>CM057450.1:644615526-654615526 GCA_016271365.2 Neoceratodus forsteri | reverse complement strand
TCTTAGTCACCAGTCTCGGGTGATGATTTTATAACCGTTCTTTCTCAAACTGCAGCATTTGAATTTTGGTGAGGCTGCTGAGGCACTACAAGTTACAGAGGTACAGTTCGGTATCTATGCTGCATGCCACATTGATATCAAGTGAGTCTGTGACGTTGTTTCTTGGAATTTGCTTCTACACTTGTTTTGCTGTCACCAGTGGAACTAGTATGAAGGAATTAGTGTAGCTAGCTTCCTTTTCTAGCCTATTTCAGTTAGGTTTCCTTCTTGCACACCCACATGGGTATGGGTTCACCTGTGTTGAGGTTGTCCAGTGCTGTCCCACAAATTAGTTTGACTCTACATGAAAGAATACTATGATTACTCGTGCAGAAGACAGAGGGTGTAGTGCTCAGACTCACTGGGGCATGCAGTAATTGTATGACTTTTTCATGCTGGTGCTTATGAAAACAGGAGACCCGGGGCCCGATATTCAAACCGGGGCAAAGCAGAGCACAAATATTTGCACTCACCTTGCTGTTGCCCAGGTGTCCAAAAATGCTATATTTAGTGGAATAGTGCACCAGTGCAATTCGACTGCATATAGTGCCATTGTGGTCCAGTGCTAAGCCACTTATCATTGGGCAGATCTGGCTCCCAAAATAGGGTGTCACAATGGCTTGGAACCTGTGCTACATTTCTGATATTCAAATGGACCCATGCAAATAAGCTCATTGGGCATGCAAGGCACTAAGGGGCCATTTGTGTGTCCATTATGGGCTCATTTGCATGGGTAGCCCTGGCAATTTAGCACAGCGTTGCCCCCCCCCCGCTTCCCCAGTCCCATAGAGCTATCTCTGATGCTAGTGGTCCCCCCTCCTTCCAGTCACCATACTGATATAAACTGGTACAGTTCCCTGGTGCTGGTGGACCCCCTCCATGATTGCTGTCCCATTGTAACATATATTCATTCTTGGTGCTAGTGGTCCCCCCTCCCCCGCTGATTGCCAACCTGATGCTTAATATAAAGAATTCCCTTGTGTCCAGTGGTCCTTTCCCCCAACTGATGTCCACCTGATCCTACAAATAACTTTCCCTGGTGTCCATTGGTCTCCCCACCAATCCGACATCTGCCTGATGTATAACTCTAATGTTCCCTGGGGTCCAGTGGTCTCTCCCCCATCTCGATACCCTGTAAATGAAAGAGACACCATTTCCTGGTGTCTAGTGGATCTCCCTCCTTATCACCAATCACCAATAAATGAATGATACACCATTCCCTGGTGTCTAGAGAGCCCCCCTCCCTGTCCCTGATGCCCAGAAAATGAAAGATACACCATTCCCCAGTGTTTAGCGAACCCCTCTGCCTATCCCTGATCCCTTGTAAATGAAAGATACACCATTCCGTGGTGTCTAGTGAACCCCCTTCCTATTCCCGATCCCCTGTAAATGAAAGATGCACCATTCTCTGGTCTCCATTGGCCCCCTCCCACCTGGCAGGTGGTGCCCCACCACCCTTCTCCACCTATCTCAAACCTGTGCCAGCAACCAGCACAGCTCTCCACTCTCCACCATAGCCAGCCACCAACTGAGCTGTGAGTGAGTGCATTCTGTAACAGTACATGCTCATTGACAGCTCAGTTGGTGGCCAGCTGTGGTATAGAGCAGAGGGCTGTGCCAGTCACTGGCTCAGGGTCGAGATGGGGGGCGGGGTGGTGGGGCAGTACCTGCCAGGGTGGGGGGTCCACTAGAGACCAGGGGATGGTGTATCTTTCATAGTAATGGGATCAGGGATAGGGAGAGGGGTTTGCTAGACACCAGGGAATGGTGTATTATTCATTTACTGAGGATTGGAGATAGGGATGGGGTCCACTAGACACCAGAAAATGGTGTCTCTTTCATTTACAGTGGATCAGGATGGGAGGACCACTAAACCCCAGGGAACATTACAGTTAGACATCTGGCAGGTGTCAGGTGGTGGGAAGGACCACCATACACCAGGGAGTGCTTATATGTTACAACAGGATGATGATCAGTAGGGGGGGACCACTAGCACCAAGGAATGCTTATATTTTACAATGGGACAACGATTGGTGGACACCAGGGACTACTGTGTTTGGGGTCAGGGGGGCCGGCACACTCCCGCTGCCAACTGCTAGGATTGCACTGGAGTAAGTTGTATTGTAGGTCAGCAGTATCTGCCCATGCAAGAGGACCATGCAAAATGGCCTTATATGATGCACATACTCTGAATATTGGACTGCACTAATATTCAGGTCCCCACCCCTTCATTTACATTGTGCCCCCTCTGAAATATTGCCTGGGTGCAAACCCTGTATGCCTGCGCTACCCAGGCTTTTCAATATTGCCCATCCACGCAAAATCCGGCTTGCGTATGCAAACTCAGTTTTGCGCCCAGGCAAAGTTTTGAATATCGGGCCTCTGGTAACTTACCAGATGTAAGCTCTGCACTTTAAATACTAATTCACTAACAGTCACTTTATTAGGGAAACTCAGCTTACCTCTTTGATGTGGAGAGTGTAATTTATTAGCAAAGATCTAGCAGCACAACCCAAAATCCTTCACAGGTCGGAAACACAACCATCACCTACAAAGGGAGTACACATACTAACATTTCATCAGGAACGAGCCTGACTTCTTTGGAGCATGCATGCTCACTACCCAGCCAGTCCTTTTAAATAGTAGCTCATGAATATTCATATTACTAGGAGAAGACTAAAAACTGCTACTGAATTAATAGAAATACACCCATTGACAAAGAGCAAAACAGTTGTGGTGAACAAGTCAAAATAACACTGCATACAGTGACAGTTAAAAATGGTAGTTTCATAGCATTTCATTTGAATTTGACATAATTTATCTTGCACTGTTATTTAATACTTTTTAACAGCTCAGTGCAATAATAGGAAATATAGTAGAGCTGTAATTCCTCCATCATGAGGAGTATCGGAGTACAAGCTCTCGATGTCCATAGTGCATAAAATGTTTCTTTCTGAAAGTTGCATTTCCTTAATGACATTGTTTGCAGCTTTTGTGTCCCATAAAAAGGATTTAAGGTTCTGCATCCATGTACTCGAGAAATAATCCACATATTGAGACAATGATAGGGAGTAACAATAATTACCATTTTTAACTGTCACTTTATGCACTGTTATTTTAACCTGTTCACGACAACTGTTTTGTTATTTGCCACTGGATGTGTTTCTGTTAATTCAGTAGTGGCTTTTAGTGGTCACATGAATATTCATGAGCTGCCATTTAAAAGGACTGGCTGGGTGGTGAGCATGCACGCTCTGAAGAAGTCAGACTCGCTTCCCAAGAAACAGATGCATGCACATGCATCCACATGTGTTCCCTGTGCAGGTGAAGATTGTGTTTACTACCTGTGAAAGATTTTGGGTTGTGCTGATAGTTCTTTGCTAATAAATTACTCTCCACATCAAGAAGGTAAGCAGAGTCTTCCTAGTAAAGTGACTGCTCTTATGATTATTCATGTTTTATCCTGTAGGTGATTACCACTGCACTCTGCATGAATCTCAATCCACATTTACTGTAAAATATAGAAAAATGCCTGTTTCATTGATATTTGACATTGATACTGATACAGGGAACTCTTGTCAAGTAGAAAAACTGCTAATAACACTGCACTACAGATATTTTGAGCACATGGCACCAGCCTTGCACTGTGTTCATTTAGTTATTTAATTTGTGATTTTGGCCCAGAAGAGGCACACTGAACTGTGGCATCTTGGCTTAGAGGTACATGGATCTGATTTGTTGTGGAAGTCATTTACCTCTCCATTCTGGATCCTGTTGAGGTCTGTACCACAGTCACCATGTGGCATGCTTTCTCCAGAGCCAACAGAATTCAGTAGTCAGTATCTCATTTCGAAGACAATGACGTTCTTTACAGGAAAGAGAAGTCACAGGGATGCTGCCTTTTGTGCAGCAGTTACATCTGTGTACTCCTACACCCATCACAGAGTCAGAAATTCCTAGTCTATGACTGACCAGTATCATGATACTTACTTCTGACAAGGGTATTGTTAGACCCAAGCTTCAGGAGCTGGAGCCCTGGATGTTCTAATACTGACACAAATGTTTGCTGAAAGACACTGCTAAGATTTGTTCTTTTTCAAAATATTTACAGCAAATCGCTAGCTTTTAAGGCATCAGGCCCCTTGATCTTTTATCAACCTGACAACACCTTTGCCTAGTGCTAGTATGTGAAAGAGTGCTCTATGTATAAGGGCAGGTGAGTGTACACTTAGAAGCTGTGCATCCCTCGAGGAGACAGTGGCCTTGATTGTCAGTGGCCTCTTAGTCCGACGCAAGCTGCAGCAAATGGAAATTGGTGTCGAAGTCCTGTGCACCAGGTACCCTGCACCAGATTTTAGTAGAACACTGGTCACAGAAGCTCAGATCCTGAATCTGCCACTTGCAATCATTTGCGTCCAAGAGATGGCACAAGGGAAGGGATTGATGGAGGCTGCCATCAACTGACAACCAAGATAATTAGCAACTCCAGGAATGGCTGAACTCCATAAATAACCAGTTTTAAAATAAATTCTGAGCTCACAGCCATACCATGAACACACTCATGACCAATTAGAAAAAAAAAAATGCTTTATTAAATATTTTCTCAAGCATAATATCTTGTTAGAAACTTACAGGCAACAGCTCTCAGGGAACTAGCTGATGACCATTTCACATAACTATGCTTTTCAAAGGCTAAAAGAGAATTTCATTTAATATAGACTGCTGTTAACTCCTGGCCTGTCATGTCTTATGGCAGACAATGGTACACAGGCAGAGGCGATGTTGAACCTCTCCTCCCCATGACAACTGGTGACCACGCTCCATTGCACAAACCTATCTAGACCACATGGAGGGTGCATGGCATCCGTTATGACCCAGTGAGTGTGACGGCAGCATGATGCCTGATGTGTGTGTTACCATGCACCATGAGTGTACAGACACACATGTGGCATCCTGTGTCATTGTCCATAGCATCCAGAAAGGCCCCCAAACATGGCATGCATGGTGATGCAGTGCTACACCATGCCTGCAATGGGTATGCCACCCTTTGATGCTGGAAGCATCCCTAACTCAGGCTTCCAGATGCCACAGAATCCCTGCATGCTACTGGAGACATACGCCCTGAGCAACCATGTCACTGGTCTGATGGATAGCAGCCTGCAACACAATACTGGATGAATGCAGCCTGAGGTACTGAGTGCAGTGTGTGTCCCACAGTCATGGGGCTGCTAAATGCAGGCACCCATGTGGAGAGACAGAAGAGCAGTATGCAGCAGAAGATGATGTGGCAGCTATTAGGGCAAACATGTAGAGTTCAGCAGCAGGTACACAACACAGACAAAGATGGCAGAAGTCAGTTCTCACAGCTCATGGCAATGGCACTGGTACCAAAAGTGTCATGAGCTATTTGAGTAGCATTATGGGCACCATCATCATGCTGCACCTATGCCAGAGTAAGAGTCAGATGGCCTCAAGCAGCTGCATAATGGTACTGACCGGTGTGATGGCACCCCTGACACCAGTGTTGCCCTGGACTGAGGCAAGACACAGTGACACAGAACTGGGATGCCTCACTCCCCTATACAGCTGCATGCCACAGTGCAGCAGTAGTAGAGAAGAGCAGCACACCCATGCACCTTAGTCAATGTAAGAGGACTAGTGTGCAGGGTAGCATCACCAGTGGCACCATGGACACTCTATATAGCTGCATCATATCTGCTTGTTCAGGTCACCGTGCCCAACTCAGGCGTGTGAGGACAGGAGCATCCTGTCAGATGGTGGTGTGAGGGGAACTGGTGTTGCTGGGACAGGTATGATGTTGTACGCATCTTGTGGGTACCTGAGCCAAACATGCCCATGTGCTACAGCATGCCCTGTGGGGTCCGGATGTTTGGTGTGCCTGCCTGCCTGCTGTGCACTGCAGATGCAGCCCATGGGCCCTTAGAGCAGCTCTGGTTGCTCTAAGCATTGCCAGGAGATGCTTCTTTTTGGGAATCCCCAAAAAAAGGATATGGCATCTCAGTTGTGGTGCAGGGCCCCTCTACTCCAGGGTGCAGCTGGGCCTTCTACTTCAGCGTGTAGCAAGCCTGGTGCAAGCCAGTTTGGTGCAGGTAGTCCCATTTTGGATGCAGACAATGTTCCAAGATCTGGAATGGCACACGATGTACCTCAGGGTGCTCCTTGCATCATTACTGTTTGATACAAACACTGTGCATCATTTCCAGCCTTTTGAAACTCAAGTCCAGTGTTTCACCACGGTGTTACAGCAGCTTTTCCATGACTGGATCTGTATGCATCTCTACTGGAGACTTACCAAGCAGTGATAGTGTTGACAGTCACTGTCCAGTTAATGATTGTAAAGCCACAATGTTCAGCGAGCTGTTCTGTGTCTATAGTGTGTGTGTGTGTGTGTGTGTGTGTGTGTGTGTGTACGCATGCTTGGGCATGTGTTTGTATTTGTGGGGTAGAATCTACTCCTCCACCATCACTCACACAAAAATGTCACAGAGCAGCACACAGTCTGGTTGGACTTTCATTTCTGATGCAACTGTTCTCTTTTGTTTACTTGTGGTTAATCCAGTTCTGCTTTCTTTTATTTAGTGGGCAACAGCTAACAAAACCTGGGAATGGGCCTGCTATTCGGCAACTGAGTACCACATAAATGTTTCCTGGAGCAGGCTTATTGGTGGATCACAGCATAGACAAGTGTTCACGCTTAAGGTTTTTGTAAATACTTTTACACCTTGTGTTGGAAAGTAGTCCTTATTTACAAGGAACTGTCTACATGACAATATTTTTGCAAGTTTGCTCAGAATAATATGTTTCCACACCAATGTCTTCCACAGTAAACAGAAATAAGTTTTGCCTTACCTTTATTAACTCCAAGTATTCATATACAAAACACAGCTAAAAAGTGTCCCGTGCCTTGTGCTGTGTCATACTGAAGTGATGCGTTCAGACTGCAAGTCTCAACTCGCTGTTCACATGGTAATGACATGAGTTATGCTCCTTGTTAACGTCAAATGTCATCTGGCATGCTGTGGTAACTTGTGTGCCAACTTGTCGTAAGCCTTTCTTCTTACCATTAAAAACAATTGCAACCAGAAGTTATAACCTTGGATGGCTTTTTCTCTGTGCAAAACATGGGAGGATCATGAAAATCTTGTTTTTATGGAATTAGGTTTATTTTATGATCATTCCCTAAACTGTAATTTTCAGAAAACTGCTAAGTGGTATCACCAATAAGTTTTATTCTAGGTCAAGCTGGAATGATGTATCCCCAGCAGGAATCACTTAGGGCTCAAACCTGGCAGGAATAAAGCTCTCTAGTACACTAGGACACACAATAAAGTGCAACTGTAATGAGAATTAGTAAGATGCACTAAAGATATCCACTTGTATAGAGATTCAGATGCTTGGAGTACAGTGTACAGTTCTGGAGACCATACCTACGTAAGGACATAGACAGGGTAGAGAAAGTTCAGAGGAGGGCAACAAAGATGGTGCATGGATTGCATCACAAGTCCTATGAAGACAGGTTGAAGGAACTGAACATGTACTCCCTGGAGGAGAGGAGGGAGAGAGGGGATATGATAGAGACATACAAGTATCTCACAGGGAGGAACAGGGTGCAGGAATACACTATTTATAAGCGAAAAAGATGTTCCAGGACTAGAGGGCAAGGGATGAAGTTGGAGGGAGGATGATTCAGAGAAGCGTGAGGAAGAATTTCTTCACAGAGCGGGTGGTGGACAAGTGGAACACCCTGCCAGAGGAAGTGGTGGGGGCTGAAACAATCACGGGATATAAGAATGCATGGGATAGACATAAAGGAATTCTGGAGGTCAGGGGTAAGGGGCAACAGACTTCTAGGAAAACATAAACTGAACTTACAAGCTCAAATGGGCAGACTGGGTGGGCCATAGGCCCTTATCTGCCGACACTGTCTATGTATCTATGTATCTATGTATCACATAACACAAGTTTACAGCACATATGCAGTCAAGCACAGATGCATGTACACACACACACACACACACACCACACACACACACACACACACACACACACACACACACTGTGCAATTGCAATGTCCAGTGTTATCAGACCTCCCATGTCTAACTGGGGCACATTTAGAGCAGCAGCTCCCACAAGTAGAGCTGCAGTTAGTCCCCCCCCCCCAAACAAACAAAATGTAGGAAGTCACAACCTTCTGAGTTGCATAATTAGTACAACAATTAGTAGAAAAAGTACAGAAGTGGTTCAAACAATTAAGCTGGTACAACATGTACAAACAAACATCCAATTATGCCAGTACAGTTCTCACACAAGCAGCACAAAGCAAGCCGCTGCCATGCGGTGGCACCAAGAATAAATCCTCCATTCATAGAGTCTGCCCAGTTACTCACGCACTGTGTGCTTTGGAAAAAATTCAGGTTTAAATGTGGGCCTCACTAACCCCTTCAATACAGACACTTCCAAATTATGGCCTTGCAGTGATTGATGGTCCGCTGTTTAGAAGAGGAAAATATCTGGCACATTAATGGACAGGATGTTTGTACATGTATTATAACGAGGATGATTATTAGGTTCAAACTAGAAATGTTGACCTGTGTTTAGAAAGAAATAATGTGACAAAGGAACTGGGAGCTGAAAGTAACCCTCTGAGTTCTAGCCAGGTGCTCTACAAGCTAAGCAAATATGCCAAGTGATGTGCCCGGGCTTCTTCAGCCCCATTTTCCTTCCCGGTGGGTGAGCTGCTGGGTGATTTATTAAGGGGTGTTAACAAGTTTTTATTCCACTTCCTGTACAGATATAATTTTTTTCTTAAAAATCTAATCAAAAATAAAGAAAAAAGAGATCAGATTTCTTAATGTGTTATCCTAATGTACTCATCTTTAGAGATATGCAATTAAATACTCTGTACTGTACACATACAAGTGATGTATTCTTTTCTGATATCTGACTTGTGCTTATAATTCATAGCATTGCTTTACTTATGATACAGTATTTGACTTGTGCTTGTTATTCAGAATATTTCTTAACTAGCACTCCAGTGCTCCAGTTCTAACAGAGATGTCATTTAGTGCTTAACAAGCAATAAGACATGACAGGGTGTGAATTATGGTGATATACTCACGTACACTGGATGTGTTGTTACACATGAGGTACAGTCGAGGGCCATTAAATGCACCTGAGAAGTGCGATTATGTAAGCAATAACACATGACAGGACATGCATTTTTTTGGTAATTACTGTACAACCCTCACTCCATGGGTTGTAGGCATGAGATATTAGCCGAGTGCCCTTCAACCATGGGGTAGGGGGAAGTGCAGTAATTACCCAATAACCACATGCCCTGAAGTGTGTTATTGCATTTGTAAACTGGCATCAAAACAATAAAAAATACAAGACTAAGTAAATCTTTCAGTAAGAAATAAATAAATCTTCATCACTGGTAAATCAATGCTCACACCAGACAGCTGGGCTTGCCCCATCGGTAGCCCATAACATGCGTGACTGTGATTCAACGAACCGCAAAATGGTGACTCAATCACAGCACATGTCATGGGGGCTACTGATGAGGTAGGGTGATTGGATGGGGTGGGTTCATCCATGTAACGACAGGATGTTGCTACACGTATGCACGTGCAGCAGGGTGGGAGCGAGCACGCTCAGCAAGGGTGGGAGGGGTTTTGAGGGGTGGTGCAGCAGTGGGCTGCTGAGCTGGCCCCGTGGCATGGTGGGTGGGTTCGGGCTTGGATGGACAGGGTGCTGGGTTCGGGTCTGGGCGCAGATATGTTTTTGTTGCTCCAGGCCCAATTTTTTTTTTTTTACATTTTGCATCCCCTCGAGTTGAGAAGAATCCTTAAGAAGGGTGCGGTGAGCAAAGCATAAAATGTTAAAAATGCAAGTCCCAACATCGTTTTGCTGTACTTCCAGAAAGTCATAAGCGCTGAAATAGATTTTCAGCGCTGTGACTTCGTCATAACAGCACTCGCCGTTCGGCGGTCGCCATTATAACATAGAACCGTCCCATCTAAGAGGTCAAAGGGCTGGAAGTATAGCCTAAAGGTTCAACTAGAGTAATGAGCTGTGAACAAACCTGGTATATCCAGACCTGGATTTGATTTTCACTTCTGCTTGTATACTGTGTGACTCTAAGCAAGTCACTTAACCACCCCAGTGCTCCTAGGTTGTCCCTGTAAACAGGACTTGTGGCCAAGTAGGCCTAACCTGGTTACCAAAAAGAATAAAAAAAATAAAAATGGCTGGCAGGTAAGTCTGTCATGTTGTTGAACCTTTTTTTCTGCCAGTTCTCATTTACTGAGAATGCCAAAGCTGTGTTGTGCTGTTTCTTTAGTGTTAAGTCACCCTAGAAAACAAGTTCCAAGACTTGAAAGGCACTTTCCAGACTTGTGTGGCTATTGGTTAATTACTACACAGGTCTGGACAGCTATTGACCAATCAAATCACTGGATTGTTCTTGCTCATTTTATGAATCACCTTATAAAATGGGTAGAAAGTTTTCTGTGTCCTGATTGGTCAGGATAACAACCATGATGGTGGCACTTTTTTCGGCAAGCTGGGTGCAGTGCAGCCCACTTATCAATGCCTGCCAGAAAAGCTTACAGGGTGGCCTGGGGTTGCAAAGAATTAAAAAAAATGCAATAAAAGCAAAATTATAATTTTTGTTTACAAAAGGCTGTCCAGTGGCCTAATACTAATATTAGTGTAAGTGCTGCATACTGAAAAGACTTGGGGTTGAGTCCCAATCCTGAGCTGTCACATTGGGTGGCTGAAGCAATGTGGATGATCTTGCCTTTGGGAGGGTGTGTGGCTTCTGCCATTACATGACTGCCTCCTGGTGGTCCACTTGAAGAAAGTCTGATGACTTCAAACAGGGTGTGAAATCATCTCGCTGGCATGACTCTGGACACTGACAGACAGCCCATCGGCTTTACATCTACGTCTAGTCTTGTGTCAGCAAGTGTCAGTCTGAGTGTGCTGAATGGGTCTGATCCCAGTCTGTGTCTGATTAAGCCAGAAAGTTTTCCCATCTCTCGTGAACAGTTGTGCTCAGGCAGTTGACACTTTCTAGGGATTGTGCACCAAATCTGAATTGTCAAGTGACTACATTGAATGCCAGCTATAGTTGACTGAATTCTGCATACCAGCTATTCTCAGACATATTTGGCAGAAATATTTATTTTATGTGACAGTTTATTTACCCAAGATAACCCTGCTGAGAAGCAGCATCTCATTTCCAGTTGGGTCCTGCTGCTACCTATTTCCGTAGCTGGGAAGACTGGAGTCCATGGAGAATAAGTAATTTACCCCTGGTAACACACTGAGTATTCGGCTTTAGCAGTGCTTGAGCCTGTGATCTCCTGGCTTACAAGCAGGCAGTCTGACCTCTGGACCATACTGCCACATATTCAGCAGAAGCACTGCATTTCACAGGATTGGGGAATGCATGTAACCTTTTCAGTCAATGAGCAGGGCAGTTCTGGAAACTTGTCTGAGGGTGAACATGTGACCCTGAACTTCCACAGCACTGTGGAGTCTGAACAAGGGGCATTTGGTAGTGTTGTGGATTCTATCCACCAGCTAGTGGAACATGCACATGCAGCAGGCTTGAAAGGGGAAGCAGTCAAGGTGTGTGCTGGAAGACTGATCAGTTTTTTTTTTTATTATTATTTTGTTTTTTCCCCTTGCTCCACTCATTGCTCCCTGCTTTTAGTTCTGGTCCAGTGACCTCAGCTACCCCTCTCACACTTACTTGTCTCTGGAACTGCTTATTCCTGACTGGACTTGATGGATCCCTGTGGCTTGTCCCACCCCCATAGCTGAGCCTAAATAGCATGCCTGCTGGGCAGCACATCAAGTATGTCGGCACCAGCAAGGAAGCACTTCAGGGTAGTTGTCGACTCTGAGGTGGCTGAGTGACCGCCTGATGTCACATACTGTGGGGGAGGTGCATATGTTTTCCCCCACAGAATGGCCTTCCCGCCACACAATCCAAATTGGATGGTGAGCCTCTATTGTATTTTTATGATGCCAATATTTTTGGTGAAGGTTGGCAGATTCTGTATGGTCACCCACAACATCGATGCCACTCTTATCTGGTGTATTAGGTGCTGTTGGAGCATGCCAGCTACATCCTCTCCCAGGGCCAGAGCATGATGCCTTGCATGTTCCGCTGTACAGCCCTTCTGCCTTCCATGATACATATTCAATTGTGGTGATATAGTCTGGGCTGTTGGATCATCACTGGTAGTGGCTGATGATAACGGACATCAGGCCCACTGACAGTGGTGGCCAGATGGTAGGCATCACTTGCTGGCCCCAGATATTGTTTCTCCTGCAATGCTCCACCCTCCATCAGTACATCTTTGTGGGGGAGCACAGCATTGTGTGGTCAGTTCCACCCCCATCAAGCACACCACCAAGTCACCACCAGCAGAAGCCATTTAAAAAAAAAACACATTACACAGCCCTCCCTCATGAGGACAGCATCAACATGGCTGCCTGTTCACACTTCCTGTTGGCATCTGTTCCTGAGATCCTAGACTCAGGGCACAAACCCAGGATGCCAGCATGCCAAAGGAGTCCCTTATCACTTGGCACCACAGACTGGGCCCTCACATGAAGTTTAAATGGGAATGGCAGGGTACACAGCTGTGGGTGGAAACGTATATGCTATGTGCACCACATTACAATGCAGGGCACATTACTGCAGTTTGTTTCTTTTTTGTCTGTCTGCAGCCTATCATGCAGATCTTACTAATTTTGGCTGAATACAGAATACTGCCAAATACTCACTTGAAGTATTCCATAAATATTCTTGGAATACAAAATGGTTCCATTCATAACAGCGACGCTAAAGGGCGATCATTGCTTGGGCAATGCAGACGTACCAAAAAATAAATAATGGCAATGTACACCGCAGTGACTACAAAACTGGCAAATGGCTTTCATGTTATTAGGGGCTGTGCCCCTACATCCCTCTACTTAAAGAGTCTCAACTCCAGGGGGATGCATGTTGGGGGGGGAGTATAAAACTTAAAACAATAAAAAAAGTCCCAGACGCAAAAAGTGATCGTGCCCCAGAACCGAACCCAGCACCCTCATAACCCCAGCCTGCCACCCTACCCACCACATCACACAGCCAGCTCGGCAACCGACAGCCACACTACATCCCACATACCCTCCTTCCCCTTCCACCCATCGCATGGCGTGGTCCCTACCCCCCCCGCATGCATGTACATATACACGCATCCTGTTGCCTAGTCGCCAACCCCGGTATCCTGCCACTACCCTGCCAGGTAGCCCAGAACACAGGAACCATGATTAAGTCACCCTTTTTGCAGTCACTCAATCACAGTTGCCGTGTTCACTGGATACTATACAAAATTAGCCCCTCATGCCCTGTGGAGAGGAAAGTTCCAGCCAGCATTTTTCAGTGTCAGTCAGCCCCATCAAGAGGATTACATCCCAGACAATATACAAGTGGACAGGGAGAAGCTATCTGGGAACCAGAGGGTGGCTGCTCCTGGTGGCATGGAATCCATAACTTCTGGACAAGCAGAAGGAGGGCCCCTCCAGAGATGAGGTGAAAATTGAAATAAAAACAAATTGTGCAATGCACACACAATTTCCCATTTGTTGTGTTATGCTGCTGTATATATGCCCACAGGGCCCATTTGTCTATAGAAAAACGTAAGTTTATTTATTTTTTTCAGTTCTGTTTGTCAGTCCCATCAGGTGTGGATATATACCAATTGTTCTGCCTCCTTCACTAGTCCACCCAGCATCCTCCCCAAGCCACCCACTCAGGGTGGCCCTCAGCTTGCTCCCTGTGGTGGGGCTCCCTGGGAGGAGGAGGAGGAGAGAGACTGAGATCAACTATAAGCCCCAGCTGAGGCTTACACCCGGGACATCATTAGGGAGTGTGCCAGGGAGCGTCATCCTGCCGCTGTCCCCGAGGGTTTTCTGCTTTGTGGTTTCCCCTGAAGGTGTGGACAGGTAAGGATGTCAGTGTGTGGACATGAATGCTCCCACACACATCCCACAGATGTCTGCTGTGCCTCCACCTTTGCAGCACATGGTCCCGACCAGTGTACATCCAATCTCCACTGTGTGTCACTCGTGCACTAGGAGCTCACTGTCTCCTACTCTTGTGGATGAGGAAATCTGTCCTTGGGATGATCATTGCCCCCCCTCCCCCAATCCCCTCTGATGCTCCAGGCTCATTCTCAAACCTGGGTTACCAGTGTTGTGAGCAGTAATGCTACTGTTGCATCATCATGTGGCCACAGCTTACATTTTTTTAAAGAGTATGTGATGCCTCCTGGAAAATATTTGAAATGTTAAAGCTTTGTAGTTGGAGTTCCAATACTGTATTTCTGTGTAACAAGACTGTCTTCCCTCAGCCTGGCCCTGAGAATTACCCTCTGGGGGAGTCTGCTTGGAATCAGGATGAGAGTGGTCTGACTCAGCTAGAAGTGGGAAAGTCCAACATGAATATTCATACTTCCTCTAAAAATCTATAAGAAAGGAAGGCAAACTGTGGCAGTAGGTGGAGGGAGACCAGAGGGAGGACAGCAGCAGACTCTGGTCCTGGCTGAGACTGAGTTGAGGGGGTCTGCAGGCTCTGGGATGGTGGTAGGGTCCCTATGTCTGGATGGCACATGCCCCTCTGGCAAGGTCTCCAGAGGCTCAGAACCCTGTTAGAGTTCCAGAGGGAAGGACAAACCCAAGTCTCCAGCTGGGAGAAAGCAGATGACAGTAGCCTCAACTGGAGAACCCAGGAAATTGTGACCAGCATGGCACCTTAGGGAGTTGTGGTGGGCCACCCCTCTTGGGAGGTTTCCAGGATCAATGAAGATCCTCTCCCACCATAGAATGACTTGAAAGATAGCCAGCTTGAAAGAGAGCCCTTGCTAGAGAAAAGGAGCACAGCCATAAGTAAGCCTTGCATTAAGGATGCTCTGTAGAAATGCAAAAAACCTAGGTGCAGTGTATATCCCCCTGGCAGGTAGCCAAATGAAGTGAGTCGGCAGGAGGAGGGGGCTATTCAAGGACTGGGTCTGGTAAGAGCCCATGTGAGAGGTCATGCAATGGAGCTTGTTCTTTAGACCGCTATGGCTATCAATGTAGTAGCAGGAAGGAGGCATACACAGCCAGACCGAGTTCAAAATCATGTGTGGATCATAGTCTGATTTACTGTCTGAGTTGATGCCACTGTTTGTTACAGTACCCCACACTGGCATAGTTACCCTGGATAGTGCTTGCCCTGCCTGGGAGATGCTACTGCACAATGATGAGTGCACCAAGGCTCAGGAACCTGGAGCTATACTTGGAGATGAGACAGAAAAAGGCCATTGGCCGATCTAGTCTGTCCCTGTGTTTATCAGGTCCATTTGGACAAGTCTGTGGTTAACAAATACTGGTCCAATTTCCTTTTAAAAATCCTGAAGGAATCTGTTTCAACAATGTCCTTTGAACAAATATTCCAAACTGTGATCACTCTTTGTGTGAAGAAACTGCTACTGTTTTTCTTGGAGAGCTGCAACTCTATTTGTTTGCCATGGCTCCAGAGGTTTATGTCTCTCATATTGAATTCTAGACCCAAACTAGTCATTCATTCATCATCCCCAATGGTTTTGAACATCTGTAAAGTGTCCCCCTAATCATCCTTTTCTCCAGAGTATACAGCCCCAAAGTGTTTAGTCTTGTTTCATAGGGCTTTTTTCTGAGACCATTTTTGTGGTCCTATGCTGAATCCTTTCCAGGTATACAATGTCCCTTTTCAAATAGGGACTTCACAGTGGGGTACAGTTATCAAGATGGGCCCTTATGTAGGTTTTATATAATGGCATAACACATCCTCTACTCCTACAAATAAATGCCCTATGGATGCAGCCCTGTATCCTTTTTGTTTTCACTATTACATCAATACAGTGCTTGCTAAAACTTGAATTGTTATTTATCAAAATTTCCAGATGTCTTGTGTCGTCCACACTTTTTAATGTGGTCTCATTTAACTTATATTTGGTACCTATGTTTTTTTTTTTGTGCCCAAATTCATTACCACGCGCTTGTCGTCACTGAAACATATTTCATTGTTTTTTCTCCCAGAGTGCTATACTTTGCACGTCTCTTTGAAGTTGTTTAATTTGTTTGCTAGAACTTACAACTGTTCCTGTCTTTAAATCATAAGTGAACTTCACCATCCACCTTTTAATATGGTTATAGGGGGTGGTAGTCGGGGGGTAGCCTACAGTACAAAGGAGGTCACTAGCGGGGTACCACAAGGATCGGTCTTGTGCCTAGTATTTGTTTCATGTGTTTATAAATGACATTAGAGTGGGTATTCAAGGCAAGATGTACTTCTTTGCTGATGACACAAAAATCTGTGGGAGGGTGGACACTCAGGAGGGGGTACAGGAACTAAGGGAAGACATAGCCAGACTAGAGAAGTGGCCAGGGATTTGGCAGCTGGGCTTCAATGCCAAGAAGCGCAAGGTGATGCACATAGGGGCAAAAAACCTAAGAACCGAGTACCATATAGGAAAAGTACAGGAAGCCGAGTCTGAGGAAGAAAACAACCTAGGAGTAGCAATTACTAGTGACCAAGGGTGTAGACAGGCATACTCACTGTACGCATTAGAGAACAGTTTTGTTGAGTGCCTGTCACAAACCATATGCCTTTCTATTAACATTTTCATTCTAATCTGTAGTATTTGGGTTATTGTAGGCCACTGAGGAGTGTCTCTGTTTAAACTTCTGTTGTTTAGGAGACAGATACATATATAACCACTTTAGAAATTAGACGAATCATCTGACAACAATCTGACTTGTTTGGAAGGGAATGCCATTTAGAAAGGATGTGTACATTTTTTAATGGGAGGGGTGTAACTGTTGGAGACTCTGTACAAAACAGAAATTTCTGGCTACACCCCTGCTAGGGACATGATGCCATCCACACAATGCAAAAAAGTGGTAGCAAAGGCCAACAAGATGCTGGGCTGCATCACGAGGGGCTTCAGTAGCAGAAACAGTGAGGTTATTCTGCCACAGTATAATTCACTGGTGAGGCCTCACTCTTAATATGGAGTGAGGTATTGGCACCCGTACCTAAAAAGCACATTAAACAGCTGCAAGGGGCATAGAGGAGGGTGACTAAGATAATCTGGAGGCAGCAAGACAAGTCATACAAAGAGAGACTGGAGTCCCTGCAGATGTACTCACTGGAGGAGAGGAGACAGAGGGGGGATATGATAGAGACCTTCTCTTCAACATAAGAGAAAATACCTCCACCAGAGGACACAATCTACAGCTAGTGGGAGGAAAATATAGGAGGGATATGAGGAAACACTTCTTCACAGAAAGGGTGGTGACACCTTGGAACATACTGCTCAAGATAGTCGGGGCATTCAAGACAGTGAGATCTTTCAAAAGAGCCTGGGACAAACACAGAGGGAGGATGTGGGGACAAGGAAAAGGAAGGGGGAGGAGGGAGGAGAAGGGACACACACATCGGTGATGAGATAAAATACAAGGTCCCGACACAAATCAGGCAGACAAGGTAGGCCTGGAGGTCTCCTTCTGTTGGCTACTACTTCTGTTCTTATGTTCTTATGTTATCTAGGTCTGATAGAATGTGAACAGAATCCAGACCCAGAACTGATCCCTGTGAAACTCCACTTCCCACACTGGTTGAGTTTGACAAGGAACCTTTTATCCTTACCCTTTGTGTTCTGTCTTCCAGCCATTTTGTTATCCACTTTATCAGTGTGTAAATAAGACCTGAACTGTACAG
The DNA here is from genome assembly GCA_016271365.2 of Neoceratodus forsteri. Classification (NCBI taxonomy): domain Eukaryota; kingdom Metazoa; phylum Chordata; order Ceratodontiformes; family Ceratodontidae; genus Neoceratodus; species Neoceratodus forsteri. The sequence continues at coordinate 654,597,659 of CM057450.1, read as the reverse complement.
TTTGTTTACCAATGATTCGTGAGGTACCCTGTCTAAAGCTTTCAGGAAGTAGAGAAATATTTTATCCACTGGGTTGCTTTGTTCAAGAGCCTTGCTCACCATTTCATAGAATGCAAAGGTATTTGGTAGGCAGGATCTATGTCTACAAAAGCCGTGCTGGGTTAGGTCTGTAAAGTTTTTGGTTTTAATATCATCTTCAAACCTTTTCTTTATTAATTTCTCCATCAGTTTGCCAAAGATTGCTGCCAGGCTTATTGGCCTATAATTTGATGTTATTGCTCTATTTCCTTTCTTAAATATTGGGACCACACTCGCTTCTCTCCAGTTACAGGGCACCTCAGGAGACTTCAAAGACCTATTAAACAACAGAGTCAGAGGTCCCTCCAACCACAGCCTAATTTCCCTAAGCAATCTTGAGTGTAAACTATTATTGTACAATGGCAAAAAAATTTCTTGAGTTCTGACTGATTAGTGTCACAATCACAAGTGATGTTATCTGAGCATATTATCACTGTATGAAGGTCTGGCACACTTGACTGCCTTCTTACATTTCCTCACATGACTAATATCCATACACTCCACACTTTTAAAATGGTACACAGATAAGTACAACATGCTGCCTAAAACCACAGTCTTTTTCCCATCTTGTTATAGTCTGCCTCACCCCAAAAAAAAAATATAAAATCAGTGTTTTAATCAGTTAATTTTCATACTTTCAGTGTTTCTTTTCAGGTATGAAAAACATGTACTCAACCATGCTCAGCCACATGTTTCACTGAAAAGCCACATGCAGCAGTCATTTCTATTAAAATATTAATTGCTGACTGATACAAAAACACAGTTTTGTGTTTTAAACAATATCTTTTCCTGGCACACTTAATATGAAACCTACCTCTCTACTTCTTTTCCTGTTCCCCAAAACAGATTTTCTGATCATGGGCATCCCATGATGCCTTGTGCTCCCTACCCCTTGCTGTCCAGGCAGTTGCACTACCATGCAGGGACTCAAGTTTGGGAATGAGCCTGAAATGGTTATGATCAGGCAACTGCAGCTAAGAAAGTGCCACAAATGGTAGCGTGCCCCAGCCTGGGGAGGCTGACATCATGATCTGCTACCACAGTTACCCCTACAGGGGGCCAGGGAGCTTGCACCTCTGCAGGGGTCACTGTGCTGTTGCACAAGCCTTATACTGAAGCTTCTCACAATGGTTATGGCACATGGAGGGAGGCTGAATAGCAAAGGGTAGGAGTCATAAAGTGGTGGCAAGATAGCAGCTAACTGGATGCTGAACCTCCACCTCCTTTGCATCAGACTATGCTATGGTGGGGCTGCATACCCTCTACTAGCCTTGCCATGGGACAAACAATGGAGGCCTAACTGGTTTAGTGTAAGGATGTTGCCTGGGTTGTGAGGTTATCACTAAGGAGACCTGACAGAGGGGCATTTGGCCAAGGAGGTTTTCTGTATTAGTAGTTGTTTGTCAGGTAGGTATTGTACTGTAGACAATTGAATGTCTATTTTCTGGTACAAACCTGGAATAAATAGTTTGAAAAATGGATGGGGTCTGGTTACCAGGAAAACAGTCAGCTGGCTTTAGAACCACCAGTTCGCATTAGAATAAGTCAGATGTACTACATTCAAAGAAACACTTGAATTTCCACCCATTTCATTTATCATTATTGAGGTAAGTAAGTTTGAATGAAAGAGAAACTTTCTTCCAGTTCATCTACAGCTGAGGCAGTACAGGCTTTTGAGGTAAACCTGGACCATTTTCTACTTACTGAGGGAATTACTGGATACCCTGGAAAGTAGTGTTATTTAGGAACCGATTTAAATTAGTATGTCTTTATACAGCATACGTACTCATTTCTACTAATGAAGTGGGAGGGGGTAGACATGATGGAACTACAGTCTTTTCTGCCTTTTTATGTTTCTGCAGTACAAGTCACATTAAACTGCCATGCCCACGAGTTGTTTTTTAATTATTTTGTAGTGTTGGCTATGCACTGCAACTCACATTGTGTTTTTTTTTCAACACTTATCCTGCCATGGGGGAAATATCAGTGGTAGAACTCTACCCCAGTTAAGTCCCTGAGATGGTAGATGTTTGGGGTGGGCAGCTTAAGGAGGAAGGCTGTGGAAGGGAGAAAAACTACTGTACCAAAAAAGAAATGTTACAAGGAAGAAAATTAACCCATCCTGAAACAAAAGTACAAGTGGAGGCTAGATAATGAATAGAGATGTTGTGAAATTAAATTTCACTGGTGAAATTGCCGCGAAACCAGCAATTTCATCACGCAAAATATTTCACAAAATTCCGCTGTTCCGCAAAATTTTACTCCGGATGTGAAATTGTGAAATTTCTCCCACAGAACGTAGAATTTTGCAGAAAAAATCACCAATTTCACCCAAAACTGCAAAATTTCACCAGAATTTCACCATTCACAGGGCAAAATTTTGCATTTCGTCAGCAAAATTTCATATTTCATCTGTGGAATTTCATATTCATCACCCATGAAATATTTTGCAAAACGCATGAATTTTAAGAAATATTTTGCATAATGAAATTTCCTAATTTCGCATATCTCTAATAATGAAAAGATATTAATAGCAATTGGCTCCCTCAGAGTTAATAAACATACTAAATGAACTCTCACTCATTTGAATTTATCTCACTCATTTTCAACCTCCATTTGATCCTGTATCACTACAAGAATGAAGGCATTGCTGGCTCATCAGCACAGTGGTAGCATTATTGCTCATGGTACCAGCGATTCGAGTTCAATAGCGAGCCCAAGTCATCAGGTGCCAGCTGGGGGGAGGGAGAAGGAACGAGAGGCCCAGATGATGCTGTCCTTCTCCATGGCAGGAGGGAGGGATTGAGCTGCCACTCTGACAGCACCATCTGGGTCAACACATGCGGAACTGTGAGTGGCACTGCAGTGGGAGGGCAGATGTCAGCTGGTGCCACATGGCACATGCACACCCCTGAGCTGATGTCCTGGGGATGGACTGAAAAAGGAAACCTGCTCTGACTGCAGCAGGATGACACTCACAAGCTGGCATGCAGGCCATGCACTATCGACCCATGCACCTTGCCATCTCCATGAGGGACTTGGGGAACCCCCTTCCCACATGTGGGGGTAAGCTACAGGCAATGGAGACAGGGGGTAAGTCAGGGAAAAAGTGGGTGATGTGGCTAGTACAGCCAAAGGGCAAAGGGGGCAGTTTGGATTGAGAAGGTGGCATAAAAAAAAGAAAGAAATGAAGGTATTCATTCCCGTAATAACAGGCAGTGTACCATGCATGTCACTAGCACATTGTCAGTTTTGAGCACCTATGTGTTACACAGCTACTGCCTGAAACTGAATCCCAATGGACTGCTAGGTCACCTTCCTGTAGGATTGACTTCACCCATCAGGGCCCTTGAGAGGGTGGGGGAGCCGGGGATAATTCCATGGACATGGCACCAAAGAGTGGCCTGTGCCACCCAGCATACTGCTCTACACAGCTGCACAGGGGCCCCAGAGTCTGAATGTTTCCTGGGACCCAGAATTTCTCTCATGGGGCCTGCCACCCATTGAGGTCCTGCCATGATGTAGGCCATCTATAGGGTAGTTGACATGAGTGATAAAGGAGGCTGGCTTGGAACAAACTAGTAGAAGAAGGACATAAGCAGTAGGGGGGAGAGCGCTCTAAAGTGCTACAGGCATGATGGGTAGGGAGCAGGGGACACAACTGGGGAAAAAGAGGTAAAGAAAAAAAAAAAAAAAGGAATGTATCCTCCACGTATTTCAACTCAGACAACATTTCATTTTCAAATTTTGTTCACTTGTAAGAGCTAAAGTTGTCAAGTGCATACATGTATCTGCTGAACTGGGAGCACTGTGCCCCACCAGCCCCTGGACCCCCCCAAGAGGACATTGCAGCAGGTAGCCAGTTTATAGCTAGTTGCTTCTTGCAGGTTTGCTATGGGATTGATTCAAGGCAGTGACCCCCTGTTGGCCTGCCAAGGCCTGTGCTCCTTATTGTTTTTCTAATCTAAATATGAAGGAAAAGTTCCCCCACGCAATGCACTGATAAAGTGCCTTTATATTTCTTTGATGAAGGGACTTTGTGTAACATAATGAGCTTGGAAGGCGAGCCAAGGGCATATGAATGGATACAAGAAATAGAATCATATTGCAAACAAAAGAAATACCCTCTAGAACTGAAGCGAAGGTCAGAATTTTCTCAAGAAAAAAATTAATAAAACAAAAGCTTTACTTTTGTTCCATTTAACAGTTTAACCCAGTGGAGCTGCATGGATAAACTGTAGCTCCCAGCCGGACAGCATTATTCTCTTTCTTCTGTAGGACTGCAACAGGACAGTGTGTGGGGCTATGAATATCCTGGGAACTTCTATGGCTGTGTTTGCAGGGTGGTGGTGAGGGGAAGGGAGCACCTTGGGAACAGACTTTTCAAAAGACTCCTGAGCTTAGTGCAAAGTAGACCTGAACACTGATATTCTAAACTATTTTTTTCTTTTGACACAGTTTGTTGCTTTAGCCAGTTGCAAAAGTAAAGTTTCTGAATGGGGTTCAACTGTTTATAAATGGTGGCCATGAACTGTTACAATTGTTTAAATTCTGTAAAACATTTCTATTTCAATATTTTTTTTCTACATCATCAGGGGTGGGCTAAAACTGTATGTGACTTTGACATCATACCATATTTTAAGACTGATGTGGTGACCACTTTTATACAGCTGTAGCAGGGGTCTTACACATATTCTTAGACTATGAGAACTGTGAACTGAAAAAGAACATATGACAAAAATGTAAATGCGCCTCCTCTTAAACTGTAAGAGTGGTGTCCATGGCACTATTAATATATTATTGATCGAGGTCGAGTGATAATATATTTAATATTTAAAAACCCTCTCCCAGACAAGACAATGCAAAAACCAAACTCTCTCAAACACGACCATTTCCAAGGCACATGCATGTGAGACACTTTTTACAGAGTAGGAGTGTTTGACATGCATGGACGAGAAGTGCCCCAAGTGGTTGGAATCATTCCCCTCAATCTATAAATGTTAAACTTGGCTAAACAATGTCTGTCATCAACTTATCAAAGGCCCTGTCCACACTAGTAGCTCAGCTTAGAAATGTTTTAAAAAACTGTTTTACTTACAGAGTTTAAGCAAGGATGTTGGACTGTCCAGACTGTGGTTTGACACTGTGCTTGTCTGAATGACTTCTCAGTCACTAAATGTGTTGCTATAAAACTGTTCTCAAGCCTACCTCCAAGCAGGGTTACAGCATGGTTTTAGATTATGGGACCCCATTCACAAAGAGCTCGTAGATCACCACAATTTACTGAGCTCTAGGGCTGCAGCAAACTCCCTGTGTGTCAGGGACCCTGCGTCCAATTCAATAAAAACAGGGGTCCCTGCACGAAAAACCCAGGAATTGCCACACCAGCAGGCTAGCCCCAAACAAGAGGCACACCTGTGGGGAATACCAAAGGGATCCAGCCCCCTCCCACTTGGTGCAACACTAGAGGTGCTGGGATGGTGGTGGTGGTGGGGTTACACATGTATGCCAGGAGGGTCCAGGGGCAGAAGGGACATGTGAGGTGCCATGGGGGGGTTGGGGAGATGGTGGGCATGTGAGAGGGTGGAGGTGTCATTATTATAACTAATATGCTACTGGATGGTACCGTGGGGGGGCAGGGACAAACAGTGTCCGAGACTGGGGCATCTGCCAGGGCTTTGCCCACCCGGGCCATGGCACTGTTTGTTCCTGGAACCCCCAGTGGTACCATCCAGTAGCATAACTGTTATGATAATGGCACACTGCCACATGCTACATCACCCACTCGCATGCCCACCATCTCCTCAACCCCCTATGGCACCCTCCATGTCTCTTTTGCCCCCTGACCTCACTTTCAGAGCCCCCCACTTCACCACCTTGTGTGGCACTGGTGCAAGGGGCTTAGACCACCTCCTGGCTGGTCTAACTCGAGCCCCTTCCTGCATCCTTGGCAGGGCTTACAGAATCCCAAAAAGGGGATGTTGCAACCCCACTATGGTGCAAGCCCCCATGTGACCTGGTGCACCCCAAGTTAAGTCACAAGGGTGGCACAGTGCCCCTTTGGTCCAGTGGCTCCCCATTCTGATGCAGTCACATTTCAAAATTGGGAATGCATCATCTTTTGGTGAAAAGTACCAATTGCATCATTCATGTTTGATGCAGGCACCTTGTGTCAGTGTAAAGGCTTTGAGAATCAGGCCCATGAAGTGTAGCATGTTTTTTTTACCATGTTACAATCTGGAAGCAAATCTTTTAAACTGTTCTAACAGAGTTAAAACAATTTAAAAGCCTTAGTGCGGACAGAGCCTAAGTCTAGTCACAGCGTTTGTGGCTTTGTAAATATAACAAAAACGCTACTATTTGAACTTCAGAGAAAAAAGATCCTGCAACATCTGTATAACCTTGAACAGTATTGAGCGTACTGTGCCTTTTGTACATCTTTCTCAAATGAGAGTTTATGTAAGCAATAACCCACAACAGGACATGCATTTCTAGAGAATTAATGCACATCCTGGGTGAATTGGAAGGCATGAAGCAAAAGGCCAAGGGACTTTCAATGCACCCAGGAAATGCATTAACTTTTCAAGAAACCCATGCCCTGGAGTAGATTATTCCACTTATAAAATGGAAAAATATTTTTTTATGGAAAAAAGGTTTATTTTCTTGTAGTTAGGTTGCTGCAAAGTAGAATATGTCAGTTTGGTAGATTCTGCTCACTTCCCCACCATCTTAAACTGGTACTGGCTATGATGAAGAAGAGAAAGGATGGCGGCCACGCTGGGCTAGCTGTCGGACTGCTGCTTGTTGCGTTCTTATGTTCTTGTTTTGCCATTTCTATTTCAAAGTATTTTTGCCGTTTTGAGTATAGGATTTAAGGTTTGTTTTGTTTTTGTCTTTTTGTTTGAGTATATCCGTGTGTTGGACCTGAGTTCGGGTGGGCGCTGAGAAGCCGCTGAGTGCTTAAACATTTTCTGTTCATGTTTCTCAGCATTTATTTTACTGTTGCTGCATTTTAACCGTGATTTAAGTACTCGTGGTTAGACGCATTCAGTCGGGACTCCAGGACACTGTTCAGCTTGGCATTCTGGTCTGCTGTAAGAACTTGGCTGGTCCCTAACGGCTTAATGGCTTAACAGCTGCTTTTCAGTGTGAAGTTTCGGGCAGTGTTCATTCCCTGAGCGCGACCTTCCCCAGCACTTTATGAGGATTAGTTTTACTTTAAATGGGATTTGGAGGAGATGAGAGTTGCTGGGGACAAGCTCACCAAGGAGTTTGAATGCACTGTTCTTCGGAACCTTCAAGTCTAGGGAGATAGTAAAGGATCCTATAGTTTTTATGTTTCTGGAGTGCTGGGCTATAAGTTACATTTTAGTGACCTGCTTTGACTGTGGATTTGGCCTGTATAGCTGGTCCTGCTGGTTTTCCTGAGGTGCTAGAGGGTTAGTGACCTACACAGGGGCTGGGATCGGGGGCCTACTGGAGGGCTAGCCCACTGATCCTATTCCCCTAGTCTCCCAGTATAGTCGGCTGGGGGGCTGATTTAACCTGGAGTCGAGGTGGTAGGCCACTATTATAGCCTGGGTAGTTGCCTCTTGAATTTCTGGCTGGAACCTGTGGCCTGGTGGATGGTTCTCCCTGGAACTGGATCAGAATTTCGAGTTTTGAATCCCTTTGGAACTTTTTGGCTTATTGGATGTTTTAAGGATATTGGGGCCAGTATCGTGGAATTTCAAGTGTGTAAAGGAGAGTGGCCCTGAAGAAATCCTGCAAGATAAGTGATTTTGGATTTGTTTATTGTTCATTGTGACTATATAAACGTTCTTGGAGCAACTGACTTCATTTGGCCTATTAGTTGGCTTGCAGTGTTCTGGTGGCCCTGGGTTGGTGTCCCACACAGTGGAGGGGAGTGGGGTTGGCTGGAGGGCCGGTCCTTAATTTTCCCTCCTCTACACTCCTGGGGCGGCTGGCTGGGGGGTTGTCCTCCCCCGGAGTAGAAGTAGTGGGTCACCGATCTTTTTGGGCTGGCCGGTTCCTGCGGCCTGCCGGTGGTCCTTTATTTTTGCCCAGCTGATGTGGATGGTGAATGACGGTCCTCTGTATACTGAATTTTATTTGTTGATGTTATTTTTATTTTGTATTTTATATATAGGATGTGTATTGTTTAGCTATTTTATTTGAGGGATAATTTATGCAGTGAGAGTGCTTGTTTCCATCTTATATTTCACCTTTTCCGGTTCGGTGAGAGAGTCCCGGAGGGTGGTCTTTAAATTATTCCCCTCTATTTATTATTTTGTCATTAGTCTTAGCTTTATTATTTTATTAATGTCCCCTGGCTGTGAGAGGGCTTGTGGATATAAAATAATTTAATAGTTGTTGTATTAGAGTATTGGTTTAGTTCAATTTTTATTTTTTGTTTTAGTGTTAGGTTGATTGTGGTGTTGCTTTATTTATTTTATTTATTGTTTTAACTTTTGAGCAGCCTGATGTGCTGGCTGGCTCCACCTGTCCTTCATTATTCGGCCTCCGCTCTCCATGCCCTCCGCCCCTTTTTCTTGTCCCTCTTGCCAGTCCATGTTTATCATCGGTGTCGGGCACCAAGGATTGTGCAAGGGGAGGGGAATTGGGAAGTGGGGTTGTGGATCATGGAGTGAGCGGTGCCTCCCATAGGTGGCTAGGCCTAGAAGATGCCCTGGGGTGAAATGGCTTCTGGAGCGTGGTAGTCCCATTCTGGTTCCCATACCCAAGGGCACCTCCTGTTTTGGAGGGCAAGTGGTTGGGACAATTCGTCATCCTCGTCCAACTCGGGCACTGTTATGCAATGCCAGATCTGTCTGCAATAAGACTGGTCTTATTGCAGACTTTGTTGCAAGGGCAGATCTGGCTTGCATTACCAAGACCTGGTTGGATGAGAATGCGGCCCCGTTTTTAGAGGCCGCTGTTCCCGCCAGGTTCTCGGTTATACACCACCCGAGATTGGATCGCGGGGGCCGGGGTGGCAGTCTGTTTTAAGACCGAATTGGGCCTAACTGGCGTTCCAGTTGAGGAGGCTAGACCATTTCAGTGCACTGTGGTAGCTGGTGTGGGGTGCAGGATTGCCCTCATTTACCGTCCACCAGGGGATGAGAAGCTTTTCTTGCAGGAAATAGCAGATTTTGCCGCCGACATGGCCTTGGAGTCGCCCAGATTGATGGTGCTGGGTGACTTCAATGTGTGGGTCGACAACGAATCTTTGCTTTTTGGTCAACATTTCTTCCAGGTGATGACATCTCTGGGCTTTACACAGGTTGTTTCCTCAGCTACTCACAAAGGAGGTCACTCTCTTGACCTGGTTTTCCTCCTGGGGATCGAGGCTTCCGACCTGGTGGTGGAACCAGTCAGTTGGTCTGATCATTACTCAGTTGGGTTCAATTTTGAGGCCCCCCTGGGTAGGTCAGCCCCTGTGGAGTTGGTCAAGTACCGCCCATTGCGGGACATCGTCCCAAGACCTGATGGCGGTTATTGACCTCTCGTTGTTTGACGAGTCATGCACTGATCCTGAGCAGCTGGTAGTGGCCTATAATGGGGCCATTTCGGCTGTTTCTGATCAGATTGCACTGAAACATGTTCGGCCCCTCCCAAGGCCGTCCCATTGCCCCCGGTTCGATGGGGCGCTGAGAGGGCGGAGGTTGGGGCATAGGTTGGAGCATCGTTGGAGGAAGACTGCCTCTGATGCCGACCATCTTATTTTGCTAGAGCACTATAAGCTCTACCAAACAGCAATTTTCCATAAGAAGGCAGAATTCCTGTCCAGGGAAATTTCTGTCACTCGGAATCGACCGGCTCAGCTCTTCAGAACTGTCAACAGACTGTGCAACCCAGTCTGTCGGCAGATCCGTCAAGCTTTCACGCAAATTGATTGCGAGGAGATCACGCGATTCTTTGCGAATAAGGTGGAAGATATTCGGAGGCAGTGCCCCCGACCTCACTCTAAGGTTGTTGCATAGACACATAGATACATAGATACATAGACAGTGTCGGCAGATAAGGGCCTATGGCCCACCCAGTCTGCCCATTTGAGCTTGTAAGTTCAGTTTGTTTTCCTAGAAGTCTATTTCCCCTTACCCCTGACCTCTAGAATTCCTTTATGTCTATCCCATGCATTCTTAAATCCCGTGATTGTTTCAGCCCCCACCACTTCCTCTGGCAGGGTGTTCCACTTGTCCACCACCCGTTCTGTGAAGAAATTCTTTCTCATGTTTCCTCTGAATCGTCCTCCCTCCAACTTCATCCCATGCCCTCTAGTTCTGGAACATCTTTTTCACTTAAAAATAGTGTTTTCCTGCACCCTGTTCCTCCCTGTAAGATACTTGTATGTCTCTATCATATCCTCTCTCCCTCCTCTCCTCCAGGGAGTACATGTTCAGTTCCTTCAACCTGTCTTCATAGGACTTGTGATGCAATCCATGCACCATCTTTGTTGCCCTCCTCTGAACCTTCTCTACCCTGTCTATGTCCTTCGTAGGTATGGTCTCCAGAACTGTACACTGTACTCAGGTGGGGCCTCACTAGTGTCTTGTAATAGCGAATTATGACCTCCCTTTTCCTGCTGGTGATGCCCTGCTCATACATCCCAGCATCCTATTTGCTTTACCTGATGCCTTGTTACACTGTTTCCCTACCTTGAGGTCATCAGAGATGATAACCCCAAGATCCCTTTCCTGCTTGGTGCATGCCATATCCTCACCCCCAACTGATATATTGTGCTAGGTTTTTGTGCCCTATATGCATTATCTTGCATCTTTGCATTGAATTTCAACTGCCAAACCCTTGACCATTCTTCAAGTTTCTGCAGGTCCCTTCTCATTCTGTCTACACCTCTGGTGTGTCTACTCCTACAGAGCTTTGTGTCATCAGCGAACAGTGAAATTCTGCCTCTAGATCCTGTGCAATGTCACTGATGAAGATGTTGAATATGACCGGTCCAGCACTGATCCCTGTGGTAATTTCACTGGTCACTCTTCCCTCTGTGGAGTGACAGCCATTTACCACCACCCTCTGTGTCCTGCCACCCAGCCAGTTACCTACCCACCACACTACTGTCCTGCCCACACCCATATTCTCCAGTTTGTGTAATAGTCTTCTATGTGGCACAGTGTCAAAGGCCTTGCTGAAGTCCAGATAGCCATGTCCACTGCCCTCCCTGATCCACCTCCTAGTCACCCAGTCAAAAATTCAATAAAGTTGGTCTGACATGACCTCCCCTGGTGAAACCATGCTGCCTTGGGTCCTGTAGTCCATTGACAACCAGATGTTCCACCAATCTCCTTCAGTAGTGCTTCCATGATCTTTCCCACTACCGAGGTGAGGCTGACTGGTCTGTAGTTCCCTGCTTCTCTTTGTTCCCACTTTTGTATAAGGGGACTACATCTGCTGTCCTCCAGTCTTTGGGTACCTCCTGTTTCCAGTGATTGGCTAAACAGGATAGCCAGAGGTTCAGCCACCACCTCTCTTAGTTCTTTAAGGACCCTGGGGTTGCACCCATCTGGCCCCATTGCTTTATCAACCTTATTACTTCCAGTTCCTTCAGGACCCTTCTCGTGTAAAGGGACTTGTGTCCATTTCTGCACCATTCTCACCCTTGTACTCCCTTCAGACCCATTACCCCCTCTTCCTCAGTAAAGACTGAGCAGAAATACCTGTTCAATATGTCAGCTTTACTGTTGTCATCCTCCACTGCTCCCATCCTCCCCTTCAGTCTCACTATCCCTCCCTTTGTCTTTCTTTTTCACTTATGTACCTGTAAAAGGTTTTGTCCCTTTACCCACTGATTTTGCAATGTGTTCTTCTGTCTGAGCTTTGGCTTCCTTACTGACTTCCCTGCCTCCCTTTGTTCTCCTGGTACTTCTCCCTATCCCCTTCTGCCTGTGTCTTTTGTATTGCCTGAATGCAATCTTTTGGCTTTCACTCTTTGCTACCTCTTTGGAATACCATAATGGTCTCCTCTTCCTTTTCCTCTTGCTAACCTGCTTAATGCATAATTCTGTTGTTCTTATAATCCCCATTTTAAATACTGCCCACTGTTCCTCAACCCCTGATTCCTGTCCCATTCCCCTTACTGCCTCTTTCAAGTATCTCCCCATTTTCCCAAAGTCTGCCCCCCTAAAATCCAGGATACGTGTTTTTGTGTGGTTGGTTCTGCTCTTTCTGTGATTTCAAACCACAATGACTGGTGGTCACTGTTACCCAGGTGCTCCCACTGTTACCCCACCACACTGTCCCTGTTTGTAGAGCACAAGGTCCAGTATTGCCTTCGCCGAATTGGTTCTATGACCAGTTGCTTGAGGAAGGCACCTGAAGGAGTCCAGGATAAATCTGCTCCTAGTTGATGCTGCTGCTGGGATGCTCCCAGTCCATGTCTGGAATATTGAAGTCTCCAACCAGTACTACCTCACCCTTGTCTGCCATCCTTTGGATGGCTAGCATCAACTCCTATCTGTTTCTTCCTCCTGGGCTGGTGGTCTATAGACCACACCTGTGCGGATGGCTGGCCCCATTTTCTTTCCAGCTTAACCCACAGTATCTCCCCATTTTGTTCCTCCTGGATCTGTGTGGCCCTTATGTCATTTTTCACATACAGTGCCACTCCTCCTCCTTCCTGCCTGCTCTGTCTCTTCTGAATATGTTGTAGCCAGGTATGGCCATCTCCCAGTCATGGTTATCATTACACCAGGTTTCAGTGATGGCCACAATGTCCAGGTCTGACTGTACCATGACAGCCTCCAGATCTTCCATCTTGTTGCTAAGGCTCCTGGCATTTGCACATGGCTTTCCATGATTTGACCTCCCTAGACTGCTTCACTGTTCTACTCCAGCCCCTTCCTTGGTTGTCATTTATCCCTGTTCTCCTTGCTGTCTGCCCTTCTGGCTGAATTTTGCCCCTTTTCTGCTTATCCACCTTTTGGACACTAATCTCCATCTTTTGCACACTGCTTTGCAGAGACAGCCACTCCTCTGGTTCACTGGTTCCACTGCTAGCTGTGGGGGGTGAGCAAGTAGGTAGCCTCCTTGCTGGCCTGCCACCCCCCTTTGCTAGTTTAAATGCTTGTCAATGTAGCATTTAAACTTATCATTGAGTGCTTGGATTCCCCTCCAGGATGGATGCAGGCCGTCAGGCTTGAACAAACCTCCATCCTCCAGGTGGGTCCCCAGTCACCAATGAATCCAAACCTTCCCACAGCACCAGTTCTTCAACCATGAGTTAAAGTTCCTGGTGCATGCACTCCTATGCTCTCCCTTCCCTCTCACAGGTAGTACTTCTGAGAAAGTGACAGAAGTAGCAACTTGCTTGAGACCCCTCCCCAGTTTCCTCAACTCTTCCTGAACTTCCTTTGGCTCCCCATTTGCCAAGTCATTAGTACCTAGGTGGATAATGACATCCAGCTCACCCTCCCGTCTTGCCTTCCCAGTGATCCCCAGTATCTTCCTTCCATCCCTCCATGCCATGGCACCTGGTAGGCACCTCACCTCCCTGTCCTCCCTTCCTGTGTTCCTAGCTGGATCCCTCTTACTTAGGAGTCCCCACCAGGATTCGCTTCCTCCTCCTCTGGGGTCCACTGCTTTCCCCACTGAGGTCACCTTGGCTAACCTCCACATCCTTTCCTTCTACTTCTCTGGGTACCTCTATTTGGTTGTCCTCATTTGCCAGTGTGGCATATGAGTTCTTGAGAGGAATAGGATCTGGGATGTGCCTCTGCCTGACTGCTCTAACCTCCCTGAGCCCACTGTCATCCAAGTGCTCCCTCGCTCGGCATCCTTTGAGGCAGCTGCATTGACTGGGTGGTCCCTGGATAGGGGTGATGGTACTCCTGACCCAGTTTACTTCCGCTCTGAGTCTGGCTACCTCATCCCGCAGTCCAGAGATGCATGCAGATAGGGCAGCACCTCAGTGTCCAGAAGGTCTGCCTGAATATGGCTGCCCACAGCCACTGCATTGCACCACTCCCACATTATACTGCAATTCCACTACTTGTCTGCTACTGAAGCTCTCTAGTTCTTCTTTTATTAATTTACAGTACTAAAAATCCTGTAACTGATCCTCAGATATATTTTTTTTTTAAGGAAAAAGAAACCAATAAATAAATAAATGAGTCAAAACACTTGTCGTGCTGAGGGTGGTCTTCTTCCCCCTTATGCCCCTCCTACTTCACACCTCTTACTATACCCTGTGTTTAGCTCCTGTCAATCAGATTTATCAGGGCATATAATTAAGAATTGGGGAAGGGAGGAGGGGGGAAATTTGCAGCAATTAAAGACAGCACAGAATTACACCACCACTATGTTTTAAATTTTCAACAGCCCAAAAGCAATTATAAGTAAAGACAACAAAGAAAGAAAGTATAGTGTCACTACAAGCTATAATCTAAGTTTAAAAGAAAATACCAATTACCAGTTACTCTAAAGCACTGAATTGAATATGTTTCCTTCCTTCTCCTTCTGGCTTCTTCTGAGAAAATAAACCTCTGCTTCTACTTTAACTGTGACTAAGCCCCACCTCCAGTTATCACGTAGCTGAGGTCAGAGGCCAGACAATTAACACCCTTCACCCAGCTACAGGACAGTCAGACAAGCCAAGATAAAATTTGCAGCAATTAAAGACTGCACAGAATTACACCACCACTATGTTTTAAATTTTCAAAAGCCCAAAAACAATTATAAGTAAAGACAACAAAGAAAGAAAGTATAGTGCCACTACAAGCCTACAATCTAAGTTTAAAAGAAAAATACCAATTACCAGTTACTCTAAAGCACTGAATTTAATATGTTTCCTTCCTTCTCCTTCTGGCTTCTTGCAGTTGATCAATGTTTTGTCGCAGAGCCCGGAGTTTCCTGGAGTTCCTTTAATCTACTGGATTTCGTAGACACTATGAGGATTGTCCGTGAGATGCGCCCAACATGTTGTAGTTTGGATCCGGGCCCTACTTCCCTGATTATGGGTTGTAGTGAGACTATCGGCCCGGTCCTTGCTCAGATTATCCGGTGTTCTTTAGAGACGGGAGTTTTCCCTAGCTCTCTGAAGGAAGGGGTGGTGACTCCCCTTCTGAAGAAATCTTCTTTAGACCCGGATGACCTAGCAAACTACCGACCAATCTCTAACCTCTCTTTTGTGGGGAAGGTTATTGAGAAAGTTGTGTCGGCGCAATTGGATAACCATTTGACCATCCATAGTTTATACGAACCTCTCCAGTCTAGTTTTCATAAGAGGCATAGCACCGAGACTGCTCTGGTTCGGGTGCTTAATGATCTCCTGATGGTGAGAGATCGGAGACACCGCTCTATTTTGGTTCTCCTTGATCTGTCATCAGCTTTTGATACTGTGGATCATGGGGTTTTGCTCAAACGCCTGAGGTCCATTTGTGGACTATCGGGTGTGGTCCTCAGATGGTTTTCATCTTACCTTGAGGGGAGAACGCAGAGAGTGGTCTCGGGTTTGCATTCATCCGGGGCCTTCTCCTGCCTTGTGGGGTACCTCAGGGCTCAGTGCTTTCCCCCATGTTATTCACAGTATATATGCTACCCCTCGGAGACATTGTAAGACGGTTTGAGCTGAGGTTTCACTGCTACACTGATGATACCCAGCTCTACCTGTCTTTTGCACCTGACCAGGTTAGTGCTATCTCAGTGCTGAATAACTGCCTCGTTGATATCCAAGACTGGATGAATACCAGTGGTTTGAAGCTGAATCCAGGAAAGACCAAGGTTATGGTGGTGGACCCCGGTTGCAGGGTTGAGGGTTTAGGGGTGGGGTCCCCCTCTGGATTAATTCTGGGGGTAGACCGGATCCCTACCTCTGAATGGGTGCGTAACCTGGGAGTGGAGCTTGACACTGGTCTGACCCTCCGTTATCAGGTGTCTGCAGTTGTCAAGACTGCATTTTTTCATTTCAGAAACATCGCCAGGATTAGGCACCTGGTTCCACCTTGTGACTTGCTGGTCTTGGTCCACGCCTTCGTGACATCTCGTCTCGATTACTGTAACTCCCTTTACCTAGGACTTTCTGGGGTTGATATCCACTGCTTGCAGCTAGTGCAGAATGCGGCAGCACGTTTGTTGACTGGGATTTCAAGAAGGTCCCATATTACCCGGTGCTGCGCACTCTGCACTGGCTGCCAATACAGTGGCGGATCACCTTTAAAGTGGGTCTTTTGACCTACAAAGCCCTACACGGTCTCGGTCCTGACTATTTGAAAGAGCTTCTGGTGCCCTACACCCCTCTGAGACAGCTCTGCTCGGCTGACAAGGGGTTGCTGGAGATTCTGAGGGTAAATTTGAAGTCCTCTGGAGCCCGTGTCTTCGGTTTTGCGGCTTCTACCCTCTGGAATTCTCTGCCCCGTCAGCTCCGAGACAGTACGACGGTGGGAAGTTTTAAAAAGGCCTTAAAGTCTTTTTTATGGGAGAAGGCATTTCCTGCTATGTTGTAATTGGTTATTTTAGCTTGTAATATTTGCTGTGTTGTTTTACTGTATGTATTGATTATGCTGGTGTTCTCATGTTTTTATGTACAGCGCCTTGAAAAATTTGAAAGGCGCTTAATTAAATAAATATTATTATTATTATTATTATTAAAGACTGAGTGCCTTTGAATGTACCTGTGAAGAGTATATTTGTTAGGAAACCTTTACCCTAATGTGGGTTTTTGTGTTTAAAGGGCAGAAATGTTTTTATTTTAGTTGGAAAATGTTTTATTTTTATTTTGGTTGTTGCTAGGTAGATTATGCCAGGTTAGTTACAAACTGTTGTATATCAGAAGTTAATGAATGCTCAGATAATGTGTTTAAACATGTGAAATTGCAAGGATTCTGAAGTCCATTTTATAAACTTTTTTTTTCAGTGTTGAAAATCCATCCTCAGATTTTAGTCTGGATCGTCATTGTGCACCCCACTACAATCCATCCTGCTGTAGTAGTAGCAAATAGGGTACACACACCCTTCCCCATGTAATCATAGGAAAATGTGTGGAAATAATTGTTCACATCTGTTGTGATTGAGATCTGTATGTAGAGATGAGCAAAAACAGCCTTTGGTTTTCAGGAGTGTAGTATCAGTGGTTCCAAGTGCTGCATGTGACCACCAATTTTGCCTCTGCAGTTTTTGTGCATCATCAAATGCACCCTGCTTCTTCATTGCTTCTGTGTTCCTGGACCCAAGTATTTTGTTCCAAATTATACAGATGGTGCAGCACCAGGAGATGGAAGTTGGGCTGTTAGTTGCAACTTACACCACCTAAATTATTGTCTCGCAGCAGTGTGCATCCCCTCCTCTTTCATGCATAACAGTCAGTCTGGAGGTTTGCCATCACAGGGACATGGCACCAAAGAGTGGCCCATGCCACCAAGCATACTGCTGTACACAGCTGCACAGGGGCCCCAGAGTCTGAACTTTTCCTGGGACCCAGAACTTCTCTCTTGGGGCCTGCCATCCATTGAGGTCCTGCCATGATGTAGGCCATCTATGGTGATTTTTTTGTGTCTGTTTAGTGATCATTAGGTTTCTGTGAGTAAGCAAAGAGTACCATGTCCAGGTAATGTCCTTGAGAATCAAAATGCACCAGATGCTGGAAAACTCCAGGTTGGTAACTAAATTTCCTGCTGAATAATTATGATATCTGTCTGTCTGTCTGTCTGCCTATCTATCTATCTATCTATCTATCTATCTATCTATCTATCTATCTATCTATCTATCTATCTATCCATCTATCTATCTATCTATCTATCTATCTATCTATCGGTACCTATCTATCTATTGGTATCTGTCTGTCTATCTATCTATCTGTCTCTTTAAACAGGTATCTATCTATCTGTCTGTCTGTCTGTCCATCCATCCATCCATCCATCCATCCATCTATCCATCTTTCTATCTATCTATCTATCTATCTATCTATCTATCTATCTATCTATCTATCTTATCTATCTATCTATCTATCTAGCTAGCTAGCTAGCTAGCTCTCTATCTTTATACAGGCATCTATCTATCTATCTATCTATCTATCTATCTATCTATCTATCTATCTATCTATCTATCCATCCATCCATCTTTTTTCTTTCTTTCTTTCTTTCTTTCTTTCTTTCTTTCAGAGGCCCTGATTGCACACTCCACTCCTTGGAGTAAACAAGGGCACTGCCAGTGCTTGAACTCAAGGTGGGAAATTCTTCTCTCTGTGTGATTAGTTACAATCATTGTTTCTATTGTGACTATTTATCATTGGCCTATCAATTTAAAGAACTTTTGACATGATCAGGCAGGCAGCTCATATGTGCAGTTGCCTGCCTTAGGAACTTTTTCAACTGTAATTTAACATTTTCTGTTTAGTGGTTTTAATGTTATTTCACCCGTAAAGCCCGGCTCATAACTTCCATGTACGAATCAAGCATCTGAGGAGCGCTGCAGCCCTACCCCTAAAAACAGCATAATTATGATGTGTTGTAGGGAACTGAGCTGCAGGCACTCTGTATGGAATGTAATAGAAATGGGGGAGAGAGGCTGCCTATATGTCCCTAGATTATCTTTGCTGGCATGTATACATGTCTGGGGCTAATGTATATGCCAGCGACTTACTGAAATGAAATTGATGAGGTAGGGATGACCGCTGGATGCCAGAAGGGAATTATTGGTCTTGAATGGGGTGAAGGAGGAATGTGTATCACTGGATGCCAGTGACTTACTGACATGGGATAGAGTGAGGAAGGGGGGGGGTAACAGTGGGCTGAAAGAGGGTACTACTGGATGTCAGGGATTGTCTTTGCATAGGAAGAGTTAAGGGAGGGGCAAAAATACACCAGGAATTTAGCTGTGATGATGGGGTGAGATGGGGGTAACACTGGGTGTTTGGGACTTACTGACATGGGGTGGGATGTAGAGAGGGGTTACCACAAGAAACTAAGGTCTTATTGGCATGGGATGGAGTGAGGAAGGGGGTACCTGGGCTTAAGAAAATGCTTTGAATACTTGTTTGTATTATTATTAGATAATTATACCTGTCATGAAATTGTTATAAAAATACCTGAAATGCATCATAGAACATCTAAAAAACCAATAGCTTCTGGGTGCCAGATCCCCGACTTTTTTATAAATTTTCATAAAGGGCACCATCAATTCTCTTGAGTCAGCCTATGTCCCTACTGGTTTTATTTAACTTTTCAGCAATGTTTTGAATGTAAAAGTCACAGAACCAAGTCCAAAAATTAAATACAGTTTGTTTTCTTTTTTTGTTCAGTACAAATTTTATTACAAGTTCACATGTCTACAGTGCACATAGCTCACCATTTACAAAATAATGCAACTGTGGGAACATATTACAAACAGTTTGTTCTGACCCATGTATTGTGGTTAGTTTTTTATACCTTTACTAATTATCAGGCTCAGTCTGAGGTTTGCTGGGGCAGCTTATGACCCCGGCCATGCC
This sequence comes from Neoceratodus forsteri, assembly GCA_016271365.2. Classification (NCBI taxonomy): domain Eukaryota; kingdom Metazoa; phylum Chordata; order Ceratodontiformes; family Ceratodontidae; genus Neoceratodus; species Neoceratodus forsteri. The sequence continues at coordinate 654,578,143 of CM057450.1, read as the reverse complement.
CCCCCCCCACCCACTGAGCACTCTATATAGACCACATGCCCAAATATCCTTTAACACTTGTTTCTTTGCTGCACCACACAGATACCAGCTCTCCTGCCTGCAATTCCCTTTCTCTACCTACATGGCTTCTGCACATCTGTTGCTTTGGGTGTTCTGGTGTTCATTCCTATGGTTTTATCTGCATGTCCTGGTCTTTCATTCTGTTACTTCCTCTCCCCTGTTTGGCTCTGGTGCTGGCCACTGCTCCTGCTTGTGGTACACTGCTCCCCTGTAGCTTGTCCTAACTACTTTATTCTTGGTGGCCTTTCCTGGCCTTGCCTGGTGGTTTCTGGTGTGCTCCTTCTGCGCTGTTGCTGGTTACTGACTCTGTGGCTTGGCTCCATTTCTTTTTCTCTGGCCATTCTCTGTCGCTCTGTGCTCTGCCTGTTTGTCTTTTCCCCTAGCTGCTGCCCACTGGCTGTGCTTTTTCCTCTGGTTCCTCCAGTGGGTTATTTTCATCCTGGATGCTCTTGGCTGGCCATGTCCATGTGCCCACCCACCTTTTCATCATCACCGCACTGGTCTGACTACTGCCTCCTGCGGCACTCTGTTTGCTGACACCCCCCACCACCACCACTACTGCTGTTGCTTCTTCTTTTGTCCTTGTGGAAATACTAGGGGACTCTTCTTCCCTTCCTCCTGCCACTCCCACCCCTGCTTTCCTCTGGGGATCTACTAGGGCAGGGCCTCCGTCATACCTACTGCTGGCTCTACCCCCATTTCCCTTCCTTCGAAGCTCTCTCACTGCCCTTTGAGGTCTGCTTGCTGGCTGACTCCTGAATTTTTCCACTGGTCCATTCTGAAGGTTATAAATACAGTAGTAGGTAGTTTTCACCCACTGGTTAAGTTGGGACATGGATAGTGGCTTTTTCTTTACTGTCATTTAAGCGATGTTGCCTTCCCTCTCTCCTTAGTGGTAGTTGATGTCCTGACAGTTTTACTAAGCCTTCATCTTTGACTTTTGTGCATCTTCCTTAAGATACACTTAGCCAAGGGACCTTGCTCCTGTGATACCACTAGAGGTGTAACCCATTCTCAAGAGTATTCCTAGCCATCTGTACCCTAAGAAGGGTAGTAGTTCCTACAGAACAGAACATGCAAAAAGACCAGACATATACAACATTTTGTCTACTACTAACCACAGCACTCGGCTACCAACTGTACTCAGTAATCTCATGCTATCTCGCAGCTCAAGCACTATATTGCATTGCTTAAGTATCAAGCACTACATAATTTGTTGCCTGCTGAACAAGTGAAGATCATCCTGAGGCATGATGGGCAGCAGTTTGCCCTCATCATGCCCCCACTGAGCACTATATATTGGGCGTACAGCAAAGCATCCCTTGGATGCTGGTTTCTTTGCTCCCACCATCCACCCCTCATTCTCTGGTGGCTCATCTCTCTTCTTCTAAGCATCTTCCCTAAGCTGCCTTTTACCAAAGGACCTCACTTCAGCAACACTTCTAGAGGTGGAACCCTCCTCTAGAGGGTTTCATGTAGTTGGTACCCTGAAAAGTGTGGTAGTTCCTCCAGAGCAGAGAACGTGAAAAGGCCACACATATCAAATGTTCTATCTACTACTAACCACAATACTGAGCTATCTGCTATAATCAATAACCTCATTCTCCCCAGTAGCACAAGCACAATACCAGGCTGCACAAGCATCCAGTCCTACATAATTAGTTGCCTGCTTAACCAGTGAATCAGATTTTCAATATATATTAAAGATAGACAGAACCAGCCTTCCCCCACCACATCATACATCTCAACTGTCCCACATTATAAGGACAGTCTTTTTTATTACCATTCAGAATCCCTCTGTCCCATATATTATGCTGAGATTCTAAAGCAAAATGTCTATTAATCTGTGAAGGCAGTCACTCACTCACCCTCTGTAATGATCATTCAGACAAGTGAGTGGAGTGCTCCACTTAGTTTACTTGGTAGCACTGTGCTGTATAAAACAAGCATAATGCTGGCAAAAGTGCAGGCTACTGCTTGCCAAACAAGGACTGATATAGATAACTTAGTACATGCGCAGTAATGCAGCATACACAACTCACATATGCTAATACACATCATTACATCTCCCTTCTCAAGTTGAACTCCCCCCAGCATAAAAATTTATTCAAGTTCTGTGCAGTTCAAACTTTTTTGTGAGTCTATGTAATCACTGTGCCAGGTGGGCCTTCGGATATCCCGTGCACTGATCCGGCTGATTCTTGGGCTGGAGCTAGTGGAGAGCAATTGGTCCCAACTGCTCGGGGGTGGGGTCAGCCCCACAGGCTCACTCTGCAGCTGCCTCGGTGACACTTGTAGCAGGTCCTCCATTATAGGCACTTCTGGGATCATGACATCCTCCATCATGTCATCCCACTCTCCCCTTCTCCTCAGGTGTGCAATTGTTGTCACCAGGAGGATCAGCACAGCTCTGGGGTCAACAACAGATATTTGCTGTTTCTCCAGTATAATTTCCCATTTGCTTGGACCACATAGGATTGTGACTCTTCAGCGTGTTGCTCCACAATTGCAGGAGTCCAGGTATTCTTAGGTGTGCACAACTAAACAGGCTGTCCCAGCTGCAAAGCTGGGAGCATTCTCAAATTATAATAAGATTGCTGGTTTTCTTGGTTTTCTTGCAGTGCAGCGCGCACATTGACTTCTGGTACTTTTGGTTTCAGCAGTTAAGCTCTGGTAGGCATCAAAGTTTTGGTTCTTTGACCCATAAGTAACTGTGCTGGTGATCCCAGCCCCTCCAGTGGTGTATTTATCAACTCTAAGAGTGCTAAATATGGGTCTTTATGGTTTATGTGTGGTTTTATAAACAGTCTCTTTATTGTTTGAATGGCTCACTCTATCATATCATTACTCTGGGGATATTTTGGTGAAGATGTCACATGTTTGAACTCATATTTTCTTTGAAAGTCTCTGAACTCAGTACAGGCAAATTGTGGCCCATTATCCATCACCTGTATTTCTGGAATGCCATGTCTTACACATTGTGATTTAATATGGTTAATCACGGTTCCACCATGCCGCATATACATGAAATTTGTCGATCGGCATTACAGCGACGGCACAATGCTGACAGTCAGCATTGTGCCATCAGGAGCAGAAGGTGTTTTTGCCCCCCTTATCTCCCACATTTTAAATTATCAACTCCAAGTTGGAGTTGTTTCAGGAAGGGGGCAAAATCATGGCAGACAGCAGTGTCGGCAATACCGCGGACCGTTACAGCGAACTGCAGATTTTGTTGCTGTAATGGTCTTCGCAGTATTGCTGTTGCTGTGTAAATGGTATACCGTTTATCACCATTTCACTTGTGTTTTGCAACCTCGAGATCGCAATGAATTTAGAGCAGGGTTTCTCAAATGGTGAGGCTAGCCTCCCTGGGGTGGCCCAAACCTGTTTCTGGGGAAGCTCAAGTAAGTCTGAAAAAGTACTGTATATACATTTTGAGTTTTTGATATTTTGTGTGCTGGGATGAGGCAAATAGGAAGAGGATAACAATAGGTGAATTTATGTATTTATTTATAAATTGGTGACCAGGAAAAATACACTGAGCCAAGGCTTATTTCAGGTGTACCCAGGGAAGGTACGGAGTGAATACAGTTCAAAAGGTAACTGCAAAACAATCAAGCAATACAAAATTAACAATAGTGTGGAGAAATAATGAGGGGTACATTTGACCAGTTAGGCTGGTGGCAGAATAGACAAAGGTTAAGCAGAGAGGTACTAGGAGCAAGAGCAGGAGGGGGCACAACGATACCTGAGAAGTTGCTTAAAAGCGTGGTAAGAGGAAGGAGAAGCAGAGGTGGGTAGGAAGGTTATTCCAGATAGAGGGGAAACAGAGAACACAGTCTAAACCATGAAGGTATTGCAATAAGGGGTAACGATGATTCAAGCGGCAACATAGCAGAGCAAGAAGGCTGACCTGGGGAGCAGGGTTACAAGTGAGGGTTACAATAAGCTGAATAAAATAAGAGCCAACTACCTCAAGGAGTTCCATTTTATTTGTGGTGTATTGTGCAAAGTATGCTATTTTTCTGTAGGGAGGCCAAAGATTACTTCAATATTTAAATTTAGTGGATGCTTAATATCTTTTCCATGGCATGGGTGAGGGCATGAAGCTCACTGTGGCAAAGTCTGAGAACTAATGATTTAGAGTAATAATCAATCACTGCTAGATAATTTTCTCTCTCAAATTCAAATAGATCAGCCCCAACTTTTTGCCAAGGTCTGTCTGGTATCTCATGTGGCTGCAGTTGTTCTCTGGATTGTGATTTCCTGTATCGGTTGCAAACAGACCACTTTGCTACCATATCACTAATTTGACTATTCATCCTTGGCCAGAATCAGATGTCTCTGGCCCTGTGCTTGCATGTTTCAATGCCCAAGTGGCTGCTCTGCAATCTGACTAACTTATCTGGTCTCAAGGATGTGGGCACTATCAGTCTCTCCCCCTTTAGCAAAAGTCTGTTTTCTATTGAGATCTCATCTCAGAACAGCCAGTACTGCCTTATCTCAGGGTGCATCAATGCTTTCTCATGGGGCCACCCTTTCAAGACAGTGTCTCTCAATTTGACCAAAGCTGAATCTCTGTTGGTTTCTTTCTGAAATAATTACAGTTTCTCATCACTAATAGGCATGTAGTCCACTGTATGAACCTCATACTTGTCTAACTCAGTTTCTGGCACAGAATGTTCTCCAACAGCCCTACTCAGGGTGTCTGCTATGTCAAGTTCTTTGCCCACTTTGTACTGTACTCTCAAATCATACATTTGTAGTTTTAACATTACACGTAGGATTCTTGGTGAGGCTGTGGCCAGTGGTTTCTTAAAAAGACTCTCTAAGGGCTTGTGATCAGATTCAACATGTACCCTTTGTCTGCCATAAAGATATTGGTGGAATTTTGAACAGCCAAACACAATGGACAGTGTTTCTTTCTCAATTTGTGCACATTTTCTCTCAGCCTTATTAAGTGATCTAGAAGCAAAAGCAATAGGTTTGCCATCCTGCAACAAACATGTACCCAACCCTTCTGAAGATGCATCTACAGACAATTTGACATTTGTTTTAGGTCATAGTAGACCATGGCCTTTGTGATAACTGTTTTAATTTTTTTAAAGTCCTGCTGGTGGCGACCATCCCAGTGCCATACTATTTCTTTCTCTACTAACTCTCTTAGGCTTTATTTATAGATGATAGGGTTGGGATGAATTTTGCCAGGCAGTTTACCATGCCCGTAAATCTCTGTTAGTCAGTCTCATTTTGGGGAATGGGCATCTGGATGATTGCTTTTGTCTTCTCGTGGTCTACCAACAGCCCATCCTTACCTAACCTATGTCCGATATACTGGATCTCTGACATTCTGATTTTGGATTTTTTCAGGTTTAAAGAAAAATGCTGATCTCTGGCTCTTTTTAAAACATTTCTTAACCTCTCATTGTACTCTTACACACTTGCTCAATACACTATAATATCACCCATAATGACTTCAGTGCCCTCAAGACCTTCAAAAATGTGTGAAATTTTCTTTTGGAAGACCTCTGGTGCTGGGCAGATCCCAAAGGGGAGACGCTTGAACTTGTATCACCCAAAAGGTGTATTAAAAGTCATTAAATCAGAGCTGGGCCCATCCAGTTTAATCTGCCAAAAGGCATGTCCAGCATCTAGCACTGTGAGAACTTTAATCCCTGCTAGCTTAGCTGCAACTTCTTCAGATGTCTTCATCAGGTGATACAAAATCACACATGCCCCCACAATGCAAAGCATCACAGGCTGCATATGCAAATCACCACAGAATGTTATGCTGGTCCAACTTTAAGCAGAATTACATGGTGCGGAAAGGCCTCTCACACAGTTTGCAAAGGGTGCTAACAGAAGACATAGACACGTGTTTCGTCCTACCAGGACTCATCAGTATGCCTCGTCTGTTTGACACCCCAGTGGAATGGACCAGCTACCCTAAAGGCAGTGTGCCTTGGATATATTGTGGTGAACCCATTAAAATAAAAAACTATTTAAAAGACAAAGAACCTCTGTGCGCAAACACTGAGGCAAGGGTTACCCCAAAGGGCATTTGGCTGGGAAGCCAAGTTTCAAGAAAATACAAAATCACACATGGGGCATGTGGGCATGGGGCATGGGGCATCCAACGCAACAGGGCCTGCCACATGCAAAAGGGTCTTCTGGGACTCTTCAGCGATTCCATTAGCAACCAAGAAAATCTCGAATTGCTGCTTAAATCTCTCCAATTCTCAGCGACATTTCCTTGCAGGCTGAGAGTGATAGGACGCTGCAGGCAATCCATTCTGACACCATGTAATGATCACACAGACAAGCGAATGGAGTGCTCTGCTCAGTTTACTTGGTAGCACTGTGCTGTATAACACACGTATTACACTATAACACTGGCAAAAGCACAGGCTACTACTCGCCAGACAAGGGCATATATAGATAACTTGGTGCATGCGCAGTACGCAAGTCACATATGCTAATATACGTCATTACACCCTCCAGTCTGGAGGAAGGATGCAGCTGTGGGGGGTGAGTTATAGTCATGGAAGGGGAGAGTGGACCCAGCAGGTAAAATCAGGAGGAACATGTTACTCAATGAACAGCACAGTGTGCAGTCATGAAACTACAACATTACACAGTATTCTGAGCTCCTGTCTCTAAGATTTGATCATGTTTCACACATTTTGCCTCTTTTTACCACATTTTGAGGGGCACAGTATCCCATATTTGGGTCATGAAAGTGTGTGAGGTTTGGTGGACCTAGCTGACTCAGATTTAAAGCCAGAAAGAACCTCCCCTTAAAAACAGTGAGGGGTTTGGAATGCAAATGTGTAATTATCATATGCTTATTATGCTATACGTGAATTACTGTGATCAGAAATATACCTGAAAGCATTGATTATGTAAGTAATAAGCCACGACAGGGTGTGCATCATTAGAGAATTAATGCACTATCAGGTGACATCTCTCAGTCAATAATAGTTCTAGATTATTTCTAGCCATTCTATAATTAAAGAGAAGATAATATCTGCAGGAAAACTTTAAAACACTCTGGGCAGGATTCACAAAGGACTTGTGCTCAATGCATCTCGGATGCCATGGTGCAAATGTGCTGCGCCGAGTGCCAACTGTGGTATTCACAGAAGATGCACAGGGGAATGCCCCCGGTGCATCCACACTGTGAATATCACAGTTGCGCCCAGCCCTAGGTGCACTGGCGAAACCCCCTGGTTGGGCTGGGAATACAACTGGCCAGCTATTCAGTGCCAGCAACATGCAAATGGGGCCATTAGACATGCATGGTGCAATAGGGCCATTTACATGTCATTATGGCCCCATTTACATGCGCCGTGCAGGGATGCACCCAGACAAATGCACCAGGTGCCCTACTAGGGCTGAGGTCCACACTCAGAGCCCCATCTCATCCAGAAGAACCCCCCACCCTCCCAGGGTGACCGCATCCTGCGCACACCTGGATGTATCCCTGGTTGTCCAGTGTGCCCCCCATCCCAGCCTGCATCTCTGTAATAATGCCACTCCCTGCGGCGATCCTGTGGTAAGAACAGAACTCCCCTTCCTGCCTGCACCTCTGTTACTATACCACTCCCTGCAGTGATCCTGTGGCAAGAACAGAACCCCCCTCCTCGCTCGTACCTCTGTTACAATGCCGCTCCTGCGGATAATGTGATAGAACAGAACCCCCACCACCCCAAGTTGCGCACCAGCACCGGCAGTCCATAAACTACCACATAGCTCAGCAGACCACCAACCCCCCACCCACTCAGACACCCCTGCCATCCCGCCTCCATCCCAGCATATTCTCACAGTGGGCAGCTCAACCCACCCTCATACCACCATGGCTGCCTGTTTACAGAGCTGTCTGCGAATGACAGGTACTGTACATTCTGCAGCCCATTGGTGGGCTCTGTTGACCAATGGGCTTGCAGTGTGTACTGTACACTGTCATTCACAGACAGCTCTGTCGGCGGGTAGCCATGGCAGTATGAGTGTAGGCTGAGCTGCCCGCTGATGGTGGGAATATGCTGGGACGGGAGCAGGGTGTGTTGGGGGTGCCTGAGTAGGTGGGGGGTAGGTGGTCTGCTGAGCTAGTGGGGTTATGGACTTTCAGCGCCAGTGCGTTCAGCTTGGGGTGGGAAGGGGGGTTCTGTTCTTATCACATTATTGCCACTGGTAGCGGCATTGTAACAGAGGTGTGGTTGGGGAGAGGGGTTCTATTCTTGCCACAAGATCACTGCAGGGAGCGACATTGTAACTGAGGAGTGGGTGAGGAGGGGGCTTCGGTTCTTGCCACAGGATTACTGTAGGGAGCAGCATTATAACAGAGATGCAGGAAGGGGGGGGTCTGTTCTTACCACAGGATCGCTGCAGGGAGCGGCATTATTATGAAGATGTGGGTGGGGAGAGGGGGCACATTGGACTGCCAAGGTGGGCAGGCTGCCGTGCTATTGTCTGCACTATGGCAGCCTGCCTGTGGGTGGCATGCAACTTAAGTCTACTTGTTTTAGACTTATCTTTCGGGGGCATCTCTTGCCAAGGAGATACGCCTCCTGGTCAGGCTGTGAATTTGGCTGCACACCATATGCATGGGCATGCCCCCTTCACAACCCCTCCAGATGAGCCACATATCATTATAGGTGGTATGTGGTGAATATGCGATGCATTGGCATATTGGGGATGCACTGGCTCATCAGTCCCATGCCAGAATTGCAGCAGTGCGCAAGCCGGGGAAGCGCCGGTGCATCTCACAGGCACTGGGTGCTTCCCTTTTGAGAATCCTGCCCATAATGTTTAGACTGAGACACAGTTCCACTTAGAATTCACTACAGTGTTCTATTTATGCATCAAATTATTTATGACGTAAGTCATTTGGATGAAAATAGAATATTTTGTCTTATAGAGTTCATCTGATCCCATTGCCTGTTCCCTACCAGAGGTGATCTGAATAACTGACATTTGGAACTGTTCAAATTCAGAGACTGAGTCACTTCCCATCTTAGATCCAACACCCAAGTACTATACTGTTTCACAGAAATGAAACTGAATATACACCGATAGGCAAGAGATGCAGAGAACAGCCACAGTAGTAGTTGCTGCATGTGCAGTGGGGGGAAGGGCAGTTCTCATTTTCTTGATGAATGAGGCTGTGCAAAGTGTGATGTCTGCACCTGGTCAGGAGATATGAGAGATGGCCCCCCAGGCCTTCTGACATTTGTGGACTTCCTGTGGGTCCCTGATGTTCGCAGACCTCTTGGCCCCTGTGAGGTACTGCACCGCTGCACGTTCTGATGAGCCACTGTATGAGCATGTTGTTCTGCCAAGTGAAGGCACAGTTTTCCCATGCGTGACCCTCTGATTGAGGGCAGCTTCATTTCTGCACAAAGGGAGGAAGCATAAAAGGACAGCAGGTGCACTTATGGCTTGTGTGTCTAGGAACATGCCCAGCCCATAACTATAAAAATTAGAAAGACAAAATACCTCTGACCCAATGGAATAGTGGGATGGTTTCATGCTGCCACCTGAGAAACTGGCATTGTCCCATCTGAACTTGAGGATCCCAGCCCTGGCACCATAGTGTCCACTGAGGACAGCACATATCTCCTGTGGAAAAAAAGTCAGGCTTCCACTGCTGGACACCATAATGGCATCTGTTGCCAGAGGAAGTATAGGGGGAGATAGAAGCACTTTATCAGGTAAAGAAATGAAAAGTAGATTACATTATTTTAAGATGCTTTAAATTTTTTGGGCCCCTGCCCAAAAATATATCGAAAGGTTTACCAAACGGAAGAAGCAAATGCAAATGAAAGATGTAAAGGCACAGCAAGTCAATAATCTCAATGAAAAGGTTAATGGCTCAATGTCCATTACAAAATTGATTATTGAAAGCTTTAAGGAGGCCAAGCAGCACTGTAAATAAATGTCGGTGCTGTGGTATATATCTACATAAAATGCAATGCCTGCAGCCAACTATCAGACACGTAGCAACCAGTGCAAGACAGGTGAGGTGATGTTAACAAAAATGTTTTTTTTCAGTGCATGCTGAAAACAGAAAAAAAAGTTTAAAATAACATTTTGAACAGTAGGCCTCATTCAGGAATGATCTACAAAAGATGGCATCAGCAAAGTCAGTGCTTATGTTTATAGATAAGTTATTCTGAAGAAGATTCCTAATCAGTGTATCTCCTCTAACTGTACTTATTCTGAGTGTGTATTCAAGATAACTTTTTCTTCCATTTGAAGCCTCATACATGCCTGTTCTCTTTTATATGTTGGAATACATAATAACCTGGTTCAGCATGTTATTTATCTGGATATATTATGAAACACTGAAATTCAGAATACTGAATGCTACAACACTGAGTTCGGGAGACTGAATTTCGTAAACCCGAAAGCTTCACAAATGTAATGCAGAGGGCCACTCCTTACCCCCTGCAACTTAAATAACCAACTCTGAGGGGGAGCAGATCTTGGAGTAAAAATAAAAGTTACGGGGTGGGGGGCGGAACAATGTTCTGTGAAAAAAGTGGAACCAGGAACAGAACCCTGGTCTATCAGACCATGCTGGCTAATCTGCTACTGCTTTAGACTGCCATACCACAGGAGCAACTCAGCCAGCTTCTGCATTTTCCTGTTCCTTGTAATGTCTGGCTAGGGGTAGGTTAGAAGGTCATCACATCCGCTATTGTACCCATGTTGACATTACTACATACTGTCAACCTCTTGAATGTGTCGGGTGACTGAGCTCCGTCCCATCAGTTTTGGGATTCTGAGTTTCAGTCCCCTAAATTGATACCATTTATCTTCATGAGTGAGGGGGGACAGGAAAATAACTCATGAGTGGCAGAGTCATGAGTGAGTTACGTAAGTCCTGTCCCATAACAAGCATTGATAAGTGGCATATTCAGAGCTGGGCCATTGTGTGTCCAGTCAGTAAATAGAGAATAATGGATGGGGAAGGGTTTGATATGAGAATTTAATGCACACCTGAGTTGTGGGATGCTACATAAACCCCGAGGGTGAAGCCCAAGGGGTTTATCAAAGCATCCCACAACGAGGATGTGCATAAAATTCTTATATGAAACACCCTCCCCATCTTTTATTTTTTATAACAACAGGCCAGCAATTTTTCTCCAGCAGTTTGTGAGACTGTTTGGCCCCGCCCACATACAGAATGTTGGCCAATGAGGCAGCAGCATAATTTGACTGGCATGGCTCATGAATGTCATAACAACCAGCCGGTTGTTATGGAAAATATCAACCTGGTCAGCACATTGAGAGAAATTGCTGACCAGTTATTATACAGAGAATAATGCCTAGATGATTATGTGTTATGAAGTTTTTTTACACACCCGAAATGTGTGATGCCTCATAAACCTCGAGTGTAAAGCTCAAGAGGTTTATGTGGACCTCACACACTGAGGGTGTTCAATAAACTTCATATGCACAGAGTTACTTATGTTTTTATTCTTTTATAACTGATGCAGGGAAAAAAGCACAAAAAAAGAAGGCAACTAGGAAGATCAGCCAAGTCAGTTTCCTGCTGTTGATCTACCGCGGGAAACTGACTTGGCTGATCTTCCTGGATATGATGGAGACCTTCATAGTCCTGAAAGGAATAAGCAAGGTGGACTGTGAGGAGCTGTTTACAAGGGACCAAGAATAAAAGGGTCACAACTGGATGTTAATGGGAGGAAGGTTTAAACAGGATGTGAGGAAGTATTGTTTTGCAGGAAGAGTGGTTGAGATATGTAGTGGCAGACTGGCAGAGGTGGTGGATGCCCAAACCATAAATGGCTTCAAACATGGCTGGGCTAGTGTCAAGGGAATATTAACTATTCAGCAGGCAGTGGTGGTGGAAACGCAGGTTATTGCAGTGTGCCCACTCCTTGTGCTACTTCCAGCTGGACTACTGGTTACGTTCTATCAGACCAGATGCTTGTCTGACTTGCAAAGAGAGAAAGGCACATCTTCAGATGCAATTAAAAGATTTTTATTGTAGGGAGGAAGTGCAAGTGTCATATCAGATCACGAAGAAATCTGAGCCACTGGCAAAGCTGTAATACTATAGAAGGCTATACTTTAAGGCAGTGCTGTAGAGGCTAGATAATTGCTATACTCTAAAACAATGCTATAGACTGTAACTACTTGCAGTACTCTAACACAGTGCTATAGACTGTAACTACCTGCAATACTCTAAAACAATACTGTAGACTGTAACTACCTGCAATACTCTAAAACAATGCTATAGACTGTAACTACCTGCAATACTCTAAAACAATGCTGTAGACTGTAACTACCTGCGATACTCTAAAACAATGCTATAGACTGTAATTACCTGCAGTACTCTAAAATAATGCTGTAGACTGTAACTACCTGTGATACTCTAAAACAATGTTGTAGGCTGTAACTACCTGCGATACTCTAAAAGAATGCTGTAGACTGTAACTACCTGCGATACTCTAAAAGAATGCTGTAGACTGTAACTGCCTGCAATACTCTAAAACAATGCTATGGACTGTAACTACCTGCAGTACTCTAACACAGTGCTATAGACTGTAACTACCTGCAATACTCTAAAACAATGCTGTAGATTGTAACTACCTGCAGTACTCTTAAACAATGCTATAGACTGCAACTACCTTCAATACTCTAAAACAATGCTGTAGACTGTAACTACCTTCACTACTCTAAAACAATGCTGTAGACTGTAACTACCTTCAATACTCTAAAACAATGCTGTAGACTGTAACTACCTGCGATACTCTAAAACAATGCTGTAGACTGTAACTACCTGCGATACTCTAAAACAATGCTGCAGACTGTAACTACCTGCGATACTCTAAAACAGTGCTGTAGACTGTAACTACCTGCAATACTCTAAAACAATGCTGTAGACTGTAACTACCTGCAATATTCCAAAACAGTGCTATAGACTGTAACTACCTGCAGTACTCTAAAACAATGCTGTAGATTGTAACTACCTGCAGTACTCTAAAACAATGCTATAGACTGTCACTACCTGCAGTACTCTAACACAGTGCTATAGACTGTAACTACCGGCAATACTCTAAAAGAATGTTATAGATTGTAACTACCTGTAGTACTCTAAAACAATGCTATAGAATGCAACTACCTGCGATACTCTAAAACAATGCTGTAGACTGTAACTACCTTCAATACTCTAAAACAATGCGGTAGACTGTAATTACCTGCAATACTCTAAAACAGTGCTGTAGACTGTAACTACCTGCAATACTCTAAAACAATGCGGTAGACTGTAACTACCTGCAATACTCTAAAACAGTGCTATAGACTATAACTACCTGCAGTACTCTAAAACAGTGCTATAGACTGTAACTACCTGCAATACTCTAAAACAATGCTATAGATTGTAACTACCTGCAGTACTCTAAAACAATGCTGTAGACTGTAACTACCTGCGATACTCCAAAACAATGCTGTAGACTGTAACTACCTTCAATACTCTAAAACAATGCGGTAGACTGTAACTACCTGCAATACTCTAAAACAGTGCTATAGACTGTAACTACCTGCAGTACTCTAAAACAGTGCTATAGACTGTAACTACCTGCAATACTCTAAAACAATGCTGTAGATTGTAACTACCTGCAGTACTCTAAAATAATGCTGTAGACTGTAACTACCTTCAATACTCTAAAACAATGCTCTAGACTGTAACTACCTTCAATACCCTAAAACAATGCTCTAGACTGTAACTACCTGCGATACTCTAAAATAATGCTGTAGACTGTAACTACCTGCGATACTCTAAAACAATGCTGTAGACTGTAACTACCTGTGATACTCTAAAACAATGCTGTAGACTGTAACTACCTGCGATACTCTAAAAGAATGCTGTAGACTGTAACTACCTGCAATACTCTAAAACAATGCTGTAGATTGTAACTACCTGCAGTACTCTAAAACAATGCTATAGACTGTAACTACCTTCAATACTCAAAAACAATGCTGTAGACTGTAACTACCTTCAATACTCTAAAACAATGCTGTAGACTGTAACTACCTTCAATACTCTAAAACAATGCTGTAGACTGTAACTACCTGCGATACTCTAAAACAATGCTATAGACTGTAACTACCTGCGATACTCTAAAACAATGCTATAGACTGTAACTACCTGCGATACTCTAAAACAATGCTGTAGACTGTAACTACCTGCGATACTCTAAAACAATGCTGTAGACTGTAACTACCTGCGATACTCTAAAACAGTGCTGTAGACTGTAACTACCTGCGATACTCTAAAACAATGCTGCAGACTGTAACTACCTGTGATACTCTAAAACAGTGCTGTAGACTGTAACTACCTGCAGTACTCTAAAACAATGCTGTAGACTGTAACTACCTGCAGTACTCTAAAACAATGCAATAGACTGTAACTACCTGCAGTACTCTAACACAGTGCTATAGACTGTAACTACCTGCAATACTCTAAAACAATGCTATAGACTGTAACTACCTGCAGTACTCTAAAACAATGCTATAGACTGTAACTACCTTCAACATTCTAAAACAATGCTGTAGACTGTAACTACCTTCAATACTCTAAAACAATGCTGTAGACTGTAACTACCTGCAATACTCTAAAACAATGCTGTAGACTGTAACTACCTTCAATACTCTAAAACAATGCTGTAGACTGTAACTACCTGTGATACTCTAAAACAATGCTATAGACTGTAACTACCTGCAATACTCTAAAACAATGCTGTAGACTGTAACTACCTGCAATACTCTAAAACAATGGTATAGACTGTAACTACATTCAATGCTCTAAAACAATGCTGTAGAATGTAACTACCTTCAATACTCTAAAACAATGCTGTAGACTGCAACTACCTGTGATACTCTAAAACAATGCTGTAGACTGTAACTACCTTCAATACTCTAAAACAATGCTGTAGATTGTAACTACATGCGATACTCTAAAACAATGCTATAGACTGTAACTACCTGCAATACTCTAAAATAATGCTGTAGACTGTAACTACCTGCAATACTCTAAAATAATGCTGTAGACTGTAACTACCTGCGATACTCTAAAACAATGCTGTAGACTGTAACTACCTGCGATAATCTAAAACAATGCTGTAGACTGTAACTACCTGCGATACTCTAAAACAATACTGTAGACTGTAACTACCTGCAATACTCTAAAACAGTGCTGTAGACTGTAACTACCTGAAATATTCTAAAACAGTGCTATAGACTGTAACTACCTGCAGTACTCTAAAACAATGCTGTAGACTGTAACTACCTGCAGTACTCTAAAACAGTGCTATAGACTGTAACTACCTGCAGTACTCTAACACAGTGCTATAGACTGTAACTATCTGCAATACTCTAAAACAATGCTATAGATTGTAACTACCTGCAGTACTCTAAAACAATGCTATAGACTGTAACTATCTTCAATACTCTAAAACAATGCTGTAGACTGTAACTACCTTCAATACTCTAAAACAATGCTGTAGACTGTAACTACCTGCAATTCTCTAAAACAATGCTGTAGATTGTAACTACCTGCAATACTCTAAAGCAATGCTATAGATTGTAACTACCTGCAGTACTCTAAAACAATGCTATAGACTGTAACGACCTTCAATACTCTAAAACAATGCTATAGACTGTAACTACCTTCAATACTCTAAAACAATGCTGTAGACTGTAACTGCCTGCAATACTCTAAAACAATGCTGTAGACTGTAATTGCCTGCAATACTCTAAAACAATGTTGTAGACTGTAACTACCTGAATACTCTAAAACAATGCAATCAACTCTAAGACAGCCAGTGGTAACTCAGAATGGTAGTCCAGTTAACCTTTTGTGAGACTGAAAATATGATGACCTGCACTTGGACGCAAAAGACAATGGGGTGAACATAACAGGGAAATTTCCAGGGTAACTGCACCAAAAGGAACTAAAGAAATGCACCTCCAGGAGAGGCCAGAAGAACTTTCATCTGCAAAGTGGGGATCAGCAAAGGGTGCACCTAATCCCCTGGGTTTCAGACTTAGCTGTCTGGGAAAGGTCATGTCAGAAGACCAGGCCAAAGGAACTTCAAGAGTTTTGCACTGATGAAAGGGTCATGGCAGACTGCCGGTCAAGACAGAACAATTGGTAACTGGCCCATTTGTGCAGTGGTAATGGTAGTGCTCCCAACGCTGGTGATCCAAGTTCAGGAATGAGCCTAGATTGTCATGGGCTAGCTGAAGTAAGGAAGAGTGGGTGTCCCAGGGATGTTCTCCTTTGGGGAGGGAGGAGGGTCACCATTCCCATTGCTATATGGCCTCCTGGGTGACTACAGGTGGCGGTTCAGGTGGAGGTGTCATAGAACAAGAGGATGCAGACAACGATCTGGAGCGGCAGCCTGCCTAGGCCTGCCCACCACCCTTGAATCTCTGTGCGTATCTGTGTCCCCAATGAGGGGTGGAAACAGAAAATGGACCCTGCAGCCAGCCTGACAATGGCTTCCGATGAACCAAAGAAGACCAAACCTGGACCCCTAAGGAGCCAGCCTGATGAAGACATAAGCAGGTAGGAGTGATGGGTTCCCCTCCTTCCTTGCCAGGGGGTGGGTCTGAATCTGAGGCAGAATGGAGGCAAGGCACCTTTAGGGAGCAGAAGTCAGCTTAACTATGGCACCTTGGAGGACCCTGCAAGATAGGTCTGGCAGTGCTGAAGAAAGGGACTTAAACAGAAAATGAAAGAAAAAAAGAACAACTGGATTCCCTCACAGGACCCTCTTAGCATTGATAGGGAGGTAGTGGCAGTTCACCAAATAGGGTCATATTGAGAACTTAAACTTGTAATTCGGGGATCTTGAGCTTTTGTCATTACTGGGTCTGGCTGCTTTCATTCCTCACGAGTCTTGTTGCGTTTGTAGCTCCTACAACAAGAAAATCCCACCCCAATGCATGTCAGTGTCCTTAGCTAGTGAGCAGGTGTGGCTCTTATACTGTCTTCACTTCTTAACAGGGCAGGGATATAGCTTGGCAGAGTAGTTGAAGGGGCCTGCCCTAACTAACCCCTAATGCCAGCTGGGTTGACCACTCCAAGCTGTAGTCCAAGGAGCAGTTGGGGGCCACATGGACAGCCTGTAGGTAGTTGCAGAGAGTATCTGGTTACTTCACAGTGGAAACATGGTTGCCAAGCAATGAGGTGGCTCAGTGCTGGGTACATAGAGATCTGATGCAGTTTTTTAGAAAGGTACCACACATTTAGGCAGTCACTATGGGCACCACAGATTTAAGGCAGTTATTTCTGGCAAACAGAACATTTCACAGTTCAAAAAAGCAGTTTGTCTGGTAGCCAGAGTAATGCAGGTTTAGGCAGTTCATTTAGCAAACAAGGCACAACGGGTTTAGGCAATTTGTTTGGCAAATAGAGCACAACACTTTAGGTTTAGTTCAAAAGGGCAGTCTCAGTGAGAAACGTCTGTTCCTTTAAATGCATTTCAGTAGGCAGTCTTTCAGATAATGTACGTCACTTATAACCACAATTCATCAGACAGGTTGCACATGTTCAGTAGTCATTCAGCGGTTTGCCCCAATTAATAGAGTCAGAGGAATTTACTTTGTCCCCAATCCCACTACAGATCTACTCATGGAATTTTAACTAATGTACCCTGTGGGTGTTTTAGGTTGCCTAAATCCTTACACTGGCTCTCATGCAGAGCTAAAGATTCCATCCTATGGGCATTTCCTTTACTGGGGCCTTGCTGGGCATGATTCCACTCCTATAGAGCTGGCTCTCAGCTGCCTCTGTGGGCAGTCCTGAAGTGGGGATACCCTCCCACCAGCAGGGCCTCAGACACTTGGCTTCATGCTGTTTGGCGAGATTTACGTAGAATGAAAAAAAACTGTAGCCCTGCTTTTTGTATTGTGGTTGCCCTGCCCTTTGCTCTGCCCTTCAAGAACACTTCTCTGTTAAACCAAGGACCTCCAGCCCACTGCTCTACACCTCAGACAGTTCCTTACCCGGGACCTTGGCCACCCCCTCACAGCCTCAGCCACTGCCCCTTGTGCCACGTGGTGCTTTCAATAAATATGAATTTTTTTTAAACTATTCTAGCAGTCAGCACCTGCCTAGTGGTGTTGCCACTGACTCACTGCCCAGCCCATGGTAAAGCACTGTGTTGCATAACTGCTGGAAGGCTGGCCCTACTGCTGCTGTGGAAGATTTGGGGTGGGTGATCTTGGAGGTGGGATTTCTTTCCTCTGCCCAACACTCCTGCTGTCATCGTTGTGGCCTCACTCTGGTGCCACTCCCACTCACCTCAACTATTTTCACTGTCGTGGCCCACTGTAGCCACAACAAGGGACCGGAATAAACTTTTTAAAGTTAATTATACAATGGGGTCCCTAAATAAACCAATCTGCTTGGTTGGTTGGGCTCTGTACCCATGGGGTAAATCCCAGCATAACTCATGGATAAAGTTCCAGTCCTTCTAGCTGACTTGTGCAAAATTAAAAATCAATACACTTTTTCATGAGTTCAGCTGCCATGTAGAATTCATGATGGCTGCTCATAACACTGTTCAGAACCACTTAAAGAAATCTCTCAAGACTAATAGTTTTTTTTTTTTAAAGAGTCCCCAAACCCAGTTTCCTCAAGCAAAATACAAACATGCATTTTAAAATTTTGTCACTGTCAGCTGTTTTTCTGACTACTCACACACGTCACTTCTTGCTTCCATCTTGTGCTCTCAACCTGGCTCCAGCACTTCATCTCCGCTGGCTCACACAACTGCATCGCTGACTGAAATAGCCTAAATTATCACTGAGCTCACCTATCCAAAACCAAAAATAGAAAAAACCTTGCACTCCTCCATCAGCTAACTCTGATGTCAGTTGCTCAATGCTAATGCCAGGCTGTCTTGCAAAGTACAGAAGACACTTACAGTGCATGTACCAGACCTGCATTCTTTCTCTCTCTCCCTCTCTCTCACTGTCACCGAAGTATATAAGCCAGTCGCATCTCGCAACACATTACAGCACCATTCAACTTCAGCACTATCACTCTTTCTCTCACAGTATAAAAAAGTAAAAAAGCAACCATCCCAGTATCAGTGTGTGTGTGTGTGTGTGTGTGTGTGTGTGTGTGTGTGCACATGCACGCATGCACGCATGCATATTTGTGTGTGTGTGTATGTGTGTGTGTTAGGGGGAGGGACTGGTAGGATGTTTCCCACAAACATATCCTACCTAGCAACAGGAGACTATCTAAT
Source organism: Neoceratodus forsteri (assembly GCA_016271365.2). Taxonomy (NCBI): domain Eukaryota; kingdom Metazoa; phylum Chordata; order Ceratodontiformes; family Ceratodontidae; genus Neoceratodus; species Neoceratodus forsteri. The sequence goes on along the minus strand of CM057450.1, from coordinate 654,558,794 downwards.
ATACAGAGGAAGGATATTGGAGTAAAAACATCAATAAAAAGTTTTAAAGCTTTTCAATATATATTTGTTAAATCTTGTACTTCCTACACATTGTATAATCACAAAAATCCACTCCAGAATGAGGGTTATGCTGCAATGTACCCACTTTTGGTGTGGATTTGGTCACTCGGCCTGTGGCCTTATGACCAAACCCCACCAGGCATGGATAAATCCTGGCACAACTCAAACCCTGCCATGGATTATTGCTTAAAGGGTCACTGTCAGCCTGTTTTTCATCATATTATTTCTAGTTAACTACCTACATTTTATGATTGCTTACCTTCTCTAAAATTCACTGATGTTGTTGTTTGTTTTGTCTGTCTCCTTGTTTAGTAGAACTGAAATGCATGCTAATGTATATTTATAAACAACTTTGTTTTGTTTACAGTCCTGATTCTGTTCTTACTGCATGCTTCCTGAGCATTAGAAACACACTCAAACAGTGCAGCCACTCATGAGGCAGTAGCCTCCTAAACTCCCACTGCATCATGAGGGGCTGGACTGTGTTGTGGGTGTTCCCAAGTCCAGGAAAGATGCAGTTGGAGCTGATCAAGGAATGTAAACAAACCTGTGTTTGTATGGTAATACCAGTATGGTGAGCAGTCTGTTTTTCACTTTTTTAAAGAAAATAAGAATCAGAATCAAACTTCCAGCTGCATCAGTAGTCTCTATAGAATGTGAATAGTCATAAACTATGTTTTTTTAAACTTTGAGGCCGAAAGGGGTTGACAGTGTCCCTTTAAATAACAAACACGGCCAAACATATCCCGCATAGTAGTTAACTGATTGCCAACTCGAGGGACTGCTGAAAACTCATTGAGTCTGCCACTGGAGCTGCCCGACCGCTGCTGCTGACTAGAGGGTGGACTGGAGACAACAGACTTGCTTCAACCTGTTCAGGTAAACCTTTTGGGTTGCCATTGCACTGCCATCCACTGTCCTTGCCTGTCCAGCTCGAAAAAGGTGTGCTATGGCAAAGTCATAATTTGATCATTGGGATGCCTATTATTGTTTGCTTACAACTTTGCTTTGTTCAGATCAGCTAGTGGATTGTTATCAGCGTATACTGTAAACAAATTAGCAGCTAAGTTGTTCTTGAATTGTTGTGTCACTGCCCGCACTAATGCTGTGAAATTCAACTTGAAAAAACTGTGCTGTTCATCATTCTGCTCAGAGCCATGGAGTCCTCTGCTGGCATAAGCTATTACTCGTCCTCTCCCATCCTGCTCTCGTGTTAGGACAGCTCCCAATGCTTGGTTACTGACATCAGTATATACTTGGAACCGTTTGCTTTAGTTCAGGTAGGTGAGAATGGATGCATCAGCAAGGATTCACTTTAACTAGTTGAAGGCATTCTGTTGTGCTGTGGCTCAGTTCACTGGCGTTTTTTGAGTTACTTACTGATTCTTGTTCCTTCTAATAGCTTATGCAATGGAGTGGCAATCTTGGAGCAGTCTTTCACAAATCTCCTATAGTAAACCCAAAGCCCAAGAACTTTCTCACATTTCGAATAGTTGTCAGGACAGACCATTCCTGTACTGCTTGAATTTTCTCAGTGTCTGGTGATACTCATACTGAAGTGACTATGTGTCCTAAGTAGTTACTCTGTCTTTCAGTAAGTGACATTTAGAAGGTTTTATCTTCAGGCTGTAAGCTGGCAGGTGATTAAAGTCAACTTCTAGATGGTGTGGGTGCTCCTCATAGCTTTGCAAGTGGATGACAATATTATCAAAGTATAACAGTACTATTTCAACATTATGATTGCCCAGACAGTGCTCCAAGAGTTGCTAAAAGGTGCCTGATGCTCTGCATAGTCCAAATGGCATTACAGTGAATTCAAATAACCCCATGGGTGTGATGAAAGCAGTTTTCTCTTGGTTGGCTGGAGCAATTGGCACTTGCTAATAGCAGCTGTCTAAGTCAAGTGTCGAGAACAGTGAGGCTCATTCTAAGGCAATAAGTCTTTTATCTCAGGGAGCAGGTAGGCATCTCTGTGATTCACCTGGCTCATTTTTTTGTTAATAGATACAAGATCTCAGCTTTCCCTCTTTTTTCTTAACCAGGACGATGAGTGCCACCCATGGGCTGTGGCTCTCCTGGGTGACTTTGGTATTCAGCATCTCCTTAAACATTTCTTTCATTGGCTGGTACATGGCAGAAGTAGTGGGCATGAACTTTTCTGAGACTGGTGGGTGATCAGCAGTCAGAATATAATGTTGCACACTCAGTGCATCCAAAGACAAGAGGGTGCTGAAAGAATGCACCTTGGTGTCTCTAGAACAGTTCTAACACCTCTTGTTTTTGAGCTTGTGTTGTGCTGTTGGTACCTGGATCAATCTTCTTCATCCTCACCTCTGTGGTGGGAGTGCTAAAGATTTCTGAGGCTACAGCAGAACAGTTAGCATCCTACACACCTGTAAGGACTCTGTGACTTGCCATGACTACTGTATGTCATCTGGTTCAATCTGCAGCAGCCATCCAATGGGTTGGTTTCTATACAGATGTATTGCAGTAGCTCCGCAGTTGAGTACCCTCACTGGTACTTGTCCCTTCTTAACTACCACCAGATTTCATCACTGGCCTGTTTTCTGAGTTTGAGCATGGTTCCAACAATGCCATGTAATCTTGCCCTCAGATTCCCACTTTTGCCTTGCATAAGAGCACTCTCTTTTTCTGGGTTCAGTCGCACTTGCTGTCTATCAACTATTCACACTTTTCCAATTTCTTCTTCCTCAATGGTGAGCTGCCAATGGCTCTGGATCAGGTTGATTGTGTGCTACAATACTCATCTCTGTGTCTTGGGCAATTGCATTGCTTGCTGCTTCAGGATAGTTACAAGTTCTTGGTAGCAGTGTTGGAGGAAATTCATTCTCACAATGACTGGTGGTAAATTGTTGGTTGAGGTGTCACGGACAGTAAGTCCTTGATCATGGTACACGGTGTCTCTGAGTTGATTGCCGGCTTCCATGTTACCCAAGTAAGGAATTACAAGACCATTACTTGCGATCAGGTTGATCCATTTTTGTGGTGATTTCTGAAGTCGGGCCTTTGGTCAATGCCTGAGAAAGTGTTTACTTTGGATAGTTGTAACTTGTGAACCTGTGTCCAACAGTGCCTAGAACTCTATTCCACTGATCTTCACAGGGACTATCAGACATCTTCCCATTAACTTGTGTCTGTCAGGACATGCTTGACCTAGTGCTGCTCTGCCCGAGGATTGGCCCTCTACCTCAGGGACTCCTTGTTTAAACTCACCGTAGTCATCCTCTGGTCACATCTCTGCTCTTCATAGCCTGTGATTCCACATTGCCTGCATATGGGATTGCCCTGGGTGTCAAATCAGTCACTGAACCATTGTCCATAACCTTGTCTTTCTCATGGAGTAGGATGTTGGTTTCCTTCTTGTTTATCTGATCCATCTGGTTTTCTCCTCCAGTCATCCTTCAGGTTCCTTACTTCATGGTATACATTCATCATTCATTTGGTCAGCTTAACTAGCTGCATCACCAAGGTTGCAGCTGGGGTAGGAGTACCATCTCTTCTATTGGTTATCTGTGACATCTGGGCCATGTTGTGGACAGCATGCTTGTTTTGGGCTTGTTCAGATTGTAGCATTCATGAGCCTGGGGGAAACCCATAGTTCCTGTTCCAAACTCTTCATTGCAACTCTGGTAAGAGACATCTCTGGGCATGGGATTTCCATGACACATTAGGGGTGGTGTTCCTACAGTATGTATTGCAAACAAATGGTCATCTCTCCCTTTGGCCATCCTGTTCCAAAAATATTGATTGTCTTAAATTCCAAAAAGTTCTCATCTGGGGCTTGCAAGTTATTCTAAGCTCTCCCTTTAGTGTGTCACTATGAACTCCTTCAATGAACTTATTGGTCAGAACTTCATTGGGATTTCACATATCTCTATGGTCCAGATGCTCAATACCCCTTAATGTCTCCTGTAAACTCAGAGCATACTCCTGCAGACTCTTCCTAGGATCTTAGGTCCTAGCAAAGAAGCACATCTTTAACTATGAAAACATCTGAGTGACAAAGGTGCATCATAGTTTCATCAGGATATGTTCAGCCATGGTTTTCTGTCCTTCAGACTGCAATACCACTTTTTGGTTGGAAGCTCCTCCCAGCTGTCCTATGAGAATCTCAACCTTCTGGTGTTCCTGTATTTTGAACAGCCTTAACATGGCTTTCATCCTCACTCAGAACTTTCCCAATCTGCTGGCAGTGGGATCTGTCAGTTTTCTGGTGTACCTGAGCAACTATGGGGCACCAAAATAATAAGGCATAGTGATAGGTGACTTCTGAGTACTGGGGTCTCCTTCTCCTGTCTTTCCAGTAGAACCACTTGCACTATCTAGTCTGAAAGGCATCATGATGGAAGTGTGCACTGCTTTGGATTCCTTGCCTTTTTTTTATCCTGCCAACTATGTCAAGTTTGGCTCAGTTACTGTGTGCACACCCGTTGTGTCACCTCTAACTGGACTACTGGTTCTGTTATGTTCTCTCAGACCTGATGCTTGTCTAACTTGCAAGGAGATGCAGGTACATTTTTGGATACAGTTAAAAGATTTTTACTGAGCCGACCCGGTGGCACTGAAGGTTGAGGCACTGGACGCCACACCTTGTGCCATGCCAGCAACCTGGGGTCAGGAGTGACCTCGGGTTGTTGGGGGTCGGTAGGGGAGGGACAGAATAGAGCATCCAAAGGACTGCTCTTCTCTCCCAGGGAGGGGACGGTTGTTGTCCCACTCCTTGGCTGCCCCCTAGTGGATACTGGAGGGCAGTGCCGGAGGTCGGGAGACACAGAAGCTCGATTACACTATGTGTACATGCCTCAACACATGCACATTCATGCTGCAAGGGGGAAGGGGGTGTACAGGGAGAAAATGGAAAAATAACTGTATATGCAAACATACGAACATATGAAATTTGCCAGCAGATAAAGGCCTTGTGGTCTATCAAGTCTGCTCAAATGTGCAGCTAGCACCCCTTATTCTACAGCTGACCTTCCCTCCCAATCTTCCCCTCCCTTGACCTTCCCCTTTGCCCTGTCCCAGCCCCTTTTTGAAGCAGTCCACTGTTCTATTGGATACCACTTCTGCCAGTAATGCATTCCACCCAGCTACTACCCTCTCCATAAAAAAGTGCCTCCTCATCTGCCTCCTGAACCTTCCTCCCTCCCTCCAGTCTCATATCATGGCTCTGGCTGTTCTTCCCCTTCCTTACTTTCAACAGCCCTTCCCTACCTGTCTCATTTATTCCTTTCATACACTTTGAAGGTTTCAATCATATACTCTCTGTCCCTCCCCCTTCTCCAGTGAGTACATGTTCAATTCCCTCAGCCTCCTCTCGTATGGTAAGTCCCCCAGCCCCTTGATCATCTTTGTCACCCTGTGCTGCACCCCTTCCAATAACTTAATGTCCCTCTTCAGATACGGGCGCCAGTACTGCATGCAGTACTCCAGATAGGGTCTAACTAATGATCTATACAGTAGCAGAATCACCTACCTCTCCTCAAGGATATAACCCTTGCAATGCAACCCAGCATTTTGTTCGCCTTTGCAGCTGCCTTCCTACATTGCGCCAAGTTGTTCATTGATCCTGTAATGAGCACCCCTAGATCCTTCTCCTCCTCTGTCTTGGCTAGCTGCATTTCTCCCAGCTGGGAACTCCTCCTTCATTTTTTTTTGTCCTAAAATACAGCACCTTGCACTTTTTGGCATTGAATCTCAGTTGCGAGGTGTCTGACCAGGTTTCCAGCTTTGCCAGATCATCCTGCAACCCTTGCCATCCCACTAGGTCCTCCACCACTGCTCCCATCTTGGTGTCATCAGCAAACAGACTGGTCTTGCTCTTGATGCCCAGTGATATGTCTGCAATGAATATCCCAAACGACACTGGTCCCAACACAGAGTCCGGCCAAACACTGCTCATTACTACTCTTGGGGATGAGAGCTCACCACCCACCACCACCACCACCACCACCCCCTGTTGCCTTCCTTGAAGCCAGTTCATTACCCATCTCACCAGCTTCGCACCCACCCCTGTGCCTTCTAACTTACTTTCCAGCCTCCCATGTGGCAGTGAGTCGAATGCCTTACTGAAGTCCAGGTACAGGACATCCATTGCATAGCCCCCATCCAGTTGCCTAGTTACCCAGTCATAGAACTCCACCATGTTGGTTTGGCAGGATCTGCCACTTATGAAGCCATGTTGTCTGCTCTCCTGCAGTCCTTTGGCCTCCAGGAGGGCCACCAGCATCTACTTCAGGATAGTCTCCTTCATCTTACCCACAATGGATGTGAGGCTTACTGATCTGTAGTTCCTTGGTTCATCCTTGGGGCTGCTTTTGTGGAGGGGCACCATCCTCCAAGCCTGAGGCACACACCCTGAGTGTAGTGAGGCATTAAATAAGTCTAAAAGGTCCTGCCTTGACCTCCGCCAGCTCCTTCAGTACCCTGGGGTAGATGCCACCTGGGCCTGGTGCCTTGTCAGTGTCCTCAAACCTTCCAGAACCCTGCCCTCTATGACTTCCCCATCTGTCACCCCCTCCCCCTCTGTTTCTGCCCTCAGTCCCCCCTTGGGTATCACCACCCTCTTCTCCTTAGTAAATACCAAGCAGAAGTACTCGCTTAGTCCCACGTCTAGTGCTTCTGCCTTATCATCCCCTGCTTCCACCCAACCCCCCTCCTTCCTAATCCTTACTATATGGTCCTTACAGTGCTTGCCCAGTGGTGCTAAGGGTTGAGGCACTGGACGCCGCACCTCGCGTCATGCCGGTGACCCGTGTTCGGGAACGAGCATGGGCTGCTGGGGGTTGGTAGGGGAGGGGAAGGATCGAGTATCCGGAGGACTGCTCTCCTTCTCCAGGGAAGGGGGAAGTGCAGCACCGGTGCCTGGTTGCCCCCTGGCAGAGGCTGAGGAGCAAAGCGATGTGCGAGAGCATGGGGGGAGCTAAGTGCAGATGCATTGAAGGGAGCGTGCACGGAAGCATGCAGGTTCCTCCTTAGCTTGCGTCATTGCATGCACTCAGCTCCATGGGAGCAATCTTGAAAAAAAATTCTGGTTCCCCTCGTATGAGCCGCTCCTGGTGCCTGTCCCCTCTGGCCATGAAAGTTCCACCCCTGGCAGCCTCACTTAGGCAGCTCTTTTCCTCCTTACCTTTTCCATGGCCTGCTTGCTCACCCAGCTAGGTTTCTTTGCCCTAGCCTTCTTGCTCTGGGCCTTGCTGCAGGTTCTGGTTGCCTCCACTATCCCTAGCCTTATGAGCTCCCACCTCTGGTTAGTGCCCATACTAGATTGAATTCTGGCCAGGTACCCTTTTACCACTTCCCCCATCCTCCTGTAGTCGGCCCTCCTAAATTCCAGCAGCCTTGTGCCTGATTCCACTCCTTCCTTACCCATATCCAACGTGAACCATACAGAGTTGTGGTCACTCCCCGCCAGTGGTTCTTCCACCCTAAGTTTCCTTTCAAACTCCCCATTTGCAAGGCCGAGGTCAAGGGTATTCCCTAACCTGGTTGGTTTTGCTGACCATTTGCATCAGGAAGCTGTCCTGGAAGGCATCCAGCAGTACCGGCTCCCTTCTATTTCTGGTTGTTGGAGTACACCAATCCACTCCTGGCATGTTGAAGTCCCCTACAATCACCACACCACCCTTCTCTCAGATCCTACTGATCTATCCTGCTAGATCCCTAACTCTTCTGTCTAAGAGGGTTGCCTGTACACCACTCCCATCCTGAGAGTCCTATTCTTGGAATCCTGGATTTGCATTCATAGTGACTCCATACTACCCTCCTCCCCTTCCTCCTATACACACTTCAGTCCTTCCCTCACATACAGTCACTCCCCTTTCCCAATCACTCTATCCTTATGAAATGTACTGTACCCTGGTATCGACAGGTCTGAGTCATTGTATTGGGTGGCCCATGTTTTGGTGATGGCTGCAATGTCTACCTCCCCCTCTGCCATGAGAGTCTGTAGCTCTGCAATTTTCTTCCCAAGGCTCCTAGCATTCAGGGTGACCACCATCCGCCCCTTCCCCTTCTGCCCTTGTCTACTAGCATTGCCACTAGTACTTGCCCTTTGTCCTTTGTCATTGTTATGGGGGGTAAGTTCATATGGCTTCCCAGTCTGTGGTCTCTGCATGTCCCTTGCCCACTTGTCACTCCTCGCTCCTAGTTTAAATTCCCAACTTCCTCTATGTACTCCTCCATCCTCTGTTTCAACACTTTCTTTCCCTCCTCGCTCAAGTGTAGTCTATCCTTGGCATAGAGACTACTGTCCTCCCAGGTCCCTCCCCATCCCCCACCAACCCATACCCTTTAGCATGACACCAGGCTCTTAGCCATTTGTTAAAATCCTTTATTCTCAGCTTTCTTGCTGTACTTGCCTTGGGCACTGGAAGCAGTGGTAGGTGGACCAGTCCATGCTTTCCAGAAACAATCAGGTAGCTGAGGCCTCTGACCAAACAATTAGTACCCTTCTCCCACTATACACTAAACTTTACAGCTAGTGAACACAGCAAAAAACAATCACAACTCTACTAAAGGCATACAAAATAGGTTTGATACCAGAAGAAACAGGTCTCCATTTCAAACAGCCTCACTAAGACACCAAAATAGGCTTGAAATTAGAAGATATAGGTTTCCAATTCAAAGAAACAGCCCCACAAGAACAGCCCCAATAAACACACACCAAAATAGGTTTGAAATCAGAAGAAACAAGCCTCCAATTTAAAGAAATGACAGCTCCACTTAAAGCACACCAAAATAGGTTTCAAAATTCTAACAACCCCCCCAAAACAATGCCCTGCTAGCCCCTTAGAAGTAGTAAGAAAAAAAAAATAACCAGCTACCAAGTGAAATCAACAAGAAGCAATTTTAAAGCAGCAAGGAGCAGCTACTGCACTGAAATGGATCTGATCCCCTCCCCTTCCAGTTTCTAGTAAAAAGCAATATGGAAAAAAAACTATTTTTATTGAGTGGAGTGCAAGTGTCACATCAGAGCACAAAGAAAACTGAGCCACTGGTAAAGCTGTAGTACTATAAAAGGCTATACTTTAAGGCAATGCTGTACACTTTAGACAATTGCTATATGCTAAAGCAATTTATTCATTTATATAGCTCAACTTTTTTGCAATGCAAGAGACTGTAAGTTCTTGCTATACTCTAAGGCAATGCTATAGAGTATTTGCTATGCTTTAGAATGGGGATCATCAGAGGGTACACCTCATTCTCAGGTTTTGAGACTTAGCTGCCTGGGAAAGATCATGTCAGACCACCGGGCCAAAGGCACTTCAAGAATTTTGCATCAGTGAATGGGTTGTTTTAGACTGCTGATCAAGTCAGAACAACTAGATTCCCTCTCAGGACCCTCTGGGCATCTGTAAGGAGGTCATGGCAGACTGCTTAACAGGGTCATAATGAGAATACAAACTGTAATTCATTCCTGAGTCTGGCTGCTTTCATTCTCCTTGGTCTTGCCGTTTTTGTCACTCTTGCAACAATAAAATCACACCCAACTGTACATCGGTGTCCCTAATGAGTGAACATTGTGGCTCCTAAACTTTCTTCACCTCTTAAAAGGGCAGGGACATAGCATGGCAAAGTAGTTGAATGGGGCCTGTCCTAACTAACCCCTAACACTAGCTGGGTTGACTGCCCCATGTTGTAGTCTAAGGAGAAGTCGGGTGCCATATGGACAGTCTGTAGGTAGTTCCAGAGAGTTTCTGGTTACTTCACAACGGAAACATGGTTGCCAAGCAAGAGGTGGCTAAGTGGTGGGTACACAGAGATCTGATGCAGTCTTTTAAAAAGGTACCATGTTTTTAGGCTGTCACTATGGGCACCACAGAGTTAAGGCAGTTATTTCTGGCAAACAGGATACTTCACAGTTCAAAATAGCAGTTTGTTTGGTAGCCAGAGTATTGCAGGTTTAGGCAGTTCATTTGGCAAACAGGGCACAACATGTTTAGGCAATTTGTTTGGCAAACAGTGCAGAGCAGGTTTATGCAGTTTGTTTGGCAAATAGGGCACAGCATTTTAGATTTAGCTTAAAAGGGCAGTCTCAGTAAGGAAGCGCTTTTCCTTTAAATACAGTTCAATAGGCAGTCATTCAGATAAGGTACACTGTCACTTTAAACACAGTTCATTAGACAGGTTGCACATACAGTTATCAATTATTGTTTTTCTCCAATTAATGGGTTCAGTGAAACTTATTTTGTCCCCAGTTCCACGGGATCTACTCCTATGGAGTTGTAACTAATGTGCCCTATGGCTGCTTCAGGTTGTCCACATCCTTACACAGGTCCTATGAGCAGTTCCTTTTGTTGTATCTTGCTAGGTCTAATTCCACTCCAGTGAGCTAGCTCTCAGATGCCTCTGTGGGCTGTCCTGAGGTGGGGATACCTGCCCACCTGTGCGGTCTTGGCTGCTTGACTTGGTGTCGCATGACACAATTTATTAGAAAAAAAAAAATTGAAGCCCTTACTATTGTATTGCCACCCCCTTTGTTCTGCCCTTGGGGAGTTCTTTTCTCTGTTAAGCTGAGGACCTCTGCCCACTGATGCACCCCTTGTGCAATTCCTTACCTGGGACGCTAGTGCCCCTTTACTGCTTTGTCGCTGCCCCTTGCACCACCTGGCGTGTTCAACAAATATACATTTTTTTAACTGTTCTGGTAGTCAGTACCTGCCTAGTGGTGCTGCCACTGACTCACCGTGACAGCCCAGGGTGAAGCACTGAGGGGGATCACTGTTGGAAGGCGGCCCTACGGCTGCTGTGGGAGTTTCATGGTGGGTGGTCCTGGAGGCGGGATCTCCTTGCTCCACCCAACACTTCTGCTCTTGATGCTGCAGCCTCACAGTGGCACTGCTCCCTCTCACCTCGACTGATTTCACCACCACAGCCTGCTGTATCCACCAGAAAGGTATTGGAATAAACTTTTTAAAGTAAAATAACAAACAGGGCTGAACTGAGCCCCCACAATGTTCAACTGACTGCCAACCAGAGGGACGTCTGAAAACTCACCGACTCTGCTACTGGAGCTACCTGACTGATGCTGCCAACCAGAAGGATGGACTGGACTCAATGGACCCACTTCAACTGCTTAGGTAAGCCTTCTGGGTTGCTGTTACACTGCCATCCACTCTCCTTGCTGGTCAAGCTCGAAAACAAAACAACTCTCTCCAATGGCCAACTGAGCACTCTCTTATTTATGCTTAGGGTTCCACCTCTTGAACCTCAAACTTGAACCCAACAGCTCTCCCAATCAGAACACGGTCTAGAGATGATAGGGCTCTGAAGAGCTACCAAATGACCAAAGTTACACATGTGCATAGAAAGTATTCAATGCCCAGGTGTAACTTGGCCAGATTTTGGAGGTATTGCACCAAATTTTCAGCATGGCCTTTTTTTGGATCCCTCCTCATGAACAGTACCAGTGTCATTTTCTTCACTTCTCCCAAAAGGTGATTTTGCAGAGCAAACACATTCTTCTGAGCCACAGGTGCAAAAACACATTTTGGGCAGGTTATTGAAAATGACAGCTGTACTGTTTTGAAGGAGGTGTGCAAAAATGGCAATGTTGAAAATATGGAGTGAAAAAATTAAAAATTGGCGAAGTTAGGAGCATGAGTAGAACCTGTGCAACACACGTTCATAACGCAGTCATTTTCCGGAATTTTTTTGCCAAATTTGCAATATGGGCTTTTTGGCACCCGACTTCATGAACAGTGGCACTGTCACTTCATGAATCAGTCCCAAAAGGTGATTCCATGCTGTGACTGCGAAATCACCTTTCGGAACTGAGTAACAAAATGACAGTGACAATTTATACCAGCTGGAGTCCCAAGAACCCCATGTTGAAAATTTGGGGAAAACATTCTAAAAAAATGGCTGAGATATGAGCATAAGTTGAAAACCCCATTACATGGCATTGTAACAGACTTACTTTGATTCTTCAGTTCATGGTTCAGCTTTGAAGCGTGCAGATGTGTCCCGGTCCAGAGAAGATGACAGCGCCGACCTCCAGAGGTAAGGATGGGGTAAGGAGGGGGTGTTGGGAAGTGGGTGCTCAGTAGGAGGGTGGGGATTTGGGAGGGGGATTGCCGGGTTGATGAGGGACCGTTTTCTTGTTTACAGGGAGACAAAAATAAAAAAAACACTACTGCAGTAACAACGAGGGACCGTTTTCTGTTTTACAGAAAAAAGAAACATTTGGGCACACTGAGGTGGGCTCCCAGTGTGCCACATGATGGGGGGGTGTACACAAGGGGATTGGCACCTTGATGTTGGTGAAGGTGGGGGGGAGGAAAAACAATTAGGCACACGGGGGTGGGTTCCCAGTGTGCCACATGAGTTTGGAGGGGCACAGAATGCCACGGAGCTGGTGGCAGCTGACACGGGGATTGGGACCCCCGATGTCAGCAGGCAGCACAAAACACTTCTGGCATACTAGGGTGAGCTCTCAGTGTGCCACATAAGTTTAAGGTAGGGGGCCACAGAATGCCGTGGAGCTAGTGACAGGGATGCAATCGAGCATGCACGACACTTGCACATGCACATTTGTGATGAATGGTATCTTGCCATACATGATGCCCCCAGCAGAACTGCATGTGCGCGCGAGTCACGTATGCACAGTTAATGCAATGAAATGTGGAAGCGACAGCAAAAATAGTGTGGCTGTTAGTCTGTATTGGCCAAGCATGGTGGAGGGATTTAAGCTCCATTGGACATTCAGAAGGATACTTCCAAATGTCCAACGGAAGGTTCCACGAGCTGCCATTTTCACAGCTACAATGGCAAAAGGGCTGTAGGCTCTGCCCACAGCCCTAAAAATGTCAATGGGTTGGGAAGGAAGAGCTGGCCAGGTGTGTGGCTGCCTTCTTCATTTTGTCTGCTTGGGGAGGGTTCTGCAAAAGTGGACAGCAAGAAAGAGAACACACAGACACGTTTAAAATGCAGTCCAAGCTTGGGTTTACAGGAAAAATTGCATTGTTGAGTCTCAGCAGTGGAGGGGTTTGCAGGCTGGGCTGTAGTGAACTGCCATGTGGTATACTGGGGTGCTACCACTGGGAACCTGCAGGGGATGTACTGTGGTCAGCAGGTCCCATTTAGACCAATGTGTCCCCACTGTACTGTATCCCAGGGACCCTTGACATATACTGCTTTCTTTCTTTTCAGTTACCTTTATGAGTCTACAGGATCCCAGGCTTTGTTTTCGGATGGGTCGCAACTGTGGGGCACTACATAACTAAAGGGGGAATAGTGTAAGTGAAGACCCCACATGAACATTAGGTCCTGGAGTACAATAGGATAATATGGGTAGACTAAATGGACCATCTTTATTTTTCTACCATCACCATCTGTGTTTCTATGTTTCTCTATTTCATATTTTAAAACTTTTAAATGCCATGTCTGTAAGCAATAATACCCAACAGGGCGGGTGGTATTGTACTATACCTCACTGCCCAGGGACATAATGAGGCCCGCACCACAGGTGGAGGGTCTTATAGCCTCAGGAAGGTCCGGTATAGCACAATACTGCCCACCCTGGAGGGTATTATTGCACTTAGAAAATGGGTACTGTATAAAAAATGTGTTTCATAAAAAAAATGTTAATAAAAAATTATTTTATAGTAAGTTTAAAATTAAAAATTTCTCCACATGCGTTAGAATGATGTGGAGACTCTGTAGTTTAAAAAAATCAGTCCGTCCAGGGCAGCTCTATAGTACAGCATGCTGCCCATTAGCAATTTTTTTTTGCTTGTTTGTTTTTTTTTAAACTACAGAAATGGGCAAAGCCAGCAGCAGTCTGTGTCTATAATCTGTAAAAGAAACTCCCAAAATGGATGTGCAGTGAAGGGTGTTGGTAAAAAGCAAGGTAGCTGCACCTGTTTGGGAGGGTGTTGGGTTCTTGAAGTAACTCTTTTGAGTTTGAGACCTTCAGTTATATACCTTACTAGCTCTTACCTCTGTCATTTATCTGGAAGCACAAGTAGTCTATAAACCTCGCAACAACTAGTGTTGTTTTAAGATACTGTTTATACTGTTAATGTTTACCTCATTGTTCAATAACATTAATAATGTTTTGTAAAAGAATATGTTTTAGAAGATTTTGGGGTATGGATCTCTGCCGAGTGGCCTGAAGATCAGAGTCGGACCACTGCTTCTCCTCAGGATGGCTCCGAGACCGGCTCAACGGGGGAGGGGGGCAGTTCTGATGGGTGTCAATAGTGTGCTGTCAGATACAGGGTGGACCAGGCACTCACAGTGATCAGCTTGCTTTGGATTGATCTCCAGCATCATGTCCCATTGTGTTGCTTTTGGCAGGATGAGGCAGATCTGCAGTTTGTTGGGTACGGATTATGCTAAGGAGGGAGGGTTGCTTGCTTGTAAATTTCGGCACTGAACCCAAATGAGTTGAGAGAGAGAGAGAGAGAGAGTGTGTTGTGTGTGAGAGGAGCAGTAACTTCTTTGTTTTCCATACTGCAGACAGATGTTCATCTACGCTATGTAAAATGAAGAAAGTACCGCTGCTGTCATACACAGTAGCACCACCGGAGAGATTGCTTTGTCGCTGAACAAGAAGCTGATCAGACTGACTCCTTCTTTTTTGGATAGAAACATAGAATTTGACGGCAGATAAGGACCACTTGGCCCACCTAGTCTGCCCATTTTTCTACCTATCAGATAAGCTGCAGATCCTAGTTAACCAACAGCTTACTTCCTCTTACCCGCCACTAGGACTGCCTTATGCCTGTCCCATGCATTCTTGAAGTCCCCCACTGTTCTTGACTCCACGACCTCCTTGGGGAGGCTGTTCCATGCATCCACAACCCTCTCAGTGAAAAAATACTTCCTCACATTACCCCTGAGCCATCACCCCTCTATCTTCAAATTGTGCCCCCTTGTTCTTGCACATCTCTTTTTCTGGAAGATGCTACCCTCTTGGACTTTGTTAATTCCCTTGAGGTACTTGAAAGTTTCTATCATGTCCCCTCTCTCCCTTCTTTCCTCAAGAGTATACATATTAAGCTCCTTTAGTCTTTCTTCGTATGTCTTCTGGTGCAGACCTTGCACCATTTTGGTTGCCCTCCTCTGGACAGCCTCCACTCTGTCTATGTCTTTGCGGAGATGGGTAGAAACATCGATTTTTGATTTCTTTCTTCATTTTTTTAAGAATCCTGCCTACTTTTGATTTGTTTACCTAAAATAAGACAGACGGGCAGTGGAGGATTGGCTGGCCACTAGCTCGCCAGATAAGCAGAAGAAAAAAATGGTGGTAGATCAAATTTGAACATTCTAACTGGCACCATGATTACAGTACTTCGGTCAGTTGGGACTGGCACTTATTGTTGTCTGATAGATACCCACCTTGCCCAGGTTATCAGGCAATCAGAGCCTAGGGATTTCTTAGAAAATTTTCTAAGAAGATTTAATTGTTTCTGCTTGATTTCACTGCTCTGTTCTGAGTGTAGCAGAGGCCATTGTGATGTCATCAGGCATTGTTCAAACTGTTCTCCTGTTGGCTAGGGTTTCCTTTGTGATCTGTCTAAACTGGTGATAAATGGCTACAATGAAGAAAAATTATTTATCTTCATTTAGAATACATCAGTAGGTAAATATATAATTTATCTGTAAGGTTTTACTCTCACCTACACTGTATAAATTGTAGTGGGAGTTTACTTACCTGGTAGAGGTGATTATAGGAATACCCTTTTCTTTACCCCATAATGCCACAACTGGGTATGTAAGTGTCCTTTGATAGGCTGATGCACAAACTTTGACTAAGTAATTCAGGACCTTAATCTTTTCCTTCCTTCCCTTCCTTCCCTTCCTGTTGACCATTACTCAGTCCAAAACTTCCAAAGCTCTCTTAAATGTGAAGACATCACCTGCTTCAAAATAATTTGTTAAGAGATAGAAAAGATGTATAGTGATGTCTGAGCAAGAAAGTACATTTACTGTCTAGTTCACCTATGCACAGAAGACTACAAGACTATACGACAACCTGCAAAACTAAAGGACAAGGAAAATACTTGTGCAGAAAAAAGACAGTTCATAACACATCATAATAGGTCAATTCGGTTGCAGTGGAGCTGGTCCCCCTCGCTGAGTGATGCACAAAGTTCTGTAAAGGGTACTCCTGTAATCACTTTTACCAGGTGAATAAAGTCCCATTATCCAGTCGTACCCTTTACAGCACTCTCTAATGTCACAACTGGGAAAAAGGGCCGGTGAAGGTGAACATGCACGTAGCACCAAGCTTCAAAAAGAAGAATTATTTATATTGAATACATCAATGTGGTAGTGTTTGGTGAAGGCATGCATGGAGGTCCAAGTGGCTACTGTGCAAATGTCCTGAATAATGGCACAGTTCCTCTCCAGCCATCAAGTGGCAACTATCCTGGTAGATGCATTCAGCTGTTCTGGAGTGGGAATCCACTGGACCTTGTATGCCTCTGCAATGACAAGTCTTAGCCATAGGGCCAGGGTTACCCAGGGGGCAGGGGCACTCAACTTGGTGCCCCAGAATAGAATAAACAGTCTGCTTGTTTTTCTAATGGGGGTAGTCAAATGAAGATAATGTTTGAGATTTAATGGAACATCCAAGATCATCAGTGCTCCTCTCCGCAAGATCCTCTCTTTGTGTGGCAGTGGGCCCTAGATCATAACAGGGCAGGAGGAAATATCTTTATCCAGATGGAATTTGGTGGAAATGTTGGGTAGAAGGGAAGGGAAGGGATCATTCTAAGAATCGCACTGTCAGGCAGAAATTTTACAAATGGTTCGCAGTAGTACAGGGCAAGGATCTCCCTGCATCTATGAGCCGAGCACACAGCAACCAAAAGCAATGTTTCTAGAATCATAAAACAGAGAGAGGTGGAGTCTAGGTTCAAAGGGTAGCTTTGTCAGGGCATCAAGAACCAAGTTTAATCACCATGGAGCCAGTAGAGGCTTGGTCTTCGGCTGAGATTTCCAGTTGCTTTGAGGAATTATAGCATGTAGGAATGGGCACCAGGAGGCATGCCGTCAATAATTCCTTTAACTGCTCCAGTGGCCACCATTTTAAGTTGTAATGAAGTTATGGCTAATCCTTTATCAAAACTGTCCTGTAGAAATTCCAAACGCTGTGAGAGAGAACATTGTAGGGAACTAAAATGTCATTTTGTATACCGCATATTAAAGATGTACCACAGTCTGCTTTATGTACAGTTAGTGGAGTCATTTCAGGCTTGTAGAATGCTATCTGCCCCCTTTGTGGAGTATCTGGCATCTAACAGTCTGTGCCTTTGAGAAGCCATTCCATCAAGTTGACTGTGTGGCTGTGGGTGTCATAGCGGGCCCTGAGTAAGCAGGTCTGGACTGACTTTCAGTCTTATTTGGTTGTCTTGCAGCAATTCCATCAAGGGAGCATATCACATTTTTCTGGGCCAATCTAGAGCAAAGAGCACCACTGTTGTTTTCATTCTCTGAATCCTCTTGAGTACCTTGGGGGATGTAGGGAACTGGTGGAAATATGTAGGCTATACTGAATTTCCATGGAAGTGATACAGTGTCTACTCCTGCTGACTCATGTTTCTTGTACCTGGAGTAGAATAGAGGTAGTTGTGTGTTCTGACTCTTGATCATCCAGTCCATGTCGAAAGGATGTCACCTTCTTGAGATCAGATTGAACACCACTCTTGTATTACTTTTTGTTGTGTATTCAAATATGTTGTGCCACCAAACAACATAAAGGTTGAAATTTTGTGGTCCTACTGAGCTCTTTCATTGGAATAAATGGTGGTTCCTATCATTTTAAACAGGGATACTGGTTTACCGGGATTGAGAAAGGGCATATTCCATTTTGCACATTGTAAAAAACGATATTGTCACCAGTGTCAGCTAAGTCAGAATCCGGTTTTACCGGTGTTTGGCTTTGTGTACTTTATTTAACAATTTTAACTCTGCTAACATGCATTTTAGCAATTTTGACCTCCACTATTACACATCCTTCTATCCTTGTACCAATTTAAAGTTATTTTAGGTACAAAATGTGATGGCAGCAGCAACACTACAGCCCCTATCCCTAGTGTGTGATGGAAGCAGCACTACGGTCCCATACCTCTGGTGTGATGGTAGCAGCAACAGCTCTATGACCTCCCTCCTTCAGGTGTGACAGAAGCAGTAGTACTACATTCACCATTCCTCATGTGTGATGGCAGTATCAGCACTATGGTCCCCATCCCTCAGGTGGGATGGCAGCAGTACTACATTCCCCATCCACCAGTGGTGATGGCAGAAGCACTACAGCCCCCACCCCTTCAGTGTGATGGCAGTGGCAGCAATGCAGTCCACATCCCTCAGGGGTGATGGCAGTAGTGGCAGCACTATGATCATCTTTCTTCAACACCCATACCCCACATGCACGAGTTACAAATGACTTGGTCTCTTTGCTTGTTAAAACTCAGAAGTGAATTAATCTTAACTATCACTGCTAAGGTGGACTACCTTTGTTTTTTCCTATCTATAATTTAACTGCCTGAATTGGATTTCTGCCTGTGACACCGCTGATCAGGGTTAGGGAACAAACTTGACTTGGGTGTTGGAGGGCCAGCTGGTGGGTGAAGGCTTGAGTGCCCAACAACTACTCACCTTCTCCTGGGAGAGAGGGTGGGTTCATGGCTCAGCATTTGCTGGCCTGTGGTGGAGGCCAGAGGCATGACTACATGTCAGCCCTCACTGCAGGGGGGAGCATGACAGACATCGGCTTGTGCCTTAACATCACATGGCCTGTCACACTCCCAAGAAAATGGGAAAACACTCACTGACCAACCGAAGGATGGCTGTTGGTCCCTCCATAAGCCAGAAGCCCCAGACATGTGCCTGGTCTGACCCCTACCATGCCCAGGATACACAGGAAGCTCTTTGGGGCAATTCTCTTCACCTGGTAGCCTCCCATAGGGGTAGGGGCCCACTCAATGAAAGGTTACTTTGGGTTACCTAGTAGCACAGCAGTAAGGGTCAGTGGATGGTGGTCAGGACTCAGCAGGTGGTAGGGGGCCTTGGCAGTCCTGAAGAAGTGGATGGCCAGGGGGAAGGAGGAGCAAAAAAACAACTGCTTGAATTTTCTTCTTTGAAATACAGTGTCTTCACCTAAAAAATCCACAAGTGATTAGTGGAGGACCTTCAGATGGATTCATGCATCTCCCAGACATGTGGATGCTTTTTGTTTTTGTTTTTACTTGGTGTCCATGAAAAGGGTGTCTCCCAGTTTTCATGTATTTGTTCAGATGTGAATTGAACACTACTCTGCCCACCAGCATCACACAGCCCCTGGGGTCTTACCTTCTGTATGTCATTGATTGTGCTTTCAAAATCCACTGGCCAAACATAAGTACTCTTAAATACTTAACATTTGCTTTTTGTTGAAGTAGTCTATCAGAAAACTTTTTGTTGTCACAGAGACTGAAACAGCAGGTGGGGGAAAAGGTGTAAATGATCCAATTCACCTAAATGGGGTGCTAACTGTGAAGTCTTTTCATAAGTAGAAAGGCAGTTTCTTCTTCATGGACATGCTTTCATTCAGACTAGTTTTCATTCAAACAACTGAGGATTTTGGATGGCCCTACTGATTATAAACTTGAATAAGTTAGTTGGTAACAGTGATCCTGCATTTAGCAATCTACAACCTAGATGCTTATATGCAAAGAATGCAATAAAAACCTGACTAAAATCTAAAAACAAGCTTATAAAACACATAAAATGTACCTGAATATTTATCTTTACCTATACAAAATCATTGCAGCCCAAGTAAAACTCAGGTAAATTACATGGTACTCTGACTACTATTCTATGATGTAGTAAACATATATTGGTATTTTTTTTATATTCTTTGTAAAGCAGGTAAGGTCCAATAGGTAGAACTGTCTGTTTTAAGGAGTGACCTAAAAGCACTGGGGAGGTTAAGTGACTTGCTTGGAGTCGCACTGTATGCAAGCGGAGGTTGTGGGACTCAAACCAAAGTCTGCTGGATGTACCCAGTTCAATCACCATTTGTTACTCTAACCACTAGGCATGAGTGGTTAAACTGAATGGCTGATTACAACAAAGCAGTGGGGGTAATTTCCTTACTGACTCTATATGCAGCAAAGCAGAAAGAATGCAAAGCAAAGCAGCATTCATTTTAAGATGCTGAAATCTGGGTCAGCCCGCTGGTGCTGCGGTAGCACTATTGCTTGCCTTGCAATGCCAGAGACCCAGGGTCAGAAGCAAACTTAGGTTGCTGGAGGTCCAGCCAGAGGAGTAGGATTGAGCACCTGGGGACTGCTCTCCTCCTCCAGGGAGGGTGGACTGCAGGTCCTGCTTCTTTACCACCACCTGTGTGACCACGGGTGGTGGTGCAAAGGTACTGCAGATTGATCAGGAGGGGAGGACACTAGCCAGTATCTGGAGCAGTGGCATGTCTCTGTGACCTACCTCCTTTGATCTCTAATGCTGGTGCCCTCAGGGACAGAGACCAGAAAACTTGAAACAATCACTCCACATCAGCCACTGGCAGAAGGGACCGAGGTGCCCCAGACTTCATAAACACACTCCATGAGGGACCCACTGAGCTGCCCAACACACACTAAGTGAGTCTAGAGGGGTGACCTGGGGTCCCCTTCCTTCCCACCTGGGGGAGCACAATCCAGGCAGGATAGAGGCAGGCCCACAGGAGCTCCTGAGCATTACCCTGGGGATGAAGCTAGGGGATCCCCAGCCTAGGGATCTCTGAAAAGTGGAGACTGATGCTGTGAGAAGGGGACATAGAAAGAAAAATTAAAAAAAATTTAAAAAATACTGAAATCTTAGAGATTCTGTGCAGTGACATGCAATTTCCGTGAGGCACTGGTACAAGAATTCAAAATCCGCAAACCAAGCAGGATTCCATGATTGTTACCGGTGTTACCGGTAAAAATGGAAAACCAGGGTCCCTGATTTTAAACGTTAATAAATGATGATGATAATACTTCTTTCTATGTGTTACTTATAGTTTTGAGGCCCTTTTTTTCAAAGAAAATAAAATATCAGCCTAAGTACACTATTATTTGTACTTCCCACACTAGATTAGGGTCCATCACAGTGAGGCATCAGCAAGTTTAAGAAAAAAATATTTATTTATACATTTTACATTTCTTCAGCAATTAATGGTTATAACATTAATAGCCATATCCATGTATTTTTATACAATCACATACATTTTTATTTATTTATTTAAAATTGGTGACTAGGCAAGGTACATTGAGCCGAGGCTCGTTTCCAGGTGTGACCCGGGTACAAGGTGTACACAGAAAACTAATCAGATAAATACAACAATTTCTTGTTTCAGACTTTAAAGTACAACAGCAGTATGCCGGTCAGCGCAGCTAATTTCTGTTCGGACATGGGTTTCAGCATCTAGAACATATTAATCTCAAAAACAACATCAAATATAGCTTACTATGTTTTTTGAAGTGGTCCACGTTTGGTTTTAAACTAAATATGCCTTGTTCAAACACACCTGTGGGATGTAAAATAATAATAGAAAAGCTCTGCTAGACTGCCTTCCAGATAAATTCAAAATTAATTCTCTTAGGTGAACATATGCTATGTTTACACATCTTGAAACATGAAAATTCTTAGAATTGTTACCTCATGAGTAGTACCAGCTTACTTGACCCTTTCCCCATGACCAGTTTCTTACCTTAATAAATTAATGTTAGTTCATTTATTAATATGAACTAGCATGAGTACTCCTATAGTGAAGTTAATATCGTGACAACTCCAATATCACTGACCATTTATATCACTCTTTATGAAAATGTAACCGTGCCATGTTTATACAATGCAAAGAGTTTCCCTTTGAATTTCTCCCTTTACAGAAAGCTGCCATTTATGTTTGATAATAAAAATCAGTTTAAATTCAATGTTTTGTATGGTTCATTTTCATGTCTCCACTATTAGAATTACTTGATTATATGGCTGATATAAACTCTTAAAGCTTTCATATCCATCCTTCAATGCATTAAATCACTATGCTTGTACTCTTTAATGAAATGTCAGTTAATGCAGGTACTGTCCCTGCAAATGTCTGTTTTTACAGTCTACTCTGAAGAGAATAAATGAAAACATGACAGGCTCCATTCAGTTTCTAATATGTAGTTATTTGTTAAATACGTATTACTCATTGCTAAACTAATGTTCTCTTTCTCTGCAATTATCTTGACATTTTACCAACTCTGTGCAGCTCTCCAGCTTGTAACGCATCATTACCCTTTATACAGGCTTTGACCTTTTATATAGAAAGCACTGATCTCTACCTTCAATCATAACACTATATTGTAGCTGTAAAACTTCTATTATTGCAAGTCAAACATTTAAAACTTCTTTTCTAGACAGCACTGACTCGTATCTGCTTTTCAAGAAGTTTAGAGTTGGGCAGGCCATCCTCCTGGCACTTGGAGGTGCTGTGCCTGCCTGTGCTGGTTATTTTATACTGGAACTGATTGCTCCAAGGGGGAGGAAGGTGAGTGTGTAATATGCACCTAGAGGAATGCTAAGCTCACTCATTCCTCGAGGGGAGTACCACACAACTCATAAAAGGCGAGCACTGATGACCATCTGACCCTCTTCAGTTATGCTGCTGCTGCTATGGGTACATACAGGTCACCATTCATGGGGCATGGGGCTCTTGCTACTTTAGATTGAATACCTTTAGGTAATAAACATCTCCTGTTGCGACTTTGAAGGCCACAGTGTGTGTGTGTAGGAGGAATGGAAGTGGCATTAGTCACAGCAATTCCACATAGTTGCTGTAATATTTTACTTAAGATAGCTGTAAACCTAACATTGTTACTGTGTGATTGATCATCCCCTTCCGTCTTGCTGTCCTGCTGTCAGATAAGTATAGGATGGGGGGTTGTACAAGGGTGGGGAGGAAAGACAACCTCCTTAACTGCCAGCAGTTCCAGTAGGGATTTGTACAAATCTAAATTCCAGTGGCAGGGCATGCTTCTCTGCCAATCACCTGGCAGTTTCCTGAATGGGATCCTAGTGTGTCCCAAGACAAGGACTATAGCCTACAGGAAGAATATTTTCCTGTGCTAGCATCCTGGACAATGCTTCAAGGACTGAACTGACTATGGGGACCCTCATCCATCTTTCAGATTCTTCTGATCCTTCTGCTGCTGCTGCCTGCCAAGCCCAAGCTGCTCCTTCCCTGCCAGTTGTGTCTGTGTGTTCCTGTGTCCAGTCTGAGTCCTCCTGCATTTGCAGAGTCCAACTTTTAGCTACAAAGTAAGGTATAAATATTTTCTAAAAATTGGGTTTAGGATTGCTTTAAGCTACGTCCCCTAACTTTGTCTGGGTGAGGAGGTATTATTGGAACTAGTCTGTAACATGAATTTATTATGTAAAATGACCGCTGGCAAAGGGAAGGGCTGAGGTACATGTAGATAATGTTTTATGCAGCCATAGCTGTCGGTGCTGGTGATAATTGATGTGGTATTGTATTTAAAAATCATTTAGTCAATTTAGTTGGCTTTGGTGTGGCTTTGTTTGGTGGCGAAGGACGCACATTCAATTGTATTTCTAAACAGCCACTGCAATGGCTAAGGTGCCAGGGAATTGTATTTAAAAAAATTGACATGCTGTTCCTTGCCTCCGTAGCTGTGGTAGTGTTTTGTAAGCAACTTAATATGTTGGTTTTAAATTTTAAAAACTGTTGCTGCTGGCTTTTGTAGGGCTTTGTTTGGCTGGTGTGTATGCCATATCAATTTTGCTTCCAAATGAGCACTGCAAGAGCTAAGGTGCCTCCGTAGCACTGGTGATATTAGATAAGCAAGGTTATGTGGTATAATTTAACATTTTTAAACTGTTGCTGCTGGCTGCTGGGGGGCGTTGTTTGGCAACTGCGTATGCCAGATCAATGTTGCTTCTAAACGACCACTGTAAGAGCTAAGATGCCTCCATAGCCCTGGTGGTGATTGATGATAAACAATGTTATATGGTATGATTAACATTTTAAAAACTCTTTGTTGCTGCTGGTTTTTGTGGGGCTTTGTTTGGCTGCTGTGTATGCCAGTATAGTTTTGCTTTCAAACAGCCACTGAAAGCACTTAGGTGCCTTAAAACATGTTAAAGATGTTTTAAAAACAGTTCCTTGCCTCCATGGCTCTGGAGGTGTTTATTTGCTATCAACCTTATGTGGTAGCTTTTTCATTTAAAAAAGTGTTCATTGTGGCTTTTGAGGGGCCTCATTGTATGCAAGTCATGACATGGCAGCAGAGAACTGTTTGTAGCCATCTTGGTCCTTGTAAAGATTAAGAGAGTAGGTGATTTTATACCTATTACTGCACCAACAATAAATTCTGTGCTGCTTGAGGCTTGCTTGTGTTCTGCAAATCAGTCTTTTGTTGTTCCAATAAAAGGCAAAACCTCATAAACAAAGAAACATAGACAATGTCAGCAGAAAAAGGCAATTTCATATTCCTGCTTAGACGTATTGCCTGTAATGCCTGTAATTGCTCATTTTGCTATAGTTATTTCCATATTATTGCATCTTTGAACATTGTACTTTGTATTTGCACTGTTATCTCTTGTTCCACTGCCTCCCTTCCCCCCTCGCTTATATCTGAAAATGAATTGGTACCAGCTCAACATTTCTTTCCAGCTAAAACTTTTGAAATATATAAAATGTTTTTGGTGCCCACCACCTCTACCAGTAGGCTGTTTCATGGCTAAACAGTTTCTCCGCCGAGTAAGACTGTGCCTTAAATCTCCAAAACCTGCCTACTTACATTTATGTCCCCTTGTTGTTAATCTGCCATTCTTTCTTAATAGTTCCTCACAGTATTTATTTCTTTGAGAAACATGAATGTCTCTTTCATGTTGCCCACTCTATTCTGGTCTCCAGTGAGTACATGCTCTGTGCCCTGAGTTAATACTTATGGGGTCTACTCTGCTGGCCCTGAATCATTATGGTTACTCTGTGCTGCATGTCCAATCTGTCTTTGTCCTTTCCTCAGGTGAGGTTACACTGTACTTCCAAAGAACCACTGCACGTGTTAAGGTGCTTTGCAAGTTTATGTCACAGGTCAGTAATATGTAATATCTAAGAAAAGCCTTGTCAAACTGTACCTTACTGGGGTGACTTGTGACAATGCATCCAAAATGGCCATTTGGGATGCTGTGACACGTGTCCAGCATGCCACATAGTTTCTGTCTTGATATGTGCTTCCAAAAGGGTGGTAACCCTAGTACTCAGCTATCACTTCTTATATCTCAAGTATTTTTCCTTTTCTGTTTGCTAATTAGAAGATTTTCATGTGGCAGTACTGGGGTAATGTGTGAAGTAGCACTCTGTCTGGAGGCTAAAAAAAGTAACTTCTGTTCCTCCCACTACATCAACACTGAGACCACACTGACTGTGACTTCACTAGTAACCAAGGAGAACCGTTTCTCACTGCCAGATTATTGTCCTTCATATGAAGCAGCAGGGATTGGTTCTTCTTGGTGTCTAGTGATGTCACAATTTCCTGCATTTTGAATGGCAACTTGTGAAAGTCACTGCTCTGGCTGCAAGGGTTGTGGTGCCTCAGTGTGCTTGGTCACAATTCTGATGATATAGTGGGAGGAAAAGAACTGACTTTTTTTAGCCTCCAAACAGAGTGCTGCTCCACACATTAGCCCAGTTATGCCAGGTGGAAAATCTCCTAATTAGCAAACAGAAAAGAAAAAATACTTTAGATATAGGAAGTGATAGCTGACTGCATCTGAAAATTACTAATAATTCCAGGTAATACACTAGCTCTTTAAACTGAGGTGTCATGAGCAGTATATCAATATTGTGCTGGAATAGCACCATGTCATATTTCTGTTGGTTTATAATTAACATTCCTTGTGTTGTATGGTGTTGATCAAGCTTGTTTTTTTTTTTCTGTAAATCTAAATTCAAGGGAAAATAAAATCTTTGCTGGTTTGAACTGGTACCTTTGTTTTCATAAAACTGTGCATGAAGAGTCAGTTTCAGTTAATGGGAAGATAATTGAAAGCTAAAAGCCCAGCTATTTACATCTGAATGACCCTGTTGGAGAAGATAGCTAAACAACGGCCTTGGGCCAAGATATCTCTGCTGAAGGTGGTACCTAGTGACTCCAACAGAGTAGCAGAACACTGTTTTTTGTTTCCTAAGGGGGGGGGAGAGAACTCTCCAGTGAAGAAATTCTACAGCTGAGTTTTTTGACTTAAAACATAGAAAGGCATGTGGTCAGTTGAATTTTTAAAACAAAACATGGAGAGCCAGTTGGTTCTCTGGAACCCTGTGACAAAGATGAGCCACTCACAGTAGGGAAACTGGAGGTAGCACTTTTGAACCTGCCTTTGAAAAGCCAAGGAAGGTTTGTTGAAATTCAGTCCTGTATGTGATGAGGAACTGACCAGATGGGACCCCTTTTTTGAATTCTATCACAAAACAGGTAACAAAGACAGTTTTGCTTTACTGGACTCTAACTCCATCAAATGCATTGAAACAAGGTAGAACTATATGATAGGTTTTAGAAAAGTTAAGTGTACATTTTTTGTTTATTGTGCAACTTTTATTCTCTTATACCCTGTAACCAAATCTTTGATTGTTATTTATATATATATTTTTCCAATTATTTTACCAGGTGAGACACACTATGCTGAAAGTTTGTTTACAGATGCAACCTGTGAGCACAGGGAAGTTGAGTGACTTGCTCAGGGTCATACAGCATGCAGGTGGGGGCTGTGGGATTCAAACCCAGGTCTCCAGATTTGCAGCTCAGAGCCTTAAACTACTGCATTATACTGCCTCCTGCTATGTTAAATGATACTGTCTCATAGATATTAGTAAAGCCTTTGGCATAATTTTACAATAACTCTGGAACTGTCTGTGTGAGTAAGCTTGGGAGTGTTTTGTTCAAACAATACCATGCCTGACCTAACGCCTAAAGGCCAAATGCTACCAAGACGGAACATGTGAAGGTACTCTGTAAGTGTACGGGGAAGATATGTGAGGTCTCATGGAGTGGTCTGTGGGGTTTGAACTAGTCTCTGCATTTCTCTGGAAAAAAACACAGGTAGGGTTTATAAGACACTCCAAAGGCCTGTAAATGACTGTGGCTTTTTTGGTTCACTGCACAGTGGCCAAGAGGGTTCTCTCCCAGGAACACAGACTTGAGGCTATATTTTCACCCCTTAAAGAGAGGGAGAGGAGAGGGAACCCCATGATTTCCTGGCAGATGCTCAGTATTAAACTCAACAAGTGAGCTGGAAGAACAGCGGAGGGGTTTCCTGTCCCGCACCGCTCCGGCTGCACTCAGTAGAGTTCACTGTAAGCCAAGGGAACCCTGCCCCACAATAGTGGTCCTATGACAAATATAAGTTATGCGTAAAGCATATAAAATGCTTACATTGAATGTAATAGCACAAATAAAAAAAACACATTGTCAACAGCCTAAAGAACTGTGAATATGGAGGGGAAGGGGGAGTTGAGGTTGGGTTTGGTTAAGGTGGACAAGGTCAGGTAAGCTGAAGGAGGTTGACTAGGGAGAGGTAAAAATAACAATAGGATGAAAAGGAGGGGTAAAGTATCTCTGAAACAGACATGTAATGTATGTAGATAACAATAATCCCTTACATTATGTCCCTGGTGAGGTAAGATATAAACAGGAGTAAATACACTAGATATCAATCCTTCTTGTGCAGTGTATTCTGTTCATTTTCTACACTTCAGTCCTTATACAGTATATTGCATTGTTTCAGGCTATGTTTCCGTAGTTCTGCATCCACCATTTAATGAAAGTGCCATGAAGTATTCCTTTTTGTGCACTAGGTTCACGATACTACCTCCAAAAAACAAACCAGTCTTCTCCTCATTAAGGCCCACTCTCTCCTGGAGGGTCCCCAATTTGTTAATCCACCAAACTTCTCATTTGATCAGTTGCAAGTTCCAATCAACTCTCCTGTTTGGCTCTTTAACCTTTTTTATGCCTCAAAACCTAAGTGCTAAAGCATTGTGTTCTGCTATTGAGAATATAAAGGATATGCAAAGAGCAACCTTGGAATTGAACTAGGAGAATAAAGATTAGCAGAAACTGCAATTTCTCATGTTTGGATCTTTAGGGGCTGAGTTGGGGTACAGCAACATTTGTGAGTGTACATTTAGAATCACTGGTTTGGAGTTACTCCCCCACATCTACCTTGTCACAAAAACGCTTGAACCAATCATTCCAGAAAGCCTTAAGGTGTGGATAGCTCCTTTTTGTGGTTTGAATACTACTATTTCAAAATGTCGTGCCACTGATGAGGCTTGGTCTCTTCTGGTTATCATACTTTTGTATTTAGAAATTTTGGTTTTGAGGAGTCTTGTTGTTTTCCCAACATAATACTTATAGGAGGAGCAATTGCGCAGATAAATCACATGACTGTTTTAGCATGTGATATGATTCTTAATTTCAAATTCTTCTGTTGAATTCATGAATTTGAATCTTATTTTCCTGTGTGCTAAAGCATTGTGCATGCCTTCCACACTTATTATTGTCTGGTTGCAGTGTGCCAAGGAGGACTCTTCTTCTTCATTCTCAATGGGTACCTCATACTCTGTGTATACCAACCTATCTTTTTAGGTCCTTTTCTTTTTAAATGATATTAGGGGTTTCTTCATGAACCTAGAGTTTACATCATACTAAGGATCATACTAAAGACAGTTAAGGAGTGAGAAGGCAAAAAAAAAGCCCATATGTGCTTCTATCAATTAATAATTGTTTATTGAAAAGAATCGGATATACCTTTGTGTCAGGGACTCTTTTACAAAGGTTTCACGACACAGAACAAATATACAGGCAAAAAGGAACAGTAATGTACAACAGTAGGTATTGGTGCAACAAATACATCACAGATTGGTGAAGAAATCAAGCTAGATTTAAACAATTATGCAGGACTACAAAACAGGGAATGCAGAACACAATAGCTTACAATGTAGACAAATAAATTTCAAAATATTGTCAGTTTAAGTAAAGATGTCTAGGGGAAAAGTCAGTGGCAGGAGAAAGATCCTTTGGGGAGAGGAGGGGGGTACACAATAGGCAGGAGAGAACTCTTACTGTCATGGGGAGAGTGGGGGGGAGAAGGGGGCAGGTTAGCACAGTCAAGTGTTGGAGGATGCCTGGAGGGACATGAGGGCAGCTAGGCTAGTAGCAGTCATGGGAGCTAGAGGATGCATGGTGTGACTTGAGGAGAGATTTGAAACATCCCAGTTTATTTTCTGTGGCAATGTTAGGGGGTAGGGCATTTAACTACTGTGGGGCTCTGTATTTAAAGGATCTCTGGAAGAGGGAGGTATGTCCCCATGGAGTCTGACCCATTGGGCAAGATGGTGCTTAAAGTGCTTGAGGCATCTGGGTTTTAGCCTTCTGTGGTAGGAGACTTTGGGTGGGTTTAGTGACTGTGGTGGACCACTGGCAGAGCACAGGAGAGTGGTCACTGAAGGCACTGGGAAGGACTGAGATGCCGGTAAGTCTGTTGGATCAGTTGGTAAAGATCAGATCCAGGAGGGAGGCAAATCCCATCTTAAAACTGTGAAAAGTAGGAGTGGTGACAACTTGAGTGAGGTCCATGGCAATGATGGCATCTTTGTAGGAGGAGGAGGAGCTAGATAACCAGTTGACATTGGAGTCACCAAGGGCTATGCATTCGTTTTTAGAGGGCAAGTGGGAGAGGTAGTTTAGGGTAGAGTGAAATGCCTGTTTTTGATTATAAGGGGGATGTAAATAGAGGTGACAATGAGAGGAGCAGCTGATGCAGTGACAGAGACTTTTAGGGAGAAGGCATGGGCACCATGGTCAAGAAGGATGGGGGGGAGAGGGTGGATCTGTAACTTGTCCCGTATGTAGAATGCACAGCCACCCCCGTGCTTGTCGACTCTATCAGCATGAAAGAGCGAGTACCCTGGAATGGCAATGGAGGAGTCAGGGGGTGGTTTTGGAAAGCCAGGTTTCAATTAGGGAGAGTATATCAGGTTGGTGTTGAGCCAACCAGCCTTGGAGGGAGTCAAACTTCTTCTGTAAGCTGCAGATGTTGATGGTTGCTATGCACAGTTCTTTCTTAGGCAGGACAGGAAGGAGAGGGTGAGGGGACTGGGCCAGGGTTGGGTGGGTGTAATATAGTAGTGAACCCCCGGTTAGTAAGTAGTTATCTAGTCATTTTTTGAATTCTGTTTTAGATTTACTAACAATTATTTTGTCGGGTAGTTTATTCTAGGGATTAACTATTCTTAAAGTAAAGAAGTATTTCCTATTCTTATCATTAAAATGTTGACTTATAAGTTGTAATGGATGCCCTCTAGTATCATGAAATGCTTCCTTAAATTTATGTCCCAACCCAGTCATTAGATATGTGTCATGAATGATATCAAAAAGTAATAGCAAGTCCCCTGCAAGTCTACGTGTCTCAAGGGACATTAGTTTTAGAGAACTAAGTATCTCATCATAAGACAAACCATGAAATCCTTGACTTCTTTTTTGTAAATTGTCACTGTACCCTTTCAAGTTGATGGCAATTGTTTTTTTTATAAGGGCACCAAAGCTGAGAGGCACATTGTAAATAGAGATGCAGCTAAATAAAATTTGGTTGGCGAAATTGCTGCAAAACTGGCAATTTCGCTAGGTGAAATGTTTTGCAAAACTGAGGCGAAATTTCACGATTTTTCCCCGCCACCAGTCACCACAAAAGTCCATAAATTGAACCCCCTCACACACACACACACAAGTTACCCTGCCCCCCATTTGTTTTATTTTAAAAAAATAAACAAATTCACCCTCCACTCCCTGGTGTCTAGTGGCCCCCGGCCGATCACTGGCAGTAAGTGCTTTAAATAAAGCCCCCAAAGTTACCCTGCCCCTCCATTTGTTTTATTTAAAAACAAAATTCACCCTCAATCCCTGGTGTCTAATGCTACCCCCACCCTCCCACCCCATCATTAGATATTAGCACCCCCCAGTTCCTCCCCAGTACCCCGATCAGGCCACTGGCATAGCCCTCTACTCACCTCCATGGCTGGCTTCTGACTTACAGGCAGACCATTCCTTCCAGCCCCTCTGCAATGTCACTAATGAAGACATTGAACAGGACTGGTCCTAGTACTGATCCCTGTGGTACCCCACTGGTCACCCCCCTTTCTCCAGATTGTACCCCATTTACCACAACCCTCTGTCTCCTGACTGTTAACCAGTTCCTAACCCAGTTCACCACCTTGTCTCCCATGCCCAGACTACCCATCTTGTTAATCAGCCTTCTATGTTAAAGGCTTTGCTGAAATCCAGGTAGGCACCGTCTACTGCTTCTCCCTGATTAAGTTCCCTTGTCACCCAATCAAAAAAAACTATTAGATTTATTTGACATGACCTTCCTGCTGTGAATCCTTGTTGCCTCAGATCCTGAGCACCACTGAATTCCAAATGTGCCACTATCCTTTCTTTCAGTAGTGTCTCCATGATCTTTCCAACCGAGGTGAGGCTGACTGGCCTGAAGTTCCCCACCTCCTCCCTACCGCCACTTTTGTGCAGTGGGACTGCATGTTCTGCAGTCCTATGTGAACAAGGCCACCAGAGGTGCTGCCAGTTCCCTTTTCAGCTCCTTTAATATACTCAGGTGGATGCTATCTTGCTCCATGGCCTTATCCACCTTCAGCTTTGTGAGTTCTTCCACAACTCTCTCCACTGTGAATGGACTGGTGTTCACCTCCCCCCCCATCGCCTCTGCAACCCCACTGTGGTCCATGATCCACCCCTTCTTAGTGAATACTGAGCAGAAGTATTTGTTTAGTATTTCTGCCTTGTCCAGATTCCCCTCCTTACACTCTCCCTTCTCCCTTTGAGTCTCACAATCCCCGGTTTTCTTCTTTCACTGATGTACCTATAAAATGCCTTATCCACTTTGTTTACAGACTGTGCTAAGCTCTCTTCTGTCTGTGCCTTCACCCTCCTAACTGCCATCCCTGCTTCACTTAGACATTCAAGGTATACCTCCCTGTCCTCCTTCCTTTGGCTCCCCTTATATTTCCTGAAACTCAGCCTTTTAGCCCTAACTTTGTCCCTCACCTCCCTGGACAACCACAGTGGTTTCTTTCTTCTTTTCTCTTTGGCCACTATCCTAACGCGTTGGTTTGTTATATCCACTATGGTGCCTTTCAGTTTCTCCCATTGTTTTTTCACCCCCCTCTATGATCTCTCCCTTCCCCAGGACTGCTTGTATACATCTACCCATTTCTGTGAAATCTGTCCTCCTGAAATCTAATACTCTTAACCCTTGTATGGCTTGACTGAGTGCATGTCTCCATGCTGACCCACACCATGTAGTGGTCACTGGACCCCAGCTGCCCCTCCACCTGTATTTCTTTGATTGTGTACCCATTGGTCCACAACAGGTCCGGAACTAACTTGTCCCTGGTTGGCTCATGCACCAGCTGCCTGAATCCAACCCCCTGAAGGGATTCAAGGATAGCTTGCTTCTGGCTGAAACAGCCATCTGGGTGGCCCAATCCACATCCAGCATATTGAAATTCCCCAGTAGCAAGATTTTGCCCTTAGCTGCCATGTCATGTATGTTCTCCTCTAGTTCCCTGTCTACTTCCTCCCTCTGTGCTGCAGGTCTGTAGATCACTCCAGTGCATATTTCTGTTCCATTGTCTGGCTCCAGGGTGTCCCACATTACCTTGGCCTCCCACTGTCTTCCCTGAACTTCTGCAGCCTTTATACCATCTCTGATGTACAGAGCCACTCTCCCACCCTTTTTACACTCCCTGTCCCTCCTGAACAATGTATAACTTGGTACATTGACTTTCCAGCCATTATTTGCAGAGTACCATGACTCTGTTATTGCTGCTATGTCAAGGTCTGCATCTGCTATCAAGGCCTTCAGGTCTGGAACCTTGTCCCTGAGGCTGGGCGTTCGTTAGCATGGCATACCATGTTTGATCTTCCTTCCTCTGCTCATGTTCTTCCTCTCCTGCATCTTCCTCCCACCCCAGTTTCCTTTCCTATGTGCTCCTGCCCCCTCATATCACTCCTTATATATTCTTCACCTGCCTGCCCCTCCCTGCTTGCTTTTGCTGTTCCCATAGTCAACTTATGTTCCTGCATGTTCCCATGGGAGAGGGATGTTCCTAAGCCTCCTGGCTCTCCCCCCTTGGTCAGTTTAAATACTCACAGCTGAAGCATTTAAACTTCTCACAAAGGACCAAGGTCCCCTTCTCAGACAGATGCAGTCTGTCCTCCTTATATAAGCCTGCATCTGCTCAGATCAGGCCCCAGTCCCATATGAAGCCAAAACCCTCCCTTCCACACCAATACTTCAACCAGGAGTTGAATGCACAGATGTGGAGTGCCCTAGCTTCCCCTGTGCTCTGGACAGGTAGCACCTCTGAGAATGAGACGGAGCATGCTATCTGTTTCAGGTTTCCCCCCAGCTTCCTGAAATCATCCTGGACTCTGGTTAACTCCACACTTCTCCTGGCCAGGTCATTGGTCCCCAGGTGGATAAGGACATCCAGCTGCTCCCTCCTAGCTATTACCATAGCGATCCCATGGATCCGCTTCCCATCCCTCCATGCAGCGCTTTCTGGGAGGCACTTGACTTCCCTCTCTCCCCTGCTAGGTGACCCTAACTCCACTCCCCTGACAATATAGTCCCCCACTAGGAGAAGCTTCCCCTTCCTCCGGGGTTCCCTGCTTCCCTTCCCTAGGGCTCCATCCTGGAGGACCTTCCAATCCTCCTTGAACACAGCCTTATGTTCTTGAGTGGGGCATTCCCATTCCTCCAAAACAGTGTAGGAGTCAGTAAGTGGGACCGGTTGGGGGATGTGCATTCAACCCTCAACCTCCCTGAGCCCACTGTAGTTCAATCACTCCTCTTCCCTGGCATCCTTTGAGATAAAGGTTGTGGACCCAGTGGTCTCTGGGTGGGGGTGGATGCTGCCTTCAGCTTGGCCAACTCTGGTCGGAGACAGGCAACCTCCTCCCTCAGCTGAGAGAGGTGCCTGCAGATGCACTAATTACGTGAAATATTTCACTGGGTGAAATTTTCCAGTTTTGCACATTTCTAATTCTAAATGGGGCCTAGCATAAGGCCTAAACAGTGGGCAGTGCTGCTGCTTGTAATACACCCCAATGCTTGTTTGTGATCTTTCTTATTACCTCTGGGTTATAAGTAAGGATGCCAGGATTCAATTTTTTATTTTTCCCCAATTTCGATGGCTAAAATCAAAATTTATTTTCAGTACCTGTTTCTGACTTTTATCGATTGAAATTAACACAGTTATGCTAAATCTTAGGTTGTTATGCTTTTATTTCGAGTAGAATCAATGAGCAGCTGGCATATATTTACAACATAGCAAAGTTGATAAAGTTGACAGGTTAAATGAAGGTGCAGTTTACTAGCTTAAAAGGATGTGCAGCACTGAAAGCTGATGCAATGCTGGTGCCTGCAGACTGCAGAGAACAGCTGCTGATAGGAGTTTCTTCTTTTAGTTCTT
Organism: Neoceratodus forsteri; assembly: GCA_016271365.2. Lineage (NCBI taxonomy): Eukaryota > Metazoa > Chordata > Ceratodontiformes > Ceratodontidae > Neoceratodus > Neoceratodus forsteri. Next base: position 654,524,188 of record CM057450.1, on the reverse strand, counting down.
TCTTTTCTTGTTTGATGGCCTGGTGATGCCGATAATCTCACAGGTAGATGACTTTCAATCTCTAACTTGCAACTCAGGCATGGAAGAGAAGTGAGCACCACAAGGTATGAATATTTATGTTTAGGTAATTAATTTATAAAACCATGAATTGAGATGCATTTTTGATAAACCATGAGTCTTTCCTCACAAGTGCATAATCTTATTTTCTTAATTTTAAACCTTGAAATTTCTCAGTAAAGTCACCCACCAGAGAATCATCCTTGGGCCAAACTGGCAACAACCTTGAAGTTTAATGGTCCAACTGACAGCTACTATTGTGCTATTACTGATTTGCTTTGGAAAAAAATCGATCAGTATCAATGTAATTTTTTTTCTGTCGATTTCATTAATTCTTCCGAAATCAACATTTATCAATTTTTAACAATTTTAATAGAATCCTGGCAAGCCTAGTTATACGGATTTTTGGTTGAAAAGACAGCTCTATTCCTATATGAAATTTCCAGATCCCTAGATGCAGAAGAAATTTAAGGCAAGCCTCAGTCACCTACAGACTTCCCTCTGTTTGGAATAACTTGCCTGCCAAAATCATCACTGCCAACTCCTTTTATGTCATGTAAGTGACAAATAAAGGCACACTATGTCTTCCTGATTGCATGCCCCAACTGCCCCAGTTATGCCTCCTCTGAGTGCAACAGTTAGAGGTGTGATGAATCACATAGGTCATGCTGAGCCACAAACTATCCCCCCTGCAATCCAAGCCACCTTAGCATACTGCCTGTTGCATGATGTGTTTGTGACATGACCCATAGATACTGTGAATCTCTTTTGCAAGACTCCAATTGCACCTGCCTAAATAGTGCACCTTGTATGTACGTGTGTTGTATTCTTATGTTATTTACTGCTGCTGTTAATAAAAACACTTGCAGAAGAATATTTTCTTGTACCTTTTTGTAGCTTTTTACCTGTACCTATTTCTCCCCATCCCCCAGTCACAACTGGCAATGAGTCTTCTGTGCTCTGCTTGTTTACTTGGTATAATATGTTAAATAAATACATAAATAAATGTGTTCAACTCCCTTATTCTCAACGGTAGCCTTTCTCTCTACAGTGTCTGTTTCTTCTTACTGTCTGTTCCATGACATATGGGTTGTTGCCCCTCTCTACAAAATTCCTACTCATAATAGTCCTTTCTTTTTTGTAATCTTTCTCCAAACTGCAGTTACTTTGGGCCTTTAGAAATTGAGAGAAAGGTATACTGTTGATAAGATTTCTATTGTGCTGCAAACTTTCCGCATGAAGGATAGTATTCCTGTCAGTATTCTTGTGGCATAAACTGGATTCCAAGTTTCCTCCCACCCTCCTAACTTCTGTGTCAAGGGAAGATGCACTGACTTTGTCCTTTGTTAGTGTGAACTTCAAGTGTTCACTGGTTTGATTAATATTCTTAAAAAAGTTATCCAAAACCTGTTCATTACCCTACCAAATCATGAAGACGTCATCTATAAAGTGTCTCTATTCCAATTTTTATATTGCTTTCCATTCTCATCTAGGACAGTTTTTTTCAAAATCCAACACATATAGGTTAGCATATATGGGGGCAAGTTTTCTCCCCATGTCTGTGCCACACTTCTGGAGGTGCATTTTGCTCTCAAACTCAAAGTTGTGTTTAATCAGTATTATTTCTGTCAATATGGCTAAAGCTTGTGAGAGTGTTAATACTAATGTTATTGTTGCCACAATCTCTGTGAACACCTATGGTGCTGATACCAGTCTGAATGGAAGACATTGATATTGGAAATGATTGTCCAGTATGTGGAAGTGGAGGAATTTGTAATGTGAAGGACGAATTTGGATTTGAAGGTAGGCATCCTTCAGATCCACCAATGTAAGAAAGCTGCATGGTCTGACTGCTGCAATGGTTGACTTCAAGGCCTCCATTTTTGAAGCACTTGTATTTTGCAAATTGCTTTTGAAACTTGAGGCCCAGGATGGATCTCAAATCTCCTATCTTCTTTAGAACCAGAAAAAAGGTAGAGTAGATACCTGGGCCCCATTCATTTGTGGGTACTGGAGCTATTGCTTTTTACACAATCAGTTTTTTTTTTTTTATTTTTATTTAGTTATTTGTTTATTTAAAGTTTACTGATGGAATAAACCCCAAGAGCATCAAATGTCCATTTTCAAGGGGGACCTGAAAAATTACAAAAATTAAAAGAACAAATACAGTTACATTTTATATCAAGCATAACAAGAACATTGAGAACTGACAAGTCAAAGAATGTATAGATGTTTCTTGAATACATTCAAAGGATCAATGATTCACCAATAATACAGGAAGAGCATACCATAACTTAACAGGTTTAGGAGTGGCTTAACTAGATGTTGTGGCATCCGTGATGGTAAGATATGGGGTAGAGCTATCCTGTTTATTCTTGGAAGCTTGTTGAACTCTATGGAGTGTCTGGAGTGCACCACTTTGAGGATCAGCTTGTCTTTCTTACCTTTAACGCCCAGGTGTGAATGAAGTCTAGAAGTCTGTCATCCGCTGGGATGTTGGGTTCCTCAGCCAATCTCGTCTCATGCCTGTTGGTTTCTGTAACCTCCATTGAATTTTGTGCCTCCTCTGACTTGGGATCTTGAAGTGCAAAAGCAGTTGTTAGAGTCACATGGAAGCACACAAGCCCTGCAGAAATGTGTCCCCACACTGTCGAGCTGCTCGTGTCCTGCATTGTCACAGTGCCTCTACCCAGTGACAATACTAGGCCAAGATAGCTGGCCACCCCTTTTTGGGAGAGGAAAGCAGTCCTCAGACACTCGATCCTCTTCAACCCAGCCAACCAATGGCAAACCATGCTCATTCCTGAACACAGATTGCCGGCATGGCAGGTGGTAAGGCATTCAATGCCTCAGCCCTCCATGCCACCGGGCCAACTGTGACTTGAAGTTTGGTATCCTGATACCACCTTCTCTCCCTGTTTCCCTTGATTTCCTTAGTTCTTTCATGTGCACTGACATGGCTGGTAGCACTAGGCCTCACTTCCACAGATTCCTGGTCATTTAAAGAAATAACATTTTATTTTTATCTCTGTCTCCCACACAGTGTTAGTCATGAATATTAAAATTAGAACTGCAGCTGTGCATACATTTAGGGTCAGTTAGGGTTTGTTAATGCCTTTTTTAGCTATACAAGCCAAGGTAGTATGCATGTGCCCTCCTTACATCACAATAGTCGGTGTCGGTATCAACAACCCTCATTATAATTCTGGCAAGAATCTAAACCAGGTCAATATTAATACATTCATATCCAGAGATCAAACTTTTAAGCCCCTTTAAATATTTTCCTTGCAGTCCCTCATAAGCAGTTGCAGGAAGACATCAGGTAATGGGAGCTTCCCCTTCAAGAGTGGTAGCCAGGACTCAAGACAAATAAAATGGATTTACTAATAAAGTTTGCTATACTATTAGTCATTGAATTGATCCTGTGATTTTGTACTGGTTCACTCAGGTAGTTTTTCTGACCCTACCCCCAGTCTGCAGCCTCTTGAATAAATGACCCCATTTATTTAAGGGTCATTATTCTGATAACAAGATGAGTTCTGAATTTTATTCTTGTAGTGCTCAGGACAACCCAGAATCCATCCCCCACATTGACCTCCTCATGTGTGGGGCCAGCATGGTGGGTCAGACAAGGACCTTCCATAAGGCAGAAACCAAAAGAGACTGGATGTATGAGAAAGGGTACTGCAGCAACCTTGAAACACAATATGCTAACAGGATACCAAAAACTGGGTGTGCAAAACAATGCCGAGTGAGACTGGTTTATTATGACATAAAGTGAGGACATACATAAAGTTTTTGAGTGTCCTTACTTTCTGCAACAATATGCCAGCCTTTCTCAGCATTGCTGTCTTTGTGATTTGTTTTCCATGTCTAGTTTTTGGTGTCCCATCCCCACTATAAGGCAGGTAGATGTTGTGTTCTCTCCACTGGGACCCCTCACAAGTGGTTTTAGGGGAGGGATGACCCCTGCACACGCATACATCACCTGTACAAGCATCAACTGTTGGCTTTCAAATGAGCTAAGATTTTGCAGAAGCACATCAAGACTGCATCCTGACAACATGGGAATTTTGTTAATTTTAACTTTGTGCTGATCAAGAGGATGCCAATGCATGCATAGTCTACATGGGTGCAACTCCCATGGAAAGCATGCATGGCAGTAGAATGTGGCCATGCTGGGCTCCATTCAGTTTTGACTGGTCTCCACCTTATATATTCTACTCAACACAGCTATGCTGGTATTACACACATGTGCACAGCACAATGACAGCTATCTTAGTCATGGCTAAATCACCGCACACGTGATGAAAGTTTCCCAGCTATTTTTTCAGTCAGCTTAAATGTATTTGTAGACCAACAAATGGAGTTTGCCCTTGTTCAGTGGAGATCTAGCAATGCACACTCTCTTGGCAGACAGCTAGTGCTTCAGCAAAGCACCTGTCTCAGTTCCCCTTTACTGTACTGGCAAACAAAATGTCAGAATACAGTTGTCTTAAGAGGGGTTGCTGGGGTGGCCATGTTAAGCAAGGAAACAGTGACTTCCTTCAAACAAAACAACAGCAGTCATCTTAAGAGGGGTCACTGGAGGGTGCTATCTTAGAGCAGTAGTATTTCTTAGGGAAAAAAATCATTTTTTTAGTAATAATGCATTTCTGGCAAAAACATCAAATAACCATTTTTCTTTTCATTGTGTGTCCTATACTGAGATATGGGGTTTAAAAGTTTTCAAAAGTCCTTGTTCTCTGGCCACACTCACTGTGAATAAATTAATCCTCTTGGTGTGGTGCTGTGCTGTTTACCATCAGAATGTGTGTGAGCACCCTCCGAATACATCCACAATATTAATCCAGTATGTAAAGTCAAAAAGTAAAACTGAAGGAAGGGATTTGTACAAATTGCAAGTAGTGACTGTCTTTAATGACTTAAGTCATCAAATATACAAATAGTAATAAAAGCTGTTTTAAAAACCTCTGAGAGAAATAAAAATATACTGAAGATGAATCTAATTATGTCAGAAGCATATTAATTTAAAACACTTAAGAAATTGCAGACTCAAATACTACTGCTTTAAGTAGAGCAGTGGCAGTCAATTTAAACTGCAGTTGACAGAAACGTAGACTTTGACAGCAGATAAGGACTGCTAGGTCCATGTAGTCTGCCCATTTGTCAGTGCTTATACTGTCACCGCAGACCCTACCTGATCTGCGGCTGCCTCCCCTCCCTGCTTCCTGACAAAGATTCCCTTTTGCCTATCATATGCATGCTTGAAGCCCACTGCTTTTTTTGCACCCACTACCTCCTCTGGAAGAATATTCAAGGCTTTCACAACTCTTTCGCTGAAGAAGTACTTCCTGTGGCAGCCATCTTGAGTCAGGGTACAGAAAGGGGCCATCCTAAGTAAGGCAAAAACAGGGTCCATCTTAACAAAGGCAATTCATTTGCATGCAGCCACAAAAATAGCAAATTAAGGGGCATACTGTATAAATATTTCTATTGTGTCTCAGCTATACACTCCAGGTTACCAGAAGCTTCAGTCTAAAAACCATGTCCCATTCCTCTTACATGTTTATGTACAGGCACATGCAATCATGGTTAAAGTCAAGAAATGCAAAGAATACAGTATAGCATCCCCCTGCTGCCATCACAGATGGGCCCTATCGTGCATATGCTCTACAGAAGAGCAGTCCACTTACTCACTGCAAAAGGATGTCAGCATCAACGATCCACAGGAAGACACTTCTCAAAGTGTATGGCAATCTGAGATGGCTTCACTCATCCAGAACCAAGAAGCACCACTCATTACAATTCTCAAGCACATAGAGGTGATAGCAGCAGGCTAGTATCCAATCCCATTACACAACCAGACAGTGGGACATAGCCACTGCACACAGAGTCGCCACCAGATGGCGAGGAGAATCCAGATATGGAACACAAGGGTGAATCTGACCAGGAGGATGAGAGTGAGGCTGAGGAAGAACAAGTCCTCACAGCCAAGTTGTGTCCATCTTATTTGATTATAGAGCTCAAATGGAGCGCTGTACAAAAAATTTTAACTTTTTGTGCTCAGTGTGGACATGTTGTAGTCCCATGGGAAACAAAAGGTGCAGTATAGCAGGACCATAACCATGTTAAACATAAAGGATTCCTTCACTCACAGTGCAAGGCACCAGTTTCTATATGCACTATTTAAATAAAATAGGCCTGAGACCATTTACATCTTATCATGCCCACTTATACAAGCATGAAAACACTCCAAACAGTGCAAACAGACCATTTGACAAAAAAGTCAACCCTTCTAATTGTTACAGGCCCGATAATTCTTTCTGACTCTATTGCCTAAATCCAGTAAGGAAACTTTAAAAAAAAAGTTTTAATCCATTGCTTGTCATTCATAGCTGGCTTCAATCATCCAGCCACAGATGAGTTTTTAGAAGTGCATTATACTTTTTTCATTATCTCACTGCCTGGTTGCTTAGGGCCTGTGTGTTGACACTTGTGTGCTGTTCTGCACCATCAGCAAAACCATGGATTTCTAAAACCCTAACTATGGAGCAAGAGTCTAAACTGGACCCAATGACCAGTCAGAAGCAGCATTCCAAGACCTTCTTTCTGGTATGCCCATCCATAGACAAAATAATTGTCAAAAGTGGGAGGCCCCAGACCTGGCCAGGGTCCCAGAGGAGAATACTTTTGATAAATTCTACCTCCTGCAGGAAGACAAGGCTAAGATTCTGTGCTCAGCCCCATTCAAGAACCCACAGATAATAGCACTCAGACAAAAGACAGTGCAAGCTGTGGAAGGTTTGCCCCAACAAAAGACCCCATGATCAACAAGCTGGATAACATGCTCAAGAAGAAATTCGAGCTTGTAGGTATGACAAACAGAACAGCCACAGATACTATATAGTGTACACTAGCCGAGGACAAATCATGAAGTGCTTTCATGATCTGTACCACCAAAATCTGAACAGGCCAATCTACTGGAGTACACCATCCATGCCACTAGATACATGGTGGACACATTAGTGAATGCTCTTTAAAGATCAAATGCCATATATTTAAGAAAATCTTGAATTCACTTGAATTCAAGTCCCTGTGTCATGAATAGTGTTTCCTGAAAACATCATCCTGTTTGGTTTTGTGGGTTTCCTTAAATCAGCACTTGTTAATGTGCTCTGCAGTAATTGAAAACAGTAAAGATTTTTCTATCCCTATCAGTGAGCAATGACATAATTTTTGTCTAGCCTGCTCCTTCAGCAATTAAGTCCCTAATTAACTGAAGAAGCTGTTGCAGTTCCCAGTCATAGCAGTCTGTAGAGCTAATTGTTTTTACTCAAAGTTTGTTACTAACCCATCTGGTTTGTGTTTACATAGATTGCCTTAAAATCTATTATTCTGTTCTCATAAAAAGTTGATCATTTGAGTTTCAGTGCTGAACTGGAGTGGTATGAATGAATGTCTATGAGAAATTACCTTGGCTGTATCACAGCTGTCAGTTCCTTCTCATCAAAACTCTGCATTCGGTTCTGGCTTTGTAACACAGGGCAGTTTAATAGATATAAAATAAATGTAAATGTTGTTAATTCATAGAAGCAGTGTGTCTTTGATGTAACCTCCATAAACAGGTTCATCTGAGAACAATTTTTTTTTTATGTCAGATTGACAAACAGGTGTCTGTCATACTCAATGTTTGGAACATGTACTGCACGCATGCATAACATTCAGTTCTTTGAGGGTTTCTGTGTGAAAATACATCATGTATGTGTATAACTAGAAATACAAAATGGCATCCTGATACCCCTGTCTCCTGCCCAACAGAGGAGGCAGCAGCACTCTGTTGCCCCCATTTCCCCCTGCCCCACAAGTCCCCTGTTTCCTGCCCCCATTTGTGGTGGCTGTACCCCACTGCCCACTGTCTTCTCCACACAGTCAGGGCTGCTGCACCCTGCTGCCACCTGCACAAAACATTGGTTGCTGCACCCTGTTTCCCTCTATCCACCCACCCCCACAGTCAGGGTCAATGCACCTTGTTTTCCCATTCCTGTCTCCACAGTCGGGACTGCTGTGCTTGCTAAGCCCTAGAGTCCCAGGTACCCTGCCTTCATAGTTGTGGCTTTTGCACAATGCTGCCCCAGGCCATCAGAGCTCAGGTATTTGCTACACCTGCTACCCACTTCCATTGCCCCCAACTGGGCAAGCCTGCTGCACCACACTCACCCTGTCCCACAGTCAGGGCTGCCATACCTTGATGCCCACCTGTGTCCTGCTACACAGTTGAGGATTCTGCACCATGCTGTCCTTTGTCTCTACCACCACATCCTAGGCTGCTGCACCCTGTTCCTGTCTACACAGTCAAGGGTGCTGTCACCTGTAGTGCCCTAGATCCCCATGCCTCCACAGTTAGGGTTGCTGCTCCATGCTGCCACTTGCCATAACACAAGGCAGGGCATGTGCTGCACCCTGTCCCCTGCCACCACATTTGGGGCTGTTTCTCCCAGTTGCCCCCTGCCACCAGAGTCATATCCTTTTGCTACACTCTGCTGCCCATGTCCCTTGTCCCAAAAAGGTGTGTCTGCTGCGCCCTGTTTCACAGTTTGAGCTGCTGTACCCTGCTGCCTCCCATGTTTCCTGCCTGAACAGTTAGGGCTGCTGCACCCTGCTACCCTCTGTCCTCCACCCAATAATATAAGATGAAAGTTGTTTTTTCCTTTTGAGCAGTTTGGGCAGTGTACCGAAGGATCTGACTCTGGTGGCAGGGAGCAGCATGGTGCAACAACCCTAGCTCTGTAGGCAAGAGGCTCTAAGGTGCAGCAGGGCATAGTAATGGCAGGGGTCAGAGGACAGCATAGTGCAGAAGCCCTGACTGTGGTGCAGGACACAGTGAGGCATTAGGGTACAGCAGCCCTGACTGTGAGATGGGGTGCATGTGGTGCAGTGGCCCTGCCCATTTGGGGCAATGGAAGTGGATAGCAAGGTGCAGCAAAAGCCCCAGCTTTGGAGGCCTGGAGCAGCATGGTGCAGTAGCCCTGGGACTCTAGGGCTTAGCAGAGCACAGCAGCCCTGTCTGTGGAGACAGGAACAGGGGGCAACAGGTGCATTGGCCTTCACTATGGGGGTGGGGGACAGAGGGAAGAAGGGTGCAGCAGCCTCAACTGAGGGGCAAGAGATGGGCATCAGGACACCATATAGTATTTTTAGTTATACACATACATGATGGATTTTCACACAGAAACCCTCAAAGAACTGAATTTTATGAGTTCATACAGTACATGTCCCTGAATTGGCAGAGTACAGCAGACACCTGTTTGTCAATCTGACATAAAAACAAAATTGTTCTCACATGAACCTATTTATGGAGGCTACATCAAAAACACACTACTTCTATGAATTAACAACATTTATATTTATTTTATATCCATTAAACTGCCCTGTGTTACATAGCCAGAAAACAATGCAGCATTTTGATAAGAAGGAACTGTCAGCTGTGATAGAGACAAGGTATCCCTGAGATGCACTGAATTGTGGTACAACCTCCTTTAAGAACTACAGTAGGAACATGGACCTTGTCTAGCACATCTAATTGGCATAGCATGCAATATGGCCTATATTGCTTGATTGACTGTCTGTTAGACCTTGCAGATTGTGGTAATCCAGGAGTGGCATAAATCACCAAGCTGGGGAGAGGGGTGTTGCCTCTTCCTTTTGCTCCAGCCACTGGTGACATTTTATCACTTGCAATAGCAGTCATGCTAACACAGTATCTTTGCAATCACCAGTCCTGGACCAACCATCTTGGTCCCATTCTTCTGCACTCCTTGCTATTTATTTATTTATTTTTTGTTCTGAACCCCCGATCAGAACTCAGCCCCACTTTGCCAACTGCCCACCATTATCAGGCTTGCCCCCCCGAGCAGGTCCAATGGGTGGGCACCCCTCCTGACAGACATTGGGGTGGGCAAGACCTGGTTTACCCTCCCTAGGTTGGGGCCATATGGCAGGACCCCCCCGGTGGACACTGGTGAGGGCAGCAGAGCAGGCATCATACACAGGGGATGGCATTTTCCTGATGCTACAGCCCCGGGGGCAGGGACATGCAATGACATCCAGCATCTGCCCCACCTCCCCATACAAGATGGCACCATCCACTGTGGAACCCCTGGCCTCCACCAGGGGTCTGTAGTGCACTGGACACTCAGCACCCCTCCCCTCGGAGAAGGACAGCAGTCCTCTGAAATGCTCAAACCTTCTCCCCTAGGCAGGCCCTCTGACTCTTGAGTCCATTCCCAATACCAGGAGGTCGGCACTGCAGACGGATGCCTTCCCCCTGTGCTGGCAGACCGGCCCCTGCATCCCTTACTAACCAGCAAAATATGCATATTATTTAGTGCTGACAACACCATACTGCCATTTGAAAGCAGGATGACCACAGCTATCACCCTACACAACAGACCTGCTGTGGTTCTGCTATAATGATAATTTTGAACTGTTCAGAGTTGCTTGGCTCACTGATAGCCATTGGTGATTTTCGACTAACCCAACTGGAACTTGGGGTCTGTACACAAGTTAATTGACAGTAGAATGCAAAAGGGCTCCTACTGTATTTTGTAGTTTTATCTGACCCCAACAGTGGGAAAAAAATAATAATACAAAAATAAAATATGCAAAAAAAAAAAAATGCCCACAGGACTTGCAAAAAACAAAACATAGAAGGAGCCTGATGTAAAGAAGTCCTTGACATATGGGTATGTAAGAACCAGCCACTAGTGGTATCATTTTGTAACTGCTGCAGAATAGCTAGCAGTTTAGTTACACTCAAACTCTGTAGCATTTCGAGAGTGCATTTCTCTATTTCCAACACCATCAACTAAACAGTGTTTTTTGGTACAGAACCCATCATCACTTGGCCAACAGTGGTCTGACCACTTACAATGAGACAGATCAGCTGCTTTGAGGGGGGGTGTTAAAGAAAGAACAAGTACCAAGGCAGGATGTATTTTCTACAGAAGGCGTCATACTTTCCAGTACTGCCATGCCATCCACTCTGCTTTGTTTTGAGTAACACCTGACCCTGGGAACTCTGAATCAAATTACTTTTGTCCTTTTTTTCCTCCTGCAATCCATAATAGTTTTGATATGAGTGTGTGTGTGTGGGGCATCTTTATTATCGAACCCTGAAGCTCCACCACACTGTCAGAGGGTTCTACACATCACCAAGCTGACTTCCCTTGTACCACCTGTAGTCTAAAGGGCTTCCCTTCCATCAAAGAGTGGTTGCTGCCCACCTAGGGGAGACCTGTCTCCACTCTTGGCAGACAAACATTCTCCCTACTGAGCTGTGCTACCTTACATCTATCATACAGCTTGGACTCATTGCCACCTTGGAAGCTACACCCTCTTTCTGATAGGAGGTGGGACAATTAACAAGTTGCTATCTGTTTTGGTTCTGATTGTTATTTGCTTGTTCTTTGTTGATGTGTTTGCCTACATCATGTTGAGCCTACAGTATAGTACAGTACAGTACAGTACACCCTGTACAGACAGTAATTTTCTGGCCTCATTTATCACAGATCCATAAACAACCTGTATTGACAGGAATCAAGGGGCCATATGTTGGCACTATACAGTCCCCAGACATGTCTGTAGGCAGAACCACCATACCGGAGTGGCAGTTAAATCGCTTACTCTCTCTGGGATATGGCTGCTATGACCCCTATGAAAATTTTCTCTCAGAATGTTAATGGCCTGAACAGTCCCAATAAAAGACAGAAATTATTAACAGCATCTAAAAAGCTACACTCCACATTTGTACTGCTACAAGACACCCACCCTTTGGTGGAATACATGAAATGCTACAGCAATTTGATTTCTCCAAAGTAGCGACCACTACCTATAAGGGAGGCAAAAGTAGGGGCACAGCAAATTTAATATCCAGAACTACCCCCTTCCAGATAACAGACAAATACACATACACTGACCCTCAGGGCAGGTTAGCATTAGTGACTGAAAGATACTTAGGCACAAAAATCACATTAGATAGTATATACCCCCCCCCAGACTAGATACCCCTGTGGTAAACACAATACTGGGAAAGATTTTACAACTTCAGAGAGGAATTCTCATCTTTGGAGAAGATCACAATATGGTCTAGAACCAAATTGATAATACTAAACAAAACACTCCAAAGGATGCAGCTGCAGTAAAGGACAGCAGAACGTTTATAAAAAAATCATACCTGGCAGGACACCTGGCAGTTTTTTTTATCCCCACCAGACAAAATCTTTTACACACTACTCTACCCCACATAAGATTTATACAAGGGTTGATTTGATTCACATCTCTAAATAGCATGTGCATCTGCTGTCTCATTGGGACCTATTCACGAAAGCATGGAAAATGCATGCAAATACCACTTAACATGGGTGCACGGATGTGCACCCTGGCTGGCCAAAACAAACATGCATTCTGCAGCAGCTGAGGCAGAGACATGGCCAACAGATGCATGCAGTGCTGCACACTGGGACAGCAGGGTGGCCCAATCATACATGTCCCCACTCCTTGACTCTGCCATAGATGGGCATGTGTGCTGCCCCATACGGACACAAGGGAAGTGAATATCACGATGGAGAAGAGTGCAACAGCAGGAAGTGGAGACAGAGGTGCTGCACCAGTGCCACATGTACCCTCGCAAGTGGCTGCAAGCCCAGGCTGGGGATAGGCCAAGTGCTGTGAAAGGGCAGAGAGATGGCAGCCGTGGTGGTGGACATCAATGACAACTATGGGGTACTTATGGTGCAGAGTCCTTGACAACCCTGGCAGAGGTCAAGGTCCAGATACGGCTGGACATCCAGGCCTCTGTCAATACAGCCAGTCCAAAGGCATGGACACTTGCAGCAATAAAGCACAAGTGGCATGACCTCTGGTCAGCCCTGAAGTGAACACTGGCCTACAATTAAACGGGCACAGCGTGCACTGTCAGAGCCCGCCCACACAAGTGCCAACATTCTTGCCCACCGAGAGGATGGTGGCTGACACCCTCTCCGAGTTTAGCTTATACAGGGAGATGGAGGGGCAGTAACACCTTGCCAGGTATATGACACAGTCCAGGGACACAGGGTGGTATATATTTGACTGAATGGCATAACCAGCATTCTTGTCTCATACCCTGCAGATCAGGAGGCCATAGCCAACACCCATGTGCCACTGGTGAGCTCCATGGAGGAGGAAATGCAGGGGGACAAAGAAACGGATGATGTAGGTAGGTGGACCACATCATAGCTGGTTGAACACATGCCAATACCTGTCAATGCACCAGTAAGAAACCACATCATGTACTCGCACCCACAGGTTCAGCACAGGGGACACATGGCATGATGGTGGAGATGGGCACACTCAAGGACACTGACACAGAGACCATGCCAGAGACACCAGAGGCCACGTAGGACCTGGCCCACACACCTACCAGGAGCCAGTAACCCCCCACCCTGAACCAACCCTACAGCCACCACACAGCCAGCAACCCAGTTCCATGGAACTGGGCATCGAGGAGCAGCCGATATAGCCTACATGCCTAGCCATGCAGGATGACCAGCCATCCCACACACATGGCCTGGTGACTTAAGGGGCCACTGTCCACCCCTCAAGGGCATGCAGACAGTGGGTACGAGGGTCCCTCAGCATTCTCGACCCACCGGGCATGCAGAACAGCACCAGAACCTGTCATGCAGACCTACTATGCAGCTTGACTACAAAGGGCAATGATCTAAAATGGTGGTTCTCAAATGGTGAGGCCAGCCTCCCAAAGGAGGCCCCAAATTGTTCCAGGGGAGGCCCAGTCAAGTCTGAGAATGTACAATATTTAAATTTTAAGTTTTGGCTGTTTCATGTGAAAGGATAACACAAATTAAATATGGATAATTGCAGGTGAATTTCTTTATTTATGCACACATTTGTGACCAGGAAGTCCCCATTGAGCCAAAGCTTATTTATAGGTGTGTATTTATATGTAAATTAATGCCTGGGCAATACATGCTGAGTCATGGCTTGTTTCTGCAATAGGTATTTATATGTAAATTGGTGACTGGGAAAGGCCCACTGAGTCTAGGCTCATTTCTATAGTAGGTGTTCATATGTAAATTAGTGACTGGGAAAGGCACAATGCACTGATACATGCTTTCAGGTGTGACCTGCGGTAAAGATACAGGAAGTTGCTTAATGACAGGATAAGAGAGGGAGAAATTAAGTGGCTTGGTTGGTTGTTCCAGATAGAGAGGAAGCAGAGTAACAAGGGTCCAAGAGTCAGAAATGTGGAGTGACAAGTATAACCTGGGGTGACAGGTTAGTGTTGGAATGCAATAAATTAAATAAAAAAAGAATATTCTTAGTTAGGTTTATTAGTTTCATGTTGTTGCTTGTGTCAGCGTGGCTCAGTTGGTAGCACATCTGCCTCTGGACCAGAAGGTCGTAGGTTCTTGTCCCACACTGGGATTGGACTTGCACCTAAAAATCTCTGGCATCTGAGTGCAGTATTGGGGGGTGCTGTACTGCTGGGGTGTGCCATCCTTTGGATGAGACATTAAACCGAGGTCCCTTCTGCCCATCCTGGTGGGTGTCCAGGTGGAAGTAAAAGAACCCAGGGCACTCTTTGCAAAAGAGCAGGGAGCATTCCTGGTGTCCTGGCCAACACTCCCCTTCCCATAAACTGGTTCATGCAATTATCCAGGCTGTGTGTGGGTGATGATGTGTGATATGGCCGCCACCACACATTCAGTCACTTCACTACCAGTCTAGCATTGCTTGTAAAGCGCTTTGGGATACTATGTATGAAAAGCGCTATATAAATGTTGATTCTTCTTCTTCTTCTTCTACTCTGCAAAGCAGGATTTTTTTTCCTGTGAGGAGGCCCAAGATTTTTTCCTAATTTGAGGGAGGCTCGAAATCTTTTTCATGGCTTGGGGAGACTCAATATCACAAAGTGTGAGAACTAATGAAACAAATGGGCCAACTAGATGGACCTAGCGGTCTCCTTCTGCCATCAGCTTCTATATTTCTATGTTTCCACTATGCCAAACTGTGCCAGCTGGACTGGAACCTCCTGCAGGCACAACGGGAAAACACTGAGGCCCAGAGGGACCTGACCGCAGAGTTGTGTAGGCTGCAATGTGCCCACAAAAGAATAGGACACATCCTGGCATGGACAGTGGCCCATCTGCTATCCAGGGCCAGCACAGCCAGCCAACCAGTTCCCCAGCAGGCCAGGATGTTTCATCCCAAATGCTGGACACACAGGGCTCAAGGCACTGTCACATGCCTCCACCTTATTAACACCCACAACCACCCCAGATGCCATGGCACAGTGTAGCGTGACAGACCAGCAGCCACCCACTAGCCCCACAGGCCCAGAGACACCCGTGAAGGGCACAGACATGGAGGTATCCACCAGCCCACCAGGGGCACAGGACGTGGAGGCAGGCACAGAATCCCAGGGGTCCAACACCACCTGCATGCTGGGGGACCTGGGGGATACACAGGGACAGCAAGGCCTGAGGCCATCTGGAGAACATTGGCCATGCGGGGGGGGGCAAGGTGAAAGTAATTCCATGGCACCTAGGCACACACTGCTCCATATGTCTGGGTGGTAAGACAGCCAGGAGGCTATTAGGCAGCTTACACACACTGCACAGTGGCACCTACACACCTCCAAATCCCCCCGCCACAGCCTCACAACACAGCCCCACCCATTCACACCCCCATCACAGCCCCCCTCCAAGGACTGCACCGTAAACCCATGATCCCCTCTCCCAGGGGGACCACACCTATGAACCCCAATCCCCCTGGTGGAAGCCATACCTGCGAACCCTGCCCCCCCAGTACAGGGTGACCAACTGTTGTCACATCATAACCTGGCTACTGTCTCATGTATCCCCCACACACAGAGCCCACAACAGTCAGCTCACAATGTAACACACCACCCACCCCACTCACTGACATGGACAGTACCATGCAGTACACTTAGGATGGGACACTCAGACACTCCTACCCATGGGCACTCAGTGCGTATAGACCTCATCACTGTGCCACTATATTGTACACTCTATCTCCTGAGTGACCTACTCACAAGTGCATTGCCTGCCATTCGGCCAGACACTGTCTTAGGAGAATGATGCTGCAGGTCATCCCTCTCCTCTTTGCCCTGTGGGACTGCACCCTGGTGTTTGGGCATGGGTAAGCATTTGCGCACGGCCAAATTATTCAGCATGGCAAAAGACAAAGTTATGGCACTTACCCAGGGCATATATGTCCATGAAAATGAAGAGTCCAAGTCTTTGTAGTTTAGACAATTTTCTTCATTTATTTGCCAAACACAACAAGAACAGCCATCCTGGGCCAAGGAAACCACATCAGAGATCTGACATTTAAACTCTAATGAGTTTGGCAAATAAATTGAGCAAATTGTCTGAACTACAAAGACCTGGACTCATAATTTTCATGGAGATATATGCCCTGGGTAAGTGTCGTGACTTTCTGTCTTTTGATTCACTGTTTGTCACAGAGCACCCCAGGTCGCCTTGGTGCAGCTCTTTTTTTGTCAAGTTATTCAGCATGGTGTATGCAGTGATTACTCTTCAGGCATTCCCAGGGGTCAGCATAATCATTCCATGGTGAGATCCAGGAAATGGAACCTCATCTTCAGCACCCTGATGGTTCTCTTGACAACAACATGTGTCCTCCTGTGTGCTTCATTGTATTCCTCTTCCTCCCCACCAATTGGCACCAGGAAATGGTGTCATCAGATATGGCCGGAGTGGGTGTCCGCTGTTACCTAGGCATTGGGTACAGAATGGATATGTTAGCATCCCACAGCAGTGTACACAGCTGTGTAGTATATGTTATATATCCATACTCACCCAGCAGCCACCTACTGTCACCCTCACATGACGAGAGGTGGCCACTCATCCTGTAGCCATCTAATATACAGGCATCATGGGTCGACCTAGGGTACTTCACACACCACATTGGCGATGATAGCATCACAAACTGTCTTGCAATTGATGCTGTGGAATCCCTTTCTGTTTCTGTATGCCTCTTTGTCCGTGGTAGGTTCTTTGATAGCCACATGGGTACAGTCTGCAGCACCCAATACAATTTATTTATTTATTTAAGATCACATAGAAATTACAACCCTTTGAGTCCCAGACTTATTTCCAAAGGCTCCACATCAGAAACAGAGGCAAATACAGAGCAAATACAGTAACAAAGACAGATTATTACAGGACAGCATTTAGGTCATTTGATTACAGCTGGATATAATAAACATGAGAAATACAGTACCATGCAAAGATTAATAACAGTATGCAGCCTCTCAGGCAAGGGCAATGTCAACAGGAAAGACTGTCCTATACAGGTAGTAGCTAAAGTATAATAGCGGCAAACACATAAGTATGGTACTAAAAATGGGGTGCTGCCCCAGAGGAGACATTGACAGGAAACTGTCCTATACAGGTGGTAGCTAAAGCACAGTAGAGGAGAACACATAATTACTGTCCTAAAAGGGGGTGCAGCCTCAGGGAAGGCATTGTCAAACAGCTAATGTTCAAATAGTCTAACAAATAGCACTGTAGGCTTCCGAGGCAGTATGGAGGGTGCTGCCTCATGAGAGACATTGTCAGAGGCGAGCATGGTACCAACCTCTAGTGCTGCAGCAGGACCTGGGATTATGCCTAGCGGGCACACTGACAGATGCGGGAGGTCAGAATGTGATTCTTTAGTGCTGCCTTAAAGGGACCTATTTTGATTAAGGAGGCAACAGCCAGGGGGAGGGCATTGTACCAGGCAGGGGCTCTGAAGGGGAATGATCTTTGTGCTAATGTAGTCCTGACCCTGGGGACTGCCCATATGCTTTTGGTGGCAGTGCGAGTGGCAACAGAGGGGGTGGCTGTGCAGAGGGACATGATAACCCCAGGGGAGGTCAAACATCAGGAGGACTTTTTTGGCAAGGAGGCATGACTGTTACTGGAGTCTTTCTTCTAAGGTGAGAACATTGATTAGAGAATAGAGGGTGCAGGTGTGTGTTCATTTGTCCACTTCAGAAAGGAGCTGACATGCGTTTTTAATTGCCAGTTGTATTTTGTTGAGTACAGTGGGGTCAGATGCTGCGTATATTGTGAGCCCATAGCCCACTAATGACAAGACTGAGGATGTGACAGCCAGGAGGAGGGCATCTGGAGGCAGGCAGTCCTTATGTCTGTATAGGAGACCGATGTGGGCATTTGTGGTGGAGAAAAGCATGTTAATGTGTGCATGGAATGAGAGGGTAGTGTCAAAAGTGATACCCAGGTATTTGTAGGTATGGACCTGGTTCAGGGGAAGGAGTGATCTAGAGATAATCTGTAGGGGGAAGTCCTTGGCCTTGTTTTGGCAATGTGCGAAGAGCATGGACTTATTTTTTTTTATGTTAACAACTAGTCTGTGGTCAGCAAACCAACTTTCAATTTGATTGAAAGAGTCTTGGAGGGAGAACTGGAGCGCCATGGGGTCAGGGTGGGAGGTGAAGAGGACTGCATTGTCTGCATAAAGAAGTATACTACCTGAGCATGAGTTGGGCAGGGCATTAAGGTAAATGCTAAAGAGCAGTGGACCCAGGATAGAGCCCTGGGGACACCAGAGTGTACCGGCTGGGAGGTAGAGAGGCTGTTGTGAATTTTAACACATTGGGATCTAGAGGAGAGATAGCTGGAGAACCAGGAGAGGGGACCTTGAGATTAACCAATATGCTGGAGTGTGCTCAATAGGAGGGGGTGTGAGACCATGTCAAAGGCCTTGGAGAGGTCAAAGAAAATGGCCCTGGCAAGGTGTTTCTTATCAAGGGCACAGTGGAGGAAGTTAGAAAATTCCATTAGGGCGGTAGTTGTGCTGTGACCAGATCGGAATCCATGTTGTTCCCTGCATAATAGCTTGAAGATGAGCAAGTACTCAGTGAGTTGATCAGACAAAATTTTTTCAAGGGTTTTGGAGAGTGGAGGAAGGATGGAGATTGGTCAGTAGTTGTTGGGAGAGGAGCTGTCACCACCTTTTAGTATTGGGGTTATGACTGCTGTTTTCCAAGTGGTTGGGAACTGTCCTAGACACAAGGAGTGATTGAGGAGGTCTGTGAGTGGGGAGAGGATGGTGTCTAGGATCAGGTGAAGGATTTTCTTGTCAGATGAGTCTTTACAGTTGTTGGAGCCACTGAGGGCTTTGGTTAGATATGATTTGGCTTTCTGCGGGCTAATGACCCTTAGGTAGAAAAGAGGGCATTGGAGATTATGCACTGTGGCAGGCAGTACAGGGTCAAAAACGTTGCTTGGGAGGACTGCGCTGAGTTCAGAGAAGGTGGAGTTGAGGCATTCAGCTATGCTTTGTGAATCTGAGGTGGTGATGTTATTGATGTTGAGTTGGGATGGGGGAGGGGAGTGGGATTTCCCATTAAGTTCTTTAATGTTGTCCCAAAATTTTCTTGCGCTCCCCCTGGAGGTAGCCAGAGTGGTTCTATAGAACTTTGCTTGGGCATGCCATGCTTGGTGTGGAATGCTTCCTTCATGGCACAGACATCTGTGCTTGAGGTGAGGAACTATATGTGGTCATGCACATGACAAAGTAAGGTGTCCGTGACCTGGTGCAGGGCCCTTGACACAGATGATTTGCTGACACCTGTGACATCCACTGCTGCCCTCTGGAAGGAGCCCATGGCATGGTATGACAGGGCACACAGGATCTTTATTTCCATGGACATGGCATGTGATCTATATGTCGTGGGCTCCAGTTGATCCCTGAGGATGTGGCAGAGGCCAGAGATTGTATTGTGATCCAGGTGGAAATGCTTCATGCACTGTGTCTCATGGAAGTGAGCCACAGTGGCACACAGCCTGAATATCAGGGGCCTGCAACATCTTCTCAGAGCCCTTTCCCTCTCTCATTTGCCCTCCCGCAGGACAACACAGGGGCACTTCCTAATGACCACCATGAGGTCTCAGCACCTCTCATTCAGACAGCTACTACTCACTGTACACCACATTGTGTACCACTTTGAGCAGCTGCTGCCATAGCAGCAGATCCCCCTTTAAGTAGTATGTGACCCAACATGCCCTCAGGGATATACACATCAGCAGGTGTCGATGCTTGGCATGCCATTCTGCAACTCTACAATGGTAGAAGAAGGTTCTTGGGCATTCCGCAGTGTGTGCACCAGAGGTTGGGTGGCATGAAGTATATCCTCACAAACTATGGACATTACAGTGATGACCCTTGGGGGGGGGGATATTTGTGATGTTATGGAGCCAAGGGAAGTAAGTGGATGTGTTTGTACCCTACTGTGTGCTACTGTTACGTCCTTGTTTTACAAGTCCTGGCCATATGGGGTACCCATTGTGTGTAAACCCTGTTACATGTTCCACACCCTCCAGTGGTGTTATCCTTCTGCTGTCCATCAAGGGTGCCCCTGTGTATTGTACCCCTATTGGTGGTGTTCATGTGTGCCCAGGATTTTGTGTGCTGTACTACTAACCTGTTGCTCTCCCCTTGTGTCTCCCAGGACTTTCATGGGCAGCTGGATGTCCTGGTATTGAAGAAGCGGGAGCAGCCAGACAGGGCTGCATTCCTGGTGGTGGCACTGCAGTGGTAGAAAATATCCTGTACCTCCCCTATTCTTGGCAGGTGACCATGACAGACATCCACTACAAGGATGAGATGGGGGAATTGTGGTTGGTCTCAGAGCCTTCCAATGTTTGTTTTGCTATCGACTGTAGTGCATGTGTGTGTCTGCTGTTGTCAGCATTGTCCCTCCATTTTCCCATTACTCGTGGCTCTCCTCACTATCCTCTCTTCCAGGGGTATTGTACACTACTGAGATGCCTGGTGCTGCAGCTGAGGTGCTATACTACCACCACTCCACCAGGTCCAGCAATGACCCTGAGGATGCTGACCACAGAGAGGGGGCATGTTTGAATTGGGGGTGGTTGTGGCCTATGGGGTCCCTATGCCATTGTTGAGACATCTACTATTTCATTTCATTTCATTTTATTTTTTATACTTGTAAATCTGATGAGCAAATCTGCCCTTTTTCGCAGATGACAAGTTACAACAATAAAAAGAACATTCAAGACAATATAACAACATACAATACAAAAAGTCAACAACATATAATTTAACACTTACCTCCTAACATATGATCAACAAATACACTCAAACCTATTAACAATCCATTGCTTAAGACAAAATTTATAACAAGAAACAGTTTTACACTCAACTGGGCCAATAGGAATGAATTAAAAAATAGAGGCGCTTGGTACAAAAGTGACCTTTGAGCAATAGATTTTTTAACAGATGGGCCTTTGAATACAAATTTACTCTGTGACCTGGTACTACAAACATGAAGGAGCTTGGGGATAAGGTCAGAAACTGACACTAGTAGAAGCCCATTTATAATTTTAAATAAAAAAAAAACTCCCATTTTATAAGAAATTCTGCCCAACAAAGATAGACACTCAGAAAATTTGTATAAATGACAATGTATGTATGATAAGATGCGTTTAGCATAAACCTCAATATTGAATTATAGGTAACCCTCAAATTATTCAAAACGGTAACCTTGGTTGAAGTATAAACCGATAAACCATAATCAAAAACACTTAAAAGAAAACTGTATGCTAAAAACCTACGGGAATCAACAGTTAAAAAAGGCTTTTGCATGAAATAAAAGACCAAATCTTTGATAGATAACCTTTTTTAGATGTTGAATATGTGAATCAAAGGATAATCCACTATCCATGACTATTCCCAAATATTTAACATTTTCAACCAACTCAATGGTAACCCGATCCCTATACTTAATGGGAATAAATTCATCATCAGTTCTCCCAGGTCTACCTGAAAAAATCATGAATTTAGTTTTTTTTTATTCAAAACCATATGGTTTAAACTCAACCAATCTTGAAAATAATCAAAATCAGTCTGAACATCATTAACTATTGCACTTAAATTAATTCCTTCTCTATAAATAACCACATCATCTGAGTATAAGATCATGGATGTCGTTGAACAAACACTTGGAGCAGAATTAACAAATAAAGAAAAAATAAGGGGGCCCTGGGGAGAACCCTAAATAAATATGTCTTTTCCAATGTACCCTGGTGTCCTCATCTTTCTGGGCAGTGGTGTGTGTCTGCTGGCCAGGTATGTATGTGTGGGGGGATGGGTCTCTGCATTACACATCTCTGTTGGTAGTCCGCTGCACCTGAAGCTACTTGTTGGTGTGCGCCTTGGCATGCAGCTGGGAGAGGGTGCACTGTCCCTGCATCAATCTCTTTGGTCTGTGCCATGCTCTCATCATTGGCACATACTGGTGGTCCTCATGGTGGGGCAGCCATCTTGACCATGGGGTGTCTATGTATTCTTCATGGTGCTCACCATGTGTGGCAGCAGCAGCCCACACCAGCTCTGTCCTGGGTCCACAGGTGGTCCACATACCTGTGTTGGTGGCCATGTCCCTGATGGGCGGGTACCATTGCATCCATGGTTTCCTGTCTGACACCCCTCCCTGTGGGAAAGGTGGGGATGGGGAAAAGGGGGGGATCTGATATATGCAAGTTAAACATTTAATACTCCCCCCACTCCTTCACATCCCTTTTTTCATCTTATCTCATGTGTATGTATGAATTTTGGGTCATGATTATTTTACTGGCTTTTTTAAAATATGCCACACATGCAAGTTAATGAGTTTTATATGTATAATAAAGTGCAAAAAACTGTGTTAATGCTCTAGTTAGGGTCAAAGCTACAAAAGAAGGGAAATGTCAAGGAGCCTTTGTAAATAAGTCTATGACTCAAAGTTTGTAAATCCGATATCTTCAATATATAAATAAATAAATGTGGTGTTAGGATTTCCAACCCTAACACCCCACTCCCACCCTGCACACACCAACAGGTGTAGGGGGTTTCTGGGGGTTGTCAGCCCTAATGCTCACCCCATTCCATAAGTAATTAAGCTGAAATGGGACAGTAATGGAGAATGGGGTTAGCATTACGGCTGATGACCCCAAGGCACACCCCGATGCCTGTTGGTGTGTGCAGGGTGGGGTTGGAGTGTTAGATTGGAAACCTCTAATGCCACATTTCCCTACTTTTGTGGCTTTGACCCTAACTAAAGCATTAACAGTTTTTTTGCAAGTTATTTCCTTACTTTTTGAGATAGTATAATAGTATATTTATTTTATAGTTCAGACCCTGCTCTCCCAACCCTCCATAGATGTGTATATGTATGTAACTGTGGAAGCACAGGCCCCTCCAGGCACTGCAATTCCATTTATAGGACAATAGTGACCAAAATATTAGCATAGTCACCTTATTACCCTACCTCATATACCCGGTGTGATGCTCTGCCCCTTGCTTATAATTATAGTATGATATTGGTATTATAAATACATGGTCTGTGTATGACATTTCAGTGTGTGAGGAATTTGGCCTGTAACTTCAAGGTGTCAGTGGCTGAAAACCACAGGATATTGTAAAACAGACCAGAAGCACCATTTAATTGGCTTCCTTGCAAAATGACATTTTATTACCTTTGTATGCCCTGCCCAGGCTTTTTGAAGTGGAAACCAAATGTGACTTTATGACATCAGAAAGAGGACATCATTAGGCTGATTCCTGTTGGCTTTTTAACAGTTTGGTGCCAGTGTGGGAATGTTTAGATCAAAGGGGAATGTTTAATTAAGGAGTCGTATTTAGGAAAAACATTTTTTATGATGTTACCATTAATTTTAAAATACCTCCTGATAGAAAATTATGTTTGGAGGAATAAATTCTAAAAGGAGGAGCTAGATGACTCATCTAATGGGTGTGGAAATAGAGTTGAAAATGTATCAGTGTATCTGAAATGTGAGATATCATCTTGGGCTCTGAAGAAACAAAGTTCTCTCTCTAACTAAAAGAGTACGTAGAAAGGTAATAGTTAGAAAGCAATTATGTCTTTTGTGGTAGGAGTGTTTGTTCTGAAACTTCCTTTTTGTTTTATAAGATTGTAAGCTGTATGATATATTGTTCTGTATTTTATCTTACTTGTTTTACAATTTTTAGTAAAGAACATTTTCTTTGAAAGGCTGCCTAGGTCTCTGTCAGTTCTTTTTGCACGGTGACGTATAGGTGGTTAAGTCTGACAACTGTTCAAAAGCTTGATGGTGTTACTGAGCTTGGAAAAAGGTAAGAATCTACCTAAGGTCTCTTACAGAGTTTTAAGGGTTCATTTTGGAGACCTGGCTTGGTGCCCCTGGTGAAAGATTATACTGCAGTCCCAAAGAGAGTACATATCTGAGACTGTAATTGGGTATACTAGCATAAGGGTCACAGTTTGAATCCCCCATAACTTGAGGCTAAAAGGAGATTCAGACCCAAAGCAGACAGGAGGGTTACCCTGTCTGTTACCTGTTCACACTAATGCGCTCTGAGGTTGACACTGTGGGAGCAGAGGGCCTGACCTGTGGTGTGCATTTGTGACACATTTGGTTGGCAGCAGTGCAATAAAATATTGGTAACATAAGCTTTAACAGTTCAGTGTGTCAGCTTAATACTGTACAGCGCACTTGCAAAATAAGGTAGTGATTTATTTTTAAAAGAGAAAACAGAACAATATAATTTTGCTTACAGTAAAAGTTCATACCAGTTTTATCTTTTTTTTCTAAAGTGCAAGTTAGAGTAGCCATAGTTAGGGAAGAATATGGCTTCCAACTACAGTGGGTACACTGCAGACTACTTGAGGCAGTTGTGCCAGGACAGAGGAGTCCAGTATGAGGGGATAGCCAACAAGCAGACTCTCATAGATGCACTGATGGCAGCAGATGCCCAGAGCATCAAGTCACAGTCTGTGACTGTAAAGGACCAAACCTTGGGCATGGAGGGGTGAGCAGCCAGTGCAGTGTCCAGATCCAGTGAGGAGGACAGCAGGGTCAGTGCAAGACAAGGGCCACAGCAGCAGGGGAAGGTCATCAGCATTCTGGAGCCAGAAGCCATCAGGCTGCAGATGGAGTTGCAGAAGATGGAGCTGGAGTTCCAAAGAGAAGAGAGGCGAGAGCAGTGAGCCGCAGAGGAGAAGAAGGAGCAAGAACAGTGAGAAGCTTAGTGAGAATGGTGAGAAGCAGAGCGTGAACAGTGAGAGACTGACCATGAAGAGCATGAGTGCCAGAGGCAACATGAACTGGAGAAGCTACAACTCCAACCACCAGCACCAGAGCAGGTAAGTGGCTTGGGTTTAACTGGAACTACAGGACTATGTTACAAATTAAATTACAAATTGATAGCTGAATTTAAAGAGGGGAGGATATGGATGCCTTTTTAAATTCCTTTGAAAAAGTTTGTATTAAGGCAAATATTCTTAGAAGGTTCTGAAGCTTCCAGCTATCTCTGCTACTTACCGTTAAAGCTTGGGGTAAATTGGGTCAAATGGACAATGAGGACAGTAATGATTATAGCAAACTTTAAAAAAAAGTTTGATTTAACTTCAGAAGCATACAGAGCTAAATTCTGTAAGCTCAGGAGAAGCCCTGACATGAGTTATGAGGAGCTAGCCATGAAACAACGTCAATGTTTAAAACGTTTTTGGGAGTGAATTGAAGCAAACTCTGTAGATAAAATTGAAAATGCTATATCATTAGAGCAGCTTTTTTGGGCATGCCCAGCAGAGTTGAAAACCTGGCTGGAGGACTGCAATCCCAAAACAGTGCAAGTGGCTGCTGAACTTTTGGACCACTATGCCAGGAGCAGATCTGCTCTGAGAGCGAATGAGGTGGGCATGGCAGTGCAGAAAGGGAAAAGTGCACCTTCAGGGCAGCTAAAACCCTCACTGCCACTCCCAAAACTAGTTAGCCCCAGGTTTCAAAGAAAACATTTTTCTGAGAAAATAAATGAATGTTGCATTTGCAGAGAAACTGGGCATATTGCCAGACAGTGTCCCAGAAGGATGATAAATACACAAGGTGGTGCTAGAAAAGAAGTGGGTTGTTTGTGTGTCCCTGGAAGCATGCCTGTGAACTTGAGGGAACACATGCACCCAGTCACTGTGAATGGTGTACAGACACAAGGGTTAAGAGACACAGGGGCATCCCTGACATTGGCAAAAGGGGATTTGGTAGAGCCTGGTCAGCTTATACCCAATAAATTTGTAACTGTTCAAGGGTTCACTGGGGAGGAGAAAACATTGCCACTCACTAGTGTTCTCCTTGACTGGGGTGAAACAGGGGGGACTGTGCAACAGGTGGCTGTAGCCAAAACTTTAGCAGTAAACATCATCCTTGGCAACAATCTCAAACAGGGGATGTGTGTGCAGTTACCCGTAGCCAAGCAGCAAGGGAGAATTGTAGTTCCCTGGACCCCATAGAAACCACTGTGGAAACCACTGGGAGGCTGGTTCCCCAGCCTGTGTTTCCTGATATGGAGACTAATGAAATGGAGGTTGAAATTTCCCCCAGTAGCAGTTAACAAAACAGCTATGGAGGGTTACTATGAAGAAGGAAGGGTGACCCATTGTCAGAGGGTTAGGGATGGCAGTGATGCTGAGTGCCTTAATGCTAGAGCTAGGGACCCTAGTTTAGATACTGAAGGGAACATGTCCCATGCCTTAGGAATGTGTAAGGAGTTTGCAGCTGCTCAGAAAAGTGACCCTAGTCTAGAGAAGCTGAGGACTTGGGCAGACTCTGATGGAACATAGGGAGGTGATGGGAAACATAACGTTTATTGGGGCAATGGATTAATGTATATGCAGGATGCTAAGACAAAGGGAGGGGTGATAGGCAGGCAGCTTGTCATTCCCCAGGGGTACCGTGAGCAGTTGCTCAAGATTTCACACCATATTCCCATATCTGGTCACCTGGGAATCATGTACTCTATGCAGTGATTGGCCCAGAATTTCTATTGGCCCAACGTCACCCAGCAGGTGAAGGAGTATTGCATATCTTGTCACCAGTGCCAAGAAATAGGGAAGGTGGGTAAGAAAACCCAAGTCACTGTAATTCCATTGCCCGTAGTGGAGGAGCCATTCCAGAGGGTGGGAATGGATATTGTGGGGCCCTTAAATACCCCCAGCTCCTCCAAGAAGAGGTTCATTCTGACTATGGTGGATTATGCCACCTGGTACCCTGAGGCGGTTGCCCTATCCTCTCTGAGGACAGAAAAAGATGCAGATGCCTTACTAGGAATTTTCTCCCGTGTTGGGTTTCTGCAGGAGGTTATCACTGATCAAGGGTGTTCCTTCAAGTCAGACCTAATGAAATGTTTGTGGGAGGCATGTGAGGTGATGCAGAGATGCATAACATCTTATTACCCACAAGCCA
Source organism: Neoceratodus forsteri (assembly GCA_016271365.2). Taxonomy (NCBI): domain Eukaryota; kingdom Metazoa; phylum Chordata; order Ceratodontiformes; family Ceratodontidae; genus Neoceratodus; species Neoceratodus forsteri. The sequence goes on along the minus strand of CM057450.1, from coordinate 654,496,775 downwards.
ATAGGCTTGTGGAAAGTTTTTACAGTACCCTGAAGTCAATGCTCCAAGCATTTGCTGGACAGCATGGAAGGGACTTGGAGAAGTACCTTTCCCACCTATTGTTTGCATACAGGGAGGTGCCCCAAGAGCAGACAGGGTTTTCCCCCTTCAAGCCCTTATATGGATGCTGGCTATGTGGGCCCCTAGACTTGATCCAGGAGGACTGGGAAGGCAAGCACACCACCCAGGGAACTCCCATAGTGGATTATGTCCTTAGGTTTAGGGAAAGGATGAAGGAGCTTATGGGGACAGCCCAGAGCAACCTGGCAGCTGCCCAACAGAAACAAAAAGTGTAGTATGACTACAGAGCCACAGCTCACTTGTACACAGTGAGTCAGGAAGTCATGGTCCTCATCCTGGTCCGGGAGGACAAGCAGCAGGCTGAGTGGGCAGGACCCTACAAAGTAGTCAGAAAGGTAAATAACATGAACTATATCATAGTTACCTGACAGAAGACATATAGAAAGAATGTGCTATGTCAGCATGGTGAAGTCATGTACTAATAGGGCTGAAATGGTGTTTGCAGTGTGTAGCCTTGGGAAGGGGGCGGATGAAGGAGAACCCCTTCTGGACTTGCTGGAAGAAAGCAAGCAGGAGTCCTCTGTGGAGGCAGTTAAATTGTCACCCCAGCTGGCCCCAGACAAGATCCAGGAAGTAAGGGAGGTTTTAGTGGATTTGCCCCACTGTTTAGCACTGGGCCTGGACTAAACCCCTTAGCAACACACAATGTGGAGACAGGGACACAGACACCCATGAGGCAGACAGCACATGGGGTGTCGGAAGCTGTCCGAAAGGACATTGGGAGGGAGATGGAGGAGGTGCTGGATTTAAGGGGAATCCAGAAATTCCACAGCCCCTGGGCCTCACCTGAAGTCCTTGTGCCCAAGCCAGATGGCTCTACTCATTTTTGTGTGGACTACCGTGGACTGAATGCAGTCACAAAGTCCAACACCCACCTGATTCTCAGGATGGACGAACTCCTGGACAAGTTGGAAGGGGCGACCTACCTTACGACTATTGACCTGACAAAGGGGTATTGGCAGGTAGAGTTGACTGACAGAGCTAGGGAGAGGTTGGCCTTCATCACTCCAAAAGGGTTATTTGAATTTAAGGTAATGCCTTTCGGAGTGAAGAATGGCCAGGTCACTTTCCAGGGGTTGGTGAACCAGACATTCAATGCTGCTGCTGAGGAGTATGCCGTGGTGTACCTGGATGATATTGCCATCTTTAGTGCCAGCTCGGAGGAACACCTGTCCCACCTTGTGGAAGTGCTGGGCAGGATACAGAGGGCCGGGCTCACTGTCAAAGCTGAGAAGTGCCAGGTGGCCATGGCTGAAGTGGCATACCTCGGGCATGTTGTAGGCCGGGGACAGCTCTGTCCTAAGCAAGTAAAAATAGAGGCGATCAAGGCATGGCCCAGACCAGAAATGCAGAAACAGGTCAGGAGTTTTCTAGGGACAGCAGAGTACTACAGGACATTTGTACCCAATTACAATGCCCTGGCAGCTACCCTATCTGACCTGGTAAAGAAAAGGGTGCCTAAGAAAATTACCTGTGATCCAGCCTGTGAAAAAGCCTTTACCAGACTGAAGGAGGCACTGTGCAATGCTCCTGTGTTGACAAGTCCAGACTATAATAGAACCTTTACAGTCCAGACTGACACCTCAGTTGTGGGTATTGGGGCAGTGCTGAGTCAGACATCCAACTAAGGGAAAGATCATCCCATTGTGTACCTCAGTAAAAAGTTACTTCCCAGGGAGCAGACATACTCTACTGTAGAAAAGAGTGTCTTGCCATGATGTGGGCTCTAAAGAAGTTACAGCCATACTTATATGGGCAGCATTCTGAGGTACAGACTGACCACAACCCCCTGGTTTGGCTGACACAAATGGGAAAAATGAATAGTAGACTATTAAGATGGAGTCTTGCCTTGCAAGGGTATGACATGGTGATCTTACATAGGGCTAGAGCAACCAATCAGAATGCAGATGGCTTGTCTATATGAGGCATGAACTAACTTAGGGAGCTTATCCCATGCAGGGGATAGAGCTCCCAAATTTAGTCTAGGTGAGGAGGGGTGTGGTGCTCTGCCCCTTGCTTATAATTATTGTATGATATTGGTATTATAAATACATGGTCTGTGTATGACATTTCAGTGTGTAAGGAATTTGGCCTGTAACTTCAAGGTATCAGTGGCTGAAAAGCACAGGATATTGTAAAACAGACCAGAAGGACCATTTTATTACTTTTTTATGACCTGCTCAGGCTTTTTGAAGTGGAAACCAAATGTGACTTTATGACATCAGAAACAAGATGTCATTAGGCTGATTCCTGTTGGCTTTTTAACACCTTGATGCCAGTGTGGAAATGTTTAGATCAAAGGGGAATGTTTAATTAAGAAGTCATATTTAGGAAATGTTTTTTTTTTCTTCTGATGTTACCATTAATTTTAAAATACCTCCTGGTAGAAAATTATGTTTGGAGGAATAAATTCTAAAATGAGGAGCTAGATGACTCATCAAGTGGGTGAGGAAATAGAGTTGAAAATGTATCAGTGTATCTGAAATGTGAGATATCATCTTGGGCTCTGAAGAAACAAAGTTCTCTCTCTAACTAAAAGAGCACTTAGGTAATAGTTAGAAAGCAATTATGTCTTTTGTGGTAGGAGTGTTTGTTCTGAAACTTCATTTTTGTTTTATAAGATTGTAAGCTGTATGATATATTGTTTTGTATTTTATCTTACTTGTTTTACAATTTTTAGTAAAGAACATTTTCTTTGAAAGATTGCCTGTGTATCTCTCAGTTCTTTTTGCATGGTGACGTACAGGTGGTTAAGTCTGAGAACTGTTCAAAAGCTTGATGGTGTTACTGAGCTTGGAAAAGGTAAGAATATAACTAAGGTCTCTTACATAGTTTTAAGGGTTCATTTTGGAGACCTGGCTTGGTGCCCCTGGTGAAAGATTGTACTGCAGTCCCAAACAGAGTACATATCTGAGCCTGTCATTGGGTATGCTAGCATAAGGGTCACAGTTTGAATCCCCCAAGAACTTAAGGCTAAAAGGTGATTCAGACCCAAAGTGGACAGGAGGTTTACCCTGTCTGTTACCTGTTCACAGTATTGTGCTCTGAGGTTGGCACTGTGGGAGCAGAGGGCCTGACCTGCAGAGTCCATTTGTGACACCCGGTACACAAAATTTTTGAATCCTCGCCAAAACATAAGTCTGCTCAATTGCAATGCCATTCTGCACCACACGCGCAAAAACACATTTTGCCCAGGATTTGAAAAATGGCAGCTGTGACATTTACTTATTTATTTATTTATTTATTTATTTATTTACTAGAATTTTGATGACCAGGTGGGCCCAACTGAGACAAACAAGTCCCTTTTTCAGGGGAGACCTGGGGAACAGTACGTTCCATACAAATCTTGAGCAGGCAATATAATACCTGGTGATACAATTTACAGAAAACAAATTACAGGAAGTACAGTTTAAACCGCATGCAACTTTAGAAACAACAATAGTAGTAAGAAGTATATTTTTACACTAGATTACATTGTAAAAAGGTACAAGTGCATGGTAGGGTTAATAGTCATGGCATACATTCTTGTTCCTGTAGGAATGAAGGCAAAGTCATGAGAGAATAAGAAAGAGTAAGGATAGACATAGTAAAGGTGAGAAACTGGGAGAGAGGTTCGAAAGGGAAGGAAGAAGTGGGGGGGGGAGTCAGGATGGACTGCACCAGTTGGGTTATGGGGAAATGGGTAGACAGAAGAGGTTTTAGTGGCACTTTCCATTGCAGCTGGGCAGCGAGAAGAAAGCTTCCTTATACCATTGTTTGAATAAGGGGGAGAGTCTTAAATGCGAGTAGCAGTTGTAAGAGGCTGTTCCATTTTTGGGGTTCCATATAGCAGAAGGATCTTCTACCCATGGCCAGTCATGTTCTGAGTAAGTTTAATAGGAAGATGGGAGGATCTGAGGGTCCTCTGGGAGGTTTTAAGGATGAGGAGATTAGATAGGCTGGGAGGTGGGGGTAGGTGGATGAGTTTGAATGTGGCACAGGCCACCAGGAAGTCCATCCTGGCTTCAAAAGATGGCCAATCCAGGGTGTTTAGAACATTACAGTGGTGGTCCTGGGCTTGGGTCTTAGAAGTGAAGCGAGCAATTCTGTGATAGGCCACTTTTAGTTTGTCCAGAAGTGTTGTCTTGGCTGAGTGAATTATTGGGGCCCCATAATAGAGGCCTGGTATGAGGATAGCTGAGATGATGGTCCTCCTCACACAATTAGAGAGGTAGGGAGTGGTGTGGTATAGTAGGCCAATTTTTTGGTTAGTGTTTTTAACTGTACTAGTTACATCCGGATCAAAGGATAGGTGTTCGTCAAGAATTTGTCCCAGGTATTTAAAAGATGTTACCCCTTCCAGTGATATTCCTAAGGAGGGTTTGATTACCAGGGGGATCAGGGAAGTATCAACAGAGGTATGATGGAACAACATGGATTTGGTCTTTTTGGTGTTCAGGACCAATAGGTTTTCCTTGAACCACTTTTCCAGGATTTGGAAATCATTTTCCAGGTCAGAGTTTAGGCAACTGACATTGCTGGAGGATCGGTAGAGGGTGGCAGAATCGACATAGAGCAGAACGGATGCCCCTCCACAGTTTTGTGGCAGATCATTAATGAAGATTGAAAATAAGAGTGGTCCATGGAGTAACCCTTGAGGGACTCCATCGGTGATGGGGAATGGAGATGATAGTGCTTCAGTCCATTTAACACACTGAGATTGATGATAAGTAACATGAGATCCGGGAAAGTGATTTATCATCAAGGCCAATATTTCTAAGTTTGGGGATGAAAATAGGGTGATTGACAAGTTTGAAAGCCTTCATGACATCCATGAAGACCACCCTGGTGTTTACCCATGATCCATGGCCTGTAGTATGTCAGTGGTGAGTCTTAGGAGAGCAAATTCCATACTGTGTAGTTTACAAAAACCATGTTGGTGAATGGTGAGGGCATTGATCATTTCAAGATAAGAATATAGCTGGTTATATAGTATTCTTTCTTGGATTTTAGCAATTGGGCATAAAATGGATATTGGATGATAGTTTTCAATGAGGTTGGTTGGTCCACTCTTGTGTACAGGAATGACGACTGCTGTCTTCCATTTGCTCGGGATGGATTGAGTGAGGAAGGATCTGTTGATTAGAAGGGTAATATGATAAGCTAGAGCAGGTGCTCCTATCTTTAGAAACTTGGTTGGCAGGGAGTCAAAATCAGGAGAACTGTCAGGGTTGAGACCATGTAAGAGTTTGAGTACTTCTCTTTCAGATGTTATTTTTAGATGGAAGTAGGGGTGGGTAACTTCTAGATGAGTGTCTAACTGTAGCGGGTGGTCAGCAGGAAGGCCAGTCTTGTAACCAATGATGTCAGTGAAGAAGTGGTTGATACTAGTGGCTTTCTCCACAGGTGTGTTTAGAGTGGAGCCTTTTGTGATCATTGTTTGGGTATAGTTCTCTCTTTGCCCTTGATGAGTACACTAATTTGCTTCCAGAAGCTTTTAAGGTTGGCAAGGTGCTTTTCCCGTATGGTTCGGTAGTGTTCCCTTTTTGACTTGTTGATGTTTACTTTGCAAGTGTTCCATAGTTGACGATATATCAACCAATCCATTTGTAGTTCGGATCTTTTGTAGGTCTTCCAGGATTTATCTCGGGAGTGCATGAGGTGCCTTAGTTCCTGGGTAAGCCAAGTGGAATGGAGACCTTTGAATCTTCTGATTTTGTATGGGGCATGTGAGTCCAATATAGAGGTAAATGTGTTGATAAGGTAATCTAACGCTTGATCTGTGTCCAGGAGGGTGGTTATGGGGGACCAGTCAACTGCGCTTAGGCTTTGCAAGAATGCTTCAGTGATGAAGTTAGTTAGATCCCTGGTTTTGAGAGTGATGGGGGGAAGTTGGGGGGAGGTGGAGCACTATTTCTCCAGACACAAAAGGTTGGGGAATGGTCACTTAAAGAGTCTGGAAGGATACCCACGGCCTTAATAAAGGTAGGTTTATTGGTTATAATCCAGTCTAATAGGCTATGTTTACCCAATTTCATATTAAGTCTAGTGGGTTGGTGTAACAGTTGCCCAAGATTAACATTTAGTACTGCAGCATGGTATTGAGGTCTTTTGGGTCTGGCCCAGTCTAGGTGAAAATCTCCACATAGTATAAGGTCATTTTGTGGTAGGTTTTTGAGACGAGAGAAACATTCTACAAAGTTGGCCGTAGCTTGATTAAGGGGTAGGTATATACATCCAATTGTAATGCATTTAACATGGCCTAGAGTGCCTGTTATGAATAGGTGTTCAGCAGCTGAGTTGATTTTAGGGTCAGTCAACTCACTGACCACCAACCCAGACCTGACATATATCATAACCCCTCCTCCCTTTTTGTGTGACCGATCTCGCCGGTAGGAGGAGTAGTAGCCAGGGAGTGCAATTTCATGTGACAGGATGGTTGGTTTTAGCCAGGATTCCGTAATACATAGGACATCAGGTTTGTAGTGCTGTGTCCAAAGTTCTAGTTCAGCCATTTTATCCCTAATGCTTTGAATGTTCATATGGGCTATTTTGAGCACTTTATTGTTGGTCCACGTGGGACTCGAGATTAGGGGATTCTGCTTGGACTTTTTAATGTTGTTACTGATTTGTGTTCTGCGGGGTCCCAGGTTTATCTCAATGTCTCCTGACAGGAGTGGGAGGCACATAAGGGAGAGAGAGGAAGAAGAGGTGGGGTAATAAGAAGGCTATGTTGTAAATCTGGGGTAAAATACCATCTTTAACATTTTGAAGTTACAGCGGGCATAAGCTAAATTGCAACGAATGGTCATAACTTTGGCATTTTTTCATACTATGACCCCAAATTTTCAACATAATCTTCTTATGACCCCACCTCATAAACCCCATAGGTGGAAATGTTCAAATCCATGCCAAATGCTATTCCATGCCACAGGTGTGAAAACATGTTTCAGACAGGATGTGAAAAATGAGAGCTGTTCTATTCATGAGGTGGGGTGAAAAAATGGCTATGTTGAAAATTTGGAGTCAAAATAAAGAAAATTATCAAAGTTATGCACATGTGTAGAAACATTTAAATGCACATGCATAACTTAGCCATTATTTGGAATTTTTTTAACCAAATTTTCAAAATGGCCTTTTTGGGACCCCACCTCATGAACACTGGTGGTGAAATTTCATTGTTCGGTCCCAAAAGGTGATTTTGTGCAGTGACTGTGAAATCTCCTTCTGGGCCTGATTAACAAATTGACAGTGACAGAGTTCATGAGGTGAGATCACAAAAAGGCTTTGTAGAAAACTTGTTAAAAAATTCCCAAAAATGGCAAAGTTATGAACATAAGTTCAAAATGCCTTTGAAATACATTTTACGGCACTTACCTTTATTCCTCAGTTTGCGGTTCAGTTTTGTACAGTGCAGATGTGTTCTGGTCCACAGAAGATGACTGCAGATAACCTCCAGAGCTAAGTATAGTGTAAGGGGGTGTGTGGGGTGATGGGTGCTCAGTAGGAGGGTCGGGATGGGGAGGTGTGCCGGCAGGGACAACGAGGGACCATTTTCTTTTTTCAGGGAAAAAAGACATCGGGGAATGATTTTCTTCTTTACAGCTAAAACACACACCAAAAAATATTTCAGGACACTGGGACTGGGATTCCCAGTGTTCCACACTTCTGGGGGGGATTGGGGTTGGTATTGCTGATACGGGGATTGGGGCCCTCAATGTCATAAAATAATAAGACAAGGGACTGCTGGGGGGGTGAGGCATCTGATACTAGGGGTGGGCATCTCGATGGCAGATTATATTACTATAAAAAACCAAAAATAATGACAATTGGAGGGTGGGGGGTACAACTAGACACCAGGGCAAGATAAGGAGGAGTGGTGCCACTAGACCTCAGGGATAGGGAACAATAATCAGCAGGTGGAAGGTACCACTAGACACCAGGGAAAATGGTGGCTTACAGACAAACCTGCAGCTGGTACCACGAGTTCCAGCTGTGGCTGCAGAAGTTGAGAAAATCCTGCTGTTCTCATAGAGAGAATGCTGGTAAGCGCTCCTCTCACTAAGCTGGGCACCCGAGAATTTGGGTGCCCAGAAATCATATATGTGGACACAATAGTTAAAATCAAATATCAGAATCTAGCTAAACGGGTCCAGTTTAGCTACATTCTGATGTTTGTTTATTAAAATCACAGCATTTTTGTGTTTTTTCCACGTTTGTCAGTTTGTGTAAGAAATCAACAAGATGACGGTTGGCTCAGCACCAAAAATGTTTGGTGCCCTGGCAATTCAGTGGCACAAAACCAAAAAACAGCATTTGCAGCATCAAATATTTACTTTCACACAAAATGTTATCTTAAAACCCCTACTGCTCATGCGCAAATCAGAAAACACTAACATTTAAAGCCTTATAATTCTGGAACCCCTGTCTTGCCTATTCGAAGAGTCACAAAGGAATAATCACACTTGGCATTCACACATCAGCACAATTTATTGCAAGCAAAAGATAATTACACTTCATTTAGCAGCAATGTCACTATCAGCATTAATGATTACACTTTAGCATTCATTCATTAGCAATATTACTATCAGCATTAATATATACTTCAATTAAGCAAAACATGATACAGCACCGATTCTATGCTACATCCAAGCCTTTTCCCAGTAGCTGGGAAGCCCTAATCATCTCACAGCCTGGCCAGGAGTCTTGAACCAGGAGAAAGTTCCACAGCGATGCGTCCACCCTGCAGATGAGGCTTCCAACCAGGCATTGAGAAAGCTACATTTATATCTTATTCTATGCTAAAAATAACAGTGCAGCCTTCATAGTGTTGTTTTGCCACATTCTAGAAGCTGGCCGGGCTCCCAGGATGCTGCAAATTCACACCATAAGGACTGCTCAGAATTCCCTACACCTGCTAGGGTCACTGTGCTCCAAACACTGGCCGGGTGCCTAGAACACTATGAGCTAAGCAGAGTTTAAACAAAACTACAAAACAGGTTGCCTGATAATATGCAACCTTCAAGTCAGCAAAATACACTGTCTGAAGCAAAACATAATAATGAGGCTATCTAAAGAGCAAAACACCAATTAAATGAAGCAGCATGTAAAATGGAGTCACACAATACAAAATGGAGTATAAAATGACATACATTACATGAAATAGCATACAAAATGTTGTGACAATAATCAACATATTATACTATCACTACATTCAGTCCTTTGATTATTGTGAATACGATTTGTATGATATTGGTACCATAGCAAAATTACTACGAATATAACATGATAAGTAACAAGTCCAAATAAGCAAGATAATTGTCACTACAGTAATGATTATGATAGGATGTATCAGAATATTTAACACTTTTGTAGCTGATGGAGACCATCCTGTAAAAATATCCACCAATAATGAGTAGTCTCTTGTTGAATCTTGGAACTTAAATCAATCATTTTATTTTTAACTATCGTAGTTTGCACCTGACTTTGCACTAATGATTTATTTTTTATTGCCAAATGAGCCTGCATTACATCTGTTTCCTGAATTATCTGTTTAATTTTATTTAATGAGATACTCAGTCTTGATTGATCTAAAATATTGGGCTGCCAATACAAAATAAGCTTCTGCTCATTATCAGGGACAAAGGTGTAAGTAGTATTTTCCCACCACAAATGAGTCACATTTCTTAAACAACCTGAAAAGGGATGAGTTAAGTTATACATCCTAACAGTATTCTCCTGATTAGTTACTATACAAACATACTGGGGTCCTATTTCTGTAAACATGGTAAAGGTTATGGGTAAAATTGTCCATTGACACAAATTTATCGAATGCTCCAGTAAACAAGGTTCATAAAGTCTGGAATGCTGTCCACATAGTATTCCATCAGCTGTTTTGAACACAGACTTAAGTCATGGGTGGTGTTCTGACTATCTATATAATCTCCGTTAAAATGTGGTAACCAAAACTCAGGATCAAATAATGGGGGACCAAAAATTACAGGTAATATTACATATTTACACATTATTTCAGGGTCACTAACATTATAATGTACCAATTGCCCTGAACAATAGGTATCTGTGCATTTTACTGTGGTGGATGACATTACAATCCAATGATTACTAGGAATCCATGATTTGAACATGGTCCTCCACACATATTCATTATTACTCTTTAAATCACTCTGGACCTTATTTCTTTGCAGTATAGAATACATATGTCGCATTGTGCATTCTGTCCAATCAATAAATAGCGAAATATTTTCTGCTACTCCCATTCCCCATACCTGTGAAGCATTAAATAACTGCAAGAACTCAAAATCATAATTCAAAGTTAATCTTTGGGGTAAGAAAACAGTTGGCATCCATTGAGCTTGTAAGTTAATTAAGCTAAATACATCAATTCTACTGCCTGAAGCCTGTTAGTCAGTGTTTCTATATCAACACTATTTAAAATTCCATGCCTGCCCTGCTCCACCTAATAGCGTATCATACCAAGCTCTTTTATATTTGCATTTTCTACTAAACATAAGCGTTATGTTAAAATGGATTACATTTTTCTGATACCGCTGCGCTATTGATGTACATGTGGATGGAACCTTAACTATACTATCATTGCTAATTACAGGATGATTTTTCAACACTGTAATGTGATCTGCCCAAGTAGTTCTATTAGTTATTGCAGTAGCATTCATGCAGAATAACGTGTCTATGTCAATCAAAGTAATACTTGCATTGAAAATGTCTGTTTGATTCATGCAGCAATCAAGTCTATGTTGTACAGTCACCATGCAACTATTCGGTAAGTTGCAGCATCTAATAACAGTCTGGTTCTGTAATTTAATCCAATTTGTGTCCTGCATAGGTTGGGCATATAATCGTCCTGCCATTGTCTCAACTGGTTTCCAAATGTTCCATCTGGTGAAAAGTAATGTTCACTATAGGACATCCTTGGTTTTCAGGGCAAGTAAAGTTGTCTTGCACCCGTAAACTGGTGGAAGATTTCCAACCCCATTGTACAAAGTGGGTCGTCAAGCTTCAATATTCTTCCACCTGGGGTAATAGGCTTTACCGAATGGACCGTGAGAGAGAGTGTTATTCCTTTTAGAATCCATTGAAGAACCTAGAAAATACACAGACTGATTATTCTGAAGATAACATGTGTTCGCTGGTACATATTCCCATCTCTCTTTCCTGACCTGATAATTAACACTGTGTTGTCTTGTCCGGTGGCTATCACCTCAGCTGGTTCAGGAGGGCCATTTGGTTTGTAACCCATATTTTGGCACATTATGTTAAAACCTCCTGTAGATCTAAACCTTTATCCCCCTTGCTGTTAAGAGTGTGGGGCTTGTCCCTTATAGGGGTCACTTTGTTAACTGGAATAATTAACAATTGAGCCACTCTGTCATACTGTTGAATTAACAGATTTTGTTCTCTACTATTCAACAAAATTACTTTCACTTCTCCTTGGTAATCACAATCAATCACCCTCCCAAAATTTGTATTCCTTGAGGGCTAGTTCTGATTTAGGTGCTATCCAACCAAAATGTCTCGGTGGAATTTGTATTCCAATACCAGTTTCTATCACTTGAATGTTTCTGCTGTTTATTCTGTATTCTTGAAGGGCATGTAAATCAAGTCCAGCAGCTTCTGGGGTTGCCTGCAAAGAGACAGAGCTCCTAGTGTAATTTCCCAATATAACACTGTTTCTGTAGTTGAGTAAGCCTGCACTTGCAAATTAGGAGTTATCATTCGCATTAAGGGGTCTCAGATTCTCCAATTGGTCTATTATTTAAAATCTGTAATGCTTCATGCAAATTCTCTTTCCATTTTCGTAGGCTCTCCCCCAATTTCCTAAACTGTTCTTTCAGCAATCCATTCATTCTCTCAATTAACCCTGCTGCCTCAGCGGGTAATAAGGGATGTGAAATACCCACTGTATGTTATGGGCTTGAGCATAAGCTTGTACCATTTTCCCCTAAAATGGGAACCATTGTCACTTTGTATCTGCAAGGGTATTCCATAGTACAACATAATTAAGTTAATTGCCTTAATGGTGTTTTTTCTGTGTAGCTTGTTTACAAGGGTATGCCAATAAATACCCTGAATATGTATGTACAACTGTGCAAGCATATCGACATCCTCCACTAAGGGGTAGAGGTCCAATGTAATCAATCTGCCAAATTTGTCCCGTAATTTTCCCTCCCCAATTGTCCTTTCACAATATGAGGATTGGTCTTTGTTGCCCATGTTGGCATATAGGACACTGAGCAATAACAGTTTTAACAAATCCAATGTTGAGGGTACACCCTACTATATGCCCACCTGTAAGTGGCTTTCTCTCCCAAATGTCCACATTTTTGATGTGCCCATTTTGCCAGCCCTGATAACTGCTGACTTTGAGTTTCTTCAATATCCACTGGAAGAATCTTAGCTTTTTCATCTGCAATAGAATTATACCATCGTTCTAGTGTATCTGAGCACAATGAGCATCAACATGAAATACAGTGGTCTGAGTATTTTGTACCATAGTCCACATTTCCTGCCACAGTTCTTTCCCCATATTTCTTTCGAATAAATTTTCCACTCATCCTTAGCCCAAGTGGGCAGCCAGGTTGTTAAACCATTGGCTACAGACCATGAATCAGTATAAATATGACATGTACCTGGGTTTCTTGTCTCAAAGCTGATATACTGCATACAACTCAGCATATTGACTGCTTTTCCTTTCTCCTGATGTTACAAAAACTTTTCAGTGTGTGGACAATAAGCTACTGCTTTCCAGTATCTCCTATTTACCACATATTTGGCTGAGCGTCTGTAAACCATACATGTGCTCGGTCGAAGCAGGCAGCTCATCAAAAGGCTTGCCCCATTTCACAAGTGATTCTTGAATTTCAGGCATTTTCCTTAACCTGTTCTCCTCTAGAGGAATTTCAGCTACCTTCTCATGGAGGCTGCTATTCACCCAATTCCTACCTTTGCTCGATCCTGAATATACCATTTCCATTTGATAATGCTAGCTTCCTGAGCATGTCCTATTTTGTGAGTTCTAGGGGCTTTTACCCATTGCATAATGGGTATTCTCTGGTCTCAATGCTACCTCATGACCCACTGTCATTTGTTCTGTCTCTATCAGAGCCCAGTAGCATGCTAGTAGTTGTCTCTCAAAAGGTGAGTATCTGCTACCTACCTCTGGGAGTTTCCTATTCCAAAAACCTAGTGGCACTTTCTGTCTCCCTTGCTTCTGCCACAAACTCCAGTTTGCATACTGCCCAGTTACAGACACATTTAATTCTACCTCCCCCTCCTGCAGGGGCCAAAGGTCTAAGGCTTGCTGCACTGCTTCCTTAGCCTTATCAAATGCTTTTTGTTGCTCATCCCCCCATTCAAACTCATATTTCTTTCTGGTCACTTTAATAAGGGGAGCTAGTATTTGCCCTAAATGGGGTATATGCTGTCGCCAAAATCCAAACAAACCCACAAATCTTTGTGTTTCAGTTTTGTCTTGTGGAGTCGAAAAGTCCAGTATTTTCTGTCGTGCCTTGGGCAATATTTCTCTATGCCCCCTGTTCCATTGAATTCCCAAAAATTTTACTGTTTGGGAAGGACCCTGTACCTTGTCTGGATTAATTTCCCATCCTTTCTTCCTCATATGATCAATGGTCTCATCTAGTAACTGCTGTACTTTATCTTGATCAGCCCCTGGATCAAGATATCATCAATGTAATGAGAAATCTGCATGCCATCCGGCAGCTTCAACTCATCAGTGTTCTGCCACCATCCGGTGGCAGATGGTGAGCTATGTACATATCCCTGAGGTAATCTAGTGAAAGCATATTGCCTCCCCTGCCATGTGAAGGCAAACTGGTCCCAAAACTTTTCCTCAATCGAATAGTAAAGAATGCATTAGCTAAATCAATAACTGCATACCATACCCTTTGTGCCTTTGTATTTGCTCTATCAGGGTGGCGGTTGTCTGGAGCGGCAGCCGTCACTGAAAGGTGTACTTGTTCAATTCCTATAATCTACTGTCATCCGCCATGACCCGTCACTTTTCTTGACCGCCGCGGGATTGTTCCAGGCTGTTGTTGTGGGTTTAAGCACTCCTGCCTCTAATAGATCTTTAATAGTGGCAGTTATCTCCTCATGCCCTCCTGGTATTCTATACTGTTTCATACAGATAATTTTTGTAGCAGGTGGAATGGCTACTGGAGGCATCTGCACCTTCCCACTACTACTGGTCTTGCTGAAATGTAGTTTTACTCCAAATTGATATTGTCCATCAGACAATTGCAATTCATCCCCTTAGTATGTCTATTCCTATAATGTATTCCGAATTGGAACAATCATTACACAATATTTTCTCTGGGCAGCTGACCTATTTTCAGTTCAAAATGGTCTGTACTGCCTCAATTTGTTTACCTCTAATCCTGTAATTACCACTCGCTGACCTTTGTGTTTTGCTGGGTTCCCATAAATTAATGAGGCCTCCTCCCAGTGTCAATTAAAGCTCGTACTTTTGGGGTGAGCCACTTTTCAATTAATTTCCAATTCTACATGAGGTCTAAAATCCTCCTAGCCCACCCTTCTACTGGGGCTTGCCTTCATTTCAGTCATATTTTAGGTTTTCAGTTGCTGCAACTCCTAACCGGGTACAAATCACTAGGATACAGATCTGCATATTCCTGCTCCGGTCGGGGTGACTCAATGGATCCCTGAGTGGGAGCCCCCCCACCCTGGGACATACTTTCATCATCAAACTCTGCCGGGGGAGCAGTTGGACTTACAGACTCCCCTGAAGAGACATGTACATCTGTCTTTAACTTTGAATTGATCTGCTTATTTACTCGCTTCTTAGTGTTCAATCCCCTCTTTTTGTACATTTCCCACATATCAGGGGTACTGATCCCATCAATGTTTTCCTTGCACCCCATCCTTTAAGAGCCAGAACATATCTCTCCTAGAGAACTCGACCCTCAGGATTGTACCCTGTTTATCCTGTCCTGAAGAATCATATAAACTAGACCCCTTTGGGCCCCAATCTCCCAGTTCCCTAACTGCCGTATTGCCTCTAGCACTACACCTACTGTTTTCCCGTCTGATTAATCAACAAAGTCATCATTACTGCCTTATATGCAGGTGGTGCAGTTTTGATAATCTTATTACGTACAGACACTGGCACAACAACACTCATTAAATCAGCATGGTCTTCTGTGGAGACCGTAACTTCATCATTTCCATTTTAATGTTTTGTACAGTCCTTTAAGGTAAACCATGGTTTACTATCCTCCGACCAGTCACTCACCATTGGATACTTGTGTTTGCAAGCCATAGCCACCGTCAGCATCGTGGCATGGCCCTGCCCTGTATTCGGAGGGTCCAAGCGCCTCCTTCACCACAGGGTCATAGCTTAGTGACAGAAACCTAGGGGCATCAGTTTCATCTAAGCTTACTCCATCCACCCTGTGTCATACAACCTCACCAGCCATCTCAACAAACTCTCCCCACCGGATGTACGCTCCAGGAGGTCTGATACCTCCTGTTGAGAAAAATCCTCCACTACATCTCGATTCCTAGGATTTCCTGATCCAACACTTCAGTACATCTTCTAGACACTGGCTGTGCATGCAATATTGGAACCTTACGTCCCTCAGCCTTTTCTTCTTTATCTAGGCTGACCTTTCCTTATCTGTAGAAAACCAAATATCTCCATCCCATGTTTCAGGATCCCAGTGGGCTCCTGCCTAGCTATTACTGAGGCACCTTTTCTACTAACTCTGCCCCTCCTCTTTTATACTTGTACTGTGCCACTCGGACAGCTGCATTTTCTGCAACTGTCCGGTAGGTATCCAATTTATCACTCAGCAAATGATTTTGACATTGTAACATCACAGCTTTACTTTCCAAATCACAAACCTTTCGTTCCAACTCTGCCTTTTCACTAAGAAGAC
This sequence comes from Neoceratodus forsteri, assembly GCA_016271365.2. Taxonomy (NCBI): domain Eukaryota; kingdom Metazoa; phylum Chordata; order Ceratodontiformes; family Ceratodontidae; genus Neoceratodus; species Neoceratodus forsteri. The sequence goes on along the minus strand of CM057450.1, from coordinate 654,480,720 downwards.
CCACTACCTTTTCATGCATCTTCCTATAGGCAGACAATAAAATCCACCCCCTGTGCCCCAAGGCAGCACATTCTTTCCCTTTTGCCACAGGCACTCTTTTCATACATGTAATAACTTCTGCAGGCTCAGAATCCTTTAAACAGGATTCCCAGTGTTCACTCAACCCTGCACAACAAGACCACTCAGTGGCTAAATCAGCATAAGGTTGGTTTTCCCAACCAGGAATTTCCACTTGTGCACATGCAACATTAGACTCTTTCCTTTTAAACATTTTCACTTCACCTTAGTGTATACTTTCCTTTATGAATCCTGCCGACTACGCCAAAATTGTCTTGCCTAATTGAAGAGGCACAAAGGAATAATCACACTTGGCATTCACACATCAGCACAATTTATTGCAAGCAAAGATAATTACACTTCATTTAGCAGCAATGTCACTATCAGCATTAATGATTACACTTTAGCATTCATTCATTAGCAATATTACTATCAGCATTAATATATACTTCAATTAAGCAAAACATGATACATCACCGATTCTATGCTACATCCAAGCCTTTTCCCAGTAGCTGGGGAAGCCCCTAATCATCTCACAGCCTGGCCAGGAGTCTTGAACCGGGAGAAAGTTCCACAGCGATGCGTCCACCCTGCAGATGAGGCTTCCAACCAGGCATTGAGAAAGCTACATTTATATCTTATTCTATGCTAAAAATAACCGTGCAGCCTTCATAGTGTTGTTTTGCCACATTCTAGAAGCTGGCCAGGCTCCCAGGATGCTGCAAATTCACACCATAAGGACTGCTCAGAATTCCCTACACCTGCTAGGTCACTGTGCTCCAAACACTGGCCGGGTGCCTAGAACACTATGAGCTAAGCAGAAGTTTAAACAAAACTACAAAAACAGGTTGCCTGATAATATGCAACCTTCAAGTCAGCAAAATACACTGTCTGAAGCAAAACATAATAATGAGGCTATCTAAAGAGCAAAACACCAATTAAATGAAGCAGCATGTAAAATGGAGTCACACAATACAAAATGGAGTATAAAATGACATACATTACATGAAATAGCATACAAAATGGAGTGACAATAATCAACATATTATACTATCACTACAACCCCTTAAAATTTTTTTCACTGGACCTGTCAAAGACACTACCTAGGAACATGACACATGTTCCCTGCAAGTTTGGGGCAACAGTTCCTTTCCATGTAGGCTGTAGGCGAAAGCCCCCCCCCCAAAAAAAAGTTAAGTATAGGAAAAAATGTAGTTTTTTTCTTAAAATGACATATGCAGATCTCAGAAATCACACAAGCTGCCATCACAAAAATTTCCACACATCACGACTGTGCCTCCTAGACAAAACATACAAAATGTCAACTCATTTTGTCAAAGGAAGCCAAAGATATGAATGTTCAAAATTGTAGGCATTAAACAGACTACTCAACCCTATAATTCTTTGAAGATTTATTTTATATTTAATTATCTCTTTAAATACTGCAATTTAAATGTGCGGTCTAGTCTGTATGATGTAGGTCCTAGCAAGCACGTGAGTTTGGCACCAATACGTTTGACCTAGGTGGAGGGGCAGTTTAATGGTTGCTTGCTGTACCTTAAGAAATAAAAGTTTTTTTCATTCTGTAATGCTAGTGAATGTTTAGTGGATGCCTAAGCTGTGAGCCAAGCTGTCTGTGGGTGCATGTCCAATAAAATTCAATTAAAAAAAAAAACAGGGACAGTGTTGCAGATGTCAAGGTGGGATGCCACCTGCGGACCAATAATCACTCTACAGTGTATCCAACATAAGGATGGCTGTGGAATCCAGTCACACAAGGACAAGGGTTCTGAACTTTGGGAGAGCAGTTTTTAAAAAGATGGGTAAATGCCTCAGGGATGATCTAATGGCAAGTGACCTGGGTGGGGTGGAGGAACAGTGGGCAAAGCTAAAGGAGGGCATCGTGAAAACAACAAACCTCTGTTTCAAGCAAGTGAGCAAAAGGAAAAAGACCACCCTGGTTCTCGAAAGAAGTGGTGGAAAAGGGTAGCATTTAGAAGGTATAAGGAGATGCAAAAGGAGTAGGATAGGGAGATGCATCAAGTGCAACAGAGGGAAACAGGGAAAGAAGTGTAAAGGTGCATACTGAGAAGAGAATAACCCAGGTGGTAACCACTGTATATAAGTGAAATGAGGAAGACTAGGGGAGGAATTGAAACCTTAAGAAGGGAAGTTGGGCACTGTGAATAGGGGACCAGGAAAAGGCAGAGATCATGAACAAATACTTTTGCTCAGTGTTCACAGAGGAAGATGAAGGGGAGAAACTACAAAAAAGTAACAGGAGCTTTGGGGGGATGGAGGTGGACACTAGTCCTTTTTTGGTGGAGGCTCTTGAAAGGACTCACAAATCTGAAAGTAGGCAAAGCAATGAGGCCAGACAGGTGCATCCAAGAGTATTGAGGGAACCCAGGGAAGTACTGGCTGCACCTCTAATAGTCCTATTTAACAACCCACTGGAAACAAAAGAGGTTTCAGAGGACTGGAGGAGGGCAGATGTAATCACAATTCACAAATGTGGTAGTAGAGAGGAGGCTGGCAACTGTAAACCAGTCAACCTGACATCAGTGGTGGGAAAGTTAATGGAATTACTGCTGAAGGAGAAGATAATGGAATATCTTGAATTCATTGGGTTACAAGACCCTATGCAGCATGGATTCATTGGGGGTTGGGGGTTCACGTCAAACGAATCTGATAAATTTATTTGACTGGGTGATCATGGAATTAGATCAGGGTGGAATAGTGGACATGACCTACCTAGATTTCAGTAAAGCTTTCAGCATCATTCCACATAGAGGGAAAAAGGGAAAGGGGAAATTGTTAACCAGGAAAGGCACACTAAGCCAGAGTTTGTTTCCGGGTGCTACCTGGGAGCACAAGGAAGTTTAGTGACTTGCTCAGGGTCACACAGTATGCAAGTGGGGGCCTCTGGGATTCAAACCCAAGTCTCCACGTTTGCAGCTCAGTGCCTTGTTAGTTGAGGAGTGGCCTTCATTTATCTCCAACTTGCCATCATAAGATAAATAGAAAAGAAAAGTGAGTCCTATTCATTTCAATTGGGTGCTCCCCCCACACTCTCCCTTGCTGTATGTCATAATGTGCCTAAGTGTGGGGGCATGCAAATGAATTAGGAAGTGGAAGGGATCAGCTGGCCACCTTGTTGGGGCCAAACTTTGATCTCTTCCATGTAAATATAGGCTGAAAATAAAAGCTTAAAAATTATAGAAATGGGCTATTGCCAGCATGACCTACCAAAAATGATAAGCATACACCAGTGCCAAAAGATAACAAAATAATTTTAAGGAGTCACAAGCTAAATTCTGCCCACTCACTCTCCATAGTACTTGCTGATGTACATATTTCAGAAGCTAAGCAGGGTCGGGTTTGGTTTTTAGGCAGATGAGAAACCCCCAACGAACACCAGGTTCTTCAGGAAGTGGTGTTGACTGCTCTGTAATACAGTAGGCACTTTCCCCATGGTTATAAGTAACCATACTGATGCCCCAGAATGGTGGTAAGCTGTGGTCCTGTCTGCCTGTTCTGATGGTTGTTCAGATGATGTTAATGATCCGATGTAAGTTTTGAAGAGTAGGGAAATTTTAACAGTGTCCTGGTCAAATTTCTTCCCTTCACCAATCCACTAACAACATAAATGGTTTAGTATCAATCAGTACTTCCTGTAATCACCTCCCAACACAATGAAGCTCAGAAGAAGAGAATATTTCCTAGTTCTCCTTTCCTTGTCAACCAAAAATCAAATCAATAAAATACAGTAAGTGAAGTGATCATTTCATCACAGTATCTTGGCACCTGTCTCATTGACAGATCTGCTAGATGTCGTCCCCTGGAGTTTGGCAGTCAGAGACAGGTATAGTGGGTTCAGCCATGATGCAGTGCTCTTATCACATTTTCTACCTGTAACATGCTTCCGAATGCTGCAGAAACACAATGACACAATGTAATCCAATGGCAATTACTCCAACTCGTCACACAGAAAAGTGTGCTTTGCATGTATCAGAGTATTGCATCCCTTCTGACTTTTCTGGAGCTTATGCACTGAACTGGTGCTTGCCCAGATGTCTGATGTATAGCAGTATAAAACACCATCCATAGACTCACTGAGTCATGCATTGCTTGTTGTTTTGGGGCTCACTGACTAGGGGGTAGAGCAACTCCACATCAGTGTGTCCTGACTTATTTCAGCACCAAAACTACTACTGTCACTAGTGAGAGGACGTAGCTGTAGTGAGCAGTAAGAGGTAGAAGTCTACCAATTGGCTTTCTCCTTTTGTGCTAGACCCGCTCCTCCTCCTCCTTTGGAGGCAGCAAGTGTGACCTTGTAGGAACAGTTTGAAACAACCATTGCTCTTTGTGGCACTGACCATGTAGGAGGAACTAAACCAGTGTTACCAGTACTGGCCGAATAAATACACTAAAGGCTTACCTTGCTAGGTGAACGTTGCTCATTTATTGTGCAAAATATTGTAGTGGATAAATGATGGATTAATGTCACTGTTAGGCCTCTCGTTTGTACCTTCTGTATCAGTAAACCCCTTTTAGTTACTGTAAGTATTTAAATTATACAGACAGCTCCGCCTCACCTTTTTCTTTGCTCATCTGCAAAACGTACACTGGAAACAAGAGACCAACTGTGCCATCAGTCCCTCAGCTGAACCACCAGGTACTTTAACTGTCATGACTGCATGATCCCATAAAGCAACATTTTGCCCACCCACATTGTGTAACTTCGCTGTTAATACATCTTCAGCGTTAGTGGACCAAGATGCATAAAAACTTGCAAAGGATACAAAAGCCAAACAATATTATTCCAATCTCAGCATTAAAGAACATCAAGTATTCTGAGAACTACAAGAAGATCCCATGCTGGTCTTTAAACTGTCAGATGAAGGTGATGCTATTGCTATCTGGGGAATTAACAAGTAAGAGGCTGAGATGGAGAAGCAACTCCAAAATACCACCTATTATCACAGAACAACACATGACCTGACAGAGAGGTTAAAAAATTCATGCTATGACCTTTATTAATTAGGGATATTTGGATGGACAACTTAATGATCAATAATATGAATATCTTAAAGCTGAATACCCAGTTAGATCCTGCATATATTATTACCTAAAATTTACAAGGATTCAGTCACACCACAAAGGTGTCCAATTGTTTCCAGTAAAGGCTCATCCATAGAGCCTTTTTCACAGTTTGTGGATTGTTTTGTATGCCTGCTTGTGGCAGCACTTCCCTCCTACCTCATGGACAGCAGTGACACCATCAGAGCTATTTTCAGTGAATGACAATTTTGGTTACTAAGGATATTGAGAGTGTGTGCTCCAGTATACCACATGAAGGAGGACTTGATGTGATCAGATACTATCTGGACACCAGAGCTCAACCACATGAACCAGCAACAAGTTTCTTGGTGGACTTGTCTGATATGGTACTTGGTTTCAACTATTTTATGTACAAAGATCAATTTTTTCTTACAGTGCAAAGGTGCCACAATGGGCATAACTTTCATGCCTTGTTCAGCAACCTTATATGCAGGTCAGTGGGAAGAACACATTGTGTATATAAACACAATGTTACAACAAAATGCTTTTCTATGTTGATGCATTATTGATCATTGCCAATTGCTGTGGGAGGGCACAGATGGTGACCTTGAGCTGTTCATTGAATATCTGAATAATACTGACATGAACCTCAAATTCACTCCTGTCAGCAGTATCAGCTCTATTGATTTCCTGCATCTTACGATCTTCAAAGATGGCAATAAACTGAGGGCAGCGATCTTTCTCAACCCCATGGACAGAAACAGTTTACCTCATTATACCAGTAACCATCAGAGGACGTTGATAAACAACATCTCAGTAGGACAAATGGTGAGAATTAAGAGACGGTACAGTACAGATGCTGTATATAAGAAACAGTCCGGCATTATGGCCAGAAGATTCCTGGATCATAGCTACAAATCTGAAACCATCCACAGGGGCCTTTAGCGAGCAAAAAATACTGAGAGTAGTGTTTTGCTAAGCCCTAAGCCCAAACCCAAGAGCAAACAACCCATAACATTTGTCATGACCTACTGTAATGAAGCAAATTTCATTGCAGATATTGTCCGTAAACACTGACTAATAATTAAATGTGACCCAGCATTTCAAAACAACAGCTACAAATATTTGAGAGTCACTTATAGAAGGGGAGAAATCATCAGAGATAAATTAGTCCATAGTTTCCATAGGTACCCAGTACCTAACCATACCGGGCTACCTCCATCTTTAAATGGCAACTACAGATACGGTCATTGCGTGGACTGTAATAATAACAGTGACTCCAATATTTTCAGACACCCTAAAATAGGGCAAGAATTCCAGATCAACTCATTTATGAACTGTTATGGCAGTTATTTCCTTTCTTGCGGGTATTTGATTTATGAATTTTGCAGCTTTGTTGTCCTGCTGCCATTCCTGCACTTTGCACTTTACTGTTGCATTGAGAACTTTATCCACCACTGTATTTGCACAATAAATGAGCAGCGTTCATCTAGCAAGGTAAGCATCTCATGTATTTGTAAACACCCTCTGGGAGCTTACTAGTAAAATTCTTGTAGCTAGACAGAGAGAGAGCAACCATGCCAGTAGATCTGGGATATTGGGCCTGTTACTGCCTGCAGGGAGCCCCATCTCTAGGGGTATAAAAAGAGTGGATTTTGGCACCATTAGGGGGATTGAGATCCAGAGGGGGAGCAAGAGAGAAGACAGGAGTTGGGGGTTTCAGCCTGCAAGTTCTTCCAGAGGGCCTCGGCGGGGCCGATGTGGGCCACTTGCCACCCCAGCCTCCTCTCTCAAAGACCCACATATGCAGAACCGGCCATTTAGGCATTAGAGAAGGGGAGCAGTGGAGCACAAGTTTGGGGCCTGTTGGTGCAGTGTGGGAGCTGGAGTCCATGAAGAGCTAGCAGAATGGAGGCCTGCCATGTGATCTCTGACACCATGGTAGGGTAAGCACCAATGGGGGCCCTGTATTTTGAGTAATCTTGCCTGTGGTTGAGTGCAGCCAGGGAGCAAGAGTGTGTTCTGTGGGTGGGCCTGCTATGGCAGATTGGGCCTGGGGCACAGTTCAGAGGTGGCAACCTGGACTGTTGAGGGTGTAGTGGTGACAGCTCTACCCCTTATCCCCTGGCCGGTGGCTGCTACAGTGTTTAGGCTTTCAGGGGGAGCGGCCAGTGAAGGAAGGGAAAGGTCCATGTGGGGAATGGTTGGTTGGACCCTGGCAGGGTGGCAGGCAATCTGGGTGCTCCATGTGGCACAAGCAGCAGTCCCCTGGGTGAAGGCAGTCTAGAAATTGAGAATCGCTGTATGATCGGATAGTGCCTCAGGGTCTCTGTAGGTCTAGGAGAGTGCCAGATTCCTTGGGGAACCTCGGTCTCTGTAGGTCCTGGAATTGTTTGGAGCTCCTTGGGGAGAACAGCCAGGTGTGTGGCATCAGTGATTGGGTATCCAGAAGGTCTTGGGTGGTTTTCTCTTGCTAAGAGAACACCAATTTGAATGTATAAGACCTCGTGGTAAACAGAATGTGCCCTGTATTGTAAGACACCCCCCCCCGGTGGAGAATGTTTAAAGAAAGGCAAAGTAAGAAATGGGATTGAGACAGTAGAAATGTCTCTTGCTGTTACCTCAGTTGAAGTTTTGCTGACACTTAGAGAATGGAAAAGTAAGCAAGTGCCTGTGTAAAGTCAGAGAGAAATGAAGGGATATGAAATAAGAGTGCTGCGGAGTATAAAATATCCCTAAGTGTGGCCTGTTCAGCCCACTGTATTGCTGCTGTCAGGAATGTAGCGTCTCCGGCTCAGGGAAATGTATGCATGCAATAAATCAATCTGTTGACCAATGAGATTGTTGCAGAAGGAATGTCAGGTTTTGGCCTGTGAAGTGACCCCACCATGTATGTGTTACCCCCATGCTCCATGGAGTGGTTCATCAACTTTCTTGTTTATTAAATCTGTTTTTGCACTTTTGATTTTGGAGTGGACATTGAATTTAATCAATTTGAACTGTGCTTGTTGTGCTTGTTAACGAACATTGCCCCCTGCAGTCTGCCCTCAGAATTAAAGGAGAGAGCCTGCTCCTTAACTAGAGAAGCCATCTCGCATCAACCGAAGAACCAGGTAATTAGCATATTACCGCCTGGCAAAATAAAGATTTTGATTGAATGATTGATTGATATTTCTGTTTTCCATGGACTGTGTTTTCTGTCTTGTATAGCACCCCCTCCCACTTATTACCACCTGGGTATCCCAAGGCAGTGGGAGTGGGGGGGCTTGCATATTTATTTGGCCAGTATTGTTTACATAGCAGTTGTATTCGTCATATGTGGTCAGTGCCACAGGGAGCAGAAACAATAGTTTCCAACTGTTCTTCCACTGTAGTCTCTGTTACTTGCATGTACCAACCTGGAAGTGCTCTAGTGAAGTAACAAGCCCCTAACTCTGCTTACCTTCTTAGCAAGAGTGACCTTCCCATGTAGTCTTGTGAACTCCAACACCAACTAGTTGCAGTGAATCTTGCCAGCATCAGTGCTTTGTGGTTGGCTGAGGGGACACATATATGGTAAATGCCAGAGGGTAGAAAACGTCCTGCATGACTACAGAGGGAAAGATGGAGCCAGCCAACTATCATGTCCTTCTTGGTTACATCTGGACTTCAGGCCAGAGTAGTTTTTGTTTAAGTCTGTGGAGAGGTTAAGACCATGATGAGTGTTTCTGACCAACATCTGAGGAGGAGGAGACAAACACATTGTGGTTATAGGACAATCAGGTTATCACTGACACAGGGGCAGTAGTGGTGGCAGTGGTGGATTGTTGTATTAGTGGTGGTGGCCTCCACCTCCTCAAAGAACCTATCCAGTGATAATGACCTCCGCATGTACTCTTATGGGTCTCAGTACTGACTTAGCTCAAAACAGATATGACCAGCGTCTGTGCTGTGAGGATGCCTGGGGGGATACATATGTAGCAGATGTCAGAAGGTAGAAAAGTCATGTGTGACTGCAAAGGGAGAGGGGAGTCAGCCAACTGCCCCACCCTACTTGGTCACACATGGAACTCAGTCCAGGATGAGGTTTTGTAAGTCTGTGGGAAGGCATTTGGACCCAGATAAGTGCACAACCACAAGTTGTTTTCTATGTGCTGCTCTGGGTCCAGTGTTACTGACTAGTAAGGCTCCTTATCATCTCCAACATAGTTGGACATCCTCTCAAAAGGCACACTAGTGGGTAAGTAGCTTATAATATTTATGACTAGTTGTAACATACATTAGGAGAAACTTTATGTTTTGAGTCAATATCATAGTAGGTTTACCAAAAAAGCATCCCTCCAACAGAGTCTCAGTGGAGTAGTGGTACAGCACATGCTCTGCTGCAAGAGATTGCAGCATGGTCCTTTTCCTTTCCCCACCTGTAATGATGAGCTGAGTTCTTCTCCTACAGGCTGCACAACTATTATCACTAGCTTCTACATGTTTTAATTGAGCACCACACACAACTGCTGCAGAAACAGTCACCCTGTGTGTCTCCATCAAGGTGTAGGACCTCGCACTTCAAATGAGGGTCGAGCACTATTGAGAAAAATAAAGTTTTGTTGTTCCAAAGTTTGGAACATTGATTTGAGACCTCATTCATAAGTTAGAAAGGAGATCGATTTTGTGTTGCGTCTGGTCCAGTCCTTCAACTGCTACCCCAACTTAAGCTTTACCTCTCATAACTTAACTGGTCTCACTTTGATACCCTCAAAGACCTGGACCAAGCATTAGACCATTTTGTAGCCATCTTTACAAGAGCCTGCAATATCTTTGCCCCAACACTGAAATGAAGAATGAAAGGACAGAATAATGGTTGGATAAAACAGCATCTTCTCAGACTTTTGCACTTCGGGGATCACCTTTGGTATAGAGCCAAAGCAACAGGAAAGCCAGCTGATCTGCAGAGCTTTAAGACAGCCAGAAATAGATGTACCAGAGAGATAAGGGCAGCAAAACCAAACTACTATAGGTAACAACTTGGGAATCTAAAGGGAAATGGGAAAATGTTCTGGGCTACTCTCAAGGAAATAACCAGAAAAGACAGTAAAATACCACCCACTATGCTGAACCACAATGTGACACAATGCCCAGTGGGAATAAGAGATATAGTCAACACCTCCTTCACTGATCTCAGTAGCACCTTCCCCCCAAGATTTCCTTCCAGATAAGGCACCCAATGATAAACCATACTACTCTAATCCAACCCCCCCCCATAGAGCAGACATACACCCTTTTTACTTTAGGTGGATCTCCATCTCAGACACCAAAAAATACTTAACATGAGTACTCAGCAAAACTAGAGTAGGAAGCAATTCCATTGATATGAAGCTAGTAGCCCTCACCCTGGACGAACTGATAACCCCCATCGCTAAACTGTTTTAACAAGTCACTCATGCTTGGACAGTTTCCCAAACTCTGCAAAATGGACCAAGTTACCCCAGTGCATAAAAAGGTGACCGAGCCCTGCACTTGAATTACAGACCCATCTTCATGCTGTCCCCCATGCAAAGCACTGGAGAGAGTTGTGTCTGATCAATTAACAGAATACCTAAGCAAATACAACATGCAATGTCCCAGCAGCATGGGTTCCGCAAAGCTCATAGCACTTCTACCGCACTCATTGAGTTCACAAACTTTCTTCACTCTGCTCTGAACAGCGGCAAACAGGTGGGGTCCATCTACATTGACTGTGTAAAAGCTTTCAGGCTGGTCAACCACCTTCTTCTACTAGAAAAATGTCTTGCCCTAGGTCTGTCTCCAGATACAGTCAACTGGTTCTGAAGCTACCTTTCATTGAAACATAGAAACATAGAATATGGTCGCAGATATGGACCGCTTGGCCCACCTAGTCTGCCCTTTTCCCTACATAATAGATAAGCTGCAGATCCTAGTTAACCAACAGCTTACTTCCTTCTATCCCAACTAGAATTGCCTTATATCTGTCCCATGCATTCTTGAATTCCCTACTGTTTTTGACTCCACGACCTCCTCAAGAAGGCTGTTCCATACATTCACAACCCTCTCCATGAAAAAATACTTCCTCACATTATCTCTGTGCCATCGCCCCTCTATCTTCAAATTGTGCCTCCTTATTCCTGCACATCTCTTTTTCTGAAAGATGTTACCCTCTTGGACTTTGTTGATTCCCTTGAGGTACTTGAAAGTTTCTATCATGTCCCCCCTTTCCCTCCTTTTCTCGAGGTTATACATATTAAGCTCCTTTAGTCTCTCTTCTTATGTCTTCTGGCGCAGACCCTGCACCATTTTGGTTGCCCTCCTCTGGACAGCCTCCACCCTGTCTATGTCTTTGCAGAGGTGGGGTCTCCAGAACTGCATGCAGTACTCCAGATGGGGTCTCACTAACTGTCTGTAAAGAGGGATAACAATTTCCTGTTTTCTACTGGTGATGCCTCTCCCTATGCATCCCAGTATCCTCCCAGCCCTCCTTATTGCCTTCTCACATTGCTTGCCCACCTTTAGGTCATCTGATAGAACTACCCCAAGTCCCATTACGTTTTTGTTGTTATCAGTATCTCACCCCCCATTGTGTACTCTTCCCCTGGGTTTTTGTTTCCCAGGTGCATTACTTTGCACTTCTTTGCATGGAATTTCACTGGCAGAACCCAGCAAGTGAAGGTTAATGGAACCTTGTCCAGAATCAAGGAAGTGTCCTTTGGGGTCCCCCAGGGATCCATCCTAGGATCCCACCTCTTTAGCCTGTTCCACAACACCCTCCTTCACTCCTTCTCATTAAATATACTGCTCTATGCGGATGATGCAGTAGTCTTCCGCAGCAATGATCATCTGGATACGCTTACCTATGAATTCCAAAACAGTTTCAGTGAGCTGGAAGAGTGGTTTCAACACAATAAACATCTTCTCAATTACAAAAAAACAAAAAACATGTTATTCTCAAGCAAACAGGCCAAAAGGAAAGCAAACTAACGTCTAGTAACCAACAGGAAGGGTGAAACCCTGGAACAAGTAAACACCTTCAGATACCTCAGAGTTACATTTCATGACTCTCTCACCTTCAACAAACACATCAACCTTATTGTGAATGCAGTAAATGCAAAACTAGGTATACTATATAGGCACAGGAACGCCGCCATCATACCTGAAGTCATGGGCATTATAGTCAACAGCTCAATCTTATCAGTCATTGACTATGGGATAACTGCCTACAGCGTTGCCTCAGACACCTCACTGAACAGAGTCAAAATGGTCCTGAATAAAGCCTGCAGACTGGTCCTCGGCACAGATAGGCTCACCCACATCCGCAATCTCTATACCCAAATTGGGTTGCTTTGCCTTCTTGAGAGGATAATGTACCAAGTCTACCTTATGGCTAAGAAGGCACTACTTGGCCTAACTGCTCCAGGGCTTCAGATGCTACTACAACCTGTGTCCACCCCACATCTCACCAGAAGTGTTACCAACAATGCCCTCCATGTACCGCATAGAAAGACTAGCCTTGATAAGCGATCATTTGCCTTTAGGTCCCCTAAATGGTTAAATAGACTCCCTGACGTGATGATGAATGCTACTAAGGTTGGCCATTTCAAAACAGAACTTAGGTACTACCTATCACAAGTAGGGAAATGAAACTGTTCTGAATAAGCCTACTAAGAAGCAACACCTTTCACCCTACCCCCTCCTCACCCTCCCCTTACCCCTTACCATGACCTGCTCCACTACTCTACCTTTCCTTCTCAATCACCCCAACTATCCCTCCCCTCCCCTACTCCTACTATGACTCTCTCCTCTACTTAGCCTCCCCCGCTCCACATCCACCTACCCATGACCATGCCTAGATGACTGATATGAATGTGCTTTATCAGTAGTTGGTTCTCTAGACAAGACTGTTAGCTGCTACCAGAAATAATTATCTAATTTGTAAATCTCTCCTGTATTAGTAACCATGATATGTCCTGTATATTTCCTGTACCTGACATGAAACCTTTGTAAAATAACTTCTTGCTCAATGGTATTGTAATCTGAAGCCTTAAATAAATAAAAATAAATAAATAAATATTAACAGCAGCAAATCTCTTGAATTACCTTTTCAAAACCTGCACTGCAAGGATCACTAAGAGATGCATACACAATAATAAGGTTTGGGTACTCCTATCAAATGGTGCCAGAACCTTCAGTATGGCTCAGGCCTCTGTGACCCCCCCCCAGTCATGGAGTCCTAAGACTTCCCCAGTGTCTGAGTCATCTCATAACAATCTCATGCTCATCTCACACTGGTAGGATGCATTCTACAGTGTGCTAACATCCTGTGTGAAGTAATGCTGGGAAAAATCAATGTGTTTTTAAACTTCACAGAGTTGGTTTTTGGCCTTGATGGAACTGTAGAAATGATGCAGAAAGCTTGAGCTGTCATCACACTGTTGGCAGTCTGAGCACTGTAATACAGGGATACCACAAGTGCAAGCATTGTAAATACCGCAGTTTTATTCTGGCCACAAAATGTTTTATTAATCCTCAAGAAGGCAGGATCTTCAGCATCCACAGTTTTATTAACTGCACTACAGAGTGGAATGCAGAAGGAGCTAGAGCCCTTGTCCCTCACTCCATCTCCATAACCACCAGTATCTAGATTGGGTCCCTGTTGCCCTTGCAACCATTGTACCCAACATCGACCCAATGGAGACCTTCAGTGTCCAGCAGGACCACCAACAGCCACAATTGGATATCTTGTGGCATGTGATTCTTCTTAGGAAAGGATCAAGCCCTACCCAATCAGAGGACACCAATCCACACAAGCCAATCAACTGGATCACTGGGGAGGTGAAGCCAAATTTAAACATGTCTGTGCTTCCCATTTCCCTTCCAACACTGCCATTGTCCAGATCAGGCCATAGTTGCCCTCACTGGTGGAATTGGGGGGCTAGGGTAGTTCAGTTCCACGATTAAAGTTAACAGTTAACTCAGTTCCAGGAGTCAAATAAGAAATAACTGATTCTGTGTAACATTTACCCACCAAATGACATAAAACTGAATCAATAACATGTTAAAATACAACATGTAATAAGGCAATGTATTCCCAGACCCATTAGGTATAGTATGTCCAATCTTTCATGAAAAATGGTATGTTCCCTCCCAGTGAATTTTGTCAGTTTCTGCCACTGGTTGCCCTTGTGACCATTTCTACAGACCACACCAAGACCCTACTAGTCCAGTAGGACCACTGCCAGCCACCCCACCAATAGACATCTTGTGGTGTGGCACTCACCTTGGGCAAGGGTTGAGGTTAGCCAACTGGAGAACATCACACCATGGGAGCTGACCAATCAGGTCATCTGGTAGGAGGAACAAAGCATGTCCACCTCTCTCGTGCTATGCATAACCTACATTGTTAAGCATGAGTGATTCTCCATTATGAGTGTCAACTAGCAGGAGAGTGTCTTCTAGGAGCATCTTACAGGACGATCTACAGGGTCTGCAGGCCACTCTGCCCAACAGACTTATGCACAACTGCAAATTGCAAGTTTGGTTGGTTATTAGGTGCATCAGTTTTTCTTTGCAGCTTGTTCACTCCCATCAGCATCACCAGGGGTCTGCAGGAAGTGATACTAGTGTATCCACTGATTAACCATAACTGCTTTTGTAGTACCTGTATCACCACATTCTCAAGTTTCCTGTCCTGCTGAATATTGTATGGCCATGCTACTACACAAACTTAATTCCAAGTTATTCTGTTATCTTGGAGTCTTGAGGTATTTTCTGGCAGTTTTCAAAAGACTTGGCTGCTTTGCATTAAGCCCATACTTGTAAAGCTCCTAATGGTTCAACCCCACTGGTAATCAGTTAGAGGAGTTTTTAAGGCTCCTTGTTCATAGTGTACTGAAAAATCAACCAACCACTCAGGGTATGATTGTTGCTCATCCCTAGTTATTTGTGGATGTTATAATAAATTCCTGTTCTCTTTCTTGTTAAAGTATTCATTATCTTAGAGCTTTCCTGGCCTTATAAACACACAGTCTAATCACACATTCCAAATTGGTCACAGAAGAGCTCATCTTTATTATTACAAAAGCTGTCAGTTGCCTGCCACCATTCTACAACTAAGTTCTCTACATTTATTTGTCTGCCTCCGTCTTCAATGTGGCAACAGCTAAGTCAATCCTGGTCCCGCTGTTTCTCCTATAAACACAACAGATGTTTTCAAAAGAGAGGGTTTGTCATTTACACAATTTAATGGCAGAAGTGTAATGCCTATGTTTGATGCAGTGCAAACCTGGCTCACATCCTGATCCCCAAATTTGGTTAGGTGAAGTAACAGAATCTCTGACTTGCTGTTTTTCTAACAGACAACCAGATTTGGAGGGAAGCTATGGGAAATGAGTGATGGTGGTTAATTTTATATCTCTCCTAAATATAATGTAAAAATGTTTAACAATCTTCCCAGCCTGCTCAGGTGTAAATTGATACCCTTTGAGATTAACAATGCTAATACAAAACCAATTCTACTTGTTAGCTATTATCAGCCTCTCAAGTCTAATTTGGTAATTTTAATTACCCTCTATAGTGCTCTTTTGCAACTAAGGAACCCTCACATGTTCCTCATTCTGGGTAATCATAATCTGGATTGCAACAATCCCCCGAATTTAACTAACCTACAAAATGTAATCTTAGACTGGGGAATCACAAAACTAATAGACAATTCTGCAAGACTGAACTCTAAAAACATAGCCAAGTTTTCAGTGTTCACACATATTTTTACAAATAAGCCTGAGATGTTTAATATCTGTAGTGTCCCAGATGATTTATTTAGTGACCACTAGGTAGCTTTAATTTATAACAGAATAAGGAAATCTGGTCTGTCTAGAATGACCTCATAATTTTTGTAAATACTTTGATTAAGCCAGCCTGATGCTGCTGAGAGCTGAGGTGCTGGATGCCTTACCTCGCACCATGCCGGTGACCCATGTTCAGAAATGAGCATGGACCACTGAAGGTTGGCAGAGGAGGGGAAGGATTGAGTATCGGAGGGACTGCTCTCCTTCTCCGGGGAGGGGGGACAACAGTGGTCGATTCATGACTGGCCCCTAGCGGAGGCTGGGGAGCAGCATGTTGATGTTGCAGAAAGGGGTGGAGAAGGGGAAGATGCCTGGCAGGAGCATGTACAGATGTGTGCATGCTCCTTCTGTCAGCGTCATTGCACTCCACATCTCCAGGGGGACCGAAAAGTGTGGAAAAATGACTCCTGGTCAGGCAGCATGAGCTTCCAACCTCCGCGGCCCGACCCCAAATGGCACCTCCTCGTCTGGATCTGTTCCAGTGAGTAGAACTATGGGGGCAGCGACTCCTCACCACCCCTCCATGGGGAGCAAGTCATGGGGGAACTGAGGAGGTGGCCTGATGTCGGGTGTGTGCACTGGGAGGTTGGTCGGGATGTTTCAGCCAACTGGAGCCAAGGGAGGAGAAATAAAAATAGGTAAATGCTTTGATTATACTATACCTCATTTGTGTCCAAGTTGGAGAATGCAAACTCTGAAAGGTTGGAGATAAATCCAACCATAAGGAAGGCTTGGGGATACTTTAAATCTGAATTATTTAATATTTGCAGTAGGTATGTCTATCTTCACACTAAACAGATCATCCTAGAATATGTACTGTGTCTTCAGTCTCTTCCTGACTATGTAAGTAACAGAAATTCAGAGACAATGCTTATAGTTCAGTTCAGTATATTGTTATGTAAATTTTGTTGTAACAAAAACATAAAAACAAACAACATAGTACAGTACAGTACAATGAATTTAAAATGTGACAAAGTACATCTTTCACACATCATATACCTTTAAATAAATCATGTCAAAATAGTTATCCACAGTTAATGGAGTGTGATGTTAACAACTAATCTGAAACATTAAAAGTATTTGCCCTCTTTGATCAGACAAACTTACCATGTCTCACAAAGAAATATATAGTGAAGGAATAATAAGGATCATTGTTAGCTCACATTTTAAATATTAACATTGGTTGGTCCAGAAAAATGTTCCCTCTTCAGAGGACTCAAGAATTAATCTCTATGTACTCTAAAAAGGGCAAGTAAACAGATGATGTTTCAGAGTATTAAGAGCATTCAAATTACAGTTACATAATTGAAAGTCATATGGTACATTATCCAATATCACCTGCCTTAGCTCTGAGTCAAAAACCACAAATCTCATCCTTGTACAGTATAAGCCCCTTTTAACTTTGGAGTCTACATCAGTGACAGATGGGACTCGCAGATATGAGTTTTCTTAAGACCAGAATATAGAGGTGAGATCCAAGAAGATCCTACCATACCCATATCTAATTGTATTGAAATGTCTAATAATCTTTCTTTAATGGTCATTCTCATGGTCCATATTTCTTGATCTTCCCCAAATATATCCTAAATGGGTACCCATGAACAAGGTGACCACAACTGTGAGCCTACAAAAGCAGCAACTCAATTACAGTGCCTGTGTTCAGGGCTACCTGGCAGGGGGCAACCAGATAATGGGGTGGGTGACATACGGTGATGGGAAGTACGCATGTATACACACGTGGGGAGGAGAGGCAGGGGAGGAATGGTATGTGAGAGGGGGTGTGGCGGGCAGCTGCTGAGCTGGTTCGTTAGTGTGCTGGGAAGGATGGTTGGTTGGATGGTGTATGGTTCGGGTCCGGCATGGCACGGCACATTTTTTTTTTGCCGGCAGGCAGCATTCAATATTTTTAAGTTTTTAAGCCCCCTGACTTGCACCCTCCTGAAGCTGAAAATCCATAAGTGGGTGGGGGGAGTGCAGGGGGCACAGCCCCAAACATTAAGAAAAACACCTGTATGTCTCAGGTGCCCTCTTTCTCCTTTTTGTGAGCGTGCATCACTGAAATTCATTTTCAGCGATGTGCACTCGCCTTAACGGCAATCGCTATTCTGCGATCGCCATTATGACATAGAACTATCCTAAACCAATTGAGTATATGCAGTCTGTAACAAAACCTTACCTGGGACAAACTGTTTCTGAGAAACTCTGATTAGTGGTGTCTTCCGTGCAAAGACAACAGAGTCTGTTGCTATCCATAACCAATAATTTAATCCAATGGTTCATAACTTGAACAGCCAAACATCTAACTTTCGTGAAACAAGTTTCTTTCTCTAAGATAACTCTTTGGGGTGTCATGAGGGACTAAAAGCACAGTATGAAGGAATCTTGATTGTATTTTATCAAAAGAAATATCAACTGACCATCTCTGTACTGTATCTCAGCACTGTATAGTACAATATCTGTGCATGCATTTTTCAACTCAAATGCTCACAAAGGTGTTTTCTGGGCATTACCACCATAGGGTTGCCTAAATATTGATATGGTACTAGCACCCTGCAACACAGTTTTTTCTTTGATTTATGTTGTCTGTACCAGAATAGATTATTTGTAAACAATTCACCAAGATATATTCCTTGTCTATCTCCAATAATTCACTTCCCAAACTCCATATGCATTTACCACCATTATTACTGAAATGTATGATTTTGGATTTTTCTATATTCACCCTAAGCCACCAGTTATTTGTTATAAGCTTGAGCTGATCTAATTTTTTTTTGCAGACATCCTACAAGAAGACTGCCAGGACCATATCTTCTTCACATAGAATAGACACTCTTTTGTCTAAGTATTTTTGAGGAATGAAATGCCACATTATTTGATTATTCCACCAATTCATTAAAAAACTGAACAAAGCTGGTGCTAGGTAACAACCTTGCCAAACTCTTTGATTAGAGACAAGTCTTTTAGTTAATTTCCAGTTATGTCCTTGTGATGGGAATGTGGCCATGTTACTGTAATCTCTTTTTGTTATTGAAATTAGTTTCTTTTCTGCTTATTCTCATATAAGTTCTTTCTATGTTTGGAATGGCATACAACAAACAAAAAAGGAGTTCAGGTCACATGTCCCAGCAGTTATCTTGGGAATTTTTCAAGGAAAAAATAGCTTGCCAGATGTGAGGGTGCTACTTTTCTCACATAAATATTCAAGTGGCTAGGAAGTAAACAGGGTAATGAGAGTTATGAATGAGGATGTCATAAGGTGAGAAAGGGGCAATGTCAGATGTAAAATCACACATACACTTACTGGAGAGGGCTGCCACTATACAAAGAGGTCCCATCCTACTGCCCTGAGCACATAAATAGAAGAGTTGAACCCAAACTCTCTCTATCTCTCTCTCTCTAACTCTGACTTCCTGTAACCTTTGAAGATGACTTGGGGTCTGTCTTGCTGTGTGTCCTCAGAGGACAGAGGGTCCTGCTCCATAGCTATCTTATCTGGGTGAGGAAAGAATAGTCCTAATGAATGTTTATTTCAAGTTAGCTGGCAGGTAAATATAGATCCTATTGTGAGACTAGATTGTGAGTTTATTCTATTACCCATCTACCTGTTCAAACTGTGTTATTTTCCTTTCCTGTAAATGTGTATATCTTTTTGGTTGCTGTACATATCCTGTTTGTAATATGTGTAGCGTTTAATAGTAAAGAGTCTATCTTTATAGAACCAGTGGCTGAACTAAGATAAATGTAATATTTCTGCTGGCAAAGTGAGAATTATGTGTTTAAAGTCCGCCATCTGAAGTATATTCTACCAAATACTACTGTGTTTGACCATCCAAATCCCTGAGTAGAACAGAGGTATTTTTCTGGTATATCGAGGTGGTGACAGCAGGAGAAGTGACTCAAACCAAACTACCCTAGAAGTGTACAGCCCAATGGGTACGTTTGTCACAAACAGTTAGCAGTGGTGGGATTAGTGCACAAATTTAAAGCCAGAATTTGTGGGCAGTGTTCTTCCCTGGTGGAACTAGGAACTCTGAAAGAGAGGTACAAACCTTACCTTGCATACAAAGAAACAGGGTTTGCCAGTAGAAAAGCCACCTTAACAGTCACGAAACAAGATATGCAAAAAGATCCACATCTTTTACTACTGTTCTTTTTATTTTCAGAAACACAGCTTAGCGCAGTATAGTTAACAAGTATGATCTCATCAATATAAACTTCATGTGCCTCAGCTCCATAAGCTGTGCAGAGGGGGATGGATTGTGAAGACCTGACTAGAGATGTCATAGAAGCCCTGGAGTAGAAGGACCAAATACCTGGGAGGCAGGCAGTCAATGAGGAGTGTGACAAAATGCAGTCAGAGCAGGTGGTCACTGACAAAGATGACCAAAATAGTAAGACTGAGGTCACAGAGTCTGAGCCAGAGCTGGACCTCAAGCCATCAACTGGTGAAGCAGTGCAGCCCAAGCCTGAGCCAGGAACTGGTGCAGCAGGTTATCATCATCAGCTTGAGCTTGTGAAAATGGAGCTTACGCTGAAAGAGGCAGAACTGCAGAGGGCAAGACTTGAGGCCAAGAAGGAGAGAGTAAGGCTGGAGGCTGAGGAAAGGAAGAAGGCACAACAGCATGAGATCCTGATATAACAGGAGAGAGACATCATGGTGTCAGCATAAGGTTTTCATATGAGAAGCAAGAGAGAAGGAAAAGAGAAGCAAGTGTAAAGACAGAAGGTACAAGTGGAAAGAGAGAAGGAACACCAACACAGGAAAGAGATGGAGACCCTGTACCAGAAGGCACCACCGCAAACATTAAGTAATGACATTGGAGGGGCTCAAATCCAGGATGCCACAACTAATTCTAAAATGTTTCCTCAATACCAGGAGGGGGTGATCTTGATTTGTCTTTAAAAATCATCTGAGAGGGTATTTGGCAGTTTAAATTGGACAAGTTTTTGTGGATGACCCAACATATGCCCTTACTGGCCATGCTTTGTACACATTAGCTAGAATGGATGATAAGGACTGTATGGACTATGATAAAGTCAAGATAGTGTCACAGTACTGAAACATTTCAATCTGACTCCTGAGCCTTATAGGAGAAAATTAAGAAAATTAAGAATGGGCACAAGAGACAGCTATGTAGAACTGCATGTTCAAATGTGTACCTACCTGGACCGTTAGGTGAACTGAGCTAAAGCTAGAACTGTGGAGCAAAAATAAAGACTTGTTTATAAGGGAACAATTTCTTAAAATTGTACCTGAGGATCTGTGTGTGTGGTTGCTGGACCTGGTACACAGCTCCACGAAGGAGGCAGCAGAAAGTGCTGATCTGTATGTGGCCAGCAGGTCACACACATTGCGAAGGAACAGTGGGGGGGGGCAGCACATGGTTTCAAGGGGACACACAAAGGACAGCCTAAAGTAAACCAACCTGCACCTGAGCCCAAAATACAACCCACCAGCCCTAAGGGCAAAAAGGAGCTGGGGCAAAGAAATGCTATATTTGCCAGAAAGTGGGGCACCTCTCATATAACTGCCCCCAAAAATATGAACACAGGGCAAAAGCCTGTGGAAAGGGGTGACTGACACAGTGGCAAGCAGCTAGCAGCCTGTTCACAGACGGTAGTTCCACCTAACTCCTCCATACATATGCACCCTATCCTAGTTAATGGGACTGTAATGCAGGGTTTGAGAGACACTGGCACTTCCATCTCTATGATGAGGCAGTATCTAATCCAGGCAGAGCAGATTCTGCCAGGGCAATTTTCAAAGATTAAGGGAGTCACAGATCCAGCTGTCCAAATATCAATGGCTTGGGAGGTGACCTTAGGGTGCAGGAGGTGGGAGTCATACCTGATCTCCCTGGATGTGATAATGGGGAATGATTCTGATCACAGAGAAACCCTGGTGTGTGTTATGACCCCCAGTAAGGCAAAGGAGCAAGCCCCTAAGGGTGGGGAGGGTGCAACGCAGCCTGCACTAACTCCTCCCTCAGCAGCAGAGGAAGCAGCTAGTGTGGTTGAGGAGCTAGTTAAAAGTAGCAGTCCTGAGTCCAAGCTGCAAACTGAGGAGATCTCAGCAATGTGAGATTTTCTTTGGAAGGGGAGTTGGGGAGGATCAGACTAAAGGAGCTAGGCAGAGCTCAGCTGGCTGATCCTTTCCTACAGAAACTGAGAGAAATAGCCAATAGTGCTGATGACTCTCAGGGGAGTAACAAGCTAGTTTATTGGGAGAATGGGTTGTTAAACAGGGAGTGCAGAACACAGAAGAGGTTAGAGGAAGAAGTACCCCAGCAGCTGGTAGTTCCACGGGCTTGCTGCAACCAGCATATGACCCTGGCCCATGTCATCCCCTTTTCAGACCACCTGGGTATTAGCCACACAAAAAGGTGGCTTGCCAGCCATATATTTTTATCTGGTACATACTGTACAGTATATAGATGTGGCAAATTACTTTTGGACTAGTCCACAGTGCCAGGGGAGTGGGAAAGGTGGGGGGCAAGGCCAAGGCAGCTTTGATGCTCCTGCATATTATTGATGAATCCTTTAAGAGGGTAGCTGTGGACATAGTGGGGCCCCTGAGATCCCTGAGTTGTATGGGTAAAAGGTACATACTGGTTGCTGTGGACTTCCAACCAGGTCCCCATGGCAGTGGCTACGTCCTCCATTGAGGTGGAGAAAGTGGCTGACAAACTCCTGGGAATCTTTAGCCGTCTGGGTTTTTCCCAAGGTATTTTGTCAAAGCAGGGGACGAATTTCATGTTGTCACTTATAACAAGTCTGTGGGAGAAGTGCAGGGTGAAACAGCTCTGTGCCTCACCCTATCATTCTGGGACTAAAGGCCTGGTTGAGTGGCTCAACAGGTCCCTGAAAACTATGCTCAGGACATTTTCTGACCAGCAGAAAAGGAAGAGAAACAAGTATTTGCCCCATCTCATGTTTGCTTATAGGGAAGTCCAACAGAAGTCCACAGGGTTCTCACCCTTTGAGTTCCTATTTGGTCAGAGGGTGAGGAAGCCCCTAGATCTAGTTAGGGATGAATGGGAGGGTGACTTGAGCTCCCAAGGGGAATCTGTTGTGGAGTACATCCTGAACTTCATGACCCAGCTTAAGGAGGTAATGGGGCTCATCCAGGAGGACCTAGCCACTGCACAACAGTGGCAGACCTGGTGCGACCATGGGGCCAGAGCCCGGGAGTATGAAGCTGGTGGACAGCAAGTGATGGTACTCATCCCAGTCTGACAAAATGAATTGCAGGCAGCATGGGAGGGCCCATTCTCCACAGTCAGGAAGGTGAGTGAGGAGGCATGGGGGGCCAGCGAGCAGATCCTTAGGATCACTAGGGCAGTGGGGCATGAGGGGGAGATGGATGTCATTGTCCATATGGGGAAAAATAACCTCACAAGGGAAATAGCAGTGGTGGTGCAGGAGAGGTTTAGGGGCTGAGGAGGGGATTGAAGCAGGTAGCTGCACAGTGGCCTTTACTGAGTTGCTACCTGCATGATGCCACAGGGAGGCTAGGGAACACTGCACTGGGGTCTTTAATGACTGGTTGACAGCATAGTGCAGAGAGGAGGGCTTTGACTACAACAGGGACTGGAGTCCTACCTGGGGGATAGAGGTCTGCACAAAGAAGATGACCTTCATCCATGCAGGAGGAGAATGGCAGTCCTGGGATGAAGGTTTAAATCCTACTTTGACAGGCAGTTAAACTAGCCAAAGGGGGGAGGCAGAAATCATTTGGGAGGCAGTGAATGCCACCTCCACAGAAAATGGAACAACAGAGAAGAGAAACCCAGGAGAAATAAATTCCTGAGGGGTAGAGGAGTGTAGGGATAAGGGGGAGGAAAGGATGGGAAGGTCAGGAGGGGGATCTAAGACTAAGAAAAGAGTGAGGAAGGGTGGCCAGATGGAGGATAAAAAAGGTAGGGACAGTACCAGTGACAAGGGAAGAGTGAAGGATGGAATTAGGAAGGGAAGGCAATATGGGGGGGGGGATATAAGGAGTGGAGAGCCATGTGTGTCAAAGCAAGGTGCCTAGGAAATAAAATTCCTGACCTTGATGCAACCTCTGTGAAGGTAGATGAGAATGTGGCAGCCATAATAGAATCGTGGTAAACTGACAACCAGAGCTGGGATATGGCCATTCCAGGTTACAACATGTTCAGGCAGAATAGGACAGGGAGGAAAGGGGGTTGTTTAATATGTGAGGGAAGGTGTAAAGGGAATGGAGATACAGGGACACCAGGGGTATAAGGAAGAGATGGATGTTCTTTGGGACAACTTAGAGACAGGGTCTGGGGCTTTTCCGTGGGGCTGGTGTACATACCAACAATAAAGGGGGAGGAGTTAGACAAGGTTTTGGGGGTGCCCATTTGCAGAATGACAAGCAAAGGGGAGGTATTGATTATGGGGGACTTTAATCTGCTTGTTGTAGACTAAAGCATTCTATCCACAGCTACAACAAAAAGCAGGATCATCCTCTGCTCCCTACAGGAGGAATTTCTCATACAGCTAGTTATGGGACCCACTAGAGTTGGGGCAGTGCTGGACCTAGACTTACAAACAGGGGCAGCACTGCAGATGTCTCAATGGGTAGCACCCTGGGTACAAGCAATCACCATACAATGTTGCTTGGCATACAGACTGGGCAAGAGAAAACCCACACTAGGACAAGGGTCCTGGACTTCAGGAGGGCAGATTTTAAAGAAATGGGAAACTACCTCAGTAAATATCTTGAAAGGGGAATGGCTGTGAAGGGAGTGGAGGCACAATGTAAAAAGATCTAGAAGGCAATAACTAAAACAACGGCAAGCTGTTTGAAGGACTAGAGATACACCCAAGTAGACTGAACTTCATCATCTGATAAAAACAAACTATTAGATCACCAAAGACCTTTCTCATGGTGGGTGTTTCCACAGTTTCCTAGAAGCAGCTTAACAGCAGATAGTCTGAGGTCTTTACCTGCTGCACAGAGGCTGATCTAATAAAGTGGGATTATGATATTAAAAAAAGAGTCTATTCAGGTAGACAGGATACTGCAGTAGTAAGTATTTCCTCCTATTTTTTGCACCATGGGATAGGCCTCCAGTAATCCAGCAGTAACAACCATTTTGGGAAAAAAATTAGTCTGTCAGGAGAAGTTTTCTGTCCATAAATCTCTACCCTCTCTGCATAATCCACAGTTGAAATTACCTCCCCTTAAAAAACAAACAAATACCTGGAATTATGCAGGGACAGCTGAATATGTTTGGACAGATCTTCTCTTGGTACCTTTGTTTGTATGCCATAAAAACAAATGAACCATAATCAGATGTTTAGAACTGTGCCATCAATCCGTAAAGCAACCCAGCAATTATGTCACCAAATCGGAGACTGATAAAACTGACCCCTGAAACATAATTCATAACCCATCGCAAAGGTGTTCTCTGTAAGGCCAAAAGGAGTTTCCCCTTGGCCAATTGGATTTTGCTTACCAGATTTCATATGTGGATTTTGGCCTTGTGTCTTGGAGAAAAAAGCCAACACCAAGAGAGAAATGCAGTACAGAAAGAAAACCTCAAATGATTCTTAGCAGAAATGATGCTGTTCACATTTAGAGAGACTATTTGCAGTGAATCAGTAAACTCAGATATTATAGCTCCAAGTAGAAAGAGACATACTCAAAACAATAACACAACCACCCCCTTCTAGATCCTGATCTACCTTTGTGTTTTTTAGAGAAACAGGTATCATTTTTCCATATACGGCACTTTTTTTTCCTCCCACATCCAGCAGGGTGGCTCTTCAGCCCAGCCCCTGGCCACCTCCATAATGGCTCCCCTTCCACCCTAGCCACTTTACCTGGTCTATTGGTTTCCCCATGAGCTTACCCCTCATGGCAGGGCTGGGAATGGACAATGGTCTTCTACCCAATGCAACATATTCAAGACAGACCAGCAGGGTGACCGGGCAGCAATGTGGGCACAGAATGATCATGAGGGGCTTCATTAAGCCCTTCTGATGCCATTTTCTTAGTTTTCTCCCACCCCACTGCAGAGCATTACACTTGTGCATGGAGGCACACCAGTCTGATGTGGTCCCACAGTCCCTCCTATAGGTGCCTCTCTAGCACTGTTAACCCTCAGGCCTCTGTCTGGGAGCAGTCTAGGCTGATTCAACATGCCACCCTCCCTGGCTGACACCTGATGACCCAAGTCCCTTTCCAAACCTGGGTCACCGGTGTGGGAACAGGTGAGGCACTGGGCATCTCTGCCCTCTTCACCACAGGGCCAGAGAAAGAGGTTTCTGACTGGAAATCCTCAATGTCAGACAAGGGATCTCTCTGAGAGGAAGTTATGGAAAAGGCTTCAGAGTCATCTCTTCTCTATTTTGTGTTCCATTCAGGACTTACTCCCTTATAGGGGTTCAAGTCGATTTTCCAGGACCAACAAATCTGTTTTAGGCTCCTTATCCTTAGGCTGCTGGCACCTGGACCTTTTAGTTCTAGCAGCCATAGATATGCCATCTCCTGGCAGGGAGGAGGCACACTAAGAGACCCTTGGCAGACATTATAGTGGGTTTATTTACTAAAGACTCCTGACCATGGGAGGGACTCAGAGAGGTGCTTAAATGGGAGGGGGAAGGCAGTGGCTCTGAGCTGTTTGAACTATCACATCATTCCCAGTCGATGATTTAGAAGCAGCTCTTTGAGAAACCTGTAGATGAAAGGGTACAGTAGCCTGGGAAGGAGGAGGAGGAGGAGGAGGTGCTGGGAATGGATGTGGGTAGGGTTCATTAACTTGGGTGGGGGTACTTGATGGCAGATACAAATTAGAGAGAGGGGAGGTGCAGAAGCATATTTTTCTTTTGTGGCACCTTGTTTTAGTAACTGGCAGACCACGTTATCTTGGTCAAACCATCTTTTGGTTTATGGGATGCCCACAGACACTGAAGGTAGGAGTGTCCTTGCTCATTACACAAGTTGCAGCAAAAAGTATATGAGCAGTTAAGACTAACATAGCCTTACTCCAGATATAGCACACAGTAGTTACAGGTGAGTTAAGGAGCAATACATATAAAATTACTTAGATTTTTCTTGGTAGAAACATAATCTCCTATCCCTTTTGATCAAAAAAACCTACTGGGCAGGTGTTGTACTCCTGTGTTAGAATGTTTCAGTTTAATCCAGAACTACCAACCCCCTGTCCAGATTTTTCTATGTCTTTGAATAGTTCAGGCTTTTCTAAGATTTCACAACATTAAATTAACTTGTGGCCTATCTAGACTTTACCAAGGCCTTTGGTACTATGCTGCACAGGAGACTGATAAAGAAATTAAGCCGACAAGGGGTGGGATCCAGATTAGTGGTAGGCGAAGACCATGCTCTTTGCTACACGTTGCCCTACACATCATAACCATAATTACATGAAGTACTCAGCAACGCGAAGCGAATAACTTTGCATTGAATTTTAACACAAAGTCCCATTGTTTCCTATGGACTTTGTGCTGACTTCGTGTTTATTTTGGCCATTGAGGTGAAGTTTGCAGTGAATCATGGGATGGCAGGTCACGTCGACTCTAAATTGTTTTGCCCAACTTCAGTTCTGCGTAGTGTTTGTAGTGGAAAGCTGGAGACAGTTTGTTCTTAGAGCCCTGTGAATCAAACCATCGAAAAACCTTTTAAAAATAATTTTTGAGCCATTTCATTTGGTTAAAATTTAGTATATAAATTGTAGGAAACCCTCTCGTGCTTATATCATCAAGTGTTTATTGTTTTTGTGTGCATTTTGAATGTTAATTTAGCACATTCAGTCTGTGTACTGACGGACACTGTAGAAGTGTGCTTTGGGGGAGGAGCAGATCTGTGGTGAAGGGAGATTCACAGTGAGAAAGGCAGTCTTTCTAGATGTTGTTGGGTAGCTAGTGTGTTAGTATTTGTGTATTCATGTGCACACAGTAATACTTGTAGTAAGTATATCATTTTTTATGTTTGCTTGCACGCATGTGCAAGAAACATAGTGCCATCACCGGAAATTTCGGAGGTGTGTCACCCCTTCCTCCAATTCAGTCAGTGTGTTGGCAGGCGCGGCCCCTGTAAGCCAATGCATGCTGGAGCTGTCTATGACAAGCTCCAAAATGCAGTGGCATACAGTTCAAAGGGGGAGCTACGATTGAGTGAGCAGCAATAAGATATCGCCTGCTCATCGCAGCTCCCACACACACTACACCTGCATACGCATGGCGTTAATGCGCCCCGCGCACGCACCACACTGTATAGCCGACGGGGGTGCCCAATCCCCATCAGCTGTGCTGCATTCCCCGCCTCCCCCAAAGTTTTCAAATGCCACACTGGGTGCCCACCCCAGCGTGGCAACTAATGATATAGCTGACGGAGAGTGCCCAATCCCCATCGGCTCCACTGTCCTCACCCCCTCTCCGAGTACTGGGTGCCACGCTGGGAGCCCATCCCAGCATGGCAACTGATGCTTGGCCGACGGGGTGCCAATCCCCCGTCGGCTGAACGCCTCTTAACCATCCTTGTGCCATGCTGGGAGCCCACCCCAGTGTGGCAAACGTCCCGCGTCATCCTTTTTTTTTTTTTTAACCTGTAAGAAAAAAATGGTCCCACGTAGTCTCCCTGGCCCCCCTCCCACAACCCGCACCCACCCACTGCGCACCCTGCCTCCCCACACCCCTCACCCCAAACTTACCTCTCGTACCTCGGCGATTCTTCGTGGACTGGGAACACGCCTGCACTCTTCAAAGCTGACCGCGAACTGAGGAAATGCCGTAAGCTGTATAATGGGCTAGACAGGGGTTTTCAACTTTGTTGCATATCTCAGGCATTTTTGGAATTTTGCACCAAATTTTCAACATGGGGTTTTGGGACCCTTCTCATGAATGATGTCACTGTCATGGCGTTATTCGGGCCTGAAGGGTGATTT
Organism: Neoceratodus forsteri; assembly: GCA_016271365.2. Classification (NCBI taxonomy): domain Eukaryota; kingdom Metazoa; phylum Chordata; order Ceratodontiformes; family Ceratodontidae; genus Neoceratodus; species Neoceratodus forsteri. The sequence goes on along the minus strand of CM057450.1, from coordinate 654,451,847 downwards.
CACAGTCACTGCGCCGAAATCACCTTTCGGGACTGATTAATGAAATGATACTGCCAGTGTTCATAAGGTGGGCTCTCAAAAGCCTATTTTGAAAATTGGTGGAAATCCAAGACTTATTTATAGTAGTCGTTGCGCGAGTTCCTACGCACGCTCATAAGTTCGCGACTTTTCAATATTTTCACTCCAGATTTTCAACATTGCCATTTTACCACACCTTCTTATGGGTTTTTTCACATCTCTCCCAAAACATGTTTCCGCCCATGTAGCGCGCAATGGAGCAGTCGGTGTGCGAAACCAATGTATGAGACAAATTAAGAAAACCACAGTGACACTGTTCATGAGCAGAGGTCTTAAAATGGCTATGTTGAAAATTTGGTGAAAAAATTCCTAACAATGACTGTTTTACGAGCGTGAGTTGTGCAGTTCCTGCGCACGCTCGTAAGTTCACGAATTTTCAATATTTTCACTCCAGATTTTCAACATTGCCATTTTACCACACCTCCTTATGAGCAGTACAGCTGCCATTTTTCACATCTTGCCCAAAATGTGTTTCCGCCCATGTAGCGCACAATGGCGCAGTCGATGTGTGAAATCAATGTATGGGACACATTAAGAAAATCAAAGTGACACTGTTCATGAGCAGAGGTCTTAAAATGGCTATGTTGAAAATTTGGTGAAAACTTTCCTAAAAATGACTGTTTTACGAGCGTGCGTTGCGCAGTTCCTATGCATACTCATAAGTTTGCAAATTTAATATTTTCACTCCAGATTTTCAACATTGCTATTTTATTACACTTCCTTATGAACAGTACAGCTGCCATTTTTTATATGCCGCCCAAAATGTGTTTTCATACATGTAGCGTACAATGGTGCTGTTGGTGTGCGAAAGCAATGTTTGGGACAGAGTAAGAAAATCACAGTTACACTGTTCATGAGCAGAGGTCTTAAAATGGTTATGTTGAAAATTTGGTGACAAAAGTCCATAAAATGACTGTGTTACGAGTGAGCATTGCGCAGTTTCCATGCACCCTCATAAGTTCATGACTTTGTAATATTTTAAGTCCAGATTTTCACCAGTGGCATTTTTCCACACTGCCTTATTTACAGTACAGCTGTCATTTTTCACAACATGGCCGAAGTGTGTTTTCACACTTTCAACGCAGAGATGCGTGGTCGCTGTGGGAAATCATTGTTCAGGACAAATAAAGAAAATCACAGTGACACTGTTCATGATTGGAGGCACCAAAATGCCTGAGTTGACAATCTGCTGTAAATAAATCCCCAACCTAATTATATTACGGGTGTGCGTTGCACAGTTTCTATATACGCTCGTGACTTCACCATTTTTTTAAATATTTTTACTGCAGATTTGCAACATTGACATTTTTTACACCTCCCCACGAACAGTACAGCTGTCATTATTTACATCCTGTTCGGAATGTTTTTGCACCTGTGGTGCTAAATGCCGTAGTTGCTGTGCATAAGCAGCTTTTGGCTAAGAAACTGATATTCCCCCTGTTCTTGAGGTGGGGTCACAAAAAAACCATGTTGAACATTTGGAGTGAAAATACCAGCAGAATACCCTAGGTATTAGGGTTTCCAACCATAACGTCTAACCCTGTGAGAATGACAGGCATCAGGAGTGTGACTTGGGATTCTTGTCTGTAATGCTTATACCATTCCACACCTGCAGCCAGTGAGAAGCATCGGGTATGCCTTGGACTCTTCGGCCCCAAAGTTCACCCATTCTCCTATATCACACCCATCTCTGTATTTCCTAATGGAATGGGGTGCACATAAGGACCAAAGACCCCAAGGAACACCGTGACACTTGCCAGTGTCTGCAGGGTGGGGTGTACTGAAATGGCGTGGCCGTTATACCTGACAACCCAAAGGCACACCCCAATGCCTGTCACTCTCTGCAGGGTGATGGTGGGGTTGGCTTCAGTTCAATACTTCACTGCCATTACTATTACGCAGCTCTGTAACTTCTACACTACCACTGCCAATGCTAGCAAGCAAACATTCGGCATCGACAAATGCTTGTTACTGTTTACAGTGGTGCTGTGCCTTTTTTCAGTTGGTTTAAAAGATTTGGTTGTAGTGTACTGAACTGCTAAATTTTCTGCACATTACCTTTAGTGTGTGTGTGCATGTCATCAAGTCAGACACATTTTATTGCACCGTAACCACAGCACTCTGAATCTCGTATCCAGCTGAGGTATTTTTTACTGCTTCATTCTATCTAGGTAGTGGACTTGAACTGCAGCTGTCACCCACCCCCCACAAAAGAGAGCATCATTTTTCCAGTTTGGGATTTGTGACCACTGGTTAAGGTGTTGCTGTGCCTGTGCAGCTACATCTCTTGAGTGCTCAGTCTCCATCTGTCTGTGCATCTGCATCTGTTAAGGGCCCAATCTTTATCTGTAAGCCACAGCTGTTGTTTTTTGGCTTCCCATCCACCCCAAAGTTCAAAAATCTAAAATTGTTGTTAATTTTCTGTGTAATTCCAAAAAATGCCTGCAAAGAGGCATGCAAGCAAAGATGTTTCTGGCCATGGCACTGCTGCCAGTGGCAAGAGTGGGCATGGGCATGTGTATGGTAGTACGTAGCATAAGGGCATAGTTGATGGCAATAAAGTGATTTCTCCGACCGTGTTTTTCACAGTGCAATCAGTTGCTTCAATGTTGGTTGGAGATGCTGTTGTCCCTGCTGGTGGTAGTAGTGAAGTTGGTGATGGCATGAGTATTGCTCCAAGTTCAACCTGTGACAAGCTAACAGGTTGCCAAAATATTGTGGAGTCCAAACACATGAGTCAGAGTGTAGCTAATGTCACACTCCCCGTCCCTGTTACCGCAGTAATTGAACATGATTCTGATCCTGACAATGACTCACAACCATAATCTAATGTTTCCAGTTATATTGAGGTTATGCCTGGGCCATCCAATCATTCAAATGTTGAAGAAAAAATAGTGGATGATCATACTGAGGCTGTGGTTGGACTTAGAACATGTTCTCCACAGGACATAATTCAAGCTGAATTTGTGGATGCAGATGATGATTACGATGATGTTTTCAGTGACCCCAGTTAGGAACCAGAGAAAAAGAAAGTAAAGGTGGCTGTGTGTAAGCAATGAGTTATTAAATCCTCCCCTCCTCAAAGTTGTGATGTAGCTGTGTCTGTTGATGATGATGGTCCTGTAATAGTCATAGATTGTGATGGTCGGGTAGAGTCCAAGTGTGCCCAACAGAAATCATGCAGTACACTCCAAATTTCAGTGCCTAAAAAACTGGAGTCCAAAATGCAGCATCAAGGACAATAGGGCATCAAAATCCCTAGTTTGGGATTTGTTTGTACAAGATGCAAGTGATGAAACAGTGGTAATTGCCAAGTGTGTGTGAAGCATGGTAAAAAGGGTAGCCATCTGGGCACCAGGGCCAACATACACATCTGAAGAGCAGGCACATGGCACTGTGGACTCGACACCAGAGGGGAGCTAATGCCATAGTGGGGTGTTCATCCTCTTCCACCTTATTGAGCATGGTCTCCCCTTCCTTGACTGGAAGTTGCCCAAGTAGCCATGTCTGTAGTAGTGGTGATATAACACCAGAGGATTACTACAGGCACGAGGAGGAGGAGGAGGATTTTGAATTGTCAAGTTGTGGTCAGAGTAGCAGTGGTGGTGGTCTTTGCAATATTTCTAGTACATCAACCCCTGTTCATAAAATGGGGAAAATAACATGATTTGTTGGCTTGCCACATGTGCACCCTCTCATCACATAGCAAAAGCACCCCACACATGGCAGTTTGCAGAGCAGAGCCATTTGGCATGCCATGTGCAAAATGGGTTACAATGCAGCCCACATTGCACAGTCTTTTTGCCCAGAACATGAAGTATCTACCAAATCATATGGTGTCCCATGAACTGAATACTGCTGTATCAGGAATGCTGGCAATCAAGCTTTTGCTCTTCTCCTTTGTGGAGAATTCTGAATTCTGGCCTTTTGCGGCACGTGCCTGTCTGAAATTTAAAGTCCCTTCCAGGACCTGTTTTTCCACCCGTGCTGTCCCGGAGTTATATCAGACTGTGACTGTCTGTAAGACTTGCCCTTTGACATTCCTCAACACAATACAGTCACTTAAGTATGAATATGTGGACAAGTGGCAGAATGGTGGGTAGTGCCTATCTGTGTATTACTGCACATTGGGTGCAGGTACTGGGGGTTGTTTGTGCTGGCAGGATTGGAAATCAGTGTAATAAGTCAGACTGTCATGGTAGCAACCTTCAGAGAATTAGACAGCATGCAACACTTGCAATGCACAGCACTGCAGGGTCCCACACGGGTGAAAACATGCTAGACTTGCTACTGACAGAAACTGATGAGTGGCTGAACCCCTGTCCCTAAAAGCTGGCTTTATAGCTAGTGACAGTGGATCAAACGTTAAATGTATCAACAATAGTGGCTTTGTGAGGGTTCACTGCATAGCCCACTATTTAAATCTTGTGGTACAGGAGCTTTTGCAGCACCATGATGTCAAGCAAATGCTAACAGTTGCACCCCACATCTGTGCACACATTGCACATTCTGGAAAGGCACATGACCAAATTAGGCAGCTGCAGATTCAAAACAACCTCCCTCAGTACCATCTCAAGCTTGAAGTTGTCACGCACTGAAACTCTGCACTTTACATGGCAAAGTGGTTGTAGGAACAGTACAAAGCCATCTCTGAATACCTAGTAATGCACACCAGCCGTGACAGTCCAGGGACCTCAGTGTCTTTGACAACTGAACAGTGGTGCCTCTTGGACTCAGTGATTTCAGCTTTGAGACTGTTTGAACATGCAGCACAAGCAGTGAGTGGTGACACTGCATCCATTAGTCAAGCCATTCCACTGCTGCAGGTGCTGAGGTAGACTTTGTTGAATCTGTAGCCTAGCCTTGATGTGTCTGGAGATAGGTCAAGCAGTGCATTACTGAAACACATGCTTACAATATTTGACCTCAATCGCCACATTACCATTATTCAGCAAAGTGCAGAATCTGGAATAGCAACAATGCTGGACCCACAATACAAACGTGGCATTGCATCCTTACTGGGGGGGGGGGGGCCGATCAGGTTAAAAATCTGACTGGACAGCTGGTCTGATTGGTTCATGGGGAACAGAAGTCACATGCAAAGTTCTGCAAACTGCAGCATAACAAGGCTGAAGGTTGCTGTGGAGTAAGCACATCCAGTAAGGTGGCTGCGGGGCAAGGGGGGGTGTCAGCAAACCCGGTTGCCATTAACCCACTATGGGGTGACTTGTTTCAACTAGGAATCTGTGACCTCGATGAATCCTGTGAACAGGTGGATGGGTCATCAGGAGTGCGTGCAGCACAGAGCATGGTTGATGCCTATTTGGCTGAAAACAGGCATCTGTTAGTGCTTGACAATCCTCTGCTGTACTGGAGTGGCAAGGTGAATGAATGGCCAGAGCTGACTTCAGCAGCACTAAAGCACCTGACCAGCCCACTCTCTAGTGTAAGTGTGGAGAGGGTATTCAGTTCTGCAGGGGCAATAGTGCGTGACTGTCATACTAACCTGTCACCTACAAATGTCAGCATGCTGACATTTATAAATATGAACGAAGGTCACATACCAAGTTGAACTACCACATCTGTGTTTGTACCCCATCACAATGATGGTTGTGCTGATGATGTGGACGAAGCAGACCATCCTGGTGGCAGCGTCAAATGGTCTACCATTGAGGTTGATGATTCAGTCATGGAAAATTCCCTAGAGGGCACAATTCCAACCTTGATGACTGCGAGGGTAGCTTCCTCTTTGATCAGGAGGATGAGGAGGATATTGCTGGTAGTGTGTAATGGGTTTAAAGGCTATCGCATTTCTGTAATGTTGCACTTTTTTGTCTTTCATAACAAAAAAAAGTGTCCTTGACTCTCATTCCATATGACAGATATGCACAAATAATGACCCATCATTCTATTTTACATTCCCATTGGTAGATTTCTTGAGTACACTTAACAGAATGTGTGCTGTCATTAGCAAACACAGTCAGCCTCATAAACACAACTGTCCAGTTGTTGTATCTACTTAAATCTGGCTGATTGAATGACAGATATCCTCCTCCTGACACGGAAAGACTGTAACACATCATATCCAGTCACCTGTCTTGTCAGAGTGTGAGGCAGTGATACTGTGCCCATGCCCAATGAACAAACCTGCAGCCAGCCAAAGCCACCCATCTACATGAGAGTGAGATACGGAGAATGTGTAGCTGTGCCCATATCCAATGAATGATCCTACAGCCAGCCATAGCCACCTGTCTACATGAGAGTGAGAGACAGAGAACATGTACCTGTGACCATGCCCAGAAGGAACCCGCAGCCCACCAAAGCCACCCGTCTACATGAGAGTGACAGACAGAGAATGTGTACCTGTATCTATGCCCAGATGGAACCCACAGCCAGCCAAAGCCACCCGTCTACATGAGAGTGAGAGACAGAGAATGTGTACCTTTGCCCATGCCTAGAAGGACCCTGCAGCAAGCCAAAGCCACTATGCTTCTTATTATCAGTAGTTTACAGTGAGTATGCAATAATTTGTCAGACTGTACTATGGTTTTTCCTTAAACTATGTGAATGCTACCTTAACCATTTTATAGGTGCCTCTGTCACCAAATATTGGCAAATGATTTTTTTTTCACAGGTTCCAGATTCAAACAGAGTAACAAGACATAAGTTCTGTAGTACCACAACCACCTAAAGGATATCATTTTCAGGTAAGTATCAATCTTATTTCATCTATTCTTTTTAGTCTTTCATTTTTTCATGCCAGTGTGAAGTGTACAACGGAGGTGACATACAGTTCAGATAATGTATTTTTCATGCACATCTGTCACTGGCATAGTTCAGTACACCATGGCTGTACTAATTTTTGTCCTGGTCATGACAACACATCATGTAAGGTAACTTAAGTTAAGACAGTAGGCAAGTGCATGTCATACACACACTAAACTTGTTAGTTGGTCTTGTAGTGGCTTACTAATAGCTTAGTATGTTAAGCCTGATATACCAGACAGGAACAGCCACACTTGTAACAGAATGTGTTAGTGCAATGAAGTCTGAATAATTTCTTCTTCGTCTGTTTGCAGGTAACATTTAGATGCTGTTTGCTGCCATCGGTGCTTTCTTCAAATCAGAATACGTGCAACTTGTATGAATCTGGAGGATACACAGAAAACCTGTAAAGAATACGAAGCTATTACTGAAACTTGTTTTCAAATGATGCCCCGACAATCCCCCTCCCTAAAAAGAAATACTTACCTTTCATGGCTTGACAGTTTTCATAGAGCCAAAGTCAGCAGCAAGCCAAGATGTATGTAACTGAAGTAGGACTTTATGACCTGTGAGAGAAAAAAGATATGATTACATATATATATATATATATATATATATATATATATATATAAAATAAATGTATGGGTCTCTGAAAAAACCTGAGTGTGAAATGTACAGTAACTTACCAGTGGTGGTATGAATACATACACATAGGGCAGCATGTTTCAGTCAGCACAACAGATTAATGGTCTTCAAGACCATCACATTATGGTTCACCCAATGGTCATCTGTGGCTATCATCATTTGACAACACACTGTGCATCAGCTCAGTCAGTGGCAGCAAAAAAAAACAGAAGAAGAACAGCAGCAGCGGCAGGTGCCAGAGTAGTGGCGGTTGGTGCACTCTTTAATCATGACATCCTGAAATAAGTGTCACTTTCAGCACATTTTCTCATGTGATTATTCTTCATCGAGAGTCGAGACACTAATACTGCATGCTGAATGATGTAGCAAGATAGCAGTATAAGCATGCTACATTCACATATCATAGTAATTTTTTATCTGAGGGGTTGTACAGTAATTGTGTTGGGTGATGGTAGGGTATTTTTATTGTGGTTGTTGTAGGTATGCTAAGAAAACAGAACACAGTCAACAGCACCAAAAAACTTATATTGCATGACAACTACTGCAGCAGTGCAATAATCTGTTGACAATTTTTGCCTGTACTTTTCTATGTGATTTTCGATAGGTAGTAGTTATCTACTGACTTGTCTATATGATACCCTTATTTCCACAATTTACAACTGCTGGACTACGTTTTTTCACATATGACATAATAAATAGTGTTCCTTTTAATCTTGCTTGTGGCAGGTTTTCATCAGTATTCACATCGTTTTTTGTACATCTATCATTTCAAATCCTTTCTGTTGGGACTCAGACGAAGTACCATGCAGTCCAGCAGGACATGGTACACCACCATTATATTACGGAGCAGTAGGTGTTTAAAAACAGCTGGGTATACTGATTAAAACAACAGTTCAGAACAAGATGCCACCATGCATATGTGGCCCAACACGTTGTCCTCTACGTGCCCCAGAAGAAACAAATCCACCTCTCTCCATTTTACACAAAAAGAAAAAATTAAACTATTAACAACAACTACTGAAACAAAAATACAAAGAGGTAAACTAAGGAATCAGGAGTGGAATATGAACTTAAAATCAAAAGGGGCATAACTCCAAACAAGAAATAGGCAACTAAACTACAAAAAAATCTGCAAATGCGACTGAAAATTCAAAATCTAATTCTTTGTCTCTCTCCCACACAAAACAACTCCTTCTTCAAGACTAGGCAAGGCGAAAGTGAAACTATTTCGCTGTCTTGCCTGATTAACTTCCTGCATGCAGCATGCGATCTGTGGGCTGTTTCAATTATCATACACTTCACCTTTCTGAAAATAAGGCAAAGTGAACACAAAGTCAGCAACACAAAGTAGCCCATTTTATTGGAGACTTTGTGTAGAGCCAAGGGGATGTGGAGTGGGTTACTTCGCATGTACTTTGCTAAGGAAGTAAAACCTTGTTGCATCTCTAATGCAGAGTGGTGAACTGGATTAGAAACTGGTTCACAGAGAGCAGACAAAGAGTGGTTGTTGAAGGCACTTACTGTAATGATGGGAGAGTGACCCATGGGGTGCCACAGTGCTCAGTATTTGAACTGGTTCTTTTTAATGTTTTCATAAGCAAAATTGCAGAAGAACTGGATGGGAAAGTATGTTTTTTGCAGATAGCACCCAAATCTGTAATAGGGTGGACACTAAGGAGTAGGTGGAGAAAATGTGTAGGAATCTTGGGAAACTCAAGGATTAGTCAAGAACATGGCAGTTGGGTTCAATTCCAAAAAGTGCAAGAGCATGCACCTAGGGCAGAAGAACCCAGGAGCTGATAATATAATGGGGGTACTGACAGTTGCTAAGCAGGAAAGGGACTTTGAGGTTATTATATCTGATGACCTCAAAGTGGCAGGGCAGTGTGACAAAGAAGTGGGAAGGGTCAGTGGGATGCTCAGATGCAAATGGAGAGGTATCTCCAGCAGCAGGAGGGAGGTGATATTGTCACTGTATCGTTCACTGGTGAGATCCCACCTAGAATATTGTATCCAGTTCTGGAAACTGCACATCAGAAAAGACATAGACAGGGTGGAGGCAGTCCAGAGAAGGGCAGCAAAAATGGTGCAGGGGTTGCACCAAAATCCTTATGAGGAGGGACAGAGGGATCTCAACATGTACACCTTAGATGAAGGTAGAGCAAGAGGGGGACATGATAGAAACCTGCAAGTACCTCACAGAGATAAGCAGGGTGCAAGAGAGGAGTCTCCTTCAAAAGAGAAAGTGCACCAGGATTGGAGAGTAAGTGATGCAGCTGGAGAGGGGGAGGTTTAGGAGGAATGTTAGGATGCATAACTTCATGGAAAGAGTTGTTGATGCCTGGAACAGATTGCCAGTGGAACTGGTGGAGACAAAGACAGTAGGATGCTTCAAGCATGGGGCAGACATACTGTAGGAGAATATTATTAGTAAATAGGCAGGGAGGAGGGAGGGTCACAGGAGACCAGTTATGGTCTGTGAGGGCAGTCTAGGTATGGATCATCTGGGCAGAATGGGTAGGTTAAGCAATCTTTTTCTTCAGACAAATTCTATGTTTCTATGTCAGCCTGTACTGTGTATCAAAGATTCTCACTCCATCACGGAACAGGATAGTTACAGTCTTGACTGCTGGCTTGGTGAGGGATATAGTAATGAAAGGGGATAATAGTGGGGTGGCTTTTAAAGCATGGAATTAGTGCCAGAATCTATCAAGGGATGCCACTGATTTAAAGCTCACATCAAGAATTAGAGTTATGGGGAAACATAAAACAGAGCGTAACATTTAGAGGCATAGAACATGCGCAAGTCTTGTAAGAAGAAGAAGAATCGGCATTTATATAATGCTTTTTTTGAAGTTAAACTTTTTATTAAGCATTTTCGCAGCATTGACATCCAAATACATAACATAGTAGAGTAAAGTAACATATTTCACCACTGTATCAGATAAGCAGACATTGATTAGTGAACAGTGATAATGATATTTATAATGATACTGATAGTGATAATAGTGAGAGGAAAAGTAACAAGAACTCACCACTGTCAATTGTCTGACATGTTCATGTGAGGCGGGTGATTAGTCAAGGCACCTTGCACCCTAAAACAAAACAAATAGCCACAAGGAACAACAGTTCCATATAGTACTAAAGCAACTATTTACATACAGGGAAGAAATATAAGCATATTCGTAAAATATGGATGAACCATAATAACAGTACCATATCCCATATAAAATTACCCTACAATACACCAGTCTCACTGTGATAATACTATCAGTGCACAAGTGATAATACCATCATTTCATGTTGGTAATACTATCATTCAGAGCTGATAATACTATCGTTGCAACTCTGAATGACAGTATTATCACAGAAGTAGAACAGCATAAGTGCAGGACTCCTTCCCACACTAAACTGGTTGCCATGCTGCCAAGTGCCATTCAACGTAACATTTCTCAAAGTGTGCCCTCTGATTGGCCATCTTTATTTGTGGGTGGGCCAAACACTATTTAAAAAGTGGCAGCTGTCTCTTGCCTAGTGAGAGGAATTTCCCCCTGCATCCTCCCATCGGCATTTTTTTTAAATTTAATTTTAAACTTAAAATAATTATCTGGTTGATCCTGCTTCTGTTAATCTCTGATCCTGCTTCCACTAATCTTTCCAGTTAACGGGTAAATTGCACACGTGACTGTGCACTGTAAGTGGGTGCCTGCTGTTGACCGAGACCTCTCTGAAGTGATTGGGTGCCCGTTGTAAAGACGAGGATTTTTTTCTTCAACTGGTTCTGGTTGACGTGAGTGAGTGTTAACTGTAGTCAGGCATCTGTTGTTGACCGAGGGTTGCCTGAAGTGGTCGGGTGCCCTTTCTCAAGCCTAATATTTCTTTGTTTGTACTTGGATCCATATATTACTAAACATAATAGATAAGAGATGGTTGTATTAGGGAGTACTGACGATTTCCAGGATCTGGGGACATGGGAACCTCTTGAGCTTCGCTCATGAGGTTCTCATGTCCCCAGATCCTCTCGATGGTACTATTCCCTTGTAATACACCATCTCCTATCTATTATTCTATTTATATTCTGGACATTCAATGCTACCTTGTTCTAATGAAGAGTAAGTATAGTCTGAGGTGTCTTATGTTACTTACTTCAGTCTATCCCAGTTTTCAGTGTTGTAAGTATGAAAGGGGGTCCAGCAGGCTTCATAGGAGGGGAGAATATTACTGACCAGATGTGAGAGGCTATCCAGAGATACTATTTGTACTAGAGAGGACATCAACTCTCGGATTGAAGAGGTAATGGGTGTCCTCCATTTGCAAAGGATAAGGCATTTTGCCTGCATAGCCAGTAAAGCCAGCTATCTGTGTTCTGGGGCAGTTAGGTGCAGTTCTGCATATTTCATACCCAGGATCAATAGTTGAGCTAAGGCAGTGATATTCTTATGGAGTACTTGGGCACCAGTGTGACAAACCTAATCCCATAGCTGTTGTAATTTGGTGCACAACCACAGGATTTGAAGCAAATCCCCTACTTGTAGGTGGCACCACCAGCAAATATTCAAATACATGATGCCAGCAGCATACAGAACAGCAGGGGTCTGATGCCAGGAGTAAAGTGTTTTATTCTGAATTAGCTTGCTTCTGGTGTCTTTAAATCTATTATTCACAGACAGTGTGTCCTGGTAAATTGTCATGTTTCAGTGGTAGGAAGCATTTCAAGTGGTGTCCAGCAGGGGTCAGTGTTGGGCCCAGTCCTCTTTCACATTTTTATTTCAGATATGACCTCACCGCTTAACTTTTGGTCTATCAAGTGTGCAGCCGATACAAAAATAGGTGCCCCATGTAGGACCATGACTGATTCATTAACATTGCAGGAAGCTCTAAATAAAGTTGTACAATGGAGCAAAGAATGGGATATGGTATAAAAGTTAAGTAAGTGCAAGGGAATGCATTTGGACAGAATTAATAAAATGTTTAACTACAATATTTATGGTCACCAGCTTGAGAAAACAGAATGTGAAAGGAACTTGAGAGTTACTATTATGAATGACCTGGGCTCTTCACAACAAGTAACTGAGGCCTCAACGAAGGCCAATAGAATAGTATGGTCAACCAAGAAAAATATTGTATCAAGAACTAGTGAGTTCCTGATGCCATTATATAGATTGTATGTATGACAGCATTTAGAATACGTATTACAAATATGGAATCCGTATAAGGTAGGGGAAAGAAATAGATTGGAAAGGGTGCAGCGTAGGTTTACTAAGATTATAATAGGTTAACAGGAAAAATCTTATGAGGACAGGTTGAAATCATTAAACTTCATGTCTCTTGAAACTCAACGTGCTTGTGGAGACATCTTTTTAATTGCGATGTTATGCAGGACCCAGAATTAATGTGTGAACTGGAAATAGATTTCAAGGACATCAATATGGAAACAAGGGGTCACCATTTAGAGATAAAGGGAAAAAGATTTAGAACTAATACTAGAAAACATTTTTTTACAACTAGAGTTTTACATTTATGGAATTTGCTTCTATATGATGTCATATTAGCAAACAGTAAGAGTGAATTCAAGGCAAAGTCGGATAAATATATACTTGTTGGGGGGGGCTGAGGTATTTTGCATAAGGAAAGAGCATTCATGGGCTAAGAGCCTTTCTGTTTCCCTTTTCCACCTTAATATGAACCTTAGTATGAAATGCTTTTTGTGCAAATTGCCAACATTCACTCCACTGCTGGTCTGTTGTGGGAAGCTGAAGTGCTTTCTCCCATTTATTTTTAGAGGTGTCAGATTGGCTGGGTATGGAGTCCCTCAGGGCTGAATAGATCTTACTGGCTGTATGTTTAGAGCAGGTGAGCCAGAAGGGCAAAAGAGTGAGTTCACCTTCGCTTGGTACCGTCCTAAGGAAATTTTGCAGGGCACTTTGTATCTGCAAATATCTCCAGAAGTCAACTGCTGGTATGTTCCAGTGAGCCCGTGGGCTTTGAAATGTGTCTATGGTTCTTGAACCTGGGACTAAGAGATTCTGAATTGTTTTTATGCCCGTAGACAACCACCCTGGCCAGTCGATTGGTTGGCTCCCAATTTTGAGCCTCGAATTCCCCCAGATTGGGGGTAAGTTTTACTGTGGCTAGGTTAGTGTCCAGTTTATGTTGTAATTTGGACCAAATTTTAATCGACGCCCAAATCATGGGGTGATCTTTCAATGTGATGGGAGGGCAGGTTATGGATTAGTAATGAAAGAGCGTGCATCTGACTTACAGTATGTTGTATGGCCGCTCATTGAGGTATCTCTTCCCCCTTAGGTTGAATCCACTGGAGGGCTTGTGCAATTTGAAATACCCATTTGTATCCCTCTATACATGGAAGGCACCAGACTCCCATTTTCCAGTGAGCCTGCAGCTTTTTTCAACTGTATCAGGGAGGTTTACCTTCCCAAAGAAAACTACCCACTGTCTTGTCAATTTTCTAACATCAGGTTGTAGGGAGGTCAGTTGGCAAATGGAAGAGTAGATCTTAGTAGCCATCACCATTTTAACAGCAGCTATTTTCCCAGCAAGTGTGAGCTGCAGTTTTTTCCAGTGGTTCATATCCATGGATATGTCAGATAGCAAGGGTTGCAGGTTAAAATCCCAGAGTTTGGTCGTGTGCTGATGTGAATTCAATGCCTAAATATGTGATGCCCTCACCTGCCCATCTCAAGTCAGTGTCTCACACCTTCTCTGGTTTACAGTGGAGGTTTAGGGGGAGTACCTCCATTTTGGTTTGGTTCACCCATAATCAGGAGTAGGCAGAGAACCTGTGCAGGGCTTTGAGGAGTGGGTTTATGGCAACACCAAGTTCAGATACTGTGACCAACAGGTCATTTGGGTGCATGACCGTAGCGTATTGCTCATTCCCAATTGTAATGCCTTGTATCTCATTGTTTTACCTTGGAAACGCTGCCGGGGTTCCACAGTTAGGACAAATTAATCAATCAATCAATCAAAATCTTTATTTAACCAGGTGAACACCTAATAGAAGGGGGGAGAGTGGACAGCCTTGTCTGGTGCCCTGCTCGAGAGTGAATGAAGTAAATAGGGTTGAGTTAGTCAGAATCTGGGCAGTTGGGAGGGTGTATATGGAGTGAATCCAAGATCTAAAGCGGGGCCTACTCCCACATGCCATAATACCATATGGAGGAAGTCCCATACTAGTGAGTCAAACACTTTTTTCAAAATCTATTGCCACAGCGGCTGCCGCAGAGGGGAGATGCTTAGCTGTGTGTGCTAAGTTGATCAGTGTTCTGATACAGTCTGCACTGTATCTGCCCGGAACAAAGCCAACTCGGCCTGGGTGAATTAGCTGTGGGAGGAGAGGATTGAGCCAATGGGCCAGAGCTTTTGTGTAGACCTTCCCACCTACATTGAGTAATGATAAGGGTTGGTAACTGCTTCTTGGGTAGCATTGTGATTACTGCCTCCAGCAGAGTTGGGGGAACCTACCCACTGTTTCCACCTTGACATATACCTCCAAGGGCCTTCCCTGGTCGAAGGGACATTAGGGCCTGCTGCACTTCCTCTGTGGAGAGTGGAGCATCTAATATGTCTGCCTGATGCTGGGTGAGGGTGGGGAGGTTGCTTGCATTTAGGAAGCCTTGTATGGCCTTGGGGTCAGCCTCTCTGGGTGAAGTGTAATAGTTTATCATAGCAGTGCTCAGTAGATCTGGAGAAGTTTGTACTACCCCGTCCTTGCCTTTGAGTCCTGCTATATACCTTTCCATTTGTTGTTTCTTAAGCCTATAGGCCAGTGCTCTCCTCCCTTCTCCCCTTCCCAGTATTTGTGATGGTCTAAGAATGAATACCTCAGCTTTATGGGATAAAAGAGAGTTACTCTCGCGACGTAGTCATAAGATTTTCTGACCTAGTGGGAATTGCAGTAAGGGGCATTGCCTGCTTTTAAAAGTATGTTCTGCAACTTTCAGGTCCAGTTCCAGCTGTTTCATTTTCTCTTTGCTCTGTTGACTTTGGGCAGCTGAATATCCTGTAATTTTACCACTCATAGTGGCTTTGAACGCCTCCCATGTGTTCCCAATTGTAGTGTCCGAGATGGGGTTTTCTTTGAAAAAGGTGACAGCTTCCTTGAGTGGCCCATTCCTGGAACTCAGCATCTCCAGGTAAGAGGGGGTCCAACTGCCATGAAGAGTAGGAGGGGCATGGCAATCACCACAGCGATGTAAGTTGGACGGAGGCATGATCTGAGATTATCATGGGAAGAATTGTAGAATCCATTGTCACTTGGGTAATCTGGGAAGATGCAGGCCAGAGATCTATATGAATATATGAGCCAAGTACCATAGAGTAGAAGGAGTAGTCTCTATCCCTAGGGTGAAAGACTCTCCAGATATCCGACAGGCCCTGGTCTCTCATAAGGCATTGAAGGGCTTGGTGCCCCAGAGGGTGGGAGTCTGTTGGACCTGAACTCCTATCCACAGTGGGTTTTTATCATTTATTTATTTTTTTTTATTTATTGTAAAATCAGAATTACAACCTTTGAGCTGAAAGCTCATTTACAAAGGATCCTCGTCGGACAGAGTTTGGGGAACATCAAGTACATGGACAGTGGAGAAAAACAGAAGCAGCTAGTAGGCATTGCCAATTACACATCATTAAAAAGGCTATACAGCATTAGAAATAGAAGGATGGGGAGAGACAGAATACATTGCAAAAGCCATCACTTAATTACATAATACAGAGGAAAATAGTCCCATAACAGATTAGGTAAATAAAGTGCAGATTCCAGCTATGTACAAAGTATGAGAATTCCCAGAATGCAGCCATAGAGCTTAGATAGGTTCCCGGAGGGAACAATTAATGTGACCACCAACAAGCACAGCCATTAAGGGAGAGTAGGCTACAGGCTAGAAGGGTGAGGGGGAGAGCACAATGGTGGGTGATAGCTTAAGGGTCAGGGGGCTAAGAGGGTGTGGAGGTAGGGGTATGGAGGTCAGGAGGGCTAAGTGGGTGGGGAATGGGGACAAAGGGGTGGGTAGGTGGGGGATTAGCAGGAGATTCTTTGGAGCCATGGGTCACTGCAGTCAAGCCATATTTCCAGGGTCAGGTTAAATTCCCCTCCCAGGATAATGGGGATCACCCCTGGGACATGCCTGCCAAGGTATGGGCAGCTCCGTGAAAAAACTATGGGTCATCCTCATGTGGGGTGTATATGTTCTACAATAATATACATATTTCTGGTGTGTTTATGAGCACATATGCCCACCTCACCTGGGGTCAGCCTTGGTAGTGATTTGGGTCCAACAAAGTTGCTTATGCAGCAGGATTGTCATCCCTCTCTTCCTTGTGAGTGCTGAGGCGTGGAATACCTGTCCTACCCAGTCTCTCCGTAGCAGCTCTTGGTCTGTCCCTTTCAATTTAGTCTCCTGCAGGAAGGCCTGCTGGGTTTTTTGATTTTTTCAAATATGTTAGCACTTTTTTTCTTTTTTACTGGCATGTCCAACCCCTTTACATTCCATGTGTGACATACTAAGTCATCTATTATCAAAAGGGGTGTTAATTGTGGAAAGGAGGGATAAGGGCTCTATCAGTATGAGTCATGCTGAACATATGTAAAAGGGGTTGAACACCATCAGGGAAGATGAGGAACCAATAACTGCACTGAGGTAAACAGACTGAAGTGGTTTGAGAGGTAGTGGTCCCATTTTGAAGAAGCAGTGTATTTTTTTTAAGAGACCAGGGCTGCTTAGGGGTAAGACAAATGTTACATATTAAAACAGTTAAGACCGACATTTTTGGTTCATACCAATAGTTGTTACTATTTACCAAACATTTATGTAGCATTGGTAACCAATCCCTGCAAATATTATCAACTCTACTAGTGAAAAAACAAGTATAATATCTATATACACAAACTCCATCCCACATTACCTGGTGCACCAACTTATAGGGCCAGATATTCAAAACTTTGCGCCGGGCAAAAAACGTTTGCGCAGGTTTAGCATAGGATTAGCGCGGGTCTGCTATATTCAAAAGGCCAAATAGTGCCGGCAAACTGTATTAGCACTGGGCAAAATTATAATGTATGCAAGGGGCAAACTGACATGAATACAGGCGCAATGCTATATTCAGCGACTAGCGCAGCGCTAAGTGGTTTTGCGTGACTTAGCTCGACACTTAGCGCAGTGTACATTACCGCCCAGAAAAAGCTTGTCTTAACCCTGGGCAATCAGCTTTGCGTGACACTATATGGCTTTGCGCGGTGTTTGCGCGGGTTTAGCGCGGGTTTTGCCCGACCCTAACAAAGAAATATGACACATAGATAAAGCCAAACATAGAGGAAACATACTGCTAACTGATGGCATCACAATGATGCCATCATCTGCCACCAGTCCCAGCCATGCCAGGCAGTAAGTGTGACCCTGCTGCCAATGGACAGCATGGCAGCGGCACCATACAGCACACACCCGCGGACCACACTTGTGGACACCAACAGATGCCAGCACACACATGCAGCACTGTGGGCATGGAGGATGTTGAGGGAGTATGTATGGGTGGCGAGGCTGTGCCACAGACCAGGTGTGGCTGCAAGGCTGGGACACATCATGCAGTGCACATGGGCCAGTATTGGGAATACCCCAACACCAGTGTGCCTTGTGGATAATATATGCCCCCCCCGGCCACATACCACACAGCTGTACAACTGCCACAGCACACAAAGCCAGAAATGTACATGTCACTGTGAGCATCCCATGCCACAGGTAGAGCATCTGTGGGTCACACAACAGCGTAACAGTAATGTCCACTGTCAGTAAACACCTGCAGGTTGGGCCTCTCACTGTGTATAGTGCAGTCATCATTACTGCCTCTACACCATAGGCAATGCTGTGTCCACACACTACTGACCCCTTGCTACTGTAGTTTCTGCTGTGCACTGTAGCATGACCTACAATGTGACAGTTGCATGCAGCACCACCACCATCTGTGCCTATGCTGTGTTGTCCCAGTACAGCTGCAGGCAGCAGTGCATGTGGAAGTAGTGTTCAAAACTGTGTAATATTCTCAAGTTGTTTTAGCTAACACGCTTATGCTGGTTTAGCGAGGGCTAAACAGTTAGCCCAGTGCAACCGTATGCACATCAGGTCATAATGAGATGCTAATCTGGATGTTTGCCCACAGACTACCTAAGTAGGCTCATTTGCATATCACTTTTGAATATGGCAAAGTTTAGCGCCGAAGCAAGCGTGTTTGCTCACAGCTAGACTTAGCTCTGCGCTAAACCGCTCAAGCAAACGGTTAGCTCTGCGCTCAACAGTTCAGGGAATATTTACAGTTTTGCACACTGTACTTTCACATACGCTGCTGCCTGCAGCTGTACTTGGTCCACACATTTTCTGGCACACACATTGGCCACATAGTTCATCTCTACTCTACCTTCACATCGCTGTGCACTGTGTTGCTGTTGTGGTTTGCACTTCCTGGTTGCCATATTCAGAGCTGTCTTATTCCAGGGCTAAGTTTGCCCTGCACTCCCAGCCCAGTTTGCCCGGCCTCCTTCCCATGCTATATTCAGAAGCTGTTTGCCCTGGGCTATTCCTTTTGAATATAGCTTGCTCTGTGCTCCCGGCTAAGTTTGCCCGCTGGGCAGTGCTAATTTGGCCCCGGGGCAAAGTTTTGAATATCTGGCCCATAGACTCTAACCACGTTTTCAATGGAAAATGTTTTTTTTATCCTAGGCATATATCGCATTATTAAGAATGGATCCTGGAGAAAGTTTTTCTTCCAATGTAAAAAAAAACTTTTATCTGTTACACCATGTTTTCCATTCATAAAAAGTCCAAGATGTTATTCACAGTAAATGCAGCAAGTAGACAAGCAAGTCAGTATATACATGATACCATTAAAATAATGTTAAGCACAGCATAGCCAGAGGCACAGCCTCAGGCTACAAAACCTTATGTTTCATTCCGTTTAGACAGAGCTTCCTCAGAAGTTAAACCTCTAATCAATACCTCACCCCTTTTATAGGGCTCGCAATCTATTAGAGTGCTCATGCAATTACATACTATAATTAAGTGAGCTAACATTTACTACCACTCTCATCGTGCACTGCCAACACCTTAGAAGGAGTTCACCAATTTAAAAGGCATCGTATCAACTAGCCCCACTAGATCCAGTCATTGCCCAAATAAACTTTGTAAGTATACTTAAACTATCTTATTTATCATTTAATATAACTATTTTTCAGCAGCACCTTACATTTCATTCACTGATAAAAATCAATATTTTATCTTTTTTTACAAGATTTCCTCATTTACTTGTAAAATTCATATTTTATATTTAACTCTACTCACTCAGAATGTTTTATATTCAGCACAGTGTAATTTCAATCACAAATGCTGTTGTTCAGGCTTGCTCCAGTCCATCAGTCAGCTGATGTTTTATACATTTCAGGGTCTAGGCACAGACACACTGGTAACACTTCTGTAAAATAAAAGCAAAACAGTAGTAAGCCATCTTCTTTCCAAACATTCATTAGAGCACACTTTTCTTTTATACAAATGAATGCAAACTGCTTTTCAGACTCAAACTGTGTAATTGGGGGGTCAAAAGAATACTTTAAATGGTTCATCAATTACATTTGTTACTGTAAAATATAAAAGCAAAACAGTACTAAACCATCTTATTTCCAAAAAAATCATTAGTGCACACTTCTCTTTTATACAAATGAATGTGAAACTGCTTTTTAAAAGCATGCTGTCTTGGGGGGGGTTAAAAAGGGAACACTGCTAAACAGTCCATCAGTTACATGTATTACAAATGATGCACCAATTCGATCGAATCATTCATGCCTGGGGGGAAACATGCCCATGTTCTAAAAATCCACTTAGTTTCACATACATTAATTTTGTTCTTCCAGTCCCCACCTCTTTTAAGTCTCGGTATTTTCTGCAGTTCAAAAAATGCGATGTTATGTTCACATTTATTTTTTCCTTTTATATACCTTCCAATAGCATATTTTTCATTTCCATCTCTCAATGCTCTAACATGTTCCCCAGTTCTTAACTTAAAACTTCTAGTAGTCCTCCCTATATAAAATGCTCCGCACTGACAGCTCAGTATGTATATTATTCCCTCTATGTTACATGCAATCAATTTATTACATCATATTAGTTTTTTCCCTTGGGATGTTCCACTGATGGTCCCTGTGTTAAATATGGACAGTACATGCACCTCCCAAATCATTTATTTTTGGAATAGACCAATGGGATAATGTTGTCCTCTCTGGAGAATACAGAACAGACACCATAAAGTCACCCACATTTTTTGCCCTCCTGCATACAGAATTGGGTTGTTCCCTCACTAGTTCTTTTAATTTATCATCACTCTCAAGTACAGACCATCTTATGTTCACAATTTCTGTCAGTCTCTCCACACCCGCTACATACGTTGTAATAAAACATGGAGATTCATTAAACTGTTTCTTTTTCTTCTCCTCTGCTTCACCCTTAGTACACTTTTTTAGCAGTTCTGTCCTGCTCGTGTGGTCTACTGATGCCACTGCCCTCTGTATTATTGTCTCACTATAGTTTCTGTTTTGAAACTTAATCACTTGTTGTTCTTTTCTTTCTTCAAATCTGTTTTTATCTGAACAGTTACTCTTCACTCTAATTAATTGCCCTTTTGGTATACCCCTAACAACATGTTGTGGCTGGCAACTGTGTGCAGTCAATAACGTATTGTGGTCAGTTGTCTTGTTGTACAAATCGGACAACATGTTTTCCTTACCATCTTTATGCAGAGTCACATCTAAAAAATTTATTTTATCCTTCCTTATAGTTATTTTAAATTTTAATGCTGGATCCTGACTATTGATATATTCAATAAATTGTTCCAGCTCTTCCTCGCCACCTTTCCATATTAACAATAAATCATCTATAAAGTGTCCCATAAATCCAAATAATAAAAACATTGATTTGCGGAGGCATTCCTGATGTGATCTTCCTCCCATTTTGCGAGATAAAATTTCTCAAAACTTGGTGCAAATGTGGCACTCATTGAGGTGCCACAGGTCTGAAGGTAATAAGTGCCACAGAAGACAAACATGTTAAAAGTTAGGACAATTTGCACCAAATACAACAGAAGTTCAGTAGGTAGATTTTCAACACCATTCTTTTATCCAAAAAGTATATAAGAGCTTCTAGCCCCCCTCCGCCCATGGGGGATAGAGGTGTAAAGAGATTGCACATCATAAGTGCAAAATACCAGTTATTTTCCATCTCAATATTGTCAACAGTTTCAAGAATGTCTGTAGTGTCCCTGATGTAGGAAGAGACACTTTGTACTATGGGTTTCAGGAAAGCATTGATAAATTTATAAATAGGTTCTGTTAACCAGTCAATGCCCAAAATTATAGGACACCCAGGTGTTTTTTTCTCATCCTTATGTATTTTTGGTAGTACGTATATTGTAGGTACTACAGGCTTTTCTACTGTTAGATATTGTTTCTCAGTTTCATTAATCCATCCCACAGTAACAGCCCAATTTAAATACTTATGGATGTGTTCCTTGAAAACCCTAGTGAGATTACCAGTCAACTTTCGATAAAAATTATGGTCTTCCAGTTGTTCCAGAATCTCTGCTTCATACATTTTGCTATCCATAATCACAGTGCCCCCCCCCCCCGCTGCCTTTTTAATAACAATTGAATTATCTTCCCTTAAATTATCAAGAGCTGTTTTTATTAAAGGTAAGATTATATAGTACTTTCCTTATATTTTTCTGTTGCAGAACAAGATTCATCACATCCAGATCACAGTCTCAAAAATGTAACCACTGTGGGTCCATGTTGTGGGAAAAACATAGATTTTGGCTTTAAACCACTTCTTACCACGTATCAGCTTCCCCATCCTCTCCTGAACTTGTTTGATTTTTCTGAAAAATGTTTTAGGAGTCAGTTCCCTGGCAAATAAGTGTAGATCAATTATAGCCTGTGTGACATCCAGTTGTTGTGTAGGAACAAAGCTCAGTCTCTTGTTTAGAACTACAAGTTCATTTGGATTCAGCTCCCTAGATGAAATATTAATCAGATTATTTTCTGGTATAATCTGGAAGTTCTTAGTTCTTAGTATCGACCTCTTCCACCTTGTGCCCTCCCTCCTATACACATAGCACAATTGTGCAGTAAAGGAGGCAAGGAGTGTATAAGATTGACTGCTCTGAAGAGCTATGCAAGCCACAGCCTTGCCTGCTTGAAGGTATGAACCCCTCTTCAAAGGAAGGAGGTGTTGGTGTCAGTTCCACCGTGTCCTAGTGTGTGCTAGATGCAACTAGCCAAAGCTGTCTTCCCTTTAGTATGTCCCTATCTAAGACACCTTGGTTATTATGCATTGGCTATACAGATTCCATCCGGTAGCTAGCACTTTGGGATGGGTCATACCAAGCGCTAGCCTGAGGCACCTAGAGGTGGTAAGGGAGCAGGGTGCACCTAGCCTTATACAAGAGGTTGCTCCTCATTAGGTGTGCCTTTGTACTGAAATGAAGTGGGGGACCAGAAAGGGTGAGTTTGTTGGGTCCACTATTGCCACCTCTAGTGTTCCATGTCATCTAGCCAGTCTACAGGAAAATTAACCCAGCCAAAGTCCCCCATTGCAGCTCCCAGCAACTATACCGGCTATACCTCCCTTCCCAGCATCCCTGGGCTTGGCTCACTTGCCTTCTGTGTAAGAAGGGCTCATTTTGTGGCATCCAGCTTGCATAGAAGCACAACTTGCCATCTCTTAACAGCTATAGTCCCCTGGGGCTTGCAGTTGCCAGAGCTAAGAGAGTAGTCATCCTCTGGGGGGGGGGAAGCAAGGTTATACCATGACCAACTGCAGTGGACTGCATACATGTTATTCACTTGCCTGGCAGGCCAGAATTAAACCTTAATAGTAGTGAGAGGGGCTAGGATACCAGATAACCTGAATTAGGGGCTCAAACCTTGACAATCTTAAAGCTGCGGGCCCTTCCAGGCAGTCCAAGTGCAAGCAGGTTGAGAGCAGAAAACAGTCCGTGTGGAAATAAGACATCTTAAAAGTCTGGCAGGAAACTTGATAAGTGTGCCTTGTCTCCCTATTGAGGAAAGTGGGGAGGAGTACCTGCAAGGCAGACATGGGAATAAAACTCCTATATCCACTCTGGGATGGAAAAGGTCGTTCATGATTCTGAGCACCCTGCCCCATCCTGATGTGGGAATTCAGTGCAGCCCCAGGGTGTCATTATCCAAACCCCCCACCCGGACCCATCTTTCCCCAACAGGATAGAAGAAAACACAACTTATCTGATCATTGTGTAGCTGCATCAGTCGGTAGCTCCGCAGTTCTGCAGTTCTGTTCCATGGTAGCGATTGTTACCACTGTCTCTGTGGGAACTTATTCGGTAGTCCTTCTTGATTCTGGTGTGTCGCCTCAGCCAGTTCAGCCCCTCTCAGTGCCTACTGTGTAGCTGGAAATGGATCTGGTGGGTCATCAGAAGCTGCACACTGTGATGCTGGTGATATTTGTGGCCTGGTTGGAGAGTCAGGAGTTTGGGGTCGAAGAGCCTCAAAACAATTTTGGTACAGCGTACTGATCTAGGGCAAAGGGATCTCTCTGGAGAGCTTCCTGGATGTTGCAGTTTCTGGGTTGTTACCTGTA
Source organism: Neoceratodus forsteri (assembly GCA_016271365.2). Classification (NCBI taxonomy): domain Eukaryota; kingdom Metazoa; phylum Chordata; order Ceratodontiformes; family Ceratodontidae; genus Neoceratodus; species Neoceratodus forsteri. Next base: position 654,427,689 of record CM057450.1, on the reverse strand, counting down.
TTGTGAGTGGTCTCTTCAGTCGTGAGGTGCTTGCATGTGCCTCTTTCGGTTATGGTGAGGCAGGGACCAGTCGATCTTCTCCACTCTAGCCTCATGAATCTCCTTATCCTCACTGTGGTGTTGTCTGGAGGGCCTATTAACCCTTGTCTGGTACCACTCAGAGTCCCACTGGTCTGGAGTTTCTCTCTGAGTCCTCATTTCCCTTGGCCAACATTTGCATAGGAAGTCTCCCAGTGCCTCCAGGGTGGTGAATGGGAGCTGTATTCAATTGTGCAACACTCTCATCATAGCTGTGTACCTTAAGGAGTGTGTCAGGCCTAGTTTTTGCATAATATGTCTCAGTACCCATATTCTCTATGTCTGGCTGATTTGTCTTTTGAAAAGGCTTGGTAACTTTGTTAGGGTGATCCTGCCACTCTAAGCACCCCATTTCCCAAGAGTGTGACAGGATAAATTGGCTGGTGTTATAGATGAGCAGTTTAACCAGTATGGATCATGGTCTCTCCCCTCTCTTGGGTGTCGGAGCGAGTGTACAGTGGGCTAACTCTATATCAAAACGGAAGTCCCCCTTTAGGCCCACTACTGCTGGCAGGATGTGTTAAAGAAATTTAGCAGTGTCTTTTAGCTCTGCCCCTTCAGGGCAACCAAGCATCCGGAGATTGATTCTATGGCTGCAGTTCTCCAAATCATCAACCTTTTCCAGATGGGCTTGAATCCAGCTGGTCTGTTCCCTTGCATTCACCTGTATTTCTTGTATTGCTGTCTCACTGGAGGCAACCTGTCTCTCTGTACAGAACAGCCTCATCTCCACCTGTTGGATTGCTTGAGTGGTCAGCTACAATGGAGCTGTTACAGCTGCCATTTCCAGCATACACCTGCTAAACATTTCTTCCACCGCTACTGGGTCTTGCAGGTTTCCAGAGGCAGCAGCCATGCTTCTATTAGCCATGAGATAAGTTTGGTTCTGTACCCCAAATTGTTGTCAGAGTTGGATAATTTCGGTATTGTTCAATTCCTTGAGATGTCCACTGTCATGCAATGCAGTGTGGCAGGAAGAAGAGTGCCTTAGGATACAGAGTCAGCAGGATAACTTTGCACTGGGATCAGCTGGTCTTAGATTAGGCAGCCATCCTGTCCCCAACGAAACCATGCCCCCATATAACGCTTTTCATACACATCGTATCTCAAGCACTTTACCAGTAATGAGTGATAGTGAAGTGACTGCAAACATGTAGTGGCAGCCATTTTGCACAACACTCACACACAGCCTTGTATAACTGCATGAACAGGTTTTATGGGAAAGGGAATGTTTGCGGGACACTTGGGAAGTTCCCCTTCTGCATTGCTGGCAGTAGGGGGACTTGCTGCTTGTGAGTTGGATCACTTGTGGTCAGACTTGGTGGAGGATGGATGTCGTGGAGAATGAAGAGCGGTTGGGCTCTACTATAATGATTAAAGAACCTACTGAGAAAGCTGGGAATCAGTGTACTGATAAAGACCCAGAAGATGGTGATATTTTTGTTTCTACCAAAGATTTAACGGTATCTGCCTCACTGGTGAGAAATATGGAACTTTCTACAACTGTTGTTACGGAGGACTGGCAGGAGCAGCTCAAGCTACAGCTTGCATGGGAGCAAGAACGCATAAGGATACAGCTGCTTTTGTTGCACTCTGAGGCTTCACCTGTCACGGCTTTGCCTCCGGCTGTCATTGATCTGGACTTTAAGTCTGTGCATTCAGTTCCCGACAAGGATCAGTCGGGTGAGTTGTTACAAGTGTTTTCTACCTTAATACAGCCCAAACAGTCTTTATGTGCCTCTTTTCTTGCTGGCAGTTGAGAATCCGAGGTGATTCAGTGCCAAGAGCCATTAACGGAATCAGGATCACTTGCGGTTACTCCCAGCTTACCGCAGGTTGCTACAGTGACTTCCAATGCCCCGGATGTGTCTGCCTCAGAGCATGGAGGCTCTGTTTCCACTGGGCAGGCTATTAAATTAACTAAAGAAGCAGGATTTGTTTTTCTTGCTCCTGTCCAAACATCCTTTTCAGCATTACAAAATACAGAGGTAAAGTGTGTTTTTCAAACAGAACCACTAAATCAGGAGGGAGTTTCTGAATTTTGTTTCACGAAATGGACTCAGTCAAATCATAAGAAGTTTGGGGATGAAGGGAAAGAAAAAAGAGCAGCTGTGATTTTTTCCAAAAGGAACTTAGGGACATTAGAAGGGGTACAAGCAGATTCTTCTCCCATTCGTGCAGAGACTGGTCCTGTATCTTTGGCTGCTGTTCCACCTTTACAGCCCCTGACGAATGAAACATGGTCCCCTCAGCAAGCTTTAAGTGAAGCTGGATGGACTTTAGAAAAAGGATCTTGGTGACCCATGCCTGATTGGGACCCCAAATTGAATTTCTCTCAAAACGAACTGACATGGAAGCCACAGTTACCTCTCCCACCTATAAACCCAGGAACTCCTATAGGGGTGCAGGGGGGAGATGGGCCTTCTGACTTGGCCTTACAAGCCACTGTTCCTGTGGCCATTACTGTTCCTGGAACTGAACAATCTGCTGACATATTACAGGGTAACTCTGAAACTGAGAAACCCCTGAAGTCAGAATTATTTTCTAAAATTAAGAAAGAAGCGGCACCACACAGAAATGCAGTACGACTGCAATATAAGAGGGGTTTGGAGGTCAGGCCTGATAGACAATATGTAGGAAAATGTTTATTAAAAGATTCTTTGCATTTTTCTCCTAGGGAGGTGTTTGCGTTCATAAATATATCAGGAGAAGATAACTTTGATGTGAGCTTTCGCTCAGCCTATGCCCTGGATTTATTTGGGAATGGTACAACCAGGTGAAATTTTATCCCACATGGACTCCCTTTTTGGTGATTCTTTCAACGAAGCCCTTAATTAAATATGTTACAATAATGTTTAGGAATGAGGGAGTTCATGTGGATGATATTTCTTACAGGTTGTCTCAAAAATGTGAGATCTTAAGCTGTCCTGAAGCCATATTAGATACAGAACAGTTCTGGACAGGGGGATGGCGTTTCAAAGTTAAGCTCAGGCAAACTGATACTGGGATAGAACATATTCCAAACTCCTTTTTGTTAGGCCGGGATAGGGAGGTTTGTTTTTATGCTGGGCAGCGCCGGGCCTGTTATAAATGTGGTTCCAGAACACAGTTGTCCAGTTCATGTGATAAGTCTCGATGCGATAATTGTGGTGAAATTGGTCATATTGCCTTTCAATGCGCTAATTTAACTAAATGTGACCTGTGTGAGGAGACTGGCCATGTTTTTTCTGCATGTGTCTGGGCTGCAAAAAATAAAGCATCCAGTGGTAGTACAGATCTCTTAATTCAAAAAGCTCAAGACCTGGCCACAGGTGCTACCCAGACAGCCTCTGTTGACACAGGAGAAGTAGTTATCCTTTCCTCATATCCTTCTCAGGACACATCTGAGGTAAGACCTCCTTGTGTTCCAGTTAAGATTTCTCCCCTTCTTTCTCCTGTCTGTTATTCTGCATGAAAGGAAGTTTTATCTCAAGATTCTTCCATTAATCCACCAGTTATTCAAGTTAGAAGGTCCTCCAGGAACCTTAAACCTCCTCTTGCCCCCCCTCCCCCGGTGGAGATGGAAACCAGTAATCCCTTTGCTGTGTTGTCTGCACAGTGGGGTAATTCAGAAATGGATTGTCTGGAGCCTGATTCTCAACCCATACAGGATAGCCCCCCCATCCCCTTTTTAGGCGCAGGAAGGTTATAAGGGTAAAAAGAAAAAGAGAAGGAAAAAAGATGGTTGAACCTCAGGTTTCATAACTGGCTTGTTTTAAACTAGGTTCATTGAATGTTCACAGTTTATTGAACTTTAGAAGAAGACAGGTGATTTATGACTATTTCCATAGTAACTTTCTGGATGTGTGCCTACTACAAGAAACTTGGATGTATACCCTAGATCAGGCCAGGTTTTTCCAAAGAGAATGGTGTTGGGGTCCATCTTATTGGTCCTTTGGACAACAAACGGTGAATGGTTTAGAATTTCTTTTTAATTCTTATGATTTTTCTTTGATAAAATTAATTGACTTAATCCCAGGGCGGTTGATGATCCTAGCTGGGGTCTGGCATTCCATGACATGCAGATTTATTAATGTATACTGTTCGCAGCTAAAAGCTGAACGAGTTGCAATTTTTCAGATGATAAAACCTTTCTTACTGACTTCCTTTGAAATCTTTCTTCGTGGAGATTTTAATTGTGAGCTCAAATCAGTAGGAAGTAAACCCATGGGTAATGGGGAAAAGATTTATTGCGACTCTAATGCATTATGTCAACTAATAAAGTTGTCTGGGTTGGTCAATAGTAGCTGCCATCAGCAAGGTGGCCCAAAATTTACTTATAAAAGACACTTATACACATCCACTATAGATTATATCTCTCTCTTTCAGATAATCCCCCTTTACTTTTTATACCTTCCTGGTGACCTTTTCAGATCACATGCTCCTTCAGTGTAATTTTTCCCCTAATTCTTTACCAAAAATCCAGAAAACATGATGGAAACTTAGTGCCCTTTTGCTAAAATCCCCTGTAGTATTAACTAATATACAATTGTTACTTCTTGCTCAACTTTCAGTCTCCTTTTTATATGATGATTTGGGGCAATGGTGGAGAGACACTAAGGAAGATTTGCGTGGTATGCTAAAAAATCAAGGGAGGTCCAGGGAAAATTTGAAATTTCTGCATTATTTAAAACTGCGTCAGCAGTTATATTATTTAATTTCTATTGCAAATACCTCTAGAGGCGATTTTTCTTCCCAAATAATAGTCTTAAAGTAACAAATTCAAGATGTGCAATATAATAGAGCTAGCACGTTGCAGGTGCTTTTTCAATATGGTGTGAAAAAGCATCCTCAAGGTGATCCTTAAGAAGCCTTTAAAAAATATAAGGCTAACATGAATTTGGTAGCTCTTTTAAATCAGGAAGGACAACTTGTGTAGGATTCTAAGGGCATTCATGTTGTTATAAAGACATTTCTACTCTCTCATACACTGGTGGTGCCCCTTAATGTGGAGGATATGAGGAAGTTGTTGCAGGAGTTAAAACTTCCAGATACTGCTTTAATAAATCATTTTTAATTAGCCCCATTACACGTGCAGAAATTGTAACTGCTATTAAATCTCAAAAACTAGGGACTTCACCTGGGATCGATGGACTTACTTCTGAGCTATATAAAGCCTTTCCTTCTGAATTTTCTGACTGTTTAGAACTTGTGTTTAACTTTTTTCTATCCACTGTGGAATTTTCTGCTTGATTTTCTGAAGGGTTATTAGTTTTTCTTCATAAATCTGCGGATAAACAACTCTTAGATAATTGAAGACCAATCATGATTCTGAATTCCGATTACAAACTATTAGCAGGGATTCTCAATACTCGGCTTAAACTATTTGCTGCCTCTGTGCTTTTCCCTTCTCAATATTGTGGGCTTCCGGGAAAAAATTTCAACATGCCCATGTAATTCTCCAAGATTTGATAGAGCATTTTAGTTTGTATAAACATTCTGGATGTATTATTTCAGTAGACCAAATGAAGGCCTCCAATCAGGTTTATCACTCCTTTTTATTCATGACTTTGCAACAGTATGGGGTTCCGGAAGTTTTTTTTAAATTGGGTGAAATCACTTTATAATAATGCTATTATCCACCTAATCATTCAGAAAGAAATTGGGGATGGGTTCCATGTCCCCACTGGGGTGCGCCAAGGATGTCCCTTAAGTCCTTTATTATATTCTTCTATATTAGCTACATTGATTCAATCACTCTCACAGTTTCCAAGATGGAAAGGGGTCCTAGGACCTTCTTTTTTGGAACAGCTACATGTGCAGGCATATGCTGATGATCTTTGTGTGTTTTTTTCCAACTATAATCAAGTGGCATTATTTTTGGATTTTATGGTCTCTTATTCTTTTGTTTCCAATTCAAAAATTAATAAACAAAAAAGCCAGGGTTTGTTTATTGGGGTCGTCCAGCCGCCAGAAATTATTATTCAGGGACTCCAAATCTCTTCAGATCCTATTAAAATTCTAGGATTATCATATGGGCCTCAGAATCTTCCAGAGTTAAATTGGGGAAAAGCACTAGCTTCTATAGATGGTAAAATTCAAATCTGGAAACATTGGAAATTGTCAAAATTGAAACGTGTACAAGTAATTAAACAGCTTTTAATTCCAGGTTTATTATACACTGCAATGATATTTCCATTGCCAATAAGGCTGGAAACAAGGATATACAGTTTATTTTTTCAGAAGGTATGGGGTAACATACTTAACCCTATTAAAAGGCAATACATTTATCCTACAAAAGAAAAAGGGGGCTTAGGGATGGTGGATCCATTTTTTTTCATACACTATTTCTAGCACAAAACATTAGGATTGGGTTGTTGCCATCTTCATCTAGATATGGGTTATTTATAAAACATGTGTTGGCTCACTATTATTCTGCTTGGCTTACGAGTCCTCCTAAGCCCCTTCAGAAATTATTAATACCACAATATTTTTTGCCACTAGCAAAAAAACTCTTTAAATGGGGTTTATTGGCTCAGGTAGTAAAGGACAGTAAAGGACCACAATTATATAATAGAGTAATGTTATTACTATATCCGGTTGAACCGGCTTTTAAAAACTGTCCTTCACTGAGAACTGCGGATGTACTCCAGCAACTAAATAATCCTAGATTGCCAGAATATATGTGGGAATTTTTATGGCTCGCAGTCTATGGAAGGATTGGGGTTAGGGGTAATGCAAAGCATAAGGCTTTAAGTGAAAGAACTTTTCCTTTTTTAGAGTGCATTGCCCAGGAAGAAACAGTGGAGCATTTTTTATTTTCTTGCACATATGCCAGGTCTCTTTGGAAATTCCTCGCTTCAAAATGGAACATGAGATAGTTATTGTATTTGGATTATGACACACTGGTTTTGGGTCACTTTCCTCAGCTAGAGAAGACTTATAATTTAGAGACTTTGCAAATTTTTTGCTGCTGTTTAACATATTATTTATGGCAGGCCAGATGCCAATGGGTTTTGTATCAAAAACTGATGTCTTATGATACAGTAGGATTATTGATTCAAGGGGCCATGGAAAGGATTTTCCTTAAAGATTTAAGGTTTTCTACCACTAGGAAGGTGACTAATTGGTGGAAAGGATTCACAAGGTTTATAAAATATAAATAGAAGAGAATAGTATTAATTATATTTTGTATTTGGGGGAGGGGTGGGTTTACATGGGTATGATTGTTCTCTCATTTGTTACTGCATGATTGTAATATCTATTTTGATTTGGTTTTTATTTTTTTTTCTGTATGACTATAATACTTATTTGAATTTGTTTTTTATTTGATTTGGGCATGAATGTGTGTGATGTAACACTATTGTATTCATTTGCTTTTGATGTTATATTAATAAAAAATTCCCCTACTCTTTGGTAGGGGAGCTGCTGGACCATGGCCTCATCCTCGGACTGTGTTCAGTGCACTGGTATACCTGCAGGAGAACAGAGCTCTGCTCCTGCAGGTCCAGCTGTGGTGCCTATCTTGCCTGGTATGTCTGCGTTTTCGGATGTTATGGACATGGACTTGTCTACTGCTCTTACTTTGAGCAGTTTAGAGTCTAGATTTCTGCCTGCAGATGAGTTATGGCTCAAGAAACTGCTTGCTACTAACCGACAGCATGTTCTGGCTACTGCTATTCCTGAGTGTGCTGGGCCCCATTTGGATCCTATGCCTAAATTGTGCAGTTACCCTGCGGTTCCATCTAAGTCTCTACAGACCTGTCATCTCCTTCAGCGGTGAGTCAAATGCCTGCTGTTCACCCCCTGATGCACTTGCATCAAAGGAGTGCCACTCACATGACTCAGCGGCTGTTGAGTTTCTGACTTTACCCTCTGACATTCCCAGCCTACCTGTTTGAATGCTGCTGCTGTGCCTTTAGACACCGTACCTATGGTCTCTCTGCCCTTGTCTACCTGCTTACTTCAGCCTGCAGTTGAGTCTAATATACCCTCTGCAAGACCAGAGGTTTCTTTGCCAGCTTCACCCATGGTGGCAGGCCTCACTCGTTCATTAGAACAATCTCTTCGGGTTGCGGGCTGGAAGCCTGGAACGGAAGGCCATTGGGTGCCAGACCCTGCACATAGTCCGATCCCTGGTGTAAAACAACAGTCTGTGCCTTTGTTGGGACTTAATAATGGGGAGACTACCTCCACACCCCTTGCTTTCACTATGGATTCTGATTTGGATCTCCACGATGTAGATGTGCAGCCTCCCATTTTGGAGCTGCATTTGTCGGACAAGGTGCTGCTCCTGTCGGCCTCTTCCTCTGCTGATGAAGGTACTAGCAATAAACTCCCTACCTGGGGGGAATGTATGGAGACTGCCTCCCCCATCCCTGACTTGCCTCCTGACCCCAGGGATCAAGCTAAGACTCGCTGGGAGGAATTTTGAAAGAAAGACACTTTCAGTGGACAACCTCCTCCACTGCAAAGGAGGAATGCTATCCGACTACGGTATTTAGGTGGTTTGTTACTTGCTCCTGACCGCATTTATGTTGGAAAGACCCTTATAAACGGTTCTTTGTTTTGTTTTACTAATGAAGTCCATGCCCTTATTCATATTTCAGGTAACAGCTTGTTTGACATTAGCTTTAAGACTCCTCAGAGCCTGGACAGGTTTTGAACCAAATATGAGACTCTACGTTATACTGCTCTTTGGTTGCCTTTTCAGGCTGTCCCTCTTACTCATCCTGCCATTAAAGTTGTTACTATATTGTTTAGGAATGAGAATGTGGCTGTCCATGATATCTCTCATTGGTTACAGCAGAGGTGTGAGTTATTGGGGGCACCGCAACCTATCTTTGACTCTGAACATTTCTGAACGGGTGGTTGGAAATTTAGGGTGAGGCTGCAGCATAATAATGTAAGCCCCATTCATTTGCCGAATAGCCTGTTTTTAGGCTGGGAGCGGGGTCATTGTTTTTATGTGGGACAACCTAGGACCTGCTTTAAATGCGGGTCATACTTGCATTTAAGTACTGCATGTGATAGGTTGCGTTGCTCCCTCTGTCTTTCCTATGGGCATGCTAGTATGGATTGTACCAACAAGTTGAAATGTAACTTGTGTGATGAGCCTGGGCATGGGTTTCGTACTTGCCCTTGGGCCACACATAACAGGACTGATTGTCCTAATCAGGATTCTATCCTTACTGAAGCTCAAAAGAAGGATATAGCTGCTGCTAAGCCTACTCCTGCTCCTGCAGTGATTGTCCCTGACCCCCCCATTCCTGTCATGGTGCTCGTTGAGCCTCCTGGGCCTTCTCCCCCCCCCCCGGGGTGTCTGTCTTGGACCTTGCACCAGATGTTCCTCTGAACCTTGAGTCGGGTCTTCCTCCCCTGGTACCTGCTACTGTTGATATGGCTGCTGAGGTACCTTCTAGCATAGCTGTGGACAAACTAGTAATGCCGCCCCCTGATTTGAGTGTGAAGGCTAAGAAGAGGGCACATAAACAGGTTAAAACCAGGCTGGTTAAGGTTTCTTCCCCTGGTACTGGGGTGCCCCTAAGTAATAAATTTGCAGTCCTTACTAATAAATCTCAATCTTCGGATTTGGGGGGTGACTCTGATACCTCTTCTCAGACTGTCCTGTCCACCGATTCTGAGGGTGATAAATCTAGGGATGCTGATCCCTCGCTCAGACCTCAAAGACCTGGAGCTCGACTTTGTCACAGCACTAGGTCTGGGAAGATTACCTGATAGCTCCCTTTACCCTATTTTTTGTTTGTGTACTTTACTCTTTAAACATGACACCTGCTTTTCAGCTGAGCATTGCTACTTTAAATGCAAATAGTGTGAGGAATGCTTGTTGTCGACTGCTGACGTTTTCTTTGTTGCAGGATTTATCATGTGATATCTGTCTTCTCCAGGATACCCGATTGAACACCCTTTCTTTGGTGTCCTTGGCTAAAAAGCTTTGGCATTGGGCCCTTCTTTTTTTTTCTTTTGGGGTGGACACTTGTGATGGTGTAGGAGCTTTGTTTATGGTTTCTGGGTTTGGTTTCCAAATTATTAAGTTGGTTGAGATTGTTTCTGGAAGAGCCCTACTTTTGGATTTTACCTATCTACACACTTTCTGGAGATTAATTACTGTTTATGCACCAGTCACTAAGAGGGGCAGGGTTGACCTCTTCACTACTATCAAACCTTATTTGCTTACAACTAAACACGTCATATGGGGGGGTGATTTTAATTGTGTGGTGGCTCGGCAAGACAGGGGGGCCCATACTGAAAAGGACTTCTGTGATACAACCTGTCTTAATCATATTCTCACTATTAGTGGACTTCAGGATGTCCACCGGGTCTGTCACTCACAAGGTGGGCATACTTTCTTTAAAGGCTGTCTTTCTACTAGAATAGATTTTCTTTTTGCTGCTGCAGTTGTCCAGATTGTTCATGCTAGAACTATTCCTGCTGAAACTTTGGATCATGTTGTGCTGACGGCTACTTTGGAGGTGGGACCCCATGCTTCTACTGGGAGGAGTTATTGGAAGTTTAATGTTACTTTGCTTGATAATGCCCTTTCTGCTCATAGGGTTCATGACCTCCTAAAGGCACATATAACTGTAGCTGGGTTTACGGATAATTTAAGCACATGGTGGGTGGACACTAAGTGATAACTACAGTCTCTTGCTACCTCCTTCTTCAAAACGACTACTGTAGCACAGTATAAGAAATACTTGGCCTTGAGGACACAATTAGAAACACTATATTCCGCCATTATTACGCATCGTCTTAATCTCACTTCCCAAGTCCAAGTTGTGAAAAAGGACCTGGAGGCTGTACAGTACTCTAGAGCAGCCTCTCTCTTGCATGAACATAGGGTATGTTCCCCTGGTAAAAAGGGGTTTGGGGATGCCTTCACCTATTGTTACAAGAGGGCTTCTGATTGAGTTTTGGCTGAAGTAATGGGCAGTGATGGTACTATCCGTACTACTGTGCCTGACATTTTGTGGATGATTACTATTTTACTGACTTGTGTTCTGCCCCTTCATTGGACAACCACAGTATTCAGCACTTTCTTACGTCTTTTTCCCTTCCAGAATGTGCTGATATACCCTTCATCCCCTGCTCTCCCCAATTAGTAGTGATGAAGTAGCCCAAGAAATTTCTTGCTTGAAGAATGGCACTGCCCTGGTATTGACGGTTTGCCTTTGGAATTTTATAAATCTTGCAGTTCTCTTCTCTATGACATTCTTGTGACTGTTTTTAACTGGTATTTACAGAATCAGGTTATTGATTTTCATTTATGTGTTTCCATACAAATCCTGCTCTTTAAGAAGGGTGAGTGACATGACCTTCGTAATTGGAGACCATTAATTCTCTTGAATACTAATTTGAAAATATTGATGAAGATTTTGAACACTAGATTACTGCAAGATGCCCCTTCCCTGATTTTTCTTAACCAAACTTGTTCCATTCCTGGTAGAACCATTGACCATAATCTACTGCTAATTAGGGAATTGGTGGAACAGGGGAAGGATGATGACGTATCTGGATTTCTCATGTCCTTTGATCAGGAGAAAGCATTTGATTGGGTCCCCCATCAATTTATATTTCATGTATTGTGCTCTTATAGCATCCCTGCTACATTTGTTTCCTGGCTTGCTTTGTTGTATAGGCATGCCTCTGCCCTGCCCCAAATAAATGGTGATTTGGGTTCGTATATCCCTCTTCATAGGGGTCCAGCAGGGATGCCCCATGAACCCCCTTCTTTATGTTTTTTGTTTGGACCCCTTGTTGAGGGTCATAGATCAGGATACCCTCATTTCTGGGATTCATCCTAAACATGGCTCAGTATGTGCTAAAGTTTCAGCTTATGTTGACAATGTGTGTGTTTTTGTTGCAGATGCTTCCTCAGATCATAGGGTATTGCAACATTTTGATGCCTACTTGGTTGTAGCTGGAGCATCATTGAATAAATCAAAGAGTTTTTTTGTATTTCTTAGGTGCTACTGCTATTGACATTATGAATTTACAGGGTATTGCTGTTCAACAGGGTCCCATTAAAGTTTGGGGAATTCTGTTTGGGAAGGGGGATAATGCTATTCTGAACGGGAATGAAAAGCTTGAGATTGCAAACCACCATATTGCTGTATGGAAGGTCTGGCAACAGTCCAAGAAAGCTAAGGTCACACTTGTTAAGACATTTTTACTTCCCATTTTTTTATACCTCAGTGTAGTTTATCCTTTGCCCCTCAGTTTGAAAGCTACTCTTCTCAGTTTGTTTTTCCAGGTTATATGGGGCAGTTAGCTGAACCCGATTAATTATGATGTGTTATATCTCCCTCTTGTACAAGGTGCTTTAAACTGTATTAATCCCATTACATTTTATTAAAGTATGTTGTTTCATAGAAATTTGGTGGACTTGGCCAGGCCACAGCCTGCTGTATGGGTCATTTATGTAGATTTCTGGCTTGGTCTGTTACATAGGCTGTGGCATTTGCGGAAAGGAAAACCTTTACTGGTTTCATCCTTTCCTGCATATTTGAGGCTCGCTATTAAAAAGTTGAATAAATGGAAATTAAGCCCATTGCAGGTTTTGTCCAAACCTAGTAAATCTATTTATTTGTGTTTACAATCTCAAGCTCATTCTATTTCCCCTGTTTTTCAAGGTATACCTGATCATCATCATGACCGAGTACTTCTCTGTTTAACTGATAAACTGATCCCTCTAGATTGTGGGATGTCCTGTGGCTTAGTAGCCATGGTAGGCTTCAGGTTAAAGGAAATGCCAAACACAAAATGGTTACTGATAAGATGTGTCCTAGGCAGACTTGTGTGTCTCAGGAAGAATCCATGGCTCATTTTTTTTTATTCAGTGTCCTTTTGTACAGACTTTTTGGCATGACCTCTCTCTCTGATGGACTGATGTTTGTTGGCAAGCTATTACTTGTACTGAGGTGGTGGGTGGTTTCTTCCTGTGCCATACTGCTTTTGATGATGGAGTATTGAGGCTTCTTTTTGCACTGATTAAATTCATTAATGGTAAGCCAGATGTAAATTTGTATTACAGCAGGTATATCAGCCACCTTCATGTGTAATTGACAGGACTGAACATGATTTGTGTCGCCACTGTTTTTTTGAACAAAATCATTTGTTTTATGATATGTGGTATTGGGAAAAAATTCCAACAAACTAGCCTGGATAGTGATACTGAGTTTATGGACACGGAAATGGGTGGTCCAGAGTTAGAAGAAAAGAAAGAGCTATCATATCAGCAAGTGGACTAGTCTCCAGAAGGGGCGGTTCCATGGAGCAGGTTGGTTAGAGACACCTATGAGGGCTTGGGTCCCTGACCCGGCGATCCCACTTCCCGATACAATGACATCTCCAAGGCAGCAAGTATCTAGGCATATTTCTATAGATCAAAGGATCGAATATGGACCTTGGCCAGAATTGGAGAGAGCTTCTTCTTCTGGACATCCTGGCACTGTGAATCTCAAACAGTCAGTAGCAGGAACATCCAACATGTCTCTTGGAGCCGAACTGAGGCATTCAGATAGCAGCTTGGTAGCTGGTGCAGCTGTGCAGCATCCTGGATCTATCCCGATGGAGACTTCTGAGCAAATAGAGACAGCACCAAATAGCATGAGCCATAACATCACTGTGCCATCTTTTGAGAAAACTACCAACCCACCAGTTGTTCCTGATAATGCTTCATCAACGGAATCACCAAATGGCTCTTCTACACATGGGTGCTCCTCTCAGAACACACACAGGGTACAAGCAGGCACCATATGGATCCTTCACCACTAGAGTCTACTCCACATCCAAACTCTACAGCTGATGCAGCAGCCGCCATGGTAGGAGCACCTACAGAGCATGTAAGTTATGCCAGTCTTTTCCAAAAGCCAGCTGAGGCAGCCAAAAGATGCTTTGCTGTTAGGATAAGGTACGGGGTGGGGGGTTCACCACTTTCATCTGACAGACAATATGTGGGAAAGGAATTGATAAAAAATTCATTACAGTTTAGTCCTGCCAATGTGTATGCCTTCATTCATGCCCCTGGCGACTTTAACTTCAACATCAGTTTTTTGTCCCAACAGAAACTGGATAAGTTTTGGGCCTTGTATCCCAAAATTCGAGACATCCTATTATGGGCCCCATTTTTTGCCATTCCCCCTCACAAAGTCAACATTCAAGACAATTACAGTTATTTTCCATAATGAGGGTGTCAATGTTACAGATATTATCTACTGGTTGAAACAGTGCTGTGACTTGTGAGGTACCCCAGAACCCATAATAGATGATGAAGGGTTTTGGACAGGGGGTGGAAATTTCATGTACAACTTCGTCAAAATGACTTTGGGATTGAACACCTCCCTAACTGCTTTTTTTGGGGTGGGATAAGGGCATCCTCTTCTATCCAGGAAAGTCACGCATGTGTTATCACTGTGGGGCAGAGGGTAATTTAAATCATGAATGTGACAAACAGAAATGTTTACAGTGTGGATCTTTGGGTCACAGTAGTAATTTCTGCAAAAGTCCACCTAAATGTAACTTTTGTGACTCATTAGACCATGCCTTTAGCTCATGTCCATGGGCAGCACATAACTCCTTGGATTATGGTGAGCAAGACTATTATATGCATACTGCTACGCAACCCTTTAGAGCCCAGCAAGCAGCACAGGCCCATAAATGAACATGGCCTAGTAAACCCCAACCCCCGCCTTGTACAGCTACAGATCAGTCCATAAGGGTGGACTCACACAGTGATCCACCAACAGAACAGTCTCCTGGAAACCCTACTGAGACCTCAGCCTCCATGGAGAGTTAAAATCAAGAGGAAAGGAATATACCTCTGCCCCCGAGCAGGACATGGTGATTATTACAGAAAGGAAAAGGAAACTGACTAAATCGATTAAAAAGAAAGCATCAGTCAACCCAGTCCTTCCAAGGGAAAATAGATATGAGGTTTTGCAGACTTGGGGAGAATTTATGGATGAGGTGGATTCTGATATATCTGCCTCCTCTTCGCAAACAGACCTCAGTTCAGATAAGGAAACTGAAAGCCCTGCTAGGGCCTCCACAGCAAAGTAAAATGGCAGACTAGAGCCGTGGTCAAAAGGACTACTACATAAAATTTCACTTCTCATGAATTGAACTTATCATTTGCAACTGTAAATGTGAATAGCATTAAGTCAGATTTAAAGCATACCACTACATTTGCAGTTTTACAACAGTTTAAGCAAAATTTATTTTTTACAGGATAATAGAATCACCACTCTTTCTGAGGTACAAAAGATAAAAAATCTGTTGGATATGGGTATTGGTTTTAAATCTTCAGATATTTATATTCTGAAAATGGTGGATATCTGTCCAGGCAGAGCTCTCCTGCTGGATATTGCCCATAATTTCCAAATTTATCATTAAATTAATGTCTACGCCCCCCAAACAAAGGCTGGCAGAATTTGTCTTTTACAGATGATTCAACCTTATCTCCACACTGCTAAAACTGTAGTAATGGGTGAAGATTTTAATATACGACCATTAGCTTCACACAAAAGTAGTTTCACCACCAAAATTTACTGTGATGCAGCCTTCTTAGGGAACATGGTTAAACAGACAGGCCTCGAGGATGCCATGTGACCCTAGTGAAAAAGCCAGCCCACATCTTTTATAAAAGGTCACTATCCTCTAGAACAGATTTTGTTTTTATTTCTTCCAGGCTTCAGATCTCACATCCATGTGTTCTCCCGATTGAATCCGCTGACCATTGTTTGATAGGAGTAAAGCTTGAAGTGCATGCCAATAATAGAATGGGGCCTGGGATTTGGAGAATGAATGCTGGCCTTTTAGAGGACACAGATTTAGCAGCTGAATTTTTTGTAGTTATACAGGAAAGATTATCTGTTATTTGCCTATATGATAGCCTGCTGGAGTGGTGGAAGAATAGTAACATTTGCATCCAGTCCTTTTTCAAAGTTAAAGCTGAACAAAAGGCAATTAATTCTAATAAAGTCCTTAGGAACCAGTTTCAAAAATTGCTATCCTTACAGCACTCTACAGGTACTGATTTTTCATCTCACATAGCTGATCTTAAGAAGGAGATGTGTTTGTTTCAATATGATAGATACAGAACTTAGGAGTACGAGCAAAAATCTGGAATAAAAGGTACCGCTACACAGGTGAATCCCTTTGCAGATTGCAAATCCAGAACAGAGAAATCATGTATGACCAGTATACTCTCAGTTACGGGGGAAGATATTAAGGGTCATAAAAACTGAAGTACATAAACAAGTGCAAGATCAATTTGGTATCTCTTTTCCAGGGAATACAAATATGGTATTGCTACTGGAATCAGCTAACCTGTTGACTCTTACAGATTGTCAACAAACAGCATTGCTCTCCCCCTTCCAAATGGCTCGAGTGGGAGATGTTATGAAGAACTTACAGAAAGGTACTTCCCCAGGGCCTGATGGGCTCCCAGTGGAACTTTACCAAGTGCTGTGGGAACTTCATCCTCACGAGTTAATTAATTTATACAATACCTTTCTTTCCTCTTCAGAATTACCGCTCTCAATGTATGATGGCTTGTTGATTTATTTTCATAAAAAGGAAACAGAGTAGATTTGGCTAACTGGCATCTGATAACCTTGCTGAACATGGATTTTAAAATGTTAACAAGGTTATTGAGTAAAAGATTTAGTATAATTCTACCAGAGGTAGTATGTGACGCACAATTCTGTTTCGTTTCTGGTCAGAGAATTTCAGATGCTCTTATACTTCTTAGAGAAGTGTTTGAAGCAGGTAACACTGGAAGTTGTACAGGGTATCTGATTAATTATGACCAGGCCAAGGCCTTCAACAAGATTTCTCATTACTTTTTATGGCTAACTTTTAAATATTATGTGTTTCCCACGGGTTTTATTTCTTGGAGTAAATTACTTTACCAGGCAACTTCTTTTAGACCCTTCATAAATGGGAGGGTGGGGGATACTTGTCTACTAAAGCAAGGATTGCGACAGGGCTGTCAACTGAGTCCACTGTTGTACATCCTGACCATAGACCCTTTAATTTGGATTTTAAACCACTCACCAAAAATTGTAGGGATACAGGGCCACGATGGTGATGCAGTCAAAACAGTCGCATATGCGGGTGACTTATGTATTTTAGTACAGGAGGGTTGTTCCAGAGATTTAGCCAGCACAGTAGTTATGGCCTTTACAAAATCTACAGGGGCAGAGATAAATGTCACCAAAAGTCACTGTATCTCTATTGGAAACCCTACTGACCAGAGACACTCAGTGGCTAACATTCGGATGGATCAAACACCTCTTTAATTATTAGGTATTTTTAAGGGGGACATGGCTACCTATAACTGGGAGAAGTAAACAGCAAAAGGGAACTATAAAGTTTCCGCATGCAACAAGTGGAGAATAGGGAAACTAAAATGGATTTTTTTATGATTAAAACATATCTACTTCCTGTTTTTCTTTACTTAAGCTAGGTTTTTCTCCTCCCATGTCTTTAGAGACTGGGGTGTTAAGTTGTTTTTTTCAAAGGGTCTGGGGTAGCAGACTGAACCCCATTAAAAGAGGGACCCTCTACTTGCCCCGAAATTAGATGGTCTGGGAATTATGCACCCAGTGTTTTTTTTTCCAGACTATTTTTATCTTTTCAAATTTACTACCAGTATTGAAGCATCTTCATGTCTCCTGGGTGGGCTGACAACTGCATTACAGGAAATACTTCAGGATTGGACTACTAGTAAATTTGTTCATAAAAACGAAAGTAAAATAAAACTCAATGCTTCATTCACAGCCTGTTTTGATTATTTGAAAAAAATGGTCACTATCTCCTAGATTAATACACTTATGTCTACTAGGAGGAAAGTTTATGATCAGATTATTGAAGAAAAATATTTGATACACCCTGATTACTCACAGAGACTGAGGTTATGGTGTAAACACATAGTGAATATGTTTTTAGACAAAATAATCCCTACCGAAATGTGGGATGTTCTATGGTTATATGCCCGCAACAAATTTAATGTTAAAGAAAAAATGAGGCACAAAGGCATAGAGGAAAGATAATGCCCTGTATTGTCCTGCCCATTAGTTATTGAAACAATGGAACATTTATATTTCCAATGTCCTTTTATCAAGGAATTCTGACAGACCTGGGCAAAAGATGGGGGGAATCCTTTCTTTCAGATCTCTCCCCAGACACTCTGCTCTTAAAGGTTTTTCCACTAGAATGGAATGTACATTCAGCTAGTTCCTTAAGAGCAGTCATATCTTATTTTAAATTTTGGATATGGCAAGTGCGATGCAGGTTGGTTTTGCAGCAAATGTTATTAATTACTGAGGAATTGATTCAAATGGTTTTACAAGAAATAGTGCAGATAAGACAATCTGACCAGCGTAAACTATCTGTTGGAGACGATGTAAAATACTGGGGTTAGATGTCTTGGATGATTTAAATAGCACTTTTGTATAGTCAGTTCAGAATTACTCATTATTTCCTTCATTTTTTTTTTGTTATAACTTGCAAGAGAGTATTACTGCATAAAAAGGTAAAACTGTTCTCTCTTCCGTTTTTAGAAGGGATTAATACTTTGGTGGTGTGGGCTTAATTGCTAATCTTTTTTTCTTTTCTCCTTATTCCCCTGTACTAAGTGACCCTAACTTAGCCCCTCAACCTTATTAATTTAATTTGGATAGTGACAGAACCAAGTTGTTATTGGTATTTTCTTTATATTTCTGTGACGCATGTATAGGATTTCTGCCTGTTTTCTTTATTTCAATGAAATAATGTTATATGATTTGTTTACCGATGTCCTTCTGTTTTGTTATTAAGTTTATAATTAAAAAATTCTCCTACTTTTGTCAGTAGGGGGAGCTTCTCTCTGTGAGGTCAGCAAGATGACTGAAGTGGGAGTCAGAGCTGGAGGTGGAGGTGGCTCTCCAATGTTGGTGGAGCCCGTGGGTAGTGGACTTTTTGGATATACAACTGCGCCCTCTACAGTTTCATATCATCTTGCTACAGAACCTGCTACTTCACTACCTGCTGCTGCCATTTTTGGTGGTGATGGAATGGATTGTTCAGAGACTTCCCAGCCTATTATCGGGGTTGGCTTACCTGAGGATACTCCATTGGTACAGAGTCCGAGACTCCGCCATCCTGTCAAGAGCACCACAACTCAGTGGAGGTAATAGTGGAAATCCAGAATCAATGTCAGACACTTTTGCAGCTTCTAGCCATAGAAGACTGCACTCTGCATACATTTTCGGTGGCTCCTCCACAAGCCTCAACAAATGCTCTGCAGGCACAGAGTTCCATGCCCTTGCCTATACCTTTGCAACTGATAACTTTGTCAGTTCAGTCTGCTCGGGGTGCACCACAACTGGTGGTGGGGGTGCGTGGTCTCCTGAATGGGCCCTAACAGAGGCTGGATGGACACAATCACTAGATGAAACCTCTTGGGGAGCTGATATTGCCCCCTTAGCTAATGAAATGTGACACTTTGCTTGCATAAGTTCTTCTTGTTATTCCTGTCTGGTTTCAGGCACAGTAACTCCTTCTAAGCACTTGAACTGTGTTACTCCAATAGGGCTAAAACCACAACTCTGGTACTTGTGTCGGTTACCAGGACAACATAGCCTCAGGTTCTATCTCTGGCTAGGTCTGCAGTACAACCCTCAGATCTATCTTTTCTGCCTCTGTCAGTGCCACAAACACAGATTTCAACACAAACAATGGGACTTGAGCAGGTTATCCTGACACAAGTTGACAGTTCCACTCCATTGCTTGGTGGAGTGGTGGAGTGAATGGACTGCTGACCTTGGATTTGAAGCCTGTTACTGTAGCTTTCAGGTATGATGCTCCACATTTTATTCTGTCACATACTGTTCCTACTTCTCCTCAACCGCCACTTGCACATACTGCAGGTCCTGTTGTTCAGACTTTCCCTTACCATTATGACTCTTCTAAGTCTGCTGCCGCTGTACTGTCTCCAGCAACTAGTGAGCTGCTTTGTAAGGCAGTGGAATGACCCCCTCCATTTGTACATGTTGCTGAACACCCTGCACCCCAGGAGCCTCAGGGTTCTCTTTTTACCATGCAGGAGATTTTGCCCTCGGATGTTGCCCTCATTCAAACAGTGGCATCACTCCCTCCCACTGTAGTGGGTGGGTAGCCTGACTCCCCTGCTTTGCAGCAGAATACAGGATACTCCAGATAGGCTTTTGTCTTCCTGCTCTTTGATTTGACTCTCCACCTTGTGGACTGACAAAATGGATCTTATGGATGAACACTCTAGGACCACATTGTATTCTTTGTCAGAGACATTAGCTGACCTACCCCCCCCCAACTGGAGGCTAGCCGTATGGAGACTTCTTGGGTTCCCCATAAGGTAGTGGACATTGCTCTGCCCTGCAAGCCGGTGATAGCCAAGACTCTGTTTTGCATGGCAGATCTGTTTTCTAATCTGGAGGAACCAGTCAAACGGTGCAACGTAGTCCACCTAACGTACAAGGGTGATCTTGTGGATCCTCCAGATAGGGTCTATATGGCACACAAACTATTAAAAGGTTCTCTGCAGTTTTTGGCTTCTGAGATCTTTGCCCTTATTTGTACCATGGGTGACACCCAATTTGATGCCAGCTTCCTCACCCCACATTTTTGGGCAACATACAAGTCAGTTAAGTCATCTCCTTTGTGGACGCCTTTTATTGTGATCCCCCTGATGAAACCTTCCCTAAAAGCCATAGCTGTGCTTTTCAAGAATGGAAGGGTTCACATTGCAGACATTTTATAATGGATAAAACAATGAGCGAATGTTACTGACTGCCCTCTCCAAGTTTTGGACACTGAACTTATTTGGACTGGGGGGTGGAAGATCAAAGTGAAACTGCAGACGACAGATGTGGGCACTCAACATCTTCACAGTAGTGTCTACATTGGGAGTGATAGGGGCTGCTGCTTCTATGCCGGCCAACCTACAACATGTCACAGGTGCAGCTCCTTCTCCCACCTCAGTAACACCTGAGAAATTCAGATTTGTAAATTATTGTTTAGGAACTGGGCACTCAAGTCATCACTGTCTGAACCCTGTCAGATGCAACCTACATGAGGAGCTGGGTCACTCCTACAAAAAATGTCCTGGGCTGTCCACAACAAGGGTGCCTATTATGATCAAGATGATATGGTACAGGAAGCTCAATTTCAAAAATCCTGTGCTGAGGATCCCTTTCTGGCAGGCCCAGTGTTGTCACAGGCTCCATGCCCAGCTTTTCTGACTTCTGTGCTGCCTGATGAGGCAATGCCTGAGAATGCACTCCCTTCTCCAGTTGCCAATGCACCTGATGAGGGTGTTCCTTCTACACGAGCTGCTTTGTTGTCTCCTGAGCCTTGCCCAGTAGTGTCCCACCCAGATATACAAATGGATTCTGCTCCTTCTACATCGACAGATGCTACTATTATGCAGCAATTCTTGGTGATGCTACCTCCTGCCCCTCCTCCAGATAGTTTTACAATTGTACCTATGAAATGTAGAAGCTCTCACTCCACTCTGCGTTCTGAGGTTTTACACAAAGATTCCATGTTGACTCACTGAAGTGTTCCTGTCCCCCAGGGACAGGCCGCAGAGGAAGATGAAGACTCAGAAGCCTCATCGGTTCATTCATCACAGAAGGATTATTCTGATGTTGAGGTGGACATTGCAGATATCCGGCTTGCCCAGAAGAAGACTAGAAAGAAAAGGACTTGATGGTTCTGTCTTTTTCCCATGTTAATTATTTTGCATTTTTCCCTCTTTCTAATGTCTCCTGATTCTGCTTCTGTTCTAAAAGTTCCAACTTTGAATATGAATAGTGTTATGAATTTTAAGACATGACTGATTAGCTTTACCACATTGAGAACATCGGGTGCCCAGATCCTCTTACTGCAGGATGCCAGACTGAATACCACCTCTGATGTCTATAAGGCACAGAAGGCTTGGCCCTGGGGACCATCTGTCTGGTCCATGGGGGATGATCCTTGTACAGGGGTAGAGATTCTGTTTCACTCCCTTCCTGTTCATATCTTAAAGGTTATGGATGTGGGCCACGGTAGGGTGTTATTTTTGGATGTGCTTCTGCATGATCACCTCATGTGGCTTGGAGTAGTACATGTGCCTCAAACTAAGGCATCCAGAGTAGCATTACTTAGATTATTGCAACCTTACCTATTTACAGCAAAATGTATTATATTGGGTGAGGACTTTAATTGCCTCTGAGATTTGGGGGAGAAGACTGGTAGGACCCAAAAGTTTTTTTGTGACACAACATATTTAAGGCAGATGATTAAGACGACTGGTTTTAGGGATGCATACAGATGTTTTCACCCTCACAGGGGACATACTGTACCTATCAAAGGGGTCCTCTTTCCACCAGTATTGACCATATCTTTATTTCCCCAGCTTGTTTGGTTCACTCTGCCCAAGCAGTATCCTCCACTTCTGATCATTGCAGGGTACATGTTACACTCAGCCTGGGAGCACATCATTCAGTCAGGAATGATTATTGGAAGCTTAATTGCTCCTTGCTGGAAGACCCAAATATTGTTTCTCAATACAGGGAACTTTTTCAGGCTCATAGGTCTATGGGGACTTGCTATGATTCTATAGTGGATTGGTGAGTGGACATGAAGGCAGACTTGAAAAGACGTTTTCAAATTGCAGGGACATAAAAATGATGTACTGCTTATTTTAAATATTTACAGCTTAGATTCCAACTTTTTCGACTTACTACTTTACAAACTATGGAATGGACATCCTATAAATCTAAAATTGATACTTTGAAAGCTGAAATGTGTAGTTATCTTTATGACAGAACACAGACCCTGTGGACGGGACAACAATTTGGTACGAAAGGAACAAAATTTACTTTGGGTATTATTAAGCACTGCCAGGAGGGAGTCCACTGTAAAATAATCACCTTGGTACAGGATGTATTGGGTCAGGAGCATTCTGATTCAGCACATATCTTGTTGTGCTGAATCGGAAAAAGTATATCTCTTTGCAGATGACACAAAGATCTGCAACAGAGTTGCTGCACAAGGTGGGGTGGAAAGGATGAGAAGGGACTTGGCAAGGTTAGAGGAATGGTCAAATGTATGGCAGCTTAGAGTCAATGCTAAGAAGTGCAAGGTAATGCACCTGGGAAACAAAAACCCAGGGGACGAGTACACAATGGGAGGTGAGATACTAACAGCAACAAAAATGGAAAGGGACCTGGGGGTAGTCATATCAGATGACCTAAAGGTGAGAAAGCAATGTGAGAGGGCAGCAAGGAGGGCTGGGGGGATACTGGGATGCATAGGGAGAGGCATCACCAGTTGAAAACAGGAAGTTATTATCTCTCTGTACAGACAGCTGGTGAGACCCCATCTGGAGTACTGCATGCAGTTCTGGAGACCCAATTTCCGCAAAGACATAGACAGGATGGAAGCTGTCCAGAGGAAGGCAACTAAAATGGTGCAGGGTCTGCACCTGAAGACATTTGAAGAGAGACTTAAGGAGCTTAATATGTACAGTATAGCCTCGTGGAAAGGAGGGAGAGGGGGGACATGATAGAAACTTTCAAGTACCTCAAGGAATCAACAAAGTCCAAGAGGGTAGCATCTTTCAATAAAAGAGGTGTGCAAGAACAAGAGAACAATCTGAAGATAGAGGGGGCAGCTCAGAGGTAATTTAAGGAAGTATTTTGTCACAGAGGGTTGTGGATGCATGAAACGGCCTTCTGGAGGAGATTGTGGGTCAAAACAGTGGTGGAATTCAAGCATGCATGGGACAGTCATAAGGCAATTCTAGGGGGTGGGGGTAGGAAGAAGTAGGCTGCTGCGTAACTAGGATCTGCAGCTGATCCATTAGGTAGGGAAATGGGCAGACTGGGTGGGCCAAGCGGTCCTTGTCTGCCATCAAATTCTTTGTTTCTATGTTTCTCTTCCCATAACTGATAGTATCAGTGATTTTTTTTGGACCTCCACAGATGAGTCTGGTGACTGTTGAGGATCAACAGGCTGTTTTATTGCCAATTAGTATAGCAGAGGTGGAAATGGCATTGAAGTCCTTGAAACCAAAAACAGTCCTGGGTCCACATGGACTTGGGTTTGAGTTTTATTCTTATTTCTCTGGTTTCATTTCTGTTATTCTTGAGGAGGTTTTTAATGTTCTGTTGAAAACCTTGACTGCCCCACCCGAGAAATGTTTCAAGCCATCTTAATATTGCTATATAAGAAGGGGGATCATGCTGATTTAGGCAACTGGAGGCCAATCTCTCTCCTTAATACAGATCTGAAGCGACTTGCAAGATCCTGGAGCAGAGGCTGAGTACAATTGCTGCAAAAGTAATATCCACTTGTCAAACATGTTCCATTCCAGGCAGACTAATAAGTGATAATCTGATTAGACTCCAGGAACTGGCTACCCAAGGAGGCAGGGTCACAGCCCATGGGTTTCTTGTTTCACTGGACCAGGAGAAGGCATTCAGTCAGGTCTCTCGTTAATTTTTACTTCAATCCCTTGCTTTTATGGGTTACCCTGCTGTTTTATTTTATGAATATGATTTTTATATCATAAAATGCACATTTTTCCATCAACTAATGTATTTCTGGGAAACCGAATCACACTTTTACAGGAGGTTGGGGGTATGGCAGGGCTGCCCATTAAGCCCCCTCCTTTATGTTTTCTGTATAGACATTTTGTTACGGAGTATCACTCACTTCCCTTCCACATTGCAGGTATACATATTTCTGCACAGACAGAGCCTTTAACACATTACTTCCAATAGCTTTGTATGACGTCAGAACTATACATAAATCGACACAAAATGGCCTCTAGAGGATAATGAGGTAAATGCCTATGCTGATGATATTATTCTATTTTTAGTAGACAAAGCTTCCTGGGATGCCTCATAGCTCACGATATAATGCTTTTCTTGTCTCTCAGGAGCCTCTCAGGAGCTCTGATAAATTTCTTGAAGAGCACAGTACTATGTATAGGCCTCTTGGCAGAGCTTGGTCTTACACATTTGGGATCCAAGCCAATAGTGCTTTTTTAAATTCACATTTTAGATAACACCTGTGGGCACTGAAATATGGCAGTAAGCAATTGGGAATGTAAACTACAGGCAGGGAGTAAGATTTATAGCTAACTAGACATAAAAGAGACTTGGGCATCATCATCATCACTGATGACCTGAAATCATCCAAGCAGACCACTAAAGCAGTAGGTAAGGCTAGGGGGATGTTAGGGTGTATTATTAGGGGTATCACAAGTCAGAAGAGGGAGGTAATAATCCCTCTTTACAAGAAACTGGTTAGGTTCTCATCTGAGTATCATGGCAGTACTGGAGGCCACACCTTCACAATGACATAAACCAAATTGAGGCAGTCCAGAGAAGGGCAACCAAAATGGTGCAGGGACTGCATCAGAAAACATATGAGGACAGATTAATGGAGCTCAATATGTACACCCGAGAGCAAAGGAGGGAGAGAGGTGATATGATCAGAACATTCAAATGCCTTAAAGGCAATAACAAGGTGAAAGAGTCTAACATTTTTCAACATAAGAAAAATAGCAGGACAAGAGGACACAGCATGAGATTAGAAGGAGGCCAATTAAGGGGTAATGTGTGGAAGTTCTTTTTCACAGAAAGGGTGGTGGATGCATGGAACGGCCTACCTCAGGAAGTGGTGGATATGAATACAGTGCAGGGCTTCACACAGGCATGGGATAGGCATAAGGGAGCAATGCAGATGAGTATGAATAGAGAGGCCATTGACAGAGCAAAGGCCGATGGCACATTTATAAGGTAGAAAAAGAAATGGGCAGACTGGATGGGCCTTGCGGTCCTTATCTGCCATCAGCTTCCATGTTTCTATGTTTCTATGCAAATTGTGAAACAAAAATTAGTTCATTTGATAAAAACACTGTTTTTACCCATATTTCTTTATATGAGTTATGTCTTTCTAGCTCCACAACAACTGGAGACTCGTATTTACGGTTTGCTTTTTGTGCCCTGTAGGGAAGTTGCCTTAACTCGGTGAAGAGACAATATACCTACCCCCCCGATCCATCATGAGGGTTTGGCCATTGTTAATCCTGTGGTTTTTTTGCATTCCACCTTTTTTCAATTACTTTTAGGACATACTTGTTAGCAATGTATAGGGACTGGAATTTTTGGGTCCAGGAATGGCTGGACCCTCTTTTCCAGTCTAGGAATGGGGCCAACGGAATGCCTACTCTGCTTGGACACTCCATCACCATCCTGATTATATGGTCCAGGCTCTGACAAAGGTGATGTAGTGGAAGCTGAGCCCTGCCCTTTTTACTACATTGCCCAGGAAAGACATGTATCACCATGTCATGTTAAATTTCTTCATGGAGCTGTTAGTCATCACACAAGGCTCTTCTCTTAATACTACCCAAACCCTGAGACAAGGGATAGATCCTAGACTTCCAGCTAATCTTTGGCATACCATTTGGCTTACTTGTCATGGTCATCTTGGTGTACGTAACACGCACAAACATAAGAAGCTGCTGGAGAGGTACTGTCCCCAAGATGCTTGCAATGGCCTATTAGAAACACAGTCCCATTTATTCTTAGAGGGGGGGCTATTCTCCATTGTACAATAGCAGCCAGACACTGCCAGCTATTTCCTGAAATTTCTGTGATATTTCCAGATATATCTCATGCTTTCTCCATTTCCACAGTAGGGACAGCAGAGAGAAACTCTTTAGAAATGTCATGAAATATCTGGAAATAGCTGGCAATGTCTGTGGCTACTACTATACCTGATGTATGTACAGTTTGCACAGAAAGTGCCTGTGTGCCTATACAGCTACAGACAGGTGAAGGATGTGCAGATTCATGACCACAAATCACCTGCAGGGTACCTGTCCATGGCCCTGTCCCCCCGGCATGCAGGACTGTAGGGGCAGATAGGTGTGGAGCTGTGGACCCAGGCAGCATCCAATCGGATGCCTGTCCCAGGTCCAGGAGTGGATCCCTTGCACCAGGGGAGGGAGAGTGTGGGATGGCATGGGTTTGGGATCCCAGAATGTATGGGTACTCACTCAAATGGCTGCCCTCAGCCCAGTCTGGCAGTTTGTTGTGCTGGGGCAGACATGTGTGGGGGGTGAGGTTGGTATTCAGTATTTTCTCTTCACTGGGTTATGGCAACCCCATTGCCACCACGCCCTACTGGTGACTGCTGGGGGGGTGGCACATAGGCACTTATGGCAGAGTCTCCAGGGAGTAACAATTTCCATACCATCACAGCACTCCATGACTTTGTAAATGGCACAGAACCCCCTGGCACATCCCCAGACTACCTGTGGTGCATAGCTTCTCGGGTGGCTGGGAGATCCTGTGTGCAACTGGCTGATGTACCTGTCATGAATGCTGCCGGGGGTCCACGGGACCACCGCTGTGCAGTTTTCTGACATATGGATGCTTACATGCATCACATACATGGTGTGTAGGCATCAAGAATAGGCCCCAGAATGCAAGTACCTCCTTTTGGGGATTTCTGGCTAGCCAGCTCAACTGTAGTGAATTCACTGCAATTTCTTACGAAGTCCTGGTACTGGTACATAGCTCATATACTGGGATGTGGAGAAAATACCACCCCATTACGCTGAATGTGATATGTGGCCTCCTTAAATTTTATATTTGACAGGCTCTTTGCTAGTCAACAGTATTGGTTTCACCTGGAATTGTTTCATTGTGTCAAATGACAATTATTATTTTTGTGTTTACTCAGAATACTGCTGGTTGCCTAGACCACGATTTCAGCAGTTTTGAAAATGTTGTGCAGGCTGGTGTTTTGAACCTCCCTGATTTCCCATAGTTTCCACTAGTTCTGTTTTGTTTTGGTATTATTCTTTTTTAATAATATTCCCCTTCCCTTCATCTGTTATTGACTGCCCCTCTTGACTATGTCCCTAGACTGTTACTTGTTTTTTTGTTCCTGTAACCTAATGCAATTTGTTGAACTAAAGTAAGTATTACTTATGTATTTTAAGCTGCTCATTTACATCTGTTTTGACAATGTCTCTCTGACTGCTATCTAGCCACTTTTTTAAGTATGTAACTTTTATTGTTGGCTTGTGTACAATGCTATACCTCCTTGTTTACATGTCTTCTGTTCAACGCAATGTGGAGCCTTTGTAAATGAGTCTCTGACTCAAAGGTTATTTTCTGAATACTAAATAAATAAATAGCCTTGTTTCATTTGGCCAGTTTTTGAGTCGTGTGCATTGTATACCTGTATGAGGTAATTGTCCTCAGTGAAACTCCCCAGCCATTATGAAAAGTGCCTTGTGTTGTTCTATTTCCACCTGGCCAGCACCAGAAATGGATAGGTTTAAGATCTCATCTGAAGGATAACACACCCCGACATACAGCAATCCCTAGTACTGCACTCAGGGTGCCAGCAGTTATGGTATGAGCCCAGTCCAAGTGTGGGGCTAGAACCCACGACCTTCTGACCCAGAGGGAGATGTATTACCAACTCAACCATGTGAGTAGGGTGTGACATTAATAGGGTATGACCCACATTTTAGACCCCGGAGCCGCTGTCAGCAGTTGGAATCATGGACCGTAATTCAGGTCAGTTGCAATTAGTTGCAATTGCCTTGAATTGCAGCCATA
Organism: Neoceratodus forsteri; assembly: GCA_016271365.2. Classification (NCBI taxonomy): domain Eukaryota; kingdom Metazoa; phylum Chordata; order Ceratodontiformes; family Ceratodontidae; genus Neoceratodus; species Neoceratodus forsteri. Next base: position 654,398,950 of record CM057450.1, on the reverse strand, counting down.
ATTATGTGGAGTCACATTTATCAAAAGTCGACTAATCCGTCTCAGTCTCCGCTATTCTTGCTTGCCTGACAGTGTCCCACCCGCCCCCAAAGTAATCTCAGAGACTCTGCAGCAGCGCCTTTTTTTTATATAAATTGTTTAGATATTTGTATCTTGCGATTTCAAAATCTAGCTGAGAAACTCCGCCACCAACCAAATGCATCCCTGGCTCCTCGGCGTGAAAACGTATCCCATGAGTAAGACAGGAAGGAGGAGCCAGGCCAGGACTGTGCACTCTGAAGAATTCATCCAACGTAGTCTTCTCTGTTCGGATCTTCGTGTGGGCGAGATTTCTAGCACCAAGGGAAAAGTGTGACTGTGAGTAGTGGTACTGTATTTTGTAAAAACAATTTAATAGTGACTTACTCATTTCAGGGAGAGATAAATCCAGAGTCATTTGGATACAGCAGCAGGAAAGGAGTGGGAAGAATAGGCAAGTGGCCTGAGGAGGAAAGACCATAGGGCCACAGGGCAGGCAGCCAGGATGAAGGCTTGAGCGCCGAAGCACAGGGGTTACTGGGCCGACTTTTTGCACCGCAATAAATACACACTAACAGTATTTACATTCTTGGTGTGTTTTCCTTCATTTGGAATGCTCATTTTTGTTTTGTTTGAGGCTGGGACAGGTGCAAGGCTCCGGAAGGGGAGCAACCAATGGACTGTCTGGGTGGGTTGGGACACACAGGGCGCTGGTCAGTGAGAGCCGAGGTGGAGAGAAGAATTTGGTAAAAGTAGTCTGCGTGGTGTGCCAGGACCAAGAAGTACAGCAGTAGATAGTAGTGTACTGACTGGCATGGACAGAACAGTAGGGAGGGAAAAAGTGCTCAAGTAGATTCCTACACTAGTCAACTGACCATGCTGTCACCATACCAGCCACAACATAACTAGGTCTTAGTCAGTGGGCCCTGGGCTAAAAATAAAAACTAATAAGGAAGGCAGGGCACCGTGTTGAGTGTGCGTGTGTGTGTGTGTGTGTGTGGGGGGGGACAGAAGTAAAACTCTTACAGTTGAGTGGACCGCATATGGTGGGCAGCAAAAGAGTGAGTGAGTGAGTGAGTGAGTGAGTGAGTGAGTGAGTGAGTGGACTGGAGGCTGTTGGGGTAGGCAGACCATGGTAGCACCAACTGGAGTGGAGGATTGGCAGGGGGTAGCAGCAGCACAGACTGAAGAGGAGGAGGGAGGAACAAAAGGCCTCATCTGTAGAGACCAGGACAAGCGGAGCTGATGAGGAGCATGTAGGACTACTGAGGGAGGGAAGTAATCTGGAGTCTTGATCTTCTGGACCACCACTGGAAGAAGTGAAGCTGAGAGAGAGAGAGCCTGCCATCAGTTGCCAGCCAACAGTCACACAGAAGGTAAGGGTGAGTTATTGCTGTTCTCCATCAGATCCAGTTCTCTATCAGTCTCAGTACCCTCGCTGTTTCTGTTCCCTCCTTGGTCTGTTGGTGGTATAAAATGGGAAGGACTTGGTTTTGAGTCTAGATGAGTAATAGTGGGCAGTTGAACAGTCACTGATTGCCAGGGGGTAACCCTCAGCCTTTACCCACCCCTCATCTCCCATCACCTACTACTTCTCAGCCATAATGTTAAATCTAATAAGTATGTTAACATTGCTGATGCTTGCTTCATCCAATTTTAGCTGCCAAAAGGATAGCTACTGTAAAAGCCTGGGGAGTGTGGAGGGGAGTCATAATGAGGTGCTAAATTGTAAATATTTCAACATTTGCAAGTAAGATCTTGCGTTCCTCCCTTTGTACACATTTATTTCCATGTTGCCTTGCCACAGCCTAGCCTAGGTAAGACAGCTGTTCATGCTACTGTGCATCATTGGCTCTCCTCTGTTCAATGCTATTGATTTATCCTGCTTTCCTAACTCCCATTTCCTCAGTGTTTGTTAAAGCTTGCATTTTGCATAGGCTGATTAGCGAAACCAGTAAGAATACTGCAGATTTATGTGCCTTTGTTCATCGTTCCAGTGAAAGTGCATTTATATTGTAAACTGGCATGTGTGCATGTGCAACAGGTAAAGAACAGGTTGTGTTATATTGTGGAGCTGCTGTTGGGAATGCCCATGAAATGGGTGTGCAGAAATTAGGATAGTTGTCAGTACGAGGCTATAAAGTGAAGGTTCTAGAATTGCTGAGATGGTGACGGGGGTGTGGAAATACCATTGCCCCCTGTCCCGTGCAGGTAAATTTCCTTGAAGGGAAAATACAAATAGAGAGCTAATTTCATTGAAATGAATAGAGGCAAGTGAAAATTTAGCTACAGGCAGCTACAGTCATGAATGGGCTAGCCCTAAAAGTTATAATTTCAACCACCCTGCAGGGTGATGGCATTGTCCAATATTGCAATCATCCCCCTCTGTCCACTGAGTCCTGCTTCTCCTGATTTATTATATGTAGTCACGGAGGGGGGAGGGGTGTGAGGAGACAGAGGCTAAACCGTATGGAAAAATGTGTGGCATGTGTCCACTATAGTGTCTGACCCAGAAACTGCAGTAATCCTGCTCACAACAAAATGTTTTAAAGGTCAACATGCATGTTACAGTGTACTGAACTGCTTTTGTAAGTAATAGTATCAGTGCAACAAGAAATATACACTCAGCTGGGGGGAGAGGCTGACCCTCAGTGGCCTTGCCTGATGATGTATGCATGCATGCATTGCCTGGAATACATATTTCAGAAATATTGTGTCTTTGCCTTTATTAGAGAAAGAGCTGCCCATTTGAACTACCACTCTGGACTGTTAGTGTAGTCCGTGGGTGTCCTTTTAATGTGAGCGTTTGCTTTCTGTGAGGAGCAGAGAGTGCCTCTGTTGATATGATGCTGTCCTGCAAGGTGTCTTCTGGCAAGCCAGAAAAATACAAACAGAGGTGAGAAAGTAGTAAGTGACTCAGCTGGGACTTGAACCCAGGCCACTATTCTGAATGTGCTAACCAACCGCACCACTGAGACAACTGGGACCTGGGCTGTCCCTGAGCACATTACTGTTTCTCAAATGCACAACCCAGTAGCAATCACACAGGCATGTGTTGTGCATTTGAGAAAAGAGTAATGTGGCAGGGACAACCACAGTGGCAAGCTAGATTAGCGCAATCAGAATGGTATTTTGGACAGCCTGGGTTCAAGTCTCAGATGAGGCATTTACTTAAGTTCTTTCTCATCTCTGTTTGCATGTGTTCCATTATATGCACACCACACTCCTGTGTGATTGTTACAAGTAAATATTTATATTGACATTGGGTTGTGCATTTGAGAAACAGTAAAGTGTTCGGGGACAGCTCAGGTTCCAGTTGTCTCAGTGGTGCAGCTGGTTAGTGCAATCAAAATGGTATTTCAGGCAGCTGGGGTTTAAGTCCCAGCTAAGCCACTTACTTCTTTCTCCCCATTGTTTGTATGTGTTCCATAAATATGCACACCACATTCCTGCGTGATTGTTACAAGCCATACCATTAATTTAAAAGACATTGAAGTTACCATGTACCATGTGCAACCCACCACCATCTGGCTAGTGAAGCTATGGGCAGGACAGGCTGAAGGGTGGGAGTTGAAAATATTGGTTGAATTTACTTTAGTTAGTCAAAGTCATAAATGTTAACTAGTTGAAAAAATCATTCATAATTTGTTAAAGTCAGTCATAATTGGTTTTTCAGCTGACTTCGGGGTCTTCCACATTTATCCCAGAAGGATTCAGAGACAGAAGGTTGAGCATTAAAAAGGGAATGCAGCTGAGAGGAGTGTTTTTTTTTTTTTGCCTAACTCCCTACTGTTTTGCTGATGCTTGCACCATTTGAACAGGCTAGGGCTCTGAGGTGCCTTTGATAATGCAGAAGGGAGGAGCCGCTTACGCAGTTCAGAGGATTGAGTAATAGTAGCTACTGCATGCTGAGACTGCCTTCCTTGAAAAAATGCAAATTATGTCATTGCTCAGTTTTCTGTGTGAGGGTGGGAAGGTGGGTGGAGCTCCATTTCCTTAGCAACCAGAGAAAGCTGCAATGACTCTATAGTTTGGCCTCTGGTAAACTCAGACATTGAGGGCACAGATAATTAGGACTCTGAGTCAGTGGCAGAACTGCCTAGATTCAAGTTTATCAGATAAACAACAGCAGTGTTCAATGGCGGAGCAGTCAGCCATGTTTCTCCCATGGGAGATTTCACCCAATCTGCAGAGATCTTTTTTAGAGAAACCAGTTGAATTCATCAAAAGGAGCAGAGTGTGTGTGTGTGTTTGTGTGTGTGTGTGGGGGGGGGAGGGGGGAATTACCTTATTGTTAACCTTTCCATAGACTTAACTTATATCCAGACCACTGATCCACCAACCATATATACCCTTCAGTAGTTGGACAAGACTGTTGAGAGTACTCTTTCTCTCTTCCCTTCCTCTTAGGCTCTCGACCCTGAGCGGCGCTCTCCTCACTGGGCAGACAGCCGAAACTGCCCTCATGGACGCCTCCCGAACACGACCAGAAGTCCTGCCAACTTTTGGATCCAGCAGCACGGATCCAGCCTTCAGGCTCTCGCGCCTGAGCGGTGCTCTCCTCACTAGGCGGACAGCCGAAACTGCCCTCACGGATGCCTCCCGAGCCCGACCAGAAGCCCTGCTGACTTTTGGATCCAGCAGCATGGATCCAGCCTTCAGGTATGACTGCCGCTTGCTCATAAAGCAATCCCAGAGCGGCAGAACCCGATTGATGCTCTGACCTGTGCAGAAGGCTCCGATTCGTATGCCCGCTTTCCTCCTGCACAGCAATTGGTGCGCCTTCTTGCTGGGTTTTCAGTGGGACCCTGACTGCCTTTCCACTGTTCATTGCTGGCTGAATTTCAAAAGAATAACTGGATGTAACTTTGCTAGATGTAACCTTGATAGATGTAGTACCTGTGTGCTAGTTTAAACATGCAATGATTAGGTAGCTAATATAGTGAAGTGCTTCTGCCACCACTAATTGAACTTAAAGTACTCTCTGAAGTGCATGGTGCTGATATATCCTGATTAACTAATAGCGAATACTTAATCCTGACTGTTAGTCTGCTAAAAAACCTGCCTAATACTGCTAGCTAAAACCTAAATTGACTGTTTATTGCTGATTTCTAATCTCACTCCTCCCTTGCCTCCCTCACTTGCTAAGTATCCCCTAGCTGCCTTTCTATAGACCCTCTCCCCTGCCATTTTATCTGGTAACTGTCCCATTTCACAGCTCATCTTCTTGGTGTGCCCTACCCCTGCCACTTAACCTCCCATTGTGTAAAGTGTAATCACTCCTATCCCCCGCTGGCGGTCTGACGCCAGCTTCCCACCCATAACCCTAAGCTGTCCACAGCTATATTTATGGAGTCTTTCTCTCTTCCCTTCCCCTTAGGCTCTTGCGCCTGAGCAGCGCTCTCCTTACTGGGCGGACAGCCGAAACTGCCCTCACGGATGCCTTCCGAGTCTGACCAGAAGCCCTGCCGACTTTTGGATCCAGCCTTCTGGTATGACCGCTGCTTGCTCATAGAGCCATCCCAGAGCGGTAGAACCCAATTGGTGCTCTGACCTGTGCAGAAGGCTCCGATTGGTACGCCCGCTTTCTCCTGCGCACTGATTGGTGTGCCTTCTGCCATTGACTTTTGCTGGGTTTTCAGTGGGACCCTGACTGCCTTTCCACTGTTCACTGCTGGCTGAATTTTCTCCGCGCCTCACCCCCTCCAGCACTCCTTTAAATACAGCTCGACTCGCCCAAACAAGCTTCGAGCTCACTGGCTTACTTCTATTGGCCGTCATCTGGCAATGCTAAACCAATCTAGCAAATACCACTTGTAGCAGAACTACAGCACATAGACCAATTTTTAAAGTACTTCCTACCTAATTATATACAAAAAAAAATTTGATTAATTACACTTCTACACTAATCTGTCTGAAACTGAGGGCTACTGCTTGAGATCCTGGTATCCACCTAGCAGTACTCCCCAACCTGCTGTAACTACTAGATACAATTATCCTGGCGGGATGAGCTTCCTCTCTCTCCTTCTGTTAATACTGGGGATCATTATGCCACATGCACTGCTGCATCCCAAAGTGTCAGGCGCCAACCCGGGTGTTGAGTCCCTCACTACACCCTACACTGCCCCTGCACACTGTACTTCCACCCTCTCGCCAATCCGATCAGTACATATATATACCCTACATCCCTCTGCCCACCCCATCCTGGACCACTCAACAATATATATCTGAGCTCTAGCCCTCATTTTCTCAAAACCTCAACTCCTCCTTACACTCACACACCCGAAACGTACACCCCTTACTAGCTATCAAAGGTGACTACAAAACAAAAAGGCCCTCTCTTTTTTATTATATTCTCTACAGAAAATGCTGCTACTACTCCTTATTTGCTCAGGCAACGTGGAGCTAAACCCTGGCCCTCCACTCCAATTTTCATCTCCATCAGACTTTGCAGCTGCCCCTGGGCTGAAGATGATGTTAGTAAACATCCTAAGCCTGACAAAAAAGTTTGACCAACTTCAAGCCTGGGCAGCACATACTAACCCAGATCTCATCATCATCACCGAATCATGGCTGAAAGACTACCCTGACCAACAAATTACTCTTACAGGCTACAAATTATTTATGGCAGACAGGAATACCGGAGGCATATATGCCAGAAACAAGTTTGTAGTAACTGACATCCTTGCAACTCCAAGTTTAAAGAATATGAGGTTGTCTCAGTAAAGCTTCACCTACCCTCCACGGAATGCATCACTGTCATAGGGGGCTATAGGCCCCCCATCTGGTGGCTCCGAAATCATCGACATTATAAAATCCCTAACCTTAGCCACCAACTCAGAAACAATTATCCTGGGGGATTTCAACATGGATTGGCTCACTACAAAATCTCACTGCCTTAAAACCCTCTGTGATGACCTAGGTCTCATACAGCTAGTCTCCAAACCTACGAGGAACAATGCCTCAAACTCGGCTAAAAGCTCCATCTTAGATGTTATTCTAACAACCCACTCCCATAAAATCTCCCATTCAGCAGTATTTCACAATGATATGAGTGACCACTGCATGGTGGTTTGCACAAGATCACAAACTAAAGCGTACCAACAGTCCAAATGTAGAACTAAGAGGTCCTTTCACAAATTTCATGTGTCAAACTTTCTGTATGACCTGAGCAGGGTCAGATGGCTAGATTTATATCTTGCAAAAACTGCAGATGAAGCTGTCTCCATCCTTAGTGACAATCTTACTGCCCTGGCAAACAAGCATGCACCCTTTATCAAAGTCAGTGTGCTCAACGTGTCCCACCTTGGTTCACCCCAGAATTAAAGGCTGCGCTGACCAACTGAGACAAACTCTGGGCAAAAGTTAGGTACACTAAGAGCCCGGTGGGCTGGCAGGCCTTCAGGACTGCTAGAAATGCTTGTGTCAAAAGCATTCATGCCACAAAAGTTAACTTCTTTATCACCACCCTGGAACAAACCAAAGGGAGCCCCCAAAAATCTGGAGAACAATTATATCTATTGAAGGCCATCCTTCAGCTTCATCCATCCCGTCTGAGATATTTATCAATGGCAGGCTGGTGGAAAACAGCACCCAAATCCTTGAAGAACTCAAATCACATTTTGTTACCGCTAGACTTGCTTTCGTCTCCTTACCCTATGCTAACCAAGTGAATACTAGTGAAAGTCCTACCTCCTCTTACTGCAGACCATTCCACCCCCTCCAGATCCGCACTATTACATACAAAGAAGTTGAAGATTCACACCTTAATCTAGATCTCCGTAAGAGTGCCAGGGATGATGGACTTGAACCATTTTTCCTGAGAATAGGCTATGCCTATCTCACTGCACCCATCTTACATATCTTCAACCTATCTATAACCTCTGCAACAGTTCCATCTAGCTGGAAGTCTGTCCATATCCTTCCTCTTTTCAAATTAGGAGACCCTTGTGATTTAAACAATTACAGACCCATCTCCATTTTGCCTGTTCTCTCTAAAGTCCTCGAAAACCTGATATATATCAACTGAAACAACACTTTGAATCCTACTCTCTCCTTAACCCTGCACAATCTGGTTTCTGGTCCAAACACAGCACAGTCACTGCACTGGCCAAGGTCACTAATGACTGGATTTCCCCCGTGGACTCCAAGAAGGTCACTGGCGCAGTCTTCCTGGACCTTAGTAAAGCCTTTGATACTGTTGACCACACCCTCCTAATCAACTGCCTTTCTAGCCTAGGTGCCACTCCTCCTCCTACCATGCTGTGGTTCAACAGTTATCTTTCTGGTAGGTTGCAGAAAGTCAAAGCAGATGGCTGTCTCTCAGCCCCCCTTCCGATTGCCAGGGTAGTCCCCCAAGGCTCCATACTAGGCCCAATCCTATTCTCCCTATACATCAATGATCTTGACTCCCACATAACAAAGTCCAGTAATCACTTTTTTGCAGACAACACTGTATTATATACCTCTGGCACAACTCTAACAGAAGTCAGGGACATCCAGCAAGCCGACTTTGCTCAGCTCGAAAGTAACCTGATTAAAGCAAAGCTCCTTCTGAATGCAAAGAAAACTAAGGCAATGTTCATCTCGCGTAATCCCGCCGTTGGTTCCAACCCCTGCAGCAAAGGAACCTTATCGGCACCTCGCTGGGGGAAACCCTGGAAGTAGTTCCCAAATTTAAATACCTTGGTTTCTGGATAGACAACAAGCTCACCTTCCTTGACCACATTGAGGACCTAGCCAAGAGGCTCAAAGCATGGCTGGGCTTCTTCTTTTGAAACAGATCTCTCTTCCCTGTTACGACCCGAATCAAGCTTGTATTGGCCACATTTCTTCCACTTCTTGACTATGGAGATTTCATCTGTGCCACCTCTGCAATCTCAGGCCTAAGTAAACTGGACGTTCTCTACCACCGTGCTATATGGTTCATCACCAGTGCCCCCCACAGAACCCACCACTGCGACCTATACTCAGCTGTTGGCTGGACCTTACTTGCCACCAGATGCCTGCTAGTGCAGGGATATGGACTCTCAAGATACTCCTACTCAAACTTCCAAGCTACATCACATGCCTCATCTATACCTCCCACAGTGTTTACTCACTTAGGAAATTGAACTACATCCTGCTCAACGTCCCAAGAACTCGTACTGCCTTTGGACAACATGCCATTTCAGTCACACTTCCCACATTCTGGAACCAACTTCAATCCATGCTAAAACTAACCAGCGTTGTCCCAATAAATCTATACAAAGCCTTATCCTCATCTAAAATAAAAGATACCTGTCACTGCCACTAAACGCATTATACCACCCTTATGTTACTTACTCACACTCCAAATGACACTGCTAGGACCTTAACAGGTCTGCAATCGCACAGGAAGTAGTAGACTAAATACAACAGCTTTAGATTTGATCCCCATGACCAGCTTACAATACCCGTCACCTTCTGATCTCCGTATCACACTTTTTTTCCACTCTACTCTGCTAGTCACAAGACTCATCTTTTGCCTTCTTACCCTGCCATTCCTTCATAAACTCCCCCTGCTGTCTTCATGCCTTTCACCTCTAGATCTCCTTATCACACCTCTTTCCACCTTACTCTGCTAGTCCCTAGCCTCATCTTCTACCTTCTTTTCCTACAATTCCTTCTTATACTCCCCCTGCTGTCTCTGAACATTAACTTTCACCTATAATGCACTTATCATTTATGTATGCAACTCTACCCAAACACCTGCTGATACAGCATCAGACTTTACTGCCAGAACCGTGCCATACCTGGCAGTATCACTTCAAAAATTGTCAAGTATGAACTATGTGTGTGTGTGTGTGTGTGTGTGTGTGTATTGTTTGCTCGATTAACAATGATACCTTGTATGATACATAAGACTTGATTAACAACGTTACCTTGTATGTTATGTTCATAGAAACATAGAAACATAGACTTTGACGGCAGATAAGGACTGCTAGGCCCATCTAGTCTGCCCATTTCCCTACCTACAGGATAGGCCGCAGATCCTAGTTAACCAACAGCCTATTTCTTCCTACCCGCCACAAGAATTGCCTTTGTCCCATGCATTCTTGAATTCTCCCACAATTTTAGACCCCACAACCTCCTCAGGAAGGCTGTTCCATGCATCCACTACCCTCTCTGTGAAATAATACTTCCTCACATTGCCCCTGAACCGCCCTCCTTCTATCTTTTAAATTGTGTCCCTTGTTCTTGCAAGTCTTTTTCTGAAAGATGCTACCCTCTTGGACTTTGTTGATTCCACTGAGGTACTTAAAAGTTTCTATCATGTCCCCTCTCCTCTTCTTTCTTCAAGGCTATACATATTAAGCTCCTTAGTCTCTCCTCATACAGCTTCTCTTGCAGACCCTGCACCATTTTAGTTGCCCTCCTCTGGACTGCCTCTATCCTGTCTATGTCCTTGCGGAGATGGGGTCTCCAGAACTGGACACAGTACTCAGATGGGGTCTCACCAACTGTCTGTACAGAGGGATAACAACTTCCTGTTTTCTGCTGATGATGCCTCCCTATACATCCCAGTATACCCCTCAGCCCTCCCTACTGCCTTCTCACATTGCTTGCTAACCTTAAGGTCATCTGATATGATTACCCCAGGTCCCTTTCCTTTTTTGTTGTTGTTACTACCTCCCCACCCATTGTGTATTCTTCCCCTGGGTTCTTGTTTCCCATGTGCATTATTTTGCACTTCTTTGCATTGAATCCTAGCTGCCATACTTCTGACCATTCCACCAACCTTGCAAGTCCTTTTCATCCTTTCCACCTCCTTGTGTATCAACCCTGTTGCAGATCTTTGTGTCATCTGCAAAAAGGCATACTTTTCCTTCCAGTCCCTCTGCAATGTCACTGATGAAGACATTAAAAAGGACTGGACCCAATACTGAACCATGCGGTACCCCACTAGTAACCCCTTTCTTCAGAGTGGACTCCATTTACAATTACCTTCTGTGTCCTGTTGTCCAGCCAATGTTTTACCAGGCTACCACCCTGGGTCCCACTCCCAGGCTGGTTAATTTGACTATTAATCTTTTGTGGGACTGTGTCAAATGCCTTGCTAAAGTCTCACGTAGGCCATGTCCACAGCCCTCCCTGGTCTACTACTTTGGTCACCCAGTCAAAGAAATCTATTAGATCTCGCCTGACATGACCTTCCCGCTGTGAATCCATGCTGCCTTGGGTTCTGTGCTCCACTGGCCTCTAGGTACTCGACTATTCTTTCCTTCAGAAGTGACTCCATCACTTTCCCTACCACAGAGGTCAGACTGACAGGTCTGTAGTTTCCTGCCTCTGTCTTGGACCCACTTTTGTGAAGGGGAATCACATCCGCCTTCCTCCAGTCCTCGGGTACCACACCATCCTCCCATGATTTATTAAAAAGAATAGCCAGTGGTTTCACTAGTTCCTCCTTTTTCTGCCTCTGGAATATGTTTTCGTGTTGGTATTAGTGTGATTTTAAGATCAGAGGAGTTTTGCTATGCTTTGTGATTGTTATCTATAGGATCATATGTGTTCTACATCTCCAGGTTGAACGATAACAAGTAACAGCCTTGTGTTTTTTTTTGGTTTTTTTTTTGTTCACTGCCTTACCACCCCTATCAAGTACTGGCCTAGAAGAAGGAAGGAATGGATCCATGTGCCCCTCAGTTTGCTGTCATCTGTCTATGAGCTTTGCTCAATGAGGTGGATTCAGAAAGCCAGGAATGGAGTTGGTGTTTTAATATTAGTTCATTCATTTGTTTTCATCCACCAAGATGTTAAACCCAGGACCATTGGCTTTGTTCAACATACCAGTTAGAGTACTTTAACAACTGATAGCCTTGGAAGCAATTGAGGATCGTCTTCCCAGTTGATGAAATCATCTGAGTTACCTGCCAAAATACTTGATATAAAGATTATGCCCAATCCAAGAATTCCTCTAGCTAAATCCATTATTAACTTTCTACAGGCATGGTTCTTGACTGTAAACATAACTGTATCCAGCCACACTTGTGACTACATTTGCACCTATAAGCTAAAACCAGAACTTGCCTAAGAGGAGCATTAGGTAATAGAATGCCCAGAGAATTCAATGTAGCTTCTTGTACAATGTAGCTACTTTATCTTCTCATGGCTGTTCTCTAAAATGTGTCATGTATACTGACAGAGCTCTACTAACATTTAATGATTTCTTAATGGAGTTTCTTTCTGTTCACAAAGATATTCTCTGTGGTCCTGTTTATTCTAATCCACCTAATGTATTGTCCCTACATTAGTGTTTGTGGACATGATTCTACCTTGTGGTTTATAAGTGCCAGTTTAACTGCTCCAGCCAACCCCTTTAAAGACCCTGTTCTAGATTACCAGTACTCCCAAAGGTATGTTCCCATTTTCTGGTGGACTTGGATGGCTTGTCAATATTTATTAGTATGTCTTTATAAAGACCCTGATGTGTATGCTGACAGTCAACCTTCTTTCCAATAGAGCGTGGAAATTGTCAGCAGAAAAGGGCCACTTGGCCCACCCAGTCTGCCCAGATGGTCCATGCCTAGTCTGTCTCTGCAGACCCTAGATGGTCTCCGATTACCCTCCCTCCTCCCTGTCCATTTCTTAATATTCCCTTATGTCTATCCCATGCATGCTTGCAGTCCTTTTCTATTTTTGCCTCCACCACTTTTACTGGCAGTCTGTTTCTGGTGTCCACCACTCTTTCAGTAAAGTAGTACTTCTTCCCATCCCTCTTAAACTCCCCACCTACAGCCTCACTGCATGACCTCTGGCCCTGGAGCCTTTCCTCATTTGAAAGAGATGTCCCTCCTGTACTGTGTTCACCCTCTTGAGGTACTTGTACGTCTATAGTATGTCCTCTTTCACACTCCAGTCCCGCAGGGTGTACATGTTGAGATCCCTCAGTCTCTCCTCACAGGGCCGTTTGTGCAACGTTGCCACCATTTTAGTTGCCCTACTCTACCTCTACCTTACCTATGTCCTTTCTGAGATGTGGCCTCCAGAACTGGACACAATACTCCAGGTGGGGTCTCACCAGTGAACACTCTAGTTGTAACATCACCTTCCTCCTCCTGCTGGAGATACCTCACCCTATGCATTCTAGCATCCCACTAGCCCTGGCCACTGCTTTGTCACACTGCCCCACCACCTTGAGACATTCAGATATAACCTCAAGGTCCGTTTTCTGCTCAGTGACTAACAGTCCCCCCCCACACATACTATACTCAACTCCTGGGGCCTATGCCCGAGGTGCATAATTTTGCACTGTTTGGCATTGAACCCCAATTGCCATGCTCCTGACGACTCCTCGAGTTTCCCAAGATCTCAACACATTCTTTCCACCCCTCCTGATTGTCCACCATGTTATAGATTGTTGTGGTATCATCTGCAAAAAGGCATACCTTCTTTTCCAATTCATCTACAATATCACTTCTGCAGACATTGAAGAGGACCAATCCCAGTACTGAGCCAAGGGGCACCCCACTGGTCACTCTTCCATCATTAGAGTGAGTGTTGTTTACCACCACTCCCTGTCACCTATCCATTAACTAGTTTCCAACCCAATTTACCACTTTGGATCCCACCGCTATGCTGCTCCATTTCTTTGTCAGTCTGTTGTGCGGGACAGTGTTGAACGCACTACTACAGTCCACTTAGACCATGTCCACTGTCCTCCCCTGATCTATTTCATTTGTCACCCAGTCAATGAAATCAATCAGATTCATCTGGTATGACCCCCCCCCCCACCTGTGAATCCTTGCTGCTTTTGGTCTTGGAACCCATTAGATTCAAGACACACTAACAACTTTTCCTTATATAGTGTTTCTATTAATTTCTCCACCACTGAGGTGAGGCTCACCAGCCTATAGTTGCTAGCCTCGTCCTTGCTGCTACTCCAGTGTAGCGGGACCACATCTGCTGTCCTCCAGTCTTCTAGAACCATGCCTGATTCCAGTGAGCTCTTGAATAAGGCCATCAGCGGGGCAGCTAGCACCTCTCTATCATTTTTTAGTACCTTTCTGTGTATCCCATCTGGTTCCACAGCCTTATCCACTTTCAGAGCTGCTACTCCCTTCAGGACTCTTTCCTCTGAAAAAGGACTTGATTCCACCCCCCCCCCCCTTTGTTCCTGCTGCCCCTGTTGGTTAATCCCAGTACTTCCATCATGTAAGACAGTAAGAAGCTCCTGTTCAGGATGTCTGCTTTTCCTTGGCCCTGTTCTGAGCAGTCTCTCTTTGCTGCCCTCTTCACAGTATATTCACCATCCATCACCTTGCTTTCCTCTTCTCACTTATGTATCTGAAAAAAGTCATATCTCCATGTTCTGCCTCTTTGGCTATCCTTTTCTCTAGCTGAACATTTGCTCCCCAGATTGCCTTACTTGCTACTCTTCATTTTACCTAGTACATCTCCCTGTCTTCCTCCCTCTGCATTTCCTTATAGCTCTTGAATGCCATGCTTTTTTCCTTCTACACCATGGTCACTTCCCTATTATAATGCTTTTTTTCTGTTTTATTTTTACTCCTTTCCTTCACAAAGAGGTTGGTTCTCCTAATTATGCTGTTTCTTATTTTCCCCCTTTGTTGCTCTACCACTGTCTGGCTATCCCCATCCCCATTAGGCAGTTTCTAAGGCAGTCTCCCATTTTCTAAAATCCACCCTCTCAAAGTCCAGGATGCTTGTCCTTGTGTGGTTTGCCTCTGCTTCTGTCTTAATGTTAAACCACACTGTACGGTGATCACTGGTAGCTAGGGGACTTGACCACCGTGACATCTACAATACTGTCACTGTTGGTAAGTACCAGGTCCAGCACTGCCCCATCCATAGGGGGTTCATTGACTTGCTGCCTGAGAAAATCCCTTGTAAGGAGTCAAGGATGGCCCTGCTCCTTGCTGAAGATGCAGCTGGAAGGCTTCAATCTACATCTGGCAGATTGAAGCCATCAACTAACAGCACCTTCCCCTTATTTGCCATTCTGATGTATTATCCCAGTGTCTTCTCCAACTCTTTTTTCTGTGCTGGAGATCTGTATACCACCTCTGTCAGATACGAACCCCAGTGCCTGTCTCCAGGATGAGCCATAGCACCTCCAGTCCTTGCTTTTGTTCTAAGTGCCCCTGTACTTCCATAGCCTTGATTCCCTCTGTCACATACAGTACAACTCCTCACTTCCCTGTTTCTCCTAAACATCCCTGTTTCTCCTAAACAGAGAGTAGCCTGGTATGGCCATAGCACAGTCATGGCTGTCAGTGTACTATTACTCTGGTATGGCTACTAAATCCAGGCTATCCCTCCTCTGTGATGGCCTCCAGGTCCATTATTTTATTTCTCAGACTCCTTGTATTGGTGCACATGGCTCTGCATATCTTATTTCCTCTGTGCCTGCTTCTCAGCTTTCTCTTCCTCCTTCTTGTACTGTTCCCTGAAGCTCCACCTGACTACACTCTTCCCTTGTTGTCTTCTCTGTTGATGGTCTCCTTTATTTCTTTCTTATTGCTTTGCTGATTTATACCCCACCTTGTCCTCTGCCTTATTCCCACCACCGTATTCTTATTTTTTCATATAGGTGTTTCTCCCATTGGGGCTCTGGGCAGGCACGGCTGCAGTCCTCTCTCAGAAGATCCCAATTTACCCTGTTAGTGTCAGAGCTTCATTTAGCCTGCCTCAAAGCTCCATTTTCCATTTTCTCCCTGTTTATCCAGGACTGCAGAACACGGTTATGCATGTGCGCTTATGCGCCTCGTGGCTTCAGTAATGGCCCCTTCCTCCCACCCGGCCTAATGCCTGGTCTCCCTTGTGGCTTGGCACTGCCATTTGGCCTCCACCTGGTGGCAGCCAAGAGCTGGAAAAACCCATGTCCCTGCCTGGGAGAGGAGAGCTGCCTTTCTGTCGCTCAATCCAGTTCCTCACCCTCCCCTCCCGGCTGGCCCCAACAACTCAGGCGTGTTCCCAAACCCAGTTCACCAGCGTGGGAGGAGGTAAGGCATCCAGCACCTCAGCTCTCCATGCCACTGGGCCAGCAGACCCCTGTCTCCTTGTGCCCCTGTCCTGGGGAATCTTCCTCCCCTTGGTCTCTCCTTCCCACCTTATCATTTCATTGGGGAGGTAATTTTTTGCTTCTCTTCATATTACAGTCTACCCCTCCCCCAGCTAGTTTAAATGCACACCCAAGTAGCATTTAAACCTCCTACTAAAGACTCTGGTTCCCCTCCCAGAAGGATGCAGGCTGTCTCCCCTATAGAGGCCCATACACTCCCATGCTGACTCCAATCCCAAATGTAGCAGGAATCCTCCTTTATGCACCATGCCTTCAACCAGTTGTTAAAAGCCCTTTCCTTTCCCTGGCCATATACAGGAACACCTTGGGAAATGCTACCATGTGTGCTGTCTTCTTGAAGCTCCTCCCCAGCTCCCTCAAATTACCCTACACAACCCTTACCCTATCTCTTGCCAAGTTATTTCTCCCCAGGTAGACAATGGCATCCATTTCGCTTCCATCTCTTGCCACACTAGCAATCCTCTGGATCCACTCTTCATCCCTCCAAGCTGAAGTACCGGCGGGGCATGTCACCTCCCTCCTCCCCCCCTCCCCGCTCTGATGTCTATCCTCTTCAGGATATAGTTCCCCACCAGCAGCTGCTTCCTCCTTTTCTGGGGGCCTCTTCCTTCCTCCTTATAGCATCCCCTTCTGAGGACCCCCACTTCTTCCTGTTCCC
Source organism: Neoceratodus forsteri (assembly GCA_016271365.2). NCBI lineage: Eukaryota > Metazoa > Chordata > Ceratodontiformes > Ceratodontidae > Neoceratodus > Neoceratodus forsteri. Next base: position 654,382,208 of record CM057450.1, on the reverse strand, counting down.
GCTGCTGCATGTTCCTCCTCCTGACTGCTCCAGGGTTTGTTAATTTTAAGTTTTTCTTTAAAGAGACTCTGATCACATGTAATACCTTGTCAGAAAGTTTTATTGACTTGAACTGTGCATTTAGGTTTATTGTTCCATTTTAAGCATTCTGATAATAGTCTTGATTTTAACCAATGCCAGAAAAATCCTATTAATTGTGTGTATGGATGAAATTATTAATTTCTCATTTATATTATAAAATTGTATGTACAATAGATTGAGTTGGGGGGACTTGAACATGTTTCTGGACATAATTCTAATTCTGACCCTTGATCTCTCCATTAATGCAGTCCTGGCCCCACTTACCTAGATCCTAAATCTGTCCTTACACCTTCATCAATTTCCCTCTGTCTGGAAAGCTGCAGTTGTGACTCCAATCCACAAGAGTGGTAACTGAACAAACCATGTCAACTACCGTCCCATATCAATTTTACCACCCCGCTCGAAAGTCCTTGAACACTTAGTGGGCAAACAGCTACCTGGATATCTATCCACCCATGGCATTCAATGCCCTCAGCAACATGGGTTTAGGAAAGATCATAGCACTGCCACTGCCCTCCTCACCTACACAGACTATATCCATAAAGCACTCTACCATGGTCACCTTGTAGGAGATATATATATATATATATATATATATATATATATATATATAATAAATATAGGTCTTACAAAGGCATTTGATATGGCCAATCACTCCTTACTGCTCCAGATCCTACCCTCCCTAGGACTCTCCTGTGATGTTACTACCTGGTTCAGAAGTTCTCTAGGTGGCAGAACCCACCACATAAAAATCTTAGACTCACTCTCAAGTAGCCGTCTCATGCAATCTGGTGTTGCACAGGTATCAATCCTTCGTCTGCTGCTATTTAGCCTCTACCTCAATACCCTTCCCCTAGCTTGCCCTTGTAACCTTCACCTATATGCAGATGATACTGTGATTTACAGCACCCAGCCTGATCCTACACCCCTTACTGGTGACTTGCAATGTAGCTTTACCTCCATTGAAGCCTGATTTGCTGAGCATAGATTAATTATGAACTATGAAATGACCAAAGTGATGGTCTTTGCTGGGACTCATAACAAGTTCAAAAGAGGCCAACTACCCATCTCCAACAATACTGGTATACAGCTTGAGCAGATAAGTAGTTTTAAGTATCTGGGCATCACCCTAGACAGTACTCTCTCCTATCAAGAACACATTAATAATATCTCCAAAACTGCTAATATCAGGCTACGCCTCCTTTACAGACATCGGCTCTGTATGACCCAAGAGGCACTACGCCTCGCAGTGACTCACTCCATGCTGTCTATCATTGATTAAGGCATTGTATTTTATGGTGCTGCCACCACCACTGCCCCCAGAAGTTTGGGAGTTACTCTTAACAAAGCCTGCAGGTTAATTACTGGTGCAAGTAGGGACACACATACCTGTAACCTATACGCACAGTCCAATTGGCTTAACTTCCAGTGTAGAATTTCCTATCACACCTGTCTTACTGCCAAAAAGATATCTTTATTGTCAGCCTCCTGTCTACCCAGCAGCTCCTCAACAGGGCCCACACTAACAAGCGCTGCATGACAAGCGTGCTCAATCTAACTTTTCAGGTACAGTACAAGTCACATTAAACTGTTCCATCAACTCAGTGGTGTAGCATTCTTTTTTTGTGATTCTACTGCAGTGGCAACTTGAATTGTTGAAGCTTTTAATTCTTTTCCAACCATTCTTCACTGCCTATTCAACTCATTTGTACCTGTTTAGTGATATGGCAGTAGCTGCTTTGCAGTGTTTATGCAATGCGTTTTCATGGCATTGTTTATAAATATCACAGCATTCCTTAAGAGCATTGTTTATAAATATCACAGCATTCCTTAAGAGCATTGTTTAAGCAGTAAGCCATGAGGGGGTGTGGGTTATTGGGGGATTTACCACGGCTGGAGTGGTTTGCCCATGAGGCGCAGCTGAGTGGGTAAATCCACACCAGCTGTGGTAAAGCATCCCCAGATCCCAGTGGTTTATTGGATTATACCAAGTACTGTTTTTTTCATTATTTAAAAAAAAACAGTACTTGCTATAATGCTTAAATAAGCGACTCAGTTGTAGAGCAGTCAGTGTTTTTGTTTACTTTCCCCAATGTACTGAGCTGCTGTTTTACAGTCTCTGCTTAGCGAGGAAACAAGATGGCAGATGGAGTTCCGTGATTTTTGCCGTCTGATTGCTTTTTTTTGAACATGCGGCTGGCTGGCACCTTTTGCGGTGATTATCGGTAGATAATCAACACAGGTAAGGTGCCAGCCTGCCTATCTGATTGGTCGGTGTCCGAGGTACATGGTATAATTATAAATATCACAGCATTCCATAACAGTTGTTTAGTCTGCCTTCTGAAATGAAACTCAAAAGCACTCAGCTAAAAATAAAAGCTTATAGCCCTAACAGCTAGTTGCAAACCAATACTAACCTTTTACTAATTCATTGAATTATACACTGCACAGATTAGGAAACTCATTGAACAATGTTACACCAGTGAGTAGAGGGAACAGTTTAATGTAACTTGTACTGTACCTTTACTGCAAGACATCTCAAGGACAAAGAGCGTTTATGTACAGACCAACTAGCTTGTTTAACAACCTCCATGCACACTTTCAATCTACTCCCAAAATTGGTCCTTTCAAAAACTGTCATCAACAGCACCTAGCCAACTGCAGCAGCTGTGACTGCCCCACTTAACCCTGGTGGCCCTCTGTTCATACCTATCCTGCCATTTCAATGACAACTCTCTCTTGGGCTGCTATTCTGTGTCACCACTGAGTCTATGGTCATCTGCAATGTTTCCCACACTATACCCTGGAAAATCACCACTATTATCACCTGTCCAAAGTCAACCTTCTCGATTGCTATTTCTTCTTCCACCTGTTGGCCTGTTATGCCTCATAACTCATCACTATTCTAGTTTGCTTCTAACTGGCTTCCTCTATCACTACACCTGCCCTCCACCATCTTCTCGTTACCTTTTTAACCCTAGCACTTAATATCCATATTATTATGTATTTTTAACCCTAGCACTTAATGACAGTATTATTATGTATTGTATGTACTAGGTTTATTTTCAGATGTCTCCTAGGTTTATTGCACCTCACCCAGCCTGCGTATTTGTACCCAATGTACTCCTGCCTGTTACTCCCTCCTCTGTATCATTCCTTGCTGTCGTGGAGCCTTTGTAAAAGAACCCCTGGCTCAAAGGTCTAAATTCTGAGATTCAATAAATAAATAAATAAAATACATATGGTAGATTCTGATCATCCACCATCATTTGAAACTCATTAGCAATGGGGGTCAGACAGTTCTTCTTCTTCAGTTAGGATCTACAATCAATTCACATCAAAGTCTGGAAGAAAATAGCATTGTTTAACTCCAAAACTATCCAAGGAACTTTCTATCCCATTAATAATATGAGTTTATGAGTCACTGAGGACAGCATACATGCCTGATGACTTGAGGGAGATCCATGTTGTACAAATTTTCAAAAAAAAGACTCCAGGGACCTAGTCTGAGAACTATAGGCTAGTCAGCTTAATGTTAATATCAGGAAAGATGCCTGTAAAAATCATAAGAAACAAAACTGTTGAATGTTTACACTACAATAACATAGACTCAGTGGCCTAATATGGATTCTACAAGGTGATGAAACATGTCAGACTAATAATACTGAATTGTTTGATATTCATACCAAGGAGCTTGATGAGACAAAATCTACAGATGTTGTGTACCTGGAGATCAGCAAAGTGTTCAATTTTGTGTCACAGGAGAGGCTAGTTCATATGTAACCACCCCTACCCTTCTATCTGCACACCCACTTGTAAGTTGGGCTGCCTAAGGGCTATAGGTTGGCTCCCGGGTCTGTGGTTAGAATTGGCTTGGCAAGTGTTTTGGTGCCTCCACCTGTGGGGATCCTTATAGCTGCGTACTGCTAGGGTGCTTCCCCACAGGAAATTAAATACAGCCCCCTCCCTTGGTGACAGGTAGGACAATATACACTCCCCTCCCCACTTATCACTCTAAGCATGCAAATATTACACTGCACAATAATGCAAATAATTCAGCAACTGCAGTAAAATAAACAAGGGGGTTTATTTTGGGTCTGGATAATGAGGTAAGGAACAAGTGAAGCAAAGGGTAGTAAAACATTTAACAAAACCTTATAATAAATACTGTAATCAGGCAGAGTAATCAGACACAACAGTACATTACAGCCCAGTATTCCCTGTCCCAGTCCCTCTCCCCCACTGGAGCACCAGTTAACCCCATAGTCCCTGTGGGAGCTCCCAACTACCTCGTGTGCACACTGAGGAGTTGCAGACCTGTGACTGATGGACACTGGGTGCAGCACCATTGCAATGGTTGGATGCTGCAGATGCAAAGTACAAACTACACCAGAGGGTGTAGGAATACAGTTTATCCTGGCTATAACAGTTGCTGTGGGCATAGCTAAGGTTGCACAGGAAGACCAGCTGGAAAGTTAACTAGCTAGCTAGCTGCACAGTTAGAAAAAAAGCATTTGTTTGGGTAAAATCCAGTACTCACAACCTTGGTGAATAGGAGTTGCAGGAGCTGGGGGATGTCTCCCCTTGCAGGCAATTTGGAAGAACAGGTAGAAGTGGCATAGATGCAGATGATGATCCTCTCCACCACACGGAGGGACTTGTCTTCACCCACCTTGGCAGTATGCAGGCCGGCGTCTTCACCGCACAGAGGGATTTGTCTTTAACCACCTTACAGGTAGACCAGCAGTTGAACAGGCAGGCAGGACCTCAGAGCTTAGGTCCCCTGGTAAGAATCACAGTCTCTTGTGTTGGGACAGTAAGGCAGTGGATTTTGTTACTTCACCCCAAGCTAAGATAAACTACTTCTTTCAGCAGTCAGTGATCTCTGGATTGCCAAATATCACCAATTCAGGCAGGCTCAGGTAAATTCCCTTGTCTCTAGGATTTACCAGATGACTGGCAATAAATTCTGAAGTCCTCAGTTTGATTTGGCACAAACTAAACCTTTCTTGGCTATAACAGCAGAAGAAGCTGTCAAAATCAGTTGTTTCCTCTTCAAAATTCTCACAGAAAAGACCCAGGGTCAAACTGTCAACCCCAGAATGTTTAGTTTGAATTTTGACATCTCATTGATCCACCTTAGTCTCTAGCTCCACGTCCTGATTGGATGTACTACAGCTACCAATAGGATTCCATGCTGTCTTCAAGCAGACCTCGGCAAAGATGGCTGCCCCCAGACAGTACTGTTCATCTCAGTCCATTATAAACAAAAACACTTCTGAATTACTTAATACCTGCTCTTCTGATTAATGCATAGCTTATATCTGTACTTGTGTTTTCCCGTATCCAACCTGGCATAACATCAGCACTGTATAATAATGAATTTAATTTGCTGTCCTGTATTTCTACTCTGTGACCTTGTTATATTACTATACTTGTATCCTTCTGTAACTAACTCAGGGTCGCCCCTGAAAAATGGACCTTCGGAGCTCAGTGGGCCTACCCGGTCATCAAAATTAAATAAATAAATAAATAAAAATACACAGTCTTGACAGCATCTGGCTGCATGGCTAGGACCCTCCTGGTCCCTTCTGGTGGTCACTAGGGCCAGGGTGCACATTTGGGGGAAAGGAGCCCCGTCAGAAGCTCTGTTCTGTGGGCTCCCCAGCAGGAGCAGTCTCTGAAAAAATGGCACTTCCGCAATGCATTATGAGACTTGTAGTCCCTGGATGCCATGTTGTCCCCACACTCCCCAACCCACTGAAGGCATGGATTGGGTCGGAGAGCCTTTCTACAGTTTTTATTTTTATTGATTTTGTTCCCCCCAGACCCCACTGGTGTCTGATGGGGCTGGGGAGAGGAACTTAGAAACATAGAAACATAGACTTTGACGGCAGATAAGGATCACTTGGCCCACCCAGTCTGCCCATTTCCCTACCTACTGGATAAGCTGCAGATTCTAGTTAACCAACAGCCTACTTCCTGCAACCCCCCACTATAATTGCCTTATGTCTGTCCCATGCATGTTTGAATTCCCCCACTGTTTTAGACCCGATGACCTCCTCAGGAAGACGGTTCCATGTATCCACCACTCTCTGTGTGAAAAAAAAAAATTTCCTCACATTACCCCTGAGCCGTCCCCCCTCTATCTTTAAATTGTGCCCCCTAGTTCTTACACATCTCTTTTTCTGAAAGATGCTACCCTCCTGGACTTTGTTGATTCCCTTGAGGTACTTGAAAGTTTCTATCATGTCCCCCCGTCCCTCCTTTCATCAAGGGTATACATATTAAGCTCTCTCGGTCTCTCTTCATATGGGTTCTGCTGCAGACCCTGCACCATTTTAGTTGCCTTCCTCTGGACTGCTTCCATCCTGTCTATGTCCATGTGTAGATGAGGTCCCCCAAACTGCACACAGTACTCCAGATGGGGTCTCACCAACTGTCTGTATAGAGGGATAACCACTTCCCTTTTTCTACTTGTGATGCCCCTTTCTATGCATCCCAGTATCCCCCTAGCTCTCCTTACTGACTTTTCACATTGCTTACACACCTTTAGGTTATCTGATATGACTACCCCCAGGTCCCTTTCCATTTTTGTTGTTGTTAGTACCTCCCCTGCTATTGTGTACTCTTCTCCTGGGTTTTTGTTTCCCAGGTGCATTACTTTGCACTTCTTTGCATTGAATCTAAGTTGCCATATGTCTGACCATTCCTTCAACCTTGCGAAGTCCATTCTCATCTTTTCTACCCCCTCTTCTGTATCAACTCTGTTATAGATCGTTGTGTCATCTGCAAAGAGGCATACCTTTCCCTCCAGACCTCTGCAATGTCACCTATAAAGATGTTAAAGAGGACTGGACCCAGTACTGAGCCCTGAGGTACTCCACTAGTAATCCCCCTTTCTTCAGAATGTGTTCCATTCACTATTACCTTATGTGTCCTATTGTGCAGCCAGTTTGCTACCCAGGCTACCACCCTGGGACCCACTCCCAGGCTGGCTAACTTGATTATTAATCTTTTTCTTTCAGAAGTGATTCCATCATTTTCCCTACCACTGAGGTCAAACTTACAGGTCTGTAATTTCCTGCTTCTGCCTTGCTCCCACTTTTGTGAAGGGGAATCACATCTGCCCTCCTCCAGTCCTCAGGTACCACCCCATCCTGCCATGATTTGTTAAAAAGCATGGTCAGTGGTGTCACTAGGTCCTCCCTTAGTTCTTTTAGGAGTCTGGGGTAAATCCCGTCAGGCCCCATTGCTTTGTCCACCTTGAGGTTTAGGAGTTCTTTCAGGACTCTTTCTTCTGTGAATGGACTGGTGTCAACCCCCCTACCCAGAGTGCTTCTATTGACTGGTTTAGGTAACTTCTCCTCATCTTCTTTTGTGAATACTGAGCAAAAGTATTCATTCAGTATCTCTGCCTTTTCACTGTCTCCCTCTGCCCACCTCCCCTCTCCTTTTTTAATCTTCACTATCACTCCCTTAACCTTTCTATGCTCCCTAATGTACATATAAAAGGTTTTATCCCCTTTCTTAACTCAGTTGGCTATTTTTTCCTTGGTTTGGGCCTTTGTTATTCTGACTGCCTTCCCCACTTCTTTCTGCTTTAATTGATACAGTTCCCTGTCGTGCTCCTTCTGTGATTCCTTATATTTTTTGAATGCAGCCTTTTTCTCCTTAACCTTCCCTGCCACCTCTTTTGAGAACCATAGTGTTTTTTTACTCCGCTTTTGTTTTCTTTATTTGTTTCACACAAAGACTTGTTGCGTCTATGATGGCAGTTTTGATTTTTCTCCATTGTTCTTCCACCCCTCCTTTTTGGCCATTTGGTAGTGCATTATTTGGGTATTCACCGATTTTGCCAAAGTCAGGCCTTCTTAAGTCCAGTATCCTTGTTTTTGTATGGCTTATCTCCATGGTTGTGCTCATTGTGAAGCACACTGTGCAGTGGTCGCTTGTTCCCAGATGTCTACTGACTTCTAAATGTGTGATCCTCTCTCCATTTGAGAGTATCAGGTCTAGTGTTGCTCCCTCCCAAGTGGGTTCCAACACTAGCTGTCTAAGGCCTGCCCCCTGCAGGGCATAGAGAATGACCCTGCTCTTGGATGTAGCTGCAGTACATGTCATCCAGTTAACATCTGGCATATTCAGGTCCTCCATCAACAATATCTCCCCTTTTTCAGCCATTTTGAGAATGTCCTCTATCATTTTCTTGTCCATTTCCTCCCCTTGAGATGGGGTCTGTATACAACCCCTGTGCGGATTGTGATGCCATTCTCTGTCTCCAAGGTGACCCAGAGTGCCTCTTGTCCTCCCCCTTTAATTGTTAGTTCTGTAGCTTTGATCCCTTCCGTTATGTATAGAGCTACTCCACCTCCTCTTTTACCTTCCCTGTCCCTTCTGTAGATTATGTACCCTGGTATGTTGACATCCCAGTCATGGTTCTCTGTGTACCATGTTTCTGTGACTGCCACGATATCCAATTGTTCATCTTCCATCAGGGCTACTAGCTCAGGAAGTTGTTTCCCAGACTACAGGCATTGGTACTCATTGCCTTCCATTTAATGTTGGCTTTATCCTTTTTTCCCCCATCCCTGCTCTTATTGCCCTTGTCTATTTTTCCATTTACCCCTGTCCTTCCCTGTGTTGAGCTCTGTATCTCAGTGTTTACCTTACTACCTGTCATGTTTTGTGGGGGGAGGCTTGAAATTTCCTGCCTCTTATCAGCACCTCCCCCCTTGGCTAGTTTAAAAGCTTGCCAAGGAAGCATTTAAACCTGTCACCTAGGAGCTTGGTTCCCTTCATGGACAGATGCAGACCATCATGCCAGTATAGACCTTTATCTCTCCAGGTGGACCCCCAGTCCCCAATGAAGCCAAACCCTTGTGCTCTGCACCAGTTTTGCAACCATTCATTAAACTGCATGGTGTCCAGTACCCTAGCCTCACCCCTGCCATGGACTGGCAGCTCCTCTGAGAAGGTTACCATGCTTGTTACCCATCTAAGGCCCCTTCCCAAGGCCACAGATTCATTCTGCACTGCACTGATCCCATGCCTAGCTAGGTCATTTGTCTCAAGGTGGACAATGATATCTAGTTCCCTCTCCTGTGATGCTACTTCTGCAATCCTGAGGATTCGCTTCCTGTCCCTCCAAGCCATGGCACCAGGCAGGCACCTTACTTCCCTCCCCTCTTCCTTCCCCAGTTTTACCCCCCTAACAATTGAGTCCCCTATCAGAAGCTGTTTCCTTCTCCTGTGGTGTCCCTTGCCACCCTTTTGTGGGTCTCCCTTGTGGATGTCCTCAGCATTCTTCTGGGTCTCCACTGAGGGTGCCATCATAGAGGAAACTTGCTCTGCCAGAATGGCATATGATTTGTGTAGAGGTACAACTAGGGGTCTTCGCCTCTGGTACACCACCCGCAGCCTCCCAGAACCCACTGTGGTCCAACTGCTCTTCATACTTGGCAAACTCTGAGGCAGTGGTTGTGGCAGTGGTGCTCTTTGAGTGGGGGGAGGCCTCCTTAGTCCTTGCTAGTTCAGCCTGGAGGTGGGCAACCTCCTCCCTCAGAGCTGACAGTTGTCTACAAATAGGACAGCAATGCAGTTTCCAGAATGTCTCCCGGAAAATTGCTGCCCCACAGCCAGTGCATTGCACCACTCCCCACATGTCCCTCTCCCTTATAATATACAATATGTAATGCATATTTATTTTTTTATTGTTATTTGTGGTGTGTACCTACCCTTTATGCACTGTGCTGGGTTATTAAGAATATGACAGTTCTGCCCCAAGACCTGTTGAGGAAGTGATGCCAGAACTTTGGCTATAAAGGAAATGCCATGTCTGGGGGTGTGGGGAAGGGTGGGTGGGTAGTCCACAGCCACTAGTGACTGTTAGAAAAAATCAAATACACAACTGCTCCACCACCCTGGTGAGTACTGCCCTTTATAGTAATTCAACTAACATCACAATTTACTAGACCACTGCTCCTACACAAATCACTCTACTGAGTCCAGGGATACAAATGAACTCACTCCTCAGCCAGCAGGACACTGTTAAAATGTTGCAAAGATATCCTTCCTAATCCTAGGTCTCAAGCCCAGGAATCAAGCAAATTCAGTTATATCTCACTCCCTCTGGTTATTAAATTACTACACTTTTAATGGAATCCTGCAATTCTCTGCTTAAAGCCAATAAGGAAAAAATAATGACATTTTTTGTAGAAAGCTTAGCTCCACTTCTTATCAAGTCCCCAACAGTATTATGCCTTACCAGGTTTCCAGGTCCTAAACAGAGTTATAGTTTGTTTTTTGTAGTGTAGCAAGGTTCTCAGCTTCCAACAGACAAATGAAAGAACTGTAAGCAGTACTTGTGCCACGATTCCACTGGGTGCTTGAGGTGGCAAGAACATTTGTGGCCTTTCTTTTGTGTTCCCCACCCTGCTGTGTGGCAGTTTGAGGGGACAGGGAAGCAATCACACAAGTGGCTCACTAGTCATTCCTCTTCAGGTGCATTGAGGTGCAAAGAACAGTCTGGTATGCTCCCTGGCCCTGGCAGCAGTCCAGGATTGGGATGGGGGAGTGAGGCTGCAAGCGTCTCGCTGGTCACATGGGATCAGGCACTAGGAGGCACTGCAACAAGGCAATCTGATCCCCAGCCCTGAGTGCAGTTCAGGAGCGGGCTGGTGGAGTGAAGAAGTGAGTGCTGGCAGCAAGAGCTCCAGGTAAGCCCCTACTTGGGATTGGGGTTACACATAAAACAGAGATCTGAGGCATAACCAGTCATGTAATTTAACTTGAATGGATCGACAGGAGATTTGGAGGATTGCTAGGGCACCAGGAGATGGGACAGAGCTAGATGTTACTTCTACCTGGGGACAGATGACCTGGCAAGGGACAGGGTGGGGGTAGTACAGGGAAATGTCAGGGAGCCAGGGAGGGGCCTCAATCAGGTGGGAGACACTGTGACTTTTGCAAAAGTGTTACGTGTATACTGCCAGGGAGAGGATAGAACACTCTGCACCAGGGCTTTTAACAATTGGTTGAAGGCATGGTGCATGGAGAGGGGCTTTGGCTATCTGGGACTCGGGGATAACCTGGGAGGATATAGGCCTCAGTGGGAGAGACAGCCTGCATCTTTCCAGTAGAGGGACCACAGTCCTTAGTGGGAAGTTTAAATGGCAATTGAATAAGCATTTAAACTAGGATGGGGTCTTTAAAATTAATTAAGGCAACAGCTGCTCCAACCAGATGATGAGGTGGCAGGGAGCAAGATCTCAATGGGAATAACCTCCTTCATAGCAGAAGCACAAGAAGACAGGGTGAGTACAAGGCAGAGGACATGGGGGGTATAAATCAGGAAAGCAAGAAGAAAGGAGTAAAGTAGACAGGCAACACATCACATAAGGGAATGGGGGATCAGGGAAGCTTCCGGGTACAGCACAGGTGAGGGAGGGAAGCAGGCGGAGAAGGAGTAAGATACGGAGAGAAATGTTTGTCAATGCAAGGAGTCTGGGAAACAAAATTCTGAATCTGGAGGCCATCATGGCAGAGGCTAGCCTGGATTTGGTGGACATAACTGAGTCATGGTGCACTGACAGCCACAGTTGGGACATGGCCATACTGGGCTACTCTCTGATCAAGAGAGACAGTGAAGGGGGGGAGGAGTTGTAATATATATATGAGGGAGGGAATATAGGCCATTGAAGTAAATGGGCACCTAGAGGAAAAGGAAGGGCAGGAGGTGCTGTCAGATGTGAGTCATCCTGGAGACAGGTACTGGAGCTGCTATCTGTACAGGGGTGGTATACAGACCTCCACCACAGGAAGAGGAGTGGGATATGGCACTTGTGGAAGCCATGGTCAGGATGGCAAGTAAGGGGGAGGTGCTTCTACTTGTGGTCTTCAATCTCCCAGTTTCAGTTTCAGCAAGGAGCAGCACCATGCTTAATTCCCTACAAGGGGCTTTTCTCAGTCAGTTAGTCAATAATCAGTGTCAGTGGCTCAGCAGGTAGCACACTCGTCTCTGAGACCAAGAGATCAGAAGGCTGTGGGTTCTGTCCCCACACCAGGCACTTGGGTTAAATCCCAGTACTGACACTGTAGTGCAGCATGAGGGGGGTGTTGCTCTCCTGAGGTGCCGTCTTTTGGATGAGGTGTTAAACTGAGGTCTGATCTGCCTTTTCTGGTGGTAGTTCAGGTGGATGTTAAAGATCCCATGGGACATCTCGAAAAGGGTAGGGGTTTTTTTATTGGAAAAGTGAAGTTCATTGCAATCATGAACAAGGCAGAATACAAAATCATACAAAAAAATAAAATATTACACAATGGAATTAAAACTTAAACAAAAAACTATTCATATTCTTAGAAGAAAGAAACTAAACAGGTGATCACCCAAGCGCACAAAAATACCATTCAGTAGCCAATTTAAGACAACCATTTATCACAGTTGACCATAGGTGTATCACTTTTTCTGGAGGAAAGCGTGATGTATCTAACTGGAAGGTTTTTCGTACAGTCTTGTCTATGTTGGAGAACAGTTCTAAGTGGGACACCAGTCTTTGCTGAAGGACCCACATACAGCGGGCCTGCCAAATAAAATGTGTAATAATCACAAACACTACATACACTGTGTCATTATGATATTTGCCCCAGGGCCCAGCTAGGGGTCCATATGCCACAACTGGGTATGTCAGAGATAAAAAAAGGGCTCCTTCCATTTAGCGGCAAGAAAAAAAACCCAAAATCTTTAACTTAAATGCATTCCAGAAATAAATGCTGCTGTGTCTCAAGAATTTGCCCAGAGGAGTCCCTGGGGCAATACCTATCTATAATGTGCTTATGCTTGTTATTCCCTCTGACACTCAGTCTGCTGTAATTGCAGAGCCAGACACAATCCCAAGCAAAGTGGGGGGGGGGTCCTGGAATTATAGAGTTGTTTAAGAACCCCCTTTGACCTGAATAGTCTGGCAGAGTGGGAATTCCACAGCCGTCTGACATTCTGCCTGTAAAACCATCCTGTAGATAGATTTCCTATCTACTGTCTGTAACTGACCTGGGGTAAGGCCCCATTTTATTGCATTCTTGAGGTCATCTAAGCCATACTGGGGGACAACCATATTCCTACCTAGTAGTTGTATTTTTCCCAGTGCCCATGATGGCAGACATGGTTGTAGCCATTTATCTACCAGGAGTTTCCATACTGTAACCCCAGGTTTCAGGGGAGGTCACATGATGCAGTGCAGCTAGAGGCAGTGTTCTTGCAGAGCTCCCATTACCCACCCATCTTTAAACTATTTTCAGCCTACAAATTCAACATCTAAAGCCCTGTTTTACATCTGGAGTATAGATAACACTCTTCGGTACTTGGCATCATCTTGTTTTGTGCATATTAATGCACTTGGAGGTCGATTGAGATGGAAGCTAAGATGAGGCCTGCTGGCATGAAGCACGCTCCACCATCTACACCTGAGAAATCTTCAAAAAAATCTAAAAACCAGAATTCGGGGCCTGCAGCAAAATCACCCCCTTCCAATACTTCACCAACTCTTCTTACCGAGGACCATTTCTTACAAGAGCTCATACCTTTTAAGGAAACATTGGATGATATTTCAACTGAGCTGAAATCACTAAGGGGAGATCTCGGCGCCCTAACCACCAGAATGGGAGATTCGGAAACCAGAGCTTCCTCTTTGGAGACCTGGAGGGAGAGGATAGACCCAGAGATTATTCATCTCAGACAGCTGATCAGTAAACTGCAACTCAAAATGGAGGACTTAGAAGGAAGGAGCCGAAGGAACAACTTGGTGATCCTGGGCCTCCCCGAGTCCGAGGAGGGCCTTAACATTAATCTTTTTCTCCAGAAGTTTCTAAGCAAAGTTGTTGGGTCTACCTCTCTCAATCCACAATATCATATTAAACGTGCTCATCGCTCTCTTAGACCGAAACCTACCGTTGGAGCCCCGCCAAGACCTATCATTATAAAATTTCTAAGCTTTTTGGAAAAACAGCATGTATTATCAAAGGCAAGAGAACTACAAGCAATTCTATGGAGTGGTTCCAAGCTGCGTATTACTCAAGAGCTTCCCTACAAGACGAGGCAAAAATGCTCATTGTTCCATTCTACAGTCAGCAAGTTGATCGCAGCGGGCATTCGCTTCAAAATGAACTACCCTGCCAAACTACAAGTTGCCATTGATGGTTCTTGGTACTCCTACGAATCCCCAGACAAAGCGGCATCAGATCTCTCTCTCAAGTTACCTAACCTGTTTAAACTGGGCTGAATCGCTGATGCAGTGCCAAGAAGTTACCTCCTGCTACATGCTGCATTTCTGGACTCTCACCTTTTGATTTTGATTTCTCTCTTCTCTCTTGTCTGGTTTCTCTGGTGGCTGGGGGGGGCGGTTTGGGGTAGACCATTGGGGAGTTTGGTGGGCTCGGTCTGTGCGATGGCTCGTGGGGCCTGCTCACTGGGGGGGGGACTTGGGGAGTGGAGACGGTTTCTACACGATGCAGGACCGGTGGGACCTTTTGGTCCCTCTAGTACCTATTGCTCCCCTGGTTCCTCCCGTGCTTCCCCGGCTCAGGTAATTAGGTTTACTTAACTTTACAGCAAGTTGGACAGAAGCGGTCACTAGGAAATCCTTGAATATTTGTAGTCAGGTGTGGATGATGGGTTAGGGAGGCCTTTTGAGAAGGGGTGATGAGCTAGGTTGATATTGGGCAGTGAGGATTGTGGCCCGCTATTGTGAACATTTCAGAGGTGGGTTTGCAAGACATCAGTATGACTCTGCTTGAGGCCTAACATACTCCTATATTTGGAAACATAATCCCTTACCGCTGACAGTTTTTGATGGTGGCAAAGCCCGAAGTTAGCCCCCTAGGCTGGGTGGCTGACTCCGACTCTTAGCACTGCCATTGGGGTCTCAGGGTTCTACTCCCCAATCCTATCCAGCTTGAAACTCATGCGTGTAGTGTAGCTCAGCTACCCTTCTTGAGGGGTCAAGGGGTTTAGATGGCAGTCGGGTGTTTGGAGGCATGTGATGACCCAGTCAGTTAGCACTTCGGTCAGGGGCCATTTTCTCATGGCGATGACTGGAATCCAGGGATCCCCGGTGGGCTCTTACTCTCAATTGAGGTCTGTTTGCTCTGAACCCAGATTAATAGTGCTCTCTCTGAATAGATTCAATGAGTATATTCCACTCCTTCTCAAGTTATGAGGGTATAGCATGGCTAAGGTTTAGATAATCTCGAGACTCTGGTCAGGTTCTCAATTCTCTCAGGTCTTTTTGTAGGATTTATTCAGACTCCTCTGGTGGGGGAGGCTCTGTGGGAGAGACGGCCCTAGTGGGACTGCTAAATGCACCAAGGAGAGGGGGGGAGAGCAGCCCAGATGGGGGATACTTTAGTCAGGAAGTTCTCAGGACTCACAAGGGGATTACTGGCTGATACTTCCTCATGGTACTGGTTCATGATTATTTCCTGGCACTCCCACCTGGTGGTAGCTCTTGGGACTTTGTTCCCCGACCCAAGTATAATCACTCTCAGTTTCTCTCAGGAAGTAGTCGGGAGAACATTTGTATATAGTTTGAGGGATGGGGGGAGAGGTCTGTCTTTCTCAGCTCTGGACCTGGTAAAGGCTGTAGTACCATGCCTGGAATCTATACTGTTCCAGTTTCTTTCTACTGGTTTTGAGTGGGGAGGGTGGGATTTGGTTGGTGGTTGGTTCTTGGGGGGAGGGCAGGATGTGCCTTCTAGGGTGGCCTACCTTATCATGTTTTCATATTCTATTGTTGCATTGAATATTTGACAATGATTGTTACAGCACTTAAAATTGCTACGGGGAATGTAAGAGGTGTCAGAGACCTAATTAAAAGGTACCAGGTTCTCAAAAACTGTGCTCTACTGAATGTTGACATTATCTTGATGCAAGAAACCCATTTGCTCTCATCAGAAGTCAATGGGCTTCACAGACAGGGTTGCGCCCAGGTTTTGCCTCAGGGGGGTCATCCTCTAGTAGGGGGGGTGGCCATTCTGGTTAAGAAGCATATTCCCTTTCTGGCAGAAGAGCTTTTATTGGACCATGAGGGAAGATTCATTATTGTGAAAGGTTCACTCTATAATGCAAAGATAACATTAGGGGCGATTTATGCCCCAGTAGGGGGGTACCCAGATTTTCTCATGACCTTGGCTGAAAAGCTGAGTGGACTTTTACCCTCAATGTTAATAATGGGGGGACTGGAATATTGCTCCCTCTCAAGATTTGGATAAATCTTATAGACCCCTGAAACCACTCTCCTCTTCACAGCTGGCCTTGAGGAACTTTATGGACCTACTAGGCCTGTGTGACCCTTGGCGCCTACTTAATCCTACAAGACAACTCTTCTCTTATTACTCCCAAGTACACAAGACATGGTCCAGAATTGACCTAATCCTAGTCAGCAATAATATTTTGTCTGGAGTACTCCAGTCTGGTATTGAGCCCATAGTAGTGTCAGATCATTCGGTGGCGTGGATTCTGGTCTCCCGGAAAGTGCAGGTGCAAAGAGACACCTCCTGGAAACTAAACACCCAGCTTCTAAAGGAAAAGGATATAGTTTCCCATATTAGATCTCTAGTCACCTTATTTGTGGAGATCAACACAGGCTCAATCGAGAAGGAGGATCTGCTTTGGTGCTCCCTTAAATGCTTCATCAGGGGTGAATTTATTAAACTCGCATCTAGAAGGAAAAAGCAGAGGGAGGCTAAGATCATGTTATTGTCGAACCAAATTAGGTTGGCAGAGAATAAGTTATCCTCCTCATCTTCCCAAGCTGATCTAGAAACCCTAATGAAACTTAGAAATGAGTACTCAGACTGGATAAGAGACAAGGCAGAGTATGCCCTCCTTAAAATAAAGGCCCTCTATCTTGATCAAGAGGAGAAATCGGGTAGGATGCTAGCTCTACATTTGAGGAATTGAGATGGATTCCCTCATTATTATCTTCCTATGGTTCCCTTAAAACCTCTCCCAGGGATATCTCACGAATTTTTGAGTCATTTTATAAGGAACTTTATGGCAATCATTTCTTTCACCTCTCTCATTCCCTTGTGGACCAGTTTCTGGAGGGCCTTCCCCTTCCTACCATCTAATCTCACCTAAGAGAAGCTCTGATCACTCCTATCATGGTAACGGAGGTGGAGGAGGTGATCAAGGAACTTGCTCTGGACAAAGCTTCGGGACCTGACAGTTTCCCGTCCAACTTCTATAAAACTTTTGGGAAGAAACTTGCCCCACTCCTCACAAAATTATTTGAGTACATGTTTACCACTAACACCCTGGACCCCTCCCTGCTGGAAGCCACTATTGTTTTGATACTGAAACCAGACAAGTCTCCAATGGATCCTGCTAGTTACTGCCCAATCTCACTTCTTAATTACGACATTAGAATTCTAATGAAAATCCTATCCCTTAGACTCAAACGGGTCTGGCGCACCTTGCTGAGTCCTGAACAAGTAGGGTTTGTGCAGGGCAGATCCTCTATAGACCACCTGCGTTCTCTCTCACATATTTTTTAGGCCACCCAGGACTCCCAAGTCTCTATATCTCTGATATCATTAGATGCGGAGAAAGTCTTCGATAGAGTCCCCTGGGAATTTCTCTGGATCATATTGGAGAGAATGGGCTTCCCGGAGGTCTTTATTCAACAGATCAAATCAGTCTACCAATCCCTTACTGCCAGAATTCATTGTAATGGGGTTTTTTCTTCTCGATTCTCATTATTTACAGGCACCCAGCAAGGTTGCCCCCTGTCAATCTGGAACCTCTCCTTCTCAGTATCAAAAATTCTCCACTGGTCACGGGATGTTTCATTCAGCAACAGTCTCTGGTTCTCTCAGCCTATGCAGATGATATCCTTTTACACTTGATTAACCCTGAAGCGTCTCTAACACACATACTGCACATTATTGCCCAGTTTGGCCAAGTGGCTAATTACAAGCTGAATTTAGCTAAATCAGTCATATTCCCGTTGAATGTAAACACACTTCAGGTCAACTTCTCCCAGTTTGGCATGAGATGGGCCCCTTCCTCTCTCAAATATTTAGGCATTTACCTTACCAAAGACCTTGAGCTCTTCAGGAAACTTAACCTAGATAATCTATTGATTAAAATTCAACAAGACCTTCAGAGATGGTCTGTCCTTTCTTTATCACTGTGGGATCGTATTAATATTGTTAAGATGAATGTCTTGCCTCTGGTTTTTTACCCACTTAGCCTAATGAACATTTATCTGCCGATGTCCTATTTTCATCACTTTCATAGGTCTATCTCTAAGTTCATTTGGCAGGGTAAGCAGTCCAGGAAAGCCTTTTTAAAATTTAATTTACTCAAAGAGAAGGGGGGCTTCATCTTCCCAATTTTATGCTCTACTACTGGGCAAGTCACATGGCGAAAATTGGGAGATGGTATGACCAGAGGGCGGATGAATATCTGCCAATTTGGTTACAACTCGAGAAAAAGACTTTAACCGAGTTTGGCCTCCCCCCATCCAGAGTCCTCTACTATAGCTTATCCACTTTGCCTCCACTTCTACAGGGGAGCGTCATTGGTACCTCTATTAAGGTGCTAAAACAATGCTCGCATTTTTTTCAATCTCTCTCCTAGGAAAGACACTTCCCAACCCCTTACCCTAAATTTAAACATTAGGATCGGTGGTCTCCCACTTTCCCTAGACTGGCTTCCTCAGCTGAGAGATTGTTCTGTGGACAACTTATTCCTGAATAACTCTCTTCTACCCTCTGAGGAGGTTCTGACTAAGTATAATATTCCTCAGACACACATTTTTAAAGCTTTTCAGTTACGACACCTAGTGGCTTCCAGCTTTGGGCCCAATCCCATACCGTCTCAAATTAAACCCTTTCTAAATCAGATACAGGAACAGGCAAGCAAGGCCCATAGTATTTCTAAGCTTTATTCTTTCCTACTGGACACTAAATTCCCTGACCCCGTGACTGGCTCCAAATGTTGGTCCTCTCTTCTGCCAGACACCCTCCTAGATTGGGATCAGATTTGGGTTGACACATATCGGTATCTCTCTCAAGATAGACGTAGACTCACTCAATACCATATATTGAATAACATGTATTATACCCCAGTTAAGCTGGTTAAATTAGATAGATTATCTTCAACTCTCTGCACAAGGTGTGACATAGTGGAAGGGAACCTGGTACATATCTTCTGGCATTGTGAGAAAGTGGCTCCATTATGGCAGTCCATCCAATCTAACCTAGACCCTCTTCTGGGCCTAGGTGATTTATTTACTATAGAAGTTTGTATCTTAGGGTTGTTTTCCAATATACAGGTGATGGAGCATAGATTCCATATGGCTTTAATTTTGATGGTCGTTAAAAGACTGGTTCTTAGGTACTGGATGGACCAATTGGTTATCTCGTATGCAGAATGGATCAGTGAAATCTCTCTCTGCTTTCGGACTGAAAGGTTAATAGCTAGTTCTTGAAATTGTTTGGTTTCATTTGAGCGGAAATGGGGCAAATTATATGCTCTTTATTTGAATTAATGTCTTGTTGGGTACACCTCTAGCTACCTTGGCAGCTGGTACACCTTTATGCATTTTACATGTACAGTATCAGGATCAGTTCCCTTTCTTCTTTTTCTCTTTTTTTTCTTTTGAAGAAGGCACATCCTGGGGGAGGGAGGATGGGGTCAAGGGTTTTGGGTTAGGGGGGCAGGGGAGATGTTTCATTGTTTTACCAGAATCAGGGATTTCTGCAAAATGTATATTGTCACACTGCAGTTATCATACATTTTATGTTATTGGTCATAATGTGTATTCCCTATACTATTCGCTCAGGTATTTTATCTTATATAAAATAATAAAGAAACATAATTTCCCCCCCCAAAAAAGAAAAAAACAAGTTTCAATGTTAGGCCTATATTATAGCACAAAAAATGCTAAAATAAAAGGCTACAGGGTGTATCATATTCAAGGCCCCTTCCAGAATTGCACAATAAGTGAACTCCCGTTTTACTGCGTTCAATCTGGACCCCCAGAGGGCCTGGAAAAAAACACCATAAAGACTGGTTATAAGGCTCTGTGTGGGGGGGAGGATAGATGTAACATACCTACAAAAAAATGGGAACCAAAAGGATTTTAATTAGAATCACCCTTTGCTTCTTGGAGAGATGCTGTCCCTTTCATCCAATAATCAACCGGTTGGCCTGAGACACCCCTTTCTCCCAGTTTTGAAAAGCTATATCACCAGGGCCAAACTCAATACCCAAAACCGAAATAGGATCCTGTAAGACCTAGATTCTCGCAATAAACCCTGATGGAGGTACAAGTGAAGATCCCAGGGTAACCCCTCTACTTTTCCCTAGGTTAACCTTGGACCCAGACATAGCCGAGAAAGCTTGCAATGTGATGGCTAATGATGCCTCGGAGGAAGAAGGGGCAAGTGTCAGGACTAAATCATCTGCATAGGCCAGAACTTGTGTAGTGGGGGAGTCTGATGAGGCTGTGATCCATTTTATACCCCTACTGGAAATTAAAAGGCAAATCAGAACATCAATTCCAAAAACATAATGGAGGGGACTGAGAGGCAGCCCTGCCTAACACCTCTATTAATCCTAATCTTCCTACCATACCATCCATTATCATTAGGTCTAATAAGGGCACTTTTGTGGTAACACATCATTTCAGCTCAAGCGCATCAGCGCAGCATTATCAGTGTTTCTGCAAGCGCATAATAAATGTAAGCACATAAGCGTTAACAGCATAAGCAATGTAAGCATAAGCACTCAGTTAAACTCTTTTATTCTGCCCTCAGTTAAACTCTTCGATTCTGCCCTGAGATAAACTAGCTGCCCTAGCGTATGTTCCACCACAAGATGAAGAGCCTTCTGTTCTCCCTGTGCACTACCCTGAAATATGGTGCACCCTCACCGAGGCATGAACGATCGCCCTATGCTTCCCCATAGATTATGTTGCTGCACCACAGAGGGAGTGGATGCAAGCTTTCTTACAATTTTCTCCATGCTGATCAAGTTTACAGGATCTCTTCAAATTATTCCAAGTAAAGCAGCAGGAGTTGCTTATGTAGTGTCCCAGAGTTGGGGGGAGGGGCACCACAGAACTGTGGGAACCCTTCCCTGAGTGTGAGATTTTAATTTTTTTACTTTTATTCCCTTCCCTGCCTGCCTGTCCCAGGACCCCTTTCCCCTGGCTACCAGCCAGCACCTCCTCTGCCCTAGAAACAGGGCCCGCAAGTGACCACTAGAGGAGAGAAGTGGCTTGGCTGAAAAGAGTGGAGGACTCAAAGGGCACAGATGCCTGCACTTACCTTTGGCAGGTCTGTGGCTCCTCTAGCATTGCTCCCCTCCAGCATGAGTTTGGAGATCCAGCAGTAGCAGCAGCTTTGTTTTCTTCTCTTGCAGCAGCAACAGTCAGTTGGGCGGCAGCAATGGCTTCCTGACACTGTCAGTCCTCCTCTCCCCCCCAAGTCCTTAGCTGCAGTAGTGAAAGCGGCTTCTGGTGGCAGAGGCAGAGTGGATCGGTGCTGTAGGTTCTGCTGTCCAGGTGGAATGTTCATGCTCAGTACATTGTCTAGGCGAGGAATGAACAAAGTGAACAAAGTGTTTTGCGCTATTAGACACCGCACTGTAAAGTCAATATGTGTAGAATGAATACGCTCAAGTAATCGCGCTAATATTTACCGTGCTGATTTTGTATGCACAGAAAAGACGTGGAACCCACTTTTGTACATGTGTAGAATCCAATCAACAAATACCTCAGGGATTCCAAAGGCAGATAGGGTAGAAAACAGAAATCTGTGTGATAACCTATTGAATGCCTTTTCTTGGTCGAGTCCTATGACATAACCCTGAATGCCCTCCTGTGCCCCTTGGGAAAAAAAAAGCTCTTTCAGTATGATTAGATTATTCTGTTGTTTTCTGTCAGGAATAGCACAGGTTTTTGGGATGGGGTTGATAAAATATTCTGAAACCTTTAACAATCTGTACAATAAAATCTTGCTCAGAATCTTGAGATTGGTGTTAAGTAAACTGAGTGGATGCCAGTTACCTATGTCGGATCTGGGACCCTTCTTATGTAGGAGAACTAAAATTGCCTCCTGCATGGATGTAGCATAATTAGCAGTGGCCAACATGTAATTAAATAGGATAGATAAGGCAGGAGCTATATCAGAACAGAATATTTTATACAGTCCTGACCCTAGCCCATCAGAACCAGGGGCTGTACCTGAGGACAACTGAGTGATGGTATGAACCACCTCCTCAGTAGAGATATCCTGAACCTGATCTCTTGCAACTTCTTCTGTAACTTGAGGCAGACTGAAGGATTTTAGACAATCCATAGCATCTAGGTTTTGAGGGTCTTCCCTAAAAAGGTCCTCTATGTGGTTCTCAACCACTTGAGGTATCTGTTGTGGTGTTGTGACCATTTGACCAGTGGATGTCTAAAGCTCTGTGATCACTCTACTGTCGATTCTGGCCTTGCAATCTTTATAAGGATCTAAGGAACCTTTCTGTACATGAATGCCAAACCTTAGCTCTTGATCAAGGGATTTGGCATGGTTGTACTGTAAATCTGTCATCTGTTTTTTAATATTACTGATCTGGGAACCAAAATCATAGTGCGTCAGCTCAGCTTGTGAAATCAAGTGCTGTAATTGATGCCTCAACTGTAAATAATGTAAATAATCTTTATTTGCTACGTAGTTAGCCCTATTTTGAAATAAAATCTGCCAGGATGATTTTGTGTCCTCCCACCATTTGGAAATATTGTCATAGTGCTCAACTACAGAAAGCCTGGCAGTCCATTCCTTCCTTCCTCCATCTTTTCCATATTTTTGGGTTATTTAACATAGACCCATTCAACTGCCATTTGGTCTTTTTACAACGTGGAGCCAAATCCCATGTAACCTTTATTTTAATTGCCACATGATCTGAGAATTCTCTTGGTAAGGCACAGACGTCTAAAATTCTCAGGACTGGAGAGATAAATATAAAATCTATGTGGGTTTTAAGGGTACCTCGAAAATAAGTGAAACCACCTGAGGGGTGCAGTTTTCAGTATGCATCAACCAGCCCTGCAGTGTTTAATATTTGCTTCAGGGCTGTGGAGTCACAAAATAATTTATCAGTTTGCAAACCCCTGTCAGATTGTTTTAGGCCACAGTTGAAATCACCTAACCAAACCCATAATCATGATATATGGAGGAAGGGCTGGAATTCCCTAAATAAATCAATCCTTTGAGCCTTTGTCTGGGGGGTGTAGGTAGCTATGAGTCAAAATTGTTCAGAGGAAAGGGAGATATCTAAAAGAAGGGCTCTACCAGGGCAGATATCCACCAGCCGAGACACTTAGAGGAGGGGGTTATTCAATAGTATGCACACCCCATCACAGGTGTCAACCCTTATGGACCAAAAGGAGGGTCCTAAAGACCATGTTTTGGATGCCTGCTGAAGCTCAAATTGAGTTCTGGGACATGTATCTTGAATACACAAAATATCTCTATTTTGCTTTTGCAGAGTATGCAGAGCCCTCACTCACTTTCATTCACTTTTAATATTAGTGATGTTAAGAGTGGATATGGTGAGGCTATGCATTAGGAAGAAATTGAGTGAAATCTGTACCATAAACAATGGGTGGGGTAACTACGGAGTTCTAGAGGTCCGCCTCTGCCTTGTTCTTTTGGCTATTGAATCTTCCCCACCTCCCGCCTCTGTATCTGTAACTGAAGCAATGGAGGAGGTGTCAGTATCTTCCTCATCAGATTCTCTTTCTGTCCCTTCAGAATTCAGTGCTGCATACCTGTTCCTTACTTTCCAAGAGTGAGAATCTGCAACCTGCTGAGACCCTACCTCCTCAGATCTTTTGGGTACAGCCTTGCCCATTCTAGTTCTCTTTTTCTGGGCTACTAATTTAAAAGGTCTTTCCTTTCCTGCTGGCGGCAGGGGGGCATCTCAGAGATGCAAGTGCTCCCTTTATGAGCTGGAGAGGGGGTGTAGTCTCTATAGCCAAAGCAGAGGCGGACTGAAATGGGGTTGTAGATTCTGCTTCTATAGGCTGGGGATTAGGGTCCCGTGATTTGTGGGGTATTTTGTACAGGTGGAGGATCTTGTGCTCTTAAGGTATCCTGTGCTGCCTTTAGACTTTGGTCTACCACACTCTTTGCCTTCTTTTGCTGAGCTACGTTAATAAGGCCTTCGTGGGAGGGATAGTCCTCCTGGTTGTGAGAGACCCATGGGCAGTGTCCATGCGCATTGTCAGTGCATTTGCAAAGATTACATTTGAAAAGATTCAGACAAGAGGAGGCTAAGTGGCCGTATTCCAAACAATGTCCACAGTGAGAGGTGTCATATGCTGAGCTGAGGTGAGAACAGGACCCACATTTGAAACAAGAACATGACTGCCCTATATAAAATATAGAGCTTCTGTCCTTTCCCAGAAAAAAGTTGCTGGGAGGTGAACTGGCCCAGAGTTGGTAGAATACAGTTTAATACGAACCTTCCAGTCCCCGTCCCAAATCTGTTCACTGTCCAAGGTTGGGGTGAGTCTCCCAAGCGCTTCGCACCATTGTCTCAACCAGAAGAGGATGTCCTCTGCATTCACTCCCTCATTTTTAAACATTACAGTAATGTTCTTAACTAAGGGGTTTTGTCAAGGGAATGGCTTGAAAGGGGATCCAGACAGGGTTGTTCCTTACTGCCTGGTACTGTGCCCCAAAATGGTCTAAACTGGAGACATTTTTTAAACTAATGTCAAAATTCAAATTACTCAGGCTTGTGAGATCGAAATCTCTGATGAGAAGAATTTCATGGAGTCTTTCAATAACACTTGTGCAACATGAATTCTGGCAGGGGGGAGCTCTAAACCATCTTTATAAAGTAACCTGATAGCATTTCATCTAGGGGCAGGTTCACCTTTGTTGGAAAATAAATCTGAAAGTTTAAACATGGATCTAGCCTTTTTCTACCCTGCATGTCCTGTTGTAAGTCTGCAGGGGGGGCCTAACCTTACAGGCTCTTCATCTGTCTGGTTACCAACAGTGGGAGCATTGTCAGAGGTGGCCCCATTTAATTCTGACACATTTACTACATTTGGTATTGGTACAGCAGAAACATTAACCTGGGCAGATAAATCAGAGTCATTAACAGTAATGACAGAATCATCAGAAATGTTACCTGGGGTATGTTGGAGCTCAAACTGGTTCCAGCGGTGGTGGCCACAGTACTTGAAACAGCAACAGTCATTTGTTGAAATGAGGGGTCCAAAGGATCCAGAGTCCATTCACCAGAAAGCCCCTGAATCCAACCTGCATTCTCCAAGGCATGGACAGGGGACCAGTTCCCTTCCCCAATGGCTGAGTTCTGTGGGGCAGATTGCTGCACAGAGTTTGGTGAAGTTTACGAAGTGGGCTTACTCCAACCAGGACGAGTCTGTTGTTTCAGAAAAGCAAAAACTCTGTTGGAAGAGCTCTCATGAGCAGACCTAGCAGAGGAGGCATCCATGGTGATGTGCAAAGTGCGGTCATGTCTGCCCGGTCCTAAACACTGTTTCATAAGCCTTGGCTCCTAAGGAGGCGTAGAAGAAACTGAGACAGGCGACTGTTGGTACACGACTTTTGAGCCATTGTCACTGCCGGCCACAACTAGCTTTTCACTTGGCATGTCCACAATGACAGTCTCTGCATGAACAGTGGCAAGTTTTGATGCTTGTGCATCAGCTGTAGGCTGACTCCTCCTCTCCTTGACAGCCGACTAATAGTTGTCCTTCCAGTTCTTTAGCTTTCTGTAGACACTTTTGTTTCTGCACTTGTAAACTTTGTAAACGAGTTGAATGTGGCTCCTGTGCTACTGCATTTTCAGTAGTCTCAGAAGATGGTTGTGACAATACCTTGCTTTTTCTAACAGAAAGGGCTTCTTCCCGGATATCTTCAGAGGAGAAGAAGCCATCAGTAAATGTGTCTTCATCAGAAAAATCAGCAGCAGCCATTGTCAGGTAGACAGCTTCTTGGGTTGAGAGATCAGGAGGAGGCCTACTCCCCTAGCTCTTTGACATCCACCATGTCCACAGGATCTTCCGAATTGGCCATCTTGGAAAAGATGGCCAAGGGTTCCCCCTACAGACAGAGCAAGGGAATTTTTCCAGTGCCCTGGCCAAATGTCCCCAATTCACTTAAAATACCACCAACAGCTTAATCTGGTTCAAGGTTAGTTGGCATTCATCTGTATCCCCCTTTCCCGGGTCATGCCTGAAAATAGGCAGAATTTGTACAGTGTACTTACCGGGTCAACAAAAACTAAATAAAATAAAATAAAATAAAAGAAACCCACAAGGCAAGGCCATTTTATTTATATGGCGCCCAATCCTCAGGGCTCTGGGCACCTCACAGAAGTAAACAGATTTACAAAAGTAGTATAATTAAAGCAATAAATAATGAAATCAGATAATAAATAAACACAGCAGAATATTTGGTAAATGGAAAGGGGCAGTGCTGGGCCTGGTGCTTGCAAACCGGAACGGCATTGCAGACATCACTGTGGGCACTCCTCTAGGTACCAACGATCACCATACAGTGTGATTTAACATTAAGACAGAAACAGAGGCAAGCCATGTGAGGATGAAGGTCCTGGACTTCAGGAGGGCAGATTTTAAAGAAATGGGAGACAGCCTCAGAAACTGCCTTGTAGGTGGGATTGCCAGGGAAAGGTAGAGGCACAGTCAGGAAAAAAATAAGGGAGGGCATTATTAAGGCAACCAATCTCTGCATGAAGGAAGTGAGTAAAAGTAGAAGGAAGGAGACCATTATGGTTCTCTAGGTAAGTGGCCAAAGTGGTGAGGGGAAAAATGGTGATGTTGAGGCAATATAATGAAACGCAGAGGGAGAAAGACACAGAGGTATACCAAGTAAAACAGAGGGAAGCAGGAAAGGCAGTAAAGGGAGAAAAGGTAAAGACAGAGGAAAGGATAGCCAAAGGGTAATTAATTGGGATAAGACTTTCTTCAGGTACATAAGTGAGAAGAAGAAAGCAAGGAGTAGGATAATGAGGAAGAAGGAGGGTGACAGGGGAAGATTGCACAGAAGAGGGTCAAGAAAAATCAGACATCCTGAACATATACTTCTGCTCAGTCTTCACAGTGGAGGGAGGGGGACTGGACTACCAGGGAGCAGCAGGAATGGGGGGGGGCACACGTCCACTTTAAGAGGAAAGAGTCTTGAAAGGACTTGCTGCTGTGAGAATAGACAAGACTATAGGTCCAGACAGAATACACCCAAGGATATTAAAGGAACTCAAGGAGGTGCCGTCTGCCCCACTGATGGCCTTATTCAACAGCTCACTGGAAACAGGTATGGTTTTAGAGGGCTGTAGGAGATCAGATGTAGCCCCTCTCCATAAGAGCAGCAGCAGGGAGGAGGCTAGCAGCTATAGGCTGGTTATTCTCACATCAGTGGTGGGGAAATCAATGGAAATCCTGCTACAGGAAAGGCTGGGAGGGTATATTGAATCCACTGGGATAGAAGACCAAAGGCAGCACAGTTTCACTGTAGGGAGTCATGCCAGATGAATCTGATTGATTTCTTTGGCTTGGTGACCTGGGAAATAGATCAGGGGAAGGCAGTGGATGTGGGCAACCCAGACTTCAACAAGGCCTTTGACACTGTGCCATGCAGGAGACAAAGAAATTGAGAAATCTGGGGGGGAGGTCTAAAGTGGTGACTTGGGTAAGGAGCTGGTTAATGGATAGACAACAGAGGGTGGTGGTTAATGGCATTCACTCAAATGAGGGAAGAGTGACCAGAATGGTACCTCTAGGTTCGGTACTGGGACATGTCCT
The DNA here is from genome assembly GCA_016271365.2 of Neoceratodus forsteri. Lineage (NCBI taxonomy): Eukaryota > Metazoa > Chordata > Ceratodontiformes > Ceratodontidae > Neoceratodus > Neoceratodus forsteri. Next base: position 654,354,273 of record CM057450.1, on the reverse strand, counting down.
CTTCAGTGTCTTCATAAGTGACACTGCAGATGAACTGGAAGAGACGGTATGCCTTTTTGCAGATGACACCAACATCTGTATGGGGTGGACACTCAGGAGGGGTGGAGAGAATGCATAGGGGATCTTAGGAAACTCAAGGAGTACTCAAGAGCATGGCAGTTGGAGTTCAATGACAAAAAGTGCAAAATCATGCACCTAGAGATTTGGAACCCAGGATCTAAGTATAAGATGGAGAGGGAGTGGGGGAACATACTGACAGTCTGTAGCAGGCAACGGACTTTGGGGTTTATCATATCTGATGACCTCAGAGTGGCAGGGCAGTGTGACAAAGCAGTGGGTAGGGCCAGTGGGATACTCAGATGCACAGGGAGAGGTATCTCCAGCAGTAGAAGGGAGGTGGAGTTGTCACTGTATCACTGACTTGTGAGACCCCACTTGGAGTACTGTGTCCAGTTCTGGAAGCTACACCTCAGAAAGTACATAAACATAGTGGAGACAGTCCAGAGGAGGTCAACTAAAATGGTGCAGGGCTTGCATCAAAAGCGTTATGAAGACAGACTGAGGGATCTCAAAATGTACACCCTGGAAGAGAGGAGAGCAAGATGTGATGTTATAGAGACCTACACATAGCTCACTGGGGTGAATAGGGTGCAGGAGAGGAGCATGTTTTAAATGAGAAAGAGCACCAGGGCCTGAGGGCATGTGATGAAGCTGAGGGGAAGAGCTTAAGAGGGATGTGATGAAGTACTACTTCACTGAAAGAGTTGTTAACACCTGAAATAGACTGCCAGCAGATGTTGTGCAGGTGAAAACAGCAGGGGTGCTTCTAGCATACGAGGGGCAGACATAGGGGAATATTAGTAAATCGGAAAGGAGGATCACCGGAGACAAGTTAGAATTGGCTGAGAAAGACTAGACAAGGACCATGTGGCAGATTGACTGGGACAAGCTGCCCTCTTTTGCTGACAAATTCTGTTTCTATGAGTACTTTGTAACTGTAGCTTACTTGTGGTAGGTAGTGTCTGCATGCCACTGCTGGGGATTGGTATGTTTGTGGCAGTGTGACACAGTCTGCAACGACTATGATTGCTTCATTCCAGTTCTGAGTTAAGCAATTGATACTATTCATTGCTGAACTCAAGCCTACCCCCCAACTGTATTTTGTTTTTACTTCAGTGCCAATTACTACCTTCTGCTGGACCCATATATTTTATAAGTCACTAAACTGATATCTACCAATCACCACTTAGAGCTACTATACTTCTTATCTGGTGCAAAGTGTGCTCTCTTGAGGGAATGCTCCACTTCAATGCTGGGGCGGGGGAGAGGATAGCACAATAAAGTAAAAAAATGGCTAAACTTATAAATCAAACTAAACTCAAGTGATTCATAGTAAGTCAGTAGGATCGCCAAGGGGTGTTCCTTATTACTCCTCTCCCAAGGTTTGGGCAGACAGAACCAGTCAGCTTCACTTCATGGTCCTCCCATCCAGCCCAAACCTCAGGTTTAGAATATTTCATACCATTAACAACATCCCTCCAAGGTCCTGATAACTTATAAAAGCATCAATCCCTGCAAAAAGCCACTGACCACATCTTCTTTTCCTAATGTAAATCCATTTATTCATACTCTTTGTTTCCTCATGCTCAGTCAGCTGGTAAACCATTTAAATTTTTCCCTATCAATCCTAGTTTCTCCCAAGATTTGAATCAGCTTAGCATGCAACACACTGTCAATGGTTTTACTAAAGTCTAGAATTATAATTTCCAATGGTGTGCATATACCTATGTTTCCATATACAGTCTTATAATCTTAATGGATTGGTTTAGGAAGCTCTCCCCATAGATAGTCCATGCTGTGTTAAATCTTGAATCCAAGGGCCTTTAATTCATTGTCCATGCTCTTTCTTACTCTAGGATCGGGTGGAGGGTGGGTGGTAGGGGCACTCACTTAACTTTTTGAAGAAATCCATAGCTAACAAAGACTTGCCAGCAACTTGATTTTATTAATTTTTCAAAATGTCCCATGCGCCTACCCTGGTTGTTGATATTATTTAAGAGATTTAATAAATGCATTATATCGCTATGGTACAGTAAGTAGGAATGCATTCCAACAGGAGTTAAAGCTACGTATTACAGTATAATTTAAAATAACCATACCGTCTGGTCAGAAAAATTCATGTAATGTATTTTACCTTTCACAGAGTCCTCTGAAGAAGCCCAAAAGTAAAGGAGAGCCAAACCAGGAGAACAACCGTTCCCAAGACAAACTAAAAATCCTGAAAGCTACAAACAGTTTCAGCACCTGTTTCACCAATAGAAAGGCCACTGCAAGGAGAGTGCACACTTTGAAATTTATAGGAACTTACTTTATTTGTGCACAATCAGAAAAGCATAGCTAAGTGCTGTAACAAGCAAAAGGGCAGTTCCCAACTATGACCTGTTTTGTTTCATCACTACATCACTTCCTTAGGAATAGGGCAAAACATCTGAATGTTTTGAAAAACGATCAAATCAAGTTGTTGACAAGCCTTTGTTGGGTGTGGCTTTCCTTAAAATGTTGAGTGAGTGGCACACTTCCCTTTCCAGAGCGTTCAGTTATCATTTGGGCCAGCTCTCACCAGCATCTACAGTACGTACAGTAAGAGAAGGGAGATTTTCTGCAGTTTCTACCAGTGTCTGTATGATTTTACTTATAAAAAATTCCATCAACTCATGCAAAGCCATTGTCCGACTAGCTGGTCTATAATTAGTCATCTCTCCTTTATCTTCCATTTTGAATAGCTGAACCACCACTTTTCTCCAATCATTCAGTACCTCTCCATTTATCTGTGATGCTTTGAATAATTCTGGTACTTGCTCTGCCATCTCAGATGCTAATTCTTTTAGCACCCTATGATTTATATCATCCATCCTAGCTGATTTTTATACATTCAAGTTTCTTAATTTAAGTATTTATTTCTTTTCAAAAGTTGTACCAGGAAAGACACACTGAACTGGAACTAGCTCATTTCAAGAGACATCCTGGAGAAAAGAAAAATAGAGTAGCGTACAGTACAGTAACACTTTTATTTATTTATTTTATTTATTTAGAATATCGGAATTACAAACCTTTGAGTCATAGACTCATTTCCAAAGGCTCCATGTTGGTTACAAAGCAATACACATTAATGCAGGTACAGGATGGACATTTAGACAGATATCGGCTGATGAATGTGGCCTAGACATGATGTTAGCTAAGCAGGGTGGGGGAAAAACATAGTTACATAGATACAGATATAGTAGCAACACAGAGGAATGTGGCCTATACAAGAGGTTAGCTAAGCATGGTCCCTGTGCCAAAGGGACTAGTCATAAAAATCGGAAACAGTGCAGTCAGCAGAGATCAGACTTTGTCATAGCAATATATTGACAACAATGTGCAAAAAATAAGCTACATAATATAATGTAATATAAAAAATAAAAGTTACAGTTGATCAGAGGATTCAGACATAAACATTGACTAAACATACATTACTGTAGCCAAGACCAACTGACTGGTGCACTGAATAATATATTTCAGCACAGACCATGTGCAAAACCCCAGGTTAAAATAGTAGCTAAGAAAGAAGATTGTTGGGGAGTGGTGTGGTGGAAGCCAGATCTCAGTACAGTCAAGCACAATTACAGGAGTGAGCAGAGAAGTCATGAAGGAGGGATTTAAGGGAGGAGAAGGACGAGGCAGAGTAAATAGCAAGTAGAAGGAAAGACCACAGCTTAGGAAATGGAAGAAGAAATCAGCTAATCATGTAGGAGATTTTATATAAGGAAGGGTGAGGAACTGAGGGTCAAAGTTATAAAGTGAGTAAGTGAGGGGAGAGGGGGGATGAAAGGAGGGCGTTAGCCCTCCTTATTCAAAACCCTATTGCATATTTTCCATGTGTACTTGCACACCCCTTTCTGTAACAGTTTCTTGCTAGACTCATTTCTGCTACTGTATATACTATACAATGCAGATATACTTGTTAAGTTCTACTACTTCTCCCTGTGGGTTAGATATTGTAGCACTGTAATCAGTGTCAGTCAACAGGCCCACACAGTGGACCTAGTTACTATTGCAACACCTAGTTTGCAGCATGTTGATAGTGTTGGGTGCACCTGTTGCTCTACAACAGTACCCAGTACACAGTTGCCTTCTGTTTGTTAGCAGCTGAGGAGTGTGCAGTGAATACAAGGGCTGAATGGAAGCCAAGGCGTTTGTCTTTATTTTCAAATAAGAGTATCAAAATACTACACTGGCAACAAGGATTCAGAACCAAGACAGAGAAACCCTGTTTTTGAACCAAACTTCCACACTGAACAAGAAGGAAGAGAAAGAGCTGAAAATAGTGTAACCTCTGAAAGTTGTATAATGGTGCTACCAAACCACTCCAGTTTTCCTGCTTTTGATCCAGATGCTGAACCCAGCTCCATAAGATCACAGTGGATTAAATGGGTCCAATGATTTGAAAATTACACTACTGCAATGCCTATACCGGGGATGTGACACTAAAAGCTCTTATTTTGCATTTTATTGGGGAAAGAGTGCACAACATATACAGCACGTTGTTGGCAAGCGCAGACAAATACACAGATGTGAAACAAAAGTACACCAACTATTTTTCTCAAAAACAAATGTGCAGCATGAAATATATATGTTTCAGAAAGCCTCTCAACACCCTAGGGAGAATCTAGATGCATATCAGACCAGACTACACATGTTCGCCAAGAACTGCGAGTTTGATGATGTACAGAAAGAAATAAAAGCACAGATTATACAAAACTGCACTTCCTCTAGACTGCATCACAGAGCATTAAGAGATCCAGAACTGTCCTTAACCGAGCTCCTTGACTATGGCAGAGCACTTGAAACTTCTGACATGCAAGTTTCAAGCATTGAGAAAGGGATGACCAGTGAAGAGTTCGCTGTTATTAAAATCAGCCACAGACAAGATTCACTTCTAAGCTACCAAACAGCTTCAGAATTGGGGCTAATCAAAACTGTTAATGCAATACCACCTCTAATAGATACACACACTGTAGCAGATCAACTTGTGGACCATAATCCTGACCTTTTTCAAGGCATTTGCCAGCTTAAAACCTTCGATGTGTGCCTTCACATCAATCCTGAAATAAAACCTATGAGTCAACCACACCAAAGAGTTCCTTTCCACATACAAAAAAAAATTGAAGCAGAACTTAAGCTCTTTGAGACAGAAGACATAACTGAAGAGGTGACTGGACCAGCACCCAGGGTCTCACCAATAGTGTCATCCCTAAAACCTAAAGACCCTGATAAAGTGAGGATTTGTGTCGATGAGCGACAGGCCAACACAGCCATTTTATGTGAGCACCACATCACCCCAACATGGATGATGTAATCCACAAGATAAATGGTGCAACAGTATTTTCAATATTAGACCTTAAAGCAGGATAACATTAATTGGGGCTGCATCCAGATAGCAGGTATATCACTACTTTTTCTAACGGCATGGGGCTCAGAAGGTACAAACAACTACATTTTGGGATATCATTGGTTACAGAGGTATTTCAAAATGCTATACATCAAACATTGTAAGGCATTACTGGCATAAAGTACCTAAGTGATGACATCATTGTGTACAGAACAAATTAAGAAGAACATGACAAAAACCTTACAGCAGTTTTCCAGAGATGAAAGGAAAGTAGTTTCACACTCAATCATCTGAAATGTGAGTTCAATATTTATTTAGCTTTTGTTTACAGGTAAGCACACTAGACAGTCAGGTGCATATTTTCAGGTGCGACCCAGGAGGATTGCAAGGCACAGGCAATAACAGTACAAAGTCAAGGCACAGCAGTCAACAAGGGACAGTCAGGTACAAGTTAAACGCTACAGAGTCAAAGTATGGCAATCAACAAGGAACATAAAACCAGGCTAGAATTCTACAGCTTCACTTTCTCAACCAGTGGAGTACTGACCCAAAGAAAGTGGAAGCTATCCAGACAGCCAGGAATTCAAAAGATGTTAGCAAAATTCAGAGCCTTCTTGGAATGGCTACATATTGTTCTCGCTTCATTCCAAACTTTGCAACAGTGATTGCATCACTGAGAGACCTCACAAGAAAGGACACCAAATGGTGTTGGGGTGAGGAACAAGAAACAGCACTAAGCACACTCGTATAAAGCCTTACAAGTGAAACAACTATGGCATACTTCAACACAGGCAGAGAAACAGAGATAATTGTTGATGCTAGCCCTGCAGGACTAGGTGCCATCATCCTACAAAAAGACAGCTCAAAGCAATACCTCACAGCATATGCCAGAAGATCTCTCAGTGATGTTGAAGGATGTTATTTCCAGACTGAGCGTGAAGCTCTAGCTATAGTATGGAGTTGCAAACATTTTCATTTTTACATCTATGGCAATCCATTCACACTGATCACCAGCCACAACCCTCTAGAGCTGATATGGAATAACCTAAGATCCAAACCACCAGCACGTATTAAATGATGTGGATTATGGATATAGCCTTACAACTTCTAGGTCCAGTACAGAAAGGGAAAATACAGTCTAGCTGATTACATGTCACACTATTCAGTTCCAGCAAAGATGCCTGAAACCTCAAGAGCAGGAAAAGTAGCAGACAAATATGTCAGCTTGTTTCAAGTGCAGAATGCCACACCTAAAGCTATGACACTGGATGAAATATAACAAGAGACATTGAAGGATCCAGTCATCCAAACAGTCAAAGCACCAATACAAAGTGGGAAACGGCACACCATTAACTTCAATACACCCCATGCAGGTGAACTAAAGCTGTATCAAGGGGTTTGCAATGAACTCACTGTGTTACCAAGCAATGACATAATCCTACAAGGATCCAGAATAATCATACCCTTTAAACTTCAACACAAGATATTATCATTGACCCATGAAGGACACCAGGGGATAGTTAAGACAAAGAGAATCCTTCATGAGAATGTATGGTTCCTGGACATAGACAAGAGTGCTGAAGCCATGGTAAGAAACTGCCTAGCATGTCAGGTCACAACACCTGCCATGCAATCTAAGGCATTGAAGATGTCTGAACTACCAGAAACAGCATGGAAAAATATCATTGCAGACTTCTACAGACCTCTACCTATTGGAGAATACCTCCTGGTCATCATAGATGAGTACTGATAACCTACTGTAGAGATCATCAGATTTATTTCAGCCAATGCTGTCATACCAGTGCTGGATAATGTTTCTGCTCTGTTTGGCATTCCCAAAATTGTGAAGATGGACAACAGTCTGCCATTCAACCATGATCAGTTTAGCAATTTTGTAACATATTTGGGATTTCGGCACAGGATAATTACCCCTCTCTGGCCATAAGCCAATGCTGTTGCAGAGAGATTTATGAAGACTATAGGAACATTCCTGAAAAATAGCTGAGATGCAAGTTTTGCCATGGAAACAGGAATTGTACAGGTTTCTCAGAGACTAAAAATCTACACCACACAGCACCACAAACAAATCCCCTGCAGAACTAATATCCCCCACTGCTGTGATTGCAAGAGACATAGTACCTGATCGTGACTTAAGACACAGAGATCATGCTGCCAAAGCCAAGATGAAAGCCTACGCAGACAGACGTCATCATGCAACCTCTACTACAGTTGCACCTGGCAATACTGTGCTGAACCGGCAGCAGAAGACTAACAAGATCTCCACCCTATATAACACCAAGCCTTACACAGTCACACAAGTGAAAGGTTTAATGGTCACAGCTGAATGAGATGGACACTCAGTGACCCAAAACTCTTCATTCTTCAAGAAATTCCAACCTCCCCATGATGCTGTCTCAATCCAGGAGGAAGAGGATGATGCAGAGCCTGTGTGACCAACCACCAATGCACCACTCCAGAGGTACTCAACCAGATGTAATAGACAGCCACCTTCCTACCTTAAAGATTATGTACCTTAAAGACTATAAATAGAGGGCATATGTTTTACAAAAAAAGATCAAATATTATTAGTACCCACAGTTACATTTGTAGCAGTGATATATTATTGTTGTTATTATTATCATTAAAAATAACTCTCTTTGACAAAGCTAGAATTAGCAAAATGAAACTTAGCCACATGTGATAGTGGTAATAATATCTGAGTTATTAGTAATACCTTTGGTTTTAGAAGTATCAGTTACAAAGAAAACATGCGGTTTTTGATCCAAAGTAAAGGAGTGATGTAGTGTTGTAATCAGTATTAGTCAACAGAAACACCTAGAGGACTTTGTTATTCTTGCAGCACTTAGCTTGCAGCATGTTGATAGTATCATGTTGCTTTTCGACAGTACTCAGCACACAGTTGCCTTCTGTATGTAGCAGCTGAGGAGTGCGCAGTGAATAAAAGCACTGAATGGAAGCAAAGGCGTTTGTCCTTATTTTCAAATAAATGTATCAAAATACTCCAGATATGAGGTTTCGACTGAAAATAAAAGACATACCGTTTTATTTGGTTTCTTTTCCCATTTCAGAAACGTATAGAACACCTTCATGTTTCCGTTCTTTTGAGCCACTAATCCACTATCTAATCTACATTTTGTTTCTCTAAACGATGTCTGTACTCTCTTAGTTTCTCGCTATCTCTATAACTATTTTGATTTTCCCTTGTTTCACTTGGTTTGAACTGCTTAAATGCCCTTTCATTAAGAATAATGATAAACAGAACTTCATATAAAATAAGGTACAATACAATTTCATTTTGTATAGTGTCCTTCTTATAAAAGCATAACAGAATATCAAACAAGCATTTGTCAATGCTGAATGTTGTCTTGCTGGCATTGGCATTGGTAGTGCAGGAGTTAGAGAGATGCATAATAGGAATGGCAGTGAAGTATGGAACTGATGCCAACCCCACTCCACCCTGTAAAGACTGACAGACATTGAGGTGGGCCTTTGTGTCACTGGCCATAACTCTCCTGCCATTTCACCTCACCCTACCCTGCAGACTCTGACAAGTGTCGCTTTGTACCTTGGGGTCATCGGGCCTTAAGCTTACCCCATTCCACAAGGAAATACACTGAGATGGGTGCAGTATAGGAGAATGGGGTGAACTTTGGGGCCAAACAGTCCAAGACACACCTTGATGCCTGTCACTGGCTGCAGGGTGCAGTTGGGGCTGGAATGGCGTGAGCATTACAGTCGACAGTCCAAAGTCACACCCCTGATGCCTGTCAATCTCTACAGGGTGGGACATTACGGTTAGAAACCCTAATGCCCAGGGCGTTTGTTGGTATTTGCACTCCAAATTTTCAACATGGGCTTTTTGTGACCCCACCTCATGAAAGCATTTGGGACCTCCACTCATGAACAGTGGCACTGTGATTTTGTTAATCTGTCTGGAACGTTGATTTCCCACAGTGGCCATTCTACGCCAGATGTGCAAAAACACATTTTGGGCAGGAAGTGAAAAATGACAGCTGTATAAGGAGGTGTGAAGAAATGGCAATGTTGAAAATCTGGAGTGAAAATATTAAAAATTCTCAAAGTTACGAGTGTGCGTGGAAACTAAACATTGCACGCTCTTAACACAGTCATTTTGCGGAATTTGTTCACCAAATTTTCAACATAGGCATTTTGAGATCTCCTTTTATGAACAGTATCACTGTGATTTTCTTAACCTGTCCTGAGCGTTGATTTCCCACAACAACTGTGCCATTGTGTGCCAGATGTGTGAAGACACATTTTGGGCAGGATGTGAAGAAACACTGCTGTACTTTTCATGAGGAGGTGTGAAAAAATGGCAATGTTGAAAATCTGGAGTGGAAATATTAAAAATTCTCTAACTTACTAGCGTGCGTGGAAACTGCGCAAAACCATGCTTGTAACACAGTCATTTTTTTTTTTCACCAAACTTGCAACATAGGCTTTTTGGGAGCCCACTCATGAACAGTAGCACTGCCATTTCATTAATCAGTCCCGAAAGGTGGTTCTGCGCAGTGACCGCAAAATCACCTTTTGGGACTGAATAATGAAATGACAGTGACAGAGTTCATGAGGTGGAGTCCCAAGAACCCCATGTTGAAAATTTGGAGCCAAAAGTCACAAAAATGGCTAAGATATCCACCTAAGTTGAACCCCCCCCCCCATTGATGCCATTATACAGCTTACAGTGATTTTCTTCAGTTTGCGGTCAACTTTTGAAGGGTTCAGAAGTCTCCTGCTCCACCGAAGATTGTTTTGCCAATCTCTGGAGGTAAGTATGGGGTGGGGGGGTGCAAGGAAGTGGTGTGCACAGAGGGTTGGTGCGGGTTGGGGAGAGGGGTGCTCCGGACATAAAGATGGACCGTTTTCTTTGGCAACAGACATTGAGGGAAGATTTTCTTTATTTACAGGTGAAATAAATCAACTATTGGGCACACTGGGGTGGGCTCCCAGTGTTTCCCATGACTTTGAGGGGTTCTGTTAGCCACACTGGAGTGGGATCCCAGTGTGGCACACAATGGGGGTGGGGTGGGGGCAGGAACATGCCAACGTGGTCGGCTTCTGGGCGATAGTGGAGAATACTGGACCACAAGGCACACTGGGGTAGGCTCCCAGTGTGTCACACAATCTTGAGGGGGGATATAAACATGCCAACAGGGGGATTGGGCATCCCATAGTTGGCTTTCTAAGGATTGTGACAGGCAGTCGGTGACTGCCGCCGCCATGTTTATTGAAATGTTTCAGCATGTAAGACATGGCCTGCAATGACAGGGTGCTCCCTCATTGCAGCAGCAAAATTCTTTCAAGTTGGTGGCATGCTTCTGAACTGCTGTCATAGACAGCATGCTCATTTATTGGTGCCACACAGAACAGCCCAAAAAAGCAGTGGTGCCATTGGCCACAACACTGCTGCACCTCCACAACCTGCTACTCCAGCAAGCTGCCACAAAATGTTGCTTGCTCTTCATGCACAAGACAATGTAAAAAGTAGGCATGAAATAGAAGCACAGACTTGGCTAACACAAGGTGGCGAATTCACAAAAGGCCAAGGCCTCCAGATCTCGTACTATTCTATGAATCTATGAATGACACAATATGACCCACAATGCCCTGCTGGAGGTCAGAGAGTATGCTGTGACTGGTAGAGATTGATCAACCTCAGTGCCTTTCAGATTAGTTCTAGAGATCTGCTTTGTAGGAGAGAGAAGTGATAGCTTCTGTAGAGCTGTGGAGTGAGAGCAGACCTTAGTGCTTGGTTTTGGCCTTGTGACAGATGTCCAGTATTAGATTCTCAAACAGAGAGACTGAGGGCCTTCATAGCCAAGGCTTTGTGTCTGACATGAACTGCCTGAGAGACTGTGTCATTCCTATACAGAGGTAAAAAACCCCAGTCATTTCAGAGGTGAGGTGTGCATTTCCATTCTACACTTCGTGTACTGCTAGCTAGCTGAGTGATGTCATCATAGAAAACCCCTGCACATTAGGAGTGGTTGAGGATTGGAGGAAAAGCCCACTTTGAAATGATATAAAGTCCCCTCATGGGGTGAAGATTCATCATGGCTATGAGGTGGCTACATAGCTCACCCATGCAGAAGCCTGGGTGACTACTGTGTAAACAAATACTGTGTTCCTATTTTTCCTGAATTATGTTTGCCTGTCCATTCTCTGAGGTTTGCAGTGACTGACCCTGAAAGAGTAGCACTCTTGATCTGTCTGCTCTATGAGGTTTAAATCTATGGATCAGTGAGTACAATATTGGTGCTCAGGTTCTGCAACATTTTATATGCAGCTAGTTAGGTAGTCAGTGTCTATATGTTTGACTAAATCCCAAAGTTGTACAGACTGTCTTGGAAGGGCATAACTCAGGATAAAGACTGAATAGGGGCCCTCTGGTCCAAGATTTCAGGTTCATCAAAACTGTTTTGTCTACATTCTTTACTACAGTGACTGCCTTTATTCCATCCACCCTGCATCCAGTCCACACCATACATCATTAAGTCTATGTGGTACTGCTAACAAACTGTAATGAGTGAGCTCCCTTGGTTTTGGGCCTAGTATCACTGGTGCACCAGCTAGTTCAGTAACTTGTGTGGGGATTGCTTGGTGTGACGTTAGTGGGGACTGTGGGTACATCCTGAGATTGTGATGTTCTGATTTATACCTTTTTGCATTATTGCTTAATTAATCTACACCTCTCCTTTCCCAGATTCATGTTCCTGCCTTTCTCACAATAAAACCTATTTCTTGCTTTATCATATACTGTGTTATTTGTGTTACCGCTAAATAGCCGGTGTGGTACAAGTGTTGGAAATGAAAAAAGTCCACTGAGGAAACCCATCACATTTGGTAAAGGATTTAATATCATTGATAGTGCTCTGGGGAACATTCTCTCATTATACAATATGTTGCATATGTCTTTATTTAGTTATGTATGTATGTATGTACTAATTTATTTATTTATTTGTATGGTTATTTATTTGAAATGTTTTGCCAGGAAAGGTATACTGATCTGCTAACAGCTCACTTTCAGATGTATCCAATGGGAAGGAGTAACAAGGAGTAACAGGGCAAAAAGCAACAGTTTGAACACTCTATTCAGTCTGTTTTATGCATTTAGCGTAACACATTTTACACCGGAACAGTCTTGTTTTGCTGCTGGAACTGAGTCACACTTGTAGTATCACTCTGGGAACTGAGTTCCCCTGCCCCCCCCCCCATTTCCACCAGTGCTTGGTACTGTGGACAGGGTCTGCTTGGGTCAGATAGTATTTTTCCTGGGTTGGGTATCATCCTAAGCAAAATACAAGAAAATGGTGCACACACCACTTCTCAGATGAAGTGAGATATTCATTAAATTAAAATCTTCTCTCTGCAGCACACCATTACTTTTTCTGCTCATTGTGCACTTTCTATGGTCATCGTGTTCTTTGGTTTTGCACTTTACTATAATAGTGAATGATGTCTGTGTAATGCATATTTATTCACTGTTTCCTTCCCCTTGGACACACCTGTAAATGAGCCATGGCTCAGTGGGCCTTTCCTGGCCACCAATTTTCAAATACATGAACAAATTGTGCAGGATGCTCCGGAACAGACACTGCAGGGGTGTATCATACTGACTGTTGTCTGAAAAGGCACGCAGCTCCCTTGGTGTAGGCACTGCCATTTTGTGGTTTGGGAACACCCAAGCAATTACCTGCAACACAAGACCCACTGCCTGGAGGGCTAAAGACCCTGTCCTCACCAATACCATTGGAATTAGCAAACGTATGGGAGAAAATATGTTTTAGCTGAGATTTTAAAAAGTGGGAGGGAATCAAACAGGTTTAGGTTAGCTGGGAGACTGTTTCAAACAACAGGCACAACAGAGAAAAAGAAATGACCACCAACAGTGGCGAGCTTACTAGAAGGAACACTGAAAAGATAGGTATCAGGCGAGTGCAGAGAATGAGATGGACAATATGGGTGAATAAGCTCAGCAAATGTAAGCTGGTGCAGTACTATGAAGAACCTTAGAAAGAGTAAGTGCACTTTTACAATGAATTCTAAAATCACCTGAACATAACAGTAATGCCCATCAGAAGGCCCTGCATTTTTCTGCACTGCTGACTAATCTTGAAGGGGAACACAGTTATGCCCTATTGCTTGGAAAAGTTATGCATGGAAGTATCTCTACCTGACTTGTTAGTGGGTAGCAGAAATGGTGATTTTTTGACTGACCTTGGAACGTATAGGTTTGTTTTTATTTCTGTATGCCCACACTGGTGTTCAATGTAGGAGTCTTTTCTGTTCAGCGTATATGTGTTAATCTAATATTTAGTGTCACTGGGTGACTGTCAGCTTGAGATTCACTGCATTCGACGTCATTGTCACCAGGCAAGGAGTTGGACATCCTCATGTCTAAACAGGGCCTCTGCAATTTTTAGCTGAATTTGTTTATTTTACGTGTTTGAATGTCTTCATGTTTATTATTGTAGGTGCTTTGCTGCTGTTAATCTGAAGACTGCCAGAAGACTGGACATTTCAGCAGGAGTGGCAGAAAGGGAAGCAAGGGAAGTTTACTGCCAGCTGCAAAATGCAAGTTCTGACTCATATACTCAGGAATGATTGGAACAAATATGCAAGCTTATATTGCGTGGAAGTTTAGAAGGTTAGATAAACCCACCAAACAAACTAAGGTTTTAGCATGTTAAATACCAAACGTGTATATGGATTAAGCATTTATTCAAGAAATAGGCAAGGCAAACAAAAGGAAGGGCAGAAACTCCCCAGGTCTTAGGTTGAACAGGTCTGAGCAAGACATTTTATGTAGGGTATTTTGTGTACTGCATGTCTTGCATTTTAATGTCGAAGACCTCTAAGGCTTTGTAGAAAGGGACTTTTGTGTGGTAAGAAACATAGTGATCAGGAAGAGTGCTGGACAGAGCATACTGTGTGACCCTCCTAGAGGTAGTTTTATGTAACATGTATGCACCCAGTGAAGGCAGCCCTAGCGTGTTTCATAAGTTAGCTCAGAAATATTTAGATTTAGGGACACGCAGTATTATCTGAAGTGGAATTGTCAATAGAATCCCTGATGAATTCCTTGACAGTATTGGTAGCGATACAGGAAACAAGGGAGTCTAAAGCCAGGTCTGCATTGGTTACCTTAATTAATGGTGAGGGACCTAATAGGGATACAAGCTCCTGCTCCACCCTACTGACCATAATGACACCTATTGTCCTGTGACTGACACTGAATATAGCAGGATGGACTACCTCCTTTTTGTCTTACTGTGAGTCAGAGACACTTTACTAACTGTATTTAATTTTAAACAAAACCTAAATGTAAAATAAAAATAGAGTCATACTTGTATTTTCCTTCCAGGACTTAATGTTCTGAAGAAGGAATATATTCCAAAATGCTAGCATCATAATGTAGTGAATATTAAGTCATAAGCATTATTATTATTATGTAACAAATGTCACTATAAATTGGATATTAAGAGGCATTATTATATACCAAAGGCAACTTAAAGGAAAATTGTTATGCTCACAATAATGAAAGGATAGCTGTGAAAATTAAGTGACTTGGATTGAGTTCAACAGCTTCTGTGACATTTATGTGAGTCACAGACATTTATGTAGAAGACATTTCTGGTCTCTTACCATGCTCCAGTTAAATTCTCTGTGCAATATGGAGAGACATACATAGTTACATCTAAATGGAGTATTAGTCCTGTGTTATTAGATGATTTGTTAGTTGACTACAGTTGGAAAAAAAGAAATACTTGAATGATACCCATACCCCGGGCTGGCAGAGGTTGTCATAGGGGAAACTGAAACATAGATATTGACAGCAGAAAAAGGCCCAGTAGCCCATCAAGTCTGCCCAGCACCTACCTACCTGCATCTGCACCCACCCCTATGCTGGACAAAAGCTAGTCTACCAATGATCTTGACTGCATTTTTGACTGTCACTGCTCTAGTCTACTCATCCTGTACCCTTGACTGCCCCCCCTCCCTCCCTCCCTCCCTCCCTTTCTGGCTTTGCCCATTCCTGTGTCTAGCTCACCTGGAGTTGAAGCCAGTTCCAAACTCTGCACTAGCACTTCTAGTAATGCATCCACTTCTCCATCCCTTCTGAAGCTTCTCCACATCATTCAGGAAAATTAAGTTAATCAACTCAGGAACTTTGATGAACGTCCATGAATCATTCATGAACATCCGTCAATGTGTTTCAAATGTTATTTAACCAAGTTTAGGAACTGTTCGTCAACACAAAATTAATGGAGTTGCTGAACCTTTAAAAGACCAAGATTAACAGAAACAAAAATACATTTACATCACTAATTTGCATATTGAAATGCACTATTTCCCACTGTAGGAGTTATAGAGCATCACAAAATCTGAACTTTCATAGTCTATGGAAGGAAAAATACATTCTACAAGGCAACTGACTTTTTAAGCACCCAAAAGGCTTAACATTTAGACTCACTGCATTTTAAGGGTTTCAGATTTTTCTGCTATAAATAACAATTGGGTCTACTTATTTATAAAATAAATTCAAGCAGTGATTCTATGTGAATGAAGAACAATGGAAAAAAATAAGTATAAAGTAAGAAACCTAAAATACATGGTAAGAAATCACATTTATGAGAAAATGCTGAGTTTGTTAAAAGAATTCAATTATCATAGTGAACTGCTTAGGCTGTGTGATAAAATAACTAAGTGCTAAAAGGGTCTGCCTGTGAGAGTAACTATCTTTTAAGAACAGGGCTACAACAGGGTTGCCAGATGACTTGACCAATGTTGTAAAAGCACAATACAGTACATTCCACTTATATGCAAATTGGATGTATACACATTTTGGTTATATGCACACAAATGGCATGTCTCATTCCCAATACTATGTACTGAATGATAAAAAATGTGTTTGCATGCACACCAAATTTCAGTGCTATGCACACTTTTTCCTCCAGATAGGGGCTCCACAGGCATTAATACTGTCAATCACACCTGTTAAACAGATGCAAAAAGTGCTGCTTGTGATTAACTGCATGTAAGTTTTAACCAGCTTCAACCTGTTTGTCAGAACACACAACCATGCAGAAAATAAACAGCTTAAACAGCTGACATTGTGCAACATTTCACAAACTGTCATGCTTTCCAGTGAGTCTGATACATTCACTAAAAGTAAAAATGAGCTGTAAGAGAGAAGGTGTGTTTTCCAGAGTGGCTTTACTGATTTCAGTACAATTTCAGTTGTATGCCACGTCAGATGTATGCACAAAAATGGGCTGTCCCAAGCATGTGCATATATCAGGAATCGATTGTATTTCTGGTCTCTGTCCATAAATGTTCAGTGGAGAAGTGTCATAAACTTTTATGAAACATAATGAACCTTTATGTTTATGAAGACATTAGTGCCATTTAAAGTTCACAATTCATAAACATTTATGAACAATTTGATATGCTCCTGATGAGTGTTCACCAGCTGAACTGATGAACAGTTCACAAATCATTCATAAACATTCAACAATCATTCTTGATCGTTTTAAGTGGGTAGTTTCCATCTATGGCCTCTTGTTACATTGGCCTCACTTCTTCTGAACTGGGAACTGCTGTCCAGTTTTTTTAGAATAGCTTAGAGAATGAATGGTCTCTACATGCATCATGGATGCATGTATGAATAACTCCAAGCAGTGCAGGAGAGTGGCTAGCAAAGCAAACATGATGCTGGGATGCATCGTAAGGGGGATCACCTCTACGAGCAGGGGAAGTGATTCTGGCACTGTACAATGGATTGTCCTATTTCCTATTTAAGCAAATTGGATACCTTGTACCACAGAGCTCTAAGGTTTATCACAGATCTTCCATTCAACACTCATCATTGCTCTCTCTATGCTGCAGTTGGTTGGACATCCCTACACCTCAGAAGGAACAGAAATGCTGCACTATGGATATACAAAGCTCTGTCTAACAAACTTCCATCCTATATTTTAGATTGCTTTACACTGGCCACAGCTAGGTCATATGCCCTAAGAAGCAACAACTTCATCACGTTTAAGCTACCCAAAGCCTGCACCCGGCATGGGAGATCTGCAATCAATTACTCTCTAGCAATGGCATGGAATTCTCTACAGAAGACCCTAAAGTTGACCATCTTTATACCTCTAACATCCTTTAAAAAGCTCTACATAAGTCTCTTCCCAGAGAAATGCAATTGCTATCACAAGGCCTAGTCTAATCACATTCATAACCCCCCCCTTTCAGTCAGCAATTATTATTGACAGCTCTTCCATAAATTATCCCCTTAGTTTTTTCCCTCCCTCACAGACCCCTTATTTTGTATCTCAGCCCCCTATCATACCTTTTTCTACAGCTTTGCTACCCCTGACCAAGACCTCCACATCAACTCCTGGCACTTACTTCTACCCCAATCACTCCTCCATACCTCCTACTACTAGTAGCCTTAGTCTCTATCTAAATCTCCCACCAGCCCCTCCATGTCATTCTTCAGAGGCTGTTTATCATCATTTTAGCAGTCATCAATCAT
Organism: Neoceratodus forsteri; assembly: GCA_016271365.2. NCBI lineage: Eukaryota > Metazoa > Chordata > Ceratodontiformes > Ceratodontidae > Neoceratodus > Neoceratodus forsteri. The sequence goes on along the minus strand of CM057450.1, from coordinate 654,336,265 downwards.
ATCTGTCTGTCTGTGTTAGTTTGCTTTGGAGCCTGTAATACCGGCTACCCTGTGTTGCGTGGTACTTTCACTGTATCCTACCTTGCCCTGTCAAGTTTTATCAACCCTTATCCTCCATTTGTATATATGTTTATATTAGTGCATCTGTTTAAATAGAAGTGTTCTGTATATGTCTGCTATTGTACCTTCAATTTGTTCCTTGACCTATCAGGTCCATCTTGTAAATGAGCTTTGCTCAATGATGTCCGCCTGAATAAATAAAGATTTTGATTGATTGATTGATTGATTGATTGGTTAGACCACACCTTGAGTACTGTGTACAGTACTGGAGACCACACTTGAAGAAGGACATACAGCTCCTGGAGAGGGTACAGAGTAGGGCAACTAAGATGATATGAGGTCTAGGGGATTTGACATATGAGGACAGACTTGAGGAACTCTGCCTGTTTTCATTGGAGGAGTGGAGAGACAGGGGTGACATGATTGAGGTCCTCAAGTACCTCAATGGAATAAACAGGGTAAACATGGAGGGGATCTTTAGACTAAAGCAGGGAGGTATCACCAGAGGGCATGGTTTGAAGTTGGAAGGTGGAAGGGTGGGGGGAAAGAGGAGGAGGTTTTTCACTGAGAGGGTGGTGGATCCTTGGAACGTGCTGCCTGGCTAGCTGGTTCAGAGATCCGCAGTGGAGGACTTCAAGAGAGGATGGGACAGACACAGAAAGCGGATGTATCAGATCATGGCCTGGCCCAGTGGGGTGGGGATGGATGATAGGGGTTTCTGGAACACAAGGAGGGAGGGCCTAGGTACCCAACTTGGGATCTGAGGTTCAAGCAAACTTGATAGAAGGTAAGGCCTAATCTGGTGGCAATTAGTATGTTAGTATGTCCTCTCTCTCAATGAAAAGCTTCCAAGAAGTCCTTGCTCGTCTTCAGAAACAGTACTCCAGGTGAGGTTTCACCAAGAATCTGTACAGGGGTATAATCACCTCTTTCCTTCTACTGGCTGTCTGCTTTTCCTGCAACCTTCATGCATATATCATGGGACTTTAGACTGTCAATAATAACAGAGAATCTTCACTGAAGCACCGGAGGGTGCGAAACGTAAGAAATCCCGGGAGCAGCATACAGCATGGGGATGGCACTGCAAATAAACTTTTAGATGCACTGAAGCAGCAGCAGTTGGTGTCGTTTGTGTATAGAATGGGTGAGTGCATCTATTCTGTTTGTTCTGCAAGTCATACCCTTTAGAACTGCACCACCATCCCAGTGCTGGTCCTGACTTACTTGGTTATACTGTCAATAATAATGATCACTGGGTCTCTTCCTCTGATGTCTACTCCCCCTCGTCCCCCCCAACCAGTACTCTGTTTTTGACTTCTTTTGCATATGCACATGATATTACATTTTTTGGTGTTACATTTCAGTTGCCTTATCTTGGACCACTTTCTCAGTCCCTCCAAGTCCTGTTTCATTCCCTGTATTTACTCTGCTATATCCACCCTGTCACCAGTTTTGGTATCATCTGCAAAGAGACTGAATTCTCCTTGGATTCCCTCCTCTGCAACACAATTGAATAAACTGAAAAGGACTGGCCCCAAAACCAACCCCTTTGGTACCCCACTAGTGACCTCTCTAACCCCACAGTGTTCCCTGTTGACAGCTGCCCTCTACATTTTTCCCCAGCCAATTACTAATTGGCCAGTTACTCCAAGTTACTCCCATCCCCAGGTCCCTCAGTTTTCTTACAGAGCACAGAGTTGAAGGCCTTGCTACTGTCCAGCTATAGAATGTCTATTGTTTGCTAGAGATGGGTGAAGTGACCCCAATTCGCTCTGTGAAGTAATTCGCGGAGTGAAGGCGAATTCACAGAGTGCTCTGCAATGCGAAGCAGAGCACTTCGCATTATAATGGGTGACGCGAAGTCCATTGAAAACAATGACTTTGCATTATTCTGCCTTCCCAAACCACTACTCCACCAATTATTAAGGCAAAGTACATTGAAAGCAATGCACTTCGCCTGACTTTGCCTTGTTTTTAAGCTCCAAAGGCGAATTTTGCAGTGATTCATGGGATTTCAGGTCACATGGACTTTAAATTGTTCTGCACAGCCTCAGCTTGGGGTAATGTGTGTAGGAAGCTGTAGGAGATAATCTACTCTGAGAGCTCTCTGCAATTCAAACCTTCTAAAAGCTGTTAAAAAAGCATTTTTAGGTAATTTTTTTTGCTGAAACTTTAGTTAATCGATCATAGGAAACCCTCCTGTGCTCATATCATTGAGCGTTTATTGTTTATGTGTGGATTTTGAATGTTAATGTACAACATTCAGTCTGTGTACTGAGAGACAGTGGAAGTGTGCTTTGGAGGAGGGGTGTGTCTGTGGTGTAGGTAGATTAACTTGGAGAAAAAGACAGTGCTTTCTGTTTTGGTGATATTTTTCTTGTATAACTGTGTTAATGTACACACAGTAATATTTTCAATAATTCTTGCCATTTTTTTGCTGATTGTTGTGGTGATGCAGTGCATAATTTTAGTTTGTTTAAAATATGTGGTTATATTACTGAAGTTTTTAATTTGCAACACATTACTTAGTGTGTGTGAGTATGTGTGTGATGCGTGCCATCAAATAAGACACCTTTTATTGTGCCACATAATTTCAGCAATTTGAACCTGCTATCCACTGCAGCTGTGTAATTTTTATACTTCTTTGCGGTATCTTTACTGGTACTAGTACTAGTGACTGTTACTGCAGCAGTGCAGTACACTGCCCCCCCTTCGCAGCCCACCCCAACCAGCACAGGTATTCTTTTCCAGATTTGAATTTCTGATGGTGAGCACTGTTTAGGTGTTGTGCCTTTGCATCTGCATCTCCTCAGTGTGCAGCGTAATCTTAATCTGTATGTGCATTTGCATATCTTTAGGGCCCAATCTCCATCTCTAACTTAAGTCACAGTTGTTTCTTTGGCTTCCCTTCAGAGTACTGCACAGGTGTGGTGCATAATTCTGCATGAATATTGTACTCATTAATATGTGTTTTTAAGTCAGGACCATCATCATGAGTCACTGGTGATACAAATCATGTTCTTCATCATCACAGTCACAAATACAGTCACAAATTATGATTTACGATCATGTCACGAATCGCATTAATTTTTTTTACTAGTTACTTGGATGTGTTGTAAGCCTGTTTTGTAGTATCTCTCCATGCTTCACCACCCCACTATTGCACTCATTAATGAGTGTTTTTAAGTTGGGGAGTTTTGTGCCACACCTCATCAGGGTCCGGGGAAGTACAGTCATAGGCATTCGCATTTCTTCATCATCACGGTCACAAATGCAGTCACAAATCATGATTTACGTTTACATCACAAATCACAAGATTTATTTTTTTACTAGTTACTTGGATGTATTGTAAGCATGTTTTGTAGTATCTCTCCATGCTTCACCATACCACTATTGTATTCGTTAATAAGCGTTTTTAAGTCAGGGAGTTGGACAGTGTCTCCAGTACATACACAGACTGGAAAGAAGACTGACTGCACACATGCAGTTTAGCACAGTATACTTGCACTGCTCAGAATACAAAGTGTCATGCATACGGAAGACAACAAAACAGGGCATAATTACATTCAAGGGTCGGGGATGGTGGAGGAATACATTTTATAACACAACAAGGAAGGTGTGGCGGGGCACATGGTGTGAGAAAAAAAAAACTAATATGGGATCCCATGGTGATCCAGCAGCAGTTCCAGCATGGACATAATTTGCAACTGATGTCCCTTCATGCGATCCAACCGCTGCTCGACAGCACTCACCCTCTCATTGTTCTCTTCGACAGCACTCCAGAGAACTGCCAAGTCAGCCTGTGTTACACACAGTTCTCTGGGGTCCACACGTTTTACAGGCTGACCTGCTGGTGGTGGTGGTGGTGGTTTGGGTGCTGGTGGAGCAGCAGGTGCTGCTCTTGCCCTCTTCTTCTAAGATCTGCTGCCATGTACAGCTGCACCCTCTGTCACAGAAAGGCCAACAGGTGCAGGCATGGCCTGTTCCGTGGCAGCCTGCCACTCCAGTGGTGATTGAGCATATGGGTGCGCTGGCCCCCAGTCCCCAGGTGAGTCCCCCGGGGGCCATGGCACACCTCCAACTCACATAGGTGGCACTTGATGACACTGCTGTCCCTTCCCTGACACAGTCAAAAAACTGCCAAACAACGGAGGTGCAGGGAGGTCCAGGCACAGGCAGGGGAGGGCCAGATGAACTGGCAGCTGGCTAGTCACAGGCTGGACAGGGATGGGATCCACACCTAGCCTGGGGGAACAGACACTACCTGCTCCAGAGGACCTGGTACTGGACTTGATGGTGGTGGTGGTTCAACTGCCTCAGAGTCAGGAGGTGGTGCTGGTCCTGCTTCTGGGGGGGGGCCACTAACAAGTTTCGAGTGGTCCAACAGGAATGGTCGCCCATGCCCCCCATGCATGCACATGGTATGATGCTTACCATTACCACACTCTTCCAGAGCTGCCCCCACCCCAGACATTCCCGCACCCTGGTCCATTTCTTCTACTGGGCTCCCTCAGTCCAAGCAATCACTACTCACACTGTCACACAACACACACACACAGTCACACAGACACAGACAAACAACTAACTACTTATAAAGGTAAGAAAAATAAAATTTACAGAAAGAACAAATTAAGTAAGAAAGAGTACAGAAAAGACAAAAAAAATGTAGCTTTTAAAAAAGCTGTTGGGTCTAAATCACAGTTTAAATCTCCTCCTCACTCTGATCTCAAAGTATCAGCAGTCACAAAACACACTCCTCTCTCTCCATCTGCACAGGTGAAAGTAAAAGTGTCTGCTTGTATGACTCACTTCCTTCTTACCTAGCTATGCAGCATGTGACTTACAGTACTGTAAGCCATGTGATGTGTGGGGGGGGCTGCCAAATCTGAAACACCAAGTGGATCACTTAGAATCATAATGAGAAACATGAAGTCCATTAAAAACAATGACTTTGCCTTACTTCGCATTGCCATTCCACCTTAACACGAAGTAGTAATGACAAGGCGGAGTGAGCACTTTGCATTGTCCACTCTGCGTAGCGGAATGGCAACACAAAGTGCCCACTTTGCGTTCACTTTGCTGGCGGAGTTTAAATTCATTGCATCTCTACTGTTTGCCCCTTATTGAATGCTTCTGTGGACTAATCAAAGAAGTCTATTAAGTTTGTATGGCATTATCTGCCTTACACAAATCCATGCTGCCTCTTGTCCTGTAATCCATTGGCCTCCAGTCACTCTACTATGTACTCTTTCTTAATGGTTTCTAGCAGTTTTTTCCAGGGTCAAGGTTAGGCTGGCCAGTGGTCGATAGTTCTCTAGGTCCTCTCTACTCCCACTTTTGTGGAGTGGGACTGCATTGGCCTCCCTCCAATCTGCCATAATCACTCTTGTTTCTAGAGAGCAGTTAAAGAGAACAGTTAGTGACTCCACCAGGACAACACAGCCTCCTTTAGTACCCAAGAATACAGGCCATCTGATTCTTCTCCTCTTCCTTCACCCCTGGCTTGAATCCCATACTCTGAGAGCAGCCCCTCCTCTTTGTAAAAACTGAGCAAACATATTCATTTAGAATATCTGCCTTCTTTTATCATCTTCCTCCAAATCCCCTCCTTTGTTCAATCTAACAGCTCCACCCTTTTGTTCTCCACTGTTTCTCAATACAGCAGAAGAAAGCTGTGTCCCTTTTGTATACCCTCTGCTATTTATAGCTCTTCCTCTAGTTTTGCTTTTCTTACCACTCAGTCACCTTCCCTTGCTTTTTTAACAAAGTGTTACCTATTTCCTGTTTGCTGGTCTACCTCGTACTTCCTAAAAGTGGTCCTCTTTATTTTTATTGCTTCTGCCACTTCCCTCAAGAATCAAAGTGGTCTGTTTTGTGTTTCTTTTTTTTCCCACCTGCCTCAAATGAGCTTGATGCATTCACAGTTCCCTACAATATCAATTTCCCAGTTGGTCTTAGCCCCACAAGTTTCTGTTGAACTGACTTCCCCACCTTTCTGAAATCTGCCATAATGAGACCTAGGGCCATTGTCCTTGAATTTAAGTGGAGAAGTTTCAGCATGATGTTAAACAACACTGAGTTGTGGTTTGTTGGTCCTGAGGGGGTTCCTACATTGACCTCTCCGATCCTGTTCCCTGGTGAGACCACTAAGTTCAGTACAGCCTTTTTTCTGATAAGTACCGCAACACACTGCATTGGTAGACACCCTTGTGTTATCTCTGCCAGTGCCTGGCTGTGTATGCTTTTGGCTGACAGGATTTCCCAGTCTATATGTGGCAGGTTGAAGTCTCCCATCTTCCCCCTTGTGATTGCCCTCCTCATTTCCTCCCCCAGCACTCTATCCATACTGTCTGTCAGATTTACTGGCTTGTACATTACCTACCTTAATGTTCCTTCCCTTAACTTTTGCTAACTGTACCCATGCCAATTCCATCAATTCTACCCCATGTTCCCCTTTAGGGTGCTGTCTGTTGTGGCCTCAATGCTGTTGTTTATGACCAGTGCTGAACCTGCTCCTCTGCCCTGCTTACTCCTGCCTCTCCTGAAAACAGAGTAGCCAGCAATACAGTGCAGTACACATTAAACTTATTGTGCAGCCAGTTAGCAACCCTATTCCTTTTATATGGCTGAAGTGAGTTATCAACTATATGGTTTGTTTTATTTCCCCTCAGTTGCAGAATGTGGCTTTCAGCTTAATGAATTTTCAGACAACTCATTCAGAGCTCAGCAGAAACCTGCTGTCAACCATATATCCATGATTAAGAGATTTCCTTTGCATAGCCTTACCAGATCAAATGCTAACAGGTTGCTAACTAGTGGCACAATAAGTTTATTGTGAACTGTACTGTAGCTAGAGCCCTGTTGTGATACTGTGTCAGCTATGTTTCTGTTATAGCCCACAAATCAAATTTTGCCTCTGCTGCTACTGCCTGGAGCTCTCCCATTTTATTTCCTAGGGTCCTCGCATTTGTGTAAGGTACCTTCCAAATTTCTATGTTTACCTTCCCCCTGCCTTTCTCCTGTATGGCCTTTTGTTCCTCTTGGTGACTCACTGTCTCCCCTACATTTTCCCTTGTTCCCTCTGTTCTGGACCCATTCTTTAGTCCTCTTACTATTCCTATCCTCTTAGGTCTTCTTCTTCTTACTTTTGATTCCCTTGGATCCAGTACCTTCCCTCTCTTCTTTTCTATTGCTTTCACTCTGCCCTGTCCCCTCTCATTTATTATGTGGTGGAAAAGGGCACTTAAGGCTTCCCATGTGTGTGTGTCAGTCTTGCATACCCTAGCACATCTCTCCTCTTCCTAGTTTAAATTCTTGTTAATTCACATGACAAACTTCTGTCCTGATGCATTGTTGCCGACCCTGCTCAGGTGCAGATCAACCCCTCACAAACAACCAGTGCTCCTCCCAAAATGCTCCCTAGTTCCCCAAAAAGAAAAAAAAACCTTATCCCCTCACCAGCCATTTAGTGATGTGTTGAATGCCCTTATTTTATCTGCTTGTTCTTACCCTCATGTAACCCCAGCAGGATTGTGGAGAATGTTGCTGGATAAGGTTGCCATCTCTTCTGTCCTTGACTCTCTCTACTCTGCACCTCACCAGATCATTGATTTCTAGATAAGTTACCATGTCTGGTTTCCCGTCCCTTCTTTGGTGAGTTTCTCCAGCTAGGCGCTCTGTTTACTGTTGTTCCTCGTGTACAGCGTACAAAATACAGATCTCTCTTCCTGGTCAGAGGCTCACACCAACCTCCCTGTCCATCTTACTATGGTGTTCCCAAGGACTACTACCCTCCAGTTCCTTCTATTGTACTATGCCCCACTACCACTGGCATCCTGCCACCAGGTGTTCCCATCTTGCCCTGGGTTTCCAGTGCCTCTTCACCCTTGGGGTCAGCAGGCTGAATTAATTGTGCCAGAGATGTAAAATGGTTTCTGGTTTCCACGCTGGGAGTCACCACCACCCTCCCCAAATAGGGCATATCTCACCCTGTCCTGACATGATGTATGTTTCTTGCTGCTGTTTTGTGCTGCAGCATTGTCTGTCACTGTAGCTGCAGCAGCCCATGAATGAAAAAAGTAGCCAGGCATAGTTTATACTGTTTGGATAATGATTTGTTTAATGGTGTTCTGCTGAAATTGCTGCAGTCTGAAATGGTGTGGCATGCAGCAGAAAAAAGAGCATACTACATGCTGGATCTGTCTATTAGGAGGCATAAGTTGACCAATGCTTCTGCTAGAGAAAAAGTTTAAACTGTTCGAATTAAAAGAGAAAATCATTATTGTCAGCCTTAGAAAAGCAACATAAGAAGTCTCCTGGATTCTTCATCTGTAGTGATTGACATGACCCGATGCACAGGCAGGTTGCACACAGTTTCATATGTACCATCTGATTGCCCTCCCTGGCCACAGATGCACCTTAGCCCAGGAAAAGATGGGCAAAAAAACAAATGACAAAGTAAGTCAAGTCACTAAAATCAATCTTGCAATTGCTTGACAAAAGAAACTGTATAAAAAAAAGAATCAGACTTTTTGGTTGTTCAGGTATCAGGTTGCGGAGCTCAGCTCACACACATCTATCCCTGGAATTCTCCATCATGACTCATTCAATCCTGGTGCATATGTAAGTCGAAACATTCTATGCTTAACCTCATTCAAAATGGCAGCCTCAAACTGAATGAGTTAATACTGTGGCATGACCATACACACAGGCAGGCAATGCATAGTCTAATGTGTAAGGGGTTAGTCAGCCAAGTGCCCACCCCTTCAGTGTTGTCTGACCTCAGCTAATAAAACAGTGACACAGCTGAGGGAAGGGCGAGAGACTGTAATTGTACATACTGGCATGAATGACAGAGGGAGCACAAGTTCATGTCATTCCTGAAACAAGGGCTGTTCCTCTAATGGGTGAACTTTTCTGAGATCCTTCTTGCCGACCCTGCTGAGGTGCTGGTGAGGAGCAACAGCCGGCCATTAGGCAGGACAAAGCTTGGCTATGGGTCTGGTACAAAATGGAGGGACATCTGGGCAAGGAACACCTGTATACCCAGGACGGGCTCCGCCTGCACAAAGGTTTTTGGGGGGGGGTTACTGGTCAGGAGATTATAGAAGGCAATCAGGACATATTGAAATGCTAGTTTTTTTTGAGCAATTTATTTTTATTTGTTTATAAACATAAGCATTACATAGATACAAATAGTTCATAAAAAGAAAACATTTACTCAGTCATGTTCATAACAGCACTCTCTGTTCCAAATGAATACAGTAATAGATATAAAATTCACTTAATTTATCCAGTCTCAGTAAAGGGGGAGTAATGCTGAACTATTATTCCGTATAATGTACCTAAATCATATTGTTCTCCATAATTTTCCATTACTTTTTCAAATAACATTGTGTCCTCAACTACTGTTACCCATTTATTAAGATTCCTTGTCCCACAGGACATTCTCCTCCTCCAAGGGGAGAGGGGGAAGGCTGTCACATCACCCCATTCCCGCTGCTTGTGGATGCACAGGTAGCATGGGACTCGTGGTGTGCGAGGAAGGGAGGATGTGTTAGATGCTTGGCTGAGATGTGCTTCTGCATGTTTACAGCCTGGACTTCCATTCTTCATGTCTGCATACTCAAAGGGCAGGGTTTAAGGGAAACAAGTGTACAAAAGCCCCCACTGTATGCATCATGATCACTGACAGCTAGAGGGGGAACGGAGAACGGATGGTCGGTATAACTGCCACCAAGTCCACTGACAATGGGTGCAAAAACTATGTTCAACAAAAAAAAAAAAAAAATGAAAATGGATTCCTTGTGCCAAGGTTCGGTACATTCCAGTTATGTAAAATTAATTGTTTGGAAGTCAAGATTGCCAAGACAAATATTTTAAACTGTGTTTTGTTTAAATAAAGACTAGTACCATCATTTAGTATCATCATGGTTAGAATAAATTAATTGCACCAGACCAGAATGTTATATATACAGTTTGTAGGTCTGTCTGTCTGTTGCCACCATTTTATGACTCCAGCAGCAGTATTTGTTAGTCAGCAAAAATAATTCCTCATATATTTTCTGAGCATTAATATATTTCTGATGTAATCTGATTAATCATCCGTATATTTATTTTTCTCTAGGATGTTTTTAAAACAGTATTTATTATTATCAATGTTATTGACTCGGGTCATAAAATATGGCCTCCATTAGCATTTTTTGAAATCCTTTCCCTGGAGGTTACTTTTTACTTTACATATCTGATTCTCACTGTGGATGTATTAAGAGAGTGCCGGCAAGTATGTTTTTAGTGTCAAACAGCACTGTACCTCACCAAAATGTTTCATTCATTCATTGTGAGCATGGCCAGAGAGCTGGGACTTTTACAATCTTTAAAACCCGATATCTCAGTTCAGGAGTTGTCAACAGTGGAAAGAAAAATGGAAATATTTATGCTTTTTTGCCCAAAATACATTATTACTAAAAACTATGTGATGATTTTGTTTCAGCTATACAAACACTACTGCTTTATAGGAAACCCCCAGATCTGGAGTATGGAAGTTCCTACTTATGTACAACCATGCCAACACTGATTGTTACCTCTCACTCCCATCTTGAATAGCCCATTATGTGTATAATATGTCCCGTTTACTAGTTTATTATATATATTTAGTTTTTGTTAACGAGGTATTTAGGCACCACCCTGGAGAGTTACATAACAGTGGTACAGAAATGTACAAACAGGAATAAACATTGAACATATTACAGTGAGGTTCTGATGACAAAGCAATGAGTATACAAACTGATGACACTGCATAAAGAACAGAAACAGCTTACATTAAATTAAGTGAATTAAGACACAATGCAAGCAAAGCATCCAGTAATACCTAGGGGATCTGCAAATGCAGCAACACGAGCAGGTTGGAGAAAGCCAATGCAGAGGACCCTGAGGGGGTCAATAAGGTAGAAAAACAATAGAAGCATTTATAGGGAACACAGGTAAGGAGCTAGTACTCAGCTGAGTATAACAAGTGCAGATGAGCGTAAGTGCCGAAAAGGGACTGATGTGTCAGCTAGAAGAGAGACTTAGGAGTAGCAGGGCAAGAGCAGATGTCATTGTCAATTAGATAGGATCAAAACCCCTTTTAGAAAACCTGGTGGGTAACAGCGAGTTTGACATGGTGAGAGAGGGAGTTCCAGATATAAGGAGCAGAAACAGCGAAAGAGAGTTCACCCATTTTCGTACAGCATCTGGGAATTTTGAGAGAGGATTGTTCAGAGGATCTGAGGAGATAAGCTGGGTTGGGAAGGGCTAACAAGCCATGAGGGACACTGGGGCTCCACTTCTGACTATGTTGTCAATATGACAGCAGGCAGCAAACAACAGGTAAGATGAAGGAGAGAGCCAGCCAAGTTGGGAATAAAAAATTCCAAATGAGTGCTGCACTCGCATGCCAAATAAATTCAATGAATCACCAACCTAAAATAGAATAATTAATGATTCTGCCAGTTAACCAATAGGGGTAATCAAAGCCTGGCAGTATGGCTATAAAAGGGGAGGGTCTCTAAGCCTTATCCACCCCCTGAGGAAGACCACACCTGTGGTTGAAGTGCTGGGAAATAGTGCTTGATGGTGGATGCACTGTAAATGTGAATGTGAATGTGAAGGAGCAGCACCCAATTTGGGAATTTGTGCACCTCCAATAAAACTCTGTGACTGCAACTTAAAGAGAGGTTGGTGTTTCACTGGATTCATTTGGCACACTAGTGCAGAGCTCATTTGGAATCTTTTAGATTGTAGTTTGGGATTAGCAACCCCCCCCCGCTCTGCACTGGCTTAATTGAGCACATATCTAAGGAGCTTTAGACTTCAAGTTGGGAATAAAGATGGCAGTGGTGGGTTAGTCTGGGTGCTGAGAAAGCAAATCTACATATGTTGTTGTACCAAGTGCTCCATTTTAGGAAGGCCCCTTTGTTAGCATTGAGATAGGCTAGACAGCCACAGGTCAGACAGGGTCAGAGGTAGCCTTGTGCGATAGCCAGTCTGGCAGCATCATTGAGGGAGGACCGGATTTTATAAGCCATCTCCAGTTTGATGTTCACCGCCTTACAGGAAGCCATTATGTGAATGTTAAAATCAAGGGACAGGTCGAGAGTTACCCCAAGATACTTGAAAGAGGAGATCATTGCCAACAGGGAGTCATCAGGACCATGGATAGAGAGGGCAGAGGTGTAGGCCTTGAGTCTGGGGTGAGAGCCAAAGAGCATGACCACGTTTTATTTGGTGTTGAGTATCAACTTGTTTTTTAGTAACCAAGCATGTAGACTATCAAAGTCAGTTTGGAGATTGGCATTTATAGACAGCTGGTCTTTGGCACTTGAATACAGCACCACGTTGTCAGCATATAGGATCATAGAAGAGGTGCAGAGCATAGACAGCAGGTTGTTAATAAAGAAAGAGAAAAGGAGAGGGCCAAGTATAGATCCTTGGGGAACTCCAAGGTTAGTGGAGGCAAGATCAGAGGTTACAGTCTCAATTTGAACAAACTGTTTTCTGCTCAATAGGTAGCTGTTAATTCATGATGTATAGATGTATAGATTTTGTGTAAACATGAAAACTTATGTGTGTTTTTTTTCTATTATTTCCCAATTACATCTGAGGTTAGTGACCTGCCAGTCTCTCTGCCAGTTATTATGAATTTTCTCTGTTATTTTCATATCTTTACAATGTATTATTTTGAAGAGTGCTATGTATGAGTTACGAATAACTTGTTAAGAATCTTTATCTTACCTTCCATTTCTATATAGGCTTGACATTTTCAATCTACAGTATAAATAGTTTAGGTTTCTTCACAACATTTTTAAACACAGATTTCACCAGGTTGTATTCCACCCACTTGAGTTCTGGGAAGTCTTGATGTAATTCTTGAAGGGGGTGCAGTCCCTTTGCATTAAGTATGGTGCTTCAAGTTGAATGCCTATTTTTTAAAACTTGAAAACTATTTAAGTTTGAATGTCTTGTCCTTGATCCTATCATGGCATAAAGCCATAATATTTCTAGTTGTTACATTTTTTAACTTTGTAGTTGGCAGTATTATTGATGTAAAATTGAATTCCTAATTTTCTTGGGTTGGAGAAAAATAAAAAATGACAGGCCAATACTTGTCTTTCATCTAAGGCTACTAATTCTTGTCCATAAATATTTCTAGTTGGGACAGCATCCATTGATTGGATTTAAGGTTTATTTATTTATTTTTTTATATTTTATTTTAAACAAGGAGACACACACTAAGCTGAAGTTTGTTTATAGGTATGATCTGGGAGCACAAGGAAGTTAAATGACTTGCTCAGGGTCACACAGTATGTAAGTGGGGACTATGGGATTCAAACCCAGGTCTCCAGGTTTGTAGCTCAGAGCCTTAAACCACTGTGCTATACTTTCTCCCCAGTGTTGATTGCCATACTATAGTAATTTTATGTGCCAAATTATAAGTAAAAGGATCTAGACCATACCTCTCAACCTCTCAGCATTAAAATTAATATCACTTGCCTTCAAAAATCAGAGCAAATGGCCAGAGTGTGTAGCACTTTCTTATTTTAAACAATATGAGCCGGATTCTCAAAAGGTTGGTCCAAGCCACACCAAAGGAGGTTTGCACTAACTGCTGGTGCACCAGGGACCCTGCTCCCGATTCTCCAATGGGTGGGATCTTGGCATCAAAGTCCCATGGCTTGCGAGAAACCTGACTCTGCACCAAACCAAGGGTGCATCAGAAAGGTTTTCCACAAACCATGGGTTGGCTGTGTGACAACAGCACCACAGACAGGTGCCTGGTGGCTAGCACACCTCCAGCCCCAATCCACACATGTAAAAATACTGAACGTAACCTGGTGGTCTAGTGTTTCCCTCCCTGCCCCGATCCCCAATCCCCAATCTCCATATCCAAATCCACACATGTAAAAATAGACAGTTACCTCATGGTCTAGTGGTCACCCCACCCCAGTGGGCAGTACCCCACCACCTGCTCCCACCCCTATCCCCAAGCCAGTGACCACCACAGCCCTCTGCACTCCTCTGTGACTGGCCACTGATTGGGCAATCAATTAGTGTATTGCACTCATTGATAGCTCAGTCAGTGGCCAGCTGCAGAGGTGTGCAGAGGGATGTGCTGGGTACTGGCTCAGGGATGGGGGTGAGAGCAGGGTGGTGGGGCACTGTCAACTGGGGTAGGGGAGTTGGGGGATCACTAGACTACCAGGGAAGGATTTTTCACCTTTCCATAGAGATCAGGGATTGGGGCTGGGGGGACCACTAAACCACCAAGTTACATTATATAGTATTACATCTGTGGATCAGGGCTAGGGGCTGGGGGGGGGGTGGCATCTAATGCACTGAGATCAGAAATGTGGCACATTGGTGTAATCCCCAGAGGACAACTCAGTACACTTAGACCAGCCCCTGGCTGGTCTAACGGTACTTAGAAGGTTGTGCTCTGGGGGTGGTTTTAGAATAGTGATTTAGGGGATAGGGCAGCTTGCATCTGCCGCAAGCACCCTAGTGCCATGCCACAGCCCATTTTATGGCACACAGCTGGCACTAGCCCCCTTTGCCACAAGCAGTCCATGTTTGTCCCAGGCTGCTTTTGAGAATTGCTTAGGGTGCATTTTTTGATGCAAGGTGCCACTTGCATCATATATGTTTGACACAGATACCTTGCATCATTCTTTGGGCTTTGAGAATCGGGCCCTATAACTATGAATAGTGCACCCCACATATATATACTGTTCAGGAATGTTTCTATCAAGTTATTTCAATGATTTAATAGTCTTTGTGTCCAGAAATAGATCTAACATTGTTAAGAACATCAGTAAACATTGGCAAAGCAAGGGTAAGTTTCAATGTAAAAATCATAGCACTGTGGCAAATTTATAGCAGTTGAGAAGTATGGTCTGGACATCCTATTCCACCTGAAGGCTTTAAATTAGTCATTGTCCCCCACACTATTCCTGGGTGCCTCCTCTCCACTGACACTTTCTAAATGTCCTCTTAAACCAATCAAAGTAATGAGACTGAATAGGATATGTTATACTCTTAAAATGATATGATAAATGAGGTAGAATGAACATTTTAAAGGGGAAACTAGCATCATTGTACAAGTAAAAACATGGGACCTATAGGTCCAGATTAGCTAAAATGGATGAGCCAGACATTTTTTTAAATACCTGAAATTGCTGAAATCTTTACGTTTATCTGGTTGATCCTGCGACCTTTCACCTACCACTAGCACCTTGGAGTCCCCCATGGCCAGCCCTCTGATGGTGGGACTGATGGGCTAAGCCATGGGGGACTCCTCTCTGTGACTATAGTTGCCCAAAGATAATAAGAGATATGAAGTGGATGTTCATGGTTCTAATGCTTGTACCGATCGACCGAGTAAAGCACTCTCCTCGGTCGCTTGGTACCAGTGTTAATGAACATGTACTTCATAGCTCTTATCATTTTTGGGCAACTACAGTGGCAAATAGGAGTCCTCCATGACTTAGTCCATCTGTCTCATCATCAGAAGGCTTGCCGCGGGGGACTCAAGACAGTGGTGGGTGGAGGCTTGCATCATCAAACAAATCAAGATTTCAGAAATCCCAGGTATTTAAAAAAGTGTCTGGCTTGTCAATTTTAGCTAATCAGGAGCTATAGGTCCATTATCTTTACTTGTATAAGGATAACAGTTCCACTTTAAGCAAATGTGCCCATAAAGAGATCAACAGATTCTCCCATCTCTCTCCAGCTGTGCAGAAATATTAATTTCCAATGCAATAATATTCATATTGTGTTCTGATTATGTAATGTAAGGATAATACCCACATATTTAATCTGAGATTAAATTTTTATTTGCCGCACCTGAAACAGCTAACTAGGGGACACTGTGAGTCGCAGCCTCATATTGGAGCTAGACTCAGTTCAACAACGTGGCTATGATTCACTTCTAATTAGATTAGCTAGGACACTCTTCAAAAAGCAAAGGAAAATCTTTAAAAGTTTGACCTGCACTAGACCTGCAACAGCAAGGCTACTGAAAGGGGGATCAGGAGGAAAAAGAAGAAAAAAAAAGTTAGGCTGGGTTAGCAATGGAAGCGTAGTCCATAGCTCTGAGTCCGTGGTATGGTATAATTAGTTGTCATCTGGCATCTAAAGGCTGTTTCCTGAACACTGGACAACTATTCAAAGTTGGAAGATGAGTCAGGCTTCCAAAACAAGGCCAGAGGTGGACCTAAAGAAACAACACACCAAGGTTAGCGGCTTGTTTGTAGCCCCAGCTCATCACCATCCAGGGCTGCTGAGTCAGTGGCAGGGTCAGTTCGTGAAGAAGACAGCACACCCTCTTGCAGCAGCTCCTATGACGGCTTGGCAACATCCCATATTTTAAAAATGCTACATTGGATAGACGCTAATGTAAAAGATATTAAACAGGACATGAAGCATCCTGAATGGAGAAATACAGAGCTGGAGATAGGCCTGAATGAAGTGCAAGAGGACATCATGGAAATGGGCTGGGCTGTCATCTACCTGGCCAGAAGCAAGAGAGAGTTAATGGTGATAGCGGAGGATGCAGAATCCAGGGGCAGGAGAAAGACAATCCAAATCTTTGGATTCCCAGAGGGCAATGAACAGGATAACCCACCAGAGTTCATAAAAACTTGGCTGAGGTAGGAGTTAGACATCACCGAGGCTGAGCCACTTGAACTAGTGAGGGTCCACAGGGTTCTCAGCTCTAAGCCAAAGAACAGGGCACTACCGAGATCGATCCTAGTCAAATTCAGTCATTTTCCAGTAAAAGAAATGGTACCAAAGAAAGCCTGGGGTAAGCATGATCTTAACCTTGATGGAAAAAGGTCTACTTATTGTAGATCAAGACTACCCAGCAGCGACGATGTAAAAGAGGAAGCGAGTTTTGGCCATGATCAAGAAATTAAAAGAAAAACAGGTTAGAGCATAGCTACGTTATCCTGCTAAGTTGCTCATCTTTTGGGAGAGCAGCCAGAAGCTGTATGACTCATTGCTCCAAGCAGCCAAACCTCTCCAAAAGACTGGCATCAGTCTCCCTGAATGTCTGCAGGACTCAGTCGACCAAGCCCTTTTACAGCTCAAATAGGAGACTGCTGGAAAATCCGCTTCTGCAGCAAAAAACAAAGGTCCAGACCCAGACGAGCAGCTATACAAGGATTTAGCCTTCCTCTGCAAGGCCCTGCAAAGCAACCCCCTAACCTGAGACATGATACAAGGAGTAAGATTTGCTACTCTTCCAATTCCTCCATTTTATTGAAGTTAACAGCCATTATTTGACTGTCTAAATAGAGCATTTGCAGGCTGGTATTGGTCTTTAGCCATCATGCCAAAACAAGTTAAAGTACTTAATGCACCTGTTTGCAAACTGCATGAATATCTAATGCAGGAGACATTGCGGTGAGTGTCTCTACTGCTATGACGGCTTGCTAGGGCAGTGATGATTTCTGTGGACTTCTGCAAAGCACGCATATCCTGGTTTAACCCACACCCGGAAGAGAGGGCCACAGGGCTGATTTTCTCCCAAGGTTTTTCTTTGTACTGAGGCTTTGGGCTGCTTCTACCACTACAATGGCCAGATGGATGGCCACCTAGAGTAATGAGACCAAACAGGGCTAAACTATGGCATGTCACAAGTGGGGACCAAGCAGTGTGAGTCAAACTACAATTCCAGAGACTCAAAGCCATTTGTTCATGCTCGCTGACTTTGTGGCGGGTGGAAGTTTGCATCATAACTTTAATAACCAGGGAACTGCCTCAGCTAACTCTCTTCTTATGTTTTCCCCTCCTGTTTACCTTTCTTTGCTTATCGAAATATTTTCCCACTTAAGGATACACCTGATGTCCACTATAAGATTGAAGGAGCACACGGGGTATTGAGTGGACAGACACGGTACACCACAAGGGGGCAAAAAGAATATGGAGGTGGTGTGATGATGGGGGGGGTGTACTGAGGGGCATTGCTTTGACATGCTGTAGGAAAGGTTTTTGTGCAAAGATGAAAAGTCCTGCAATGCTTTTTACAACTTCCATGTCAATGGTGTCTGTTCTTAATGCCAGATGTTGTTATTTTATAAAGCTATATGCTAAAAAAAAAACACCGGTGGTCCAGACCAAAGGAAAGCTCTCTTTGTTCTTTTGAGGCAGGTCAGCTAATTGATCACCTAGCCCTTTGGTGGGGAGGGGCAGCTCTCTCTTGGTCGACTCAACACCTGGAGACCACTTAGCTCCCAGTTCTCTGCTTGTCAGAGCCATGGGGAAAGTGCAGGGCCTTCTAGTAGAGGCTCAGGCTTCAGGACAGAAGGAATTTCCTTCTGAAAACTTCCATTTATTTGTAATACTATCATCGTAGTTTGTTGTTCCTGTGTATATAGTTCTATGTTGTTATTGGGGTTAAGAGTTTTTGACGGGGTTATGGGGGAGAAGGGGATTATTGTATGGGCCTGTTTTAGGAGTGGCCACAGTAAATCTGATTTATTATTACAGTCCTTGATGGGAATTTCCAGCTTAAAGACCATTAATAAGGGTTTCTCTGTTAAAAGGAGACATACAAGGCCTCAGCTGAAAAGAAAGGGGCTACCGTTGTCCACGGGGCATAACATTAAGTTTATCCAATGAGGTCTCTTAAAGTGATTTCCCTTAATGTTAAAGGGATAAATTCAGTTGTCAAGAGATACAGTATACTCCTTGATCTGGCCTGCACACACTGTGATACACACTGTGATATAGGCCTCATCCAGGAGACACACCTCTCACCAGCAGAACACAAAAGCTGTACTGCTCGTGGGTGGAGGAGGTGATCTCTTCCTCATACCTGAGTGCAAAAATGGTTGGTGTCGCCATTTTGATCCAGAAGAACCTTTTATTTGAGAAAACTGGTTCCTATGCGAACCAGGAGGGAAGGCTGGTGGCCCTATCCTGCAAAATTGATGACCATACTATGCACCTGGTTAATGTGTATGGCCCTACTCCATTCAAGTCACAATTTTTCAGGTTTGTGTTTGGATATGTTGCATCTCTTCCTGAGGGAGAAATAATACTGGGAAGAGACTGGAACTGCATGGAAGATTCAGGTCTTGATAGATCTCCCAGTATTTAGAAGGGAGGGAGGCCGGACCAAAATTATTGCAAAACCTATGAGAGGAAGCAGGATTGGTGGACACCTGGTGAGACACTTATCTGTCCAGTAGGAACTTCACCTTTTACTCACATGTGCAGAATCTGTATTCTGCACTGACAGATTCTATACCCAAAAAGCATGGAGTCACAAAATTAATTAAAATCTACTTAATGGATCATGCTAAGGTCAGCCTTATGGTGGACCTAGAAGCAACGAATAAACAATCAGTGTGGCAACTGAATGTAGGGCTTCTCAAAAATGAAACATTTAATTTAAAAATTAAAGACGCTATCACCAACTACATAAAAAAAAAAATACAAGTACAGTTTCAAAGATGAAGTTTCTGTGGGACAGATTAAAAACAGTAGTAAGATGGGAGGCTATTTCTTAAGCTGCATATAAAAAAGAGCCACAGATCAGAAACAGAAAAATGTAGAACAAAAAATAAAGGAACTGGAAGGCTTGCATGGGGTGGGAGGGGCAGATGATTTATTGACAGAGATAAAATCACTAAGGAAGCAGTTAGAAGAGATTCTTAGTTCCAAAATAGAGAACGCTCTTAGATTTATAGCTCAGAAGTACTATGAGTGGGGAAACAGGGCAGGGCTTCTACACACTTATAGGCTCAGATAGCAGGCTATAGATCGATTTATCCCAGCAGTCAGGAAGAGCCAGGGACATCCTAAGTTGGAAACAAAACCAAGTAAAATAGTGGATCTTTTCAAACAATTTTACTCAGAACTTTATACTTCTGAAGCACCTGCTAATCAAGGGGAAAAAGTAAGACAATTTCTAGGCAGATTAAGGCTACCCAAGATATCCATGGAACAGGCTCAATTACTGGACCACCCTATCTTCCAAGGGGAGGTAGCTGCAGTCATTAAAAATCTTAAACATAATAAATCCCTGGGCCCAGATGGGTTTGTGGCCGAATATTACCAGAAATTCCAGGCTGAGTTGACCCTGTTGCTCCTCCAGGTCCATAATGTTTTATATACTCCAACGGATAGCCCTGATTTCTGGGAGAAGGCCTTTATCTCAGTGCTATGAAAGCCTGAAAAAGATGCAACCACCTGTGGCAGCTATTGACCCATCTCTCTTTTGAATTTAGACATAAAAGGTTTTTGCAAAGATGATAGTCAACCATCTGCAACAGATCATTACCCAATTGGTGCACCCAGGCCAGGTGGGACTCATGCCAGACAGACACTTGCATGATACTATTCAGTGATTGCTCACCACCATAGCTGGCACACGGAAGGATCTGGATGGGGTACAGGCAGTTGTGGTAGTACTGGATGCCTTGAAGGCATTCGACCACCTGGAGTGGAGCTTTCTGGACATGGTCCTCCAAAAGTTTAACTTTGGTGCTAAATTCCAAGTGTAGATATCTGCCCTATACTGCAAACCTTTGGCCCAGATAACATTGAATGGAGTACTGTCCTCAGATTTCTCTACTAGATGGGGCACAAGATGGGGTGCCCTCTTTGCCCACTCTTGTACACCCTGAGCATAGAGCCCCTGGCAGAGGCTTTCAGGTCCAGCCATAACTGGTATTAAAATAGGCTCTGTTGACAATCGTATAACCCTATATGCAGACAACACCCGTCTATATTTGCAAGATCCAGCAACCTCACTCCCAACAGCGATGACTCTCCTAACTGAATATAGTAATATTTCTGGCTTTAAAATTAATGAAACAAAATCCAAAATGTTATCAATAGGAGCCCCTGTAGCCCTCAAAACTAAAACACTAACCAATTTAAAATAATCCACTAAAGGGCTGAAATATCTGTGAGCCCAGATTACCACAGATCTGAACAAATTATGTCAAGCAAACCACATGCAATTGCTGGAGAGCATCCACCAGGACTGTAGCAGATGGGCCTCCCTACCACTATCTTTAATGGGATGCCCAGAATCAATCTGAATGAACATACTCCCATGCCTACTCTTTTTATTTGACAATTTGCCCATTCATCCTTCTAAAATATTCTGGACAACTGTTCTTACAATCATAAAAAAGTTCATATGGGGGAGAGACCAAGATTGAAATGGTTAGTTCTTGGCCTCGACAAAGGGAAAGGTGGGCTGGGAATCCCAGGATTGAGAGCTTGCTACAGAGCAGCACAGTTACAATTTCTGGCAGCTTATCATGGGAACAATCATTCATTGAGTTGGGTAAGGATGGAGCTAAACTTAATGGACCCTATGACATTACCATCTATCCTTTTGAATAAATGGGATCCTAAAGTAGTTGTACCACTGCCTACTCCTTGGCTTAAGAATCTGGTACTCAAATGGGGGGAGGTGGTGAAGGATTTGAAGTTAGATAACGTGGTACTCAAACACGTGGTGATCAGATCATGTTGGGACTTCCCTCCGGGGAGAGACAATCCATTGTTCATTCAATGGGACAGGAGAGACCTGATACGAATGTGTCAATTATTCATAGGAGACACTCTAAAAAATTACGGTCAATTGCAAAATGAATTTGGCCTACCACATAAAGACCTTTATGGTTACCTGCAGATCAGACACTACCTGATGTCAGGAGGTAGGCAGGAACTAGCTGGGACCCAACTACATATCCACTGGCAGAGCATCTTTTCAGGTTATTGGAGGGGGTGGGACAAAAGAAACATTTGGTTTCTAAGTTATACAAGTTGTGCAAAAGAGACCACTCTGGTCAGAGAAAGATAATACAGCAGAAGTGGGAAGAGGAGACTGGAATAACTCTTCCTCCAACAAAGTGGAACCAGATCTGGGAACTGGCACATAAGACCATTGCCTCTCCCATATGGAGAGAATTTAAATGGCATGTCATAACTAGATATTTCAGAACCCCAGTGATAACTAAGCACTATGGGAGATCCCCATCTGATAGACGCTGGAGTGGGCATGGACAATTAGGGACTCATGAATGTATTTTTTGCGGGTGCCCTAATCTTAAAAGCTTTTGGGAAAAAGTTTGGGACCAAATGGGTTCCATATTAAAATTCCAAATACCAGCTCAGTGCCAGGTACCATTGCTTGGAGAGCCCCCACCAGGGCTACATGTGGCCAGAGCGAAATTTCTATTTAATATGCTGGTTGCAGAAGCTCAGAAAGCCATCACCAAGCGGTGGCTGTCCGACAAACCACCAGGGATGGGGCAGTGGTTGATGTGTTGCCAACAAATAAAGGACTTGGAGAGGCTGACTGTGCATCTCCAATTGCAGATAGAGCTATATAAAGCCATATGATTACCATTTTTTGAATTTATGAGTACCCTATAAGGAGTCACACTCCTAGATATTTTGGTGAGGGAGGCACTGGGCCAGAGAGATAGGAGTCACTTTTGCTTAAGATAATGCGGTAGTTTGGGTGAGGGTCCTCCTATCTGGGGCATCCCCCAGCCCTTATGACCAGAGGAGCAGAACTGTTACAGTATGTCCCTCTATTGCCTGCTGCATACATGTTTAATGTATTCTGTATGTTAGTTGTTATACATTTTAAAGTATTTGGACAATGAACTCATTATGTTGCATTTTTAATCTGCTGCTAAAGGAGGGGACGGGGAGTGTGGGTAGGGTGGGAGGTTTAATAATGTCTCTACATTTGTTCTCCTTTTTTCTTTCTTTTTTTTTTAGCATGTAACATGAAGTCAATGATTCTTCGTTAAATTTGTTCTATTCACCTTCACCCCCTTTATGTTTTTTCCTGCTTGAGTATTTTCTTATGCATTGTTGACTGAAAAAATGAAAATAAAAAATTGCAATTTCAAAAAATAAAAGTTGGGCTGGGCAGCGCAGTGTTGCAGAAGGCTTCTGAGACCAGGGCTTGCCTGTGAGAGTTGAGAGGGGAGAGACTAAATTCTGAAGGAGTGTACTCGGGGCTGGACAGTAGGCAGATGGTGTATACCATTGCTACAGTGAAAGTACTACAGCAACCGGTCATTTACAGTGACAAATTGACAGGTCACTGTAATGGTCATGCTATAGCATCAGGACCCCTGGCACAGCTTCTCTGGGTGTTGTTCCCCAAACACCACCACCACCATGGAAGTGATTAAAGTAAGATCTGAGGGGCATGGGGGGCACAGCCACATGCAAAAAACACACTAGTATTCCTGACGGCACAATGTGGACTGTGATCGTGGTCAGCATTTGTGATGTCTCTGTAAAGCCAGCCAACAGGTTTGCTGTAAAACTGTCATCATGGGACCTGCAAATGGGGCACGTGGTGACAATCTGCAGGTGTCTACTTGTTGTCTAATTTGATGTTATGCAACACACATGTTTTTCTCATTGCAGAATGAGCATTTTTAGCAGGGCATAACACATACAAACAGAATTAACTGAAGCCCCTGGCAGAAGCCTGAGATGTGATTTCTTTTTTGGGAGTTACTTTCATTACTTATTTTACTAGGCAGCGTATGCTAGCTGGCAGCAGGACAGTGCCTGGTGACTGGTGGTTGGCACCTTGGTGGCATCCCATAAAAAAACGTAAATAATTCTTCATCCATATTCATGACTTCAGATTTCTTTTTGGGGCAGTTTCAAACTCTACATTTGTCCAAGTTGCAGGCTTGCTTGCAGCAGTTACTTCTTCCTCCTCCTGTGTCCTGAAGCAGTAGGCAGGGCAGCAAGTATGTGCCAGCTGACAGTGTGATGGTACCTGGCCCCTTGTAGTTGACATCTTAGTGGAATCCCATAAAACAGTTTTAAAAAGATAATTTTTTTTTTTTGTGGCAGCTTTCAATTTGGAACTCTTTGTCATCATACTCCCCCAAGTTGCTGCGGTTCCTTCTTCCTGAGTCCTGAAGCAGACTGTGTGTGTGTGTGTGTGTGTGTGTGTGTGTGTGTGTGTGTGTGTGTGTGTGTGTGTGTGTGTTGTCCTGAGTTGTGTTGTTGCAGCATGATCTGGACAGTGGGCAGCAAGTGCGTGCCTGCTAGCAGCAGTTGGCAACTTGTTGGCATAAACAAATATGTAACCCCTCTACAAATGGGGGTCACCGAAAAGTCTTCCAAGAGCCCGTCTAATTTCTCACTGCCTGGTTGGTGTTCGGTGCTAAAGCTGTTTAAATGTTGTTACCAGTGAGCACCTTTAAATCCTCCATGTACTGTCTCTTTAAGTGCTGCCTGCTTGCAGTCATAATTAATCTTTATGGGGGGACTGTGTTTTCACATGCCCAACTCCCACCCAGGCCGCTGAATCCTCGCTCCGTTTCTGCTATCGCTAGTGGTGAAGGGGGAGCCCTGTTAAGATATGTAGCAAATTGCTGATAAACATTTAGAGTGATAAAAATATAGTGTTTGTTCTAACCTGCCTTCTTTGCAGCAAATACTGTTCATTTTAGCTCCACCATTTTTGTCCCGAACTGCCGAATTGGACCAATCAGTACTGGGGCACTCTAAAATGGAGCCTGCTGGAATGGGACTGTATGGATCACCAATTGGGATTTGTAGTTCTAGACTGTTGGCACCTTTTTGCAACAGGAGGGGGAGATCTTTCTGTGATTGACAGCTAAACTGCCCAACCAAACCTTTTGGATCTAAGGGAAATCCCCTGAACTGTCTTCTGGCAAAGAAGTGCGTTGGAGCTTGGAGAGTGAGGAGCTCCAGCTTGTGGAGCTGCTGCCCCATGGGGTAGCATGGAGATTTGGTGGGAAGGCTAAGTCTGGCCTGTCTGCCTGCAGCTCTCCTGCCTTGGGGAAGAAAAGGGGAGCTTCATTTTGAACTGTGCCTCCAAACCGGTTGCTGATGTGCTCTGAAGCTGGGTAGAAAGAAACAGAATTGAGTTGGAAGTTAGAGATGAAAGTCTCGCGATAATCTAGCAGCCATGTTGCACAGTAGTTCGCTCAGGAGAACCGTGGAAGGCCCAAAACCCGGCCTGTTGCCGTTTTGCCAAGAGAGAGAGAGAGAGAATGAAAAATAGTCAGACAGTGGTCTGCTTGGAGTGCTGTGAAGTAAGCTACTGGAGGGATACCAGGCTCAACCTGAAGAAGACCGAAGATATTGGCAAGTGTGATCGGCCTGTCAGAACTTTAGCTACCTTCAAGCTCCCGGGTGTAGCACTGACTTTGCGATCGGGATCGAGGAGTCAATTGCCTGGTACAGTAGTCCTTAGTTACATATAAATGTGCTGTGACCTGGAGGGGGCTCGCAACCTGGTTTCCCCCCTCGAACTGAGCTGTGTGTTGAAGGCTGGAAGTTGTACCCAGCTTGCATCGAACTGAATCCACCTGCTATCAAATGCAGTGGGGCCCTGCCACAAGGTCCTTGTCTCCCTACCCTGCTTCTTCTGGCAGTCCAGAACAACCATCATCCATCCTGTTTTCAGCCTTGGGCATCTTGAGTAGTAACCAGGGTAGCTCCCTGCAACATGTCTTTTAGATCACAAGTGTGTCATCTGATTAATTTATTGTGATGTTTCCATGAACTAAGCCC
Organism: Neoceratodus forsteri; assembly: GCA_016271365.2. NCBI lineage: Eukaryota > Metazoa > Chordata > Ceratodontiformes > Ceratodontidae > Neoceratodus > Neoceratodus forsteri. The sequence continues at coordinate 654,310,609 of CM057450.1, read as the reverse complement.
TCTGGCTCCAGATTACAATCAGTGAGTGTGCATGTTAATTCTTCTTCCTCACAGGGCCCCTACCAGCTGCAATGCCAGCCTACCCTGGTCAACGGTCCTGGCCAGCCCCCCTTTTCCATCCTGGGTACACAGAGAGTGTGACTGATAGGGACGCTGACTGCATGCACAACTGTGATATTTAAAGTGTGTTTAAGCCAATTAACCTGATTGCTCCCATCCTTTTTATAGCCCCCCTGAATAAATCAGATCTACTTCTTGTTCTGCAATATACATTGACTATGGTGTCTGTTTATGCCTAAGGTATTGCATAGTTGGTTTTGTCTTGCATCAGCTTATTTTACAGGGGATCCCCAGAGTCAAGCTGAAGGAACTAGTCCTGGGGGTAAGTGTTAAATCTAGGTGTATGTGTAAAACCTATCAGGGGTGTTGGGAAGGTAAACACTGCGTGCTGTCTGGGCCACTAGCAGGAGACAAGGGGGGTTGCAGTGTCCCAGAGGGCTGTGGCCTGGTTAGTCAGACCAGTGCCAACCCTGACCTTTGGGTGGAGGCACCCGTGACTGAATCTAGGCCCCTTAACTTGCTACTAGCCAAGCAGGCAGGGGTAGTAACCCTTGGGATAGTGCCACCTAGGTGTTACAAATAAAAAAAATCATTTTTTCCTTTCTGTGGCAATTTTCAAACTGAAACTCTTCACATTCCCCCAAGTTGCTGTGGTTCCTTTCTTCTGAGTCCTGAAGCAGCCTGTGTGTGTGTGTTGTCCTGAGCTGTCATGTTGCAGTGTGAGCTGAGCTGTGGGCAAGAAGAGTGTGCAAGATGGCAGCATGTTGCTGCCCAGCCCCTGGTAGCTGGCACCTTGGTGGCATCCTATAAAAAGTAGAAAATAAATAAATAAATACATTAATAAAAAATAAAATTCTCCACATTCCCTCAAGTTGCTGAAGTTCCTTCCTCCTCCTCCTCCTCCTCCTGAGTCCTGAAGCAGCCTCTGTGTGTGTGTGTGTGTGTGTGTGTGTATGTTGTCCTTAGTCATGCTGTTGCAGTGTGATGTGGGAAGTCACCAAGAAATGTATGCCAGTGGGCAGCATGCTAGTGCCTGTCCTGGTAGGTGTCACCCCCAAAAAAGAGAAATAAAGAAATTCTCCATATTCCCCGAAGTCCTTCCTCCCCTTCCTCCTCCTGAGTCCTGAAGCAGCCTGTGTGTCACCCTGAGCTGTGCTGTTACAGTGTGATCTGAGCAGTGGATAGTAAGTTTGTGCCAGCTGGCAACATGCTAGTGCCTGGCCTGCTAGTTGGCACCTTGATGGTATCCCATAAAAAAGTAAAAATAGAAATTTCTCCACATTCTCTCTAGTGAGTTGCTGTAGTTCTTTTCTACTCCTCCTCCTCCTCCTTCTGAGTCCTGGAACAGCCAGCATGTGTGTGTTGCCCTGAGCTGTGCTGTTACAGTGTGATCTGGGCAGTGGACAGCAAGTGTGGGCCACCTAGCAGTGATTCGGGGCCTGGCCTCTGCTAGTCCTTGGCGGCATCATATAAAATGCAAATAAAAAAAAAAAATTAAAAGAAAAAAACTCCTGTTATGCAGTGGATAAGCGTTATATACATTGGTTTCATGGGCAATGTTACCCCAAGAATTACTACTGAGCCTGTCAAAAAATTCAGAAAACATACATTTCAAGAAGATTAAGTGAAGACAACAGTGCAGCATCCCACAGTGTGTGTATAGGCCACTGCAGCCCATTGCACAAAAGTTGATTATACAATGTGTCTCTGAAGCATTCGTAAAATATAATAAGTACTTTTCCTAAATTTCCAACAGATCCTAATCAGATGAGACAGAACAAAATTAAGTTCTTTTGAAATTGCTGGTTTTCCAAATGTAGTTGGTGCTGTTAATGGCACACACATCCAAATACAGGCTTCTTGTCAGCAGGAGAGTATTTATGGTAATAGAAAGGGGTACTATTATGTAAATGTGCAAATTATATGTGATGCTGGACTTCTGATCCCAAATAATGGCCTGGGAACACACACGATTCCCACATACCAATGAACAGTCAAACTGGATGAGAGTCTGAGGAAGGCAAGATTCAAGGGTTCCTTCTTGGGGATAGTGGATATCTCGTTAAGCCATGCTTCTGACACCATACTTAAGTCCTCAGACAGCAGCCCTGGAGAAGCACAATGCTGCACACATTCAGATTTGTAATACAGTAGAGAGATGTATACGGGTAGCAAAACGTCATTTCCATGTATTGCATGGCAAGCTCTGGATGGCCCCCAAGAGAGTGTGTGCAGTTGTATACGCAACTGCGTTACTAAATAATTATGCAAGGTAAGTGTGGATTGCTACCTTTTTCTCAAATGTGAACAATATTGAGGAAATTAAATGTACATTCTCCACAATGAAGCAAACTGTTTGATTTCATGTAAGATATTTTGTTGCTGTTGATGGTTCATTGCCCTGTTTGGTTGTTAGCCATATATTAGAAAGAGAATAATGGATAGTTTACAGTGTATTACCAGTCAGTAATGCCATCAAGAGGTTCAGGACATGTAAGAACCTCGAGAGTGAAGCTCAAGAGGTTCCTACATGTCCTGAACCTCAAGATGGTATTCTGTCCAGTAACAAACTGTAAACTATTGATTATTTCTTTTAATATATGGATCCAAGCTTAAGTTTTTTTGGTATTTTTGTAGTGGGCAGTCGGCTGCTGTCATGTAGGATTCTGTCACTCCTGGCCGACTGCCAGTCTTTGCTGCACTGCCTTGCTCTGTGTGTTTCTTGCCCACCCACTCACAAGCAACTAAAAAATTAATTGTTGTGGTCATACCTTTTCTTCTTGGGTGGGGGCAGGGGTCACAGGATCAGCCTGATAAGTCCCTTTAAAAAAATGGAAACTGCTGTGGACACTGTGCACTCTCGCTAAGCGACATATGACTGCCATCTTTTCAAAACCATTTCAGCTGCCCACAGGCAGAGAGTGGCCAATGATTAGACATGTTGTGAGCGTGAATGGATGATTGACCTGTGGGAGGTTTCCTGATGTTGAGAGTTGAGGGTTTGCGCTGTTCAGCTTGTCTGGTAATACTATCGTTCAGGTCCTGAAAGATACTATTACTGGATGTGAATGATAGTATTATCACTCTCAAAGTGTGGTATTATCACTTCGGGAGTGATAGTATTACTGAAAATTTTTTGTATGCTTTAGTGTGGCATTAAATTTATTATCCACATATTAAAAGTGTCTACTACACAGGATCACAATTCTCCTCTCCCCCACAACCAAATGATGCCCTCAAAACATAAATTGGGGCAGTAGATCATGAAATAAATACAATGACAAAAAAAAATGTAAGGAAATAACAACAGATGATCCAAAATGTGATGAAACAGGAGAGAGAGGTACTAGCTGAATTGGAAAACTAACACCATTATTAAACTAGAAGTCAAGAGTGAAGCAATAGTGTTACAGGGCAAAACGGACTATGTCAATGAAGCCACAAGCCAACTGAATAACATGGTTCATGATCAGAAAATTAAAAAAAGATCCAACTTTGTAAATTCAAATTAAGGTAAATGCTCTTTTAGAAACAAGCAGTTCAAGAAAATTTAATTACCGGTAAAGACTATAGATTTCTTAGATTGGACTTTCCCAGGAAACTAGTCTTCTGTTTGTGCCCCAGAGTTCATAAAAAATGCATCAAACCCACTGGGATGTCCCATTATGTCCAATACTGGATTATTAACAGAGCCTCTGTCCAAATACATGGATGAGTATATTAAGAAATGGGTACCACACTTACCAGCATTTCTGAATGATATAAGGGTGATTATTCATAAACTTGAAGGTTTTCACATTACCAACTCAAACATTCTGGTCACAATTGATATTGGCAGTCTATATACAAATATTTCATATGAAGGGGGACTTATGGCTACTTCCAAGACACTCAGTCAACACAGGCCATCGAATGCTCTTCCACCTATGGAATTTATTGTTGAATTGGCACATTTTGTTCTGGAATCTAGTTAATTTTTTCTTTCAAAATAGTTGTTATATTAAAAAAAAAACTGGCACAGCCATGGGCACAACCTTTGTGCCAAATCTGGCAAATTTATACATGGGAGAATGGGATATATATATATATATATATATATATATATGATAGTACCAGCAACCCATTCTTTGAGGACATTAAATTATATAAAAGGTACATAGATTATATATTTATCATCTGAAAAAGATCAGTGACCAGATTTGAGGAATTTCTGGGATACATTAATAGCACTGCCACTAATTTTAAATTTACAAATGAATTTAGTAGTATTTCAGTCAATTTTCTTGATCCTACAATCTGTAAAGATTTAAACAAATTGAAATGCACATTATATAGAAAACCTTCGACCAGAAACACTATCTTGCATGTAGAAAGCTGCCACCAGGAGTCTTTATTAAAAATATTCCAAGAAGCCAGTTTGTTAGGATTAGACAGAACTGTACTGATGTGAATGAATATAATGAACTTGCTGAGGATTTGGAAAACAGAATTAGAATAAGGAAGTATCCAGAGAATGTCATCAAGGAGAGTAGAGCTGAAGTTGACAAACTTGATAAAAACAATATTCTTAGGGAGAAAGAGAGACCCAATCAAAATGAGAGAGTGCATACTTTTTCTATAAAATACAATCTTATGACGAAAATGTTTGGCAATATCATCAAAAAGCACTGGGGACTTGCAGGCAGATGACAAATTAAAAGAGGCTTTTAAACTTCTACCTGGAGTCACTTTTCAAAGAGGTAAAAACTTGCAGGACTCATTGGTTCATGCCACCCTTAAACCCATTAGGAATTCCACTTGGATGCCCAGCTTGCTCAATGGAACTTTTAAATGTGGAAATTGTGTTTTCTGTAAGCAGACACTCAACACAAGGACCTTTAAACACCCTCATGATGATTCTCAAACTTTTGATATTAAAGGCATTATTTCTTGGGTGATCTACTTGATTTGGTGTCCATTCGGTGCATCATACATAGGTCAAACACAGCATATGTTACACACAAGGATTGGGGAACACCTTATGGCAATTAGAATAGCCGGTCTGACCTATCCTATGGTGAAACATGTTCAAGAAAAGAACAATTCTAATGTAAATTATATCCATTTTCTGGGCATCGAGAAGGTGGACTTGGGCATAAGGGAAGGAGACATTTCCAATTATTTGTGCCTTCAATGAATTTTTTTGGAGTTACACTTTGAAAACTTACTTGCCCTGTGGACTTCATGATGAATTGTCCCTTTCTTGTTATTGAAGTAATCAATTAATTTTCTAATGTTTTAGTGCTTAATATTGATAATTCCAATATTTTATTTTAAAATTATTTTTTCTCCAACCTTTTTTATTTCCTTTTTTATTTTGCTTATTTTTTGCTGCCTGCATGGTTGTTTTCAGTTATTAATGGCACCTGGTACATTTTCCTTTGTCCTCCCCACTACCTCCTTTCTTCTGTCATGCACACGTTTCACTTGCATCTTTGCTTTCAACACCAAGTATTTGTCTTTAGTGCATGCTCAATACACTATATATACATACACTTTTCATTTTGCAGGGTGTGGGCTAATTATTGCATCCATGAATCAGAGGGGAAGGAAATGGTCACCAGGCTGGGCGTGCTGAAAAGCTGTTTTTTGGTAGCCAGAGCTCTGTTTTATTTTCTAGATTTTGTTTTTATTTCAATCCGTTCTGATTATTTCATCTCCCTTTTGAATAATCAACAAGTATTTTGGTAGTTAGAAAGGGCAATCAGTGAGTTATTTAGTTTAGAGCCATGGAGTCTTGTAGCATTGTCGGGTCATTAGCTGTCCTCGTAATGTGTACCAGGGTCATCTGTTTGGTCCCGCTACTGCTCTGAATGTGAGAGGAAAGTGACTTGTCAAGTTGGGGTTCTTGTTAATTACTGTTGTCCCTGGTCATTTTTGTGTTGGGCTGCAGCTGGGAGACAGAAACTGTAGAGTATGTGGAGGCTGCTGAATGGAGTAGTGGGAGTGAGTTTTTGGACCAGAGAGTGGTGGTAGAGTGGATTTCTGGATGACAGGGACCCGCGAGAGAAGATTTGGAAGTTGGCTCGAGCATATCTCTCCCGGATTGAGTTGCCCGCTTTTGGAGTTGGTGCTGATTTATGGAGTTAGTGCCAAAAGACCTGGAGCCTGATCCGATTTGTGCCTGAACAGCAGGAGGACCCTATATTGGTGGGTGGTCTCGCTGCTGGAGTCTGTTGCTGCTCGTGAGGACTAGACCTGTACCAGCTGGGGAGCCGGCGGCCGGTCTGCAGTTTTCTAAGCCTCTCTGTGGGGTCGGCAGGTGGGCTGGCACCAGCAAGAGTCAAGGCTGATGGGGCAGATATTTTCGGTGGCAGCCCTCATAGGATAGGGTTGTTATGCTCTTACTATTACCTGGCTAAATTGAACTGTTACTTGGTGGATTTTTTCCAAAGGAAGTGTACCTGCAAGGAACTCATGGTCAGACTTTTCATTCTTTTATTTTAAGTGACTTTAGTATTGGGCAGTGAGAGTGTCTGTTTTCACTTTGGCCCTCCAGGTAGTGAGAGATCCTGGGGGTCTAAATATTTTTATACATCAGTGAGAGGAGGTGTATCTAAGTTTTTGTCTTTGCATTTATGGTTTTAAGTTGCAGTTTGTTTGTTTTAGTGTTCATCCTTTCCTGTGAACTGTACTTTCTAAGTGAAGTCTCCTTGGTGGTGGAACATCATTTTCCGTCCCTGGATTTGAACCCCCTTCCAGAATTAATCTCCTTGCCTGAGACTCTAATGTTTGTAGGAGACTTTAATGCCTGGTCTGGAATTCCATAACTCTCTTGAGTAGCTTAATAATTTTAACCTATTTTAGTTTTTACTGTATTATAATTTATTTTGGTTTGGTTAATTTGATTTAGTTTTATATTAATTGTGTTTGTTTTGCATATTTATTTTTCTGGGTTTTTTTTATATTGCTTTGCTCATTCTCGAGGCTGTGAGAGGGTTTTAGGGTGGGGTGAAGATGTTGAGGTTTTTGTTTTTGTTTTCTCTTTTTGGGAACCGGTTTTGTGGTACATAACTGGATAGTTGTGGAGTGCTGGCTGGGTTACCAAAATGTGTTGGAGACCAGCCCCCACGGCCGTGCACTTTTCATCCTCTGCCCTTCATGCTCTCCACCCTTTCTTTTCTTCTCCACTTCAGTTTGCAATGTACCAGCACTGTAGGGTGCTGGGTATTGTGCTCAGAGGTAGGTGGAGGGTGTGGAGTTGTGAACAGTGGAGGATGAATGAGGGGAGCCACTGCATTGGGGTAGTGAGACCCAGAAAAAACCCTGGGGTGAAATGGAACCTGGAACATGGTTCACCATGTCTGGTTTCCATACCCAAGGGCACTACCAATTGTGGTAGGCAGATAGTTCGGGCAGCCCAAGAGGTTCATCCAACTCGGGCGGTGTTATGCAATGTTAGGTCTATAAAAAACAAGACTTCAATTATTGCAGATCTTGTTAAATCAGTGGACCTGGCTTGCATCACCGAGACCTGGCTGGATGAGAACTCTGGCCCCATTTTGGAGGCTGCAATTCTGGCCAGGTACTCGGTGATACACAGCCCAAGATTGGATCTTGGGGGTAGCAGTCTGTTTCAAGACCGAACTCAACATCACAAATGTACCAGTTGGGGAGATCGATTCATTTGAGTGTACTGTATACTAGCAGGTGTAGGTTGTCAGATCGCTCTCATCTACTGTCCACCAGGAGATGAGAAGCGATTCCTTCAGGAAGTCACGTACTTCATCATTGACATGGCATTTGAGTTGCCCAGGCTGATGGTCCGGGGTGACTTCAGTGCCTGGGTCGACAATGAACTCTTGCAATTTGGCCAGCACTTCCTCCAGTTGATGACATCTCTGGGCCTTACACATATACTGTAGTTACCACTGCTACTCATGGTCACTGACACTCTCTTGACTTAGTCTTCCTCCTGGGGATTGAGGCCTCCAACTTGGGGTGGAACCAGTTGGATGGTCTGATCACTACACCATGAGGTTTAATTTTAGTGCCCCCCCTCCACGTAGGCCTACCCCTGTAGAGATGACTAGGTACTGTCCTTTGCAAGATATAAGTTCTCAAGGCCTAGCAGTGGTGCTAGATCTCTTGTCCCTCTCAGAGGCAAACAGTGACCCAGAGGCCCTCGTGATGGCTTATAATTCCACCATTGTGGTGGCCCTGGATATTATTGCTCCTGTCTGTGTTCGTCCTCTCTCCCTTTGCCTTCAATCCCCATGGTTTGATAGGACTCTGAGGGAGATGCGGCGACTAGGACGAAGGTTAGAGCGTTGCTAGTGGAAATCCATCCTTGATGCCGACCACCTTAGAATGATGGACCATTATCAAGTCTATCAGTCTGCAATCACTTGTAAGAAGGCAGATTTCCTGTCCGGGGAGATTGCAGTTGCTCAAAACCGACCAGCTCAGCTGTTCCAAACTGTGGACAGACTGTGCAACCCTGCCTGCCTTCAAGTCCGGAAAGCTTTTTCGCAAGAAGAGTGTGATGAGCTTGCTTGATTTTTTGCATCTAGAGTGGCTGACATCAGGGTGGTGCTCCATCCAGCACACTCAATGGGTGTTGCTGTGGATCAGCATGGGGCCACTGTCCCTCGGTTTTCTTGGAGTACCTTTGACTGGCCAGCTTTCATAGATGTCATGCAGATTGTCCAGAGTGTACACCTTACATGCTGTAGTTTGGATCTGGGGCCTACCTCCCTGATTTTGGGTTGAATAGATTCTATTGATCCGGTCCTAGCTCAGATAGTCTGGTGCTCCTTGGAGACAGGTGAGTTTCCAAGCTCACTGAAAGAGGCATTGAAGAAAGCTTCTTTGGACCCAGACTGCCTTGCAAACTACAGACCAATCTCTAACCTCCCCTATTTAGGCAAGGTGATTGAGAAAGTAGTGGCCACTCAGCTGGAGGACCATTTGACCATCCATGACATCTATGAACCTCTCCAGTCTGGATTTGGAAAGAGGCATAGTACTGAGACAGCATTGGTTCGGGTGCTCAATGATCTCCTGATGGCTAGAGAACAGAAGAACCATTCATTTCTGGTTCTCCTAGATCTCTCATCAGTGTTTAACACTGTGGACCATGGGGTCCTGCTTGATTGACTGAGGGGCATCTGTGGACTGTCTGGTACAGTCCTCAGGTGGTTTACATCTTTCCTCACTGGAAGATCTCAAAGAGTGGTGTCTGGGGTTTATTCCTCAGATCCAGTTTCTCTGACATGTGGGGTTCCTCAGGGCTCAGTGTCATCCCTCATGTTGTTTGCAGTGTATATGCTGCCCCTCGGAGACATTGTAAGAAGGTATGGGCTGAGGTTTCACTGCTATGCTGATGATACCCAGCTCTACCTTTCTTTCGCACCCAACCAGGATGGAGCTTTCTCAGTCTTTAATAGCTGCCTCACTGAAATCCAGGAGTGGATGGATGCCTGTTGGTTGAAGCTGAACTCTGATAAGACTGAGATACTGGTAGTGGATCTAGGTCACGGATGGGGGGTTGGGCGTGGGTTCGCCCTCTGGACTTTGTCTTGGGGGTGTGTCACTCCTGACCTCTGAATGGGTGCGAAACCTGGGGGTAATTTTTGATGAAGGGCTGACCCTACATTCGCAGGTATCAGCTGTCATCAATCCTTGTATTACCATCTGAGGAATATCTCCAGGATTAAGCATCTTGTTCTGTCCGGTGACCTTCCTACTCTGATCCACACCTTTGTGACCTCATGTTTAGATTATTGTAACTCCCTGTACCTAGAGCTACCAGGGGTAGAAATCTGTCACTTGCAGCTAGTGCAGAACGCTGTGGCTCGGCTTTTGACAGGATCATCTTGGTCCTGCCATATTTTGCCGGTGCTGTGTGGACTGCACTGGCTGCTAGTTCAGTGGTGGATCACCTTTAAAGTTGGTCTTCTGACTTTTAAAGCCCTACGCGAACTTGGCCCAGACTATCTGAAACAGCTTCTGGTCCCTTACTGCCTTGGGCGATTGCGCCGCTCAGCCGACGGAGGTTGCTAGAGATCCCAAGGGTATGTCTGAAATCTTCTGGGGCTAGAGCATTCATGTATGCTACCCCTACCCTTTGGAATTCTCTACCCCATCGGCTACATGCGTGCATGACAGTGAAAGGATTTAAGCACGCATTAAAAACTTTCCTATGGTACCAAGCTTTTGGTGACTAACCATTGGGTGATTCCAGTTTGATAGAAACATAGAATCTGATGGCAAAGAAGGACCGCTTGGCCCACCTAGTCTGCCCATTTCCCTACCTAACAGATCAGCTGTAGATCCTAGTTAACCAACAGCCTACTTCCTCCTACCCCCACTATAATTGCCTTATGTCTGTCCCATGCATTCTTGAATTCCCGCGTTTTTGACTCTATGACCTCCTCAGAAAGGCTGTTCCATGCATCTACAACCCTCTCTGTGAAGAAATACTTCCTCACATTACCTCTGAGCCATTCCCCCCTCTATCTTCAAATTGTGCCCCCTTGTTCTTGCACATCTCTTTTTCTGAAAGATGCTACCCTCTTGGTCTTTGTTGATTCCCTTGAGGTATTTGAAAGTTTCTATCATGTCCCCTCTCCCTCCTTTCCTCGAGGCTATACATCTTAAGCTCCTTTAGTCTTTCTTCATATGTCTTCTGGTGCAGACCCTGCACCATTTTGGTTGCCCTCCTCTGGACAGCCTCCACCCTGTCTATGTCTTTGTGGAGATGGGGTCTCCAGAACTGTACACAGTACTCCAGATGTGGTCTTACCAACTGTCTGTACAGAGGGCCAACAACTTCCTGTTTTCTACTGGTGATGCCTCTCCCTATGCATCCCATATCCCCCCAGCCCTCCTTACTGCCTTCTCACATTGCTGGCCCACCTTTAGGTTGTCTGATATGACTACCACCAGGTCCCTTTCCATTTTTGTTGTTGTCAGTATCTCACCCCCATTGTGTACTCTTCCCCTGGGTTTTTGTTTCCCAGGTGCACTACTTTGCACTTCTTTGCATTGAATGTAAGCTGCCATACATTTGACCATCCCTCCCACCTTGCCATGTCCCTTTTCATCCTTTCCACCTCACCTTTCGTATCAACCCTGTTGCAGATCTTTGTGTCATCTGCAAAGAGACATACTTTCACTTCCAGTCCCTCTGCAATGTCACTTATAAAGACATTAAAAAGGACCGGCCCCAGTACTGAACCCTGTGGTACCCCACTAGTAACCCTCCTTTCTTCAGAGTGGACTCCATTTACTATTACCCGCTGTGTCCTGTTGTCCAGCCAGTGTTTTACCCAGGCTACCACCCTGGGACCCACTCCCAGGCTGGCTAATTTGTTTATTAATCTTTTGTGTGGGACTGTGTCAGCTGTCTTGCTAAAGTCTAGGTAGGCCATGTCAACAGCCCCTCCCTGGTCTACTACTTTGATCACCCAGTCAAAGAAATCAATTAGATTTGTCTGACATGACCTTCCTGCTGTGAATCCATACTGCTTTGGGTCATGTGCCCCACTGGCCTCTAGGTACTCAACAATTCTTTCCTTCAGAAGTGATTCCATAATTTTCCTACCACTGAGGTCAAACTGGCAGGTCTGTAGTTTCCTGCCTCTGTCTTGCTCCCACTTTTGTGAAGGGGAATCACATCCGCCCTTGTGAGAGAATATATAAAAAAAATAAATAAATAACTCTATTCAGATAGGGATATAATGAGACCCTAGATGTATTGTGGTCCTTGTCATTGTTTTGTTTTGTGTTGTTTCTTGGGCTGGCCACCCACTTTGTATTTCATGTCCTCGTTTATGTCTTTGTTGTCCTTGTTTGTCCATTGTGTCTATATGTTATATACATTCCAGCCTTCTCATTATTGAGTTGAATTCATAAACATAAAATGAATAAAATGTTTATAAAGTCCAGTCCCATGCTATGCCTTCAGATAACCATTTATAAGACACTGGCTAGCATGGTTTTGAATAGAATAGCAGTTGTGCTGAATTTGCCCTGTATAGTTATAGCAGGGCTCTGCCCCTTTAAATAGGGCTCCTGATTCACTTAGGAAGCTTCCCTTGTTTTAAGTATTTCTCTCCGTTTAGTGTCCAGCCCAAAACCTTTTTTTTTTTGTTATTGTAGCAGCCCTGTAAAGGAGGAACTAGTAAATGCGGCTGTTTGCAATGAAGAACGCCGCATAAGAGTAAGTTTCGCGGTAAAATTACCAGATATGCTGCGATGATGTGAAGGCATTTAGCCTCTTTCTAATGCTAAATTAAAGCGTTTTCCTTAAAAGTGAGCATAAACCCTTCCACATACCTCCTAAAAGTGAAATAGTGCTGTAGAATTGGGATTTACTCCCTTTCATAAAACGAGGATTTTTCACTGCTTGTGGTTCCCAGAGAGGCTGTGCCTGCTTCCATTAGGCTCTCAGGTCTGGTCCTTAGGAGCTGGCCGGCCCTAAAACAGTGGAATTTATATCCCAGTCAAAGGAAGTGATCTCTGTTCCCATACATTTTTTTGTATACAATTCTTATTTAACCTGTATTTAGTTTATCAACCTATAAATGTATTTGATGGTTAAAATAAAACATCAGAGTTTGAAAATTAATTAATTTTCTGTACAAAGAAAGAATTTAATTTTGAAAAGGAACTCAGGGAGGAGTTTTGGATCACGTGACTTGTAAAGGTATATAAGTGACTATGTGTGAGTGAAAAGGAGTTAGTTGACTCTCAGGAGTCTGACCAGGAGGTGCTGCCTCTAAGCATGTTACTGTGCTAGCGTTCTTTCTAGTACATTCCTTTGTTATCTGGAACTTTATTTATTTTCCGTATGCAGTCGCTATTTTGTTGGAATAAAGAAGATAATTCTATTATGGCTTCACATCCAACTGTCTTCTGGTCCATCATTTCCCATGCACTGTGACAAGTTGGTGTCAGAAGTGGGATTTTGAGTGCTAGAAGTTTTGAGCGCAAAACTCAGTGGACCTGAATGCAAGAAGGTGGGACAATTTGAGTGGAGCGGCTACACGGTCTCGTGTCCAGCAATTAAAACTTCCATTATTGCCTGGTCTGAAACCAGTGGTACGAAGGAAGACCAGAAAGAGAGGAACAGAGATGGAGGATGAGAAAGGACCTGTGGCAGGAGCACAAGCAGCCAGCTCTGAGATGGAAGAAGGCCCTCAAGACCTGAAGGAATTAATACGCTGGTTGTGTACTCAACAAATGGATATGGAGAGAGAAAACCAGGCCAGATGGGCAGACACACTGAGAGCAATACAAACTGTAGGTATGACTAGAAACCCTGCTGCATCAGGGAGTATACAGAAGGACATTAAACTAGTCAAACTTTCTAGTGCTGATGACATCGAAGCATATCTAATGACCTTTGAGAGGGTGGCTGCTGCCTGTGCCTGGCCCAGAGACCAATGGGTCATTCGATTAGCCCCCTATCTGACGGGAAAAGCCCAGCTAGCTTATAGTCATGTTGAAACTGCCTATATAAATGACTATGGACTTGTAAAACAAGCCATCCTGAAGAGGTGCGATATTAGCACTGAAACCTATAGACAGCGATTTAGATCCCTGAAGTTTCATGCTACTGACAACCCACAAGATATATATATCCAACTGAAAGACTTGAGCGAAAAATGGTTACAACCTGAAACACGGACAACAGCACAGATCTTGGAAGCTATCGTTTTGGAACAATTTGTAAATATCCTACCACAAGAGGTACAGTTATGGGTAAAAGAACACCGCCCAGAGACAGCTGAAGTAGCCATAAGACTGGTGGAAGATTATATGGCTGCAAGACCTCACAGAATGCAACCCACTAAAAGTCCTGGGGTACCTCCATCTATGGTAAGACCACCTTCTCATGTTCCTATATCTCATACTACAGACAGTAATACTCTTGGGCCTAAACTAAGTCAGAGACCAGTAAAACCATACAAATCGGATATTGTGTGCCATAAATGTAACACAAAGGGCATATAGCCAGATTTTGTCCTAAAAGACACTAGAAGATGTACATTTGGCTCTAGCTAACTGGGGCATTATGTAAGGCCCGTAAGAATTGGGGAAAGAGTGGTCACAGGACTTATAGACTCTGGCAGCAGACAAACTTTAGTTCATGCTTCAGTCCTGGGAACTCATGTGAAGTCAGAGGGGCCTACAACCGATGTTATATGTGTACATGGGGATGTACATCAGTACCCGTTGAAAGAGATGGTGGTACAAGTGGATGGTCACAGCCAGAGAATGCAAGTGGGGGTGGTCCCTCTGCTTCCTGTTCCTGTTATTATTGGACATGATTTCGAAGACTTTGAAGCTTTAGTAACAACTAACATTACTGCTGTAACAACTAGAGCACAGGCCAGAAAAGAAGATGTACTGGGACACACATTTCCATTTGAAAATAATCTATTTGAAGCCCCTGGTAAAGATAAGAAGCCGAAAAACAAAAAGAGAAGAGAAAAGCAACTGTGGACTGAAAATAAGTTAAATTCAGACTCTAAGAAAAATTTAAATATAGGTATTGAGAAACAGGAACCAGCCTTTAAAGAGGCACAAAAGACTGATGTATCATTAACTCCTTTTTTTTTCACAGGTGGGTCAGGAGGACAAGTCCAAGGGTCCTGTTTTTAAAATTATAAATGGACTGTTATATCGGGTCTGTACAAATATACAAACTGGGGAAGTGGTAGAGCAACTAATGATACCTCAACAGTTCAGGGTACAGCTATTAGGACTGGCACATGATATACCTATGGCAGGACATCTAGGGAGAGACCGGACTTTAAGCCGCCTCCTACATCGATTTTATTGGCCAGGTATACATGAGCAGGTCGCTGAATATTGTAGGAGTTGCGAAGCCTGTCAGAGGGTAGCCAAAATTGGACGACAAGATAAGGTACCATTATTACCTCTGCCATTAGTATCTACCCCCTTCGAAAGGATAGCCATGGATATAGTAGGTCCATTACCAAGAAGTGCGAAAGGTAATCGATTTATACTAGTGGTCGTGGACTACTACAAAATATCCAGAGGCTATCCCATTAAGGACCATCACTGCCCAAAAAATAGCTGATGAATTAGTAAAAATTTTTAGTAGGGTGGGTATACCCAAAGAAATTCTAACAGATCGGGGTACTAATTTTAGATCATCCTTACTTAAACATCTATACCAAGCATTGGGGATAGAAGCTCTGTTCACAACGCCCATCACCCACAAACTGATGGGCTGGTAGAGCGTTTAACCAGACTTTAAAACACATGTTAAGAAATTTGTAACAGATGAAAGTAAGCAATGGGACACTTATCTCCCCTACTTAATGTTTGCCTACAGGAAGTACCTCAGGCATCCACAGGGTTTTCTCCGTTTGAGCTATTATTTGGACATAATCCAAGGGACCTCTAGATATAGTTAAAGAAGAGTGGGAGGGTCACAAGATTCAAAAGGAACACTGTCCCTAGATTTTGGCAAAGTTCAGGAACGTTTAATGTCCTATGTTAAAAGGCTCATAACTCTAAACTACAACAGCAAACAAAACAAAAGCTGTATTATGACAAGGGCACAAGCTATAAAGAATTTAGTGCAGGAGAAAGTATTATTGTTGTTGCCATCCTCAGAACATAAATTGTTAATGAAATGGCAAGGACCATATGTTATTACCCAGAGAACTGGACCTGTAACCTATGAAATAGAAATCCCTGGCAAGAAGGGTAAGAAGCATATATATCATGCCAATCTATTAAAATCGTGGGTAGACCGGCCAAGTACGCTGGCCAGTTATGTCCTTCCGGAATCTGCTACTGAATTGGACTTAGCATACCACCGTTTGGAGGGAGTGGGGACAATAACAGATTTAGTGATCAACCCTGAGTTATCGACAATACAAAAGTCTAATTTGGATAATGAGTTACAAAAGTTCCAAAACACGTTCACAAATATTCCTGGGAGGGTTAGAGACACTAGACATCATATTAGAGTCACAAATAATCAGCCCTTAAGACAAAAACCTTATAGGTTACCTGAAAAATTAAGACAAGAGGTAATTCAAGAGGTAAAACGGATGCATGAAATGGGAATCATTGAACCTTCACATAGTGAGTGGTGTTTCCCTATGGTGGTGGTGGGAAAAAAGGAAGGGGGCATACGTATTTGCTTGGACTTCAGGAAACTAAATGCAGTCTCTCAATTTGATAGCTATCCAATGCCATGAATTGATGATATTTTAGACCATCTGGGAAGTGCCAGGTATTTTAGTACCTTGGACTTGACCAAAGGGTATTGGCAAATCCCATTGAATCCTGCTGACAAGGACAAAACTGCATTTAGTACACCTATTGGTCTCTTTCGATTTACAGTTATGCCTTTTGGATTACATGGTGCCCTGGCAACTTTCCAGAGAATGATGGATAACCTGTTAACTTCCCATTCAAATTATAGTGCGGCCTACTTGGATGATGTTATCATTTTTAGTCCCTCTTGGGAGGAACATTTGAAACATATTTCAGCTGTCCTAACCACACTTTCCGAAGCCGGCCTTACTATAAACCCCCACAAGTGTACAATCGCCATGCAGGAGACCAAGTATTTAGGATTTTATATTGGTAATGGGTGTATAAAACCAGAAATACGAAAGGTTGCAGCAGTAGCACATTGTCCCTCCTATTACAAAAGATGTAAGATCATTTTTGGGTTTAGCCAGCTATTATCGAAGATTTATTCCTAATTTTTCAGCGTTAGCCGGTCCCCTGACAGAGTTAACAAAGAAGAGGAAGCCCGACAAAGTTAAATGGACTGAAGAATGTGAGGAAGCATTCCAGTGCATTAAGGCTAGTCTGTGTTCCTTCCCTGTATTACGCACTCCAGACTTTTCACAAACATTCATTCTGCAAACAGATGCATCACAGTATGGAATTGGTGCTGTATTATCCCAGATTATAGATAATGAAGAACACCCCATTATCTATATTAGTAGAAAGCTTCACGAAAGGGAAACCCACTATTCTGTGATCGAGAAGGAATGTTTAGCTATTAAGTGGGCCATAGAAGCCCTTCATTTTTATTTGTGGGGATAGAGTTTGAATTATGGACTGACCATAATCCCTTATGTTGGTTGCAAGTAATGAAAGACAAAAACGCATGTATAATGCGTTGGTATCTCGCTTTACAACCCTATCGTTTTGTCATCAAACATAGAAAAGGAACAGCTCATGGTAATGCTGATTTTCTATCACGGTATGGAATGGAACCAAATAAAAAATAATATAGAAATAAAACTCTAGAGATAAGTTTCATCAGACCTCGGGTAAAGTAGAAATAAGTATCTGAAGAGTTAACAACTCATAGTTTTTTTGTGTGTTTTTCTTTTAGGGACCCGAGGTGGAGCCTTAGGTGTGGGAGGCTATGGCTCCATCTCTCTTGCTGAGAGATCTGATAATGAATTATCCTTAGGACAATCTTGTAGAACCAAATCCATAGTTTTGGTTTTAGGTGGGAGAATGTGAAGAATATAAAAAAATAAATAAATAAATAACTCTATTCAGATAGGGATATAGAGACCCTGGATGTATTGTGGTCTTTGTCATTGTTTTGTTTTGTGTTGTTTGTTGGGCTGGCCACCCACTTTGTATTTCATGTCCTCGTTTATGTCTTTGTTGTCCTTGTTTGTCCATTGTGTCTATATGTTATATACATTCCAGCCTTCTCATTATTGAGTTGAAGTCATAAACATAAAATGAATAAAATGTTTATAAAAGTCCAGTCCCATGCTATGCCTTCCAGATAACCATTTATAAGACACTGGCTAGCATGGTTTTGAATAGAATAGCAGTTGTGCTGAATTTGCCCTGTATAGTTATAGCAGGGCTCTGCCCCTTTAAATAGGGCTCCTGATTCACTTAGGAAGCTTCCCTTGTTTTAAGTATTTCTCTCCGTTTAGTGTCCAGCCCAAAACCTTTTTTTTTTGTTATTGTGGCAGCCCTGTAAAGGAGGAACTAGTAAATGCGGCTGTTTGCAATGAAGAACGCCGCAAGAGTAAAGTTTCGCCAGTAAAATTACCCGCTGTGAATGTGCGCATGATCATGAAGGCATTTAGCCTCTTTCTAGCAGCTAAATTAAGCGTTTTCCTTAAAAGTGACACAAACCCTTCCACATACCTCCTAAAAGTGAAATAGTGCTGTAGAATTGGGATTTACTCCCTTTCATAAAACGAGGATTTTTCACTGCTTGTGGTTCCCAGAGAGGCTGTGCCTGCTTCCATTAGGCTCTCAGGTCTGGTCCTTAGGAGCTGGCCGGCCCTAAAACAGTGGAATTTATATCCCAGTCAAAGGAAGTGATCTCTGTTCCCATACATTTTTTTGTATACAATTCTTATTTAACCCGTATTTAGTTTATCAACCTATAAATGTATTTGATGGTTAAAATAAAACACCAGAGTTTGAAAATTAATTAATTTTCTGTACAAAGAAAGAATTTAATTTTGAAAAGGAACTCAGGGAGGTTTTGGATCACGTGACTTGTAAAGGTATATAAGTGACTATGTGTGAGTGAAAAGGAGTTAGTTGACTCTCAGGAGTCTGACCAGGAGGTGCTGCCTCTAAGCATGTTACTGTGCTAGCGTTCTTTCTAGTACATTCCTTTGTTATCTGGAACTTTATTTATTTTTCCGTATGCAGTACGCTATTTTGTTGGAATAAAGAAGATAATTCTATTATGGCTTCACATCCAACTGTCTTCTGGTCCATCATTTCCCACGCACTGTGACAGCCCTCCTTCAGTCCTCAGGTACCACACCATCCTCCCATGATTTATTAAAAAGGGTAGTCAGTGGTGTTACTAGTTCTTCCCTTAGTTCTTTTAGAATTCTGGGGTGAATCCCATCATGCCTCATTGCTTAATCCACCTTCAGTTTTAAGAGTTCTTTCAGAACCCTTTCTTCTGTGAATGGACTAATATCAACCCCCCTATCCAGAGTGCTTCTATTGACTGGATTAGGTACCCCCCCCCCGCTTTTCCATTGTGAATACTGAGCAGAAGTATTTGTTCAGTATCCCTGCTTTTTCACTGTCGCTCTCTGCCCAACCACCTTCCTCTTTATTCAGCCTCCGTATCCCTGCCTTAGTCTTTCTTTGCTCCCTAATGTACCTATAAAAGTTTTTATCTCCCTTCTCAACTGAGTTGGCTATCTTTTCCTCGGGTTAGGCCTTTGCTATTCTGACTGCCTTCCCTGCTTTCTTCTGCTTTAACTGTTACAGTTCTCTGTCCTGCTCCTTCTGTGTTTCCTTATACTTACTGAATGCTGTCTTATTCTCCCTTACCTTCCCCATCACTTTTTTTGAG
Source organism: Neoceratodus forsteri (assembly GCA_016271365.2). Classification (NCBI taxonomy): domain Eukaryota; kingdom Metazoa; phylum Chordata; order Ceratodontiformes; family Ceratodontidae; genus Neoceratodus; species Neoceratodus forsteri. The sequence goes on along the minus strand of CM057450.1, from coordinate 654,291,195 downwards.
AACCATAGTGTTTTTTTCTTTCATTTTGATTTGTGTTTATTTGCTTCACACAGAGGCTTGTTGCCTCTGTGATGGTGGTTTTGATATTTCCCCATTGTTGCTCCATCCCACCTTCTTGCCTGTTTGCTAGTGCTTTTCTGAGGCACTCTTCCATTTTGATAAAATCGGCCCTCCTGAAGTCCAGCACCTTCACTTTTCTGTGGCTTGACTCTACAGCTAAGTTTATCATGAACCACACTGTTTGGTGGTCGCTTGTTCCCAGATGGCTACCCACTTCAAGATCAGAGATCCTCTCTCTGTCCCAATTTGAGAGTACCAGGTCTAAGATTGCTCCCTACTGAGTGGGTTCCAAAACTAGCTGTCTGAAGCATGCCCCCTGTAGGGCATCGAGAATGGCCCTGCTCTTGGATGTGGCTGTAGCAAAGGTGCTTCAGTTAACATCTGGCATATTCTGGTCCCCCATCAGAAATATCTCCACTTTCTCTGCCATCCCAACGATGCCTTCTATCATTTCCTTGCCTATTTCCTCCTCCTGAGATGGGGGTTTGTATACAACCCCTGTGCGGATTGTGGAGCCATTTCCAGTCTCCAGGGTGACCCGCAGTGCCTCCTCTCCCCCCGTTTACCCTTTAGTTATGTTGCTTTGATCCCTTCCCTTACATAAAGAGCTACTCCTCCTCTCTTCTTCCCTCCTTGTCCCTCCTATAGATTGTGTACCCTGGTATGTTGACATCCCAGTGATGGTTCTTTGTGTACCATGTTTCTGTGACTGCCATGATATCCAGGCATCCCTCTTTCATCAAGGCCACTATTTTGGGTAGCTTTTTACCTAGACTATGGGCATTGGTACTCATTACCCTTCATTTTTTTATGGCTTTATTTCTTTTTGCCCCATCCCTGTCCTTACTGCCTTTCTCTTTTTCTCCATTTACCCCTGCCCTTCTCCCTATCGACTGCTCTATGTTGTTGTTTACCTTACTAGCTACCCTGATTTTTTTGGGGGGGTTGGGATTTCCCTTCTCCTTTTCAGTGCCTTCCCCCTTGGCTAGTTTAAATGCTTGCCAATGAAGCATTTAAACCTATCACCTAGGATCCTGGTTCCCCTCCTGCTTTGATGCAGACCATCGCACCTGTATAGGCCTGCATCCCTCCAGGTGGGCCCCAGTCCCCAATGAAGTCAAATCCTTGAGCTCTGCACCAGTTTTTCAATCAGTCATTGAATTCCATGGTGTGGAGTACCCTAGCCTGATCCATGCCATAGACAGGTAGCACTTCCGGGAAAGTTACCGTCTGTGCTACTTGTCTAAGGCCCCCTGATGTTTGTTTTGTTTTTTGTTATTTTAACATTGTTAAGGTGCCTTGGTTTTGGAAAGGCACCATACAAATAAAGCTTTATTATTTATTATTTATTATTACTATCACAGGGTTACTTTGTCTGATGAAGGGTTTCCACCTGAAACTTCATCAAGTTAATACGTAGTAAGCAGCATGTTTCTTGCAGCATTCAGGAAGTGCACTTAGCATGCATGTCAGCATTTCCACGTCTGTTCATGGGCAGATTTCAATACAGACTTTGGATTGTTCTGCTTCAATTCTAGTATATTGGTGACATCCAGTGAATTTTAGATACCGGAGACTTTCAAGTCCAGAGCAAGAGAAAAAAAATGCCCAAAACTACAGCTATGTTTTTGTTTTGTTATGACTTTCTTTTTTTATTTTATTTATTTATTGAAATGTTTCACCAGGAAGGCACACTGAATAACACGTTACTCATCTTCCGGTGCAACTGAGGGTTACAATTGAATGAAGAATTAGATATGCAGTTTACCATTTAACATATATGAGAAAGTAAACATTTCATTATATTTGTAACATGACATACAGTTAAAAAATATCATAAAAAATCATACAGCCACATTTGTGACATAACATACAGTTAAATATATCATACCTGTGGAATATGCATTTAATTGCAAGTGGCATATCTGAGGAACATAGTACAGAAATTTAATGTAGCCTTGTAGCCAACTCCTTGCAGGAATGGATCACAGATTAGAGGAAGATCATTTAATAATTATTGAATGAATGAGGTGCAGTGAGGTGACATCAAGGAGAGTAGAGGGGTAGACAGGGGAAACCAGCTGGGGAAGGAGAGGGTAACGATGGGGGGAACATTACCGGAGCATAGTGAACAAAAAATCAGTTGTGAGGGGCAACTTAACACTGGGCTAGTGGAATCTGGGAGCACCTCAGGCAACAAAAGTGCAAGTTATTAGCTCAAGTGAACTAATTCCTTTGTTTAAGTTCAGGGAGATAGAGAGGGGGACAGGAGGAAGGTGAGGATGAGGGATAGGGTAGGGAAGGATGAGTCATACCTGGAACTGGCCCCTTCAGAGTGTGAAGATCACTGCTAGTGGCGGAGTGAGGTGAGGACTTAGAATAAGGGGCAGGAGTAGGCAAGGACAAGTTGGGTAGAGATAGTGGAGGGCATAGTAAAGAGAAGGAGGAGAGGAAGAGGAGGAGGGGTGGGAGAAACTTGCCTAAGACTAGGCTTCTTCAGGATGTTGAGAACCCTGCCAGAGAGCAGAGGCAGGTGAGGATGAGTAGAAAGGATGGAGGGGAAAGGGGAGTGAAGGAAGAGTCATTTCCCAGTGCTTGGCCCCTCCAGGATGCTGAGATCCCTGCCAGGGGGCAGAACTAGGTGAGGACACATTGGGCAGAGGGAATAGGGAGGATAGAAGAGGAAAGGAAAAAAAGGAGGGAGGGAAGAAACTTTCCTGAGAGTAGACATCACTAGGGTGCTAAGAATCCCGACAGAAGGCAGATTTAGGCAAGAACAAGTTGGATAGAAAGGAGAGAGGGGGAAGGGAGGGGAAGGAGGAGGCTTATCCAGTGCTAGACCCCTCCAGGGTGATGAGAACCCTGCCAGAGGTCAAAACTAAACAGGGACAAGTTAGTAATGGAAGAAGTTTAGGGGTAGGAGTGATGGGGTAAGCGGTGAAGAGAAAGGAGAGCATGCAGAGAAGCAGGCTCGGAGGAGGAAGGTTTAATAGGGGATGTGAGTCATGGAGAGGAGCAGAGGTATAGGAGGATGGTTAAGGAGGGTTAAAGCAGGAGCAGTTAGATGAGAGAAAGTTGTGTAAGGCAGAGGCAAGGGAGTAGGAGTAGGAGGAGTGTCATATTTGGGGAGGTAGGGAGTTCCAGATTTGCAGGAAATGATGGGTGAAGCCGGACTGACCGATGAGAGTGGTTCAATGGGGGACTAGCAAAGCGGTGTCAGAGGATCTTGGGGAGGGAGGGGAAGAGAGTGAACATGAGAGGTAGGAGGGAAGTTCTCCTAACCAAAATTTAGAAGTGAGTTTGGCACAATGAGTGAGGCGCCTGTTGGCAAATGGCGGAAGGAACAGGGGGTGGTAGAGGTCACAGTGAAGTGTGCATGATGGAGCATCAAGGGCAAAATGATAGAAGGAGTTAAAGAGAATGTCCAATCTGGTTAGGAAGGATTTGAGGGTGGCACCATAGACTACATAACAGTAGTCAAAAATGGGAAGGATCTTCTTCTGGACTAGTTCACGCCACGCCATAGGAGGAATTCTGCTATGGTTCCTGAATAAGGTACCAAGCTTGGGGTGCAGTTTTTTCAGGATGGTGTCAATGTGGCCAGAGAAGTTGAGGTGTTGGTCCAACCAAACCCAAAGGTATCTGAATGAAGTGGTGTACTCTAAGATTGTCCCATCAAGAATATGGAAAGAAGATAAAGGGTGGAGCCTAGAGAGTGTCTCTGCCTAGTGCCAAAGGTCATGGAGACTGTCTTTTTGGCATTTAGGAATAGCTGATGTGAGGCAAACCATAGCTGAACCTGGTGGAAGTCATGCTGAAGGGTGGTTGCTACATTGGCAGGGCATTTGCCAGAGGAGAACAGGATGGTGTTGTCAGCATACATATGGATAGAGGAGGAGGGGGAGCATACTGAAGGCAAGTCATTTAGGAAGATGGAGAAGAGAATGGGTCCAAGCACCGAGCCCTGTTTGACTCCTGTGGAAATGGGGGGGGGGATTGTATCCTGAATCTTGACTGATTGTGTTCTTCCTGAGAGGTAAGCTCTAATCCAGTTTTGGGCAGAAGTAGACAACTCAGCAGTCATAAGGGAGTCAAGAAGTAGGGCATGGGAGACTGTGTCGAAAGCCTTGTCAAGGTCGACAAAGATATCAGAGATAATGTGGCCATTATCCATCCCGATGAGGATGGAGTCAAGTGAGCCTGAGTAGGGAGGTGGTAGTGGTGTCAGTGAACTTCATGTGTTTCCTTTCCTTTCCAGCACAAGAAAGTAAGGTCATAGGGGTCATTGGGGAAGTTTATCTTTGGGCTAGCTGACTGCAGTTTATAACTCTTTTTAAGTTTACTCTCTGATGATCGTTCTATGACCAGAGCATGTGTATTATACAATAGGGTATTTTGCAGTTGTTGTGAGAGTTACAGCCCCAGTCCCAACCATTCCCCCATTTAAAGGACAGTTGCATGACCTCAGCTCTATTTAATAATTTGTGGAGCAGATAGGCTCCCAGATTAGCAAATGCAGATTTGATTTTTATACCCTCTCCATATATTCAAGTTGGGTGTACTGCAATTTGAGCCCTTATAGCGACTTTGTATCCCCCCAATTCTAAAAGTCGTGATTTTTAACTTTTACTCAAGCTGTTTAGTTTGGCCAGGTATATGCACTTAGTTTGGGATGCTGGATGTACCAAACATTTTTTAACATCTATTAAACATCTATGTATTCGAGCACTATCTGCACTTTAGCTGTTTTGATTGCTTTAGTGTTGTAAAACATGGTCATTTTGCTGTAAAAATATTTTCACTATATTCAATGAATGTGATTGAGTTAAAATAAAATTTGACAAAATTGTACATTTTCATTAGGATTGAATTAGGCTCTAATCATTTGGTGCTAAATTCAATTTGCGGAAATTTAACCAATTCGTGCCATGCACTTAGTATAACTAATGCAAAAAAAAAACAAAAAAAACATTTTGCAATATTTAAAAGCTGTGAAGCTCCAAGTATAGCAAGCCATTTTTATGTTTGCTTGCATGCATGTGCAAGAAACATAGTGCCATCATCGGAGTTTTCGGAGGTGTGTCAGCCCTCTTCCAATTCAGTCAGTGTGTTTGCAGGCACGGCTGCAGTTCTCCAGTGCCTTCTGGAGCTGTCTATGACAGCTCCAAAATGCAGTGGCATACAGTTGAAAGGGGGAGCTATGCTTCAGTGAGCAGCAATCAGATATCGCCTGCTCATGCACGCTCCCTCTACACACACACACACACACACACGATCTTGAGTACGTCACATCGATGGTACAACAACATGGAACGTCCTTGCGCATGCGCATTAGACAATGCACAGCTCCTGTGGAAACAGCCACATAGGAGAGATCTATTTTGATCATGGGGAAACAGCCACGGCAGTGAGATCTATTCGAAAAAAGACAGTAGCGCTGATGAAAGGACACAGTCCTGATGTTCCGCATAGGTGGGTAGCACTATATTTAGTTTAAAAACATTAGTCTATGACAGCAGGGGAACGTGGACTGAGCGGGGCTTCTTCTTGTGGTGGGGGGGGCACCATAAGCAACAGCACAATGCTCACTAAGATTGTGAGGTAATTACAGCTGCACTCAAGAAATGTTTAGTTGATGCCCACACACTATATAAGACAATGGATGGGCACCAATTAAACAACAGTGCTGCATTCACTTCTCGAGGTTCCATAACAACTGTAAACCCCTCGAGCTTCGCTCTTGAGGTTTACTAGGTTGTCATGGCAACCTCTTGAAGTGAATACAGAGTCATTGTTACCTGACACCCATCCATTATCCTCTATATAGAGAATAATGTATGGGCAACCATACACAACAATCTGTGTTTCCATCGAGGGGTTGAGATGACAGCATATGAACCTCGATAGCGAAGCTCAAGAGGTCAGTGCTGTTACCTCAACCCTGAGATGGAAACACATGCCGAGCTGTGTGTGGTTGACCATATTTTATTTTTTATAGTGTATGGTTTTTTTACAGTAGAGTGACAAACCACCACTGAAGTGAAAACAAAAAATCTTTCCATTTCTTTGTTCTACTCACATATCAAAATCAAATGTCCAGACTTTTGAAAGGTAAAAGATATGACTTTGGGCACTGGGTGGTTAGTAAGTAGCTAGGTGTAGAATAAATGAGAAATTTAAAATTGTATGACCTTTGAACTGTGCATAACAACTGTTCGGAATGCGCATAACAACACTTTAGAATGCACATAACGGTTTAGAATGTGCTTAACAAGGATTTTGAGCAGGCTGATTTTTATATGTAACACAGGGTAACCATATACTATAAAGTAATTCAATCCAGGATTACACAGTCTTGGTGGCCCATATCAGTTTATAAACTGATTGAAAACAGTGGTTAATAGACACTGTTCATATGCGATAATGTATTTATTCAGGGTAGTCTAGTCAAGATGTAAAATACTGTTTTCAGTGTGTTCTGATTTTACGCAATGCAGCACAATATTGTATAGATGTAGATCCCCACTGAACATAAGATGTCATGTCTTCTGTGAACTACCCAGGCTAAACATATAGCAATCAGCAGGCAAGTTCTAGGAAAACACATTGTAAAAATGTGTAAAAGGAAGACCACATTTAAACTGCTTCTCAGCAGATTTGCATTGTACAAATTCATTAGAAATAATGGGTAAAAGCATCCCAAAAGCTCTCCACAGCCATATCGACTCTGACCAGATTTTGTTCTTTCTTATTATGGCTTGCTACTCATCTGTTTGCACCCCCATGCTCTTTTAGTTCTCCTTCATCAAAGTGGGTAGTACTGCATTCATGCATGGTCAGGTGACTGGTTCAAGTCAATCAGAATTTGAGGATTTCTGTGACCATTTTATAATATTTGACATATCTTTGATTTGACATATCATAATCTTTGACCAGCTTGAATTTGGTGTACAGAGCTAAGGCCTTGATCCTGGGGGTAGACTGGCTGCAGTGTGCAGCTGTGCGAGGTGTCCTGGTTTTATTCCACTGGGTAGCCAGTGGTGTAGCCCGGTGTCCCCTTTGGTCCTTCCCTGGGGCATGCTGTAGAGTGAGCCTAGGTGGAGGACTATTAGTGACAGCCATGGACTTGTAGTCGTGTCTGCCCTGTGGGATTTATTGAGGCTCTTTCCGGACCCAGAGCAACAGACCATCGAAGTGGATTTTCTTTTGGACCTTATTTCTACAAATTATGGTCAGATGCATTTTATTTTAAATCTGTAAGGCAGTGAAAGTGCCTTTCTCTACATCCCAGGCTATAGTGAGAGGGTGCTTGGTATGAGAGAGTTGGTCATTGTTTGTTTTCCCTTCCCCCTTTTTTCTGGGAACAACCAAGGGGGTTGGGGAATGTTCTAAACTTTTCCTTTTAACTGATCCCCTTCGGTGGTGTTAGGACCATTGGGGGTTTGATTCAACTGCAATTTAGTACTGCTCTATGTCCTTTAGATTATTTGTTTTTATTACAAGCATGGACTGGATGACTGGGACATTTTAGGTTTAGAAATTAATGTTGTTAGTAGCATTTTTTTCAGTTTTATTGGGTTTTATATTGTATTGTATTTTGTATATTATTTTGTTTTTTTAGACTGTGTAATTTATTTGGGTTGTTGAAATGTGTAGGAGGCCTGCCCCCACTGTCGTACACTATTCATCCTCCGCTCTTTGTGCCCTCCATCCTTTTACCTCTCCCCCTTGGCAGTTCACTATTTACCAACACTGCAGAGCGTTGGGTATTGTTTGTCAAGGGGGGGTGCCGGGGGTGTGAACAGCGAAGGGTGAACAAGGGGGTTCACCATATCAAGGTAGTGGGATCCAGGAGATGCCCTGGGGTGAAATGGAACTCAAATCGTGGTCCTTCTTGTCTGGCTTCCATACCCAAGGGCACCACTAATTTTGGTGGGTAGGTGGCCCTGACAGCCTTGGAGGTTCATCCAGCTCAGGTGGTGTTATGCAATGCCAGGTCTATGAAAAACAAGACCGCAATTATTGAGGATCTTGTCAGAACAACTGACCTGGCTTGTATCACCGAGACCTGGCTGGAAGAAAACTCCGGCACTGTATTGGAGACCGCTGTTCCAGCTGGGTACTCAGTGTTTCATAACCCGAGATTGGATCACGTGGGGGGGGATTGCGGTCTGTTCTAAGACCGAATTGGGCCTTATGAGTGTACCAGTTGAGGAGACCCAGTCATTTGAGTGTACCGTGGTAGCAGGTGTAGGCTGCAGGATCGCTCTCATCTACCGTCCACCCGGAGATGGGAAGCGGTTCCTGCAGGAAGTGGAGGACTTCGTGATCGACATAGCATTTGAGTCTCCTAGGCTGATGGTCCTGGGTGACTTCAGTGCCTGGGTCAATGATGAACTCAAGCAATTTGGTCAGCACTTCCTCCAATTGATGACATCTCTGGGCCTCACACAGATTGTTTCTACTGCTACCCATAAATCTGGTCATTCTCTTGACTTGGTCTTCCTCCTGGGGGTCGAAGCTTACAATTTGGGGGTGGAACCAGTTGGTTGGTCCGACCATTACTCAGTGTGGTTCAATTTTTTTCACCCCCTTCATAGGCCTACCCCTGCAGAGATGGTCAGGTACCGCCCTTTGTGAGATATAAGTTCCGAAGGCCTGGCCATGGTCCTTGACCTATCTGTCCTTCCATTGGTTAACAGTGACCCAGAAGCCCTAGTGTTGGGCTATAATATGGCCATATCTGCTGCTCTGGATGTTATTGCTCTGGTCCGTGTTTGTCCTCTTTCCCTTTGCCCTTGGTCCCCTTGGTTTGATGGGTCCTTGAGGGAGATGCGGTGACTAGGATGAAGGTTGGAGCGTTGCTGGCGTAGGTCCTGCCTTGATGTTGATCACCTTAGATTGATGGACCATTATCGAGCCTATCAATCTGCAGTCTCCTGTAAGAAGGCAGAGTTCCTGTCTGGGGAGATTGTGGCTGCCCAGAATCGACCAGCTCAGCTTTTTTGAACGGTGGACAGACTGTGCAACCCAGCCTGTCTACAGGTACAGAAAGCGTTTTCACAAATTGAGTGTGAGGAGCTTGCTCAATTCTTTGCGGCAAAGCTGGTCGACATCAGAGGGGTACGCCAGCTGGCATACTCCATGGACACTGTTCTGAACGAGTGTTTGGGCACTACACCTCAGTTTTCCGGAAGTACCTTCAACCAGCCTGAGCTTTTTGATGTCATGCAGATTGTCCAGGGTATGCACCCTATGTGCTGTAGTTTGGATCCTGGACCAACCTCCCTGATTTTGGGTTGTAGTGATATTCTTGGTCCGATCCTCACACAGATAGTTTGGAGCTCCTTGGAAACAGGTGAGTTTCCTAGCTCCCTGAAGGAGGCGGTGGTGACACCCCTCCTGAAGAAAGCTTCTTTGGACCCAGACTGCCATGCTAACTACAGACCTATCTCAAACCTCCTCTTCATAGGGAAGTTGATCAAGAAAGTAGTGGCCGTACAACTGGACAACCATTTGACCATCCATGATATCCATGAGCCTCTCCAGTCTGGTTTCCGAAAGAGGCATTGTACCGAGACGGCACTGGTTCGGGTGCTCAATGATCTCCTGATGGCTAGAGATCAGAAGAACCATTCTGTTCTGGTTCTTCTTGATCTCTCTCCAGCATTTGACACTGTGGACCATGGGGTTCTGCCTAATCACTTGAGGTTCATCTGCAGCCTGTCTGGTATGGTTCTCAGGTGGTTTTCATCTTTCCTTACTGGAAGAACTCAGAAGGTGATGTCAGGGATTTATTACTCTGACCCAGTTTCCCCTCTCTTGTGGGGTCCCTCAGGGATTGGTGCTGTCCCCAATGTTGTTCGCAGTGTATATGCTGCCCCTCGGAGACATTGTGAGAAGGTATGGGCTGAGGTTTCATTGCTCTGCTGATGACACCCAGCTCTACCTATCTTTTGCACCTGACTAGGATATAGCCCTCTAGGTAATAAACAACTGCCTTGCAGAAATCCAAGAGTGGATGAGTTCAAGCTGGCTGAGGTTGAACTCGGAAAAGGATGGGGTGTTGGTGATTGACCCGGGTCACCGGATAGGGGGGTTGGGAGTGGATTCTCCTTCCAGACTTTTTCTTGGGGGTTTGCCTCTCCCGACCTCTGAATGGGTGGGCGAAACCTGGGGTTAATTTTTGACGAGGGGCTGACACTGCATTCACAGGTGTCAGTGGTCATCAAATCTTCCTTTTACCATCTAAGGAATATCTCCACAGTTAAGCACCTTGTTCCATCCAGTGATCTGCCTACTTTGGTCCATGCGTTTGTGTCCTCATGCTTGGATTATTGCAGTGCCCTTTACTTAGGGCTTCCAGGGGTAGATATTCACACCCTGCAGCTGGTGCAGAATGCTGCAGCCCAGTTACTGATGGGAGCCTCGCATTCCTGTCATATTTTTCCAGTGCTGCGTGAACTGCACTGGCTGCTGGTAGAGTGACGAATCACCTTTAAGGTTGGTTTACTGACATATAAAGCCCTACATGGACTGGGTCTGGACTACCTGAAAGAGCTCCTGATTCCTTACTGCCCCGGACAGTTGCTCTGCTCGACTGATGAGGGATTGCTAGAGGTTCCAAGGGTTTATTTAAAATCATCTGGGGCCCATGCATTTATGCATGCGGCCCCTACCCTTTGGAACTCTTTACCCCATCAGATGCGTGAGTGCGTGAAAGTGGAGGGTTTTAAACAGGCCTTAAAACCTTCCTTTGGACCCAAGTGTTTGGGCATTAACCTGAATAATATTTTGTGGTTTTACTGGTTTTGTTTTTTAAAATATTATACAGTTTGTAAGTATGCGCTTTAGCTGTTTTATTGTAATGTGCGGTGCCTTGGTATTTTGAAAGGCGCCATACAAATAAACTTGATTGATTGATTGATTGATTGAGTGATCGATATATAAATGTTTTAGTTTTATATTTCTTAAGTAAGTCAATTACAGTTTTTTTATTCATTTTTTTAAAGGATGAGGAGTGTCCCTGATCTGGAGGAGGTTCTAGTTGAGGAAGACATGATTCACCAAGATGTTGATATTGACAATCACAATGAAAATTGTGCAACCAGGAACATAGTTGCCAATACCTATTTTTCCTGATGTTAGCATGCATTAAGACATGCAAGACATATAAATATACACGCACTATATATTATTAGTAATCGCATTAAACAAAATTATTACAATAAGAGGTTATTACCATTGCTTGTTTATTAACAACTTTGGTATGCCTTCATCCAGTAGTGTAACCACAGTCCTCAAGGGATGGCTTAAATGTAACTCTGATAAACATTACATCTAGCCGATTAGGGCTGAAGTGAGGAATCATGGTGGCAGCAGCAACCTACCCTCTTTTGGAACAGCAGAGTAAAGATAATCTGATGTATAGGAATCCCAATATGATGCCAAGGCAGTACAGTTATTGGTGACATTTAAATGTATCATTAAAAAGAAAGGATGAAAAGAGGGCAGACAAAATTGACCAAAGAAGAAAAAAATTGTGGTCAGCAAGCATACAGGAAACAAAATCTGGAAGCTCATGTATGCAAACGATACCAGTATAGGACATAACATTCAAGACCTAAAGACCAAAGTGGCAGAGCCTGTGTGAATATTGTGGCCATTACTGAGTCGTGGTTGATTGAAAATCATGGGACGGATTTTCAAATACCCCTGAATGCCACCAGCCCTGGGTGCAGATAACATAAGATACACAGAGCTTGCAGCATTACCCAGGCTGCCAATCAGAACTGTCTATCCTGTGCACCAACTGCTGCAAATTAGACCAACTGTTTCTGGTACAGCTTGCAGCAATCCCACATAACCTTTATTACCAGACTTGCACCAAATATTTAGCACAGCCTGCTGTAAATTGGGTGAAGTGTTGCAATTGTACCCAACCTAGTAAAATATGGACAGCTGCAGCAAAGGTGTTTGGTGGAGCTGCACCCAAAAATGAGTTTGATGTGGGGCTTGGAGCATGCCATGTGTCACCCTTTGAAAATCATGCCCCATGGATGACACATCTTCTTACCATAATGTACGCTGACAAAGAAGGACCTGGTTGGAAGGAAAGGAGGTGGTGTAGTGCTTTATGTCAACAAAAACATATTCATGGTGTGGATATAGGGAATCCAGAGGAGAGGCATATGTACGGTGGGTCAAATTGGAGTCAGGGAATCGAGTCACTATTTGCACTACATTGATCTACAACCTCCAGCTCAGGGGGAGAAATTAGATAAGGTACTAATGGAAACCATTATCAAGATGTCAACAAAAGGGGGGTGTCTCTAATGTTTCATTTCAACCTGACAAATGTAGATTGGAGTCACACAGCAACAACTCAAGCTACAATCTGGGACATTCTAAATATTGTTCACAATAGTATCATACTGGGATGGAATGTGGATGTAGAAATACCAGTAGAATAGGTATGGTCTGTGATAATATGTAGAGAGGACTGGGCAGAGTGAACAGGTGGATCAGTCATTACCTGACATCAAATTTAATGTTCATTTGTTTCTAAAACTCTCTGGCCCAGATATTCAAAAAAGTTGAGCCATGCTCAATAGGGTTGAGCCTGCGCAAGTCCGAAACTGCGCCATTCTGCGATATTCAGCAGGATGCAGTTGTGCCTCTGAAATCATGCTGAGCAACAGCACAATGATAATGAAGGCATGTGCAACTGAAGGGGGAGGAACCATGCATAAATGGCACAGTGTGATATTCAAAGACTTGCGCAATGCGCAACAGTGGAGCAAGCGGAAGTTGCACCATAGCAGAAATGAGCCAAAATAAAAAGGAGCAAGGAAGAGGCGCAAGAACGCTACAGGGAAGCCACATGTGTCAGAGGCAGAGGCACAGACAGGTCAAGTGGCAGGAACAGGGCAGGCCAGGGAAAGGCCACAGCAACAGACAGGCACAGGGAAGGTGTGGGGAGCCACACAGCTCAGAGGCCAGCACAGGCAGGTGTACCCGGTTCAGGGGAGGTAGCAGCCAGGACAGCGGGAGGAATAAAGTAACAGCTGCCGGGGGGGTGAACGCAAGCCAGGGACATGGCCAGTGCCACCTTCCACATGGAGGCCGTAATGAGGGGGGTGAGAAGGCGGGTGGCAGGGGGACGTGGCCGTGGAAGGGCCCATCAGTGGTATGCCCCCAACAGGCAGTACCGAGTCCGCACCAGCTATGAGCTGTACACAGATACTGAGATTGTGGGCCGGTACCACCTGAACAAGGCAATACTGAGGCGGCTCTGTGATCTGTGCAGTGATGTGATGCAGGCACCCACACGATGGAGCCATGCCCTGTCAGTGGAGACCAAGGTAACAGCCTGCATGTGCTTGCTCACCACGGGTATCTTCCAGAGACCAACTGGGGACACCACAGGCATAACCCAGTCGGCCACATCACTCCACCTCACCCAGTTCCTCAGCGCACTGCTGCCACATGCTGAGGAGTACATCCATTTCCCCAGCACAGTGGCGGAGCGCACAGCAAGCATACAGGAGTTCCACAGGGTAGCACGTATGCCTGGCATGCTAGGGGCAATAGACTGCACCCATGTGGCCATATGCACACCACCTGGCCCCGAGGGGGCCGCATATATAAATCACAAAGGCTATGCCAGCATCAACTGCCAGGTGGTGTGCGATGCCAGGGGGTGCATCATCAATGTCTGTGCCACGCACCCTGGGGGAGCACATGATTCTTACATCTGGCACCAGTCAGCACTGTGCCACAGATTCAAGAGTGGGGACATCCCCACTGGACACCTAGTGGGTGAGTATGCAAACCAAATGGACTAATACAGGGCCTGGGGGGCATGGCCAGAGGTGCCATGGGTAGTGGCCTACATGGCTTGGGGCAGGGCGATGCTGATCACCAAACTAACCTCCACCCTCTACACACAGGTGACAGTGGATACCCACTCCATCCCTGGCTGATCACACCCTACCAGCAGCCCACAACCCCATCACAGCAACGCTACAATGAAGCACATGCCACCACACGCATGTCATCGAGCGGGAGTTTGGGATGCTGAAGGCACGTTTCTGTAGCATGGACACCTCCGGCAGTGCTCTACAGTACAGCCCTTCAAAGGCCTGTGGGATATTCCTGGCCTGTTGCATCCTGCACAACATGTCCAACGAATGTGGGATAGCCATACAGGTTGAAGAGATGGACAGCAATGGGGATGATGGGGATGCCGGTGATGATGGTGATGGGCAGCCCCCCCTTTGCCGATGGCACCCCCGACTGCTCCGGCTGGCACAGCTGCACTGGGACACCATCACAGAAGAGCACTTCAGCCAACCCAGGTAAGTCATGGGGCCATGCGCAACCACCAGTGGCCAAGGCACAACCCACATACACGCAGGAACCCACACTGGGGGTGCATGCCGTCGAGGGAAGTGGCAGGGCACAGAGGTACACACACAGCCAGGGATGGATGAGGATTAACAAGTCAAGCCGAAGGACACACACACACACACACACACACACACGCACACAACGCAACAAACGTGCACAGAGGCCAGAAGGCACACCGACCCAGAACGCACACCCTAGCAACACACATGTCCACAGGCCACCACACCCACTGCCTGTCCATGTGCGTTTGTCAGATGCTGGGCACCATTGCACTTAGGTGTACAGCGCAATGCAGGCATCATCATGCACACGTAACTGCGGACAACAGCTGGGAGGGTGTGCAGGTGGACTGTGTGTCCGTGTGCAGGGCCGGGTACCCCCCCATGCACTGTTCACTGAAACACACAATGCACACAGGGCAGCACCAGACAGTAGCCTCGCTGGTAGACAGGTCAGTCTCGCGACACAGTACCACGGCCGGCACGGATGCGTGGGCAGCCCCGCTGAGACCCGCCAGCACTGGCAGGCTGACCACTGGCCTCATGGGGTGGCACCAATGGTCCCCCAGGGGTTCCACTGCATGAACGCGACCGTGCCCATGCAGGGGTCTGCAGCACACCAAACATGCCTGCACCAGGAGTGCTCGGGATGCCCACAGCTGAACCTGGTGTCGACAGGGTGGGAGTCGCACGATGCCAGGAATGGGGAGTGGAGAGTGCACTGCGTGGTGTCCACAACACATGGGCACCTGACTATGTGCCCATTGTGGCCATGACAGCAATGAACGCCTGTGCATGCCTGTCAATGGCAGCGGTCACATCCTTCCACAAACGGTCCATCCGTGCCAGGATCTGGTTGGTGTCCCTGCTGTGATACTTCTCTGCCTGCTCCAGAGCCACACACAGTGCTTCCACAGACATCACAAGCCACATCTGCTGCTGGACCGATGCTCGCAGTAGGCGGGTGTGCTCGTCCAAGAGGTCATCAGCCTCCTCAGCATCCTGTCCCTCAGAGTGTGCAAAGGGCCTGATGTTCAGCACCCCTTGAGAGTGGGTGCTGTGCACCAGGACCAGGTCTGGGCACGTCCACAGGTGGTGCACAGATGCTGCCACTGAACCCTGTACCCACAGGCCCAGTGGGTGACTGCTGATGCTGCCCCTCCGGCTGCCACACCCCAGGGCTCAGTGGTACTGCCATGGTGGCTGCAACAGTCCCACTGTCCTGAACAGACACCGGTGCTGCCCCACTGGTGCTGACAGGCACAGCCTGGGACTGTGCTGACATGCAGGCCCCCACGGCGGCACCACCCACAGCCATGGGCGCAAAATGCCCTGCTGTGTGTCCATCCTGTGGCACACATGTGTCACTGCCCCATGATGGTCGTGTCATCATCACTGGTGCTGGACTCTGCCCTGGCCACAGCCACAGTATGCTGGCATCTGTGGATGCCAGCACGCTGGGACACAGGCAGGGCTTCATCCACACCTGTCTCAATGACATCAGTGTGGACAGCCAGGTGACCCCACTGTCGTACAGATCCACACATACCTGTGGAGGTGGATGGTCCCACCTCCGACTCCATCCAACTGTCCGCAGTGGACAGGCCCACCACCGCTGACCCATGCAGATGCTCAGGATCTGTAAGGGAAAGCAAAGTCACGCTACTGCGTGTGACCTACCCTGCCCCCCCCAGACAGACCATGATTTACCATGTAGAGATGGGCCACCACCCGTCTGGAAGCCACCACCTGGAACTCCCTCTATGGCACTTCGGTGCATGCTTGCAGCAAGCCTGTCCTCTGCTGGGGTGAGCTGTACCACCTCCGGCTGTCCCCCACCTGTTGCAGCACGTGCTGCCCTGATGGCAACCACCTTCTCCTTTACCCTCCTCCTGTCTGTGCCCATCTTCTTCTTACACTCCTGCACGGAGCGATGGTGGCTGCCATGCAGGTTCATGGCGCTGCCACCGCTCCCATGCAGCAGCAGGGCCTGAGGGTGCCCCGTCCACTGAGCAGTGGCTCCTGATCCAGGTAGGCCTTGAAAAGGGCCTCGGTTTCGGCCTTAGTAAAATTCGGCCTCCTCCTCCTCCTCCCACCACTGTTGTCCTCCTCTCCAAGAACGTGCTCAGTCATTATGTAGCCTGTAAGAATGGCAGCTGTTACCTGTGACTGTGCAGTCCCATGCATGTCCCTGAATCCACGGTCCACACTCCCACACAGCATGTCAACTACACGACCGTCCCGTATGGGGTCACTCTTGGTCGCTCTCTCAGCAGTACCTTGGGGGACTGTCCATGGTGGCACTTTGTCTGCCATTGTTGCATTGCCGTGTGCTGCAACCTGCTTATGGGTGCTCATGGTGGGGCTGGCTTGCATGGTTCTGTGGTGCACAGGGTTGCATTGACACTGTGGGGGTGGTGGCATGCATGGGGATTCCTGCAGTGGTGGTCACTGCTCATGGGGGGGTGTCTGGGGGTCATGGTGCAGGGTGTGCTGTGCACTGGGAGGGATGGTGTGGCACAGGGTGGTCCGCCCTCCTTGTGTGCCAGTCACAGCTTGCCGGTAGGTGTGATGGGGCACCATGGCCAGGCTGTGGGTTGGTTGCTTGTCTCCATGGACCAGTGGTTATTCCAGCCCTCCCCTGGTTGTGCTGTGCTTGGGGTGTGGGGGGGGCAATGTCTGTTCTGCTGTGTGTTCCTGTGCCCATCTGTGGCATGGGTGGTGGGCCCCTACCTCCCTGATTGTGCACTTTCATTGCTCTGCAGCTGGGGGGCATCCCTGGTTGCGCTATGGCGCCTCTGGACTGCTCAGCTGAACATGCCTTGTTGCACTATAGCGCATCAAATCTGCTCAGCTTCCTCTCCCTAGTTGCGCTATGGTGCAGGTAGTGTGATATTCAGACGTTGGCTGTAAGCCCAATTTGGCCTGCTCCTTTTTTGAATATCATGTCTCTTGCGCATGGGCGCAATAGACTTGCACTTGTTCCTGCTATTGCGCACTTTTTGGGTACAGTTTGAATATCTGGGCCTCTGTGTATGCCACACTGGGATTCAACTCATGTACCATTAGTTCACTTAGTGGATTACTTATGGATGTGGAACACTTACACAAAACACTTTGAAGGTGAAAAAAATGCACAAGTCCCCAAAATGTACACAGTTATGGAAATAAACGGGTAATTGCACTGCCTCATATACACAAAACGACTGCAGCTGCAGAGAAAATACACTGTGGCCTGCAGAAAAAATGCAGCTGTGGAAATTACTGTGCAACCAAAATGCCATTAAAAAGTATGGCATATCCCGTTAAAGGCTATTCTCAGTCACTGCTTTCTGGCAGTTGTGGAAAAAAATGTTGCGCACATGCTGCACCAAGGGGTGTGAGACATAATTCACCCTGAGCAAAATGAAGTGTACTAACAACTGGCAAACAATCATAGTGGGGGGTTCAGGCACCAAGCAACAGCAAATCTGTGGGCTGTATAGTAGTGCAAGTTGTTACAGAACAAATAGCACACATTTACATGAAAGGTAACAAACCACAACCACAAGACCCAGTGCAGCCCATAAAGGAGCCCCACAGGCAGTAGAAGCAGAGGTGGTAACAGCCAGAAGTATGTGCTACAGACACAGGAGAAAGAAACACCCCAGAGACACAACTGACAGATACATGTTGCCACTGCAAGCAAGGTCCTACTGGTACAGGAAGTGCAACTGTGGTCCCAGCTGTGGGACTGGATGCTTGCCTCACTGGGAGTGCTGGCTCTGCTGCAACTTTCACAAAGTTTCCTGCGCTACTTGATATGGATCACCTGCTGTTGTTCTGTCTGCTGGGCTGTTTATATTATTTCTGCAGCTGTGGAAAAAAATGCTCATTTTATGCACATGTGGAATTTCGTACTTGCATGTTTTGTGATTTTCTGCACCTGCAAAATTTTGGCTGTGAATATACCACATTTAGTTTTGTAAGCCTTTTTTCCTCATGTGTGGATTTTTTTGATCTCTTTGTGACTCTAGCCCGTGTTCTTTTAATCAATATGAGTACCGTACTGATGAAAAATTACACACTTTGCTTCTATGTTGTGTTACACAATGTGTTATAACTTGGCCGTAATTGTTTAAAAAAATTGTTTGGCTACCCATCACGGCACACTCTGTAAAATTTACAGTACTACTTACCATAGTCCGGTAGTTTTCTTGCTTTGATTCTGGATACGGTAGTTACTGTACGTAAGTATCTGAAAAAATAAGATTACAAAATGAGAAACAAAGGATATGCAGCTCTTTAATAACTATTAATATCAAACTATATGCGGTACACATTGAATAATTATTTATCTGATACATATGTTGTGTTAATCAATGCTCCTGTCTGCATTCGGATGCATCACAGTATACTCTTTTTAAAGTCTGCTTTGTTTATTGTGATGTATCTAGCCTGCAATGTTACCTGGGTCACCCCTGAAAAGGGACCTTCAGGACTCAGTGGGCCTACTTGGCCATCAAAATTAATAAAGAAATAAAAAAAAATAAATACAAACTGTAGATATGAAGTAGAAATGTATTAGTGGGCGTATCAACAGTAGTTAACAACATCATTAGCTGGATTTTCAAAGACCCACTAGATCATTGCAAGTTGCGGCGATCCAGGGGCTTCACTGTATCCCAGCTGCATCAAGGACCCTGCACCATATTCAGAAAGAGCAGGGTCCCTGCACCAGAAATCTGGGAGTTGCCGCACCCACAGGCATGAGCCAAAGCAAGTGGCACACCTGCAGGTAATGCTGCAGGGGTCCGGCTGCCCCATCCCTTGGTGTAACCAAAGAGGTGGCAGGATGGCCAAGGAGGGCCCACATATGGATAGCAAGTGAGGTACAGGGGTGGCATAGGATACAGAGTGGCACAGTTGGGGGTGGAGAAGGGAAGGGAAAGTTAACCATGTTATTGTGATTGCATCCAGCAGGGATGCTGATTATAGCTCAATATTGGCATGTAGAAACAATGGAGTATGGGGGTATAGCATCACACAGTGCCATGGCCCCATGTTGGCATGGTCCTGGCAGCAGTTCCCAGGGCCATGCCCACATGGAGCCCTGGCATTGTGTATTGCTATACCCACCATTTTCCTTATGTGTCTAGCCAATATTGTGCTATAATTGGCATGCCCACCAGGTGTAACCTCAATGAATTGGTCATCCACACCTTCCCCAACCACAACTATACCACCCTGTGCCCTAAGCCACCCTGTAAATGCCTGTTACAGTCCTCTAACCACACATTGCCACAGTGTCTGCAGTGGCACAAAGGGAGTAGACCGTGATTTTATGGTCTACCACCAGCCCCTTGCTGCAGCCACGGCGGGGCTTCTTGCATCCCAGAAAAGGGGATGTTGCAGCCCTGCCATGGTGCAAGCCTCCTTACAGAATGGCACCCCCTCATTTTGGCCACAAGGGTGAGGCAGATCACCATGACTGTAGTGGCTCCCAATTCAGATGCACACCGTGTTTCTAAATAGGGAATACTGCAAAGTTTGACACAAGGTGCTAGTTGCATCACATCTATTTGATGCAACCACCTTGCATTCCCCCTTCAGCTTTGAAAATCCAGACCCATAAGTTGTTTTTTTCAGTGGCATGAGTACTATAATATAGCATAAAATGAATGTGCAATAGTTTAAAGTCAATGCAAGCCATCACTTTAAAATGTTGCTAATGCAACCATTTGACCTAGAGTCGGATTCACCAAACTACATACAGTATGACTAAGCCCCACTCCACAACTCCAGTTCCGGACCGAAATCTCTGCAGCTACGGAGATTTGTATTTACAGTCCCCCATAGCTGCAGAGATGTTATGCCTGATCCCACTGCTATAACATTTTTCTGCAGCTGAGGGGAGAAACACCCCACAAGCTGTAGTAAATCATGGAGCCGGTTGTAAACTGCCCCCTCCTTTGTGAATACTGCAACTGCAGGAAAAACTGTGGCTCTGTAAGTGGCAACCCACTACCACTTGTTTTTTCCCACTGCTGCAGGATTTTCGGGGACTTTGTGAATCCAGCCCATTGACAGGATGGGTCTCAGATTGTCATGAAAGCCTCGAGAGTTACAATCAGCATAGTTGATCAGAGTTATTTTAAAGTTTAAATTGCATATATAAAACATATAATTTAATAATAATATGCGACTCATCAGTCTTTTCTTTCTTGAGGTTAAAACCACAGCCATGTCAAGATACAACAGTGAAAAAAAATGAGATATGTATGGAAACTATATAATTATTGAAAAGTGAATTGATTACTTTCACCTAATCTAAAATCATTTCTTTATGAATATATTTAATACATTATAAACACTTCAAGCAGTGCGATTACATATTGCAAATAAACATATTTTACTGTCAGTTTTCTTTTGCACATTGCTGTAATGTTATTCCTTTTTATGAATCTTCGAAGTTTTGCTGTTTATAATCAAGAAATGAATTCTGTGAGTTTACAGTGTATTGCTGCTATGTAATGTTATAACACTGTTTGGGAAATTATAGTATACACAATGAACAAA
Organism: Neoceratodus forsteri; assembly: GCA_016271365.2. Lineage (NCBI taxonomy): Eukaryota > Metazoa > Chordata > Ceratodontiformes > Ceratodontidae > Neoceratodus > Neoceratodus forsteri. The sequence goes on along the minus strand of CM057450.1, from coordinate 654,270,166 downwards.
ACATGTACATCACATTGTCATTTATGCTACATACTGTAGATTTCAAAAATGAGCAAATTATACAGTTTCACTTCAAGCACTGCTCATGCATTGCCATTCACATAGGTTGGTAGACCTGGAATTCTACGATGGGGGGACGAGGCACTGTTACCACTTTACACCAGTGATCATACTGGTTACATAGTATGGGAGATCAATTGGGGGGTTCAATTGGCAACCATGGACAGATGTATGTAAAAAAGGCTTTAAACCAGGTAATGCAGGATTATTTGATGTAGTAAACAGCTCCACTTTGGGTTCCATTTAAATCTGAAGCAATTCTTTGAAAATGTTGCTGTGCCACTATACAAGACTAGACCCTCATGTGAAAGTACACAATGTTATGTTAATGGCTGGATGCTACCAGGTGGGAGGTCCTCACTATAAGATAATCTGAAAATATACTGTACCACTAAAATGTGTGAGCCCTTGTACATCATGGTGAAAGGCCTATTAGTTCACAAGCTAATGATGTAGGATCTGGCACTAAATATTTTATATGCTGACAACTTCTCTCTATTCAAAGAATAATAGTTTTGAGACTAACTTGTAGGTGTAGGGGATGGAATGGAACTTCAATGTCATTGCTTATGTGACCAAAACAAAAACATTAACATTGCAGTTCTGCACAGTACACAACAATAGACTCTTTTTAGTCAATGAGAATGGAGTCAGGATAACGGAGGCAGACTGAAACAGGTATGATGATTAACAGAAGACTGATCGGCTGAGAGATTTTGAAGTAGCTATGCACAAAAAAAAATGTCTTCTTTGTTTTGACCATTTGCGTTGATGGGTGATGGAGCGTGCCTGTCTCCTTTTAGTGGCAATAACATTATATGTTTTTTTTTCTCCTTGCAAGTGTGGATCACATATTTTTTTCTTACAAGAGTGTATATTATTTTAAAGTGTGAAGGAAGAAGTGACCATAAGTGAGTGTGTGAAGACTGCCCAGGAAATGAAAAGCTCCAGACTGCCATGTCTCATGTTCAAACTGGTATCACTGTAGATGGGATACCAGTTTGAACATGAGACATGGCATGCTGGAGCTTTTTATTTCCTGGGCATCTATAGGTAGAGTCCAGCAACAAGGTCCCAATGCATAGCACTCGAGCTGGAGGACCAGTTGGAGTTGAAGTCCCCATTATGATAGTTTCCTTGTTCTGGTTGACCTGCATGTAGTAGCTGGCAAATGCTTCTATCCCAATCTGCTGCCGCCCGGGCGGGATGTAAACTGCCATAAGGACCAGGCATTTTTGCCCCGTACCTAGCAAGATTTTGACTGCTACAGTAGTTAGAGATGTGCAAAGTCTGCAAAATCCACTCCATGAGGTAATTCGCAGATTTTGAGGATTTCATGGAGTGATTCTATGAAATTCGCAAATGTGAATTTCTTAGAGTACATAGCAAAATGCAAAATTTCACCTGTGAATTTTGGTGCTTCACCCACAAAATTCACACTTCATGGTACAAACTTTGAATTTTGGTAAAAATTTCATACAGACTGCATGAATTGAAGTTTCAAAGTTTTTCCAGACCTCCACGAATTCTGCAAAGTGCAATGTTTTTGGTGCTTTGCATTAAATTTGCAGGAGAAGTTTAACTTCGTAACATCTCTACTAATAGTAGGGATGTGCAAAATAAATATTATTTGGGACACATAAACTGGCAGTATAGCTTAGAGGTTAGAGTAACGAGCTGTGAACGAGCTTGGTACATCCAGCAAACCAGACCTTGATTTGATTCTCACAACCTCCACTTGCATACTGTGTGACTCTGAGCAAGTCATTTAACCACCTAGTGCTCCCAGGTCACCCCTGAAAACAGGCACTTGAGCCTAGTGGGCCTTACCCGGTTACCAAAGACTAAAATAAAATTAAAATAAAAAAATACTGCACTTTTTACAAATACAAAAATCACTGTTAAATATTTGTATTTGTGTTAGACTACATAAAGTAGTGTTAGACCTTGGTTTAGTCTGCTGTGAAACACCTGTGACAGCTACAATTACAATGACAAGATAGTTAAATGATATCATTCTTAGTTAATTGTTATGCACATAGCGGACGTACATAATTAAGCTGCAGTCCAAATGTCAATTGAGTCATGAGTCACTAGGGAACTGGAATGGCACTTTCATTTATTCATTTATTTTGGTTAGTTTTTTAACACTGGCAGAAGTGAGCAGAAGCTCTTCTCTAACTACACACTTAATATAAAAAATTCCAGTTTTGTTATTTATAAAAAATTAGGAAATGATGTTAGCCATGGATCATGAGGTTGAGATGAATTGCACAAAGTCCTAAGAGTCTTGAGGACTCTGTGAGGTAAGCAGCAGGGGTAAATACCATCAGTGAGTGAGGGTGTGAGTTTTAACTGTCGGTGTTGTTAGTCAGTGAGCTACTTGAAAGAAAAAAAAAACTGTCAAGAGACACATGGAGACTATGAGGTAAATAACTAGAAAGGTATGGGTGAGAAAAAGACATACCATTATTTACTGTCACTCAGAAACTACACTCTGCCTCTAAATCATGCTATAAACAAATTATCGGGGTCCCTCAAGGATCTGTTCTGGCTCCACTTATCTTTCAGATATATATATCTGATTTATCTACCAATATTAAAAGAAATATTGTCAAGTATGCAAATGACTATAAAATCAGTAATACATGTGTATCCACAGAAGACCATTCAGTCATTCAGGAAGATCTAAATAAATTAGAGGAGTGGTCTGTTAAATAGAATCTTCACTTCAATCCATCAAAATGCAGTGTTCTTCATTTTGGCAAAAAAAAAAAATATTAAACATCAATACCTTTTTTATGATAAAATATTAACATCAAAAACTAGTGAGAGAGATCTAGGGATTACAGTTGATACATGCATGAATTTTGATACTCATATTACCAATATTATTAGTAAAGCCAATAAGATCTGGTGGGCAATAAACCGTAATATCACATCTAAAGACCCTGACATCTTGCTTCCACTATATAAAGCCTATGTAAGACCCCACTTTGATTATATTTCCCAGTTATGGAACCCCTTCAAACGTAAAGACATGGCTAGAATTGAAAGAGTCCAGAGAAGTATAACAAAGTCTGTTATTTCTAACAAGGCCCTGTCATATGAGGACAGGTTACTCAATTTCAGTCTTATGTCCTTGAAAAATCGAAGAATTAGAGGCAATTTACTGTTCACGTGGGATATTATACACGATCCCTATTTAACTGGAATATGTGACTTGGAATTTAAGCAGGTTCATGTTAATACCAGGGGACATCCACTCCAACTTGCCAGAGGCAAATGCAAAACAAAGAAAAGAGGTCACTATTTCTCGCAAAGAGTAGTAGGGCCATGGAACAAATTGCCCCTAAGCATCATTGTTAGTGAAAATAAGTCCACATTTAAAAATAGACTTGACAGGTATATGAAATCAGGTCTTACTTTAAGATGCTATATGTAGAAATGAAGCACTATGGGCCTTGCTGCCTTTTAGCTTCTTGCTTTTCTTAGTATGATTCTTAGTATGATAATGCACATTCCATTTGATGTACCACTGTGTGACAAAAAAAAATCTTACCATCATCGCATGCCATATTAACGTTTAAATTCTTATCAACAGTGCAGTTCAGAAGGGTCACCACTGCTGTCTCCTCAGTTGCAGTCTCTACAGGGGTTTCAATTCTACCAGAGATTCCATAAAAAAATCTCTGAATTTGAATCAAAAATGTTCATAAATTAATTCTGTGAGGCTGGAGAGTGGTTGAAATGGACCACCATCAGTTCTAACTTTTTTTATAACCTCTTTCGTAGCATCTGAGAGAATATTCTTCCATTTCTTCTGGATTTCTTCAGTTTTTTTAATAACTGCAGGATTTACAGCATTAACTTTTTCAGATATTTCATCCCATGCTTTGTTTTCCATAGTTTTTAAGCTATGGACCAAACTTGCCTAAAATATTATCTTTGTGTAAAACAATTTCCTCTACTAGAGTAAGTTTTTCTCCTCAGAGAAATTAATCTTTTTAAGCTTGGCGGTCATCTTGAAACAACAAGAACAGCCAGTGAAAATAAGCCCAGATGTAAAACCAGTCTGTGTTATCCAGCAGCATCATGGTAAGTTCAAGCAAGCATAAGACTTCCATTTGCAAGTTTTGTACAGCAGTCCTAAATGGATTACTTAAGCTAGACCATTTTTTATGTCTTAAAAGGGACTTATTACTTAAATATAAGCCTGCTTTTGTGCAACCAGCCACAGGAGCTTGTCAGGAGATGGAGGGCAGTATAGGTGTGCCTCCTTCCTTCTACCCAACCTGCCGTTCTGAAAGCAAAAGTAATTGCCCTGAGGGGCTTGGGAGCAGGAGACATGGGGGCTGGGAGACTGTCATACAGTAAGCCGCACTTGCAGCTGTTAGACAATGCCCAGCAAGAAGTGGAAGGCAACAAAATCCATCAGACAGCCGAAATAGCCCAGTGGCAGCTTTTGATGCAGATCGGGGGCGGGGAGGGGACACCAATTAAAGCCACATGGTGGCTATGTTTACAGTGTCTGACTGGCCCTTATTTACCTAAATACAGTGATGTCTGCAGCAGGCATAGGCAAGAACAGGGAAGGTGCTCCCTACAGGGATTAACAACAGAAGCCTCACTGCAGCTGCTGCTCCCAGCTCTGAGAGGCTCAGTATGAGTGTGAGTGTGAGGGTGTAGGCTGAGTAGGAGAGGGGGACTGAGGTGAGACTGTGTATGGGGGGGGCTGAGTATGAGGGGGTGAGGAATGAGTATTGGGGGGAATGATGAGTATGAGGGTGTCTGAATATGAAGGGGAGCTGAGTATGAGGGGGCATGGGAGAGGGCTACATAGGGGCTGGTTGGGCCCATATAAAAGCTGCAGAGTAAGCAGCTGCATCTGGGCAGCATCTTTGAGGTGATTCCTGATCAGCCTGTGTTCTGAACCACATCAAAAAAAGGAAACAAATGACAAAGTTCAACTATCAAAATAGGCAGTACGTTAAAAAAAGTTTCTCACCAATAGTGTACTGCACAATACTAGTTTCTTCTATAGCACTGTTTAGTACACTCACCACTGTTGTTAACAAGCCTCTCTGTTTTTGCACTTGGTAGTCATCTTGTTTCTTCAGCAGTGTACATTAAATCTAATTTGAAGTCCAGTCTATGTTGCCAGGCAATATCGGCTAGGACCTGTCTTGTGTAAGTCAAGACAGTTTTTGATCCTGCGGCAGTCTTAACTGTGTGACTTAGACAAGACCACTTTTAAGTTCTAGGATGATATATTTAGGCTAATTATAAGCCAGGTTTTGTGCAGCCAGTTGCAGGGCTTTTGGAAGGAGCATGCCTACCATCTTTTGCTCTCCCACCTCCTTGCCACCAGGCTTTCACCTGAGCTGAGCCCCAACTGTCTTTGTTCACCAGCAGCCTGATTCACTAATTGGACGTGTTTGAGGACAGGACAATAGAGGATCGGTGCAATTTTAAACTACCACCTGTCCTTCCAGCTTCACACATACCTTCACCTGCTGCTCTCCAGGACACCAGGGCTTTCAGAAGGAGCCTGCCAACCATCTTTTGTTCTCCTTCCCCCTGCCACTGGACTTTCACCTGAGCAGAGCCCTGACTGCCTTTGTTCACTCACAGCCTGATTCACCAATCAGGTGAGTTTGAGGGTGGGACATCTACATTTTCTCCCTTCTTCTCTGGAACAGCACAAGCAGCCCTTCTGCGCAAAGGACCATAGTGCTAAGGACATTGGGGAGCCTGCCTGGAGTCAGCCTGAGGTCGGCTGTTGGTCTCCCACTCTGCTCCCCTCACATTCCACCTGATTTCATCCTACCTCACTGCACACTTGGACACTACTCAACTACCCTGCTACAAAGTGACTGTACATCCAATTATGGTGTGCTGCTCTTAGGCTCCCTCTGCTTACTTCCTCCTGCCACAGTTCCCAAGACTTGGAGTACTCCAGCCTGCCATTTGTCTCTCTGTGCTCATTACTGGTGCTGTACAGCTGTGTCACTTTTACCAGTTTTACTGAACTGTTGTCTGCTGCTTGTTGAACCTTGTCCTCGCTGCTCAACTGCTGCACGTAATGTGCTGTTTTATCTTGTAGCCTACTGCTTCACCTGTGTTGCTACCTATTTGCCTTGCAGTTTTGGTTCAGATAATTACCTCAGTTTATTCACCTCATATGTTATTCCATTTAAAAAGCCACCGATGCCTCGAGAATAACTTTCAAAACTATAATATTTGGACACAAAGCAGCTAATATTTCTCATCAGTTTAGTATTTCTTATCCGCATTACTTATTACTGAGGTCATTTGCTTCAAAAACAGGATAGTTGTTTCTTGAGGGCTCATCAGCTCCTATTGCTTCTTCCCAACCTGATGTCACAATACTTTGCTTGCGACAGCTCAGTTATTCCCACAGCAACAGACTGTGATGCCACAACAGGGCATTATGATTTCAAGTGGGGAACAAGCTATAGAGACAGATGAACTCTAAGGGATAAATATCTTCTTTTTGTGGGAATTTCTTCAGTAATAAATAATGGAGAGGAGAAATCTGTACAAGGTATATGAAATACAAGGTGAGTGTGTCTAAATATTATATTTTTCAAAGTTTTCCCAAAGGCATCAGCTGCTCTTTAATATTGTTGCATTGCTGTTTACTAGCCTGTTTTGGTGTTCTGCACTACACTGGTGTTCTGATTACCATTGTGCTTTGTTCAATCACAGTAGTCTCTGTATAGCCAGTTACTTTCCTTTTGTCTCCAGCCATAATGTTCCTGGTCCTATCCTACTTGCTCCATTCCCCCCTCCCCTCCTTCCACCTCTTCTCCCTCTCCCTTCTCCTCCTCCCTCCCCATCCAACTCCTTTTTGCTCATTCTCCTGTACATCTACCCCAATCTCTGCCTTCCTTTTGCTCTTCCTCCCTTCCTATTCACCCTGGTCTCCAGCCTTCCCCCATCCTTAACCTGGAGTTCCTCCACCATGTCCTCCTTTTCCCTTGCCACCCCTCCTCACCTTGCTCTCCTTCCCACTCCAAGGTTAAGAAGCTCCACCTCATCCTTCTTCTCATTCTCCTCCTTCTCCTCTTGTCCGGTAATGTGAATCCCAACCCTGGACCCCCTCCCTTCCACCCCAGCCACCTCCACAGGCCTCAGAGTCCACCTGAATACTAGGAGCCTGATACTGAAACTTGACCTCTTCTCTGTTTGGCTACAGTTACACTGCCCTGATGTCCTATGTATCACTCAGTCATGGCTGTCCTACAGGAATCCTGACCATATCCTGTCACTTCCTGATTACCATCCTTTTAGGCAGAACAGAGGTAAATGTGACGGAGAGGTGGCCATTTACATTCACCAGAGTCTGACATGCTCTGTGGCCAGCAAAGAGGCTATCCCTCCTCCTCAAATATCTTTTAGTCAGACTCTCCTTCTCCTTCTCAGTGTCCATTATCATTAGAGTTCTTTATTCCTCTCCTAAGATTTCTCACTCTTCCCTGGTAGACCCTCTTTCCACCATTGCTTCTTTTTCCTCCACAGGTGAACTCATCCTTCTCAGGGACTTCAGTATTAATTGGATTTGCCCATCCTCCAGACCTACCATTCACAAGATTGAGTCACTTAATTTGACAACGGGTTATTTCAGAACTCACCTGGCATAATCCCCACTCTGCTAACCATTCCCTATTTGACTGGGTTCTAACCTCCCACCGCCACCATGTCGTGGCTGCTGGTATTTTGTCAGATGCCTTTAGTGACCAATGTATGACATTCTGTGTCAGAAAAATCTGCCCCCCCCCCGCTACCTAAATATATCTGGACTAAGTCTCTCCGTTTGCTAAAAATCGATGTTCTACTGAACAACCTAACTGTTACCGACTGGTCTAACAGCATCACAGCCTCAGTCTTTGATGTTGCTCTTGTTCTTTTTCATTCCACATTTTCCACTATCTGGGATAGGCATGCCCCCTCATGAAACTCAGAGTAAAAACATCCCACCTTCCCTGAATTACCTCTGATGTCATAGACATGTCTAAGTCCGACCACTGTGCTTGGCCCTGTTACAAATTATTTTGTTTCTCCTCTGACCACATCTTCTACAGTGCTCTGAGGAACAATTGCACTAAGACTGTCTGATCAGCTAAATCACAGTATTTCAAAGACAACTCCCAGTCAAACCTAAATTTCCCATCTAAATTTTGGAAGGTTTTGCACTCCCTTTTTGGCCACCCTTCCCAGTCAGCCCCCCCCCCCCTTCTCGTGGAAAATGGTTCACCTATGTCTGACCATGCCTCTATTTCAGCTCTCTTTAACAGGTTCTTCACAACCTGTGACCTTCCGTCCTCCTCGCCACTAACTCCCCCCTCCCTCTACTCCTCCCCTCCCTCATACTCCTCCAGATTACCACTTCTCTCTGTCACCATCCAGGAAACCCTATTTGCCCGTTACTCCCTCAACCCATCAAAATCCAGTCCTGATGGTCTCAACCCCAAGTTACTATACCTCTCAGCTCCTTTTATTGCAGTTCTCCGTACTCACGTGCTTAACCTTTCTTTCACTCTCTGCACTGTTCTCCCGTCTTGGAAGATGGCCAATGTTATTCTTCTTCACAAAGGGGGTGACCCATCTTCTTCTGGTAACAATCATCCCATCTCCCTCCTCCCTTCCCTCTCTAAGCTGCAAGAAGAACTGGTCTACACCAGACTCCTTGATTTCTTCTCATCTATAAACTTCATATCATCTTTCCAGTCTGGCTTCCAGAAGCACCATTCCACAGTCTCCTCCCTGCTGTGTGTCACAGATGCCATCTTCTCTGAGATGGACATGGGGCTCTTTATTACAGCAATTTTTGTCGATCTGTCCAAAGCCTTCAACTCTGTTTTTCCACCCGCTTCTCCTGGACAAGCTGAGAAATGCTTGCCTCTCTGCCACCACTGTTGCTTGGTTCAACTGTTACCTAACTGGTCATCTACAGTTGGCACAGGTTGGTGGTTCCCTGTCACCTCCCCTTTCTATCCAATCTGGGGTTCCACAAGGCTCAATCCTTGGACCCTCATTTTTCAATCTTCCTCAATGACCTCTCCTCCACCTGTGTCAACTCACATCTACAGATGTATGCAGATGGCACAGTCATCTTCACCTCTGGTCCTTCCTCTTCAGCTGCAGAAAACCTACACCAGTGGGACTTCAGTAATATCCTCCACTGGTTCCATTCTAACCAACTTAGAGTTAACACTAAAAAGACAGTCTCCATGACCTTTGGTACTAGTCAGAAACTAGCCAAACTCACTGTCCCCCTGTCTTCACCACTCTGAATGGCACTCCAATTTAAGTGGTTCAGTTCTTTAAGTACCTGGAGGTGTGTCTTGACAGTAAGCTTGACTTCTCAGCCACATTGATTCCATCCATGCCAAGCTCTGTCCCATGCTTAGTGCCCTCTAGCATTACAAAGATTGCTTATCTCCACATGTCCACAGGGAGTTGATTACCAAAATGGTGCTCCCTGTCTTTGTCTATGAGAAAGTAGTCTATGGCTCTGCTCCCTTCAATTCCCTCACCAGACTAGATACCCTTCTGAACTCCTTCTGCCATTTTGCATCTAGCTCTCCTCCATGCATACATCATTGCTCGCTTTACTTCTCCCTTTCCATCCTCCCTCTGCCATCTCATTGACAGGCTCATTGCACTATGTTCATCTCCGAATATCGATTCAACACCTTTTCCTCCTACCTCTCCTCGATCCTATCCCAAATCTCCCTGTGACAGTGTAAACACTACCCTGGGAAACAAGAGGTTAACACCTTGGCTGAGGATGAGGAAATGCCGGGAATGCAACATGAACAGGCAAGGCGGGGCCTCCCCAGGTGTTGCTGATTAGAGGGATTGTTGAAAGGCAGGGAGAATACAGCAAGGAGTCAGAAGCTGGAAACTGCTGCAGGGAGGAGATACTCCTAGGCAGAGAACCCTGCAAGATGGAGGGTGGAATGTAAGACAGGAACCAGAGCAGAAAGTCAAGGAGAATGGTTAATTGTGGTAGAGAACCTTTGGGGTGAAGTTGAAACCTGATGCTGAGAAAGAAACCATTTCTAGAGCAGAGACTCCTAAGGTAAAGGATCAGCCTAGCCAGCTGGGCCAAAAACAGTGAGTGGAATGTATTGCAAATAACAGCCTGCAAATAAGGCTGAAAGGGAAAACTTTTTGTGTTATATTTGAGACCGTGCATTCAAAAACAGTGAGTGGAATATACTGCTAATAACAGCCTGTAAATAAGGCTAAAGGGAAAACTGTCATGCCAGATGAATCTAATAGATTTCTTTGACTGGGTGACCAAAGTAGTAGATCAGGGAGGGGCTGTGGACATGGCCTACCTAGACTTTAGCAAGGCATTTGACACAGTCCCTCACAAAAGATTAATGATAGCCTGGGTAAAGAATTGGCTGGAGAATAGGACACAAAGGGTAATAGTAAATGGAGTCCACTCTGAAGAAAGGGGGTTACTAGTGGGGTACCGCAGGGTTCAGTATTAGGACCGGTCCTCTTCAATGTCTTTATAAGCGACATTGCGGAGGGACTGAAAGGAAAAGTATATCTCTTTGCAGATGACACAAAGAGCTGCAACAGAGTTGATGTACAAGGTGGTGTGGAAAGGATCAGAAGGGACTTGGAAAGGTTGGAGAAATGGTCAAATGTATGGCAGCTTAGATTCAATGCAAAGAAGTGCAAGGTAATGCACCTGGGAAACAAAAACCCAGGGGAAGAGTACACAATGGGGGGGGTGAGATACTAACAACAACAAAAATGGAAAGGGACCTGGGGGTAGTCATATCAGATGACCTAAAGGTGGGCAAGCAATGTGAGAGGGCAGTAAGGAGGGCTGGGGGGATACTGGGATGCATAGGAAGAGGCATCACCAGTAGAAAACAGGAAGTTGTTATCCCTCTGTACAGACAGCTGGTGAGACCCCATCTGAAGTAGTTCTGGAGACCCAATCTCTGCAAAGACATAGACAGGATGGAAGCTGTCCAGAGGAGGGCAACTAAAATGGTGCATGGTCTGCACTGGAAGACATATGAAGAGAGACTTAAGGAGCTTAATATGTATAGCCTTGAGGAAAGGAGGGAGAGGGGGCACATGATAGAAACTTTCAAGTATCTCAAGGGAATCAACAAAGTCCAAGAGGGTAGCATCTTTCAGAAAAAGAGGTGTGCAAGAACAAGGGGCACAATTTGAAGATGGGGGGGTGGCTCAGCAGTAATGTAAGGAAGTATTTTTTCACAGAGAGGGTTGTGGATGCATGGAATGGCCTTCCAGAGGAGGTCGTGGAGTCAAAAACAGTGGTGGAATTCAAGCATGCATGGGACAGTCATAAGGCAATTCTTGGGGGTGGGGGTAGGAAAAAATAGGTTGCTGGTTAACTAGGATCTGCAGCTTATTCATTAGGTAGGGAAATGGGCAGACTGAGTGGGCCAAGTGGTCCTTATCTGCAGTCAAATTCTATGTTTCTATGTTATTTGCATTCAAAACTGCTGGCCCACAAACCATTTATGTTTTGTTTGAGACTGTATATTTAAAAAACTGCTGTCCCACATAGGTGGTTCAAAGATTCCTCTTGTCAAGTCAGCCTGAAAGAACTGTTTTGTGTTAACCTTTATGTTACCTGACTCGGCTGGAGAAGTTGAACTGACTGATTATGTTTTTCTGGAGCAATAACTTACATTTGGAGCAATAAAAGTACATTTTCTGCTGTGAACTTTTAACCCAGTGTGTTGCCTTTCTACCTACCATAGGCCAGCTTGTCACATGTGGTGTTAGAAGTGGGCTTTGAACCCCGCTGGAGTGAGCAGGACTAGTTACATTCTGGAAAAATAGAGAAATTTCTGAAGTTCCTCGCTGAACAACAACAGGCTTTCAGGCTGAATAATCTATGGCAGCTGGTTACCTTGCACTTAGACTCCTTTGAAAGCCTCAGGAACTGTTTTGACCTCCCCAAAGGGGTCTTCTTCAGGTATCCAGATTCACAGTGCCATCACTGGCTGCCTTAGAGATCCCCCCCCCGAGGCTTCCACTGACTTCACCACATGCTCTTCAAATGTGGCTGTCCACACCAAGGAGCAGACTAGGGCTGATCTACAAAAAGGTCCTGCAAGAGTCCCTGAACCCCAAGCCGGCCTGGTGGTGCATAGGATTGAGGTGCTGGAATGAGCCAGGGTCATCAGAGGTCAGCGGGGGTGGAGGGAGAGGATGTGTGCAGGCTGCCAGCTGGCAGATATCCACCTCAGGAAGGTGTTCTTTGTCTCCTCGGAGCATTGCCACCCCCGGAGGCCAGAGTGGTGGTGTCACTCTGAAGAGTGCTGCTGCTAGGCCAAGGGAGGGCAGAAGAGACCTGGCACTGGAGCTGCAGTGCACATGTATGCCTCCATGCCCATGCATCACCACTTCCAGAGGTCTTGGGATTAGGGCACATGAGGGGAGAAAATGGAGGAAACACAGGGGCCACCTAAGGATGAAGCCTCTGGGCCAGGCTCAGGTGATCTGCCAGGGCACACAATGGCTCCACAAGACCCTGAAAGACCCCAAGATCCAGTAGGGTAGCAGACAATCAGGTGACCTAGGAGGAAACAAATAATTAAAAAAAAGGTCTCTGACCCTTCTGAAGGGGCAAGATTCAAATGGTCCTGATCCTTAGGTCACTGGTATCGGACACCAGCTGGACTCACATTTGGAGGTTTATCCACAAAGCTTGCCCAGATATCTGGAGTATCCTCATACAAAATAAAATTATGCATTTCTGATACCACACCCCTGTGACACTGAATTTTCTGGGACTTATGAATCAGGATGTGTGCTGGAGATGTGCAGGCTCTAGGGTAGATCTTCCACACATTATATGGAGCTGCCTAAAAATTCTTCCTTTCTGGGTCAAATTGCATTACTGTTATAAGAAAATCCTAGGTGGCTCCATCCCCATCTCTCCTCACCTATACATTCTGGGTCTGCCCACTCCATACAGATGGCTAAAATGGCTTTTGATGGTGAGCATCAAAGGTAGAAAATTAATACTTCAGAGGTGGAGGTCAGAGGAGGCCCCTTCTTTATCCCAGTGGCTAGCAGGAGTCAGGAACCTAGCCAGTCTGGACAAAATGTCAAATTTTGGAAGGAAGACCCTTCTGAGCTGCAAAGATTTGCAGGATCCCTTACTATCTTCTCAATACACTTTACAAGACCTGGGGTAGGTCCCGCTCCCTCAGGGATGCCCCTCCCCTTAGAAGTTCTGCACTCTCTACCAATTTCACTGGAGAGCCTCTTTCCCCTCAAGTACCCAGTGTAACCATCCTCGTCTTAAAACTGATGGACCCACTAGTGGGTTCAGTTCATCATCCTATTTCTATCCACTTTGTATTAAATGTATGTCTGTAAATTCTGATGCTGTATCTCCATTATATTGCATTGCATATTTGCCTGTCTACCTACAATGTAAACTGTATTGATGTCATGCTTTCAGATCTCTATTGTTGAAAAAATTTTCATAAAAAATATGTTCAATAGCCTTTGGCTGGGAGATTTTGACATCAAGTTTCAGCATAACCTTTTTATTACCCCCCCCCCCACACACACACACACCTTCTGATAAAGACATGTGTAATTTTTTAAAAACATCCTGAAAGGTGGTTTCACAGAGCAACACCAAAAACATGTTTCAGAGGGGATTTAAAAGTTACTAAAGAAAAATGCCTTGCAGTGTCACCCTTGGTCTGTAAAGAGCTCAAACCTCTTGCATGTGCAGCAGAATAAATATTTATTGTTCTTATCCATGCATAAAAAATATTAAAAAGTCAGTGACAATCACCCCCTGTAGACCACCACCAATGCACCCAATGGCATTTCACTCCTGTTGTGAGAGCTTTATCAAGGGCTACTAACATTTTCTAAAAAGCAGTTTAAATATCAAGACCATGACGTCATACTGATGTGCCCTTATACGTTAATTAATCATCCATATTAACTTCCTATCTAACTTCAATTGCTATCTAATATTTCACAATCTCCAATGACAAGAAACTTCTTAAAATGCCCCACTAAGTTGCATACACATAATTAGGGATGAATGTCATCCCAACTCTTGTATCTAATTTTTGTAAACATATAACAATGTGCTCATTGTCTTGTCAGTTTCTACTTATATAGCTTTTCTCGAATATTTTTTGTATATATTACTGGGAGCTAACTGATTAAAACACATATAATTATCCCCTATTGAAGAAGATTTTTTAAAGTTTTTTAAAGTTTTTTAGTGTTCCTTAACAAGTAGTCCATACGCAAGCTTTTTCATTGGTCAGTGCTCTAGCCGATTCTTACTTTCATTTGACCTCCTGTTCTTATTTCATCTTGTAACTCAGTCCTAAAAGGAAATTTCTTTTGAGGTCAGTCCACGCAGAAGTTCCTTTTCTGTCAGCCAGTTCACAGGACAATTTTTATTTATCTTAGAATTATTGTTTAATTCTGCAACTCAGTTCAGGGCAATAATTTACAATATTCCAAAAAGGTTCCACATCATAACAATGGTGGGGCACCACCCAAATCTGGAAAAGTAAAACACATTTTTCTTAAGATTTTGATCCATGCTTAACAAATATATTGTGGTATCATATAACCTCTATACAGCTTATTTCAATCTGTATTACTTCATTTTACATCTAATGCCATCGGGAAGAAATAGAAAAGGAAGAGGTGGGGGTAATGCGACCGTATAGAATCAGTTGGATAATAAAAATACTATATGTCGCATAAACATTGGGGGAGTGTAGAATGGAGTAAGTGTATTTGAGGGGATGTAACACAATCTCATAGAGATGTAGTTACAAGTTTTGTGTTACATGAAAAAGTAGGTTTGTTTTCAATAAATCATCTAAATGAATAAATAATTCTGAGGATCTTGAGTCACCAGGATACGGCAGGATTCACAGAAAAGGAGTTATCTCCAGTCGTGTGTTTAACCCTGATGATCGAATGGCTCCCATTTAAAAAATCCAATGTGCTTCTCTCTTAAGTGTTAGATCTTCTATATTACCCCCGGCCCAGTTTCACTTTTTTGATTCCACAAAAATTCCACAAGTGTGTTCCCCTTCCTCTGGTAATTGAATGTGTCCAGTTAAAAAATTTTTTTTATGTTTTCTGCTTCTATATCATGAACATGTTCGCCCACCCATAGTTTGAAACTCTGATTTGTTTTTCCTATGTAAAATGAACCACATAAGCATGATGCCATGTATATCTTATCTTCTGTGTCACATGTTATGAGATACTTTGTACACAGCCTATGGATCCATTTCCACTAATGAATGTTTGTGCCCTACCTTTTATGGGGTTGTAGAGAGTGCACAAGAACATCTGCTAGCCAAGGGGTTACAGAACAAAGAATGTGTATGAGGCATGGAAAGGGCATCATGAGTGGAGAAGGAGGGAGGACTTATTGACAACACTGGGTTCGGCTGACTTGCAATGCAGATTTGAGATCTGAGCGCAGATTCTCCCCAGCCCCAGAAGGTGAGCCCTCCTGTGCTGCTGGACTACTGGCAGCTTGTCCACCTCTCCTGCAGACCTGGAACCTGCACCCAAAGAACGGATTCAGTCGCTGGACTGGGCCATCCACAAGCAGATGCCGCAACTCTGGAACGCTCAACCGCCCCAGCCCAGGAACAGACCAACAACCTTGAGCCACAACCGGATTCAGCTGACTTGCAATGCAGATTTGAGATCTGAGCTCAGATTCTTCCCCGGTACGTGTCATGCTAGGAAACCGTCTAAGGCCAGCAAAAGACTTTTTGAAATCTGGCGCCAAACCACCGATTGCTTCAGGCCGCCTGTGACTTGTGTGGTGATTGGCTGGAGCTCCTTTGAATAGACTTGTATTAGATTAGCACCACCCTATAATTGCTGCTTATCCTTGGAAATCTTACTGCTTTACTGGGGGTTTTAGTAATAATAATTACTTTAAACCGCTGTGGCAGACTGAAAGTTGACCCTGGTGTTCGTCGGCTCTAAGCCATGAGGGTTAGCTCTATTAATGAATTTCTACTGTTAGCTGGAAAGGAATTAAGTTACTAAAGTTAGTAAGTTTGAAATGTGCTAGGAGTGTAGGCAATTGTTAAGTACTACCTTTTCTATATCCTGAACCCAGGAGATCAGTACTAAACAGAATTAGGCTTAGTGCTTTGCGTTTACTGAAACTAAACTGCCTGGGGAAACCCCTTCCTGTAGTGCCATATTCCCAACCCCTGCTGCTCAACTAACTTTCCACCCCTTCCCCTAGCTATTGTTCTTTCCTTGCCATCCCCTAATCTGCCTGTACTTAATCTTCCCTCCCGCTCTCCCCAGCCCCAGAAGCTGAGCCCTCCAGGGCTGCTGGACTACCAATAGCGTGTTCGCCTCTCCTGTGGACCTGGACCCTGTGCCCAAAGAATGGATTCTGTCACCAGACTGGGCCACTCACAAGCAGATGCCACAACTCTGAAACGCTCACCCGCCCTAGCCCAGGAACAGACCAACAGCCTTGAACCATGGCTGGATTTCGGCTGGCTTGCAATGCAAATTTGGGATCTGAGCGCAGATTCTTTCCCACCGGCACTTAGTGCTGGCTCCCCCACCCCCCAACCACACCCACCCTGGGTGGACACTGCAATTTATAGGGGTTTAGACTAAGTGTCCGAATTCCCATTGGTTGGTTATAGCAACCAACCACCAGGGTTTCCCAGTGATACAACAAGCCTCACTTTCAGATGCCACATAACTGTGCTTTTAGTTTTCCTCGTATGACACAGTTGCACACTTCTGCTCCTCTGGATTTAAGAAGTTTCTCCTCATGGTAGCCTTGCTGCTCTTCCTCTTATCGATCACAACCATGCCCACAGCTATAGCTGCACATCTGAATCCCACACCACTCTCACGTGATTTCTGCTTCTCAAACCTCCTAGTCTTTTCAGAAGTCCTGTGTGACTCCACCCCTTTATTACTCTCAAGGGCTTACATCTATATAATAGTCAGTGACCATAAAAAATGTCTCCTGCGTCAACTGGCGCTGCCTCCCTTCTTTCACTGCAAATTATGGTATCTCCTTCTCCTGGCTATACTACTCTTGGGCGATGTACAGCTGAACCCAGGCCCTGTAAACCAACTTTCCTACCCTATAAACAACTCGAAAGGTCTCTTAATTGTCCACCACAACATTAGGAGCCTGGAACATAATTTTGCTGAACTGGAGATGTGGGCTGCCCTCTAACAGCCTGACATTCTCTGCCTGACTGAAACATGGCTCAAAGCCTCCAATCCCTGACTCTCTATGCCCCCTACCATCATATTGTCTACTTGGAAGTGACAGGCTATCATCTACAAGAGGGGGCGGTACCGCTATCTACTTTAAAAATCACCTCAGCCTCACTGTCATCAAATCCATTCCTCTAACCCAATGTGAATCTCTGCATGTATGTCTTGTCTTTGGCACTAAAAACTTACACATTGTGTGTGCCTACAATCCCCCAAAAGCTGGCCTAGCAGGACTAGATGAGCTGCTCGATCAAACATCACTTCTGTCTGATAGAAACAAAGTACTCATACTCGGTTACCTTAACATAAATTGGTCGGGTAATACCCAATCCACAGCCCTGTCCAAACTGCAGAGTCACAACCTGCACCAGCTGATCTCTGAGCCCACTAGGATTGCTCCGCACTCAAACACTAGTACCTTGCTGGACTGGGTACTGACAAACCATACAGAACACATAATTGCTGCAGGAACGCTAGCAGATGCCATCACTGGTCACACCCCCACCTACTGTCCCTGGGGTAAAGTTAGGCCAGCCCCAGCTAGGCCCCACTTCATTACCTTCCACAACTATGCAAACTTTGATTTTCATGCCTTTTTACAAGATGCCTCTAGTATTAGCTGGTCCAGCCTGTACAAGGCTAGTGATACACAGTCAGCCCTAAATATCTTCCTTAACATGTTTCTGGAGCTACAGGACAAGCACTGCTGACTAGAGATGGGTGAAGTGGCTAATTTGCTCCATAAAGTGGTTGCGTGGAGTGAGCGAATTCTCAGAGTGCTCCATGAAGCTGACCAGTCCCTCAGCGTTATAATGGGTAACGTGAAGTCCATTGAAAACAATTACTTCCTGTTACTCTGCCTTCCCAGACCACTACTCACCAATTCTTAAAAATAAGTACATTGAAAACAATGTACTTCGCCTCACTTCACCTGGTTTTTAAGCTCCAAAGGCAAATTTTGCAGTGATTCATGGGATTTCAGGTCACATGGGCTCTAGATTGTTCTGCACAGCCTCAGTTCAGGGTAGTGTGTGTAGGAAGCTGTAGAAGACAGTCTGCTCTGATAGCTCTCTGCGATTCAAACCTTCTAAAAGCTGTTAAAAAAGCCTTTTTGAGTCTTTTTTTTTGCTGAAACTTTAGCTCATCGATTGTAGGAAACCCTCCTGTGCTCATATCATTGAGCGTTTATTGTGTTCGTGTGGATTTTGAATGTTAATGTACAACATTCAGTCTGTGTACTGAGAGATAGTGGAAGTGTGCTTTGGGGGAGGGGCGTACCTGTGGTGTAGGTAGATTAACTTGGAGAAAAAGACAGGTCTTTCTGTTTTGGTGATATTTTTCTTATAACAGTGTTAATGTACAGACAGTAATATTTTCAATAATTTTTGCCATTTTTTTGCTGATTGTTCTGGTGCATCACTGCATAATTTTAGTTTGTTTAAAATATGTGGTTATATTACTGAAGTTTTCAATTTGCTATGCATTACTTGGTGTGTGTGTGAGTATTTTTGTGACGTGTGTCATCAAATCAGACACCTTTTATTGTGCCACATAGTAATTTCAGCAATGTGAACCTGCTATCCACTGCAGCTGTGTGATTTTTGTACTTCTTTGTGGTATCTTTACTGGTAGGTACTAGTACTAGTGACTGTTACTGCAGCAGTTCAGTACACTGCTCCTCCCACGTCCCACCCCAATTGGCAAAGGTATTGTTTTCCAGATTTGAATTTCTGATGGTGAGCACTGGTTAGGTGTTGGGCCTTTGTGTGTGCATCTCTTCAGTGCGCAGCGCAATCTTAATCTGTCTGTACATTTGCATCTCTTTAGGGCCCAATCTCCATCTGTAACTTAAGTCACAGTTGTTTCTTTGACTTCCCTTCAGAGTACTGGACAGATGTGGTGCATAATTCTGCATGAACATTGTACTCATTAATATGCGTTTTTAAGTCAGGACCATTATCATGAGTCACTTGTGATACAAATCACGTTCTTCATCATCACGGTCACAAATGCAGTCACAAATCACGATTCACAATCACGTCACGAATCACAATATTAATTTTTTTTTCTAGTTACTTGGATGTATTATAAGCCTGTTTTGTAGTATCTCTCCAGGCTTCACCACCCCACCATTGTACTTACTGATACATGTTTTTAAGTTGGGGGGTTTTAAGCTACAGCTCATCGGGGAAGTACAGCCATAGGCATTCGCATTCCCAATACAGTTTCATATAGGTTATCTCACACCATTGACACCGAATCATATTCTTCATTATCATGATCACAAATGCAGTCACAAATCATGATTCACGATCATGTCATGAATCACATTAATTTTTTTTCTAGTTACTTGGATGTATTGTAAGCCTGTTTTGTAGTATCTGTCCAGGCTTCACCACCCCACCATTGTACTCATTAATACATGTTTTTCAGTCGGGGAGTTTTGTGCTGCAACTCATCAGGGAAAAACAGCCATAGGCATTCGCGTTCCTTCCTGTACAGCATGTGAGTTACAGTACTATAAGTAGTAGTGGGTGAAGTGGCTCCAATTCACTCCACAAAGTGATTCACAGAGTAACGCGGAACCCGCAGAGTACTCCCTAATGTGAAGCGGAGTACTGCGCTTCATAATGAGGAATGCAAAATCCATTGAAACCAATGACTATGCGTTATTCCGCCTTCCCCAAACCACTTCTCCACCAATTTTAAGGCAAAGTACATTGAAATCAATGAAATTCACCTCACTTCACCTTGTAATTGAGCTCCAAATGAAATTTTGCAGTGATTCATGGGATTGCAGGTCACATGGGCTCTAGATTGTTCTGCACAGCCTCAGTTCTGGCCTGGGTAGTGTGTGTGTAGTGGGGTCTATGTCAATTCGCTCCCGCGATTTTGCTCCCGGTCAACTCACTCCCAATGACTCGCTCCCTCATCAATTTGCTCCCGCAGATCTTGCTCCCTGACAACCCACTCCCGCTCCTGATCCTGAAGTATGTATGCACTGTTACCAACTCCCTACTCTGGAAAGGCAAAGAACCTTTTCCTTTTAATGCTTGGTTCACTACTTCTTTGGGGGAAATGGCTTCAGCTACCTGATCTGAGAACTCCTGGAAAGTTGGTGTCTCTCATTCAGTGTGAAGTGCTATCCTGATTGAAGCTTATAATTACAAGGAACACTAGGAGCGGCAGATGAAATTTACCAATATAGTTCAGCCGCATGCTCCCTTCTTGCTTTAAAGAGTGTGTGTGTTCTGGGATTTAGCAAGGAGCTAACGTGCTGCTTTTAAAAGAAGAGAAGCAGTCTCCCTTCTCTGGGAAGGCAAAGAAGCCTGCAGTTTGTTTCTTAGAAATCAGCTGTGCTGACTGTATGATTTACTGATGTATGACAGGAATGTACTGCTGCTAACTTCATTAAATCAACAAAGGAAATGTTAACCTGAAATTATTATTAGAAGTATTATTAATGATAATTATTGTCAACACTAATCTAGATAATTATAGGAGTTTAGTACTGCATTATATGCACATCCCCATAATGCTGAAACCTGGCAGCTTATTTAGTCTCAGCCACAGGACAGTGGGGTAAATACATACAGCTTCAAAACATTAGTGGGAGTGAATTGACTGGGAGCGGAATGCCACAGGAGCGAAAAAAATGGGAGCGAACTGTCGGGAGCGCATTTTCCGGGAGCGAATTGACGTGCTCCCTGTGTAGTGGTAGCTGGAGACAGTTTGCTGTCAGAGCTCTGCGATTCAAAACCTCTAAAAGCTGTTGAAAATGCCTTTTTGAGTAATTTTTTTGCTCAAAATTTACTGCATCGATTGTAGGAAACCCTTCTGTGCTCATATCATCGAGTGATTATTGTTGTGTGTGGATTTTGAATGTTAATTTAGAACAGTCAGTCTGTGTACTGTGAAGTGTGCTTTGGGGAAGGGGCGTATTTGTGGTGTAGATACATTAACTGGGAGAAAAAGGCAGTCTTTCTGTTTTGGTTATATTTTCTTGTATAACTGTGTTAATGTACACACAGTAATATCTTCAGTAATTCTTGACATTTTTTCGCTGATTGTTGTGGTGCAGCAGTGTATAATTTGTCTGTTTAAAACATGTGGTTACATTACTAAAGGTTTTCAATTTGCTGCGCATTACTTGTAGTGTGTGTGTGAGTGTGTGTGCAATTAAATCAGACACCTTTTATTGTGCCATAGAGTAATTGCAGCATTGTGAACCTGCTATCCACCGCACCTGCATGAATTTTTTATACTGCTGTGTGGTATCTTTACTGGTAGTGGATTGTTACTGCCGTGCACTAATCCCCCAACTGGCAAAATATATTCCTTTCCAGATTTGGGTTTGTGACTTGCGTGCACTAGTTAGGTGTTGTTGTGCCTTTTCGTATGCATTCCTTGAGTGCGCAGCGCAATCTTAATCTGCCTGTGCATTTGCAGTGCACCATTAATTCTGGGAGACTGCATTTCTTGTTACGCTCTCATTTCACTTCATCAGCACTGGGGAATTTTCTGGACACAAGACAGTAGCATTTTGGGGATGCACATTAATTCTGGTGACTATGTGTGTGACCACTGCACGCATGACTGAGTGCGCTATTAATTCTGGTAGACTTTGCATTTCTTGTTATGCTCTTATTTCACTTCGTCAGCACTGGGGGAGATTTCTAGACACAATACAGTAGCACTTTGGGGATGCACATTAATTCTTGTGACTGTGTGGGTGGGGCATTGCCAATATTGTTGTCACTCCGCCTTACTTCTCATTTAAAGTGGAATGACAACGCAAAGTAATAATAACAAGGTGAAGTGAGCCTTTCCTATGAGGCACTCCACATAGCGAAGTGCCAATGCGAAGTGGCCACTTCGCGTTCACTTCACAGGCGGATTTTAAATTCGCTGCATCTCTACTGCTGACTTGTAACCTGCCATGTATAAAATAGGCAAATCCACTGGCTGAACTCTAACCTGCTCACCAAATTACAAGAGAGGACAAAAGCTGGCACCATTACAAACTCTCTAGTCTGATATCAGACTATAACACCTATAGGGCCCAACAGAATGCCTGCAAAAATGAAATTAAACAGGCTAAAAGCACATACTGCAGAGACTTGCTAACCAACTCCTCTGGTGATTCCAAAAAAACTCTGGTCCCATATCAAGCCATTCCTAGGATCAAACCAGTCCCCTACTCCTAATGATATGACACTCAATGGAGTCAACTGTAATAAACCTCAGACCATAGCTAACTTCTTTAATATGCAATTTTCTGACCTTACCAAATTCACTTCCTCCTTCTCTGCCTTGCAAGATTCGAAAACCCCACCAGAGGTCACAGTCCTCAATTTCCGCTTTAAGACTATTACATGACATAAGGTCCTAAAACTGCTCAATGCAATTTCAGAGAGCATGGCCACAGGCTCTGATAATCTTGAACTGAGGGTTCTAAAACTAGCTGCACCCTTCATTGCAGCCCCCCAGCCAAGATCTTCACACCCTCTCTGTGGTAGTCATGTTCCTGCCATCTGGAAGATAGCCTGAATAACCCCAGTATTTAAAAAGGGTGACCCTAAAGACCCCTCTAACTACAGGCCCATAGCTATCCTGTCAGTCCTCAGTAAATTCCTTGAGAAACTGGTTGCTGTCCAAACTATAGAATTTATCACAAAAAATTACTTTCTAACCCCTGCTCAGCATGGATTCCATGAGGGCAATAGCACCACTACGGCCCTCTCAAATTTACAATGGATACGCTATCAGCCATGGACTCAGGCCTTCTCACTGGAGATATCTTTATTGACATGACTAAGGCGTTTGACTTAGTTGACCACTCCAGTCTCCTAACCACCCTACGGTCATTAGGCTTTGCACCTAACATTGTCAGCTGGTTTGGAAGCTACCTGTCTAACTGGATCCAAGTTGCAAGATACAACTCCACCCTCTCTGACCAAACTATGATAAATAACGGGGTGCCACAAGGGTCCATCCTTGGACCGCTTCTCAATATTCATAAACGACATAACTTCAAGCCTCTCAAATACCTCCTCCGTTCTATACGTGAATGACATTGTCCTATACACTAGTGCAAAAAGCACTGTGAACATAAATCAGCGACTCTCCACAGACTTCCAACGAATAGAGATGCAGCAAATTTTTAATCCGCTGGTGAAGTGGGCATGAAGTGGCCACTTCATATCCGTGGAGCACAACACGAAGTGGGCATTGCAAGGTGCTCACTTCGCGTCATTATTATTATTATCACTTCGCGTTGCCATTATGCCTTAACACGAAGTAAGGTGAAGTGAGAAGAGAATAGGCAGCCCCCCACACATCACATGGCTTACAGTACTGTAAGCCATATGCTTTAGCCAGGCAGGAAGGAAGTGAGTCAGAGAAGCAGTTTCACTTTCTCCTTTGCATTTGTAGAGGGAGAAAGCACTGTGAGAGGAGACTAGGAGTTAAAGTGCTTGATTGCCTTGCCACTTGTGTTTCAGAAGAAAACCAACAGCTTTTTTAAAAGCTATATACTTTATTTCATTTTTTTATTGTATTTGTGTTTTTTTTTTGTTAGTGATTTTTTTTTGTATAAGTTTTGTTTTGTGTGTGTGACTGACTGTGTGTGTCAGTGAGTGTCAGTGTGTGAGCCTGTGTGTGTGTCGGGCCCGAGCACTTGTTGTGTATGTCAGGATGGACCCAGGAGAAGGCGAGTCACTGGCCTGTGGGGTCAGAGGGGAGTGCAGACCCATGGGGGGTGGGGCAGTTGTGTCATGCTGGACCACTCCCAACTCCTGGGTGTTGCTTCCCCCCATGTTCAAGCAACAGAAGCAGCAGCACCAATGGCACCAATGGCTGCTGTGCGTCCACCTTCTCTGCCATTACCACCACCACTGGTAGCAGCAGCTGTAGGGGCTCCAGCAGCACCCACTCCACCACCTCCACAGCCACAGGAGGTGGCCCTGGAAAATGTAGGTGGTGGGACTCATGCAAGGACTGTGTCTGGTCCCCCCCACAGCTCCCCAATGTGGGAGTTTTTTAACTCTGTGGAAGAGACAGCACAGTGGTGGTGGGCCGTCTGTGTGGTGTGGTGGTGTGCCGTGGCCCCTGTGGGACACATTTGGGGACCAGCATCCACATGCTGAAGCACCACAGGGCAGAGTAGCAGGCTGCCATGGAAGGGGCCAGACGTCCACCTGCTGACCATTCCGTGTCAGTGGCCGAGGGTGCTGATGGGGTGGGAGTTGTGCCTTGTCACTGCTGCAGCAGGAGGAGGGCTAGTACAGCAGCTGCTCCACCACCACCACCACAGCCACCAGCACCACCCCCACCGTCACTACCTGGATTCCCTGCTGCAGTGGACCCCGGCACAGTCCCTGCAACATAGTCTGACATCACCTTGGTGTGGGCAGCTCTTGAAGGAAACAATGAGCAGTTCAGTGCTTTGCAGCAGCAGGTGACCAGAATAGAACAACAGCAGCAGCAAATAGTTTCAATGCTGCACCTGCTGCTGGACCACCACGGCATCCCACGGCCACACTAAGTTAGGGGATTGCTTTTTGCCCCACCCCACCCACCCCACTACTGTGTTGTACTATTTTGTTTGTTTTTTCTTTGTTGTTGTTTAATCATACATTTTCCCTTCAAGGGGAATCTTTCTTGCACCACATAGTGCAATTCATTTGTGTGAAAACCGCCTGTAATTTCATTGCAGTGTGTCACATGACAGAGGAATTCCCATTCTGAAAATCTTCCCACATTCTGCCTCCCTTCTCAGCAACATTAGGACGTGATGGCAGGGAGAGCACATGTGTGTGCTCCTTACAGTGAATATCTGATTGTCTGGCAGCTTTCCAAATGTTTCTTTATGTTATAATGATCTGTTTGTGGTGAAACGTGTGGGCACATTTCCAGTAAGAAGAGCCTTGTTAGTGGAAATATTCCCACATTTCACCACAAAGTCAACCTTATAACATAACGAAACATTGGGATAAGCTACCGGACGTCACTATAGTGGAGCATGCCTACGCTCCCCTGGCATCATGTCTAACATGCTAGGAAAGGTGGGCAGAATGTGGGAAACTTTCTGAGCAGTAATTCCTCCATCACATGACTCACTGTAATGAAATTAGGTCTATTTCACAGAAATATATTGCACTCTATGGAGCAAGAAATACTCCAGTGGGAGTAATGCCCCCACATATTAGTTTATGTGCATCACCATAACTATGTAATGTGGTGAATCTCTGTAAAGCAGCAGCGCAACAATCTGTTGAGAACTCTGACCTATATTTTTTAATGCTATGTTACAACTTCCTTTACTTACATCATGACTGACTGGAATGATACGAGAATTTGCAGTAGTTGAGTCTGCTGTACTACCTTTTTTCATGTATGAAATAATGAAAGGAGCATTCCTTTTAAATTGGTGCTGACCACGTCTTTGTCATTGTTTTCCTCTGCTTTTCTCCATCACATCAATTAGTTGTTATATATCACGTCTGTTGTTAATTAACAGTTATGCAGCAGGCAGTGTTTTATGACACCATGGAACAATAGTTATTGAAAAGCAGCTGCAAATAAATGCAAACCTGGTCTGAACAATATTGGAAGGCGTGCTCATTTTTTTTTCATACCTGAAAAAAAGTAGTCAAGTAAGTAAAGCAGACATAAATGGTGAAAAGAAGCATATCATCCAAGTCACGACTCGGAGGTAACTAGTGGTGGCTGTGGCAATGTAAAGTAGCATAAAAAAGTACAGTTCAAAACTGTCAGGACATTCTTGCAATGCTGCTTTAATTGAAAAAATGTCACTATGACATCATGAGCTCACAGCAACAATCACAGAACACACAAACGTGGCACAGAGTCTCCAGATTTTTTTCTGCAGGCCCAAAATGCATCCTGCTTGTGTGCAGAAAATTGACAAGTGTTAACACAGTGGAATGAGAGTGTTTCAGCACATACAAACTCCCCCAGAATTAATGGTGCACTCAGTCGTGCATGCAGTGGTGGCACAGAGTCCCAGATTTTTCTGCAGGCACAAAATGCATCCTGCTTTTGTGCAGAAAATTGACAAGTGTTGACACAGTTGAATGAGAGTGTTTCAGCACATACAAAGTCCCCCAGAATTAAAGGCGCACTCAGTCATGCGCGTGGTGGTGGCACAAAAGTCCCAGATTTTTTCTGTAGGCCCAAAATGCATCCTGCTTGTGTGCAGAAAATTGACAAGTGTTAACGCAGTGGAATGAAAGTGTTTCAGCACATACAAAGTCCCCCAGAATTAATGGCGCACTCAGTCATGCGCGCAGTTGTGGCACAGAGTCCGAAATTTTTTCTGCAGGCCCAAAATGCATCCTGCTTGTGTGCAGAAAATTGACAAGTGTTAACACAGTGGAATGAGAGTGTTTCAGGACATACCCAAGTATAAAATGTTGACTGTGAGTGTCGTGTTGCTGGTCCAATGTGTTCTATGAGACGATTCGAGCAAATGCAATTTGATCATCTCAACTGGATTGAAGGGTGCCCTTTGGCTGTACATTAATAGTAGCCTTGGTGAGTAGATATATATATATATAGATATATGGTTGTGTATTTTGTAGGTGAGGAGGGGGGGTTGACATGGACATGTACTCATGTTATTGTTCTGCATCACAGGTCACACAGAAACTGTTGGTGTGCACAATCCAGTGCTCGATGAGAATTTTTTGTGCTGAAATTGGAAATGGATAACTCTCAAGCACATGAAGGTAAGTATTTTTTGGGGGGGGTGGGGGAAATCATATTTGCAGGTTTGTGTGTAATGGTTTCTTATTTTGTTACTTCTTCACAGATTTCATCAGCATCCTTCTGGAGTCCGGTTGTTGTTAATGATGGTCATGGTCATCTAATGAAATGACTTCTGCGTGTTGCATGTGTGCCCAAGCTCGGGGAAGGGGGAGCCTGATGTTGAAGAAATTTTTTGGATAAGGCCACTTTGACAGGGCAACAAAGCATCTGGAAGTTTCCTAAAAAAAGAAATGAATGACTTCTTACAATTTAATTGTTATGTGTCCATCCCTGGTTCTCAAATCTCAATCTAAAGTCAAGTTACATTTCAAACCCACATCTTGTCAGCTAACACAACCTGTGTGCAATATTTGCTGCAGTCTTTCCAAAACAATGAAATGAATGAAATAAAATCTTCATACTTACCAGAATGGATTTCACATGGATATTACATCGCTTCCTCTCTGTACGGTACAGCTACAGTACCATTCCAACCGAGTTTTAGCGATGGAGCCTTTTTTTGTTACCCTGTAAAAGAAACAAAATAAGTGTACCGTATGTGTTTTACCATTGTGGCTCTGAAAAGCTACAGAAAACAAAACATACAACTAAAGGAAGTGAAGCAGCATAACAAAC
This sequence comes from Neoceratodus forsteri, assembly GCA_016271365.2. Taxonomy (NCBI): domain Eukaryota; kingdom Metazoa; phylum Chordata; order Ceratodontiformes; family Ceratodontidae; genus Neoceratodus; species Neoceratodus forsteri. The sequence goes on along the minus strand of CM057450.1, from coordinate 654,242,374 downwards.
ATAAGTACACATACTGACTTTATGGTTTAAATATTAAGAAGCTTTGTGTCTGAGGCTGATGGATGTGGTGGTCTGGACAAACTCAGGCTCAGTGGTGGCAGTGGCTAACATCAGTCCCGGTGGTGGTGGTCCGGGGGGCAGACAGACTCAGGCTCAGTGGTGGCAGTGGCTAACATCAGTCCCTGTGGTGGTGGTCTGAGGGGGCGGACAGACTCAGGCTCAGTGGTGGCAGTGGCTAACATCAGTCCCGGTGGTGGTGGTCCAGGGGGTGGACAGACTCATGCTCAGTGGTGGCAGTGGCTAACATCAGTCCCAGTGTTGGTGGTCTGGGGATGGACAGACTCAGGCTCAGTGGTGGCAGTGGTTAAAATCAGTCCTGGAGGTGGTGTTTCAGGGGGTGGACATACTCAGGCTCAGTGGTGGCAGTGGCTAACATCAGTCCCAGTGGTGGTGGTCTGGGGGCAGACAGACTCAGGCTCAGTGGTGGCAGTGGCTAACATCAGTCCTGGTGGTGGTGGTCTGGGGGGGGAGGCACAACGCCTTTTAAAAACTTCAGTTAAAACCTGCCAACATTAACCACATCATCATTCTCATAAAGAAAACTTCCCTCACAGTCATCGATGTCTGAAGTCTGACCACTGGGAAATTCTTTCTCCATTTTGTCATCATCTACATCAGTGGTGGCTCGTTTCAGGCAGCCACTGCCAGTGCCACCAGGATGCTCCATTTCCACATCAGCAAGACTACCATGACTAGGCCAGAGTATGAATACCGAGGTTGCAGTCTGTGCTGGTATGTGCCTCTCATTCATTTTAATGAATGTTAGCAAACTAACATTTGCAGGAGACAGGTTTGTCCGACGATCCCTGACTATTGCACCTGCTGAGCTGAATACCCTCTCAACACTTACACTGGAGTGTGAGCATGTGAGGTACTTCAGTGCCACTGCAGTCAGCTCTGGCCATTCACTGACCTTTCCACTCCAATACAAAAGAGGATCTTCAGTTATTGTCAGATGCCTGTTTTCAGACAAATATGACTCAACCATTCTCTGTGCCACACTAAGTCCAGTTGTTGATGCATCATCCTGTTCTCCCAAATCATTTATTTCACAAATACCCACTTGGGACAAAGCCTCCCAAAGCAGGTTGATGCCAGCCACTCTGGATGACAGACCACCTGGAACTGCAGTCCTCTTCCCCTTGCAGCATATGCTTGATGGTCTTCCAGGTACACCTTCAGCTGGATTACGCTGCTGAGGTTTGCCGACCTTGGCACGTGACTTCTGTGCCCCGTGAACCAAGCTCACCATTTGAGCACTGATATTTTTTACCTGTTCAGTCCCTCCCTCCAGTACTGATGCAATTCCATGTTTGTATCATGGGTCCAGCATTATTGCTATGGCAATGTTGTCTCTACGCTGAATGCTCACAACATGACGATTCTGCTCGAATACTGTCAGCATATGTTGCAGCAACATACTGCTACCACCGTCTCCTGCAACATAAAGGCTATGCTGTACATTCACCAATGTCTGCCTCAGCACCCACAGCAGTGGAATTGATTGGCTAATGGAGGCAGACTAGCCACTCACTGCCTGTGTGGCATGTTCAAAAGGCTGCAAAATTGTTATTACAGAGTCCATGAGGTGCCACTGTTCAGTTGTCATAGACATGGAGGCCCTGGAACTGTCACGGCTAGTGTGCATAAGAAGATATTCTGAGATGGCTTTGCATTGTTCATACAACCTCTCTGCCATGTATAAAGTGGAGTTCCATCGGGTGACAACTTCCAGCTTCAAGCGGTGCTGAGGCAGGCTGTTTTGTCTCTACAACTGCTACAGTTGGTCACGGGTCTTTCCAGATCTTGAAAAGTGAGAGCAGATACGTCATGCAACAGTCAGCATTTCCTTTATATCAGGGTGCTGCAGAAACTCCTGAACCACAAGATTTAAACAGTGGGCCATGCATGGAACACAAAAAAAAAACACCATTCGTGATGCATTTCACCACATTTGACCCATTGTCACTTGCTATGAAGCCAGCTGTCAGGGACAGAGGGTTTAGCCATCTGTCAATTTCAGTCAGTACCACGTCCAACATGTTCTCACCAGTGTGTGAACAAGACACATTGCACAGCAATCGTTGCATGCTGTCAAATTCCTGGAAGATTGCTACTGCGATAATCCACCTTACTGCACTGATTATTCAGACTACCAACATCACAAGCAACCCCCAGCACCTGCGCCCAGTGTGCAGTTATACACAAATATGAACTCCCTGCTGTTTTTCCACTTGTCCATATATCCATACTTAAATGGATGAATGGAGAGGAGGAATGTTGAAGGGCATGTCTTACTGAGTTGGACACAGTGCGGAACAACTCGGGGACAGCACAGGTAGAAAAGTATGTCCCGGATGGGACTTTCCATTTTGGACAGGCACGTGCAGCAAACTGCCGGAACCCAGAATTCTCCACAAAGGAGAAGGGCAAAAGATCAATTGCCAGCATTTCTGCTACAGCAGCATTAAGTTCATGTGACACTGTATGATTCAGGGGGGGTACTTCAGCTTATGCGCAAAAACGCTCTGTAACTTGGGCTGACTTAAACGTTTTACACGGGGTGTGTTGATCACAAATGGTTGTGCTCTGTGATGAATGGCCTTGGCAGGGGGTGAAGTGTGGACATTTGATGAAGACGGTTGCACAGGTGATGATGACAAACCCAGAAATGCTGTTATTTTGCCAGATTTCCCAACCGGGGTTGATGTACCACTTGCACTAGACATACTGCATTCACCACCACCACCACAAAAATTGCTACTCTCACCAGTTCTTGACAACATTTCAAAGTCATTATCGTCCTCCACCTCAACATGCCTGTAGTAATCCTCTACTCTTATTACTGTACTACTGCACACATTTAATTTTCTACTGGACTTAACAGTCATGGAAGGGGATAACATGCTGGCTATGGTTGCCGGTGATGAGGGTGAATGCCCCACTGTGGTATTAGCTGCCAGCTTGTGCTGGGTCCACAGTGCCAAGTGCCTATTCTTAAGATGCGTATGGTGTCCTCCAGTGCTCAGAAGGCTTCCCTTCTTACCTCGGCTCACACGCACGTGGCAAACCTGGCAGATTGCAACTGATTCATCATTTGCATCTTGAACAAAAAAATCCCAAACAAGGGATTGTGATGCTCTGCTTTTAACATGTCCATGATGTGGCTTATTTAAGTCCGTTATTTTAAGCACTGAAGTGGGGGAGGGCATATGATGTTTCAGGCACTGCACACCTGGACTGCAACAGACCACCATGACTACCTATCATATTTATTACTGGGTCATCATCATCAACTAAAACTGGTAGATCACAAGTTTTTACAGGGGGGGATTCCTGCAAACAGACTCAGACACAGCCACTTTGAATTTCTTTTTCTCCGGTTTCCAGCTGTGGTTAATTACATCATCATCATCATATTCATCAACGTCACACACATCGACATCTTCTACTTGGATGCTAGCATGTGGACTGCATGTTGCAACATCATCATCATCATCACATTCATCTTCAGCATCTACACCACCATCACCTGATATTTTTTCACCACACTATGAATCACTGCATGGAAAATGTGTGATGTTAAGTGCCATGGTGGATGGAATATCACATTATAAGCTATCGTTGACATGATTATCAGAAATCCTTAGGTTCAGTTACTGGGATGTTACTGGGAAGTATGACATCATCTATGCTGCCACTCACTTGCACTGCTTCACACTCAATATTTTTGGATACGGTACACTGGTCAGAATTAGAACTTGACGCAACAATACTAATACTACCTCCTCCACCACTAACACCAGTAACACTAACACCACTGGCTGGGAAAACATCATCTCCTCCAACTATGAGTGAATCTACTGATTAGGCTGTAAAAAACATTGCAGGAGAAATACCTTTCCTCACATCAGCAATGCACTTCTGCGTCTGCGTACTACTACCATGCCCACAGACCATCTTACTGCCAACATTGCCATGGTGAGAAACAGTTTTACTTGCACGTCTCTTAGCAGGCATTTTGGGGGATCAACCACAGTATTATAACCAAATTCAGATTTTGATATGTTCACTCTCTGATTGGAGGGATGCAGGATGTGAAACCAAATAAACAACTGTGGCTTCAGCAACAGATAAGAGACTACTCTAAGACTGTCATGGAATTAAAACAACTTCAATAACTAGTGGTACTGATGAGGTCACAAAAACAATCCAATCTGGTAAAAAATACCTTTTGAACGTGGGGCTGGGGGGAGCACTGAATGCAGACAGTACTGATTTTTATGGCACTACAAGCAGCAAAACTAAGAACAGATACCACGATCGATTGGAGTACAAAATCAGGCAGCTGCAGTGGATAGCAGCAGGTTCACACTGCTGTGCCTGCAATTACACTAGTCTGTGGCACAATAAAAGGTGTATTATTTGATGCACGCACCACAGCACACACACTCACACAGAACAGTCTGTGTACAATGCTGAATGAGGAATGCGTAACAAATGAAAAAGTTCAGTACTATGCCATGTTACATATTGTAAATTTATAATGTAAACAACCTGAACTTATGAACTGCTGCACCACATCCACACAACAAACAACAAGAAAATTTCTACTATTGCTGACAATATTACTGTGTGGACATTAACACAGTCAGTTATATAACAAAAATATAACCAAAAAACAAAACAAATCACTATTTCTACAACTTAAATCTACCTACACCACAGATACACCCTTCCCCCAAAGCACACTTTCACTGTCTTTCACCACACACACTCAATGTTGTAAATTAACATTCAAAATCCCCACAAAACAAAAACGCTCGATGACATGAGCACAGGAGGGTTTCCTACAATCGATGAACTAAAGTTGGATCCCCTTTAACAGCTTTTACAAGATTCTTATCACAGACAGCTATCAGAGCACACTGTCTCCTACTCCTTCCTACTCATACTACCCCGAACTGAGGCTGTGCAGATCAATATAGAGCCCATGTGACCTGAAATCCCATGAATCACTGCATAATTCACCTTCGGAGCTCAAAAACAAGGCAAAATGAGGTGAAGCGCACTGCCTGCGATGCACTTCGCCTTAAATTTGGCACAGTAGTGGTCTTGGGACACAGAGTAACGCAAAGTCATTGTTTCCAATGGACTTCGCATTCCTCATTGTAATGCGAAGTACTCTGCTTCGCGTTGCGGAGCATTCTGCGAATCCGCCTTTGCTCCACAAATTGCTTTGCAGAGTGGATTGAGCCCACTTCGCCCACCACTACCAACGAATCCAAGATTGGCTGGTTAGCCACAAACTTGTCTCAAATGAGTCCAAGACCCTAGCTATGTTGTTTGGGACTAATATCAAATTAAAGAACTCACTAATTAATTTCAAAGTCTCTGCATTGGACAGTTCCCCGGTTGGAGTGGTGACCTCTTTTAAATACCTGGGTATCACCCTTGACCCATCACTAAATTTTGACCTTCATATACAGAAGACCTGTAAGTCAGTGAACTCCAAACTAGGCATCTCCTACCATACAGGCTATGTGTTAACCCCTTCTGCTAGGCTTGCCATTGCCCATGGTATACTTCTACCTTCACTTACCTGTGGTGTTGTTGCATATGCTGCCTCATCCAAGTTAAATCTTCACAGATAAGATGTCACTTACAACAACTTTTGTTGATATGTATCCTCCTCCCACAGTCTGAAACACCACTGCCTCAGTTGACAGTATTATAAGGTCACAAACTCCCAAGTCCCTTGCCGATCTTCTTCTCCAGCACACACCCTGCTATGGCTTACACTCAGCAGATAAATCCCTTGTCAATGTCCCAAAACACAGTACCTCCAAAGGTGCCAGTGCATTTGCCTGTTAAGCTCCCCAATTCTGGAACTCTCTCCCCTTGACTGCCAGCCAAGCCCCTTCGTACAACACCTTTAAGAAAGAGCTTTGCAACTACCTCATCTCCTCCAACCAATGCTCATGCTTCAGTCCCCCTTAGCCCCTCCTCCTCCTTACTTGCCTATCATCACCCTTTCTCTTTACCTCCTAAACCTTTCTCTCAACTCATAGCACTTATAGACTAGATAGACTAAATACCTGCATGTCTTGTAGCTGGTATTGTGCTAATCCTACCTCAGCCTACCTATTAGTCAAGGTTTCATGTATTCTCGTGTACCCACATGTGAATGTTTTCTCTGCTGGACAGTTTTGCCTTAACCTGGTTATTGTAAAAAACTATGTTCCTGATGTTATTGCTTTATGTCTCCTTTGTTGACATCCTATTGTATTGATTTGTTTGCTGTTTTATTGTACTCTCCCGGGTTGTGCCCGAAAATAGTCATTTCCATGGCTAGTGGACCCACCAGGTTAACAAAAACAAGTAAAATAAAAACAAAATAAGGAGGAAAAAGCTCACAGTGACAAATGTGTTAAATATATTACCAGATATACAGCTGAAGCAAATGACATGAGACAAATACTGTTGAGGAACTGGAATATTGCCATGGCAGATCCAGTCCTTGGAAAAGTGACTGAGAGCACCCCCCACAATTTGTATTAGAAGGGCACAAAACCAAGCAGATGTTCTTGTGCATGCTCTACAACCCCACAAAGATATTGGACAAACATTCATTAGTGGAAATCCACCCATAGCCTGTGTACCGTGTGGGCGTTGTAAATTTGATAAATAAATTACTAAAGCTAAACATTTCACTAAGGGGTTGGGGGAACAACAGTATGTGATAAAGGATCTCATAACTTGTGACACAGAAGATGTGATATACATGGCATCATGCTTATGTGGGTAATTTTACATAGGAAAAACAAATCGGAATTTCAAACTATGAGTGGGCAAACATGTTCTAGATGTAGAAGCAGAAAATATAAAAAATATTTTAGCAGCACACATTAAATTTGCCAGAGGAAGGGGAACACACTTGTGGAATTTTTGTGGAATTGAAAAAGTGAAATTGGGCCGGGGGGGGGGCATAATATATAAGATCTGACACTTAAAACAGAAACATAGTGGATTTTTAAAATCAGAGCCTTTAGAGCACCGGGATAAAACACACGACTGGAGATAACTCCTTCTCTGTGAATCCTGCCGTATTTTGGTGACTCAAGACCCTCAGAGTTATTTATTCATTTAGATGATTTATTGAAAACAAACCTACTTTTTCATGTAACACAAAACATTTAACGACATCTCTATGAGATTGTGTTACATCTCCTCAAATATGCTTACTCCAGTCTACACTCACATTCCAATGTTTATCCAACTTATTATTATCCAATTGATTCTACATGGTCACATTACCCCCACCTCTTCCATTTCTATTTCTTCCAGATGGCATGGGATGTAAAATGAAGTAATACAGATTGAAATAAGCTGTAGAGCGGTTGTATGATACTACAATATATTTGTTAAGCATGGAACAAAATCTTAAGAAAAATGTGTTTTACTTTTCCAGATTTGGGTGGTGATCTACCATTGTGATGATGGGGAACATTTTTAAAATATTGTAAATTATTGCCCTAAACTGAGTTGTAGAATGAAACAATAATTGGAGGATAAACAAACATTGTCCCATGCATTGGCTGACAGAAAAGGAATTCTGTGTGGACTGACCTTGAAAGAAACTTCCTTTTAGGACTGAGTTACAAAATGAAATAAGAACAGGAGGTCAAATGAAAGCTAGAATCAGCTAGAGCACTGAACGATGGAGAAGAAGCCTCTGTATGGACTGCTTTTAAAGAAACACTAAAAAACTTTACAAAAACTTTAAAAAATCTTCTTCAGTAGGGGACAATTATATGTGTTTTAATCAGTTAGCTCCCAGTAATATAATATATATAAAAAATATTCGGGAAAAGATATTTAAGTAGAAACTGACAAAACAATGAGCACATTGTTATATGTTTACAAAAATTAGATACAAGAGTTGGGACGACATTCATCCCTAATTATGTATAAGCAAATTGGTGGGGCTTTTTAAGAAGTTTTTTGTCATTGGGGATTGTGAAATATTAGATAGTAATTGATGTTAGATAGGAGGTTGATATGGATGATTAATTAACTTATAAGGGCACGTCAATATGATGTCATGGTCCCAATGATATTTAAACTGCTTTTGGAAAAATGTAAGTAGCCTTTGAAAAAGCTTCCAAAACAGGCTCAAAACACCATTGGGTGAATTGATGGTGGTCAGTTTGGGGTGATTTTCACTCGCTTTTTAATATTTTTTATGCTTGGATAAGAACAATAACTATTTATTCTGCTGCATATGCAAGAGGTCTGAGCTCTTTACTGATCAAGGGTGAGATTGTGAGACTTTTTTTCTTTACTACTTAATGTTTTTCAGCCTGACACAACTCAGACCAGTGGGCAATTTCCATTTGCTGCCAAGATTTGAAAAATTACACCTGTATTGTTTATGAGGTGAGGTGAAAATGGCTATTATGAAGTTTTGGGACATAAATATTAAAAAAATGACAAAGGTATGAGTAAAAGTTGAAAATGCATTTAAAAGCCATTAGCTGGTTTTATCTTTTTTCGGTCAATTTGCGGTTGGACTCAATAGCAGAAGAATGTTCAGCATTGCAGACAGGATCTCTTCATGGGACCCTAGCTAGGTAAGTGGGGTGGGGGGAGTGCTGATAGGATGGTTGAGGCGGGATGGGGGTCAGGGGTTAAACGACATTACTGGATTTCTTTTTTGTTTCAAGTTTTTTTTAAAAAGGAAGCAATGAGGGATTTTTCTCTCAGATCTGACACTAGGGATCAAGAGTCAGGCACCTCAGTGTCACATACTGTGGTGCTGACACCGGTGGTTAGGCATAGTGATATTTGAGTTTGTTGGGGGGGGGTTGTGTGCAGGGGCGATGTTTGCTAGCACCAGGGTTTGGGCATCCCAGTATCAGACAGTGTGAGATTTTTTTTTTGTAATAGGTGGGTTGAAGTGGATACAAGTGGTGGGACTGAGCACCAGCATTTGGCAAACAATTGTACAGCTGGGACAAGCTGGTGGGGGATAGCAGCAGAAGGGTTGAGCACCCACCGCCAATAAAGTTGTGCGGCTTTGTTGGGATGGTGGGGGTGCAGTGGTAGAGCTGAGTCCCTGCTGCTAGTAAAGGAACTGTGCTACTGATGGTATAGTATATTTTATAGTTCAATCATAGAAAAGCAATCATTACAATTTCATGTCACAGTTAAAAAATCAAAAAACACACATTCATATCAGGTACAGGCCTCAGCCTTACAATAACAGTAAAGTATAGGTTAAAATACATAAAATAATTTCTTAAGTTAATTTGATTTACAGTTCCCATTTTTCAAGGTCAACTTCTTTCTGATTTTTTGTATCTTTAATAAGTAGTGGGAAACTCTTGTAATTATGAAATCATCATCGACAGTGAATTATATTCTTAACATTGTGTTTTTGTCAGTGTCTTGCACCAAGTCTAATACTGGTTTAATCCAAGAGTTCCTTGCTTAGCTATACCATGGGCAATGAAACATTATGTATATCAGATCTGCTTTATTATTATTATTATTATTACAACAACAAAGCTGATCATGAGGCTTAGATGATTGTCAAATCTAGCAGACAAAATTCTGGACTCAAACATCCCTAGTTTGTATTTTGCATATGTCTTTCTGATGGGGGGGTCTTCCAATATATCCAGATAATATCTATATGTATGCCTGAACTCATTACAGCTATACCATTTGGCATAATTGGAATGTAGAATGGCATGGATATCTCTAGCTTTAAAGATATCATAAGAATGTAAGAATTTGCCAGCAGAAGGAGCCTGTGTGGTTCATCTAGTCTGCCTGGGTTTTCAACCCCCACTATCAATTAGTCTTGCTAAGGTGACTATATTGTGTATCCCATGCCTGTTTGAATTCACTGACCATCTTGACTGCCACTACCTCCGGTGGCAGGCTGTTCCAAGGGTCCACCACCCTCTCTATGAAAAAGTACTTCCTAACATTTGTTTTGAATTCACCTCCCACCAGGCGCATGTTGTGCCCTCTAGTACATGCAGCTCTGTTTTCTCAGAAGAGGTTCCTGGTTTGTGCTGTGTTGATCCCTTTAACAAATTTAAATATCTCAATAATGTTTGTTCTGTTCATCCTCTGCTCGAGGGAGAATACATTTAGCTTGCTGAGCCTAGTTTCATATGTTTCATGGTGCTGACCCTGCACCATTTTGGTAGCACATCTCTGCACTGTTTCCAGATGGTTTGTGTCCTTTTTTAGGTGAAGTCTCCAGAAATACACACAATACTCAAAGTGAGGTCTCACCAGGGACCCGTACAGTGGGAGGATTACATCACACTTCCTACTGGTAATACCCCTACCAATACATCTGAGAATGCTGCTTGCCTTTAGTGCCACTTTTTCACATTGCTTCCCTACCTTTAAATCATTTGAGATCATGACACCAAGATTCAGTTCCAGCTTTGTTTCTTTTAGTAGCTGCCCCTCCAATAAATACCTCATGCATGGGCTCCTTCTACCCAAGTGCATGACTTTACGTTTTTTTGGCATAGAATCTCAACCACAAGTTTTGAACCATCCCTCTAGCATCCTGTGATCTGCCTCCATTTCTGCAATTTTTTCCTGTGTGTCTACCCTTTTGCTGAGCTTTGTATCATCTGCAAAGAGGCAGACTTTCCCTTTCAGTTCTTCAGCGATGTCACTGATGAATATGTTGAAGAGGATGGGGCTTAGTACTGACCCCTATGGCATGCTACTTGACACCTTCCCCTCTTGGGACAAGGTGCCATTTATCATAACCCTCTGTGCCCTGCCTTGTAGCCAACTTGTTATCCATTTAACTACTTTGTGACCGATGCCAGCTTGCTCCAGTTTGTGTGCTAGCCTTCTGTGTGGGACTGCATCAAAGGCTTTACTTAAGTCTAGCTACACCACATCCACTGCTGCCCCCTGGTCTACTTCTTTTGTAACCCAGTCAAAGAATTCTATCAAGTTTGTTTGGCACGAGCATCCTGATGTGAAGACGTGCTGCTTTAGGTCAAGTTGCCCACTTGCTTTCAGGTAGTTCGATATCCTTTCCTTAAGCAATGTCTCCATTATTTTACACACCACTGAGGTCAGACTTACTGGGTGGTAGTTTCCTGCTACCTCCCTGGTACCACTCTTGTGCAATGGCACAACCATGGCCCTTTTCCAGTCCTGTAGTACTATCCCCTGTTCCAGTGAACTGATAAACAGTTCAGCAAGTGGGACTGAAAGTTCATCCCTAAGTTCTTTTAGAACTCTTGAGTGTATTCCGACAGGGCCCATTGCCTTGTCCACCCTTATTTTAGATAACTCTTCAAGGATCCTTTTTTTTTATAAAGTGGGAAATGTCAGCTCTATTGGTATGAGGAAGTGTCCTGGCTGGTGCTGAAATCAGAATTTCATTTTAAATTATAGGCAATAATATAGGCTTTATATTTATAACCCAAGGTGACATTATTATAGATATATATTGAGAGAATCTCCCGACAATAAGTAGAAAGTACTTTTAATACATGCTTCAACCAAGATGAGGGTTTACAACCAAAAGCAGTCCAATAAACTTTCTTATTTAAGCATTTTCTCACCAGTCTATCTTTTGGGAGTCTATTGTACTACTGGAACAAGAGAGGCGATACTGACAGTGGGGTTTAGCACCCACCACTGGTAAAGCAAGTGTTTAGATGCATGCTGACATGGTGGCAACAAACAGGAAGCAGCTGAACCCATTGTGCAACATCTCTGCCATTCCCAGGACAACAGAGAATCAAAGCACTATACAGCAGCAGCAGTAAAGTAGAACAAACTTGGTTTCTCTTTGGCACTTTGACATCATGATGCAGCACTTTTTATAGGGAGCACACTTTGAGCATGTCCAAGTCGGTGAGCTTGTTTAATGTTAAAAAGAGCATTTTTTTATAAAAACAACTTTTATGATCATCAGAGAACTGTGCCTTATCATTCCAGTTAGCTAATTCCTACATTTAACTGTAGTTTTAAACAGGCAAGTGAAATAATGTTGCAGAAGAGAAGATAGTATACTGTGTATGAGCCTACGCTGGCAGCTGCATCAGCCCCTTCAGCAGCAGCACAGCTGAGGAAATTTAGTAGTCTGGGAAACATGCAAGGGGATTTATGAAGGAGTTATTTGACAACTATTTGTTTTTTACTGAGTGCTGGTGGTGTAGAGGCCATAGAAATCCTTCTTCATTTTACTTTTTCTCTGCAGCAGAAGCAGGGCAGAGTGAATTTAGTAGCCTGGGAAAGGTGAACTAGGGAAGTTTTGAAGGATTTATTTGACAAGTTTTGTGTTGTACTCACTGCTGGTGATGGTGCCTGCAGGACACAGAATCTATCTTCATTTTTGTTGTTGTTTTTTTTGCCTGTAAATGAAAATTATAAGTCTGCTGCTGCAGTTATGCAAGGGGGGGGGGGGATTTTCAAGGCAGCTAAAGCCTATGTCTAGATGCAATTTTCTTTTGTATATAAATTGGGACATAAGAGCATATTGCCTCTATTTCCAATTGACAGAGCTAGGATGTGATTGTCTAATTTTCAAACTCAAACATAGTTATGTCCAATTTGCAAAGTTCAGATATAGGTATACCGGATGCAGTTGTGAGACCAAGTGTAACCTGGACCAGAATTTACAATACAGTACATATGCATCTAACCATTTTTTTTATCCAAAATTGGATGTAAAGCACCTTGAAAAGGCTTGAAATTTGGTGGTCTAGATATACAAAAGACATTCCTGACATTGACATGACTAGGGGTTGAATTCATTTTATGACTTTCAAAAATCATGCACCCAGTCTCTAACTGAGGGTGACGAGGAAGTCCAGTTGGCAACAGCCATATATTGGCACCTACTGTTGTGTAGGTACCAGAGGGAAAAGAACTGGGGGTGAAAAGGATGCAAGCATAAGGAATGGAGCAGGGAAATGTTCCACCATGCCAGTTCCACTGAGTGCCAGTCCTGAGAGATGACGCTGGTGGTAGTACATGGATTGGAAGTCATAGTGTGGAGGCTGAGAGAAGAAGGAGGAGGAAGGGCAAGGCACATGATAGTATGGTCAAAGAAACCATGGTACTTTAGTCCACAGTAAGGATTTGCTGATGCTGAATTGGCATGTGGCTAAAACACCAACATCAGGCACTTTGGATGCAAACAAAGCCAATCTGAAGGGATTTGCTTTCCCTTATGCATTTTGTCACTTCAACATCATAAGTTATGACTTAGCAATTTTTACAGGAAGCACATGCTGAGCATGACCAAGTCACATGACCTGCAACAGTCAATCAGAAACACTGGAGATCGAGAATCTTGAACACTGTGGATGTCTCAATGCCATTTCCAGCTCTCTCTTGTCAGAGAAGGATGTACTCCTAACAGTAGTTTATTTTTCCCAAATGAGTGATTTTGTGACCAGAAAAAGTTAAAATGGTCAAAGGTCATCAGAGAATCATGCAGTATCATTCTAGTTACAGTAGCTAGTAAACATCATTTAGATTTAGATTTGAAGAAGGAGTGAGTGTATCTTTTAAATCTGCCATGATTTCCTGCAGCAGAGCATTCTGGCTCTGGGCTTAGGGAAGTGATCTAAACAGACAAGAAAAGTGTCTAGGGGATTTTATGAATGCTTTAGTTGAATTTTTTTCTTTGTTTTTACTGACTGTTTCTTGGCACAGGGCACAGATCTGCAGACAGAACACAAAAATCAGTCTTTGTATTACATTTTTTAATTTGTGAGCCTGAATAAAAGCAAAGTAGGCTCAGGTGCTGCAGTGAGATTGAACCACTCAGGGTTTCTCAGTGGGGTGTTGAACTGGGCCATTCATCCTTATTCCCAAAGGGGGGGAAATGTGCCCCCAAACCAAAATTGTCAATTCCCTTCAAGCATTTTGAGTTGAAGTTGGACTGCAAAAGTGTAATTTTTTGCCATCCCTTGGTGGCCTCCTCTTTCCTCTCTTCCTCCTGAAACATGTTTGCACTGTAAATAAATAAATAACTTAATCAATATTTATATAACAATAACACAACAATATTACTAATAATAGAGTCTTGTTTATCTTAAGCCCTCATCATGCATCACTGCAGTATGTGGGAGCATTCAAGTAGTCCTACAACATTGCTTGGAATTTAAATTTCCCTTCCCAGTGGGTCAGCTTCCCTCTCCCTCTCTTCCTCCTGAATTATCTTCTCTGAGAAAACAAATAGACACGTTTTATAAAATAACTATAATAGAGAAACAGCCCAAGCACGTTCCCGAGCCATGAATCTTATTCTCAAGGCAAATTAAAGTCTGGTGATACAGTGGATCTGTGTGTTTATTTGTGCAGTCCAAGAGACCCTGCTTGGATAAGTTTAGCATGACCATGGGGGTTTAGTTAACTTTTTTAAAGGGAAAGAACATTGGGATACTATATCAAGCTGAAGTATTGACTATGTTTTCTACCCAGCATCATTTATTTTGGTTTAGGCCTTTGTATTACTTGGGGATAGTTTATGCTGCTGCTAGGGATTTGGCTTTGCTGATGTTAGGGAAGGGTAATGACCTCCATCCTGTATACAGAGTGAATGGTTTGAGGGTGACTGAGGTTAGTCAATCAGCTGCTTTAGTTGTTTGATTAGTATGACTGGGGGGTTCCATGTGGGTTAGGGATGCTCCATATGACTGAGAAGGGTCAGACTTTATTTTGTAGTGTGGAGGGTGGAGAAGGGGAGAAGGTTTATTTTAGTTTTTTTGGCATGGTGATAGGATTAGGCAAGAACATGCCAGTGAGACATCTTTGGACTCCTGCGGTTTTCCTACTTGGCAGACCTCCTCTACTGGATGCTCCTCTGTGAAGAGTAGACCAAAGCTTTCAAATGCAGTCATTAAACATTGCAAATGCCTGAGAATCCTCAGGGGACACTGCAGCAATTGAGGGTGTGGTTAGAGAGTGTGGGCTGGCTAAGCCTCAGTCTGATTAATACAGAGTTGTTGCTCATAGGATCATGATCTCAGAAAATATCAATGAAGAGGAATAATATTACTGTTCACTCTTTGGGTGGCACTTTATTCAGAGCTGTGGATAGGACTAAAAATCTGGGGGTCAGGCAAGGAACAGTTTTGAAGCTGAGCAGGTAAATCATTCCACAGATAAAGAGCAGAGTAGGCAAAGGATCTTTTCCCTGCACAGATCCTTGTTCTCAGAAACCTCAGGTAGCATACAACTGGAAGACCAGACCATTCTCCCCACAAGTTTAACAGCCAAAACATCACTCAGGCTAGGGGGGGACAACACCTCTTAGTAATATGTAAGCTAGGGATTGGAGAGGATAGTGCTATCATCCTTCAAAGAAGGGCCAGTTTAATGAATGAAATACATCACAGTGGTGCTCCCTGGATGAAGCACACTGGCAGCAAATCTAATGATTTTATGGTACAGGATCTTTAGCTTATGACTCTCTGTACTCATAATGGTTTGTAGAAGTGGAGCACCATACAGTTGAACAGAGAGTAGAGTACTGTTGGCAGCAGCAGCCTGGAGTTATTGGACAGATAACTGCTCAACTGATAAAGTAAAAACCAGTGTTCTGGTGTAATGACTTCATGACATGATCTACATGGAACTTAAAATAAACATTCTCTTCAATATAGTCCAAAATATTTAATGGAGTTGATCACCTCAAGTTGAGCCCTGGAGGTCAAGGCAACAGGCAGCAGATGTTGTCTAGAGGGACCAAGGTGTCTAGGACCAAGTAGGCTGGCTTTAGTGTTCCTGGTGTTCAGGATTAATTTCCATAGTGAACCATTCCTCTAATAACATGAAGTCACTAGTAGGCAGGCTATCAAGTTGGGTGACATCAAAAGAACACCTATACAGGATGGCAACATCAGCATACAATAATAAGTTAGACAAACAAGAACAATCAAGTTGATCATTTTAGATAATAAATATTTATGTATTGAAGATGTTTATGTTGAACAGATCATAGATGCACAGTATGGTATCAATGGTATAAAAAAGAAAAATGTGCTTGATAAAATATGAACATAAATATTTCAATTAATATGTTGGGGTTGATTTTGTAGTTAGCAGAAAACAATTATAGGTTAAATGTTTGACAATGACACTGTGTGGCTGGAAATATCAGTGTCAGTGGCTTAGTAGGTAGTGCACTCGCCTATGGGGCTAGAAGATGGGAAGTTTGTAGGTTTAAGGCATGGCCTACGCCAGGTACTCTTTGTAATACCCATAACTGACACTGTGGTGCAGTAGGCCAGGGTGCTGCATTGTTGAGGTGCTGTCCTTCAGATGAGATGTTAATCTGAGGTCCCTTGTGCCCATCTCTGGTACTGTCCGGATAGAAGTTAAAGATCTGATGGCACTTATCAAAGAAGAGTAGTAGAGTTTCCCCTGAGTCATGGCCAACATTCACCCATCAGTAAAAAAGGTCAACATAACCCCCCCCCCCCGAGCACACCTGAAAACAAGCTATCACAACTTAGTGTGCTTTTCCTGGTCAAAAATTACTAATAAATAAACATTAGGCAACAGCAATACTTGGGTGGGATATATGCTCAATTACCAAGCATGGCTGGTTTAAGTCACAAGGAGCAGTCAAGTGTACAACCACCCAGGGCATGCAGTATTACAGAACTTGAATGCCCATAATGTTTGTACCTGTGGTCATAAAAGTAAAATAAAATATTTGCTTGTATAGTATGCCCACAAGCAAAATAGCCAGGTGGTGGTTGCTCACAACTGCATATGTCTCAGGAGGCTGCGATTTGAAGTGGTGGGGGTAGTCAGGGATAGGATGATAATGACAATCCAGCTATATACACAATACATTTTGAAGCATTCACTTGGCCAGCCTCAAAGTGAGTAGTGATAAGACTCTGTTGAAGAAACGGCACCAAAATCAAAGGGAACAGACCACTTTGGAAAACGTGGAAGAAGCTTTGTCCTCATAATATTTATTCATAACTGGAGGAGGTATAGCACAGTGGTTTATGGCTCTGAGCTGCAAATCTGGAGACCTGGGTTTGAATCCCACAGCCCCTACTTGCATACTGTGTGACCCTGAGCAAGTCACTTAACTTCCCTGTGCTCCCAGGTTGCACCTGTAAACAAGCTTTCAGCTTAGTGTGTCTCACCTGGTTAAACAATTGGGGGATAAAAAAGAAAGAAAAACAGGTAATTTAGTGTGAAAGCAAAAAGGTGCCATAAGACATTTCATCAGTTATATAAATACATTAAAATAAGAAAAATATACCATTAAATAAGCTTGTTATTTTTGACAAGCTAAAACGTGATCATTTGTCTAGATATTATTTTTCTTAACAAATAAAACAAAATTCTAGGGAAAAGCATGGGGATTAAAAATAAAGGTTTTTAGTTAATGAACTAAGATATTTTAGATTGTCAATATAGTACTTTTTGCAGTGTATTCCCTCTATCTCCCCTATACATTTAAGTAGAATTCAGAAAATGCTGAAAGTACAGTAGTGTACTAGTGTGTTGCACTGGAGAATTAATAAGTCAGACATCAGCAGGGAGTATATATAGCAGATACACTTTTTAATGTTTATATACAATAAAAAATATGTTACAACAGCAGGGAGCTTCAGTCTCCACCAGTGGTGATACTGCAGCTAGCCTCCCTCCTCATCCAGGGTCCCCTTTGTTCAGCTTCCCACTCAGGGGTTCAGGTGAATCCCATGGCACTATCATTTTGCCTTCTTCCTCTGCCTCATCAGCAACAGCAGGAATTCCCAGTTTTCTCCAGGTAGTACCTTTATAACAGAAGACAAAATGCTTGTAAATGTAGTACAGTATATGTAGCAGATTATAAAATGATAGGAAAAATACTGCATCCTGATTGGCTAGGACATATGTGTTGCAACACACAGGTAAAAAACAAACTCTGGCTAGAGCCAATAGGGCTGCAGGTGAGGAATTTGGTATAAAAATATTGAAAATTACAAAAGTTATGAGCCTACATTAGCGAAATGTAATGTAGGCTCATAAATGTGGTGTTTTGTAATATTTGTCCACCAAATTTTCAACATTGCCTTATTATGACCCTGCCTCATGAAGAAGAGCAAATGTTCAACTCCTGCCCGAAAGGTAATTTCACACAGGGACTGTGAAATCAATGTTAAGAATGCACAAACACATTTTGGGCAGGAGTTGAAAAATGACAGATGTCACATTCATGAGGGGCTGTAAAGAAATGGCAATGTTGAAAATTTCAGGTAAAAATATTGAATATTACTAAACTTACGAGCCTGTGTTTGCAAAATTCAACATAGCCTCATAACTTTTTCATTTTTTAAATATTTTTACACCAAATTTAAAACATAGTCTTCTTATGACCCCACCTTATGAACGATGGCAGAGAACATTTTTAACTCCTGCTTGAAAGATGATTTCTCCCAGGTACCGCAAAATCACCTTCCAGGATGTAAAAAAAAAACATTTTGGTGAGGATTTGAAAAAAGACAGCTGTCACATTCATGAGGTGCTGTAAAGATATGGCAATGTTGTAAATTAAAGGTAAAAATATTGAAAATTATCAAAGATACGAGTCTGCATTCACAAAATTCAATGTAGGCTCATAACTTTGTTGTTTTTCAATATTTTTACAACACATTTTCAACATAGCCTTCTTATGACCCCACCTCATAAACAGGGGCAGAGAAAATTGTCAGCTCCTGAATAAAAGGTGATTTCACACATGGACTGCAAAATCACTTTTTAGGACAGTTTGCCTAATGTCAGTGCAATTGTTCACACGGCGGGGTTCCAAAGAATGCATGTTGAAAATGTGAACTAAAAATATTCAAAAATGGCCAAGTTATGCCACTAACTTCAAAACACCATTGACATTCATTGAACTACATACCTTTTTTCTTCAGTTCATAGTTTGACTTTGAAGAGTGAAGATGTGCCTGTGGTCCAGAGAGGATTACGGCATTGGACCCCTGATGGGTAAGTAGGGCTTGGAGGAGAGCTGGGTGGTGGGTGCTGAGTGGGAGGGTTGGTGGGGGATAGTAATGGTTGCAAAAGACATCAATGAACATTTTTCTTTTTACAGGGTTAAAAAAAAACACCAAGGATTCCTGATTGAGACACCGGGTGATTGTGCACCCCCAGTGTTACTCTCATGTTTATGGGGGTGTGTACTGAGAAGGAGGGTCGGTTGGGGGGATATCTATAATTTAAAAGCAATAAAAATCAGTGGTCATGGCAGAACTCGGCACACTCTGCCATGTCCAAGATGGCCACCTCACACTACTGTACATGCACTAGTTTTTGTGCATGCGCAGTACAGTGCAGCAACCATCTTGGACATGGCAGAGTGTGCCGTGTTCTGCTGTGACCACTAATCTTTTTTTTTAATTATAGATATCCCCCACCCAATCCTTCCTCTCAGCAGCCAGCACCCCCACACAGAAACCTAAGAGTGACACTGGGGCTGCCCAATCCCCCAGTGCTGTGATCAGGATACTGTCGATTTTTACAGCAAAAAAATTGTGCAGTACGACTGGAGACAAGGAGTGGAGTGCTCCATGAATTCGTAGGCAACTGTGGTGCATGTCCAAAATGTTGTTTAGTCAGAAGGAATGCACTGGAGTCCTTTTTGGATAGCAAGAGGTCTGCAGAGCTATGCCCACTGCAGCCCAAAAATAAAAGGAAGCTTGGTGAGTGACACAGTCTCATTTTGTTGCTATGGTTCCAGAACTCTGGATTGAGACAGTCTCCTCATTGATGAATAGTGTCATTACATCTTACAGATCTAGAGTTCCTGAGGTTTTGCTTTTCCAGTGGAATAGTATCTTTATTTGTGCAGGTCCCAAAGAAACCTGTGTGAAATGGAATAGGCAGAATATTGTAGATTTTTCAAGTCCTGCGTCACCAACCTCCTAACTAGAGAAATGCTGTCTTTTTTGTAATTTTTTTTAATTAATAAAGCAAGCATTCAACCAAGACAAGTCAGACAATACTGACACAGTTAATATGCTCAATACATTGTTATAAGGATGGTGGAGAATATAAATTCCAATGCTTTACAATTTTATAATTTGATCTTTCGGCAATACGAGTCTTAAACTTTTGGTGCATAAAAAAGCAACCAATTACACTTGGAACTAAAAACCCAAAAGTTTTACAATATTTAGACAGTATGCACCCCAGTGCTTTGGTTAGCTATTTAAGAATACAATACAATACAATATTGTGTAAATCCATGTATCTTTTCAGTGATTTCTCTGTGCTTGTTATTTTCCTGATTTTGGTATTGCACGATACTTCTTAGCACAAGGGGTCATCTATAGATTCATCTATTTAGTCATAACAGGATTCAGCTGTTGGTACTTAGCCTGGGAAACCATTGTCTATAGCTGCTATTAAAGGCTATCTCATTTGTAGGAATATGGCTTACTCACTGTTTGCAGTAATTTGTGTACACTGTCATCTGTGTCAGTGTTGACCTTCAACAGTGATATTATCCCAGCACAATATCATGCCTTTTCAAAAAGCAACTAAAAATACATTTTATTTATAAGCAAGACATTTTATAATTGCAATAATGCACTCCAGGGCATGTGTTATGGGGATAACATCACTTCTCAGGTGTTGAATGCACTTGGCCTGCAGCCTTGTGCCCAACCACTTGAGGTGTGATGTTATCCCAGCACGACACAAGCCCTGTCATGCATTATTATTTAACCTGACCATTGTGTCATCATAGGAGCTGCACTGCTAGCCCAGTATTGAGCTGCAGTATTGTTTTTGTTTTGCCTTTACCAATGCAATATCCTAGAACAATTTTCTACCTCTTTCATTATAGAACGTTTGATCTGCCCCTAGGATTAAGTTAAGTGGAGTTTTAGACAGTTTAGATCCTATTACCGTTTCCATTATTTCACTGATGTACAGATGATACCCAGCTGTAATCTGACACAAATGGGGTTCAGCCCTAACTATCAGGCATGGGTAAGCACTCCTGTATTCTTCTCCCACAGCTAAATTGCTCACCAAATCCACCCTCTCTGTCCCTTCACTTTCTTCAATGGGATGACTCAAGGCTTCCCTCTCTCACTGCTTTTATTTGCACTAGCCATAGAGCCACTTGCTGAAAATTAAGGCAGCACCAGGCCCTCTCAGGCATTATGGTGGATAAAGAAGCGTACAAGTGTCTGTTACATGCAGGTGATTTTCTTGTACTTCTTTGTGATGCTACTCAGTCAATTGCCCTACTTCTGGAGCTCCTGAGTAACTTCTCCAGGGTATTGAGCCTCCAGGTGAACCAATCCAAAATGGAAGTAATGTCCCAAAATCTTAGGTGTGTCACTACCCCCATTACAAACTGTGGACTCAAGAGGTCCCTTTCTGACATCATCTACAAGGGAATCAAAATAACTCTGGACACCACCAGTCTAAGAGAGGCCAATCTAAGCTGTTTGTTGCCCAAATTAAGAACAGAATGTGACAGCTGAAAACTTCTCTAACTTTCCCTGGCAGGTAAAAATGAAGCTTTAAAAATGGTCACTGCCCACAAGCTCTTTCACATCATCTCACACATCCCAACTCCCATTCCCCCAAACAGTCAAATAGACTCACTTATAGGGATTTTTTTATGGGAAGGATAGCAGCCCTGCTGCAGATGGAATAAACTCAGGTCCCACTGGAGAGCAGGGGAGTGATGGCTCCACTAGTTTAAAGAGTACTATTGGGAATACTGCACACTGCAAATTCCTTTTCGAAGTTGGCATTTTTTTTCATCCATCCTATCTCTGGACTTTTGTAACAGACTGAGTACTGTAGTGCACTGTAAGACTGGGAAAAAATAAAAGAGAAAACTTACGCCTGCCAGGAACTGCTGTTTTAAATAGTTAAGATTAATATAAATAATCAGCAGCTAAAGAGCTTACCTAGCTCAATTTGCGGTGTAATTAGGGGGACCGCAGTGCTGGGAGCTTCTTCTAATTTCTAATTACAGGCTCCAGCTCTTCCCACAGCCACTGCACAGCTGCTTTGCACCCACCCCTGACCACACCTACTCTTGGCTGGTTGGTCCTTTATAGGGGAAGAAGTCAGTCATGTGACTATCTCCCCATTTTCACATTTGTAGTTTATAAAATATCAACAACAGAGGGCATCGGATATCTTGCTTTGACTAGGACATTGGAAATGATAAGACCTCTGTAGTTTAACAGAAACAGTTATAACTGGTAGTCTGCCCTTTTGGCAGAAATCAGTGGTTGACTTAGGAACTGAATAAACAGAAATCAGAATATATATAGACTAAGGTAAGGCAAGCACCATGGATACCAAGGAAAATAGTTTTTTAAGTTAATCTCATCATGCTGCATTATAACTATCAGTCTGACAGCTATGCAGTTTCTATGTGACATGACTAGTTGTCTCCTTGTCAAGAAATATTCAGCACATAATAATAATTTGCTTACAACCAGTGGGGGCTCCCCTTTGGAAGATCAGCCTACACTCCTAAATCACTAAATCGCCACACCAACCTGTCCCAGCAGGAAAACAAACTTGCTTACAATATATACTCCTGATTGCCCAAGGAGTCCCTAGACAGGGTGTCCAGGGTAGTTACAGATCCTATCTACTATTCCTTAGCCTTTTGCTCCTCTGGTGTGGAGATGTGGAAGCTAACCCAGTCCCCCAGCAAACCAAGGTTACCCAAAATGTCTCCCAATGGCCCCAAGGTCATAGTATAAAAATTGCTCATATCAATGCAGGGAGTATTGTAGCCAAGCTTCAGGAGCTGGAGACCTATATAGCAGTTCATAAATCTGATGCCCTCTGTATTAGCAGAACTTCGCTAAAACTACCTCCCAAGACTCACTCTGCCACATACAGGGCTCTACTATTTTTGGGAATGATAAGCCTGGACTAAAGGAGGGAGGTGGGGTGATGTTTTACCTGAAGGGACCATTTGACAGGGGCCATCATTGCCTGCAGTTCAGCCCAGGAATTAACCCTGAATGGCTGGTAATGGAAGTCATTATTGGTGCAACACTAAAAATGTATATGGGATGCATATACAACCCTCCACTGGGGGGAATCAATGGCCTAAGGAAAATATTCACAGAAATGGCCAGCCTCTCACCAGTAAGGGACACTGTTATAATATGCGATTTTAACCAACATTGTTTGGATAAAAAACAACATAGTTACACAGAACCACTAAAGGAAGCTAACCTTACATAGATCATAGGATCGCCAACATGACATAACTCCAGAACAGGTAACCATACATTACTGGACTGGATCCTCACAAACAGAGAAGATAGAGCTGGTCTCACCGGAGTTATGTCAGATTCCATTAGTGATCACTACCTTACCTTTTCTACATGGTCTTGCTGGAGAATCAGACCCCATCAAGACTTATCTCCTTCAGGAATTTTGCTAAGGTAGATGTGGAGGAGCTAGAAAACTATCTAAGGGGAATACATTGGTCCGCCTAATTGACACTGAAGGAGATGAACACATCATTTGGCTTTCTCATTGCTGTCTTAACCTCGTTCAGAACAAACACTGCCCCATCACTACGCAGTGTATCAGAGAAGGGAATATAAAATGGGTTACTAAGGAACTGATTAGTCTGTCAAAGGCATGGAATAAGGCCTGGGTTAACCACAAAGTGGCACCCACTCCAGGGAACTGGGCAGAGTACAGACAACTAAGGAACATGTGCAAGAGGGAAGCCAAATCCTTAAAATCATCTTATTTCAGGTCCCAACAAACACTGAACTTTAATGATCCCCGGAGTGTTTGAGCAGCAGTAAACTTAGTCCTCAAACCAACTAATCAAGACTGTACTATCTCCCTAAACACTGATATGGGCCTCCAAGCTGACCCCGAGACCGTGGCAAACTTGCTGAACAACAAATTCTTGAATCTAGACTCATACCTAGCCCAGCAACCTACCACATCAGAGAATACTGACAAACAGAGTAGAATGACTAGCTCCCCCCCTTTTTTATGTTGACTCACGCATGCGCAGCCGACATATTGTGGTAGTAGCACATTGGGAGGCACGGTCACTGTTGGACTAATGCAGGGCACGCATCGGAAGGTGTGTCCCTCATTCCCCAATCAGTCAGCAGCAGGCAGTGACCTCACACATCCCTAATGTGGCCACCAGAACAAAGAAAAGGTCCGCTGCAATGAAAGCTTCCTATCACAATGCAGACAGGGGAGCCCACTCCCCATCTGCATAATGTGCCCCATCCCATTTAGAATGTATGCTGAGAGGGTGCCCAATCCCCCTTGGCATTATGTGCCCCCCAACAATTTTTCTTTGCTGATGGCAAGCCCAATCCCCGTCAGCTTTTATCCCTGCCCCCTTGTATTTTGCCGATGGGGGAGCCCACTCTCCATCAGCATAATGCTTCCCCGCCCCCTGTTGTTGCTTGCCAAGGGGGTGCCCAATCCCCCTGAGCTCGTGTCGCCCCAGTATGTGCCCAATCCCCCATCAGCTACAGAATCCCCCAAAAAGACTTAGGTGGCACACTGGGAGCCCACCCCAGCATGTCAAATGCACTGCAAAGCAAAAACCATCCCGCAATGTTTTTTTGTTTTTAAAAGCTGTGAAAAAAGAAAATGGTCCCTCGCCATCTCCCTGCCCCCTCCCGCAACCTGCACCCACCCTCTGCTCACCCTGCCTCCCCACACCCCCCCTCACTCCATACTTACCTCCGGAGTCCGGCGCGACAATCTTCGGTGGACCAGGAACAAGTCTGCACTCTTCAAAGCCGACCATGAACTAAAGAAATGCCAGTAAGCTGTAGAATGGCATAAATAGGGGTTTTAAACTTTGGTGCATATCTCGGGCATTTTTTGGAATTTTTGCACCACATTTTCAACATGGGGCTATTGGGACCCCTCCTCATGAATTCAGCCACTGTCATGGCATTATTCAGTCCTGAAAGGTGATTTTGCGGTCACTGAGTGGAATCACCTTTCAGGACTGAATAACGAAAAGACAGTGTCACTGTTCATGAGGGGGGCTCTCAAAAAGCCTATGCAAATATGGTGACAAAACTCCCAAAAATGGCTGTTTTACGAGTGTGCGTTGCCCTGTTTCCATGTACACTCATAACGTAGTGAATTTGTAATAGTTTCACTCTGGATTTTCAACATTGGCATTTTTCCACACATCCTGATGAACCGTACAGCTGTCATTTTACATATCCTGCCCAAAATGTGTTTTCGCATGTCCGGCTCAGATTAGCGTGGTCGCTGTGCGAAATCACTTTTTGGGGCAGTTTGAGGAAATGATGGTGACACTGTACATGAGCAGAGGTCCTAAAATGCCTATGTTGAAATTTGGTGCCGAAAGTCCATAAAATGACTGTATTACAAGCGTGCATTGTGCAGTTTACATGCACCCTTGTGACTTCGCAAATTTGCAATATTTCCATGCCAAATTTTCAGCACTGGCATTTTGTCACATCTCCTTATGAACAGTACAGCTGTCTTTTTTCACATCCTGCCCAAAATGTGTTTCCGCACCTGTGGCACATAATGGCGTGGTCGCTGTGGGAAATCAACTTTTGGGACAGATTAACAAAATCACAGCACCACTGTTCATGAGGTGAGGTCCCAAAATGCCCATGTTAAAAATGTGGGTAACAAACTCCCCAAAATAATTGGGTTATGGACGTGTGTTGCGCAGTTTCTATGCATGCTCATGACTTCACCAATTTTTCATATTTTAGCTCCAGATTTTCAACATTGCCTTTTTTTACACCTCCTCATGAACAATACAGCTGTCATTCTCCACACACTGCCCAAAATGTGTTTTCATCCCTGTGTCGCCAAATGGCATAGCCACTGTGCAAAACCACCTTTCAGCTAACAAACTGATTGTGCCGTTTTTCATGAGGTAGGCTCACAAACAGCCCATGTTGAAAATTTGGAGTGAAAATACCACCGCATGCCTACGGTGTTAGGGTTTCCAACTGTAGCACCCCACCCAATACAGACTGACAGACTCCAGGGGTGTGACTTGGGATCATCGGATGTAATGCTCGCGCCATTCCACCCCCACCCCACCCCCACCCTGCAATCACTAATGGGCATCATGGTGTGCCTTGCACTGTTCAGCCACAAAATTCAATCCCATTCTCCTATACTACACCCACGCCAGTGTATTACCTATGGAATGGGGTAAGTATAATGCCCAAAGACCCCAAACATGCAATGACACTTGTCAGTGTCTACAGGGTAGGGTGAGGTACAATGGCATGAGTGTTATAGCTGACGACCCAAAGGCACACTCAATGCCTGTCACTCTCTGCAGGATGGGGGTGGGGTTAGCGTCACTTCAATACTTCACTGTCATTCCTATTATGCATCTCTAGCTCTGGCACAACCAATGCCAATGCCAGTGAGACAACATTTGGCATTGACAAATGCTTGTTTTTTAAAGTTACAACTAAATCTGAGATATATCACCTCGTAAACAAGTTACCCAACTCAGGTAGTGCGGGAAGTGATGGGTCAGCACCACAATTCCTCAAGCTTGCTGAGGAATTTGTTGCTAAACTACTTTTGCATATAATAATTCTATCTTTAATTACCTTGACTGACCTGGCACTCTGGAAGGAAGCCAGAATAGTCCCAATATTCAAGGCAGGTGATCTGCACCTTCCTGAAAACTATAGACCTGTGTCCATTTTGTTCCACATGGGTAAAATACTTGAAAAAGTGGTCCATGATCAAATATCAGAGCACATCAAGAAATGTGGATTGTTCTCCATTGACCAGCATGGTTTTAGATGGTACCCCATCAATTGAGTGCTACCAGAATAGCGCCGCATTATACGGTGCTAGTCTGGTAAGCGCTAACACGGACAGTGATTGGGGTTTACAGCACATGCTGTAAGCGCTCCCCTGATCACTGTCTTTGGTCCAGTAGAAAGGACAAAAGTGCCAGGAGCCAGGAGGCTGGCTGAGCTGCTCCCATGGTGTGGAGGGCTGGGGCATCGAGTAGCTTGACCAGCAGCAGTGGAGACCAGGGTTCTAATCCTGGTCTCCTAACATTTTAGCACACTGCGGGGCTTTGAAATTTTTTTAAATGGGGCCGTAATGGCCCTGAACCTTTTAACTTTCCTTGGGATCTGCTCCCCCTCAGAGTGAGAATCTTAATGATGGGGAGTGCAAGGGCAGAGTTCACTTGGGAGGGTTACGAACCTCCCACAAAAAGAAACCGTTGCCTAAATTGTGGCACTATTGTTGGTGTTGCTGTTATTGTATGTAATCACCTGACCCAATGCTGATTTAGACTAGGCTTTAGCCAACCATAGCACTCGCTAAATTTGCAGACTATGTTCTCAGTGAAGCAGACAAGGGTAATCTCACAGGGGCCATATTTGTGGATGTATCAAAAGCATTCAACTTGGTTGATCATGAGATTCTGCTAAATAACCTGACTTCCCTAGACTTCCCTCAGAACACCACAAAATGGATCAAAAGCTACCTAATGGCCAGAGCACAGATGGTGAGACTAGGCAGTGCATTATCTAGTTCTCTCCAAGTTCACTATGGAGTCCCCCAGGACTCCATACTAGGCCCCCTACTCTACTTACTTTTCATCAACCCCTTACTCACTGAACCCACAAACAGCAAAAAAAAAATATACTCCAATGACCTCATCATTTACAGAAGCAGTAATAACCTCCCCCTGTTAAATCTAGACCTAAAAAGGGATTTTAGTGACACAGTACACTGGTTCACACAGAACAGGCTCATTGTCAACCCAAAATAACTAAATGCATGCTGTTTGGATCCAAACAAAAGCTCACTAAGTGTGCTCCCAATCCAGCAAAGGTCTGAGTATATTGACTACGGACGGCTCTTGCCTTGAGCAGGTAAGAGACTTTAAATACCTGAGGGTCACACTCGACCCAGCCCTTACCTTTGAGTATCACATAAGTGCAGCAATTAGGAAGGTAAACCAAGACTGGAATGTGTTATTGACTCAAGCACCTTCTGTCCCCTGAGGCAAGACTTGCTATTGGGAGGGGGACATCTATCCCCCATATTAGACTATTGCTCCCCAGTAATAGCCCTCACATCCCCACAACTACTTAATCATATGAACACAGCCTTTAATAACATATTTAGGTTCATCACACAAGCTCTGTTCTGCTTGCATCACTGTCAACTCTACCAGACTCTGGGTTGGCTCTCCCCTACCGACCGCTGGGGTCTATTGTTGGGTACGCTCATCGCAAAAACATGGCAAGCAGGAATAACATCACCATTAATAGGGTTACTAAAGCCAAAATGCAACAGTTGAGATTTAAAGTCTTCAAACTGCAGGCTGCCTGATTGTCCCAGGCACAACACAGAGATGGGTAGGACAGCCTTGTCCTATGCCACACCCCAAGCTGTGAAACTCCCTCACTAACAGATTACAAGCACCTGTCTTTCCTCCTACTTTCTGTATGTAGATGCTTTTCTAAATGCCTAGAAATGCTGGTTTATCGTACTATCTGTATGTCTTTGCTAGTCAGGTGCACTTACTGCCACAGGGTCTGATGCTGTAACACATGTAATGTTTATATGTTTATGTATATATTTTAACTCTCCCATGTCTGGCTAAGCAATTCAGTGTGTCATTTTTGGATGTGTATTTTAATTGTGCTCCTGCTTTCATGATGATTGTTGGATTTATGTGTCTTCCATTTCTTATTGTGTAGTTGTGCCATCTAAATGGCATGGGTCATACCTGAAAATGGTCCCTGGGATCAGAGTACTTCACCCGGTTATCAAATAAATAAATAAATAAATAAATAAATACAGGGTGACCCAGACACAAAGTCGGTTTAGGACCACTGACCTGTTCATACCGTAGTGGTCAGAATGGAAATATCATTATCAAAAAAGTACTAACCAACAGTGTTCCTATATAAGAAATAACTCCACAAGGCAGTAAAACAACACACCACCATTAGATCTTCTGTACATTCCTATTCCTAATTACACAAATGGTTTGAGCCACCCCTGCCCCAGGCTCTTTAGCCCCCCTTGAGGAAATTCTCAAAGTAAAGTGGACAGGTTGGTATTAAACCAGCTCCAGGGTAAATTTGCTGGTACTGAGACCATTCAAGACATCTTGTCCTCATAGGAGAACACTTTAGATTCATTCCTGAGTTTATAGCCGAGATATGGGTTGCACAAAACCAACTTCTGGAGATACCATCAACTTCATAGTGCCCTCTTCCAGTATCTTAGTTCCAACCACCTCCCCCTGACCTACACCAGTTATCAAGAAATGGATCATGCTTCCCAGAGAGGTAGCAGTAGCAATATACACAGAAATAAGATCCAATATACAAAACAAGACTGCTCACCTGAAGAAATGGGCAAAGTCCTTAGGTTGTACAGTTACGGAGGAACAGTGGTCCTCATGCTGAGAAACTGGCCACACTGCATGTAGAGACAACCACAGCAGGTTGATTCAAAACAAAATATTGCACTCCTGGTATTGAACCCTGGCAGCCCTATATAGCATGCACCTCACCCCAGATGACAAGTGCTGGAGATGCAGCACACCTGGGTCTGATCTACTCCATATGCTGTTGAGCTGGTCCACTATTGCTCCCTTCTGGAAGCAGGTTCAGCACCTCTGTAGTGATATCCTACAGTCCCCACTTCTCTTAATTTCTGCCATATTTCTTCCTGGGCTGGTCTCAGAGACTCCATACCTCTTGGTTCTAGAGGTATGTTGGTTGTTGATACTCAGCATTGAGGCAAAACACCTAATACTCAAGAGGAGGAGGAGGAGGAGGAGGAGGAGGATGGTGGCGATCTTCTCATAGGTTGAGCTTCTTTCAGCCCTTGCTGAGATATACTCTTTTGAAAGGATGTCACACACAGCATCTGAGACTCACCAGAAGTACCAAAATGCCTGGCAACTATTAACAACCTGTCTAATACTACTTTCTAGGCAGCCCATGGGTGCCACCATGAAGTACCTCTCAGGCACCAATGCAGACCCTAATTAGATAACCCCTACTCTCCACCACCACTCTACAAAAATAACAGTGAACTCAGTAGAGGGATCCTCCCAAACCATACCTAGGCTATCAAATACCCTGCTGCGCCTGTTCAAGTACTCAATCTGTTTAATGATAGACAGGAGTTAAGCTACCATTAAATTTTACATTAAACGCACACCGTTTTATTGGATTTTATTTATTTTAGGCTTCTTGTGTGTTTCACTACAGGACTGCTATGGTTATGTGGTCTTGCTCTGACAGTGGTTTCTCCACTCAGCACAGTATAGCAGACCCATTTAATACCTTCTCAAAATGTCTTTGAGTACACATCATTGCTTCTCCTATTTTGTGACACTTAATACACAATCTGAGAGAAGTCTGTTTGATGCCAAAGTCTACTTTATCAATTTTCATTCTTGTTTATTTTCTGTGTTGTCTATTTGAATAAGCTTTAATAAAAAGCTTAACTGCAGAAACTTTTTCACCCCACTGCCCCTCCTGCTCACTCCGCTCCACCAATGAGGGACTGCTAGAGGTTCCCAGGGTCTGTTTAAAGGCCTTGGGGGCACAGGATTTTGTGTTTGTGGCCCCAGCCCTGTGGCACTCTTTACCTTGTTGGTTACAAGAGTGCTTGACTGTGAAGAGTTTTAAATCTGCATTAAAGATTCACCTGTTAATCTTGCCTTTGCTGAGTACTGACTAACCATTTAGATATAGGTGATATGTATTTTAATACTTTTTGATTTTTCAATGTGATTATATGGCTATTGTACAAGCATGCTGATCTTTTGTGAATAGAGCTTTTTAATAAATTAAAGTTGATTAATTGATTGATGGATTTAAAAAGACAACTAGCTTTCATTTTGAGGAAAATAAGTTCCTAAGCCTAATGTGTAAAACTTAGACCATTCTAAAGATAATTTCTTTCAAAAGGGCTAACTTTGGAACAATTTTGTCTAGGAGTTTATTTTATTTAAAGAGCTAGTAGTGTCAACAATAGCAGGCAAAAAAAGTTTACTGATTTTTAAAACTAGTCATTACCTTTTATTTCTGACATATTTTTTCTTTTTATATGTGCTAATAAGAATGTTTTGACCTGATATTGGGTGTAATGTGAAGGTCAATACCTTACCTGCAGGCTGACATATCTAGTTCTGTTTCTTTTTATACCTCATCATTATTATGACCTCGCTGTCTATGACATCACATGTGACTGACCATGCAGCAGGTGATTGTCTCTTCTTGGTCAGTTGTGCTTTCACAGACAGTGAGGTCATAGGACCTGTTTCCTCATTTCATTTCATAACATTTTATTCACAAAAAAATATTATGAACAGGATAGATGTAATAATGCTCCGTTGAGCAGAAGCTCATTTCCAGGGAGATCCCATGTGCAATTTTATAAACAATATTTCAAAATACAAAATTTTTTAAAAAGTATAACATTGTGACAAGTACAAGGGAAAATCGACATACAACTTTGACAGTGACAATATGACATATTCATAAAGTATGAGTACAGACTAATTATTACAATATACCAAGCTTTAAAACATATTATAACATTGCTGTGGTTTCATCGATTTATCACATTTTCATGTTCCACTTATTACACACATACACAAATTAAAATGAAGCACTGCTCATTATTTTTGGGGGGCTTCTTTTCTGCCAGGGAACTTACCCCCCATCCTTGCCTGCCTGCCAGGGAAATCTTTGCTGCTTGTTCTGCCCCAGATACATCTGAATCCCTGACTTTACTGAGGCCTTCTGCTGTGTGTGTTTCTGTGGGGAGAGGTGAGCATTCAGCCAAAAGACTTAAGAGAAGTTTGAATTCCTGCATTCCAAGGTAAACAAACATTACATTTACTGAATGTTTGGATAGACAGATGTTTGACGGCTGGGGAGGAATTACTTTTCATTAGTTACTTTTATCAAAAGAAAAGTCCTGTTTTTAATTAAAAAAAAGTTGGCAGTTTTTAAAATTTTCTCAGTTGACCACTTTTATAAGTGCAATAAGACACTTTGATGTGTGTGCTGTGTTGGCATGATGCACTTCCAGAGGCTGAGGAAGGCACTCTGCCTGTGGCGTCATTCCTTGCTAGGCCCCTGGGTGTGTATTGTGTTAGCACAACACACACCCTGCACACGCTGTAACAGAATATTATTAACCTCCATGCTTCTGACCAACCATGAAACTATTATAATCACTGAATAGCCCCAATAACAGTTTTTTCCCCCTGCATGTTGTAGTCCAATAAGGCGAAAATAGAAATGGATTCATTATATTAAGCCATTGGTATAACCAAGGAAGTGGAAGAAATTCAGCAGGCACTGGGTGCAAACGTCAACTGATTTAAATACAGTAAGAGATATGCAAAGGAATTTTAACTTACTTGTGGTATTTGAACCTCTAAGCACAACCCCCCCTTCCAACAAAAAAATGTTAAGCCCGAATGGAAACCCAGAAAAAAAGATTCAGCGAGAGGAGCAGGATTCAAAGTACAATTTAGTAGACCACATACATTCAGGGCCATGATCAGGGGGCTGCAAGAGATGCGGTTACAGTATGGCCCATACCGTCAGGGGCCCACTACTTCAGAGTACAACATTAAGAAAATCTTTCATTGTCAGGTTAACTTGCTGCTTCCTATTTGTATATTGCATATCCACTTGAAATTGAAGCTGTCAGTGGTGGCAACACTGGGGTCTGTCCTGCAGATTCCAACTCCAGTGTGATGGGTGGGGGTAGGGGGCACCGAACAAAGAAGAAACAGGACTTGTAGCTCAAAACATATGATCTTAATGTTTGTGTCACCAGGAAGAGTAGGCACAAATTACATTGTTCAGTTCCTTAATCCTGGTATAAGGGGGGGCAGCATGGAAAAACTACGGATGCTCAGCAGGACTTACACAAAAGAGTCTATGCAATAAATATTTTATATGTGCTAATGGCTATTTTATGCTTATTGGTAAGGAGGTAGGGCCCCACAAAATATTTTGCAGGGTGGCCCTTAACATTATTGGCACAATCCTGCATACTATAAGAAAGAAATCTGAGTGGTTCCAAAGAGTTGGACTAAGGTTTAATAAATCCACCCCAGTTCCCCAATGGGCATAATCTCTGACTCCACAAAAGTTGTCCATGCCCTCAACTCCAAATTCACAGACTTCTCAGCTCACTTAAGCAAGCTGAACACATCCAACCCACCATCCCCCTGCAACAGACCAACCAACATCCTTTAGAAGAAGATTCAAACCCCCCTTCCACTTCAAAACCATCTCCCAAAATGAGACCTTCAAACTCCTAATGGGCCTCCCAAACAGGAGCAGTCCAAGTAGTGACAGACTCCACCCCACCTTCCTCAAACTCATTGCCTCCTGCATTGCTAGACCTCTGACTGCTATATTTAATCACACCCTAGCCACATCCACCATGCCCGCCGTCTGGAAAATTACTAAAGTATCCTCATTTTCTAGGGAGGCAACCCCTGTCATCTGACAACTATAGGCCCATATCAATACTGCCTCACCTGAGAAAACTGCTAGAGAAAGTAGTACACCTCCAGCTATCTGACCACATAAGCAAAACAGACCTGTTCTGCCTGCAGCAACATGAGTTCAGAAAGCATCATAGCACCATCTCAGCCCTGGCCATATTCATTTTTTTTTTACTTGTTTAACCAGGTATAGCACACTAAGCTGAAAGCTTTTTTACAGGAGCGACCTGGGAGCACAAGGAGGTGAAGTGACTTGCTCAGGGTCACACAGTATGCAAGTGGAAGCTGTGGGATTCAAACCCAGGTCTGGTCTGCTGGGTGTCACCAGATTTGCAGCTCAGAGCCTTAGACCACTGCGCTATACTGCCTCCTCATTAATCAAGTCTTTAGAAATATGGATATAGGGAACGTGCCAGTGCAGTGTTCATAGACCTTACAAAGGCCTTCAACATGGTTGACCATAGTGTACTCCACATCAAACTGTTGGAACTTGGCTGCTGTGCAGATACATCCATATGGTTCCAAAGCGACCTCTCAGGGTGATCTCAAACTGTCAGTACTGCCACCTCTTCCACAATGGCTGTATCCACAGGTGTCCCCCAAGGCTCCCTATTGTGTCCCCTGTTATTTTCCATTTTCATTGACTCCTTCCCGAAGGACAGCCTCTTCTGTGAAGCCTTACTATATGCTGACAATTTAGTCCTATTTCATAGTGGCACAACAGTAGTTGGACTACATGTCTGCACATAACTGGTTCCTAACTAACAGACTCCTCGTAAATGCCAGCAAAACCAAATCAATGCTACTGGGATCTAAACCCAACCTATTAAAACTTCCCAAGCCAACTGTACCCTAGTAATCCTCTCACCGGAAAGCTCCCCTCTGCAAGACGTAGCAAGCTTCAAGTAACTGGGTGTCACTCTGGACCCCTCCCTAACTTTGAAGCACACATTACCTGAACTGTTTGGTCCATAAGCCAGACATTGGGGTCTGGTTTCCATCTTAAACACTGTCTGACCCACGAGTCATGACTTGACATTACCCAAGGCACCCTGCTCCCCCTACTGGATTACAGTGCTCCCATATTCTTCCACACCTCCTCATTCCTGATCACTAGGCTCAACACTGCCTATTACAACATTTGTTGATTTGCCCTAATGGCACCTCCTTTCATGCACCACTGCACCCTCTACCAATCCCTAACATGGCTCCCTCTCCAGGCCAGGCACAACTATGCACTCGGGTGCATCACTGATAATGCTTCCAGAAGCAGTTCCCTCTCCCCTTACTCCTCCCTGATCCAACTTAGGACTTTGTTCTGCTGCCTCCAGCAGTTCACTATACCACAACTGGAAGCCCATTGGACCTCCACTTGCATAGACAGTAGTGCCTTGTCCATCACAGCTTCTAAGCTGTGGAACAAACTGCTGGCCTTCCTATGCGCCCTTGACACTCACTCTTCTTTTATTACCCAGTTCAGAGCATGGCTATTGGGAGAGGCTAAATGCACCTGTGCAGTGGGTTACCCCTGCCTCCATTCCATGCCATGCTTCTCCTATGGCTTGCCTGGACCCCTTATTTAGCGCACTTATGCTGTTGTGTCTGATTGTATTTGATTGTACCATTTGTATCTAAAGTACTCTTGTACCTATTTGTTATCCTGTTTAGAGTCCTGTTGCATCTCTTTCACTTACCTATATCACCTGTACTGGATGTAGTTCCCTGTTATTTTGAATCTCCATGTATCACATACTGTGCCATCTTTATGGCCCAGGTCATGCCTGAAAATGGTCCCTGGGATCAATGCACCTACCTGGTGAACAAAATAAATAAATAAATATATAAATACAGGGTAGCATTAAGAAAATGAACTTGTGCAAAATAAAATATGCAATAGATTTGCTGTAAAAGTGTATTATAAATAAGGAGAACAGAAATCAATAAAGCAAGCACTGGGTACTGAGTTTTAGCAGGGGTTCTTTGCACATACAGATGGACTCTGGTCTTTTCCTGGATGGAACTCACCAGAAATTAAGGTACTGTGAAAGGAACAGGGGACAAGGCTTAAAATATTGTTTGTAGCCCTGATAAAACTCAGAAACCATGCTGTAATCAACCATTATGCATGATGCAACAGCAAGCTTGACACAGTTGAGTGCTGTCGATTCTTATATTAGCACTGCCTGTCATTCTTAGAGTGTGAATACTGTCAGTTGTAAAACATCCAGTAGCCACTCCTGTCAGAAAAACATTTGTATTTTGTTACACAAAAAATGTTACACATAAAAGAATTTCTATTTTATATTGTACTTTCATTTTATATTTTAAGCACAGTCTCTGGGGTTTACTGTATACATCACCATAAATCTTGGGTGTGTATAAAAACTTATTACACACCCCTATCAGTACATTATTTTCCATGTAATACTCAGTACACATATTGTACATTCTGGACAGTATGTGTTGACAACAGCTGTGTTTTTTATTATAGCATGAATCTTGTGTTCCTTCACTGAATTTATAAGCAGTACTGCAGAATTAATTTGGAATTCTGAACATCAGTACATTACCTGTTCAAGGAATGGAAGGAGCTCAAGTGGGAGTTGAACCCTTGAATCACCGCACTTGTATGCTGCTCCTAGGAATGTCTGCGGGGGGGGGCTGTGTCCTCTCTACATGATGCCTGAAATGTACAAGATGGGAGTTATACTGTAAGCTCCTGTGTGTTTGTACAGTGTAGTACAGTACACCCACTCTATACTCAGCTGTACAGTACATTGCTTGTGTACCTCAATATGAAAGTATTTTACAGTACTTAGAATACAGGGTACTCACTCAGGATGGGAATATGTAGTGCCATTAGCTCCCTGGCAGTTCCTGTACCACTGACCCTCACAGGCCATGGCAGCAGGGACTGGAAGTATCTCTGCTGGCTGCTGGAGTCTGTGTGGGAAATTTGCAGCCCTCTGCTGCTGCAAAATAACACTTCTCACAGGGCCCCATAACCCTGGAAATTACAAAATAGAAACAGACTCACATCCATATCCCTGCAAGCATCATCGCTGTACTGTGCATGTTCTGTTATGGGCATTATGCTATATCTGTAAAATGTGGCAACTCACATATGGGGACTGCTTATATTCTAGACCCTGTCCTCTTGTCCCATTAGCCCTCGTTGTTACACATCAGTATAGAAGGCAGTGAGGTCCACTGCCGCAAGGCCCTGAATCTGGGGTTTGGAAACCGTGCCTTCTAAGAGCAAACAATTTTAAACACTGACTTCTGACCTCACACCTTTCTGCTGCTGTATTCTGACAGCAAGGTATTTGCATTATAGCTACTATATTTTTATAAATGTCTGCACATTTGTGTGGTCGCATTCAAGGGCAACTGTTTAAGTACAATAAATTATTTATTGGATAGTGAGTATTTAGGACTATGTGTTACTTTTTATTTTGACAGTGTCTTCTGGACTGTTAGGCTCTTACACCCAGTTACCCGTTTACAGCCAGTGCAACCGACCTGGGTTTCCCTTGTGGTGCATTTCCTAAACACTGTTACTAATTAGTACCAAACGCTGCAAACACTGCAGTAGCAACAGAGCACCCTCTTAATTTCTTTTTTATTAAATGCTTTTTATGTGGCCTTTATGAACCACTGGCATCAACTTTAAAGTGGGAAAATCAAAAGAACTCTGCTTGGTTGTCCAGGAGCTGCACGCAGGTTCTTGCAGGCACTCCCACTGCCCTACATGCTGCTGCTACAGCCTGACAGCAGCCTGATGGTGAATCCTACATGGATGAGTGGGGCCAGTTCTACATAATATACTATATTCATGCTCTTCAGTATCAGCTAGAGTTATAATTCACAGGGTTGCATTCATTTATGCTTTTCGGACTCATAAAAATGGATACCCCAGTTGAACCCTTGCAGTGACTATATTTTTGTTTTCCCTTCCACAATCCAACCTCCTCCCTGCCAGTTAGTTATTTTAATAAAATAATTGAAAGATGTTGCCTGGCACTGAATGCAGTAATGTCATCTTTTCAATATTTGATCAGTATACAGTAAATTTTAACTTTCTCCCTGCCCAAACAGGCACCTTTGCACTTTTATTTATTCAAGCCCCAAAAAAGATTTTTTCACACCTATCACATTACATAGATTCTAATATCTGCACATGAATGGATTTTCAAACAATATATAAAATATATATTCAAGCAGCAGTATTTGTTAGTAACCATATAGCTATTTTTTTCAGCATTAATATTTTCCTAGCCAAAACATTAATGCACACATTTTTCTTTTTTGTTTTCTTTCATTCATGAGCTAAGACAGGGGATGCTAAAGTTTCTAAAAGTTCCAGTCCCAGAGTCATGTTCACAGTGAATACATTAAATATCTTGGCACAGCGCTGTGCTTCTCACCATCAGAAACATGTGGTAGCACCATCCTCTTACATCCATATTATGAATCTACTGTAGTATGCACTTTCAAAGGTTAACCGCGACAGAAGAGATTTTTAAAAATTGTGCGTGGTAGCCATCCCTAATGACATGAATCATTAATTACAAAACCAGCTATAAAAGCTACTTTTAAAAATATCAGAGGAAACAAAAAATGCACCAAAGAAGAATCAAAGGATGTCAGCAATACATTTTTATGTTTGCTTGCTGCAGCGCAAGAAACATATTGCTGCAGCCTGGTGATGAAGCAGATTCTGGAGGTGCGGCACTGTTGAGGCCAGTACCTGCATGGCATTTTGGGGCGTGTGTGATGCCCAGCAATAATGGGGGACACAGCTGGTGACAGTCGTTTGGAATGTTGCCACCAAGTTGTGAGAAAATAGTTGCTGCAATCAGGGTCCGCCTCGTCAATGCAGCATCAGCCATTCGCTGCAATGAGGGAGAAACCAGTCATTGCAGGGTGGGATGTTCACACACTGATATTGTTTGTGAACATGGCAGTGGTTTGCTGCCTGTTCACAAACAATATTAACCTCTCCCCTGCTGAGGGGGTGCCCAATCCCCCTAGCAGCATGTGCTCCCAACATGTTTGTTTGCCGATGGGGTCCCCAATCCCCATTGGCTGCAGTTGCCCAGATGTATTTTGCCAACAGGGGAGCCCACTCCTCATCGGCAGCATGTAAGGCCCACCCCAACTTTTCTTGTCTGCCAAAGGGGTGCCCAATCCCCATCGGCATAACGTACCCCCCCTTGATGTGTGCCAAAGGGGGTGCCCAATCCCTCGTCAGCTACAGTGGCCCTCCCAAAAAAAGACTCAGTTGGCACACTGGGAGCCCACACCAGTGTGCCACATTGCCCTGTAAATAAAAAACCGTCCCACAATGTCTTTTTTTTAATCTGTAACAAAGGAAACGGTCCCCCGACGGTCACCCTGGCCCCCCTCCCACAACCTGCACCCACCCACTGTGTACCCTGCCTCCCCACACACCCCCACCCCATACTTACCTCTGGAGTCCAGCGTGATGATCTTCGGTGGACCAGGAACACGTCTGCACTCTTCAAAGTTGACCACGAACTGAGGAAATGCCGGTAAGCTGTATAATGGAATAAATAGGGTTTTTTTCAACTTTGCTGCATATCTCAGGCATTTTTTGGAATTTTGCCACCAAATTTTCAACATGGGGATTTGGGGAACCCTCCACATGAATTCTATCACTGTCATGGCGTTAATCAGCCCTGAAAGGTGATTTTGCGGTCACTGCGCAGAATCACCTTTCAGGACTGATTAATGAAATGACAGTGCCAGTGTTCATGAGGTGGGCTCTCAAAAAGTCTTTTTTTGCAAATTTGTTGGGAAAACTCCCAAAAATGACTGTTTTATGAGCGTGCGTTGCCCAGTTGCTATGCACACTCGTAACTTTCTGAATTTGCAATATTTTAACCCCAGATTTTCAACACTGGCATTTTTTCAGACCTCCTTGTGAACAGTATAGCTGTCATTTTTCACACCCTGGATGAAATGTGTTTTCGCACTTGCGGCGCAGAATAGCACGGTCGGTTTGGGAAATCAATGTTCCGCACAGATTAAGAAACTGACAGTGACACTGTTCATGAGCAGAGGTCCTAAAATGGCTATGTTGAACATTTGGTGATGATACTCCATAAAATGACTGTGTTACGAGCATGTGTTGCGCTGTTCCTATGCACGCTCATAAGTTCGCAAATTTTCACTATTTTCACTCCAGATTTTCAACATTACCATTTTACCACACCTCCTTATGAGCAGTATAGCTGTCATTTTTCACATTTTGCCCAAAATGTGCTTCCATGCATGTAGCTCACAGTGGCTCAGTCGGTGTGCGAAATCAATGTTCGGGGTAGGTTAAGAAAATCACAGTGACACTGGTCATGAGCAGAAGTGTTAAAATGGCTATGTTAAAAATTTGGTGGAAAAATTCCCCAAAATGACTGTTTTACGAGCATGCGTTGCGCTGTTCCTACACACGCTTGTACGTTAGTGAATTTTCACTATTTTCACTCCAGATTTTCAACATTGCCATTTTACCACACCTCCTTATGAGCAGTATAGCTGTCATTTTTCACATCTAGCCCAAAACGTGTTTCCGCGCATGTAGCGCACAATGGCGCAGTCGGTATGCAAAATCAATGTTCGGGACAGATTAAGAAAATCACAGTGACACTGTTCATGAGCAGAGGTGTTACAATGGCTATGTTAAAAATTTGGTGAAAAAAGTCCACAAAATGACTATAATGTCTGGTAAGCGCCTATTAACCAACATAATCAGCAGTCACACGCTTTGTTATGCACCGTTTCGAATTTCAAAAGTTGTTAACCACACTTCAGAATTTCAGACAGTGGCATAACAAAAAAGAATGCACCAGAGTTCCATAATTCTCACACATAGAATGTAAACAGTGTTTTTTTTGACCATACACTATAAAAGATGATGGCTGGGGATTGGGTGACAACCACGCTGAAATCACCTCTCATGGTTGCTAAGGCTACAGTAAACCTCTTGAGCTGTGCTCTTGAGGTTTACCATGTTGCCCTAGCAACCACTCGAGGTGATTACAGCGTAGTTATCACCTGATCCCCAGCCATTATCCTCTATGTTACCAGCGACCATTGTGCAGTTTCCATGCACCCTCGTAAGTTCATGGATTTCTAATCTTTTCAGTCCACATTTTCACCACTGGCATTTTTACACACTTCCTTATGAACAGTACAGCTGTCATGTTTCACACCATGGCTGAAATGTGTTTCCGCACTTCCAGCGCAGAAATGCGTGGTCACTGTGGGAAATCATTGTTTGGAACAGATTAAAAAAATCACAGTGACACTGTTTATGAGCGGAGGTTCCAAAATGCCTGTGTTAACAATCTGCTGTAAAACATCCCCAAACTAATTGCATTATGGGTGTGCGTTGCCCAGTTTCTACACACGCTCATGACATCACCAGTTTTTTTAATATTTTCACTGCAGATTTTCAACATTGCCAT
Source organism: Neoceratodus forsteri (assembly GCA_016271365.2). NCBI lineage: Eukaryota > Metazoa > Chordata > Ceratodontiformes > Ceratodontidae > Neoceratodus > Neoceratodus forsteri. Next base: position 654,201,256 of record CM057450.1, on the reverse strand, counting down.
TTTTTTCCACCTCCCCATGAACAATACAGCTGTCATTTTTCACATCCTGTTCGAAATGCGTTTTAGCACCTGTGGTGCCAAATGGCGTAGTCACTGTGCAAAATCAGCTCTCGGCTAACGAACTGATATTGCCACTGTTCATAAGGTGGGGGTCACAAAAAACCCATGTTGAAAATTTGGAGTGAAAATGCCAATTAACACCCGAGACATTAGGGTTTCCGACCATAACGCTCCATCCTGTAGAGACTGACAGGCATCAGGGGTGTGACTTGGGATTCTCGCCTGTAATGCTCATACCATTCCACAACCTGCAGCCAGTGAGAGGCATCAAGGTGTGCCTTTGACTCTTCGGCCCCAAAGTTCACCCCATTCTCCTATACAGCACCCATCTCACCGTATTTCCTGATGGAATGGGTTGAGCATAAGGGCCAAAGACCCCAAGGCACACCTTGACACTTGTCGGTGTCTGCAGGGTAGGGTGTGGTGAAATGGCGTGGCTGTTATGCCTGACGACCCAAAGGCACACCCCAATGCCTGTCACTCTCTGCAGGGTGGTGGTGAGGTTGGCTTCAGTTCAATACTTCACTGCCATTCCTATTATGCAGCTCTCTAACTCCTACACTACCACTGCCAATGCCAGCAAGCAAACATTTGGCATTGACAAATGCTTGTTTGCTAAAAGCGACTATATGATAAAGTGTTATGCCAACTAACAAATACTACTGCTTTAAATCTTATATGCAATACATGTTACTGCAATGGTTTTATTGCATTGACACTGACATAATTAGAAACAGTTTCATGCTATAGCATTTAAGCATTTGGCATGAAGACACATGTTTGCAAGTTTCTTAATTCATTTATTCTGTTTCTGATGTTTCTTAGTTGGCTGTCTTCCACATCCATATGGTGTCTAACCACCGGTATAACTTTATTCCTTATGTTTTGTGTCCTTTCATGTTAACCCCTGACAAAAATTAAATTCATTCTTTCCTGCTTCTGCTGCAGGGAGCAGTAAAATAAATAAATAAATAAATAAATAATACTACTAAACATGGATTTCTGTACCCTCTACATCACCAACACTCAGTAAAAATAATCTGTAAAAGAAATCTTTTAAAATCCCCCGGCACCCTTCCCTGTTTGTTAAATTCACATCCTGCTCCTTCTTCAGGGCCTGCAGCTGTCAGTACATGTTCATTTTGTACACTTTCTCCTCTCCTGCGCAGCATGGTTTCACTAACCAGCCAGCCTCAAACTACAGTTAAATGTGTTGGTCATTTGCTAACTGGAGTAATAATAATGCACTATTTTCTGATGATTTTGAGGGTAATATGATCAAAAGTTACTCTTTTTTTCACATAAAACGTTATGCAACAGCAACCACTGTTAGGTCCTTCCCCTGTGAGAAAGAGCAGAAAATGGCACTGAGATGTGTGTTTTGTGAGGAATTCTCAATCTCCAGCACTGTTAGATTGACTGTTGCAGGTCATGTACCTTGCTGATAGCTAGGACATGATCAGTGTGTGCTCTCTGTAAAAAGTGCTGTGTCATGATGTTGAAGTGCTGAAACACTGAAGGGAAACCAAGTTCCTTCAGACTTGCTTCACCGGTGTCCAAAATGCCAGATTTTGGCATGTTTGCAAATTCAGCATTGGCTTAGTGACTTATCCTTACTCTGTGCTGTGCCCACTTTTATCCTTGGCATAATTTTTGAACCTCTCCCTGGCTTGGCAGTGTCCAAACAGACATAATTTTGGAACTAGTAGCCCTCACATATTGTGGGTGGCTGCACTGTTGCTGCGTTTAAGTGGGCCTTATGCAAACATGTATTTTTTTTGGCAAAGCTGGCCAAGTACTCTGTGGGCCAGATATTCAGAAATGTACCAAAGGCTGGCGCAAGCCCAGTGCAGCGCAAATCCAATGCGCCATGGCGCAACGAGTGCCATATTCAAAGCTTGTGCATGCCAAAATGCACCAGCACAACACAGCTGAATATGGCAGAAATCCGCCATGGCACAACCAGACTTGCACCATGGCACAACCAGATCTGTGCCATGGTGCAATAAGACATGTGCCATGGCGCAACCAGACATGCGCCATGGCACAACCAGACATGCACCACGGCACACAAAGAGAAGCCACAGGCAATGGTGGGAGCACAGCAGCAGAGCAAAAGAGGGGGGCATGGCACAGGAATAGAACCAGGAACAGTGCCAGGGAAGAACAGTGACAGGCCACAGGTGGCCACCACCAGCAGGGCACAAACAGGCACCCAGACACCCCCACCCCAGAACACAACAGTGGCATAGAAAGCAAGCAACAGGTGGCACCAATGCCCAATGGAAGGCCACCAATGGAGACCCCCCCGGCTGCATTCTGTGCACCCACCCCCAAGACCCCAGCAAGCCACACCCAGGACCATGCTGCCAAGCACACACATGCCACACGCCCCTGACAGCTGCCCCATGGGCACCCCAAGGCACAGCCACTGATCAAGGAGCAGGACACCACCACTGTGGGACACACCACAGCACACAGTAGTGCACTGCAGATGCACGACCCACACACCAACACATGCACACCACACAGACAGACACCACACCACTGCAGCATGGCTCCTCACACCAGCTGCAAAGCAGACACTGACACAGGCAGGTAAGTCAAAATAATTGTATTGTAGAAAACTATATACAACAGCAAGAGGTGGGAAAGGATAGGAAAGCAAGGAAAGGGGACAGGAAACAGGGACTGTACAATGGGAAGGGGACAGATGGGGAGGGACAGCAGGGGAAACAGGGAAAAGCTGGAGCTGTAACTAAGGTAGCCGTGCCCTGCCACTGCCTGGTGCCTCGTTGGCAGCTGTTCAGCCTCCATGGTGGTGGAAGTTATGAGCACTATCTTGCGCAGCACCCTACAGTACATAGGCAGCCTCATCCTCCACTGGATACCTATGACAAGGGTCAGGACAGGTAATCAGTGCAAGGTCCAAAGGTACCATGCCCATCCACTGTGTGCAATGGGCAGTGGGAACACACACCCCTGGAGTGGTGCTCTGGCCACCCACGGGGGGTGGGCCAACACCTGCCAGCAACCCAGCATGCCATTACAGTGCACAGAGGTGGGCACCACAGCCCAATGGCCACCCGACTGTGCAGCAACAGTCACATGGCACAGGGCACCAGCAGCACCACAGCAACACCAGTGGCAGCCGGGCGCACACCCACTCCACCAACAGCTAGTACATGTGTGCAATGGCCACCCCACAGTGGCAGGCACCATGCACAGTGCAATACACACAGCTACCGCAGCACATGGTACTGTTGCCATGGCCGCACCCATTCCCCTGCTGACCACCCAGTACTGTGCACAAGACCGAAACAGTACCTACCTGCCCACTGCATCCCCGCTGGTGCCTGTCCTGCTGCTGCACCACTACTGGGTCCTGCTGTGGCCTGCTGGGCTGGCCCTGGTGCTCCTGCTGCTCTTGCCCTGCGGTGGTCTTCAGGTCCTGGGAATGGAACAAAGACAGGTACATATCAGAGAACACCCACAGCATGTGCCTACCATCCCCATCCCTGTGCACAGCATGTGCCCCTGCCGACAAGTCCCACAAGTCTGTATCACAACGCAAGCTGCAGCTGGCAATGCCACGCTGCAATGTGCATGACGACAGTGTACTCCTCTGCAGGGCATACCAGGCAGCCAAGCCACCACCACAGTAGAGCACTAGGGCACACATGTAGCATGGGAAGACTTACCTGGCCATGGCATGTCCCCTCGGCGGACGTGTGCCTGCAGCTGTCACAGACGCTCTGGGTCCCACTGCATGAGGTCAACATACAGCATTGATCCCCAGTACTGGCTACCCCAGTGTTCTGCAGAGGATGTGGCAGCAGCCGTGGAGGCAGGGCCAGCCCCAGAGGACCAGCCATCCACCTCTACGGGCATCCGGGGGTCTGATCAGCTGCAGCACACCACTGCTGTCCAGCCGGATGTCCTGGGAATGAGGTCAGATGAGGCTCTGGCTGTGTTTCTGCAGGATGACAGCCATAGTGTCCTCTGCATGGAGACACAGATTGGGGTGGGGTCTGACACTGATGATGACCTGACCATGTACCTGGACAACATGGGTGGTGTTGTGGGGGAGATGCCCATACCAGGTACCATCACAAGCAGTGCACCCAGTGGCCTGACAGTGGTGGGACAGCTGCCCGCCGCCATTGCAGGTGCTGCTGTGTGCACTGCCATGGTAGTGCCATGCGGTGGTGGTGGTGGTGCAGCAACACAGGCGCTGGGCAGTGCACACCCACCGGAAGGGCAGCAGTGGCAGGCAGCAGGTGCCATAAGGCAGCCACTACCTGGGTGCCTGATAGGGACTTACCCCATGGGGACCCCACTGTGCAGTGTCCACCTGAGCGGGGGGGGCTGTGCAGCACAGTCATTCACCACAGGAGGGTTGGCGCCCTGCCCAGGTTCCCCTGGGTGCCAACCCATTGGCAGAGCACACCTGTTTGCTGCGGGCCTCCATGGAGCAACAGGTGCTGCTGGTAGCTGGGTGCATGCACTGCATGTGGAGGTGAGCCAGGCAGCCGAACAGCACGAGAGAGGCAGGGCACAGCTCCTGGTGGCTATACAGCACTTGCGGGAGGACACGACCGCATCCCAAGATCACATAACCAATGCAATCACAGATGGCCTTGCACTGCTGGCTGCCACAGGGCATGGCCAGCCACCTCAGACACCACGTAGTGCACTGTCCACCCCATGATCCCGGTGTCAAGTTACACCCTCCGTGTCGATGCTCTGCTGTTGGCATCCCAGACATGCCTGGAGTGGGCCTGTTTGGGTGCCTACACACCCCTGCATGGACTCGGTCGTGGTCCCACAGTACAACCCCTGCGGGGCTGTTGCAGACACCCCCTGTGGCCAATGTGCAGGCTGTGGCTGCCGAGTGGCCCCAGCGTGGCTGCCTCCATGGCTGCGGTGGCCATGGTTCTGCACGGCGGACCTGATGTGCATGCTGCCCTGGCTGCAGTCTGCTGCTGCTGCTCTGTGCATGCATGGGCAGTGTGTATGTGTGTGCATACCACAGGTGTGGCACCTGTGTGTTGCATCGCATGCTGCCTGCATGTGTGCCTGCCTGGTCCTGGCTCATGTGGTGTGGGCGTGATGAGAGCAGATCTGCACTGGTTGTGCCTGTGGACCGGTGCACTGCATCTGATCCCTGCCACATGCCAGTGCCTGGGCACGTGAGTCTGTGTGTGTGTGTGTGTGTGTGTGTGTGTGTGTGTGTGTTTGTTGCTGTTCACTGCTTTGTGCAGTTGTGTGTGGCTGTGTGGCACTGACACCCCCACCCCTGCACCGTGCCTCTGTGTGTGCATGCCCATTGCCATGCATAGCCCTGCCTCTGTGCTGTGCCTGTGTGTGTGTGGTCAGTGCATGGGTGTGGTACCACCTACCTGCGTGCACCATAGTGCTCCTGTGTGATGGTGTCTCTGTGCTGGTGTGCCATCCTCTGCAGCTAGGGATCCCTCCACCCATGGGGGCTGTCCACCACCCTCCAGCCCATTGCCCTCATTGCCCCCACTACTGTCACCCTCATCAGCCTCAACAAATATCCCACGGTCAATGACCATGTTGTGCAGTATGCAGCAGGCCAGGAATAGGCCACAGGCTTTCGAGGGGCTGTACTGTAGGGCACCACCAGACCTTTTTAGACAATGGAACCATGCCTTCAGCATCCCAAATACACACTCAATGATGTTCTGCATACTGGTGTGTGCCTCATTATACTATTCCTCTGCTGGGGACAATGGGCACCGATAGGGGGTGAGCAGCCAGGGCCTAAGTGGATAGCCACTGTCACCTGTGTGGATAATGACATAGTTAGCCCTGTGTCCTCTGTCACTGTGCCCCTTGCCTATCCATGGGTCCCTCACCAGTGCACCCACCCTGCCCTCCCCATCCCATGCCCTGCTCTGCCTGGCACCCCTTGCCCATCCCATACCCACCCACTAGGTGGCCCATGGGGATGTTCCCACACTCGAACCTGTGGCACAGCGCAGAGCTGTGCCAGATGAATGCATCATGTGCACTCCCAGGGTGTGTGGCACAGACATTGGTGATGCGCCCCTTGGCATCGCACACCACCTAGCAGTTCATACTGGGGAACCCCTTTCTGTTCACGTAGGCCACACCCTCAGGGCCAGGTGGCATGCAGATGCCCACGTGGGTGCAGTAAATGCCTCCAAGCATGCCAGGCATGTGTGCTACCCTGTGGAAGTCAAGCATGGTTAATATACACTCTGCCTGTGTGCTGGGGAAATGGATGTATCTGGCAGCAGGGCGTTAAGGAACTGTGTGAGGAGACGGGACGTGGCTGACTGGGTTATGCCTGCAGTGTCACCTGTTGGTCTCTGGAAGGTGCCTGTGGTGAGCAGGCACATGACTGCTGCCACCTTTGTCTCCACAGACATTGTGTGGCTCCATTTTGTGGGTGCCTGCATCTCCTCACTGCACAGCTCACAGAGCTGCCTCAGAATGGCCCTGTTCAGGCAATACCAGCCCACAATCTTCATATTGGTGTAATTCTTGAAGGTGGTGAGGGCATGGTACCACCTGTTCTGGGCGTATCACCGACGGGCCCTTCCACGGCCACGTCTCTGTTCCTCCTGCTTCCTCACACCCCTCATTATGGCCTACATTAGGAAGGGTGCACTGGCCATGGCCCCTGATGTCCTGTCTCCCCCGGGCGGTCGGCTGTTGCAGGCTGTATGCCACCCTGGTGCACTACGTGGCACTTTGCCTGCCTCGCCTTCTCACTCTCTCAGCTTCTGGCTCACTCTCCACTGCCACCTCTGTCCCACACCCCTGTGGCTGCCTGTGCCAGTCACTCTGTCCCTCACTGGCTCTGTCCCCCATGCTGTCTCTTTTTATGTCTCTCCACCTTCTCTTGCCACTATCCCTCTCTCCCTCTCCCTTGGAGCAAGTGCTATCTGTGTGCTTATGCCTTGTATTTATAGGCTCAAGCCTGCTTGGCACCTCACAGGGTTTGCTCTGCACTTGCACCATGATTCCACAGTTGAATATCACACTGCGCCATATATTTATGGGCATGCCCCCTGCTCTTGTGCATGCATTCATTATAGTTGTACATTGGCGCAATGGGACTTGCCCTGCACAATGCATCCCGCTGAATATCGCTCCTTGGCACAAGTCCGCACTTGCGCTGGAGCAACTCAGTTGCTCCATGCACAACTGCTTTGAATATCCCAGCCTGTATGTCTAACACTTATCTTTGACATGATGGTAAGCCTTCTCTGTGTTTGGCAGTGTCCAAGCAGACATAATTTTTGAGACTGGTGACCTTGACACACTGTGGCCTGCTGCACTCCTGTCTTCAGCATGCAAACCAACATACAAAGGCCATCACCTTATACATACCTTCAGTTTCTAACAAGAGGAATCCATCAGTGATGCCTTACAAAAGTGCATCAGTCAGCAGGAATGTGCTGCCCTGGAGATAGAAGTTTATGTAAATTTTAGAATTTAGAATACAAGTTCAAACTCTGCACTGTGATCACGCACACTTTATTGGCCAGGTGAGAGGTTAAGTTAGGAGCATACCCCGCCAGGACTAGTTACAAAACATTTCACACTGTCAACAGCCAAAAGAAGTACAGTATAACTAAATTCATCAATTGCACTACACATGGCATAATTTATTTGGCAGTATGTACCTGCAACTCCTTTCATATCGGCAGAATGAAACATGCCTTTAAGGACAGAGTAGGAGAGTATCTTAGCTTGATTAGAAACAGGGATAGCTACAATGCTCTGTATAACCACATGGAAGCAGCCACCAATGCTCAACAGCATGAATTTGAGTTTTGTGGAATGCAGAAGGTGGCATTATGGTTCCGGGGGGAGGGAGACCAGGAATTGTTGATTTCCAAATAGGAATCATTTTGGATTTTTGAACTGGGAACTTTAAAAATGCCCAGACTTAATGGCAGCATAGAACTTCATACTTTCCTTAACTAAAGAAAGACTATTTCTTGGTAGTTGTGCATTATAGGATGTTATCAAAATTGATAGTATTTGGCCTGCCTGGTGGTGCTGAGGGTTGGGGTGCTGGATGACACACCTCACACTATGCTGGTGACCCAGTTTTGGGAATAAGCCTGGGCCACAGGGGATCTCTGGGGGGGGGAGGATCAAGCATCCCAATGGATGGTCTCCTCTTCCAGTGTGGGGTGGGTTACCAGGCAACGGATGTGCCCGCAGCACTACCACTGATGGAAGCACAGGCAGTAGGGTGCACAGCTCTTCGGAGCCACAGTGGGGAGGACACTGTTGGGTGCTTGACTATGGCATGCATCAGCATGTCATCAGTCTGAACATCAAGTCCTTTGTGTTGGTGCCTTCAGGGGATGGGACCTACAAATAAGGGAAGAAAAATGCAAACACCCTTGGGGCATCGTGCACTATGATGCCAGGATCCTGGTACGATGGGACCTGCTGGAGGAGTCGGAGGGGAATATGAAATCCCCCCTGAGGGGACGAGTGCCCAGGGCAAGTACAAAAAAAATTGATAGTATTTGAATGACAGCTGTGAATATAGGCTGTGCAATTCTCTTGATTATATGGAATGCACCTCATGTCTGCTTATTTTAACATGTTGAAAGGGTTTCTTTATCCATGCATGAATGTCTATGAGATGAGCAGAAAAAAAGATATTGTTACTGGGTGGATATTTTTGCCATTGATTCATGTTTTCACTTCATATTAATTCCTTTTGTGGGTCCATCTTGTTTCCACTGCTCACACCACAAAAAAATGTCCTTTTTAAGAATGTGATCTGAGCTTCTCGTATGACCCTGCTGGGTCACATCAAAAACAGTTGATTGAGTGCTGACCTCTTAGTACTATTTAACAGAAATATTTTTGTATGTAATATGGTCAGAGTAGTCAGGCACCTTTTCAGTGGTCTCAAATGCACTCCCACACTTGGGGGAGTGCTTTTTTTTTTTCATTAGTGATGTGAGCACTAGTAAATGTATGTGGGGCTATTCCTTTGTGTGCATATGTCGGTCACATTGTTTGTCCCATCATTTTCCTCCTCCTCCCTTCCACTGCTTCCTCCCTGCTTGTATGTTGTAATATGTTGTTTTGTTCTATCCCTGCTACTGATACAGTGTATGTATTATGATGAACTCATGAAGGAAATTATGGATTCTATACTATGATGCACATTTGTAATTTTTACCTTTTTCTTACTTTATTCTTGTTTGCACCATATAACTATAATGTTTGCATGATTGCACTTTCGTTTTCTGTGGATTTAAGAGCTTGTGTCTGTTTAAACCACACTGAAACTCACAGCAGCAATTCCTGATGATGCTCTAAAGCAAAACCAGTCAGAGATCATTCCTGTGATCCTGCTGGCATCCCCATGAGGAGATGACACTACAAGTACACTGGTTTTCTTTTGTAAATAAACTGGTCAAATGTTTGCAGATACAGTATATTAGTCTCTTGGATATCATTTTGGTATTGGCAGTAGTGGTGCAGATCTGTTTTGTTTCCAGTGACTGATTTGATTTTTTTTGCACACCAAGCAGCAAGACAACCTTGTTTTGTTGTGGCAGTGATTACTACCCCAAATTCTACCCTGGCTAGGAGTATCAGCCAGAGGGAGAGTACTGTGGTACTAAAAGGGTAGGGGCAGAAGGGGTCAAGGAGTGCTACAACTCCAGCCTCTAATCCACAGCCAAAACAAAACCCCTGAAAAGGTTGCCATGGTCACCATTGCCAGTGGGAGGAAGGCTGACCCACTACTTCCAAGAATAGGAAAAAAATCACCACAGACAACTGGGACTTGGAAGTAGTAGGCTAGGGATTGTCTCTGATATTCTAAAGGTTTCACAAACTTCAGAGACCCAAAAATACTTTCTAGTTCCCTTTTAAATGTTTTAATTTTTTTTATTTTAACTGATAAGCAGATGGGCAATACTGCTTTTTTCACGGAGACTGATGTACATTTAACATTGAATAAATAACATATAAAATGCAAATACCATCTACACTAGTATAAGATAAACTATAAAAAACAAGTGCAATCAGAGTGCCTTATCAACAGAAATAATTCTATTAGAACTGGAAGTAAAAGAAGTGCAGCAGGAGAGGTCCCTGCATCCCAGTGGGGCAAGGGCCTCTTTTCAAGATACTTCCTAACCCACAAAAAAATGGGAATGGTGACCAACTCTAGATTTGAAATACAGTACTTCAACAGGCATCTCAAGAGAGAAATGCAAGATGGTCACACTGGGCACAGTAATACCATCTCTGCAGTCAGGAGATTGGTTGGGGTCACTGGATCTGAAGTATGCTTATGTCAATATTCCAGTTAGACCCAAGCACGGAAAATATCTCAGGTTCAGGCCAGTAGCAGTTGATAGCCCTACTCTTTGGTCTCACCTCAACACCAATGGTATTCACAAAGTGCTGAGCTGTGACGGCAGCCCAGCTAAGAAGGCAAGGTGTGGTGGTTTTCCCTTCCTGGATGACTGCCTAGTTTCAGAGAAAACAAAATGGTAAGAAGAAGCTTGGAAAACCTGGGGTCCTTAACAAACCTTCAAAGTCCCAGAAAGAACCAGTACAAGTCCTGGACTTCATCAGAGTACAACTGGATACCCTGCAGGGAAAAACTTTTCTCCCACAGGACAGGGTATCAGATCTGATTGCCAGTGCAGAATCGTTCATCCTAGACTGGCCAAGCCCTGCAAAGGATTTCATGCAGTTGCTAGGCCACATTGCTTCATCCACAGATGTGGTGCCATGGGGCAAATTCCAGATGAGGGACATACAGTACCACCTAAGAGGTTACTGATCCCAAAAGTTGAACTCCCTGTCTCTGCAAGTGCCAGTCTCAAAACATTCTGTACAGGCAATGGAGTGGAGGAAGGAGGAAAACAACCTAAAAGAGGGTATTCCCTTCCTCTAGCAATCTCCCACCAAGGGTCTCAAAACAGATGCTTCACTCCTAGGGTGGGGAGTCCACATAGAGGACCTCACAATAAGTGACATCTGGAGTAGTGTTGTGTGGAATTTTCAATTTCCAGCAGAACAAAATTCCACAGAATATTCAAAATTCCACTGAAATGCCACCAAATTCCACTGGAAACAGAATGGTGGAATTCTGCAGAATAAAATAGTTGCAGAATGATTTTCCACTGAAAAATCACAGTTCTGTGAAATATTATTCCACGGATCTCAATATTTTCCATGAAATATGTTGTGGAATAATTTTCTGCAGAAAAAATTACTGTTTCACAGAATATTATTCCATGGATCACAGTAGGCAGAATTCTGCAGGCAAATAATTGAAATACCGGCTGAAATTCTGCCAGCAGAATAGCCATTCTGCACTAATTCTGCCAGTGGAATTCTGCATTCTGCACAACACTAATCTGGAGCCCTCAGGAGACTCATGAGCATATAAACCTCTTCAAGCTCTGTGTAGCAATGCTGTCAATGCAGTCCTTCTCTCTCTATTTACAGGGTCAGTCAGTCCAAAGACGGACAGACAATAGAAACATAGAAACATAGAAACATAGACTTTGATGGCAGATAAGGACCGCTAGGCCCATCTAGTCTGCCCATTTCCCTACCTACAGGATAGGCCGCAGATCCTGGTTAACCAACAGCCTATTTCTTCCTACCCTCCACAAGAATTGCCTTATGTCTGTCCCATGCATTCTTGAATTCTCCCACAGTTTTAGACCCCACAACTTCCTCAGGAAGGCTGTTCCATGCATCCACTACCCTCTCTGTGAAATAATACTTCCTCACATTGCCCCTGAACTGCCCTCCTTCTATCTTTAAATTGTGTCCCCTTGTTCTTGCAAGTCTCTTTTTTTGAAAGATGCTACCCTCTTGGACTTTGTTGATTCCACTGGGGTACTTAAAAGTTTCTATCATGTCTCCCCTCTCCCTTCTTTCCTCAAGGGTATACATATTAAGCTCCTTTAGTCTCTCCTCATACGGCTTCTCTTGCAATCAATCTTGCTTCAATAGCACAACAATGCACTAAATAGGATCCTCAAAACTGTGCACAGAAGTTGTGAAGCTCTGAGACCCATCTTGCTTCCTGGACACAACGATTTCTACAGTATCAGGCAAGGACAGTGTGCTGGTAAACTTCCTAGGCATAATTAGACAGAGAAACAATGAGTGGGCCTTAAACCAGCAAGTGCTGGCTTCAGTCTTTAGAAGATGGGGTACCTCGGAAATAGATCTGTTTGCCTCTTGGCAGACAATCAGCTTCCAAAGTGCTATTGCAGACCAAAAGTAGAAGCACAGTCCCAGAGGATGCCTTAGCTCTAGCTTTGACAGGAAGGTTCCTGTATGCCTTCCCACCATTCCTCCTCATACGGAGGCATATCATGAAGCTCAGGAGATAGCAAGCAACAATGGTCCTGATAGTCCTGGACTGGGCCAGGCAAGCACGACACTCAGTACTATTGACCCTCTCTTGCAGGATTCCAACTAACCTACCACTGGGATACAACTTTTTGACTCTTTCCAAGGGTAGGATAAACTTCACAGATCTCAGAACACTGTGCCTGAGGACAGGGTTCTTAAAGAGCTAGAATTTGCCGGTTTGAATCTCTCAGAGGAAGTGCTAAAAGTTTTGAAGGTTTCCAGGAAGCCAGCCACAAGGAAAGCATATTCCTCCAAATTGAAAATATTCTTATACTGGTGTGCCCCTATAAAGATAAATCCAATGCACATAGGGCTGTCCACATTTCTAGACTATTTAGTACATCTGAAGTCCTAAGGTCTAAGACTTTCAACCCTGAAAGTATGCCTGGCAGCAGTGTCAGCCTACACATTAGCAGGCAAAGACAAGTCTTTAGCCTCACAACCTGTATTTAAAAGGTTTCAAATGCTTCAGCCATCTGCACCCCCCTGTGTGGGAACCAGTTCCCCCATTAAACATTCATCTTTCCCTTCTGATGGAGGCTACCTTTGAGCCTATGGCTACAGCAGATTTAAAATATGTCACCCGGAAAACAGTCTTCCTAGTAGCCATGGCATCTAATTGGAGGGTAAGTGAACATCAAGCCCTCTGTACAGATCCAAACTACATAATATTGCACAGGGATAAGGTAGTCCTCAGAACCATTAGATAATTTCTACCTAAGATGGTTTCAGAATTCCACCTAAATCAGTCAGTGACACTTCCTGTTCTCTTCCCTGAACACTCCAGTACTGGTGAGCAAAACATGCACTGTCGGGATGTACATAGAGCACTGGGTTACTACATGAACTGGAAAAGGGCTGTCAGGTCTTATGACACACAACTCTTTGTTACATATGAAGAAGTTGGCAAAGGTAAACCAGCAGCCTGGAAGATTATATCTTATTATTAAGTTCCCAATATGCAGTTCTGCTATGGGAACGCTGGTAAACATCCTCCCAGAGACCGATGAGCATACTCCACAGAGGACACCTCTTCCAGTGCAGCAGCTACTAGGGGCATTAGCCTTCAATAAATTGTAAAGCAGCTATCCAGAAAACAGTGTACACCTTCATAAAGCATAATTATAAAAAGAGTCTCGTAAATGGAGTACTGTGATTGGTCGATAGCATTACATAAGCCCTACTTTAGTATTTAATTAATTATACTTCTCACAGGTAGTGGTTTCAAACATAAAGTACCAACCTTTGAGAAGTTCTTTTTCTCAGAATCATTATCCACCATTACCTTTACTGACAAGATGCAAGTTGAACCCACTGCTGAGTGCACATATAAAGAGCCAATAACAGTTTATTTTATTTTTTTATTTTATTTTAGACTTTGGTAACTGAGTAACGCACACTAAGCACAAGTGCCTGTTTTCAGGGGTGACCTGTGAGCACTGGCGGGTTACTTGTCTTGCTCAGAGTCACACAGTATACAACAAAAAAAGTGTGCAAATAAGACAAATGAACACATAAAACTGAGAAAACACAATGACAATAATCTGGTAAAGTTTTAAGTTTCCTTTGGTATGTACAGTGCCTCAGTAATCCTCACTGATCAGCACAGACACCCCGATTCTAGATTGACACAAGCACCCTGTGACACACACACCTAGACTGAGAAGCAAACACCCAAACTATTAACGCATGCAGTTTGAAAATTAAAAATTAAAAATAGTCACAGTGTCAGTCTAGGAGAACACATTGTTAGACTGCAGCAGAGTGAGAGCAGTGATCTGAGTCTGAGTTGTGAAATAAACAAACTCCAGTTAGAGCCAATATGGCTGCACAGAGCTTTCACAAGCTATTTGCAATGTTTTAAAAATGATCTTTTCAACTTGCTTCTACCTTTAATTGAACGTATGGCAGGTGGCTAGAATCATAGGGAAGCACAAACAGATGGAATCACAGAACTAGTTCTGTGAGTGGAGTATTGCATAGTGACACAGCGTGAGGCCAGAGCCCATGAAAGGACTGAGGGTTGAGTGGGGCGGAGACCATAGAAGATCTTGTCTGGCTATAAAGGCAGGACAGTGAATTATGTTGTGTGCTTGCTGCTGATGGTTGGTTGAACTGCAAGTGCTATTTTCTGCTACATAGCACCTGTCCTGTTTAGCAGTATGCCATGCACAAGATGGTGGTGATGAGAGACCTGTGCATACCTGATACGCATGCATGCATGCATAGTCTGACTAGGTAGCCATCTTGTGCATGGTGGCCATCACTTCCACAGTTGTGGAGGAAAAATAAGTGCTCACGAAGTAGGTGTGTTTATGCGGCCAGTGGAGGGGAAGGGCCACATAAACACAACCACTAGAAACTGTGCCAGAGCACTGTGGAAGCACACCAGACAGTGGTCCAGTCTCATACTTCTACAGTGCTCTTCTGAGATGATGGCATAACGTCTGCAGAGCTCAAGCCCCACAGCCATAAAAAAGTGCCTTCTTATTTACCTGACACTGACTTACATGACTCTCAAACTCATGTTGTTTGAATTAACCCACATGACCCATGGACTCACGCTGTTTGAAACAACCCAGCTGACCCTCAAACTCATGCTTTTCAAAGTGATTTTTGAGCACATGCTGTTGGATGATATAAGATCCTGCAGCACTTGGCTGTGCTTCATGCCACATTACACCCCCGAGGTGATTAACAAAATATTACTATAACCCTTTGTTTTATCTTATTGCTTAAATGCATGGACATACAGTCCAGGATGGATGCCAGTTTTGAAACTACTGTCTTGCAGAACCTTTTTGCTAAATATGTTCTAGACCCATCCTTTCAATGTACTGCTAGTGAGTTTGCATTTTTGTTTGGCATCATTGATGGATTTCTGATAATAGAAGAAAACAATTACTCACTGTAGTACTGTTTCTTCTCAGGAATCCATCAATGATCCTTCCAAACCCTAACCCTGCCTCCACTTCTAGAACCTGAAAATAAGTTCACACAATAATCTTTTCTTGTCTTATGGTTGCTTGAGCATTACTTGTTGCAATTTCTCAACAATTTTGAAGTTGTGGTCATTTCATAACAAGATATGTCTACTAGCAATTTATTTGGGCTTTTAAAAATTTCTTAGAAAAATGTTTCGAAACGTTTTAGTAGACACTTAGATAATCTTGGTGGCTACTTCTCCCCTGGCTGTAGAAACAATCTGGCATTAAGCCAATAGAGGGAGCTTGACCACAGCACAGAGTCTGAACTCTTATTCTAAATTCTAAACTTTACATAAAGTTCTATCTCTGCTGGGAAGCACACTGCCATGGATTAATGTATTTCCTAAGATACATTGATGGATTCCCTAAGAAGAAACATTACTGTGGTATTTTTTTTTATTTTGGGTAAAGTGAGACAAGTACTCTGCATACCACCCTTATCTTTGGCACAATGAGAAGCCTGGTCCACATTTGGAAGTGTCCAAATGGACAGACTGTCCTTTTTGGAACCAGTAGACTCCACACACTGTGGGATGCTGTTTGTGTTCAGCATGTAAACCAATATACATTGCCATCACCTTATACAAAGATTTAATTTTTGAACAAAGTGAGCCAAGTACTCCATTTATAAAACACATACCCTAGCTAAAACAGGAAGTAATGTTCAAGCTTGGTAGTGTCCCCCCACACAGATATTTTGGAAACAGTAGCCTTCATACACTGTGGGCTGCTGCACTGTTGCTGGGGTTACATAGGCCTCATCTGAACATAAAATGTTTTGGTAAAGCTCACCAAGTACTCTGTGGGTGGGATATTCAGAAATGCGCTTGAGACTGGAGCAAGACCTGTGCAGTGCAAATCCACTGTGCCATGGCACATTGAGTGCGATATTCAAAGGTTGCGCAAGGTGGCATGTGCCAGCACAATGTGGCTGAATATCACACAGATGCACCACAGCACAGCCAGGGCTGCGCCAGGGAGCAACCCAACATGCACAATAGCGCAACCAGAGATGCGCAAGGGGCCTAGGTGCATGCACCAGGACACATATGGACTGGCCACAGGCACAGCAAGGAGCAAGGGCAGGTTCACCTACCTGAGTGCACCTTAGTGCTCCTCTGCAATTGTGTCCCAGTGCTGCTGGGACATCCTGTTCAGCTCGGGTTCCCTTCACTCTGTGGGGGCTTCCCACCACCACATGGACCAGTGACAGCATTGTCCCCACTGCTGTTCCCCTCTTCAACTTCGACAGCTATCCCACAGTCGGTGCAGTATACAGCAGGCCACGAATAGGCCGCAGACCTTTGAGGGGCTGTACTGCAGGGCACTGCCAGACCTGTCCAGGCAATGGAACCATGCCTTCAGCAGCCCAAACACACGCTCAATGATGTTCCGTGTGCTGGCTAGTGCCCCACTGTATCGCTTCTCTGCAGGGGTTGACGGGTGCCGGTATGAGGTGAGCAGCCAGAGCCAGAGCCAGAGTGGGTAGTCACTGTCACCTGTGTGGGAGAGAGATATGGTTAGCCTAGTGGACTGTGTAGCTGCACCTCCCATCCTTCCCAGCCGCACCCTGCGATGCCCCTACCTTGATGGCATCCACCCCTTGCCCTGCTGTGCCAGGCTGCCCATGGTCTCAGCATACTCACCTACTAGGTGTCCAGTGGGGATGCCCCAACTCTCAAACCTGTGGCACAGTGCTGAGCTGTGCCAGATGAAGGCATCGTGTGCTCCTCCAGGGTGTGTGCCACAGACATTGATTATGCCCCCCCCTGGCATTGCACACCACCTGGCAGTTGAAACTGGGGTGGCCCTTTCTGTTGATTTAGGCTACCCCCTCCAACCCAGATGGCATGCGGATGCCAACATGGGTGCAGTTAATGGCTTTTAGCATGCCAGGCATATGTGCTACCCTGTGGAACTCCTGCATGTTTGCTGTATGCTCCACCTGTGTGCTGGGGAAGTAGATGTATTCCGCAGTGTGAGGCAGCTGTGCATGGAGGAATTGTGTGAGGAGCCATGCTGCAGCCTCATAGGTTATGCCTGTGGTGTCCCCTGTTGGTCTCTATAAGGTGCCCGAAGTGAGCAGGCACATGACAGCTGTTACTTTTGTCTCCACCATCAGGGCGTGGCTCCGTCTAGTGGGTGCCTGCATCTCTTCACTGCACAGCTCACAGAGCTGCTTCAGAATCACCAGGTTCATGTGATACCAGCCCACAATCTCTGTATCGCTGTACTGTTCGAAGGTGGTGTGGGCATGGTACCACCTGTTCTGGGTATACCACCGATGGGCCTTTCCACGGCCACGCCGTACTGCCTCCTGCCTCCCCACAGCCTAATTACTGCCTCCATCTGGAAGATGGCACTGACCATGGCCCCTGTTGCCCTATACCCCTTGGGTGGCTGACTCCTCCAGCCTCCCAGCTGTGTGCTGCTCTGTGTACTGCTGTGCTTGGCACATGCCTGTGTGTTCTGCCCCTGGCTGGCAGCCTGTGGACTGTGGCCTCCACTTCCCACCTCTCTGGGCTCTGGTTCTGCCCCTTCTGTGCTGGGTGTCACAGGCACACAAGCCCATTGTTGCCACCCTGACTGTCTCACACACACACGCACACGCACACTCTCACTCAGTCTCACACCCTCACTGCATCTGTCCCTCTCTTGCACCCCTCATGCTGTTCTGGCTGGCCTCTGTATCACCTTCTGTCCTGCTCCCCTCTGGTGCAAGTGTCCTTCACCTGCTAGCTCCCTCTTTTTATAGGCTCAAGTGTGCTCCGCACATTTTCCATTTGCTCCACGCTTGCGCCGTTTGTCCGGTGTTGAATATCGCACTGTGCCACATATTCATGGCTACGCCCCCTGCACTTGCACATGCATACATTACCATTGAGCATTGCTGCATGGCCAGTTGTGCTGCACAGTTGCTGCCACTGAATATCGCTCTCCAGTGCATGTTTGCAGCTGCACAGATGCAACCCTGTTGCGCACTGCGCAGCTGCTTTGAATATCCCACTCTGTGTGTACAACACTTATCTTTGGCATATCGCATTCAACAGTGTTCAAAGAGACATAATTTTTGGAACCATTAGCCTTCACTATAAATCACTGAACCATTCTGCTGTATTGTATGTTTGATTTGTCTTGGAAAAAAGGGACTTCTCCTCCATCACACTACTACAAAACAATACTTTTCTAAAAAAAAGTCGAACCAGGGCAAACTAGTTTAAAACTAAGCAGACCATGGTGAATGTTACCTGGTTCGATAGACTACATCTGCACGTTTGAACTCTGGGGGGCCTGCACAGCCCGAATGTCTTATCCTGCGATAGCTGAATGCTTAACACTGTGCTTTATCATCATCGAAATTGGATTCACCCAACTGTGAGGAAAAAGTTTAACCGACTCACTATCCTACACGTGCATGCATGGCAACACTTCAGGTTGCCAACATAGCTACCATATACTGCTCAAAAATACTGATACTGTCTAATCACATGATACTCTGTGCTTCAATGCACCCAAGCCCACAAAAGTGGAATGGGCTTTATCTTTTTCCAGTATCTTATGACTTGAACAATCTCCCTCCATCACCTGAAGCACCTACCCAGGATCATTGGAGGTGAAAAATAAGACTTCTTCTATTTTAATATGCCCTGTCTCTGCTAGCCTCTGTTTGTCTATTTATTTATTTATTTATTTATTTATTTATTTATTTATTTATTTATTTCTAGGATCACAACACACCTTTGAGCCAAGGCTCTTTTACAAAGGTTCCACGTCTGAAACAATACAATACAGAAAATAAGGAACAGAACAGGTTAATAATGGGAGAAGAACAATGCAGGAGACAGGATAAGCTGTACTAGTGTGAGATACCATAGGGAAAGACAGGGTAAAATACAGGATTGGGGAAGAGAGGTGGGAAGAGGGGACAATAAGGGGGAGGGGGGTACACAAGGGGAGGTGGGAGCAGCCATAGGTGCCGGAACAGGGGGGGCCACTAGGGCCATGGCCCTACCACTTTCATAAGTGGCCCTATCACTTTTTGCTATCATGGTCATATATTTAATAGGGGAAAATTTACCCCCTACGTCCTTGGCCCTACCACTTTTCAAACCATTCCGGCACCACTGGGAGCAGCCAGAGGCATTATCAAAAACACAGAGCAAAAAGTGTCATAGTCAGACATAACAGGGGGAAGTGCTTGTGGAGGGAAGGAGAGGGGGGAAAGGCAGGGAAGGGGGAAGGAAGTGGGAGGAAGGGCATAATAAGTGCTAGGGAGGAGGAGGAGCATAGTGAGTGGGCAGGGCTGATTATAAGTAACAGTCGCATAAGCTAGAGGCAGTGAGATGAAGGTGGAGCTTGGATTTGAATGAGCCACGTGTGGGAGTGGAGGAGTCATAAATAACTGTTGCATAGTCATAAATACACTTTTATCTACTGCCTTTATTTATTAGTTGTTAAATGTTAGAATGTTTTTATTTACTATTATTATAGTCATTACAGTACCCGTTCCATGCTGTATGTACTGTATGTCTTAATGTGTGTATGTATGTATGCCTGATGTAACAAGCAAGTCATTATCCACGGTCTCTTAAGACCCTTATGAAAATGAGATTCTACATCTCATTAAACTTTCTAGGTTAGCACCTTTTTGAATTAATGAGGACTTCAGTATTGGTGCTGCTCAGTGATCCAGATCAAGACTGAGTGTTCTGTGTTGAGGCACAGTCTGACCCAGCAGAGCTCATACATATAAAGGATTTAATGTACCAACCCTCTGTACAGGCCCTGCAGATCCACTACTCTGTCTGGGCTTGCCTTCTCTAAGCGTAAAGAGGGTAAACCAGCCAGGATAGTAAGCTCTTCCCAGAGAACCTTGCAGGGCTTCAGCATGGGGTATGGCAGTACAGCATCTTGCCCTTGCCCCCATTTCTCTTCACTGCCCCCCCTCCCCCCAAATGTGCTGGCATCTTAGTGATTGACTGCAGCAAAGGCAAATCACAAACAAGAAAATAAATTACTGCAAGTGGATTCCCTGGACCAAATAGGGCTGAGAAAAGTCTATGTGCGATTTTGAACTGGGGCTTTAAAAACAAGAAGTATGTTTTTAGCTTTGCTAAGCAACCTTAAAAATGCAAGTTTTAACAAAACCCAATTAACCTAACATGTAGTAATATAAAGGGCTGGAAAATTCCTTGAGGGCAGTAGATACCTCAGTGAAGAGAGGTAACCCTTTACTCTTGGCAAACCCATGGCTTTGAACTGTTTTGCTTTGACCTGGCTTAAACCGTAAGACAGGTGGAAGATCTAGGATAAAAGGAGTGAAGGAAAATCCCCTTGGGGTTATTGTAGTGACAGTAGTCAAGGCTCAGCACACCCTGACACGCCACACTGGGCCTGGCAATTTGTGCTGTGCAGTGTCCCGAATCACCCAGCATGTTCATCTGACTGAATGTTTTTATTTACTTACTGTAGCTGGAAAGAGAATTCAATGTAATAATTAATCTCATTCCAAGGGCATCCTAGCATGACTGGAGGAGCAATTGTTGTACAAGTCAATGTAACACTACATTACAGTATATTATGTATAATACATTATACATCTCATACTGTACATATGTACTTTTGGAACAGTACACGCACAGCCCAACAATCACATTGGGTTCTTAAAGTGCTCTGCAATTGTGCTTTATTATTTTCATTTCAGTAACAATACAAAGTGCATAGCAATGAATTCCAGTTTCTTGAACCAAGGTGACTAAGTGTCAGCTCATCTCCCTTAACTGTAAACAGTCACCGCATCCTGTGTGAATGCAGCAAGGCACTTCCACTTCTTAGAAGTAGAGACTTTACATTGATCATTTTGGTCATACCCTGGTTACTTGTAGGTTTCCAGAGTTCATACTAACATCCAGATCCAGCTTCCAAAGACATCTCAGCGGCATCGATAATCCAAAAAAGGTTTCACTAGATCATTAACAGATGCGGGAAACTGTGCAACCATGAAATGATCACTCAATCACGTAGCACTTCACTTATGTTTCAGGGCTTGCCTTCATCAGAGCTTAGCAGAGCACATAGCATCTGATCCACAAAGCCCTCCACATTTGTGGAGAGCCCATCTTTACTGCGGAGTGTCCCTCTGCACATATGGAGTACTAACACTTCATGAGAGTGCATAGTGCTGTGACCCACTCCTACTCAGCCCCAGGGGCTATGCACGTGGTCAGGTCAGAGGGGTGGACAAGGAGGCAGGAGCACAATTCACACACTCTTCAGTGAGAGATACTTACTATGAAAGACCAGGGATGGACAGAGAGGCTATGTCAGGGGAACCCAATAGTAATACATATGTGACTTCCCTAATAACTGCTCCTGATACCTCTGAATGCACCCTCTGTCAATTGTCCCTAGCCCTCAGAACCAACATGGGGGAGGGAGGCATGGTAACAGCTTTTCTGCATTAAAAAAAAAACATAATTGAAGTACCTGTAAAGGAGCTATGAAATTCAGTGGACTGCTATATCCCAGTAGTCCCTGCTCATGTGGATCAGTGGATCCATTCACTGATCTACCTTAGTTGCTTACTGGAAACCATGTGTCTGACACAGATTTGCCCATGAGCCAACCCTTGGTGGCTACTTGAAGCTCTTCATTCAGAGAAGAGCTGTAGGTGCAATCTAAGGCAAATTGGCATCCAGATGGGGTGCTTCTCATGACCAGCTACATATAAATTATGTATATGCCTGCCTTTGAAATATACCCTCTGTGTGAACATTGGAGACAACATAAAGGTTACATTCACTAGACCTCAAGATACAGTTATGTTCTTTATCATTTTATAAAAGGAAAGGGGAAGTTGTTTAACCAGGAAGGGAACATTAAGCAGGAGCTTATTTCCAGGTGCAACCAGGGAGCACAAGGACTTTAATTGTCTTGCTCAGGGTCATACAGTAAGCAAGTTGGGGGCTGTGGGATTCAAACCCAGGTCTCCAAGTTTGAAATTAAGAATATAGGGTCCAAGAGGTGATACATCTACCTTGTCCCCTGGCTTTGTGGCAGATGTACCCATCTTATAAATTGTCATAGATTGCAGAACCTTGTAGTCACCATCAAAGGCAATTCTGCAAGTAATGTACAACTGTGCATGTTCCCATTGCCCTGTCCCTAGCAGTCTCTTGTTTTTGCTTCCCAGTCCCCTGACAGAGTGCAGTATTTTCCACAGGCCACTGTTTTTGTTTCCTGAATTGCCTTTTTAATGTCCGCAATCCCCAGTCTGTGCGTTTTCCTTTGTCGTTGAGGTCGTGCCCCCTGTCTGCTTTTGCCATTGTGTTCCACAAGTGCAGTTGAGCATATGGACTTCATAACATTCTGTAAACAACATTACTTTGTCAGTTAGACAGCATGTGCCAGCCTACTTAAAATTTCTTGATTTATCATAAACAGGTGGAATTGCAGCAACAAACGCCAACCTTACCTGCACCACATCAGGGCCTAGTTTTATGAGACAGACATGACTGGTGAGGCAGCTGCAGTCACTAAATCCTAATGATAGTATTGGTTTGCATTAATATTTATCTACTGTTGTGCAGCATATTGTTTCCCTCATGCTGGGATTATGGGGCAGCGAGGGGTTTGACCCCTATAGCTCTAAAGTGAATACATATATCAGTAATGTCTTATCCTGGTATTGGAGTCTGTGGTGGAATGGGAGCCAGCCAGTTTCCTTGTGACCTATACAAGGAAACTGGCTGGCTGCCGCTCCACCACAGACTCCAATACCAGGCCTGCCTCCTTGCGAAAAAGTCCCTGATGGGGTCCATGCCTAGGGCTACTTCAGCCCTCTTTGAGTCTGCACAACCATCTAAATGCACAAGGAGTGCCTCCAGGACTGTTCTAACTGTTCCCTCCAAACGAACCACCCTTGGCAAAAAGATCCCTCTTCTACTGTGGGCCTAAATGGTTCAATGATCTGCCTGCAGACCTTGCCAACTCTCCCAGACTTGGCTACTTTAAAAATGGGCTTCGATCTCTTCTTGTGAGCAAATCTGACTGCCAGTGTTTCTGTTAACCCATGGCCTCTGACAGCGGTTCTCACACCCGTCAAACGCTACCCTCTCTCACTCCCACCCTCCTGTTTCACAACTGCCCACTTTCCCCTCCCACTTCCCACCACCTACTACCTCCCCTTGACAAAGCCTCACCTTGGCTGCTAAAACATGTATTTCTGCAGACTGGGAGCACCCCGTCTGAACTGTAACATGATTGTTAAACACTGTACTGCACTTAATTAGTGCTGCATTAATATGTTTCTCTGGAAGTGTGGTCCTGTTTCTCCTTACTTCTTGCACCCTGCTTAATGTTGTAAATGCACACTAATATCATTTGTTAGTTGATGTCTTTCTGTTCTGCAATGTTTCATCACCTGTAAATGTCTTGTATTCCTTGTTGACTTGGAGCCTTTGTAAACAAGCCCCTTGCTCAAAGGTATTAATCCGAATTTGAAATTAATTAATTAATTAATTAATTAATTAATTAATGTGGAGGTGCTCAGTTTAAAAATAGAGCCCCCATCAATCCAAAAGCTCATAAAATGTAAGCTAAACACTAAGTCCCCTATGTCAGTTCTGTACTGCAAAGGGGATTCTCTTTGTCTTGCTCAGATGGTCACATAGTTTGTTTTGCTACAGTGCACATTGCTTGTGCATTTGTGTTACTAATGTATGTTTATGCCCATGTGTGTGTAGTGCAGCTGTGGTTCCCTTTCTCTTTCTAGGCTGGGCATCCCCCCTCACCATGTGCTGACAATAAGCAGGCTATGTACTGCATGTGTCAATACCTCCTCAGGGGGAGTTTTGGGTGCTCCTTAAACAATCCTTAGTCCCCTCCTATGTAAGTTAACTGTTACATTTCTCTCTAGGGCCTCTGATTATGCTTCTAATAACCTCCTCAGGCTTCCCACTCTGCAGAGGGATGTGACTCAGTCTATCAAAGAAATCATTAGTCAGACATTGGAGTGCCGTCCTGCTGGGGTAGACAGTGGAGGCATGAGTTACATGGTGACATCATCCTCTCAGGTCACCACTTCATTCTCCTTAAATTTCCACTTAACCACTTTCTTCCACCCACCTCTGGGCAGGGCCCAATCTGCTGACAAGTCAGAGTTCATGTTGCACAGCCCTTAGTCTGCCTAACCAGCACTACATCCCTAGGGTTACTGGAGCACAGTGCTACTGTATGGCAGGAACTCCACCCCATCTCACCGGATGGAAGCATCCTATGAGATGTGATCATCCTTCTTGTGGTCTGCTGTATCATTCTGGGCTCAGAATGCAGGCCTGGAATTAAGCAGCTTCCCCAGCCTATGCCCTATCAGGTTATAATAACCAGGGAGAAGTTTTTCCCACAGGGAAACCCAGTTATAATTTGCTGTTATAACCAGCTGGCTACAATGGTGAACATGCGCCTGGTTTTCCTCACTAAATTTATGTATGTACCAGCTGCGGTCTTCCCTTCATCATCTGGCACACTTCACCATCTCTCGTACTTGGACTCAGGAGTAAGTATTACAGTTCTGAACTTTAATATTCACTTTTTAACTTTTGGGGGTAATAGATAAAAAAATAATGTAAATGTTTAAACATACGCCTCAGTTTAACCCGACCGCGGACTGCGCTTCAACATAACTGCAGCTGCACAGAGACATATTTCTAGTTATATAATTGCTGCGGCACAAAAATGCTCCCCAGCAATTATATAAAGCAATACATGGGGTAGAGTGTAAAACTGGAATTTTACACATACCCTATGTTTTGGATGCTTGTATAAACCCCTCAAGCTTCGCTCTTGGGGTTTATGTAGCATCCAACACCTCGAATGTGTGTAAAATACTCATTGCACATATTACCCCATGATTTATTCTGTATATAATAACTGGGGAGCATATTCTGTGATAGGGAAACCTGGTTACAATTTGCTGTTATAATCTGCAGGTTATAATGGCAAACACCTACCGGGTTTCCCTTTAAAGAAGCGCGCATCGGCCTCCCTCACTGACCACCGCACTGCCCACATGCATATAGAGCATCTCACAGCCGTCACATCTTCTGTCTGTAATTCAAATTTCAAACTACTCTCTCACTTCAGCTGAACATGTTTAGACTCCAGTTCATTTGCTGGGGGGTATTATTATTTCTTTGCTGCTTTGTGATCTCTCATTTCACAGGCAAGCAAAAGGCAAGAAAAGTAAACGGTATATGTGGCTAAAACCACACCTCTGCCCAGTGAAGTTTTTCAACAGCACTAGCACTACCGTTACCCTGCCCTAACACTTTGGCTGCCACATATACTGTACAAAATAATTGAAGAGAGACATAGAGATAGATAGGGAGCAAACAAAGCAACAACTTCAGCCACAACACTGAAATAGTAAACAGTAGCACCATCTACTGGCCATACTGATTTCTATAATTACTGCGTAATGTTTTCAAAGCAATAAATGCATTCTAGCAATTAAATAAAAAAAAACATGGCATGGTCTGTAAAACTCAAATTTTATACACAGCCTCAGTGTGGGATGCTTTAATAAACACCTCGAGCTTTACTCTTGGGGTTTATATAGCACCCACAACTCGGATGTGTACAAAATATAGAATATGCATGGGGTGGTGTGTTTAATGAGATCTTACACACACCCGGGGTGTTGAATGCTACATAAACCCTGAGAGTGAAGCTCAAGGGGTTTATTTAAGCATCAAACACTGAAGGTGTGAGTAAAATCTTATGTTAAACACACCACCCATTTTTTATTTGATTTAATTCCTGCAGAGTGTTTTTTCACCACAGCAATTATATAAAATAAACACATATCACTGTGCAGCCACAGTCCAGTCAGGTTTCAGCACAGTCCATGGTCGGAAGCAGCTGGTAAAATGAAATGCTCCCCCTCCTTTTTTTTTCCATTCTTTTAAAAACAGGTTAAGTGTAATAGCAGAAAGAGCCCAGTTAATGTTTTTTTTTAAATTAACTTCTCGCCGAGCAGTGTGAGCACCAGTGGCTGGTGGTGAAGTGTTCAGCACTAAGGAATAATGCAGAGGAAGGGAAGAGTGTTGGCTGGTCCATGCACGGACTGAGGAAAACCCAGTGCCTGTTCGCCATTATAACCCAAGGTTACACTGGTGAATTATAACAGGGTTTTCCTATGGGGAAAAAATGCTAACAAGTTATTATATTCCCATTATGCTCACCACCCCATATATCATAGTATGTATTTATTGCTGATCTGCATTACTCACAGTGTCTGTACTGCACTGTACAGTACAGTTTGGTTGCTGTTCCTTAGACGTGCTTGGTGGTACAGTTTCTTTTCCCACTATGTTTGTATATGTGCTTTGCTTTCAGTACTGTATAAACATGATATGTTTGAGTTCTCACTAGGGTCCATTTTATGCTTGTTTTTATGTTGATTGTGCGCAGTACAAGAAACATATTGGGAAAGCTTGCTGAGAAGCAGGCTGTGGAGGCAGGGCACTGTTCTGGCCAATGCCCCCACAGCCTGCAAAGGCTTGTCCCACTTCCCCCAATGCCGTTGCAGGCTGCTGGTGACACAAGTTTGGAACGTTCACACCAACTTGTGACAAATCAGCCACTGCAATCAGGGGCCACCTCGTCATTGCAGCGTAAGCCATCCACTGTAATGAGGGAGAGACCCGTCATTGCAGGGCAGATCTAGCAAGCCTGATATTGTTTGTGAACATGGTGGAGGGTTGCCGCCCTGTTCACAAACAATATAACCCCCCCGCCCACAATGTTTATCTGTCTGCGGTGGAGCCCACTCCCCGTCAGCATAATGTGCCCCCCCCCATTTCATTGTCTGCCGACGGGGTGCCCAATCCCCATCAGCAAAAAGGACTTATCTCCCCTTTGTTATTTGCCGATGGGGTGCCCAATCGCCGCCCGGCAGAAAGGATTTCCCCCCTTTGTTATTTGCCGATGGGGTGCCCAATCCCTGTCAGCAGAAAGGAATCCCCCTTTTTTGTTTGCCAGCGGGGTGCCCAATCCCCATCGGCGAAAGGAATCCTTTTGTTGTTTGCCAAAGGTGAACGCCCAATCCCTCATCATATACAGCACCCCAAAGTGAAACTCCAAATGCCCCAGTGAAGTAAAAAGTCCCACGCTGTTTTTTTTTTTTACCTGTAAAGAAAACGTCCCCCGAGGTCTCCCAGACCCCCCACAACCCGTGCGCTCACCCACTGTTCACCCTGCCTCCCGCATTACCCCCTCTCACCCCATACTTACTTCCAGAGTCTGGCATGATGATCTTCGTGGACCGGAACACATCTGCACTCTTCAAAGCCGACCGCGAACTGAGGAAATGCCGGTAAGCTGTATAATGGAGTAAATAGGTTTTTTTCAACTTTGCTGCATATCTCAGGCATTTTTTTGAATTTTTTCATCAAATTTTCAACATGGGGTTTTTGGGGCCCTCCTCATGAATACTTCAACTGTCACGGCGTTAATCAGCCCTGAATGGTGATTTCGCGGTCACTGCACGGAATCACCTTTGGGGGCCGATTAACAAAACGACTGTGACAGTGTTCATGAAATGGGCTCTCAAAAAGCCTATGTTGCATATTTGGTGGGTAAAATCCCAAAAATGACTGTTTTACGAGTGTGTGCTACACAGTTGCTACGCATGCTCGTAACTTCGTGAATTTGCAATATTTTGATGCCAAATTTTCAACATTGCCATTTTGACACACCTCCTTGTGAACAGTACAGCTGTCATTGTTCACATCCTGGTGGAAATGTGTTTTCACACTTCCAGCGCTGAATAGCGTGGTTGCTGTCGGAAATCAGTGTTTGAGACAGATTAAGAAAATGGCAGTGACACTGTTCATGAGTAGAGGTCCTGAAATGGCTATGTTGAAAATTTGGTAGCAATACTCCATAAAATGACTGTGCTACGAGCGTGTGTTGTGGAGTCTGCACGCATGCTCGTAACTTCGTAAATGTATAATATTTTCACTCCAGATTTTCAACATTGCCATTTTCCCACACCTACTTATGAATAGTGCAGCTGTCATTTTTCCCATCCTGGCCAAAATGTGTTTTCGCAGTTCCGGTGCAGAATAGAGTGGTCGCTGTGGGAAATCACTGTCTGGGACAGAGTAATAAAATGACAGTGATATTGAGCAGAGGTCCTAAAATACCTTTGTTGAAAATTTGGTGATGATAGCCCATCAAATGACTGTGTTACAAGTGTGCATTGCACACTTTCCACATACCCTTGTAACTTTACAGATTCATAATATTGTCATGCCACATTTTCAACAATGGCAATTTTTCACATCTCCTTATGAGCAGTACAGCTGTCATTTTTCACATCCTGAGTGAAATGTGGTTTCACAGTTGCAGCACAGAATAACGCGGTTGCTGTGGGAAATCAGTGTTCAGGACAGATTAAGAAAATGACAGTGGCACTGTTCATGAGCAGAGATCCTAAAATCACTATGTTGAAAATTTGGTGTCAAAACTCCATAACATGACTGTGTTACAAGCGTGCGTTCAACTGTTTCCACGCACCCTTGTAACTTCGCAAATTTGTAATGTTTTCATGCCACATTTTCAACAGTGGCATTCTTTCACACCTCCTTATGAACAGTACAGCTGTCATTTTCACATCCTGGCTAAAATATGTTTTTGCACTCCTGACGGAGAATAGCATGGTTGCTTTGGGACATCAGTGTTTGGGATAGATTAAGATGGAACGAGTGAGAAAGGGGAGTGACCGATCTCAACTGAGCTCTGTCGGGATGGCTCCGGATTTGTTTGTGGGCAGAAAAAGGCCCCAAAGCAAAAGGCCAGTACAAAAGGGCAGCCTGCAGCACTGGGAGAAACAGAACGAGAGAGTGAGTGAGGGAGGGGGAGTGAGTGAACTCACTGGAGCACAGTCAGAACTGCTGCAGATTTCTTTTTGGGCAGAAAAAGGCATCAATGCAGGCAGGGGCCAGTAGAAAAGGCCAGCCTGCAGCGGTGGAGAAATAGTACGAGTGAGTGAGACAGGAGGACTCGGTGAGCTCAATGGAGCTCTGTCAGGACTGCTGTGGATTTCTTTGTTGGCAGAAAAAGGCGCCAATGCAGGCAGGAGCCCCGTACAAAAGGGTCACTTGCAGTGCCATTACAAACAGAATGAGCGCGTAATAGAGAGAGACTGAGTGATCTCAATGGAGCTTTGTCGGTACAGCCTGAATTTATTTATGGATAACAAAGGTGCTATGCAGCCATCAGCCCAGTACACAAGCTGAGTCTGCAGCGCCAAGAGAAACAGAATGAGTGAGTGACAGAGTGGTAGTGAGCGAGCTCAGTGGAGCTCTATTGTGATTGCTGTGGATTTCTTTGTAGGCAGAAAATGCAGCAACACAGGCAGGAGCCCAGTACAAAAGGCCAGCTTGCAGCTCCAGCAGAAACGGAATGAGTGAGTGAGACGGGGGAGTGAGCGAGCTCAATGGAGCTGTGTCGAGACTGCTTCAGATTTCTTTATGGCCAGGACAAACCACCAATGCAGGCAGGAGCCAAGTACAAAAGGGCAGCCTGCAGCGGCAGAAGACACAGAATGAGTGAGTGAGGGAGGGGGAGTGAGTGAGCTCAACGGAGCTCTGTTGGGACTGCTGCAGATTTGTTTGTGGGCAGAAAAAGGCAGCAATGCATGCAGGAGCCCAGTACAAAATGGCAGCCTGCAGTGGCAGGAAAACTAGAATGAGCGAGTGAGAAAGGGGGAGTGAGTGAGCTCAACGGAGCTGTATTGTTAAGTGCTGCAAATGGCGGCAATGCAGGCAGGAGCCCAATAGAAAAGGGCAGCCTGCAACGCCACCAGAAATGGAATGAGTTAGTGAAAGAAGGGGACTCAGCAAGCTCAACGGAGCATTGTCGGGACTGCTGCAGATTTCTTTGTGGGCAGAAAAAGGTGCCAACAGGGCCAGAAGCCCAGTACAAAAGGGCAGGCTGCAGGGCCAGGAGAAACAGAATGAGTGACTGACACAGGGGGAGTGAGTTCCCTCAATGGAGCACTGACAGGACAGCTGTGGATTTCTTTGTGGGCAGAAAAAGGTGCCAACACAGGCAGGAGCCCAGTACAAAAGGGCAGCCTGCAGTGCCGGCAGAAATGGAATGAGTGAGTGAGAGAGGGGGACTCAGCAGGCTCAACAGACCTGTGGTGGGACTGCTGCAAATTTATTTGTGGGCAGAAAAGGCCACCAACAGAGGCAGGAGCCCAGTACAAAAGGGCAGCCTGCAGCGCCAGGAGAAACAGAATGAGTGAGTGAGTGAGTGAGTGAGTGAGAGAGGGGGAGTGAGCCACCTCAACACAGCTCTGTCAGGACAGCTACGGATTTCTTAGTGGGCAGGACAAGGTGTCAATGTAGGCAGAAGCCCAGTACAAAACAGCAGCCTGCAGCACCAGGAGAAACAGACTGAGCAAGTGACAGAGGGGCAGTGAGCGAGCTCAACACACCAGCGCAATCAACATTCGGCATTGACAAATGCTTGTTTTTTAGTGCAATACTAAGTTTACACTAGTGGCGAAGTAATAATTGCATTCATTTTCCACAAAACCCCATCATTCTCTACTAATATTCATCTCTATGCAAGCCAATGAGCCCCTCAACTAATTACCCAAGTGAGTAACTTTTTTTCTTTCCATATTTTGTGACCGATTTACATAGATGGCACAGCTAATATACAGGATCTCATTTTCAGTGGGTCTTGCTTCTACTCAGTTTTACTGATTATACAATTGAAGAACATGCTGCATAACAGTTGAAATTCATGCCCGTTAGATTTAGCACTCTAAGCACACCCGACATGTTCACATCATCTTATTTTCACTGGTGGAACACTAGTGCTGCTATTGTATATTAATTGACCTAATATTCACTGTCTTTTATTTTGACACCACTACAAAATCAGTGAAAATAGTGAAATTAAAGAAAGAGTGAATATTTTCTGTTGTACAATAAATCTGGGGAGGACAAATGATTTACAGTACAGTTGAAAGCTTGTAAGAGAGCCAGTGCCTATAATGAAATTCAATCCCAGATCTTCATTTATATGGTTTGATCACAGAACTACACTGCCCAGTTATGGAAAATACAAAAAACAAGGGAAATTGAATAGTACAGTACCCCTTGAATGTGAATGCCTGAGGCTCAGCGTTGAAGGACAGGCTACCCACCAATGGTCTTCATTTAGCTAAATGGCTACCAATGATACAAAGGTACAGTGTGCCATCAAACAGCTTGAAATGCTACAGAGAAGCCCAGCATTTGGGAAATAGCTACAATAATATAAGCTGGAGACAGCGTAATGTAGAGTGGCCAAAATGAGTGCAACCTAGAGTGGCGAAAATTATTCAGGCCCAGCAAGGCAGATCTTATTAGGATTGGCTTGAGGCGCTGAACTTGTACTTGGAGGTGAGATAACAGAGGGGAGATATGATAGGAACCTTCAAGTTCCTGAAAAGAATGAACAAGGTAAAACTGCAAGGAACTATTTAGCATAAATAGCAGATCAAGAACACGGTCACAAGTGGAAACTGAGTGGGTGGGGGGGGGTTCAAGAAGGAAGTGAGAATGTTTTATTTTACAGAAAGGGGTGGTGGAACCATGGAATAATCTGCCAGCTGATGTTGTGTGTACCAAAACTGTCAATGGTTTCAAACATGACTGGAACAAAGTGAAGTGTTTAGCAGTTGCTGCTCAGGGAAGCAGTGGTAGGACAGGGAGTATGGGCGATAGTGTGGGCTAGGACCTCGTAGGCACAATAGTTACCGGGCTTGTTAGGGGTTCATGGGCAGACTGGATGGACTGATGATCTTTCCTGCTGTCATTGTCTATGTTTCTATTTTGTAAGATAGAACACGGTTTAGACATACCACGGCTTTTCCTGATATTGACAAAAATAGGAGTTGCATACATTTTATGACTTTCAAAAATCCTGCCCAAATTGATTAGTGCTCTAATATCCTCTACTGCATTTTATTTTTACATGTTTGTTGAAGGACTATAGTGCTACATACACACCGTGTGTCATCAGCAGGGCCACTGGAAAATTGCGGAAAATTTTACCCAAAAATGTGGGGACTTTTTTGCAGAAATTGTGGGAAAATCACAGGGATTCACTGTTCATCCCCACTGCCCCCTAGTAAATATTTATTGTTTGCTGCAGCTTGTATTGATCACACAAATTGTTAGATAAATGTATTGCCACTTGTAAATGCTTTTAATATAAAGAAATGTGTGTGTTTTTGAAATGCACTGCAAATTAATCATTATGTAAAATATCTTCTAAAAGTCAAGACATCTAAATCATACAGTGCTAACTAGATTTTATTCAATAATTTACAGTTGGTCTGTACTGAATACATCCCAAAACAACATATTTTGCCAGTTTCTAGGTGTTAAATAATGAAGTCTGTTTAAACTACTTGCTTTGGGGCAAGAAAAAAATAAGCAGATAACCGGGGTGCCTAATAAAGGTCTAGTAAGAAAAATGTTTATTTTGTTAAAATAATTACTGTTCTTAATCAGCACTGTAAGTACATTTTAAAATCACATGCTAAAAGTATCAAATCATACCAGTAGCTTTTCATTACATCATACAATAGTTTTTAATACATTGTACTTTTGTTCTACTCGGTTTGCAGTAATTTTACTTGAGTTGCAATTATTTTGTCTATTTGGAGGTAATGGTTTAACTATACTTAACCTGTTCCGCATGTTTTCAGAAATGTTTGCTTTTTGTAGGCTTTGTGTGAGAGTATGCAGTTGTGGCAGATTAACATGTAAGGAATCACTGTCACCAGCCCCCTCAGAAGCACATTCAAGTTTATAATCAGCAGGGCCACATAACTCCTATCACATTTGAATCAAAATCCTTTCAGATTGAAAGTATTTATACAAGGAAACTCTACCCTACCATTCAAAAACAAAACATTGTGGTCAGTGCTTCATTTAGGTGAATGGGGCACTTTGCACCTCTTCTCACACCTATTGTTTCAGTCCTTGTGTCACAAAAAGTTCTCTGATAATCTGTTTTAACACAGTTTTCAAGTGTTCAAGTCTACACATGTATGACCAGAGGATTTTGAAACCAAAGCAGGGAAGTGAAGCACATGAAAGCAGAGTCACATTTGACCCTTTCTCACCTCACACTGTGCTGTTTTGGTCAAATCCAAGTCTGTGTACTAAATTGTTAGCGTATCTGAGTAGATTTCCTTGATAATTTAAATATTTTATACAATTTCAGTCAAAAATTCCATAAATGTAAGAAATTGCAAGAAATTGTGGATTTTGTGCAGAGAAGGGTGGAAATTGTGGAAAAATTGCGCCCGCAATTTTCCAGTGGCCCTGGTCATCAGTAAGTCAGTGTGTTGATGTTTTTCCTGGCCAGGTACTTATAACCGATACAGGCTTAAAAGACAAACTTTCCATAAAACTGTAAGGCAGGTGCACTGGTTAGTTTGTTTCCAGTCAGGTGGACCATAGACTTCAAAATTATAAAATAAAAGCACAAAATAATCTTTTCTTTACAAAAATAGCATTTTGTGCATGGGTTCATGGTTGTTATTTAATGTAATATGCAGATGCCTACTTATATTTTTCAACATCATTCTGTGTAGCATGTACTGACTAGCATTCCCAATGATCCCCTGCTTTATAATAGGTGAGAAAAATTTGTATATGATTGCTATACTTGTTACTGGCCTCCTTCATTAGTAGCCTTCATCAGCACCATCGGTAGCTCACTCCAGCTTTTCTTGTTTCTGTGGTTTTGCCATTCATCAGATGTGGTACTTCAGGTTGTATCACACAATTTCCCGAGGGCAGGGACCTGCAAGAGTGGAAGAGTCTGATAATACATTGAAATGCAATCTAAATATTTTATTCTGACTTCCGGTGACATCATGGAGCCATCAACTAGCTGCTGAGAGGAGCTCCCATCCCTAAGAGCCTAAAAACACTTAAATCTTTTAACAACTGTGTCCAAAGTATTTGAAATGGCAGGCAATGGGCACACAAAAGACTGCCAGAGCAGATCAAGACCAGAAGCTAATGTGGGACTGCAGGATGTATCTGGATTGAAATTGCATAAACAAGATAGCAGGCGTAGCCCTTTCCTGCAAGCATGGCAGACACAGAGGAAGAAAATGAACACTCATCTTGCTCCCGATTTGAACAGCTTTTTAAGGAGATCAAAGGGATGAGGGCTGAGACAAAACTTGAGTTTCAACAGCTGAACCGAAAGTTATCAGGATTAGAACATAGAATGGAGAATGCAGAGGAAAGAATATATGCAACGCAGGATGAGACATCCCAAACAGGTCTCATCTTGCTAGCCCTCATAACCCACACAGAGTGACTGCAGGAAAAGTGCACAGACCTGGAGAGCTGCTCACAGAGGGATAATATTCAGTTGTATGGCTTACCAGAGGGGTTGGAGACCAGCCGGATGGTTGATTTTAATTTGGACCTACTCATGGTTGTCTTGCAGTTCCCCCCAGGCTTTTAGTTGGGCATCGAGTGGGCCCATAGAGCATTGCAGCCAAAATCCACTGAAGTAGGAGTGAGACCTTAATCTATAATTATTACATTTAACAGCTACAAAGTAAAAGAAGATGTACTAATGAGGGCCTGGAAACGGAAAGAGGTAACCTACTTGACAAACCGACTTTTCTTAAATCACGACTTTCCTCCTGAAATCCAAAGATAAAGGCTTCAGTATTTCAACATCATAAAGCTTCTTCAGGCCAAAGGTATAGGTTTTCATATGTCTTATCCTGCAAAAATAAGAGTTTTTTGGTCGGAGGGAGTTCGGGTTTATGACACTCCAGAGGAAACTAGAAGGACCTTGGTGGAAAAGGGCCTAATGGCACCCCAGGATCCTATAGCAAAGAATATGACTCCCAGCAGGCTTCAGGAGACCATGCAGATTGGACAACAGTGCTGAGTAAGAGGAAGAGATGGTGCGGGACTATGACATCATCATCATTAGCACCTCTTCAAGCCATTTGCACGTTCTTGCAGAAAGTTCAAGAAAACCGGAGCAACCGGCAGAAGGACACACAGGACTGAACAGGTAACATACTTCATTTTTAGTGTTAATTCCAGCAGTTTCTTCTTTCTTTTGGGGTCTTCTCTCCCAACTTGATAGGCACAGTTAAGTGTTTAATGTTGAGAGGACTACCTCAGTGCTGTGACACACAGAACCTAATTTAAAGAGAAGGAACTGAGAGACAGATAAAGGCCGGATAGAGCTGAAGAGTTTTCAAGATGTGTTCTGGGGTTTTAATTGATTCCTAACTTTCAGGAGGACCATATTAATGAGTACAATATGAACTTAAAAGTGTGGTTATATGTGGGGACTTCTTTTCTTTCTAGTCTCTGGACTGGTTATGGGATGCTTAATTGAAGCTTAAAATAAAGTGTTTTGTTCAATTTCTGTAGGCAGTTTTGATAAGTGGGCAGTCTAGTCTCTAAATCTCATAGATACAGGTTTTGCCTGCTCATTACATCTTTTTCTTTAAGTTGGACAATGAACACAGTGGGTTGTATAAAATCATTATCTTTCAACAATTGGACTGGGGGGTTTATTCTTCTAGCATAAGAAGCATTGATAGCTCGGTTATCGAGCGGGGTTGAGGGGCTCAGCGGTGTCAAAGAGGCTGCATTTGCTGTCTGTGAGCCTACAGATTTCAACTAGGGCTCTGGAGGAGAACCACGGTTCATGTGGTGTGGTATTTTCCATCTCCTTGTTCTGTAACACCCCCCCCCCCAACCATTTAGGGAGGAGAAAGATGGATATAGAGATCCCAAAATCTGTGCAAGGGATCTTCACTTTTGGGAGCTCAAATGAGTTTTTCTTATTCTAGTACTCAGTTTACAGTTAATGTTCACAGTTTAAAAAGTGTTTGCTGTTTTTCCAAGGGGGACATTTTGAGATCTATGCAATGTGTTGGATGGAGATGTGGGAGAGGGAAGGTAATGGATAACCAGGAAGCAGCAAGTATGTTTAATTTTATCATGTTAAATAATGAGATAAATGGATAAGTCAGAGATCACTGTACTATCATATAACGTTAATGGATTAACCCATCCTATACAAAGGAGCAGAATGAGGTCCTTCCTGCAAAAGTCAAATGCTGCCTTTATAATGTTGCAGGAAACACACTTGAGTAAGGA
This sequence comes from Neoceratodus forsteri, assembly GCA_016271365.2. Lineage (NCBI taxonomy): Eukaryota > Metazoa > Chordata > Ceratodontiformes > Ceratodontidae > Neoceratodus > Neoceratodus forsteri. The sequence continues at coordinate 654,164,547 of CM057450.1, read as the reverse complement.
AGAGCACGACAAGCTGCATAGATTTGGCTACCAGATGGTTATGGCTTCTGCATATAAGAAGGGTAGAAGAAGGGGTGCAGCAGTATTAATTCCCTCAAAAACCTTATTGAATTACAAGATTTCTATAATGGATAAAGAGGGCAGATTTATTGGTTTAAAAGGAAAGTACAATGGAGCCATGATCACACTGGTGTCAGTGTATGCACCGCCAGGCTCTGATTTCCCATTTTTTAGGGACTTTTTCTTCAAGATTACTGTGTGGGCAGAGGGTCATTTAATCATGGGGGGGACCTCAATGTAAGATTTAATTCCACTATGGACACCTCATTGCATTCAACAGGGAGGGAAAATGGGTTTGCCAAAAAGGTGATGAAACTAGTAGGAGAATTGGGACTAGTGGATGTATGGCACCAGATGCACAACGGCTCTAGGCAATACATCTTTTCACAGGCACACCAAACATGCTCTAGGTTGGACTATTTCCTGGTCCCCAGGGACTCAATGGGAATATGTCACTCTACATGGTTAGGAGATATGACACTCTTGGACCAATCCCAAATTTATATGAAGGTTAGTCTAGATCCCGTTAAATGTTCCACTTTTTGGTGGTTTAACATTTTTTCGCTTCAGGGTGAGGACACACAGAAATTAATAAAGGATACTACAGAACAGGCAGTTCAGGAGAAAGATAACCTGGAAATTTCTCCGGGGATACTTTGGGATACCATTAAAAAGATTATCCGGGGCAAGTTTATTGAGATTTCATTCACTCTTAAAAAGCAGAGAGAATTTCGGAAATCATCCTTACAGTAACAGATATGGGACCTAGAACAAAAACACCAACAAAACCTAGACAGAGAAAGAGGCAAAATGTTAGCAAAGTTGAAAGCTGAACCTGATTTTTCCCTGGCAGGCAGACCATGGACAACATAAGAAGATCGGTGGATATTATAGAACATTTGCAGAAAGCTGCTCAGCCTACTTATATAATGAGTTTAGATGCTGAAAAAGCTTTTGACCAGGTTTCCTGGGATTTTTTTGCAGGGTGCCCTGGCCGGCTTTGGATTTCCACCCCTCTTTCTTCAGATCATTGCTAAGCAGTATTCTGCCCCAATGGCCTACATCAGAGCCAATGGTTTTATTTCTCAAATGTTTTGCTCTCAATGGGGCACAAGATAGGGCTGCACCTTGTCACCCCTCCTTTTCAGCCTGTGCATAGAACCCCTAGCCCAAAGTATATGGCAGAACCCACACATAACAGGAGTAGACCTTGGGAACAAACATAATAAATTAGCTCTATACGCGGACGATGTCCTCCTGTATTTGACAAATCCAGAATCTTCACTTCCAGAAGTGTTTAAACAGATTGAGATCTTCTCAAAGCTTTTGGGCTACACCTTGAACTGGTCAAAAACAGAGGTTATAGTTCTGGCTGACCTTGTCCCTCAGGAAATCAAAGCAAACTATCCGATGAAGTGGGACTGTGACAACATTAAATATTTAGGGATAAGATTAGGTAAATGCCCAACTAATTTGTTTAAGAACAATTACTCCCCATTGGTCCAACAAATAAAGACTGATCTGCAGAGGTGGACTTTGATGACCTTCCCGCTTTACTCAAGACTTCAAATAATAAAAACTAGTGTGTTACCAAGGTTGCTACATTTATATCAATGTGTTCCCTGTCTAATTCCCCAGAGAGAAATGTCAGCCTGGCAGATGATGTTGTTGGCTTTCCTTTGGGCTCCTGGTTGCCCTAGACTGGCCAAAAGAATCTTATTACTCCCTAAACAGGATGGGGGTGGAGCATGTCCAAATCTGTTAGATTATTGGATTACAGCCCAGATGAAACTGGTCTTGTTGTGGTCTCACCCAACATACCAGGCACACTGGCAACAGACTAAACTTAAACAGCAGAATAGTGGCCCCTTGAAAGCCATATTGTTTAATCATCACTTACAACTGAATAACAATACTTTTCCCCTTACATCTATCTGCACAACATTATGGGGGTGGTCTCAGGGAGTAAACAGGGGATTCACGTCCAAAAGCATATGGAAGTTCACTTGGTGGTGTATGGATAGAAGTTTCCAACCCTCAAGTCAATATATATGTTTCAGAAACAGATGAACAGATGGGTTTTTGCAGTCTGGCAACTGCTTCAAGGCAATACCATTGTCTCGTTCGAAGTAGCCCAAGTTGATTTTCATGGGCAGCCACAGACCTTTTTCATTATTATCAGCTTAGAGACTCTATAAATAATAAATTGTGCCATTCTATGGCCTTGGAGGATTGCAGACCCTGTCTCTCAGTATTCGAAACAATATGGGGATCTACACATGGTAAGGGGGCAATCACAATGTTGTATTGGACTCTGATAGCAGATAAGGCCTATAATACACAATCAATGCAAAAGAAGTGGGAGCAGGAATTAGGTGTAACATTAAGCTCTTCTACTTGGAGGGAAGTATATAGAAGCTGCTGGAAAACCACTTCATCCCAAGCTGGCAAGAATACACCTGGGAAATTAGAATTTTTTAACTCTTTATAGAGTAGCCAAGATGGGCTCCATTCCTAGTCCAGGAGTGTGGTTATACAGATGCTGATCAGGCACATGTAGTGTGGAGCTGCCCACTTATTGAGAATTTCTGGAGCCAAATAAGACATCATCTGATAGAGTTATTTGGAATAACTTTAGGAGTAGGTCCAGAGAACTTGATATTGGGTATTTATCCAAAAGAAGTCAAAGGGAAGGAGAGTCAATATTTATGAGCACTCAACCAAAATATGGAACATATCACCTTTGCAGCAAATCACAGAAAAGAAATGTTTTTGAATAGATGGACTTGACGGGAAATGTATAAAGATGTGATAAAATGAACCACCCTCACCTGATAGAAAAAATTTTTGCTTGTATTTTTGTTTTATTTTACTTCATGTTCTGCTTGTGGAATTAATTGAAGTAGACATGTTGAAAAATTGATGTCTTAGAGCTGTTAAGCATTATACATTCTACAAATGTCTGTTATCAAATATGTTTATCATATAGTTAAGTGTTGAGATTGGAAACTGTTCTATAATGGTATGAAATTTAATAAACAAGTATAACAAATAAATATTTTATTGCACAGTTTGTGTTCACAAACATGAATTAAGTAGTTCGTCATGTAGGAATACAGTGGTGATCCATGGATTACACTTCTCAATTATTTGTTTATCTCTACTGGGTGCTCACACAATGCACATTTAATAATAGTCACACAGGAGCCAGAGTTGCAGTTCAGTCATGCTTGCTAAATGGCATATGCTTCTCATGGTATCAGATCTAATCCAATCAGATACAAACATTGTGAATTACAATTAATAGGTACATGGCTACACATTCTCTGTGTTAATCCTAAGTGACATGTAAAGAAACAAACGAAACACTGCTGTAGTCTTCTGATACAACCAAATCACGATCAAAACAAAACCAATTTACTGGGCTAAAACTGCAGTATCAACAAAAGGAAAAAGAAATAAAAAAGAATTAAGAACTGCCACCAAAATGAAATAAGTACCCCAAAATACAGATTGACTGCTATAACTGGGTTTTTATGGTTACTTGTCATAAGCAGGTCAAATTATTGATATTTTGTCTGGGGCTTTGGGAGACTTGAAAGGGCTCAATCAATTACAAACTCTAAAATCTGGGGCCCATTATTCAAAACGTTGTCTCATGGGCAAACAGATTGCACATGCTCTGTGTGCTGTTTGCACACTTGCACTATATTAAAAAGCCTGATAAGAGCAGGCAAAATTGAACAGCGCTGGGTAAATAGATAATGTGTGCTGCAGACAAAGAGAGGGGCATGGACATGAATACAGGTGCTATGCTATATTCAGTGCATTAGCACAGCACAAAGTGAGTTTGCACGACATGTCTGTATGACACAAATACCGCCTGAAAAAGGCTGACTTACTCCGGGCAAACCCTTGAGGTGAGCAGTGATACTGCAGCCAGAGCAGAAATAGCTGTATTCAACACTGAAATGCTGTTCCTAATGGAACAGGCTATGGGATGGGAGGAGAGGATAGAGTGCCACTCTTGTGTGCAACATGTGGGACAGGGCTGGGGTGGTAGGGATGCCTGTAAAATAAACCAGAACATGGAAAGGGGGCAGGGGATGAGTTAGAAAGGCAGGGGTGGCCTCCAAACTCAAACTGTCTGTCCACCATGGGTGCAGAGAATGGCATCTAGGGCCCCTGTCCTTTGGGGTCATGGGCCATGGGGAGGGGAAGGAAAGAGTGATGTTCATGGGGATGAGATCACCATGGCCCATGCACACCTCTGGTGGAATGATGGAATGTCCAGGTTGCACCCGGGGGTTTGGAGAGTGCCCATGGATAACAATGTTGCTGGTGTGCTGCCTGATACCAACATGCTACTCCAATGGGTCACTGTTCACCGTTGGGGTGCCACCACTCACAATGTGTGGTTAACTGCAACTCTATGGCAGACTGCACCACCTGCTGAGAGTCAGAATGAGCCTGTATCTGGGTACACTGACCTGTGGGACAGTACGTGCTGTTTGGTGTGGGTACTAAGTGGAGAGTGCATGCACCACATCCATGTTGAGTGGTGGATGGGGTAGGACCTTGGTGGATGTGGTGGCATGCAGAGGGAAGATGTGGGATGGCAGGGTGTCTTGATGGCTGCCTACATCTACCTGTTGTGCAGGGCAGGTGGCTTGGGAGGAGAAGGATATTGAGGCCACCCCAGTGGTGGTGGAGGTGGTGGTTGGACTCTGGGAAATTGCTGTCCCTGGCAACACAATCCCACTCCCAAGGGTTTTGCTGTCAGCGGGCATGTGAATGCTGTAAGGTGCCACTGGCTTGACAGGGTGGTCAGTGTTGGTGAGACCCCCCCCCCGGGCAGCTATAGCCTCCAGGTATTGATGTGCTGACACATGTGTGTCCTCATCACTGTCCTCCATTTCATCCTCAAATAAGTTCAGTGGGTCCTCCTTCTCCTTCTTTGGCATCGTCTCTGGGTGGTGCACCTCGGTAGATGGCCCAGCCTCCTCCTGCTTCCCAGATTTTGTATCCTGCACTGTACAGATAGCAGTGCACTGTCAGTGTGTCACTCATTACATATTAGTCAAGTCCCAGTGATGTCTAATGCATGCCCCAGCAGTCCAATTTCTGTCACCATGGTCATCATGCAACTGGTGACAAAAGTGCAAACCATACTGCACCTATACTGGCCACACAGCTACCCATGGATATTGGCTGTTGCATGCATAGCAGCACCCACTAACAATGTATCCCACACATGCCACACATGTGTATACTGCCACCAACAGTGAATGTCACACACAGTGGCACACACACAACACAAGTGGCAGCATGCACTAACACACATGGCAATCACCTTGGCAGATGTGACACACACACACCACATGTGCATAGGCAAATGCCAGAGTATCTGTGTGCAGGGAAGTAACCGTCAGATTGTCTTTGGCAGATGCTGCTGTGCTGGACACCCAGTAAACATAGCAGAAGCCCATGTCACAGAGCACACTAGGCTAAAAAAGCACACAACATGAGTACTATGGCTGTGGCTGTAGTGTCCCTCCACACCTATGGGATCTACACATGTATCCATGCACACACTTATGTGCCCCAGCAGTGTACTTACATGTGTGAAAGAACATAATCTGGGACTCACAAACACCTCAGGGACCCCTGCCACCTCCACTGGCTGAAGCATGGAAGCCACCACCTCCTCTGCAGGGTAAAGTGGTCTTGCAGCTGCTGATGGCTGGTGTCCACCACCGATTGCACATTGTGCATGACACCGTGCAGCCATATTTTCTTTGACATGGTGCTGAATGTCTCTGAAGCACTCATGTCCAGTGGTCAGCCACGGCCACCGATGACATTCACTGCTGCAGTGATCTCCCACACTTGACTGACAGCGGCATCTGTGTCACGGCTTCATGTCAGCAGGGACTCCCTGGCTTTGTATGCTATGGCCAGGGCTTTAAGCTTCTTGCAGGAGAATTTGTGTACTGGCAGTCTCTCTCCTTTACCAGATTGACCTATTGGAGAAGGTTATGAGAAAGCGGTCAGTGCCTGGTGTGTGAGTAGGATATGGGTGTGTGTGTGTGTGTGTTTCCCCAATTTGAACCATAGTTGCAGCATTCTTGTGTACCATATACCTGTGTTGATGGGGTCAGATAACATCCACTGCCAGCCTGTCATAGTCCACTATTGTTCCACTCATGGCCAGTGTGGCGCACCACACAAATGTTGGTATGTGCGTGACACATGCAACCTAACCAACTTCATGCACTGGACAGGCGGCAACATGCCAGGAGCACAAAAGAATCCCTCACAGACATGTGGCAACACATGTGTGTCATACAGAGCTGTGTCATTGGTGTTCGTTTGCAGCCCACTGCCATGGAGGATGTCCTGTACTGCAGATCTAAGATGGACAAAAAGGCCAATGCAGAGACAGTACCTGACACCATGGTGACTATGAGTTCTGGTTGTGCCATGCAAATGCATGTTGCATTAATGTGGTTCCCCCCAACAAACATGGTCCCATACATGTACAGGGACCTTGTCATCTATGCCCTGCAATGTGTGTGTTGCCAGTTGAACTCTGTGCCACTGGCACATGGGCTTATGTGGACAGACAGTGTGAGAGTGATGCACACTGTTGGGACACACATGACAGCTGTGGCTGGATATTCCTTGACAGCAGCATCCTAGGTTAGGTAACACACATTGTTGTAATATATTTTCTGCCACACTACTGGCAACCCCTGTTCCCACACTGTGATGTACCCCACATCAACAGGTTTTATTATATGAATGGCATGCAGAGTACCTACCTGTGCCTGTGGATGTTGTTTTCTGTGAAGATATTTTTCCCTCTTCAGTGTCCTGGTTGCAGTTTCAGTGTGCTGTGTGTGTGTGTGTGTGTGTGGGGGGGTGCTCTGGTCCCCTTTAAATAGTCTGGGGAATTTCAACATGTAAATGTAGGCATATCCCACAATAATGACATGCAAATGTGTTATTTTACCCACTGACTGCCCAATGAGGCTTATATGCATAGCCTGGCTGAATATAGCAAATATGACCACTGTGCTGAATGGTATTGAACTTGCACATTGTGCAATACCCTGCACAAATGCACCACACAATGTAATTTGTGCATTTGCGCTGTGCACAAGGTGCAAATGCAGTGATGTCATGATGTAGCCAGGAGTTCAGTTAATTCATTTATAGTGGGGGTAAAATACTTCCATGAGTCAAAATGTGGAAGTCATGCCAATTTTGTGGAAGTCAAAATACTTCCCAGATCTGACAATTTGAAAGCCAATATTCTAGAAAGGATCAATTTATTGATGTTCATACAAGCATTAGTGGTAAAATACAGTTTCTTTTGGAAAAATCAATCTTTTCTTAGCTTCTATGCATTCAGTTTTGGAAGCTGTCCAATTTTGTATTTTACATTTGGAAGTCAATGACTTCCTCCCTCTTTAGTTTAAAAGTGTTTGCCTTATTTTTGAGTCACATACTCCCAACATGGACTTAACTGAAGCCCTGGATGTAGCTGTTTGCAATGCCTATTTGCTAAATTCAGAACTGTTTTTTGCTGGGCAATCTTTGCACTGCACTGTGGGCTATGATTCGCACACCTCCATTTGCACACTATTTTCATCAGTGTTTGTCTGTGTCTAATCCTTTTTGAATATTGCGTGCACTGGGTTGTGGGGTAGTGCTATCTGCCAGACTGTGCAAACTTTAACCACAGGCAAAGTTTTGAATATTGGGCTCCTGCAGTCTTTAATTGCTTTCTTTTTTTCTACTCAATTGGATGTGCAGAGTTGACAACCATTCATCGAGGTGCAAACTGCAGAAAAAAAAAAACTTGGTATTGTGCATGTCTAATTTCCCTGGTGGGAACTTTTCATGTTGTGACCATTCTATTTAGCTGCTTGGTGGCAGTTTGGTGGTTCCCACCCACCTCCCCTTCCTTTCCTAAAACCAGCAATGCCAGTTAACTCTTTAGTAACTCAGTGCCAGTTCTGTGGCTCTCATCCATAAATCACAGAGGCTGGCATTGCAATACTTATTGTTTCACCTGACATATCTTCTATCAGATCAAGAGACACAATCTTAACAAGAAAGAAATATTTACTTCCAGTCTTGGACTCCTTTTGCTCTACCTACCCTGCTGTCACATTTGCTTCCCATGGGTTTCAATAAGGAAAGTATAAGGAGCTCACATTATTGTCTTCTGATAAAGTGAGGAGGATTTGGTACTGCTGGGGGAGGGGGGACTAAAATGTTCACTATGTGACAAAGGTCATCAGATGAATGAAAATAAGTTGAAAACTGCAGTTACTAATTACACAGTGTGTAATATACCACAATCCAGAAAAAGATTAAAATATTTTTTATTAACCTTTTTAAAACTCTCATGTAATTGTATGTATTGATAAAAAGAATAGCATAAATACAGTCAATTATTACAAACCATTAATACCTTTAAGTACCTTGGGGTCTGGCTGAACTGTCATCTTGATGTCTCGGTGCACGTTGATGCCATACACCATAAGCTCCACCCCAAGCTTGGTGCACTGTACAGGAACCAAGCAAATATTCTGCTTCCTGCCTGTGGTGTTTTAGAGATGATTCTACCTATTTCTGAGGGATCCATGACACCAGCATGGCAACCCTGACTGCGGTGTCTGCTACAGTACCAGGAATCCATCAACACCCCCGACTGCAACACGACCCCGGACTGACCAGCAACACTGCGATGCACGATATCTAACTCCACGTTGCACAAACAGTGGAGTTAGATATTTATCCCCATCACCCTAAAGTGTCTTGATGCAAAACCACCATCGCTTCTAATAGAGGTGCGGGGGGGGGGGTTCTCTGTGGGGGGATCAGTGTACCGGTGTCACTGTAGTGGCAGTATACCATTTCTGATTATGGTGACATAGCCTACAGTGGAGCTCCCAAATCCTTCCTTCCCAGACTGGATCCCATCTTTCATTCGTTTTGTCATTCTGTCTTAGACATCTCCCTCATACCTGCCACTGATCACTCTACTCTGCCTTTTCCCTCCCCTCCACTCTTTTGATCCCAGGTACCTTTCCCATTTTATATCCAAATTCTGGGATTCCTTCCTTCCTTCCTTCCTTCCTTCCTTCCTTCCTTCCTTCCCTATTATCATATCCCCCTTCCTTTTAACATATCCATAGCAATGTTTCCCATTCCCTTTCTGTTCCATCTAAGAAATCCTCTGTTGGTCAAGCTGCCTTCTTGTATCAGTTTCTTAAACTCTGGTCCATCCTTCCCCTTTCATTCCACTCTGCCTCTTCTCTCTTAAATACTTCTTTGAATTTTTCTGCTCCCACCTGCAACTGTCCATTACCCCTAACACTTGAACTTTTTCCCTCCTAATCATACTGCCCAGGTCATTTGTTCTCCCCCTCCCCCACTTTGCCTGTAGGGTAATTTCTCCTTGCCTATCAAAGCTCAACTTTATCTACTAAAAATGCTTGTTGTACTATTCTCTAACCACAGCAGTTCACATGTTAGGCCATTCAAAATATAATTTCTGGTTCAATGTCAGTTGGCATTCATCTGTATCCCCCTACCCCACGATGAGGATGAAAATAAACAGAATTGGCTAGCACTCTTTTCCCGGTCAACAAAAACTAATAATATAAAAAATAAAATCTTCAAAATGTGATACCATTGGAACTGTTAGGGCTAGGGACTTAATTTTTAAAAGGAAAGCTTTGAGACAGCTAAGTAAACATATCGATACAATATAACTGCAGTGACCATATGTCGATATAGAAAAACATAAAATGTTTTATATTGATATAAAATATGAAACACAGTTCACTAGAGCTTTAAGTGTCCTGTCATTTTTTTGTATCTTTCATTTATAAAGTTTGCAAGAATTACTTACAAGCAGTAATCACATAAGGTTAACAAATTATTGAAGAAACAAGTACAATCTCTTAAAAAAGGTTGCAAAACACCCCTTCCCTTGCATTACAACATGGGGGAAGTACAGATATAAGAAACAATTTAAAATAAGGTACTACAGAGGCATACAACTCAGAGTAAAACCAGAAATGAATTAAACGAGATTCATTCATACTGCATCCTGCTTGCCATTTGGGTATTCTACTGCCAAGATCCCCAGTAGGTAGTAGTAGTAGTAGTCAGTGCTGAATCTAATGGTTTCATGTCATAAGAGTGAGTGCATAACAGAGAAATGTCAAATGAGTGAAGTTTTTATAACGATGTGCGGATCAGTGATTTCATATTGCAGTGATACACGAAATAGCGATAATGCTCCAGCATTCAATCGGGTATGTGCACCTTAGTACTTAATATTTATTACACCTTGCCATGCAGGGGACTCTGCCCCTGCATCCCCTTTGGGGGGCTGTGCCCCCACCCCCCCATTTCTAGGATTACTACTCCATGGCGCTGTTTGATAGTGGGGGCATATAGAATGTTTGAAATCGCTGTTACCACCCAATCGATGTATTGTGTCCCTCTCTGTTATTGGGATCACTCAATTGACCTTGCCCAAAGGTAGTCACAGTTATGCATCCACCATTATTACATGATACTGAATCTAATTTAGTGCCTGGGAGAAATCCTAAATTAGCACATCACAACCCATGGTAGACAACATAATGTTTGCTTAAACAGTAACAAGTATCATAAATCGCAGGTAAATTGAAACAGAAATAAAGCACAGTTTTAAACAAAATGGCTGAACAAAACAAATATTTGTAGGATATCTTGTGTGGTATAGACTCAGCGGCAAAATGTGAAACCTGCCATATGTATGTAACTGAAAAAATAGAGAAGACAATACCTACATACAGTATAAATGTGTTAAATGCATGGAAATTGAACAATTAAAGGCAGAAGTCCTAGCCCTAAAAAAAACTCTTAGCTACAAAGGAACAACCTAATAAACAAAATTATAGATTGAGGGAGCGCTTCCGTCCAATCAAAGCACTGCTTTCCCCTGTGCATGAGGCACTCTTATTCTGTGAAGAGTGTCTCATGTGCAGATGCCCTGGAAATGGGCACATTCTGGGAAGTTGTTTTTTTTTTTTAAATACATTATTGATAGCTCTTGATTAATAATATATTAATACGTCTTCTGGAGCCACTCTTTGCTGAAAATGAATGGTTTCATTTGCTTCAGCGTGAGCCAGAATAGCTTAGCTTCGCTTTGTTGTTCTCACTCAGCTGAAGGTGCATGAAACCACTCGTTTTCAACAACGAATGGTTCCGGGGGATGTATTAACATGTAAATGGATAAAAGGAAGTTGACTAGAGATGAGACCAGTGTAAATGAACCAGGCACAAATAACAGCATGAAGGAAGGGGTCAGTGATTGTGTTTCCAAAACCAAAAATCATAGAAGAGCTCTTGGAAACATCAAAATAGAAACTTCTAACCTATTCTGTATCCTAATAGACAATCAGGAAAATGCTAGTCTTGAAGGAGACAACATAGAAAATGAAAAGTCAATGGACACAGAGGACACTAGCAAACAAACAAATCAGGAGCTAATGATAGGAGATTCGATAATAAGAGTCTGTGACTTATTGATATGCCAACATGATAAAACAAGCAAAGAAGTCAACTGCCTCCCGGGGCCTAGAATAAAAGACATCAAGAACATATTGGGAACACTTTTAAATGAAGGTATCAACTACAAAACAGTAGTGGTGCATGGTGGTACAAATGATGTGGATAGAGAACATGAAAAATATATAGCAGAAGAAATTGTAGCTGTGGGTAAAATGATTGAGGACACGGGTTCTACAGATGTGATCTCAGGAATCCCCCCCCCCAAGCAAGTGTTGCCCGGAAAAAAACTCCACTATCCAAATAATAAATGCTAGGTTACAATATAAATGTAGACAGGCTGACATAGTGTTTTTAGATCCCTCAGATTAATTCTTTGGTAAACCTCATAATTATGCAAAAGATGGTTTGCATTTAAACAAATCAGGCAAACATCTTTGGTAGAAAAATAGCAGGAGTTCTTACAACAAAAAAGCAAGCAAAAAACTGATAAGTGTGGGGGGGGGGTGCAAAAAGTAGGCCCCAGGAATTTAATTTACTCTCACTTAATGCAAGAAGCTTAACCAATAGAAAAGGATGAGCTGGAATACATTCTAAAGAATGAAAACATACATATATGTGGAGTGACAGAAACTTGGTGGTCCAACGATAACTGGAGTATCATCATACCTGGATATAAAATTTATAATGTAAACAGGCATGACAGATGTGGTGGGGGGGTGGCTCTTTCCATCTCAAATGAATTTTATTCAAGTGAGGTCAGGCACATTCTACCTCAACATAAATATGTAGAGCAAGTATGGGTGTCAGTCTTCCCACAGACAAGCAAAACAATACTGGTCTGTGTAAGATACAGAGCTTTGAACCTAACAGCTGAGGAAAACTGTATGTTTTTTGACCAGTTAGACCACATCGATCCAGAAACCAATACAATAATCATGGGCGTTTTTAAACTCCCTGACATAAACTGGAAACTATCTAAAGCTAATTCCATGAGAGGAAAGAGACTACTAGAATATGTAGAAGGGAATAACATGCAGCAACTAGTTAGTGAAGCCACAAGGGGCAACAATATCTCAGATCTGATACTTAGCAATATAGATTCAGGGATGTTAGACTGTAGGGTGAGATAGCCGTTGTGCAACAGTGACCACAACATGATTAAAATAGTACTTAATAAAAGCTGGAAACCCGTGCTATGAAACACAAGAATCAGATGCTATGGAAAGGTTGATTATACCAAGATAAATCAGTATTGTAGGCAGTGGAAAAGGAAGGAGGAATTTAAAGATCAGTCACTAGAGACAAAATGGAAGATATTTGCTACCGAAATAGAGGAATGCATGAACAAGTTTGTTCCTGAAACCACCAAATACAACAAGCATTTGTTGATGCCGAATGTTTGCTTGCTGGTATTGGCATTGGTAGTGTAGAAGTTAGAGAGATGCATAATTATAGGAGGCAGTATAGTGCAGTGGTCTAAGGCTCTGAGCTGCAAATCTGGTGATATCCAGCAGACCAGACCTGGGTTTGAATCCCACAGCTTCCACTGGCATACTGTGTGACCCTGAGCAAGTCACTTAACCTCCTTGTGCTCCCAGGTCACTCCTGTAAAAAAGCTTTCAGCTTAGTGTGCTATACCTGGTTAAACAACTAAAAAAAAAAAAAAAATAATAGGAATGGCAGTGGAATAATAAACTAATGCCAGTCTCCACCTTGCAGAGACTGACGGGCATTTGGGTGTGTGCCTTTGGGTCATTGGCCATAACGCCTATGCTATTCCACCTCACTCCACCCTGCAGACACCAACAGGTGTTGTGGTGTGCCTTGGGGTCTTCGGCCCTAACACACACCCTATTCCATAAGGAAATAAGCTGAGATGGGTGCAGTAGAGGAGAATGGGGTGAACATTAGGGCCAAAAACCCCAAGGCACACCTCAATGCCTGTCAGTCTCTACAGGGTGGGGTGTTATGGTTGGAAACCCTAATGCCCTGGGTGTTTGTTGGTATTTTCGCTCCAGATTTTCAACATGGGCTTTTTGGGACCCCGCCTCATGAACAGTGGCACTATTGTTTCATTACTCAGCCCTGAAAGGTGATTTTGCACAACAACTGTGACTATTCATGCCACAGGTGTGAAAACACATTTTAGGCAGGATGTGAAAAATGGCAGCTGTACTGTTCATGAGAAGGTGTGAAAAAATGGCAATGTTAAAATTCTGGAGTGAAAATATGAAAAATTGGTGAAGTTAAAAGCGTGCATAGAAACTGCACAATGCACACCTGTAATTTCATTTTTTGGAATGTTTTCACCAAATTTTTAATATGGGCATCTAGGGACCTCCCGTCATGAACAGTGCCACTGTTATTTTGTTAATCTGTCCCAAAAGTTGATTTCCCACGGTGACCATACCATTCTGCACCACAGGTGCGAAAACACATTTCAGGTAGGATGTGAAAAATGACAGCTATACTGTTCATAAGGAGGAGTGAAGAAATGGCAATGTTAAAAATCTGGAGTGAAAATATTAATAATTGGTGAAGTTATGAGCATGCATAGAAACTGTGCAACGCATGCTGTAATGCAGTCATTTTTTGGAAATTTTTCACCAGATTTGCAACATGGGTTTTTGGAACCCCACCTCATGAACAGTGGCACTGTCATTTTGTTAATCAGTCCTGAAAGGTGATTCCACCAGCAATCATGAAATCACCTTTCATGACCGAGTAACCAAATGACAGTGACAGTGTTCATGAGGTGGGGTTCCAAGAACCCCATGTTAAAAATTTGGGCCAAAATTCCTAAAAATGGCTGAGATATCAATCTAAGTTGAACCCCCCCCCAATGACTCCCATTATACAACTTACCATCATTTCTTCAGTTTGCTGGTCGGCTTTGAAGAGTGCAGACATAGAAGATTGCTGCTCCTGACCTCTGGAGGTAAGTATGGGGTAAGGGGGGTGCAGGAAGGTGAGTCTGCAGAGGGAGGATGGGGTGGGGGAGGGGGCAATGGGGAGATGACGAGGGACTATTTTCTTTATTACAGGGGAAAAAAAGACTTTGGGGATAGTTTTCTTTATTTTACAGGTTACAAACATATTTAGGCACACTGGGGTGCGCTCCCAGTGTGCCACAATAGTGTGTGTGTGTGGGGGGCATGCTGACACAGGGATTGGGCACCCCGATGTCGGCGCTTGAAATATTCAGGCAGGTGGAGGGGTCATCTGACACTGGGAGTGGGCATCCTGGTGTTGGAAACATAAATAAAAAATGATTTTGACATACTGGGGTGGGCTCCCAGTGTGTCACATTAATGGGGAGGAGGGGAATACATGCCAACACAGGGATTGGGCACCCCGATGTTAGCTTTCCAGTGAGTGTGTGGCAGGCAGCAGGAGCCAGCAATGTGGAAAGCTGTGCCATGGCTCATTTATTTATTTTTTGAAATGGTTCAACAAAAAAGGCACACCGAACAAACAAGGTGCTCAGCGGCAGGAGCCGACAAGAACCATAACTCCAACCATGTGCATTACTGTGCCCTGTAAAGCACATGGCCAGAGTCTTGTCAGCTGCTGCCAACAGAGAGAATATATGTCTATGTGCCTGGCAGGGAGGGAGGGAGAAGGTCCCGCTGCAATGAGGAAACTGTCTCTCATTGCAGTGGCAGATTTCTTTCAAGTGCAGTCCTCTCTCTCAAACTGTTGTCATAGACAGCTTGCCAGTTCATCGGTGCCTCAGGGACGAGTCCCATAAAGCATTAACTTGTAACCATTACTGATTGGAGCGGCACTTTTCTTTCAAGTGAAGACCACATCTCATAGACAGCTTGCCAATTTATTGGTGCCTGAGGGATGAGCCCCATAAAGGATCAACTGCAGTGGGCAGAAATTCACACACCTCTAAAATGTCGTACTGTCTCAAGATGATTCTTGCGCATGCGTGGTGCACATGCAAAAAAGCAAACATAATAAAAAGGGCAAGATACCTTCTTGGTTTGATAAAGATATCATAAAGCTTAGGAAACAATGAAGGTAAGCCTACAGAACATTCAAGAACACGGCAGCCAAAAACAAGGAAAACTATAAAAAAACAAGTAAATCATGTAAAACCTTAATACAATCAACTAAAAGAGCTTTTGAGCTAAAGTTAGCAATAACTGTAAAGGATAACAAAAAAGCTTTTTACAGTTACATACACAGCAGTAGGGAAGGGCAGTCAGTTTCTGAACCCTTGGTTATTGAAAATCAGGAAATAAAAGGGGAAAAAGAAAAAGCTGAAGTATTTAAAAAATATTTTGTAAGTATATATGTAACCCCTAGTTGGCGCTATCCCAAGGGCTACTACCCCTGCCTGATTTTCCACTAACAGGTTGAGGGGCCTGGATCCAATGGCGGGTGCCTCCACCCAGAGGTCAGGGTTTGCAATAGTTAAACTAACTTGGTCACAGCCCTCTGGGACACTGCAACCCCTTTCTTCCCACTAGTGGCCCACACAATATATCAGAATTACCTTCACAGTATACACTTACCCCCAGGTCTGGTTCCGCACTGGGACCTCCTGTGAAATGAGATACAGTGCAACAATCACAGTACAGTACTTTAACATAGACAAATACCTCAGGCAGTATAACTTTGCTGAAACAAGCAGCTCTGATTTATTTAGGGGATATAACAAGGACAGGGAAATCAGGTTAATTAGCTTATCACTCTAATAATCTACCTATGGCTCTGTGCACAGGCCTATCCCTATCAGTTACTGTCCCTGGGTACCCAAGCCCTAGTGGTTAGTCCAAACCGTGGCAGCTGGTAGGGGCCCTTTCACACAGAGAAAAGGAGAATTAAACAGTCAGCAGTACAGTAATTCCATTTGGATTTAATGTGGCAATTCAACAGGGAGCGACCCTGAATTAGTACTCACGACCTCCAAATAAGATAGGGTCCTTCAATGTCAGCAGGGCTCACTTGAGGTACACAAACCTCTTCACACATCCATATAAAAGAAAGCTATACCAGGCAGGCTGCATCTGTATCCGATCGCAATTACTGCACAATACCGGGAGAACACACAGCAGATTCAGTTCCTGACAGACCTAGTGCAATTTTCAGCAATTCCTCCAGTCTTCTACAGGGTGAGCCTGGTTTCTACTCTTCAGAGATCCTTTGATTCTTTTCACAGGATGGATTCAGTCCTAACAAGCTGTTACACAAGCTGCAGACCGGAACTCTGGGCCTCACACGTTTTTGACTAAAACTGCACACTGAAAAAAGCACAGGGCTCCTTCCTTCTTCACTGCAAAGCTCAACTGAAACTCCAACTGACAAAACCGGCACTTCCTTTGAGTTCCTCCCAGTTCTTGACTGGATTGGCTGTCACTCACAATAGACTGCTGCGGTTGGTCCAAAAGGTGCTGAAGTCTAAACTACATCTCCCAGAGTCACTGCCCATACAATCCTCTTGTGGCTGGCTCAGATTATGAGTCCAAGTTCTGATTCGTCCAAGGCACCGTTTTAGAGCTAGCTTACCCCACACTGATTGGTCCAGTTCAGCAGTTCAAAACCAGAATGGGGAACTAGGCAGACACTGTTCTGACTGCAAAAGAAAGCAGGTTAGACAAACTGTAATTTCATTATTACTGTAAATAATTTATGGCAAACAGTTACATCTTTCAGATAGGTTCCCTTTGCACTCCTAGTGACTGCAAAAATGAAGTGAATTGGCAGCAGCTCGAGTGGTACTCAGAGAAGCACACAGTCCCCCCATACAAACTAATTATGTCTGCAAGCAGACAGCTCTTAAAGAGACAGTACCAGAGGCTCTAAAAACACTCACTGATAAATGGCTTAAATGCCAAACACCATTCAGGCTTGGAGCATTCAAGCAAGCTCCTGGAAGTCTTTTGGGAACCCCCATTTGCAGGGGGGGTTACATATACAAGCCTAAAACTGAATTCCCAACCAAAGAATGGGGAAGACTATGAGAAGAGCTACCAAACAATGTCCACAACATTGATGAAAAAGATGTAGTGGCCAAGTTACAATACTTAGATAAGAATAAATCACCGGGTCCTGATAACATACACCCAGCCCTTCTTAAAAGGATGGCTGAAACTTCGGCAGGACCCTTGACTAACATCCTAAATACTTCACTAACAGAGGGCACTGCAGTCCAAGATTGGAAAAATGCAAATATAGCCCCACGATATAACAGGCATTTGTCAATGCCGAATGTTGTCTCGCTGGCATTGGCATTGGTAGTGCAGGAGTTAGAGATGCGTAATAGGAATGGCAGTGAAGTATTGAAGTGACACCAACCCCACCACCACCTGCAGAGACTGACATGTGTTGGGTTGTGCCTTTGGGTTGTCAGCTACAACGCTCATGCCATTTTACCTCACTCTACCCTGTAGACACTGACAAGTGTCGTGGTGTGCTTTGGGGACTTTGGACCTTATACTTACTCCATTCCATAAGGAAATACACTGAGATGGGTGCAGTATAGGAGAATGGGGTGAACTTTAGGGCCGAACACTCCAAGGCACACCTCGATGCCTATCACTGGCTGCAGGGTGGGGGTTGGATTGGAATGGCATGAGCATTACAGCCAATGATCCCAAGTCACACCCCTGATGCCTGTCAGTCTCTACAGGGTGTGGTGTTACAGTTGGAAACCCTAATGTCATGGTGTTTGTTGGTATTTTCACTCCAAATTTTCAACATGGGCTTTTTGTGACCCCACCTCATGAAGAGCGGCACTATCAGTTTGTTAGCCGAAAGGTGGTTTTGCACAGCGACTATGCCATTTGGCACCCAGGCACAAAAACACATTTTGGGCAGGATGTGAAAAATGGCAACTGTATTGTTCATGAGGCGGTGTAAAAAAATGGCAGCGTTGAAAATCTGGAGTGAAAATATGAACAATTGTTGAAGTCATGAGCATGGATAGAAACTGCGCAACACACGTCCATAACCCAATTATTTTGCAGATTTTTTTAACCATATTTTCAACATAGCCATTTTGGGACCTCCCCTCATGAACAGTGGCACTGTGATTTTGTTAATCTGTCCTAAAAGTTGATTTCCCACAGTGACCATGCCATTGTGCACCACAGGTGCGAAAACACATTTTGGGCAGGATATGAAACATGACAGCTGTACTGTTCATAAGGAGGTGTGAAAAAATGCCGATGTTGAAAATCTGGCATAAAAATTTTGCAAATTTGCCAAGTTACAATGGTGCGTGGAAACTGCGCAACGCATGCTTGTAACAGTCATTTTATGGGCTTTCATCACCAAATTTTCAACATAGGCATTTCAGGACCTCTGCTCATGAACAGTGTCACTGTTATTTTCTTAATCTGTCCTTGAAACTGATTTCCCACAGCGACCATGCTATTCTGTACCAGAAGTCCGAAAACATATTTCCTCCAGGATATGAAAAATGACAGCTGTATTGTTCATAAGGAGGTGTGGAAAATGCCAATGCGGAAAATCTGGAGTGAAAATATTACACATTCACGAAGTTATGAGCGTGTGTGGAAACTGCGCAATGACACACTCGTAAAACAGTCATTTTTTTGGATTTTTTTCCACCAAATTTGCAACATAGACTTTTTGAGAGCCCACCTCATGAAGAGTGGCACTATCATTTCATTAATCAGTCCTGAAAGGTGATTCCACTCAGTGACCATGAAATCACCTTTCGGGATGCAATAACGCCATGACAGTGACTGAATTCATGAGGAGGTGTCCCAATAACCCCATGTTGAAAATGTGGTGCCAAAATTCCCCAAAAATGCCCTGAGATATACACCAAAGTTGGAAAAACTCTATTTATGCCATTATACAGCTTACCAGCATTTCTTCAGTTTGTGGTCGGCTTTGAAGAGTGCAAATGTGTTCCCGGTCCACCGATGATCGTCGTGCCAGGCTCCGGAGATAAGTATCGGGTGAGGGGGGTGTGGGCAGGTAGGGTACGCAGAGGTTGGGTGCTGGTTGGGGAAGGGGGCAGGAGAGATCACAAGAGACTGTTTTCATGTTTTACAGTGAAAAAAAAAGACAATGAGGGTAGGTTTTCTTTTTTTGCAGGTGTTGTTTGGTACACTGGGGTGGGCTCCCAGTGTGCCACCTGCATTATGGGGAGAGGCACTGCAGCCAATGGGGACTGGGTCCCCTGTCGGCACAGAAACAGGTGGGGGGTGTGCATGATGCCTAAGGGGATTGGGCACCCTCTTAGCACACAGCACAAATCGGGGTTGGGGATATTATGCTGATGGGGAGTGGGCTCCCCCATCGGCAAATTGAACTGGGCTGGGGGGACTGAAGCCGATAGAGATTGTGCCCCCTGTTGGCAAAGAAAGACTGTTGGGGGGTGCATGATGTCAAGGGGGATTGGACACCCCCTCAGCACACAATTGGAATGGGAGGGGGCATTATGCCAATGGGGAGTGGGATCCCCCATCGGCAAATGAAATGGGTCAGGGCATGCTGACAGGGGGATTGGGCACCCCTGAAGTTGGCACTGTACGTGGCAGCACTCAGTGCTGCCATGTTTATTGGACAACTGCACCAGTAAAGGCACATTGGGAGGCATATTATTGTGCCACTGTGTGACGAGCTTGGCTGTCATTGGTGACCACGTTACATATTGGTGGTGTTAGCGCTTGCATGCTGGCTTACTGGGGAATGAGGGATGCACCTACTGATGCGTGCCCTGCATTTGCCCACAGTGACTGCACCTCCAAATCTGCTACTACTGCAATATGTTGGCTGACACTCAAGCATGAGCCAACATAAAAAGGGCCAACAAAGCACTTGTAGTAACTTTAGACCTATTAGTCTGACTTCTATTGTCAGTAAATTAATAGAGGGCATTATAAAAGACCACTTATGTGAACATCTAACATGAAATGCTATTACAGACATAACCCAGCAAGGTTTTCAAATTGGACGGTCTTGTCAGACAAACTTGCTAAATTTTTTTAACCCAGTAAGTAGTGCGCTGGATGTGGGTTTACAAGTGGATATCTTATATCCGGATTTTTCCAAAGCATTTGATACCTTACCACACAAGCAACTTATTGAAAGATTGATAGAGATAGGATTTGACATCAACATTGTTAAATGGATTAAATCTTGGCTAGAAGGAAGAAAACAGAGTAGCCCTAGCAGATCACTTGTCTATATAGACAGAAATCAGTAGCAGGGCCCCTCAGGGTCTGTCTTGGGACCATCCCTGTTCAGTATTTATGTATCATCCCTGCAGACGTCACCCAGTTGGTGGAGCACAGTCTTTGCTGATTATGTCAAAATAGGTTGCAATGTGAATAACAATTAGTCAGTTTATCAATTTCAAAGGGAAATAAACCATGTTGGTGAATGGGTAATACAAAATAAACTTACTCTAAACATAGAAAAGTGTAAGATCATGCATATGGGTCATAAAAACAGAAAACCATCTTATTACCTCATTGGAAGCCCTATCCTGGTATATGGTATAGAAAAAGACTTGGGTGTACTAATTACAGATGACCTATCATCGTCAAAACAATGTAGGGCTGCAGTCAGCAAGGCACAAAGCATTATGGGGAGTAGCTACAGAAATATAAATAGTAGGGACAGTAGTGTTCTAATGCCTTTGCACTCATCACTTGTGTGGCCACACTTGGATTATTGTGTGCAGATGTGGGCACCACACAATTAAAGAGACATGAAGTTGATAGAGGGGGGTGCAGAGAAAGGCCACTAAAAAATAAAGTATCTGAGAGACATTGAATACGACGATAGAATGAAGCAACTTGTTCTGTACAGTATGGAGTACAGGAGACTAAGGTGGGTGCTTATACCTAGGGTATAATGCTCTATCAAACAAAGACCTATGGGAGGTCATAGGACTAACAAAAAACACAGAAAGATGCAGCAGATTCTGTAAATATCAATTCAAAGGGGAATTATACAAAACTAACTTGAGAGCCCAATGGCTAAATTAGAGAGTGATCAATGTATGGAACAGACTACCCAATAACATGGTAATCAGCACCACATTAGATAGCTTTAAGAAATCTCTGGATAATTTTATGGAAGAAAATAAATACATATTCCTCAGGTAGAACCTGGTCGAGTCTACATGGCCCAAGGCTTCTGATTCGTACTTTTCTGTGATTTTGTGATTCACTGAGTAGTGGCATGTAACGACTTACTGAAATATCAACAGTGATCCAACAACAGCGGAACAAAAAAGCATTTTACAACCAGCAAACCCCTTATTGCAATACGATGAGGGAGCAAAGCCCTCACAATGTAAGAGCCATGGGGTATGCAAAGGATTCTCAGATGAGAGTAATTATGGCAATTGCTGGTGGTGCGTACATACAGAATAGCCTCTTTGCACTCTCTATAGCAGAGTGAAATGGTTAACAACATATTGTATCAACATGTATACACATATAGGTACACAGGAGAACTGGATCTATACATGTTGACCAGACTCAAAGCTTTCATTTAAAGAAAATTTAAATTTCTATGATTGCCAATTCAAATGTTACTGCTTTCAACCTATAAGCATTATAAAGTATCATAAAAAATATTGTTGGTAATGGTAAGAAGTTGCTAGTCATTGCTCTAAAAATAAACACATTTTTTTCTAGTTGTTAAGTGGATGATGCTTGCTGCTCGCAGTGTGTAAAACCTACAAAAATATTATGCCAGAGATAAATGTGATGAGTAACGGCCATACAGATTATATAGGAGAAAAGACATTCTAATATATGATCGCTGTGGTGACAGTAACAGCAGCTTGATAGAGAAAGACCAGCTGTGTGCCAGTGGCAGGGATTATGTGGAGCACAGAGCATGAGAGTGGTCAATACCCACAAGTTTAGCTTCTGCAGGGCAGCATGGCCGTTCACCTACATCACCATGACAGAGGGATGTAATTTTTATTCAGAATCAGAAATAATGTGCCATCAAATAGCTTGAAATCCTGCTGAGAAGTCCAGCCTTTAAAAATAGCTTCAATAAGACAGAACATAGTTTAGACATGTCAGGGCTGCTCCTGACATCATTGGTGAGGGATGCAATCAAAGAAAACAAACTTGTAACTGCATGGTCTCTCTGTGCCTGATCTTTCATTCACAGCCTTACAAAATTGGAAATGTGTTGTGGAATTCAGCAAACAAATTATTCCAACCATATCGCCCCCTCACCAAATGATATTTGTGCAAACCCCTCCTCTGCAATGGTAGTGCTTACCTTGAGCTCCATGGAGTCACTAACACCAAATGTTAGCTTTGCTCCCCCCAGTCCTTCAATGACTGGGACTGCAGAAGTGGGGAGCAAAGGGGTAGCAGGAGGAAGGAGAAAGAAATCTATATGTAGGCCACCCCGGCAGGGATACTACTAAACTATGTCTCCTTTTTGGTTAGGTCCCCTTTAATGGGCAATTCCATGTTCCACCCCTGCGGGGGGCACTTATCCTGACCAGGGTTTAAAAAGGGGGGTTCCAAGAGGAAGAGGAGAGGAGGGGAAGGGAGCTGGCAGACTGAACGTAGGGCAAGTTGCGCTGCGGTTTCAAACCCCAGACCTGGGAGGTACTGGTTTCTGGATGGCTACATGATTTCAACTCCGATGGGGAGGGTGATGGGAGTCTGGAGAACATTGGGAACTGGGGATCTGGAAGGTCAGTGGCTGGGTGGATAGCAACCTGGAGGTAAGCCCATCAACATCTGGATTTGGGAGACCTGTTGCCCTAAAGAAAGATATGGCAGTGGGGCTGTCATGGCAATGGCAGGGCCCCTTGGAGGTGGCAGCTCTAAGGTGGTCCTTTTCCTGGTGTGGCACGCTGGCAAGGCAAGTTGGGAGGACTGCATTTTGGGATTCTCATTTTATCAGGCCTACTATGCCAATGTCTGGGGCAGGTCCTGTGTTACGCCCATTAAAGAAATGCAAAGAAAGAGTAACTGCAAGGAAGGCACCAACTCACACATGCTATAGTTTAAGTTAGCATCCTGTCTCTGTTGGAAGAGGGTTACAAACTGGTTGGTTCTCTGGCAACGTTTTCAGGGCAGCCGAGGTGTGTTTTAAAGACTGCATCAACTGAATGGGTTACTACTTGGGAGGCTTCTGGTTTGTATCCCACCCCAACCCAGTATACCAACATGACCCCTAGACATAAAAGGAGGGGGGCGCAAAAGTGGGAGTTACATGTAGCATATCTTGCATTACTGTGAAAGTTGCTCCACTGCCAAATTGGCAGACTCAACAAACAGTAATACTGGTGTGACCATGTGCACAACAAGGAAGGGGGCCCAGTGAATGCTTAAGGTCAGTAGCGCTTCTAAATGAAAAACTTTAGGTATTGTGCTCCACAAGAACTAATGTTTGGTGTCCTCTGGTGAACCCTGACATCTCTGAGCATAGCAGCAAGCGTCACAGCTAATCAGGCTCAGGCAGCCTGCAGAGGGAATCAAAGAGGGCTTGTTAGATTGAGGAGGACACATTAATTTGCCTAGGAGGGAGATGGCTATGGGGCATCAATTTATAGCCAGACAGACCCTCCCCAGTAACTGACAATTAAGCAATAAGGCATGACAAGGTGTGTGTTATCATGTAATAATGTCACTCCTGGGATGGGTTGAAGCATGAGGCGAAGCCGAGTGCTTTCACCACCCCAGGAGTGATGTTATTACACAAGATAACACACACCTTGGAGTGCCTTATTGCAATTATACAATGGCTCGATGTTATACAAAACAAAAATAAAAATAAAAATGGTTTTAGCAGATTTTTAGTGAGGCAGTGTATCTTTGTTTCTGAAAAAAAAGCCATACCAGCCATATAATCATCCAAAAAATCAGCACAGTGATGTTATTGTGTAATATCATCAATGTCTCAGGCACACACTGACCAATCAGAGTCCAGAAAATGTTCTTGCCATTGTATAATAAACACCAACCAATGGGAGGGCTGGATCCACTGGTGAACAGCAGAAGATGTACCCAAACTTTTTCAGTCTGCATCAGAGACTGCTGGGAGGCAAAATTGCTGGCTGAGCTTGCCAGCATTTGGAAGCCTGTTAGAGGGCTTCCACAGCCAGGAGACATGAAGCAATTGCTGGGCATGAACAGCCAATAAAGAGGAGACTACAACGAACAGAGAAGAAGAGAAACATTATACCAAACACAGGTAAGAGGTCACTGTTGCTAGAAGGTACTAGAAGTATAGGGCAGATAAAGGCTGTGAACCCATGTGAACTGCCCTCCCACTATTCAGTGGTAGTACATCATATTACGTTTTGAGGCCAAAAATGCATCCAGTCTTTTTCTAAACATCTCCTTTGTCTCACTAGCCATAACCTCAAGGGGAAGATCATCCCATCCATTCATCACCATCCTTGTAAAGAAGTACTTTC
The DNA here is from genome assembly GCA_016271365.2 of Neoceratodus forsteri. Lineage (NCBI taxonomy): Eukaryota > Metazoa > Chordata > Ceratodontiformes > Ceratodontidae > Neoceratodus > Neoceratodus forsteri. Next base: position 654,139,496 of record CM057450.1, on the reverse strand, counting down.
TTTTCTCGATTTTAACTCTTTCACCCCGATTCTGAGAGGACGTCCTCTAGTTTCTGTGTGCAGGAAAGCCACCCTGTAGCTGAGCCCTGTGTGTGCCTGACAGAGAGAGACTTTTCCAGAACAGACCTAAAGTGTCTGAGTTGTGTCAGAGCCTGAGGGGGCTGGAAGCCACCACTCCAGCTGCCACAGCCAGGTAACTGCCTGCAGTGGAACAGTTGCCTTTGGCAACATTGCCAGGGAGGTGAGATTACCAGCCCAAATTCCACCCAAAGCCCTGAAAGAGAGAGAGAGAAAGAGAGAGACGCTGGTCTGCTTAGGTGCCAGAGAAAGTGATGAGTATAGGAGAACCAAGAGGAGTATGCAGGGCTAGTGGAGATATGACAGTGCTGATGCTAAGAGCCAGTAAATCCAGCCAGAATTTGGGGGGGGGGGGTTGTTGAGCCAGGAGAATCATGTGTAACCTATCAGGATCTATAAGTCCTACATTCTAGTACATAGAGAGTTTGATAGGGCCCTCATTGGGTTACCATTTACATGGACTAGGCCATCTGACCAGGATTAAAAATGTGGATTTTACTATTAGCATTGCTGTTTAAGTATGCCATCACCAGCTGTCAAGCAAATGTAAAGAGAGTTAGACTGTTTACATTAAAAAATTATGTGGATACAGTACTTGCTTATGTCGGACCAGTTAAGTTCTATGCTTTACAAACACTGTATTTTCCACCAGTGCTGCACCTGTCACTTAAAAGGAAGCCAAACTATGTTCTACTGGATATCCCATAGCTATTTACAAACTTTTATGAGACAGCAATTGCTATGAAGGATACGGAGCTGATACCAGAGCCATCAGTTCTTCAAAACAAAATAAACATGTATCTGTTTTATATGAGCTTTGTTTAGCTAATTGTACTAATGACCTAATGTTCCAGTAATAAATATGGGCCAATTTTTATCATCCAGTGCAAGGGCAGCAAGTTGTCTTAGTGTAGTCCATTTATGACTTACTTTACATTTTCTTGATTACCAAGTGCATTGTATTAATTGAAGGAAGCAGTGAAATATGACCCTAATAATGGATAATGTGTTTTTTTTTTGCACTGGTCATCCATTCTGTTCTTTGTTTTCACTGCCTATAAAAAAATTAAAGGAAAAAAAATGGAATTCACCATTTGTAAAATAACAGGAAGTTTTTGCATTAAATCCATACATCACACGTTCAGTAATGTAGCCCCAGAGACAACCATAATTATCTTTTTATCCACAGGACAACAGAAAGGTTTACATGGAAAAAAAACTGAAATGTTTATCTCCTGCTCCTCCCCAGTGTTTCCTAACTTCTGCCCCTTAGCTCACCTTTTTTATAATACTCTGCATAATGATGATGACCCACTGCTGCCCAAAGGGTTAATGCCGGTGCAACTAAGCAGCCCACAAAGGAAAAATAAACACTGATAATGTCCCTTTAATTCATGTCCTAAATTTTGCACCCCCATTTCAAACTATTTTTTTTTTCCTGCTCTTTTCTAACTTTCATGCTGCTACATTCTGAGAATCAGCTAAAGTACCAGTTGCCTTGGTGACACAGCTAGTAGTGCAATTTGAATGGTATTCCAGGTGGCCTTGATTCAGGTCTCAGCTGAGGTGCTTCCTTCTTTCTCTCCATAGTTTGCATGTATTCCACAATACATGCACACCCTCGCCCATGTGACTGCATAAAAGAAACATGAGATCCCAATTGGCAAATGCTTCAAAACCAACTTTTTAATCCAGATGAGGTTACTGTAATCCAAACCGGAAAAATGCCAAGGACCCCAAACAGAATTTGTTTTTGCACTATATATTAATTTTGCATTCACTTTATGAATGCGATATCACACTTCAGGGAGTATGTTAACTGTCTAATAAACATACTTTTCAAGTAGTTAAAGGCACTTGATTTTGTCTTGTGCCTCTCAACACACCTGAGACGTGTATATCAGAGCGTGACCATACACCCAGTTGTGAGTTACCATTTATGCAGCCTTCCTGAGATTTTATGGAATTGACTGTTGTAATATGTTTTGTCACCCATTCCACCCTAGACTTCAGGAGATCATGGGCCCGATTTTCAAGGCTCCAAGCATGGTGCAAGGGGCTTGCATCACAAGGAATGGCATAAAGTGCCCCTTGCACGGAAAGATGCACTAGAAGCAATTCTCAAACACAGCCTGTGTCAACCACAGGCTGCATGCAACAAATAAGGCCTGTGCTGTCTATGCAGCAGAAAATGGGCTGCGGCATGGCACTAGGGGTTTGTGGCAGATACAGGCTGCCAAATCCTTTAAATCAGGATTCTCAAAACTCTCCCAGAGGGCAAATGTTTAAGTACCATAAGACCAACCAGGGCTGGTCTAAGGGCTTTTAGAAATTTGCCCTCTGGGACAGTTGAGCAATTTGCCACAATGTGCTGTGGTCCCCAACCCCAGCTCTGATCCCCCTTTTATTAAAATAAGTCCCTGGTGATCTAGCACCCCCCCAAACCTACAACTCCCTGTTCTGAAGAGTAAAGATGTCCCTGGTGGTCTAATGAAGCACCCCAGCCTCAATCTCCTGTTAAGAAATATAATGATGTCCCTGGTGGTCTAGCGGACCGCCCCAGCACCGATCCCCCATTATGAAAATGCGAAACATCCCTGGAGGTGTAGTGAACTCCCCCAAGTCCTGATCTGGTATTATGTAATATTAAAACTTGCTTCATGGTCTAGTGGACCCCCTCACCCTGGCAGGCAGTACTCCACCATCCAGCTCCCCCCATCCTAAAACTGAGCTGACGACTGGCACAGCCCACTGCTCACCACCACAGCCAGCCACCGACTGAGCTCTCAATGAGTGCGTACTGTATTCAGCACGGGTTCACAGACTTGACAGCTTGCTCGGAGTTTTAATAATTGATCCCCATATGTTATTCTCTCTCAGTCTCCCATGGCTGCTAGTTGTTAAAAGACTGCTCCAGTCTTTCATGGCTTACTACATCTTTTAAGCTACAATGAATATGAGTGTCGCTGTATAAACCATTCTCCTTTCCCTTCCCATGTGACATTGAGGGCCTGCTGGCACAGATAGGTGTCAGTGATGGCATTTTTTTCAGCAAGGGTTTAAATAAAGCCTCCATACATCCCTGACAGTCTTGTTGTAAAGACCTTTTTCAGCAAGCATACTGTAGGTAACAAGACTATTGCTAAACTCAAAACAGGCACAGGGACATAGAAAAAGGCCATACTCACTCAAAAACCATCCATCTCTTTGAAATCCCTTTCTAAGTTCTGAATCTGTGCTGTATGCTAGTCAGTGATCGAGAGAATATTGCATTCAACAGTAATGTACACAAGTCACTGTTTTTGAAATCAGGGGCCTGATATTGAAAAATGGGCAAAAATGGCACACAATGGTTTGTGCTGCGCCTGCCCTTGTCCACGACCCAGAGGATGCCATGTTCAGTCAGACAGTGCACTGGCGCTAGCTGACTGTGCAGCACAAAGTTGAGTAGCGCTGCCCCAACATGGATCTGGGAAGTGCAGGGAACAGTGCCTCCACACCCAATAATGCCATGAGTCCCTGGTGTGATATTCAGCTGACACCATGCACATAAGTCCATTGGGCATGTAACGGACTAAGGTGGCCATATGCATTCCCATTATGGACTAATTTACATGGGAAGTGGTGGCAGGTTAGCACCCTTCCTATGACCATCCACCCAATTGCCAATCCTTGTAACAGTTTAAAGATTCCCTGGTGTCTTGTAGCAATCCCTGTCTTCTGATCACTAGACCTATTAAAAAAAGCAGTCCCTGGTGTCCAGTGGCACCCCACTCTCTCTGATCCCAAGCCCTGTTATAAATAAAACAGTCCCTGGTGTCCAGTGGTACCCCCACCCTTTGATTCCCACCCCTGTAAAAAACATAAAACATTTCCTGGTGTCCACTGGTACTCCCCACCTCTGATCCCTATCCCCGATAAAATATAACATTCTCTAGTGTCTAGCAGTACTCCTCACTCTCTCATCCCTGTCTCCAAAGGTTTCAAGATAGTTCCAGGTGTCTAATGGCACCCCCAACCTCCAATTGCTCACCACAGTTTTTTAAAAGAAGTGCCTGGCATCTAGCAGTTGCTCTGCACCATCCACACTGGGTACACCACCTTGCCACCCCCATTACCGTATTTGCTGTTGCTGCAGGGGGGAGGCCATAAGGCAACTGGCACAGTCCCCCTCTCACCACCTTGGCCACCCACTACATGCAATAACAGGGACTTGCATCTTGCATACTTTAAAGGAAGTGTGTGTAGGCAGGATGTGTACTCCATTTATAGTGTGCAGGACACACACTCATCATTTCATACAGTGCCCAGCAAAAGGGGGTGAGAGGAGGGCTGTGTCGGTCACCGTATGGGCTCCCTGTGGTGCTGGCCAATATGATAAAGGGGAAGTGGCAGGGTGTTGTACCTAGTGTGGGTGGTGTAGAGGGGCTGCTAGATGCCAGTGACTTCATTTAAGAAACTGCAGTGAGCAATTGGAGGCTGGGGAATGCCACTAGACACCAAAGACTATCTTGAAACTTATGGGGATCAGAAGGTGGAGGGTACCACTGGACATTGGGAAATGTTTTGTTTTTATCAGGGACAGGAATCAGAGGGTGAGGGGGTACCACTAAACACCAGGAACTATCTTGAAACCAAGGAGGATGGGGTTTGGAGGTGCCAATAGACACTGGGGATCAGGTGCACTTCCCCAACTGCCAACATGGTTGTTAGCTGCAGTGGCTCCACCAGCCACCAGGGTTATCTGGAGTATGTTGGGCTTTTTCTCTGTCGTATTTGCAGATTAAAACAGTTGGTGGATCACTCACCAGAGAAAATGCAATCCTGGACCTTCTATTATCAAACAGTACCAGGATCACAGACATTAAGGTAGGAATCAGTCTAGGGTCAAGCAACCATAGATCAGTCTGGCTCACAGTCAAAAGGGCAGAGGACACAAGTCACATAAAACTGAAAATCCTGGACTTCAGGAAGGCTGACTATGTCAAAATGAAAATGTGCATTAAAAATCATCTCAAAGATGTTGCAGGGGGTGACGTGGAGGAAAGCTGGAAGGCTATAAAGGACACAATAACTCTGGCCACAGCAGAATGCACCAAACAGATCAGAAAAACTAAGAAGAAGAGAAACTCTCTTTGCTTTTCTAAGGAGGTTGCTTTCAGTATAAAGGAGAAAAAAAGCTTAAAAAAATACAAACAGACAATGAGGGATAGCAACATGGAGGAATACGAGGCAAGGCTCAAGGAAGCAGTGATTAAGATAGCCAAAGCTCGAACAGAAGGAAGAATTGCTGAAGGGGTTTAAAAGGAGGACAAGACCTTTTACAGTTGTATACGGGAGAAAAGGAAAAGCAAAGGGGGTATAGTTCAGTTGAGAACCAGAGAGGGGCAAAACGTGGAGACTGACAAGGAAAAGGCAGAGGTTCTGAACAAATACTTCTGCTCAGTCTTCACACAAGAGGAACAGGGTAGTGGGCTGATACTAGGAAATGAAGGACACCACACCAGGGAAGCTGACACAAATCCCTTCACAAAAGAAAGGGTCCTAAAAGAACTGAAAAAATTAAAAAACAACAAAGCAATGGGACCTGACAGTATCCATCCAAGAATACTGAAGGAACTCACAAAGGAACTTGTCTCCCCATTAGCAGCCCTCTTCAACAAGGCCCTGAAGAGTGGCAGAGTCCCAGATGACTGGAAAAATTCCACAGTGGTATCCCTGCACAAAAATGGGTACAGGGAAGATGCTGGTAACTACCGTCCAGTCAACCTCACCTCAGTTGTAGAGAAAAATCATGGAAACATTACTGAAGGAAAGCATAGTGCAATATATGGAAGCAAATGGAAAACTGGACCCAGACCAGCATGGCTCCTCAGCAGGGTGGTCATGCCAGACAAACATGATTGATTTCAATGATTGGATTACCAGAACGGTGGACCAGGGTGGGGCAGTAGACAGTGTATATGGACTTTAGTAAGGTGTTCGACACTGTTCCATATAGGAGACTAATAAACAAGTTGGAACACACTGGAATGGGACATAAAATAGTCAGCTGGGTTAGGATCTGAGAACCCAAAGGGTCATGGTAAATGGCACTCTGTCAGAGCAAGGTAGAGTAACCAGTGGAATCCTCCAGTGATCAGTACTGGGGCCAATTCTATTTAACATATTCATCAGCGAAATTGCTGATGGATTGGTGGGAAAGGTATGCCTTTTCGCAGATGACACCAAGCTCTGCAACAGAGTAGATGCACAAGAGAGGGCCACAGGAATGGACTCTGATCTAAAAAATCTGGAAGAATGGTCAAAGCAGTGGCAGTTGAAAGTCAGTGCCAAGAAATGTAAAGTTATGCACCTGGGGAGAAAGAACCCAGGCAGGAACTATACCCTAGGAGGGGAACAACTGACAGAAACTAAGGTCGAGAGGGATTTAGGAGTACTCATATCTGATGATTCAAAGACAACCAAGCAATATGAAAAGGTGACACAGAAAGCTATCGGCATCCTTGGATGCATAGGTAGGGGTATCATGAGTAGAAAAAGTGAGGTAATAATTCACTGTACAGGTCCTTGGTGAAGCCACACCTAGAGTGTTGCATCCAGTTCTGGAGACTACACCTCAAGAAAGATAGAGATTGACTGAAGACTGCTCAGAGAAGAGCTACAAAGATAATTCATGGACTTTATCAAGAACCGTGTGAGTCAAGACTCAACCATCTCAAGATGCACTCACTGGAAAGGAGGAGGGACGGGGGATATGATTAAGACATTCAAATACCTCAGAGGAATTGACTCTGTACAAATGCAGGACCTTTTTGTAGAAAGCTCGTCTACACGAACAAGGGTGTACAGCATGCGCCTACAGGGAGGTAGATTCAAAACCAACATCAGGAAGTTTTTTTTCATGAATGGGTGGTGGAACCTTGGAACAGTCTGCCCTCAGAAGTCATGGCAGCAAAGACAATGAGAGAGTTCAAGCTAGCATGGGATAGGCACTGCAGAAACTTAGGAAGGAAAAAAGACTCGGGGTTGGGGGGTAGTCCACACGGACAGAATAGATGAATCATACGGTCCCCTTCTGCTGGCACTTTCTTATGTTCTTATGCATGAAGTGGCCTGTGCTAAACCTGCTGTGCAGTGCAAATGCACTGATTATAGCATTGTGCTTTTATTCATGTCCCCACCCCTCCCATTGCCCACTGAATACATTTTATCTTTAGCATGCACTAACCATTTTAGTGTGCATACCTTACCCTTTTGAACATTGCAGTTGGGGGCAAACTTCACACAAATGGCACACAATCATTTTGCCCACCAGTCAAACTTTTGAATATCTGTCCCTAGGTGAGAAAACTATAAATATGATAAGTAAAAGTGCTTTCAACTTGGAAAATTAACTCCTTCTGAAGCATCTACTGAGCATTTCCAAGGTTTGGGATGAGTATCTGTGCTCATCAAAAATTATTTTAAAGAGTATAAAGATTGGTGAGTAAAATAGGTCAGTACTTACCTTATCTTCAGCACTAGTGCTGATGAATATATGAATCACCATATGGCCCTGGGTACCTGTTCACAATGTAAAGATCAGTTTAGCAGCAGTATGTTTTTTCAACTGCAGCATGGTTGAAAGAAGAAACCAACAGCACATATCAAAATGAACAAGCATTTGTCAATGTGAACATTTAGAGCATTTATGCTTGCATGCTGTTACAAGTAAGAACAACAGTATCTTGAGGCTGATGGCAGACCGTTCATCTCCCAGCAGCCATTGTCTTGTGAACTTTGGCTTCTAATGGGCTAATAGATATAGAACTGAAAAAATAGTGAGCAGAATAAAGAACATCTTTGTACGTTCACTGTTTCTTCACAACTTTTTTATTTCGACCTGAAATTTCCAGCGTTGTCTTTTTCTAACCTCATGTTGTGACCAAAACAAGTAGAATTTTTCAAATCACATCTGAAAGGTGGTTTGCAGAACGACTGCAAAATTAAGTTTCAGATTGTGATTTGAAAAGAGACATCTGTCATATTCGTTAGCTGGGGTAATGCAAGGACTATGTTGAAAATCTGGGCCAAAAACTATAAAAATAAAGTTATGCATAAACACTGGAAAAATTCAATGTTTCTTCATAACGTAATTGTTTTGTTCAAATTTTGACCCCACATTTTCAACAGTCTTTTTATGGCCTTACCTTATGAGCAAGACAGGTGGAATGTTTAAATCTCCTCTGAAAGGTGATTTTGCTGTGAGACTGCAAAAATGTGTTTCAAGGGGATTCAAAAAATTACATCTATCATGTTTATGATGTGAGATAAAAAAAGGGCTATGCTGAAAATCTAGGGCCAAAATCTGAAAAAATCACAAAGGTATGAGAAAACACTAGATTCTTTATAATTTTGATGTTTTGTGACATTCTGACCCCGAATTTTCTGCATAGATTTTTTTATGACCCCACCTTATGATCAAGACAGGTGTTTTTTTTTTAAAATCCAAAGCAAAAGATGATTTTGTGGAGCCACTCTAACAACATGTTTCAAAGGGATTTCAAAAATTACACCTCCGTTGCTCATGAGGTGGAATAAAAAAAGGTGATGTTGAAAATTTAGGGAAAAAAATTAAAAAAATGGCAACATTAAAAAGTAAAGTTCAAAACACATTATATATGCTAAAATGGATGGGGAAGTGTGCTTAATGAGAAATTAATGGTTGCCCGAGGTGTAGGATGCTACATGACCCCACCGAGGCAACCAGCCTACAATTAAACACCTTTCCATCTTTATTAATTATAATTGCTGGTCAGCAATTTTTGCCTAAGGGGATTGTGCTGCTGTTACAGACACACTCACACACAGACACACACTCATACATACACACACACACATTCACACACACTCACACTTACACACACTCACACTTACACACACTCACACTCTCTCTCTTAGTGAGAAAAGAGAGTTTCATTGTGAGGAGTCTTTTTTTTGTTAATAGCTGTTTCTTTTTATGTTGGGTTTTCAGACTGTTGGGATGGTGCTTACCTTTGAGAAGCACTTCGAAGATTTGTTCCTGGGTCAAGAAGCGCATCTGAGCCATTTCATTTCTGGGGAACTGTTCTGCAGTGCGGGTTGTGGACAGCAGGATCAACCAGATATGTTTTTTTTAAATAAAAAAGTAACACAACGACTCCCGGTGTGGCGGCTCCTCGGTAAGTGCGATGAGGAGCTGCCATGTTTTTCACAGTGTTTAGCCTGCCCATTGACAGTGGAGAGCCAACCAGGAATGGCTCCTGTGGGAGTGATGTGGCGCATGTTTGCCGTTATAACCCGCGGGTTATAACGGCAAATTATAACTAGCTAAGCCAATGGAAAAAGTTGCTGGCCAGTTATTATAGAGACATTAACCAAACTTACCTTGTTGTCAGTCAGTTGGTTCATGGTCAGCACTAAAAGCAGGAGGATGGTTGGAGGACAAGAGAGGAGGACCCAATAGGTAAGTGAGGGGTGCGGAGGGGTTGTTTAGTGTTGGCAGGGGGTCTGGGTGCAATGTGAGGGGGTTGAAGGGTTGAGGGGAAAAACACATTAAGAGACCATTTTCTTTTTTACAGGTTTTATTAAAAAAAAATGATGAGGGAGCTTTTTTACTGCAGGTACTGACACCGGGGATTAGGACCCCAGTGTTAGTTTGTTGTTTGGCAGCACCAGGGGTGGCCATCCTAGTGTTGTAGTGTTGCATCCTGTTTGGGGGGTTAGCCAGCACTGGAAATGGGCACCTTGGTGTCAGACTGTGTGCATGTATGGGGGTCAAAAGCTGGTTTGGGCGGAAGGGAGAATACTGCTGGTACAGTTCAGCACCTGCTACCAGCCATCTTAAAACTGGGTTGAGATGGAGGGGGATACTAGCAGTGGGGCTGAGCACCTTAAAGAAAACATAAGATGTTAAAGGCAACCATAAAAGCAAAAGTAAAAAGTTCAGGGTCACAAAACAGTGGCTGGCAAAGAAAAAGTAGCAGAGCAAACAATAACATACATTACATTCATATGAAGAAAATGATAACAGAGAAATGGAAAGAAAACAGAAACATCAAAAAGAGCAAAAAGGTAACAAGGCAGCAGAGAACAGATCTCATCCATCAGCACTTTGCTTCATGTGGCTATCAATGGAGGAAAAATATAATTAAATCTGAACATTCATAACATTTTGGTAAGTATTGTACCACTGATATAGTCTCTGTGTTGGACAGGTCACTTCTGTTGTTTGTACAGCTGCCTGGTCAGAGCCCAGCAGGCATTTTGGGATCACATCACTATAGGAGAGAGAAGGGACTGTGAGCAGCAATGATCCCTGTCTTCTCCTACAGTCCTGATGTTCGCACCTCTGTTGTCGCTGGTGGGCTTTCCTCCACAGACGGAGCTCCCCTCTGTGGAGTGCTTCCCCCTTCCCCCATGCACTACTTTATTCTGCAATTGCAGAAGTGACAGTGGCTGCAAGATGGTGGCCTGACTCGTCTCCACATTTGTGAGTATTGCACATGCGCAGGTCTGTCATCACCGTCATCTTATGGATGGCATCCTCTGGCACTGGTCTTGCTGTGCCACAGCTCCCATTCTGCATAGCTGTGCTGCTGTTTCACCAGAGCTTCCTCTTCTGCCATGGCTCCAATGGACCTTTGCCACCTCTGAAAAGCTCTGGGCAGCTGTAATGGGTCTGACCAGAGTTTGCTCATTATAGTGGTTGAATTCCCCTCTGTTATGCAATGGACCAGCCCTTGACTTAACTTAAGATTCATGCCTTGTCCTGTTCAACTTATAGCTTTTTTGCATGAACCACAGTCCAACAGGCATCATTTTTAATTTTTCAAATAATAGAGTTTGCCCCTTAAAGTGCAGACCAAGTTGTCCTGGTGCACCCCATCACCTTACCCGAAGATGGTGTGCTCAGAGGGGAGGAGGAGAACGGAAGGGGAGGAGCAAGGGGAGAGAACAATAGGCAGGAAACAGGAAGGGGAGGGGCTAAAGGAGGTACATAATGGACAGCACAGGAGTGGTTCAGCCATGTTTGCTGAATTTTTGATCATTCTAAACCACAGCACATCAGATTGGCATCGATTGGAACAAAGGTTGGTGAAATATTCAGGTAAGAAACAAACAAGTGTTGGAGCCAAGGTTAAAGTGCAGGATGTATATGGGAAGAAGTAATAATAATAACCTGGAATTTTATTCAGTGAAATTGTGTCAGGGCCAGGTAAATTAGGAACCAGAAGTAGTAGAAACACATTATTAAAAAAAAAAAAAAAAGATAGAGTCCTTGCTAGTGAGGACAGACAACAATGTATAGTGTTTTTTTGTTTGTAGTACAATGCCAGGAAGCAGTATGGCATGTGTTAGCCAGTGGGGCTGATAGACAGGCCAAGGAATGGCAGTTGGAAGAATGGAGCGAGAGCGAGCACCACGTGGTGGTACCATTTTCGATCGGTACGGCATGGCCCCGGTTTGTTTTAAAGTTAAAATGGCTGGTAGAAAAAAAAGTAGAAGTACAAATTGTTGGTCTGAATGGGTTTATTTCTTCTGCAGTGGGGGCAGAGCATTGATACACATGTGTTGTCTGTGGATGGAACAGCAGGGCCTAAAGTTGTGGCTGGTAGAGCCCGGGCAGCAGTTAGGAAGCGAGCGCAGTGGCGGCGCTTGGAAGTTTCCCCTGCAGTCAGCAGGGCCAGTTTTGCTGCATTGTAAACAAAGTTGATTGGAAAAGGCAACGAATAGGCCTATTCTGGGCCTTAGTATGGGAATGAGGGGAGGTTTTCCTTATGGAGTTTTCGGCGAGCAAGCTGTTGAGCATTTGGGGCTGGAGAAGCTCCTTTGGATGGCATTCTGGCCGGCGATGGGCCAGGAGAGGCCAATGGGACCCAGAATGGGTTTGGGGAGAAAGAAAAGATCATGAGGGATGGTCAGAAGAGGCAGCACAAATTCTGGCTCATGGAGAGAGCGGGAGGGGGGCTCGGAGCGGGAGGCAACACACTAGGTCACATGGCGTGACATCACATGCCATGGAGGGAGGCCCGTGAGATGGGCAGGCCACAGGGGAAGGGTGGGGGGTCAGATAGTAGCCCTCAGAAGCTAGCGGTTCACAATGCAGTCCGCAAAGGGCATCGAGTGCATAGCGACAGCCTGGGGGAGCAGGATAGTGCAGCCATCAGAATTGGCCTGCGGCATGACATCACACACAGTGGGGTGAGGACCTTGAGATGAACAGGGTACAAGGAAGGAGTGGGAGGGCCAGGTGGTGCCCCTCAGATGCCAGTGGGGTGTTTTTTATGCAAAAAGCATTTTGGGGCTATGTTCAAGTGAAGAGAGGGTGGGGAAGCGCTGAGCCAGATTGGGGCGGCCACATGGCATGGCATCACACGCTGTGGAGCAAGGCTAAAAAATAAAATGGGGGACAAAAGGGGGAGTAGAGGGGCTCAGTGGAAGCCTTCAGGTGGGAGGCAAAGGGGGAGCGATGCCATGTCTGCAGTTGGAGACTAAGAAGAAGCAGACAGCAGGCACAGGTGCAAGGACTGAATGGGGGGTGGCCACATCAGTGGGGGGAGGCTTCTGATGAGCAGCACCTTGGGACAGAGCAAGAGGGGAGAAGGCAACAGAGGGAGAGAGAACAAGGAAGGCCTGGTGATTTGGCACAGTCGCTAATGCATGGGAGGGGATAGCGTGGAGGCCTAGAGGGTCATGTGGGGAGACCAGTGGCACCCAGGAGGCTGGGGTTAGTAGGCCAGGCAACTGCAGGCATTCAGAAGAGGGGAAGCAAGGCCCCAGAGGAGGCCGATGGAGAGTGGAGATTTCAGGGGGGCCTAGAAGGCCGCAGAAGGCACGTGCAGTCCAGAAGGCCACAGGGAATGACCCCCCAAAAAAATTGTCAATAAATATATATGCAGGGTTATTTCAGTTTAAGGGATTAATGAGATTTTCAATTTTCTTGGTTTTGGCCAGTGTCTCTACAGTTTCCACAGACCAATACAAAGACATGGCACCGAGGAAGAGCAAGCCATCTAAGGAGGATGCCTATAAAGCCATAATGGAGCTTGCAGAGAAGACCAATAGAGTGTGGCAGATGGTGGAAAGAGGGGAGCCAGGGAGATCCAGGGAGAAATGGAAAGCAGGAAAGGGAAAAGGGGGTGACAGGAAGAGGTCAGCAGGGAGACCAAGCAGCCTTACCAGGTTGCAGCCCCCGACGAGGGTACCTTCCAGAGCTGCCAGCCCAGTACCATTGCAGCCCCAGGTCCCTCCCCATCAGTACCTCCCCAAGAGCAGGTGGCGGTTCCCCCAGCAGGACCCAGACCAGATCCCCCGAGCACACCAGCCCTCCCACAGCCAACAGTACAACTGGACAACTCAGGGTATCCTGAGTCCAACAGGCCGCAAGAAACTGCTAAGGCAACAGGTAAAGTAGGCGGGGTGGTAGAAGAAAGCATAAAAGAATACATAGGTCAAAGTATTGCAACACTCGGGCCAGAGGGGTTGGATCAAATGGAATCTGCACTGGCAGAAATTACAGTAGGTCAGATTCAGTGACAGCGGTAGAGGATAAGAAAGGGGTGGGAAAGACAGGAAAAGGAACAAGGAAGATAGGAAGCCCGGGAATGCGAATAGGGGAGCATGTAACATTGGCCACGAAAGAGAAGATTTGGAAGGGTGAGTATGTGGACATATTTGCTTTAGTGAGCCGGGAGGCAGCAGCGAAATATGAGGAAATTGAGAATATAGGGAAGAGTGAGATGGCGGCAGCAGTGGTTTTGTTGGGCAAGAAAGAGGAGGATAAATTTATCAAAGGAAAGATGTGGGATGGATGGTTTGTAGGTGTTGCTACTTACTCAGCTATAGTGCTGGAAAAGAAACCTGAAATGGGCATACCACTGATCACGTATTCCCTGATAATAAGACGAGCAAAGGCGAAAGGTGGAGTAGGCTGGATATATTACGACAAATTCTTCAGGCAAAGAATGGCGACCTGTGGGGATGTAAGATGGGATACAAAACAGTTGGATCTGTGGACAGATTATGTAACTAATCAGTCCACACCGGAAGGGGAAATCGGAAAAAGGGGAGGGGCACCTCAGAGGTGTTGTTGGGCTTACAATAGGAGTTTCTGCTCTTGGCCCCAGTGTCATTTTCAGCATGCCTGTTCAAAATGTGGGGGGTCACACCCAGTGAGCAGATGCAAAACAACATTGGTGCAAGGGATGCAAGGGACAGGGGGCCAAGGCACAGGCCAACAGTTTTTTTGGGAGGGACAGGGATATAGGGGGCAGACTTGGAATAAGGGAGGGAGGGGTAGAGGGCATGCAGGCAGAGGGAGCCAGAGTTATTGAATGCAGGGAACCAGAAAGGAGCGGAAAAGGGGGGAATACTAGAAAGGGGGTAGGGGACAAGGGACTGGTTCCAAGCAGCAAGAATGCCCATTAAGATGGAAGTGTGGAAAAATTGGTTAAGAAAATATCCCGATTGGGAGGTGGCGGAGTCACTTAGGACAGGGTTTGAGACGGGCATCCTGTTAAAATGCGAAGGTCCACAGCACGCGAGAGAGGCGAATAATCTGGGTTCAGTAAGGGGAAAAGAGGACATCTTAAGATGAAAAATAGAAAAAGAAAAGGCGGCAGGTAGGGTAGAAGGACCATACAAAAAACCACCACTGCAGAACATGAGAATATCTCCATTGAGGTTAGTTCCCAAAAAACAACAGGGGACTACAGAGTGATTCACAACCTGTCATTTCCAGAAGTGGAATCAGTGAACGATTTCATAAGTGAGGAACGTAGTAAGATGAGCTACGCCACATTGGAAGAGGCGGTGCAAATCATCCGGGCAACCAAGGACGCCTGGATGGTAAAAACAGACATAGAATCCGCATTCAGATTGCTTCCAGTTAGGAGGGAAGATTGGGACCTACTGGGCTTTAAGATTGGGGAACAATACTATTTTGTTAAGGCAATGCCCATGGGGTGCTCCATAGCATGCGTGACATTCGAGGCGTCTAGCACCTGTTTACAGTGGATATTTCAGGAGCAGAGTGGGTATAAAGCGGTAATACACTACTTGGATGATTTCCTGCTAATAGGTAGTGGGAAGAGTGAGACAGAAAAAATGTTAGCCAGCTTTCAAGAGTTATGCAGAGAATTAAGGGTCCCTCTGGCTCCAGATAAAAAAAAGGGCCCAGTAGGGTTTTAGAATTCTTAGGCATAGAAATAGACACCCGGAATGAACTCTTTAGGTTGCCAGATAACAAAGTAGTGAAACTGAAGGAGCTGATTAGAGGGGTCATGGGGAGGAGAAGGGTGCAGATAAAACAGGTGCAACAGGTCATGGGTCATTTGAACTTTGCATGCAGAGCAATCAGACTGGGTAGGGCTTTCACAAAATGACTGTCGAGGGCAACAGCGGGGGTATCAAAACCACACCACTGGGCAGACATAATAAAGGGAGTAAGAGAGGATTTCACAGTATGGGAGACATTCCTCAGTACCTATAATGGCTGTTCCTTTTGGCAAGATGAGTGGGTACATAACGCGGATCTGGAGCTTTACATGGATGCAGCAGGGGGGCTGGGTATGGGAGGCTATTTAAAAGAGAAATGGTTTGCAGAACCATGGCCTGCAAACTGGGTGAAAGATGGGAAAATAAGGAATATCACACTGCTGGAAATCATGCCCATATGAACTTGTACCTTGGTGTGGGGAGGGGAATTGCATAACCAGAAGGTCACATTTTGGTGTGACAACAAGGCAGTGGTGGATGTTTTAAATAACAGGGGAGCCAGATCAAACATGGTCATGGGGGTGTTGAGACAGCCAGTTTTAAGGGTCCCACAATTGAACATGTCATTCAGGGCAAAACACATAGAAGGAGTACAAAGCATCCTAGCTGACAGCCTTTGCTGTCTGCAGCTGGACCGTTTCCGGATGCTGGCACCAGCAGCAGAGGATCGGAGAACACCAGTACCAACAAACATCTGGGACATTGGCGAAAGGGAGCAGAACTGCTGTTTTGCAGCTCATGGACACCACGGACTTTGAGGGCCTACAAAGGGGCATGGCGGGTGTTCCAAATATTCAGGGCCATGCACCACATGGAGGTAAGTGGACCAATCACAGAGAAACAGTTAGGGAAGTTTACAGTAGATCAATGGAAGACAGAGGCATAGCTCACAACACGATGGAGGTGTACCTAGCAGGAATTAGCTTAATCTGCAGCCTTAAGAAATGGGGGGACCCAACGAAGTCCATGTTGATCAGGAGAATAATGCAAGGATGAGGAACACTGAAGCGAAGACCCACGGATAGAAGATGACCCATAGGAAAACATTGGCTGGCAAAATTAAAAGGGGCATTGCCGGCGGTCTGCAGATCAAAAGACAAGGCTTGGTTGTTTCATGCAATTTACATGGTAATGTTTGCAGGGGCTCAGAGAGTGAGCAAAGCGGTGGGGCATGGCAAAAAAGAGGGAGAAGGTGGGCTGGAATGGGAAGACATAAGCTGAGGGATGAAGGAGATACACATACTAATAAAGAAGTCAAAGACAGATCAAAGGAGGACAGGTTGCATGGTGACTTTGAAGTCTCAAGAGGAAGACTCAGTGTGCCCAGTAAAAGCTTTGTGGGCTTATGCCACAGAGTGGGGATATAGAACAGGGAGCTTATTTATTCATGGGGATTTAAAAGGAGTCACCAGTTACCAGGTTACAACCATGCTCAAGAAAGGTATGCAATTTCTGGGTGAGGAACCAGGCAATTACTCCTCCCACTCTTTTCGGATAGGAGCTGCTTCACAGTGGGCAGCTGCAGGGGAGAGAGTGACAAACATGTTAGAAAAATGGCGCTGGTGATCTGCCAGTTACAAAATATATATTTGGGCTTTGCAGTATGGAGACTAACATGTCATCTGTTTTTTGTTTCAGGTACAAGACCAAAAGGGGAGGGGGGCAAGAAAAAGGGGAATGCGGATGTGAACAAAAAACATGCTTTAAGTATTATATTCTGCTTAATTTCCATAGGAAAAGGGAGGATCAAGGAAGTATGGCTCTGTGGCCACTCATACATTTATTGGGCAGAAAAAAGAGTGGAGAAAAGGCCCGGGGGGAAAACAGTTATACCAGGATGTGTTACAATGTAGGTTGGTTTGGTGTGGCATCCGAGAGATGAGATGGACGCAGCTACTTCCTACACTAGGAGAGATGAAAGAGCAGTGGCCAGTTCTGGACCTAATTATTGTACATCTAGGGGGCAATGACATTGGGGGAAAGCCATGGGTGGACACATATATGCAGGTAAAAAGGGATTTAGAGAAAATCCAACAATGGTGGCCGGGGGTATGCCTCGCCTGGTTGGACATAATCCTGAGGAGGGTCTGGAGACATGAGCACAGCCATAGAGCTTTAGACAGGGCTAGGAAAAAAATGAACAGGAGAGTGGGAATATTGATAAAGAAAATGGGGGGAGATAATACGACGGAGGGGTGGAGGAGTGGGTGGAAGATTTTTACAGGTCAGATAGAGTGCGCCTGTCAGATTTAGCCATAGATATGTTTAATACAGAAATTTTGGGCTTTGTAGAGGAATGGAAAAGACATGCAGGTGGTACTGTATAAAAAAAAAGGGAAAGGAAGGGAATTTCCCTATCCATTTTTAGGAAAGCCAGCCATCCAACCCAAGCTGGAGACTGGCTAATGGGAAAAAGGGGAGGGAGGGGAAAGAAAAAGGAAGAGGATGGAAAGAAGGAGAAGCTGAAGGAGAAAAATTGGTCTTGGTTCTCACCGTTACCTAATAGGAAAAGAGGAGAAGAAGGCACCCAGGTTTTCACCTGGGGGAGCAAGGGTCAAAATGGATATATGGATGCAATAAAATGCAATGGTGAAAATATAAGAATAAAGAAATGAGATGACAATGGAATCATGGTATATATAATAAACTGATTGCCAATCTGAGCACAACAACATACAGTGGTCTGTGTCTTTTGTGGGGGGAAATGGGGAATATCTGGGACAATGGAGTTTGCCCCTTAAGGGGCAGACCAAGTTGTCCTGGTACACCCCCTTCACCTTACCTGAAGATGGTGTGCTCAGAGGGGAGGAGGGGAACGGAAGGGGAGGAGCGAGGGGCAGAACAGTAGGCAGGAAACAGAAAGGGAAGGGGTTAAAGGAGGTACATAATGGACAGCACAGGAGTGGTTTAGCCACTTTTGCTGAAGTTTTGATCCCTCTCACCCACCCCATTAAATATGGAACATGTGGGGAAGACAGTCAATAAGGGACTGTGCATATGAAGGGAAGACAGTCAGAAAGGGACTGTGAGTATGGTCTGTCAAAGGTGGATGAAAGAATTTGTCCAGTAGGACAGTATTGGACTGCCAAAGGTGGATGGCAGAGAAAAGGGGGAAAGGGGGGGAGAGGAGGGGACAAGAAAAAGGAAGAGGATGGAAAGAAGGAGAAGCTGAAGGAGAAAAAGCAGTCTCAGTTCTAACCATTACCTAATAGGAAAAGAGGAGAAGAAGGCACCCAGGTTTTCACCTGGGGGAGTGAGGATCAAAATGGATATATGGATGCAATAAAATGCAATGGTGAAAATATAAGAATAAGGAAATGAGATGAAAATGGAATTATGGTATATATAATAAATTGATTGCCAATCTGAGCACAACATACAGTGGTCTGTGTCTTTTGTGGGGGAAAAGGGGAAAATCCGGTACAATAGCCATTACTCAAAGCAGAGAATCGGAATGCCAAATGGATGTATATGTGTGTTTCTATGTACAGCAGGGGTGTCCTGGGTCATGTTGATGCTATATGAATGTGAAATTGTGTCTTGTTTATATTTATTTATTTATTCTTTATTTTTGAGCAGAAACCAAACTATTTATGTGTTTGTTTATTAATTAATTTATGTATTTATCTATTGATAACCATCTAAGATGGACTGAGACCTAAGTCACTTTTCACATGTGACCCAGAGAAAACAGATTGTTTTTAAATCAATATGTGACAGCAGGGCAATCATGGAAGCATACTTGTGGGTGAACATGAAACTGTGATCAGATTTTAGGGCTTCAGACTACAAAACAGTTTTTTGTAGGTCAGGTGATAAACTGTGTTCATGCTTGCACCTTAAGTGTATGCTTTTATTGTTATACTTTCTGTTCCCTCTCCCCCGGGTCACACCTGGAAATGGGACTTAGCTCAGTGTGCCTCTCTCAGGGACCAGGTTTCAAATACTGTAAATAAACACATCAATAAATCCATTAAGGTAGGTACTGTATCTCCACATTGGGCAGACTTGATAGACCACTAGGTTATCTTTTGCTAGCACAATTCTATGTTTTTATGTTTCTATATAGTGAGATGGACATAAGGTGAACTTTAACTCCATTTTAAATCGTTCGTACTGTAGTTTGTCTTGTAGCTTATTCCAGTGCTGTGGTCTCTCTGGTAGATATGTTGAGAAGTTTTAATCTACTGATGAACTTTCAGTGAACTCACCCATTTCACCTTGGTGGAGCAATCTGTAAATTTTTGCTATTAGGCTGAACATGTACCTAATTGACTTTGCCAGAAATACTGCCGCAAAGGTCAAGCAGTGGAATTTTGCCCACAAATGGTGGAATTTCACCTGCAAATGGTGAAATTCTATCATTTGTGGGTGAAATTATGCTTTTCATTGGTGAAATTCTGCACTTCATGGGTGGAAACTTGAACTTCGCAGATCGATCCACATTCCGTGAATTGCATTAAATTTGCAGATTAATTTGGGAATTTTGCCAGCTTCACTCATCTCTAGTCTCTGGTATGAGAAAGTTTGTTCATTGCTTTTTGTTTTCGTCCTGGTGATAGTGCATACATTGGTGTCATTGGTCATAAGCTTACTAACTCTCAAAGATCAATGCCAATGATCGCTTACTTCTCTCACTAATCTTCAAAGTGCTGCTGTACCTCTCAGCATCTACAATATAAGGTGAGTTTGAGCCCTCGTGGTAATATGCTTACTACACTCAACATATCCACAAATTAAGGTAAATAATACAGTATATTTTAAGAAAGAAGGTAAAAAAAATGATGATTACTGTACTTAACACTGCTGAAAACACCCATGCAAAAAATGCACAACATGGGTACTCTCTGAATATGCTACTTGAGTTAAAAAAAGTGAAAACAATTATTGCTGCATTTTTTTATCATTTTTAGCTACAGTATAATTCTCTACATCTCTTATAACAATCCAGACCCTGATTTGATATTGAAACCATTCACTTATACAGATGGGTGAAGGCAATCTGGGTTCCCTTGCTAGTGAACATATTGAATCGGGACTCTTAAAGTTTTCATTGTGACTCTGGACTTTTTAAGGATGTATGTTCCAACAAGAAAAGTAGTAATTTACTGAGTAACAGCTCCTAAGAACTCCCAACCATGAACTATTAAAGGGCTGAATCACCAAATCCAAACTTACAGTATTCAGAGTTGTTCAGGGCAAGAAGGCAGGCTTGCTGCACATCACCTCTCATTCTATGGGAGGGATGGGAAGGACTCTGTTTACATTTAAGCACAATTATAGAATCACAATAGGCCTCCTGCCATTTCTAAAGTAAAGCCTTTGGGTAGCGGTGGTTCCATGTAAACTATGACTTCAGTTAGAGCCAATAATGATCTACTTATCAAAACCTTAATCTTCTTCCATTAGAACATTTTGTAAAAAGTCCTCAAATGCATTTTTTTTAATTTGGGGGAGAAGAGGAGGAGGAGGAGGATGCACTGATAGGGTAAGTGATATGTGATTACTGGAACAGTGACTGCTATTATTTTGGGTTTCCTTACCCTTTGTGGATTTATACTTCTACAAGATATACTATAGGCACATGCTGACAAACGTAGATTATATTATCCCCATAGTTTATGATTGGCTAGTTCTGACTTTAGAACTGATTGTTGCAACACTGTGAATACATTCTCCTCTTACATCTTCTCTTGTGCTAATCTCTCTTTTCTTCTGACTCATGCACAAATTTGAATTCCTGTCTGCCTGAGGGCTTTTTTCCTCCACAATGATGACTCCTGCCTGGTTTCCTAAACAACTCTGTTCTCAGAAGTAACTAGCAGGTGAACACCCATTCTGTCAGTCCAGATAGGTGAACATTCTCCTCATAGCCTGTGCAGCTGCTCAGCTGACACCCTCCTCACAGAACAAGATCAAGTGACGATGCTCAAGCAAATAATAACCCTAAATATTACATCACAAATAAAATATACCAAGAGGCACAGAACTAAGGGTGTGATTCTGTCTCAGAGCTCTGGTGACATATGTAAAACCATAATAGCTTAGAAATGTAATCAGGACCTCTTCATGGAATTCTAGCTTTAGTACAGTGTTTACAGTATACTGCTGGATGTATATTATAGGGTACTGCAGATCTTACTTGCATGGTTTGTAAATAATCAAATAGTAGTACTGTCCAATGGAGTGGATCAAAGCAAACTAATTTTGTATTCAACAACAACACGTT
Organism: Neoceratodus forsteri; assembly: GCA_016271365.2. Lineage (NCBI taxonomy): Eukaryota > Metazoa > Chordata > Ceratodontiformes > Ceratodontidae > Neoceratodus > Neoceratodus forsteri. The sequence goes on along the minus strand of CM057450.1, from coordinate 654,117,889 downwards.
GTCTGCTCCAATCAGAACAAGTCAGATAATGACTATCAAACACTTTTAGGGCTACTACGCCGCATCACTACCCTGTAAAAAATCCCTCCTTGCAAAATCCCCCCGAACATGGCCTTAATGCCATAATGCTCATGATCCAAATAGGGAGGGGATTACATATTCCCTAATGCCTAGGCTGTGTCGGGGGCTAGTCCCTTCCCTGGTTGATCATATAAGAACAACTCTGCCAATGTGCAAGACTAGGCCTTGCCTTAACTAATCCCACTACACTATCACCTTCCTCCTTAGGCCTAATGACTCCATCCTTTCTGGCATGGACCAGGGGCTGGTCACCTCTGCTATTTTTTGTCGACCTAGCTAAAGCCTTCAGCAGTGTTGCCCACCCCATCCTTCTGGACAAGCTAAAAGATACTGGGCTATCCTTCTCCTCTGTTGAGCAGTTTCACTCACACCTTGAAGGCAGGACCCAAGCTGTCCATAATGATGACCCCATCTCCCCTCCGGTCCCTCTCTACTTTGATGTCCCCCAAGGATCTGTCATTGGCCCTATCCTATTCTCCATTTTCCTAAAAGACCTCCTCCTCACCTGCTTCTCTGGCTCCATTTGCATGAACTCAGACAAAACAGTTCTCCACATCTCTGGTTCCTCTACCTCTGAGCTAACAGCCCAGCTTCAACTGGATTTCTTCTACATCCAGCACTGGTTTCATGTCAATCAGCTGTCCCTCACTGTCAAGTAAACAGTCTCAATAACATTTGGCACTAGGCAGAGACGTGCAAGCTCTTCCCTACCCCTTCTTCATGACCTTTGATGGTGTTGTGATTGAGGGTGTCTTCTCCTTTAAATACCACAAGGTATGGTTGGATTGTCATTTTGACTTATCTACTCACTTGGATGCCATCCACTAGGAACAAAATAAGTATCCCACTTCCTGTCTGTAGAGAGATTGTCATGAAGATGTTTCTACCTATCTTCAATTACGGCACCATTGTATATAGCGCTGCTCCCAAGTAAACTCTTGCCAGGCTGGAGCCCCTCTTGCACTCCCTCCACCTCTTTACCCTGGATTGCCTCTGTAGAACCCACCACTGTTACCTGTGTTCCTTCATCTCCTTGACCTCCCGTGATGCCAGGTGCCTTGCTTATTGTGCCTCCTGCACCTCCAGATTCTGTCTGGATTCCCTTCCACCAACTCCCCTCCTTCCAATCCTTCCCTCCTTCAACCTCCTACTCCCTTTGCAGTTCTGATACCTGCTCTCTCACCCTCCTCCCTGTAAAATCCTCTGCTTGTCAAGCTGCTTTCTCCTTCTCCTTCCCCAACTTTGGAGAACCCTGCCCATTGACGTTTGCAGTGGTCCCTCTTCCCTAGCTGTAAAATCCCTCCTCCCTGCCCTCACTACCCACTCCTGCAGTTGCCATTGTTCCTAGGCTGGTCTCACTTCTCATCCCTCCATATTACTTCCTCTCCCTACTACCTGGTTTATCAGTCCACTATCCCCATTGGACTTGCCCCTATTGTACTCTTAATCTCCCTTCCCTTCCTCACTTTGCTGCTAGTTGCACTTTGCTGAACTTTTACTATTGATAGTCTATGTTTTGCACAACTAGAACACTATGTTTCCTCTTAATTGTCTACCATGTGCTTTTTATTGTTATCATAATTGTAACTTTATTGATGAAACTTATTACTGCACTCTCGCTATCCCCTTCCCCCTGGACACGTCTTGAAATTAGCTGTTCAGCTCAGTATGTTTTTCCTGTTGAAATGCTTGAAATAAATTCCAGGGGACCCCATACCTGGGACCCAATTGCAGAGCCTAGGAGAAAAGATGTATCAGAGTATAATGCATAGAGTCTGCACCATTGCCGAGACTGCACCCACAATGAGTGAGGTAAGAGAGGCGATAGACCCCCAAACTGGCATCGCAGGAGGAAGCCAAAGTCCCAGTCAACACTACACCAGGAGAGCTGTATGTAAAATGGCCCTGACTGGAAAGTGATTGCCCTGTTGATTTGACAGGGAAGTTGGAGATACTGTATGTACTGACTTTTTTCCTCTGGATTCCTGTGCATCTGCGTGAAGAAAAAGTATGGCAACTGTCCTCTGTACTTCATGAACTTGTGCATCCCTCCCTGTGTGGGAAGCTGTTGGCTGCTGCGTGTGTAACCTCTGTCTGAGCTGCAGCACTTTGAAGGAAATGCTGGTAGTCAAATAAATGTACAGCACTGCTGGTTTGACAAGACATCAGTGTTTGGCATTTTTATGTTTGCTTGCACGTATGTGCAAGAAACATAATGCCACCATACAAGTTTTCGTAGGTGTGCCTCCTCCACTTCCAATGCCCTGCTCCCTTTTGCAGGCACAGCTGCATCATGCCAATGAATGTCCGAGCTGTCTATGACAGCCATTCAGATGCTGTGGCATACAGTTCTGAGGAAAACACCGCCACAGTCAGCAGTGGTAATGTGTAGGCAATTTGCATACTGCCATCGGCAGTATGCAAATTGCCTACATGTACATCAGCACTGCATCTGAACTGTCATAGACAGTTTATTGTTCCCCCCTGAACACTATGTAGCATGCTGAGAGTCCAGCCCAGCATGCTCATGCACTCCCCTCCAATCCTGCACACTGTATGACCGATGGGGGTGCCCAATCCCCCACCAGCTCCACTGCCCCCACCAAACAGACTTCTAGGCGCCATGCTGGGAGCCCACCCCAGCATGGCAAAAGTCCTTATGGCCGACGGGGGTGCCTAATCCCCCATCTGCTCCACTGTACTCCCCCCCAAAAAAAACACAGACTACTAGGTGCCTCCTTGGGAGCCCACCCTAGCGTGGCAAAAGTCAGTATGGCTAACAGGGGTGCCCCATCAGCTCCACTGCCCCCCAAAATAACTTTTCAGCTGCCACGCTGGGAGCCCACCTCAGCATGGCAAAGGTCCCAAGGCTGCCTTCCAAATAAAAAAAAACCTGTAAAAATAAAAATAGTCCCTCGTTGACTGTCTTGCCCCCCTCCCCCACTGCAGGACCCCTGTTCAAATCCAGCCATCGCTCTCGGTCTATTTGTGCTTGAAAACAATGTAACTGCTAGAACTCAGGCCTGTCCCCTGCCTAAAGGGCCTTATCTACAAAGGAACCCTGGTGTTTACATATGTAATACATGATCAACAAGCACTGACATGTTAGGAAGCAAAACAAATGTGGCAAATAGCTTATATAACCAAGCTCCAGGCAATTACATTTCTCCAGAAACTCCAAGTCCGTGCTAAGGTTTTCACATGGAACAAAACCAAGTTGGTTCTTTCGGTTAAAACATGTTTATTGAAAAAACATGTAGCACTCCCCTCAGGTGCTCAACGCTTTCGAACACCTCTGTGTTCTTTCTCAAGGCATAAGAAGGCTGGTAGTCATTCCCTATTTAGATGGAATTACTTAAAGGTACAGTGCAACAATAACATATAAAAACACACACACACACATATATATATATTTATAGATATACAGTATATGTACACATGTGTAACCCCTAGGTGGCACTATCCCAAGAGCTACTACCTCTACCTGCTTGGCTAGTTGCAGGTCAAGGGGCCTGGGTCCTGAAACGGGTGCCTCCACCCAGAGGATAGGCTTGTTAGTAGCAATGATAAACTGGGTATAGCCCTCCGGGACACTGTAATCCCCTCTTTTCCCTTTAGTGGCCTAGACAATATGCAATAAACACTTTTACAGTACCCCCTATTCAGCATATCACTGTTTTCACTTACCACCAGGGTTGGTTCCACTAGTTCGACCCTGGAGACCCCCTGTAAAACAAGGTTAGGCACAGCAAAGAACAACAGTACAGTGTTTTTGGTACAGACTGGAACCACAGTCAGATTAAATGCAAAAAGATTTAGATCTGATTTATTCAGGGAAACTGAACAAGGGAGGACAGTAATCAGGTTGATTGATTCTGAAACTGATTTAGTCAGGCAATTATGTGTTCACTTTTAGTCCCTGCACAGTCACACACTCTGGGTACACAGTTGGAAGTAAGGTGGACTAGCCTGGAACATTGCCCAGAGTAGGCCAGTGTTGCAGCTGCTCAGGGCCCTGTGGTGAAAAGAAAAGGCATGCACAACTATACACAATTTGTAATCTGGAGCCAAGAGACTCAGTTCGTGAAAGGAAAAACAGCAATGCAGTTAGATGACAACACTTGTAATTTAGCGGATGTTGCAGGGAGCTTCCATGATTGTTACTCATGCTACCCAATACGAGACACAGTAGAGACGAAATGGAAACTGCAGGTTGACAACTGGTATGGCAGGAGAAGCAGGGCCCACATGAATCACCGATGTGTCGTCGCCTTTCGAAATGTTGAGCAGGGAGCTGATCCCCAGGCAAGTCTCTCATCAATGGTATTCTTTGCACCTGAAGTAGCTGGCTGGACCAGTGCGGCAAGGCCTAGGCTGAGTGAAACAGTTCAGATATCAGTCCGGGAAGGCTGGATGCAGCTTCCAGCAAGCTTGGCACAACTAAATAGTGGGGAACCAAATTGCGTCCCACTAACAGCATACAGCACATTTATAGTAAAGCAATCACCATACCACCAAGCAGAAACCGATGCTCCATAGTAGTATCAGGTCCTGACAGGCTGATCGCACTGAGGCAAATCTTAGGTCCCCTTCAGGAAGATTCAGTTTGTCACAATTCAGGATTCTGGTCACAACACAGCAACTTCAGAGAAAGTCCGATTTCTCTTTGGCTCAGAAAGGTTCCCTCACAAGGGAAGATGAGGTAGGCAGGCCAAACACAGCCTTCCCACTAGTTTCCCATGCTACGATGCAGGGGCAGCTGCTCGAATCACTTGAACTGCTCACTCTCCAAACTCTACCTCCAGACTGACCTCTGCTGCAGGCAGTACTGGGACGTCCTTGGAAATCCAAAAGGTTTGGTTGGTTGACCCATCTGTCTGTCACAGCTAGAGCTTCCCCTCCAGGTCCATTTAGGCACCAAAGTACAAAAACTACAATTCCTACAGAAATTCACTCCCATAAGACCCCTGGGGACAGACACCATTTTAAGGTCCCCAAAGGTACTGATTGGTCCCAATAGGCAGTCCAGAACCAAGATGGCGGTGTAATGCAGAAGTGTCCATGCTGCAAAAGAAGGCAGGTTAGACAAACTATAATATTATTATTATTAAAACAGATAAACAGTAAACAGTCACATTTCCTAGCATGGCTCCCTCTACGCAAATAGCGATGGCAGAATGGAGTGAAGAATGGAGTGATAATACTGTAGCCTGGGCGGGACTCAAGCCTGAAATCACTCGGCCCCTACCCAGATTAATTTTATACCATGAAATAGGCAGCTCTTAAAGAGACAGGCATGGAAGCTAACAGGGCACTCACATGCAAACACTTTTAAATTGCTAGGACACAGAACACCAGCCTGGCAGTGGCATTTAGGCAAGCCCAAGGAACATTTTTGGGAACTCCCATTTGTATGGGGGGGTTACACCCTTCTCTGCCTGGAAAGAACTTGACATCCACGTCAGGTCTATACCACTACAGCATGGAGAAAGACAATATATGATACGTTACATACATGACATTACTACAGAATACAGTAATGACTGATACATCAGTAAATGTAAACTTAACACATTACTATACTTACTCAGTGTTCTCTATTCATATACTATATTCATGACACCAGCTTTGCATTTTTCATACATTCAATACTGATTTTACTATGAACTATGCAATAACATTACTATACTTTTCAGGTAATTGTTTCTTGCACTTTGAATAACATAGATTGGGGGCCCATTCATATCTGCTAACTTAGGACTAGATGGGACAGGGGTACTGAGTGAAGAACAATTAACTTAGAAGTGGCAGACAGGCTCACTTTGGGCAGTGAGCTCTTGGAAATTTAAACACCCTTGTGAGCAACATTGAGAGGCAAATCCACAGACCTCCCAGGGGAGTCATAGCTAAAGCGCATTACTGACTTGACAGCTCACCCAGACTTTTTGGGGGGAACAGACACAGGCTCTGGACAGCCAACACTGGCATTGGTTTCTTCTCCTGTAGTGAGAGATGTCTCTGCACTGGTTGAAATGTCCAGATTGGGAACACTATCAGCTCCTTGCTCTGCAGATTCTGTTTCTACAATACTTTGCTCATTATTATCTTCTGCAAAGGGCCCAAGTTGCTCATTCTGAGGAGACTCTGGCACTAAAGGGGTGCTGTCAGCATTTTCATACTGTTCTGCAAGTTCTGGTATGTCACCAGGGAGATTTACCACATCAGATTCCTCCTCAGGTAATTCAAAGAGTTCTACTAGACATAAAGATTCTGCCACTTCAGATGCAATACTGTGCACTTCACTTTCATAGAGCGTTGGCTCCAGGGAAGAAGCTGGAGGGTTAGGCAGTCCTGAGGGTCCAGCTTTATCCCCATGATTATACATAGGGTTCCCTCGAAAAAGTTGACTCAGTTCATAAAAAGGGTAATAAGCATTGTTACACTCACTGTCATCAGAAGTGGACTGACAGTCACTATCATTCTTGGTCTGCCAGGGGGAAGGCCTTAAATCTGTAACAACTGGGGCAGGTTGACTCTGTCTCTTCTTAGCAGCAGCATGAGTCACCGGCCCAGGAGAGGCAACATCTGATGGTTCAGCATCAATGATCACTTGGCCGATAGGCAGTAGGTGGTTTCGGTGCATGGTCTGGGCAGCTTTAGAGTCATTCTCAGGGTGCACTTTGTACACAAGTAAATCATCCAGCTTACTTGTACATGTGGAAGATGATGCCACCTGTTGGTGATTTTATGCTTGCCATGCAGTCCCAAGTTACGTAGTAGCACTCAATCCCCAGGCAACAACTCTTGGGCCTCACCCGTCGATCATATCTCACTTTGTTAGCAAGGTTTCATTTGGCAGCCATTGTTTGAGCCAGTTGGTATGCATGGTTCAATTAAGCTTTCAGTTTCTGCACATAGTGTAAATATCTCTCAACTGTGGCCACATCCGGAAAGACTCCAAAGCAGACATCTACGGGCAACTGGGCTTCTCTCCTGAACATGAGGCAATAGGGAGAGAACTCGGTAGCATCACTTTTGGTGCAATTGTAAGCATGTACCAAGGTGCTAATCTGCTGGCTCCATTTGGACTTGTCTTTGGGATGAAGTGTGTCCAACATATCCAGGAGAGTCCTGTTAAAGAGTTCAGGTTGGGGGTCCCCCTGTGGATGAAAAGGAGTGGTTCTAGACTTTCGCACCCTCCACAGGGAAAGGATCTCCTTAACCAATCTGCTTTCAATGTCCCTTCCTTGATCAGAATGGATATGTTGTGGCACACCATAATGGACAAAGAACTTTTCTACTAGCACCTTGGCCACCGTAGAGGCCTTCTGATCCTTGGCCAGGAAAGTTTGGGCATATCGGGTAAAGTGATCTGTTACTACCAATACACTGTCAATGTTCTTTTGATCAGGCTCCTGACACAAGAAGTCTATGCAAACCAGTTCCATGGGGACACTGGTTGAAATGTTAACAAGAGGAGCAGCTTTCTGGGGCAAGGCTTTTCTCTGAAGGCACCTACTGCAGATTTTGACATGGTTTTCAACATCAGCCCCCATTTTTGGCCAGTAGAATCTGGACCTCACCAAGTCGAGGGTCTGGTCAATACCAAGGTGTCCCATGTGGTTGTGCAGGGACCTCAGCACCAGCTGCTTGAAGGCTGTAGGTAGCACCAATTGTTGCTTGTCCAACTGACACCGATGATCTACTGTCTCTTGAAATAGTAACTGGTTCCCCAACTTTAATTGGGGGTCTTCTTTGAATAATAAGGCAGTTCATAAGTCTGCAGAACGTAATTTAGACACATCTTTCCTAGCACGTAGGGCATCGAGTGTAGGCTGGATCATGGGATCTTGGGATTGAGCCCACTGAATACTGTCATTATCAAACTGAGGCAGGGCACTGATGTCCAATGCAGAAAAATGACAATAGGCTGCAGGTATGCAAGTATCGGGGATCCCCAAACAGTCCACTGTATCTGCGTGAGGCTGCTCGTCGTTGTCAAATTTTTGGCACAGTGCTTTAATAGAGTGCTCTGACAGCCTCACCTAGTTGTCTTGGGGGCTTGGCTACCATGAAAGAGCATCAGCATCAATATGGTTCTGTCCAGGGTGGTATTCAACCGCATAATCATAGGTTGACAGAGCAGAAAGCCACTGATGGCCAGTGGCGTCCAACTTTGCTGAGGTCTGTGCGTATGTTAGAGGGTTGTTATCAGTTCTTACCAATATTTTGGCCCCATAGAGGTACTCATAAAACTGGTCAACTATGGCCCACTTTAGACCAAGAAACTCCAACTTGTGAACAGGATAGTTTTGTTCAGATGATGTCAAACTTCTACTGACGAAGGCCACAGGTCTCAGGCCATCTTCCTGATCTTGATACAACACGGCTCTGAGTCACTTCAGGCTGGCATTCATATGTAGGACATAAGGCTTGGTCGGGTCAGCAAAGGCAAGTACTGGGGTATGAGTAAGCTGATAGATGATCTCGAAGAATGCCGCCTCACACTCAGGGGTTCAACGGGCTCCAAATGGTTCTCCTGTTTGGAAATACACCTTTTCTTCTGCCTTGAGGGATCCCTTCTTATATCTGCAATTGGTAGGAGGATAATCTTGAGTGATATTAAGAAATGGTCAGATTACTTTTGAATAGTCTTTAATGAACCTCCGATAATAGCCACAGAACCCCAAGAAATGCTGAAGTTCTTTTAAGTTAGTTGGTTGAGGCCAGGTGGTCACGGACTCTACTCTGCTGGGGTCTGTCTGTATCCCCTCGGCTGACACTATGTGTCCCACATATTTTACAGACGTTTGGAAAAACTGACACTTGTCTATAAACAGTTTGAGGCTTGAATCCTTCCAAGCAGTCAAGAACTTTGAATAATCTGGTTTCATACTCTTCAAGGTGCGTCCAAAGACAAAGACATCATCCAACAATACTAGACATTCTAGCAGATTCATGTCCCCTACTGCACGCTCCATCAGTCTCTGGAAAGTGGCAGGGGCACCCGAGATCCCCTGAGGCATCCTCTGAAATTCATAGAACCCCAAGGGACAAATGAAGGCTGTTTTCTCATGGTCCTCAGGAGCTATCAGGATTTGGTAATACCCACTTCGTAGATCAGGTACTGAAAACCACTGGCTCCCATTCAGGCAGTCCAGGGCATCCTGTATGTGGAGCATGGTGTATTGATCTGGTACATTCCATCTGTTTAAAGTCTGATAATCCACACACAACCTCATGGACCCATTCTTCTTGCCCATGACTACAATGGGAGACACATAGGGGCTTCTTGACTCTTAAATAATGCCAGCAGCTAGCTTCTCCTGTAGGTGCCTCCGAACATCATCTATATCAGCTGGGGAAAGGTGGCAGGACCACTCTCTAAAAGATCTGTCATCATGAAGCCTGATAGTGTGCTCAGCACCATGGATGCACTCCACATCCCACTCCTTTAAGGAAAACACATGGTGTCTCTGGGCAAGTTTCCTACTGACTCAAGTCTTCCATTCAGCAGACAGTGGGGAATCACCAAAGTCAAATAGGTCTGGGTTCACTTCCTCCTTTTCACTGGAATGTTCTTTGCTAGGCAGTACTGCACTGTCCATACAGTGTATCGTAGCTAATGTACACCCCCGGTTCACTTGGATTTCTCGATCTGACACATTCTGTATTGAACCATTACCTGCTGTGCATAGGAATGGGCACAGGAAGGCAAGATACTTGGTTTAACCAATAACCCATCTGGTTAGTTCCCTTCACCGGGTGCATCAGCATCAATATCTTATTTTTCTTGTCTTTTCTAAGCCGAACTTTGCCATGAATGGTGTACTGAGCATTGGATGGTAGTATCAGAGAGTCGGGATCTTTCTTCCACACTATCACCACTGACTCATCTCTGTCCACTTTGTCAGTCTATTTCTGCAGGTCATAGGCTCTCTTTATCAAGGCGGCAACTCTCAGAGCCTGCCCAGTCTGTTACACTTGTTTCTCTTGACACAGCTGCACCAGTCTTCCAAACATATGGGCACTGGTTCCAATGAGCAAGGGAACCCCATCATACAATCCTGTAGGAGGACACATGAGTGCTAGCATCTCTACTTGTTCATCCACTCCGGCCACCGCAGTAGAGAAAGACAGCCAGATCCAAACATATCCCAAATAGGGGTAGGACTTCTCACTTAACCCCCACACATGTAGACCCTTCAGAGGCTACAGGGGCACTCCAGGCAGGTGTTTTCAGTACCAATCTTGAAACACTATTGTCACTTGTGATCCACTGTCAAGCACGGCCCTTGCAGATACACCATTTATTGTTACTGTGGTCTCCACTGATGGGCCTATCACCTCAGACCAATCAGGTGAAGAGGACTTAGACATCTGTTTTATGGCCGTCTTAGAGGAATAAGTCTTTCTCATAGGCCCCTTCTGAGGTCTTATACTGCTTCGACAAATCAATGCTAGCAGCCTTGTAGTAACCTTTCTCAGATTCTCAGGCAAACTGCAGTTGGGCCGGGTATGCCCATCTTCTCCACAATGGTACCAAAAGATGGGTTCTTTAGAGTCTCTAGGGGAAGGAAACCCACTTTCTTGTTTAGGTGGGGAGGCAGATCCCTGGGTCCCTCTCTGATCTGGGGTTCACTTTCCCTTCCTTCTGAACTTCTCCAAGAATTGACTACTTGAGTGGCCCTAATAAGGTTTCCTGCCAGGCCTCTCAGTTCTCATACTTCTTCCATCAGATTACTCTCCTTCTGAGTTTCAGAAGAAATGACATGCACCCCCCCCCCTCCAGGTGGGATCTCACTCTTTTGCTCAAGAGGCACTTGACATGAGTTTGCATCTTTCACCACCTCAGCAGCTTGTTGACTGGACCTCATCTCTTTCAGTTCCTTAATCAGTTCCCTCATCTGTTGTAGTTCAGACTCATCACTTCGATCAGGGGTCTGACTGCTGCAGGCAACCCCAGCACAGGGCTTCCACCCCTCCTCATCATTTTCTTTTCATGAATCTCTTTCATAAGGCAGCAATATTCGTGAGGGTTTTCCCCCCTGTCTTGCAACTTCAGCTTCAGTATTATTACCCTAGAGTACCTGGTGGACTTCAAAATATGCTCTAATTGAACTCGATTCAGTTCACTGGCAGGCACTCCACCTTTTCTATGAGCCCTCTGTGGAGCCTGTTCAATTCTCTTAACAAACATGAATAACTTCTCGTTCTTCCATTGTTTAGCAGACTTGAATTTACACATCAGGTCATCCCCCAACTCAGTGCTACGAAAGACCCCCTCCAGGGCAGAGAGGTACTCAGCAGCAGAGGCCTCTGGGCTGGTGGAACGAAGAAAGCAGATGGCCTCCAGTGCAGAGTCCCTCACGTTCTCCATGAGTCTCCTTCTATTCTCCCCCTCAGAACACTGCCATTCCAGGACCAAGGGGGTAGCATAGTCCATCCATGTTTCTAGGTCATCCTCCCCCATGGGCACCGGGACCATGCCTGAGAAGGGTCTCAGTCTGCGGTAAGAGTCCAGGTGTACTGAAGGTATCACAATAGGGGAGGTCACCACAGGGGAAGCTCTAGGGGTAGCAGGAGATGCTATAGGGGTCTGCTGGGCAGTGGTATCTTAAGAAAGATCTAACACCTTCATTAACTCTCTTGCGGATTGCCCCTCAGTGGCTAGCAGTCTAAGCAAATTGTCTTTAAACCCCTCTATATTTGGGAATCCCCCAGGAGCAGCTGGGTCACTATTGCAAATGAATGACTCGCCACCCTTTCTAGGACCCTTCAGGCAAAACAATAGGGGGCACTCTCTCAGAATCTATGAGGCGGCTACCGGATAGGAGGGCCACCATGGTTTGCTCAAACAAGTCCGAGTCCCTCCCTTTCACCTCAACCTTCCCCAAACACTTAACTTGTTCAACAGTCTCTATAATAGTTTCATTAGTGGTTCCTAATGGGATGTCCATTAACAAAATGGCTTGTTGAGGGTCTACACCCTCAGCCTCACTCCACCCCATCATATAGTGCACTAACAGCTTAAGGGGGGAAATTTTAAACTTAGGCGTAGCAAGTGCCTCCATTTTATCACAGTTTTTAAGCGTGGATTGTAGTACCCACTTCTGATCGCTAGAAGGCACAAACCCCAGCATTGTGCCTCCAAGATGTAACCCCTAGGTGGCGCTATCCCAAGGGCTACTACCCCTGCCTGCTTGGCTAGTTGCAGGTTAAGGGGCCTGGGTACTGAAATGGGTGCCTCCACCTGCAGGACAGGGTTGTTAGTAGGAAGGCTAACCTGTGTACAGCCCTCTGTGACACTGTAACCCCTCTCTTTTCCGTCTAGTGGCCTAGACAATATGCAACAAACACTTTTACAGTAGCTCCTATTCAGCATACAAATCCCTGCACTGTTTACGCTTACCACCAGGGCTGGCTCCACCGGTTCAACCCTGAAGACCCCCTGTAAAACAAGGTTAGGCACAGCAAATAACAGTACAGTGCTTTTGGTACAAACTGGAACCACAGTAAGATGCAAAAAGAGTTAGACCTGATTTATTCTGGGGAAGTGAACAAGGGAGGGGCATAATCAGGTTGATTGATTCTGAAACTGATCTAGTCAGGCAATTATGCTGCACTTTTAGTCCCTGCACAGTCACAAGTTCTGGATACCCAGTTGGAAGTAAGGTGGGATAACCTGGAATGTTGCCCAGGGTAGGCCGGCATTGTTGCTGTTCTGGGCCCTGTGATGAAAAGAAAAGGCATGCACAACTACACACAATTTGTGATCCAGAGCCAGGAGACTCTATTCATGAAAGGAAAAACAGCAAGGCAATCAGATGACAGCACTTGTAGTTTAGCTGATGTTGCAAGGAGCTACCCTGATTGTTACTCATGCTACCCAATACAAGACACAGTAGAGACAAAATGGAGACTACAGGTTGACAACTGGTATGCCAGGAGAAGCAGGGCCCACATGAATTACCGAGGTGTCATTCCTGTTCGAGATGTTGAGTAGGGGGCTGATCCCTGGGCGAGTCTCTCGTCAATGGTATTCTCTGCACCTGAAGTAGCTGGCTGGGCCAGTGTGGCAATGCCCAGGCCAGGTGAAACAGTTCAGATATCAGTCCGGGAAGGCTGGATGCAGCTTCCAGCAAGCGTGGCACAACTAAATAGTGGGGAACCAAATTGTGACCCACTAACAGCATACAACACATTTATAGTAAAGCAATCACCATACCACCAAGTGGATAGTGGTCTGGCAGCAATATACAGTGTCTCTGCACAAAACCAACACTCTGCAGTAGTCTCGTGTCCTGACAGGACGATCGCACTGAGGCAAATCTTTGGTCCCCTTCAGGAAGATTCAGTTTGTCACAATTCAGGATTCTGGTCACAACACAGCAACTTCAGAGAAAGTCCGATTTCTCTTTGGCTCAGAAAGATTCCCTCACAAGGGAAGATGAGGCAGACAGGCCAAACATAGCTTTCCAACCAGTTTTCCCCACTACTACGCAGGGGCAGCTGCTCGAATCACTCAAGCTGTTCACTCTCCAAACTCTACCTCCAGACTGACCTCTGCTGCAGGCAGCACCGGCACTTCCATAGAAATCCTAAAGGTTCAGTTGACTGATCCATCAGTCTGTCACAGCTAGAGCTTCACCTCCAGGTCCATTTAGGTGCCAAAGTGCAAAATCTACAATTCCTACAGAAATTCACTCCTACAAGACCCCTGGAGATAGACACCATTTTAGGGTCCCCAAAGGTACTGATTGGTACCAGTGGGCAGTCCAGAACCAAGATGGTGGTGTAATGCAGAACTGTCCATGCTGCAAAGGAAGGCAGGTTAGACAAACTACAATATTATTATTATTAAAACAGATAAACAGTAAACAGTCACAGTTCCTAGCAGGGCTTCCTCTGCACAAATAGCGATGGCAGAATGGAGCGATAACATTGCAGCCTGGGTGGGACTTAAGCCTAAATTCACTCGGACCCTACCCAGATTAATTTTACACCACAAAATAGGCAGCTCTTAAAGAGACAGGCATGGAGGCTAATAGGGCACTCACATGCAAACACTTTTAAATCTCTAGGACACAGAACACCAGCCTGGCAGTGGGCATTTAGGCAAGCCCAAGGAAAACTTTTGGGAACCCCCCCCATTGTAGGGGGGTTACATACCTATCTATATATATGTAAATATATATTTTATATATATATATATATACAGTAAATATATATATATACACACACACACATACATACACATGCACACACAAATCCATAGAAAAAGCTTTATAATATTTTACAAAAGTATCTATACTATGTTACATTTTATTAAATTACAGCCTCCAATTGTATCCACAAAACCAACACATATACTTATTTTATTGGAGGTCAACTCATACATGTCATTACGGCTAGAACAGGGGAGGGAGAGAGGAAAGGGGAAAGATAAAAGGTTTTAGAAAGGATCAATGGAAAAAATTAAGCTCAGAAAAAAAATATTTTTATACATTCTCATGTTCATAGTGCTTTTATATTTGATACTTGTACATAAAGATGTACCTCATAAAAATCACACTTTTGTTAATGAGCATTGTAAATATCTTAAATGATAAAAGTAGCATAAGCAATGCTCACAATAACCTAATTAACTGTTTATAAAGAATCAATTGGAGACGTGGTGTTAAATCAAACTTCTCATTAAGCCCCCCCCCCCCGGTAAGAACACTTTCTCAATGCCCTGAAATATAAAGCCATGTCCTGCCCCTTTCTGTGCCACATGTACTGCTAATGCATTATTTCCATCTTTATTGCCTATAGCTCTTAGATGTTCCCCAACGCGACGTTTAAATTTCTTGTAGTTTCCCAATATAAAAACATTTAGGTGTAGATGTGGCCATATAGATAATATTGTTTGTATTACAATTAATAAAATGTTGGATCCTGTAATTTCTCCCTTGATTATTATTCACAAAAGTGTCTCCAATTAAGATCTCATTACAAAAAAATACAGGATCCACATTTAAAATTCTTCTTGGGTAGGGGGTTCAGAGTGCACTCTGATCTAGGGCAGTGATTACTTTTGGTGAAAATACCTGCCAAATTGTGCCCCCTCCTATATGTTACCGTGGGGGGCTTAGCAACATATTGTCTTAACTTAGGCTCTACTAACAGGACATTCCAATGTTTATTCAGGATACTTGTTACTTCCTGAATTTATGGTGAAAAAGTGGTGACAAAGTTCAGTCTTTTGTCCCTTCTATTCTCCCTTTTCCTGGTATACAGCCAGTCCTCTCTTTCTCTGTCGCCTACCTTAATGATAGCTCTGTTAATACATGATGGATTATACCCCACTCAAGAAACCTTTTTCTCTTTTTCAAAACCCCTACTTCATAATAATAATAATAATAATCTTTATTTTTTGAGCACCTTTCAAAAGTCAAGGCACTGTACAATAATAAACATATAAAATCAATAAAATACAGAGCAATATAGCTAAATAACAGAATAAATAAATATATAAAGTAGCTAAAATATTCAATCTGGGTAGGCACTAAGCCACAGATGTGTCTTCAAGGCCTTCTTGAAGCTCTCAATCAATCAATTAATCAATCAAAATCTTTATTTTGCCAGGTGGAACACCATTGAGACAAGCTCATTTACAAAATGGACCTGGGGCAAAACAATTGCCAACAGGGCTAAGACGTCACAGGCTGAGTGAACGTGCATAACAATTACATAGTAATAATAACATAATAACATATAACCATTGCATGTGGCAAGATGCTTGCACCAGTACATAACAATAGGTTTAACAGGAGGTAGTGCAATTCAAATACAATTACATGGGTACAGATATATGGATGTAGGGTAATGAGCTAAAGTTTATACAGTAAACCTCATTGGAGGAGTCATAGTGAGCAGGAGTGGCAGTTCCTCTAGCATCAAAGTGTGAAGAAGATTGAGATGCAAGAGTCCTTTGATAAGTACTGTAGGCATGGCCTGGCAAGTGGGGTGGGAAGGGAAGGGGGGAAGGTGGTGGGGAAGGAAAGTCAGCCAAGATAGGAAAAGGTTGGACATGATGGCCTACAGAGAAAGGACTTTTCGAAGGGAGAACACGACAGATGCCACAGGCAATGGTTGGGGTTTAAGTCCAATATTTGAAGCAAAGACAGATTGTGATGTTGGGACCTTGATTTGGACAATGACAGAAGGGAGGACTCAAATGACACCTCAGGCAATGGTTGAGGTTTATGTCCAGAATTTAAAACAGTAACAATTCGTGATGTTAAGACCTTGACTCGAAACAATGATAGACCTTGGAGAAGGTCCTCAGGAACAAGGATTTGAAGAGGGATAACGTGACAGCGGTAGCGAGCCTTAAGGTTTTCTGGATCTTATTCCAGAGCATAGGAAGAGTGAAGCTTATTGAGGTTCTACCAAAGTGTGTTTTAACTTTAGGGATAGCCAGAGATAAGGTGGTAAGACTTCTGAGAGAATAGGCACTAGGGATGCAGGGAGTTAGGGAGCTTGGGAGGTACTTAGGTAATTTATGAGTGATTGCCTTATATGTCCATAGAATGGCATTCTTTTGCCTCCTGAAGCTAAGAGAGGTCCAGCCTATGGAAGAATAGAGGATGCAGTGGTATGTGTTATAAGGGGCATCTGAAATTAACCTAAGGGCTCTGTGGTATACGGTATCAAGCTTGGAGAGAGAGCTGTGCTAGTACTATGACCATATAGGAAGTCTGCATAGTCTAGGAGATGCAAGAAGGTAGCTTGGACTAGGAGTTTTCTAGCCTCCTGGGTTAGTGAGTGCTTGATCCTGAAGAAAATACCGAGCCTTTGATGCAGTTTCTTAGTGAGTTCATCAATGTGATCAATGAAGGACAATTTGTAGTCAATCCAGACCCCCCGGTATTTGAATTTTTCCATGAACTCCAGAGCTTCTCCCAAAAGGGTGCTTATGTGAGGAACCTTATCTGTTTTTTTTTTTTTTTGAGATGAGGGGCCAGTGGAGAGAAAATCATGGCCTTAGTTTATTTGGCATTGTGCAGGAGTTTCAAGTTGAGTATATTGTTTTGGAGGATGTCAAAATCATTCTGGAGGTCCAAAATGGCTTGATCCGGAGTTGATCTGTCAATATATAGCACTGTATCATCAGCAAAGAGATGGATACTAGATGACTTTAGGTCAGTGTCAATTTGATTAATATAAATGTAAAAGAGAAGTGGATCAAGTATGGATCCTTGGGTGACACCTCTAAGGAGTATTTTTTTTGGCAATAGGTTTCCTTCAAGCCTTGACCTGCTGCTCTCTGTCCACAAGATAGTTTGCGAACCAACTTAGGGCCAGGTTGTTCACCCCAGCTTTCTTCAATGTAACCAGGAGTAAATTGTAGTCCACCATGTTGAAAGCCTTGCTAAGGTCCAGAAACAAGGTGCATATATATTGTTTGTTATCAAGTGTGGACTGCCAGTCATTTATAACCTTAGCAAGGGCAGTGGAGGTACTGTATTATGCATGGGTCAGAAACCAAATTGAATCAGGTTTAGTAGATTAAAACTTTCCAGATGAGATCTGAGCTGTTCATTTACTACCATCTCCAATAGTTTTGACAAGGCCGGGAGCAAGGAGATTGGGCGGTAATTGTTTGGGTCGCAGGGGTCCCCAGATTTGAATAGAGGGATGACATGGGCCAACTTCCAGACCTTGGGGAGGGGGTCCTGATTAAGAGACAAATTGAAAAGGTGGGTAATAGGGGGAGCCAAAATATAGTAGGCCAACTTTAGAAAGAAAGGCTCAATCATATCTGTGTCCACACTTCTCTTAGTATCAAGTTGAAGAAGGAGATCCTCAACCTGTTTGATGGTGACCAGACAGAAGGAGAAAGAGTGGTAAGGGTCAATAGATTCTGGATCATTGCAATCAGATGACTGACTAAGGAACTATGCCCTGATGGCATTTGCTGGGGAGGTTTCAAAAGCCATCCCTGCTGTGGCAAAGTGATTGTTAAGGAAGTCAATGATCTAATTTTTATCTGTAGTGTGGGTACCACCCGTCGAAATTTTGTGGGGAAGCGTGCCAGTGCTGTTATGGCCTTCTAGCTCCCTTAAAGTTTTCCAAAACTTAGTAGCAAAGTTAGTGGATGCGTTAAGCTAAGAGCAGAAATAACTAGACCTTGCAGCTCTGATAGTTTTCGTGCAGAAATTCCTTGTGGTTTGGAAAGAAGACCAGTCTGTGGCCAATTTAGACTTTCTGTCTCTTTTCCAAAGAGCATCCCTATGCCATAAGACAGTCTTTAGGTTATCCATGAACCAGGGACAGGATTTTTTTTGGTTCTGCTTTTGGTAACTGGGGCATGGAGGTCTAGGGTTCCGGTGAGTATTACATGAAGTACCTCATGTGTCTCTTCCACAGAAGATGCGAGGTAACATTTCTGCCAGTTAGCATACTGGAGGTTGTAGGGAAAACATTTGGGTAGAAGTTCTGTTTACATCTCTTATGGATGTATTAAGAGGAAGAGGAGGTTTAGAGTTGAACCGACCTTAAGCCTGCTATGGCACAGTGGTTGCTGATGTCGTTAAAGAATACACCTAAGTGGGAGAAGAGGTGAGGCTTGCTTACAATGATTAGGTCAAGAAGGGAGCTATGCTCTAGGTTTTTGGTGTTTGGGCAGTAGCTTCACTAATGATCTGGGTAAGTCCATGGGCATCACAGAATTCTTTCAATGGTAAGGGAACTAGAGAACCAGTCAAGGTTGAGGTCACCAATTATGCATACTTCTGATGAGGTAGTAGCTAGCATGTCACTTAGGTTTTTGAGCAGAGAGAGGCTAGCTGAGGGGGGCCTATAACACCCACTAATGCAGATATATGTTGATTTGGCTGATTGAATTCTTAGCGTGAGGCACTTGAACTCCTTAGGGACTGCAGTCATGTCCACCATAGTTGTGGTAATGTTGTCCCAGACATAGATGGCTACTCCCCTTCCCTGGGATTTCCTATCAGTATGAAACAAGTTGTATGAAGGAATGTTAACCTCATAGTCCAGGGTGGTTGGTCTTAGTCAAATTTCGGAGATTACAAGAACATCAGGAGAGCAGTGGAGGGTCCAAGTTTTGATAGCATCAAGCTTTTTCAGAAGACTGCAGACATTCAAATGCAAAAATGATAACCCTTTTAGTAGAGGTAGGTCAGCTGGGGCAGGAATGGAGAGGGGGGCCTGGGGTTTAATTCAACTTTACCAGCACAGATGAGTAGCAGCAGGAGCATCTTTTTTATAGCACTAAGAAGTAGTCAGAATGGTCGAATTTTGCCCTGAGACGTGGGAAGTTTCTCCAACTCTTCTCCAAGGCCAATAAGTGAGGTATGGGGCGATAGTAGGCACACAGAATAGCTTTAATTGAAAGAGCAAACCCATGAGAGAGAGGCAGTTGGTACCCAATGTGAGTACAGCAGTGTAAGGTAGTATAGAGGCCAGGTCGGGTAAATGGCAGTGGGAGGGAAACATTTAGAAAATTGTGTATAAGATTTAGGTAGCCTGTAAATATGCCTAGGTGTTGAAACTTTAGTGGATTTAGAGACCCATGGTGTGTGACAGATACACTAATAAGTAGAAATCCTATGCTGAATGGATGAAGCAGCATTTCTGCAGTAAATGTGAGCATGAGAGAGGATCATCCCTTTAAGAAGTTGCAGGAAAGGTGAGCCCCATTAAGAGGTTGCTGTAATTAACTAGTATGAGGCTTCAGAGGGCAGGGATCACTGGGGAAGTGTATTTAATAAAGGAGGGGGCAGTGGGTGGGCAAATAAAACTGTCCAGACAGTAGTACAGCAAGGCAGTGGCTGAGCTGTGATTTGAAAAAGGTGCCTTGGGTGCTTGCTTTCTCAATGGGGATCTGCAACATCCAATCAGGAAGCACCCCATAGTCCCCAGGAGCCAGTCCAATAACGGGGATTGAAGTTTGATATCTCTGAGCTAGGAGCTGACCAATTGTACCCGCTTTTCTTGGTCAGGGGGTGGCAGGCTGGATGCAGAGGTCTGGCTGCCAGCAGGTAGCAGTGCCGGGGCCTCTCAGCTAGAGTGGAGAGCCTGATTTGGGCTTTTGGCTAAAAAAGAGCAGAAAAAAAGGTGGGCCATTAGTTAAAAAGTCAAAGACAAAGCTCAAGTAAATTGGTGGGAGAGCTCTGAGCAATTTAGTGCTCAGGGCAAAAGTAGGTTCAAATAGTGGGAGAGAAAGGGTTCCTGCAGAGAGGTCTGGTCAAAGGTGCCAGGTGGGAATTTAGCAAAACAAAAGGCTGGTTCAGGAGGTTGATTGGGGGGAGGGGGGCCCTTGAATGTGACCAGGGAGAGCTGGAAGGAGGCGTGTGGTGGTGTGGACTCAGGGTAGTCTGGAATGGGTAGAGAAGATGGCCAAAACTGCTAGGCAATATTTACAGAATATGCTGGTTGGGGGTGTGTGTCAGGAGAGGGAATCAGGGGTCCAGTAGATGGCAGAGAAACAGTGTGGGGAACAGCAAAAAAGAAATGCAAAAGGGAAAAAGCAAGTGAAAGAGGGGAAAAAAGAAGGCAGTCCAAGGAGGAATGAGAGCAACCGTAATGGGAAAAGAGTGTGGCAAAAAAAACAGCAAGCAGTAGTCAGTTGTTCAGACTATCCTACAATATTGGACAATTAGCTCAGCAGAAAAAATTCAGTACTGCAAGCGGTAAGCTATATAGATGTCAGGCAGTCAGTTAAAGTTCGCTACAACTCTGATATACTATAGAAGGCAATTCCTACATATACTGTACAATGCAGTAGTTTAAAGGTAAAATGTTTAAGCAGTAAAAATATTCAGCAGTACAAGCTATATGCTACATAGAAGTCAGGCCTAGCTAGTACAGCAGGTTAAACAGCAGAAAATTCCAAGAAAAAAAAACACAAATAATTTCCACAGTAGCAATAAATTCTGCAAAAAAGAAATGTCCAGATAGTAGTACAGCAAGGCAGTCATGCACTCACGTATCTGACGAGGTAGAGAATTCCACAGGGATGGGGCTGCATACATAAATGCACAGGCATCTGATATCTTAAGGCATACCCTGGGAATCTCTAGCAACCCCATATCAGCTGAGTGGAGAGGTCACCCGGGGCAGTAGAGGCACAGGAGCTCTTGCAGATAGTCCAGGCCTAGTCCATGCAGGGCCTTAAAGGTCATAAGCCCGACCTTGAAGGTGATCCACCACTGAATTGGCAGCCGGTGCAGTTCATGCAGCACTTGTGTGATGTGACTCAACTGAGAATTCCCCATCAATAACCACGCTGCAGCATTCTGCACCAGCTGCAAGGGGAGAATATCAACCCCCATAAGTTATAGGTATAGGGAGTTGCAGTAGTCAAGGCACGAGGTCACAGAGGTGTGGATCAACGTTGGAAGGTTGCTGGATGGAACAAGGTGCTTAACCCTGGCGATGTTCCTCAGATGGTTAAAAGAGGACTTGACCACTGCTGACACCTGCGAACACAGTATCAACCCGTCATCAAGAATCACCCCCAGGTTTTGCACCCATTCAAAGGAAGGAAGCTGGGTACCCCCGAGACAGAGTCTGGTGAGTTGTCCAGCCCCCAACTGATCTGTCTGGCGACCCGGATCCACTACCATCACCTCAGTCTTTCTAGAGTTCAATTTCAACCAGCTGGAGCTCATCCAGTCCTGGATTTCTACAAGACAGTTGTTAAATACTGAGCATGCACTACCCTGGTCAGGTGCAAAAGAAAGGTAGAGCTGGATGTCATCAGCATAGCAGTGAAACCTCAGCCCATACCATCTTACAATGTCTCCAAGGGGCAGCATATACACTGGGAACAACATGGGGGACAGCACCAAGCCCTGAGGGACCCCACATGGCAGACAGAATGGATCAGAGGAAAAAATTCCCAACACCATTCTTGGAATCCTGCCAGTGAGAAAGGACAAACCATCTGAGACCTGTACCAGACAGGCCACAGATGAACCTCAGGCACTCGGAAAGCACCCCATGGTCCATGGTGTCAAAGGCTGAAGAGAGATCAAGAAGTACCAAGATAGAATGGCACTTCTGATCTCTTACCATCAGGAGATCATTGAGCACCTGAGCCAGAGTGGTTTTGGTACTATGCCTGTTACGAAAACCGGACTGGAGAGGATAATAGATGTCGTGGATGGTCAGGTGGTTCTCCAGTTGTAGCACAACAACTTTCTAAATTACCTTCCCAACAAAGGGGAGGTTTGAGATTGGTCTGTAGTTTGCAAAGCAGCTTGGGTCCAGAGCAGCTTTCTTCAGGAGAGGTGTCACCCCTGCCTCCTTCTGGGAGCTAGGAAACTCACTGGACTCTAAGGAGCACTAAACTATCCTTGCTAGGACAAGGCCTACGATGTCACAATAACCCATTATCACAGAAGTTGGACATGGGTCCAAACTACAGCACGTTGGGCGCATACCATGAGCAATCTGCATAACATCCACAATTTCCAGCCGGTCGAAGGAACTCCAGGTGAACTGAGGAGAGGTGACCATGCACCAACCACTATCAGCTCCCATAGAGTGAGCTGGACAGATCTCTGCCCTGATGCTAGCCACCTTATCCACAAAGAAATGAGCTAGCTCATCACTCTCAATCTGTGAAAAGGCTCTTCGAACCTGAAGACAGGTTGGGTTGCACAACCTGTCCATGGTTCAAAAGAACTGAGCTGGTCGATTTGGAGCAGCAGCAATCTCCCCGGACATGAACTCTGCCTTCTAACTGGTGATTGATGATTGATAGACTTGATGATGTTCCATCAATCTAATGTGGTCAGCTACTAGGGCAGATTTCCTCCAGCAACGCTCTAACCTTTGTCCAACTCAATGCAACTCCCTCAAGGTCCCATCAAACCATGGAGACCGAGGACGAAGAGAGAGAGGATGAACATGGATGGAAGTGATTAGAGTCCAGGGCTATAGTAACAGCCTTATTGTAGGCCTGAAACAGGCTTTCTGGACTCCCGCTTGCCACCGGAATAACCGATAGGTCTAATACCATCGGTAAACCATCAGGGCTCTCATTCCACAAAGGGCGGTATCTGACCATCTCCACAAGAGCAGGCCTATATGGGAGGGCATAGAAACTGAACCTTGCAGTGTGATGTTCCGACCATCCAATTGGTTCCACCACCAAGTGGAAGGTTTCAATCTCCAGGAGGAAAATCAGGTCAAGAGAGTGACCGAACTTATGGGTAGCAGAGGCAACAACCTGTGTAAAGCCCAGTGATGTCATCAGCTGGAAGAAGTTCTGCCTGAATTGCGAGAGTTCATCATTGACCCAGGCTTTAAAGTCATCCAGGACCATCAACCTGGATGACCCAAATGTCATGTCGACCATGAAGTCTGCTACTTCCTGGAGGAACCACTTCTCACCCCCGAGAGGACAGCAGATGAAAATGATCTTACAGCCTACACCTGCAATTATGGTACACTCAAATGAGCTGGCCTCCTAAACTGGCACACCTGCAAGGTCCAGTTCCGTCTTTAAACAGATAGCTACCCCTCGCCCCTGCAGTCCGATCTCAAGGGATGTATCACCGAGTACCCGGCCGGAACAGCAGCCTCCAATATGGGGCCAGCATTATTGTTCAGCCAGGTCTTGGTGATGAAAACCAGATCTTCTGTCCCAACAAGATCTCTGCAATTACTGCAGTCTTGTTCTTAACAGATCTAGCATTGTATAACACTGCTCGAGTCAGACGGGATTCAGGGTCCGCCCGAGCTATCGGCACACCAATAGTGGAGCCCTTGGGTATGGAGACCAGGCATGGTGGACCATATTTCAGAATCCATTTTGCCACAGGGTGTCTCCTGGGCCTCACTACCTCAATATTTGCACCCCGCTCACTCACCCTCTGACGTTCAGAACCTCCTGCCCTGCACCATCCCCTACGAGCGATTCCCAATGCTCTACAATGTTGGTACATTATAGACTGTAAAGGGGGGTGTCAAATGGGTGGAGGACCAGAAGTTCAGAGGATGAGTAGTGCATGACCGGGAGAGCAGTCCGCTGACACATCTAGGCACCAAACTATCATGTCACGCACCCAAAAAAAACCCACAAACAATGCAGAAAATAGCAATAAAATAAATCAAATTCTCCAAACCAAAATAGTGCAATCTTCCTGCCTGGAACAATTTCATTTTAGCCAGGTGAATTGACTAACCGACATGTTCTCAATCAAATGCCTGAGATGACAGCTGCAAAACACTAAAACTGAATTCCTGTCTGTTTTCTTGTGAAATAAACAAGTTTTCAAACCACATTCTTCCACCCCGTCTTTACTAATCCTAAGGTCTAAGAAGCCTATAGTGTCCAAATTTGCTGTGATGCAAAACCACAAGCTCCTATTGTAGGTTCCAAATAGGAAACAAATGCCCCTAGCTCTTCCCTGGTACCTTTTTACACTAATAAGAGGTCATCTAGATCGTTCTATTAGATCTAGTTTTTCCCAAAACACATTTGTTTTTTCTTGGGGGCAATCTCCTTTCTCAATGTACCAGGTAGATAGTGGCAGAAAACATACAAAAATACCGGCACTCATGGAAAAGTGTTCAAAATAGCTGGTGCAAGTTTATTTTGGCAAAGTGCCTGGTTAGCACCCTAGAGCCCCAGCACTTCAACCCTTCTCTCAGTCTTTCTTAGGGGGCGGGTCTGTCCATGGAACACAGACAAAGTTCATTACTCAGATTGGAACTGGGGTGGTTACATCTCACAATAACATTTCTTTTTTTCTCTCGCTATCAATCTAGGAGTGTAACATGATTTCAGACTTGTTTATACCCATGTAGAACTGATTGATTTTCTGCCTGACTTATGACTCTCACTTATAAATTCTGTTGATTCTTTGCTGTTTATATCTGCATATATTCAATTAACTCCATTTGGTATTTCAGAAGTTCCATTGATCCTCACTTTGTGCTTGCCCCTCCCCCCCCAAAAAAAACTCCTGCAATAAATGGCTCTTTAATACTAAAATCCACTGTGAAGCCCATTTTGTTAGCAGGCCCTTGCCCTTTTGACCTCCTAGTAAAAACACTTAAACCTTAAGATTTGGATGTTGACTCAGTGTTAGTGTTTAATACTAATATGATAACATTCTTGTAATATTTTATTTGTTTGAGAACCCAGTTCTTTCTAGACATAATGTGGTCCCCTTTCTTTTTTCAGTTACTAACCCCCCCCCCCCCATTTTGGAACCTGAAACGCTCACTTCTTTTTTTGCCATAACAGTGTTTATAATTCCCCCCTACCTCAATTCATTCATTTTTTTTTCTCTACATCTCCAAGTTCCACAAACTAGGGCAACAGATTTTATAAATGTTTAAATGTTCAAATTAACTGGCAATTTAACCTAAAATGTTTGAAACGGCATAAGTACCAAGCCCTGGTTTGCAATGAGAAGATTCGTATTATTTTGTATTTAGATTTTTGTTGAAGATTTTGAACACTTTGGGTGTGTTTCACTTTATTGACTCTGTATGAATTAATCTTGCATTTGTTCACTCTTCAGACCTGCCCCCTGAGGAAGACCCAGAGAAGGGTTGAAGCACTGGGGCTATAGGATGCTAACCAGGCATTTTGCCAAAATAAACTTGCACCAGCTATTTTGAACAGTTCTCCATGAGTGCTAAGTATTTTTTGTACATTTTCTGTAGCTGGCAGCTGAGCTCTGCACCGTTGATTCCAATGCACCCTTTTTCCTTTTCACTTCAGATATTGGCATAAGTTGGGGCAAATGTCGTACCCATAGCGATGTCTTTCACCTGCAAATAAAAATCATTCATGAACACACAATCATTGCTTGCTAGTACCATCTCTGTTAAATTGAGAATAAATTCAATATGCTTCCCACTGTACGTTTTAAATTCATATAAAACCTCCCTTAAGGCATTTACACCATCATTATGTGGTATGTTGGTGTATAATGAATTGACATCTAACATCACCAGCCATCATGTAGGTTTCACATATAGATCTTCCAAGGTTTGGAGAATGTGGGCTGAATCATTTATTATGTTTGCTTGCATGCATGTGCAAGAAACATAGTGCCACCATACGAATATTCGTAGTTGTACCACCCCCACTTCCAATGCATTGCTCCTTTTTGAAGGAGCGGCCTCATGCACCAATAAATGTCAGAGCTGTCTATGACAGCAGTTCAGATGCAGTGGCATACAGTTCAAAGCAAAAGACCCCTACAATCAGCAGTGGTAATGTGTAGGCAATTTGCATACTGCCGTCTGCAGGCAATTTACATACTGCCGTTGGCAGTATGCAAAGTGCCTAAATGTCAGTACTGCATCTGAACAGCTGTCATAGACAGCTTTGTTTTTTTCTTGCCCCCCCAACAAACACCCAAGTAGCACACTGGGAGCCCACCGCAGCATGCTCATGTGCTTCTCCCACCCCCGCACATTGTATGGCTGATGGAGGTGCCCAATCCCCCATCGGCTCCACTGCCCCCCAAACAGTCTTCCAGGTACACACTGGGAGCTCACCCCAGCATGGCAAAAGTCTGTATGGCTGAAGGGGATCCCCAATCCCCCATCAGCTCCACTGTACCCCCAAAACAGACTTCCAGGTGCCACGTTGGGAGCCCACCCCAGCATAGCAAAAGTCTGTATGGTTGACAGGGGTGCCCAATCCCCCATCGGCTCCACTGCCCCCCCAATGAACTTCCAGCTGCCACACTGGGAGCCCACCCCAGCATGGCAAAAGTCCATGTCGTCTTTGTAAAAAAAAGAAAAAAAAAAACACCTGTAAGAAAAAACTGTCCCTTATTAACTCTCTTGCCCCCTCCCCAACCCGCACCCACCCTCTGTGCACACCACCTCCCCACACCCCCCTTACCCCATACTTAGCTCAGGGCCAGCACAACAATCTTGGTTAACGGGAACACATCTGCAATCTTCAAAGCCGACCGCGAACTGAAGAAATGCAACTTTGGTGCATATGTCGGACATTTTGGGGAATATTTTTACCAAATTTTCAACATGGGGTTCTTGGGACCCCACCTCATGAACTCAGTCACTGTCATTTTGTTATTCTGTCCCGAAAGGTGATTTCACGGTCACTGTGCGGATCCACCTTTCGGGACTGATTAACCAAATGACCATGTCACAGTTCATGGGGTAGGCTCCCAAAAACCCTATGTTGAAAATTTGGTGAAAAAATTCCCAATAATGACTATTTTACGAGTGTGCATTGCACAGTTCCTACACAAGCTAGTAACTTTGAGAATTTTTAATATTTTCACTCCAGATTTTTAATGCTGCCATTTTACCACACCTCCTTATGAACAGTACAGCTGTCATGTTTCACGTCTTGCCCAAAATGTGTTTTCACACATGTAGTGCACATTGGCATGGTCGGTGTGTGAAATCAATGTTCGGGACACATTAAGAACATCCCAGTGACACTGTTCATGAGCAGAGGTATTAAAATAACTATGTTGAAAATTTGGTGACAAAAGTCCATAAAATGACTGTGTTACGAGCATGCATTGCTCAATTTCCACGCACCCTCCTAAGTTCATGAATTTGTAATATTTTCAGTCCAGATTTTAGACATTGACATTTTTCCACACCTCCTTATGAACAGTACAGCTGTCATTTTTCACACCCTGGCCAAAATGTGTTTTCGCACTTCCGGCGCAGAATAGCGTGGTCACTGTGGGAAATTAGTGTTCAGGACAGGTTATAAAAATCACAGTGACACTGATCATGAGTGGAGGTCCCAAAATGCCTATGTTGAAAATCTGCAGTAAAAAATCCCCAAACTAATTACATTATGGGTGTACATTGCACAGTTTCTATGCATGCACGTGACTTCACCAGTTTTTTATATTTTCACTCCAGATTTTCAACAATGCCATTTTTTACACCTCCTCATAAACAGTACACCTGTCACTTTTCATAACCTGTTCGAAATGTGTTTTCACACCTGTGGCGCCAAATGGTGCAGTCGCTGTGCAAAATCACCTTTCGCCTAACGAACTGATAGTGTCACTGTTCATGCAGTGGAGTCACAAAAAACCCATGTGGAAAACTTGGAGTAAAACTACCAAGAAATGCCCAGGATATTAGGATTTTCGACAGTAATGCTCTACCTTGTAGGGACTGACAGGCATCAGGGGTGTGACTTGGGACTGTCAACAGTAATGCTCATGCCATTCCACCCCACCCCCACCCCCACCCTGCAGCCAATGACAGGCATCGAGGTGCACCTTGGACCCTTTGCCCCCAGAGTTCACCTCATTCTCCTATACTGCACCCATTTCAGTGTATTTCCTTATGGAATGAGGTGAATGGTATAGCCCAAACACCCCAAGGCACACCTCAACACTTGTCAGTGTCTGAAGGGTAGGGTGAGGTAAAATGTCATAACTCTTATGGGTGATGACCCAAAGGCACACCCCGATGCCTGTCCATCTCTGCAGGGTGAGGGTAGAGTTGGCGTCAGTTCAATACTTCAATGCCATTCCTATACTGCATCTGTCTAACTCTGTTACACCTGGGTTATGCCCCCTATCATCGCACATACACCTCACATACACATCACACTGTATTCCTGGTCTATTGTACTGTGATACTGCTATTTTGCACTTATATATAGATATGAGTGCTAGGAATGTGCTTTGCTGCTAAGATATGCTAATATTGTCATGCATGATTTATTATACCGCACTATGATACATTTATCTAGATTATGTTTGTCTTTTATAAATATTCCATATATTATCTACCTAATCACTGATAAGATGACTCAAAGGGATCATCAGTGATTATTGTATACTTATAGTCTCATAATTATATGTAGTGTGTATTTTACACTCAGGCAGATAGGCCTGTCAGCAGTCCTCTTTGTCTCTAAGCAAGCTGACAGAGACAGAAGGCCTTTGTTATGTCTAATATTTTATATTGTACGTAAGTAAGAAATGTGCATGTAATTTGAACTGTCAGCATTTCTTTTGTCTAAGCTATAATGCTAATGGAAGCATATTCTGTCTCATATGATACTCATTAGTAATTCTGTCTCCTAAGTCAGTATCCAATGGAGAATGACTTAGGACCAATACATATTGTTCCTCATATCTGTAACTATGTTGTAGTCTCTGTTGCTATGCTGTTATCTGTAGTATTTAGCTGTCCGCAACCCATTGTAGCTCTCTCGAGACACTACTGTAACTTCTCTAGAAGGGCAGAGAGCTGGAGCATGGGGAGAGATAGAACAAGATCTTAGAGAACCTAAGATCTACAATTCTGGAGATTATGTACATTCTTCAGGAGTGGTGAGAAACCCATCTCCCTTGTGATTTTCTCTGTCACATGCTTGGCGTAAGTAGCATAATAAACTTTATTAGTACTCCTTGCTTGTTTACAAATGCTTCTTGGCAGACTCTGAGACACAAGAATCTGTATTATTATTATTTTTATTGTTTACTCTACACATCAAGAGTGTTTAGACAACAACTCCTGCACTTCGACTGCTAATGCCAGCAAGCAAACATTCAGCATTGACAAATGCTTGTATAGCTTGGGATAATCTGAGCATAAAAAAGGTCTCTGGATCAGTGCACCAACCCAGTTAACAAATGAATAAATAAACATAATATTGTGCCAATGGTTCTGTCAAGGAACCTATGCATGACACAATAGGGCAAGTGGGGGGGAGGGGCACAACAGATTTTTATGGACTTTAGCCAACCCTTATGTAACAGCTTTGACAGGGTTTTTAACCACTAGGAAATCATAAGTTTTTCTTGTAATGTGCCTATCCGAAGGCATTTCATACTGGTATGCAGCAACTTTGCTTTTAAATTTTAGAGTGGGGGTCATATGATGAAAGCAAATAAAATTCCCAAATGTTCAAGTTGTATTTCATATGTTATTGTTGCACTGTACCTTTAAGTAATTCCCTTTAAATGGGGAACAGCTGCCAGCCTCCTTATGCCTTGAGAATGAACACAGAGGTGTTCAAAAAGTGTTCTGCACCTGATGGGAGTGCAGTATGTTTTTCAATAAGTGTGTTTTAAATGAAAGAACCAACTTGGTTTTGTTCCTCAGGAAAACCTTAGCATGGACTTGGAGTTGCTATTAACATAATTTTACATAATCATTTTAAGTAACTTTTAAGTAACTTACTTGATTGAAGTCATTGCCATTGAGAAATGCATGACATCTTATCATGGATACAGTTGTTTTCTTATGTAGCAGATTAAAGTGGAACGTTCTACCTCAAGCTGCATTTAAAAAAGTACTTATGCATTATAAGGAAACTCAAGTTTCTTGTTATATGTCTATAGGACCTGCATGAAATGAATGTGACTGAATAAGAGCTTCATCTTATAGTGCTTTGGCTGACAGGACAACTTTGTTTAATGGCCTCTCACTGAAAACAGTGTAAGATAACATTCCTAGTCAGCAAAAGACATCCCTCACAGGACCTACAGACACATATAGTAAAGTTCCTACAACAAAGCTATATGATATTAAGTAAACAATAAGCCACAACAGGGTGTGCATTCAAAGATTTCAGTGCACACCCCACCAGAGTGAAGCAGAAGGCCAAAGGCTGCATGGTCTTATGCCTCTGGGAAGTGCATTCAAATACTTTAATGAACACCCAAGAGTGGCTGATTGTGCTTATAAAGTGGCTTGCTGCTCTTTTACATTACTGTAGAACTAGTTATTTTCACGTAAAGTAAATTTAGCACAAACACAAATTGAACCATAATTGCATAAATTTATTTTAGCACTAAGTCACAATCACCACATTCACTATAATGGAAAAAATACTAGAAGTGCTAGTTAGCGCAAATTTATTTTCATGCAAATTGGTGCTTCAGCGAAAATAGTGACAATTATTTGACAGTTAAGATTTCAAGTTCTACAGTATATGTAAACTGAAACATTTTCCATATGATTTTGTTTTACATAAATTATTTATCTGCACTTTAAATAACAAACTATTAAGAGAAATAATCCGTTAATTTGCAGAAATAAGGGCTTTTTGCCTTGGTAATGAGATCTGGTACCTGACAGTGTAGTGCTATGAATTTAATGTACAGTCAGGTGACATCTCTAGGCCAATGAAGTTTCTAGATGTTTTCCTTGCCATTTATAATTAGGCAATAATGGAGTAAGTCTAGATGGGAGAAAGACAGGATCCAAGAAGGCCATGCAATGAACAGCCACTCAGGAGCACCTCAGGTCCTGAAAAGAAAATCAGCGTTTGTGACTGAGAGCGAGACGCAAAATTCGTACAAAAAACTGATGTAACAAATAGTGTGGTTTAACCTGAATTTGCACTCAGCCAGCAGTATACGGAGTTCAAACAGAAAGCCTTTTTGCATTGGTGAGACTATGTTCAAATCCTTTCTGCATACAAGGGATTTGGTGGAGCAAGTAACAGGTAATAAAAAGAAGAGCAAAAAAGCATCAGCAAAAACTAACAGGAATACTTCAGAGTCTGATACTGAGGCTGTACTAGACTCCAGCAACAGAAAATCAATCTGTTTTACAATTCACTTCCATCAGCTACCAACATACCAATCTCTCCACTACCTGACTCACCTGACAGAAGCGCCACTCTGTGCCAGCAGATGGATCCACCGCAACAGGAGACTGAAGATACTTCAAATAGCAACACTGCAGAAATCTCTGAGAGAAGTACAATGGAACCAACAATGCCGACAGGTACAATGCATGTCATTGACAAACCCTGCAGAACAACAACAGACTCTTAGTTGAGCTCTATACTACAGCAAGTTGTATGTTTCGGTAACTCAGCCACCTCTTCTGTAATTGCTGAAACAACTTGCAATGTATTAGGGGTAAACAATGGGAGCACAACCAGCATATCTAATGCAAACTATTTTATTCTTTACGAAACACCCCCTGAAACTCAAACAGCATCCACGACTCCTTTTACTGCAGCACCCTTAAATACAACCACAGAACTAAATATTAATCTATGGACTCAGTTCAAAAATGAACTTAAAACAGATATTCAAGGGGGTTTTGAATCTCTTCCATCTGAAATTACTGCCCTAACAAAAAAATGTAGCTGATTTAGGGGAACAAGGCAAGCCCTGGACCTCCAGACAAGAGAAGTAGAGCAGAAGGTTAGCAATTTGGAAGACAAAATCAACTCACTACAAGATACAGTGTCTAATCATTCTACACAACTCAAACTTCTGCTACAAAAAATTACCAACCTAGGGGATTGATCCTGCAGGATAAATCTAAAATTTATCAAAGTTCCTGAAGGGGTCGAAGGCTCTGGTAATCCCATCCTTTACTTTGAGAAGTTGTTGTCTACAGCACTTGGGTTGAAATATCCAGTGGAAAAAATAATACTAGACCATTCACACTGAGGTGGTGACCACAGGATAACTAAACAACCAAATAAAACTAACACTCCTTGCCCAGTTTACATAAAACCTCACCATTATACTGACCGTGAAAAAGTGCTGTAAAAAGTCACAATCAGCAGAGGATTAAAAGTGGATTGGATTAAGCTCTTGGTATACACCAGTGTTAATGCAGAAACTAAGCAGTCCAGGAGATCTTTCAATAAAGTAAAAAAAACATGCTGAGAGAAAATGGCATCAAATTCATCATGATCCCTCCTGCTAAACTGCAGTTCTTTCACCATGGCAAGATGTTTACTTTACCGATCCTAGAAAAGCTGAACAGTACGTAACGGCCCATTTTGCGACCTCATCATCACAAAAGCAGTCATCTCCTACATTGAGCTTTTCTGATGGGAATATAACAGAAGCAACACCATGCCCATCACGGTAAATCATTCTGGGTCTCAAAATAAAGCAGGCTTAGACAGAGGACACTCAGGAAAACAAGACACAAATGGACAGTGGAACACTGTCATAAATGATTCAGCTGGAATAGAAGCTCAGCAGTGAAAAAAGTCAATAAAACTGGCTTCCTACATTAACAAGGAGTGGTACAGGAATGGATTCAGAAATACTCTGGACTATCTCAGATGGAAGATTGATTCAATGAATTGACTTTTTTGTGACCCCTGTTTCTCTTTTTTTTTTCCTCTTCCCTCATCTATTCTCTCTCTCTTCATGATTCTTGTGTCAATAATTATTATATAATTATATCTCTGTTTTTATTACAAGTGAAGCGAGACTGGCACAGACAGAAATGAGAGGTACTCAGCATGTCAGACATGATCCCACGGCTGGTGAGCAAACCAGTAAAGGTATTGACCAAGGCACAGTGCATGAGATACATGAAAGCTTAAAAACATATTAGCACTATAGAGGTAGATTATAGGGTAAATTTTATAAAAGTGCCACATAGCAATAACAGATAAATATAAAGATACCATTAGTTAATCTCCTTTTAAAAAGGGTCACAATTCACATTAAAACGTTTGCTTTAAAATGGACTGGCGAGTGTGCGTGTTCTGAGTAGTGGGTTAACTGGCTATTCTAGCTACAGTCACCAAGGCTGACATATGGGAAGGTGTTTGGTGGTTCCCCCTGGCAGAATATACGTGCTAATATGTTTGACTGCCATAGTATTGGAGCAGCAGTCAAGTAGGAATTACAATTTAGTAGCATATGTCAGCAGCTTTATTTATTGCATTTTCTCGAATTCCTACCTATTCAATACAGCTGCAAATGCTATTCAGGACCAGGGGAAAAAATGGGATAGATGAAGAGGGTAGGGGTAAATGGGTCAGGGGGAAAGGAGGGTAGGAGGGCATGGGGGGAGGTGAGATTTCCCAGTAACATTGTGGTACAAACAGGAGAAGGAATGTATTAAATAGTATACAATTAAAAAGATACTAAATTGCTTAATTAAAGTAAATGTGTTTTGTTATGTTTTAATAAGGCATAGTTTGGATCAATTAATTAAAAATGAAAATGTCCAACTTACTTAAAATAATGACTTGGAATGTGAAGGGATTAAGGGATAGAACTAAAAGTAAAAAAATATTAATTTTGCAGATAAGAATAATGTGAACTGCTTGATGCTATAAAAAAAAAAAACATTTATAAGAGGAGTAATTCAATTTTCTTAGCAAGAAATGTGGACCTGAGCTGAATGCACCATACAGTAATAACGCTAGAGGTGTTTCAATATTCTTCAAGAAAAACTCTGGATGTGGAGTTCTCTATTCCATAACAGACCCAAATGGTAACTATATAATATGCAAGATTACCTGTCAAGGCCAACAATACTATAGCTAATATATATGGACCTAATATAAACTGTCCTGCCTTCTTTAATGAACTTATTCTAGACCTATCTGCATTTAACTCTCCTTGGATTATAGGAGGGATTTTAATTTGACACTCCAACCCAGGCTAGACAAATCCAATATACTCCTGGGTAAACTCGCTTCTGCTTCCCTACAACTCCAACAATTCTTGCAGTTCTATGTCACAATGGTGACTGCCAAAAGGCAATCGCCATTACGGCAGAGTCAGAGCGCCAAAAATCAATTTTGGCACTGTGACTCCCCAGCCTTACAACAAATAGTGCCAGGACTTGACTTTGTAATGTTTTATGGGGGCCCCTGCCCATAGCCCTGCAGGGGTCACCTCCGCACAAAGTCCCACCTACTTATGATTCTCAACCCAGGGTGGTGCATATTGGGGAGGTGCAAAACATAAAAAAAAAATTGGGGCCAGTTGCAACAAAAATGTACCTGCACCCGGACGCAAATCCAGCACCCTGTCCACCCAAGCCTCAAACCCACCCACTATGCCATGGGGCCAGCTCAGCAGCCCACCATGGTACCACCCCTCAAACCCCTTCATCTCCTCACTGAGCATGCTTGCTCCCACCACCCTATGCATGTGTGTACGTGTAGCAACATCCTGTCACTACCTGTGCAAACCCACCCCATCCAGTCACCCTACCTCATCGGTAGCCCCCATGACATATGTCACAATTGAGTTGCTACTTTGCGATTTGCTCAGTTGCAGTCACGCATCTCGTGGGTTACCATTCATGCAGGACCTGAAATTGATAGACCCATGGCGTGAGCCACATCCACTGGATATACAGTTTTCCTATTTCTCACATGTACACCAAAATTATTTTAGAATCAATTTCTTTTTAATTTCAGAATCCATTGTTTATCAGATAAATGAAACAATGTACAAAGGTATTTTTATTTCAGACCATTCCCCTATTAGAAACATAGAAGTTGACAGCAGATAAGGACCGCAAGGCCCATCCAGGCTGCCCATTTCTTTTTCTACCTTATAAATGTGCCATCGGTCTTTGCTCTGTCAATGGCCTATCTTTTCATACTCATCTGTATTGCTCCCTTATGCCTATCCCATGCCTGTTTGAAGCCCTGCACTGTATTCATATCCACCACTTCCTGAGGTAGGCCATTCCATGCATCCACCACCCTTTCTGTGAAAAAAAACTTCCTCACATTATCCCTTAATCGGCCTTCCTCTAATTTCATGCTGTGTCCTCTTGTCCTGCTGTTTTTCTTATATTGAAACATGTTAGACTTTCACCTTGTTAATGCCCTTAAGATGTTTGAATGTTTCGAACATATCACCTCTCTCCCTCCTTTGTTCTAGGGTATACATATTGAACTCTGTTAATCTGTCCTCATATGTTTTCTGATGTAGTCCCTGCACCATTTTGATTGCCCTTCTCTGGACTGCCTCAATTTGGTTAATTTCCTTGTGAAGGTGTGGCCTCCAGTACTGCACACAGTACTCCAGATGGGGCCTAACCAGTGTCTTGAAAAGAGGGATTCTTACCTCCCTCTTCTGACTTGTGATATCCCTACTAATACACCCTAACATGCCCCTAGCCTTACCTACTGCTTTAGTGGTCTGCTTGGATGATTTCAGGTCATTGGTGATTATGATGCCCAAGTCTCTTTCTTCCCTTGTGACTGTCAGCAACTCCCCTCCCAGTCTATAGGTAGCTTCAGGGTTTCTCTTCCCATATGTGCATGATTTTGCACTTCTTTATATTAAACCTCAGTTGCCACTGTTCCGACCATTTTGCTAGTTTATCCAGATCTCTTCTCATTCTGCCCACCCCATCTGGATCATCTACTCTGTTGCAGATCTTGGTGTCATCTGCAAACAGACAAACCTTACCCTCCAGTCCATCTGCAATGTCACTGATGAAGATATTGAAGAGGACTGGCCCCAGGACTGATCCATGAGGTACCCCACTTGTGACTTGCATCTCTTCTGACTGTATACCATTTACCACCACTCTCTGTTTTCTGCCCGTCAACCAGTTTGCCACCCAGTTGACCAACTTCTGACCCACCCTGTGATGCAACTGGAACTTAATCAACACCCAACACTCTGAACATTTAGATTAGATCCCATACTATTAAAAGATAAAAAAAAATCCATGACAAAATCCAAATTGAAATTGACCAATTCTTTTCAGAAAATCAGGATACAGAAATGGCTGAATCAACAACTTGGGATGCTTTTATATGAATGGGTGAATTATTGCTCTTAATTCAAAATGAAGGAAGCTAAGACAGAGGAAAATACAAAAGGAAAAAACCTAATAAGACTTAAAGAAAAATTACGTTATGACTCTGGGGACCCAGCTGCTGTACAGGATCTGATAAATCTTAGGAATCAATATAATGATATGGCCACCAAGGAAGCAGAAAGACAGCTACTAATGACCCAAAGTATTATGCACTTGGGGACAAACCTGACAGAATTTTAACTTGGCAGCTTAAAAAAGAACAAGCTGATATTTAATTTCTAAAATCCAAACTCCGGATGGCTCTATCATAAACTCCCCACCAGAGATCAATAAAGTCTTTTTTGAATACTCTAAAAATCTTTATTCATCATATCACAATGAAACCAATCCAGATATAGAATCCTTCATATCATATATTATATTACAATACCATCTCTAACACAAAAACAGCCTCAATCACTGGATAATGATATCTCACTAGAGAAAATCGAATTAGCAATAAATTCACTTGCAATACGCAAAGGCCCCAGTCCAGATGGACTACCCATCAACTTTTATAAAATGTTTGGTTCAAAAATATCTATATCTTAAAAAATTATTCAAATTCATATTTTTGCACCAACAACTCTCAGACAAATTCACTGAGGCAAACACTACTTTTCTTAAAAATGATAAGAACCCTTTAAATCTAAGTTCCTATTGACCTATTTCATTAATAAACACAGACGCTAAAATTTTAGGAAAAATACTGGCCAACAGACTACATAGAAACATAGACTTTGATGGCAGATAAGGACCACTTGGCCCACCCAGTCTGCTCATTTCCCTACCTACTGGATTAGCTGCAGATTCTAGTTAACCAACAGCCTACTTCCTGCCACCCCCCACTACAATTGCCTTATGTTTGTTCCATGCATGTTTGAATTCCCCCACTGTTTTAGACCCAACAACCTTCCCAGGAAGGTGGTTCCATGCATCCACCAATCTCTCTGTGAAAAAAAATTTCCTCACATTACCCCTGAGCCGTCCCCCATCTATCTTTAAATTGTGTCCCCTTGTTCTTACACATCTCTTTTTCTGAAAGATGCTACCCTCCTGGACTTTGTTGATTCCCTTGAGGTACTTAAAAATTTCTATCATGTCCCCCCTGTACCTCCTTTCATCAAGGGTATACATATTAAGCTCTCTCAGTCTCTCTTCATATGGTTTCTGATGCAGATCCTGCACCATTTTAGTTGCCCTCCTATGGACTGCTTCCATTCTGTCTATGTCCTTGCATAGATGAGGTCTCCAAAACTGCACACAGTACTCCAGATGGGGTCTCACCAACTGTCTGTACAGAGGGATAACCACTTCCCTTTTTCTACTTGTGATGCCCCTTCCTATGCATCCCAGTATCCCCCTGGTTCTCCTTACTGACTTCTCACATTGCTTACCCACCTTTAGGTCATCTGATATGACTACCCCCAGGTCCCTTTTCATTTTTGTTGTTGTTAGTACCTCCCCTGCTATTGTGTACTCTTCTCCTGGGTTTTTGTTTCCCAGGATCATTACTTTGCACTTCTTTGCATTGAATCTAAGTTGCCATATGTCTGACCATTCCTTCAACCTTGCCAAGTCCCTTCTCATCCTTTCTACCCCCCCTTGTGTATCAACTCTGTTACAGATCTTTGAGTCATCTGCAAAGAGGCATACCTTTCCCTCCAGACCCTCTGCAATGTCACCTATAAAGATGTTAAAATAAGGTTATTTCTACTTTGATTCATCAAGACCAGAATGGATTCATTAAAGGCTGCCTCCTTCAGATGAATATCAGATGTACACTGAATCTCATATATAAATTTAAAGAATCAGCTTTAACCATGCTTTCACTAGATGCAAAACAAGTGTTTGACTGCGTAGAATGGGATTACTTAAAGATAGCGTTAAGGAAATTCATATTCGGACCAAAATAGAAATCCTGGTTAGATCTAGTATGCTTAGATCTGACTGCCAGAGTTAAAACCAACAAAAATATATCAGAGATTATCTATTTACAGAGAGGCACCAGACAAGGATGCCTTCTCTCCCCACTCATCTTCGCTCTAGCTATAGAACCCTTAGCATTAACCAAAAGACAAAATCAAGATCTTAAGGGTATAACATATGGTGAAGTACAGCACAAGATAAGTCTGTATGTGGATGATGCCCTGATCTATACAACTAATCTAAATCAAACTTTCAAGATATTGAACCAAATTTTTTTAAAGTTCAGGACAATTTCAGGATACAAAATCAACTGGAACAAACCAGAGCTTCTAGAAATTAAATCTCATTCAGATCTTTCCATCCATTGACTGACTGTCATATCAAAAGAACCACTTGAATGAAATATCTCGGAGTTATTATAGATCAGGATTTAACCACTGCATATGCTGAAGGGTGATGACATTGAACACGTTAAGACCTTAAATATTTAGGGCTCATGTTAGATGAATTAGCATATTAATACCGACAGACGTCAGGGTGTACCATGGGGTCATCAGTCCTAACTCTCATCCCATTCTCCTATACTGTAACTTGTCACCTTGCTTACACATGGCATGGGGTGAGAGTTGGGGTTGATGACCCCATGGCACACAGTGACGTCTGTTGGTGTGTAGAGGATGGGGGTGTGGTGGTAGGGTGGTGGGGTGGTAACCCTAATGTTGAATTTCCACACTTTTGTCACTGTGGAAACAGCCCTAACTGATGCATTAATGAAGTTTTTTGCAAACAACATATATACTGTGTGTATATATATATATATATATATATATATATATATATATATATATAAAATAAATAACCCACTCTAGGGTGTGCAGTCATGCACTGATATACGCATGCCTTGGTGTGCATTGTGACGCATGAGGCTGCAGGCTGAGTGCGTTCAGCCACCCAAGATATGCGTATGTCAGAGCGCGACAGCACACCCCAGAGTGGGTTATCTATCTTATAAAATGGCCACAGATTTTTTTTGGGTGAGGGTGGAAAAAATAGTTCCTGTCTCTGACTGATAAATAATATGCTGGCAGAGGTTTAAGATAAGGTTGTGTTGAAAAAATAAACAGTTCACTTTATTTTTGTAAAAGAAGGTGCTGTTTATAGGGAGAGGACAGTGAGCATGATTAGGGATCACATTCATTTTACTTGCCAAAATGTAACAGTTGCTAAATAATATGATGGCAGAGGTTTAAGACAAGTCTGTCTGTGTACAAAATAATAAGAGAACTTACATTTTTTTACCTTAATTAATTTCTGCAAAAGAAAGCTCCCTCCATTTGCAGCGCGAGGGGAGCGACCCTGGAACACTTTCACTTTCATGGCCGAAATGTTGCGTGACCGAGCGGTGTCTATAGCAGAAAGTCACAATGTGTTAAAAGTTCAGAGTAAGCCTCTCTCTGTTTAGAAATGAAGAAAAGTGTGTCCCTCATGTTATCTTTTGTTAGGTTTCAGTAATAGAATGAAGCCACCAGCTATAGCAAGAAGTGAGTGAGCACAGACCGAGTGAGTCGGCAGCTTTAGAAGGGCAGACAGAACCCAGAGTGAGTGTTGCTATAGAAACACTCGCTCTGGGTTCCCTCTACCCTTCTAAAGCTGACGACTCACTTGGTCTGTGCTCACTCACTTCTTGCTATAGTCGTCGGCTTTGTTCTATTACTGAAACCTATCAAAAGATAACACGAGGGACACACTTTTCTTTGTTTCTAAACAGAGAGGGGCTTACTCTGAACTTCTAACAGGTTGTGACTTTCTGCTATAGACACCACTTGGTCTCGCAACATTTCAGCCATGAAAGTGAAAGTGCTCCACAGTCGCTGTCCTCTCACTGCAAACAGAGCATTCTGTCACAGAAATGAATTGATGTAAGCATAAAAAATCTAAGTTCTCCTACTTTTTGTACACGGAGGGGTTTTTGGACATCTGCCACCACATTATTTAGTGGTATTGAGACTGTTCGGTCACGCTACTTTACAGTATAAAAGTGAAAGTGCTTGTGCTAAGAGACTGTGAAAATGGCAGGCAGGATTAGATTTTTACATGATGATTTATTTAAAATGAATGGCAGGATCAAGCACAACAGTGGGTACAGTGTGGAACTAGTATATTTACTTATGCCTGTGGGTGGCAGCCTGAGTGTGCCAATGGCAGCAGTTGTACGTGTATGTGGCTGCCTATCTGTTTCAGGTGTGGAGTGATCTTACTGCTGGTGAGAAGGTTTTGAGGGCTGGAAAGTAGCTCAGGCATGCGGTTGTACTGGGAAGCATGCGGTCGTTGTGGAATAATGCACGGTCATGTGACATGTTTCAGCAAATAAGGATATTGGATTTTCACTAATTTTCCTTACCCATTTTATAATATATATATATATATATATATATATATATATATACACACACACACACACACACACACACATATACATATACATATCTATATATATATATATATATATATATATATATATATATATATATATATATATATATATATTACACACAACTTTGTGAATGCATCATTAGGGCTGAAGCATCAAAAGTAGGGAGATGCAGCCTTAGGGCTCCCAGGCCTAAGACCACACCCCCATTGTGCATGCAGTAACAAGCATGAGGGGTGTGTTTTGGGTTTGTCAACCCTAATGCTCACCCCGTTCCATGACTAAGTAAGGTAATCTGGATACAGCATAGGAGAATGAGATGACCATTAGGGTTCACAACCCCAAAACACCCCCTCTTGCCTGTTCCTGCATGCAGAGTGGTGGTGGGGTATTAGGCTTGGGAGCCCTAAGGTTGTATTTCTCTACTTTTGATGCTTAAACCCTAATGGTGCATTAATGAAGCTTTGTGCAATGAAGTTCCTTACTTTTTAAGAAAGTATAATCGTAGCCTTATTTGATTATGGGAGCAGTAGGAGCACAGGGGCCCCATCCTTGCCTGTTGTAATTGTCCCTCATTTCCATGTGTTGGTGCAGGAACCTCCAAGCCCTGCACTCCTATCAATCCATAGTGAGTGGTAGGACCCTGTGCTCTCATACATTCTTATTGTACTTGACCCTTATTTCCATGTGGGACTGTAGGACCTTCCAGGCCCTGCACTCCCATCAGTCCATAGTGAGTGGTGGGGGCGCAGGGCCCTCCAGGCCCTGTGCTCCCATCCCTGCCTATTGTAATTGTCCCTCATATGCATGTGGGACTCCCATCAGTGCATAGTGTTTTGTGGTACCACTGTGTCCTGCAAAGCAGTGCTGCTGCCATGTTGATAATTCATGCCACAGAATAGGTCATATGTGCCCCATTCATTACAATTCACTAACAGTTTGAAATGGGGCCTGGTAACATGTAAAACAACTTAGTAC
The DNA here is from genome assembly GCA_016271365.2 of Neoceratodus forsteri. NCBI lineage: Eukaryota > Metazoa > Chordata > Ceratodontiformes > Ceratodontidae > Neoceratodus > Neoceratodus forsteri. The sequence goes on along the minus strand of CM057450.1, from coordinate 654,075,909 downwards.
ACCCAAAGGTGTACTAAACTATGGGTAGTGCCAAAGCTGTATCTCAAAGTGTTTTTGAGATATTGCATCTGTAAAGTACCCCAGCCATCACGTTATCCTAAGGGAAATTCCAAAACTTCAAAGTGTTATAACTAATTTTTCCACCAAACAAGCTAAAAGCACGTCTTTGGGGCAAGTCCTTTGTACCCTGAAAATTTAAGCCCAAAAGCCAAAATCATTTTTTAGTTATGAACTCACAAAGGAACGCGTATCAGGAAAAGTATTGTCGCAAACAGCTGCAGTACACTTAGGCCCAGATATTCAGCAACTGAGATGCACAGGCAAAACCATACACTTGCGCACTGCATCCATATTCAACTAATGTGAATGCACAGCCCAAAATGCACTGTGCAGAGGCAAAATAGTAATGTATGCAGCGCAAGTACAAGGGGGCGTTTCCATGAATAAGTAGCGCAATGGCATATCCAGCCAAAAAACACTGCGCAAATCAGGAGCAACACACAGAATGCGCCAGACAGACTTGAGCATATAAAAGGAGGCTCAAACACACACACACACACACAGCAGATGCGCAACACTGAGACAGGCAGTGATGGTTGCAGGGCCATTCCATGTGAATGCAGTATTGAGGGGTGTGAGGAGGAGGGAGGAACAGAAACATGGCAAAGGAAGACCCTATCTGGAGTACTGTGTGCCGTTTTGGAGATCTCATCTACGCAAGGACATAGACAGGATGGAAGCAGTCCAGAGGAGGGCAACTAAAATGGTGCAGGGTCTGCATCAGAAATCATATGAAGAGAGAGAGACTGAGAGAGCTTAATATGTATACCCTTGATGAAAGGAGGATGGGGGACATGATAGAAACATTCAAGTACCTCAAGGGAATCAACAAAGTCCAGGAGGTAGCATCTTTCAGAAAAAGAGATGTGTAAGAACAAGGGGCACAATTTAAAGATAGAGGGGGATGGCTCAGGGGTAATGTGAGAAATCTTTTTCATGGAGAGTGGTGGATGCATGGAACTGCCTTCCTGGGGAGGTTGTTGGGACTAAAACAGTGGGGAATTCAAACATGCATGGAACAGACATAAGGCAATTGTAGTGCGGGGTGGCAGGAAGTAGGCTGTTGGTTAACTAGAATCTGCAGCTTATCCAGTAGGTAGGGAAATGGACAGACTGGGTGGGCCAAGCAGTCCTTATCTGCCATCAAAGTCTATGTTTCTATGTTTCTATGAAGGGCCCGGTGGCGGTATACCCAACACAAATGGTACCATGCCCTCCTCACCTTCGAGGGCTATGGGGATGTAGAGATCATGGGCCAGTACTGGCTAAACAGGGCAATTCTGAGGCAGCTCTGTGAGCTGTGCCATGATCAGTTGCAGGTACCCACCAGAAGGAGTCATGCTATGTCTGTGGAGACCATGGTGACAGCAGCAATGTGCCTGATCACCACGGGCACCTTCCAGAAACCAACGGGGGTAACCACTGGGATCACCCAGTCGGCCACCTCCCACTTCCTCACACAGTTCCTAAATGCTCTGCTGCCACATGCTTCAGAGTTCATATGATTCCCAAGCACAGAGGGAGAACATACAGCAAACATGCAGGACTTCCATAGGGTGTCACGCATGCCAGGTGTGATAGGGGCCATTGACTGCATCCACATGGCCATTCACACACCACCTGGCATGGAGGGGGCCTCCTACATGAATAGGAAGGGGTACCCCTCAGTCAACTGCCAGGTGGTGTGCAATGCCACGGGGCACATCACCAATGTCTGCAGCACACACACTGGGAATGAACATGACTCATTCATCTGGCACAGATCCAGCCTATGCCAGAGATTCAAGCATGGGAAGATCCCCACAGGGCACCTGCTAGGTGAGCATGGCATGGTGAGGGACACAGTTGTAGCCATTCTATGGGTGTAGGACCATGACACATAATGCAGGAGTGGGGAGGATGGCAGCAGGTGGCACGGGTGAGGGTAACAACCAATGCAGAGTGATAACCATATCCTCATCCCACATAGGTGACAGCACCTACCTCCTGAGGCCCTGGCTGCTCACCCCCTAATGGCATCCATCCACAGCTGCAGAGGAGAGTAGTAACAAGGCACACACCACTACATGCAATGTCATCGAGCATGTGTTCGGCATGCTCAAGATGCATTTCCGTTGCCTAGACACGTCAGATGGTGCCCTACAGTACAGCCCTGCGAAAACTTGTGGCCTATTCCTGGCCTTCTGCATGCTGCACAACATGGCCATTGACCATGGGATAGCTGTCCAGGTGGATGAGGGTGAAAGCAGCGAGAGGATGGGGAGGATGGGCCGGAAGGAGGAGTGCAGCAACCCATGGGAACGAGGGACCCCAGGCTTGCAGGCCTTGCCAGGAGGCAGTGGGCCATCATCACACAGGAGCACTATGGGGACCAGAGGTATGTGAATAGACATGCCTGCCATGCATGCCGGACACCACCCACCCACCCACAGGTGCAAAGACACTCAAGGATGCATGAACCGATACTGGCACACACACAGCATGCACAGGGACTGCACAACCACACAGCCACATTCACACAGCACAGTGCAGAGGTATGGGCACACACACACTCACACATGAGCGGCGAGATGTGGTGTGAATCAGAGTAAAGACACCAGCACACAAGCAGGGCTGGCATGGTGCTGCCATCATCATGCCCATGCCACAAGGCCCAGCAACACAGCATGCACATACGGAAGGCATGCCACATGCCACACATGCATACCGTCACACACACAGGGCATCACTCACACATGTGTGCACTAGACAACAGCAGCGGTCAGCAGGATAGGACAGCACACCCAGCAGGCCTACTGTGCAGTACCACAGCTGCCATGGCCACATGGGCAGCCCTGCCCAGGCTGTGTGACAGCCACTGGCTGTACAACAACCACTGGGGGTGTGTCCAACACACTCAGGGGGGTGGAGGCTTGAGAACACGACTGAGTTATCACTGGGGTGAAAAGACTGGCAAAGAGGTCAGCGCTGGGGGTGTTGGGGATGGCCATGTCGGATCCCGGTGTCAGCTGTGCAGGGGTCACCAGATGATGTGTGCATGGTGTGGATGTGCCACTGCAAGGAGTCCTATGTGCACAGCTGTGCCCAGTGGATGCCAGTGATGCAAATCTAGTGGCAATGGCACCGGCAATGTGGTCCATCGATGCGGTCTTGGCCCCCCACAGCTGCCAGAGCTCACCAATGAGCTGTGGACATCCACTGTCCTGATGCTCAGCCAGCTGATGCACCTCAACCTGCAGTGCAGATATCCTGGCCCCGAGCACCGCCTGGTGCTCCACGGATGCCTGCAGCAGCCTGGTGTGCTCATCCAGCCGGTCAGCACTCTGCAGCCTGGGGCAGACGCTGAACCACTGGGGGTGTCATGGCATGCTGGTCAATGCCCCACTCTGGTGGCCGCTGCTCAGGGGACTGCACAGGGGAAGATGTATGTGTGGGTGCACTGGTGGGAGCCCCTGTGGCATGCTGCATGGTGGTGACTGCATCCTACTACCATTGCCCAGCTGGCTACTGGTCCATCCCCGTGGCACTGGCATCCTTGGCAGTGCCCCTGGGCTGGTAACATCAGTGGCACTACACGCCACCATGCGGCCAGGATCAGGGTGTGACTGTGCATATGCTGGCATGCCACCAGTGCCCACCGCTGCCTGTGTCTGGCCCTCTAGCCTGGACGGCATTGCCTGGTCTGTGCCGTCTAGGATCAGTGTCATGTGATCAACTGAGTCGGATGCACCACCCAGCTGCATGGCCAGGATCAACACAGACAGGCTCTCACTGAGCAGTATGTGTGACAGCATTTCGTCGTCATCGAGACCCAATAGGTCCAGCAGCCCCACACTGTTCTGACATGGATGGTCCCTGCCCCTGATGCCCATGGATGTAGATGGCAACTCCTCCTCTGGTTCAATGTTGGTGGTGGCATCCTGTGACATACCGTGGAGGCGTGATGGCACTGGAAGACAAAATGGCATTATCAGTGGTGGGGATGTCACTGTGCAGGCTGGGCCCAGGTCCCAGTGATGGTGCCCATGCAGCCCACACATGCCGGCATGCAGCAGTGTACACAAGGGAAGTAGCATTCAGCAGGCCAGACATGGCACCAATGCTGCCCACGACAGGTCAGAAGTGTTGGATGGCAGGGGTGCATGGCTCACCTACAGCACATGGCTGGCATGTGGTGCACCCCACACAGCACCTCCAGTGGTGGAGTGGTGTGCTGCAGAGGGTGCCCCGGTGTACTGCTCAGTGCCACTGGTGCACTGGGCATGCAGCACCATGCGTCTGTGTGGCCACACGACACACGCTGGAACATGTGCTCTGGGCACAGTACAGTGACCATGCAGCTGTCCCACTGATCCGGGGTGCACAATGCCATGTACGGCAGTACCATGTGCGATGTGCACTGTCACACGCCACACACACACACACACACACACACACATATCGGCCATGCAGCACAGTGGCTGGCACGCCTGCATGGTGCAGGCCACTCCCCCCCCCGGGTGCCATACAGTGACTCAAGGTGCAGTGAGAGGTTGCCACCCATCTGGAATCCTCCACCCGGGATGCCCTCAATGGCAGCATGGCTGATGGTCACCACCACTAGCTCCATTGTTGCCAACAGTGCAGGGGTGTCACATAGTCCTCTGGCTGTCCTGCTGTGGGATGCCCTGATGGCTACCACCTTCTCTATGATGCAACATCTGTCAGTCCCCACCTTTTTCTTGCATTCCTGTGCAGACCTCTGATGCCTCCCGTGGACATTTACATAGGTGGCCACCGCACCCCACCCGGCCAACCGTTCTAGTGGGGTGCCCGTGGCACCACTCAGCAGGGCCTCCCTGTCGAGGTGGGCCTCAAACATGGCCTGCTGCTCCTCCTTCAGGAAATTGGGCCTGCACTTCCTTGCAGGCCCCTACTCCTCCACTCCCTCAACATCAGACATGATGCTACCTGTGGACAGTGAAGGACAGGCCTGTCAGCGGCACGGAAGCCCATACAGGAGCTGTGGTGCTCTGTCCGCATGGCCATCCCATTCCCTGTGTGTGCATCCCCTTACCTCAATGGCTGCAATACCTGTCGGTGGCCTGTGCTGTGATGCTTTTAATGATCAGTGCATGCAAATGATCTGTTGAGCAACCGTAATGCAATGCAAATGAGCCTGACTGCACTATGCATTGCCTCATGAGGCTATTTGCATATGCCAGTTGAATATTGTGATATTGCACCTTGCGCAATGGTAATGCACCAGAGCATCCTGTGCAGTGCATGTCTGGCACATGCACAGTGTTCAGCCACTCGGTGCGCATGTGCACCGCTGGCAGACCCCTGTCCAGTGTCCTATCGCATGGCCATGTGCATTGTGAGATGCTCCACTATTGCGCATGCTCCATTGTGCACCTACTGCAAATCTGGGTGCACCGCCCCGCCAGGGCCCATTGCACAGCAGCACCAGTTGCGCCATGCCACCACCAGCACATGGCCAGGGCCTGCTCGCCATTGTGCAGGGTCACGCATGGCACTTACAGGGTCCCAGACATGACCCCATGCCCCTACCAGGCCATGACGTGGTGTTGCATGTGAGGTGCTGTGCAATAGACTACCACTGCACATGTCAATCACACATCCACCTGCTGAATGGTTGCATACATTAGCCCGCTGTTGCGCACTCTAAATGAGCATTACCACATGCATGCAGTGTAGGCCACAGCACTCACTTCATGACAGATAGAATCAGTGCTGTATGGCAGGTTCAGGGAGTTGTGCATGCCATGCTATGAACTGGTTAGAGGTGGATATGTGCAACATCGTTATGCTGGTGGAGCCCTATGCGTTTCAGCTTTTCGGGAATGTGGATCTGCAGGTACCATGGTTGCAGGTATGGAACAGGGTGGCAGCGGTCCTTGAGTGCCGCACGGGCATGCCATGCATGGGACAGCAGTGTCAGCACCATTATGGTGATCTGCAGTGGAGGGATCTGGGATGTCTATGCAGGATCCAAGTGAGGGCGCAACAGGGTACCATGCCGCAGCCAGGTATGTGTCCATGCACACTGTGCATGCCCGTACAGACCTTGTACTGTGCTTCCAGGTGTGTTGCTTGTGCAGCTGCCTGGGAGGGCACTATGCTGGTGGGTGTTGCATGTCCTGTTTGACTGCCACACTCACCTCTGTGGTGCGTGTTGCTGTTGTCCAGGCACCTGGGCCCAAAGCAAGATGGTGTACCATCCCGTGCCATGCCAGTGGTGTGCATGGGATTGGGGGGTGCGTCGCATACCACTCATGTCCATGTCTGTCTCTCTATTCCATCAACAGGGCCAGAAGACCACAGGAGGGCCAGGGCAGCCACAGATGTGACCAGGCGGTGGCGTGATGGGGTTGCCCTTGGTGCACCAGTGCAGGGATGGCCAGGTAAGCATGTGCTGCATGTCATGCTGTGCATCTGTGGGGCTCTGTAGGGTGCTGGGGTACAGCTGTGGGCACTATCACCATGCTTGACCACTGCACGGGTGGATTCCCACCACCGTGGCCAGTGCCATACTGCACTGCATGTGTGGGCTTCATGCATGTGTCCTCTGTGTGGTGGCACAACATTACTGCCCTGTTGGGGTATGGCAGTGTGTGTGCACCCTATGATGTGTGATGACTGCTGGGTGTTTGCAGGTCACCTCGTGTGGTGTGTGCCTGCACAGTGGTGTCAGCTGCATTGTTGTGTGTGCATGTCACCCAGGGCGGCCTAGCCATCCTGCTATAGGTGCACCATGGTTGGCAGTTGCAGCCCTCCGTGCACGTGCCCTTGGGGGTTCATCCATCGGTGGGTGTAATCACTGTCTGGTGCACACAGATGGGTGGGTCTGGCCCCCTCATGGCATGTCACTTATCACCTGTTCCATCCCTTTTCCTAGGTGTGACTGGGCCTCGAGCCAGGAGACGTCATCCATCCTGACTGGTGGGGGCCTTCCACATCATCCCAGACTGCTGCGCCAGAACAACAGACTGACGTCCATGCTGCTGCATGTGGGGCAACACCAGCTGGCAGCTATAGAGGCAGTAAGCCATGAGGTGAGGAGGCTGCAGGCTATGCTGAGGGACCAGAGGCACTGTTGTGTGAGCACAGCTCTATTGTTCGTTGATCGTCCCCTGCCCACCTCCTGTTTGCTGGTTCATCTTTACACACCACTGTTTCTTCACCCAATCCCTGTCCCCTGCTTCCACTGTTGCCTCCCCACTGTGTTTCCCCTGTTGCAGTTCCTGGGTACCCTGTTTTTGTTTGCACATTAAAGTGCTGTTATTTTTCTACAATGACTGTGTCTGTGTTTCCTTTGCAGGCGGTGTGTTGCACTATGCTGCAGGTGTCTATTCATGTCCATGGGTGTATCCCCTGCTGTCCCATTGTGGCATCCCCTGGGTGGTGGCCTTGTGTGCGCTGGGCCTGTTTGCCATGTCCCTGTCTCCTGCGTGGCCATGGGTGGTGGGTCACACCCTACCCTGTGCGCTGTTCTGCACCACTTGTCCTTGTCTGCCTGTGCTGCCCTTCCATTCACATGCCATGCTGCCCCTACCAGTGTGCTCTGCAGTGCGGTGCCCTTGTCCTTGTCATGTTGCAGGCCATCTTTCCCTGGTTCCCCTGTGCCTCCCTCTCCCCTCTTTTCTGCTGTCCTCTGTGCATGTGTGGTGTCCTGGCACCATGGCTGTGCCACTGTCCACTGCATCTCCGGCTGTCAGGGTTGTGTTGTTGATGCCTTCAGGGTGAGTGGATTGGTGTGCCATGTGCCTTGTGTTGCTGTTAGTGGCCTGGCATCCTGTTTGGGCCATCGCCCAGTGCCCCTGTGGTGCATCTTGACCAGTGTGCCCTTGTGGTTTGTGTCTGGCTGTGCTGGTGTGGCACTCTGCTGCTGTGCAGCCCTGCCTGTGCTACCCTATTGCCTGTTATGCTTGCTTAGCCTGCTGGCTTTTGCATCCTTGCTTGCTCCTGCACACTCCTGGTTGCACCAATGCATGTCTGGTTGTGCAGTGGTGCAACGTTGCTATATTCGGTGAGCTTTGTGCCAGTGCATGTTGGCGGTGCAGCATCTGAATATGGTGCCCGTTAACCCCTGGTGCATCTGCACTGTGCTGCGCATTCAATTGCGCACCTCCTGGGCGCATGTCTGAATATTTGGGCCTAGTTCTTTTGGCAAACAATATCGCAGTTAAGCAGTTCAAACTAAGTTAGCCACATCAACAGAACTAAACCACGAAATTATGCGTGCAAAATTTCATGCACATCTGTTGAAGGGTTGCTAAGTTATTAAGGTGCAAAGTATGTAAAACTGGAAGATTGAAAATGGAAAAATACATGTAAACGTAAGGATGTTTAAGACACAATATCTCAGAACCACAAAAGAAATTCAAATGAAATTAGCAACATCAACAGATCTACCCCACAAATATTATGCTTGCAAACTTTCACGCATATCTGTTGAATGGTTGCAAAGCTATTGAAGTGCAAATTATGCAAAACTGGATGACTGCAAAAATGGGAAAAACATGTAGATTTCAGGATATTTGAGACACAGTATCTTTTGAAACCACACAAGTGATTCAAATAGAATTAAAGACATCAACGGACCAACCCTACAAAATTATGCATGCAAAATGTTATGCACACATGTTTTAGGGCTCCAGAGTTATTAAAGTACAAATTATGCAAAACTGGGAGACTGTTAGTAAAAATGGAAAAAACATGTAAGTTTAATGATGTTTGAGACACAATATCTCACAAATCACACAAGAGGCTCAAATGAAATTTATCACATTTACAGACATACCCCCTGAGATTAAGCATGGAAACATACATGCACATCCATTTCAGGGTTCTAAAGTTATTAAGGAGCAAATATGCAAAACTGGAAGACTGTCTGCAAAATGGAAATAAAACATGTAAGTTTAAGGATGTTTGAGACACAGTGGCTCAGATATTCAAAACTTTGCCCCAGGGCTAAATTAGCACTGCCCAGCAGGCAAACTTAGCTCGGAACAAAAAGCAAGCTATATTCAAAAGGAATAGCCCAGGGGAAAAAGCTTCTGAATTTAGCATGGGAATGAAGCTGGGAAAACTGGGCTGAGAGTGTAGGGCAAACTTAGCCCTGGAATAAGACAGCTCTGAATACAGCAACCAGGACGTGCAAACCACAACAGCAACACAGTGTACAGCGACGTGAAGGTAGGTAGAGGTGACCTATGTGGCCAATGTGTGTGTCAGCAAATGCCTGGACCCAGTACAGCTGCAGGGAGCAGTGCATGTAAAAGTACAGTGTGCAAAACTGTATAATATTCACTGAACTGTTTGCATGGCGCTAACGCATTTGCACGGGTTTAGCTAAGCCGTTTGCCCGGTGCAAACACGTTTGCCCGGCGCTCAACTATATTCAAAAGTGACATGCAAATGAGCCCACTTAGGTAGTCTCTGGGCAAACATCCACATTAGCATACTCATTATGCCCTGATTTGCATGCAGTTTGCCCAGCGTTATGGCAGGGTCCCACAGCGTCACCTGTAGGTCAGTCTGGCAGTACAGGGGCTGGCTGAGTCCACCCGCAGTGCCACCTGTAGGTCAGCCTGGCAGTGCATGATGATAGCTGCAGACAACACGTATATAGTACAGCATAGCATATTACACTCCAGGGGACAACACAGCATAGGCACAAGTGGTGGTGGTGCTGCATGCAACTGTCACACTGTAGGTCATGCTATAGTGCACGGCAGATACTACAGTAGCAAGGGGAATAGTAGTGTGAGGGAAACAGCAATGCCTATGGTATGTAGGGCAATGATGACCCCTGCACTGTACACAGTGACAGGCCCAAAGTGCAGGTGATTACTGACAGTGGACAGCACTGTTACGCTGTTGTGTGATCCACAGATGCTGCACCTCTGGCATGGGATGCTCACAGCGACATATACATGGGCAGCTGTGTGCGCTGTTGCATATGTACAGTTGTGCGGTATGTGGCTGGGAGGTCATGTGTGATCCGACAGGCACACTGGTGTTGGGGTATTCCCAATACTGGCCCATGTGCACTGCGTGATGTGTCCTAGCTTTGTGACCACACCTGGTCTGTGGTGAGGCCTGGCCACCCGTACACACTCTCCTCAACAGCCACAATGTCGACAGTGCTGCATATGTGTGCTGGCATCTGTTGGTCACCACAGACGTATGGTCTGCAGGTGTGTGCTGTATGGCCACACTACCATGGTGTCCCCTGGGGGCCAGGTCACCCCTTACTGCCTGGCATGGCTGGGACTGGTGGCAGCTGTTGGCATCTGTGTGGTGCCATCAGTGAGCAGCATGTGTCCTCCATGTCTGGCTTTTTCTATTTGTCATATTCACATGCTAGGGTCGCGCAAAGCCATGCAAAAGCCACACAAACACCCTGCAAAGCCACAATGTTGCGCAAAGCAGGATTGCCCAGGGTTAAGACCAGCTTTTCCTGGGCAGTAATTTGTATCGCGCAAAGGGTCATGCTAAGTCGAGCAAAACAACTTTGCGTGCACTAGCCACTGAATATAGCATTGCGCCTGTATTTATGTTCAGTTTGCCCCTTGCATATATTATGGTTTTGCCCGATGCTAATGCAGTTTACAGTTCGTTAACGCAAAGAGATGTTCAGAAATAATTTTAGAGTGCTTCTTTGCATTAGCACTTGTAATACACACAGTCGGTGGCTGGCCGTGGACGTGAGAGGTGGGCTGTGCCAGTCGCTGACTGGGGAAGGGTGGAGGGTGCTTGGGTGGGCTGGCATGGCTGGATGGGGGGGTGGGGGCCACTAGACTACCATGAAATTGGACATCCTTATCTATTTTATTATGATGGAGGTGGCCGCTAGACTACCAGGGATATGAACAATAATTATAATTTAATGCAGATTGGGGGGCCACTAGACTACCAGGGATCTAAAAAAGCAGTATTTATCAAATACACATTGGGGGGGGATACTAGACTACCAGGAAATTGCAGATGGTTATATATTTTATTATGACGGGGGGGTGCTAGACTACTAGGGATATTTAAAACATGATTTTTTTTCATTCAGATGGGGCAGAACGAAGTCCCCTGAGCAAAACCCAGCCTCATTTAACTTTGTAGGGCACCCCTGGGCTGAGAAAATACATTTTTTAAATCTAGCAGTCTGGTCCCTGGCTCTTTGTTAACGAGCGAGCAATTTCTTTGATCGTGAGATTCTTTGATCGCGATCGTGCATCGTGAGTGAGGGACAAGATGGGCAGATTAAAAAATCAATTTTCTCAGCCCAGGGGTGTCCTAGGAAGATAAATGAGGGTGGGTTGTACTCAGGGGGCTTCATTCTGATGAATCATGGCAGTGGCTTACTGCAATTCTTTGATTTCTTTAAATTAGAAACATTTTTATTCTTTGGTCGTGACCCTGCAAATTATTTGATCGTGAGATTCTTTGATCGCGATCATGCATCACGAGCGAGGGACGAGATTGCCAGATAAAACAATCAATTTTCTCAGCTCAGGGGTGTCCTAGGAAGACAAATGAGGGTGGGTTTTACTCAGGGGGCTTTGTTCTGATGAACCATGGCAGTGGTTTACCACGATCCTTTGAATTGTTTTAATTAGAACAGCTTTTATTCTTTGGTCATGACCCTGCAAATTCTTTGATCATGAGCCTGCAAATTCTTTGATCGTGAGATTCTTTGATCGCCATCTTTGATCGCAAGGGAGGGACAAGATGGACAAATTTTTATGTTTGCTTGCACGCATGTGCAAGAAAAATAGTGCCATCATCTGAGATTTCGGAGGTGTGTCACCCCCTCTTCCAATTCAGTCAGTGTGTTGGCAGGCGTGGCCCCTGTAAGCCAATGCATGCTGGAGCTGTCTATGACAAGCTCCAAAATGCAGTGGCATACAGTTCAAAGGGGGAGCTACGCTTGAGTGAGCAGCGATAAAGATATCGCCTGCTCATGCGCGCTCCCCCACAACATGCCGCAGGCGTGTGCCCCCCGCATACTGCACGCACAGTGTATAGCCGGACGGGTGCCCAATCCCGTCAGCTGTGCTGCGCCCCCGCCCCCAAAGCCTTCCAAATGCCACTGGGCTGCCCACCCCAGTGTGGCAACCAATGATATAGCCGACGGGGTGCCCAATCCCGTCGGCTCCACTGTCCTCACCCCCAGTACTGGGTGCCACGCTGGGAGCCCACCCAGTGTGGCAATCACATGCTTGACAACGGGGTGCCCAATCCCCATCAGCTGAACGCCCCCTGCCTTGTGCCATGCGAGAGCCCACCCCAGCATGGCAAACATCCCCGTAGTCAAAAAAAAAAAACAAACTCAGAAGAAAAACGGTCCCACGTAGTCTCCTGGCCCTCTCACAACCCGGCACCCACCCACTGCGCACTTGCATTCCCCACACCCCCACCCCATACTTACCTGACCTCGGCGCGACGATCTTCGGTGGACCGGGAACACATCTGCACTTTCAAAGCCGACCGCGAAACAGGAAATGCCGGTAAGCTGTATAATGGGCTAGATAGGGGTTTTCAACTTTGTTGCATATCTCAGGTATTTTGGAATTTTGCCAAATTTTCAACATGGAGTTTTGGGACCCTTCTCATGAATGATGTCACTGTCATGGCGTTGTTCGGGCCGAAGGGTGATTTTGCAGTCACTGCGCAGTCACTGCGCGAAATCACCTTTTGGGACTGATTAACGAAATGACACTGCCAGTGTTCATAAGGTGGGCTCTCAAAAAGCCTATTTTGAAAATTTGGTGGAAAAATTCCAGAAAAACGGCTATTTTACGAGCGTGCGTTGCACAGTTCCTACGCACGCTCGTAAGTTCGTGAATTTTCAATATTTTCACTCCAGATTTTCAACATTGCCATTTTACCACACCTTCTTATGAGTAGTACAGCTGTCATTTTTCACATCTCACCCAAAATGTGTTTCCGCCCATGTATCACATAATGGCGCAGTCGGTGTGCGAAACCAATGTACAGGACAAATTAAGAAAACCACAGTGACACTGTTCATGAGCAGAGGTCTTAAAATGGCTATGTTGAAAATTTGGTGAAAAAATTCCTAACAATGACTGTTTTACGAGTGTGGATTGAGCAGTTCCTACGCACACTCGTAAGTTCGCGAATTTTCAATATTTTCACTCCAGATTTTCAACATTGCCATTTTACCACCCCTTCTTATGAGCAGTACAGCTGTCATTTTTCACATCTCACCCAAAATGTGTTTCCACCCATGTAGCGCACAATGGCGCAGTCGGTGTGCTAAATCAATGTACGGGACAAATTAAGAAACTCACAGTGACACTGTTCATGAGCAAAGGTCTTAAAATGGCTATGTTGAAAATTTGGTGAAAAAATTCCTAAAAATGACTGTTTTACGAGCTTGCGTTGTGCAATTCCTACGCATGCTCGTAAGTTCGCGAATTTTCAATATTTACACTCCAGATTTTCAACATTGCCATTTTATTACACTTCCTTATGAACAGTACAGCTGCCATTTTTCATATGCCACCCAAAATGTGTTTTTGCACATGTAGCGCACAATGGTGCTGTTGGTGTGCAAAAGCAATGTTTGGGGCAGATTAAGAAAATCAGTTACACTGTTCATGAGCAGAGGTCTTAAAATGGCTATGTTGAAAATTTGGTGAAAACATTCCTAAAAATGACTGTTTTACGAGCGTGCGTTGCGCAGTTCCTATGCATGCTCATAAGTTTACAAATTTAATATTTTCACTCCAGATTTTCAACATTGCCATTTTATTACACTTCCTTATGAACAGTACAGCTGCCATTTTTCATATGCCACCCAAAATGTGTTTTCGCACATGTAGCGCACAACGGTGCTATTGGTGTGTGAAAGCAATGTTTGGGACAGATTAAGAAAATCAGTTACACTGTTCATGAGCAGAGGTCTTAAAATGGCTATGTTGAAAATTTGGTGAAAAAAGTCCATAAAATGACTGTGTTATGAGTGAGCATTGCGCAGTTTCCACGCACCCTCGTAAGTTCATGACTTTGTAACATTTTAAGTCCAGATTTTCACCAGTGGCATTTTACACACTGCCTTCTTTACAGTACAGCTTTCATTTTTCACAACATGGCCGAAATGTGTTTCACACTTTCAGCATGAAGATGCGTGGTCGCTGTGGGAAATCATTGGTCGGGACAGATAAAGAAAATCACAGTGACACTGTTCATGATCGGAGGCACCAAAATGCCTGAGTTGACAATCTGCTGTAAAAAATCCCCAACCAAATTATATTACGGGTGTGCGTTGCACAGTTTCTATGTACGCTCGTGATTTCACCATTTTTTTAAATATTTTTACTGCAGATTTGCAACATTGCCATTTTTTACACCTCCCCATGAACAGTACAGCTGTCATTTTTTACATCCTGTTCAGAATATTTTTGCACCTGTGGTGCTAAATGCCGTAGTCGCTGTGCATAAGCAGCTTTCGGCTAAGAAACTTATAATCAAGGCCCCTGGAATTCTGTGGTTCTGCTGTTGCAGAATTTGCCACAGAATTTGCATCATGCTGCAGAATATATATAGTGCCACAGAATTCATTGTTTTTGGTGAATTTTCATATAAATATACTGTTTTTCCATAGTGTCAGGCTTTCTTTCCCACAGCATATGATGTCATCGATGACATCACATCACATTTAGCCAATGACAGGACTGCATTCTGCCAGAGAAATGAATAAATCATGCCGCAGAAATCAGAAAATGCTGCCGCAGAAGTCAAGGAACCCTGCCGCAGAAATCAGAAAATTCTGCCACAGAACACCAGGGGCCCTGCTTATATTCCCCCTGTCCATGAGGTGGGGTCACAAAAACCATGTTGAACATTTGGAGTGAAAATACCAACGAATGCCTGAGGTATTAGGGTTTCCAACCATAACGCCCAACCCTGTAGAGAATGACAGGCATCAGGGGTGTGACTTGGGATTCTTGCCTGTAATGCTCATACCATTCCACACCCTGCAGCCAGTGAGAAGCATCGAGGTATGCCTTGGACTCTTCGGCCCCAAAGTTCACCCCATTCTCCTATATCGCACCCATCTCTCTGTATTTCCTAATGGAATGGGGTGCGCATAAGGACAAAAGACCCCAAGGAACACCGTGACACTTGCCAGTGTCTGCAGGGTGGGGTGTACTGAAATTGCATGGCCGTTATGCCTGACGACCCAAAGGTACACCCCAATGCATGTCACTCTCTACAGGGTGGTGATGGGGTTGGCTTCAGTTCAATACTTCACTGCCATTCCTATTACGCAGCTCTGTAACTTCTACACTACCACTGCCAATGCCAACAAGCAAACATTCGGCATTGACAAATGCTTGTTTATAATGGAATAGATAGGGAAATTTTACCAATCTTTAAGATTGAATATCTCAGCAACGGTTTGGTCTTTTTACTTGAAATGTGGAGCGTGTTTACAGCATGTCCTGTATATGTGAATTATGTTGTTTACTTGTTTGAGAAAAAATTTTTGCAGAGATATTGCGTGATGCACTTTACGTGTTGTGGACAGTGTTTTGGATTGTGCTGGTGGCTTGAAATTGATAGGGTGCCTAGCCTTAGTGTCATGGATGTAGTTTTCAGTTGTTGTGTTTGTTAAATGTCAACAGGTGTGGAGCTGTGCCATGCTGACAGATGAAAATTTCAAATTTTGACATGTTATATCTCAGACTCAGCTTGGTCTTTTTATTTGAAATTTGGAGGGTGTTGACGACATGTCCTGTAGATGTCAATAGTGGTGCTTATGTGTCAGACAATATACTTTTTGCAGAGATATTGTGTGGAGCAGTTTATATTTTCTGGACAGCATTTTCTATTGCTCTACTAGATTAACAATTGTTTGGTGGCTGGCCTTGCTGTCGTCAATGTTCCTCACCAACTTGCGGAACTTTCTACTTTTCTCTTCTTTCTTAAAAAGTAAGGAAATTCTATGCAAAAAACTTCATTAATGCATCAGTTAGGGTTCTTCTACAGTGAACAAAGTGAGGAAATTTGATTTTAGGGTTCCCACCCTTGCACCCCACCCCAGCCGCCCACACCAACAGGCATCGGGGTGTGCGTTGATCTCATCGCTAACTCTCACCCCATTTTCCTGCACTGCACCACCTCAGCTTGTTTACACATGGGATGGGGTAAGAGTTGGGGCTGATGATCCCAACGCACACCCCGATGCCTGTTGGTGGGGTGGGCTGTGTGGGTGCAAGGGTGGGAACCCTAAAATCGAATTTCCTCACTTTTTTCACTGTAGAAGAACCCTAACTGATGCATTAACAAAGTTTTTTTGCATAGAATATATATATATATATCTATGTAGTTTTTATTTACCAGGTATATGCACTCAACATATATATTGCCTATTGTCAGGCACAACCTGGGAGAATATAAATGGGGTGGCAAAAGTAAGGAACAGTTATAACAAACATTTAATACAAATAGGGTTCAGTGCATACAGAACAACAATAAAGTGCTAGGATGGAAACACTATTGGGAGTAATACAACAAGATTCAAGGAATATGGTCAAATGATACAGTACATTTCTATAGTTAATATTTTTAAAAAACGTTATGTTTATTAATTTCAGTTACATATTCAAGCATGGTGCATACACCAAAATAGAAACCATGAGGGTGCCACTTCACTTAATACACACCTATTCTCTGACTCTTGCTATAACAAAATGTCATTGAGGGAGAA
This sequence comes from Neoceratodus forsteri, assembly GCA_016271365.2. NCBI lineage: Eukaryota > Metazoa > Chordata > Ceratodontiformes > Ceratodontidae > Neoceratodus > Neoceratodus forsteri. Next base: position 654,059,105 of record CM057450.1, on the reverse strand, counting down.
AAGTAAGGAAGAGAACAGCATGTACAGTATTCAACTAATACTGCCAACTGAGTCCAAGAGCAGCATGGTTAAGTAGCCTGTGTGGAAGAAAAACTACTATTACATTTCTCTACCCTACCTAAAATAGGAGGGTACAGAAAATATCACCATACTATAAAAGTAGTGAAGGTACCATCTCGTACACTAACATTTAGAAATTGGTAAGGCATTGATAAAGCTCCCAAAAATGTAAGGCGATAACAATTTAACAGTGCACGGATAACAAAAGCCACATTATCAAACAGGGGTACTGTCATAACATTGCAAGTTAGATAAACATTAATTGCCCCTTAAATAACAAAAAGGGGATTCAATACCAGTCCACAGAAGATAGTAAATATAGTAGTCCATCTTCTTCCAAGTTGTGTAACTGGGTGTGCTTTGAAACAATTGAAAAGCTGCATGGGATATACTATATTGGACTAGATGTCTGCAACGGATCTCTCTCTTGCTTACATCTGAGGGAAGTTTTCCTTACTTTTACATTGGTATTGCATTGTGTTTAATTATTTTAGTTTTTAATTCAGGAAGGGGTTTTTCAAAACTGCTTATCTTATCAGCATCTTCAGAAGGGTTGAAATAACTACATATTTGATTTTTCTTTGTGGCTAACTGGACTGTTTACTAGAATTCTGTGACAATCTGCATCAATATATTTTGCTATATTTGCTGGTGGGCTGTGTGCTTTAAAATAGCAAAGGCTGCAGTTTGTAATTGGATGCCAGACATAGCCTGAGGTGGGGGAAATTGTCTTCACAAGTCAGGGAGACCTGCATCACAGCCAATTGTTCTAGCTTGAACATTTCAGCATTGATCAATTACTATAAACTACTGGCGTGATCCTGTTTCAGACAGAAGTCCATCTTCTTCCAAGTTGTGTAACTGGGTGTGCTTTGAAACAACTGAGAAGCTGCATGGGATATACTATATTGGACTAGATATCTGCAACGAATCTCTCTCTTGCTTACATCTGAGGGAAGTTTTCCTTACTTTTACATTGGTATTGCTTTGTGTTTAATTATTTTAGTTTTCAAATCAGGAAGGGGGTTTTCAAAACTGCTTATCTTGTCAGCATCTTCAGAAGGGTTGAAATAACTGCACATTTGATTTTCCTTTGTGGCTAACAAATCACCAGGCTGTTTTGGGGCTGGGGAGGTTTACCTCGCCTGACTTGGATGTCTGGATTTTCTCTGTTTGATTAGCAGGTATTTTTCTCTGTCAAATTGTTGTGTAGGGCATCTTGCTGACAGGAAGGCACTCATTGCAGCAGTGGGTGTGAGCTTTTAGCTGATTGTTTTGTGAGGGCACAGTTTAGGCCCAACCCTTCCCACCCCTCACCCCACCCACCCCTGAAATAGTTCCTTTGTACCTGAGGTTCTGACATCATTTCCTCAAGAGTGCAAGGTGCATATCACTGTCATATCCTCTCAGCACACTGCACTGACAATATAAGCATACACATTGTATAATATATATTTCTATATAACAAACCAATCACACACGCACACACACACACACACAAAACAAACAAACAAAAAAAAAGTAGATAAACATGTGGGGAGTAATGCAATGTAATGGCTGTGGGGCAGCAGTCTTCCGGGAGTTTTTCTGGAAGCTGAGATGCTGCCCTATTTGCAGACAACTCTCTGCCCTGAGGGAGGAAGTTGCCTGTCTTCAGGCTGCACTGAACAGTAGTAAGGGAACCTTCCCCCAGGCCACACTGGACAGTAGGAAGGCAACCTCCCCCATCCAGGGAGCACCACAGCCACCACCACTACCTCAGAGGTTGTGAAGAAAGCACAGCAGTTGGACCACAGTGGGCTCAGGAGGTGAGGATGGTGGAACAGAGGCACACCCAGTCAGTTGTTCCACTCCACAATCCATACACCATTCTGGGGGAGCATAGCTCCTCTATGGATGCACCCACAGAGGAGACTGATGACAACTGTCACAAGGGAGGCCCACAGGAAGGAGGCAGAGGACACCACAGGGAAAGGAAACAGCTCCTGGTGGGGGACTCAATTATTAGGGGGATAGAACTGGGTTGAGCAGGGAAAACTGAAGTAAGGTGCCTGCCTGGTGCCATGGCTTGGAGGGACAGGAAGCGCATCCTCAGGATCACAAGAACAGCTGCAAAGGAGTCTGAGCTGGACGTCATTGTCCACCTAGGTACGAATGACTTGGCTCATCATGAGATTAGAGCAGTGCAGGAGGAAATTTTAGAGTTAGGGAGGGGCCCTAAGACAAGTAGCACACACAGTATCCTTCTCAGAGGTGCTGCCTGTCAATGGCATGGGGGAGGCGAGGGTAATTTGCACCATGCAGTTTAATGAATGGTTGAAAAAATGGTGTGGAGCACAGGGGTTTGGCTTCATAGGGGACTGGGGTTCCACATGGAGGGACACCAGCCTATACTGGCAGGATGGTCTGCATCTGTCCAGGAAGGGAACAAGTCTTTTGAGCAATCGGTTTAAATGCTTCATTGGCAAGCTTTTAAACTAGTCAAAGGGGAAGGCACTGATAAGCAGCAGGAAAATCCCAGCCTCTCCCTACAAAACAGGGTACTAAATGAGAAAAAGACCGAGGTAGAAAGCTCAGTAAGGGATACTGCAACAGAAGGTAAAGCCATCAAAAAATGGAGAGCAATGAGTACCAATGCCCATAGTCTGGGTAACAAGCTTCCTGAATTAGTAGCCTTGATGGAGGAGGAACATCTGGATATTGTGGCAGTCACAGAAACATGGTACACACAAAACCATGACTGGGACGTAAACATACCAGGGTACACTATCTACAGGAGGGACAGGGAGGGTAAAAGAGGAGGAGGAGTAGCTCTTTACATAAGGAAGGAATAAAGTAACAGAACAAAAGGGTAAACAGGGAGGAGAAGAAGCACTGTGGGTAAATTTGGAGACAGGCAATGGCATCACAATCTGCACAGGGTTGTATACAGCCCCTTCTCAGGAGGAAATGGACAAGGAAATGATAGAAAGTATACTTAGAATGGCAGAAAAAGGGGAGATATTGCTGATGGGTGATCTGAATATGCCAGATGTTAACTGGAGTGCAGTTGCAGCAGCCACTTTGAAGAGTGGGGTTATTCTAGATGCTCTGCAGGGGGCATGCCTTAGACAACTAGTATTGGAGCCCACTCGAGAGGGAGAAATCTTAGACCTGGTTCTCTCAAATGGAGATGGAAAGAGGATCACAGATGTGGAAGTGGGTAGCCATCTGGGAACTAGTGACCATTGAACAGTATGGTTCACAATAAACACCGCAATAAAGTCCAAGCCATACAAAGGCAAAAGTACTGGACTTTAGGAGGCTGACTTTGCCAAAATGGGTGAGTGCCTAAGGAATGCACTAGCAAATGGGCAGGAAGGAGGGGTGAAGAACAATGGGAATAATAAAACTGCCATCACAGAGGTAACGAGCCTTTGTGTGAAGCAAATAAACAAAACAAAACGATGTAAGAAACCACTATGGTTCTCAAAGGAAGTGGCAGTGAAGGTTCAAGAGAAAAAGAAAGCATTCAGGAAGTACAAGGAATCGCAAAAGGAGCAGGACAGAGAACTGTATCAGTTAAACCAAAAGGAGGCTGGGAAGGTAGTCAGAACAGCAAAGGCCCAAACCGAGGAAAAGATAGCCAACTCAGTTAAGAAGGGGGATAAAACCTTTTATAGGTACATCAGGGAGCGAAAGAAGACCAAGGAGGGATATTGAAGCTTAATAAAGTGGAGGGAGGGTGGGCAGAGGGAGACTGTGAAAAGGCAGAGATATTAAACAAATATTTTTGCTCAGTATTTACAAATGAAGAGGGGGAGGTACCTAAAACAAACAGTAGAAACACTCTGGATACAGGAGTTGATACCAGACCATTTACAGAAGAAAGGGTTATGAAAGAACTATTAAAACTGAAGGTGGACAAAGCAATGGGGCCTGATAGGATTCATCCCAGAATTCTAAAAGAACTAAGGGTAGAACTAGTGACACCACTGACTACCCTCTTTAACAAATCTTGGGAGGATAGGGTGGTACCTGAGGACTGGAGGAGGGCAGATGTGATTCACCTTCACAAAAGTGGGAGCAAGGCAGAAGCAGGAAACTACAGACCTGTTAGTTTAACCTCAGTGATAGGGAAAATGATGGAATCACTTCTGAAGGAAAGAATTGTCGAGTATCTAGAGGCCAGAGGGGCACAAGACCCTAGGCAGCATGGATTTACAGCAAGAAGGTCATGCCAGATGTATCTGATAGATTTCTTTGACTGGGTGACCAAAGTAGTAGATCAGAGAGGGGCTGTGGACATGGCCTACCTAGACTTTAGCAAGGCATTTGACACAGTCCCACACAAAGATTAATATACAAGTTAGCCAGCCTGGGAGTGGGTCCCAAGATGACAGCCTAGGTAAAGAATTGGCTGGAGAATAGGACACAGAGGTAATAGTAAATGGAGTCTACTCAGAAGAAAGGGGTTACTAGTGGGGTACATGAGTTCAGTATTAGGACCGGTCCTCTTCAATGTCTTTATAAGTGACATTGCAGAGGGACTGGAAGGAAAAGTATGTCTCTTTGCAGATGACACAAGATCTGCAACAGAGTTGTTACAGGGGGTGGATAGGATGAGAAGGGACTTGGGAAGGTTAGAGGAATGGTCAAATGTATGGCAGCTTAGATTCAATGCTACGAAGTGAAAGGTTATGCACCTGGGAAACAAAAACCCAGGGAAAGAGTACACAATGGGGGGTGAGATACTAACAACAACAAAAATGGAAAGGGACCTGGGGGTAGTCATATCAGATGACCTGAAGGTGGGCAAGCAATGTGAGAGGGCAGCAAGGAGGGCTGGGGGGATACTGGGATGCATAGGGAGAGGCATCACCAGTAGAAAACAGGAAGTTATTATCCCTCTGTATAGACAGCTGGTGAGACCCCATCTGGAGTACTGCATGCAGTTCTGGAGACCCAATCTCCGCAAAGACATAGACAGGATGGAAGCTGTCCAGAGGAGGGCAACTAAAATGGTGCAGGGTCTTCACCGGAAGACATATGAAGAGAGACTAAAGGAGCTTAATATGTATAGCCTTGAGGAAAGGGGGGGGGGACATGATAGAAACTCTTCTAGTACCTCAAGGGAATCAACAAAGTCCAAGAGGGTAGCATCTTTCAAAAAAGTGTGCAAGAACAAGGGCACAATTTGAAAATAAAGGGGGCGTTCAGAGGTAATTTAAGGAAGTATTTTTTCACAGAGAGGGTTGTGGATGCATGGAACAGCCTTCCGGTGGAGGTTGTGGAGTCAAAAACAGTGGTGGAATTCAAGCATGCATGGGACAGTCATAAGGCCATTCTAGGGGTTGGGGGTAGGAAGAAGTAGGCTGCTGGTTAACTAGGATCTGCAGCTTATCCAGTAGGTTGGGAAATGGGAAGACTGGGTGGGCCAAGTGGTCCTTATCTGCCGTCAAATTCTATGTTTCTGTGTTTAGGTGCCAAGTGGAGGGTGGATTCAGGTTTCGATTGAAAGGTTAACAATCAAAGTAAAAAAAAAATGAACGAGTGGCTCACCTGAAAGCCAACCACTGTCCCACTGCAGCATGTGATTTACCAGTTAAAGGGAGAAGTAAAAAAATATGAGAATAAACGTTCTCTTACAGGTCTGCCTCATTAGGGTCCTCTTGGTCTTCACTGCGATGACAATGTTGAGTATGTTTCTGAACCCATTTCTGAGCATTTGCCATGTCTGAAAAGAGAAAAATCTTTCCTTGATGTACAGTACAAGCCAAAGTTAGGCTGGAAATATCATTCCATGGCTTACATCGGCCTCTCGAAGCAGTGCCTGAGCTCCATCAAATTTCTTTTTCTTCTGGCAGCTGGCATAACTAAGATACGGATGCAGATTATAGGCTTGTCCATCATGTAGCAAAGTTAATTTACGTCTGGCCAAAGCCAAACAGAAATCCCTTGTTCTCACACAGTCTGTCACTAGAGCAATTGCTCATGACGTATCAGGGTTATCGGGTCTGCCCCAAGGTGTAACTCTGTAGGCTGTAGGCTTTCTGTATTGTAAAGGAGTGGGTAGTTATGGCATCACCAAATTGCTGTGTCTGCCAATCCTGCAAAAAAAACACAAGGGAATCTCCTTCACTACCCTTGGGCATGCTGAGTATCCTCAAATTTGCAGCCCATGCTTGGTTCTTGAGGGTCTCTAGACAAGAATGTAAGTGCATGTTCTCCTTTGTAAGGGTTGCAGCAGTCCCCAGGGTAGCGTCTGCTCTCCTAGTGGCTTCCATTGTGGCTGACTGCTCTGATTCTACAGTTGTTTCCAAGCCCATGACATGGTTTGTTAAATTATCAAATTTACTGGCCAGACCTGATACTGATTGAATAAGTATAATCATTTTAATGACAAGGGTCTGCAGGGATTCTTCAGCAGGGCCCTCTGACAGGCCGTGTGGTGGGAGCTCCTGATGGAGCTTTAATTTTAGCACCCTCAAACATAGATTTATCTTTTCTAGGGTTACCCATCATGTCCAGAGGGTCTTTTACAACAGTATCTCCCAAACTGACTAGGAAAAGTAAAGTTATAAGTGTCAGTAATATGTCTGAAGTTCAAAGAGTTCTTGGAGCTCTAAACCCTGGTATCCATTTTGCTCAGGCTCCACTGTGCCTCCTATAGTTCATAGCTGGCATACAGAACAGAGTTCCTAGGGTATACTGTATATCTTCAGTTGGTAGGAGTGAAGTGCATATATTGGAGTCGGGATCCAGTCTGTAACAGCCTATGGGCAAGAACATACAGTTGCTTTGTACAGGAAGGTGCGAAAAGCAGTTCCAAAGGCATGAATGGATGAGCACTTATGGATTGCACTAGGGATAGAGTTCCATAGTGTAGGGGCCATGAAGGAGAACCAATGACATCTACACAAGTTTGGTCCTGTTTCTGGGGATGCATAATAATCTTGGTACAATAGATTTGCATGAATATGATTGACTCATGTTTCAGTAATGCTGAGAGGGACATGGAGAATTGCTTGTTCACAACTGTGTGAATCAAACTTTCCATGGCAATATTTCTTAGGGCTGTTGGAGTGAGCCATCCAAGCTTAGAACAGAGGTCACAGTGGTGAGAATACCTGTTTGTGACCAGGGCAAACCTGCAGATATTATTGTTGGCCATGTCCCATTTTGGCAGGGTGGTTTTGGAGGCAGAGTCGCACACTGCCATCCTATATGTCAGTTTGTATAAAAGGATGCCTTGGATAATCGCAGTATGGGCTAAGGGTGAAAAGCTGTCTCCGACTTTATATGAAAGTCCACATCTGGCATTAACAGCCTTACATGCAGCGGAGATATATGTCGAGAAGTCAAAGGAAGCACAGAATGTCACTACGAGATTGTTAAAGTTAGGGACTATAGTAAGAAGAGATCCATTATTGAACTGTGCTGTGAGTGGGGTATTACACTTTTTTAACCTTGGGGCCGAGCCAAGCAACATAGTAGAAATACTTAACACACTAGAAAAATTAAGAGTGCTGCAAATGATATCATGACAGACAGAAAAAGCCTAAATTTAACCAAACGCTAAATTGCCTTACATAGAAACATAGAAGTTGACGGCAGATAAGGACTGCAAGGCCCATCCAGTCTGCTCATTTTTCCTACCTTATGAATGTGCCATAGATCTTTACTCTGTCAATGGCCTATCTAATCATACTCATCTGTATTGCTCCCGTATGCCTATCCCATGCCTGTTTGAAGCCCTGCACTGTATTCATATCCACCACTTCCTGAGGTAGGCCATTCCATGCATCGTCCACCCTTTCTGTAAAAAAGAACTTCCTCACATTACCCATTAATTGGCCTCCCTCTAATCTCACGCTGTGTCCTCTTGTCCTGCTATTTTTCTTATACTGAAACATGTTAGACTCTTTCACCTTGTTAATGCCTTTAAGATGTTTGAATGTTTCGATCATATCACCTCTCTCCCTCCTTTGCTCTAGGGTATACATATTGAGCTCCATTAATCTGTCCTCATATGTTTTCTGATGCAGTCCCTGCACCATTTTGGTTGCCCTTCTCTGGACTGCCTCCATTTTGTTAATGTCCTTGTGCAGGTGCAGCCTCCAGTACTGCACACAGTACTCTAGATGGGGCTTAATCAGTGTTTTGTAAAGAGGGATTATTACCTCCCTCTTAAGACTTATGATACCCCTACTAATAAACCCCAACATTCCTCTAGCCTTACGTACTGCTTTAGTTGTCTATTTGGATGATTTCAGGTCATCTGCGATGATGATGTCCAAGTCTCTTTCTTCCCTTGTGATTGCCAGCAACTTCCCTCCCAATCTATAGATGGGTTCAGGGTTTCTCTTCCCTATGTGCATGATCTTGTACTTCTTTACATTAAACCTGTTGCCACTCTTCCGACCATTTTGCCAGTTTATCGAGATCTCTTCTCATTCTGCCCACCCCATCTGGATCATCTACCACATGACTGAAAAATACTTTGCATACATACAGTAACTTTATTTTCCACTAAAATGATCACACAGAAATATGGGGAACTGGTCCTTCTTTTATGTGCTGAATTGGACAATTATCAATAAGCAGTATCCTTCATTTCCAGATGTTTTCTTCTCTCTGACCCCCAGATCAAACTCACCTCCAAATCACTATGCATGCCAGGATATAAGGTTGACTCACTCATGATTCAACAGGCCTGGACTATACCATATTTTTGTGAATCACCCTGCTTTTCAGAGATATTTGGTATGTCCTAAGCCACACTGTAGAGTGCAGCAGGTCCCACTTTGTGAGAACCTCATCATGGAAGATGATCCCTAGGCAAACAACATTCATTGTATTAAGCCAAATAGCTGACCTTCTCCATTCATTTTTGGACAGGATCTGACTGGTTAGAGTGGTTCATGTAGGAGACCACTGAAGTTCTCTTTCATATGAAGCCACCCATTGTCTTTATCAGGCTACCTTGATAGCACTTCCATTAGGACTTGAAGATCAAATACAAGGTGATTACTGGATATGTACAGCCATCTTCCCTAGCTTGAGCTGAGGGACATGACAGATTGTTTGTAACAGTATTTCTGCCTAAAAAATGGTACGCATAATTTTTGTACCCAGTAGCATACAACTAATAAGCAGTAAAATAAAAAGCATGTGATATACACCTGCAGGCAAGAATCCATCACAGCTAAGAATTTAAAAGACATGAACTGTGCTGCTAGTCAGGCGACATGGGGTGCACAGTTCCCAGTAAAAGAAAGAACTGAAGGGGGGGTTTACCCTGTCTCCTGTGGTACCAATGACTCTGAGGCAGTCATTTCATAGGCAGTACTCCACAACATAGATGCAAGCATGAAGTCCACAAAAAAGAAAGACTGTTAACCTAACTGAGCAAAAGCAGTGATAGATATGATGGACACACATCTTCACTACTGACACATTTCACTCAGAAAGGCTTTCTGTTCTGTTGGTCCGTTGTCTTTTAATCAGTTTTGGCCATGCACGCATGCCACCTTTATGACTTTCTGTGGACCGTGTATAATGATCAATAAAATACACTACAACTGAAGTTAGGGTGTAATTCTATTCTGAGGGTTCTGTTAACATAAATGGATCACCATTTTTCTATTTTGCTACACCATAGAAGGTCACTTGTAACATTAACATTTTGCCAACAGAATGCAGTTAGCAGTTTGATCAAGTGCATTTCGTTAACTGAAGTTAGGAAACTGACAACATGCAAGTTATCCACAGAATGACGCTAACAGTTTGGCAAATATATTTTCTCTACAGAATGAAGTTAGCAATTTAAGAAAATGCATTTTACCCACCTAATTAAGGTAATAGTTTCATAGATAGGCAGTGTGTTCGCAGATTCAATTTAACCTACCTGTCTCTCAAAAAACTTTTATGCCTCCTCCCACCCCCCTCCTGTACCTGTCACCACTCCACCTAAGGGTGACCACTCCCCTCCCCATATTCTCTCCACAGTATACTCGTTCCTTGATAGTCCTCTCAGGCTAGTTTATTGTTGTTAATATGTCAAAATAATTGCACTTATATACCCCTTTTACGCACGTTATTTGTAAATAGTCTCAAACTTTACCGTTTGTTTTTCTGCTAAGACTCATTATTGCATAACTTTGTTATATTTCAATTTCTGTATCTGCCTTGTTCCTGTTTCTGTATTTTTGTTTTGTGCTTTGTAGCCCTGGTCACACCTGGAAATGAACTTTGACTAAGTGTGCTTTTCCTGGTCACCAAAAGTTTAAATAAATAAACAAAAACAATCAGTTTGATAAAATACATTTTGTATGCAGAATAAAGTTTGCAATTTGACAAAATGCTTTTTTGTCCACAGAATGAAGTTAGGGATGTTACAAAATACATTTTGACCACAGAATGAATTTTGGAGTAGACAAATGCAATTTATAAAGAGAATGAAATTAGTAGTTTGAGAAAATACATTTGGTCTATACAGTGAAATTAGTAGTGAAGTTAGATGTTAATGAAGTTGGGAATTTGACAATTAGGCTTGCCATTAAAAGGCAGGCCAGGTGGTCTCATGGCCCCGCCAAAAGAAAGAGGAAGGGGAGGGGACTGGGGGACTAGTGACATCAGCACTGAGGTCAGGTAGTGTACTATGATGAGGTGGGGGTGGGGCTAGGGCTCTTGCCATTGGCCAGGGGGTGGGGCTGGCAGGGGTCCTGAGCTCGGTTCCTTAGGGGGTGTATCAGGGCTGTTCGCCCTGGGTTAGCCCTGTTTTTGTTGAGACATTCTTGATATCAGAGCTCAGCAGTTCGTTGGCAACTAGGTAAGGCACAAAGCATGGCGTGGCTAGGCGTTCGCAGGCCATGTGGCCCTATGATTTAGCTGGCTTTCTTTGGTGTGTTTAGGATGCTAAGTTTGGAAGGCAGGGCAGCTTAGTAAGGGGGACTGTTTTTCAGGAAGTTAGGCAACTGGGGTTTATAGCTATTTAACGAGAACATTTAGTTTTTATATTTTTGTGCTTGTTCTGCAAGGTCTGGCATAGGCTGGTAGCAGGCATGAGGTGCAGTACATAGTTATTAGGAAGCATGTCATTTGGGCATAACTATCTAGTGCAGGAGCATTGCCCCATGGAGCAGCAACAGGCTATGTGACCTAGTGGAGTAGAATGGTGTTTCGAACAGAATTTGGACTGGGAGTCACAGTAAAATCTGTGGTCAGCGGGTAAAATCTATGGGCAGGATTTTCAGTTGCAGATGAGGACTTGTGAGTGACCAAGGTTTTTGGAGGCGGTTCTGCTACTCAACTCCCCGGGTAGGGACTGGGGAAGTGTGCTCCCTCAGTTGGGAGGCCGCAATCATTTGTTGGGCTGGTTTTCTGGATGCAGAAGTGCATAGGCTGCACAGGTAGAGAATGGTTTGAATGGGGGTAACCCATAAGGTTCCAGTCCTCCTGGGAAAGGAGATTGGTGGTGCAAATCGGGGTTGCACGCTGAAGGTGACCGCGTGGGGTGGGCCTTGGCTGTTTGTGGGGCTGGGGGAGCTGATATGGTGCAGGAGAGTTTGTTGGTGAGTAACGGAAGCAACCAGAATGGACAGAGGTCCACGTGAGGGCAGGTGACTTGGCCTGGATAGCGCAGGAGGTAGTACCACCAAGAGGGGCCCAGGGGGTTGGAGGCTGGGAGGGGGACCTGTAAGCCTGGGCCTGGTGGTAGTTCAGTTACATTCAAAGGTGACTGCATAACATGAACTCGGGCTGGTTTTGGGGCCGGGAGACCTGTCGGTTTGCAGGGGGGCAGCTTTTCTCCTAATGGAAGGGAACGGGCTGGAGGACCATGGGCCCCACTTGGCAGCGAGGGAACAGGCCCAAATGTAGACTCAGTGAAGTGCTGCTGCTTGGGGCCCAGGGGAGATGGGGGCCTAGGAGTTTGGGTAGGGTGAAATATGCTCTGGCAGGCTGTGAGGTGGCATGGTGCCCCAGTGAGGAGGATAGGTGGGGGTGATAGGCATATTGGCGGTGTTTGTTTTTCAGTATGTGATGGCCATCATTGGTGGAGAAGGGCCAGGGGTGGTCCTGAGGGAGGTTTGTGCATTGAAGTTCTGGAGGGCAGGCCTGGATGGAGACTGCGTGGCCTAGCATGGGGGGCATTTGTTTTACCTGGTGTGTGGGGTGAGAGGCAGACGCTGCTGGATCCATTTTGTGTGAGATGGGTGGGGGGCAATTGTGAGGGCATTTCACCCTCCAGTTTATTGGGTTCCTCTGTGGGAACATTTACTCTGCCATGTTTTTGTGGCCCTACTATTCTCTCATTTCTTTGGGGCTAATTTGTGATCCAAGGCTCCCCTTGCATCACAGTCATTTGATGCAAGTCCCTTGCATTGTTTTAGCCCCTTTGAAATTGAGCCCATATTTGCAGTTCAAGTTTATAGAAAGCCTTTATTTATATTTTAATTAGTTTGGGTAACTAGGTAGGGCCCACTAGGCTCAAGTGCCTGTATTCAGTTCACTTTTGCACCCATGTTAAATGGAAAGAAAATGTAAGTCCTGCTATAGGCAGATGGTGGACTGTCTAATATTCCACTGAGTTTGAAACCTAGTTTACATATAGGCATAGATCACTTGGAAATTTTAGGAGTGGAATTAAAAATTAAAGGTGATGGTTTTCAGCACCAGAAAGAGAGAGGTACAAAGTTGGCAGATGAGCATTAAAGTGGAAAATATCAATGTTTGGGAGTAAAAAAAAAACAACAGAAGGGAAAACACACAGAAGACAGGTTAAAATGGATTAAGTGGTTTCTCTTCGGCAGTGGGTGGCATCGGGGGCACTGTGGCTCACCACGGAGGCAGGTTGGCAGGAGGTGTGCCTCGCGGTACCGCCCTCTGCAGGGAGCAAGGGGCAGGCAGTTGGATCCTGCCATCCAGGGGCATGCAGCACGGACAGTGATTCCCGTCAAACAGTCCAGGGTAATCAGAGGCCTGCTAAGGTAGGCATGGGGGCATTCATGGTGTTTGCTTTCTCCTCCCGCCTGTAGTATCACAATGCGTGATGATGGCACCAAGGAGGACCTTGATTTCCAGAGAGAAGATGATGGAGGAGGTGACAAAGCTGATGGGCCAGATGACTGAATTGGTGGCAGCGGCCAAGCAGAGAGAGGCAGAGGAAGAGGCACTGAAAAAATGGAAGGAAAGGGATGAATGCCTGGGAAGGCGGAAGACCAGAAAGAGGCCCAGCTGGGAGGGACCCAGCACAACACCCACCCCAGCTCCTGTGCCTGAGCTGGAGCCAGGGAAGGAAGGCACAGACAGTGGTAAGGATTGGGTAGATATCTCAAATGAGGGTAACCTGAAAGAATATTTAGAGGGGCTTCTGGGTGATATGGGTGATGCAGAGTTAGAGAAGATGGAGCAGGCCTTGCAGGCCGTAAAAGGGAAAGAGGACAAAGAGGGGGCTGGGGGCAAGCCAGAGGGCAAGAAGTTGTATGAGGGGCCTCTGGGTTTCACATTGGGGGACCACATGCTGGCCTGGCTCAAAGAAAAGATTTGAAAGGGGGAGTAGGTGGACATTTTCGGCCTGGTGGCCAAGGATACTGCCATGAAGTATGAACAGAAAGAATCGGTGGGGAAGTCAGAGATGGTAGTAGCCCTAGCTGTAGTGGGCCACAAGGTGGAGGAAGGAAAGTATAAGGGTAAGACCATTGCTAACTGGCAGGTGGGGATTATGATTTACAGCACCTTGGTGCTGGAAAAGCAGCCAGACCTTGCCATTTCCCTGCTGATGTATACAGTTATCATCAGGGATGCTTACAAAGCTAAAATATGATATGGTTGGCTGAAGTATGATGAGGCTTTCCGGAAGTGGATGGCAGCAAAAGGAGATTTGAGGTTTGACTGCACCCATTCAGAGCTTTGGATGAGGACCTGGTCCAGGCAGGCGAATGGGATGGGGGGAGCAGGGGAAGAAGAGCCCCATAGTCCTAGGAGTCAAAACCTGTTGGGGGTTTAACACGGCATCCTGCTCCTGGAATAATTGTAAATTCAAACATGTCTGTTTGAAGTGTGGAGGGTCACCTCTGGTATCTAGCAGCAGACAAGGAAGTGACAAGGGTGGGCAGGGTGAAGGGCAATACCAGGAACAGACCTTTCGGGGGATCAGGGAGAGGGACCAGGCAGGAGACAAGGGAGACACAGCAGGGGAGGTTATAATTCCAATTATTGGTGGAATTAGAAGAGACAAAGGGAAGGGGCAGTGGGGATATGCACTGGCATGCATTCCCATCGCCCTAGAAGTGGTGGAGGCATGGACTCAGGACTACCCAAATGCCAAGGGGGTGGAACTGCTTAGGGAGGGTTTCTGGAAAGTTTTTCCACTGGGTTTTTAATGGGGGGTGGGCGGGGATGAGGGCCAAGAACCTCAGGTCAGTAAGAGGGAAGGAGGACACTGTGCGGGCGAAGATACAGAAGGAGGTTAAGGCAGGACGGGTGGAGGGGCCTCTGGCAGTACTATCTTGCCGCAACTTCAGGGTGTCACTATTGGGAGTGGTGCCCAAGAAACAGAGGGGTGACTTTCATTTGATCCACCATCTATCTTACCCCGAAGGGAAGTCAGTGAATGAGGGTATACTCGAACACCTCAGGGCAGTACCCTACACCACATTGGAACAGGCAATAGTACTGATCAGGGCAGTGAAGGGTGCATGGCTTGCAAAGACGGACATTGAGTAGACATTCCGGCTGTTACCAGTCAGCCCAGTGGATTGGGACCTTTTGGGTTTTCAATTCGAGGGCAGTGTCTATTTTGACAAAGCCATGTGGATGGGCGGCTCTGTGACCTGTTCAATTTTTGAAGCATTCAGTTCTTGGGTGCAATGGACATTCAGGGCAAGATACAGTCACAAGAGGGTAGTGCATTATCTGTACAACTTCCTCCTCATAGGGGAGACCCAGGCAGAAATGCAGGCAATGTTAGAGGATTTCAAAGGGACATGCGGGCATATAAGAATACCTCTGGCACTGGGAAAAATGGAGGGCCTGGCACGCAAGTTGTAGTTTCTGTGAATAGAGGTGGACACGGGGCAGGGATGCTTCTGCCTACCAGGGGACAAGGTATCTAGGCTAAGGGGGCTGCTAGCACAGGTGACGGGAGGAGGACGGTACCACTCGTACAGGTACAGCAACTGCTGGGTAACCTTAATTTTGCCTGCAAGGCCATTAGTCCTGGTAGAGTGTCTACCAGAAGATTGGGAAGGGCTACAGGGAAGGCTAAGCATCCGCATCATTGGGTAGATATTACAAAGGAGGACTTTAAGGTATGGGAGGAGTTTTTGGAAAACTACAATGGGGTAACATTCTGGCAAGATGAGTAGGAGTACAACACAGATCTGGAGTTGTACACAGACGCCTCGGGCACACTGGGAATGGGGGCATATTTTATGGGGAGGTGGATGTCAGAGGCATGGCTGGTGCATTGAAAAGCAGGGAGTTATTTAAGCAATAAGGCATGACAGGGTGTGTGTTATTGTGTAATAATGTCACTCCTGGGGTGGGTTGAAGCAAGAGGCGAAGCCGAATGCTTCCACCACCCCAGGAGTGATGTTATTACACAATAATACACACCCTGGAGTGCCTTATTGCTATTATACAATGGCTCTTTTTTTAAAAAAGAGAAGAAAATGTGAAAACTATGTTTGAAATACTTTTTAAAAAACATTTTTGTTAGGGCAGGTATACATATTGAAAAAAAAGTCCATACTTTGGTCCAGCAGGTGGTGCTGCCCTACATGATTGCACTGTTTGCACTTGGGTTTGTTTGTCTCTGAGCCCTTGTGCCCTATTGTTCTGTTTTCCTCTACTGTTGCACACAGACAATATTTTGCACACCCCCCCCCCCCAAAGTGAGGACCCGAAGACTTGTGAGCGACACTGCAGTTTGAATACTGAGGCTGGACTGCAGGAAAAGGTGAGCACTGGTAACGGAAATCAGAGCAAGGTTTGTGCCTAAGCAACTGTATAGGACAATGTTACAGTGTGCACGTGCTGTCAGTCACGAAGTGGAAGAGGGAAAAAAAAGCCATTTGGAGCGATGTCTTGTGCTGTATGCCACACTTCTTGTTTTTATTTTAGCTATGTAGATATGACTGTGAGGAGCAGAATAAAGTGTGAAAGCGTTCTGGGGTGGTGAATTTTACTTGCTCTCTGTGGGTGCGCAACTGTCAGTTACATTCAGTATAGTTCACCGCACATCAGTAAAGGCGCTCGTTTCTGAAAATTAAAAATCTACAACAACATGCACCGGTGTGTCATACAGAGTATGATGGTTACTGTATATGCGGGATAAAATATTTTGTATGTGGGAGGGGAGAGACACTAAGTTGCTGGAACAGAAAAGGTACTGTGAATCTGTATTGGCTTAGTGGGGGCATCACTGGGGAGGGATTTCATTGACAGTTCTGCGGTCATCTCTGTACCTGTCCTAGATACAGTGATGTTATTGTCTAATAACATCACTGTGTCTAGGGGTCAGGAGCCAGTTAAGTTACTCTTATTTTTCTTGCCATTGTATATTGAAGGACATCACTTTCCTGGAAATATTTCCAATCTGGGTGGCCTAGGAGGTATGGGGTACAGGATGAGGGGAAAGCACATCCTCTTCTGGTGCGATAACAAAGGGGTGGTGGAGGTCATTAACAGGCAAAGTGGGAATACAGAGACCATGGGCAGGATTCTGGCGGTGCATGGTGCTGCTGGGGCTGCAACTGAATTTGTCTTTCAAAGTGCAGCATATTGAGGGGATCAGGAATGAAGTGGCTGACGGTCTTTACCATTTACAGCTCGGAAGATTTTGGGAGCTGGTGCCACAGGCAGCAACACACAGGACCAGGGTCTCAGACTGGCTATGGGAGATTGGAGGGATACAGCCAGGGCACCGTACTGGGGATCCTGGACAGCCAACACCCGGAGGGCTTATGGAGGCAGGTACGTGAGCTTCCAGGAGTTCAGGGGTAGACATGGATGGGATAGGGAGGAGCCAGTCTGGGATGAGCAGGTGAGACGATTCATAGTAGAGAGGTGGGAAGAGGGGATGGCGCATGCCACAACGGTAGTGCAGCTGGCAGGCATAAGCTGGGTTTGCCAGGACAAGGGGGTGGCTGGATGCCACTGCCAGCAGGACAGTCAAGAGAATGGTCTTGGGGTGGCAGAGGAGCCAGGGAAAGTGGAAGGATTGGAGACGTCCCATTAGGGGACAGCTGTTGGACAGGGTGTTGGGGGCGACATGGCGAGTGTGCACCTCAGTGCAAGAGGCCTGTTTGTTCAGGGAAGTTTTAGCGGTCATGGCAGCAGATGCCTTTTGGGTGGGGGAGGTGGTGGCCCCATGGAGGGTGGCAGCCAGCCTGGCTATGCAACACAAGAGCATAGTTTAGGGGGAAGACAGGTTGGTCATTAATCTGCCCAGGCCCAAAACAGACCAAGGAGGGACAGGGACCTCGGTTATGTTTTTTTGTGGCAGCTGTAGGTCTTAAGCTGTGTAGTGGCCACCCTGGAAGAATATGAGAGCACTGGGGGGTGGCTGACGGGACTTTGTTCCACTATGGGGACGGCTCCCAGTCACTGTTTTTTAAGTGGGAGCAGTGCTCAAGAAGGCTTTAACATTTATAGGGGCAAACCCAGAGGATTTCACCCCCCATTCCTTCCAGATTGGGGCAGCCTCAGAGGCAGCCGGAAAAGGGGCTTTGGTGAAGGATTTAAAAAGGGTCAGGCTCTTTAGGTCCAATTATTATAAGAGCTATGTCAGGTGTTGATGCCCAACAACTCACACTGTTTTTTCTTTCCGTGGCAGGTTCCAGGTGGAAGGTATGGATAGTGGGGCATTCCTTCGTCTATTAGTCAGAAAGGTTTGTGGCCACCACAGACAGAGGGACATAGTTACACACCAATACAGAGCACACAAGTGTGCAGTGGAAGGGCATCAGGAGCATGAGGTGGGCCCAGTTGCTGCCCCTCCTGGAGGAGTTAAGGGTACAATTGGGTAGGCTGGATTGCATCATCATCCATTTGGGGACAATGACATGGGGGACTTACCATGGGGAGTGCTGGGGCAGGCCATAGTGGCTGATTTAGAGAGGGTGAAGGGATGGTGGCCAGGCAGGACCATCAGCTGGTCCGAGATCACATCCCAGAGGGTATGGAGGGGAGCCAAGGATGTCAGGTTGATTGAAAAGGTTAGGAAGCGCCTGAACAGGAGGGTAGCAAGGGCAGTGATAGAGGTGGGGGGGGGGTACACATCTAAACAAGGACATTTCCTTTGACCAGGTGGGCGTGTACAGGTCCGATGGGGTACATCTGTCGGAATTCAGAATGTGCCTGTTCCTAAGGCCATTAGGTGAGCTAGTGGGAGAGGTAGCAAAGAAGGATTTAAGATTCTAGCCCACAAGGGGGGGGGAGCCCCACCATCCTTTGCAAGCTGGAGGTGGGGCAGTGGAGGAAGGAAGAGGGGGAGTGGGGGGGAAGGGGGCAGGAAAGGTGAAAGAGTAGGCAGCATGGGCTGGGTGCAAAAAACACAGGCATGTTATTAATGTGGGAAGAGGTAGGATAGGTCTAGGTGCCAGATTCATAGTGTCTGGGCCTGGAGGGCTGAGGCCCGGGTAAGGGTTGAACCAGCCTGGTTCTGGTGATGGAGGAAGGGACCAGATTCAGAGTGTCCGGATCCCGAAGCACAGAAAAAGGAGAAGCATCAAGAATGAAGGAAGGGCCAGAGTGAAGAAGAAATGATGTGGTGTTTTATGTTGTCATTGTGATTGAATTATGATAATGTGGGATGTAATATTATCTTTGTGCCAGAATAAATATTTGCCAGGGAGCAGCCAAAATCTAGAAAGTTGTTGTATGGAATTATTTCTGGGAGGGGATCAGGGGACAATACATTTTGTCCACATAAAGAATTAAGGATCTGACAAAATACAATTTATACACAAACTGAATTACAGCGTTAAGAATGCAGTTTTTGCACAGAATAATTTGATCAAATTTGGTTTTGTCCTCAGAATAAAGAAGTTTCAATGAATGCATTTAGTCCAGAGTATGTGCTAACAACCACCCACTTCCCAATATCTGTACCATAACAACACCACAAAATGGAATCTGCTCCCACTACTCTCACAACCCCACTACTTGAGATGTTGCAAAGGTTCACCTTGCTGGTGAAATTGTGAAAGTCATCTTCATGAAAACCTTTTTGAATTGCCCACTTCACAATGAGTTTTCTTGGGGAAGTGGCACTTTTTCCAGGCAAAGTCATGGCAAAGTTGCAAATTCACTGACAAATTTGCATGACTTCACTTGAGTAAGTGTCACTTCAATGGCTGAAAACTCTGTGAAGTCGGCACTTCACATTCAATGGGGTTACACAACAGAGTAGTGTTACGCTGTGCAACTGTGATAACTGTTTGGCCATTTACACTTTCTGTTCCATGGGGAACTACCACCCTGTAGGGTACTGAAGGCAAGGAGCCCTCAAAGAGGGTTCCACCCCTAGATGTTCTCACAGAAAAGATTTCCTTGGCTAAAGGTACCTTAGGTGCCAATCCAGTGGCGCAGAGGTTTGAGGCACTGGGTGCCACGCCTCGCTCCATGCCAGCGACCCAGGTTCAGAAGCGGATCCGGGCCACCGGGAGTCAGCCGGGGACAAACATAGAAACATAGACTTGGACGACAGATAAAAGGACTGCATGGCCCACCTAGTCTGCCCATTTCCCTACCTACTGGATAAGCTGCAGATCCTAGTTAACCAACAGTCTATTTCTTCCTACCCCCCACAAGAATTGCCTTATGTCTATCCCATGCATTCTTGAATTCTCCCACAGTTTTAGTCCCCAAAACCTTCTCAAGAAGGTGGTTCCATGCATCCACCACCCTCTCTGTGAAAAAATACTTCCTCACATTTCCCCTGAGCCATCCCCCCCTCAATCATCAAATTGTGCCCCCTTGTATTTGCACATTCTTAGGAGGGAGAGGATTGAGCAGCCAGAGGACTGCTCTTTTCTTCTGCTGTGGGTAGTGGGTCCCACATCGCTCTGCAGTGGACCCCGATGGCGATCGGGGGCACTGTAGTAGCAATGCTGTCTTGGGGTGGCGTGGCGGTGGATGTCAGCATGTTAAGTGCGCAGACATCATTGCATGTCTGTGCTCCAGGGAAAACACAAGGAAAATGTCCTGGTCTCTGGATAGGTGATGGCAACCTCCTGTGCTCCACCGCCACACACGCAATGCTGGGCTCAACTTGCTGGCTCTCCTGATCCCTCACCCTGCCTTGGCTCTGGTGTGCTAGCCCAGGGGTCATTGGAACAAGGTAGGTGGAAAGTGTCTGTCCCTGATTTCCCTGCTGGGAGGGCTTCTGGCAGGTGGTAGGCAGTTGGCGGTGAGTGAAGTCTGCCTGAGAGTTTGAAGGAGCAGAGGATAAAAGAAAGTTTACAAAAAATAAATGAAGGTACCTTAGTAAGGAGCTCCCGAGGAGAGAAGCATACTGCTGGAGGAGGAGGAGGGGAGGATGGTGGGGCAAAGAAAAAGTGCTTTGGAGGGAGGCTGGGAGGGACTGCTTATATAGCTCAGGAAGGGTCGTGGCTGGTTGCTTTACCCAATTGAACTACAGACAATAGCCTTTCAATTCAGTGGGCCTTCAAAACCAGGGTAGTGTTATGCTGTGCAATTGTGATAACTGTTTGGCCATTAACACTCTCTATTCCATGGGGAATTACCACGCTGTAGAGGGTACCAAAGGCAAGAAGCCCCTCAAAAGCATTCCACCCCTAGAAGTGCCACGGGAGAGGTGCCATGGGAAAGATTCCCTTAGCTAAAGGTACATTAGGAAGGAGCCCCAAAAAAGAGTATTGAGCAGTAAACATTGACTAGAGGTTGAGAGCAGATTGACAGCAATGAGACAGCTTGAAGAAATACAAATGAGATGTGCAGGTTGTCAGGATTGCACTGATAAAGTGGATTGCGCCACTGATGAGATAAGGGGGCTTCCTAAGGAGAGAGGGAATGGCAAGCAAGGCTACTATCTGTCTTCAGCCAAGAGCAGAAATCTACCTATGGAAACTAGGGAATATACTATTTTAATAACTAACTAGATATTATGACCTTTGGCACTGAGGAGAGGAAAAACACCTTTTTAAAGGAGGAAACCTCTAGGAATGCAATGTCTAGGTCACCTTCCCTCTAGGCTTGGGATATTTTATTTAGTGACAGCTGTGCTACTGCAATTTAGAAGGCCAATCAAAAGGGTGGAAAATATTCTACTTTTGAGGGGAAAACTCTCACACTATCTCTGAAATGGGAATGCCTTGAAAGGTTGTGAGCGAACTCTGCAACTACGAGAACTTACAAGGGGAGAGGAGGAAAGTGTCGACCACTGAGTCACTCAGTAGGCCTACCAATCTAAGAACAAACCAGGCGAACCAAAGGGAGTTGTAGGGAGAACAGCTTAGAAGGTGCCGTGTTGAAGCAACAGCCAAAGGAGCTGCACCCCTCAGCAGCTGAAGTCTTAAATTCTGCATCAAGAGGCGTACCGTGTGACTGCACATTAAAGCTACAACCACAGCGAGGACATTCCTACTATGGGCCAGATGAGAAGGACTCTGCCCCAAGGTTCACATGCTCAAGATGCGGACTTGAGTGCAAAGCAAGACCGCTGGCTTACTGGGCATGCCCCAAGACAGAAAAGGTAATGGACATGGTTGGCATGCTGCCTCTGATTTATGAATGATGGCATAAATCAACTTTGAGTGCTGAATAGGTGGAGGCCGGGCAAAGTCAGCGACTGTAGATTAGGTAACACGTTATTGATGAGGAGGCTGGGGGAAGCCAGTGGCTGTAGATTAGATCGAAGGTTAGTTATGAGGAGGAAAAAGCAAAATGTCAAGTGTTCAAGTAAAACAATGCTGCACCAAAAAAGGTAGAGAAGCAACAGAGCAAAAAGGTGTGTAAAAAGACAAGTACTCACAGACAAATGAATGCTCAAGTGGTCTTTATTGTGCCAAACTTCACAAAACAAGTGCAACAAAGCCTCTAGCACCTCAAACCCCTGTGGGTTCTTCAAAGGAGGAATGAACAAGGGAAGCATATCCACCATATTTAAAGCCACATCTTAAAGAGACATACTCTAATTAAAGTGAAACATGCTAACAAATTAAAAACAAATCAAAAAGGTTTTTAACTGGTTATGGCAAATGCATGAGTTTTAAATAAACACATCGGCCCAGATATTCAAAGGGGTTGCACCTGGTGCAACTGAGTTGCACCAGCACAACCCTAAAAGAGTGCCCCAGGGCAATATTCAAAGGAGCGACTTGCACAGCGCAAATCCCAATGTGCTGGGGCGCAAAGATAATGTATGCCATGCATCTCCAGGGGATGTGCCCATGCATATGCGTCTCATCCTGATATTCAGTCCAGGATGTGCAGCACATGTGGTGGCATAACCCTGGGATGTGCCACATACTAATGTGCAGAGTTGAGCCTGAAAAAAAAGGCTCAAATGATGGCTACCCACAGGCATGCTGCTGTACTGCAAGGTGCAACACAGCAGCCTCCAGCCATGGGTGGCAACCCGCCCCCCCAACACCATGCATAAGCACCCATGAATGTCCCTGGTGGTCCAGTGGTCCCCCTCATCCCACCCTGTAGCCCTGATTGGACATAATATAGGATAAAATACTTTCTGGTAGTCTAGTGGTCCCCTCGTCCTGCCCATAGCCCTGATCACTGAGAAATACGTGTTTCCTTATTCCATGGTAGTCTAGTGGTACCCTCCTCCCTGCCCTGAGATAGGTGGGCAGGGGATCCTGTGTGGGTGGGGGGTGCCACTGGACCACCAGGGACATTTGTATGGTGATTGTAATGGTGATCGGGGTTACGGGTGAGGTGGGGGGAACCACTAGACCACCAGGATGATTTGAAATGGAATTCCTGTGCAACTGGGGTTACAGGAGGGATGGGGGGACCCACTAGACCACTAGGATGATTCAGAATGGGATTCCTGTGTGATCAGAGTTACGGGTAGGGAGGGGGGTACCACTAGACTACCAGAGAATAAAGAAACATTTATTTCTTGGTGATCAGGGCAACAGGGAGGGAGGGGGGACCACTAGACTATCAGGGAATTATGATAAGGGTATAGGACGGGGATCATGGCTATGGGTGGGTGGGGTTGCCACAACACCCCCTCTGGCAGCACTGCATGCTGTGGAGGGTGCCAGGAGAATTTTGATGGCCAGCCTTGCATAACCCATGCAAATTGGGCCATAATGGCATGCAAACGGTCTCATTTGTGCCTTGCATGTATAATGGCCCCATTTGCATACTGCTGGTTGAATATCAGGAATTTGCACACAGTGTAACTCTGTTGTGCTGACGCAGTTCCCATTCCTGGTATTCAGCCCTGTCTGGGGGGATGCGCCAGTGCATTGTATTTGCACAGTGCACATTACCTGATATATTCAAAGGAGATGTGCCATGGCTCATCTCTTTTGAATATACCCCTTAGTTGCTCCAGGGCAACTCAGTTGCACTGCGCAACCACTTGTGCCATTGCCAGGCGTAATTCTGAATATCGGCAACATCATGTACAAAAAATCCTTAAGTTGCAAAAATTATAACTACATACGAGTTTAAATAACTAATACAATATTGCATAAATATTCTTTTTTAATTTATCCAGACAAAAATTAGATCTATATAGTTTTAAAAGTAAGGAGGACGAAGTCTCCAGCTTCAGTGTGCAATCACACCTAGAAGGAAGCAATAAGACAAAATTAATATAAGTTATAGAGCAGCACAAAGTGCAAATCCCAGAGGAGCAAGAAAGGATAAAAAAAAAGAACAAAGAACAGAATAAGGAAAGATAGGGAAAATAGAAAAAGAAAGTTAAGATGAGAAAAGAAGGAATTTTTTGAATCTCAGTCTCCATGCCACCCCAGATGGCAGTATAATCACAGAAAACATTCGTAATCCAACAGCTGGCAATTCATTATTGAAATTTGATAGTTGCCATCCTCCCCACTTACTTAGAGGCATTCCCAAGGGGCAATACCTGAGGCTGAAGCGTAATTACTCTGATATGAAAGATTTTGAAAAACACGCCACTGAACTGTCAGAAAGGTTCCAGGACAAGGGTTACAACACTGAATTGCTGGACATTACATATAGATATGCCAAATCTCAGGATTGTGGATATTTGTTATAACTAAAAACCAGACCATCTCTTGCATTAAAGACTATACATTTTATTACTGGGTATAATAACATCTCTCCAAAAATAGCGGGGGCACTTAGGAGATTTTGGCATATTCTGGTTACAGATCCAGATCTTAAAAACAAAATAGGTGAACAACAAAGAGTGGTATACAGAAAAGGTGTAAGTATAAAAAAACAAAGTGGCAAAAAGCTCTTTTACTACCACTGACCTGAACCCCCTGGGCCTCCAAATCAGACCTGGATGTAACAGATGTGGAACCTGTAATATCTCTAAATTCATGAATACAGGTTCTGTAAATCAGAGTCCCACCAATGGCTATACTCATCAAATTCAACAGTTTTTGACATGTAGGAGAGTTTTTGTTATTTACGCTCTTGCTGTGGTTGACCATCTTTATATGTGGGTATGACTACACACAGCATTAACGAAAGAATTCAAGAGCATGTACGCTCCATTTTAAACAGATACTGTGACACTCTAGTAGGGAGCCATTGGGGCTTTCATCATAACTTTGATTTGAAATGTTTCCACTTTATAGGCATTGACCATGTTGCGGTACAACCCAGTGGAGGAAACACAGACGTCAACTACTGAGACCAAGAGAAAGTAAATTTATTTTTCTTTTGAATGCATCTCACCCAGCTGGGATTTGCAGCCTTTTCTATAGTGTTTACAATCCTTGTTATTGCTTTATTCTGATTTCATCACAGTGTCATTGTGATATTCTTTGCTTTGTATTTATTAACTAACATTCCCCCTTTTCTAGCCCCCTTTTTGAGTCTGTGCGTGTTCTACAAACTTCTCTGGAATAGTGACTTTGAGGGGAGTGACATTGTCTGTCTAATGCAGAGTGCTCTGCAAGGGGCTTGACAGTATCACACCAATCATCAGCCATGCTGGTCCTGATGCTATTTTGCCTGAAGTGGTCTGCACTTGAAAAGAAAAAGCTACACCAATCATGTGGAGTTTTTTCCATTCATCTGCAGGTCACTGCAGAGCAAACAGCTGTTTGCGAAGTGACGTCTCCGCCTCCCCTCCTCGCCACCCCACCGGTCCCTGACTGAAAGGTGGGAGGAGATGCTTTCCTCACCTGCCTCCTCCATGTCCTGCTGTCTTCATTGCTGTATTTTCTCCCACCCATGCAGAGCAGGCCACAACCTAAGCTCTGTGTGGGTTGGGAGTATTCAGTGCCTGAAGGCACTTTTACTCTAAGTGTGATCTGCACTAGCAGATCCCCCCACCTGCCGACATTGGGGTACTCAATCCCTGAGTCAGCATGTGTCCCACCCTCATCCTTTAATGTGGCACACTGAAAGCCCACCCCAGTGTGCCAAAAACTGTCTGTGGTGTTTCCGACACTGAGATGCCCACTTTCGGTGTCGGATGCACTCCCCATGCCCCATATTCTCAGACCTCGGGGTGCCCAATCCCCGGGTCGGCATTGATCCCCCCAGTACTCGGGCACACTGGAAGCCCACCCCAGTGAGCTTAAATCCATATAGTTTACCTGTAAAAAAGAAAACAGACCCACAACGCCTTTTTTTAAACCTGAAAAAAAGGAAATGATGCCTCATCGTTCGCGCCAACCCCCCTCCC
Source organism: Neoceratodus forsteri (assembly GCA_016271365.2). Taxonomy (NCBI): domain Eukaryota; kingdom Metazoa; phylum Chordata; order Ceratodontiformes; family Ceratodontidae; genus Neoceratodus; species Neoceratodus forsteri. The sequence goes on along the minus strand of CM057450.1, from coordinate 654,033,214 downwards.
CCAACCTGCACTCTCCCTCTGTGCACCCCACCTTCTTGCACTCCCCTCATCCATACTTACCTCCAGAGGTTGGGAGCAGCAATTTTTGGTGGACCAGGAAAATGTCTGCACTCTTCAAAGCCTAACTTTGAACTGAAGAATTGCCAGTAAGCTATATAATGGTAGGCAATCTGGGGGTTTCAATTAGTCTCAGCCATTTATGGGAGTTTTAGTCCAAAATTTTCAACATGGGGTTATTGGGACTCCACCACATGAACACAGTCATTATAATTTTGTTTCTCTGTCTCAAAAGGTGATTTCATGGTCTCTACATGGAATCACCTTTCGGGACCAATAAATGAAAGGACAGTGTCACTGTTCATGAGGTAGGGTCCCAAAAAGCCCTTTTTGTAAATTTGAAGAAACTCCAAAAATGACTGCATTACAAGTGTCCGTTGCTCAGTTTCCATGCACGCTCCTAACATCATCAATTTTTTAAGATTTTCACTCCAAATTTCCAACATTACCATTTTTTCACACCTCGTTATGAACAGTACAGTTGTCATTATTTGCATCCTTCCCAAAATGTGTTTTTGCACCTGTGGTGCAGAATGGTGCAGTTGCTGTGCAAAATCAACTTTCAGGACAGATTAATGAAATTCTAGCGCCACTGTTCATGAGGGGAGGTCCCAAAAAGGCCACGTTGAACATTTGGTGAAAACATTCTAAACAAGCATTTGTCAATGCCCAATGTTGCTTGCTGGTGTTAGCATTTGAAATGCAGGAGTTAGACCGATGCAGAATAGGAATGGCAGTGAAGTATGGAAGTTCACACAAACCCCACCTGCATCTTGTAGAGATGGAGAGGCATTGGGGTAAGTGTGTGGGTCGTTGCCCATGAAGGTCATGCCATGTCACCTCACCTTATTCTGCAGAGAGTGACACGTGTTGAAGTGTGCCTTAGGGTGTTTGGCTGTACAGTGACTCCATTCTACATGGACATATGCTGAAATGAGTGCAGCACAGGAGAATGGGGTGAAGTGTGGGGCCGAAGAGTCCACGGTACACCTTGATAGCTGTCAGTGGCTGGGGTTGGGGGTGGGTTGGCATGCGTAGTAGAGTCGGCAATCCAAAGGCACAGCCTGATGCCTGTCCATCTATACAGGGTAGGACATGATGGTTAGAAACCCTAATGCCTCGGGCATTTGTTGTTATTTACAGTACAAATGTTCAACTTGGCCTTTTTGTGACTCCACCTCATGAAAGCATTTGGGACCTCTTCTCATGAAGAGTGGCAGTGTGATTTTGTCAATGTGTCCCAAACATTGACTTCCAACAGCGACAGTGCCATTCTGTGCCACATGTACGAAAACACAGATTGGGCAGAATGCAAAGAATGGCAGCTGTGCCATCCATAGGGAGGTGTGAAGGGATGACAATGTTGAAAATCTGTAGTGGGAATATTAAAATTGCGCGCACTTCCGAGCATACGTGGAAAGTGCGCAATGCATGCACATAACACACTCATTTTATCAACTGTCGTCACCAGATTTTCAACATAGGCATTTTATGACCTGTGCTCATAAAAAGTGTCACTGTGATTATGTTAATGTGTTCTGAATACTGATTTCCCACAGCAACCATGGTATTCTGTGCCGGAAGTGCAAAAACACATTTCGGCCAGGATGCGATAAATGACAGCTGTAATATTCATAAGGAGGTGTGGAAAAATGGCAATGTTGAAAATCTGGAGTGAAAATATTACAATTGTGTGAAATTATGAGCCTGCGTGCAAACTGTGCAAAGCACGCTCATAACACAATCATTTTATGGAGTTAGATCACCAAATTTTCAACATAGGCATTTTAGGACCTCTGCTAATGAACAGTATCACTGTAATTTTTGTAATGTGTCCCAAACAGTGATTTCCCACAGTGACGGCGCCACTGTGCACTGGAAGTGTGAAAACACATATTGGCCAGGATGTGAAATATGACAGCTATACTGTTCATAAGGAGGTGGGGAAAAATGGCAATGTTGAAAACATGGAGTGAAAATATTGCAGATGTGCGAAGTTAAGAGCGTGCATGGAAACTGCATAAGGCACGCTCGTAACACAGTTATTTCATGGACTTTTGTCACCAAATTTTCAACATAGACATTTTAGCACCTCTGCTAATGAACAGTGTCACTGTGATTTTCGTAATGTGTCCCGAACACAGATTTCCCACAGCGACCACGCTGTTCTACGCCGGAAGTGCAAAAACACATTTCGGCCAGGATGTGAAACATGACAGCTGTACTGTTCATAATGAGGTGTGGTAAAATGGCAATGTTGACAATGTGAAGTGAAAATATTGCAAATGTGCGAAGTTATGAGCATGCATGAAAACTGTGTAACAATTCTCGTAACACAGTCATGTCGTGGACTTTTCTCACCAAATTTTCAACATAGGCATTTTAGGACCTCTGCTAATAAACACTATCACTGTGATTGGTGTAATGTGTCCCGAACATGGATTTCCCACAGTGACTGCTCTATTCTGTGCCAGAAGTATGAAAATACATTTCAGCCAGGATGTGAAAAATGACAGCTGTTCTGTTCATAAGGAGGTATGAAAAAATGGCAATGTTGAAAATGTGGAGTGAAAATATTGCAAATGTGCGAAGTTACACGTATACGTGGAAACTGCATAACATACGCTCATAAGACAGTCATTTCATGGACTTTTGTGACCAAATTTTCAAGATAGGCATTTTAGCACATCTGCTAATGAGCACTGTCACTGCCATTTTCGTAATGTGTCCCGAACATGGATTTCCCGCCGTGACCTCGCTAATCTGCAGCGGAATTGCAAAAACACATTTCATCCAGGATGTGAGAAATGACAGCTCTACTGTTCATAAGGAGGTTCGTAAAAATGGCAATGTTGAAAATCTGGAGTGAAACTATTGCAAATGTGCGAAGTTACAAGTGAGCGTGGAAACTGTGCAACACACACTTGTAACACAATCATTTTATGGACTTTACTCACCAAATTGTTAACATAGGCATTATAGCACCTCTGCTAATGAACAGTGTCACTGTCATTTTCGTAATGTGAACTGAACATGGATTTCCCACAGTGACCGTGCTATTCTGCGCCAGAAGTATGAAAACACATTTTGGCCAGGATGTGAAAAATGGCAGCTATACTGTTCACAAGGAGGTGCGGAAAAATGGCAATGTTGACAATGTGGAGTGAAAATATTGCAAATGTGCGGAGTTACAAATGTGCGTGGAAACTGCACAACACACGCTCGTAACACAGTCATTTCATGGACTTTTCTCACCAAATTTTCAACATAGGCATTTTAGGACCTCTGCTAATGAACAGTGTCACTGTGATTGTCGTAATGTGTCCTGAACATGGATTTCCCACTGCGACCGTGCTATTCTGCAATGGAAGTACGAAAACACATTTCGGCCAGGATGTGAAAAAATGACAGCTCTTCCTTTCATAAGGAGGTGCAAAAAAATGGCAATGTTGAAAATCTGGAGTGAAAATATTGCCAGTGTGAGAAGTCATGAGCATGCGTGGAAACTGCACAATGCACACTTGTAACACAATCATTTTATGGACTTTTAGCACCAAATTTTCAACATAGGCATTTTACAACCTCTGCTAATGAACAGTGTCACTGTCATTTTCATAATATGTCCCAAACATGGATTTTCCATAGCAACCGCTCTATTCTGCGCCGGAAGTGCGAAAACACATTTTGGCCAGGGTGTACCAAATGACAGCTGTACTGTTCACAAGGAGGTGTAAAAAAATGCCAATGTTGAAAATGTGGTGTGAAAATATTGCAAATTCGGGAAGTTACGAGCATGCTTAGCAACTGTGCAATGCATGCTCGTAAAATAGTAATTTTTTGGATTTTTCCACCAAATTTGCAACACAGGCTTTTTGAGAGCCCACCTCATGAACACTGGCACTGTCATTTCATTAATCAGTCCTGAAAGGTGATTCCATGTAGTGACTGCAAAAATCACCTTTCGAGGCCGATTAACGCCATGACAGTGACAGAAATCATGATGAGGGGTCTGAAAAACCCCATGTTGAAAAATTGGTGCCAAAATTAAAAAAAATGCCCGAAATATGGATCAAAGTTGAAAAAACCCTATTTATTCCATTATACAGCTTACCGGCATTTCCTTAGTTTGCGGTCGGCTTTGAAGGGTGCAGAGGTGTTCCCGGTCCACCGAAGATCATTGCACCGGACTCAAGAGGTAAGTATTGGGTGAGGGGTGGGGAGACAGGGTGCACAGTGGGTGGGTGTGGGTTGTGGGCAGGAGACTGTGAGGAATCATTTCCTTTTAGGTAAAAAACAACATCGTGGGATGTGTTTTTTTAACAGGGGAATTTGGCATGGTGGGGTGGGCTGCAGACTTCATCCTCCTTACTTCTACAACTATACAGATCTCATATTTGTCTGGATAAATTAAAAAATAATTTAAAAAGAATATTTATGCCATATTGTATTAGTTATTTAAACTCATACGTAGTTACTATGTTTGCAACTTTTTGTACATGATGGGCCTGATATTCAGAAATGCACCAGGCACTGGCACAAGTGGTGGCATTGCACAACTGAGTTGCCCTGGAGCAACTAATGGGTATATTCAAAAGAGGTGAGCCATGGCACATCTCCTCTGAATATGTCAGGTAATGCGCACTGTACAACTACAATGCACTGGTGCACCCCCCCCCCAGACATGGCTGTATATCAGGAATGGGAAATGCACCAGTACAACAGAGATACACTGTGTGCAAATTCCTGATATTCAGCCAGCAGTATGCAAATAAGGCCATAATACATGCAAGGTGCAAATGGGGCCATTTCCATGTTATTATGGCCTCATTTGCATGAGTTGTGCAGGGCTGACCAGTGAAACGTACCTGGTGCCCTGCACAGCATGCGGTGCTGTCATAGGAGGTCAAGTGGTTCCTCCCTCTCATCCTGTACCTCCAATTGCCATAAAATATAAGTGCAAAGCACCTTGGTGATCCAGTGGTTCCCCCTTCCCATTCTGTACCTCCGTTCCCCTGAACTGACAGCCTATCAAATCCCTGGTAGTGTAGTGGAGCCCCCCTCCCCGCTGGTAACCCCAAGCACCATATTACATAACATTTATTTTCCCTGGTAGTCTAGTGGTAGCCTCCCCACCAGTAACCCCGATCATCATATAAATGGCTATGACCAGTCCCTGGTGGTCCAGTGGCACCCACACAGGACCCCCAGCCTACCCAGCCCCCCATCAGAGGTGGTCAGCAAACCCACCCGCAAACCCTCAATGGCTGCCCATCGTCTGACAGCTTACAGTATCAGCTGTAAGCTGATTGGTCCACACTGTGGACCAATGGGCTTGCAGCGCATATGTAATAGTCATTCACAACCTTGAGAATGATGTCTTTCATTTACAAAGTTGTGAATGACTATTACAGTATGGTCAAGAAGCCCATTGGTCCACAGTGTGGACCAATGGGCTTGCAGCTGAACTGTAATCTGTCAGATGATGGGTAGCCATGGAGGTATGCAGGGGTTTGCTGCCCGCTGCTGTGATGGGGGCTGGGGTCCTGTGTGGGTGGGGGGTGGGGTCTGCCACTGGACCACCAGAGACTGGTCATAGCAGTTTATACAATAATTGGGGTTACCAGTGGGGGGGCACCACTAGACTACCAGAGAGAATGTATTTATGTTAATATGGTGGTCGGGGATACCGACGGGGAGGGAGGTTCCACTAGACTACCAGGGAGAATAAATGCTATGTATTATGGCAATCAGGGTTACCGGTGAGGAGCGGGGTTCGACTAGACTACCAGGGAGAATAAATGCTATGTAATACGGTGATCAGGGTTACCAGCAGGGAGGGGTTCCACTAGACTACCAGGGATTTGATAGGCTTTTTGTACGGGTGAACGGAGGTATGGAGGGGAGGGGAACCACTAGACCACTAAGGACATATATGGGTGTTTGTGAGCAGTGTTCTGGGGGGGGATAGCAATCCATGGCTGGCAGCTGCTGTGTTGTGCATTGCAATTCAGTGGGCCACCAGTGGGTGGACTGTACTTGAGCCTTCTTTTATGGGCTCAAACTTGAGCCCAGGTATGAGGCGCATCTCAGGGTTGCGCCAGCATATGCGCCACACATTCCAGGCTGAATATCAGAATGTGCCACATATACATGGGCACACTCCCTTGAGGTGTGCTGCATACATTATCATTGTGCCCCGGCACATTGGGAATTGCGCTGCACATTTCCCACTTTTGAATATTGCACTGGGGCACAGTCGTGCGGTTCTGCTGGTGCACCTCAGTTGCGCCATGTGCAACTCCTTTGAATATCTATCCCGATATGTTTATTTGAAACTCATGCATTGTCATTACCAGTTAAAAACCTTTTTGATTTGTTTTTAATTGTTAGCACATTGCACTTTAATTAGGGTATGTCTCTTTAAGATGTGGCTTTAAATATGGTGGATATGCTTTTCTTGTTCATTCCCCCTTTGAAGAACCTGCAGGGGTTTGAGGCTCTGGGGCATTGTTGCACTTATTTTGTGGAGTTTGGTGCAATAAAGACCACTTGAGCATTCATTTGGCTGTGAGTACTTGTCTTGTTGCGCACCTTTTTGTTGTGTTGTAGTTATAAGGAGGCTGAGTGAAGCCAGTGACCTGGGTGAGGCAGGAAGCTGCAGTGTGAGCCAGCATTCAGAGGTCTGACAATAGTAGCAGTCAGCAAAAAGTAAGCCAAAAATTCCATCAAGGAAGCCAAATTAATGGTGACATGGAAGGTAGGTGTTTAGGTAGAGAGAGGGTTAATGCCAGTGATTGAATCAATAAGGTTTGGCATAATTGAATCAATGAGGTTTAGCAGATTATTGCTATGGTTTCAGCATGAATAGTGAATTGATATGATTGGCATGAATACCTTAAATCCCATTAAGACAGAGTTAAGTTATTCCATTAAGGAGCATTTTCAAGTCAGTAAGTATTTGCAATGCAGTAATGAAATGCAATGAATATCTTGAAAGCCATGTAAGCTGCAAGGTGAATGTATTTATGCATGGATAACTGAAAAGCCATGTAGTCAAAGGAGCAGGGAAAAGTCATATAGCTTACATAAAAGCATGCTCCTGCTGTTTGGAACCACAATGTTCCACTGTGACATCACAGTCCCTTGCTGTGGGAATAACGTGGAAGTCACAAACTGAGCACCATGAGACCAAACAGCAACTGTAATGTCTGTAGGGTAGGAACCCCCAAAATTAGAGGTGCATTTTCAGGAAAGGTCCTAGTAAAGGACTGACCCATATGATTGCAAGTTGCCAGAGTAACATGAACAAGCTGAAAGCTGATTGAAAGGTTCAGAATAGTAAAAATCAGAAACATGCTACTAAAATGCCTGCAGCTGTATGCTGTGTCTGTACAGTAGTACAGTAACACGAATGTACTAGAGCAGCACAAAAATTGAAAGTTGGGAGTAGTAGCTGCCTGACTGAGCTAACACTGAGTGAATTGATCAGAGTACTCTGAATGAACTGAGCAGAGCTGCTGAAAACAAACATAGCACAGTAGGCAGTGGCAGCTAGCTGGAGCAAGATGAAGCCTGGACCAGGTGCAAACAAGTAAAGTGGATAAGCACAGGAGATAGTATACAGATAACAAATGCAGAGGAACTGAGGGTTTGCTAAAATCTGGTGAGCAACTCGGAGTCTAAATAGCACAAGCACAGGAAGAACAGAACACAAACAAAAGCATCAGAATGCTAAGAAAATTAAAAGCTCCCAAAAGAAAGAAAATGAAAAATGAAAAAACACAAACACAAGAGAACAGGAAAACAAGCAACACAAAGAAGCATGCATCAGCTGGAAGCAAAGAAAATACAAACCAAAAGCAAGAGAAATACAATGAGCAGACGTCCAGCACAAATATGCAGAGCCCAAAGCACAAGAGAAGGAGAAAGGTAAATGATGGGGAGGAGGGGTGCAAAGCCCCAGCAGGCCCCAGGGGAGAAGGCAGAGATGGATAGAGCATATGGCCACAAGGAAAAAGTGCTTCAGTGGGAGACTTGGAGGGACTGCTTTTATAGCTCAGAAAAGGGATGTTGCTGGTTGCTTCATCCCACTGAACTGCAGAAAATAGCCTTTTAAAATTTGGCAAGCTTAGCAAATTAATATGTGAAATGAAGTTTATAATAATCACATATTTCTGCCCTCCACACATCAATATCTCCCCCAAACTATGCACATATTCCGTACTGCAGTATCCTCTCCTCAACAATGAATCAACCCAGTTTCTTCCCCACAACTCTCTTCAGTATCTTCCCCAAATTATCCCTTACTCCTGGTTTACTCCAAACTCTTTTTATAGTATCTACCCTTCAATTATCACATACCCCAGTATCTGCCTTTAGTCACCCCCAGGCCACATTGTCTGCCCCAGAACCAATCCTCACAATCTGAGTATAGTACATGCCACTGAATGCAGACTATTCTGTGCACATGTTCATTGTCCACCCAAAGCATTGTCCACTGTTGCCGGTGGTTAGAAAAATGTGATGGCAGCTTTACTACAGCTTGCGCTGTTACATAGCGCTAATATGGAGAGTGTGCTAAGGTTTTGTTTTTGGGTCAGTTTGTTCAATACTGTATGTACTTTACTGCTTATACTGTATTTCTTTTGTGCTTTGTGTGTCTTGTGCTTTATATATTTCATCTTTATTTTTCAGGGCGTTCAGTGGGCTTTCAGTGCTTGGTGTGTGGGGTGTGAATTGTCAGAGACTGGAGTGGGTGATTTAAAACTTATTTTTGTTCACTGCTTGTTAAAAAAAGTTCTTGTTGTCTGCTTCGATGGTGCAGATCCATACTTTCACCATCTCTTTACCATTCACTGAAGGAGGTCCCAATCAGGTTGGATATCGGACTGTTGTGACATCGCCAGGAGAAGAACATGTAGTGCCTGTCTAACCTCGCTGGCGGACACTGCTGGATTTTCTTTGTCATCTTCATCCTATCCATCTTCTGTGCTATCCTTATATGGGGTGAGAGATGGCAGCATAGATGACAGAACCCGAGCAACCTCGTCTTGCTCCTGCTCTGTTTCTGGGTCATTCTCTCCTAATCAAGACAGAGCATCAAACTCTAATTATGACAGCCCAGCAGGAGCCAGTACAACCTCTTCTCAACTGAGACTGGATCTTCCAGTACGTCTGTGACAGCAGGGTCTCTAGCCTCCCTTTCTCCAGCAGTTTTTAATCATATGTTCAGAGAAGGAGTCCCAAGCAGTCTTCAGCAACATAACCACATCATGCAGGGTTATGCACTTGACACACTCCACTGTAGTCAGTTCAGCCCCATTTTCAAACTCAGCAAGAACTCAGGATCGCATCTCTCAGACGTAATGCCTCTTCATTGAGTAAATGATACCATGGTCTAACGGCTGAATTATTGCAGTGGTGTTAGGGGGTAGGAACACCAGCTTGATGTTCCAAAGGCCACGCACATCAGGGTGTCCAGAAAAATTATCAAGCAGTAGTGTGATTTTGTGACCTCGCAGCCTACGGTCCCACCCCCTAACCCATTCTGTAAAGATGTCTCCCATCATCCAGGATATCTAGTTGCTTCTGTAAATGACTGGTAAGTGTGCAATCCCAGGAAAACACCTGGGTTGCACTGACTTACCAGCAACCATAAGCTGGCATTTGTCTGTGCCTGCCATGTTGCAGCAGGCCATTACAGAGACACACCCCTTTGCCTTTTTTTGCCCCATCGGAGCTGACCCTTTCTAAGTCATCATTCCCTGCCCCACACACCTGAAAAAAGGCCGGTCTCATCCATGTTATAGATTTTGGATGGACCGTAGCCTGACAACAAATCAGGAAGAACATCCTTTATCCAGTGCTGGCTCCAAGGTTGTCCATATTTTGCTTCTCACCATGTGCACAGTGATAGCAAATATTACTGTGGGTTTTCCAACTTTGGAGCAGGCCATCTGTTGGATTAAATTCTGGCTTATCGAGACCCACTGCTAGCTGCTTGGACTTCTCCATCAACAGAGGGCCGCTGACCATAGCATCACAGCTACTCACATCCGTGAACCATATTAAAAGAGCCTCCTTAATTTCATGGTCCTTGCCATCCCACTTACATTTTCTGTTGGGGTTCTGATTTGAGTGCCACTGATCAAGAATGCTCTTCCTATGGTTGAGCAAGTCTGATACAGTCGATTTGGGGATTCCAAGTCTCTGCAGTGTCCCTTACACTACACTTTAGCATAGGTTCATAGGTTCATCGATTGTACGAGTTCGAGGGACATGCCCATATTGAACTCGCCATCGTTTTAACCCAACGATGGTAGATGATTTTTTTTATCCCCCATGTGCTGATCTAGGTTTCTTTTGAACTGTTTGAGGTTTTCACTGGTTACTACCTCCACTGGTAGTGTGTTCCATACATGAGGTACTCTGAGTAACAATGTTTTTTCTGCGCTCAGTTTTACATATCTCTGAATGCAATCTTAATTTGTGTGATCTTGTACAACTGAATGAGATGTGTTTTGTCAAACAGTTTGATTCAAGGAATAACTTGTTCTTAGATGCCTTGTAGGCCCAACATAATTCTCCTCTAGTTATTCAACTATCTAGGGAAAAAAGACCTACATGTCTAAGTCTTTCCTCATAGTTCAATAATTCTTGATATGTTTTGTTAATTTACATTGTACAGACTCATGAGTTACCTTATCTCTAATTAGTGTGGGGGAACAGAAGGGGGCACAATATTCCAGGTTAGATCTAATCAAACTGTTGTACAATGGAATTATGACCTCCGGCTCATGACTTTTTATATGTTTAAGAATACACCGTAATATACCATGACACTTCTTAGTTGTTTTGTTTATATGAGTACTAAATTTTAGGTTGTTAGTAATGTTAACACCAAGATCTCTTTTGGCTGTAGTAACTTCAAGACTGATGTTATTAATGGTATAGCTAGCTTGTCTATTGTTCTTCCCAAAGTGCATTACTTTGCACTTTGTGATATTAAATACCATTTTGTTCTCACAGGCCTATATGTAAAGATTGCTCAAATAGTTCTGAAGAGATTCTACAGCTACATTACTATCTATTATGCATCCTAACTTACTATCGTCTGTGTACTTTTGTATCCATACACCACTGTCTGTCTGCATGTTAGAGATCATTATGTTAGATAAAGTAGGACCCAGCACTGATCCCTGCAGCACTCCATTAGCCACCTTACCCACTTGGATTCGTACCCTTTTAGTACAACTCTCTGCTTTCTACCATCCAGCCAAGAGGCAATCCACTTTATAATTTGGAGATGCAAGTTAAGTTTTATAAGAGGTTCTATTAGGATTCTATGTGCTACAGTGTCAGATGCTTTCTCATAGTCAAGGTATATTACATCTATAGAAAGTCCAAAGTCTAGTGCTTTGCTGACTGGTTCAAAAAAAACTAATCAGATTACTTGTACAAGATTTCCCTTGAGTGAACCCATGTTGAGACATATCGTGGTTCCCTGTAAGTTCCTAATGGTTGGTTATTTGATGTAGTACTCTCGCCGTTATTTTTCCTATGCATGATGTCAAACTTTTAGGTCTGTAATTAGAGACATTATGTTTTGATCCTTTTTTATAAACGGGTGTGATATTAGCTGACCTCCATTCACCTATAACAACTCCTTCGTTAATAGAAGTATTAAATAACAAAGTAAGGATACCTGATAATTCTTTTGAAAGGTTTTAATGAATATAGAAGGGATTCAATCGATTGCAGAAGTTGTACTTGATATTGATTTGTTAATAGTTGTTAATATCTCATTTGTAATGAAGGAAATTGGTGAATCTGAAATATTTAAGTTGTTTATACTTAAATCTTTTTTTTATTCTAAATATATCAGTGAAATATTTATTGAATTCACTCGCCATGGTATTTTCATCAGAAATTAGGGAATCCTGTATAACAAGTGGATCAACCCCAACATTGCTTCCTTTTAGAGACCCAATGTAATTATAGAACTTTATTTTATTATTTGTTGTGTCATTCACTAACTTTAGTTCTAAATCTTTTTTTGCTTGTCTTACCAGTTTTTTTGTTTTATTTAAGTTTAAATTTTTGCCATGCTTCATTAGAAGGGTATTTTTTTTATAATGATGAAACACTGTCTTTTTTCTTCTGATGTTCCTCTTAATCTTAATATTCCACCATAGAGGTACTCTCTGTTTCTTACTGTCGTATTTTGTGCATACTGGAACCCAGGTCTCTATACAATAATTTATTTTATTTTGAATGGCTTCCCACATCGTATTGACGTTGAGTCTGTTTAACTCTTGTTCCCAGTCCCAAGCTTTGAGAAATCTTTTAATCATTTTGTAATTTACAGGCTGTTGGTTAACTAGGGTCTGCAGCCTATCCTGTAGGTAGGGAACTGGGCAGACTAGATGGGCCTAGCGGTCCTTATCTGCCGTTAAAGTCTATGTTTCTATGTTTCTATGTTTAATTTGCTTTGTTGAAGTTTTTAATTCATGTGGTACCAGAATTATTTATTTTTGAGTTAGTAAAGCTCCCTGAGGGCATAAAATGATTGCTGTCGCCAAGTGGTTCCAGAATTATAGGACTAGAATCATAATCAGAGACATCAGTTAATATTAGATCCAATATGTTGTTATTTCTAGTAGGTTTATTAACTAATTGCTCTAAGTCATTTTGAATGGCATATTGGAGCAGCCTGTTGTCCCAGTTTCCTTTTCCAGTTAAAGATGGCCAGCAAATGTTGGGTAAATTAAAATCCCCCAACAGGACATGATCATCCATTATCATCATATTATCTAATGTCAGAAAGAAATCATCATTGGCTGCAGTATCTAGAGTTGTGGCACAGTATCCTAAACCAATTGTTAAAGGTTTTAACAGAGAACTAATTTTAACCCAGATTAGTTCGCTGCTTGATTGTCCATTGTCTAATACACAATATTTTAAGTTATTGCTTATATACAATACAATACAATACCACCACCTTTTTTATTCTAATGGTTTTTACTGACTAAACAGTAACCTGATATCTCAGTGGCCCAGTCTCCATCCGAGAACCAGGTTTCGGTGACCCCGCAGATATCAATATTGTCCTTATTTAGTATGTAGTATAGTTCTCCTAGTTTATTAATAAGACTTTTTGCATTAAGTAATACTATTTTAATTTCAGTGTTGTCAGTGTTGTCAGTGTTATCACTGGTTTTATCTGTAGTTGGAAGTTGCATGTTAGTTATATTAATCTTGGAAGTAGTATAGTTATTTAAGTCAGGTGCTAGCCCTGTATCTACCCCACTTGGAACTAGTTTAAACACTGGTCTATGTATGAGTTAAAATGTCCCCCTAAGAGTGATGATCCTTTATCCGTTGGGTGTACTCCATCCCAGCAAGTTAGCTCTTTATGATCTGAAAATTCTTCCCTGTTCTTGATGCATTAAAAATTGTGTTTGAGGCTTCACCTTCTTAGCCAGTTATTTAATTTTTTTTTTTATTTTATAGTTTAAATAATCGTATGTACCAGTAACAGGGAGTATTTCAGAAAAGGCAAACTCACAATTCCTATCCATTAAGGTATTGGCTAGTCCTACAAATTCCTCTTTTACTTGCTGGGCAGTTTGTTGCATGATGTTGTTAATACCAGGGTGAATGATGACTAATGATTTCTGTCCCCCATTCTGAAGTATCTGTGTGGAGTCTTTAATCATTGCCCCTCGAAAGCATGACATTGTCCTGTTGGCTTTATCTTGGTCACATACCTTTCTATCTAGATGTTTTACTATAGAATCTCCTAATAGGTAAACTTGTCAGGGTGCTGGGGTTGTTTCTGGTTCTATGTCCATAAGATTTATATTCCCTTTTTTAGATGATTCCAGTGGTTGTGCATTGTTACTATTATCAGGTAGGGCATTGGGCCCAGTGCCAAGGGGGCAGTGCATCTATTTCTCTTAGCAGCTTCACTTTTCTGGAAAGAGGGATCCCCGAATGATGGCAAATAGCCATCTGGTGCACAGTCTCTAGCAGGTCAGCAGACAAGAAAGGGTAAGGTAAGGTTGTGAGCAGGGTGTGAACAGTGATAATGGAAGGTAAACTCCTTTATACGCTCCTTGTTAAGACTTGACACATACAGTAATTGATTGGCTTGTAAACTGACAAGCTGCCAGACATCTAGCTGTGTAAAGAGTTAGCGCTTGTACTGCATTTTACTGTCCATGGTAGGTGGAGTATGTAGTCCGCATTAGCCAGTGTTTTTTACATTGTGGCAATGTATTTTAGTTTTGGCAGCTAGATTTTTTCTGTGAAAAGTGATTGTCTGCACTAACCACATCTGCCTAATGTGGCGCTGACTGTAATAGTTTTGAGATAGATACTGGGGTGAGGGTTATATGGCCAGATACTGGACTGTGGTCCAGCTGTGGACATTAATTGACATGTGGTATCTGTAGTGTGTAAATTGGGGTAAAGGGTAGTTATACAGCATGCACTGAGGTATGATCATGGTTGTTGGGTAGATACTGGGATTTGGAGGTTCTGGAGCAGACATTGGAGTATGGGTTTTGTAGAGCAGATTCTGGAGTATGGGAACTATCTGGCACCTATATGCCACATAGTACAGCAGGGAGTGGCAGCTAGCTGGAGCAAGATGAAGGCCGTACCAGGTGCAAACAAGTAAGGTGGATAAGCACAGGAGACAGTATACAGATAAAAAATGCAGTGTAAAGAGGGTTTGCTAAAATGCTAGTGAGTGCCTGGGGGCCTGAATAGCACAAGCACAGGAAGAGTACAATATAAACAAAAGCAACATGATGCTAAGAAAACTAGAACCCCGCAAAAGAAAGAAAATACAAAATGAAAAAACACAAATACAGGAGAACAGGAACACAAACAACACAAAGAAGCACACAACAGCTGGAAGCAAAGCAAATATGAACCAAAAGCAAGAGAAATACAATGATCAGAAGTCCAGCACAAACCAGCAGAGCCCAAAGCACAAGTGATGGAGGGAGGCAAATGATGGAGGGGGGGCAAAGCCCCAGCAAGCCCCAGGGGAGAAGACAGAGCTGGATAGAGCCTATGGTCACAAAGAAAAAGTGCTTCAGCAGAAGGCTGGGAGGGACTGCTTATATAGCTCAGGAAAGGGATGTGGCTGGTTGCTTCATCCCATTGAACTGCAGATGATAGCCTTTCATAATTTGGCAAACTTCGCAAATTAATTTGTGAAGCAAAGTTTGTAATAATCACATATCTCCACTTTCCACACACCAATATCTTCCCAAAATTACCCCCACTTCAGTATTAGTCATACAACTACTCAATATTCTGCTTCATAACTACCCACATCCCAGTTTCTGCCCCACAACTATCCCACACCACTTTATCTGCCCCTTTACCTTCCCTACAACATTTACCTGTATCTATCCAGCAACTAACCCTCACCCCTGTCACTACCCCATATCCTAGTATCTGTCCTCAAATAACCCCCATACAAGTATGTGCTCTGCAAAGACAACCACAAGCCAGTATCTGCCCCACATCTACTCATTCCCCAGTATTTGCCATACAAATACCCACACACCAGAATCTGCCCCACACATAGTAGTAATACTGTATATCCAAGTATCTGCTCCTGAAACTGCATACCTCAGTATCTTCCCCCATAACCAGCCATACCAGAGTATCTACTCCACTACTACCACACACCATAGTATTTTCCCCAACTACCCCACCCCGTATTTACAATACAACTGCTCCATGCCCCAGAATCTGCTTCAAAATGTTCATGCACCAATAGTTTCCTCATAGCTATCACATCTCAGTATCTGCCCTACAGCCACAAACATCCAATATTGTCCCACAACTATGCACCTATTACATACTGCAGTATCTTCTTCTCAACAATGAATTAACCCAGTTTCTTCCCCATAAGAACTCCTCACTTCAGTATCTTCCACAAATTATCCCATACCCCTGGTTTTGCCCCAAAACTATTGTGTAGTATCTACCCTTCAATTGCCACATACCCCAGTATCTGACTTTAATCACCCCAGATCACATTGTCTACCCCAGAACCAATCCTCATAATCTGAGTAATAGTTTTGAGATAGATACTGGGGTGAGGGTTATATGGCCAGATACTGGATTGTGGGCCAGTTCAGGACATTGATTGGCATGTGGTATCTGAAGTGGATAAATTGGGGTAAGGGGTAGTTGTAGGGTGTGCACTGAGGTATAATCATAGTTAAGTAGATACTGAGGGGTTGGAGTTTCTGGAGCAGATATTGGAGTGTGTTTTTTAGAGCAGATTCTTGAGTATGGGGACTATCTGAAAACTATATGCCACATAACTATTCAACATCCAGATATCTACCCTCGCAATGTTAGTCTCCTCTGTGTCAAGCAGAAGCTACATCAAACCCCAGTATATGACACACAACTAAGAAAAACTCAGTATTGTCCCCATACCTATATCCTGTTGGTGGTTTTGGAATAGACAGGTAAAGCAAGGTTAAGGCATTTATTTTATATAGCGCACCATCCAGAATAGGCTTGGACTGCTACACAGAATTACAGCAATTTAAGAATAGATAAAATGCAAAAATTCAATAAATATGCATGAATATAATAGAGTAAATGTAACAATGCCTCAGCTGAGTATTAATTAAAAGCTAAAGAAAACAGAAGAGTTTTAGACCCTTTTTTAAATGTCTCAACCAACAGAGAGCTTCTCCAGTTTACAGTATTCACATTGAAGGAGTTGGCACATGGTTCCATTCCCAGTTGTTTGAAACAGATGGTAGGATACAGATAAGGCTTCATGGTTAACGTTCTTTATTCAGAAACTGTGTTAAAATTCACAAGAGATGATCCAAAAAAGAAACAATGAAGCCAAAATGCCATAAGCAGGGCTGACCCCTCCCCATCAGAGACTTGCTCTGAGAAGTGCCAGTCAAACGCTTTCACACTAAGGAGCACTTTCCCTCAAGACCTTGTCAAGCATCTTGAGAAAGCACTTCATAGCATGAAAACGTTTGACTGGCACCTCTCAGAGTGAGTCTTTGATGGTGAGGGGTCAGCCACTGCTCATGGCATTTTGGCTTCATCTTTTCTTTTTTGGATCATCTCTTGTGGATTTTAACACAGATTCTGAATAAAGAATGTTGACCTTGGAGTCTCATCTGTGTCCTACCATCTGTTTCAAACAACTGGGAACGGAGCCATGTGCTGACTCCTTCAATGTGAGCACTTTTTAGCTTTTGTTGGCATCAGCCTGTATGCGTGGAGCCGCCTTCTCCTTCTCTTCTCTAATAAACATGTAGTTCATTCCAGATTAATGAGGCCATCACCAAGAATGCTCTTCCTCTGGAGAGTTTCAGGTGCCACTCAGGATGGCCAGGAGAAAACTGCCATAGTAACTGAGCGGAAAATTGAGAGGATACCAAGCTAAGAGACCTTTGAGGTAGGCAGGCCCCAAAACTGTGCTGGCTTTTGTTTTGTTTTTTTTTGTTTGTTTGTTTGTTTGTTTGTTTTTTTTGTGGTCAGTTTCTTGTGGTGGGTGACAGGTGCACAAGAGAAAATCCATCATCATATGCCCACTGATGAAGGGGGATTCAGTAGGGCAGGGCTATACACTAACTCACTTATGCTCCCATCTATTATCTCCACAAATGCAATTATATACTGTGATATCCCAGGATGAAGAGAGCAGATAAATCCCACATTGTCTGCACTAATGCATCGAAAGAAAGGGTACCAGATTCCCTAGAACATTAGTAAACGATCTTCTAAAATATATGGTTGTTCAAATTTAGCAGTATCCAATAATTCAGTAAGTCAGTGCTCATAGTTTAGAACTTCAGTATTCTTCCAGTTTCATATAATTAGTTTCTTGGCATTAACCAACATTAAGTCAATTAATTTTAATTTACTTAATGGGGCAAAATCAAAGTTCCTGTAAGTTATTCCCAATAGTTTAATGCCAGGATCAAAAGGGAAAGTATAATTCAATATCCTACACAAAGACTGGCCCGGTGGTGCTGAGGATTGAGGTGCTGGATGCCACACCTCGCACCACACCAGCAACCTGGGTTTAGGAATGAGCCTGGGTTGCTGGGGGTCAGCAGGGGAGGGAGAGGATTGAGCATCCGGAGCACAGCTCTCCTCTCCTGGGAGGGACAGGGGTCCTGAGTCGGTGCTCGGTTGCCCTTTGGCGGATGCCGGAGATGCAGCAAGCACTGACGATGCAGAGAAGGAGCAGGGGGAGTGGTAGACACCAGTAACATGCCTTGACATCAGGGCACCAACCACTCCCTGAGAAAAAGGGAAAAAAACACCCTTCAGCTCAGGCAGAGAAGGAGCACCGGAGCTTGCCCTCGATCTGCAGCCACCCGCCTGGCACCCAACCAACCAACGCTACTGCCTGCTTGAGGTGTTAGGGGCCCACCTCGTCCCTACCCAGGGGGGTAAACCGAGGCTACATGGGTGACAGAGGACTGTCCAGGCAGGGTGGACCACAGAGGGATGACTCATTGGTGTCTCCTGAGGAGACCAGAGCCGAGGGGCAAAGAGGAGGAATAAAATGAGAATAAAATAAAAAAAAAATATTCTACACAAAAATCTCTCTAACTTGTTCCAAAATAGTAGTAATTGTGTACAGGTTGCAAGCAAATTTCACTTACTTACAGTAAATCTTGTTCAAGTGTCTGATAAGGCTGGGTTAAACTTATTGGCCCAGATATTCAAAAGGGTTGCGCCATGCGCAACAGGGTTGCGCATGCAAGTCCAAAAACTGCGCCATTTCGCGATATTCAGAAGGAGGCAGTTGCGCCCGAAAACATGCTGAGCAACAGCGCAATGAAATGAAGGTACGCGCAACCGAAGGGGGCGGATCCATGTACAAAGTCCGCACGCGATATTCAAAGATTCTGCGTACGCGCATGAAGCGGCACAGCCGGAAACCGCGCATCTAGCGGAAATGAGCCAAAATAAAAAGGATCAAGGAAGTGGCGCAAGAACGCTACCAGGCTGCCAAGTGGGGGAGAGAGACAGACAGAGACAGACAGACAGAAAAGGGCAGGCAAGGAAAGTGTGTCCCATGGTTTGTAGAGGCCAGCGGGGGGTGCCCGGTGCAGTGGAAGCAGCAGTGAGGACAGCGGGGGTAACACAGCAACAGCAGCCAGGGGGGATCAGAAGCCAGGGAGATGGACAGTGCCAGCTTCCACATGGAAGCCGTAATGAGGGGGGTGAGAATGCATGCTGCAGGGGGACGTGGCCGTGGAAGGGCCCGTCGGCGGTATGCCCCCTACAGGTGGTACCGTGCCCGCATCAGCTTTGAGCTGTACACAGATGTAGAGATTGTGGGCCAGTACCACCTGAATAGGGCAATACTGAGACGGCTCTGTGAGCTGTGCAGTGATGTGATGCAGGCACCCTCACGACGGAGTCACGCTCTGTCGGTGGAGACCAAGGTGACAGCCTGCATGTGTCTGCTCGCCACGGGCACCTTCCAGAGGCCGACAGGGGACACCACAGGCATCACACAGTCGGCCACGTCACGCATCCTCACCCAATTCCTCAGCGCACTGCTGCCACATGCTGCGGAGTACATCCATTTCCCCAGCACCGCGGCAGAGCGTACAGCAAACATGCAGGAGTTCCACAGGGTAGCACGTATGTCTGGCGTGCTAGGGGCCATAGACTGCACCCATGTGGCCATCCACACGCCACCTGGCCCCGATGGCCATGCATATCGGAACAGAAAGGGATTCTCCAGTGTCAACTTCCAGGTGGTGTGTGATGCCACTGGGCGCATAATCAATGTCTGTGCCACACACCCTGGTAGAGCACATGATGCCTTCATATGGTATCAGTCTGCACTGTGTCATCGATTCGAGAGTGGGGACATCCCCACGGGACATCTAGTGGGTGAGTACACATGTATGGAATGCAAACTCTGGGCAAGGGTGGGAATGACACAGGTGCCATGGTAGTGGTACACAGGGAGATGGCCAATATGGACCTGAACATGACACTGCTCTCCACTATCTCCACACAGGTGACTGCGGATACCCACTCTGTCCCTGGCTGCTCACACCGTACCGGCGCCCCATGACCCCAGCGCAGCTGTGCTATAATGAGGCACATGCCGCAACACGTAACATCATAGAGCGGGTGTCTGGGATGCTCAAGGCACGCTTCTGATGCCTAGACACCTCCGGCGGAGCCTCTCAGTACAGCCCCAAAAGGCCTGTGGATATTCCTGGCCTGTTGCATCTCTGCACAACATGGCCAAAGACCATGGGATAGCTATACAGGCTCTAACAGGGGACAGCGATGGGGACGCCAGTGGCGCCGGTGATGATGGTGATGAGCAGCCCCCCTAGGACGGAGGGACCCCCGACTGATCCAGCAGGCCCAGCTGCACCGGGACACCATCACAGAGGAGCACTACGCACAACACAGGTAAGTCAAGGGGACATGTGCAACCAACACTGTCCATGCACAAACCACAGCACACAGGGGAACACACCAGGAGTGCATGACGGTCAGGGGAGTGGAACAGTCCAGGCATACCAACACACCATCAGGGAGGGGTGAGCACTCATATGGACACACACACACCAGGCACAGAGCGTACATGGGCAGATGCACAGCACTGCAGAACCGACATTGCTAACACACAGCACCACCGACCACCCCCACCACCTGTACTGTCCAAGCACGTGTGTCAGATGCTGGGCACCCTTGCACCTTGGTGTACAGTGCAATGCAGGCATCATCATGCACATGCACCTGTGGACAGCAGTTGGGAGGGTGTGCAGGTGGTCTGTGTGTCGGCGTGGTGAGCAGAGCACCCAGCAGTGCACTGCCCACCATGACACACATTGCACACAGGGCAGCACGAGACAGGGCCCACACTGGGAGACAGCTCAGTCATGTAGCACTGTCCCACAGCCACCACGGATGCGTGTGTGGCCCCACCATGACCCAACAGCATGGGCAGGCTGAGCAGGGGCCACATGGGGTGGCACTGTTGCACCACCAGGGGTCCCACTGCGCGAACGCGACCTTGCCCGCACAGGGTTCTGCAGCACGCCGAACAAACCTGCACCTGCTCGGGATGCCACAGCAGAACCCAGCGTCAACAGGCCTGCTGTCGCATGACTCCGGGAACGGGGAGTGGAGAGTGCACTGTGTGGGGTGTGTGGTACAGGGGCACCTGACTGTGTGCCCAATGCATCCACGACAGAGATCACTGCCTGGGTCAGCCTGTCAATGGTGGCGGTCACATCCGTCCGCATACGGACCAGCTCGGCTCGGTCCCGAGCACACTCCCTGCTGTGCAGCTCCACGGACACAGACAGTGCCTCCACGGACCTTGCAACCCGCCCCTGCAGCTGTACTGATTCCTGCAGCAGGTGGGTGTGCACGTCCAATGGGTACTGTGCCCCAATGGCATCCTGACCCCCAGGGTGTGGACGGTCCTAATGCACATCACCCCTTGAGGGTGGGCGCTGTTCGCCAGGACCAGGTATGGGCGGATCAAAGGGCGGTGGACATGTGCCACTGCTTGACACTGTACCCCCAGACCTGGTGTGCGACTGCTGCTGCTGCCCTCCAACCGCTGTGCCCCCAGGAATCATTTGCACCCACCACCATGCTGGAAACAGTGCCAGACACCTGCACAGCCACCGTGCCGCCCCACCGTGCTGACAGGCACAGCCTGGGACTGTGCCAGCATGCTGGTACACATGTTTGAACCAGAAAGGCCCAGGGGCACGTGCTGGCCTGCCGTGTGTCAGGCATGGGACACACACCTATCACTGCCCATTGCAGGTCTTCTATCATCAATGGTGCAGGTATGTGCTACTGCCATGGTCACAGTATGCTGGCATGCTTGCATGCCAGACTGCTGAGACACAGGCTGTGCACCCCCCGCACCCGTATCTCTGACACCAGAGTTGTTTGCCCAGCGTGCATGCTGCTGCAGTGCCTGCTGGCTGGTGGTGGAGGTGGATGGTCCCTCCTCCATGTCCAGCAGGTCAGCATCACTGTCTGGACCCACCACCACCGTCTCCTGAAGACGAACAGGATCTGTAACAGAAAGAGAGTACATGTGAGTGCATGTGAACAACCGCCACCCCCCCAAACACCACCACCATGTCATACCGTGCAGTGATGGGCTTCCACCTGTCTGGAATCCTCCGCCTGGTATGCCCACAATGGTGCTCGGCTGCATGGCTGCGACCAGTGTCTCCTCATGTGGGGTCAGCTGCAACACCACTGGCAGGCCCCCGCCAGTGCCAGCACGTGCCGCCCTGAAGGCTGCCACCTTCTCCTTCAACCTCCTGCGGTCAGTCCCCATCTTTTTCTTGCATTCCTGCACGGAGTGCTGGTGGCTTCCGTGCAGGTTAACGGCCCGAGCTACCCCCTCCCATGCAGCCGCATGGGACTGAGGGGTGCCCCTCCGTCCACTCAGTAGTGGCTCATCTTCCAGGTAGGCCTGGAAGAGGGCCTCCGTCTCTGCCGCTGTGAAGTTGGGCCTCCTCCTATGCCCACCGTCCTCACCCTCACCTTGGCTCTGCTTGGTCATGGTGATCTGTATGGGTGGAAGTGGACACCTGTCACTGTGCAGTCTACAGCATTTCCCCATGAGCATTGTCCTGAACATCACACAGCATGTAACTCACCTCTCACCTGCAGTAACCAAATCTGGCCAGCACAGCCCACTGTCGCACATTTATAGTGCAACACATGCAAATTAGGAGTGGAGTAACTTTAATGACATGAAAATCGTGCCACTGCGCCCTTGAATGGCTGATCAGATGATTTTCATGTGTCGGCTGAATATCGCGAATCTGCCCTTTGCGCAATATGGAAAAGTCGGCTGAGCCAATGGCGCAGATCTGTGCCTGTGTGGTACACTGCATTGCGCATGCCCAGATAGCTTACGCATGTGGCTGTCGCGCTGCTGACGTGCTGAGCACGATCGACAATTCAGGCCATGGCCACCATTGTGCCAGTGGCGCTACAGCACTGGCCACTATATGGTGCTGTGGCATTACTGCGCAATAGTCCACTGTGGCACTGGTACGCAGCTGGTCGGTCGCGCAGGATACCTATACGTCAGATGGCGCTGTGCGTAGCCTTGCATCATTGCTCATGACCTTGTGTATGCCCTTTGCCCCCTGCCGCTGTTCGCCTGCCATGTGTACGTCCCTATTGCGCTGTCTGGTGACAGCGCTATGTGAAGTGACGGCGCTGTTCGAACAGCGTGATTGGAGCCTGTGGTGGTCTATTGTGCAACATCTCCACATGGGGTTACGGGTAGCAGAGCCATATTGCCTGCTGTAAACTGGCTAACATGGCTAGGAGGAGGGCTGTGTTGGAGCCCACTGAGGTGGCCAACCCAGGTGCCCAGTAGAGCCCCACTATGAGGCACTCTATGGTGAGGCTCCTCACCATAGCAAGAACAGAGGTGTGGCAGCAAGTGGCCACTGACCTGGTGGGGGTCACTGGATGGTGCCGGTCTGCTGAGAGTGCCGGCACCGGTACAGTGACCTCCGCCGGAGGGAGCCAGACATGTTAGCAAGGCTGCGGGCACGTGCCAGGCGGGGTGTGGTGCCTAGGCCAGGTGAGTGTACCATCTATGCACCCGTATTCTCTGTAGGTGTGTGTGTGCTTTGGTGGCTGTGCATAGGTGACGGCTCGGACACGGTTGGCTGTGTCAGTGTGCAGCTGTGCGATGGATGGGTATGGCTGTGTGGGCAGGCACTCTACTGGGGCAGGGGCACTCTGCTTTGAGTCACACTGATGTTTGTCTCAACATATGTCTCCCACAGGCCGGGATGTGAGGATGCAGAGTCGGGTTGAGGAGGGCTGCTCCAGGGTCCCGTGGCAGCGGGAGTCGCACTGCTGCAGCAGCAGCAGCCGCAGCAACAGCAGCAGCAGCAACAGCAGCAGACACAGCTGCTTCAGCAATGTGAGTATCATGACTTCATGGATGCTATTGCATGCTGGGGAAGACCACTAGCCCTGCACAATACAACCATGCAGGATAGGGGAGGTCATAATTCCACTATACAAGACACTAGTGAGGCCCCACCTGGAGTACAGTGTACATTTCTGGAGACCATACCTACGTAAGGACGTAGAGTGGGCAGGAAAGGTTCAGAGGAGGGCAACAAAGATGGTGCATGGCTTGCATCACGGGTCCTATGACGACAGGTTGAAGGAACTGAACATGTACTCCCTGGAGGAGAGGGGGGAGAGAGGGGATATGATAGAGACATACAGGTATCTTACAGGGGGGATCAGGGTGCAGGACACACTATTTTGAAGTGAAAAAGATGTTCCAGGACTAGAGGGCATGGGATGAAGTTGGAGGGAGGACGATTCAGAGGACACATGGAAAAGGATTTCTTCACAGAGCGGGTGGTGGACAAGTGGAACACCCTGCCAGAGGAAGTGGTGGGGGCTGAAACAATCACAGGATTTCAGAATGCATGGGACAGACATAAAGGAATTGTGGAGGTCAGGAGTAAGGGGCAACAGACTTCTAGGAAAACAAAGTGAACTTACAAGCTCAAATGGACAGACTGGGTTGGCCATAGGCCTTATCTGATGACACTGTCTATGTATCTATGTATGTATGCACGACACAGGTGACATGCATCACTGTCCAGTATCACAGCACGCCTGTATGCTGCCACTGGTGGTCCAGGCATGCACTGGGCACATAGCTGTGTAACTGGCATTGCACCACATTGCCACGTCACTGGACAGCCTTGTTTGTGCTGTTATGGACATGGGCAGTGTGTGTGTGCAGTGGTGCGCATAGCTGGTGCCGCCTGTTTGTGATGGCCATGTGCATGTTCACTGTGGGTGGGTGCATGCCATCACAGGTGTGGGACATTGGGCTATATGGCTTGCAGGTTGGGTGGTGTTCAGGGTTGTAGTCAGTCACAGCCATTGACTGTGTTCCCATTTTGCTAGGCCTCGAGGTTCTCAGGAGGATTGCTCGCGATGTTCGGGGCCTCACACAACTGGGAATGGAGAACCAGGCGATCCTGCAATCCATCCGGCGCCATCGAGTTCGACGGAGGCGGCACAGGACGGTGCGCCAGCAGGGGGAGGACCAGCAGCCAGCTGGGCCATAGCCCATATTACCCTTCCCACTTCTCCCATTCCTACCACCCTGCCTTCCCTCTCCAAGTTTTTAATCCTTCCCCCTTGAACACCCCTACCTTGTACCCATCCCCCCCCCTTGTAAATAGTTTCTCTTGTTTTGGTTATTTACTATTTTTAAGTATACATTTCTAATTTGACATGAATACTGTGTTGGTCTCTGATTTGCAGCTGGCTATGGGTGCTCAGTTGCAGGGGTGTACATGCCATCTGGGGTGGTATGGTCCTGGGTGTGTGTGTGTGTGTGTGTGCGTGTGTGTGTGTGTGTGCGTGTGTGTGTGCATGGGGAGGTATCTCCAGCATGGCAGTGACTTTCTGTTGGTCTTGCCGTCTGCTGCCACCCACTGCTGGGTGCACAGGTGTGTCTGGCTTGTAGGTTTCTGTGCTGCACGGGTTGACGTGTGCTGGGGATGCATGGTTTCCTGCAGTGCCAGTCACTGCACATAGGTGGTGTCTTGGGGTCACAGTGCAGGGTGTGCTGTGCGTACGGGGGGCTGCTGTGCACTGTGGTTGTCAACCCCCTGTGTGTGGCACTCTCAGCATGCCAGTGGTTGTGCTGGGGTGTCATAGCTCCGCTATGCTGTGTTGGCTTGTCCCCATGGGCCAGTAGATCATCCGTCACACCCCCAGTGATGCTGTGCTTGGGGTGTGCAGGTGTGGTGTGGGTTCTGCAGTGTGTTCCTGTGCCCATGTGTGGCATGGCTGGCGGTGGGCCCCAGCCTGCCTCCCTGGATGTGCAGTTCCATTGCTCTGGGGGCTCTGCTTGCGCTATGGCACCTCTGGAATGCTCAGCTGGGCTGCCCTGGTTGCTCCATAGTGCAACATTTCGGCTCAGCTTCTCCTTCCTGGTTGCGCTATGGCGCAGTATGTGCGATATTCAGATGTTGGTTGCTTGCACAATTTATTCTGCTCCATGTTTGAATATCGCACCTGTTGCGCATTTGCGCAACTGGTTTGTGCTTGCTCCTGCTGTTGCGCTCATTTTGAGCGCAGTTTGAATATCTAGGCCATTGAATTTTGAAGGTGTAAAATAAATTTTATATAATTGATGAGCATTTTTCCCTAAGGGAAACCTGGGTTGTAATTTGCCATTACAAAGGATTGTTTATAATAGCAAACACACGCTGGGTTTCCCTTGCCCTGAGCATGCATCAGCTGCTGCTGTTCCCTCCCTCACCACTGGACACTTTGCCACCTATAACACTCAGCGGTAAGTACATTTTAAAATGAAAATAAATGCACCTCTCAACAGACGATGATTTCAATCCTGTAATAACTTATTTAAATCTGTTGTAAAAAATATCCGGAGAGTTTTCTTCAGTTGCTCTACCATGGCTCGTGCTTTGTCCCGATCAGACTGCGGCTGAATAGCAATGTTTTTAACATTTTATAGAATTGCTGTGGTGAAAAAATTCTCCCCAGCAATTATATAAAATAAAACAGGGGTGCTGTGTAAACTCTAGTTTTCCACACACCCTCAATGTTGGATGCTTAAATAAACCCCCTGAGCTTCGCTATCGGGGTTTATGTGGCATCGACCACCTTGGGTGTAAAATTCTCGTTAAACACACCACCCCATGTATTATTCTGTATACTGTATATTACATTAAATTGCATTTGGCGTAACTTCACATCCTTAGATACTGACATAGACAGAAGTAATAATTGTTTCCAATTTTCTTCTTTAAAGTTTATGTCCAACTCCCTCTTTATTCCATGCACTTTGCAATTTTGGCCAGAGGAAATGTTTTTCCATGATTAGTGTATAAATCCTACTAATGGCTTTTTTTTATATTGTGTTTCTTGTGCAGTCCACATGACAGTGGCAGCCATAGTAAGTTCAGATATTTCCAGATATTCTGCAATACTGTATATCTAAAGACAGTCTCTCTGGTGGCCCGTAGTGGTACTACAGGCAGGCAGACAATTTCTCCAGAGATATCATAGAAATTTCGGGAATTATCTGACCATGTCTATGGCTGCAACTGTAATTCTAATGGTGATGGATCTGGCATTATTTCATAGCCCACCCTTTTAACTAAAGATTTCCTAATCTGTAGGTGAATTAAATAACATCTGTTAGGTCCTATTTTTGCTTCAGAGCTGAAAAAGGCATTAATATATTGTCAGATAATTGACCTAAGTATATTATTCCACATTGCTTTATTTTCATGTATAAACATTTTATTATATTTCATAAAGAATCAAGTTACAAAAACGAGTAGCATCTGTATCTGAAGAATCAAAATCACCAGCCCGCCAGTGCAGTGGTTGTATTTCCGCTAGTGATGCCAGTGACCCGGGTCATCGGAGGGCCGGCTGTGGGGAGAAGGATTGAGCATCCCTTGGACAGCTCTCCTTCTCTGGGAGGGAGGGTGGTGTGTGCTCAATGTACAGAGTGATGCCCCGCGGAGGCTAGGCACATTGCAACAGCACCAGTACTGTAAGAATTCAGGGGCAGGGCAGACGTTGGCCATCATTGCACATCCCCACCCCTGCTTACAGGGGGAAAACTCTGCTCCCAGCCATCTTTGTGAAGCCCGGATCCGGGCTTTGATTAGCCTCCCAGCCAGACTTCCCCGACCAGGACCAGTTTCGGGGCACTAAACTGGGCAGTGCCACAACCCCACCCTCTGGGGGGCAAGCAAGGGGTGGCGGGGGGAGTGTTAGCAGTATGGACAGGTGGAAGTCCATGGGCACCGTGACCAGGACAGATATCCTGATTGCTGGAGTGGCAAAAAGATAAATTAGAAAAAAAAAAAAAAAAAGAATCAAAATCAGAGAAATTAACAGGCTTAGATCCATAACGCCATACAAAGGATACAATCCTCCATGATACTTATACATTCATCTGGAAAATCAACCCAGAATACTAGTCAAGTGAAACAGAACAGGATCATAACATCACAAAAAAAAACTACTTTAGTACAATAGTGTGGCAACATCTTCCCCTTTTTACCTTAGGGAAAGAATAAAACTATGCTGATCTCCTGCAGTACAGGTATTGGCTTCCACAAGTAAATCTTCTATTAACCAATTTTGGTGCAAAACTAAGTTATTCTCTATGAACTCACCCCTATATAGCTTAACCAGGCATACCAGATTTGATAAACTTTTGGGAGTGCCCTTTTTCTTCAAAACATCACATGCTGATAGGAGGCTGTTCTAGACATAGCTTGCAACCAGTGTGCATGTGAGGGAAAAATAGTAGTCCTCCACTGAAGTAGTCAGAGCTTTTTAGCTTCCAACAGTGCTGTGTAGAGGACTCCTTAAACTTCAGTGCTTGCGCATCTAACAATGCTGGATCCCCTAAAATCCCCAAACAAGGGGAACGTGATACCTCTATTCCCAAAATCCATTCTATGGCCACAGTCATATCCCTCCATCAACCTTCCACCAAAGCACAACCCCACAAAATATGATACAGAGTACTTGGTTCTGTACCACATCTCCAACACTTATTCAAAGTAAAGAGGCCCATATTCAGTAATTTGACTAGTCTCCTCTACCATCTACTCAGTATCTTTTTTTTGAATAAGTTGTGTCTTCAGATCAGGAGAAGCCTGATGAGCTTCAACCCAACATGGAATCTAATTAACCGCTTCCAGTGTCTCCAGCATCTCATCTACCCATTTTAATCAAAGAGATTCCCAATCTGGGGTAGAGGCTTTTTGTAGGAGCTTATACTTATATCACACTTGTGTTCCCCTTAGACAAGGAAAACTAGGTTCATAAATGTTTGGTTAATTCTGTTTGTACCTATTAGTAATTCTTCATGGCCCATGTTGCAAAAACATGTCTCATTTGGAGATACCTCCACAAATCATGGGCGGAGAAACCATAATCGCCTTACAACTGGGAGAACAACTTAAATAAACCACTTTCTGGATCAAACAAGTCTCCTACCAATGATATATCTTTTGAGGCCCAGCTGGCCCAATAGATCTTAGAGCTCCCTATCTGAATTTTAGAGTTATTCCACAAGGGTTCATAAGGATTAAACTACTTAGAATTCCAGCCACGAAGTTGGACCATTTTTTTTCCAGAAATGTCTGGCAAATACTATAGGAGAAGTAAGCTGACCTAATTCAGGTAAGGGATCTCTTAAATCCATAGCTAGTGGTATATTCTCCACAATGGCTTGTTCAATTTCTACCCACAATGGAGCCTGACTTGGAGATGGGTGGAGCGACTGAAAATTTTGCTTGAAACCATTAGCAGCATGATAAGCCCAAGGTCAGAGCATATTCCAACCACCCATTGTGGTAAGTGCCTGCAAACGTTTTCTGCTGAAACGGGGGACCTTACTCTCCCAAACAATATTCAAACACATCCTATCTATTTTGTTCCTCAGCCCAGGAGAAATAGGCATTGCTAAATTCCTAGGCAGTAAAAAAGGTTTGGAAATGCCATCAGTTTAATTGCAGCAATCTTACCAGGAAGAGACAGATAAAGTTTGTCCCATCTATTCATGTCTACAGTTAAAGCTGCCAACATATCTTGTATAATCTTATGACACATCCTGCAGGTTTGTAGAAATGTGCATTCCTAAATATCGGATACCACTGGGGGCCCATTTTAATTTTTGTAGTTGTATGAGTGCCCAATTCGGATCTGCATTGTAGAGCGGTAGTATTTTGGTTATAGACCAATTTACTCTCAATCCTGAGTTTGCACCAAAGAAATCAAGAACTTTCAAGGCAACAGGTAAAGATGTTTCCACTTTGGATAATGTCAAGAGTAAATCATCAGCATCATAGGGTGGAAAATGATTGTTCCCTCACAGGTATACCATGGATCTCTGGATGTTGCCATAAAACAGTGTTAAGGAGTTCAATGGTAATCAGAAACAAAGGGGGACTTAACGGACACCTCTGTCTCATTCCTTGAAACAGGGAGGAAGGGTCTGATAATACCCCATTTACCAATACTCTCGATTTGGGGAAGGAATATAAGCTCCAAACCCATTTTTGGAAAATTGGTCCAATACCTATCACTAAAAGTGTGTAAAATAAATAATTCCACTCAACTGAATCAAATGTCTTCTCAGCATCTATTGCAACTAAAGCTGCAGAATCCGGACCACTGGTAGCAACTTATATTTAATTCAGTACCATGCAAATATTATCACTGCTTTGCCTTCCCCTCATAAAACCCACCTGTGACTTATGTATAACTAAAGGCAAAACCTTTTCCAGGTGGAGAGCCAAAATTTTGGCCAAAATCTTACCATCTACATTAAGCAAAGTAATGGGCCTAAAATTCAAGCAAATGGTGGGGTCTTTACTGTGTTTCCTCAGGACAGTAATATTCACCTCTTGCTTAGAAGATGGCATAGTTCCAGACTCCTTAATAGCCCAGAAAATTCTGAATAATCAAGGGGATAAAATGTATTCAAAGGGCTTGAAAAAAGTCCAATCCTAGGACGTCCAGTCCTGGGGCCTTGCCAGTAACTAAAGAACAGATCACCATTTGTATCTCTGACAAGGTTATATCCTCCTCCTAAGACTGAGCAATCTCTAAAGGTAAGGGGGCATGGTTATTTTTGCAAAAAAGGAATCATAAGCTGCCCTGTTCAGGGATACAGAAGAGCGGTAAAGAGAGGAGTAGTACTCCCAAAATGGATTAGCCATTTGTGCCGGGTCTGTGATAACATGACTATCTCCTGACTTTAAAAATGGGATTTGTATCTCCATAAATTTTCTTTTCTCTTTTTTTGTGTTATCTTTTTTTTTTTTACCTCCTCCTACGTGCACCACTTTCAGCCTCTCCTTCAGGCTTACCAATTCTGGCTTCTGTCCATCTGCCCTCCGATCCTCCAGTCCCATATAGCAGCCAGCCCCAGGGTAACCCAGAGTAACCCTTCTCTGGATGAGTCCCTCTCCTCTGAGGGGAAATGCGCCAGCCAGGGGCAAGGCAGTGCTACACTTGGCCCTGGGATGCTGCTGGGACTGAGGACTTGGCAGGGACATGAACAGCACCAGAGAGCCAGGCAGCCAACATCTGGCTCAAAGTGGGCGGTATTTCCGCTTTTCTGGTACATCCCTGATGTGTAACTGTTGTGCTCCTGGTCTCCACCAGGGGCTGCCACAGTGTGATGTCAACCCCACTACCCACCCCAAGAGAGGAGAGCAGTCCTACAGATGCTCAATCCTCTCCTTCCCCCCCCTGCCAGCCCCCTGGCATCCCGAGTCCGTTCCCAAACCCGGGTCACTGGTGTGGGTCGAAGTATGGCACCAGTGCCTCAGCCCTCTACACCACCGGGCCATCAATACATTTTCTTTTCAACCTACCAGCAAGCAGTTTCTCTGCCTTGTCTCCTGACTCCCAGTACATCCAGCAGACCAGGCCAGAGTTTGATTCTCACAGCCTCCACTTGCATACTGTGTGACTCTGAGCAAGTCACTTAATCGCCCGGTGCTCCCAGTCGCCCCTGAAAACAGGCACCTGTGCCTAGTGGGTCTTACCTGGTTACCAAAGACTAAAAAAAAAGACTGCTGCTTAAAAAAGAAGACTCTGGATGCTTGCTGATTATAAATAGTATTTAACTTGTATGTAAGGGTAATAACCTCTGATATTTGAAGCTCTTGAGTCAATAGAGATTTGTACATGGCTTCCTCTAGCACTTTAATTTTATGGGTGAGGTCTACTACCTTCTGCTTCCTTCGCTTATTTACCGTCGAAGCATAAGAAATCACTTGACCACTGATAAAGGCTTTAAAGGCCTCCCAGAGTGTAAAGGTCGCAACTTCTGAAGAGGCATTGGAGTCAAAATAAAACTGCATTTCCTCCTGCATCCATTGCTTGAATTCATCAGAGCACAGGAGAGCAGGACTGAAGCAACAGCAAGGAGATTTAATTAGAGTAGGCTTGGGCACCCAAACCAAGCTTACTGGAGCATGATCCAAAATAGTAATAGGGAGAATAATCACCTCCACCAAATACCCCAAGATTGCAGAACTACATAGAAAATAGTCCAGGTGGCCACACATTTGAAACCTGTGTGATCTAAAAGTAAATTTACAGGTCTCTGGATGACCAGTTTTTCAACAGTCCTGTAGGGCAAGTTCAGAACACAGTTAATTAATGACACCTCTTGATCAGTGATGGGCAGGGGAACCCTTCTCCTGTGGGGTTCTGTCCAGAATAAGGTCTAGCACAAAATTTAAATCCTCACCTAGGATAATACCCACGGAATAACTAGCCCACTCTGAAATCTTCTGTGCTAACTGTAAATAGAAATCTGGTGTATCAACATTAAGGGCATATAAATTACCAAAGAACCCAAACGCCATAAATCTGACCAAATATAATAAGCCATTGCCCCTCCTTGTCGAAAGAGTTTGCTCCACTTGAAAAGGGCACCCTCTTCTGAATAAGGTCGAGATCCCTCATTTCTTAATGGTAGATGAGCTAGAGTAGCCCTTCCCCACCCAGCCTTATGACAATTTCTCTGTCTCCCTTTTAAGGAGATGAATTTCTTATAGGAAGGCAAAGTCACATTTGGAAGAGTTTAGATATGAAAGGACATTTTCCCTTTTTATGGGGTAATTCAAGCCTTGCACATTCCATGTTATCACCATTAGATTAGCCATTTTTAAAAGTAATTAACAACTAGTACAAAAAAAACTAAGGAAGCCCATGTATAATAATAATAATAATAGAATTGAGACCCCAAAAAAGAAGATGTTGACATGGTATCTAGAACTCTCATAAACCTACAACCATCCCAATGATCTTGAATAGAATGACTAACAAAGTATTGAGGACCTAAGTTCCATTTGTTATGTAAAAGTAAGAACGGGTGAACTGTCCTATATTTATAATGATTTACATACTTCAGAAATATGCTATCAAACATATATAGGGAACTCAGTATACTCTTATAGTAGAACAAAAACCTGTGATAACAGACTCAAACCATAGTTGTTGCAGAAAAAAGTTTGTATCCAACTTTCTCATAACAATTTGCAAAGGATCAAAACTATGGGGGAATAACGAGGTTTCCAAAGATTCTAATACTTGGAGTATGAATAGCTTTAGGAACAAGAAACATTGAGCTGGTGATTGACAACTGCCCATGCCCTCCCCTTCCTCAGCAGGTGTGTGGTAAAACATTCCTATCCTGAAGTTGGCAAGATTAGTAATAGAACTGAAAGAAAATTGTGTGCACACTGGAAGTGGTGGTGCCCGTGTGAAACTGCCAGCTCAAAGAATTACAAAATAGAAAAAAACACATATATGTACATGTTGAAGGCCCACTGAAGGGTTGAGGTGCTAGGGGCTACTGGCTCCTTGCTGACAATAAACTGCACTTGCTTATTTGACTTGTTGTCTGAGTGCCGTGCTTTTTTATATTTTATATTTAGGACTAGTACTCAGCCTGGGCATGCCCCCACCACTGCCATTTGTCAGAGCCTCCTGAAGATAAGGAGCAGAAGAGAATCATTAGGTATATCCAAGTGCAGCTACCCATAATAATACATAGCCAAACCATGGAAGATGTAGCTACATAATGAAAATCATTTAACATCCCCATTCTCCCTGATAAACATACAGCGGGGAGCAGGGGAGGGGGGGATAGAAAGGCAAATTGAACAAAAGAAAGGAATCACCACCCTAAGTGTGAGAAAAATACCAGCAATAGAAAACAACATAACACTAAATTCCCACAAGAGATTGTACAATGAAGAGGCATCAAAATTCTCCTACACTAAATTCCCACTAGAGGGTGTACAATGAAGAGGCATCAAAATTACCCTTCTCTACCCCACCCCTCCCATTACCTCATAGATCAGCAGAGGTTTTGTAAGGCCATATGTTAAAAAAGAATACACCCCTTGACAGTCCCACAGTCCATTCATTAACCTTGAAGGTGTCTCCCCTAGTCAACACTTCATCCTTCATAGCAGATGGGTCTGGACTCAGAGAAAAGACTTTATAAATCCACTCTTTTCCATCCTGTAGAACTGGCAATAATGATTTCAAGGCAATCAGTTCATCTTCTATGTAGTTGTTGCACTCCATCTCTAAAGCTTGCTGTTCTTCTGGGACCAGATTTGGCAATAATTGAGGGTGCTTATGGTCAAGATCCTTTGACCATCCAGAGGGGCTTGAAGCCAAGGGCAACTGGGTGGTCAATGATTTGGTTTTTGATGTATGAGTTCCCTCAGCTGCAAGAAACAAGGATCGCTGTACTACATTACTTCTGCGCCCCTATAAGTGTCATTTAGGTTTCAAGGATTGAATGGTATCCCCTCTTTATGATTATTTGAGCACTAGACCCAGGCTTCTGAGTAGATTGACTTCCCATTCTTTCTGATGAGGGTGCAGGAAAAGAGTCCATGTATTGTGGTCGCAGCATTGGTGCCAAAGGCTTAGTAAACTTAGAACTGTTCTTAGCATGTGAGAGTACAGTCTGCAGGGGATGTCTCATACCAGTAATGAATCACTGAGAGTCCTGCAGGCTTTCAAATCTATGCCAATGGCCCTCACATAATTCAGTTAACACAGTTGGATAGCACCTTGCGTATTGCAGTCCCTTTTGTGCCAATTCTTTGCATATTGGAGCATACACCTTTCTCCAAGCTACCACTTCCTTGGAGAAATCTTTAAAAAATATATAGAATGTGGCCATTCCATTTTAACAATCCCTTTTCAGGGGCCAGGTGCAAAATCTGCACCTTCATGGAGAATCATAAAAAGTAAGCTATGATGGGATGAGGGGGCAGCCCTCTTATTGGTTTTGGTCCCAAAGATCTATGAGCCTCTCCACTTCTATTGGGGTGTGTCAGAGATATTCGAGGAGTTGCAGCAACAAGTGCTGTAGGAAAAGGGCACACATTGGGCCCTTCCAACCCCTCTGGTATTCTGACAATGCACAGATTATTGCACCTGTTTCTATTTTCAAGATCCCTTAACTTTGCCTCTAGGGTCTGGATCTACTTTTTGAGCTGGGTGATTCTATATGCATGCCAAGTTGTACTGGGTTCCACCTTAGAGGCAAAAAACTCTGTATCCACAATTTGTTGCTATGCCACCTCTAGTCTCTTTGTCCAGCCAAGCCACTGATTCCTTGATATTGGGAATGTCCCGGACTAATGCTTGTAACATGGTCCTGATGTCCAAAAGATCAGCCAAGCCAACAGTAATGTGGGTCTCTGAAGCTGCCGTAAGGAACCTTAGGTGGGTCCACACTCTCTGTGGCACACTGGATGTTAGGAGA
The DNA here is from genome assembly GCA_016271365.2 of Neoceratodus forsteri. Taxonomy (NCBI): domain Eukaryota; kingdom Metazoa; phylum Chordata; order Ceratodontiformes; family Ceratodontidae; genus Neoceratodus; species Neoceratodus forsteri. Next base: position 653,997,738 of record CM057450.1, on the reverse strand, counting down.
TTTTCAATCAGATCCCGCACTTAAAATTTAGTTGTATAGGTAGGACTATATATTCAGTTTTATTGCTATAACTTGAAAGTAAGAAATGGTGGCTATTCAGTATAAGAAAAGTGACAGATTTTACAGTGGCACGATGGAGTTAAGCTCTCAAGCTGCCGTTTGGTTTGTGGTCATGCATGCAACCCCTATTCCATGTTGCCTTTAAGCATGCATAGTTAAATTAACTTTTAGAGTAGGTGTTTCATCATGTTTTCATAAGGGACTGAAATAAGAAACAATAGTGGAATAATGCAGAATATTATCGAAATCTAGGAAGTATAAGCTGCATCCTTTTCTCAGTCTGGATCCAGTATAAAATATTTTGATTTTAAGGATCATTTATTTAGGATTGATTGTTCTATCCTTGGTCACTGGGGCAGGCTCTCATTTTCCCTATATCAAAATAAGGTTGACCTACAGTTGGCAGGCAACATAATACCAATACAAATTTGGCAACTGAAGACCTGTATGTTGTCTAGATGCATATAATGTTTCTAAACTAATACTTGCATGTTTTCCTTTCCACATAAAATCTCTTAGAACTCCTTCCAATTACCTAAAAAAAAGGTTGGGACTCTGCATGGGTGGGCCTGAAACAAAAATAAAAATCTTGTCAAAGCATTCATCTTTATAACATTAGCCCCTCCCCCATCAGAGTGAAAGGAAACAAAGTCCATATGTTAAGATCCTTTAGATCCCTTTTAATGTAATCCTGCAATGGAATAACATTCTGATCAATTCATTCTGTAAGATTAAGAGAAATATTAACTCGTAACTTTTTAATAGTTCTTATATATTCACCCAGTTCAGAAATCTTGGGGGGAGGGGGTAATACATGTCTCTGTTTAAAGACATCATCTGTGATTTGCTTAGGTTAATTTTATATCCAGCTAAATTATGAAACATTGATAAGATTTCTATTAAAGGTTGTAAAGGCTCAGCAATATTATTTATGGAAACAAGGCTATCATCTGCACATTGCAAGATCTTATAATTTTCACTGCCTACTATGATACCCTTAATATTTCCAGATCTCCTTATAGCCTCTGCTAATGGCTCCATGTAAACTGTGTAGAGCAGTGGTGAGAGTGGGCAACCTTGCCTGATGCCATGCTGTGAATAAATTCAATCAGAATAAAACAAGTTATTTTAACTCAAGCAAATAGGGAGATATATATTATATTTACCCATTTTTTATACACCATCCGGAACTACACTGGCCTTTGACAGGATCTCCATTAGAAATTCCCAGGAGACCTTAAAGGCCTTTTTTGGCATCCAATGACAGCAGAACTGCATCGCTGTCTTCTGACACTGAAATCAAATCATGAGATTTCCAAATATATGATGCAGCCTTTGATAAGCATGTCTGGTCATCATGAACCAGTATTTTTCATCATCTTTTCAAGCCTCTTATGACAAAATCTTTGAAAACATTTTGTAATTATTTATTAATAAAATTGGATGATATGATTTGCATTCATCTGGATTTTTGTCTGGCTTTAAGATAAGGAATATCCAGGCTTTACAGAAGGGTGAAGGCAACCTACCCACACTCTAAAGCTGATTGAATAAAGTGTTAGGATGAGAGCTAAATCAGAACTGAATTCTTTACAAAATTCTCCAATTATCCCATCTGGCCCCAGGGCACTGCCGTTTTTTTAATCCATTTATTACGTCTGTGACTTCATTCTCTTGAATGTCCCTGTCTAAATTTTCTCAATGTACACATGAAATTGAACATGGGGATAAATAATCCAAAAATTATCTAATTTCTTCACCTGTTGAATTAATTCAGGAATATATTATTCCCTATAAATGGTTCTGAAGATCTTACTAATCTGATAATGAATGGAACATAATATTCCTTCCTTATGTTTAGCTTGGTTTATTTCTTCCCTATATCTATTGGCCCTTAGTTGTAATGCAAGGAGTTTGTCCAGTCTCTCCACTCTAAAGTAATATTTGGCTCTAGACCATGATAATGCCAACTGGAATTGCTTAGCTGCTATTTCATTGTATTCATTTTGTACTTTAAGCATCAAGGATCACCCTGTTTCCTCTTGTGACTGAATAATTCTCTTTTTGCTCTGTTTATAATATGTCTGAATTACCCCGATTACCACTTTGAACGTGTCTCAAAGCATACCATAACTAATTTCTTCTGGTTGATTAAACTGCACATAATCCTGAATTGTTTTTCTAATTAGCATAATATAATAGTTGTCTTTGAGCAGATACCCACCCATCTTCCAAGTATTATCTTTCAGTTCTATATCCTCCTGTTCCACTACAACTCTATTTGGTGCATGATCGGAAATATGTATATTCCCATAATCCATCTGCAAAATTTTAGGTAATGCAGACCTAGAGACAAAACACATATTAATTCTCAAAAATGTTCTATGTACCCTTGGGGGAAAAATAATATTTCTCTGTACTTGGAAAGTAACACCTAAACGCATTCACTAGGTTGAATTTGTCAAGCAAATTCTGGAAGTTTTTCACAGTATTAATTTTTATTTCTTTTGATCCTGTTTACCTGTCCATATGAGGCAAGGCAAAATTTATATCCCTTTCCAAGACAGACGGTGATGGAAAATTATCCATATTTAAAAAAAAGATTTGTAAAATGACAGATTGCCAAGTTTAAGGGTGTATACAGATACCATGGTAGAGAACTGTAGTTTTTGTTTTATTTTTGTAATTATATAGCTACCACTTGCATCTATATGCTTATCCATGCTTTTCCCAATAAAATCTATTTTGAATAAAATGGCAACACCCCTAAAATCAGTCTTAATAGGGGCATGTACCCCCACTCACTGCAAAGATTTAGTAAATATTTGAAATTCTGTGCCTGAATTGTTTTTTTGTTTTGTAGAAACATGCATTTTACCTGATGTCTTTTTTATATATGCTGCTGTTTTTCTTAGGTTTGTTCTATGTCTTGCTCTCTTGAAATTCCAAGACATGCACTTCATGGATCTAGACATTTACATCATAAAGTTGAACTAAGAGCACCCAGGTACACTGGAAACATGCTTGCTGCAACCTCGAAAATGAAGACACTGAAAGAGCAAGCAGAAGAGTGTAAAACAAAATGAAAATAGATGCCAAATGGCTTACTGTGTAACTCAGTTTATTGTGGCAAAAAAGAACAGGCAACAACACAATCCCCAATTTGTGTTTTTCTTTTTGGGGGGGACTGTGATGTTGTCCGTTCTTTTCAGCCACAATAAACTGATTTCCAAACTCATCCATTTGGCATCTGTTGTGTTTTGGGCAACTCTGCTTGCTCTTTTATTTACATGATAAGGAGCAAAAGAATAAGGAACAAGGAGAGTTTCTATGCCATTGCCCCCTTAGTCTTCTCCATCATACTTGTATAAATATAAGCAATATACACAAAAGTTTCAGAAAGATTTCTGAGTTGCAATTTTATCAATGAGCTCATGATAACTTTTGGAAAGCTCCTCTAGTATACAGGCAGAGCATTCCAGATTAAGGGGGCCACAACCAAGAATGCTCTTTCTCTGGAGAGTTTCAGATGCCCCCCCTTGGTTTGGCCAGGAGAAAACCATTGGAGGAGCAGACTGAACAATCCAGAACATACCAAATTAAAAGACCTTTAATGTAGTCCAGCCCAAACCATGCAGGGCTTTTTACATTAACAAAGTGGCCTTGAAGGTGGGACACCACCTAATTGGAAGCCAGTGCATGTCACAGCACAGGCATGATCTGTTTCTCATATGAGGAGCCCATAATAAGTCTGGCTAGTTCATTATGCACTAGTTGTAGGCACTGCACCAACCTCCTTGGCAGCCCTAATTTAAGAGCATTACAGTAGTCCAGTCTTGAGATTACAAAGGCATGAATTAGGGTAGCTAGTTCCACTTGCACCAGGTAAGGATTAATCTAGGAGATGTTCCTGAGCTGGAACATCCACTGAAAGCCACTGTCAACACATTGTGTTCAAGGGTCAGCCTGGAGTCCACAGTGACTCCCAGATTATTCACCTTAGCTGTAGCAGCCATAGGTCTACTAGTATAAAAAGGCAATACATTGACATTTCTTCTGACAGCTGACCTGCAAGAACATGGCTACACCAGTAACAGCTGTCTTGTCGACATTACAGCTCAATCATCTTGAGGCCATCCATTTTGTGATCTCCTGAAGGCATCGCTCAAGTTCAGAGACCGCTGCTTGCCCATCTGGTGTAAAGCACAAGTACAGTTGAGTATCATCTGCTTAGCAGTGAAAATTCAAACTGTACCATCAAATGACCCATCCCAATGGTAGCATGTAAACTACAGATAACACTGGTGATGGAACAGACCTCTGTGGAGCTCCACAGCTGATCACAGTTGACTACAAAAAGAACTTTCCCATCACAACCTTTTGAACTCTGCTGATCAGAAAGAAATCAAAACTTTCAATTATGTCTCATCATGTCCCCTGTATTCTGCTAAGCAGTCATCAACACTCCATGATCCATAGGATCAAATGGTAATGACAGATTGAAGAGAATGAGAATAGATCATTCCTCTCTATCTCTTACCAGGAGCAGATCATCACACACCTTGATGATCACAGTCTCCATGCTGTGGTGAGGCCAGAAACCCGATTGTAATGGCTCATAGATGTCATAATTCTCCAGGTGAGCTTTGCATTGGATTGCCACCACCTTCTCAAGCACCTTCCCCAGAAAGGGAAGGTTCAAGGTGAGTCTGAGGTTTGCTAGCTGCTCACTAGATACTTAGGTATGGTGATGGTTTAGTGGCAGATACTAGACTGAAGGTTTATTGTGGGGCAGATAATAGAATGTGGAGGATTTGTGGGGCAGATACTGGGTGTGGGATTACTATAGGGCAGATACTGGAGTGAGGGGTTGTTGTGAGGCAGAAACTGGGACATTTAGATGTTTGAAGAGCAGATAGTAGAGTATGAGTAGCTGTGGGACTGTTACTGTGGTATGGGTTAGCCGAGGGGTTGATTCTGGGGTTTAGAGCAGTTATGTGGCAGATGCAGGGCTAAGGGGTAGTTTGAGGGCCTTGTTTGGATGTGTGCTAATTTTAAGGCCAATGCCATGATCTGAGTTGCCATTGGAGCAGATACTGGGATCTGGGTGGTAGTAGAGCATATACTATATATTGAAATATATCAGATATCACATAGTTGTGGGGTATATGCATGGCTGTTTTGGTGGACATGGGGTGGAAAATAGAGTACTGAGTAGTCATGAGGTAGATATTGTGGGGTCATTGTGTGGTAAATACAAAATATTTTTAGTAGTTGTGGGGCAGATAATTGGGTGTGAAATAGATGGGCTAGACAGTTATAGCGCAGTTGTGGGACACATACAGTGGTAAAGAGTAGCTATGGGGGTAGTTAAAAGAATGGGATAGTTGCAGGAATGATACTGGGTTGTGGGGTAGCAGTGGTGCAGAACATTGTAAAGCTATTGGACTGAACCTGGAGTGGTAGTAGTTATGTTGCACACTTTGGAGATCTTGGGGCATGTTTGTTTTTTAGGAGTGGATATTATTGTGTAGTATAGTTATAGGGCAGATACTGTGGTGTGGGTAGTTTTGGTGGTGGATCCTGAGTGTGGTATAGTTATGGGGCACTGGGCAGATTTGTGAACATGGGGCAGATATTGTGGACAAAATACATTGTGTTAAATTTCTTTATTCTGATGACATGCGTAAACTCCTTATTTCATTCTGTTGACAAAACACTTTTTGTGAAACTGCTAATTTAATTCTGCTGACAAAGTTAAGTAGTAAGGCATAATGGGAGGTGGATTACTGACAGGTAATCCTACTCCTTGCAGCATGGGGGTAGGATCGCCAAAATGTAAAACACTCCCTTGAGTTGCCTTACTACTAATTGTGGTAAGGTGGCCTGCTCTTTTCAGCATCCAACAGCAGGGTGTATATGACTTGCAGTATGTGAATGTTGTGTAGCATTCGCATACTGTAGGTCTCAGACAAACAGGTGACTGGATTTCTGGAATATGTTTTATAGGGTAGCTGGTTAGATTAGCACTGCATTAATAGTGCTAGTCTACAGAGCGCTAGTCCTGATGGCACTACCCCCCGGACAGCGAGCTGGGATGTACAGCACTTACTATATGTGCTTCCCTGGTTGCTGTCCATGGTGCTGCCACAAGACAAGTGCAGCAGGATACCATGGCCTGGCTGAGCTGCTCGTGTGGCGTGGAGGGCTGGGGCTGCAAGGCAATGGAGACCAGGATTCTAATCCTGGTCTCCTAACATTTTTCCTGAATCGGGACTTGGTATATTTTACAAGGGGCCATGGAAACAGTATTCCACTGCCCCACAAATTTAACTTGCCCCGTGATCCGCTCCCCCCCCCCCAAGTGGGAATCTTTAAGTCTGGGGTGTGCGGGGTGTGGTGCTCCCTGCAACAATAAAACTGACAGCATTTTTGCTGCACTGTTAATGCTGACAGCATTATGGTTGGCTATGTTCTGACCCAGTGCTGGTTTATAGAACCTTTCATCAAACTATTTTCATTCTGTGGACAACATGAGTTTGTCAGACTGCTACTTTATTCTGAGGACAAAAATGCCATTTGACAAACAGCTACAGTCCTGACAACAGGTTCCTTCTTGCCATATTTTTGAATGGTAGATACTTGAATTTGGACAATGCAATTTGATAATGTACTGCATTGCCAGCGTGTCACCCTGGCATGTTTGTTTTTTTTACTTTTTCAGTTTTCTTTTTTATGTTGTTCACTATTACTTCAAGTAGATGATGTTTTGTGCTGGGCTTATTGCTCATATGTTGACCTCCAGTTTAGGACTATATTCTGTATTGCAAGTGTGCAAGCTCCAATTGTATTCGTGTGGACAATCCCCCCTTGCTTCCTTGTCTGCTATTACTGTACCTGGGGGGGAGGAGGCATAGCTTCTGGGCTGACTCCTGTATTTAGGGGTATCAGAATGGTGTCTTCTCACCAGGAGACACTCCTTGCAAACAGTTCTGGATGATGCTTTCTTTTTTTGCATGTGCCCATCAGGGTGCTGCCCATAAAAGTCACTGTGCTGACCCAGTAGACCTGCTCTCTACTTCTGCTTGCTGAGCCTCGATGCAGGGAAGAACCCACTGATGCTGAGCACAGACTGATCTTTTCTCTGATGTATTTTCATTCTTCTCCCCATTACTGGGTTCCAAAGGTGAAAATGGTTCCCCAGAGCCACACTTAGTCAAAAAAGAAGGAAAAAAAAATGTTTACATGATACAATATACAGGCCAGGCAAGGCAACTTGGACAAAAATAGCACCTTTTGTAATCTTGGCCATCAGCTTCATTTGGGATACTTTCTTTATATGTAACTCTGGTCCCTTTTTCTACATGCAGAAACTAATGCCAAGACTCAGGGCACCATCTTAAATCAAAAAACAACCATCTGTTTAAAATGACCATGCACTGATTAGAAATGCAGGGAGAGATATTTTCAGTCAGAGTCCCAACCACATCCTGACTCAAGGTCTAAGGCATTATTATTCACATGTCCCAATCCCAGAGGCAGTGGGAACCCCAGTTAACAGTATCTCAGAAATATTTTATAAGTTTATGGGTCCATTTGGAGGGCCTCTTTTGGATCAAAGCATGTCACCTTGTACATTCTAAGGTCCAGAAGAAGGTGAGTCATTCTGTGGTCCTAAGGACACAAGGGTTGACACTGTTAAATCCCTAAGAGACCCTTCAAAATGACCCATACAATTATTATAGATACCTTACTGTATATTAAAAAAAAATCATTTTTTATCTGAAATGCTGACAGCAGGAGCAGTCAGCGAAAAGTCTGTTTTAGTGGCTCAGTGCATGAGGTACTCTTACAATAGTAAGAGTGCCATAGGTGCAACTGAAAGGGGTCTGTGATTGGTTGCGGACACTTTTGTGATCTATAATATTTCATAATGTCCCCACTGCAGTTGCAGTGGAACTAGGGTTACCACAGGATATACTCATGCTCTAGTCAGCATATTAGTCACAGTACTGGGGCCCTTTCTGATAACCAAGTGAGGTGTATACCTGCTTAGCATAGCACCAAGAAGTATAATGAAGTAACCAGGCTCACTAAATTTTATTCGTTCTTACACAAGGTCTCAGTGTCTCAGCACCACTTTTGAAGAAAAGAATGAGTTGCATCTGGGCTCACTTCATCTTACCCTTTCCATGGGTCTTGATGTCTCAGAACCTCCTCTTTTCTTCGTAGTAAACTCAGCTCTTTGCTGCTTTCAACTCTGTTGACACACACTACCCTCTTAGGAGCCAGGTCAGTCTACAGAGCAGCTGAATCCAGAGTAGAGAGGCAGGCAGAAATTAACTGTTTAGTAACCCCTTTTTATGCTTGCTTGCTCATGCCCAAGCAGAACATATTGGTGCTGTTCCAAAATGTATGGGTTGGGAAGGTATGTGCTACCAACAGCCAATGCAACTGAGCTTGGGGGAGGTGAGTGAATTAGTCATGATGAGCCTGCTGCTGATGCTGCTTCCCTGGCTGATAGGCAGAAACTTCTCCCATATGAAAGGATGCAGCTGCACCTATCACAGTGTGGCTGCATTCTTTGATAGTGCCTCCATCATGCATCAAAGCAGTGCCCCCCCTTGCCTGAACCAGCGTTCACCAGTGGTGGGTACTAAGTCTTGGTGCTGGTAGCTCCTTCCTACCACGTGACCTAGTTCATCTCTGTCACCAGTATCCCTTTTCACAGCAGAACCAGCTTTCAACCCCCCAAGCACACAGTCCGATACTGGAGTGCCCACTTCTGGTGCTGGGTAACCCCTCCCAAACAGAACGCAATAGCATAGTGCCCAACCATGGTGCTGCCAAACAATGAACCAACACTGTAGTGCCCAATCCCTAGTGTAGGTAGGATACCTGAATTAAAATAACCCATCTCTGGTCTCCTTTTTAAAACAAAACAAAACAAAAAAAACCTGAAAAAAAGGAAAACAGTCCCTCAGTGTGGTGTGCATCCAAACCCTCTGGCCTCCCACCCTGACCCTCCTCTCAGCATCCCACAGCTCACCTGCCTCACCCCTCACTTACCTACAGAGTCCAGCACTGCAGTTCTCTCTCCACCTGGGAATGTCCTACTGCTCCGGAGCCCAACCATGAACTGAATGAAAACAAGGCACATTTAGTTAATGGCTTTTGAATGTGCTTGGAATTTTACTCATAACTTTGTAATTTTTTAAAATGCTCGTGCCAAGTTTTAACATGGCCTTCTGGGATACCACCTCATGAACAAGGTAGGTGAAATTTTTCAAACCCCTCAAAGCATGTTTTTGCAGTTTCTCCATGAAATCACCTTTCAGACAGGATTTAAAAAATTCCACCTGTCTTGATCGTGTGGTGTGGTCATAAAATGACTATGTTGAAAATGTGGGTAAACATGACAAAAAACAAAACAAAACACTGAAGTGATAAAGAAACATTTACGTTTTTCAATATTTACTCATAATGTTGTGATTTTCACAGATTTTATCCCCAAATGTATGGCATAGCCCTTTTTGTTACCCTACCTGATAAACATGACAGGTGCCATTTTTCAAATCCCCTCTGAAACATGTTTTCACAGTTGCACTGTGAAATCACCCTTTGAACAGGATTTTGTAAAGTCCACCTGTCTTGATCATAACGTGGGGGTCATAAAAAGACTAGTTAGAAAAACTAGTGTCAAATTGTTAAAGGGACACTGTCAACCTGTTTTTCATCATATTATTTCTAGTTGAAACCCTACATTTTATGATTGCTTACCCTCTCTAAAATTCACTGAAGTTGCTGTTTGTTTTGTCTGTAGCCTTACTTAGTAGAACTGAAATGCATGGCAATGTATATTTATAAACAACCTTGTTTTTGTCTACAATCATGGTTCTGTTCTTACTGCATATGTCCTGAGCATTAGAAACACACACAGACAGTGTAGTCACTCATAAGACAGTAGCCTCCAAATTTCTCAATGCATCATGAGGGGCAAGAATGTTTTGTGGGTGTTCCCAAGTCCAGGAAATATGCATTTGGAGTTGGTCAAGGAATGTAAACAAACCTGTTTTGGTGTGATAACACCAGTATGTTGGGCAGTCTGTTTTTTACTTTTTTAAGGAAAATAAGAGTCAGAATCAAACTACCAGCTACATAAAAAATCTTTACAGAATTTTGGCAATCATAAAATATGTTTGTTAAACTAGGGACATTTTGAGAGCTAAGGGGGTTGACAGTGTCCCTTTAAAAAGCACTAAAATTATGAAGATACATTGAATTTAACTTTGTTATTTTTGCAAATTTTGGCCCCAGATTTTCAACATACAGTAGCTCTTGTGTTACCCCACCTTATGCAACCATAAATAAGTAAGACTGAAGTCCAATAGTCAATAAAATTTCTTTGTCTTTATTCTTCCTTAGCTCCACACCATATATTCAATCGGCAACAGTTTTGTAGTTTCACACCACTTCTTCAGGCCAGAAATATATTACAGTGTTGATTCTAAATATAAACCAATATACCAATCAATTTCCACATATTTTCCTCTTTTCAGTACAATACAGTTTGTTGGATTCCTAACCCTCAAAATTGACGAGGACCATGCTCATTAGTGTGCATAAAGTAATTCAGAAATTTCATTATAAAATTTCATTTAAAAATTAAACTTCTTATAAAATTCTCCCATAATGTTTTATTCATATTTACCATGTGACTAGACCTTAAATAAAGTAACCCAACTGTAATTCATTTAGTAACCAACTGCATACCTGCTTAGTTTACTTCTTAAACAAGGTTATATTTTCAAATCTTCTTTTAATGGATGAAATTTCATAATATAATGTGTCGTTTTACTAAGTTTTGAATACAAAAAAAACCAAAAGAAATATCAGGCATTATTGTAACAAAGAAGATATTAAGGACAAACCTGTTTTGGTGTGATAACACCAGTATGTTGGGCAGTCTGTTTTTTACTTTTTTAAAGAAAATAAGAGTCAGAATCAAACTACCAGCTACATAAAAAATCTTTACAGAATTTTGGCAATCATAAAATATGTTTGTTAAACTAGGGACACTTTGAGAGGGACACTTTATGCACACTAATGAGCATGGTCCTCGCCAATTTTGAGGGTTAGGAATCCAGCAAACTGTATTGTACTGAAAAGAGGAAAATATGTGGAAATTGATTGGTATATTGGTTTATATTTAGAATCAACACTGTAATATATTTCTGGCCTGAAGAAGTGGTGTGCCCTGGAAACTATTTCTTGGTTCAAAAACTATCTTACTGACAGAACACAGCAAGCAAAAATTAGCAACACACTCTCCTCCAAGCAATCAGTTCTAGCTGGTGTCCCTCAAGGGTCAATACTTGGCCCACTGCTTTTCACTCTCTTTCTGAACTCACTCCCACAAGCCTGCAGTGGAAAGCTTTTGCTATATGCAGACGATGCCGTGCTATATTGGAAACACATCGACTTCATCCATCTCCAAAATACCCTTCAAGGCTGTTTCCGAGAGCTTGAATATTGGTTCACCGACCACCGACTAATACTTAACTACAACAAAACAAAATCTATGATATTTGCACACCGCCAAAACCCCCTCAGTAACTCCCAACTTACAATCTCAAACTCTCAGGGTACCCACATTGAACAGGTCACACATTTCAAATATCTTGGTATCACTCTAGACACATCCCTCACCTACCACCACCACATTAAACTCTTCTCCTCCTTAGTTAACACCCGACTTGGCATTCTTTACAGACACAAACACTGCCTTACCCCACAGGCTCTACGGCTGGCTGTTACATGCTCAGTCCTTTCATTGGTCGATTATGAAATAACTATTTACGGTGCTGCTGACCAATCAGCCCTAAGCAGCATCAATATAGCGCTTCAACAAAGCCTGCCGCATGGTCACAAGCAGTAATAGACAAACCCACACTTGTCTGCTCTATAATCAAGTGGCCTGGTTAACCCTTGAAGGGAGGCTTAAATACCAAACCTGCCTCCAAGCCAAAAAGATCCTTATGAAACTCACACCTAATTGTCTACACCACCTCATCCAACCAGCCCCCAATAGGGGTACCCCCCAGCCTGCTGGCTGGGACCTCCTATACAGTTCCCCACTGCAGGACCTCTCTAGGGCAAAGGTCCTTCCGTTATCGTGCTCCCCTCTGGCTTAACAATCTACCATCTTCCATCTTACTCATCCCTAATCTAGGCCAATTTAAAACCGGGATCAAGAGGCTTCTTCTTAACTCTGAGACCTGTAGCTGTTTCCATCATTCCCCTAGGTTGTCGGTCACCTGTGCCACCACACTGTTATGACCATTTCAACCCTCAGATGTTATCTGTGCTCTCTCAATACCTTATACTGTGAACGTTGAACACTTGTAATGTCCTGTTTGGAAATCTCTGTACAAACTGTTCTTTATGTAATGTCCAACTGCAACTGATGTGTAGCCTTTGCTTATGCTATGATTCTGAACATTTTGTCAAAATGTAATGTTTCTGTCTTGAAAACTTTGTACAATCTGTATTGTTGTAATGTTCTGTCATGACTGATGTGGAGCCTTTGCAAAGGAGTCCTTGACTCAAAGGTTGTAATTCCCGAAATTTTCAATAAGTAAAAAAAATAAATAAAATATTTTAATGGTTTACTATTATGTTTTCTTACTTTATTTTAATAAGACTTTACTTTAGGATTTGTATTCCTTTCATGTTCTTTGATAGTAGCATAGTAATTATCACCTGTTCTTTCTGATATCTTTTCAATTAAATTCTCCATAATGAATTATATAAAAAAATACATAAGTGAGCTCCTTGTTTCTACTTTATATCTATTGCACATTGTTCTAAAAATATTTCACTTAGGGTGATATTACCTTTCAGTTTTGACATCTTTGTTTACACCTCCTCGTTTGACTTGTTACAAATAAACAAAATCATGTATGCTGTATTACCATGCCTGTTTACACAGCTCGTCATATGTTGGAAAGTCTCAAACTTTTTTGAACATTTTAAATTCAAATAAATTCCCTGTAATGAAATATATTAAAATGCTTAACTAAGCTCCTTATTTCTACTATATACTGTATATATATATATATATATATATATATATATATATATATATATTGAGCAATGTTCTACAAATATTATACTTTGGGTAATGTTACCTTTCAGTGTTTACATCTGTGTTTAAACCTTCTCGTTTAACTTTTTTTCCTGTTTCTTGCAACAGTATAAGCTACAAGAAAACAAAGTCACTTATGCAGTATTACCATGCCTGTTTGTACACTTTATGAACATGGCAAGTGTCGTGTTTCAAATCCCCTCTGAAAGATGTTTTTGCAGTCACTCTGCAAAAAACAACATTCAGATGGGATTTTAAAAAAATCCAGCTGCCTTGGTCATAACGTAGGGTCATAGGAAGACTATGTTGAAAATCTGGTGTAAAAATGTGAAAATAAAAATGAAATTTTGAAGAAACAGTGAACACTGAACTTGCAAAGATGTTTTTTATTCTGCTCACCATTTTTTCAGCTCTATACCCCTCAGCAGTATCACATGATAATAGCAAAGTAATATGGGTGGAGTAATATGGGTGACTCAATAAGGGTGACTTTCATTATAGCGATCAGGGAATTGAAGCGATGTTGATATAATACGACTGCATCATACTGTGTTACCTGTGTAGACATGTAACAATATGAGCAACCCTGTCAAATGAGCGCCTGTCAGGGAGTTTCTAAATACCATACTATCAATGAGCACCTTGGTGTTGGAATCTAAAAGTAAGGGGAGGTGGGGGGGCAAAGCCCCCCCACATGATGATTGAGAGACAGCTGGAGAGGGATAAATGGCTGGAGAAACATGGTGGGTGCAGCTTTGCTACTAGTTGTGGAGGTGGTGAGCAATGTCTGTGTGTGAGTTGCTAAGGAGTCAGAAGGGTCATCCTTTTGTACTATATGGTGGCTACCTGTATAGAAGGGATAAGGAGGTGTCCATGAAGATGTACTGGTGATGTGTGGACTATCAAAGGTATAAATGTGTAGCTAGAGTGCATACCGAGTTTGTATGAATATCTTCGTGGTCTCACATATAATTTCCTGCTGAGTGTGTGACCTTCAATATTATGGGCCTATTGCCATTGTTACAGTCAGCATTTACAGCATATCACTATTATGACATTTCGCTTTATTTGCAGTTGTTATTCAAAAGTCACCATTTTGACTGTCGCTATTTAATAGTCGCCATTATAACATGAAACCCCCCTCAGCCTGGTGGAACCAAAAATCCATGAGACAGTGGCTACTGGGGGAAGTAAGGTCTGCCTGCAGCCTCAAGATACTGTTGTTCTTTATTGTAAATATAATTTGTATTAGTATTTTCCATGTCTTTATTATCCATTTCAATAAAGAATAAAGGCATACATTGTTACACAGGTGTGGTCTTCAGTCAATTTATAAAATGAGTAGAAAATTTAAAGGATTCTGATTGGCTGAAAGGCACATTTTGGTGTGTCCTTATCCAGCCATAACCTGCCAGCTGGTCCTACTTCAGACCCACAAGGACAGTGCACAGTCACATATCCCTACCTGCCTACTGTACGTTTTGTAAAGGAACCTGCCTCAGTTACAATCCAATTTTCCCAAACACACTATGTACTGGTAGATCACAGCCTCTGCCTCCCATCGTGGCAAGATAGAATCACCTGAAATGTAACTGGAAACAACAGTTTGAATTTACAGTACCTTTTTTTTTTTCCAGTTGGCCTGTCCTTGAACTCTGGCATTGGAGCAGCTGACCAACCCACTTGCCAATCTGCCGATGTTGCCCACAGTTATTCCTCACTCAGAGTTGCACAGTGAAAGAAAAATACCAGGCTAAATTGCAAAACAAAAGCAGTGTTTAGTAGAGCAAAACTGCAGTGATAGGTAAGCCGCTCGCTAAAGAAGCGAAAGCAAAAACGTTGAATAGGGCGGCTCCAGTTAGACACGCTCGATCTTGCTAACGTCAACCATGACAGTCAGATATGTACATCTGTATTTTTTTTTAAAATGAAACCATCCCAGTTGGCAGACTGACCAGCCCAATAGAATCCACAGGCAATGAAGCGGTAAATGTGGCAGCTGGTGAGGGACATGTTCCACTTGCTGTCAAATGGGTCGCTAGTTCCCAATCCAACAGCCGCTCTTAGCGCTTCCTCTGTGGAAATGTAGATGGAATAGATGGGGGGGTGTTCTAAGGCAGCTTCACAAAAGAGAATTGGGGTGGAAAATATCTCAAGGCTGTTCTGGATGTGGGATGTGGGAGGGGAGTCAGAATGACACCGCTGCGTTGTATGGGATACGCTAGTACTCACTACAGAAGAGTACCACTCTCTCAAAAGCTCCTAACAGACAGCCTGAGGAAACAACAAAAAAAAAACATAAAGCAGCAAAACAAAGGTGTTTGGAGGCAAGTATAACACCACCACCACACTCTGGTGACACATCTCCATTTTACAATATTACAGAACCACAATATATTGAGAATACAAGGACTATTTTTTTTATTTTTTCTGGGTATTTCGTTCAATATATATTTTTTTGACAGTTATTATGTTTCATTTTTTTTATTATTTACAGTTTACTGGGGGACCCATTTTATAAGTGGAATAAAACACTCCAAGGTGTGGTTTATGGCTTGATAAGAGCACTTCCCAGCTGCTACAGTCACTCGGCGCAAGCGCCTCGTGCCTCATCATGCACCTGGGGCGTGCTCTTGTCGTGTCTTATTCCTTACCTATCATTACTGGACAGGTAGATATTGTTTCACAAATAGTAATAATTCCATCACTGCCCCCTTTGGTATAGTGCGAGGAAGAGGGATTACAATAAAACAACCCATAAAGAGATATTCAGCTACCTAGTACAGTATGGAGAACCTACTATAAATAATGTGACTCTTTACTGAGGCTGGAGGAACTAAGGGGTGAGGAGGCAGTACCCCTTCCGGGGGGGGGGGAACTGGCCCAAGATACTGTTGTTCTAACTTGTAACAGCATGCAAGCAAACAAGTTCAGCATTGTCAAATGCTTGTTTGTAGATTGAGTAACCCTTGTATATTTTATTGAGTATGCTATGCCACCAGAGGCACCAGGGGGTGCGTTTGATTCTGTCCATTAAATCTTAAACAAGTCCCAGTTTGGAGATAATGTCATTGAAATGCTATGATGGTGGTGGGAGATTTTATGTTTGCTTGCACGCATGTGCAAGAAACATAGTGCCATCATCCGAGTTTTCAGAGGTGTGGAACCCGTCTTCCAATTCAGTTAGTGTGTTTGCAGGTGCGGTCACAGTTCTCTAATCACTGCTGCAGCTTTCTATGACAGCAGTTGAAAATGCAGTGCTGTACAGTTGAAAGGGAGCGCTCCGCTTCAGTGAACAGCGCTCCCCCCACACACGCAAATGTGCACACATAATGCAAGCTCATGTGCTCCCCACACACACACACACACACTGTATGACCGACGGGGGTTTCCAATCCCCCGTTGGCTCCAGCCCCCAAACAGCTTTCTCCAGGTGCACACTGGGGCCCAATTTAACATGGTAAAATGTAGGTGGGATGGCGGGGGTGCCCACCCCCATCAGCCCAGCCTCCCTAACAGCCTTCCACACTGGGAGCGCACCCCAGCTTGGCAAACGTCCTGTGTCATCCAATAAAAAAAAAACTGTAAAAAAAAAACATTCCCTCGGTGGCCGCCCTGCACACCTGCGCCCACCCTCTGCACACCTTACCTCCCCCACCCCATACCTACCTCCGGAGCTCGGTGCAACGATCTTCAGTGGACTGGGAACACGTCTGCACTCTTCAAAACTGACCGTGAATTGAGGAAATGCCGGTAAGCTGTATAATGCAATAAATAGGGCTTTTCAAACTTTAATGCATATCTCAAGCATTTGTTGGAATTTTTGCACCAAATTTTCAACATGGGATTTTTGGGACTCCTCTTCATGAATTCTCTCACTGTCATGGCGTTAATCTGGCCCAAAGAGTGATTTTGTAGTCACTGTGTGAAATCACCTTTTGGGATCCATTAATGAAATGACACTGCCAGTGTTCATAAGGTGGGCTCTCAAAAAGCCAATGTTGCAAATTTGGTGAAAAAATTCCTAAAAATGACTGTTTTATGAGCGTGCATTCTGCAGTTCCTATGCACGCTCGTAAGTTCACAAATTTTTAATATTTGCACTCCAAATTCTCAACATTGCCATTTTACCATACCTCCTTATGAGAGGTACAGATGTCATTTTTCACATCTCGTCCAAAATGTGTTTCCGCGCATGTAGCACACAATGGCGCAATCGGTGTGCGAAATCAATGTATGGGACTCATTAAGAAAATCACAGTGACACTGTTCATGAGCAGAGGTGTTAAAATGGCTATGTTGAGAATTTGGTGAAAAAAATTCCTAAAAATGACTGTTTTACGAGCATGTGTTGAGCAGTTCTTACGCATGCTCGAAAGTTCACAAATTTCTAATAGTTGCACTCCAGATTTTCAACATTGCCATTTTACCACACCTCCTTATGAACAGTACAGCTGTAATTTTTCCCATATCACCCAAAATGTGTTTTTCAGCATGTAGTGCACAATGGTGCAGTCGGTGTGCGCAATGTTTGGGACAGAGTAAGAAAATCACAGTGATACAGTTTTAGGAGCGCACGTTGCGCAGTTCCTATGCATGCTCGCAAGTTTCTGAATTTCTAATATTTGCATGCCAGATTTTCAACATTGCCATTTTATTACACTTTCTTACGAGCAGTACAGCTGCCATTTTTCACATCTCACCCAAAATGTGTTTCCGCACATGTAGATCACAATGGTGCAGTCGGTGTGCAAAAGCAATGTTTGGGACAGATTAAGAAAATCACAGTGACACTGTTCATGAGCAGAGGTCTTAAAATGGCTATGTTGAAAATTTGGTGACAAAAGTCCATAAAATGACTATGTTATGAGTGAGCATTGTGCAGTTTCCACGCACCCCCTGTAAGTTCATGAATTTGTGATATTTTCAGTCCAGATTTTCACCAGTGGCATTTTTCCACACTTCCTTATGAACAGTACAGCTGTCATTTTTCACAACATGGCCAAAATGTGTTTTCACACTTTCAGCACAGAAATGCATGGTTGCTGTGGGAAATCATTGTTCGGGACAGATAAAGAAAATCACAATGACACTGTTCATGATCGGAGGTCCCAAAATGCCTGTGTTGACAATCTGCTGTAAAAAATCCCCAAACTAATTACATTATGGGTGTGCGTTGCACATTTTCTATGCACACTCGTGACTTCACCAGTTTTTTTAATATTTTCACTGCAGATTTTCAACATTGCCATTTTTTATACCTCCCCATGAACAATACAGCTGTAATTTTTCACATCCTGTTCGGAATGTGTTTTTGCACCTGTGGTGCTAAATGCCGTAGTCGCTGTGCAAAAGCAGCTTTCAGCTAACAAACTGATATTGCCACTGTTCATGAGCTGGGGGTCACAAAAAAAAAGTTGAAAATTTGGACTAAAAATACCAATGAATGCCTGAGGCATTAGGGTTTCCGACTATAACACCCCACCCTGTAGAGAATGACAGGCATCAGGGGTGTGACTTGGGATTCTCACCTGTAATGCTCATACCATTCCACACCCTGTATTCAGTGAGAGGTATCGAGGTGTGCCTTGGACTCTTCAGCCCCAAAGTTCACCCCATTTTCCTATACTGCACCCATCTCACCATATTTCCTGATGGAATGGGGTGCGCATAAGGGCCAAAGACCCCAAGGCACAGTGTGACACTTGTCGGTGTCTGCAGGGTAGGGTGTGGAGAAATGGCGTGGCCTTTATACCTGATGAACCAAAGGCACGCCCCAATGCCTGTCAGTCTCTGCAGGGTGGTGGTGGGGTTGGCTTCAGTTCAATACTCCACTACCATTCCTATTATGCAGCTCTGTAACTTCTACACTACCAATGTCAATGCCAGCAAGCAAACATTCGGCACTCATAAATGCTTGTTAGGGTATTGAAGTAGCATTGCAACTCACAGTGAAAAATGTGACCTACTGTACTGTATTTATTTTTTAACAATGTTATTCCATGTTCTGTGTCTACATTTTGGCACTTTGTTTTACATTTTAAAATATTAATATGCCAGTTATCACAAGGGTTTCATCTGTATTTTTCACCATGAGATGAAATGCCGCTTTAATGTTAGACAGCCAGTATGTACTGTCTAGTACTATGACACACTCTTAACAGTGGCAGAAACTTACATTTGCAGCTAATTTTATCGGTGTAATCTTGTGTGTTCAGAGCTGATATTAATACTCTTAACTTTGCATTTCCGTATAATACACCTTTTCTGTGCCATGTGGGAGACAGCTGAGACAGTGATTAGCAATGCAGTCATTTTAATAGAAGCAAATGGTTGGGGGATGGGCAGTGTTGGCTTGGGTATAATGCCCTTTGCCTTGTGAGGACCTGATGTGTGAAGTTTGTGAATGTTGTTGGGGGAGTGGTCTCTCTGTCTGCTAGCTGCTTTTAAGAGTTTTATTCTGTAACCTGTAATACAATACCTTTGTTTCTATGTACTGTTGCCTGTCCTAACCAGGACCTTACAAATGAGGACCAGGTGGGCAGGATCTGGCAAAGGACAAGATGGTTAAAAGCAGCATCACCTGCCCATCCTGCAGCACTTTTACCTTATGTTTTCCTCTGATGGAGTGGCTGTGCAGTGGCAAGCTGGCAATGTCAGGTGTGCTCTGACAATGGCTGCTCAGCCAATCTCAGGCTTACCAACGCCAAGTTATTCTAGTGGTTGGATTCATGCCGAATGCCACTACGCTCCCTGGAGGAGAAGAGCTGTCTACTGGATGCATAATCCTCCTCTGCCCAGCCAGCCCTCTGAGTTTCAGGCTCATTCCTGAACCCATGTCACTGATGCCACAAGCAGTAGTGCTTCCACTGTACCAGTGAGTCAGCTGGGTTTAGTCTTCTGTTGGATACAAATTTTTATTTCATGCCAAAATCATCTCAATGGAATTCATAGTTGCAGATTTTGGGCTGGATTCTCAAATCTCTGAGAATGACCCAAGGTGCCTGCACCAAACATAAATGGCACAAGTGGCACCCTGCATCAAAATATGGCCCCTGAGCTATTCACAAAAGCAGCCTACAGCAAATGCAGGCTGCATGCACCAAAGGGGACTTAGGCCAGCTGTACGCCACAAAATGGGCTACGGTATGGCACTAGGGGGCTTGCAGCAGACAAGGGCTGCCATATCCCTGAAAGTGGGATTCACAAAACTCTCCCACAGGAAGAATCTCTAAATACTGTTAGACCAGCCAGGGCTTGCCTAAGGATACTTAGATATTGCTCTGGGAGCATGTAGCACTATTCAGCAATGTGCCCGTCCACCATCCCAAGCCCTGATGCCCCATTATCATAAATGACATAACCCTGGTGATCTAGCACTCCCCCTTCCCTGAACCCTAATGTCCCCGAATATATGTTAGTAAAAAATAAAACACCCCCGTGATCTAGCATCCCTACGATCCCCGATGTCCGTGATTATATGTTCAGCATGTTTTACATAGCTCAGTGCTTGTGTATACTTATGAATTGAATGGTATATGTTTGATGTTTATAACTTGAACTTTGGTGTTTCTCTATATCCCACCCTCTGTAGAATACTGGGTAGGTGTAAGATTTAAAGCCCAGCGGAGAGGGTGAGAGAAGAGTGCCGCAGAAGGAGGAGGAAGCAGGAGAGGATGGAGGGTGCTTTCAAAATGCTTGAAGCAGAGCAAGAAGAAGCCTGAAGTTTAAGTAGGGGATGTGGGAGGAGCTATCCCCCCATTGAACTTCAGGCTAAAAGCCTTCCAATTCAATGTGTGGTACATAGCTCACTACTTGTGTATACTTATGAGCTGAATGGTATATGCTTAGAAACATAGAAACATAGAAATTGTCGGCTAGATAAGGACTGCTAGGCCCATCCAGTCTGCTCATAGGCCCTATACATTGCATGTGGCCACTGACCCTATGTGATCAATGGCTTTTCATCACTCCCTTCCCTTTCAATCTTCCCTTGTGCCTGTCCCAGACATACTTAAACCCATCCACTGTGCTTGCTCCCACTACCTCCTGTGGTAGACTAATCCAAGCATCGACTACCCTTTCTGTGTAGAAAAACTTCCTCACATTACCTCTTAATCTACCCTCTTCCAATTTCATATTGTGCCCCCTTGTTCTAGTACTTTTTCTACATTGGAAAATAATGTTCATAGCTTGAACTTTGTTTTTTCTGTATATCACACCCTCTTTAGGATACTGGGTAGGTGTAAGATTTAAAGCCCAAAAAGAGAATTAGCACAGTGATTACCTCCTCCAACTCCAGAGAGTGTGGCCAGAAGCAACGCAAGAGAGGAAAAAAACTCTTTGAGGGAAACCTCAGAGGACCCATGGTTACTGACCTGCCCATCCTCTGGGCATACTAAGAGAAGGATATTTCTAAATGTGGGCTGAGGTCTGAGTTGTGGATATGTCCAAGAATTAAGTTTGAATCTTGCTGGTTGAAAAGTCCAGTTTCCAAGATCGACAATGAGCAGGAAGGTCAATGCTGAAGGTGAAGGTACAGGGTGATGAAAGGTCCAAATGGTGTGATGTTGGATGAGAGAAGATGGTTAATCCATGTCCAAGGTAGCTGAAGCAAAGCAAATTTAAAGTGTACATATATGGTCAGCATGGATGGGAGTGCATGCCAAGTTGTAAATTTGAAGGACGTAGATTGTTGATGAAGAAGTAGTTGAGAGCGGTGCGTAGCTGGGAATGAGTTAAGGTAGGAGTGTAGCCCAGCTGGGAATGAAGATAAGACATGAGTCTATGCAAATTGGGAGGCTTGCATGTCCATTGTACATCCATTAAAGCTTTAGGGTATGATCGAGTACCTTATCAGAAAGGAGAAATTGTTCTAGGACGTCCAAGGAAGTGAGGCATGCTTCCCAGAGATGTCTGGCATAGAAACTAGACTGGAACTGGAACAAAAGAAGGTGGATTGCAGTAAAAGAAGTGAATGACTTGATGAAGTAAGGTAGGTCCGGATGTGGGCTAGTTGGAGCATGGGACCCTCATTTAGGTCCGGTGTATGAAATGTTCAAATGCTTGAGCGATAGAGTAGGTCTCAGTTGATCAGACAACAGAAGATGAGACCCCCACATGGGTCTGCCTTAGTGAAGATGGAAATATGTTTGAGTAATGAGAAATGCCCCCTCATGGGGCATAATGGATACAGGATGGCAAGACCCCGTGGATTCGCCATCGCCACAGTATGGTATGATCCAAAGTAAGGAGGCAAAAGTCACACCTGAGATACCTGCAGATAACAGAGAAATACATTTGAGCAATAAGTAATGTCCATTATGGGCCTGTTAGTGTTGAGATGGCGGGACCCTCCCGCAGGTCTGCCATCGCTGCAGTATGACGTGATCCATGATAAGAATGGCAAGCTCTATTGTTGGGATGGCGGGACCCTACGTAGTCCACCATTGCTGTAGTCTTGAATAGTACAAGGTAAAGAAGACAAGACTCTCACATGAGTCTGCTTGTAATAACATGGAAATACTAGTAAGGCTCCTTTGTGGGGCATGCAATTGGGATGGCAGGACCCCACGTGGTCCACCATCAACATAGTATGGAATAGTTCAAGGTAAGGAAGGCAAGACCCCACATGAATCTGCCTGTAGTGACTTGCAGATACGATTGAGCCATGAGCAGGGCCCCTTCGTGGGGCGTGTATGTGTGGGCTGGCGGGGCCCTACATGTTTTGCATTCTCCATAGTAGTGCACTGTCTGACTTAGGGATGGTGGGACCCCCTGCAGTCTGCCCTCACAGTATAAGCACGTAGTCCAATGTAAGGAGCATGAGACCCCAAGTGAGTCCACCTGTAGTAATTGAAAATGAGACTGAGCAATGAGTAGATGCCCCCGCGTTGGCATGGTTGGTAGGGGTGGTGGGACCCTGTAGTCAACAAAGTAGTAGATCAGGAAGGGGCTGTGGAAATGGCCTACCTAGACTTTAGCAAGGCATTTGACTCAGTCCTACACAAAATATTAATATACAAGTTAGCCAGCCTGGGAGTGGGTCCCAAGATGATAGCCTGGGTAAAGAATTGGCTGGAGAATAGGACACAGAAGGTAATAGTAAATGGAGTCCACTCTGAAGAAAGGGGGGTTACTAGTGGGGTGCCACAGGGTTCAGTATTAGGACCGGTCCTCTTCAATGTCTTTGTAAGCGACATTGCAGAGGGACTGGAAGGAAAAGTATGTCTCTTTGCAGATGACACAAAGATCTGCAACAGAGTTGATGCACAAGGTGGGGTGGAAAGGATGAGAAGGGACTTGGCAAGGTTAGAGGAATGGTCAAATGTATGGCAGCCTAGATTTAATGCTAAGAAGTGCAAGGTAATGCACCTGGGAAACAAAAACCCAGGGGAAGAGTACACAATGGGGGGTGAGATACTAACAACAACAAAAATGGAAAGGGACCTGGGGTAGTCATATCAGATGACTTAAAGGTGGACAAGCAATGTGAGAGGGCAGTAAGGAGGGCTGGGGGGATACTGGGATGCGTAGGGAGAGGCATCACCAGTAGAAAACAAGAAGTTGTTATTCCTCTGTACAGACAGCTGGTGAGACCCCATCTGGAGTACTGCATGCAGTTCTGGAGACCCAATCTCCGCAAGGACATAGACAAGATGGAAGCTGTCCGGAGGAGGACAACTAAAATGGTGCAGGGTCTGCACCGGAAGACAGATGAAGAGAGACTAAAGGAGCTTAATATGTATAGCCTTGAGGAAAGGAGGAGGGGGGGGACATGATAGAAACTTTCAAGTACCTCAAGGGAATCAACAAAGTCCAAGAGGGTAGCATCTTTCAAAAAAAGAGGTGAGCAAGAACAAGGGGTCACAATTTGAAGATGGGGGTGGCTCAGAGGTAATGTAAGGAAGTATTTTTTCACAGAGAGGGTTGTGGATGCATGGAATGGCCTTCCGGAGGAGGTTGTGGAGTCAAAAACAGTGGTTGAATTCAAGCATGCATGGGACAGCCATAAGGCAATTCTAGGGGGTGGGGGCAGAAAGAAGTAGCCTGCTGGTTAACTAGGATCTGCAGCTTATCCATTAGGTAGGGAAATGGGCAGAATGGGTGGGCCAAGCGGTCCTTATCTGCCATCAAATTCTATGTTTCTGTGTTTCCTATGACCCCACGTGATCTGCCATCGCTGAGTTGATGGATGGTCCAAGGAAAGGATGATGAGACCCCCACATGGGTCTGCCTGTAGTGAGTAGGAAATACATTTGAACTGTGAGTAGGGCCCCCTCATGGGGCATGTAAGTTTGGGATGGTGGACCCCATGTGGTCCACCATCGCAGTTTCATGGATTTGTCTGCGATCAGGAGGGTGACTCCCATGTGAGTTGGTCTGTAGATGATATGGAATACCTGTGAGCAAGAGTAATTCCCCAGCATGAGGCTACATTGGTTGGGATGGTGGGAACCCACGTGGTTCGCCATTGCCATAATATTGCATAGATAGGTAAGGACAGTGGGACCCCCCATGGTCTGCTGTCGCAGTATAGTGCATAGTCCAAGGTAAGGAAGATGACACAATAGTTTGGGATGGCAGGACCCCACATGGTCTGCTTTCACCGAGTCAGTGGATGTTCCTCCTTGTATGCTCCCCTTTTCCTCCAGACTTCGAAAATGATGGCCAGCAGTAGCATTACCTGAGGTCCAATGAATACTCCACGTGTTACAAAAAGCACATTCTAACCATGATATACCACCTGGTGGGCTGACCTGTCTCAGCTGACCCTTTGAAAGGCTGGCATGTGTCACAACTAAGAAGGCAATGCATAGTAATATTGGAATTCTTGTCATCAGTCACAGGTGTGATCGGCAGCTCCCCCTCCTCCTGGCATCTGTACCCCCATGTTATGAAGCTTGTTGAATTAGCAGGGCATCTCAATACTTAAAAACTGGGTGCCTGGATTGATGTAGCAGATGGGAATAGTAGTAACATGGATGGAAGTGCTGCCGTTGGCCTGGCGGTTCAGCTTCAAGTGTCAGGTTGGAAATCTGTCTAACTTGAGTGAAAACTAGACTGTATCCACTAAATGTCAAAGCAGTAGGCAAAACATTCAATGGGCACACAAAGATACGAGGAATGGATAATCCTGGCCGGTGAAAAAGGAAGGGCAATCCTGGACTGTGGAGAAGGAGGGAGTAGCTAGGGGTGACTTCACACCCGAAGTGCCGACTCGGTGATAGAGAGAGGGGGTTGGGTGAACTGAAGGCCCGGCGATGGAAATGTTGCATGGAATCATTGATGCTGCGATGCAGCAGGGATTGGGTTGCTGGCGAGAGGAATAGGGACATGATGGCTGTCAAGGAAAAGAGATCCCCAAAGAAAACAAGGAAATGGAAGGACAACGGAAGAAGAAGTATGAGCAGAAGGGTGGAGGGGGCAGGAGAAAACAAACAGGGGACTAAAGCGAGGGCAGAACAAAGGGGGGAGAGGAAGACCAAAGGCAGCAGGTCAAGAGTGGAGAGAAGGAAAGGCATGGGAGGGGCACCAGGGAGGAGAAACGAGGAGAAGAGAAAAGACCCAGCCCTCACCAGCCAGCAGCCCCGAAGTGTTTTTGAAATGCTCGAAGCAGAGCGAGCAGAAGCCTGAAGTTTGCTGGATGTGGGAGGAGCTATGCTCCCCAATTGAACTTCAGGCTGAAAGCCTTCCAATTATTAACACATCATCCCTGGTGATCTAGAGCCCCCCGCCCCTGATTCCAAGTCCACAAAATATGTTGTTAAAAAAAATCACCCCTGGTGATCTAGTGTCCCCCCTTCCCTGATCCCCAATGTCAGTGAATATTTGTTATTAAAATATAGCCCCTGGTGATCTAGTGTCCTCCTTCCCAGAACTCCGTGAATATATGTTATTAAAAAAATCACCCCTGGTGATCCAGCAGCCCCCCTTCCCCAATGTCCACCACAGAATATTTAAACAATCCCCTGGTGGTCTAGTGGACCACCCCCCCGATCTCCCATGTCCATAATATAACTCATCCTCTACTAATTCCCTTGTGATGTAGTGACTCCCACCCCACCCCACCCTGGCCTGATCACTCTTAGCAAATAAAACATCATTGGTGGTCTAGTGGACCTCCATCCCAGCTGGCTACGTCCGACTACAGCACTCCCCATCCACAAACTGAGCCAGTGACTGGAACAGCCCATCACTCACCCTCATGGCCAGTCACTGAATGAGTTCTCAATGAACACTGTACTGTATTCAGTACAGTCCCACTGACTAGCAGCAAGCTACATCACAAGGAGGCACTACATCACAACGGGGCACTCCATCACAAGGGGGCACTACATCACAAGGAGGCACTACATCACAAGGAGGTGCTACATCACAAGGAGGCACTACATCACAAGGGGGCACTACATCACAAGGAGGCAGTGCATCACAAGGGGTCGCTACATCACAAGGAGGCACTACATCACAAGGGAATTAGAGGGAGATAAGTAATATTATGGATATGAGGGATCACTTTGTGGGGTCCACTAGGCCACCAGGGGACTGTTTAAATAACATTCTGTGGGGGACATTGGGAATCAGGGAAGGGGGCCACTAGATCACCAGGGGTGATTTTTTAATAACACATATTCATGGACATCGGGAATCAGGGAGGGGGGCTGCTAGCCACCAGGTACTAGCTAGAGCAGTGCATAGCCACCCCATAGCTTTCGGCACACACTCAGCATGCATCATCTGTTTATCACTCTGCCAGGGTTGCCACAAGCCACGAGCCATGCGACTTTGCAGCAGGGACCCTGTCCAAATAGAGAATCAGGTGTGGGGTCCCTGGCCCACCAGGCTTTGACATAAGCTGCCTTTGGTGGCAGCCTGCATCAAGCTAAGGGCTTTTTGAGAATCGAACCCTTTATGTCAAAGTAGATAATACAAACTCTGAGTGATGTGAAAAAAGCATGGTTGCACTGTACACTACCTGCGTTTGTGTGTGTGTGTGGGGGGAGGCACTAAAAGGCCAGCGATCGTTGCCAATTTTTTTTTTTTTTTTTACAATGTTTTCATCTAAAATAGCGGCTCTAACCCACTGTGAAGTTAAATTATTTGCTCAGAGCTAACACAGTAGGTATTTGGCTCTAGTGGGGTTTTAATCCATGATCTCCCAGTTCCTAACAGTGCTCTATTGAATAGATCAAACCGCTTCCATTGCCTGCAGAGGGGTATAGACCCTGAAAGACCAGTGACAGCTGACATTTGTTTTTCTCAGCACAGCCCAGCTGAGACACAACATCTAATTTCCAGAGGGATGCTGCTTCTAGCCATTTGTACAGCTGGACTTGAGCAATGGGAGGTTAAGTGACTTGGCAGGGTCAGAGAGTGAGTATTTTGTATTAGCAGGTTTTGAACCTGCAATTTTCTTGTTCCGAACAGTGTTGTAACCACGTAACATGTGATTTACACTGACTGTGTGATGGTGGTGGTGGGTGGGAGACTAAAAGGCCAGTAACTGCCAGCAATGTTGTCTTCTGTAATTGATTCACACTGGATAGCCAGTTGAGATGCAACCTATCTCATTTCCAGTGGGATCCTGCTTTTGCAACTGAAAGAACTGGAGCACTGAGAAGTCAGTTGACTGCTCAGGGTCATACAGTGAGTATTGTGATCTAACAGGGCTTGGATCTATAATCCCTTGGTTCCCAGCAGTGATCTAATGAATAGAATCAACTGCCTCTACTGTTTGCGGGGAGGGGGGGGGAGGCACGGTAGATCCTAAAATGCCAGTTACATTTCACATTTTTGTTTCACTCAGGATATCCAGTCTTAGATACAACATCTCTTTTCACTGTGTTTCTGCTTCTACCTATTTCCACAGCTGCATGGACTGAATCACTGGGATGTTTAGTGACTTGCTCAGGGTCACACAGTGAGTATTTGGATCTAGTGGGGTTCGAACATGCACTCTTCCAGTTCCCATCGGTGCTCAATCCAATAGAACACACTGCCTCCACTGCCTACACGTGAGAGGAATAGGGTTAAGGATGGTCATTAAAAGGCCCGGACTGAGGGAATTTGTTTTTCTTATGATTTGTTTAACCAGAATATCCCAACTGAGATCTAGTATTTTTTCCAGTGGAATCCTGCTTCTACCTGCAATTTGAGCTACAATAACCCTTGATGCAGAACACTGAAGCACAATCAGCAATGCCTTTGATTTAGCACTGACACACTTACCACCAATACTTTCCCATCACAAAGCAAAAATTAATTATTTAAAACACTGAAACATCCCTTTAGGAATGTGGTCACATACATCCACACCATACTTTGTTGCCAGACCTCTGACTCCTCAATCAGTTGCTAGGCTGGTTAGCTGGCCATTTATAACAAACGTTGGCAACAACTGGCAGTGGCTGCTTTGGAACTGTCTTGTTTCAGTGATGTCCTGCTTTTACGCATTTTGAAAAATGAATTCATGCATGACAGCCTATCTCAGATGCAACATTAGAAGTCTGTCAGCTAATTTTGCACAGCTTGAAGCCTGGATTGCTCACAACTCCTCTGATGTCTTATGTCTAACCGAGACTTGGTTAAAACCCCATATACCAGATTCATTATGTAGGATCAATGGCTATAAACTTCACAGATGTGATCGTCCAAATGCTAAAAAGGGTGGTGGTGTTTTGTTTTATACCAGACAGGACCATGACATTATGGTCCTCATGGTCAGCACTACCTGTCTATGTGAAACTATTCATATAGTTATTACCTTAGGTCTCACTAAGAAGCTAAATGTAGTGTGTGTCTATAACCCTCCTAAAAATGGACTAACAAGCCTGACTAAGGTAATTGACCATCTTTCCTCTCTAAAGGGTAGACAAGAACTCATTGTTATGGGGGACCTCAACCTAGATTAGCTAGGGAAAAACTCTAATCTCTATGCTGCTGAACTCAGCAGGTTATACCTGTCTCAATTGGTCACTCTCCCAACCAGACAGGCTAGTAACAGCAGTCTCCAGTCTCTTCTAGACTGAGTCGTCTCCAACATAGAACCATAGAAACATAGAAGCAGATGGCAGATAAGGACTGCAAGGCCCATCAAGTCTGCCCATTTCTTTTTCTACCTTATGAATGTGCCATCGGCCTTTGCTCTGTCAATGGCCTATCTATTCATACTCATATGTATTGCTCCCTTATGCCTATCCCATGCCTGTCTGAAGCCCTGTACTGTTTTAATATCCACCACTTCCTGAGGAAGGCCATTCCATGCATACACCACCCTTTCTGTGAAAAAGAACTGCCTCACATTATCCCTTAATCGGCCTCCTTCTAATCTTATGCTGTGTCCTCTTGTCCTGCTATTTTTCTTATATTGAAGCATATTAGGCTTTTTCACCTTGTTAATGCCCTTAAGGTGTTTGAATGTTTCGATCATATCACCTCTCTCCCTCTTTAGCTCTAAGTTATACATATTGAGCTCCGTTAATCTGTCCTCATATGTTTTCTGATGTAGTCCCTGCACCATTTTGGTTGCCCTTCTCTGGATTGCCTCAATTTGGTTAATGTCCTTGTGAAGGTGTGGCCTCCAGTACTGCATGCAGTACTCCAGATGGGGCCTAACCAGTGTCTTGTAAAGAAGGATTATTACCTCCCTCTTCCGACTTGTGATACCCCTACTAATAAACCCCAACATCCCTCTAGCCTTACCCACTGCTTTAGTGGTCTACTTGGATGATTTCAGGGGATCTGTGATGATGATGCCCAAGTCTCTTTCTTCACTTGTGATTGCCAGCAACTCCCCTCCCAACCTATATGTAGCTTCAGGGTTTCTCTTCCCAATGTGCATGATCTTGCACTTCTTTGCATTAAACCCCAGTTGCCACTCTTTCGACCATTTTGCCAGTTTATCCAGATCTCTTCTCATTCTGCCCACCCCATTTGGATCATCTACTCTGTTACAGATCTTGGTGTCATCTGCAAACAGACAAACCTTACCCTCCAGTCCATCTGCAATGTAACTGATGAAGATATTGAAGAGGACTGGCCCCAGGACTGATCCCTGAGGTACCCCACTTGTGACTTGCATCTATTCTGACGGTATACCATTCACCACCACTCTCTGTTTTCTGCCCGTCAACCAGTTTGCCACCCAGTTGACCAACTTCTGACCCACCCCAAGCCTACCCAGCTCATTAATCAATCTTCTATGTGGAACAATATCGAAAGCTTTGCTGAAGTCAAGGTAGACGACATCAACTGCTCCCCCTTGGTCCACCACTCTGGTTACCCAGTCAAAGAAATCTATGAGATTAGTTTGACAGGACCTTCCTTTTGTAAACCCATGCTGTCTTGGATCCTGTGCTCCTATGGATTCCAGGTGCTGTACTATCCTTTCCTTAAAGAGTGCCTCCATAATCTTGCCCACTACTGAGGTAAGACTGACTGGTCTGCAGTTCCCTGCCTCCTCCCTGCTACCACTCTCGTGGAGCGGGATCACATGAGCCCTTCTACAGTCTTCTGGGATCTCTGCTGTGCTCATAGATGCACTAAACAGTTCTGCTAATGGCTCTGCTAGTTCCACCCTTAGCTTCTTTAGTACCCTGGGATGTATGCCATCAGGTCCCATTGCCTTGTCCACCCTGAGCTTATCGAGCTCTTGTAGGACCCTTTCTTTTGTGATGGGACTAGTGCACACCTCCTTCCCCCCTGTGTCCATGGTGCTGAGCTGTTGGCCCTGCCCTACCTTCTCTTCTGTAAATACTGAGCAGAAGTATCTATTTAGGATAGATGCTTTTACATGGTCCTCCTCCTCACATGCCCCCTTATCCCCTTTGATATTAGAAGTACCCCCTCTGGATTTTCTGCTTTCACTAATGTATCTATAGAAAGTCTTGTCACCTTCTTTTACTGTTTGTGCTAGTATTTCCTCAGTTTGGGCCTTTGCCTGCCTTACTGCCTTACTGCCTTCCCTGCTTCCCTTAAGGAAGTTTGGTATGCCTCCCTATCTTCATCTTGCTGAGTTCCCTTATATTTTCTGAAGGCCAGCCTTTTGGCTCTGACCTTTTCTGCTACTGTTTTTGAGAACCAAAGTGGTTTCCTTCTTCTTTTGCACTTCCTTTTCTCTCTAACACAATGGGATGTTGCTTCAAGTATTGCATCCTTAATGCTTGCCCACTTTGCCTGTACCCCCTCACCTGTATTTCTTTTTTCCAGGGCTAGCGTAACTCTGTTGGCCATCTTATCAAAGTCAGCTCCTCTGAAGTCCCATATTTTTGCCTTGGAATGGGATGATTTAGTTCTAGTGGCCAAATTGAACCATACCATGTGATTGTCACTGGCCCCCAGGTGACTTTCTACCTGGGGATCTGTGGCCTGAGAGGATCAGTGCTGTTGGAGTTTTACCAGACTCGATTACTGACCACTCCCCAGTTTACTGTGTTTGGAAGGCTAGGGCATTAAACCACCCCCCAGAGAAATTATTTTCAGGGATTTTCCAAAAATGGATAAGAGAGCACTAATCTTGGAGCTACAGAACAGGGACTTGTCACCTCTATATAATACTTGTAATATGGAATGTGCTGCTCAATACCTCCTTACCATGCTCTTGAACCTTCAAGACAAATATATTCCAGTAAAAAGGTGCCATATCCGGGGATCTGCTACCTGCTGGTTAAATTCTTCACTCCTATTCTCTCTCAAAAAGAGGGATAAAGCCTGGAACAAAGCTAAGCTAACCCAGTCCCTATCAGATTGGGTGGAGCACAGAAGACTCCGAAACCTATGTAAGGTTTCCATCAGATCTGCTAAGGGCAATTACTACCGTCAGCTCCTTAGTACCTCTGTCAGTGACCCTCGTGGTGTTTGGAGTCATGTTAACACCATCATACAGAAAAACAAGTGCAATAGCATCTCTGATACGGTCGTGGATGGCTGTAATTGCAATAACCTGCTCACTATCACTGAGGCTCTTAACTCCAGATTCACTGACCTCTCCTCCTATACTGCACCTCCTGGGACTTTACCTGTCCCTCTGCAGGATAACCTTAAACCTTCTAACCCATCTTTCACCCTTCACCCAGTCTCTGAGAGTGAAATCTTACTCTTACTTAAGTCCATCTCTCCTGCTGGATCGGCAGGGGCAGATGGACTCTTACCAAAATTCCTAAGAACCATTGCACCGTCTATAGTCTCTCCAGTGACTAGACTTTTCAACCTGTCTCTTCTTACAGAACATGTCCCTTCCCTCTAGAAGATTGCTTGAGTTGTACCAGTCTACAAAAAGGGGGACACCACTAACCTAGATAACTACCGCCCTATTTGCCATCCTCTCCACCCTCTCTAAAATACTGGAGAAAATTGTTGCTACCCAGGTCTCGGATTACCTGTACTCCTTCAAACTCCTCACCCCTGACTAACATGGTTTCTGACGTGGGCACAGTACATCCACTGCTGTCATACAGTTTACAAATGATGTCAGACTTGCTATGGAAAAAGGCTCTCTCACTGGGGCTACTTTTGTTGATCTTACAAAAGTGTTTGATTTAGTTGACCACCCTCTACTCCTATCAAAGTTGTCATCCATAGGCTTCTCACCCTCTGTCACTGCCTGGTTCCAAAATTATCTTTCAAAGCATCAACAATTTGTCCAGATCGGAGATGCTAAATCTCCTCTTGCTTCTACTTGGATCGGAGTGCCCCAGGGTTCGATTCTTGGTCCTCTCCTGTTTACAGTCTTCATAAATGACATCCCACCACTCACTGGTGCTTGCTCAGGTCTGCTATATGCCGACGATCTTGTTCTTTACTCATCCTCCTCAAACCTCTCAGACATCAACCTGAATCTCAATAGTAACTTCAATACCCTTCAGAGCTGGCTATTGCAAAATAAGCTTGTCTTAAATAAAAATAAAACGGTGACTATGCTCTTCGGTCCAGGTTCAAAAATTCGGTCCAGCACCCAACCATTAAGTATCAGAGTGCTTGATGGCTCTCCCCTTAACATAGTTACCTCTTTTAATACCTAGGAGTAACCCTTGATCCCACCTTGGATTTTGACCTGCACCTAGCCTCAGTCATTAAATCTGTCAATATTCAACTTGGTCTGGCATATAAGGTGAGACATAGCCTAACATCCACGGTGAGGATGGCCATTGCACAGGAGATCCTGAGACCCAAATTGGCATATGGGTTAATAGCCTTTCCGGCAACTACTGGAGGGCTCCTCCAAAAGTAGGATGTCTGTTACAACAGCATTTGCCATTCTGCTCTGTCTTAGCCCAAACTTACTCACCGATGCACATCATACTCTAGTCTGGGATGGTTTACCCCCTCAGCCTTCTGACAGTTTACTTCCTACTGTTTTATAAAGAATATAATCTCCTCCCAGATACCTGACAAATTGGCTCTACTGCTCAAACCTGTGACCTCTGCCTACCCACTGAGATCAGCTGACAAATCCCTTCTTGTCCAACTGAGATGGAAAACCAAAATGGGGGAGAATGCTTTCTCTAGCTGGGCCCCTAAACTATGGAACTCACTTCCATTCAGTCTAAGAATCTCCCCTTCTCCACACAGCTTCAAACAGGAGCTTCATATGGCTCTTCTAAGCTCTGAACCCTGCTCCTTTTCTCTATCCACCCACTCCTGTAATGATTCCTCCTAGTTGCCTACCAGCTCCAACCTCTACTACTCTCAAACCTGCCTGAAAATCTTGCTATTTTCTCTCTTCTAGCACTTACTCACTAGTTGTATAACTTATGACTGTTAGTTATTTGCACTTATATTTCTGTTTTGTTACTACTTAATAGATTCCTGCAAATGTACTGTCATTGCTGAAAATGTTGTATAAGTGTACTATGTCTGACTTTTACTTGTTTCCATGATGTTTTCTTGTATGCACTATTGTCTACGTACCCTTTGTTGTAATCTCCCGGGTTGTACCTGAAAATTGGCAGCTATGCTGTCTAGTGTACCTACCCGGTTAACAAAAACTAAATAAATAAAAATAAATAAACATCTCATTTTCAGTGAGGTCCTGGTCACACACATTGTTACAATCTATTTACCCAGGGTCCAACTGAAATGCAATATGTGACTTTTTAATGGGGTCCTGCTTTTTTCATCATTATGCTGTATTTACTCTGGATATCCCAGTTAAGATGCAATATCTCATTTGTTAGTATGCTCCTGCTTTCATGAATTTTACCTGGGTAGCCTAACCTAGATTTAATGCTATGTCCACAGTAAAACGGTCACTTTGGCCCCCTGATGACTGTGACAGTAACAAAATTCTAGTCTATTCTATGCTTACTGCTGGCAGCAGAACTACTGATATTCTACACTCAGAACGAAAACTGTGATCATAATTTTCTAGGACATGTTAAATGAAAATTTTACTAAGATTATGCATATTGACACAAACTACACATAGTTATGTCCTATAAAGTTGATTATACCCCTTTGCAAAAACCACCAGGACAAAATAGTTGTAACTTTTACATTCACATGCTGCATACTACTGTTCTGTTCACTATTAGAGACATGCAAAGTTGATTAAATTCACTCCATGTATTAATCCACAAAGTTAGTGCAATTCATGAAGTGTAGAATTCATTCACAAAGCGTAGAATTTCACCTGTGAATGGTGTAATTCACCTGAAAATTGTAGAATTTGCCTTCACATTCTACAATTTGAGTGTGAATTTTGCACTTTGCATTGAAAAATTTGTGATTTTAAGTATAGTTAAAGTTGCTGAGGGCAATGAAAATCTTCGCGAAACTCTACACATGTGAATTTTGACCACTTCACGGCAGGTTTGCTAGTGAAGTAAAACTGCACTTCAGCTCTGATTCTGATGTTCAGAAACATGGCTGGCTTTCTGATTTTGTTTGTGATACCTCTTGTGTCAGGTCATGTGATGTTCCGGAGCTGAGAGCCCACTTCTCCACAGAGCTCCATTGCCTGATTCAGATAAATATTTAGAATCCACTTTTTGGCCTCCGTTTTTGCTCATTTGAGTATTATTGTGTTTGCACTCCATTGCTTTTTGGCCAGGTTGGCACAGTGTAGAAAAAAATGGACACTACTAAAGCTCCACTGGTTGTATGTCAGACTCCATCAGTGACTCCTGTGAAAGAGCACAGCTCAAAGAATGTTAAGCAGGCTGCTTCCCCTCCGACTGCTCCTGCATCAGAGTCTGGACTACTTACAGCGGACTGATTAGTGCAAGAACTTGCCCCATTTTGGGATACCCTCTCTTCTTTATCCAAGGACATGAAGACACTGATGTCTGCACTTGTGGAGCTTACCTGCAGGCTCAGGGATTTGGAGGCTTGGCAGAGTTCTGTTGAGGACTGGCAACACCGTATTGACCCCAAAGTTGTTCAAGTACGGCAAAAGCTTTCAAAGCTGGAAGACCAAGTGGATGATCTGGAGGGGTAAAGTCACCGCAATACCCTTGTTATCCTCAGTCTTCCAGAGTGTAGTGAAGGCAAGAATGTTTTAATGTTTGTTCAGCGGCTGTGTGAGCATATTGCTGGCCCTTCACCCAACAGTCCTCAATATGTCACTGAACTAGTTCACCATGCCCTGAGAGATATGCCAGGGAAGGGGGAATGGACTTGACCTTTGCTTTTTAAATTGCTGAACTATCTTGACAGGCAACACATTCTTAAAAAAGCTTGCAGCTTGTCTCGGGTAACATGGGAAAATCATCAGATTCGCATTGTCCAGGACTTACCCTATGCTACTCACCAGAAATGAGCAGAATATCCCCCATTGACCACTACAAACCATGCAGCCAGTGTCAAGCACCATCTGCTTTACCCTTCATTTTAGTTAATCGTGGATGGTTTCAAGGTTTGGTATGTCAACTTGCCATTGTTTTCTTATATTATTTTATATTTCACTTTTAATTTAGATGATCCATTTTTCTGTTATTTTTGCATTCCTGTTTTTCTTCTTCTTAGGAGGGCTTTAGGTTTCAGCCTCCACATTGCTATTTTTGTTTTCCAAACCGTTGTGGAACATTATTGCTAGATAATGCTTTCTTGGGTGGGAGGGATGTTCTTTCCAGTTTGCTGTTTTATTGTTCTGTCTCTCTTGTGAATTCTGGTCTATGGCAATCTGAAGCAATCATGGTGCTGGTTACGCAAAACAACAAGAACGACAGTACAGTGCAGTGCAAATTACAAATATAACAGAATGATAGTGGTACGGAGCCGAGAGGCTCTGACCAACCAGTCAAGGAAACAGTCTTAGACTGAACAAACTGAGAACAGTAGGCAAAATGAATACAATACAGTAGCAATGAATAACAGTGTGATAAAAAAAGCAAAGTGGCCAAGAACAACCGGACATGACAAGAATCCTAGAATGAAAAGATCAGTGTTGCAGCTATCTGAGAGCAGGAGAACCCCCAATGGAGGCAGACACAGTAGAAGTGCTATGGGAATAGGCTGATTGTTTCCATTTGCATAATATGCTCTCCACCTATTCACTTTGTTGTGCGCTGTTTCGGTAAGGGGCAGGAGTTGGGGTGATCTTCTAATTATATGCACTAGAATAGTCTTGGTTTTTTAATTCTCATCCCTCTTCTGAACCTCTATCTAGTGGTCTTGACTTTCTCTCTCTTTTCTATTATGACTCTGTGTTTTTCCCTTCCCAGTTCTGTTTGTCTTCATTCTCTGGGGTTTTTATGTGTCCTCCCCTTTATTCTCTCCCCCTTTCTATGTTTGCTTACGTGCATGTGCAAGAAACATTATGTGGCAGCTTAGGAGAGAAGCAGGTTGTAGAGGTGCATCAGCATGATGGCCAATGCCAGCACTGCATTTGTGTGCTTGGTCGTGTGAACTCAATGCAGGCCCATTGTCTTGATGACACTGGTTCTGCAGAAGTGCAACCAAATTGAAATGAGTTGGCCGCTGCAATGAGGGGCTGTCTCATCATTGCAGCGTCAGCAGTTCTGCTGCAATGAGGAAGCGACCCGTCATTGCACGACGGTACCTTGCCTGGTGTAACATTTCTGTGAACATGGTGGCAGCTATGCTGCTGTCTCACAGTCCCATGTAAGCCAAAGGGGGTGCCCAATCCCCCTGTTGGCATGCCAATGACCCAATTCATTTGCCGACGGGGAGCCCACTCCCCATCGGCATAATGTCCCCCCACACTTGTTGTGTGCCGAGGGGGTGCCCAATCCCCCTCAGCATCATGCCCCCCAAACAGTCTATACTTGCTGACAGGGGGCCCAATCCCCATTGGCTTAAGTCCCCCCTTCCCCAAAATGCAGGCAGCACACTGGAAGCCCACCCCAGTGTGCACAAATAAAGCCTGAAAAAAAAAACCTTCCCGCAATGTCCTTTTTATTATATTTGTCCCTGAAATAAAGAAAATGGTCCCTCATGGTCTGTCGTGCCCCTTCCCACAACCCGTGCCCTTCCCTCTGTGCACCCCACCTCCCCACACCCCCCATCACCCCATACGTACCCCTGGAGCCTGGCGCAATGATTTTTGGTGGTCCGGGAACATGTCTGCACTCTTCAAAGCAGACCGCGAACTGAAGAAATGCCAGTAAGCTGTATAATGGCATAAATAGGGTTTTTTCAACTTATGTGGATATCTCGGCCATTTTTTGGACTTTTGCCACCAAATTTTTAACATGGGGTTATTGGGACCCCTCCTCATGAATACAGTCACTGTCAATGGTGTTATTCAGTCTCAAAAGGTGATTTCGCTGTCACTGCATGGAATCACCGTTTGGGACTGATTAACGAAACGACAGTGCCACTATTCCTGAGGCGGGCTCTCAAAAAGCCTATGTTTCAGATTTGGTGAAAACAATTTAACAAAAATGACTGTTTTATGAGTGTGCGCCGTGCAGTTTCCACACTCCCTCATAACTTCACGAATTTGTAATATTTTCAGTCCAGATTTTCAACATTGGCATTTTTTCAGTCCTCCTTATGAACAGTACAGCTGTCATTTTTCACATCCTGGCCAAAATGTGTTTTCGCACTTCCAGAGCAGAATAGCGCTGTTGATGTGGGAAATCAGTGTTTGGGACACATTACGAAAATCACAATGACACTGTTCATGAGCAGCGGTCCTAAAATTGACTCTCTTAAATAACTATATTGGGATGAACGCCATTCAAAAATAAAATATTTCTAGCCAAAAAACTGCTTTTCATTCCTTTTATTATACACCAAAAGGTCCGGGCAACAGTTTCTTGGCCACCACCACTTCGTCAGGCCCTAATATACAGTGTTCTATAAATATAAAATATACAAAAACATCATAAATATACAATATTCTAAAACATTTTCTTTTCTAACAAACTCATGACTTCATCTCCACCTTTTGAATCTGTTACTACACCCTATTTCGTAATCCTTTCTTTTAATTTTTTTAAACAAATTTTTGCATTCTTAATCAAATTTGTACTTTCTTAATATGAGCTCCATAACAGTGTGTTTGTGTATACTCCTACAAACCTTGTTGTTTAAACCTCCTTCAATTTTTCACAGCATCCTTCAATCTCTATTTTTTTGTTTTTCTTTTCCAATTCTAGAGCAAAACAAGAGAGACAAAAGTTGCCTAATTTTCCTTGTTCTTATCACACCTTATTTGTTTTTCCATTCATAAATCAGCCTGCCATTCTCTTACTTTAATTTGTTCACAGTCCACTTCCACGTGGCTCCTCTCTTACGGTGCCTTTAAAGTCACTTTCCCTGCTTTCCTTCTTGGCTGAAATAACATTAAA
Organism: Neoceratodus forsteri; assembly: GCA_016271365.2. Lineage (NCBI taxonomy): Eukaryota > Metazoa > Chordata > Ceratodontiformes > Ceratodontidae > Neoceratodus > Neoceratodus forsteri. The sequence goes on along the minus strand of CM057450.1, from coordinate 653,958,777 downwards.
TCATTCTGTGAGTCTTTCTTCTCACCCTGTGTTTATTTCTTAATGCTCACTTTCTTTTCTCATTCGGTTTACACCAAATCTTGCTTACCTGCACTTTCTTGTCACGCCCTCACTCTGATATTCACAACTTTTTTTCTTTTTCTGACCTAGCGTCTCTACAATTCAAATATAAAGAAAAGTTATGCTAGAACTCCTCTCACTTATTTCTCAATCAATTCACTCTTTAATTTGCTCTTTTAATCAAACTTCTTAAAAATGTTGCTTACCTGTGCTTGTTTCATGGTGCCCTTGCACTAGCATTTGTGGTTAAGCTATTCTCTTGTCATTTCTACAAATTTAAATACAGAAAAAGGTGCTCTAATTACAAAACTTTTGCCCTCCTACTACTTCTCTAGGTTTAGTACATATTAAAACTTCTTCATTAAGGTTTTAAGAAGCTTACCAACAATGCTTTGAGGTTCTGGCCTACCTCCTGGTTACAGGAGAGGCCGAGCCCTCGCACATGCTCAGATTAATTACCTTTCCATTGGTGTGGGGGGAGGAGACATCATTCTATGACATCACACCCCTGTTTTTCCCGCCTAGGGGTGTTGCCTTTTGTCTCTGTTGTTGCATGAGATGTCCTAGTAGCTCCACTGGCTCAACAGTTAAGGCGGATAGAAGAAAGTTTTGCTCTGCAGTCTAGGTTGGCAGTTCGCCCCTCAACTAAATGCTGTAAAATGTTTTTTTCATTTATTTTATTTGCTTTAACCTTTCCTTCTTTTTAAAGAACTTTTTCTTTCCTAATTCTTTTTTAATACATACATATTCAAATTATACAGTGCCACATACAAAATTCTAATTATACAGTGTCACAGAGAAATGTGAAGAAAAGTATTTGTCTAGGGAGAAAAAAAGGGGGGGAATCAACAATCAATGTCCACATTTTGTTGTTTTATAAAAATATCCTTGTGAAAATATGCGTCTTGCTTTGCTGTTATGTAATTTCTGGGGGGGGGGGGGTCAACAAACAAAGTCCACATCTTGTTTTCTAAAAATGTCCTTGTGAAAGTATGCTTCTTGCTTTGCTGATGTTTTGCAATCTCCCAATTTCTTTTTCATGCAATCCATTTTCTTTCTTGACTTGTAGTATTCTTCTACAATCCTTTACCAATAAAGGCTCCAATCACATGTCTCATTCATACCAATCCTTTGGTTCATGCAGTCCATTTTGAAAATCTAGAAGACTTCTCTTTTTGACAGGAGATCATCCCAACTAGTACTGCCCCCCACTGGTTCTTCCACCTTTTCTAATCCCAAAATCTCAATGATATTGCAGAGTGTCCTATTTCATTAAAATGTTTTGCTACTGAAGAGTTTTGGTCCCTCATCCTGACGTCACTTTTGTGTTCACTTATATGGGTCCATAGCTTCCTCTTTGTTTTCCCTACGTATAATCTGTCACATGGACATTGTAAAATGTACACTATGTGATGTGACTTACATGTGATATGTTGTCTTATTTCATGCTTCTTGTTTGTGTGTGGATGTTCAAAATACAGCTTCTTATTAGTGTTCCCACTTTGAAAACACCATCCACATGGATAACTCCCATTCATTAGGGGTCCCAATAAAAGTTGTTTCTCCTGTCTTTTAAGGACATAATGTGCAGCGTGAACTAACTTGTCCCTTATTGTGTGGTTCTTTTTTGATGTCACTAATGGTTGTTTTCTAAACCTTCTATTTGTTTGTTCTCCTGTGTGTAATATGTGCCAGTTATCCACTAAAGGTACACTAAACATTGCAGGGGTCACCAAAATTGTGAAAGCCCATGAAAAGATCTTTCAAATGAGGTATTGGGTTTACCTGTAGGGGACAAGAGTCTTGAGATATGAATAGCTAAGTAATGTGTAAGTCAACTCATAGCAGCAGCCATTTCATGCAGTCTTAAAAACAGGAAGTGATGTCAATGAGGGGCTAGCTCTATGTTGTTAAATACAGCTTTCCCCTCAGTGACATCACTTTCTGTTGTAAGATTTCATGAAATGGCTGCTGCCTTGTTTGGATTTTTAGATTATTTAAATATTCATATCTTGGGACATTTGACACCTACAAGGAAGCCAAATACCTTGTTCAACATAACTTTTCATAGACTTTCAGAGTTTGAGCAATCCCTGCAATGTTTGCTGTCCCTTTAATATTCTTTTGATGTTTCCACTAAGACAGTGGACAGTCTTTTCAATGTGGGAACACTAATAAGAAGCTGTATTTTGAACATCTGCCCAAAAACAAGAAGCATGAAATAAGACAACATATCACATGTAAGTCACATCACATAATATACATTTTACAGTGTCCATGTAACAGGTTATATGTAGGGAAACCAAAGAGGGAGCTATGAACCCATATAAGTGAACACAAAAGTGACATCAGGATGAGGGACCAAAACTCTTCAGTAGTAAAACATTTTAAAGAAATAGGACATTCTGTGACATCATTGAGATTTTGGGGATTAGAAAAGGTGGCAGAACCAGTGGGGGGGCAGTACTAGTTGGGATGATCTCCTGTCAAAAAGAGAAGTCTTCTGGATTTTCACAATGGACTGCATGAACCAAAGGATCGGTATGAATGAGACATGTGATTGGAGCCTTTATTGGTGAAGGATTGTGAAAGAATACTACAAGTCAACAAAGGAAATGGATTGCAAGAAAAAGAAACAGGGAAATGGCATAACATCAGCAAAGCAAGAAGCATATTTTCACATGGATATATTTAGAAAACAGGATGTGGACTTTGTTTGTTGACCCCCCCCCCCAAGAAATTACATAACAGCAAAGCAAGAAGCATATTTTCACAAGGATATTTTTATAAAACAACAAGATGTGGACTTTGATTGTAGATTCCCCTCCCTTTCTTCTCCCCAGATAGATTCTTTGCTTCACATTTCTCTATGTGACACTGTATAATTTGAATATGCATGTATTAAAAAAGAATTAGGAAAGAAAAAGTTCTTAAAAAAGAAGGAAAGGTTAAAGTAAATAAAACAAATGGAAAAAAAAATTTTTACAGCATTTAACTGAGGTTGGGGCGAACCTCCAACCTAGACTGCAGGGCTAAACTTCCAACTATCCGTCTTAACTGTTGAGCCACTGGAGCTACTAGGACATCTTATGCAACAACAGAGACAAAAGGCAACACCCCTAGGCAGGAAAGAAAAAGGGATGTGATGTCATAGAATGATGTCTCTTCCCCACCAATGGAAAGGTATTTAAACCGAGCATGTGCGAGGGCTCAGCCTCTCCTGTAAACAGGAAGTAGGTCAGACCCTCAGAGTATTGTTTGTAAGCTTCTTAAAACCTTAATGAAGAAGTTTTAATATGTACTAAACCAAGAGAAATAGTAGGAGGGCAGAAGTTTTGTAATTAGAGCACCTTTTTCTGTATTTACATTTTTAGAAATGACAAGAGAATAGCTTAACCACAAATGCTAGTGCAAGACCAACATGAAACAAGCACAGGTAAGCAAAATTTGTAAGAAGTTTGATTAAAAGAGCAAATGAAAGTGTGAATTGAATGAGAAATAAGTGAGAGGAGTTCTGGCATAACTTTCCTTTATATTTGAATTGTAGAGACGCTAGGTCAGAAAAAGAAAAAAGTTGTGAATATCAGAGTGAGGGCGTGACAAGAAAGTGCAGGTAAGCAAGATTTGGTGTAAACCGAATGAGAAAAGAAAGTGAGCATTAAGAAATAAACACAGGGTGAAAAGAGAGACTCACAGAATGATTTAATGTTATTTAAGCTAAGAAGGAAAGCAGGGGAGGTGACTTTAAAGGCACCATAAGAGAGGAGCCACGTGGAAGTGGACTGTGATCAAATTAAAGTAAGAGAATGACAGGCTGATTTATGAATGGAAAAACAAATGAGGTGTGATAAGAACAAGGAAATTTAGGCAACTTTTGTCTCTCTTGTTTTGTTCTAGAATTGGAAAATAAAAATAAAAAATAGAGATTGAAGGACGAAGTGAAAAATTGAAAGAGGTTTAAACAACAAGGTTTGTAGTATACACAAACACACTGTTATGGAGCTCATGTTAAGAAAGTATAAATCTGATTAAGAAAGCAAAAATTTGTTTAAGAAAGTAAAAAGAAAGGATTACCAAATTGGGTGTAGTAACATATTCAAAACTGGAGATGAAGTCATGAGTTTGCTAAAAAAGAAAATGTTTTAGAATATTGCATATTTATGATGTTTTTGTATATTTTATATTATAGAACACTGTATATTGGGACCCAGAGTGGTGGTGGCCACAAAACTGTTGTCCTTACCTTTTGGTATGGAATAAAAGAAATGAAAAGCAGGTTTTCAGCTAGAACTATTTTAATTTGAATGGAGTTCATCCCAATCTAGTTATTTAAGGGAGTCAATTTTGCCAAGTTTTTGAGGATGACCCAAAATATAAAATAAAAGGTAGAAGTTACATGGCAACCTGAACTCACATAGTAAGCAAAGACAGAGGTCCTAAAATGCTTATGTTGAAAATTTGGTGATGAAAGTCCATAAAATGATTGCACTATGAGTGTGCATTGTGCAGTTTCCACGCACCCATGTAACTTCATTAATTTGTGATATTTTCACTCCAGATTTTCAACATTGTCATTTTTCGCATCCTGGCCAAAATGTGTTTTCATACATCTGGTGCAGAATAGTGCAGTTGCTGTGGGAATTAAGTGTTTGGGACAGATTAAGAAAATCACAGTGACTTATTTCATGAGCAGAGGTCCTAAAATGCCTATGTTGAAAATATGGTGGCAAACATCCATAAAATGACTGTGTTACAACCGTGAGTTGTGCAGTTTCCACGCACCCTCGTAACTTCACAAATTTGTAGTATTTTCACTCCAGATTTTCAACATTGGCATTTTCCACACCTCCTTATGAACAGTTCAGCTGTCATTTTTCACATCCTGGCTGAAATGTGTTTTTGCAGTTCCGGCACACAATAGCACGGTTGCTGTGGGGAGTCAGTATTCGGGACAGATTAAGAAAATCACAGGGACACTGTTCATAAGTAGAGGTGTTAAAATGCCTATGTTGAAAAGTTAGTGACAAAAGTCCATGAAATGACTGTGTTACAAACTTACGCTGCAAGGTTTCCATGCATCCTTGTAATTTTGCGTATTTGTAATATTTTCACTCCAGATTTTCACCATTGGCATTTTTTCACACCTCCTTATGAACAGCACAGCTGTCATTTTTCATATCCTGCCTGAAATATGCATTTACACAACTGGCACAGAATAACACAGTCGTTGTGGGAAATTAATGTTCGTTGACAGATTAAGAAAATTATAGTGACAGTGTTCATGAGCAGAGGTCACAAAATGCCTATGTTGAAAATTTGGTGAAATAATTCCACTAAATGACTGTGTTATGCGAGTGCATTGTGCAGTTTCCATGTACGCTTGGAAGTTCGAGCATTTTTAATATTTTCTCTACAGATTTTTAACATAGTCATCTCTTTACACTTCCCTATGAGTGGTACAGCTGTCATTCTTCACATCCTGTCTGATCTGTGTTTTCATACATCTGGCGCAGAATGGCATGGTCGCTCTGGGAACTCAAAGTTCAGGACACATTAACAAAATCACAGTGCCACTGTTCATGTGGAAGAGGTCCCAAATGCTTTCATGAGGTGTGGGTCACAAAAAGGTCATGTTGAAAATTTGTAGTGCAAATACCAACAAACACCTGGAGTGTTAGGGTTTCTAACCATAACGTTCAACCCTGTACAGACTGACAGGCATCAGGGGGGGTGTGTTTGGATTGCTGACTGTAATGCTCATGCCATTCCACCCCAACCCCCCAACCCTGCAGCCAGTTACAGGCATCGAGGTGTTCCTTGGAATCTTTGGCCCCAGATTTCACCCCATTCTCCTATACTGCACCCATTTCAATGTATGTCCTTCTGGAATGGGGTGGCTGTAAAGCCAAACACCCCAAGGCACACCTCAACACTTGTTGGTGTCTGCAGCATAGGGTAAGGTGAAATGGCATGAACGTTATGGGTGATGACCCAAAAGCATACCCCAATGCCTGTCCCTCTCTGTAGGGCGGAGGTGAGGTTGGCGTGAAGTTCAGTACTTCACTGCCATTCCTATTCTGCATCTCTCTAACTCCTGCATTCCCAATGCTAATACCAGCAAGCAAACATTCGGCATTGACAAATGCTTGTTTTTTCTTACTTCATCGATGTGTTTGATTTTTTTAAAAAAGCACTTTATTTGTACTGCGGTGTTACTCCATCCCTGTTTTGGTTATCAATCTACTTTATGCTTTCTCCATGTATAACCTTTTCTTGTTTTTTCTTTGGGTCCCACCTTGTACCTGTGTTTTACTACTGTCAGTTCAGGTTTACTACCTGGAGAGCTTGGAGTTATTATATGGTGTTTGTTTCCCACAGTCCTCCTTTTTGATTTGCTCTTTTCAGCTTTTTTTTCTTTGCTAAGAGTTGCTGATTTTTTGGGGATGATGGGGAAGACTCCCCCATTGATGCTACACTGATCTCTCAGCCATATTTAAATAAGATTATGGAAAGGCAAAAGAGTTCTCATAACACAATTTCAGTTTAAAACTTTCAATTCCAAACAACTACGGTATAAACAAAAAGCGTGAGGGAACTTTATCTTTATTTGTGACTGCCTATTTGGTGAAACTGATGATCTAGAGCATATTCTATTTAAATGCCCAAGATTTGAGAGGGAAAGGAAAGTATGTCTTGGTACATACATTAGAGGAAATAGCCCTTCTGATCATCAAACAATGCATAATCTCTTCATCCTTGATGATTATATTAAACCAAAAAACTTGATTACCTTTCTAAAAACAGTAAACTATAAAATAAAAATATTTCACAAAGGTATGCAAGAAGTAACATTTTCATCCAATGGTAAATTGAAAGCACCTCACTAAGGCTAACATAAAATGGAACTAATTAAGCCGCTATTAAAAGGCTTTACCTGCATAAGACAGAGAAATCAATGAAGTTAACATCAAACAAAAGTAATTAAAATGAAATTGTGTGACTCATAATTAATCATTTTGTTCCACCCTTGTAGCATGTACTTCAAAAAATATTTTTTTCTCTGAAGTGCTTAACTGATGGATCTTAAAGGGACACTGTCAACCTATTTTTCATCATATTATTTCTAGTTGAAACCGCACATTTTATGATTGCTTACCCTCTCTAAAATTCACTGATGTTGCTGTTTGTTTTGACTGTCTCCTTGCTTAGTAGAACTGAAATGCATGGTAATGTATATTTATAAACAACCTTGTTTTTGTTTACAATCCTGGTTCTGTTCTGACTGCATACTTCCTGAGCATTAGAAACACACCCAAACAGTGCAGTCACTCATAAGGTAGTAGCCTCCTAAACTCCCACTGCATCATGAGGGGCTAGACTGTTTTGTGGGTGTTTCCAAGTCCAGGAAAGATGAATTTGGAGTTGATCAAGGAATGTAAACAAACCTATTTTGGTGTGATAACACCAGTATGTTGGGTAGTCTGTTTTTCACTTTTTTTAAAGAAAATAAGAGTCAGAATCACACTACCAGTTACATCAACAATCTTTACAGAATTTTGGCAATCATGACATAGTTTTTTAAACTAGGGACACTTTGAGACCTAAGGGGGTTGACAGTGTCCCTTTAAAGACTGTCTTTAAAGAATGTACAGTATACCTGCAAATTAAACAAAATATATAAATAAAGTGATTAGATACTTGGGTTTGAAGTTTTAAAATGTTGCACATGTATGTGAGTGTGTCAAGTTTTTAAATGTTGTAAAGGTGACAAGCTGAACAACAACAATAAATTGAAACTGAAATTACTCTGATCCCTTGCTATATCTACTTTACCTTGATGATTCCCTAGAAGGGGGTCTGGTTATATTGGTGTTCTATTTCAATGCATGGATGTCCTCTAAAGGTATCTAGTTTTGATATTAGTTCCTGTGCATCTTGTGTATATATTTTCCCCCATGGGGCCCCTTATTTTAACGATTCTCTTTTTTTTTTTTTCTGTCTTGCTTATATGGTGAGGGGGCTTGGTTTTTCCTAATTGTATCTTTGCTCGTAGGGGGGATGGGGGTGAGGTGGTAGTGCTAGATCTATAGGACGGTTAAATGGTTGTCTTCTTTCGCAGGGTTTTTCATGGGCATTAGGGACTCTAATTTGGGGGAATAAGGTGCGGACTTATCACGGACCAACTGGACTTTTGGAGATGGTCTTTGGGAATGGATGTGTGATGTATTATTTTTGTTTGTTTATTGCTTATTTCAGGCTTTTTGGGGTTCTCTTTTTTATTCATAATTGTTCTTTTGGGTGGGTGGTTTTAGGAGGATGGGAGGGGACTGCTCCTTCTGATTTATTCTTTTTCTTTTGTCCTGCCACCCCTTATGTTGTATTATTCTTTTCTTTTCTTGCTTGTATTTTGGTGCAGCTAAAATTACAGTAGCTCATACGTGTTCTCTATTTGTAATATTAAAAGTACCATGGAGGTCAAGAAATGTTAAGCGGTCCTGAAGCACCTGAAACAGCTGGGGATGGATGTTGCTTTCCTGCATGAAACCCATTTGAAAAAGGAGCAGATTAATTATTTTAGAAGGTTCTGGGTGGGCCAGGTTTTTGGGCTGGGGATAGTTCTAGGAAGTGAGGTGTTTGTATCATAATTGCAAGATTAACTTTTCAATTGCAGGCAGAGTATTTTGATCCTGCAGGAAGGTAAATATATGCTCATGGTCACCTGGGGCTCCATGAACACCTTATGGGATCTATATATGGCACCATTATTCATGACCTACAATGTTTTCTTATCTTGGCCTTCCTTCTAACTCCATATGATTGTATACCTTTTCATTTGGGTGGTGATTGGAATGTTGTTTATCAACAAGACCTGGATCACTCGGGTATACATAGAAAAGGTCTCTCCCCAATGCAACAAAGTTTGTGGGAGTTAATAGACTTAATGGGCCTAGTAGATCCCTAGCATTTGCTGCACCCCATGGATCACACATACAGTTTTTATTCTGTTCTGCACAACTCTCTATCTCACTAGTATTTTTTCTTAATGACAAACGAACATCTTTCAGCTTTGATTTCTTGTGAGATAAAAGAAGTAGTGGTTTCTGATCATGCTCCATAGAAACATAGAAACATAGAATTTGATGGCAGATAAGGACCGCTTGGCCCACCTAGTCTGCCCATTTTCCTACCTAACAGATAAGCTGCAGATCCTAGTTAACCAACAGCTTACTTCCTCTTACCCGCCCCTAGGACTGCCTTATGCCTGTCCCATGCATTCATGAAGTCCCCCACTGTTCTTGACTCCACAACCTCCTCAGGGAGGCTGTTCCATGCATCCACAACCCTCTCTGTGAAAAATATTCTCACTACTCCTGAGCCGCCTCTTTCTATCTTCAAATTGTGCCCCTTGTTCTGCACATCTCTTTTTTCTGGAAGTTACACCTCTTGGACTTTGTTAATTCCTTGAGGTACTTGAAAGTTTCTATCATGTCCCCTCTCTCCTTCTTTCCTCAAGAGTATACATATTAAGCTCCTTTAGTCTTTCTTGAATGTCTTTTGGTGCAGACCCTGCACCATTTTGGTTCCCTCCTCTGGACAGCCCACTCTGTCTATGTCTTTGCGGAGATGAGGTCTCCAGAACTGCACACAGTACTCCAGATGGGGTCTCACCAACTGTCTGTACAGAGGGATATCAACTTCCTGTTTTCTACTATTGATGCCTCTTCCTATGCATCCCAGTATCCCCCCAGCCTTCCTTACTGCCTTCTCACATTGCTTGCCCACCTTTAGGTCATCTGATATAATTACCCCCAGGTCTCTTTCTAGTTTTACTGTTGTCAGTATCTCACCTCCCATTGTGTATGCTTCCCCTGGGTTTTTGTTTCCCATGTGCATTACCTTGCACTTCTTTGCATTGAATCTGAGCTGCCATACATTTGACCAATCCTCCAACCTTACCAAGTCCCTTCTCATCCTTTCCGCTCCATCTTGTGTATCAACCCTGTTGCAGATCTTTGTGTCATCTGCAAAGAGACATATTTTTCCTTCCAGTTCCTCTGCAATGTCACTTATAAAGACATTAAAAGGACCGGTCCCAGTACTGAACCTCATGTACCTCGCTAGTAACCCTCCTTTCTTCACTGTGTACTCCATTTACTACTACCCTTGCATCCTGTTGTCTAGCCAATTTTTATCCAGGCTACCACCTTGGGACCCATTCAAGGCTGGCTATCTTGTGTATTAATCTTTTGTGTGAGACTGTATCAAATGCCTTGCTAAAATCTAGGTAAGCCATGTCCACAGCCCCTCCCTGGTCTACTACTTTGGTCACCCAGTCAAAGAAATCTATTAGATTCGTCTGACATGACCTTCCCATCATGAATCCATGCTGCCTTGGGTCCCTGTCCCCACTGGCCTCTAGGTACTCCAACAGTTCTTTCCTTCAGAAGTGATTCCATCATTTTCCCTACCACTGAGGTCAAACTAACTGGTCTGTAGTTTCCTGCCTCTGTCCTGCTCCCACTTTTGTGAAGAGGAATCACATCTGCCCTCCTCCAGTCCTCGGGTACCACCCCATCCTCCCATGATTTGTTAAAGATAGTAGTCAGCGATGTCACTAGTTCTACCCTTAGTTCTTCAGAATTCTTGGGTGAATCCCATCAGGCCCCATTGCTTTGTCCACCTTCAATTTTATTAGTTCTTTCAGAACCCTTTCTTCTGTAAATGGACTGGTATCGACCCCATCTTCAGAGTGTTTCTCTTGTTTGGTTTAGGTAACTCCCCTCATCTTCCTTTGTGAATACTGAGCAGAAAAATTTGTTCAGTGTCCTGCTTTTCACTGTCACCCTCTACCCACATTCCCTCCCTTTATTAAGCTTCAGTATCCCTCCTTTGGTCTTTTCTTCGCTCCCTATGTACCTATAAAGGTCTTATCCCCATTCTTAACAGAATTGGCTATCCTTTCCTTGGTTTTGGCCTTTGCTATTCTGACTGCCTCTCAGCCTCTTTCTGCTTTAACTGATAAAGTTCTCTGTCCTGCTCCTTCTGTGTTTCCTTATATTTCCTGAATGCTGTCCTTTTCTCCTTAACCTTCCCTGCCACCTCTTTTGTGAACCATAGCGGTTTTTTCCTTCGATGTGTTTTATTGATTTGCTTTATACAAAGGCTTGTTGCCTCTGTGATGGCTGTTCTGATCATACCTCTCAACTGTCCCTGATTTTCAGGGACGTGATTTGTCTAAAAATTTTACTCTGCCTTCCTAAAATTGTGTTTCTGTGACTAAACAGTGGGGTTATAAGTACAAAATAATATCAAACATAAAAGTTACAGACTTGTTCTTTCTTAGTTGATTTTTTTAAGCCTTGTCCCTGATTTATGAGGGAAGGTTGAGAGGTATGGTTCTGATCACTCCCCATTGTTCCTCCACCCCTCCTTCTTGCCTGTTTGCTAGTGCTTTTCTGAGGCACTCTCTCATTTTCCCAAAGTCAGCCCTCCTAAGGTCTAGTACTCTTGCTTTTGTATGGCTGTGTTTATCGTGAACCACACTGTTTGGTCGTCGCTTGTTCCCAGATGGCTACCCACTTCTAAATCTGAGATTCTTTCTCCATCCCCATTTGAAAGTACCAGATCTAAGATTGCTCCCTCCTGAGTGGGTTCCGATACTAGCTGTCTGAGGCATGCCCCCTGTAGGGCATCAAGAATGACCCTGCTCTTGGATGTGCCTGCAGCAAAGGTGCTCCAGTTAACATCTGGCATATTCAGGTCCCCCATCAACAATATCTCCCTTTTCTGCCATTCTAAGAAAGCCTTCTATCATTTCCTTGTCCATTCCTCCCTGAAATGGGGTCTGTATACAACCCCATGCGGATTGTGGTGCCATTTCTGTCTCCAGGGTGACCCAAAGTGCCTCATCTGTTCCCTGTTTACTCTTTAGTTCTGTTGCTTTGATCCCTTCCTTTACATAGAGAGCTACTCCTCCTCCTCTTTTACCCTCCCTGTCCCTCCTGTAGATTGTGTATCCTGGTATGTTGACATCCCAGTCATGGTTCTCTGTATACCATGTTTCTGTGACTGCCACAATATCCAGGCAACCCTCTTCCATCAAGGCCACTAGTTCAGGGAGCTTGTTACACAGACTACGGGCATTGGTACTCATCACCCTCCACTTTTTGATAGCCTTACCCCTTTTAGCCCCATTTCTGTCCTTACTGCCTTTGCCTTTTTTTACATTTAAATCTGTTCTGCTCCCTAATAACTTCTGTACCTTGGTGTTTACCTCACTAATCACCATGTTTTGTGGGGGGAGGCTTGGATTTCCCTGCTTCTTTTCAGTGTCTCCCTTGGCTAGTTTAAATGCTTGCCAATGAAGCATTTAAACCTCTCACCTAGGATCCTGGATCCACCCTGGACAGATGCAGACCATCGCACCAGTATAGGTCTGCATCCCTCCAGGTGGTTCCCCAGTCCCCAATGAAGCCAAAACCCTGAGCTCCACACCAGTTTTTCAACCACTCATTGAATTCCCTGGTGAGAAGTGCCCTAGCATCTCCTTGCCATAGACAGGCAGCACCTCTGAGAAGGTTACCATATGCGCTACTTGTCTAAGGCCCCTTCCCAACTCTACTAACTCCTCTTGCACTGCTCTGATCCCATTCCTAGCCAGGTCATTTGTCCCTAGGTGGACAATGACATCCAGCTCCCTCCCTCGTGCAGCTTCTCCCACGATCCTGAGGATTCGCCTTCCTACCTCCAAGCGTGCAGCCAGGAAGGCACCTTACCTCCCTCTCCCTTCCCTCCCCATTTCTACCCCCCTAATGATTGAGTCCCCCACCAGGAGTTGTTTCCTTCCCCTGTGGGGTCCCATGCCACCCTCCTGTGGGTCTCCTTTGTGAAGGTTCCCAGCATCCTCCTTGGTCTCCACTGCAGGTGCCTCCATAGAGGAACCACTATCCACCAGAAGAGCGAATTAATTGTGGAGAGGTACAGCTAGAGGGATGCAACTCTGTTCCACCACCCTCTCCCTCCTTTAGCCCACCCTGGTCCAGCCTCTCCTCTTTCTTGGCAACCTCTGAGGAAGTGGCATTGGCCCTGGTGGTCCCTGGGTGGGGGATGAGGTTTCACGAATCCTAGCCAGGTCAGCCTGGAGATGGGCAACCTCCTCTCTCAGACCAGAGAGGTGCCTGCAAATAGGGCAGCATCGCAGCCTCCAGAATGTCTCCCGGAACACTGCCGCTCCACAGCCATTGCACTGCACCACTCCTATCATGTCTTATTTTGTGTCCCCTCTACTGTTTCTTTGGATGCTTACTCTCTCCTCTCCTTACAACTCTCACCCTTCCTGTTCTGGGACAGCAACTTCCTATCTTCCTCAGTAGCCTCCTTCTTCCTTGCTCAATATCAGACCACCAGCAGCTGGGGGGGAGAGTGAGCTACTTTTTCTACTTTAGGGTTGACAAAACCAATGCTTCTCTATGATCCTTTCCTTCCTACTGCCAAACAGGAAGTTCCTGTTGACAGTCAAATCCAGTGGCTATAAAAGTAGAACTGGCTTTGGGTGGGTGGGATGGAGGGCAATTAGTAAGAAAAAAGGCTAACAACAGGAAGTTGTAATTTGACTCATCTGCTTTTATAGTGACTAAACCACACCCCCAGGTAAGCTCTCTTTCTTCCTACTGGTTTAGCAAAGTCAGCTGATACAGTACCCTTCACTGCACAGAATACACACTGACCTTCTTTCTTTTCTTTCTTTTTTTAACCCTAAATAAGTCCCCTTCTACTTCTAATAAAGTTATCTGTCTACTTAATCTTAACAGACACTGACTCCTGCTGAGATATACATTTTAAATTAAGAAGAAAATGTAGCTTTTTTAGTTAGCTGCTTTCTGCTCTACAAGCAGGCTAGCAACAGGAAGTTGTAATTTGACTCACCTGCTTTTAAAGTGTCTAAACCACACCCCCAGGTAAGCTCTCTTTCTTCCTACTGGTTTAGCAAAGTCAGCTGATACAGTACCCTTCACTGCACAGAATACACACTGACCTTCTTTCTTTTCTTTCTTTTTTTAACCCTAAATAAGTCCCCTTCTACTTCTAATAAAGTTATCTGTCTACTTAATCTTAACAGACACTGACTCCTGCTGAGATATATATTTTAAATTAAGAAGAAAATGTAGCTTCTTTTAGTTAGCTGCTTTCTGCTCTACAAGCAAGGCTAGCAACAGCCCAGGCTCCAGTTTGTTTAGTTTTCTGTCCACAAGGTGGTCTGGACAGGGACTCCATTTGGCATTTTAACAATCAGCTGCTACACAACCTCCTTGTTTTGAATACTTTGAAAAATTACATTATTTATTTTTTGACTGCTAACGGGTCTCCTACAGATAAGTTGGATATTCTGTGAAGTTCGGCAAAGGCCATGATTAGGGGTGAATGTATATGCTTAGTAGCTAATAAATCTAGGGATCATCAGTGCTGAATGGATGCCTTGTTGACCCAAATCCGGCCTCCCGAAGCTACCCTTTCCCCTTCAACTCTGGAGTAGACTTGGCTGTTGCTTAATTCCCTTTGGTCCAAGTACCTTCCTTATTAAATTAATGTGTGCAATTTGCTGTCCTTCATACAAAGGTACGATACTTGGATCAAGGGGAAAAGGCTAATAAACTTCTTGCTTTATGGTTCAGGTAGCAGGAAGCCTCTCGTGTCATTCAAGGGTTTCATTCACCTAATTCTCCTGACCTTGTGATCCAGCCTTGAGAAATTTTGGATGTTTTTCACTCCTATTATGAACGATTATATACGGTAGAGGAGGGCGAAAGTTGCAAATTCCACTTTCACGGAACTTCCGTGGAATTTCAGAAATTTCGCAGAAATTGTGGAACTTTTGCCATTGGTGAAAGTAGGATTTTCCTTGGATTTTCACCAAGTTCTGCAGACTTTTTTTGTCAGCTGTGGAAAAATGCATGTAAACTGCAGAATTTATTCTTTCCACAGTTTAATGAACTGTCAGTGAATGAGCACCTGCTTGTACAACCATGAGGTTATTCACTGACAATTCAGTGGGTCACTGGTAGTGGAGGAGAGAGGAGTGCTGTGCTGGTGGCCTGCTAAGGGGCAAGGTGGGGAGGGGAGTTGGGTGGTGGCAGATGAACTGTCAGGATGGTGTTTGTGGGGGTCTAATAGACACCATGGAATTGAGATTATTTTTTACAAGGGATCTGGGATGAGGAGGTCCACTAGACACCAGGGAATACTGGGAATAGAGGGGGATGAGTTGGTGGACCACTGGCTGTTTATTTGTGGACTTAGGAATCCAGGATACGGAGGGGTCTGCTAGACATCAGGAGAGAAAAAAATGATTTGGGAGCCATGATCAGTGGGTGGGGGGCCATTAGAAGCCATGAGGGTCCAAGGAAGGGATTGGAGGTATTTACTGGGATCCCTGTTCAGTGGGGGGGGGTGGATTAATAAGTTAAACTGCAGTTAAAAAAAGTCTCAGAAATGACCACTGGCAGTAATCCTTTCTGTAAATTTTTTTTCCTCAGTTTAATAAATTATCCCGCAGTTTTTTATATTTTTCCTGCAGCTTTAAGGCGGAATTTCTGTGAAAGTTCTGAAAATGATTTCCGACCTTTTGCGGAAGTGAAATTTGCACTTTTGCCAAAATTCCGCTGGCTGAAATTAATTTTCGCACATCCCTAATATACAGTGGAGCCCACTTGTTCTTCTACATTTGGCCTTATTTTGGAATATTGCCAAAAAAAAAACACTCCCACATCTTACTGTGGCTCAAAGTGCCTCTCTTCAGGGCCCTATCACTTGAACAGAGGTTTGTTGGGCTATCTACTCTCTTTCTACTGATAAGGTCCCTGGTCTGGATGTCTTTTCCACCAATTTTTAGAAAGTGTTTGTAATGGTGCTTACCTCGTTATTGGTTGATGTGTTTAATTATATTTTTCAGCATGGTTTAACCAGTTTGTCTCTTATTGAGGCTCGCATTACCCTTCTGCTTAAATCTGCTTGGAATGAATTTCTCCCATCAAGCTACTAGCCTATTTCCCTCATTGATACTAATTTCAAAATCTTAGCAAAAATTTTGGCTTGCAGGCTGGAAGGTGTTTGGTCTCATTTGATTGGATCCAGAGCAAGTGAGCTTCATGAAGGGGTGAGTTTCTAGAGATGATGCCCATAAATATTGTCACCTTATATCAACCTCCAGCAAGTCCAGGACCCCTATGCCCCTGGCATCAGTAGATGCTGAGAAGGCTTTTGATCAGATTTCTTAGCCTTTTTTATTTGAGGTTTTGGCAGCTTATTATATTCCTTAAGATTTTATAATGTGGGTTCAGGTCTTATATATTTCTCCTTCTGCTACAATTGTGTGTAATGGTATGCTTTCTAAGCCCTTTTCTATTACATCTGGTACCCGACAAGGTTGTCCCCTTTCCTCTTTTCTTTTCGCTTATATTTGGAGCCCTTGCTTCTTCGCCTTAAGCCAAACTTGGGGGTTCGGGGTATTTCAATTGTTCAGATGGATTTTAAACTCTGCTTAAGTGGATGATATTTTTTTGCACACCTCTTATCCAGAGAATTCAATTACTACTGCCCGGTTCACCCATGTTGGCTTGCCCAGAATCTGATTGATGTCAATTAGGGTGCAGGCAATATGTTGCCCAGCATTACCGTGGCAGGCATTGTACCTCCTGGGAGTTAGAATGCCAAAGCACCATTCTGAGAAACAGTCAGGTCATCTCTGCCTCCAACAAGTTGTTAGATTTTTGTTCTTTTCACCAGAGATATAATTACCCCCTCTTGCTTGTTTAAATATTTTCAACTCTCACATGTTCTGCTCACCCATTTTGGTCCCCCTCCATGGACTACTGAGGACCCTTTGCTCTATAATGATTTGATACATGCTGTTTGTGCTCGTTGAATGATATCTCAGTTATATACACTTTTCCAGTCTAATGACTCACAGAAACTCTTGGGTGTCTGTTATTACTGGCAGCTTATCTTGAATCCTGGGTGGTCCACATTGGAATGACAACAAATATGGAAGGACCTTTACAAATATGTCAAGCCAAATCATTATCACTTACAGTGGTTTTATATTTTACATAAACTTTATTTTACCCTGCAAAAACTTCAACATATGGGTCATCAGCAATCTTCCCACTGCTTCAGGTGTCATAGTGCTGAAGCTTCTTTATTACACCTGTTGTAGGAGTGTGAGAAGGTTGTACCATTTTGGACCTCTCTTAAACAGCGTTTGGGCCCAACTGCTTAACAACTGCTTTTATCCCAGAAATCTGTTTAGTGGGGTATTTTCAGGGGCTTCCTCTGGGTTTTTGATTGGGGTATATAGCCCTGATTTTCATGGCTGTGAAGATGGTCCTCCTTTGGCATTGATTTTCTGACACTATTCCATCTTGATCAGAATGGCATGCTGAACTCCTCAGTGCCTTAAATGCTGAAGTACACATTGCTCATACTCAGCACAGATCACAGCCATTTTTGGTCTATTGGGACCTTCTAAATGCTTGGTTACCTACTGTTTAATTTATTTGTTGTTTGTTCTTTACTATTCTTGTGGTCTGTTACATTGTGCATTATGATTGCTTTAGTTTTTTTTTTTTGTATTTTGGATATTTCCTATTGATTGATGTTCAGGAGCAGCACTCAGGGGTGGGAAGGGGTGATCATGGTTGAAACCCAAATTGGACAATGATTTAATAAGAGTTACAGGCTATAATCACCTATGAAGGGACAGACAAGGGAAAAAGGGTGGGGGGTCAGTAATTTTTTATAAAGATCACCTTGAGGTACAATGGCATCTGTCCATTTGCTGAGGAATTGAGAGTTTGAAAAGCATTACCTCGCCCAATATGAATTGGTCTAATGGTTATCTGTATGTATGATTTTTTAGTTTATCTTTGAGATATATATATATTAAAGGTGTTTACATTTCTGTACATAAAACAAAAAAGAGATAAATAAATATATGATAAAAAAAAGATCACCTTGAGATAAAATATATATCTATTCCAGTTTTGGAATCAGGATATGTATGTCTTTTTCTAGAACTGGTATTGGGTAAAACTAAGCAGTTGAATATGGGCTGTGACTATAATCCAACAAATTCCAAGGTCTAGCGCCTAGAAGATTAATAATTTTGTTGCAAAAATGTAATAAAAAGGAGTTAATATTAATGGGTGATTTTAATTTAAATTGGATAGGGAATGAGGCAACTAAATATAGGAAACTACTACAAAGAGTTAATCTTGAACAAATTATAACTGATGGAACAAGACTGAATGGTAAAACAAAACTGTCAACTCTAATTGATTGGGTATTAATCAATAATGTAAGGAATAATAGTGTTTCAGGGATCCTAGCCAATGTTATTAGTGACCACCACCCAATTTATTGTGTTTGGAATAATGGAAGACCAAGGGATAAATACCATATAGTGGAAAATAGGATCCTAAATGATGAGAATCTATTAGCATTTAAACGGGATTCATCCCAGGAAAGCTGTAATCAATTAAACAGTATCAATGATGTAAATAAAATTGTGGAACTATTTTCTAAAATCCTAAATGCAATAATTGAAAAAAGAGCACATAGGAAGAAGAGAAGGCTAAGGAGGGCCTGTAATAAATGGCTAAATAAAAAGTTGTTAAAATTAATGAAGGAAAGTGATGCAGCTAATCAACTATTTAGGAAGACTACATTAGAAATATTTTGGAACCTTTTCAGGCAATTAAGAAATGAATGTAAAAGAGAAATAAAAAGACCTAAGGTTGACTATTACAAAAACGAACAAGTTACTACTTTTAATGGGAAAAAAATATATATATTTTGGCAGAGCATGAACAATTTTCTTGCCCCTAGGAAAAAGAATAACATCGTCAGTTTCTTAAAAGATTATCAGGATCAGAGATCACGTGATGCAGAGTGCTGAGTAGCAGCTCCCTCAAGAAGCTCCTGCCTCCCGTTTATTATTTTATCTCATTCTGACATTCTAATCCACTATTTTCTCTTGTTTTTGAGATTCAACATTGTGTAATAGCTGTGGCACTCTGGTCTGGCTATATATTGGGCAGATGGAGGCTTACATGAAGAAAGTCCCACAGAAGCATAGCCCTCCAGCAACTCCTGAGAAGGCCCCTAAGAAATCCAGGACCTTGGGTGGTTCTGGGCCTGATCCTCTGACCCAAATTCATGATCAGGAGCCTTTAACGCTTTCCAGATTCCTTGAGGAGTTTAAACACTTTCGAGAAGAAATGAAGGATATGGCAATGGATTTGAAATCGCTATCTAGAAAGCTAGATGAACTCTCACTATCTGTGTCTGATAATACAGCTCGAATTGCTTCTATTGAGAAAAGGTTTAGTAGTCTTGACCCTGACCTGGTCTCGATGCGCCAGAAATTGTCTCGTTTTGAAGCTAAGCTCGAGGATCTAGAGGGTCAGAGCCTAAGAAATAACGTAGTGATCCTCAGATTACTGGAGGGAGAGGAAGGCCAATATGTTGTGGCTTTTGTTCAGAAGCTGGTTGAGCGGGTGGCTGGTCCATCTCCATTCAGCTCCGGCTATATTATAGAGCGTGTCCACAGGGCTTTACGGCCTAAACCATCCCTGGAGGATCCCCCCCCGCCCCATTGTGTGCCAGTTTTTGAACTATTTGGAGAGACAGCATTTTCTGCAAAAAGTGAGAGCTTTGCAAGAGGTTCGCTGGGAAAATATAAAGTTGAGAATCTCACAAGATTTACCTGTCTTGGTTCGCTTGAAATGCAAAGCGTTCCACCCTATTGTCTCTAAGCTAATCGCAGCAGGTTTGAAGTTCAGGATGGATTACCCGGCCAGACTACAGATCTCAACTAATGGATCCTGGAAAAGCTACGAAAACCCTGAAGAGGCTTTGACGAGCCTTAAATTCACGTTGCCAGATCTCTTTAAGGACTCTTGAATGGTTGTGGTGCAGTATGGAGTACTACACAGAGTCAAGAGATTGAATTTTCGTTTTTCCCCTTAGGGAAATCTTCTAAGCATGAAGACTTGGGAAATTGCGTCTACAGCTTTGGACTGGGGGGATCATTGCGGGCCGCCTCGACTTTTCTTTTCTTTCTGCTTCATAATGGGCCCATGCTGATCTGAAGCAGCAGACACTTGGGTTTGGGGCCTTCTCGGGGGGGATTGGTGTGCCAAGTCTTGGCAGTTATTTTTGTTGGGGGCAGAAATAGTCTAGTTTGAGTGGTTGTGGGCTAGTTTCTTATTTTTCCTTGCTTGAATTGGTACTAGGATGGTCCTGGGCTTTCTCCATTCCTGACTCTCATTTAGACAGGTCAGGGAACTGGCCACTAGAGGGCATTCTAACCTTTGGGGACTCGCGAGAAAGCAGTACTCGAGGAGGATTTAGCAGGGTTCTGCTATTTGGCTGGTGCATGGTGCTCTCAATTTTGCAGGGAGGACCTGCACATTGGATGTCAGGTAGTTGTGGGTAGAGGCATTTATTATGCCCTCCCCCTCCAGTGGAGTGATCCCAGTTTCTCTTATCTCTATTCCCACTCTCAATACGAGCTGAGTTATCTCTCCCTTTGGGGGTTTCTGGTCTGGTTTGGGTTATAGGTGGCTCACTCACCCTATGCTTCTCATCTCAGTCCTGGTTACTGCGAACACTTGGGTGGTGTAGTGGTCTCCCTATGGTTCCCTCTAAAACAAGTTCCCTTGTGTCCATGTTCTGGTTGGATCGAGGTGAAGGCCCAGGACCATTCTCTCTTGTTTGGGGTATAACTGGCAGTGTTTGGTTTCTACAGACTGTGATTTGAGTGCAACAGTGCTAACTGTTTGGGTTCACTATCGGGGGGCGGGAGTAGAGGATTAGAACCAGTACTGTGCTGAACGTTGCTTGTGACAGTTTGGTGGGGGCAGTGTGGGTGGGGTTTGGGGCATAGTTTGAGGGTGGGGGTAGAGGGATGGGCAGTTTCTATTTTTTGGGGGCTAGGGAGGAAGGTGGATGTTACTTCAATAACCCTGGGGATATGTTTACAGGGGATATATATCCCATGTGCTGAGTGTAATTATTTTAATTCAACTATTTTTCCTAGATGGCTAATGAGATAACATTTGTGACTTGGAATGTTAAAGGGATCAGAAAGCAACACAAGCAATATCAGATTCTCAGACATTTAAGTTTGTTCAGTTCACAGATAACCTTTTTGCAAGAAACCCATTTATTAGAAATGGAAGCTTTGCAATTAAGGAGGCAACAGGTGGGATCGATTTATAGTGCCCAGAGCACCACAAATAGTTGCGGGGTCAAGCTCATGATTAACAGGAGTATTCCATTTGTTTCCACACAAGTTATTAATGATACCGAGGGTAGGTTTATCCTGGTTAAAGGTACCCTTTGGTCTGTCCCAATATTATTGGGCTGTGTTTATGGCCCTAATTTGGACAACCCTGGATTCTTTATGAGGCTTATATCTAGCATTCTCCCAATGCTTCCCATTAAAATTATTTTAGGGGGAGATTTCAATCAAGTACTTGGCCCATACTTAGACAGACTGGGCAATGGCCCAGGAGGGGCTACCCCCGGACAGAAGGCATTCAAGGATTTATTAGATCAATGTGGGCTCTGCGATGCCTGGCATGTTTTACACCTGGATTCTAGGAGTTACTTTAGGTCTATGAGATATGGCCCGCAGTAGTCCCTGCATTGACTATTTACTCATTTCAGTGCCTCTTGCCCAGGGTGAAAACCTCCTCGATTCAACCCGGCCCATCTCTGATCACTCACTAGTAGTATGCAATTTGGTACTGCTTAACTCACCCAATAGGGAAACTAGATAGAAACTCAATGACCAGCTTCTTAAAGATGTTAAATGTTGCAAACTTATAAGGGAACAAATAGAATCCTTTTTTTCATTAAATCCTTTAGATAGTGCAAAACCTGATGTCTTGTGGGGGGCCTTCAAGTCCTTCATGAGAGGGATACTTATTAGCATGGCGGTTGGCAGGAAAAGAGCACGGAAGAAGGAACTAAAATCCTTATTAACCCAAATCAGATCTCTGGAAGTTAACCTTCCAGCCAATCCTCTAGATGAGGATACGCGGAAGCTCTTGGAGTTAAAGGATAAATACTTGGGGCTACTTCAAGAGAAAGCAGAACTAGCCATCATTCGTACCAGGGCTAACTACACTGATCAGGGGGAGAAAGTGGGACATTTACTGGCATTGCATATTAAACAACAGGAATCAATGAGATTTATCCCTCCCATCAGGTCAGTGGCAGACAGATCCCTTAAGGTGTCTCCCACTGAGATAGCTCAAGAATTTGTTGCTTATTATACTAATTTGTATAGTAACATGGAGCACCCCCCTGTCCTGAAGACATAGAGGGTTATTTAAGGGACTCCCACTTGCCCCATCTCGCTGGTCAGTGTAGAGATGCCCTGGTTGTCCCTATTTCCCAGGAGGAAATTGCTAAGGTTATTAGTGAATTACCAGCTTACCAGGTCCCTGGTCCAGATGGATTTTCTGCTTTATTTTATAAGGTCTTTCGAGACCTCCTCTTACCAATACTTGGTTACTTATTTCAGCAAATCCTATCTGGGGTGGAGATAGATCCACATCTCTATGAGGCCCTGATTGTCCTGCTTCCTAAACCTGATAAAGATCTCGAATTAGTTCAAAGTTACAGACCTATCTTGCTTTTAAACCAGGATATTAAAATCCTCTCTAAAATTCTGGATAATAGGCTGGCAGTGGTTCTTCCTGGGTTTATAGGTACAAATCAGGTTGGATTTATGAAAGGGCGCTCATCTTCCGATCATCTACGCACCTTGTCACATGTCCTCTCAGCTACCAGGGATGCAGAGTTCCTTGCGGGTTTGGTTTCCCTGGATGCCGAGAAGGCATTCAACCGTGTGAACTGGAATTTCTTGTTCCGCACTCTGGAGGCCTTCCACTTCCACTCTCTGTTTATCTCCTGGGTTGCTGCCCTTTCAAAAATTCCCTCGGCAAGAATTTCCACTAATGGGGCCTTTTCCCATCCTTTCTCGCTCCACTCGGGTATGAGGCAGGGGTGCCCCCTTTCCCCTCTATTATTTAACTTATATATGGAACCTCTTATTCAAAATATTCTCCATAATGATTCCATACAAGGGGTGAGAATTGGGAGGCACGAAGTCAGTCACTGCATATGCAGATGACCTGTTAATACATCTGTCCCACCCATTATCCTCTGTCCCGGCCTTACTAAGGGAAGTAGCAAGGTTTAGTGGTCTCTCCAATTACAAATTGAATGCCAGTAAGTCCCTATTTTTCCCATTAAATCACAAAGTTTTCAAAAGTGATATTAGCCCTTTCAGTCTATATTGGACACCCAGGTCATTCAAATATCTGGGTATCAAACTTTCATGTAACCCCCTAGCATGGTTTAAGGAGAATTTGGATTCCCTACTGCAGGGGATTATGCATGACCTTGGGAGGTGGTCTAAGTTTCCTATTTCTCTATGGGACCGGATCAACATAATTAAGATGAATATATTTCCTAGGATTTTCTACCCATTGTCCCTTCTCAGCATCTTTATTCCTTTACTCTGGTTCAACAAGGTACATGATATCTTCACTAGATTCATCTGGGCCGACAGGTATCCCCGTTTGGCTTATCATAAGCTGGCAGCCCCAAAACTGGAGGGGGGGCTGCAAATCCACCATCTGGCTATATATCACTGGGCTAGTCATCTTGCGAAATGTTCAAGATGGGTATCTCCTGGCCCAGAAGAAGCACAACCTATTTGGCTCAAAATAGAATTGGATGCAATCAATGACAAAAATCTGGATCCTCTCGCATTATTTTTCCTTAGGTTATCCCAAGTAAGTGTGGCTGTTGAGTGTTCCATGATAAGGACCTCCTTAAAGGTCTACTCACAGATATGTTCCTTTTTACAGTATTCCCCCCATCTGGACCTGGCCCAGTCTATCTGGAACTCTCCATCATTTACTATCAACAAGAGTCAAATTTCCCATCTTTAGTTGCCTCAACTGGGAGAGGGGAAGCTCCTGACTTTTACTGATGGTGGGGGACATTGGTTATCAGTGGAAGAGATGGTTAGGAAATTTCTCATCCCACCTTCTTCCTATTTTAAAGTCCTGCAATTGAAACACTTGCTTGTAATCACCCTGGGTAGCACTCATCCTTCTCAGAATATCTCTTCTCTGATACCCAAGGTATCCCCACTTTCTGGCTCTCCAGGTGCAATTTCTAAACTATATCAGGTTCTGTTTCATGAAACGTTTGGGGATCCATTTGGGCCATCAAGATTTTGGAGTAATTTTTTCCCTCACCTTCAGTTGGATTGGCACTCCCTCTGGAAGTCATGTCATAAATTCATTTCTCAAGATAGACTGTATCTCATGCAATACCACATATTGCACAACTTATATTATTCCCCAGCCAAACTTCACAAGTGGGGTTACCTAGACTTAAACAAGTGCAATAAATGTTCACAGGATGAGAGCACACTTCTTCACATGCTTTGGTCTTGTACAAAAATTTCCACCTTATGGGTTTCAATCCAAACTTCCTTAGACCTCCTGTTGGGCCTCCAAGAATATTTTACTCCTGAGATATGTGTGTTAGAGGACCTGTCCTCTATTAGAGTTAAGGTACATGAATTCCATATTTCCATGGTTGCCCTGTTGGCCAAGAAAATAATTATTTGTTACTGGAAAGACAGATCCTCCCCTTCTCTCCAGGAATGGGTAAGAGAAGTGTTATCCAACTTGTGCACAGAAAAAGCAATAGCCAGTCTTCACAATAGTCTGGAAGCTTATACTAGAATTTGGGATCCCCTTCACTCACTAATCTCTCTGATTCCAAACTAAACCTATACTAGGGTTATTGCTCCTGCATGGTTTTGGTTAGATGCTCGGCATCTACGGGTATTGAGATGGGTTACTGCAGTAAGGGGAGGTTGGGGGGGTGGACAGCATCCTTTCACTATGCATCAATGTGTCTCTATAAGTTTCTCTGTATACTGCCTTTTATGGTAGAAAATGTATGAATAAACTTTAAATTATAAAAAATAAATAAATAAAAAAAGATGATCAGGATGTTATGGACAGTAAAGCTATGGCAAACCACCTAAATGAAAAGTTTACTAACTTGGATGAGTATCTACAAGAATTTAGAGAACCTACTAAACTTAATTCTTCGGTATCAAGTATTACATTACCAACATTTTATTTTAAGAAAATTACATGGAAGTTTTTTGGAATTAATTAAACTGGATAAAACAAAGGGATCTGAGTTTGATCAGTATAAAATTCTAAAATTTATAGCAAAAGAAATTGCAAAACCAGTGCAGATATTTTCAAATCTATCACTTAATACAAAAACAGTTCCAAATATATGGAAAAAAGCTATAGTAATTCCAATTTTTAAAGGTGGTCAGGCTAGCCTTCCAATTAATTACAGACCAATTTCTTTATTGTCAATAGTGGGGAAATACAAGAGAAGTTGTTACATTCTCAAATCTCTGAGTATTTAAATAAATATGGGTTACTTACAGTAGCACAGCATGGTTTCCACAAGGGGTGTGGTATGGTGATGGCCTTTGTCAGGTTAATGAACGACTTGCAAGAAAATATGAATGAGGGGAAGTATACAGGTGCAGCGTGCATGGATCTGACCAAGGCCTTTGATCTTGTGGACCACCAATTGCTGATACTTAGACTAACAGCTCTAGGTTTTGGGAACACTGTGATTGATTGGTTACATGACTATTTGTCCAAGAGAGAACAGGTTCAGATTAATAATGTATTGTTGGATGTTAGGAAAGTAAAGTATGGGGTCCCACAGGGATCAATTTTGGGGCCTTTGCTGTTTTCCCTTTATATTAATGAATTACCTTCAATCTGTAATGGATCTTCCTTGATTTTGTATGCAGATGATGCTGTATTGTATGTATCTGACAAAACTATCGTTGTGACCAAACAAAACTTAGAAAGGGACTATAATAAAATAACAGAATGGTTAATTGATAATAGATTAGTTCTTAATAAGAAAAAGACAAAGGGAATGCTTTTTTGTTCACCTGCAAAATCAAGGAAGCTACGGGAGGATTTTACAATAACTGCTAGTGATGGATCTAATATTGAAATTGTCACTGAATTTAGATACTTGGGTGTGTGACCTTAGATAGTCACCTACTCTTTCAATCCCACTTAAATAATGTAACCAAGCAGATACATAATAGATACATAATAGAATTGGTGCCCGTTATATGGTAAGAGATTTCCTAACAGATAATACCAGGAAAACTATAGCAGTAGCATGCATGCTGCCCATATAGAATTATTGTAGTTTGATTTTGGGTGGGTAATCTGTAAAGGTTAGACAGCAAAGAAATTGTCTTTATAATTCCATCTGTACATGTGCCTTAAGGGCTAGACATAGGGAACACCACTGCAGCCTGTATGACAGGCTGGGGTGGTTACCCATGAATCAAAGAGACACCCTGCAGTTGTCATGTTTGTGCACAAATCACTTCATAGCACTTTATATAACCCAATGATTTTTTTTAAACAAATAACCAATCCTAGACAGCTTAGGTCACATATTTTTGTTTCTTTGGAAATCCCATTTTGCAAACCTTCAAAAAAATCAAAAATCTTTCAAGTATAGTGCAAAAGGTTGGAACACATTTTTTGACAAATTCTGAAACATTGTAAGGTTCAATTCTTTTAAATATCATTAAAAAGATATCTATACTCAATGTCTGTTTGTAAATGTATGTAAAATAGCTTTATGGTAATATCAATTACAAACTCATTAAGCATTATGGTTACTATATAATCTGTTTCATGTTTTTGCATACCTGTCATATTGTTGTTGTTTTTTTTGTGCCTGTTTGTTCAGTTGTAACATTAAATGTTTGTACTGACTTTTCACAGGTCAAGCCTGTAAAAGGGCCATGTGGCCCAGTGCTTTTTTACCCAGCTAACAAAGTTTTAAAAAAAATAAAAAAATTAAACAAATTCTGATTCTGGGCATCCTTCTGTGCAGATCATCATTAGATTATGCAAAGTTTCTGGCTAGGATTTTCAAAGGTCTGGATGCAGAACTTGCATCTGTATTTCTGACATATGCTGCATCCAGACAAATGCATCAGGATGCTTGTGTCATATTTTCAAACATCCTGATGCATTTGTGACACATGCAGCAGTTAACAGTAAAATATGCATCTTGCATCAAAGTTTGATGCATGCATCATTTGCAGAGTGCAAGTCATGGCAATCATGCTCAGAAGTTATATCACATTTTATGTGGTCGAAAATATGGGTGAATGTCGTGCAGCCATGTCTGAAAAACAGATGTGGGTCTTTGAACATGCTGCACTTTGTGTTTAAAGAGTTTCTAAGACATGTCTTGGTGAGGTTTTGCATAATGAAGTGATGCTCCTAATCCATGTTGCCAGAAAAACAGAAATATGACTTCTCAGGAATTGATACAAGCCTTCCCCCTTGGTGAGAAGAAATTTGCATACATTAGTAATAGTTCTGAAAATATGTTGCTTCTTGTCTACTAGACTTCAGAAGTGGCTATCCAATTTGCATGTTTCTTTGAAACTTGTCTGAACAGGGATGACCTGCATGTTACTGTAATGCTGGTAAACATTTAAAAAAATTGACAGAGGAGCTGTTTTCCATGAAAAAAAAGAAGACCTGGATGCTGAGTCATCATTACCAGAAGAAGAATCAAGGCAAGAATGATAATTAAAGATGAACTTAGGCATGAAAATCTCAGTCAGACCCTTCAGAAATATTGAACTTTGTGTCTCACTGAACCAGTTATTAATCAACTAGATAAGGTTTTGAATGAGTTATTTGCATGCCACTGTTGTGTCTGTCATTTATCATTTGTATGTTTCCAGAAAACTGAAACTCAGATTCAGCTTTCTGTGATATGGACTCTATAAACTTTGTTATGAACACACCTGTCTCTCTATCAAGCTTTGGTTTTTATGTTGGCTCGTGTTTGTGCGCCAGCCAACATATTGCATTAGTAGCAGATTTGGAGGCGCGGTCACTGTTGGGTGAATGCAGGGCATGCATCAGTAGGTGTGTCCCTCATTCCCCAATAAGCCTGCATGCCGGCCCCACACCGGGAATACATAATGTGGCAAGCACATCTAAGGAAAGGTCTGCTGCAATGCGAGCAAAGCTCGTCATACGCAGTGGCATCTTCCTAACCCTTCCCTGGTGAATCATCACTTTAAACATGGCGGCACATTGCCTGCCACAATGCCGAATTTGGGGGTGACCGATCCCCCTGTCAGCATGCCCTGACCCAATTTATGTGCTGATGGGGGAGCCCACTCCCCATTGGCATAATGCACCTCCCCATTTGTTATGTACCGAGGGGAGTGCCCAATCCCACTGGGCTATCCCTCCATTCGGTATATGCTGATGGGGGGTGCCCAATCCCCCATCAGCTAGCCCCCCCCAAATACTCAGGTGGCACACTGGGAGCCCACTCAGCATGCCAAATGTCCCTGTAAAAAAAAAAGTCCTGCGATGTTTTGGTTTTTTTTACCTGTAAAAGAAGAAAACAGTCCCTTGCGGTCTGTCCAGCTCCCTGCCCCAACCCGCACCCACTCTCTGGGCACCCTGCCTCCCCACACCCCCCTCACCCCATACTTACCTCCAGAGTGTGGTGCGACGATCTTCGGTTGACTGGGAACACGTCTGCACTCTTCAAAGCAGACTGCGAACTGAAGAAATGCTGGTAAGCTGTATAATCAGCAAAGACAAGGTCCTAATTTGCTATATAGTCACTGGGAATTAATTTGGTTTGTCTGGATTAGTTTCAGTGCAGTTAAATAGAACACAGTTGCTGTTTGAAACACTCAGACCCATGAAACCTATAATATCTTGTCTTCAACAGGTGTACATAGACTTGCCCATCACTGGGGTTTGAGTCCTGTGCTATGTTGCCATATTTTAAGCTTTTTCTCTGTTACTGGGATTCTTTTCAAAATAGGGAAAAAAACATGGCTACCAAATGCTTACCAAGCAAGTTAATCGCCTTTGCCCCTTGGAACATCATAAACTGATCACTGGGAAGATAGAGTGATATGCATTTGTAGCCAAGGGACATGAACTTTTTGCAGTTATATCTTGTGGGTTCCTTAATAAGCATGTTCATCCCATTTTTATAGTGTGTATGTGATGATTCTTAAAAGGATATCATCCAAGTGAGCAGAAACTGTATCTTTCTGACTGGGAAAAAATCTCTCGTCTTTCATCAGCTCATATTTAATAAGAATATCTGAAGTGGACACAGATATTCTTTTTTTTTGTCTGTCTATCTACAATTTCCAAACCAGTCCCTTGCCCCATTATAAAATTCACAACCATTTCAGTCATTTCTGTTCTGGAATGCTAGGACAAGTTTGTCTGCTTCCCACAGTTACAAGTTAGTGGCAAGTTTCACAGTAACAAAATAATTATGATTTAATGTTAATTATAGAACACTGATTGACTTAAACATGGTGGCACACTGCCTGCCACAATGCCGACTTTGGGGGTGCCCAATCCTCCTGTCGGCATGCCTTGACCCAATTTATGTACCGATGGGGAAGCCCACTTCCCGTCAGCATAATGCACCACCCCTCATTTGTTATGTGCAGAGGGGGGTGCCAAATGCCCCTCGGTTCTTCCCTCCCTTCAGTATTTGCCAATGGGGGTGCCCAATACCACATCGGCTAGCCCCCCAAATACTCAGATGGCATGCTGGGAGCCCACCCGAGCATGCCAAATGCCCCTGTAAAAAAAAAAAAAAGTCCCACAATGTTTTTTTACCTTAAAAGAAGAAAATGGTCCCTTGCAGTCTGTCCAGCTCCCTGCCCCAACCCGCACTCCACCCTCTGCGCACCCTGCCTTCCCACACCCCCCCTCACCCCATACTTACCTCCAGAGTCTAGCACGACGATCTTTGGTGGACTGGGAATATGTCTGCACTCTTCAAAGCTGACCACAAACTGAAGAAATGGCAGTAAGCTGTATAATGGCATAAAGAGGGTTTTTTTCAACTTTGGTGCATATCTCGGGCATTTTTTGGAATTATAGCACCAAATTTTCAGCATGGGGTTATTGCGTCCCATCCTCATGAATTCAGTCACTGTCATGGCATTATTTGGTCCCGAAAGGTGATTTCACTATCACTGCATGGAATCACCTTTCAGGACCAAGTAACGAAACGACAGTGCCACTGTTCATGGGGGGGGGGCTCTCAAAACACCTATGTTGCAAATTTGGTGAAAAAATCAAAAAAATTGCTGTTTTACTAGCGTGCGTTGCGCTGTTTCCATGCACGCTTGTAACTTCGTGAATTTGTAATATTTTCACTCCAGATTTTCAAAATTGGCTATTTCCACACCTCCTTATGAACAGTACAGCTGTCATTTTACATATCCTGGCCAAAATGTGTTTTTGCACGTTCGGCGCAGAATAGCACATTCGCTGTGCAAAATCAGTTTTTGGGGCAGTTTGAGAAAATGACGGTGACACTGTCCATGAGCAGAGGTCCTAAAATGCCTATGTTGAAAATTTGGTGATGAAAGTCCATAAAATGACTGTGTTACAAGCGTGCATTGTGCAGTTTCCACGCACCCTTTTAACTTCGCAAATTTGCAATATTTTCATGCCAGATGTTCAACAATGTCATTTTTTCACACCTCCTTATCAACAGTACAGCTGTCATTTTTCACAGCCTGCCCAAAATGTGTTTCCGCACCTGTAGCGCACAATGGTGTGGTCACTGTGGTAAATCAACTTTTGGGACAGATTAACAGAATCACAGCACCACTGTTCATGAGGAGAGGTCCCAAAATGCCTTTGTTGAATATGTGGCTAAAAAACTCCCCAAAAAATTGGGTTACGGACATGTGTTGTGTAATTTCTATGCATGCTCATGACTTCACCACTTTTTCATATTTTCACTCCAGATTTTCAATGTTGCCATTTTTTTACACCTCCTCATGAACAATACAGTTGTCATTTTCCACATCCTGCCCATAATGTGTTTTTGTCCCTGTGTTGCCAAATGGCATAGCCACTGTGCAAAACCACCTTTCAGCTAACAAACTGATTGTGCCACTCTTCATAAGGTGGGGTAACAAAAAGCCTATGTTGAAAATTTGGAGTGAAAATACCAACAAACCCCTACAACGCTAAGGTTTCCAACTGTAACACCCCACCCTGCAGAGACTGCCAGGGGTCAGGGGTGTGACTTGGGATTATTGGCTGTAATGCTCACACCATTCTGCCCCACCCCCACCCTGCAGCCAATGATAGGCATCGATGTGTGCCTTGGAGTGTTTGGCCCTAACGTTCACCCCATTCTCCTATACTGCACTCATCTCAGTGTATTTCCTTATGGATTGTGGTAAGTATAAGGCACAAAGACACCAAAGCACACCATGACACTTGTCAGTGTCTACAGGGTAGGGTGAGGTAAAATGGCATGAGCGTTATAACTGATGCCACAGAGGCAGTCCCCAGTGCCTGTCAGTCTCTGCAGGGTGGGGGTGGGGTTAGCGTCAGTTCCATACTTCACTGCCATTCCTATTATTCATCTCTAACTCCTGCACTACCAATGCCAATGCCAGCGAGACAACATTGGCATTGACAAATGCTTGTTTTAAACAGTGATGGTCATCATGTCATGCATTTTACCAAAATGGAAATCTCTACACTGATAAGTTTGGTTTATAAAGCCAAGTTTCTGGAGCACATCAGAAAGAACATTACACACAAAGAAATTTGTAAGTGTAAATGGATTTTAATAAGCCTTCTGCTTTGGCAGTTTTCATGGCAGCAAGCACAGTGATCAGATTTAAAAAAATTAACAAACAGTACATCAATTACACTCTCAAAAGACAGCAACCTTGTGTGAAAACCTTGACTGCATTTCCATTGTTTCTCATTAAGCATATTCTGAATCTCTTTAAGAGCATATGCATTTTGGGTGAATTTCCAAAGAATGTGTAAATGTTGTTCAGTAGTTCCTGTTATTTGGCCCCATAAGGAATGCTGTCCACAGTGCCTGAAGAAATGAGTGCCATTCTACATGAAATGCAATGACATCATAGAATTCATGGAAGGATTTCTTTTAAACTAGTGACCACCCCAGACCTAACTCCTATCTTGGTTGCTGCATCAGCTGTGGTAGTGCCATATTTATTTTTAAAATCAATTTGGGCCATGCCTTTTAATACCTCTAGAAGTTGTTTCACATCAGCAGTGGCACCAGGGAGCTGGGGTAAAGACAACAAATGTGCCTGAGATAAACCAAAGTCAATATTGACAAGCATTGGCCAATGCCAAATCAAGTTTGCTTGCAAGTTTTCCTTGTGAAATTGCATACTGCACTACCAATCCTGCTGTGCTGTTGCCTGCTGGGTCTTCCTTTCCTATTGTAAGCCTCCACATTTATGGGGGCCTACCTGTAGTGGGTTCACAAGCCTTCTGTTCCCACCAGCCTGATCCTGGGTTCAGACTTTTCCAACCTGTCCTCCAAAAATTGACTTTGCTACAATGGAGTACTGGCAGGGTATCCTTCCTTCAAGTGCCTGCAGCTGCACAGCAGACCCACATTTCCAGCCTTCAGGACAACTTGGTGGGGCTGAGACCAGATTAAGATGTGCCATCCAGGTGCAAAACTGAGTTACCCACCCCCCAAGGCAGGCAACAAAATTGGGGGACAAAAGAAAACAACTGCAGCAACGGAGTGAGTGCAGCTGTGCATGCACTGCAGAGTCAAATCTGGAACTTCAGTTCAAATACAGGGCCATTTGCCCACACCTTCCAATGGTCCTGGACCCAGGGCCAGCAATGGAGCTGGGTCTGAAGACCAGAAGCTCCATCGGACGTGGAATAAACAGTTCTCTGGCCCCAGTGCAGGCAGTGGGGTGAGGAGCAGGAGCAGTCATGGAACTGATATTGGTGGTATTGGATGGAGGAGCACAGGGTCATGATGTCGCACACAACAGTGCAGCACATAACCTCACAGGCAAAATGCCACTTGCACAAAAAACAGTCAAAACACTGTCACAAAAATGCTGTTTGCCCATTCAAACAATAGGGGCAACAGAACAACTCTTGTGAGGGAATTTTTATATATCCTAAAGCTATATTTGCTATTAAATGCCTTGAAGCTATGCTTGCTTTGAAAGCCATGCTATAACAAAGTCATAATGAATGTAGTAGAAATTTCTGAGTTCATGTTTTCTTTTTTTAAGGGTTATAGAATTTGTACTGAGGTTACTTGAGGTACATTTGTAAAAACAGAAAAATAGATAAAACTGAGCAGAACTGGTTGTACCAGCCTAAATAATGGGCTTGGACAAAATATAAAGATAAGAGCATGCCCAAAATATAAAAATAACAGCACGTAGTGGCATTGAAGGCAAGCTGTACGTTGCTATGGTGTGAGTAAACTCATTGTCTCTTCAGGTCAGCTTGACCCAGGCGAATGTATCAAGCAGTGTTGGGAAAGAAATGGAATAAGTAGGAAAAGTACCTCATACATAAACTTGTTTTTCTTTTTTCTGTTACATTGCTGAAAACTTGTTATGTGTCTTATGATTGGCTTATACTGAAATGTTGGTATTTTTCAAGATAAGAAGTGCAAAATCTAGCTTATAAAAGCTGCTGTAAATTGTAATCGGAGAACTTCTTGTAGAAGTCCCACATGCATGTGTGTTTGATCAAATAAAGCGACGCTAAGACAAAACCCAGTGGTGTGGTTTTGCCCCGTGACAACGGGAGTGGTTGCTCAGGTAATACTTACAATGAGAGAATTTTAGATCACAGTTTTGGCGTAGTCGGCAGGATGAGTTCTTCGTCCTGTCACCTCATGATCGGGTTGTTTCTCGGACAAAAAAGAAGGACATTTTGTGGAACCCATCAGGATGTGACGCTTAGGGCTGTGGACACTCATCATCACTGTAAGTACAAGAATACCTTGGAGCGAAAAAAGTACCATAAAGGACAGGCCTAGATAATATGGGAAACAAGGGAAAAATAGCTGGGTCCAGAGTTAGTATTATCTGGACCGGCAAATGTATGTTTGACAAGTTTGACTAAACAAATTACAAGGGCAACTGCACTGCCCTTTGTACTTGTAATTTGTGCTAAGGCAAGTATATACTGTTAGAGCCAATGATGGCTTTCACAGTTCAGGCTGCTTTTAGGAGAAAAACAGTGGCTGATTAAGTAAAGTTAGATAAGCAACATCTAGAGAAAGAAAAATAAACTACTGTGGATGTACGCACAGTAGGTGACTACAGACGGGATGATTTGAAAATCCTCCCCATGTTGCCTATCTGTGTAGTTTCAAGTTTTTCTGTATCAATTTCAAGTTCCCTTGCCTCCTATAGAGGCTAAAACATTTGATCCCAAACCCAAGTACTGGGGACCTCTACCAGATGGATCTCAACCTAGTACTGTTAGAGATATTTTGTTTTGTTTTAAACTGCAAACCAGAGCTCTGGAAAAGACTTGGTTTGGCAGGTTACTAAAATGGCCAAAAGAAAACCTTTGAAAGGGTTAATAGCTGCAGTGTTTGGAAATTATCATGAAGGTCCTGCAGTCAGTTTTACTCAGACTAGTATGTCGGAAAGAAGAAGAAAATACCTTGGCACTGGGTAAGTCTGAATTTTTTATTCAAAGTTGTTTTATGTCTGTCTGTTTTATTTCTAATACATATACTAAACAAGGTAATGCCCGCCTTTCTCTGTGCTATATTTTCTAGCTTATATCTGTGTTCTGTAATTATGTTCTGTTGTCAAGGTTATAGATAGGACTGACTCTTCAGTGCACAACATGTTATAGTAAAAAAGAAAGAAGAAGCTTCTTTGCCTCATAGCTGACTGTTTTAATTGGCTTTATTTTTAATGGAACATTTGTGCTGCCTAGATAGGGTCAGTGAAGAACTTTGTTTGTAGTTGTTGGATTGGAGCAGGTAGTGTTGATGGTGAAGAGTTATGACGCTA
Source organism: Neoceratodus forsteri (assembly GCA_016271365.2). NCBI lineage: Eukaryota > Metazoa > Chordata > Ceratodontiformes > Ceratodontidae > Neoceratodus > Neoceratodus forsteri. The sequence goes on along the minus strand of CM057450.1, from coordinate 653,923,661 downwards.
TATAGATTGCAATGTGCAGAAAGATTTGTAGTTTGCAAGCAATGTGCCAAGCCACTGCTAGGTGAAAATGTAATGTGTTAACAGCTATAAATGGCTTTATCATACTTCTAGTTATAACCAAAATTTTTTGCAAAATGGCAGGGTGCCATATTTTGGCTATGTGCCAAAAGGTGTAACCATGTTATACAAGATGTGTTCACTTACAGATGATATGTTGTGCTACGTTTTAACGGAGTTAAAATCTGTTTAAAAAGTGTTTTGTTCTGGAAAGATTTGGCATGGCGATATGTATAAATGTGTTGATTTAAAAATTGTCAGTGTTACAAGACATGGGGAGGCAGCACATATATCTAAAACACGTACAGTTTTCTAATGAAACTATGGGCATTACCTCAGCAAATTGGTGTGAAACAATGTCAGTCTTATTTTGTGTTAAGTATTTTTTTGTGTATGTGTATGTGTGTACTGTCTTGGCCAGCAGTTTTATTCTATGCTTTAAAGATATTTAATATCAGGTGTTCAAGGACACTAAAAAAAAATAACTGGGTTTGAACGACCTTGCATGCACACTGTGACCTTTTGCACGTTATTTGACCTTCTTGTGTTTCAACATTTTATGTTACTACCAGTTCAAACTTGATGTGTATTCCATACCTAAAGCACAACTTTTCACACAAAATGTATGTTTTCATGAAAGCACACCAAGAGTGAACCATGTAATTTGACTTTTTATTGCAAAACTAGTATTCTAAGTGAAGAGGAACAAACTTTTCTTCTCGTCTCACTGCTTCTGACTTGCAGCCAACACAGGCAATACTCCAGCTGAAAGGGGAGAATTATTAATCATCTCCCCATATTTTTATCATACATATACAGTACGCTTTGAAAAGGACTATTACAGCTGTTTTGAGAGTTTACTATCTACAGTTAAAAACAATGGCTTTTGTTTTATGTGTGACCATGGTGTAATCATTTTTTGTCTTTTGAAATGCATTTTAAGAGATACGTACGTCTGGTATTACCATCAATCTGGATTTTTATAAACTCAGCTGACATTTTGTCATGCTTAGGATAAGGGAACCCAGGGACGCTTGGCTTCTTTTATCCTATGGAAATAATCTTGTTTTATTTTTAAACTGGTGTGTGTTTGTTTTTGTTGTTTGTCTGTGTTTCTTCTCTTCTAGAGAAAAGAAGTTCCCATCTTTATAGTAAGGTATGAAACTTACTAAACTAATTGTAATATTATCTTGTTATAATTTAAAGTGTAGTAGGTGGGGATCATGTCACCATCCACAGCTAACCTTTTTATTGCTACAGTATTTGAGCTGTCTCTTTCACTTCGAGCGGTCTCTTCCACCAGTAGGAGCTTGGGGGAAGGGGGTAAGCTACCCTTCCTCTATCCCTTCCAGTGTAGTACCCACAAAGGTTGCAAGGTACATCACTGTTCCCCCAAAGGGGTAAATAAAGAAAATGTATATTTGCCAATAATTGTTTCTTATTTACAGGTTTTAAAAAAAACCCAAGGTATTTTAATAGCATAACCCAGCTCAAGCCCTTCTGTTTTTTCTAGTGCAAACAGTTAAATCTCACACCTATTATTGGTACAAGGGTTTCTGCCCTCAGCAAGTAATCAGTTACGCTGGAGGGTGAAGTTGTGTATGTATGTCCACACATATTCATTCTTTGATTGTCTTTCAGCTTTCTATCCTGTTAAAACAAATGCAAAGTTATCTTTGTCATTGCCTTACAGCATAATGCATTTTTTTCAACCAGTAAATTCACAGTACTCTAACATTTCTGGACTCTAAGCTAAGTTTACAGTCTTATGTGTTGTTTAAAATGTATTTTATGCATTATGCATTATGCTCAATACTGAAATTGTTCTATTACAAACATGCTTATGTTTCATGTTTATGTTATCATGTTTTGATATACATCTTGCTACACTGTATCATGTGTGTATTCAGAAAAGTGCTCCACATGTATAACGTTTTTAATGCTCATAACCAAACCTAAATACTGGGACCAGCATTGCTGACCCACCCCTACAATATGTTCCAAAGCAAAACCAAAAGTAAAATTAATGCTCTGTTTGTCTTATTACTCACAGGTACCCCGAAAGAATGAGTGTACTCTATGCAGGTTTTGTCATTTTAAATTTTAACAATTATAATATGCAGAATTTAGATTGTACTCCAAACCTATGCTTCAAGCCTTACCCCACTCAGTACTTTGGAGTATTTCACTATACAGGGTAAAGAAGGTAGATCTTTCACTTGTCACAGGTGCAATAGGCACTGTTATTAAATTGGCATAGGCCAACAACATATGTATTTGTCCCACTAATTGCATTAGGTAAAAGGCATATTGTTATGAACAATATGTTTAAAGCGTAGAACTGCATTAAGCAGGTTAGCAAGAGGAAAAGGAAGAGGAGACCATTATGGTTTTCCAAAGAGGTAGCAAAGAAAGTGAAAGCCAAAAGATAGCATTCAGGCAATACAAAAGACACAGGCAGAAGGGGATAGGGAGAAGTACCAGGAGAAACAAAGGAGGGAGGGAAGTCAGTAAGGGAAGCCAAAGCTCAGACAGAAGAACACATTGCAAAATCAGTGGTTAAAGGGGACAAAACCTTTACAGGTACATAAGGAAAAAAGAAAGACAAAGGGAGGGATAGTGAGACTGAAAGGGGAGGATGGGAGTCGTGGAGGATGACAACAGTAAAGCTGACATATTGAACAGGTATTTCTGCTCAGTCTTTACTGAGGAAGAGAGGGATATGATAAGAGACATACAAGTATCTTACAGGGAGAAACAGAGTGCAGAAAACACTATTTTTTAGTGAAAAGATGTTCCAGGACTAGAGGGCATGGGATGAGGTTGAGGGAGGACGATTCAGAGGAAACGTGAGAGGAATTTCTTCACGGAACGGGTGGTGGACGGTGGAGCACCCTGCCGGAGGAAGTGGTGGGGCTGAAACAATCACGGATTTAGGAATGCATGGGATAGACATAAAGGAATTCTAGAGGTCAGGGGTAAGGGGAAACAGACTTCTAGGAAAACAAACTGAACTTACAAGCTCAAATGGGCAGACTGGGTGGGCCATAGGCCCTTATCTGCCAACACTGTCTATGTATCTATGTATCTATGTATTGTAACATTACAAGATTTTATAACTCAGGTCTCAGTCAGGCCTGCTTGCAACAGACAGGGAAATAATGTTCATCACTGTCATAATTGCTTCTGTGATTTAAAAGCAGGAGGTAACCATAACATTGTCATGATTTACAGATGGTCAAATGGTATAATTGAACCTCGGCCTGCACCCCCAGGTGTGCGTGTTAATGTCCCATTTTTATTTTTTATTTTTCTAATTGCCAGAATTTAGGCTCTGTCACACCACTCTTTACAAAACAAAAAGTAAATGGTTTAAAAGATTGTTATTTACGTGTTTTTAACTCAGTGTCTAACACACTTTGCAAGTTTGCAGGTTTCCACGGTGTGGCACACGTAAGATCTCCATGTTCAACAGCAGTAATACTTTTATCTAAGTTGCCAAGACCTTCATCTTTTTCCTTAAAAAAGAAAAACAACTGCCACAGTTTTGATGTTATCACCATCTTTGTGCCTGACTGGTTCCTTATAAGGACTATTGCATGAATCCAGTTATTATTACCTCTGCAAGTGTAATGTTTTCAGCAAAATTACACCTATTTGTAGAACTTTAAATCAACTGAAGAAGGTCCAGTCAGTTCAGACTCTGCAATCAAGCTTATTGTTTCTGCTTACTATGAAGTTAAGTCTGGGGAAGGGCACTCTAACTCCAGCGAGAAGATTCTGCTTCAATTGACCTTCAAGCAATACATCCATTCTTCACTGCCGCTTGTTCCAAACATGGCTGGTACTTTCTACAACCCTATTGCTCTGTTATGGACTGTGTTTTAATGGTTTATTGTAAATTGTTACCTTTTATGGACTGTTAATCTTTATGGGGTGTAATCAACTACGTACAAACAAATGCCATGCCAGTGTGTGTGTGGCTACTCCATTAAAAGGACTCCAATGCACCTCTGGCCAGTGTGTCTACTAATCAGCCATCCAGCAACCAGCCAGCAAAATGAACACTGACTTTTCTACTATGCTGGTGTTTTGTTTTAAATTACTGTCTGCATTGCCCCATGTGCCTTGTGGGGTTACCACCATTCTGCAAATGACATTTCATCTGTACTGTAACTACATCAACCTGTGGATACTTATATGAACTTATGAACTGTTCATTTCATGGACTGTTATGTTTTATAAGGACTTATCTGTCAAGAGACATTATCAACAGATTCTTCAATCAAGCTCCCAGGGTGTGCTACACCTCAACACAAGGTAGCATCTACCTTATTCACTCTCAAAGTGAATTCCATGAACTCTTTTCATCAACAAAATTGTTGTGTTATATTGTGTTATATGTGGTGTCACATGTTAGCATTTTTCACATATTTCAATTGTGGTGTTGACATCCTCAATTCTGTATTATGTTTTACAAACTCACGATTTGTGTTCCGCTCTGTAACCACCCCTGTACCAACTCCAGAACAGGATGCTTTTATAAATGCCTTGACTATCTGTATGCTGGCAACCAGTTTTAAATCATATACCTATTCACCTAGTCTAACAGTCTAAAAGTAGAAATGTTTAGTTTTGTTTTTTTTAACCTTCAGTTATTAACTAATATCTTTACATTTATGTTCAATTTTTGTGAATGTTCGAGTCCCTCAGGGGCTTCCTATCTTCAGGGTGGAAATTATTAACAGTGGTCAGTGGCCAAGGTTTTAGTAATCAGTGACCAAACTTTTATCAACAATGTGTAGTTGGCTAACCATAAAACTGAGGAAATAAAAAGGTGTAAAATGGCTAGTGTAAATTGCTAAAGAGCTAGTAAGAGGTAAAATGGTTAGTAAATGACTAAATGATGCCAACATGTAAATTAGTATATCTAGTAGCAAAAGGCTGCAAGTGGAAAATACCACTATGTCACTTAATATGTGTGCGTGTAAGACTTTAAAAGGGTTAATTGTAAAATTCCATACAAAAAAAAAAAAATAGCTGAAAGCATAAATATGCTCGTGTCGAGATATGCACAAATTCCAGCCTTGCATTTTTTCTAAGCTTACACATAAATATGGGACCCATGGTCATGGCTTACAGTTGAAGTTGGTGACTGGGGTGCTACTCTTCTCCATTGGGTGACAGTACTTGTAAGTGGTCATATTGGCACTTGACTACTGACTGTCCTAATCAAACTTCTCCTACAATGCCTGTGCAACACAATGGTGTCATGGGACGCCACCCACCTGCCCCCCTCTACAACCCAAACAAAAGGACACCATTAAACTGAGGGGGTGTTTCCATTACAAAACGAGCCAAATTGTGCCAAAATATAAAGTGAGAAAAGTAAAAGAATCGTTAGTTGATACATAGTATCAAAAGGGGGAGAGTGGAGGAATTTTATATATCCTAAAGCTATATTTGCTATTAAATGCCTTGAAGCTATGCTTGCTTTGAAAGCTATGCTGTAACAAAGTCATAATGAATGTAGTAGAAATTTCTGAGTTCATGTTTTCTTTTTTATGGGTTATAGAATTTATACTGAGGTTACTTGAGGTACATTTGTAAAAACAGAAAATAGATAAAACTGAGCAGAACTGGTTGTACCAGCCTAAATAATGGGCTTGGACAAAATATAAAGATAAGAGCATGCCTGGGCAAAATAAAAATAACAGCACGTAGTGGCATTGAAGGCAAGCTATGCTGCTATGGTGTGAGTAAAACTCATTGTCTCTTCAGGTCAGCTTGACCCAGGCATATGTATCAAGCAGTGTTGGGAAAGAAATGGAATAAGTAGTGGAAAGTACTTCTCACATAAACTTGTTTTTCTTTTTCTGTTACATTGCTGAAAACTTGTTATGCTGTCTTATGATTGGCTTATACTGAAATGTTGGTATTTTTCAAGATAAGAAGTGCAAAATCTAGCTTATAAAAAGCTGCTGTAAATTGTAATTGGAGAACTTCTCCGTTGTAGAAGTCCCACATGCATGTGTGTTTGATCAAATAAAGCGACGTTAAGATAAAACCCAGTGGATGGTTTTTGCCCCGTGACAACGGGAGTGGTTGCTCAGGTAATACTTACAGTGAGAGAATTTGCGATCACACTCTCTTGTTTCATGGGGGGGCTGTGCCCCACACACCCAAACATGGGGAGCTTTGCCCCCCATACCACCCAGGACAATTATAATCAACTCCGATGGGGTGTAGACCTGGGTTATATGTTGCAACTCGGGAGGGGGGAAACTTTGTTTCTTGGCAAAATAGAAAAAAATAAAATGTCGGGAGACAGGGAATCAAACCCTGATCTGGTCATTCCCACTGCACAGTATAGTGCCTTAGCCACTCTGTCATGGGAGCACCTTGACCAGGTCCCAGACCTGTAGCCTCCTCATCCCTTCCCTACTCCTCCGTACAGTGACAGGGTAGCGGTTATTACCTACTGCTATTATACCCCTGTCGCTCTAAAAGGATCTGCACTTTTCACAACACGCTTGTTCTTGTGCTGTTCTTGTTGCGCTATATTCATCTGGTACCGATTGAAGGAGGCGGTGAGGGGGACAGAACACATGCTGAGATCAGCAAAGTAAATAGAAAGGGGGGAGAAAGGACAGCAGACAGATCTGTGGAACATTAACCACAAGAAAAGTTCCCAGTAGTAACCTTAATGTTACACATGACCACAGCAGCTTCTGCTTTTCACTTTCCAGCTCTGTGATTCATGAATACTTCAAAGTTAAAAACAGAGTAGGTGAAGAGTGGGTGGTATTGGATAAGAGACTGCTGAGTCTAAACTTGTGATTGGTAGAGGAGGACCAAGCCCCCCCAAAACTCTTTCTCAGAATGATAGAAATGTTTGCTTGCACCTTTGGTGAGTAAACATAAACCACACAGTCAATGGGATTTTGCTCTACTGCAATATTCCCAGATTTGTAAAGAAGAATTATTACATATGGACTACATTTTAAATTTCTGATGATGTTACCCTCTGCAACAGCACTAATGGCAGATTAAAAAGCTCTTATTGAGGAATGGTGACTGTAATCAGTGTGTGAACAATAATTTTTTAACTCTCTCTTTATCTCCCCTTGCACCGCACAGAGGCCCCCATCAAATTGGGCAACCTCCCAACCCCACCCGTGCCTTCTCTTCCACTTACCTCACTTCAATTCTGTTCCACACTTCCCCTTTGGATGGCTGCAGAGTGAAGAAAACTATGCAATCTGCATAGCATGTCACATAGCGCTTGAGTCGCACGGTGAAATTCACACAATTGTACAAATTTTACTGCATGATTTGCCACACTACACATGCACTATATACATTGTGAAGAATTTTACAAGTGAATTGCTGCGCTTTGCATAAAAAGTGCACCACAAAGCTAGAATTGCAGAAATCTGTGTAGTAACATTTGCCGCAAGTGCATGAATTTCATAGTTCACTATTTGCAAATGCTATATGTTATGTGTAGCGAGTAGTGGCCAAATTCACTACAATTCAAGTGTGAATTTTAGCTACACAGCACTCCTACATCTTAAATGGAGTCAGCAGGGAGTGGCATGAATTCCCCACCAAAATAACCCGGTTTCTAGGAGGCAGAGCGGTCAGCATGTCAGAGCCTATGTGTGCTTTGTATCATCCTGTGTGCTTGTGGGTTTTCTTGTGTTTCTCTCCATCACCAGGGATGCCAGTGTCTAAGGCTTAGTGATGTATGTGTTTGCTGTTGCTTGACTGTGCACATTGGAGTCAATCAGTATCCTTCCCCCCATTTTGTACAGCTCTGGCTCTCCCCCAGCTGGATCTCTGATGACTCAAGCTTGTTCCTGAACTCCATTCACCAGTGTCATGCGTGGTAGTGCCACCACTGCACTGATGGGCCACCTCGAATGGGAATCAACTTTAAATGATTTGAGGTCCTCAGTTCCATGATCAGTGCACAGATGGTTTATTTCAGGGACAATGGTATTTGAGAGGCTCAATTTTGCAGCAAAATAAACATTTTTCTAGAACTGTTACTACTACACCTCAGATTGTTTGACTGCAGTCACTTGCCATTGCTGCATTGCTGCATTACATTTGCCAATATTTGTTGATCTTTGGCTGAAATAAGCCCCTTGAAAAATGTATGTTTTGTAATACTTTCTGCCTTCATTACTGACCCCTCCTGTCGTCAATGAGGTTGCTAGTTTTGCAGCGAGACAACTGGCTGTGCATCATTTTCTCACTGGCATTGTACACCAACAATGACCCACCACACTTCCAAGCTGGCCTGAAAACCGCTCTGTGTGTATCAGGTCTCTACTCACTGTTGGTTGAAGTTTGGCTTGGATTATTTTGTTTGACCCCACTTTGTTCACTGACTTCTGAAATTTCTGTAGAAATGACTGAATCAACCACCACTACATTTGAACCATTGACTACGAGAGAAGTAACATGTTTGGGTGGAGTGCCAGAATTAAAATAAAATATTTCATGAGTTACAGTACAGTTGCAGTACAGTTACTGTATGTGGAGCAGGGGCAAGACTTAATACCTCTAGAGATGTAACAGTTATGGAAATCTTTGCGTTCATGTATGCACAGCAATATTTGATCAACTCCCCACAGTGTCTTTCTTGGACTTGGGAACATCCCTAACACAGTCTAGCTACTCATGATGCAGTGGGAGTTTAGGTGGCTACTGCCTCATTAGTGACTGTATTGTTTGGGGTGTTTGAAATGCTCAGTATGCAGCAAGAACAGATCCAGGATTGTAAACGAAACAAGGTTGTTTATAAGTATTTATAAAATGGGTTGGGAGATTTCTGCATCCTGATTGGCTAAGAAGTACCATTTGCTGTGACCTTATCAGCAAATGATTATGCCAACTAGTACTTCTTATGCCAACCAGGATGCAGCACAGAGATTCATGCCTGCTAGAAAATGTTAAAGTCACTAGTAGCCATGTTAGTACTATAAAAACAATACTTGCTGTAACAGGAAAAAAACATTACTTTCCCAGTTCAAAAACACTCACAGTCGCTGAAATACATTAATCAATCCCCAATATATTGTTCTACACAGTAAAAAATCTAATCTGACCTTTGTGTTTCTGTTTTAAAACATTTCTTGAAGGCTGCTGATCCATGGCTGTCCAGTCCCCTCTGCACTGTCCTGTTCCATTCACCTATAGTCTCTGGTCTGCAGTTCACTCCTTACCCACTCCCCTTGTGATGACCCAGATCACAATCCTTACTTCCCAGCTTGCTGCTCTGTTTTTCCCCCTCCCCCACCGATCGAGACAGGAAGAAGTTTTGTATACTAGTGGCTTATTCCCTGTTGCATTCCACAGCCTTCCCCCCCCCACCAACTGCAAGCAAACTTCGGCCTGAACTGTTGAACCTGGGTTCAAGATAGCAATGGTTTTCTAACTACCAGCTTCCCACTACACACGCTATAAACATTGCTCATACCGGTACAAAAAGACTCGCTCACTCTGACAGATGCACTAAAAGAAAAAGCAGCTGTGAGGTACAAAAGGGACACGCTCACTAGTAGCTCATTCACTATAAAAGCAAGAAAACTAAAGGAAAATAGAAAAAAATGATTGTAAAAAAGAAAGTGTTTGTCTGTGTGTTTGCTGAAGGGGGGAGGGGAGAAACCTGAGCACTCTCTGTATGAGGGAGACCCGGAAGCTGCTCTGAACTATAGCAGCTGCAAAGGAAAATGCTCACTAGTAGAACATTCCTTATAAAGGCAAGGAAACCACAGAAAAGGTAAACAATTGATTGAAAAATAAAATGCAGTGTATGCCTGTGTATTTGTTGGGGGGGGTAAAACTAGAGCACTCTGTGTAAGGGTGAAAGCCTTCTACTGGCCACCAAGTCAATGTCAAACACAGCAGACTACAGTAATATGGGAAGTGTTTTTGTATTTTTGCCAATAACGCCTTTTCCCAAAAATTTTTAACACCTTTTTGTTATCTTTTTTTTCTTAAATATTTAGTTAGGGGACCCATTTTATAAGTGGAATAGGACACTCCAAGGTGTGGTTTATGGGCTAATAAGAGCACTTACCCAGTGCTGAAGGCACTCGGCACAAGTGCCTTGTGCCTCATCACGCACTTAGGGCATGCTCTTATCAGCCTATAAACCACACCTCATTGTGTCTTATTCCTTACACATTAGCATGCATTTCAGCTCTACTAAATAAAAAGACAGACAAAACAAAAAGCAACATCAATGAATGTTAGAGAAGGTACGCAATCATAATATGTAGGTTTTTAACTAGGAATAATATGATGAAAAACAGGTTGACATTGTCCCTTTAAGGGTGGTGATGTCCTCATACCTCTTTAGTAGTTTTAAGCTGAGTAGCCCCACTGCTGCCAGTGCACTGATTTATGCAGGAAACTACACTTTCATTTTCCCAGTTACAGGCTATGTTGCTGTTCTTTGTTTCCATGGGTGTGCTGGCAGGCATACTCGGTGTACTTTGCTGAGTACTGTAAAATCTGGAAAATCCAGGGGCATCATGAGCCCTCAGGCTGCTGTAACAAACACAGACAGAGCCTGATGTACATTAAGAACTGTTTTCCCCTCCTTGTATGCTTCAGTGTGAATTAGTGAATGATCTTTGAAAGAGATGTGGGTGCTAAACTTAGAGGCCGTGACTGCATGAGTGACCCAACTGAGTGTGTATGCATGAGTTCTGGTGTGACTGGACTTCCGCAAGGCTGGCTACAGTGATGTGGTACATAGGCTTATCATCACAATATATCCCAAACATTGTAACTAAAAGCCAGCCAACTTCTATCTGACTGGTAGTGTGCGCGTTAGAAAAAATTAAAAATTGCGAATCTATTAGGATCATTGGTTTACTACATATTGTTGAATGAAATAGAGTGGGCAATGTTTGAGTGGCAGGGCAGCACATCTTTGGATTTGTGTTTATGGGGTGCGGGAGTGCAACAGTTCCATCAACACTAAAGTGCAAGTTTAAAAATCTTGGCTACACCCCAGTTTGTCTCTAGCACTGGATTATCTCATTCACTCACCAGCAGCTCTCTGACAGCTCCACTCCTTTTGCCCTCTATATTCTTAACTCTGAATCCTGGGACGTTCTAAGGAAAAATGAAGCCATATGCACCATACCATAAACAAACGTGAATACCTCAGGAACCACAAGTGCTATAAACAAAGTAGAGGCTGGAGAGTTCCCTGCTGGATGTCATTATTAGACTACATGAAAATACATGGGCTAGAGTTCAATACAATCAGTATGGACATCTGACTGAGAAATTCTTTATGAATATAGGGGTTAGACAAGGATGCATTTTGGCACCCACTCTATTTAACATATATATTAATACAATTTTGGAACAGATTTCTACTCCAGATTTCCGTGCTCCCAAAGTAGACTTCACTAGGATTGACTGTCTTGCATACTCTGACGATTTGGTTCTGCTGTCAACCTTATTATTAGGGCTTAAAAGGAAATTGATAAAGTTTGAATCCCTCTGTGTTCAGTATAAATTAAAAGTTAACTATGGTAAAACAAAAGTAGTGGTGTTTGGAAACCAGAGTAAAAACATCACTAGTTTTAAGATAGATGGGGTAAACATAGACAGGGCAAAGCATTTTGATTACTTAGGAGTCCGCTTTTCCTATAATCTTTCCTAGCACCAACACATGGAGATAATCGAAAATAAAATGAGATCATCAGGGAATGCTTTAAAAATATTTAACAATAAAATGGGAAAAACTTCAGTTAAAGGAGTTATGAATGTACTCAATGCTAAAATAAGAACAAGCATGTTGTACGCTTGTGAAACATGGGGATATGCACAGACTGGAAGGCTACAAACTATTTTAAATAATCTTTATAGACATATCCTCATGTTACCACAAGGGACACCAAAATGTATTCTAGCATTGGAATTAGGACAGCATAATTTATATTCACTCATACAGGAGCAACAGATTATATTTTTACTCAAACTTTTCTTGTTGCCCGAAAGTAGATATCCCAGAATGTGCCTTGAAGAAAGCATAAGAATGGCTAATTTGGGTTTTACTCATCCCAGTATTTGGTTTATCAAGGGGGTTATGATGCCAGCTGGTTTGGGACATCTACTTTATGAAGTATATTATGGACCTCTAGTAGAAATCAAACAGGATGTCAAAATCAGATTGGGAGCATTGGATGAGGATTTTTTGCTTACACAGCTCTCCAAGCTCAAACTTCATGACTATTACAAAACAATAAAACTTCAAAGTAGTTTTGAGTTATATCTCTCTATGATAATAAACTTTAGGTTAAGGAGGATTTACACTAGATTTAGAACAGAGTGTTATACAGAAAACTATGTGCAGCATAGATACAAGGGAAAAGCCCTATCTTCCCCATTTTGTAAATGCGGCTTGGAAACAATAGATGATTTGAAACATGTTGTACTATTATGTCCTCTCTATGAAGCATCAAGAAAGAAATGGTTGGGTGAATTTCTTGGAGGTCTCAGTCTCCCTCCCTTAAATATGTTGGATTATTTCTTCAAAACTAAAGATAAAAAAATCATTAAATTATTGGCAAAATTTCTCTTAACTACACATTTGCAAAGAATGGTTCATATTATTATGAAATCTATTTATCTTGACCGAAACAATAGATAGCTTATCTATAGTTTTAATATGCATTCTCTGTTCCGGTGTTATATGTTGGGTGTATGATTAGACCCATAACATTAGTCTCAGTTTTTTACTATTTGTATTTTATGTGATGTATATAAAATTTCATATTGTATTCGGCTTATTGCTGATCAGTAAAATTGTTTACTTACTTACTTACTATAAGCAAAGTACAAGTGGCAAAGTTGTTCAGCACAAAATTATCTTTTTAACAGTGGTATTCAATCAATTCTAGGCAGTTCTTTTATTTTTTTATACTAGCCAAAATACCAAACAAAATGATTTAAAAAAGCAACATAAATCATGTTTTGGGAGGAAAAAAGTAACAAACAAAATTATATATCCATACATGATAAGCAGGTAGTAAAGTAATTCTGTACGAAAAACAACTTTCTAATAAAAATCTGGTATTTTTACCTTTTTTTATGTTTGCTTGCACACTTGCGCAAGAAACATTATGTGACAGCTTAGGAGGGAAGTGAGTTGTGGAGGTGCGGCACTGTGGCAGCCAATGATGGCACTGCATTTGGGAGCTTGGCACTGGTGGACCAATGCAGGCACACTGTGCTGATGACATTGGTTTCCAAAAGTGCCACCAAGTTGAAACAATTTCACTGCTGTAATGAGGGGCCACCTTGTCATTGCAGTGTCAGCCATTCCGCTGCAATGAGGGAGTCACCCGTCATTGCAGGGCAGTACCTAGCCTAGTGTAATATTTTTTGTAAACATGGCAGTGGCTTGCCACCACCTCACAGCCCCATGAAAGCCAAGGGTGACCAATCCCCCTATCGGCATGCCCCTGATCCAGTTCATTTGCCGACAGTGGAGTCCACTTCCCATTGGCTTAATGCCCTCTCATTTGTTGTGTGCAGAGGGGGTGCCCAATCCCCCTTGGCATCATGCGCCCCTCAAAACAGTCTTTTCTTTGCTGGACGGTGCAATCCCTGTTGGCTTCAGTTCCCCCTTCCCAGTTTAATTTGCTGATGGGGGAGCCCAATCCCCATCAGCATAATGACCCCTCAGTCATGTTTTGTCTGTGCCAAGGGGGTGCCCAATCCCCCTTGGCATCATGCATCCCCCCGCCCATTTCTGTTCTGACAGGGGTCACAATCCCCATCAGCTGTGGTCCCTCTCCCCACAAATGCCTGTGGCACACTGGGAGCCCACCTTAGTGTGCCAAACACACCTGTAAAAACAGAAAACTAACCCGCGTTGTCTGTGTTTCCTTTTTTTACCTGTAAAACAAGAAAACGGTCCCTCAAAGTCTCCGGTTCCCTTCCCCTAACCTGCTCCCACCCTCTGTGTACTCTACCTCCCCCACACACACACCCTCACCCCATACTTACCTCCGGAACCTGCCACAATGATCTTTGGTAGACTGGGAACACGTCTGTACTCTTCAAAGATGACCGTGAACTGAAGAAATGCCGGTAACCTGTATAATGGCATAAATGTTTTCTTTTCAACTTTGGTGCACATCTCGGGCATTTTTGGGAACTTTGGCACTACAATTTAAACATGGGGTTATTGAACCTTTCACCATGAATGAAGTCACTGTCATGGCGTTATTTGGTCAAGAAAGGTGATTGCATGGACTCACCTTTTTGGGACCAATTAATGAAATGACAGTGCCACTGTTCATGAGGTGGGCTCTCAAAAAGCCTATGTTGCAAAGTTGGTGAAAAAAATCCAAAAAATGACTGTTTTACAAGTGTGCATTATGCAGTTGACTCACACGCTTGTAACTTCACGAATTTGCAATATTTTTTCACTCCAGATTTTCAACATTGGCATTTTTTCACACCTCCTTATGAATAGTACAGCTGTCATTTTTCACATCCTGGCCAAAATGTGTTTTTGCACTTCCATTGCAGAATAGTGCGGTCACTGAGGGGGAAATCAGTGTTTAGGACACATTAAGAAAATTACAGTGACACTGTTCATGAGCAGAGGTCCTAAAATGCCTATGTTGAAAATCTGGTGACAAACGTTCAGAAAATTACTGTGTTACGAGCATATGTTGCACAGTTTCCATGCACCCTTGTAACTTTCTTATAAACAAAACGGCTGTCATTTTTTACATCCTGGCCAAAATGTGTTTTCATGCTTCTGGCACACAATAGCGCATTCGCTGTTGGAAGTCAGTGTTTGGGACAGATTAAAAAAAAATCACAGTGACACTGTTCATGAGCAGAGGTGCTAAAATGCCTATGTTGAAAATTTACTGACAAAAGTCCCTGAAATGACTGTGTTATTAGTGTATGTTGTGCAGTTTCCATGCACCCTTGTAATTTTGCGCAATTGTAATATTTTCACTCCAGATTTTCACCATTGGCATTTTTTCACACCTCCTTATGAACAGTACAGCTGTCATTTTTCATACCCTACCCAAAATATGCATTTACACATCTGGTACAGAATAGTATGGTTATTGAGGGAAATCAATGTTCTGGACAGATTAGGAAAATCAGTCATAGTGACACTGTTCATGAGCAGAGGTCACAAAATGCCTATGCTGAAAATTTGGTGAAAAAATTCCACTAAATGACTATGTTAAGTGCATGCATTGCGCAGTTTCCACGTAAGCCCAGAAGTTCAAGTATTTTTAATATTTTCACTACAGATTTTCAACATTGCCATCTCTTCACACCTCCCTATGAATGGTACTGCTGTCATTCTTCACATCCTGCCCGATCTGTGTTTTCGTACATCTGGCACAGAATGGCACGGTCGCTGTGCAAACTCAAAGTTCAAGGCACATTAACAAAATCACAGTGCATGAGAAGAGGTCCCAAATTATTTCATGAGGTGGGGGGTCACAAAAAGGCCATCTTGAAAATTTGTAGTGCAAATACCAACAAATGCCCAGGGCAGTAGGGTTTCTAACGATAATGACCCACCCTGTACAGACTGACAGGCATCAGGGGTGTGCCTTTGGATTGCCAACTGTAATGCTCATGCCATTCCATCCCCACCGCACCACCCTACAGCCAGTGACAGGCATCGAGGTGTGCCTTGGACTCTTCTCTTTGGCCCCAGAGTTCACCCCATTCTCCTATACTGCACCCATTTCAGCATATGTTCTTCTGGAATGGGGTGACTGTAAAGCCGAACACCCCAAGGTACACCTCAACACGTGTCAGTATCTGCAGGGTAGGGTGAAGTGAAATGGGATGAACGTTATGGGCGATGACCCAAACGCATACCCCAATGCCTGTCTGTCTCTGCAGGGTGGAGGTGGGGTTGGCATGAAGTTCAATAATTCACTGCCATTCCTATTCTGCATCTGTATAACTCCTGAATTTCCAATGCCATTACTAGCAAGCAAACATTCAGCATTGATAAATGCTTGTTTCAAGGTGCTTTTGTGAGGCTTGATGGACAAAAGTCAACCATATCATAAACAAATGTGAATACATCATGAACCATAAGTGTTACACACAAAGTATGAGTGGTAACATTGTCCAGCACAAAATTATCTTTCTAATGGTGAGATGCAATCAGTTCTAAGCATTTTTTTATACTAGCTGAAATACCAAAAATTAATGATTTTTTTAAATAAAAACCATATACACCATACCATAAACAAATGTAAATATCTCATGAACCATAACATCTACACCCAAAGTATGAGTGGCACACAAATCTACCTTTCTAATGGTGGTATGCAATCAATTCTAAGAAATATTTTTAGACTAGCCTAAATTCCCCCAAAACTGATTTTTTTTAAATATAAAAAAACAATGTAAATCCTTTTTTTGTGGAAAACATGTAACATATCAACACCAAATCATGTAGCCATTCATGGTATGCAGGTAGTGAAGAACCCCTAGAAATACTTAAATATGCCCACATTTGATTGGTGGGCTAAATATATGCATCCAAACTGGAGATGACCACAAACGTCTCCTGGAGCTACAGTGAGTAAGTTGCCGCCAACTACAGAAGTCTACCAGAGTGAGGGGGGGTTCTGCTGCCACCTACGTTTACTAGAGTGAATGAGAAACTGCAGCATCCAGATTCTGCTGCTCATATATATAACATATAAGAATGCTTAACATGTATTTGGCTTTATTTGGAGCACTGGGTGGAGGCACACATGAAACTAATCCATCATTCACTGGGTGATTTTCCTACTTCCTTCCTGAAGACCAATTTCGGTGTGTCCACGAGAAGTCTGCTGACTACATCAAGCAGCCTTAAAAATGTGAAAGCTGACATCAAGGCTTGATCCCCAGTATCTGCATTTAAAAAAGTGAAACAGACAACCTGCAACAGGTACAGCCACACCATTACAGTTGACCCACCTAGCATAGGTAATAAGTAAGTGGTCCCTTACCTGCATCCTGTGGAGACTGGGATGGGGTGCTGGGCTGATGTATGCGTGCTCCTGTAAAATTAAGAACAGAGATGGATTCACAAAGGGCTTGCCATTCCTTAGAGAGAAAATCGGACACACAGGGAAACTTAAGCATAAAACAATACTTATCTGCTATGCAGGGGATTGGTACCTTGTCAGACCCATAGAAATAAAGCAAAATGGAGTACTATGGGGAGAATTGAGTAGTGAGAGTACAGACAAAGTAGTAGAATGGTACATGAAGTACACGATAAGCAGAAGACTTAAGTAAAAAGAGTTGTAGAGAAAAGTTACAGTTAAGGTGAAAGCGAAAGTCCAAATAGGAACTGAGAAAGGAAATAATAATAAGAGGCCGAGATAAGGAAATAAAGAATGAAGTGCCACAAGGGGGCTTGTAAAGGTTCACCTCTCAGCACCCTGTGTGGCCTGTATTGAAGTATAATATGGACCTCATGGTCTTGTAGGCTAGTGTGGGGCTTCTTTGGGCTATGGAGCCATTTCTTTTAAAATAGAGTATCCATGGTATACAATGGGTACAGAAGGGCTTCTTTCTTCCCAGACTACTAGCCCCTTCTGTATACCTCTTTCACAGTGCATCTAAGAACAGCGGTGGAATGGGCCAAGCAGACAATTACAACTGCATTTGACTGAAACATACCAACTCTATCTCTACTTCACTATCCCCAACAGCCTCTGCATTCTCCCTTGGGGTGGTATCTCCAATGTTCAGGGACTTTTGATACCCTGACAAGAATGAACCCCATTCTTAAGTCAGAGCATGTTCAAAGAAATAAGGAAATCAATACTGTGTTAGTCTTAAAAGTTGTCTGAAAGGGCTCTTCTTAATGCATGCAACATTCCTCAGATGGCTTCCTTTTGTAGTTTGTATGGTGTTACAGATATGAACATATGAACAAGCCAGCAGAAGAAGGCCATTTGGTCTATAAAGTCTGCTCGTATTGCAGGGTGCACAGCTTGAGCTAATGTCCCTGCCCTCCTTCCCCACTCCTCCCATCCTCCCTTCCCATGATTCTTATCTTCCCCTATGCCTATCCCAGCCTCTCTTAAAGCTGCTCCCTGTCTTTAATGAGATGACCTCTTCCGGCAGCACATTCCAAGTGTCCAACACCCATTTTGTGAAGAAGTGCTTCCTGGCATCCCTCCTAAACCACCCACCCTCCAGCTTAAGACTGTAAACTTAAGACAGATACTGGTAGCACATTCAGATGTGCCTGAAAGTTCTATTAAATTAGCACTGGAACTCCAAGAATAATGGACTGTCTTTGAGGTTTTGTTCCACATTTGTTTTGTTTCAGTTTGCATATCCTGGTATTTAATGATTATGAGTCCCATGTTCAAAATATTAGTTCGGCACAAACTGGGTTTGAACCATGCTAATCAGGAATAATCAGCTGTTAGGGGCATGGCCATATTCAAATGAAGCCCACTGTATGTGCGGGGCACCCCTGACAGCACAGTTGCACACAGTACCGCACTATGCCCATGCAAATGAGGGATCCCTCATGCATATGCAGCACAGTACAATACTGACAGTTTTCAGAAGTGCTAAATGGCCACTTGCATTATGCAGTTTAACATTTCTGAAACCCAACCGTTAACAGTGCACAGATGGGGTGGGTGCCCTGTACCCTTTCCATGCACCAGCAAGGGCTGTGTTCTCTGGTGGTCCAGCAGTCTCTCCCTAGCCTCTAGCCCCTCTCACAATATGTGAAAGCAGACCCTGGTGGTCCAGCAATCCCTCCCTAGCCTCAGTCCCCCTCACAATATATGAAAGATGACCTTGGTGGTTCAGTGGTCCATCCTTAGCCCTGATCCCCTCCCACAATGTATGAAAGCTGACCCTGGTGGTCTAGCAGTCCCTTCCTAGCCCTGATCCCCTTTCACAAGTTATGACAGTACTCCCTGGTGGTATAGTGGTCCAACCTCCCTAACTCTGACCTGCCCGTAGCATACATACATATGTCCCTGGTGTTTTAGTAGACCCCCCACCCTGGCAGGTACTGTCCCACCACCTCACTGCTCCCTGACCCAAATCAGAGAGCCGGCAAACAGTACAGCCCTCTATGTACCACCACAGCTGGCCACAGACTGAGCTCTCAAGGACTGATTACTGCACAGTCAGCTAATTGTACAGTACACAATCCTTGAGAGCTCAGTTTGCAGTCAACCATGGTGGTGAGTGGAGGACTGTGCTGTTTGCTGACTTTTGGGATTGAAACAGGGGAAGCAGATGATGGGACAGTACCTGCTAGAGCGGGGGATCTACTAGACAACAAGGGACATATATATGTATGTTATGAGCAGGTTGGAATTAGGAAGGAGGGACTGCTATACCACCAGGGAGTACTGTTATTAATTGTGAAAGGAGACTGGGGACAGGGAGGGTCCACTAGACCACCAAGGTCAACTTTCACATGTTGTTGAAGGGGATCAAGGCTAAGAAGGGGTCACAGAACCACCAGTGTTATCTTTCATATATTGTGGGAGGGGATTGGGGCTAGGGAGGGACCACTGGACCACCAGGGAAAACTTTCCTATAGCACAAGAGAGGATTGGGGCTTGGGTGGGGGGCTTTGCCCGGCACACTTGGTCAATGTGCATCATGCAGATAAGCCCATAATGGGCATGCAAATGGTCTGTTAGTGCTGTGCATGCCCAGTGGGCTCATCTGCAAGTTTGGGCCGAATATTGCCCATAGGGGCCACGGCGCTATCTCGTGTGAGCCACTCTTTACCTGTATGGGCAGTCTTTGGCCCAGTGCTCTGATAACATGGCATATAGCATGGTGACTGCCTGCTGTGCTCTATGCTACCATAGCCCAACATTCAGACAGATTGCATGATCAGTTTGGATTGCCCTGTCTGTCTGAATATAGTACCAGAGCCAGACGGCCCTATTTTTTTGCACTGCACACCTGTGTGTACATGCCACCAGCTGGTTCTGAATATGGGGCCCAAGTGACTCTGCATGCATAGATTCTGTAGTCATTTGGGATGGACATTTCATTTAATTGAGCTTTTTTTGTTCATTTTTCATGCATTATAATTGTTTTACAGTTAGTAATGAGTGGTCCTATGTGATTATCAATTCTTTCTTCTCTGTGATCTTTTCAGTTTCATGATTCTAGTTGTGTTCTGCTACCTGTATATTATAGAGTTTGCATAATTTTCTGTAAATTTGTCTGGCTACATTATTGTGTCTTTCTGTGTGCAGGCCTTCTGACATCAGTATCTCACATCTTGCCACTAGATTGAAAACAGTTTCTAACTCTGTAAAAGAGAACCTACACCTGTCCATTTTGCCAGTTTTTTCCTATGTTTCTGGTAAACAACCTCCCTGTCCTTGTTAGTGCATCTGCTGGGCCATCTCTAATGGGTAGGACAGATGCAGCCCTCAACTACTTCCATTACAAATTTAAGGAAAACCCTCAGGAAGAGAATAACTCTGGATAAAATCCATCAGTAAATATGGAACAAGTGCGGACAGAATCTGCAAACCAACAGCAATAAAAAATAGAACTGGGGAGACCACAACTACAATGGAAAATGCATGGTTCTGCTGCAGCTACATCATTATGACCAAGAACTGATCCATGAGTGGTTAAAAAAAAGTGGGACATTCAAGACATAAGAAGAGAAGTTGTTACTGGCTGCCCAAGACAGTGATCCCACTGTTAAAAAAGGGTGAAAAACATAGTGCAGATAATTAAAAACCCATTAGCTTGACCCCTATTTTACGCAAAATTTTAGAAGGCATCATAAAAGAAAAATAACAGCATCTCTAGGTAATATAGATCCCGATAAACATGGATTCACAAAGAGTACATCACATACCCCAAATTTTCTATGCTTCTTCAAAAAATAAGCCATCACCTTGATAAAAATACAGCATGTGATGTTATTTGTTTAGATTTCAGCAAGGCTTTTAATCTTGTACCACACTGGGCAGTATCAGAGAAGCTAAAAAGTGTGGGCATTGATCTCAAATTTATTAAATGGATTTCAAATTAGCTCAACAAAAGATGTTTTTCATATTTTTATATCATACCTTACTAGCAACCTCAGCAGCTGGTCCTCTAAAGACATGATGTCTCCAAAATTGAGGGCCCTTGTACCACCATTGATGAGGTTGCAGGATACAAGAGGATCTAAATGTAATCTCTAATTGGGCTACCACCTGGGATATGCTTTTTAACCATGATAAATGCAAAGTTATGCATCCAGGGACTAACAACAACAAACACTTCTTGTGTGGTAAACAATTGACTGAAACTGCAAATGAAAAGGATCTAGGGATTGTAGTCTCAAATTATTTAGGAAGTACTAGACATGTTAATGAAGCAATATGTAATGCTAACAACATTTAATGGGCTATACGTAGAAATATCAAATCTAGAGACCCTGCAGTACTTGGTGTGACAATCTGCCCCCTTGCTTATGATTACTGTATAATATCTGTAAAATAAATAAATGGTCTGTGTATGAAATTGTCCTCCCCGCCTCCCAGTCAGTACTGTGTGAGACTTGGCCTTTAGCTTTCAAAGTGTCAGTGAGGATGTCATTAAACAGACTAGAGAGACCTGATTAAAGGTTTCCTGTTTTTGTCTTAATTAGAACTTTTGGATCAGCTGCCAGGATATAAGCCTTGTAAACTTTTATGGTTCCTGCAGGAAAAGGCCAATTTGGTCACACAACTTTGTAATAAGTCATAAAACCTGAGATCACACTAGCAACAGGAAATCAGCAGAAGGAAATCAAAAGATGTCATATGTGGGAAATGTTCTTTTGCTGATGTTCACATTATTCAAAATACATCCTTGTAGATAATTTTGTTATGAATTAACTCCAAGGGAGGGTCTAACTGATGTCACAGAAGGGAAGGGGAGATGCCCCCTGAAATGAAACATTGTACCTGGGGAATGGGTAATATCATCTTGGGCTCTGAGACAGAAAGTTCTCTCTTACTTAAACGCACTTAAAAAGATAATACTTAGATAACAAAGATCTTAAGTATTGTGGTAGGAGTCTGTGTTCTGTAATTTTCCCATTTTCTTTTGTGATTGTGCGCGCATGCTATTTGTTTTGTATTTTATTTTACTTATTTTACAATTTTTCATAAACAACATTTTCTTTAAGATACTGCCTGTGTCTTCGCAGTCATTTTTGCATGTCACTGCTACACTAATATTAAGTCTGACATCTGAGAGGGCTTGCATTGTGTTACTAAGCTGGAAAAAGGTAAGAATACCTGGGTCTCCTATAGAGTTTTAAAAGGGTTAATTTTAGAAGCCTGTCAGGGTGCCCCTGATGAAAGATTGTACTGCAGTCCTGAAAAGGGTACATATCTGAGTCTGTACATTGGGTATGCAAGCATAAGGTTCACAGTTTGAATCCCTCCTGAACTCGAGACTAAAGTTGGTTTGGACCCAAAGCAGACAGTAGGGTTACCCTGTCTGTTACCTGTTCACACTATTGTGTTCTGAGGTTGGCACTGTGGGAGCAGAGGGCCTTGACCTGCAGAGTGTGTTTGTGACAGATTTGGTGGCAGAGGTGGGCTTTTAAAGTATTGGTAACACAAGCTTTAACAGTTCAGTGTGTCAGATTAATATCGTATAGCTCATGTGCAAAATAAGGCAGTGATTTTTTAAAAAGAAACAGAACTATATCATTTTGCTTACAGTCAACATGAACTGGAGAAGCTATGACTCCAACCCCCAGCACCAGAGCAGGTAAGTGACTTGGGTTTAACTGGAACTACAGGACTAGGTTACAAATTAAATTCCAAATTGATAGCTGAATTTAAAGAGGGAGAGGATATGGATTCCTTTTTAAATTTCTCTGAAAAAGTTTGTATTCAGGAAAATATTTCTAGGGGGTCCTGGAGTTTACAGCTATCCCCGCTACTTACTGGGAAAGCTCAGGATACATTGGGTCAAATGGACAATGAGGACAGCAATGATTACAGCAAACATAAAGCTGCAGTTTTAAAAAAGTTTGATTTAACTGCAGAAGTGTACAAAGCTAAATTCCATAAGCTCACGAGAAGCCCTGACATGTGCTACGAGGAGCTAGCCACAAAACATCAGTTTTTAAAACATTGGTGGGAAGGAATTGAAGCAAACTCTGTAGATAAAATTGAAAATGCTGTATTATTAGAGCAATTTTGGGGGGCATGCCCAGCAGAGCTGAAAACTTGGCTGGAGGACCGAGATCCAAAAACAGTGCAAGTAGTTGCTGAACTCTCAGACCGCTATGCCAAGAGTAGACCTGCTCTGAGAGCAAATGGGGCAGGGGTGGCAGTGCAGAAAGGGAAAAGAGCACCTTCAGGGCAGCAAAAACCCTCATTGCCTCCACCAAAACCAGTTAGTCCAAGGTTTCAAAGAAAAGATTTTTCTGAGAAAAGAAACTAATGTTAGGTTTGCAAAGAAACTGGGCATATTGCCAGGCAGTGTCCCAAAAGAACAAGCAATACGCTAAGTGGTGCTAGGAAAGAAGTGGGTTGTTTGTGTGTCCCTGAAAGCATGCCTGTAAACATGAGGGAACACATGCACCCAGTCACTGTGAATGGCGTACAGACACAAGGGCTAAGAGGCACAGGGGCATACCTGACGTTGGTAAAATGGGATCTGGTAGTGCCTGGTCAGCTTATACCCAATCAGTTTGTAACTGAATGAGGATTTACTGGGAAGGAGAAAATCTTGCCACTTGCTAGTGTCCTCCTAGACTGGGGTGAGATGGGGGGACTGTACAAAAGATTGCCATAGCTGAAACTTTAGCTGTTAATGTAATCATTGGCAACAATCTCAAACAAAGGATGGTGTGTGCAGTTACCCGCAGCCAAGCAGCAAAGGAAAATTGTGGTGCACTGGAACCCATAGAAGCCACTGTGGAAACCACTGGGAGGCTGGTTCCCCAGCATGTGTCTCCTGATATGAAGACTAATGAAAGGGGGGTAGAAATTCTCACAGTAGCAGTTAACCAAACAGCTATGGAAGGTTACTCTGAGGAAGGGAGGGTGACCCATTGTCAAAGGTTAGGGATGACAGTGATCCTGAGTGCCCTGATGCAAGAGCTAGGGATCCTAGTTTAGATACTGAAGTGGGCCTGTGCCATGCCTTGGGAATGTGTAAAGAGTTTGCAGCTGCTTAGAAAAGTGACCCTAGTCTAGAGACACTGAGGGCTCGGGCAGACTCTGATGGAGCACAAGGAGGTGATGGGAAATACAAAGTTTATTGTGACAATGGATTGATGTATACTCAGGATGCTAAGACAGAGGGATGGGTGATAGGCAGGCAGCTTGTCATTCCCCATGGGGTACTGTGAGCAGTTGCTCAAGAGTGTATGTGATATTCCCTTGTCTGGTCATCTAGGAATTGTGCACACTATGCAGCGATTGGCCCAGAATTTCTATTGGCCCTACTTTACCCAGCAGGTGAAGGAGTATTGCAGGTCTTGTCACTGGTGCCAAGAAATAGGGAAGACAGGTAAGAAAACCCAAGCTGCCCTAGTTCCATTGCCCATAGTGGAGGAGCCATTCCAGGGGGTGGGAATGGATATTGTGGGCCCTTTAAATGCCCACAACTGCTCCAAGAAGAGGTTCATCCTGACTGTGGTGGATTATGCCACCCAGTATCCAGAAGCAGTTGCCCTATCCTCACTGAGGACAGACAAAGTTGCATATGCCTTACTTCTCCCATGCTGGGTTTCTGCAGGAGGTTATCACCGATCGATAGGGTTCCTTCATGTTGGACCTAATGAAATGTTTGTGCGAGAAGTGTGGGGTGGTACAGAAATGCACAACACCTTATCACCTGCAAGCCAATATGCTTGTGGTAAGATTTAATGGTACCCTTAAGGCAATGCTCCAAGCGTTTTCTGAACAGCATGGGAGGGACTGGGAGAAATACCTTCCCCACCTGTTGTTCACATACAGGGAGGTGCCCCAAGAGTCAACAGGGTTTTCCCCCTTTGAGCTCTTGTATGGATGCCAGGTACGTGGGCCTCTAGATCTGATCCAGGAGGACTGGGAAGGCAAGCATGCCACCCAGGGAATTCCCATAGTGGATTATGTCCTTAGGTTTAGGGAAAGACTGAAGGAGTTTATGTGGACAGCTCAGAGCAACCTTGCAGCTGCCCAACAAAAACAAAAGTGTGGCACGACCACAGAGCCAGAGTTCGCTCATACACGGTGTGTCAGGAAGTCATGGTTCTAATCCCAGTCTAGAAAGACAAACTGCAGGCTGAGTGGACAGGACTGTACAAAGTAGTCAGAAAGGTAAATGACATGAACTATATCATAGAGTTACCTGACAGAAGACACACAGAAAGAATGTACCATGTCAACATGATGAAGCCATATGCTGATAGGGCTGACATGGTGTTTGCAGTGTGTAGTACTGCAGATGGGATGGATGAAGGAGACCCCCTTCTGGACTTGCTGGAAGAAAGCAAGCGGGAGTCCTCTGTAGAGGCAGTTAAATTGTCACCCCAGTTGGCCCCAGACCAGATCCAGGAAGTAAGAGAGGTTTTAGCAGACTTTTCCCCACTGTTTGGTGCCAAGTCTGGACTTACCCCCTTAGTGACACATGATGAGGAGACAGGGACACAGGTGCCCATACAGCAAAGAGCATATTGGGTGTCCGAGGCTGTCTAAAAGGACATTGGGGGAAGGTGGAGGAAATGCTGTATTTAAGGGTAATCCAGAAATCCCATAGCCCCTGGGCCTCACCCGTAGTTCTTGTTCCCAAGCCAGATGGCTGTACTCATTTTTGTGTGGACTATCATGGACTGAATGCAGTCACAACATCAGATGCCCACCTGATGCCACAGATGGATGAACTCCTGGACAAGTTGGGAGGGGCGACCTACCTTATGACTAGTGGTGGGGGAAGTGTCCGAAATTCGCTCTGCGAAGTGATTTGCAGAGTAACATGGAATCCGCAAAGTACTCTGCAACGCGAAGCGGAGTACTTTGCGTAATGATGGGGAACACAAAGTCCATTGAAAACAATGACTTTTCATTATTCCGCCTTACCCAAACCACTTCTCCACCAGTTTTAAGGTGAAGTACATTGAAATCAATGTACTTTGCCTCACTTCACCTTGTTATTGAGCTCCAAAGGCAAATTTTGCAGTGCTTCATGGGATTGCAGGTCACTTGGGCTCTAGATTGTTCTGCACATCCTCAGTTCTGTGTAGTATGTGTGTAGAGGAAGATGGAGACAGTTTCCTCTCAGAGTTCTGCAATTCAAATCCCCTAAACTGTTAAAAAAGCCTTTTTGAGCTATTTTTTTTTCTGTCAATTTAGTACACTTACTGTAGGAAACCCTCCTGTGCTCATGTCATCTTAGAACAGTCAGTCTGTGTACTGTGAAGTGTGCTTTGGAGGAGGGGCCTATTTGTGATGTAGGTAGATTAACTGGGAGAAAAAGGCAGTCTTTCTGTTTTGGTTATATTTTTCTTGTATAACTGTGTTAATGTACACAATAATATTTTCAGTAATTCTTGAAATTTTTCTTGCTGACAGTTGTGGTGCAGCAGTGTATAATTTCAGTTTGTTTAAAACATTTGGTTACATTACTAAAGGTTTTCAATTTGCTACACATTACTTGTAGTGTCTGTGAGTGTGTGTGCGATGCGTGCCATTAAATCAGACACCTTTTATTGTGCCACAGAGTAATTGCAGCAGTGTGAACCTGCTATCCACCACACCTGCATGAATTGTTTGTACTGCTTTGTAGTATCTTTACTGGTAGTGGACTGTTACTGCTGTGCACTACCCCCCTCCCAACCAGCAAAAGGTATACTTTTCCAGATTTGAATTTGTGACTTGTGAGCACTAATGAGGTGTTGTGCCTTTGCATTTGCATCTCTTGAGTGCGCAGCGCAATCTTAATCTGTCCGTGTGTTTGCAGTACACCAATAATTCCAGGAGAATTTGCATTTCTTGTTACACTCTCATTTCACTTCGTCAGCACTGGAGAATTTTCTGTACACAAGACAGTAGCATTTTGGGGATGCAGATTAATTCTGGTGACTCTGTGTGACCACTGCGCACATGACTGAGTGCGCCATTAATTCTGGGAGACTTTGCATTTCTTGTTACACTCTCATTTCACTTCATCAGCACTGGGGAATTTTCTGGACACAAGACAATAGCATTTTGGGGATGCACATTAATTCTGGTGACTGTGTGTGTGAAGAGCTGCCAGTATTATTGTCACTTTGCCTTACTTTATGTAAAGGCGGAATGACAACTCAAAGTAATAATTACAAGGCAAAGTGAGCCTTTTGCATTGGCCACTTCATGTAGTGGAGTGACAATGCAAAGTGCCCACTTCCGGGGCACTTCTCTGATGAAATTTGAATTAGCTGCATCTCTACTTATGACTATTGACCTGACAAAGGGGTATTGGCAGGTATAGTTAACTGTCAGAGCGAGGGAGAGGTCGGCCTTCATCACTCTGATAGGTTATTTGAATTCAAAGTAATGCCTTCCGGAATGAAGAATGCCCCGGCCACTTTCCAAAGGTTGGTGAACCAGGTGTTAAATGGTGCTGAGGAGTACACTGTGGCATACCTGGATGACATTGCCATCTTTAGTGCCAGCTGGGAGGAACACCTGTCCCACTTAGAGAAGTGCTGGGCAGGATACAGAGGGACAGGCTCACTGTCAAGGATAAGAAGTGCCAGGTGGCCATGGTTGAAGGTGCATACCTCGGTCATGTTGTAGGCTGAGGACAACTCCATCCTAACCAAGCGAAAATAGGGGTGATCAAGGCATGGCCCAGACCAGACATGCAGAAGCAGGTCAGGAGTTTTCTAGGGACAACAGGGTACTATAGGAAATTTGTACCCAATTACAGTGCCCTGGCTGCTCCCCTCTCTGACCTGGTAAAGAAAAGGATGTCTAAGTAAATTACCTTGAACCAGCCTATGAAAAAGCCTTTACCAAACTGAAGGAAGCACTCTGCAGTGCTCCTGTACTGACAAGTCCAAACTACAGTAGATTGTTTGTAGTTTAGACTGACACCTCAGATGTTGGTATTGGGGCAGTGCTGAGTAAGACATCCAACCAAGGGAAAGATCACCCCATAGTTTACCTGAGTAAAAAGTTACTTCACAGGGAGCAGGCTTACTCTTCTGTGGAAAAAAAGTATCTTGCCATGGTGTGGGCTCTAAGGAAGTTAGAGCCGTACTTATACAGGCAGCATTTTGAGGTACAAACTGACCAAAACCCACTAGTTTGGCTGACACAAATGGGTAAGATGAATGGTAGATTACTAAGATGGAGTCTTGCCTTGCAAGGGTATGACATGACGATCTCACATAGGGCTGGAACAACCAATCAGAACGTACATGGCTTGTCATGTCTATTTGAGGAAGGAACTGACTTAGGGAGCTCATCCCATGCAGGAGATAGTGCTCCCAAATTCAGTCTAGGTGGGGAGGAATGTGATGCTCTGCCCCCTTGCTTATGATTACTGTATGATATCTGTAAAATAAATAAATGGTATGTGTATGAAATTGTCTTCCCCTTCCTCCAGTCACCAATGTGTGAGACTTGGCCTTTAACTTTCAAAGTGTCAGTGAAGATGTCATTAAACCGACCAGAGAAACCTGATTAAAGGTTTCCTGTTTTTGTCTTAATTAGAACTTTCAGACCAGCTGCCAGGATATAAGCCTTGTAAACTTTTATGGTTCCTGCAGGAAAAAGCCAATTTTGTCACAGAACTTTGCCATAAGTCATAAAACCTGAGATCACACTAACAACAGGAAATCAGCAGAGGGACATCAACGAGAGATGTTTGATCAAAGGATGTCATATGTGGGAAATATTTTTTTACTGATGTTCACATTATTCAAAATACATCCTTGTAGATAATTTTGTTATGAATTAACTCCAAGGGAGGGTCTGACTGATGTCACAGAAGGGGAGAGGAGATGCCCCCTGAAATGAAACATTGTACCTGGGGAATGGGTCATATCATCTTGGGCTCTGAGACAGAAAGTTCTCTCTAACTTAAATGCACTTAAAAAGGTAATACTTTGATAACAAAGATCTTAAGTATGGTCGTAGGAGTCTGTGTTCTGTAATTTTCCCATTTTCTTTTGTGACTGTGAGCTCATATTATTTGTTTTGTATTTTATTTTACTTATTTTACAATTTTTAGTAAACAACAATTCCTCTAAGATACTGCCTGTGTCTCTTTAGTCATTTTTGCATGTCATTGCTGCACCGATAGTAAGTCTGATAGCTGTAAAGGCTTGTATGGTGTTACTAAGCTGGAAAAAGGTAAGAATACCTGGGTCTCCTATAGAATTTTAAAAGGGTTCATCTTGGAAGCCTGGCTGGGTGCCCCTGGTGAAAGATTGTACTGTAGTCCTGAAGAGGGTACATATCTGAGCCTGTACATTGGGTATGCTAGCATAAGGTTTACAGTTTGAATCCCCCGGCAGAACTTGAGGCTAAAGGTGGTTCAGACCCAAAGCAGACAGAAGGGTTACCCTGTCTGTTACCTGTTCACACTATTGCACTCTGAGGTTGGCACTGTGGGAGCAGAGGGCCTTGACCAGTGGAGTGCATTTGTGACACTTGGCACCACTTTACAGATCCTATTTTCACCCCCACCTAGATTACTGCTCCCAGTTGTAGTGTATCTTTATGAAAAATGACATCAACCAGAATGAATGAGTTCAAAGGCGAATGACAAAGTGTATGCTTGGGCTATGAGATTTGCCTTATTGAGAAAGATTAGAACATCTAAATCTTCTCTCTTGTAAAATACTGTCCATCACATCTGACTGAAGGTGTGGCAGTTGTCTTCTACGTGGACACTCACCAAAAGTTTCTTTCTGTCCTGTTTGGTTTGTTTATCTTACACATTTTTGGGGGTTCTGTGACTATAACTATTCTTTTGGTTAATTTTGTTTCCAACTTAGTGGTAGTAATTTGGGTGGTAAGATAAAAATCTGTTCTAACATTTGCTAGGTATAATCTGGTCACTACTCAATGGCAGCGAGTGGATCTCCAGATAATATTTTTGGGATTCCTCCCTGGGTGAGAACCAGAGGGATTACACTTCTTTTCTCATTTATCAAAGTTATCCTATGAAAGACTATTCAAAGAATGTTATTTTAATGGCTTATGCAACTTAGTATAGTTTTTTGCTAGTGCAACTTGTGATAAACATTGTGTAGCTGTTCACCGCTCTATCCATGGGATATACCACCCATAAGGGGTATGGAAGGCAAGAAATCCTAGTGGAGGGTTCTACCCCTAGAGGTGATGTGTGATGATTCCCTTGGCTAATGGTCCCTTGGGAAGGAGCCAATGTGAGAGACAGGCAAGCCACTGGAGGTGGCATGGAGAATGGTGGAGCAATAAAAAAAATGCTTCAGGAAGAAGCTAGAAGGCCTGGCTTTTTATGGCTTGAGCAGAGGGAGTGGTTAGTTGTTCCATCTCACTGAACTACAGGTATAGCCTTCCATTTTGATGGGCTTACACAACTTAGTTTAGTGTTATGCTTGTGCAACGTGTGATAAACATTGTGTGGCTGATCACCTCTCTATCCATGGGATATACCATCCTGTAAGGGTAGGGGAAGACATGCAACCCTGGATGAGGGTTCTACCCTTAGAGGTGACACAGAAATAACTCCCTTGGCTAAAGGTCCCTTAGGAAGGAGCCCCAGAAATAGTGTTGAGCAGAAGCATTGCAGTAAGTGATGAGTACATACTGGTATGGAGGACCTGTACATAGGTCAAGTAGGTATCATGTATACAGGAGCTTGATGTATGGTAGCAGAAGGCAACGGGGATGAATAATGATCAGCTTGTAGGTATGAACAATTATAGCAAAGGCATGACTTCCTAAGAAGAGAGGGAATGGCAAAGGAGGTCACCATCCATCTCAACCCAACAATGGAAACCTACCAAAATAACTCAGGGGAATATGTTACTAAACCTAACTAGCTATTATGACCATTGGCAGAGAGGAGAGGAGAGGAAAAAAACTCCTTTGAGAAGGAAACCTCTAGCATCCAAGACCTAGGCTGCCTTCCCTTCAGGCTTTAGGACATTTTGTTTAGTGATGGCTCTACTGCTGCAATTTATAAGGCTGATCCAGGGGTATGGAAAATATTCCAATTTGGGGGAAAACTCTCACTCTGTCCCTCTAATTGGAACACCCTGAAGGGTTATGAGCAAACTCTGCAACAACAGGACACACCGCACATGGTACCGACCTCCAAGGCAGGTAGGAGGAGAGTAATGACCACTGAGGCACTCAGCTGGCCTACCAATCTAAGAACAAACCAGGTGAACCAGAGGTGGTCATAGGGAGAATAGATTAGAAGGTGCCTCTGAACTCACTCAGCTAGCTATAGGGGCCCTACTGTTGAGGGCCATGGCCCTCACAGCTGAAGTCTTAAATTCTACATCAAGAGATGCTACCAATGATTTAGACAGCTGAAACTCTGCCCGGAGTGAGGACATTCCCACTATGGGCCAAATAAGAAGGACCCCTCTCCAAGTTTCACATGCTCAAAATGCGGACTTCATTGGTGAAGAGCAAGACTGTTGACTGCAGGGCAGACCCTGAGCCATAGAAAGTAATGGTCATGGCTGGCATGTCTCTGAATTGTGGAGAGAATGTGCATTCGAGTATGAAACATTGAGGATCCTCACTTAGGTCATGCATAATTGTATCAAGCATGAGAAGACTAAACCTCCATGTAGGTTAGTCTGAGCAAACAGTGGACCCACATGTGGGTCTGAGAAAAAGGCAGACATCAATTCCATAGCCTCCAGGGAATGCATGACAATCAATTCCATTAGCAAAGACAAATTATGAGTGGTATTCAGAACTGTAATTTCTTATGTGAGTAGACAGTAGGAGGCTGGATGAAGCCAGCAGCTGTTGATTAGGTAGGAGGGGGCTGCAAATGCCAGTCTTTGAATCCATGAGGTTTAGACAATGAACTTGATACGTAATATGCTTGATTACCTTAATGCCATGTAGGCTGCACAGAAGCAGTGGTAGGAAACTAGGCAAAGCCAGTGGCCAACAAAAATTCATTTAACTTTCAGAAAAGCATGCTCCTGCTACTTGAAGACGCAATGCCCCACTGTGACATCTCAGTCCCCCGTTGTGGGAATAACAGACAAGCCACAAGCTGGACACTATGAGATCAATGGCTAATTTAAAGACTAAAGTTTCAGCAGAGAGAAAATAGAAATGTAATGATTTCATGCCAGCAGCTGTAAGCTGGGCTGACATGCATTGGAGTAAATATATAGACCAGTTGTGAGAGCTTTATTTATGACAATAAATGCATACAAAACCTGTACATAGGACAAGGATAATATTTTGTTTCTTGCAATTTGATATACTTTATTAGATTAAGAAGTATAGTTAGATTAAGAAGTATAAGAAAGCATAACATATAGCATATAAAAACAAGGAACACGGTACATTAATCCATACAAAGAATAACAATAGTAACACAACCACTAGCACAACAAAAAGGAGAATAAATAACTAATAATAACAACAGACTTTACCCCCCCCCATTCCATGCTTGCTATACTGAGGAATGTCTGAGATATACTGTACACCATTGGTATCTGGGGCAACACTCCTAATTTAATGTCTATCCTAGACAACATACACCCTATTCATCAACTGAAAGACCAGCAGCTCCTTCAATCCTTCCAGTAAAAAAATTGAATAAAAGGGAACCAACAAGCCTGGAATTTCTGTAACACTGGTAAGCTGAACCTATAGCCCTGTCTGTGTTAGAGGCCATAAAAATCTCCTGAACCCATTCCACCCAAGAAGGTACCTGACTGCCCCTTTCAATGGCTTAATAAAAGTAACTTTGTGGTTCCTGAGATCAAAACCATGTATGCTTTCTCATTTTTAGAGATAATTGTATCATAATCTCCTAAAATACATATTTCTATTGAAAAGTATCCTGCATGACCAAAAAAAGGGGCTACTAATTCTTCAATACTCATCCAAATGGAAGCAATCGGAGGACACATTCACAGGACATGTGGTAAGGTACCCTTCTCCTGAGAACAAATCGTGCATATACCATCAGGCAATCTGCCCATCTTTTGCAACTTAACCGGAATAAAATATAGATTGTGCAGTATGTTAAATTGCATTAGTGTTAATCTGTCTTACTTCATATACTGTATTTGTAAAGATTCCTCTAGATCCTGGTCCAAACAATAGTAGGGTAGTTCAAATGCAGGACATTGTCCCAATAATAGTCAGTAGAAGCCATCCTGCTTCAGGCATGCTTGCCTATTTCCTGGGAGATATAGGCAACTGGTCTCCACTGAATGAAGAGAGAGGATAAAGTAGTAAATAGATCACCCACAACACCATGCCATGGAGTAGGACTAGGACAATATTAACCATATGAGTAGTAAAATGTGGGTGGTAGTGCAGGAAGCCCACCCCCTCCAAAAAAAAAATTAAAAGTGCTCATGGTCAACTCAAAAGTGCTCACAGACTTTGAAAATGTAGGTAGTTTGCATTGAGAGAATGAATCGATAGAGAGTATGCAGGGGTACCAAATGAGCTGGAGTCAATGAGAGGACATGGGTCATAAGAGGCCAACACAGAAAAGACTAGTTGGGGATGGAGCGGCAGCTTCGAGGAGGAAAAGCCAGAGCAGGAGAACATGGGCAACAAACACAGGAGCACAGGGAAAGCAGCAAGGGCAAAAGATAGTCACAGCCTCAATAATGGAAAGAAGATACGGGGGGGGGGTGGACAGAAACAAGATGGGGAGTTGGGAGCAGAGGAAGCAACCATGATGGAGCAGGACAGACAGGACAGACAGCCACAGGGTGAGCAGCAGACAGGATGAGGACAAACAAAGGAGCAGGAGAAAGCAAGGAGAAGAAGCACAAACAGCTGCAGGGCAAGTGGCAAACAGAAATGGAGGGAAGGGGGTGCAGAAAAGCAGAAGCAGTGACTGGAGGAAACAAAACAGAAAGATACAGGCAGGAGAAACACAAGGAGATAGGACAGGGGGACTCGGGGGTTCACAGAAGTGAGAGGTACAGGACACAGCAAGCACCACACCAAACAGCATGAATGAGAAGAGTCCAGCAGAAATGAGTAGGGACAGGAGGAGAGAAAGAGACAGCTAAAAAATGCTTCAGGAAGAAGCTGGAAGGCCAGGCCTTTTATGGCTCGAGCAAGGGACGTGGTTAGTTGCTCAACCCCATTGAACTACAGGCACAGCCTTCCAATTGTTTCTTGGTTTTAATATTTATCTTTGTTGCACTTTATTGGTAGTGGGCAGGATTCACAAAGCAGATGTGCTGGGCACAAATGAGATGTGCCAGTGCATCATGAAAATGCACCATGGCACCATTGACATAAGGCAGAAATGCCCTTGCGCATCCCAGATTTGCTGCGCTGGAGGGCGAAAATAATGATATGCGGTGCATCTGGAGGGGGTGTGTTGCTGCATGCACTGTGCAGAGCCATTCACAACATAAAATGAATGCGCAAACACAGCGCATTCACAGCATGTCTGCCAAATACTCCTTAAGGAGATAAGTATAAAAGAAATAGACTTAAGTGCAAGCAAGCAAGCAAGCAGGCAGACTGCAGGATAGCAGCAGCAGCAGCAGCAACAGGCAGAACAGCAGCAGCAGAACATAGGCCAAAGAGATGGATGGTGCACCATTCCTGATGGTGGGAATGATAATGGGAATGAGGAGATGGGCAAACCAAGAACATGGCAGCAGAAGACACCGTAGGTGGCCTGCCCCAGCCAGACTACTGTTCGAACAACTGACACACGCAGAAGCAGTCAACTGATACCGTCTAAACAGGGCAATTCTGAGGCAGCTCTGTGAGCTGTGCCATGATGAAATGCAGGCAGCCACTGGAAGGGGTCATGCCATATCAGTGGAGACCAAAGTGACGTGCCTTCTCACCACAGGAACCTTCCAGAGGCCAGCTGGAAACACCACTGGCATATCCTAGTCATCCATGTCCTGTCTCCTCACACAGTTCCTCATCGCACTGCTCCCACATACTTCAGAAGTCATCCACTTCCCAAGCACACAGGCAGAGTGGACAGAAGCCATGCAGCAGTTCCACAGGGTGACATGCATGCCAGGCAGCATAGGGGCCATTGATTGCACCCATGTGACAATTCATGCACCACCTAGTGAAGAGGCCATGCTGTACATGAACCGCAAGGGGTTCTACTCCGTCAACTGCCAGGTGGTGTGCAATGCCACAGGATGCATCAGCAATGTCTGTGCGACACACCCTGGGAGTACACATGATGCCTTCATATGGCACCAATCCACCCTGTGCCACCAGTCTGAGACTGGGTACATACCCATCGGCCACCTAGTGAGTGAGTAGGGCATACATACATGCCCATGAACAGGACACCATGGCGCAACAAATAACAGGAGGGAGAGCATGTGTGCATTGGCCACAGCAGAGCCTGTGCAGGGGGAGATGCCCAGGTGGGACATTGGAGGTAGGCACGCCAAGGGGGTGGAGCACATGATATGGGGGACAGTGCAGCATGGGAGGTGAGGTGATGCACAACAGCAGGTACATATGGCAGGGTAGAATGCACCACACACAGCCAGGTACAGGTGACCACTGGACAATAGAGGGCAGGTAATGCTGGATGGTACAGGTGTGAGCATCCATAGTAGTATGCATGGGCAGGTACAGGGCAGCTGAGGGCAGCCAGGGCATGCAGGTGCTGGTCAGTACAGGAATGCACTGACCCACCATGGGGGAAGATGATGCACCAGGAGGTGCAGAACAGAGTCAGAGGTGGACAGGCAGCAGCTGCACCAGAGCACCACGGTGGAATGGGAGGGTGGGACTGTGATACACAATGCACATGTATGTGAGGTTGTAACAGACTGCTTTTGCCCCCCACAGGTGATGCGGCATACCCCCTCTGACCCTGGCTCCTCACATCCTTCCACCGACCTGGCACAGAGGCGGAGGAGTGCTACAATGAGGCACACAACCCTACACGTGCCATCATTGAGCGTGTCTTCAGCATGCTGAAGATTCGCTCTAAATGTCTGGCTAGATCAGGTGGTGCCCTACAGTATAGCCTAGAGGATTGTGGCATATTCCTGGCCAGTTGTATGCTGCAAAACATGGCCATTGACCATGGAATAGCTGTCCAGGCTGAGGAGGGAAACTGTTCCAGGGAGGAGGAGGAGGGGGAGGGAGAGGAGGAGGAGAAGGATGCAGTGGAGCAGGGGCTCCATGGTGGAGGTGGCAGACTTCCACTGGCCCACAAGGACCCAGGCCTGGTCACCAGGTACTGGCAGCACAGGGACACCATCATGGATGAGCACATCAGGGACTGCAGGTGAGTGACTCAGGTGAGACAAACATGGCAGCCCCCCCACTTACACCCACACCCACACACACACACTCACACACCCACACACCCACACACCCACACACACTCATACACCCACATCCACACCACAGGGCACACAACGGTAACACAGATATCATGTAGCGCACCCATGAGAGGTGAAAGTGATGCGTGCGTACACACACACACACACACACACGTACAGCAGGACACGCACACATGGCCGGGGGGGACTCAGTGTCTGTGCTGAGGATAGCATGGATTAGTGTGCATCCACAGGCACACATGCAGTGCACACACATGTCCACACTCATCACACCCATGCTACACAGCACAACAACGGTGCCCCCAGCCATGCACAATGCAACACACAGGTGACCCACACAGGCATTGTACTGGGGCAGGCGCATGCCACCCATGCAACCCCTGGCACAGTCAGCCAGGTCTGTGGACTGCTATGGGTGCAGGCAACAGGGGCCATGGGGGCTGTCAACCCATGCATCAATGATAGACACCATGGGCGCCATGGACAAGTGGGTATCCACGCCCATGCCTGGTGGCTGCTGTGCCAGCGCTGCTGGCTGTGGCGGGGGTGCCCACCACCCCTGGAGGGGTAAAATGAAACTGTGAACGTGTGCTCACCTGGTGTGGCATCCCTAAGACCCAAGTGGAATCCGGGGGTGTTGGGGATGGCCATGCATGGTGATGGCATCACCATCAATGGATTCACCTGACACTGTGACCTGGGCTTGCGTAAAGCACTCCTGGGGGTACAGCTGGCAGCCTGGCAGCCACGTGGCACACTGTCTGCACTCGCTGCCTAGGCAGTGAGTGCCATATGCTCCCAAGCACCAGTCGTGCCCACCCAAGGTAGGCAAGCCTCTGCCAATATCTGGGCATGCCAGAGAGCTGTCAAGTGATGTTCCAAGGCCAGCTGCATCTGAATGCCCCTGAGCTCTGCCCTGAGGGGGTGCCTGCCCCTCCACGGTGTCCCACAGGAGGCGTGAGTAGCCCTCAACCCAGTCATCAGAGGATGCATCACTGGAATGGCGCTGATGGCAGGTGGGGTCCCGATCTGCTGCGCTGCATCCACCATAGGCAGATACACCACATCAGGCCACTGACTGGGCAGGGACTGGGCACAGGTAACCTCTGCATGTCCAGGAACACCTGCATCATTGTCCCCTGTTGCCCACTGCTGCACCACAGCACCGTGCTGAACAGTGCCGGTGGTTCCTGTCCCCAAAACAGCACCAGAAAAAGGACCCCCATCAACTGCCACCATGGGAGGTTGTACAGGCCCTGTGAGTGTGCTGGGGGCCACAGGACCACTGATGCCACATGATGCCACCAGTGCACTCACCTGTGCTTCGGCCAGTCTGCTGTCAACCATGTCCCCCCAGATTTGTGTGGCATCTGGATCATCATCATATGCCCAATGTGTACCAGATGCCAGCACCAGTAGGGCATCCATAATATCCACCCTGTCCTCTGGATCGTCACCAGCCAAACCCAGTATGCTGACCAGCCATGATCAGTTCTGGCCTGCAGCCATGGCACCGGTCATGGAGGGATTTGATGTCCCTGTACAGGTGCTAATGGACATGGGTGTGAACAGCCCAACACCCTGGACACCACCCAATGGGATATCATCCCAGATGACCACCACCACACACCACAGTCAGCTTCCCCCCACTGGGCAGCATGTCATGCATTGCAACACATAGTAGATGGACAGGGCATACAGCAACATGATTAGTGCACAAAGGCACATGGTCACCTAGCATCCCACAGTAGGGCTAGTCAATCAATCAATCGATCAATCAAACTTTTATTAATATAAGGTGCCCTTCCAATGCTCAGGGCACCTTTACATTATACCATTAAAAACTCAACACATATAATAAAACACATACAAAAACATATCTGTATAACTTCAAAATTCAATACATTTCTGAGAAGGCCTGGTTAAATACATATGTCTTTAGAAGATTTTTAGATTTTTAATCAGGACACCCATGGCACACACACACAGGCAGGCATAGTTCTTTGGACATATATACTCACAGTGCTGCAATGGACTGCCACCTGTCTGGAAACCCCCTCCTGTAACTTCCTGCACAACTGTCCAGCGCATGCAGGCCACCAGCAACTCCTCGGTAGGTGTGAGGTGCACACCTGTCTGTGGCCCACCCTTGTCCCACCCAGGGAGGCCTTGATGTTTGCCATCTTCTCCTTTACTCTCCTCTTCTCATCAATGAAGTTCTTCCTGCATTCCTGAGGTGTTCTGTTGTACTTTCTGTGGCATTAACATGCCTTGCCACTGCCCCCCAGCCCTCATCCCTCTGCTGGTGGCTGTCAACCCTGCCAGCCAGGATGTTCTGCCGTAAGAGGTAGGCCTCTATCAGGTCCCTGTCCTTGTCTGATGTGAAACTGGGACATCTTTGTCCCACAGCTCTGTACTGTCTGGACATTTTGGTTTCTGTGGGTGACAATATGCAGGCATGAGCACAGTACAGGCAACTGTGGCTGTGTGCCAGCAACATGGCTGGCTGCTGCAGAGACACAGCACCCTGTATGTGTACCTCTCAACCACCTGCCTTGCATATCAGGGACAAGGCTTAGAACATTCAGGGACAAGTGGCCAATATCAGGGACCCAGTTTAAACAATGGTAATATTAGCTAACATGTCCTGCCATATTGTCTGACTTGGTGTGAAAGGTATTATTTGAAGGGGAGCTAGACTGTAACACATAAGTCTGGCATTCTGTTGTTCTATGAATCCTAACTCTTCTGCAACAGAACCCCCAGCTGTAGATGGAACAGTGGAAATTTGTGAGACACACACTCAGGGACATGCCTGAAGAACAAGAACAGTTGAGAGGTATACCTAAATGCCCTCAAATCCCCACTGTCATATTGTGTTGAGGAGCTGTAAATGGTAGAATGTGAACAGACCTACCTTCAATGATGCAATTTCTGTCGGTCACCTGAGGTGTTTGAAGGTGCATTCCGGAGCATTTTTAGCTCAGGGCATGCAAGTGAGATTGGGAGCATCTGTACTGAGATGCTAAACAGGTGAAATGCCCTTGAATTTGAGATTATATGGGAGCATTGTCTGTGAATTGCATAATCGCCCCCAGCTCATCTCAATCAGCAATGCACAACTGATGCATTGTGTGCATCCCTATGGCTCATTCCCTGTTCATGTGTGGTTGACTTGGAGCATTTCCTGAATGCGGCACAAGTCACACAGTGCATCACCATGCATCCGCAATGCAGAATCAGTGGCATGCCAGGCAAAGCGCTACCTGTCTGGTAGTTCCGACTGCACGATCGATTACAGCAGCACATCCAGGTCCCCATGTGCCATTGATGCTGTGCCGCATGACTCATTGAGTGCATGTATTGCACTTTGGCGTGATATAGAGTCAATGCACACCTGCAGTGCACGGCCCAACACTGACAGTGTGTGCGGCAACAGTGCACTGTGAGTGGCATTGTTTGCCCTTCAAAATATGGCAGATATGTGTAAAATGCGCATGCATGACCCGGTCGTGACCCCTGACCCTGGTCTCCCACCCCTGCAGTGGACATGTACGATCATACGCAATGGGTGGCTATCGCGCATTACCATGCTGCAATACTGCGTTGCATAGTCTGGTGCACGACGGCCTATCACGCATGTGGTGGGACTGGACCATTGCACATCAGCAGCCTGATCTGTGCACACCTGCCCAGGAGACAGATATAGGAACCATGCCACATGCTCAGACAGCATGGCCCAGGGCCATGAACTTGGGAGAGGTTGAGCTGGTCAACCTGGTGGCACTGGTAATGCCTCTGAGGGGACAGCTGTTTGGCACAGATGACCTCACTGAGCCATGCTCAGCAGTGTGGGTGAGGGTGATCAAGTGCCTGGTGCATAGGACCAGGGTGGAGCACACAGGGGAACAATGCAGGCACTGCTATGGGGATCTGCAGCAATGGGACCTGGACAGACTCCAGAGCCTCCGCAGTCAGGCATGCAGGGGTGCAGTGCCACGCCCAGGTAAGTCACATCAACCTACAGCTACACAGGCAGGTAGGGGTTTGTGTTGAGGTGTGGGGGGCTGTGTGCACTGGTGCAATGCCCACCACCACACACACACACACACACACACAGCATGCCATGTCCCTCCGGCATGTGGGGTGCAGGCATGGCCACCGTGAGTAGCAGTATGTAGCATGGTGCACGATTGGGGGGTGCATGGAGACTGTGGAGGATGCATTGTGGTACAGCCATTGACATGGCACACATCCATCCACAAATGCATGGGATGGGGTAATGTGTGTTGCTGCACGCTGACTGGGGTGCCTTCATTGGGGCCCTGTGGGGATGGATCCATCACTGCATGCTAGCACCAGTGTTGTTGCTGTGGGACATGGGGGGGGGGTGTTACACACCTACCATCACCTCACGATGCTCTTTGCTTGGGTTCCCCTCACAGGGCAAGCAGACAGGCAAAGAGCCACAGCAGCGGTGGAGGTCAGGCTTGCTAGGGCCAGTGGAGGAAGCCAGGAACCAGGTTGTGCGGGTGCAGGTGAATGTTCTTCTTGTGCATCCTCTGTGTGTTCATGGGGGGGCAGTGCCCACTGCAGGCCATTGCTGGACACATGTGCATGTCCGTGTGATGCATGTTGTGCACACGCATGAGGTGTGGCCATGAAAGCCTGTGCTTGGGCTACAGTGCATATGGCTCTTGTGTGTCCTTCCACCTTGTGTGCATCTGCTACAGACTATGGGCACAGTGTGGTGCTCCACTGGTGTTTGGATGGAGCCTGCATGCTTGTGCAGCCTGCTGGCATCTGCACATGCTGTGTGGGACATGGCCGTATGCCCCTCTGTGCCTACCTCTACATACACATGTGGACCTTGTGCTATCTGAGTACCATTGCATGGTCACAGTGTGGCACTGTGTGCCAGCCTGTTGCAGGTGTGCGTTGTGCCTAGCTGACTGTCACCCATTGCCATGGTGGCTGTCTCCTGCACACTTGCATGGTGGGCAGGGGAGGGTAGGTATGGAATATGGCACTTAGTACCTGTTGTCTGTGTCCCCACTGTAGGTCCATGGAGAGTACAGCCAGGTGTGCTAGGGCAGTGACTACTCATCAGGCATCTGGCAGGGTTGCAGCTCTGGAGGGCACTGAGGAGGACTATTGAACCACTGTACAAGAGCAGCTCCTGCAGGCCATCACTTTACTTGTCTGGGTGCTGAGTACCAGGGGACGGAGGGGTGACCACCGTGCTGTGGCCCATTAATCACAATAGGTCACTGGGACACTTGTACATAGCCCCTTTGTTGTTATACCCCAACCCGCCGTGCCCATCCCCATTGTCTGTTGCTGTCCACTGTTCCCCCAACACCATACCAACACCCTCCTGTGAACTGTTTGTTATGTTGCTGTTCTGATTCCCACACCACACCTTCCCTGTTCCTACTGATGTTTGATATTGTACATAGTTTCATCTGTTACCATTCTTATTTTATTAAAGTGTTTTATATTGCTAATGGTGTCTGTGGTCATTCATTGTACCACGTGCATGTGCCCTGTTGTGCTTGTTGGTTTTCACTGTACCCTTGTTCCCATTCACACGTGTGCACCTATGGTACTGCTCACCTATGCATCCTGTCACCCTTTCATGCCTGCTTCAGTGTGCCACCTCCTTGTTGCCTCTGGCCTGTTGGTGGGCATTGCAACATGCTGCCTTTCACAGTGCCCCTTATCTGTGGGTGATGCATGCTGGCTGCTTCTGTTGTGCTGGTCCCCTGTTGTTGTGTTGCTCTTCTTGTGCTCCACATTGCCTATGGGCATGTTCAACCTATGCAGGACATGGCCTTTGACCTGTCTGCCATTGTGTCTGTCCACCTGTGTGCATCTGTGTGGCTTCTCCCTTGTCCACACTGCTGTGTTCCTGTGCACCGGGACATGTACGGCACCCTCTGCTGTGCTGCACAATGCAACTTACCAGGCACCCCTGTGCATGGGATCTGTGCCTGTTGGGCACTTGTGTGGGGTGGGTGTCGGGTGCTTCCAGGTGTCTCTGTGTGGGCTCTGTCTGTGCACCTTGTCTGTTTTGGCCACTGTCTGGCCCTTTGGCACTCTTGCCAGACCCTGCTGGTCTGTTCCCCTGCGTCCTTTGTGCCACTGCAGTCTCCCCCTGTTGCTCCTGTGTCCCTTGCTTACTTGCTCCTTATTCAGTGTTGTGTTGTCCAGGATGCATCTGCACATCCTGATTGTGCTGGGGCATCTCAGGTTGGGCCATGGCACTTCCATGGTATTCACAGTGGAGATGCGCACAGTGCATCTTGTGGAGCATCCTTCTGTGAATCCCACTGTTTGGGGATGGCACATCTCATTTGTGCCAGTGCATCTCATTTGTGCCCAGTGTATCTGTTTAGTAAATCCAGCCCAGTATCTTTAAATGTCGCATTGCTATGTTTTGATTCTTTTTATTCCTGTTTTATTTTGTTAAATTTGTAGCTAGTTTCACATTTGCTTTGTTTTTCTTTAGCTGTTTAAGATATTAATTAGGTTCATATTTAAGTTTTAATTCTTATTTTTAATAAATTATTTTCTCTAGAGCTATTTCTAATTGTTTTTGGCATTTTTAGCATCTAATTTATGTACTTATTTAACATGGGACGCTCATGCCCACTTCCCTATGTTTTAATTTTATGGTATTATTAATATTGTATTATTTCTTTTGGCTTTATCCAATTACCTCAAATATCTTTTAATAAGCCACAGAAGAATGACTTGGAGAATGTCTTTACTTTTCCCCTATCCTGGCCTGATATTCCCTCCATGGATTACTTAAAATATCATGTTTTGAGAGGCATCAAATTTTGTTCCTTCAATTCTTTTTCCTTTAGCCCAAAGGGGCTACGTTGTCCAAAAATTATTCTAAGTACTTTTTTTTTTACATTTTATTGGTTTATTTTCTCCCTACTATTAGACACTGGTGATACAGAGATCAATCTTGGCCCTCCCCTTTTATAATCTAAATATTTTTAATTCCAATGTTCAAAGTCTCCTTTCTAAAAGAGACCTGTTGGTAAGCTGGTTCATTTCCTCATGCCCCCTTATCCTTGCTGTAACTGACCCCTGAATGGATTCCTCTATTCCTGATTTTGATATTCACTTGTTAAAACTGACACCATCGGCGCTTGATCAATGAGGTGTTTGTTTCAATGAAATTATCAAGAAGGGAGTTTTTAATTGTCAGTGTGTACTGCCCCCCTAACCTTGAAACAGCTAAATTTCCTCAGTTGTACTCTTTGATTTATTCCTTGGGCAAGTTTCAATATTTCATTTTAATGGGTGATTTTAACACACATTAGTCCTCTAGCAGGGGACTCAGACTGAAGTCCTCCCTTGCCCTTCTTGATTTGAATCAGCTAATTAAAGATCCCACCCATTATGACTCAGTTAGAAGTATTTTTACTATTCTAGATTTGATTTTGTTTCTCCTGAACTCCCAATTAGTTCTTCTGGCTGTCAAAGAAATTTGTTTAGTGATCATGCCCTTATTTTTAGCACGGTAAATCTTTCTCCTCCTAAATTTAACTCTAGCACTATTAAGTTTCATTGTTTTAAGCACTTCAGTTTGAAAGCTTTCCACTCTGGCCTGCTCTAACCATCACACCATAAGGTTCAGCTTCAAGACTCCCCCTAATAGGTCTGCCCCTACAGAGATGGTTCAGTACTACCCTTTAAGGGGCATTAACCCCAGTGACCTAATGGTGGTACTGGATCTATCGGGCTTGTCGGGTGAATGCATGAGTCCAGATGATCTTGTACTAGCCTATAACAAGGCTGGGGGAGATACACTGGACAAGATTGCTCCTGTTCTTGTTTGGCATCTCACCCTTCATTCAAGGATCCCTTGGTTTGATGGCTCCTTGAAGGAGTTAAGGCGAGTTGGCCAAAGGTTGGAGAGAATCTGGTGGAAGTCCGGCCATGATGCTGACAGGCTTAGGTTGAT
Source organism: Neoceratodus forsteri (assembly GCA_016271365.2). Classification (NCBI taxonomy): domain Eukaryota; kingdom Metazoa; phylum Chordata; order Ceratodontiformes; family Ceratodontidae; genus Neoceratodus; species Neoceratodus forsteri. The sequence goes on along the minus strand of CM057450.1, from coordinate 653,879,085 downwards.
GGCACATTATGATGGCTATCAATCAGAAATCACCCGTAAGAAGGCAGAATTCCTGTCCAGGGAGATTTCTGCTGCACAGAATCGACCGGCTCAGCTTTTCCAGACTGTTGACAGATTGTGCAATCCAATCTGTCTTCAGCCAGAGAAGCTTTTTCTCAGCTGAGATGCGAGGAGTTTGCTCGGCTTTTTGCAGATAAGGTTGCCAGCATCAGGTCTGGCATCGGTCCGACCTCTCATATGAGGGATTGCAGTGGCCAACAGGAAGTGGCATGCACTCGGTCTGTCTGGTCAGATTTTCGCCGGCTGGAGTTCACTGACATTGTGAAGATCATCCAAACATTGCGACCAACCAGTTGTAGTTTGGATCTGGATCCTACACCCCTTTTAGTGGGATGTGTAGAAGTTACCTGCCCAATCCTTGCTGACATTGTCTGGAAGTCTTTGGAGAGGGGCATCTTTCCAGACCCCCTCAAGGAGGCGGTCCTTCAACCACTCCTTAAAAAACCCTCCTTAGATCCAGATTGTCTAGTCAACTACCAGCCTATCTCTAACCTGCCATTCATAGGTAAGGTTATTGAAAAGGCAGTTGTGCTGCAATTGGATGATCATCTTACAACTCACAATGTCTATGATACTCCCCTGTCTGGTTTTAGGAAGAAGCATAGCACGGAGACTGCCCTTGTCCGGGTATCGCGATGACCTCCTAATGGCTAGAGATTGAAAGGCACGTACCATTCTGGTCCTTCTCAATTTCTCTGCTGCATTTGACACTGTAGACCATGGTATACTGTTGGAGCACCTGCGGTTCTTTTGTGGGCTGTCTGGTATAGTCCTCAAATGGTTCCATTCTTACCTCACAGACAGGTCTCAGAGAGTTGCCACTGGAATTTATTCCTCTGGTGCTCACTCCCTGCCTTGTGGGGTACAGCAGGGTTCCATTCTAGCCCCCATGTTGTTTGCAGTGTATATGCTGCCATTGGGAGATAGCATCAGGTGATACAGTCTGGGTTTTCACTGCTATGCAGATGATACTCAGCTGTATTTGTCCTTTCTGCCCAGACAAGATGATGCACTCTCCATGCTAAATAACTGCCTTGCTGAGATCAGACTTTGGATGAGTTCCAGATGGCTGAGACTGAACCCGGATAAGACTGAGGTGCTGGTAGTGGACCCAGGTCATCCGGGGGTGGGTTTGGGGGCTGGACAACTGTCAGGCTTATTACTTGGTGGTATGTTGCTCACTACCTCTGATCAGGTGCGTAACCTGGGCATTATTTTTGATGATGGTTTGACCCTAAAATCTCAGGTGTCAGCTGTCATCAAATCCTCTTTTTACCATCTGAGGAATATCACCCGGGTGAAACACCTGGTTCCTCTGGGTGATCTCCCAACATTGGTCCATGCCTTTGTCACTACCCATCTTGATTACTGCAATTTCCTCTACCTAGGGCTACCTGGGGTTGATATCTGCTGCCTGCAGCTGGTGCAGAACGTGGTGGCCTGGCTTTTGACTGGGACTTCTAGAACCAGTCATATTACACCTATGCTCTGCGAACTGCACTGGCTACCTGTTTGGTGGTGGATCACCTTTAAGGTTGCTTTACTAACCTTTAAAGCCCTACATGATCAGGGAACTGGTTACCTGAAAGATCTCCTGGTACCCTACTGCCCCCTCCGTCCTCTCCATTCCACCAACGAGGGATTGCTGGAGATTCCCAGGGTTTAATTAAAGACATCAGGATCTCATGCTTTTGCTTTTTCAATGCCAACCTTGTGGAATTCTCTACCTCGTTGGTTGAGGGAATGCCCAACTGTCGATAGATTTAAAATGGAGTTAAAGACATATTTATTTAGTTTAGCTTTCTAGCTACAGATGATTTGTTTTAATGTCTGTTTTAAAATGTTATCATTATGTATATGGTTTTTATGTACAGCACCTTGGTTTTGAAAGGCACTATAAAAATAAAGATCATTTGATTTGATTTGATTTATGATCAGCTGGGGGCAGTTATTCTCCCTCCACAATGTAAATGCTGCTTTGGAGTATTTCTTTCAACAGTTTAATATGCTTTCCAATCAACATTCCCCTTTTCAAGAAAAAAGGGTTAAATCCAAACATGTTTCTCAGGTGACTCCTTTTATCTTTTCCCAGCTGAAGTCCTGAGGCAAACTTTTTCAAAAGGCTAAGAGACTAGATACCCCAGCGGCATGGCAGACTTTTTACAAATTTCACAATTATTGTCTATCTATTATAAGGAAATCCAAATCGTCCTTTTATAAAGACTACTTTGACTAATGTGAGAAATAATTCTAAGAAGTTTTGACACATGGTTGACTCTGTCTGGAGGGTACCTTCTGTATCACCCACTACAAATGTATCCTATGCCAGTGCCTCTGTATTCTAAAGAAGGTATTTATTTCTAGTATGTTCAACACATTTTTCTCTGAGGCTCCTGCCTTGCTATTGGAAAAACCTGGTTTATCTACCACTGGATTGTCCCTTGATCCCCTAACAACTTCCTTTCTCTCAAGGACTAAATTTTACTTTAAACATATTAAATCTGAAAAAGTTTTCAAATTATTGTCCTCACTGAGAGAGGATACTACTAAAGGAAATTATAATTTAGATAACGTTTTACTTAAATCCTGTACTGATGTGTTAGGTCCTCTCTTGACTTTTAATTAGCACTTACTACCAAAATGTTTCCTTCAGCATGGAAGCATTCCTTAGTTATCCCCTTGCACAAAGGTGGGGACAATACCTTAACCGAGAGTTATCAATCAATTTCCCTGCTCCCTCTTATTTCCAAACTCATGGAAAAAAATGTCCTCCACCAGATTTCTGATTACTTTGCCACTTAGTAGATCCTTTCTAATTTTCAGCTGGGCTTTGGACTAAACCACTCTACCCAAGCACCACTCATTGATTTCCACGGTTCTGTCTCTAGGGCTTTGGACAATGGATATCTTGTTGGTTCTGTTTTTATTGACTTGTCTAAAGCCTTTAATGTAATTAACCACTCATTGCTTTTAGCTTGTCTATGTTCTTATGGTTTTTCCACCAATGTTATCACTTGCTCTCTTCTTACTTACACAGAATAACTCAATCTGTGCATTTGAATGTCTGTCTTTCTTCTCCTCCTCTATCTCTTTCTACTGGGGTTCCTCAAGGGTCATTTTTTGGTCCTATTCTCTTTAATCTTTTTATAAATCCCCTACATTCTGTTGAGGACCATTGTTCAGTCTGGCTCTATACCAGTGATACAGTTCTTTTCTATGCCCACAAGAATCCTTCCCTTCTTTTCTCAACTCTTCAGGATGATTCAGGCAAAATTGTTAATTGTTTTTTTAATAACCTATTATTTTTAAATTGCAAAAAGACTTCAACCATGCTGTTTGGGTCTCAGTTCACTGTGTCTCTGGAAACAGTTTTCTTTTCTACTACTTTAAATAATTTACAAGATAATGTATGGGCCACTATCCATAGCAAGTAGTTGTAGCCACCTAGAGGTTGTCCACGGCGACCGTTTAAACCTCAAGAGCATGGTCCACTGTCAAAACGAAAACAAATCCTTTTATATAGTATTTGTCCTGCTGTGTCCTTACTTTTCATTTTTTTTCCCTTAATGCCACGCTCTTCCACTCCCACTGTCACCACCATAGCTGCTTTCTGACAGGCAGAGGTTAATGAAACATGCATGTGCAAGCACATATAAACATTAAATTGCCAGCAGAAAAGGCCCACAGGTCTATCAAGTCTGCCTGATTGTGCAGCTCTTAGTTTCATATTACTACAGCTGCCCCAGCCCCACCCAAATCCCTCCCTCCCTTCCTCCCTTCCTCCTCTTTCCTGGTCTTTCTCCCCTTTGTGTTCTTGTCTGTACTAATTCTGCCCTTGACTCTCTCCCAATCCCACTTAAAGCTATCCACTATCCTCAGTTTGATTAACTCCTCCGACAGTGCATTTCATCTCACCACCACTCTCAATCTGTAAAGTAGTGCCTCCTCATCTCCTTCCTGAACCTTCCCCCTTCCAACTTCAGACTGTGCACCCTAGTGACCCTTTCTCCCTTTATGTGAAACAATCCTTCCTCTCTGACTTTTTTATGCCTTTCAAGTATTTAATGGTCTCTATCATGTCCCTTCTTTCCCTTCTACCTTCCAGCAAATACATTTTGAGCTCACTCAATCTTTGCTGATATGACAACTCCCCCAGTCAGATGATAATTTTCGTAGCCCTGCATTGCACACCCTCCAGTAATCTCACAGCACATTCCATGTTATTGTGCTGCAGTAGCTATGTAGCTAGTGCAGCACAACAACTACAATGATGTAGCTACTGCAGCACAACAACATTGTTGAAGGGATAGATTTCCATACACAACAACGTTCCATCTTGCACTGTAACCCACTTGAATCTGTGAGTGAATTTAAATACCTTGGTCTTATTTTTTATTCTTCACTAACTTTAAAATCCCACATTGACAAAACTGTTTAAAAGTCTGACAATACCTGGGTCATTTTAAACATGCTAGGCTTTGTTTGTTTAGTGCAAATCAATAAACTATTATTGTGCAAGCCATTCTCCCTATTCTTGATTATGGTGATACTATTTACCACCATGCCAATGTCTCAAACCTTCTCCCATTGAATACTATAGAAAGCATGCTCAGCACTCATGGTTCAGTTGTTTTAAAGCTTAATGACCTATGGGGCTATAAGGTGTAATTCAGGCACCTTGCCAAAATAAAAACTTGCATTAAGCTTTAAAATGACTGAACCATGAGTGCTGAGCATTCTTTCTGTATTGTAACTACAAGCTGGTTGCTTTGCTTTAGCACTGCCACTTCCTGTGTGCACCTTCTTTTCATTTGTTTCCCATTGAATACTGTTTACTATCAGCTTTTACATTTTACTTTAAAAGCTAAGTGGAATGAACATCATTGCACCTTACTGTCTCAATTAAACTAGTTTATTTTTATTTTATTTATTTAGTTTTTGTTAACCGGGTAAGTGCACTAGCCAGCAGGTGACTATTTTCAGGCACGACCCGGGAGGTACAGTTACAGTACAAAATAGGACAGTTCAGGTTTATACAGTACAAGTAAAGGTACATTGATACAAGTACAGGCATACAATTCAAAAAAGGGCAGAGGGTACTGGAGGGAGCACAGATTTGGAAGGGGGGGGAAAGATTAGGAAAGGGAAGGGAAGGTGAGGGGGAAGTGAAGCAGGGAAGGGAGGGTGTATGACTCAGTCGACTGAAGGGTGAAATGGGCTAGACAGGGAATGAAAATCTAATGTGGGGATTCTCGGTGGTCTCGGCTTTTGCAGTGCAAGGTTATGATCTGCTTCTGGGCTTGTGGAACCGAGGGACGGCAGGGCTAGAAGGGGATGGTCGGTAAGTAGGGGGAGGGTTACGGCTTATGCGAAAAGGAGGGAAAATGAACTAGGGCTATGGGACTGAAATTAGGTAAACACAAAGAGGGTTGAGCGGCAGGCAGGGGCGGGGGAAAGGGGAGAGGCCAGTACCACAAGTAGAAGTACAATCTAGGGAAGGCAGAGGGCAATGGAGGAGGGACAGGTAGGGGAAGAAGAGGGAAGAATGGAATGAGTAGGGTAGCGTGAGTGCATGACTAGGAGGACAGAAAGTGAGAGGACTGAAAGTCAGGGGAAGAGCAGTCCTTCATGAGCATAGACCAGCAGGGAAGGAAGAGAAGCAAGGTCTACAGGAGGAGGGGTTAATGCTAGTAACGGCTGTTGCAGGGGATATCGTGGTCCGCGCCCGGGTTAGCGGAACCAAGAGCCGGTTAGGGCAAGGAGAGGGATTCGGCCAACCAGAGGGCGTTTTACGGCAAAATATGGCTTTAGCAAGAAAAGGCGTGAAAATGATCTGGAGCTATAGAACTGGAACCCGGCAAGGCACAGAGGGGTAGGGGAGTGAGCGGAAGTGGGGGGGGGGAGTAGGAAAGACCAGTACCCATTTACATTAAGTACATCATAGGTTTTAGTGCAACACAAGAGGGTCCAACAATAGTAGGATTATGGCTAATTCATACACAATGTCAGAGAAAGTAGGACAATTGTAGACATTCATAGCACAACAAGATAACAATCGGTAGAACCATTTAAGTGGAATACCACACATATTATAGAAGTCAAAGTGATTAGGCATTTTTAAGACATTATTAACGGCAGTTTAGGACAGAGTAGCCATACAGGATACTTTGTAAACATTTAACTAAAGTGCAGGCAGTCGAAGAAATAATAGTTATGTAGGGCATCAAAACTTAGGAGAAGGTGAGCGAGTGGACATATGCAAGGGAACAAGGAGGTAGACTTAGATAGGGGGAGAACAAAGTATCAGGATTTAAGTAGGATCAAAACAAGTGCATTGGTCCTTAGAGGCAAGGTGAGATCATAATCTTCGCTTGAAAACAAGGTGTGAGGGGACACTTCTCAGGTCCCTAGGCAGCGATTTCCATGAGTGGGGGGCAGCATGTCTGAATGCACCAGTGCCCTTGGTAGTTCGGCAGAGGGGAACAGTTAAAAAAGATTTGTCAGACGATCTCAGCTCACGCAATGGGATCACAGGCTGGAGCAGTTCAGATAGTCTAGCTGGTTTCGCCACTCTAATTATGGAGTCTGAGAGGCAGCAGAGGTAATATTGCCTAGTGGAGGAGGGGGATAGCCAACCTAAATCTTTATAGAGTTGGCAGTGGTGTTTCAGGCACGGTGCTTTTGTTGCATATCTACAGACATTGTTAAAGGTAATGTCCCATTTTTGTAGAACAGTTTTATTTGCCATTGTGCGGATGGGAACACAATAGGACAGAGTAGGTAAAAGTATTCCCCTGGCGATGGCAAGCTTGGCAGTGGGAGTGAGCATGTAGTTTGTCCTGTAGGCAGCCCCCAGTTTGCAGTTGACAGCTTTGCATGTTTCATGGATGTGCTGATTCAGGTCAAGGTTTTGGTCAAGCTGTATTCCCAGATAGCGGAACAAGCTTACAGTCTCAAGAGGGGTTCCGTTTAGATCAAGAATATTTAGTGGAGATGAGCAGGTTCTGAGTTTATGGAGTGATCCAAAGAGCATAGCTTTAGTTTTGCTCGCATTGAGTACGAGGCGATGAGCATTTAGCCAGTGTTGCGCCAAGTGGAAGGCCGATGACAGAGTGGCATTGAGGTGCGTAGCATTGTCAGAGTGAGCGTAGATAACTAGGCCATCAGCATAAAGAAGCGAGTTACCTGATGTTATTATATTGGGCAGATTGTTTATAAATAGTGAGAAGTGCAAATCAATAAACTATTATAGTAGTTGTCCCCTACTTGTAGATGCAGTTTTCATTGCTTATCCCTCGTTTACAAAACTGTGAACAAGCAGACCCCTGCCTACCTATCTGGAAAGTTTATAGTTCCCACCTACAACTATAGGCTTGGAGATGTGTCTCAGCATGGTCTCTGTTTACCCAAGTTTCAAACTCATTTTGGGAAATAATGTTTTTCTTCTGTCACTCTTCTGTCATGGAATCATCTCCCTCCACAGCTAAGGGTTGCACCAACCCTTGGTATTTTTAGCATGGCTTAAAAAAACTATTGTCACAGGAGCAATCTATTTATAGTTGTTTTAATTGATTTTGTTCTATGTCAGTTTATGTTTTTGCTGTTTTTATTGACTTGGGATGTGCTGTAAACAAGACTGGCTTCTTATTGAACCTATCCTGTAATTTATGCAATTTTTAATCAATAAATAAATATGTCTTTTGAGACAAGATGATTAAGGGGCAATCTCCTACTAATGTGGGACATTATCAAGGATCCCATCTAAGGAATGAGTTGGGGATTGAATTTAAACAAGACCAGCAGGCACAAGGGGGCATCCTCCTTGCAAATAAGAAATACAAAATTCAGCAGCTCCAGAAGAAATTTTTATTTTTCCCAGAGGATAGTTAATCCCTAGAATGCACTTCCCCTTGAAATTATTGTTTGCAATAGTAAACCTATTTTAAGAACAAACTGGACAACTTGATTTTGTCAAATGCCAGTATACAGTATTATGGGTTATGAGATGGAAGTTTCTAAGGGCACTGCCTACTGCTTCTGATGTCACCTCACTATGAACCTCAGTCAATGCCTTAACTTAATCCAATAAAGGACCTACAGAAAACCCTAGATATACTATTTATTTATTTCAAATGTTTTACCAGGAAAACCAGACTGAGCTAGTAACAACTAATTTCTGGATGCATCCTTTGGGGAAAGGAAGGGCAGTAGCAGAGGAAAACTAAGAACAGTAATACAAATAGGTAAATAAGCATCATGAACAAAAATTGTGCAAGGACATATATAAGTAAAATACACTACAATACAATAACATGCTGGAAGATAACTACATTTACAATGTGCAGTAGGTAATACTGCATTCAGGTTGGGAGCAATAGTTCTGGGTAGGAGAGGCTGGATGAGGGGACTGTACTAGTAAAGGTGCAGGATGAAGGGGGCAGAGGTAGGAGGGAGGTGGGCAGCAGCTCAGGGACCAGTATCAGAGACAACTGCAGGAGTGAGCAGTGAAGTCATGGAGGAAAGAGATGACTGAGTGATGGGAAGAGGTAGAGTGAATGGTAAGGGTACAGGAATCCCCAAGGTTGGGGAACTGGAAGGAAAAGGCAGCTTGCCAAGCAGTGGATTGCCTTCATGTGAGTGTAAGAGACTAAGGACCAGAGTTGTAAAGGGGGTAAGAAGTGGCAGGGAAGTGAGGGTGAAGCAAGGTAGGAGGAGAGGCAACAAAGCCAGTATTTAGAGATAAAGGAAGCACAGTGGGAAAGGTGTCTGAACTCAAGGGAGTACAGGCAGCTGTGGTGGGTGCGGGGGTTGCAGTCCAGGGAAAAGTGGCAAAATAAGTGAAAGAGGAGATCCAGTCTGTCTAAGGTGGACAGATGCTGTATACTGGGTAAGGCATTTAGTGTAGGCTGCCCAGGATTTTCTTTTAGTTGGTCACCTCCACTATACCCAGGTCACTCAGTACTGCCCAATAGTTAGGGTTGAGTAGAATGTTAATGTTCAGCCCTTAAATCTTCCCCCTGTTGACTTCACCCCTGTTCAATGGAATTACACAAAATTTAGCATGAGGGGGTGTGGTCAGAAAGGCTAGAAAGTAATTTGGTAAGTTTTGGTCTCTGTGTAGATATAAAGGTATTTAAAGGGATATCTCTGTAGCTGTTATCGGTAGGATATTCTGAAAGGTACAGTAAGAGTAACACAGACTACATGTACTTATAGATAATTACTTTTACACTCATTATAGTTTTGGTGGAACAGACTGAGACGGGTCACCTTCCTAGGTACAAATCACATTAGAAGCTTTATTCCTGGTATCATAAACAAATAGTACACACATATAACAGTTTTGATAATTCTAGAATCTTTTGGAGGTAGACTCAGGCTTTTTGTGTGCTTACAATCTCACACACACATAAACTCTGTTTTTTGGGTTATAACCCCCTAGGCCTTTTCTTCTAGGAAATAAGCGGTTTCTTTTAGGAAACAATTCTGTCTAACACATATGCATATTTCTTCATAAATTTCTGCAGCTAGCTTATACAATATTGTACTGCAATAACTATATGCACTAATATGGTACCTGTTTCTCATAAAGCATACATTACATTAGTGGTATGAAAGTATCTGTAGATATACTCAGCAAAGCATCTGTTGGTCTGGAAATAAAGTCTGCCAAGTCTCTGTCTGCTCTCTCTTTCTTCCTGAGATTGGAAGGTCCTTGGGGAATCTGGATGCGCAGTGTCTTCTTTTCTGGTACCTTTGAGCTCGTAGTCTTCTTTCTTCTTCCTATTCTGTTCTTGGTACAAAGTCAGTCAAACAAAGTTAGTAGAATGTCAAAGCTTTTTAGTGTGGCTTCTCTTTCTTGGTGAAGGCTAGAGAAGTGGCCCCCTGAAATCAAGTTTTTTACAGAGTTTTGCAAGTAACAGCTCTGGAATCAAAAGCAAATTATAACTGCTGCCTCTGTAGAGTAGAGCTAAGATAGCATAGCAAAGAGTAAAGGTTGGTATATGACTTGCTGGGGGTTGCCTCTGAGTTCTTGTGGACCAATGTCACATAGAGCACAATGTAGCATCCTCCATTGGTGCAGCTATGGTGTTTGTCACTTTATCATTGGCCTAGCTCAGTATCCAGGCAAATGTCATTGTCCAATTGGATAGTCTCTCAGGTTCCTTATTTTGGTCCTAACCACATGACAGCAGTTAGTAAAGTCATGTCTGCATGGAACGTTTGGGGTGCCTTGCAACATGAAATGAGGATGTTAGAACAGATTCCATAAAATTGGTAACCAGTGGTTAGGTTGAGGCCTGCTGACTGCCATTAGTGGTTTTATAATATGAAATCATGGTCATTCATTGGCAGTTGGGGTGAACGAATGTCCGTTGGTTTGTGAACTCTCTGTGTTCATCCTGTAGTCTGTTGTAGTTGCTGAAAAATAATTCCAACATACTTCCTCTGATATTAGGATCTCAGTACAAATTCATTGACTTGTTAGGCCAATGTGTGTAAACTAACATTTTGGCAGGATGCTTGGGCCTGTAGGTCTCGAAGTTGTGTCTACAGGGGGCAAGGTCCCTTGATTTGGTAAATATTGTCACAGTTGGATGTCTGGATTCCTAGATCTGAATAGTGCAAAATGCAGAAAAAATCAGGGTTTTTGCTGTTTTTTTTCCCTCTCATCTACAGCCCAGATGGTGTGGAATTTTGTTCAGAATACCCTTGAAAATGCCTTTTGTTGGTTTGGTGAAAAAATATTAATCCATTCCTGAGTTATAAGGATTTGAAATTTCAGTTCTGAACATGCACGGTAGTGTCTTCCATTTATACGATTTGTATGAAAGAAGACTTTTCTGCTCTCTAGAGAATAACATTTTTTCATGAGCCAAAATTCTTCTTTCATGAGGAAAAATTTCTTCTTTCATATGGCAGCCATCTTGTCTTCATTTTTTTCTAAAAAAAAATAAATATTGAAAATTCATAAAAATTATGTCCAAGAAAAAACAAACAATTGAATCTAGGTAAACTGGACCCTTTTAGCTTGACTCAAGAGTATGTTTTTTGAAAAATTACTCCAAAATATGGTTTTGAAACATCTCTAAAATCCTAGATGGATGGGCTTGTGAGGCTTGTTTTGAGAGCCAAATTCTTTTTCATGAATCTCATGAAAGAAGACTGCTGCCTTACAAGAAAGGAATCTTGGCTCACAAAAGAAGAGGGTGGGACTGAGTTGTTTTTTCATTGTTATTTCGTGAGCCAACCTTCTTCTTTTGGGAGTTCTTTTGTGACTTACAAAAGAAGTCTGACTCACAAAACAACTATGAAATAAACAAAGTACCACAAACTTCTTTCATGAGCTGACATTTTTCTTTCATGAGCCCTTTCATGACTCCCAAAAGAAGATGTTTGGTTCACAAAACAAGTATGATAAATTGAAGTCCCTCCAGTTTCTTTCATGAGCCAAACATCTTCTTTTGTGAGTTCTTTCATGACTCACAAAAGTAGTAGTTTGGCTCAAGAAACAACTATTACAAAGAAGTCCCACCTTCTTATTTCATGAGCTGAGATTCCTATTCTGTGAGCAAACAATCTTCTTTTAAGAGACTTGTGAAACAAAAAGTTTGGGTCATGAAAGAAGTATACAAAAAAATAAGTCCCACCATCTTCTTTTGTGAGATTCCTCTTTCATGAGGCTCACAAAAGAAGATTTTCAGTTCACAAAAGATGAATCTGGGCTCATGAAACAATAATTTTTTATTGTAAAAGAATACCAAGTTTAGTTCGTAACTTGCCCATTTTTAAAAGTTTAAAACTCACATTTTCAGGATATGCTTTTTATAACCCTACCACATGAACCATGCTGGTGACATTTTTCAGACCTGACCCATAAGATGATTTTGCAGTTGTTCTGCAAAATTGTGTTTTGAGCATGATTTGAAAAATGTGTTGTACCTGTTTGATGATGGGTGGTTATAAAAATGCTATGCTGATAATTGTTTGTGAAAGTAATGGTAAACAACAAAGCTATAAGAAGTAAGGACACTGCCTGTCTGTATTTGCAGTTGCTTGGTAGTATAGGGCCCAGAGTCACCTGCGTTTGACATGGAGATGGACTTCTCTGATGGTACACGGCTTGTAGTGCTCTGCATGTCTACATTTGTAGCTGCATGGAAGCACAGGGCCCTAAGAGGCCTTCACTTCTGCTACCAGACGGACCTCTGTCATTACACAGCGACCAGAAAGCCATTCATGTCTGCATCTCTAGCTACATTGACCCACTCATGTATGTACATCTGTAGCAACTCACTCACTTGGTGAAGGACATGGAGGGCCATGTGCATCTTCATGTGAATTGACAGAAACAGATGGCCCACCTACATGGTGCATGGCCCAGAGGGCATGGTGCATCTCCCTCCATAGCTGCACAGAATCACAGGACCTGTAGGGTACTGCGCTTCTGAAGCTAGATGGTTCCACTGACTTGATGCAGGACCTGGATGGCCCTGTATGTCTCCATCTGTAGCTAGAATTGCTCAGTCACTTGATGCACTGCCTGGAGGATGATGCACATGTGGATGTGTATTGACTGAAGTGCAGGGCCCAGAAAGCCTCATGTTTCTGCAGACAGATGGATCCCTTACTTACTATGTAATATATTTTAGAAATAAAAACACAGAAACAGTGAATAAAATGTTATACAAAGTAATACACATTTTTAAATAGCATTATTATGTAAATAAAAATATTCAAAATAAATTAACTCAGTTTGAAAAGAGAAAAAGCCTCCTTCTGAAACATAAAAAATATAATCAATTTTTTTCATAAAATTTTAAATGTCCATTTTATTTCAAAATGAAGAGGCACTCACCCTGGTCTGTGGTGATGTGGGGCACTGTCTGTGATTAGTTTGCTGCAGGGGTCATTGTAAGTGGAAACTGCTGTACTGGCAATGTCCGGGGAAGAGGAACTAGTGGTTCAGAGTTTTTCATCTTCACTAAAGTTATCTGGGAGCTCCTCTTCAGGATCCAGGTCTTGCAGAGGATGTTGCATGTTGATGCAGATATTGAATGCCTGGTCTTCCCTCTGCAGCAGGATCTGATTGGTCTCAAGCATTTCCTCCAGCTTCTGACACAGCAAGTCCTGTGTGGTCCCAGCAGAAGCAACATGGTCCTTGAAGTTTTGATTGTGTTCTCTCATATTCCTATTTACTACCACAGTGCTGCTGTTGAGAGTGCATACAGTGCCTCATAAGTCCTGTGGTTGAGTCCCTCACAGGGGTGCATTCTGGCAGCTAACTCCTGCTGGGCACCATGCACCATCTAGAGGGACCTGGCTAGAGAGCTGACTTGTTGAGTCAGTTGCCAGAGTTCCTTCTCACTGCTGAAGGCTGATGTTAGGAGTTCTCTAAGGGAAAGAAATTACAACAAATACCATCTTAGCTTGTACATATCTGCAATTGTCATTTTTTGCTATGGATAGATGGGTTGACCTACGAATAGCAGGAACTATTAGTGAATTAATACTGCATGAACCTATGTATTGGAATTAGGTACATAGAACAAAGATAATTTAATACAAAAGATTAAAGAATAGTAAAACTTATTCAAGTCACATAGTGTTCTACACATTGAAAGCGATAAGCATAAAGCAACTACAGCTACAGCTGCTTGTATGATACAGTAGAAAATTCGCTAGTTATTACAGAGCACACTACAAATGAATTCATTAGTAAGGCTTGCATATTTCTAACACAGGAAGGATGCAATGTGTAAAGGTTTGAAGGCTGTGGGGAGGATTCCATCACCAGTGGTGCTTGTGACCTATCATGTAACATACATAAGCATATAATTAATGTACTGTGGTACCAAACTTCAAGATACTGAAAATCTTGAATACTAAAGATTTTACCTGTTTAATGCTATTCAAATAACACACCATTCTGCACATTCAAAGCAATTAGCATATCTGTACTATGGCTACTGGCAGGTACATGATGGAGCAGGTTATGCAGTAATTACTGGGAGAAATGGCCAAAAGGAAATAATGACCACAGCTTGCATGCTGCTGACAGAACAAGGATGCAATAGGGGATAGGTTGAATGCTGTGACAGGATGTATTTACCAATGGTGCTTCCGTTACGTGACGGAACACACATAAGCACATAAATACCATTATGTTGTACCAGACCTCAACATCCACAGAATCTTGGTTTCTTTTTTTGCAATGGAACATCTGTTCACCATAAGAAATACTGAAATAAAAACAACAAAGAAGGTAATATGTAAGGCTATACATGACAGACGCTTAACTGTGATTAATACTGTGACTGCATAAACTATGATGCATTAGCAAAGGCGGGAAAAGTAACTGGTAATCAGTAGTGCTTTTGAGCACTGTATACTGTATGAAATGGTGGTACTTTTCACCATGTACAGTTTAAAACATACAACTGTAACTGTACAGATTGATACTGTTGTGAACTTAGCTAAGTTAATCTTTATTGTAACGGATAATGTGTCAACAGGATACCTCTATTTGAAGTGGCAGATGTTATATCACAGTTTTAAAATATAAATAAGTAACCAGCAACACACGACAGTGCATGTGGTTATTAGATAATTACTTCAGTCCCCCCCACACACACATACACACACTCCATGGGTTGGAAGAATGAGGCATTGGCCAAGTGCCTTTGAATCAGGGCGGTGGTGGGAGAAGTGTGGTAATTATCCAATAACTGAAAATCCTGGTTTGCGTTATAGTGTTTATAAAATGACACAAAAATAATAATAGATAGAAAATATTTTAATTAACAATAAAAAAAACATCATCATTGGTGGTAAATCGCTTCTCAGACAAAATAGCACAGCTGTCAAAAGGGGTCAAAATGTGCTGGCAGGTAACTGATTTATGTTACTAGAAACTTTTTTTGTAAGACATTTACTAGGACTTCTGAAGCAAACTAGTGAGATTTCTAGGCAGTTTGGTCAAGTTTGATGACTTTCAAGGCAGTTTATAGACCCTTGCAGTTATTGCTCACATCTATTTATCAATCAGATAACACTTTGTAAATAATGTAACATTCAATGAATTTACAACTTATCTTGCTTAACTCCAGCCCAAACATAGCAGCTATCAGGTAGATCTGTTAAAGTAAAAAATAACAAAAGAAAAATGCTTAAAATATGTTCAGATTAAGACAATGATTTCTAAACTGCATAATGACTTTTTTCTTATATAATGCATGATTTTACTTTGTTCAGACACTAGGGTGTTCATAACTAGCACTAAAATAATATATTTCTTATTAAGATGAACTTATTATGTTAATAATGAGCAGTGTCAGTGGCTCAGTAGGTAGCACACTTGCCTCTGAGGCTGGGAGAGCAAAGGGCTGTGGGTTCAGTTCCCACATCTGGCACTTGGGTTAATATCCCAGTACTGACACTGTAGTATAGCATGAGAGGGGTGCTGCACTTCTGAGGTGCCGTCTTTTGGATGAGACATTAAACCGAAGTCCCATCTGCCTGGATTGGTGGTAGTTCAGGTGGATGTTAAAGATCCCATAGCACTTATCAAAAAGAGTAGGGGGTACATTTTATTAAACAGAATATAGGAACATAAACAAACAATAAAGAAAAATCAGAAACAAAAGTATGGAATCAAAAACATAGTCAAGTTGACAAAAGAAAAAGTAATACAAAAGGTATCAAGATTCACCAACAATAATAACAAAAAAATGAAAAGGAATACTGTTCAAATAGGAATAAAAAATAATAAATAAATAACCAGCAGCCAGGAACAGGACCCCTGTTCCCAGTAAAGTGAAAAAGTAAACATGGAAATCCCAAAAGAAATCATCATGTCACTGCCGGCAGTTGAGTAATCCAAGGCAACTCCTTCCATAATTCAGCTATTTCACTACCTGATAAGGCAAGACATTCAGCAGCATAGACAGTTTTAACATCTTTCAGTATCTTGTTACCTAACTCCAAATGGGAACATTCCTTTTTCTGTAAGGTAAAAGCACACCTAGCCAATCAAACAGTCCACTTGATAATAATAAATAAGAGATGAACAGTACCCCTATTCTACCTTCGCCAAACAGGTGGAGCAAAACCATACATAAGGTGGTCATAGGTCAGGTGTGCAAATAAAGGCATGTCTCACAAATCAGCCAAGTAAACCTAAAAAGTTTAATAATGGAACAATGAAAAAATAAATGCTCCATAGTCTCAGGTAAATTAACACAAGGCAGCCTGCTACAAACCCGATCCTGTACCTGTTTATAGTCTCAGTTAAATTAACACAAGGCAGCCTGCTACAAACCCGATCCTGTACCTGTTTATAGTCTCAGTTAGATTAACACAAGGCAGCCTGCTACAAACCCGATCCTGTACCTGTTTATAGTCTCAGTTAAATTAACACAAGGCAGTCTGCTACAAACCCGATCCTGTACCTGTTTATAGTCTCAGTTAGATTAACACAAGGCAGTCTGCTACAAACCCGATCCTGTACCTGTTTATAGTCTCAGTTAGATTAACACAAGGCAGTCTGCTACAAACCCGATCCTGTACCTGTTTATAGTCTCAGTTAGATTAACACAAGGCAGTCTGCTACAAACCCGATCCTGTACCTGTTTATAGTCTCAGTTAAATTAACACAAGGTAGCCTGCTACAATCCCGATCCTGTACCTGTTTATAGTCTCAGTTAAATTAACACAAGGCAGTCTGCTACAAACCTGATCCTGTACCTGTTTATAGTCTCAGTTAAATTAACACAAGGCAGTCTGCTACAAACCCGATCCTGTACCTGTTTATAGTCTCAGGTAAATTAACAAAAGGCAGTCTGCTACAAACCTGATCTTGTACCTGTTTATGCTTATAGTAAGCTTTAACATTAATCCTCCCATGACAGGAAAGCCAATGGAAACCCCACGTATGAATAGGTATCCTGGAATTACGATAAAAAAAGCCGCAAGGAGGAACAAAACTGGTCAGACAGCCCGAAAAAAAACATCAGGAATGCCACAGAGAGAGGACAACAGGGATCTATAGAGTACCTTATGGGAAGCAGAAGATAAAAGTTGTTGGGGTGTAATCTTCCACTGCTCCAGACGAAGGAACGTCTCTCTAAGATATTGTAGAAAAAATGGGCCCTTCAGGTCCTTTAATGCATTTTGCTCCCATTGGGGGAACCAGGGCTCACAATTCCCAGACAACCAGGGCTCCCAACCCTTACCCATATTAACTAATAAAGGTTTCAAATTGGACATAAAAAAAATACTATTGAAAAATAAAATTGGGTTAACCATATCCAGGCCACCCTCCCTAATGGGTAAATATAACACATTCCGTTTGATAGGGTTGAGACGGCTGCCCCAAATGGCTTGAAAGAAAACACTCAAAAGGGAGGTTTCCAATTTTTTCAGAATGGGAAACGCATAACTAAAATATG
Source organism: Neoceratodus forsteri (assembly GCA_016271365.2). Classification (NCBI taxonomy): domain Eukaryota; kingdom Metazoa; phylum Chordata; order Ceratodontiformes; family Ceratodontidae; genus Neoceratodus; species Neoceratodus forsteri. The sequence goes on along the minus strand of CM057450.1, from coordinate 653,861,575 downwards.
AAAAAAACGGAATAAGGAAAGTCTTAACCAGAAAAACTATTTTTTTCTTCCCAATCTTACTTTTATTCCATTGCATGACTTTATGTTTCCCAAGAACAAGTTTCTCCTCCCAGTTTAAGGTAGCCATCTCAATGGAACCTAGCATAATCCCAAGGATTGTCAGAGGGCCTGAGGTGAGAAAAATAGGCCCTAGAGTGGACTGGGGACTGGGGTTAAGACCCAGAGCCTTCCCACAGCATTTATCTAAATTTAAGGAAGCACCGGACACTGCACCAAAGGATGAACAGAGGTGAAGAGCCCAATGAACAGACCTGTGGTCAGCAACTAATAAACAAAGATCATCAGCATAAGCAATGACTCTGGCTGAAGCCTGAGCAGATGGCACCAGTATCGGCACGATAGCAGTAAGGCCATTAATGGACCACAGCAATGGATCAATAAAAAAAGTATACAGTACACAGCTCATGGGAAAACCCTGCTGGACTCCCCTTTTAATAGAGACCATGGGGCCAACATGGCCATTCACAACTGGTGTCACAGTAGCAGTAGCATAGAGGGACTGAATCCACCCTACCAGGAGAGGTGAAAATGACAGTGATTGAGAGCTTCCCATAAGAAGGTGTGGCAGATGGAATCAAATGCCTTCCTCCAATCGAGGGACACCACAAATCCACTTCAGGAGCCTTTTAGACCATGGGAAAAGACTTCCCGTAATAGGATCAAATGATCTTGGATACTACGGATAGGGATGGCACAAGCCTGTTCCGGGGAAATAATTTGTTCAGCTAACGGAAGCAGTCTATTAGTCAGAATTTTAGTAAGCAATTTACAATCTGCATTCCACATGCAGATAGGTCTCCAATTATTCAGATCAACCTTATCCCTTTTTTTAAACAAAAAAATCAAAGTTTCTTTATTAAAACTGAAAGGAATAGTACTAGTGCTCAGCATAGCATTAAACAGAGCAGCAATTTTAGGGTACAGATGGTCATCGATAATTTTCTATAATTCAAAAGGTAAACCTTCCGGCCCAACGGAAACATTATTTCTCAAGTGCCGGAGAACAACTTCAACCTCCTCATGGGTAATAAAGCAGTCTGCCTGCTCTACTGTTTGAGAGGGAACTGTTGGTACTGGGATGGTCCTCAAAAACTCTCGAATCTCCCTAAGGTCTGAAGGTATATCAGTGAAAAGGGCACTGGAGAAGTCAGCAGCTATGTGGGAAAGTGAAATACTAGAGGTGTGTAAGAGACCAGAGGCGTCTCTAAGACTGGACATGGTGTGAGTCCCCACTCTGTGGGCCTGCCGAGCAAAGGGGTCAACTTCCTGGGAAGTGCCCTGAGTGCCAAATTTATGCTGGGCATACAAACGAATAGCGTGTTGAGAGGAAAACAACATCATGTTCTTGCAAATCAATTGAATTTGGGGAAGTAAGATATTGACCAGTAGTCTGGGCAATAGTCAGTAAATTCTGAAGGTGTCGTCTGTGCTGTAGATAGGTCAAGTAAGCAGTACTACATTTCTGCTTACTATAACATGTTAAAAGAAGAATTAAATCAGTCTTCATATCCATCTACCAAGTAATAGGGTAACCATAGAAAAGTAACACGGATTTCCAAGCAGTAAGAAATTGGTGTAGTGCAGACAATAACTCTGGGTCTGTCAACAAAGACATATTAAATTTCCAAAGTCCCAGACCCTGGCAATGGGAGGGGCTACCACCAATAGAGATGGATACTGTCTTGTGGTCAGAGAATTCAACTGGAGTAACAGTAGCATTTGAAATAGGTAATGTTGGAGATGAAAAGATAAAGTTGATTCTAGTGGCCAAGACACCTTTGTGAAATGTGGGGGTGTGTTGATTAGTAAAGTCTAAGTATGGATAACATTGTGTAGAAAGCAAGAATCACAAAAAAAGCTTCTTAGTGGTAGCAAAAAAAAATGTTGTCTTGCAGACTCAGGCCACAGTTGAAATCCCCAGCAACCAGAATCTGCTTGGAGGTGAATAAATAAGGTTGGATAAGAGAAAGAATGTGAATATGACTTGATTTAGTTTGTGGGGCATAAATATTAATTAAGCAAAAGGGTATGTGATGTATAACTGCATCAAGAATAAGGACTCAGTCAGGCACTAAATCATAGAGTTTAAGCAAATGAAAATCAAGAGAGTGGACTTAAATACCAACACCAGAGCAGGTCTCATGGCCAATGGACCAAAAAGAGGGGCCGCATAACCAGTGTCTTTGAGCATGATGTAGTTTGTGCAAAGTATGGAAGCGAATATCCTGTAAAAAAATCAAGCCGAGTTGCAATGAAGCAAAGAAAGCAAAAACTAAATTCCTCTTGTCTATACATTTAATGCTGTTCACATTCAACGTGCGACAAGCAAAAGGTGTTTAAGTATCAGGCAGCATGAGCAAAAGGGCAGGAGCAGAAAGAACCAACCAGAGAAAAAAAACTCTATTTCTTTTTGCCTGAACCAGCCATACTCTTCCTTTTCATCTGGGCTTTCCTTTTCTGAGCACCTTTATTCTTAGTCCCAATTTCAATGTCAGTAATCCCATCGGGTTGGGAGGAAGAGATAGAGGAAGAATCAGACTCCTCTCCAGAGTCAGCAGAAGTGTCCTGCAAAACATCATAAGAATTAGAAACAGGAATAGGCGAGGTCTGACGGCCTTAGGGGGCGGTGGGGCAGGTTTTTGTTTGGACCACATAGAGCATCTACAGCTCACAGGAAGAGGCTCGGGAGAGCATTTCAGTGTCAGCCGGGCCACCCCCAAGGGTTCAGGGGCAACAACTGCATGCACCAAAGAAGGAACAGCTGGAGTACAAGACCCTAGGCACTGTACAACACAAGACTGAGGTGCAGGTGCAATCGATGTGGAGGGTCTGGGAGGGCCCAAATCCGGCTGTGGTGGAGAAATCTTACTCTGAAGTTTAGCCTTCTGGGCTTGGGAGATAAAATGCTGATCAGCACCATCATCATGGTGCTCCTGATTGTGGGCTGCCCACGTACAGTTCTGAAAAGTGTGCCCTGGTTCCTCGCATAAATTGCATTTACTCTCATTGAGGCAGGCAGAGCTAACATGACCCAACTCTCCACAGGAGTTGCATTTAACCTCATCACAAGCACTACTTAGGTGAGAGGGATAGCCACACCTGTAGCAGGCCTTAGGCTGGTCAGAATAAAACAACACCCCCCCCATCAGGACCCAAAAAAAGGAATTAGGCAGGTGGAGAAGTCCATAGTCATCAGACTTGAGCAGTACCTTGACCCTCCACCCCCCAGTCCATATATTTTCAGAGTCCAATATGGCCTCAGGTTCCCCAATAACAGTACAACACATTTTCAACCAATAAATCACATCAGACACATCCACTCCTTCATTACAAAACAAAATCAATATAGTTTTATAGGCAGGCTTAGTTAATGGAATGGCCAGAAAAGGTGTCCACAGGGTTGTAGTTTTCAGTGAGCGATATTTCACCCAAAATCTGTTCAAACCCTGAAGCGTCTTGAAGCTGATATCAAAAGTGGTCTCCCCCGAGATATAAATAATGGCATAAAGTCTGTGGGCAAAGAACTTTGTGGAGTACTTCAATAAAGTTCTGGCCACATAAACACAATCAGAGGGGTCCAGCATACCACCAATATAAGAGAGACGGACAGCATTATGGCATTTAGCAGGCAAAATAGGGAGTCGAAACAATGAGGAAAAAGTTTTCTTCTGTGTGCCTGGCATGAGATTCAAAGGTGCTGTAGGTGGAGCAGGGTCAGGGCCCGCAGTAACAATTGGAACAGTTACAAGAGGGAGATGCAGGGCAGGGTACTGGGTGAGATGTAGGCAATCAGGGACAGCTAGGGGATCAGCAGAACCCACTCAGGGTTCGTGTCTTTAGTGACAGTATGGCAAGAAGGTAAAGCAGAAGTCACAAAGTCAGCCTCTGTCAGCATACGGATAGGAGATTTACCAGGAGACCAGCAAGCATCAGGAGAACACTTTTCCCAGCCAGCACCCTCCAAAGCTGAGTCCATGGACCAAGGCCCAGTCCCCGGAACTTCAGTAGCCCAGATAATCAGACATAGAGGATGCAAGGCAGGATCAGTAGGAACAGTAACAGTGTCACAAGCAGTAATTGCAGGCAAAGTAGGAAATGAATCACAGGCAGACTTACAGTGTCCATCGGCAGACGGCAGGTCCTGCAAACGAGTAGAAGCATGACTCAGTGGGCGTTTGATAGAATCTGCAGAGCTGTCAATACAGGACCACTGAATTCTCTGAATAAGAGCTGCTTTCCTCGCAAGAAACTTCCTTTCCTTGGAATCTAAAAGCAGTTGTAAATCACGGGTCTCAGCCGACTGCTCATCAGAAGGAGCAGTCTAAGATTCACTTTCAGCCTCCTCAGAACTAACGACCAACTCAGAGTCAGTGTCAGTGTCAGGAGCCAGCAAATTCAAAACAATACATCAGCAGCAGCAGGTTTCAAATCCAAATTATTTATTTCCACCACATTCACCTGAACATCAAGTAAACCAGCAGTCCCAGGCAAAGACAGGGCAAGAGGGGAGACCAGCCCTCCAACCTCCATGGCTTCCACCACCACTCCAGGGCTCTTGTCCGCCATCTTTTTCCTGCAGACAAAAGGGTCCTCCCTGCTCACAGGAAGCAAGAGTAGGGGGATTTTTATTGAAAAGAGGACTCCAGACAAGCAAGGAATACAAAATACATAAACCAATACATACAAAACAGAGCAAAAATAACTGAACTAAACAGAAGAAACTGAAAAAAGGAACTCATGTCAGCCATTTTCACAATGCAACCATAAAGAGGAACATTTAACATGGCTATAGATAGTCATATCAGATTCATAAATCTTCATAAAGTAGACTTAATATTGAAAAGAATCTCTCAAATGAAACCATACGTTGTTGAGTGACCAATAACACCTGGATTGCCAAATATAAAACGAATGACAAAACAACAGTAAAGTGTCAGCAGGATACACAGACCATTCACCCCCATTTGTACCATACATTAGAGTCCTATAAGAAAGTGACTGAAAGAGAGGCTCATTCCAGTGAGTAGCTAACAAAACCCAAAAGGATTTAATATACGGACAATCCAAAAAAAGATGTTCCTGCATTTCTAACAATGATCCACATGACTCACGGGTACATCGCCTCTCACTAGTTGTTTATGTTTTGTGCATGTTACCCACTGGTAATCTGCCATAGGAACCCAAACCAAACACTATCCCATATATAGTCAGGTAAATCACCACGGAGAGTAACAATAAAACTCTATCTTGAGACTGGGAGGACAATCCGGAAAGGTCAAAATATCAGAGAAATCAGTTAAAACAATGGAATCGTACAACTGCTTCCTAGTCTTCATTTCCAAACAAGAAACAGTGATCTTCCATTTCAATAAAGATGAAAGGCTTCCATGCCATACTTGGGAAAAGGAAGTCGAGCAAAGAAGTCGACTTGCCCTGCTTCCACAGAGGCATTCCAACCAAAACCATAATCGAATCAAAGGAAACCAAACCTTCATAACAGGTCTAAGTAGAGGACTAAAATTGTAAGAAAAACCACTAAGAAAAAGGCCACAGGATGAACCATACCAACCCACCTTGTCGAATATTCCTATAAGTGAAGCTTTTTAATGGGATTCAGTCTACTTCCCAAAAGGCCTGGAAAAACACTATATAGGGAAATAAAAGGGACATGGAGGTGGAAACACATAACTAATATACAAAAAATAGGTAAACAAGGTTTTAATAAGCACCAGTTTCCATTTAGCGATTTGTTTACCCTTCCAACTCGCTACCCTTGATTGAGCTATACACAATTTATGAGACCAATTGGTATACCGATATGTCACCATCACCAAATTCTATTCCTAAGATATGTATCGGAGCTTTAGAGATTAAAACATCAGCAAGGAGACCGTGTCCGGGATACTAGAGGTACCAAAGGAAAACCCCTACTTTTCTCATAATTAATCTTTGAACCAGAAACACTAGAAAATAGATTCAGCACATTACTCAATATAGGACCTTCCATAACCTTTGAAGGACAAATAACTAAGTCATCAGCATATGCAAGGACCTTGATAGGCACAACTCCATCTGCAATACTTACTCCCGCCAGACCATCATGAACACTAATCAGACGAAGTAACACATCAATAAAAAACACATACAGGACTGGACTCAAGAGGGATCCCTGATGAACCTCTCTCCATACCGCAACTGGAGTACCAATCCATCCATTCACGTTCGGCAGAAGGGAAGCGGAATGATTCAATAACTGTATCCAATCAATAAAACCTTGTGGCAAACCATACGCACGTAAGACAGAAAACAAAAACTCATGAGAAACACGATCAAAAGCTTTTTCTTGGTCAAGACTAAGTAAATACCCTTCCAGTGAACCTAACTGAGATGCAGAGAAAAGTTCTCGTAACAATAATAAATTATCATTTTGGGTCCTACCAGGTATGGAACACGTCTGATAGGGACTTATCAAGCTATCCACAAGAACAGACAATCGACGCAAAAAAATTTTACTCAAAATTTTTAAATCTGTATTCAATAAACTAAATGTTCTCCAATTACTCAAGTCCGCTTTCAGACCTTTTTTATACAGTAAAACCACCAACGCTTGATTCATTGAGGGAGCCAATCGAGAAGTAGACAACATTTGGGAAAACACCACAGTCAATATTGGAACCAAATCCACATGAAAGGTCCGTAGAAACTGCTCCAAACCCATCCGCATTCGGAGAAGAATCTACATTCAATGAGAAAATAACATCCTTAACCTCAGATTCAGAAATAGTTTCAACAGCTGCTGACCATCAGCAGCAGATAATTGTGTATTTGTAATCCATCAAAATCTATCAATCCACACTGAACCCCATCATCCTTCTGATATAAAGATTCCAAATAACGTCCAACTATCTCAAGTAGAGCCGAAGGAGTCTTAACCAAGTCACCAGATTCATTTTGTAATTCTGAAATGAAACGTTTACCAACCCTGTCTTTGCAATCTTGAAAGGAATCTAGGGCACATTTGTGCAATTTCAGACCAAATCGATGTTCATGGTCTAAAGACTTTGCCCTATCATACCTATATTCCATCATACGATTTTTAACAATTCTAATTTGAGTACTATAGTCACACCCCTCAGTTTCCGTCAAAGAGATCAATTTCTGTAACTGTGCTCTATGACGTAAGTATTCCAGATACTTATGGTGCTTTTGTGTGCGAGTAAGTCTGGAAAAAGTCTTCCAGTCCATCTTAGAATCTTCCCACCAAAGAAGCAGCATCTTCATAAAAGTCAAAGACAGAAAGCCTAGCCTGTAATTCTAACTTCCAAGATCGTTGAAGAGGTTCCTCACTCAGTGAGGAGGAATTCAACCTCCATACATTCTTTTTACATCTTGGAATACCTTCCCATGTCAAGCAAACAGTAAGAGATTTATGGTCAGAAAATTCCCATACCCGTAAATCCACCTTACTAACTTGTAAAACAACAGAAAGAAAAATAAAATCTATCCTGGTGGATAATGTATTCTTAAAAAACGTCTTACCACCCTCAGAATAGACACTACGATATGCATCTTTGAGCTGGGCAGTATCTAATATCTGCATTAATTTATGAGAATCACAAAACAATTTGGATGTCTTCATACCTCTATCCCTAGTACTAAGAGCACAATTAAAATCTCCAGCCCAGACTAGTAAGCGAGAGGTATACAAATAGGGTTGAATGTCTTGTAATAGTGCAACACAGAGCGCCTTGGTCTGTGGAGCGTAAATATTAATTAATTGAAATCTTTCCCTTCCAAAATTAAGATCAAGCAACAATGCTCGTCCCAGAGAAATGTCAACCATCCTTAATATTTTCAATTCTGGATTGGCAAAAAGTACCCCAACCCCTTCACAAGGGGATTCCCCATTCGACCAGAAAGACACCCCTGAAGACCATAGGTTACGTGCGCGTTGCACTTCACAGAGATTTTAAATGTGTATCCTGGAGACAAATCACATCACTGCGTAAGCCATGTAAACAGGACATAGTAGTAACCATCTTCCTGTGACTCTTAATACTATTAACATTAATAGTAGTAAATGTCAAAGAAGCCATAATAAGAAAACAAAGAAAGGGAGAACAATATTTCAGGATCATACTAGCCTCATGAGACTTTAGAAACACGTCTACGCTGAGAGCGTCTAGGTAGACCCTCCACCTGTGTTACTTCACCATCATCACCTTCCGAAAAAGCATCAGTAATCACAGAAGCTCTGGAAGAAAGATCTGAGTCTTCACCGTCAGATTCATCCTTCAACCCCAAAACAGCAAAGCTGTTACTTAGTTTCCAAGATTCAGAAACAACTCCACTAGTAGAGGCCACAGGTACCGGCTGAGCAGGAACAGGTTTCCCCGATCTGTGACGTTTTTTAGCAATTACCTTTTTAAAAGGCAACACTGGTGACGGAGGAGGAGGCATCTCTGGATCCTCCGACCTGCCACACAGAGATAAATCAGAGGCGACAGGGAATGAGACAACCCCAGGAACTACTGAGGAATTCAGAGTCCTGGCAGCTGGCAGAGCAGCTGGAACCGAAGCACTCAAATCCATGTCTGGAACTGTTAAAGAAGATGCACTAGGTAATGGTGAAGTCGGAAGTGAGTCTCCACCAATAGGGGAAGGGACAGGGTCAGATTCAGCATGTTGAGCTCCTACAATCAAGCCTTCATGTGAAGGGCAATCATCCCTATTATGGGATGCCCAAGGACATTTAGCATAGCCATGTCTAGTCTGTTCACATAAATTGCATTTAAACAGGTTAAGGCATGTGGCAGCCAAATGTCCAAATTCAAAACAATGGGAACAGCGAGGAGTGTCACAGGCCGTATTGAGATGAGTCCGAGAACCACATTTAAAACAGAATTTTGGCTGACCAACATAAAATAAACTCCCTCTATCCTTCCCCAAAAACTATTAGGCAAATGTTGAGGGCCATTATTTGAAGCAAAAAGCTTTACCCTAATTTTCCAACCCCCATTCCAAATTTGTTCACTATCAAGAATCGGTACAGGTTTATCTAGTACTTCACATCTTCTATGCAGCCAGAAAAGATATCCTCAATATGTACTCCTTCATTACGGAACATGATCGTAATTAACTTAACAGATGGTATGGTAAGGGGCACAGCGAAAAAAGGTATCCAGAGTGGAGAATTCTTAACCATCTGGAAAAGAGACCAAAAACGCTCCAAACCTAAAGGGGTTTTGAAACTAACATCATAGTTAGAATTATCCAAATGAATCAGAGCATAAATATCAGCAGACAAAAACTTCATAGACCCTTTTAGCAAAACTTTGACAATATAGAGCCTATCAGGTAAATCATCCAAACCCGCCTCATAAATCAAACGTACAGCATTCCTACGAGGCGCAGGTTCACCCTTGTTAGAAAACAAATCAGAAAGTTTAAATGGGGGGGGGTGACCTTTGTTTTCCTGCACAGGGACAGAAACAGCTATTTGAGGAACAACACCAGAAGTAGATAAAGAGACAGCTGGAGTAGTAACCACAGAAACAGGTGGAATAGAAACAGACTGTTGAGAAGTAGCAGGCACAGAGTCAGTACTAGATAAAGTACATGTAGCCACCGAGTTACTAGCAGAGGAGTGGTAGCGTTGTACAGCTGCATCTGCTGGATCCAGCACCCAGGTACCATTAGAGCTAGGCAACCACCCTGCTGCAGCTATCGCTCTTTCAGGAGACCAGCAGGAAGAGTCATTATGAGGCAAAGAGGGATCTAAGCTCTGTGCAGCAGGAGGACACTGAATAGCAGGAGAAATATGTAAGTCAGATACCAGTAAAGGTGAAGCAGGGCCAAGTCCAACAGTTCCCTTTCCCACAAGCAAGGTACTCCCCATCTCGGTAGAAACACCAGTTTCATGCAACACAACCTCGCTCTGTTTAATAATGGAAGTCATACCCATCCGTTTCGTCAAAAATGTCGCCACTGCAACAACCAAGCCATGTGATGTAGTCGCATCATCCTCCCGACTACCAGAATCCGAGTTTTGGTCAGGAAAACAGGCAGGATCGGTCCAAAGTGTAGGAGCCAGGCTAGACTGTACCTGAGAGGCAAGAAGCGGCTCTGCTGCGCAATGCTCATCACAATGCCGCGACCGAGTAAGAGTCGATGCGGCCAAAACAGTCGAGCCAGCACGCAAAGCAGCAATTTCAGACTGAAGCTGAGCCTTACGATGTGAGCAGAGTTCAGCTGCATCCTGCACTTCATTCAGCAAACGTTCCTTCTCAGTAAGTACAGAACTCGATTCCTTCAATAAAGTGCACTGTGTAGGTACCTTAACTGCATCCTCAAGTGCTGCATCAACCGTGTCAAAAAACTCCATAGGCAAAGAAGCTTCCTGACCAGCAATAAGTAAATCCACAGCCTCATGTTCAATGGGAGTGGGGGAGGAGGCCCACTCCCCTGTCCCAGTCACATCCATCTCCTCCAAAGGTAGAGCAGAAGTGGCCATCTTGGGTCCGTCCACCAAAGGTTCCCCCTCCACAGAGTAGGGGAATTTCCCTGGTGTCCTGGCCAAATTTCCCTCGTTCACTAAAAAAATATCACCAACAGATTAATCTGGTTCAGATGTCATTCATCTGTATCCCCTTCCCCTGGGTCATGCCTGAAAATAGGCAGGATTTGTCTAGTGCACTTACCCGGTCAACAAAAAAAAAGCTAAACTAAACGAAAACATTATGGCCTTTTATTAAAACACTTTGTAGTGGTGCTAACAAGTCTTTGGATGCATAAACCAGGATTTGTTTGCATTAGATCTCCGTATTCAAAAGGGGTCTTTGCATGGGCAAAGAGGATTAGCACTTGTGCAAAACATAATGTACATGAGTGGGCACGGGGAGGGATGTGGCCATGAATTGACAAATTTAGCTGCTTTGTGCTGCACAAAAAGGGTTAGTGTGGTCCTTTTGTGCAGCAAAAATAGAATACCGCTGAACAAAACCCTGACTTACTCTCAGCAACCCTAGTGGCTGCCTGGATTATGCAGCAAACTAGCTGGCTGGCCAGGGGGAATCATACCCATCCCTTGTTGTCCATGGCACCCTTCCCTCTGATCACCAGCCCACTGCAAGAATGAAACCTTCCTTGGTGCTAATGGTCCCCCCTCCGATCACCAGCTCATTGTAAGAATAAAACCCTTCCTGCTGCTAGTGATTCCCCCTGCTTGCCAGCCCTTTGTAAGAATAAAACCCTCCCTGGTGCTAGTGGTCCCCACCCCTCTGATCATCAGCCTGTCATAAGAATAAACCCTCCCTGGTGCTAGTGGTTCCCCCTCCCTCGGATCTCCAGCCCCTTGTAACAATAAAACCCACCCTGTTGCTAGTGGCCCCCTTACATAAGATCACTAGCCTGTTGTAAGACTAAAACTATCCCTGGCACTTGTGGTCCCCCCTCCCTCTGCTTGCCAGCCTGCTGTAAGAATAAAGCCCTCCCTGGTATTAGTGGTCCCTCCTCCTTTTGACTGCCAGGTCATTGTAAGAATAAAACCCTCCCTGGTGCTAGTGGTCCCCCCTCCATCACCAGCCTGTTGTAAACATTACAACCCTCCATGGTGATTGAAGGGAGTGGGGTACCACTAGCACCAGGGAGGGTTGTATTCTTACAACTGGCTGGTGATTGGAGGGAGGGGGGACCATGAGCACCAGGGAGGGTTTTATATTTCAGCGGGCAGGTGATCAGAGTGAGGAGGTACCACAAACAGCAGGGAGGATTTTATTCTTACAACCAGCTGGTGATAAGGGGCGGGCCACTAGCACCAGGGATATCTGCACATGTCTGGGACTAGGCAATTGGGGTGGTGGTGCTGTGCTAACCTGCCTTGCTACCCATGCAAATTAGCCCATAATGGACAGCAAATGGCCCCTTAGTCCCTTGCATACCTAATGGACTCATATGCTTGGGTCCTTTTCAATATTGCAGATAGGGCTCTGGCACTATCCACTCTGGCAGTGCACTTTGGGATCTGTATTGAGGCAGTGCTACTTGACTTAGCTCTGTGCCAACATGACCCTGTACTCAGTCGAATAAGGCCGGTACACTGTTCATCTAACTATAGCATCTTCAGACTCCCGGGCAATCGCAAGGCACAGCACAACATTTTCTGCTCCACTTTGTGCTATTTTGATTATTAGGCCCTATATATTTTTATTCAACACTAAACTGTCTATGGAAGTTGTTTTTTTATTTCATTTGTGTGACAGACATTAAGTTTCCCAGCATGGTTGGACACTGATCTTGCACTATGTGAACATCAATGATGGTAGCTGTGAGACAATCTTTGATATGTATCCTGTATAGTCAGGAGGATATACAGTAATGTATGTGTAACCATACACATGAAGGGTTTGTTTCACCAAGGGGTTGCCATCATGACACAGTGACCTTGAGAACAAAGCTGGAGAACTGTCTGTTGTCATGGCAACCCTGTGGTGAAAACTCCATCTTAGAGTGCTTAGTTGTGCAGATCCTATTCCGTATAATGTATGACCATGGACAGCCATAACAGAAAACATTTTGTTTAAACAGAAATTACTTCAGGTTATCATGGCTCGTCTTCATGGGCATCATTGCTCTCACAGACACCACAGTGCTCAATGATTCAGAGTCCCCGGCCACATGTGTGCTGCTTATGGTCCGTGCAGTACAGACAGATGATTCACATCTCCCCCCTGCCTCCTGCCACTACCCTGCTCCCTGTTCCCTCTCAAATGACATATTGTGGGCAATTGAACAAGCACAGCTGAATGGCATTGTAAATGTCTGCTTGTTTCATTGCATAATGACATAACTAGCGCATTACAAGAAAAAGTCATTGTGCTATGCTACATAGTCACTACTACAGGACAACCATATTTTGCAGTGTATGGTTTTGCATACATAAGCAAATCTCTGTATATAGTCTAAGTAAATATGATGTATTAGTACAATAGCTGTCTTGCATAGTTGTCCTCCCCCCCCCAAAAAACAAAAAAAAAACCTACTGAGACAGTTATGCAACAATTATTGCTGTACTTATGTTTGTATGCATGGACTGAGCATCCTGCAGCAGGACCGGATTTACCAGATGTACCAGTCTGGGGCTAATCATCCGGATGTTGTGGCTCAGATGAGTTACATTGCCCAGTGATCCACTATCCTGATCACAGGAGGGGGTAGTATATGTTGGTTTGGATCCCTCCATGGCCCGCTCTGTGGCACCACTGTTGCCCTCAACTTCTGCGTCATCATCTGCAATACATAAATAAAGACAGATTTTAGTAACATAAGATTTTGTTATATTTAATGACAATTCAATCACTGTTCAATAATATTGCATTCTATACTATATTTATCCTTAGAACAGTAATACAATAACTTAGCAATGATAGTTCTACGAACATACGAATACAAAATTTGCCAGCAGATAAAGGCCTAGAGGTCTATCAAGTCTGCTCGAATGTGCAGCTAGCACCCCTTATTCTGCAGCTGCCCCTCCCTTCCACCCTTCCCCTCCACTGGCCCTCCCCCTTGTCCTGTCCCATCCCCTTTTGAAGCAGTCCACTGTTCTACTGGATACCACTTCTGCAGGTAACTCATTCCACCCAGCTACCACCCTCTCTGTAAAAAAGTGTCTCCTCATCTCCCTCCTGAACCTTCCTCCCTCTAGTCTCATATCATGGCCCCTGGTGTCCCTCCCCTCCCTTACTTTGAACAGCCCCTCTGTACCTGTCTTATTTATTCCTTTCATGTACGTAAAGGTTTCAATCATGTCCCCCTGTCCCTCCTCTCCTCCAGCGAGTACATGTTCAACTCCCTCAGCCTCCTCTCTTATGATAAGTCCCCCAGCCCCTTGATCATCTTTGTTGCCTGCGCTGTACCCCCTCCAGTAACTTAATGTCCCTCTTCAGATATGGGCACCAGTACTGCACGCAGTACTCCAGGTGTGGTCTAACTAATGGCCTATACAGTGGCAGAATCACCTCCTCCCTCCTTGAGGATATACTCCTTGCAATGCAACCCAGCATTTTGTTGGCCTTTGCAGTTGCCTTCCTACATTGTGCCGAGTTGTTCATTGACCCTGCAATGAGCACCCTCAGATCCTTCTCCTGCTCTGTCTAGGCTAGCTGCACTTCCCCCAGCTGATAACTCCTCCTTGGGTTCTTCACCCCAAAATGCAGCACCTTGCACTTTTTGGCATTAAACCCCAGTTGCCAGGTGTCTGACCAGGTTTCAAGCTTTACCAGATAATCCTGCAACCCCTGCCATCCCCTAGGTCATCCACCACCACTCCTACCTTGGTATCATCAGCAAACAGACTGATCTTGCTCTTGATGTCCCATGATATGTCTGCAATGAATATCCCAAGCAACACTGGTCCCAACACCGAGCCCTGCGGAACTCCGCTCATCACTACCCTTGGGTGTGAGAGCTCCTCCACCACCACCACCACCACCACCACCACCCTCTGAAGCCAGTTCCCTATCCATCTCACCAGCTTTGCACCCACCCCTGTGCCTTCTAATTTGTTTCCCAGTCTCCTATGCAGCACAGAGTCGAATGCCTTACTGAAGTCCAGATACAGGACATCCACTGCATGGCCCCTGTCCAGTTGCCTAGTTACCCAGTCATAGAACTCCACCAGGTTGGTTTGGCAGGATCTGCCACATATGAAGCCATGCTGTCTGCTGTCCTGTAGTCCTTCGGCCTCTAGGAGGGCCACCAGCCTCTCCTTCAGGATAGTCTCCATCAGCTTACACATGATGGATGAGAGGCTCACTGGTCTGTAGTTTCTCGGTTCATCCTTGGGGCCACTTTTGTGGAGGGGTACCACATGAGCCATCATCCAGTCCTGAGGTACACATCTTGAGTGTAGTGAGACATTAAATAGGTCTGCCAAAGGTCCCACAAGGACCTCTGCCAGCTCCTTCAGTACCCTGGGGTGGATACCATCTGGGCCTGATGCCTTGTCCACCCTCAGTGCCTTCAAACCCTCCCAAACTCTGCCCTCCATGATTTCCCATCTCTCCCCCCTCCCCCCATTTCTGCCATTCCTCCCCCTTGGGTATCAGCCCCCTTCTCCTTAGTAAATACCAAACAGAAGTAATCATTTAGTGCTTCTGCCTTATTGCACCCTGCTTCCTCCCAACCCCCCTCCTTCCTAATCCTTCCTATCTGGTCCTTACAGCTCCTTTTCTCCCTGATGTACCTAAAGAAGTCCTTCTCCCCCTTCTTAATGTCTTGTGCCAGCCTGAACTCCGTAGATGTCTTGGCTCCCCTTACTGCCCGTGTCACCTCCTTCAATTCCATCAGGTACTCCTCCCTGTCCTCCCTCCTCCCTGTTTTCTTGTACCTCCTAAAGGCAGCTCTTTCCTCCTTACCTTTTCCATGACCTCCTTGCTCAACCAGCTCAGTTTCTTAGCCCTAGCCTTCTTGCTCTGGGCCTTGCAGCAGGTTTTGTTTGCTTCCACTGTCCCCAGCTTTATGAGCTCCCACCTCTGGTTAGTGCCCATACTAGGTTGAATTATGGCCAGATACCCTTTTACCACTTCCCCCATCCTCCCAAAGTAGTCCCTCCTGAAGTCCAGCACTCTTGTGCCAGATTCCACTCCTTCCTTGCCCATATCCAATGTGAGCCATACTGAGTGGTGGTCTCTCCCTGACAGCAGTTCTTCCACTGTAAGTTCTCTCACAAAGTCCCCATTTGCCAGCACAAGGTCAAGGGTATTTCCTAATCTGGTTGGTTCACTGACCATTTGCAGCAGGAAGCTGTCCTGGAAGGCATCCAGCAGTACCTGCTCCCATCTATTCCTAGTTGTTGGGGTACTCCAGTCCACTCCTGGCATGTTGAAGTCCCCCACAATCACCACTCTAACCTTATCACAGGTCCTCCTGATCTGTCCCACTAGTTCCCTCTCTAACTCCTCTGTCTGAGAGGGTGGCCTGTACACCACTCCCATTCTGAGAATCCTATTCTTGGAATCCTGGATTTGCATCCAAAGTGACTCTGTACTACCCTCCTCCCCTTCCTCCCTTACATACTTCAATCCTTCCTTCACATATAGTGCCACCCCCCTCCTTTCCCAATCACCCTGTCCCTACGAAATAACCTGTACCCTGGTACAGACATGTCCCAGTCATTGTATTTGGTGGCCCATGTTTCTGTGATGGCTGCAATGTCCACCTCTCCCTTTGCCATGAGCATCTGTAACTCTGCAGTTTTCCTCCCAAGGCTCCTAGCATTAAGGGTAACCACCTTCCACCCCCCCAAATCCTGCCCTCCTTTACTAGCATCACCAATAGTACTTGCCATTTGTCCTTTGTTCTATATATTACTGTAAATTAATACTTAATAAAAATTTGATGCAATAGTAGCATTTACATATTGTGTCAACATAGTAATACTATGCTACTATCAGATCTTGCTGTGAGATTAAAACAGTAATTGTCGAAGTAGCAAGTAAGATTCTATTGCAATGCCATTTACAGATAGTTATTTTTAAAGTATTTAGTATACCATATTATACCTGTATTTAGAATTCTTTAACATGGCTATCTAAACATCCTAATTAGTCAATGCTTAGTCAATAGTTTATGTAAGAGTACTAATTATATATTGTGCCAGCTGCATAATACAGTACTCTAATGAGATAATGTTGTGACTTTTTCTAACATCCATGATTGAAGACAGTTAAAAAAACTTGGTTAAGTGGCACAAATACTGATGTTGCTGGTACTAGTGTACCTTCTATGCTGAACTGGTGTTCTATGGTGCATATCTGTAGAGGGATTTGGGTGGGGATAGGTTGGACAATTAATGTTTCATTCATCTTAGGAATGGGTATCCAGGAAACACTTCTCACAGAAGCACCAGGGAGTTGATGATTGTGATGCGGGTGGTGTGGTTAAGTGGTTAGTGGATGTTGTCTAATGATAATGTTACAATTGTTTGCATAGAGTGTCATGTTTAACACTCCAAGTAATGTTCTTGGGTGGGTTTTGGGTGAGCAGAGGTGTGTCTCACCGTTTTTGGGTGGTGGGAGTTCAAGTTAAAAGGAAAACATTTCTATAAATGTTACTATATTAAGTGTAAACAAGAAGGAATCATTAGTAACAGTTGCAATTAATGTAATTGACTTTGATTGTGTAATTGTACTATACCTTGTTCTTCACTTAAGGACTTCAATTAATCAAGCAACTAGCGGAGATCTTGGCAGGACCACTGGCTGACCTGTTCAATGCCTCCTTGGACACAGGATGCATTCCACAGGATTGGAGGATGATCCATGTGGTACCCATTCACAAAAGAGGACCTAAGGATGAACCAGGCAACTACAGGCCAGTGAGCCTCACATCAATCGTGGGAAAACTCATGGAGACGATCCTAAGAGAGAGAGAGAGGCTGGTAACCTTTTTGGAGAACAATGGTCTCCAGGACGGGTGGCAGCATGGGTTTGTCTCAGGAAGATTCTGCCAGACAAACCCGATTGAGTACTACAACTGGGTGATGAGGGAACTGGGCAAAGGCCATGAGGTGGATGTCCTGTATTTGGATTTTAGCAAGGCCTTTGATTCCGTGCCACATGGGAGACTGGGGGGAAACTGGAATATGTGGGGGTGGGGAAAAAGATGGTTAATTGGATCACCAATTGGCTGAAGGGAAGGCAGCAAAGGGTGGTGGTAGTGGGAGAACTCTCATCACCAAGGGATGTGATGAGGGGGGTGCTGCAGGGATCAGTATTGGGACTGGTGTTGTTCGGGATATTCATAGTGGATATCTCCCATGGGGTCCGGAGTAAGATCAGTCTCTTCACAGATGACACAAAGATGGTAGCTGTGGTAGATGACATTGAGGGGTGGAGAGGGTTGCAGGAAGACCTGACCAAACTACAGGAGTGGTCAGAGACATGGCAGATGGGGTTTAATGCCAAAAAGTGAAAGGTACTGCACTTCAGGGCTAATAATCAGGGGAGGAGCTATCAGCTGGGGGGGTACAGCTAGAATCCACAGAGGAGGAAAAGGATCTAGGGGTGCTTAAAACAGGAAGTATGACTAACTCAGTGCAGTGCAGTGCAGGAAGATGGCAGCAAAAGCCAACAGGTTGCTGGGGTGTATAGCAAGGGGAATCTGCTCCAGAAATAGGAAGGTGATCCTGCCACTATAGAGGTCACTAGTCAGGCCGCACCTAGAATACTGCATGCAGTACTGTCATTCATTCCTGAAGAAGGACATCAGATTGTTGGAGGGTGTACAGCAGAGGGTGACAAGGATGATCCAGGGATTGGAGGAATACTCCTATGAGGAGAAGCTGTGACAGCAGAACATGTATTCCCTGGAGGAGAGGAGAGATGGGGGACATGTTCAAAACCTTTAAATACTTAAAAGGGATAAACAAGCCGGCCCGGTGGCGCTGAGGGTTGAGGTGCTGGTCGCCACACCTCGCGCCACGCCGGTGACCCGTGTTCGGGAACGAGCACGGGTTGTCAGGGGTCGGCGGGGAGGAGATGGATCGAGTGTCCGGAGGACGGCTCTCCATCTCCGGGGTGGGGGGATTCGGGCGGCCGGTGCTTGCCTGACCCCTAGCAGAGGCTGGGGATCGACAACATGCAGCTGCAGAGACAGGGGAGGCGGACGCGGCAGACGCCGGACTAGTGCGCGCATCGAGCATGCGCAGAGCTCAGTCGCCGCCGGGCGTCATTGCACGCCACGCCCGCCGGAGAAAATTCGGGAAAAATGGAGCCGTAGCATGGACGCTATTCCCCATTGCCATTCCCGGAGGACGCCTCCCTGGCATGGACCCGTTCTGGTGGGTTGAGTCGCTCCCCACCACCCTGCCGCGAAGGGTAAGTCGCGGGGTGCTGAAGGGAGGGGGTCTCATGTCCGGGGATGGCGCCGGAGGAACGGCGGAGTGCGGGGGGGAGGCTCCTGAGAAATAACATCTAAAAAAAAAAAAGGGATAAACAAAACTAGCACAGAAGGGATTTTCCAGATTAGAAGGGGGAGGATCACGAAGGAGTACCAGCTGAGATTGGAGGGCAGAAGATTCAGGAGGGAACTCAGGCGGCATTATTACACAGAGATAGTGGTGGATAAGTGGACTGCTCTGCCAGAGGAGGTGGTAGCCTGTAGCATGGTAGGCAGTTTTAAGAGGGGATGAGACAGAGTGAGGGAGGATTAGGAAAAGGGGAGGGGTGGATGGGGCAGCTGCAAATTGAGGTGCTAGCTGAACAATCAAGCAGACTCAATAGACCATGAGGTCTGTTTTTGCTGGTGTTTTCATATGTTCATATGTTTGTAATTATGATGACATCATCCTCTGCAAGGACCAGATTATCTTCCACCAGTTCCACTAGGATAGGCTCCAAGCATGCCCTTCCTGCTGGGGTTGCAGGGAAGCCAGGATGTATCATAATGAGACAGAAGAAATAAAAACACTTATACAGAAAAATGTTAAGAAACAGTTATAGATCAAGTGTTATGTTATGCTACATTTTCATTTTTTGGTTGCCAAGAAGCAGCATAATTGTTATACTTTTATCATTTTAATTTTATTGTTTTAATAAGTAATATTTAACAACTTAAATTTTTTCTATGTACTGTTAGATTGTGACATTCTCTTTACTTATCATATGGTGTTACAATATCCACTGTTATAATTCATACAGTCATTGTCTTTTCAATCACTATGACACATAACAGCCAGCCCACAGCACAAAAAGAAGCTCCCTCCCCTCACCATCTCCATTAAAGTCAGTGAGCCGCTGGAACAAGTTCAGACCTTCAAGTACCTGAGGATCACCGTTGATGACTGCCTCACCTTCACCCAACACATCGACACAGTGGTAAAGGCAGTGAACACCAAGCTGGGTGTACTACATAGGCATAAAAAGTATCTCACTCCAGAGGCTCTCCGTCTCTCACTCCAGCTCCATTCTTTCTACCATCAACTATGGATTGGTGGTCTACGGCGCAGCAACAGACACTATACTAAAAAGGATTCACATTGCCCTCAACAAGGCATGTAGGCTCACAATGGCTGCAGATCGAAATACCCACACCTGCTCCTTAAACGAGGAGACCAATTGGCTGCCAGTAAAGAACAGGATAATATTCCAAACATGTCTCCTTGGAAAAAAGGCACTAATGGGTAAAACCGCCCCATGCATTTCTAGCATCCTAACACCAAGTGCTACCAGCTATACCACCAGAGGCAGGATAAGGGGGACCCTATCAACATCTTTCGGTCGAACTGTGCAGGGACAGCATGCTTTCAGTTATTGGGCCCCCTAATGGCTCAGTGAAATCCCAGTGCACATTCTAAACTTCCAATGCATCTCACAATTCAAAAATGGCCTAAGACAACACCTTCTTACTAAGACAGTTTGTGGCTGCCACTAGCACTCTAACACCCATAATGCCCACTCATCCACATTCTCCTTCCCCTTCCTTTAACCCCCACTCTTCCCTCTTGCCCTATACCTCTGTCTTCCTCTCCCCCCGTGCCTTTTCTACCACTGGATCAACCTTAAAACCAACCTACTACCACTACCTCCCAACCTCCTAGACAAAGCCAGTTCTTTTGGCTGCCCACTCTCCCCCCCCAGTCTCCCTCTCCCTCACCTTGACTCCTCCTTGGACTCTCACACTAGGTGTCACACCTCTTTATCTCCTTCGCTACATAT
This sequence comes from Neoceratodus forsteri, assembly GCA_016271365.2. Lineage (NCBI taxonomy): Eukaryota > Metazoa > Chordata > Ceratodontiformes > Ceratodontidae > Neoceratodus > Neoceratodus forsteri. Next base: position 653,840,798 of record CM057450.1, on the reverse strand, counting down.
AAACACTGTCCTTTACCCTAGCTGAATGCTCTTGATGCTGTACTATCACCATTGGTACTATGAATGACATTGTAACCTTATTGTATACTAGCTACCTACTGTCCGAGTATTGTATGTAAACTGTTTGTTATTGCTGTCATTGTCACTGTTTGACGTGGAACCTTTGTAAAAGAGCTCTGAGCTCAAAGGTATGATCCGAATCCCTAAATAAATAAAATTAAATAAATAACTTTCTGGTAAGACCATCATTATTGTAAGATGTAGCCATGATTCATGTAACATTATAAGAAATTGGCATAGACAGTTTTACATATATTACTACCATATATACTGTTACAGATGACATGGGGATGCTTTCCTCTATGCAATCATTCTTGAGTCTGTTTTTTTTGTTTGTTTTCTAAGTTTTATTACAGTAAAATGTAGAATGCCTTGAGTCAGTACTTTCTGTCAAACATCAATACTCAAGCGCTCCCCTCCCCCCACAAAGTCGACATTCACTGAAAGGAAATAATCTTAAATGAACATGCATTGACATTCACAATAAAATTTGATGTATGGACATTGATACACACACACACGCCTGTGCATTCATCTTCAGTTTTCATTGGAAAATAGTGACTTTTGTAGTTTGTATAACTTTTGGTCATGTCTAATTAGTTTCACATTCTAACAGTTTAGTATAGGCTGAAGTCATATATATTAGTATTGTATGACAGATGCCACACAGCTGCTTATATCTATCCTAGCAAGCTTAAACATCATTTTAATTTAAAAGTACAACATATAGTAAAGGAAAAATAATAGGAGTCTTTGAGGAATTTACGGGGAACACAGGTTTGAAGGTGGTATTTATATGAATAAATGGCGCTTAAAAAGATAGGCTTGGGGGACCCTCTCAAAAATGTGGGTTACTGCTGCTAGAAGGCCAAATTCAAGATGGCTGCAAAACATCTCTAAAATGGCATGTCTCAGCTCATAGTTGTCATACAAAGCTATATTTGGTTTCTAAATTCGGGGTGTGAGGGTCAATGAATTCATTTCTTATAATAAAAATATTCTTTCTTGAAGACAAATTTATATATGGGAAAGATGTCGACACCCTTGATAAAACCAGTACAACAGTCAAGAGGAAAGAAGAGAAGGATAGCTGAGACGATTAAAGAACTGTGTGTATTATGTGATAAAGAGTGTGATGAATACAAAAGTGGCTATCCAATTGATTTATGGAACAAACTGATGTTGCCATTGCCATTCACTTAGCAGAGTTCTTGAGAGCAGGAGGTCCCACGGCCCCCCCCATGGAGCACCAGAGCAGCACCTGCAAGGATCATGCTGCAGGTATGGGGCAAGCGGGTGCACTGGACTGTGTTAGTCTGCAGCTTCTTCCATGGCCGCTGCCCCACCCAACCCCTCACCCTCATCTTGGGTGAATATCTCCCAAATAGCCACCTCAGACCACGTGACTTCTGACACTCAACACATGCGACAGTGCAGGTTTATCAACTCAAGTTTTCACCTGCAACCTACTTTGATAGACCACTAGGGGTCATTACTGTCACTCCCATCCTGAGGTAACATATTAACATCCCCATAAACTCACCACATGACCATTGTGTACTGTCCCCCTCCCCATTTTCTCTGCCTTCTTCCCCACTGTATTTCTACTATATGTATAGTTTCTTCCCAGGCGTGGTTTTGAATCTGCGACCCTTACCACTGGGAACAACCATAAACAGCATGTTAAACCCTCTAGGCCAGCCAGCCTGTTAGAGTTCACCCTTCTGTACTATTGTGTTATCCCAGTTTTGGCCATTGAGGTCTTACTTGGATCAGTGCTTTTAGCTGCAACCTTTACCTCCCTGCCCTGAAACAATCACTCTATTCGTTCATTAGCATGTTATAGTAGTCAGCCACTAGGGGCACCATCTATGTTATCTCCTGTAACCTGTGTCTCCTAAGTAACCTGTGTCTCCTAAGTACCCTAGTTGTCCTGTCATTGTGCAACCCTCTAACTTTCTCCTGTTTACCCTCCCTCTCCAACTCCAGCCCTCCACAGTATTCCTTCCCTCCTCTCTCCCTCACTCTATCTCCTCTATCACTCACTCTTCTACTGCAGCTCTCCAGTCTCTTCCTCATCTCCTCATTTCCCCACCCTCCCACACTATGCTCCACCTCATCCTGTCCCTCCTCCCCCTTCTGTTCACCCTGTTGTCTATCCCTACCACCTCCCTACCTGCCCTTCAATTGCCAGTGTCCTGCCCTTCTTCCTCCTCCCCCACTCTCCCAACTGCATGCCTCCCACCCCGTTTCCACTCTCCTTGGCATCCAAGTGCATCCATCCTCCACTCATCCGGAGTTCACTTAGCCTCACTTAGCTTCTCCCAATCCTTCTTCAGTCCCATCTTCAATCAGACCCCCTCCTCGTATTATCGTATGCACTCCTCTCCTCAGAGACAGGTATACTCTCCCTCTAAACTACTCATCTTGTTATTACTACTTACAACTGGTGATATTAAATTCAACCCTGGACCTACACCCTATCCCCCATCTTACCTCCCTAAAGGACTAAAAATAGTACATCTTAACATCAGGAGCCTTCTCCCTAAGACTGACCACCTCCAACCCCTTATGTAAAACTTAAAACCCTCTGTTGTAATCATCACCAAATCATAGCTCTCCTCAGAAATCCCTGACACTGCCATCACCATCCCTGGCTACTCCCTTGTCCATCAAGATCAATCAACCGGGTTGGGGGAGTGGCCATCTACATCTCCTCTTCCATCCAATACTCCATCTGTCTCTCCACTACTTCCCCCTCTGCATTTGAACTCTTGTTACTAAAGCTGTGCCTTCCCTGCTCCCTTCACATCTTTGTGGGTGGGGTCTACTGTTGCCCCAGCCTCCCTTCCTCCTCCCTCTCCTCTATCACTGACCTCATCTCCTCTCTCATTACCCTTTCCTCTACTGGTGAACTTTACATCTTTTGCAGCCTTAACATTAATTGGTTCTCCAGCTCCCAATTCAAAATCTGTAACTCCATCTCTTCCTTGAACGTAACACTGCTCATCTCTGAACCTACCCATCTAAACCTCAAGTCAGGTAAGCACACCCTGCTTGATTGGGTTCTGACATCTCACCCCCACTGGGTTGTCTCCTCAGACATCTTTCATGACAAACTCAATGATCACCACATGGTCTATTGTGTGCGTAAAATCTCCCTGCCCAAAGCACTGCCTAATATATTCCATCTCCTCTCCTTTAGATCCCTAGATCTATTTTCCCTTCATGAGGAACTCATTGGAACTGACTGGTCTCCTATCCCTAATGTCACCTTTGTGGACTCAGCCCTGAGCTACTTCAACAATTAATTCCTGAAGGCTTATGACCATCACAGTTCTCTAAGAAAGACTCTGGTCTGGGGATCTCACCTCCCCTGGGTTTCAGCTGAGCTGCTGGCCTGTCAGCTCACTCATGATCTGGCTTGGATGGCTCATAAAGCATCTGGTCTCTTAAGAACTTACTTAGGTATCGTTCTTTCTGAAACTCCTGCACCAGAGCTATCCACCTTGTCAAAGCAGAGTACTTTAACTCCACCTTCCAGGAAAACCTTAAGAGTCCCTCCAAATTCTGGAAAGTTGTTCATGCCCTATTCTCCCCCCCCAGCCGAATTTCCTCCCTGTCCTATAGGCAGGTGACTTATCATCTCAGAACCCCCCCCTGCAGCTGCTGAATTTATCAACTTCTTTACCACCTGTGCTTCTACCGTTCTGGCCTTCCTACCCCCTACAGCCCCTCCTTCACCACATTATCCCGCACCAATTTCCTCTTTCCCCAACTTCTCCTTCCAACTATATACCCTGCTGACACCCTGCAAGCTCTCTGAGCCCTTAATCCCCACAAAGGGAAAACCCTGGATGGACTAGACCCAAGCTACTGCACCTATCTGCCAGTGCTATAGCCTTCCCTCTTTCCACTCTGCTGAATCTATCCTTCTCACTAGCCACTGTACCAGAAACCTGGAAGCTAGCTACTGTCATCCATCTTTATAAGGGTGGTGACTCCTCAAATTCTGGTAACTTCTGCCTGATATCTCTGCTCCAAATCCTTGCTAAACTTCAAAAGCATTTGACTCTGGCTCAGCTCTCTCCTTTCCTTGAGTCCTCCTCTTTCACCCCCTTCCAGTCTGGTTTCCTGAAGACCCACTCCACCACCACCTCCCTGCTCCACCTCGCTAACTCAGTTCTCTCTGGCATGGATCAGGGATGCATTACCTCTACCATCTTTGTTGATCTGGCTAAAGTCTTCAACACTGTTGCCCACCCCCTTCTCCTTGCTGCTTCTGGCCTTTCTGAGTCAGCCACTTGCTGGTTCAATTCCTATCTCATTGGAAGGTTCCAATTGGTCAGGATTGGCAGCTCCCTCTCCCTCCTTCTTCCCATAAACACCGGCATCCCTCAAAGTTCAGTTCTCAGTCCTGTACTTTTCTTGATTTTTCTAAATGACCTCCCCAATGCCTGCTCATCTGTTGATATCCACATGTACATGGATGATACTGTTTTGTATTCCTCCACTACTTCCCCCTCAGATGTGGCAACCAGACTTCAACTGGACGTCAACAATGTCCAGCACTGGTTTCATGCAAATCAACTCTCCTGCAATGCCAAAAAATGGTCTCCATGACCTTTGGCACCAAGCAAAAGTTCTCCAGGCTTGCTGCCATCCCCTCCTTTCATACTCTTGATGGTTCTGTACTTGAAGATGTCCCTCCTTCAGATACGTTGGGCTATGGCTTGACATGAACCTTGATTTTGCCTAGCACATAGATTCTTTCCACAAAAAGCTACTCCCTAAACTTGGTGCTTTGTATAGAAACCACAGCTGTCTCCATTTTCCAGCCCATCAGGAAATCATCCAGAAGCTGATCCTCCCTATCTTTGACTTTGGAGACATAGTCTACTCTATGTCCCCCAAGTCCATACTTACCAGATTGGATACTCTATTTAACTCTTTTGCCATTTTGCCCTTGACTGTCCACCTTGTACTCACCACTGTGACCTCTACACTTCTCTCTCCTTTCCCTCTTTTAGTTTCAGATGCCTTGCCCATAGTGCATCTTTAACTAGTAAGTACTGGCTTAGCTCTCTGCCACCCTACCTACACTCCCTCTTTCCTCCTCTCTCCTACCTCCCCTCTACTCTCTCCGCAACTCCACCCATAGGATCCTAGCCCTTCCCTCCCAGGCAACCTCTGCAGGGAGAGCTGCCTTCTCTTTCCACTTCCCACACATTTGAAATTCCCTCTCTTCAGACATCCACTCTGCCCCGTCTACCTGTTCACTATCCCACCTTCTTCATCTCTTCACATCCACCTAATGTACTTGCAACTAAACTGCCCTCCCTCCCTCCTGATCTATTTTCTCCATCCCCACCCCATTCCCCCTCTCTAGTCTTAATACAACCTTTCCCCAGACTCATCGTAAATCACATTCCACCTCACCCCCATTTCACCAATTACCCATACTCAATGTTGCCACTCCAATTACACTATTTCAGCCCCACTCAGCTTTAAATTTGTTGAACTGTGCATGTGGACTTATGTTCAAGTACTGTTGCTCCTTCAATTTCTATCCTTACTTCCCCTGCCAGTTCCCTCTTGTGGGGTTCTTGCATCCTGAAGGGGGCTGCAGGTCTAACTGTCCTACCAACTTCTCCCCCTCCACCTTCATTCCCTCCACCTTAGTCCACCCAAGTCCCCCATAACTACCCCATTCACCTTAGTCTGGCTACAACCTCACTTTTTACCTACGCCCTCATTATGTACCAGAAGTGTTGAAAGTAAGGTATATCTGTATTGAAATGCTGTTTGCGTAAGGGGATGGCATCTTTCAGAGACAGTATTTTCTGGAAATTGAATTATATAGTACTACATATGTTGGCCCCTATGCATGATCCCATGGAGTGGCTACGTGCTGCATATCTGGGGCGCATAGCCACTCTGCACCTACTGCCCCCCCCACACTGGATGCATCAATGGAAATGCACAGCCCCAATGCACCCGATCCCCCATGTCCATGGACTGAACCATGCAGGGGGTGTGCTAGGGGTGTGCCAGCACTACGTGTCATGCACAATGGTGCATAGTGCTGGCTGCAGAGGTGTGGAGGAGAGCACAAGGTATGCCAGGGAGAACCCTGCCATGCTGCCCCTATGCACCCTGCACACACACTCTGTTGCCTCCCAGACTGGATGGATAGCTCATGCACCCTGCAATGGGACCAATGCAGTCATCCCCGATGGCCACCCTGCTGCACCACCCACCCCAGAACATGGCCATGCTCTGGTCCCTTGTAGGCTGCTCCCCCAATGCACACTGCAAGTGCAGTGCTAGCCCCAGAGTAATGACTCCCCCTTTCAGGACTTCCCGCCAACCCCCCCACAGCACCACACACCCACCCCCAGCCCCGTACCTATGTGCTGGTGCTGCTCCCTGAGATGGCCAGTGGCACAGCCCTCCACACACTGCTGTGGCTTTCTGATGTATACAGGGGTGCACAGCTGATGCGCACTCATGTATGTCAGATGGTCAGTAGCTGTGGAGGTGTGTGGAAGGCTGTGCTACTGGCTGTCTCGGGGAGCAGCACCGACACACAGCTACAGAGGCCAGGGGGTGGGTGTGTGGTGCCATGGGGGGGTTTGGTGCCACTTGTGGGGCCACCAGCCAGCCAGCTTGCCATTTGGGGCAACCATGGCAATGGTGGTCACCACCTGAAGGGGTACTGGGATGGGTTGTTCTGCTGCAGACAGGGGCATATGGGAGGTTGGGATGCCGGTACCAGTTGTAGCCCTGCTGTGTGGCAGGAGGGGGGGCACCATCTGATGGCCTGACACAGGGGCATGGGTGCATGGGTTCAGGTGTCTCAATGGGTATTCACACTCTCGGACCCATGCCTCTCCACACAATGGATCCACTTTGGGTCAGGACATGCTGCCTGCCTGGGACCGCAAATCCACCCCAGCCACCCTGCTGAGTCCTGCGCACCATGGGGGGGCAGGACCATGGACAGGTGCACATTCATGGTGCATATCCCCGGAGGCGCACCTCTCTGCAGGTGCAGACCTACATGGGCAGGATACGCACCTCTGGTGCATAAATCCCATCCATTAGTGCATATATATATAAATAGATCATACATACTTACTATGTGAATTTTAAGTCTGTATGCATTTGTGTAATTGGTTAGTTTTATCTAGTCCACACATGATGGTCTGTACTCCCTCAACATCAAATACTGTTTTGTAACTGCCTAAATGTTTTATGTACAGTATTCCTCAATGTTTTATTCCTATCCTCTCTGTATTTAAATTGCCTTTCCACTCTGTATTTAAATTGTTGTATTCTTCCTTTCCCCTTCCCCCCAGGATGCATCTAAAAATGAGCTATTGCAGCTCAGTGTGCCTTTCCTGGTGAAACTTTTAAAATAAAAATATATATAATAAAATAATATGAAATGTCTAGCACTAGAATGGAGGGGGTTGGATAAATATGGAAGTGGTTTTGAGAAATTAAACTGGGATAATGGTCCAACTGGCATGTTTTTTCACAAATTGTGTAAGACTGGATTCTCGAGTAAAAGGAAGCTTCAGCAAGCCAAACTAGGAAAGAGAAATAGCAGATGCAAGAAATCCTCATCTCACGATCTGAGCATGACAGTTCCCCTGAAAATGCTCTTGGCCTTTCTGCTAGACTTTCACAAAGTGGCCCTCTATAGGAAAAAGGATCTCTGTATCTGGTGCATGATGCCAGAAGACAAAAAACATCCTGGCTGAGACAAGTGGTGTCTTCTCCAACAAATGGATGCATGGCACACAGTCAAGGCTAACATAGTGTACCTTGAAGATGTTATAATGCATGACCATATCTTAGCTGTAATTGATTGTACAATGGATCCTCTTGCCACTGAGATGTGGTATCATCGCTCCTGTTGGAAGAAATATGTCTCTCCAATATACCACCAGGACAAAAACATTATTTCAGATCTCCACTTACAACAAGTTCGTCTTGCAGAATTTTAAGAAATGTTCTTCAAATAAGTATAGACAGTTGTATTGGATATGAATAAACCAAGAACATTACAAGGACTACTGATGGACTACAATAACCTGTTGAGGAATTTTGGTTATGATACAAGTACATCAAAATCAAGCACAATTAAGCAGATGATTCAAAAGGAGTTTGCAAACAGGATCAGATTTCATGATTGTTTCCACAAAAACAAGAGTACCATAGTGTATGACACATCTGAAGGTGGAAATTATGTGGAAGCAGCAATCTACTTGTGGGGAGTAAGTGACAAACAATTACTGAATACCATTGCCAGGCGCTTAAAAGATAAGTTATTGCATAATGCAGGCATAAGCTGACCTCCACATATTGATGAGCTTGAGAACACTGAAGAACCTAATCTTAAGTTACAAAAGTTTCTCACCTGGCTAAAGAACCCCGCTGCTGGCGGCTTCAGTGATGCCTGCCAGGATCCAGAGATTGGAACCTTTGTCATCACTGTTATTTTCATTCATCACAAGGAAGCACACTTCCTTAAAGGTCAAGTTATCAATGACAATTCATGGCCTGATCAGAAGTCATGAGATTATAGACATGATGAAGAAATTATCACTTGGAATAAGCTACCAGGATGTTCTTAATCTGTATGCTACATGGGCCAAGTTTAAGCTTGAGAAGAATGACAGCTGTTCTGAAGAGCTTGCCAATGATTTTCCTGGAATTGCCATTCTAAACAATGATGACTTTCAGGATGACACATTAACTGTAGCAGATATATCTCACTACACAAACGTGATGTTTGTTCAACCAGAGGATGTTGCTACTAAAATTTCTACTGAAAATCATCCTAAACTGGCCACGGCAAAGCCTCTTGAGATGAAAAATATCAGTGCAGAACAACATAGAGTTCAACCTTATAAGACAGTCAAACATGGCCTACCATCAGTTCGAGCTGAAGTTGATATCTCACCACAAAACACTTGGGACCAAAAGATTCAAGAAATGGTCCATTCTTTGGATCGACTTGATAGCAATGGGAAAGAGGTTCCAGCAGAAAGCCAGAAGATTGGAGTATTTGCTGGATTTCAAGCCAATATCCAGAAGTTGACTACAAATAGCAAGGCATACTACTACCTCACATTGCCCAAGCCACCCCACAAGTCAGTAGTACATGAGGTGATGTGCGCATAGTCACAATAGTGAAAAAGAAATTGATGCCTTTCATTCAACTGGTTGGAGACCTGCCAGTTTATGCTTTGATTGTCCAGTTGAAAAATGAGAATCCTACACTGTTTGATCTCATCCTTTCATTCCTAGGTCCATTTCATACACAGCGTTCTTTTATATCAGCAATCAACAAGTGATTCAAAGGATCTGGTTTATTTTGTTGCAGCTAATGTGATTACAAAGAGTTCACTTGACAAAGCACTGCATGGAAAACATTATAAGAGGAGCATCAGATGTCTTCAACTGATATACGATATACTGGCTCATAGAATAATTTGAAAAGGACTTAATGATTGTCTACACTTGTCTCCAGAGCTACAAGAAAAGCTGTAAAAACTAAGACACCCCTCCACAAACACATGAAAAGAGCTCAAGATGATCTGTGATGAACTAGAGGCTGATCAAGATTGATCTTCATTTGCTGTGAAAGTATTTAAAATGGTTGAAAATTCTGATAGTTCAATGGCAAAGTATTGGCTCAGTTTCATGTACATGACTGAAATACTTGCATTAGGAATTCAGGCTTGGGAGGCATTCAAGGCATCACTCAGATCGATGTTGCCATGGCTGCAAGGATATGACAATGACAAGTATAGATGGTGGCTGGTTGAGTTCTGACTAGAGATTAGCTGTCTGCCTGAGGAAAAAGTAAAGTACATGAGTGATGGTGTATTTTCACAATGAATGACTGGGAACCCCTACTCTTGCTTGCCACTGGATCTATGGATAGAAATGACAATGAATAAGGGCTCAAAGATGAAAGCCAGTTGGATGAGAATTTTGAAGAATGAGAAGATGCTTCTAACTCACACTCAAAATGCAAACTTTATGAATAGAGTTTGAGTCTCTCTGCATGCCATCACAAACATGAATAATAATAATATTTTTATTTATATAGCACAATTAAGACAACAAAGTTCTGTACATACGTATAAATCATAAAACAATTTCAGTAAAATCATACAAATACCTCAGCTTCAGTTAAAATTCCCACAATCCATAAAACATCAGATATTAAAAGCCTGTTTAAATAGATATGTTCTTAAACTGGTCTTGAAGCTCTCCATGGTCCTGCACTCTCTAATCTGACAAGGTAGAGAGTTCCACGGGGATGGTGCCACAAACATAAAAGTCCAGGCCCCAGATGTATTCAGCCACACCCTGGGAACCTCTAACAACCCCTCGTCAGTTGAGTGGAGAGGCTGTCCGGGGCTGTAGAGAACCAGGAACCAGGAGCTTTTGCAGGTAGCTCGGTCCCAGTCCATGCAGGGCTTTATAAGTCAGAAGACTGACCTTGAAAGTGGTCCACCACTGTATAAGCAGCCAGTGCAGATCACACAGCATGGGGGTAATATGCCTGGAGTAGAAACTCCCAGTCAATAATCATGCCACAGCATTCTGCACCACCTGCAAGCAGTGGATATCAACCCCTGGAAGCCCTGGGTAGAGGGAGTTACAGTAGTCAAGGCAAGAGGTCACAAAGGCATGGACCAACGTGGGCAAATCATCGGATGAAACAAGGTGCTTAATTCTGGTGATGTTTCTAAGATGGTAAAAGGAGGACTTGATGACTGCTGACACCTGTACATGCAGTGTCAACCCATCATCAAGAACCACCCCCAGATTATGCACCTGTTCAGAGGTAGGCAGTTATACACCATCAAACCAAAACCAAGAAGCTAAACCCACCACTGGCACCCTGGATCCACAACCAACACCTCAGTCTTCCAGGAATTCAATTTCAACCAGCTGGACTTCATCCAGTCATGGATCTCCACCAGACAGCTGTTAAACATTGAGGCCACACTATCCTGGTTGGGTGCAAAAGACAGATAGAGCTGGGTATCATCAGCTTAGCAGTGAAATCTCAGCCCATACCATCTTACAATGTCTCCGAGGGGCAGAAAATACACTGCAAACAACATGGGGAACAGCACTGAGCCCTGATGGACCCTACATGACAGAGAGAATGGCTCAGAGGAAAAAATCCCAGACACCACCCTCTGGGATCTGCTGGCTAGGAAAGAATGGAACTGTCTGAGAACTGGACCAGACAGGCCACAGATAACCCTCAGGCACTCAAGCAGAACCCCATGGTCCACAGTGTCAAATGCTGAGGAGAGATCCAGAAGCACCATGCTGGAACAGCGCTTCTGGTCCCTCACCATCAGGAGATCATTAAGCACCCAAACCAGAGTGGTCTCAGTACTATGTCTCTTTCAGAAGCCGAATTGGAGAGGATCAAAGACATCATGGATGGTAAGATGGATCTCCAGTTGCAGCACAACCACTTTCTCAATCACCTTCCCAACAAAGGGAAGGTTAGAAATGGGTCTGTAGTTTGCACAGCTGTTTGGGTCCAAAGAAGCTTTCTTAAGAAGTGGTGTCACCACTGCCTCCTTCAGGGAGCTAGGGAACTCTCCCGAATCTAAGGAGCACCAAACAGTCTCTGCAAGGACCGGGTCAATGGTCCCCATACACACTAATAATAGACGTGTAGGGCCCAGATCCAAACTATAGAATGTTGGCTGCAAATTCTGGACAATCCACATGATGTTCCCTATCTCCAGCCAGTTAAAAGATATCCAAGAAGACTGAGGAGAAGCGACCATACACAGACCACCACCAACCCCCTTAGAGAGCGTTGAATGGATTTTGGTCCTGGTGTCAGCCATCTTATCCACAAAAATTCAAGCAAACTCATCACACTTCACTTGTGAAAATGCTCCTCGAACCTGTAGACAGGTTGGGTTGTACAACCTGTCTACAGTTTGAAAGAGGTGAGCCAGTCAATTTTGAACAGCAGCAATCTCACTGGACAGGAACTCTTCCTTCTTTCATGGGATTGCTGATTGATAGCTTTGATAATGATCTATCAATCTAAGGTGGTCGACCTCAAGGGTCGATTTCCACCAGTGACGCTCTATCCTTTGTCCTACACATCTCAACTCCCTCAAGGTCCCATTGAACAAAGGGGACCAAGGATGGAGAGAGAGAGAGAGAGGATGAACATGGACTGGGGAGATAGAATCCAGAGCCTCAGCAATAGCCTTGAAGACAACCTCTCAATACCATAGTGAGAATTCAACCACCCAACTCAGAGCAGATGAACAGGCAGTACAGGATATCGATAGGTGCATCACAGAATGTGATCCTTTTGACCTTACAAAGCCTACTCTGAGGACTCTCCAGTCTGGACTGATTGCATCAGAAAAACTTGTCCAGGACTTTGAAACAGCACATGAGGATGGTAAATCACTATTATAAAAGGATTCTCAGAAATGCTGCAATCTGATTGGTTGTAAGGATTCTGACAGCCTTACATTAATCCCTGTTATACTGTCATGTACAGCCTTATCACCATGGCGTATGAATTCTTCCTGCTAGCATTCCATCCTCTAGCACTGCTAAATGTTTGGAATTGTGCATTCTGATTCTGAACCAGCATTTTTAAATTGTTAGTGGGGGAACTATTTTATTAATAATCTTCATCTGCATGAAGAACTCATTAAAAATGTACACTTTTAAAACTTTTCTTCTGGAATAATTTTTTATAATAGCAATAAGGCACTCACAGGAGTTAGATTAACAGTCAGTTAATCACCCCTGAGGGACAATATAGCACTCGGCTGCTCCTTGTGCTACATTACATCCCAAGGGGGTGATTAACTGACTGTTACTCTAACTCTTGTGAGTGCCTTATTGCTAGCAATCTGACCCTTGGTCATGCCTTATTGCTTAAGTCAATGAATTTTTTCAGGAGTGGATGTTTTCAACTAAGAAATCATTTGATTAAACAGTTCACAGAAACTCAAGGTACAACTTCGGTAGACCACCTACTATCAGAGCTGGAACAAAAAGCATTGTAACAGGGACTAGCATAATGGAAAACAATGCCATGGCAGAAGTAATCTCACTTGTTCAAAAGTGCAAGGAGAAATTTGACCTGTCACAAGTAATGGAACATCGTGTGACAAAGGAATGTCTCTCAATATTCAATCCTAATGGAACTATGGTCAAAGTGCAAAAATCAAAGTTAGTTGAAAAGCTGAACCTTGTTCCACTATGCCCCATCAGTAGTTACATTGCTCTGGTAGACCTGGGATTCATTTAGAGGTTTGACACTCCTTCTGCAGAGGATAGAGAAAAGCATGATGAGACTGACTTCACATGGGCAGAGTATGCCCATAAGATATTTTCACTTGTCCTGGCTCAACACCCCAAAGTTTCTGAGATTGGCTTTGTGATGATCCATATGACTTGGAGATGAAAGACAGTGAGCATGAATGTAGGACAACATGCACATCATACACAGGAGAATATATCTCAAGAGAGATGATAAGCTGCCTGCTTCAAATGAGTTCCACATGTTCAAAAATCCAGGCAACAAAATATGCATCCAGCAATTCCTGAAGGGTGAATTCAGGGTGTTTGCACATCAACATCCTGCCATCCGAGTTTTATATTCTTTGAGGTGCAACTGTTGGGATCTGTCCTCTGAGGATGAACATGTGAAAATGAAAGAGTTCCAGTGTCAGCACATAAAAGCAGACATGATACTTCCATGTATATAGTCACAACTGAGGAAGAATGGAGTAAAGGATGTTGTTGTTCTTGATGTAGAATACACTGACGTAGTAGTCCTAGCTGAATATGTATTACATCAGGTTGATGGTGTTGTAGGCTTGAAGAAGAAGGACATATTTGATTGCAGGGCACTGTGTTCGAAAGAAGTTGGTCAAGTCATTGTACCTCTTCATATACACACAAGAGCATATGCAGTCTCAAGATTCTTTGGACATGGAAAGAAGTCAGTATTTCAAAGTGCACTGAAATCTGAAGCAGTACATAGATTATTGTCAGGTGTTGGAAAGAATCTCCCAGTGACACTAAATATTCTGGACAATATGAAAACATTCACTGTCAAGTTTGTCTATCGAGATAGTATCAGCAAATGATAGCCGAGGTTCAGGCATCTATATGGAACAAAATGAAGAGAAAGCCAGCCCAGAGAATACCTTCTGACTGATTCACATGATTTGAAGGTGAAGTGAGTTAACTACCAGGTGTACATCCTGCTCAACTATGACAAGCCTGAGGCTCCCCTATCACCACTGGACCATGGCTGGACTATGATTGAAGGGAAGTGTTAACCTCTCCGATACACAAAGGCACCTCTACCAGACAGCCTCAGGGATATTGTAGCACAAGAGAACATCTCAAATGCTGGAAAAGATTATGCAGCATCTGATATAAACTATGATTCTGATAATGACTCTGAGAATTACATGGAAGAAGAAAATGAGTCAGAGATTTGGGGCATGCTCAGATGAAGACAGCACTTCAAACATTAATTGGAGAATGTTATGACAGCAATAAGGCTTTGAACATTATGGATATTAGATATTGTACAATCTGACTCATGTTACCAAACTAGAACTTTTCAATTAAAAATGTTACTAACTGCAAATCAAGATTTTGTAAAAAAATAAATGTTGGCTATTTTTCTGACACTGAAAAATGACAAGCATTATATACTTAAGTTTAAAAACACAAATTTCAAGTTTTGGGGTGGGGGAACATGGAATTAAGCAGCCATTATTGTGTAAATTTGAGAACATGTTGTCATTGTGTCTTTGGCTTCAAGAAAGAAAGAACATTTTTATTATAAGAAATGAATTCCTTGACCCTTAAAACACCCATTTAAACACCAAATACAGCTTTATATGACAACTATGAACTGAGACATGCCATTTTAGAGATTTTTGGTGGCTGTCTTAAATTTGGCCACCTAGCAGCAATTGCCCAAATTTTTGAGAGGGTCTCCAAAGCCCATTTTTTTTAGCACCATTTATTCATATAAAAAACACCTTCAAACCTTTGTCCTCATAAAATGGTCATGGACTCCTATTATTTTTCCTTTACTAATATGGAAAAAGAGATGCAACACACTGAGTATGTCATTTGAGGCCACCTTCAAGTCTGAACTGTCTGCACTCTCCCAACATGATACAGTCCCCCCATGCACTTCACTGAAAAGAAATGGAGTGTCAGTCAATGGCAATAGGTGACAATTGTCAATGAATCATGTGTTATGCATGTAATCCAGTGTCTGTAACATGTTGTTGTAGTGCTGTGCTGCCAGCATGATGTTGTTGTGTTGCAGTACTTATGTGAGTACTGCAGTATGCAACTTAGAATTTTACCACATATGTTTTTCACTCTATGAAATAAAGGTGAAACTTACCTTTCTTTTTTAAGGTGGAACTTAAACAAAAAGAAAAGCTTAAAGTGATTGTATCAATACGTTGAACTTACCTGCATACCAAAATGTACCCCACGCACCAAATCTCACTTTATTGAAATAAAACAGGCTATCTTAATTGGGCATGGAGGCCCAGTGAGTATACAAGATAGCACATGAATATCCATACCCAGACAAGCTTGTGATTCTCTTGAGTTTTCTATGGGCAACTATAAAATATTTCAAGCTTCGCTGTTGAAATTGTTGGTTGCCATACATACCTCTTGATGCGGACATAGGGTTGTTGAGTATGGCTGCCATATATTGTCCTGTGTATCATCTACCCCAAGAAAATTGCTTTACATTGACAGTAATGCAATGTTGAGAACAAAGTACTTATGTGGAAAACAGCTTTATTCTAGCTGTATTTTCCTATGTAACTTATTTCCATGATGCATATCACCAAGCTCTGGCTTCTCTGCCAGTTGCCACATCTTTAGGGCATGCTTGTACCAGTCCTTCTGTATTTCCTGGACATTGCTACCTTTTTTGACTTTTCAGAAGTGCTGGCACAGCAGTTTCCATTTCAGATGGCAGGAGACTGGATCTTTACTGTACTGCCTCTCCTGCAGGAAGCTACTCACAGCTTGCCATGTTTTATTAATGTCAGGTTAGTCACCCTCATAAATATCTGTGGTCTTCCATGTTTTTGACTGCTTTAACCAGGGTGAGTACCTCTTCATCACTCCACAGTTTAGGCATGGTCTACGAAAAGTAAACAAAAGGAAAAAAAACATTTGTAGTAATGTACAGTATATTCATGAACTGTCCATATACAGCATTACAAAGTAACAGCATTTTATCAAAGGCTGAAAGTCTGTGTATGGCTCATTTATATGTGTTTCATTATATTTGCTTTATCATTTTTATGTTGGCATGCTTGTGCAGCTAACATCTTATGGCAGTGCAGATTTGGAGGTGCGGTCACTGTTGGGCGAATGCAGGGCATGCATCAGTAAGTGCATCCCTCATTCCCCAATCAGCCTGCATGCCGGCGCCACACCACCCAGGTGAGCACATCTAAGGAAAGGTCCGCTGCAATGTGAGCAAAGCTTGTCACATGCAGCAGACCTCCCGACATGCTTACCCGACACAAACATTGCGGCACACTACCCACAAAACTGCCGACTTCGGGGGTGCCCAATCTCTGTCGGCTTACCCTGCCCCCAATGTATGTGCCAACACGGGAGCCCACTCCCATTGGCATAACCCCCCCATTTGTTGTATGTCAAGGGGTGCCCAATCCCCCTCGGCTCTGGCCCCCTCCCCTGGTTTCCTTGTGTGCTGTCGGGGGTGCCCAATCCCCATCGGCATAAACTACACCCATTTTAATGTGTGCTGATGGGGGTGCCCAATCACCTGTCGGCTACAGCTGCCCCCCAAAAAAAACACAAGGCTCCGTTGGCATGCTGGGAGCCCACCCCAGCATGCCACATGCTCCTGTAAACATAAAAATGGTCTTGTGATGTAATTTTATTTTTTTTACCTGTAAAGAAGGAAATGGTCCCTCAGTGGTCTCCCTGCCCCCCTCACAACCCGCACCCACTGTGCACCTGCCTCCCACCCCCACCCACACTTACCTCCGAGTCTGGTGTGCACTCTTGGTGGACCGGAACATGTCTGTACTCTTCAAAGCCGACTGCGAACTGAGGAAATGCCGGTAAGCTGTATAATGGAATAAACAGGTTTTTTGCAACTTTGATGCATATCTCAGGCATTTTTCTGGAATTTTTACACCAAATTTTCAACATGGGGTTTTTGGGACCCCTCCTCATGAATTCTTGCACTGTCATGGCGTTATTTGGTCCCAAAAGGTGATTTCACAGTCACTACATGGAATCACCTTTTGGGATTGAGTAACAAAATAACAGTGCCACTGTTCATGAGGGGAGCTCTCAAAAAGCTTATGTTGCAAATTTGGTGACAAAATTCCCAAAAATGGCTGTTTCACGAGCGTGAGTTGCACTGTTTCTATGCACGCTCATAACATCATGAATTTGTAATATTTTCACTCCAGATTTTCAAACTTGCCATTTTTGCACAGCTCCTGATGAACAATACAGCTGTCATTTTACATATCCTGCCCAAAATGTGTTTTCGCATGTCTAGCGCCGAATAGCACAGTTGCTGTGCGAAATCACTTTCTGGGACAGTTTGAGAAAATGATGATGACACTGTTCATGAGCAGAGGTTTTAAAATGCCTATGTTGAAAATTTGGTGCCGAACGTCCATAAAATGATTGGCGCTGGTAAGGCGCTAAGAAGTTTCCACGCGACCCTTGTAACTTCAGAAATTTGCAATATTTCCATGCCAGATTTTCAACACTGGCATTTTTTCACACCACCTTATGAACAGTACAGCTGTCATTTTTCACCTCCTGCCCAAAATGTGTTTCCGCACCTGTGGAGCACAATGGCGTGGTCGCTGTGGGAAATCCTTTTGGGACAGATTAACAAAATCGCAGCACCACTGTTCATAAGGGGAGGTCCCAAAATGCCTATGTTACAAATGTGGCTACCAAACTCCCAAAAATAATTGGGTTGCGGACGTGTGTTGCGCAGTTTGTATGCATGCTCATTGCTTCACCAATATTTCATATTGTCTCTCCAGATTTTCAGGGTTGCCATTTTTTTACACCTCCTCATGAACAATACAGTTGTCATTCTCCACATCCTGCCCAAAAATGTGTTTTCATCCCTCTGTCGCCAAATGGCACAGCTGCTGTGCAAAACCACCTTTCAGCTAACAAAGTGATTGTGTCGCTTTCCATGAGGTGGCCTGACAAGCAGCCTATGTTGAAAATGTGGAGTGAAACTACCAACACACACCTACGGTGTTAGAGTTTCCAACTGTAGCACCCCACCCAGTACAGACTGACAGGCATCTGGGGTGTGAGTTTGGATCATCGGATGTAATGCTCACACCATTCCACCCCCCCACCCCCAACCTGCAGCCACTGACAGGCATCGTGGTGTGTTTTGCACTGTTTGGCCACAAAGTTCACCCCACGCTCCTATACTGCACTCACATCAGCGTATTTCCTTATGGAATGTGGTAAGTATAATGCCCAAAGACCCCAAAGCACACCCTAACACTTCTCAGTGTCTATAGGGTAGGGTGAGGTGCAATGGCATGAGCGTTATAGCTGAGAACCCAAAGGCACATCCCAATGCCTGTTGCTCTCTACAGGGTGAGGGTGGGGTTGGTGTCACTTCAATACTTCACTGCCATTCCTATTATACATCTCTAGCTCTGGCACTGCCAATGCCAATGCTAGTGCGACAACATTCGGCATTGACAAATGCTTGTTTTTACCATGGTCGGTGTGGCTCTGAAAAGAGCCATTGTGGTGCAGCATCATGGTACTGCTAATGTGTATGCACTGACTGTTAACACACATCACAACACATTTGGATTCCAATGTTGGAGATCGCTTAGGGAAGTAATATTTCCAATGTCTGCGAAATGCACACCATCTTCTGGAAACAGTGAAACATAATAATATTTCATTTGTGGATGAGCAATGGTGTGCATACCCAAATCACTCAAAAGCCAGTATTTGAATGTTTACCTTTCTGTGTGATCTTTCAATTCTTGGTTCATACTGCCGGACTTTCCAGATCATGCATTCTGTAATGTCTGAATACAGAATATTACAGTTAGGCAACATTATGTGTAGTGCAGCCAAATCTGATTTAGCTGATTCAGTTAAATCTATACTCCTTCTGTAGCCCAAATTATTATCTCCAACATGGTTGTATGTGTACAATTGGCATGAGTTGTTCCTATCTCATGCCACCCTTACCAAACCAATGAACATCACAGTTTTACAGTTGTAAATCATTCTCCAGCATCTCTACCCCTTCACACAAGTGGACTGCCCACAATCCAAACAGTAGTAGCAAAGCTCTTTACAAACACTGCAAATGAAAGAAATCTTCAATGTGTGTGTCTCTTACAGCAGTCTCTGCCAAATGACACTTTACTGTCAGTTTAACTGTTCTGGGTTGCCAAGCAGACAAAACAAAACAAAAAGTTTACCCCTTTCTTGCCATTTCATTGGAAAGCACTGATAAATTGTTTACTAATCAGTTTACAAATGTAGCACTTAGGCTTATGTATAATCTTGATTTGTTTATCAGTTGTAAATATTTACCTGCATTTGGCTGTCATTGGTTAAATGGCAGAAAACTGATACATTTTTGAGAGGAAAACATTTGTAAATGATTGCACTGTATTTTACACGAGAGAGATTGTTATGGTATCTGATTGGCCAGTGTAAGACATATATTGTGCCTCACATATTTTTCCCTCCCTTTTTGCCTGGCATCCTAGGTGGTAAGACTGATGTAAACATAGACTTTTTCTTATGATATTGTCATGCAATGTGTTAACATTGTCCAGCAATATTAAATATTGGCTGCATAATGACTACTCTGGCTTAATATTATTTAACTGTAATTGCTGCTGTGACAAAAATAGACAGTTACATGGTATAAATAGAAGCTATATTTTCATCGTCAATCATTTTTATTGTATGGTTAGAAAATCTTCACAACATTTATACATCACAGAAACATAGCATAAATACATAGTTAAAATTCATAAATAACATTGATTTTCTTTAGATAAAAGAGAAAAAAACACTTTAACATTCCAGTTCATCCTTATCCTGACTCAACATTATACGATTTTTATTCTGCACTTTGCTTTCCTGATGGCTTGAAGGTAATTGGCCAGCCTTTCCACTGCCCTGTGTGAAATAAGATATTTGTTAATTCTGTCCTATTAGAGAAATACTGTTTTAAAAAGGACTTAACCAATATGCACACATTTTTTCATACCATCTACATTCCCATAACATGTGTAATAGATCTTCCTTACCACCACCCCCACAGTCACAATATTCAGAGCTTATTCCTGCTTTTTTATATCTAAAATCCAGGACATTACTGGGAAACTGCTCAAATTTGTAAAGAGCAAAGTTAGATCATAATCCTGGGTCAGTTAATATGTCTAGATATTTTTTAAAACCATGATTGTAATTGTTTGATGCAAACCATTTGGTATAGCGAGAACTTAGCATCAAATTGAAGTCCTCACTATTCCAATGTTTTTTTATCTTTTTTTGTATATATTTTTTGTATTTCATGCTGATCGCAGTTCCTTTATCGACTGCTTTCTTTAGGTGCAACAACGCATATTTCTCCAAAATAAGCATAATGGAGTTTAACCAAAAACCCAACTTATACCCTAAGCCCTGACAAAATTCCTTTTCTTTTAGGCATTTTTTAACTAGGGAATCCTCATTTTTGTTTGTAGCATGGATCCAGAAATTAACTTTTCTTGCGTCTAATAGCGCTCTAATATCAACTAGCCCCAATTCAGACCTTACATACGAAGGAGGGCATAAATGACATACCCTTAAGATATATTGTAGTGATTTGTATAAAGAACGCATTAATTTATTAGGGTTCTTTATATCTCAAATTTCACTACCGTATAACAACTGCAATACAATTTTTGCTTGAATAACTTGAACAAGGGGTCTGACCATCATTCCGCCATATGTATAGTTAAATTTATTTAAACCGGCTATGGTTTTTTCAGATTTCTCAATGGACATTGCAATATGTTTACTTCATTTACCATTTTGTTGTATCATTACACCTAAATATACATTTTTTGAAACCACTTCCACTTTGTTAGGTCCGATAAACAAATTCCTGTTGCAGTTCGTACTCTCAATAATCATCACTTTGTTTTGTTTATGTTAATTGTAAAGACCTTGATTCTTTATAAATATAATCCAGTTTTTTTTTGCATTCCCATCTTTCTTAAAGACAAGATTATAATATTGTCAGCATAAGCCGATTTAGGGCAGCATAATCCTTAATTTGGGGGGAATCCTTATCAACATAACCATTATGTAATAATGTACCTTCCACATATAGGAAGAACAGCAAAGGGACCAGTACACAGCCCTGTCAAACCCCTTGATTGATTTTAAAAGCACCGGAAGGCTGACCCTCAAGACCAAGTCTGACTCTGACCCAGGTGTTAGCATATAACTAGGCTATAATTTTTAATAACTGGGGTCTATCCTTCTTTTTAAAAGGGTCTGTCACAAAATCCCCTTGACACACTGTCAAATGTAGTACTATAATCTATGAATGTAACATACAATTTTTACCTTGTAATTTAACATACTTTTCAACAAAGTGTTGAAGTACAAAAATATTATTGAGGGTTGAGAAATTTTCCTTAAATCCTGTTTGACAAGGGGAAATACCCCCAGTTTTATCAACTTCTATGACTAACCATTGCAGAATTGTCTTGGAAAAATGTTTTAAATTAATGGCAAGTAAACTGATGGGTCTATATATTTTAGGGTCATCTAATTGACCTTTCTTGCATAGTGACACGATAATCGCACCCTTCCAGGACTAGGGATAACTTTTCTCAATGATATATTTGTTGTAAAATACTGTCAAAAAGCAGCACCAAGATGGAGTCTCCATAAGATACACCTCTGCGGGAACCCTGTCAGGGCCCACTGCCTTTTGTTTTTCTAAAGTGTAAATAGCCAGATAAGTTTCACCTATTGTAACCAAGTTAGACCGGTTATTGGACCAGTCAGCTATCGCCAAACTCATGTTTTCCACATGAGCAGAATAAATCTCCCTAAAGTGCGTAAGCCATTTTTCTTCAGGAATGTAAGAATCAATATTCTCCTTGAAAGTATTATTACCTTTGGAGACTAAGGTCCAAAAAGCTTTTGTATCCTTATCCTGCACTGCCCTTAACATTTTCCCCCACTTCTTTTCAAAATAACGTTTTTTTCTTTCCCATAATCAATTTTTTTTATAAGCTCTTTTCCTTTCATTTAATTCATTTAGTTTTGACTTAGATGGAAGCTTGTTATATACTCTACTTAATTTTCTAATTTCTGATTTGGATCTTCTACATTCGGAATCAAACCAAGAATCTCCATACATATTAATTTTATTCCCACATGGTGTCTCCAGTGACACTTTTATCTCATCAAAAAGTGACGCAGTCTGCTTATAAATTTTGACCCAACCTTTAGTTTCAAGTAGCACCAAAGGATGTATTGCTATAGAACTCAATATTATAGAGCTTATGTTAATCTCAGAATCATGCTTCCAGATAATTTGCTGAGAAGCTTTTATTTTCGCTATACAAGCCCTATCATTATTTTGCATTTTTTCATATCTTTCCTGAGCTTCCAGGATAATAGGATAATGATTGCTTTCTTTTCTAATTTGAATTTGACAGTTATGCTAAAATTTCAGATGTCCAGACCAAAAAACAAAATCAATTACCGAGGCCCCTCTGGTGAGACAAAAGTGAAGTCTCCTTCAGGGTCTCCCATGAGTCTCCCATTAAGTGAATACATATTGTTTTCCTTTAATATTTCTACCACAATTTTCCAATTTTTATTAATTGTTTTATTTTTAGATTGATGAGATTTTAATTGATCTGTTATACAATTATAGGAAAAAAGGAGGAGGCTGCATAGCGCAGTGGTTCAAGGCTCTGAACTGCAAATCTGGAGACCTGGGTTTGAATCCTACAGCCCCCATTTGCATACTGTGTGACCCTGAGCAAGTCACTTAACGTTCCTGTGCTCCCAGGTTGCACCTGTAAACAAGCTGTCAGCTTAGTGTGTCTCACCTGGTTAAACAATTGGATAAAAAAGGAGTAGTCTACGAGCCCATCAATAGAGCCAACGTGCACACTGAGATCCCCATCAACAATAATTCTGCCTTAGGAAATTTCTGTTGTACTTCTTTTAAGACATCTGAAAGCTCATGCCAAATCCTATCAACAAAGTAACAAGAGTTTTCTGGGGGTACATAACAATTTATAAATATAATTTCCTTACTTTTACTTTGTACAAGGGCAATTAAAAAATTATTTGATGCTTTCCAGAAGAACAGTGTTTTTTGGAAAATACCAACTTTTATTAGTGTAATAATCCCACCAGAATATCTACTTAACTTTTTATTTTTTGTTTCCGTAGCCTTGAAAAATTCATAGCCATTCAAAATAATATTTGATTCTTCATTATGCCAGGTTTCCTGGAGGCAAATTACCTCATGATTTGTCAGGAACACTAAACTTTCTTTATCCACCCAGAGTGATTTCCACCCTGCTATGTTCCAAGATGAACTAAAATGGGTGCTCAAGCTTTTTCTATCCAAGCACCAAAATACTGGAATGATCTTCC
This sequence comes from Neoceratodus forsteri, assembly GCA_016271365.2. Taxonomy (NCBI): domain Eukaryota; kingdom Metazoa; phylum Chordata; order Ceratodontiformes; family Ceratodontidae; genus Neoceratodus; species Neoceratodus forsteri. The sequence continues at coordinate 653,816,948 of CM057450.1, read as the reverse complement.
AATTGAATTGAGAACTATGAGTAGTCATAATTTATTCAAAAAGAAATTGAAGCATCATTTATTGAGTAGCTTGCAATATCACTGCTATTTTAAATAATTTGTATTATATTGTTTGTCTTATATGTCATGTATTTGTATTCCTGTATTAAGTGAATGTAAAAGTTATCTTTTTGTATAACATCTTGTGACTATTTTATAGTCTCGGGTCACATATGTAAAAGGGCCTTGGCTCATATGTTTACCTGGTTAACAAAAGAAATAAATAAAAAAATAAAAACATATAGCAAATATTACACTCAATAGGCACAGGACTAACTAAATTCAGAGGTAGTCAAGTGTCATTATATCCTACCAGCAACCTAAATCTGTTGGCCAATGACTGTTTTAGACTATCTGTAACAGTGTTGGGTAGATTGTACCAAGGGGTTTCTACATTTAATAATGAGGAATCAACAATGTAAAGCCCCAATCTATCCAATTTTACTGACTGAGCTAACAACTGATCATTCAGTCTTTCATAACTAACCATTATGTCAATTTGACTATCTTCATGCATACGTCTTGCAAAAATCTTCCACATTTTTTCAACTGGTATTTCCAGAAAATTGGTCAATAAGTCACTTAATGCCTGGGACAGCTTCATGTCTGTTTCACTGGACATTGGATCCATTCCAAATAATGTCAACATTTTACCTGTTTCATTATCTATGCTGCCAACTACTTTGTTGAATTTTTTTCTGTTGGGATAAAATAGTAAAATTTCTTCAGTACTTTGGTTTTGTCTATTAATCCACACATAGTTGGCAGATCTTGGTGAGACAAAATATAAATCAACAATGGTTGTTCCATATATAGCTAATTTCTTGATTTTCATAATATCTGCCTCTGTCACCTCAATATCCAACTCTCTATTTAAGTAATCAATTACATGAAATTCCAAATTTGCCTTCTCTAAGCTGTCCCATGCATTAGGACCATATAGTTTAAATGTTGGTACACAGTCCATATCATCACTCACTATACCCTCTCTTGGGACAACATCATCGATTCCTCTGTTATTTCTCAAGTCCTTTGACACCTCATTCTCCAGTTCTATACTTATACCTTGTGTGCTACCTTTCATATCACCCAATTCCTGATGTAAACCAATAATTTCTTGCTCTAATATGACAAATTGTAATGCTAACTTAGACTGTTGGACTGGTTCAGAAGTAGGAGCAGCTTGACCAGCTAAACCAGAGGATATAACTATCTGTTCACTAGTAACTAGCTTTCCTTCATTAACTCTTATGTTCACATGATTCACCCTCAATTTATCTCCATCTGACATCACTTTTTCCACGTTCTCATTTCTTTTATCATCTTTAAGAGATCCTTTCTTTTTTCTCCCTATTTTTTTTTTGTGTGTTTCTTTCTCTTGCTCTTACTCTTTTTCCTTACATCTTCTGTCAATAGGCAAATCTGGTATTTCATTTATATTAAAATCAGGTCTTAATTGAATATTAATGCTACTTAAGTTATTTTCTGGCAGTTCTTGTTTCTGCTCAATTTTTTCAAGAACCAGATTTATTTTTACTTTATTAAGGGCAATATGTGCCCTCATGTTTTCCATTATGTCTTTATTTACAATCAGCTGTTCCATTATAATAAGAAAAGCATTACTAGGGTCCTTCAACAATGCAATCAACACCTCACTTAGGTGCATAGGGATAAAGAGCACAGGGGGAACAGGATCCCATTCATGAGTATCCCTGGAAGTCAATCTACCTTTAAGACTGCAATGGTTACAACAACTAACACTTGCATCCTTAATTTTCTCTTCTAGAACCCTGAGACCATTTATTGTTTGCTGCAAGTCTTCACACACTCCTTTGAGCTCCCTGTCCCTGGTGTTCATAGTGCTTGTCATCAGATCATGTCTAGTACTCTCTGAGCTGTTTTCTAGCAGAACATTATTACACCAAAATCTGGGTGATTTTTCTAGACTGCTTTCTGGACAATCATCCTTACATGATAACACTTCTATATTGCTAACAGTATGTTCAATATGCTCAGTATGCTCATTGTATTGGTCTCTCTCAATATAATCAACTTCTATTTCTTCTGGAGCATTCAGCCCCTTATACCCGGGGGAGTCCTCCACCATTGGTACAGTTGACACATCCAGCTGACACTGGACCCTTATAACCTCCTCTTGGAAAAACAGATCTCCACTTGGAGTAGAGAAGTTGTTATTTATGTTATTTGTATTTCCTTTTTTCCAAGGTTCTGTTATTTTAATCTTCCTGATGACGCATTTCTGAGTGTGAAACCGGTGGAGGTTCAGAGCAGCGTTCCTGATGAGTGTTTACACTAATGGCGGTGTTTTGTAAAACTTTTCTTTATTAAAAGCTATTTATTGGAAGCTACCTCTGAGTGGTGCGGTTTCTTGTTGGTATAGTGTTATTTTAATCTGCCTTCCCCTATCTTGGGCTTTTTAGCTGGCATTTCATGTACAGGTGAATGATTACTAATAGTCAGTCTCTGGTTTCTAGTTTTAACCATTCTTATTGTAGAATGTTTAGTTTTTACCTTGCCTACTTGTTCAAATAGAAATACAACAGATAACAAAAAACAGACAACAAGTAACAGATAATTGTGCAGGCAAGGAATAAAATGCAATACTGATAGAATAAGTATGTTCTACAGGCTTACAAAAAAACACACTATGACAGCAGTGAGGCTATGCTATAATATACTTTGTAACAATTAAATCTATAATTAAATCCACTAATTGTTATTATTTGTTGCTAAGTGGTAGTCCCATAAAGAGTTAAATAAAAAGTTCATTAAATCCAAGCTTACTGGGGTCCAAAAAATCCTTCTATGTTTTTTTCTCTTATAGGGTTTTTCCAATTTTCCTTCTATTTTTTTCCACAGATTATTCAAGTGTCTATGTGCTTATACGTTTTCCAATTTTCCAGCTCTTATATTGCACTCTTACATAATGCAAACTTGAGGTACATTCTTCAGGAAAGCCTTCCCACCCTTCAACGCTCTTCCATTCAATAAGTTGAATACACAGTCCTTCAACAATTCCCCACAGTTCCTCAGATATTCTTGTGACCTTTTATCAAAGAACTCCCATAAAGTAGTCTGTAGGTAGAAACACTTTGAGTCCCAGAAGGCACTTAAACAAAACAAAAAAAAAGAATAGCTTCAATAGGCATGCAGACCCCAGTAAAATAATTACAGCAAGCTGATATATTCTTTAACAGTATATTCATTTCAACAACCAAAAATCTGAAAAGATTTTCCAATTCTAAAAATTTTTTTACAGGATAGGTAATCTAGCTAGCTTGTAAAACTAATACAGTTTATAATTTATAGGATATTGACTTACTTCATCTTCTTTTGACACAGAAGCTTCTCAGGCACAACAGGCTCAACACACCAGCTCAACATGACCTGCCTTGTAAGATGCAAGTTGAAAACTTCACTAAATGGTAGATGACAGGTGGTTTTGGATTAAACTGCTATTTAGGATTATCAGCATGCACCCTTCCAACAGCTAGTGCTAACTCCAAATACATCACTACTTTTCAAGAAAAGGAAAGCTTTAAAGAAATAAAGGAATAAGAAAACTGCCATGCAAGAGTAACCTGCAGCCCTCTGCATCACTTGCTGAGTGAATGTGATCAGAAATGCCAGCGCATGCATTTTATGGGATCTGGTCACGTGACTGATTATCAGGAAGCGTGCGGAAAATAAAAGATTTTTAACTTTAACTTTTAACCTTAAATATTTAAAATATTGAACTGAGGCAAAGACTAAAATACTTGAAGGGAGCTAAAATCACCTCTGCAGCAACACCAGCACCAAATTAAACACATTTTTCTCTTTTGTATACCCACACATTCAGTCTAACAGACTTCTGTTATTCCTTTTTACGTTCACTTGTGCGCATGCACAAGGAGCGTTTTGGGAGAGTAGCACACTTTGGAGGTGTGCCTCTCCCCTGCAATCAATTGCTCTGTTGAGCAGGAGTGGTGGTCCTGCACCAATGGGTGTGGAGCTCTGTATGACAGCGGTGGTCTTCTGCTGAAAACCTGCTGTCATACCAAAGCTTACCCGTCACGCCACCCCTTGCGTCACGCGCTCCCCATGTCACGCCACCCCCAAAGCTTTGGTGCCATGCTGTTTGCTGATGGGGTGCCCAATCCCCGTTGGCTCCATGGCCCCCCGACCATCCTTCTGCCATGCTGGGAGCCCACCCCAGCATGGCAACGTCCTATTTTTTTTAAGTCAACGGGGTGCCATTCCCCATCGGCCCTCGGCCCCCGCAGAGTTTACAACAGGTGCCCAATCCCCGGCCGGCTCCTCGGCCCCCAGTTATTCTTCTGCCATGCTGGGAGCCCACCCCAGCATGGCAAATGTCCCACGTAGTCCTTTTTAAACCTGTAAAGAAAAAATGGTCCCACGTAGTCTCCAGTCCCCCTTCCCACAGCCCGCACCCACCCACCCTGCGCACCCAGCCACCCCACACCCCCCTCACCCCATACTTACCTCCAGAGATCGGTGCGACAATCTTCGGTGGACCGGGAACATGTCGGCACTCTTCAAAGCCGACCACGAACTGAGGAAATGCCGGTAAGCTGTATAATGGGCTAGATTGGGGGGTTTTAACTTTATTGCATATCTCAGACATTTTTTGGAATTTTTGCACCAAATTTTCAACATGGGGTTTTTGGGACCCCTTCTCATGAGTGATGTCACTATCATGGCGTTATTCGGGCCTGAAGGGTGATTTCGCAGTCACTGCATGAAATCACCCTTTGGGCCTGAATAACACCATGACAGTGACATCATTCATGAGAAGGGGTCCCAAAAACCCCATGTTGAAAATTTGGTGCAAAAATTCCAAAAAATGACTGTTTTACGAGCGTGCATTGCGCAGTTCCTATGCAGGCTGGTAAGTTTGCAAATTTTCAATATTTTCACTCCAGATTTTCAATATTGCCATTTTACCACACCTCCTTATGAGCAGTACAGCTGTCATTTTTCACATCCTGCCCAAAATGTGTTTCCACCCATGTAGCGCACAATGGCGCAGTCGGTGTGTGAAATCAATGTATGGGACACAGTAAGAAAATCACAGTGACACTGTTCATGAGCAGAGGTCTTAAAATGACTATGTTGAAAATTTGGTGAAAAATTCTAAAATGACTGTTTGATGGCGATGCGTTAGCAGTTCCTGCGCGCTAAATGCGTTTCAATTTTAAATATTTTCACTCCAGATTTTCAACATTGCCATTTTACCACACCTCCTTATGAGCAGTACAGCTGTCATTTTTCACATCCTGCCCAAAACGTGTTTCTGCCCATGTAGCGCACAATGGCGTAGTCAGTGTGCGAAATCAATGTATGGGACACATTAAGAAAATCACAGTGACACTGTTCATGAGCAGAGGTCTTAAAATGGCTGTTTTGAAAATTTGGTGAAAAAATTCCTAAAAATGACTGTTTGCGAGCGTGCGTTGCGCAGTTCCTACGCACGCTCATACGTTTGCGAATTTTCAATATTTTCACTCCAGATTTTCAACATTGCCATTTTACCACACCTCCTCATGAGCAGTACAGCTGTCATTTTTCACATCCTGCCCAAAACATGTTTCCGCCCATGTAGTGCACAATGGCACAGTCGCTGTGTGAACTCAGTGTATGGGACACATTAAGAAAGTCACAGTGTCACAATTCATGAGCAGAGATCTTAAAATGGCTATGTTGAAAATTTGGTGAACAAATTCCTAAAATAACTGTTTCACGAAGTTGCTAGTGCAGTCCTTACGCATGCTTCGTAAGTTTGCGAATTTTCAATATTTTCACTCCAGATTTTCAACGTTGCCATTTTCCACACCTCCTTATGAGCAGTACAGCTGTCTTTCACATCCTGCCCAAAGCGTGTTTCACTACAGCGCACAATGGCGCAGTCGGTGTGCAAAATCAATGTATGGCACACAGTAAGACAATCACAGTGACAGTGTTCATTAGCAGAGGTTTTAAAATGCCAGTGTTGACAATTTGGTGAAAAAATTCCTGACAATGACTGTTTCTGGCGTGCATTGCACAGTTACCATAGCTACCGTGGGTTTTTTAATTTTCAATATTCCACTCCAGATTTTCAACATTGCCATTTTACCACACTTCCTTATGAGCAGTACAGCTGTCATTTTTCACATCCTGCCCAAAACATGTTTCTGCCTATGTAGCGCACAATGGGGGTAACAAAAAGGTCATGCTGAAAATTTATTGTGCAAACACCAGCAATCTCACAGGGCATGAGGGTAAAGCACCATACATGCCAAACACCACTGCAAATACCTGCAAGTGAACATTTGGCATTGACAAATGCTTGTTATTTATTATTAGCTGTTGACTCTCACCTATTTCCTACTTTTCCTTTCCTAGTTTATTAAAGATCCACTCCACTCCTCGATTGTTCTATATCAACACTGTAAAAACACTCCAGTTCTTTCATGTCAGTCTCCCGCGAACTCCATATTCCAGGTAAAAAGAAACACTAAACCAGGCGTATTCCTCCAATTCACCCATGGCCAGGCACTCTGCTCTCCTTCTCTGTCAATCGTGCCATGTTGCGCTGTCTATTCAAAGCTCTTCAGGGCAGGCTACCCCCCTCTGGCACTCCAGCCTACAGAAGAGAGAAAGGGGGATGGCAGTGAAGGGGACACAGGAATCAAGCTGCACAAGACGGCCTAGAAAGAGTTGCGATTATTTGACAGGAACAGTTTACTTTACAGGTGGCATACCTTTTCTAAATAAACAAAAAGCTTATCACAGCTCCTGCTTTAGCAACTCCTCCTCAATCGCTCAGTATGTAGCAGCTCCCAAAACATACCAGGGAACTATAGAATTTTGCTTAATAGCAAGCAATGTAGTTTTACATCTGAGATCATGTCTTTGTACATAATATGAGGCTATTGCATAGTTTGGTCAATTTGCCCCCATACTGACATGCAAACAACATGATTTCATAAATTTTTGAAGGCAGATAAATATTTCTGAATGTTTTAAATCATTTTTAAAAATCTTTCATGACTCAGTATTCCTCTTTTGTAAGTCAGTCTTCTTTTGAGAGATGCTCAGGTAAGAATAACAAGTAACGAAAGAAGAAAAAAAAAAACAATACATGCACTGATGGCCTTTACATTTTGAATACCCTGAACTGCAAAAAAAATATATCAACTGCGGTGCTAAAACATACATATTTCATGTCAGAAGCAAATGCTGTATTAGGACCACAGTTTGTTTTATCACAGTTACAACTTTAAACTGTTTAAAAAAATTATAAAAACTGAGAGCAGTACTTACAAGGCAGTAGTTGTCTTTGCTTGGCTTGCAGCCAGTATGACAGACTTCCTGTTTCATGGTGATGTCAGAACTACATTCCCGGGTGACGTCATGACCCTGGTTGCAGCCTGAATCAGGAGGCTCCATCGAGACTAAGCTAATTCACCTCCCAATACTACCTTTTACATCCAAATCTCTGTAGAAAACAACACCAGGAGATAGAAGATGCCCAAAAAAGAATGATCGTGTGAAAAACAGACCGTCAGACCTTCCAGATTCAGAAGGATTGCCGGAAGATGGTTCGGAGAGCGAAGGCTCACAGGCCTCAAATGGCTCCCACCATGGTGCCGCGACGAGCAGGCAGATCCCCACCAATATTCTACAAAGGCAAATGACACAAATGTTAGCTGAGCTCAGGGAGTTCCTCAAGGAGATGCGGTCCACGGCAACAATGCTCTGCACTGATATTAATAAAATTGAAAAGCGCCAAGAGTTAACCGAAACCCAGGCCCAGGAGACAGATCATAGAGTTTTGGAGGTGGAACAGGCTATTGTTCAACTGCACCACACCATCAAAACTCTTCAGGACAGAGCGGAGGACACAGAGAGTAGAAACCGATGAAACAATATCTGGATCTCGGGTCTCCCAGAGGGGGCCGAAGGCATCGATATGCTGCAATTTATTTAGACTACACTCCATGAACTACTAGGCCTCCCAAACACACTGTCTTTAGAGACAGACAGGGCCCATGGCACCCTAGGCCCAAGGCCCCCTACTGGAGTATGACCGTGGACCATCCTGGTGCAATTCTTACATTTCCAGGACAAAGAATGTGTCCTCCATACTGCGTGGAAAGCAGGCTCGGTGGTGTTCTCAGGAGAAAGGCTCTACTTTGAGAAAGACTATGCGCCTGAGATCAAGGCCAGGTGAAAGGCCTATATTCCAATCCTGCGTGCCTTAAAATTGAAAGCGATTCAATTCAGGACCCCATACCCAGCAAAACTGACTGTTTTCTTCAAGGAGGGACCCCTTACCTTTGAGAGCCCAGCCGCTGCATTGCAGGATCTGAGAAGCAGGAAGATTGAGGTACAGCAACAGTGACCACCCACAGGAACATCCATTGCTGTGAAACTATCCCAAAAAGTGTGGAACAATGGTCAGAGAGAGGCCAGGTGGTGTCAGGGAGCAGAGGCAATTCAAAACATTGTGGAAGCCCTGAAGACTAGACAGCGGCAATCTGAAGTGAGCTGAATGGAGAAACAGGGAGCAGATGGCTGACAGCGGCAAGCAGATGGTGTATCACGGACTGAGGACCCTGAGATAGACTCTTGGGTTTGGACAAATGCTTTGCTGTGGACTGGGATAGGTGGATAAACAGTGGATCTGAGGTAAGGGGGGTAATTTACTTTAGCAGTGCACCACCACTGGAGCCTCATGCAGCGTGGGGGAAGGGGGGCTGCAATGCAAGTGATTGCAGAGGCTTAGACAGCACTACTGCTACTGATTCATCCATCTGGGCCATGTACCCTCTGCCTCAACCTCCCTTCCAGTGCAGCTCCCCACTCATTCGTGGTGGGGCTATTTCTCAAACGAAGCAGACCACACGTCTTCCACCCTAAGGCTCCAGGTGGGCACTGCTATTATCCATGATACAGGACTGGGTGGCATGCAGGGAGGTGGGGATAAGACTGATCTCTTTCCTGATTGCAGTCACCCCAAGTACTGATTTTGAAACTTGCTGCTCCATGGCCATTGCTCAGATGCGCCAGTGGGTTGTACTGCTGGGGTGACGCTGGAATGAGATGAAGGGGCTGAATATCACATCTTAGTCTTGCATCTGGGGGTCACGGGACACAGGGCCTGTGGCTCACATTTAATGTGAGTCTGTACAAAGGGCCCTGCATCATAGTTAACAGCCAGAGGGTGGGTTGCTCTTGGGCGACTGGTAACCCCTGTTGTCCTGGGTCCCTGAGTGCTATAATGCTGCCTGCACTACCATTCATTCTGATTGGCCTCCCAGTGATAGGGGTACCAAGCCTCTTGAGGGCTGAGGTGGACATCTCTGGCCTTGAGGGGTGGAGGCCTGCAACTCAGTCAGGGGAGAGAGAAATGCAAGAGCTGGTTAAATGATGATGGGGACGTTTTTCTCCCCTGCCCCCCTGTGCCCATTCCACCCCCTTACCTCCCCTGGTCCTTTTACCCCTTTCTGATCTTCCTGGGGTGATCCTTCCTCCCTTCGAACTGTGCCACTAGTCACTGGTTAGGTATAGCAGAGGCTTACATAGTGCAGCCTACATGCAGTTGTGATACAACACTAATATAGGTGATCTCGGCAGGCCTACCCAAGATGTCCCATTAACTCCTATCCCCCTTTTCCCTAACCGACACTACACATGTCCAGAGGCATCTTACTCTGAGATGAAGCCTCACAGTAAGGATTTTTCCTTATTACAGAATCTGATACTGGTTCAGATTCTCACAATTGGAAGCACCGGTTCAATACCTCCTGTGATGAGAATCCAGTTGGACTCATCATTGCTTAGGTTATGTTTGTGTCTGTTTGTATTCTGTTCAAATATTTACTGTTGTTATTTGCAATGTTGTTGTTATTGGCTGTTAAAGAAGACAGATACACTTCAAAAGGATTTAACAGAAAATCAATGAGGTATGAATGGGGTCCTCCTCTGGAAAGCGAAACCCAATAAGGGCAAATATGGCTAACCCCTATGTAAAGCTGGTTTCTCAAAACATAAATGGTTTGATCTCCCCTATTAAGCACTCATGAGTTTTGTCATATCTACATAAGAGCAGAGCTGACTTGATTTACCTGCAGGAGATGCATCTAAATGCTGCAGAACATCTCAAGCTGGCTAAATTAAGTCAGGGAACTTTATACAGCTCATCTAGTAGGCGGGGTAGGCGGCGGGGAGTGGCTATACTTATACCATCAGGGAGTCCCTTTCAGCATGAGCACACGCTGGAGGATCCGGAGGGCAGGCTAGTAATAGTTCAGGGCACGCTAAATGGAATGTAAATCACCTTAGCTAATGTATATGTCCCCCCTGCACTCCCCATCCCCCAACTGAAGGTCCTGCTAGACAGAATTTTGCAGAATACAAAGGGCATCCTCTTACTATCAGGAGACTTCAACCTAGCACAGGACCCCTCTCTGAATTCCTCTAGCCTGAGAACCCTGAGGTGTTAGCCAGCACAAAAATTCTTTAAGAGATTCATGGCAGAGAATGGATGGGTTGATGTCTGGAGACATCGCCAGCCGCATACTAGGAATTACTCACATTATTCTGCGGTTCATAGGACATATTCCCGCATAGACCAAACTTACACCCAGCTGGAAAGTTTGAACTGGCTAAGGGATGCTCACCTGGGTGATATTACCCTCTCTGATCATGTCCCCCTAATATCAACATGGGATATGGATCATAAAACCAAAAATACCAGATGGTGTCTTAACCTGTACTATTTGCACTCGGAGCAATTTCGTGAGTTTGTCTCAGATAAGATAACCAAGATTCTGGAGTTTAATTCTCCAGATGAAACATCCCCAGTAATTCACTGGGACACAATAAAAATGGTACTCAGAGGCAACATTTTACAGCACACAACGGTACTGAATAGATGCCGAAGGGAACATAGGACTAAGTTAGAGGAGACCCTTCATTTCTTACAAATGGCACACAAGCTGGGGGATTCATCGGTTCTGCCTCTGCTTCAGGAAACAAAAGCAGAGTTGGACCGCCTAGTACTACAACAGACTAAGATTGCTCTGACTTTCCTGAGGCAGAAGTACTACGAAGTAGGACCTAGGTCTACCAGACTACTGGCTTACCAGATGCGTAGACAGAGGAAAGCCTCAGTGGTCACCTCCCTTAGGCACCCCTCTGGAGGCCAGCCATTAACTAAGTTACAAGACATCACAGAAGTGTTTGCTGAATATTACTCCACCCTTTACACCCCTGAAGGCACACCTGGAGAGTAGCTGTTCTCTGATTACTTGCAGGGAATAACCATTCCCCGACTCTCTGCAGACCAGGGTGAGGCATTGACCTCCCCTATAACTGAGCATGAGCGTTTTAAGGTGATATCCATATCAAAATCCCTAAAAGCACCTGGTACAGATAGATACGGGAGCTAGTTCTATAAGGCCATGAGACAACAGATGACCCCTGGTCTCCTCACTTTATTTAACTCAGTCCTGGAGGGTGACACCCCCCCCCCACCGTCCTGGTCCTACGCAACTATTTTGGTTATCCTGAAAACAGGGAAAACCCACAGTTATGCAACTCATACAGGCCAATTTCAGTCTTGAATACTGACTATAAGTTATTTATGCATATTTTAGCCCAACGCCTGGATCAAGTCATGCCCCAGTTGATTGATCAAAACCAGACAGGTTTTGTGAGGAACCACTCCACAACAGATAATATTCGATGTACACTCCACATCACCCACAAAATGCAAACCTCTAACACTCCCTCAGCCCTGATTAGTCTCGACACTGATAAAGTGTTCAACAGGGTCACCTGTCCTTTCCTGTATAAAGTTCTGGACAAGTTAGGCCTCCCTTGGCCTCTGATAGCAGCCCTCTGGAATATCTATACATCCCCTTGGGCATGCATCAAGGTCGGGGGACACCACTCTGAATACTGCCTCTTGAAAAGGGGGACTAGACAGGGTTACCCCCTGTCTCCTCTCCTGTTTGCAGCCTACATTGAGCCCCTAGCACAATATATTAGAGAAGCAAAAGACATAAGGAGAGTAATGATGGGAGACACGGAACATCGAATAGCACTATATGCTGACGATGTATTGTTGTACCTTTCAAATCCTGAAGAAACCCTCCCAATTATAAAATAAGCACTAGATGAGTTTGGCCAGATTTTGGGCTATAAATTTAACCTAACAAAAATGGAGATACTCACCTTTCATTGTTCCCCCTTGGCAATTATTCATACTGTCATACCATGCCGATGGAATTTAACCAAACTAGAATACCTAGGTGTATTTATTTCTCAGATGAGTGAAACAGCCTATAAAAATAATTATGGGCCATTTACATTACAGTTAAAAGTAGATTTGGCCTCTTATGCTATTTTGCCCTTGAGCCTCACTAGGAGGATAGACTTGGTCCGAATGGTCACCTTACTCAGAGCTCTATACTTATTTCAGAATATCCCCATCTTAATTCCCAAAAAAAGTTCAGGGTTTGGAATTACCTTATCTCGCAATTTATCTGGGCTGGTCAGAGACCCCGGGTCTGTCTGAAATTGCTCACCCTCCCACATCAGGAGGAAGGGTAATCCCCACAGACCTGCAACTATACTACTTTGCAGCGAATCTAACCCACTTAATGGATAGGCAGAACAGGACTACCATTTCGCACTGGATGCAAATAGGACAAACTCTCACCCTGGATATTGTTTGTTTGTTTGTTTAAAATTTTATTTTTATACAGGTTTATCTGTTGGGAAGTAAATCCCCATTTTCAACAAATACCTGTGGTATCATTACAAAACATCAAAACATAACAAAATACAAACAATACCAAAAACAAGACTTAAAAACAATTACAACCAACATTTAAATAATTAAACAATTCAAGCTTAAAAATGTGCAAATCAGAAATTTCAATAATTTGACAAGACAAGTCATTCCATGATCTAGCTACACTATTCTGTAAAACCATGTCCCCATACGATTTAAATTTTGAATTGTAGGCAATTTTCTTATTGATCTCCTAAACATACCTAAATATTTAGAGTCTGAATTCAAACAAATCAAATATCTCAAAGAATGCATATTTGAATGTATCAAACCATGACATATCGTAAGCCACACAAATTCTCTTGAGCTGATGGATATAACCATCCAAGTTCTTGATAAACTATACAATGATGAACTCGAGATTTGTTGTTCAATATATAATTCCCAATCTATAATAAGTCTGATCCAACTTTAATAAAGATTTTTTATAGGAGTGTTTATATAATGGAAGACCATATTCTAATACTGGTAACAAGAGTTGTTTTATCAACTTAGTCTTTATAGACCTATTCAGACAACCTGACACCTTCTTAATGCTCCCAATCTTTGATTTACTTTTTAATTTGTAATAATATATGATCAGAAAAAGAAAAACGATAATCCACCATAACTCCTAAATATTTATAAGTATTAACCACTTGTACATATGTCCCATCCAGAAAACTAATCTTCAAATCAGTAAAATTCTTAGTGTGAGATCCCAGAGAAAAAATCATACTTTGAGTTTTCCCAGAACTTATTAAAGTCCAGAATCCCTTATCCAAGACTCAATATTAGTAAAGTCTGTCTGAAGTTGCCGTCTCAGATCTCCTGGACCACTAGCAGATGCTACCAAAACTATATCGTCTGCATAAAGTCTAACATCAGTATTGACCACATAATCAGGAAGATTATTAATATAAATATTGAATAACACAGGGCCCAAAATTGAGCCCTGAGGTACACCTCGATATAAGTCCAGGAGATCCGAGACAGCAACACCACAGACCACCCTCTGGATATGGACTACTTCCAGTCCTTGTACTGCTCAGGGACTGAATTGGTGTCCCCCCCCCAAACCACTGGATTAGGCACAGCAGAAGGGTTTAGCAGAACATCAGAAAATCCCCCCGGCTGTCCCCCTTCCTAGCCTTAATCTTCCTGATCGCCAGCTTAGCTGACTTTCCCCCAAATAGACTGGATCATGGTTTCTGTGACTGGGAAAGATATGGTATGATATATCTTCCATAGATAGTCTCACAGGGGGTACTCTGGTCCTCTGAGACCATAAAAAGGCGATTTGGCCTCCCTCCCTTCTCAGAACTTCTACAGGTACCTACAGCTATGACACTTCTTTCAGGGTCTTCCTATTGCAGTCCAAACCCCTGATAGCTATCCTCCACTGCTAAACGTCCAGCTCCACCTTAACAACAACTCAGAGAGCCCACACCTGATATTGGCTTACTATCAAGCACTGAACCCTCAAGGGAAAACACTGACGGAGAACATATGCCTACAATGGAAGGATGAGATTGGCAGTCCCCTCACACAAGAAGATTGGCAGGTGGCTTGCGGGTATGTGGCCCGAGTCACCAGCTCACACTAATGGTGTGAGTATGCATGGGAGAATCTCATTAGATACTTCAGAACCCCTATGGTAACTAGGCACTACTCTCCCGCCAACTAGGCAGCTTGCTGGCGACAATGCAGAGAGGCAAGAGCTGGTCACACACATGTCGTGGTCATACCCAGCTCTCCAAAATTTCTCAAAACAATTTGAGGAATATTTGAGGGAGATATTTGACCCCCAACTTCAACTAACAAGAGAAATGTACCTCTTTCTGACACTCCCCAAAGAATACAGGGGTTCTAGCATTAAATACCTCTTACACCTGCTACTAACAGCTGCTAAGAAATCAATAACAAAACTCTGGCTGACTACCAAGACACCTACAATACCAGATTAGTGGTTTATAAGCAAACAGATTTATCAGTTAGAACAAATTACTCACAACATGAATGAAAGGAAGGAGACTTTCACTTCCAGGTGGACCCACTGGCAAATATACTACATGCTCCAGGATGATACTATTGTCCCATAGAGGGTAGTCATGGGACCCCTGGCGGGTACTTCCCACATTAGGGATACTGAGAAGGGGAGTGGCTGTGGGCCTAGTGCAGGGAGAAAAATACCACAATAGGACATTAGACTGTAACCCATAATGAGAGGCTAAAGGAGAAAGAGGGGTTGGGTATTTGAACTCTCAAACAGAAGCCCTAAGTATATGATACTCTAGGGACTAAGTCCCAAAATGTTCTATGGATTGTTCCTTAAATTGAACACTGAGGGCAGTTTATCTCTGAAGCCCAATGCATGAATAAAATATTTAGACCTCTTTGTAACTATTGAGAACATCTATTAACAGATAGTTACTAAATCCTTAATTTATTATTCACATGAAATTAACTATCAATGGCCTGTCAAGTGTGTCTGTCTGTATGTAAATAAGTTTGAAAATCAATAAAGATGAAATTTACAAAAAGAACTACAGTCCCATTGGCCTAGAGATTCCATTTCCAATTGTGAAATGATCTTCCTTTGTGAGCTGATTTTCATGAACGGTATGCAATAACAAGGAGTGTGTGTACTCTTTGAAGTACATTCTCTATACTGTACATAGTATGCATGCTCAGTCATTGCTTGCAACATCTGACCAAGGTGGAGAGAGGAGGACTGTGCAGGTCACCACATTGGATCCACACAGCACAAGCGACAGAGGGAAAGTGGGTGGAAGGGTGGTTTGCTTGGTTCGAGCAGTGTGGAGGGTAGGCCATGAGATGTCAGAGAATATGGGATCTCAGCTGGAACTGGTGCTTTGGTGTGGGAGTGCCACTAGAAACCAGGGAATAACTCTGCTATTATGTGGGACAGGGATTGGAGAACAGGGGTGCCACTAGACACCAGGAAATTTATTTTATTTTTTTATTTTATTAAGTCTAGGATTACAAATACCTTTGAGCCAAGGCTCTTTTACAAAGGTTCCACATCAGAGAAATACAAATTATGGAGAACATCAAGACAGATACTACAGCAATGTGGACACTGCAAACAGATTACAGATTAATACAATTCAAGGGTAGCATTGTAAGCAAGGCAGCCAGCGGCATTTGTCAGAGAAAACAGACAAGAGATAAGAAGTGCCAGAGTCATAGGGAGAGGGAAGAGAGGAGGGGGGAAGAAGGAATGTAGGTAGGGTGGGGAGAGGGTGAAAAGTGCAGCATTGGGGTACCAAGATGTGAGGGTAGAATCCAGTGAGGAGGGGAGGGGGAACCACTAGATCAGGCAAGAAAGTGGAGAAACCAGGTTAAGTTGGGCAGTCACAGGAGCTGTTGGTAGTGAGATAGTCCCGGAGCCTAGTTTTAAACATACCAATTGTTGGGGCAGAGGAGATGGTGGGGCTGAGGCCATTGAACCAGAGTGCTGCTCGATAAGCAAAAAAGCGTTGTCCCTGTGAAGTGTGACAGTGGGGGACTTTCAGTAGCTGTAGCGTGGATCTCCGAAGGCACCATTTGTTGGTTCGGTGTTGTAACAGAGTTGAGACCCCAGAAGGTGCAAGGCCAAGGTAGATATTTTTCACCATGCAGCAGGTGAGAAACTTTATGCAGTTTGATATTTGGAGCCAGCTGGTCAGGGTGTACAGGTTACATGTGTGGGTGAGATGGTGAGCACCCGTGATGAGCCGACATGCCTTATTTAAGGCAGTTGAGAGGCGTCTAAGGGTTGTGGTTGTGGCCAAGCCATAAATGATGAGACCATAGTCTATTACAGAGATCACAGAGCTCAGGACTGCAACCTTCAAAGCTTCTGGTGTGAGGTGTTGTCTGTGTTTGTAGAGGAGACCAAGCTGTGTATTAGCAGCTCTAGCTACATTATCTAAATAAATATACTATAACAGAAATGTGGATTAGAGGGTGATGAGTGCCACTAGACACCAGAGAATAACTATACTACTATGGGGACAGGGATCAGAGGGTGGTGGGTGCCACTAGACACCAGGAAATAACTATTACAGGGATGGGGCAGGGGTGCAACTAGACACCAGGGAGATCATTTACCTTGCAGAGATGGGTGTCAGGGTGTGGGGAGTTGCTCTCCACCCTGCCTGATGTGGTGGGTGGCCTCTGTTTGGGTGCAACCTTCAACCACTTCACATTCAAATATGTCCTTAATGGGCATGCATATGTCCCCTCAGTGCTGTGCATGCTCAATGGGTTTATTGGCATGTTGCCAGCTGAATATTGCACCAGTATCTCCTGGCACTAGCAGGTCTGAGGGCACTGTTCTCTGCCTATCCCTAATGGCGGCTCATAGCCCAGATCACTGTTGTGACAGTGCTACTCAACATTGTGCTGTACTGGCATGCCTCTATATTCAGTCTGATAGTGCTAGTATGCTATTCAACTGAACATAGTATCCTCAAGTCATGGGCATAGGTGAGCATAGTGCAAACTTTTGTGCTTCGCTTTTGCCCATTTTCCAATATCAGGCCCAAAGTGTTTTGCCCTTTGTTGAACATCATGATTTACATTAGCTGGAGGAAGACAATGACTCTTCTGCAGAACAAAACAAGACACAATGGTCCCAATTCCAAAAGGTGTTACGCCTGGCACAAGGTGAATTATTCCAGACCCGATAGCACAATTTGCACCTTGCGCCAGGCTTAATGCAAGTCGCAATTCCAAGTTATGGCTTGCACCATGCTGTATGTAGGTTGCGCCAAATATGGGCTATGCCACCCACTACACCCGCAACCCACAGTAGCATGGCGCAAGGGTGGGTTATGGCAGCAACTGCACCCTATTCCGGAAGGGCAGCTGCCGTAACCCACTTATGCCATTCCAGAAGAGGCAATGGTGTAGTGGGGTTAGACCAGCTAGGAGGTGGTCTAAGGGACATCCATCCTGGCACAGTGATGGATGCCCCCCGCAGCTTCACAGAAAACACATATGTGTGCCATCTATGCCTCCCTGCACTGTCATGCCCCCCACACCCGAACTTTGGGGACTCCCCAGGTCTGAATTGTGCTGTAACCCCCAATCGCCAGTGCCAAATGGCCAGCCCCCCCCAATGCATCCATGCTTGTTTGGTGCATTACATGGTGGGGTGCTCAAGGGGACAGTTGTTTGAATGCCACGACTTGCAGCACCCAGGTCCAGTGTGCCATTCTCTTGGCACTAGCCTGTGGCTGCCACAAGTCATGGGTGTAGGTGCCAGGGACCCTGCCTGTCTTGGAAAAGGGTGCAGGGTCCCTGGCATAGCTTGCATATGCCCATGAGTTGTGCCATGCATTTTGGAATCGGGCCTCGTGTCTTACATGGACATGTGATCACAAGTGTAACCTTAGACAACAGACTTTTACTGAGGTTAAGGAGTTTATTAGCCTCTTTATCATCACAAATCAATCACAAATCAATCAATACTGAGGAAGTATAGCGCAGTGGTTTAAGGCTCTGAGCTGCAAATCTGGTGACATCCAGCAAACCAGACCTGGGTTTGAATCCCACAGCTTCCGCCTACGTACTGTGTGACCTCCGAGGTCGCACCTGTAAAAAAGCTTTCAGCTTAGTGTGCTACTCCTGGTTAAACAACTAAATAAAAAAAAATCAATATTTTATTCATCAATGTATGAATGAATGGGATACTCAGTTGAGCAGAGCTCATTTTCAATGTGGTCCTATGTAGTACTCAAGGTACAAGTTTAACATGGACAAAGACTAACCAAAAATACAGATTGATACAAAAAATAGACAATGCCCAGTGAGATCTCACCCTGGTTTGATGGGTCACTCGTGGCATGTTTGTACACAGGAGTTGTGACAATGTATTCCACCACATGCATGTGATTGCTATGCATTATACAGGAAAGTGCAGATTTGTTTGTAAAATGTACCAGGTTAGGAGTGCTGTTAGTAAATTTTCACACCCAGATCTTTTTTTGACAGAAGGTGACATGGGCAGTGCTGCAGCTTCTATTTATCTACTCCAAAACAATTTCCACCTTCTGATGAATTCTCAATTCAGGAGGCACAGCACACATCTAGCTGTATCACATTGACAGACACACAGTTAACTAAATAATTTGTAAGGGAGATAGTCACATCTTAGCTGGCAAAGAAAGAAACATTTTTGAATTTGAATATGTCTCATGCAAGAGGCTATCTTATAGTTCCCAAACAGTGAAAGTAGAGCTGACACAAATCGTCAAGTAGAATGAGATGTGGAGATGTTTGGTGGCATACTTGCTGTTTAAGGGTGAGTTTGCGTTAGGTGACATGGTGCACGTGTGTATGCTCTGTTTCAGAAAGATAAAAGCAGATGTGCTGCTTCCAAGAGCTATTTTAGACAACTTAGAGGTAGATGTGACACCCACAGCGATTGCTTGTTTGAACAGATACATAGATACATAGGCAATGTCGGCAGGTAAGGGCCTACGGCCCACCCAGTCTACCCATTTGAGCTTGTAAGTTCACTTTATGTTTTCTTAGAAGTCTGTTGTTCCTTACCCCTGACTTCCAGAATTCCCTTATGTCTATCCCATGCATTCTTAAATCCCGTGATTGTTTCCTGGGATTGGATCCTGATTCAAACTATGAAACTGTTCCAAACAATTCTAAGACTGAACTCCGAGCTTAGAAAAACATGCCAAAGAAGGAACTCATAAAGTCATTGAATGGCTCTATCATGTACCTGCCATTCCCACTCTAGGAAAATACTGAGACCATAATTCAGGAGAACAGTAATTCCATTTTGGTGAATGGTGTTCCAACAAAGGCAAAAACAATTTGGCAGCATGTTGTGAATGCAGAGAGAGAGAGAGAGAGAGAGTTAAAAAGGCTCTACATTACATAAAATGTTGAAATCCATTCTATGAGGATTTAAATGTTGCTCACATGAGTGATATTGACACTCAGTTTGGAATACTAAGCACCAAGAAAGCAATGATTGAGAAGGTTTCAATGTCTACATATAAACGTATGTATAAGCAGTAGACAGTTCATCCTCTCCATGGCATAGTTCCGGTCAGCAACAACACTGACTTGTCTCAAATGAAACAGGTTGAATACAATTTTGTCATGTTTTGGGGGAGTACATTGGAAGCACAATGCTTTCCTATCTTTTGCTGTATGGTACTGCATGGTACTGATGGTCACTTAGATGAGTATGAGGTACATGCTTCTGTTCAATAAATTATTAGAGACAGGGGTGGTCCCAGTGGATTGGAGAATGGCAGATGTTATCCCTCTCCACAAAGATGGGAGCAGGAAGGAGGTGGGAAATTACAGGCCTGTCAGCCTAACCTCAATTGTAGGCAAATTGATGGAATCATTAGTCAAGGAAAGAACTGTGTCGTATCTTGAATCCAGCAAACAGCAGGATGCAAAGTAACGTGGTTTCATGGCAGATAGATTTTGCCAGACAAACCTGATAGATTTCTTTAATTGAGTGACCAGAGTGATAGATCAGTGGCAGGAGTGGTGGATGTGGCCTCCCTGGATTTTAGTAAGGCTTTTGACATCCTCCCAATTAGGAGGCTAATAAACAAGTTGAGCAGCCTGGGAATCAGGCACAGAGTGGTAAACTGGGTTAGAAATTGGTTGAGTGGGAGGACGCAAAGAGTGTTGGTGAATGGAATTCAGTTCAGTGTTACGGAAGTGACCAGTGGGGTGCCTTAGGGTTTGGTATTGAACCCAGACCTCTTTAATGTTTTCATTAGCATCATTGCAGAGGGGCGGAAGGGAAAGGTGTGTCTATTTGCTGATGAAGCAAAGATCTGCAATAGAGTCGACACTCCGGGGAGATGCTGACAGCCACCAAACAGGAAAGGTATCTGGGGTGATTATATCAGGTAACCTACAGGTGGCCAGACAGTGTGTGAAAGTGGTAAGGAGGGTCAGCTGGATGCTGGCATGCATAGGGAGGAGCATCACCAGAAGAGGAAAGGAAGTAGTGAATGCCACTTTACAGATCACTGATGAGACCTCATCTGGAGTACTGTGTCCAGTTCTGTAGGCCACATCTCAGGAAAGAAATAGACAGAGTGGCAGCTTTCCAAAGAAGGGTTACAAAGATGGTGTATGGGCTACATTAGAAGCCATATGAGGAGAGGCTGAAAGACCTCAATATGTATTCACTGGAGATGAGAAGGGAGAGGGGGGATATTATAGAGACCTTTAAATACCTCAAGGGTATAACTAAGGTACAGGAGGGGAGCTTCTTTCAGAAAAGAAAATGTTCAAGAACAAGGGGTCATGATATGAGACTGGGGGGAGGTAGAATCAGAGGTAATGTGAGGAAGTATTTTGTCATGGAAAGGGTTGTGGATGCTTGGATCAGCCTCCCCGCAGAGGGCACAAATGAGGGCACAAATGGTGAAGATATTCAAAAATGCGTGGGATAGTCATAAGGGGATCATAGCGGCAGGGAAGAAGGGGTAGGTGAGGAACGCTGTAGAGGGTAGGGATAATGAGCAGACTGGATGGGCCAAGTGGTCCTCATCTACCTTCAAACTCTATATTTCTATGTTTCTATGGAGCTGAGTACCAAGTGCCTATAGTGCTGAATTCTGATGGGATATTCACAAGGAATATTCAGTACTTGTTTTACTTCCTATGGGAGAGTGAGTTAAGTATACTATCTGTATCTGTTGCACATGCTCTGCAGATGACTACATCATTGTATGGTCCCACAGCAGCAGAACTGTTGCAAAAGTTGAAAAACAAGGATGAGACACTGACAGTAAACCTGAACTCCATCCTATCAAGTATGCATGGTACCAAACAATACTGATACTGAGGGCACTCAGAAGTAATGTGTATGTTGCGAGAGTATGGTGCAGCCACTTGGTTTGTCACTATAATTTGTACAGAATATGGCTGGGATGAACTGCCAGAAATACTAAAGTGAGCAAATGCAGATGCTGACAGCATATAATCAATGATTCTTGGTAAGATGAGCTCTCTAGACTCAGTGTCTATGTTATGACACTTTTGTCACTGATTTCATGCACTGCTGTGGTTTCCACTGAGTCAGAGGTTTCGGAGTATGAAGAGCAGTAAGACCACAGTGTGTTCTGGGAGGGTGCGGGTGGTGGACCAGAGGCGAAGCCCCCCAGTTGTACCTCTACACAAATCAGATGCCATTCTGGCAGAGCAAGGTTCCTCTATGATGGCACCCTCAGTGGAGACCCAGAAGAATGCTGAGGACATCCACAAGGGAGACCCACAAAAGGGTGGCAAGGGACACCACAAGGGAAGGAAACAGCTACTGATAGGGGACTCAATTGTTAGGGGGGTAGAACTGGGGAAGGGAGAGAAGGAAGTAAGCTGCCTGCCTGGTGCCATGGCTTGGAGGGACAAGAAGTGAATCCTCACAATTGTAGAAGCAGCATCACAGGACAGAGAACTAGATATCATTGCCCACCTTGGGAAAAATGACCTAGCTAGGCATGGGATCAGTGCAGTGCAGAATGAATTTGTGGAGTTGGGGAGGGGCCTCAGATGGGTAGCAAGCACAGTAACCTTCTCAGAGGTGCTACCAGTCCATGGCAGGAGTGAGGCTAGGGTACTGTACACCATGCAGTTTAATGAATGGTTGCAAAACTGGTGCAGAGCACAGGGCTTTGGCTTCATTAAGGACTGGGGGCCCACCTGGAGAGATAAAGGTCTATACTGGTATGACAGTCTGCATTTGTCCACAAAGGGGATCAAGCTCCTAGGTGACAGGTTTAAATGCTTCCTTGGCAAGCTTTTAAACTAGATAAGGGGGGAGGTACTGATAAAAGGCAGGAAAAGTCAAGCCTCCCCCCACAAAACATGGCAGGTAGTAGGGTAAACACTGAGGTACAGAGCTCAACACAGGGCAGGAGGGGTAAATGGTAAAATAGATCAGAGCAATAAGAGCAGGGATGGGGAAAAAGGATCAAGCCAACATTAAATGGAGGGCAATGACTACTAATGCCCGTAGTCTGGGAAACAAGCTTTCTGAGCTAGTAGCTTTGATGGAAGATGAACAATTGGATATTGTGGCAGTCACAGAAACATGGTACACCGAGAACCATGAATGGGATGTCAACACACCAGGGTACACAATCTACAGAAGTGACAGGGAAGGCAAAAGAGGAGGTGGAGTAGCTCTATACATAAGGGAAGGGATCAAAGCTACTGTACTAAAAAGTAAAGGGGGAGGACAAGAGGCACTCTGGGTTACCTTGGAGATGGGGAATGGCATCGCAATCCGCACAGGGGTTGTATACAGACCTCCATCTCAAGGGAAGGAAATGGACAAGAAAATGATAGAGGACATTCTCAAAATGGCTGAAAAAGGGAAGATACTGTTGATGGGGGACCTGAATATGCCAGATGTTAACTGAAGGACATATACTGCAGCCACATCCAAGAGCAGGGTCATTCTCAATTCCTGCAGGGGCAGACCTTAGACAGCTAGTGCTGGAACCCACTCGGGAGGGAGCAATACTAGACCTGGTACTCTCAAATGGAGAGAGGATCACAAATTTAGAAGTCAGTAGACATCTGGGAACAAGCGACCACTGCACAGTGTGCTTCACAATGAGCACAACCATGGAGATAAGCCATACAAAAACAAGGATACTGGACTTTAGAAGGGCTGACTTTGGCAAAATGGGTGAACACCTGAAGAATGCACTAGCAAATGGTCAAATAGGAGGGGGTGGAAGAACAATGGAGAAAAATCAAAACTGCCATCATAGAGACAACAAGTCTTTGTGTAAAACAAATAAAGAAAACAAAGCGGAGTAAAAAACCACTATGGTTCTCAAAAGAGGTGGCAGGGAAGGTTAAGGAGGAAAAGGCTGCATTCAAAAAGTATAAGGAATCACAGAGGGAGCACGACAGGGAACTGTATCAATTAAAGCAGAAAGAAGTAGGAAAGGCAGTCAGAATAGCAAAGGCACAAACCGAGGAAAAAATAGCCAACTTGGTCAAAAAGGGGGATAAAACCTTTTATAGGTACATTAGGGAGCATAGAAAGGTTAAGGGAGGGATAGTGAAGATTAATAAAGGAGAGGGGAGGTGGGCAGAGGGGAGACAGTGAAAAGGCAGAGATACTGAATGAATACTTTTGCTCAGTATTCACAAAAGAAGATGAGGAGCAGTTACCTAAACCAGACAATAGAAGCACTCTGGGTAGGGGAGTTGATACCAGTCCATTCACAGAAGAAAGAGTCCTGAAAGAACTCCTAAAACTCAAGGTGGACAAAGCAATGGGGCCTGATGGGATTCACTCCAGAATCCTAAAAGAACTAAGGGGGGACCTAGTGACACCACTGACCACACTTTTTAACAAATCATGGCTGGATGGGGTGGTACCTGAGGACTGGAGGAGGGCAGATGTAATTCCTCTTTACAAAAGTGGGAGCAAGGCAGAAGCAGGAAACTACAGACATGTAAGTTTGACCTCAGTGGTAGGGAAAATGATGGAATCACTTCTGAAAGAAAGAATTGTTGAGCACCTAGAGGCCAGCGGGGCACAGGACCCAAAGCAACATGGATTTACAGCAGGAAGGTCATGTCAGACTAATCTAATTGATTTCTTTGACTGGGTGACCAAAGTAATAGACCAGGGAGGGGCTGTGGATATGGCCTACCTAGACTTTAGCAAGGCATTTGACACAGTCCCGAACAAAAGATTAATAATCAAGTTAGCCAGCCTGGGAGTGGGTCCCAGGGTGGTAGCCTGGGTAGCAAACTGGATGCACAACAGGACACAGAAAGTAATAGTGAATGGAACACATTCCGAAGAAAGGGGGGTTACTAGTGGAGTACCTCAGGCCTCAGTACTGGGTCCAATCCTCTTCAACATCTTTATAGGTGACATTACAGAGGGTCTGGAGGGAAAGGTATGCCTCTTTGCAGATGACACAAAGATCTGTAACAGAGTTGATACACAAGAGGGGGTAGAAAAAGATGAGAAGGACTTGGCAAGGTTGGAGGAATGGTCAGACATATGGCAACTAGATTCAATTCAAAGAAGTGCAAAGTAATGCACCTAGGAAACAAAACCCAGGAGAAGAGTACACAATAGCAGGGAGGTACTAACAACAACAAAATGGAAAGGGACCTGGGAGTAGTCATATCAGATGACCTAAAGGTGGGTAAGCAATGTGAAAAGTCAGTAAGGAGAGCCAGGGGGATACTGGGATGCATGGAAGGGGCATCACAAGTAGAAAAGGGAAGTAATTATCCTCTATACAGACAGTTGGTGAGACCCCATCTGGAGTGCTGTGGTTTGGAGACCTCATCTATGCAAGGACATAGACAGGATGGAAGCAGTCCAGAGGAGGGCAACTAAAATGGTGCAGGGTCTACACCAGAAACCATATGAAGAGAGACTGAGAGAGCTTAATATGTACACCCTTGATGAAAGGAGGGACGGGGGGACATGATAGAAACATTCAAGTACCCCAAGGGAATCAACAAAGTCCAGGAGGGTAGCATCTTGCAGAAAAAGAGATGTGTAAGAACAAGGGAGCACAGTTTAAAGATAGAGGGGGGACGGCTCAGGGGTAATGTGAGGAAATTCTTTTTCACGGAGAGAGTGGTGGATACATGGAACAGCCTTCCTGAGGAGGTCATTGGGTCTAAAACAGTGGGGGAATTCAAACATGCATGGGACAGACACAAAGCAATTATAGTGTGGGTTGCAGGAAGCAGGCTGTTGGTTAACTAGAATCTGCAGCTTATCCAGTAGGTAGGGAAATGGGCAGACTGGGTGGGCAAAGTGGTCCTTTTCTGCCGTCAAAGTCTATGTTTCTATGTTTCTTATTCTGTCAAAGAGTAATTCACCATTTGGTGTTGCAGAGCATTACTTCTGGAGAGTGGAATACTAAGCACATGGTGCTCCTCATATCCACATGCTACTGCGGATAAAAGATGTACCCCACATTGGGAATACTCAAAAGTGTGAAATTCACAACTTTGTCATGCAGTGCATTACATGTCATCTTCCTAACAAGTCCAACAGTCCAACATTATGGAAACTGGTTGAAATGCTTCATCAACACATCTGTTGCAAATACTGTCACTTAAAGGGGAAAAATCATGGCAACTGGTACACAATGTGTTGATCAGGATTTCTGAGACATGTGCCTGAAAATGGCTTTATGAATAAGTTGTTCTCTGCCTTGCTACACCATCTGAAAGCAAAATCTACAAAGAGAGTACATGAATTGCCTAGAAAATAAAAAAAAGGCATTTATAAATGGCTACAGTCCTGTTCTGTTGTAGATGTGCCAAGTGAACATAGATGTTCTATTTGTTGCTGACAATTCCATGGCCCTGGTACAGTATGCGACATCATACATTACCAAAAAATGAGAAACCATGCTTGCAGGAGCTATGGCAGGATCCTTCCAACAGTAGCATATCTATCAGTTGATAATTATGGGCCTGGATATTCAAACTGCGCTCAAAACTGGCGCAACAGCAGGAGCAAGCGTAAACCAGTTGCGCAAATGCGCAACAGGTGCGATATTCAAACATGGAGCAGAGCAAATTGCTATAAATCAACGCCTGAATATCGCATACTGTGCCATCGCAACCAGGAAGGAGAAGTTGAGCTGAATGTTGCGCTATGAGCAACCATGGAAGCTCAGCTGAGCATTCCAGAGCGCCATAGCGCAAGCACAGCCCCCCAGAGCAATGGAACTGCACATCCAGGGAGGCAGGCTGGGGCCCACCGCCAGCCATGCCACACATGGGCACAGGAACACACTGCAGAACCCACACCACACTGGCACACCCCAAGCACAGCATCACTGGGGTGGGACGGATGATCCACATGCCCATGGGGACAAGCCAACAAAGCATAGCAGAGCCCTGACACCCCAGCACAACCACTGGCAGGCAGAGAGCCACACACAGGGGTTGACAACCACAGTGCACATCAGCCCCCATATGCACAGCGCACCCTGCACTGTGACCCCAAGACACCACCCATGTGCAGTGACTGGCACTGCAGGAAACCATGCAGACCCCCCAGCACACGTCAGCCCCATGCAACACAGAAGCCTACAAGCCAGACACACCCTGTGCACCCAGCAGTGGGTGGCAGCAGATGGCAAGACAAACTGAAAGTCACTGCCATGCTGGAGATACCTCCCCATGCACACATGCACACACACACACACACACACACACATACCAGGACCATACCAGCCCAGATGGCATGTACACACCTGCAACTGAGCACCCATAGCCAGCTGCAAATCAGAGACCAACACAGTATTCATATATCAAAATAAATGTATATTGAACATAGTGCAACAAGAACAATAAAAACTATTTACAAGGGGGACGGGTACAAGGAAGGTGTTCAAGAGGGAGGGATTAAAACTTGGAGAGGAAGGCAGGGTGGTAGGGATGGAAGAAGTGGGAAGGTGTCAGCGGACTCTGACCCAGCCGGCCCTGGTCCTCCCTGCTGGCGCCCATTCCAGGCTGCCCCTGATGGTGTCCATGCCTCTTGCTTGCTGCAGGATCCTGTGGCTTGCCACGCTGACCTCTGTGAGGCGACGGACATCCCGCTGCATCCTCCATAGAACCTCAAGGCCTAGGAAAATGGGAACACAGTCAATGGCTGTGACTGACCACACCCTTGAACACCACCTAACCTGCAAGCCATATAGCCCAATGTCCGCACCTGTGATGGCATGCACCCACCCACAGTGAACATGCATAGCCATCACAAACAGGCGGCACCAGCTATCGCACCACCGCCCACACACACTGCCCACGTCAATCACAGTACAAACTAGGCTGGCAAGTGATGTGGCAATGTGGTGCGATGCCAGTTACACAGCTATGTGCCCAGTGCATGCCTGGACCACCAGTGACACATACACAGACATGCCGTGATACTGCACTGTGATGCAGGTCACCTGTGTCATGCCTACATACATGGATACATAGACAGTGTCGGCAGATAAAGGCCTATGGGACACCCAGTCTGTCCATTTGACCTTGTAAGTTCACTCTGTTGTCCTATAAGTCTGTTGCCCCTTACCCCTGACCTCCAGAATTCCTGTATGGCTAACCCATGCATTCATAAATCCTGTGACCAAGTCAGCCCCCACCACTTCCTCTGGCAGGGTGTTCCACTTGTCCACCACCCGTTCTGTGAAGAAATACTTTCTCATGTTTCCTCTGAATCTTCCCCCCTTCAACTTCATCCCATGCCCTCTAGTCCTGGAACATCCTTTACGCTTAAAAATACTGTTTTCCTGCACTCTGTTCCCCCCTGTAAGATACTTGTATGTCCCCATCATATCCCCACACCCTCCTCCCCTCCAGGGAGTACATGTTCAGTTCCGTCAACCTGTCTGCATAGGACTTGTGATGCAATCCATGCACCATCCGTGTCGCCCTCCTCTGAACCCTCTCCACCCAGTCCATGCCCATACGTAGGTATGGTCTCCGGAACTGTACACTGTACTCCAGTGTGGGGACTCACTAGTGTTTTGTATAGTGGAATTATGACCTCCCTTTGGTTGTGTCCCGATGGCTGGTGGTCTTGCCCCCAGCATGCAATAGCATCCATGAAGTAATGATACTCACACCTCCAGCAGCTGGGTCTGATGCAGCTGCTGCTGCTGCTGTTGGGGCACAACACCCCCAGCACCGGGCCCTGGCACGGCCCACGTCACCCTGGCCCTGTGTCCTCACAATCCGGCCTGTGGGAGACATATGTTGAGACAAACATCAGTGTGACTCAAAAGCAGAGTGCCCCCTGCCCCAGTGAGAGTGCCTGCCCACACAGCCATAACCATCCATCGCACAGCTGCACACACTGACACAGCCCACCGTGTCCGAGCCGGCACCTATGCACAGCCACCCAAGCACACACACACCCCTACAGAGAATATAGGTGCATAGATGGTACACTCACCTGGCCTAGGCACCACGCCCTGCCTGGCACGTGAACGCAGCCGCGTCAAGAGTTCCGGCTCCCTCCGGCGGAGGTCACTGTACCGGTGCCGGCACTGCTCAGCAGACCGGCCCCGGCCAGTGACCTCCACCAGGTCAGTGGCCACTTGCTGCCACACGTGGGTCCTAGGCATGGTGAGGGGGGCCTCACCATACAGTGCCTCACAGTGGGGCTCCACCAGGGCCACCAGGTTGGCCACTTCAAGCTGGCTCCAGGACACCGCCCTCCTCCTAGCCATGGCACCAACTTCACAGCAGGCAATATGGCGCCCTGCTGCGCCGTGACCCCACGTGGAGTTGTTGCGCAATAGACCACCACAGGCTCCAATCGCGCTGTTCGAACAGCGCCGTCCTCCATGGCGCTGTCACCAGACAGCGCAATAGAGATATACACATGGCATGCCAACAGCCGGGGTCAGAGGCATACACAAGGTCACGGCAATGACACAAGGCTACGCACAGCGCCATAGGACGATGGGCATCCCGCGTGATGCGCAAGCTGAGCACCAGTGCCACAGTGGACTATCGCGCGAGTAGTGCCACAGGCGCCATATAGTGCCCAGTGCTGTGAGCGCCACTGGCACAATGGTGGCCATGGTCTGAATCGCCTATCGCACTAGCAGGTCTGCGCGCCGATAGGCGCATGCATCTGTCTGGGCATGCGCCAATGCGGTGTGGCACACAGCCACAAACCTGCGCCATTGGCTCAGCTGGACCTTCCGTATTGCGCGGCGCAAATACGCTGATATTCAGCCGACATATGCAAATCCGCGCGTCAGTTATTCAAAGCGCGAGTGGCGCGATTAGCATGTCATTAAAGTTGCGCCACACCTCATTTGCATGTGTTACGCTATAAAAATGCGACAGTGGGTTTGTGCTGGCCAGATTTGGTTACTGCAGGTGAGAGGTGAGTTACATGCTGTGTGATGCTCAGGACAATGCTCATGGGCGGAGGATGATAAAGGCTGAGGGGGCTGAACATGAAAAGGGCACTTAGAAAGGGACAAAGGGCACCCTTTCGATCAGTATCTGCCATGCGGAGTGGAAACGGGGGCTTCCGCCCCCCCCGGGCCGGCAGCTATGCTCATGGGGAAATGCTGTCGACTGCACAGTGACAGGTGTCCACTTCCACCCATACAGATCACCATGACTGACCAGGGGTGGA
This sequence comes from Neoceratodus forsteri, assembly GCA_016271365.2. Lineage (NCBI taxonomy): Eukaryota > Metazoa > Chordata > Ceratodontiformes > Ceratodontidae > Neoceratodus > Neoceratodus forsteri. The sequence goes on along the minus strand of CM057450.1, from coordinate 653,786,877 downwards.
CAGCGGGCGAGGAGGAGGCTGAACTTCACGCGGCAGAGGACGGAGGCCCTTTTCCAGGCCTACCTGGAGGATGAGCCACTAGTGAGTGGATGGAGGGCACCCTCAGGAACATGCAGCTGCATGGGAGGGGTAGCTCGGCCGTCAACCTGCATGGAAGCCACCAGCGCCCGTGCAGGAATGCAAGAAGAAGATGGGACTGACCGCAGGAGGCTGAAGGAGAAGGTGGCAGCCTTCAGGGCGGCACGTGCTGGCACTGGTGGGGGCCCACCAGTGGTGTTGCAGCTGACCCCTACAGAGGAGACACTGGTTGTGGCCATGCAGCCGAGTGCCATTGCGGGCGTACCAGGTGGAGGATTCCAGACAGGTGGAAGCCCATCACTGCACGGTATGACATGGTGGTGTTGTTGGGGGGCTGTTGTTCACATGCACTCACATGTACTCTCTTTCTGTTACAGATCCTGTTCGTCTTCAGGAGACGGTGGTGGTGGTGGGTCCAGACAGTGATGCAGACCTGCTGGACGTGGAGGAGGGACCATCCACCTCAGCCACCAGCCTGCAGGCACTGTAGCAGCATGCACACTGGGCCAACAACTCCGGTGTCAGTGATACGGGTGCAGGGGGTGCACAGCCTGTGTCACAGCAGTCAGGCATGCAGGTATGCCAGCATGCTGTGCCTATGGCAGTGGCACGCACCTGCACCATTGATGATAGCAGGCCTGCAATGGGCAGTGATAGGTGTGTGTCCCATGACGGACACATGGCAGGCCAGCACGTGCCCCTGGGCCTTCCTGGGTCACATCTGTGTACCAGCATGCTGGCACAGTCCCAGGCTGTGCCTGTCAGCACCGGTGGGGCAGCACCAGTGGCTGTGCAGGTGTCTGGCACTGTTGTCAGCACGGAGGTGGAACAGGTGGACCTGGGGGCTCAGCAGTTGGAAGGGCGGCAGCAGCAGTCGCACACCAGGTCTGGGGGTACAGTGTCAAGCAGTGGCACATGTCCACTGCCCTTTGATCCACCCATACCTGGTCCTGGCGAACAGCGCCAACCCTCAAGGGGTGCTGTGCACCAGGACCATGCACACCCTGGGGGTCACGATGCCATTGGGGCACAGTACCCATTGGACGTGCACACCCGCCTGCTGCAGGACTCGGTACAGCTGCAGGGGCGGGTTGCAAGTTCCGTGGAGGCACTGTTTGTGTCCATGGAGTGGCATAGCAGGGAGTGTGCTCGGGACCGAGCCGAGCTGGCCCTTATGCGGACGGATGTGACCGCTGCCATTGACAGGCTGACCCAGGCAGGGGTCTCTGTCACAGACGACACACAAGTCAGGTGCCCTGTACCACACACCTCAACACAGTGCACTCTCCACCCCCATTCCTGGCGCCGTGGCGCACCAGGCCTGTCGATGCCGGGTTCTGCTGTGGGCATCCCAGGCACCCCTGGTGCAAGTTTGTTTGGCAGGATGCAGACCCTGTGCGGGCAAGGTCGTGTTCGCACAGTGGGACCCCTGGTGGTGCACCAGCACCACCCGATGTGGCCCCTGCTCAGCCTGCCAGTGCTGCTGGGCCATGGCGGGGCTGCCCACGCATCCGTGGTGGCCGTGGGACAGTGCTACCTGACTGAGCTGTCTCCCAGTGCAGGCCCAGTCTGGTGCTGCCCTGTGTGCAATGTGTGTCATGGTGGGCAGTGCACTGCTGGGTGCTCTGCTCACCAAGATGACACACGGACCACCTGCACACTCTCCCAACTGCTGTCCACAGGTGCGTGTGCATGATGATGCCTGCATTGCACTGTACACCAAGGTGCAAGGGTGCCCAGGTCCTGACACACGTACGTGGACAGTCCAGGTGGTGGGGGTGGTTGGTGGTGCTGTGTGTTGGCAATGTCATTTCTGCAGTGCTGTGCTGCTGCCCATGTATGCTGCCTGGTGTGTGTGTGTGTCCATATGAGTGCTCACCCCTCTCTGATGGTGTGTCGGTATGCCTGGAACCTTCAACTCCCCTGACCTTCATGCACGGTGTGTTCCCCTGTGTGCCTGTGGTTTGCGCATGGACAGTGTTGCCTGCACATGTCCCCTTGACTTACCTGTGTTAGGCGTAGTGCTCTTCTGCAATGGTGTCCCGGTGCAGCTGGGCCTGCCGGGTCAGTCGGGGGTCCCTCCGTCCTAGGGGGGGCTGCTCATCACTAACATCACCGGCGCCATTGGCGTCCCCATCGCTGTCCCCCTCTTGGACCTGTATGGCTATCCCATGGTCTTTGGCCATGTTGTGCAGGATGCAACAGGCCAGGAATATCCCACAGGCCTTTTGGGGGCTGTACTGTAGGGCTCCGCCGGAGGTGTCCAGACATCGGAAGCATGCCTTGAGCATCCCAAACACCCGCTCTATGATGTTACGTGTTGCGGCATGTGCCTCATTGAAGCATAGCTGCGCTGGGGTTGTGGGACGGCACGGTGTGAGCAGCCAGGGACGGAGTGGGTATCCGCAGTCACCTGTGTGGAGATAGTGGAGATCAGTGTCATGTCAGGTCCATATTGCCCATATCCTTGTGTGCCACTACCATGGCACCTGTGTCATTCCACCTTGCCCAGAGTTTGCATTCCATACATGTACTCACCCACTAGATGACCCGTGGGGATGTCCCACTCTCGAATCGATGGCACAGTGCAGACTGGTGCCATATGAAGGCATCATGTGCTCCGCCAGGGTGTGTGGCACAGACATTGATAATGCGCCCAGTGGCATCACACACACCTGGCAGTTGACACTGGAAAACCCCTTCTGTTCCGATATGCCTGGCCGTCGGGGCCAGGTGGCGTGCGAATGGCCACATGGGTGCAGTCTATGGCCCCTAGCATGCCAGACATACGTGCTACCCTGTGGAACTCCTGCATGTTTGTTGTACGCTCTGCTGCGGTGCTGGGGAAATGGATGTACTCCGCAGCATGAGGCAGCAGTGCGCTGAGGAATTGGGTGAGGATGCGTGAGCGGGCCGACTGTGTAATGCCTGTGGTGTCCCCTGTTGGCCTCTGGAAGGTGCCCGCTGGCAAGCAGGCACATGCAGGCTGTCACCTTGGTCTCCACACGGACAGAGCGTGACTCCGTCGTGAGGGTGCCTGCATCACATCACTGCACAGCTCGCAGAGCTGTCTCAGTATTGACCTGTTCAGGCGGTACCGCCCACAATCTCGACGCCTGTGTACAGCCTCCGCCGATGCGGCACGATATCGCCTGTCGGGGCATACCGCCGACGGCTCCTCCGCTGCCACGCCCCCTGCAGCATGGTGTCTCACCCCCTCATTACAGCTTCCATGTGGAAGCTGGCACTGTCCATCTCCCTGGCTTCTGCCCCCGGCTGCTGTTCCTGTGTTACCCCGCTGCCCCCACTGCTGCTTCCACTGCACGGGCACCCCCACTGGCCTCTCTGTCCTCCTGACCCACTGTCCCTCTCTGCCCTTCCAGCTCCTGTCTCTCTCTCTCTCTGTCTCTCTCCAGTTTGCGGCCTGCTTAGGTTCTTGCGCCACTTCCTTGAGCCTTTTATTTTGGCTCAATTCCGCCACTGCGCAACTTCCGGTTGAGCCACTTCGCGCATTGGCGCAGTGTTCGATTATCGCATTGGCGCACTTTATGCATGGACCCGCCTTCGGTTGTGCATGCCTTCATTTCCATTGCGCTGTTGCTCAGCATGTTTTTGGTGGCGCAACTGGCCCCTTCTGAATATCGCAGAATGGTGCATTTTTGTAGTTGCGCATGCGCAACCCTGTTGCGCATGGCGCAACCCTTTTGAACATCTGGGCCATGGTCTCTAATGTTGAAAACTCTGTCACATCATTAATGTGGAGCCTACAAAGCAAATTACAATTTGGCTGGAACATATCTACATGACAAATCTGATGATATATGGTATTTGAATGTCAATTACAAAGAAACACACATCGTGTTTTAAAGTGTCATCATGATCAGATTGAAGATCTTGCTGAAAACAAACCATCTTCAACAAACATTTTCAAAAACAATTTAATTGACACATACTACCCACAGTGATGCAATGCCATGAAGAATATGTGTCTCTTCAATGTCGCCCAATGGTATAACAGGACAATTTTGTAGATAGGTCCTCTGGACCTAAAGTTTTATCTTGTTTAAAAACAAAATTTTAACAACTACAACAGCATAAACCTAGAGTCAAGTCTAATCCAGCAAAGGATATCTTCCAAGTAACTAGTGGGGAAGGAGGTCTCATGAAAAGATGCAAGCCTTGGTTGATTGATCATTCCAAATTGACTCTGAAATCTCAAGAGAAAAGAGAGCATTACCATTTTGCTCTACATTTCCTGTTCAAGCCATGAAGACATGAAATCTCATTGAAAGATTCATTTGAGACATATAAGGAGCAATTCAATTTTAGCTGTGAGGCTTTTGCAACATAAAAATATTAAAATTAGAGAAAGAACAGCTAGAAAAGTCTAGAGAACAACTGGAAGAAGACATTCCAGTGAATTCTCAGGACAAATGTGATCCAGAAGGGAGAAGGTGCATGGGGAGCTTCTCTGCCTATGAATGAGACCACTGTTTGATGTCATAGGTTGAAACAGCCATGGAACAGATATGCCAACTTGATGTTGGCATCTCTGTCATGGAACAGCAGTTAAATCAACAGCAAAAAGTTGTATATACTGCCATGATGTATACCGTTCACCATGGTATTCGGTATCATAAAGAAACAGTGCTATTTGTGACAAACGCAAACCTCTATGAGTGTTTGTCAGTGGTTCAGCTGGCACAGGAAAAAGTTTCTTATGGAAGCAATTACTGCTAATATAAGGAAACATACTGGAATAGCAATGTCTACAATTGTGATGGCTCCGACTGAACTTGCAATGTATAACTTAGGTGGTGTGACTCTACCATATCTTTTATACTACCTGTTGAGCATGGAAAAACTGGTGAATACTGCAAGTTGTTTTTTGAAGTTGCAAGTGATCTACCCAGTATGTTTTACAAAATGGGGCTTTGGATTACTGATGAGATCAGTGTGGTCTCTAGTGTTATGCTGGCCTTCATTCACCTACTGTATATTTGCAGGAGATTGTTGGCACAGACAATGAAGTTGCCTTTGGAGGCCAAAACATTATGTTTTTGGTGACCTACTTCAATCTGCATCCATGAATGGGAAGCACTTTTGTTTCTAGACATACTGTGGCAGAAGGTATAAAACTATTGGGTGCATTGGTGGAATAAACCTCCAGGAGTTATTCACCCATGTTAACTCTTTAGAATATGTGTCAGAGTGCTGATCAACAATACAAGGCTCTACTTAATGAAAAATGATTCGGAAACTTGTCAGCTTCCAATGCTTCAATACTGAACACACATGCTAGTCAAAGGCTAGAGTTCCATGTCTGAAGCATGTGATGAGTTTAGCAAACTGTGCAGTTCCAGAACACAAACTGTATGTTTGATGCTGCACAGTTCAATCTGATAATGCTGGAGAGACAGCAACAACCAACTGTCACACTTCCATTGCTTGATTCAGGCAGTGGAGTTTGTCTAAGCCCCAAAATGATCTAAAAGAAGATTGTTTAAAAAAGCTGCATATAGATATGTCAAGACTGGATGGTTTAGAGGCATTTTTTTTCAGTCTGTAAAAATGAATGCGTGATGCTATATCACAATCTTGATGTGGACCATGGAATAGTCAATGGTGCAATGGGGCACATATATTAGTTGATTTTCAATACATTCAGAGAACATTTGTTGAAATTGTTGTGGTAAAATTGGACAACCTTGATTACCCACAAGGCATCAGCAGATAATTGGTAAAGTTCAACTTGTGAAAGACAAGTAACATGAAAACAGTTCCTACTGTGTGTTGTGTATGCAGCATCAATTCACAAGTCACAAGGTTTGAGGTTAGAAGCTGCAATGATCAAAACAGGGAACGATATATTCAAAGGTGGTATGAGCTATGTTGCTTTGTCATGCATCAGAACTCGGGCAGGAGGGCATATTTTCTGAGTTGCACATAATAACATTTGTGCTGAGAAAAAGTGCATTGCAGAGTACAGTCACCTATGCACATTGTATCAGCCCAACTTGTCTTTAATTATGTTGGTGAGTGACGTAGTCATGTGAGATGTGTCTTCTGAGATATCACAGACACTGAAGAGGTGGAAGTCTACTGTATATGATTCTTTCACTTTGAGATGATGAGCAATAATACCAACTCACCTCCAGTTACAAAACAAAAAAAGGATTGATCAGTCTCCAATGGTATCATTTAACAACAGTACTGGAGTTAGTTGTTATACTAATTCTGCGATGCAGGTGTTCCTACATTTGCTTTAATTTGTTGCCACAGTAATGGCTTCAGAATCAACTGTTTTGACAGATTCACTGAAGCAAGATTTATCAGTCAATGGCAAAGCAATACTTTGTATTCACTGATATCACTACATTGAGCTGTGGCATCTTATGACCAGCATAACACATTTGCTGATAACATTCACTAAGATGTAACAGAGTTTATGATGGTGATCATTAACTAATTAGAAGAAGATGGAATTCCAGTAAGATGGTATTTCACACTAAAATATTTGAGCAGATATGTTTGTCTTTCCTGTGGAAATGTTGACAGAGAAGTGACTGATGATATGTTGTAGATTTCTCTACAGCTCAGAAGGGGGGGGGGGGGTTAAGCTGTGAGAAAAAGAGTCATTGGGATTACACCTGTACTCTAATGCTCCCCAGCTCCAAATACACATTATCACAAGATAAGAATGCTGCAATATCCAACTACCTTATGGAACTCCTGCCACAAAATTCATGCAAGCACAACATATGAGTGGTACAGTCACTATGGAGACAGTACTACATGAAATGAGTGCTGGACATGTCAGCTAAAAGACAAACAGAATTAGTGGACAGATTCACGTAGCAATGTGCTTTAACTACTCTCGCTGTAAGGACACAGCTGTGGTGTGTTTGACATCCGGTTAGACCCCTAACCTCTCTCTTCTCATTTGTTCATAGTACATCAGTATTGCTTTGGCTATGCAGATAAAAAAAAAGGAAAGATTTGCTGAGCTGGAGAGTAATGTACTGAACTGGATGTGAAGGCTGTGCTGGAATGAACTCACTACGGTATTGGACAGGATGTTAAGGATGTCTTGGAGCCAGCGTGGTACTGAGTAGATGGTTCTAAAAATAGAACTATACTTCTCATGCTCTCTGTTGTTCCAACAACTGATTATCTGCAGTGAGAATATATTTATCGCTATGGACATAGAGTGAGAATATCTTTAGGTGTTCATAGTAACAAAGATATCACTGATATGTGCCATGTATTATGTCTCTGTCATAAACTATAGCCATAGTCTCTGTCATAGACTATGGCTTGGTTATCTATGGTGCTGCTTGCCACACCGCCCTCCGCAGAATATCGATTGCACTGAACAAAGCCTGCAAACTGCTCACAGGAGCGGAACATCTCACCCATACCTTTGACCTCTATGCTCAAATGGGCTGGCTTCAACTTAGTGGGAGGTTACACTACCAAACCTGTTTGCTGGCCAAAAGGACTCTACTTGGTATTCTTTCCCATGGCACAACAAACCTACTTCAACCACACAGCAGCAACTTGCAATGGACAAGAAGTGCCAGCACTCACCTCTTTCATGTTCCTCATCTTCGAACGACGCAGGGTCAACGCTAATTTGCCTACAGAGCACCCTCTGGTTTAATGCCCTCAGCCGGGACATCTCCAACCAACCTACTCTGGGCCCTTTCAAGAGACTGCTATGCCAACATCTTTCTGCATCCAGCACCTGTGACTGCTTCTACTAGTCCCCCTTGCAAGTAGTCTCTGCCCTGTCTCTTAGCAGCTCCCTGCATTGGCATGGCCCCTGGCCACCTCTACCCTCCCCCTACACTCCCTCCCTCACCCTACTACCTTTCCACCTAGTGGCTCGCTGCTCTGGCTTGGCCACTCGCCACCTTCCAACCTCCCCCACTCCCCCCACACCCTCTCCCTCGACAAAGTCCATGACTGCTGCAACTCTCTTTCTCACCTCACCACACTCCCCCACCTACTACCACCTTACCCCCTCTCTAACCTCCTTTTTCCCTACCTCCAACTATTCTCTCCACTAACTACTATATACGCAAACCGAGGGTATCTTACCCTCTATTAATATGTCTTGTATGTACAAACCTGCTTGTATGAACTGCTGTAATTATTGTCCATGTTTTATACTCTAGTTGTCTAATCCTTTGTAATACTGTCTTCACTCCCACTGACACAGAACCTTTGTAAACGAACTCCCAGCTCAAAGGTGTTAATCCTAGTTATCAATAAATAAAAAAATAAATTATTCTCACAGGTATTATATAAATATTATAGGGCCGCAGTAGTGCCCCAATAGTTATGGCTGAGTAGCCTGTTTAATGTTAAACCCTAACTTTGCACATTAATGTCTTTGGCTACCTTTGAAGTAATGAGCTGAAATTTTGTATTGTAGGAGACAAGGTCTTGATGTGTGGAAATTTTTGTGATGGCAGCTTGTGCTGTTTCTGAGATCCACATGTGTCATTTTTAGTAAAATCTAACTTTTTTCCTATACTTAACGTTTTTGTTTTTTTGCTCTCCCCTATAACCTACATAGAATGGAATTTTATTCCCCACACTTGCAGAAGACATGTATCGTGTCCCAAGATAGTGTCTTTGACAGGTCTGGTGAAAAGATATTAAACAGTCCCCAAGTTATAAGGCTTTAAAATTTACTGATTTCCAACCTGCGCATGCACAGTGGAGTTTTCCAGATAACGTTCTGCGGCAAAAGTAAAAATGTGATGCCTCAAATGCCCGTTTTTGCTTTTGTGCCACTTAATTAGCAAGACACCAAACATTTTTTGTGCTGTGCCAACCACCATCTTGTTCATGTTTTCCACGAACTAACAAATGTGGAAAACACATAAAACTGCTAGGATTTTAATAAACACACATTAGAACCTATCTAAATCAGACCTGTTTAGCTAGTTCTGATGTTTGTTTCTGAAAATTTTGGCACAAATTTGTGTTCTGGGCACCCAAAATCCCAGGCACCCAGCTTAGCGAGAGGAGCACTTCCCCCACATTCTCTATATGAGAATAGTAGGAATTTCTAGACTTCTGCAGCCAAAGCTAAACTCATGCTGCCATCTGCAGTGTGAGCTATGAGACGCCTTTTTCCCTGGTGTCTAGTGGCTCCCCCCCACCCACTGATCATTGTTCACATAAAGAAATAAATGTATTCCTTGGTGTCTAGTGGCACCCCCACCTGCTGATCGCTGCCCTGACTCCCCATAAAGAAATAAATGTATTCCCTGGTGTATAGTGGCACCCCCCAGCCACTGATCATGGCCCCTGACTCCCCATAAAGAAATAGCTGTATTCCCTGATGTCTAGTGGCACTCTCACCTTCCAATCACTATCCCTGACTCCCCATAAAGAAATAGCTGTTTTCCCTGATGTCTAGTGGCACCCCCACCCCCTGATAATTGTTCTGGCTTTTCCTGGTGCCTAGTGGCACCCCCTACCCATTGATTGCTGTGTCAGTTTTCCCTGGTGCCTCATGGCACCTCCTCATTGGCAAATCACTGTCCTTGTTTTCAACTTTTATATTCCCTGGTGTCTAGTGGCACCCCTCACCCTCTGATAGTTGTCAAATCTGAAATAAAGAAAATGGTCCATCAATGTTGTTGTTTTTTTCAGACTTGTAAAAAAAAGGTCTGTTGCTGAACATCCCCCACCCCCACTGCCCACTCAGCACCTACCACCCGCACACCCAGTACAGCCCCACACACCCTCACTCACCTGAACAGGTTCTGGATTTGAGATCCACTCTCCGTTCAAAGACATGTCTTGCTGCTGGAACCAGCAACTGCAATATGAGAAACTAAGGTAAATGTGGTTCAATGTATTTCAATGGGAGTTTCAACTTTTATTCATAACTCAGCAATTTTCTGACTTTTTGACCCCAAATTTACAACATAGCCTTTTGGGGACCCCACCTCATGATCAATACGACTGTCATTACACAACTCCCACCCAAAAGTTGATTTCACAGTCACTTGGTGAATTTACCTTTTGGGCAGGATTAGCATAATAACAGGCAAATTGCTCATGAGGTGGGGCCATAAGTAGGCAATGTTGAAAATTTGGGGTCAAAATATGTAGAAATAGCAAAGTTATGACCAATTGTTGCAATTTCACTATGCACACCCTTAACTTCGGAAATGTTAAATATTTTCACCCTTGATTTTCGACATAGCCTTCTAATTACCCTACCTTGTGTACTGTATGTCACAGCTGTCATTTTTCAAATCCTGGACAAAATGTGTTTTCAAACCTGTGATGTGGAATGGCATTGCAGTTGTGCAAAATTACATTTTGGCAGGGATTCGGACATTTTCTGTATGGGGTACATGAGGTGGGGTAATAATATAGCTACACTGACAATTTGGTCACTGTTGGCCTATAACTAGAAGCACTGGGCCCAGAAGGCCCTGTGCTTCGACAGTTACATACCAATACATAACTATGGAGGGATGGGAGTGCAAGGCCAGGAGGGCCATGCACTCCCACAGGCAAATAAGGATACAATTATAACACCTCAAAAAGTAAGGAAATAAATTGCAAAAAACTTAATTAATGCTCTAGTTAGGGTTAAAGCCACAAACATAGACAAATGTGGCATTAGGGTTTCCAAATCTAACACCCCACAACCACCCTACACACACCACCAAGTGTTAGGGGTGTGCCTTTGGTTCATCAGCCCCAACGCTCACCCCATTCTCCTATAAAGTACCCATCTCAGCTTATTTACTTATGGAATGGAGTGAGCGTTAGGGCTGATGACTCCAAAGACACACCCCAAGGCCCTTGGTGTGCAGGGTGGGGGGTTAGTTTAAACTCTAATGCCACATTTCCCTACTTTTGTAACTTTAACCATAACTAGAGCATTAACAAAGTTGTTTGCAATTTATACATACTATACATGCATGGCAGAGCCTGTAATGTATATTAGGGTTGACTAAGCACTTTAATGTTTATCCCCAGTGTTTGCAACTTAATAACTTTGCCCACATTCAACTAATTTACCTGAAATTTGGAAAGCACAAACGTGATGTCAGGATCTCTAGATCCTGAAAACTTTGTGATAATCGGTGTACTGGGGGAAAGTTACAGGGGCAAATGTGATAATCGGTGTACTGGGGGAAAGTTACAGGGGGCAAATCCCCCAAAATTACATAAATTAAGACCTTTTTTTGCTCACCTGTAACTAAAAAGCTAGGAGGATTTGAAACCTAAAACTTGCAGGTTTAATAGAGTTTGGTCCAAGATGTTTGCTTTTCTTGTTTTTTATCTCTGAAACTTAAGCAGACTTGATTACCAGAGAGGTGGACCAGGGTGCAGCTGTGGACATAGTATACCTGGACTTTAGCAAAGCCTTTGATATGGTTCCACACAGAAGGCTAGCAATTAAATTGGAGAAAGCGGGCATTGGTCAGAAAGTGGTTGACTGGATCAAAAACTGGCTATCGGACAGGACACAGAGAGTTATGGTAACCGGCATCTTGTCACAGGAAGGAAGAGTCACCAGTGACGTTCTGCAATGATCAGTGCTTGGCCCAATCCTCTCCAACATATTCATCAGTGACATCGCTGATGAACTGAAAGGGAAGGTCTGCCTGTTTGTGGATGATACAAAGCTCTACAACAGGGTAGATACACAGGAAGGAATTTCAGGTATGGAGGCAGATCCCAGAAAGCTGAAGGAATGGTCCAGGAACTGACAGGTGAGATTCAATGCCAAAAAGTGTAAGGTAATGAGCTTGAGTGACAAGGACCCAGGCAATATATATGTCCTAGATGGGCACCAATTGGAAGAAACAAACCTGGAACAGGATCTAGTTGTAATGATATCAGATGATTTAAACGTAGGAAAGCAATGTGAAATAGCAGCACTAAAGTCAAGCAGCATGGTTACATAGGAAGGTATATTACTAGTAGAAAGTGTGAGGTAATCATCCCACGCTATAGCAGGGCTGGTAGAACTCAATGAAGTTCTGACCCTTATTAAATAAGAACCAGAACATGGTGGAGTTCTGATTTGTTCTGATTAGTTCTGATTATTTATAAATATTTGAAAAAAATGCAATAAAATACATAAAAGTGGCCAAAGACGGTCATATTCGACACAGAGGCCAAACAGAAATAATTTAATGCATGATTTGTACACAAAATTACAGTAAAACTGCTAAATGAAAGCAATAACTGCTAGCTGCTTCATGACTGGGTTGCACTGGTGGCATATCCTGCTCGGGCCTGTGATGTGAATGTGCTGGAAAAGAGAGAGAGAGAGTGAGAGAGAGAGAGACGGAGGGAGAGAGATAGGCAGACAGATACAAGCATTGTTTTGCCTGCCTGCCCTGTGCAGTGTACACACACAGCACAGCCACACTGATGCCAAGATTAATTTCTTTTTTGGTGATTTCTGTGACTGTAAAAGTTGTCTTTTGTCTCCAGTGTTATTTCTCTCTTTCTGGTCTGCACCAGAAGTCATACGAAGAGAGACTAAAGAAGCTTAATATGTATACCCTCGAGGAAAGGAGGTAGAGGGGGGACATGATAGAAACTTTCAAGTACCTCAAGGGAATCAACAAAGTCCAAAAGGGTAACATCTTTCAGAAAAAGAGATGTGCAAGAACAAGGGGGCACAATTTGAAGTTAGAGGGGGATGGCTCAAGGGCAGCGTGAGGAAGGATTTTTCACAGAGAGGGTGGTGGACACATGGAAAGGCCTTCCTGAGGAGGTTGTGGGGTCAAAAACAGTCGGGGAATTCAAGAATGCATGGGACAGACATAAGGCAATTCTGGGTAGGAAGAAGTAGGCTGTTGGTTAACTAGGATCTGCAGCTTATCCAATAGGTATGGAAATGGGCAGACTGGGTGGGCCAAGCAGTCCTCATCTGCTGTCAAAGTCTATGTTTCTCTTTCTTTCTTTCTTTCTTTCTCTCTCTCTCTCTCTCTCTCTCTCTTTCTCCTCTGAATAGCACGAGTCAAAGATTTATTTTGACAGCCTGTTCTTGCCCTGTGTATATACACACAGCCACACTGGGGCCAAGAATAAACTTTATTTGTGATTTCTGTAACTATAACATTTCTCTTTGGCCCCCAATAGTCTCTCTCTCTCTCTTTTTCTCCTCTGTATGGTGGCACAAGTCAAAGATTTATCTTGACAACCTTTTCTTGCCCTGTGTACACACATAGCCACACTGGGACCAAGAATAAACTTTATTTGTGATTTCTTTGACTATAACATTTCTCTTTGGCCCCCAATAGTCAGTCTCTCTCTCTCTCTCTTTTCTCTCTCCCTCTTTCGCCTCTGAATGGTGGCACAAGTCAAAGATTTATTTTACCAGCCTGCTCTTGCCCTGTATACACACACACACACACACACTCACACACAGCCACACTAGGGCCAAGAATAAACTTTATTTGTGATTTCTGTAACTATGACATTTCTCTTTGGCTCCCAGTAGTCTCTCTCTCACTTTCTCCTCTGGCACAAGTCAACGATTTATTTTGTCATCCTGCCCTTACCCTGGCCTGTACACACAACTCTCCTCTCCCCTCTTTCTGGTATTCAATATGTTCCAAGCCCACATAGGATAGGCTACAGGACTAGGTAGTTTGTGAGGTATTACTTACTGAACTCCACTCTGAGAACAAGACTAACAGCTGACCCTAAGAGTCACTTACCGACCAACCACAGCAGCTGCAGCACACACTCAGATCTCCAACACACTACATGTGACTGTGATGTGTGGTCCTTCTGCTCCTGGGCTCGGCTCAACTCCTCTCCTCAGTCTTTTTGGTCTACCTTGTGCCTGCTGTTCCTCCTTACTCCTCTCCATGGGGTTCCAGGCATGCAGAAAGAAAGCCCTTCTTTCCATGGACCCGGAACCAGACTTCTGCAGTGAAGTCCATATTTATCCAGGTCTGTGGATTTAGGGTTCGATCTGAGGGTCCGGATTTTGGGTGGAACAGTCCGCCCAGCCCTACTCTACAGGTCCTTGGTGAGGCTGCACTTAGAGTACAGTGTGCAGTTCTGGAGGCCTCATCTAAAAAAAGATATTAACCATCTGGAATCAGTGCAGAGGAGAGCCACCAAGGTGGTGCAGGGTCTGCACCATGAACTCTATGAGGATAGGCTCTCACAACTAAATCTATTCTCCCTGAAGCAGAGAAGGAACAGAGGGGACTTGATAGAAACATTTAAATGTGTTAAAGGGATAAACGCAGTACAAACTGGAAACTTCTTTCAGGAGAATAGGATTGCGTGTACAAGGGGGCACAACTTGTGATTGGTAGGCAGTAAGTTCAGAACCAATGGTAGGAAGTACTTTTTCATAGAGAGGATCCTTGACCCTTGGAACAGCCTGCCACAGGACATAGTGGCAGTAAAGACAGTAGGGTAATTTGAAAGGGCATGGGAGAGTCTGTGTAGTCACCCCAACAAGATCAATAGATAAGGGAGGGTTGACGTCTCGGGCAGACTAGATGGACCACACGGTCTACTTCTGCCAGAAAATTCTTAGATTCTTATGTTCTTAATTAAATAACAGTTAATTCCATGAGAGAGAGACACATACACTATACTGTGTATGTCTCTCTCTGTCTCATGGAATTAATTACTATTTAAGTAATAACAAGCAGGCAGTATAGCTACATCATCTGATACTTATCACAAACAGTGACGTGAACTCGCAGCATAAGGAACCACTTTCTTTTTTATTTTTTTTTGCATGTTTAAAACTCAGACCACACTGCATGCTGCATGTTTTGTCCCCCCATTCACCTTTCACTTAAACACTTTAGCGCTTGCTCTGGTTCTTTATTATCCCAACTATGCCTCTGAGAACCATAAAAAAAGAACCTTTTCTTAAAACAGAAAACCAAGTTTGTCTCCAGACATGCCAACACTTCTGCTGTCTCCAGTTGGCCAGCACTGCTCGCACTTTCTTGAGCCATTGCCTGTTCTCTTCTCTTTGCCATAGCTCTACTCCTCTCCAGCTGCAACAGTTTAATTTTATGGCCATATTTAAGAAAAATAGAACAGTCCCTCACTGCAACTTGACAATGCCAGCCCTGTGAAACAAGAAGCTGATGCCAGCAAGGCTAGGTGAACCAAACTTTTAAAATATAATATCCAAGTGAACCAAACTTAACTCAAACTCTAATTGGATGAACCAGAACCAGAACCCCAAAAAGTCACTGAACCCAAGCTCTACTCATCGAGTCTAAATAAGTTTATAAGTTCCCTGACCTAGAGATCACCTCCAGCACTTCCTGGTTGGGGGGCTATTTGTCGGGAACATGCTTAACTCACATCATATCTGACAAGATGGAACAGAACATAGGATTGCGCTCGGGCATGAAAATAGCTGTGGAGGCACTATTTTAATAAATTGTAGAGTAAAATTAAAAAAAAATAGGAAACTTTGTGATCTGTTTAAGTTTTTTGGAATACCCTTTTTATAGTAGCAATAAGGTACTCCCAGGGGTTATGTTAATGTTCAAGTTAATCATCCCTTGGAGGCAATATGGCACTTTGCTGTGCCTCATGCCACATCACACCCACAGGGGGTGATTAACTAGACTATTAACATAACCCCTGGGAGTACCTTATTGCTTAATTATTGTGATTACTGGGATGGGGGGGGCTGATCCCTTGAGCCAAGGATATACTGTATATTATTGCAATTACTGGGCTATGGTAAGGAAGTGGGGACCACTGAAGCCAGGGATATACACAGTATGTATTATTGCACTTACAGGGATCAGGGATGGGGTGGGGACCTTTTGACCCAGGGATATATGTATTACTGACATTAAGGGACATGGGAGAGGGAAGGGGGGACCACTTGGCACTGAGAATATACAGTATGTATTGTTGCAGTTACTGGTATCAGGTTATGATGGAAGGTTTGATACCTTTTATTGGACCAACAAGTGTCTGGTACAAAGATAGAATTATACACAAGCTTTTGGGGCCTCACAGGTCCCTTCTTCAGGTGAATAGCAGAACTAAGCAACATAAGCAGTATATATAGATCTACTGAGGAGCAATTAAAAAATAGCAGGAAATGAAGTAGGAAAGAGATAGAAGAGGATTCAAGATGAAAAGTCTATATAAGATGCAAAGTAAAGAAATGAGTGAAAGAAAATGGGGAGATGGGGACTAGTCAGTAGGAGATGAAAGGAAGCTAGAACAGGAAAAAACAAAGGACAAGACGGGAACACAGATAAAAAAGATTTGAGATCCGAGGTAGGCTTGTGAGGGTAGAATGGACATTACTGGTATCAGGTTAGAGATGTACCACTGGACCTTGGGTTATATGTATTATTGTAATTAATGGAATTGGATGGGGGGTTACCACTGCAGCCAGGCATAAATGGTTTAAATAGGTTTGTGGGGGGGGGCAGTTAAATCAGAGGATTAATTTGCAATTACTTGGATTGGATAAGGGAGGAGGTACCACTGGAACCAGGGATATACAGTATGTATTATTAGTTTTACTGGGATATAGTGAGGGATGAGGACCACTGAAGCCAATGATACAAGTGCTATTGCCATTTGGGATCATGTGAGGGAGTGGGGAGTACTGGTGCCAGGGATATACTGTTCAGTGCCATCTACAAGGATTAAGCACTCTTACTGTATCACAGTATTTGCTATATCTTGCAGAACACTCCAGGAACTCAGTGTTCTTTACTGGCAATTACTGTTTTGTCATGCAGTCAACTGTGACATTTCATATAGAGCACTTAAACCTAGTGGACAGTACTGTAAGTATCATTGACATTACTAGGATCAGGTTGGGGGGGATCCTGATGCCAGGAATACATACATATCTGTGTAATTACTGGATTGGTGAGGGATGGGGTACCATTATAGCCAAGAATGTAAGTCAAGAGAGGGGGAGCACAGGAACATACACTGAAAGGGAAGCAAGCCTCTACAATATCCAAGGAACAAAGTCTTGCACCTCCTATTTTACTAGGACAATACTGGATGCAAATTACCTCTAAGGGGTTTACACTAGGTCTTTTAAATATGACAAACTGCAACAGCACACATTACTTTGGGACACCCTATCTTATTTTGTTCCTTTGCAGCTCATTGAGTCCTACTGGAAATATATCTCTTTGTGCCCATAAGAGGCTTGTACTTTGTGCCCAATTAACTTCTTAGTGCATTACTTTATGCTGTTCTCTAGGGAGGTATATTTGAACAAGCTTTGGGCACTTACACTGCACTCAGAACTTGTTCAAATGTATCAAGCTTTGGGTCCTGCATTAATTTGTGTACTTGAATGAGTCTTTGCATAGGGCAAGGATCACTTTTTATTATGGGGCCCCATATGTTTAAAAGTTGTCTATTTGAAATATTTCTAACCCTGGCCTAACAACATTTAGAGATAACAGTGTTGTCAATTTTGTGGTTTGGGAAAGTACAGTAACCCCGTCCTGCATTCACCTTCTACCTTAAGCTGTGTTTCCTTCTTTCCTATTTTCTTTCCATTGTTCTGTACACTTTTGGTTATAGTACCTTAACCAAACCTGATTTTTCATACTAGCATTGCTCTGATTCCATAGAACAGAATCGAAATCGGAATCCTCAGATTGTGCTCCAAATTTTGGATTTCAGTATTTGGGACTTTATACCCTAAAATCCCAAATCCAAACATGGTGGTTGGATACAGATTTCAGAATCCAATTCTGAAATCAGCATGTGAGGTTGGCAGACATGAAACTGAATTTTGTATTTCCTGTCAGTTTCTCTATGCTGTCATTGCAGTCCTCTGCAGTCTCCAAGTGTAGTGGATGTGTGACAGCCAATTCTGCACTTCTTCTGCAAGTCCTGGTTCCTTTTTTGCCTTCAATGAGCCCTTTTCTCACATAAATTATCAGGTATGTCAATTCTTTCCTCCCTTGTGGTGGTGTTTGAGTTTTTTTTATTTGTGTTATTTATTTTGCTGTAGTGGTCTTGTTGTGTCTCTTGTTTTTGTGAATATATGTTTAGTAATTTTTCCAATAATGAAAGTGCCATGTATACATGAGACATACAAGTACAGAATTTGTTTCAAGCAAATAAAATGCATCTCCTGGGCGTCTGTAAATGATACCATACAAAATGCTATGCATCCAGTTGGGCTTGACACAGCAATGAGACCCAAAAAAGGAACTGAATAAAGGCTGAATTCCCTGGGTTGTGTGGCAAAGCTTTATGACTGAAGCAAGTTGGGTGGGGGGCCTGAACAACTTGCCCATATCCCTCCTAGTCAGCCACCTCACCCCCCCCCATCCCCAGTAGTATCTACTCCCCCCGGTGCTGTGGTCAATTTTACAAGTTAGTGTATCTCAGGTGCTTCCCACTTTCCTTCAGGCCCTGACACCTACACAGCTTGGTAAATCTGCCCTCTCCATACAGCCTACAACATGGCAGGAGCAGAAAGGGAGGACAATGCTAACCCAAATCAATCCTTGCTGGGGTACATCACCCAGTTGCTTGAAATTTTGGTTGCTGACGTGGCCGAATTAAAAATGACAAATTCAGCCACAGCTGAGGATGTCAAAAGGCTCTCCAATTGCATGAATGTGAAGGAGCAGCAAATAACAACATGGAGGACTTCCAGCACAGCATCCTGTGGCGCCTGGATAAGCATGAATGCCAGCTGGACTGCTTATTGGGAGAGAGTGGATGACCAAGAAAACTGAAGCAGATGGAACAACATCAGGATTCTCAGGGTCCCAGAAAAAGCAGAGAGGACCAACATGGAGATTTTTCTAAAAGACTTTCTGCCCCAACTCGTGGGCCCACAATGGCAAGGCCCCATTGAAGTATACTTATTCCATCAGTATTCTACGATTCCACGGGGCAGACATGCAAAATATCTTCTGGGTATCCTTTTGCTAGCTGTTAAGAAATCTATTACCAAAAATTGGCTAACAGATCAGTACCAGGGATGGCCCAGTGGCAGAAGACTGTTAATCACTTTTACAAGATGAAGCAAATTACTTTCGGTTTGAATGATAAGCTCAAGACCTTTACAACCCGCTGGAATATTTGAATATTATATGTGATGCAACATGATTTTACCATGCAGTCTTTAATATGGGCTGTACTGTACTGGTATGATTGGTTTGGTGTGCAAAAAGGAGATACAGAGGGTTGGGATGAAGTGGTGGAGTTAAGAGGCCATTGTTCTTGGCTTCCAAGCCCCCCCCCCATCCACTGCAATGTGGAGTGTGACTTTAATGGTACCAGCACACATTATTACTAAATGTATGTTTCCTTGCACAGGTACTTCAGCTTGCTAGTGCCGTTTGCCTAAAACTGTCTTTTCCTGTCCCCTTGTGTCTCCCTGTCCTGCAGGTATAACAAATGACAGTGGTAACACCAGTCAGTCTCCTCCAGCACCATGGTATACCTGAGACTGTCTTTGTCCACTGTGATGGTGAGTGTCAAAACAATGAGCCAGCACTCATAGAGTACTAAATGTCTGCTTCCTTCCACAGGTATGTCATGGGAGTCCTCCAGGCTGTCAGTGCCCTGACTAAAACTGTCTTTTCCTATTCCCTTGTGTCTCCTTGTCCTGCAGGTACAGCCACTGACAGCGGGGCACCAGCACCAAACCTCCTCCAGCACAAAAACCTACTCCTCTAACACAAAAGCCTCCTCCAGTAAGAAAGCCTCCTCCTCCAGCCTCCAACTCCAGACCAAAAGTCTCCTGCTCTGGACAGAAAGCCTTCTCCTCCTTTAGCACTACAAACCTGGTCCCTTGTTTCAGCATAGTTCCCAGCACAGCGGTACAAGAAAAAAGTCAGGCTACACAGTACCAAATCACACCGAGAGCTTTGGTAGTGTTAAAACACCGTTTTATTAGATAAATGAAAACAAGTGAACTACATGACAGCAGTGCTCAACCCAAACTACCGAGGCCTTTTCCACTGCATCTCATACATTCTCAAAGCATGGCTACTACAGGCAAAGAGCATTGTTTTATGTGTGGCTCTTAAAGTGGTACATTTCCATTCTATCTATTTGTTATATACAAGCTAATTATTTTTACATAATATGTAGTAGCCCTATAAATATGAACTCATCACTAATAAAAGTAATCAATTACTATGCTATACTATACTATACTATACTATACTATACTATACTATACTATAACGTAAGCACATTATATGTAATGATTAAGGAAAGTACCTGCATATTCACTCAGTCATATTGACTTAATGGAAACTGTACGGCATAGATAACTGAGCACAATAATACTCATTTTAAAAGGTGCACTTTAAAATTTGGTTTAAAAAACTCATTTTAAAGCAGCTCACTTTAAAAAAGGCACTAATGGAAAAAATTAAATCAAGTCCAGGTTTTTTATAAGCTTTTAGCCTGTATTGCCAAGTGTTTTCTCATTTTAGCAGTTTGTTTTTCAGGTCACCCACCTCTAGGTCTCACTGTTACAGTCTCTGATGCTTGAAACACAGACTTAAAACCATAACCTTCCTTTTTGTGTGAACAGACAATGCATTCATATTATCACACTTTGAGATATTTCTCAAATGTTCTGGTATTCTGATCTTGAACTGTCTTTTTGTTTTACTGACATAAAATTTTACAGTTACATACAGCGAAATAAACTGTGCTCATGGTGTTTCAGTTCACAAAATAATTAGGTTTATAGTCTTTGCCAGTCTCTGAATGAATAAAATTAGTACCGACCTGTACCGAAGAACAAAAGCTGCAGTCTGCACACTTATATGTCCCTGCAGGTATGGGTGGGCAAACCTCATCATCTTGTATTACATGTAGGCTGTGGGCTACTCGCTTAGTGATATGCATCCCATGTCTGTACACCATCCTTGGCTTTTGGTGTGTAACCTGGCTCAGTTTTCCTACTTCTGCAAAATGTGCCAATGTTTACCAATGAAGGACTTTATCATGAAGATCTGTGGGGAAAACTCGTGACAAAGTTTAAACGGCCAGCATTCAATGTCACATTGTTGTTACTTTGCAGCAATACTCCTGTTGATATTTTGTTAACACTCTGCACTCCCTTATTAATACACATGTGATTGTACTCACCAGTTTCAAAACACTTTCTTAGAATGATTGTGCCATCTCCATATTCATCTGGGATGTTAGTATTTCTTTTCAGTCGCGTGTATTGACCCTTTGGCATATTATTCACTTCATGCCTAGGATGGCAACTGTCATTTATTTATTTAAACTTTTGTTGACCAGGTAAGTGTAATGAGCGAAGGCCCTTTTTCATACATGACCCGGGGCTAGTAGAACAGCCAAAGATGTTATAATTCAAGTAAGTACATATAAGACAAACATGTCAAAGCACACAAATTATACAGAACATTTACAAGAGAGTTCCTTACAATAGTATTTGCTAAAATGCAATTTAAATGTAGCATGACTAACACCTTCATGTAAATAGTTTGGTAAGGAATTCCAATTACTAGCAGTACACACTGTAAAAGCTTGCCCACCCATACTAGTAGAAACCCTAGGGACAACAAGTGAGGAACTACTGTTTGATCTTAAAGTTCTAGCCTCCTTTTTAATTTCAGATAAAGAAAAGAGAGGGGAGTCTGTTCCCTGATGAAGTATCTTATCAGTTAGGCAATTTAAGTTGAATTCACAACTGAGTTTAGGTAGTAACCACCTCAATGAGTCATATAAGGTGCAATGATGACTTTGATATGAGCTCTTACCACAACCCTGCATATTGCATTGAAGGTAATGTTTATGAGAGAGATAAATCAACTTTTTTACTTTTGAAAATGAGAAACAGTTATAGTTCAATGTTGATAGGAGTACACTTGTACCAAGTGCAGCCCTGGATGGTAAGGTTAAACTGTTTTGCAATTTAAACAAAACCCCAATTTTATTATTACCCCACCGGCAAACTGATTTTATGTGCTATGAACGGTATAGGTTTGAGTCCAATAATATTCCCAAATATCTGAAACAATCCACCTGTTCAAGTTGATCACCAAAGTTGTTAAAAATAGATAAGTATGAACATTTAGCAATTTTCAGTCTCAACTCGAAGATCTTGCATTTTGTCTTCCTTCTATTAACCCTTAAACTGCCAACATAATTAGAATGTATTGGAGTTCTGGATGGATATAGCAGTCTGTGGCCCTGTAAGGGTTAATGTTTCAGTAACCAGACATCAAGAATAGAAAACTCCAAGCCCAGTGACCTATTTAATGTGTCCACTGAAGGACAGCTGTGGTACAATATTATGTTGTCTGCATACATCAATGTGTGTGTATAACCAAGAAGTGTATTCCTATCTGTAGGTTTTTGAAATAAGTTCATCTCAACTCCTCCATTTTTGTCTCTGGATATAGTTAAGTCCAGAAAATAAATGGAATTTTTGTCATAGCACATGGGGAATTTTAAGTATGTGTTTTTTCCACATACTGTACAAAGTTTTCAAATTCCAGTGGGAACCCCCTCCACACCAAAATGAAAAAAAATGTCAGCAATAATTTTACTGTTAAAAGGATTATCATCTGAGAGTAAAACATGTTGTTTTTCCCACTGTGCCAAGTACAAGTTTGCATAATTTGGTGTGGAGGCCCCTATCACAGTGCACTTAATTTACAGCTAAAACTGGCCTATAAACATGAAAGTGTTGTGACTCAGCACTTTTTGTGTTAGTGTCAAGATACAGTAAATTCAACAAGCCCATGCATGTACCCTGAATGTTGGTATAGAGCTTCACGAAAAGCCTCAATGCCTGCCTGGTGGGGTATGTTAGCACATAATGCTGTAATATCAAGCACGACCAATCATTAGTTCTCTCCCAAGTATGTTAGGTAACTGTGTGGTGTCTTTTATGTAAGTACTGTAGGTGACAAAGGTACCAGTGGTTTTATATGTTCATCCACATACTGTGCCAATGGCTCTGTTGAAGAGCCAGTGCTGGCCAAGTTAGAGTGACCAGAAGGGTCTATCAAACATCTGTGTATTTTTGGTAGTGTATATATCATAGCTCAAACAGGATTAGTTACAGTCAGAAAGTCACATGAATGTTTATCAATTAAACCCTTAGTTAAAGCTTCATAAAGACACATGTCAATATCAGCTTTTTAACACATTGTCATATCCTCATACAGTTTTTTTGTAAAAAGGTCACATCAGACAGTTGTTTTAAAAGTTCACTTTCATACTTAACACTGTCTTGGATAACAATTGAACTGCCTTTATCCACAGCCTTGATTACAGTTCGCTTGTTGTTATATAGGCTTTCCAAGGCTGGTCTTTCTGTTGTGGTGCAATTATTGTAGCAGGATTTTATACCTTGTTCTAGCATTTTTCTGTGTGTGTTATCTATTTCACCCCCAGTCCTGCTCGGGTGCTCCCACTCCTTCAGGCACTCCTATGGTCCCTCTGCTATACCACACTACAACCTCACTCGAGTCCTGGCTCCTCCGCTAACTCCATATCACAGCCCACCTGTGGTATCCTAGTGTTTTCTGTTGCCAGATGGGTCCCCCCCTCCAAGTGGGAATGCACCAGTGGGACTACCTGGCACTTACCTATATAGGCCATGGGATGCTGCTGAGGTTGCAGGCAATGGCTCCCTGGAGGGTTCGGTGGTACAGAGGACCTGAAGGCCATCATCCGGTGGGCACCCAGACCATTTTTTCCTCTTTTTCTGTGCAGGGTGGCATATTGACATCATGGCTAATACCGATGTCCACCCCTCCCCAATTGTGTTGGTCCAACATCCTGCGATGCTCCCAGCCTCTGCTAAGAGCCAGCAGGCACTGTAGCACTCCCCTGCCCTCCCCTCCCTCCCAGAGAAGGAGAGCTGTCCCTGGGATGCTTGATCCTTCTACCCCCAGCCCGGCCCCTCCAGTGACCCAGGCTCATTCCAAACCCGGGTCACTGGTGGTACTAGTGAAATCCAGCCACCAGCACCAAATTAGGACATCTAGCATTTTAAATCCTTTTTCAAGTTTTTGAAAACTTGTTACTGTCAGGTTGTTAGGTGGAATAAAAGTGGATTTTTTCTTTACGCTTCTTTCATTTTGAAACTGTCCCTCAATTTGGTTTTGATTATTATCATGACTACTTCCAACAGAGGCATTATCTTTTTAAAAGAAAAATGTTTTAAGGCCAAAATTTCTCGTAAAATGATACAGATCAACCTTAGTCTC
Source organism: Neoceratodus forsteri (assembly GCA_016271365.2). NCBI lineage: Eukaryota > Metazoa > Chordata > Ceratodontiformes > Ceratodontidae > Neoceratodus > Neoceratodus forsteri. The sequence goes on along the minus strand of CM057450.1, from coordinate 653,762,569 downwards.
AAACTCATTAATGTTTGTGGTTGGGACACAAGAAAGGACCTTTTCTAGTACTTGTCTTTTCTTATCTGTCAGTCCATAACTAGTTATCTTTACCACAATGGATTGGTTTATCTCCAGTATGGTCCCCAATGGTAGTTGCCCCTCTGCCACTAGTTCCCTCTGTTTGCATAGGTCCCACTTCTTCCTCCCCTTGTCTCATGTACCTCATCTTGTTCTTCTGCAAAACAGATTATGTATGGGCTGTGTCTCATGGTCACTGTGCATGCTGTGGGTGCTCTGGAAGATTTGGAGAGTGTGACCATTGTGGAACCATTCTGCTTTGGTCCCCTGTTTCTCCCTGTCTCTGACTGGCCAGTTGGATCAGGGGATCTCCTACTGGCTGAGATCTAAAAAAGGCCATTATTACTTAAATCTGCCCCATCTGATTCTGAACCATTGGTGTGTATATATATATATTCATTATGGAAAGTGGTTGGAAATTATTTCTCTTATTTTTATTTCAATGAAAGGTATGCCCCTCATTGTAATCAAGGCTGTTGCTTTCAATTTTTTTCTCTTTAGTTTTTCTGATTCTGATACTGTATCATAATTTCAATGGTCAAATCAGGCTGCTGTCTATATCATTCATAATCAATGTGAATTTGGAATTCTTTAACATGAGCCTGTTTTTGAGCTATTGAGTCTTGTACCTCTTGTTTAATCTTTTTGCATCTTTAAAAATTAATTTAATAAAACTGGCAGATGTCTCCAACAAATGAGTCTGCCAAACCTTTAAAAAGTCATCCCGATCTGTTCCAAAAGAGTGTTGTTTTGTTAAACGTAATCCTCATAGAAATTTGTTGACTCCTAGACAGGCTGTAAGAGATACTTTTTGCCAGTATAATAGGTGTGCCTTTAAGGGTACTCATTCCAGGTGAATGAAAGTCTCCTTGATATCAAAGGGTCTGGTAATCCTTTGTTCATCCCTGTCATTAAAATTCACCTCCCTTCTATTTTCAGTAAGCAAATGGATTCAATAAAATTGTCCACTTGCTGTGCTGATTCAGACAAGCTAAAACTGGGGGGAGGGTATGTGTGCTACTGTCTATTGAGCTTCCTACTGGCCCATCCATCATCATTTGTGCAAAAAAAAAACCATATACATCTTATCAGCATTCTAAGACAAAGACAACAGTCAGTACTTGCTAGACTAGTGGTGGCTACCTGAACAAAAAACTGAAGCCACAACACAGGTAGCACATAAGTACAAAAGTACAAGGAAAAAGCCAGGCTACACAGTACCAAAACACACCAAGAGCTTTGGTAAAGTTAAAACACTATTTTATTAAATACATTAAAACTGGTGAACTACATGACAGCAGCACTCACTCCAATATTTTTTTTTCTTGTTTATTTAGATCTCAGATTACAAATACCTTTGAGCTTAGAGCTATTTTACAAAGGTTCCACATCAGCAGCATAATACATAGAGAATAATGTATATGTAGATGGTTGATAAGCAGTTTTTTTACACACCCAAGATGTGTGATAATATCTAAACATTGAGAGCGTAGCTCGAGTGGTTTAAATATTATCACACATCGAGGGTGTGAAAAAAAACTCCATATCAACCACCTACATATGCTTTATTTTATATAATGACTGGCTAAAGAAAACAAAAATCTCTCTCATCACTTCCTAAAACAAACAGCTCTCACATCACTCCATATGCAGTGTTTTTATTTCTTATAATAGAAGGCAGGCAAAGCAGATTTCAGTACATATTTTACTAACAGTGGAGTGAACAGAATGCAATAACAATTTAATGGTACCTTTTTTTATGTTCGTTTCAAAAGACAGAGACAGTTCAAATATATCGCAGTTGCATCATCTAGATGTCTCGGGATAGTTTCAGTATGAAGGCAAAGTTCATGAGACTTAAGATGAACTCTATCCGATAAGATCATCAGGAGACAACTTACTGTTTTTAACAAATTTTTATACTATTCTTTAGTGAATTACATTTTATTTAACTAAAAAAAGTTGTGACTCGTAGAAATCCTTGAGCATTGCTTCCTCAGATCCGAGGTGAAAGGTCATCCAACCTGGGAATAGAGAAAGGGATAGTGGTGAAAGTATGTGTTTTCTTGGATTGTGAATGTATTTTATGATGTTAACTCTCCCTGGTTTATTTGTGTTCTTTTTGTGATGCGTGAACTGCCTGTGTGTGTTTACCATTGGAGAACTGTCTCGCACTGCCTGTGACTGTGTGTGCTTATTTGTTATGATTCTCGACGCAAGGATGTAGAAGTTGTATCAACTCGCAGGTTGATGCAAGTTTTTTCATTTCAACCCGCAGGTTGATATGACTTTTGAACATACCTGAAAACAGGTTGCTATTGGCCATAGCCAGTATAAATTATAACAGGTTAACAGAACAAAAAGTATGGCAAACCGGTATACTAAGAGAAAGGAGATCAACAGGTTTACAGACTAAACAGGGTATAGTGAAATAATTGTAAACAAGAAAAGAAAGCAATAGTTAACATTCACAGTGAATTAAAGAATAGAAATGAGTAACGCTAAGCAGTTTCATGCACAGGAATGCATATAGCAAATTGAAAATCAGTCAAAAGAAGCTTTGTCAGTTACTGGTAAAATCAAAAGGTAAGTTGAAATCAGCCAACAGACCTTGTTAGGACAGACGGGGGGGGGGCATTTGGTAGAGGGGAGGAAAGGTGAAGGGGTAAGGGGGAGCAGATGTCAGAGATGGTACTAAGGAGATTTAACAGTAATCAAGTGCTAGGGTTTTAGATTTCCAAAGAGGGTTAACAGAAACAGTCACAGGAATGAATGGCAGAGAGTAGTAGCTGTAGTTTGGATTTGAAAGGGCCCAATTTGGATTCGGAGGAGATGTCACAGTTCAGAGCATTCATCCAAAGAGGGGCTCTGTAGGCAAACAGTCTTTGTCCCTGGGGGGTAAGGCAGTGAGGGACCGGAAAGAGCTGGGTTTCAGAGCCATGGGTATGGCGGGTATTAACTGTTACACTGCCAAGGTTTTTCTGTAAATTTCATATCCCTGCTGCCAGAGGTTTTTTCACTGGGTTTGTACACCTATCGGTTATGACGTTATTACATAATTTTTCTTAATTCCCTGGTAAACTTTTTTGTCAGGGTAGTAAGAACCTAACACAACTATAATTTAAAGTGAAAATATAAGTTTTCCAACTAAGCAATTTGGAGATATATATGTTTAGTTAGTGAAATTTCAATTGTTTTTGTGAATTTGTATTCGCATAAAATATTGAGGTTTGTAAAAACATTAAAATCGGTTGCATCACTGATAAAAATGTTTATCTAAAATGTAACTAATTTTCACTTTCAGCTTACAAATTCGTTATATAAACACAAATTTCACATTGGTTTCTCACCTACAGATTATGAGAGTGACCAGAACCGACCATCTACTGTATGGCAATGCTGGCCTATGGGGGGGTATCTATTGGATTATGGGGTAGATATCACTAAATCCATTAAGAAAGAGTAAGAAGTAACCTGTTTCACATGACAGGGAAGTGAATGAGTAAATCAAAGAACATATTGTACCCATAGCGACATCCCCTGGGTCACATGACCAAAAACAAGATGGCTGATATGGTTCAGTTATTTTCTGTATCAAACTGCTTGTGGCTCATTTATTGGGATAACTAGATTATAAAAGTGGTAAATGTCAATGGATTACATCCTTTCTTATGGCAACAGTGGCTTGGATGAAATTTCTGATCCATAATTTCACATTACAGACCTACCTGCAGATAGCTGGGGTGCCACACCCAACCACCCATGGTATGCCCTTGCTGGCCAATGGGGTGCCCACCTATTGCATTATGGGGTGCATGCCAATAAATTCAAAAATGAAAAGTAAGTAGTAGCCTGTTTTACATGACAGGGGAGCAAATGAGTAAATCAAGGCCCAGATTTCACCCACAGCTACATCCCCTGGGTCACATGACCAAAAACAATATGAAAACAGTCATTTCTTGGCTAGTGCACCTACCCGGTTAACATAAACTAAATAAATAAAATTAAATAAATATGGCTGACACCGTTCAGTCATTCTCTGTGTCACACTGTTTCTCTTATACATTTATTGGGATTACTAGATTATACAAGAGGTAAATGTCAATGGATTACACATTTTCTTACAGCAGCAGGGGCTTGGATGAAATTTATGAATGCGAATTTCGCATTATAGACCCACCTGCACACAGCTGGGGTGCTATACCCAATCACCCATGGTAGGGCCGTGCTGGTCCATGGGGGGGCCCACCTATTGCATTATGGGGTACATACCAAAACATTCAGAAAGAAAAAGAAAGAAGTAGCCTGTTTTCCATGACAGGGATGTGAATGAGTAAATCAACACCCAGATTGTACCCATAGCTAAATCCCCTGGGTCACATGACCAAAAACATGATGGCTGCCACCGTTTGGTCATTTTCTGCATCAAACTGCTTCTGTTACATGTTTGTAGGGATAACTACATTATAAAAGTGGTAAATGTCAATGGATTACACCTTTTCTTACATCTGCAGCAGCTTGCATGAAATTTCTGATCCCTAATTTCACATTACAGACTCACCTGCAGATAGCCGGGGTGCCATATCCAACCACCCATGGTATGCCCATGTTGGCCAATGGGGTGTCCACCTATTGCATTATGGGGTGCATGCCAATAAATTCAAAAAGGAAAAGTAAGAAATAGCCTGTTTTACATGACAGGGAAGTGAATGAGTAAATCAAGGCCCAGACTGTACCCATATCTACTTCCCCTGGGTCACATGACTAAAAATAAGATGGTGGCTACTGTTCAATCATTTTCTGTATCAAACTGCTTCTGTTACATATTTGTAGGGATAACTACACTATAAAAAGGGTAAATGTCAATGGATTACACCTTTTCTTTAATCTGCATGGGCTTGGATGAAATTTCAGATAATTAATTTCACATTATAGACCCACCAGCAGATAGCAGGGGTGCCATACCCAATCACCCAAGGTAGGGCCATGCTGGCCCATGATGGGCCCACCTATTGCATTATGGGGTACATCCCAATAAACTGAGAAAGGAAAAGTAAGATTTAGCCTGTTTTATATGACGGAGAAATGAATGAATAAATCAAGACCCAGACTGTACCCATAGCTACATCATCTGGATCACATGACCACAAACAAGATGGCTACCATTGTTTGGTCATTTTCTGTGTCAAGCTGCTTGTCTTACATATTAATTGTGATAACTAGATTATAAAAGTGGTAGATGTCACTGGATTACAGCTTTTACACAGTAGCAGGAGTTCAGATGAAATTTCTGATCACTAATTTCACATTACAGACCCACCTGCAGATAACCAGGGTACCATACCCAACCACCCATGGTATGCTCATGCTGGCCAATGGGGTGACCACCTATTGCATTATGGGGTGCATGCCAATAAATTCAAAAATAAAAAGTAAGAAGTAGCCTGGTTTACATTACAGCAAAGGGAATGAGTAAATCAAGGCCCAGATTGTATCCATAACTACATCATCTGGGTCACATAAATAAAAACAAGATGGCTGACACTGTTCAGTCATTTTCTGTGTCAAACTGTTTCTCTTTCATATTTATTGGGATAACTAGATTATAAAAGAGGTAAATGTCAATGGATTACATATTTTCTCACAGCAGCAGTGGCTTGGATGACATTTCTGATAACTAATTCCACATTAATGACCCTCAGGCAGATAGCTGGGGTGCCATACCCAACTACCCATGGTATGCCCATGCTGGCTCATGGGGTGTCCACCTATTGACTTATTGGGTGCATACAAATACATTACATAAGGAAAAGTAAGAAGTAGCCTATTTCACATGACAGGGAAGTATATGAGTAAATCAAGGCCCAGACTGTACCCATATTAACATCCCCGGGTTACATAACCAAAAACAAGATGGCGGCTACCGATTGATCATTTTCTGTACCAAATAGCTTCTGTTACACGTTTGTAGAGATAAATACATTATAAAAGTGGTAAATGTCAATGGATTACACCTTTTCTTCTTACATATACAGGGGCTTGGATGAAATATTTGATCACTAATTTTACATTATAGACCCACCTGTAGATAGCCAGGGTGCCATACCCAACTACCCATGGTATGCCCATGCTGGCCAATGGAGTGTCCACTTATTGCATTATGGGGTGCATGCAAATAAATTCAAAAAGGAAAAGTAAGAAGTTGCCTGTTTTACATGGCATGGAAGTGAATGAGTAAATAAAGGCCCAGATTGTACCCATACGTACATCCCCCGGGTCTCATGACCAAAAACAAATGGCTGACACTGTTCAGTCATTCTCTGTGTGAAACTGTTTCTCCTACACATTTACTGGGATTACTAGATTATACAAGAGGTTAATGTCAATGGATTACACATTTTCTCACAGCAGCAGGTGCTTGGATGAAATTTCTGAACACTAATTTCTCATTATAGACCCACCTGCACATAGCTGGGGTGCCATACCCAATCACCCATGGTAAGGCCATGCTGGTCCATGGGGAGCCCACCTATTCCAATATGGGGTACATATCAATAAACTCAGAAAGAAAAAGTGGAAAGTAGCCTGTTTTCCATGACAGAGATGTGGATGAGTAAATCAAGGCCCAGATTGCACCCATACCTACATCCACTGGGTCACATGACCAAAAACATGATGGCTACCACTGTTTGGTCATTTTCTGTGTCAGACTGTTTCTGTTACACATTTGTAGGGATAACTACTTTATAAAAGTGGTAAATGTCAATGGATTACACCTTTTCTTACATTTGAAGGGGCTTGCATGAAATTTCTGATCCCTAATTTCACATTACAGACCCACCTGCAGATAACCGGAGTGCCATACCCAACCACCCATGGTATACCCATGCTGGCCAATGGGGTGTCCACCTATTGCATTATGGGATGCATGCCAATAAATTCAAAATGGAAAAGTAAGAAGTTGCCTGTTTTACATGACAGGGAAGGGAATCAGTAAATCAAGTCACAGACTGTACCCATATCTACATCCCCTGGGTTACAATACAAAACATAATATGGCAGCTACCATTCAATCATTTTCTGTATCAAACTGCTTCTGTTACATGTTTGTAGGGATAACTACATTATAAAAGTGGTAAATGTCAATGGATTACACCCTTTTCTTATATCTGCAGCAGCTTGGATGAAATTTCTGATCCCTAATTTCACATTACAGACCCACCTGCAGATAGCCAGGGTTCCATACCCAACTACCTATGGTATGACCATGCTAGCCAATGGGGTATCCACCTATTGCATTATGGGGTGCATACCAATAAATTAAAAAAGGAAAAGTAAGAAGTATCTGTTTTACATGACAGGGAAGTGAATGAGAAAATCAAGGCCTAGACTGTATCCATATCTACATCTCCTGGGTCACATGATGAAAAACAAGATGGTGGCTACCATTCAATCATTTTCTGTATCAGACTTCTTCTGTTACACGTTTGTAGGGATAACTACATTATAAAAGTGGTAAATGTCAGTGGATTACACCTTTTCTTACATATGCAGGGGCTTGGATTGAATTTCTGATCCCTAATTTCACATTACAGACTCACCTGCAGATAGCCAGGGTGCCATACCCAACCACCCAAGGTAGGGGCATGCTGGCCGATGAGGGCCCATCTATTTCATTATGGGGTACATTCCAAAAAATTGAGAAAGGAAAAGTAAGAAGTAGCCTGTTTTACATGACGGGGAAGTGAATGAGTAAATCAAGTCTTAGTTTGTACCCATAACTACATCCCCTGGGTCACATGACACATGGCTTGTATTAAATTTATGATCCCTAATTTCGCATTTACAGACCCACCTGCAGATACCTGGGGTGCCATACCTAACCACCTATGGTATACCCATGCTGGTCAATGGGGTGACCACCTATTGCATTATGGGGTGTATGCCAATAAATTCAAAAAGGAAAAGAAAGAAGTAGCCTGTTTTACATGGCATGGAATTGAATGAGTAAATCAAGACCCAGATTGTACCTATAACTACATACCCTGTGTCACATGACCAAAAACAACATAGCTGACACTGTTCAGTCATTTTCTGTGTCAAACTATTTCTCTTACACATTTATTGGGATAACTAGATTATAAAATAGGTAAATGTCAATGGATTACACATTTTCTTAGAGCAGCAGTGGCTTGGATGAAATTTCTGATCACTAATTTCACATTACAGACCCACTTGCAGATAGCTGCGGTGCCATACCCAACTACCTATGCTGGCCAATGGGGTGTCTACCTATTGCATTATGTGGTACATCCCAATAAATTCAAAAAGGAAAAGTAAAGAGTAGCCTATTTTACATGACATCACAGTGAAAATGTTATAGTAGATGGGACTTTTTCCCCCCACAGGTCACAGGCATGATAGTTATAAGGTAAGATAATTTTTTTCCAAACAGAATCGTAAACTGCTTGCTTGATTTGAATGTAAAACCAAGAGTTGAATAATAGGCATGTTCTAGAATAGGAAAAGGATAGGGTTTTTGGCCACATGATAATGGTTTCATAGCTTATGATGGAACGCTGTTTTGTTGGTGATACATACACTTGAAAATGTTATTCAGCAGCAATAGTGACATTACTAATAAAACAGAATGACTTTTCCATTCTGCTTTAGTAGAGACATCACAATGCAAGTGACCCCCTCATCTACGTACAATAGGATGGCGAATGGTTTAAGTGTCACATGCACGAGCTGACCAGAGTTGAAATGCAAAGGATTAATGTTAAATGACAACTGAAACATACACAACTCGCCTTATATGTAATCAGGTCCCTTTCTGACCTTTCCTTCATGGTCTGTAATGTAAAATTAGTTATCAGAAATATAATCAAGGCCACTGCAGCTGTAAGAAAGGTGTAATCTATAGATATTGAAAACTTGTATACTCTGGTTAGCCCAAGAAATGTGTACCTGAGGCAGTTTGATGCAGAAAATGACTGAACAGTGTCAGCTGTCTTGTTTTTGGTCATGTGATGCAGGGGATGTAGATATGGGTATGGTCTGGACCATGATTTACTCATTCACTTCCCTGTTATGGAAAACAGGCTACTTCTTACTTTGATTTTATGGTTTTATGACATGGACCCCATAATGCAATAGGTGGACACCCCATGGGTCAGCATGGGCCTACCATGGGTGGTTGGGTCTGGCACACTGGCTATCTGCAGGTGGGACTATAATATGAAACTAGTAATCAGAAATTTCATTGAAGCCCCCACAGCTGTAAGAAAAGATGTAATCAATTGACATTTACAAATTTTATAATCTAGTTATCCTAATACATGTGCAACTGAAGTGGTTTGTTGCAGAAAATAACTGAACATTGGTGGCCATTTTGTTTTTAGTCATGTGACCCTGATGATGTAGAAAAGGATACAGTCTGGGCCTCGATTTACTTATTCACTTCCCTGTCATGTAAAACAGGCCAATTCTTAGTTGCTTTTTATGAATTTATTAACATATACCTCATAATGCAATAGGTGGTCACCCAAAGCGCCAGTATGGGCATACCATGGGTGGTTGGGTATGGCACTCCAGCTACCTGAAGGTGGGTATGGCACCCTGGCTATCTGTAGGTGGATCTGTAATGTGAACTTAGTGATCAGAAATTTTATCCAAGTCCCTGCTGCTCTAAGAAAGGGTGTAATACATAAACAGTTGCCACTTTTATAATCTCGTTATCCTAATAAATGTGTAACAGAATATGTTTGATGCAGAAAATGACTAAACTGTAGTAGCCATCTTGTTTTTGGTTATGTGACCCAGGGGATGTAGATAAGGATACAATCTGGGCCTTGATTTACTGATTCTCTTCCCTGTCATGTAAAATAGGCTACCTCTTACTAGTCTGTCCTTTATGGATTTATTTATGTATACCACAACGCAATAGGTGGACACCCCATGGGCCAGCATGGGCATACCATGGATGGTTGGGTATGGTACCCCGACTATATGCAGGTGGGTAATTAATGTAAAATTAGTGATCAGAAATTTCATCCAAGCCCCTGCAGCTGTAAGAAAAGGTGTAATAAATTGACATTTACCACTTTTATAATCTAGTTATCCCAACAAACATGTAACAGAAGTAGTTTGAAAAAAACTGTCTGCTCTTACTCTATGGTACACCATTTCATCAACTGTTGACATACAGTCTGTAATATTTAATTTAACCAAAGTAATATATCGCACCCTCACGTGAAGTCATCACTTGGAGTGTTCAAAACTAGTCTAAGCATTATCATTCATTCCAGCTGATGAGACGGTGAAGAAGTTTGTTGTGGTGCAATGCATACTAGTAGGTCTACAAGGCTGATTTATGTTAACACCGCAAGGTTGCCATAGCCTGTTAGACAAACTAGTTTGTCTCTTACCTTAATCCCAGAAAGCATCAGTTGAGTAGTATCATATGAAGTCAAGATGTAAAATGTTGTAATGCAGCATCATTGCAGTGTCTTGATCTTCAGTGTCATTCAAAAAGGGTAATTTTGTGACTTCTGTAGATTTGTTGAACACACGTTCTTTGAGAAATAAGAAATATGCAATCAATCAATGTGATGACTTCCGGACACACTACTGCACCACTTTTACCACATCCAGGTACCAAGTGTGAATTACTTGTGAGCACCTCAGAATGGCCACCTTTCCTAAAATGCTTCAAAATGTCTGCCTTTGCTAAAATACTTCAAAATAGCCACCTTTGTTTAAAAAGCTCTCTGAATGGGTCAGGGTTGATGAGGTATGGTGGTAATCAGTCATGTGACCACTTCTGGACACACTACTGCAACACTTTTGCCATATCTGGACACCAAGTGTGAATCTCTGGTGAGTGCCTCAAGATGGCTGCCTTTGCTGAAGTGCCTCAAAATGGCCACCTTTGCTAAAAAGTTCTCTGAATGGGTCTGTGTTGATGAGACATGGTGGTAATCAGTCATGTAACCACTACCAGACACAAAGTCACTTAACTTCCTTGTGCTCCCAGGTCTCACCTGTAAACAAGCTTTCAGCTTAGTGTTTCTCACCTAGTAAAACAAAGGTTAAAAAAAGAAAAAAACAAAGGTAAAAACAAAAAGTACACCACCACTTTTGCTAGATATGAGTACCAAGTGTGAATCACTGGTGAGCAGCTCAAAATGGCCACATTTGATTAAATGCCTCTAAATGGTCACCTTTGATAAAATGCCTCAAAATGGCCACCTTTGATAAAATGCCTTAAAATGGCCATTTTTGCTAAAAAGTTCTGCTTATGGGTTAAGGTTGATGTGGTATGGTGGCAATCAGTCATGTGACCACTACCAGACACATTACTGCACCACTTTTGCCACATCCGGGCACCAAGTGTGAATCACTGGTGAGCACCTCAAAATGGCTGTCTTTGTAAAATGCCTCAAAATTGGTGCCTTTGATAAATTAATTCAAAATGGCTGCCTTTGCTAAAATGCCTCAGTCAAGTGACCACTAATGGACACAGTACTGCATGACTTCTGGCACACCCAGACACTAATTACCTTCAATACAAGGCACAACTACCAATAAAGCATCTCCTGGAGTCCAATGGCCTCTCCATGACCTCCAACACCAGGCCCCACCATTTCACAAAATTCATTCCCTGGTGTATGTGGGTTCCACAACACCTTACGAGAAATGACACCATAACAGAAAAAGCATTCCAGGGTGTCTAGTGGTCCCACCTCACCCTCTGAACTCATACCAATTACTGTTGCACATCCCTGACACCAATCACACATAGGTTTCACCCCTTGGACCTTGCCTTGCACGGTCCCACCAAGTGAATGCCACCTCCCCCTCAGTCACTGGGTGCTAGATCCTCAGGTCATAGCCAAAACTCAACTGAACCCATACTCATAGATACATAGATACATAGACAGTGTCGGCAGATAAGGGCCTATGGCCCACCCAGTCTGCCCATTTGAGCTTGTAAGTTCAGTTTGTTTTCCGAGAAGTCCGTTTCCCCTTACCCCTGACCTCTAGAATTCCTTTATGTCTATCCCATGCATTCTTAAATCCCGTGATTGTTTCAGCCCACCACTTCTCTCTGGCAGGGTGTTCCACTTGTCCACCACCCGTTCTGTGAAGAAATTCTTTCTCATGTTTCCTCTGAATCATTCTCCCTCCAACTTCATCCCATGCCCTCTAGTCCTGGAACATCTTTTTCGCTTAAAAATAGTGTTTTCCTGCACCCTGTTTCTCCCTGTAAGATACTTGTATGTCTCTATCATATCCCCTCTCTCCCTCCTCTCCTCCAGGGAGTACATGTTCAGTTCCTTCAGGTTCCTTCATTACTGTTACACCTCGCTGACACCAACCAAACAGAGGTTTCAAATATGGGACCTTGTATGGTCCCAGTCAGGTAATGCCACCACCCAAATGAGAGCTGGATCCTGAGATCACATAAAAAATGTGTTATTTATTGCTTGTTCAATTATGACATGTTCCCCTTGATTAACCAAGTCACCATGCTAAAAAGTTACACACACACACACACAAACACATGAGATATGCAGTGGGGTGGCTGGAAATATCACTGATACTCCTCTGAGTGTAGTTTGACTACAGGATGTAATGAGTGTTTTATCTCTGGTAGGTGTAAAGTCCACTAGAATCGCATTCTCACCATACTGTATGTAACATAGCATTCCTACAAAATACAAACAACAAAATCCATTGATTTCAGTCTTGAGACAGATGATGAACAAATTGCAATGTTACAGGAGATAGGAGCCATGATAAACCCTTCCTGTACTCCCGCCCCAGATCCACCCAAATGCAACCTCAACAAGCTTTAACATAGCCCAAAAATTACACCTTTTGCAGTACGAAAAAATGTTTCAGCCACTCACAGACTAGCAAAATGTGTTTGCCTTTCCAACCTAGTATATCTGAGATTCCCAATGGACTAGCATTGTTAGCAGTTTCATGAGGTCAAACCCTGACTGAACTTTGAAACAGGAACACATACTGTACATCAATACACAAATATCAAAACCCAAGCTAAACTGTAACTTACCGTTAGTGACATCACGTAGTACCCTACCTTATGCACTTATTATTTGCAATTTATTTCCCAATCTGACTGTTGCATGAGTATTTCTGAAGTCAGGGGACATCTTTCATACAATGCACTGTGTATATAGATTATAATGATTGCCATATGGAATACGACCCTGACGACAGGCGATAGGGCATTTGGAATTATATGTGGTTCATTTTAAAGACTATTGGCCTATATACTCCAATCTGAAAAATAAAATTTAAAGACATTATACCAATGGCGATCAGAAAGTTGTAGTCGATTAGATTACATATTGTACATTCCATTCCACTATATTACATGGTCTTTCATCCTATTATGTATCCTAAGCACAAATTAATATACCAGAACATTAAAGTCATGGCATAACAAACATCTATGACTGCCATCACAGTCAATGGTACCATAGATATGGCGTCAGCCACATGCCTTAGTAGCCGTAGGAATTTTCTGGCTGTGATGTGGTGAGATGCTGATACAGTACCAGCTGGTCATGCACTTGCAAGTGGTCTGCCCTGTCTAGTGACAGGTAGGCCCCTCTCAAACAAGCACTCATATGTCCTCCTTCCCACCCAAGGCCTGCTGAACCAGGACTCAGGTTGCTAACATCAGGAGCAGAAATGGAGCCTTCACTGCTGGCATATATACCCCCTTTACTCCCTATACAGATATAACTGAGCAATCAAGATTTCTCTCCCTCCTCTGTCCCACTAAAGCACTGCTGCACCAGAAAACAGGTTGCTGATTGCAGGAGTAGAAACCTTCTTAAGTGCTACTGCACCAGAAAATGAGTTGCTGAGGGCAGGAGCAGAAACGGAGACCTCCCTGCTGGCGTCTGTCCCCCTCGACTACCTGGACAGACAACACCTAGCAAGCAAACTCACACCCCTCCTCCACCCCTCTTAAGCACTGATGCACATGAAAATGGGTTGCTGAGAGCAGGATTAGAAATGGAGCCCTCCCTACTGGCATCACTACCCCTTGAATACCTGGACAGACATCACCTAGCAAACAAGCTCTCACCCCTCCTCCATCCCATTTAAGCACTGCTGCACCAGAAAATGGGTTGCTTAGGGCAGGAGCAGAAATGGAGACCTCCCTGCTGGCATCTCTCCCCCTCGATTCCCTGGATGGACATCACTTAGCAAACAAGCTCACACCCCTCCTCTGTCCCTCTTAAGTGGTGTTGCACCAGATAATGGGTTGCTGAGGATAGGAGCAGAAACTGAGAATTCGCTACTTGCATCTCTCACCCTTGACTTCGTAGACAGACATCACCTACCAAATATACTCACACCAGTCCTCCATCCTTCTTAAGCGCTGCTGCCCATGAAAATGGGTTGCTGAAGGCAGAAGCAGAAATGGAGCTCTCCCTGTTGGTGTCTCTACCCCTTGACTTCCTGGACAGACATAATCTAGCAAACAAGCTCTCACCCCTCTTTCATCCCACTGAAACACTGCTGCATGAGAAAATGGGTTGTTGAGGGCAGGAGCAAAAACAGAAACTTCCCTGCTGGTGTCTTTCTCCCTTGGCTCCGTGGTCAGACATCACCTAGCAAATATACTTGCACCCCTCGTAAATCCATCTCAAGCAGTGCTGCACATGAAAATGGGTTGGTGAGGGCAGAAGCAGAAATGAAGATCTCCCTGCTGGCGTTGCTACCCCTTGACTTTCTGGACAGACATTATCTAGCAAACAAGCTCTCACTCCTCCTCCATCCCACTGAAGCACTGCTGAATCAGAAAATGGGTTGCTAAGGTAGGAGCAGAAACAGAGACCTTCCTGCTGGTGTCTTTCTTCCTTGACGCCGTGGTCAGACATCACCTATTAAACAAGATCTCACCTCTCCTCTGTCCCACTCAAGTGTAGCTGAACCAGGACACAGGCTGCAGAGGGCAGGAGCAGAAACAGAGCCCTCCCTACTGGCATATAATTCCCCAGACTACCTGTACAGTCATCCCCTTGCTAATAAGTTCACACCCCTCCTCCACCCCACTCAAGCACTGCTGCACCAGAAAACTTTATTCATGATTTCTGTTGCTGTAAATGTTTTTTTGTTCCCCAGTAGTCTGCCTCTGTTTCTCTCTCTCTCTCCCCCCCATCTGGATGGCATTATCAAAGGTTTATTTTACCAGACTGCCCTTACCCACCCCCCGAACACACAGCCACAATGAGTTCTGGAACACACTTTATTCGTATTTTCTTATTGTAAATGGTCTTGTTGTTGCCCAGTAGTCTTAGTCTCTCTCTCTCTATCTCGCTCTGTCTCTCTCTCTCCCCCATCTGGATGGTATCATCAAAGATTTATTTTACCAGCCTATTCACAGATGCAGGTGGAAGATATTCACAGAACAGACTGAGCAGTATTAGTGGCAGTAACCTGCCTGCAGAGATGAACAACCTGCATTATTGCACTACCAAATCACATGTGAATGAGTAAATAAAAGAATGAAAATAATAAAGATAAAAATAAACTAACCTCTGGTGTCTTTGTCATACATTTATCAAGTAACTTTACTGTACTGAAAATAAAATAGTCACAGCTAAGAAAAATACAATGGGCCTGATTGTTGAAGTCCACTTAGAGACACGCAAGTCCATATATTGGTTGGACCCCATTTGTGTTTGGTTTCCTTGAGGGCTGGTTACCTTCAGTGCTGGTTGCCATAAGGACATGCAGTGTTGAGGGCTATCAGCCTAGAGGGCTGGTTACCTTGAGGGCCATTAGCTTTGATGGCTGGTTCCCTTGAGGGCCATCAGCCTTGAGGGATGGTTGCATTGACGGCCATTAGCCTTGAGGGACTGTTGCCTTGAGCATCATCATCAGCCTTGAGGGATGGTTGTCTTGAGGGCTGTTTGCCTTGAGGGTCAAAAGCCTAGAGGGCCAGCTGCGTTGAAGACCATCAGTCTTGAGGGAAGGTTGTCAACAGCCAACAGTTTTGAGGGCTGGTTGCCTCAAGGGCCATCAGTCATGGGGTATAGGTGCCTTAAGGGCCATCAGCCTTGAGGGCTGGTTGTCTCGAAGGCCATCAGCCTTGAGGTCTGGTTGCCCTGAGGAATGGTTGCATTAAGGTCAATCTGCCTTGAGGGCTGGTTGCCATGAGGGCCATCAGCCTTGAATGCTGGTTGCCTTGTGGGCCATAAGCCTTGAGAGCTGGTTGCCTTGAGGGACAACAGCCTTGAGGGCCATAAGCCTTGAGGGTCATCAGCTTTGAGGGCCATAAGCCTAGAAGGCCATAAGCTTTGGGGGCTGGTTGCCTTGAGGACCTTCAGCCTTGACGGCTAGTTGTCTTCAGGGCCATCAGCCTTGACAATCAGGAGCCTTGAGGGCTGGTTGCCTTGAGGACCATCAGCCTTGAGGGCTGGTTGCCTTGAAGGCCTTCAGCCAAGATGGATGGTTGCCTAGAGTGCTGTCAGTCTTGATGGCTGGTTTCCTCAAAGGCCATCAGCCTTAAGGGCAGGTTTCCTTGAAGGCCATCAGCCTTAAGGGCTAGTTGCCTTGAGGGTCATTAGCCTTGAGGGCTGGTTGCCTTGAAGGCCATCAGCCTTGAGGCTGGTTGCCTTGAGGGCCATAAGCCTGAGGGCCATCAGCCTTGTGGGCCATGAGCCTTAAGGGCTGGTTGCATTGAGGTCATTCAGCCATGAGAGCTGGTTGCATTAAGGGCCATCAGATATGGGGGGTAGTTGACTCAAGGGCCATCAGCCTTGAGGGCTGGTTGCCTTGAGGGTCTTCAGCCTTGAGGGGTGGTTACTTTGAGGGCTGGTGACCTTGAGGGCAATCAGTTTTGAGGGCTGGTTGCCTTGAGGGAAGTCAGCCTTGGGGGCCATCAGCCTTGTGGGCCAGGAGTTTTGAGGGGTGGTTGACTTGAGGGCCATCAGCCTTGGGGGCCATAAGCCTTGTGGGTCATCAACCTTAAGGGCCATAAGCCTTGAGGGCTGGTTGCCTTGAGGGCCCTCAGCCTTGAGAGCTGGTAGCCTTGAGGGATGGTTGCCTTGAGGGACATTAGATATGGGGAATAGTTGCCTTAATGACCTTCAGCATTGAGGGCCTTCTACCTTTGGAGCTGGTTGCATTGAGGGCCATCAGATATGGAGGATAGTTGGCTCAAGGGCCATCAGCCTTGAGGGATGATTGCCTTGAGGGCCTTTTGCCTTAAGGGCTGCTAGACATGGCAATTGCTGTACACAAATCATTTGTTTGTCATTTGTTGTCTTGAGGGAAGTTGCCTTGAGGAAAGTCAACTTGATGCTGGTGGTGGCCTCACAGATTTCCATGTCAGAGGCCATTCGGTTGCTTTGAAGGCCATAGGCATTGAGGGCTCATTGCCTTTAGGGATCAGGGTCAATGTGGTGCAGCAGTAATCAGTCACGTGACCACTACCATCACAGTACTGCATCACTTTTGCCACATCCAGGAACCTTCTTTGAATTACATATGAGCACCTCAAAATGGCCACCTTTGCTAAAATGCTTTCATAATGACTAAGGATGTTTGGGAGAAGTAACAGCAATTACAAGGTGTTCAGCTGAGCTGTGGCTCTGATCCCAGGAACAACCACCTGGTGTTTGTGGGGCGGTGAGATTTCACTGAGTTGGAATGTTCAAGGTACCATATACCCGGTTGCCGTCAGGGAGATTGCACAGAGCTGGACCTGAGGTCATAGCCACAGCCCAACTTGAACCCCTTACTAGGACTTTTACTCCTCACTGACAAACTTAGGCATTATGAGAGCATTATAGCAAATTGGTCAAATTGGCCATTTTGAGGCACTCACAAGTAGTTCAGAGAAGGTTTCCACATGCGACAACAGTGGTGCAGAAGTGTGTTGGGCAGTGGTCACATGACTAATTACCACTAGACCACATCAACCCTGATCCATTCATAAAGCTTTTTCAGCAAATGTAACCATTTTGAGGATTTGTTAGTAAAAGCAGCCATTTTGAGGCATTATATCAAAGGAGGCCATTTTGGGGCATTTTAGGTAATTTGCCCTTTTTAAGGCGCTTACCAATATTTCACACAAGGTGTCAGATGTGGCAATGGTGGCCCTGAAGGCAAACAACTCCAAGTGAACTATTGGTGTACAACAATTGCCAGTGGCCGATTGCTGAATACCAATTGCTACGCCTAACAGCCCTCAAGTTAAAATGCCATCATGGTGTAAAGGCCTTAGTGCCTATTTGTTGTTGGTTGCTTAGAAGGCTCATTGCTTTGAAGGCTATCAGGCAGAGCAATTGGTTTACACCAATCGACCACTGGCAAGTGTTGTATACCAATAGCCCATTTGTGTTTTGTTGCCTTGTGGGTCACATGACTCATTACCACTATACTGCACCATCCTGACCCATTCAGAGTGCTTTTTTTAGCAAATGTCACCATTTTGAGAATGTTTTAGCAAAGGCAGCCATTTTGAGAATTGATATCAAAGGAGACCATTTTGAGGCTTTTTAGGTAAGGTGACCTTTTTGAGGCATTCACCAATAATTCACACAAGGTGCCCAAATTTGGCAAAGGTTGCCCTCAAGGCAACCAATCACAAATGAACTATTGGTGGACACCAATTACCCATATCTGTTTAGTTGCCTCAAGGGTCGTCAGCCTTGAGGGCTGGTTGTCTCAAAGGCCATCAGCCTTGAGGGCTGCTTGCCTTGAGGACTATCAGCCTAGAGGGATGGTTGCCTGAAGGGCCATCAGCCTTGAGGACTGGTTGTCTTGAGGGCCATTAGCCTTCAGGGTTGGTTGCCTTGAGGGCCATCAGCCTTGAGGGCCATAAGCCTTGATGTCTGGTTGACCAGAGGGCCATAAGCCTTGAGGATTGGTTGCCTTGAGGGCCATACGCCTTGAGGGCTGGTTGCCTTGGGGCCATCAGATATGAGGGATTGCTGGCTCAAGGGCCATCAGTCTTGAGGGCTGATTGCCTTGAGGGATGATTGCCTCAAGGGCTGTTAGACATGGTAATTGGTGTACAAGAACCGTCTATTTGTCATTGGTTGCCTTGAGGGCAGTTGTCTTGAGAGCAGTCAACTTGATGGCTGGTGGTGGCCTCAAAAATGTCAAAGGCTGAGGCCATTCAGTTGCCGTGAAGGATGTAAGCATTGAGTACTCATTGCCTTTAGGGCTCAGGGTCAATGTCGTATAGCAGTAATCAGTCACGTTGACCAATACCCATTACAGTACTGCACCACTTTTGCCACATCCAGGAATCTTCTTTGAATTACATGTGAGTGCCTCCAAATGGCCACCTTTGCTAAAATGCTTTTATAATCCGGCCTGGTGGCGCTAAGGGTTGAGGCGCTGGATGCCACACTTTGCACCACACCGACGACCTGGGTTCAGGAATGGACACAGGCTGCGGGAGTGGTGAAGGATTGAGCATCCCAACAGATGCTCTCCTCCTCTAGGGGTGGATTCCTGGGGTGCCTTGAACACCCAACGCACCGGTGCCTGTGGAAGCATGGGTATTGGGGCACAGGTGGTTCTTCAGAACCAGGGAGGGGAGGACATTGTGGGTACTTGGCAATGACGTGCATCAGCACACTGTTTGCCTGGATGTTAGTCCTACGTGCTGACGTCCTCAGGGGTAGTGGGATCCAGGAGGGAGAAAAAGCAGAAAACACCCCACTCAGCCCCAAGATGATGACTGACCTAATCTCCTGGACTATGTACCACAGGCAGACCCCAATGTTCAGACACTCCAGAAGGAGGAAGGTAAGGGAGGATACTGGAGTATGCCTGACACTCTAGGGGCAGACTCCGTGGGAGGATCGCTCGGGAATGATCAAGTCTGAAGGAATGGGATGAAGTGGGTACTAAGGTGAGATAAAAAGAAAGTGCAAAAAAAATTGCTTTTTTAATGACTTAGGATGTTAGGGAGAAGTAACAGCAATGGGAAGGGGTTCAGCTGGGCTGTGGCTATGACCTCAGGAACAAGCGTCTTGTGTTTCTGGGATTTTTTTTTTTTTATTTTATATAGTTTTTTTTTTTTTTAACCAGGTATAGCACACTAAGCTGAAAGCTTTTTTACAGGAGTGACCTGGTTGGGACGGTTGGATTTCCCTGAGTGGGAATGTTCAAGGTCCCGTATGCCCGGTTGCCGTCAGAGAGATTGCACAGAGCTGGACCTAAGATCAGAGGCCACAGCCAAACTGAACCTCTTACCAGGACTTTTACTCCTCACTGACACCCTTAGGCATTATGAGAGCATTTTAGGAAAAGGTGGCCATTTTGACACGCTCACACGTAATTCAGAGAAGGTTCTCGGATGCGGCAACAGTGGTGCTGAAGTATGTTGGGTAGTGGTCACATGACTGATTACCACTGTACCACAACAACCCTGAGCCATTCAGAGAGCTTTTGCAGCAAATGTAGCCATCTGAGGATTTGTTAGCAAAGGAGGCCATTTTGAGGCATTTTAGGTAATTTGCCCTTTTTGAGGCACTCAACAATATTTCACACAAGGTGATAGATGTGGCAAAGGTTTCCCTCAAGGCAACTAACGGCAAGTGAACTATTGGCGTACAACAATTGCCAGTGGGTGATCGCTAACCATGAATTGCTACGCCTAACATCCCTCAAGTTAAAATGCCATTATGGTGAAAAGGCCTTAGCACCAGTTTATTGTTGGTTGCCTTGAAGACTCATTGCTTTGAGGACTATCAGGCAGAGAAATTGTTTTACACCAATCGACCACAGGCAAGTGGTGTATACCAATTGCCCATTTGTGTTTTGTTGCTTTGCGGGACACATGACTCACTACCATGATACATCAATCCTGACCCATTCAGAGAGTGTTTATTTTTAGCAAATGTCACCATTTTGAGAATTTTTTAGCAAAGGCAGCTATTTTGAGGCATTTTAGGTAAGGTGACCTTTTTGAGGTGTTCACCAATAATTCACACAAGGTGACCAGATGTGGCAAAGGTGACCCTCAAGGCAACCAATCACAAATGGACTGTTGGTGTACACCAATCACCCATATCTGGTTAGTTTCCTCAAGGACTGTCAGCCTTGAGGGCTGGTTGTCTCGAAGTCCATTAGTCTTGATGGCTGCTTGCCTTGAGGGACATCAGCCTTGAGGGCCAACAGTCTTGAGGGGTGGTTGCCTCAAGGGCCATCATCCATGATGGCTGGTTACATTGAGAACCATCAGCCTTGAGGACTAGTTCCCTTGAGGGCCATCAGCCTTGAGGGCTTGTTGAGTAGAGGGCCTCAGCCTTGAGGGCTAGTTGTCTCAAAGACCATCAGCCTTAAGGGCTGCTTACCTTGAGGGTCATCAGCCTAGAGGGCTGCTTGCCTGGAGGGGCATCAGCCTTGAGGGCTGCATACCTGGAGGGACATCAGCCTTGAGGGCTGGTTGCCTGAAGGGCCATCAGCCTTTAGGGCTGGTTGCCTTGAGGTCCATCAGCCTTCAGGGCTGGTTGCCTTGCGGGCCATCAGTTACAGTGGATTGTTGGCTCAAGGCCATCAGCCTTGAGGGCTGATTGACTTGAAGGCCTTTTGCCTCAAGGGTTGATAGACATAGCAATTGGTGTACAAGAACCATCTATTTGTCATTGGTTGCCTTGAGGGAAGTTAACTTGGTGACTGGTGATGGCCTCCCAAATTTCCAAGCAGAGGTCATTTGGTTGCCGTGAAGGCCGTAAGCACTGAGTACTCATTGCCTATAGGGCTCAAGGTCAATGTGCTATAGCAGTAATCAGTCATGTGACCAATACCCATCACAGTACTGCACCACTTTTGCCACATTTGGGAACCTTCTTTGAATTAAATGTGAGTGCCTCCAAATGGCCACCTTTGCTAAAATGCTTTTATAATGACTAAGGAAGTTAGAGAGAAGTAACAGCTATGGGAAGGGGTTCAGCTGGGCTGTGGCTATGACCTCAGGAACAAGCGTCTTCTGTTTGTGGGACAGTTGGATTTCCTTGAGTGGGACTGTTCAAGGTCCCGTATGCCCTGTTGCCGTCAGGGAGATTGCACAGAGCTGGACCTGAGATCATAGCCACAGCCCAACTGAACCCCTTACAAGGACCTTTACTTCTCACTGACACCCTTAGGCATTATGAGAGCATTTTAGCAAAGGTGTCCATTTTGGGGTGCTCACACATAATTCAGAGAAGGTTCCTGGATGCGGCAACAGTGGTGCAGAAGTATGTTGGGTAGTGGTCATGTGACTGATTACCACTATATTGCATCAACCCTGACCCTTTCAGAGAGCTTTTTCAGCAAATGTAGCTAATTGAGGATTTGTTAGTAAAGACAGCCATTTTGAGGCATTATATCAAAGGAGACCATTTTGGGGCATTTTAGGTAATTTGCCCTTTTTGAAGCGCTCAGCCATATTTCACACAAGGTGATAGATGTGGCAAATGTTTCCCTCAAGGCAACCAACTGCAAGTGAACTATTGTTGTACAACAACTGCCAGTGGGTGACAGTTGAACACCAATTGCTATGCCTAACAGCCCTCAAGTTAAATTGCCATCATGGTAAAAAGGCCTTAGCGCCCATTTGTGGCTGGTTGCCTAGAAGGCTTATTGCTTTGAGGACTATCAGGCAGAGCAATTGGTTTATACCAATCGACCACTGGCAAGTGGTGTATACCAATCACAGATTTGTGTTTTGTTACCTTGTGGGTCACATGACTAACTACCACTATACTGCATCAATTCTGACCCAGAGAGCTTTTTTAGCAAATGTCACCATTTTGAGAATTTCTTAGCAAGGCAGCCATTTTGAGGCTTGATATCAAAGGAGGCCATTTTGATGCATTTTAGGTAAGGTGACTATTTTGATGCACTCACCAATAATTCACACAAGATGACCAAATGTGGCAAAGGTGGCCCTCAAGGCAACCAATCACAAATGGACTGTTGGTGTACACCAATCACCCATCTCTGTTTAGTTGCCTTGAGGGCATCAGCCTTGAGGGCTGGTTGTCTCAAAGGCCATCAGTCTTGAGGGCTGCATGTCTTGAGGGCCATCAGCCTTGAGGGCTGCTTGTCTAGAGGGTCATCAACCTTGAGGGCTGGTTGCCTGAAGGGCCATCAGCCTTGAGGGCTGGTTGCCTGCAGGGCCATGAGCCTTGAAGGCCATCAGCCCTGAGGGCCATCAGTCTTGAGGAGTGGTTGCCTTGAGGACCATCAGTCTTGAGGGCTGGTTGCCTCAAGGACCATCATCCTTGAGGGCTGGTTACATTGAGGGCCATCAGCCTTGAGGGCTGGTTGTCTCAAAGGCCATCAGCCTTGAGGGCTGGTTGCATTGAAGGCTGGTTGCATTTAGGGCCATCAGCCTTGAGGGCTGAGAGCCTTGAATGACAGCCTTGAGGGCTGGTTGCCTTGAGGAATGACAGCCTTGAGGGCCATCAGCCTTGATGGATGATTGCCTTGAGGGACTTCAGCCTTTAGGGCTGGTTGCCTTGGGTGTCATCAGATACGGGGGATTGTTGGCTCAAGGGCCATCATCCTTGAAGGCCTTTTGCCTCAAGGGCTGTCAGACATGTCAACTGGTGTACAAGAACCATTTGTTTGTCATTGGTTGCCTTTCGGGCAGTTGCTTTGAGAGTAGTCAACATGATGGCTGGTGGTGGCCTCACAAATTTCCAAGGAGAGCCCAATCGGTTGCCGTGAAAGCCGTAAGCATTGAGTGCTCATTGTCTTCAGGGCATAGGGTCAAAGTAGTATAGCAGTAATCAGTCGCGTGACCAATACCCATCACAGTACTGCACCACTTTTGCCACATCCAGGAACCTTCTTTGAACTACATGTGAGTATTTCCAAATGGCCACCTTTGCTAAAATGCTTTTATAATGACTAAGGATGTTAGGGAGAAGTAACAGCAATGGGAAGCGGCTCAGCTGGGCTCTGGCTATGAACTCAGGAACAAGCGTCTGGTGTTTGTGGGATGGTGGGATTTTCCTGAGTTTGACTGTTTAAGGTCTTGTATGCCCGGTTGCCATCAGGGAGATTGCACAGAGCTGGACCTGAGATCATAGCCACAGCCCAGCTGAACCCCTTACCAAGACTTTTACTCCTCACTGACATCCTTAGGCATTATGAAAGCATTTTAGCAAAGGTGTCCATTTTGAGGCACTCACACGTAATTCAGAGAAGGTTCCCGGATGCGGCAACCGTGGCACAGTGGTGTGTTGGGTAGTGGTCTCATGACTGATTACCACTATACCACATCAACCCTGACCCATTTAGAGAGCTTTTTTGGCAAATGTAACCATTTTGAGGATTTGTTAGTAAAGGCATCTATATTGTGGCATTATATCAAAGAAGGCCATTTGGGGTAATTTTAGGTAATTTGCACCTTTTGAGGAGCTCACCAATATTTCACACAAGATGATAGATGTAGCAAAGGTGGCCCTCAAGGCAACCAACTGCAAGTGAACTATTGGTGTGCAACAATTGCCAGTGGGCGGTTGCTGAACACCAATTGCTATGCCTAACAGCCCTCAAGTTAAAATGCCATCATGGCATGAAGGCCTTAGTGCCCATTATTTGTTGGTTGCCTAGAAGGCTTGTTGCTTTCAGGGCTATCCGACAGAGCAATTGGTTAACACCAATCAACCACTGGCAAGTGGTGTATACCAATCACCCATTTGTGTTCTGTTGCCTTGCGGGTCACGTGACTCATTATCACTATACCCCATCAATCCTGACCTATTCAGAGAGCTTTTTTCAGCAAATGTCACCATTTTGAGAATTATTTAGTAAAGGCAGCTATTTTGAGGCTTGATATCAAAGGAGGACATGTTGAGGCATTTATGGTAAGGTGACATTTTTGAGGCACTCACCAATAATTCACACAAGGCGACCAGATGTGGCAAAGGTGGCCCTCCAGGCAACCAATCACAGATGGACTACTGGCATACACCAATCACCCATATCTGGTTAGCTGCCTCGAGGGCTGTCAGCCTTGAGGAATGATTGTCTTGAAGGCCATCAGCCTTGAGGGCTACTTGCCTTGATGGCCATTAGCCTTAAAGGCTGCTTACCTGGATGGCCATCAGCCTTGAGGGCTGCTTGCCTGGAGGGCCATCAGCCTTGAGGGCTGGTTGCCTGGAAGGCTATGAGCCTTGAGGGCTGGTTGCCTTCAGGGCCATGTGCCTTGAGGGATGGTTGCCTTGAGGGCTGGATGCCTTGAGGGCCATCAGCCTTGAGGGCTGGTTGCCTTAAGAAACAGAGATGTGGGATAGTTGGCTCAGGGGCCCTCAGCCTTGAGGGTTGATATCCTAGAGGGCCTTTTGTCTTAAGGGATGTTAGATGTGGAATTGGTGTACACAAATTATCTGTTTGTCATTGGTTGCTTTGAGGTCAGTCAACTTGATGGCCGGAGGTGGCCTCACAAATTTCCAGGGCAGAGTCCATTCTGTTGCCATGAAGGCCATAAGCATTGAGTGCTGATTGCCTTTAGGGCTCAGGGTCAATGTGGTATAGCAGTAATCAGTCACATGACCAATATCCATCACAGTACTGCACCACTTTTGCCACATCCAGGAACCTTCTTTGAATTACATGTGAGTGCCTCCAAATGGCCACCTTTGCTAAACTGCTTTCATAATGACTAAGGATGTTAGGGAGAAGTAACAGTAATGGGAAGGGGTTCAGCTGGGCTATGGCTATGACCTCAGGAACAAGCGCCTGGTGTTTGTGGGACAGTGGGATTTCCCCAAGTGGGACTGTTTAAGGTCCCATATGCCCGGTTGCCATCAGGGAGATTGCACAGAGCTGGACCTGAGGTCATAGCCACAGACCAACTGAAACCCTTCCCAGAACTGCTACTCCTCACTGACACTCTTAGGCATTATGAGAACATTTTAGTAAAGGTGTCCATTTTGAGGTGCTCACACATAATTCAGAGAAGCTTCCAGAATATGACAACAGTGGTGCAGAAGTGTGTTGGATAGTGGTCACATGACTGACTAGCATCATACCACATCAACCCTGTCCCTTTTAGAGATCTTTTTTGGCAAATGTAACCATTTTGAGGATTTTTTAGTAAAGGCAGCCATTTTGAGGCATTATATCAAAGAAGGCCATTTTGGGACATTTTAGGTAATTTGCCCTTTTTGAGGCACTCACCAATATTTCACACAAGGTCACAGATATGGAGAAGGTGGCCCTGAAGGTAACCAACTGCCAGTGGACTATTGGTGTACATCAATTGCTAATGGGTGATTGTTGAACACCAATTGCTATGCCTAACAACCCTCAAGTTAAAATGCCATAATGACATAAAAGCCTTAGCACCCATTTGTTGTTGTTTGCCATGAAGGCTCATTGCTTTGAGGGCTGTCAAGCAGAGCAATTGGTTTACACCCAATCGACCACTGGCAAGTGGTGTACACCAATCGCCCATTTGTGTTTGGTTGCCTAGCATTTCACATGACTGATTACAACTATACCGCATCAATCCTGACCCATTCAGAGAGTTTTTTTTTTAGCAAATGTGACCATTTTGAGGATATTTTAGCAAAGGTAGCCATTTTGAGGCTTGATATCAAAGGTGTCATTTTGAGGCATTTTAGGTAAGGTGACCTTTTTGAGGCACCCACCAATAATTCACACCAGGTGACCAGATGTGGCAAAGTTGGTCCTGAAGGCAACCAATCTCAAATTGACTATTAGTGTTCACCAATTGACCATATCTGTTTAGTTGTCTCGAGGGCCATCAGACTTGAGGGCTGGTTGTTTCAAAGCCCATCAGCCTTGAGGGATGGTTGCATTGAGGGCCATCAGCCTTGAGGGCTGGCTGCCTGGAGGACCATCAGCCTTGAGGGCTGGCTGCCTGGAGGACCATCAGCCTTGAGGGCTGGCTGCCTGGAGGACCATCAGCCTTGAGGGTTGGCTGCCTTGAGGGCCATCAGCCTTGAGGGATGGTTGCCTTGAGTGCTGGTTGCTTTGAGGGCCATCAGACTTGACTGCCAGAGGCCTTGAGGGCCAGGAGCCTTGAGGACTGGTTGCCTTAAGGGCTCGTTGCCTTGTACTAAGATGGTCAAACAAGCTAAGGCAAGCTATTTCAGTAAAGAACTTAACTCATCCTCCAGATGCTCAGCCAAATTCTGGAAACCCCTGAAGGAAATCAAAGGACATATGTCTTCATATTATCTACCTGCAAAAATCACCACTGGTGAAACCACAGTCACAGATAAACTGACAATTTTGGACCATCTCAATAATCACTCTACCACTGCAGGGTTAAGCCTTTGACACATCCCCTGCCAACAACCTGTTCTCAACTTTGTGTACAGGACTTGCTAACTCCAGCTCCCAATGTTCCTAAGAATGGGGCCGCATTCTCTTTTCAGACCGTTTCTCTAAAAAGAAGTTGAAGACCTTTTTAAATTAAACAACTTTATTTATTTTTTTCATAGATGGATATGAACCAATGAAAGCCATACAGAAAACAATGGAAGGGAATTACACAGTGATTGCTGTCCCTCCCCCTTCCCCAAAATGCCCTCCTCGGAAGTTGATGATCTGTTAGACATGGACACTTGAAAGAGTGCTGGAGTAGACCTCATAGACCCTTAATTCCTTAAAAATTAGCTACCATGTCTTGGCTACGACAATTACACATCTCTTCAATCTATCACTAATGCAGGGTGATCTTCCACCCATATGGAAAACCACCAAATTCAAATCTGGAGATCCTACAGACTATAGACCAATTTCCTTACTCCTTGTCCTGTCTAAAATATTGAGCTTCCAACTCAGGAACTACCTGGAATCTACAAATCTGCTAAACCCACTACAATCAGGTTTTAGGCCATGCCATAGCACAATCTCAGCCTTTGCTAAGGTAACCAATGACTGGCAGGGTTCTCTTTATACCAAAAACTTCATGTGTGCAGTGTTTTTTGACCTAAGTGAGGCATTTGACACTGTCGACCATAACTTGCTACCAATATCCTTCTGAGAGTTTGGCCTAAACCCCCAATCCCTGAGATGGTTCTTAAACTTCCTCACTGGTCATCAGCAGCAGATAAAAGTGGAAGGAGAGTTCTCACTGCTAAAATGGACAGCAGGGAGTCATGTTGTATTAGGAGGATTAGGCAGAGGGGGTTGGGGTGCATTGGGATGTTTGGGGCCCTGGGTGTCTTAAGGGACAGGGTGACTACATCTCTTAAAGGCTCCTTTGGTCTGGTGTTGCCTTTTCCCTTGTTATCCCTGGTTCTGAAAAGGATGATGATGTGAAGCAGGAGGCTGTTTTGTAGATTCTGCCACTGCCTTGCCAGAATTCTGAAGCCTAAGGATGACCTTTTATGTCTCTTGTCCAAAGAGGACAGAACCCTGTAAAAGTGCATCCAGGATGGCATCCTGTAAGTCCTGGCTAAAACCCAATATGCTGAGCCAGGCGTGACTCCTCATGCAAATTCCTGAGGCTGCTGCCCTTGCTGCCATGTCTGCCTAATCATAGGAGCACAAGCTTATCTACGACCATGCTAGACTGAATATAAGCCATGAGCTTGCTTTTACTGTCGGATTCTGGCTGAGCCTTAACAAGGTCCATCGTCTTTTTCCAGTGGGACTTCTGGTAAGTCACCATATGGGCTAAGAAATTAAAGGAGCGAATAGCACCCAGGGGCCGACATGTAGACTTTCTTCCCCATGTGGTCCAGCCTTTTGGACTCAGTGTCTGGAGGCTGGATGCTCATGTGCTTAGTCTGCTGAGCTCTTCCATGATCTGCTGTAAACACCATGGAGTCTGCTATAGGACTCTCTCCCAAGAGCGGCTCCCCTTTCATGTCCTATATAGTCTGCCTTCCTTGGCAATGCAGATGTGGTGACGGGACGCTGCCAGGTGAGTGTGGTAACAGCTTGGAATGGTTCTACCAGAGGTGGAATGACCAGGGGTTTGGGGTTCTTGGATCCCAGATAGTTTGCTAAGCTATGCTTTTCTAGGTGAAGCTCCTCCATGTCCCACTGACAGAGGGCTTGTATGTGCCACATAATGTCAAGGAATGAGGAGTCCTCGATGAGTTTGGGGACCTAGGGGAATCTCTTGGCCCAGGGAAGGGGATCGGAAGATCTTCACCGGAAGAATTTTCTGAAGATGAGTCCCCTGCGGCATCACCTGAGGACAACAGTGGATGACCACTGGAGGAAGGCACTGACAACAGGTGTCTTATGCCTACGGGATCTGGCATTGGATGAAAGCCTTAGTCAGGTGCCCAACTGCA
This sequence comes from Neoceratodus forsteri, assembly GCA_016271365.2. NCBI lineage: Eukaryota > Metazoa > Chordata > Ceratodontiformes > Ceratodontidae > Neoceratodus > Neoceratodus forsteri. Next base: position 653,733,215 of record CM057450.1, on the reverse strand, counting down.
GGAGAGCAGAGGAGATGCTGCAGGGGTTCCTTTGGTGAAGATTCCGGGGGTCTGTAGGGTAGATCCCCTTTAACAGTGTTCCACCAAGAGGTGAATAATGGACCAACATCCACTGCAGGTACAACAGACCGGGCTTTGGGCCTTGAGGACACTCTGGGGTGGGCGTCTGGTCAGGGGACTCTTCAATCAAAGTATCGAGCTGTAGGTCTGGTTCAGTATCAGGGGCAGTCCTGTTGCCTGACCTGGCATCTGGTTTTGGACATGAATCAACGAGTGACTGATCCCCAGGAGTGAGGTAGATGCCTCATCTTTTGAATCCGATGGCCACTTATCAGCCGGTGGTGCCTGGTCATGGCCCAAGGGCAAGATAAATGGGCTTACGGGTCATCTGTTGCCTGCAGAAGGGTTCCCCTTTGATGCAGGGGTTGGAGGAATTTGATGCTTGACAACCTCCTAGTGTCTGGTGGAGTTGTCTGTGTGCTTGTGTCTATCGGAGGAACCACTGGACTTATGGGCTGCATCAGAAGACCAGCCTGAGAAAAATGCCTGACCATCTTGGGCCAACCCATGAGAAGGTTTGTGGGGTCGGTGAGCCAAGGGGAGCTGGGCGGATGAATGCCCGGAAGATAAAAGACTCCTTGCTCTTGTTGTGGGAGGAAGAGGAGGATGTCTTATTGGAAACTGTCCAGGAGGCAGCAGGTGGGACCGACCCTGACCTCCTGCCAGAGGCAGAGGGAGTAGATGTCTTATTGTGGGCCTTAGAGCATGACTCTGACCTGGAGAGTCTCAAGTGCGGGACAAAGAACTACATCCCAATTGAGATTTCTGCATGGCTGCCACCTGCTTTGCAAGAAGATGGGCCTTAAGGGCACCAGCTTTTCTGATACAGGTCTTGTTAAACTTCTGACAGTGTGGGCAATCATTAGGCCGATGGTCTGGGCCTAGGCAGATCAAGCAGGCTGTGTGGCCGTCCTTGGCTGGAATCTGCTTCCCACACTGACACTTCAACTAGTGCCAAGTGGAAGGAGAACACATGCAAATTCATCGAAAGAACGATAAAAAAAAAAAACACTTAAATTGAGCATCCATGGAGACGATGTAAGCAGGTTGATGGTGTGAAAAGAACTGAGATGTTACCAGGGGACTGCCTCTTAATACTGTGTCTGATGTCAGGCAGAGCCTTGAGGGCCATCAGCCTTAAGGGCTGGTTGCCTTGAAGGTTTGTTGCCTTGAGGGCATGTTGCCTTAAAGGTTGTCAGTCTTGAGGGCTTGTTTCCTTGAGGGCCTGTTAGGCTTGGCAATTGGCGTATACCAATTACCTATTTGTTGCTGGTTGCCTAGAAGGCTCGCTGCCTTTAGGGCATGGTACCTTGAGGGCCATAATCCTTGAGGGCTTGCTGCCTTGAGGGCTGTTAGGCATGGTGACTGCTGTTTTATTTATAACAGAATTTATTAATTTACCTCATCCAACTTTATCTTCTGTGGCTCATGAGCTGTCATCACTGGTATGTGGTGATCGAGTTACTCCATAGTTCTTGATGCTGTGTTACTCCTGAAAGCATGGTGCAACACACAGTCCTTTTCCACATAATGAGCACCAGTATGTCGACTCTCTACGTAGACCTTTCTTTGCACAGATGATACATTGTTTGGTCAGGTGTTCTTTCTTCTCTGTGTGGGGGACGTAAGAAGGAAAATGTCTTCTGGTGAGTCTTGTTGGCGGTTCATCTATGAGCGCATGCTTCTTTTGATGATGTATCAGCAATGAATCAATTTTCCTTGATGATTAAACCAACTCTCTGACAACTTCTCTAAGGAAATCCAGGTGTGACATTTTCCTCCCATTACTTGAATATTTGCGATACACAATGTACCCCTGCAGTACCATTGCATTAAGGAAGTGGAAAACCTGCTTCTTCCATACTTTCATAGTTCGTCATCCAAAATTGTAGTACCCAGCTATTTGATTGTTCCTGTCAACTCCGCCCATGTACTTGTTGTACTCGAGTATACACTTTGGCTTAGTTATGTGTTGACTGGTTGTTCTGTTCACCTTGCCCTTTGGTACTGGTTCAGCACTCGATATGGTTGTCAGCATATGTATGTCCCATTTTTCCTTCTATTTCAAACAGAGAAGTGGAGATTGATGGTATGTGATGGATTCATTTTGCCTTAACTTTCTCTGTACAGTTCCTGCTGGTATTCCCTTCCTGTTATGCATAACCGTGCCTAAGGTTCCAACACCTGCCAAAAACATGTCCTTGAAGAGAACTGGACTACTGTAGTAACGATCCATTTACAACCCGTAGCTCTTTCCTTGTAGTTCTTCCCGAATGAGATTGAAACATATTCGGTATGTGTGTCCATGTTCTTGAGCCTGGCCAGTCTTCCCTGTGTATAACTGCCAGTCACAGATGTATCCGGAGGTTGATTCACACAATGTGTATACTTTTATGCCAAACTTTATGGGTTTCTTTGGATTGAAGGTTTTATAGCTAAAATTCTCCTTCCATAGAATGGTTGCTTCATCCAATGACAGATCCCGTTCTGGAGTGTATGTTTCTTTACATCGCTGCAGGAAATGGTCTTGAATTTCCCTGATATGATAAAGTTGATCAAAACCCTCTTCTCCTCTCTTCTTTGCAGCTGAGTTGTCAGCCAAATGGAAAAAAGTTAATAGTAGCTGAAACCGATTCCTAGACATTACAGTTCCAAAAAAGGGAGTGCAGCTAATTGTGTCTGTTGTCCAGCAGTCTTCTACAGATGGCTTAATCACAATCCCCATTGTGATATAAAGTGCAAAGAATAATTTCATTTCCTCTGCATCCTTTTCCTTCCACTGCCTCCTCCTGGAAAATTGTGGCATATCTTCAATCCGGTGTGATTCAAAGTATTGGGCTGCATATCTATTCATTTCTATTGCCGCCAGCTGTAGGTCTTCATCCCTGAGGCAGAACAGTTTCACAAATCCTAGTGGTTCATCCGATATTGCAACATGAATGCCTGGAGTCCCCGTAAATGACAAAGTATTTTCTGGTATTCCACCCTCGATCCATATATCCTCCTTATTTTCTACTGCAGAATTTATTTTCTTTGGTGCAAGTCTTCTCGCTGCTCCTCTGCCAGCACTGCTGCTGGTCTTTGCAATCAGTTCTTCACACACTTCTAAAACATAAAATAAAATATATGTAAACAAAACATTTTCCTTTACTAAACCACACTATATACAAGCTGTAATATAAGGCATGAATTTACAATTACAAAAATGTAGTTGATTCTTAATTTACCAAACATATGAGGTGTATAATCTGGATCCAGAATGTCATCCACATGTTCGCCTTCCTCTTGCATTAGACTATGAAGCAGTTCATCCACTGATTTAATTTCTTTCAGGGCCGCTAATGTCTTAATTTTCTTTGGATCTATATTCCATACTTCACCACCAGATCTGCATCTTGTTCTGGTCTCAGCTGGTTGTTCTGTACACAATATGAAAACCAAATAGGGAACTGTATGATATGCATAGGGTACAGAAATACAATACTGTTTTAATAATTTTTATTTCATTACATTATTTTACATCTGATTGAAATCAGTAGCATGTGCCTTGTTCTTCATTGCATAACTTGACCATATGGTAGTCTATCATAATAAGCTGACAACCAAATTTCTATGATTCTGTTCAGCCAAAGTGCACATTGTGACATGTATGTAAGAGTATTAATGTACAAACTGGACATGTACAAGTTCACAACAATTCTGCACACCCAGTGATTCATACTTCCTATGTTGATTGAATCATAATTTGTCACAGATAAACGTAGTCTGCAGATTACTGAATGATCACACCTTTCCTCTTCTCCTCATCCCCCTCATCCACCAGATGGACAACATGCACAAGTTGCTGCCAAATTGCATGTCAAATAATCTGCTAACCGTGACATGTAAATCATATTGTGACAACCCCCCACCTCGTAACCAATGTTCCTGATCCCGATAACTGTTCTCTGCCTTTCCTTTCCACTAAGCCCATATCATGGAATTCTATCATTATTAACCATGACACAAAAACCCAAGTACCATGATACAGAGCTCTTAAATGCTACCTTTGAAACCCAATGATAAAAATTGTAAGACAGCACTAAATAAATTTAACACTGATCATTTTTTTTCTATCTGAATTTGCTATTTACCCATTGTTAACATTTTCAACATATTTTATAACTAGAGTGATTCACTCCAAAGTATGTTTTATGACTTGATAAAGGCATCTACAAGGTGCTAAGGGCATATATGAAAATTGCTCCATTTTGTCATAAGTCACAGTTCACCGCTTCTTATTCCATGCCTACTGCACACACTTGTCTTGATTTACAGCTTTCCTAACTTAAGGTTGATATGCTGTATAAAACTGATCTGAAAGTTAAATTCCTCAGATCATTTTTTTTTATACTTGTTATGCAATTATCAAGCTTGAAAATGGTAGCATACAATCAGTTTATTGGGATCATTACCAGAAGAGGTACCGGCATCATCCCCTTCATCTCCATTCAAAGTACCATATAATCTTTCTTCAGTCACTTCATCCTCATCAAATTCATTATAATCTGACTCGCTGTCTTGTTGAATTTCCATCCAGACATCCATTGCTGACATACGACATTGGGCCATAACTGCATAATTTAAAAATAAAATGGAGGTCATGAAATTCCTAGCAAAATGGAAACTGAGTTCTTGTTGCATAGTGAAAGTTTGTTCTAACATTCTGTACATGCATACATACATACAAAGTTGCCTGCAGACTAGGCCCATTTGCCAATCACGTCTGCATGATGTAGCTTCCGATCAAGTTTCAGCAGCTGCCCACCCTCTTCACAAGGACAGTCAGATTTAGGACCAGTAAAACTAAATGTTATGCTCTAATAATGTATAGGCACTTTTCTGATTGAGCCAAATGTAAATTTGTCATTTTTCACACTCTGTAACAAAGCCAAAAAATGAATGTGTGCACATTTCACATAATGTACACTATACAAATCACAGGATGAGCAGACATATATGCAACCAGTGTGTTCTGCCATCAATGTCAGAGGGAATCAAAACCCAGTTTTCTCTTTTAAAATTAAAAAACAATTGGGTAATCACATTTGAATGGTATACTGCACTACTGAAACATACATAGGTGTGACGTTATTCAGCAATGACGCACACCCCGTCATGCCTTATTGCTTAAATAACAAACAGTGTCTGCATCTTACTTGGTCACCATATGCTATGGTTTATGTTATGATGAACGAAGTTGCAGGAAAGTGCACACTTACACAAGGGAAGTATAACAACCAAGCATTTTGCACATACCAGAGTGTCTCATTGCTCTAATACAATGGGATTTCTATAGTTAAGAAGTAACCAGCTACAATTATCTTGCTCAAGACAGCATGTTTATCTTGACATATTTTGCAGAACAGTTGCTTTATGAATGAAAGAATTACTTGCAATTTTTTTTAGAATTCTTTTAAATGCATACATTTTATAATACCAAATAATGCACACGTGTGTTAATTGTCACTACCGTATTCTAGTTAATTTTTTAAATTACTTATTAGCATCTGTAGAAGACCATCAAATCCACTTACTGGCTTGATTATTTTATTATCTGATGTGAAATAATCATTGAAATCTAAACAGATACTTGAAAATAAAACATTATATGGTAGGTAAACAAGATAAAAACTGAAGTTCATAGCGTTCAAGTAACATTTTGACATTTTTAAACAAGAGAATCATGTTTGCATGTGATGCATTTGATAAACCATACAGCATGTTAAGCGGTGAAATAAGAGACTAAACACTTTTTGCATAACTGAAGCTGGATTTTATGGGACAGTGGAGACTTAAAACTTTACATAGCCAAATTACAAATCCACACTCCATATGAATAAATCCCAGTATCATCTACACACTGGAGATGTTTTGTTACAAATACACAATGACAAAATACATTGGAGTGACATTTTTTTCCTTTTTTATTTTCCGTAATGCAAAAGATTTCTCTTAATTTTAATTATTCTTTGAGTCCTGAATAGTACATCAGTTCTCAGACTATTTTATAACATCCAATATAAATCTGAGTTCCATCAACTGTGCCAGACTCATTGCAGGAGCATAATTATATATTGATCAGTCAAAATCTGTGTCACGGATTGTATGCACTATTCGTCTAATGGATGCAGACTCAAAGGGTTATTTGAATTTTTATGGATGAAAAAAACAAGATTTAATAAAAACATGCATTGTGGCAAAAAATGCAACACGAATCATAAGAAAATGAAGTATGATAACCCAGTTGTTAGGAAACATGCAATACATTACAGATGCTCACACTGAATGTGTAGGACTTGCGTGTGCAAATGTTAAAACAATTATGCACTGCTTACATTTATGCCATTCTTCAGCAAGAAGAAATATTTACATAGGATTACTATTTCAATGAACTGTAATATGCAGCACAGCCCAACATACTAATTGCATGATTATCTGTTCCAAATTTAATTTACATACCAATACATTAATCTATGTAGTGTATACCTGTATGTTCCCATCAAAAAAATATGAAGGTAGCAAGTAAGGTGTGAGTAATAAGTGTGACGTGAGTGGAGCATTGCTTCAGCTGTAGAGCTCCAAATTCAGAGAGACTATATGGAAACTGCAAAAATGCCACATCTATAGGCAATGCTTACTGATAACCACTGAATTTTAATTATCCAATGGGGTTGAGTCAGAATTCAGTCAGACCTGTTAAAGACAAAAATAAAGGTTAATAATGAGAAGATAAGGAAAGGTAAAGGTGAAATTGCTTAACCAAGAAAGGCACAGTAAGCCAAAGCTTGTTTCCAGGTGCTACCTGGGAGCACAAGGAAGTAAAATAACTTGCTCAGGGTCTCACAGTATGCAAGATACAGTAGAAAGAGAAAACAATGAGAGCAGAGATATGAAAGAGGTATCCAACTACATCTGAGCAAACAAGGGAGCTTTAGATTGTTAGAAATTAGCAAACATATACTAAAGGAGAAGAGATGGTGTTGCTTGGGGAGAGTCTCAGAAAAAACAGGTGATCTCCACCAAGATGGCCTAGTTGTCAGTAATTTTAAGCGGTATTCCCTGGTGGTATAGTAAAACTTCATTTTGACTTTCAAAAGTTTTAGAATTTTTTTTCATAAGGTTGCATATGGTCTCATTTTATACAAGCAATAAGACATGTCTGGGTGTTGGTAGTACTGAGATACCCACATATCTAAAGGCTGAAGGCACTCGACCTGCAGTCTTGTGCCTCACTACGCTTCTGGGTATGCAGGTAATCTCAGTATTACCAACATCCAGCTATGTCTTATTGCTAACGTAGTCACACTGGAGCCACACAGCAACCCGTATGTAAATGAAATGGAGGCATGTCACCACTCATATATCCAGTGCTCCCCTCAAGCCCTTCCATACTAGGTGTCAACACAAGTAAGTCATCCCAAGGTCTCAAATGGTCCAACCCAATGCATCACACAACGAGCACCACAAAATAATAAAGAATCAACTGGAGTCCAGCGGTCCCCCATGCCATCCCATCCCATGACAGGCCACACCACAATAGAGCATTCCCAGGTGTCCAGTGGTCCCACCCAAGCCTTACCATAACAGGCCCCACCACAGAGCCATTCTCTGGTGTCCAATGGTCCAATCCAAGCAGTCCCATATGAGTGCAACCAGAAAGTACAATTATGTAAGAACGTAACAAAAAAGTAGATCTTCAAGAGATGCTCTTGCAGCAGATAAAACACATAGGACTGACTCCACCTGGTGGCAGATCTTGGTAATTCTTTTTCCAGCATTACCTAGGGAACCACCCTCCTGATGTTGGCTCCACCCCTGATGTCACCCAGTATAAAGGGAGGAGACAATCCCCATGTGCTCCAGTTCTTGCATGCCCATGGCAGGCCCGCACAAGGCAGCATGTGGAAATAAAACAATACAGATTTAGCTATTCTTGCCTATGCAGCAAAAAAGGTCATGGCCATAGCATGGGAGATCCGGTCCTGGAGGAAGGAGGGAGGGAGGGAAACTAATTCCTGCTGCAAGATCTTCTCTCAAAGATCTACTGTTATGGTAAGTTCTTACGTAACTGTACTATCTTACTTAGACAGTAAGCTCTTACAGCGGGTAAAACCTGTAGGACTGATTCCCAAGCAGTATAAAACTAAAGATACCCTGGGGAGGGGGAAGGAAAAATAGACACACTGGAAAGGAGGGATCTCTCAGGAGGTCAGGCCCTCCAGAACAGCAAGGCCAAATCCTGCTCTTCGCCTGGAGATAATGTCCAGACTCTAGTGCCTGACGAATGTATGGACAGAGTGCCAAGTGGCGGCAGTGCAGATGTCTGCAGCTGGCACCCTTTACATGGCTGCAAAGGAAGTGGCAACAGCCCTAGTGGAATGCACCTCAACCAAACCCAGAAGAGATTTACCATGCTTCTGGTAACAGAAGGAAATGCAGCTCACCAGCCAACGTGAGAGCATTTGCTTGGTAACCAGACGTCCCAAGGGCCTGTCTGCAAAGGACACGTACAACTGCTCAGTCTTCCTGGCCTCCTTTGTTCTGGACAGGTAACAACGTAGAGCACTATGCACATCTAATGTGTGCAGAAGCCCTTCCCCTTTGCTGGAATATTCCAGGTAATAAATCGGAAGTTGAACCGACTGGTTTATTGCAATCTCTGAAACCACCTTCAGTATAAATTTGGGATGGTAAGAAGATCCACCCTATCTTTGTGAAAAATCAAATAGGGTTCCTTACACATCAAGGCATGAAGTTCCGAGATGAGTCTCGCCAAGGTTATGGGTACTAAAAGTAGTGTTTTTCAAGAAAGAACAACTCATCACTGGTTCGAAAGGAGGGGAAGTATAAGCTTCTCCATAATGAAAAGTAGATCCCAAGGAGGTACAGGATCCCAGATAGGGGGTCTGATGTGTAAAATGCCCCAAAGGAAGGCCATGGACACCTCCAATTGAGCCACCGTCCTATCGCGTATAAGCTGGTGGTAAGCAGAAACAGCGGCCAGGTATGAAAGGGATAGCAGGTATTCTAGGAGGTGTTAACTGGACAGACCAAAGGATCCACTTTCCTGGTTGTGGCCCAGAGACAGAAGCATTTCCATTTCATGGCGTAAGTGGCCCTGGTGGTGGGTTTACACACCTCAACCAAAAAAGTACAGTTACGTAAGAACTTACCATAACAGTAGATCTTCAAGAGAGGCTCTTGCAGTAGGTATTTACATATAGCACTGACTCAGCAGGTGTCAGGACCACACAGAAAAATTTCTAGCTAGCAGACTCTGGCAGGGGACCGACCCCATGTCAGGTGACCGACATCATACGACGTTAGTATAAAAGGGCGGTCCCCCACGCACGCCTTCCAGTTCTTTCCCACCAAGGGCCAAAATAGGAAAGACGAAAGAGAAGAGGATATTTCCTTTCCTGGAAAAGGAGCTAAAAAGCTAAGGGGGATGGAGGGCAGAAAGGCAATACCTACTGCAAGAGCCTCTCTTGAAGATCTAATGTTATGATAAGTTCTTATGTAACTGTACTATCTTACTTTGAGAGGGCTCTTGAAGTAGGTATTTACATATAGGACTAAATCCCAAGCAGTCTGGAACAAGGAAAAGCACTCAGGAGGAGGAAAATGATCCAAATAATGGAACCTCTGGCTGACTGGGTCTTATGAAAGAAGACCTTGAAGTACAGCCAACCCGAAGCCTGCTCTACGGCAAGAGGCAATATCCAAACGGTAGTGTTTTGTAAAGGTATGGACAGAAATCCAAGTTGCGGCTGTGCAGATGTCTGCCGCTGACACATTCTTGAAACAAGCCACAGAGGCAGCTACTCCCCTGTTGGAGTGACCTCTGACTTGACCCAGCAGAGTCTTGTTGTACTTGTCATAACAGAAAGTGATACAATGAGCCAACCATTTAGATACGCATTGCTTGGAAATGGCATGGCCCTCTCTTTTGTGAGCAAAAGAGACAAAAAGCTGATCCAATTTCCTGAGATCCTTAGTCCTAGTAGTATAGTATCTCAGTATTCTATGAACATCCAAAGTATGCAAGAGGTACTCCCCTTGATTGGAGTGTTGCTTAAAGAAAGCAGGTAGCTCAATGGATTGATTTAGCGTAGATTCTGCCACCACCTTAGGGAGAAAATTTGGGTTGGTGCGCAGAGCCACACGTTCCTTGTGAAATCAAATACGGGATTTTGCAGATCAAGGCCTGAAGCTCAGAAATCTGATGAGCTGAAGTAATGGCCACTAGGAAGAGAGTCTTCCAAGAGAGGAACTTCAAATCTGCTGAAGCTGCTGACTCAAAAGGGGGCAGAGTAAGCTTCTTGAGAACAAAATTCAAGTCCCAAGGAAGAGCAGGAATGTGAATGGGGGGTCTCAGATGGAGAACCCTTCTGAGGTATGTCTTACAGACTTCCAATTGAGTGAAAGTCCTGTCTCCGAAGGGGACATGGTAGGCTGAAATCGCTGCCTTGTGAACCTTTAAAGAGGAATAGCTGAGACCCAGATCGAAGAGATGATGCATGTAGTCTAGGACTTTGTCAACTGGGCCAGAGAAAGGCTAGAAGTCCTTTGATGAAGCCCAAATAGAGAATCATTTCCACTTCATGGTATAGGTGGACCTGGTGGAAGGCTTTCTGACCTTCACCAAAATATCTGCTACGAGTGGCGAAACCCCGAACCGGACTTGAGCTATATCTGAAGGAGCAACGCATGTAAATGAAGGGATTTGAGACCTGGATGGACAAGGGTCCCCTGATCCTGGGTCAACAAATGTTGTGACAGAGGAAGAGGAAGCAGAGGTTCCTCTGAAAATTGTTGCAGAAGAGAGAACCAAACTTGCCTGGGCCAGAATGGAGCAATAAGGATCATTCAGGCTCCCTCTGTTCTGAGCTTGTGCAGGACCCTCGGAATTAAGGGAGTTGGAGGGAAGGCATAGACAAATCTGTCTCTCCAATCGAGAGACAGAGCATCCCGCCAGAAAATGTCTTGCCCTGGAGTAAGCGAGCAGAAGGGAGGAAGTTTTGCATTTTGAGGAGATGCTAACAGGTCTACCTGAGGGGTTCCCCAAAGCAGTAAGATGTCATCTACTACCTTTTGATCCAGTTCCCATTTTTAAGGCCCTGGCTGAGGACTGACTGAGGTGGTCTGCCAACGTGTTTTCTACTCCCAGAACATGAACGGCCATCAGGTAAAGGTTGTGCTGGATAGCCCAGCTCCAAATTCTCATTGCTTTCCTGCACATAGGGTAGGAACGTGTTCCTCCCTGCTTGTTGATATACCAGACCACACACGTTGTCTGTCTGAATGGTTAGATGACCAGGAAGAATGAAGGAGTGCAGGGCCTCGAGGGCATACAGGACTGCTCTGAGTGTGAGCACATTTATATGCAGATTCTGCTCGAGCCTGGACCAGCTGTCCTGAGTCTTGTGAGACCCGAGGTGGGCTTCCCAGCCCTCTCCTGAGGCATATGTTGCCAATGTCTGGGAGTGGGGGTTTGATATTGAAGTGAACTCTCCGAGAAAGGTTCTCTGGTACCACCCACCATTGCAAGTCCCTGACCATGGGATCAGAGACCAGAACCTCCTGGTCTAGGTCGTCCAGTGTTTGGTCCCATTGAGACCGTAGCATCCTGGTGCTTCTCCTCCTTCTTTTTGTGGCCTTCGGGGGAAGCGGAAGCCTGCCTCAACTTTTTCAGCTCCTTCGCCATGGATGCCATCTTTTTCTTCACAATATGGGCCTCCAGGGACTGCTGCCTCTGTTTTCGGGTAGCTGAACTGAATTTCTGGCAGTGCTGGCACTTCTCCACAGGATGGTCTGGGCCAAGGCAGAAGAGGCACAGGGAGTTGCCATCCTAATGTGGCAGTTGGGAACTGCACAAGTCACACTTATTTTTATGCGATTTGGAAGGCGTCGGGGACAACATACAAGATTGTAATTTGAGAGAAAAATAGAAAAAAAATCAGTCGAAAAGTTTGAAAACTAACCGACAAAAGACTGATGAGCGATGAACTGTACTGCAAGGAACTTTCACAAGTCGATGAAGGGAAAGAACTGGAAGGCAGGCGTGGGGGACTGCCCCTTTATACTGACATCGCATGATGTCGGTCACCTGGCATGGGGGTGGTCCCCTGCCAGAGACTGCTAGCTAGAAATTTTTCTGTGAGGTTCTGATGCCTGCCAGGTCAGTCCTATATGTAAATACCTACTGCAAGAGCCCTCTCGAAGTAAGATCTTATGCTACTTTATTCGAAACCCCAAGTCTGAATTTTGCTAGGTCCTGAGGAGCCAAGAATGCAGGTGACAGGAGCACAAGTTGGGATGAACCAAGACCCCATTGTCCTATGAAATTAGCTTCAAGACACAAGAAGAACAGCAGGATCCACCGTCCAATGCTGCAGTAATGGGAACCAGATCTGCCTGAGCCACATGGTAGCTATCAGGATCATGATACCTTTCTCTGATTGAGCTTTGAGGAGTACCCTCTATATCAAGGAGAAAGGAGGAAAGGCGTAAAGGAACCTTCTCTTCTAGGACATTGAAAATGCATCTTGCCAGAAAGCTCCAGGCTCTGGCTCTAGCGAGCAAAAACTGGGTAGTTTTGTGTTGGATCAAGACACAAACAGATCTAGTTCTGGTGTCTCCCACATGGCAACAAGCTGTCCGCTATGCTTTGCAATAGCGCCCACTTTTACATTAGGGGTTTTGATCTGCTGAGAACATCTGCTAACACTTTCAGGGAGCCTGGAATGTGAACCACTGAGATACTGAGGAGATTCACCATCGCCCAATCCCACATCCTCATAGCATCCCAACAGACAGGATAAGAGTGACTGCCTCCCTGTTTGTTGACGTAAAACACTACGGAGGTGTTGTCCTTCTGTATTTGGAAGTGGCCCAGGATTCAACCTGGTGCCAGAGCGTGAAGTGGGTAAAGAACTGCTCTCAACTGTAGCACACCGATGTGAAGGTTCTCCTCCAATTGGGACCGCAAACCTTGTGTTCTGTGGTTCACCAAATGCATGCCCCCTCCCGTCCCTGAAGCGTCTGTGGAAAGGGTGTGGTTGGGAGGTGCAGGTCAAAATGGAAGTCCTTTCAGAAGATTCTGTGGAGAAATCCACAAACAGAGATCTCGACGGATTGGCTCTGTGATCCCTATAGGCATCTCTAGATCATCCCAGGTCTGGTGCTATTGGACATGCAGTGTCCACGGGATTGTGTGCATGCGTAACCGGGTGAATGGGACTGAGACAATGGCTGCAGCCATGTGGCCTAGCAGCCGAAGGATGTTCCAGGCCAGGACTGTGAAGGAAGAACAGATGTGGGTGGCCAATTCCCAGATGCGTTCCACTCTGTCTGGGGGAAGGAAGACCCTTCCTAAAGAAGTGTTCAAGAGAGCTACTATGAACTGGAGTCTCTGGGATGGGAAGAGACTAGACTTTTCTGGGTTCACTGTGATGCCCAGGCGCTGACAGAGCGTTATGGTGTTGTATGGTCTCCACGAGGAGAGACCTTGATGGAGCCAACAGTAGCAAATCATCCAAGTAGGGGAACACGAAGTAACCCGCTCTGCGAAGGGCCACGGCTACAACCCCGAGACACTCTAGGGGCAGAAGAGAGATTGAAGGGAGGACCTTCCTTCGAACCTGAATTTCAGGAACATCTGATGGGTTTTGGTGATCATAGAAACATAGAATCTGATGGCAGATAAGGACTGCTTGGCCCACCTAGTCTGCCCATTTCCCTACCTAATAGATAAACTGAAGATCCTAGTTAACCAGCAACCTACTTCCTCCTCCTACCCCCCCACTAGAATTGCCTTATGTCTGTCCATGCATTCTTGAATTCCCCCACTGTTTTTGGCTGTACAACCTCCTCAGGAAGGCCGCTCCATGCATCTACAACCCTCTCTGGGAAGAAATACTTCCTCATTACCTCTGAGCCATCCCCCCTCTTTCTCAAATTGTGCCCCCTTCTTCTTGCACATCTCTTTCTGAAAGATGCTACTCTCTTGGACTTTGTTGATTCCCTTGAGGTATTTGAAAGTTTCTGTCATGTCCCCCCTCTCTCTCCCCTTTCCTCGAGGCTATACAGCTTAAGCTCCTTTAGTCTTTCTTCATATGTCTTCTGGTGCAGGCCCTGCACCATTCTGGTTGCCCTCCTCTGGACAGCCTCCACCCTGTCTATGTCTTTGCGGAGATGGTGTCTCCAGAACAGTACACTGTACTCCAGATGTGGTCCTACCAACTTTCTGTAGAGAGGGACAACAACTTCCTGTTTTCTACTGGTGATGCCTCTCCTTATGCAACCCAGTATCCCCCAGCCCTCCTTACTGCCTTCTCACATTGCTAGCCCACCTTTAGGTCATCTGATATGACTACCCCCAGGTCCCTTTCCATTTTTGCTGTTGTCAGTATCTCACCCCCCAATGTGTACTCTTCCCATGGGTTTTTGTTTCCCAGGTGCATTACTTTGTACTTCTTTGCACTGAATCTAAGCTGCTATACATTTGACCATTCCTCCAACCTTGCCAAGTCCTTTTTCATCCTTTCCACCCCACCTTGCGTATCAACCCCTTTGCAGATCTTTGTGTCATCTGCAAAGAGACATACTTTTCCTTTCAGTCCCTCTGCAATGTCACTTCAGACATTAAAAAGGACCAGCCCCAGTACTGAACCCTGTGGTACCCCACTAGTAACCCCCCTTTCTTCACTGTGGACGCCATTTACTATTACCATCTGTGTCCTGTTGTCCAGCCAGTGTTTTACCCAGGCTACCACCCTGAGACCCACTCCCAGGCTGGCTAATTTGTTTATTAATCTTTTGTGTGGGACTGTGTCAAATGCCTTGCTAAAGTCTAGGTAGGCCATGTCCACGGCCTCTCCCTAGTCTACTACTTTGCTCACCCAGTCAAATAAATCAATTAGATTTGTCTGAGATGACCATCCCACTGTGAATCCATGCTGCCTTGGGTCCTGTGCCCCACTGACCTCTAGGTATTCAACAATTCTTTCCTTCAGAAGTGATTCCATCATTTCCCTACTACTGAGGTCAAACTAACAGGTCCGTGGTTTCCTGCCTCTGTCTTGCTCCCACTTCTGTGAAGGGGAATCACATCTGCCCTCCTCCAGTCTTCAGGTACCACACCATCCTCCCATGATTTATTAAAAAGGGTAATCAGTGGTGTTACTAGTTCTTCCCTTAGTTCTTTTAGAATTCTGGGGTGAATCCCATCAGGCCCCATTGCTTTATCTACCTTCAGTTTTAAAAGTTCTTTCAGAACCCTTTCTTCTGTATAAGGACTAATATCAACCCCCCTATCCAGAGTGCTTCAATTGACTGGGTTAGGTATCTTCTCCTGTTCTTCCACTGCAAATACTGAGCAGAAGTATTCATTCAGTATCCCTGCTTTTTCACTGTCACTCTCTGCCCAACCACCATCCTCTTTATTCAGCCTCAATATCTCTGCCTTAGTCTTTCTTTGCTCCTTAATGTACCTATAAAAGGTTTTATCCCCCTTCTTAACCGAGTTGGCTATTCTTTCCTCGGTTTGGGCCTTTGCTATTTTAACTGCCTTCCCCACTTCCTTCTCCTTTAACTGGTACAGTTCTGTCCTGCTCCTTCTGTGTTTCCTTATATGTACTGAACGCCATCTTTTCCTCCCTAACCTTCCCTGCCACTTCTTTTGAGAACCATAGTGGTTTTCTCTTTCATTTGAATTTGTTTATTTGCTTCACACAAAGGCTTGTTGCCTCTGTGATGGCAGTTTTGACATTTCCCCATTGTTGCTCCACCCCACCTTCTTGCCTGTTTGCTAGGGCTTTTCTGAGGCACTCTCCCATTTTGACAAAATCAGCCCTCCTGAAGTCCAGTACCTTCACTTCTGTATGGCTTGACTCTATAGCCAAGTTGATCATGAACCACACTGTTTGGTGGTCACTTGTTCCCAGATGGCTACCTACTTCTAGATCTGAGATCCTTTCTCTGTCCTCATTGGAGTGTACCAGGTCTAAGATTGCTCCTTCCTGAGTGGGTTCCAAAACTAGCTGTGTGAGGCATGCCACCTGTAGGGAATCAAGAATGGCCCTGATCTTGGATGTGGCTGCAGCAAAGATGCTCCAGTTAACATCTGGCATATTCAGGTCCCCCATCAGCAATATCTCCCCTTTCTCTGCCATCCTAAGGTTGCCTTCTATTATTTCCTTGTCCATTTCCCCCCCAAGACAGGGGCCTGTATACAACTCCTGTGCAGATTGTGGTGCCATTTCCAGTCTCCAGGGTGACCCACAGATTCTCCTCTCCTCCCTTTTTACCCTTTAGTTCTGTTGCTTTGATCCCTTCTGTTACACAGAGAGCTACTCTTCCTCCTCCTCTTCTACCATCTCAGTCCCTCCTGTAGATTATGTACCCTGGTATGTTGACATCCCAGTCATGGTGCTCTGTGTGCCATGTTTCTGTCACTGCCACAATATCCAGGCATCCATCTTCCATCAAGGCCTCCATTTCGGCGAGCTTTTTACCTAGACTGTGGGCATTGGAACTCCTTACCCTCCATTTTTTTATGGCCTTATTTCTTTTTGCCCCATCGCTGTCCTTACTGCCTTTATATTTTTCACAATTTACCCCATGCCCTTCTCCCTATCAACTTCTCTATCTTGGTATTTACCTCACTAACTACCCTGATTTTTTTGGAGGGGGGGCTATGATTTCCCTTCTCCTTTTCAGTGCCTGTCCCCTTGGCTAGTTTAAATGCTTGCCAATGAAGCATTTAAACCTGTCACCTAGGATCCTGGTTCCCCTCCTTGACAGATACAGACCTTCGTGCCAGAATAGGCCTGCATCCCTCCAGGTAGAGCCCCATTCCCCAGTGAAGCCAAATCCCCAAGCTCTGCAACAGTTTTTCAACCAGTCATTCAATCCCATGGTGTGGAGTACCCTAACCTCATCCATGCCATACACAGATAGCACTTCTGAGAATGTTACTGTGTGTGCTACTTGTCTAAGGCCCCTTCCCAACTCCACAAACTCCTGTTGTACTGCTCTGATCCCTTTCTCAGCCAGGTCATTTGTCCCTAGATGGATAATGATATCCATCTCACTCCCCCTTGCAGCTGCTCCTATGATCCTGAGGATTCATTTCATGTCCTTCCAAGCCATGGTGCCAGGCAGGCACCTTACCTCCCTTTCCCCTCCCTTCCCCAGTTCCATCTCCTAACAACTGAGCCCCACCAGGAGTTGTTTCCTTCCCCTGTGGGGTCCTGTGCCACCCTCCTCTGGGTCTCCACAGTGGAGGTCCCCAGCATCTTCCTTGGTCTCCACTGCAGGTGCCTCCATAGAGGAACTATGCTCTGCCAGAGTGGCAAATGAATTGTGGAGAGGCACAACTAGAGGGATGCACCTCTGTTGCACCATCCTCACCCTCCCTAAGCCCACCATGGTCCAACCACTTCTCTTTCTTGGCAACCTCTGAGGTAGTGGCAGTGGCTTGGGTGGTCCCTGGGTGGGGGGAGCAGATTTCCTGAATCCTTGCCAGGTCAGCATGGAGATGAGCAACCTCCTCCCTCAGACCAGAGAGGTGCCTGCAAATAGGGCAGCAACATAGCCTCCAGAATGTCTCCCAGAAGACTGCTGCTCCACAGCCAGTGCATTGCACCACTCCCCACATAGCTGTCTCCCTTCCTGTTTCATATGTTTTTTCTTTTCTTTTGTTGTTGTTGTTCTTGTTTTAGTGTGTGCAAGCTTGTGAGTGTCTCTAACCCCTATTCAGTGTGCTGTGCCTTTAAGGATATGAACAGGTGTATGTTACTAACATACTAACATACTATTTGCCAGCAGATTAGGCCTTATGGTCTATCAAGTCTGCTCGAACCTAGATCCTTAGTTGGGTGCCGAGACCCTCCCATCCCTTGTGCTCCAGAAACCCCTATCATCCATCCCCACCCCCCCGGGACAGGCCATCATCTGATACATCCACTTTCTGTGTCTGTCCCACCCTCTCTTAAAGCTCTCCACTGTGGATCTCTGAACCAGCTCACCAGGCAGAGCATTCCAAGGGTCCACCACCCTCTCAGTGAAAACCTCCTCCTCTTTTCCCCTCCACCCTTCCACCTTCCAACTTCAAACCATGCCCTCTGGTGATGCCTCCCTGCTTTAGTCCTAAAGATCCCTCCATGTTTACCCTATTTATTCCCTTGAGGTGCTTGAGACCTCAATCATGTCCCCCTGTCTCCTCTCCTCCAATGAAAACAGGCAGGCTCCTCAAGTCTGTCCTCGTAAGTCAAATCCCTAGCCTCATATCATCTTTGTTTGCCCTCCTCTGTACCCTCTCCAGGAGCTGTATGTCCCTCTTCAAGTGTGGTCTCCAGTACTGTACACAGTACTCAAGGTGTGGTCTAACCAGTCCATTGTACAGCGGCAGAATCCTTCCTTGCTCCTAAGGTGATCCCCTTGCGATGCATCCCAACATCCTGTTTGCCTTGCTAGCTGCTCTCCTGCACTGCTCAGTGTTATTCATACATGTATCCACCATGACCCCTAGGTCTTTTCCCCTGTTGAGGGCTTCCAGCACCTCCCCTACCAGGGTGTACCTGTGTTTAGGGTTTCCCCAACCAAGATGCAACACCTTGTACTTGGTGATATTGAAATTTAATTTCCATGTGAGCCCAGCTTTCCAGGGTGTCCAGGTCCCTTGCAGGGCCAACCTCCCTCTTCTCCCTCAACTACTGCTCCCATCTTGAGTCATCCGCGAAGAGACTCATTTCACACCCTATACCATCCCTGATGTCTGATATGTATGCATTAAACAGGATTGGACCCAGGACCGAGCCCTGTGGTACCCCACTACCAACCTCTGTAGGGTTCGAGAGCTCCCCACAGACCACTACTCTCTGAGTGCGTCCAGCTATCCAGTTTTCAATCCATCTGACCATCAAAGGCCTACCCTAACCCCATCAGTTTCTCCACCAGACCATTGTGGGGGACAGAGTCAAACACCTTGCTGAAGTCCAAGAATAATACATCCACGAAGCACCTCTGTCCAGTTCTGATGTTACCCATTCATAGAACTCCACAAGGTTGGTTTGACATGATCTACCTGGCACAAACCCATGCTGCCGACTATCCAGACCTCCCACCTCCTCCAAGTAAACCCCAATCGTTCCTTTAGTATACTCTCCATTAATTTTCCCACCACGAGGGTTAAACTGATGGGTCTATAGTTTCCTGGTACTTCCTTCGACCCCCCTTTATGGATTGGTACCACATGTGCCTCTCGCCAATCCCTAGGTACCCTCCCTGTCTCAAGTGACCTGTTGAAAAGCTCCGCCAGGGGTGCAGCCAGTATGTCCGCCAATTCCCATAACTTGTTAGCAATTATGGGGAAGTGATGTCAGAACCCCTGATATAAAGGAAGTTATGTTCTTGGGGTGGGTGGGGTGATGGGCAGGTGGGTTGAGTAAACCAGTGCCCTCCAGAAACAACACCAACTCTGACGCTCCACCCCAGGAAGTTCCTTCCTTCCTTTCAGACACCTATTTCACAGAGGTTAAGTTGCAGGTCTAGTCACAAATGACTGCAAATATCTCCCAGCTAGAGTTCCTCCCTGGTAAATAAAAGTTGAACTAAGAAAAGTCAACCCCAAAAACAAAGAATCAAAATTACTTACGTACACAGGCCCAAAAATTAATAATTCAATTTAGTGTAGTCTATTAAATTACCTCCTTGATTTTAGGAGGCTTTTGGCTGCTTTCTCTCTCTCTTTCTTTCTCTCTCTCTCTCTCTCTCTCTCTCTCTCTCTCAGCAGACAGAGTCCACAAACAACTCCTGTTTTAAATCCACAGTTCCCCATGCCCCTTTCAGCTCCTCTCCTTAACAGACACCTATTTCACAGAGGTTAAGTAATGGGTCTAGTCACAAATTACTGCTAATATCTCCCAGCTAGATTTCCTCCCTGGTAAATAAAAGTTAAACTAGGAAAAGTCATCCCCAAAAACAGAGAATCAAAACTACTTACCTACATCTGGATGTGCAGGTAGGCATCCTGCATGTCCAGAGACACCAGCCAGTCTCCTGCTGAAATCATGGAAAAGAGTTTGGGCAAAGAGACCATGCAGAATCTCTTGTATGAGACCAACTGGTTCAGGTCACTGAGATCCAGGATGGGTCTTAAGTCCCCGATCTTGTTTGGAACCAAGAAGATGCGGGAGTAAAACCCTGAGTTTATCTCTGTCAAAGAAACCTTTTCTATGGTTTCTTTGGCCAGAAGAGACTGAATCTCATGCCAAATAGGAGCTCTGTGATTTGTTGGATAATGGGACGGGAGCGGTGGTCTGTCTGGTGGTATGGAGTTGAACTTGATGGATTGCCTGAAATTCCTTGAGGTCAAGAACCCCACTGGTTGGAGGTCACTTCTCTCCAAGCTTCGGCGTAAAGAGAAAAGTGACCTCCCACTGGTTCTCCCAAAGACATATTTGGGAGAGGGGAGTTGCCTGGATAGTTAGGCAGTAGGAGGGGGTGCAACACCACTTAAATGGCATACATGGGTGTCTCCCTTGACCCCTCCCTTACCTTCATGTCACACATCACCACAACTGTTAGGCGCATAAATCAGAAACTGGGGGCTGGTTTACGTCTTAAACACTGCTTGACCTGAGGTAAGGCTTGCCATTGCTTAAGGCACTCTGCTCCCTCTGTTGAACTAGTGTGCTCACATTTATGCCCATACTGCCACACTCATTATGTTGTTCTGCTGCAGCAGTGATGTCACTATTACAGCAGAAACTGGAATGCTGCCTTGTAGTTGGTTTTCCTCTATCCAGTTTAGCTGTAAGTTTTTTTTAAACTTGAAGTTGCAGAAACATTTGCATCACACTGTTAGTAAACAATAAAAAAAATACAATTTCTGTTCTCAGTCATCTTTATTAGCTGGTATTATGTGATTTTCTATGCTTTGACTGCTCATACACTATAAAAGACTATGAGCAGACATAAACAAACAAGGATATTCTTGTTTCTTTGGTAACCCTTGAGGTCTTCTGTTACCACGGTAATCTCTTGACACACGAATACACTTGTGTATGACTGCTCATACACAATTCTCTGTTACTCTCTTTATTGTCCCATTATAGATTAAAGGAACCTGTTAAAAGGAAAAACCTGTCCCAAATTGTGCCCATTCCTGCGGTATCTGTATAACAGGAAAAAATTACTCACCACAGTAATGTTGTTTCTTCTAATAGAGTCTTGCTGTATTCTGACTATTGCGGTTAGCTCCAGCACTTGAACTGCTCCAGAGAGGAAAGAGTCAACTCTATGCAGAAGCACAGAATGTTGAGCTCGAGATCGGTTCTCAAACTCTGTCACTGGTACATTCTAATGTAACCGTCAGATTCTTATGAGCAGTATACTAATAGCTATAGAAATAGTTTTTAAATTTGCCATAGGCCACAAATACTTGGGTCCAAAAGACTCAAGTCGAGAACCCAAGAAGAATCTTGTGTAGATAGTGAAACTAACAACAACAATAAACAACTCAAAAAACACCCAAACTAAATAGGACAGGTGAAGAACAGGGGGTGCCACACTGTACCTGCCAACCCAAAGCCCAAAACAACTAGGTTCTGAGAGGGGAGGCAGGGAGGGAGGTTAGAATACAGTAAGACTCCATTAGAAGAAACATTACTATGGTGATTCATTTTTTCATCAAACAACATGAAGTCTTGCTGTATTCTGACTACTGCAGACTACCAAGCAGTTCTCCTCTAGAAGAGGGGATACAGGACCTACTTTGGAAACAGGATCTGCAGTACTGCCGTGCCAAACCTAGCATCACTTCTAGACTGGATGTCAAGAGAGTAATGATGATGATGATGATAAAACTTTTATTTTTATACAGGAACATATAAATTAGGACCAAAGGCCCTGTTTTCAACTAAAGTCCTGTGTTTTTTAAGTACAAATATAATAACAACAACAAATACCATACAAACATCGTTGGTACAAACTATGACATACATTGTACATACAACAAATTTACACATTAGAAATCATCAACTTACTTAACATATATAATCAGTCTGCAAATAATCCTTCAGTGCAATTTTAAAAATAGACAGATTATTTATGTTCCTTAAATGTATTGGTAGTTTATTCCAATGTCTAGCTATTTTATTTTGTAACTTTGTCTCTCCAAGTTTATTGTGATATTTTAACATTGGAATATATTCATTCATTTCTCTTTTTGGGTATCTCAAATCCTTTGATTGACAGAACATACTGTAACAAATTTTGCCTGGGGATAATAATTTTTGGTATTTATAATGTTATAAAAAATGGTTAACCAAATGTAGATTCTTTGTGCTTCTGGGTTTAGCCAATATAACTGATTATAAACTATACAATGAAGTATTCTATTTATATCGCTAGTTATAAATTTACCCAGTCTGTAGTATACTTGGTTTACCTTATTTAATAATATTTGGGCAGAATTCATATAAAGGGTTGCTCCATATTCTAAAACTGGTAACAACATCTGTTTAATGAACTTTGCTCTAACTTCCTTTGAGAATACTCCCGCCACTCTTGTTAGGGCCCCCAACCTTTGATTTACCTTTCTAACTTGAATATTAATATGTTCTTTAAAAGTCAAGTGGGAATCCATTTGCACACCCAAATATCTATATCCGTTAACCTGTTTCAATTTAGTACGTTTGATAGTTGGATGTGCAATTGTAGGCCACTCTCTTCTCAACCTGAGTGGAAAATCATACACTGGGTTTTTTTAGGACTTAAAAGCAATCCAGAATCACTCAACCATTTTTCCAATTAATACAAATCCACCTGTAATTTCTGTTCCAATTCTCCTATATTATTCACTGAGACTAATAACACTGTATTGTCTGCATACATTCTAATTTCACCATGTTTAGTGGTTTGCACCAAATTGTTGACATAAACATTAAACATAAGGGGGCCCAAAATTGATCCCTGAGGAACCCCCTGATTTACATCCCCAAAGTCTGACATTTCTGGTCCAGTAGCCACACATTGTTTTCGTTCAGCCAGATAAGATGCAAACCACCTTAATGAGTCTTTTTGTACCCCTACCTGCCAAAGCCTTTCTAAAAGTTTCCTGTGCTGACCTAGGTCAAATGCTTCACTAAGGTCCATGAACACTGCCCCAGTGTTTCCCCAGTGGTCCAAAGAAGTAACAGCCAAGTTATGGAACTCCTGGATCGATTGGGCCTAAACCCATGCTGATTATCAAATAGTATAGCATTTTGTTCTAAGTGTTGACTTAATTGAAAATGGATTCCATGTTCCATTATTTTCGAAAGCACAGGAAGAATTGTGTTGGGTCTGTAGTTAGAGGGTATAGTGCTGTCACTTCCTTTAAAAACAGATATTACTTTTCCCTTTTTCCAGACTTCAGGGGCTGTAGAGCTTTTTATGCTCCAATTTAACAAATAAGTTATAATAGGTGCAAGAGCCTTTGCTCCTATTTTCAAAGATCTTGCCTCTATTTGATCCAGCCCACTAGCTTTACTAATGTTTAAGTTTTGTAACTCCAGCTGCACTTCGTTTAATATTAGCAGCCTAATATTACATTTATTTTCTTGTTGAGTTACTTGCTTTGTTATTAATTCTTCTGTTATTGTATTTATGGACAAATTAGATGTACATTCTTTCAGTGAGGGAAAATTTAAATCTCCTAACTCAATAAAATAGGAGTTTAGCACAGAAGCCACTTCCTTTGGTTCATTAGTCAACGTATCCCCTTGCAATAAACTTATCTGATTTAAAGCTCTGTTAGTATGTCTAATTTCTGAAATATAATTCCGGAACATTTTTTGGTCTTTTACCTTATTTAATTTGTCTGAATAATGCCTTTTCTTAGCATTCCTAACTATTTTACAACATTTATTTCTCCATAGTTTAAAAGTTCCCCAGTCAATCAAAGATTTTGTTTTCCCTAGCTTTTTTCCATGTCCTATCTCTAATCCTGAATGTTTTCTTAATTTTGTCTGTTATCCATGGACTTTCTCCAAATCTCTTAACTCAATTAACTTTTGGTGCATGATTTTGAATAATAGATATTAAAGAATCATTAAATTCCTGCACAGCTAAGTTAATGTCTGGAATCAAAAACAATCTGTCCCAACTAAATTCACTAAGCACTTGTCTAAAATTAGCTTCATTAAAATTCCTATAATCTCTTACCCAATATTCATTCTTTTGCTGTACTGGGGATTTTGGAAGGTTAATAGTGCAAGTTATGGGATAATGGTCCCCCAAATTTATTGGAGGCACTTCCCATTTTGTAATTTTCAGGTCCTGGGAAACAAACAAAAGATCAAGTATACAGTAGCCCCTCTACCCCAACCAGCAGTAATTCTAGTTGGCACTTCAATCTTCTGTTCTAATCCCAGTGCCTCAAAGTTATTTCTAAGCCTAAATCCTCTTTCTTGATTCCAATTTGCATTAAAATCTCCTGTAATAACCATGTTTCTATCCTGTATTACCTCTGCAAGAAGATCCGTAAGAGTATCAAAACCAGTAAGTTTTGTTTTTTTTTGGGGGGGGCATAAAAGACTCCTACTACTAGTTTTAATTTAAGTAGTTTAATCATTATACAATCAATTCCTTCATGAGTAATAGTTAATAAATTCTGATAAGGACCTAGGTTATCTTTTATATAAATTAAAACTCCCCAACCCCTTTTATTTATTCTATCAGTTCTCTCTAATCTATAATCATCAAGGTATAGTTCTTGGTTACTTATCTTAGGGTGGAGCCAGGTTTCAGACAAAGCCTACAGGTCAACATTTTTATTAATCAACCAGGCTCTATAGTCATCAATTTTGTGAGTTATACTCCTGACATGCTCATGAACTAGAGTGATCTCTTTATCTAGGCCTAGGCCTGGATTTACTTCTATGTCCCCACTTTGCATTAACAAACATAAACAAAGGAAACTTCCAGAACCCAAGTTTTTTCCCCAATGTGACATTTCTAATGCACCTTGTTGTTTTACAATCCTTCTTCTTTCATTTGTGAACATATTTCTTCTGAGAACAAATCTTGTATTTTTTAAATGAAACGTATCCCCCAAGGCTACTAAATCTATTCCCTTACTAACACTATTACATCCTGTCTCGTTCACATTGTTGTTCACTAAAAAGACCCCCCACATTATCCGCACTCCCATGATGAATAGCATACCCATTTTCTTAATTAAATTAAACTTCTATGCAGTCTTCAAAACAAGTATTTTTTTCTCTCCCAAGTGGCGCTTGTGCCACTCACACTGCTTGCGCAACGGCGCTTGCACCCGTGTGCAGTGCGAGGCTTTGTAGAGCCAGCCACAGACCCTGCCAATTACTATTCTTTGATCCACCACCGGCTCCCCTCAACAATGTAATTACACCAGTCCCGATAGTAAAAATAAAGCAGCAGGCAGTCTATATTTCAGGAGTCTCAGTGGCAACAATAATGAAACAGCAGGCAGTCTTCTCACATCAAATATCACATCAGACAAGTGTGAGGCAAACTCTCCTGTGCAGTTCGAAATAATTCAGCAGTTGAAAGTCAGTCAGCAGCTCTCACCAGCAGCTGAGATGTTCCGTTTTAAGCTGGTGAATGTGTGAACAGTTTTCCAGGTGGCTGCTTTACAGATCTCTGATAGAGGAATATCCCTAGCAGCTGCCATGGAGGCAACTGTACCCCTGGTTGAGTGTGCCCTCAGGCCTGAGGGAGGCTCCTTCCCCAGTTTTGTGTAACAAAACTGAATGCAAGAAACAATACACCTGGCAATAGATCTTTTAATGGTGGTTTTACCCTTTCTCACTTCACCATATGTGAGAATCAATTCGGTATAGTCCTTCCGGTAGGCCTTAGTATGGTCTATATAATAACTAAGTGCCCTTTTAACATCTAGGCTGTGCAATCTTCATTCACCTAAAGAAGAATAGTCGGTGAAAAAAACAGGTAAAGACAGATCAGTTAAGATGAAATCTGAAACCACCTTTGGAAGACATTTTTTATTGGTTCTAAGGACCACCTTATCCTTATGAAAAGAAATAAAGTTGGTTCCACTGACAAGGCCTGTAATTCACTGATCCTCCTGGCAGAAGTAATGGCCACCAGGAACACAGTCTTCCAAGTCAAGTACTTCAGCTTGACTGAAGATAAAGGTTCAAAGGGGGCTTCATAAGCTGTGCAATACAGATATTCAAGTCCCAAGCAGGGGTAGGCTCCCTAAAGGGAGGGTTAAGATGAACCAGACCTTTGAAAAACTTACTGAACACAGTGTGAGAAGCCAAGGAAGGAATCTTCCCTGCTGATAGGAAAGCAGACACAGCTGCCAGATGAACTTTAAGAATAGCAGGCATGAGGCCAAAGCTATTCAGATGAACCAGGTAGTCCAGGGCTGTAGAAATGGTCACATTGCCTGGCTGAATATCCCTCTGAGAACACCAAATAGTGAATATTTTCCATTTGGAATTGTAAGTCTTCTAGTAGAAGGTTTCTTAGAGATTTTGAGAACAATAACCCCTTGAGAGAGATGCAATCCTGCATACTCTAAGTATTCAAGAACCAAGCTTTGAGCCTGAGAGGTTGGAGTTTGGGGGTACCAAATTCTTCCCTGAGATGAGGTCAGGAGGTTGTGCCTCCTGGGAAGAAACAGGGGAAGTGTCACTGAAAGAGACAGTAGTAGTGGGTACCATGGTTGTCTGGACCAATCCAGGGCCACCAGAAACACTGTGCAGGGCTGAGACCTGATTTTCGTCAGTACTCTGAAAATCAGAGGAAAGGTGGGAAAGGCAAAAAGGAACTTGCCAGTCCAGTCCAACAGGAGAGCATCTAGAAGCACAGACCCCAGGACTGGGGATCTGCAATAGAAGAGAGGAAGTTGATGATTGTCTGGGGCTGCAAAGAGATCCGTCTGTGGAGTGCTCCACCTCCTGAAAATGACCTGAAGAACATGCTGATTCAGAGTCCATTCATGATGACCCTATGAAATCCTGCTCAGGGCGTGTGCCAGCACATTGTCTTTCCCTGGGAGATGCACTGCTACCAGGGAAGTCTGAAGGGAATAGACCAATGACCATACCTTCTTGGCTTCCATGCACAAGGATGTGGACTGAGTGCCCCCTTGCTTGTTTATGTACCACACAGTGGTGGTGTTGTCTGTTCTGACCTGCACCACTTTTCCCTGAACTAACTGAGAATGCTTGAAGGGCTAGAAACACTGCCTTGAATTCCAGAAGATTGATGTGAAGGAGAGACTCCTGATGAGACCAAGTGCCTTGTGCAGTAAGGTTTCCTAGATGGGCTCCCCAGCCTAGGAGAGAAGCAACTGTGGTAAGAACTACTGAGGGTGTCTGGTACAGAAAAGGAAGGAACACCCTGCAAGAGATTGTCTTCCTCCAGCCACCATTGGAGAACCTGTACAAGGGTCTGGGACACTGGAACCAACCTGGTGAGGGGTTCCTTCCTCTGCGACCAGAAGGACCTGAGGTGGAACTGAATGTCCCTCATCTGAAATCTGTCTCCTGGGACCACTGCAGTGGAAGCTGCCATGTGGCCTAGAAGTTGGAGAAAATGTCTGACTGGATGAGAAACCAAGGGTTTGAAAGAGAAAGCCAGATCTGTAAGAGCCTTTACCCTTGAGAGAGGCAGGAAAACCTTTGCTTGAATGGTATCCAATTCTACCCCTATAAAAGTGAGCAGTTGAACAGGTTCTAGAATTGATTTGGCCAAATTAAGGAGAAATTCTAGAGAACCCAGGAGTCTCTGGGTAGCAGCCAGAGCTGACTTGACTTGGTCTGGTGACTGGCCTACAATGAGCCAGTCATCTAGGTAAGGAAGCACTGAGATGTCCTGCTTTCTAAGGAAGGCTACCACCAGTGCCAGACAGTTTGTGAACACCCTGGGCGCAGATATGAGGCCGAAGGGCATAGCTCTGACCAGTAATGGCCTGAGGGTAAATCGAACCTGAGGTACTTTGTGTGGGAGCACCTGACAGGAATGTGGAAATTGGCATCCTTGAGGTCCAGGGGGGATAGCCAGTCTCCTGGCCTCAAAGAAGGAAGAATGATTCCCAGAGTTGCCATTTTGAATTTTGGTCTTGTGATATGTTTGTTCAGGTATCTTAGGTCTAGGATGGGTCGCCACTCCCCTGTCTTTTTTGGGGTAAGGAAGTATCTTGAATACAAGCCTTTCCCTCTGTGTGGCAGAGGTACTTACTCCACAGCCTTTAGGAGCAACAACTGAGAAACCTCTGCCTCTAATGCAAGTGTTTCCAGTGGAGAGGCAGGTTTGAAGGACCTTACTCTGATTTTGGGAAGTCTTTTGAAACTGAGAGCAAGCCCTTGACTTATTACTTCCAGAACCCACTTGTCTGAAGTGACAGACTTCCAGGCATGGAAGAAATAAGCCAGCCTGCACCCCCCCCCACTGGAAGTGAGGAGGCAACCCGGAATGACACATCAGGTTGTCTGTATGGCAGGAGCCCTAGGCTGAGAAGAGGATGCAGCCCTGCTCATCCCCCCTCTGCCTCACCCTCTGCTAGAAATAAGAGGAATTGGGGGCTTGTAAAAAGGCCTCTGAAAAGGCCTGCCCCTGCCTGCTCTAGACTGCTGCTTTTGAGAAGTGGCCTGCTTCTCTTTGGCCATTGCACCAGTGTAGGCAGTCCTATATTCATCCATCTTTTTCATGTAAATCTCTGTTTGCTCTCCAAACAGAGAGTTGACTGTGACAGGGAAATCCATGGCCTTAGCCTGGGTATCCTGTAATAGGCTAGTACATCTGAGCCAAGCAAACCTCCACAAGGAGACAGATGAAGCCATGACTCTAGATGCCACATCACTGGAGTCCACAGCAGCATGAAATTGTACTTTGGAGCTACCGCCTCCAGCTCCTTGGCCAGTTGGGGAGGAGCAGTTTTAGCTAGCTCCAGAACTGTAACCCATCTAGATTTCTGGTACCTAGCAGCATAGGCCATATAAGAAGCCTGTCAGTGAGTCCCAAGGAGGATGCCAAATTCTGTTTCTTTGCCATAGCATCCACCTTCCTGGAATCCTTATCTGGGGAGTGAGAAGCCAAGGGGATGTTAGCCTTATCACAGGCTATAGTCTGCACCACCCCAACATGACTGCAGTGAGAATAAAGAAATTCCATACCAGAACCTGACAGCATGTACCTCTTGTCCACAGGAGGTATGGAAGATGGCATCTGAAGTAATTTTTTAGTCTGTTCCCCCAAAGATATAGTATGTGCAGGGGAATAGACAGTCTCTTTGACTCAGGGACATCCATCATCTCCACATAGTCAGGTTATTTTGTTTCCTCCACAACTTCCACTGCTGGTAGCTGGAGAGTCTCTGCCACCTCTTTATAAAATAAAAAGTATGACGGGGACTCAAAGTCTGGGAGGGGAAATATTGGAAGACCTGTCTGGGGAGATATAAGGCTCTAGTGGCTCATCTAGACCTTCATATTATCTTCATCCTCAGCCTCAGTATCATCCTCCCAATCCAGCTCATAATACTCCTCCAGTTCATATTCTGAAGGAGCTTGGACCAACCAAACCAATCACCTGCCAGGCAGTGTCAGTTCAGTCTGAACCAGGCGGAGTGATTGCACAATACTTATTGCTCTTGCAATCTGTTCCGCAGTTGGGATCTGAGGAGCAGGATCTGAACCGGTCGATTTCTTTTTTGATGGAACTGATCATTTTGAATCCAATTTTCTTTTGCGTGAGGAGGTATTGCCCTGGCTAGAAGGCACCTTCTAAGGTTCGGTTGAAACCGAACCGGGTTGGCCATCCAGCTTAGCGGATTTTGAGACCTCTCTGTCCCAAAGCCGAGCTATTCTTTTTTCTAAAGTGGCTTTAGGGAAATTCATACATATCTGGCAGCCTTTTCTGAGGTGGTCAGAACCCAGACAATAAACACAGACGAGGTGGGGATCAGCTTTAGCAAAAGCCTCCCCATACTCGGTACAGTGTTGAAACCCAGTGGGACCAGTTTTCTTTTTGGGTTTCTCAGACATTGCCTTTTCTCACAAAAAGTACCCTTAACAGCTTTCATGCCAGGTAATACAAAACATTTAGTTCATTAACTGGTTCAAGGGTTGTTTCAAAAAATGGAATAAAACGCAGGTTTTTTTGAGACCGAAAAGTACCAAACCACACTACTTAGTACACAGAAACAAGTTTTGTAGGACAGAATTTTGCTACCCCACTGGACTGACCAATAAAGAACCGAATAAAAACAATTTATATTACTATCTACCCTAATCACACTTCCTGTACAGAAGACAGAGATTTGATCACTGAAAAATAAGAAAGCATTAGGATTAAACCAATCGAATAATTATACTGAACTAAATCAGTGTCCAGAATTGGGCACAGCACTCCAATTTTCTTTGAGACCAGGAAAAAATGGAGTAATAACCTTGGCCCCTGTGTGCCGGAGGGACCAGCTGGAAAGGCCTTTTTGTCTAGAAGCAGCTGAATTTCCTCCCCCAGATGAGAGGGATGGGTGGGTGGACAACTGACGGCGGGGGATTGTCCAGAGGGATAGAGAGAAACTCTACTGAGTACCCTTTTCGAACGGTGTCTAGCACCCACTGGTCTGTGGTAATACTGGACCATTTGAGAGGGTAGAGGGCAAATCTCCCTCCTACCTTCTCAGTCTGCGACTCCCAGGGAAGGTGACAGAGAGACAGCCAGTCAGGTGGTGGGAGTGAAGGGGCCCTGGGAGCTTTGGACTGCCTAGGGACTTGGGAGCCTTTGGGGGGGCAAGGTGGCCCCACCTCTTGAATCCCTTACACTGGGAGGGGGAGGACTCGGATATGGGTAGTGCGGGTACCAGCAAAGAGAGTATCTATAGCCTGATGGTGATAAACCCGGTGTTGGGTACTGAGATGCCAGACAAAGAGGCATTGGGTACTGCAGCATCGGATACTGTGGAGCCGGGTACTGTGGCACCGGGTAATGCGGTGTCAGATACCCTGGCACCAGGGGCTCTGCCAGGGCAGAAGGTCCTGGCAAAGGCCCTGCTGGCAGACTGGACAGAGGAAATGGTCCCGCAGGCATTGGACCCGGAGTAGGGAGACCGCCGAATAGGTCAGATGGTCCTAACGGAAGAATGGGTCTTCCATCGGCCAAAGGAATGCCGGAGGGTGGCATCGGGTCTGGCATTAGCTGGCCTGGCTTCAGAGGGTGGACCCCTGATGGCAGCGTCCCTGACTCATTGACCTCAACTGGGGAAGGAGGGTTAAAATCCCTGGGTGTGAACAGAGGGAATGCGGGGACCTCAGTGGGCAACAGGGTTATCTGTTGCGGACAGCCTAGGTCATCATGCGTGATGATAGGGTCTGATACAGGCAGGATACGAGGGTGGTCATCGGAGGAACAGTGGCCGTCTTATCGGCAGTGTCCGGGCGGACGTTGGAGCCAGCGTCTGACTTATCAGACTCCCTGTCCGAGGAAGGCAGTACAGGAGGGGTGGCCTTGTCCGAAGCGGGGTGGGATAGGCGATCACCCGAGGAGGTGAGCGGCTAAGCAGCCCTGTCTGGGCGGGCATCTGTGGGACCAATGTCTGACTTACCAGATCCGCTTGAACCGGAAGGCCATGATGGAGGAGCGGTCTTGACGGGAGCAGAGGACTCCTTTACCACGGAGGCTCCCGAAGGGCACGTGCACAAGCCGGACGAGAGGGGCGACGTCTTCTTGATAGTCACCAAACAGCCGTCGAGGAGCAATCCCCCAGAGGGGATGATACCTGAAAGGCCACGACCCCAGCCGAAGTCATGGCTGCCATGGATGTCAACTCCCGCTCCCGGTGCTTCTCTTTCTCCTGCTTCTTTTTGTGGCCTTTTGGTGAGGTTGACGCCTGCCTAAGCTTCAACTCCTTCTCCATGGATGCCATTTTCTTATTAAGGAAGTGGGCTTCCAGGGACTGCTGCCTTTACTTGCAGGTAGCCATGTTGAAGTTCTAGCAGTGCTGGCACAGCAGATGGTATGAGAAAAAAAAGAAAAAAATCAAGAAAAAGGGTTGAAAAAGTTGAAACTTTATAACCAACAAAGATACTGATGAGCGCTGTTCTACTGTGAGGAACTTTCACAAGCCGAAAGTGGGAAAGAATTGGAAGGTGGGCATGGGGGACCGCCCCTTTATACCGATGTCACCTGATGCCGGGGTGTTTCCCAGCCAGAGACTGCTAGCTAGAAGTTTTCTGTAGGGTTCTGGCGCTTGGCTGCTTAGTCCTATATGTGAATACCTATTGCAAGAACCCTCTCGAAGTAAGATCAGCCAAACCAAAACCTGCTCTCCTCCCTGAAGCTATGTCCAGACTGTAATGTTGAATAAATATATGGACAGTGCTCCAGGTGGCTGTGGCACAAAGGTCCACTGCTGACACGTTTCTTAGAGAGGCAAAAGAGGTGGCAATGGCCCTGGTGGAATGGCCCTTACCTGAGCCCAGTAAGGGTTTGCCATGGTGTTGATAACAGAAAGAATTGCAATTCATTAACCACTTGGATAGTGTCTGCTTAAGACAGGATCCCATGTCTTATGTTTAGCAAACACCACAAACAACTGGTCCATGGTTCAGACAGAACGAGTCCAGTCCAAATAATTATGAAGGATTCTGTGAACATCCAGAGTATGTAACAAGGCCTCCCCCTGTTGGAGAACTCTGGATAGTAGACCGGAAGGTGGACATCCTGGTTCAGAGTCATGGCGGACACTGCTTTCAGCAGAAATTTGGGATTTGTACGAAGCTGCACACTATCCATATGAAACACAAGGTAAGGCTCCTTGCACATCAGGGCCTGAAGCTCAGAAATCCTCCATGCTGAAGTAATAGCAACTAAAGATAACGTCTCCCAAGAAAGGAGATGTAGCTCGCATGACATCGATGGTTCAAAAGGAGGGAGGGTGAGCTTTTCTAAAACAAACAGGAGATCCCATGGGAGGACTTGATCCCTCGGGGGGGTCTAATATGCAAGATTCCACTGAGAAAGTTTTTGCAGACGTTGAGTTGTGCCAGAGTCCCTTCTCCAACTGCATCATATGCTGGGTCTGTGCAAAGATGCACCTTGATAGAGGAATAGCTAAGGCCTAAGTCAAGGAGGTGGAGTAGGTACTCTAGGATGAACTTGACGGTGCACTGGAGAAGATCCAGGGGTTGGCTTCCTGAGAGAGCCGTCGTCTGATCTGGTGTCTGGAGTGGCAATCCTTGATCCGGCGACCAGTCGTTCTGGTGGGCAGACGGCTGGTGGTCCTCCGCAGACCGTCTGTCAGGCGACTGCTCCTTCTGGGGTGAATGTCTGCTGTCTGACATGGGCGTTCTAGCCGAGGGACGTTTGTCCTTTTTAGAAGTGATTCCTGCAGCCGGTGGGGGAGGCGTCAGCTGACAAATGACCTCCTGTCACTGGTGGGAATTGTCTGGCTTCTTCTGTTTGTCAGAGGACCTGTGGGGCTGTGGCCTTCTTTGGGCTTAACAGCAGGTGACTGTGCATCCTGGCCATGGCCCAGTGAAGACTTATGGGGCTGGTGAGCCGGGCGGACTAGAGCTTTGCCGTGTCTTGAGGACGAAGGCTGGTCCCTGGGCTTAAAGGAGGATGATCTGTGGGCACTAGTTTCATGTGAAGAAGGGGGAAATGGATCCTGACCTCCCGCTGGAGAAAGAATCATGCCTGGAGGAAGACTTGTGGCAGGATTCTGACTGGGGCCTGTCCTTGGAGTGTTTCCCCTGGGACTTCTCTCTATGAGGAGACTCCCTGGTGGGTGAAGATGATCTGGGAACAGATGGGGACTTTCGCATGGCAGCTACTTTCTGCTCGAGGAGGTAAGTCTTTGAGGCCTTAGCCCTGTGGATCTTAGTCTTGTTGCTGAACTTTTGGCAGTGTTAGCAGTCATCTGGCCTGTGGTCGGGGCCAAGACAGATCAGGCAGGCCTCGTGGCTGTTCTTAGCCAGGATTGGTTTGTCACAACTGCACTTCGACTTCCATTGAGTAGGTGAAGGAGAAGACATGCACTGAATCTTTGTCGAAATATTTGAGAAAAATGAGAAAAAACTGTATATTTAAAGACTACTTATCTGTGGTCAACAAAGCGAGGCATCGAACAACACGGGTCGAAGGCGGGAAAGTAACTGAGATGGTGCGGGGGACCACCCCCTCTAAACCACGTCTGACGTCCCTGCTACAGACTGCTTGCTAGTAATTTTTTTCCGAGGGGTTCTAACACCCGTGGCCTTAATCCTAATGGTATTACCTGCTGCAAGAGTTCCACCTCGAAGTCAGATCCTTGCATCCTGTGGTCCCCAAGATGAGCTCCCTAACCCAGATCAGAAGCATCAGAGGTAATGGTATCAGAGAGAGCCTGACAGTGGAAGGGGGCCCCTACCAACAAGTTGGTGAGTTCCTGCCACCAGAGGAGATCTTTCTGAAGACCGTTGGAGATCATGACCAGCTGATCCATGTCCCCCATCTTTTTTGGAACTAGAAGAAGTGGGAGTAAAATCTCCTTCCTATTTGATCCTGAGGTACAGGCTCTATGGCAGCCTTTTGCAGTACAGCCTGGGTCTCCTGATGGATGATGGGGATCTGACCCAATGGGTAAAAGGACATTCCCGGAGGGCTGACTGGAGGAATCTTTAGGAACTCGATGGAATGTCCTCTTTGTATGAGTTGAAGAACCCATACATCTGCGGTGATGGCCTTCCACCCGTCCAGACGGAGGCCGAACCTCCCTCCTACTGGCTCCTCCATGGGTAGTGGAGGTAACGGGAAGAGGGGAAGCAAGTCAGGATGTGGAGGGGAAGGGAGCCTTAGCTTCTGAGGCCACCCTGGCAAATGTGGCCTGAGGAGGTTGTGGTCCTGAGCCAGTGGCATGTTTTCCTTGATGTTTGCCTTGGTTCTGGTTCCTGTTCCAATTTCTTCTGTAACAAAATGGCTGCTTTTTTGTTGACCTAAATGGTACATTCAGCGTACATCTCTTAATGACCTACTGCTCTCCTGCAGCCCAGTGAGAATATCCTTACATAGAAAGATATAATTTGATGGCAGATAAGGACCGCTTGGCCCACCTAGTCTGCCCAGTTCCCTACCTAATGCATAGGCTGCAGATCCTAGCTAACCAACAGCCTGCTTCCTCCTACCCCCCACTAGAATTGCATTATGTCTGTCCCATGCATTCTTAAATTCCCCCACTGTTTTTGAGTCCACTACCTCCTCAGGAAGGCTGTTCCATGTATCCACAACCCTCTCAGTGAAAAATTATTTCCTCGCATTACCTTTGAGCCATCCCCCCTCTATCTTCAAATTGTGCCCCCTTGTTCTTGCACATATCTTTTTCTGAAAGATGCTACCATCTTGGACTCTACTGATTCCCTTGATGTACTTGAATGTTTCTATCATGTCCCCCCTCTCCCTCTTCTCCTCGAGTGT
Organism: Neoceratodus forsteri; assembly: GCA_016271365.2. Classification (NCBI taxonomy): domain Eukaryota; kingdom Metazoa; phylum Chordata; order Ceratodontiformes; family Ceratodontidae; genus Neoceratodus; species Neoceratodus forsteri. The sequence goes on along the minus strand of CM057450.1, from coordinate 653,697,656 downwards.
ATACATATTAAGCTTCTTTAATCTCTCATTGTATGTCTTCTGGTGCAGGCTCTGCACCATTTTAGTTGCCCTCCTCTGGACAGCCTCCATCCTATCAATGTCCTTGCAGAGATGAGGTCTCCAGAACTGGGCGCAGAACTCCAGATGGGGTTCCATCAACTGTCTGTACAGAGGGATGACAACTTCCTGTTTTCTATTGGTGTTGCCTCTCCCTATCCATCCCAGTATCCCACCAGCCCTCCTTACTGCCTTCTCACATTGCTTACCCACCTTAAGGTCATCTGCTATGACTATCCCAAGGTCCCTTTCCATTTCTGTTGTTGTTATTATCTCACCCCCATTGTCTACTCTTTCCCTGAATTTTTGTTTCCCAGGTACATTACTTTGCACTTCTTTGCACTGAATCTAAGCTGCCATATGTTTGACCATTCCTCCAACCTTGCCAAGTCCTTTTGCATCCTCTCCACCCCACCTTCTCTATCAACCCTGTTGCAGATCTTTGTGTCTGCATAGCGTCACCGCCAAAGAGAACAGGGCCCCTGAAAGGTGCGTCCAAAAGGGTAGACTGGACATCTGGTGCCAGACTTGCCAGACACAGCTAAGCTAGGTGTCTAAGGCATATCCCCCGAGGCTGCAGCCTGAGCGACTGAATCAACAGAATCATAGGTTGCTTAGAGTGCGTGCCTGCAGGAAGACTTGTCATCCGTACCTTCTCCAATAATTTCTCCCCTAGTTGCCCATCAGGGACGCCTTGGAGATCCCTCCCTAACTCCGAAAGTGAGGACTTCTGGAACGCTACCATGTGCTAAACGTAGTTGAGTGACCAGATGGAACAGGTGCAAGAAGCGTAAATCTTTCTGCCAAATTGATCCAGCTGCCTCAAATCTTTGTCTGGAGGAGAGGAAGTGAGGTGCTTGGGCTAGGCTGAACAGTCATGGGCAGCAGTAATGACCATAGAGTCAGATTTGGGCTGTGAAGTGAGGTGCGAGATCCCTTCCGGGGGGCAATAAGTCCTGTCAACTTTCCTGGAAGCTGACGGGATTGAAGAAAGCTGCTGCCAAACAGTGGCCGCAAGGTCCTCATGTGGACCCGTCCATGGGGGGATAGGGAGGGGATCCATATTTGTGAGATCTAAGTGCTCAGTCAGTCTCTTACACTGAGGGTCCAGCTCCTTAGACAACCAGCCCAAGGCCTTTTGAATGGTCTGCAAAAGCTTCCCGAAGGAAGGGTCCTCAGTAGGAGATTTGGGTGATGTCTTAGGTTGGGGTTTAGGAATTGTAGAACAAGGTTCTGAGTTGTCTCAGTCTGAGTCGTCGTTAGACTCAGAGGATTCTGGCATCCTGGGTAGGGAGGATCTACACCAGTGTCACCCACTGATAGAGAGCCCGAAGCACAGCCAGATGGCACTGAGCTGGGGGTGGAGCACCCCCACAGGAGAGGAGTGCCCCCTTGAGGCTGAGACCTTTTTAAAATTAGTCAGGAGCAGTGATCTGGCATCCTGCCACCATGCCAGAATGGCACCTTGGTCAGGTGGCGGAGGTGGAGGCAGTGGTTGATGCTGAAACCTGGGATATCCAGGGTAAGAAGGATAGCTGGGGGGGGATTCCAGTAAGGGTATTAGTACTGGTAACTAGAAAACCCTGAAGGGTATCCAGGTATCGGGTATCCAGACAGCAGATAACCCGGTGTTCGGTAGCCTAGAGTAGGGTGGCCCGATGAAGGGTAGCCCGGCGTCGGCAGGTAGCCTGGAGTCAGTGGCACCAGGCCCAGTGTCAGAAGTGAAGGATCCAGTGGTGGGCTGACCAGTGGAGGAGCTAAAGGCCTGGCCAGGGAAGGTGCCGAAGGTCAGGCGAAGGGCCTGAGAGTCCATGCCTGTGAGCCCTAAAGTCTGGCGACAGTTCCCTGGGAAGAAAGGGAACTGTTGGCGGGATTGAACCTGGCAAAGGGGGGAGAGCTCTGGAAGGGACCCCAGTAACATGTCTGGAAGTGCTCCCAACAGGAGGGAAAGGTCGGGAACGGGTAGTGAATCCCTGGAAATGGAAACTAGCAAGTATGAGTGTTCCTCCATGAGCACTATCGTCCCAGGGTCGGGGTCCACAAGGGAGCCTGATGGGAGTGAAGACGGGAGTGAAGACTCTGAGGGCAGATGAAAGGCCAAAGGGCAGCACCCGGAACTCATACTGCTGGTCCTGAAAACAGAAATGAAGGAACTTTCTGTGGGACTTCAGGACCTTGATATGCATATACGAGTCTTGCATATATAGAGAGCACAACCAGTCCCCTTGATGTAGCACCAGAGTCACCATCTGAAATCTCTGGTACTTGACCGAGAGATTGAGCTGACTTAAGTCCAGAATTGTGTGAAGTCTCCTGTTTTCTTTGGGACCAGGAAAAAAACGGGAGTAATAACCTTTGCCCCTCTGTGTGGAGGGACTGGCTGGATGGTCTTTTTGTCTAGAAGTAGCCGAATCTCCTCCTCCAGAAGAGAAGCGTGGGTGGGTGGGTGGAAAATTGACAGGGGGGATTGTCTGGAGGGATAGACAGAAACTCTATTGAGTACCTTTTTCGATTGGTGTCCAGCACCCACTGGTCTGTGGTAATACTGGACCATTCGAGAGGGTAGAGGGCAAATCTCCCTTCTACCTTCTCGGTCTGTGACTCACAGGGAAGGTGGGGGAGAGACAGCGAGTCAGGTGGTTGGAGTGATGGGGACCTGAGCCCTGGGAGCTTTGGGATGCCTAGGGCCTTGGGAGCCTTGGGTGACCCCACCTCTTGAATCCCTTGCCCTTTGAGCTTTTGCCTTCCTGTCCCTGTCCTTTTCGAAAGGGATGGCGATGGGGTTCTTGAGGATGGGATTTGTACATGTGGTAAACATCAGCCACTGCTCTTCATGATTCTTGAAGTTGTTTGACCAAGGCTTCTACCTCTGGGCCAAACAGCACTGGGCCCTGAAATGGGGAATACAAGATGGAGTCCAGCAGGTCCGGCTTAAAACAGTAAGTCTCAGCCAAGATAGCCTCCTCATACACCCCCCCCCCCAAAGCAGGTGCTTGGGAGGCCATGTCCACTGCATCATAAAGGCAGCGCAGGACATGTTTATCCACATGCAGACCTGACTGGGTGCAGGCAAGCACTTCCTTCTTGGCGTCTGAGTCTGGCATAGAACTAACCAGCTCCATAGCGCATTTCTCTTCTTTTACCCTTCAAGAAAGTATTGGAAATCTGTAGCTGAGCTACGGTTTTGCCCTCCATGAGCTGGTGGTAGGCTGACACTACAGAAAGATGGACCTTCAGTGAGGAGTAACTGAGGCCCAACTCCAAAAGATGTGAGAGGTACTCCAGCACCTAGGAGGCTGAGCAAGAAGGAGGGTCCAAACACTTGGCTGTGGCCCAAATAGAAATGTTCTTCCATTTTATGGCAGAGGTAGACCTGGTGGAGGGTTTCCTAGTCTCCACCAGGACCTGGCCAACTTGTGTGGAAACTCCATAGTGAGAAACCGCTATGTCCACAGGTGCCACACATGAAGGTGAGAGACTTGAGGCTTGGATGTACCAGGGTGCCCTGCTCCTGAGACAGAAAGTCGTGGGAAAGAGCAGAGGAACCGGTGGTTCTAGAACTAGTTGTCGCAACAGCAGGAACCAAATCTGCAGAGGCCACAGAGGAGCAATTAAGATAATGTGAGCCCCCTCTGCCTGTACCTTCAGAAGAACCTTTTGAATAACAGGAAAGTGAGGAAATGCATAGAGAAACCTTCCTGTCCAGAAGAGAGACAGTGCATCTCCTACTGAGGAGGTCATAGAGTCAAAAACAGTGGGGGAATTCAAGAATGCATGGGACAGACATAGGCAATTCTAGTGGGGGTAGGAGAAAGTAGGCTGTTGGTTAACTAAGATCTGCAGCTTATCCGTTAGGTAGGGAAATGGGCAGACTAGGTGGGCCAAGCAGTCCTTATCTGCCATCAAATTCTATGTTTCTATGTGTCTATCTGGTGAAGATGAATTTCAGGATATGAGGGGTCAGGGTCCATTCATGATGGCCCTGGGATATTCTGCTCAAAGGATCTGCCAACACATTGTCCTTCCCTGAAAGATGAACTACTGTCAGAGAAGCTTGAAGAGAGTAAGCTAGAGACCACAGTTTCATGACTTATGTGCACAAGACCATTGACAGAGTGCCTCCCTGCTTGTTTATGTACAACAGTGTGGTGGTGTTCTGTTCTGACTTGCACCACTTTGCCTTTCAGTGACTCCAAGAAAGCCTGGAGGGCTAGGAACACAGCTCTGAGTTCCAGGAGACTTATATGCAAGACAGACTCTTGCTGTGATCAAACTCCCTGTGCAGTGAGAGCCCCCAGATAGGCTCCCCAACCCAGTAGAGAGGCATCTGTAGTTAAAACCACTGAGGGGACGTGACTGAGAAATGGAACACCCTGTCTGAGATTGTCCAGATCCAGCCACCACTGGAGAGCCTGGACCAGAGTCCGAGTCACTGGAATCAGTTTGGTGAGAGAATCTTTCTTCTGAGACCAAAATGACCTTAAGTGGAACTGAATGTTCCTCATCTGAAACCTGGCTCCTTGTACCACTACAGTCTTAAATGCCATGTAGCCTAGGAGTTGAAGAAAGTGGCTGGCTGTACGAGAGACCAGAGGTCAAAAAGAGGAAGCCAGATCTGTAAGGGATTTTACCCTTGTATGTGGGAGGGGGTGCTTGCTCAGACTGTATTTAACTCTACTCCTATAAAAGTGAGGAGTTGTACAGGTTCGAAAACTGATTTGGAAAGACTAAGAATGAATCATAGGGAACTGAGAAGGTCCTGAGAAACTTCCAGAGCTGACTTGACTTGGTCTGAGGACTGGTCTACAAAGAGCCAGATGTCCAGATAAGGGAAGATTGAGATACCCTGCCTTCTAAGGAAGGCCACTACTACTGCAAGGAACTTTGTAAATACCCTAGGGGATGAAGTTGCCACATCATTAGAGTCAACAGCAGCATGAAATTGCACTTTTGATGCCTCAATTCCATCAGCAGCTACCTCCTCCAGCTCTTTAGCTAGCTGGGGGTTGGCCTTCTGAGCCAGTTCCATTACTGTATCTCACCTGGACTTCTGGTACCTAGCTGTATAGGCCATCTAAGCTCAATCCTTCCTCATCCCCACCGACCCCTGGCAACCCTGGCTCATAACTGAACATGGGTCACTGGTGTGGCGTGAGGTGTGGTGTCCAGTGACTCAACACTCAGCACCACCAGGCCAGCTTGACCTGGCCTTTTTACTCGGAGTCCCGCTACTGGAATTGGTAACTTCAAGTATCCCCTTCTTTTAAGAGTTCCCATCTGCGGTCCGTGCCCATACTAGGCTGGACCCCAGCCAGGTACCCACTCACTAACTCCCCCATCCTTGCAAAATCCACCCTCTTGAATGCCAAGAAAAACATCCCCTTTGTTATTCAATGGCCTCCCACAAGCTCTCCCAGACCAGAAAAAGGCATTTCCTGATGTCCAGTGGTCCCCCAGTTTCCTCTCATACAAGGCCCCACCACAAGTAATTCATAGAAACATAGAAACATAGAATTTGATGGCAGATAAGGACCGCTTGGCCCACCTAGTCTGCCCATTTCCCTACCTGATGGATAAGCTGCAGATTCTAGTTAATCAACAGCTTACTTCCTCCTACCCCTCACTAGAATTGCCATATGCCTGTCCCATGTATTCTTGAATTCTCCCACTGTTCCTGACTTCACAACCTCCTCAGGAAGGCTGTTCCATGCATCCACAACCCTCTCTGTGAAAAAATACTTTCTAACATTACCTCTGAGCCATCCCCCCTCTATCTTCAAATTGTGCCCCCTTGTTCTTGCACATCTCTTCTTCTGAAAGATACTACCCTCTTGTACTTTGTTAATTCTCTTGTGATACTTGAAAGTTTCTATCATGTCCCCCCTCTCCCTCCTTTCCTCAAGGGTATACATATTAAGCTGCTTTAGTCTCTCCTCGTATGTCTTCTGGTGCAGACCCTGCACCATTTTGGTTGCCCTCCTCTGAACAGCCTCCACTCTGTCTATATCTTTGCAGAGATGGGGTCTCACAATTACCAGTACTCAGATGGGGTCTCACTAACTGTCTGTACAGAGGGATAACAACTTCCTGTTTTCTACTGTTGATGCCTCTCCCTATGTATCTCAGTATCCCCCCAGCCCTCCTTACTGCCTTCTCACATTGCTTGTCCACCTTTAGGTCATCTGATATAATTACCCCTAGGTCTCTTTCAATTGTTGTTGTTGTTATTAACTCATCCCCCACTGTGTACTCTTCCCCTGGGTTTTTGTTTCCCAGATGCATTACCTTGCACTTCTTTGCATTGAATCTGAGCTGCCACATATTTGACCATTCCTCCAACCTTGCCAAGTCCCTTTTCATTTTTTTCATTCCACCTTGTGTATTAATCCTGTTGCAGATCTTTGTGTCATCTTCAAAGAGACATACCTTTCCTTCCAGGTGCTCTCCAATGTCACTTATAAAGACATTAAAGAGAACCGGTCCCAGTACCAAACCCTGCGGTACCCCGCTAGTTACCTTCCTTTCTTCAGTGTGGACTCCGTTTACTATTACCCTTTGCGTCCTGTTGTCCAGCCAGTTTTTTATTCAGGATACCACCTTGGGACCCACTCCAAGGCTGACTAACTTGTATATTAATCTTTTGTGTGAGACTGTGTCAAATGCCTTGCTAAAATCTAGGTAGGCCAAATCTACAGCCCCTCCCTGGTCTACTACTTTGGTCACCCAGTCAAAGAAATCTATTAGGTTCATCTGACATGACCTTCCTGCTCTGAAACCATGCTGCCTGGGTCCTGTGCCACACTGGCCTCTAGGTACTCAACAATTCTTTCCTTCAGAAGAGATTCCATCATTTTCCCTACCACTGAAGTCAAACTAACTGGTCTGTAGTTTCCTGCCTTTGTCCTGCTCCCACTTTTGTGAAGTGGAATCACATTTGCTTCAAATTCACTCCTGTTGTCCAATAGCCCAACAATGACCTCATATTCCATGACCCAACCTATCAAAAAGGATACCCAGTTTGCCAATTGCCACTCAAATCCCTTTAAAACCAGGCACCGCATGAACTGGGATTATAGGGCACATGTCCCAAACAAGTCCTCCCATACCAGACACAACCAAATAATATGTGGAGTGCATCTTACCAGGATACTGTGGAGTCAGAAGCAGGAATCTTGAAGGGACGATGTCCATCAGTGCTGAAAATTAAAATATAGGAATGGAGTCACAAAGGATCTGTAGTTCTTAATAAATTATTAATATATGATATGTTCGCAATAGAGTTATACTTATCTGATGGTGAAGGAGTGCTCATCCATTCAGGCATGTGAAAGAGAAACAACAATGGGTTAATATGAAGAAGATACAGTAATGAGATAAGAAACCGATAGTGGATAGATACTGTTGGTGCATTGGACTACATTTGATTGCAATGGTGCATAAGATAAAAAATTACTGCTAAAACAGAGTATAATGATAATAATAGAGGTATAGAGGAATAAAATTAGTTAACAAATAGAAGAAAACGTGTTGTTAGTGAAAATGATAGAAAGACCAGTGCTCTCTATCTAGATGGCCAATTTTCAAGTGACTGTAGTATCCCGGTTGGGATAGGTGATATTCCTTTTGGTTCACTGGCCCGTTGTTGTCTGGGCAATCAGTTAAGTTCATTCACTGGCCCTTTTAATGGCATTCATTCTTGGCACCTCGTTTGTAAATGAAGCCCCTAGTTCACTTCGACCATCAAATTGGCACAACATGCACCTTAATAACATGCGCTATAACAAATTTTCACATGCACCTTGATAACATGCACTATCACAAATTTTCCATGCGACCATCAAATTGGCACAATATGCACCTTGATAATTTGTGCTATCACGATTTCTCACTTTGACAGTCAAATTGTCCAAACATGCACCTTGATACATGCGCTATCAATAATTTAGCACCTTAATATAGTATGGTTGAGGATCAATTTCTTTAGCAGAGATCAAAATGTTGAATAAAAACCAACAACATTTACTAAACATGTCTGTCGGTGGTGTGTCAAGCATCATCCTACCTGTTATTATAGGTTGCATGCAAAGTAGCCCAATAGATTTGTCCACCCTCCAACACCCTGAATCCAAGAAAACATGTTATTTTTTATTTATGCAACCATAAAATATCTTATTTCACAGTGGTTAGTCTCACTCTCTCAAAACTCCCCCAAACTGAACATCCACAACTGGGATCCAGCAATCACAACATTGTGTAGTTTAGCATAGGGATAGATACTAACTCAAGTCATACTAGGACAAAGGTTTTGGATTTCAAAAATGCTGACTTTGCTGAAATGGGGAGGGGTATCAAAAGAGTTCTGGAGAGAATGGGGCAGGAGGGGGAGTGTAAGCATCTAAAGGAAGCCTTAATGGAAGTTACAAACCAATGCATCAGATTGTCATCCAAAGGCAAGAGAATAAGAAAGTCACCATGGTTCTCAAAAGAGGTGGCGGTAAAGGTCAGGGCAAAAAGGAAAGTGTTCAGGAATTGTAAGGAGACCCTTTCATGAGGAGGACAGGGAGGAATACCTAGAGTGTCTAAGGGAAGTGGGGAAGGCAGTAAGGAGAGCAAAGGCACAGACTGAGGAAGGTTTAGCACAGTAAGTTAAGTAAGGGAACAAGATACTCTTCAGGTACATCAGAAAAAGAAGAAACAACAAGGAGGGGATTGCAAGGCTCAAGGAAGAGGTAGGGGAATGCAAGGAAGGAGACATGGAAAAGGCAGAAATACTGAATAAATATCTCTATTCAGTATATGCAGAACAGGGCAAGGGACAGGGACAGCAGCAGTACAGCAGTTTCCAATGGGGTGAAGAGGTAGACAATATTCCATTTACGTGTGAAAGCATAGTGGGGCATTTAGAAGCCATTAGAGCCCAGGACCATAGGCAACATTGTTTCACAGCATGAGGTCATTTCAGACAAAGCTGGCTGATTTCTTTGACTTGGTGGCAAAGGAAGTAAACTAGGGTGGGGCAGTGGACATCACTTACCTTGATTTCAGCAAAGCCTTTGACACTGTCCCACATAGGAGGCTGATAGACAAGCTGGGTAATCTGGGCATGGGGGACAGGGTGGTAAATTGGGTTCAAAACTGGCTAACAGACAGTAGGCAGAGAGTGGTGGTAAATGGGGTACAGTCTGGGGAGAGAGAGGTGGTTAAGTAGTGGGCTGCCTCAGGGATCTGTCCTGGGGCCAGTCCTGTTCAATGTCTAAATTAGCGACATTTGCAGAAAGGTTCTAGGGAAAGGTCTGCCTGTTTGCAGATGGCACCAAGATCTTTACCAGAGTGGAAACCCCAGAGGGGATGGAGAAAATGATTATGGACCAGGAGAAGCTTGAAAAATGGTCAGAGGATTGGCAACCAAAGTTCAATTTAAATAAGTGCAAAATGATGCCCCTGTGACACAGAAACCCTGAGGAAAGCTACAGAATGTGTGTGTGTGGGGGGGGAGGTCACTGCAAGTCACAAAGGAGGAAAGGGACCGGGGGGGTTATGTCAAAGCAGAATGCTAAGGTAGCTGGGATGGGCCAGTGACATGCAGGGGTGCATAGGCAGGAGCATCACCAGCAGAAGGAGAGAGGTAGTGATGCCATTATATAAAACATGGTCAGGCCTTACATGGAGTACATTAACAGACTGGGGATGGTCCAGAAAAGGGTGACTAAGATGGTACAGGAATTGAAACACAAGACTTATGAGAGATTAAAGGATCTCAATATGTACTCGCTGGAAGAGAGGAGGGAAAGAGTAGACATGAATGAAATATTAAGTACATCAAGGGTATAAACAAGGTGTGGAGGGGGAACTGTGGATGGATTCAATCATCCTTGGAAAAGGCAGAGGGGAACCATAGGAGGCACAAACGCAGGTGGGTCAGAAGCAGTAATCCAGTACAAGGGCTTACAGGCAGACTAGATGGGCCAGGTATTCCTTATCTGTCAATAATGCCTCTGTTTCATCTGGACCACTCCACAGACGCCTAATAAATACATTTCCCCTAGTTGACCCTCCTCAGTGCTGTCAATTACTTACTTCTGATCACTCTTCCTGACACTGGACCCCCACCCAGACCACTAGCCAACCCCTAAATCTTCATCCCCCAACTCGACCACCCTACATTCATGTCACCCCCTCCACACCCCCATTGACCACACTTTATTAACCAGGACAACTACCAACTCTGACAGAAATTTCTCATTTTGTCCCAAATGAAAAGCTCTTCCTGGTGTCCAATAGCCTCTCCATGCCCTCCCAAACCAGGCAGTGGCACAATAAATGCATTCCCTATTGTCCGGTTGTACCCCAATTCCTTCCAACACCAGGAATAACAACATGTAAAGTATAATACTAACCTTGACTAGTGAACAGATCCATGTTTGAAAACCTTTGAAAACTCAGACCAGGACTCTACTAGACAGATGTTCTTGTCATTCAGTAATGTGTCTTATCAGAAGCTTTCCTGTAGAAAGACACAAAGTGATATGTTAAGGAAAACATCCCTTCCCATCTCTCTTTCTCTCTCTCTCTCTCTCTCTCTCTCTCTGTCTCCCCTCTGGATTGCACAGTTCAAAGATGGATTTTACCAGCCTGCCATTGCCCGGGCTGTATACAAAAATATACATTTTGTCAGAGAATAAACTTTATTTGTGATTTGTGTGACTGTAAATGTCTCTCTTGTGGCCCGTAGTCTCTCTCTCTCTCTCTCTCTTTCACCCCCAACCCCGTGTGGCACAACTCAAAGGCTTCTTTTGCCAGTCTGCTCTAGCCCAGTCTGTACACACACAGCCACACTGAGGCCATGAATTCACTTTATTTGTGATATCTGTGCCTGTAAAAATGTCTCTTTGGTCCCCAATAGTCCTCTCTCCCCTCTGGACTGCACAAGTCAAAGATTTATTTTTCCAGCCTTCCATTGCACATCCTGAACACAAAAAGCCACATATAATCCAAGAATAAATTTTATTTGTGATTTATGTGACTGTAAAATATGTCTCTTGTGGCCCGTGGTCTCTCTGACCCCCCCAAATATGGCACGAGTCAAAGGATTAAGGAAGAAGCCCAAAAAGAGTACCCAAAGATGTCGAGCTCCGAAGAGGCAAGGATGATGAATGAATTCTGAGAAGCTAAGGTTGGACTTCCTAAGGAGAGAGGGGAAAGCCGGGACCACCATCCACCTCCATCCAACAGCAGAACCTAACTAACCAAAGAAAGCACTAACTCTAACTCTAACTAATATTATGACTATTGGCACAGAGAAGAGGAAAAAAAACCCTTTGAGGAGGAAACCTCTAGGGATCCAAGGCCTAGGTCGCCTTCCCTCCAGGCTGACGATGTTTAATTTTAGGACGTATGTCGGTAAAGAGAATGGTCCATTAATGAGGGAAATAACAAGGGAGGATGATGACGGGATAGTGAAAAAACTCCAAAGAAGCACAGATTAAAGAATGAACATGAGGCAGCAGGGACCCAAGAAGGGTATGTTCAAGTAGTCGATGGAAGGGAGTAGATCCTTGTAGAAGTCAGAGGAGCAAGGGGAATCCAGATGTGCTCACCAGGAGACTGAGGGTAGGGAAGACCAGAGGAAAATGCAGACTGGCCTGACTTGAGTGATGTGAGTGAGCAGACACTGATGCTGATGAGGCATGCTTGATTATGCAATGTGAACGATGAGACCTTGAATGATTAGACCCTGAGGTTGTAGTCGATGAGGTAGCATAGGATTCAATGATAGGAATGCTAGAGTAAGCAATGTAAATAGATAAACCTTGAGGTAATGATGACTGGAGTTATGACTGGAGTTATGAACCGATACATGCAGCAGGATGGCCGTGGATCGATGAGGTGGCATGGGAGTCATGATAGGTACACCCAAAAGGAAACATCGATTGCAGACCTTGACTGAAGTGAATGCTTGATGGCTGTTATGGAACGCGAACAGGAGGAGACGGGAATTAACTTGAAAATTAACTTGTACAAAGGTAGTAGGAATAAGTAGGCTCCTCGAAAGGAGATAGACTGCGAGGCCAAGAAGGCATGTCTGGAACCAGAGGGAATACAAACCAGAGGGCACGCTCAGGAGGAGCATTAGAGGAGCAACTCGGGTTGAACTATTGAAGAGCAAAAGTGGACGACGTATGATGAGGAGGGAAGAAAAATTACTCACCTCAGTAATCTTCTTTCTTCCATGGGGTCCTTTAGCATCAGTAACTTTTTTGCACTTAGCTGGCTAGGTGCAATTGACCAGGAGGTGTGCCTTTAAGAGATATTTAATGAGCATAGGGCCAAGCTAATCAAAAGACAGGAGGGGGTGTGAACTGAGTGAGAGCTGTTGACTGCTTCATAATTTTTTCAAGGAAAAACAAGGGCAAATGTCCCAAAAATGAATCAACAGGATTCAAAAAACATGAAATGCCCAAAAGTGGAAACAGAAACAACAGCAACATGAAGTAAAAACTCATCAATAAGAAATGCCAAATTTGGTAAAAGGCAACGTAAGAGCCCTTCTCTCACAGGTGAACCGGGGAGGAAGGGTGGGAGCTTACTGATGCTAAAGGACCCCATGAAAGAAAGAAGATTACTGTGTGAGTAATTTTTTCTTCTTACCCCAGGAGTCCTTTAGCATGTTACTTTTTTGCAGACTAGCAAGCAGTACCAAGTGGGTGGCAGGCAGAGAACCTACTTAGGAAAGAAGCTCTGCAGAACTGCCCTGACAAATTTGTCATCAGATCTGGTCTGTACATCCAAACTGTAGTGTTTCACAAAGGTGTGCACAGATTTCCAGGTAGCTGCTTTGCAGACATCCAGAAGGGGAATGTCCCTTGCTGCTGCAAGCGAGGCTGCAGCGCCCATGGTGGAATGGGCCCTGAGCCCCACTGGAGGTTGTTGACCAGCTTTCTCATAGCAGAATCTAATACAAGAGACCAACCAACAAGAAGTAGTTCTCTTGGTAGCTAGTCTTCCCCTGTCTACATCCATGTAGGTAAGGAACAACTGAGTGGAAGAGCCTCAGGACTGTCTAGTATGCTCTAGGTAGTGAACGATGGCTCTTTTGACATACAAGCTGTGGCGCTTTTGCTCACCAGGAGTGGATGGCTCAGTAAAGAAGACAGGCAGAGTAATAGACTGGTTCAAGTGAAACTCTGAAACCACCTTTGGCAGAAATTTCCTATGTGTCCTGAGCTCAACTTTATCGTTGTGAGGGATGATGTAATTCGGCTCAGTGCACAGGGGCCTGTAGCTCTGAAATCCTTCTGGCAGACGTAATGGCTACCAGAAAGACGGTCTTCCAAGTTACAAACTTGATGTAGGCTGTGGACATAGGCTCAAAAGGTGGATTCATGAGCCCATCTATGCAAAGGTTCACGCTCCAAGTAGGAACCGGCTCCCTGGTTGGAGGCTAGAGGTGCAAGAGGCCTTTGAAAAGCTGTTTAAAAATGTTGTGGGAAAAATAATGATTTCTTCTTTCCCACCGAAAGGTTGGCTGAAATTGCCGCCAGTTGTAGCTTGAGTGAAGATGGTTTCATGCCCGATGCTTGTAGGTGTACCAGGTAGTCTAGCAGCTGAGGGTCTGAAGCTGATAGGGGTTTGACCTTTTCGCTCCTGCACCAGAGGGAAAACCTTTTCCATTTGGCTGCATAAGTCTTCTTAGTGTTCAGTTTTTTAGCCATCCTCAGTATCTTAAGGACCTGTTCAGAGTACTGTGAGGATGGTAACTCTAACTTCTCAAGAACCAGGCCTTGAGGTGAAGAGAGTGTATGTCTGAGTACTGCACTCCCGTCTGAGGAAGGATCAGCAGGGAGCAAGTTGGAGGCAGGCAAATGGACCTGTTGCAGGGCATTGAGAGTAGGAGAGGGTACCAAGCTTTCCTGGGCCAGTCTGGAGCCACTAGGATCATTGGATGCAGGTTGCTGCCTGAGTTTCAGCAAAACCCTGAATATCAGAGGAAAGGGAAGAAATGCGTATTGGAACCTTCCTGACCAGTCCAGGATCAGGGCATCCAGAGGAAGTGTTCCCAGAACTGGGGGCCTACAACAGCACTGAGGAAGCTGAAAATTGAGAAGCAAGGCAAACAGATCCACGTCTGGTGTGCCCCACTGCCTGAACACTGTGGCTAGTACTTGCTTGCTCAGTGTCCATTCGCTCTGACCTTGACTGATGTGGCTTAGAGCATCCACCAGAGAATTGAGTTTGCCTGGGAGGTGAATAGCTGAGAGGCTGACTCTCAGGGAGAATGCTAGAGACCAGAGCTTCAGAGCTTCCAAACAGAGTATTCCTGATCTGGTACCACCCTGCTTTTTTATGTAGAACATTGCAGAGGTGCTGTCCATTTGAATTTGAACCGCCTGCCCTTCAATGCTGGGAGTGAAAGCTTTGAGAGCTAGAATGACTGCTCTTAGCTCCAAAAGATGTATGTGCAACTGCGACTCTTCGGGAGTCCAGTTGCTGCTTACTGAGGCACTGCCTAGATGAGCTCCCCAGCCCAACAGGGAGGCATCTGTGGTGATCACCTTTGTGGGAAGAGGAGCTTGAAAGGGAACCCCTGCCTGAAAATTTGCAGGGTCCTTCCACCACAGCAAGTTTTGGAGGAACTGTTCCGACACTGGTATTAACTTGGAAAATGTGTTGGTTCTCTGAGACCAGCGAGCTCTGAGGTAGGCTTGCAGGAGTCCCATCCTATACCTGACCCCTGGGACTACTGCAGTCATAGAGGCCATATGTCCCAGAAGTTTGAGGAAATGTCTGGCTGGTCTTGGCTGTCCCTGTGCGAAAGAATATGCCACTGAAAGGAAACTCTGAATTCTTTCCTGTGTGAGGAAAGCATATCCCTTCTGAGTGTCCAGCTGGGCCCCTATGAAGGTGAGCAGCTGGCGGGTTCCAGGTGAGATTTACTGAGATTTACCAGGAAAGCCAGAGACTCCAGAGTGCGTTCTGTGAGGGAAAGTGATTCCTTGACTTGGCAAGGAGACTTTGCTACTATGAGCCAGTCATCCAGATAGGGGTAGAGAGTGACATCCAGTCTCCTGAGATGTGCTGCTACCACTGCGAGACACTTAGTAAAGACTCTTGGTGCTGAGGACAGACCGAAGGGCATTGTGGTGAACTGATAGTGACCTGAAGGAAGTTTGAACCTGAGAAACTTCCTGTGAGATCTCCTTATGGGTGAGTGGAAGTAGGCGTCCTTTAAGTCGAGGGAGGCTAGCCAGTCACCCTGCTGTAAGGACTGTATGATCAGTGACAGAGTAACCATTTTGAATTTGGGTTTTTTCAGATGTTTGTTTAAATATCTGAGATCTAAGATAGGTCGCCACTCCCAAGTTTTCTTTTGTGTCAAAAAATACCTGAAGTAGAGTCCCTTGCCCTTCTCATGGGTGGGGACCCTCTCCACTGCTCATAAAGCCAGAAGGTTTTATACCTCCATTTCCTACAGTGGTATCTGTGATGGTGACAGAGGTCTTGACACCTGGGTATGCTTGAGGTCTGGCAGCTGCTTGAACTGTAATGACAGACCCTTCTCCACTATCTCTAGCACCCACCTGTTCAACCTGATGAGGGACCAATGCTGAAGATAGTGAGAGAGTCTGCCTCCAACCGGAAACGGGGAGGCGACCTGGACACTCACATCAGGACTTAGACTGAGAGGCAGATGGGTGGGTAGAGGTGACTCTTCTTTGGCCCCTTCTGCCCCTGCCTCTGAAAGAACCTCTGTACTGGCTAAAGTCAGATTGGGGATAGGGATTGTAAGGCCTGGGAACAAAACTTATGCCCCTACCACCCCTGGGATGGGATCTCTGAGGGGTGGCAGGTTTAAGCTTGGATGAATGGCTCTGCCAGAAGGCCTTGTACTCATTGACCTTTTTCATGTAGTCAATGGTTCTGTAATCAAACAACATATTTTGATCACAGGGAAAATCCATGGCCTTGTTCGGAGTGTCTGTCGTCAGACTGGTTGTTCTAAGCCAGGCGAAGCTTCTCAGAGATATGGCATGGGCTATTGCCAAAGAGGCTGCATCATTTTTGTCATCTGCCATGTGGAATTGGTACATAGTAGCTTCCAAGGTAGTTTTTGACAAATCCATCAGCTCCTGCACCATAGAGTCTGATCCGTTGTGGGCGATAGCCTAGACAGATTTCCAAAGGGCTTTCTGATATTTGGCTGTGAATGCCATATAAGAAGAAAGCCTGAGAAGCAGGGAAGCTGTGGCATACATCTTCTTTGCTATAAAGTCTATTTTCTTGAAATCCTTGTCAGGGGGAGAGGGCGACAAGGAGACTCCAGCTTTCTCACAAGCTGCCTGCTGCACTATACTGTCATGGCTAGGGTGTGCTGACAGGAACTCGGTACCATTTTTAGACAATTTATATTTTCTCACAAGCTGCTTATCAACTCCTAGTACTGAAGTGGGGTGTTGAAGCACCTTCATGGTATTTTTTCTAAATGCATTATAGATAGGGATGACCAGGGTCGTTGAGGATGAAAGACTCTTCATCTCCCTATAATCTTCATCTTCATTGACATCCTGGGTGGGTTCCTGTGTAGGGAGGTCCAGGGTATCCAGCATATTTTGTATAAATGTAAACAAAGAAGAAGGATCCTCGTGGTCACCCGGGGGATCCCCAAGGTGAGGGTCCGGTGACTCCTGGGACTCAAGGTCCTCAAAATCCATGTCAGGGGCATCATAAAATTGATTATCATCTGCATCACCCTCACAGTCTATAGAACAGAGAACTGTGGAAGAGTGTGTGCCAGCCCCAGTAAATCGAGAACCCATCTCTTGAAGGGTCTGAAACAGTTGCCATGCTTTTTCCATATCTTGCACTGACAGAAGAACCTGCACAGTTTGTAAGTGTTTTGTTTTTTCTGTATGCTTTAAGCTGCCTGTTTTCTCACTATTGGCTTTCCCAGGAGCACGGGAGCATATCTGTCTTTTTTTTGTAAATATCATTTTTATTAAGGAAGATTTTACAATTTATGCACAGTTTGACAGTCACATTTCGTCATAAGCATTAAAGACATTGCATCAGATGTACAGAGGTACAGGTCTATTAATAAGATTGCACAAAATTATTATAATAACCATCTTAATCCAGTAACACATGCCCCACTATCACTCTACTGATTATCCCAGATTTGAATCATCTATCCCTCCTCACTGCCCACCTCCCCCAGCTCCCCCCCCTCGCCCAGTCAGAGCCCTATTCAACCTCTATTAAGTGAACTTTTTAAGGTGGTCCAGGCAAGGGCCAGGAGTCCATAAACTATGACCTGAGGAGCCAGTTAAGTGAGGTGTTGTATTAAGGCACAAAATGAGGGTCTTTGGCCATAATATAGATGATCCATCTCCTCCACTTCAAAGAGCCTAGTTCTGCCTGATCATTTAAATTGTGGGTTATTTTTTCGGATCTATATATAAGGTGGACTATCTCTCTCCAACCCGAAAGGGTAGGGGGCTCAACTGTGAGCCAACGCTTAGTGATAGCTTTCTTCGCTGCCAGGAGAAGAATATTTAATAGGTATCGGGCATGGGGGTCACGCAGGCCAGGAGGAAAGCAATGCAGGATAAAGAAGTCGCCCCTATAAGGAAGTCCGACCCCAAAGAGGTCTTCTAACTCCTCAAATAAAGCCTGCAGAAAAGGCTGCAGTTTTGAACAGGACCAAAAAATATGAGAGTGGTGAGCAGCAACCTCACCACATAGGCGCCAACACGCTGCAGATCGGGTAGTGCCATAATGAAAGGTTATTACCGGAGTTCGGAAAAATCTCATCAGTAATTGCCATGAAAATAACCTCCAGGAATGAGAGTAAGTGATTCTTGATACTATACACAAAAGAACTTCCCACTGTTGAGGTGTAATTTGAGTACCCAACTACTCGTTCCATTTTTTCCTTAACCGTGATGTGTCTCCCCCTGTTGTTTCCAGCAGGGACCTATACAGCACTGAAACAGTGTTCGGAAGTCCCCGGGATTTTAATACTTGTTGAAGCATTCGGATCACTGAGTGGTGTGCCTCAGGTGAACGAACATTAAGGGGTAGGGATTCAAAATAGTGTCGGAGTTGTAGATATAGAAAAAAACCTGATTGGCATAGGTAGAATTCATGACTGATTTCCCCAGACTCTCTAAAGTGGGAGCCAATTTGCAGTTCTGAAAGCTGGAAGAGATGGGCATGCCTCCAAGTCCAAAAGGTATGGTCTGAGAGGGCTGGGGGAAAATCCTCCAGTAGGTCTATTGGGCAAACTAAGACCAGAAAAGGAGTAATCCCCAGGTCCTTTCACATCGAGTACCAGACCTGTGCTTGATACACCATCCATGGGTCCCAAGCAGGCTGGCCTAATGAGGGTGTTTTTTTGTGGAATATCGCTTTTTGGTATTCCCGGTGAGGGAGCATGCTCTCCTCAATTTCCCTCCACCTGGCTGAGGTCATTCCTATAAGGCGCTGTATTATAAAAGAGAGGTGAGATGCCCAGTAGTAAAGTTTCAGGTTGGGGAGTGCCATGCCCCCCCCGAGCTTTAGGGAGGTGGAGTGTCCCCATTTTAATTCTAGGGCATCTTCCTGCCCAGACAAATTTCACTATGACCTTGTTCCAAACCTTAAAGAAACTGTCCGGCAGATTGAGGGGTAAATTCTGGAACAAATAGAGAATCCTCAGAAGAGTTACCATCTGGACCACCTCTATGTGCTGGAACATTTTCAGTGGAAGGACGTTCCATCTTTCAAAGTCTTGTTTCATCTGGGATGTAAAGGGGTGGTAGTTGTTATTTAGAGTATCCTCAGCCCGATGCGAGAGGTAAATTCCTAAATATTTTAGCTTGGTAAGCCCCCAGCGGAAGGGATACCTTTCCTTAAATGCTTCAGATGGAGCATAGTGAAAGGTGAGGACATCGGTCTTGCTGGTATTCAGCTTGTAACCCGAATGTGACCTGAATTCTTCCAAGAGACGAAAAATGGAAGGTATAGATTGTTCGGGTTTAGTAAGGAATAGCAGAACGTCATCCGCGTAAAGAACTGCCCAGTGCTCTGTGCCATCTATAGTCACTCCAAAAATCTCAGATGACAATCTAATTGCCTGGGCCAGAGGTTCAATAAAGATGGCAAAAAGGCCTGGTGATAGTGGGCAGCCCTGACGCGTACCCCTGTAAAGGGGAAAGTATTCGGAGTGGTGGCCGGATGTTTTAACAGATGCCTTTGGGGACGCATAGATTTTCCTAAGAGTATCTATGAAGGGTCCCGGGAAGCGCATAGCGGTCATTGTGGTGAACAGAAAAAGCCATGACACCTGATCAAAGGCCTTCTCAGCATCAAGGCTGAGAAGGACCAAAGAGTCCTCCCGGGATTGCATTTCATGGACCAAATGAAGGGCCCTATGAGTGTTATCTGAAGTGAACCTAGAACTCACAAAATCTGTTTGGTGGAGATCAATCAACTCTGGTAGTATAAGGTCCAGTTGCCAGGCCAGGATGGACATAAAGTATTTGTAGTCGAGTTAAGGACCAATATCGGTCTATATGAGCTACATTGTAGAGGGTCCTTACCTGGTTTGGGGATGACGGAAATTGTGGCATACGCCCAACTGGGCAGAGGGGATTCACCGGCAAGGACCTTGTTAAACGCTGCTAGTAACAGCTTACTGATAGACTGAGTCGAGCTTTTATAAAACTCAGTCCCGTAACCATCAGGCCCAGGGGCTTTTTGGGTTTTAGACTTGGAGATGACCAACATCAACTCCTCCGGTGAAATTGGTCTCACCATGAGGTCCTGCTGTTCATGATTAAGTGTAGGTATCTTTAGAGCCGATAGAAAAGATTCAGTGTGTGACAAATCTGTCTCCTGATCCGGAGTGTACAAGGTTTTATAATATTGACAAAAGGCCTGAGATATGTTTTTAAGTTTGGTTTGACACTCTCCCGTCCTGGGGTCCTTTATCATTGCAATAGTAGACAGCTTACGATGTTGACGGAGTCGCTACGCCAGTAACCAGGAGGCTCAAGGGCTGATCTTGCCATATCTCTGCCGGAGGTATGCAAGGGCAACCTCGATTTGCTGCAGACATAAGGAGTCCAGCTCATTCCTGGTCTGCTTTATCTGGGGAAGAACCAAGTCATCACCTTGTTGGTGAGCCAGCTGAAGGAACTGAAGATCCTGTTCCAGCTGAAGCTGTCTTTCCTTTCGTGCCTTCGCTAGCCCGGCTGAATATTTTATTAAATGACCTCTCAGGACTGCTTTTAGGGTATCCCATTGGATTGTTGAGAGGATCTCCTGGATGGAATTGTCCCGTATGATTTCCGTAATTTTATCACTAAGGAACTCCTTAAATTGTTCACTTTTTAAGTGTACGGGGTTAAATCTCCACCCAGTGTTGCACCTCTCCAGGCCCAGGCTCCACTGAGTGATGAGTGGGGCATGACCCGAGTAGGCTATAGGGCCCAATGTGGCTTCGACCAGTGAGCCAAACTGTTCCTTCTGGGTATAACAGTGGTCAACTCTTGTATGTCCCATGGACTGCAGAGTAAAAAGAATACCCCTGTCTCTAGGGTGTAAAGTCAGCCACGTATCTAGCCACCCAACCCCCTCCGTAAACCGCTTAAAGAATTTATGTGAGACCTGTTGCACACTGGGCTGAGCCCTGGTAGTGTCCAAGGTGGGATTCGGGGCAATGTTGAAGTCACCTGCCAGAATCAGGGTCCCCCTCGTCATCTCCACCACTTTATCCAGCAAGAGGTGGATAGCAGGGGAGTTTGAAGCCGGAGGCAGATAAATGTTGGCCAGGGTTAGTTCCTGCTCATTTAAAATCCCCTGGACTATAATTAATCTACCGGCAGGATCAACTCATTCTTTAATTTTTCAGAATGGGAGAAGCGAGGAAACCAGTATAGCAACTCCTCTCTTTCTTCCCCGGCATAGCCGACGCAAAGACTTGCGCGCAGCCCCTACCTCGAGGCTTCTCATGTTCCCTTGAAGTCAAGTGGGTTTCCTGCCAGTATACTATGCCAGCACTTGACTTTTTAGCTAACATCATCATTCTAGACCTCTTGATCGGGCTGCTCAGACCATTCACATTCAATGAAGATATTTTTAAGTGGTTATGAGCCATTCTTCTTCCCAATAAGCTCTACCTCTGTACAAAACCTTAAATTCTCCTGGAAAAGCATTCTTATCTCTGATTTCATTGCTAACGGGTCATGACTGTCCATTCCCTCTTGTGGTTTTATCTTCTCTATAATATACAATAACCATACATTCTCATAACAAAAGCCCAACATATAATCTTGTGAGCTTAATTGCATTGTTTTATCAACACAAACTGGAGATAAAGTTAACATTATATTCACTAAACTGCCCCATGGGCTCCACCACTCCACAAAACATTCCCAGGTCCTGAGAAACCTTATACTCAGCCTATACCATCCAGGTTACCCAGTAACCCTAGAATGATGGTGGAGGCCAGGGGGCATGTACCCCTCTCCCTGTTCAAATGCAGGTGGAGATACTAGCAGAAGGAAAAAAATGGTGTCGCATCTTGCAAAATTTCAGAAGATGCCTTAACTATATACATTGCCCAAAGCAGTACCAGGGCATACCATAAAAGTAAGAGGAGAGACATCTGGGTTAAAACAAAACGGGAAAATCCAGACGCTCCCCGCTCCATAAACATAACTCCATAAGTGACTTCCAAGGGTTGCTATAGATGGCGGTTCAGCAATGAGACAACTGCCGAAATGCAGTATGAGGAGGGCTTTCCTACTATTGAGGGATGAGCCCACCAGCTTTAGGGTGTAGTCCCTATATCGAGCTTGCTCCAAGTTCAGCGGTGCAGTGTCCAGGCTGCTCTACCCTGAGGGGAGCCCCAACCGGACCAAGAAAAATGTCAATAAACATGAAATCACCTAGTTAGCTTATATTACTAGAGTATAGTAAGTTGCCAATCCCGGGGGGAGACCACGAGGGACAGGTGACAGGGGACCCATCGGGTGGGGAGAAGGGGGACCTGATATAGCCCTGCACTAGTTCCACCATTTGTTATTGTCCCAGGAGGAGACAGGCCATGTAACCCAGCCCATGCAGGCAAGTGGGCCCCTCCGGGAACCCCGAACCCGACCATGTGTATCCGATTCAGTATGCAAGCAAGGACCCCCGCTAGGCATCCGATCCCCGCCCCAAGGGCATCCGTCTATTTGGGTTAAGGGAAGGAGTCCCAGAAGGGTCCCCACATGTCTGAAGCCAGTGAAACTTCACCCCAACCCCAAGAGCCTCCCTGAGGACGAGAGCTTGGGGAGGGCCTCAGGGAGCAGGTGCAAGGCACGCCCAGCATCCCGCCCCTATAAAATGTAAATTGCACCAATGTGGGTCACCTCGAAACCCCCCAGCACAGGCATACCCTGGGGTGCCCCGCTGTAGGAGGTGGTCCACCTCCAGAGCAGCATACCCACCATGGCCCCTCACATCCCCCAGCCCAACCCATGATCCCCACCCTTCCTATCCAACTGCTGTTTGTAGCTGGGTCTGCATAATCTCTAATGCCGGATTGCAGTTTCCACCTGGAGCTCCAGAAGTCAGCTACCGAAGGGGACAGACTTCGCAAGGTGGGTGCTCCTCGGTAAGGGAAAAGAAAAAGAAAAAGGGGGGCATGAGTCTCACCCCAGGAGCACTCCGCACATCACTGCCCACTGAGGGAGGGGAGGATCCAGGTTGCCCCTCTTGACTTGTTCCAGGCCGTTTGCAGGTTGTTCCCATCCCACCATCCCCGCGGGACAACATATAGAGTTTACCAGGGGAACAGAGCAGTTCGTCCCTAGAAGAAGTCTACAGGAAACACCAGGCTCCCCCGAGATAAAGTCCACCCATGATCCCCAAATTTCAGAACAATCAGATCACCAGGACCGCCTGATTCTGTACTTACTGGTGCGGGACCGCGAGCTTACCCACCGCCTGGCTCGACCTGGGAGGGCCAGAGGAAGTAGAATCTCAGGATTTTATGGGGTCCCTGAGGGTTTGGTCAATATCTCAAAAGGGAGCTGCAAAGCCTGGATCATCGCAGAGGTCTCCACACATGAACCTGCGAGCAGATGTTGCTGCCCTGCTGAGAAGATATGGCGATTCCTGCATGGTAAATAAAAAGGCTGCGCACTTATTGGATGACATTCAGGGATCGTCTCAAAATGACGTGCACCCAGCAACAATGAACACTTGACCCTCTGCCCGATGATCTTCTCAATTTTGAGTTGGTCTGCACTTGGGAGAGATTCCCTCTCTTTTCCACTTGCTCTCCCCCCCCCCTGCGATATTGCTTTCCCCCTGCCTAACTCTCTGGGACATTTTGAGCAGCTGAATTACTCCCTCCTCATTACAGAGGGGAGAACTTTTCAATTGCATTAAGACATAGTTTGTAAGTATTTGCTGCAAGAGATGCTTCTGTGAATGTGCACGGGGAGGGGGGTTGTTGGGTCCTCTACGGGAAGGGGGGACAGATATTGATAATTACAACTGTGTGAGGTTTGTAATCGAGGGGTTCTCGGTTCTGGGGGATCTGTGGCCTTCGGGTGTTGATCAAGCCTCTGATGAAGTGGCTAAAAAGAAACTCTGTCAAGACAGATATGCGGGACTTCCGGTGACGTCAGTGTGGTAATGGCTCAGGAACAAGTAATGATAGGTATGCCCAAAAATAAATATCGAGGGCAGGATGAAAGCAAAAGCTTGAGCGAGCAATGGGAGTGAAGAGGGCGATGATGGAGAGAAGCCAAGAAGGCCCGAATGGGGAAATATTGATTGTATGCCTGGATTGGAGGGAATCCCGGATAACTGATGAGAAGGCGGTAGGCAGGAACCTGAATAGATGTGGCAGGAAGGCCACATTTTGATGAGAGGCCCGGTCCATGATAGTCAACCCAGAGAGGGAGAGAAACGAGGGATAGGGGGAGCAACCTCGGTGGGAATCAAAACTAAGAGCTAGTAAGAAAGCACATAATTACTTTCTGTGGAAACAGCAGAGGCTGAAAGATATTGATTCTCTTGGAAAGAACATAGCTCTCAGTACCTTAATCAGGCATCAGACAAGTACTACTGCTCCTTCATATGCGATGAGCTAAATAAAGAATAGCAGTGCAAAGCCTGGAGGAACCATTTGTCATGCAGAGCACCAATCACTGAAAACCCATGTAAGAGCAATGATTACAGAGGTATTCGTCCCTGTAATAGACTTTTGGACAGCACGATCAGGATATGTTCTGGGTCATCTTGGGTACTCACATAACTTCTGTGGCAGAGGTCATGTCACAAATGCTTGATTGTCCTTCCAATGTGAGCTCTCCAAAGGAAAGAATAAAAGGTACCGAGGCGATCCCCAAGCAACACACCTGCACCATGCACATGCCAACTGTTGAAGCCCCTCTCTCACCACTGTAGATACTGGGTCCCCTAGTATGCCAACATCCATATCCAGTACAGCTCCATTGTCAAGCCAACATGGATGGAGAGCCAGGCAAGCCTGTCATGTAGGTCCGTGGTCTCGTCTAAACAGTGCAATGGGAGGAAAGGTACTGCGTGGTATAGGAGGTCGAAAAATACAGAGGGAACATGGGCATGAGATCCGCCCCAAGCAGTGATGAGGGGAAATGGAATGGAGCGAGGTCATGGGGGGCACTCACTGGACAGAGACAGACCAAACTAAGGGAGCCAGCAGCAGTGAGGGAGCCTGGCAGGAGCAGCAGAACGGTGATGCCAGGAGAGCAGGGAGGCAACAGCAGCACTGGGTTGTGAACTCCAGCAAAGGAATGAAAACCAGTGCACAGAGAAGCAGAGGAGGAGGGAAAGAGACAACACAAGTAGGAGAGAGGGGTTTGAGGAGGGACAGCACAGAGATATGAAACAGGATGAGGAAGGAGCGGGGAAGTGGGGGGGGGGGGGACTGACGCCGAAGCAAACGAAAGGGGATAAAAGTGAGCCTGGAAGCAGCAGAAGGGAGAGAAAATGCAGGAATGGCGGTGCAAGTGAGTGATGCAGGGAGCAGGCAAGTGGCCGGAGGTGACCACAGAAACAGGGAGACAGGCAGAATGGGAGATAGGAAGAGTGGCACCTCCAGCCGCAATGAAAAAATTAATCCTGGCAATGCCCAGGATGTGTGACCTTTTAAGCTTGATGGGGGAGTGACGTTGGTGCTCTGCCCACCGAACCTCAGGCTTAAAGCCCTCCCAAAAATGCCAGCAGAGTAGGCCTACAGGTCTTTCATATCTGCTCGTTTAGTCAGCCCCCAAACTGGGAGCTGAACCTGCTGTTTTATTTATTTATTTATTTAGCTTTTGTTGACCGGGTAAGTGCACTAGACAAATCCTGCCTATTTTCAGGCACGACCCGGGGGAGGGGGATACAGATGAATGCCAACTGACCTTGAACCAGATTAAGCTGTTGGTGGTATTTTTAGTGAATGAGGGAAATTTGGCCTGGACACCGGGAAATTCCCTACTCTTTTCGATAAGTGCCATGGGATCTTTAACATCCACCTGAACTACCACCAATCCAGGCAGATGGGACCTCGGTTTAACGTCTCATCTGAAAGACGGCACCTCAGAAATGCAGCACCCCTCTCATGCTGCATTACAGTGTCAGTACTGGGATATTAACCCAAGTGCCAGATGTGGGAACTGAACCCACAGTCCTCTGATCTCCCGGCCTCAGAGGCGAGTGTGCTACCTACTGAGCCACTGACACTGTAATCTGTTCCCCTCACCCCCTTGGGATTCTCCAGTTCCAGTACAATAAATTCCCCTTGTATTGGACTGTGCCAGCACACCCCTTCCTCTATACCTGTCCAACCCCTCTTGAACCCCTCCACAGTCTCTGCCTCCACTAGTCCCCTGGGCAGCACATTCCATGGTTCCACCACCCTCTCAGTGAAGTAGCACCTCCTCCTCTTTTCCCCCCTGACTCTCCGCCCTGTAGCTTCTACCCGTGCCCTCTGGTTGCCCCCCCCCCTTCCTTTGGAACACACCAACTGAGCCTCCCTATTTATCCCTTCATGTACTTAAAGACCTCAATCATGTCATTCCCCCCCATCTCTCCTCTCCTCTCCTCCAGTGTGTTCATGTTGAGCTCCTCTAGCCTCTTCCCATAGGTCCTTTCCCTCAAGTCCCAGATCATTTTGATTGCCCTACTCTGGACCCTCTCTAGGAGTGCAATGCCCCTTTTTAAGTGTGACCTCCAAAACTGCACACAGTACTCGAGGTGTGGTCTAACCAAGCAGTTATACAGAGGGAGTATCACTTCCATCCTTCTGGAGGTGATCCAACTAACGATGCAACCCAGCATTCTATTTGCTTCGGCCGATGTCCTCCTACAAGTCTCAGAGTTGTTCATCTTGACATCCACCACCACCCCCAGCTCCCTCTCAGCCATCAAGACTTGTAGCATCCACCCCCACCCCGGTATACACTTGGCCGGTTTTCTGACACCCAGGTGCAGAGCACTGCATTGAACCTCAGTCCCCACTTCCTTGACCACCTCTCCAGAGCATCTAGGTCCCCCTGTAGGGCCACCCTACCCTCCACCCATTCCACCACCTCTCCCAGCTTTGAGTCGTCTGTAAAGAGACTCATTTAACTCCCGATACCCTTCCTTATGTCAGAGAAATAGGCATTGAGCAGGAGGGGCCCAAGAACCGATCCCTGAGGAACACCACTAATAACCCTCCTTGGAGATGAGACTATCTCTGGATGGCATGCCAAAAATGTGTTTTTTCAGTGATTTGTGTGACTGTAAAAAATGACTCTTTGATCCCCTGAAGATATTGCTAGGTCCTTAGGAGCCAGGTGTGTAGGTACAAGGACCTGAGTTTCAGGTGAATTAAACCAGTTTTCTTGTGACAGTGCAAGCTGAATTGAAGAGGAGTGGTGGTTCGCTCGCTAGCCCTTGCAGAAGAGGGAACAATATCTGTCTGGTCCCTAGTTGTCTCCCTCTCTCCTCTCCCCTCCCTCCTCCTCTCCCCCTCCTCCTACCTCGATCACCCTTGCCCTGTCTGTACACACTGTGACATAATAATAACACTTTGTCCCATTAAACAAAAAGCATTTCCTGGTGTCTAATGGCCTCCCAATACCCTCATAAACCAAGCACTGCCACAATAGCATCATACCCTGTTGTTCTGTTGTACCCCAATTCCCTCCCATATCAGGTGCAACAACATGTAATGCATAGAACTAACCTTGACAAGTGAATAAACTAATGTTCGAAAATCTCTGAAAAGCTTGGACCAGGACTCTATGAGACAGATGCTCTTGTCGATCAGTAAGATGTCCAGTCAGGAGCTTTCCTGCGGGAAGACACAGTGTGATAGTAAAAACATCCCATCACATATCAGGTGCCACCACGAGTTAAGCATTCACTGGTGTACAATGTCAACTCGCACAAAGCCTCCCAAACCAGGCCCCACCGCAAAACAAAAAAACAAACAAAAAATTAAAAAAAAAAATCCCTGTTGTCAAGTGGTCCACCAATTCACTCCCATACCAGATGACACAACAGGTTAACCATCACCTGGTGACCAATGGCCCCCAAAAAAGCCCTCCCATATCAACCACCACCTGCATGTTATCCTCTCCTATGTATTACTGTAATAACAAATACACTCTCTTTGATACCCTGCGTGTTATCTCCCTTGTTCCCCCAACCCCCAGGTCGCAACGGGAGATGAGCATCTTTTTGCTCAGTGTGCCTTTCCTGGTGAAACAATTAAACAAATAAAAAATATAAGACAAAAACCCACATTTAGTCCAAGAACAGCACTTTGTGATTTCTGTGACTCCCCGTATTCTCTCCCCAACCCCACACTCTATATGTCACAAGTCAGTGATTTATTTTAACCTGTTTTCAATTGCGTAGCCTGTACACAAAAAGCCACATATAGTCCAAGAATATATTTTATTTGTGATTTATGGGACTGTGAAATATCTCCTTGGTGCCATGTAGATTCTCTCCTCTCCCCATGGCACAATTCAAAGGATTATTTTGCAAGTCTGCTCTTGCACTTCTGTACACACACGGCAACACTGTGGCCATGAATACACTTTATTTGTGATTTCTGTTACTGTGTATGCGGTTCTGGGCATCATCTAACATGACCAGCCAAGTGGGATAACAGAATAGCAAGTAAATATGGGGTTATGACCGGATAACATCAGCAGCCATTTTTAACACCCTGAAGTGTGTGTTACTGCCTCCTAATGTTACCTACCCAGTCATAACCAAACAGTGCTTCTCCGTACTGTAATGACACACAACTTTCACTGACCTCATGAACAACTGAGTACTACATATGTATATGTGGCTCTGGGCATCAGCTGACATGAACAGTTAAGTAGAATAGTAGGTAAATGATTTCAGTACGACATACACAGAGACAGAGACACTGAGAGCTCACACAAGGAGAGACACAGACACATTACAGCAGAATTTTTTTTTATTTGTTGTAACACAAATCATTGTTCCTTTAGATTCCTCTCATAATTTATTTATTTATTTTGTTTTTGTTGACGGGTAAGTGCACTAGACAAATTCTGCCTATTTTCAGGCACGACCGGGAGGGATACAGATGAATGCCAACTGACCTTGAACCAGATTAAGCTGTTGGTGGTATTTTTAGTGAATGAGGAAATTTGGCCAGGACACGGGAAATTCCCCTACTCTGTGGGCGGTATGTTTGTCCGTCCATCTGCAGGATGGAGGAGCTCACTTGAGGCGGGACACCGACGGTGCAGGAGTTTCTCTAGGAGGAGAAAATGTGTTGCTTTCTACACCCATGCATCCTGCTATTGCCTCGGAGTCCAAAATAGCCTCAGAGTTAACTGAGGTGGAAGATTTTCGTCTATCAGCAACACCGGTATTAAGAGATACCGATATGGAAGCGGTTATTTCGTTCTTGGATTCAACACAAGATTTAGAAGTCAAACGTACCTTTTTACGAAACCAACTACAGATTTTGGAAGACGAACTTCAAAGGAAACAGTCGGAGGTAGACAAGGAAAAGAAACGTAAACGGAGCCCGGAGGCTGCTTGCTCTCCTATTTTGTCTAAGGTCTTTGCAGTGGATTCAGAGAAGCCGGAAGAACTCATTCCGGTTGCTAAGGGTGGTCTAGAGATGCCGGGAGGTCCCGGATGGCCACCAGAACGTGCTTCACGAGAGGCTGGCTGGAATCAGTTGGGATCAGGGGAATGGTCTTCCATAGCTATTTCGGATATTTTTCCACAACAATCTCCTCTACCTCTCTCATCTCCACAGCCGCGAGCTGAAGTTATACCCGCAAACTCATTAAACTGGGCAGATACTGTGGCGGCTGATCAAACGCAAGGTAACGAACTTCCTATACAAACTTCACAAACTAAATTGACAGACCCCTCCTTTTTAAAAGATGCAGTTTCCAAATCTGCTACTGAAACAGTTTCAACAGCTTCAACTTCCCAAGACGCTCAGAAAGCACAAAATTTGGACACTGTTTCACATTCTTCGTATGCTGATCTTTTTAAAAAACCTGTAGAGCTTGCAAAACGTAGAAATGCCATTAGGTTGCATTATTTAGGTGGTTTGGATTCTATCCCTGATAGATACTATGTGGGCCGTACGCTACTTAAGCAATCTTTGGGTTTTACACCTTCAGAGGTTTATGCTTTGATTCATGCCCCTGGTGAGGTAACTTTTGATATTAGTTTCAGGTCCCCAGAATTGTTAGAGCGTTTTTGGATTAAACATATGAATGTTAAAACTAACCCATTATGGTCACCTTTTCAAGTCATTCCATTAACGAAGCAACCTTTTCGAGTCATTACCATTTTATTTAGAAATGAAGGTGTAAATATTTCTGACATTTTATTTTGGTTAGAGAAACATTGTGAATTACAAGGCACTCCGGACCCTATTTTAGACGCAGAAGGGTTTTTGGAATGGTGGGTGGAAAATGAAGGTAAAATTGCACCAAACTCCTGATGGTTTACAACACTTACCAAACTGTTTTTTATATAGGCAGCGATAAAGGATTAATTTTTTATCCAGGTCAAACAAAGCGCTGCTTTAAATGTGGATCTTTACGTCATCTTAGTTCCTACTGCACTGTACAACGGTGTACATATTGTGGTGACATTGGACATGTTAGAAATCATTGTATAAATACACCAAAATGTAATCTTTGTGAAGACACTGGTCACTGTTTTTTGGACTGTCCATGAGCTGCCCACAATACAGGTGAAGGAGACTATGGAATACAAGATTTTTATGTGAACAGGGCCACAAAACCTGCAACTACTTGTTCCTCAGATCCGCAACCTCAGAGGTCTCAGTCACACTGTAGTAACCCTCCTCCTACAAACTTACAAACTATCTCTGTTGTGGATAGTCAGGGTAAACCTATGAAAAAAAAGGTTTTACCATCTTCCTTTGCAGAAACACTGGACTTGAGATCCCATTTAGACGGTCGACTCACAGAAATTATGCCCCCCCCTTTAGTAGAACCTGATGTGTTAATTTCCCCCCATTTAAAATTACCTAGCTCTCAACCTCCCGCACAGCATACTACTTCTTTGGTGTTGGGTGTCCCGGTTTCGGAAAATAGATATTCAGTATTGGCAGAAAGGGAAGACGGAATGGATCATGACTCTGACTCAGCTTCCTTGGCCTCTTCACAGTTGGGAATTCACTCAGATTCTGAAATAATTAGTACTGTTAAAAAGAAAAACACTACAACACCAAAGAAAGGTACTAGGAAAAGTATAAGATTATCCAAGATTGTTCCTTAAGCTTTATGTTTCTCCTTCTTGAATGATGTTAATTATAATATTAATATAGCTAGTTTGAACACTAATAGTATCCGTTCTAAGGTTAAATTATTGGCTACTTTTGAAATTTTTTCGACCCTACAGTATGATATTGTATTTTTTCGGGATACCAGATTATATACTGTGCAGGATTTTACAAAAGCTTCAGAGGCATGGATATGGGGTCCTAGTTATTGGTCTGGGGGAGAAGATCTTTGTTCTGGTTTAGGTATCTGTTTTACTACTCCTGAGGTTAAGATTACCCATATTGTAGATATTTTACCTGGACGTGCTTTATTGCTAGACATCACCTTAGCTTCCATAGATTTTAGGCTCATAAACATTTATGGTCCACAATCTAAAGTAAGTAGAATTTCATTGCTAATAAAGATAAGGCCCTATCTGTTTTCCTGTAGAAATATTTTGTTTGGGGGGTGACTTTAATATTTCTCGTATGGGGAAAGAAAATTCTATTACTACTTCTAAAATTTATTGTGATACTCATTTTCTTAATTCTTTACTTGCTCAGTCAGGTTTGACGGATGTCTTTTCTCTTCACTCACACATTCCACATACTTTTTTTCAAGGAAAAAAGTCTTCATGGATTGATTACTGGTTTGTATCATCTTCCTTACAAACTAGTAATCCGACAACCACCACAGTGGCTACATCTGATCATACCCTTTTGAGCGTCACCCTTTCAAATTGCCATAAAACATCTAGAGGGTTTGGTTATTGGAAACTAAACTTGTCATTATTAGATATTCCGATAGTTAGAGAAGGTTTTCAGGCAAAAGTGGAAGCAAGACGCTCGGTATTTTTTTTGTATGATAATAAGCATTTATGGTGGGAAGATACAAAACTAGATTTTCAAGTTTATTTTAAAAAAATAGGTAGGTTATTAGGTACACAAAAAACTAAGAATTACCTTTCTGCGAGAAACTCTTTACTGAGGTTTCAAGATTGTATTATTAAGGGTCAGTCTTATGATGAACAGAAATTTCACACTTTAAAGGATTATTTGACTCATTTACAATATGATCGTATGTCCTCTTTACGTCAAGAACAGAGGTTCGGCCTTAGTGGTTCCAGGGCACATACAAACCCTTTTGATTTCTGTAAAGCATCTAGGCAAAAAAAGGATATTACATCTCTGAAACAATCTTCGGGGAGTATTATTTATGAGAAAGATGATATTTTAAAAGAAGTAAATAAACAGCTTCAATATCTATTTACTGCACATTTGAGCCCATCAAACTCAGAAGTGGAAAAGTGGTTATCTTCCTGTCCTCTCCGAAAGATTCCAGATTATTTATTTCCTATTTTGCTACAACCTATTTCAAGTAAAGAAGTAAAAACTGTTATTGAGAATTCTCATTCAGGTAAAACTCCTGGTTCTGATGGCCTACCAAATGAATTATATAAATTTTTGTTACCATGTTTGTTGTCAGAATTAATGGAACTTTTCACATATAGTTTGACTTTGGGTTTCTTACCTTCTAGTATGTATGAAGGTTTAGTTATTTTATTATATAAACAGGGGGATAGAACTAATTTGAATAATTGGAGACCTATTACCCTTTTGAACAGTGGTTATAAGATTCTTTCCAAAATTCTTAGTAATCGATTATCACTTTGTTTAGAAACTGTAATTCATCCTACACAGTTCTGTTCTATACCAGAAAGATCTATACAAGATGGTCTTATTTTATTACGTGAAATTTTCTTTAGAGGTCGCTTGGGTGACCTTATGGGTTTTTTACTTAGCTTGGATCAAAAACAAGCTTTTGATAGTGTTTCTCACAAATATTTATGGTCTTGTCTTGCTGGTATGAACTTTCCAAAAACTTTTATTACATGGTTGAAAGCATGTTATACTAAGGCCCTGGCAATTCCCCTGGTAAATGGATGGTTGGGTAGTCCGATCTTTGTAACTAGAGGTGTCCGGCAAGGTTGTCCTTTAAGCCCTCTATTATATATTTTATCCTTAGAACCACTTATTACTTTGATTAATGCTAGTGATAACATTAGAGGATTGTCTTTTAATAGTACTTGTTTGGAAGTTAAAACAATTGCTTATGCTGATGATCTCTGTCTTACTTTGGCAGATCTTCCATCGTGCCAAGCTACAGCTGCCTTGTTATTGGCATATTCGGAGGGTTCCGGTTCACAAATTAATTTTATGAAAAGTAAGTATTTTTGTCTTAATTTGGATACCACAACAGTGATGAATAATCCTAAGATTCCGATCTGTGTTGGTCCTGGGAAAATTTTAGGTATATATTGGGGTATGGAAGACCCTGCTTCTTATAATTGGGAACTTTCTTTAACTGTAGCTAAATCAAAGGTAAACATTTGGAATAAATAGAGGATGTCCAAAAAGAAAAGAGTCTTTATGGTTAAAACTTATTTATTGACTATGTTTTTATATTTAGGGGCTATTTTTCTGCCTCCATCTTCTCTTGATACTACACTTTATGGTTTGTTCTTCTCCGCTATATGGGGTAGTAGACTGAACCCGATTAAGAGAGGTGTATTATATCAAGACTTTAAGTTAGGAGGGATTAGGATGGTAAATCCCATTGTTTTCTTTTTTTCTTTGTTTGTGCCCAAAAACTTATGTCCTTTGTTACGCAAAGTTGAAAAAATTTGGGTTAGTTGGGTATGGGAGACAGTCTCCACATGGATTTTAAGTTGGGGATCGTCCAACTGTATTCCTAAACAGGTGTCTTTACCAGGTCTTCCTGATTATTTTAAGTCATGTTTTTCAAAGATAAAAGTTTGGGGGCTTTGCAGGGCACATTTAGAATCTTATCAAAGGAAAACATTATATGGGAAGATAATGGAGTCCTTTTTGATTCCCTCACATTTTTCCGTTTTTCCTGATTTTGCAGTTTTGCAAATTGGTAATATGCTTACTTCTAAAAGAATTCCTGCATATATGTGGGATGTGGTTTGGCTTACAGCCCATCTAAAACTAAATGTGAAAGGTAATTTAAAACATAAAGAAGTATCGGTCAGAGGATGCCCAAGAAATAATATATGTCAGGTACCGATAGAAACAATTCAACATTTATTTTTTGAATGTTCTTATATTTTAGAATTTTGGTCATATGCCTCCCTTCAGTGGAACAATTTTCCTGTTCAGGAAATCACAAAGGATGTTTTATTTTTTGGAATATTACCTGTATCTTGGTGTACCTATTTTCCAGATACAATTCATGTTATTTTAGCTTGTTTTAAATACCATATTTGGCAAGCAAGATGTGTGTGGTCCTTGCAGAAACAGTTTCTTTCTCCAGTACAGTTATTTTGGAAAATTCATTCTACTATCCTTAAAATTTACCTTTTTGAAAAAGGATACCTTTCGCCAATTACTTTTAAAAAAAACTGGAAACTTTTACACTGGTTAGATACAGGGTAACTTTTTGTTAGGTTAAGTTTTTCCCTTTTTCTGTCAAAAATTTTGGATATAATGTGAATATTCATTTCCTGTTGTTTTGAGGGGTTCTGGCATATTATACTGATTATATATGTTTTTCTTTCTATTCATTTATTATGATTTGTATGATGTAATACTTTTGTATGATTGTCATTTTGAGTTTTTGAATAAAAAATTCCCCTACTCTTTTTTGATAAGTGCCATGGGATCTTTAACATCCACCTGGACTACCACCAATCCAGGCAGATGGGACCTCAGTTTAACGTCTCATCCGAAAGATGGTGTTGGTGGGTGCAGTCCATGTAATACCCAAGCACCCTATGAAGAACATCAAGAGTATGCAACAGAGCCTCTCCCCTACTCGAATTCTTGGGGTAATAGACAAGAAGGTTGATCACCAAGACCTCTGCTACTCTCGAAGAGATCCCAAAGTGGGAGACTACTAATTCTGCAAAAGACATGCATGAAGATGTAGGTATCGGAGGTTTGGAACCCATGATCGACTGTACTTGCAGTAGTGTGGACAGGTATCCACATTGTGGGTAGATCCAAGACAGAAAAGGCATGCAGAACGGCCATCCTTGATGGGGTTTAGTTTACTGCAGCTGCACTTTGACTTCTGCCACTCTGCAGTGGACAAAGGCAAAAACCTAAACTGGTAGCAAAATGTTAAAAAGTTGGTTGAAACAGAACATCCAGCTCTTTTCTCCACAGTCACTTACTTATGCTAAAGGGTGTGTGGGGAGAGAATAAAAACTCCCTTGTGTCCAGTATTCTCACAATTTCGATATCATACAAGCCAAGCATAGAAACATAGATTCATAGAAATTGTAGGTAGATGAGGACCTGCAGGCCCATCCAGTCTGCCTGAAAGAACTATACTATTTTGTCTCCACTGACACTATATGCCTGTCCCATGCAGGTATACAAACATATGAACATACGAAATTTGCCAGCAGATAAAGACCTAGAGGTCTATCAAGTCTGCTCAAATGTGCAGCTAGCACCCCTTTTTCTGCAGCTGCCCCTCCCTTCCACCCTTCCCCTTCATTGACCTTGTCCTGTCCCATCCCCTTTTGAAGCAGTCCACTGTTCTACTGGATACCACTTCTGCAGGTAACGCATTCCACCCAGCCACCACCCTCTCTGTAAAAAAGTGTCTCCTCATCTCCCTCCTGAACCTTCCTCCCTCCAGTCTCATATCATGGCCCCTGGTGTCCCTCCCCTCCTTACTTTGAACAGCCCCTCTGTACCTGTCTTGTTTATTCCTTTCATGTACTTAAAGGTTTCAATGTCCTGTCAATTCCCCTGTCCCTCCTCTCCTCCAGTGAGTACATGTTCAACTCCCTCAGCCTCCTCTCGTATGATAAGTCCCCCAGCCCCTTGATCATCTTTGTCACCCTGCGCTGCACCCCCTCCAGTAACTTAATGTCCCTCTTCAGATACGGGCGCCAGTACTGCATGCAGTACTCCAGGTGCGGTCTAACTAATGGCCTATACAGTGGCTGAATCACCTCCTCCCTCCTCAAGGATATACCCCTTGCAATACAACCCAGCATTTTGTTGACCTTTGCAGCTGCCTTCCTACATTGTGCCGAGTTGTTCATTGACCCTGTAATGAGCACCCTCAGATCCTTTTCCTCCTCTGTCAGGGCTAGCTGCACTCCCCCCTGCTGGTAACTTCTCCTTGGGTTCTTCATCCCAAAATGCAGCACCTTGCACTTTTTGGCATTAAACCCCAGTTGCCAGATGTCTGACCAGGTTTCAAGCTTTGTCAGATCATCCTGCAACCCCTGCCATCCCCCTAGGTCATCCACCACTGCGCCTACCTTGGTATCATCAGCAAACAGGCTGATCTTGCTCTTGATGTCCAATGATATGTCTGCAATGAATATCCCAGACAACACTGGTCCCAACACTGAGCCCTGTGGAATACTGCTCATCATTATCCTTGGGTGTGAGAGCTCCCCACCCACCACCACCACCACCCTCTGTTGCCTTCCCTGAAGCCAGTTCCCTACCCATCTCACCAGCTTTACACCTGCCCTTGTGCATACTAACTTACTTCCCAGCCTTCCATGTGGCACCAAGTCGAATGCCTTACTGAAGTCCAGATACAGGACATCCACTGCATGGCCCCTGTCCAGTTGCCTAATTACCCAGTCATAGAACTCCACCAGGTTGGTTTGGCAGGATCTGCCCCATATGAAGCCATGCTGTCTGCAGTCCTGTAGTCCTTTGGCCTCTAGGAGGGCCACCAGCCTCTCCTTCAGGATAGTCTCCATTAGCTTACCCACGATGGATGTGAGGCTCACTGGTCTGTAGTTTCCTGGTTCATCCTATAAAACCATCCAATGCATTTGCCCCCACCACCTCCTGTGGGAGTTCATTCCATGCATCCATCACCCTCCCTACATGAAGAAAAATCACATTTCCCCCCAGCATGCCATGGCCCTTTGTTCTTGTACATCTCTTGTATTGGAAGATGTAATCCCCTTTACATTGTTCATACCCATAAGGTACTTGAATGTTTCTATCATGTCCCTGATCCAATCCTCTCCTCCAGTGAGTAAATATTGAGGTCTTTTAGCCTTTCCTAATACGTTTTCTGGTGTAATCCTTGCACCATCTTAATTACCCTTCTCTGGGCCACCCCCACCCTGTAAATGTTCTTACGATGGTGCAGTCTACAGAACTGCGCATAGGTACTCTAGGTGAAGCCTCACTGGTGTCTTGTACAAAGGCATAACTGCCTCCCACCTTATGCTTGTGATACATCTACCTATGAATCCCAGCATGCCACTGACCCTACCTGCAGCCTTTGAACTCTGCTTAGACACCTTTAGATCATCAGAAATGATCCAGGACCTTGTCTACAACTTTAGTGGTTATCAATCCCCCTCACCCAACCCTGTAGCACTCACCAGTGTTCCCTCTTCCCAGGTACATCACCATAACAGACCCAGTCAAAATAAAACCAAGTAATATTTGAAGAGTCTCTTACCGGGGTACTAGGAACCAAAATCAGTAATCTTGAAGGGAGAATGTCCAACAAAACTGTAAAGTAAAAGTACAAGAAACCAGTCACAAAGGATCTACAGTTCTTAATGAGTAATTAGGCAGTATAGAACAGTTCAGTCATAGTGTAATACTTATCTGATGATGACAGAGTCAGCATCTGGTCAGACCTGTTAGAGAAAAAAATAGGTTAATATGAAAAATATACAGTAGCAATACAGAACCCCCCCACCTCCTCACCGTCACACACAACCTCCTCCCCCTCTAACCCCACATTCCCTCCTTCTCTTTCAGTCCCATATCATCTGTTTAGTACTTTTTCTGTGGTGGTGAGAGGCAAGATTGAGTAGCCCTGCCTTCCAATACCAGACCCCAAAGAAACACAACCTTTTGCCTGTTCTACAATTATCCCCCCCAATTCCCTCCCATACTTAGCGCCTCCAAAATAAAAGCTCTTCTTGGTGTCCAGTGACCCCCCCCAAGCCCACATACACCAGAATTAAATAGTTCACTGATTTCCTGTGGTCACACACTTTAATCCCATACCAAATGCCACCACAAGTAAAGGACTTTCTTAAATTCTATAGCCATCTCATGCCATTTCATACAAGGCCACACCACAAAAAAAAATAATTCCCTGTTGGCAAGTAGGTCCCCCATTCCCTCCAATACCGGGCTCCTCCATAAGTAAACAACTCCCCAATGTCCAATGCCCCCCAAAACCAGGGCCAAAACCCAGAAATGTATAAACTAGATGGAGGCATACCACCACATGGCTTCAAACAATATTTTTTTTAGTTATGGATGTTCACAAAACACTCGCCAAGGGTCTTGCACTAACACAGAGAGCACTGGCGATAGAACCAGAGTGTGAGTGTGTGAAGCTGCTGTGTACAACTTTTCCAGTACCCCCCCAGCCCTTCCTTGATAATACCCTCCATCACCTTGCATACCCCCAATGTCAGGCAGATGGGCCTGTAGTTCCCTGCCTCCTATATTGATCCTCCCTTGTGGATAGGCATGATATGCGCCACCCTCCAATCCTGTGGCATCCACCCCATCATCAAAGAGATGCTGAAAAGGTCTGCCAGGGGTTCTACCAGGACATCCACCAATTGCCTGGGATGTAATTCCTCCAGCCCTGGTGCTTTCTCCATCCTAAGGGACCAGAGGGCTTCCCTCACTCTCTCTACCAGGTCCGCACCCTCTTTCCCTCCCTAAGCACCCCCGTCATGGTTGCATTACAATCCCAGCACTACCCTCTTCCTCAAGCAGACATAGAGGGCTGAAGCAGTTGCTGAGCCTAAGGCCTGACCCCAATACCCCCGCTGGTTCCTTCTGTCCAGCACCAGCTACTTGCATGCTTCTTTGGGAGTGTTCTCCTTTTGGTCCTCTTCTGCCAGAGTCCCAGATACCTGCCTGCTTCCTTGGGAGTGTCCTCCTTTTGGGCCCCCTCTGTCAGGGTCCCCATGTGACCCCCAAGTACTTTCCTGCACTCCTTTCCCTATTCCCGCCTCTAGTGCTTGGTGCAGCACCGTCAGTGAGACCCAGGACTCCCCCCAACCATACCGTACCCCCCAAAAAAAAAACTCTAGCTGCCTCCTAATCCCCTCAGCCTCCTTCCTGAGCTCTACCAGCTGGTAGCACACTGGGCAACACTGAACCTCCAAGCCCAGTCCAGTATCATGGCCACCCCACACCATGTGCACCCCACCACCCTCCCAAAGATGCCTGCCCTAACAATGCTTTGTCCCATCCCCCGTCATAGTAGGTTTGCCTGGGTGAACCACCAGGATCCACACTGATTTGAGATACAACACCTACACAATAAACAGGGACATCTGTGTGTACAGACAGGACAAAAGCAGACTCATAATAAATAAACATTTGACTCTTGCCATACTGGGGGGGAGGAAATTAAGTGAGAGAGCCTAAGGGGCACCAACATAGAGGATAATGTATGGGCATCAGTTAACAACAACGCTGTATTCACTTCGAGAGGTTACCATGGCAACTGTGTAAACCTTAGGAGTGAAGCTCGAGAGGTTTACTGTTGCCCGGTAACCTTGAGAAGTTAATTTAGCGATGTTGTTAACTGATGCCCATACATTGTCTTGTATAGTGTATGGGCATCAGTTGAACATTTCTTGATCATACGAGTGATTACCTCACACTCGTAGTGAGGATTGTGCTGTTGCTCACCGCCCCCCCGCCGCCACCAACACAACAGAAATAAGCCCCGCTTGGTCCACGTTCTCCCACTGTCCCAGACTCAAGTTTTTAAATTAAATATGATGCTACCCACCATCAGGACTGTTCTTTTATCAGTGCTGCTGTCTTTTTCTGAAATGATCTCACTGCAGTGGCCGTTTCCCCATGATCTGTCCTCCACGAGCTGTTTAAATTGAGCTGAGCATCGCTGACTGCACATGCGCAATGAGGATCAATTCTGTTGTACCATCGATGTGACATCCTCAAGATGGTACAACACCATGTTGACGTCACATCGATGGTACAACAGCATTATGTTCCCATCGAATTTTATGCACAACAGTGCTCTCCCATATATTTTTATAGTGTTTTATAGTCACATAAATTACATGTACAGTTTATTCTTGGACTAATGTGGTTTTTGTGTACAGGCTGGGCAATGGCAGGCTGATGAAAAACAATGTCAGTCCTAGGTTTACATGGTGCATGAAGTGAATTCCATAAAAGGGCAGGAAGGGGGGTATATAAAGGAGGGGGGGTTAGCAGGACAGTGTATATAGGCCAGGCATGGGCAGATGTAAAATAAATATTCGACTTGTGCCATTCACAGGGGAAAAGGAGAGAGAGAGAGAGAGAGAGAGAGAGAGAGAGACTATGGGGCACCACAGAGTTAATTGTACAGTTTTAGAAATCACTAATAAAGTAAATTATTCTCCTCAGTGTGGCGGTTTGTGTATTGGCTTGGCATTGGTAGAACTGTTAAAGGCATAGGAGGTCAGTGCACCACAATTTGAACTAGCGGCTGTGCTATCAAGGGCAGGCCAAGCCGCTTTCTGGGATCCTGGTACTTGGAGAGCTGTAATTGCTTCCCACCACCTGGCC
Organism: Neoceratodus forsteri; assembly: GCA_016271365.2. Classification (NCBI taxonomy): domain Eukaryota; kingdom Metazoa; phylum Chordata; order Ceratodontiformes; family Ceratodontidae; genus Neoceratodus; species Neoceratodus forsteri. Next base: position 653,657,212 of record CM057450.1, on the reverse strand, counting down.
CTGACCCAGACCCCGACCTCTATTAAATAGTTAGAGAGAATGAAGTCAGGAGATAGGGGTGGCCTGATCTAGGTACTGTAGCCCTGGTTTATGATTAGGGGAAAGCTGTGACTCTTTCCCAATGATTTGCTCCCAGCAACGCCTAGTAGACTGCACTTTATAAGTGTAAGACAAGGAAGCTGGAGTGTTGTCTTTGTAAACAGAGAATAAAATGGCAGGACTTCAGCTCAGATCAGCAAGGTACTTTAATATTATTTTAAATTGCAGGACCAAACTGACTGAGGCCACTTTGACAGAATGGTTTGGCTTATTCACATTTTGGCCAAAATTGATAACTAAGAGCCCCTATATATAAAAAATCTTCCATAACAGGCCTGTTTAGGCAGTTTGGGGGGGCACACTGGAATTTATTCATTCATCGATATTGGTCACAACCAGGAGTCCTTCTGAAAATAAATAACTGTATAAAGCCAGGGTTGAGCAGATTACACATTGAATTGGCTCCGTCAAAGCCTTCCCATACCAGACACCACCAAAACTAAAACAATTCCTGGTGTGCAGGAGTCCACCCATGCCCTCCGACAGCAGGCCCCACCTCAAGTAAGTCATTTCCTGTAGTCCAGTGGTCAGCCTATGCTGTCCCATATCATGTGCCACAAAAAAATAAAGACCTGTATGGTACTGGTGGTGGAGGACAAGGCTGAGAGGGAAAAGAGCAGGGGGGAGGGGGGCTTACTCCTGGGGGAGATGCACCATACCTATACTGATTGGGGAACTTCAGTCTAGGTCACAACATCTTCCTGAGGGGCAGTAGCCTGTAAACCCTTTCCCAATATAACGGGACCAACTGATGGAATGCACGGAGCAGCACAGTTGAGAAGGGGTTTGCAAGCAATCGATGATGGAGAGAATAGCAGTAGAGGAAGTCTGTGCCCAAGCAGTTATTACCCTCCCCCCACTTGATCCATGGTGCATCCTCACTCACATTGCTCGTCTTGTGCACTCTGGGATCCTCTCACAAACTAGCTGCCCCATGAATCCACAGCACAGAGAAGGAGGAGCTGGCAATGGCCAGTACTGCTGCTCATGGTTGCTGCACTACAGTAGCCCTTAATGTTGGACCCAGAGGAGGATTCTGAGAATGCAGAGATGAACACAGCAGTGGCAGTGCTCGCAGGTCTTAACTGCTGCAGCTGCCATTAACTCCCTCCCTCACTACTCATTGCCAGCTCACCCAGCATAAACAAGCATAGTGCACTTAATAACTCTCTCATGCCCTTCCATATAATGATATAAAAAAAAATTCCCTGTTGGCAGCTAGGGGGATAATCCTGGGCATGGGAGCAGTGAGCGGATGGGTCCAGAGGGAAAGGATCACTTCCCCACCCTCCACTGAAGAGAAGGCGTGCAGTCATCATATGCTCAAGCCTACTCTCTCCAGCCAGCACTCCAGCTCCCTGGGTCTGTACCAGAACACGGGTCACTAGTATCGCAAGCAGAAATCCAACCACTGCACCTAAGGGCAAACTATTTTTTCAAAAACAAATTTGAATTATGTATTCCTCCTGCCACATCATCAGTTACAAGCTCGTGTGGCAGGCTGCAGCTCATTCTATGCACCTTCTGTTACTGCTCTTGCATGTACAGAGTTGCTCCAGCCTCAGCTTCCCAACCCCTTACCCCACCATTCACCTTCATGGTACAGGGCTGGCATTCATAATACAGCCCCTAACCAAAATGGGGAGAAAAAAAAATTCATACAAGAAATCTACTCAAAAATTCTTTAATTCTTATCTTCAGTAACACATCCAAGGTATCTACCTTTGTTCAGTCCTTTAGACTTACTCAAACCTGGATCACCTATCTGTCACCATCCACGAATATAAGACACACTCCAGTGTTCAGGGCAGTGACAGATAGCACAGATAAATTCATGCATTCAGTAAAACAAATAAATAAATAAATATCAATTAATAATTTATGTGACCTCTGTTTAGCACTACACAGTAAAAGCACACACTGAACACACTCAAACACATGCACACACACAGCACTCAGAGGCACAAGCACACACATGCACTCAAATCCACAAGCACACTCACTAACCCACCCACAGACTCAAAAGCACAAGTAGACACGCTCACGTGCACACTCAGTCACACACACACGCACGCACACACGCGCACATTCTCTATGCAACATGCACGACAAGAACAATCAAAAACTGCTACATGAAAACTGACAAACTCAAGTAATATGTGTGGAGTCTCTTACCAAGGTACTAGGCAGCCAGAAGCAATAATCTAGAAGGGACGACTATCAAACCTGTAAAGTAAAAATATAGCAAAGGAGACACAAAGGATCTGTAGTTCTTGTAGAGTAAATAGTACATATAGCAAAGGTACTGATGCAATAAATACTTATCTGATGGTTAAGTAGTCCACATCCTTTCAGACCTGTAAAACAGAAAAAGTAAAAAGGTTAATATTGAGATGGATAATTAGCAACATAATAAACAGAGTGCGGAGTTACAGTGGCGTGAAAAAGTATTTGCCCCCTTCCTGATTTTCTCTATTATTGCATATTTGTCACACTGGATGTTTTCAGGTCTTTAGAGAAAATGTAATATTAGATAAAGGGAACCTGAGTGAACAAATAACACTTGTTTTTTTTTTTTTTATTTCACCTATTTAATGAAAAAAGTTAACCAACAACAACTGGCACTGTGTGAAAAAGTAATTGCCCCCTTACACTTAATAACTGGTTACATACATTTAGCTGCAATGACTGCAACCAAACACTTCCTATAATTCAATATCAGTCTTTCACATCACTGTGGAGGAATTTTAACTCACTCTTCCTTGCAGAACTGCTTTAATTCAGTAACCTTTGGTAGGTTTTCGAGCATGAACTGCTCATTTCAGGTTCTGCCACAGCATCTCTATTGGGTTTAAGTCTGGACTTTGACTAGGGCACTCCAAAACTTTAATTTTACTTCTTTTTAGCCATTTTGATGTGGACTTGCTTTTGTGTTTTGGATCATTGTCTTGCTGCATGACCCAACTACGCTTCAGCTTCAGCTGACGGAAGGATGACCGGACATTCTCCTTAAGAATTTTCTGGTATAGAGCAGAATTCATGGTTCCTTTAATTTTGGCAAGTCATCCAGGTCCTTAGGCAGCAAAGCATCCCACACCATCACACTACCACCACCATGTTTGACTGTTGGTATGGTGTTCTTACTGTGGAATGCTGTGTTTGCTTCACATAAGACATTATGGGATCCATGTCATCCAAAAGTTCCACTTTGTACTCATCTGTCCATAGAACATTTTCCCAAAAGGCTTGTGGATCATCCAGGTGCTTTTGGCAAATGTGAGACAAGCATTTATGTTCTTCTTGGTTAGCAGTGGTTTCCGCCTTGCTACTCTCACATGAAGCCCATTTTTGTCCAGTCTCTTTCTGCTTGTGGAGTCATGAACACTGACCTTAGCTGAGGCAAGAGAAGCCTGCAGTTCTTTGGATGTTGTTTTAGGATCCTTTGAGACTTCCTGGATGATTTTACGCTGTGCCCTTGAAGTAATTTTGGCAGGCCGCCCACTCCTGGGAAGATTCACTACTGTTCCAAGTGTTCTCCATTTGGAGATTATGGCTCTCACTGTGGTTCGATGGAGTCCAGAGCCTTAGAAATAGCTTTGTAACCCTTTCCAGACTGATGAGGGCAACACATTTTTTTCTGATCTTTTCAGGAACTTCCTTTGATCATGGCATAATGTGCTGGTTGAATCTTTGTGCTGTAGCGTGACTCTGATGGTAAGGGTCAAAATAAGTGAGGTTTATATTGAGCAGGGCTGGCTGTAATCAAGCCTGGCTGTGTTCAATCAGCTGACTCTAATTATCCTTTAATTGGGTTGATTTAACTAGGGGCAATTACTTTTCACACAGTGCCAGTTGGTGTTGGTTAACTTTTTCATTAAATAAATGAAATAAGTAAAAAAAAAAGTGTTATTTGTTCACTCAGGTTCCCTTTATCTAATATTATATTTTGTCTAAAGACCTGAAAACATCCAGTGTGACAAATATGCAATAATAGAGAAAATCAGGAAGGGGGCAAATACTTTTTCACGCCACTGTATATGGAAATGGTTTACCACAACACTGGTGTAAACGATGGCACGTTAGATAAAAAGTTACAGTGAAAGCTAAGACTGAAAATAGAGATATAGTAAAATAAAATTAGTAAACTGATAGAAAAAGAGAACAACAGCTTTTGGTTGGGAAGAAGGTGAGAAAGATGGCCTACTTGCAAGTAACTGTGATGACCAGGGTGGGCTAAGAAATATTCATGTCTGGGTCAGTGAACCAGTATTGCTTGGGCATGGAGTAAGGCCCCACCTTGCCATCACTTAGCTTAATAGACAAATTTGACCCCCCCCGCCGTGATAATCCAATGCAAATTTCACCAAGGCCTTCAACACAATACCCTCCTGTCCTCCTACCACATGAAAAAGTTTTGCAGTAATGCAAACTGGTGATATTTGTGGTCCATCTGATATTTACTAGTGGCACATCATTTTTTGTAATGCTAGTTTGCTACTAGTGTTCACAGCTGTCTTGCCTGTCTCCCTTCCCCTTGTGTCCCTCTTGCCCCAACTCCCTAACTTTCTCCCCTGATCCTCTATACCTGGGTCTGTCTGATTGTCCCTCTGCTTCTTGGGCACCACAGCCTCCTCTTGGCCTTCCAGATCCTGCAGTACAGTGAACCTGTTGGAGGTTATTACCCCTTGCCTGTAGTGCCCTCTGGAACCTTCTGCTGTCCTCCCTTTCTTCTTATCTGACCCACCTCAACCCCCCCCTTCAACACCTCTCCCTACCACCCTCCAAGTCATCCATTCCTTACCCCCTGGCCTAGTGGCCTGCTTTGGTCCCCTTCCTGTCATGATATCTTAGCCTACCCTGAAGCCTCCCCCTCCGCTCCTCAGCCCAACCACTTCCCCTCCTCATACTCAATAACCACCATAGCCATTCCATTTCCTCCTTCAGCTGCCCAAGCTGTCTGCAGACTAGACACCCCCCTGTATTCTACACTGTTTGCAGGAATATGGCCACACCACAGCCATTACATCTGACCATCCTCCCACTTCCCGTCTGCATCCCCCATGTATCTTCACTGGACCATCCCCCACCCCCATACCATATTTCTGTCCCACCTGTCCTATAGGTTGACACCTCCTGTACTGATGTGGACCCTTCCTCCCCACGTGCCTTCTTTTACCCCAACTGCCTCCCCTTGATACTCTTATGTGAGGTTATGACTGGTACCACTACTCAAGATACACACAGCCTGGGTTTGCTCCACCTCTTCCTGTTCATGTCAGCAAGCCTCATGTGTCCCCCACAGGGCACCCTATAAATGGTGAGGACTCTGAGATGGGTGGAATGGAGGACCACACACACAGAACAGCACAAATACAGTACACTTTTTTTCTCAATCAGCCCTTAAAACCCCCATTTGGCTATAGTCCCCTCGAGCAGCACCCTTCAGCAATGTAACTACTAACTAATAAGCACATCACACACCAAGCAGTAGAGTTGTCAGAACCCTCTGAAGTTTTGGGTTCTAGTTGTAGTCTAGAACTTTTGAAAAAGTTCTAGGGTTCTAATATTTTTTAGAACTTTTTAGAACTCAAACTCTATTTTTTAATTGTGCTGCCAGTAATGAAGATAGTAATAAAATACACGTGAAGGAAAAACTGTTCAGTATAAGAGGGGAGAGAAATTATCATGTGTGACATTGGTAGGAATACAATTAGGTTTATCTGTGGTTTCTTCTGTTTGCTAAAGGCAGCAGCTTATGTAACAGGCCACCACCCACCCATATGTTAAAGGTTTTCCTGCAACAGCTGCATCATAGTTCCTTAGTGAAAAAAAGTGGCACATTAGCCATTTATGTACTCAGTTATATGTACTCATCGTCATGAATTATGAGGAAAAAATAACTGATAATACCTAATCTCAACTATTTGCTGTTTTTTGTTTTAAATCAGTAATCAAATGTTGCTATGTTTCAAAGAAAGCTTTTATAACAAAGTCAAGTCAAGGTATTCCCAAGCGCAGCACGTGGAACTGTTGCAGAACATATTATGTCATAACGTAGTCAGTCAAGACATTTGAATAAAAAAATATGCCAGTCATTGTTGGCAAAAAATGCATGCGATTTTCTAAGATAATGCATACATATACCAACATTCTTGTTAGCAAATTGAAGTAATATATACAACTTTCTAAGATAATGCATCTTTCCAGATGATATGTCAATAAAATCTGTATTTCAGTCACATAAATAAAAAAGTGGTTTCCTCACCACATACTAACTTAAGGACATTTAATGTAGCTGCAGCAGTTGGCATGTGATGTTTAAGGGACAGTGTCTGTCAACCCCATTATGCATCAAATTATCACTACTTGTAAAGCAAAAACACTTCATGATTGGTCACATTCTGTAAAAACTGCTGATGCAGATTTTCTTTTATTTCTGATTCATTTCTTCTTTTTTAAAAGGGACGGGACACTTGTGCTAAGTGGTAGCAGTTTGCAATGCACTTAATAAGGGAAAAAAAAAAAATATATATATATATATATATCTATAGTAGGTTCCACAGTGGGCAATCGCTACAGCCCTCCCATTTCATTAGTCTGTCATCATTTTTTTCCTCACCATCCCCTGCTGATCATGAATCTGTAAATGAAAGGACTAAAACAACACCCCCCTTTCATCCCAGCACCCATTCCACTTTTCTTCCACCACCCTCATCCATGCAGTAGCACCCATGCCACCCTTACACTCATGATAAAATCAACCTCCAACCCTCACCCACCGTCAAGCACATATTCCACCCTCCTCCCTCACCCAAATGTTTAAACTACCCACAGGCTTAGTCATGAACTACCATTCATGTTACCCTTCTCCGTCCCGCACCCATGTTAAAACCCACTCCCCCAACTATCACCCATGCACTAGCATCCATGCCATCTTTTTCCCTCTTGCATCCATGTTAAAACCAACCTCCAATCCTTACCCACCCTCCAGCACCCATTCTACCCTCCTCCCCCTCTCAAATGCTAAAACTACCCCATGCTTACTCAAGAAAAATGAAACTCTTGCCTCCAAATGAGCCATACTTAACTGTTCCTCAATAAACAACACTTGTGTGAAAAACTCTCTTTTCAATTGCTTTCTTCTTATGGACAACATGTTGTACAGTTCTCTTCATGGAACCAGTAATTTGAGAGTTGGTTTGTGTACAACAGAATATTAAACATAAGTTATTGTAGTATGAGACCTGTGCTTACAAAATTATATGTGCTTAACCATGACATAGGTAAAACTCCAGAAGAGACTTGTAACAGGATGCTGCCCACAGAAACATAATACAAAATACAGTTTTTCCCGTCATTTTGTATTCTCTAAAGTAAGTTACATATGGATCATTTTGGTTTATGGCTAACATTTCTGTAATTGAAAAAATAATAAACAACTACCAATTAGAATTCATTGTTTTGTCCTCTCTAAAATTGAAACATAGACCACCCCCAGTTCCGGCCCATACTGATGCACCACATAGTCACAGAAGGTAAATCCAAAAATATATGTTTGCGTTTTAACTATAAATAATATGATACAGAAATGATTGACATGACAGTGCCCCTTTTATGCCATATTTGGGCCTGTTCCCACTGATGTTAAAATTGCCCTGCATATAAAACTTGTTGACTTTAGACCCTAGCTACAAAGCAGTTTGCCATGAAATGGTGAAAGATTGGGGGGGTGTAGTCCAAGGTAGTAGATCGAGAAAGGAGAGAGACAACCCAAGTCATCACAGTCTGAAAAAGTTTCCTTTTTTGTCCAGAGAGACTCTGTCCCACACAGAATTTAACAGCCACCACCATCTGAGTTGTCATCACCATCAACATCCACAAAATCAATCACTTCAGGATCAGTTTGTATCCTCTTGTAGGGATATGACAATCTTGACTTATTAACTTTAATGAAAGTTAACGTGTGTACATTTTCTGGCAGCAACCTATTTCTGGTGTCTGTCACAATATTCCCAGCTGTACTAAACATATGTTCTGAAGAGACACTTCTTGCAGGACAACCAAGATATTTACAGGCTACATCATACACATCTGTTCAAACTGACCCTTTTGATCTTCAGTAATCAAAAGGGCAAAAATCAATAGGAATAGGCAGTTCTTGCAGGTAACTGTCTACCATGATGGACAGAGAACGCTCAGAAGAGAAATCAGCATAAGCTGGTATGGCAGCAATTTGGGAAAGGTTTTGCCACAGATTTAGTTTGCTACTAAGGGTTGAAAAAGTGGCAGTTGTGGAACAACTACTGTTAATGTTTGGTGACTTTTCCAGTTCTGTATCCCTTTGTGAAGATGAACCTGCATGTTGTGGTGATGACAACCTGAGGGTACTGTGCGTGTCTGTGTTTGACTCCTGTGAGTGCTGCAGCTCATCTAGCAACAGACATTTGTACTGCTCCATTTCATCTGTTTTTAGAAGATGTATAGCCTTGAACCTGGGATCTAAGAGAGTTGTAAGGATGTAGTATTTTGATTTCGTCATTGTAACTAATTTGTTATTGGTTTTGAAGTGCTCATTCATTCTCTTTATGAGATTCCCATGATACAGCCGACATGTTGTCTGAGCTTCAGATCTGTCTTTTTCTATCTGTATATTTAGAACACTAAGATGATGTGAAATCAGCATTATGAGTGGGATAACCTGACTCACAGATTCACCTTCAGAAGACATGTCCCTTGTAGCTGTCTCAAAAGGAACTAGGATGCAGCACACTATCTCCATTAATTCCACTGCAGCACAGACAGCATAATGCCATCTCCAATAATGTAATTGGAGCAATACTCATGTAGAGCTTGCTTTGGCTCCAAGAGGCGTTGCAGCATATAAAGCATTGAGTTCCAATGAGTGGAAACATTTTGAATCAGCTTTTGCTGGGGCAGCTTGTGTTTTTTTTGCAGTTCGGGTAACGTCCATATAGCCTTGGTTGAATGTGAAAAGTGAGTCACAATTTTTTTGCAAATAGCAATGATACCATTCACTTGTGTTTCATTGCTGAAAAACCCTGTGACAATTAAATGTAAGCAATGAGCAAAGCAAGAAGCATGCATAAATACTCCATCCTGTACTGCTTTCAAGATGTTGGCTCCATTGTCACTTACTATAAAGCCACATTTTAGACTGTGAGAATAAACCCATTCATCAAGGAGGTCATTTAGTTCCTGCAAGATGTTTGCAGCTGTATGACTTTGCCCAAACTTCTTTAAATGTAGCAGCGACATCTTTTGGGGTGTCTTTGTTTTTGAAGAAGCACAAGAAAATGTGACCCAAGGAGCGATAAGGAACATGTAATCTATGTTTTTGACTGCTGGTCCACATATCTGTTGTGACATGAATAACCCCACCCTCTGCAGTTTTAAGTGCAAGCATCACTGTCACTTTTAAAGCCTGATAAATGTTTGGTATTTCAACACAGGAAAAGTACCTTCGATGAGGAACATTGTAACGAGGCTTTGCAAGTTTCTATAGCTCCCTAAAATCCTCATGATCTACCAAAGAGTATGGGAGAAGGGCTACAGCTAACAGTTCACCAATTCTGTGATTAAGATGAAGGGTCTTTGGATGATTTTTAGTAAAAGTATTCTTCCTTTCAAAAGCCTGAAATAGTGTTAGCTGTTTACAACATGTCCCTGCTGGTTTGTTATACACCAAGCTTCGATGGGCAGATGGACACTGGGATGGTGGACTGGGACTTACAGTATACATTCAGTACCATCACTGGATGTGCAACTGGTACTAATGGTGCTGGTGTTGGTGGTAATGGTGATCCTAGGGCTGGCACTGGTTCTGTCCACATCAAGTTCAGACAATTCAGTATCAATTTCAGATTCCTGACCCTTCTCATGTGTGCTGTGGAAGATGGAGACATGGGTTTTGGACAATCAAGCAAAAGTGAATGCTTTTTCAGATGGCGTTTAAGAGCTGTAGTGCCAAGGCATGACGCAACTTTACCACGGCTTACACTCTGTTTACACAGGGAACAAATTGCTCTGCATGGATCAGTTTAACTGACAGAGAAATAATTCCACACCTCAGATATGACAGATTTTGTTTGAGTACTAGGAAGATAGCAGAAGACTGTTTGTGTCTTTTCACCTGTCCTAACAGAACCCGGGACATGCTCCTTGGTGCTAGAAGAGTGGGCAGAAGACTCTGATGGATTTTCATTGCTGGCCAACACAGAAGTGGTGGATTCAATTTATATGTCCTTTTCATTGCCAACAGTGCTGGTTGTATTTGCAAGTGCACTACCTGATTCATTGTCAGCAGACTTGCTCATTTCACTTCGTTGAGGAAGTAATGATATGTCACCAGACACAACAGTGTCAGACTGAGACACAGAGCTACTGTCTGAGTCAGAGAGGGACTCATTGTCACTTGCATTATTACTGCTTGTCACAGGGATTTTAACAGCATGAACAACATACCTTATGATGCCTCTCCGTGTGTCCCAGCAGCTGCATAAGCTTTCTTAAAAGGTCCCCCTTTACTACATTTTGTTGCTGCTCTTTTGCTGTTTGTTGAATTTTTATCACATGAAACATTTTGGTTATTTTTGCTAGCACCAGGATTACCACTACCACCAACACCTGCTCCACCACCAGCACCAGATGCTTCATCTATGTTGGTGTCAGCCATAACAGTACTTGTACTGCACACACCCACACCCACACAATTCCTGTGTAAGAAAGCAATGTGATCTGTGATCGCTGGATACAACTCCAAAATTTGGTTTTGGCAGTATGACACTGTGATACAGTGGACTGAAAGTAATTGACGAATATGACGGTGTGCAACTAAACCATCCCAGGTTCAAGGCTTACAGAATGATTGAACCACTGGACATAGGCATACGCATAGCAGGATGGACAAGGTTTAAGGTCAATAATTGCAATTCTGAATCCAGCTGAACCACCACAAAACTGGCCCTTGGGGTTCACATGGTAAGACACACTGGGTAAGGTACAGTGCAGTCAAGGGGCGCACAGCAGCAGGGTGATGGGCTAACCACAAGAGATGGAGTTACACACACAAACCGAAGAAAGAGATTTTTCTGTCTCTCCTCCCAAAAGGGAAATATATGTTCAGGCTTCTGTCATGTATTTAAGGATAATGCCACCATACAACTGGCCACTGGGCTTCACACGGTAATGCACACTGGGTAAGGTACAGTGCAGTCAAGGGGCGCACAGCAGCGGGGTGATGGGCTGACCACAAGAGATGGAGTAACACACATAAACCGAAGAAAGAGATTTTTCTGTCTCTCCTCCCAACTGGGAAATATATTTTTAGGCTTCTGTCATGTATTTAAGGATAATGCCACCACACAACTGGCCATTGGGCTTCACACAGTAACCCACACTGGGTAAGGTACAGTGCAGTCAAGGGGCGCACAGCAGCAGGGTGATGGGCTGACCGCAAGAGATGGAGTTACACACACAAACCGAAGAAAGAGATTTTTCTGTCTCTCCTGCCAACAGGGAAATATATTTTTAGGCTTCTGTCATGTATTTAAGGATAATGCCACCACACAACTGGCCACTGGGATTCACACGGTAACACACACTGGGTAAGGTACAGTGCAGTCAAGGGGCGTACAGCAGCAGGGTGGTGGGCTGACCAGAAGAGACAAAGTTACACACACAAACTGAAGAAAGAGATTTTTCTGTCTCTTCTCCCAACAGGGAAATATATTTTTAGGCTTCTGTCATGTATTTAAGGGCTGACCACAAGAGATGGAGTTACACGCGCAACTGGGCTTCAGATGGTAACACACACTGGGTAATAGCAATGGCACAGACAGCAGCAGGGTGACTTGCTGGCTGCCTCACAGAAGATGCAGTGGAGACAAATACAATACAGGAGTTTTTTTTAGGGAGAAAGTTTACTGAAGCACCCCCCCCCCCAGCACAGTCCTGGCTGAGAGACAATTTTTTGATCAAATAATTTTTTCCTTTTTTGTGGGCTTAGAACATCAGGTTTCACACAGCCAGTAAAGTTTTAACCTCTTTTTTCCCTCTCAGGAAAAACCCAAATAATACAAACATATATTCACCCCTCCCCCAGCCAGGGAGATCTCCCTCCTGCCCAAGAGTGCCAGGGCCCATGAGTCACAATTGTGATTTGCGAAGAAATGTGTTTAATTCAGCAAGCAACTAGAGGACAGGAGGAATGTGTGCACTGCAGATTGAGCACTCACACACAGGCAGTCTCCATGCAGCAGGCTGCAAGTCAACTAATTAATTCCATATTCTAACACTCCTCCCAACAGTACTCCCAACCATTCTTAGCTCCTTTCATGGTTCCACTTCCCTCCCTAGTTTCTTTCCTCAGTTCCTCAATTCCCGATCCCGACTCCCCCCTTCCTTTTCCCCACCCGCCCTTTTACCTTTTTTTTTTTAAATTTTCAGACATGTATCGTATAGGACTAATAACAAAAACAGTGTCAGTCTGAAGTCACACACATAACTGAACTGAGAGCATACAGACGCTGCGGATCCTTCTCCGCTACAAGTCTGAATGGCAAATGGAGCCACAGATGCACAGCCGCAGACGACTTCAGCATGATCCCTCGACTCACGAGACTGACTCGAGTTGCTCTACCACCACCACCTAACTGCATAGCAGATGGTCAGATGGTTGGTATACAGATACACTAGCATGACAAATCGACAACAGCTGCCCCCCACAACAATAACAGAGAGGATGAGGGGAGCGAACTGAACTGCATTACTCAGCTGGTGCCAAACTCAGGAACGGGAATGGGAGGGACGTAAAGCACACAGACAGAAGTGAGATTTGTTTGGATGATTCGAACCCTTTTGCGAACCCTGTAGTGTTTGAGTTCTAAATTAGAACTCAAACACCAGAGTTCGAGGAGGGTTTGAATCTTTCTTGAACTAGTTCTGACAACACTACCAAGCAGAAAAACACAGTTCTGGACTCCCCCATGGAAATTAGTAGCTCACACCAGCCTGATTTAGGTCACAATCACAGCACTCTCTCCTGAACATCCTCCTCAATGATATACTTGGCCTTCACAGATCAAACAATGGCGTAGTTTTCTGGCAGCCCAAATGGATCTCTCCAAACTGTGGAGTTGAACTCCATCGCCGCTGCTGCTGCTGCTGCAAAAAAATCCAGAATCGAAACCAAGCCACGCACCAAGAACAGCTCAAATACAGTGCACCCTGTTCCCCAAGCAGCCCTTACAACCCCTGTTTGGCTGCAGTTCAGGACTCCCCACGGAAATTAGTAGCTCACACCTGGTGTCCTCCAGTTCCTTCTCTGACTCAGTCAATCAACCATGAGTCCCATGTTGGTGTAAGTGGTGACTCCCTCCCAATGCTCCCATTCGACGATCAAATCAAGCCTTTCTGTTCGGTCTGCTCGGACTGGAGTTGCACACGGAGGCAACCACATTCACACAACAGGTGGGGAAAAAATACACCAAGACAGCAGGGACCTCACTGTGCGCTCCCTGCACCAATATCTGTGTGGCGGGTGGGCAACCTACACGGCGGTAGCCAGGAGCACTGTCTCTCTCATTCACAAACTCAGACACTGCTGTTCTACACACATAGGGCCAATACAAATAATCATGACTAAATGTTGGACAATCAAATTACAGTAGTCACAACAAAATGGCTCCCAACTAGCATACACAATTGTCAGCCATTAGGAATGTTCGGACTCCATTAGGAGCGCTCCCTGCATTCATTCCGAATAGCATGCCAAAACAGAACCACAAAGTGATAAAATAAAATAAAATAAATAATAGGCATGAAAATGTCGTACATTATGTAAAAAAAAAAAAAATTTATGTAACCCCTGGGCGGCACCACCCCCAGTGTTGCACCCTTGCCTACTACCCCGAACATAGGCTAAGGGGGTTGGGTTCGCTAACTTATAAAACCTTTGCGCAGTGCCTCCACTCAGGGTGCTTTACGTGGGTGAGAGGATACTGGGTGTAGCCCCCTGAGCTGCTACACCACCCACGATGACCAGTTACCTTCCCCAGACATGCCCCAATACACAGTTCCCCACATTTCCACATTTGAATTAAAGACTCTCTCTAATAATATGCTCACACGGGATTTCACACAACAACAACAAGATATTTATTTCGGGGGTAATAAAGGAGCTAGGAAAGGGAAACAGGAGGAGTAGAGGTTATCTTACCATATTTACACATGTACAGAGATCATTTCGGAATTTTGCTGGTGAACCCTCCAGCTGGGTGGCTACATATTAAAGGCAGACATAAATCACATTTTACCATTCGACTTAAGACATCCAGAGCCCTGGCTATCTAGCTGCCGCTAAATCAGATGTTAAACATAATTATTAATATTACCCACACTGGTACCAGTCCCAGATACAGCAGAAACCCCGCAATCTCATACTATACTGGTTAAACAGATACCACAGTCCAAGATGTTTTAGGCCTGATAGAGTTGCAGCTGGTCGAGGTGGCCGGCTATTAATTTGAGGTTGGGGGCAACTTGGAAACAGATTTTTGTAAAGTAGCAAATTACTATTTACAACCACAGCAGGGATTGCCCTGCACTTTAGCAGACAAAGCAGGGATTGCCCTGCACTCACAGACTTGTGAACATTCTAGAGCAAACTATGTGGATCTTGCATCCAGAACATTCAGCACAATATTTGGAAGTCCCATCCAAAGCCATAAGGGTGATGCTTCTGTCAAGCATCCTAAACGCAGTTTAAACACGGTCACATCCAGTACTTTATATACCAAAAGGCATCCATCCAGAGTAAGTTGGCAATGACACTTTTATCAAGCATCCCATATTTTAGTCACAGGCAGTCACATCCAGTACATTCTATATACCAAGAACATTATCCACAAGCGGAGTCCTATCCAGCATGTCTAGCCATCTAACACTTATATTAAGCACTCTTAGACAAAATTCTGTGCAGATACAGGTACATTCTCTTTAAGGTATCTTTGACATTAACATGCCCTAGGGCCTCCTGTCTCATGAAGTGGGAAGCGCGTCTTGGCAGACAGCTCCACGATGGCAGGACTCTAACCCATAGCTACACATTTATATGATTCAGTAAGCCCAGCATCTTGCTGCATCTGCAGCTTAGCCGTTTGGGCCACAGACAAGATGCATCCATTACTTGAACTAGGCAGTCTCTTATGGGGTTAGTAGCCCAGACTGATGACTTCAATACTTCACTCTTAACAGCACACATTCCTTAATGGGGCATGGAGCCCCCAAGATTACTTGCTTAACTTCTCCCTCGTACCGGGGTGTACGAGGGTACTCACTCAGGTCCTCCACGGTCTCATCTGCAATCAAAGGCATCCTGAAGACTTCTTCGGCTCTCTCACCACTGAGGTACTTGGTCAGTGCTCTCACCACTGCATGATGTCATCTGGTCTGGTCAGCGCTCTCACCGCTGCTGGACATCTGATTCTTCGGTCCACATCTTTCCCCGACGTGGGAGGGAAGGCTAGCCTCTGGAGGACAGTACTGGCAACTTCCAGACTAGCTGTTGCAGAAAGCACAATTACTGTAACTAGTTAACTGTTAACTGAAGAAAATAACAAATGCCCTCTGAAGACTGAAAGGGCTGAATTAAGTGGCCCAGGCCTGATGGCATGGCTGGAGCCTGAGCCCCTCCCCCAAGGGAGGCTCCCAGCAGGCTGGAGCCTGCTCTGCGTCTCTCTCAGCTGTGCATCTCTGAATGAATCTACCAGACAAACTGGCAACATTGTCTCTTTATAGAACTCCTAGCTCGACTCCTGATTGGTAGCAGGGATGGGGTGACATGTCTCCAAGTTGCTGAAGAACCTGTCAATCAGAACACTCAAGGCACAATTGGGTTGTGGAATTTGTGCCAAAAATAACGTCCCTGTAAGCCCCCATAAGCACTTGGGTGCTTTCCCATGAGATGCAGTGAATGTCCAACAAGTCCTGGCTTTCTGTTGATGCAATTCCAATTGGCTGTACTGCTGGCAATGGCTGCTTAACCCACTGTCCCTTATATCAGATTAGATACAGTCCTGAATAATGTCCTGGTGCAGCCAGAAAGAAGTAATTATTTGCCCCAATTGCCACACAGTTCTATAGCTTAAAGGCTGCACTTGTAGTCGCTGCACAGATAAAGAATGTGGCTCCTTTACTTTTTCTGTCGCTACTGCGCTTTTGCAAGCTCCCCATGCAGCAGCTGACAGACTGACACATAGAGTCCCACAATACTGGAATTGCCAAGGAAACAGTATTAGTTTTAATTTTAAACACTTTTTCCCACATGTACAACATATTCCCAACAAGCAGCAACAGTTCCATTATTTAAAACGTTTTAATTTTTTACTTTTCGGCTGGAGCTGAACATAGCTACCCTGGAGGCAGCCAGAAAAATTAGAAGCCAAGTCAGGAGAAGGACAGAACAAAACGGGCTAAGGTAAACCCAGACTGGCATTTCTAGGAACCCCATTTGCAATGGGGTTACATTTAGGAACACACGCAACAAATCTCAACCAATATAAATTTGTGAAGGATCTGTCTCGCAAAATTATCGTCACTAAAACTATTTTTACACTACGCTTTGTTCTAGCATTGGGGAGAAAAAACTATGCAGTGTATGTCCTAGCAACACATTTATAAAAGCAGTAAAGGCATCGACTTTCTCATACTGTTCTCCCCATTTGAAAATATGAAAGCTGAAGTAATGCACATGTAGAACAAAATGAGCGGCTATTTATTCCCAGAAATCTCCCTGACAAAAACAGTTTCTCTTTGTTTCTTTTAACAATCGCTTTTAGACTAAAAACAGGTCACAAAAAAATTATTATACATTTGAGAAGCCTTCAAAATTTAGCTTACCCGTTACTTTTTAGTCAAAGCTGTTGTTTGGTGGTGTCAGTTCAAACATAAAAAATACAGACCTCACAAGATGTTTTGCTGCTCAGAGACTAGACAAAGCATGGAATTCAGTCCAGTGTTCAGCCTTGATTCAAATGAATACAACAATGATCGGTGTTCTGACACTGCTTGTTGTTCAGAGGATAACAAGCAAGTGAGTGCAGAGTCAGCACCAGGAGCTTCGGGAAAGGAAAAAAAAAGTAAGTGTTCAGCTGTGATTGGTTAGTTTGACTGCCAATTACAGTAAGCTGCAGGTCTCTGCAATGTATATCACTTGGCACATTTCAAAGGGTTGCAGCAGCATGTATGCAGTAGAGCATTGAAAAAAGTGTTAAGCAGGACGAGTTATGCTGTCGGCGGCAGCAGGAATTGCAGTGCAGCAGGACGAGTTAACTCGTCAGTGGCAGGATGGGGGTTAAGAGAGGGGCTGAGAAGACTTTGAATTCCAGGAGGTAGGAGGCCTAGGGTTATTTTCTTGGCCAACAGGCATGTTTGATATTTGATGCGATCTCTGAGCTGGAGCCAATCAGTTTGGGCATAGAGGTTGCAAGAGTGGGTGAGATGGTGGGCTCCTGAGATGAGGCGAGACGTTCTGTTTAGAGCAGTGGAAATGCACCAGAGGACAGTTTCAATGGCAGATCCATAGATTATCAATCCATAGTCAATAATAGAGGTAAAGCAGCTCTGTACGGCCAACCTTAAGGTTTCTGGTGTAAGGGAGTTCCTGTGTCTGTAGAAGAGGCCGATGTGAGTATTAACTGCTTTGACAATGTTGTCAATATGCACCCTATAGCATATAAGAGGCAAATCAGTATTACCATGCCCAGTTATCTATGCTGTACAATTTCTAGTATGTCAGTATGATCGAGGGAATTCATATGTACCAGGGGCTGACTCAGACTAATTTGGGCCCTGAGCAACAATGTTGTTTTGTGCCCCTCATGAAATAGATGGAGGTGCTGATGCTGGCGTGAATATTGTAAAGTATAGGTCGGGAGTCTGGGACTCATCTAGGCCTCCAGAAAATTTTTAAAATCTGGTAAATTCTGGCACATTTTTGAGGTAATTTCAAACAGAATTTGCTATCCTGTTACTTCCTCCCCATACACAATAAGCTGCACCCTTACCCCCCTACCCAGAGGAGCTAGAATCCTTCATATCCCAGAATGGTTTACTACAAGAGAGTCCTACTGGACTCCAGCAGAATTCCATTACTGATACATGGATAACCAAAGTGCATTCCAAATGAAGGAAAGGAAGCCTGGAGCAATTAGGGAACTCAGCAATACACCCCAATAGAACTCACCAGCTGGTGAACAAGGTGTGGGAAACAGCCAACCCTAGGGGCATGGAAAGCTGGGGGTGCAGGGACAGGAGGAGAAACAGGAGAGTCTCAAAACTGGGGAAAATATTCCAGTGATACAACAGGTGGCAACAGGAAGCTGAGAGTACCATAGGGTAAAAAGTCAGAGAGGAGCCACCAGTGAGAGAGAGAAGAGTCAGGCAAAGGGAATGGACTACAGGGGAATTGTGGGGCAAGAGTAGAGAGAGAAGGAGGGAATACACAGACAGTAGAGATTCCCCCAAAGATGGTCAATGAAGAGAGAGCTTTGCCAGAATAAAGGCTGAAGACCCAGACTCACAATCGGGCAAATACCCCTCCTGTGGGAAGTTTCTGTCATAACAGAGCTTCCTAAAAGAATGGTACAAGGGATAGGGAAAAGAAGGAGGCGGGAGACAAGTTGGGGGGCCCCATCAAATAGGCGGCTAGGTGTGATTAGTCATAGAGGGACAGTAAGAGATATAGGAGCAGCAAAGGAACAACAGTAGCAGAAGAAGCAGGTGGTACTGAAAAAGGAGACTGGGGGTCAAAGTAAAGAAGAAAGCCTGGTGGTCAGGAGCCCTTTTTTGTACCCAGGGACCTAGCAGAGACCCCAGATCCACCTGATGTTTGTGTGAGCAAAAGCTGCCATGAGGAAAGTTAACTATAACAATAGCAGACACGTCTGTGATAGCAGTGGATCGGGGAGCCAGGTGCAACAGAGCCAAATCTGCAGGCCATAGAATTGTGCGCTCAGAGGGCATGAACAGGAGGAAAGGAGAACCAGCCACCTTAGTAAGAGGGAAGAAGTGGAGGTGATGGAATAGCAGTGGCTCGAACACTGCAGAAGCAGCTTACCTATGCATGTCCATCTGAAGGAAAAGTGAGGGAAGAGCTGCAGCAACATTCGAGAGGGAACCACTCGAACATTCATGCAGGCTGAGGAGAGAGCCTGTGCAGTGGAGGGGAGTGAGGGTCGTGAGTCTGGTAGTGGCAGAGCCATGTTTGGGAGCCGGGGGGGGGCAAGTCAGTCATTTGGGGGCTCCAGGACTGCAGCAAGTGAAAGTGATTTTATTCATTGATCTTTAAAGAAACACACAAGATAGTATGTGGTTCTAAAAATCTCTTGAAAATAGAAGTTACAGGCAGAAAAAAAGAGCTGTTGACCCACTGTGTCTTTCAAGTGAATAGGTACAGCACTCAGCCCTGCCAATAAGGACAACAGGAGAAAACCTTTTTGCTCAGAAGAACTTTGTCGAAGCCACAGAGGCATGGGGTGAAACGTAAGACAACCTGACTACTGTAATAAAAGTTCTTTTGAGCAAAATATTTTTCTCCTGGTGTCCTTATTGGCAGGGTCGAGTGCTGCATCTATTCATTAGAATGAGAAAGCAGTGTTTTCAGCACCACCACCCAGTGCATGCTCCTACTTGCTGTTTAAAGACCTACTGTGTCTGTCCAGTCCTACCTATTTAATATGCAGCATGACAGCCCTGGTGACTTTTCACTCCCCTTCCCGTCACTCATTAAACATTGCATCTGCGGTCCTAAGTTTGACATTTTAAAATGGAGACCCTGGCCCTCTGCTTTCATTTTTTTTTGCAGTCATCCATGGATGTATGCAAATGCAGTTCTGCTGGTACATGTAGCATGTTCACTTGTGTACCTGCCTCCTCTCCCCGTTTTGACCCTATTATATTTGGTTCATTCTCAGATGTGTTTTCTTGCTTTTCTGCAGCATGCATGTATGCTTACTCCAGGAATACTCAGGGAGGACTGAGGATCTTGGGGACCCACAGAAGAAGAGGAGAAGACATTTGTCTTTACTGTGGCCGTGCATGCTATGCCAAATTGCATTGCGGTGTGAGTGAACTGTCACCAGCTGGAGCCAAGAGTTGTCATTTATTTACTCCACCTGTTCAAAAATGCACCAGCTTTCCCCCAGCATGGCACAGGCCACAAAAGATACCAGAAGAACTTAGCAAAGAAACTTTATCTGCTCCCTTCAATAATGTGTCAGGCCTGGTTCAATTCAACTTAACTAGCTTTACTTATTTTGGACAAAATGGCAAATACTAGTGTGGTGGGAATGGGTGGAAGGAGAGGAAATGTACTTGATGGAAGAAGTGGAAGTTTATCTTCCATAGTTAAGTACGTAGATATTTTCATCCCCAAACTCCCCATGCATTATTTCCTGCCTGGCTAAAAAAGAAATTAGTTAGACTGACTGACCTTTTTTAAACAGCTTAGGCAACACTGCAGTGCTCTTTTGCTCAGAATAGATTGCAAATGCAAACTTTAACTTACACTGTGACAGAGAGAAAGAGAGACTTCTGGACCGCCTGGTCTGGAAAGGATTGCAGCAGCCAAGAAGTTAAGCTCCCTAAGTCAGCAATGGCAAAGAGTAAGATGAGAGAGACTGGACTCTCCCAGTCACCCACTCCCCAAAAAGTCAAAAAGACAGCAAGGAGGCAGCAAATTAGGCAATCCAGTCAGCAACTGAACAAACAACTTTGCAACAAGTTAAGTTAGATGGATTAATTAGCGCCACACAGTCAGAGACACGACAGACATCTGACCGACAATACTACACATGACGATGGTTCCCTTTCAGCCTTCTTCTTCCTTTCCTGCTCTCTACAGACTGATTATTTCTCACTGTCTTCAAGCATGCGCATGCACCTAACCAAAACCTGATCTATTCATTGGTTGGAAGAGACAAACTTTACACAACCACAGCCAATGTAAAGCCGAGCTGAAAGCTACCCAGTCCCTACCAGCGCTCAGCTTGTTATTGCATGCCAAGTCTAATACCGTATAGTCAATAATCCTGCCCTCAAAGAGAGTGTGGCTCAAGGGGTAAGCAAAACCGGAATAGGAGAGGAAAATCTTTGTGCCAGGCAGGACCCTTTGCCTCCCAGGCCCTTGGTCTGTGCCTGGCAGCCCGACTGGTCAGTCCACCCCTGATATGTACTGTTCATAGAGAATGCATATACTGTAAAACTGTTGCTTCGAACACAAAGCATATTTCAAGCTCCTTTCTCTTTAAGTACATTTATGCAAATGTAAGTTTGCACATCTGCAAGTCGCACACTTCAGTGATCTGCTGCTCATCAGCTCAGCTGTTGTTCTCAATCTAAGGTGCCCAGGGTGCCCGAGCAGATGGGACTTATGGTAAATGGTCTGGAAGAAATGGTAAGCAAAATAGGGGAATAAATAACACAAAATAGTGGCATTTGCAACAGTTGCTTAGTAGTTTGTTTCCTTCTTTTGCAGGTAGGACTGACTGCTGACAATCATGTTTGAACATCCTGAATGTACTGTATTGACCATCTTTTATACTAGGGCCCAGATATTCAAAAGGGTTGCTCATGGTGCAACAGTGTTGTGCCATCGCAGCGGTAATCGCCCTGGTGCGATGCAAATGGGGAATTGCGCCTGGCACAAATCGCATGTGCCGGAGTGCATCAGTAATGTATGCAGGCGTGGGTAGGGGTGTGCCCATACTTTTGCACATCCTGATATTCAGCTCGGGATGTGCTGAGCCATGCATGTGCAACCCCTACTTGCACCGCACAAAGTTGATCCAAAAACAAGGAGTAATGGCCGGCCACCCACAGGTGAGCTGCCATATTGCAGGGCACAACACGGCAGCTGCCACCTGTGGGTGGTCACCCCGAGCTCCAGCTGCACCTCCGTGGTGGCGCCCCCATGCCCAATCGTGGGCATTGGTATGTAAAAATAGAATCCTATATCCCTGGTGGTCAGTGGACTGCTGTCAACCCAATCGTGGGCTTAAGTAAAATAATAAGATTCCTATATCCTGGTGGTCCAGCGGACCCCTCCCCACCGCCCACTGATCCCCGCCCGCCCCGGTCAGCGGCGGTGGCGCTTCACCACACCACCTGCCGCCACCCACCCGCCGGCTGACACTGTCAGTAGAGTTGTCGCCCATTGGTCTGGCGTGAGCCAATGGGCCAGCAGCCATACCATACTACACATTCCAGATATGGAATGGATCCATTCACATATCTGGAATGTGTAGACTATGGGCTGCATGCCCAGTGGCTCCGCCTGGAACAATGAGCCATGACTTATCAAGGTGTCAGTCCGGCGTGCAGGGCAGTAGGTGGTGGGTGCTGCCACCCGCCGCTGAGCGGGGGTGGTGGTGGATTAGTAGGCGGTGGGGAGGGGTCTGCTGGACCAACAGGGATGTAAGGAATCTTATTATTTTTACTTAAGCCTGCAATCGGGCTGACAACGGTCCACTGGACCACCAGGGATATAGGAATCTTGATTATTTTACTTAATCCTGCGATCGGGCTGACAGCGGTCCACTGGACCACCAGGGATATAGGAATCTTTATTATTTTACTTAAACCCTCGATCGGGCTGACAGTGGTCCACTGGACCACCAGGGATATTGGATACTTAATTATTTTTTAAATGCCCGCGATCAGACTGTGGGGTACATTGCCGCGCTGCAGGGGGCATCGGTCTCCGACGGCTGCTGCCTGGCAGGGCGCCAGGCGCAAGTCACCGGGGATCAATGCACCTGCATGCAAATGGGGCCATAATGACATGCAAATGGCCCCATTTGTGCCTTGCATACATTATGGCTCCATTTGCATGTGCACTTTTGAATATCGCGGTTGTTGTGCCTAGTGCAATGGAACTTGCGCTAGCGCATCCCCCTGCTCCACTCTGGCCACTTGCGCTGGTGCAGTGCCACTGCGCCATGTGCACTGCGGGTGGCCAGGGTGCAATATTCAACAATGCTGAGCTATGGCACAGCTCCATTGAATATCGCCCAGTCAACGCCCCTGCGCAGCCAAGTTGCGCTGCACCCAGGCTTGCGCCACAGCCTGGTGCAGTTTGAATATCTGGGCCACGGTGTATATTGTATGTGATGAGCTCTTTTTTTTTGGCTTCAAATAAAGTGTACTGTTGAAATAATATGCATCATTTTATCATTGCTGTCTACCTAAGTTTGTGGGATTCTGCCAGCCATGAACATAGCAAGAATTGTTTTGCTACAGATATTACCTGTTCTACAGTAATGTGCACCTATATGTTATAGTATAGTAATTGATTAATTTTATTAGTGTTGAGTTCATATTTATAGGGCTACTACATATGTTGTAAAAATTATTAGCTTGTATATAACAGATACAATGGAAATGTATCACTTTAAGAGCCATAACTAAAAGAAAGTTGCTCACCTGTTGTAGCCACATCTTGAGAAAGCACAAGGTGTAACACAAAAGGCTTCAGAGGTTTGGGGTGAGTACTGCTGTCATGTTGTTCACTAGTTTTAATCTGTTTACTAAAACAGTGTTTTTACCAAAGCTTTTGGTGTATTTTTGGTACAGCATTGCCCAACATTTTTATGTTGGCGCGCTTGCGCAGCCAACATCTTGCAGTTGTGCAGATTTGGAGGCGCGGTCACTGTTGGGCGAATGCAGGGCATGCACTAGTAGGTGTGTCCCGCATTCCCCAATCAGCCAGCAGCAGGGGCTGACACCCTGCCTAGCTAATGAGGCGACGACATGAGAGAAAAGGTCCACTGCAATGAGAGTGAAGCTCTCATAGAGCGTGACCACAACACGCCTCCCCCTACATGCAGGCAACATGGCAGCAGTGACTGCCGCGCTGTTGCCTGTCAATACTGATTTGTTGTGTGCGACGGGGGTGCCCAACCCTTTGGGCATCATGTAACCCTCCTTTGATTGCCAAGGGTGCCCAATCCCCTCGGCATCATGCACCCTCCCAACAGTTTTCTTTGCCGATGGGGCCCAATCCCCGTCAGCATGTATCCCTCCCTCCCCTTGAATTTTGCCAATGGGGGAGCCCACTCCCTGTTAGTATAATGTGTCCCCTCCCCGTGTTTTGCTTGCCGAGGGGGTGCCCAATCCCCCTTGGCTCCTGTGGCCCCTCTTTTCCTTGTTTGCTGATGGGGGTGCCCAATCCCCCATCGGCTAAAGCACCCACACACACACACACACACTCAGGCAGCATGCTGGGAGCCCACCCCAGCATTCCAAAACACCTATTAAAATGAAAACGGTCCCCCGATGTCTTTTATTTATTTTTTTAACCTGTAAAGCAAAAATGGTCCCTCGTACTCTTCCAACCCCCTACCACAACCCGCACCCACCCTCTGCACACCCTGCTCCCCACACCCCCCTCACCCCATACTTACCTCCGGAGCCTGGCGTGATGATCTTTGGTCGACTGGAAACACGTCTGCACTCTTCAAAGCTGACCACGAACTGTGGAAATGCCGGTAAGCTGTATAATGGAATAAATAGGGTTTTTTCAACTTTAATGCATATCTCAGGCATTTTTGGCAATTTTTACACCAAATTTTCAACGTGGGGTTTTTGGGACCCCTTCTCATGAATTCTGGCATTGTCATATCGTTAATCGGTCCCGAAAGGTGATTTCATAGTCACTGCATGGAATCACCTTTCAGGACTGATTAATGAGATGACAGTTCCACTGTTCATGAGGTGGGCTCTCAAAAAGCCTATGTTGCAAATTTGGTGGGAAAAATCCAAAAAATGGCTGTTTTATGAGCGTATGTTGTGCAGCTGCTACACAGGCTTGTAACATCATGAATTCGTAATATTTTCACTTGAGATTTTCAACATTGTCATTTTTGTACACCTCCTTGTGAACAGTAGAGCTATCATTTTTCACATCCTGGCCAAAATGTGTTTCCTCACTTCCGGCGCACAATAGCACGGTCGCTATGGGAAATCAGTGTTCAGGCCAGATTATGAAAATGACAGTGACACTGTTCATGAGCAGAGGTCCTAAAATGCCTATGTTGAAAATTTGGTGATGATACTCCATAAAATGACTGTGTTACGAGCATGCGTTGGCAGATTGCACGCATGCTCGTAACGTCGTGCATTTGTAATATTTTCACTCTGGATTTTCACCACTGGCATTTTCCCACACCTCTTGATGAACAGTATAGCTGTCATTTCACATATCCTGCCCAAAATGTGTTTTTGCACGTCCAGCGCAGAATAGCGCTGTCACTGTGTGAAATCACTTTTTGGGACAGTTTGAGGAAATGACAGTGACACTGTACATGAGCAGAGGTGCTAAAATGCCTATGTTGAAAATTTGATGGCAAATGTCCATAAAACAACTGTGTTACAAGCATGTGTTACGCATTTCCCACGCATCCTTGTAACTTCGCAAATTTGTAATATTTACATGCCACATTTTTCAACACTGGCATTTTTGTACACCTCCTTGTGAACAGTAGAGCTGTCATTTTTCACATCCTGGCCGAAATGTGTTTCCGCCTTCCAGCGCACAATAGCTCGGTCGCTATGGGAAACCAGTGTTCAGGCCAGATAATGAAAATGACAGTGACACTGTTCATGAACAGAGGTCCTAAAATGCCTATGTTGAAAATTTGGTGCCGAACATCCATAAAATGACTGTGTTACAAGCGTGTGTTGCGCATTTCCCATGCATCCTTGTAACTTCACAAATTTGCAATATTTACATGCCACATTTTCAACACTGGCATTTTTTACACCTCCTTATGAACTGTACAGCTGTCATTTTTCACATCCTGCCCAAAATGTTTTCCCGCACTGCACTACCAAAGCCAATGTCAGCGCGACAACATTTGGCATTGACAAATGCTTGTTTCTTATACCTACATTTTACCCATGTCGTGGCTCCAGTTTTTAGTTTAGGTAGCTGTGTCCAGTGTAACATAATTCCCAGCACAGCCAGCTAACCTCCTCCATCACTAGGGTGTACCATGAAGAGTGTCTTAATGAGCTGCGATGGTGAGTGTCTCCAACAGTGAGGCAGCACTCTTAGCTGCTCAAGTCTGTTTCCCTTCACAGATATGTCATGTCAGTCCTCTATGGTTTTAGTTCCCTCTGACTAAATCTGTCTTTTCCTCTCCCCTTGTGTAACTCTGTCCTGCAGGTGTAATTAATTACAGTGGTGACACCAGTCAGCCTCCTCCAGTACCAGGCTATACCTGAGGCCTTCTTTGCCTACTGCTATGGTGATTGTCTCAAACAATGAGCTAACACACATAGGGGACTAAATGTCTGTTTCCCTCCACAGGTATATCATAGCAGTCCTCCTGGCTGTTAGTGCCCCTTACTAAAACAGTCTTTTCCTGCCCCTTGTGTCTCCTTGTCCTGCAGATATAGCCATTGCCTATGGGACACCTGCACAAAAGCCTCCTACTGCAACATAAAAGCTTCTTTCATCAGCTCTACAAATCTGGTCTCTTGTTCCAGCATAGTTCCCAGCACAGCCAGCCAGCCTTCTTCATCAGAAGGATATATACCCTGAAGGGTATCTTCATCTTTTGCAATGGTAAGTGCCTCAAACATTGAGCCATCATGCTAAGCTGCTAATGTCCATTTCTCTCCACAGGTATGTCATCATGGCAGGCCTCCTCCAGGTTGTTAGTGCTCCCTGATTAAAACTGTCTTTTTCTATTCCCTTGTGTCTACTTGTCTGCTGGTATAACCAATGACAGTGGTGACACCAGCTAGCCTCTTCCAGCACCAAGGTATACTTGAGGCCTTCTTTGTCTGCTGCAACGGTGAGTGTCTAAAACTGTGAGCTAGCACACATAGGGTACTTAATGTCTATTTCCTTCCACAGGTACGTCATGGCAGTACTCCAGGCTGTTAGTGCTCCCTGACTAAGATTGTCTTTTCTTGTCCCCTTGTCCTGTAGATATTGTCACTGACAGCAGGGCAGCAGAAACAACCCTCCTCCAGCACAGAAACATCTGCCTTCTGCACAAAAGCCACCTCCTCCAGCACAGGAACCTCCTCCTCCAGCTCAAAAGCCTCCTCCAGCACTGCAAACTCAGTCTCTTGTTCCAGCATACTTCCTGCACAACCAGCTGGCTCCTCCAGCACAAGGACATGCCCTGAAGGGGTGCCCAGGATGGTGAGTGTCTGAAACAGTGAGCGAGCAGGCTTAGCTGCTAATGTCCATTCACCTCCACAGGTATGGTACGGTGTCCTCCAGGTTATTAGTGCCCCCTGACTAAAACTATCTTTTCCTGTCCCCTTTTGTGTCCGTGCCCAGCAAGTATAACCATTGATGGTGGCAACACCAGCCAACCACCTCCAGCACCAAAGCCTCCTCCAGTATCAGGGTATACCTGAGCCCTACTTTGTCCACTGTGATGGTAGCTGTCTCAAACAGTGAGCCAGCACACATAGGGTACTAATGTCCATTTCACTCCACAGGTATGTTATGGCAGTCCGACAGGATGTCAGTGCCCCTAACCAAATTTGTCTGTTCCTATTCCCTTGTGTCTCCTTGTCCTGCAGGTATAACCGTTGCCAGCAGGGCACCAGCACCAAGCCTCCTCCAGCACAAAAGTATCCTCCTTCTCCTCTTCCTCCATTATGAAAGCCTCCACTGTACCCTGAGAGGTCTTTGTTCACTGCAGTGTGGTGAGTATCTCAAACATTGAACCAGTACACTTAGTTACTAATGTCTACTTCCCTTCAGAGGTATGTAGTTTAAAGTACTCAAATATGTTCGTGCCACTGGATGAACATAGTCTTTGTCTATCCTTTGTGTCTCCTTCTTCTGCAGGCTTCATCAGTAGTGGGGAAACAAAAGGATAGACCAGTTAATCACACACTGCCTTGCTTTGGCAGTTGCCAAAAAAAAATGACTCATCCTCCTCCAGCAACGTGGCGTCACTTATTCTGCACAAAAGCAGCAGTTATTATCCATCAATCATGAACACATCATCCACATGATGAAAGTGTCAACAACAACCACCAGTATCATGGCAGCATCATCAATAAACATCACAACAAGCTCCAAAAAGATGGGGACACAAAAGTCAAGCACCTATGATGACATCTCAAAAGAAGCTACTGGACAGGTCAGTCACCCTGCAAACACACACTTGACAACTGTCATAATGTCACATTAAAAGAATCTTAAGGAAGCATCACAGGCAAACAACAACAGAACAGCATAGCACATTGGTGCCTTTGGCTGCTGCTGGGCTCTGCTTCTAGACAACAGTCATAGCTGATACTTCACTTCTATGCATCATCACAAGATGACCGCTGGCTGCAGAATCAATCATCACATTAACATGGAGTCGTGACTGCCTTTGTCAATGAAGATCAGGTAGGTTACTACTGTCTACTATGACTATAAAGTAAGTACAATTAATTATTAGTGTTAATTCTTCATTGGCCTGGTGTGCAGTCTATCATGGATTATGCAATGTAACCGGGCAACTGTAAATTGCAAAGTTAAACCTTGATTTGATTGCTCTGGTGCCTTATTTTATTGTTTATGGTGTTAGTATGGAGTTTTGATATAGGTTTAGGCTTAGGCTTTTTGGATTTTGAAATCCAATTCTGATTCCGACCATCTAATTGAAATCGGATCAGAATCAGATTCAAATGCAATCAAAATCCTAAATAGTGCTGCTGGATTGGATTTCTGTGGATCTGAGCACCCTATTTCCCACATCTTTTCTTAAAGTTGCTGCCAATGTGTTATATATAGTTCTGATCAGCAACATGTTAATTTCTTCTACGTGCCACAAAATGTCAGGCAGCAGCAAATGTCTGCACAATACCAATAGAATGCCATTATCTGAACAGAAGAAACTAATGTTTAGCCATTGTTTTCACTAATGACTACTGCAGCGCTGTACAACAATTTTAACAATACCACAAAACAGCAGGAATGAACATATCGGTTCTCACCAGGAATTGCTCAGTCTGTAGAAGTTTTTTTATGTTTGCTGCAATAAGGCTTCTTTTACAGTCCATTACACTTTCGTATTATTGCAGATGCAAGGTTTCTCGTGTGGATATATGCAGACATTTCCTTTATACAAGGATTCTTGTTTAGCCACAAGTAGGCTCCTGAGACTTACCAGGATTTTTATTATGTATTTTGTCCTTAGCTATGTAGTTATCTAATGCTTATTACTCTTTTTTATGTTGGCTCATGCATGCACAGCCAAGATATTGCAGTAGTAGCAGATTTGGAGATGTGGTCACTGTTGGGCAAATGCAGGGCACACATCAGTAGGTGCATCCCTCATTCCTCAATAAGCCTGCATGCAAGCGCCACACCATGCATACATAATGTGGTGAGCATATCTAAGGAAAGGTCCACTGCAATGCGAGCAAAGCCCATCACATGCAGCAGCACCTCCCGACGTGCTTTCCCTGGTGGTGAAATAAAATTTAACATGGTGGCGCACTGCCTGCCATAATGCTGACTTTGGGGGTGCCCAATCCCCTGTCGGCATGCCCTGCCTCAATGTATGTGTGACAGAGGCCACTCACCATCGGCATAATGCACCCCATTTATTATGTGCCGAGGTGCCCAATCCCCTGCCTTGCCACCCCGCTTTCATTGTGGTGTCGCAGTGGGGTGCACAATCCCCCATCGGGTTACAGCATCCCCCAAAAAACACTTAGGTTGTACACCGGGAGCCCACCCAGCATGCCAAATCCCTGAAAGTAAAACCATCCCACAATGTTTTTTTCTTTTAACCCTGTGGAAAAAGCGGTCTATATCGCCATCTCCCTGCCCCTTCCCATAACCGCACCCACCTCTGTGCCTACCTCCCCACACCCCATTCACCCCATATTTACCTCCGGAGTCCAGCTGTGATCTTCAGTGGACCGGGAACTGCACTCTTCAAAGATGATGCGAACTGAAGAAATGCCGGTAAGCTGTATAATGGCATAAATAGGGTTTTTTCAACTTTGGTGCATATTGTGGGAATTTTTTGGAATTTTTGCACCAAATTTTCAACATGGGGTTATTGGGACCTCTTCTCATGAATTCAGTCACTGTCATGGCGTTATTTGGTCCTGAAAGGTAATCACTTTTCGAGACCGAGTAATGAAATGACAGTGCCACTGTTCATGAGGGGGGCTCTCAAAAACCCTATGTTGCAAATTTGGTGAAAAAAATCCCAAAAATGGCTGTTTTTCGAGCGTACATTGCGCTGTTTCCATGCACGTTCGTAACATCATGAATTTGTAATATTTTCACTCCAGATTTTCAAAACTGGCATTTTTCCACACCTCCTGATGAACAGTACAGCTGTCATTTTACATATCCTGGCCAAAATGTGTTTTCACACGTCCGGCGCAAAATAGCGCGGTCGCTGTGCGAAATCAGTTTTCAGGACAGTTTGAGGAAATGACGGTGACACTGTTCATGAGCAGATGTCCTAAAATGCTTGTGTTGTAAGTTTGGTGCCAAAAGTCCATAAAATGACAGTGTTATAGAAGCGTATCATGCAGTCGGCTGTTACACCCTTGTAACTTCGCAAATTTGCAATATTTCCATGCCAGATTTTCAACACTGGCATGTTTTCACACCTCCTTATGAACAGTACAGCTGTCATTTTTCACATCCTGCCTAAAACGTGTTTCCGTACCTGTGGCACACAATGGCATGGTCGCTGTGGGAAATCAACTTTTGGGACAGAGTAACAAAATCACAGTGCCACTGTTCATGAGGGGAGGTCCCAAAATGCCTATGTTAAAAATGTGGCTAACAAACTCCCCAAAATAATTGGGTTATGGACGTGTGTTGTGCAGTTTCTATGCATGCTCATGACTTCACCAATTTTTCATATTTTCACTCCAGATTTTCAACGTTGCCATTTTTTTACGCTTCCTCATGAACAATACAGCTGTCATTTTCCACATCCTGCCCAAAATGTTTTTTCATCGGTGTGTCACCAAATGGCATAGACACTGTGCAAAACCACCTTTCACCTAACAAACTGATTGTGCCGCTTTTAATCAGGTGGGCTCACAAAAAGCCCATGTTGAAAATTTGGAGTGAAAATACCAACACACACCTATGGTGTTAGGGTTTCTAACTGTAGCACCCCACCCTGTAGAGATTGACAGGCATCAGTGGTGTGACTTGGGATCATCGGCTGTAATGCTCATGCCATTCCACCCCCATCCCCACTCTGCAGCCAGTGACAGGCATCGTGGTGTGCCTTGCACTGTTCAGCCATAAAGTTCACCCCATTCTCCTATACTGCACTCACCTTAGGGTATTTTCTTATGGAATGGGATAAGTATAACACCCAAAGACCCCAAAGCACACCTCGACACTTGTCAATGTCTACAGGGTAGGGTGAGGTACAATGGCATGAGCGTTACAGCTGTCGACCCAAAGGCACACCCCAATGCCTGTTGGTCTCTACAGGGTGGGGGTGGGGTTGGTGTCACTTCAGTACTTCACTGCCATTCCTATTATGCATCTCTAACTCCGGCACTACCAATGCCAATGCCAGCGAGACAACATTCGGCATTGACAAATGCTTTTCTTTCAATGTCATGAGATTTTCCACAGTGGTGTGAGCATTTAGAAGGGATGCAAGGAAAACCCTCTTCTAATTTTATTGTCCAACAGCTCTGTAATCCCTTATGGTATCTGGTTTAGAAAAGTGTAACCCCTGCCAACAAATGTTGGCTAATCCCAGGGTACAAAATGCATAAAAAAGAAGGGTCTGTCCTTCAGGCAGATGGCCCTGGGCTCACACTGGTGACTTTGATATTCCATTGCAAGGGTCTTTCAAGGGCAGAAACACAAATCAACACCACACCACTGAGGGACAGGGGAGGGTGCAGACCAAAACCACATAGACAAAAAAAAAACACTTTACAGCTGCACTCACCATCATAAATCAAGGTGGAGAGAATTTACCACAAAGTCTGGCTTGCCATTTAGAAAGACTTCATTTTCATGCTTGAAAACAAAGTCTTTTAAATAAGTAAACCAATCTGTTAATAAGTCTCTCCACCTGTCTAGAATACAACTGTGTGTTTTGTTTCTAGGGCAGGCCTAGAGGTCCTGTCCCTTGAGAAATGTACAGCGTGGTGTAGTGGCACTTGGCATTCCCATTCTCCTGGAGGGTAGGGGTGGAGACTTAGTAACTTCTGTTCTAGCAACTACGTGCACAAGGGGTGATGCACTTCACTTGCCTATGGCAATTGGCTCAAAACATCATTAATCAACAATTCCCTAATTCTCTTTTGATCTTCGGTGCACGTCTCAGCATCTCAGCTTCTCTAGTCATCACATCAGGGAGACACAAAAAGGGCACACTACACTTCAAGTTACAACAAAACAGGTACAGGTTTAATAACAAGTAGTGCACGGGCTTTTGATGCAATTAGACATCACATGGAAAGTCGACTGATGGTTATTAGTAAGGTGAGTCCAGTAACATTTATCTAGCTTGAGGAAACTGGAATCATCATACCATGCATGCTACAAGCTGCAGCATAGTGGCTAATGGCAGGTGTCCTCAGAGGAGCTCAAGCACATACACATGTAAAAGACCCTCCTGTCCTTCATCTAGGGCATTCAATGGAACTTCTCATTTTGGACAGAGGGCAGTTACATCATCTTGACCAGCACTTTACTGTAACACCAAGGTCTGAAAGTGGGGGACTCACTGAATGCTGCACTGTGGTCTGGTCTTTCTTTTATTTGTTGTTCTGTTCCATATAGTTCTGCTTTCCCTTCTGGTGCTGATGGCCTCCCTGTTTTCCACTGCTTCTAGGTCCAGACTATGAGTATCGCTGTGGCTGAATGTGTCAGCTTGGGGTAATGGTTAGCTCAAAAGACTCAGTTAGCAATAATGTTGCTTTACTAACTCTGAGTCTTTGATCAGTACAGTGGTGCATACTTCATCTTTCTTGCACATCACATGATTCTTTTATAGGCTGATAATGCCCAAATACGTAGCATGATCAATCTTTTCTGGAGCTTTATGGAAACCCCTTCCATCACTTTGCTTCCTGATTCTTATACCTTGTGGCAACCTCTATGCCATTTCACTTCATATCTTTTCTGTTTCTGTACCACAGATACTTACTGTGGTAAGGACAAGTGCCACCCGGTATCCTGTGATGGGGTGAAGCGAACTGAGTGACTCAAATATGAGTGACTCAGTTTCTTCGTTTGCTGCAATAGCTTGTGTGTTACAATATTGACAGATGGGAATAGTGAATGTAAAGGGACGAAACAGCGAGTGCAAATCACGATGGGGGTGTAGTGATATGGGTTGAGTGAGGGAAAGAAGCATGCTGCTGCCGCGGAGCTGGTCGTCTGGAGTGGTGGATACAGCCACCACTCAGAATGCCAATGGTTTAGGGTTCAGGACTGCCTGAAGGTATGTTTTTTGTCGTGTTGGGTGTTAGTATTTTTTTTGTGTGTGTTGGCCGTCCTCTGCTTCCCCCAACTGTGGTGCAGTGGTAGCTCCCCTCCTGTGTACTCCCCTTTCCCCAGTGTCCACCCCCCCCAGAGTTAATTATATTATTATGTGGGGTGTGGGGGGCTTGCCCGTGCAAAGAAGGGTACGCCCCTAACATTGAATGTTGGAATATCTTGTGTTGGTCCTGTGCTGTGTAGTTTCATTGCTGTAAAGGGGATCGGTGTGTTTGGTATGCGGCGGATTTTGGAATCAGTGAAATGCACTCACTGTTATGCGATTCGCCATTACATTTTCACTATTATGACATGGAGCCATGCCACACTCACACTCAGAACCCAGCTGAGCACGGGCTGTGGAGAGGTATGAAGTAATAATACTGTCAATCCGATCTGAGATCGATGGTATTATGACTTCCTAACCTCAGAGTGACACTTTTACGAAGTTTGGAGTGTACTGCATTCCTATAGGAAAACAACCTAATCATGTATTATAATATTATAAAAAATGCTCATAGTAGACTTACAAATACAAGCAGTAAAGTAAAAGAACTACATGCAATTTAGTTACTAAAGAATTTGCAAGAACATTTTTTTCAATATTTTCTCAATTCAATTGCAAACATTTTGTGATTAGAAATGCTCAGGCTTAATACTGCTGTCAGACTGTGCTTCTCTTGGGCCAGTCAACTGTTATAAAATGGCTGGCCCTGACTACTTATACTCTTAAGCACCTCCTAAAAAGGTGATCCACTGTATATATTAACCCCTGTGCTCTCTTCTCTACCAACATTCCCCTATAGATTAGTAACATCTAACTTCCTGGAGCTGGAGGACAGCATAGAAACATAGATATCCGATGGCAGAAACATACCCCATTGGCTGATCCAGTCTTCCCCTATCCTGTCCCTACAGGTAGCCTTGGATCTACTGCTTTATACCCAACCCCTTCTCCCCCCCCCCCAATGGTGACGCTAGTCTTTTCATTACACACAGTAACATTCCTCTTGGCTCACAATGTTTGTCTGTACATTCTTCTCTAAGTTCAAGACTGTGTGCTAATACAAATGTTTTTTGGTGTTATGGAATGCTGGGCTCTCACTTCAGGGGCTCTACCATTACAGAAATATACGTGTGCTGTGTACATGCAGAATGCATGCCACAAGCTAAATTATTAATGCATGCGCCGCGCATACCAGTGATCCTAAGTGAACTTGGTCTAAAAAGAAAATCAGGTTTGCATGCTGCAAGCTTGACATGTGCGCAGTAGGTAAGCTGGTGTGAACATCTTCTAAAAATTACATCAGGTTCACATGCTACATGCTTGCCATTTGTGCAGAAGCTAAGCTGGCACAAATCTCATCTAAAAAAACACATCAGTTTCTATTGCTTTTACTACTGCTAGCAATTAGAGGAATTCAAACATTTTTTTATTTGAATTCTCATAAAAATTAGGTAAACATTAATTCTGATCCTTTTGCAAGTTGTTTAATGGCTTGTAATTTTTATCATTAAATTGCCATTAATTTGTAAAATATTGTTGCTTACTGCATTAATTGCCTAAGATATAGCCAGTCAACATCCCCCATTCCAGATGAGCAAAAAGGGTCCTCTGTGTTGTGAAGCTTATTCTTTTTGTTTTGGACTGTGCAAATCTCTAATACATATTTAGTGCTACGAATGTGTTTCTCCATGACTGTTTCATCTCACATACTTTCCCTTTGTCATTCTGTATTGAGCATATACACTTTGGCCATGCTCAGCACTCTTTGTGTGGAGTAGGGTCTTGGAAGCATGCACCACACCTCACATTTTGTCACTGAAATGAGGGACATGGATACTCAAAATGAGGGACAATGAGAGACACTAACCCACGTGATGATCAGGACACATTATGAAACATGGAGATACAGTACTTTAGAACACAGTGGAAACCATTGCATTAGCACCTGAGAATGAATTTCTACCATTAAGCAGGGGTTCCATTTAGGTAGGGCAGATGGGGGCAGTTGCCCTTCCCCCATATCTGTGCCTAGGTTGTTCTTATGGTGTAGCAATAATGGCATTACATTTGAATTTAATCTTTTGCACAATAAGTGCCTACCTGGCCTGTGTGTGCTCGCGCTGCAGGTACTCTCCAGACTTGACTGTGTCTGTATTGTGTTGTCCACTTTCTCCACCTATTAGTGGTGGCACACACACATGTGATGTGGAGGAGCTCCAGCCAAGAAAAAATGCATGAGTCTTGCAAGTGTGACACTGTCTTTTCTGCCACGGAGCAGATAGACTGCACACTACAGCTTCGAGGAGTCAGTGAGCACTGAACTCTCAATAGCAGTGTTGTGGCAGCATATTTTTCTTGGTCTACTCTTAGTAAGTCTCCATTTCCCCTGGTGGCTGAAGGGACAAAGGGTGGGCTAGAGGCTAACTCAAGACTAGGTTACCTACTTACTCTACTAGGCTCGTCTTGCAAAAAAAACAGCACAGACCCCCATGGCAGCAAGCTAGGCTTAGCAGGAGTGGTGACAGCAGTGTGGGTGTCCTTCATGGGCCTTGATCAGTGTAGCACAGCAGCAGCCACAGCAGCAACCAAGAAAGAAGCAAGTAACCCAGGTTGGGTGGATTTGGTTGGTGAGGTGACTTGATCGCAGACCATGTCGGGGACTTGTGATGGTCGGTTCTAGCATCCAGCTTCTGGTGGAAGGAGAGACAGGGAACAGACTGAAAACTGGGCTGGTGGCACACTGTGCCAGGCTGCAGGTTCTAGTCATATGGCCAGTAAGTAAAAGTAAGATTTGTTTTTTACAGGGGGAAGGAGGAAGGACTGAAACACTGATGTGTTTTTTTACATTTCTTCACCTTTGGGTGGCTTCATTACCCATAGGAGATGGGTATTGAATGGCATGGAGTCAGGGAGAAAAACTGGGACAAAGTTATTTTTGGTGATGGGCAGAACTTTAGCCAGGAAAAAAACTGATTAGTAACTGGGTGGGTTTAAGCCCAAATCTGATGCACTGCTCTGGGGTATATACAGATGAATCGTATACATTTTAATTTTTCCTGATTTGCATATCACTTTTCAGTCAAAACAAATAAGTTGTACCTTTTAGAGATGTTACAGACATTCTAGAGCTGTCCCTTGCATTTATGAACAGTTGAGTGGTCTGGTATGCACAGACTATTGGAGCCCCACTATAGTTAGGCTTATGCCCCCCGCCCCAGTGAAACTGACCTCCGCATCCCCATGCTTGGGTACATTATGACAAAGGGCAAAGGAGACTGCAGGGGTGTGCATCATTGAAATGAAAGGGGTATTTTTTTTACTATTTTGTACATTGTCGATGGAGAGTTGGAGATTAATGAAGGCCACCGCTTGACTAACAAGGAGTTAGTAAAACAGTGGCCTTCATTATTCTCCAACTCACCACCATAACATGTAAAATAGTGATAAAAAATAACTCCATTGATTTCAAGGAAATATGCCCCAGCACTCTGACCCATGGACATCATCTCTCTTAAAAACTTCAGCCTCTGTCTCCTTAGTACTCAAGTAAGAGACTTTTTACTTATATCTATACTTGGTGGGTTGTCTGTAGCAGCATGGCCACACCTGCTACAGTGTGTGTAAATGGGGGGACTGGCTGTGTGTGTGTGTGTGTGTGTGTGTGTGTGTGTGTAGTTATTGCTACTTTTGTGTTTGCACCTTAAAGTCTGTTTGCGTGGATGCATTCAAAACTATGGAGAGAAAATAGTAGGAGTACTGGCCTGACAGAAGTAATTAAGTGGTTTTGTGAAAAAGATTGTGTATTGAGGGTGGGAAAACCACATGTGTTTCCATTGGTACATGTGCTACAGTTGAACTGTGAAACTGAGATCAGTAAGAGAAAAAAACTGAGAAGTATAACAGTGGCTACAAGCATGCTGCATGTGTGCAGATGTAATTAGATACAGTATGTATTGAAGTACAGGCAAGCCATATGTGTGCAAGTATGGCTTAGTGGTTAAAGGCACTGAACTGCAAGCCAGGAGACTTGAAGGAATGAAAACCTGGGTTTGAACCTCATCAACTCCCCCTTGTGTATGGTGTGATCCTGAGCAAGTCACTTAACTTTTTTGTGTGCAGTTAACAGTGACCACTTGCTTTTTGCACGTATGCCACATGCATGCAGTCATTCCCAATTTAACATAACAATCATGGTTTCCACAGTTGGTTGCTGCACGCATGTCATATGCATGCAGTCAGTTCCAATTTAACATTTAAATCATACTTGCAGCATGCATATAACTTGGGTGGTTTTATGTATGCAACATGAAAACTTTTCATATAATTATTTCTTTAATTGTAGGCCCAACAGTACCCCATCCTAGGCAGGTAGCGGCACCTAGCTTACACTTCAGATGCTGGCTTATTGCATCAAATTCTGCACTTATTGTTCATCTTTCTGTGCTGTCATTTGTTTGCACTTGTTATTCCTAGTGTTAAATCCATCAATATTTGTACCTATGTGGCATTATGCCTACGGTAACCTATGTAAATTGTACTAAATGTAGCCTCCTCCCACTGTAAAATTATGTTAATTGTATCTCACTTGATAACCTGTGAGTCATCCACTCCTCTGTTCCCCGTCCCCCCAGGTCACACTGGAAGATGAGCATCTTGTTGCTTAGTGTGCCTTTCCTGGTGAAACATTTCAATAAATAAATAAATAAATGATACCGGCTCTAGACAAAGTACCATATGTTGGTAAAAAAGAATGCAGAACTATCAGCCTTTCTAGGTCACATACTCACTCATCTCCTTAGTGTGTCCAGCAATCTTACATTTCACCATTTCAGCTTACCTGGCAGGCAAACAGCTGGTGATATCTTTAGACAGGACAATGGTGCTGCCATCAGGATGAACCCTTTGAGGGGGAACAACCATAACAAGTCTACCATCATACTTCATGATGCTCTCTCTCTCTCTCTTTCTCTCTTTTTCTCTCTCTCTGCCAGCAAAAACCAGAGACCAAACCTCAGGTGCTCTGCAAAAGCAGCTTTCTGCCCCCTATCATTCTACTTCTCTATCCACCCTAATCTCCTCTCCCCTCCCTCACTAAACTTTGAAGCCCTCCTAAGGATTATTTCTCTCAGTTCTCCCCTACTATGGTACTCCCCTTCTCCACATCCCCACTAATGGGAATCCTATTCCCTCATACTCTCTTTTGCCCTTCTGCTTCTACTGTAGAGAGATGCGGAGCTTAACCCCAGCCCTCTGTCCTTCCTCCTCCTCCTCCTCTCCCATATTTCAAAAGGGAGCACCATTTTTCATCTGAATATAGTGAGTATCCACCTGAAATCTGACCAGCTTAGGTTTAGGATCCTACTGTATTAACTGACACCCTGGTCATCACCAAATTCTGACTCTCTGCCCAGTGCTGTGATGGGGAAGTCAGAATCCCTGCTTATATGATCCGCACAGACAGGATCA
Source organism: Neoceratodus forsteri (assembly GCA_016271365.2). Taxonomy (NCBI): domain Eukaryota; kingdom Metazoa; phylum Chordata; order Ceratodontiformes; family Ceratodontidae; genus Neoceratodus; species Neoceratodus forsteri. The sequence goes on along the minus strand of CM057450.1, from coordinate 653,618,108 downwards.
TGATAAGTGAGGGGGCACAGTGACTGTATATATGCAGGATAGTCTCAACTGTGATATCTTCTGGTGTCCCTTCTCCCATAATCTTCTCGTGTGTATACTCTCCTTTTTTTCCATCCGTCCTCTTTTAAGTGGCAGCATCTCTGCCTCCCCAAATGCCAAACCTGACTATCTTACTGAAGTCCTGTCCTCCTTCTCCTCTCTGTCTCTGTTCTTCACTGGTAAACTCCTGCTCCTTGGGGACTTTAATGCTAATTGGCTCTCTTCCTCGTCTAAATCCTCCATATAAAAAGTTGGATCCCTCAACCTCATAATTCTCATCAGTGAGTCTACCCAACTCATCACCATTCCTCTAATTTACCCCATTGCATTTTTACCAGCCTCCCGCAGCTGGGTGATTTTCAGATATCAGAAAATCGGGCCTCTTGTCCTTTTGTGTTTTGTTTATGACATTATACATTACTGTGTTGTATAAAATATTATAATGCTGCAGTTATTACTGATTTTTATCCCTTTTACTCTGATTGCTACGTCCCTTCACTGATAATCAAGGCATGTTTCTGCCTTCACAAAAGCTGCTTAGTGATTGGCCAGCAGATTGCTATTAGTGGCCCACACACCCTCCCCCAGAGAAGCCAATTTCTTACCTTCAGGATGTGTTCTGCCCCTAACCTGCTCCAGTTTGGGATTCCAGGATTAGAGTACAAATTCTGGTCTCCTATGTGAAAGCAAAATGCAGTACTGATGCACCACCAGGGAAGAAAAAGTGGAATAACTATTATCTGTTTTATCCCCCAGCAGACAGCTGCCTACATCTGCCTATAGCCCAACTCCTATCCCAATTCTACTGTGTTTGTAAAGCAGGAACTTGCCCCAGTGTTCAAGTTTAGGGACAGGGGGCAATCAAGGGAAGTGGTAAAAATAATTAATAATAACAGTAATACAATATTGTATACATCATAATAATGTGTCAAGTTGTATATGAAGCACAAAAGGACAAGGGTTCTGATTTTCACAAGACTGAAAACTGTACACACAGCAGGCAAAAATGCATAATATTAGGGAGGGTCCCATTGCACCAACCCAAGTCTAGCCACATGTGCATGTTTTTTGTACAGAGTTCCTTTATTTGTGACCCTTTTTCAGAGTCTGACAGATTCTAGCCCCTTTGCTGTGCACATTCTATGCATGATATGAGCAACCCAGGGTCGGACTGAGACTAATTTGGGCCCTGAGCAACAATTTTATTTTTAGCCCCTCATGAAATAGATGGAGGTGTTGATGCTGGCGCGAATATTGTAAAGTATAGGCCGGGAGTCTGAGGGTTACCAAGGCCTCCAGAAAATTTTTAAAATCTGGTGAATTCTGGTACATTTTTGAGGTAATTTCAAACAGAATTTGCTATCCTGTTACTCCCTCCTCATGCCCAATAAGTTGCTCCCTTGCCCCCCTACCCAGAGGAGCTAGAATACTTGAAACCCAGAATGGTTTACTACAAGACAGTCCTACTGGACTCCAGCAGAATTCCATCACTGATGCATGGATAACCAAAGTGCATTCCAAATGAAGGAAAGGATGCCTGGAACAGTTAGGGGACTCAGCAATACACCCCAATAGCACTCACTAGCTGGTGAACGAGGGTTGGGAAACAGCCAACCCTAGGGGCATAAAAAGCTGGGGATACAGGGACAGGAGGAGAAATAGGAGGCTCTCAGAACTGATGTCAATATTCCAATGATGCAACAGGTGGAAAAAGGAAGCTTAGAGTACCATAGGGAAAAAAGTCAGAGAGGAGCCACCAGTGAGAGAGATGGGTCAGGCAAAGGGAATGGATTACAATGAAATGGAGGGGGGCAAGGGTAGAGTGAGAGAAGGAGAGAATGCACAGACAGTAGAGACCCCCCAAGAAGATGGTTGATGAAAAGACAGCCATGCCCGGATAAAGACTGAAGACCCAGACTCACGATCAGGCAAAGACCCTGGTGGAAGTTTCTGTCATAGGAGAGCTTCCTAAAATAAGGACACAAGGGATAGAGGGAAAGAAGAAAGAGGGAGACATGGTGGGGGGCCATCAAATATGTGGCTAGGTGTGGACTAGTCATAGAGGGAGAGTAAGAGATATAGGAGCAGCAAAGGAACAACAGTAACAAAAGAAGCAGGTGGTACTGGAAAAGGAGATCGAGGGTCAAAATAAGGAAGAAAGCCTGGTGGTCAGGAGCCCTTTGTTGTACCCAGGGACCTAGCAGAGACACCAGATCCACTTGATGTTTCTTGAGCAAAAGCTGCCATGAGAAAAGCCAACTATAACAAAAGCACACACGTCCATGATAGCAGTGGGTTGGGGAGCCAGGTCCAACACAGCCAAATCTGCAGGCCATAGAATTGTGCACTCAGAGGGCATGAATGGGAGGAAAGGAGAACCAGCCACCTTAGTAAGAGGGAAGAAGTGGAGATGATGGAAAAGCAGTGGCTCAAACACTGTAGAAGCAGCTTACCTATGCGCGTCCATCCAAAGGAAAGGTGAGGGAAGAGCTGCAGCAACATTCATGACAGAACCACTTGAACATTCATACAGGCTGAGGAGAGAGCCTGTGCAGTGGAGGGGGGTGAGAGGTAGTGAGTCTGGTAGTGGCAGAGCCATGTTTAGGGGCCAGGGGGACAAGTTAGTCATTTGAGCATTCCAAGATGGCAGCAATTGAAAGTGATTTTATTCATTGATCTTTAATGAAGCACACAAGATAGTACATAGTTCTAAAAATCTCTTGAAAATAGAAGTTGCAGATAGAACAAAAGAGCTGTTGACCCACTGTGTCTTTCGAATGAATAGGTGCAGCACTCACCCCTGCCAATAAGGACACCAGGAGAAAATGTTTTGCTCAAAAGAACTTTGTCGAAGCCAAAAAGGCATGGGGTGAAACAAAAGATAACCTGACTACTGTAATAAAAGTTATTTTGAGCAAAAGGTTTTTCTCCTGGTGTCCTTATTTGCAGGGGTGAGTGCTGCACCTATTCATTAGAATGAGAAAGCTGTGTGTTTAGCACCCCCCCCAAGTGCATGCTGCAACTTGTTGTTTTAGACATACTGTGTTTCGCCAGTCCTACCTATTTACTGTGCAGTATGACAACCCTGGTGACTTTTCACTCCCTTCCCCTTCCCTCCCCTTCCCTCATTAAACATTGCATCTGTGGTCCTAAGTTTGGTATTTTAAAATGGAAACCCTGGCCCTCTGCCTTTTTAATTTTTTTTTTTGGTCTGCCATGGATGTACAATAAGTTTAAATGCTACACGGACAAGCATTTAAAGTAGCCAAGGGGGGTGGACAGCAAGAAGGATACCTAATTGCACACCCCCGACAACTAGCAGTGGAACTTGAACAGGAGGAGTGGATATCTCTACAAAGCAGTGTGCAAAAGATGGAGATATGCATCCAAGAGGTGGATAGGCAGAAAGGAGGCAACATTTAACCGAAGGGCAGACAGCAGGGAGAACCAGAGATAAATAACACCCAGGGAGGGGGGCTGGAGTAGAACAGCTAAACAGTTCAGAGAGTTCAAATCATGGAAAGCCATGTGTGCCAATGCCAGGAGCCTTAGCAATAAGATGGAGGTTCTGGAGGCTGTCATGGTGGAGTCAGACCTGGACATTGTGGCCATCACAGAAACCTGGTGTAATGATAACCACGACTGGGAGATGGCCATACCTGGCTACAACATATTCAGAAGACAGGGCAGGCAGGAAGGGAGGAGGAGTGGCATGTTATGTGAAAGACAGCATAAAGACCACAGAGATCTAGGAGGAACAAAATGGGGAAAAGATTCTGTGGGTTAAGCTAGAAAGGAAAATGGGGTCAGCCATCCACACAGGGGTGATCTACAGACCACCAGCCCAGGAGGAAGAAACATATAGGGAGTTGATGCTAGCCATACAAAGGATGGCAGAGAAGGGTGAGATGATGTTGGTTGGAGACTTCAATATTCCAGATGTGGACTGGAGCCTCCCAGCAGTAGCATCAACCAGGAGCAGATTTATCCTGGATTCCCTTCAAGGTGCTTTCCTCAATCAACTGGTCATGGAACCAACGTGGCAGAAGCCAATACTGGACCTCGTGCTCACAAAAGGGGACAGTGTAATGGGGCAACAGTGGGGGAGCACCTGGGGAACAGTGACCACCAGTCACTGTGGTTTGAAATCACAGAAGGAGTAGAACCAAACCACACAAAACATGTATCCTGGATTTTGGGGGGGCAGACTTTGGGAAAATGGGGAGATGCTTGAAAGAGGCATTAATGGGAATGGGTCGGGAATCAGGGGTTGAGGAACAGTGGGCAATATTTAAAATGAGGATTACAAGACCAACAGAATTATGCATTAAGCAGGTTAGCAAGGGGAAAAGGAAGAGGAGGCCATTATGGTTTTCCAAGAAGGTAGCAGAGAAAGTGAAAGCCAAAAAGGTTGCATTCAGGTAATACAAAAAGACGCAGGCAGAAAGGGATAGTGGGAAGTACCAGGAGAAGCAAAAAGAGGTAGGGAGGTCAGTAAGGGAAGCCAAAGCTCAGACCGAAGAGTGCATTGCAAAATCAGTGAGTAGAGGGGACAAAATGATTTACAGGTACATAAATGAAATAAGCATTTGTCAATGCCGAACGTTCGCTTGCAGGTGTTTGCAGTGGTGTTTGGCATGTATGGTGCTTTACCCTAACACACTGTGGGTGCTGGTATTTGCAAATAAATTGTCAGCATGACCTTTTTGTTACCCCATTGTAGTGCTACATAGGCAGAGAGACACTGTTTGGGCAGGATATGAAAATGACAGCTGTACTGCTCATAAGGAAGTGTGGTAAAATGGCAATGTTGAAAATCTGGAGTGGAAATATTGAAAATTAGCAAACCTAGGGCGTGTGTAGAACTGCGCAATGCACGCTCATAAAACAGTTATTTTTGGAATTTGTTCACCAAATTTTCAACATAGCCATTTTAAGATCTCTGCTCATGAACAGTGACACTGTGATTTTCTTAATGTGTCCCATACACTGAGTTCACACAGCGACTGTGCCATTGTGCGCTACATGGGCGGAAACACGTTTTGGGCAAGATGTGAAAAATGACAGCTGCAGTGCTGTGCTCATAAGGAGGTGTGGTAAAATGGCAACGTTGAAAATGTGGAGTGAAAATATTGAAAATTCGCAAACTTACGAGCGTGCATAGGAACTGCACAATGAACACTCATAAAACAGTCACTTCTAGGAATTTTTTCACCAGATTTTCAACACAGCCATTTTAAGGCCTCTGCTCATGAACAGTGTTACTGTGATTTTCTTAATGTGTCCCATACATTAAGTTCGCACACGGACTGCGCCATTGTGCGCTACATGGGCGGAAACATGTTTTGGGCAGGATGTGAAAAATGACAGCTGTACTGCTCATGAGGAGGTGTGGTAAAATGCCAATGTTGAAAATCTGGAGTGGAAATATTGAAAATTCGCAAACCTACGAGCGTGCGTGGGAACTGTGCAACGCACGCTCATAAAACAGTCATTTTTAGGAATTTTTTCACCAAATTTTCAACATTGCCATTTTAAGACCTCTGCTAATGAACAGTGTCACTGTGATTTTCTTACTGTGTCCCATACATTGATTTCGCACACCGACTGTGCCATTGTGCACTACATGGGCGGAAACGACGTTTTGGGCAGGATGTAAAAATGACAGCTGTACTGCTCATAAGGTGTGGTACAGTAATTGAAATCTAGAGTGAAAATATTGGAATATTGGAAACTTACGTAAGTGTAGGAACTGCAAAGCACGCTCATAAAACAGTTATTTGTAGGAATTTTTCACAAATTTTCAGCACAGCCATTTTAAGACCTCTGCTTATGATCAGTGTCACTGTGATTTTCTTAATGTGTCCCATACATTGAGTTCGCACACGACTGCGCCATTGTAGCTACATGGGCAGAAACACATTTTGGGCAGGATGTGAAAAATGACAGCTGTACTGCTCATGAGGAGGTGTGGTAAAATGGTAATGTTGAAAATCTGGAGTGCAAATATTGAAAATTCGCAAACGTACGAGTGTGCGTAGGAACTGCGCAATGCACGCTCGTAAAACAGTCATTTTTAGGAATCTTTTCACCAAATTTTCAACATAGCCATTTTAAGACCTCTGCTCATGAACAGTGTCACTGTGATTTTCTTAATGTGTTCCATACATTGATTTTGCACACCGGCTGTGCCATTGTGCGCTACATGGGCAGAAACACATTTTGGGTGAGATGTGAAAAATGAAAGCTGTACAGCTCATAAGAAGGTGTGATAAAATGGCAATGTTGAAAATCTGGAGTGAAAATATTGAATATTCGCGAACTTACGAGCCTGCGTAGGAACTGCGCAACGCACGCTTGTAAAACAGTCATTTTTTGACATTTTTGAACCAAATTTTCAACTTGGGGTTTTTGGGACCCCTTCTCATGAATGATGTCACTGTCATGGTGTTATTCAAGGCCAAAGGGTGATTTCGCACAGTGACTGCGCAGTGCCTACGAAATCACCCTTCGTGCCCGAATAACACCATGACAGTGACATCATTTAGAGAAGGGTCCCAAAACCCCATGTTGAAAATTTGGTACAAATTCCAAAAATGACTGAGATATGCAATAAGTTGAAACCCCCATCTAGCCCATTATACAGCTTACCGGCATTTCCTCAGTTCGTGTTAGCCTTTGAAGGTGCAGAGTGTGTTCCCGGTCCACGAAGATTGTCGTGCGAGGTCCGGAGGTAAGTATGGGGTGAGGGGTGTGGGGAGGCTGAGTGCGCAGTGGGTGGAGTGCGGGTTGTGGGAGGGGCTGGGAGAGCGCAGCGGGACGTTTTATTTTACAGGTTTAAAAAGATGGCGTGGGGCGTTTGCCACACTAGGGTGGGCTCCCAGCATGGCAGAAATGGCTGGGGGGCCAAGGAGCTGATGGGGATTGGGCACCCCGTCAGCAAACTACGTGGGGGGCCGCCGAGGCCGACAGGGGATTGGGCACCCCGTTGGCAAAGAACCAAGCGTTTGCCACGCTGGGGTGGGCTCCCAGTGTGGCAGCAGGATAACGGGAGGGCCGTGGATCCGGCGGAGTTGGGCACCCCGTGCGGCAAACAACGTTGCCGCGCTGGGGGTGAGGCTTCCAGCATGGCACCCAAAGCTTTGAGGGCGGCGTGGCGCGGGGGCAGCCGTGGCGTGAGGGGGATGGCGTCACGGGTGCTCAGTATGGCAGTGGTGCTTTCCTTTGAAGCAGAGGAACACGCTGTCATACAGGCTCCTGCACCAGTAGTGCAGGACACGCCCGCCTGCTCAAGGGCAGTGCATTGGCTGGGAGAGGCACACCTCAAGTGTGCTACTCTCCCAAAACATTCCTTGCGCATCTGCGCAAGCGAACGTAAAATGAAAGAAACTTGGCGACTTTGTTGATCAGACAAAGCCATTTTACTCACAGTAGCTAACAAAGCCTTGTCACTTCTGGAAGTGCAGTAACAGAAACTGCAGTCCGAGTAATGTGCAACATTAAGTCCTCATCAGTGCAATGCTGGGAGGGCACAGCTATTCCTTTTTTTTTTTGTCAGTTTAAATTTCACACATTCCATCCAGAGCTCTGTTATAAGCTAAGGCTCCTTTAACACGAGTTCTACAATTTCACTACATGCTTCATTGTTTCAAGCGGCTTATTCTGCCACAATGAATGATCGCAGGTCTCTTACACCAAGTCCCAACTCACCTTTTGTTAAACGTATAGCCATGGCACACAGTTCCAGTTGTAGCCACAGGGAAATTAAGTTTAGGTGGCGATCCATTTAAGAAAGGTTGGCAGCTCCCGCTCTCCCTCTCACCTCCAGCCTGGTTTACATACACACAGTCTTAATTCGTCAGTGTAGTACAAGTCACGGTCATGTAGCAGGATGGATCGCACTCCCAATCCCAGAATATTTCAGAGTGGCCGTAGCCTGCCTCCTCACGCTATGAGGGGGGGAAGGAACCTTGGAAAAAGTTAGTCCCTTAAGAATTTCAGTTTCTCCTTCTCGTCCTATAGAATGATAGACAACTTGTGAAAACACAAATGCTTCACCACGCCAGCGGCCATGCAAAACCGACCCCTTATGCAGTTAAAACCCGTTCCAGTTCGATTTTAAGGAAGCTCTGCCAGTGGCCTCCAGTCCCTCACGTTCACCAACAAGTGATCTCCCCAGTGGACCACAGCACAGCACTAATAACAGCGCAAGCAAACAACCACCCGGCACCGCCCACTGTCACCAGCCATTGGCACGGTCCACAACAAAGCCGGAGCCGACGAGCTGTTTCTGTTCTCCATTGGCCGCCTGCGGTGTCAGTCGCTGAGTCCATGGCCAGCTCCGTCGAACAGGGCGGTAGCAATGCCGTGACGTGAAAATAAATTAAAATTAGAAAGGGACTCGGTAGTGCAACTGCTTGCTAATCTGTATTATGAGGAGTTAGAATACTTACTCAGGTATCCTGTCTGTCTGCCTCATACTCATATGTAGTGTGTGTGACTCTTTTATTGATAGGTAAAAGGGGTGTTGGGCAAGACTCCGGAGAAAACCCATACTGTTAATTCAAGTTTGAACAACCCCCGGAGATGGGCGCGACAAAAGGGATCTAGGAAGATGCGACCTCATTTGAAGAAGCACCACACTTTGTCAGTATTGGTTATTAACCCAATTCCTTGTGTGGGACTAGAACCCAGCACCCGAGGTGAGCATTCAATTTACTGAGAGGTTGCTGCCATTCAGAACATTACAAATTATCAAAATCTTCTTAAAATATGTTTGACAATCTGCATACTACACCAGAGTCAACTGGCTTAATGTCGATCACTGGTAATAACTACATGGTCAATGATGGCTGCATTATTTCTAAGGAATTGACAAGCCGCCAGAGAATATAGTTTGTCTTGCTTCAAGATGCAGAAGTAAACAAGGCAAACAGTTGTGCCATTTAACTATCTTACAAATGTAAAAAAAAAAATGCTAGTGTTTTTAATAGAGAGGAGATGCAGTATAACGCAGTGGTTTAAGGCTCTGAGCTACTACTCTGGAGACCTGGGTTTGAATCTCACAGACCCCACTTGCATACTGTGTGACCCTAAGCAAGTCACTTAACTTCCCTGTGCTCCCAGGTCACACCTGTAAACAAACTTTCAGCTTAGTGTGCCACTCCTGGTTACAACATTGGATAAAAAAAGAGAATGCAGGTTGTTGCTCGAGTAGTGCCAACTGAGTTTACTACAGTCGTGTTCTTTTAATGATTGTATTGTAAAATGCACTGACCTATTATTACAGTGGAATGTATTTTCTGATAAAAAGCGAAATAAAGTGAGCAGTATACAGTATCATGATTGCATTGTGAACTGTAGGTAGAAATGTAGGAGGGGCTGGCAGGCAGTAAAATTAGCAATCCAAAGCCGCAGGCGCCACTGAGGCGACACAGACAGAGACTGACACTCAATTATCCCCAAAACAATCCCAGGCAAACACAGAGGCCAGCCTGATCAATATCAAACCTCAAGCAATCGGCTTCCTGATATGGTAATTACTTGTTAGCTATGTGGGCTGAACTCGTCCAAGTAGCACCACAGCCAGGCAGAGCCAGCTCATGACTGTAATTTTAAAAGATGGAAATGTGAAAATACGGGGATGCTGTTTTTATTTCCGCATGACATTCAGATACCTACCATTCAGCCTTGCCAACAGCGTGCGTGATGCTGCAAAGGTTTTAATGATTTTGTGATTATGATATTCATGTGTCTTTTCTCTCAGGCGATCAAATATCTGAAGCACGTGTTAATTTACAGGGCGTATTATAAACTGGTGTTTAGTCATAATGACAAACTACTTTGTTAAGTATAGTAACAGGGTGCCACCTCTGGTGTTACAAGATTATTTTCATTGTGCATTTAACTCAGGCTCTGGCGCCGGGGGAACAGCGTGTGATGCGAGGGGGATGGCATGCGGCGCTCAGTGGCAGCGGTGCTTTCCTTTGAAAGCAGAGAACACCGCTGTCATACAGACTCCTGCACCCATTGGTGCAGGACCTGCCACCCTGCTCAAGGAAGCAGTGCATTGGCTGGGAGGCACACCTCAAAACATTTCTTGCGCATGCACGCAAGCGAACGTAAAAAGATAGGCAAAGAAAGGGATAGTGAGACTGAAGGGGGGATGGAGGCCATGTGGAGGATGACAACAGTAAAGCTGACATATTGAACGGGTATTTCTGCTCAGTCTTTACTGAGGACAAGGAGGGTAATGGGCCTGGAAGGAGTACAAAGGGTGGAAATGGCGCAGAAATGGACACAAGTCCCTTTACACGGGAAAGGGTCCTGAAGGAACAGGAAGGAATAAGAGTTGATAAAGCAATGGGACCAGTTGGGATGCACCCCAGGGTCCTAAAGTAATTAAGAGAGGTAGTGGCTGAACCTCTGGCAATCCTGTTTAGCCGATCACTTGAAACAGGGGAGGTACCCAAAGACTGGAGGACAGCAGATCTAGTCCCTTATACAAAAGCAGGAACAAAGAGAAAGCAGGGAACTACAGACCAGTCAGCCTGACCTCGGTAGTGGGGAAGATCATGGAAGCACTACTGAAGGAGAGATTGGTGGAACATCTGGTTGCCAACAGACTACAGGACCCAAGGCAGCATGGTTTCACCAGGGGGAGGTCATGTCAGACCAACCTCATTGAATTTTTCCACTGGGTGACAAGAGAAGTGGATCAGGGAGGGCAGTGGATGTGGCCTATCTGGACTTCAGCAAGGCCTTTGACACTGTGCCACACAGAAGGTTATTAAACAAACTGGGGAATATGGCAGTGGGCAGGACAGTAGTCCGGTGGGTAGATAATTGACTGGGTGGCAGGACACAGAGGGTGGTGGTAAATGGCTGTCACTCCACAGAGGGAAGAGAGACCAGTGGGGTACCACAGGGATCAGTGCTGGGACTGGTCCTATTCAACGTCTTCATCAGTGACATTGCACAGGACATAGAAGGCAGAATTTCCCTGTACACTGATGACACAAAGCTCTGTAACAGAGTGGACATGCCAGAGGGTGTAGACAGAATGAGGAGGAACCTGCAGAAGCTTGAAGAATGGTCAAGGGTTTGGCAGTTGAAATTCAATGTAAAGAAGTGCAAGATAATGCTTATGTGGCACAATAACCCTGGAACAACATATCATTTGGGGGGGGTGAGGATATAGCATGCACCAAGCAGAAAAGGGACCTGGGGGTTACCATCTCTGATGACCTCAAAGTACGGAAAGAGTGTGACAAGGCAGCAGGTAAAGCAGATAGGGTGCTGGGATGCATCACAAGCAGGAAAAGGGAGGCCATAATTCCACTATACAAGACACTAGTGAGGCCCCACCTGGAGTACAGTTCTGGAGACCTTACCTACGTAAGGGCATAGACAGGGTAGAGAAGGTTCAGAGGAGGGCAACAAAGATGATACAGGGATTACATCACAAGTCCTATGAGGACAGGTTGAAGGACCTGAATATGTACTCCCTGGAGGAGAGGAGGGAGAGAAGGGATATGTTAGAGACATACAAGTACCCTATAGGGAGGACCAGGGTACAGGAAAACACTATTTTCCAGCTACAAAAATGTTCCAGGACTAGGAGACATGGGATGAAGTTGGAGGGAGGGCAATTCAGAGGAAACGTGAGGAAGAATTTCTTCACAGAACAGGTGGTGAGCAAGTGGAACACCCTGCCAGAGGAGGTGGTGGGGGCTGAAACAATCACGGGATTTCAGAATGCATGGGATAGACATAAGGGAATTCTGGAGGTCAGGGGTAAGGGGCAACAGACTTCTAGGAAAACATAAAGTGAACTTACAAGCTCAAGAGGGCAGACTGGGTGGGCCATATGCCCTTATCTGCTGACATTGTCTACGTATCTATGTATCTATGTATGCAAATGCAGTTCTGCTGGTACATGTAGCATGTTCACTTGTGTACCTGCCTCCTCTCCCGGTTTTGACCCTATTATATTTGGTTCATTCTCAGATGTGTTTTCTTGCTTTTCTGCAGCATGCATGTATGCTTACTCCAGGAATACTCAGGGAGTACTGAGGATCTTGGGGACCCACAGAAGAAGAGGAGAAGACATTTGCCTTTACTGTGGCCATGCATGCTATGCCAAATTGCATTGCGGTGTGAGTGAACTGTCACCAGCTGGAGCCAAGAGTTGTCATTTATTTACTCCACCTGTTCAAAAATGCACCAGCTTTCCCCCAGCATGGCACAGGCCACAAAAGAGATCAGAAGCACTTAGCAAAGAAACTTTATCTGCTCCCTTCAATAACGTGTCAGGCCTGGTTCAATTCAACTTAACTAGCTTTACTTATTTTGGACAAAATGGCAAATACTAGTGTGGTTGGAATGGGTGGAAGGAGAGGAAATGTACTTGATGGAAGAAGTGGAAGTTTATCTTCCATAGTTAAGTACGTAGATATTTTCATCCCCAAACTACCTATGTATTATTTCCTGCCTGGCTAAAAAAGAGGTTAGTTAGACTGACTGACCTTTTTTAAACAGCTTAGCCAACATTACAGTGCTCTTTTGCTCAGAATAGATTGCAAATGCCAATTTTAACTTACACTGTGACAGAGAGAGAGAGAGAGAGAGAGAGAGACTTCAGGACAGTCCAGTCTGGAAAGGATTGTAGCAGCCAGGAAGTTAAGTTCGGCAAGTCAGCAGTGGCAAAGAGTAAGGGGAGAGAGACTCTGGCCTCACCCCGACACCCACCCCACTGAAGTCAAGAAGACAGCAAGGAGGCAGCAAATTGGGCAATCCAGTCAGCAACTGAACAAACAACTCGGCAACAAGTTAAGTTAGATAGATTAATTAGCACCACACAGTCAGGGACATGACAGACATCTGACCAACGATACTACACATGACAATGGTTCCCTTTTGGCCTTCTTCCTTTCCCACTCTCTACAGTTTGATTCTTCCGGGCTGCCTTCAAGCATGCACGTGCACCACACCATTCTGCTTTGCTATTTGACAAGGGAGGTGGGCTGCCACCATGGAAGAAAAAAAACTGACCTCTCCATTGGCTGGAAGAGATAGACTTTACACAAACACAGCCATTATAAAGTCGAGCTGAAAGCTCCCCAGTCCCAACCAGCCCTCAGCTTGTTATTGCATGCTGAGCCCAATACTGTATAGTCAATAATCCTGCCCTCAAAGTGAGTGTGGCACAAGGGTCAAGTAAAAATGGAATAGGAGAGAAAAATCTTTGTGCCCGGTCTGTGCCCGGTAGCCCAACTGGTCAGTTCACCCCCTGGAACAACTATAGCATGTGCACAGAACAGTAGTATGACCAGCCATAGCATGTGCATAGAATGAGAAACTGTTCCCCTGAAGAACACAGAACTCCTGAAATTAGCAGCTTCTCTGCAGGTCTTCCTATGCCAGTGACTTGCATATGGGATATCCTCCTTCCTACCCTATTACTTTTTTTTTTTAATTATGTTCCCCTTCCTTTCCCCCTCCACTTTTCTTTAGTTACCATGACTTCTTCCTTATGGGTTGACTTATTGTGTATGCCGTAGTCTCTAGTTTTGGTGTACCTCCATGGGTGAGATGATCACTGCTGGCAAATTCCGTTCGCCCCTATACTTGATGATTGTTTAGGTGTGTGACTCAGTACTGCTTATATGTAACATCTACAGTACTCTAGCACTATATCCCTGTACTTACAGATTATGTATTACTCTGTTAGCCATTCTGTATAGTATTTTGTATATGATGGCTCTTGTATTGGTTTACCTAACACAGCCCTGCACTACCAATTTGTACTACTCTTTGTAATATTTGAAAAAATCAGCAAAACTCTTTATTATAAAAAGAACAGGTAAGCTGGCTCCATGATACTGAGTGGTGGGTCACCCGCCCGGCATGCTGGTGACCTGGATTCATGACCTCAGCCCAGGACAACAGGGGTGGATGCCAGTAGGGAAGGAAAAGAAGCATCTGCACAGATGCTTTCCTCATGAGGGAGAGTGCTGTGGTGCACTGCGGGAAAAGCAACAACTACTGTAGATGGGGTCACAGCCTTTGCTGTCATGGGTGACCACATGCCTGCTGGCTCCATTCCCTAGGGCATTGAAGAGCTGCTCACAGCTGGTGGGGGCCTAGAAAAGCAGAGAAATGTCCATTGTACACATGATGATGGCCTCCACTAGTTCCTACCTGTGCCACTAGGACTCTCTTGAACCTAACCCAGTTCACAAGCCATCCATCATGAACTTCAAGACCATTCTCTCGGTGCAGAGGCCTGGTGTGTGTGTGTGTGTGGGGGGGGGAGAGATAAGGCAGAAACCCAAGGATGGATGGACACAACTTGAAATCTGGAAGTGGGAGTCCAGTGGAAAGAGGTGTGTCTGGCCGGTAGATGGGGAGGAGTGATGGGACTGAAATAGAGGAATGCTGAGGGGCTGAGAGGGGCAAAAGCAAACATGAGCAACAGAGAAACATAGAAATTGTAGGTATATTTTTAACTCATAGTCTTCTAATCCTTTTATGATAGGGGTTAACTTGAATTGAAAATGACAGTGCATCACCGGCTTTAATCACAAACCCTTGTCTATCCTAGGCCCCCTTCGAAACTGTACTTTGCAAAACAGGAGGTATATAAAACACTTTTTAGCAGGGGTCAACCTTAACTTTTCTTTGCACTAGCCAGCAGTACAAGTTGGTTCAAAATTGCACTAGCCCATAGATGGTTGCACTAGCCCACAATTGTAATGGTAAATGTTGTTAACCTATACAGGAAAAAATGCAAGCCAAGAAAATATTCAGATTATTGCACATTTATCCTGCTCCCACATTGCTTCTGGCCCCAGCAGAAAAAAAGACTGCAATGCTATCACACACAGTGTGCCCCCCATTGTTTTGTACCATGGCCTCCTCTCTTCTTCTTTCTGTACCCCTTTCCCCGAACCAGAGGATAACACAGCGGCAAATGTTTAGTCAAGCAGACCTAGCTCTGCACACACACAACAGCTGACGTCATCGTGCACCTCACCACACTCTCACCACCACCACACCACCCACAGGACCATGAAAAGAGTTAGGCAAAGAAAGACATTCTCAGCCCCCATCCTGTGGTCAACTGGAGTCCTGCACTTCTGAAAGTCGTCGTACAGTGTCAAGTGAGCCAGGAGCACATCTAGGATTTCTATGGGGAGGGGGCTACACGAACCTAAGGGGCTTGGAAAACGGAAAACTTCAAGACATTTTTATTTTTTTAAAGTATTGACTTTAACATGATATGCACCAACAATAACTTATTTTTTTAAAAAACATTCTCATCAGGCCAGGGTAAACAGTACACAGACAGGATACTATACTACCTCTGTTTCTATATAGGATGTTCTATGCACCCCACGAATGCTTACTATAACCTTTCAATTATGTGTTTTATTAAGGTATTTTGTATCATACATGCTTCAAAGCTTTATTTTTAGGATGAAATGACATGCTGAGTCGGATAATGGTGGGACTGTATGGATGGTGTTGGCTGGTATGGTCCATTTAGAAAAGCTGGGGACCACTACACTTGCCAGTAATGGCAGCTATGGGTCTATGAATAGTCATTTCATGGTCTGCAGCGTGTCCAGGGAAAGAACAGGTTAGTATGTAGGTAGGTAACATATTATTTATACAGTGAAACTGCCATTAGGGGTCCTAGAATATCTATTTATAAGGCATACCTGTTTGTTTAAATACTAATTGTTACAAATAACAAAAATACAAAACTTAAAACATGTACAACAATAAATATCAAACAATTTACTTGGACAAGACAAAACACTTAATTAGAAAAAGCACAAACAATTTGGCTATTTCGGTCTATTCACCTATTGCATTGACAGTGAAAACTCAATTCATGATTCACTGCTGATTTAAAAATAATGACAGAAATTTCTATTATCAGGAGTTGAGATAGTTGGATGGGGCAGCTATGGCAACGCTGGGATAAAACCCACCACCTGCAGAGCAGACCCTGTATGCCTTTTGGCATTTTGTCATTGAAATGTTGGGTGCAGACACTCAAAGTGTGGGAAAATGTAGGGAAAGCACAGATCTGAGAGGTATGAAGGAGAGAGGGAGCAGCTATGGTGAGACTGGAATAAAATCCACCAGCTGCAGAGCAGACCTGATATGCCTGTTACATGTAGCATTTTTTCACTGAAATGTTGGACACAGACACTCAAAATGTAGGGAAATGAGGAGCGCTGGTCTTAATAATGTGGGACAGATAGTCAGACAGACACATTCAGAAAACTACATTGTCAGACAGACACATTCAGAAAACTGGAAGCTAATGACTTAACAGCTTCTACCTTTGATCACACCCTGGACACTAACTGAAAGTTCTAACAGTGGAGTGATAATTACTCACATTGAGCCTTTTGCGGGATCCCCTTGATGAGGTGTTAATCACACCAGAGAGATTGGGATGAAGACTAGGGCCTACTAAAGCAGGGACATTTTTAAATTTATTAACAGCCATGGAAAATCTGCTTTAGTTAAGATGGACAAGTAGAGGGTTAGCTGCACTAGCCCTGGTCAATTTGCACTAGGTTTTGAGCTAGTAAAACAATATTAAAGTCAAACTCTGCTTTTTGGTAAGATTTCTTTGCCTGCATGTCTTTTTAAAATTGGACTCCTGGTGTCAGTTCTAATAAGCAGACTGTCACCTGTCTCTTTAGACTTATAAAAGGGCTGAGACTAAAACCTGGCTGGAGATCTAATTCATTGTCTCCTATTTCAAATGCATGTACTGTATGCTAACCACTGTATTGTCATGGTTGGTCCCACACAGCATACAAAGAAAATACCCAAACATTTTTGCTTGGTTTTTAGTTCATGTTAATAATGATTCTGAAACAACAAACAGGAAGATGACTACACATCCATCGCAATGCATGAAAAAAACTGCCATGCAGCAGTAATATACAGCCAAGCTATAGGTTTTACTTGAAACGGTGCCAACTGTTGACTCTGCAGTGGCACTCCTCTTTCTGCATCAAGATAATTCCAGTCAGACCAGCCAGAACAACAGGCTTTAGTTGTTTTGTTTCAGAACACAGAGTGGGCACTTTCACAGGATTTCTCATCCAGAGATGAGCAATACGTTCTGCCTGGAGTCGCTGGGGCTCCAGACCTGCCGTGAGAACAGGGCTGAGTTTTCCACTTATTATTTTTCTGTTTATATAACACTGTTCTTCAGGTTTGCACAATGCTGTTCATACTCACCAGGACCCTGGTGCCTGGGGACATATTTAACCTATAAATGACAGATTAAAAAAAAAACACAGTGGCTGTAACCTGACTGTCAAGACAAATTCTGACTGTACACTTTGTTGATGCATTGGGTTCTACTTTTAAGGCTGTTTGGTATATGTCAGCAGACTTTTAGTGGGCACTAAAGAGTAGGTCTATGGGAAGTAAGCAGATATAATGTATTGTTATTCATGATCCCCTAAGTGGCACACACAACCTCATGGCGCAGACATGCAAGCCTAGAAAACATATAATGGCATGTTCCTGATAAAGAGGCAGTGCAGAACAAAGCAGCCAGCCTGCTAGATAAAACCATGTACAGTTCTTCACTCAAGGACTTTACTTCAGCACCCAGGAAGCTAGAAGCCTCTGCCATGGCACTTCAACCGACTCAAGGCCTTTGTCAGGGGGTGGGTCTAGTGGGGAATAAATCATACACCAATTTATGCAATTCCAATTAAAGTTGTAAATCTCTATTAATATGTAGTGTAAAAATACATAAAATATGTATATATGAATTCTTTGTAAATACAAAATACGATGTGCAAAAATATCAAAGAAGGAGCACCACAATAAAAACATCATGGACTGTCTTACAATATTGTACCAACACTAATTTTTTCCCATGGGCATATTCCCAATGAGTTAATACTGAGTAGGTCACGTAGGCAGACCAAGAAAAATAAGCATGTAAAGATGTAGAAAAAAGTATATAAATAAAACAACAAGTGAAATAAAAGCCACCAGTGATGCTGATACAGTAGATAAAGGAGACTATGAAATAAATCATGGAAGGAAAATACAGTATAAACAGTGGAGTATGGTATGTTGTACAAGAAAGAAGGAGGCAATGAAATGGGTATAAGAGATAACAGCAATTCAAACTAGGAAGTACAAGCCGGACCAGTGACACTGGGGGTTGAGGCATTGGATGCCACACCTCATGCCACACCAGTGACCTGGGTTCAGAAGTGAGCCCGTGTCATCAGGGGTCACTGGGGGGGAGGGAGGAAGCAGGACTGAGCAGCAGCTCAGCAAGCTGTCCTCTCCCAGGGAGGGATCTGTGGATTCTGTCACTACACTGGTGCCCAGTAGTGACTGGGTACTCCTGCAGCTGGATCCTCTACCAAAGGGGATGAAGGAGGAGGAGGAGGATGCTTACATGGGTCATGTAGGAGTACACACACTGACATTCTTGCATCATTACACATCCTTCTCCTTTAAGGGGGTAACTCAGCAAAGAAAAACCCTCTGATGTGCGCATGAAGGACGACCTCGAAGAACCCACACCATCCCCAGCCTGAACAAAGCCCAGTAGTCAGGGCAGGACCTCAGGGTGATCTCGGTCTCCTCCCCTGTCTCCCCCTCTGGGGACCCTCTGTGAGGGGTAAGTCACGGTCCTCCCCATCTCTGGACCATGGCAAAGGCTGGGTCATTTGGGAGCTTAAGGAGTCCATGTATCAGGGCCAATAGGGGGTCAAGTGTTCCCCCACTGCACAGAGGTGAAAAATAGAATTAAAAAAAAAACCTAGAAAGTATGAAAAAAACAAAAACAAAGATGTCGAGAGGTGGGTGGGGGGAGAAAAATAGAGAACAAGGAACACTTGAAAGCAAACTGATATATAGCTGCCCAAAACCAAGGGAAAGTCTGAGTGTAATGAAAAGAAAGTAAAAAATTAAAAAAGCAATAGTAATTGTAGATAATATTCAAAAGGAGAAGTCCCTTCCCCAAGTGCCCCCCCCCAAAAAAAAAAAATAAAGGACTTACTGTAAATCTGTGGCCAAACAGGATACATTCAAGGATCTCCATTTGGAAGTATGCAGATGAGGGTAGTACCAAAGGAGACTTCTCTGATAATGATTCTTATTGTTTCCAGACAGCAATTCATCTATGTGCTTGATCTGTTCACTGACCAGCAACATGGGGCACTATAACCAGAGCCAAAATGATTGTTTTGTCTCCAGGTATATAGCTGAGCTAGCTCCACCTTTGAAAAGCTATTGTTAAATGAAATTGATATGCATTTCACTATTATGCCTTCATATTTTCAAAGGAATTTATGCGTAGAAGAGAATAGTGCATTTAAAGAACTGAGGACTTCAATAGGGTGGTTTTCAAAAGTTCAGACAAGGGAGGCAATATAGTCCTTATGTATGAAAGCATTTACCATGCTAAATGTTTGGAATTGTTGTCTGTCAGTGAGAATTATTTGAAATGATCTAATGACCTTACTAACAGATTTCAGGCAGAATTATTTGAATTAAATGAGTTATCAGAGAGGTGTGGTTGGATTAGTAACACAGAAGCAGAGTATATTAAAATTGCGCAATCAGTAGTTCCAACATTTTACATTCTCCCAAAGATGCTTAAGAACATCATTGATCCCCTGACATGCCGTACTGTCTCAGGGATAGGGTCACTTGTTTAAAATGTATCTTCTTTCATTGACAGTTTCCTGCAATCATCGGTGTGTGTATTACATTCACATATTAGAGATACCACGGACCCTCTGGGTAAACTCAAAGGCTTCACATGGGATGCCAGGCATAGCTGGAACATCACTGAAGTTTTGAGGTTATATAATTCAGTTAGACACAACAAGGGATCTGAGGCAGTGGATTTCTTCCTTTCACATTACGCTGATGTCCTTTCTGTTTTTTTTATTGTTGTTTTTTTTTTTTTACGAAGAGCCCTGTAATTTAGACTTACCCACAACTACTTTACTTTTGATAAAGAATTTTACCTTCAGATATGTGGGACAGCTTTGGGGGTGGCTTGCGTCCCCTCATATGCTAATTTATTCATAGGTTATTGGGAGGAGAATTACGCCTATAATATTGTGAAAAAAAGGTTTCCTGAGCCACACTGAATTATGGTTCAGGTTTATTGATGACATCATTGTGATATGGTCTGGGGACATCCATGCAATACGAGATTTCCTAGAATACATTAACAACAACAGTTTCAATTTGCTGTTTACTTCTGAATTAAATTCAGGGAATCCACAGAATTTCTGGATTTGCAATTAACTGGGGTTTCAGGAAGGGAGATTTCCACTGCAGGCTTTAGAAAGGATACAGCCACCAGTTATGTCCTCCATGCTCAGAATGCACACTCCAAATGGTTAATTGCACTAATACCTTATGGGAAGATGCTCAGACTTATGCCCCGTTCGCACTACAGCACGGTTGGGCAAAATGTTTTTAAAAGTGGATTAACAGTTACCGTGCTGTAGCGTTCATACTGCAACCCTTTTCCTGTGATCCACATTAGGCAATGCATTTTACAGGGTTCACACTGCGGCAGAGATCTGTGCCAACTATAAACCGAATTCAGCAGCATGGAAAAGCTGCTTACCATGATGCTTTGCGCGATGCTTGAAGTGCATTAAAAGGAAACGAGCTGATGCGTTCGCACTCTAGGTAAATCGCTTTACTTTGAAAATGGATTTCTGGAAGCATGCTCAAGCCCAGGTCTCATCAAGGTTTGAGCACGCTTCCAAAATTCCAATCTAAAAGCGGGTTATGTGTGAACGCGATTCGAGCCAGCACACTTTTGAAACGGTTCAAGCGCTGAGAACCGTTTCAAATGCCCTAGTGCGAACGGGACCTTAGACAACACTGTTCTGATGACACTACATTTAGGACACAAGTGGTTGACATGAAGGAGAGATTCTTTCAAAGGGGCTACGACCAACAGACACTTGAGGAAGCAAGTCAGAGGGCATTAACCCTGAATGGGGATGAATTTATAACACCAAACAATAAAAACAAAAATAGAAATATGGAGTCCCATATATCTGTACCCCCCCCCCCATAGTGATATTTATCACTGAGTTTAATCCCCTAGTTGGGAGGGTGGGAGAATTATCCATAAACTGTGACTAGTCCTTTTAACTGATCAAGTTCTTCAAGAAAACATTGCAGAGAAACTGAGGGTAACCTTTAACAAAGTGAGGAGCCTTGCAGATAGACTCACCAGCAGGAATGTTGTGGCTACTGATAAGTAAAGCTAGGCAAAAGTTGCAAATTCCACTTTTGTGGAAGTTTTGCACAATTTTAATACTTTTGTGGAATTTTCTGCCCTTTCACCTGCGAGGAATTTCTGGACTTCCAAGATGTTAATGTGAATTTTCATCTACTACTGCAGTATTTAATCACTAACAGCAGAACCATAGTCATGAACTGCAGAATTAAAGTCCCTTGCCATTTATTTCTCAGGTTCTTTTATTTATCTGCAATTTCCAATATAATTCTGTATTTGTTTCTTTTTTTGTTTGTTTTTGTTTTCACCAGCAATGCATGGCCATGTTTGTTTTCCTGTAGGAGGTACTGTAACTTTCAATAGCATATAGGAACTCTAAGCATCTGACCTGCAGAGTCTTGTTACTGTATTGGCAGCAAAGCAACTTTTGTTTTGTTTTGTTTTTTCCACCATTCCTGCCTTCATTTCAAGTGTCTTCTATTGAATTCTACAGAACCCTAGGATAGCCTATATTTTCCATTCCATTATAGTGGGCTAAATTCTGCATTTCAAGGTGGTAATTCCATGAAGAACTCAACATTATTCTGTATGAACTCTGCAGTCACAGAGGGATGCAGAGGGATGTATCAGGTGACAGCACACAGATTCTTGCTGTGTAGCTTCTCTCTTCTGAAGTGACTGCTAAAGAGGAAAGATCTGTGTTCATTCTGCTCCACATTTATAG
This sequence comes from Neoceratodus forsteri, assembly GCA_016271365.2. Lineage (NCBI taxonomy): Eukaryota > Metazoa > Chordata > Ceratodontiformes > Ceratodontidae > Neoceratodus > Neoceratodus forsteri. The sequence goes on along the minus strand of CM057450.1, from coordinate 653,596,059 downwards.
CCTTTTTGACTCAGAATGGGCAGCCTTTTTGCTGGTCATAAGAAAAAAGAGAGAGTATCTGTAATTTCAGTGCTGAGGTAAACATATTGTTGCAGTTTTTAATTTCTAGGAATGACTATTGCATAATAGTCTTACTGCTGTTTTCTGTAGTACTGTGTTGCTTCTTAGTGTGGTATTTAGTGAAGAAAACAAATCACACCATGGTGGGCAAGTGAAAGCGCACAGGACATGGAAAAAAGCCCCAGTGTTGCTGGATCTTTGAAAACGGTGTCACATCGAGGTGCAGAGAATGCTAGGGAAGATGCTGGTGGGCACAGCACAATCAGTGTCACTTGCAGTTTCCGTGGCAGTGCAGTTCCAGTGGCAGTGCAGTTCCAGCAGTGCCCCATGCTCTGCCAGTGTCAGCTGGAGTTGGCATCACAGCTGCTAGTTTTTTTTTCAGTTTGAAGCATAGTAGCCCCACAGCAGGTGTTGCTCAAGTACAAATCTGGCAAGAAAAACTGCCGTGGATGTCATTACACTACTGTGTCAGTCCCAGGAGTCTCAGGAGGAGGAACAGCCCTGGGAGTCTCAGGAGCTGTTAGGGACTAGGAGCGATGAGGGTGTTCATCCAGCAGCAGTCAGTATCAGTAGGGATGATGATGTTAAGAGGGTCCAGGACCATTAACTGTCCTGGCAGATAAGGAGAAGGAGCTGGAGCACAGTGTGCATGATAGAGAAGCTGAGGAGGAAGAACATACTCGGCCCAAGCATTCTGCTACTGTCGAGGTGGAAGGGTATCCCATGTGCAGGGTGACTGCGATTGAGCACTTTCAAAAAGGGTGACTCAATCACGGCACCTGTGCACTGGGTTACCTTGGGGGGAGGGGTGACCGGATAGGGGGTTAGGCAAATATAGCGGTGTGATGTCACTATGTATACACATGCACAGGGGGAGGGAGGGACCATGCCACACAATGGACAGAAGGGGAGGGAGGGTTTGTGGGGTGTAGTGCAGTGGTGGGATGCTGAACTGGCCATATGACGTAGTGGCAGGCTGAGATTGGGAGGGTGCAGGGTTTGGTTCTGGGCACACTCGTGTTTTTAATTTTTTTTTTATTTTGTACACCCCTGACATGCAACCCCCCATAGTTGAGAATCCTTTAGTGGGGGTGAGGGGCGTGCCCTCTTGCTGTTCACCATGAATGTACATCACCGAAATTCATTTTCGGCAAAGTACACTTTCCCAAACTGCAATCACTATTCCGCGGTCACTGTTATCACATGGAACCTGCAGAAGAGGAGATAGTGAGAAAGAGAAGGTGGGGGATATTCAGCCCTTATTGTCAGTACAAGAAATGTCTGAGTCAAACATCAGTGATGAAAGTGATGAGGGAGGTGATGATGACCGAGTACTTGACCCTATGTGGCATCCTCCCCAAGCACACGTAAAAAAAGTGTTGTCACAGGTAAAGGGAAAGCAATCCCTCTTGTGCCACCTCCTTGCAAGAAATAATCCAATGTTAAGAGAACGGGACCTCAAGGTAACAGGGTACATGGGGATCAGCAGCAGCAGCATGAGCAGCAACAGGATACCATTGTGCCCACCCCCACACCCCGCCTCCATTTGCCCCATATAAGAAAAAACAGCATGTCGTCAGAAAGCACCTTGTGTAGGATGTTTTCTCAGTGGATGAGGTTGAAAACAATGTGGCTGTTTGCAATATATGCAGGTCAAAAATTAGCAGGTCTAAGGCAGGAACACACTTTGGGACAAATGGTATGCATAGCCATATGCAAACTAAGCATTCCATTCGCTGGGCATAGCATAAGGTTGGCATCAATGCCCACTTCTGACATGGTACCTTAACAGTCTGAAAGAGAGGGTCTTGTAATGTAACATTTAGCCCTTTCCTGCATTCCACCCCTTGGCATGCAGATACAAGTGGCAGTAGTTAGTGTGCTGAATTGGAGCCCTTCCCTTCCCATATAGTTAGTTTTTTCCACTGTTTCTCCGCTGTAAGACTAGGCAGCCTCGGCAGCAAGAGCAGAACTGCTAAATCCAGTACGTCAGCCTCCTCCACAGTCCATCCCATTCTTTAGCTTAAGTAACCAGATATTAACTCTGCCTTAACTAAACACACCAAATGCCACCGTAAACTTCCTGTGTCAAAGGAGCTAAACACTGCTGTTGCAAAAATGCTGGAAACAGACCTGCTGTGATATTCTTTTGCTGAGAAACCTGGGTTTCTACAACTCATGGAAAAGCTGCTTCCAAATGCAAAGTGCCAGATTGCACTTATTTCTTCACTAAGGCTGTTCTGACACTTTACAGTGACCTCACTTGCATTCTGTCACATGCAGTGTCCCACTCTGCAGTTCCCAGCATCCACCTTATCACAGATATCTGGCCCATCATCTGCCATTAGTTTTATGTGCATTACTGTGCAATGGCCATTTCCCAGGGGTTTACGTCTTGCAGGCATGTCTATCATCTGTTCACCATTTGAGAAGTGGCAGCACTAGCGGTGGTCCTCATCAACATGCCACACTGAGCATGGAGAGCATGCATGGCTCACATGCATCTGACAGAATGCTCACCCAACTTAATGAAGCCATTGTGTCCTGCCTAAAGCCACATGACTTCCATGCTGGCTTCATTGCAATTGACAATGCATGGAATGCTGTGAAAGCAATCGGTGATGACTATTTTTATCATTGCCCGGATTATGCCACTGCTGCATGTACTCCAAAAGGCACTAATCAATGTCAGGGAGCTATTTGAATTGTTGGCATACTCTGTGGGAGTAGAGCTGGCTGATCGGATCATGCAGCTATTTGATGATGATCCTAGAGTGATTCACATTAACACCTCTGAGGTATACATCCTGCAACCTTGCTAGATCCACAGTGCAAGTACGGCATGACAGCACTTCTTCTAGGTGGCAGTCTGTTCCGGATCACTAAGTTGTGATCCTTTGTGGTAATGTGCAAAACTGACTGATGGTAATGCATACAAAGAAAAGGGCACAATTGGGATCAGGAGACAAACCTGAAGGAACAATAGCCCCTCTGAAAGCAGCCTCCTGTGTTCATTCCTGCCCCCATCCTCACATAGCAATGGTACAAATCCTCTCTGCTCCATGCTGAAGCAGGTTGGTGTTTCCACATGCCAACCAACTGAGGGCAAGACACAGTTTTGGCTGTCTGCCACCAATATGGTTCAGCCATACCTGGATGACCCACAGCAGCTGAGCATTGATGATGAGCCATTGGAGTATTGGTGAAGTAAACTTGAAATCTGGCCAGCTGTCGCATCTCTGGCCATTGAGTATTTAACCTCCCCGTGTGCCAGTGTTAGCTCAGAAAGGGTATTTAGCACTTCATGTGCCATTGTCACTGATCAGTGAAGCTGCCTCTCAGACAGGAATATTGAGTACTAGAGCTGGGCAAAAGTTGCAAATTCCGCTTTAGTGGAACTTTTATGAAATGTTACAACTTTCATGGAATTTTCTGAAATGCACCTTTGGTGAAATCAGAAATCTTACAAATGTCTAGTGATACCCCTCACCCTCCAATCTCTGTTCCCCTATGAAATTAATATTTCCTTGGTGTTTAGCGGCAACCCCCACCCTCTGATTGCTGTCTTCTATGAAAGAAATGTTTCCCTGGTGTCTAGTGGCATCTCTATCTTCCAATCATTGTCCCGCTATGAAAGAAATGTTTCTCTGGTGATTAATGCCTCCCCCCCCACACTGCCCACTCTGGGCTGATTGCAGCAACCTGTCACCACCACCTCTTTCCATAGTCTTTGTGGGCCACTGCTACACTGCCACGGGGAGCTCATAGGGCAACTGGCACAGCCCTCTTCTCACCACCTCAGCTGGCCACTATATGCAATGACAGGAAGCGGCCGGATGAGGTTGTGAAAGGAGGGCTGTGCTGGTTCCCTTATTGGATCCCCGTGGCAATGTCCCCAAAAGACTATGGAAAGGGGGGGTGGTAGATTGCTGTAATCAGCCCAGTGTGAATGGTGCATGGAGGCCACTAGACACCAGGGAAATATTTCTTTCAAAGGGGGACAGTGATTGGAGGGTAGGGGTGCCATTAGATACCAGGGTAACATTTATTTCATGGGGGCCAGTGATTAGAGGGTTGGAGGTGCCACTAGACACCAGGGAAACATTTATTTCATTGAGGAATGGTGATAGAAGGGTGGGAGTGTGCAACTAGATACAAGGGAGCATCTCTTTCATTGAAGGATGGTGATCAGAGGGTGGGGAGTGCCACTAGACACAAAGGAAACTTTTATTTCATAGAGGGATGGTGATCAGAGGGTGGGGGGTGCCACTACACATCAGGGGAACATTTATTTCAATAGGGGACAGTGATTGGAGGTGCCACCAGACACCAGGGAAACATTTATTTGGTAGGGAGCTAGTGATTGGAGGGTGGGGTTCCCACTAGACACCAGGGAGGGACAGTTCATACATTCATTTCACAGTTCAGTGACTCACTGAACTGCGGAATAAATGTATATATTGTTGATTCGTGTTTTAAACTGCCAAAAGAAAGTATCTCCAGTTAACCCAAGCCATTTCTACTTGTTTGGGTTCTAGACCTTGGACGCTGATGGACACTTGAACTTCAGAATCCTTTTTGTCCACGACGGACCAGTCCCATTTGGTGTCTAAGCTTTATGGGGCCAGATATTCAAAACACAGCACCGGGCACAAAATGTTTGTGCCGTGATGGCATCGAATTAATGCTAGGCCACCATATTCAAAAGTGGAAATAGTGCCAGTGTAAGGCAGTAGCACTGGTGCAAAAAGATAATGTATGGAAGGTGCAAACTGAGGAGTAAGGACGTGCATACTGGCGCTAAGCCATATTCAAAGGATTAGCGCCATGCAAGGCCATGTAGCATAGCTCATAGCGCAACACAAATTACTGCCTATAAAAAGCATGTCTACAGTCAGGGCAAACCACAGAGGGGGACGTGGACAAACTAGGAAGCAAGATGGTGGTTGCAAAAACTGGTGCTACTCATGGCTGAAGTGCTGGAGAAGGAAGAGAGGGATCAGGCCCACCCTGTCCCACACCGCAGGCCAAGGAGGAGATACACTGCACACAAGATGTACTGGCCCAGAGTCTCATTTGAGACACTCCCTGATGACCACCTTGTTGGCTGGTATAGGATCAACTGGGTCATGTTAAGGCAGCTGTGTGAGCTCCTGCATGAGCAGCTGCAGTCTAACACCAAACATAGCCATGCCATGACAATGGAGGAAAAGATGATGGCTGCGATGTGTTTTCTCTCCACTGGGTCCTTCCAAACACTGATGGGAGATACAATCGGTGTGCGCAGTGGCCACCTCGCACCTCCTGGCCCAGTTCCTGGATGCCTCCCTGCCACATGCTGGTGAATTTATCATATTCCTCAGCACAGCAGGGGAGTGTAGAGAAACCATGCAGCAATACTATCGGGCTGCACACCTCTCAGCTGTACTTGGTGTCATTGACTGCACCCACATAGTCATACGTGCACCACCTGGTGATGGTGGTGATGTTTTCATCAACAGGAAGGGCTACCACTCCATCAGTTGCCAGGTGGTGTGCGATGCAATGGGGCACATCATCAATGTCTTTGCACAGTACCCCGGCAGCGCTCAGCATTCAAGGATGGCTGCATACCCAGTGGGCACCTTGTCAGTGAGTAATACCAGCAGGCATGACACAACCCACCCCAATGATGCAACAGTGCAAGGACAATGCAGACATGGGTGGCAGAGAGGGGGTGGGGAGAGGGATAGGGCAGCCAGAATAATAGGTGCAGCAGATAGGCAGGGTGGGTGACACAGCAGAAAGGTGCTAACACAATGTATTGTGTTAGCAGGGGACAGTGCCTATTCCCTGAGACCCTGGCTCCTAACTCTGGTCCTCCGGTCAGCATCAGTGGCTGAGGATTGGTACAGTGAGGCACTTGCTACCACCAGGAATGTTATTGTGAGGGTCTTCAGCATGCTTAAAATGTGATTTCTCTGCCTGGACCAGTCTGGCGGTGCACTACAATATAACCCTCACAAGGTATGCCGCATATTCCTAGCCTGTTGCATGTTGCACAACATGGTGCTGAACCATAGAATATACACACCTGAACTTGAGGAACAGCCAGAAAGTGACTCAGAGCCAGATGTTCGGGGGATGGTAGAATAACTCGAGAGGCGAGACCCTCACATGGCCAAGAGTTCCCAGAAGCACTGGAACCACATAAATGTAACCCCTAGCATGGATGGCCAGGTGAGTGACAACAACACTGACAACAAACATGTGAGCAAAGGTGTTTAATGCATATGTGTCAACAAGTGCAATACACAAGATTGTGGCATAAGTGCAAACCAGTGAAGACACATGCAAACACAAGTGTAATGGTGAAGGTGGTGGAATGTGTGCAGTGTTGAAGAGGTGAACGTGGGTGGTGTGTTAGTGTGAAGTGTGCATGTGGGTGCAGTGGGGACATGCCATCATTGTCATCTACCACCACGGACCCTGACAGACTCCTCAGGGTGAATCCAGGAGAGGGGTGTACTGTGGGTCAAGGAGCCAGCAGGTGATGATAGCGAGGATGATGCGGTCCTAGTTTGAGGCACAAGCTTGCTGATCCAGTGACCTATGACTCCAAGTCCGCTGTGCTGTGGCCACTGTGAATGACCCTGACCTACCACCTCATGTTGTGGAGGCATGCCAGAGACCACCACTGGATCAATGCTGGCATGCACCACCTGTGCACTGATGTCCAGCCATCGCCACTTCCCTCACTGTGGCTGTGAGCTCCCTCACAGCCCCAGTAAGGTCACCACAACACCAGTGAAGGGCATTGAGGAGCCGTTCCTCATGATCTTCCACCCACTGCTCAACCCGGAGGAGACTAGTGGCCACTGCCTCCCTGAGAGGGACAGTTCCTGCCAAGGGTGTAGACAGGCATACTCACTGTACACATTTGTGTACAGTTTTGTTGAATGCCTATCACAAACCATAAGCCACTCTGTTAATATTATCATTCTAATCTGTAGTATTTGGGTTAGTGTAGGCCACTGAGGAGTGTCCAATATATGTATAACCTCTTTAGAGAGTAGAGGAGTCATCTGACAACAATCTGATTTGTTTGGAAGTGGGTGCCATTTGGAAAGGATGTGTAATTTTTTTAATTGGGGGGTGTAACTCTTGGAGATTGTGTACAAAATGGAAATTTCTGGCTACACTCCTGGTTCCTGCCACACCACCCTCTGGAAGGCGTGGAGCTCCTGTTGGGTGGCTGTCTGTGAGTCTACAGCACTGTGGAAGAGCACCTGGGAGCCAGTATTGTCCTGCCTCTCGGGTGGCTGCACATCCTGAACAAGTGGGAGGGGCAGGGGAATGTTGGTGTGCTGGGATCAGCAGGCATCTGGGCTGCCCATCTGCTGAACCACAGCACACTTTGGCCTGCCACACAACCCCTGTGGAGGCAAGGGCATGCCAGCCTGGCTGCATGTGGGATGCTGCTGTGTCAAGAGGCCTGTCTGGGTGCAGGCCACTCGCTGACCATCTGCGGTGAAGGTGATGGTGGTGGTGGTGCTAGCAGGGGTTATCACAGAGGTACTAGTCCCAAATAGTATGGGCAACCCTAGCAGGACCAAGGCCACCACCTGCCAAGCAGGTGAGACCTGTGTGGCAGCACCATGGCCAGTGCTGGCAGCCATGGACGGGTCCTCAGGGCCAATGGAAAACCCTGATGGTAAGCCCCACCCCAAAGTCCATGTCCTCCTGGAACTCCAGTCCAGGTACAAATGTGACATCATCCTCCTTGTCAACATCATCATCATCATCACCATCATCCGCCATGGCTGCAGCACCCCCATGGAGGTGTTCCTTGCCGCCAATGTGTCCTGGGCACCATGCCCCTGCAGGCCTGCAACACTGGGCACATGCAGCATGTATGGTCACACAATGCCCAGAAGGGCGATGACAAGATTCACACAACTGGGTCAGCCACATGCACACAGATGTGCACAGGCCACACCTGCCATGTGCCACTAGACAAGTGGTTCCACCACTACACCATATTGGCAACATGCAGACTCCTAGCTGCCTGACCTGTGACTCACATGCTCTGTGCCGCTCCAGTGGGGTCTCATAACCCCTGCCCTCCATACGCACCAGGGCCACTGGGCTGATGGTGGTAGCAACCATGTCCATTACTGGGTCCATCCTTCTTATGTCGACTGTCATGGGACCACTGCCGTCCCCAGCAGCTCCTTCAGCTGCTGTGCATCTTCCTCTTTGTCCCACCTTTGCATGTCATGCCCCCTCTTCCAGCATGCATCCATGCTTCTTCCTTGGCTGCCCACAGCATTGACCGCTGCGGCAATCTCCACCCACATTTTGTGGACGGTGGCGTAAGTCTTCTTGTACCTCTGCATTAGTGCCTCCCTTTCTTTGTGTGCACTGACCATGGCCTTGAACTCCACATCAGGTAACTTGTATGCCTGGAGACAGGCCTGTCCAACATTGGTACCTATGTGGGAAGGAAGGTGACAATGGTGAGTGAATGGCAGCAACACAGGAAGTGTGTGTGTGTGTGTGTGTGTATGTGTGTGTGCGTGTATGTGTGTGTATGTCTCAGTCTGTGAGTGATCCCCTGGTGTGTGAATCACCATGTGTGTATGACTGCCAGACAATGCATTACACAGTCAGTACAGTGACTGGCAGTCCCTGCGGTTCCATGACACCGGTATGTTGGAGGCCCACCACTACACAGGAGCCCTGAGCCTAGCTATGGCCCCAACCTGATATTGTGGACTACAGGGTGACAGGACCATGTTATTGACACCACGGTGGCACACACATGTCCCCACATGGTCATCAGCTGCAGTATCCCTGTTGTGGCTATGGACCACCAGGACTGTGGCATTGCCATTCTGCACAGCCCAGACTCGCCATCATAATGCACATTTGACCATATCTGGATGTGTGCGTAGGATGGGGCAGTCATACAGATGCTGGGGGACAGGCTATGTGTAGGCTGCTGTGTGCTGCCCTTCCCATCCCTACCCTTGATGCCCATGGCATGGCCATCCATGCTGCAGCCCCTCTGCAGCGGACAGTCCCTGGGCCTCTACCTTAGAGACTGCCACTGCACACAGGACAGGATCTGCCAGCACAGGGCATAGGGCACACACACACACACACACACACACATATACACACACCCACACACATACACACACCACATGCAAGGCTGTCATCACACAGTGCACCGGGATGCCTGTGCGGTGGCCCATGTGCTGCACATGTCCTGCCATGTGTGTTGACACAAACACCCATATGGTATGCACACGATACACTGCAGCAATACACAGTGCTTGTGTAGCAGGCAATGATGTCTGCATATGCTGCAGCCCCCCCCCCCCAATTCAGGCACTGCTACACCCGTGCCATGGTTGTTCTGCCATAAGTGTGCTGATGTGAGCACAGTCATGATCACACACAGACAGGGTGCATGACAGGGGGCATGGTCACCCTACAGCACTGTGAATGTGGATGCCTGTATGCAGGCCCTGCAGCACTTCAGCCTGCAATGTTCCAGGGCAGGGTCTTCATCTACACCACAACCTGTTCCCATAACATTCCACCATTACACTGCAATGCGTAGCCGTGCACACTGTGTAGCCATACAGTAGAGGATTGTGAGTACAGTGGCCTACATACCTGCATCAGCCTGTTCACCCTATTGTGACATCCTGAGGCCTTGCTTGCTGCAGACTGTCTTCCACCTAACTCCTGCTATACCCCGCAGACCTGCAGGTGGGGCTCAGGGTGGCCTTAAATAGCCTGGCCAGTCAATGGGATGTTAATTTCATGGTTTGCACTGTGAATGCTTAAGTAGGTTCATTTGCATACTGGCTTTCAATACTGCGAACTTTAGTCCAGGACAAATGCATTAGTGGCGAGCAATTCATAGCACCACATTACACATCTAACACCACGCAATCCCAGTTAATGCCAGTCATACTGAGCATGCGTGATGATGTCATGACATGCCGGGACATGCAGGGGTCACACATGCTTACTGGCACACTCTGGGTCTCTCATGGTGCTAGTCTGTCTTTGCGCCACCCACATGCATGCTGTGCAGTGTGTTAGCAAGGGTGTAAGGGTGGTGGCACTGCCAGCCATTTGGGAACAATGCCAGAAAGCAGGAGACAGAGGACAGTTGTGCAGAGACACCACAGGTGGGGGGAGGCTGAATTGGCCAACCTCATGCAGCTGGTGGTGCAGAGGGACCGCCTGCTGTTTGGGGAGGCCAGGGAGGGTGACAGGCCCAAATGGCAGGTCTGGGTGTTAATTGCCTGCTATCTGTCTCAGAGGATCTGCATACCATGCAATGGGGTGCAATGCAGGCACAGGTATATTGATCTGCAGCACCGGGAGAGGCAGCACCTGGATCACTTCAGAAGGATGAATCAGGAGGGGGTTGTGCCTGCACCAGATAAGTGTCCACCTTTGTCACGGCACACCCATTCCCATGTCAGTGTGTGTGTGTGTGTGTGTGTGTATGCATGCACACACCTGTGCATCCAGCATATGTGTGTAAATCCTTGTTGTGTGTCCACATGATCACATGGTGGGTGGTGTCAGACAGGCAGGGCTGTCTGTGCTTTGCAGTGTGTCCAGTGCTGTGCCTTTGTGGTCGCATGGTATCCATGTCCATGGGGGTCATGTATTGGGCTGTGCTGTCTGCACACACCACATTGCTTAGCCTGTCATTGCCAGATGTGTCGCACATGCAAACAGCACCTTCTGACATCCTGTGGTCCCTGCACCCGGGGGGAGGGAGAATACATTGTGATGTTCACTGCCATGCTCGCCATGAGGTTGTATGCATCATAGTGCTGTCTATGCTGTTGTTACAACATTGTTCTCCCTTCCCTCTACAGACCACACAGACAGGACCAGCCAGCCCGGCAGGAGGGGCCAGGACTCGGACCGTAGGGGTACAGATACCAGTGAGGAGCAGTGGGATACCTTACGTGAGTATGCCTCTATGCTGTTTATATGCATTGCTGCTGCGGGGGGGTGGGCATGGGTGTTGTACTTGGGGAGCATCACAGCTGGGCAATGTCACTTACCATGCTTTCACATGGGCATGCTGCCACAGTGCTGTCCTGGTCATGGCGTGGGGGGGTCCATTATTCCATCTGCACAGCCAGTGGGTGGCACTGAGGCATGGGTTTGTTGGCTTGTTCCTGGCCTGTGTGCCGGGTGGATGAACTGTTGTGTAGCCGACTGTCTGTGACTACTGTTTTTATGGGCAGCATGTATCAACCATTGCATTGCATTACTGTATAGTTAGTGCTGTGGGCTAGTGTGTAGGGGGGCCTTATTCTGCAGTCTGTCGACCACTGCATTGCTCAGCCATGGTGCATCATCCTGGACATGTGGTTGTTGGCAGGGTCCTTCCAGGCCTTCCTTCCTGTGTCCTTGGGTTGCCCGTGTGGCCATGTTGCCTTCTGCTGTGGCACACAGGCATGGTGATGGTGGCACATGTGGTGCTGTCCCTTGTATACATGACCATGGTTGATGGGACATGCTGTTCTCCCCCAGGGCATCATCCTGGGGAGGGTTGCATTGATCCACAATGTCAGTACGCCATCCTTACATTGTCGTCTTTCCACCCATTGGTCCTCAGAGGAGCTCACTGTGGGCCGCCAGCCTGAAGAAGATGAGGGGTGGGATGACCTGCTCCACCAAATTGTGAGGCAGTAGCAAACACTGATTGAGCAGCAGGCAGTGCTCACTGCAGAGATCAGATGGGTGACACAGCTGCTGGACCAACGGCTCCCTGCACTACCACCACCACCATCTGCAACTCCACAGGCATCAGCTCCCTAGTACTCTTTCTCTTCCCATACTACCTTCCCTGTCCCGCCCCAACCCCCTTGTAGCTGTGCTGCTTCTCTAGATAGTTACTGTTTGATACTGTTTTTATGCACTGTTGTTTCCTTACTGCTGTTCCTCTTCCACTTGTTTATGTCCTATTCCCCCATCCTGATTGCAATTTCCCCTCCACATTTTGCACTGATTTTTGTGCTGTGTATAGTTGTTGTGTTCACATTTTGTTCACAGTATAGATATTATTGTTTTGAATTCATGTGTCGTGTGTGGTTCTTGCCTGAGTGTTCCATCATTGGGGAGGTTGTTTTGTTCTTTGGGTTCCTATTGCTGGTGCGTGTGTGTTTTCATGGCATTGACTTTGTGGGTTGCATGACCATTGTTGGTGTTGTCCACTGCTGTCTGCTGTTGTGCTCTGATTCTGGGATCCACTCCTCTACATGCGTCGCTTTGTGGCTGTTTTCTTCCACTCTGCACTGTGTTGCTGTGGCTGTTTGCACTGCCCTGGCTGCAGTATTCAGTGCTGTCCTGTTTGCTATATTCAGTGCTGTCTTATTTTCCAGGCTGTTTTGCACTGCACTCACAGCCCTGTTTGCACTGCTTCCTTTGCACACTATAATCAGCAGGCTTTGCCCCGGAGCAATTCCATTGAATATGGCATGCTAATGGTTCAGGGCTAATTTAGCATGCTGTACAGTGCTAATTTAGCAGCGAGGCTGATTTTTGAATATCTGTCCCCTGGTCTTTATCAATTTTTGGACCCTGCAAGCCCTTTGGGAACCTGCTATTACTGGCAATAGAAACTGGGTCTTCTGGGTGATCCCAAACTGTGGCAATCTGTTTGGCGCAGCCTGTATAAATATATTAAACAGAACAGATTTCATTTGATTCAGAATCAGATACTCCATTTATATTATACCCCCCAAAATTACACAAAATATTTAAACTTGCTTCACCACTGTGCTCCAGATGTCACCTTGCTGAAGATTATGTTAAACACATATTATTCTGTTGCATTAAGGAGATTCCCTTCTGATCAGTTATTAAGGACTCATTATACAATGGCAAGAAAAAATCCTGGACTCCGTTTGGTCAGTCTGGGACTGGACCCGTGATGTTATCCCAGCACAACATCACTGGTCTAGTTTCTGCCCTACTGTGAAACATAGAAACATAGAATTTGATGGCAGATAGGGGACCGCTTGGCCCACCTAGTCTGCCCATTTTCCTACCTAACAGATAAGCTGCAGATCCTGGTTAACCAACAGCTTACTTCCTCCTACGCCCCACTAGGACTGCCTTATGTCTGTCCCATGCATTCTTGAATTCCTCCACTGTTCTTGACTCCATGACCTCCTCAGGGAGGCTGTTCCATGCATCCACAACCCTCTCTGTGAAAAAATACTTCCTCACGTTACCTCTGAGCTGTCCCCCCTCTATCTTCAAATTGTGCCCCCTTGTTCTTGCACATCTCTTTTTCTGAAAGATGCTACCCTCTTGGACTTTGTTGATTCCCTTGAGGTACTTGAAAGTTTCTATCGTGTCCCCTCCTGTGAACCTGCAGATGACCATCTGCTGGTTATCAATATGCTGGATTGTTTCATCTTCTTTTAAAAAAATATATTTTTCCACACAAAAGCATCTTTAACATGATTTTTTAAATTCTGTATAACAACTAACCATTATATAATAGCAATAATGCCCTCCAGGGTGTGTGTCGTTTGGGATAACGTCACACCTCAGTTATTGGATGCACTCAGTCTGGGCCTTGTGCCCAACCACCTGAGGCGTGAAGCTATCCCAGCACAACACACACCCTGGAGGGCATTATTGCTTAATTAGATTAGTTTTTGGGACTGGAAGATCTTTCTTACTCCAGATATTTGCCTGCTCAATTCCCTTGCAGGCCTCTTATGGCTTTGATTTCAATTACAGTGAAATGAGTCATTTTACATCATTGGAAGGATGAGACTACCCCTCCATGTAGGGAGTGGCATCATGAGATGCGACATGCACTAGTGATAGAAAAACAAATTGCTTCTTTAGGTAGGCATCCTGACTGTTACCATAACAGATGGGAACCACTTTATGTCCTGTTAACTTTGACCTCAGTGGAGACTTAATTAGTACTTTAGTGGTCATGCTCTCCCACAATTATTTGATCCTCACAAGCTCCACTTATATGTCACTTTGGGTAGCTGAGCTCCTGGAGGTTGGGGTGTGGGTTTGGTGGGTTTGTCTTGTAGTTTGTGTAATTTTGTTTGTATTGGTTTTAATTGCTATTTGTTGTTTTTGTTGGTTCTCTTTTTCCTTTCTTAGCAATTAATAAAGCATATCAAACCACAAAAAAATAAATAAATAAACTGCCAAAAGAATTTCCATGGTGCTGACCTCTGACAGTGATCAGTTCTGTGGAATTTTCTTCAGCAGTTTAATACATTAATCCCCAGTGTATACATATATATATATATATATATTCATTACGCTGATCTAAGTTGGAATTTCCATGAAAATTGCCAAAATGATTTCCAAACTTTCATGGAAGCAAAAGTCTGACTTTCGCACAAATTCCACCGGTGCAAGATTTTTTTTCACACAGCACTACTGAGTACCTCACATTCATAGAAAGGAACTCACATTTCCTCACACTGCAGTACAAGTTGTCATCTGCAAGCTACAATGATCCTTCTGAAGAAGATGGTGTGAAGTAGGACTATTCAGAGGAAGAGGAGTGTCTGCCAGTGCCATCTGATGACGAAAACACAATTGAGGGGTTTATGCTCACCTAAGTATGAGACGTTATGTTGCACTACTCTCTCACTGTCAGTTGTACACCCCTATTGTTTGGTGATGTAACCTAATAGTTATATGTGTCTGCAGTTAACAGTTAGGAGTGAATGTGACAGATTCGTACAGAACTGCTGGTTCATATGTTACAACAAAAGTTGGACAAAGGTTTCTGATTCCGAATATGTACTCTCAGACTACCATGTTGTAGTCACACTTGTGTTGTCCAAACACAGCAGTATTTGTAAATGTCTCAGCTGGCCAATGTTTAGGCTCTCCCTACCCAAAATAAAAATAAAAAAACAGTACCAAAAAACAATGGGGGTGGACATTTTTATTTGTCCTTCACTGTTCATCTCTCATTCTATTATTATTTTCTTTTTAAATAACAGCAGTATTTGTAGATGTCCCAGTTGGCTGCTATTTAGGCTCCACTCCCCAAAATAAAAAAGA
The DNA here is from genome assembly GCA_016271365.2 of Neoceratodus forsteri. Taxonomy (NCBI): domain Eukaryota; kingdom Metazoa; phylum Chordata; order Ceratodontiformes; family Ceratodontidae; genus Neoceratodus; species Neoceratodus forsteri. The sequence continues at coordinate 653,580,909 of CM057450.1, read as the reverse complement.
AGAACACCAAAAATATTTTGACGGGCATTGTTATTTGTCCTTTACTGCTCATGTCTCTTTCCGCTGCTTTTTTATTCAAAAAACAGCATCATTTGTAAATGTCACCATTGCTTGTTGTTTAGGCCCCCTCCACAAAATAATAAATAAAAATACCAAAAAACATGTGGGCGAACATTATTTCTTCTTTACTGTTCATCTCTCTTGCTACTACTTCTTTCCTTAAAAACAGAATTTGCTGTACATTCCCCACTTGCATCCTGTTTAGCCCCCCCCCCAAATAATAAAAAAGAACCTCCCACCTAACATTTGGTTGGACATTGTTAATTAATCTGTAACTTTCTGCTATTGTTTGGTTAAAAATAAAACAGCATGTGGTGTAATAAATCACTTTCCTCAGTTGTCTGAAGTGTAGGCTAAGGCTCCTGCCACAAAAGACACAAGAAATCCCACCAAATATTTGGTCTGATATTGTTTAATTGTTTAATGTTTCTCTTTCTTTATGCCACTGTGTTGTGTTAAAAAACATCACTCAATGTAAACTTCAAAGTTGGATAGAAAAATAGAAACATAGACTTTGACAGCAGATAAGGACCGCTTGGCCCACCAAGTCTGTCCATTTCCCTACCTACTGGATAAGCTGCAGATCTTAGTTAACCAACAGCCTACTTCCTCCTACCCCCACAAGAATTGCTTCATGTCTGTCCCATGCATTCTTGAATTCTCCCATTGTTTTTGACCCCAACAACCTCCTCAGGAGGGCCGTTCCATGCATCCACTACCCTTTCTGTGAAAAAATACGTCCTTGCATTGCCTTTGAGCTGTCCCCCCTCTGTCATCAAATTTTGCCCCCTTGTTCTTGCACATCTCTTTTTCTGAAAGATGCTAACCTCTTGGACTTTGTTGACTTCCATGAGGTACTTAAATGTTTCTATCATGTCCCCCCTCTCCCTCCTTTCCTCGAGGGTATACATATTAAGCTCCTATAGTCTCTCTTCGTATGGCTTCTGGTGCAGACTGTTCACTATTTTAGTTGCCCTTCTCTGGACTCTCTCCATCCTGTCTATGTCCTTGCAGAGATGAAGTCTCCAGAACTGCAATCAGTATTCCAGATGGGGTCTCACCAACTGTCTGTATAGAGGGACAACAACTTCCTGTTTTCTACTGGTGATTCCTCTCCCTATGCATCCCAGCCCCCCAGCCCTCCTTACTGCCTTCTCACATTGCTTGCCTACTTTTAAGTCATCTGATATGACTGCTCCCAGGTCCCTTTGCATTTTTGTTGTTGTTAGTACCTCCCCACATTGTGTACTCTTCTACTGGGTTTTTGTTTCCCAGGTACATTACTTTGCACTTCTTTGCACCGAATCTAAGTTGCCATACTTTTGACCATTCCTCCAACCTTGCCAAGTCCCTTCTCATCCTTTCCACCCTCTCCTGTGTATCAGCCCTGTTGCAGATCTTTGTGTTTTCTGCCAAGAGGCATACTTTCCCTTTCAGTCCCACTGTAATGTCACCTACAAAGACATTAAAGAGGACCAGTCCTATTACTGAACCCCATGGTACCCCACTAATAACCCCCCTTTCTTTGGCATGGACTCCATTTACTATTACCCTCTGCGTCCTGTTGTCCAGCCAGTGTTTTACCCATGCTACAACCCTGGGACCCACTCCAAGGCTGGCTAACCTGTTTATTAATCTTTTGTGTGGGACTGTGTCACATGCCTTGATAAAGTCTAGGTAGGCCATGTCCACAGCCCCTCCCTGGTCTACTACTTTAGTCAATCAGTCAAAGAAATTGATTAGATTCATCTAACCTTCCCGCTGTGAATCCATGCTGTCTTGGGTCCTGTGCCCCACTGGCCCCTAGGAACTCGATATTTCTTTCTTTCAGAAATGATTCCATCATTTTCCCTACCGATGAGGTCAAACTAACAGGTCTGTAGTTTCCTGCCTCTGTCTTGCTCTCACTTTTGTGAAGGGGAATCACATCCACCCTCCTCCAGTCCTCAGGTATCACACCATCCTCCCATGATTTGTTAAAAAGGGTAGTCAGCAGTGTCACTAGTTCTCCCCTAGTTCTTTTAGAATTTAAGGGTGAATCCTGTCAGGCCCCATTGCTTTGTCCACCTTCAGTTTTAGGAGCTCTTTCAGGACCCTTTCTTCTGTGAATGGACTGGTATTGACCCCCCTATCCAGAGTGCTTCTATTCTTTGGTTTAGGTACCTACCCCTCCTCTTTTTTTGTGAATACTGAGCAGAAGTATTCATTCAGTATCCCTGCTTTTTCACAGTCACCCCCTTCCCTTTATTAAGCCTCACTAACCCCTTCCTTGGTCTTTCTCCACTCATTAATGTACCTATAAAAGGTTTTATCCCCCTGCTTAACCAAGTTAGCTATCTTTTCCTCAGTTTGCCCTCAACCAATAGAAGTTGTGTGGAATGACAACAACAACAGAGGTGCCACACCGACAATTATAATCAGCTAAGGCAGTCCCACAAGATGTCATCATATCAGGCTAGTGCATGACTTAAGTATGTAGTGTGTGTAGTACTCATTCATACAAGAGTGATGAAATAAATGCTAATTCTACTGCTCGACTATGGTTTGGGATTTAATGGACTGCAGCATCATACCAGCAAGGTCATTTACTGCTATGGTACTCTGTGATGGTACTCTCTTCAACACTTCTCATCTCCTTCCTCTGTCATGGTATACCGTTATATGGACACTGCAGTTAGGGTACCACAACCAGTTTGCCCATCATGCATGTGAAATAGATTTTGTGGCGCTTGGCAGGGAGGGCTGTCTGGGTGTTTCATACATTGCCCTTGTATATACCTCCCACTTGGAGGTGATTATATTTACATAGGGGGTGCAGGGTCAGCCTCTGCAAACAGGCAGAATGTGCCTGGGGTGTTAGGCATGCTGGGAGTCGGGTGGCACAATTGCCAGGCGTGATGTTTGCCATTGGCATTGTGCTTGCACCCTAATGACCATCACGGTTTTTCCTGTCGCCGTGACCTGGGTGAACCCTCCATCACACAGGCTAGCAGCAGTATTTGTTTTTGTTAGTCTATTGTTGAGTCCTGAATTTTGTTATTATTATGATGATACCATGCAACACTTATTACCGTATCCATTCCCCTAAGTCACCACTCTCACTCCACTATTGGTCTGCTGGGTAAGCTGCTTTCCTGCCTCCTCCATTCTCACTCTGAGCTGCTCCTCTCTTCCCTCTGTCTCACCCCCTCCCTTACTCCCTGCCTTGGGACACCAGCACATGTATCTTCCTGCTTCCTCCTGGCCCTGTCAACTGCCACCCAGATCCTCTTTTCTGTTGCCCTCCTGCTTATGACCCCAGCCATTGTAATCTCAGGTACTAGGGACTACTCCACTGGTCTGTCCCTCTATCACTGCAGCACTGCCATTTTCCCCAACAGGCACTGCTCACTTTGCTGTACTGTTGCACGGGAGCCCACTTATCATAGCAGCACTTCCTTCTGTTGTATTGTTTCATATGCCTGTTCACCACACTGCTTCTACATATGTTATGTTGCCCATGTATCTGCAATGTGATGTTTTGTGATTTTATTCCTGCTGCTGTCTGCTTCCCCTTTTCCCTGTCTCCCAGCTGGACATGAGCCATGGCTCAATGTGCCTTTCCCTCTTGTGAATTTTTCAATAAGTAAATAAATTATGTGCATGCTTAATGCAACACTCTGTCCAATGTGATGACCTGTAATTATTCTGCCCAGTGTGTCTGGCACCCCATTGGTGCTGCCATGCATGACTGGGCAGTAGTGCTCAAACTACTGCTGACCCATTTTCAGGAAACCACTGTGTTCTTTCACTGGAGGGCTGTCCTGTGCATGTGCATGTAGCATTATGATTGTCCCTTGTATGGTTCCTCAAGTGGCCCTTTGAAGGGTGTGACTGAAAGTAGAATTTCCCGCTGTTTACATCCACTTAATCTGTGTTGCTGCACTTGCCGTGCTACCTGAGGACATGGCTGGCAGGGCCATAACTGATAAGTGTCTACTGTTTCAAAACAATTGTTTGTTATGTTCCTTTTCCTGGCCTCTACCTTGGATTCCATAGCTGCTGCTGCCATGATGATTTTACCATCCTTTGTGCATGCACTACAGCATGGGAATCTCAAGAAGGTAAGCAATCAACATAGCAAACAATCTTATTTTTATACAGATGAAATCATCATTATAGAGGGTAGCTGTTAAGTTACTGGCCATGCTACTATATACTGGAAGCGGGTGGTTGTAACTTAATTTGCAAATTTTTTTGGCTTTTGCTGTAACAGTTTAAGAGAGATGTGAGTTGTGAAGCAGTATTTCTTCACTGAGAAAGTATTGGATGCCAGGAGCTGTCCTCCGGCATGGGCAGTGTTGCCACCTTTCTGGGTTTAGACAGTATAATCCAGTTCTTAGGGTCCTTATCTGACTATCTGGTCTTCAGGTTTTGTTTTGCTTCAATGTAGTCTAGTTTTTGACTTGTTTTCAGGGATCACAGGCTCTTACAAATGACTGTGTCAAATCATTTAATATTTTGGCTAAATATCCAGGTTACAAAGAAATTCTGATCAGAGCTTCACTTGTAAAGCTAGTCAGTCTTGGGGGTGTTAATAGTAGCAATTAAGACCATTAGCAGTATGTCAACCTAATCTTTTACACTCTGAATTTTACAGTAGGTATGGTCTATTTACTGTTGTGATAGGAAACAGTTGTTATACCTTTGCATAGTTTCCTGTTTGTATTTTTTGCTCAGTCTGATAGGTGTCGTATATACTTTTGTTAATTATGTAATATTTATCGCCTTTGCCACTGCAGTGATTCCCTCTTACATGTGTCCTCAGCATCTGTTGCTCTCATTTTTATGGCTTCATATATTGTTATTACATAGTAGTGAGATGGGACTCTGGAACCACATGACTGGATACATAGACTATGTTATTCCACAGTGGAACTGAAGCACATGTGGTCCTCTCCATTCATCATAGTGTTGCCCCCCACCACCACCAGGCACACTATTTTCCAGCTCTGCACTCAGTTCCAGCTCACTTTCAGGTTCAGAGCTTGGTGGCACCTCCATCCAGTAATGTTTCCCTTGTGTATGGTAGCACCTTCACCCTCCGATCACCAGCCTGGTATTTTCATAATGTTTCCCTGGTGTCTAGTGGCACCTCCCACCCTCCAATCACCATCCCTGTATTGTCATAATGTATCCCTGGTGTCTAGTGGCACTCCCCACCCTCTGATCACTGTTACTATATTGCCATAACGTTTCCCTGTTGTTTAGTAACACCGACCTCTAAGCACCATCCTTGTATTGCCATAATGTTTCCCTGATGTCTAGTGGCACCCTCCCCATCGATCGCTGTCCCTGTATTATCATAATATTTCTCTGCTGTCTAGTGGTGTCCCCCAACCCTCTGATAGCCATCCCCATATTGCTGTAATGTTTCCCCAGTGTCTAGGAACACCCCGAGCCTCCAATCAACATCCCCATATTGCCATAATGTTTCCCTGGTGTCTAAGTGGCACCCAACCCCTCTGATTGCCGTACCCATATTACTTTTGAAAATGTGACCTGTAATAAAGGAAAGTGTCCCTCAAGGTTTTTTTTTCTTTAAACCTGTAAAAAAAGGTCCCTTGCTGATCTGACCCCTGCCACCCAGCCTCCCACTCAGCCATCACAACCCCACACCCTCAAGCACCCTCACTCAACTGACCATATCTCATGGTGAAGATCCACTCTCTGATTGAAGACATGTCTTGCTGCTGGAATCAGCAACTGCAATATAAGAAACTAAGGTAAGTGCTGTTCAATGTATTTCACTGGGGCTTTGAACTTTGAGGCATAACTTTGTCATTTTTGTGTATCTTAACCACAAAGTTTCAACGTGGCCTTTTTTGGGACCCCACCTCATGAACAGTGGTGCTGGAATTAAGCAAATCATACACAAAAGGTCATTTCAAGGTCAATTGGCAAAATCACCTTTTGGGCAGGATTTGAAAAATTATACCACCATTGCTAATGAGGTGAAGTTATAAGAAGACTATGTTGAAAACTTGTGATCAAAATATGTAAAAATATGTAAAAATGACAAAGTTCCGAGTGTACGCTGAAATTTTTCTATGCTAGTTCAGAACTTTGGCAATTTTATATATTTTGACCCCAAATTTTCAACATAGTTATTTTTTTACATCACCTCATGAACACGACAGCTGTTATTTTTCAGATCCTGGCCAAATGTGTTTTCACACCTGTGGTGTAATGACGTTTTGGTGGCACACAAGCACTTTTTGGTGAGGGTTTGAACAATTTCACCTACATGGTTCATGAGGTGGGGTAATAAGAATGATATGCTGCAGATTCATCATTTTGCAGCCATACTGCCTCTGAGTAGAGTTTGTTTATAGTACCTCTATATTCCATGATGTTACTGACACCATTACAGACCATTCAGGTGAATAACATGGAATGGTGTTTCTGATGTTTTTGCATGTCCTATAAATATGAAAAGTAACAGCAGTGGCTACTGGCTTACAGTAAATGCAACACAGACTTGAGGGAACTACAAAAATTAGGTAATTAATTTACAAAACATGAGCTAAACAACATCAGAATACATGACTGACATGGAAAAGAAAAGTGAGATTGTGTAACAGAGGTAACAACAGCAGTGAGCAGTAAACCAGGCTGCTGCATTCTGCGGACCTGGTTTTGATTGCCACAGCCTTCATTTGTAACTGTAGGACCCCGTCAAGTCATGACACTTACCCTCCCTGTGCTTCCTGGTTTCCCCTGTAAATGGGCCTTGTGTCCAGCAGGCCTTACATGCTTACCAAGAAATAAGGAAAATGAAAATATGAAAAACAATCAAAAAGAAATAAAGCATAACAGTACAGAAATTAATTACTATTACTTTTTCTGTCTTCTCTGACATGAAAAATGGCATTTGTAGAGTAGCAATACATTGAAGTCATCAAGAAGTGGTGTAACCAGGGGCAGGGTTGGTGGTGTGGTTTATTAATATTCAGTTTTCACCTCATCCAGAGGTGGCAACCCTGAGCGTGGGTGTTGTGGGCAAGAAAAAACAGTGGCTGGCTTCAAATATTCCATGTATAGCAGAGGTATCTAAGGTGGTAGAATAGGCAAGGGAAACGGTGGGCAGATCTGGTGGGCTATGCTGTTTCTATCTGCTCACCAATTCATGTGGGGGGGTAGGGGGCCGACGGAGACCACCTAGGCTATGCAGTAGTGGAATAGACAGTGAAACATAATGGGCCAGGCAATCCCTGCCTGCTCACCAATTCTATGTTTCCCGCTGTGTTTGTGAAGCACTTTCTCTATGATTTTCTTTTCACGTCTGTCTCCAAGTCTATATGTATGCTGCTGATGCTGCGATCATGAGATAATCATCCAGCCATGTGCCATCATGGCATGTCCAGCACCAGTGTCAAGGTAAGTAATAATTTTATAATAATAATTGTTATAATAAGTAATATTTTTGTTATACTTTACTATTCACCTTTTCTGAAAGGTCATTCAATGGGACTGGGATAGGTGTGAATTAAGACTTACATCAAGGCAGGAGTCGGGGGCTTCCAGAGACCAATTAGGGTATGTGGTGGCAGAATAGGCAGTGAATAGGGAAAGGGGGGGAGAGGAAATTGTTTAACCAGCAGAGACACACTAAGCTGAAGCTTGATTCCAGGTGCGACCTGGGAGCACAGGGAAGTTAAGTGATTTGCTCATGGTCACACAGTATGCAAGTGGGGGTGATGGGATTCAAAGCTAAGGTTCCATGTTTGCAGCTCAGAGCCTTAAACCACTGTGAAAGGATAGGCAGGATTGCTGGGCCAAGCAGTCCCTGTCTGCTCACCAATTCCCTATTTCCCTGTGTTTCTGAAACACTTTCTCTCTATGATGTTCTTTTCAGGTTTGTCTCTGTTTGGATGCAGTAAATGCTGCAATCATGACATTATCCTCCAGCCATGTGCCTTCAGGCCCTTAATGGTATGTCCATCAGAAGTCTGAAGGTAAGTAATATGCTGAATTAAAGTTTATTATCAATCTTTTCAAGTGTTGGTTTCATTAGGCTGGTCATGTCTCTATCACTGCATTAGTATCATCATGGCATTAGTGACCATAGAGGTGTGTGTGTGTGTGTGTGTGTGTGTGTCTGCTGTAATGTAACTAAAATTATTCTTTTTATTTCTTATCTATGCAGGTCTGCTGTTTTCAGAGCAGACATTAATTCTGAAGAAGGTCATCCAGTGTCCTGTTCCTCTCAGTCCAGATCCATGGGGTTTCAGTGCCACATAACCAAAGCACTAAACAGTAACAAAGTTCAACATACTCTGCAGCTGCCATTGATGTTTCATGCCTCCTCGTCCATGTGGTGTTGCTGCACCCAAGAACCAAACCAGAAAATGAATCTTCATAGTACACCTTGCATCCACAGTAAATTGTTTAACTATCTAAAACAGTTCTTTTCTGTTTGCTGCTCCACTTGCAAAATATTCCATGACCCTATTTTGGCACTGTTGCCAGCAACCCATAAAAATGCATTGATTATATGCGTACTTGTATATGATGGATAAAAGAACGTCAACTTTAACTTATCAGAATTTGTAACGTGGGCCTGTTGTACATCACAGGCAGCAGAATTTGACATTCTGATTATACATATGATCTGAATCCATCAGATGAAAGTAAAGCAGTAATCAACTCAAATGCCACAAAGTAAAAAATAGAGTTGTGACAATAGAGCACTACTGCCCATTAAAAATAATCCCCCCATCCTAAAACACCATTACAAAATGTTGCATCTGCTGCTGCTGGTCTCCTCCTCTCTCATTTACTTCTACATCATGAAAGTTGTTATGAAACTGTCCAGTCGCCACACTGACTTCAGTTGCCTTCCAAATTCCTTCCTATTAGTCCTGATCAATCTAGTCAATCAAGTCCACCTATACTGCACTACCAAGCTCCTATCCATGCACCCTCCCCAAGGGTTCCTCTGAGAGTGTAACCACAGTTCTACTCACCCCTGCTGACTCTGTCCAAATGTAAGTCCCTTCAGCCAGACTCAGACCAAGTTTGGCACCTGATTCACCAGCACTACAAAGTTTGAAAGAGTTTGGATTGTAAAAGAAACTGAAGCCATATCGAAGGACAATCACAAAATATGTTGATCAACCTTTTGTCAACCTTCAGATACTCAAAAAGAGACTCATATGGTGAAAGTCTTTTGATTAAATTATAAAGTTTAATGGGCAACAAAAGAAATAGAACAAATAACTCAAACTTAACAACATTACGTACATTAACAGGAATGGGAAACCAATAACTATATACCTATTAACATATAAAAATAACAATTTACAGTTATGGAGTCCACATACTCACTTTGCTGCTGGCTGATGGTGTGACCTCCCACTGCTAGTTATTTTCTAAAGCAGCCGCACTATGTGGCACTGGCCTGCCACTGAATGTTGCTGGCCTGCCGCTAAATGGTGCTGACCTGCCGCTAAATGGTGCTGGCCTGCCGCTAAATGGTGCTGGCCTGCCGTTAAGTGGTGCTGGCCTGCCGCTAAGTGGTGCTGGCTTGCCTGCATGACCAGCATCTTTTTTAATGCCTTCTATATGACCCGAACCCCCCCCAATGTCCTGCCACATGGCCATGACTTGGTCATGTGGCACTGGTAGTTGCTGATCCGCCAGTTCCATGGGGTCCTTAGTAACCAGCATCGACCCACTGGAGGCCTGTTCAAGTACAGCTGAGCACCACTGGGCCTGGGTCTGGTCTGATTGAGTGATGTTAGCCATTACCCTCTGTAGGTAGGCCAAGGTGTTCTTTGCCAGGAGGGATGGAGGTGAGGGTGGCAGCAAGTTGTGCTTCACTCATGTCTGTAAAGAAAGAAATAAGTAATGTGAATAGAACAAATCTGATTGAAAAATGTCACTGAAATCAGCACTAACTGTAATATTCTGTCCAGTGTAACAGTACTGTACCTTGTGGCATTCTGTTGAGACATGGTTTCTACCCTCTTCTAGCCTCCTTGCTCACTGCTGTACATATACCACCCCCCCATGTCCCTCTAAGGAAATATGAAGCCCATCACATGAGCTTGTGAATGCTGTGCTTTAACCAAGTAATGTGTTTTACTTTTTCATCACATCTTGTGCTAGGCTGTTCCCTCAGCACCTCCACCACTGTCTCTGTATGGTGCAAATATCTAACATCCCTCGTGATGTACCTCTGACTCAAGGTTACATTCATGTACACATGTACTCTTGTTTTGCTCCTCTTCCAGCTACGCACTTCCTCACAATTTACCATGTGTATTCCTTTCTGGAATGAAAGTTGTCTGTCAAGTGCATGTTGCCCAGAGCCTGAACCCTGCAGTCCAGCCTAAGGTGACTACTGACTACACGTTTAGTGGACCAAACCAACCCGCATAGGATCTGTGCTACTGACTACCCCCCCCCCCACTCATTTTGTTTACTCTACAGTGCAACTTCCACAGTCTGTCTGTATCTGTTCTTAGGTGAGGGCTCCATAGCTGGACACAGTGTTGCAGTGAAGAGATGTGGTCTTTCCTTACCAGTGACATACAGAGAAGTTAGTATTATAGTACCTCAGCCTTGTATTGCTATTGTGTTGAAAGCCAAGAAGTACTCTGATTATTGCACATTTATCCTCCTCCCACATTGCTTCCAGACTCATCCCCCAAAAATCAGACTGCTATGCATTCACAGAGTGCTCCCCTACAATGTTTTATACCATGCCTTGTCCTACTTTCTTCCTCTTTCTGACCCCCCACCACCCCAGAACTGAAGGATCACACCACAGCAAATGTTGAGTGAAGCAGGCCCAGTTCTGAACAAACAATTGCTGGCATCATCATGCACCTCACCCACCACACTGTCACCCCCACCCATAGGGCAATCAACAGTGTCAGGCACAGAAAGGCACTGCCACTCCCCTCACCTTGTGATCAGTTTGACACCTGCATGTGTGGAAAGTTTTACACCGTGTTGTAATGTGAGCCAGGGGAACAGTTAGGATGTCTTTGGGGAAGGGAACCAGAAAAACATAGGGGCTTTGGATGTTGAAAACTTTACAACATATTTTAGAGTGATATACCAAGCAGAAAAGTATTTATCTTAACATGCAATGATCTGGCCCAAGCATCATTTTCTTACACACTGCCCTTTCATCAGCCAAGTGGAAACAGTATCCAGGCATGAATGGCCACTGCCACCATTTGTATTGTTGATGACCTATACCCCCCTGGAATGCCTATTTCTACCTTTGAAAGTATAAATATTAAAGGCAAGGCCTGTGTTTTTGATGCATACTCCAAGGCATTGTTTTTATGATCAAATGATTTCCTGTATGGGATAAGGGTGAGACTGCATGGACTGCATTTTCTGGTATTCTCGATTAAGTAGACCAGTGCTGACCCTTACAACTACTGCCAGTAATAGCAGCTAGGTGTCTGTGGATGCTTATTTCAATCTGCAATGGTGTACTGGGACAGTACAGATTTGGGAAACAGAAAGGGAAGAGGGGAGTAGATATGGTGATGTTAGGATAATAAAACCCATCACTGGCAGGGCAGATGCTGTATGCCTATTGGCAGTATAGCCTAGAGGTTATAGTAATGAGCTGTGAATGAGCTTGGTACATCCAGCAGACCTGGGTTTGATTGCCCCCAAACCCCACTTGCATACTATGTGACTCTAAGCAAGTCACTTAACCCCCCCAGTGCTTCCAGGTCACCCCTGAAAACTGGCACATGTGCCTAGTGGGCCTTACCCGTTACCAAAGACTAAACAAATATTAGCATTTTGTCACCTAAATGTTACATGCACCAAAAAAGTAGGGAACTGAAGGGTACTTGCCTTAATAATGTGGGACAACTCATGAGATGCAGTCAGAAAGGCAAGTTTAGAATTAAGGTTGTCAGAACCCACGTACGTTCTGGCTTCTACTTCTAGTCTAGAACTTTTGAAAAAGTTCTAGGGTTCTAATCTTTTTTAGAACTTTTTAGAACTCAAACCCTATTTTTTTATTGTGCTGCCAGTAATGAAGATAGTAGTAAAATACATGTAAAGGAAAAACTGTTCAATATAAGGGGGAGAGAAATTATCATGTGTGACATTGATTGGAATACAACTAGGTTTATCTATGGTTTCTTCTGTTTGCTAAAGCCAGCAACTTAGTACGTAACAGGCCCAGTCACCCACCCATATGTTAAAAGTTTTCCTGCTGCAGCTGCATCATAGTTCCTTAGTGAAAGAAAGAGGCACATTAGCCATTTATGTACTCAGTTATATATCTATATATATATATATATACTCATCGTCATGAATTATTAGAAAAAATAACTGATTCTACCTAATTTCAACTATTTGCTGCTTTCTGTTTTAAATGAGTAAATCAAAAGTTGCTATGTTTAAAAGAAAACTTTTATAACAAAGTCAAGCCAAGGTACTGCAGCAGCAGCTTGTGGAACTGTTGTAAAACATATCGGGCTGGATATTCAAACTGCGCCATTCTGAGGCGCAAGCCCTTGCGCTGCGCAAAATAGTTGCGCAGGGGTGTGGCCGGGGCGATATTCAAAGGAGTTGCGCTATTGAGCAACTCCTTTGAATATCACCCCCCAGCCACAGCCACTGTGCATGGCGCAGTGGAACTTGCGCCACCGCAAGTTGTCAGAGTGGAGCATTCAACTTGCGGTGGCCAGAGTACCATTGCGCCATCAGAAATCACGATATTCAAAGGTGACATGCAAATGGGGCCATAATTCGCCTACGAAGCGGGGGCCATTTGCATCTGATTAAGCCCATTTGCATGCCATTAGCATGTAGGTGCGCCGATCCCTGAGGACTTGCGCCTGGCACCCTGCCAGGCAGCAGTCGTCGGGGACCGACGCACCCTGCAGCCCGATCGCGGGCAGCAATGTGGCTCCCCCCCTCCTCCCGTACATCTCCCTGGTGGTCCAGTGGGTCAAAATGCCCGATCGCGGGCAGAATGTAAATGGAACCCCCCCCGAACATGTCCCTAGTGCCCCATCGCGGGCAGTAAGTAAAGTGCCCCCACCCGAACATCTCCCTGGTGGTCCAGTGGACCGAAATGCCTGATCGCGGCAGAATGCAAATGGAACCCCTCGAACATGTCCCCTAGTGCTCACCCAGGCAGTAAGTAAGTGCCTTTCCATCCCAACATCTCCCTGGTGGTCTAGTGATGGAAATGCCCGACCGCGGCAGAATGGGCCGGAATTGGTCGATAAATGGTGTCGATCGGCAGTGGTTTTCACCTCTTCTGGTGGTCCAGTGGATCGTAATGCTCGATATGGCAGAATTGATTCTCTCAAACATGTCTGCGGTTAGTGTCCCCCACCCACCCACGGAAGCCCCACCACCCGCCCCCCCGCAGCCGGCGGCAGCATCCCACCGCCTGCGTTCAGCGCTCGCTGATCGACCGCCCGGTAGGCTGCACGCCCATTGGTGCAGAGCAAGAGTTACTGGTGTAGTTGACAGACATGATAGTCCAGATTTGTGAATGAATCATTCACAAATCTGCACCATGTACGGTAAGGGCTGCATGCCCATTGGCCTTGCCTGCATCACGGGCGGCAGGCCCTACTGGCAGTTGTCGGCGGGCGGGGGCGGCAGCGGGTGGATGCTGCCGCCCGCCGCCGCCGGGGAGCGGGTGGTGGGGCTTCTGGTGGGTGGCTGGGGACATCAGCCACCAAGGAGATGTTTGGGGTCAATTTACATTCTGCCTGTGATCGGGCATTATGGTCCACTGGACCACCAGGAGATGTTCGGGTGGGGGCACTTTACTTACTGCCCGCAATCGGCACCAGGGACATGTTCGGGGTCAATTTACTTACTGCCCGCAATCGGGCACTAGGGACATGTTCGGGGTTCACTTACTTTCTGCCCATGATCGGGCATTTCGTCCACTGGACCACCAGGGATGTGAACGGGAGGGGGAGCCACATTGATGCCTGCAATCGGGGCTGGTGGGGAGTACACTATGCCCGCGATCGGGCTGGGGGGACAGGACTGAGTTAGCCAGCCACAGGTGGCAGCTGCTGTGTTGCGCCCCTGCAACAGCAGCTCACCTGTGGGTGGCCTCGACTTAAGTCTTTTTCTTTTGGCTCAAGGTCCTGCAGGCTCAGGTTGGGGGTTGCTCCTGCACAACTCTGCACAGCCCGGCTGAATATCGGGCTGTGCAGTTTATGCATGGTTCCTCCCCCTCCTGTTGAGCATGTATTCATTTGCATTGCGCTGTTGCTCAGCCTGTTTTCAGTGGCACAACTGCCTCCTGCTGAATATCGCAGAATGGCGCAATGTAGGACTTGTGCATGCGCAACCCTGTTGCGCATGGCGCAACCCTTTTGAATATCTGGCCCATCATGTTATAACGTAGTCAGTCAAGACATTTGAATAAAAAAAAATGTGCCGGTCATTGTTGCTGGCAAAAAATGCATGCACTTTTCTAAGATAATGCGTACATATGCCAACATTCTTGTTGGCAAATTGAAGTATTACATACAACTTTCTAAGATGATACATTTTATTTATTTTTTATTTTATTTTATTTAGACAGCAGTCTGGAAAACCTTTGAGCCATAGGCTCATTTACAAAGGTACCTTGTCACAGTAAGACAAATGAGAATACACAGTATAACAGTATAACACAGTATAACAGTAACTTAAGACAGCAGTAAGTACATAGATACAAACAAGCTGGTACAGGTAGGATTGATGCAAACAATACCAGAGTTATGTTGTCCTTAGCAGCTTAGTAGTAAGCTTTGTCATAAGTATTGTGTACGGCTTTGACTAGTGGCAATTACAGCTTCGGGTGTTAACAAGATGGTTCCGTAAGGACGTTTTGAAGCACGACATAGTTGGAGCTTCAGAGATGGAGGGAGGCAGTGTGTTGAACCAGAAGGGGGCCCTAAACTGAAGGCTCTTTGGCCGTGAGAGGTTCTAGCTCTAGGGATAACAAGACAAGTTTTCCCAGAGGTCCGAGTATGAACTAGTGGGACAGAGCGGCGCATGGTGGTGGTCAATCCTGGCGGGGATAGCCCAAGGAGGGTCTTTTTTGTAAGGGTACAGGTCAAATATTTGAAGCACTTGTCAAGATCAAGTACCAGTGCTTTAGCGTACAGTAGACAGGTGTGTGTTAGCCTAGGTGCCCCAGTAATTAACCTGCAGGCCTTATTCAGAGTAGTGTGAATTTTATGGAGTGCGGTCTGATCGGCAGCACCATACACTGGCAGCCCATAGTCCACTAGGGACAGGATAGAGGAGGTGACTGCAAGACAAAGAGCCTCTGGGGGAGGCAGTGTTTATACCGATGTAAGATGCCCAATCGGATTTTAGTGGCAGTGGCTAGGGCAGCGATGTGTCCATGGAAGGAGAGAGAGGGGTCAAAATGGATCCCTAGGTATTTATAGGAGCAAATTGTTTGAGTGGGAAAGAGGACCCAGAGTGAATGAGGAGTTTGAAGTTGCAGGACTTGTTTTGAGGATGAGTGAAGAACATGGTTTTTGTTTTTTTAAGACTTATCACCAATCTATGTTCCTTGAACCAGCTCTCGGCTTCGGCGAAGGACTTCTGCAGCGAGTCCTGGAGGACAATAGGGTTACGACTTAAGGTAAAGATGACTGCATCATCAGCGTACAATAGAATGTTCCCTGAGCAAGAGCGTGGAAGGGTGTTAAGGTAAAGGGAGAATAGTAAGGGGCCCAGAATGGAGCCCTGGGGAACCCCAGAAATGATGGGACAGATGTCTGAGTAGGTCCCATTAATTTTTACATGGTGTGAGCGGTCAGACAGATAACTGGTGCACCAGGAGATAGGCCCAGCAGCAAAACCAGAGAGACTAAGGGCATCAAGAAGGAGGGGGGTGGGAGACAGTGTCGAAAGCTTTAGAGAGGTCAATGAAGACCACACCAGCCAGAGAACCAGTGTCTAAGGAGGAGTGAAGAAAGTTGGAGAACTCTAGGAGGGCTGTGTTGGTACTGTGGCCTGCTCTGACGCCATGCTGCTCAGGACATAGGGCATTGTAGATGGAGAGGTAGTCAGAAATTTGAGAGCCCACCACTTTTTCCAAGGCCTTGGAGAGAGGAGAGAGAGAATGGAGATTGGCCGATAGTTTCCAGCCACAGTCCTATCACCACCTTTAAAGATAGGGGTGACAATGACAACTTTCCAGACAGTTGGAACCTTCCCCAGGCAAAGAGAGTGGTTGATGAGGCATGTGATCGGGGTAAGGACTGTGTCTAATACCAGCCATAGGATACACAGATCCAGGGTGTCACTGCCCGTACTATTACTCTTGAGGGCAGTGACAAGGTGTGGCCTAAGTTCTTGGGCAGAAACACGGTGGAGGAGAAAATAAGGGTGAGAAAGATTTATGGCAGGCGCTGGGGGAGGAGGGTCAAAAAAATTTGTAGGGAGGATAGGGCTAAGGTCAGTGAATGAGGTGTTGAGGTGGTTGGCTATGAGGGCTGGGTCTGAGGAGATCACACCATTAGTGTTGATCTGGAAGGGTGGGGGAGAGTGTGCACTCCCATTTAACTTTGTAATGTTATCCCAGAAGGTTCTAGGGTTCCCCCATGAGGTAGTGAGTGAGGACCGATAGTGCTCAGACTTGGCCTTTCTGATGGCTCGAGTGCATTTGTTTCGGGCGGCAGCATATAACTGCCTGTCACTGGGCCGGCCAGTCTCAATGGCATGTTGCTAGGTTGTCCCATGTTTGAGTTGGTGGATCAAAGCTGGGTTACCTAGGGACATTCTGCCTTTTAGAAGCGCGGGTCAACATTGGGGCAAAGATATCACAGGCATTATTAAAAGTTCGGGTAAAGAAGGAGAGAGCTGTGTCGATGTCAGGAATTGCCTGTATAGGAGACCAGTCAATTTGGGACAGAAGTTCCTTAAGTTTTATCAATCCACCAGGTATTAGACGCCGCCGGCATGTGGACTGTGCTATGGGTTCGGGGACTGAGGATGACCAGTGGAATAGAATGGGGGAGTGATCGCTGAGAGAGTCTAGGAGGACTTGTACATTGGGGTTCTGATTAGGGCGGTTGGTGAGTACCACATCAAGCAGGGTACCGGAGCCTCTCTTGGGGTTAGTCCTGGTAGGGTGGGTAACTAGTTGCGTTAGGTCTATTGCAGAAAAGGAGTCACGGGTAGAGGAGGAGGAGGGGCTGAGCCAGTTGACATTTAAGTCACCCACCAGAATTTGGTCAGCGGAAGGAGGTAGCGAGGAAAGGTATTCTGTAAGAGAGGCAATGGCCTGCATTTGGTCCCTGGGGGGGCACGTATGCAGTAGTCAGATAAAGGGGTCCCTTTAAAGGGTCAGGGGTTAATTTCAGCATAAGCGCCTGGGCCCTGGAGTCAAGGATGGGAGCAGGCAGGGCTAGTATGGGGAGAGATTCCTTGACATAAATAGCGCAGCTGCCGCCCCGTCTCCCAACACGGTCAGACCGGAAGAGGGTGAAACCAGGAAGGGACACTAGGGAGTCAGGGGAGGATTTCGACAGCCAAGTCTCAACCAGGGCGATGACATCAGGGTTATGATGTGATCAGGCACTGTAGTGAGTCAAACTTTTTTAGGAGGCTACAGATATTCATGGAGACCATGCATAGGCCTGTGGTGCTAGTCAGGGAGCTCCTGGGAACCGGGCCAGGGATTGGATGAATGTTCCCCGACAGGAGTAGTAGCATGACTAACACCCTGGCTGGAGATGGTGAAAGGTTTTCCTATGATTGACCTGGAGGGGGGGGAGGTTAAGGGAGCAGGGGGTGGGCAGGGTGGTACAGGAAGGGAAGGCAAGAATAAGAAGACACCCAGGTGTGCCTGAGGTGAGGAGAAAGCTAGCTGATACATCAATAAAATCTGTATTTCAGTCACATAAATAAAAAAAGTGGTTTCCCTCACCACATACTGACTTAAGGAACATTTAATGTAGCTGCAGCAGTTGGCATGTGATGTTTAAGGGACAGTGTCTGTCAACCCCATTATGTATCAAATTATCACTACTTGTAAAGCAAAAACACTTTATGATAGGTCACATTCTGTGAAAACTGCTGATGCAGATTTTCTTTTATTTCTGATTCCTTTATTCTTTTTTTAAAGGGGACAGGACAATTGTGCTAGGTGGCAGCAGTTTGCAATGTATTTAATAAGAAAAAAAAAATATATATATATATTTATATATATATTATATGTATAGTAGGTTTGGTCTGTCATCATCTTTTTCCTCACCATCCCCAGCCGATCACAAATCTGTAAATGAAAGGACTAAAACAACACCCACCTTTCACCCCATCAACCATTGTACTTTTCTTCCACCACCCTCATCTGTGCAGTAGCACCCATACCACCATTACACCCATGTTAAAACCAACCCACAACCCTCACCCCCCTCAAGCATGTATTCCACCCTCATCCCTCACCCAAATGTTTAAACTACCCCCACACTTAGTCACAAACTACCATTCATATCACCCTTCTTCATCCCTCACCCATGTTAAAACCCAGTCCCCCAACCATCACCCATGTACTAGCATCCATTTTGGTTTATGGATAACATTTCTGTAATTGAAAAAATAATAAACAGCTACCAATTAGAATTCATTGTTTTGTCCTCTTTAAAATTGAAAAATAGACCGTCCCCGGTCCCAGCCCATACTGATGCACCACATAGTCACAGAAGGTAAATCCAAAAATATATGTTTGCACTTTAACTATAAATAATATGATATAGAAAGGATTGACATGACAGTGTCCCTTTTATGCCAAATTCGGGCCTGTTCCCACTGATGTTAAAATTGCCCTGTGGATGAAGAGGGATTTGAGCTGTCTTATCTTCTAAAGATTGAAAAACAAAAGCATCCAGTGTCCAAAATATACCATGAGTTTCAGACTAGAGATAAATGGAACTCCACCAAAATTGGTGAATATTGGAAACAGAGATTAAAGATTGAAGAGGAAAAAGTATGGGAACAGGTATGGAAAAATAGTAGCAAATATATTAGACAGGATCGATATAAGTTGCAGCAATTTAATAGTATACATAATTTATATTATACTCCCTCTAAATTACACAAAATGGGAAAAATTAGAACTGCCCAGATGTAACAAGTGTGGGTCCGGAGAGGGTGATTTATATCATGTTCTGTGGACCTGTGCCACAGTTCGCCCCTTTTGGAGCTCTATCGGTAAATCAGTGCAATCAGTATTTGGGCTAGAGCCTTTTTTTATGCCAGAGGTATGTTTGTTAAATGTGTTCCCCAGTGATTTGGGTATACAAAGGGAAGCTTTTATGGCTATTATATCGGCAGCAGCAAGGGCAGTTATTCTTAGGTACTGGAAAGAGGTTAAGACACCATCGGTGGTTGAATGGTATAGTGAAGTTATGATGGCACTGCAATTAGAATTACACATAGCAAAAATGAATAATAAGATACAATCCTATAATACTAAATGGGGACCGCTAGAGGTGGTCTTGATGACCTGGAAGCCGTAGAAACCTCAAAGGATGGGCTAACTGTATTTCCAGAGCCCCTAATTCTACTTTATTCTACTTTATTTTAATTTACTTTTTAAGGAAACTGTGTGGCTCTCCTGTGGGGGTAGATGCTGTGGGAGGGTAGGGGATTGCCCTTAAAGGGAGGGGTGAATAGAGTTGTTTGGTTGGAAAGTTAAAAGGCTTTATGGGGAATGTTATTTCTATCGCCGTTACATACAGTTACTATTCAATGAAAATTGGTATTAAGAGTATGTAGAATTGTCAAGGTACAATTATTCTCTGTAATGTCAATAAAGTGTATTGAATAAAAAAAAAATTGCCCTGTATATGAAACTTGTTGACTTTAGTTTAGACCCTAGCTACAAAGCAGTTTGCCATGAAATGGTAAATGTTTTGGGGGGTATATTTATTTATTTATTAGCTTTTGGTAACCGGGTAAGTGCTCTAGGCAACAGACCTGCCTATTTTCAGGCACGACCCTGGAGAGCACAGGACATTGGTTACAATATGCAGAAATGCACAGACATAATATAGGTGTACAGGAGCAAAACAAGATATACATTGGGTAGCACAGTAACAGTTACATAAGGGTACATTTTAGGCATAGATCATAATAAGGATGTAAAATAAAGCAATTAGGGTAACCATAAGACAGCTGAGGACAGTAAAGACATCAAGGTTCATAGCCACCTAGACAAACGTATTGCATGGGAGAACATATAGTCCAAGGTAGTAGATTGAGAAAGGAGAGAGACAACCAAAGTCAACACAGTCTGTAAAAGTTTCCTTTTTGGTGCAGAGAGACTCTGTCCCACACAATATTTACTGGCCACCACCATCTGAGTTGTCATCACCATCAACATCCACAACATCAATCACTTCAGGATCAGTTTGTATACTCTTGTAGGGATACGAAAACCTTGACTTATTAACTTTAATAAAAGTTTTCTGGCAGCAACCTATTTCTGGTGTCTGTCACAATATTGGCAGCTGTACTAAACATGCATTCTGAAGAGACACTTGTTGCAGGACAACCAAGATATTTACAGGCTTCATCATACAGCTCTGTCCAAATCGACTTTTTTGATCTCCAGTATTCAAATTGCATGCATCAATAGGAATAGGCAGTTCTTGCAGGTAACTGTCTACCATGATGGACAGAGACCGATCAGAAGAGGAATCAGCAGAAGCTGGTATGGCAGCAATTTGGGAAAGGTTTTGCTACAGATTTAGCTTGCTACTAAGGGTTGAAGAAGTGGCAGTTATGGAACAACTACTGTTAATTTTTGGTGACTTTTCCAGTTCTGTATCCCTTTGTGAAGATGAACCTGCATGTTGTGGTGATGACAACCTGAGGGTACTGTGCGTGTCTGTGTTTGACTCCTGTAAGTGCTGCAGCTCATTTAGCAACAGACATTTGTACTGCTCGATATCATCTGTTTTTGGAAGATGCATAGCCTTGAACCTGGGATCTGAGAGAGTTGCAAGGATGTAGTGTTTTGATTTCATCATTGCAACTAATTTGTCATTGGTTTTGAAGCGCTCGCTCATTCTCGTTACGAGATTCCCATGATACAGGTGACATGTTGTCTGTGCTTCAGATCTGTCTTTTTCTATTTGTAGATTTAGAACACTAAGATGATGTGAAATTAGCATTATGAGAGGGATAACCTGACTCACAGATGTGTCTTCAGAAGACATGTCCCTTGTAGCTGTCTCAAAAGGAGCTAGGATGCAGCACACTGTCTCCATTAATTTCCACTGCAGCACAGACAGCATAATGCCATCTCCAATAATGTAACTGGAGCAATACTCATGTACAGCTTGATTTTGCTCTAAGAGGCACTGCAGCATATAAAGTGTTGAGTTCCAATAAGTGGAAACATTTTGAATCAGCTTTTGCTGGGGCAGCTTGTGTTTTTTTTGCAGTTCGGACAATGTCCATATAGCCTTGGTTGAATGTGAAAAGTGAGTCACAATTTTTTGGCAAACAGCAATCATACCATCCACTTGTGTTTCATTGCTGAGAAATCCCATGACAATTAAATGTAAGCAATGTGCAAAGCAAGAAGCATGCAGAAATCCTCCATCCTGTACTGCTTTCAAGATGTTGGCTCCATTGTCACTTATTATGAAGCCACATTTTAGACCGTGAGAATAAACCCATTTGTCAAGGAGGTCATTTAGTTCCAGCAAGATGTTTGCAGCAGTATGACTTTGTCCAAACTTCTTTATATGCAGCAGTGCCATCTTTTAGGATGTCTTTGTTTTTGAAGAAGCACAAGGAAACGTGACCCAATGAGTGGTAAGGGACATGTAATCCATGTTTTGAGTGTTGGTCCACATATCTGTTGTGATATGAATAACCTCACCCTCTGCAGTTTTAAGTGCAAGCATCAGTCGCTTTTAAAGCCTGATAAATGTTTGGTATTTCAACATAGGAAAAGTACCTTCGATGAGGAACATTGTAATGAGGCTCTGCTAATGTCATGAGCTCCCTAAACTCCTCATGATCTACCAAAGAGTATGGGAGAAGGGCTCTGGCTAACAGTTCACCAGTTCTGTGATTAAGATGAAGGGTCTTTGGATGATTTCTAGTAAAGGTATTCTTCCTTTCAAATGCCTGAGACAGTGTTAGCTGTTTACAACATGTCCCTGCTGGTTTATTATACATGACTATGCTTCGATGGGCAGATGGACACTGAGATGGTGGACTAGGAGGACTTATACATTCAGTGCCATCACTGGATGTGCAACTGGTACTAATGGTGCTGCATTGGTGGTAACAGTGATCCTAGGGCTGGCAGTGGTTCTGTCCGCATCAAGTTCAGACAATTCAGTATCCATTTCAGATTCCTGACCCTTCTCACGTGTGGTCTGGAAGATGGAGGTCATGGGTTTTGGACGATCAAGCAAAACTGAATGTTTTTTCAGATGGCGTTTAAGAGCTGTAGTGCCAAGGCATGACACAACTTTACCACGGCTTACACTCTGTTTACACAGGGAACAAACTGCTCTGCATGGATCAGTTTTACTCATAGAGAAATAATTCCACACCTCAGATGTAACAGACTTTGTTTGAGTGCTAGGAAGATAGCTAAAGACTGTTTGTGTCTTTTCACCTGTCCTAACAGAACCCAGGACAAGCTCCTTGGTGCTAGAAGAGTGGGCAGAAGACTCTGATGGATTTTCATTGCTGGCCGACCCAGAAGTGGTGGATTCAATGGATATGTCCTTTTCATTGCCAACAGTGCTGGCTGTATTTGCAAGTGCACTACCTTATTCATTGTCAGCAGACTTGCTCATTTCACTTTGTTGAGGAAGTAATGATACGTCACAAGACACAATAGTGTCAGACTGAGACAAAGAGCTACTGTCTGAGTCAGAGAGAGACTCACTGTCACTTGCATTATTACTGCTAGTCACAGGGATTTTAACAGCATGAACAGCATACATTATGGTGCCTCTCCATGTGACCCCAGCAGCTGCACAGGTTTTCTTAAATGGTCCCCCTTTACCACACTTTGCTGTTGCTCTTTTGCTGTTTTTTGAATTTTTATCACGTGAAACATTTTGCTTATTTCTGCTAGCACCAGGATTACCATTACCACCAACACCTGCTCCAGCACCAGCACTAGATGCTTCATCTATGTTGGTGTCAGCCATAACAGAACCAGTATACTGCAGTGAATACACCCACACAATTCCTGTGTAAGAAAGCAACATGATCTATGATCACTGGCTACAACTCCAAAATGTTATTTTGGCTATATGACACTGTGATGCAGTGGACTGAAAGTAATTGAAAAATATGACAGTTTGCAACTAAAGGATCCCAGGTTCAAGGCTTACAGAATGATTGGGCTGCTGGGCATAGGCATACGCATAGCAGTGAAGGGGCGCACAGCAGCCGGGTGATGGGCTGACCACAAGTGACAGAGTTACACACACAAACTGAGGAAAGAGATTTTTCTGTCTCTCCTCCCAACAGGGAAATATATTTCTGGGCTTCTGTCATGTATTTAAGGATAATGCCACCACATGACAACTGGCCACTGGGTCTCTCTCAGTAACACACACACTGGGTAGGGTACAGTACAGTCAAAAGGCACACAACAGATGGGCTGACCACAGGAGACAGAGTAACACACACATATACAACCCAAGGAAAGAGATTTTTCTGTCTCTCCTCCCAACAGGGAAATATATTTCTGGGCTTCTGTCATGTATTTAAGGATAATGCCACCACACGACAACTGACCACTGGGGCTCTCTCAGTAACACACACTGGGTAGGGTACAGTGCAGTCAAAAGGCACAGAGCAGATGGGCTGACCACAACAGACGGAGTCACACACACATATACAACCCAAGAAAAGAGATTTTTCTGTCTCTTCTCCCAACAGGGAAATGTATTTCTAGGCTTCTGTCATGTATTTAAGGATAATATCACCACACGACTGCCCAACAATGGGCTTCTCACAGTAACACACAATGGATAGGGTACACACTCAGCAACCACAGCAGGGTGATGGGATAATACCACAAGAGGGTAGAGAGACACAGTGTAGTGGAGTCACACACACAACACACAAGTAGGGAATACTGTGCAAAAAAAAAACTAAAAACAGCCTGGTGTTGTTCTAGCAGGAATTTTATAGGGTGGAATAGAAGAATGCTCAGCAGCACAGTACCACAGAATCCCCTCCCCTCCCTGTCCTCCGGATTATTTTATTTTGTTTTGTGGAGTAGGGTATAAAGTAGTAAGTAAAAATGCCATCAAATTCAAATGTTTCAACTTCTCAAAGACTCACACATTAAAGTTAAACTTAATTTTCCTCGAGTCACAATCTGTTTGTTTTCATTTCTTCACCCCTCCCCCAGCCATCTGATGCTCGCCCCTTCTTCCCAGTGTGAAACAACTACGCCACGCAGAAATGAAGTTTTTGAACTGTTGTTTGAGGCTACGATAAAATTCTCTCAGTTTCACTCAAATACTCAGCAACTTTAACTTCCCCTCGCTCTGTCCATCTCATCCTGAGGCTGAGCTTCTCACTAACTGTTCCTAAGTTCAGGCCCTTTCTTTTCCTTGGTTCCCACTCCCAACCCTGAGTCCCCCCGGCCCCTAACTTTAGTTTTCACCCCCACCCACCCCTTAGCTTTTTTATTTATTTTTTTTAGTTTGCCCAATACACACACAACGATTTAATTAGCAAGCAATTGCCAGAGCCAGAGAGCAGAGCTAGCCCAGGCAGAGGGAGTGAGCGAGCAGCACAAGCTACTGCAGCCTGCAACTCCTTTATGGCACTGGCTGGATAAATGAACGGAGCTGCAACCTCATGCCAGTTTACATATACCACCCACCACCTGACCGCAGAGCAGATGGTCAGGTGGTAACACGGACTGTGGGGATGAAGTACGCAGGCACGCAGTCCGACTCCAGTGCAGTCCACACCATTCAGCCCCCACAAGTTTGTGCATGCTGCCATCATGCACCCTTCCCTTCATTCCACCTCCTTTCTGCCTCCTGTGGCACTGTGCTGCCTCCCCCAATCCCATCCTGCTCCTTCAACCTCTCTCCCGTCCCTTCAGAGCCTACACTATAGGGCTAGGCAAGCTTGCGTTGTGGTTGCGGCTTCTTAAGGCATAAAAAAAAAAAAAAATGGATTGATTTGAACCCATTTGCAAACCCACTAGTGTTCGAGTTCTGAATTAGAACTCGAACACCAGGGTTTGTGATGGGTTCGAATCTTTTCCGAACTAGTTCTAACAACCCTATTTAGAACACTGGAAGCTAGTGACTTAACACCACTCTAACACTGAACACAGCTTACACACTAGCTGAAAGCCTGAACAATGGAGTGACACAGACAGTGACTTACACTGAATGTTTTGTGGGATCCTGCTCTTGTGGAGCCGGACAATCTCAGCTCTTAAAGGGCTGTTAATTGTTCCATGACATCATGAATAGTAAGGAATATTAACAAGATTAGTACAGTGCAGCCTGGTTAAGCTGGGACATTTTGGTGGTACAGACTAGATTGAGTACACATTGACAGCCATGGAAAATATGCCATATTCAACCTGGGCAGGGGGTTATTTGCAGTTTACCTAGTCAATTGGTACTAGGCCCTGGAGGATCCCCACTGTGCTGTCACTTGTTTGGGTGTTACTACACATACGAACATATGAAATTTGCCAGCAGATAAAGGCCTAGAGGTCTATCAAGTCTGCTCGAATGTGCAGCTAGCACCCCTTATTCTGCAGCTGCCCCTCCCTTCCTCCCTTCCACCCTTCCTCTTCATTAACCTTCCCCCTTGTCCTGTCCCATCCTCGTTTGAAGCAGTCCACTGTTCTACTGCATACCACTTCAGCAGGTAACGCATTCCACCCAGCCACCACCGTCTCTGTAAAAAAGTGTCTCCTCATCTCCCTCCTGAACCTTCCTCGCTCCAGTCTCATATCATGGCCCTTGGTGGCCCTCCCCTCTCTTACTTTGAACTGCCCCTCTGTACCCATCTTGTTTATTCCTTTCATGTATTTAAAGGTTTCAATCATGTCACCCCTGTCTCTCCTCTCCTCCAGTGAGTACATGTTCAACTTCTTCAACCTCCTCTCGTATGATAAGTCCCCCAGCCCCTTGATCATCTTTGTCACTCTGCGCTGCACCCCATCCAGTAACTTAATGTCCCTCTTCACATACGGATGCCAGTACTGCACGCAGTACTCCAGGTGTGGTCTAACTAATGACCTATACAGTGACAGAATCACCTCCTCCCTCTTCGAGGATATACCCCTTGCAATACAACCCAGCATTTTGATGGCCTTTGCAGCTGCCTTCCTACATTGTGCCGAGTTGTTCATTGACCCTGTAATGAGCACACCCAGATCCTTCTTCTCCTCTGTCTGGGCTAGCTGCACTCCTCCTAGCTGGTATCTCCTTCTTGGGTTCTTCGTCCCAAAATGCAGCACCTTTCACTTTTTGGCATTAAAGCCCAGTTGCCAGGTGTCTGACCAGGTTTCAAGCTTTGCCAGATCATCCTGCAACCCCTGCCATCCCCCTAGGTCATCCACCACAGCGCCTACCTTGGTATCATCAGCAAACAGACTGATATTGCTCTTGATGTCCCATGATATGTCTGCAATGAATATCCCAAACAACACTGGTCCCAACACTGAGCCCTGTGGAACACCGCTCGTCACTGCCCTTGGGTGTGAGAGCTCCCCACCCACCACCACCCTCTGTTGCCTTCCCTGCAGCCAGCTTCCTACCCATCTCACCAGCTTTGCATCCAACACTGTGCCTACTAACTTCCTTCCCAGCCTTCCATGTGGCACTGAGTCGAATGCCTTACTGAAGTCCAGATACAGGACATCCACTGCATGGCCCCTGTCCAGTTGCCTAGTTACCCAGTCATAGAACTCGACCAGGTTGGTTTGGCAGGATCTGCCACGTATGAAGCCATGCTGTCTGCTGTTCTGTAGTCCTTTGGCCTCTGGAAGGGCCACCAGCCTCTCCTTTAGGATAGTCTCCATTAGCTTACCCACAAATTTTAATGAGGATAGGAAACAAACAAGGGTGTGGGTGAACCAGCTGAGCAGGGGAGGGGGAATTTATTTCTTGCGTCCTTGGCTCTGGCAGTTTTAAGGCCCTTCTGCCACCTAGGTTCAGAGTGAAGTGCAACATACCATGGCACAACTTTTTGTAAAACAACTAAAGTACTCATGATGATACACAACACACAAGCAGTTTGTCTGCACTGGTTGTTGCTGCAGCAGCAGCAGTGCAGTATACCACACATACAGTAAATGATGATAAAAAATTGCAGGCGTGTAATTATATGTACATAATTACACAACTGAAATGCTACTTTACACAATCACAGTGCATTATTTGTTGTCTTGCACATTGTAAAATGTCAATGTTGCGCTCGGCTCAAAAACATTACATTATCTTCTGCTACTCCTGGCCATAGCACATTTCTCACATTACCTGATACCATTGGGAAACACTATTGCAGAAGTAGGACAGAAGATGCTATCACACTCATCCTCCAAATAACAGGTCAATTAGCAACTAGTTGGTTAGCTGCATAACCAAAACATGATGTCCTCTGCACACACTGAAAGAGCAGTAGAGCCCCAATCATGCCCATTTCTGTGAGTGTTGCAAAATGACCAACACATTGCTGGAGGAACATTGTGAATGGTGGTAGGGCCAACAATGTAAGGGGGAACCCCCTCCACCACCACTGACTGTGTTTACCCACAACCACAGTCTTATCTCATCCAAATTTGTAATCTGTGTAGAACCCTTCCCCCCCGGACTGACAGCAGCTTTTACTGCCTAGTTCCTTGATACCCACCTGAAGGCCTGGGATGGCCCTTCTTTTTCATTGTTAAAGTTTAATCATTGTGCCTTAACCCAGCAGGCCATGAACTCAGCCCACCACCAACCTACTCAGGCTTTCAACTTCTCAAATTCTCCTGACACCCCGCAAGCAAGAAAGTGACTAATTACAGAGTAGCACTGCCTACTGTAATGCTGCATGTTGGAGACACAGTCCTCCCTAATTATAAATCAACCACACTGCAAAAAAATGATAGGGCCAGGCTATACTTATGACAGTGGAAGGGCCATGGATTTAGTATCCCCCGCCGTTCCATCAGCCATGGACCCACAGGTGGATTACCTGCACTGGACTGTAAATGCAGCTATTTTAGCATTTTTCATCTGCTATTTCATCATGATGGGTAAAGGATCACACATAAGAGCTGACTGGCCACCAATGCCTTCCCCTTCCTGATCAGAATGATGTTGTACTATTCCTTTACTGCCACCACTATACTGTGGATGTGCTGTATGGATTGCAATGGGGGTGTCTTTTACTATGTCTTGTTTTATGTTTACAGGGTCCTTTGGAGCATATCAGTACCACTTCTTCAGGACCAGGACAGGGACAGGGATCAGAGTGCCAGCTCTTAGTTACAATCATTTACACGTCACAAAATAGCAGATCAAAAAACTTAAAATTGGTGCCATTTCACTCCTGCACAGGCAAGATACTGGTGGTTTGCTTTGGTGAAGCACCACATTCGGTACTCTTTTTATTCAGTTTTTCATCAATAGGTTCAATGTGTTTACAAAAATAATAGCTTACTAGAAATGGGCACACCAGTGCTCTGTTCTGCACTGCTGCTGGACTTGGTGGTACTCCACTCTACTGCAGACTGCTGAGTTTCTGCAGAAGCTGTTGAAAATGAACAAGATATTTCAGTGTTGGAAGAAACACAACATTCAAGCAACAGTAATCATCAAACACGTTGCATCCTATGGGGGAGGCTAAGTGTCACTGTGGAAAATGTCACCGAGGATCAACACAGAAAATCAAATAAAGGGAGGTTACGATACACACTCAGGGGCCAAGCAAAGACCACTTCCCATTCACTGTTCAGATAAGGATTGCTGTCAAAAGCCAGAGTACCATGAATGTGTAGGGTCAGGATGAACACCATCGGAGAACACATACACACTGAATGACATCATTGCTCCTTGCTATATGGGCAGCCATGATAGGGAATGTATGGAGTGTACATCAGGCCTGCATATTGCCCACCGACAGCAGACAATTTGGATGCAGAAGATGGAAGGCATGACACATGCAGCAAGTCAGGCTGTCTCACTAAGGAGTGTTGTTGACACATACGTGATTGCATGCTCAAATGTTTAAAATGTCGAGGTTGGCCAACAGCAAACAATTGGAAAAGCAATCCAAAAAGGATGCCATATCCTGTCAGTGCATGTACCTGTCCCTCCCAGTGTATCCCTCTATATGGAATATAGTGGTGCTGCGGTCCACACATCCACTTGGATGACCCTGTTACAGACACAGTGCACCCACCTGAGGCACACAATGACTCTCAACAGAAGGGTAAAGGGGTTGTAGTCATGTGCCTTCCACTGTGCATGCCCTCAGATGCTGGTACAGTAAGAAAAAACATTTATTTTTTATTAACATTTTGTTTACAGTGTGTAAATGGAATTACTAAAACTAGGATGTTGACATTACATGTAGTCTTTCAGAGAACAATAGAACATTGTTAACATTTTTAAATGATCACAGTCACTTTTATTCATCAAGTTAGTGCGAGTATACTTACCAGTGCTGCTGTGCCTGTCCTCCACCCTCTTCCTTTTCCTGGTGGATTCATCTATAATGGTGACTATGCCAGCCAGCACCTCAAGCACTCTGGGTCCCACTAATGAAGGTTGTTCCATTTGTGCTTGATTTGTTTGACTGACCGTGAGATGTTTCCCCCTCCCTTGGCATTCAGGGTAGCCTTGATGCTGACCCACAACTCCTTCCTCTACTTGTAAGGCACTCTTCCAGACCAACAAAGAGCCTTGGCCTTCTTGGTCATCTGTTTGACCAGCAGTGCCACTTCCTTGCAGCAAACGGGGTGCCAGCTTTTTCCTGGTGCCAGAGGCAGTGACCTTCTCCTCTGCAGGATTCTGCTGAACTGGCACCTCCTGCTGACCCTGCTGCTGCCCCCCACCTGCTCTTGCTGGTCCCCACCATGAAGCTGTCCCGCCTCCTCAACCTCACCAGCAGCATCTCCATCATGCTGTGCCCGTGATGCTGCTGTACCACACGTGATTGTGTAATATATAAACAAGAACACATTACAACTAGAAATAAAAGTTTTCAAAACTAACTGAGTGAAGTGTCCTCAGAATGTGGAACTTGTTCCCTATCCTAACCCAATCCTGGCTGGGACCTCCAAAAATTGTCTCCTGTCTCTGGCGGCTGCTGTTATCTCTGTGTGTGTGTCTCTCTCTCTCTCTCTCTCTCAGCTCTGGGGGCAGAACAGCACTCTCAGTGACACACTGAGATGCTTGTGGGAGTAGCAGGGTAAATGCAGTTTCTGCATGGTGAAAAGTGGATTTTTAAATTCATACTTTAATGAACATTCCACAGTTCACATTGGAGTACAGTATATTTAAAAAATTGCAGAATTATTTTCCAGCACAGACAATTGAGTAAAACGTAATATGTGAACTGTGGAAAACTTCATCACAGGTGTTTGCAGTGCCTTCTGCTGTTTATCTTGACGTGCAGAAGTAGCTGTGAAGTGCACAATCAGTATTCTGCCATAGTGATTATGGCTGACACTGTCAAATTTTAACATGTTATTCAATGGCACAAGCAGTATGGTGGAATAATGATCGCACACTTCACACAATCTTCCGCACTTCAACATAGACAGTGTAAATAATTAAAAACCAGCAACGTCATTTGCTGCACATTAGCTATTACTGTTCATTCAACTGCCTCTGCTGATAAATAATTCCACCCTTGTTTAAACAGTACTCTGTGTGTACTGTGGAATATTCAATGAAGTGAGATTTTAAAATTCCGCATTTTGCCACGCAAAAAACACACTTCCCCACAAGTCCTGCAAGCATCTCAGTGACCCTGGTTCTCCCATGCCAGGAAACATGCATAGGATTAAGGATAAACACTGTGACCAGGAAGGAACAAGTGTATAACATATACTTTTCAGTTACAAGTGAAATCATCACTGCTGGTGATCTGTAATTCTTTTTTTTATGTTGATTGAGCGCATGCGCAAGAAACATGTTGTGGTAGCTTGCTGCAGAAGCAGGTTGTGGAGGTGCAGCACTGTTGTGGCCAATGCCCCCACTGCCTTTTGAGGCTTGGCCCACTTTCCCCAATGGGGTGGCACACTGCTGCTGACACTAGTTGAGCCAGCATGCCACCACCTTGAAACATTTTAGCCAGCTGCAGTCAGGGGCTGCCTCATCATTGCAGTGTCAGCCATTCTGCTGCAATAAGGGAGCGACCCCTTGCATGCCCCCAACCCAGTTTGCCGACGGGGAGCCCAGTCCCCATCAGCATACTGTAACCCCTCCCCCATTTGTTGTGTGCTGAACGGGTGCCCAGTCTCCCTCGGCATCATGCACCCCTCCCAACAGTCTTTCATTGCTGATGGGGGGCTCAATCCCCATCAGCTTCAGTCCCCCCCCAGTTCTATTTGCCAATGGGAGAGCACACTCCCTGTCGGCATAATGTCCCCGCCCAATGAATTGTGTGCCGAGGGGGCTGCCCAATCCCCCTCGACTCTTCCCCCCCTGTATGTGATGACGGGGGTGCCCAATCCCCCGCCAGCTACAGCCCACCCAAACAACTCAGGGGGCATGTCAGGAGCCCACCCCTGTATGCCAAATGTCCCAGTAAAAGGAAAAACCATCCCACAATGTTTTTCTTTTTTTTAAAACCTCTGTAAATAAGAAAGCGGTCCCTCATTGAGTTCTTGGCCCCACCCCAACCCGCACCCACCCTGTGCGCACTCTGCCTATCCACATCCCTCTCACCCCATACTTTCCTCTGGAGCCCAGTGCAATTATCTTTGGTGGACCAGGAGCCTGTCTGCACTCTTCAAAGCCAACCACGAACTGAAGAAATGCCGGTAAGCTGTATAATGGCATAAATAGGGTTTTTTCAACTTTGGTGCATATCTTGGCCATTTTTGGGAATTTTGGCACCAAATTTTCAACTTGGGGTTATTGGGACACCTCCTCATTAATTCAATGACTGTCATGATGATACTCAGTCCTGAAAGGTGATTTTGTGGTCACTGCGTGGAATCACCTTTCAGGACCGATTAATGAAACAACAGTGCCAGTGTTCATGAGGAAGGCTCTCAAAAAGCCTATGTTGCAAATTTGGTGGAAAAAATCAAAAAAATGACTGTTTTACAAGCGTGTGTCGCAGTTGTTATGCACACTCGTAACTTCATAAATTAGTAATATTTTCACGCCAGATTTTCAACACTATCATTTTTTCACACCTCCTTATGAATAGTACAGCTGTCATTTTTCACATTCTGGCCAAAATGTGTTTTCATGCTTCTGGCACAGAATAGCGCCATCACTTTGGAAGATTAGTGTTTGGACAGATTAAGATCGAGCAAGTGAGAGCGGGGAGTGACCGAGCTCAACTGAGCTCTGTCAGGACTGCTGCAGATTTCTTTGTGGGCAGAAAAGGGTGCCAACACAGACAGGAGCCCAGTACAAAAGGGCAGCCTGCAGCGCTGGGAGAAACAGAATGAGCAAGTGAGGGAGAGGGAGTGAGTGGGCTCAACAGAGCTCTATCGGGACTGCTGCGGATTTCTTTGTGGGCAGAAGAAGGCATCAATGCAGGCAGAGGCCCAGTACAAAAGGGCAGCCTGCAGCAGCAGGAGAAACAGAATGAGCTAGTGAGAGAGGGGGAGTTAGCAAGCTCAATGGAGTTCTATTGGGACTGCTGCGGATTTCTTTGTGGGAAGAAAAAAGGTGCCAATGCAGGCAGGGGCCCAGTACAAAAGGGCAGCCTGCAGTGTCGGGAGAAACAGAATGGGCGAGTGAGAGAGGAGGAGTGAGCGAGCTTAACAGAGTTCTGTCGGGACAGCTGCGGATTTCTTTGTGGGCAGAAAAAGGTGCCAACACAGGCAGGAGCCCTGTACAAAAGGGCAGCCTGCAGTGTCGGGAGAAACAGAATGAGCAAGTGAGAGGGGAGAGTGAGCAAGCCCAATGGAGCTGTGTAGGGACTGCTGTGCATTTCTTTGTGGGCAGAAAAAGGTACCAATGCAGACAGGGGCCCAGTACAAAAGGGCAGCCTGCAGCGTCGAGAGAAACAGAATGATTGAGTGAGAGAGTGGGAGTGAGCGAGCTCAATGGAACTCTGCCGGGACTTTAGAGTTGCCCACCCTCCCACCCAGCATCCTCTGTGGTCCTATATTACAGCAGGGTCTCTGGAGTGGAGACAAAGCAATGATTGGATACTTTTAGGATTGCTGTAATAATACAGATTTAGTTGTTCTGTTTATTTCTCTAACTGAGCTAAGTACTGAGCTATTCTAAAAGGGGAAGGACAAGGTCAATGGAGATCAATAGGGCTGTGGAAGTGGAGTAGGTTCAAGTTCATTGCAGGAAAAATCCATTAAGCAAGCTCATTCACACGGAGGTCCAGATGGACACAGGCAGAGTAAGACATGCAGTAACATATACAGGCAGGAGTTACAAGTAGGTAGAGAACACTTGGGCAGGCTGGATGGGCTGAGCGGTCCTTTTCTGCTGACAAATTCTATGTTTCTATGAAATCATGTGTTAATTCAGGTGCAGTGTTTATTTAAAGTTGGGCCTACCATACATCCAGATGTAAGGTACAGTAAATTACCGAATTAGATGCAGCCCACTTACAGTACAATAAACAGAACCCCAGTGCTTCGAAAAGCCTTTACTCTTCATAAGACTGCTTAAAGAGCTGGGGTTCTATTTGCAGTGTCCACACCAGTATGATGATCTTAAAATCGACGCCGCAACTGAATGAGTACTTGATTCTTGCTCACTCCATTTCTTCCCCACTTTGAAACCTGCTTGTCCCGAGTTACTTTTTGGCTGGCAGCACCTCGCATGTGTTGGAAGATGACCAATAAGTGGCACTGAAAGACGTCAGGCTTCACAGACTGTGAAGGCAACTGCTCACCCACCATCTTGGCAAGAAGAAGGCTGCAGCTGTGGCCACTGATGACTGTTGGGGTGTGGGGATGGAGGAACCAAAGGGGACAGACATAAGGAGATAAAATCATAATAAACATTCTGAGACCTTCACCAGCTTTCCAAAATGCTTACCAGTAAAAGAACACTCTATGAAGTTTTTCAAATGGCAGCACAATCTGGTGAGCCCTCTGTCTGCCATCTGACACCAGGCATCAACCAGCATAAAATTGCCTAAAGAAGGCAGTGTGGTCATGTGGTTACTGAAATACTGGAGATTACAGATTTATAAGAACAAAACAATATCACACAGAAGCTGGCACATATCCCTATAGCAACTGTCTCCTGTTCTCAGTACTTCTATTTATACCCTTGAGGTACTTGAATGTTTCTATCATATCCCCTCTTTCCCTCCTCTCTTCCAGTGAGTACATATTGAGGTCCCTTACTTTCTCCTCATAAATTTCATGTTGCAAGCCCTGCACCATCTCATTCGCCCTTCTCTGGACCATCTCCAGCCTGTTAATATCCTTACGAAGGTGTAACCTCCAGAATTGCACACAGTACTCCATGTGAAGCCTGACCATGGTTTTATATCATGGCATCACTACCTCCCTCCTTATGCTGGTGATGCCCCTGCTTATGCATCCCAGCATGTCACTGACCCTCCCAGGTGCTTTACCACTTTGACATTTTCAGGTCATCTGAAATAAGAATCCCCAGGTCCCTTTCCTTCTTTGTGACTGTCAGCAAACCCCCCATCATGTACCTTTCCCCGAGTTTCTGTGTTCAGTGTATATAATTTTGCACTTTTTGAACTAAACTTCAATTGCCAGTCCTCAGACCATTTCTCAAGCTTCCCAGGTCCCTCCTAATTTTTTCCACCCCTTCTGGGGTATCCTTTGTGTTACAGATCTTGCTGTTATCTGCAAACAGGCATACCTTTCCCTTCAGCACTTCTGCAATGTCACTAATGAAGACATTGAATAGGACTGGCCCTAGGACCAATCCCTGCGGCACCACACTGGTCACCCCCTCTCCCCAGACTGCACCCCATTTACCACCACTCTCTGTCTTCTGTCTATTAGCCAGATTCTAACCCAGTTTACCACCCTTTCCCCCATGCCCAGCCTACTCAACTAGTTTATCAGCCTCCTATGTGGGACGGTGTCAAAGGCTTTGCTTACATCAAGTTAAGCATTGTCCACTGCCCCACCCTGATTTACTTCCTTTGTCACCCAGTCAAAGACATCAACCAGATTTGTCTGACATGACCTCCCCACTGTGAATCCATGTTGCCTATGGTCCTGGATTCCGATGTCTTCTAGGTGCCCCACTATCCTTTCTTTAAGTAATGTCTCCATGATCTTCCCCACTGCTGAAGTGAGGCTGACTGGCCTATAGTTCCCCACCTCCTCCCTGCTGCTGGATTTGTATAGGGGGACCACATGTTCCCTCCTCCAATTCTCTGGTACCACCCCTGTGTTGAACATGGCTATCAAAGGTACTGCTATTTCCCTTCACATTTCTTTTAATATCCTTGGGTGTATGCTATCTGGTTGCATCGCTTTGTCCACCTTCAATTTAGTCACCTTCTGCAGGATTCGTCTGCCTGTGAATGGACTATTGTCCACCTCTTCATGCCTTTGCAACAGCTGTGCTGCTGTGGCTCTTGCCCTCCCCCTAGGTCTGTGAATACTGAACATAAAGACACAGTGGATGTCTTGGGGGGGGGGGGGCACATGACAGTTCTTAGGCATGGTACTTTCACTTCCAAATACCTAAACAGAACATATAAGCAAGCAACAGTTGGCGTTGACAAATGCTTATTTTTTTAGTGTGTTAATAAAGGATCCAGGACCAGAACTGCCTCAAGGGTCTGACCTCTGACACAGTTACATAAAGATAAACACGCCCGCGCGCACACACACACACACACACACACACACACACACACACACACACTTACTTTTAAGCAAGGGAAATGAGTTACAGTTAAGCAAATACAGAAAGATTTATGACATGCCACCTGCTGCCCTTTGAGACATTCAGCATCTCCTTGGGAGCAGCACACGTATGCAGACATTGTCTGTTTTTGGGGTTCAAAAGACTGTTTTGAGAGTTTGCTGGTAGAAATCTCTGAATCTGAACATAAATTTCTTTATCACATTTTAAACAATCCTCTGTTAAAGTGTAAATCCACAATCCAATATAAAGTTAAGGTTGTTTCTCTCTAATATACCATGCTGTTTATGTCAGGTGACTCAGTGTGGCCTGTGAAATTATGTCAATCTCTTTGCGGTCCAGTAATGGTTTGCTTGTCTTTTGGTGCAAGGAAGGACAAATGTGGATGCAGACAATTTTCTATAAGTGATGTTTTACTCATTACACATTGACAAGCAAATTACGTTTCTCAGGAATTCTGTTTTATCCACACATGAAGAGATCATGCCACCCCTTGCGTATGGCCCCCCACAGATGTGTCACAAGGCTTACCATGGACTTAGCAGGCATCCCCACCCCATGTCTTCCCCGAAGGCTCCCTCCCAGCAGGGTCATCAGTGACGTTGATGGTAACTCCCCAAGGTGAGGGGTATGTGGAACCAGGATGCTAATATGAGGGAGTGTGCATGCTCACAGCACAGTAACCATGGTGAGCATGTCAGCATCCCCCTCAGATAGCTGCTACACGTGCACTGTCACTTGTGATTTCCAAGGTAGCATTATAGTGCCACTGCCCACTGAACTCCTTAACCTGGAAGAGGCCAGCCTTCTCTGGGATGCTTAGTCCTCCTCCTCCTCCTCCTCCCCCCCCCCTGGCTGTCCAAGCACTGAGAGATGATCCAGGTTCACTTCCAAACTGGACATATAAGGCTCGATTCTCACACAGTTTGGAATGCTGCAAGTCCCGGCTACACCAAACACACGTCGCATGGGGCTTGCGACATTCTCTGGCCAGCAATAAGGATTCTCAATCGTGTGTTCCACATGCCACCAGTTAGGCCAGCTTTTGCTGGTCTAACTTCACAGACCTTTCTATGGGGTGTGTGCTATATATTTGGTGCAAGCCGCTGTAAAGGGTAAAGTGTAACAAAGGAGCATGACCTTTGTGAATGGGGGTGCATGGTGTGTCAATGTAGTCAGTGCAGCACAGGGTTTGAAGAAGGGCTTGTACAAGCCCTGCATCTCCCCGCGAGAATCGTGCCCACAGGGCGTGGTCTGACCAGGCAGAAGATGGCAGCATAGTTCAGAATCTCTGCAGGAATGACTGCAATCTAACCTCATCCAGCCTTCAACAGTCCTTTCTTTGGTACCAACTCCTGTGGCCATCCTGTAATCTTACTGCCTAACACAATTTGTAAGTCTTTTTTGATCCATCATCCACTTATATTCAATTATTCTACACTGTACTGCAGCATGCTGGGCCTCATCCTTCAGCATTATGGCAGATCTCCAAGTACAGCAAAGCTCACTAGCTAGAGTGGAAGTAATGTTTTCTAAACCAATCGCTGAGATTAATGATTTA
The DNA here is from genome assembly GCA_016271365.2 of Neoceratodus forsteri. Classification (NCBI taxonomy): domain Eukaryota; kingdom Metazoa; phylum Chordata; order Ceratodontiformes; family Ceratodontidae; genus Neoceratodus; species Neoceratodus forsteri. The sequence continues at coordinate 653,543,232 of CM057450.1, read as the reverse complement.
AAAACCTCCACACAACAGAATGCGACCACTCTTGAAACTTTTAGCTAGAAAGTTACATTTAATGAGAAAGCAATGGCAAGTAACACCACTACTATTCATGACCTCCAAGCTACTGTCCGCAATCAAGATCGAACTATTAAATCCCTACAAGCCAAAACTGATGATATTGAAAATCGTAATCATCACAACAATTTACGATTTTTTGGCTTCCCTGAAGGTGTAGAATTAGGAGACACTACTGCGCTTTTATTACATGTGCTGCCTGCAGTGCTTAAACTGCCTCTTGACCTAACGTTAATCATTGAGCGGTCTCACTGCACTCTGGGTCCCAGGCCAACATCAGACCAGAGACCAAGGCCTATCATTGCTCTCTTCTTGAACTATTCCCACACAGAATTAATACTGAAACGAGCCAGAGAAATGGGGAAACTTCAGTGGCAAGAGTTTAATATTTCCATCTACAGAGACTTTTCAAAAGATTTAACCATTAGAAGGAAGGCCTACAATCCACTTAAACAAATCCTCCACCAAAGAAGCATTAAATTTGCTCTACGTTATCCCGCAAATATATGCCTTTTCTCTGGCTCTTCCTTCAAGGATTTTGAAACCCCTGATGCCTTGGCCAACTATCTGGAGGTCTCTCTCTCTGCAACCTTACCCTGGGAGGTCAACAGCAATTGGCAACCTGAACACAGCTTTGGTATCTGCACAGAGGGTGGACGACGAGGTACAGGAATGTGGGGAAAGTGTTGCAGAACTCGCAGCCCCAAGCAACAACACCGCAACTGATTTGACCCCAAGGCAATCAACACGGCTGCAAGAGAAGCTTCTGTCGGGGCATTATTCTTCAAGACTTTCATGCTGTTCTAGCAAAGTTTCACCCCAAATACCCCAAGCTGCAGCATCTCACCTTCAAATCAACCCCTCTATTCCCTTAAGCAATAAGTTTGCTCTCTTGGAGGATGACATGCACTCCTCGTAGGAGGATCTTTCCCAGCAAATTTCAGACGAACATCCCTCTAATTTGGGCCCTATGCCTCAGGGAGGTATTTCTGCCAACACTTCATGGGCAGAAGGTTGTTGCAAGTTCCCCACTCAAATATTTAGAACCACTCAAAAAGAAACGTAGGGCAAAGACCAAAAGCAAGAACATCAATAGTCACAATCCTGCTAATAAATCTAAGGTGTCATGAGCTTATATGGTCAGTAATATGGTCACAATTGCTATATCTAGGTAGGTTTTGCTTCCAGGATACTTAAAAGGAGTGCCAGTACACTTTTTCTGCCTAGCCGCCCGCTCTACAGTCTATGCTACCTGGTTGCTTTCACTCCCAGCGGGTGTAGAAAGCAAAGGCTGTATATCGCGGCGCAATCAATTTACTTTTCGTTGCAGTGTTTAAACGAGCAACTGAAAGGTCTTCAAGGGGAACTTTGGTATATCAGCAATGCTTTTCTAACCCATTATTTTAGTGTTAGATTTTATACATTACCTCATTAAACAGGCTGTCTGTATCTAGCCTTTTACTCTCCAGTTTAGCAGTGCATCAGGTTTATAGTCTTTTGGCTGTTCAGTTGCATATCTTCATCCTGATTATTGCCTTTTCTCTTTTCATATGTGAATTATTGTATATTACAAGGCAACTTACTCCTTCCTTCTCCTGATGACAGGTTCTTAAGTATTACTGGCAACTACATTTAATCTATCTCCTTCTCTACGCTCCATTATTCTTACTAGCTCCTGTTTACAGTATGGAACTATCATTAGCACTCAAAGAGGTGGGCTATGTGTGGTGTACTGTTGCAAAGGATTGTCAATCTACATATTCCTTCTGCTCCTTATTTTACTTGAAGCCTACAGATATTATAGAAATCCACTGCTGTGTGGTCCCACCTGTTTTCGGGTTCACTGGGCCTAGTCTTCTAGACCTAGTCACCCCATATAACACCTATTTAGGCGATTTTCAAGTAATTGGAGCTGATTTTTACTATCACTGTCTCTTCTGTCTACAGTTATCACCGAAGCCTATACCTCTCCACATAATCCGGATTTGCATTTGGCTCAGGGAGTAAGGGCTTAAATTGACCTCCCCTTTCTTCTTTCCCCCTCAATATTGTATTTATTATGTACTTATTCTGTTGCACTGCAAAGTATACTCAGAGTCACTGTAATGTAGTAATGATCTACTTTTCCTTTTATATTTGTTCATTTGCATTCCACCTGGCTCCCTGAATTCCTTGCTCTATGTCTAGGCTGTACTGGCATCTTGTAGATATTTCTTTAATTTACTGTTATTTCAAGTTGTTATATCTTGTACTATTACTACTAATGTTTATAAATAGGTTCTGGTGTTTAGCTTTATCCTTATACCTTGTCCTGTTAGCTTAGAATTAAGCTGAGGTAATTGCAGTCCCCTGCCTTTCTTGGTATTATTCCCTTTCAGTTTAGCTTATCAGGACTACTTAATTATATTACTGGGATCAGACTTAGGTTTGGGCCGATATTTATATCCGGTCCTCCCTAGTCTCCTCCCTACATCGATGCCCCAGAATGTGGTGAGAGAGTCTCTTAGCCAGTTGGCTGACTCACATCTCCTCACACCCATAAAACGGTTTTCTTTGTTATTTAGCTTACTAGTATTGTTGTTGTTATTAATGACTTTTCTCCTTCCCCCTCTCTGTTCTAACTTTAATATGATATCTATGCTACTCATGTATCATACATCTCACTTTTTTTGACTTGAATGTTCCTGCCTATCTCTGCATATACGTAAGCTCTCTGTATTGTATTCTAATCATCCTCTGCCTCATTTATTTGTCCCTTCACACTGCAGCAATTATTCCCTTTCTTTAACACTAACAATATTAGTGACATACTTTTATATACATGGGATGTGAAGGGACTTAATTCTCCTTGTAAGTGGAAGCAAATTCTTTCACATCTCAAAAAACATAAAACACAAATTGCTTTTCTTCAAGAGACAAAATTATTAGAAGAGGATGTTCATAGACTTAAAAAAGATTTGGTTGGTCAGATCTACGAATCATCCTATACCTCAAAAAAAAAAGAGGAGTTGTTATTCTTATTCATAAGAGTCTCAGATGGTCCCTTGTAAACTCCATTTCTGATACTGACGGCAGTTGGGTGATGGTCAAACTGAATACCAACTCTGGTCCTCTTCTGCTTGTTAATGTCTATGTACCCAACTCCAACTCCCTGGAATTTTTTCATAGTTCAGCTCAACAGATTCTATCCTTTAACACTGATAATACACCAGTTATTCTTGGAGGGGATCTTAACTTAGCTTTAGAAGCCAGCATTTACAGAAGTAGCCCCACTACAGAGGCCCACCCTAGAAGTATTAAAGCCCTCTCACTACTAATGCAAGATGTTGGATTAGCTGATGTATGAAACCTCCTTCACCCCCATGATCAAGAATTTACTTTCTACTCCTCTCTACATAAGACATACAGTAGAATTAATAACTGGTTAGCCTCTCCTGTTATAATGGAAAAAACTATTGATTCATCCATCTCTCCCATCATAATCTCGGACCATTCCCCTGTCAAATTGCAACTTTTGTGGGGCCCATTAGCACCTAAATCTTTTTACTGGCAGCTGGACCCTCTCCTTCTTAAGGATCTCAATTTCTTACCCATGATCAAAGCACAAATTCAGGACTTCCTCTTTCACAATACCCTAACCGAATCTTCTATGTCTTCTGTATGGGAAGCTCTTAAAGCTACGATTCGAGGGAAAATTATCAGTTATGCTGCACATAGGAAAAGAGTAAAGGAACAACAGCTGGCTGACTTGAAAAAATTTCTAAAGGCTAAAAAGAATTTATACTTTTCTTCTAATAAGCACTGTCCTGATTATTAACTTCATCTTGAAATTCTTCAACTTAGAGTTAAAATTAATGAATTAATTTTTCGTAAAACCGAACTGGCCTTGTTTAAACTTAAATATAAGTTTTGGGAACATAGCGATAAAAATGGGAAACACCCCTCTTACCAGCTCAAATCACAACAAATGGAACGACACATCCTAAGCCTAAAAGATGAACAGGGTACGATTCACTCCGACAACCCCTCTATAAATTGTATCAGGAAAACCTTTTATCAAAAACTATAACACAAATCCTCCATCTACTTTACAATTTCAACAGTTCCTTAAATCATTACATCTTCCTCATCTTTCTACTCTTGAAACAAATTCTTTAGATAAACCTTTCTCACTTCAGGAAATCCAGAAAGCTTTGTTTTCTTTGAAATCCGGCAAACTCCCCAGGGGGGTGACGGATTTCCCATCAATTTCTATAAAATGTTTTCTGACATCTTATGTCCCCTTCTTCTTAATGTTTATCAAGCTTCCAATACTGCCAAGCTTCCCCATCTTGCACCAAAGCAATCCATAACCTAATCCCTGAAGAAAAAGACCCTACTCACCCATAGAGATTTACAGACGTCTCTTTATTAAACACGGATGGGAAGATATTTGCTGAACTACTAACTTCTCAATTTGAATCCTTGATTCCCAAGCTAACTCATTGTTCGCAAGCTGGTTTTATTTAACATAGATCTGGTTATGATCACCTGCGTTCCTTATTTAATTTAATCCACAAAGCCAAATCCCTCAAGACACCAGCTGCAGCCATAGCTATTGATTTTGAGAAGGCCTTTGATTCCTTAAACTGGGACTACCTTCATCAAGTTTTATCTTATTTTGGTCTTTCTCATACCTTTTGCTCCTGGATCAAGCTATTATATAACTCCCCTGTTGCTAAAGTGCTTACTAATTCCACCCTTTCCTCTTACTTTCATCTAGCAAGGGGAACTAGATAAGGCTGCCCCATCACCTTCCCTGTTTATTTTAGCCATGGAACACCTGACTGCTTGTTTACATCAATCTTCTGGCATTATTTGCATACCTGTGATGTGTTTCTCTCTCCTACATGGATGACCACTTAATCTTACTCGAAAACCTGAATGAGGCTGGGCCCATGTTGGTTGATTTGCTTAATAATTTTACTAAAATAAGCTATGCCCTTTAACGACTACTGTAAAGCCTTTATGAACATACCTCTTGGATTCCGCTGGTCACCACAGTGTATAACATATCTAGGAATCAAAATTACTAGTAAATTAGGGAAGATATGGGACATTAACTTCAACCCCTTATTTGATAACATCAAAACAATGCTGGACAGATGGAAGCTTCTTAAACTCTCTTTCATGGGGAAAATAGCAGCCATTAAGATGTCCATTTCTCTCAAGATTCTTTACCTCTTTGCCAATATTTCTTTAGTCTTACCATCCTCCTTTTTTGCTAAAATTGATAAATTAATAGGTAACTTTATCTGGGATGGGAAACCACCAAGATTTAACCACAACAAACTGATCACATTGAAAAAAAGGGTGATTCGGACTGCCCTGGTTCAAAAGCTACCTCTGGGCTTTCCGAATGGCCCAAACCATTAAATTGTTTCAGAAACCCTCCCCTCACTCACCACTATGGATTGCAATGGAATCTGTATTGTGCCCAGGAGGAGTTCCCAATTCCTTCATTTTTAATCCCATTTTCTCTAAACTAAAATCTCACCCGACTATATCATCCTCTCTTCTTTATTGGAAACTAACCTACAAATTCCTGAAATCCAATCCAACACCCTGGCTTTATGCTCCCTTATGGGCAATCCACTGCTCACTGTAGAAGATCACTCAATTTTCTGTTGTACATGGAGGAACAAAGGCATTTTCTTTCTCAGAGATATCTTGGACCAGAATTCACTCACTCTTAGATCATTCTCAAACTTGCAGGTCACATAGAAACTTCCGAAACAGGACTTCTGGAAGTTTTTACAAATTCGGGCAGCTTATAACTCTCTCTCTAGTTTAGTGTATAGGCATACTCTTCTAAACCCATACATCTCACACCGGACTAATTTATCAGTAAAATTAAATGGCTCCATTTACAAAGACATTATTGATAATCTACCTGATCAGTCTATTCAGGCCAAAAATAAATGGAGTACTCTTCTTAACTACAATATTTCAGATGCACAATGGAGTAATTGTTGGCGTATTGCACATAATACCTTTAAAGATGCCCGTAGTTCTTTAATGCAAACTAAAATCCTTTATCTTTGGTATAGAACCCCCTCTGTGCTTCAACGAATGGGCCTATTAAATAATAATAATTGCTGGTGCTGTAATTTGGCCAATGGGGATCTACTTCATATCTTGTGGTCTTGTGCTCCCATTAATAAGCTCTGGCATAAAGTCTGTTTACTTGCCTCCAGAGTAACAGGACAAAAACTACCTTTTGACCCCAAGCTATTCCTTCTAGGCATCCTTATCCTCAATAGCTCTCTCCTCTCACATGAACATTTTAGATGGCTAAACATACTTTATCTTCTGGTCAAACGTCTGATTCTTATGAAATGGAAATCAACTCTGGTGCCTTCTCTTTCAGATGTTCTTCAAAGCCTCTCTCAGTATGCCTCCCTAGACTGATTATCTCATGTTACTCATAACTGACTCACTGTATATGACAGATATTGGCAGGATTACTTCAAGTACATTGAACCTAGTTCTTCCAGACCCTAATTCTTAGGGATATTTAACCTTCCTTCTTATTTTGCTCTCAGATTAGGTTTTCTCAAAACTTTTATGCACAGATTTCTCCTTTTTTTCCCCTTCTTGCCTGTTTTCTCCCTCTCTCCTTCCCTTCTTCCTTGCCTTTTTCTCTCTCCTTTCTTTCCTTGCACACTTTCCTCTTATCTTCACCTCTCCATTACTGAACATTGTTCATATTATCACATTTATCACTTTTTGCAATTTACTGAATGCCTTGCCATAGCCTGCCCTAGCATGAATTTCATACACGGTTGCTATTTCTGATCCTATATTACCCAATTGATTGTAACCTTTCTGCTCTCCACTTATATCCTGTCTAGGTTTGTGTTTTATTATCAATACATGTATATAAGGCTTCTCCAATATGTTTACCCAAAACACTGTGTTTTGTTAAGTGATATTTTGTACCTTACATGGAGTATAGTCTTCTATTGTATAAGATGTGTGCTTTCTTATATACTCGAATTTCAATAAAAAGATAAAGTGAAAAAAAAAAAAGAATCTTGCCCATAGTGTTTAGACTACAGATAAAGAAGTAATTGGTTTGCCAGTTACAGTATGTACAAGACAACATTCATAATTTTCTGCGGGCCATGCAGGAAGAAAGAAAGAGGACATGTATAGCTTTGTTTGCTCAAAGGAGGTGGTGGGTATCATGAAATGAATAGAATAGTGGAGATATTTCAAGCACTGTGACACCAACCACCTAACAAGTGAAAGAGAACACGTTAAAGGCAAAAGTGTTAATGCTTGGGGTTGCAGTGTTACATTACACATCACAACATAGATAATAAGGAAGAGATGTATTACTGGGGTAATGGGGAGCCTCAGATAGGGGGTCTCCAGAGAACATCCAGTCATATCTGTAAAATGAGATATCAATAGGGGTCACAAAGCTCTTTCATAAATTAACTAGGACAAACAAGGTACTCTAATAAAACAATACTTATCTGATACACAGAGTGAGTGTCCAGTCATGACTCATGTCATACAGAGTGCATGGCCACGACGTGGTCAGTATCTATCTGTTAAAGCAAGTGTAAACAAAAGTGAAATGTGGTACCAGTGGATTCCTCTCAGTCTTCCCATTCTTAGGACATCTTACTTGGCCACCTACAGTACCATGTGGCACGGCCGTGCATGGCCCCACTATGCACATGAAAACTGATGGGAGAATCCACAGCAAAAACCAGGTCTCAGGCAAGGCCAACTGCCTTCAGAGGGACCCTGCCAGGGAAACAAACATAGGATCGCCTTCCCCCGGTACTGACAAATTCCTCTCAGTCTCCCATTTCTTAGCACATCTCACTTGGCCACCTACCACGTGGCACAGCCATGCATTACCCCTTCATACAAATGAAGACTGTTGCACAATCCACCACAAGCACCAAAGCTCAGGCTGCCTTCAGAGGGGCCCTGCTAGAGAACTGCAATTCAGACCGCCTTCACCCTGGTAACGATGGATCACTCACAAACTCTCTGTTCTTCAGACACCTCACTTGGCCACCTACCTTAGGGCATGGACATGCATGGTCCCATCATAAACATGGAGACTCCTGGAGAATTCACCAAAAACACTAGAGCTCAGTCTGCCTTCAGAGGGCCCCTGGCAGAGAACCGAACATCAGACTACCTTCACCCTAGTACTGATGGCTTCCTCTCAGTCTCATCCATTCTTAGTATACCTCATTCAGCCACCTATCCTGGAGCATGGTCATGAATGGCCCCATCAAATGCAGACATTGTTGAGATCCACTGCCCACAGCAGAGGTCACAACCCCAGAAGGTGTAATACGTGGATGTTGGCGTAACACAGGTGGATTTTCAGAAATGCAATTAAACCTCGTGCAGTCAGAAATGACACCTGGTGGTTATATAGCTGTCAAATGCACAACTTACTACACAGTCCTAATGGAATAAGATCAAGAAACACCATGTACACAGGAAGACACAACAGGTAAGACAGTTTTATTTTAACATATACCTTTCCTGGCCCGAGTCATTCTACCTCGGCAAACACTGAAGGATTTTCCATGGCAAGCTCTGCCTAAGGACAACTGGCAGTCAACTGCCGGTGGCAGAGGCTGGACTGATCCCCTTCCCTAGTCACCAGGGAAATTCAGTTTTAAAGTAGTGCTTCATGCTCTATGACATTACTAATACTGTGGCTCTCTTTTTCAAATGCTTCTCTGGGAACACCGAGCAGGACAGTGAGACCCTGGCATACTGGCACATGCTACAGGAAACAAATAAAGCATCTACCAAGGCACCCCCTGGAAGTACACTGTATGACAAAGGGGATGGTATGTAACCACTCAGCAATAGAAGCTGACACGCCTGTGGAAGAGAGTTACAAATCCTATGTGTTCTGTGAATTTTACGCCCGTTATTTTCTAATCTGTTAAATGGGGCTGGAAGTATAGCCTAAAGGTTAAAGTAATGAGCTGTGAATGAGCTTGATACATCTAGCAGACCTGGATTTGATTCCCATATTGCAAACTCCACTTACATACTATGTGACTCTAAACTAGTCACTTAACCTCTCCAGTGCTCATGTGACACCCCTGAAAACAGGCACTTGTGCTTAGTGGGCCTTACCCAGTTACCAAAGAATAATAAAAAAAAAAAGAAAAACAAAAAAAATTCTGGGCTTGTGGCTGAATTGCAGAATTTTTATTTATTAATTTAGTTTTTGTTGACCGGGTAAGCGTACTAGACAAATTCTATCTATTTTCAAGCACGACCCAGGAAGGGGATTACAGATGAATGTCAACTGACTTTGAACAAGATTAAGCTGTTAAGAATAATAACCGTGAAGTGCAGAATCCAGTTCTGTGGAATTTAATTATGCAGTTCATGACATTAATCAGCAGTAAATGCAATTACTCTGCAGTTCTATATATAAACTGAGTGATCTTTTATGTGGAAATGTATTTTACAGTTTGTTACAACAATTGTCATTAATTATAATAATTACACCATTCTAACTCTAATTCTAACATTCTAATTCTAATGGAGAGGCAGTATATTGCAGTGGTTTAAGGCTCTGAGCTGCAAATCTGAAGACCTGGGATTGAATCCCACATCCCCCACTTCCGTACTGTGTGACCCCGAGCAAGTCATTTAACTTCCCTGTGCTCCCAGGCCACACCTGTAAACAAGCTTTCTGCTTAGTGTGTCGCTCCTGTTTAAACAATAAAAAAAAAAAACTCAGAATTTTGCAAAAATTGCCAAAATGATTTCTGAACTTTTGCGGAAGCAAAATTCTGACTTTCACTGAAATTCCTCTGCTGGATCCATGAACTGAAACTGACTGACCACCAGCAGAAATTTGCCCTCTACGCCAGTGAACTGCTTGTTCACATGACCACCCCAGATGACTACATTGGCTCTGGGATCTTCTTCATCAATTCCGCTCCATCACAGGCTACAAAATAAACACCATGAAAACAGAGGCTCTTTGACTTCTATATACCCCCACAGTGGCTACCAGGTGATCTTTCAAATTTAACTGGCAGGGACTCACTTAAGTACCTGGGCATTCACCTTTTGGCAAACTTTGACTCTCTTACTGCTCTTGATTTTGACCCTTTGACTCAGTCTATACAAGTGGACCTTAGGTGATGGCAAACTATTAACATTCCCTTTATACATAAAATTGACTCTACCAGATTGAACATTCTTCCCATAATATTATATGTTGCTCAAACACTTCCAATTTCTCCATGTTGTGCAATTTAGATTGCAGGACACAATGATTTCCCAATTTCTATGGGGGAAACAAAAACCTAAGGTCCGTTATAATACTTTACAACTTCCAAAGTCAAAGGGTGGACTGGCATTATTTAATTTGCAACTGTACTGTCAAGCCACTCAGATTCACTCAGTTCTATATCGGTTGTCCCCCACCTATATGGCACTTTGGAAAATGTTTGAAATTACTGAGGATCCCTCTCATCCAGTCACTTCTGTATCTTCCAGATCTCACCTGGCCCTCTTTAAGCAATAACCTGTTCATGAATCACTCACTTATCAATTGGTTTAAAGCCCTCAGACACCCTATACTTCAACCATTTCAGCACCTGATTACCCCATTCATGGGCAGCCTTTTTTTCTTCCATCCATTCATGACCACACTTACTGACAGTGGGAGACAAGAGGCTTTTTCCTACCTGACCATTGCCAACATGGATTAATTCCATATTCTGGTGCCCCCATATAACCTCCAACAATCTGATCTCTTCAGATACCTTCAGATTAAATCATACCTTCAAAACCAATAGAAGACTATCTCAAAGATTTCGCTACCCCACCTCCAGATTTCTCTAATCATACAAACTATTACAATGGGAACAGTTGATTCATTAATTTCCTGCATTTATGTAGCCTTAACCCCACTTTTGGGGCACTTGACTGACTACATAAGAATTCGGTGGGAAAGAGATTTAGATATGGAAATCCCACCAGCCCAGTGGGATGAGTATGCTACATATATACATAAACCTGTGTCTTCATACATCTGGAAAGAAAATTCATGGAAAGGGATCGCATGTTACTTTTACACTCCAGTACAACAGGTTAAATATGCACCACAATATGAGGATCACTGTTGGAGGACCTGTGGTTCACCCCAGCCTTGCATGCTCATATTTTTGGGTTGTGCCCCAAATTGCAGCCATTTTGGGACCAACTACAAACACAATTATGAGCAATATTTGACCCTTCATTTAACATACACATCCATTTTACTATTCCTAGATCTCCTGGAGGACATTAGGGCTCCCTCCACTAAAAATGATTATACATTTGTATTTTAACAGTTAATAAAACAATAAAAAAAAACTGGCTGACTCCTAACTCACCCACTATTACCTTGTGATGGGACATCATGATCTCCATTTATGATATGGAAAAACTTACAGCGAAGGTATATCAAAGCTTACCTAAATTTGAATTGTTATGGAGAAAGTGGGTTATCATTATGCCAGAAGAGATGACTTTGTTCCATAGTGATTACCATAATTTAACACTAAATGTCCCCTTTTCTTTTTAGATTTTATTAAGCATCATTCTAAGAACTTTCTGCCCTTCCACTTATTAAGTATGGTAGGCAACACTTTGTGACATTCATTGTATTGTATTCTTTAATGATGCTACTGCAGGACATTATTTTAATACAGCTGTATTGATCCTTGTATCTGTTGTATGTTGTTATGACGAAAAACTTTTACAAAAAATACATTTTTGCACAGCTCTACTGAGAATCCACTGGAGAGACTGAACTGGTTTGCCTATAAGGTAAATGGCTTCTTTAACTATGGAAAGAGCCGCACATGCAGATACACTAACACTGGGAAATAATACATGACTGCAGACAACAAAATTGAAATCAAGCAGTTTTTTACTTGTGTAACTGCATTTCAAACAACATGAAGTCTTGCTATATTATGACAATTGCAGTATGATCCAGTCTTGGAACTGCCCCGGAGATGAAATAGTTAACTTTTCCGTGAAGCATGGAACTCTGAGCGCGAGCTCAGTTAGGAAGCTCTGTCTGTTGTGCTTCAAACATAAACTGTCAGATTCTTTACTCCGCCTCACTGAACAGTCGCTCTGGAGATTTCTCCTTCTGCTTGGTTCATTTGTCGGTTTAAAAAGTGTTATTTTATCGCTTTTCAGTTGAAATTAACCGAAATTAAACCGCAACCGGTCGGTTCAAGCTCTGTCTGTGGTAACGTAAGTAATAGATAGGTTTTACATTGAAATCTCTGTGAACCGATCAGGTTGTTTGTAAAATTGCTAGTCCTTTTTTAGAGTGCGGTTCCCGGTTCTTATCGGTTCTAAAAAACAGGGATTTCATTACGTTTTTTTCCACAACACGTGACACGGTTGGGAACCGATAAGGGTGCCTTGTTTGGCAGATTGCCATAAACGGGCAAGTTTGGTTAGGCTGGCATTATGTCTGAGAAACCCAAAAGAAAAACCGGACCCACTGGGTTTCAGCACTGTAGTGTTTGTGGGGAAGCTTTTGCTAAGGCTGACCCACACACCACATGTGTCTATTGTCTGGGGTTTGACCACCTCAGTTCAGATTGCCGGATCTGTAAGAATTTCCCTGCTGCCACCATAGAAAAGAGAGTTGGTAGGCTCAAGGAAAGGGAGGCCAAAAAGTCCGCTGACCCAGATGGCCAGCCCGGTTCGGTACCAACCGAACTGAGGGAGTGCCTTCTGACCAGGCGATACTTCCTCGGGCAAATGAAGAGCCGGTTCTGAGGAGCCGGTTCCAGCAAAAGGACTAGAAAGTCAGCTAGCGAGGCCAAAAGTTCTCTCCCAACTGATGAAGAAATAGCTAAAGCAATTCAAATTGTCCAGTCTCTTTCCCATCCGACCGAACTGACACCTTCAGGTAGGTGTTCGGTTCAGCCGGTTCCACCGGTTCAAGTTTATGATTGTGAGGATTTTTATGAACCGGAGGAAGGGGAAGGGGAATATGAGGAGAGTGAATATGGTTTTGAATATCTGGATGTGCCCATTGAACCGTACATCTCTCCAGGTAGACCCTTAGGGGTTTCTCCTCCCAGGCTTTCTGAGTCCCCTTCTCATTTCATTTTTTATAAGAAAGTTGCTGAAACTTTGCAGATCCCTGTTGAGGAAGCTGTTGATGACCAAGAGGAGCCTGACTATGTAGAAATGATGGATATTCCAGAGTCTAGGAGACTGTCTATTCCTTTACACAAATCCTATCGGAAACAGACAGTAAAAGTTTTAAAAACTCCTCACACTATACCTCCTGTGGATAAAAGGATGGGCAAGAGGTATACCTTATCAGGTTCCGACGCTGATTTTCTCACTCAGCAATGCAGCCATGTGGGGGTAGTGCAGGCTGCAGCCTGTGACAAGGCTAATATTCCCTTAGCTTCACACCCCCCCGAGAAGGACTCCAGGAAGATTGATGCTATGGCAAAGAAACAGTACATGGCAGTATCTTTGGGACTCAGACAGGCAAATTATATGGCTTATGCTGCTAGGTACCAGAAATCCAGATGGGATACTGTGCTGGTCTCAGCGAAACAAGCCCCTGACCAGCTTGCCAGGGAACTGAACAGGTAGCTATGGATGGTATTGAGGCATCCAAGGTGCAATTTCATGCTGCAGTGGACTCTAATGATGTGTCATCAAGAGTCATGGCTACATCTGTGGCTCTTCACAGGATGGCCTGGCTCAGATGTACTACCCTGTCTCAGGATACCCAGTCTAAGGCCATGGATTTTCCTGTTGTGGGCAATTCTCTGTTTGGGGAGCAAACAGAGAATTACATGAAGAAAATGGATGAATATAGGACCACCTATAGGAGTGCACAGGCCAAGGAAAGGCAGGCCACTCCTCAAAAGCAGCTTCCTAAAGGCAGGGGCAGGCCTTTTCATAGGCCTTTTTACCAAACCCAAGCTTCCTCTTCCGCCTATGCCCAGAGGGGATTCTTTAGAGGGAGAGGCAGATGGGGTACAAGCAGGCCTGCTCCCACCCCTCAGCCCAAAGCTCCTGCCAAGCAGGCACCCTGATGGGGTTGCCAGGGCCGATTCTTCTCTACCTGTAGGGAGCAGGCTGGCTTACTTTGTCCAGGACTGGAAGACTCTAACATCAGACAAGTGGGTCCTGGAAGTAGTAAACCAAGGACTGGTTCTCAGCTTCAAAAAATTTCAAAAGCTGAGAACCAGATCTTTTCCACCTGCAACTCCATCAGAAGCACTCGACCTAGAGGCAGAGGTCTCTACCCTCCTGGCTCTCGGAGCCGTTAAAAGGGTTCCTCCCCTGCACCAGGGCAAAGGTTTGTACTCCAGGTACTTCCTTACCCCAAAAAAAGACAGGAGAATGGCGGCCCATCCTGGATCTCAGATACTTAAACAAGCACCTTTCAAAACCAAAGTTCAAAATGGTGACTCTGGGAATTATCTTACCCTCTCTAAGGTCAGGGGACTGTCTAGCTTCCCTGGACCTCAAGGATGCCTACATCCATATTCCCATCAGAAGCACCCATCGAAAGTACCTCAGGTTCGAGCTGCTCTCAGGCCATTACCAGTTCAGAGCAATGCCCTTCGGCCTCACTTCTGCTCCAAGGGTATTCACCAAATGCCTGGCAATAGCAGTTGCCTACCTAAGAAGGCAAAAGATTGCCATCTTTCCTTACCTGGATGATTTGCTCATAGTAGGACAGTCCCCCGAACAGGTCAATTTACATCTCCAGATAATGCAGCAACTGCTTACCTCTCTAGGTTTCCTTCTGAATTTCTCAAAGTCAGTTCTAGAGCCTGTCCAGCTTCTTACCTTCATAGGTGTAGAACTGAACACACAGGAGACCAGGGCCTTCCTTCCTCTGGACAGGGCAAAGACCCTAGTCTCCCTGGCCTCCTCATTCACCCTGCAGGTTTCTCGACCAGCAAGGCATTTTCTGCAGCTCCTAGGGTACATGGCTGCTTCCACAGCAGTAGTGCAGGGAGCAAGATTTCAGATGAGGGACATCCAGTTCCATTTGAGAGCTTTTTGGTCTCAAAGAAAGGATCCTCTTACCAAGTTGATCCCAGTAACTCGAACCCTGATCCAAGCCCTACAGTGGTGGCAGGATCAGAGCAACCTGAGACAAGGAGTTCCTTTTGTCACTCAGTCTCACTCCCTAATCCTTTCTACAGATGCATCCCTCTTGGGTTGGGGAGCTCACATGGGCGACCTCACCACCCAGGGTCTGTGGTCTCCCCAAGAATCTCTGCTCGACATCAACCTGTTGGAGCTCAGAGCAGTTTTTCTAGCACTTCAAGTTTTTTCCAAATCTGTTCAGAACAAGATTGTACAGGTCAGAACAGACAACACCACTACAATGTGGTACATCAACACGCAAGGGGGCACTCAGTCTACGGCCTTGTGCACCGAAGCGATGAAGTTGTGGTCTCTGGCTTACTCCATGAACACCTCCCTTACGGCAGTCCACCTTCAAGGCAAGGACAATGTCCTGGCAGATGTTCTCAGCAGGATTTCTCAGGGCCATCACGAATGGTCACTGGATCCCTTGGTCTTGGGAGTAGTATTTGCCAGATGGGGCACCCCGCAGATAGATCTTTTTGCAGCCCCAGACAATCACCAACTTCTCCTTTTTTGCTGCAGGCCCCCAGTGTTGGGCTCACTCCCCCTGGATGCCTTAGCCCTCAGTTGGGAAGGGAAGTTCCTCTATGCCTTCCCCCCCTTCCCTCTCCTGTTCAAAGTGCTAGTCAAAATCAGATCACAATCCTGCAAAGTCATTCTGATAGCTCCAGATTGGGTCAGACAACCCTGGTATCCTCTTCTACTGTCCTTAGCAGTCCATCCTCCCCTGTGCCTTCCCAGGAATCACAATCTGTTAACCTGTGCTCAGGGCCGGGTTTGTTATCTGAATCTCAAATCTCTCAATCTCAAGGCTTGGTTCTTGAAGAGTTAGAGTTTACTGATTTACACCTTTCTCAAGGTGTAATGGATATATTGAAGGCCTCAAGGAAGCCTTCCACCAGGGCTACTTACAATTCCAAATGGAAAAAGTTTTCCATATGGTGCTCGGAAAAGCATATTTCCCCAGACTCTGCTGATCTACCCACAGTCCTGGATTATATGGTCCATCTGAATTCTCTGGGGCTGAGACCAGCTACCCTGAAGGTGCATTTGGCAGCTGTGTCTGCTTTTATTTCAGCAGGTAAATCCTCCGGACTAACAGGAAGTTCCTTTCTAAGGCGGTTTCAGATTTCCACCTTAATCAGTCTATTTCTCTTCCAGTATACTTCACTGACCACTCCTCCTCTGGTGAGAGGAGGCTGCACAGCTTAGATGTGAAGAGAACCCTTAGTTACTACGTAGAGCGTACCAAGGGTCACAGGTTTGACTCCCACCAACTGTTCCTCACTTACGGTGAGGTTGGTAAAGGGAAGCCAGCCACTAAAAAATCCATTGCCAGGTGGATTGTCTCTTGTATCCAATTCTGCTATGAAAAGTTGGGTAAAGTTCCCCCCTCAGGCCTGAGGGCTCACTCTACCAGAGGTACAGCTGCTTAGCTGGCTGCTGCCAGAGACATTCTTATTCTAGAAATATGTCAAGCAGCTACCTGGAAAACAGTTCACACTTTTACTAAGCATTACTCCCTGGACATCCAGGCTAGGAGTGATGCTCGGTTTGGCACAGCTGTTCTTCAGAGCCTGTTCCCTAAGAAGATTCTGTCCCTCCTCCATGGGGGTACTGCTGTGTAGTTTGCAATTGTCATAATATAGCAAGACTTCATGTTGTTTGAAGAAAAAATTACTCACCTTAGTAATGTTGTTTCTTCTAACGGAGTCTTGCTATATTATGACCTCCTCCTGCCTGCCCCTCTCGAACCTCCGTTTGGGGTGTGGCTGGGCTTACAGGGTTAGCACTTCATGCCCACCTTGTTGTTTTTACACCTCTTTGGGGTGAATTGGTGTTGTGTTTTTCTTTTCTGGGTCTCCTGACTTGAGTCTTTCTTTGAGACCAGGAAAGGTGTGTTTAGGTTAACAGCCAGTTGGCTAGTGTAGGTTTACAGCTTCCACACAGAACCTTAGTGAGTTTTAGCTCGTAAAGATCTGACAGTTTATGTTTGAAGCACAACAGACAGAGTTTCCTAACCGAGCTCATGCTCAGAGTTCCATGCTTCATGGAAAAGTTAACTATTTCGTCTCCGGGGCAGTTCCAAGATTGGGTCATACTGCAATTGTCGTAATATAGCAAGACTCCATTAGAAGAAACAACATTACTAAGGTGAGTAATTTTTTCTTGTTGTTTATATTTGTTAGTGTTTCCATAGCTATCACTCTGTGGGCTGGACAGTCAGACCTGTCAAGGTCTGGTACAGGAACACATCAGGGCAATTACCAATGCAAATCAAAGTAATGTCCTTAGAGAACACTTCTTAGAAGCCTACAATTCAAAGCCAGATTGTTTTAAACTTATGGCTTTGGAACATGTTCACAGACATCCAAGGGTAGGTGACAGACTACACAGTATTCTCCAATGGAAACAAAGTGGATTGTCACTTAGAATACCATTTTTCCTTCTAGTTGACATATACAGTATGCTCAGTGACAGTTCAGTTGGTGGACAACTGTGGAGGTGAGAGGAGAGCTGTGCCAGTCGCCGGCTTTATTTTAGGATGGGGGGGGAGTGAGATGCTGGGAACTACCTGCTGGGGGGTTGGTGGTCACAGGATCACCAGGGAAGGGAGTTGAATTAATTATCATTATAATGGGTGACATCAGAAAGAGGGAGCCACTAGACTGCCAGGGAAGGGTGTTGTTTTAAATAATAACATAATCGGCGGCATCAGTAATTGAGGAGGATGGGCCACTAGACTACCAGGGAAGGGGGTTGTAATAAATAATAACATGACCAGTGACATCGGGGACTGAGGAGGGGGTGGCCTCTAGACTACCAGGGATGGGGCATGATTTGTTTTATCAGGGGATTGGGAATGGGGGGATTGCTAGTCTTTGGCACAAGGAGCCAGTGGCAAACTGCTCCCATGCACCTCGTGTTTGTCGCACAGGAGGGGTTGTGACAAGTGTGGGGACTTAGGCACCAGGACCTCTAGTATACCAAAATCTGGCGCGGGGTCTCTGGTACGCCATGCTTCAGTGCAAGATTCTGTTTTACTCAGCTTGCATTGATCTAAGCCCTTTTGAGAATCAAGCCCTCTGTGAGGGTTAAAGTGCCAGGGCAGAGGGTTCTAGCTGAGATCTTCCTGGGTGCTGGAATAAAGGCACTTAACTAATGTCAGTTTTGATGACTTCTTTTGGACTCCATGGGTACATAACTGTGCATATATTTTGGAGGGACCATAAGGTTTGTTTCTGCCATCAGTTTTCTATGTTTCAAGATTGTCCATTGAAATGTAAACTGCCTTTAATGTCCCTCCACCACTGCCTCCCTTCCCAAGGATATCCTCTTAGAGACTGCATGTTATAAAGATTATAAGTGAACTCAATACGTGGGTAGTAACTGTGCTGTTAAGTGTTGCTTCACTGGTGAATTGTTGGTGATGTGCCAAACATAGAAACATAGATGTTGTCGGCAGATGGGGAGCGTACGATCCATCAAGTCTGCCCTTGGTTTCCTACCCCACTACTTTGCTGCATGCTTGTGTATCCCACAGTGTCTGTCCCATGCCCACTAGAATTCCCCCACTGTCTTTGCTCCCACCACCCCCTCCAGCAGGCTATTCCATGGTTCCACAAAGTGCTCTGTGAAGAATTTCCTCGTATTGCTTCTGAATTGCTTCCTTAAGTCGAAGGTTGTACCCTCTAGTCCTGCTGTAGTCCTTTACCTGAAAGAGGTTCTGCATGTGCACCCTGTTGTTTCCTTTAAGGTATTTGAATGTTTCT
This sequence comes from Neoceratodus forsteri, assembly GCA_016271365.2. NCBI lineage: Eukaryota > Metazoa > Chordata > Ceratodontiformes > Ceratodontidae > Neoceratodus > Neoceratodus forsteri. Next base: position 653,524,192 of record CM057450.1, on the reverse strand, counting down.
GTTATGTCCCCATGATTCCTGCATTATTCTAGGGAGAATAATTTGAGGTCATCTAGTCTTGTCTCATACTGTTTCTGATGCAAGCTCTGCACCATCTTTGTTGCTCATTTCTGTACCGTCTCCAGCCTATCTATGTCCTTCCTGAGATGTGGCCTCCAGAACTGGATATACAGTAGTACTCCAGGTGAGGCCTGATCAGGGACCGACACAGGGGCATGATTACTTCATGTCTTCTGCTCATGATGCCCCTCCCTATGCATCCCAGGATACCACTAGCCTTTAGTGCTGCCTTTTCACATTGTCTCTTGACCTTGAGGTCATCTGATGTGATCACCCCTAGGTCTCGTTCCTGCTTGGTAGCTACCAGTTGCTCCCCTCCTATTGAGTACAGTTTCCTTGGGTTACACTTTCCCAGGTGCATGATCTTGCATATTTTAGCATTGAGTTTCAATTGTCAAGTCTTGGACCATTCCTCCAGTTTTCAGAGATCAGCTTCCATGCTTTACTGTCCCTCTGTTGTGTCTACCTTGTTGCCGATTTTGTTGTCATTTGCAAACAGGCATACCTTTCCCTCCAGTTCATCTGCAATGTCGCTGATGAATATGTTGAATAGGATCGTCCCCAGAACTGAACCTTGCGGGACCCCACTAGTTACCCTCTCCTCCACAGACATAATGCCATTTACTAATACTCTCTGAGTTTTCCCTTGAAACCAGTTTCTGACCCAGTTTGTAATCTCAGGCCCAATTCCCCTGTTCTCCAGTTTTTTGACTAGTCTCCTGTGTGGAGTGGAGTCAAAAGCTTTGCTTAAATCCAGGTAAACCACATCCACTGACTCACCCTGATCCACTGTTTTGGTGACCCAAATGAAAAAATCAACCAGGTTTGTCTGGCAGGACCTCCCTGCTGTGAAACCATGTTGATTTTTGTCGAGCTGATCAGTTTGCTCAAAAAAAGCTATGATTCTTTCCTTCGGCAGGGACTCCATCAGTTTTCCCATGACTGACGTTAGACTATCTGGATAGTAGTTACCTGGCTGTTCTTTGCTTCCACTCTTGTGGAGTGGTACTACTGTTGCACTCTTCCAATCCTCCATCACCTCCCTGCTCCTTAATGATTTGTTGAAGAGCACTGCTAAGGGGGCTGCCAGTTTTCTCCCTAGTTCTTTTAGTATTGTTGGGTGTATCCCATCTGGCCCCTTAGCTTTATCTACCTTTAACCAAGATTCATGCTATTCATAGTTCTGGCAAAGTTGGCACTTTGCCAGCAGTTTATAGTGAGTGATTCAGGTTCTCCCCACTCTCTAGTAGTACCCCATACCACACTGCTCCCCATCCAGCCTTATGAAGTTTAAATACATAACCCCCAGCCCCCGCCCACTGAGAAGCACCAGTATCACCCTCTTCCCCCAGCTCTAGTAGAAAAGTTAATTAGAACCCTTTCCCTCCCATCCACAACACCCAATCCCATTTCAAATACTCCCACCCATGGCCAAATTGCACTCATCCACACTCTACCCTATGACACCCCAAGATAAAAGAATGCATTTGGAAGAGATGTATGGCAACTAACCCAGTCCCCACTCACACCACCTTGGCCAGCCACAGTCTGAATGAATAGGGGTGCACGTTAATAGTGAAAACAGCTGATTATTGTGAGCGTGTGTTCCTATTCATTCGGGCAGTGGCTGACCAAGTTGGTGATGGGAGACTTTGTGCGGTTTGCCATCCCTCTCTTCAAAATGCATCCCTTTTTCTTGAGGTGGGTCCCCACCAGGCTTGTGAAGGCCACTATGTGTTTGTGAATGGCCCAGCAGGTCATTTGTATACAGGCCCCACCCCCATTCCCCACACAGTTACAAAAATGCTACTGTGCCTGTACAATAGATATAGATATATCTATAGCAACTAAAAAAAAAGAGGTAATGATGCTGGGATGCATTAAAAGGAACTTAATATGAAGATCTAAGGACATCATTTTGTCACAATACAGATCACTGGCGAGGCCACAGGCTGAATACTTTTCTCAGTTCCGAGCACCACACTTTAAAAAGGACATCAGATACACAGAGAGAGTATGTAAAAAAGCAGCAAGAGTGATATGGGGATTAAAAAGAATGGACTATGAGCAGATACTAGAAAACTTAATGCTTTTTTACGCTAGTGGAGACTGAGAGGGATCTAATTCCTCTTTACACATTACTTAAGAACTCAACAAGGACAATGAGAGAGCATGAAAGGCAGCTGAAGGAAGAAATATTTAGTGAACTAAGAACACACTGATTTTCACAGAGGGTGGTAGTAATTTGAGATGACCTCACAAGGGCTGCAGTGGAGGCTGGGACAATGGAGAGTTTCAAAATTTACGTACAGTAGCATAATGGGATTCTTGGACTTCGTCCACCTAAAACTCTTCTGTTCTTATATTCAGTTGTACAAGATAGTAGTTTGCATGTATCTGCATGTTCCAGATATATGCAACCTAATTTATAAAGTTACACCACTAGATCTTTTTTTAAAGGGGAGGTTCTTTCCTGTTCTTTTACAAATTATTGCATTCCAAGGGGGATTTTTTTTCCCTAAAATATGTGTCCGTTCCTAGAACTGAGGGCCTGACCTCCAAGACTCTGTTAACTACCACCAGCCCCAGGACAGGAATTCAGACTCGAAAGATGTGAACCCCAGTGTCTCAGAGATGGTAGTAAGTCATAATTCTGCTGCCATACCACTGGACTGACTTCATCTCAAAGATTCATGAGCTTCAGTATCAGTTGCAGTTATTGTCCCAAGTGGTCACAATGGCCACTTTGTGCCACGGTTCCAAATTATGTACTTCTGACACACACACACACACATCACAATCCTTTCAGTAGCCTGTTGCAATTGTCATTGCAGCAGCCAAGGGAGAGAGGTGAGTTCCGGCATGCTAATGATGCACTTAGCTACCCGCAGCTGCTTGTCATCCTCCATACAGCCTGGTTGGTCACCACGATGCTTCCAATGCTGGAGAATCACTGCAAGCAGTTCTAGAGGAGGTACAGGCATCTTACATCAGATGTAGAGTCTTTAGAGAATCAAGATGCCAAGAATCATTATGTTACGTTATACATACAGGGGAATGGGGCTAGGAAGAGTGGGATCAAAGTTCCAGTGGACACCAGTGATAGCTGTACAAACATGGAGCATTTGGGGAGCCACTATTCACGAGGAATAGCTCTACAAATGAGGATCATTTGAAGAATCACTGGACACCAGGGATATCTCCACAAATGAGGACCATTTGGGGATCCAATGGACACTGGCAGCATCTGTAAAAACAAGGAGTGTTTAGAGAGCCACTGCACACCAGAGATATCTTGATGAAAGAGGGTCATTTGGAAAGCCAATGGACACCAGAGATTTCTGGATAGCTCTTCAAATGAAGACCATTTGGGGAGTCACTATACACCAGGGATATCTGTACAAATGAGGAGCATTTTGTGAGCCACTGTACAGACAGCCAGTGTGGCTCCATGAACATGAAAGGATAAAGATACAAGCAATGATACCCGACAGGGTGGGCGGTATTGGGTTATACTGGACTGCCCATGGGGTGTAATGAGTCCTAACATCACAGGTGACAGGCCTTATAGCCCCTGGAAGGTCCAGTATAACCCATACTACCCATCCTGTTGGGTATTACTTAGCTTAGAAAATGGGCCACTGTATAATATATGTTTGAAAAAAAAATTAAATGCTGTAACTTCATTTTTTTTGTACTAAAATAGTTCCTCAGCCTGCTTTAGAGTGCTGTTTGTTACTTTGTTTTTTAAACTATGAAGTCCTAGTGAAGCTTCTTTAGTCGAGCCTTTGGATGTCATTGTCATGGTTACCCTCCCCCCCATACACAAACACACAGAAGCAGACATTCAGCATGGTCACAATGGTGATAGAGGTAGTAAGCACTGCTTCACCTTAGGAATCCAAGTCTCAGCTTGTGCTACCCAGCCATAAGCAGCTTTTATTTTTTGGGCCAGTTAAAAGTTGTTATGGTGTTCATCTGATCTGTGGTATGTTGTAAGACTCATTTGAGCAGTTCAGTGAAGTTATGCAGGGCCTGCACCGAGTCCCGTGATTGTGCCATCATGAGAAGATGGTAGTAGAGTTCTGAGTAGCAGCCAACAAAGAATCGTGGTAACGTGGGAGATGGAGACTGAAGACAAGGGCTGAACTCTGTCGGGCAGGCTATCAGATTGTCAGTTAGTGAACAGCAGAGAGAGAGACATGTGCATGTGCAAATAAAGTAAGTCTGGTTCGGCAAGTAACACTTTTTTTTAAATAAGAGTATGAAATGGGTATTCAGTTACAGAGGGGGTGTCACTAATGAAGGGTGAAGATAAGCTGCTTCCTGTAAGTGCAGTTTGTAGTAGTGCTACAGATGACAAGCAGCTTTGTTTTCAGAGAGAGTGGGAGGCCAGCCGGAGGAGGAAGGAGTGAGAGTAAGGTCGATAATCATGGGACGTGGAAGGATAGGGTAACGTAAATAAATAAAAAAAAAACAAAGAAAATGTAGGGTAAAATAAGCAAAGCAGAGGTTGATGTGTACTTTTGTCAAGCAGCTGGCAGTGAAATGGGGAGCGTTGCAGGCAAAGTATCTCACGCTAAGCAAGACAAATATGGTGTTGGTTTAAAATTCAAATTAGGTGGTTGTAGGCAATTAGGATGCAGGGTGAGCACTAGGATACTTCAGTGGGTGAAGGGGCAGTATAGTCTGGTACTTTTCATTTCCTGGGCATCTATTGAAAGCTAATGTATCCCCCCCCAGCAAGGGTATTAGCCAATCAGATGACAGGAAATAAAAAGCCCATTTTCTAAACACTGGGAGAAGCCTGTTCCAACTATAATTTTAGTAACAGATGAAGATGTTGGACAGAAGCTCCACTCACCAAAATATTCCTTTGTATAGTTCATTCCTAGTACAGTTAATTCCTCTTGTGCGAATTTCGGATGTGTGCACATTTCTGTTGTGTGCAAAAATATCCCCTGGTCCCAATTCACACATACTCAAACCCGTTTACAAAAATCTGCTTATGTGCATTGCATTTTCAGTTGTGTGCACAGTTTTAGCAGCAAATTAGGCTGCTTGAGTAGCCTGAGCTGCACTGACAGCCTGTCTCGGCTCAGCTGTCATGACACCATAGGTGTTAATTAGGCGATAATAAACCCATTGCATAAACCCAGACTGATGACTGTGCTTCAAGCATGGAGCAGAAAACATCCGTTAAGTGAATTGTGCTCACACTGGAGCAGAAAGTTAAGCTCATCGATCATGCTGCTGTTCCAGGGCTTTCAAGAAAAGATCTAGCCCTGGAATTTAAAGTTGTTGTTTCCTGTGTTGGAAATATCCTATGAAACCATGAGGCTATCATGACAGACTGGAGTGGTGGGTGTATCAAGGGCCATAAGCAAAAGAGAGACGGGAAAGACTCTCAAGTTCAGGATGCCCTCTTGTTCTGGTTCACCATAGGTTGTGATTGTGGTGTCCCTCTGTCTGGACAGCTGCTAACTGGAAAAGCAAAAAGTCTGTCGGAGTGTATGGGGATTGATTTTGAACCCACATCCCGGTGGCTCCTGAAGTGAAAGGAGCACCACTGTATCAGATGCAAACATATCCATGGTGAAAAAGCAGCGTCTGACCAGATTGCTTCCAAGGACTGGATACAGAATGTGCTTCTCACCTTTCTAAGCCAATCCCCGCCCCCCCGACACACACACACACACACACACACACACACACACACACACAGACACCACACTGCCAAAATCTACAATGAGGATGAAACATAGAAACACAGAAACATAAAAACTTGATGGCAGATAAGGACCACTAGGCCCATCCAGTCTGCCCGTATACTTTACCAGTGTTACCACCCGCTAACCTACTTGGTCATTGGTTTTATCCTTTCCCTCCTACCTCTAGGGTTCCCTTATACCTATCCCATGCATGCTTGAATCCCCCCAGTGTGCTTGCTCCCACCACCTCCTGGGGTAGGCCCTTCCATGCATCCACCACCCTTTCAATGAAAAAAACCTTCCTCACATTGCCCCTTAACCTGTCCCCCTCCAATTTCATATCATGCCCCCTCATTCTTGTACTCCTCCTATACTGAAATATGCCACCGACCTACGCCTTGTTCATGCCCTTAAGATACAGTACTTGAAAGTTTCTATTATATCTCCACATTCTCTCCTCTCTTCAGTGTATACATATTGAGGTCTTTCAATCTCTCCTCATATGTCTTCTGTTGCAACCTCTGCACCATCTTAATCATCCTCTTTGAACCGCCTCCACCCTGTCTACGTCTTTATGAAGATGTGGCCTCCAGAATTGTACACGGTATTCCAGGTGTGGCCTTATCAGCCTTTCGTATAGTGGTATCACCACCTCCTTTCTTCTGCTAGTGATACCCCTTTCTATGCACCTTAACATGTCATTGGCTCTCCTTATAGTCTTTGTACGCTGTTTTGCCACCTTTAGATCATCTGAGATGATAATCCCCAAATCTCTTTCTTCCCTGGTGACCACCAGCAATCCCCCTCAATCCTATAGCTCTTTGCAGGGTTTCTGTGCCCTAGGTGCATGATTTTGCACTTCTTCACATTGAACCTCAGTTGCCATACTTCTGACCATTCTTTCAGCCTTCCTAGGTCTCACCTCATCCTCTTCACTACATCCAGATTGTCCACCCTGTTGCATATCCTGGTGTCATCTTCAGACAGGAAAACCTTCCTTTCCAGCTCTTCCACAGTGTTACTAATGAAGATTTTAAAAATGTCTCTCCCCAGGACCGACCCTGGTCACCTCCTTTCCTCAGATGGATTCTGTTAACCACCACCCTCTGCCTCCTGTCTCCAGCCAGTATCTAACCCATTTCACCACCTTGTGGCCCACACCCAGACTACCCAACTTATTTACCAGACTCCTATGTGGAATGGTTTTGAAGGCCTTGCTTAAATTGAGGTAGGTGACATCTACCGCTCCCTCCTGATCCACCTCCTAAGTCACCCAGTCAAAAACGTCTATCAGATTTGTTTGACATGACCTTTCTGATGTGAATAAATGCTGCCTTGGATCCTGTGCTCCACTTGATTCTCAGTGTTCCACAATCCTTTTCTTAAGCAGTGACTCCATAATCTTACCCACCACTAATGTGAGGCTGACCGGCCTATAGTTTCCTGCCTCCTCCCTGCTTCCACTCTTGTGAAGAGGGACTACATGTGCCCTCCTCCAGTCCTCTGGAACCACTCATATACTGAATGTCTTACTGAACAGGGCTGCCAGTGGTGCTGCTAACTCCATCTGTAGCTCCTTTAAAATCCTGGGATGTATGTCATCTGGGCCCATTGCCTTGTCCACCCTCAGTTTTGTGAGCTCCTCTAGGACTGTTTCTTCTATAATTGGACTGGTGTTCACCTCCTTCCCCGCTTTGTATCTGATGCCTAGCTGTGGTCCCTGTCCCTCACCTTATCCATGAAAATTGAACAAAAGTATTTATTCAGTATTGATGCCTTTTCCAAGTCTCCCTTCACACACACCCCATCATCCCCTCTAAGCCTTACAATCCCACCCCCCCAGCCTTCCTTCTTTCACTGATGTACCTATAGAATGTGTTATCCTCTTTCTTCACAGTCTGTGCTAGTCTTCCCTCTGTTTGCACTGTGGCATGCCTGACAGCCTTCCCTGCTTCCTTCAGACTATTTAGATACACCACACTATCCTCTCCCTTCTGTGTGCCCTTATATTTTCTGAAGGCCAACTTTATGGCCCTTATTTTCTCTGCTACTTTTATTAAGAACCATAGTGGTTTCTTCTTTCTCTTGCCTTTGCTTCTCAGCCTAATGCACTGGTTTGTCACTGCCACTATGGCTTCTTTTTTTGTCATTGTATTTTTGTCACCTCCTTCCCACAGGGCTGGCAGGTGACTCTGGCCCCTCCCTTGGAGGGACTCATACTCCAGCCCCAGCATCCTCGCACCAGTTCTTACCCCTGGGAATTCCCCAATGGGTCGTCCCTGTCCTGTGGAAGGCCAGGGTGAGGAGCATCGATTTTCTCCCTTCCCCTGGAACACAAATCTAGAACATGGGGAGGCTGATACAGGCTCCACTGGGCCATCATGGAACCTTCCAGCTCCAATGTTCACATTTTTTCTTCCCTTCCCCTGCCGTAGTTGCTCGAGTGCATGTGGTGGCATTAGCATGCAGCGATCCATGGTACCATCCCTACTCTAGCCACTCTCTGTCTGCACTACCCTTGGGCCTCCATCTGGGGGTATCCCTGCAGCAGGAGCAACTGAGACCTCCCCGGGAGTGGAGAGCTGCTTTGCGGCCTCTCAATCCAACTCCTCCCCCCCCCACCCAGCCCCCAGTGACCAAGCTTGTTCCTGAACCAAGTTGCCAGCACAGTCAGTGTGGGCACCCAGCGCCTCAAACCTCAGCACCACTGGGGCGGCCACTATGGCTCCTTTTAGGTCAGCTAACTGCTCCTCTACACCCCTCTTGCATCCTACCCTGCCAGGGCTTCTTTGATATATATCCCGATCCCAGAAAAATCCGCCCTCCTAAAATCCAAGACTCTAGCCTTTGTGTGGCTCAACTGCATCCCTGTAGCCATGTTAAACCACACTGTGTGGTGGTCACTGGACCCCAGGTGACCTTCAACCCAAACTTCTGTGATTCTGTCTCCAGTGGTCAGTACTATGTCCAGAATCACTCTGTCCCTGGTGGGTTCTAGCACTAACTGCCTGAGGCCTTCCCCCGGCAGGAAGTTCAGGATGTCTTGGCTTCTGGCTGAGGCAATTGCTAGGATGGTCCAATCCACATCTGGTATGTTGAAATCACCCAGCATTAGTAACTCCCCTTTTGTTGCCATCTCATGCATTTCTTCCTCTAGCTCCCTATCCACCTCCTCCCCCTGAGTTGGAGACCTATAGATCACCCCTGTATGAATTGCTGTGCCATTGCCTGGCTCAAGGGTGACCCACAATATCTTGACCTCCCCCTGCCTACCCTGTACCACAGTAGCTTTTATTCTATCTCTAATGTACAGGGCCACCTCTCCACCTTTTCTACCCTCCCTATCCCTCCTGAATAGAGCATAACCTGGTACACTTACCTCCCAGTTGTGGTTTACAAGGTACCACAACTCTGTTATTGCCAGTATGTCCAGGTCAGCCTCTGCCATCAGGACCACTAGGTTTGGGATTTTATTTTGAAGGCTGTGGACATTTGTATACATAACCTTCCGTGTATCACTGCCTGTCCACATTTTATTCCTGTTGTGCTTTCTTTTTTCCCTCCTCCCAGTCCTGGTTTCTTTCCTTTGTTGCCTCTCTTCCTCTATTATACCCCTTATAATGAGTTCAGGTGTACCTGTCAATAACTTGACTTCCTGATCTCCCTTCCTGGCTGCTGTAACCTGTGAGGCTGGGCTACTTGGGTCTCCCTGCTCCCATTTACCCCCCCCCCCACTACTTTAAATGCTTGATGAGGAAGCATTTAAACCATTCATTGAGGACCACCATCCCCTTGCAGGACGGATGAAGGCCATCGTTCTTGTGCAGGTCAGCATCTTTTCAGATGGATCCCCAGTCCCCAATGAGGCCAAAACCCTTTTCCCTGCATCAGCCCTCCAACCAAGTGTTGAAGCTTCTGATGCAGAGATTCCTAGCCTCCCCCTCCGCTGTCAACCAGTAGCACCTCTGAGAATGTCATGGAGCTTGTTACCTCTCCAAAGCACCTTCCTAACTCCCTGGAATCCTCCTGCACCTGCTCTATGTCCATCTCATCCCTGGCTAGGTCATTTGTCCCCAGGTGGACAATGATCTCCATCTCCCCCTCCTTGCTACTACCTTAACGATCCTCTGGATCCACTCCCACTCCCACATAGCTGTGCCTCCTGTAAGGCACTTTACCTCTCTCTCCACCCCACTACCTGTGCCCAAAACCATTCCCCAGACAATTGAGTCCCTCACCAGGAGTATCTTCCTCTTCCTCTGGGATCCACTAACTTTGACCCCTAGGTCTCCCTCATGGAGGACACACTCATCCTCCCTGGTCTCAACATCAGGTCCTCATGTAGGACTCTCCCGCTCCTGTAGGACAGCATAGGAGTTTCTAAGTTAGACTGGTTGGAGTATGTGCCTCCCTCTCACCTCCACCACACTCCCTAAGCCCACTCTGGTCCATATAACTTCCTGGCCAGAGAAACATTGTGATAGTGGCTGGGGACATGGTGGCCTCTGGATGGTGGCAAAGGTTCCCAGTACTGCAGCCAGCTTGGCCCAAAGACTGTCTACCTCCACCCTCAGCCCAGAGAGGTGCCTGCATATGGAACAGGACCACAGTACTGAGAATGTCCTCCTGAAGACTGCTGCCCCAAACCCACTGAACTGCACCACTTCCAGCATCTTCCCCATCTAGTAGTCTGTCACTACACTGTCTGCTCTAAGGGTACCCTCCTTATGCAAGCTACTGTGACCACTATTCGCAGTACCACCTGATGTAGTATTCACGTCCTTGCTCCTATTGTAGACCCCAGCATTTTTTGTTTGTTTTGTTTTGTACTCTTTTTTTTTTCTTCTCTCCTACTTTACTTCCCCTCTCTTGATGTTGGTATATCACCATTCAAAGGTATCCATCACAGATTTTCCTTGTTGTGTTGTCTGGGTGGTCCTGCCCTTTCCTGGTTCTGGACAGGGAGTTGCCAAATACTCTTTGGGTGTGTCTGTATAAAGGTAGATGAGCCCAGGGTGCGTGGGATGGGGAATGGAGTGCAGGTTTATCCTCTTGTGCTGCCCCAGCAAAAAACAATCAGCCTCCAATCACCTGATCTCTCCACCAACTGTAGACACTACCTGCAAAAAAGCCTCAGTCTCCCCAAACAACAGAAAAATGCTCCAAAGACAACAGTCGCACCTGAATATACCCAGAAGTATTACTTAGCTTACAGTGCCACCGTCAGCTCCCTGATCTGCTCCTGTGTGACTGCTCTTTTTTTTAGGGCTACACCTAATAGGACACTCTTGTTTAAAACTGACAACATTTCTGGTCACAAAAAGGCTAAAGAGAGACTGTTCATAATGGTGTGCTTTAATGCCACGGGCACAGACAAGTTACTCCGGCTCACTATTGACAAGTTGAAATGGCCACAATATTTTAAAGGTGCCAACCTAGAAGTAATCCCAGCACAAAACATGGTGAATGCCAATGCATGGGTAATATCAGATATTTTCCATGATTGGATTAAAAAAATCAAAAAATACTGTAAATGTGGTACAAAAGGTGAAAGATGGCCATGCTTGTCACTAACTTCCCTGCTTACAAAGACATTGTGCTCCAAAATATGAAATTGGTGTTCCGACTTCCCAGTTCTATGGATTTAATCTAGTCCATGGACCAAGGGTTCATAAATTGCCTTAAACAGCATTACCACAAACAAATTGTGGGCAAAATCGTTGTTGATCTAGAGAACAAAAAGCAGGACTTGGCCAATATTGCTAAGTCAATTTCATAACTTGATGCAATACACTTAATTCATGCTGCCTGGAGCGAAATGACCCACTGAGTGGATACAGAACTGTTTCACCAAACTGGCATTATTCAGGCTCCATTGGCACCCTTATCTGACCTCCTCTCTCCCCTTGGAATGCTGCCTGAGGAATTCATCCACTACGCTGAAGTGGGCAACCTAGAATCAACATCTGGGGAGCTCACAGAGTTGGAGACCTGCAGTGCCATTATGGGAGACATGGTCACAGAGGAGGACAATGCAGATGAACTGGAAGTCATGACCCTGAGCACCTCTGAAATCTGGAGCATGGGCCACAGAATCTGACAGTACATCAATACTAGAGAGCAGCACAATTTTGATTGGTCGTACACCTTCAAAAAAAGATTAGAAACTCTCTCAATATAAAACAGCAGCCAAATGAACATTGAGCAGTTTCTGAAAAAGGAATAATGCCTGTACTGTTGTAAATGCTTTAGTAAATGCTGATATGTTAATTTGCACAGTAATACCATTAGCATTGCTTTTATTGTTTTTTTAAACAATCTTACTGATTGTTTTAATTGATTTCACTTTTTTAACACAGTACTTTTTAAAGTCATCATGTGCATTTTTTTTTTGTTCCCAGACACCCTCCCCCCTGTACTGGGGGATCCGGTTCCCGCCCCACTTGCTGCCCCATGACCATCCCAGGCTTACCCCCTTGGGCGGGACCACCAGGTGGGTGCCCCCCTCCCTAAGGAACCTGGGCTCTGTGCCCTGGCTTGCCCCCCAGGGTGGGGCCATGGGAGCAGGACCTCTCTGGCAGACATTAATCGCAATGGGAGAGGTGGCAGAGGTGAGGGCCATCATGAACGGGCTCACAGTTTTTTTAGTATGTGGAGATCCCCTGGGGTGGAGATGTGCAATGACACCAGCATCTGTTCCACCCCCTAACATGTGGTGCTGGCAGTGGCAGTGCCCCCAGCCTCAGCCAAAGGTCCACATGGTGCCAGACACTCTGCCCCCTTCCTCCCGGAGAAGGAAAGCAGTCCCTGGGATGCTCAATTCTTCTCCCCTCTGCCGGCCCTCTGACTCCTGAGTCTGTCACCAATGTTGGCGTAGCAAGTGGATGCCTTGCCACTGCACTGGTGTGCCAGACCCAGCACATGTGTATTTTAATAAATTTGTGACCCCCTGAATACCTACCAATTGCGTTTCTCATTATTAATACCAGCACAGTTAACAACAAACTGCATTTTCAGTTGAGTGCCATTTCCAATGTGTGCACACATTCTCAGTTCCCTGAGCTTGTGCATACATCTAGAATTGACTGGACATGATAATAAATTCACACCAGATTCTTGCCTTGACCGACCTTACCCCAGGGACCTGCGGCATGGTTCAGCTTTACTTCACTGCTGCTGCCACCCACAAGAACCCCCGACAGCTTCATCTTCTCCCCTGCTCTTCTTCAAATTCACCCTACAATCAGATTCTTGCCCTGACTAGGCGCTACCCCAGGGACCCGCGGCATGGTCTGGTTTTACTCCACAGCCACCGCCCTCCCACAGTAACCCCCGATGGCTTCATCTTCTCCCTAGCTCCTCTTCAAATTCACCCTCCAATCAGGAACACCTCTACTCCTGCATCTTATTTTGAAAATGCTGCCTCCAGCTACCCTTTCTGGACTGGCTGTTCTGCTCTCTGAGCAGCACCTGATTGGACTTTTGCTTTTTTTTTTCTATCAGTGGCCCTAAACCACCTTCTCTGTAGACCTCAGCCTTCATAATTTTATTACAAAAACCTGTAAAACTGTAGTGATAAACTGTAGTAATTGTCTTGGATAGCCACATCTAATATTTTACTGCAATAGAACTGCTTTATACTTCCATTACTTAATGTGCTTGAATTTGCCTTCTATTCTTATAAGATTGCCTGCCATTTTATGCTTGCTTAGCCTCTGACTTTTGCCTTCCTCTCCCCCCCCCCGCCCTCCTTGAAATTTCTTTTCAGCCTCGACAGCTTTTCCACCATCCTTCCAACAACCCCCCTCCTTCTCTGCCCCTCATGGTGCTAAACCTTCCATGCTTTCCTTCTACCTAATCCCCTTATTGTTCTCCTGTCTGCCCCTGCCCCCCTGCTGATGGTCTGCCACCAGTCTCCTCTGCCTCTGCTCCTGCTTATTCCTTTTAATCTCTCCCATCTCATTTCTCCAACAGATTCTTGCCCTGACCAGGGGCTACTCTTGGGACCCACGGCATGGTTACTTTGAAAATGGTGCCTCTAGCTATCCTTCCTGGATTGACTGTTCTACTGTCTGAGCAGTACCTAATTGGACTTTTGCCTTCTCTTATTTTTTTTTCTAACTACAGTCCTAAACCGCCTGCTCTGTAGACCTCAACCATCTAAATTTTATTATTTATTTATTTATTTAGGAAATCAGAATTACAACCCTTTGAGTTATAGACTCGTTTCCAAAGGCTCCAGATCAGAATAAAACATAGACATTCATACAGTACATAGTACATGGAATAAATGTGGGTGAGCAATCATACAGAGTATAAGTACAATGAGCACTGGTTAATGCCTATACATTTGGTAGCTAAAATATGGCAGTGTTGTTGACATATTTACCTAATGAGCGGTTAAGACCTATACAATTGGTAGCTAAAGCAATGCATGATATGAGTTGGTAGTAAGCCGCCTCAGGGAGGCCTTGTCTTATACATAACACAATGCATTCATAGTCCAGTTCAACTATATGGTAACCAAAGGAGGTGAGGAGCCTGTAGGCTAGAAATAGAGAGGGCTCTCCACTGCCTGGCCAAGGGCGGGTGCGTGGCCTAGTGGCGTGGTGCAGCATCCACAGGTTACCGGTTACACTGGCATTGACGTGAGGAGAGGATATGGGCTCTTAAGGCAGCTTTAAAAGGACCTAGATTGGTGATTGGCCATGTTTCTACCCCTGGCTCTCACTCTTTCCCTATTAACTTTTCCTGATGCACCCACCCTTCCCTGTCCACTCCAGCCTGGCTAAAGTCCCACCCCATCCATAGTAGTGTCCCAGTTATCTACCCCTCCTCCATCATTATCATTATAAACAAGTACACGACAGCCATCGTCACTTTCTGTGGTTTTAGCCCAATTTTTCCCCCAGTCATCGGTAATATATCCCTCCTCTTCTTTACCTCTTTAGCCTGCCACCCCATACATGGCCTCATTCCCCTATATGTGTAGTTGCCAGCTGTCTCACTCAAAAGATCTCTGCTTATAACCCCTGTATGCCTATGGTTGATTGTACATCTGCTGACTTCTTCAATTGTAAAATAATGCTGTTTTTTTATTATTATTTATTTCAACCTTGTACTGTTCTATATACACTGTATATACTTTTTATTCCTTGTATATTATTGCTTTTTGTATACCTGCTTCCGTACTGTACTTTGATGTATTCGTGACCAGGTCCACCTTGCAAATGAGCCTTGCTCAATGGTGTCCACCTGGATAAATAAAGATTTTGATTAATTGATTGATTGATTGATTGATGTGACAGCCAGAGGGAGGGCATTGTACAGAGATGGAGCTCTAAGGGGGAATGATCGCTGGGCCAGGGTGACCCTGACCCTAGGCACCTTCCAGATAGTTTTTGGGTCAGCCCGTGTGGACGCTGAGATGGTGGTTGCCTGAAGAGAAGCCATGACACCTATTGGGGTTAAACCTAGGTGGATTTTTTGGTGAAGCGACAGGTCTGCTATAATAGTCTTTCCTCAAGGGAGAGGATATTGGTGAGTGCGTATAGGGTGCAGGTATGTGTATTTCTGTCGGTACCAGAGAGGAGCCAGCAGGCCTTATTAACTGACTACTTGTACTTGATGAGCGCCGTGAGGGTCTGCGGCAGCATAGATTGATGGCCATAGTCCAGCCAGTAAGACTGAGGAGGTAATGGATAGTGAAGTGCTTCAGGTGGCAGGCAGTCTTTATGTCTGCAAAGGAGACCAATGTGGGTGTTGGTGTCGGAGGTGAGGATTTTTATATGTTTGTGGAATGAGAGGGAAGAGTCAAATGTAATACCTAGATACTTATACTTTTGGACCTGTTCAAGTGGGATGAGAGAGGCGGAGAGTATTTCTAGGGGGAAATCCTTTGATCTGTTTTGGCGGTTACGAAAATCTGTTAAACTGTAGTGATAAACTGTAGTAATTGTCTTGGATAGCCACATCTAATATTTTACTGCAATAGAACTGCTTTATACTTCCATTACTTAATGCCCTTGAATCTCTACAAATTCACCTGTGGTTCCCCGCCAGCACTACGCACCGGCTCCCCTCCAACCCTATCCAGGCAATTACTTATATAGCTGCCTGAGCTCACATGATAAGCACCTTACAATGAAAAACTATCTCCTCACTTCCTCACTTCCTCATTTACTCGTTATACCCAATAACCACTAGAGGGTGAATGACTGTATCAAATCTGTTCGTTTTGCACTCCACCTTCATTACACTGACCACTTCTCCTCTCCCCTATTCTAACATTATTCTTAATCACTCCATAAAATACCTCCCAACCCACACTCTTCACACACCCCTTAAACACAGCTGAGTCTCACTCCACACACGGTCCTTCCAGCACAGCTTCTGTGTCCTTTCCATTATTCTCACCCTCAATTCCCCATCCAACTTTGTGATCATCAGCTTTGGGAGTCTAACATCCTCAGGCAAAACAATGGCTACTTTGCATCTCCCACTCAATTTAGTCATCCTTCTCATAATGCCTGTGCTAGCTGGGCAGTCTAGGATGCATCCACCGTTGCCCTCATCGCCCACTGTGCTCAATATCGACTATGACACCTACAGCTCAGGCACAAGAACCAATGGTCTTAACCCTAACACAAATGAAATAATAGCATTTGCCAAAATCTCTTGCCCCAATCTTGCTTGGTTGAATCCTAGTAACCCTGCTTGGTACCACCATCTGTCACTCCTCTCTTGCTACAATATAAAACAATGGATACCCAGCAACTGCTCCAAGTTTATTCAAGAACGTGCTTTATCACAAGCAGCTGAAGGGACTGCTAAAAAGGCTAATTTTGCTGTTACTGCTGCTGTCTGGCAATATCCACCCTAACCGTGGTCCTGAACAACAAGCATCCAATGGTGGAAATAAACTAGGAGTACTCACACTGGCATCCTTTAACATCTGTAGCTAGCTGACCAAAATGGACAATCTCCATGTCTGGGTCTCCCAACATAACCCTGACATTCTCTCAATTGTCGAGATGTGGCTCTCACCAAAAATATTGGATGCCAACATTGCCCTTCTGGGATACAGTGTATTCAGGCAGCACAGGCTCAGCAAAATAGGAGGAGGTTGCACAATATATGTATTACCTGTGCCAAACTTAGGGAGCGATATTCAGGTGCTAGTTATTAAATCTTGCTTGGTGCACATAATACATCAATAACTATCAGTGTACAGTATATCCCTCCCAAACTCAAAGCCTCTGCTCTAACATCAGTCTAAGACTGTATCTGTAGCCTACAACCCAGCTCGGTGATTTCAATGTGAACTGGTAGTCCCCTGATGCTTGCATCTACAAGGATGCAGTTGCTGCTGATCTCTTTGTGCATCTTGTTGAATCCCCAACAAGAACAAATTATAGGACAGGGACCTGTACCTTTCTGGAATGGGTCTTCTCCAATCATCCAGAATGCATTTCCAACTTGACTGTTCTCCGAGATGCTGTCAGTGACCATTCCCCTATCCTGTTCAGTTGGTTTACCAAGTTCACCAAGCCCCCAGCAAAAACTATTACAACTAGGGTCCTTCTCTGAGTTCAAATCGAGTCACTAAAACATCACCTATGCATGCTCGACTGATCCCCAATTGACAACACTAATGATGTAAACGCAGCACTTGAGTACTTCATCACTTCAATGCTGCCTGTGATATACATGCCCCATTCAAAAAATGTGAAGTTAAAGGCATTTGCAATCCTTGGATTACACTGGATCTAACTGAATCTCATGAAGAACAGAGATCACCTATGGCAGCGGGCAAGGGCCACAGGCAGACAAGAAGACATACAGAAATATAAAAGTGCTAGGAATAACTGTACCTGGGTGATCTGCAACCAAAAAAATCAGTTCTATATGGAAGCGCTTGCCAAAACCCAGAATAACGGAAAGAAATTCTGGAGTAACATTAAGGACATAACTGGGAAGAATCCAAAAGAGCCCCCTGCAATGCTTAATATCAATGGTACATCGACAATTGACACACCAACCATTGCCAATACCTTTACTGATGCCTTTACTGACCTCAGTAGTATCCTACTCCAACCTTCTTCAAATCTCCTCAAACACTGAGAAGGACACTAATCCTATCAAATCATAGACCCACCCCCATTCTATTTTAAAGCAGTTACAGTCAGTGAGGCTAGAAGATATATCCAAAAGGTACTAGGGAAATTTAGATTGAGTGAGGATTCACTGGAACTAAAACTTGTTACTCTTACCCTGGAGGAAATGCTATCACCATTAACTAAAACCTTTAATCTATCTCTAAGGCTTTCCCAATTACTCAACAAATGGAAATTTGCCTTAGTGACCCCCATGCACTAAAGTGGTGACAAGGTGCAGCACAGCAACTACAGACCAATCTCCATTCTACCACCTCTCTCAAAAGGCCTCTAGCAAATTGTCACAGATCAGCTTGTTGAACACCTAGAGAAATACCAGCTACAATGTCCGTAACAGCATGGGTTTAGAAGGGACACAGCACCACGAAGGTGCTTCTTGAATACACAGGCTTCATACACGCATCACTTGACCAAGGCTTACTTGTCGGGGCAGCTTTTATTGATCTAGCCAAAGCGTTCAATGCTGTGAACCACACCCTCCTTCTTGAACACTGTCAGCAGTAGATCTATCAAGGGAAACTGCTGATTGGTTCAAAAGTTACCTCTCTGATTGCAGCAGGTTAAGATCAATAACCACCTCTCTGATAGGCAAACAGTCCACTCGGGAGTCCCAGGGGGGTCCATTCTCGGTCCCCTCCTGTTCAGTATATTCCTGAATCAGCTATCTAGTTCCTGTCATGCCCATATATTGCTGTACACAGACAATGCAGTTATTTTCTCTAGCAACTGTGACCCCAAGCTCCTTGAGGACCAACTCCAGCAAAGCTTTCGAATGTGGAAGCCTGGTTCAGTAGTCACAAGCTCATTCTCAATATAAGAAGACTAAAGTCATGCTTTTCAGTGGCCTGCAGACCAAATTCAGATCTCACAACTTGACTATTAACAACTCTGTGGGCTCTTCCTTGGAACAGGTTCAATGCTTTAAATATCTAGTGATCACCTTAGACAGCTCACAGTCATACTCCCAGCATATTGATTATGTTGCCAAGTTTGTCAACATCTGCGTTGGGTTACTCCATAGACATAAACAGAGTCTGACTACTAATGCTTTAAGATTAGCAATCCAAAGCTCTGTGATATCCATAATTGATTATGGACTTGCAGTCTATGGATCTGCCACTGATACAGCCCTCAGACTTATTTCCATAGCTCTGAACAAGGCCTGTAGGCTCCTCACAGGTGATGAAAGAGTTATGCATACCTGTGACTTGTATGCCAAGACAAACTGGCTTCAGTTAAAAGACAGACTCAAATATCAAACATGTCTACTAGCCAAGAAGATCAGTCTTGGACTTGTGTCACCTGGGGTTCAAAACATCCTAAACCATCATGTATTTCCCATCAGACAAGGGGCTCCATAAATCAGATCTTCAAGGTACCCCACTGCTAGGGACAAAGATGCTTTGCCTACCGTGCCCCTTTCTGGCTAAATTCCCTTCATCATGACATCTCTTCTGCTTCAAAGCTAGGCCCTTTTAAAGACAAACTCTGACAATACGTAGCTTCATACAACAATTATGACTACTTCCGTTGAACAGAGCCTACCATTAGCTCCTCCGGTGGCTGCAAGGGCGTTGGATCTCTTGCCCTCCCCCGAGCAAACAAAGCATTCTTGTCAGGTACAGCTGAGAATGGGACAAGGCGCAGCAGACACTTGCTTGTGTTGCTGTGTGATGTGTGATTGGAACTTTTTGGTGCCTTTTCAAACAAAAGACAGACCCTGATTTTCTATCGGCAGAGCTCAACTGATAGTTTTTCACTACAAATCTCAACAGTATTGTGCAGGTTTTTTTGGGAAAGCTATGGGGTACTTTAAGACATTAATTGCAGCTTTTACTTGGTTCTTTTACTACGAACTTCAACAGTATTGTGCAGGGTCCGTGCAGGGATGTTTTGGAAAGCTGGGGGGTACTTTAAGACATTAACTGCAGCTTTTCCTTATTGTATGTGCTCTCCGCTGTAAATGAACTGTTGTACTGCAGATAGAAATAGAAGTTATAGTGCAAAACGTACGCGCTCACCAGCGAAACTAAATTGGTAGCTGGAGTACTTTTCATTTCTCCCACCTCTACTGCAGTAGCTCCCAGTGTGCAAATCTGCTAAGCCCATAATTCGGACCCGAATACCACAGATAAATTCAGATTAAAACAGTCTTTAATTGTGGAGCCCCTCCCTCTCCCTACCTTATTTAACCCTGAACATTTCTTCTCTCCTCATCCTGCCCCAGCTCCTCCGGTGGCTGCGAGGGCGTTGGCTCTCTTGCCTTCCCCCGAGCAAACAAGCATTCTCATCAGGTCTGGCTGAGAACAGGACAGAGCACAGCAGACGCTTGCTTGTGTTGCTGGATGACTTTAGCCCCTGCCGGCACTCCACGCCGGCTGCCCCACCACCACCCTCGGTGAGCTGTTACTTATATAGGCGGCATCACGAGTGAGTGCAGAACCAATCAGCCCACTTTGGCATCTGAAGATTATACCCCCTCCACAATAGTGGCTGCTCTTGCAGCTGCTGCCGCCAAAGTAATCCAGTCCATCATGTCTCCTCTTTCTCTAGTGTTATTCTGCCTACTCATACTCACATCATCCCCCAATACCCCTTCCTACCCAGAACAGCAACAGCAGCCATGCTCCCTAATACTGGACACTACAAATGCTACACAGCCCTCTCAAGCAACCTCCACCATTGGGCAGCTCTTCCCATATTATATGTACTATGGTATACTTGGAGCTGCCATCCTCCCTCCCTCTGTCCTTTCATGTGGGGCTGCCGGTCCTAAACATCTTCCCTCTAATCTACTCCTCGCAAAGCCCACTTACACCTCAGCAACTCCCCACCCACCGCAAGGCTCAATGGGATATAAAACAACTATTGCCCCTACTTCTCCTCCTAGCCGGGGATGTCGAGCATAACCCTGGTCCACCCCCTCACGTAATGGCCACCTCTCTCCTCCCATGGCCCACATACCAAAGGGTCTCAAAATAGCTCATCTAAATATATGCAGCATCCTTAACAAATTCACACATTTCAACCTAACATCCTTTCTCTGTGCCTTGATATCCTAATCATTACTGAAACCTGGCTGAAGCCTCATAATCTGGATGCAGAATTCTCAGTCCCTGGCTACTCCCTCATTCAACAGGACCGTCATGGCAAAATGAGGGGTGGGGGCACTGCCATGTTCATCTCCTCCAGGCTACAGTTTACCCCAATTAGGCTCTCTGTAACCATGCAAGCTATAGATTCTCTGCTCATTAAAATCTCACTCCCTCACACAAATCCCCTTTATGTAGCAGGGTCCTATTGCTCCCCGGATACCCAGCTGTCAGATGTCTTGGACCACTTGAGTACTCTAAATCCTCTCCTCTGGTGGAGAGCTGCTCCTACCAGTGATTTCAACCAGAACTGGCTCTCCAGTACTAGCTCCAAAACACGTAGCCAAGTAAATGCCTTAAACCTATCCCAGCAAATAACGGAACCCACTCACCTGAACCACAGGTCAAATAAACATACACTATTGGACTGGGCCTGGACTTTACACCCCCATCGTATTTTCACTGCCGGTCTTCTTCCGGACTCTCTCAGCGATCACCACATGATTTATATGGTATGGTAAATGTTCAAACCTAAGGCACCGCCCCCCCCATTCCTTGCTTACCAGGTCCTATAAATCCCTGTATCTGACAGAGCTCCTAAATGACTTACACAATGTTGATTGGTCTTTCATCCCACGCGCACCTGATATTGATGTTGCCCTTGAATTTTTCTCTACAAGATTCTTGGCAATATGGGATTACCATGCACCACTAAGAAGATCCAGAGCAAGGGGTGCCCACTTGCCCTGGGTGACCACTAATCTCATTGATCGTTTTCAACTTAGGGACCACACCTGGAAAGCCTACAAGGCATTAGGTTCCCAAACGGCTCTCCAACACTATCGGTCACTGCGGAATGCCTGCACAAGGCTTACTTGTCAGGCCAAATCAAGCTATTTTAAGGCATCCCTCAACACCAATTTCAATCACCCAACAAAGTTTTGGAAGTCAATTAAGTCCCTCTTGTCCCCACCAGTCCAACCACCTACACCAGCCCTCAATGTTGCAGGAAACACTGTCTCTGCCCAGAGCATGGTTGCCACTGAGTTAAACTCCCATTTCACAAACTGTGTATCCACTCTCCTGTTCTCACTTCCACCCTACCCCCTACAGCCATCCATTTCATCCCCAGCTACACCACCACCCCCATCCTCAAATTTCTCCTTTCACTTAGTAACACCCTCAGAGGTATTAAAAGCCCTAGGGCTCCTCAACCCCGTCAAAGGTAAGTTATCCTCGGTTCTTGACACCAAAATGCTCCTCATAGCTGCCCCAGCCATTGCCAGCCCATTGGCTGCTCTCTTTAACCTATCCTTCATGCATGGCCCACTACCATCTTCTTGGAAACATGCTACAGTTATCCCCCTACATAAAGGCAGTGATCCTTCCTCCCCGGGAAACTACCGCCTTATTTCCCTTCTCCCCATCCTAGTCAAATTGCAGGATCACCTCGTCCTCTCTCAGCTCTCCGCATATCTCGACTCAAACTCTTTTTTCACTCCGTACCAGGCTGATTTCAGGAAATCGCACTCCACCATAACCTCTCTCCTAAGACTCAATGACACCATCCTCATGGGTATGGATAATGGGGAAATCACCTCAGCCATTTTCATTGACCTTGCTAAGGCCTTCGACATGGTCTCCCACACCCTGCTACTGTCCAAGTTCTCCCTAGCCGGCCTCTCTGATTCGGCCATCAGTTGGTTCAATTCATACCTGGCAGGCAGGTCCCAATCAGTCCAAATTAGCTCCTCCACCTCCTCCCTGTCACTACAAGGGTCCCACAAGGCTCCATCTTTGGCCCAGTACTGTTCTCCATCTTCCTGAATGATCTGCCCCTGGCCTGCCCACATACTTCCATTCACTTGTATGCAGACGATACAGTACTGCATGCCTCAGGCTCATCCCCTTCTGAAGTAGCAACCAGGCTTCAACAGGACTTTGAGAATGTCCAACTTTGGTTTCATTCAAATAAACTCTTTCTTAATCCTAAGAAAACCATCTCCCTCACATTTGGCATGAGGGCTAAACTCTCTAGACTAGCCTCCTTCCTTATCTTCCACACCCTTGATGGATCCCCTCTAGAGGCTTGTAAGTCCTTCAGATACCTTGGGGTCTGGCTTGATCAGCATCTAGATTTTGCAGAGCATATCGATTCTATCCACAAGAAACAGCACCCTATGCTGGGGGCTCTATACCGCCACAAAAGTTGCATCCCTCTGCAAATGTGCTCAAAAATTGTCAAAAAAATTATCCTCCCAATACTGGACTATGTAGACGTGGTCTACAGTGCAGCACCTAAGTCCTTCCTGGCCAGACTTGATCCTCTTTTTCACTCCTTCTGTCGCTTCGCTCTAGATTGCCCCCCCACAATCCATCACTGCGTTCTTTACCGGTCTTTAGACCTCCCTTCCCTCCATGATCGGAGACTGTCACATAGTGTTAGGACCACAGCCAAATTTTGGGCACAGATCCTCCCCCATTACCTTGCAGCAACCCTAGCAGCCCTCCTGCCACCAGTCTACTCACTCAAGAACATTGATTCCTGGCTACTCCACATCCCACACATATCAACCACCTCTGGCCAGGCTGCCTTTAAATACCGTATGCCAAAGATTTGGAACTCCTTGCCAGCCATCATTAGACACACCCCCAGCCCACTCCATCTCAACTCCCTCCTAAAGATGCACTTCTCCTCTACTTGCTCATGCAAATAGCTCTGACTGGTCCTGGCATCAGGCCTGTTCTACTGCTCAGCTCTCTCCTCACTCGATATCCACAGACCCTATTGCTGCTACTACAAAATGTTGCTTCTTACAACCCAGTCAGACATATATACTGACTTGATTTCAGGCCCTTTAGGTGGTAGTTTAGGGGTCTGTTTATCTGTCCTACAGGACCTCCATTACTGGTGCATTATTTTTCTTGCTCCTCAATGCTAACAACATGGAGGTGTACATATTCTAAATTGTACTCCATCATACATTTGTATTTATCTATCTTTCTCCTCTTTTGCTAGCTGTACAGTTGTATTTGTTGATTGTATTTTTCTGTAATACTACTTTGTATCTCTGTATTTTTTCCCTATCCCCTCCTCCCCCAGAGTGCATCTGGAATCGAGCGAAACTCTGCTCAGTATGCCTCCCTGGTAAAATGCTTAAATAAATAAATAAAATTACTGTGGTCTTCATATCTTCACTGATTCTAGATGCATCACACTTACTCCCCTCCCCACAGCACTAGCACTGGCTGCTCCATCCCCTTTCACCCAGCCTATACCTCACCTCTACCCCGTCCCTTCTCACAAGCCTCTATCCCTCCTCTCCTTACCTCTGCTTCCCATCATCACCCTTCCTCTACCTCTCTTGCAACCACTATCCCTCCCCCCTTATCCCCACCCTCTCCCCTCTCTTCCCCGCCTGTCTCCTCCCTCTATTCCATCCCCCTGAATCATCGCCCTCCTGCCTCTCCCACATACCACTTGACAAGGCCCCCAGGCTGCCTCACCTCACCTCACTCCCTTCCCTTCCATTGACCTTTCTGTTAGCATCCCCAGGATGCAGCGTGAGACAAGCAACTTGTTGTATAGTGTGCCTTTTCTGGTGAAACATTTCAATAAATAAAATAAATAAATCTGACAAAGCCCCCTGTCTACTTCACTTTCTACATTCATACTATGTGAGCTTAGTATTTTATTCGCTGAACCTGCACTCTGTCATACATTGTGCAATGCCAGTTAATGATGCACCACTGTATATGCTTGTAATACTTTGACCTGATGTAAATCCCTTTTTCTGTATTATAACCTTTGTGAAATTCCTCTGAAGTGGAACCTATGAAATGAGCTCTTGCTCAAAGGTGTTCAATCCGAGATCATAATAAATAAATAAAACACTGGCAGTTTTGCCACTGTACACCAGGAATATCTGTACAAATGGACAGCATTTGGGGAGCCACTGGACCTCCAGGGATAACTCTACACATAAGGAACATTCCAAGAGCCACTGGATTATCAGGTATATTTTTACAAGTGAGGAGCATTTTGAAAGCAACTGGGTTGTTAGGGATTTCTTTACAAATGAGGAGCATTTTAAGAGCAACTAGGATATCAGGAATGTCTTCACAAACGAAGAGAGTTTTTAGAGCTACTGGACCACTAAGTATACTTGTACAAATGAGGAGCATTTGGGGAGCCATTGTATACCAGGTAGATCTGTACAAATGAGGAGCATTTTGGGAGCTACTGAACCACCTGAGACATCTCTTCATGGGAGGAGCACTTTGGAAGACACAGGATTACCAGGGATATCTTTACAAATGAGAAACATTTGGGGAGCTACTGAACCACCAGGGATGACCAGAGAGGAACACAAAAACTATAAGAAGTTATGGCCCACAAATGGGACTAATGGAATAGATTAGATTGGTGGGAGGGGGTGATTTAAGTGGCAACACCTCATGACACAACCTCTGGTATGGCACTGCACCATGTGACAGGCACAGCTCACAGTTTTATGTTTGCAGTCAGAAATAAATCCCACAACCGTCATTTGCACTGTTACTCAGCACCTTCCCCAGCTGCTGTCTGGGATTTCTGTATTTCAGTCTTGGGAATGGGGTCCCTTCTTTAATCCCCTAAATTGCACCAGTCCTAACTGAAGCTGTATGTTGGGTCCCAGATATTAACAATGCACACTGAATTAAAACTACAAGCTTACCATATTTCCTCATGGATATATTCACCCTCAGTTTTCTAATAGGACATCATGAGTAGCTGCTATCATGTGACATATTTTTAAGTCAGGCTTTTTACCCCATGAGGTGCAAGACTCTTGTGCCACAAATAAATTTTGTTCAAGTTAGACTGTGTCAACTTGACAATTTTATCTACCATCTTAAAATAAAAATGTCAGCATGTTTGCAACTGTTTTAAAACATCAGTTTTATTCTTATTTGTTCTGTATTTCATGTTACTGTTTTATATCTACATTGTAAGCAGGATATTGTATTCTCCTTAAGCTGTTTCAAATTTATATGAAGTACATCAATAAATAAATCAATAAATAAATATGATTCAGATTCATTTATTAGTACAAAATGTATAAAACACACATTTGTTACATTCATATAAACACTGTATAAATGGACCATAGTACTTATATCATTCAAAAAATAGGTAAACATGTATATAACTTATCACAACTATTTCATTTTCCAATGCAATAAAAAAAAATCTTGCCAACCCATACATATGTTTAATATCATTCATCAACAGTCTCTTAATAAAATCATCTCCCAGTTGTTCCACTATAGAATAAGGAATTTCCTTATTTTTTCTTGCCATACAATACATTCAGTAAGTACGTGCATACTGTAATTTCTAGATCCTTTTTAATATCTCATTTGCACTTTTTCATACTTATACCACATAATTTACTGTGCAAATTGAAAAATGTGTTACCCAGGCTGGTCAGTCTTACCATACATAACACATTTCTATGTTTATAATTTTCACATTTTATTAAATACTTTTCTGTACCCCAGTTAACCTAAATGCTAGAGTACAGCCCATGCATATCAATTGCATGAATTCTTCTCATGTCTTCTTGCATTGCTATATGTTTTAGCCTTACAATTACCTCACTTACAAGAGGACATCATGAGTAGCTGCTGTCATGCAACATATTTTTAAGTCAGGCTTTCTACCCCACGAGGTGCAAGACTGCTTGTGCCACAAATAAATTTCATTCAAGTTAGACTGTGTCAACCTGACAATTTTCTCTACCATCTTAAAATAAAAATTTCAGCACATTTGCAACTGTTTTAAAACATTGGTTTTGTTCTTATTCGTTCTGTATTTTATGTTACTGTTTCATATCTGCATTGTAAGCAGGATGTTGTGTTTTCCTCAAGCTGTTTCAAATTTACATGAGGTATATCAATAAATAAATCAATAAATAATTATGGGCTTGGCAATGGGGTTTTAACAAGAAGGACATTTCAGGCAGTTACTAATTTGCTTTGAATTTCCTCAAGGAATGTTCAAAAAACCTTTGAAACTTTTTGCTTGTTTGTTCACTTTATCCTACCTTGAACATTGTAGCCGTGAGCTGCCTGGCTGCTAGCCCTTAGTTGCAGATATAATTTTGTTGTATATATTTTTTGATGTAATTCTGTGTATATGTAAATGCCAAGACATACCAGTGTCAGCACAAAGGCACCTAGGGAAAAGACTAGATTTTTAAAAAGGGTTTGACCTTCTTTTAACCTGCAGGCCAGCCTTGCTTGCCAGGAAAATGACAAGTTGTCAAAAAGCTTGTAGATAGCTGATCAAAGAGTATTCCTCTAAGTTAACTACCCAAGGGAAACAGAAGTAATAAAGTGTCAGGAGATAGCCCTTTTCAATGTAGACTTTTAGCTGACAGTGTTAGAGCATTTACATGTATATATTTGTCCCATTTTATATTTACATACTGTAACTCAAATTTATATAACTTATTTTTAATTGTAACTGTATTTATTTAAGTATTTTAGTAAAAACTTTTGTTTTTCTAAAAAACATTCTGCCTCTGTGAGGTTTATATATATTTGTTTGTGACTTGTGAAAACAATATTAATAATCTGTGACAACTGTTAATTGCTTGGTGGTGCCACCATAAGCAACCAACTCGAGTAAAGGGTCCATAAGGGACCTGGAAGGATAGGGAGAGTACCAAAGTCTCAGAGATGGGTCTGCAGGGATTTTGAAAGGAGCTGTTGCATGTCCTGTAGGGAGAAGGCCAAATCAGGCTTATGCTGCTAACCCTGAAGTGAGTGTGATGCCTGGGTCTTCCTCCTGTGTGTAACAGCCAAGGAATGGTTCAAATTTGGCCACAAGACTCAAGACTGGTATTGTGCCTATATCCAGAGCTAGAGGGATGCCCTGGATCATCATGGCAGAGGTGCAGTTGTGACCTCGGTGAGCATTCAAAAAGGATGAGAAGGGTATCCCTGTTCCCCCATCACAGATTGCATGTAATGGTGGGCACTGTGAGCTCAGTCAGCCTGACCTACAGGAGTAGGTTCATGACAACTACTATACACAAAGCATGAGCACCACTGAAGTGGACAAAATACAAAAGATTTATTTACTCATCTTAAGACTGTCACATACTTTCTACCACAACACTGTACCCCCTTTGCAGGAGCCAGGAACCTAAATTCCATGTCCCTGTCCCTTTTGCTAAAATCAGAATAATTTGCACAGTTATGACATATGTGCATACACTGTGACTTAGGGATGTTCCTGATGGTGTGGCATGGATGGCAGCTGGAAGCATGTAATAGTGTATTGTGGAACAAATCCATGATTATTGTCCCATCCTCCATTTTTTGTCTTTCCAAATCACCATTTACTGTGAATTTTAGGTTTATATTGGAATTTTCCAGAAACTCAAGTAGTAAGTAGTAATATTTATGATGTACATGTTCATGATCACTTGTTTCATGGCTTTGTAATTCAAATACACTCTGGTAAAGTGAGAGATGGAAGCATTGTATTGTTTTCAGGCAGTGCTTCAAAACAAAGAGGATAATATTATTTAATACCTCATGCTGTGGTATATGGATTTGCACTGTTACTGTACAATGGATATTATGAAACTAGCATTTGTTAATTGTGAAATGTGCTGCTGAACCTGGTATTTGTATTGTATGATACTTTTTTGATGCTCCCCTATGTTTGCAGTTTTATATTAATGCACTTTTAGTTTAATTACCTGAGTTTAAAAGGCTGTCTCTACCAGGATATACTGTACCTGTTTTCCTGATGAGGCACAAGTAGTGCAAAATTGATCAGGGTATGTGGCAGGGTCACCTTCACATCTCCATTTTCTTCCAGCTGACTCTTTTAGGCACTTAATAGCACTGTTTTATATTCCTTGCATGTTGGATTTTATGTGAGTAAATAAATCTTTTGTATTTTGTCTCCTTCAGTGGTGTTTGTGTTTTGTTTGTTGTAGTATCCTCTGAGATTACACTGAGCACACTGTCGTAGGGACGGTGCTGTTTTCTATTGTTTTTTAAGTCTGTTGTTACCCCTGGCTATGGCCTCCTTAGGAACAGTTTCTGAACTGCTCTCTCATTGGCCAACTACTACAGGAGGGTGACAGGAGGTGTGAGAGAGAGAGAGAGAGAGAGAGAGAGAGAGAAAGATAAACACAGGGCACACTTACTGTAAATACAATATTCAATACAAAATAACCTTCATTAATGCACTAGTTTGGGTTAAAGTGACAAAGGTAGGGAAATGTGGCATTAGGGTTCCCAACCCTAACACCCAACCCCTACCCTACAGGCAGCAACAGGAAAAAACATTGCAATTTGACCTCTACTGCAACTTCACAAATCAGGCATGGGGTGTGCCTTGGAGTTGTTAGCCCTAATGCTCACCCAATTCCATCAGTAAATGTGCTGAGATGTGTACAGTACTGTATATGAGAATGGGGTGAGTGTTAGGGTTGACAACCCTGAGACACACCTCACACCTGATTTGCAAAGATGCAGGAGAGGTTAAACCATAACATTTTTTTCTGCTGCTGCCTGTAGAGTCAGGGTGGGGTGTTATCCCTGGGAACCCTAATGCCACATTTCCCTACTTTTGTGGCTTTAACACTAAATAGTCTATTAACACATTTTTTTTCCAATGAATTTCCTTACTTTTTGAGATAGTATAATCAAATCCTCATTTGCCTGTGGGAGTGCAGTGTTCTCTGGGCTCTGTGCTTCCATTTCTGCCCAAACAGCAATTTCTTTCCTTTGTTGAATGGCTTGTTAAAGTACCAGTGTCATCCTATGGGAATTTGTATTTTTTTTATGCCTTTTTATATTGACCCTAAATGTTTAGGGAGAATATCTGTTATACTTGTAGTACTCAATAAGACCCTTGTTTCGATATCTAGATTATCCCTTAAGTCCACTGAGGGAATTAAGGCGTGTTAAAGTTCCAATTTTGTCTGATTGGAATTTGCACTTTTTATTTATTTTGTTATATTGCCCCTAAACTTTTAGTGTGGGAATTTAATATAGAAACCTGTATTATAGGTCACTTTGATGAACACTATAGTTGGCCCAGAGAACAAAAGTTTACAATACTCCTCATTTCTGCCTCTGTTAAAAATGTCATACTCTCCAAATGGATTGAAGACAAAGTGCCTTCCTTAGTTGAGTGAAAAAATGGGTGCTTAGAAATCCTTCGTATGGAGAGAATGGCCATCTGATGTTAGATCAGGGTTTAAACTTCAATGCTAAATGGAATACAATATATGTAACTTTTTCTAACAAAACAACTCCTTTAGAATTTTAACTGCACAATGTTTTTTATCCAGAATTGTGTGCTTTTTCATGGAAAGCTGTTTTTTTATTAGTCTTTACAGATCTCTCTCTCTCTATCTTTTTTTTTTTGTATGATCTATTTTTCCGCCCCGTGCTCACCGGTCCTCCACTCCTTCTGGCCATGCCAAGTTCTCCCTGACCTCTCCTGTCCTTGCCCAGCCCTCCTCTGATCCCCAGATTGCAGCCAACCCCTCAAATATCCAGGTGTATCCCTTCACTGGGCGGGTTCCTCTCCTCTGAGGGGGAAGGCACCCGGTGGGGAAGGATAGCCCCAGCACACACTTCTAGGGCCCGGGATGCTGCTGGGGAACAGGAGGCACCGGGAAGGTGCTGTAGGCCCTTGGGAACAGAGAGCCATCATCCGGAGGCCAGCGAGTGATTTTCCTGGCTTTCTGTTGGGGGCAGCGCAGTGACGTCAAGGCATACGCCGACGTCTGCTCCTCCCCCAGTTAGTATTGGGCTGTGCATCCTGTGATACTCCCAGCCTCTGCTAGGATCCAGCAGGCACCGGACCAGTCCCGTACCCTCCCCCCGGAGAAGGAGAGCTGTCCCTGGGATGCTTAATCCTTCTCCCCCGGCCAGCCCTCCAGTGACCTCTCTCTCTCTCTCTATCTTTAATGTTTCCTTTCCTTTTCTTTCCTTCTTCTTCCCTTTCTGTTAATGACACTTGTTGCTAGGTACTGGTGTAACCCCTAGGTGATGCTATCCAAGGGCTACTACCCCTGCCTGCTTAACTACTAACAGGTTGAGGGGTCTAGGTCCAGTGGCGGGTGCCTCCACCCAGAGGTCAGGGTTTGCAGTAGTTAAACTAACTTGGTCACAGCCCTCTGGGACACTGTAACCCCCCTCTCTTCCCACTAGTGGCCCACACAATGCATTAGGAATATCTTCACAATGTACACTTACCCCCAGGCCTGGCTCCGTCAACTGGACCCCAGGGACCCCCTGCAAAACAAGATGATACAGTGCAAAAACCACAGTACAATACTTTAACATAAACGGATACCTCAGCCAGTATAACTTTGCTGAAACCAACAGATCTGATTTATTTAAGGAGCTGTAACAAGGAAGGGGGAAATCAGGTTAATTAGGTTAAACACATTAATAATCACAGCACTGTGTGCATATTCAGAGTCCCAAATTGTCACTTTCACTGGGTACCCAGGATGGAGGGGGCTAGCCAGGATCGGTTACAGCTGGTTGGGGCCCTGTGATGGAAAAAAATACTGGCACAATACCCAAATTGTAATCCGGAGCCGGTTGGCTCAGTCCATGAAGAAATGAAAAAAAAAAACAATTAGATGACACACTTGCAATTCGATAAACAGATGGCAGGGAGCTACCCTGCTTTGTACTCACAAACAATGCTGGAAACTGGATGGAAGGCAGATTGTCCTGGATTGCCAGGAGGAGCAGACCATGTGGACAAGGTCCTTGTGACTGGACCCCACTGCACTTTAAAGCAAATGGATGTAGTCTGGATTAAGCTGGGGTTTACCTCCAGCTTCATGCACTCTATTCACTGTACAGGGGATTTGAAACGTGATTTCCCACATGCACTACACACATTTATATGTAAAAGGAAAGTACTATACCAGGCAGGCTGCTTCTCTGTCCCGATCGCAATTACTGCACAATACCCGGGAGAACACACAGCAGATTCAGTTCCTGACAGACCAAGCGCGATTCAGCAATTTCTCCAGTCTTCTACAGGGTGAGCCTGGTTTCTACTCTTCAGATCTCCTTGATTCTCTTCACAGGTCGGTTTCAGTCCGAACAGGCACTTACACAAACTGCAGACTGAAATTTAGGACCTTACACGAGATCCCTGCATTAAAACTACACACCGAAGAAGCACACAGCTCCCTGTCTCTTCACAGCCCAAACTGATCTGGTCTTTCTAGTAGACAGAGCTGGGCATTTCCTTTGAGTTCCTCCCAGTTTAGTTGGCTGGTTTGGCTGTCACTCACAGTAAACTCCCCCTGTTGGTGGAAAAAAGGTGCCAAAGTCAAAACTACATTTCCCAGAGTCACTGCCCTTATAATTCCCTTGCAGCGGGCTCCAGAGGAGAGTCCAAGTTCTGATTCACCCAGAGCAGGCTCCATTCTAAAGGATTCCAACCATGATTGGTCCAATTCAGCAGTTCAGAATCAACATGAGGGAGTTACTTTGCACTGTTCTTGCTACAAGAAAGCAGGTTAACACAAACTGCATTTTCTTGATTACTCTAACAGGTTACAAGCAAACAATTACATCTTTAAAGAGTGTTCCTTCTGCCCACTTAGTGATGGCAGAAACGGAGCAATTTGGCAGTAGCTAGAGCAGGACTCAAGCAGGAAAACACACAGTCCCCCCCATACAAACTAATTATGTCTGCAAGCAGACAGCTCTTAAAGAGACAGTAACTGAGGCTCTAAAAGCACTCACAGATAAACGGCTTAAACGCCAAACACCATTCAGGCTTGGAGCATTCAAGCAAGCTCCTGGAAGACTTTTTGGGAACCCCCATTTGCTGGGGGTTACACTGGGATACAGGGAAAATATAGTGGATAACTTCGCCAGATGGAGAAGTGGTTATAGAAGAAACGTAAGATGTGTAAGAAGTTTTTTATGTAAGGTAAGACATTCATATACTCAATCTTATTCTTTCCTATTGTATGGCTTAACTTTTAAAGATATCTGTTATTTACACCTTTTTTATCTATGGCAACAAGTTTATTCCAAAGTCATTATTAAGATCTAGTTATTGACATTTAATATGTCCGGTTATATGATATGTTACAGCTTTTAAAACTGTTTTTGTTATATAGATCACTGTTGTTCCATTGTAACTTATAGTAATTTATAGGCTCTGTTATGTACATTTATATTGCCTTCGTGTTTTTAACATAACAATTAAAACATTTTTATTGAGAAAAAAAACTGAGTCCAAATTTTTTTTTAGTATGAAGGTGGGATACAACATCTCTATTTCTTTCTGGTCCAGGGTTTGCCCTGCTGGGAGGATAGAAGCAGAGGGAGGTCAAGTGACTTGTTCAGGGTCACAGAATATGTCTGGTGCTGTAGTAGGAAACATAGAAATATAGAAGTTATTGGCAGATGGGGACCATATGATCCATCAAGTCTGCCCTTGGTTTCCAACCCCCCTACTTAGCTGACTGTTTGAGTATCCACATTGTCTGTCCCATGCCCGCTTGAATTCCCCCACCATCTTGACTCCCACCACCCCCTCTGGCAGACTATTCCATGGTTCCACAATGCACTCTGTGAAGAAGAATTTCCTCATATTGCACCTGAACGTTTCTCTCATAAATCTAAGGTCATTCCCTCTAGTTCTGTTGTAGTCGTTTAACTGAAAAAGGTTCTGCACATGTTGTTGTTGTTGTTAAAAAGTTTATTTTTATATAGGAGATTTTGTTGGGGGAAAACCCCCATTTACAACAAATTCCCATGGTAAACATATAACAATACAAGTAATATGACAAACGAAACCAAACAAACATGCACCCTGTTGTTGCCATTAAGATATTTAAAATGTTTTGATCATGTCCCCATGATTCCTGCGTTGCTCTAGGGAGTATAATTTGAAGTAATCTAGGCTTGCCTTGTACAGCTTCTGATGCAAGCCCTGAACCATCTGTGTTGCTCTTCTCTGTACTGTCTCCAGCCTATCTACATCCTTCCTGTGGTGTGGCCTCCAGAATGGACACAGTACTCCAGGTGAGGCCTTACCAGGGACTAATACAGGGACATGATTACTTCATGCCTTCTGCTTGTGATGCCCCTCCCTATGCATCCCAGGATACCACTAGCCTTTAGTGCTACCTTTTCACATTGTCTGCTGACCTTGAGGTCATCTGATATGATCACCCCTAGGTTTTGCTCCTGCCTAGTAGCCACCAGCAGCTGTCCTCCCATTGAGCACAGTTTCCCTGGGTTACATTTTCCCAGGTGCATGACCTTGCATTTTTTGTCATTGAATTTCAATTGCCAGGTCCTGAACCACTCCTCCAGTTTTTGGAGATCAGCTTCCATGCTATGCTGTCCCTCTGGTGTGTCCACCCTGTTGCTGATTTTCATGTCATCTGCAAATAGGCACACCTTTCCCTTCAGTCCATCGGCAATGTGGGTGATGAATATGTTGAAGAGGATCAGCCCCAGAACTAATCCCTGCAGGACCCCGCTAGTAACCCTTCCCTCTTCTGACAGAGTGCCATTCACTAATACTTTATGAGTTCTCCCATGTAATCAGTTTCTGACCCAGTTCATTACCTCAGGCCAGACTCCCATGTTCTCCAGTTTTTTGACTAGTCTCCTGTGCGGAACAGCGTCAAAAGCTTTGCTAAAGTCCAGGTAAACCACATTCACTGCCCCATCCTGATCCACTGTTTTGGTGACCCAATTGAAAAAATTAACCAGGTTTGTCTGGCAGGACCTCCCTGCCTTGAAACCATGTTGATTTTTGTCGAGCTGACCAGTTTGTTCCAAAAAGGCTATGATTCTTTCCTTAAGCAGGGACTCCATCAGTTTCCCACGACTGACGTTAGACTAACCAGATGGTAGTTTCCTGGCTGTTCCTTGCTTCCACTCTTATGGAGTGGTACTACTGTTGAAATCTTCCAATTCTCCAGTACCGCCCCACTCCTCAATGATTTTTTGAAGAGCGCTGCTAAAGGGGCTGCCAGTTCTCTCCCAAATTATTTAAATATTCTTGGGTGTATCCTATTTGGCCCCATAGCTTTATCTACCTTTAACTTGTCTATTTCCTCTAGGACCCTTTCCTCTGTGAAGGGACTCGTGTCTATTCCTTCAATTGGACACTTCTTTATGCCTATTGTTGGTCCATTTCCATCTACTTCCTGTGTGAAGACTGAGCAGAAGTACTCACTGAGTGCCTCTTCCTTCTCCTCATCTTGCTCTGTGGGTTGTCCATCATTTTTTGTGATTCTAACAATGACCCCTTTGGTCTTTCTTTTTTCTCGTATGTACTTGTAGAAGGTTTGAGCTATCAAACATACAAACATATGAAATTTGCCAGCAGATAAAGGCCTAGAGTTCTATCAAATCTGCTTGAATGTGCAGCTAGCACCTTTTATTCTACAGCTGCCCCTCCCTCCCTTCCACCCTTTCCCTCCATTGACCTTCCCCCTTGTCCTGTCTCATCCCCTTTTGAAGCAGTCCACTGTTCTACTGGATACCACTTTTGCAGGTAATGCATTCCACCCAGCTACCACCCTCTCTGTAAAAAGGTGTCTCCTCATCTCCCTCCTGAACCTTCCTCTCTCCAGTCTCATATCATGGTCCCTGGTGTCCCTTCCCTCTCTTACTTTGAACAGCCCCTCCTTACCTGTCTTGTTTATTCCTTTCATGTACTTAAAGGTTTCAATTATCTACCCCCTGTCCCTCCTGTCCTCCAGTGAGTACATGTTCAACTCCATCAGCCTCCTCTCATATGATAAGTCCCCCAGCCACTTGATCATCTTTGTCGCCCAGCGATGTACCCCCTCCAGTAACTTAATGTCCCTCTTCAGATATGGACGCCAGTACTGCATGCAGTACTCCAGGTGCGGTCTAACTAATGATCTATACGGTGGCAGAATCACCTCCTCCCTCCTTGAGGATATACCCCTTGCAATGCAACCCACCATTTTCTTGGCGTTTGCAGTTACCTTCCTACATTGTGCTGAGTTGTTCATTGACCCTGTAATGAGCACCCCCCCAGATCCTTCTCCTCCTCCTCCTCCTCTGTCTGGGCTAGCTGCACTCCCCCCAGCTGGTAACTCCTCTTTGGGTTCTTCACCCCAAAATGCAGCACCTTGCACTTTTTGGCATTAAAGCCCAGTTGCCAGGTGTCTGACCAGGTTTCAAGCTTTGCCAGATCATCCTGCAACCCCTGCCATCCCTCTAGGTCATCCACCACCACTCCCATCTTGGTATCATCAGCAAACAGACTGATCTTGCTCTTGATGTCCAATGTTACATCTGCAATGAATATCCCAAACAACACTGGTCCCAACACTGAGCCCTGCGGAACACCGCTCATCACTACCCTTGGGTGTGAGAGTTCCCCCTCACCACCACCCTCTGTTGCCTTTCCTGAAGCTAGTTCCCTACCCATCTCACCAGCTTTGCACCCACCCCTGTGCCTTCTAACTTACTTCCCAGCCTCCCATGCTGCACCGAGTCGAATGCCTTACTGAAGTCAAGATACAGGGGTTCCACGTCAACTGCATGCAAAACATTTCAGCGCGAGCATTTACAGCGCATACATTTCAGCGCTAGCATTTATAGCACATTCTAATTACATCATGTGCATTTAGAACGCAATTTAGTTAGCTCCTTTAGTTAAAATTGTCCCATCAATCACATCAAATCTCTCATCCCTGTTATCTGTCTCTCTAGCTGTGGACACAGGGGACCCTGGTTTTGAATTAGTAAGAAGGGTGGGTGGGTGGGCTGCTGGTGTTTCTCGCGGGGCTGCTGGAGGTGCACTGATGTCTGCAGTGGAGCATGGATGTTGAGGGGCCTCTCTCAGAGCTTCACCCCACACATGGCAGAGGAGAGAAAGGCAGAGAGAGAAAGACAGACAACACTGCAGCAAGTTTGAAGAACACACTGTGTCAGTGTCAGTCTCTCTCTCTCTTTCTCTGTCGGAGTTAGGAGGGCTCTGTGCGCTAACTCCATGAACAGTATTCTTTAGTTGCTAGATATGATCGGGCTGCACTGATTGCTTCTTTCATGAAGTTCCACAGGGCAGGTGGGTGGGAAGGCATAGAGCAGTAAGAGGAAAATTACTGTACTGCATTCCAACATGGGGTAAGAGAATAACAACACTATGGATAGGGCACATAGCTGCAAATGTCTCTGCATGGGGAACACTATCCCTCGCTACATCGCTATGTTTTGAGGTCACAGAATTTCTCCACTATGCTGTCCATACAGAACTCCAGAATTGCGGAAGTTAACTTAGCAAGCCAATACTTTTGCTGAACTGCCATCAAGTGTTCTTCGAAACAGTTGCCAGTTGAATGGTCCCAACTTGCAAGCTATGATTGCCTCAAGTTCTTTAATTTTTTCATGTGCTGGTTCAGTTTCATGATGAAATGGTTAGAGCGCTGTGTTGTCATTCATGGTAAATGATGCACTGAGTTGTTTTCACTGAAATGTTTGCGGCGAATTGACGTGCTACCAGATACAGGACATCCACTGCATTGCCCCTGTCCAGTTGCCTAGTTACCCAGTCATAGAACTCCACAAGGTTGGTTTGGCAGGATCTGCCACATATGAAGCCATGCTGTCTGCTATCCTGTAGTCATTTGGCCTCTATAAGAGACACCAGCCTCTCCTTTAGGATAGTCTCCATCAGCTTACCCACGATGGATGTGAGGCTCACCAGTCTGTGGTTCCCCGGTTCATCCTTGGGGTCACTCTTGTGGAGGAGCACCACATGAGTCATCCTCCAGTCCTGAGGTATACACCCTGAGTGTAGTGAGACATTAAATAGGTCTGCCAAAGGTCCCGTGAGGACCTCTGCCAGCTCCTTCAGCACCCTAGGGTGGATGCCATCTGGGCCTGGTGCCTTGTCCATCCTCAGTGCCTTCAAACCCTCCTGAACTCTGCCCTCCATGATTTTCCCATCTGTCACCACCTTCCCCCTTGGGTAACACCCCTCTTCTTCTTAGTAAATACCGAGCAGAAGTAATCATTGGCGCTTCTGCCGCCTCGCGCTCTGCTTCCACCCAATCCCCTCCTTCCTAATCCTATGTGGTCCTTACAGCTACTTTTCTCCCTGATGTACCTAAAGAAGTCCTTCTCCCCCTTCTTAATGCAATTGAGCCAGCCTGAGCTCCGTAGATGCCTTGGCTCCCCTTACTGCCCGTGTCACCTCCTTCCATTCCATCAGGTATTCCTCCCAGTCCTCCCCCTCTCTGTTTTCTTGTACCTCCTTAAGGCAGCTCTTTTCCTCCTTG
Organism: Neoceratodus forsteri; assembly: GCA_016271365.2. Taxonomy (NCBI): domain Eukaryota; kingdom Metazoa; phylum Chordata; order Ceratodontiformes; family Ceratodontidae; genus Neoceratodus; species Neoceratodus forsteri. The sequence continues at coordinate 653,485,811 of CM057450.1, read as the reverse complement.
CCTTTTCCATGACTTCCTTGCTCAGCCAGCTCAGTTTCTTAACCCTAGCCATCTTGCTCTGGGCCTTGCAGCAGGTTTTGATTGCCTCCACTATACCCAGCTTTATGAGCTCCCACCTCTGGTTAGTGCCCATACTAGATTGAATTCTGGCCAGGTACCCTTTTACCACTTCCCCCATCTTCCCAAAGTCAGTCATCCTCAAGTCCAGCACTCTTGTGCCAGATTCCACTCCTTCCTTGCCCATATCCAATGTGAGTCATACTGAGTGGTGGTCACTCCCTGACAGCGGTTCTTCCACCATAACTTCTCTCACAAAGTCCCCATTTGCCAGCACAAGGTCAAGGGTATTCCCTAACCTGGTCGGTTCACTGACCATTTGTAGCAGAAAGCTGTCCCGGAAGCCATCCAGCAGTATCTGCTCCCTTCTATTCCTGGTTGTTGGGGTACTCCAGTCCACTCCTCGCATGTTGAAGCCCCCCACAATCACCACACTACCCTTCTCACAGGTCCTCCTGATCTGTCCCTCTAGTTCCCTGTCTAACTCCTCCATCTGACAGGACAGCCTGTACACCACTCCTATTCTGAGAATCCTATTCTTGGAATCTTGGATTTGCATCCAAAGTGACTCTGTACTACCCTTTTCTCCTTCTTCCCTTACACACTTCAGTCCTTCCTTCATATATAGTGCCACCCCCCTGTCCTTTCCCAGTCACCCTGTCCCTACAAAATAACCTGTGCCCTGGTACAGACATGTCCCAGTCATTGTATTGGATGGCCTATGTTTCTGTGATTCCTGCAATGTCCACCTCTCCCTCTGCCGTTAGCACCTGTAACTCTGCAGTTTTCCTCCTAAGGCTCCTAGCAATAAGGGTAACCACCTTCCACCTTCCCCCCCATCCTGCCTTCCTTTACTAGCATCACCAATAGTACTTGCCATTTGTCCTTTGTCACTGTTATGGGGGAATAAGCTCATATGGTTTCCCAACCTGTGGTCTCTGCATGTCTCTTGCACACTTGCCACCCCCCCGCTCCTAGTTTAAATTCCTAACTTCCTCTATGTACTCCTCCATCCCCTGTTTCAACACTTTCTTTCCCTCCTCATTCAAGTGTAGTCTGTCCTTGGCATAGAGACTACTGTCCTCTCAGGTCCCTCCCACCCTCCCCAACAGCCCATACCCTTTAACATGACACCAGGTTCTTAGCCATCTGTTAAATTCCTCTATTCTCAGCTTTCTTGTTGTGCTTGCCTTGGGCACAGGAAGTATCTCTGAAAAAGTTACTGATCTTCCTGCCCCTCACATAATTGTCGAGTTCCTCAAACCTCCTCTGGACTATATATCTACTGTCTTGTCAGCCAGGTCGTTCATCCCAAGATGTATAATTAAATGAGGCTTGTCCCTACCCCTTCTAGCATATTTCAGAACAGATTGTCCCACCCTTTCTGCTGTCATTCTTGGCATGGCCTCCACCCAAATGTGACTATGTCTCTTCCCCTTGCTACCCCACCTGACTCCTCTTAGCATTGAGTCCCTCAACACTAAAATTCCACCCCTTTTACTCCTTGCTTGCTTCCATTCATCTCCATCTCTCATTTCTCACTCCTCTTCTTCCTCCTGCACATTATTTCCCCCTTTTGCCTCTGTTGCAATTCTCCCAGCAGACATTCCTCCCACTCCGGTTTGGTCGAGGCATTTATCAATTACTCCTCCAATTGCATCACCTCCCTCCTCCTTCTTCCCCTCTAGCAGTGCAAAACTAGTTTTTGTAGACCCTTCACAATGCCCACTTCCTCTTTCTTCATAGTAACCTGTTCCATCCTTTCACTCCATGACTTTTGCCACTTCTTCTCCTCCCCTCACAACTCCCTGTCTCCTCCTTCTGTTTGTCTTTTGTCTCCTGACCTATTTCCCCAATAATCGTTCTTCCTGGCCTGGTCCCCTTTGTCTCCGCTTCCCTTCTTCTGACCCTCTCCTCACCACTGTTGGCTCAAATTGCCCTCCCTCATCTCCCCTCCTCCTTCCCTCCAGTATTGGGCTAAACCCACCTCCAGTCTACCTTGCCTGTCTTAGTTCCTCCTGCAGACCCTCAGTCTCCTTTCTAAGTTTCTCTATGTGGTTGCACACTAAACATCTCCCACCCTCCAGGCAATTTTTAGAAAGATTGGTACACCGCAGTTGTTGCAGCCCACCTCCCTACTCATTGCTCTCATTGCCCACCAGTGACCCCCACCCCTCCAAATGAAGGATACCAAACACTCTCCCAAGTCTCACCTCTCCTCCCTCTATCAGTGCAAAACGTTATTTTCCTTTTCTTAATTTCCCTTACCCCCTTTTTGTACATGTCTAGATAGATTGAGCAACTGCCTTTTACATTCCTGTCCTTCCTGTCCACACCCAAAAAGAGACATTAAGTAACTATTGTACAACCCTCTTCAAACTCCTTTTCCTCCTTACCACAATGCAAATAGCAATTCAAAGAAGTAACAATGAAAGCTCCTTGATTTGCAGTTACTTCCCTTCCACTGAGATAGTAGTTACCTCTTCACTCACTGCTGTTCCTTTCCTGGATGTCTGCTTCTGCTATGACAGGTGCATGTCCTTTGCCCATTTGGGGAAGTGATGTTAGAACCCCTGGTATAAAGAAAATCACAGACATGGGGTGGGTGGTGTGAGGGGCAGGGAGGGTGGGACCAGCCCATGCCTTCCAGAATCAATCAGTTAGCTGAGGCCCCTGGTCAGACCATTAGCACCCTTCCCCCACTATGCACTAAACTTTGCAGCTAGTGAAGCCAGCAAAAGGCAATCATAATTCCACTAAAGCACAGAAAATAGGTTTGCTACCAAAAGAAACAGGTCTCCAATTCAAACAGCCTCACCAACAACACATCAAACTAAGCCTGAAATTAGAAGATGTAGGTCTCCAATTCAAAGAAACAGCCCCTACAAAATCACATCAATAGGTTTTAAACCAGAAGAAATAGGCCTCCACAAATGCAGCCTGCTACACAGTGAAACATCAAACAAATGAGCCCACTTATAGCCACCAAAATAGGTTTCAAAATAGGTTTCAAAATTCCAACAGCCACAAAACAATACCCTACTAGCCCCTTAGAAGTAGTAAGAAAGAAAAGAATCAACCTTCTACCAAGTAATCTGCAAGGAAACAATGTAAAAGCAGCAAGGTTTTAAATCAGAAGAAATAGGCCTCCACAAATGCAGCCTGCTACACAGTGAAACATCAAACAAATGAGCCCACTTATAGCCACCAAAATAGGTTTCAAAATTCCAATAGCTCCAAAACAATACCCTACTAGCCCCTTAGAAGTAGTAAGAAAGAAAAGAATCAACCTTCTACCAAGTAATCTGCAAGAAACAATGTAAAAGCAGCAAGGTTTTAAATCAGAAGAAATAGGCCTCCACAAATGTGGCCTGCTACACAGTGAAACATCAAACAAATGATCCCACTTATAGCCACCAAAATAGGCTTCAAAATTTCAACAGCCCCCACACAATACCCTGCTAGCCCCTTAGAAGTAGTAAGAAAGAAAATAATTAACCTTCCACCAAGTAAAATCCACAAGAAACAATTTAAAAGCAGCAAGAAGAAGCTACTGTACTGGAACTGATCTGATCCCTTCCCCTTCTGGTTACTCCTAACCTCTGTCTGAGCCTTTGCATTTCTTATCACTTTTCCTGTCTCTTTTAGTTTCTGTTTGTATTCTTTTTTGTCTGCCTTGTTCCTTGACTCCTTGTACTTTCTGAAGGCTATGTGCTTCTCTTTCACCATGGTTGCCACCTCCTTGGAAAACCATAGTGGGTTTTTCCTCCTTTTTTTCTTACTAACCTGATGAGCACACTGTGATGTGACCATGGTTATTGCATCCCTCTACCTTGTCCAACATTCCTCAATGCTCCCTTCTGTTGTGTTGCTAAGGTTGTCCCTCAGGCAGGCCTTCATTTTTGTGAAGTGTGCCCTCCTTCAGTTTGGAGTGTATGGAGTCTTCAGTCCTTTTTACCCTGAACCATATCATGTAATAGTCACTGTTGCCCAGGTGGTTCTCTACTTCGATGCCCAGAACCCTATCACTATTTGTGAATATCAGATCTAGAATCACGTTACCCCTTGTGGGTTATGTCACTAGTTGACTTAGACCTGCTTCCTGTAGTGTGACTAGGAATTCCCTGCTTTTTTGTGATGCAGCTGTGTGGGTACTCCAATCTACATCCAGCAGATTGAAATCCCCCACCAGCACCACGTCCCCTTTGCCTGACATCTGGAGGATGGTTTCCAGGATTTCCTTATCCCTGGCTTCCTCCTGATTTGGGGGTCTGTAGGTTATTCCTACCCGAATGGGTTTCCGGCTTCTGGACCCAACTGTGATCCATAGATGCCCACCAAGGTTTCCAGGTTCACAACTCTGCACTCTAAACACTGGACTATAATGCTGTTATGTTGAAGAACATGACAGTTAAATTAAAAAGAGGAAGCAGTTTAGGCACAGATTGTTATATCCAGTCACTAAAGTGAACTTTGCTAATCTACTGTGAGTTACGTTAAAGATGGACTAGCATAGAATTTGGTTTTCTATAATTAAGTATTAAAGCATGACCAAGGAAGTCTAATTAAATAGTCTTGATCCTAGCAAGGCTCTTGGTTGGTTACTGCATCAGTCGTTAGTGTCTTAGAAATGACTAATCCAGCTGCCAACTGACGCTGGGCAGCATGCAGTGTGTTAAATATAAGATACACTCATGCAGTACTGCTTGCCACACACCGCTAAAAATGACAAAAGTAAGTAATAAAGTTTTAGAAATAAAAGTTGTTATTGTGATTATACTTATAATCTAAATTACAACCTTGAAATGCCAGCCTGGTGGTGTAGAGGGCCAAGGCACCTTGTGCCTTACCTCTTACCATGCTGGCAACCCAGGGTCAGGTTGCTGGGGGCTGGCCGGGGAGGGAGAGGATAGAGCATCCAACAACAGCTGTCTTCTTCTGGGGTGGGGCAGGTGATGGCTCCCAGCTAAGCAGCGGCTTCCAGTGGAGACTGGGAGTACACTCATGATGGAGTCATGAAAGGTTGGGGGAGAGGTCACGGTGGATGTCCACAAGTTGGGAGTGGGAGCATGCCTGGCACATGCTGGACATTATTACACTTCCATGCCTCTGAGGGGGGGGGCTCATGATAATGCATGCAAGGAAAAAAAAAACCCTGGCACCTGATGGAGATGAAGGAGCAATTGCCCCATGCCCACTGTTGGAGCATGCCTTCCCCTGATCTTGATATCCCTCAGCCCGCAATGCGCCCACTGAATTAGACTGAAGGAGCACCCAAGGTAAGTGGAGGGTGGCCCTGTCCTGAGGTCCACATGTCAGGGGGTTACCAGGTGGGATAGAGGATGCCAGTTTCTGGGAATCTAGGGTGAGGGGCGTCTCAGGCCAGGTGGGACAAGCAGGTGACCACCAAGGGATGCCTCAGGAACCAGTGACTGGAGGGAAAAAGAAAATAAAAAAAATACAACCTTGAAGATGGTCCTTTCCTTGGCTTAACAACTGGCTGGAGGGCATTATCCCCCTAACCGGTCATTAATTCCTTGTAAATGACAGGCTTTTCAGTTGTCATTGATTAATTAATCTAACCTAAGGGGCCATGAAACACGAGTTGTAGCTAAGTATCTTATGCCCCTAGAACTAGTTTAACAAAGGTAACCTAACCCTTTGAATGCCTTAATGTTTTTATTAAACTTTTTTTTTAATTAATGTTTTAAAACTTTAAATTCTAATTGCTGTACTGCACAGAAGGGTGTCCACCTTCTAGTCATTGAAGAGCTTGTGGATCCGAAACAAGTAGAAAGGAAAATAATGACAATTTTAAATAGTAGTCAGTTTTAACTTTTTATTTCTGAAGTATTTTTTCCATTTGCTCACTAGAAAGTCTTCTGTGTGATTTATTGTGCTGGATGTGTGTAACAGCTCTTAGCCTGGTAGCTGACATATCTGTCTCTATCCCCCCACTACATCATCAGCATTGTGATCTCACTGACAGTAGCATCACAGGTAACTGACCTGGTTGCCACTGAGTGGCTGTTCCTAAGCAGCAATGGTGTCATTGTCAGTGAGGTCATAATGCTGATGTAGAGGGGAGAATAAAGCTAGATATGTCAGTTGCCAGGCAGAGTATTGTCTCACATATCTCACCTCCTAAAATCAGGTGAATAATCATCTAGTTAAACAAAGGGAAAAGAAAAAGTACCTCAGATATAAAAGGTAATGGCTGACTGCTTTTAAAAACTAATATTAGTTTTAGGCAGTACACTAGCTCTTTAATACAGCCCTGTTAGACTGATGTCAGCAAATCAAAATGCTCCATTTCCAATCACTGCTTTACAATAAATATTTTGAGCACCCTGTAATTATGATAAATGATCATGGTCAACCAGGGGTTAAATTGGGCAGTATCTCACAGGAACTCCATGTCACCTCCCTTTACAAAGAGTTCCTGTACTCTGAAATCTTTCTGGACTGAATACTGCAGGAGATGTCCACCCCCTAGAGAATATGGTTCCTCCTTTTTCATATCTAGAGAGTAAAGTCCCATCTCTTTAACATTTCAAATTTAACCCTGGTGATCGACAGCATTAGGGAAAGCATTTAAGGTCTGATCCACCTCTGAATGGCTCCTCTGCACATACCAAGCAACTCGCAGCATTCAGAAAATCCCCCCATCCAACTGGGGGCAAGACCTCTCACCTGATCCTATTCTGTCACCGGAGTTATTTGGGTGGTTGGGTTAGTAGATGATTAGCAGTAGAGTCACACACTGAGGCATTCCTCAATGCCAGATACACCTGGCTGTTTGCATCAGGAGGGTACAATAGTTTTGCTGGGTGAACCGATATAATCTCTCCATATCCCCTACCTCTGATCTTCACAGCATTTGGGACCCCAGTCAGATGTCCCCCCAAGTTGTCTCCAGCCACAACATCACAGAACAGAAGATATGTTTAAAAAAATGTTGCCCTGAATTGCAGATATGTCTGTCCCAGGCTGGACTCTCATCATATCCTATCACCTGCTTGAAACACAGAAATATAGAATTTGACAACTGATAAGGAATGCTTTCCCCACCTAGTCTGCCCATTTTCCCTGCCTGCTGAAATACTGCAAACCCTACTCAGTCTTCAGCTTTACCCTCCCTTTCCTAACCACTAAGGTTCCCTTATGCATATTCCATGCATTCCTGAATCCTGTTAGTTTTTGCCCTCACCACCACCACTTTGAGGCTGTTCCATGCATCCACCACTCTTTCTGTGAAGAAGTACTTCATCACATTTCCCCTGACTTTGCCCCCTCCAGCTTCATAACATGACTTCTTGTTCTTGAACATCTTTTTTTTCTGAAAAATGCTTGTATAGAGCAAGGGATCCACAAGCTGCCAAAACCAGGCTTCTGATGTGGTAATAACAATAAATGAAAAACTGATACGCCATTGAGTCAGTGACTCATTTACAGTGGTTTCTGATGGATCATTTCCAAGTGTATCTTGGTAGCACAGAATGGTTAAGTGACTTGCTCAGAGTCACACACTATGCAAGTAGAGGTTGTGGGAATCAGTCCCAGGCCTGCTGGATGCTCCAAGCTCATTCTCATCTCATTAACCTCAGAACTATAGTGTTAGCATTTGAAGCTGGAATAAATACTTGGCACCATAACCAGACTATTCACAAACATGGAGAAACACCAAAACAAAACTGGAGCTATCTCTGCTCTGTACAGCAGCTCCTGCAGGTTTAAGAATTGAAAGAAAAAAATTCAAGAGCTTTGTCATGCCATGAGCATGGCATTTTAACTCTTAGCTATAACATTTTTGTAAAAAAATATAGTTTTTGCACACAAATGGTCAAGAATTTATAGCTCTTCTATATACAGAACGATCTCCTCGATCATTGCTTTTGTAGGCCTTCCTCCTCACAGACTCTTAGCTGTCCTCTTCAGTCTGGTGCCATGTAGCAAAATCATGCTAAGTAATCCTAGAGGTGTTCTACACTTCTAATTTAGGTTCTACAAATTTTTGCAATGCTTTGATAATCAGAACTTCTAAGACTCCAGTGCAAACTTTTTGAACATTATTAAAAGCAACAGCAATAACAACAGACTCTCGCAAAAGCTGATATGGCTGCAGCAAAGCTCACTGAACTCATGGTGAAAATAGTATAGTCCTTCGTGTCCAAGATGGCCATTGGAGCTCAGTGCCTGTGTGCAAGTTATCACACATGCATGTGATGAAGTCATGCATGCACGACTAGTGCATGCGCACTGATCTCTGGTGGCCATTTTAGACACGGCAGATTGTGATGTGTTCTGCCATGAGTTCAGCGAGTTTGGTGGGTGATGGCAGAAAAAAATAATTCACCCATGGGGGGGGGGGGAGGATGAGCACACTGATTTAGAGTTGTAGAAGGAAGTACTGCAACTCCAAATCCAAATGTGTGTTTTAGTATACCCTTTTTTGAGTTACTGCAAGATGGCTGCAGGCTCTGCCTACTGTAGCCGTAAAATTATGGTACATAATGATCTGTGAGTATGTGTGAAAGACAGTCTCTCCTCTTGCCTCAGAGGTATGCTGCTATTTGGTAAGGCTTGCAGCTCACACTGTACACTTGATTCTACATGCAAAGTAAGAAATGGTGGGGTCACATGCATTGTTTCTTTTTGTCCGAACAGGCACTTGGCTAAAGCAAAGTAAACTGTATTTGCCCTTTATAAAATGTGAGACTTGTTTAATTCTTGTGTTTACTGGTATCCTCTCAAGCAAGAAATGTTGCATTTGCAGAACAAAGGTCCCCATATCTGAATGGTATGCAAAGTGACTTGTATAGGTTTGTGCATTTGTGCAACTGGGTGAGTAAGTCATGGAAATGTAGACAGGAAATTGCACACTATAGCTCTGTTCTTTGCTAAAAGATTTCCAGTACATTTCAAGTGAGTGCTGTGCAAAGCACTACTCAGTGTAGGAGTGCAAATCACAATAGTAAGCACACACGCTAAGCACCTAACAGGGATCAACAGTGAAGGCAGGCTGGGCAGTTTGCAAGATACTAAGCTGTTAGCATTGCAGTGCAAATGTGCCTTATTACTAACGACCCAACGCAACATGCATGGTGCTAACACCTCTTTACCATATCACCGGTTGTCATTTACATGTCTTTTGCAAGGCACAAAGCTCCTCAGAGTGGATGTGGGCTGTGGCTACATAGTGCAACAGAACAATCAAACCATACCTCTCAACTGCTATACATTTTGCATAGCGCTATGATTTTTATATTCAGATTTACCTTTGCTCTGCAAAGGTTTACTGATGTTCTTAATAATGTTAGAGCTATTTCTGAACACACACGCACACGCACACACACACACACACACACACACACTATTAAATCAGTGAACTAACTTAATAGAAACATTACTTAACACCAAATATATGGGGCCCACTATTTATAGGTATCTTATTCTTTAAAATAAGAAAGTGCTACACATTCTGTCCATTTGTTCTGAAGTGTGAAGGCCAGTGCTATGAATTTTAGTGCTGAGAGATTGAGAGATATGATCCAGACATGTGTTAAGGGTGAGTTGAGAGGAGTCAGCATTTGTTTTGTAACAGTGAAACAATTGTAATGCTGTGTTCAGGGAGCCCAGCACTATGGTGTTTATGTGCACATTAAAAAAGCCATTACATATGTTTGTGTAACTGGATCGCAGTATAGATGTTACAGGTGTTGCTTTCTTGGTTACTACACCTGCCTTGCATCTGTGCAGGCCAAGCAAGGTTGAAGGTCCTAGGCTCATTTAACTCTTCACATGGGTGGTTTAATTTGAGGGGCAACAAAGGGAAACATCATATGGTGCCTCCACCAAGAAAGAAATAGTGGGCCTAATAACAAGTAGAATACTGCCGCCTGGGATGCAGTATCAACCCACCTCCCCAATAACTATTGTACACCACCTGAAAACCAGTCTGTGTCAGTACCTACGCTTTAATTGCATTTTCATGCTCTTTTGTACCATTTAGAGTAGATTTCTAATAATATGCTCACACACCAAATTTCAGAAACTAACAATAGGACTTTATTGTTCACCAGCACAGGTCCTCTAAACGGATTAGGGATAATGCAAAACTGTTTCAGCAATTATTTATTTTCCAATAACAACACAATTTGCACTTTCTTTAATTTTACTTGCATCACCCCAAGCAACGAGCTTTCCACAGTCCAGGCCTCTCCACAGAGCTACTGTACTAGGGGTCCCCACACCCTTAATTAAGATTTCCAGACTCACCCACTGTACTGTAGGGCCTTCCACTATCCTCAGTAGAAGATCACAACAGGTTCAAATAACTTTTAAATCAATTACTTTCTTGAACTCCAGTTTAGTCCTAACTAGTGGGTACTCAGATAGATTAAATACAGTTGCAAGCCTGATGTCATGCTACCCGGGAATTTTTGTTGGTACACTTACAGATACAAAAGCTTGCTGGCCCCACTGACTTTTGATTAGCATTTTTTTTAATAGCAGAACAAAATTTTAATCCAACAGAGAATCTGGCACAAGTTGTTTTCTAAACAACGGAAAATTCATCAGCAGCAGTTTCTGACTGGGCAAGCCAGTACTCACGTATTCTGTACCAATAGAAAGCAGTTGCAGATTCTTCTAGATGGATGAGGTCACAGCAGCAGGCAGATGATGGATGTAGGCCAAGGCTAGGCCTAAGCATTGCTTCACAGTGTTCTTTTCTCTCGATCAGCACGTGGCAGTGTGGCAAGTTTGGAAGGGCTGAGACCGATGAGCTACCTCGCCTCACCCAGTGGATGTTCACTCAATCAAGAGTACAAGTATCCTGGAGATGAGCATCTGGCCACTTTTATACTTGGCACACCAGACAGGATAGACCAGCTTGTTCTCACTTCTGATTACAGCAGTCTGCAGATGGCTCCAGCAGATTCGGTCTCTCACAGCACTTTCTCTGAGCTCAGATGGACGTTTCAGTAACCGGATTCAGCTCACACCAGGATCTCATTCTCTGAGACCTGGCAATGCACTCAGCTCCCCTCCTTATCTCTTCTTTCCTCTCCAGTGGCTGGGGAAGGACTGCTCTAAAATTCTCCTATACTGGTGGAGGGGTTTAGCTTATCACCTCATCTCTTCGTCTCTTATTGGCTGTCCAGCTTGTTACTCACACTCTGGCTCCCTCAGTGGCTGCAAAAAGGCACCAAACACTCTACTGCTCTTCTTCACAAGTGCCTGTGTCATTACCACGACCCCTGTACTCTGGTTGGTCGATTGCAGGGGTCAAGGGTTGCAAGATACTGGTGTCTATCTATTTACACTAAGTTCCATGCTTGGCTGCTGTTTCTCACAGTTTTATCATTATTGCTGGCTGCTACTTTAATTTTTTTGTAATATTTAATCCATCTGAAACACAGTCTGGTTCACCGTGATGACATCAGCGATCCCTGCAGTTCATCTTTGGGTGCAGGGGCACCCCTTTCAGCAGTGACTTACAGTGAAAGAACAAAAGGACAAACAACTTCTCTTCTCTTGGCCTCCAGCACCAGTCCGAGCTGAAGTATGCAGGCATCAAAGGTGGCCCCAGTTCAAGTATCTGAGGGCTTGAAAGGTAAGCCCCACTTTTGAGGTGGCTATACTTGTCTTTGTATTGTGGTCTTCTGACCTCAAGGGTGTCACATAAAATTAGTAATCCCTCCATCACCAACACTGCACAAAGCTCCAGTGCCTGCATTGTTCCATCCCCGATGTACAGTATTTCACTAGAGCAGGACTTGCTTGTTAAACATCTTTCTAAACTGCTAAATAGCACTGCACAAACAAGCCGTCAGTGTACCCACCAGACTTCCAATATGCCAGTGTGCCCTGTATGCATGATTCCACCTCTCACTAGCATCTAGCTTTGCACTTCAAGTAAATGCTAACTGCTTTGCGCTGCATAAACTGCTGCTTCAGCTATAAGCATTGAAGTGTTAACCAATGTACGTATGCCAAGAGCTGCTTGTGTGGCACAGACACAGTTACTGCAGCACAAATAATTTCAATAGGCTGCTGTCAATCCGTAAATTAAATAAGCACATTCATCAAAGACACAAACTACTTCCACATAAAGTCAGTACCTAAGTTATGGGGTCAAAGAAAGCATAGTGATACATGGAATGTGGAAAGTTCCAGGAGAAAAACAGGATTGTAAATCAAGTGTATAGAGATGTGCCAAAGACCACCAGTTGCAGAATTTATACATTACATTTGTTTCTAAATAGTGACAAATAATTGCTTAACAATAGTTAAACACTGTCAAAGCAAAGTCACCCATCATCATCACCATCATCATCATCATCATCATCACCATCCATTATTAAGCATCCAGGGCAATAGTTTAGCAGACTTGTTCATGGCTGGCAATGTTTTTACGTTGACACAACCTGGAAATGTTTTCAAAATCTGGCCTATTATTCAGGATTTCCTGACAATGGCAATGTGCATTTTGGTGTTTATTCAACAAAGTTCAAATAAAAACAATATTTGCTGGATTATAAATTGACGCATTGTTGCTGACGTTGACATCAGGGTTATTGCTGTGAGGTGGCATTCAGGACTACGGCCCTTCCCTTGCTTTTATGACTGCCCTCTAAAAATCATACCCAGCCAAGTGACATCCATATTCCATCTAACAAATTATAAATCAGTGTTTCCAGCCATGAGCTTAACTCAGGAAACAGTGCTGTGATTTTGTCTTGCCCCAATGTCCTGTAAATATTCATTTATTTTATTAATTATTTCCACACCCAGAGAGATTTGCTTAATGTTCATACCTAATCTTCAAAAGGGGCAAAGGTCAAGATTAATATTAACAGCAGCAGCAAGTGTTACATACTGTACTGTACATAAGGTCGCATAGAATCCTGTAAAATAGTTTAGTCAGTCATCATAAAAGTAAATACAATGAAGCAGTGCACATTTACTATGTGTTCTTTGATTAGTACCAAGTGTTTATTAAGCAATTCCTGACCATGTTTATCATACAGTATAATTTTGATTTGAAAAGAAAGGAGGGAGGATGTATGTTCCTTAGCATCTGTCAAAGAATTCCAGATGACAGGAGCAGCAAGCAATAAAGCCTGATTGCCCCAACTTGTTGTGTAGAGAACATAGTAATGTAGACTCTGACAGCAGATAAGGGCCACTTGGCGCTCCCAGTCTGTCCATATTATTCATTCTCTTTTTTTCTTTTCTACCTTCATTTTTGCTGAAGACACATTTGGTATATGGTGCTGTCTCCCCCTCTCTTCTTACACCTATGATTCCCTTTTGCCCATCCCAGGCATTTTTGAATCCCACCATTATTTTGGCCCCCAATCTCTCAGCTGGAAGGCTGTTGCCAAGAATCCACCACTCTTTCTGTAACAGTATTTCCTGACATCTCTCCTGGGCGCCCCCCCCCCTCCAGCTTCAGAGCATGTTCCCTTGTTCTAAATTACCTTTTTTTCCTGAAAATTACTCTCCTCCTGTACTTTATTAATCCCTGTGAGATATTTAAAGATCTCTATCATATCCCCTCCCTCCTTTCCTCCAGGGTGTACATATTGAGCTCCTTTATCCTCATTTTGTAGGGCTTATGATGCTGACCCTGCACCATTTTAGAAGCCTTCCTTTGGATCATCTCCACTCTGTCTATGTCCTTCCTGAGACGTGGTCTCGAGAACTGGACATAGTACTCAGTGTGGGGTCTTACTAGTAATCTAAATAGGGTCAACATCACCTCCCTTTTTCTGCTGGTGATACCCCTTCCAACGTTCCCCAGCATCTCTCTAGCCCTCCCGACTGCCTTGTCACATTGCCTGGCCAACTTTAGGTCATTTGATATGATTAGCCCAGAACTCTTTCCTGCTGGGTTATTGTGAGTATCTCTCCACCCATTTCATACTCTGCCACTGGATGTCTATGTGATAAGTTCTTTATTTTGCTCTTTTTTGCATTAAACTCCAGCAGCTATACCCTTAGCCACTCCTCCAGTTTTTTCAGATTCTTGCTCCCCCCCCCCCCGCCATTCCCCAAGTGTACACCCTATTGCAGATTTTGGTGTCATCCACAAAGAGGCATACCTTCCCTTCCGGGACCAGTGGCAACACTGATCCCTCAGCCCCTGAGATACCCCACTGGTCACCCTTCCTTCCTGGGAGCATACTCCGTTTACTACCATGCTCTGCCTCCTAGTCACTAACCAGTTTTTTACCCATGTTACCACCTTGTTGCCCACCCCCAAGCTACTCTGTTTGCTTACCAGCCTCCTATGTGGAATGGTGCCAAAAGCCTTGTTGTAATGCAGGTAGGCCACTTACTCTTCTCCACCCTGATCTAACTCGTTGGTCACCCAGTCAAATAAATCTATCAGATTTGTTTGACATGTCCTCCCACATGGAATTCATGCTCCCTTGGGTCCTGTAATCCACTGATGCCAGATATTCCACTATGCTTTCCTTAAGTAGTGTCTCCATTACTTACCCACCACCGATATCAGGCTGACAGGCTTATAAGTGCCCAACTCTTCCTTGTTACCATCTTTGTGAAGTGGGACTACATATGCCCTTTTCTAGTCTTCTGGGACCACTCAGGTTCCCAGAGGTCTGTTAAATTGATCTGTCAAGGGTGCAGCCAGTTCCTCCATGAGTATCCGCAGCACTTTTGGATGCACTCCATCTGGTCCCATAGCTTTATCCACCTCTGTGTACTTTCAGAACTCTCTCCTCAGAGAAGGGTCTAGTACCTACTTTCCTGCCACCAAGGATCATGAAGCTTTGTCATGGTTCTTTCTTTTCCCCTTCCATTGTAAACACTGAGCAGAAGTATCTGTTCGAGATGTCCACATTTTCTTGGTCCTCCTCAGTACAATCCCCCTCCTTCCTCCTTACCCTTACAATCCATCCCTAAGTCTTCCTCTTATTGCTAACATATCTAAAAATGTTTGGTCCCCTTTTGATACCACCTGAACTATTCTTTCTTCAGTTTATGCTTTCGCCCTCCTTACCACTTTCACTTCCTTTGTTTTTCCTGATACACTTCCTTGTCCTTCTCTCTCTGGTCTCCCTATACTGTCTGAATGCCACACTTTTTGCCTTTACCTTTCTTGTCACCTCCTTCAAAAACCATAGTGGTCTCAATTTTCTTTTGCTTTTGCTTACTTACTTAACACAGAAGTTTGTTGCTTTTACTATGCCTTCTTTAAGTTTTGCCGACTGTTCCCCCCCCCAGATCCTCACCCTCTGCCAGGTCATTCCTGACGCACTCAGCCATCTTTGTAAAATCAGCCCTTCTGAAGTGCAGGACTCTCATCATTGCATGGTTGGATTCCGCAGCTGTTCAAATGCTGAACCACACTGTACGATGATGGCACAGGGTCATAATGTCGCAAGACATTATGCCGCTGCAGTATACTGCACTGCCAATGCAAAGCAATGTATTGCAGCAGCATATGTCTTTGTATTGTGAGAGGCTATAAACCCCACACACACCATTTTGGGGGGCTGCACCCCCAAAACCCCCTTCTAAAATATCTAACTGGCGGGGGATTTATCACGTAATATTGTGTGATGTGTGAAAAAAATATAATTTCTTTAGTCTGGCACTGGGAATTGAAACTTGGTCCTAAATGCACTGCCGGCATCCCTTGCTGCTCATGGCTCATCCCATCAAGCCACAGCAGCATCTCACTGACCCCTTGACCCAGCAGAGGTCATATCCTCTCCATGGGCACAGAGAGAGGGTGCACTACCACGCATACTTCCTTTAGCGGTATTGCACCCTCTTGCTGTTCCCTACCACGCTGTTTCTGTTGCACAGGTGTGTTGTATGCTATTCAGCATGTGACATATTGACCCGGTAGGTATGAGGATCACTGGTCCCCAGATGGTTTCCCACCCCAATGTCTGCAACACCGTCCCTGTTAATAAGCAGGTGGTCCAATATTTCCCCATCTCATGTGGGTTCACTGACTAGCTGTCTCAGGAATGCCCCCTGCAGGGAGTCTCGGATGTCTCTGCTTCTAGCAGGTACAGAGAACTCAGCATTTCTTTTAGTTGCTTTCTCAGTTGGTGAACATAAAATAACTTGGCAATGAGCTACTAGAGGCATTCACGTGTGTATTTTTTTCTGATGAAACCTTCATCTATGGGGGGGCAGCTAAGCACTGCAAGCCAAAGGAGCCAATGTTCCCTTATACTTAGTTTACCTAAGTTTCTCAAAACTATTCTTTCTGTCCACTCAAAACAAATCATATCTCCCACATTCCCACATATAGCTATTTTATGAAAACATGCTTTGAATTCTGTCATTATCTGGGTTTTTTCAGGGGTTGATTTTACCAGTTACTTACCCAGGATAGCCCAACTAAACACAACATCTCATTTTAAGAGTCGGCCAACATTGATCTGGTTCTCCAGTTGGGAAGGGGTGAAGTGCAGGGAGCTCCTGTAACACACTTATGCTCACAGTGTGAGAAAGTAACAGTGATAGAAGTGAAATCTAGGACCTCTGGTTTTATAGTTTACTGCTCTAACCACTAGCCTACACTTTCTTCCAAACTTGATTACGGAGGCACCCCCTCCCGTAAGCTTGAGATCACCATATAGAGTGCTACAGAACTGAGTAGTAAAACCAATTAGAACTGCATTTGCAGTATTTTGTGACTGCAACTCACAGTACCTTGTAATGTTTCCATTAAATATGATACGTGTTGGCTGACCCAATAGCCTACTGAAGAGCAAGTCTACCTTCCATGTGGGGACCCCAGGAGGCTGAGAACTATCCGTAAGACCATACCAAGACTCAGCAACTCTATGGTAGCTCGGAGGGATGAGTAACGTAGACAGAACCCTTCAAGCTGTTTTTTTTATTATTATTTATTGAATTCCTGGAATTACAAACCATTGAGTCAAAGACTCCTTTACAAAGGCTCCCTGTCAGACAATAAATGGTTACAGACAAGTTGAGATACAACAAATTGGATTTCATACATAATAACATAACATAATAACATAAATTGAGTAAAAAACAGTTTGTAGATTACAGGCATGTTCACCAGGTACTATAGTAGGCAGATAGAAATCATTCAATAGTGAAGGAGTTTACAGAGCAAGCAATTAGAGATAGACTTTGTCATATCAACATGAAGGGGGATAATGAACATGAGACCAGGAGGCGAAAGTGGATTAGGGACAGTCACAACATCCTGAGGCCAGGAGAAGCTGATGGAGACTAGGTTTAAATTGCCCCAATTTGGCTAAGACAGAGATCTCTCCAGGCAGGGCATTCAACCATTGGGAGGCCCTGTACATGAATGGTCTCTGGCCAAGAGAGGTTCTACAACAGGGTACTTGCAAGGGAGATTTAGCGGCACTTCTGGTGGCCCTAGTTGGGGGTACCTGTGAAATGAGATGATTGAGGGAAGGGGGCAGAGAGACCCAAGGCAATCTTCTTAGCAAAGAGGCATGTCTGATATCTGAGCAATCACTCAAAGTTCAGCCAATTTGTCAGCGAGTAGAGATCACAAGAGTGTGTAAGTCTACCACACCCAGCCACAAGCTGACAGGCCTTGTTTAGTGCAACCTTTATCCTGTTTAGAGTAGTGTTAGCTGCAGACCCATAGATAATAATGCTATAATCAACTAAAGAGAGGACCAAAGATGTTACAGCTAGGCGGAGGGCAATAGGGAGCAGGCAAGATGTGTGCCTACAAAGTAGCCAATCCTCCTATTGACAGTGGTGCAAACTACATTAACGTGATCGTGAAAGGATAGGGAAGCATCAAGAGTGACACCAAGATATTTAAACTTGTGGACTTATTCCATGGGGGTGAGTTGACAGTTAAGTATATAAAGGGGGAGTCTCTATGTTAAGCAGTGTCAGTGGTTCAGCAGGTAGCACACTTGCCTCTGAGACTGGAAGATCAGAAGTCTGTGGGGTCTATCCCCACACCAGGCACTTGGGTTAAATACTGACACTGTAGTACAGCATGTGGGGCTGCTGCACCCCTGAGGTGCCATCTTTCATATGAGACATTAAACCGAGGTCCCATCTGCCTGCTCAGGTGGATGTTAAAGATCCCATTGCATCTCGAAAAGAGATGGGGAATTTTTTATTGGTTTACCAAAAACATGACTATTTACAATACACAGTTGTTTTTTTTTTTCACATCAAATTACTCTTTTTTTTTTGTTGGCAAAACATATGCCAATACATTAGATTTTGGTCTATCCTACCCAGGTGATATTTGACCATAAGTTATTGCTTCCTTCCTGCCCCATCCATTTTGACTCATAGGCATATATCTTATCTAACTCATCTTGGGTACTAAAAATCAAGTCCATTATTGTAAGTTTCTTCCCTTGAGTTGCTTTTGGTATCTTATTTGCCATGTAGTCCATTTCAATGTAGCTAAAAGCATATAAATTGTATTTTTGTTCCATTTTCCACATTCTTTTGGGAAATTACCATATATCAGTATTTTGTACGTTATCTCTTTAAACAGTGGTTCTCCCCACATTTGTGCTAACATTCCCCATAGTGGTTTTATAAATACACATTCAAAATGCAGGTGTTTCATTGTTTCTAACTGGCTGACACAGTTCTCCTCTCCACACATTCTTTCTGTCATCTGTTTATGTTTTTGGTTGTCCTTCACGTTCAGTTTACCATGCAACACATCCATACTGTATCTTGCATTTTTCTCAGAATCCTTTTCTCTACCATTGCCATTAATATATTTTCTTCCTATATTTTAGGTGGAACCTGAAATACTGGTTCTTCATAATAAAATTTCAGAGTTTCTTTATAAAACCATTTCCTTGTGTTTTCTTTCAGGAAAGTTATTGTAGTTTTTCACTGTTTTAGATAATAAACCCCATTTGAAACATATTTTGGTACCTGGTTATATGTGCCTCTGTTTTCTAATAGTCAGTGTTCATCAAAATATTCTAACCATTCTAAATATCATGGTTTCCAAAACTGAGTACTCTCTTCTAAATAAGGCTTGATGTTGACATAAGTGAAAATACTCTAAAGAAACTACTGGATTAAGCATGTTTAAACTTCATTCCTGCCTTATTCTGTGTGTGATACTTCTTTTAACCGGGTTTAACCTGCTTCCCCATAAGAGTTCAAAAAATAGTCCTATTAGCTTTGTTTGCATTGTTACTTGGAACTGGGTGCATGTATACAATGTATAAAAATATTGGAGTTATAAATGTTTTCAATAGATATATTCTTTTTTCTTTTGACATAGTCCATGATTTCCATCTTGCTATTTTAGCTTTTGCTATCTTGCATTTCTCTTCCCAGTTTTCTTGTGCAGCATTTTCTGTTCCAAACAGTACCCCTAATAACTTTATGTTTCCAGTAGTCATTTCCATCTCTTCTTTATTATTGGGATCTATGTTTCTTAAGGCTAAAATTTTGCTTTTCTGTTTATTTATTTTAATACCTGTTGTGTCTTGTAGGTTTTCTATTGTCTTCAATGCATTTCTCTCTGATTCTACTTCTTTTACCATTATTATGCAATCATCTGCATATGCAATGATTTTTTTGAAGGTCTGTTTACTTTTTATCTCTAAGGGTTGTATGTTTGAATTTTGTTCAATTAACCTTAGAATAGGATCTAAGCTAAATATATATAAAAGCGGGCTAAGGGGGCATCCCTGTCTTACCCCATTGTCAAAAAAGGTAAGTATTCCCAGATAGCCATTTATTTGTGATATTATTTGAGCTCCCTTATATAATGTTTTGATCATATTTATAAATTGTTCAGGTATGCCATATTGTTTCAGAACTGCCCATATACAGTATACTCATGATGTACTGCATCAAAGACAGTTTCCTGGTCTAATGAATATATGAGCCCATGTGTTAGCTTTTTATGCTATCTTTCTACACTTTCCCTAACGTAAATGAGGTTCTGCATTATGTTCATTCAAGGAATTGAACATGTCTGAGTTTCCCATATTAATTTATTTGCTACTGTTGTTAGTCTGTTGCTTAACATTTTGTCTACAATTTTGTAGTCACTTTTTAGCAGGTTTAAGGGTTCTCCAATTTTTTATTTGTGTGATGTCTCCTTTTTTATGTATATGAAACATAACTTCCTGCTTCATACTTTCCCTGAATTGCCCTTTTTTTCTAATGTCTTTGTAGACCTCTTTTAGTACAGGTGTTAAAAAATCTGAAAACATTTTGTAAAACTTGTTTGGAATCCCATCTATACCTGGAGTAGTGTGTGTGTGGATATTGTTTTAGTTGCTTCTTTTATTTCATTTTCTGAAATGTCTTTGTTCAAAATATTTCTCTCTATTTTTGTTAATTCTGGTACTGTACTTGAATTTTTCATAGAAAATCGTAATCTTGTTTAATTTGTAGTTTTTTAAAGGATTTCTTCACGTGCTCCTGTATTATGTGTTGCATCTGTTTTATCTCTGTTTGGATTCCCCCTTTGTCATCCACTAGTGCTTTCATTGTTCTGTTTTTAACACTCTCAGGGCAACTTTCATATGGGTTTGTGTGGAACTTATTCCCTTGTGTTCCATATTTTTGTTCCATAAGTCAGGATTTGTTCCTTTTATACTGGTATTCCTTCTTTTTTTTAATCTCCTGTTTTTGAGTTGAGTTGTCTTCCTCTGATTTTTTTTTGCTTGTGTTAACAATTGTAATAATTATCCTCCATAGCTTAAATACTTTTGGTACTCAGTTTGTTGTTTAAATTTTGCTTTTTGTATCATTAATTCCTTTATGTCTCTCTTTGTATCTTCCCACCATTTTGCTGAATTTTCATAAAATTCGTAAACTGACTCTCTTGCATATAGCAGGGCTATAATTTCTTTTTTATTCTCTTCATTTTCTAGTATTTCTAAGTTCATCCTCCAAAAACTTTAGCTTATTTTGGGGCTTTTTTCTAGATCTTTCTCTACCTGGACTCCCATATGGTCAGATGTTTCTACAGGGATTTGTGATATGTTATTTATATATGTGCTAGTAGGTACAAACCAGAAATCTATGCAAGTGGAGATCTTTCCTTTACAGAAGATATGTTCAGGTTGCTATCCTTTAAGATCATATGTATCTTCTGCATGCTCACTACAGGGAGTACCAGGGGCAGTTAACCATAAGAAGGCAAAGTTCCTGTCCATGGAAATTGCTGCTGGGAAGAACCAACCAACTGTGCTTTTTTGTACTGTAGACAGGCTACTAAACCCAGTCTGTCTGCAGTCAAAAATAGCCTTTTTGAATGCTTTATGTGAAGAGTTTGTTCAGTTCTACTTGGACTGAGTGTCCACCATCAGGCATGGAATTTCTCTAGTGAGCCAATATTTGTCCAACAGTGATTGCCTCAGCCATCCAAATAGCATTCCACCTGGTTGGGGTGAGTTTAAACCAGTGGAGGTGGCTGAGGTTATCAAGGTTGCCTCCAAGCTAAGACACACAAATTGTGAACTGGACCCTGTGCCTACAATTTCTTGATGGGATATGTGGAATCCATTGGCCTGGTGTTTGCTTTGATGGTCTGGTGTTCCCTGTCTGAGGGACTCTTTCCCGAGGCCTTAAAGGAGGCATTGGTGAGACCCCTTCTGAAAAAGCCATCCTTGGACCCTGACGTCAAGGCAAACTACTGACCAACCTCCAACCTTCCATTCTTGGGTAAGATTGTTGAGAAGGATTGTGACATTTCAGCTTGAGGAGCATCTTGTGACCTCTGATCTATGTAAGCCTCTCCAATCTGGGTTTTGGGTGAGGCATAGCACAAAAACAACATTGGTTCGGGTACCCAGTGACCTTCTCAGGGCGAAAGATCAAGGAGAGGGGTCAATTCTCATTCTCATTGATCTTGCCTCAGCTTTTGACACAGTGGACCATTGTGTGTTGCTTGACCACCTCAGGGAATTTTGTGGACTTGCCGGTAAAGCCATCTTTTGGTTTGAGTCCTTTCTCAAAAACAGGAGGCAAAGGGAAGTGATGGAGAATTTCTCCTCCTCCCCCATTCTCCTGTCTTGTAGAGTACCTCAGGGTTTGGTCTTGTCACCAATGTTGTTCATCATGTACATGCTGCCCCGGGGAGGGCTCCTTAGGAAATATGGTGCTTTGGCTTTCATTGCTATGCTGATGATACCCAGCTGTATCTTTTCTTTGCACCAGGGACACCCAAAGCAGTAGACATGCTTAACAGCTGCCTTGCTGAAATCAATGACTGGATGGCCTCCAGCTGGTTGTAACTGAGTCCCGATAAGATGGAGGTACTGGTAGTGAAGTTGAACAGAGGTCGTGATAGGATGGCTTTGAGTGCTGAGACAGGACTTGTCCTGGGTTTGATATCTTTGAAGGCCTCCTCCAGGATGCATAATCTGGGCATTATTCAGGATAGTGACCTGACACTAGAAGCTCAGGTGTCATCAGTCATCCAAATTAGTTTTTACCATCTGAGGAATATCACCAGGATTAGGCCCCTGGTTCTGCCCCTGGACCTCCCTATTTTAGTGCATGCCTTTGTGACATCGAGGCTTGATTACTGTAATGCACTTTACCTCATGGTCTCTGGAGGTAACCTCCACCAGATTCAGCTAGTGCAGAATGTGGCTGCCAGGTTGCTGACTGGGAAGTCTAAGTACTGCCACATCACCCCGGTGCTGCATGCACTGTACTGCACTGGCTGCCAGTCAGGTGGAGGATCCTCTTTAAGGTGGGCTTGCTCACCTTTAAGGCCCTATATGGCCTGGGCCCTGGTTACCTGGTGGACCTTCTTACACCTGCTACCTCAGTCTGCTCCCTCTATTCCTCCTCCTCCTCGAGGGGCCTCTTTGCAATTCCCAGGATGAGGCTTAAAACTGCTGGTGACATAGCATTTAGTGTTGCTGGCCCCATCCTGTGGAATTCACTTCCTCCATCTTTAAGGGAGGCCCCCCTTGGTGAAGGTTTTCAAGGCACACCTCAGGGAATTCCTGTTTGTGCAGGCTTTTCCAGACCCAGCCCTGTAAATATTATTTTGGAATATCATCCTGTTCTGACCTATTATATCTCTGTCCCTGATTTCTTTTATTATTTGTATTGTCATTTATTTCTGAAGTTTTTTAATTAGTTTAAATTGTAGTTATGACTTTGATTATTTATTGATTTTTATTTTATGTCGGTCTTATGTACGGCACCCAGAGCCTCTGGGTTGGGCGTCTTTTAAATAAAATTTGCCTTGACTTCTAGATTGACTTGTTTTAAAATGTTGTTTAACCTGTTCGTGTCACAAAATACTATGCTTGTTTTTCTTTCCCAATCTCTTTTTGACCTTCCACAGTTAGAATCACTCCCTCATAGTACTAAATTTGCTGTGTGTAGAAAAGGTTCTATTTGCTTAAAAAGGCTTTTTTGTTTCTGTTTTGATTTATAGGCTATAGATGTTAATGAGTCTAAAGTAACTGTTTTCTTAAATTGTGTCTACCATAAGTGCTCTTCCTGGACATGTGTTGACTACTTTTTGCATTTTTATACATAGATTCTTAATGAGTATCCCCACCCCAGAACAAGACTCTTCATTTGTGGACCAAAAAGAAGGTCCCCATCTCCAATCTTGTTGTGCTGACTTAATTTCTTGGATAGTGTGCAGCTTTACATCCTACAGGAAAAAAAGATCTCCCCTTAGGTTTCCTAGTAGTCCAAACATGGTCATTCTTTTCCTGTTATTCTTTATACAATTTGTATTTAAAGTTAAGCACTTTAAAGTTTTCATCTATTTTCAGAGTGGGGTGAAGTGGTTGTATCTGTATAGCATTTCTAAGTCTTGTATGTTTTTCCTCTTGTTTTGTCTCTTGCTTTCCTTTTCTTTGATTTCTGGGTGTCTGTTGACTCGGTTGACTGTTGGCTTTAATTACAAAGCCTAGACTGTGTGAGTTCAACGGTCGAGTGTAAACCACACAGGGAGTGAAAATCCCGTTTGGTGGAAGCAATCCTCCCTATGAGCAACACAGAGATATAAAATAAATAAACCTTTTTGAGCCTGTGATATTTAGTGGTTGTGTATTGAGTGTGAAATTGGAATTTGGGGGACGGCCTGAACTGCAGTCCTGCAGTGTAAAAGCGCGTTATATAGGGGTCTCAGAAGGCAACAACAGACGTGGTGGGGGTGCACTTTGTGGGCTGATACTGTAAATACTTTGCACCAATAGAGCTTCAGGAGCTGCAAAATCTCTAAATAACTATCTAACTAAATATGTGCTATTTACACTTGAGCAGGTGGGAGTGACACAACTCCCGATCTGAGGGGATACAAAAGGGTGCTCTGAGTGAGTGACGCAAGCTCAGCGGATGTGCATAGCAGTGCGTGGCAACATGCGCAGAGACATGCATGTCACGTGTCTTGCATGTCCTGCTGGGACTGAGGGGCTGAAGGTTGTGGTGGTAGGTGGCGAAAGACACACAAGGGTAAGAAACTCTAGAAACCTACCATTATATGAGGGTTGGTGTCACAGAACCTAAATAAAACAAACTATTGAATTATGGAGGCACAAACAAATGTTGAGCAGGTGCTGAAAGAGCTGTGTGATAAGGGAGATTTTATAAAGTGTAGTCAATGCAAAATGTACATAAGAAACCTAGCTAAGACCTATACACCAGATTTTAGGTGTGAAAAATGTAAAGAAAGCACAGCTCTAAAACTTGAACTGAGGGAGTTGCAGCAGTCATACTCCCAACATACACATTCTCAGGCTGAGGGGCAGGAGTAAATTGAAAGACCTGGAACTAGTAGGGTAGGGCCCCCTATAAAAATAATAGAAAGTTTGAGTGAAGGTACAGAGAATAGTAATTGGGCAACAGTAAGTGAAGGTATGAAGGAAGGGAGTTGGGCTACAGTCTCAAAACCCCTATACAAGAAAAGGAGGAGGGCCATGGGAGGGAACGGAGTTGAGTTACAAAAAATATACTCCCTGCTTAGCACAGACTCAGGAACTAGCACTAAAACTGTAAAATTGGATGTGGTTCGGGGACCAGAAACTTTAGGGGTACTTCCAGAGACAGAAATATTTGTGATAGGAGACTATATTATAAGAAATACTGATACTGTACTTACGGCTGGCTGCAAAAAGTTTATGACAGTAAATTGTTTACCTGGGGCAAGAGTCTGGGACATCAAACTGCGTCTGCCCAAATTGCTATTAAAATCACCAAAACAAAAAGTGGTTGTGCTCCATGTGGGAATCAATAACGTGGGTAGGGAGCATGAAAAAGATATTGTGGAAGAACTAATGGAATGTACTGAAGTAATAAAATTGGGGGGGACATATACCAATTATATCAGCATTACCACCAATCTTCGGTTGCAACCCCCCCCCCAAAAAAATAGCACCATTCAAAGAATTAACAGTAGGATATCAAATAGGTGTGGAGTTAGGAATATTGCTTTTATAGACACATGGGAGGAATTTATTAGCAAAAAAAAATCTTTATAGAAGGGACGGGTTACATCTAAACCCCCTGGGCACAAAAATATTGGCAACTGAAATTAAAGGAATGCTGAGCATATATTTAAATTAGGTATGGCGAGGGGGGCAGTACCCAGTGGATGAGGGGAGGCAAGGTAGATGTTCCAAACCTAAGTTAGGGTCTAATCATCGTGGTCATCAGTGTCTGCTCCCCAATGCACATCATTTAAATAACACAAAAGAGGAACTTGAGGCACTCATATGTGGCAGAACTGAGGTAGATATGACATTTATTACTGAGACGTGGTGGACTGGGGAGGAGAACTGGGGTAGAGAGATTTCAGGATTCACCCTCTTCCATAAGGATAGAGAGGGAAGGAGAGGAGGTGGAGTGGCAGCATATATATCAAATAAAATAAGGGCTACAGATGTATCGGAAAAGGTCAGATCAGGAGAGATAGATCCAGAAATTATCTGGATTCAGATAATCACTTGTATTCAGAAATAAGTGATAATTGGGGTGTGTCAGAGGCCACCAGGGGCATCAAAAGAATTGTCACAACAGATTACTACTGAGCTCTCTAAAGCATGTGAATTAGGTAGGGTAATACTGGTGGGGGATTTAAACTATGAGGAAATAAATTGTGTCAACCAGCAGGCTTTTAATCTTAGTAGCAAAGTATTTATGGAGCTATGTCAGGAATTGGACTTAATACAATATGTAACTGCCCCTACTAGAGGATATAACACCCTAGATTTAGTTATGGTGGTGAAGGATATTAACATTATGGGATGCCAAATGACTGCACCACTGGGGGGTAGTGACTTGAGGGGGTTTGCTTCTCATACCAGCATTACATACCCTTAGAAAAAGGATATAGGGAGGTTTTTAGTAAAAAAACAGCAGATAAAGAGCAAATACTGAAGAAAATGGATACTATAAACTGGGAAGGTGTACTGTAGGACAAAACAGTTGAAGAAATGTGGGCTATTTTTAAAACGGAAGTAAATACAACTTGTGATGAACACATAAAAAAGGTGAAGGTGTAAAATAGAAAAGGAAAAAATCTAGATGGCTCACAAAGACGGTAATTAATTTAATAAATAAAAAACATGAATATACAAACAACATAAACTGGATGGTAGTACAGTCACCTGGGTAAAATATAAGCAGGCACAGATCAAGTGAAAGAAATTGATAAAAAGAAATAAAGGATGGAAGTCAGGCTGGCGTCCTCAGCACATAAAGATAACTTGCAAAGTTTCTATAGCTATGTGAACTAATTGAAGAAGACAAACAATTACCTATGTACCATAAAGGAAGGGGAAGCCCAAATATCGGATCCCACTAAGATAGCAAATGTCTTTAATAAGTTCTTTAATACAGTTTTCACTACTAAATTGGTAGGAGCAGTAAATTTTAACCCGAATAAAATTTTAGACATAAAAATTTCTACCGAGGTTATTTAAAAAAAAGTTAGGGCACTAAAGAATACAAATGCAGCTGGGCCGGATAACAACTCAAATAACATTTTTAAATTACTCTTTCCTAATATCACTATCCCTTTAAATATTATATTCTAGTGATTGCTGGGGAAGGGGAAGGTGCCCAGAGACTGACTGACAGCAAATGTGACACCCATTCATAAGAAGGGAGATAGGGCAGATTGCATAAACTATAGACCCATATGTTTGACATTGGTGCAAGGCAAGTTGATGGAATCAATATTAAAGGATGTAATAAATCTATACCTAACTGAGACTAAACAGGATGATAGGGAGCAGCATGGATTTGTGGCTGGGAGATCATATATGACAAACATGTTATGTTTTTATGAGAAAATGTCAACATTATTGGATAAGGGAGAAATGGTGGATTGTATATATTTGGATTTTGCCAAGGCCTTTGATAAAGTACCACATTTTGAAATATTAAAATGTTTGTTGGAAGTTGATATGGACTATACAGTGTGCCAGTGTATTCAGGCCTGACTGGCAGATGAGACTCAGAGGGTATGTATAAATAGATATTTGTCTGGGGAGATCCCTGTGACTGGGGGGTGGGGTCCCCCAGGGGTCGGTGCTGGGGCCTGTGCTATTCAAAGTATTCACAGCGTCAATGGTGAAGGGGGCAAACAGCTGGGTAAGCAAGTATGCAGATGACACTATACTGGCCGGGAGAGCAACACAGTTAGAGGGGGCAGAGGCAATTCAGAAAGACTTGGATAGAATCTACAAATGGGCAACCAAAAGGGGAATGAATTTTAATATGGACAAATGCTGCGTGATTCATATGGGCAATAGAAGTCCGGACGGAACGTAACTATAAAATGAATGGGTATATCCTAAGAAAGTCAGGAATGGGACCAGGGCAGTTTGGTAGATCAGAAACTGAAATACCAGGCTTATTGTAACAAACAAATAATAAAGGCAAATAGGGTCTTACGGAATATAACAGGCATTTGTCAATGCTGAACGTGCTCTTGCAGGTATTTGCAGTGGTATGTGGCACTTGGACATGGCTTAAAAAAATCAGTGACAAAGAAGTACAAGCATTTGTCAATGCCAAATGTTGCTTGCATCTATGTGCTGTTTAGGTATTTGGAAGTCATTGGGGTGCAAATATTGAAAAATCGCTAACTTACGAGCGTGCGTAGGAACTGCACAACGCACGCTTGTAAAACAGTCATTTTTAGGAATTTTTTCACCAAATTTTCAACATAGCCATTTTAAGATCTCTGCTCATGAACAGTGTCACTGTGATTTTCTTAATGTATCCCATACATTGATTTCGCACACCGACTGCTCCATTGTGCTCTACATGGGCGGAAACACGTTTTGGGCAGGATGTGAAAAATGACAGCTGTACTGCTCATAAGGAAGTGTGGTAAAATGGCAATGTTGAAAATCTGGAGTGAAAATATTGAAAATTCGCAAACTTACGAGCATGCGTAGGAACTGCGCAATGCACGCTCGTAAAACAATCATTTTTAGGAATTTTTTCACCAAATTTTCAACATAGCCATTTTAAGACCTCTGCTAATGAACGGTGTCACTGTGATTTTCTTAATGTGTCCCATACATTGATTTCTCACACTGACTGTGCCATTGTGCACTACATGGGCGGAAACACGTTTTGGGCAGGATGTGAAAAATGACAGCTGTACTGCTCATGAGGAGGTGTGGTAAAATGGCAATGTTGAAAATCTGGAGTGAAAATATTGAAAATTCACAAACGTATGAGCGTGCATAGGAACTGCGAAACGCACACTCGTAAAACAGTCATTTTTAGGAATTTTTTCACCAAATTTTCAACATAGCCATTTTAAGACCTCTGCTCATGAACAGTGTCACTGTGATTTTCTTAATGTGTCCCATACATTGATTTCTCACACCGACTGCGCCATTGTGCGCTACATGGGCAGAAACATGTTTTGAGTGAGATATGAAAAATGACAGCTGTACTACTCATAAGAAGGTGTGGTAAAATGGCAATGTTGAAAATCTGGAGTGGAAATATTGAAAATTCGCAAACCTATGAGTGTGCGTAGGAACTGCGCAACGCACGCACGTAAAACAGTCATTCTTTGGAATTTTTGCACCAAATTTTCAACATGGGGTTTTTGGGACCCCTTCTCATGAATGATGTCACTGTCATGGTGTTATTCAGGCCTGAAGGGTGATTTCATGCAGTGACTGCGCAGTGACTGTGAAATCACCCTTCGGGCCCGAATAACGCCATGACAGTGAATCATTCATGAGAAGGGGTCCCAAAAACCCCATGTTGAAAATTTGGTGCAAAAATTCCAAAAAATGCCTGAGATATGCAACAAAGTTGAAAACCCCCTATCTAGCCCATTATACAGCTTACTGGCATTTCCTCAGTTCGTGGTCGGCTTTGAAGAGTGCAGGCGTGTTCCCGGTCCACTGATGACCGTCGACACGAGCTCGAAGGTAAGTATGGGGTGGGATGCAGTGCGAGGGTGGGTGCGGGTTGGGAGGGGCTGGGAGAAGAGCTGTGGGACCATTTTCAATTTACAGGTTTGTAAAAAAGACGACGTGACATTTGCCATGCTGGGGTGGGCTCCCCAGCATGGCAGAAGGTATGGCTGGGGGCCGTGGAGCCAACGGGATTGGCACCCCGCCGGCAGACGACGGTGATGTTTGCCATGCTGGGGTGGGCCCCAGCGTGGCAGCAAAGATTTGGGCGAGGATACGTGCTGTGTATGACAGCGGTGGTTTCTTTAAGAGAGAAAACCACCACTGTCATACACAGCACCGCATCCGATTGGTGCAGGACTGCCACGCCTGCTCAATGGAGCAGGGGATTGCAGGGGAGGGGCACACCTCCAAAGTGTCCCATTCTCCCAAGACGTTCCTTGCGCATGCACGCAAGCGAACGTAAAAAGGAACTTCAATAGTAGGAAGGCGGCAGTGATTATCCCTTTGTACAGAGCCTATGTATGGCCTATTTTGGACTATGGTACTCCGGTGTGGGGGCCCATAAATAAAGGGGTGGTGGCAGGGTTGGAGAGGGTGCAGAGGAGGGCTACAAGAATGATGCGTGGCATGCAGAGTAGACCCTATCAACAGAGATTAGTAGATTTAAGGCTGATTTCACTGGAGACTAGAAGAGTTAGAAGGGACTTGATGTTATGTTACGATATAATGAGGGATGATTATATGTTAAATGAACTAAGTCTACAGTTTAAAAATGATACAGTAGGTACCAGAGGGCACCACCTTAAGCTAAGACATATAAAGCGTAACACAAGTAGGCGTATGGCCTTTTATACCCAGAGAGAGGTGGCTCCATGGAACAGGTTGCCAGATGAGACTGTATATGCTAGAAATAAAGCACAGTTTAAAAGGAACGTAGATACCTATATCCTGGAAGGACACAATCTGGCATGCTATGGGTAAAGTGGAAAGGAGCGTTCTGAATGGCTTAAACATAGGCCCCCTTAGCTCCTTATTACTTAGTATGAAACTTAGTATAGTCCGAGGACAATTCGGGTTGAGAGGACTGAATAGAAGATGTATGTGATTTTTCTCCTCATCCCCCAATATTTAAAATTCTCAGTTCCAATGGGTCTGTTTCTTTTCTTTGTACTTTAGGTTTTAGTTGCTGGGTTGTTTTTCCCAGATCTTGTGACTCTCTGAAATAAGCCTTTTGGTGAATGGGGAGGCATCATGTCTGGTGGGTTTCCTTTTTCTGAAGTACCTGGTTGTTCTTCCATGTTAGGTGGTGCTTTTCAGTTAGTTTTCTTTGGTTATGTTTTGTCATTCCTTTTTCTGGCTCTTCTGCTTCTGTTTGTGGCTGTGCATTTAGTGTCACTTTTTTCATTGTTTCTTTTCAGGCTAAAATGATGTATAATTCTTGTTCTGCTCTTTCTGTGGGGTCTGGGCTATTGTGTGATGCCCAGGGGCAGTGTTTATATGAATGGTTGTTTTCTTCGCACAGATTACATTTCATGGGATTAGTGCATTGTGCTCCATAATGACCTAGTTCCCCATATATGCCCACATTTTATTTTGTCGCAGATGTTACTGAGATGCCTTTTGTATCCACACCTGTAGCAGGCTCTGGGTTGGCCTGCATAAAAAAACACCCCTCTGTCTCCTCCTAGGAAGAAACAATACGGTAGATGTTGCATTTCTCCATCCACAGCCTTTAAAATCACTTTAAATTTCTATCCCCCTGTCCAAAAGGATTCCTCGTCTAACATTGGTTCAGGTTGTCCTATGACTTTACATCTCTGTGAAGTCCAATAGATTATGTCTGCAAAATTAACTCCTTCATTTTTAAATAAAACTGTAATTTGTTTGTATGCTGGTTTTGTCAGAGGATTGCAAGAATTGGTTTCCACAGGGGAGTGTTATTTTTTTTCTGGTACAGTTTCCAAAGTTTGTCTAGGCCTGAAGGGTGTTTAAAACTGATATCAAACTGTTGTTCTCCTGGAATATGGATGAGGGCGTATACTTCATATGCATAAAACCATAGGCTTTCTTTTATTAGTTTTTTCCTGATAAATTATCTGTCTGGGGCGTCATCTAGGCTTCCTCTAAATTTAAGCGTCACTGCATTCCTACATTCCTACATTTAGCTGACTCCACAGGTTCTCTTAAATGTTCTGGAAAAAGCCTCTTGCTTGTATTAGGTCCCCAAGCCCCTTTTTTTGGGGCACCCTGTTCTTGTTCTGTATCTTGTTCCCCTATCTCGGCCTGTAAAGTTTCTTCCTCCTCTGTTTCCATGGTAACATTTTCTAGTTCTCCCTCTGTTAAGTCGCTTACTTATTTCCCTTTTATGACTTCAGCCCCCTTATTTTCAGCATCTGTTTGAGTATTTGTAAAGTTTGTGCACTGACCTGTTTTATTGGGGAGATTGTCTATGTCTGGGTCCAATTCTTTGCCGTCATTCGTCTGCTTCCACCCAGTGTCTGTTAATGCACCAAGTCAGGTGTGTCTCCTTGTAGCTCAGCTTGCTGCTGTTCTGAGGTTGTTTCCTCCTGTTGTTTACTGCTGCTGGAAACTGTGGCTTCTTTCTCCTGCTCTTCATCTGGTTGAGATTTTTTGTTTGCTCTTGGTTGTATGGTAGTTTTCCTTTGCGCACTTCTTCTCATGCCCAGTCTCTTATTTTTTAATTTCCCTTGCATTGCTGTTGTTGTTCTCTCTGTTTTCTCCGTCTCTGACTCAGCGGTTTCTGACTCTTGGAAAGTCCTTTAATTGCTTTAGACAGGCCTTTGAACTTCCACTGATTTCTCTGCTCTTTGATGCTTCTGCGTCATCAGATTTCTGGCACGTTGGGCTCTGGTCTGTCATCTCATCTGGTTTTGGGATCTTTTTTTCCCTCTGTTGCTTGAATTGCACTGGTGAATTTTTTCTTTTCTTTGCAAGAACTATTGTTCTGCAGCTAAAAGCTGCTCATAAAGCTCCTTTGTTTTTTCATCCTGGATAGAAATATTAGCCTCCATAACAGAGTGTAATTTCTTCCCTGTTTTCTTTCACTCCTTGTCTTGTGTCATTTCTAGACATTTTCTCCTGGCCTTCTATCCCGTTTTCTTTTAGCATTTTCTCTAAGGTCTCTATTTGTTCTGAGGTCAGAGAGGAGACCTGCTTCCCAACCTCCAACACAACCTGCTCCTCCATCAGCCTGCAGAGGGCTGGCTCTCAGCTGACAGCCAAAGGTTCCCCCTGCTGGTAGAGTGGGGGAATTTCCCCAGTGCCCTGGCCAAAATGTCCCACCCATTCACTAAAAATACCACTAACAGATTAATCTGGTTCAAGGTCAGTTCGCATTCATCTGTATCCCCCTCCCCCGGGCCATGCCTGAAAATAGGCAGAATTTGTCTAGTGCACTTACCAGGTCAACAAAAATGAAATAAATAAATAAATAAAAGAAATAAATGCGTATTCTGAGGTTGAGTAAACAACATTACTTTTGTTTTTTGATAGTTGAGGATGAGCTTTTGTCTGGAGAACCAGAGTTCAGACTCAATAAAAAACCTTTGGAGGTCTTTTTGTAGGAGGGTGGGATCTGGGTGGCTGGAGAAAATTACTGCATCATTGGCATTTAAAGCATCTTCCCAGAGCAGTCAGAAGGGAGTGTGTTCAGAAACAGGCTGAAGAGAAGCAGGCCAAGGATTGAGCCCTGTGGAGCCCCCGACCTGATAGGAAGACAGGTAGAAAGGGTATTGTCAATTTTAACTCATTGAGACCTCCCATTTAAGTAGTTGGTGACCCAAGAGGTGGCTTCAGATGATAAGCCCATGGAGGGGAGGGACTCCATAAGAAGGGTGTGATTGACCGTGTCAAACACTTTAGTCAGGTCTATGTGAACAGACCCAACTAAGTGACCTCAGTCAAGTGCTTTCTGGATGTAGTCTATGAATTCCAGAAGGGCCATGGAAGTGCTATGACCCTTCTGAAATACATGTTGCTGGGGACATTGTAAATTACGGTTTGTCAGAAATTCTGTGAGTTTAACTGAGACAATTTTTTCAAGGGCTTTGGAGATGGGGGAAGGATAGAAATCAGGTGATAGTTTCCATGAGAGGTTCTGTCACCACTCTTAGGGATGGGAGTGACCACAGCCAATTTCCATTGGGAGGGGAATTGACTGAGACACAGGGAGAGATTGAGTATTTTGAATATTTTGGTTAGAAGGGGCAGGACAGTGTCGAGAACAAGATACAGGAGCTTTAGATCCAGTGAGCCCCCATTAAATTGGGACTTCCCAATGACCCTAGATAGGTAGAATTTAGCTTCTTGCTGTGAGATAATTCTGAATCAAAATGGGGGGATATCCATGGGTGAGGTGGAGTGAAGTTGGAGCTGTTGTTAAAGAAATCGGGGGGAGTACTGAGCTAAGATCAATAAATGCAGTATTAAATGTGTTGGCTATGAGCTGGGGGTCCTGGGAGAGGATACCATTGATGTTGAGCAGAGTGGGGGGGGGGGTTGGTTTTGCCATTTAGTTACTTCATGTTGTCCCAGAAATTCCACCTGTTACCCCATGAGGATGTGAGGTTGGTTTGGTAGTGGGCAGCTTTTACCTGGTGAATTTCCCTTGTACAGAGATTTCTAAATGTCCTGTAACATTGTCTATCAGCAGAGAGACCTGTAGCTAGGGCCTTGTGCCAAAGATTGTTTCAGCTGGACATGAGATTCAGGAGTGCCTGGGTGATCCACCGAGTTTCATGGCCTTTAATAACCCTCTTAACATAGGGAGCAAAGATGTCGCATGCAGAGTTGAAGGAGGCAATAAATAAGAACAGGACATCATCAATATTAGTGGCAGTGTCTATCAAAGACCAGTCCCAGTTTATAAGGTAATTTTTGAGTTGTTGGAGGGAGCCTTTTTTGAGGGATCGCTGGTAGGAGATCTTTGGGGATGGTTTTTTGGAGGTGTTTGACCATTTGCATAGCATGGGGGAGTGGTCACTTAAGGGGTCAAGTAGGACTCTGACCTCAGTGATTCTATCTGGTTTAGTTGTCAGGATGAGGTCTATTAGTGAACTTGTGCCAGACTCATAGTTGATTCTGGTGGGTGATTGGACCATTTGGGTCGGATCAATTGCTGCAGTGGCATCCCTAAATTGAGCAGCTGTGGGGGCTAACCAATTTATATTAAAGTTGCCTAGAGCTAATATCTCAGCTGTTTTAGGTAGCTGGGTGATACATTCCAGGATGGCGTTGAAAGCTAGTTTTTGGTTACATGGTGGGATATAAACTGCCATAAGAAGTAACATTTTGCCTGTGTTCCCTAGAGCCAGCTTAATAGTCAGAGCCTGAGCTCCTTGTCCGGGGGTGGAGTTTGGAGTATGTGCCCTTGTAGGGAGTCCCGAATATAGAAAGTACAGACCCCACCCCAATTCCACAACATGTGACAACACAGACTATAAGGTACAGTCAAAGAGAGGGCACATATGCACAAAGGGAGCCATGGTGGCTTTCCATCAGATCACAATGAACTGGAAAAAAAAGTTTAGGCAGGTGAGTAAATGTAGAAGAAAAGGGCATTCAACTGCATCCAAGAATAGGAAGATCTGAGGTGATAGTCAAGGCAAGGCAATTTTATTCATATAGAGCACTAGCCACTTAGGTCTTAGAGTGCTGTACAATTGATTGAATCACAGTAGTGGAATAAATAGATTACAGCTATTGAACAGGCAACATAAAGCATTAAAACAACAACAATAAAAAAATACAACAAACCATAATAGCTGCAAAGGATTCAGCTTGGCCATCTTCCAGAGAGTGCACTGGGAGATGGTGGGAATCCCAGTTTGCATGAGGTCAGCGATCCACAGTGTAGAGCTAACTGCTCTCAGAGCTGAATTTCAGCAATGGAAGAGTTATTTGACAGGAGGTCCAGTGGGTACTGAATGTCTGCTGCCACAGAGGACACTGTGGGTCTTAGCTGGCAGATGGACTACAGTGGTGGTGGTGGGGGGGCATGATAGAGGAATGGGAGAGACATGGGGGGTTTAAGGAGTAATGTCCTAAAACCAATTCAATGCACATGTAGGACAGCCCTGAAAAGGATACAGATGTCAATATCTTGGAGGGGGTGGCTTTGTTCAACAGGGATGCAAGGGGAGGGGTGGAGGATAGTACGTCAGGTGGCTGGATGCAGAAGGGAAAGAAAGTGAGTTATAATAATTGGGGACTCCATAGTTAGAGGAACAGACAGATTGGTGTGTTACTTGAACTTGGAGGCGAGATCTGTGTTATGTCCTCCAGGGATGACCACAGTCAGGATAATCCCACTGTTAGAGAGGCTGATCAGTGCTGATGAGGGAAAGCTGGTCACAGTGGTGTACATTGAAGTGCAAACAACCTGGCTTCTTGCAGTGTATAAAAGGTTAATGAAAGATTTAGAGCTCTAGGTACAGTAGTCAGTTGAAAGCAGTTCCAGATGCAGTAGCTTTCTTAGACATTCTACTCCACTACCTTAACTCATCTTTCTAACCTCAGAGTTTTATCTACTGGTTGTTTAGCCTTTTTGCTCACTTCCTCCCCTCTTGCTTAAATTTTTTGCATGCCAGATTGTAAACATTCTGTCTTCTGGTAAAGTGCTTCCAGTTGACAGTCACATATCTTGGTCCACTGCAAAAGCTTGTGGATTGATCTGCCAAGTATTCCTATAGTGCAGTACAATTCAGGAAGAGACACATTTAACACTGCACAGGATTTAGCATCTCCCATAGATTAGAATGTTGCTTAGAATAATGCTTTTCTGACTCTGATCCAAACTGCTTTTCTCACTTTTACACTTGCAGGAATAGAGGCTTGTGTGGTTAGCAGAGTTGTAGCCTCAGCGCTGTGAGTTTGAGTCAAGTTCTGACAAGGTGCTTCTTTGGTGCCAGAGAAAGCAGTAGCATGTGGTACATTCATTTCAGGGTGTCTGCTACTCCCACTGACATGCTCTGGGCTTGAGAAATAAATTCCGCGTATGAGACTGACAGTCTTTCTTTATGTAATTGTTTATTTATGAGCAACTAGAAATGCAAAGAGCTAGAAGCAGTCTTGCTTCAGCTATTTAATGACTGTAGCCACTTTCTTAACAATTGTATTCATCAGATGTTCTACTGTCAGATTGAGAGTCACCAGTAGAGATGTACAAATTCTGTCTGTTACACATCATGTAGTCTTCAGTAGGAAAACTATGCATGTCTGTTATAGCTTTTACTGCAAAGGGAAGTGAGTTGGTACTTTGCGTAGTCCCAAGGTGTTAAAACATAGCCAGCAAAGCGCATCACATTGTACATTAGATCCTGAAGTGTGCATCAGAGGGTAT
Source organism: Neoceratodus forsteri (assembly GCA_016271365.2). Lineage (NCBI taxonomy): Eukaryota > Metazoa > Chordata > Ceratodontiformes > Ceratodontidae > Neoceratodus > Neoceratodus forsteri. Next base: position 653,449,001 of record CM057450.1, on the reverse strand, counting down.
GTCACATGACTGATTTCCTGTCCAAAAGGATAGTCAGATGGCACATACTGCAGCAGGAAGTTCACCACATGGCCCGATGTGAAGTGTGCAGTTTTACAATGTTGGGAGAAGGAGCAACAGCTGCTCTGTGTATGCTTACCCAAATTAGTCATACTGCATTTAGTTTCAAAATATCATAGTGCAGAAATTGTTGTTCAGTTTGGTACTGGGTCAATATAGCGCTACCTGAACAGCACAGTAATACCCGCGCCGCAGACAGCACTAAACCTGGTACAGCGACACAGGTTTTACAGCATTTGGGAAAAACCACTACCCCTGTCACTATACGCTCAGATGGGAGTGCTGAAGTGGCTGCCAGTGTGGTGCCTGGCTGAGACATTCCTGTGGCGGACTGGCTAAGGCACCAGTATATGGCAGCATTGGAGACCTCGGATCACAGTTCGGTTCCCCCATGTCTCATGGTGTTGCCACTTTTTTTTATTTAAAAAAGAATTTCCCCTTCCCGAGTTTCACCCAATCCCCAAAGATCACACCCCCTCAGAGTTAGTTATTTTTAGTCCGAGGGGTATGGGGGCAAAGCTCCCCACATCAGGGGGTGCTGGGTGCAGAGCCCCTTCAAAAGATGAAAAGTCCCATTGATCACAAAGGGTTTGTGCTGTAGTGGTACAGTCGGTGTTTTGCCCAACCTTATTTCATTCCACAGCACTATGCTTGCAGCATTTCCTGCCACGCTATTTTTGTTAGTGGCACTATGACCCTGTGCCATTCAGTTTGAGTGCAGAGGCTTTGTAGAAGGGATCAGAAATGTTTTTATTTAGAGAGAAAATGTTTGTAGCAGATAGTTTTATAGATTTTATTGTACTTATTCTTGGAGTACAACATAATGCATCATAGCTGAATCTGTTTTGGGAGGAGAGGCAGCTTCTGGCTTTAATGTTGTTTTACTCAGTGTTTTGAACTGTTAATTCTTTTTAGCATTACAGCTTTCTGTTTCAATTGTCTCTGCGTATGCCACTGATTGTGAGTGGTCATAGCTGCACTTTTTGAAGCAAGATGATTTTCCTCCCAAACAGAAATCAGAAACCTTGTATAACTGTGCAAGACAACCGCCTGTTATTTATGGCAGTGAAGCAACAGTCATGTTGTGCAGCTCAGTGCTTTGGCAGGGCAATACAATTTTTCCCCAAGTAAGAGATAAAAAATATTACAGGAAAGAAACCTTTTCTGACTGTGCAAGGCAGGAGTCAGTTATTTGTGTAGGGCTGTGACGCTACCACGGTCGCCAGTTGTCCAAGTTTTCACTGTTAAACAAGATTGTTCATGATCATTCCTGTTCTGTCCCAGATCTTTGTCCATGATAACTGCACTTATGGTTTGTCCATGATTCATGGACTAGATTAGCCACAGTTGATGCACAAAGGCCCATAAATGCTATAAAATCAAGACAGACTAATCAGGAAAACTAAGGCCATTTTAAATTTGGTAAACAAAAAGAAAAACTAAATTCAGATCAAATTACATTTTACTTTATTTCAGGTTGCAGCCCTGATTGTTCATGAGTAAAATGTTTTTAGTTTTCATACTTGATGATGACTTCCCTGTTCATTATTATTATTATTAATAATAATCATTTTTTTCTCATTGTGTGTAAGACGATATTACGCATGGTATCCTGGTTAATATATAACCATTTTTTGCAATAAGTAGTTATACAATTCATTACATCATTCAAATTACTTTTTGATATAGATTCTACAGTATCTGTGTAATACTGTATAAACTGTACTATATGAAATATTTCCAGTTATCAGTTTAGCTTATTTTGTGATGGTCCAATTAAGACATTTACAGGGGCTGAGACACTTTTTAAGCCGTGCTACAAGTATCAACCCCATATGTAAATATTTGATCAAAAGATATGAATACTTCATTTAAATTCTAGTTAGTCACTATTTAAGTTTACACCATCTTTTTCTTTAGCTAATCATAATTTATCCAGATCCTTCCTAGGAGCAGTTTGATTCTCAAACTCAGTGCTACCACCTTTTATCTTAGCTGCCAATGACATCTACTTTACCTAATGTATCTTTTTTTTTGTTTCTCTTTGGAAAACAAAAATGCTTCTTAAAATATTTACATGTTGTAGTTGGCTGTTTTTCTAAAATCTATAGTTTATCAATAAAGTTTAGTTAATAAATTGTTTTGGTTCCCTTTGGCTACTGCTCTTTGTCAGAGCTGCTATAGAGTGCTTCAGGTATGACCTCCATATATTATGACCTTTCCTAAATATGCTTTCTGAATGATCTGGAAAGACTATGGTTCTTCCAAGGTTGACCATGGTTTTTCCATGGTTAAAAGAGCATCAGATGGCAACTAAATGTACATAATTTATTTGCATATCAGAATGCAGCATTTGACACTTTAATTAAATAGTTGAAATAATAACATTTTCTGGCAATTTACCAAAAAACAATAAAGCTGACTCAAATAATTTAATTAATTAAGCATAAAAAATTAATATGAGAACTCACAACATCTTAAAAGAGTATTGGTGTAGATGGTATTAATATTAATTAGGCTATTGTGTCAGTAGTGAGGGAAAAATTGATTAAAAAGAAGAATATAAACATACGAACATATAAACATATGAATGTTCCAGCAGAAACAGACCATAGAAACATAGACTGAGGCAGATAAGGACCGCTTGGCCCACCTAGTCTGCCCATTTCCCTACCTACAGGATAAGCCACAGATCCTAGTTAACCAACAGCCTACTTCTTCCTACCCCCCACAGGAATTGCCTTATGTCTGTCCCATGCATTCTTGAATTCCCCCACTGTTTTAGACCCCACAACCTCCTCAGGAAGGCTGTTCCATGCATCCACTACCCTCTCTGTGAAAAAAATACTTCCTCACATTGCCCCTGAACTGTCCCCCTTCTATCTTTAAATTGTGTCCCCTTGTTCTTGCATGTCTCTTTTTCTGAAAGATGCTACCTTCTTGGATTTTGTTGATTCCACTGAGGTACATAAATGTTTCTATCATGTCCCCCTCCCTTTCCTCAAGGGTATACATATTAAGCTTATTTAGTCTCTCCTCATATGGCTTCTCTTGCAGACCCTGCACCATTCTAGTTGCCCTCCTCTGGACTGCCTCTATCCTGTCTATGTCCTTGCGGAGATGGGGTCTCCAGAACTGAACGTAGTACTCCAGATGGGGTCTCACCAATTCTCTGTACAGAGGGATAACAACTTCCTGTTTTCTGTTGGTGATGCCTCTCCCTATGCGTCCCAGTATACCCCAGCTCTCCCTACTACCTTCTCACATTGCTTGCTAACCTTAAGGTCATCTGATATGATTACCCCCAGGTCTCTTTCCTTTTTTGTTTTTGTTACTACCTCCCACCCATTGTGTAATCTTCCCCAGGGTTTTTGTTTCCCAGGTGCATTATTTTGCAGTTCTTAGCATTGAATCCTAGCTGCCATACTTCCGACCATTCCTCCAACCTTGCCAAGTCCCTTCTCATCCTTTCCACACCTCCTTGTGTATTAACCCTGTTGCAGATCTTTGTGTCATCTGCAAAGAGGCATCCTTTTCCATCCAGTCCCTCTGCAATGTCACTTATAAAGACATTAAAAAGGACTGGACCCAATACTGAACCCTGCGGTACCCCACTAGTAACCCCTCTTTCTTCAGAGTGGACTCCATTTACAATTACCTTCTGTGTCCTGTTGTACAGCCAATGTTTTATCCAGGCTACCACACTGGGACCCACTCCCAGGCTGGTTAATCTGACTATTAATCTTTTGTGTGGGACTGTGTCAAATGCCTTGCTAAAGTCTAGGTAGGCCATGTCCACAGCCCCTCCCTGGTCTACTTCTTTGGTCACCCAGTCAAAGAAATCAATTAGATTCATCTGACATGACCTTCCCGCTGTGAACCCATGCTGCCTTGGGTCCTGTGCCCCACTGACCTCGAGGTACTCAACAATTCTTTTGCCTTTGAGAGGCAGTATAGCGCAGTGGTCTAAGGCTCTGAGCTGCAAATTTGGTGACATCCAGCAGACCAGACCTGGGTTTGAATCCCACAGCTTCCACTTGCATACTGTGTGACCCTGAGCAAGTCACTTAACCTCCTTGTGATCCCAGGTCACTCCTGTAAAAAAGCTTTCAGCTTAGTGTGCTATACCTGGTTAAACAACTAAATAAAAATAAAAAAATTCTTTCCTTCCGAAGTGATTCCATCACTTTCCCTACCACAGAGGTCAAACTGACAGGTCTGTAGTTTCTTGCTTCTGTCTTGGTCCCACTTTTGTGAAGGGGAATCACATCCATCTTCCTCCAGCCCTCAGGTACCACACCATCCTCCCATGATTTGTTAAAAAGGGTAGTCGGTGATATCACTAGTTCTCCTCTTAATTCTTTTAGAATTCTGGGGTGAATTCCATCAGGCCCCATTACTTTGTCCACCTTCACTTTTAGAAGTTCTTTCAGAATCCTTTCTTCTGTGAAAGGACTGGGATCGACCTCCCTATCCAGAGTGCTTCTGTTAATTGGATTAGGTACCTCCCACTCCTCCTCTCTTGTGAATACTGAGCAGAAAAATTTGTTCAGTATCCCTGCTTTTTCACTGTCCCTCTCTGCCTACCCACCGTCCTTTCTATTCAGCCTCACTATCCCTCCCTTTGACTTCTACGTTCCCTGATGTACCGATAAAAGGTTTTATCCCCCTTCTTAACTGAGTTGGCTGTCTTTTCCTCAGTTTTGGCCTTTGCTATTCTGACTTCCCTCCCCACTTCCTTCTGCCTTAATAGGTATACTTCTCTGTCTTGCTCCTTCTGTGTTTCCTTATACTTCCTAAATGATATCTTTTTCTCCCTATCCTTCCCCGCCACCACTTTTGAGAACCATAGTGGCTTTTTCTTTCATTTTGATTTTTTTTTTGCTTCACACAAAGGCTTGTTGCCTCTGTGATGGCAGTTTTGATGCATCCCCATTGTTGCTTCACCCCTCCTTCTAGCCAGTTTGCTAGTGCATTTCTAAGGCACTCTCCCATCTTGCCAAAGACAGCCCTCCTGAAGTCCAGTACCCTCACTTTTGTATGGCTTGACTCTATAGCTGAGTTTATCATGAACCACACTGTTTGGTAGTCACTTGTTCCCAGATGACTACCCACTTCTAGGTCTGAGATCCTTTCATTGTCCCCATTTGAGAGTATAAGGTCTAAGATTGCTCCCTCATGAGTGGGTTCCAAAACTAGCTTTTGTGAGTCATGCCACCTGTAGGGCATCAAGAATGGCCCTGCTCTTGGATGTGGCTGCAGCAAAGGTGCTCCAGTTTACATCTGGCATATTCAGGTCCCCTATCAAGAGTATCTCCCCTTTCTCTGCCATCTATCATATCCTTGTCCATTCCTTCTCCCTGACATGGGGGTCTGTATATAATCCCTGTGCGGATTGTGGTGCCATTTCCAGTCTCTAAGGTGACCCACAGTACCTCCTTTCCTCCCTGTTTATTCTTTTGTTTCATTGCTTTTATCACTTCCCTTACATAGAGAGCTATTCCTCCCCCTCTTCTATCCTCCCTGTCTCTCCTGTAGGTTGTGTACCCTGGTATGTTAACATCCCAGTCATGGTTCTCTGTGTACCATATTTCTGTGACTGCTAGAATATCCAGGCATCCCTCTTCCTTCATGGCCACAAGTTCAGGGAGCTTGTTGCCCAGACTATGGGCATTGGTACTCATTACACTTCATTTCTTGATGGCCTTACCCCTTTTTGCCCCATCCCGGTCCTTATTGCATTTGTCATTTTCTCCATTTACCTCTGCCCTTCTCCCTATCAGCATCTCTATCTTGGTGTTTACCTCGCTTACTACCTTGATTTTTTTTTTGGGGGGGTAGGATTTCCCTGCTCCTTTCCAGTGCCTCCTCCCCCTTGGCTAGTTTAAATGCTTGTCAATGAAGCATTTAAGCCTATCACCTAGGATCCTGGTTCTCCTCCTGGACAGATGCAGACCATCATGCCAGATTTACCAGATTTCTTTCACATTTTCCCCATTTTCTTATTACCTCCTCCTCAGCTCCCAGATGCTCCATTCTTTTGAGGCCTCCTGTTGGTTGCTCCTTCTGACCGCTTGACTCATTATCATGTACATGTTGCCTGTCACTAATTATAGTGTGCCTCCATCACCAAGTCTGGGTCCATCCCTTCCCGGGGGCCTCCCTCCCTCCTCCTCTCTGTGCCTACTAGAGGTGGGAGGAGAGAAGTGCCTTGAAGATTGATGCTGTGTCTGGGTAATGGGATTGTCACTGTGGAGAACCAGGTGGAATGGGAAAACATGCACACTGCCACCTACAACCTCCTAGCCAGGACAGCCTGTTCTTTTTCTCATCCGTCATGCATGTTGAGGCTGGCCTAGTGGGCTGTCTGACATAGCATTGTCATCCACATGCTCAAGAAAACCTCCACCGTACCACCACCAGAACCCCCTGAAATAATGGTCCATATCTCTCCTTCTCCTCTCAAGAGGACAGCATCCATATGGATGCTTTGGGCCCTCTCCACTGAACTCTACTTTTTGATGCTCAAGCTTAGTGTGTCAATTTAGATTTCCAACATGCCAGAGCAACCCCTCACTGCTCAACTCCATTGAGACAACACACTTTTTAAATGTTAACAAAAAGTCAATAATACATAAAAGAGTTTTTCTTCCTGGTTGCATGGGATAGGCAAGCAGTCACTTGCTAATTTTCTCACAATAAGGGAGCTGCTTCAGGCATTTTTCGGCATATTCCTTTTTTCTCACAACATACAGTAGGCTGTCTTTGTATGCTCAGTGCTTGGCTGCATTACATCATGTTTAATCCCATGTAATGCTCATTTTGTGCTCATGATTACTAAAATCAATACTATACATACAATCAATAAAAATCATATTAATTTTACATTATAAATAATTAATAAACAGGTAGCCTCATGTGATAGGTAACTGGCCACATTGTTCTTGTTTTTGTATTCAGAGGAAAGTTATAAGGGAGTTATTTCAGATTTACTTCAGACATTTATTCATATAGTGTATGGTGGAACATTATTATTTATGAATTTGATTGAATCCCAGACTTGTTGTATTATCGACATGATGAGAAGTGTTGTTGTACCATTTTGTGTAAGTCATGCCGATGGTACAACAACATGGAATGTCTTCTTGCATGCGTGCATGGCAAATTTACACTTTTCAAGAATGGCCACGGTGGTGAGACCTGCCCCCTAAATGGAGCAGCACTGAAAAAAACACTGGTAATGTAATGATCCATGGGCGAAGGTGCGTCTAGCTTTAGTAAAAACCAAAAAAAGATTCTGTGAGAGTGGAGGACAGTGGAAGTCCCAGAGGTTGTTCATGGGGTTGGGGGATTGGCAGGGAATGCTCAGGATGGTAATGTAGGGATGGACAGTTAGGATCAAGAAATGGTCTGTTGTTGTTCAGCTGCTGCCCATACACTATACAAGACAAAGGATGGGCAACAGTAAGCAGCACTGTATTAACTTCTCAAGATTTCATGACAACGTAAACCTCTCAAGCTTCACTCTCAAGGTTTACTAGGTTGTGATAACAACCTCTTGAAGTGAACACAGAGTTGTTGTTCACTGTTGTCCATCCAATATCCTCTCTATTATCCTTTTTTGTCACAATATACAGTAGGTTGCCTTTGGGTGATAACTGCTTGTTCACGTTACTTTCATCGGCCCCTATGCGTGAGGGGGCGGAGCGACTATGTGCCGCTCATCTGGGGCATGTAGTCACTCCACACCCAATGTGCCTCCTGCATGGGATGCACTAAGAAAGGCACACAGCACCTATGCAACTGACTCCCTGGCCACGCAGAGAGCAACATGCTGGGGGTGGACAGGGGATGGGCTGGCACTATGTGCCATGGACTAAGGCACGTAGTGCTGGCTGCGGGAGTGTAGAGGGGGGCACAGGGTACACCAGGAAGAACCCTACCATAAGCCCACTACACACCCCGTACACACAGGAGGGACACAAATTGACAAGGCAGATAGCCCACCCACGCATCAGAATCACTGCAGTTGTACTCCCCATGGCCACCCAGTGCTACCCACCCCTGCACACACCAGTGGGCAGCCCCCACCTGGCACCATGCCAACCAACACACACACCCACACTGGTGCACTGGGCCAGAGATATGGCCCCCCCCATAAGACACCGGCTCCTCTGGTCATATGGTTGGGTACATTCCCCCCACACTGCCAACAGACCTCAACTCCACCCCATACCAGTAGAATGCTCGGGTGCTGCATCACGGGGGGGCCAGGGGAATTGCCCTAAATTCACCTCCTCAGCTGCCGGCCCTTGGACATCTGCGGTGCATGCTGCCAACACGTGCTCTGCCACATAGGGGATAAACTCTTCAACCCAGTCTGGGCATCCTATTAGATGCCCCGCTGGGTCTGCAACTCTGCCTCCAGCTGCCCTGCAGTGTTCTGCATGTCAGGGGGCAGAGCCGTGGACAGGTAGCGTCTGACATTGCATACCAGCCGGTGTACACCTGTCCACAGGTGCAAAGCTCCGCAGGTGGGCAATGCTCATTCAGTGCATATTGCCTGCCCATTAGTGTATAGGGCCATCATGCTTACATGCCATGATCACTCTATTAATAAAAATCAATACAAGAAATAAAAGTAATAATATTAATTTTACATTTTTTGAAAATATGAGATACATTTTTTTTTCACAGTTTCCTGGGATACAGTTTCTCTTCCCAGTTTCTATGTAGAGTGCTCGTGTGCAATACAGCTTAAGAAACAGTCTTATTGTGAAGCTCAGTACTGGTGTCTCTTGTATGTGTATTGGCTCTCGTTCACTCACATCACCCTTATACTCACATCATGCTTATGCCTAAACATTCAATAACAAAAAAATAATAAAAATAAAACTGTTCACTATAAAAATATTAGAGAGAAGTGTTTCTTTGTAATTCATCAGTTACTGCAAGCATTATGTTCCCCATCTGGGTCCCACTCCAGCATGATGAGTTTCAGTTGCTCCAAGCATCATCTTCCTCATTAATGGCCTAATACACTGTATGTAACTTAAGTTGCTCTAAGCAGCATCTTCCTCATAAGGGACCTAATCCAGTGTATATAGTACATAGTACACAGTGTACATAGTGCATAGTTTCAGTCATCTTACTTACTGGGGCCTGCCGCAGTGCATGTACATTTAGACACCCCAAAGATCATCTTCCTAAACAGGTGCCAGCTCTTGTGTATGCAGTAGCGTCCATCACTCCAAACATCATTTTCTTCATTAGTGGCATACTCCAGTATGCATAGCATCAGTCACTCCAAGCCTCATCCTCCAGTTCTTACATATGAGACAGGCATCATTTTTGGAAACTTTGTAAGACGGGACCTTGTTGGCTGCAGTAGTGCTGTACCACTCCTTCTGCCAGCAATACTCTATTGCTGCTTAGTGCTTCTACATGTTAGCCAGGCATCATTTTTGAAAACAGTGGTGGCTTACACCCATGAACTGCTGTATGTACCTACATCATACTGAAGGCAAAATAGGACACCCCTCCCCTTCCTCCACCTAAGTTGATTTCACTTCCAGTCACAGCTCGGGCTCAGAACATTAATTGCATACACATCTGTGATTAAAGAAACTTGTTTATGAACTTGCCATGGTCATTCAGAATCCCATTTTCTCTCCTGCACTTGAAACAATTTTCAAGGCTCTTTATTGGCATGAGTATATTCTTTATTCTGTATAGTTTTCACTGCTTATTCTGCTTGACTGCCCAACTCTGACCTATCCCCCTGCCCAGTCACTTGGCTTCCATGGAGCTTACCTTACTCCACTTGCACTTTGCCAGAGGACCTGCCTTAGAGGTGAGCAGCCATTAATGAAGGTTCTGAAAGGAATCAGGTGTCATCCTGCTGTCGGGGCATTTTCCACCATTTTCTGCCCCAGGGTTCACTGCACATGTAATAGACACAATGTGCATACTCCGGCTCCACATAGACACCCGTGTCATCTTGCATATGGGGTCCCTCTCCCATGTGGCCCCACTGTGCTGCCATTCAGATTCCTCTAGGTGGCAGACAATAAGCAGGACACTATCACCCAACTCCCCCTGGGAGGAGAGCTGTCCTGGGGATGATCAGTTCTCCCTCCCTCACCAGCTGATCCCCGAGTGACATGCACCCATTCCCAAACCCCAGTGAAGCACCGGTATGTCAAGAGAAGAGGCGCCCAGTACCTCAGCCTTCCAAGCCACTGTGACAGGCACAAGTGGATTCTTACATGTATGAAACCATTTTTAGACTAATGATTTTCCACTATTATGATTTGTTCCACTGAGGATATACTGTAAATAGGATGACAGCATGGAAATAAGATTCCACATTTGTAGCTCATGACAGCTTTCCAAACACTTTATGTATATGTAGAGATATTGTGAAGTTTTAATTTGCTTGTGAAGTTCTGGCAAAGTCACCAACTTTGCCATCATGAATCAGTTTGCAAATATTTGCCATTTATTAGGAAAGTTGCCTTTAGTAACTTAGATGGGCAACTTTGCCTTTTGGGTGCATCTGGGTGAAGTTTGCTGAAATTGAGGCTTCTGGTAAACAAGTGCTTGTAGGTCACATGGAAACAGTTCCTGCAGGTCGCATGCTACTTCTCTACGTACAGACTGAGCCTTAGTTTCATTTTGCAGTCTGAGTGGAAGAGGTCAGGTCTGCTGCTTTCAGAGGCTAAAATCCCCAAAAAAACAACTTTTACAGTTGTTGTTTTTGCTTTGTTTGTTATCTTCTCTTTACTATCAGGTTCTGAGGATTAATTTAGTTGTTTTTTAGGTGTATTTTTCCTTATATTACCCATGTTTACGTGTTCTATTTTTCTTCTTTTTACTTCATTTTTTTACCCTATGTTTTATTTAAAATGAGTGGGACTGCAAAGAAGGAGACTGTGAAGACTGAGAATGGGGTCAACCATAGCAAGGAGAGGATGATGAAGTCTAGGTATAGGAACCTTCATCCCATCCCTCTGAAGGAGACAGATTTGGCACCAGGAGCACTGGCAACAGTCAGCACCCACCCACCCTCACCACAAAACCAGCATGCAGTGACACCACCAACACCAGTTGACCCTGCTGTGGTGTGTAGTGTACCTGCAACATCTGCCCCTGTGCACTCCTGTGGTTGTGCTGCCACCTGAGCCCCAGAAGGAGGTAGAGACCTATCTGGGACCATCTGGCTCCTCCCCTTGACAGCATCATAAGTCCCTAGTGTGGGGCCTCTTTGGTACTGATCACACCAACAACAGTGTGGTGAAATGCACCTTGTGTCACACCATTGTTTGGTGTGGGAAACAAGGCAACCATTTGGGCATAGGTGGGAAGCACACCTACCTTAAGGTAAGGTATTACCAGGAGTGGGTAGAGCATGTGAGGAGATGGACCGAGACAACAGAGAGGGGTGGAGGTGTGACACCTATAGTGGTCCTTCCATGCCTTAGGGTAGGCAGTACAAGAAGAGATGATGTGGTTCATCACGCTGTGCATAGGTTCTGGAGGTGGGCATGGAGGGGACTAGGAGTGGAACCTGCAGCTGGGCTCAGGTGCTGTGGGAGTCACCTGAGAGACTGGCCTCAGATCCTCTTCCCACATCCACCCTACTGAAGTGGTGCAGCTGTGCAGAAAGATGGGGGAGCTATGCCTAAGTTGGTGCCATGCAATAAACCTTGGAAGTGTTGTACCAAAACCAGTACTGTATCCTTGAGGTGGAACTCCATGGTGGCGATGCACCTTCTGTTCACAGCCTATAACCCTAAACTGTCTCCACTCCTGACTTGTTGAGACTCATATGCTATCTCTCTTACTGTCTCCTTTATTCCTTGCATGTCCTAAAACAATTTAAAAGTTAAAAAATGAAAACAATGAAAAACAACAAATAAGTTGTACGTCTTAATTCCTCTGTGTCCTGATTTCTGCTACTGCTTCATTCTAGCTATCTTAATTCTACTGTTAGCTATCCTCCAGTTTAATGAAAAAAAAATCTGATTTCTTCTTATTGTTCTCTTTCTTGCACAACTGTTCAATCATTTCACTATCACTGTCTTCCTCTGTCACTATTTTTCTCAAGTACTAGAATAAATATGCCATACTGCTACATGATGCTGCACTGTGTGTCTGTCTCCCGCCACTGTTCTTGTAACACAATTTAGGGGAAATTGTACAAAAAGCACAGCATACATAAATCTTGTACTCCTAGAATTTTTCTTAACTGCCAGATCAAATATGTAAGGCTACTGCATGCTGCTACACGGTGTTGCACTTTGTATAAGCTCCCGCCCCTATTCTTGTTATGCATTTTAGGGGAGATTGTGCAAAAAGCACAACATTCATAATTTTTGTGCTTCCAGAATTTTCTCAACTGCCAAAATAAATATGTCAGACTGCTGCATGCTTTCACATGGTACTGCGCTGTGTGTAACTCCTTCTACCATAGTTCTTATAATGCACTTTACAAGAAATTGTGCAAAAAGCACAACATACATACATTTTGTACTCCCAGAATTGTTCTCAACTATCAGAATAAATATGTCTGACTGCTGCATGCTGCTACATGGTGTGGTGCTATGTGTAAGACCCCTGCCACAGTTTTTGTAGTGTACTTCAGGGGAAACTGGGTGAAAAGCACAAGATACATCATTTTTGTGCTCCCAGATTTTTTGCCAACTACCAGAATAAATAGGTCTATCTGGTGATGACTTCTAGTTTCATACAGTGTTTAGGCAGTTGTTCTGGATCTGCAGGTGTCTGAGATGGTCACTGGTCTTTCTGGAATGGGCAAAGTGGGCATTGATGTGACAGGCTACAGTCAACATGGACTTGGTATCAGGATATGCTAGAAACTCCAGCACAATGAAATTAAGACAGTCTGCCCACACACTTTCAGGAGTTCTTTTCAGATCTATGCTTGTGCATAGTTATAGCCTATGTGTAATGCCACATATTCCAGCTCTCGCTAGTTCCAAATGTTTTTGTGATTCATTCTCTAGGTTTCACTACTGCAACTGTTGTTGTTTATGTATTTAGCCTCCTACCTACATTGCACTGTTTCATTTATGCTTCTTTTAATTATCTGATGTAGAACCTATGTAAAGAGCTTTTGCTCAAATTTGGTAATCTGAGACATTAATAAATAAAGTAAATAAATGTATATACTGTTTAAATTGTTATCTTTATCCATTGTTACCTTTATCTATTATGTCACTTTCTTCTCACTGTTAAAGTTTTTGCACTGCCTGCATATCTTTGTACCCTCTCAGCTTGTACCTGAAAATAGGCATGCATTTATCTAGTGTGCTTACCTGGTCAATACAAGTTAATAAATAAACGGCACCCTGAGAACCCTCCCTAACACTAATACATTTCATTGCATTTGAGTCATTGTCACTCACAATGCAACCCATTTTCAGTGAATGGGGATGTTTTCTGAGCAATGTGTGATCCAGTTACACTCTTCATTGCCAGTGTGGAATGCTGGTGAATACACACAGTGTTGCTACTACTGTAGTTGGACTTAATACAATTCTTCCACTGGTCAGAATCAAATACTACCCCAACTGCCTGAGCCCAATGTGCTGTAATGCACACATAGGAGCTAGCAGCTGTTTGGCCACTGGTCTTCATATCCATGTTGAGATGTTTGTATGGTGATGCTGACTACAGCAGGGCATGGCTTACTGCATATGACACTATCCCATAACATTCAGTAATGACATGTATGGATAAATATGTCCTTGAAGTAATCTACCACTTGGGACAGACATGGGTCATCAACCTTCTAAATTCCACATTCTCCACAAAAGAGAATGGCAATAGATCAATTGCCACCATTGCAAGTGTTGCTGCATTCAGTTCATGTGCAATAGCACAATAAGGTGGGTATTTGTAAACATGCATTGCAGCCTAGGCTAGATCTTTCTGGCTATTGAACTATCAAAATGTGGGGCTCAGCATGGCGGCATGGCTGGTGTGATATTAATTGATGCCTAGTGACTCATGAATGCCGCTTGAGTGAAATCAATGGCTAAGAGTGTTTTCTGCAGTGTGGTTACTATGGTTTTGGTGCATCTGGTTGGTACAACATAACCTACCACTGCTGTTGTGACTACTACTAGGCAGTCCCACAGACTCCTCCTCATCTTTGTAGTAGTACTACTACTCATTCAGTCTTCCCTCCACCAGGACTATTTCATTGCCACTTCTGAATGCCTTGGCAAATGATGACAACGGAGAGAGAGAGAGAGAGAGAGACCCCGCTGTACCAGCTTTCTTTTGGTGGTCAGTCAAGTGTAACAGGTGCCTGGACTTTAGGCAGGCATATTGTCCAACAGTGCCTAGGTGGCTGCCCTTTTTCCACTACTAATTCACACTTGACACAGTTGGCAGATAGCATCAGTTTCATCATCTGGATCCAGTACATAAAAATACCAAACTAGGGATTTGGTACCCCTTGTAGAGCTGTGCAGAATGGGAAAATTCCAAATTCTTGCAATTTTGATAAAATGTCATGACATTCTGTGAAATTTTGCGAAATTTAATCAGAATTTCATTTAACATTTAAAATGTAGTCATTTGGTCATATCTCAGGCATCTGCAAAGGTAGAGCTCTGAAGTTTGGCATGCTTACTCTTTAGGAGGGATGCAAATGGTGTGCTGAATATCCTGAAATTAGTATGGACAGTTCCAAACTTATAGGTGCTCAAAGTCTGTTGTTTTATTTTTTGTGTGAAATTTCATGTACATTTTTATCTGCATATACCTCAGCCATCTATTGGGCCAGATACCGTATGTTTGGCATGATTACTTGATGATAAGTGTGCTAACAATGAGCCAAATTTCATGACATTATGATGCTTCATCTCAAAATTATATGTGCTCAAAGTCTGTAACTTAGTTTTCAGAGGAAATTTTACAAATAATTTAACTGCATAAAACTCAGGCACCTTTTGAGTCAGACATATGTTTTTTGCAAATGATTTTATTTTTAGAACAAAACAAATTCACATAACTTGTAAATTGGACAAAATTGCTAAGTACCATTCAGATTTGACTGGACAATCACAGACTTGTACATATTACAATAAGATGAACAACATAAAAGAGAACAAAGAAAAAAAGAAAAGGGGTGGGAAGAAAAAGAAAAATAAAAAAAATAAAAAAAAACAATTATAACAAAACAAACCCACCCACCTCCCCGGCAAGAAACAAGAAAAAAGAACCTCCCTCCCCCCCACTAACAGCAGTCCCTTTATCATAACCAAAATATATCAATATCTGATATTCTATAATCTGTATAAGCCTGAATAAGGATCTAATGAGAGATCAGAGTAAAGGTACATGGCACACTCCAACCAGTCCTTCACCATATGTAACACAAGGGAGGAAATATGGAAAATGAGATAAGGAAAAGCCTATTTATGTGTTAGAGAAGTAAATTAAAAGGGACACCTTAGAAGTTGGTATGCCCCCCTATAGAGTTTAAAAATATTAATGTCTCTAGAAAAGGGATCCCCTTACACAGTAAACAACTGAAAAACTCATATCCCAGCAGGATCAAAAGTCTTACTAGAGAGAAGAGGGAAAGGGATTAGTGGGTGAAATTCAATAACCAAATTTGTCCTTAAGAAGTGAAAAAAGTTCACCCCAGCACTCCTGGAACTTCTCACCAGAGTGAGAGAACCCGGCTACACATCTTTCTGCATTTAAGTCAGTAAGAAATTACGCCCACCATTCACCAAAAGAAGGTTCCCAATCCACCTTCCAGTGTTTAAGTATTACTAATTTAGTGACCATAGCCACTAGTACTAGCTGTACCTTTTGGGAATAGATAGGGATCGCTGAATACATACCTAGCAGACAAGTGTCCTCATTAAAATATGGGGCAATTTTAAGATAAGACGCAACCCCCTTTTTGACCATGTTCCAGAAATTAGCTATTTTAGGGCATGACCATAGTTTATGATGTAATGTAGCTAACTCAGAGCCACATTCTTCACATTCCGCTGATGACAGCCTCCCTATCCGAAATAACTTAGTGGGCGTGAAGTACAAATTGTGGAGAGTATTGAACTGAATGTTTCTTAAACGGTCGTGTTTGACTAGCAAGTAGTTATCCGTCCAAATCTTTTCCCAAATTTAATTTGGAAAATCCTTGTTGTAATTGTTTTTCAATAATAAGCTATAGGAGTAACCCTTGACAAAGTATGGTTTAAGATTCCTTTGTACAATTTAGCTATCGCTTTCCTACCCTTGGAGATTAACCAAAGGTTGTTTAGTGCTACTCCCGCATTGTCCGACCATGGGGGTTTGCTCAAAAACTGCTTGATAGACTGATGCACTTGAAGCAGCTGAAACTGGCTTTTTGGTGGCACCTTAAATTTTGTTTGCAAAGTAGGAATAGGTAAGACCGAATTAATAGAGACAAAGTCAGCAAGATATACCTCAAATTAGGAGCCTCCAAAAAAGGTTTTGATTGTTTTCTTGTCTATTTTTAGATTTGGATTATTAAGTAAGGGTTGCTTCAGATCTTTTATAGTAAGGATATGAAGCAAGCA
Organism: Neoceratodus forsteri; assembly: GCA_016271365.2. NCBI lineage: Eukaryota > Metazoa > Chordata > Ceratodontiformes > Ceratodontidae > Neoceratodus > Neoceratodus forsteri. The sequence goes on along the minus strand of CM057450.1, from coordinate 653,432,349 downwards.
GCATAACTGGTGTAAAGCTCTTATATCCCATCCTAGGGGAGAATTCCTGATTCTTAATGGAATATTTGACCAGGGGTTGAACAATAGCGCTCCCAGGGCCAAATTACTGGAACAGGCCTGTTGGTTGTCTAAGATCAGCCAAAGGGGGCTCTCCGTTATGCCAGCTGAAGGTGTAAACCAATGTAAAAATCTGTTAGCATGACATGCCAGATAGTAAATATAATAGTCAGGGAGCTGAAGCCCTCCCAATGCCCTGGGACGGGTTAGTTTTCTATAGGCCCTACATGGAGCCTTCCCCCTCCAGAAAAAATCCGAACAAATCCTCTGAAACGAAAGAAAAAAAGATTTAGGGAGATAGATGTTAAGGCTACTGAAAGGGTAGAAAAATCTGGGTAAAATGGACATTTTAAGGACATTGCCCCCCCCCCAAAAAAGTTAACGGTAAACTGTTCCATCTCGCCAGGTCTTCTTTAGTTGATTTTAGCAGCGGGTCTATGTTAAGATCTTTGAGAGTGGAATAGTCTTAAGAGATTTTGATACCCAGATAAGTTAAATATCTTTTCTCCCATTGACGGCCCATGTTTTCAATTGATTCTCTCGTAAGGAGTTCAGATAAAGGGTATACCACAGTTTTGTTTTTGTTAAGTTTATAGCCTGAAAATTCTCTAAACGGGGAAATAATTTGTAGGGCGCAGGGAGGGACTGCCTACTACTCGAAATATGAAAAAGCAGATCATCAGCGAATAAGGATAATTTGAATTCCAGGTGATCTAGTCGGATACCTTTTATCCCTGGATCGGCATTAAGAACTCTGGCTAGGGGTTCTATGTATAGATTAAATAAATAAGGAGAGAGAGGTTAACCTTGTCAGGTACCTCGTCGAAGCTGAAAAACCTCAGATATGTAGTTATTACATTGCAATCGTGCTGACGGGCAATGATACAAAACCTGAATTTGATCAATAAAGGGTTGTGGTATGCCAGATTTGGATAGAATCTCAAACAGGTATCTCCACTCCACCCTATCGAATGCTTTTTCTGCATCTAGGGACACTAAGACCGCTTCCAGCTCAGGGTCCCCAGATGCAGAAATCAGATGGAACAACTTCCTGAAATGGTCTGCAGAAGTGCGCCCAGCCACGAACCCTACTTGTTCAGGACTTAATAAGCCCTCCCATACTCCCCCCAGCCTGTTAGCCAGAATTTTTGTGTATATTTTGACATCAATATTTAGCAAAGAAATAGGCCTATAATTACTGATCACTGAATGGTCCTTTCCCGGCTTGGTAAAAGTATTATTCTCGCCTCAAATAGTGATTGATCCAAAACTGGGAAGGAACCCCAATACTTATACAACTTTAACAGCAGAGGGATGAGATTGTTTTTAAAGGTTTTATAAAACAGGCATGTGAACCCATCTGGGCCTTATCTGGTTTTAAAGAATCAATCACTGTTGAGATTTCCTCCCCTGTGATTGGGGCTATTAATCTAGTCTGGCTAATGCTGGGTAAGGTGGGTAAGTCAGCTCTCTCCAGAAAAACTAGCATTTTCTCCAAATGGTCTCCAAATACCGGGTCCGGAGAGTATAATGCCTCGTAATACTCCCTAAACAAGGATAATATTTCTAATGGACTAACCACCATAGCTCCTGATTGGGGATGTCTAATAGTTGCAATCCACTTTGATACTGATTGTTGCTTTAACTGCCAAGCAACTAAGTAATCTACCTACTTTATTACCCTGGCCAATATAAGAAGCCTTTAGAAGAGAAGCTGACCTCTCCACCCTCTCCATCAATACACTTGCATAATGTGCTCTTAACCTAGACAATTCTAGGTCTTCTGGAGATGAAAGTTTATCCACCCCTTTATTCTCTAGACTCTTAATTCTCTGCAGACAGTTATTCATTTGGCTGAGCTTTCTATTTTTTTGCACAGTCGCAATGCGTATGAGTTCCCCCTCCAGGTAGCTTTTAAAGCTGCCCAGACCTGGTCCACAGCAGGAATTGAGTTGTAATTAACCTTAATGGAGTCCTCCAAAAAGTGTTGGAATTTAGTAGTAATTAGTTTATCCTTTAATAATTTGTTATTTAAAGACCACATGTGCGATCTGATGGAAACATTGGGTACTTCCACTTGAACAAATATTAGGGAATGGTCTGAAATTACTCGAGCTAGTATTTTGGAATCCGTTATGCCTGAAATTAGTTGATGGCTTACTAAGAAATAATCGATACGAGAGTAGCTTTTGTGTACTGGAGAAAAAAAAGTAAACTCTTTTTCTGATGGATTAAGTAGTCTCCAAGGGTCCAGAAGACCCAGGGAGGAGATGAATTCGCTTAAAGCTTTTTGGGCTGCAGACGGTCCCCATCCTTTAAAACAGGTACAGTCCAGATCATTTACTTGAACTAAATTCCAGTCACCTCCAATTAAAATGGGAAGTTGCAAAAAGGGAGCCAATACCATTGCTAACTGGGTGAAAAAAGAAGGGGTTTCGACATTAGGGCCATAAACTGACCCCAATACCATATCAAAACTGCCCAATCTACCAATGAAAAAAATAAACCTCCCCTCCGGGTCACTAATAGATTCCACCAGAGTGAAAGGTAATTTTTTGGCTAGCAATAAGGCTACCCCGTGCTTATTTGAACTAAATCCAGCCCCAAAAACTTGGCCTACCCAGCTCTTGTTAAGGCATTTAGCTGGTCAGGGAGGATGTGCGTCTCTTGAAGGAACACTTTTGCAGAATCATATTTGGCTAGGTGATTTAAAATTATGTATTTTTTCTTATCTTCCCCCCTTTAATGTTCCAGGAAAAGATATTCAAACCATTGGACATAGCTTGATCCTTGATTGTGCCATGTAGTAGAAAGAGATTAAAGGGCTTTTCTGCTGCCCCCCCCAAAAAAAGATAATCATAGAATACCCCCCCAATGCTCCAAAACTGAACTAACACTAACATTTTTAAAACTATATACAAACTTCCTTACCCAGGACCTAAGCCCCCTCCTAGCCTCCCGGTCCATGACACACACAAAGGAGAGAGCCCACTCTATTCCATCCCCAGCCTCCGAACTGGCAAAGGGCATAGAAAAAGAAAGCTCATAGCCGCCCACCATCCACCATTCTCTGCAAGATCTCTCTGTCTAAAAAAAAAAAAATTACGCTATAATAGGTGCTGTTTGTCCCACCGACCTTACTTAGGCAGCTAAAGTCCTGAAAAAAACTAAAAAAAAGTTAACCTAATATTATACAAGAGAGGTAATGGTTAGTTTTTACCTAACTAGCATTAGTTAGGGCCCAACATTTACAATTGATAAACGAGAGACTTGCAGATCAATAGATACCCATTTAGGGTAAACCTGAGATCCTAGTGAGGAATGAGTTCCCCTAAGGGACTCTACCGTTCCCAGGAATACGAGGCATCCATAAATGTTATAAACCTATAAACAAAGTTTAAACCTCAATCCTCCGTCGCCATCCGAACTGTGAAAAACACTCCTCAAAAATGACAACACAAGATGTCGATTGCGGCCAGGTGATTAGCTGGGGTAGCAAGAAAAGGGACTAACAGTAACCATTGGAGGAAAACAGCAAAGCAGCATAGGACTAAATAAACCCTGCTGTAACTCACTTCTAATGAATCCCTTCTTTCCCATGGGGGAATACTCTATGCCAGAAACGATCTGTAGTAACAGAGAACTGCATATCTTTCCCCCCGGATCAGGACAGGCTAAAGTTCAAAAAATTGCCCAAGGAAAAATCCCAAATCGCTGCAAAACCCAGAATTAGGAGAGGGAAACAGCAAAATTACTATGGGGTTGAAAACTGAAGCAATAACCTTAAGGAAACCGAAAGTAAGTGCTTTCCCCAAATGAGAAGCATTTGACAGGAGTCTGACTATGTTAATTAGCATAAATAACTTTTTTGTATTGCTTATAGTATGATTTAAATATAGAGAGAAAGGGATTAGAGATTTTTAAATTACAGGGGTTCAAACTTTACTATGTAAATATTTGCAAACTTTTGTGAAAACTCTAAAAAAATGTGGACGTTTGTAACTTTTCTGCTCATGTAGGCATAGACTTAATATTTGACAAGCATATCTGAAGTCAGTGTATCCTAGTGTCTAACACAACTGGATAAATTGGTTTAGCAGTTTAAAATTTGCTACAGAAAAAAAACAAAAACAAATTATTGGTAACATTTTTTCACATATAGTAACATATAGATGAAGCATCCAGAACTCTTTTTGTGGAATTTAACATTCACAATGCACATATCACTGCTTCATTTGATAAGCCGGGCTGAGCTTTTTGCATTCCTGCTGTTCCTTTTTGGGTGACTATTTTGCCCTCTCCCCCTTCTCTCTTGGCATAGCCAGATTGACTCAGTAGAACTACTGATTCCCATTGATATCCTCTTTGTTCTTTACAGTGACAAAATCCCTTAAAACGTGAGTCACCTACTCCTTTTCCTATTGACCTATTCTGTTGGAATAGCCAGAATTTTTCTGCTTGCCTCTCATACCCCTATCCCTTAATTATAATCCCTCAGATAAGGCTGAGTGAAATTAACAAATTCCAATTTTATTGAATTTTTCATGAAGTTCTACAATTTTCACAAAGACGCATGGGTTTTGACATTAAGTACAGATGTTATTTTGCAATTTCTGGCAGCAAGCAATTAATAGAATTGGCACACATAGTCTCCTTGTAAGGTCTAAGAACTTGACAAATGTTATGGTATTGCATTCTCTAGTTTTAAAGTTTCAGGGGTTTATAAATTTGCAGTTTACAGTCTTGCACAATTTAATTTTTAAATGTTGTGAGAGTTTAATTACTTTTAATTCAGTCCCATTTAAAGCTGCAAATATGAACTTTTCAGAAATGATCATGTGGTATACTAATTTAAATGTTTCATCTCTGGTTAAATTTGTATATGTTGTTTTAAATTTAGAGGGAAATAACTGAAATTGAAATGTTGGCAACATGTTTGGCAGGCTATAACTCAGTCACATTTGAAGCTAGAAATCTGGAACTATGTACATGTACAAATGAAGTGATAACCTGTATACCTGTACAATTTATAACATTTCAATGAATATTGTCAAAATTATACTAAAATGGCAGAAATCTAAATTTTTGCAAAATGTTCGGCTACCTATAACTCAGCCCCTATTGAAGCTTGAGACTTAAAACATGGTGCACATACCCATGCTGTATGTATCTTTAAACTCTGAAATTGTGGAGTAATTTGGATAAGGAATTTTAAAATTAGATAAAAATAACTGAACATTTTATTTTGATTAAGTAGTTGACCACCCATAACTCCACCCCTTTTCAATATATGATTTTGAAATTTGATGCAGTCATGAAAGCCATTGGGAACTGCCAAAATTACAAATCTGATGTTATTTGGATGTATACTGTCAACATTAAAGTGAAATAACTGATATGTAACATTTGGCAAAATTCCACAGCATTTTCACACAAATTCCACAAAATTCTGTGGAATCGGGATGATCATTCCATGGGCATTCTGCGAGCAGAATTTTATATTCCACACATTTCTAATTCCTTGATTTTACCTTGTGGTGGTGGGAGTGGGGCAGTGGAGGGGTGGAAATGAATGCTTTTTGGAATGTTTTATGCACTTCAGCACTTGGTGACTGACAGTATAATGGGCTCATCACTAGTGAGAGGAACAGCTGTGATAGTATTATGGGGACATTGGTAGTTTTATGAGATAGTGGTGTGCAAACCACTGCATGTTCAGCAACACCACCATTTCTCTTTTTCTTTTCCAGTTACCACAGGAGATCCGAATTATCATCACCACCACCACCACTGATATTCTCCTCCTAAGCTCTGTCCTCACATCTTCACTTTCTCCAGGCTGTCTCCCTCTCATTATCAGTAGTCAGAGACACATTTTTTATTTAGTCTTTTCTGATGGCACAGCAGTTACATCTCCCTCCTTAGTCTCTGACTCACTGTCAAGCTCTACACTTTCATTTGTGAATTGGAAACTGTCATCAAAAATAGGCTCAGCACCATCATTGACAGCAGTCACTGGGACACCAACAACCTCCTCCTCGACCACTGTGCCTGAGCCAGAAATTCTGCTACCCTATGGACTGCTCCTCTGGTCACTGTCTCCCCCAGTCACCTCCAGCACAGATGCCAAAGATGTGAGGTGAAATGGCATGAGCGTTATGGCTGATGACCCAAAGGCGCACCCCAATGCCTGTCAATCTCTGCAAGGCAGGGGTGGGGTTGGCATCAGTTCAATACTTCACTGACATCCTATTATGCATCTCTCTAACTCCTGCACTACCAATGCCAATGCCAGCAAGACAACATTCGGCATTGACAAATGCTTGCTATTATTAATGGTAATACCAAGGTCTTGTTCCAATTTGGAAACATGAATCGGCAAATTATTTAGATAGAATGAGTATTTGGGGTTACTTTTGCCATAGTGCATAACTACACATTTGTCGACATTGAAGGACATCCCATTTCTAATTGCACCTTCTTCTATAGTTAGTAGGTCATTGAAAATTGATAGATGTTTAAGAAATGTGTCTACCTCCCTCCCAACTTCGTGTGGTCTGCAAATTTGTTAATAAAATTTACTACCCAGAGGTTAATATCACTGACAAAAATACTAAACCAAGTGGTGCCCAAGACTGAATCCTGGGGAACCCCACTGCTAACACATCCCTCATCCAATAAGTTACCATTTATTCTTACACACTGTTTCCGATGTAGCAACCAATCTTGAATCCATTTGGCAAGAGTTAGATTAAAACCCATAATCAGTCATTTGTTTTAAAAATCCTTGGCATTTTAGTTAGTAATCCTTTCTTTTGTTAGGACAGCACATCTAACGCAGCTGCCTGATTTTCTAAGCTCAGTGTTTACATGCTTTGGGGAAAACACCAGTGATGTAACTGTATGGAGCTCTCTGCATGCAACCACCCAGTGCATTTTCCTGCCTCACAGCATAGCACTGAATAATATAGCTCTTTGCAAAGGGGGCAAAAATAATATTTTCTTTCAATTCTACCACAAGTACATACTGGAATAAACTGATTAAATGTTTATACACTGTGTGCTTCTTTATTTATAGGATTATCTTTGTGTATAGTGTTTATTCCGAATTCCAGTCATAACACCCCTGACATTACTGCCATGCCAGCATTACTTATTCTTTTTTTTTCACATTCTGACACTGGATATATATTTAATGGTTTATTTATAGTTCTGAAACTGTACTGTACACCAAAAAAGGCACATTTGGCATATGTCCTCTCTCAGCATCCCAGCCCTATCCCACAGATACTGTATCCATTCGCTAACTCTCATAGCCAAATTCTGGTTCGGTCTGCTTCCTCCCTACCTCTCAGATATACTACCACCACATCCTACGACATATGCACCAGGGACACCCACTCTTTCTCTCTACACCGCCCCTCATCAGCAGCTGGCAAATTAGCTTTCTCCTATAGACTCCCATTTCTATGGAATCAACAATTTCTCCAACTGTAAAACTCTCTCTCTCCTACCCCTCCCTCAAGCAGCACTTACACCTCTTCCCTCCCCCCTTGCTCCTGTCCCTATATTTTCCCCTCCCCTCTCAATTCCACTACTAATTAATAACCAGGGTCATGACATATAGGCCTGCACATTACTGGTCTAATATTACTTTCTGTCCTATGCATAAACTGGTAAGCCTATACACTGAACTGAGTTTGTTTGACTCTAATGCTACTCTGTGCTTGTATTTTATGCAGTACATGCATGTATTCATATGTGAAACCTTGTATCTGTATTTGTTTTCCCCTGTACCCACGTTGCACCTGGAATTGAGCCCCTGTTCGGTGTGCCTTTCCCAGTTACCAGAATTTTAAATAAATAAATGAAATGTCTTTATTATGGTTCGTTTTACTTCCAGGTTGCAGACATACCATGTGGTTTTGCTTTAGGGTGGGAAAGTTTAAGCTTGACATTTGTCCTAGTTCAATTGACAGATCCTAGAGCTCTATAAAATATCAGTTTGGCAAGTTGAATTTAACATTTTATTTTCCATAGTTCTGTTGTGCTTATATAGTGTAGCGCACTGCATCATGGTGATTAGTTGTGCAGCTGCTGGTTGCAGCAATACACACAAAAGTGGTGTAAGTCTTTTCCACTTTCCCCCAAAATGAAAAAATATAAAAAAATGTGGATGGAACAAGAGAAGCATACCCATGACAAATGACATGGCCCGACAAAGTACAGCTTTCTCTGATGTAATCAATTTACCATTGATTGACACCACCTGTGTACTCAAGACTGTGCTGAATTTTCTGTCACTCAAACAGCTGAAGCTGGAAGCTGTCCCCACAGTTTTTCCTCTGCCTTCTGTGACTGCAAGTAAGCAGAAAAATGAGGTTTGAGATGTTCCTGCATAACCGAAGAAACATAACAGTGATGTTTTTGAAAAGCATTAGCGTGCAACATTGAGTTTATGTCCACAATTGTTGATTTGAGGTGCAATGCATGACTGCGTGGTATTATTATATACAATTTATTTTTATGTGGTGGTAATTATTGCAGTGCATGGTTGAGTGGTGGTATCGGGTACAAGGCATGGATAGGTTGTGGTATTTGGTAAATGTGAGACTCAGTGCTAGTATGAGGTACAAGGTGCATTAGAGTGGTGGAATGAGGTAAAGGTCAGTGCTGAATAGCATTATGAGATACAAGTAGTGGTTGAGTGGCAGAGATGTGATATGATATACAAGATGCAGGTTAACTGCTGCTATGAGGTACAAGGCACGGATGAGTGCATCACACCATGTATGTATGTTCGCCACCAACACTCTTCTGGTACTCCTACAACACCTGTCAATTGGTAACCAGCCAGAAGCAGAGCCGCAACTAGGTCTGGGTGCTCAGTGACACAAATATGTAGTCTAGAAAATGCAATCACGGCACTCCCCATACTTAAAGAACAAAGGAAGTCTGAGGTCAGTCTTAACCAACTTTCCAAACTTTTATTTCTCACCACAACAGTGTGCAGCCTTTTCAGGCACAGAAAATCAGCAAACAGAAGAGTCTGTGGTAAGAAATATATGTTTCAAAAATTGAGACAGCACCTACTCTCTGTCCACAACCTAGCCCCTCCATGGCAGCACCACATTGCTGTTGTGGTACTCCTTCAACTCCTGTCACTTGGTGTTGTGCATTTCCCTCTATGGTGTTACTGACACCATGGTCAACCATGTGCACACACAACTCTCCGTCGACAACCCAGCCACCTCCCAAGCAGCACTAAGACCCACAAACCATCATCTGGTCATCAAAACACAGTTTGACCATTGACCACATTTCTGTATTTTACAATGTAAATGAATGTATAAAACTAATTTTTTTCACCATTGTTTCCTCTTCTTGTAATATTTTTTTAAACTAGGTAATTAATGTGTTGATGGAAGAACGTGGTAAACAAAAGAAAATAAATCATCTTGACTATGAAGTTTGTGCAGATGATTTATTTTAAGCCCCACTACCCAGCGGTGTGTCAGTTGGTGTTCAATACAAGGTGGACAGTATATTGGTGAAAGTGCAGACAGACAAATGTCTTGAGAGGAGATCACATGTTTTAACTGTTGCGCAATATGTATTGTATATTTTCATTACATTACAACTGATAATGTACTGCTTTCCTGTGTTTTAATTATTTCTTAATGTGCACATTCACTGAAATAATTGTTTTCACGCTTGCTTCTTTTTAGCACCTTATTGCTTTTTTTATTTACTTCACCTTGTTCCTTTTGCCTCCAACCAGCCCCATTCATACTCCTGGAGGAAAGGAATGTGTCAGACTACAAACCATCAAACTCCGTATGCCAGATAAAAAAGTTGATCATATATGCTTATTGTTGACAAGTTATTGATGTATTCACCACATATTTTGCTGCTATATTTTTATGAGGCAATCACAATGTGCGTTATAATGATAAATTAAGAATTGGTCTTATTAAACCACTGAAACAGCCTGACCGTCAATGTAGCTGTATTGCTACTGTTTGTGAGACAGCAACACATGTTCAGAATCAAACACGAGTTGTCAGTAGCTGGCAGGGGGTCAGGATATCTAGCATCCCAGCGGATGCTCTCATCCTCTGGTCAGGTAGGTCAATGTGCTACACTGCAGTAGTGACACCAGGGTGACCACAGATGTCAGTGCAAGTGTAGACACAATGCGTGTTCATGTGCCTCATGACTGGAGATGAAGGTATGGTACTGTGTAGATGCTGACTCCAGTCCTAACTCATGAGGTGCATGAAGGAAGGGGACCAGAAAAACAGGTAAAAGCACCAACATGCAGAATGAAGCCTCCAGTTCTCACATGTCCCACACCTGCTCAGTGGGCTTCAGATCCTCATCAGAGCTAATCACACTCCGTGCTTGCTACTATATTTTTATAAGGCAATCGCAATGTGCATTATAATGATAAATTAAGAATCGGTCTTATTAAACCACTGAAATAGCCTGGCCATCGACTCAGCTGTATTGCTACTGTTTGTGACACACCAACACATGTTCAGAATCGAGCATGAGTTGTCAGTAGCTGGTAGGGGGGCAGGGTATCTAGTATCCCAGCGGATGCTCTCATCCTCTGGTTAGGTAGGTCAATGTGTTAACATAGCAGGTTTTAATCCTATAATAGTAATGCATGGTGTTTAAAAGTAAATTACACACTCATAAGATAATCACAAGAAAATTATCATAAAAGTGCTTAACTCATTTGATTTAAATTAATGTTTTTTTTAAACTAATGAGCTCTGATTTTTTTTATTTTTCAAAAAAAATATAAAGTAATGTTCTGTTTATTTGCTTACACCTTATTTCTGGTGAGAATGCACTTGGGCTCACACCAGATCAGCAGTGGGTTGGGTTTACAATGTTGGAATTCCAAATAAATTATTTGTTACACCTGAACACTAATAAGATCTGACCTGCTCTGAGCCCTCTCTGCATCCTCATCCATGGTGTGTCTTTTTAAGTTAATCACTTATTGGGTTGTTTTACAACATATTTTGTTAAATGCATTACACCTGTGGCAAGAAGGCTTATAATCAGAGCACTATGTACTTGGTCATGCCTCCTGACAAAGGGGTAGCAATGCCCTGAAGCACCGAGGCTGGAAGGATCTTGGAGCCTTAGATATATGCTCTTTTTTGAATGCTTATGCACAATTGTTGTATGTGAGTATTTTTTCTCATGCTTGCATTTTATATCTTTTTTATAAAGATTGTAATAAAAAGAACTCTCCCTGAATTGGTTCTGGAGTGCTGGATTGTATTACTTTTAGGTTGATGTGCTACACTGCAGTAGTGACATCAGGGTGGCCACAGATGTCAGTGCAAGTGTAGACACAATGTGTGTTCAAGTGCCTCATGACTGGGGATGAAGGTATAGTACTGTGCAGTTGCTGACTCCAGTCCTAACTCGTGAGGTGCTTGAAGGAAGGGGACCAAAAAACAGTAAAAGCACCAACATGCAGAATGAAGCCTCCAGTTCTCACATGTCCCACACCTGCTCAGTGGGCTTCAGACGATCATCAGAGCTAATCACACTCCATGCTTGGTGAACCCAGGTGGTTCTGTCACAGGAGATAAACTGTGGGGCACAGTAGGATCAGACATTAAGTCCTAGGGACAGCCAGTGACATTGCAGGGGTAGAGAAAGGCTGATATGGCAGGTTGTATGTTAAGGGGCGTAAAAATTTGTAAATTCATCCCTCCCCAAAAAAATTCAGAAAGTTTTGCTTTTAAAAAACTGTGCATGTGTGTCAAATGAAATGAAAAAATGGTTTACATTCCACTGTTTTTGTTCCCTGTTGGGTCAGGTGTCACACCAACAGCAACACAACCATGAAGGAACTTGTCCCACACTTAGCAGTTATCTATCAGCTGCAGTGAACTGTTATGTTGGGTCAACAGCCATGTCTGTTGTGTGACATTGTGGCTGCTCTTGCAGCTTGTCCAGATGTCCTTTTACTTCACTACTATTTAGCATACCCTGCTGCTGTTGTGCTATGACACTGGATGGATGCTTGCTGTATGACATGTGTTACAGGTGTCCATTTCCAACAACACCCCTTATTTGATGTAGGCCACTGGATGTACTTTACTGCCATCACCATCTTGTATTGTGTGGAACAACATTATCATTTCTTTATTTGCATTTGTGTTTTTTATCTGCAGCATTGATGCTGCATCATCAGCAATTCAATTAAGAAAATATATAATGTTATGTTAAACGTTACTGAACGTTTTCAAAGTGCGTCATAAGTGTCAATCTCCAAATATCACCAATCATGATTATGAGGTTGGAAGCATTATGACCATATGACAGAGATGCATAGATTGTGATGCTGAGGAGGCGTGATGAATCTAGCCTTTATTTAATGACACACAAGCCAAAAATCTGCAGCTGTCAACATCAATTATTTTTTTCTGAATTAGCACCCAAGAAGGCAGTTACTATGTTACAGCACCTGAACTGTGTCTCAGTCACTGTGAACAAATTTTTCAAACACCAGCATTTATTCATTTTTTTTCCTACTGTGCACAATGTTTGAGAATAGCACCAGGATAAACTCATTGAAGAAGTCAAGCTGTCTGAAATGCCCATAGATTGTTGGAGGTGATGGAAGAGCAATAGTCTGGGACACTCAGAAACGTATGGAAGCTACTGTCTAGTTGCCCTATCAAGGAGTAAGGTGCTGACTGTCCAGCTTGTGCAGGTAATATTAAACAAAACTGTCTATGCCTCCCTTGCTGCTCAACTATCAGTAAAACAGCCCTGGTTGTCCAGTAGTTCAACCCCTCCACCCCCTATCTACCACTAACCCCTCCACCCCTATCTACCACTAGATTTTGTATGTGACGTCACTGTTGTTTCACTGTTACACACACACACACACACACACACACACACTCCATATGTGACAATCCATCTTTCAGGTGAAATCCATGATATTACAGTGCTTGCCACCATCCCACAAATAAAACTATCACACCCCCACGATACAGTGCTCACAGCATAGTGCTCCATGTCCGTCTGTCGTCTTCGCTAACAATGCTCATGCAAAGTGTAGAACTAGGTGTCAGCATTACACATGCTCACTGACAGATCAGACAGCAGCTGCTGCCAAGCTCAGAGGATGGCGGTGACACTTGCCATACTCCGCTTTGACCATAAAACACCTGTGCTAGGGTGCCATGATGGCATGTTTGATGTGAGTGTGCATGTTAGGTGGTGGTCACGGGACTGTTGTGGGTGGGATGGAACAGTGGACAACTATGAATTGACATAAACTGATGCACTGTGAGAGGGGTGTGGTGCAACACTGTACACAACTGATTTATATATACCCTTGTACAGTGTGATCTGTGATATCATCTCTGCAAAGTGGTGGTCTGCCTCAGTAGAGCCTGCTTTCCCTGAGGTGTTGTGGACACTGGGTTAGAGGCCATTTTATGTACTATTTTTCTACTTTGTTAAACAACCCAACCCATGGGGCTTTTTACTACCATGAAAAACCACTCCAATGTGGCTGTGGCAGTATGCATGAGGGTACACCATCACTTTGATCATTGCTGTGTTATTTTACTAAGTGTTCTATGCCAGACTGGTAGTGCATCCCTTCTTGGAAAGAATATTGCCACGTTTGCCCCACTACAAACTTTTAAATAGCATTGCACCAGTGTGCTCATTGTTTGCATTAGCTTATGGAAAGATGTCTTACAGAACTACAAAAACAGGACCATTGTTTTTAAATCCCTTATTGAGCCTTATGTACTTCTGTTTAATTAGTCAGTATAAAAGTTCAGTGTCACAATAGTTAAATGTCTGTTTTTTTAGATGTTAGTCATAAATGACTAACATGTTCTTATAATGACAATTATATATGCAAGCATATGTTATTGCACACAAATAGTTTTTTACATTTCTGACTTCCTTTGCAGAGCAATGAATGTGGTGGTTCATACCCCATGGAATTGGAGAGCTTAAAAAGAGCCGCCCACATTATATAAGGAAATGGTGTGTATCTTGATTGTTGCCTTCAGCTGAACACAAATTCGACATATGGCATGTTGCAAAATGTATAATGGTACCATGTTTATGTATTCATTTCAGCTGTACCATATCACATTTGCTGTTTTAGGCAATGTTATGTTCCTTTCATAATATAGAATGTACATCTAATTCTAGATGCTTCCAGGACACTAAGCATGTAAATTCATCAGTAACACTGAGTCAGTCAGTTATCTGACTCATCAAATCAAATCAAATCAATTTTATTTGTAAAAATGCGCCTTTCTAAAACCAAGGCGCCTGTACAATAAAATATATAAAATAAAATAAATTATTATAAAACGAAACATACATATAAATTACAGCAGAATACAGTATAATAACAGCAGCGGCATTAATCCCCAAATGCCAAGCCAAAAAGATGAGTCTTTAAAGCATCTTTAAAACTCTGGATGGTTAGGCAATCTTGTATCCGATGAGGTAGAGAATTCCACAGGGATGGGGCAGCAAAGCTAAATGCCCTTGCTCCAGATGTTTGCAAATGAACCCTGGGAATCTCTAGCAATCCCTCATCAGTGGATCAGAGAGGATGGAGGGGACAGTAGGAGATCTTTCAGATCTTTCATAGCTGCTTTGAGAACAGAACTGTGACTGTCAACAGTGAATTTTGAGACGTGAATGAAAATTCATGCTTTTTCAGTAACATAACATCCTAACCACTACAAGTAGTCACTACAGAAACAGTGCCATGAGTGACAGTACCTGTTAGACATTCAAAAGTTGAAATATTGCAGTGAAAAAACACAAGTTGCAGAACTTGTCATGCGTGTTACTGGCATGTGGACCCCATTGTCAATACATGTCAATACATTAGAGAGGGGGAATCAAAAGGGTGCAGAAACCAAGAAAAACAAGGAGACCAGAGGACAAGTAAAGCACAGTTCTAGTAACAAAGTAGGATCAGGGATCAGATGAAAGAGGGTATGCCTTAACATCAGGAGCCTGGGTAAAAAAAATCAGTGAGTTCCAAGCATTGATGGTGAACACTGAGTTGAATCTTGTGGCCATCTCAGAAATGTCTGCCTCGGAAAATAACGATGATAAATTAACAGTCCCAGGGTAATCAATGAGAAGTAGGTATAGATGAACAGGTAGAGAGGGAGGAGTAGCCCTTCTTGTCAAGAATGGCACTGAGATGATTCAGTGATTCATCAGGGGAAGTAATGGGGTGATAGAGTCACTGTGGGTGCAACTCACAGGAGCCTCAGTCAAGAAACTGCACTGGGGGATGATCTATAGACCTTTTGGGCAAGGGGGGAGAAGGGACAGAGAGCTCAGGGAAGAACTTCAGCATACACCTGTAGACACAAGATCATTATCGAACTAGGATCATGGGCATCATGAGCAATAGTGGTACCACTGCGCAAATGGAACAGCCACTATATGGTTACTTTTAGTACCAAGTTATGATTCTAACGCTTGTTATATTAGTTTATTTACATTTTAGGTGGTGGTCTGAAGAAAGTATTACTTGGTGTCTGTAAGCAGAAGGACTGTGATAGGTTGATGGACTGGGGAAAAAAGCATAATTAATCACCAATATTGGGCAACAATTTTTACTCCAGATCATGATGCTGATGTGATAAAAGCCAAATGGTCTTCTGTTGATAATCACATTCAAAACATTTACCATGGCCATGGTGAATTATTTTACAGTTGCCTACATAGTGAAACAGAGCTGACAACAAGGGCAAAGACGTGGCTTTCACCAGGTACATAAATCATTTACACTATTGTTTGATAAACTACTCATATGTGAGCATGATTTTGTTAGTCTTCATTCGCACTTTCACAATCAAAACAGAGGCTACTGTGATGAGTGATATCAGCACAGTGTTTCAGACCATGACAAAAAACAATTTTTTTAATGTGGTCCATTTATTTTATTTTATTTATTTAGCTTTTGTTGACCGGGTAAGTGCACTAGACAAATCCTGCCTATTTTCAGGCACGACCCGGGGGGAGGGGGATACAGATGAATGGCAACTGACCTTGAACCAGATTACGCTGTTGGTGGTATTTTTAGTGAATGAGGGAAATTTGGCCAGGACAGTGAGCAGTGTTATGAGAACTGCAGGAACTAGAAAGTATCAGTCACATAATAATTTCTACATTGCATTCTATTTTTTCTGCAGTAATTCCAAATGCATGTGTTGCACAGACTAACATCCGTATACACTTCCATGACAGGCAGAATCTTATAGTTCTTACAAGCTATTGGTCCTTTCCATGCAGCTGAAAGATGTAATCATGCCATTAGTGCCTACACAAGACTTTTGCTAATATGTCAACCACTATCATCATCATGATTCGTGCTGCCAGTGACATCCAGCCTCCATTTGATGCCAGTCAGACACATAGCAAAAGGGAAGTACATAACAGATAGACAAGGGTGGTAGTGTGGACAGTCATCTGGTGTCTGGCTGATAGTCTGTACTTGATGCCAATACAGTAAATTTGACATCATCAAACTCTATATTGTCTTACGATTATCTTCTCAACATTACATGGTTAATCATTTTATTTATGCATTTTAACTGGGTTCTAAAGTAGCAGTAAAACTCGAGGAAGTGCTCCTAAAAACAGACTGGTTGGGAATATTGGAAGGATGTCACCCGATTTTCAGACATTTGCGATCAAGGGATATCACAGTGTGATTATCCATTTTACCCCAAATCATATTTACTTCAGTTATTTGGGGATGAAGTGCTGGAGAGAGCAATGCTATGTTTTCAAGATCACTTCATTAACCATTGCATGACACAGAGACCAACATGCCACTGTGGAGTTAGTGCCTCAGAATGTCATCGCCAACAACACAGGCTGCATACCCATTGACTTGATGGGAAGGGAATGGGGAAATAGCATCAGCAGTGGCCACCAAGGTACTCAAGGTATTTTGGTCATCACAGGAGCAACTTAAACTGCACTATTTGAAAAAATATAAGCACTACATAAGTGCAATGCAGAGTGACTTTATTAAGAACAGACTATAAACCCTGTTTTTTTTTTTTTTTGAAACAGCACGGTTTAAATTGCTGCTGTGTTGCTTTCATGTTTTTGACCACTGCTCCCCTCTTCTTGCTTGCACTGACTAGGTTGTTTGCTTCTATTCTGGTCATCACCTCCCACTGACGTCTCACTACCTTGGTGGCCATTTCTGTAGGCATACGAGTCACAAGTAATGCATTCATTCATATTTCTTGCATTGTACAATTACACCATGCACACCAGATTGTGTCTGAGTATAATGGATCAAAACTGCATGCGGGGGCAAGGTGGAGGACAGTGTACCACCAGCACACAGCAACACCATGCTCATGTCAACTTAACATCTTCAGCATTGACGCTGCTGGAAAGCTGGTCTGGGCCTATGACACCTGCATAATGATTGTCTTACATGGTGAGTGAAGATGTATTTCCATGCCTTTCCATCATTATTTGTATTGTGTCATATAAAATATTTTTTTTTCCCCAGACTTGTATTTTCAGCCATGCACTTCAATAAGAATGCAGACAGGCAGTATACAACCACAAAAGATGCCAATGACCAGTTCAAAGTCAGCACTCCAAAACACAAGAAGGATGTATGCAATGAGAAGACTACATGTAGACTGCAGTTACAGTATGTCACTGTCAAGTTATTATGGTCAGAGTAAGTTATATAGCATTGTCAATTGTGTGAAAAAATTGATTACAACAAAGAAGCAATATCTGCACACCCCATATTGCTGCAAAAAGGCTTTATTAAAGTGCAAATTCAAACATACCACCACAAAATTACACAAAGCAGGCCATCGCTGATAAGTACCCAATAATAAAATGTATCCCCCTGATGACATACTAGGTAAAAAAAACAGTCGGGGTTCTTATCAGCCAAGGCCTGCTCTGTGTAATTATGTGGCGATATGTTCGAATTTTAAGTTTAATAAAGCCTTTTTATAGCAGTATAAGGAGTAAGGATATTGCTTCTTTGTTGTATTGATTGTTTATCCAGCACCCTCACTGCGGTTGAGCTGTATTGCCCCAGCAAAAAATTGATTAACCTTTTTTTGTAAGATTACGTGGTTGAACTTATGGCAGGAGCGGAGAAATTACGTTCAAGTAGTGAACAAGGCATGACAATAAATGCCACCTCCACTTTGTGTTGAATTCAACCGTCCGTCTAAAGAAGAAGCAGTCAGTCTTCACTGGCCAAGATTTGGAAAGAAAACTATATTCATGTGATGACAATTTCACAAACATCTCAAAGGGGCAACATGCAGTTGTACAATTACAATTGTTGCAAATGTTAGATCCATCCTCTAAATAGATTTAATGATGTGCTTCAGGAAATGTTTTGTTCATTCAACAGCAAAATCAATAGTAACATGGATGAAGCAGTCACATTATAATTCTTGTTTGTACTTATGATCGTCTGTGTTGGTAACATACATTGCAATTTATGTGGCAAATGTGAGGGCAACAATGCATTACTGATTACATCAGCAGCCACGTATCACCCCTTGCTGTGTCACCTGTTGTAAAATAAAAGAGCCATCCATGGTGTCTAGTCATCACCCCCCATTACCAGATTCCATATATAATGACATTCCTAGTGTCTACTGTTCCCCTTATCACCAGATCTCATATTAGAATAATTCCCTGGTGTCTAGTGGTACTCCCTCATCTCCTGACCTTGTACTGGAATAATTCTCTGATGTCTACTGATGCCCCCACCCCGATTGCCTGATCTCATATTGACATAATTCCCTGATGGTCCGATGGTTCTCCCAACAACCCCCTACCTGACCCATCTGCTGCCATACCCCCTCCACACAACCTTCACCCAAGGGACAGATTTTAGCAAGGCTTTTGACACCATCCCACATAGTAAACTGGTAGGCCAATTGGGGAACTTGGAGGTGGGTGATAAGGTAGTAACCTAGGTAAAAAACTGGTTAGGAGATAGGACGCAAAGGGTAGTAGTAAATGGAGTTTGCTCCAAGGAAGAGAGGGTGACTAGCGGGGTACCTCAGGGATCAGTGCTGGGACCGGTCATCTTCAATGTCTTTATAAGTGACATAGCAGAGGAACTGGAAGAAAGGTCTGCCTCTTTGAGGATGACACCAAGATCTGCAATGGAATGAACACTCCAGGGAGGGTGGAAAGGATGAGTAGGCATCTGAAAAGATTGAAGAAGTGGGCAAGGGTATGGCAGCTGGGTTTTAATGCCAAAAAGTGCAAAATAATGCACTTGAGCCACAGAAACCCAGGAACAGAGTACAAAATGGGCAGAGTGATACTGACAAAAACCAAACAGGAAAGAGACATAGGGCAATCATATTATATGACCGAAAGATGACCAGGCAGTGTGACAAGGCAATCGGAAGGGCAAGTGTAATGCTGGGGTGCATATGAAGGGGTATCATCAGCACACCAGCAGGAAGAGGGAGGTGGTGCTGCCCCTATATAGATCACTGGTAAGACCACACCTTGAGTACTGTGTCCAGTTCTGGCGGCCACATCTCAGGCAGGAAATAGACAGAGTGGAGGTGGTCCAGAGTAGGGCTACCAAAATGGTGCAGGGGTCTGCATCAAAAGCCCTTGTTGGAGAGGCTTAAGGAGCTAAATATGTACAATGTGGAGGAGAGGAGGGAGGGGGAATATGATAGAATCCTTTAAATACCTCACTGGGGTTAATAAGGTTCAGGAGGGGGTATTTTTTAGAGTCACTGTGTTCTAGAACAAGGGAGCATGCTATGAAGCTGGATGGGGGTAAATTCAGGAGTGATGTGAGGAAGTACTTCTTCACAGAAACAGTGATGGTTGCCTGGAACAGTCTTCCAGCAGAGATAGTGGGGGCCAAAAACAGCGGTGGGGTTCAAAAATGCCTGGGACAGGCACAAGGGAATTACAGGGATATGGAAGGGAGGGAAAGAGATGGCACATAGATCAACAGCAGATCTGTAGCAAAATATGAAGGTTAAAAAAAAATGGGCACACTGGATGAGCCCAGTGGCTCTTATCTGCTGTCACAGTTTCAATGTTTCTATGATATGAGTGCTGGCCACTGGGTTGAGGGGGGCTGGGAGCAGGTCTGGTGGGGGGCTATGGGAGAGACCACTGGACCACCAGGGAATTATGTGAATATGGGATTGGGTGACTGTGAGTGTGGGGTACCACTAGACATCAAGGAATTATTGAAATATAAGAAAGGGCGAAGGGGTAGTGGAGAACACAAGACACCAGAGATATCATTTCATATGTGAAATCTGGTGAGTGGGAGGGGTGGGACCACCAGACAACAGGGATTTGTCACTTTCTTTGATCAGGTGATCGGTGGAGACTGAGTGCAGTACAACCACCCTGCCTTCAGGAGTGGGAGACATGGGCTTAGTGTCCCATTAAGAGGTGGTTTGATGTGATGGTATATAGTGCCACTTTCTGGGCTGTTTATGGCTGCTGCAAACCTTTGAAGATACCGCTGCATTGGTATGTATGGGGGACCCCTCATTTGCATAGGTGCAGCAGTGTCATAGTGTTTAGGCACTGCGGCTTTGTGCTGATGCTCCCGAAGCTTCTGAATATGGGCAGCCCAGGAGTGCCAGCAAAAGTCTATGTTTACACAACTGCTAACCTCATTGGAATGTGTGCTAACCTTTGAAAATTGGGCCCGATATTTTACTAAATACGTTAAGTGTAAAATTTTTATAGAAGTCATTGATTATTAAACAAACAAAATGAAATGACAATAGCACTTTTCAACTTAGATGGCACATGTTTTGTGACATGTTTCATCAAGAAACATTTTAACCAAGTCATACAAGTTGAACATCCACTTATGTTTCATTATACCAATGGTTGTTACTAACATTTTAGCATATACTATTGATGACATAGCACACACACACATCAGTTGACAATTCTGAGACTGGTACACGTGCAAAAACATACTGTACTATGAAAAACACATTTTCCTTTTGCAGAAAATGTACTTTACAGTAATTAAAAAAGATAAAGCCTTGCAAATGATCAGGCTCATGGCTACATGGATCCCAAATACCATCACTTCCTACTGGAATTTTAGTCTATGAAAAATTATGGTTTATGTAGCATTGCTGTTTGGGGCAGGTAAGGCTCCTTTATTGTTTTTAAGGGGAGCACTAGAAAAGGTGATCTTTTCAACAGTTTCCTAAATTGAACCAACTGAACAGTAGTCTCACATGTAATAATGAGCCACAACAACAATTGAATAACAAAGCATTTAATGTATGGTAGAACGTTGTTACCAGCAATAATCTATCAGCTTACAGGTTTGTTGTATCCTCGATGTGATGTCATGATGTCATTATACCATTGTGGGTACCTCACATCGATAGTACAACAAGGTAGAATGTGTTTGTGCCCTTTAAAAATGTACCGGAAACGGCCATGGCGGTGAGTGTGACTAAGAGGGTGAACAGCGCCCAGCAATACAGGCAAGGTAAGGGCATATTTCTTTTTTAATACAGCTGGTGCCTGTAGATTTTAAATAAAAATAAATAAATGAATAAAATTTTATATGTGAGAGCAGCTGACAGTGGACAGAGGGGCTTTTTCTTTGTGCATGGGGGGTATGAAGTCCGAAACTGCGGCATGACTGGATATGCTGTTGAAGTGGCCAGCTGTTAAGTTACTGTTGCTCACACACTATACAAGACACTGTATGGGTATCAATTAACAACCTCACTGAATTCACTTCTCAAGGTTACCAGGGCAACAGCTGCTCTCGAAGTGAATACAGTGTGGTTGTTAACTGATGCCCATACATTATCCTCTATATTAAATATATAAAACGTTATTTTCATTGTATTGGAAACAAAACTTGCTCTTTAAAACGTGTGATTCTGCACACACTACTGTCATGAACTGGTTATGCTCCATCATGACATATTGTACCACATTCAGTTCAGAATCATCATGATCTACTGGCTGAAAACAGCTTCATATTCCCACACTACACAAACGGTGGGGTGATTGTGACCACAAAAAGAAAGTACTCTATCAATTAGAACAGTCATTGTCAGAAAGCTATGAGTCATTGTGGTGCAAGGTACAGGAAATAAGAGCAACCAACTACCCACCACAAGATGGACGTCATCCTTCACATAAAATCATCCAAGTATAAGATCTTGTTCAAACAAAAGGCAGTGCAAGCACGTCTTTTTATGGCACAAAACTGTGATGGCTTGTGCTGTATGCTACAAACATGCAGTCGAGTGAAGACACAACAGCACCATCAGTCGTAAGCAATGCATCACTGTCTACAAACAGTAGAAACAATGGCCTCCTGACGAAGGGGTAGCTCATCCTAAAGCACCGAGGCAGGTTTGAGAGTGTGGGGGCTTGCAATTTGCACTTTAAGCACTTTGTGTGTACACTTGTAACTTACAGTTTGTAATTATTTTTTATTATTTCCCTCAGTAAAAGAATATATTTTACTCTGAATTTTTGTTGTCTGGAGCGCTGGTTATTTTATTGTTGCATAGCAAAACAAACCCTGGGGTATAAAGCAAGCAGTAGCAGAGGCTTTCACAAGTACATCAGCTGTTGTAAACTAACTAGTTGCTTTCACATGACCAGTACTGTGTTGATGAAGGTGTGCATTTCTTACACAAAACAAGCAGTGTTGTGTCATTACCTGACCTTGTATGTGTAGTTTACAGCATGAGCCATCACACTCAGCTGTCATTTGTAAGTGTGTTGTCACTGCCTTTTGTTTGAACATGTTAGGATACATAGACTTGCATGGTGGTATAAGAATGCCCATGTTCCACATTAATAGATAATATGGTGAAATTGTCTTTCATGTAATGTTAATGTTAAGTAATGATACAGCACTACTAGTTACTGTGTTGATCAACTGAGAGTAGTCAGGTCATTGTCGATTCTCAGTTGTGGTGTGGGTAACAGATGAATCTTCCTTAAGACAGTCCATCATGATAAAGGCTGCAGCAAGTCATGTGGTAACACCATACCACTGTACTCACCATACTGGATGACTGTTACATTGGTACTCTGATTACTTTTTCACTATCAGTAATGAATGTCATGGTCAGATTATCATACCAATACATAATGTCTCATAAGCCACAGTCTGTATAGGATGTTGGGGGTGGGGAAGCTACATGACTGGACAAGAATACGTAGGGGTAGGTGTATGGGCAGGTAAATGCATGGTGGACAGGATGGGGGATACACGGCTGTCCAAAGGAGAGATATGAGTAAGTGGGAGGACTGATACATGGGTCTTCAACATAAGTGTGGGGATAGGTAGTGATGGGGTACATGTCTGCTCAAGAGCACAGGATGGGTTGTGGTGAGGTAGCTCCATGGCTGACAGAGAAGACATAAGGTTGGGTGACCTTCGATAGGCACATTGCTGGTTGAGGGATATAGGGAGTACATGGCGGCAAGTAAATGGCTGGTACAGGGGTCATCAGGATTGTTGGGCATTGTGGGGGGAGGGAAACTGCATCACAAGGAGATATGGGGGTACTTATGGAAAGAAAGTGCATAGATGGTTGATGGCATACAAGGGTAGGGGTAGGTGGGGTTGGGAGACACATGCATGGTAACATCAATATAACGGTGCATGGCAAAGGAAATGGAGATGACCACATGGGGGGCAGGTGCATAGTAGTCAAGAGACGGAGTCAAGAGGGAGAGAGTAGTGATTGGTGGGGCAGAATGTGTTGATTAACTAGTGTATTTACACAGGTCAGTGAGAAGGATAGTCAGAGGCTACATTCATGGTACAGGGGCTGCACTAGTAAGGACCATTAGAAAGAGAGAAACAGTGCATCTCAGGAAGATCGTGGGTTTCCAGGTAAGGGCAGCTTATCCAGGCAACTAAAAAAATCTGCACACTGGTAACTGCAATGAACTCTGGGATCGCAAAGTAAACAAACAAATCCAAATCTATTAGCTTTATTAGCTCACATCTGTTAGAGGGCTCACTTGTCCCAGCACTTCGAGCTGTGCGGACACTTAAGTGAGATGGATAGTGGGAGGCTACATTCATGGTACAGGGACTGAGCTGCTGAGGACAGTGACTTGCTTTGTAGGGGGCCCCACATATAAGCAGTGTCAGCAAGGTATCTGTATGTGGGGATGAGGAATATGTAGTAATCACACAGTTATGAGGGCAGATTGCATGGACAACATACACATTTGGGTACATATGACAAACAGTGAGACAGCATGACCAGTGGGTTGTACAGATGGGCAACTTGCAGGACAGTAAAGGACACTTTATAGTACTGTCACAATAAAATAAGTGCACGTGCAAATTGAAATAAATACTGTGATATTTCTGAAATAAACTATAAAGTACTGTACTAGGAGAGCATATCATCTTCAAGTCATCCCCTGTTGTCAACCTGCAAGGCAGCAAGGACATCACCCTCAGTGACTGATCACTGTCGATTTCAGGCTCCAACTGATAAGGAATTTTTCCAAATGTTTCAAAACTGGATGCCTCATTCTCTTCAGAGTCTGAATTCTCCAAAAATAAGCCTGAAAATCCACTTTATAGGGGATCTGAAGGAGCACTCATGACTGGGTAGACCTCTACACTTTAGTATGCAACCACTATAGTATGTGTATCGCACTGCTGCTGGCTCCATGTAGTGATGTCACACACAAAAGCGCCACTCAGCAGAGCTGGAGATGAACAGCAGTGCGTGCTGACAGGAAAGTCGCAACAAAGATGGCTTTCACTTTTTAAATTATGCCAAAAGGATTACACTTTCACTAAAAATGAAGACATTGGCAGACATCATGCAGAAAGCCTGACTTATTGCATTAGGTAGGAGACTTCTAGAAAAGGTGCTCTTTAAATTGGTGGGAAAATAAAACAATTGCCATGACAAATGCCGTGCCCTTGTTTTCTTTGGCACTCAATGTTACAACAACAGTAATGGATGTTGTTGTTACAAATAAAAATATTCTGGCACCTTAGTGAATATTTTCCAGCATGAGGTATGTATGAGACCATGCAGCTTAAAAAGCAGCATGGGAACCCATGGTTTATTTTGTTAATGTTAAATAGTTGGATGACCGTCATACACTGAGCAAATAAAAAATTATAAAAATATGGCAATGGGTGTAGAAATATCAGAGAGTATCCTTAAACCCTTATCACCTCCTTGAACACTTAAAACACTCTGGAGACACAGCCTACTCCTTTCCCTAACAGTGTAGGACAGTACCACGGTAAGGGGTGGTCACATGGTTGCATTCCTAAACTTCCTGTAGCAGTGTACCTAATTAATCAGTTTTGTATACAGTATCTTACCTGCCCAGCATTTTGCCCTTTGTGAAGTAACACTAACATTACCAGCAAATACCCCTGTGCATCTTTGTGAAGTGCACTATGCCCCAAATGTGGTGACACATAGTCACTTTGTGAGATCTTTACAAAGGGAAGTTAATGAGTTTGCATTATTTTCACTGGCAAATGAAAAATTGCAACACCTTTAACTGCTGGGAGAGTCCTTGCCATCACTTTTTTTTGTAGAGAACCACACAAAGTCTTTCCATCTGCCAACACCTTCCCAGTATTGATTTACCCAGTAACACGATTAGTCAGAGGTGCTGCCACTGCCCAGTCCAATATATCTCTTTCATTACCTTTTGGTGCATCTCACCTAACCATTTTTTTTTTATTTGGAAAATGTTTCACCAGGAAAGACAGCATGAACTGCCAGCAGCTCATTTCCAGAAGCCTCCTGGGGGAGGGGGGATTACATTATTGGGAGAGCAGCAAACACATAGCATTTCAGGAGGTGTGCAAAACAATAAGAACAGTACAGTGCAGTGCAAATTACAAACATAACAGAATGGTAGCAGTACGGAGCAGAGAGGCCTAGACCAACCGGTCAGGGAAACAGTCCTAGACTGAAAAAACTGGGACTGGGAACAATAAGCAAAATGAATACAATACAGTGACAACGAGTAACAGTGTGACAACAATAGCAAACCAGTGCTGAGCCGAGTGGCCCAGAACAACTGGACATGGCAAGAATCCTAGAATGAAAAGATCAGTGTTACACCTATCTGAGAGAAGGAGAACCCCCAATGGAGGCAGACATAGTAGAATTGCTATGGGAATACGCTGAGCATGAGATGTGAATTGCTTAGGGGTCCTTGGGAGGCAGGAATGAGACCAGGGGGAGCGAGGGGCTATGAGGAGGGTGGAGAAGGGGAAGGGAGAGGGATGGAGGGGAGGGGAGGGAGACAGCTTAGTGGCAAGTTTCCCTTCAGGATGCAGAGAAACCCTGCAAGGGAAACAGGTCAAGGCAGTGGGGAGGGATAAAGGGAGAGGAGAAAACAGGAGGGGAGGGAGGGCGAAGGAGTAGGTGGAGTGGTGGCAAGCAAACCTAATTTAGTCCCATTCAGGATGCAAAGAACCCTGCAAAGGGATAGGGAAATAGGGAGTAGGGAAAAGGACAGAAGGAGAGGGGCCAGGGCCCTACTCACCGCATGATGCTGGGAGCCCTGCAAGGAGGACAGGACATGGGCATGGGGACAGTGCTACAGGTAAAGGACAGGAAAGCAGTTAAGTAGGATAGATGGAGAAATGCACCTTGGAAGGAGGGTACAGAGGGGTTAGAGACAAGTGCAGTTTGAGAAGTAGAAATTGTGTAAAACTAAAGAGAGAGAGAGAGTTTGAGGACGAGGAAGCCAGACAGGAGGTGGCAGGGAGTTCCAGAGCTTGGGGGAGCTATAGGAGAAAGCTTCCTGTCCAATGGAGGTAGACCGACTAGGGATAGCTAGAGTGCAAGCATCAGTGGATCAGTGGATCTGGGAACCTGGTGACATTTTATTTATGTAGTCCTTTCTGGATCCTTTCCTCTGTTATTCTCCAAATGATTACCTTGTCTCCCAATCTTGGTACCTATTTTTACTTTCAGGTAATCCTTTATGCATTTCTACCATGAACACTGAGATGAAACATAGAAACACAGAATTTGACAGCAGATAAGGACCACTTGGCCCACCCAGTCTGCCCATTTCCCTACCTAATGGATAAGCTGCAGATCCTAGTTAACCAGCAGCCTACTTTTTCCTACCCCAACCCCCTAGAATTGCCTTATGACTGTCCCATGCATGCTTTAATTCCGCCACTGTTTTTGACTACACAACCTCCTCCTTTGGAAGGCTGTTCCATGCATCCACAACCCTCTCTGTGAAAAAATACTTCCTTACATTACCTCTGAGCCGCCCCCCCATCTTCAAATTGTGCCCCCTTGTTCTTGCACACCTCTTTTTCTGAAAGATGCTACCCTCTTGGACTTTGTTGATTCCCTTGAGGTACTTGCAAGTTTCTATCATGTTCCCCCCTCCCTACTTTCCTCAAGGCTATACATATTAAGCTCCTTAAGTCTCGCTTCATATTTTTTCTGGTGCAGACCCTGCACCATTTTAGTTGCCCTCCTCTGGACAGCTTTCATCCTGTCTATGTCTTTGTGGAGATTGGGTCTCCAGAACTGCACACAGTACTCCAGATGGGGTCTCACCAGCTATCCTTACAGAGGGATAACAACTTCTTGTTTTCTACTGTTGATGCCTCTCCCTATGCATCCCAGTATCCTCCCAGCCCTCCTTACTGCCCCCTCACATTGCTTGCCCACCTTTAGATCATCTGATATGACTACCCCCAGGTCCCTTTCCATTTTTGCTGTTGTTAGTATCTCACCCCCATTGTGTACTCTTCCCCTGGGTTTTTGTTTCCCAGGTGCATTACCTTGCACTTCTTAGCATTGAATATAAGCTGCCACACATTTGACCATTCCTCTAACCTTGCCAAGTCCCTTCTCATCCTCTCCACCCCACCTTGTGCATCAGCTCTGTTGCAGATCTTTGTGTCATCTGCAAAAAGACATACTTTTCCTTCCAGTCCCTCTGCAATATTGCCTATAAAGACATTGAAGAGGACCAGTCCTAATACTGAACCCTGCAGTACCCCACTAGTAACCCCCCTTTCTTCAGAGTGGACTCCATTTACTATTACCCTCTGTGTCCTATTCTCCAGCCAATTCTTTACCCAGGCTATCATCTTGGGACCCACTCCCAGGCTGGCTAACTTGTATATTAATCTTTTGTGTGGGACTCTGTCAAATGCCTTGCTAAAGTTTAGGTAGGCCATGTCCACACCCCTCCCTGATCTACTACTTTGGTCATCCAGTCAAAGAAATCTATTAGATTTGTCTGGCATGACCTTCCCACTGAGAATCCATGCTGCCTTGGGTCCTGTGCCCCTCTGGCCTCTAGGTACTTGACAATTCTTTCCTTCAGAAGTGATTCCATCATTTTCCCTATCACTGAGGTTAAACTAACAGGTCTGTAGTTTTCCGCTTCTGCCCTGCTCCCACTTTTGTGAAGTGGAATCACATCTGCCCTCCCCCAGTCCTCAGGTACCACCCCATCCTCCCATGATTTGTTAAAGAGGGTAGTCAGTGGTGTCACTAGTTCGTACCTTAGTTCTTTTAGAAATCTGGGATGAATCCCATCAGGCTCCATTGCTTTGTCCACTTTCAGTTTTAAGAGTTCTTTCAGAACCCTTTCTTCTGTAAATGGGCTGGTAACAACTTCTGTATCCAGAGTGTTTCTATTGTTTGGTTTAGGTACCTCCCCCTCTTCATTTGTAAATACTGAGCAAAAATATTTGTTTAGTATCTCTGCCTTTTCACCGTCTCCCTCAGTCCACCCCCCCTCCCCTTTATTAAGCCTCACTATCCCTCCCTTGGTCTTCCTATGTTCCCTGATGTACCTATAAAAGGTTTTATCTCCCCTTCTTAACTGAGTTGGCTATCTTTTCCTCGGTTTGGGCCTTTGCTGTCCTGACTGCCTTCCCAGCTTCCTTTTTGCTTTAACTGATACAATTCTCTGTCCTGCTGCTTCTGTGATTCCTTGTACTTCCTGAACGCTTTCTTTTTCTCTTGAACCTTCACTGCCACCTTCTTTGAGAACCATAGTGGTTTCTTACATCATTTTGTTTTGTTAATTTGCTTCACACAAAGGCTTGTTACCTCTGTGATGGCAGTTTTTATTATTATCCATTGTTCTTCCACCCCTCCTTCCTGCCCATTTGCTAGAACATTCCTTAGGCACTCACCCATTTTGGCAAAGTCAGACCTCCTAAAGTCCAGTACTTTTGCCTTTGTATGGCTTAGCTCGACTGCTGTGTTTATTGTGAACCATACTGTTTGATGATCGCTAGTTCCCAGATGGCTACCCACTTCTACATCTGTGATCCCCTCTCCATCTCCATTTCAGAGAACCAGGTCTAAGTTTGCTCCCTCTCGAGTGGGTTCCAATACTAGTTGTCTAAGGCATGCCCCCCTGGGGCACATCTAGAATAACCCCACTCTTAGAAGTGGCTGCTGTAACTGCCTCCAGTTAACATCTGGCATATTCAGATCACCCATCAGCAATATCTCCCCTTTTGTGCCATTCTAAGTATACTTTCTATCATTTCCTTGTCCATTTCTCCCCCTGAGGGTCTGTATCTATTCCCTTGGATTGTGGTGCCATTGCGTCTCCAAGTTGACCCACAGTGCTTCTTCTCCTCCCTGTTTACCCTTTTGTTCTGTTGCTTTGATTCCTTCCCTTATGTAGAGAGCTACTCCTCCTCCTCTTTTACACTCCCCATCCCTCCTGTAGATAGCGTATCCTGGTATGTTTATGTCCCAGTCATGGTTCTGTGTGTACCATGTTTCTGTGACTGCCACAATATCCCAATGTTCCTCCTCCATCAAGGCCACTAATTCAGGAAGCTTGTTACCCAGACTACGGGCATTGGTAGTCATTGCTCTCAATTTTTTGATGGCTTTACCTTTTGTAGCAGCATCCCCCACTGTCCTTTCTACCTTGGTCTTTTTCTCATTTAGTATCCTCTTTTGTAGGGGGGAGGCTGGGAAATAGTCATTAATTAAAGAGATACTGTCAACCCTTTTCGTATCACATTATTTCTAGTTAAAAATTCAACATATTATGATTGCTTACCTTCTTTAAATTCATTGGTGTTGCTGGTTGTTTCATTTGCCTTCTTGCTTAGTACAACTGAAATGCATGCTAATAGTGTATTTATACCCAACCTTGTTTTGTTCCAAATCCTTGGTCTACTCTTACTTCATATTTCCTGAAAATTAGAACCCCCCCTCACCAAACAGTGCAGTAACTCACAATGCAATAGTCTCCTCTAATCACACTGCATAATTAGTAGCTAGACTGTGTTGGAAGTGTTCCTAACTCCAGGAAAGATGCAGTGGGAGTTGATCAAGGAATGTAAACAAACATGTTTTGTGTGGCAACCCCAGTATGGTGGGCAATCTATTTTTCACTTTTTAAAAGAAAAAAGGAATCAGAATTAAACTACCAGCTACATAAGCAATCTCTACAGAAAGTGAACAATCATAATGTGTTTTTAGAGCTGTGGGCAGAGCCTACAGCCCTTTTGCGATCATAGCTCTGAAAACGGCTGATCATAGAACCTTCTGTTGGACATTTGGAAGTATCCTTCCGAATCCCAATGGAGCTTGAAACCCTCCGCCATGATACAGAATAACAGCTGAACTATTTTGGCTGTTACTTCCACATTTTGTGGCATGAACTGTGCATGTGCAGTTCAGCTGGTGGCATCGTGTATGGCAAGATGCCATTCATTGCAACTACGCATGCATGAGTGTCGCACATGCTCAGTTGTGTCGCTGCCACCAGCTTGACGGCATTCTGTGGCCCCCTGCTCCAAACTCATGTGGCACACTGGGAGCCCACCCCAGTGTACCCAAAGTGTTATGTCTGCCCACCGACATTGGGGTCCCGACCCCCATGTTGGCCACCACCAGTTCCGTGGCATTCTGTGCCCCCAGAAACTCATGTGTCACACTGGGAGCCCACCCTAGTGTGCCTAATTGTCTTTCCTTCTCCTCCACACACTGCCGCCAACATTGAGGTGCCCAACCCCATGTTTACACTCCCCCGGTTATGTGGCGCACTGGGAGCCTACCCCAGTGTGCCCCAAAAATGGTCCCTCATCATCGCTGCAGTCTTTTTAACTTTTTTATCCCTGTAAACAAGAAAACAGTCCCTCACCATTGCTGCAGTCCCTCACCCCCATCCCCACCATCCCACTGAGCACCCACCACCCCACACTCCCCACCTTACCCTGTTCTTACCTCCGGAGGGTGGTGCTGTCATCTTCCTTGGGCTGGGACATGTCTGCTCTCTTCAAAGATGAACCGTGAACTGAAGAATCAAAGGTAAGCCTGCTATAATGCCATTCAATGGGGTTTTCAACTTATGCTGATATCTCAACCCATTTTTAAAATTTTTTCCCCAAATTTTCAACATGAGGTTCTTGCGACCTCAGCTTGTGAAACCTGTCACTGTCATTTTGTTACTCAGTCCTGAAAGGTGATTTCACAGTCACTGTGCGGAATCACCTTCTGGGGCGTAATTCATGAAATGACAGTGCCATTGATTCATGAAGTGGGGTCTCAAAAAGCCCATGTTGCAAATTCTTAAAGTCCCAAATATTCGTTATGGTGCATTGCTGATTTCTAGCATGTTCAGAATTTCACCAATTTTTAATATTTTCACTCCATATTTTCAGTATTGCCATTTTGCACCCCTCCTTCAAAACAGTATAGCTGTCGTTTTCCACAACCTGCCCAAAATGTGTTTTCGCACCTGTGGCGCAGAAGAGTGCATTTTCTCTGTGAAATCACCTTTCAGGACAAGTGAACAAACTGACACTGACACTGTTCATGAGGAGGGGTCCGAAAAAGGCCATGTTGAAAATTTGGTGCAACACCTCCAAAAAATGGCCAAGTTACACCTGGGCATTGAATAATTTCTACACACATGTGTAACTGATCATTTGGTAGCTTTTCACAGCCCTATCTGCTCTTGCTAGATTTTGTTTAAACTAGGGACACTTTAAAGCCTAAGGGAGTTGACAGTATCCCTATAAATTATCTTTTCTACATCCTCATCAAAGCATAACTCGTTACTCTTGTGCCTTCCTATGTTCTCCTTAGTTTTACTTTTTTTCTTTATAAACCTGTAGAAGGGCTTGCCATTGATTTTGGCCTCCTCTGCTATCCTTAGTTCTGTGTTTTCTTCAGCCTTCTTTATGGCATTCATGTTAATGGCAAATTGCTCCTTGTGCACAGCCCTATTCTTCTCTTCTTATATTCCCTGAATGTTTTTCTTTTGACATTAACTGTTATGCTTACCTTATTATTGAACCATAATGGTTTATTTTGCTTTTTTAGCCTTTCTAACATACATTACACAGTGTAGAGTGGCCTCTATGATTCCACTTTCCATTCTAGCCCATTTTTCATCCCACTTCACCCTGTGAAGGTCCTTCAGCTGTTTCTTTAGTATATTCCTCATTTTGCCAAAAGTCTATTTTCCTGAAGTGTGGTACCTTAGTATTAGATGTCTTTGGCTCACTCTCCAGCAGTTTTGAAATTATTGTTGACATGATCACTTGATCCCAATGGAGCTTCATTTTTATGCCCCTTATTATGTTTTGATTACTGATGATTAGGTTGAGTATGGCCTCTCCTCTTGATGACTTGTGCATCCCCTGCCTAAGAAAACCATCCTGCATCATTTTTACGAATCTTTGACTTAATTGACAACCTACAGCATCCTTTTGTCAGTATATATGTGTAAGATTACAGCCACCCATGAACACTGTTCTGGATTGACTTGCTGCCCTTTATATTTGTCAGCCCATAACTTAATTCATGGCTTCTTCCAGGTTAGGTGGTTTGTAGAGCACCCCAGTTCTGCATTTCTTCCCCCACTCATCTACTATTTGTTGCCAGAGTGACTCCACTCCTTACCTTTCTGTGATTGATATGCTTCAATCACTTTTATACAATCTCTTTTGCATATTGCCATACCTCCACCTTTGATATCTCTATGTCTCCTGACTATTTTGTAGACCAGGACATTTATATCACAGCTATTTACATGAGTGGCCCACATATGAGTGAGAGTTATTACACCTGGCCTTTCTACTGCTGCTAGTACTTGGAGTTCACACTTTTTGTTACAGTAAGAAACAGTATGTAGAACCAAATTAAAGAAATAAAACAAGATGAAATTGTATGGAAAATACAATACTCAAGAGTTAAAAATTAAAATGTCCAGCATGTATCTAAAGGACTAACTAAACCAACCATCCACCCTGAGGAAACAGCAATGTGGCTATGAAATGTTAGTGGGCTAGCAATGGCTGGTGTAAGAATATTAACATAAAGCAATTTTCCATTAACAAAAAGTTACATTTAACCATTAGTTAGGACTGTAGCATAAGATGCAAAAGTAGGGAAATGTGATGATAGGATAAAAATTCTCATGAATCTTAAGAAGGATTCCTAGACTACTAGAATAAAGGAAACCAAGGAAGATGCCAATATAGCGGTAGAAGCTATGCTCAGCACCAGCACCTTCTTCTAGTATATATTGTAAATGGAAGAGAGAAGGTGAAGGAGAGTACTGGGTCACTGAACACTGGGATATGTACTGGAGCAACTTATGAGAGGGTCAGGGGAAATAATTGAGATGGTGAATGAATATGTCACTTTGGTGTTCGCCAAAGGGCTCCAGGGGTGGAGGGCGCTTATTGGAAGTAACTTTTGCATCAGGCATAGCAACAATACAGTCTGTGGGTATTTCACCTGCACTGGTAGCTAACTGTAATGATCAAACCATGTAAGTCCCAACCAGCAAACCTAAGACACCTCAGGATCCTCATGGAGCTAAATAAACCATTGCTAGATCTGCTTGCAGTAATCTCTTATGAGTCTGTCCATTTTGGTGTGGTGCCAGAGCATGGGGAAGTGCTTAATGTGACCACTAAAGTCAAGAGGGGGACAAGGTTTGGCCTGAGCAGCTACAGCCTAAAATCAGTACTGAGCAATGTCCTAGAATGCATTATCAAGGACAGAATAATGAAACAGTTGGTTGAGGCCACAGTTGTTAACACTTTTCAGCTTAGCTTTATGAGGGGCAAATCATACCAAACCATCCTGTTCACCTTCTTTAATGGGGTTACCAGGGAGGGGGGCAGGAGCAGGAACATATACAGCGGTACTGCCAAGGATGGGTATACTGTCAAAACAGCAAACCTAAAACTGCAAAGACCATTACAGTGACAAAACTGGCAGTTCACTGTAATGGTCTTGCGGTACCTCGACATTGCTTCTCCTGATGTTGTGCCCCTTCCCTGAAACAACTGAAACCTGGAGTTGATTATATTCAAATCCAGGGGTGCAGTGGGGACAGCCCCCTGCCAAAACAATATTGTTTTTCCTGAGGGCACAATGCCGACAGTCGGCATTATGCTATTGTTGTAATGCCGTTCAACGGATTTACTGTTGAAATAGCGTGGTGGAACACCAATGATGCAAGCAGTACCTTGCAGTATGTCAAAAAATGCTGCAGTATGCTGCACAGAGCAGTGTAATTCAATGGCAGTTAAGCCCTTTTTGTCATGCAGTATTTTGTGACATGTCACTTACTGCAAGTTGTGTTGCATAGTGGCTGACTCCACTGCATATAGTCCATCTGAACTTCAGCAAGGCCTTTTACTCTGTGGCACATTGCAAGTTATTGGACAAAATACACCATTGCAGTATATATGAGGCAGTGGATTGCTGTCTTGAGGCAGGAGGAAGAGATCTGTGGTGGGCGTAGTGCCACCAGTACTTTGTGCTGCCTCTCCAAAATTAGTATGAATCAGTAAGCGGTAACACTATCGCTGTGCCGATGGATCAGTAAAGAGGAAAGTTAAGGAGAGATATGGGATACTGTCCAATGCTCTGACAGTAAAAAGACTGAATGAATGTTTCAGGTCAATATTTACAGCTGAGATACTGGGAGACTTGCTCCGAGTCCTGTACATTGAATACAGAGAGCATGGAGATCAGCAGAGGATGTTTGTAGCATAGTAGACATTACTGCAAGTTCAGTTTCTGTACAATTAAGTAAGTGGATGGTGATTAAATTGTAAAGACCGGATGGTATAAATGCAGTTATTCAGGAAGTTAAAAGATGAAATAGAAGTTCTTCTTGCAATGATTTTCCAGAAATCACTGGAGACTGGCAAAATGCCTGGGGACTGGAGGAGGGTAAATGTGACACCTCTGTTTAAAACAGGAAGTGAAACTAGCCCAGATGACTATAGATCAGTGAGCCTTACCTCAGTTATAGGAAAAAATACTAGAGACAATTAGCAAGGATCCCATTATGAAATATCTAGCTAGCTACCAGCTTTCAACGTAGAATCAACATGGTGAAACCAGGAGATCATGGCAGTCTTATGTACTTGTATTTTAATGAAGCAACACTGGATTAGGCGAGGAAAGGCAGTTGATATATTTAGATTTCAGTAAAGCGTTTGACATAGTTCATCATAAGAAGTTAGTTCTGAAATTAAGGAAGTCTGAAATAACAGCAAATATACCTCAGTATGTAAGCAGCTGCAGTGCATTTTGCATTAAGCTGTCACATCAATATGTTGCTTTCACATTTTTCAATGAGCTGCATAAGTGTTTCTGGAATCAACAAAAAACCTTGCAAAAACAGTTGCCAAAGAGCTGCAACTCAGCTCCTCTCAGGCTGAGACTAGGGCCATTTTTCTTGTTGTATCCCTTGTTCCCTGGAGGCAGCCAGTGCATGAGTGGGACCAATGCACATGAACACGCAATACATGCATAGGGCAGGACCCCAGCACCATTCTGTACTGCCATTGTGGTCTCCTAGGTGGCAGTATTGCAGTGAAGAGGGTGTCCCTCCCTCCCCAGAACAGGAGAATGTCCATTGGGATGCTTGATTATTCCCATCCTGGCCCTAGTGTCCCAGGGCTCATTCCCAAATCCAGTTTCTCAGCATCATGATCTACCAATGGGCCAGTTACTAGCAGCATT
The DNA here is from genome assembly GCA_016271365.2 of Neoceratodus forsteri. Taxonomy (NCBI): domain Eukaryota; kingdom Metazoa; phylum Chordata; order Ceratodontiformes; family Ceratodontidae; genus Neoceratodus; species Neoceratodus forsteri. The sequence goes on along the minus strand of CM057450.1, from coordinate 653,396,212 downwards.
TTCAATTGAACAATGGCTACAGGTATTTCTGATAACATTGAATGCTGTGATCTCCATGATGACAGCAGTTGAACACAATGGGCATTTGGGGCCCCATACATAATCTCAAGGGACTGTTGCTAAGTGGTTGAAATAACTACCTAATGCCATTTCCAGTTTTGTACCCTTCAGTGCTATATGAAATAGATTCACAAGCCTTTCCCTGCATGGTTGATAGTGACATTGCAACTATGCAGAGAATGGGCTAGGGTCACCATGCTTTGAGCATGGCTCTGTGGGCCATTTGCATGGTGTCCGCTGCTGCTTTTTCTCCTCATACTGGTGATCATAAAGTTTTAGAGTGCCTCCTGTCTGTTAAACAACTAAAGACAGGTGGTAGAGGGTTTGACAGCTCTGCAAACCATTGTTTGAAGCCAGCAAGAGGTGGAGATCATTGTGGGACAAAGCACAAGATCATGTGGTATAAGAGAACAGGGAAATAGAAGGGTTCCAATTGATGCTAGGGATACTGGAGTAGATAGGGAGGGAGTGATGGGGGCACTGGACCACCAGAACATCACAGAACACCAGGTAAAATAGAAAAAGATTTAGCTCTGAAGCAACCCTAAAAGGGATGTGCAGGCGGGTGAAGGAACACTGTTGCAATAGTGGTGTGCCCTATGAGCTCTGCCCATGGCATAGCACCACATGATTGGCCATATGCCATGGCAGAACTATATGGGTATCACAGGTCAGCATGTTAGTGGGTGCAAAACCCATTTGTACTCATCAATCTGGCAAAGTGATTTGCTCTGTGATTTAATTGCTGGGAGACTAGTCCCCCCCCCCCCCCCCCCCCCAGTAACAATGCCAGGGCTTTTTGAATGGCAGTTTCCAATCGTGGCACAATGGGGTGCCTCCTTGCACCCTGAAGTTGAGCCTCCACTGTGTTTCCAGCCTGTGGCCCTTTCTCCATCAGAAATATCATTTGGTTGTATGTTATTTTATGTATTGTCTTTCATATAATCATCCCAGAATGTACTACAGAGATGACAATAAAAATAAATTCATCACAATAGTTCAAACAAAAAAGCCAAAAATAAGGGGGTATGAATTTGATTTAGTGAACATTTAGAGACTTGCAAGGGCTGATGGGGAAGCCTCAAAGTATTTAGTGATGCGGTATAAAGCATAGCTTGACATCAGGATTGGTACCTAAAGGTAACATGATTTACTGCTGCCCATGAGGAGATGACAAGAGCTGGGAAATGGCGATTCAACTCAAAATATTTTAGAAGACAGATGGCCCCATATTTGAAAGCTGAGATTTATGCATGACTGTACTAAGTTACCATATCTGAACATCGCCATGCAAATGACCTCATTGCTCATGTAAGGCACTATGAGGTCATTAACATTCCTTTATGAGTCCATTTGAATATAAAGGGCATACCGTAAGGACTTTATCTGGACTGCTAATTAAGTTTTTTATGTTTCAAATTTTATGTGGATGTTAGCTTTCTGTATATGAAGAATTCTGACACTATGGAAGTACTACTGTCAATATAAATTATATTGAAATGCCTATAAATATAAAGTAAAAAAATTGAAGAGCAAGCCTTTGTACCTTGGATTGCATGGGTGCTTAGTGTCACCAACCCACTCAGTAGGTCAGGCCCTCTGCTCCCACAGTGCCAACCTCCAAGTGCAGTCTTGTGAACAGCAAACATAAACAGGGTAATCCTCCTGTCTGTTTTGTGGGTTTGAATCAACCTTTGGTCTCAAGTCTTGGAGAGATTCAAACTGTGAACCGCTTGTTAGTGTACCCAATGTACAGGCTCAGATAATTCTGCTCTTCGGGGGGAACAGATATCTTTCGCCTACGGGCACCTAACCAGGCATACAAAATGAACTCTTAAAACTCTATTAAAGACCTCAGAATAAATTCTTACCTTTTCCCAGTTTAGTAAAACCAGTAAGCTGTGTACAGTGTCAACTTTAATCAGGTATGCTTCCCTTGTCAAGAAAAAGAATTTCAAAGGCACACCAAGTAGTCTCTAAAGTAGAGGTTTACTTCAAATAGATAAAAAAATGTAAAATGTAAATACAGAACCATATATCACAAAACATACAAATCACTTAAAAAAAACAGGTTTAAAAGTGCAGACTAAATATCCTACCACAATACTCTTAGAATTGTCTCTTCTAAGGTATATTCTTCTAACAGTGCCTGATGTTGCTTTTTCAGAGTCCAAACATTTTTGTGTAAATGGAAAACAGAATACTGTTTAAAAACTGGCTTTGCCAACCTCTTTGCATGAGGTCACCTAGCTCCTACCTGTCAGAATATAAAAAAATATATATCCATGCAAAACAGGTTGTCTTATCAAAGTATTAAATTCTGTGACCTCAGCACAACTCATTTTCTCATATGACCCTTTGATGTAGAGTGTCTTCCTGTTCTTCACAGACATCAAAGAAACATTTATGACTTCACAATAAGGCGTCATAACCTGCTCTTCCTCCTCTAAACGTTATAAAATTTATGATTTCCCATCTTAGAAGCTGGCAAGCCACAAATAAGCTAGATAAATGAGAGATGCTTAATTTAGTCTCTTCTAGCCTGTAATTATCTCTTGGCCTTCCAGGTAACACCTTGTAGCCAAAACCTGTGAAGAGGGGTGTCATTACACAGACTGTCAGCATCTCTCATGAGAGACATTCAATAATATATTTTTATTTACAAAATTCATAGATTAATCAGAACCAGCTGTCCAGGTGTCACAATCCTCCCCACCTAGACTGAATTTGGGGGCTCTATCCCCTGTATGAGATGAGCTTCCCAAATCAGTTTACTCCTAGTACACATGAGACAGCCCATCGGAGCACTGATTTTTGGCTCCAACCCTATGTAGAATTGTCATAGCATACCCTTGCACAGCAAGACTCCATCTTAGCAATCTACCATTGTATTTCCCCACCGTCATCAGCCAAACCAGGGGATTGTGGTCAGGCTGCACCACAAATGCTGCCCAAATAAGTATGGCTCCAACTGCTTTAGGGCCCACACTATGGTAAGACATTCTTTTTCCACTGTAGAGTATGCCTGCTCCCTGGGAAGTAACTTCCTACTCAGATACACTACTGGGTGATCTCTTTCTTGGCTGGATGTCTGACCCAGTACTGCCCCAATACCCACATCTGAGGCATCAGTCTGAACTATAAAGGGTTTGCTATAGTCAGGACTTGTCAAAACAGGAGCACTGCACAGTGCCTCCTTTAGTTTGGAAAAGGCTTCCTCACAGGCTGGGTCCCAGGTAGTTTTCTTGGGCATCCTTTTCTTTGTCAGGTCAGATAGGGGAGCAGCCAGGGCACTGTAATTGGGTACAAATTTCCTGTAGTACCCTGCTGTCCCTAGAAAACTCCTGACCTGCTTCTGTGTTTCTGGTCTGGGCCATGCCTGGATTACCTCTATTTTTATTTGGATAGGATGGAGCTGTCCTCAGCCTACCACATGCCCAAGGTATGCCACTTCTCCCATGGCCACCTGGCACTTCTCAGCTTTGACAGTGAGCCTGGCCCCTCTGTATGCTGTCCAGCACTTCCCTAAGGTGGGACAGGTGTTCCTCCCAGCTGGCACTAAAGATGGCAATGTCATCCAGGTACACCATGGCGTACTCCTCAGCACCATTTAACACTTGGTTCACCAACCTTTGGAAAGTGGCCGGGGCATTCTTCATTCCAAAAGGCATTACTTTGAATTCAAATAAGCCTATTGGAGTGATGAAGGCTGACCTCTCTCCCTAGCTCTATCTGTCAACTCTACCTGCCAATACCCGTTTGTCAGGTCAATGGTCGTAAGATAAGTCGCCCCTCCCAACTTGTCCAGGAGTTCATCCATCCAGGGCATCGGGTGGGTGTCTGACTTCATGAATGCATTCAGTCCACAATAGTCCACACAGAAATGAGTAGAGCCATCTGGCTTGGGCACAAGGACTATGGGTGAGGCCCAGGGTCTGTGGGATCGCTGGATTACCCCTAAATCCAGCTTCTTCTCCACTTTCCTTCTAATTTCCTTTTGGACAACCTCTGACACCTGATAGGCTGTCCGCTATATGAGCGTCTGTGTCCCTGTCTCCACATTGTGCATCACTAAGGGGGTTAGGCCAGGCTTGGTGCTAAACAATGAGGTAAAGTCTGCTAAAACCTCCCTTACTTTCTGGATCTGGTCCGGGGTCAGCTGGAGAGACAATTTAACTGCCTCCACAGAGGACTCCCACTTACTTTCTTTCAGCAAGTCCAGAAGAGGGTCTCCTTCATCCATCCCCTCTCCAGGACTACACACTGCAAACACCATGTCAGCATTATTTGCATATGGCTTCATCATGTTGACATGGTACATCCTTTCTGTCTGTCTTCTGTCAGGTAACTCTATAATGTAGTTCACATCATTTACCTTCCTAACCACTTTGTATGGTCCTGCCTACTCAGCCTGCAGCTTGTCTTTCCAGACCAGAATAAGGACCATAACTTCCTGACCCACCATGTACGAGTGAGCTCTGGCTCTGTGGTTGTACCACACTTTTTGTTTCTGTTGGGCAGCAGCCAGATTGCTCTGGGTTGTCCCCATAAGCTCCTTCAGCCTTTCCCTAAACCTACGGATGTAATCCACAATGGGAGTTCCCTGGGTGGTGTGATTGCCTTCCCAGTCCTCCCAAATCAAGTCTAGGGGTCCATGTACCCGGCATCCATATAAGAGTTCAAAGGGGAAAATCCTGTTGACTCTTGGGGCACCTCCCTGTATGCAAACAACAGGTGGGGAAGGTATTTCTCCCAGTCCCTCCCATGCTGTTCAGCAAACACCTGGAGCATTGACTTCAATGTACCATTGAATCTTTTCACAAGCCCATTGGCTTATGGGTGATATGGTGTCATGCACCTCTGCACCACCCCGCACTTCTCCCATAAACATTTCATCAGGTCCGACATAAAGGAACCCCCTCAATCGGTGATAACCTCCTGAAGAAACCCAACATGGGAGAAAATCCCAAGTAAGGCATCTGCCACTTTGTCTGTCCTCAGTGAGGATAGGGCGACTGCCTCTGGGTACCGGGTGGCATAATCCACCACAGTCAGGATGAATCTCTTCCTTGAGGAGCTGGGGGGTATTTAAAGGCCCCACAATATCCATTCCCACCCTCTGGAATGGCTTCTCCACTATGGGCAATGGAATCAGGGCAGCTTGGGTTTTCTTGCCAGCCTTGACTATTTCTTGGCACCGGTGACAAGACCTGCAATACTCCTTCACCTGCTGGGTGAAGTTAGGCCAATAGAAATTCTGGGCCAACCGCTGCATAGTGTGCATGATTCCCAGATCACCAGACAAGGGAATATCATGGGCAATCTTGAGCAACTGCTCACGATACCCCTGGGGAATGACAAGCTGCCTGCCTATCACCCCTCCCTCTGTACAACCTGAGTATACATAAGTCCATTTTCCCAATAAACCTTATGTCTGCCGTCACCTCCCTGTGCACTATCCAAGTCTGCCCAAGCCCTCAGCTTCTCTAGACTAGGGTCACGTCTCTGAGCAGGTGAAAACTCCTCACACATTCCCAAGGCATGGGACAGGTCCCCTTCAGTCGCTAAACTAGGGTCCCTAGCACTAACGTCAGGGCACTCAGGATCACTGTCAATCCCAACCCTCTGACAATGGGTCACCCTTCCCTCTTCAGAGTAATGCTCTGTAGCTGTGTGGTTTCTTGCTACTGGGGAAATTTCTACCCCCTTTTCATTAGTCTCCCTATCTGGGGACACAGGCTGGGGAACCAGCCTCTCAGTGGTTTCCACGATGGCTTCTGTGGGGTTCAGGGAACTATAGTTTTCCCTTGCTGCTTGGTTACGGGTAACTGCACATGCCATCCCCTGTTTGAGATTGTTGCCCAGGATCACATCCACTGCTAACATTTTGGGTACAACCACCTGTTGCACAGTTCCCCCTGTTTCACCCCAGTCCAGGAGAACACTGGCCAGTGGCAATGTTTTCTCTTCACTAGTAAAATCCTGTACAGTGATGTATTTATTGGGAATAAGCTGACTAGGCTCTACTAGATTCCTTTTTACCAATGTCAGGGATGCCGCTGTGTCCCTTAGCCCTTGTGTCTGTACACCATTCACCATGACTGGGTGCATGTGTTCCCTCATGTTCACAGGCATGCTTCCAGGGACACACAGACAACCCACTTCTTTTCTAGTACCATTCTGTGTATTATTGCTCATTCTTTTGGGACACTCTCTGGCAATATGCCCTGTTTCTTTACATAACCAACATTCACTTCTCTTTTCAGAGAAATCTTTTCTCTGAAACCTGGGGCTAACTGGTTTCGGTGGAGGCAGTGAGGTTTTTAGCTGCCCTGAAGGTGCACGTTTCCCTTTCTGCACTGCCACACCCACCCCATTCACTCTCAGAGCAGGTCTGCTCTTGGCATAGCGGTCCAAGAGTTCAGCAGCCTCTTGCACTGTTTTGGAATCTTGGTCCTCCAGCCAGGTTTTCAGCTCTGCTGGGTATGCCCAATAAAACTGTTCTAACAAAATCACATTTTCAGTTTTATCAACAGAGTTTGCCTCAATTCCTTCCCACCAACATTTTAAAAACTGATGTTGTTTCGTGGCTAGTTCCTCGTAGCACATGTCAGGGCTTCTCCTGAGCTTACAGAATTTAGCTCTGTATGATTCAGCAGTTAATCCAAAAGGTTTTAACAGTGCAGCTTTAAGTTTGCTGTAAACATCACTGTCCTCACTGTCCATTTGACCAAATGCATCCCGAGCTTTCCTGGTAAATAGTGGGGACAGCTGGAAGCTCCAGGACTCTCTAGAAATTTTAGCCTGAATACAAACTTTTTCAAAAGAATTTAAAAAGGCAACCATGTCTTCCCCCTCTTTAAATTTGGCTATCAATTTGGAATTCAATTTGTAACCCAGTCCTGTGATCCCAGTTAAACCCAAGCCACTTACCTGCTCTAGTGCTGGTGGTTGGAATCGTAGCTTGTCTCCAGTTCATTTTGCCTCTGGAGCTCACTCTCCTCATGGTCCATGTCTCAGCATTCTCGTTCTGCCTCTCAGCATTCTTGTTCTGCCTCACGGTCCGCCTCCTGCTGTTCAGAGTTCCTCTCCTTCTGGAACTCCAGCTCCATTCTGCGCAACTCAATTTGCAGCCTGAGTACTTCTGGATCCAAGATACTGGTGACCTTCCCCTGCTGCTGTTGCCCTTTGCAGACAGTGGCCCTGTTGCCCTCCTCATCGGATCTGGACACTGCACTGGCCACTAGCCCTGCCACACTCAAGGTTTGGTCCTTTCCAGTCACTGTCTGTGACTCAATGTTCTGGGTATCTGCTACCATCAGGGTATCCACAAGGTTCTGTTTGCTGGCTTTCACCTTGAATGGAACTCCTCTGTCCCCGCACAACTGCTTTAAGTAGCCTACAGTGTGCCTACTGTAGTTGGAAGCCATCTTCTTCCCTAACTACGGCTACTCTGACTTGCACTTTAGATAAAAAAATAAAATGGGTAGGAACTTGACTGTACGCCAAGTGATATAGTTCTGTCTCATTTTTAAAAATAAATCACTGCCTTTTTCTTTCTTTGCAAGTGAGTTGACAGTTTCAAGCTGACACACTGAACAATAAAAGCTTGTAATACCAAAATTATCACACCACTGCCAACCAATCTGTCACCAACCCACTCGGCAGGTCAGGCCCTCTCCTCCCACAGTGCCAACCTCTGAGTGCAGTCTTGTGAGCAGGAAACAGAAACAGGGTAACCCTCCTGTCTGTTTTGTGGGTTTGAATCAACCTTTGGTATTAAGTATTGGAGGGATTCAAACGGTGAACCGCTTGTTAGCGTACCCAATGTACAGGCTCAGATTCTGGCCTTCGGGGGAGCAGATATCTTTCACCTAGGAGTACCTAACCAGTCATACAAAATGAACCCTTACAACTCTATTAAAGACCTCAGAATAAATTCTTATCTTTTCCCAGTTTGGTAAAACCAGTAAGCTTTGTACAGTGTCAACTTTAACCATGTGTGCTTCCCTTGTCAAGAAAATGAATTTCAAAGGCACACCAAGTAGTCTCTAAAGTAGAGGTTTACTTCAAAATAGGTAAAAAAATGTAAAATGTAAATACAGAACAATATATCACAAAACATACAAATCACTTAAAAAAAACAGGTTTAAAAGTGCAGACTAAATATCCTACCACAGTACTCTTAGAATTGTCTCTTCTAATGTATCTTTTTCTAACAGTGCCTGATGTTGCTTTTTCAGAGTCCAAACATGTTTGTGTAAATGGAAAACAGAATACTGTTTAAAAACTGGCTTTGACAACCTCTTTGCATGAGATCACCTAGCTCCTCCCTGTCAGAATATAAAAAATATATATCCATGCAAGACAGGATATCTTATCAAAGTATTAAATTCTGTGACCTCAGCACAACTCATTTTGTCATATGACCCTTTGATGTAGAGTGTCTTCCCGTTCTTCACAGACATCAAAGAAACATTTATGACTTCACACTAAGGCATCATCACCTGTTCTTCTTCCTCTAAACGTTATAAAAGTTTATGATTTCCCATCTTAGCAGCTGACAAGCCACAAATAAGTTAGATAAACAGGAGATGCTTAATTTAGTCTCTTCTAGCCTGTAATTATCTCTTGGCCTTCCAGGTAACACTTTGTAGCCAAAACCTACGAGGGGAGTGTCATTCCACAGACTGTCAGCATCTCTCATGAGAGACATTCAATAATACATTTTTATTTACAAAAATCATAGATTAACCAGAACCAGCTGTCCAAGTGTCACACTTAGAACTCTGTTGTTTAGGACACAAGTTATTCTTGGAGCAGTTGAGTGGTACACAAGGAAATAGTGGTTTTAGTATTATAACTATGTATAATTTTCTGTGTACTGTATCATGTATCTTATTGTATTTTCTTGTGTACCACTCAACTGCTCCAGATTGTTTTCCTATCTTGTAATTTCCCCCTTCCCCATTGTGTAGGGTTGGGGTGGCTCCAGGGCATGGGGTGCCACTGGGCACCATCGATTTATTGAATAGGATCAGGAGTGGGTGGGGGGGACACTGGACTCCCAGATGTTTAATTGATGGGGATCAGGGGTGAGAAGAGGGTATCACAAGACACCAGGGATCTGGGGGCAGTGGAAATGACCACTATTCATTATCACTAGTGCACAGGCAGTGGGGGAAGGGGGTTGCTAGACACCAGGGTATTTATGTATGGGAAACAGGAGAGGGAGGGGTGCCACTAGTGACAAGCAATGTGTTACCTGCAGTCAGGTGAGAATGGGGGGTGCCACTGGAGCAAGGGAATTACTGTCAGTATTCAGGGAGGGGGACCACACTGTACAGTTATAAAAGATGCTTTTGGAAGCATTAACTAGTACTGTACAGATAAGCTGTTAGCACTTCCAAAAAGCTTTGAAATCCCTTTGTGTATGCCATCACACCTCATTGGCATGCGTGTTTAATGTTCATTAAGGATCATGTGCTAAAAGCCTTTGGTTGTGCTAACTGTGCCTTTGAATGTGGTACTTGCCAAGCTAACCAACATTTTGGTGCCTAGTTAGTGTGGTCTAAATCACTTTTGCACCATGGACTGTTAGAATAGTGGGCTCAATGTTCCTTAAAGGAACCTCAACTAACTGCAGTTTTTGGCAGTATAGCCTAAAGGATAGAGCAACGAGCTGCGAATGAGCTCAGTATCTCCAGCAGATCTGAGTTTGACTCCCACAACCTCCACCTGCTTACTATGTGACTCTGAATAAGTGTCTTAGCCTCCCCTGTGCTCCCAGGTCACTCCTGAAAGTGGGCACTTGTGCCTAGTGGGCCTTACCTAGTTACTAAAAATATAAAAAAATTTAGTTACTGAAGAATAATTTGGCCAAGTCCTTTCCTCTATGTATGATTTTTCAGCTTGTTTAGTAACTTAAGGATTTTGTATTCACAGTGGACAAGTGCATTGGTATAGGCATCTCTCCTCAAGCATTTTATAAAAAAAACATAAAACTCAATAGAATGAAATTGCATATGGCAGTTATTAACAAACTATATTAACATATTACTGCATTTCTACATTTATATCATTTATGAAGAGCTAGTGTATGAACTGGAATTAACTGGAATTAATCGTAACTTTCAAAAGTAGCTAGCTATCACTTCTTATATCTGAAGCATGTTTTTCTTTTCTGTTTTGCTAATTGGAAGATTTGTCTGCCTTACAGTACTAGGCATGCTGTGTGGGACTGCACGCTGTCTTGAGGCTGACACTATTCCTTCCTATACATCATAAGCATTGTGACTTCCCTGACTGCGACATTGCTGGTAAGCAAGGGCCAGTCTCCTGCTGCATATGTGCTAACCTCTCACTCATGTTACCAGTCAGGCAGCAGGGACTGTGATGTAACAGTGAGTGAGGTTACGTGCTGATAAGGTAGTGGGAACACTAGAACTAGAATGTCTGCTTTAAAGTAAAGCACTGCTTTTATTTCATACCTGATACTATTAGGTAGAAAACCATTGAATGAGCACATAGAAACAAAATTCTTCAGAAATAAAAAGTGACGAAGAACTACTTTTAACAGTACTATACTTTTCTGCCTGCAATTTTTGGGTGCTACTAGCTTTTTAAATTTACATTTCATTGAAAAGTAGACATCTGCACTTTTCCAGGGTTACAATAGTTCTTCACCCAGATTTAGAAAAAAGAGCTACTATTCCAGCCCCTCCCACACCCCCTGAAATGATGGTTGTAAACATTTTTTTCAGCTCTACACTAGCTTTATAAGAATTTCTAGTCCTTTTATTTTGTATTTCTCATACTGTTCTAGGGATGGGAGAACTGGTTCAGGTAAGTTCAGAACCACACAGAACCTACACCAGTTTCTGTATAAGGACCTTATTAGAACCTTATTAGTACCCTTTCTCGCGTTCTAATAAATTTCTTAAAAGGTTTAAAACATTAATTTTGGAGCATCACATATTCCCCCAGCAGGTCTTTATCTAGTAAGAAGGTTGGTGGTGGTGGCAGACAGACCCAAAAGGAGACTGGAGGAAATGTGTACCACTCCAAATTGTTCTTAGAGCCCATTCCCTTCACTGAACATAGCTTAAGGGTGGGTAATGATGGTTACAGCAGTTTTTGAACATTCAAATAAGAGGTTCTGAAAGTTCTGATGTGGTTCAGATAACTATCAGAACATTTATTTGATTATCAGAACCTCTGAACCTTATGTGGTTCTCCCATCCCTACATTATTTCCAGAACATGAATCCACTCAGAAAAGCCATTGATGTCACATCCTTCCCCATGTCTTGTATCAGTAGGGAAGCACACCACAATGGAAGCTTGTCATAATGAATCTAGCACCATATAGGAGTCATATGATATGCATTGGAAGGGGGACCGTTACGTCGGGTTGCTTCTTGGACATCAGTTCTGGTACATGGAGGAAGCAGCTGGACCCTTGGAGAATTGCCAGTGTGGAAGAAAAGGAGCTACTTCAGTTTCCTAGCTCATTATTGTACAGCACCTAGATACATTAGTGTATAGATCAAGAATCTTTACAAATGCTGATCCAAAAGTGACAAAAATCAAATTAACTAACTGCAAATGAAGTTACATTTTTATACATTGTTTTAAATTCAAGTTTTGGCTGTTACTTTTCCCACATACAATACACTGACGTCACTGAGTTTCCGACCACTTTTTATATGAATATTGAAAATAATGTTTTTGTCACCAGGCTATTGTATACATAACCTGAATGCTTTTCCTTCCCTTTGATCTTGTTCTTTCTCTCTGTTAGTCAGTCAGGAAGCCCCTCCCGTCCTGTAACCTCTACTGACCACTCTGTACCAGTAGAGGCTACATAGCCTCCTGGGAAAGGAAGCCAAGTTCCACCAACAACTCATCATTCTGGACCAGTGCCAGTCCCAGCACCAACCCATACTGCAACCATGTTGCTGGAGCACCTGGTCCACTAGGAAAGATTGCTGTTTGACCTCCTGAACCCCCTGAACCAGCAGCTGCTTGAGGAACTATGTACCGTCATGGCTGGCACAGTTGCATAATCTATTGAAACATGTACAGTGCAGTACAGTGCAACACTCAGCTGGGCATGAGTCAGCTGGATGCCAAAGATTTTAGCATAAGGTTTCACAAAAGTCTGAGAAACAACATAGGAATTTTACAGCTGAGTCCCCTTGGTGATCACCATTATGCTGAAGTCTTGAATAAAATACCATTCTATAAATATAAGGAGGGAAGTGGGAACTTCCTTCCATTCTTTTAAATGAATTGTACCTAGAAAATGCAAGTTGTATGTGATTTATTTTTAGTTTGCAGAAACCATTTTTTTTTTATTTTTCAATATAATTTTCAGTTTTTTGAATGCTTTACTTTTCATGGTGATTAGTGTAACCTTGTCTCAAAATAGGGGTTACATAGTATATTCTGTCCCTCTCTGGCCTTGGCCAGATGGTTTTGAGAGTAGATATGAAAGGGTATGGAATCATGTTATAAAGAGAGGAGGAGATAGGGTCTATATTTAACAGGGGCCCCAAACAGTTTGTGCACAATTCCCCTTCCATATCTGGCCGGCTGGCTAGTTTAATTTATTTTTTGCTTCCTTCACTGTCCCTTGTTGCTTAGTTCACATTTGTTGCAGCACAGTGTTTTCCATGTACACAGTCCCACAGTCACTCTGCCGCATCTGTTTGTAAGAATTTTAAACAGCACCTTTTGTTCTTAGGCAGGTCTCTTAGCTTTGAACATGTTCATAGAAACATAGAAACATAGAATATGATGGCAGATAAGGACCGCTTGGCCCACCTAGTCTGCCCATTTCCCTACCTAACGGATAAGCTGCAGATCCTAGCTATCCAACAGCCTACTTCTTCCTACGCCCCACTAGAATTGCCTTATGTCTGTCCCATGCATTCTTGAATTCCCCACACTGTTTTTGACTCTACGACCTCCTCAGGAAGGCTATTGTTCATGTATCCATAACCCTTCTGTGAAGAAATACTTCCTCACATTACCCTCTGGAGTCCCCCCTCTATCTTCAAATTGTGTACCCTTGTTTTGCACATCTCTTTTCTGAAAGATGCTACCCTCTTGGATTTTGTTGATTCCCTTGAGGTATTTGAAAGTTTCTATCATGTCCCCCCTCTCCCTCCTTTCCTCGAGGCTATACATCTTTAGTTCCTTTAGTCTTTCTTCATATGTCTTCTGATGCAGACCCTGCATCATTTTGGTTGCCCTCCTCTGGACAGCCTCCACCCTGTCTATGTCTTTATGGAGAAGGGGTCTCCAGAACTGTACACAGTACTCCAGATGTAGTCTTACCAACTGTCTGTACAGAGGGCTAACAACTTCTTGTTTTCTACTGGTGATGCCTCTCCCTGTGCATTCCAGTATCCCCCCAGCCCACCTTACTGCCTTCTCACATTGCTGGCCCACCTTTAGGTCATCTGATATGACTACCCCCAGGTCCATTTCCATTTTTGTTGTTGTCAGTATCTCACCCCCCATTGTGTACTCTTCCCCTGGGTTTTTGTTTCCCAGGTGCATTACTTTGCACTTCTTTGCATTGAATCTAAGCTGCCATGCATTTGACCATTCCTCCAACCTTGCCAAGTCCCTTTTCATCCTTTCCACCTCACTTTGTATATCAACCCTGTTGCAGATCTTTGTGTCATCTGCAAAGAGACATACTTTCCCTTCCTGTCCCTCTGCAATGTCACTTATAAAGACATTAAAAATGACTGGTCCCAGTACCGAACCCTGTGGTACCCCACTAGTAACCCTCCTTTCTTCACTGAGGACTCCATTTACTATTACTCAGTTCAGCACTACATAGTCTTTTGCCAGTGGAGGTGGGTGCTGCACAGATTCTATCTCTTTTGTGGTGGGAGTGGAGGATTAGGCCTCCTTCCTCAAGCAGTGATTTTGGCAGTCCTAGGATAGAGGGATGTTAACCAGGGGCTGGATGTGGTGCCCTCTCCGGATCTGTGATTATGCTGTAATGATCTCTGCTGCTGTCTCAATACACCCAGCTCCTGTGATCATCACTGGTAAGAGGGCTCTGTTGTCCTCTTTCTCTATGCATGGCACATTCTCACTCAGAGAATGCAGATGGTGTGCAGGCCCTTTTCAACTCTTTGACAGACATGCCAGGGGATGGACTGCCAGCAGGACTTCAGTGACTCATATGATGACATGCTGGCAGCAGAAATGTTGGGACGACTCCCTCTCTCAGAACTTGCCTGCGTCCTATTCTTTGGACTCCTAGAAAACAATTCTGTTCTACACATCACAGTTTCATGCACAAGCTCACATTTTAAATCCCTCCATGAATTTCACCCAGTCCAGTTCTAAACTGCATTTTCTTATGGTGGACTTCTTTTTATACCCCAGTCTCTGTGTGCTATTCTGTTACTGGTCTCCTAGATGCTGAGTACTAAGGGCTCTCCACATGTAAGAATAATTGCCCAGGGTTTATGAAAGTGTCTGGGCACTTGGGCGATAGGGATAGAGGTCTCCATGGGCCGTACACTTCACAAGATATTGCTTGGCCATAACAGATTCATTGGCCACACCCAACTTTAAAGTCAAGCATTAACAGGAACTTTATTAACACTCTTCTTCTTTCCTGCATAGGGTATTTGCACTCCAGGAAACACATACATATGTAAACCTTCCCATGTCTGTCTTACCTTTATGCCTTCACACAGTTTGCAAGTCAAAGACTTGACCACTGCCTATAGACTTGAGTGCACAGCAGCTCCCAACTGTGACAGAGATCTTCTGATTGTTACCCGGACTGAACCAGACACTTAAGCATGACTGTGCATGACATGTCTGGAGCACAGGATAATTTGTAAATAAAGACATTTTGAGCATGGCTGCCAGAGGACTGCAACTTCAAAGCCTTCTTTGCCACCTATGACACACATTGCATGGCAAAGGGGTCAGGATGTGATTTTTCATCTCCTCAGGCTCCAAAGCCTGAAGAGGTAGCTACAGACAGATCATTGGAGAAGGACTTTGTTAATTAAGCTGCTACTGAAGCTGCCAATCTGCTTCAAGTAGCAACCTCTAACCATGCTGGTTATGATTGGCAGCTCCAGGGACCCATGGAGAGCTGTTTTTCCCAGTGAATAGTAGGAGCTATTGCAGGACCTGTCAGTCTGTGTGGGACCATTGTTGGAGACAGACTGGAGAACTGAACTGAGAGTAAAGATACAAACCATGCATCTACCAGAGGCAAGTATAGTTGCTGCCCAGAAAAATGTGGTGGTAATCACATGCTTGTACAGTGCGGAGTGAGAGACTTTACGTAGAAAGCCAGGAGGGGTTAGTGAGGGTAAGCTGCCCTGCAATCACTCTTTCAATTCACAAAGACACTTGCTGAATTGTTGTGCACATTTGCAACACAGAGGAACTCTGTCTGGGGAAGTGCCCAACCAGAACCACTGCTAATACTGTTTAAGGCTGCACACTCAGGCACTGGATGCCAAGATAAGGTGTACTGGACCGACATGGTTGGACTTCACAGGCTGAAGCTGTACCTGTCACTTAAAAGACAGAAATTATCTGCTCCACGCTGAGAGGAGAAGAGGCTTGACAGAGCCTGTGGAGAGTCATTTTGCAAGTTGCCACAGAGGCCTGCTTTGAGAGAGAAGCTGAACCAGTCCAGGATGGATCCACTGCCTCACTGTGTGCACAGAGGGAGACCCCATTTGACTGGAGAACCTTGAGTAATTCTGGGCCTTGTCCATCCAGCGAACCCTTTCACTGTTAGTTAATTCAGGAACTGAGTAAATGAACTAGGTCATCCAGTCATGAATTACAAATACCCACTTGTGTTTTACTTTGGGTTTTGTCACATAGAAAACAATGACAGAAAGAGGTCCATAGGCCCATCCAGTCTGCCTATCCTTCCTAACTACCCTGCATTGGCCTTAGTGATTACCCTCTGTTTCTTTCTTTCTGCCACCCCTTTTCTAACTAATCTTATATTGTATTTAGTTTTTGTTAACCGGGTAGGTGCACTAGCCAACAGGTGACTATTTTCAGGCACGACCCGGGAGACACAGTTACAGTACAAAATAGGACAGTTTAGGTTTAACACAATACAGGCAAAGGTACATTGGTACAAGTACAGACATACAATTTCAAAGGCAGGCATACAGTTTCAATTGGCAGAGGGTACTGGAGGGAGAGGAAAGGGAAGGGGAGGTAAGGGGGAGGAGGGTGTGAGAAACTAATGAGGGGTGAAGGGCATTGACAGAAAGACAGGGAAAATTACAGCTAACGGCCTTGCGGTGCTGGGCAGAGATACACAGCTGGGCTTGTGGAACTGAGGGATGGCAGAGCAGGGAGGGGATGGTCGGCAGGTAGGGAGAGGAGTGTGGTAAGGAAAAAGGCGAGAGGATGAACCAGAGGTTAAGGGACTATAGTAGGTGGGATGGCAGAAGGTATAGGGGAGGGGCAAGGGGGAGCGGAGGGAAGAAAGGACAGTAGGAAGGCATGGACTGGCAGGAAAGCAGGGGATAGCATGGTTCTGTACTACAAGTTAGCAAGCAAGGACCATTAGTGAAAAAAGGGTGGGGGGTGCGGCCAGCCTGAGGGGGTAATGGCAAAGTGTGGCATTAGCGGGAGAGGCACAAAAGGACCCATAGTTATAGAACTGGAACTGGGGAGGCAGCCAACCTGAGGCACTTACGGCAAAGAACGGCGAGTTATGGCTTTAGCGGGAAAAGGCACAAAAAGACCCAGGGCTATGGAACTAAAACTCGGCAGGGCTCTGGGCGCTTATGGCAAAATACTGACTAAATACGGACTTAGCAAAAAAAGCAAAAGACCGGGCTCTGGAACTGAGACCGCAGGGCTGTGAGGGGTGAGGAGCAGGGAGTGGAGAGGGAGCAAGAAGGACCAGTACCACTAACATTAAGTAAATCATATAGTTTAGTGCAACACAGTAGAACGGACGAAAGGATCAAACAATAGTAGGATGTGTCTGAATTATACACAAAGTCAGAGAGAGTGAAACAATGTTAGATATGCAGCATAATAATATGATCAAGTCAGGATACAATACATATTATAGAATTAAGGCAATTAGGCAGTCTTAAGACAATTTATTGCAGCATGATTAGACTAGAGTGACCATACAGAAAAGTTTGTAAACATTACATTAAAGTGCAGGCAGACTTGTAAACAATTCATTAAAGTGCAAGCAGACAAACAAAATGACAGAGCAATCAAAGGGAGGTAGGCTAGTGAATATATGGAAAGGGAGGATTGATTTAGACAGGTTTCAAAGTTTAAGTAGGATCAAAGCAAGTGCAATGGTCCATAGAGTGGAAAGTGAGAGCGGCGTCCACGCTTGAAAGCTAGGTGATAGAGACTTCTCAGATCCATGAGCAGCAAGTTCCGAGACAGCAGCGCCTGAAAGTGCCAGCACCCTTGCAAGTAATGGCAGAAGGGAACTGATAAAAAAGACTTGTCTGATGACCTCAGGTCACGTGATGAGATCACAGGTTGAAGCAGTTCAGACAGTGTGGCTGGTTTTGCCACTCTGATTATGGAGTCTGATAGGCTGCAGAGGTAATATTGCCTTGTGGAGGATATGGATAGCCAGCCTAACTCTTTATAGAGTTGGCAGTGGCATGTCAGATGCGGTGCTTTAGCTGCATATCTACAGACATTATTGTAGGTGGTGTCCCATTTCTGTAGAACGGTTTTGCTTGCCATTGTGAGGATAGGAGCACAATAGGACAGAGTGGGTAATAGGATACCCCTGGCAATAGCAAGTTTGGCAGTGGGTGTGAGCATATAATTCATCCTGTAGGCAGCACTCAGCTTACAGTTGACATTTTTACACGACTCGTGGATATGCTGCTTCAGGTCGAGGTTTTGTTCAAGTTGTATTCCAAGATAGCGGAAAGAACTTACAGTCTCAAGGGGTTCCGTCAATATCAGGAATTTTAAGTGAAGATGTGCAGGTTCTGAGCTTATGATTTGATCCAAAGAGCATGGCCTTAGTCTTGCTTGCACTGAGTACAAGGCGATGCGCATCAAGCCAGTGTTGTGCCAGGTGTAAAGCTGATGACAAAGTGGCATTCAGGTGGAGGAATGTTGTCAGAGTAGCATATATAACAAGATCATCAGCATAAAGTAGCGAGTTGCCTGATGTTATTCGTTGGGCAGGTTGTTGATAAATAGTGAAAAGAGGTGGGACCGAGTATAGAGCCCTGTGGTACTCAATATTGATCGTGGTACTGTCAGAGATGGCCGAGTTAAGTTTACAGCTTGAGACCCGTTGGTGAGTAGCTACTGAACCAGGATGTTACTGGGGATGAGAAGCATAGGTTTTTGAGGGTGGCAAGCAGCAGTGGATGATCAACGAGGTCAAAGGCCTTTGTAAGGTCTATGAACACAGCCCTGTTAGCTGCCCTCTGTCCATATTTGAGAGAACATCCGAGGTGAATTTTGTCAGTGCAGTTGTAGTACTATGGTGCTTCCTGAAGCCATGTTGAGCTTCAGAAGTGCATTAGAGGAGTCAATAAAATCGGTGACCTGGGTGGCTACTATCTTCTCGAGAATTTTGCTAGCACCGAAAGTATGGCTATAGATCTATAGTTTGATAAGTCATTTTGCTCCTTTTTGAAAACTGGTGTGATTCTGGCAGCCTTCCAAATCTTGGGACAGTGCCTGTGGAGAGATAGCGTGAAGATCCTGGCAAGTGGCGGATATGAGATGAGCAACTATTTTCAGCAGTCATGGTTCCAGAGTGTCAGAGCCAGGGCTAGTGTTATCAGATATGCCCGACAGGAGTTTGCAAACTTGATTTCCAAGTAACCACTTTAAAATAAAACAATCTTTTAGGAGCAAGTTGTGGATTGGAGCTCATCATGGTGGAGTATGGTTGAGAGGTAACTGGCAAAAGATTTGAGAGAGGATGTAATGGCAGATAGGTCTGAGAATGCTGATTGAAGGCATTGGCAATGGTGAGGAGTCATTGTAGTGGACCCTTTGAGTTAGCATATCCGGGGGTGATGGATTGGGGGGTTCCAAGGAAGTTTTTTATGTGACTCCAGAATTTTCGTGGATCATTAGCGGAGCTGGTTAAAAAGTCCTGGCAATATCTGCTCTTCGCAAGCCTGATGTGTTTCTTACAGTCACTTCTATGCCGCTTGTATATCTGATGATCACAGGGCAGGCCGGTGGATTTATAATGTTTCCAGAATTTGTCCCTGAGTTTGAGCTTGTGGAGAAGATCTTTGCCCAGCCACCTTGTTTGTTGCCCCCTGACCCTTCTCTTTATCTTTGGTACATGCCTCCTTTGTACCTCTCCAAACCTGCTGAGGAACACATCCAGGGCAGCCTCAGCACTAGTTGCACAGTAGATTTTGGACCAGTCCATATTAGATATGTCAGAAAGAAAGGCTTGTACATCAAGCGCTGCAAAGTTGGTAAGGGTGATAAGGCAGGATCGAGGAGCAGGCGGCGGACTGGGACGCCAGTGACAGACCGTGGGAGAGTGGTCTGTCAGAGAGTCCGCTAGTACAGCAGTTTTGGTTACATGGTCAGGCCTGTTGGTGAGAATCCAGCCCAAGAGCGTTCTTGTCTGCATGTTAGTCATTCTCGTGCATTCTGTTATAAGTTGGTGAAAGTTATATGTTTGGACCAGAGACGCAAGGTTGCCGTGATTCGATCCTAGCCAGTTTAAATTAACGTCCTCTAACAGGATACACTCATTCAGTTTCACAGATTGTGACACATGTTGGAGTAAGATCTGGAGACTTTCCAACCCGCTGGTGGGTGGGTTGTACAAACACAGGATGTGCAGATATTTTGCTCCTAGGGACAGTGTTGCATGTAGTGATTCACAGCGCATATTGGGACCAGGATTGGGAACCGCTTTTATTGAGAGGTGATTTTTGTAATAAATGGCAACACCCCCACCCCTTTTAGAGCCACTTTGATCCTGGCGAATGATGGCATACCCAGGCAGGCGCAGTGTGCATCCAGGATATGGGTTTGAGCCATGTTCCGGTAAGGCACAGGATATCAGGGTTAACCAGTCTTGTCCAGGCTTCAAGCTCAGCCAGGTGCCCCACAAGACCCTAACATTCATATGGGCTAGTACAGGCCTTTACTTGCTTTGGTTGAGGCTGCTAATGGGATATTATGTGGTGGACCTGGGTTCGATCGATGTCACCAGCCATCAGGAGTAGCCTTTGGGCTAGGAACTTAACAGGTTCTAGTAGAATATCCCACTTTTTTTGCTTAGCACTATGCTGTAGGTAGTACAGGAGTGACAGGTAGTACAGCCTTTCTTCAGGAGTGCATAGTGAAAAGTGGGTGGGGAGTGACGGTAATGAAGGAGATTAGAGAAACTAAAGTCCTTGATCAATTGCGCCTTGTGATTAATGGCAAGAGGCAGAGATAGGGAGACACTGCTTAGTCCATACAGGAGACACAGGCCGAATAAAGGAGTCAAGCCTGAGCGATAGATACTTAGATGTAGAGTCATTTTAGTATAGGAAGAGCAGGTCGTAGGGGTGCAGAAAAGAGGAGTATTGAATAGAACAGTGCCAAGTGTGGAAAAGCGTTATAGGGTGAAAAATATTGGTAGGCCTGGGATTGTACATAAGGGAGGAATAGGATGCTAAATTGTGCAACCCAGGGCGGAGGCAACGAAGAAATTACAGAGCCGTTAGCTTGAAAGATAGGAAGCTGCCCCTAGTGGAAGCAGAGTATAAGGAGCCAATGGAAAAGTGGACACTTAGTCATATGACCTGCTGGTGTCTATAAAGCTAAAGGTCGATCCGGGTGGGTGAGGTGGGGGAAGGGTGGGGAGCCGGCGCAAAGCACCGGCGGGAAGAGTCTTTTGGGAGCTGTATTACTTAGCTGCAGTGGCAGTGCTCACAGTCTTCAGGAGTACAAAATAGCAGTCCAAATCCAAAATAACGAAGTGAGAACAGCCACTTTCTGTGGAGGATGGCACTAGGTATAGTTCCAAACCCAGCAGGAGAGAGCCGGCAGGAGGGAGGTCAAGTTAACGTATCTTGTGGGCTTTTGCGCCTTTAGTGGCACAAGGTACCAGGGAGCGGCCGAGCTCCTGGTTCCCTTCCTCGGGTAGAGTGCGGTCGGCGCGACCCCTGGCAACAGTTGTTGTGGAGGAGCGCTTTTGTCTTCAATGGGGGCCGCTGGTTAAGCGGGGACCCCAGAGGCATCTTTCAGTCCAAAGGCTGGTTCCTTGATCCTGGAGGAGAGTGTCCGAAGCCCCGGTGGGCTTGGAGGGATCCTGAGGGGTAGCAAGGAGAGGCAGATTAAGAAGACAGCAGGACAAAGGGAAGGCGTGGGTGAGAGAAAGGAGGAGATTAGTAGGCAGAGGAGTAGAGTTACAGGTTACAGTTGTAAGGCAGGTTAAGAGGACAGCACTAAAAATAGGTTTTAGGTGAACAATGGGGGGTAGGAGATTCAAAACAGAAAAAGGCGGGAAGGCAGTACAAGGCAGCAGAGAAGCAGTTTAACTTAGCTACAGCAGTTTAGAATTTCTAAGCCAAGATTTTACAAGTTTTGAAACACAAGAGATAATTTGTCTAGGCAGCAAATTTAGTCCTTTGGGAGCAGTATTACTTAGCCTCAGTGGCAGCGCTCACAGTCCCCGGGAGTACAAAATAGCAGTCCAAATCCAAAATAACGAACTGAGAACAGCCGCTTTCTGTGGAGGATGGCACTAGGTATAGTTCCAAACCCAGCAGGAGAGAGCTGGCAGGAGAGAGGTCAAGTTAAAGTACCTTGCAGGCTTTTACGCCTTTAGCGGCACAAGGTACCAGGGAGCGGCCGAGCTCCTGGTTCCCTTCCTTGGGTAGCATGTGGTCAGTGCGGCCCCTGGCAACAGTCATTGTGGAGGAGCGCTTTTGTCTTCAATGGGGGCCGCTGGTTAAGCGGGGACCCCAGAGGTGTCTTTCGGTGCAAAGGCTGGTTCCTTGATCCTGGAGGAGGGTGTCCGAAGCCCCGGTGGGCTTGGAGGGATCCTTGCGGGCTTTTGCGCCTTTAGCGGCACAAGGTACCAGGGAGCTGCCGAGCTCCTGGTTCCCTTCCTCGGATAGCATGCATTCGGTGCGGACCCTGGCAACAGTCGTTGTGGAGTAGTGCTTTTGTGTTCAATGGGGACCGCTGGTTAAGCAGGGACCCCAGAGGCATCTTTTGGTCCAAAGGCTGGTTCCTTGATCCTGGAGGAGGGTGTCCAAAGCCCCGGTGGGCTTGGAGGGATCCTTGCGGGCTTTTGCGCCTTTAGCGACACAAGGTTCCAGGGAGCGGCTGAGCTCCTAGTTCCCTTCCTTGGGTAGCGTGCGGTCGCTGCGGCCCCAGCAACAGTTGTTGTGGAGAAGTGCTTTTGTCTTCAATGGGGGCCGCTGGTTAAGCGGGGACTCCAGAGGCATCTTTCGGTCCAAAGGCTGGTTCCTTGATCCTGGAGGAGGGTGTCCGAAGCCCCAGTAGGCTTGGAGGGATCCTTGTGGGCTTTTGCACCTTTCGCGGCACAAGGTACCAGGGAGTGGCCGAGCTCCTTGTTCGTTCCTCGGGTAGCGTTCGGTCGGTGTGGCCCCGGCAACAGTTGTTGTGGAGGAGTGCTTTTGTCTTCAATGGGGGCCGCTGGTTAAGCGGGGACTACAGAGGCATCTTTCAGTCCAAAGGCTGGTTCCTTGATCCTGGAGGAGGGTGTCCGAAGCCTCGGTGGGCTTGGAGGGATCCTTACGGCCTTTTGCGCCTTTAGCAGCACAAGGTACCAAGGAGCGGCCGAGCTCCTGGTTCCCTTCCTTGGGTAGCGTGTGGTCGGTGTGGCCCCTGGCAACAGTTGTTGTGGAGGAGTGCTTTTGTCTTCAATGGGGGCCGCTGGTTAAGCGGGGACCCCAGAGGTGTCTTTCGGTGCAAAGGTTGGTTCCTTGATCCTGGAGGAGGGTGTCCGAAGCCCCGGTGGGCTTGGAGGGATCCTTGTGGGCTTTTGCCCCTTTAGCGGCACAAGGTACCAGGGAACGTCCAAGCTCCTGGTTCCCTTTCTCGGGTAGCGTGCGGTCAGTGCAGCCCCTGGCAACAGTCGTTGTGGAGGAGCGCTTTTGTCTTCAATGGGGGCCTCTGGTTAAGCGGGGACCCCAGAGGCATCTTTTGGTCCAAAGGCTGGTTCCTTGATCCTGGAGGAGAGTGTCCAAAGCCCTGGTGGACTTGGAGGGATCCTTGCATGCTTTTGCGCCTTTAACGGCACAAGGTACCAGGGAGCGGCCGAGCTCCTGGTTCCCTTCCTCGGGTAGCATGCAGTCAGTGCAGCCCCTGGCAACAGTCATTGTGGAGGAGCGCTTTTGTCTTCAATGGGGGCCTCTGGTTAAACGGGGACCCCAGAGGCGTCTTTCGGTCCAAAGGCTGGTTCCTTGATCCTGGAGGAGGGTGTCTGAAGCCCCAGTGGGCTTGGAGGGATCCTTGTGGGCTTTTGCACCTTTAGCGCACTAGGTACCAGGGAGCGGCCGAGCTCCTGGTTCCCTTCCTCGAGTAGCGTGCGGTCGGTGCGGCCCCTGGCAACAGTCGTTGTGGAGGAGCGCTTTTGTCTTCAATGGGGGCCGCTGGTTAAGCGGGGACCCCAGAGGCATCTTTCAGTCCAAAGGCTGGTTTCTTGATCCTGGAGGAGGGCGTCCGAAGCCCCAGTGGGCTTGGAGGGATCCCAGTATACCTGTCCTCTCACTGTTTGAAGAAGCTCACTGATTCATCTTGTGCCACTTCCTCCAACAGCTTACTGCAATTAAATAATGTGATTAATTCTTTAAGTGCATCACTGCAAGGTCCTGGACAACAACAGACTATGGGCCTGCACTGATGTTAGGTCTACGTACCCAGTAACTGTTATATATATACAACATACTGTATAAAAGGCTCCAGAAAACAAGGGGAGTGCATATGCTGTATCTGGTACTAGTGAGAGAGTAGAATTGCCCTGACTCTGATTAATGAGGGCCACCACTCGACTAACAAGGGCTTTGTTAGTTGAGCGGTAGCCCTCATTAATTTCAAACTGGCCATCATAAGGTATTAAATAGGACACAAAATCAAGCCCCATTAATTTTAAAGGGGTGCTCCCCTGCTCTCCCTTGCTGGAAGTCATAGTGCGGTGGGTATGTTCATCGGTTTGGAAGTGAAAGAATCATCTAGCCATCTTCTCGGGGCCAAAGTACAATCTCTTGTATCTAAATACAGATACTGGATTAAATAGTGAACATGGTGCAGAATGAATTTTGCCAACATGGGGTATACAATAAGGTAAGGCAGGTTACAATCTAAGAAAATAACTTTAGCAGCACTCACTTTAATGATGGCAACGTGACCAGCAGGGTGCTGTGGGGTTCAGTACTGGGACTAGTCCTCTTCAACATCTTCGTAAGTAACACTGTAGATGAACTGGAAGAGAAGGTATGCCTTTTTGCAGCTGATACCAAAATCTGTAATAGTGTGGTCAATAAGGAAGAGGCGAAAGGAATGCACAGGGATCTTGAGAAACCCGAATAGTGGAAAAGAGCATGGCAGTTAGGATTCAATGCCAAAAAAAGCAAAGTAATGCACCTAGGGCATAGGAACCCAAGATCTGAGTATAAGATGGGGGGAGGTACTGCCAGTCACTAAGCAGGAAAGGGACTTTGGAGTTATCAAGTATGATGACCTCAAAGAGTCAGGGCAGTGTGACAAAGCAGTGAGTAGGGCCAGTGGTATGATGGGATGCATAAAGTAAGGTATCTTCAGGAGGAAGAAGGAGGTGGTATTGCTACTATATGGTTCACTGGTGAGACCCCACTTGAAGTATTGTGTTCAGTTCTGGAAGCCACCCCTTAGAAAGAACATAGACAGGGTGGAGGCAGGCCAAAAGAGAGCAGCTAAAATGGTGCAGGGGTTACACCAAGAGCTCTATGAGGAAATACTGAGGGTTCTCAACATGTATGCCCTGGAAGACAGGTGAGTGAGAAGGGACATTATAGAGACCTACAAGTATGAGTCACGAGATGTGCTGCCACAGCTGACAGCTCTTCTTGACTGCTCTGGCTTCTTTCCTGGATTTTTTGCTCATTTTTTACTATTTGCCTTAGTAAACCCCACTACATTTTATATTAGACACACATTCTAAGCTGGGTAACTGTGGGTACAGTTTTTTTGTGGCACAAAGGAGGTGGAGGTGAAAGCAGCCCCTATATGCCACATACCCCCGACCACTCCAGAGCGGGATAAAGGATCAAAGAGATTGAAGGCTCTGACCACTTCAGCCAGTCTTGCAGCATCTTCATCAGTGGCACTAATGGAGGAGCAGTTTCTGCAAAAACTTGCCCCCCTGAAGGATAGCATACAAGCCCTTGTGGATAATAAAGTTATTCAAGTCACCTCAGAATCCCTTAATAGACGGGTCAGGGGCATGGAGGCCTGTGGTAGTTCCTTAGATGACTGGAGAACTAAACTGGATCCGGAGGTGGTGTCCTTGCACCAGAATGTGGCACGTTTGGATGCTAGACTGGAGGACCTTGAAGGTAAGAGCCACCGAAACAACATGGTGGTCTGCCAGAGAATGTGGAGGGTCCCAATCCTGTCCTGTTTGCACAAAAGTTATGAGAGAAACTTGTGGAACTCTCCTCCAATGGTTCCTTCTATATTATTGAAAGAGCACATAGGGCACCTCATCCAATGCCCCTGAATGGCTCGAGCACAAGGCCTTTCATTTTCAAATTCCTTAACTTCCTGGACAGGCAGCATTTGTTGGCTCAGGTGCTGAAGTTATAGGAGGCGACTTGGGAGGGCACCAGACGCGGGGTTGCTCCAGATCTTACCCACTCAGTTCATGCTCGGAGAGCGGCGTATCATCCTGCAGTCCCCAAACTGTTGGCAGCTCAAATTAAGTTTCGCATGCTTTACCCCACCAGGCTGTAGCTCACCTGCAACTGGGCTCTTAAAAAACTTCAATTCCTATGCGCAAGCCAGAGAGGAGCTCCCTACGCTCCTTCCCTGAGTTGCTCAAAACTATTTAATGGGGTTTGAAGATATGTATTGTCCACCATGGTTCTCCCCATCTGGATATTTGCAAATGGATGCTTTTTACTAACTGTTGAGTGTCGACAGGAGTCACAGTGAACTGCAGACCTACAGTATTTGATTCTTGTTTCTTCTCTGCAGCTGTTATTAGTGGACTGAGTTTTGATTATTTTGCCTAGTCTCCCATTCTTTGGTGTGACTGGAGTTCTCTACCATTCTGGTGACTGGTTATTATCACTCTTACTAACCACAGTGCTATGCTTGTTGTTTTATTATGATTTAATTCTATTATTTCTCATTTTGGACCTTGGACCTGGAATAACCCTGTTAGTGGATCTTGCTTCTCTCTACCTTACTGATTAGTACTCATTATTATCCCTGCTTTAATGACACCATCTTTTGAGAGATATTTAACTTGTTATAACTGCTACCTCAGGATTTTAAGCAGTTTTTAGTCCTTCTTTGTTGCTTTTTGATGTGTGTTTTATACTCATTATTAAACCTGAAATATTTACATTTATGGAATGGGGGGTCAATCTTGTTAGTTTAAGAATCTTTTTTGCTGTGTGACCCCTAAGCTTGCCCCTAACCAAAGGGTTATAGATTTTTTTATGTTTTGACCTTAAAGAGTAAATTCTTTTTGTTCTTACTCCCACCCCCCCGGGTGAGTGGTTGACCTTTTGAAGGTCCATTTATTCCCCCCTCTCTTTTAGGGGTCTGTACTTTATGTTAGACACTGGGAGCTGGAGCGGTCTCATGATGACAGAATATGAAACATCATGTGCTGTGGGATTTTGGAGAGGGGATCACTTGAACTGGGGGAGGCTTGGGTAAAGGTTGTATTGGGGTTGTGTGCAATTGTTTTTCCTTAAGGCATATGATTTTTGGGGGGGGGGACTATATACAAAGGATGTCGTTGGTTTACTTGTTTTTTGTCATGGTAATATAAATATGACAAGTACAGTGACACTGGAATAGTATAACCTCCCCTATTTGGGTCCTATTTGGTATGGGTAGTTCATTTTCTCATTACATGTTACCTTGGTCTAAGTTTAATGAGTTGGGGGGATGGTTGTGGGTTTGAGTTCAGGGATGGGAAGGTTGTATTTGTATGGAGGTTAGGGGGTGGGTCCTGGAGCTGCAGATTCCCCATAGGGATATTTCACCTTTTTTTGTCTCGGCAGGGGTGGTTATTTTTTCTTTCCCCTTATTATTTCTTATGATGGGCAGTTCCTACAACTTCATCACTTGGAATATTAAGGAAGCCCAGGAGAAACGAAAAAGGTATATGGTGCTGTGGCATTTAAAGAAACTCCATGCAGGGACTGCCTATCTGCAAGAAACTCATTTTAAAAGGGAGAATATTCATTATTTCAGGAGGAAATGGGTGGCTCAAGTTTGAGGGCCAGGTACCAGTAATAAAAAGGGTGGTGTGGTCATTTTGATTGCCCACAGTGTTCTTTTTCAGTTGGTTAAGATGTACTGGGACCGAGATGGATGCTATATTTTTGTACATGGGTGGCTGGGTCTTCATGAAGTTTTTAATGGAAACAGTGTATGGTACTCACACTGATTCCCCATAATTGTTTATAGATCTGGCTGCTCTGTTGTCTCCCTTTAGTAAGATACCTCTCACACTTGGTGGAGCTTGGAATCTCACCTTTCAACCTGACTTGGCTAAGTTCCGTCATAACAGGTGCAATCTTTCTCTGGGGCAGCAGGGGTTGCAGGAATTTTTAGATGGCTTAGGCTTGATTGATCCTTGGCATCTCCTCTACCCCATGGAAAGGCAGTACACATTTTATTCCTCTCCACATGGCACATTGTCCAGAATTGATTACTTTTTGATTAGTCAGGAGAGCCTTCCTGAATTGCTTTCCTGTGATATTCATTCATTGGTTATATCGGACCATGCGCCCATTTGTATGGCACACTCTTTTTGTGGGTTGGAGGTGAAAAACAAGGTCTGGTGTCTTAACTCTCAATTGCTCCAAGACTCTACAACTTTAAAAATTATTAAGGAGTCTCTTCAGGCTTTTTTTAGCCATAATGAGGGTATGATAGACTCTCTTGACGTCCTTTGGGGTGCTGCTAAGTTTGCAGTTCAAGAGGAATATATTACACTTGCCTTGAAGTGACATAAACCTCGAAATGCACAATTAGATCAATTGCTTTGGGATATCCACAGTCTAGAGCAGGGATTATCATGCAATATCCCAGACCCTGTCTGATATCCGTTAAATTCTTTTTGGGCTGAATATGCTGCCCTTATGGCAGCAAAGGTGGAACTTGCTATCTTGAGAACCGAAACTTGCTACTTAGAGACTGGGGAGCATGCTGGGAAACTTTCAGCCTTGTGACTCCTTCAGTTCAAAGTTTCTAGAATGATACTGTGTCTTCAACCTGGTCCACATAAGGCTCTGGTGACACAACCTTGAGCTATTGCAGATAATTTCCAGCAGTATTACCACTCCCTGAGTAAAAGTGATCCGCCCTCCCCATCTCTTGTTGAAAAAATATTGACCTGTCTTGATTATCTCCCCTTCCCCATCCTCAATCAGCAGCAGCAAGAGCTGCTTAAGAGTACCATAACTGTCTCAGAGGTTCTTCAGGCCACTGAACAACTTCTCCCTGATAAAGCCCTGGAACTGGACAGCTTTACTAATAATTTTTATGCGGCCTGTTCCACAGAGCTCACCCCCTTTTTGACCTGGTTATTTATTTATTTACATCTGGATTTTCTGATCGTACTCTAATGGAGGCCTGGATTACTTTGATACATAAACCAGGTAAGGAAGAGTCTTTACCGGCTAGCTATCATCCAAACTTGTTAATTAACTCTGATTTGAAAATGCTAGCCAACCACCTTGTCCGGGTTTGGGATAGGTTAATCAGCCCCACACAGGTCAGTTTCCTGAAAGGATGCTTATCCAGCAATCACCTTCACAAACTCCATCACTTGGTCTCTGCATCATGGGTGAGCGGAACTCATGTGGCCCTGGTTTCCCTGGACACAGAGAAGGCTTTGGATCAAGTTCCGTGTCCTTACCTTTTCGCTGTTTTGCAAAAATTTGGTTTTCCCTCAGAATTTATTACCTGGATCAAATTATTGAATAGCAACCCCTCAGGCCAAATTTGGTGTAATGGAGTTTTACTGGATATATTTGCCTTGCAGTATGGGACAAGGCAGGGTTGTCCTCTCTCCCTCTTCCTTTTTAACCTCCATTTGGAACCCCTAATATATAACCTTCAACATAACCTGGATATCAGGGGGATTTTGGTTGGAGGAGTGCTTATATTGATGATGTGTTGTTGCATATCGAGGACCCCCTTCCCTCTATTCCCACCACTTTAACTGAAATTCAGTGTTTTTCAGAGATTTCATTCTACGAGCTTAATTTTAGGTAAAATTAAGGTTATGCTGCTTAACAACTTTGTGAGTAAATCCGACATTCTTGCTATGGGATTATAATGGGAACCTAGAAAACTTACTAATTTAGGCATGCAATGTTCCATGTATTCCTCTGACTTAAGTATAATTTGACACTCTAGCACACAATCAGGTTGGATTTTCAGTGGTGGACAGCATTACTTGTCTCTCCCTCTTTGGGGGCAAATTAATGTGATAAAAATAAATATTTTACCCCGTGTTTTATACCCTTTGGGTATGTTATGTCTTTTCCTTTCCAAATCCTGTTTTTCTTGTTTACGATACTTAATCAATGCCTTCATTTAGAGAGGTAGAGCTGTTTGCCAATCTTACTTTAAACTGATGATTCCAAATCATTTGGGGGGGGGGTCTTTGCCTCCCTAACTTTTTCTTATATCATTGTGCCCTACACAGTAGTAAATATTTTCAATGGGGGCAGTCTGACGATGTTCAGTCTGAAGCTGTTTACACCCCGATCTGGTTTGAAAATGAACATGATCTTTGTAAGAAGGTCGGCCTTCATCTTAAAAAATTGTTATATATAAAACCATCTCAGCTGTCACCATTGCTTAAATAGATGCCAATATATTGGTCCCTGAAGGTTCATCAGCAGCTTAGTTCATATTTGGGTCTGTTCTGGAGTAAAGATTCGTCACAACCGATTTTTGGAAATCCCAATATTCAGATTGCCTGCCATCCTATCCCAATTAATTTTTGTCCCCAGTTGCAACATATCTCTATTAATGCCTTAATAGAAGGAGATACACTTGTAACCTTTCCTATGCTTCAGGAGCATTTTCACTTACTCCCCACTTTTATTTTATATTCTTCCAGCTGATTCAGGTCATTTCCTCTCATCTGGTCCCAGCACTGTGGCACATAGAGAGTGCCAGTCATGAGGCTTTTATTTCCACGGCATTATAACCTCATTCAGTATCCAAATTTTATAGTCTCCTCCAGGTTTTGTTTCCTTCTAGCCCTTCTGGGATCCACTATTATTGGTAGTAGGCCTTGGCTCTCCAGTGGGACTCTCAGAATTGGCAGTCAGTTTGGAAGAATTTATATTGGTATGTAAAACAGGTTAGGCAGCTGTTGACGCAATATAAAGTCCTTCACAATCTGTATTATACACCTCAAAAGTTGTATACCATGGGAAAAGTGTTTCCCTTTTTGCTCCCATTGTGGCCTCATTGAAGGCCATCTTAAACATATTCTTTGGGACTATGCAAAAGTGATTCCCTTCTGGAATGCCATCAGAAGTTCATTAGATCCACTGTTGAGTCTCAAGTACTATTTTACCCCTGATGTTTGCCTGGTCGGTCATTTTTCCTAGCAGATTGTTGGTCAATTATGGCAAAAGTTTGTTTTTTTGCAACATTGGATGGATGATGCCATCCCCACATATAGGGAATGGCATCAGAACATTTTGCAGGCTATGACTATTGAGAAGCAAATTGCTTCCATACATCACCATCCTGAGCTTTTTCATACCAGATGGGAACCACTATATGCCCTACTGTCTCTGTCTTCAGAAATAACTTAATCCTTGCCTTTACTATTTAGATCTCCTAGTAGATGTTTTCCCCAAGGAACCCTTTTATCTTCCTTTTGTTTTTACTCCTATTTGGTTTGCTGTGCTCCAGCAGGGTGGAAGGTAAGGGCTGGGGGTGTTTTATAGTTTTGTATGGTTTAGTTGTATACTGTTGGAAGTTTATATTTGTTAGTTTGTTGTTGTTAGTGTTGGTTTGCATTGTGTTTTTTTATTACAAAAAAAGAGAGACCTACAAGTACAGCACAGGGGTGAACAGTATGCTGGAGGGGAGTGTTTTTCAAATTAGGAAAAGTCCCAGAACATGAGGGCATGCAATGAAGCTGGGGGAAAGTTTAGGAGGGACATGAAAAATACTACTTCACTGAAAGAGTGGTGGATGCCTGGAATAGACTGCCAGCTGAGGTGGTGGAGGCAAAAAAAGCAGGGGACTTAAAGCATGCATGGGTTAGACATGAGGGAATATTAAAAAATGGTCAGGGAGAAAGGGAGGGTTGTCATAGACAAGTTAAGGTCTGGGCAGGGGCCATCTGAGCTGAATGGGTGGGCCAAGCAATTTTTTTCTGCTGACAAAGTCTATGTTTCTATTAGTATAGTGATACACATGGGCCACCATTGTGGATGACAATAGTCTGGTACCTCCAACATAATCTTGGAAATTGCCGAAGCCTTTCAGGAGGTCAAAGGATGGTGTTGTACTGAGTGCTTGAATCCTCGAAAGTGTTTCTGGTCAGAAATATCTGAAAGGATGCAGCAGAAACACTATAGTGGGAGTTTTGCTAGATGGCTTGAAGAAGGTTGGAAACTGAAGGCACATCAACTAGTAAATAATGTGGGCACCAAGAGAGTCAGTGTTACTGTAGAGGATGACAAGGATCTTGAATAAGTGGAATTACCTGTAACTTACACATCAGAAGGAACCAAGAGGTTATGGCAAATACACTGCAGGGGGAGTTTCACTGACAGAGACCCCTGTCTGACTCCCCCCATGACTAGAAGAAAAGAGTGACAGGTTGCCTTACTCAGGAAGGGAAGATGGAAGAGGATTTAAAGAAACTGTTTACTCCTACAGGACAGGAAGTGACATCTACTAAGGCCCTACAGGCTGCGGTAGGTCACTTGATGAACAAGTTACTGAAACTGAGGAAAGAGACATAACAAGTGAGGTATCACAGAGTTCAGTCCTGGGTTCAGTCCTTTTCAATATGTTCATCAGTGGCACAGGAGAAGGAATTCAGGGTGATATGTGTCTCTTCACAGATTACAGTGAGCTCTGGGGTAGGGTAAACAGTGATGAGGTGGTAAAGGAGTTACAGAGGGATCTGCAAAGGTTGGAGAGGTGGTCCAAGGTTTTGCAGTTGATGTTCAGTGCCAAAATGCGCAACGTGATGCACATTGGAAACAGGAACCTCAGGACAAAACATTAGATGGAAGGGGATGTGCTGGACACTACTACTGAGGAAATGGGCATAGGAGTCATCATAAGTGACTCTCTTAAACAATCTAGCCAGTCTAGCCAACATAACAAGGCCTGCTGCAAGGCAACCCATATGTTGGGATGCATTGGAAGGGGATTTGACAGCGGGAGAAAGGAGGTAAACTTCCTTAGTACGGATCACTGGTAAGGCCACACCTGGAGTACTGTGCCCCATTCTAGAGCCCTTATTTAAGGAAATACAGAAATGGGCTGGAGACAATGCAGTGTAGAGTAAACAAAAATGATACATGGCCTGCAGGACAGATTCTAAGAGGATCGGCTTAAGGCACTGAGCATGTACTCACTGGAGGCCAGAAGGGAGAGGGTTAATATGACAAAGATCTTCAAGTTCCTGAAAGGAATGAACAAGGTAAATGTTCCCTTACAAAAATTAAATATATTATAAAATATCTTATTAACAATATATGTACATATAGCTTTGTTTGTTTGTTTATTTGTTTAACAATTTAGCACAACTGGAAATAAAATCCTTTTACAGGTGCGACCCACACAGCTCAAACATATACAGATACAATCAAAAGACAAAATAAGAAAAAATGTAATAATTTTTCCTACGTTATATATAAAAAAAACTATTAAAACATACACATCTACAGAATATTTCGAGTTCAAGTGCAAAGTGATTAAGAATGACCCATGAAATAAACACATTCATAACAGTAACAGTATAGTGAAATATATTCCAATCTACTTGTTTTATAATATATTGTAATGTATTCAAAAATCAATATATATTCATTCATTCATTTATTTTTCATACTTTTAGACCTGATGAGCAAAATGCTGTTTTTCACAGGTGACAAGTGGAAACAAATAACATACAAAAAACATAACATACAATATGATAACAATACACCAATTGCACACTTTCTACACATTACATATACATTCCTGTTTGTCTTTTAAAATGGTAAAAGTCTCCTTTTAAAATTCAAAACTGTTCTACAGTTAAAAAATTCAGTAGGTAATGAGTTAAAAAAATAATGTGGCTCTGCCGGCGACCCGGGTTCGGAAACGGACTGGGGTCACTGGAGGGCCAGCCTGGGGAGAAGGATGAAGCGGCCCAGGGACTGCTCTCCTTCTCCAGGGAGAGGGTGGGGACACCGTCCAGTGCTCGACAGACCCCTGGCGGAGGCTGGGGGTACCACAGTGACTGGTGCTCAACAACACTTCGGAGGCGGGGCGGACGCAGGTCGTCATTGCACGTCCCTGCCTCCCATGCAACAAAGCAAGGGGGAGAAAAAAAACTCTCCTGCACCCGCTGGCATAATGAAGCCCGCTCCAGCTGCTCTAAGCGCTCAGGCTGACTCCCACCTCTCCCAAGTTCACCGCACCCTTGGTCAAGGTGCCATGACCCTGCCCTGAGGAGAAAGCCAGGGGGTTCAAGGGAGGATGGCTAGAATGTGAGCAGCTGCAGTCAGAGTCCGTGACCGGGATGATGGTCTCGGCGCGGGAATGCTGGGGGTAAAAAGTGTAATTAGAAAAAAGAAATGGGGCTCTATAAAGAACGGATATTTTAAAAGTTGCAAATATATTGCAATATAGTGCAAATATGCATGTTATGTCTGCTTTAGTATACTACATATATTGCAAAATACTTTGATTAAATTCCAAATATATTGAAATAAGGGTGGTAAATATATATTATTGGTATATTGCCAATATATGTATAAATGTATTTTTTTTACATTTCAAATGTTGTTTCCTATATTTACAAATATATAATATATACATGTGTAATAGATATTAATATAACTATTAACTTACCCAGACAACAACAAAACAAATTATTTATGATTTGCATCTACCTCTATCTGTACAACTGGAGTTCATTTTGTTATTAATCATGGAGATATTTACAATGAATTCTTGTTTTACAGAGTAGCTTTAACTCAAACATAGATGTTATACATTCATATTTATACATATGGCTTACTTCACAAGCTCATGCTTGTTAAAGGCTGAGATTAGTATTTACAACACCCCATTTTGTCTCACTTTTAGGTCAGGGTGAGATCCTACATGTAATTGCTTTATAACTTGCGCCTTGTATTTGAATCCTCCTCTGTTATGGCTTGCCTTGTCTTCCTTTTATCATTTGACTCCCCTATTACTGCACCATTGTGTTTGTGTTTAGATACTTATTTACATGTATTTATATGTTTTTATGATGGATGTTACCCGACCCTGTTCTAACCAGGTCCATCTTGTAAAAGAGCTCTGCTCAATGATGTTCGCCTGGATAAATAAAGATTTTGATTGATTGATTGATTGAACTTTCTTTTCAATCTGTAAGCTAATATTGTAAATTCAAAAGTATTAAAAAACTAGAAATTATCATGCTTTTGGCTGATAAACTATGTTTTTGAAATATGCAAATTAGTTATGCAAATGTACACATGGGATGAAACTAAGCATTTACAAAAATACATGCAACATGTATAATAATATATGTAACACATATAAAACAAGCATTTGTCAATGCCGAATGTTGCTTGCTTATATGTGCTGTTTAGGTATTTGGAAGTGAAGGTACCATGCCTAAGAACTGTCAACGGGGGTCGGAAGCTCCTGCTGCCAGACCGAAGCCCATTTTCCACTTTTCTCCCCTTTGCAGAGAGCGGGCGAGCAATGATGCTGAGGCACAGCATGCAAACATCTGCCACACTCCGCTACCTTTACTACACTGCTCTAGTAGTGACTCTGGTCATCACCAGGGGCCACTATAGAGCGATGGGTCCCTGGATCCCACCCTGGGATAGGAGAGGAGTCCTCCGGACGCTCAATCCTTTCCCTCCCCTGCTGACCCCAGCCGCCTAGGCTCACGTCTGAACCCAGGTCGCCAGAGTGGCGCGAGGTGTGGCATCCAGCACCTCAACCCTCAGCACCAGTGAGCCGGCAGTAATGCTGCCTTTAATACTCCCTTCCCCTTCCTGCTCCAGTGTACCCTGTCCCCAGCGTACAAGTCACTATTCCCCCCGGACAGTACCCCAGTTAGTCACTAACCCATAATGTTTGGTGTGGCACCAATCCCTCAAGCCTACCCTTCCTCCCCATGCATGCACGTGGTACTAGCAGTACCTCCTAGAATGCCACCGATTTCACTACCCCCTCACATTGCCTGCCCAACTACTCAAACCTCCCCCTCACTACTTCCACAGTGTCCCCCACCAAGTTGTTTGTACGCACTGCAACAGTAAATGAGGTTTCTTCCTCCCCCTCGCTGCACGCTTGAGCAGTGCCTGACCTGCCCCTCCTGCAGTCCACCTGGGGACAGCTTCAACCCAAATACGGCTGTGCCTTTCCTCCTTTCCACCCCATCTCACCTATTTCAGTATAGAATCCCCCAGGATGAGTACTTCCCCGTACCTTACCCCCTTTCCCTTCTAATGCCCCTTCCACCACCCCAGTATTCGTTCTTCCCTGCCCCTTACCCCTGCCAGCTGCACCCTCTGTGACATCTGTATCTGTACCCCTACTTCTGCCTCACCCCTTTTCTCTGCCTTATTCCTTCCATTCCCCTTAAATCCTTTCCCAGCCTGACTACTTTCTACTGGGCTTCCCATGTCGACCCCTCCTCCTCCCCTGCTGATTTCCAACCCCTCTCCTGTCCCAGCTGTTGTCGATTTAGAGTTCCCATTCCCTTCTACCCTGATAGTGATGCCTCTTCCATCCTTCCCCCTTCCCGTAGCCTTCTCTCCTCCAGTCACCACCCCTCCTTCCTTACTAGCCCCATTCTACCCTTTCATCCTCGATATCTCTTCCCCTACCTGTTGCCATCCCTCTCATGCCCCGTTTGTCTTCCCCCCTTCAATATGTTCCTGCTCCCCCTCTCTCTCCCATAGCAGAGGTTCAAATCTATTCCTAGTTGATACCCCTCCTACATATCTTCCCCTATCAGTTCTCCCCTCCTACTGGTTCCAATCCGTTCCACCCCTGGTCCCTCCCTACCCGCAGCCATCTGCTCTCTCCCCAGTACTCCTTGTGGTCTCTTCCTACCCCTTCAGGAGGCCACTTCTCACCTCGGGTGCCCCCTCCCTTCTACTGTCTTTTCTGTTAGTGCCTCTGATACTGGGGTTGGTTTCACTCCCTAGTTTTCTTCCTGCGTCCCCCTTTGCCATCCCCTATTCCCCCCACCCAGTTGCCTACCATACTCATCTGCCCTTCCACTTAGATTCCTCCCTAACCTCCACAGTTCCACCCTCAGATTAGCCAGTCATCTACAGACCATACACCCCCCCATCCTCCAAGCCCAGTCCAGGATCATGGCGGACCCACACCCTGTACAACCCACCACCCTTCCAAAGATGCCCGCCCTATTGACATGTGGCACCTGCCCCATTTTGGCCCCCATCTTATGTTACGGGCTCTTACTCCCAGGTTCTGTACCCTACTACAACTGTTAGGCCCCTATTTACTCGAATTCCTGTCCCCCCCCCACACTAGTCCCTCGACTGCCCCCTTGCTGACCAGGTTAATTCAGTCTCAAATCTCATCCATTAGACACTGTATTACTGTAGCAATCCTAAAGCCTCCTTGTCCATTTTTTACCCCTCAGCTACCATACTTTTTGTTCTCAGCTCTCATATGGTTTCACTTAGCCCAGTTAGAAATCCTATTGCACTCCAAGTATTACTCAGCTGAGCTAGAGAAATAAACAGAACAAATAAATATGTATTATTACAGCAGTCATAACAGTATAGCTCAGTACTTAGCTCAGTTAGAGAAATAAACAGAACAACTAAATCTGTATTATTACAGCAATTCTAAAAGTATCCAATCATTGCTTTGTCTCCACTCCAGAGACCCTGCTGCAATATAGGACCACACAGAACCATAGGTGGGAGGGTGGGCTACTCTAAAGTCCCAGCAGAGCTCCACTGAGCTCGCTCACTCCCCCTCTCTCACTCGCTCATTCTATTTCTCCCGACGCTGCAGGCTGCCCTTTTGTACTGGGCTCCTGCTTGCATTGGTGCCTTATTCTGCCCACAAAGAAATCTGCAGCAGTCCTGACACAGTTCCATTGAGCTCGCTCACTCCCCCACTCTCACTCGCTCATTCTGTTTCTCCTGGTGCTGCAGGCTGGCCTTTAGTAATGGGCTCCTGCCTGCGTTGGCACCTTTTTCTGCTCACTAAGAAGTTCACAGCTGTCCCGACAGTGCTCCATTAAGCTCGCTCACTCCCCTTCTCTCACTCACTCACTCCATCTATTTCTCCCAGTGCTGCATGCTGCCCTTTTGTACTGGGCTCCTGCCAGTGTTGGTGCTTTTTTCTGCTCACAAAGAAATCCTCAGCAGTCCTGACAGAGCTCCGTTGAGCTCTGTCACTCCTCCTCTCTCACTTGCTCATTCTGTTTCTCCTGGCACTGCATGCAGCCCTTTTGTACTGGGCTCCTGCCTGTGTTGGTGCCTTTTTCTACCCACAAAGAAATACACAGCAGTTCTGACAGAGCTGCGTTGAGCTTGCTCACTCCCCCTCTCTCACTCGCTCATTCTGTTGCTCCTGGTGCTGCAGGCTGCCCTTTTGTACTGGACTTCTGCCTGTGTTGGTGCCTTTTTCTGCCCATAAAGAAATCTGCAGCAGTGCCAACAGAGCTCTGCTGACCTCGCTCACTCCCCCCCCTCTCACTTGCTCATTCTGCTTCTCCTGGCACTGCAGGCTGCCCTTTTGTACTGGGCTCCTGCCTGCATTGGTGCCTTTCTCTGCCCACAAAGAAACCTGCAGCAGTCCTGACAGAGCTCAGTTGTGCTTGTTCACTCCCCCTCTCTCATTTGCTCGATCTTAATCTGTCCAAAACACTGATTTCCCACAGTGACAGTGCTATTCTACACCAGAAGTGCAAAAACATATTTTGGCCAGGATGTGAAAAATGACAGCTGTACTGTTCATAAGGAGGTGTAAAAAAATGCCAGTGTTGAAAATGTGGCGTGAAAATAGTACAAATTTGCGAAGTTACAAGGGTGTGTGGAAACAGTGCAACACATGCTTGTAACACAGTCATTTTATGGACTTTCGTCACCAAATTTTCAACATAGGCATTTTAGGACTACTGCCCATGAACAGTGTCACTGTTATTTTCTTAATCTGTCCCAAATGCTGATTTCCCGCAGTGACCATGCTATTCTGCACCGGAAGTACGAAAACACATATTGGCCAGGATGTTAAAAATGACAGCTGTACTGTTCATAAGAAGGTGTGAAAAAAAGCCAGTGTTGAAAATCTGTTGTGAAAATATTACAAATTCACGAAGTTACAAGCGTGCATGGCAACTGCGCAAGACATGCTCATAAAATAGTCATTTTTATGTTGATTGCACGTATGCGCAAGAAACATATTGTGGCAGCTTGCTCCAGAAGCAGGTTATGGAGGCATGGCACTGTTGTGGCCAGTGCCCCCACAGCCTTTGGAGGCGTGGCCCACTTTTCCCAATGGGGTGGCATGCTGCTGTTGACACTAGTTCAGCCAGGATGCCACAACCTTGTAAGGTTTCAGCCACTGCAATCAGGGGCTGCCTCATCACTGCAGCATAAGTCATAACGCTGCAATGAGGAAGCAACTCGTCATTGCTGGGCGGAACCTTGTTAGTGTGATATTGTTTGTGAACATGGCGGTGGCTTGCGCCATGTTCCAAACAATATGAAGCAACCCACTGTCGAGAAGTGCCCAATCCCCCGCCCAGCATGCCTCCAATGTGTTTGTTTGCCGATGGGGGCCCCAATCCCCGTCGGCTTTAGTGCCCTAACGTTGATGTTGCAGACGGGGGAGCCCACTCCCCATCAGCATTATGTCCCTGCCCCCAGTGTCATTTCCCGATGGGGATCCTACTCCCCATTGGCATAATTCCTCCCAAACATGCACTACAGTTGTGCCGAGGAAGTGTCCAATCCCCCTCGTCTCTTGTGTCCCTCCCTTTTGTGCCAACATGAGTGCCCAATCCCCCATTGTCTACAGCTGCCCCCCACCAAACAAACACTGTTGGCATGCTGGGAGCCCACCCCAGCATGCCAAATGGCCTTGTAAAAAAAAAAGTCCCTCAATTTTTTTTTTGTTTTGTACCTATCAAAAAGAAAATGGTCCTAGTGGTCTCCTTCCCCTCCCACAACCCGATCCCACCCTCTGTCACCCTGCCTCCCCACCCCCACCCATACTTACCTGTGGAGTCCAGCGCTGACGATCTTTGGTGGACCGAGGAACACGCCTGCACTCTTCAAAGCCGACCGCAAACTGAGGAAATGCGGTACACTGTATAATGGCATAAATAGGGTTTTTTCAACTTTGGTGCATATCTCTGGCATTTGTTGGAATTTTGGCATCAAATTTTTGACATGGGGTTTTTGGGACCCCTCCTCATGAATTCTGCCACTGTCTTGGCCTTATTCGGCACCAAATGGTGATTTTGCAGTCATTGTGCGGAATCACCTTTCGGGACCGATTAACGAAACAACTGTGCCAGTATTCATGAGGTGGGCTCTCAAAAAGCCTATGTTGCAAATCTGGTGGAAAAAATCCAAAAAATTACTTTTACCAGCATGAATTACGCAGTTGCTACACACGCTCGTAACTTCGCGGATTTGCAATATTGTCATGCCAGATTTTCAACACTGGCATTTTTTCACACCTCCTTGTGAACAGTTCAGCTGTCATTTTTCACATCCTGGCTGAAATGTGTTTTCGCACTTCAGTGCAGAATAGTGCAGTAGCTGTGGGAAATCAATGTTTGGGACAGATTAAGAAAATGACAGTGACACTGTTCATGAGCAGAGGTCCTGAAATGCCCATGTTGAAAATTTGGTGACGATACTCCATAAAATGACTGTGCTACAAGTGTGTGTTGCACAGTTTGCACGCATGCTCGTAACTTTGCAAATTTATAATATTTTCACTTCAGATTTGCAACATTGAAATTTTCCCACACCTACTTATGAACAGTACAGCTGTCATTTTTCCCATCTGGGCCGAAATGTCTTTTCGCACTTCCGGCGCAGAATAGTGCGGTCGCTGTGGGAAATCAATATTCAGGACAGATTAAGAAAATGACAGTGATACTGCTCATGAGCAGAGGTCCTAAAATGTCTATGTTGAAAATGTGGTGATGATACTACATAAAATGACTATGTTATGAGCGTGCGTTGCGCAGTTTCCATACACCTTGTAACTTCACAGATTTGTGATATTGTTAAGCCAGATTTTCAACACTGGCATTTTTTCACACCTCCTTATGAATAGTACAGCTGTCATTTTGCACATCCTGATCGAAATGTGTTTTTGCGCTTCTGCCGCAGAATAGCGCAGTCGCTGTGGGAAATCAGTGTTTGGGACAGATTAAGAAAATGACAGTGACACTATTCATGAGTAGAGGTCCTAAAATCCCTATGTTGAACATGTGGTGATGAAACTCCATAAAATAATGGTGTTACAAGCGTGAGTTGAACTGTTTCCACGCACCCTTGTAACTTCGCAAATTTGTAATATTTTCACGCCACATTTTCAACTCTGGCATTTTTTCCCACCTCCTTATAAACAGTACAGCTGTCATTTTTCACATCCTGGCCATAATATGTTTTTGCCTTCCTGCCGCAGAATAGCATGGTCGCTGTGGGAAATCAGTGTCTGGGACAGATTAAGATCGAGCGAGTGAGAGGGGGGAGTGACTGAGCTCAAGTGAGCTCTACCGGGACTGCTGCAGATTTCTTTGTGGGCAGAAAAAGGCCTCAACGCAAGTGCCCTGTACAAAAGGGCAGCCTGCAGTAGTGGGAGAAACAGAACAAGAGAGTGAGTGAGGGAGGGGGAGTGAGTGGACTCAACGGAGCTCTGTCAGGACTGCTGCAGATTTCTTTGTGGGCAGAAAAAGGCATCAATGCTGTTAGGGGCCCAGTACAAAAGGACAGCCTGCAGCGGTGTGAGAAAAAGTACGATAGAGTGAGACAGGGGGACTGAGTGAGCTCAATGGAGCTCTAGCAGGACTGCTAAAGATTTCTTTGTAGGCAGAAAAAGGCACCAATGCAGGCAGGAGCCCAGTAGAAAAGGGCAGCCTGCAGCACTGGAAGAAATGGAACAAGCGACTAAGAGATGGGGAGTAAGTGAGTTCAACGGAGCTCTGTTGGGACTGCTGCAGATTTCTTTGTGGGCAGAAAAAAGTGCCAATGGAGGCAGGAGCCCAGTATAAAAGGGCAGCCTGCAATGCCAGGAGAAACAGAATGAGCGAGTGAGAGAGGGGGAGTGAGCGACCTCAATGGAGCTCTGTCGGGACAGCTGTGAACTTCTTTGTGGTCGGAAAAAGGCAACTACACAGACTGGAGCCCAGTACAAAAGGGTAGTCTGCAGTGCAGGGAGACACAGAATGAGCAAGTGAGACAGGTGGAGTGAGTGAACTCAACAGAGCTGTGTTGGGACTGCTGCAGATTTCTTTGTGGGCAAAAAAGGCGCCAATGGAGACAGGAGCCCAGTATAAAAGGGCAGCCTGCAACGCCAGGAGAAACAGAATGAGAGAGTGAGAGGGCGGAGTGAATGACCTCAATGGAGCTCTGTTGGGACAGCTGTGAACTTCTTTGTGGGCAGAAAAAGGCACCTACACAGACTGGAGCCCAGTACAAAAGGGCAGCCTGCAGCGTGGGGAGACACAGAATGAGTGAGTGAGACAGGGGGAGTGAGTGAACTCAACGGAGCTGTGTCAGGACTACTGCAGATTTCTTTGTGGGCAGAAAAAGGCACCAACGCAAGCAGGAGCCCAGTACAAAAGGGCAACCTGCAGCATCGGGAGAAATAGAATGAGCGAGTGAGAGAGGGGAAGTGAGAGAGTTCAAATGGAGCTCTGCCAGGACTTTAGAGTTGCCCATCCTCCCACCCAGGGTCCTCTGTAGTCCTATATTACAGCAGGGTCTGTCGAGTGGAGAAAAAGCAATGAGTAGATACACCCACACCTCCTTATGAACAGTACAACTGTCATTTTTCACATTCTGGCGGAAATGCGTTTTCGCACTTTCAGCGCAGAATAGTGCGGTCGCTGCTGGAAAATCAGTGTTCAGGACACATTAAGAAAACTACAGTGACACTGTTCATGAGCAGAGGTCCTAAAACGCTTATGTTGAAAATTTTGTGATGAAAGTCCATAAAATGACTGTGTTACGAGCGTGAGTTGTGTAGTTTCCACGCACCCTTGTAACTTCGCAAATCAGTAATATTTTCACACCACATATTCAACACTGGCATTTTTTCACACCTCCTTATGAACAGTACAGCTGTCATTTTTCACATCCTGGCCAAAATGTGTTTTCGTACTTGTGGCGCAGAATGGCGCGGTTGCTATGGGAAATCAGTGTTCGTGACAGATTAAGAAAATGACAGTGACACTGTCCATGACCAGTAGTCCTAAAATCTCTATGTTGAAAATCTGGTGAGGAAAGTCCATAAAATAACTGTGTTACAAGCATGTGTTGAACTGTTTCCATGTAACCTTGTAACTGCAAATTTATAATATTTTCATGCCACATTTTCAACACTGGCATTTTTTTTCACATCTCCTTATGAACAGTACAGCTGTCATTTTTCACATCCTGGCCTAAATACTGTATTTTTTTGCACTCCTGCTGCAAAATAGCACAGTCACTGTGGGAAATCAGTGTTTGGGACAGATTAAGATCGAGCGAGTGAGAGGGGGGAGTGACTGAGCTCAACTGACCTGTCGGGACTGCTGCGGATTTCTTTGTGGTCAGAAAAAGGCCCCAACATAGGATCCCAGTACAAAAGGGTAGCCTGCAGCGCTGGGAGAAACAGAACTAGCTGATGAGGGAGGGGGAGTGACTGACCTCAACGGAGCTCTGGTGGGACTGCTGTGGATTTCTTTGTGGGCAGAAATCGGCAGCAATGCAGGCAGGGGCCCAGTACAAAAGGGCAGCCTGCAGCGGTGGGAGAACAGAATGAGCGACTGAGAGAGGGGGAGTGAGCAAGCTCAACTGAGCTCTATCATGACTGCTGCAGATTTCTTTGTGGGCAGAAAAAGGCAGCAATGCGGGCAGGAGCCCAGTACAAAAGGGCAGCCTGCAGCACTGGCAGAATGGAATTAGTGAGTGAGAGAGGGGGACTGTGCGAGCTCAATGGAGCTCTGTCAGGACTGCTGCAGATTTCTTTGTAGGCAGACAAAGACGCCAACAGAGGCAGGAGCCCAGTACAAAAGGGCATCCTGCAGAGCCAGAAGAAACAGGATGAGCATGTGAGAGAGGGAGACTGAGTGACCTCAATGGAGCTTTGTCGGGACAGCTGCAGATTTCTTTGTGGGTAGATAGAGTTGCCAACGCAGACAGGAGCCCAGTACAAAAGCGCAGCGTAAAGCGCCAACAGAAACAGAATGAGCGACTGACAGAGGGGGAGTGAGAAAGCTCAACGGAGCAAAGCAATCAACATTTGGCATTGACAATTGCTTGTTTGGATTGTTTTCACCTAACTGGCAAAAATATGCCTTTTGAGAGCCTACCTCATGAACAGTGGCACTGTGGTTTCGTTAATTGGTCCCACAAGGTGATTCTGCACAGTGACTGCGAAATCACCTTTTAGGGTCAAATAATGCAATGACAGTGAGTGAATTCATGAGGAGGGGTCCCAAGAACCCCATGTTGAAAGTTTGGTGCCACAATTCCCAAAAATGGCCGGGATATGCACCAAAGTTGAAAAAACCCTATTTATGCCATTATACAGCTTACCAGCATTTCTTCAGTTCACGGTCGCTTTTGAAGAGTGAAGACATGTTCCCGGTCCACCGAAGAGTGTCGCTCTGGGCTCTGGAGGTAAATATGGGGTGGGGGGGGGGAGGTGGGGTGCGCAGAGGGTGGACATGGGTTGGAGGAGGGGCTGCCAAACTCTATGAGGAACCATTTTCTTATTTTACAGGAGTTGGAAAAAAAAATAT
Source organism: Neoceratodus forsteri (assembly GCA_016271365.2). Classification (NCBI taxonomy): domain Eukaryota; kingdom Metazoa; phylum Chordata; order Ceratodontiformes; family Ceratodontidae; genus Neoceratodus; species Neoceratodus forsteri. The sequence goes on along the minus strand of CM057450.1, from coordinate 653,351,704 downwards.
GGGACTGTTTTTTTTTCAGGGACTCTGGCACATTGGGGCAGGCTCCCAGCATGCTACCTGAGTGTTTTTTTTGGGGGGGCTGTAGCTGACGGGGAATTGGGCACCCCCATCGGCATATATCAGTTGGGGGGTGCCGAGGGGGATTGGGCAGCCCCCCTCAGCAGACAACAAATTGGGGGGACATTATGCCAATGGGGAGTGGGCTCCCCCTTTGGCAAATTCAACTGGGAAGGGGGGGACTGAAGCTGATGGGGATTGGGCACCCCGTTGGCAAAGAAAGCGGGGGTGGCATGATGCCAAGGGGGAATAGGTACCCCTCGGCATACAGAAGAAATTTGGGTGTGGGGACATTATGCCAATGGGGACTGCACTCCTCGTTGGCAAACTGGGTCAGGGGCATGCAAGATACCTCCCTACAATGATGGGTCACTCCCTCATTGCAGCGGAATGACTGACGCCGCAATGACAAGGTGGCCCCTGATTTCAGTGGCTAAAACATTTCAAAGTGGTGGCACGCTGGCTGAACTAGTGTCAGCAGCAGCATGCCACCCCATTGGGGAAAGCGGGCCAAGCCCCAAAAGGCAGTGGAGGCACTGGCCACAACAGTGCCGCACCTCCACAACCTGCTTCTGCAGCAAGCTGCCTCAACATGTTTCTTGCACATGCGTGCAAGCAACACAAAAATATACGTAACATATAAAGAATACAGTATGTATTTTGAAATATACTAATAATATATTTCAGACAGTGTATTACTAAATAGATTGACATGCTTTCAAGCAATGCTTGAGGCAGAATATATGGTTTCAGTATATGTTGAAATATGCTGTGTATTATATTTCATTGAGTCAAAGTAATTCTCAATATCGTGACTTATATTTTTGCATACTATGGGTTAGAACTATATTATGTCAGTATATTTAAAAAATATATTTCATATTATAAAATGAGTAGGAAAAAAGAAACTCAACTAGTGGGCAATCATCCTCATATGACAATGTGTATATCAGAGCGTGACTGCATACCTGCACTTTTATCCCTCTCGAAAACAATTTTGCCATTTTATAAGATAGATAATCCACTCTATGGTGTGCTGTCATGCTCTGATATATGCATGCCTTGGGTGGTTGACACACTCGGCCTGTGGCCTCTTGCGTACAACGCACACCAAGGCATGCGTATATCAGAGAGCAACTGCACACCTAAGAGTGGGTTATCTATTACATATACTGTATTATATAATACATTACATTGGGGCAATGTATTTATTGGTGTATTGACATACATTAACACATATTTTTCAATATATTGCAATACATTCTATTTTCGTAAGGGCTGAAGTACTATTCAACAGGAATAGTGTATCTAGAACACAGGGTCATGAGTGGAAGCTGGTTGGAGGGAAATTCAGAAAGGACGTAAGGAAGTTCTTTGTTATGGAAAGAGTGGCTGAGCTGTGAAACAGACTGCCGGTTAAGGTGATGGGCACCAAGACCATTAATGGCTTCAAATACAGTAGGGACAGAGTTAAGGACTTAATAGTCACCCAGAGGGTAGTAGCTAGACAAAGAAAATGGGGGTGGGTAGCTAGGGTATAAACCCCAAATAGACACTAGGGGTTTAATTTTCAAAGCCTGGGGAATGACGTAAGGTGCATGCATCAAACATAAATGATGCAAGTGGCACCTTGCATCAAAAGATGCAGCATTCCCAATTTTCAAATGCGGTCTGTGTCAAAAAGGGGAGCCGCTGCGCCAAAGTGGCACTGCACTAGCCTTGCAACCTACATTGAGGTGCTCCAGGTCGCAAGGGGACTTACACCATGGTGGGGCTATACCATCCCTTTTTGGGGGGATTTTGCAAGACCCACCATTGATGCAACAGGGGGCTGAAGTTAGACCAGCCAGGAAGTGGTCTAAGAGCCCTGCACCACTGGGCTAGGATCTTTTGTTCAATTGATTCTTGTTTTGTTCTTATTTCAAAACTGATCATTTTATTTTCACATTAATTTCATAATATACCATCAGTTAGCTTACACTGCTGCTAAACCTCATGAAGCCTGCACATACCGCTTTTGCCATTTGTTCATTTGTAATACTCTTTTCTAGGGACCATTTGAGTTAAATCAAAACTTGTTCCTTACTTTTCAGGCATCTGATGCAGTTCTGTAGTGATAGAGTAACAAAACAAGAAGCAGTTGAATATAAGATCCTAGCCCCTGTTGAAAACAGAGGTCAGGTGAAATCTTTGGCTACAGGGGATTGTGGTGTTCTTAGAAAAAATCTCAATAAAAAGTGAATTTTATGAAAAACAAAAGGTGGGGCTGGTTGCTGAATAAATTGGTTGTTCTTGCATCATTGGATCCATACCGCCAGCCCCGAACTTTCACTCAGATGACTTACATATAAACAAAAGTGTACCCACCTTACCTACCCCTTTCTTTCAGTTGATCAACTAAGCCAGATAGCTAGGCATATGTTAAAACATGGCCCTAACCATGTATTAAACTTTGTGGGTATTGATAGCGTATGTAAGAAGCGAAGAGGGAGAGATATTAAAACAAAACTTTAAAAAAACAAGACTCCTTATGGATTTAAAATTAGATGTCATGAGGGCCCCTTTTAGGCACAATGACCACTTTGACTTGTACCCATTTTTATAAGTGATGGAAATGACAGTTATGGTATATTTAATATATGGATCTTCAATTTAATAGGTGTGTAAAGCATACAAAAAAAATCCGGTAATACCCTCAAAGGTTCAATGATAATAGTATTGTCAATCACTTTTAATACTATTGTCAATCAGTTTTAATAGTATCGTTTTGTGCTGATAATAGTATCGTTGCAAGCACACGAAAAGATATGTTCTGCCCCTAAGCGTGCCTCCTCATTGGCCACTTTTCCTGTGTGGGTGGGCAGAACAGTTTAAAAAACATGGCGGCCCTTCTCTCGCTTACCGAGAGTGAACTCGGTTGTCGTGCTTCTCTGCTTTTGTTTTATTATTTCTCCTCAGTAAATGAAAATATCTGGTTGATCCTGCCATTCCTGTCATAAAGAGCAGGTAGGAGTTGAAGTAATTTTTGAAATCGGGCATGGGGCGGGAATGTCACAAGCAAACAGGCAGCTCAACGGACAGTGTAGGATAGTGCAGTGGTCGACCAGGACAAAGTCAGTTCTCCAATGAAACAGTCGACCGCCAATTAGAAGCAAATGTCGGATCCACATATTAAAAAAAGTAACCAATAGGTTAGTTTGTCCATTACCAGGGAGTACTTGCATCTCGAGGTTCTGGACACATTGGAACCTCTCAAGCTTTGCTGTCGAGGTTCATGTGTCCAGAACCTCTCGATGCTATTACTCCCTGGTAATAGACACCAACCTATCAGTTATTCTCTTTATATATATAATGTACATAAAACATACAACATGTTGCACCAGTTATATTGTTTTTAATAATGTATGTTTTATCTGCCTAGGTTTTTAAACTTCAGTACTATTATGATGAGAAATACACTGGTGAACACTGGAACAAGATAAACTGCCCACATGCTCTGTCTGCCCCCGGCCCCCTCGTGGCATGCACAGTCGCACTCAACCATTACCATCCCAGCCCCTCTAATGTTATGCCAGGCAGAGGGGGGTGACAGATTCTGGCATCAATTCCCACAGGTACGCCATCCGTTTGGTGCTGCTGTCTGCTTGCAGCAAACCTATGGAGTTTGGCACCAGGATGCTGATTTTTCTAAAATTGGGCGCAGGGTCCCTGCCCTGGCACACCTGGAGTTTGCCGCAGCCCTGGAGCAACGCAAGTTGCGTCACTCTAAGGCCTCTTTGAAAATCGAGCCCTAGGTCTCAGTAGTAGGATAGGATATCACAGGCAGACAAGATGAATCAATAGTTTTTTTCTGCCATCAATTTCTATTTTTCTATGTAAATCACATCAAGACTACAAGGAATACAAGATGCTCCACATTTTTCCTGGATTTAAACCCACACCTCAGAGAAGAAGATTTCAACACTTGGATTGAAGAAGCCATCATGATGGTATAGGACTCAAAGGGCAGGATTTTCAAATGCCTTAGATCACTGCAAGCCCCTGTGCGCTGATGATACAGCGCATGGGGCAAGCAGCAATCCAACTTTTTCTGGTCTAACTTGCAGCAATCTTCGGGCTGCTATTACAGAGCTTGTGCCAGATATATGGTGCAAGCTGCCATAATGTATGGAAACTATTGCAACTGTGCCTGAGCTTGTAAAATCAGGCATAGTTGCAGCAAAGGCATTGGCGCACCACCAGAACCTAAGTGCCCAAGTGCAGGGCTGGACACAAGCCTTGTGCCAGGCTTTGAAAATCCAGCCGAAAGTGTTCAGATACAGAAAAGAAAGCTCTCATGTAAAATGCCTGAGAAGACCTGATTTGGTCACTATCCAAGCACTGAAGGCTACTTGACCAGAGCCCCCCCAGTTGGGTTGTTTATCAGCTTTGGAGAGAATATTTGGAAGTGTGGTAAACCTGGCTAAATTCTCACAGTTATCAAATCTGAAACAAAGGGAAGGAGAGAAGTTATCTGATTTCTTGGTATGCATGGACAAAATGGTACCACTGACATACCAGAAAGGCAGCCTGTCAGCTACTGATATGAAGAGAGTGTCTGTTGAACTAGTTCTAAAAGGAACTGTTTACTCAGATCAGATTTTAACAAATCTCAAACTACAAAAGAGGATGAATCAGTTGCCATCATATGGAGACTTAATGGGTTAGGTGTGAGGTTAGGGTACAGGACAAGATATTGCTCCATGTCAGGAATCCTCAGACTTCTGACCAGATGACATCAGGGGCCCAATATTCAAAAGACTGCCCGTGCATAAAGTTTTTACTGCCTGCCAGATTGCACTTGTACAAAGCCCATAGCATGCAATATTCAAAGGCATAGCACCAAAGCACACATCACTGAATATAGGGCACAAGTGCAGGTGTGCAAGGCACAGGCCATAGTGCAGCACAAAGATTGCCCAGCCTGAATATAGCAATATGGGCAGTGCAGACCACCACAGCAGCCCAGCGCCCAAGAGTGGGACACAGGGAACCCTGATGCAGAGCACATGACTGCACACAAAATGGCAGACAGTGCAGGGACACGGGGGACAGAAGGCAGTGATGGCCACACAGACATAACAGCAGACATGTCTGAGACAGACGCAGTCATGGCAAGCAGCACAGAAGAGTAGTAGATTGAATGACATGTACTGTCTGAAGGGAACAGACAGGAACAGGCAGAATGTGGACCATTCCAAACAACTGATGTGCAGAATGACACCTGTGGGAAGGAACGTGACAGCCAGCAAGGCCACATGCTTGCCAGATGTGGAACCCTGCACATGGTGGAGTGCCACCACAGACACCTGAAGGGCCACCAGGCCCGTGTTAGAGGACATGAATGATGACTCTGGAGCTTGTCAAAGGTGGGAAAGGAAGACACCTCATCAAACCACAGTACAATGGCAACACATCACAACAACAGATGCAGGACACAGAAGCATCAGAATTAATAAATAGTTTACTATAACATAAATGTAAAACCACAGTATCAAAAACAAATTAACTTAAGAACTACGTACAATAAAAAGGGTGTGGCAGCAGGGCAAAAATGAAGGGTATATTTGAAGGTGACAGTAGGATGGTGCAACTTGGATTGGGAAGATGCCTAGGGTGCAGGTGGGAGTGGCAGGCAGGTGTTATGAGTCACCTCACGGAGGACCTCTAGGAGTTGTCTATGATATTGTTCCATACAGCGAAGCATCAGGCACTGTTGTCAGACAATCTGCCTCAGGAGGTCATCCCTCCACTCTGTGGCCTCTGGACAGCTTCTGTCTGCTAAATGTTGATGGTCACCTATGAGGAGAAAGAGTATGTTGTAAGTGAACTGTGCAGACATGGTGGACCATGTAGGGTGTGCTAGCACACATAGCTATCCCCCCAAAAAAAACACTGCCACCAGCATGGAACCAGGGGGAAACAGGTGGCACAGGCACCCCCTTGAGTGAAGACTCACCACACCACCTGTACATCCGGCCATGTGTGACTGCCACACATGCACTGGAATGCCACACAGGGTGCATGTGGTGGTCTGGCGAGTGCAATGACAGACCAATGGTCATGGATGCCGTGCATGGGGGTGGACTGGACAGCTGTGTATAATGTGTGCATGGCTACAATCTGTGGCAAAGGAAGAGCAGTGTGGCACTCTGGGACAGCACACAGCTGTGGGGCTGGGGGTCATGGCCAGACCTGACCCCCCCATGTGCACCCCATAGTGGCACCACTGTGTCTTGGGAATAACAGCCTGGGAGCAGCAAGTACTGCAGGGCCACACAGTCACGGGGGTCAACACAGAGCAGCATGACTGCTCAGGGCAGGCATGTGTGCACTGCAGTAGTGGCATGGTAGTGGCACATGTGTAGGATAGGCAGATGCAATGGTACTAACATACTGGCTGCCAGAAGGTGACTGCAGGACAGCCAGCTACTACGCTGCATGGAGAGCCTATAGCTATTGAAGGGTCAACAACATGCAGGGCACCCACGGCACGCTGGGCAGTCTGTCCAGGGGCATTGTGCAGTGTAATGGGGTGACACAGTCACACTCAGGACAACTCAGCAGTGGATACCATGGTGGCAAGAGGATGGTGACAAGCCAAGGAGGAATGTGGTGAACACTGCTGTAGGGAGTATGCTGTGACACGATACTAAATGCACACCACTTTGCCACCACAGTGGTGGAGGAAACTGTACCATAGGTGTGGAGGTACGCTGCCCCTGGGCCACCACTATACCTGTGAACTGTAACACAGGATGTGACACAGTGCCAATTATCACCTAGAAAAGCACTCTGTGTCACAAGACCTGGGGACTGGCTAACAGGCACACTGCAGATGTAAGGCACAGAACCACGAAATGATCTGAAACATGTGAATGCAACAAAAATAAAACCTTGTGAACAACTAACACACTTGTACACAGTATCCAGGACCTATAGTTTATGAGTTGAGGAGATGTCCCACACATTGGTCAGTGTGATCGCAATGAGTGCACAATGTGACACAATGAGGGGCAGGAAGATGGAGATGTGTGGCTGCAACTGTACCCAGGAGTGCAGTGAGCCAGGGGTGTGTGTGTCCATTAGCATACCTGTCAGTGGCCTGGGAGGACAGGTGTCCCATTGCAGAATATGTGATGGTGGCAGGGGTATCCCTTCATGCTGTGATCACTGCTCTGTGTGTCAAGGAGGGTGTAAATGTGAATCATGGGGGTATGTGGTATGGCATGGTGAGGCAGTGCAACATCAGTGTTGTCCACATCTGGAGTGTGGCCAGGTGATAAACAAATAATACTGCACACTCATGTGGCCTCCACCTCCCATCAGACCTAGAGGGGCCCCATCACAGCCCAGGGACTGTGCCTGTTACTGACTCACTGAGGTTCTGTGGCCTCTGTCACTATATTTTCCCGCTTGAGAAGAAAGGAGAGAAAAATGTGAGATGTCAGAACCATAACATGCAGCCTTGCATCCTAGGCCTGTACCTACCCTCTCCCCTATGCACCGACCATGCAAGCATAATGTTAACATACCACCACCCATGGTGGCCACTGGCAGCCTGCCTTTGTGAGATCCTCGTGCTGCATAGGTTCTATAGATATCCAATGAGGCCATGACAGCCAGTGGCTGTCCTCCTCCTCACGGGCTCCGGTGACCCTGGTGTGCCACAGCATCCAGCACCCATGGTGGCTCTAGGACTCTGCCAGGCTGTGTGTCACAGTAACAATACCTCTCATTGGCAGCATGGCCACTCGGCACAGCTGCACAGTATGCCTGTGGATCAGGTGTGTACCCTAAGCATGGGCCCCAACAAGTGTAATGTGTGGACAGGCCCCTCCCTGGCGCGAGGGACCACAACACTGTACACACAGTATAGGACTGGGATGCAGAACATCCCAGCAATCCCAAGAAGTACACCACATAGGCACTAAGTGTGGCATATAGACCCAGACCCCTACCCTGACCGTTCCATGCCCAGACATACACATGCCACACCCAGACATCACCTACCTGGGTGTGGGAGGATGCAATCCGCCACCATCCCACTGAATCTGCAGAGGGGGTCCTGATCCATCCTGACCATGTCACTGTATCTGTGGTGACACTGGTCACCTGTTCTGGTCACTCCAGTCCTCCAAGTAAGGTGCTGGTCCACAGAATCCCATATTTCCCTCCATGGCCTCTCAGCCTCCACCTTGTCCTCCAAAAGCTGCTGCTTCATTTCCAGCGCAAAATCAACAAGGTTGACCAGCTCAACATCTCACCACCTGTGGTATCTCTGATGGATGACCCTTCTGCTTGGTGCCATTTTCACAGGGTATGCAGAGTGTGTGTCATTGTTGCACATTGCAGGCAGGATGTGGAGGCCCGCACTGTTTGTGAAGTTACAGGTAAGGTGCACAGTGCATATTTGCCTGCACAGTGCTAAACATGTGGCCAGATTGCACATGATGATGTCGCGCATGTGTGACCTGCAGATGGCCTGAGTAATGTCATGCATGAGGACAGTGCTGAGCAGACCCACACATGGGCATCAATGGCTGATGATATCAGAAGCAAGTACCTTGAGTGCTGTGCAGCTGCACTAATGACATGCCCAGTTTGTGCCCCTTGCACAGGTGCAAACACACTTAGCACGTTGCACTAAATCACAAAATTCAGGCAGGCCATGCAAATATGCTACTTGGCAGTCACCGGGCAATGGGCCCACTTTGCATGTCATTCCAGCACATTCTGTATACATTAGCATGGCTGATTGCATCTCTACTATTTAATGGGACATGATCACCCCTACACTGCACAGTGGAACTGCAACCCACATAGCTGGAAATACACACCCCACAAGTTAGCCAGGAATATATCTCTGCAGCCACAGCAAGCGTGTCCAAAGCCACAGGTAGGTGTACTACATGCCACAGTCACACAGAGACATTGGCTACTTTGTGTCACACCCAGTTAAACAACAGTGAGGGAGCACCCTGACTGCAATTATGGTAGGGACGTAGTGCAGGATGTGGTGTCCAGCCTGGCACAGAGCAGCACCTGTCAGGTGTTCCACTACATTGTTCAGACACTTCACACTGCTTCTTCACAGCTGCATGGGTTGTTGGACACAGGGGATGACCTGGATACACTCCCAGGGACTGCCCTGGATATCCAGATCTCTGAGCAGGTATGCTGTACGTGGGCATGCATGTATGGGTTAGGGAGACCACTGTGGTATGCAGGGTGCTATTGCAATACCTGCCCATACTGTCTACATCACTCTGCTGTCAGGAAGTCTCCCTGCTTTTGGCATGTTGTCTAGCTTCACCCTGCTATTCATAGCAACAGTCCCTAGCCCTAGAATCCTTACCATCACAGCACAGCATCTTTCTCCTGTCTGTACAATACCCTAGGACTGCATACCTAGCACCTTAAATTCCATAAAGCTGCTACATTAGGGCCCTGTGAAACTCTCCCTGGTTTTAGTGGGCATAATCAGGAGAGGAGTGCCACAGGTGGGGAGTGCTGCCTTGGCATCCCTGCCTGCCACAGTCTTACAGAGGCCTGGTTCCTGACCAATACATGTGACTTGCCACACTGGGCGGGATCTGACAGCCATTTTCTTAACACACGAACGTGAGTACACATCGGGACGATGCAGTACTAGTCGTCCCCGGGGGCAGTGGAAAGCAAACAGATGGTGTCTGCTACAGACAGTGTTTCTTAGATGAATCCAGACAAATCCAGAACCACAGATATCTACCCTTTTGCAGCAGGAAAGTGGATCTGCCAGATACTTCCACTATCTGCCTGTGGATCTGGCCGTCGGATTCCCGGTCAGATTCCACGTTATCCGATGGTTGGGTCCAGGGATCTGGTGCCAGATCCCTGGATCTGGCACTGGGATCTGATGCCAGATCCAGGGATCCAGCATTAGATACCTGGATCGGGCACTGGATAATGCGGGATCAGACTTGGAATCCAACCTCTGTATCTGTCCAGATCCCGGGATGGATCCAACTCAAATACTGCCGCCATACGCCAGATCACGGGCAGATCCATAGCAGTACTATCCAAGCAACACTAGTCTGTTATGTGGGTGACATACGGAAGGGCCCATCCTGCATGGGTCATCATGATGCACTGCTCCCACATGCCCAAGTGTGTCCATATGTCCCATAGAGTGCTTCTGTTTCATAGAGCATGTGACACTATGCTCTGCAGCTGGCCCAGTGGTTTGGTATGCTACCTACACATGTACCGCTCTCTCAGTCATCCCTCCCCAATGTAGGTGTGGACCCTCTCTCTTAGACCACGGCCTGTCACAGGTCATCCATACAGTAGGCCTGTCACCCACACCCATCTATTCCCCACATTCGTGGTATTGGCAGATGTGCACTGGCTCCATACCATCCTCGATGCTGCAGCAGCCCATCTAGTGGGCTGTACTATGTACACACCTACAAGGGTGGGTGGACACATGTCAGACATGTATGTTCCTGAGGGAGCCCATGACAGGCCAGCACCATGAACAGGCTACTCTGACCACCACTGGTACCCCGTACAGGGCATCAGTTCACCACCCAGACACAGTGGGACTGCATACACTCACATGCATCTGTCCAACACACCACTGACTGCTGTCATACTACTTATTCTGGCAGCTCCCGCAGTAGACAGGGTGAGACTACGCACCCACTGCTTCAGTGAGGATGAGCTGTATGCCTTGGCACATACCTACAAAATGAGGGAGGAGGCCCTGTCCTGCAGCCACAGCATGGATGCTGCCTTCTGGATGGCCTAAGAGGAGATCTCAGAGGAAGTTAAAAACATTGGTGACTGAAGCCAGCAGTGGAGGCTGTCTGGAAACTATGCCATGACCTGCGCCACCACACCAAGGACAACCTAGCTGACCGGCACTAGGAACAATGCACCATGTGTGGTGGTCTACCATCATCAGTGGTGGGCAGGTTCCAGGAACCAGCAGAGGAGGTGGTGGCATCCATACTGCAGCCTATGAAGGTGACAGAGGTGCCAGGATGTGGGTTTGAGACCCAGGTAGCAGCCAATCAGCCCTATAAGTAATTGCCTGTCCCCCCCCCTTGTGTGCATGGGTACACATGTGGGTCCCATTACTGCTGGGGCACACTGCGGACATGGTCATGGAGCACATAGTGTTTCCTGTCAGGGCCCTAGTCACTCTGCAACACATTAGCCTGCTGTGGCTCTGCCCTATGACCCCCACTGTGGCATGTCACTCAGATACCCCAACGGATCATGACTGTGTATCCAGGACCACTGGGGTGTGTCCATGTACATAGAGTGAGTACGTACTGTTGTTCCATCTGTTGTCCACGAGTGATGGGGCATGCCATCACACATGGTGGATGTGTGGGTCCTGGTGTTAGGTTGTGATTTGCACTGTGTGTGTGTTGATGTGCACATGTGTGGCATGTGTGTGCATCATGGTCATGGAGCACTGCCATGCTTGCATAGTCCACCCTCCACAGGTAGCTGTGTGACTGTTCTGGGTCTAGATAGGGTGTCCTGCTGACACCAGCTGCATGCTGACACTGATAACACAAGGCACCATCTGTGGGGACATGCATGCACCACTAGCACCCTGTTTAGCATTCTGTGTAGTCTGTGCAACACTGACAGTCCACGCCTGTCTTTACAGCACAGGCTATAGTGCCACTGTCTAATGGGAAGGACAATGCTGGGCTGTCCATCTGTATGCAGCAGCCGCCACCTAGCCAGCCATACCAACCAGAGAACGACAGTGAAAAGGACCTAGAGGAGAGCAACAAGGGGATGTACATTGACAGCTGGGAGTTAGTAGCACTGGTTGCTCAGCCAGAAAGTCAGTGTCCCACAGCCAGCCCTGTCTGTTAGGGTTGTCAGAACTAGTTTGAAAAAGATTCAAACCCTCTTTGAACCCAGGTGTCTGAGTTCTAATTTTGAACACGAACACTAAAGGGTTTGCAATAGGGTTTAAATTACGTACCTTTTTGTGGCCTTTTTTTTAAACATTGCCCGCCCTGCACACCGCAATGCCGTACAGCTTGCAGGTGTAGGGAGGGACTTAAGGAGGGACTTCCTGGCTGCCAGGAGGGAGGGACTAACAGTAGGAGGAGGGTGGCATGACACTGGGATGGTGCCGCAGAGCAGACTGGTGGGTGAGTGGTTGGTGGCAAGAGCGCGGAGGACACAGAGAGTGAGTGACAGCTGGGAGGGAGGGACTCAGGGACTGGATGCCTGGCTGCCATGTTTGGGAGGGGAATGAGTGAGTGGCGGGTGAGTGTGAGTTGCTTGTGAGAGGCACAGAGGGCAGAGACCACAGGGAGGAGGGAGTGACAGCTGGGAGGGAGGGAGGGACTCAGGGACTGCCTGTCAGCTGCTGTATTGGGGAGGGAGTGAGAGTGACAGCTGAGAGGGAGGGACTTGGGACGGAGGATGGAGTCAGAGTCATGTGAGAGGTGTGACATCACCACACCTCATCGGAGGCATTGCGCAGCAGAACGATCAGCAGCTGGGCTGACACAAACTGAACAGAGCAGAGAACAGTCAGCCAATCCGATTGCCTCTAATTATTTTTTTCGTCGTGTTCAGGCAGCAAGCAGTGCCAGGCACTAGAGTGGGCTGAGGTCTGGGGACTGGGGAAGGAAGGGGAACCCTCACCAAAAAAACATTTGTGGCAGAAAAAGGACCAGAGGAAAGGCCAGGCAGTGGAAGAAGAGAGGGGTAGCAGGCAGGAAACATAGAAACATAGACTTTGATGGCAGATGAGGACCGCTAGGCCCATCTAGTCTGCCCATTTCCCTACCTACAGGATAGGCCGCAGATCCTAGTTAACCAACAGCCTATTTCTTCCTACCCACCACAAGAATTGCCTTATGTCTGTCCCATGCATTCTTGAATTCTCCCACAGTTTTAGACCCCACAACCTCCTCAGGAAGGCTGTTCCATGCATCCACTACCCTCTCTGTGAAATAATAATTCCTCACATTGCCCCTGAACCGCCCCTCCTTCTATCTTTCAAATTGTGTCCCTTGTTCTTGCAAGTCTCTTTTTCTGAAAGATGCTAACCTCTTGGACTTTGTTGATTCACTGAGGTACTTAAACGTTTCTATCATGTCCCCCTCTCCCTTCTTTCCTCAAGGGTATACATATTAAGCCTTTAGTCTCTCCTATATGGCTTCTCTTGCAGACCCTGCACCATTTTAGTTGCCCTCCTCTGGACTGCCTCTATCCTGTCTATGTCCTTGCGGAGATGGGGTCTCCAGAACTGGACACAGTACTCCAGATGGGGTCTCACCAACTGTCTGTACAGAGGGATAACAACTTCCTGTTTTCTGCTGATGATGCCTCTCCCTATACATCCCAGTATACCCCCAGCCCTCCCTACTGCCTTCTCACATTGCTTGCTAACCTTAAGGTCATCTGATATGATTACCCCAGGTCCCTTTCCTTTTTGTTGTTGTTATATACCTCCCCACCCATTGTGTATTCTTCCCTGGGTTCTTGTTTCCAGGCATTATTTTGCACTCTTTGCATTGAATCCTAGCTGCCATACTTTGACCATTCCTCCAACCTTGCCAAGTCCTTTTCATCCTTTCCACGCCTCCTTGTGTATCAACCCTGTTGCAGATCTTTGTGTCATCGGCAAAAGGCATATTTTTCCTTCCAGTCCCTCTGCAATGTCACTGATGAAGACATTAAAAGGACTGGACCCAATACTGAACCCCACGGTACCCCACTAGTAACCCCCTTTCTTCAGAGTGGACTCCATTTACAATTACCTTCTGTGTCCTGTTGTCCAGCCAATGTTTTATTTGAGGCTACCACCCTGGGTCCCACTCCCAGGCTGGTTAATTTGACTATTAATCTTTGTGTGGGACTGTGTCAAATGCCTTGCTAAAGTCTAGGTATTCATGTCCACAGCCCCTCCCTGGTCTACTACTTTGGTCACCCAGTCAAAGAAATCCATTAGATCTGCTGACATGACCTTCCCACTGTGAACCCATGCTGCCTTGGGTCCTGTGCTCCACTGGCCTCTAGGTACTCAACTATTCTTTCCTTCAGAAGTGACTCCATCACTTTCCCTACCACAGAGGTCAGACTGACAGGTCTGTAGTTTCTGCCTCTGTCTTGTCCCACTTTGTGAAAGGGAATCACATCAGCCTTCCTTCAGTCCTCGGTACACACATCCTCCCATGATTTATTAAAAGAGTAGCCAGTGGTTTCACTAGTTCCTCCTTAATTCTTTTAGAATTCTGGGTGAATTCCATCAGGACCCATTGCTTTGTCCACCTTCAGTTTTAGGAGTTCTTGCAGGACCCTTTCTACTGTGAAAGGACTGGGATCGACCCCCCTATCAAGAGTGCTTCTGTTAATTGGATTAGGCACTTCCCCCTCTTCTTTTGTGAATACTGAGCAGAAATATTCGTTCAGTATTCCTGCTTTTTCACTGTCCCCCTCTGCCCACCCACCGTTCATTCTATTCAGCCTCACTATCCCTCCCTTGGTCTTCCTTTGCTCCCTGATGTACCTGAAAAGGTTTTATTCTTCTTAACTGAGTTGGCTATCTTTTCCTCAGTTTGGGCCTTTGCTATTTGACTTCCTCCCGCTTCCTTCTGCCTTAACTGGTACAGCTCTCTGTCCTGCTCCTTCTGTGTTTCCTTATACTCGGAATGCTATCTTTTCTTCCTGACTTTCACAGCTACCTCTTTTGAGAACCATAGTGGCTTTTTTTCATTTTGATTTGTTTATTTGCTTCACACAAAGGCTTGTTGCCTCTGTGATGGCAGTTTTGATAATTCCCATTGTTGCTCCACACCTCCTTCTAGCCTGTTTGCTAGTGCTTTCTGAGGCACTCTCCATCTTACAAAGTCAGCCCTCCCAAAGTCCAGTACCCTCACTTTTGTATGGCTTGACTCTATGCTGAGTTTAACGTGAACCACACTGTTTGATGGTCACTTGTCCCCAGATGGCAACCCACTTCTAGATCTGAGATCCTCTCACTGTCCCGTTTGAGAGTACAAGGTCTAAGATTGCTCCCTCACAAGTGGGTTCCAAAACTAGCTGTCTAATGCCAGCACCTGTAGGGCATCAAGAATGGCCCTGCTTTGGATGTGGCTGCAGCAAATGTGCTCCAGTTAACATCTGGCATATTCAGGTCTCCCATCAAAAGTATCTCCCTTTCTCTGCCATTCTAAGAATGCCTTCTATCATATCCTTGTCCATTCCTTTCCCTGACATGGGGTCTGTACACAACCCCTGAGCGGATTGGTGCCTTTTCAGTCTCAAGGTGACCCACAGTGCCTCCTCTCCTCCCTGTTTACTCTTTTGTTCAGTTGCTTTTATCCCTTCCTTTACATAGAGAGCTACTCCTCCCCTCTTCTCCCTGCCTGTCTCTCTGTGGTTATGTACCCTGGTATGTTAACATCCAGTCATGGTTCTCTGTGTACCATGTTTCTGTGACTGCTACGATATCCAGGCATCCCTCTTCCATTAAGGCCATCAGCTCAGGAGCTTGTTGCCCAGACTACGGGCATTAGTACTCATTACCCTCCATTTCCTGATGGCCTTACTCCCTTTTGCTCCATCCCTGTCCTTCTTGCCTTTGTCACTTTCTCCACTTACCCTGCCCTTCTCCCTATCAACACCTCTATGTTGGTGTTTGCCGGATTACTACCATGATTATTTGGGGGGCTGGATTTCCTGCTCCTTTCCAGTGCCTTCCCTGGCTAGTTTAAAAGCTTGCCAATGAAGCATTTAAACCTATCACCTAGGATCCTGGTTCCTCCCGACAGATGCAGCCCATCATGCCAGTATAGGCTTGCATCACTCTAGGTGGACCCCAGTCCCCAATGAAGCCAAACCCTGAGCTCCACACCAGTTTTTCAACCACTGATTGAATCCCATGGTGCGGAACACCCTAGCCTCCCTATGCCATAGATGGGTAGCACCTCCGAGAAGGTTACTGTAGGCTACTTGACTGAGGCCCTCCCAATTCCACAAACTCTTCCTGCACTTCTCTAATCCTTTCTTAGCCAGGTCATTTATCCCTAGGTGGACAATGACATCCAGCTCCTCCCCTGTGCAGCTGCTCCGGCAATCCTGAGGATTCGCTCCCTGTCCCTCCAAGCCATGGCACCAGGCAGGCACCTTACCTCCCTCTCCCCTTCCTCCCCCAGTTCTACCTTCCTAACAAGGACAGTGTGTGGGGAGAGGAATGGGAGTGTTTGCGGTGGAGTGGGTCGTGGAGGAGCCAGTCTGGTCTGTGTACAAGACACGAGGATAGGAGTAGAACAGGAGGACCCCAGACAGTACCCAGTGTGTTCTGTTGTGTGACTCCTTCTCGTGGGGTACTGCCCCTCATCCTATGACCTGCTTTGATTGCATCACCCTGCTTGTCTGTGCCCTTTCTTTGATTGCGCTGACTGTATCTACCCTTGGGGATCATCCTGCTATGTGACCTTTTGACTACACTGTACCCAGTTTGTGTGTTAACATGAGAGGCCCAATGAGTGGCCAGTTGTGTGTGTGGTGGTAATATTCTCCTTAAATACATGCCAGAAATATATTTCCCTGTTGGGAAAATTAGAACATGAATGAAAATCTTTTTCACTGTGTTCTGTGATTGTGTGAGTGATGCCATCACCTATGGCCAGCCCATCACCCTGCTGCTGTATGCCCTTTGACTGCACTGTGCCCTACCTAGTGTGTGCTACTGTGAGAGGCCCAATGAGCGGCCAGTTGTGTCTGTGTGTGTGGTGGCATTCATCTCCTTAAATACATGCCAGAGATATATTTCCCTGTTCGGAAAACAGATACATGAATGAAAATCTTTTTCACTGTGTTCTGTGATGGTGTGAGTGATTCTATCTCCTGTGGCCAGCCCATCACCCTACTGCTCTGCACCCTTTGGCTGCACTGTACCCTACCCAGTGTGTGTTACCACGAGAGGCTGATGAGCAGCCAGTTATGCCTGTGGTGGTATTCTCCTTAAATACATGCTAGAAATATATGTCCCTGTTGGGAAAATAGACACATGAATGCAAATCTTGTTTACTCTCTTCTGTGACTGTGTCAGTGATTACGTCTCCTGTGGCCAGCCCATCACCCTGCTGATGTGGTCCTTTGACTGCACTGCACCCTACCCAGTGTGTGTTACCATGAGAGGCCCAATGAGCGGCCATTTGTGTCTGTGTGTGTGGTGGTATTCATCTCCTTAAATACATGCCAGAGATATATGTCCCTGTTGAGAAAATAGACACATGAATGAAAATCTTTTTCACTGTGTTCTGTGATGGTGTGAGTAATTCTGTCTCCTGTGACCAGCCCATTACCCTGCTGCTGTGGCCCTTTGACTGCACTGTGCCCTACACAGTGTGTGTTACCATGAGAGGCCCATGAGCGGCCAGTTCTGTCTTTGGTGGTATTCTCCTTAAATATGTGCCAGAAATATATTTCCCTATTGGGAAAATACACACATGAATGAAAATCTTTTTCACTGTGTTCTGTGACTGTGTGAGTGATTCTGTCTTCTGTGGCCACCCCATCACCCTGCTGATGTGGGCCCTTTGACTACACTGTACCCTACCCAGTGTGTTACCATAAAAAACCCCGTGGACAGTTGTGTGGTGGCACAATTTCATGTAATAATAATGAAACAATAATTTTTTTGCACAGTCAGCATTACAATTCCTGACCTTTCACCTTGCCCGACCTGCTTTGCGTATGCCTATGCCCAGTTGCCCAGCAGCCCTAGCATTCTGTAAACCTGGGATCCTTCCTTTATTTGTGAACTTGCAAACCTGCATATTATTCAATTATGTTACGAGTCCACTGTATCACAAAGTGATATACAGCCAAAACCAAATTTTGTAGTTGCAGCCACTGAACACCGATGATAGACCACGTTGTTTTCTAACACAGAATTGTGTGTGACTGTGAGTGCAATATACTGCTGTTATTATGTCAGACACCAACACAGATGAAGCATCTGGTGCTGGTGGTGGAGCAGGTGTTGGTGGTAGTGGTAATCCTGGTGTAAGCCAAAATAAACAAAATGTTTCACGTGATGAAAATTCAACAAACAGCAAAAGAGTAACAACAAAGTGTTGTAAAGGGGGATCTTTTAAGAAACTTGCACAGCTGCTGGTGTCATACGGAAAGGCACAATAAGGTATGCCATTCATGCTGTTAAAATCCCAGTGACTAGCAGTAATAATGCAAGTGACAGTTCCTCAACTAAGTGAAATGAGCATGTCTGCTGCAGACAAAGAATCAGGTAGTGCACTTGCAAATAAGTCCGCTAATATTGGCAATGAAAAGGGCATAGTCAGTGCATCCACTGCTTCTACACTGGCTAACAGTGTGAACCTCTCAAGGGCCACTGCCCATGCCCACTCTTCTAGCAACAAGAAGCATGTCCCGGGTTCTGCTCAGACAGGTGAAAAAACACAAACAGGTTTTAGTTATCTTCCTAGTACTCAAACAAAGTCAGTCACATCTGAAGTGCGGAATTCTTTCAGCGTCAGTAAAAGTGATCCATCTAGAGGAATTTGTTCCCTATGTAAACAAAGTGTAAGTCGTGGTAAAGTTACATCATGCCTCAGCACTACAGCTCTTAAACGCCATCTGAAAAAATATTCAGTATTGCTTGATCATCCTAAACCCATGGTCTCCATCTTCCAGACCACACATGAGAATGACAAGAATCAGGAGGATCAAGAATCTGAAATGCATACTGAATAGTCTGAACGTGATGCGAACAGAACCACTGCCCACCCTAGGACCACCATTACGACAAACAACCACACCAATAGCATCAGTTGCACATCCAGTGATGGCACTGAATGTATAAGTCCAAGTCCATCACCCCAACATCCATCTGGCCATCAAAGCACGGTGTCTAATAAACCAGCAGGGACACACTGTAAACAACTAACACTGTCTCAGGCATTTGAGTGGAAGAATACTTTTACCAAAAATCATCTAAAGAGCCTTCATCTTACTCACAAAATTGGTGACTTGTTAGCTGAAGCCCTTCCCCCATAGTCTTTAGTAGATCATGATGGTTTTCAGGAGCTCTTGAAACTTGCAGAGCCTCATTACAATGTTCCTCATCGAAGGTACTTTCCTATGTTGAAATACCAAACATTTATCAGGCATTAAAAGCAACAGCGATGCTTTCACTTAAAACTGCAGAGGGTGGTGTTATTCATGTCATTACAGATATTGGACCAGCAGTCAAAATATAGAATATATGCCCCTTCCTGCTCATTGGGTCACTTTTCTTGTGCTTCTTCAAAAACAAAGACATCCCAAAAGATGGCACTGCTGCATATAAAGAAGTTTGAGCAAAATCATACAGCTGCAAACATCCTGCAGTAACTAAATGAGCTCTTTCACGAATGGATTTGTTCTCATGGTCTAAAATGTGGCTTAGTAAGTGACAATGGAGCCAACATCTTGAAAGCAGTACAGGATGGAGGGTTTATGTGTGCTTCTTGCTTTGCACATTGCTTACATGTAATTGTCACAGGGTTTCTGAGCAAAATTATGACTCACTTTTCACATCCCACCAAGGTCATATGGATATTGTCTGAACTGCAAAAGAAACACAAGCTGCCCCAGCAAAAGCCAATCCTAAATGTTTCCACTTGGTAAAACTCAACTCTTTATATGCTGCAGTGCCTCTTGGAACAAAAGCAAGCTGTACTTGAATATTGCTCCAGTTACATTATTGGAGATGGCATTATGCTTTCTGTGCTGCAATGGAAATTAATGGAGACAATGTGCTGCATCCTAGCTCCTTTTCAGACAGCTACAAGGGACATGTCTTCAGAAGGTGCATCTCTGAGTCAAGTCATCCCACTCACAATGCTGATTTTACATCATCTGACTGTTCTGATTCCACAGATAGAAAAAGACAGATCTGAAGCTCAGACAACATGTTGGCAGTGTCATGAAAATCTTGTAAAGAGAATGTATGAGTGCTTCCAAAACAATGACAGATTAGTTGCCATGACAAAATCAAAACACTGCATACTTGCAACTCTCTTAGATCCCAGGTTCAAGGCTATACATCTTCCAAAAACAGATGATGTACAGCACTACAAATTACATTTGCTAGGTGAGTTGCATCACTCATCGGAGATGGAGTCAAACACAGTCACAGACACACACAGTAACTTCACATTGTTATCTCCACAATGTGCAGGTTTATCTTCACAAGGAGATGCAGAACTGGAAATGTCACCAAAAGTGAGCAGTAGTTGTTCTGCAGTGTCTTCCACCCTTAGTAGCAAGCTAAATCTGTGGCAAAACCTTTACCAAATTGTTTCTATCATACCACCTTACACTGATTCCTCCTCTGAGCATTCTCTTTCTATCATGGTAGACAGTTACCTGCAAGAACCACTTCTTCCTATTGATGCATGCCCTTTTGAATACTGAAGATCAAAAAAGTTAATATGGCCCGAGCTGTATGATGAAGCCTGTAAATATCTTGCTTGTCCTGCAACAAGTGTCTCTTCAGAGTACATGTTTAGTACTGATGGCAGTATTGTAACAGACACCAGAAATAGGCTGCTGCCAGAAAATGTACACGTTAACTTTTATTAAAGTCAATAAGGCAAGATTTTCATATCCCTACAAGGGTATACAAGCTGATCCTGAAATGTTTGATGTTTTGGATGCTGACAGTGGTGATGATGACAACTCAGATGGTGGTGGTTGGTAAACAGTAATACTGTGTGGGACAGGGACTGGTTACTCTGGGCAAAAAAGGAAACTTAACAGACTGTGCTGAAATTGAAATGAGTTGGTTGTCTCTCTCCTCTCTCAAACTGCTATCATCAGGGGTTGAATTGGGTAGGAACTCACTTCCACCTCCTCTGACCCCTTTCATCATTGGATACTATTGGAGAGTTCCACCTCATAGGTATGACAGTTCCACCTCCTACAAATTTAGAGATTACAGTTCCACCTCCTAAACATTTCCAATTTAACCACTGACTATCCTGGACCATATAGTTATACACACAACTTTTTCACCATTTCAGTGGCAAACTAATTTGTACTAGGGCCTAAAGTCAGCAATTTGTCTTCAAGAAAAGTTTAACATCAGTGGGAACAGGCCCAAATTTGGCATGAAGGGGACACTAACTGTCAATCCTTTTGTATCACATTATTTCTAGCTGAAATGAAAACCCATATTTTTGGATTAATCTTCTGTACACTGTCCCTTAAACATCAGGTGCTAACTGCTGCAGCTACATTAAATGTTCCGTAGGATATTATGTGGTGAAGACACCACTTTTTTCTTTATGTGACTGAAATATACATTTTATTTAGGAATAAGCTGGCTAGCCGATGCATTATGTTAGAGAGCTGCATGTATTACTTCAATTTGTCAACAATAGTGTTGGTATATATGTATGCATTATCTTAGAAAATTGTATGTATTATTTGCCAACAAGAATGATTGCTATATATTTTTTATTCAAATGTCTTGACTGACTACATTATGATATAATCTGTGGTGCACCAGTTCTGCGAGCTGTGGCTGCAGTACCTTGACTTTGTTATACAATCTTTCTTTTCAAACATGGCAACTTTTGGTTTACTTATTTAAAAAAGATAGCAGCAAATAGCTAAGATTAGGTAATATTCCTTAATTTTTTTCATACTTCATGATGATGAAAAAGAACTGAGAATATATATGTATATATATGTACACTATATATACACATATATATACAAAACTGAGTACATAAATGGTTAATGTACCATTTTTTCTCACTCAGGAGGAACTGTAATGCAGCTGCAGCATGAAAACTTTTAATGTATGGGTGGTGGAGGCCTGTTAGCAGTCTGTCTCTCAGCAGTCAGCACCTGTAAGTTGCTGGCTTTAGCAAGCAGAAGAAACCATAGATGAACCTAGCACTACACTACAGTCATATCAGACTTGCACATGATTGTTTCTCTCCTCTCTCCCCCCTATATTGAACAGATTGCATTTCTTTTTGTCCTCAATTTCATGTGTATTTCACTATTATCTTCATTATTGGCAGAATGTCTATAATTTCTCATGCATTTTATTATCTTCATTATTGGCAACACAATTAAGAAAATAAGGATTGACTTCTAAAAAGTTCTAAAAAAATTAGAACCCTGGAACTTTTTCAAACATTCTAGACTAGAACTAGAACCCAGAACTTCAGAGAGTTCTGACAACCTTACTGTCTGTGACATATAGCTACTCTGTGTGTCTCTGCAGTATAGTGAAAACCAGTTAGGTTGTATTACGCACTGTCTGTTAGGTGCTCTGGGCACTGGCCGTGACATAACAACTCTGTCTCTCTGCAGTATAGTGAACACCATTTAGGCTGTATTAAACAGTGTTTGTTAGGTGCCCTGAGCCCTGTCTGTGACATAGCTACTTTGTGTGTCTCTGCAGTATAGGGAAGGTCATTTGGGCTGTATTACACACTGTCTGTTAGGTGCCCAAAGCCATGTCTGGGACATAGCTGTTCTTTGTCTCTGCAGTATAGTGAAAGCCATTTAGGATGTATTACACAATGTTTGTTAGATGCCCTGAGCCCTGTCTGTGACATAGCTGCTCTGTGTGTCTCTGCAGCATAGTGAACACCATTTAGACTGAGTATATATACACACTGTCTGTTGTTAGGTGCCATGATCCCTGTCTGTCACATATACTCTGTGTCTCTCTTCAGTATAGTGAAATCCATTTAGGCTGTGTTACACACTGTCTGTTAGATGCCTTGAGCCCTGTCTGGGACATAGCTACTCTGTGTGTATCTGCAGTTTAGTAAAAAGCCATTTTGGCTGTATTACAGAGTGTCTGTTAGGTGCCCTGAGCACTGTCTGTGACATAGCTATTCTCTGTCTCTCTGCAGTATAGTGAAAGTCATTTAGGCTGCATTACACAGTGTTTGTTAAGTGTCCCAAACCCTGGCTGTGACATATAGCTACTCTGTGTGTCCCCGTAGTATAGCAAAAGCCATTTGGGTGGTAATACACACTGTCTGTTAGGTGCCCCCAAGCCCTGTCTGTGACATAGCTTCTCTGTATCTCTCTGCAGTATAGCAAAAGCTGTTTAGACTGTATTACACTATCTGTAAACCAGTTAAGTGCCCTGAGGGGTCATAGTTACACTGAGTGTGATGTCTCTTTGTGGCATAGCGGAAACCATGGCTGTGTCTACTACATCTCGTATTTCCCAGACGAAGTCTACTAAAAGGACACACACACAGTGCTGGTGCATGTGCAACTGAAAATGATGTGAACAATATGAACCCTAGCATTAATGAAGAACATAGCAACTATAATAACAATAGCATCACCAGGACTGGCACTAAATGTCCTCCTGAACCAAAAAAGCATGTTACCAATAAAATGGTAGTAGAGTTTTGTAAAGAACTGACAGGAGTTACTCGTAGAGGTACTGAATGTTTGCCACATGTGCAAGGAGACTTCCAGCTACAGAAGCAGCATGCAAGGAGGGGGAGGCATCCTTCTCAAATATAACCTCAGATGCTGAGGCAGCCAATGCTGACAAAAATGGTGGTGATAGTTGGGACTGGGAATGGGATAGCCCAGGCTATGTCCCACCTGATGGTGACAGCACTTCCAGTTCTTCTGAATCTTGTAGCAATGAGGTTGGTACTAGTTTTCATGAGGGGATTGGAGAGGATGCCACTGTAGGGCATGAGGGGCAAGTGCAGAAAAAAAATCATATGCTGAACATAAAATAAGAAGATGACCATGAATGAGAAAAATTCATGTGAACAAGGAAATTGCAGTACAGGGTTTCCTCCAGGTCCCTTGACTGTACAAGAAATAGTGCCAGACACTGTCGTACAAAGCACAAAAGGGTAAATCTTTAGTGTGGAATTTATTTTATATTGACCCTGCAGACAACTCTCGAGCTGTATGCAGTCTGTGCATAACGAGTGACAGTCATGATGGTAAAGTGGGACATTCTGGAACATCAGTAATGATATGACATGCAAAGGCAAAACACCCAATTGAGTGGGACAGGGCAAGGGACAGTGTGATTGGTATGGATGGTAGTGAAGGTGGTGGTGACGGTGGCCATAGTGACAATGAACTGGTAGTAGGAACTGACATTGAATCACTTGATGTGCCCATGCAGTCTTCCCAGATGAACATAGATTGTTTTCTTCTGACACCAACAAGTTCTACAAAATACCACAGATGTGCTCCACCTGAAAAAGGTGTGAAAAGTATAATCCTCCTCAAATTAAAAATATCTCATCACTCTCGTCAACTAACATTAAAAGAAAGTGTTGCGAGGAAATCAAAATTTACCCACAAGCATCCAACATGCCAGCTGTTTAATAATGCCATTTCAGATCTGTTGGCCAATTGTCAGCTCCCTTTTGCTTTTGTTGCCCAGAAAGATTTCTTCAAGTTCATGAACCAGATTGAACCACGGTACACCATTCCCTCTCAAACATATTTCTCAAAAAAGGCTATCCCAGAATTGTATGACACTGAGCCAGATACTCAAAACTTAGCCCCAGGGCTAAATTAGCACTGCCTGGCATGCTAAATTAGCCCTGAAGCAGTAGCAAGCTACTGTATATTCAAAGGAATAGCCCAGGGGCTAAACCTGCTGAATATAGTGCGCAAAGGAAGCAGTGCAAACAGGGTTGGGAGTGCAGTGCTAAAATAGCCCAGTAAATAAGACAGCTCTGAATATAGCAACAGGGAAGTACAAAATGCAACAGCAGCTCAGTGGACACAGAGGTGGAGTAAGGCAGAGTTGAAGTTGGTGGACAATGTGTGTGATAACAATGAAGTGTTGCACAACAACTGCAAACAACAATGCAGGCCACGCACTGCAGAACTGTGGTATGCTTTTGAGAGGTTTGCCAGGGCTAACTCGATTGTACAGTACTAACATATTAGCCCATTGCAAACATGTTAGCCTACGGCAAAAGTTTGCTATATTCTAAGACCCTATGCAAATGAGTCTACTCAGGCAGTCTGTGGGCAAACAGTCACATTTGCATCTCATTATGGCTTGCTTTGCAGACACTCCCATGTACTATGCCAGGTGTTACTGCATGGAGTTCACAGCAACCCCCTGTTGGTCGGAATGAAAGTACAGGCTGGAAGCTACAGGCCAGGGTGTGCTCATAGCAGCCCCCTTTTGGTAAGAATGGAAGTACAGGCTGGATGCTGCAGGAAATGGGTGTTTGCAGCCACATTCAGTGCATACCACTTGCCCATGCAGCACTGCAATGAGGGACACAGAAGTGCTGACTGAGGGGCAATGAGGGACACTGACTCTCACGATGAGGGACACAGTATCAAACATGGAGATACAAGCTCAGAGCACAGTGAAACCATAGCCTTTACTTGTACAAGGTGTACATCATCCTGTATCAGCATATAATATTGTTAATTACTGCCATAAAGTATGAATGTACAGCACAGTCTCTGTGTGTGCAGCACCTTGTCCATGAGGAACAGATGAGAGACAGGGCAAACAAGAGGGGTAAAATGAGGGATGTCCCTCATAATGAGGGACACTTGGAAGATATGCTCCCATTCTGTACATAGTCCACTAAATCCCTTGTAGTCTAGTGGCTCTCCATACCTCTCAACTGTCCCTGATTATCAAGGCTGCCCCTGATTTTGCCTCACCATGTTCCTTTGTCCCTCATAAAATTTGTGTGTACAAGACAGAGTAGCAGGGGACTGTTAACACAAAATAATGTCAAACATAAAAATTATAGGCTTGCTGTTCTTCAGAAAATGTATTTGACATGAATCCCCTTATGCTGACTGCTGTTTAAGTGAATAGTACCAATATTTCAGATGTGTCCCTGATTTGGGGGTCTTTGTCCCTGATTGTTCAGTTTACAGCAATTTACATGCATTTAAAACAACACAACTAACTTAATTTCTGTAATAGTCACCTAGTACTTTTTACCATTATCAAAAACACCTAGTGCCATGGTATTTTCAACATTTACAGGTTTCATAAACTTAAGGTATATACATCAAGGTATTTTATGACATAGTGTTATTACATACTAAATCCAACAACAATAAACACAACCTTTTTTTATATTAGCTTGGAGGTCACCACAATAACTTCCCTGTATGAGGACCTGAGAGGGAAAAGGAAAATTAAAGAGGACACTATAGCATAGTCATGAAAGGGAAGGGGTGCCCATAGGTGGGCAACCTTATGGACTAGAAATTGTAAAGATAGATTAGGCTAAGGAACAGAAGAACTGTTGCAGAAGATTTAAGAAAAGGTCAGCCCTCAAGAGTGGCAGGAGCTCCCTGTCACAGGCCACTCCCCTCACTCCCTCCCCTGAATGCATTAACTTTTAGCATTGGCACTATCACACAGCAATGGTACTAAAACAGCTTCTGATTATTGCAGCCTGGTGCAAATTCAGCACTATTCCAGCACAATGGATTTGCACCAGGCACAAAGCTTTGAATATCTGGCTCACTTTGTGTAGTGCAGGCAGTAAACAGTTGAAACTCTCTGAGGTGAAGCAGGTTCACATAACCATGGATATATGGACCAGCAACCAAACAATTGACTGCATGACTGTTACAGCTCCTTGAGCAAGTTTTTAGTCAGAAAGTAATAATTCCCACTCTGCCATAAGTACTAGGAAAGCAGGCTGTATGTGTCACCATTTTTTAAGAAAACCACACTGCTGTGAATATTTTGCAGGAGCTGCAAAATCAATTCCAGAAATGGCTTACTATGTATTCCTTATCTCCAGGGTTCATAGTACCAGATAATGGTGCCAATATAGTCAAGGCTATTAGAGATGGCAACTACCAACACATACCTTCTTTTGCACATTGTTTAAATCTTCCCATCCATGGTTTCTTAAATGGAAACAGAAATGTTGAAAACCTGTTAGGTCTTGCTAGGAAAATACAGCATGTGGGCATTTCAGCCACTCTGTGAAAGCTCAAAAAATCCTGAAAGGGCTGCAGAGGTCAAACAACTTACCCTTGCATACATTAAAGCAGGAAGTTCCAACCCATGGAATTCAACATTTTACATGTTGGAAAGGCTTCTTGAACAGAAAAAAACTGTAAATGACTATACCATGCAGAATCAAATAGGTAAAGTAGACATCAGGTTCAGTTCCAGCAGCTGGACTCTGCTGGAATCATTGGTCACCTTTTTGGAAGCATCTGAGGCTGCAACACATGATGGCAGTACAGACAGTGCAAATCCGGATCAAATTCTTTCTCAAATCAGATTTTTCACATATTCATTGATGACATAAAGAAAGACTTTTAGTCAAAAGATGACATCACTGCTGTTATGGTGGCAGATGACTTGAGTCTCAGACTGTTGAGTGATCAGAAAATAAATGCCATGCTTAAGAATGACACCTATGTGTTGGCTACATTGCTAGATCCCTGCTTTAAGTAGAACATTTAAGCCATCCTTCCTTTCATAGGTTTCATAGGTGGTATACGAGTCATAAAGCTTTCATCATATATAGACTCACCGATATTTATTGGCCATATCGGTGCCCTAGGTAGTTGTCTAATGCTAATTTAAATGTCTCCAATGTGGTACTATAAACAATTGTTTCCACAGTTGACAACATGCTGATTGAACCATTTCCCCCTTTTTGTAGTATTGTAATCGTCTCCCAATAGTTGCATCCTATGGCATCTTAATTCTCTATTGATATTCTTAATTTGAAGACCAAGGCACTCCCAGAGGTCTGCATTTCTAAATGCCCTATAGACCAGACATAAGTCTCCCCAGTGCGCCTATACACCACGGAAAATAGGTTCAACTTATTTAATCTTTCAGTGTACTAGAGGTGTGAGATGACATTTATATTCCACAGAGCCTTACGCTGCACTCTGTCTTGAGCATTGTCCTGTCCTGAGATTTGTATGGAACCCAGAACTGGGAGCAGTACTCAAGGTGCAGCCTGACCAGTGTACTGCAAGGGAAGACATTGAGTATTAGAGATATCGTCTGCTAACCGAAGGTGATATTGCCATATAAACACCATTAACTGATGTACGGCAGTCAAACCCTGCCGAACCATCACAGTGCACTTCTGGAACACACAATAGCACATCTATCAATTCTTCATAGTCTGCAGTGTCATCAGCAAGGGAAAGGACATGTACAGCTACTTCTTGGGCATCCTATGTTCAGGATCAGAAAGGCAAATCAGTTCTGAGTCACCTTCAACAACATGGACTGGTACCCCGTAAAGAAAGTGCAGCAGGTTTATCTGCCAGCCTGGTAACTATCTCATGCAGCACAATGATCATGGAGTACTTTGCAGACCATACTGTGACTGATCTCAAGGAAGACTCATTACTTTATTGGAAACACAAGAGAACAATATGACAAGATCTAGCAAATCTTGAAATAATGTACGTCAGTTGTCCAGCTTCAAGCGTATATTTAGAACGCATATTTAGTGCAGCTGGAGGAATAGTCACTGACTGCAGAACACTGCTAAGTCCTGCAAATGTGGAGTGGCTTACGTTTCTCAAAATGAATGCTGACAATTTCTCAATTGTCACAAACATTGATTTATGCAAGCCTGACCCTGAAAATGAACAACAGCCTGCAAACAGTGATAATGAATATGATGACTAGGTTGTGTACGGAACAAATGGAACCATCACCACTGCCACCATGCCAGCCACATGTGCCACACTACTACTACTCTTAGTTTTCTTTTGTCAGTCATCAGTTTATATTATGTAAGTCTGATCAATGCCCTCCATGGGTATAATTTTTTTAAAACAGTAGCAGGCTCACTCAGAGCAGCTGTGCCTCTCATATCTGCCTCAGCAATGCCCACCTTTGGTATAATTTTTGGAAACAGCAGCAGGTTTGCTAAGAGCAGCTGTGCCTTTCATACCTGCCTCAGCAATGCCCACCATGTATATAATTTTTGGACACAGCAGCAGGCTCAGTCAGAGCAGCTGTGCCTCTTGTACCTACCTCAGCAATGCCTGCCATGGGTATAATTTTTGGAAACAGTAGTAGGCTCACCAAGAGAGCTTGTGCCTCTTTTACCTACCTCAGCAATGCCCCAATGAGTACACTGGGTTGGTGAACCTAACGGACAATGTAATAGTCCCCCCAAAAAACAGTGTTTACATGATTTTTGTTGTAGTCAGGTAATCGGCTAGTAGAATGGGTCAGGTAGTGACTACTGAACCGACTACTCGGTTTTCATCCAGGGTTTTTCTGAGTACTTTTGTGGTACCCACGTGTTGCCTTGGTGGTTGGGTATTTTAGTACCCGCCCATCCCTAATGGCAACATGGATGTAGTCAATGGCACCAAGTACTGCTGGTAGGTGTGTAATCTGACAGAACTGCTGCATTATTACTGTATGCTCTGCTGATGTGCTAGGGAATATGATGTACTTGCTAG
This sequence comes from Neoceratodus forsteri, assembly GCA_016271365.2. Lineage (NCBI taxonomy): Eukaryota > Metazoa > Chordata > Ceratodontiformes > Ceratodontidae > Neoceratodus > Neoceratodus forsteri. Next base: position 653,322,142 of record CM057450.1, on the reverse strand, counting down.
TGTCTGGCTTCAGGGCATCTAGAAATTGTGCCAGCAGGTGCAAGGTGCTGCACTGCAAGACACCAGTGGTATCCTCCACTGGTGCCTGGAATGACCCCGTGGCTAGGAAGTACATGTCAGCTGTCACCTTTAGCTCAACTGACATGGCATGGGTGTCACTGCTCTGTTGCTTATACAGGAGCTCACACAGCTGCCTGAGCATGGCCTTATTGAAGCATTACCAGCCAACAAGCTGTATTACACACTGTGAGGCTCTCAAAGGTGTCTCATGGCCAGTACTGTCTGTGTTCAGCATAGCACCTCCACCGTCTATGGATGGGCCCAGGATGGGCGTCTGTCTTCTCCTCTTCCTGCAGGCCCTTCTGCAGTATGATGAGCACATGTGCTTTAATGACTACCATCTTGTTTGCTGGCTGCAGTGTCTCCATCCACCCCTTGGGTTTGCCTGGAGTAAGCTGACCTTTTTGTAGGTGATATTTGCGCTGCACAAAGTGGCTTGCACCAAACCTGTGGCACAGCACAAATGCGCTGAATATGGCGCTGCACCTGTATTCATGTTTCCTGTCTTTGCCCACTAACTGCATTCTGTTTTAGTATACTCGCTATCCATTTTAGCATGCACACCTACCCCTTTGAATATTGTGCTTGGGTGCAAACTCAGTGCAAATGGCTTGCAATCACTTTGCCCACTGGGCAAACCTTTGAACATCTGGCCCCTGGTACCAAGACTGGGAGTACGCCTATCTTGGTCTAGGAAGGACCCAGTAACAGTAAATTGTTGACAGAAGTTGAGAAATGAACTAAGGTGGCCACAGAACAAAGGAGAGGCAAAATGAAAGAAGCTTTCAAACACCAAAAAGCATACATTTGCTAGTAGTTTCCTTCAGTTTATTGCCATTTCACTCAGTTAAACTGGCCACCTTAAAACTCCAATGTTTTGCATATTAATTGTGCTTTTTCATGAAGAGGGGACCTATATGATAAATATCAGAATAGTGTACATAAGTATGATTTCATAACAAGCCATATATTACCCCTAAACATAGCTCTAACAATCTCTTGTGAACCACAAAAATTCATTATGTGGCAACTGGACAAGAAAGTCCAAATGCCAACTCCTTTTAAAAAAACATTTTGCTCACAGGTTTCAAAATGAATCATTTCCCTCAAAAATTCTCAGCCTCTCATGGAGGGCTTCAAAATCTCTAAAATCCAGTTGTGTGTCAGAAGAGTATGCTGGCTAAGTGCTGACCAGCAACTGATTATAAGCAACTTGCTACATCAAATGGCAGGGAGTAATGACATGGTACACAGTGGTATCATCACACTGAGCACCTAGTGCTCTCAGATAGAAGCCCCAAGGTTCCAAGCTTCCAACTCCAAACTTCAAGCCCTGAGCTGACCCCAAGCTTCATGGGCTTGTGTCTGAAAAATTTAAACTGATTGTAAATGTATTTTTACAGCCTCTATCTGTTCCTAACTAGAAGGCTTAAATTACTTTTAAATTCAAGCCTGGTTACAATGTTTGACATATCCAACAACAAGAATGCCCAGAGTCATGGCTTTAAAGTTTAAACATAAACTCACCTCTGTTACAGTGCTTATTTTTATAAATGAGTTGCTTTATGGCACTAAGGACACTGGTAGGCACCAGAATATGTATTCTGATCATACTGGTTCAAAAAAGTCAAACTTGACAAAGTATGAGTTTATGGGTGCTTCGACACCGTTTTGAACATTAATGCGCCTGAGGAGCAGTCCACTCAGGTTTAGGTCAGGTCAGAGAAGTAGTAAAACATTGAACACAAAGGTAGAATTAAACTTTTTAGTCCAGCTGTTGCTTTATGAGGACAAGCTATTGCTATATAGTGCTAAAGCAATCATTTTGTCAAAGAACTAAAAAATCAGCTAAAATCTGACAGTGTCCATTTAAATGACAGTCCTACACAGTGAAGGTTCAGAATTCAGTTTCAAAGTTTTCCACTTTGTTAAATAGAGGCTACTGTACCAGGCAGAGCACAGCAGGTGGTTGCAGAGCTAGAATCCTCACTGGAAAACAAGGGCAGGCTCTATTTCGTCTTGCTTCTGAGTGTTACAGCAGTTTGAACTCTGCAGCTGAACTCAGGTACTGTAGAACAGCAAGCCAGGAAGCATGCCCAGACCCAACAGGTAAGCTAAACAATTTAAAATAATTGCAAAATATTGTTTGTTCTTTATGCACTAATAAAACTGCTGTAGGGCTTGTATGTATCCCTAATTGAACTTGAAAAGGCAAGGTAAAACTTTTAAACAAGAAATAAAGTATAGTGTCAACCCAACCTACTCTTTTTGCATTCAAGTTTTTTTTTCTAAGCCAGAGAGAAAGTAAGACGGGGGGGGGGGCGTGGTCAGCAGCTGAGCTATCAACAGCCTCGTGGATGAGCTCCACACCTAACAGCCATTATTAATGGATTTAATATAAATAAACTGAACAAGAAAACTAACTCTGGATCCTGAGAGAACGTATTGCGCTGATCACAACAATAGCTTTCACTTAAATTTCCTACTGAGTGCTCTGGAGGCATGGGACGCACAAATAAAGCAGCTCCCGGTGGAGATGTTACCCACCTGAAAGATGTTAAATCTGGGCCAAGCAATGATGAAGCAGCAGAGTTTGTTCAACCAACTAATGCTGCCTTACTTAAAGCAATACAGAAGCTGGACTGTAGAATGGAAGAAATCACTGTATAATTTAAAATGAGGGATACAAAAATTGAAAAGCTGGCAGAGGAAACTAAAATAATTATTAAATCTGCTACAACAGCTATGACCACATCCATGAGCCCAGTGAAAGGAAATGGGGCTCTCGGAAGGCACTTTGAAAATTTGGAAAACCTCTCCAGAGTTATGACTGTCCAAATACTGGGCCTACCAAAGCAAGCCAAGGGTGAAGACCTGCCTGGATTTGTTAAATCCCTCCTTCGGGAACTTTTCCAGGCTCCACATGAGTACTCTATAACCAGGGCCTATAGGATTATGCCATGTGGTGTGAGACAGCGCATGGCTTTGGGAAAGCTACTTCCCCGGACTCTCTTGGTGGTGCTTCAGTCGACAACAGAGAAGGACTTTCTAATTGCACAAGCCAAAAAAAATAGAGTGACGGACTGGGAGGTGAACAAAATCCACATTTTTCTGGACTAAAGTTATGCAACAAGACAAAGGAGGATGGCCTTTGATGCTGCAAGGTCCCATCTGTGATAATTGGGTATTCAACATCTCCTGATCATGCCAGCTAGCTTGTGCATTTTCTACAGGGGGGAAACTTATCAATTTTCAGACCCAGGAGAAGCCGGCAAGTACCTCCACCATGTGGAGCAGGAATTTCGGGCAAAAGAGCTAGAGATTGACAGTAAAAATGGGGACTGTGATTGAGAGACTTTCTGATAAGCACCATGGGAGTTCTGTTTTTAGTTAATAAGCTCAGCATGCACTCGTGCGGATAACTGTAGAATTCTGAAGGAGGAGCTGTTAAAATGTTTCAATCGTATCTTCACTTAATATACTGAGTTTAAAATTAAGATAAGGTGTAAAGTTTAGGGGGCTATTTGCAAGTTTGCTTCAGACTGAAAATATATGAAGTATAATTGTTAATACTTCCTGTTGCATAGCATTCTTGGATACAAGTTAAGCATTTAACTCCCTGACATGTTTTAGTTTTTCTCCTGTAACTTCTGTAGAACAGTTGGTAAGCAGTGGTTGTGGGGTTTAAAAATGAAGCTGGGACCTCGTATAGTTTCTAAAGATGTAGTAGGGGAGAAATATCTATCATTATGATAGGGATAAGTATGTAATAATGTTACTGATGTTGGTTACTCCCTGCTCATGGCAGCTATCAGCCAGTACTGAACACTGATGATGATTTAATCTTATTTTGATTACCTCTCGTGTTGTACCATGATACGGGGTCTGGAAAATGTGGTTCTGTAAAAGTGTGTTTCTGTACTTCTGTATGGTCTTTAATATGTCTGTACACCTGCTTATAAGGGAAATGTGCTGTATGTTTTATGCAGTAAAAACTAATAAACATAAAGTACAAAAAAAGAAAGCAAGACAGAGGGATAAGCCATTCCTCACCTATATACAGGCTAAAGGAAGTGATTATAGAGTGGGATTTAACTCTTTCTGAGTTCTTGTGTTTATGACCACCTCCCCAGGACTGAGTTAATGTAAGTCATCAACCTTTGAAATCTCTTTTTTACTTTTTTTGTATATCTGTCTGCCTAGCCTTTAGGTTAAAGTACCTGTGACTTTTGAGCTCCGACTGCAGCTACCCCAGTAAGATTCTGCCCACTGTAGTCCTTTTGGTAAGGGACCCAAGAGTGCCAGCAGACATCATCTAGGCTGTATGGGTATTTTACTTGTGTTTGTCGATTGCCATCTGATCCTCCCACCATCCAGTGATGGTGGTGCACATTTTTCTATTCAGTTTGCACACATGAAACATCACCCCAATATAGGACCACGACTGACAACCCACCATCAAGAATCACTGTGGTGGCAGAATGCACTGACAACCCTTCATGGCTGGGGATGCTAGGGCAGCACCAATCCCAGCCTGACCACTCAAGTGATACCTTCTCAGACTTGCTCCTGAAAAAAAGGTTGCTGGCATAACGGCATTGTGGGCTGCCACAGGGTCACCCCATGGTCCAAACCAGCCTTTGAAATGTTATGCATTCTATTTATTTCTCTTGCTACATTGTACTGAAACTATGGCCATTATAAATCAATGATCTAGACAGAAATTGTCAGTTATAATGCTATCAAGTACTCTGTCACAGCACAGTCAAAACAACTGCACACAGCTGGTCCAGTTGGGTTGGAGGCCTCCATGGCTAACTTTTCTGAGGTTACCCAAAAATATAGAGTCACCTGCAAGTGATGTAATGATATAATTTAGGAGTGATGCCCAGCTAAAGCATATTTTTTATAATTAACATACTAACATACTATTTGCCAGCAGATTAGGCCTTATGGTCTATCGAGTCTGCTCGAACCTAGATCCTTAGTTGGGTGCCGAGACCCTCCCATCCCTTGTGCTCCAGAAACCCCTATCATCCATCCCCACCCCCCTGGGACAGGCCATCATCTGATACATCCACTTTCTGTGTCTGTCCCACCCTCTCTTGAAGCCCTCCACTGTGGATCTCTGAACCAGCTCACCAGGCAGTGCATTCCAAGGGTCCACCACCCTCTCAGTGAAAAACCTCCTCCTTTTTTCCCCCCTCACCCTTCCACCTTCCAACTTCAAACCATGTCCTCTGGTGATACCTCCCTGCTTTAGTCTAAAGATCCCATCCATGTTTACCCTATTTACTCCCTTGAGGTACTTGAAGACCTCAATCATGTCCCCCCTGTCTCTCCTCTCCTCCAATGAAAACAGGCAGAGCTCCTCAAGTCTGTCCTCGTAAGTCAAATCCCCTAGCCCTCGTATCATCTTTGTTGCCCTCCTCTGTACCCTCTCCAGGAGCTGTATGTCCCTTTTCAAGTGTGGTCTCCAGTACTGTACACAGTACTCAAGGTGTGGTCTAACCAGTCCATTGTACAGCGGCAGAATCACTTCCTTGCTCCTAGAGGTGATCCCCCTTGCGATGCATCCCAACATCCTGTTTGCCTTGCTAGCTGCCTCCTGCACTGCTCAGAGTTATTCATACATGTATCCACCATGACCGCTAGGTCTTTTCCCCTGTTGAGGCTTCCAGCACCTCCCTCCCAGGGTGGCCTGTGTTTAGGTTTCCCGACCAAGATGCAACACCTTGCACTTGGCGATATTGAAATTTAATTTCCATGTGTGAGCCCAGCTTTTCAGGGTGTCCAGGTCCCTGCAGGCCAACATCCCTCTTCTCCCTCAACTACTGCTCCCACCTTGGAGTCATCCACAAGAGACTCATTTCACACCCCTATACCATCCCTGATGTCCGATATGTATGCATTAAACAGGATTGGACCCAGGACCGAGCACTGTGGTACCCCACTACCAACCTCTGTGGGGTTCGAGAGCCCCACAGACCATACTCTCTGAGTGCATCCAGCTATCCAGTTTTCAATCCATCTGACCACTGAAGGGCCTACTCCTAACCCTATCAGTTTCTCCACCAGACCATTGTGGGGGACAGAGTCAAATGCCTTGCTGAAGTCCAAGAATAATACATCCACAGGCTTACCCCTGTCCAGTTCTGATGTTACCCATTCATAGAACTCCACAAGGTTGGTTTGACATGATCTACCTGGCACAAACCCATGCTGCCGACTATCCAGACCTCCCACCTCCTCCAAGTAAACCCCCAATCGTTCCTTTAGTATACTCTCCATTAATTTTCCCACCACCGAGGTTAAACTGATGGGTCTATAGTTTCCTGGTACTTCCTTTGACCCCCCTTTATGGATTGGTACCACATGTGCCTCTCGCCAATCCCTAGGTACCCTCCCTGTCTCAAGTGACCTGCTGAAAAGCTCCGCCAGGGGTGCAGCCAGTATGTCCGCCAATTCCCATAGTACTCTCGGATTTTATTAGAATGCCAAGTACATTGAATAGTACATCACATTAGGCATGCAGTATCCTGACTAGGGCATAGCCCCTTGGAGATACAATTCTATGGGTCGTAGGATCAAATAACACGTATAACATTAATACAGAACATTAGAGAGTACAGGTCATAAACATGAATAGATGTACATGCAGTGATGAAAGTGAACAGGAACGCACAGGAACTCAGTTCCTGTACTTTTTTTGCAGTAGGAACAGAGTTCCTGTACTTCTTCCCACTGATACTGGAACTGAAATTCTTAAACCAGCAAAATAATGGTAGTTTTTGGACCTGTGACCTAAAATCAGGGATTCCATCACAAAAAAGTTGACTTGTATAACATTGATATTTTCCTAGAAATACTTAAATATCCCTAACTGAATCCCATAGTATCTATACAGTTATCCATCAGATTGAGAAACTTCATTCTGTGTTTCATATTTACCAGTATATGAGTTCCTGTACTTCTTATCTATCACCTGCAACACTGTGTACATGACAAGACAATATCACAATAACTATGGAATTTGGATGTCTAAGATGTGAATTAATTAAATTCCAAACTATTTAACACTGAAGTATACATAGCTTGCATCTCAAGTAATGGCATACTAACATACTTGTAGGCATGCTGTGACCAGGGTAAGCATCCTATAGTAGGGCCTCCTGGGGTGCCCGCCTGGAGGGAGTTTGTTGACTTCATGTACTCTACCCCTGGGTGCTATATGCACTGTCAGAGAAATTACAGTATGCTATCTAGTGGCATGCTATCTAGTGGTCTGTGTATGTGAGGTGGGTGCCAGTGGTCTGGGGAAAGAGTAGTCTGCTGGGATGGCACAATATTCTGACTTCAGATGTGCCCCCTCCCAGATTACCCAGTATTGGTCCATTTTATTTGCAAAACTATACTGGACCTTTTCAAAACAGGCTGTCTTCCCTAACTCTAAGAGCCATTCATCAAGATGGGGGGGGGGTCTGCTTGTTTACTGTGGTGTAGGATAACCCTTTTGGCAGATACTGCATGAATGCCCACTCAGCAACCTGGGGTACTTAGATGTAGTGACTGGGGTGCAGGTATTTATTCCAAGAAGAACCAGGGGGCATTAAGGTGAATGGGTTGCTTTAGGAGCATTGTGCAAAACTGTTGCACCCCATACCAGTAGCTTTGCAGACTGTGGCAGTACCACAGTATATGTGTAATGGAGCCCATATTAAGTTGACACCTCCAACATTTGTCAGATGAAGTCAGGCCCCATTTTTGTAGTTTTTGTGGGGTCCCATGCCATCTATGCAAGATTTTACATTATATGAATCTATCTTTGATGTCTTTCACATCCCTCTGCAATAGTGCCCAGCAAGTGTATCATTGCCGTTCTTTCACGTGCTCCCCTAACTTTTGTGGGGTTGGGGAGGGGCCTTAGACAAGTAGCATGCATGGTAACCTTCTCAGAAGTGCTGCCTATCTATGGCATGGGTGAGGCTAGGGTGCTCCACATCATGGGTTTCAATCAATGGTTGAAAAACTGGTGCAGAACTCAGGGTTTTGGCTTCATTGGGGACTGGTGGCCCACGTGGAGGGATACAGGCTGATACTAACGTGATGGTCTGCATCTGTCCAGGAGGGGAACCAGGATCCTAGGTGATATGTTCAAATGCTTCACTGGCAAGCATTTAAACTAGACAAGGGGGAAGGCACTGAAAATTGGCAGGGAAATCCTATCCCCCCCAAAAAAAAATCAGAGTAGTTAGTGAGATAAACACCAAGATAGAGAAGTCGATAGGGAGAAGGGCTAGGGTAAATGGAGAAAAAGACAATGGCAGTAAGGAAAGGGATGGGACTAAAAGGGGAAAGGCCATCAAAAAATGGAGGGCAATGAGTACCAATGCCCATAGTCTAGGTAACAAGCTCCCTGAACTGGTAACCTTGATGAAAGAGGGATTCCTGGATATTGTGGCAGTCACAGAAACATGATACACAGAGAACCATGACTGGGACATCAATATACAAGGTACACAATCTACAGGAGGGACAGGGAGGGTAGAAGAGAAGGAGGAGTAGCTCTTTGCATAAGGGAAGGGATCAAAGCAATGGAACTAAAGGGTAAACAGGGCAGAGAGGAGGCACTGTGGGTCACCCTGGAGACTGTAAATGGTGCCACAATTCACATGGGAGTTGCATACAGACCCCCATCTCAGGGGGAGGAAATGGACAAAGAAATGGTAGAAGGCATCCTTAGGATGGCAGAAAAAGGGGAGATATTGTTGATGATGGACCTGAATATGCCAAATGTTAACTGGAGCACCTTTGTTGTAGCCACATCCTAGAGAAGGGTCATTCTTGATGCCCTACAGGGGACATGCCTCAGACAGCTAGTGCTGAAATGCACTTAGGAAGGAGCAATCTTAGACCTGGTACTCTCAAACGGGGATGGAGAGAAGATCTCTGATCTAGAGGTGGGTAGCCATCTGGGAACAAGTGACCACCAAACAGTGTGGTTCACAATAAACATAACTGGAGAGTCAAGCCATACAAAAGTGAGGGTACTGGACTTTAGGAGGGCTGACTTTGTCAAAATGAGAGAGTACCTCAGAAAAGCACTAACAAAAAGGCAAAAAGGAGGGGTGCAGGAACAATGGGAAAACATCAAAACTGACATCACAGAGGCAAAAAGTCTTTGTGTATAGCAAATAAACAAAGCAAAATGAAAGAAAAAACCACTATGGTTTTCAAAAAAGGTGGTAGGGAAGGTTAGGGAGAAAAAGACAGCATTCAGGAAGTGTAAGGAAACACAGAAGGAGCAGGACAGAGAACTGTACCAGTTAAAGCAGAAGGAAGTGGGGAAGGCAGTCAGAAGAGCAAAGGCACAAACAGAGGAAAAGATAGCCAACTCAGTTAAGAAGGGGGATAAAACCTTTTATAGGTACATTAGTGAGTGAAGAAAGACCAATGGAGGGATAGCGTGGCTTAATAAAGGGGAGGGTGGGTGAGCAGAGAATGACAGTGAAAAAGTAGGGATACTGAACGAATACTTCTGTTCAGTATTCACAAAACAAGAAGAAGGGGAGGTACCTAATCCAATCATAGAAGCACTCGGGATAGGGGGGTTGATACCAATCCTTTCACAGAAGAAAGGGTTCTGAAAGAACTCCTAAAACTGAAGGTGGATAAAGCAATGGATCCTGATGGGATTCACCCCAGAATTATAAAAGAACTTAGTGGGATTACTAGTGGCACCACTGACTACCCTTTCTAACAAACCATAGGAGGATGGTGCGGTACCTAAGGACTGGAGGAGGGTGGATGTGATTCCCCTTCACAAAAGTGGGAGCAAAGCAGAGGCAGGAAACTACAGATCTATTAGCTTGACCTCAGTGGTAGGGAAAATGATGGAATCACTTCTGAAAGAAAGAATTGTTGAGTGCCTAGAGGCCAGGGGGGCAGAGGACCTAAGGCAGCATGGATTCACAGTGGGACGGTAATGTCAGATGAATCTAATTGATTCTTTGACTGGTGACCAAAGTAGTAGACCAGAGAGGGACTGTGGACATGGCCTACCTAGACTTTAGCAAGGCATTTGACACAGTTCCACACAAAAGATTAATAAACAAATAAGCCAGCCTGGGAGTGGGTCCCAGGGTAGTAGCCTTGATAAAAACTTTTCTGGCTAACAGGACATTGAGGGTAATAGTAAACAGAGTCCACTCCGAAGAAAGGGGGGTTATTAGTGGGGTACTGCAGGGTTCAGTACTAGGTCTGGTCCTTTTAATGTCTGTATAAGTGACATTGCAGAGGGACCGGAAGGAAAAGTATGCCTCTTTGCAGAAGACACAAAGATCTGCAACAGGGTTGATACACAAGGGGGAGTGGAAAGGATGAGAAGGGAACTGGCAAGGTTGGAGGAATAGTCAAAAGTATGGCAGCTTAAATTTAATGCAAAGAAGTGCAAAGTAATGCACTTGGGAAACAAAAACCCAGGGGAAGAGTACACAATGGTGGGAGGTATTAACAGCAACAAAAATGGAAAGGGACATGGGTGTAGTCATATCAGATGACCTAAAGGTAAGCAAGCAATGTGAAAAGGCAGTAAGGAGGTCTGGGGGATACTGTGATGTATAGGGAGAGACATCACCAGTAGAAAACAGGAAATTGTTATCCTTCTGTACAGACAGCTGGTAAGACCCCATCTAGAGTGCTGCTTGCAGTTCTGGAGACCTCATCTCCGCAAGGACTTAAACAGGATAGAGGCAGTCCAGAGGAGGGCAACTAAATGGTGCAGGGTCTGCACCAGAAGCCATATGAAGAGAGACTAAAGGAGCTTTAATATGTATACCCTCGAGGGAATGAGGGCGGGGGGAGAGGACATGATGGAAACTTTCAAGTACCTCAAGGGACTCAACAAAGTTCAAGAGGTTGACATCTTTTAGAAAAAGAGATGTGCAAGAACAAGGTGGTACAATTTGAAAATAGAGGAGGGATAACATGAGGAAGTATTTTTTCACAGAGAGGGTGGTAGATACATGGCATGGCCTTCCTGAGGAGGTCATGAGGTCAAAAACAGTGGAGGAATTCAAGAATGCATGGGACAGACATAAGACAATTCTAGTTGGGGGGTAGGAGGAAGTAGGCTGTTGGTTAATTAGGGTCTGCAGTTTACCATTAGGTAGGGAAAGGGGCAGACTAGGTGGGTCAAGCGTTCATTATCTGTCATCAAAGTCTATGTTTCTAACTCCTACTTACATTTTGGTAAAGGTTGCTCCTGTAAAAAAGTCTTCAGCTTAGTGTGCAACTCCTGGTTAAACAACTAAATAAAAAAAAAAAAATTGTAGGGTTACCTGAGTGGGATTCTGCATCATAGACATGAACTTATAGAGCTTGCGAGTCAAAATGGCGCCCACTTTGTTTCCTTCAAACAAAATATCTATCTGGTTAGGGCTACCCATTTGAAGCAATGGGCCCAGGATGGTATGCAACCATGCCTGAGTGGCAAATATCTCTAGTTCTGATTGTTTGGTATGCCGTCCTGAGCTTGCAGCTGTGCAAATGATTGCAAGACTTTCAAGGAGGCATTAACCAGGTCTCCTAAGTAAGTACTTTATACCCATGTTGTCCCATGCTTTCCAGTGTATGGGTTTTAATTCAGTAGTGAGTTGGGCATTATTCCACAGTGGGAAATGCAAGGAGTGCCCTAGTAACCAGTTGGTATGTTTTGTAGCCGAGGCCCAGACTCTATTAGTGTGCTTAATGGTGGGGTGCACATTTAGGTTGGTCAGTAGTTGTCTCAAAAGTATGGTGGTATGTGGGATATCTCTCAGTAACTGGGCTTCATAATCAACCCATTTTGAATAATGTTGCACAAGGGTCATAGGTGCAGCCCTTTGCAACTGAAAAAGCATATGAGCCTTATGTTTGAGGTTTTAGTCCCCCAATGTGTGGGTGTTACTGGAGCTTTTTAACACTCAATCCCCTGGAGTCCTTGGCCCAAAAGAATGACATCATCTGTTTCTTCAGTTGTGCAAGGAGATGAGAGAGGCATGCTATCTAATACATATCGGAAATGGCATCATTTTTTAGATCTGTGCCTAGCCTCAATGGCAGAGGTGCAGATGTCTACATCGAGCAAGGTCACTTTATTACCCTATGATAATAGGGTTTCGATTCAAGGATACCATTAGGGTCATGTTCCAAGTAAGGTCAATACCCAAGTACTGTAAAACTTGAAATTTTCACTGTAAAATAATTCTCACTATTTTTGCTGAAGAACTAATTTGCATAAAAATAAATTTACACTAATTAGGGCTATTAGGACGTTTCCATAATAGTAAAGGTGGTACTATTGGCTTAGCACTAAATAAAATTTATGCAATTATGGTTGCATTTGTGTTTGAGCTAAAATTACTTTCCATGAAAATAACTAGTTTTATAGTATATAATATGCTGTTGTGACAGAGTTAGTCCCCACTGGTAGGAAGGCAAGTCCTCCACCCCCCTGTGCAAGGCTAGAAGGTGTGGCTTGGTAACACTGAGCTTGTAGCCCTAGAGTGCTCTGAACTTCCGGGTGAGAGTAAGCAGAGCCGTAATAGATTCCTGTGGCTTTGTGAGAGTCAGAAGGATATCATCTGCATAAGCTTGTACCTTCTGTTCCTCCCCCATGATCAAGTCATGTATTTTGGGATCTTGTCTCAGGGCTCGTAGCTGGGGCTCCAATGCCAGGATGAATAGTAAATGCCTCTGTGTAGTGGCAAGGCTTCTGATATGGTGCCATTGGTGTTCACTGCTGCCTTTACCCCATTATATATTGTTGTGGTCTGTTAGATGATGGTAGTGCCAAAGCCTTAGTGTTTGAGGGTCTGGAGTAGATAGGCCATTCAATTCTGTTGAAGGCTTTCTCTGTGTCCAGAGCCATCAGCGTGGTGGCAGTGTTGTGTACTTTGGCTTGCCACATGAGGTTAAGTAGCCCCCTGGGGTTGTCTGTGCCTTGGCTGCCTGGTGTGAAGCCTACTGCTGTAGAGTGCCAGGTCTTTGTTCAGTTTGAGTATAAGCATAATCAGATCTGTGATCATTGACTGAGGCAACTCACCTCTCATCCCTACTTCAACAAAGACCATTATTAAAATGTCAGTAAATGCATGCTGGAAGGCATTGTAAAACTCTGCTGGGAAGCTGTCCATGCCTGGAGTTTTCTCTCCTGTCATAGTTCAAATTGCTGCTACTAGCTCAGTCTAGGGAATTTGTCTCTTCCTGTGTGAGGAGTGGGAGATGAAGCTGTGATAGGAAGGCCTCCATATCAGAGGAGGTGGCCTGTCTTTCTGCAGAGTAGAGTTCTTCATAGAATTCCAGAAAGGGTCTATTGATCTCCAGGATTCTCCCTTGTTTGTGAATGGGTGGGATTCTGAATTTCTCTTGTATTTTCTTAAGCTGGTAGGCCAGGAGTCTACCTGATCACTGCCTGGCCTCCTAGAAGGTCTGTTATGTCCTGAACTGACATCCTCCACCGTTTGAAGCAGATGTACATTCATTTTGTACCTGGTACTAGTAATGTCTAGGAGCAGGTTTGCATGTGCATGGGGGTCTATTCAATATGTGGACTCCAGTGTTTTAAGTTTTATTTGTAAGGTTTCAACCCCTGATGCTTGAGCCTTTTTCATAAAATAGGCATGGCTGATGCTGAGCCCTCTAATAAAGGCTTTCAGGGCATTCCATTGGATGGCTTCAGTGGAGTCTCCTGACCTGATAATTTCCAGGAATCCTCATATATCTGCAGCAATCTGCTTCTTGATGGCTACATTTTTCAATAGGGAGCTCTTGAGTCTCCAGTGTCCTTTCCTCCTAGGACGGAGGTCTTGAGCTTCAGAAGAGCAAATTTAAAAAGAATAAGAGATACAGTTTTGAATAAACTGGCAAACAACACTGAAAAATCTGAAGTCAAAGACATCTGGGGGCAATAAAAGACAGTCCCAGAAGCAACAAAACTCTGCGTCAGAACAGTAAAGAAAAGAAATACACACATGAAATCCATATGGTCCACTAATCTGATCCGAACAGCAAGCTGAGGCAAAAGGGAGGCCTTCCATAGGTTAATAAATACAGAGGAGTAGATGAATCAGAGGACTACATCAAAAAGAATAAGGAGACAAAGAGGGTGGTGAGGGAAGGAAAGGCAGAGACAGAGCTTAGGATTGAAGGGGGGATAAATATGGCAGAAAAACACTTCTTTCATTACATTCGGAAAAAAAGAAGGCAAGTGGTTGGGACTGCGAAACTGCTGAATGGGGATAGACTAGTGGAGAAAGACAGTCAAAAGTCAAATGTTCTGAATAACTTCTTTTGCTTAGTATTTACAAGGGAGAATACCGATCCAAAGCTGGAAAGCAGTATAAAAGCTGTCGATAGAGGGATACAGGTAATGGGAAATCTGTCATTTACCACAGATAGGGTCAGAGATGGACTGGCAGCCCTCAAGCCAGATAAAGCACTGGAACCAGATGGATTGCATCTGAGAGCACTAAAGGAATTAGCAGAAGAGTTAGCCGGTCCCCTGACACACCTATTCAACAGATCACTGTGTACAGGAGTGGTTCCAAGGGACTGGAAGGTGGTGGACGTGTTGCAGCTTCACAAGGGGGGGGAGCAGGGAAGAGGAGGGAATTACAGACCGGTTAGCCTCACTTCCATAGTGGAAAAACTAATGGAAACCTGGATTAAGCAAGACCTCATGCAATACCTAAATCCCACGAGATCCTCCTTGTTCATCTCTCTCTACCATGCACTGCCTCTGTCTACATTGGCACCCTCTATGCTGCCCCAAACTGGCCCTGGAGTCCCTTCTCTTGTGTCTCAGCTTAATTTTCTCCTTCTCCTCTGATAGAGAGCTACTCATGATGGGGGATTTCAACATCGATTGGCTCCCCCCTTCCTCCTCTCACACCAGAACCTCTGTTGAGTCACTAAATCTCTCACAGCTATTAACTGAGCCAACCCATGATAACCCACACTTCTCCAACCATACCCTCCTTGACTCTATCCTCTGCTCCCATCCCATCCCAACCGTATATCTGCCAGCAGTGTCCTAAGCAAAGCAAATAGTGACTACTGCTTCACCTATTGCACCAGGAAGGTTCACCTCCCAAATCCTCCCCCCAAATATCTCAATTATCACTTGACTTACAAACTAAACCCTGACCTTCTCCATGCTGACCTTAATTCGGCAGACTGGTCCCCTGTCTTCTCTGCCTCAGATGTTAACCAGGTCCTCACACACTTCTGCTCGATTCTGACTGGTATCTGGAACCTCCATGCCCTTCTATGCACCACAAGGGTCAGACATCTCCACCTTCTCTGGATCTCCCCCATATCCTATCCCTTGTAAAGCTTGCAACAAAGCTTGGTCAAAATTTAAATCCTCCAATGCCATCTCCAACCTCCACCATTATCGAAAGCTCAGAAACTCCTTCACTAAGGCAATTTGCCGAACTAAATCTAAGTCTTTTAGAACAAGACTTTCATCCTGCCCTGACCCCCCTTCCTTGTGGAGCACAGTCAAATCCCACATCAATGCTACCAGCCAGGTAACGACCTCCACACCCCTACTAAATGGGTCCTCTGTTTCGGACCCTACCTCAAGTTGCTGACACATTTAACAATTTCTTCACATCCTGCGCACTACCTGACAGCCCTGTCCCTCCCTACTCTCCCCCCTCCAATGGGTTGAGCCTCCTCCGCACCTCACCCTAGGAAATCTTCCATGCCCTTTGGACCCTAAATCCACATAAGCCCAGCTCCGATGGCTTTCACCCCAAGCTCCTTCGCCTATCCGCCCCTGCAATCGCCTCTCCTCTATCTCACATAATAAACATCTCCTTCCTTATCAACACAGTCCCAACAAAATGGAAACTGGCCAACATTATGCCACTTCACAAAGGAGGGGAACCATCATCCCCTGGAAATTGCCACCTAATTTCCCTGCTCCCCCGCTAAGCTCCAGGAAACTCTAGTCCTCTCCAGATTGGCTGAGTTCCTCACCTCAACAAACTTTTCTCAGACTACCAGTTTGGTTTTAGAAAGAAACATTCCACAATTTCTTCCATTCTCTGTGTTAATAACTCAATCCTCTCAGCAATGGACAAAGGCCACCTCACTTCAGCAATATTTATCGACCTCACCAAAGCCCTCGATTCCATCTCGCATCCTCTGCTTTCCTGGAAACTTCACTCCACAGGCCTTGCTTCCTTCACTGTCCTCTAGTTCAAATCATACCTGTGTGACCAACAACAGTCAGTCTTAGTAGGCAACTCTGCTTCCCCCCCCCCATTCTCTCAGGTGTCTCCAAAGGATCCATCCTTGGCCCTATCATGTTTTCTGTTTTTATTAAAGATCTCCCATCAGTCTACACTCAATCTAATATTCACCTCTACGCTGATGACACTATCCTGTATGTTTCTGGACCCACCTGCAACTCACTCCTGTTACTTCTTCAATCTGACTTCAACCATGCACTATCTTGGTTCACAGACAACTCTCTAAAATTAAATGCAAAAAAAAAAAAAAACATCTCTATGATTTTTGGCTCCCCCTAAAAATTGGCCAACCCCCTTCCCCCAAGTTCACAGTCTTGGATACCTCCACCCTTGATACCATCACCTCTTACAAATACCTTTAACTTTGGCAAGACCAACACCTCAACTAAACTGTCCATATTGACTTTCTTTGCTCAAAGCTGCACCCTAAGCTAGGAGTGCTCTATTACAACAAACATGTAATCTACCTACATATTGACCACGACCTACTTCAAAAGACAGTCCTCCCTATTTTTGATTATGGGAACATTATCTATGACTCAGTCCCTGCCTGCTCATTCTCTAAGCTCGATACCCTACTCTTTTTGCAGATTAGCCACAAACTCCCCTCTGCGCACCCAACACTGC
The DNA here is from genome assembly GCA_016271365.2 of Neoceratodus forsteri. Classification (NCBI taxonomy): domain Eukaryota; kingdom Metazoa; phylum Chordata; order Ceratodontiformes; family Ceratodontidae; genus Neoceratodus; species Neoceratodus forsteri. Next base: position 653,305,154 of record CM057450.1, on the reverse strand, counting down.
ACTCTCCCCTCTACTCTAAATTTCCATCCCCTCTCACATAGATGGCACATTCATTCACTTACAATCACGGCCAAATTCTGGCTCAACTTCCTACTTCCATATCTCTCCTCACTCCTCTCCTCTGTACCCACTCCTGACTACCCCCTTAAATCCTGGCATCCCTGCTTATTCTCCATCCCCCACTGACACTCAACGGCCAGTGCCTCCACTTTCTCTTACTTCCCTCCGCATTTATGGAATCAACTGCCCGCTCCCCTCCATGAATTCTGCCCCCCAGCTTTCAAACAGCAACTCAAATCTATCTCCCCACCCCCTTGCACCTGTCCCCTCACCCACCTCCCTCCCTGTCAGCCTTTAAACAGCTCCTCAGGCTTCTCTCTCCCACTCCCTGCTGCAGTTGTGCACCCACTCCCTCCTTACCCGGACCTAGTACTACCCTCAGTAGCCTCACCAGATAAAAAAATTAAATCCACATGCCAGCTCTTACTCTATACCCCCCCCACGGTACCCTCTCCCCGTAAATTCAAATGTTTGGTAAATCCACTACTGTAAAAATGTAAAGACACGCACTTGGAATGTAAGGTAATAAATGGTCTAGAAATGTAATGAATCAATGTTTTTTTCCACTCTGCTGTTCAAACAAAAAGTGTAACCTCTCCACCAAACTCCATGTAATGTACTATACTGTATTATTCATCTGTTATTTGATATTTGCTGTATTTCTCTGTATTCCACCTTGTACTACTTGTACCCGGGTCGCACCTGGAAATGAGCCTCGGCTCAGTGTGCCTTTCCCGGTCACCAATTTTAAATAAATAAATAAATTCCCCCATCGCAGCTCACTCTGCTCCCACCCCCACCTTTTCTCAATGTCACATCCCACTTATAGTTACTCTCTCTCCTTATGTACAATCTGTATAATATGTAAATAAATGATAATGATGTTAACTATTCTTATCTAATGCATTTCTATGTAAATAGCCATGGCTCTATCTCTGTTATCCTGCTATTATATAATTTATTGTATTCTCCCCCTGTATTGTAAATGTTTGCTCAAATGTCCCCGGGTCGCACCTGGAAATGAGCCTCTGCTCAGCGTGCCTTTCCCGGTTAACACATTTTTTAAATAAATTAAAAAAAACAAATAAATAGAGTAGAATGGGCTCCAGGACACCAGACAACATGGATTCATGGCAAGAAGGTCGTGCCAGACAAATCTAATCACCTTTTTTGACTGGGTGACAAGGGAATTGGATAGGGGACACACAGTGGACCTTCTCTATTTTGATTTCAGCAAGCCACTTGATTCTGTACCACACAAGCACCTGCTGAGGAAGCTGGAGGACAAAGGGGCTGCAAAAAAATATAGTCAGATGGGTGGGCAACTGGCTCACAGACAGGAGCCAAAGGGTGGTGATCAGCAGGGTGAGGTCAACTGTGGACATGGTTACTAGTGGTGTTCCACAGGGATCTGTGTTGGGCACTGTTCTCTTTAACATATTCATCAATGACATTGGAAATGGTATCCAGGGTAAGCTAGCCCTATTTGCAGATGACACCAATCTTGGATGGTGGGTGGACACTCTTGAAGGGGTTAGGAACCTACAAGAAGACCTCCAAAAATTGGAAAGGTGGCCAAATCTGTGGCAGCTGAAATGTAACACAAAAAAGTGCAAAGTGATGCATCTCGCTAAAGATGGAATATTGGCTCAATGGGGTTTAATTGAGCCCCTCGCAGGAAGAGAAGGACCTGGGGGTCTTTATTATGGACACCATGAAGCAGACAAACTAATGTAACAAGTAGTGCTGTGCGGAATGTGGAATTCTGCTGGCAAAATTAGTGCATAATGACCATTTCTCTGCTGGAATTTCTGCTGGAATTTCACTGGTTCTTCTGCAGAATTCTGCCCACTGTGATTCACAGAATAATATTCTGAAGGACAGCATTATTCTGCAGAAAATCATTCCGCAACCATTTCCACAGAAAATATTGAGATCCATGGAATAATAATCCATGGAACAGCATTTTTTTCTGTGGAAAATGATTCTGCAACCATTTTCTGCCATGGTATTCCACCATTCCATTTCTGGCAAAATTCGGCAGAATTTCAAAAATTTTATGAAATTTTGTTCCGCAGGAATTTTAAAATTCCACAGAGTACTACCCCGAACCCCAAATAGGAGGCAGTATAGCACAGTGGTTTAAGGCCCTGAGTTGCAAACCTGGAGACCTGGGTTTGAATCTCACAGCCTCCACTTGCATACTGTGTGACCCTGAGCAAGTTATTTAACTCCCTTGTGCTCCCAGGTTGAACCTGTAAACAAGCTTTCAGCTTAGTGTGTCTCTCCTGGTAAAACCAAAAAAACAAAAACCCCAAATATGTTGCCCCTTATGTTGTCCAATACCAAAAAAAGCACCTATGCCTGCTTGGATATAAAATGCAGCCCTTACTTCACTTCTATAATGGTACCCATATCTACAAAATTATTTATCTTTTGTTTGTTAGCTCAGGTGACATAGAAATCAACCCCAGCCCAGTATCTATAGTTGACTTTCCTTAAAAGTTCTCAGACAAATGAATCTCAACAGCTGTGACCTAATCCCTAAAGTGGCTGAACTGGAGGCCCTAGTCTCAGTGCATAATCCACACATACTGGCTATTACAGAGAGTTGGTTCAAACCATATGTCAGCAATTCTGAGTTTGCATACTACTAAACTATATAATACATCAAAAAGACAGATTGAGCAAGAAGGAGTGGGAGTCTTTATGTTGCATCAGACCTGGATTCTGAGGCTCTCGCTCATGGCTACCAGCCACGACTGACGCAAATGACTGTATTACAACTGAATTTGGGCAACAACAATTAAACATTTGTTGTGTGCACAACCCACCTAAGGTAGGAATTAAGGGACTTAAAGATATGGTGCAATGGTATCTACCCTTGGTCTCACTGAAGTAATGTAATGTAGAGATTTCAATATGAAGTGTTAGCTAATACTGCAGATTACAGGGATATTCTGGATGGCTATTTTAATTTTTTTGCAACTTAATATGCTTTATTAGAATATACAACATTACAAAAAAAATATGATACAATAGGTAAGAAAAACAAAAATTTATATAACAACACAGTACATAACAACTATAACATAAGGGAAGGAAAAAAATAAAAATTATATACAGCACATGAACCCCAAAGTCACCCCCATACCACCCCATCCCCATCCCTCCCTCCCACCCATGCCGGCTTCCTCTTTATCAGGATACTACCCTAATTACATTATTGTATAACAGGGCCATCCTCAAAGTTTTACCTAAATTTAAAAAGTCATGTCTTAACCTTATTCTGGATGATTATAACCTTAAGTAAATCCTTACTGTACCTACTAGGCTAACTACTAACTCAGAGAACTATACCCTCATTGGCTGGATACTAGTCAGTAACACTGACAGAATCAAGTTGTCTAGCCACCTGTCTGTCGGCGATCACTATGCTACTTGTTGTCTCTGGTATCACTGCACAGTTTTCAGCCTAGTCCCAGAGGATGTTTCATATCGCAACTGCAAATGCGTCAATCCCAAGCATTCTTAACTGACCACTTGCATACTGACTGGTCCTTTCTGGATGCAATACCTGATGTTAATGATGCTCTGGACTTCTTTGTTACAGAATTTACAAAGTTGTTTAATCACCATGCCCCTTTGACTAAGCACAGAGTCAAAACCCTAAACTCAAATTGGCTGTTTAAAGACCTTTTCAAATTAATGAAGGCCAGATATATAGCTGGGGATGCTTACGAAAAAAAATCTAAATTGCAACCTGATTGGGAAGCCTTCAGGCACCTACGGAACAAGAGTAAGTGTGAACTCAATTTACCCAAAAGTATGTATGTATTTAAAGTCCAACAAAGAGCTACTGTAGCTTGAGTGACCCTAAAAGAGTATGGAACTGTATTAATCAACCCAAAAAACACTTATACTGCCCCAACTCTTGATGTCAATGATACTAAGCAGATGGATCCAAAAATGGTAGCAGACTTGTTAAATGACCATTTTTGCCATCTAGAAAAATTGAGTTCCTCTGCCACTGAAGCAGAGAACCCCAAAGATTTACCCAAGTCATATTAGGAACCATGTCATCCCCTCTTCTATTTAAAAACAATCACAGTTGAGGAAGTTCACAAACTGTTTAATCACTTAAAAATGGGCAAATCTGCTGGCAGTGATTGATTACATCCCGAATTGCTCAAAAAAGCAACACCACAGATTGCTCAACCAATTACCAAAATAGTTAATCTATATTTGAGACTACAACAGTTCCTGATGTTTGAAAACTAGCTTCACTGGTACCCCTATTTAAAAGAGGCAAAAGCACAGTCTTGGATAACTACAGACCCATATCCAACCTCTCATCCTTAGCTAAAGTCCAAGAGAAGATCATCCACAGTCAACTCACTTCCTAACTTGAGCAGTACAAGCTACTCTGAAGGAACAACATGGCTTTAGAAAAGGTCATGGAACTTTTACTTCACTGGTCACCTGCATGGACACTGCACCAAACCACGGACATAGGATCAATGACTGGTGCCATGTTCATGGACACGACCCAAGGCTTTGATTTGGTAGATTATGATCCACTGTAAAAATTTTCCAATCTGGCCCTGGGCCCTTAAAGGACACAATGGTTCTCGATCTACCTGCAAAATAGGTCCCAAGTAGTTAAGTTGGGCAAAATTTCTTCCAGGACTAACACCATCACCCATGGTAGCCCACAGGCTTCCATCCTCGGACCCCTCTTATTCCTGATTTTCATTAAAGGAAAGCTGTCCTTTACAGATCCCCCCCCCCCAAAGCCTTACCCACTGATTAGGCTTTTTGCTTTAACCATGTTTTAACTTACGGTATTTATAGTTGAAAAGTCTGGGATTCAGGAAAATGGCAGACACTGCGCAGTTCCATTTCATGTGAAACTGTGGCACGCACTGCAGTTTCACATGAAATGGGAACGCAACAACCGCCATTACCTGAATCCCAAACTTTTCAACTATAAAATACAGTACGTTAAAACATGGAAAAATATGTTTTCGCATTGTGAAAAGCCTAATTGGGGGATAAGGGTTTTGGGGGTGGGGAGGTTCTGTTAAAGACAGCTTTCCTTTAGTAAATTACCAAGTGCCTGCAAAACTGGTAAAGCTCTGCTCTCTGCAGATGATTCAGTTATTTATGTGCAGGGAAGGGGTGTGGCTGAAATAAACAATTTGTTTGGGTACAATTTCCACACTTTACAAAGATGGTTCAAAAGGAGAAAGCAGGTTTTGAATGTCCCCAATATGAAAGCAATGCTGGATCAGCCCCAAAAGTCAAATGCTTTTCACAGGACCTCAGTATCTCAATCTTGGATGGCAACCAACTCGAAGAGGTAAATGAATTGAAGTACCTGGGTGCAATTCTTGATCCCTTTCTCACTTTTGACAGCCATATGAGAAGCACAACTGAATCTGTTCATCAAAAATCAGGTTTACTATGCCACATTCAGCGGCATCATTCAGCAGATACTAGAGTGAGAATTGTGCAACGTAACTTACTCCCACAGATTGATTATGGATCCATTGTGATGGATGCCACCCCAAACACTGTCTGGGCAAAAAAAAAAAAAGAACTCTATATTATGAAGTGGCTAAATTTGCTTCCTTTCAGGACCACAGGTCCTGCCACTGTATGAACTCTGAACTACTTGGCTGACTGTTTCCAGAATACAGAACCCAGTTAACATTAGCCAACTTTGCATATACAAGACTGTGCTAAAATACGCCTCAGTACCTCTCTGAAATGCTAATAGAAACATAGAAACATAGAATTTGACAGCAGATAAGGACCACTTGGCCCACCTAGTCTGCCCCTTTTTCTACCTAACAGATAAGCTGCAGATCCTAGCTAACCAACAGCTTACTTCCTCCTAACCCCCACTAGGACTGCCTTATGCCTGTCCCATGAATTCTTGAAGTCCCCCACTATTCTTGACTCCACGACCTCCTCAGGGAGGCTGTTCCATGCATCCACAACCCTCTCAGTGAAAAATACTTCCTCCACATTACCTCTGAGCCGTCCCCTCAATCTTCAAATTGTGCCCCTTGTTCTTACCGTCTCTTTTCTGGAAGATGCTACCCTCTTGGACTTTGTTTATTCCCTTGAGGGTACTTGAAAGTTTCTATCATGTCCCCTCTCTCCCTTCTTTCCTCAAGGGTATACATATTAAGCTCCTTTAGTCTTTCTTCATATGTCTTCTGGTGCAGACCCTGCACCATTTTGGTTGCTCTCCTCTGGACAACCTCCACTCTGTCTATGTCTTTGCGGAGATGGGGTCTCCAGAACTGCACACAGTACTCCAGATGGGATCTCACCAACTGTCTGTACAGAGGGATAACAACTTCCTGTTTTCTACTATTGTTGCCTCTTCCTATGCATCCCAGTATCCCCCCAGCCTTCCTTACTGCCTTCTCACATTGCTTGCCCACCTTTAGGTCATCTGATATAATTACCCCCAGGTCCCTTTCTATTTTTACTGTTCTCAGTATAGTAATATTTGTCAATAATCCATACTCCTGCTCCACAGTGAATAATTTAATAAAACTTCCCTTCATGCGTAAGGGCATGGGACAGAAATCTTTCAGCTAAGTAGCTATATCTGTCTGGAACTCCATCCCGTCTGCTGTCAGGCTGTCTTATCATGAAGTATTCTCTCTTAAAATGAAAGATCACCTGAAAATACTTAATGGGGGGCTTTGCCCATGGTTTAATGCGGGAAAATAACTCTGCCCATCAGCCTTACTTAAACCTGCCTATATACCCCTAAATATACTGCTTAGTTTTTTTCTGAAAATGGCTGAGATGCTGCGTGGTCCTTGTGGCTGTGATTTTGTTTCTGTCTTATTTCTGCTTCCCTCCTATCAACTCCTCCTGCCTCTCATTCTCCTTCCCAGCTCACTTCTTGTTCTGTTCCCCACTCCCTTGTTTGCTGCTGCCACACTGTGGCTTGTCTGTCCCCTCCCTCCCTTGTAGTTGCTGCTCCACAGCCATTCTTACTCCCCCCCCCCATGTCTCTGTCATTGCTGCTTCATGGCTGTTTTTGCCTCCCTCCCCATTTTTGTTCGTGGGTGTCCACGTTTGCTGCTCAGCAGCCATTGGTGCTTTTTTAACCCCCCCCCCAGTTCCTCCATTCCTTTGCTGCTCTGCAGCTGGTTTCTCTTGTTTCTCTATACTGCTCTGAGACTATCCATACTCCTCCCTCATTGCTACTCCATTCGTCTCCATTCTTGTTTGTTTCTTCCCACTTCCTTTCCATGTTCCCCTTTATACCTCATTATGTCTCCTTTTCACTTTTTGGGTTTTCTCTGCCCATTCCCTGTTTAATTCCTCTGTTTTTCTTGCTGCTTCCAGACACTCTTTCTCCTCTTTCTTCTGGATTGGTTCCTCATGATGTCACCACCTGGCTTAAAGCTATCCCATCCTGTTTCTGACTCTTCTTATAGTCTCTGTACCTGCTCTCCCTCTCTTCTTTCTGCTGCTAATCTTTTGTTCTACTAAGTACCTCCTGGCTCTTCCTTACCCCCAATTCTCTATAGTTTCCTCCCTCTTTTCTCCATACCTCACAAGCAGTGTTTCAGACTCAGTCACCCTACCTCATATCTACATGGAGGTTACAAGCGTAGGCAGAATCCGACTCATCCTAGGAGTCCATTTTCCTCAAGTCTTGGTCAAACGTTTTAGACTCGACTCCCTACCTCGGACCTATGTGGGGATCTTGAGTGTAAGCAAAGTTTGATGTCATCCTCAGAACTGAAGTTCTGATCCTTCATTCATTTTACATTTCAACTCCGTTATTCTTGTGTACCTATGTGGTGGTCTCATGAATGCAAACCTGTCTACAGCTTCAATACAAGGGTTCTCGTTCTCCTCAAGGCTACTAATTTCCTATTACAACAAACTGGTACCATGACTTCTGCTGCCCCTGGCAACTCCTCTCCTTATCCGGAAGAAGGTCCATCTGGGTCACATCACACTCCCCCCGACACTCCTACTCATTGCAAATTATACACTAAGTCAAAAATACTCCTTAAAGGACTGGACTGTTCCATGCCTCATTACTGAACTTCAGAAGCTTGGCATTTAATACTCAACTACAGCTAGAAAGCAAGAGCTGTTTAATTTATTCATAACAGCTAAATCTTGGCAAGAAGAAACCCCTGCTCCTAACCAGCCAGTTCCTCAACCAGCTTCAGATGCCTTCTCTGAAATTTGCAACCTCATAATTCAACTTGCTACTTCAGTATCCAATGTTCAAGTTTGCCTCACATCTCTCAAAACATGCCTTCCTGGGCAGTCTTTAGCATCTAATGTCTTCTACCTCAGCTGCCCTCCAGTTCTCCAGCTCTTCTTATGAAGAAGTGGTCCTGCATCATATTCCTTCTTCCTCCAATGCTCCATCAAATTCTGATTCATCTCATCAAGATTCAGGTACTTCATCATCGATTGCTTCTCTACCAATGATATCTCCAGTACACCTCATCCCAAGTCACCTCCACAAGACCATCAGTGAAGGGAAAGACGTCAACTTAATCTCTCTCTCCTTATTTCATCTCACAATTTAATCAAGAATAGAGTCGTCTCTTGTGGTGATGTTTCTGTAGTGCTAAAATCAAAGAACCCTAGACTCATGAAGAAGTTAACGATTCCTGAATTCGTCCTTGACTTCAGCTTACATAGAGATATCGTTTGCTCCACATTTCCTTCCAGGCACGAAGAACTGGACTCATATCTGTACCTCTTAGTTGACCTAGGAGTTAAATACAGGGGCACACATTTTTATGACTGCCATTGTTCCTTTTCCACTAAAGCAGCAGCTGCTCTAGCTCATTTCAATATTAAGCTGAATTGGGCCATTCTGGATGATGAAATATTTTGCTGTTGTTTTGCCAGGCAACAAGCTCCTTCCTGCCAGCTATGCAAGCTCCTTCTTTCATTTCACCTCCCTCTGTCCATTGACAGTACCTGAGTCACTTAAACCACCTTGAAAAGATTCATCGGTTGGATCAGCTTCTACTTCATTCTCCTTTTTGAATATAATTCGCACAGTTCCTAACCCAGGTGCTCTTCCCCACCTCAACTATAATAGACTTGGTCATCCAATAACATTCGCGAGAAATAAAGCTGTCTGCAATAATTTCAACACTGACAGCTGTTCCATCCCTGGTTGTCGCTAACTTCACGTCTACAGTTTTAGCGGCAATCCCCATTCCAAAATAATTAATCCAAAAATGCCTCGACCAAAACAATGACAATTACAGCGGTAGCCACAGACATTGCCAGCTATTTCCAGATATTTTGCAAAATTTCTGAAGAGTTTCTCTCTGATGCCCCTACTGTTTAAACGCAAAAATCATCAGATATTTCTGGAAATATCACAGAAATTTCGGGAAATAGCTGGCAGTGTCTGTGGCTACTACTGTGCATCCCTCTACCCAAGTGGATGTTCAAGCCCTTGCTGAAGTGTTAAAGTCCCATCCTTCTCTACAGCTGGTGGCCATTCTCATCTCTGGATTCACAGAAGGTTTTCCTATCAGCATTTTTGTCCTTCCCTCAGAATCTTTCGAATGTAAAAACTTACAGTCTGCTTTAAAGGAACCAGAAGTCGTCCAGCAACTATTACAAAAGGAACTTAAAAAAATATATATTTCTCATGGGACCTTTCAAGACTCTGCCTTTTCCCACCTATCAGATTAGCCCCATCGGCATTGCCTCCAGAACATTTTTCAGGCAAGAAATGACTCATCATCAGTCTTAATTCTTTGTGCTAAGTCTTTTCCCAGCATCAACTCTTTGATTCCTTCAGATGAATTCTCACTCTCTTATGATCATAAAGATGATGACATTACTATCATTAAACAATTTGGCCTGGCTCCTGGCTTTCAAAGGCAGATGTATTGGATGCTTTTAAAGTATTGCCTATTTGCCCATCCCTATGGCATCTCTATGTAATCAAATGGGAAAATCATTACTACTTTGCTGTTCATCTGACATTCGGTTGCAAAAGCAGCCCGAAACTGTTTGATGTATTTTTGGAGGCACTTTGCTGGTTATTGCTCAATGTCTGCTATCATCCAGCTGTAATTCACGTCTTAGATGATGTCCTACTTATTGATCCACCTGATTCTCCTCCAGCAGCAGACATCTCTGTGCTTACACATCTCTTTCTAGAATTAGCTGTGCCTTTGTCCGAAGAGAAAATGCTTGGTCCTGCTACATCTATCGAATTCCTCAGCATCAAACTAGATTCAGTATGCATGGAAGCCTGTCTGCCTCCTGAGAAACTTCACAGAATCTAAGCTCTGGTTGAATCCTTTTTCACTCGCTCATCCTGTACCAAACATAAACTTCTCTTATTATTGGGATATCTTAATTTTGCCATGCAAATTATTCCTCCAGGTCACTCCTTTATCTTATATCTCCTGAAACTGGCTCCCTCCATCTCTGAACTGCATCATCACATCACCATCACAGCAGCAGTTAAATCAGATCTAGCAATGTGGTCATATTTTTTAACATATTGCAAGGGTTGTGAACATACGGACATAGGAAATTGCCAGCAGAAAAAGGCCTTTATACAATGGCAAAGAAAAATCCTGGGCTCCAATTGGTCACTCTAGGACTGGACCCATGATGTTATCCCAGTACAACATCATGGCTCTAGTTCCAGCACACACACAACCACATCAACCAGCATGAAAATTACTCCACGCAGCCTACATAAGTGATCCCCACTCTGCAGCTCACTTCACCTGCTCGCATGCTGCATTACTAGCTCCCGAGTCCCGACTCCTTCACTAGTAAAAGTAAGATACCCCCTCTTAACAGTCCCCCAGCACTGATCATTACCTAAAGAAAACCTCACTTTCTTTTTTCTTTTATTTCTCATACAATGCCATAGCACCCACTTCACTTTCGGTCGCACAGGCACAGCATCACAATGGAGCACGAGGTCAGCCATTCTGTCACAAAGCAGTAGATAGTGGCTGGCACTGAAAGCGGCAAACTTTACTTAATTTGGCCATGTTCCTCATAGCACCCTCTCCCAACGCCTGATCCAGACTCAAAACCTCACCCATCCCAACAGCTGCTCCACAAGTCAAGATGACTTACCATTCACAGAAATGTGAAAGTCTCCACAACTCCCGCTTCTTTCACATCACAGTTTCTTACGAAAAAAAAAACAAGACAAACTTAATTACATTGGAGGAGCAGTAGTGCTGGGGGGGCAGACTACAGCACAAAAGAAAACATCTTTCTCTACAAAGAATGGGCAGGGAGAGCAAACCCACAACAGCAAAAAAGTAGCTAACCAGCAGTAGCACCACCTGCTGCACATAATAGAAATTGGACTTTTTTGTTACAAAGTATACATCCACATACAAAAAATCAATTATAAACTTAAACAAAGATATATTTTTTTTAATTTTTTATTTTTTTAAATTTTCAAAAACAAGCCACTGTATAATAGCAATAATGCACTTCAGGGTGTGTATGTTGTGCTGGGATAACGTCACTTCTGGGGGTGATTGGACGCACTCAGCCTGTGGCCTCGTGCCCGATCACCTCAGGCTTGACGTTTTTATGGTCTACCCAGTCTGCTTGAGTGTGCAGCTCTGCTATGATATTTCTGTAGAGCTGCCCCCTGCCTCCCCATCCCCATCCCAGAATTCCCTCTCTCCCTCCTCTTCCACCATCCCCTATCCTCAGTGTGATTTTTCCAATAAGCCAGTCCCACCCACTTTTAAATCTATCCACAGTCTTGGCTGAAACCAACTCTTCTTGAAACTTAATCCATCCTGAGATCACCCTTTTGGTGAAGAAATGCCTCCTTACATCTTTTTTAAATTCGCCTTTCCAAGTTTAGATTATGCCCACTTGTTATCCCTGCACCCTTTTTGTTAAACAAGCCATCAGTGTTGACCTTGTTTATGCCTTTAAGGTATTTTAAAGTTTCTATCATGTCCCCCCTCTCTCGTCTCTGCTCCAGTGTGTACATGCCAAGTTCATCTAGTCTCTCCTGATAGTGTTTGTGCTGTAGGCCCCGAACCATCTTGGTCACCCTATGCAGCACACCTTCCAAGAAGTTTATGTCCTTTTTTAGGTGAGGGCACCAGAACTGGCCCCCGTACTCCATTTGTGGTCTAACCAACAATCTGTACGGGGCATTATGACCTCCCTCCTCCTAGATGTGAAACCCCTGGCTATGCAGCCAGGCATTCTTGTAGCTTTAGCTGCCACTTTGCTGCCCTGCACAGATTGTTTCAAGTCTTTGGTGATGATAACCCCTAGGTCTTTCTCTTCCTCTGTCTATACTATTTTCACCCCACCCCCCACCCCAGCCAGTACTCCTCCCTTGGGTTTCATGTGCTAAGATGCATAACATTGCATTTTTTTGTGTTAAAAGCCAGTTGACAGGAATTTGACCATCTCTCCAATTTAGCCAGGTCATACTGTAACTCCCTTCTCCCATCCTCTGTATCCACTCGTCCACAGAGTTTAGTACTGTCCACAGATTTTATCCCTAATCCCTTCCACTATGTCCCCAGTGAAGACATTGAATAAAACAGGGCCAAGAACAAAGCTCTGTGGTACCTCACAGGTGACTGGTCTAAGTTCCGAGATTCTCCCCCTTCCACCATGCACTGACTCCTATTCTGTAACCAGCTCTTAATCCATCCCATTAGCTTCCCCTCACCCCATTCCTTCTAGCTTGCGGATCAGTCTTCTGCGTGAGACCGAGTTGAATGTTTTGCAAAAGTCTGAATAAATTACATCCACTGCTTGTCCAATGCCCTCATGACAAAGAAGTTGACCAGATTTGTCTGGCACGATCTTCTTGACTCAAAACCATGTTGTCTAAGGTCTTGGAACCCATTTGACCCCAAATAGTCCAACAGTCTTTCTTTAAGGATGCACTCCATCCGCTTACTCACCGTGGAGGTCAAGCTGACAGGTTGATAGTTCCCCGGGTCATCCCTAGATCCATTATTGTGGAGTGGCACCACGTGTGCCAGCTTCCAGTTCCTTGGTACCAACCCAGTCTCTAGAGAGATGGTAATCAGGTCCAGAGCCAGTCAGAATGTCAGTCATCTCTTTAAACACCCTTGGGTGCACTTGGTCCGGCCCCAGTGCTTAGTCCAACCGGATGGCCCTGAGAACATTTAACACTGATTCTACCAAGATGGGTGCTTCCAGACCCCCTACCCCCAAAAGCAGGTTCCCTACTGCTCCTGGGTACCGGTCCATCCTTTTCCCTCATGAAGACCGAGCTGAATACTGGTTTAATACCTCAGCTTGCTCCCCACTACCCTCCTTCCATCCCCCCACCTTCTTCAGTCTCACAATAATACTCTCCTTCCACTTCTTTTATTACATACCAGTAGAATTCCTTTTCTCCTGTCTTGATTCCCTCAACCAATTGGAGCTCCCTCCTTGCTTTCACTGCCCAGACAGTTCCACTTGACACCTTAGACTTTAACAGGTAAGCTTCCCTATCCTCATCCCTCTGTGTACCTTTATATATATATGAAAGGCTATTCTTTTCTCCTTCACCCTGTGTGTAACTTTGGCAGTCAACAAGCTAGACCTTTTTTATTAGGTGTTCTTGTTCCTGATTTTGGTACAGGACTGTGTAGCCTCTGTGATACCAGCCTTTATTGCTTCCCACTTCTGCTCTACCCCCATCTCCAGCCTAATCCTAGAGAGATGTATCTTCAGAATTTCTCCCATCCTTCCAAAATCTGCCCTCTTGAAGTTAGCTACCTTGGTGTGAGTCTTTGATTTTCTTGTCCTACTCCGAGGATGAACCATATCATCCTGTGATCGCTCCCTGCCAATGGATCCTCTACCCTAATATCCTGGATAATGGTTTCATTGGCTAAAACCAAGTCCAGAATCCCAACACCTCTAGTGTACATTCTGACCCCTGCTCCAAAAAGCCATCCTGGAAGACATCCAGGACATTCCTTTACGTGGAGTTGGTAGTTGATAGTGTTTCCCAGTCAACTCCTGTGAGGTTGAAGTCACCAGTAAGTACCACTTTGCCTTTGCTTGCTGAGTTTTAATCTGTTCACTTAGATTATTGTCTTCCTCTGCTCCATGTGATGGTGATCTATAGACCACTCCCATTCTGACATTCTCTCCCCTTAGTGACTGGAGTTGTACCCAAAGGGCTTCAGGTTTCCCCTCTGCTTCCTGATCCCTTGTGCAGGTTATATCTTCCCTCACGAACAGTGCCACCCCCTCCCTTCCCTGCATCTCTGTCCTTGCTTGTAACCTGGCACCTCAAGATCCCAATCATTGTGACTGGATGTCCATGTCTCAGAGATGGCCACGATGTCCACCACACACTCCAGCATCAGTGCTTGTAAGTCGTCCATTTTGTTTGCTAGGCTTCTGGCATTTAGGAACACAACCTTCCATCCCTCCCAATGTATTTTCCTTGCTCCTTGTGCCCTTCCCTGGTATCTTGCTTTTCTAGCCCCTTCAATATTTCCCACTGTCGTGTTTACCTGCCCTCCTTGCCCCCATGCCTGGTCTTCTGCTACTCTATCCCATTTAATATCTCCCTCTGTCTTGCTTTCCTGCCCTTCTTGCCCACCCAAGTGAGTTCTCCCCATATCCTTCATCCCCATCCAGAGGGGGGAGGCCAACAGTCTCTCTCTGCATGTGTCTCACACTTCTTTCCAATCCTGAGCCCCCCTTCCACTTTAAATTATATGAGGTAGTCAGAAAGTCACCCAGCCATGAGGTAGTCAGAAACTCACCCCGGTGAACAGGTTATTCTATGTTCTACAAAGATCCATCTTCAGATCTCCAACCCAGGATTTATATTGATGCTATGCCTAACTATGGATTTGCTGCAATTTTTAAAACTTCCTGGTTTTCCGTTACCTGGCCTCAAGACATTTACTGGCTCCGGGACTTCTCAAAGACATCCCCTTTATTCAAAATATATCCAATCATAGCCACTGCATTCACATGGGGCTATCGCTGGTCTCTCCAACCATTTCAATTTTCTCAGATAATCAAACTACAGTCAATATTATTAATAAAGGCAGATCCCCATCTTATCCCATCATGCTGTTCATGCAGAGGCTGACTTGGATCTCTCTGTACCATAAATTTACCATGCAATGTTTTCACATTTCCAGTTTTGCAAAAACCTCCATTGATTACTTATCTTGTTTCCAATTTCAGGAATTTCATCATATCTGCCCAGCAGCAGAACATGTATGACTCCTCCTCCACAATTCTCAGATCTTATCACGATATAACCTTCTACCATCGACAAGCTTAAAGACCTGTCTGATTTCTTGGTCCAGATTTGGAATATAGGTTTCAAAACATTAGGATGTCCATCTTCCGAGCCTTTTCATAATGTGGGTAGGAATATTATTTCGAGAGACTGAAGAAGCTGCTCCCATCCTAAACGAATGACTTGAAAAGGAAAACAGATTAAGGCCCAGTCATCGAAGTAAATTTCTGACATGTTCCATAAACACTTTGGTGGTCAAAGGAGAATAGTTGGTACTAGTCAGGAGAGGATATGAGGAATCGGATGTGGTATGATATTGGACGAGTTGATCAAGTGTCTGTACAGGGTACCAGTTATTATGGGTTGGATAGTAGGTGATTTGTACCCCTTTATGTAGTCACTAGATCTCCTTCACATGTTCTGATACCATAAATGTATACTGTGTATACCTTTCCTGTAGTATGTACGTTGTGCTCCTTGTATCATGTTATTGCATTATGAAATGTACTTTCCAGTACCCAGGTCATGCCTGAAAAAAGGCATCTGGCCCCAGTGCACCCACCTAATCAACAAAGAAATACCTAAAATAAATTTAGAAAAATAAATCTTAGAAGGAGCAGCACCATAGCAAAGTTAAGGACCGGTGGGATGGTGAATGGTTTATGCTTTTGTTTATGCTGTTGTCTATATACCACCAGGCCCTGGTCTCCCCGCACGTGTAGTGAGCTGTTCTCTCCACTTCTGAGTGTATGGTGGAATTCCCCCTCTGCCTTGATCTCACATCTAAATGCTTTCCTGTGTCATATCACTGGAGATCAGGACTGCATACTCATAGATGTGATGGTGTGGGACAGGGGAGGCAGCATTACCTCTGTCTTATGGATGGGCATTTGGCACTGTTGCAGGCTCTGCCATACCCTGGGCATACTGTGTATCCTCTACTGTCTTTGCCTAGAAGTCACAGTGCCTCTTCCTGCATTACCCTTACTTGGTGGGGAAACGGCTCAACCCCCACTTCCCATAGACACATCCTCCACAGTCTCCCTTTGTGTTCCCATTATGTGAACAAGTGATGTTAGTTATTAGTAAGTAAGTAAGTAAGTAAATATTTTTTTATTTGTTTGGCACCCAATCCCAGAGTCTCTGGGCGCTGTACAGTAGAAAAATTTGACAGAGTGGTAAAAACGTTCAGATCATATAAACAATTAATCAAAGACAGATTAAAATTATTAAAACAATTTTGTATAGATTAAAAAATGTCAGAAGGAAAAGCTAGGCTGAAAAGGTGAGTCTTTAGGCTTCTTCTAAACACCTCCACCATAGGGGCCTCCCTCAAAGGTCTTGGCAGTGAGTTCCAGTGGACTGGGCTGGCCAGCCGGAATGAATGATTACCCAAGGTTTTCAGCCTGTTCCTTGGAAATGCCAGGAGGCCCTCGGTGGAGGAATGAAGGGAGCGGGCTGGGGTAGGAGGAGTAAGGAGGTCTGACAGGTAGCCAGGGCCCGATCCATATAGGGCCTTATAGGTGAGCAAGCCCACCTCAAAGAGAGTCCTTCATCTGACCAACAGCCAGTGCAGACCCTGCAGGACTGAGGTCATATGATAGGACCTTGACAGTCCCTTCAGGAGCCTGGCCTCTGCATTCTGCACTAGCTGCAGCCGGCAGAGTTCCCTCCACTGACTCCGAGGTAGAGAACATTACAGTAGTCAAGTCTGGATGTTACAAAGGCATACCCATCACACCCATGACCCAGTTCAATCACCAGTACATCCATCTTATCTGGGTTAAGTCCCAACCAGTTAGAGTTCATCCAATCTTGGATCTCGGCTAGGCATTTATTTAGCACTTCAATGACACCATTTGTCCCTGGTACAAAAGGATATCACATCAACTCCACGCAAGCATTTCAGCATGAACATAATAGCGCAGCAAAATAAGTGAAAAAGTAATAGCGCTAATGGTACATTTTGGCGTAATGCATTTAAATCGCAAAAAGCAATCGTTCCATTTTACTGTTACCGACAAACACGTAAGTGGGAAAGGTTACCTTAGTTCAATAACAGAAGAGCTGATTCTTCTACAGTGTTCTTAATGTGCGTATTAAAGGTTATAGAAAAAGTCATTTAGTATTGATTTGCTAATAAATAGTCATTTGATTGTGTTCTTGACATCTATGTGCAATTTGTTTGTTTTAACTCATTTATTTCTGTCTTAGGACCGCGACTGATGCTTGAGCTGCAAGTTCTGAATAGTGACATCAACAACTCCTTGGTTCACATGCTGCCTTTTGCTGTATATTTGCCCAGTAAACTGAATGGTACCAAGCAAATCGCAATTTCATCACTCTCAGCAGAGATGTTCTAGACATGCTGATCGTCAATTCATGGTGCGGGGGCGGGGCAGGTACATGACTGGGTGCTAACTGCTGTGGCAGGGTGGTGGTTGGTGTCTGTTGGGCACCTAGAAATGTCAGCACAAGCCATTCATGGAGTTGGGGATGCCTGTGACATTGACTTGATTTTAGCCAAATGTAACCAAATGCCTAAGCGTGCACTATAATATTCATTGTCAACTTTGCAATGAAGTGACAAGCGATAACCATGTTTGTCACTGCTTTCGGATGTGCCAAAATTATCGTGCTTTAAATTGCTGCAATGAATTTTCTTGCACACACTTGACATGGAACCCATACAAGGCATGTACAGCTGGGTATCATCTACATAACAGTGAAAACCCAGACTGTACTGTCTGATGAGCCTCCCCGTGGGCTGCATGTATACCGTGAACAACATCGGTGACAGGATTGAACCTTGAGGAACTCCACAGGTCAGATGCATTGGAGAGGAGGAGGAATTTCCCATCAGTACCCTCTGCCTCCCGCCCAAGAGAAAGGACTTGAACCAGATGATGACAGTACTGGTGAGTCCACAATACTCTCTAAGGCAATCCAACAACACGATGTGGTCCACAGTATGAAATGCTGATGACAGATCAAGGATAATGAGAACTGACCACCCCCCTCAGTCTCTTGCCCTGAGGAGGTCATTATGCATCCGAACTAGTGCCGTCTCTGTACTGTGCCTCAACCTAAACCTGGTCTGGAATAGCTCGTAGATGTCAAAGGTCTCCAAGTGTTCCTAGAGCTGCACAGCTACTATCTTCTCGACAACCTTCCCTAAAAATCGGAGGTTGGAAATGGGTCTATAATTCTCCAGGATGCCAGGGTCGAGAGAAATTTTTTTCAGAAGGGGCCTCACCAATGCCTCCTTCAAGGCATTGGGGAAGTCCCCCTCTGAAAGTGAACACCTGGCTGTCCCAGAGAACACTGGACATATAGCCTCGACACAACCCACTGGGAGACACATTGGGCCAGGGTCCAGTTCACAAGTGGGCCACCACTTCAAAATCACCTTAGAGACCTCAGCCACCTACACTGGAAGCTGTCACTTAGGAGTCTTTGTCTCTCATGGCTATGGCTCGCTTTCTGTATCCCCCTCCACCCTAATGTTCCCCATGCCTGGGGTCAAGGGGTCAGGGGATTCTATATGTCCTCTCCTAAACGTTGCAACCTTGGGGTCAGTGCCACTATCCCAATGATCACATAGACCACCCTGAGTGTGGTTTAGTGCCGGTATAACAAATATGATAGATGATATCTTATGAGAGTTGGAATGGACATCGCTATAGTTGTTCCATCTTCTCCCTCTCAGTGCCTCCGTCATAGGGTGTGGAAGATATTTATTTCTCCTTCCTAATTACACAGCATGTGTACCAGTTCCAAGATAGCCAGGATAATTTTAATGATATTGTGACATATGGGTTCTATTAAGTGAGTGTTAGTGTTGTTGTGACATATAGGTAATATGAACCTTTACAAGTTACTTAGTTAGAGTCTGTTTGTTGGACTTTCGGTGATGTCACACCCTGCAATGGAGAGTTTATTAGCAGTTTCATTTCATCCTCACTAAAATGCCTACTACACCACTACAATGTTAGCATAGTTCAGTGGCAATTGCTATTACATAGGTAGCAGACATCATGGTATGCGCAGAATAAGATAAAAAGCAGAAGGAGGCTGGGTTGTGCAGGGGCCAAATATTATTTCCCAAATACCATGAATAAGCTATCCAAATATTTGAAAATGAATAAAAAATAGCCCCTCTATATGAGTGATATTTAGTATTTGACTGGGGTGATTTAAAAAAATTGATTTCCATAGGCTTCCTTTTTCCTAGGTGGCCAGGGCTAGTCTCCTGGCCACCACCTGACTCCTTTAACAATAAATTCACCGCCCCCCCCACAACTCTGTGTCTGCTTAATATTAAACAAACATTTTGGATTATTGGCAGTGCCACCAGGAGCTGGCATCGACCTTTCTCCTCTGACAAGCCCCACAATCCTCAAAGCAGTATATTCACTCTGAAATGGCCCTCCTTGACCAGACCGATAAACTGAAGGGAGCTCTTACCTTCAGTTCAGGGTTAGCTGAGTCAGATCCCCCTCAGTAGTGTGGACTCCTGCCACCCCAATATGTAGTGTCAGGCACAGCCACCAGCCAGCCAATTTCTTAACAGAGAAAGTGGGAGGTGTACAATCCTGATGAAGGGGGTGGGTCAGCAGCATCAAAGTGATGCTAGACAATCTTATTAGCTGAGGCTGCCTAGCTTCACTTTGATGCTACTGACCTGCCCACTTCATCACGATCATGCACTACCTGTGCTCTCTGCCTTAGGACACTGATTGGCTGTGGCTAACACTATGGAATGGGCGGTGGGAGTCTGCACTACTTGGGGGGGGGGGATCTGACTGAGCTAGCCAGGAAATGAAGGCACAAGCCACCCAATTCATCACTCAAGTCAAGGGGGTCTGTTTTCAAATTAATATACTGCTGGGGAGTCACGTGATGCAGGACGCTGACTAGTACCCTGAACACGTAGCTCCAGCCACCCATCCCTATTTACGATTAAATTACCAGTTTAAAGGTTGAAATCTTTGGAGCTTTGTAGTGATATATCTGACTGTAATAGAGGAGAAAACTTTCAGCAACCCCAAATGGTAAATGGAGGTAGAAATGCGGAGATCACCACTAAAACATGCTCCGCCCGCTATTCTGAGCAAGGCCCCTAAGAAAACTAAGGCCTCACCATCTACAGTGGATCCAGACGTAGAATTGGGCACTCCGGAGGATGAACTTTTAACCCTGGCAAGATTTTTGGCCAAATTCAAGCCCTTCCGGGAGAAAATGCTCTCACTTAAAGAAGATTTACAGTCGGTAACCCAAGCTATAGATGATCTATCTAGGCGTACAGAAGACACTGAAACTAGAGTCCTATTGGTGGAAAATCACTTCACTAGACAAGAATTGGAGCTAGTCTCATTGAGACAAAAATTAACCAAAATGGAAAATAAAGTGGAAGATTTAGAGGGAAGGAGTAAAAGAAATAATGCAGTTATCATCGGGGCTCCTGGAGAAGGAGGAGGGAGCCAACACGATTCTTTTCACGCAGAAGCTGTTGAGGAAATTAGCAGGCCCAACGTCCTATGTCTCAAATTATACAATCGAGCAAGTGCATAGGGCTGTCAGACTGATGCCACCACCCGGAGCTCCTCCACGCCCATTCATATTCAGGTTTCTCAGTTATCAGGAGCGGCATTATTTCTTCATGAAAATCAAAGAGATTCAAGAAATAAACTGGGAGGGCTCCCATCTAAGAGTAGCACAAGATCTGCCTCTAACTATTCGGCAACAGAGAGAGACCTACCATGAACTAGTAGTCAAGTTAATTGCCTCCAACATCCGATTTTGTATGGGGTATCCAGTCAGGCTACAAGTTCTGATCTTTGGTTCTTGGTCCACTAACGAGGATGTGAATGCCACAACCGTCAGTCTGAAAGCAGCTTTTCCAGATTTCCATAAGGAGGGTTGACCTGACTTTACCTAATGGAATACAGATATCTTGTTATTAGGAGTACAGGAATTTGATTTCTTATGGGACTGAACTTGGTTTTATCCCTGGGATCGGCACCAGATTCTCATGTCCAATCAAGGGTTGAGCCTAACTGGGTCACCACATCTTTCCCCTACCACATTAGTTCCTTTCCATGCTTTCAGTTTTTGTTGGAAACACAGACTTAATGCATACACTCTATTGGCTCTATTTGGAACTGATTCTAGACTGGTTTCATGGGGAGATGGTACCTCTGTAGCCTGTATCATAGACTAAGCGAACACTATTCTCTTTGCAAGTTTTTGGTGCTTGCAAGAGCTGGAGAACCATTCTGTATTTAAGTGCCCCTGAGAAAACACTAGATGGCGCTCACTACCTTCAGACACTGAGAAGTTTACTATTAAATCCCTCCAAGTAGCTTGTATCTACTGTTCATCCTTTACCATGGTTTATACCTTTCTTTTTGAAGAGATCCTTTGAATTTATTCCATGTTTATACTGTTTAGGTCACCAATTTACATCATATATATATAATAACAGAGAACATGATCTCTTTTTCCTGTTTACTTTTATTTTTTGTTTTCCTCTGTTACTGTTATATTTTAAAATACCAAATTGGTAGAGAGCCATTTTAGCAAGGAAACACTGAAGGCTCCTTGAGTTTTGGAATTGGCCCTGAACTAAATTCAGTCTCCTTTTCATTTTTCCTTTCAGGTGGATACAGCAGGAGATTGCAAGAAGCAGCAGCAATCATTGTCTAATATTTTATTTTATGACTGCCTTGCTTATCTGTCTTGGGTCTGAAAGATATAATTTTTTCTCCTTTGTTTTTTTTTTTTTTTATCACAGCTCTAAAGTTAAGGAATATTAATCCTTTTAGATAGACTCTTGGTTAATTAGGTTCTTCCCCTAGAGTTAAGGGGGAACCTTACTTAGAAGTAATAATTGCTTTATTAATTTATTAATGAGTGTTCAATTTTGTAACCCAGGAATAAGCATGTAAGGGATGGAATGGATTGTAGAGAGAGAGTGGGGAAGTAGGATTTCTTGCAAGCACGAACCACAGTGTATTTTTGTTGGTTGGGAGGGGGTAGAGACAAAACTTTTTTTTAGTACAGGGGACTGCTTTTAATCATGGGAGGGATCAGGAATTATTTTTGGGACGAAAGTTTGGGGGGGAGCTGAGGGGTTTTGGGAGAAGGGGGAAGGGCACCTTGTAACCATTGTAGCAGTGAAAAGTGAATGCTATTTAATGGGTGGACACATTAACCAGAGGCCTTTGAGATAAAACTCCCTAGATAATAGAGTGAGGTACTATTTTCTCTTAATGACACATGGGTAGTAGTTATGAGTACGTTACATGGAATGTTAAAGGAGCCAGAAATAAGACAAAGAGGTACAAACTCCTTAAGCATTTACAGATACAAAATAGTCATATTATATGTCTGCAAAAAATGCATATGCTTGAATCAGAGTCTAGTTTGTTTAGACGCCAATTTGTAGGGCAAGTCTATATGGCTGGGGATAGTACGGCTAGTAGAGGAGTTGCCATTATGATAGCAAGAACTATTCCTTTTGTCTGTGAGCAATGTATTAAAGATCCGAATGGATGATACATTTTTCTTCAGGGACTGTTCAAACAAACGAGACTGGTTATTGGTAGTGTGTATGGTACTAATGTGGACACATCAAGTTTCTTCCTGGACTTGCTGAAGATTCTGTTCCCTCTTGCTCATCTTCCTATTATAATGGGAGGAGACTGGAATTTACCATTCTCTCCAGAGGTGGATAAGGATGGGAAGAAAAGAACAGGATTAACCCCGGCCCAACGTGCCATAAGGGAATTATCCGGCTCTGTGGGGCTATGTGACCCCTGAAGGAGAATTAACCCACAGCTTAGGGAATTCACTTTTACATCTGAAGTCCACAAAACCAGGTCAAGGATTGATTACTTTTTAATCAGTCAAACTATGCTGTCAGGGCTGTCAGCTTGTTTCATAGTCCCGAGGGTTATATCGGATCATTCCCTGGTACGTTGCTCCTTAAACCTCCACTCCCAATCTCCCAGACAAACAATTTGGAAGCTAAATAACCAATTACTAAAGTCTGATCAAACAAAAGAGTATATTAGCAAAGTCATAGAACAGTTTGAAACAGAGAACCTCAATTCCACCGGCAAAGGAGATATCGAGTGGGGAGCCATGAAATGTGCATTACGGGGAGAATTAATTAAATTGGCAGCAGAGAGGAAAAGGGATAGTAGGGCAAGGCAGCTTCTGGAAGCTATCCAGGACACTGAAAAGACTATCTCATCAGCCACTCCGGTGGATATTAAACAAAGGTTGGTAGGGCTTAGGAGTCAGTATAATGAAATTCTGAGAGAGAAGGAAGAATATGCCATTCTCAAAACCAAAGTAACATATTTAGATCATGGGGAGAAATCAGGACACTTAATGGCCCTTAGATTAAGAACTGCAGAATCTTCCAAAATTATCCAAAGTATCACATCCTTGAGAGATGGAACAATTAAGCTACTTCCACAGGAAATTATAAAAGAGTTTGAGCAATACTATTGTGACTTATACAGTCTCATGACCCCTCAACCTCAGAAAACAACTGTGGAAACATATTTATCCACTGTTCAGCTCCCTAGGGTTCTGGACAAATTGGTGTGTGGATTATCTTCTCCCTTTTCTGAATTGGAAATTTTAGAGGCTATTCAGTTACTATCCTCAGATAAGACCCTAGGACCGGATGGGTTTTCCCCTAATTTTTATAAAAGTTTTGCTAAACAATTACTCCCCAGTTTGAAAAGACTGTTCCATGCTGTACTTAATTCAGAGGAGGTGGATAAAAACTTATTTGAAGCCCTCATAATTATCATTCCCAAACCTGGGAAACCCCCCGATAAGGTTACCAGTTACCACCCCATTTCATTAATTAATTATGATGTTAAACTCCTAGCCCAAATCCTAGCAAATAGACTAGGGAAAGTCATGCCTTATCTCATACATAACGACCAGGTCGGATTTATGGTGGGCAGGATGGTCTCTGATCACATGCATAAACTGTCTCATTATCTTTTCCGTCTCCAGAGACTCCAATATTCTGACTGGTTTGTTGTCTCTGGATGCGGAGAAGGTGTTTGACAGAGTGGATTGGCAGTTTTTGTCCCTGACTATGGAAAAATTTGGGTTCCCTCTTCCCTTTATCAAAAGTGTTTTTTCTCTATATAACCACCCTAGTGCAAGAATATATGGTAATGGGGTCTTCTCTTCGGTCATCCCATTGGTGTCTGGTACCAGACAAGGATGTCTCCTTTTCCCTCTTCTCTTTAACCTCTATCTTGAACTTCCCCTTAGTAAATTTAGGCAGGATCTGAGTATACAAGGGGTGGTAATTTGCTCTCAACAATTTAAGGTTTCCACATATGCGGATAATGTTCCGCTCCACCTAATACACCCTAGTGAAACTTTCCCGGTGGTAATGGAAATAATACAGATGTACGGTAAATTGTCTAATTACAAAATAAATATAGGGAAAACCATGGTGTTTCACCTTAACTCAAAGCTTTCCAAGAACACAGTAGTGGACTTGGGATTGCAGTGGTGCCCACACACTATTAAATATTTAGGGATTGTGCTAACTAGGAGTGAATCCAAGTTAGTCAGATTAAACTTGGACTCAATTCTTAATACTGTTCAGCAGGATTTACCAAGGTGGTGCTGTCTCCCCCTCTCTCTTTGGGGCCGCATCAATTTAATCAAAATTAATGTTTTACCTTGGTTGTTTTACCCCATTAACATGCTAGACATTTGGATGCATTTGAAATGGTATAAGAGAGTTCATACAATCATTTCTGATTACCTCTGGCAGGGGGAAACCCCTCGTTGAGCTTATCATAAGCTTGTGGTTCCCAGGGAGAGAGGTAGATTGAGATTGTCTCATCTAGGGCTATATTACTGGGCCAGTAGTACAGGCAAGTATATAAAATGGTTGTTGGATCCAGTGGATGAATTTACTATACCATATGTTCCCTTCTGGGTTATATTGGAGATAGAGTTAATTAATGGAAATGGGGTTGACCCAATTGCCCTATTATACTCTGTAAAGAAAAAATTCCCCCCAAAATTGATTTCCACTCCAATTACCATTTCTATCCATATGCGTGCTCAATTATGTTCATTCCTAAGGTATGCGCCCAGATGTGACCCCAATCAACCACTGTGTCATAACCCTAATCTAAAGATTGGGGGGGAAATTATTTCAGATACCTGGTTACCCCAGCTGAAGGGTCTGAGAATTAGAGATGTCCTTCAGGACAGGAGATGTGACCCGGTAGAAACCATTCTCAGGAGGCTGCATATTGGTCATAACCAAGTATTTAAGGTTTATCAGCTTAGACATTTGGTGGCTAATTTGCAGGCAGAGCTTAGGGAAGGGGTGATTCCTGCAACCTTTTTTGAATCTCTCTCTCATACAGTATGGAACCCACATGTTGTATCCAATTTATATAGTTCTGTGGTTAACCAAGCTTATGCGGGGTTTGATGGTAAGCCTCACTATTGGACAAATCAATTCCCAGAGCATGAACGAAACTGGGAACTTATATGGCAACATAATTACAGACATATCACCCAGGATAGACTAAGGGTAATGCACTTTCAATTTTTAAATAATATGGACTGGACTCCCGCCAAATTATATAAAGTGGGTAGGCTGCCTAATTCCCTTTGTAACAGATGTCATCAGGCAGAGGGCAACCTCCTGCAGATATTTTACGATTGCCCCCCTGTAAAGGAGCTCTGGAATATAATTAGAAACAAAGCTGATCCATTACTTGGAACCGACCAACTCTTCACTCCAGAGGAATGTTTAACAGGAGATTATGTTAACGTGAACGTGAAGGCTAGACGGTTTTATATGGCCATAATCTCTTCTTCTTTTAAAAAACTAGTTTTGTGACATTGGCTAGATGATCTCCCTTTAACTTATACAGAATGGTTGAAGGAATTATGGTTCAATCTTAATGTTGACAAATTTGAAGCAAGTATGAGAAACTGCTTACCTAATTATAGTAGAATATGGGAGAAATGTCATACTTTATACTTGCTTCAATCTGGTGTACAATCACTACCCTCAGAATGAATAGATTGAGGTATTTTGGGGAATTGATATGTCCTCTGCTAAAATACTGTATAATGCTGCTATTAAAATTCTTGGAGTGATGGACTGAGTGAGGTGGAGGGGGACTTAGGGGTGGGGGTAATGGGAGGGTGGGATGGGGAAGGGAGGGTGGGAGGACAGATCAATAAGTGTACATTATCATTTCATGTTCATTATTATCTAACTGTACTGAATACATATCAGTGCTTCTTGCTGTATAATTAACATAAAAACTACAAAAAAACTGAATTTCAAAAAAATTAATATACTGCTTTTGGCCAGCCCAGTGGCGAAGAGGGCTGAGGCGCCTTGGCTGCCTTACCTTTTCCCACACCAATGACCTAGGTTCAGGAATGGACTCGGGTCGTGGGGGGGTCAGCTGGGGAGAGGAGGATCGAGCATCAGGAGGACTGCTGTCCTCCTCTGGGGAGGGAGAGCTGACATTCCTGCTGCTTGTCTCCTCTCTAGCAGAGGCTGGGAGGCAGGCAGTTCAGGACTATATCTTGGGCAGGAGAGATGGCAGCTGTCGATGTCTCACACATGGTAGTGTGTCTGGGCATGTCTGGATGGCACTGCATGTCTATCCCTCCAGGGGAAGGAAAAGAGGAAAAATTACCAAGTGCAGTGTGGGATGAAATTGACCTCTCACTGGCTCTGCACCAGCTACAGGGCTCTCTCCAGGAACCAGATCTGTTTGTCGGCAGTGAGGGTCCCATCATCGATCCCCATCACGGGGGAAAGCTGTGTGGGAAGAACCAGGATGAAGGCAAGACCCTGGGATGCCAGGTGATGGGCTGGGTGGGAGGGAGTCAGTGGAAGGAGCTGCCTGTACCACAGTGGGGCAATAAACAGACTAACTGTAAAAAATATACTGCTTTGTGGAGTGCTGGGCTTGTCAGAGGAGAAAGGGAGGTGTCATCTCCTGGTGGAGCTGGCAATAATCCCAATTGTTTTTAATATTAAGCAGACACAGAGTAAAGGGGAGTAATTAATGTTGAAGGAGCCAGGAGTGTACCCAGGAGACCATCTCTTCTTGCCTGATAAGGGAGGAGAGGCTTTTTTAACCCTTAGGCTGCCGACAGAATTAGAATGTATAGGAATTTTGGACTGATATATCAGTCCGCAGCCCTGAAAGGGTTAAACATCCTCCAGCCGAATACCAAATACATGAGTATTTGGAATCCCCGAATATAGTATTCAGCTGAATATTCAGAAAAAGGTATTCATGCAATACTAGAAGTAGGCAGTGGCAGCATTTACTGATGATCAATGGGAGATGGGATTGGGCATCTCCATGCCGGCAAGCAGGATGGCACCATCTCCAGCACACCCATCTTGCTCTCCCTTGGGGATTACCAATGTGTATATCCTTGAAGAACTGAAGTCCTTCCAAACTGAGCTGACCAGCTCCTTGTAAACCCTACAGCATGATGTGAATGCCTTACAGTCAGAATCTAATGAGCAGCAGGGAGCCCTCTCTACCCTTTCTGAATGGACCAATGCCATCAGTAACCTGATGCTATACATGCATCATAGGTAAGTACAGCAAAAGCAGAAATGCAGTGACCTGGAAGGTAGGCTCAGGCATAAGAACTTGGGAATTTATGGTCTCCCTAAAGGGGAGGACATTCCTCAGATCACAGCTTTTGTGGACAAAATAATTCACACTACCTTGCAAATGCCTGACTCTAAGGCCCTGCATTTGGAGCATGTACACAAGGCACTTGTTCTGAAGCCTGGCCCAATGGAGCATCCTCACTCCAGTATTCTAAGATTTTTAAGCTGCGCTACAAAAGAACGTGTGCTGTCAGAGACTTTGAAAAAGAAAGAGACCTTCTGAGGAGCCCATAAAATTTATCTTGACTAGGACTATGCCCCAGAAATCCAGGCAAAATGCAAGGCTTATTCTTCATGCCTCAAGGCCCTCCTGCAAACTGGCTTGCATTTTCACTTCATTTGCAAACTCCATTCCCAGCAAAGCTTAGGGTGCATTTCCCTGATGGTTCCATCATATACCATACAGCTAAAGATGCTACTGAGGACTTGAAGCAGAGGGGGACAGCTGTTTCCTTACCACCACTACCCGAGCAGGTGAGCTGTGTTCTCTGCACCGCAGCACCAGCAGCATGACCCAGGGAACCACGACCAGTCGATTAGAGACACTATTTTGATGGCAGACATAGCCAAACACCAGGCCCCTTCTACACTGCAGGACATTAAGGACCTTCTTAGCACTTTTATTGGGTCCCCTGTTGAATGGGGATTTGATACAGACTAACTATGGATAGTAAAACTTTGATTTAAAAGTAATTTTCAATGTATTCTCATCTTTAATTTTGATTCTTGGATGGCATGTATGTGCTAATACATTTTAAGCACTGATATTGGGAGCTGGAGCCCGGTGGGGGTTGCATGGTTTGCCTTCTCTCTCTCTCTGGACCCGGGGATGGGGGTCAGCTGATAGCTGCACTGCTGTGGGCTCTAGGTATATTTTACTTATCGTTGATGGCAGGCCCCATCCTTTTCTTCATATGACTTCAGTGAGCTGTGCATACTTTGTTAATTGGGCCTTCTGAACATGGGTATTGGGAGCGGAGCCACCCATGTGGCTCAGCTCACCTGAGCCCTGCTTGGGCAGGCTGGATCCTCAGTTTAGCCATGCCAGAAGATAGGTATTCCCTCCACTAGGGTGTTATCAACTCTGTGACAGCACTTAGACTGGGGCTTCTGGGGGTCACTCCTTGCTAGATGGGGTGGGAAGGCCACAGCTGCTCATAGTCTGCTTCAAGATGCATGCTGGCACGTTAACACTTAACACTTGTTATAGGTGGACCTTCACTGGTGTGGGGCAAAGTATTTACATGGTTAGAGCAGCTCAAGAATCATTATAAAGCAACCTGAGGGGATAAAGGTCTCTCTGGGAAGAGAATGACAACAATGCAGTAGTCACTCAGTTGCTTCCATGAGGCAAGGGGGTCTCAGGAAGGGGGGAGCAGACAGGGTGGGTGCCCCTGGCCCTGTGGCAGGTCTTTGGAAGAGAGAGGATTTTCCCTCAAAGACCAAAGGGGTTTTCTAAGATTTTGTTAGCACAAACATGAAATTTGCAGGCTTCCCTGTCACTGTTTCTACTTCTATAGTGCTGTCCCTAGTACCTATCCTTGGATTTCTGACTAATATAGCAGAAGGTAGTTTAGATCATACAGTATGTATAATAACAATTACAAAGAAAGCTCCTGTGGGAGGAGCAAAATGCCATCAGGCTTTTTGTGGTGGTCTGCAGTGGGTGACATCTTTCTGGCTTGCACATATATATTCATATCAGTGTGGAGATATTAAATAAATTATTAACTTTCTACACAGACATACTTTTTGATCCTCTCTTGTTAATTTCAGGGGTGAGTTTGCTAGGCTTTTTCTTCTGTAATTTCACTGAACTGTAGCCTTACACAGCTCGAGCTGCTGGGCGACTTCTTTTCTTTTTCCCATATGTATAATAACTAGGAATATAGCCTCTTTATATTCTGCAGTGCACTCCAGTGTATACAACATGCCTCCCACTCATCACAGTATTCTGGCAGTATAGGAGAGTTCAGGAGCTGGTTGCATACAAGCTTCAGTCTTTGCAGCTTGACGTTTTTCTGGTGAAGGGGTGTTATGGTCTGACAAGACCTGTTCACCCCACCCTGAAGTAACAAGTATTCTGTTACGGGGGTCTAAAACTTTGTTGTGACTTTTCCACTCACAGGAGCTTGCACCAGTTCCTACACAGGAGACAGATCTTCCTTCCCCCTACTTTAAAAGTACAGTTGGAGGGATTTCCCTCCATAC
Organism: Neoceratodus forsteri; assembly: GCA_016271365.2. NCBI lineage: Eukaryota > Metazoa > Chordata > Ceratodontiformes > Ceratodontidae > Neoceratodus > Neoceratodus forsteri. The sequence goes on along the minus strand of CM057450.1, from coordinate 653,274,867 downwards.
CACTGTATCACTAGCAGGCAGCAGCCTCATTGGTTCCTCTCATATATTGTTTTCTGTATCTTGTACGTCAGCTCAGTTTGTGCAATGCTTCTCAATTTTTCTAATGTTGTCCTTCTTAAGACTGGGTCCTATGCGACTGGATTTGCTCTTTCACCCTTTCCTCAAATTCAATAGTTCAGTTCTAAATTTTGTGGTCACTACCCAGACATATGGTACTTTAAGTTGTTTGTGCTTGAATTTCTTGGGGGGAGGGAGACAATGCATCACTCCTGGAGTCATCTGAGAGGGGATTTGGAAACTGACACCAGTTTAGAGAAATTCCAGGTATGTTATCATACTTCCTTCAGGATGACATGTCCTTCTATTATGATTTCATATATCTATATTATTATATATTATCTATAGTATTATAATGAGTTGTTTTGAGGGCTTCAGTGGGGGAATTCAAGGTGTGATGGGATAAACTTAAGGACAAAATCAAAACGGGGAAGGGGAGATGGTAAAACAGTGGTATCAGTTGGTGGGGAGGGGTGTGCTAGGGGTGGGGGGCAGCAACACTGAGACCTGCACACTCAGACAGACTCGATAGACTGCTAGGCCTTTATCTGATGGCTTTATCGTATGTTCATATCTATAGTATCCACAACTTGGTTAAATTATGCAGGGTGCTGCAACAGTTAAAAGAACAGCCTGATGTTATCTTCCTACAAAATACTTATCTCTCTGAGGAGGAACATAAAACATTTTGCAACTTTGGCTTTTCCATGGTGCTGGCTTCCTCACATACTGTAAGTCTAGGAGATGAGTGGGTGCCATGATCTTGATCTCTTGCAGTGTACCTTTTCAGCTTCAGGACCAGATGACTGATAAATAAGGTGGCTACATAATAATTGTGGGGACTTTGTACAATGCACCAAGTCACTCTAGCGAGTGGGTACTTGCCCCCAGGGTCAGACAAATCTCAGCCCAGAGTTCCTTTTAACAACCTCTTTCCTAAGCTTCAGGGCCAGTTGTTAATAGGAGACCTTAACAGCACCCTTAATCCAACCCTTGACCCAGCCCCAACTTCTCAATACCTCCCTTTAGAAATATTTTAAAGCCACTTTGGCCCACTTGGGCTTCATTGACGTTTGGTGGCATACCTTTCCCTCAGGGTGTCCTTACACACATTTTACCGCCACAACAGGTGCATCTGCCCATCTTGACTACATTAGTACTACCACCAAGCACCTGAACTTATTGCAGAATATCATGTGTGGGGGAAGTTCACGTTCTGATTATGCTCCCATTCTGGCAAAGTTCAGTCTGGGATGGCCAGTCCATAATATCCACTAATGATTTAGGCTAGCCTTGCATTGAGATCAGGAGCTCCACACTTTACTGATTGGCAGTATACCTCATGCTCTACTGAGGAATGTAGACCTTACCATCTCTCCTGTAGTTCTATGAAACATGCTTAAAGTGGTGATCTGAGGAAAACTTTTAGCGTACTTCTGTAAAAAAGAAAAGAAGCAGTGGGACCGTAAGCTCAGCAATCTGCAATTTTTTTTAGTTTGCATACCTTACAATCTTTTCTTTTACAGGGGATACCACAGTTGCCTCCCAAATAGCTAAAGTGAACCAGGATATCCAATATATCCTGGATACCAAAGTGGAATAAGCCTGATAATACCTCCAACACTCATACTACGAGGTGGGGCCTGTAACTCAAATCCTGGCTCAGAGATTGCGAGCTCGTAAAATACAAGTCTGCATATTGCAAATGTTTGATCCCCTCTCAAAAACCTTCATCCATCAACCAAAGGCCGTTCAGGAGGTCCTTTCCCAGTTCTACTAAGAACTGTACACTGCTAACACTGAGACCAGTCCTGCAGACATAACAGGCTTTCTTCAACCCCTCCCTCTTCCCGAGATGGCTCGGCAGCTGCTAACCCTGATCTCTGTAGAAGTGATCCAGTCTGTTTTCTGGGATTCCGAAACTGGTAAGTGCCTGGACCCAGATGGTTTTCAGCTTGAATTTTGTAAAGAATTCCAGGAATTGCTTCTCCCACCTTTGTTTTCAGTATATCAGTCTGTTCTATCAGATAACCCCACTACCTTCGTGGCAATATGATACAATTTCAGCCCTACCTAAACCCAATAAAGATCCCAGATTTGTATTCTCTTACAGGCCTATTTCCATTCTAAACTGCAATTATAAAATTTGTATGGCCATTTGGGCCAAACATCTGGAAACCTGCTTCCTTCCCTTTTGGATAACCCAGGGAGGGATGGGTTAACCACTGACCTGTATCAACTGATGCCAAGCATGGTGCTTCCCTTTCTGCTATCTGCACTGTGAAAAGCACAGTCTAACAGATGACTCCCCAAAATCATGGGTGAAGCAATAACTACCCTGTTACCAAAGAAATCTGATGAACCACTGGATTGCACTAATTGTTGGCCAATCTCGGTCATCTGCATTGACATCAAAATTTTAGTGAATGCTCTGGCCTTAAGACTGAAAGCAGCATTGCCTTACCTCATACACCATATCCAGGCAGGATCTTGCAAAGGGAAACAGGTAGTAGACTACATGCATATGCCACTCAACTTGATGCACTTAGTGGAATCTGCTAACTCATCTATGGCAGCAATGCAGTGGATATTTACAAAGCTTTCAACTCCGTACAGCTGGGCTACCTATATGAGGTCCTAGAGGCCTGCAAGTTTGGTCATTACTTCAGGGGATGGGTTTCTGCCCTCTACAGCTCCCCCTGTTTCCAAACCCTTTTGGCTGCAGAGGGGCACTCAGCAAGGTTGTCCCTTCTCCTCCATTATGAAGCTGCTGGCTACTGTTGAGGCATTAAGAATCCAAGTAGGTAAGAAAACCTTGTTAATTAATACATATGCAGGTTATCTCCTTCTTATACTGTCATAGCTCTTCCACTCTCTGCACCCTCCCCAACACTTCTTATGCTCACTGCCTTTGCTGAGGCTTCAGGCCTCTCAGTTAAACTCAAGAAAACCACATTCTCACCTCTGAATAGCCTCTGCAATGAAGCTTGTTTCCAAGGCTCCAAAGTGACATGAGTAGGTGAATGCTTCAGATACCTGAATGTTAAGATTACCTACAAGTGGGTGGACCTGGTGATCACCAATCTATCCCCCCTGCTCTTGGACCTAGAACATGAAATATAATGGTGATCTAAGCTGAGTCTCACCCTTATGGAAAAGACTAAGGCAGTAAGAATGTTCATCCTCTCTAACTTTGCAAATACTGTATTTGCAACATGCTTCTTATTATACCAGATAAAACCTACCTTAAAAAAGAATACCTCCTCATTCACTTTCTCTGGGAGGGCAAGTCACCCTGTTTAAGTAAGGTCAAATGGAGAGCACACTGGCATTTGGAGGGGCTACCCTGGTTTGAAGTTAGGCTTTAGCCTACCATGTGGCACAAGCAATGAAATGGCTCATTCTGCCCAGGGATAACTGATCACAAAGGGTATCAGTAGAGGTGGCTACAGATCAGGTTCACAACCTCAGCCTCCTGCTTGATAATAAAAAGATAGGGAAGGCAAAGGAGAACACCATACTTCATGCCACCATACATGCTTGGGACCAATATATGTGCCTAACTTCTGCACTGAAAGTCTCCAGAGCCCCAACCAGAACCTACACATATCTCTGGCAGAACCCCTGCATCCTGGTAGGAGGAAGGCCAATCTGGTGGAAAGACTGGGAAAGGACGGTATCAGAATAATTGCTGACATTTCCATTCCCAACTCAGACATGTTGCTCCCCTTCCAGCAGCTGAAGGCTCAATATGGAAACAAACAGACTTCTGGAAGTACAACCAGTTGAGAGCAACTCTGCAGAGCCTCGACAGACCTCTCAAGACCCCCGCCCAGATGGCAGTGGTTACAGAAGGCTGTCATCACACCCACTGCCAGAGGTCTGGCAGGCAAAGTATGCTACAATGTCAGAGATACCCAACAGCCTATCCTAGAATCATAGGGGATTTTCAAAGCCCCAGGACTGACACAAGGTGGTTGTGTCAAACAGGTGAGACACAGCTTGCACTTTGCGTCATACTTTGTGGCATTCCAGATTCAGAAACACAGTCTGTCTCTGAATCAGGACCCACTTCAGCCAACTGACACTGTGCCCACTTGTGTCTACAAGCAGGGTATGCCATGCCGCAAGGGGGCTTGCACCATGGTGGGGCTGCAACATCCCCTTTTCTGGGATGCCAGAAGCCCCACTATGGCCACAGCAAGGGGCTGGAGTTAGACCATTGAAACGGTGGTCTAAGCCCTTTGCACCACAGCGGCCTCCATGGAGACATGTCTGTCAGAGGCTCTGATGGGCATGTAGGGGGTCAGGATGGGCAGGGGGGTAGCACCGCTGCCTTTGGGGAAGGGGTGGGTGAGCATCCAATGGCAGTAGCATCCATTGTGGGTGCCAATTTGTGCACAGGACTGTGACAGACAGGGAACGGCATTGGGGGTATGGAAACTGGCAGTGCCATGGTGCCATGTGGGCACAGCCCTGGAGGCTGCTGTTTAGGCTATGACCATGTGGGGCCATGGCACTGTCTGTTTCCATATACCCCAAATGCCATTCCATGTCTGTCACAGTCCTGTGCACAAATTGGCCCCCCCAACGGGTGCTACCACCATCAGATGCTCACCCACCCCTTTCCAAAAGGCATTTGTTCCATCCCCGTCCATGTCGACCCTGGACTCAGCCTGCCTGCCCTGTGTGTGTGGCCCACAACCCCGACCATCCCAGCACCTCCATAGTTGTGGTGAGGGGTGGGTGGCTGGAACCCTGCTACATTATCCGAAGGTGCATCATTGTCATTGCCGCACACCAGTGGGTGCATCACATCCTGGAGTTCTGGCACAGGGACCCTGTTCTACCTGAATACAGTGCAGGGTCCCTTACACAGCCAGGATGTGGCAAAGCCCCTAGATCACCACAACTTGTGGTAATCTAGTGGGTCATTGAAAATCCGGCCCTATAGAATTTAAAACATAGAGACCGAAGAATTTGATGGCAGATAAGGACTGCTTGGCAAACCCAGCCTGCCCATTTTTTTCCTGCCATTACTGTTACCACAGACTACACAGTCTCTCCCTACCCCCGGCTTTCCACTAAGATTCCTTTGTTCCTATCCCATGCATGCTTGAAGTCCATCACAGTTTTTGCCACCACCACCACCTCCTCTGGAAGACTGTTCCAGGCATCCAACACTCTTTCAGTGAAGAAGTACTTCCTTATATCTCTCTTGAATTTACCCCCTTCCAGCTTCACTGCATGTCCCCTTGTTCTCATGTGTCTTTTTCCTAAAATATGCTCTCCTCTCCTCTTGTACCCTATTTACCTTGTGAGATATTTATATGGCTCTATTACATCCCTATCTCTTGCAGGGTGTACATATTTAGGTATTTCAGTCTCTCTTCTCATAGGACTTCTGATGCAGACCCTTCATCATTTTAGTTGCTCTCCTCTAGGCTGCCTGTACTCTTCCTATGTCCTTCCTGAGATGTGGTCTCCAGAACTGTACACAGTACTCCAGGTGGGGGTTTCACCAGTGATCAATGCAATGGCAATGGCAACGCCACTTCCCTCCTTCTGCTGGTGATACCCCCTCCCTATGCACCCAACATCCCACTGTCCTTACCCACTGCCTTGTCACAATGGTTAGCCACCTTGAAGTCATCAGATATGATTACTCCTGTGTCCCGTTCCTGTTTGTAACTGTCAATACATTCTTTTTACCCCCACTGGAGTGTCCACCCTTTTGTAGATTTTGGTGTCATCTGCAAAGAGACAGACCTTTCCTTCTAGATAATCTGCAATATCACTTATAAAGACATTAAAGAAGACTGGTCCCACCCCAGTACCAAGCCCTGTGGCACCACACTGGTCACCTCCCATCCCCAAAGTGAACTCTGTTTAACATCACCCTCTGTTGTATATTCCTTAACCAATTTGTTACTCAGGTTGCCACCATTTGACCGACCCCAAAGCTGCTCAGTTTCCTTATGAGCCTCCTATGTGGAACAGTGTCAAAAGCCTTACTGAAATACAGGTAGACCATGTCCACTGCCCCAACCTGATCTATTTCCCTGGTCACCCAGTCAAAGTAATCTATCAGATTTGTCTGACATGACCTCCTCCACATGAAACCAGCAAGTGGAACCCAGCAGTGTATCAACTTGTTTCAACATGCCTTAATTTTGCTGACTAATGGCTTATAGTTGCCAGTCTCCTCCCTGATACTGCTTTTGTGAAGTGGGACTACATCTGCCCTCATCCAGTCCCCCAGTACCACCCTGTTTCCAGTGAGTTGTTAAAACGGACTGTCAGAGGTGCACCCAATACCTCCCTGAGCTCCCTCAGTACCCTTGAGTGCACTCCATTTGGCCCCAAAACTTTGTCCACTTTGAGATTTGCTAATCCCTTCAGGATTCTCTCCTCTGTAAAGGGACCTGTGTCTACATCCCCCCCACCTTGCGCCCCTATTATTTTTATGTGGCCCATCCCCCTCCCCTTCCTCTGCAAAGACTGAACAAAAGTATTTGTTCAGGATTTCAGCTTTTTCCTAATCCTCCTCTTCACAATCACCACCTGCTCTTCTTAACCTGACAGCTCCTCCCCTAGTCTTTCTCTTTTCACTAACATACCTAAAAAATGTCTTGTCCCCTTTAGTTACCCCTTGGGCTTTTCTTTCTCCAGTTTGTGCCTTTGAGCTACTTACCAATTTGCCTGCCTCCCTCTGTTTCTTTTGATACACATCCCTGTTTTCTTCCCTCTGCATCTCCTTATACTTCCTGAAGCCCACCCTTTTAGCCTTAACCTTTTCAGCCACTTCCTATAAGAACCACAGCAGTCTCTTTTTCTTCTTGTTTTTACTCACTTCCTTTGCACAGATATTGGTTGCCTTCACTATGCATTCTCTTAGCTTAGCCCACTGTTCGGCCATCCCATCCCACCCAGGTAACCCCACCTGTTAGGCGGTTCCTAAGGCATTCATCCATTTTTTTAACAAGGTAAGAAAGGTGCAGGGTGAAATGGGAACAAATATTGGGTCATCCTATTCCTCAAGAGTGTTGGGTACTTGCATCACCATGGCACGCCACGCATGCAGGGACATGAAAAGCAGGCTCACGCATTCCAAAATTCTCCACAGGTAGTACAGGACTCCCAAAGCACTGCAAATAATGGGATTTCTTTCTAGCTTCTCACGCTGGGAATGCTCTGAGCCTGAGGCATCCCTCCCCCGTATTCTATGGGGATGCCCTCGCTGGAGGCCTACTGGAAAGGGGTAACTGAGGACTGTTCTACTCCTGTGTCACCCAGTCCTGAAACTGCTGGAGCTAGCCTTGCTGGGCAGTATGGCCACAATAGAGAAAATCTCAAAGCCACTCCTGAGTTGGCTGATTGCTGTCTTTATTAAAGCCAAATAGCTGTCGCTGATATGAGGGAGGGAGGGAGGCAAGCCATGGTGCCGTCTCTACTCAGCTGGCACAGGGAGGCAAGCCATGGTGCCATCTCTACTCAGCTGGCACAGGCAGGCAAGCCACGGTGCCAGCTCTACTCAGCTGGCACAGGGAGGCAAGCCATGGTGCCATCTCTACTCAGCTGGCACAGGGAGGCAAGCCATGGTGCGGCTCCACTCAGCTGGCACAGGGAGGCAAGCCATGGTGCCGGCTCCACTCAGCTGGCACAGGGAGGCAAGCCATGGTGCCGGCTCCACTCAGCTGGCACAGGGAGGCAAGCCATGGTGCCGGCTCCACTCAGCTGGCACACAGGCCTCTCAAAATTAGTCCTCTTTGATTGGCTGTCCTATACAGCATGTGGGAAGATCAGAATATACAACAGGAAATGGGATCCATACCTGGCTTCCCACCTATGATCTGTCCATCTCCAGCAGCCAAGCAATCCTCCTGTGGGTTGAGGAATGTTTTCTTCCCCCATCACAGACTCTTTCTTATTGTCATACAGTGGGTCTAAGGAATGGTGCCAACATGTCTGCTGTATGACATACACAGAACATGTTTTTATGGATCATGAATTCAGCATCAATAGAGGACAGGAAGACTCTCCCCCACTTTAGTAGGTTGGTTAGGAAGCCCTGGCATGGGTAATGGGGAAGGGAAGAAAGGCTCTATACAAACCAATTTGTTGATTTACATGTTTATGGTTAATTTAGGCAGTTGTGTTAAAACTATGGATGAGATTGTATTGCTTCTTGTTTATAGATTATCAATTGTTCAGCATTTTTTTTCCTTTTTTAAAACTTTCTTTTATTAAATATTTATTTAAAATTAAATATTGAAGAAACATGATCACAATGTCATCTTACAGTACAAGCATTGTGCCCAGGGTTACATAACGGGCACCTCAGAAGTAAAGGACAGTGTATGCAGTAAATGCAGAGATTTGAATAATTAACTTATTTGGAAAGTACTGTTCAGAAAGTTCCACTCAAAAATATATGTGGCCTCATGTCAGTTCACTGTGGTGCCTGTGCCTAATGAAAAGGCAAGGAACCATCATTACCTCCCTTAACTTGGCTTAGTTGCTATGCATACATATGTCAATCTCAGGCCTGTGCATCCAGCAATTTACAGTTACTTGACTATCATGTACATACAATGTGGTATATTACTGCAGCTATTACTTATCTGGATCCTGCTCGGGATGTGGTGGGTTTTATAACAACTGTTCTAGTACGGAGGTTCCTTTTGTCTTTTCCCTTAAAGTCAAAGAAGGGTAGCCGTCGCAAATTAAATTTGTCTGTCTTGACCCTTAAGAACAATAATCAATTCCATCTCTTTTATTTGGTCACACCTCTCCAGTGTCTCGTGGGTCTGATGACAGCCATTTTCTCATAATGGCCTTCATCGTTGCCACTGACAGAATCAGAAACAGATATTTCTTATCTCCTCTATGGGCCTGGGGGAACCCCAATATCATGTTTTGGAATTTCATTGGGGAGGTAGTCCTAACATCCCACAAACAGATTCCTGGGTGGAGACCCAGAATTGATTTAGTTTGGGGGCAACTCCAGTAGATGAGGTGGGGCATTTCCACATCCCCATATTGTCTTCAACATTGATCTATGTTGGTTTGTGAGAAATGCACTGATGTCATGGCAGTTCTCAAAAATCAAACTTCAATTTTCCATTTACCATCCATCCATGAGGAAGCAACTGTAGTTTTGTGTATATTGGCCCAGATGCAGTCCCACTGTTTGGTGGGAAGCTGGAAATGGCCTTCTTGTTCCCAACAAGATCATAGTGCTGTGGTTGCTGCTGAGCCTACTTCTTGCATCATTTCATGATAAAGCAGAAAGATTTGATGTGGTTTCAGGCCTAATTGTGCTGCCTCCCACACATATTGAAGTATCTGTGTCAGGGGAGTTCCTCTTGCCCGTTTGAGTTCATCTGCATTCAGAAAGCTTTGTAATTGCTGGAACCTAAACAGGTCTGATCTGCATAAGTGGAATTCTCTCTGGAGGGTGGGAAAGTCTTGAAATGCAGAGTTCTCCCAGAGTTGGGATACCAACTGGAGCCCCCCCACCTTCCAGGTTTTGTAGGTGATGTCTAATGTGGCAAGCAAAAAACATGGGATGTATGCTATAGGAATGAAACTGTAGACTAGGGCTGATGTGTGAAAATTTAGATTTAATGTGTTGCTAAACCTTTAGTGTTGTCTGGAGTGAGGGATTGTTCACCTGGTTCACATCCATGGGTATGATCATCAGTGTTTTTTTTTCCCTATTCTTATTTTGTTGACTCTGATAAGCTTCTGCACTACTGGCTATTGATTACTGCATCCATATTTCTTCTGAAAATTAGAATACATTTTTTTTATGTTAAAAAAAGCTTCTACAGAAAATACTGTTTTGCAGGTTATGTGCAATTCTCCTTTAAATGATTTTGTAATTGCACTGTCTGTCTCCTAGTAGCGTAGTTATTCATTTATTTTATTGCCAATGCAATCTTCTTTTTGGCTACAGTACACGCTTAGAATGGAGACAGTTCCAGCTTCCAGCACATGATCAGTGCTGCACAGGCATTCCTCAGAACAATAGAGCCTACAGTACATTCCTACCCTTGTCAGATGTCTTTCAAAATCCAAAAGGAAAGAGGAAATATCAAAGCTAAATCCTTCCGCCAGATGAAAAAGCTGATGTCTTGGCTTATCTCTTCCCCTCACAGGCTCAGCTTTGGTGTGTGCAGCTCATGAGACATATAAGTATGATGCAACTTCTTAGACTCTAATTCTGTTGATAATCTACTGGCATTTAATGCCAATATAGCAAAAAGAAGTGCTAAAACATCTGAAAGTAACAATCAGTTATTAAAATAAGCATTTCAATTTATTTTCTCCTATAATAATGTTTATAAAATATTATAGAATAAGATGCATGATTGCATGATTTATGCTGCAATATATTGACAAAATTTACCTTCATCAGTTAAACCCTTTTGTGGCAGCTTGCTGAAGAAGCAGGTTGCAGAGGCGTGGCAGTGTTGTGACCAATGGCGCCACTGCTTTCTTGGGCTGGTCTGTGTGGCACCAATGAATGAGCATGCTGTCTATGACAGCAGTTGAGAAGTGCGCCACCAACTTGAAAGAATTTTGAGCTACAGTGAGGGAGCACCCTGTCATTGCAGGACATGTCTTGCTTGTTGAAACATTTCAGTAAACATGGCGACAGCTATCGCCGTTCGCCTCTCACAATCCTTAGAAAGCCAACTATGGGGGTGCCCAATCCCCCTGTCGGCATGTTTATAATCCCTCCTCAAGATTGTGTGGCAAACTGGGAACCCAGCCCAGTGTGCCTCGTGGTCTAGTATTCTCCATTATCACCCGAAGCCAACCGTGTTGGCATGTTCCTGCCCCCACCCCACCCCCATTGTGTGCCACACTGGGAGCCCACTTCATTTTGGCCAACGGAACCCCCCAAAATCATTGGGGCACACTGGGAGCCCACCCCAATGTGCCCAACAGTTGGTTTATGTCACCTGTAAATAAAGAAAACCTTCCCATGATGTCCGTTCCGAAAAAAAGAAAGTGCTCCATCGTTGCGTCCAGAGCGCCCCCTCCCCCAACTTACACACACCCTCTGTGCAACTCACCTCCCTGCACCTCCCCTCACCTCATACTTATCTCCGGAGCCCGAAGTGACAATCTTCGTTGGAGCGGAAGATGTCAGAACTCTTCAAAAGCCGACCGTGAACTGAAGAAAATCCAGGTAAGCTGTATAATGGCATCAATGGGGGGGGGGGGTCCACTTAAGTGGATATCTCAGCCATTTTTATGAATTGTGGCTCCAAATGTTCAACATGGGTTTCCTGGGACCCCACCTCATGAACTCAGTCACTGTCATTTTGTTATTCAGTCCCAAAAGGTGATTTCATGGTCACTGTGTGGAATCACCTTTCAGGACTGATTAACAAAATACAGTGCCACTATTCATGGTGGGATCTAAAAGCCTATGTTGCAAATTTAGTGAAAATATTCAAAAATGGCTATTGCAGTGTGCATTTCACAGTTTCCATGCACCGCTACGTAAGTTCAAAAATTTTTAATATTTTCACTCCAGATTTTCAACATTGTCATTTTTTCACATCTCCTTATGACTGGTACAGCTGTCATTTTCCACATCCTGCCCAAAATGTGTTTTCATGTATCTGGCGTAGAATGATGCAGTCGCTGTGGGAAATCAATGTTCGGGACAGATTAACAAAATCACAGTGCCACTGTTCATGAGCGGAGGTCCCAAATACTTTCCTGAGGAGGGGGTCACAAAAAGCCCATGTTGAAAATTTGGAGTACAAATACCAATAAATGCCTGGGGTGTTAGGGTTTCTAACCATAACGTCCCACCTTGTAGAGACTGACAGGCATCAGGGTGTGACTTTGGATTGTCAGCTGTAATCCTTATGCCATTCCACCCCCACCCCCACCCTGCAGCCAGTGACAGGCATAAAGATGTGCCATGGACTCTTCGGCCCAAACGTTCACCCCATTCTCCTGTACTGCACCCATCTCAACATATTTCCTTATGGAATGGGGTGAGCATAAGGCCCAATGACCCCAAGGCACAATGCGACACTTGTCAGAGTCTGCAGGTTAGGATGAGGTGAAATGGCATGAGTGTTATGGCCAACAACCCAAAGGCACACCTCAATGCCTGTCAGTCTCTGCAGGGTGGAGTGGGGTTATTGTCGGTTCCATACTTCACTGCCATTCCTATTATGCATCTCTCTAACTCCAGTACTGCCAGTGCCAATGCCAGCAAGACGACATTTAGCATTGACAAATGCTTGTTTTAGTTGGAGTGATCATGTACACCTCTCTATAGTCAAGCTATTAATTTAGATTAGTAATCAGTCTATACCAACATTTTGTAAATGAAGCCAAAACACAGCATTTAAGCCAAATGGCACCATATCAGTCCAGTCTGCTCCAACAGAGTTTACCCTATCCACACACAGCCTGTCCCATCTGTACCTGCTCTCTGAGCTGCTAGGGAGTGCTGGGGGCCACAATGGCTTCAGCTGGTGTGCCTCTTTTAGGGAAGCAATATAACGCAGTGGTTTAAGGCACTGAGCTGCAAATCTGGTGACATCTAGCAGACCAGACCTGGGTTTGAATCCCACAGTTTCTACTTGCATACTGTGTGACCCTGACTGAGCAAGTCATTTAACTTTCCTGTGCTCTCAGGTTGCACCTGTAAAAAAGCTTTCAGCTTAGTGTGCTACTCCTGATTAAACAACTAAAAAAAAAAAATCTTCGCATTTAAATTTTACAGTCGGTATGTAGCAGTCCTGGATGACTGCAGTATCCCATTGGCTCCTGTACCTTGCACAAATAGGAATCTGCAGGCATTGAAGATGCTAGCAGGTGCACCGGCTCCCACAGCTGTGGAACAGTGCACTCTGGATACATTATGTGCAAGTTGGGTGTATCTGGGGTGTCTTTGAGAATCAGGACTAGAGACAAGTGTTATGGGTTGTTTGGATTTTAATCTAACTTCTTCACCTAGACCAATTTCTAAGCAGAGAATCTAGACCCTTTGTACAGAAGTAAATTAAAATGACAGATGACTGCACAGAGGCAACCCCTTGTGCCACCCTATAAGAGACAAGTTTTGGGAGTGGACCCAAGCATGTTGCAAAGGTGTGATACTTGGCTCATGTGGAGGGAGGGTGTGAACTGTCCAACATCCACACACCCCCTACCAACCAATAACAAAACAACATTGGCTTTACCAGCAAAGGCAACCAGATGCCCACCCTTTCAGCTGGAGGACATAGTAGGTGTTTGGGTGATACACAGTGTTGGGTAGTAGATTGGAAAACACAGGTGAAATTGTGATTTGAACTGCAAAGAAAAACTCCATCAGGCCATATTTATTCAGTAAGGTTTGATGGGGTAGTTTCCAATGGGGCAATCATATCCCTTGCTCCCTGTGCTGCTCATGATGGGGACAGGGAGATAGTGGTATTTGAACTGTATTTAATTGCTACTATTTTCTGAATTTATTTGTTTTATTATTGCTGCTCCAATCCCTTCCCCCAGGATATGTCAGTGAATGAACTTTCAGTCCATATGTATTTCTATATGATTCTCCTGGATTAAACAACTTCAACATGTGGGTCGATGACAACCTCTTGCAGTTTGGCCAGATCTTCCTCCAACTGATGTCTTCATTGGGCTTCACACAGGCAGTGGTGGAACCCGTTGACTGGTCAGACCATCAAGCTATAAGGTTCAGCTTCCATGCTCCCCTCTATAGGCCTGCCCCTGTGGAGATGGTCCAGTACTGCCCTTTGAGGGGGCGTGACCTCAGGTGGTCTACTGGCAGTGCCAGACCTATCGGGATTATTGAGTGCAAGCATGGGTCCAGATAACCTGTTAATGGCCTATAATAAGGTTGTGATGGGTGCTCCTCTGGATACTATTGATCCTGTCCTTGTTCGCCATCTCACCCTCCTCCCTCGGTCCCCTTGGTCTGATGGGACCTTGAGGGAGCTGCGGCAAGTGAGGTGAAGGATACAGTATTGCTGGTGGAAATAGGGCCTTGATGCTAACAAACTTAGATTGGTAGATCATTGCAGAGACTATCAATTGGCTATCTCTCGTAAGAAGGCAGAATTCCTGTCTAGGGAGATTGCCGCAGCTCAGAATCGACCAGGTCAGCTCTTTTGAACAGTGGACAGGCTGTGCAAAACAGCCTGTCTACGAGTTCAAAGAGCGTTTTCACAGGAAAAATGTGATGAGTTTGCTCGCTTCTTTGCTGATAAGGTGGCCGACATCAGGTTCGAGATTCCATTGGCTCGCTCTATGGCGGGAAGCAACATTTGGTGAGAAGTTTCTTCTCCTTGGTTTTGCTAGGTCAGCTTCGACCTACTGGAGATCATGGAGATCGTGAGTATTGTCCAGAATATGAGGTCGACTTGCTGTAGTTTGGACCCGGGCCCAACTTGCCTGTTAATGAGGTGTCTTGATGTCATCACCCTGGTCATTGCAGAGATAGTCTGGTGTTTGTTAGAGTCAGATGAGTTTCTGTACTCCCTGAAGAAGGAGATGGTGGTGATGCCACTCCTTAAAAGAACCCTCTATCGATCCAGACTGTCCTGCTAACTACAGACCAGTCTCTAACCTCCCTTTTGTGGGGAAGGTTATTGAGAAAGTGGTCATGCTGCAACTGGAGAATCATCTTACCATCCATAAAATCTCCAATCCTTTTCAGTCTGGATTTTGGAAGAGGCATATTACCGAGACTGCCCTTGTTTGGGTTCTCAATGATCTCTTAATTGCGAGAGATCAGAAGGGCAGTTCCATCTTGGTTCTTCTTTATCTCTTTGCAGCGTTTGACACCATGGGCAATGGGGTGCTGCTGGAGCGCCTGCAGTTCATCTGTGACCTGTCAGGAATGGTCCTCAGATGATTTAAATTGTTCCTGTCTGGCATATCTCAGAGGGTGGTGTTAGGGATTTTTCTTCTGACTCATTCTCGCTGCCATGTGGGGTTCTGCAGGGCTCTGTGCTGTCCCCCATATTGTTTGTGGTGTAGATGCTGCTGCTGGGAGACATTGTAAGGAGATATGGGCTGGGTTTTCACTGTTATGCATATGATAGCCAGCTGTACCTGTCCTTTGTTTCTGAGCAGGATAGTCTGGTCTTGGTGTTTAACAACTGCCTCACTGAGATTCATGACTGGATGAATGACAGCTGGATGAAGTTGAATCCTGACAAGACTGAGGTGTTGGTAGTGGATCCAGGTCATCGGACTGAGGATTAGTGGCTGGCATTGCCTCCAAGCTTTGGCTCGAGGGTGGTCAGCTGCTGACCTCTGAATGGGCTCAAAATTTGAGTATAATATTTGGCAATGAGCTGACGCTTCATTCACAGGTGTCAGCTGTTGTCAGATCCTCTTTTTACTATCTGAGGAATATTGCCTGGATTAAGCACCTTGTTCCACCCGATGACCTTCCAACACTGATCCACATCTTTGTGACCTCCCGTCTTGACTACTGTAACTCCCTTTACCTAGGGCTTCCACGGATTGATATCTGCTGCCAGCAGCTGGTGCAGAACGCTGCGGCCAGGTTGTTGATTGGGTCATCTTGATCCAGTCATAACACTCCTGTGCTGCGTGAACTGCACTGACTGTCAGTTCACTGGCAGATCACCTTCAAGGTCGACTTGCTGACCTATAAGGCCCTACATGGAACGGGACCGGGCTGACTGCAGAGGTTCTGTTTCCCTTACTGCCCCTCCCAACCACTCTGCTCTGCTGATGAGGGATTGCTAGAGGTTTCCAGGATTCGGTTAAAGACATCTGGGTCCCAAGTTTTCATGTTCATGGCCCCCACCCTGTGGAACTCTCTACCTCGTCAGATATGAGAGTGTCTGACTGTGGAGAGCTTTAAAGCAGCTCTGAAGACATACTCATTTGAACTTGCTTTTAATTACTTTGTTTAGTAATTCTATTTGGCTGGAATTGCTTTTATTGTTTTAGTGTTTTAAATTGTAAAGGGGCTATGATTTTTTTGGAATAGCACCTGTCTTACAAATAAAGTGAATTGAATTGAAAACAAATTAAACAAATAGTATTCTCATCCTCTTCCTGGAGGGTATTACCAGCTATTTTAAAACAAAGTAAAGTACTCTAATTTTAAACAAACTGAGTTCCAAAACAAAAGACTCCACTCTGTTTCACCACCTGTACACCCCTGCTTAACACAACAGCAGGGTGCACGTGTAGTCTGTGTGGGTTCATCACAATTCAGTACTGTGTTGGGACTTAGTTACCATCTTTTCTGCCCAACCTGTTACACTGCAGCAACTACACGCAGTTGTTTATGGACACACATCCAAGCATATCAGCTCAAATGGTAACTGTCTCATGCTGTGTAACCGTCAGTGCCATTCTTCACCAGGCATCTTCCCAATCCTGCTCTGAAAGCCTAATTAGTACCAGTTTCTCAATTTCCCCAGATAGGCGGTTTCCTATGTTAACCACCCTCTGTGTGTGAATAACAAGTGGCAGCCGGGGTTGGGGGGTCTAAATAATCTCAGGACTCACCCTTACTATATTTATCAGGAATAGACAGGTGGCATAACAATGCAGTACTCATTACGTCTTGCAGTGGGAGAAGTCCCACTGGAAACAAGAGTAACAAGCATCAGTCAGTGCTTCCAATTGTATGTTTTTAGGGTTGTTGGCAGAGCCTACAGCTGTTTTGGGATCAATTGTAGCTCTAAAAATGGCCGATCATGGAACCTTCTATTGGACTTTAGGATATCCTTCTGAAAGTCAATAAAGCAAAACTAACATACGATCGGCTGTGTGAATAACAGCTGCACTATTTTGTCTGTTACTTCAGCATTCCGGGGCAAGAACTACGCATCCGAGACTCACTCGCATGTGTAGTTCTGCTGGCGCCACCATGTTGTGAATGACAAAAAAATGCCATTCAATTATGTAGCCCCCCCCAACTCATGTGGCACACTGGGAACCCACCCCAGTGTGCCCAACTGTATTTATATATATTGCCCCTTCCAATATCAGGGTGCCCAATCCCTGTGTCTGCATTATGTGCTCCCCGACTCATGGCACACTGGAAGCCCACCCCAGTGTGCCCAAATGTTTGTTTTTCCTTTCCCCCCTTCCAACATCATGGTGCCCTATCCTCGTGTTGGCATCGTATACCCGCCCTTCCAACTCATTTGGCACACTGGAAGCCCACCTCAGTGTGCCCAAATGTATGTTTCGTTTTAATTTCCTGTAAATAAAGAAAACCTTCCCCCAATGCATTTGTTTTGCCTGTAAAAAAGGAAACGGTCCCTCATAATCGCCCACTCCCCACCCCCCATCCCCACCTCCCACTGAGCACCCACCTCCCTTTACCCCCACTTACCTCCATACTTACCGCTGGAGGTCGGGGCTGTCATCGTCTCTGGACCAGGACACGTTTGCACTCATCAAAGCTGAACTGCAAACTGAAGAATCAAAGGTGAACGTGCTATAATGGCATTAAATAAAGTTTTCAACTTAAGCTGATAAATCAGCCATTGTTTTGGATCTTGGCCCCAAATTTTGAACATGAGGTTCTTGGGACCCCACCTCATGAACTGTGTCACTGTCATTTCATTTCTCAATCCTGAAAGGTGATTTTGAGTCGCTGCATGGAATCACCTTTTGGGACTGATTAACGAAATGACAGTGCCACTGTTCATGAGGTGAGATCCCAAAAAGACTGTGTTGCAAATTTGGTGAAAAAATTTCAAAACATGACTGCATTAAGAGCATGAGTTGCACAGTTTCTACCCATGCTCCTAGCTTAGCCAGTTTTTAATATTTTCACTCCAGATTTTCAACATTGCCATTTTTGCACATCTCCTTTTTAACAGTACAGCTGTCATTTTTCACATCCTGCCTGAAATGTGTTTTCACACCTGTGGCACAGAATGGCATGGTCACTCTGCGAAATCACCTTTCGGGACAAGTAAACAAAATGACACTGGTACTCTTCATGAGGAAGGGTCCCGAAAAGGCCATGTTGAAAATTTGATACAACACATCCAAAAAATGGCCAAAATACACCTGGGCGTTCAGTAATTTCTATGCACATGTGTAACTTTTGTCACTTGGCAGCTTGTCACAGCCCTATCAATGCTGGCTAGAGTTTGTTATGTTTGCCGTGTGTGCACGCACAGGTGAATATCTTGCTATGAGTGTGCCTTTTGAGGGGTGTGACATTGTCAGTCCTATGAAGAGTGGTCTGCAAGGGGAGCATCAGTGCCACACCAAACGTCACCCAGGCTGATCATGACACAGTTTTGACTTGCTGGACAGAAACGTTATGTATTTGAAAAGAAAAAGCCGACCCACTCATGGGTCAGCTTTTTCCTTTGATCTACGCCACCCAACAAGCATAGCTGATCTGTCATAATCAGCCTGCTGAGGAATTTCAAACATCCAGCAAGACTCCATGCTCTTGCAGATGCCAACTGTAACAAAGAAAACTGTCCATTGATGTCTGCTGCTGGTGCCCCTGTAACTGTTCCCCCCAACCTGACCTTCTCTCTCAGTACCACCCACCCCACCCCCACAAACATAACACTGACAATGGGGGTGCCCAATGCCCCAGTGTCACCACCTCGTCTGTTGCTGCTGCCTCTGTAACTGTCCCTGCCACCTGACCCTCCTGCTCAGCCCCCCTCACAAACATAACACTAACACTGGGGGTGCCCAATCCCCCACTGTCGCTGTCACCATCTGAAATACAGAAAAGCGTTCATCATCATTTTTTGAACCCTGTATAAAAGAAAAACATCCATCGCTGTCTGTTGCACTGTTAGTACCCCCCTCACCTGACCCTCCCACACGGCACCCCCCCAAGCCCTTACTTACCCACCAGGGGTCCAATGCTGTAATTCTCTGTGGATCACAAACATGTCTTCACTCTTCAAAGCCAGACCCCAAACTGGGGAAATCAGGTATGCGGTTTAATGTATTTCAATGGGGTTTTGAACTTAGTTGCATAACTTGGCCATTTTTGAATCTCTTTTCCCCAAATTTTCAACATGCCTTGTTTGGGACACCACCTCATGAAGAACTGTAGTGGAAGTAGGTAGCTCTGTCCCAAAAGGTGATTTTGTGAGATGGCTGGACATTTGGGGTCAAAATGTGGGAGCCCACTTAAAAGTAGATATTGTCCCTCAGCTACCCTAACCTGCGTAATAACAATGTGTCAAAGCAAGACACCACTGAAAATGAGATACTGCAACTTATCTGTTGTATCCTGGGTAAATATATAGTAAAATGTGTACAAACAAGACCTGGTAGAATAGCAATACCATCAGTGAACATTTGGCATTGACAAAGGCTTGTTATAATTCAAATATAATGTGAACAAGGGCAGTGAGGAGATTGATGAAATAGGGGGTGGGGTTTGAACAGTCCTTTATGCTGTGAGAGTGGCTGTGGCAGCTGGTCAGGCAGTTTATTCAGTTATTCAGGCTGGTGGCAAGGGAGAGAGAGACACATGACTGCCGCAGAGCACGACTCCTATATGAACACCCCCTCTCCTGAGGGTGGCAGGCTTGATTGCCGGTGAGTGTGGCTGCTATAGGAATGCCCCCTTTCTTGAGGGAGGTGGGCTATATCTCCACCGAGCATGGTGCATAGAGTAAAGGCAAATGCTGCTAAGCATGTACAATATGTAATACACATATAATCCAGCATTGCTGGTGTTGCATGGTGCGGCAGAGAGACAGAGAAATGCCACTGAGTGGCAAGTATACAATCTGGACCCGTCAGTGTTGTATGTATATGTATATGTATATGTATATGTATATGTATATGTATATGTATGGGAGGAAGGAACTAATGTTTGCCCCTGAGTGGCAAGTTTAGGAACCAGGCACTGCCACTCTTTGGGGGATGAAAAAGATGCTGCTGCTAGAGTGTTTGAATGGGAGGTGGGTGGGATTGGCTCCACTAGGCACAGAAGGGTTAATGTAACCATAATTTTAATGTGAAGATCTATGGCCTTTTTTCTAATGAAGTTATTTGTTTTATCTGGCATTTTAAAAATGTTCAATAAAAAATGTTGACACAGTAGTGTTTATTCAGTGTAATTTCTACGTAAGTTTCAACTCGTCAGCATTTAGTGACAGGACAGGCTCAGAATGCAGAATGCATAGAGCATCAGAACCCCAGCAGTTCAGCAGTCATGTAACACATACACACAGATTTCAAGAGAAGGTGGCAGTAATAGCAGAAGTTTTGTACCTTGACATTAATTAAGGCCCATCTACTGCCTGAAACGCTGATACAAGTATGACAAGCCCCAGGTGATCTACAGAATGTCTTACTCACAAATTATCGGCTGCTGATACAAGAAGCTATGGTGAGGCGAACATTCAGTAGTTCACTTTGTGCTTAACAGGGTGCAGCTTTATACTTTGTTCAAACTGTTTCTGAAGTGTGTTTCTATACTTGGATTACTCGGAGAGAGGCCTCTTTTAATGTCAGTCTTCTCAGGCAGGTGAATCTTGAGGTAATATGGCTGATGCCTGGTCTGCAACTTCCCACTGGCTTTGAACTCCTGTTTTTTTTGTTTTGCTTGTTTGTTTTTTTACCAGGAGAGACATACTAAGCTGAAAGCTTGTTTACAGGTGCAACCTGGGAGCACAAGGAAGTTAATTAACTTGCTCAGGATCACACAGTATGCAAGTGGGGGCTGTGGAATTCAAACCCAGGTCTCCAGGTTTGCAGCTCAGAGCCTTAAACCATCACGCTATACTGCCTCCTGTTTCCTAAGTGGGTGGGGGGAGTTCAAAAAATACTGTTTACTTTTTCATTTTACAGAAAACAAAATCTGCAGAGGGATCCAAAGCATACTAATGAGGTGATCTGATTCCACTGTGAATGCCAAAACTAGTATGCATCGGTTCTGCTTCCGACGTCTCATTTTCTCTTCTTACTGCATTACATCATGCATAGCTATGCTATGCAACCATGAAAATAGGACACAAGAATAAACCAACTGTCACCAAACATAATGCAAACTGGAACTGGGAGAACATATTTTACCTATTGGGTTGGTCTAATGTTAAATAAAAACAAGCATTTGTCAGTGCCGACTGTTTACTTGCAGTGGAATAGATAAATCACATGATTTGAGGTGATCCCACGCTGAGAACTGTGGCATCTTCTCTCTGCAAACCACTGTCATCTCATGCAGCACTGAGAGAGAGAGAGAGAGAGAGAGAAAGTTGCCAGAGCAACTGTACTAGATGGAGTTGGTGTTGGTGTTAGAAAGGTAGTAATGTACTGCAAAATGTTTAATAACTCCCCCCCCCCCAGCTTCACACCCTGGTTTGGACCCTTCCCTGTCTTCACCCCACATGCATGTGCCATTCCCGCACTGTGGCCTCCTCAACCCTCCACCTGCTGTACAACTGCCCTATGACAAAGCTACACCACCAGAACACGACAGAATGGAAATAACCTGAACATTGAAATTACTTGGCTCCATAATACCTGAAGGTGTTTGCTGGTGTGTGCTTTTCAGATTATTGCCAGCCAGCCCTGAGTTGGCAGTAGCTCTCTACTCTGTGACTGTCTCTCTCTTACCCAATCCATTACCCTGGCATGACAATGACATTTCTCACTTCCTCCATAACCACTGCCCACCACAACCCAACCTGGCTCAGATCTAGCCCTCTAGATAGGCAGACTAAGAATGGCATTCCTGACCTCCTAATTAAAATGAGAACCTCCTGGGTGCCAGCCTCCAGCCCCTCCACACACATAGAGAATAGTGGATTGACCAGCCACAACAAGGCTGTGTTTCCATTGAGGGAACTGATGACATGATGGCTCCCGCGCGAGGTCTTGCTGATGTCATCAGCTCCCTGAGATGGAAACACAGCCTTGGTTGTGGATGGTCAACCATTCACTATTTTATATAGTACAGTATATGGTTCCTGGCTTATTTCGTTCTTGTGTTTGTTTGTTTTTTAAGTTGATGATTACCTTAGTTATTTTCATGTTGCTCCCGTTGACTACTGCTTCTCTCCATTATGACTCGGTCTGGCTTCACCTCGCTCCCACTAGCTCAGCACCATTTTTTTAAAAATGAAATAAAAACAATAATTCACTTTTGTGACATGGAGCTGTGTGAGGCTCTTCATGTTAAAACGAGGAGGGTCCACCAATCAGCACTCACTGAATCTCACCACCATGTTGCCAATATTTTATTGTCACAGCATCGTTGAGTGAGCCAATCAGGTGGCAGGATGAGGCAAAAGTTGCTGTACTATCGGCGTGAGCTCAGAACGGTAGTACAACTTTTGACCTTTGAACTGTCCTACAACAAAATTTGAAAGTCACCGTTTTCTATGTAGAATAAGCCCTAACCATATACTATATACCAGTATTTGTATTTATCATTTTAGTAATTCCTTTTCTCTTGCTTTGCTGTTCTGTGACAGTGGGGTAGGCATAGACGTTGTTAGCCAGTTTTCTGGTCTGACTCTGGAGTCATTCTTCTCAACCAACAGTGGGGACAACTGGCAGGCTCAAGTCTCTGGCGACAACTTGATTTGATGGTTGGTCACTCAGTTGGAGACTCTTGCAGTTGCACTACAATAAGTGTACCTCCCTCCAGTGCTGCTCCACTTCTTTGCTCTTCAGTTCCTCCCTGATGCCCAAACCACACATTTTACATTCAAAAACATTTAAAGTTTTCCTCAGTCCTCTGAGTCCTGTGGTCTGTCTGTCCTCCTCTTGCTGTCTCTCCTAGTCCTCCTGATGGTGATGGTGCCAACAATTCTGCAGTCCAATCCAATACTTACTGCAGCACCAACAAGGACAGAATGCACACTCCATGATGGGCAGTCAGTGCACAGATACAGTGTCTGCTCCTCACTTCTCAACCTTATACTACATACACACATTGTTGTGGTGCTTTTGGCACCAAGCTGCAAGTGCTGTTAGAGAATGGACACTGGTCATAAGTACTTAGTGGCTGTTGGGTGACATCACGGATCTTGAGAAGGGGTAAGCAATGGATGGCAACCAATAAAAGGACAGGTCTGAGTCCCAGGACTTCTCAGATGGGGTTTCTGTTTAAAAACCTCAGTCAGTGCCCGACCTTGACTTTGACATAGATCAGTCTGCACGCTTACTGCCACCACCACCAGTGCACCTTTTGTTTTAACCCAACACCACCTCAGTCAGGACCACCTTTAGTCACTCATGCCAATGTGGAAGACAGGATTAATCACTAAAAAGCAACATTTTAAATGAATTACTTTAAATTACAGTACTTTAAAGTACTGGCTGGTCAAGGTGAGGCGTGCAAGAGAGAGAGAGGAGAGTCACCATAGCAACTGTACCAGTCAGAGCAGTTCTAGCTCTTTGGCCAGTACATGGGAGGAGAGCCAGAGCAGCTGTCAGAGGTGTGCATGGGTGGAGCAACCCTTTCCCTGCCCCACTGTCAACCACGCTTCCTCCTGTAAAAGACTTTGCTGTGCTGCGGAACTCCTTGCCACTCTTTGTTCCAGCTCCCTCTATTAACAAGTTCTAGTCAGAACCAAAATGACTGCTATAGATTAACCTGATATTGGACACAGAATTAGTGAAAAGCTTGCACTGTATCTGCCCCACACTGTACCTGTCTGTGTGGATAAACAGAGGGCTTCAGTTTCTAGTGCTGTTAAAGAGCACTTTTCCAGGTTGAAAAGAAATAAGTCACCATGGATCCTTATCATTTGTCAGTGTCAACGGCTCAGCAGGTTGCATCTCACCTCTGAGGCTGGAAGATCAGATGGTTGAGAGTCCTAACCTCACACCGGGAACAGCGGCAAAACCACAATACTGACACTGTAGCACTGCAGTGCAACATGAGGGGGTACTGCCCTCCTGGAGTATCATATTTCAGATAAGATATTAAACCAAGGTCCCATCTGCCTGTTCTGGTGCTTTCCATGTTTCTAAATACCTCATGGATATAAATAAGGTTCAAGAAGGAAGTCTTTTTCAGCAAAAATGATGCTCAAGAACAAGGGGTCATGCTATGAAGTTGGAGGGGGGAAGGCTCAGGGGAGACGTAAGGATGTACTTGTTCATAGAAAGAGTGGCAGATGCCTGGAAAAGCCTCCCAGTGGAGGTGGAAGGGCCAAAACCTGAAGTGTGATTCAAGAAGGCATGGGATAGGCATAAGGTAACCTTAGTGATAAGGAAAGACGGGAAAAGCTGTAGATCAAGTAGAGACTGTGGTGTTACAGTAGGTTGGGAAAATGGTCAGACTAGGTGGGCCAAGCAGTCCTTATCTGCTGTCAATTTCTCTATTTCTATATAACTCAGGGAAAGAATCATATTTAAGCTCTGTGGAGCTGAGAACCTGATCTCTGTAACTTCCTGTATACTGAGACACACCCTTGTGCGCACACATTTAGTGATGTAAGAGCCTGGTGAGTGTGGGGGGAGTACTCCATAGGCTTCTATGGGGCCTTTCTGTAACTATTATTTTTAACATGTTTCAGGGCTGATTCGAACAAATCAAGGCCACTGCTCAAACAGCAGGAGCCTTGTTAGTTGAGCTTTGCCTTTGATTTTTTTCGTGTTGGCCCTTTAAAATACTAAACACACAGTAGTTTAAACAAGCATTTGTCAATGCCGAATGTTTGCTTGCTGGCATTAGCAGCGTAGTGTAAGTTACAGAGCTGTGTAATAGGAATGGCAGTGAAGTATTGAACTGAAGCCAACCCCACCACCACCCTGCAGAGAGTGACAGGCATTGGGGTGTGCATTTGGGTCTTCAGGCATAGACACGCCATTTCACCACACCCACCCTGCAGACACTGACAAGTGTCACGGTGTTCCTTAGGGTCTTTGGCCCTTATCGCACCCATTCCATTAGGAAATACGGTGAGATGGAGTGCGATATAGGAGAAATGGGGTGAACTTTGGGGCGAAGAGTCAAGGCATACCTCAATGCCTCTCACTGGCTGCAGGGTGTGGAATGGTATGAGCATTACAGGCAAGAATCCCAAGTCACAGCCCTGATGCCTGTCATTCTCTACAGAGTTGGGTGTTATGGTTGGAAACCCTAATACCTCAGGCATTCGTTGGTATTTTCACTCCAAATTTTCAACATGTTTTTGTGATCCCACCTCATGAACAGGGGAATATCAGTTTGTTGGCAGCTGCTTATGCACAGCGACTTCGACATTGCTTTCCTCAAGTGCAAAAACATTCGAACAGGATGTAAAAATGACAGCTGTACTGTTCATGAGGGAGGTGTAAAAAATGGCAATGTTGCAAATCTGCAGTAAAAATATTTAAAAAAATGGTGAAGTCACGAGCGTACATAGAAACTGTGCAACGCACACCCGTAATATAATTAGGTTGGGAATTTTTTACAGCAGATTGTCAACTCAGGCATTTTGATGCCTCCGATCATGAACAGTGTCACTGTGATTTTCTTTATCTGTGCCGAACAATGATTTCCCATAGCGACCACGCATCTCTGCACTGAAAGTGTGAAAACACACTTCAGCCATGTTGTGAAAAATGACAGCTGTACTGTTCATAAGGAAGCGTGGAAAAATGCCACTGGTGAAAATCTGGACTGAAAATATTACAAAGTCATGAACTTACTGTGTAACTGTGATTTTCTTAATCTGTCCTAAACATTGCTTTCGCACACCAACAACACCATTATGCGCTACGTATGAAACACATTTTGGGCGACATATGAAAAACGGCAGCTGTACTGTTCATAAGGAAGTGTAATAAAATGGCAATGTTGAAAATCTGGAGTGAAAATATTAAATTTGCAAACTTACGAGCATGCATAGGAACTGCGCAACGCACGATCGTAAAACAGTCATTTTTAGGAATTTTTCACCAAATTTTCAACATAGCCATTTTAAGACCTCTGCTCATGAACAGTGTCACTGTGATTTTCTTAATGTGTCCCATACATTGATTTTGCACATCGACTGCGCCATTGTGGCTACATGGTCGGAAACACATTTTGGGCAAGATGTGAAAAATGACAGCTATACTGCTCATAAGGAGGTGTGGTAAAATGGCAATGTTGAAAATCTGGAGTATAAATATTGAAAATTCGCGAACTTACGAGCGTGCGTAGGAACTGCGCAATGCACCCTCGTAAAACAGTCATTTATAGGAATTTTTTCACCAAGTTTTCAACATAGCCTTTTAAGACCTCTGCTCATGAACAGTGTCACTGTGATTTTCTTAATGTGTCCCATACATTGATTTTGCACACAGACTGCGCCATTGTGCACTACATGGGCGGAAACATGTTTGGGTGAGATGTGAAAAATGACAGCTGTACTACTCATAAGAAGGTGCAGTAAAATGGAAATGTTGAAAATCTGGAGTGAAAATATTGAAAATTTGTGAACTTACGGCGTGTGTAGGGCCATTGCATGCGCTAATAAAACAGTCATTTTAGGAATTTTTCACCACATTTCAACATAGCCATTTTAAGGCCTTTGCTCATGAACAGTGTCACTGTGATTTTCTTAATTTGTCCCGTACATTGATTTCGCACACCGACTGCGCCATTGTGCGCTACATGGGCAGAAACACATTTTGGGTGAGATGTGAAAAATGACAGCTGTACTACTCATAAGAAGGTGTGGTAAAATGGCAATGTTGAAAATCTGGAGTGAAAATATTGAAAATTTGCGAACTTACGAGCCTGCATTGGAACTACGCAACGCACGCTCTTAAAACAGTCATTGTTTGGAATTTTTGCACCAAATTTTCAACATGGGGTTTTTGGGACCCCTTCTCATGAATGATGTCACTGTCATGGCGTTACTTGGGCCCAAAGGGTGATTTCACGCAGTGGCTGTGCAGTGACTGCGAAATCACCCTTCGAGCCTGAACCGCATTGACAGTGACATCATTCATGGGAAGGGGTCCCAAAAACATCATGTTGAAAATTTGGTGCAAAATTCCAAAAATGCCTGAGATATGCAATAAAGTTGAAAAAACCTATCTATTCCATTATACAGCTTACGGCATTTCCTCAGTTCGCAGTCGGCATTGAAAATTGCAGATGTGTTCCCGGTCACCAAAAGTCATCGCGAGCTCTGGAGGTAAGTATGGGGTGAGGGGGTGTGGGAAGGCAGGAGTGCGCAGTGGGTGGAGTGCGGGTTGTGGGAGGGTGGGCTGGGAGAAGCGCCGTGGGACCGTTTTATTTTGCAGGAAAATAAAAAAAAAGACAACGTGGGATGTTTGCCACTGGGTGAGCTCCAAGCGTGGCACAGAAATAGCTAGAGGGCCGTGGAGCCGATGGGAGATCAGAGTACCCCGTAGTCGCATGATTAATTACCCGCTGGGGTGGGCTCCCAGTGTGGCACCCGTCTCGGGGCGAGGACAGTGGAGCCGGCGGGGATTGGGCACCCCGTCGGCTATTCGATCAGTTACCACGCTGGGGTGGGCACCCAGTGTAGCATGTGGAAGGCTGGGGGGCGCGCACAAGCCGGCAGAGGATTGGGCACCCCGTCGGCTATCGTGTGTGTGTGGGGGCAGCAAGCAGTATGAGGTAGTTGGTCCAGGAGGTTGGCAGGTGGTTAGGAGGGGCAAATTGGGTGCCCCATCATTCTCTGCTCTCCAACATATTACCTCCAAAAACATATAAACACTACAAACAGGTATCTGCCTCTATCTCTGAAATCAAACAAAGAGGCAGAAGACACTGCAAAGCAGGACACTGCAGCAGAGCTAGCACAACAAAACTCACCCAAATCAGGAACCAAAACAAAAAAAGCAAAAAGGAAATCCCAAAAACTTCTGATCATAGGAGACACCATGATTCGGGGAGTTGATACCCATCTCCAGCCAGGGTAATGGTCAGATGTCTCCCAGGTACATCAGCATGGAGAGACACTGACCGTATGCTAAAATTCTTCACAAAGCAGGAGAAAACATTGATGTCCTAGTACACATAGGGACTAATGATCTATACAGCCGGTCAGTTGTGGAGACCAAGAACACCTGACCAGGCTGGGTGACAAACTATCATCTATTTCGTCCAGCATCTCCTTCTCAGAGATCCTGCCAGTCTGGGAGGGGCAGATGGATGGAAGGTCAGAAAGGGAGATAGTGGAGGCTAAATCGTGGCTCAAGGGCTGGTGCCAGGAAAAGGACACAGATTTGTAGGGAACTGGCAACAGTTCTGGGAGGCAAGTTCTTTAAATTTGATGGACTGCATCTGACTAAGGAGGAGTCAGTGCATTGGGGCGAAGTTTGACGTCTTTTCAGAATATTTAAACTAGCAAATGGGGAGAGGGGTGCAGCACCCCATACATCGAATGGGAAGAACACCCCTCCCCCCTCAGCTAGTGGTCAAACAGGGATTCAGCATGTTTGCAGTTCATTTGCATCACCAGGTAAGAAAAAAAGTTTGTCTCCCCATACGACGCACAGGGGTAATGCCACACCTCACCCAACTAACACACCAAAATCTGGCCAATGGAAAATCATGTACACAAATGCTCACAGCCTGGGAAATAAGATCTCAGACCTGCAGGCAATAATGTCAGAGGCTAAACTGGGCATAGTAGCAATTAGTGAGATGTGGTTTACCAGTAACCACACTTGGGAGACTTCAGTACCTGGCTATGTATTGTTCAGAAGAGACCGAGGTGCAAAAAGGGGGGGAGGAGTGGCCCTGTATGTCAATGAAAATATCAAAGCAACAGAAATTCAGAATACACAAGGAGCCAGAAGAACTGTGGGTCACCCTGGAAACAGGAAATGGGACAGCCATAAGAACTGGGGTTGTCTACAGGCCCCAGACCAGGGGAGGACATAGACACATTACTGTTAGAAGATATACAAACATGACAGCTAAAGGGAGGTTCTGATAATGGGAGACTTCAACATGCCGGATACAGATTGGTCAATACCAGCAGGTATTCAGGAACATCTGCCAGAACTAGACACATAGTGGATTCCCTGCAGGGGGAGGGCCTCAAACAACTGGTACAGCAACCCACAAGAGACAGGGCTATCCTAGATCTAGTACTGACTAACAAGGAAGGGATCACAGATCTCCAGGTAGAAGGTCACCTGGGGGCCAGTGACCATCACATGGTATGGTTCAATTTGGCTACTACATCTAAATCATCCCATTCCAAGGCAAAAATATGGGACTTCAGAGAAGCTGACTTTGATAAGATGGCCAACAGAGTTAAGCTAGCCTTGGCAAAAGAAACACAGGTGAGGGGTACAGGCAAAGTGGGAAAGCATTAAGGATGCAATACTTGAAGCAACATCCAATTGTGTTAGACAGAAAAGGAAGTGCAAAGAAGAGAAACCACTTTGGTTCTCAAATACAGTAGCAAAAAGGTCAGAGCCAAAAGGCTGGCCTTCAGGAAATATAAGGGAACACAGCAGGATGAAGATAGGAGGCATACCAAACTGCCCTAAGGGAAGCAGGGAAGGCAGTAAGGCAGGCAAAGACCCAAACTGAGAAACACTATGCGAACAGTAAAGAAGGTGACAAGACTTTCTATAGATACATTAGTGAAAGGAGAAAGTCCAGAGGGGTATACTAAGCTTAATGGAGAAAAGGAGCATGTGAGGAGGAAGACCCTGTTAAGGCATCTATCTAAATAGATACTTTTGCTCAGTATTTACCGAAGAGAAGGTAGGGCAGGGCCCATAGCTCAGCGTCATAGACACAGTGGGAGAGAGGTGAGCACTACTCCCTTCACAAAGAAAGGGTCCTACAAGAGCTTGCTTAAGCTCAGGGTGGATAATGCAATGGGACCTGATGGCATACATCCCAGGATTTCTAAGGAGCTAAAGGTGGAACTAGCAGAGCCATTAGCAGAACTGTTTAGTGAGTCTCTGAGCACAGGAAGGTCCCAGAAGACTGGAGAAGGGCCCATGTGATCCCGCTCCACAGAGTGGTAGCAGGGAGGAGGCAGGGAACTACAGACCAGTCAGTCTTACCTCAGTAGTGGGTAAGATTATGGGCACTCCTTAAGGAAAGGATAGTGCAACACCTGGAATCCATAGGGGCACAGGATCCAAGACAGCATGGGTTTACAAAGGAAGGTCCTGTCAAACTAATCTCATAGATTTCTTTGACTGGGTAACCAGAGTGGTGGACCAAGGGGGAGCAGTTGATGTCGCCTACCTTGACTTCAGCAAAGCTTTTGACACTGTTCCACATATAAGATTGATAAATAAGCTGGATAGGCTCGGGGTGGGTCAGAAGTTGGTCAACTGAGTGGCAAACTGGTTGACGGGCAGAAAACAGAGAGTGGTGGTAAATGGTATAGTCGGAAGAGATGCAAGTCACAAGTGGGGTACCTCAGGGATCAGTTCTGGGGCCAGTCCTCTTCAACATCTTCATTAGTGACCTTGCAGATGGACTAGAGGGTAAGGCTTGTCTGTTTGCAGATGACACCAAGATCTGCACAGAGTAGATGATCCAGATGGGGTGGGCAGAATGAGAAGAGATCTGGATAAACTAGCAAAATGGTCAGAAGAGTGGCAACTGGGATTTAATGCAAAGAAGTGCAAAATCATGCACATAGGAAGAGAAACCCTGAAGCCACCTATAGGCTGGGAGGGGAGTTGCTAGCAGTCACAAAGGAAGAAAGGGACTTGGGCATCATCATCACTGATGACCTGAAATCATCCAAACAGACCTCTAAAGCAGTAGGTAAGGCTAGGGGGGTGTTAGGGTGTATTAGTAGGGGTATCACAAATCGTAAGAGGGAGGTAATAATCCCTCTTTACAAGACACTGGTTAGGCCCCATCTGGAGTATTGCATGCAGTATTGGAGGCCACACCTTCACAAGGACATTAACCAAATTGAGGCAGTCCAGAGAAGGGCAACCAAAATGGTGCAGAGACTGCATCAGAAGACATATGAGGACAGATTAACAGAGCTCAATATGTATTCATTTTGAGCAAAGGAGGGAGAGAGGTGATATGATCGAGGCATTCAAACACCTTAAGGGCATTAACAAAGTGAAAGAGTCTAACATGTTTAAATATAAGAAAAATAGCAGGACAAGAGGACACAGCATGAGATCAGAGGGGCCGATTAAGGGGGAATGTGAGGAAATTCCTTTTCACGAGAAAGGGTGGTGGGTGCATGGAATGGCTTACCAGAAAAGTGGTGGCTATGAATACAGTGCAGGGCTTCAAATAGGCATGGGATAGGCATAAGGGAGCAATACAAATGACTATGACTAGATAGGCCACTGACAGAGCAAAGGCCGATGGCACATTTATAAGGTAGAAAAAGAAATGGGCAGACTGGATGGGCCTTGCGGTCCTTATCTGCCATCAACTTCTATGTTTCTATGTAAGTATGCATGAGTTTCTGTCTGTGTGTGTGTGTGTAGGGGGAGCTGCACATGAGCAGGCGATATCTTATCGCTGCTCACTGAAGCGTAGCTCCCCCTTTCAACTGTATGCCACTGCATTTCGGAGCTTGTCATAGACAGCTCCAGCATGCATTGGCTTACAGGGGCCGCATCTGCCAACACACTGACTGAACTGGAGGAGGAGGTGACACACCTCCAAAATCTCGGATGATGGCACTATGTTTCTTGCACATGCGTGCAAGCAAACATAAAAATGGCTCCATAGAAGCCTGTTTTTACATCAAGAAACGTGTGAGCTGGGGGAACAGCTCAGTGCAGGGAAGTGGAAGGGATTGGCTTTTGGCTCCACAGAGCCTAAATATGATCCCATCCCTCCCGAAAGCCCTACATTAAAAAAAATATTGTTTGTATACTTAGACTCTGGGGAGGTAAGGGTCTGTGGTGTCTTTTGGGAGAATTTTGTAAGAGGGTACTAAATGTGCTCTTTAATCCCTCAGCTTTCAGCAATAGTAAATTCATCACAGTGTGGGGAAGTCTGCACTCTTTCTGGCTGCCCAAACTATACCTGAAACTGTTAATAAACAGCAGGTTTCAGTCTCAGGTACAATCTGCTTCTCACCTGTCACCAACTCTAAATGCCTTACAGTGTAGGGAAGCCTGCATGATTTCTGATCTATATACAAGCATGGGACTTCAGTTTCCAATGCTGTCTGTTTCTACCCTTTCACCATTATTAAATTCATTTCATGTAAGAAAGCCTGTACTGTGTTTCCTCAGACTGGTCCTTCCCAGAGACCTCGAGGGGGAAGGAGATAATAGTGTTCAGGCTCCCCCCTTCCTGCATGAAACAAATCCCACGGTGTTTGTGACCAGGCACCTCCCCCATGCATCTGGCAGAACATATGAGTCCAGGGTTGGTAACACCGTGGGCATGGGGGGGCCTGCTAGGGGGTGGGAGATCCCAGTGACCACTGTTGGGATTGGGTGGCCACAGCCAGAGGGCAGAAGGTTGCAAGGCAACTTAAAAAGAGATGCAGGTAAGCTGCAATCTCTTTTCCCATACACCCTGCAGGCAAGAAACCTGGGGGATGGGAATAAGAACACAGGGAGGTCAACCAAGGCTGGCAACCAGTGTTACCATTTTAACCGGGAAACATGCACACATAGAAACATAGAAACATAGAAACATAGAAGTTGACGGCAGATAAGGACCGCAAGGCCCATCCAGTCTGCCCATTTCTTTTTCTACCTTATAAATGTGCCATCGGCCTTTGCTCTATCAGTGGCCTATCTATTCATAGTCATTTGTATTGCTCCCTTATGCCTATCCCATGCCTGTTTGAAGCCCTGCACTGTATTCATAGCCACCACTTCTTGTGGTAAGCCATTCCATGCATCCACCACCCTTTCTGTGAAAAGAATTTCCTCACATTCCCCTTAATCGGCCTCCCTCTAATCTCATGCTGTGTCCTCTTGTCCTGCTATTTTCTTATATTTAAACATGTTAGACTCTTTCACCTTGTTTATGCCCTTAAGGTGTTTGAATGCCTCGATCATATCACCTCTCTCCCTCCTTTGCTCAGGGTATACATATTGAGCTCTGTTAATCTGTCCTTATATGTCTTCTGATGCAGTCCCTGCACCATTTTGGTTGCCCTTCTCTGGACTGCCTCAATTTGGTTAATATCCTTGTGAAGGTGTGGCCTCCAATACTGCACGCAGTACTCCAGATGGGGCCTAACAAGTGTCTTGTACAGAGGGATTAATACCTCCCTCTTACAACTTGTGATACCCCTACTAATACACCCTAACACCCCCCTAGCCTTACCTACTGCTTTAGAGGTCTGCTTGGATGATTTTAGGTCATCACTGATGATGATGCCCAAGTCTCTTTCTTCCTTTGTGACTGCTAGCAACTCCCCTCCCAGCCTATAGGTGGCTTCAGGGTTTCTCTTCCCTATGTGTATGATTTTGCACTTCTTTGCATTAAATCCCAGTTGCCACTCTTCTGACCATTCTGCTAGTTTATCCAGATCTCTTCTCATTCTGCCCACCCCATCTGGATCATCTACTCTGTTGCAGATCTTGGTGTCATCTGCAAACAGACAAGCCTTACCCTCTAGTCCATCTGCAAGGTCACTAATGAAGATGTTGAAGAGGACTGGCCCCAGAACTGATCCCGAGGTACCCCCTTGTGACTTGCATCTCTTCTGACTGTATACCATTTACCACCACTCTCTGTTTTCTGCCCGTCAACCAGTTTGCCACCCAGCTGACCAACTTCTGCCCACCCGAGCCTATCCAGCTTATTTATCAATCTTCTATGTGGAACAGTGTCAAAAGCTTTGCTGAAGTCAAGGTGGCGACATCAACTGCTCCCCTTGGTCCACCACTCTGGTTACCCAGTCAAAGAAATCTATGAGATTAGTTTGACAGGACCTTCCTTTGTAAATCCATGCTGTCTTGGATCCTGTGCCTATGGTTCCAGGTGTTGCACTATCCTTTCCTTAAGTGCCTCCATAATCTTGCCCACTACTGAGGTAAGACTGACGTTCTGTAGTTCCGCCTCCTCCTGCTACCACTCTTGTGGGCCAGGATCACATGAACCCTTCTCCAGTCTTCTGGGACCTCTCCTGTGCTCAGAGACTCACTAAACAATTCTGCTAATGGCTCTGCTAGTTCCTCCTTTAGCTCCTTAAGTACCCTGGGATGTATGCCATCAGGTCCCATTGCCTTATCCACCCTGAGCTTGGCAAGCTCTTGTGGGACCCTTTCTTTTGTGAAGGGTAGTGCTCACCTCCCTCCCCACTGTGTCCATGATGCTGAGCTGTGGGCCCTGCCTACCTTCTCTTCAGTAAATACTGAGCAAAAGTATCTATTTAGGATAGATGCCTTTACAGGGTCCTCCTCCTCACATGCTCCTTTTCTCCATTAAGCTTAGCAATACCCCTCTGGACTTTCTCCTTTCACTAATGTATCTATAGAAAGTCTTGTCACCTTCTTTTACTGTTCGTGCTAGTGTTTCCTCAGTTTGGGACTTTGCCTGCCTTACTGCCTTCCCTGCTTCCCTTAGGGCAGTTTGGTATGCCTCCCTATCTTCATCCCGCTGTGTTCCCTTATATTTCCTGAAGGCCAGCGTTTTGGCTCTGACCTTTTCTGCTACTGTATTTGAGAACCAAAGTGGTTTCCTTCTTCTTTTGCACTTCCTTTTCTGTCTAACACAATGGGATGTTGCTTCAAGTATTGCATCCTTAATGCTTGCCCACTTTGCCTGTACCCCTCACCTGTGTTTCTTTTTGCCAGAGCTAGCTTAACTCTGTTGGCCATCTTATCAAAGTCAGCTCCTCTGAAGTCCCATATTTTTGCCTTGGAATGGGATGATTTAGATGTAGTAGCCAAATTGAACCATACCATGTGATGGTCACTGGCTCCCAGGTGACCTTCTACCTGGAGATCTGTGATCCCTTCTTTGTTAGTCAGTACCAGATCTAAGATAGCCCTGTCTCTTGTGGGTTGCTGTACCAGTTGTTTGGGGCCCTCCCCTGCAGGGAATCCACTATGAGTCTAGTTCTGGCAGATGTTCCTGCTGGTATTGACCAATCTGTATCCGGCATGTTGAAGTCTCCATTATCAGAACCTCCCCTTTAGCTGTCATGCTTGTGTGTCTTCTAACAGTAATGTGTCTATGTCTTCCCTCTGGTCTGAGGGGCCTGTGAGACAACCCCAGTTCTTATGGCTGTCCCATTTCCTGTTTCAGGGTGACCCACAGTTCTTCTGGCTCCTTATGTATATTCTGGTTTCTGTAGCTTTGATATTTTCATTAATATACAGGGCCACTCCTCCCCTTTTGCACCCTCGGTCTCTTCTGAACAATACATAGCCAGATACTGAAGTCTCCTAAGTGTGGTTACTGGTAAACCACGTCTCACTAATTGCTACTATGTCCAGTTTAGCCTCTGACATTATTGCCTGCAGGTCTGGGATCTTATTTCCCAGGCTGTGAGCATTATTATTACATGATTTTCCATTAGCTTAGATTTTGGTGGTGTTAGTTGTTGGGTGAAGTTTGGCCTTACCCTGTGCATCGTGTGGGGAGACAAACCTTTTTTCTTACATGGTGATGCAAATGAACGGCAAACATGCTGAATTCCTGTTTGACCACTAGCTGAGAGGGGAGGGGTGTTCTTCCCATTCGATGTATGGGGTGCTGCACCCCTCTCCCCATTTGCTAGTTTAAATATTCTGCAAAGACGTCAAACTTCTGCCCCAATGCACTGACTCCCTCCTTAGTCAGATGCAGTCCATCAAGTTTAAAGAACTTTCGCTCCCAGAACTGTTGCCAGTTCCCTACAAATCTGTGTCCTTTTTCCTGGCACCAGCCCTTGAGCCATGTGTTTAGCTCCCCTATCTCCCCTTCTCTGACCTTCCGTCCATCTGCTCCCCTCTCCCAGACTGGCAGGATCTCAGAGAAGGAGATGCAGATGAAATAGATGATAGTTTGTCACCCAGCCTGGTCAGGTGTTCCTTGGTCTCCACAACTGACCGGCTGGCGAGATCGTTAGTCCCTATGTGTACTAGGACATCAATGTTTCTCCTGCTTTGTGAACAATTTGTAATGCGGTCAGTGTCTCTCCATGCTGATGTACCTGGAGACATCTGACCATCACCCTGGCTGAGATGGGTATGAACTCCCCGAATCATGGAGTCTCCTATGATCAGAAGTTTTTGGATTTCCTTTGTGCTTGTTTTGTTTTGGTTCCTGATTTGGGTGAGTTTTGTTGTGCTAGCTCCTGTGCTGCAGTGTCCTGCTCTGCAGTGTCTTCTGCCTCTTATTTGATTTCAGAGATAGAGCAGATACCTGTTTGTAGTGTTTATATGATTTTTGGAGGTAATGTGTTGGAGATCAGAGTGATGGGGCACCTGATTTGCTCCTCCTAACCACCTGCCAACCTCCTGGACCAACTACCCTCTGCGGTCGAGGTTTTTCTGTTGGATGCTGGGGAAATGGCGGTGGTTCTTATAATGTATTTCCTCTTCAATATGAAATTTGAGGCGTGCAATCTCTGCCCATGCTGCCCGGAGCTGAGCCCTAAGATCTCCAAAGGCCAGCATGTAGGACAGTGTCCTAAATCCTGTAAGACTGTCCTTCTGAAAATTGTTCCACAGTACCTGCAGTTAATGAAATCCATTCCAAATAAGTTGCTGGGTTTGTAACCTAGTCAGAGTAATTAGAAGGAAAAAAAAGGAAAAAATGCAAGTAATGGTTTAATTGTGCTTTGTTTAACTTGTTATAACAAGTTAAATTACTAGATGCCTATAAGTAGAGATCACCTTGTGGAGGCCCCACTGATCCGCCTTCCTGCTCTGCCACAGGAAATGTCACAACTGTGGTACCCTATAAAAGGAGTAGTGTGGGGTGGTTGGGGATGGGTGGGTGGCTGGGCCCTTCCTGCCTAAAAGAAGAACCACGGATGAAAGAACAAGGAGGTAAGAGCAGAAACAATCAGTCAACAACAAATGCAGTAACCCTGAAAGCTTATCCTAATGTTAAATAAAACTGTAAAACCTGTAAAGCACCACCTGTAATAATTTCAGAGAAGATATACGCTGTAAGAAACACTTTGCTCCAGAGAAAAATAAAGCAGTAACAGAAGATATACCTTGCAAAAGACAATTTGAATCAGAAGATTACAGGAGCAATCTGTTAGCACACACCTGTAGGCACACCTTGTAATAATGCAGAAGAAGGTATACCAGCAACAACAATTTGAATCAGAGAAAAAATAAAGCAATGAAATGTTAGCAACAAACAGTAGCAATCCCTGCGAGTAAAAAATAAAAACACCACCGCACAGTAAATCTGCTTAGCCAAACTAAGTCTTAATCCTTTTCCCTTGCTCTGGTAAGTTTCTCTACTCTGCCTTTCAAGCAGTCTTAGAAGAAGAGAGCTCAGGTGAAGCTAGGTGCCTTGGCCAGCAAACCAAGTCTTCAGCTCACACACAGTGGGTAAACTTGCACACAGTCAAAGTGCAAGTTTACCCACGCAGTCTGGCATGTGGGAGCCCGCCCATTTACACAATGCCCTAGGGGGAAAAAAGGGGGGGGAGAGCCTCCCTGGCCAAAAAGGGGGATTTCTTAAAAAGGGATCCCTGGAGCAGGGGGTAACACCAATAAAGGTAAGTGAGATGAAGGGGTGGTTGGAGATATAACCCAGCATGGAGGATGCACTTGTGATTTTGGGTGGATTTATGAAGGGGTTCAGGATATCGTATATGGGGCCACGGGCAGATTTCAGGGCTCTGAATTTGAAATCAGCAAGGGATAACATGGGGATTGCGTGGGAAAAGATAGCCAAAGAGAAGCGACTGGAGAGGATTGCAGGACAATTCGGGGATCCCTCGTTGGAAGACTTTAGAGTGTCGCCAGTGGGTGTGGTGCCAAAAAGCATACCAGGGGAATTTAGGATGATTACTTACTTGTCTTTCCCAGAGGGAGAGCTGGTGAAAGATTTCATAGACCCAGCATTGACTTCAGTGCATTATGCAACATTCTACAGGGCAGTGGGAAAGGTGACAAGGTATGGCCAGGGGGCACAGATGGCTAAGGCGGACATAGTATCCGCTTTCCGGTTGCTCCCTGTCCACCCAGAAGACTACAATCTGCTAGGATTGAAGGTAAATGGGGAATACTATATGGATAAATGCATGCCAATGGGGTGTGCCATTGCATGTGCATACTTATGCAAATTTAGTACATTTCTACAATGGCTAATGGAACAGACGACCTCGGGCGGGGGAATCGTGCATTGCTTAGATGACTTTTTGGTGGTGGGCCCAAAAGAGAGTGAGGTATGTGGGAGGATGTTAACGGGGTTGCAAAAGGTTTGTCTGTCCTTTGGCATCCCCTGGCTAAGGAAAAGACCTTGGGCCTAACCACAATATTGTCCTTTTCAAGGATAGAGATCGATACAGACAGAATGGTGGGGGGTGCTAGGAGTGTGAGAAAGATGACATTGCGACAAGTACAACAGTTGTTGGGTCATATTAACTTTGTATGCAGGACCATACTGATGGGGCAGGCCTTTATACAGAGATTGGCCAAGGTGACCAATGGGGTCCACCACCCCCACCCTGGGATTAGGATCCCTGGGTGGTGAAGGAGGATTGAGGTCATCTGGGCCACCTTTTAGAAGACTTTAATGGGGTGACAGCATGGCCAAAGGGTGAAATGTCCAGTAGAGACTTGGAGCTGTTCACGGGCGAGTCGGGGCCAGGAGTTTGGGGCTTATTTGAAAAGGGCAAAGCTAGCAGGGACATGGCCAGCAGCACCTGAGAAAGCAGGGATTGACCAAGAACATAACATTTTGGAATTCTTCTCTATTGTGGTAGCTCTAGTGGCGTGGGGCAAAGCTGAGGGACAGAAGGTGGTATTTAGGTTAGACAATACAGGGATTGTACACGTAATCAACCAGCAATGGGGGCAGTTGGGCCTATAGGGATTTGTTACGGGTTCTTGTGCTGAGGTGTTTGGTTAACAACATACACTTTAGGGCCGGCCCAACATGTTCCCGGAGAATGCAGCGGTATAGCTGATGCTTTATCTTGGTTGCAGTGGGATAATTTCAGAGCCCTGGCACCTGGAGCAGATGACAACCCGGCAGAGATCTCTTAGTTCTTGTGGAACCTGGGGATCTTGAAGACTGGACATTGATGTGCCAGTCTTTGGCTCCCAGCACCAGGAAAGCATATATGAGAGGAGTGGAGGAATTCATGAGGATTATGGACTCCCACGGTTGGGAAGAGGCTTGGCCGATCCCGGAAAAGCAGCTGTGCTGGTTCGTGGTAGCATTGAAAAAGGAAGGGAGCTCAGCAGTGGTGGCAAGCCATCACCTAGCAGGGTTGGGGTGGTTCAGCAGGGCAACATGGTTGGAGGACCACACTTGGTCTTTCAGGGTCAGGAAACTCCTGGAGGGGTGGGGCAGGTCACAGCCTAAGACTCTAGACAAAAAGTAGACCAGTGACCCCCAAGACTTGGAATGGCCAATGAAGGTCTTGCCATCACTCTGCACAGGCCATCAGGGGCTCCAGTTGTTCAGGGCAGCATTCCTGTTGGCTTACTGTGGGATTTTAGGGTGTTCGGAGGTCACGGCAGCTAGTAGGCAGGACCTGAGGAGGGCCTGGAGGCAGGCGATGTGGTGCTGGCAGGAGAGGGGTGTTGGTTCATATCAGAGGTCAAAGACTTGACCAATGGGCTCGAGGCACATGGGCAACACTTCAGGATTGGGGGCCATGGAAGATTAGGAAGGAGCTAGCAAAGGTACGAGGCAAGGACACGGGATAAGGGGT
This sequence comes from Neoceratodus forsteri, assembly GCA_016271365.2. Classification (NCBI taxonomy): domain Eukaryota; kingdom Metazoa; phylum Chordata; order Ceratodontiformes; family Ceratodontidae; genus Neoceratodus; species Neoceratodus forsteri. The sequence goes on along the minus strand of CM057450.1, from coordinate 653,235,088 downwards.
AGGCATACTTCAGACACAGGGATGGGACACCAGTGACACAGTTCCAGTTTATAAGATTTTTAAGAAGGCCATAATGGCAGTGGGAAAGGAGCCAGGGATTATGGAACCCATTCACTTTGGATAGGGACACCAACTTGGGCAGCAAACAAGGGCATGACTCAGGCAGAGATTAGGGTCTGGGAGGTGGAAGTCAAAGGTATTCAGAAGGTCCAGCCACCACTGCTCTAACTTGTTTTTATGTGTTAAGCAGATTGGTTGGGGACCAGAGAACAGGTGTGGATATGTGGGCACTCCTTCATCCATTGAGCTGCCACCCAGGAACGGTCCTGACCTGGAGGTCCAGTACTGAACTTCAGTGATACTCCTGTGGATGTGTAATGGATGGGTCACAGGGGTATGCACTGGGATCAGTTGATTCCCAGGTTATGAGAGGATTGTCGAGAGGGAACATCACTGGATGTTTTGGTCATCCATCTGGGAGGGAATGATGTGGGAGCAAGGAAGTCCATGGCATTGCTGTACACTGTGAAGGAGGCCATAGCGACCATCCAGTGCAGCATGTCGAGCACCAGGATCACTTGGTCACATATTGTACAGAGGCAACATTGGCGAAATGGGACTAAGGACAAGGGCCTGGATAAAACCCAGATGAAGATCAACAGAGAAATGGGACATTCATGGCCCAGCTGCTAGGTGGAGTGGTCAAGCATGACCATATAACAGTAAAAGCAAAGGAACCCTATCAGGAGGAAGGAATACACTTATCTGATCTGGGACTTGACTTATTTTTCAGAGTCATTTACCAGGGTCTAACTTCATTCCTTAGAGATGGGGGAAGTTAAGGAAGGGGGAGAAATGCTGTAGTGGACCTGATGAAGATTAGGAATGTGGCAGACAGGAGTGTCTCCAAAGGTTCCCTAAAGGCGAGTTGGGTTAGCCTGACTCAGAAGTGGGGAAAAAGGGAACTACAGGGCCCAGCATGGAATGGGGTCTCCTCTTATGGTGATCTCGGGGGCCCATCCTGCACCAACATGGACAGGCTGAAGTCACCAGAAATACCCTTGGGCATGCCACCTGGAGGGTGCCTTGATGGGCCCCAGATGGCAGGTTTTCCATGGTGGAGGTGGAAATCTCTGGGGTCAGACAAAGGAGAGGAAGGCTGAGGACCTCACCTAGCATGGAGGGTGCTGGGCCTCAACCTAGATGGTTTGACCCCTTCAAGAGCCCCAATGGCCTGCAGCCTTGCCGAGGAGGGGGACCAGGTGGCGGGGGGGATTCCTCATCCTCCTGGTGGGGGGAGGGACCGGGAAATGAACCTTGGAGAGGCTTCCTTTGGTGCATTTCTAGTCTGTATTAGGAATTGGTTTAATAAACATATGGCTGTGGCCATTTAAATCCCCAACCTGGTGTGTTTATTGACTCCCTGGGAAGATTGGAAGGGAGAGGAACTGGGTGAGAACTGGACAACCAATGGTCCTTCCCAGAGACCTCAAGGGGGAAGAGGATATTGGTGTTCAGGGTCCTCCCTCTTCACAAATGAAACAAATCACATGGTGTTTGCGGCAGAATGGCTGGGTCCCAGCAGACCCCCCACACCCTGACAGAACATAGGAGTCTGGTGTCGGCTGACCTCTTGGGCATTCCTAGGGGCCACTGTTGGGATTGAGTGGCACAGCATAGTGCAGGAACACTGTCCTCTACTGAGGATCCACAGGAAGGGATACAGAAGGATTTTCCCAGGTTTTCCTGCTTAACAGGTATTTTCCTGGGATTTTGCCTCTGCCAGGGAGATTCTTGAATTTGGCCTGGTGGGGAGTAGATAAAACTGTCACAGCCTTGTAAGCAGATGAGAGTATCTCCAAAGATTCCCTAAGAGGAGTCTGGTTAGCCTGGCTCGAAGTGGGGGAAAATGGGGCCTCTAGCATCAAGCATGAAATGGGGATCCTCTTATGGCAGTCTCGGTGAGCCCATCCTGCAACCACCATGGACAGGCCGAGGTCACTGGAAATACCTTTGGGGCACACCATGTGGGAGTCCCATCACAATGAGCCCTGGATGGCAGGTTTCTCATGCTGGAGGTCCGTGATCTCCATGGTCAGACAGGCGGGAGGAAGGTTAGGGCCCAACCCAGCATGGAGGGGTGCTAAGCCTCCAACCAGTTGATCTGACCCCCTTCAAGAGCCTCAATAGCCTGCAGCATGGCTGGGGGGTATGCAATGCGGGGGATTCCCACCCTCCTGGTGGAGAAGGGACCAAGAAAAGAACCTTGGAGAGCTCCCTTCAGTACATGTCTAGTCTGCATTAGGAATTGGTTTAATAAACATATGGCTGTGGTCATTTAAATCCCAACCTGGTGTGTTATTGACTCTGTGGGAAGATCGGGGGATGGGTGAGAACTGGACAACCAGTTTACCAGTCCATTAAACACTATGCTACTCACAGAGTGGGAAAGCCTGTAGCGTACCTAACCCCTGGTTAAATGGAAAGCTGCAGTGTACAGCCAGTGCCTCACTTTCAGCCCTAAGTTTGTTAACACTTCATACATATAGTCACCCAAGCTACTGGAGTTTCCTGGGAGAGGTGGTGGTGGTGGACTAAAAACATTTATTTATATTGAATTCTGGGGACCGGGACTCCTGAACTGAGGTTCAGATATGTTTGTTGTCTTGCACTCATCAAGTCAGCATCTGCCCTCCATATCTGCAAGTCTTTTCATTTTAAATCAATCACATTAAACAAGCACTCCATATATGCGACCCAGAGACGTTTCTTTAGTAGTCAGCAACTCCTCAGACATCTTTCTTAGTAAGCCAAATTGCAAGGAGACTCCCAGAGAAACATCTAACTTCAAAAGTGCAGTATGTGCATTTTAAATGTTTAAACTGCATTCACATTCTGTAAAGTTAAAGACCATTCAATCAAAATAGAAATTCCTGATTTTCAAAATATTGAAAGTAAACATATACTCAGCTATTAGTCTTTTAAACTTGTACCAACTTTGACTGGCATTTTAGATCCACCAGCAAGTATTTGTTTTAGTTACAGCTTTGTAGCAAACCATACAAAAAGTCTGCAATAACTGGTTAAACTTTTTTTTAAGTGGCAGTATATTTCAGTTCTAAGGTCAAGGCCATACAACAGCTCTATATATTGTCCAAATCATGATACGCACATTTGCCAAAATGTTATGTAGCTCTCTGCAGAGTTTAGCATTTGAAAAGGGTGAACTGATCAGATTAACATGTTCTGTTTCCTTTACAATTGTATTTTAAATCTGATAGCCTTTAGCTAATAGTCTAAGTTGAACCAAACATCCAGATGTTCTTATAAACCCATGGTATCACTTTTAGCTCATTTACAAACTATACACTACTTTTCAATGTAACTTTTAAATATAACTGATAAGTTTATCAGGTGCACTTTCTTGCACTTTAGCTATTTTAATTTATAGTGAAAAGCATATGACTACAGCAGACAAAGACAGCTGCTCCATCTAGTCCGCCCATATTACCCTATCATACCCCAGGACCTATTGTCTATGTGGAGTCTATACTTACCTTATTCCCCTTTTGTTCTTCATCTTTCCAGCTCCCTAGTCCTGCTGAATCACTACTACTGTATACCCTTAGCTCTATCCCAGCTGTGTTTATTTATTTATTTAAGAGATTTACCAGGAAGGCATACTGAGCGGAGTACCGCTCGATTCCAGATGCGCCCTGGGGGGAGGGGATTACAAAGGGAACGTAGTGCAGACAGAAACATACATTGATACGTTTAGTACAAAACAAAACAAGGAAGAGACTGTCATAGTGCAATATTGAAGCCATTTATGGTTTGGGCACTCACCACGTCAGCAGGTAGACCATTCCATGGCTTAACCGCTCTTTCTGTAAAATAATACTTCCTCACATCCTTGTTACCCCCCCACACACACACACGCACACACACGCACACACACACACACACACACACACACTGTTAACTTCCATACTTCCACATGTGGCCCTGTGTCCTAGACTCTGTTCCTGATAAATGGCTCTTCACAGTTCACCTTGTTCCTCCTTTGAAGAACTTGAAGGTCTCAATCATTGCATCCCTCTCAGGGAATAGGTAACAGGTAATGTACAAATTAATAAAGCCATAGGACCATATGAAGGTTGCATTTTCACAATAAGCTAATAAGTTTCAGTATGCATTTATTCAGTAAAACAATTGTATATTGAAACAGTATACATTGCGGTTGCCACTCATTGTTTTATAAGGTTTCTTTCAATAATCATTGATACAAATATAAAAATACAGTATAGAATGTATTTGATGGTTGCATGTAGTCACAATAGTCAAAAGTCTAAGTTTACTTACAAAGACAGAGTGCCAGCAGAGGTGGGTAAGACAGCATTGGATTGACAAGGGTAAATGGTTATTAAGTTTTTTAGCAAGACTGAATGCCAGCTGAGTGGGAGGGAAGGATTGGACTGGAGATTTGTGTGGGACCCCTAAGGGCAGACAACAGTGTAGAGCGAGGTGGAAGCAGGAATTGGTGATCAGAAGCCTACAACTAGGGAGTACAAGGAGGTTAAGTGACTTATGTGACTCGGTGTGGGGGCCAGTAATGTAGAGAGAGAAAGGGAAGAGAATCAGACCAGTGAGAGACAAAGACTTTTAAAATAAAGTGGATCTCATAATGGAATATGTAAGGGCGAGGAGAAGGGAAAGGAAGAGAGAGGAAGAGAGACAGACAGAGGTGCAGCCATAAAAGAGGAGGAAGTCATTTCAAGGTAAGACCAGCACAGGAGATGTTAATAACACCAGGCATAGTTAAAGATCACTACATAAGGGGGAGCCCAGTGGTCCAGTGGATAGTACTGTGCGTTCCCACGCTGGTGATCTGGGTTCAGAAGTGAGCCAGGGAAGCTGATCAGATGGTAAGGTGCTGTCACATGGCAATGCTGCCAAACAGGTAGTGAGGGTGTCAGAATCCGCTGCACCATCAACCCCTGCAATAGGGACAGGGAGCATGCCTCTCCTGCAGGAGTGAGATAGTTGTGTGCAAGGTCTGATGGGACAGGCCCAAGGTCAGGTAGGTAGGGTCAAGGAGAAAAAAGTTAAGAGCCCTCAGGCAGGATGAGCTCCCTCACCACAAATCCTGCACCACTCACTGGGCCTTGGCCACACAGATCCAGTGTCGGGATAGTGGGTGATGGGGCTGGGAGGCAGAGAGCTTAAGATGCCAGCAGAGCAGGGCCCTAATCCACCTTTTCTTTATGCGCATCGATCCTCTGCACTGCAGGCAGCATTGCAATGCAAAGACAAGTCACTGCTGACCTAGGTGTGGTGGGGGATAACCCTTTTTTGCTTACGCTTGATTTTCTCTTTTTATAAATTTATTGAAAATTAAAAGTCCCCAATAGCCTGGTGAATTAAGCAGCAGTGCTACCAAAACATGTAAGTCCCCAGAAGGCTCAAAGAAAGTGAGCAGTACTGCTGCAAAAAAGTGAAGGTGGGCCTGGTGAGCCTAGAAAAGTGAGCAACACTGGAGCCAACATGTAGCAGTATCTGAAGGTCACATTTACAACACATGTGTGTTCACAACATCTTTGCCACTGCATTTTTCGAGAGGTTTGCCGCTGTCTCAGGGAGCAAGAGACAGTGCCACTAAAAAGTGAAAATCGCTGAAACACTGGGGAAGTGAGCAGTACTGCCACTGAAAGTAAAACATCTGCTGGACATATAGACAACACATGCACATTTACACCACCACCGCCACATTCTTGAAAAGTTGCACCCGCTCACACAATCTTAATGCACTGTCATAGAGCAACCTAGTGAAGCTGAAGCTTCCAGTCTTACTGCCTTCTCCACCAACATAGCGAGTTGGTTCTCCATATCAGGTCCCTTCATCCTGTGAATAACAGTGACATGAGAGAACCACCTAAGTCTTTATTTATTTTCTCAGTATTGTAAAAGGTAAACCCCAAATGCAATATGTTTGCTGCAACCATGCACATTGCCAGTTTGAGCCATGTGGAAAGATTGTGGCTTACCTAGCCTTATTGATGCACCAGCACTGCACAGCCCCTACTCTGTCTGCTGCTGGCATGAGCACCCTCCCTCCCACCTTCTTTGTCTGTTGTTTGACTGATGCAGTTAAAGAGCGTCATTAATGCACTAGCAGTCTGGCTTGCCATCTCTTCCTGGACTGCAGCTGATCCCACTCCAGCCTGATGCTCCTGGCCTGGCCAGCTGTCACAAATCACATGATGAGTGTCACAAAAGCGATCAGCATCATTGCAGTAAGACCTGACCTCAGGGTTGGTCGGTACTGAGAAATGTGGCTCCCCCTCCTCTCATCTGATACTGACTAGAGCCCAGACACAGTATAGGCTATGTGTTTAATTTTTCTAAGATTTAAAACAAATAATGGCATAAAAAAATGAGTGAAAATGTATTTTTAGACAGCGTTTGGTAAAGTAGTCCCTCTACTGGTATATGTGCCAGTAGAGAGCACTGCAGTGTTTCATAGCTTTTTTTGTCCCATTTAGAGCCCGAACCTTGCCACTTCCCACTGTCAGTTTTGAGTTTTGCTGAAAGGAAGACCTCACCCCCCATGTAACCCTCTGCTCTGTTTTAAGTCCTCAGTCCCACTTAGTGACTTCCGTGATCCATTACTGTACCACTAACCCAAGGATGAGGCCAGCAGTACTTTCTCAGTTACCGTGCCCCTACACAGAGGTGTGCTGCTGACTTGCAGGAGAAGAGAAAGCAGATGGGTAGCTGGAGGATGAGGATGCAATTTATCCAGCGGCAGTGTAATGTAAAATATGGAGTAAGGGAAGGTATTTATTTTAAACAAAAATCCTTATGAAGAATTGTGATTACTTGGGTGCATCATGGTTGGATGTAAGGTGAGTTGTGCTATCTTAGAGTAGCACTGATCATGCACATGGTAGCACTACTTTCAAGTAAAAAGGTCTTTTAAAGGGAAAATATTAAAGAAGTATGTAACTGTGGCAAATTGTTCTTGAAGTTTGCTTTCTCTGGCAGTTGGCACTTTCGATTAAGTAATTGTAGTTGGTGGAGGGTGTCTCACTAAGTGAGGAGAAAACATGGCTGACATTTACATTTGAAACTGAAGAGGGCAGAGTCATTTTTTCTTGTGGTGTGGTACATTGAGCTGGCACTTATTTCCTGGTCTCTACTGGTACTTAATGTACTCCCTTGACATGGATCTCAGCCAATCAAAACCAATCACAGACCAGGAAATCTTAAGCCCATTTTCTAATTTGTATAATATGTTGGTTGCCCGATATCACTCCTCCTTTCTCAGGTGACTTTCAAGAGACCAAAACTCAGGCGGGAGCTGTAGCAGCAATGCACTCAGAGGCCCACTGATTCTGTACAGTCGGACAGCCAGGAAGAGAACTGAACTGCCCTGCTCTCACGTTTCCTCTGCTCCTTGGAGCCAAAACTCACTCCACTAATACTGTACTATCTGGTGGCAGTGGGTGAGAGTGCTTAGAGAGTTCACATGTAGCTCTACTCCTCAATGCCAATACTAGTGAAAGTTCACTTTCAATCTCTCAGCCCCCATCGGTCTGCCAAAAAGCTCAGTAAGAGGGTGAGAGAAAGCTTTATTTCCATCAATCAGTACACATTTATATCTAGTAACAATATACTTCTCTGCCTGGCACACTGACACTAATATAGGTCAGGTGGCAGGTGAACGAAATGAAAGGAAACCCCATAAAGGGCTGGGCTTTGTACTTTATCTCCACCAACACTGGCAAGCCAGCGAATGAGAGAGAGTGTTATCAGTTCCCCACTCACTCCACTCTTCAGAGCTAATATTAATAAGCAGGGTAGACACTGGTAGGTCAAGTTTTAGGTTTTGCTTGCTCAGTCATCCAGCAGCTTCCAGCAGAGCAAGGACCAGAGCTCCATTTTGAGACAAGGGGCCTGATTCCAAGACAGCTACACCAGACATAAATGCAGTACCACCAGTCCCAATGGTGCAAATCACAAGTTACGCCCATGACTTGTGACATGCGTGATCCCAAAAGAACACTTACGCTGCAACCTGCAACTGCTATGCCAAACGCGTGTTACAGCACAGTTATGCCAAAGAAAGCTTGTGCCACTGCCTAATGCAGCCTTCTACATGCATAATACATCAGTACGATGGAAATGCTATTCCAGAACAGGAGGCATAAGTATGCACGCGATAAGATGCCAACGTGTTAGAAAAGGTGCTGGTCTAATCAGGCACAGGCTATAACGCCCCCCACATAGCCAGACAACAGACAGCAGTGTAGTAGAGACACATAGCAATGTCAGCAATGGGAGCCTTACTGGAAATAATGATAGCAGAGCACCGTGAGCACAGGCATGCCAGGCGCGGAGGCAGAACACAGGGGACCGAGCCACAGCATCCAACAATGGTACCAAGGCCACTGGTGCAGAGAGTAAGATGCTCTCACAAAACCTATGAGGACCTGACTGAGCAGCAGTTTCTAGCACGCTATAGGCTCAGCAAGAGCTGCATCAGGGAGCTATGCCAGGACCTGGGTGGTGACCTATGCAGCACCAGCAACAGACGCACCCACTGCCACTGGAGGTGTGCACGAGTGCAGCGCTGTGCTTCCTGGCCACCAGCACATTCCAAATACTCACAGGGGACACAGTGGGCATCTCTCAGCCTGTGGTGTCCAAGCACCTGAGGACGTTCCTTGCGGCCCTCATACGGCACACCCCGCAACACAATAGCTTCCCATGGGATGCCCAACAGCAGCGCCAGATGAAGCAGGCATTCTATAATGTGGCGCAGTTCCCCCGTGTGGTAGGTGCCATCTGTCACAAACCCACTCAGCAGGTCAGGCCCTCTACTTCCAAAGTGCCAACCTCTGAGCGCAGTCTTGTGAACAGTGTAACAGATAAGGTAACCCTCTTGTCTGTTTTTTTGAGTTTGGATCAACCTTTGGTCTCAGTTCTGGAGGGATTCAAACTGTAACCTCTTGCTAGCATACCCAATACACAGGCTCAGATATATCTGTCTTTGGGGGGGCCAGATATCTTTGCCTATGGGCACCTAACCAGGTATTCAAAAATGAACCCTTAAAACTTAATAAAGACCTTAGATTTAAAATGCTTCTGTTTCCAGTTTGGTACCACCATACAAGCTATATGTCTGCTGAACTATAAATACTTCTTAGCAAAAGAAAGGGATTCAAAGACAGACCAGGTTTGCTCTAAAATTAGAGTTTTTACTAAAATATATAATAATATGTCAAACATACAATACAGAACTCTTATAACACAAGACATACATATCTTTAAACAAAGCAAGGTTTAAAACAGTGCAATTCCTACAACTATATTTAGATTTTGTCTAGTTTTCTAAATACCTGTTTTCAGTGCTCAGATGTTTCCTTAGTCAGTGTCAGATACAAATGCAAATCTGTAGTGAAAGAGAATAATCTTTTCAAGCAGTATTGGCTAACCCCTTTTGGATGAAGTCATCCAGCCCCTCCTCTGGTCAAATATCTAACAAAAATATATTTTTATACAACCACAGGATGTAATTTTATTAATCTATACTATACAGCTATACAGGATGTATTAATTCTGCAACCTTAGCATAACTCAAGTTTCAATGACACCTCTTTTGATCTCATGCTTTACCCTCTTCACACAGGCTTCATAGGGTCATTTACAACCTTACACCTTTATGTAACATCCTGGCTTCCCTTATTTTAACGTCATAAACCTAGTTTATGATTTCTCTCATAACAAAATTAACTTAACAACTCTGTAATTAGCTCAGAGAAACAGGATCCTTAATAAAAGTCTTCCAATAACAAATTGTCTCTAAAAAGACTGAGTGGGTGATACAATGTTGTCAGCAGTTCTCTTGGCCTGCAATCTGTCAGCTAAAATCTGGGGGAGGTGGGATATCAGAGAGGTCATTCCTAGAGCATTTGAATTTCCAGCAGAGACATTAATACATTTTATATTAAAAATATAATACAGCACTCGAACTGGCTGTCTCACGTCACACCATCAACTGCACACATGTGGCCATCAGGGCCCCAAGCAAGGATGGGGATGCATACATCAATAGGAAGGGGTACCACTTGATGAATATCCAGGTGGTCAATGACAGTGGTAGTTACATCCTAGATGTGGTTGCCAAGTACGCCAGATCCTGCCATGACTCCCACATCTACAGGAACTGTGAGCTACATGAGGCCTTTGAGAGAGGGAACATCACTGGAGGATGGCTTGTAGGTATGTACCATTGGGAATGACAACTGCAAAGGTGTGCGAGTGACAGTGTGCATGCATGTGGCAGACAGTGCATGTGGGCATGTGTGGACACAGTGGCACAACAGGGGCACAAGGCAGACAGGCACTGCAGCAGGCAGCGGTAACAGCCATGCAGACACGTGGCATGCCACACACAGGATTCAGGTAGGGGCAAGCCAAAAACACCGTGCAACACACAGGGGCCAGGGATGGCCACACAATGACAAGGGAAGCCCATACAGTGCATGGACACAGCCAAGGATGTGGGTGTGACTGAGTGTGTGCCTGCATGTGTGCATGTGCATGCAGCAGTGCGTGCCATGCAGAGGATGGTGAGATGGTGATGACAGGCTGCATACAGTAACATGCAACTAACCTCTCCCCTCCCAACAGGTGACAGTGGATATCCCAAGATGCCATGGCTGATGACCCCTGTGATGACAGCCCAGACAGCAGCCAAGGTCAGTTACAATGAGGCCACACCAGCACAAGAGGGTATTCGAGCGCACTTCGGGCTACTGAAGACCCACTTCTGATGCCCTTGACACCTCAGGGAGCGTGTCCAGTACAGCCTCTGCAATGGCATGCAGGATAGTGCTTGCCTGCTGCATCCTCCACAACATTGCCCTGGCACACCATGTACCAATGCCCAAGAGCCACCAGAAGGATGGTGTATTGCAGGAGGATGATGGAGATCCAGATGGCATGGTGTGATACATGGCGCACGATGGTGCAACAGCAGGACACTGTGCATGACAGCAGCTGTTCCAGCAGTTCTTTTGAGGTGGCATATGGCGCCACCACCAACCACCACCACCACCTCCATGGTGGCACCTGCAGCATTACGGGACACAATGTGGTGCAATGCAGTCCCAACAATGGCGCCACCATCATTAAGCCTCGGGGATGAGATGCTGTCTGCCAGGTGCCATGCAACACATAAGGCAGCACTGGGGCTGGGACAGTACCCATGTGTGTCACACAGCATCTGGCAGGCATGACAGCGAATGTGATGGCACCCAGGCAACACACAGAGGACCACAGCACACATGGACCACGGACATGGAGACACAGGTGGTGATGGAACACATAGGGCAGAGGAACAATGCTCCGATGATGGCACCACCAGGCACAATGCACCTGCCATGGCCACCGATGCATGTAAACAATGCAACCACAACAGGGACACAGCACCGGGTGGCACTGACCTGCAGATGTATGGTGGTAGGATGCACCATTGCATTGTGCCACTGGTGCCACCCAGAAGGATCACCATGCCCTTAGGTGGAAGGGAGCCATACTGGCCCATGGCCGCCATACAGCCATGATATGCCAGGTGTGATGGCATGCTAACCGGACCCGGCATGGTGCGCAACTGCACACAGAGCACCATGTAGCCAAGCCCACCGGTGTGCACCCAAGGCTGCAAGGTGCACAGCCACCACACAGATACCATGTGCACACTGGGGATGCACATGAGATGGCGCAGCTCCACTACATGCATGTCCTCATGTGCACAGTGACACACACACGCACATGCCCATGCAGACCAGAGACAGATGCACAGAGCCAGGGGTGCAAAAACAACATATAATGAAACAGGAGAAAACACAATGGAACAAGGGTAAACACATGCAAAAACAACATTAGCAGCATAATCAAACAGTACCCCCCAGTACCCACTCAATACAACCACTATGTACAGCCCCCAGCCCATTTGTACGAGCCCCCCAGCCCAGATGTACAACCCCTCCCAGCCCCTATGTACAATGCCCAGCCCCCAACAGTAGCACACAGCAGATGACCCCACCCTACGACGAGCCCACCTGTGTAAGACCCCACCCACAGCCACCCCATCACACATGGGATGGCCCCTCTACTGTACACTACTCACCAGCACCTCACCCCACCCCACATACACAAAACAGGTGCCCCGCCACCAAGCCTATAAGTGGCCAACGAGCCAAAGACATATCAAAGGTCCATAGTCCATTGCCCCAGTCCACACTGTTTCAGAGCTAGCACCTCTGCAGCACCGTGAGAGAGCCCCCAGGATCCATGCAGGTGTGACATGTTCTCCATTATCGCAACACCAGCACAACCAGCTGCTGGTCACCCACTGCCTGCTGTCCCAGGTACACAAAGCCTGTGGCTCAGGCTGTCCTCAGGTGACCTGTTCCAGCCTCCTGACCGTGCGGATGCTGTTAGTCCATGTCACCACTGTCAAACCGGCGGTCAGCACCGTCCTCGGGCAGCATGTCGGCATCCTCCACCTGCTCTGTCGCTGGATGCGCCACCTCCTCCTGTGCATCCGCTGGCTGCATCACCACCTCCAGCTTGGCAGCAGACAGCTCCACCACCACCTGTCCCTCTGCTGCCTGCTATGCTTCCGCCATCACCTCCACTGGTGGTGTCCCAGTCGCTGCCACCCCACCATGCTGTTGGGGTGCCCCCGGCACTGCAGCCATATGGTCATCCACCACTGCCTTCACCTCTGGCTGCTTCACCATCCCTGCTGCCCACTGTCTGCGGTGTTGGTGTCTGGCCCATCCTCCTCCTCCAGGCGGGATGGAGTATACCCTGCATAGCTTGCGCTGGGTGTGGCACAGGTAAGCCGCTGCATCCTCTGCCTTCACCTCGGCCATTGCCCACAGCGAAGCCCTGTGGTGGGGTGTCAGTCTGCTCCACACACCTGCAAGGAAGCAATGGTGGCAGTCAGTGCCATGCTGGGACACACTGCACACACACCCAACACACAGCCACCACCCCCGCTCCTGCGGACCACCACGGCATAGACACGACCCATGGCATAGACTGCATGCACCTACCTGGCCTCTGGTGCCTCAGCACCTTCTGCTGGCTCTGTGCGTGCTGCTGCGCATCATCCAGCTGCCCCTGCAGACCTGTGTCACCGCGTCCTGCACCTGTGGGGAAGGGGAACACAGTTACACATGTACACCAGTGCTGGCCATGGCCTGTGTGACAGCGTAGCAACATTGTGTGGCTAGATGATGGCATACCCACCTGCACCTGGTGCCTGGCCCATCTGCATCTCCATGTCCCTCCACTGCATCATGTCCAGCAACCGCTGCAGGATCCTTGGGTCCCTCCATGCCATGTCCTGCCATCAATGCTGCAGCTGTCGCATAGTGTGAGGCATGCTGCTGATGGCACCTAGGCATGCCCCTATCGCCCTCCATGCCCTTGCCCGCCTCTCTGCTGTGTGCATCCTACAACTGGGTGGGAGGAGTGTTGTACCCCACTGCTGCACTAGATTAATGAGCTGCGCAGTCTCGGCGGCGGTGACAATAGGGGCCCTTCCACTCAGGCTTAGTCTGTTGTGGCGTGGCATGATGTTTGCTCTGCTATACCTGGTGCGGGAGTCCTGGCATGTGTGGCAATGACCTGCAAGGCAACATGTCATCAAACGTGCCATTGCACAGTAGTGGGGTCACCATAGTGTCTCACTCCCTACATGCTACCTGGCATGGCCACCCTTAGGCAACATACCATACAGGGCTGGGGTACAGTGGCAATGGGTGCAGCACTGCACCCAAGTGCCATCCAGGGGTGCAGTGTAACAGTGCTGTGCTGTATACACATGTCTCTGCAGTCCCAACCCCCTTCCAACAGTGTACACGCCACCTCCACTTATCACCCCCTGCATGACAGGGCTGAGTGGTGCCATGTGCAGACATTGTGCAATGGGTGACCCCCCCAATGGCTGCCTACACCACACTCCCCCACACTGCCACCCATCATACCCATCTGGGTTGTGTTGTGGAGCCATCTCTATGCCCCAGAGGGGCTACACACATGGCCATCCCCTACACAACAGCAGCCTGCACAAGGTCCCTGCACAGTAACCTAGACCAGCTGCAGGATACCTAGCTGTCATGTAGCAGTACACAGCATGGCACATGTTGTGTGTCAGTCACATATCACACCACTGCACAGCTGTGTACAGTGTATATGCCTGCTGACACCCTTGTACAGACCTCTGGGCCTGCTGTGTGTTCAGGTCTGGTGCACCTCACAGGAATGTGTGCTGTCCTGCACAGTGGTCAGGTACAGCTGTGTGTCCCACCTGCGCTGCCTCCCAGTGCACTGTGTCGGTATCCACAGGGGGCAGGACAGCTGTGCAGCCCTGTGCAGAACTGTACCCAGCACATGTCAGGCCTCAGATGCACCCAGGCTGCTGTTCAGTGCCTATGTGCTGCCCCCTACATATAGCTGCCCTGCCTGTGTGATGCATTGGTGCATACCTCTCCACTGTTCTACAGTATGATGGACAGGTCCACATTGTATGGCAACAATGCTCCCTGTTCCACATTGAGGACTATGTCCACATTCACTGTCAACAGGTGCAGGCACAGTCCTCTGTAGCGTGCTGCACATTTTACAGCCTACTGGTAATAACAGACTGTTTGAACAGATAGGCAGGCAGTGTAACAGTGTTCTGGCATCCTGGGGTAGGGTCTGCTGAAGTGCTCCACTGTTTGCCCATGTTCCCACATTCTGATAGCCTCTGTTCCACATAAGGGGACAGAGGTTGAGTCAAAGCATTGGTGGGGGCATTGTACAATTCCACTACTTACCACCCTGCAGTTGTCCAACACAGTGGGATCCCTGCTCTGCCTTCTCTATCATAGCTGTTATGACCTCTGTTGCCTGATAAGCATGTGAGCTGTGGCCTGTCTCTCACCTTCATGGCCCCATCTCACACATGGCACACATACGAGCCACCACGTGCAGACTACCGTGACGACATGCACCTGCAGCCTGCATACAAGCAAACCGCATGTGCACACTACGCTGCCGCAGGATGCAGTTGCGGCTTATGCACACATGCGGCCTATGATTCAGATGTGCATGTGCAACATGGGCAATGCACTCTACGCAGGCACTGGATATATGCTACATGCGACATGTCCTACCACAGCAGTTGGAATGAGTGAGTCCACATGGATGTATAGTGCATAGTGTTTACTAAGTAATGATAACTAATGTTGTGACATGGTGAAGTGCTATAGTACATTTGTGACAATACCCATACACACATACTCACACTCAGTGACAGATCACAGCATACACACCCAATTTGTGCTCTGTAAGCATTGCTCACACACCTGCACACAGTGCCACCCACACACACATGCAGCGCGCCTCCCACACACCACATGTCCACACTCAGTGCCCTCCCATACTGCCACTCTGCCGCTGCCCACCACCCACTGCAGCAGCGCACCATCAGTGGCACAGTCAGTCATCCAGCTGCTGCTGCCACCTAGTTCTCCTGCGCTTTGTGGCACACACACCCTATTCAGCACCCTGTGTTGAGGGCACGGCCACCCCTGTGGCCCCAGTGGGCCCGCCTTGCCCCTGTTATATGCCCGCAGGTCCACCACTGTCCATGGGTACCAATGGCACAACCATCCTCTGTCACCATCCATGCCTCCCTGGAGTGGTTGGTGCTTGGTCTGGCGTGATCCCCAGTCCCTGGGTGTATGGCCCACCATCATCCACAGCCTGCAGTTGTGTTGCCATCTGGGTTGTGCGCTGTCATGGTGTGCCATCCGGTGCTACCCCTCCTGATCTGGCACTTATCCTGTGCCTTGCGCCCACTGCTGCATGCCCCATGGCCATGGTGGCAGGTTGCATTGTGGCCATTTGTGGTGGTGGTGTGGCCACCACAGATACCACCGATGGTGTTGGTGGTGGCGGTGGTGGTGGTGGCTGTTGCACTGTTGCTGCTGGTAGTGAGGGGGCTGTTGCACTGGTGCTGCTGGTAGTGTGGGTGGTGGGGGTTGTGGGGGCTGTTGCTGGTGCTGCTGGTGGTGGGGGTTGTGGGGGCTGTTGCACTGGTGCTGCTAGTTGTGGGGTGGGGGCTGTTGTGCTGGTGTTGCTGGTGGTGGGGCTGTTGCATTGGTGTTGCTGCTGGTGATGTTGTTGGTAGCAGTGGAGGGGGTGGTACAGCGGGTGTGGCTGCTGGCCCTGCTGTCCCTGGCAGTGGTGATGTTGTTGCCTCAGCAGTTGGGGGATGTTGTGGCAGTGTTGGTGGCGGGTGCACCACCTGTGGTGCCTGTGTGGTGGCGTCCCTCCTTTGTATGTCTTGCAGAGACTGGCCTGTGAGTGCGGCCTGAAGCATCGCTGACAGTATGTTAGACTGCCTGATCTGCTGGGCCACTGATCCTTTCACAGCCATGGCCAGTCGGGTGAGCGCCCGTGTCTGTGCCTGCACACAGGCCTGGGAGGCAGCCATGGTATCCACCAGTCGCCGTATGGCTGACTCTGTGGTGTGTGTCCCTGTCTCCAGCACTCCTATGAGGGTGCCCATGTACTCCTCCATTGCTGAGTGGTGTGCGTCCATGCCAAGCTGGATACAGCCCAGCATCACAGACTGCTCCTTGTGGGTGGTCACAAGGGTCCTGCAGAATCCTGCATAATCTGTGGGTCCTGCTGTGTCGTTGTCCTGCCGGGATGGCATCTCCCCATCCAGGGTTACCTGCAGCCTATCGTATGACTAGGCTTGGCAGTTTGTAAATCGTTTTCTGTCGATTAACATCGAGATTCCAGACTTTGTCAATTTCAACGGATATGTTTAAATGTCGATTTACATAGTAAGGAGTTTACAACATGCCATCTTATCACTGTAATCACAGTCATTCAGCATTTATCTATTTTGTTCTCTCTTGCTACTGCTTATGACCACTGAATCTATTAACATCTAATGTGCAAGTGCTGCATACCTGTGTGCATTCCTGTGTTAGATTCTGAGCTGTTAATGGAATCACAGTGTGTTTGACTTTTTAATTAATGAGGAGGTAGAGCATCAATCTAAAAAAGCCTCCAAATTACGGCGACTTGTCACAGATGATTCAAGTCAAAGAGAACTGTACTGTAAGCTTACATTTTTGTGCAGTTTCTTGGGTAAAATCCATGTGACACATGTCCTGATGGAAATAAAAGCACCTCTGATACACAAAATTGACAGACTCCTGAACTTTGATCTAAACATGGCAAGTGATGTAAAAACATCATTAAAAGAGGTTGATTTAAAGTCAATGGGTTCTAAAAGGCAGTCCCTGTCTGCAGCAATGCATCCTTTCTCAAAAAAATTTCATTTAAAGCTAAGTGCAACACTGACACGCAATGTCCCTAAAGGCCTTTACGGTGCAGGCTCTTTGTTTGACAATTGCAGGATGTTTGACCCATTTGTTAGGAAACAGCTTTCTACAGACGTATCTAAGAATGGTGCCATAATCGACACATTTCACTGCAAAAAAGATGACTTTGAGCGTGACTTTTATGTATATATGAAGCTGGATGTCCCTCTGACCGCATGATCACTCTGATGGAGTACTGGAAGAGTGAGATGCAAAACCTTCTTGTGTTGCACTGAGGGCACTGGCAATGCCCGTTACATCTACTGCCACAGAGCGCTCATTTAGTCTGTACAGTAAAGTGCAAGATAAACTTAGAATGCGCCTGTCAGAGGAAAGACTAGGGCTACTAAACATACTGCACCACAACAATGACATAACAAGAAGTTTTGTTGCATTTAACGACACAGACATTTAAATAAAATTGAGTGATGAATTGCACAGCTGAATCCAGCATCAATTGCACTTTAGTAATGATAGATGGGGGACTCACGTGTTTATGTCCTTCTCAAAGATTTATGGATTTGTGGTGTGTATGAGTGTCTCTGTCTAAGTCTCTCGTCACTGTGTTGATAAATTACTATGTTGCATTTAATGCCTATTTACAAGCTGTTTTAGCCAAGTCTGCCTACAGCGAAAGATCGATATTTATCGAAAAAATATCAGTGAATGAGCAGCGATTTTATCGATCGATTTTGGTTAAAATAAAATACCGAAACTGCCAAGCCTACATATGACACAGGGCTGAGGTCCTGTGCTGTATTGTCCCTATGCTTTCCCCACTGAACAGATCACATAGGTCTAGTCCTCCTCCTCCTGCTGTTGTTCCTCTACTGCCTGCTGCTCCCTCACCACCGGTGTCAGGGCTGGTTCCAGTTGTGCCACATCAGCACCACCAGGGGTGTCTGTTACGGTGGCCTGTTGGGTGGTCAGCTGCATGCTTTCCTGCTCGGGCTCAGTGCCTGTGCCACCACTGTCATCTGCCCCTGTGTCCGCTGCTGCTGCACCTGTGGTGGACAACAGTGCATCAGTGCTAACCTGTCATGCCCTCTGTACATGCCTCCATTCCCACCACTGCATTGGTGTCCCATGCACAGGGGGCAATGCTGATCATCCACGTACCTGTCCCTGCAGCCATCTGCATCGTGTCCAGGATCAGGAACACCAGTATCCTGTCCTCATGGGCACTGAGGAGTCTTCCTCCTGTGGCCCACCACCTGTGGCCAACACCTGCTGCCTGTTATAGGCCTCCTTGGCCTTTGTGTGGTGCTTGAGGTCACTGACCCACTTCTGGAGGTCACACATGGTATGCTTTGCATTGGCCACTGCATTCACCTTTTTGGCCACTTCCTCCATGCCTCCTTGTGCTTACGGCTACAGGTCTCATTCACCACCTTGCCCATTAGGAGGTCTATCTGGGACTCAAGTTCCGAGGAGGACATCCATCTCCTCGTTAGTAAGTTACATTTTCTGCATTTTGCTGCACCTGCCCCTCTGCACTGCTACCTGCCATAGTTCGCATGTGCAGCTCCTATGCCATGTCTGCGACTTGTACACTTTTATATGGTCATAGGGTTGCGAATATGCTTAACTGCTATGCCTGCTATTATGGGTTCCGCCATATGTTGCAGGTGTAACTTAAGACATTTGTAATTCGGCTGTACTATGTTGTAACTGCCATTTGTCTTGGAAGAGGGCACAGCTTGCATGTTGCATGAGTTTGGTCATATCTTTAAGCAGTAACAAAGCTTGTGCCATGCTCTACTTGCTGTCTTGGAGTTGAGCCCAAAGAATCCAGCAGTTTTCAACCTTAGGTCAGGCAGCAGCATTGGGACAAAGCAAACCAGAACTCTGTTCTGAGATCAGGAAACCAGCAGTTCCCAACCCCAAAGCAGGCAGGCAGCAGGGTAGGGACAGTGTGGAACCTGAGTTCCATTTTCTGACAAGGAAACTAACAGTTTCTAGCCCCAGGGCAGTCAGCAGGTAGGGATAGAGCATGTGACACTGCAGGAGGAACTCCCAAGTGGCAGTGGCTTTTCAGCTACTGGGACTGTGGGCAACAAATGGCATGTCAGAATGGGAGGAGAGACACAGACAGGGGCATTGGCTGCACAGCATAATCACAATGGCAAAACCCAGTGCATTCAAAGGAATGGCCATTAAAAAGTGAGCTTTCTGGTAGAAAACCTACATCATCGACCAGACCAACTGGCTGCAGTCTGATTTCCAGCCACCTATTTTGCTCACAGCCTGTTGCACTTCCAGAACCTGCTTTTCTCCACTAAAGCTATACTGATATCTTTTGATTTGCATTCTGCCAATAAAAAATTAGTGTGTCAAAGGAGTTGTTGGTATAGTATAGCAGTATACTGCTAGGCATGGGAAATGAGAAAGGAGCAAAAATATAGCTTTTGAGAACAGGTTGTGTCAATTTCTGCATGAACATTCTGACTGCTTATGTAATGGCCGATAATGTTTTATGTTCTGATTACTCATGTAATAGCTGATAGTGTTTTAATGTCTGTTTGTTAAAGTACTCAGTGTAATGTTTTAACTGTTTTCCATAACTCGTTGCTTGTAAAAACGGACAGTTTTGCTTTTCTTGGCTACCAGTAAAATAATTACAAAATAAAATAAAAAAAAGAGAAAGATCTAATGTGACCTACTAGGAAACTGATATGCATAGCAGTAGCAAAAATATGTAAAGGTGTGTGCCTCTGTGACACAGTGTCAAGGTCCTTGGCTCATGCTGCAGTTTATCAAACAAAAAAGCTTGCAATGCGGTGAAAAGACTGAAGGAGGGGAAGAGGAAAAATGCTTTGAAGTAGATTACAAAAGGTTTTTTTTGTTATGTTTAGCTACTGTTCTGTTAAGTCACATTCCCTAAAAGTTCTTTGACTCATAATAATGGCATTTGCTCTGAAGAAACATGTTTTTATTTGTTAGGATTTTCTGGACTATCTGCTACAAAGAAGCCACATGATGGGGGATTGAAACAGTAACAGTATCTTGTTATGATATAATAGCTTTTTGCTATACAAAATTGTTAATTTGTACGGGCACAGCAGGTGGGGGATGCACTGCAGAATGTCAAACCTTTTTAGTCAAATGAAGTTACTTTAGAGCAATAGTTCTCAAAGTTTGTCATAGCGAGCCTCCCCCAAATCATGGAAAAGATCTTGAGCCTCCCCACAGAAAAATAACATCCGCACACTGTACATCAGGAATAAAGAGAAACTTCTTTAAATAGTTCGCTCTCATTTTCTTCAGCTTTTTGGTACCTTCCCCCGTCACAAACACACTCAGCAGGTCAGGCCTTCTTCTCCACAGTGCCAACCTCCAAGTGCAGTAATGTGAACAGGTAACAGACATGGTAACCCTCCTGTCTGCTTATGGGTCTGAATCACCTTTAGTCTCAAGTTCTGGGGGATTCAAACTGTGAACCTTATGCTAGCATACCCAAATGTACAGGCTCAGATAATATTCTCTTCTGGAGATGCAATATATCTTTCGCCTAAGGGCACCTAACCAGGTATCCAAAATGAACCCTTAAAATTCTGTAAAAGACCTTGGGTATATTCTTACCTTTTCCCAGTTTAGTAACACCATCAAGCTTTTGAACAGTTGTCAATCTTAACCATCTATACGCCACATGCAAAAAGAACTTGCAAACACCCAGGCAGTCTTTTGAATAAAATGTTTCCTAAAATGGATAAAAAATGTAAAATGTAAACACAGAACAATATATCAAAGAGCATAGAATCACTTAAAAGAACAAAGGTAAAAGTACAACACAAAACTCCTACCACAATACATTCAGACTTTTCTATCTAATGTATTCTTAATTGCCTAAGTTAGATCAGAGCAGAAGTTCTGTCTCTCTAGCATCCCGAGATGGAATATGATCACCAAGTTCAGACACAGTATTCAGGTTAAAACTCTGTGTCTCCACACCCCTTCTATGAGTCATCTAGCTCCTCCTTTTTAGAACCAAAAAAATACAAACATGATTTCCTGTCAGGAGATATTTTAAATATTGTGACTTCAGCAAAAACTAATTTCCCAAATTATGACAGTCTCTAATCAAGCCTTTCCTTTGAACTGGAGGCTGGTATCTTATTTTCCCAAGGAACATCAAAGGTTTTTACAACTCTGCTATATGTCACTTATGTGCAAATATAGCTAACAGGAATCAGCTAAGTTATGTGCTGTCCTGTAATAAAATGCATATTTAGCTTCCTAAGTTCAGAGGAGGTCATAAAAAGGCCATACAATGCAACTTCTCAGGGAAGTTAATTACATTAGAGATCTCCTGGTGAGTTCCCGTAACTGAAACCTGGGGGGGGGCACCCATGGAGCACAGACTCACATACTATATTTTTATATTACAAATATCATACAGCAATCATAACCAGCTGGCTAAGCTACAATCCTCCCCACCCTAGACTGAATTTGGGGATCCCATGCATGGGATGAGCTCCACAAGTCAGTTCACTCCTCATACAGATGCGACAGGACATCAGCATTCTGATTGGTCGCTCCAGCCCTATGTAAGATCGTTAAGTCATACCCTTGCAAGGCAAGACTGAGTCTTAATAATCTACCATTAGGTTTTCCCATTTGGGTCAGCCAAACCGGGGGGGGTTGTGGTCCGTTTGTACCTCAAAATGCTGTCCATATAAGTATGGCTCTAACTTCTTAAGGGTCACACTATGGCGAGACACTCTTTTTCCACAGTAGAGTATGCCTGCTCCTGGAAGTAACTTTTACTCAGGTACACTACAGGATCTTTCCCTTGGTTGGATGTCTGACTCTGTACTGCCCCAATACCCATGTCGGAGGCGTCAGTCTGGACTATAAAGGGTCTGCTATAGTCAGGACTTGTCAACACAGGAGCACTGCACAGTGCTTCCTTCAGTCACAGGCTGGTTCCCAGGTAATTTTCTTTGGCATCTTTTTCTTTACCAGGTCAGATGGGGGAGCAGCCAGGGCACTGTAATTGGGTACACATTTCCTATAGTACCCTGCTGTCCCTAGAAAACTCCTGACCTGCTTCTGCATTTCTGGTCTGGGCCATGTCTTGATCACCTCTATTTTTACTTGGTTAGGGCAGAGCCTCCCTGCCTTCAACATGCCCAAGGTATGCCACTTCAGCCATGGTCACCTGGAACTTCTCAGCTTTGACAGTGAGCCTGTCCCTCTGTATCTTGCCTAGAACTTCACTAAGGTGGGACAGGTGTTCCTCCCAACTGGCACTAAAGATGGCAATGTGATCCAGGTACACCACGGCGTACTCCTCAGCACCATTTAACACCTGGTTCACCAACCTTTGGAAAGTGACCAGGGCATTCTTCATTCTGAAAGGCATTACCTTAAATTCAAATAAGCCTATCGGAGTGATGAAGGCTGACCTCTCCCTAGCTGTGTCAGTTAGCTCTACCTGCCAATACCCCTTTGTCAGGTCAATACTCATAAGGTAGGTCACCCATCCCAACTTGTCCAGGAGTTCATCTGTCCGGGGCATCGGGTGGGTGTCTGACTTTGTGACTACATTCAGTCCACGATAGTCCACACAGAAATGAATAGAGACATCTGGCTTGGGCACAAGGAATATGCGTGAGGCCCAGGGGCTGTGGGATCTCTGGATTACCCCTAAATCCAGCATTTCCTCCACCTCCATCCTAATGTCCTTTTGGACAGCATCTGACACCTGATATGCTGTCCGCTGTATGGGCGTCTGTGTCCCAGTCTCCACATCATGCGTTGCTAAGGGGGTTTGTCCAGGCTTGGTGCTAAACAGTGGGGCAAAGTCTGCTAAAACCTCCCTTACTTACTGGATCTTGTTTGGGGTCAGCTGGGGAGAAAATGTAACTGCCTCCACAGAGGAGTACCACTTGCTTTCTTCCAGCAAATCCAGAAGGGGGTCTTCTTCATCCATCCCCTCCCCAGGACTATATACTGCAAACACCATGTCAGCCCTATTAGCATATGGCTTTATCATGTTGACATGATACATCCTTTCTGTATGTCTTCTGTCAGGTAACTCTATGATATATTTCACATCATTTACTTTTCTAACTACTTTGTATGGTCTGGCCCACTCAGCCTGCAGTTTGTCTTTCCGGACTGGTATAAGGACCATGACTTCCTGACCCACCATGTACGAGCGAGCTCTGGCTCTGTAATCATGCCACACTTTTTGTTTCTGTTGGGCAGCTGCCAGGTTGATCTGGGGTGTCCCAATAAGCTCCTTCAGCCTTTCCCTAAACCTAAGGACATAATCCACTATGGGAGTTACCTGGGTACTTTGCTCCCAGTCCTCCCAGATCAAGTCTAGGGGCCCAACATACCCAGCATCCATATTAGAGCTCAAAGGGGAAAACCTGTCGACTCTAGGAGCACCTCCTGTATGCAAACAACAGGTGGGATGGTATTTCAGCCAGTCCTTCCCATGCTGTTCAGCAAACACTTGGAGCATTGACTTCAAGGTACCATTAAATATTTCCACAAGCCCATTGGCTTGTGGGTGATAAGGTGTAGTGTGCCCTTCACCACTCCACACTTCTCCACAAACATTTAATCAGGTCTGACATGAAGGAACCCCTCGATCGGGTGATAACCTCCTGTGGAAACCAGCATGGAGAAAATCCCAAGTAAAGGTATCTGCCACTTTGTCTGTCCTCAGTGAGGATAGGGCGACTGTCTCTGGATACCGGGTGGCATAATCCACCACTGTCAGGATGAACCTCTTCCCGGAGGAGCTGGGGATATTTAATTGCCCCACAATATCCATTCCCACCCTCTGGAATGGCTCCTCTACTATGGGCAATGGAATTAGGGCAGCTTGGGTTTTCTTACCTGCCTTCTCTATTTCTTGGCACTGGTGACAAGACCTGCAGTACTCCTTCACCTGTTGAGTGAAGTTTGGCCAGTAGAAATTCTGGGCCAACCACTGCATAGTGTGTGCGATTCCCAGATGACCAGACAAGGGAATGTTGTGTGCAATCTTAAGCAACTGCTCACGGTATCCCTGGGGAATGACAAGCTGCCTGCCTATCACCCTTCCCTCTGTCTTAGCATCCTAAGTATACATCAGTCCATTTTCCCAAAAACCTTATGTTTACTGTCACCTCCTGTGCTCCATCAGAGTCCGCCCAAGCCATCCGCTTCTCCAGACTAGGGTCACTTTTCTGAGCAGCTGCAAACTCATTACACATTCCCAAGGTATGGGACAGGTTCCCTTCAGTCTCTAAACTAGGGTCCCAACCCTAGCGCTAACATCAGAGCACTCAGGATTGCTGTCATCCCTAACCCTCTGACAATGGGTCACCCCTCCTTCTTCGGAGTAACCCTCCGTAGCTGTGTGGTTAACTGCTACTGGGGACATTTCTACCCCCTTTTCATTAGTCTCCATATCAGGAGACACAGGCTGGGGAATCAGCCTCCCAGTGATTTCCATACTGGCTTCTGTGTGGTCCAGGGAACTACAATTTCCCCTTCCCACTTGGCTATGGGTAACTGCACACACCATCCCCTGTTTGAGATTGTTGCCAAGGATGATGTCAACTGCTAAAGTTTTGGCTACAGCCATCTGTTGCAGAGTTCCCCCTGTTTCATCCCAGTCTAGGAGAACACTAGCGAGTGGCAATGTGGTCTCCTCCCCAGTGAACCCTTGTATGGTTACAAATTTATTGGGTATAGACTCACCAGGCTCTACCAGATCTCCTTTTACCAATGTCAGGGATACCCCTGTGTCTCTTAACCCTTGTGTCTGTACACCATTCACCATGACTGTGTGCATGTGTTCCATCATGTTCACAAGCATGCTTCCAGGGACACACAAACAACCACTTCTTTCCTAGTCCCATGTTGTGTATTGCTCATCCTTTTGGGACACTGTCTGGCAATATGCTCAGTTTCTTTACAAACCCAACATTTGTTTCTTTTCTCAGAGAACTCTTTTCTTTGAAACCTGGGGTTAACTTGTTTTAGTGGAGGCAGTGAAGGTTTTAAAAGACAAAGAACCTCTGTGTGCAAACACTGAGGCAAGGGTTACCCAAAGGGCATTTGGCTGGGAAGCCAAGTTTCAAGAAAATACAAATCACACATGCCCCACAATGCAAGCATCATGGGCTGCATATGCAAATCACCACAGAATGTTATGCTGGTCCAACTTTAAGCAGAAGTGCATGGTGCGAAGCCCTCTCCACACAGTTGCAAAGGGTGCTAACAGAAGACATAGACACGTGTTTCGTCCTACCAGGACTCATCAGTATGCCTTTGCGGTCATTACATAATCACCTTTTGGGACCGACTACGAAATGACAGTGCCACTGTTCATGAGGTGGGCTCTCAAAAGCCTATGTTGCAAATTTGGTGAAAAATAAATCCAAAAATGACTGTTTTCTGAGTGTGTGTTAGTAGTTTCCACATATGCTCTTAACTTCACGAATTTGTAATATTTTCACTGCAGATTTTCAACACTGGCATTTTCCACACCTCCTTATGAACAGAACAGATGCCATTTTCACATCCTGGCTGAAATGTGTTTCGCATCTGGTGCAGAATAGCGTGATCACTCTGGGAAATCAGTGTTTAGGACACATTAAGAAAATCACAGTGACACTGTTCATGAGCAGAGGTCCTAAAATGCCAGTGTTGAAAATTTGGTGATGAAAGTCCATAAAATGACTGTCACGAGTGTTGCTAGCAGTTTCCATGCACTCTGTGTAACTTCACAAATTTGTAATAATTTCACTCCAAATTTTCAATATTGGCATTTTTTCACACCTCCTTATGAACAGTACAGCTGTCATTTTCACATCCTGACCAAAATGTGTTTTCGATTTGGCACACAATTGCACAGTTGCTGTGAGAAGTCAGTGTTTGGGACAGATTAAAAATCACAGTGACACTGTTCATGAGCAGAGGTGCTAAAATGCCTGTGTTGAAAATTTAGTGACAAAAGTCCATAAAATGGCTGTGTTATGAGCATACGTTGTGCAGTTTCCACGCACCCTCATAATTTCGTGCATTTGTAATATTTTCACTCCAGATTTTCAATATTGGTGGTTTCTCACACCTCCTTATGAACAGTACAGCTGTAATTTTTCATATCCTGCCTGAAATATGTGTTTACACATCTGGCACAGAATAGTGCGGTCACTGTGAGAAATCAATGTTCAGGACAGATTAAGAAAATCGTAGTGACAGTGTTGATGAGCAGAGGTCACAAAATGCCTATGTTAAAAATTTGATGAAATAATTCCACTAAATGACTGTGTTACGCACATGCATTGCACAGTTTCCACATATGCTCAGAAGTAGGGCTGTGCGAACCTCTAAAAGTTCTACTTTGCGAACTTTATGGATAGAACCTGAAAAAATTCTACCAAGTTTTACCTGGTTCTGCCAGGTAGAACTGGAAGAACTAGGTTCTACCTGATTCATGCCAAACAGTACAAGATACAAAAGTTCTACCGTGTTCTACCAGGTTCTACCAGGTAGAACCAGGTTGTACCTGGTCCAAGCCACACAGCACATCATAAACCCTTACCCTACCCAAATGCACCCCTTCCCTTACCAGAATGAAGTCCTTGTAGGCCCAACACAGCAGAATGGTGTACAGTACACCTACTCTTTGAATCTGGGGGACTCAGCTTTCATCCAGTGTCCTTTCATCAGTTCCTTTTGGTTCCCCAAGGGGCTGCTGGACTGTTAGAAAAATTAATTGGCCCAGTCCTTTGAAGAAATAGCTGTGTGCACCCATCCTGCACTCCCCCTGCCCTAAATGTCCAAACTAAGCTAGCCCGATGCTGCCTGTCATGTGGGTGTGGAGTAGAAGCGTATTCTCCAAAATGAGACTGTGGTTTCATTATGCCATGCTGAGTGTGAGTGACAACAGTGCAGTCTGAGGCAAGATGTGCATCAGGGTATCCCATTGCAAAGAACACCCTGGCGCAAGTTCTGCCCCAAACTGCCTTGTTATCATTTATGCACAGGGATGGTATATAGAAACCAGGGTCCTGCACTGAACACTGCCCCCCCCCAATCCATAATGGGGCACATTGGGATTCAGGCTATCTTCCTAGTATTTTTTTTTTCTTTCTTTTTTTTACTCCCGAACCGCCCACCGCCTAGTCTTCAGCCCGGTCCCGGGCTGCCCGCTTCTGCCCCCAAATCGGCCACAGCCCACCGTACCCGTGGCTTTCCCCCACGGGTGGCCCTAGGTATCGCCCTGCGCTGCAGGCACTGGATTAGGGTCGGGCTTGGCCTGGGGGTACATTGAAGCCGCTGGGCGAAAGGCCACTGCGGAGGCAGGCGGCCTCCCTTTTCCTGGTTTTCTCCCCAGAGGAGGCGGGATGTGCAATGATGCCACGCCCACCCAGCCTCCTCTCCCCCATGTCAGCGCGGCTGCGTGGCACTCCAGGTCTCCACCAGGGGTCCCCAACGACTGCAGATGCCCGCACCTTCTCCCCGAGTAGGAGAGCTGCCCATCGGACGCTCAATCCTATTCCCGTTGGCCCCTCTGACGACCCGGATCCATTCCCGAACCCGGGTCGCCAGCGTCGCAAGCGGAAATCCCACCGCTGCACCAACGGGCCAGCCTATCTTCCTAGTATGAACAGGTAGAGGAAATGGAACAATGCAGTAATGTGTTGCCACGTTTTTAAAAGCCCCCAGGCCTGGTCCAATCCCTTGGCCCTTATCCACCCCTCCTCAGCCCTTGTGCCCTCTCCGTGGATATGGGGCATCTCTTCCCACCCCCATGGCCTTGGCCCTTGCTTCCTCCAGACAGCAGAAAATTGTGTCACAATACCAGAAGCAAAGCAACAAGGTAATAAGTACACAACAGTAGGGGAACTGCAAACAGGAGAATTCTACATTACAAACCATCAATTAATTCCTAACATACTGTAGTTCCTAATTACAGGCAGGACTTTGTGTGTCATACTTTATCAGGGTTTTATTTAACTCTAAAAATTGTTTAGCGTTTTGCTCTTTAAAGTTCTAAAACATTGTGAAAATGCATAGCACTTGCCTCACTGTGTTTAACAAACATAACACTTCTAAAAAACATGTATAAATGCTTTCTATACGGTTAGTATTGTTCCAAGAAAAAAACTGTTAATCAATTATTTAAAATCCTACTTCATATAATAGTAGTCCAGTAGACTTACAAACAAATGCAAATTTTACAGACACTAATATTACTGTTTGCACTTTCCTCCACCTGCCTCAGGTCTGTTCTTAGCTAAGCTGATAAGCTGTGGCATTTATTTATTTTGCTACCTGAAACCCATATTTAATAGTCTAGGACAGTGCACAAAAATATGTAAGCAAGCTCTATGAGTCTCTCTGATCTGCCAAAATAAAATGTACTGCTCAATAGGTAGCAGAGAGTGCAGGATGCTGATGCAGATCGGCACTAGTGATTAGTTCAGAGTAAGATTTTTTCCAAAGTATTTATTTGACAGTTTTCAGGGAGGCTGGCTAGCAGGCAGATGGTTTAAAATTATGAGTTGCTACTGCAGCACCAGAAGAGAAATGCTGGCTCATTTGAACAATTAATCAAGGTTTGCCTAAGAAAAAAAATGGGCATTGCGCGCATGGCAAGGAGACGCCTTGGATGAACAGGTCAAATATGACATAACTAGCTACCCTCCCATACACAAAACTCTCTGTACTGTTGCTGAGGTTTTTTTTCTTTGCATAATGAATCAACTGAACTAGAAACTCAGTTTCTGAATAACTGCAGCATTCAGATTGCAGAGACAGAAACACTCTCAACCATGCTGCCCTAGAGACTGAATGACGAGTGAAAAAGACGATACAGCTAGTGCATCACATGGGTTCTTACGTGAACCTGCAAATCAATGAATTTCATTTTGATGCGTGCAGTAGCTAAAGTCAATCACTGGCAAAGTAATGTACTCATCCTCATCCTATCAATGTGTAGCATATATAATTTATGCATGTACCATCTCTCTCTCCTTTCACTGACTCATTCTAGTATCGAATCATTTCTTCTTGACGGGTAAGAACGCGGAGCAGTCACATGTTTTTCAGACTGTCTGTCTTCATATCGGTGAACCAAAGTTCACTACTTTGTCAGAAATGTTCGGACAGTAACGATCTCACAGCAGCACCATTGGTTCTACCTTTTCAACAGCTAGGTTGAACCGAACTTGCAGCCCTACTCAGAAGTCGAGCATTTTAATATATTCACTACAGATTTTCAACATTGCCATCTCTTCACACCTTCCTATGAATGGTACAGCTGTCATTCTTCACATCCTGCCCAATCAGTGTTTTCATACATCTGGCACAGAATGGCACGGTTGCTGTGGGAACTCAAAGTTTGGGACACGTTAACAAAATCACACTGCCACTGTTCATGAGAAGAGGTCCCAAATGCTTTCATGAGGTAGGGTCACAAAAAGGCCATTTTGAAAATTTGTAGTACAAATACCAACAAACGCCTGTTGCGTTAGGGTTTCTAAACATAATGTCCCACTCTGTACAGATTGACAGGAGTCAGGGGTATGCCTTTGGATTGCCAACTGTAATGCTCATGCCATCCCACCCCCCCCCCAGTCAGTGACAGGCATCGAGGTGTGCCTTGGACTCTTCAGCCCCAGAGTTCACCCCATTCTCCTATACTGCACCCATTTCAGTGTATGTCCTTATGTAATCGAGTGCCTGTAAAGCTGAACACCCCAAGGCACACCTCAACACATGTCGGTATCTACCAGATAGGGTGAGGTGACATCGCATGAACGTTATGGGCGATGACCCAAACACATACCCCAATGCCTTTCCATCTCTGCAGGGTGAAGGTGGGGTTGGCATGAAGTTCAATACTTCACTGCCATTCCTATTCTGCATCTGTCTAACTCCTGCATTTCCAATGCTAATACCAGCAAGCAAACATTCGGTATTGACAAATGCTTGTTTATAACAGTTTCATGAAGTTTAACAGATACTGTAAGTGTTAACACAGAAAAGAAACTCTAGCTATTTAGCTCCAGCAAGCAACTGCTTTGCGGTCAAAAGGTCAAGCCCCTTTAAAAGATAGTCTTCCCCATGGGCCTACTGACACTGCCATGTCTCAGAAGCAGAAATTCAAAGAAACACACACATATACACACATATATATATATATATATATATATATATCAAAATTATATACACATAACTACTAGCAGGTTATTCCTTTACATTGGTCTCATCGACCCAAGCATGCAGAACCTAAGTTCTGAGCACATCTGCTGCTAAAACTCTGTAACCCTGTGAGTGGGCATTATAAGGTGTAGTACCTCGCACTTGAAACGTGGATCCAACATAGTGGCAAATATGTGCTTTTTATTGGAACAGAGATTAGAAAATCTAACTTCCAGTTCTGTGGTGAGATTTTCCACAAGGGATATCACTGTTCCTGGTGTCTGGTTTGGATCTTTCTCAGCATTTTCACTGAATCTCCTCATGGCTTTTTTCATGATCTGTAGAGCAGGAATTACCTAACTTAGCAGTGCAGAAACTGAGCTAAGGTCACGAGTGTCCTTTCACATGGGGCTAAAATCTTTACCAAGCCCTCAATCACAGCCCAGTCCTGATGTCCGAGGACTCCCCATGTCAGTTTCCATGCTCATCTCATGAAGGGCCCGCTTTTGCTCCAGAAGCCTTTGCAGCATGTAGTAGATGGAATTCCACTGGGTCTGTACATCCTGGATGAGACGAAGCTGTGCCATTTGAAGATGCTCTTGTAGCTGATGCAAACAGTTTGTGGTTTTCACAGAGTGATGGAAGTGGCTACATATGCTTCTGGCTACTTTGACTGTGTGATGTGCCTCTGCTGTGTTTGCCAAAGCCTTTGTCACTACCAAATTTAGTGTATGAGTAAAGCAGCATATCCCCTCAAAATTGTCATCTCTAAGTGCTTTCATCATATTTGTGTCATTGTCTGTGACCACAGACCATACCTGCAAATTGTTGCCATCAGTCCATGAGCTCAACATCTCTTGCAGGAATGACAGTGTGTTTACAGCCCAGTGATCCTTTTCCATCACACTGACATTTAGCAAAGCAGATCTGCAGGGAGAGGGGGAAGAGACAGAACCAGCACCAGTACCACAATCACCACCAGTGACTACCATATCTGCAACACACTAGTGTGCTGTCAGTGACATATATGCATGATTTTAATTCATGCTCGTCCATATGTCAGTTGTGCAGTGGAAAACTCCACCAACAACCTGTGCTAGTAGCCCGGCAACTTCTCTTCTCAAATCATGGTAAATGTTGGGTACTACAGCAAGTGAAAATGTGGTTCATGATGGTATATTATACCTGGGGTACAAATGCTGCAGCAGCCTACGGAAACCTGTGTTTTCCACAATAGAAAATGGCTGCAGATCCAAGGCCATCATCTCACCAATTTAATTGGTGATCTGCTGTGCTATTGGGTGTGATGCCTGGTATTTGGTGTGGGCATGGAAGATTTGCATGATGGGTGCAGTCAAAGTGGTATCACATCGCATTGATTTTGACTTTGAACCCATGGTGGAGGGTATTACAATAATAGATGACTGAACAGAAGAAGGCAGAATGGGTGATGCTCCTGTATGGGGATACACTACAAGTGGTGTGGGGGGAGTTAAGGGCACACTGTCTGTCTCAGTAATAGAATCACTTCCAATATTTTGTGCATCTACTGGACCAGTACCAGAAGAGGTGCTGACAAGCACATGTTGTGGAGGGGGAGGACCCGCTGTGGATCTTTGAAGTGCACAGGGATGTTTCATTTGGAGATGGTTCATCATTGATGTTGTTGTGAGATCTGAAAGGTTTTACCACTACTTATTGTACAGTCGCATAGGAACATGCTGCTTTTATTGCATCATCTTTCACAACACCAAAGTACAGCCACACCACACTTTTCCCCCACTGACAGTGGAAGTATGAGGCCCCAATAGGGTGACCATGGCCATGTTTTTCCCCCTTCCCTTATCAGACCTGGGTGCAGTGGATGCAGTTGTTCTGCCTCTTTCTTTCTTTCTTTCTTTCTTTCTTTCTTTCTTTCTTTCTTTCTTTCTCTCTCTCTCTCTTTCTTTCTTTCTTTCTCTGCAACGGATGTAGCTGTAGAACTACTTTGTGTATCACATGGAGTTGAACTTGATACAACTCTTTGAAAGGACAGGGTGGACTGTTGATTGTTTTAAGAAGAGGAGGAGGATGACCCTGACCCTGAGCTTGCCATGATGAGCAGCACTGCATTTTTGGCAACTGCACATTCATGCTTCTCACACACAGATATACGCATATTCGGCCTTATTGACAAATTTGCTTAGGTGGGTATCACTGTCAGATGATGTATTGAGCAAGTCTTGTGGATCTGGTAAATATTCAAAACCAGAGGAATGCTCTTCTTCAGAATCCTCCACATCAGCAAAAGGAAATGTGGAGAGAGGAAACTTATGAGGCTGAGCAACAGTACATTTTGGCAACACAATTGGTGCAATCATTGTAACAGTCTCGTGGTCAGTACTAGTCAGAGTACCTATGGTCATGGGCACAGTTGGCAAGGTAGTAGCACTGTCAACAGTAGTCCTGGTGCCAAAATTATTATCAGGAGCTACAGTTGAAGAAACTGGCATCCTATTACAGCTAGTTGTAGTACTGGCAGCAGTACAGTAGTCATGGTGACAGCAGAACTTTCAGGACTACTAATGGAGGCAAAGGTTGTGGTGACAGGAACTGTGCAAGGAGCACAAATAACAGTGCACACTGTTATGGCAAGGGTGGTGTCAATAGTACACAAAGAATTTGCTCTGGTTGCTGAAATCACAGCACTGGTGGTGGGGAGGAGCACACTGATAGGCAATGTTGCCTCTATGGGGGTGGTTGCATGAATAGCACTACCACTGGTAGTGGGGTGGGTTCTTGTTCTGGTATGACTGGGGATGTCAGCTGTAAAGCCCTTCTACTTTTATAAAATGTTGGTGCTGCAAATGCAGTACTAGTAGTAGTAGTGGTAGCAGTTGTAGTTATAGTAACACTGGTACTATCCCAATCCTACTGACACCAGAACCTGAAGGCTTATTATGGGAGAAAACTATTTTAGAGCAGTGAATATGAACAGACCTTCTCTCACCCTGTTCCTCATCACTTACCACTGGTGGTGAATATGGTTTGCTTGGGAAGGACCATGCACGTTTATGGGTTTGATGAGTTATGGTCTATAACGGCATGGGGTTATAATGTTGCAAGACATTATGCCGCCACAACATACCACGCTGCCAATACTGCGCAATATATTGCCATCGGCATATGTCTTTTTTTTGCAGTTGGGGCGGGTGTGGAGCATACGACAAAGGGACCCAGTAGGGTCTGTAACTTACTATGCATTTTATTTGTGATTAGTGTTTTTGTTTATGTTGGTGCTTCTTGCAGAAAACAACAATACCCACACTCAAGTACAGGTAATAAAGACAGGCTGATACTAGAGAGAGAGAGAGATGGAGTCAGCAAACAACTTCTTACTTGTACAGTGTCAGTTGTGCAGTCATACAGTACAGTAATTCAAGCGTTGAAGGTGCACCACACAACTTACAACACACAGAACCCAGTGAGTCACGCCTGACACCCACAGAAATACCAAAGCAGTTCACACAGATTTTACATGTACACTCATAGCAGTGCACATACAAGGGGCGATGACATACAAAAGAAAAACTCACATGCACAGGAGGCCACTCAGGTGCGGTGAGCTGTGGAGGGAGGAGTCGCTTGAGACACCCTCCTCACTCAGTTTTACAAGAACTGAGACAAGAACCAGACCGCAGCCAACAACAATTCAATGAGCCAAGCCTGACACAATGAGAAAAAAAATACAATGCTTTATAAATAACAAAAAAAATGCATGCAGACAACTATGCATGCACTTACAGGACACAGATTACAAGAACAACAATACAATGCACACACAGATGATGTATGCACTGCGGTGAGCTGCAACGCAGACAAGAGGGTCAGATGACGATTACACCTCAGTTATGCAGGGAACCGAGCCCAGAACCTGATGACAGCAGAATACCAGTTTGCTTCACAAAAGAAATAGAAAATACCACAAGGGTTGTGTGTAGACTTGGAAGAAAAAGCTAAGCAAGCACAGAAGTGGGGATGGGGCAGTCAGAAAAAACTTGAACCACTAACTGTTACTGAGCCCAGTAACAGTTACTCACTACACACAAAAGCCCAGCTGGACTTTGTTGACAAAAAATCCTGATGAGAACTAATAATAGAACAGAAAGGTTCTTTTTTTTTTTTTTTCACCCCCGTGCTCACTGGTCCCCCACTCCTTCAGGCTCCACAGGTTCCCTCCAGCCCCTACTGTCCTTACCCAGCCCTCCTCTTGTTCTCATATGGCAGCCAATCCCCGGGATATCCTGGTGTATCCCTTCGCCAGGCGGGTCCCCCTCCTTCGAGGGTGAAGGCACCGGCGAGAGGAAATGGCCCTAGCACACACTACTAGGGCCTGGGGATGCTGCTGAGGAGCAGGAAGCCCTGGGAAGGCACTGGAGGCACTCAGGGAACAGAGAGCCATCATCCAGAGGCCAGCGAGCAATTTTTCCCTTTTTCTATTGGGGGCAGCGTAGTGACGTCATGGAATACGCCGATCTCAGCTCCTCCCCCAGTTAACATTTGGGCCATGTGTCCTGTGATACTCCCAGCCTCTGCTAGGAGCCAGCAGACGCGGACCAGTCCCTCACCTCCCCTGGAGAAGGAGAGCTGTCAAGTCACATTCAATCCTTCTCCCCTGGCGGTCCTCCAGTGACCCGGGCTCATTCCCAAACCCAGGTCGCTGGCGTCCCAAGCCGAAATCCAACTGCTGCACCGGCGGGCCGGCATAGAAAGGTTCTTGAGCAAAAAATCAAATCACACTGCTTCAGCTGAGCTGTGAAACTGTAAGCAGTGGGGGAGGGAGTCATCAGCAGCAGCACACACACAGATTCACTCACACACGGACTCTACTTTTCCTTGAAACCGAGCCCAGTTTTAAGGATGAAAATCAAAACTGCAGTCAAATGCAGTCACAAAGTGATCAGGTGTCAAAACTGGATCACACACAAAACATTTTTTAAACAGTTTTAAAAGTCACAAGTGGTAAACTAAACAGAGCTAGCTCTCTCAGAAACGACTGTCTCCTCTTATCTACACACTCAGAGTGAGGAGATCACATGGTGTTCCTGGCTGTGAGCTCCAAAAATAGCCTCTGATTGGCCGGTGAAGCTCTGTGAGATTTTGAAATATCACCCACTGAATAGTACGTCCTGAATAGCGGCCAAACACTGGACTATTTGGGACATCCATCCGAATATTCGGCAAGCCCACTATTCATGGTATTCAGGAAATACTATTTGGACCATGCACAGCCCTACAAAATAACTAAAACTCAAAATTTAAATATAGCACTTTTTTAGACTTGCTTGAGCCTCCCCTGGAACAGGTTGGGGCCTTCCAAGGGAGGCTGGCCACACCATTTGAGAAACTCTGCTTTAGAATATTTCTTATAACTAGTCTATAAGTTATTTTCCTCTAGTATTCCTGTCTAGGATAACTTTGCTTGTCTGTAGAGAGGTTCTGGTGACTGCACTGAGGCAGCAATGCAAAAGACCCTCCTGAAGTCCCCTTATTAACAGGCACTGTGCAGAATTTTTTAAAGGATTCATCTGAGATTCACCAGCACCAGCCACTGCTCTTAAATAAAAATCATCCAAACTGCTAGAGCAGCTATTTGATGGTCTGTGCCTGAATTTTACATTTAAGAAAGACACAATTGCAGCAAAAAAAAAAAAAAACCAGAAAAAAACATGTCAGGCATTTTTTACCACAAATTTTGACTTTTTGTTGCGAACAGACACATCTTTTGAAAGTCACAGCTGGGCTGCATTCGCACAATTGAGTTGATGCAGAAGTAGGTGTCGCATGCTTTTACATCCATGTCCAACCTTTTGAAAATCCCCACCCACTGTGACTATGCAGACCTTTAACAATATAAATAGTATAAAGGGCAGGGAGGGAGCAGGTCCATTGCCCCACCCAAACACAAGCACGTACAGATCGGTCAGCTGAGCCTTGCATGTTCATCTCATCTATGCATTGTTAGGCATAAACACTGAGTTTGTATGTGTTCTTTGTGTTTGAAGGAGAGGTGGAGGGTGTTTTCCAGCTACTGTCTTAAAGGGGCACTGTCAGTTTTCTCCCTTCGTTTGTGGGCATACATATACAATGTAAGTTCTGGCACAGACTCATTCTACATGTGTTGTAAAATATACCTAGTGATATAAAAAATGCAGTTTTGTACCTGTTTTGCTCGTTTTCCACAAAAGTCAACATTCCCTCGGCCCGATTAGAAAGTACCCACCACCGGAAGCATTGTTAGGTTCAGAGCATCAGGCAGGTGTGATCCTTGAGGCAGTTTTACCATACCACTTGTAATTAGAGGATTCACCAATGAATGATTAAATGCTGAATTGTTTGCAGTACCTAAAAATAAAACCGAGCACTGAGAGCATTGTGTTTTAAATTTTTAATCCTGACCAAAATTCTACACATGCATGAAAGAGGCACATACAAAATCCGGTGCATGTGCAAGACATATGCCTCTGTCGTGCATGAGTGGGATTTCGGATCAGGATTAAAAATTTAGAACGCTATGCTCTCAGTACACGGTTTTTGTTTTTAGGTACCACAAACAATTCAACATTTAATTATTCACTGGTGAATCCTCTAATTACAAGTGGCATGGTAAAAAATTGTGCCTCGCGACTGCGCCCGTGCCTGATGACCCACAGGTCCCAGTCCATTTAATCCCATAGTCCTTCATTGGGTACCCAGATTCTAGTTGCAGGCCAGAGGTGCAGCTGGTAACTGGCATTGATGCACTTCTTTGAACTAAACTTTAACCTGTTTACATTCCTTTCTTCTATTTAGAGCTAAACCTTTTTCTTGCCCTCTAGTCCTTAGCTTTTCCTCCTGCCCTAGTGAGCAAACATATTTACAGTCCCCAGGTGCAGGGCAATTCCCGCAATTTACTCACAGTTTTGCAGATTCAGTCCTTAGATGGATAAGTTCACTGACATCCTGGGGATGATGGCAACACAGCAGCACTGGGCACAGTGCTTGAACAAAGGGCACAGAGGCTGCAGCTTGCTATCTCTTTCTCTTGCTTGCAGATCTTGCAGCTTGTTCTCTTCAACCCATTACAGGCCTCACTGCAGAGCACGTGCACAAAGCCTGCCAACTACAGAGGACCCAGACCCAGGAGTGGCCCCACATCCCGACTCCCTCCAATCAGAGCACCCTAGCACTTGGGTACAAGACCCTTGATCCCCTGCAGTGGCAGACCCCACTTGATGAGGGTTAGTGAGTTCTCCACCTGGTCCTGGGTATCAGCAGAAACATTCAGCACATTCTCTTCTGCTTCTTTTTCTTTCTTTTTATTGCCATGGTGTGTAGCCACAGCAATCAGTTCCTCCCCCTGCTATATCTCAGAAGTAGACAACAGACACCTGACCCAGAAAGGCACCTGTCCATCTTTCTGCTTTCACAGTCACCCAAGTAAACACAGCTGCATTCTCGCTCTGGCTCACATATCACCTGCACTCCAAAGTTCCTTTTCTCACCATACAGGTCCTTAGCAATTCTCCGAGTTGAAGAGGCTCACTCTTCCTTTTCTTCTCTCAGCACATTTACAGTCACTTGTTCCTCATCATTCCTCTGGATTCCCATCTTTTTACAGGCTTAGACGCAATTTTTGTCCTTTTGCCCGACTCAGGACACAACCGTTGTTCTTTTTCTAGGCTCAGAACACAACCTTTGTCATTTTGCAGGATCAAGACACAACCTTTGTCCTTTTCCCAGGTTCAGGATACAACCTCTTCTGCTTTATCTCACCACTGTGGTGCAATTTCCGAGCAACACAGAACATTCAGCATCCTGGAGCTTTCCTTTTCTCTCTGTCAAGCTGCTTCTTTAACTTCATTTCTGTCTCTCTCCAGCCCTTCCTTTCCTGATGTTGCAGGCACTCCCTGCTCTGGGGGACAAATTGCTGGCAGCCCCCAGGCAGGCCCATCCTACTGCCCCATTCTCTTCAGGGGCAAGAGCCCCCTCCTTCTGGAGAGGCTCCCACTGAACTGAACCCAAAGTCTAGCAGTCCTCTTTTATTTGAAGCCCTTTCCTTGCTCCCCATTGGCTGGAGCCACTGTTCTTAGGCAAAAATGTGTATGCATGAGGCTCCCTCACTGCCCCATTGGTGCAGAAAAAGGTACCTAAACTTTCCCTGGTATTTTCCCTCAAATGATACTGCTCCCTCATCTATGTTAGGACAGCCACAATCCTTACAGCCAAACTGTCTTCTGCCTACAACAGTTCCTGTTGTTTCCCCTTACTGGCCCCTTTCACTATACATCAGTGTGTCCTTTACAACTCTCTAGGATGGCTTCCCCTGCAAGGCCACTTCGACCTTGCCCTTTGTTGCATGGTGGATTGCCCCATCTGTACTGGCCAGGAATCTCCCCTTGCAACCCTCCTCAAGGTCCGAACTTTACACTGTGGCCTCCGCTCATACAGCATTCCTCCTCTGAATATTCCCAGGGTATACACCAATATGGGTGGTAGAGCCTTGTCTGTGGCAGCCCCTATGCCGTGGCATAAACTGCCTGCCAAGCTCCACTCCATTCACACCCACTGCCAGTTCAAATCTTGTCTCAAAGAGTGGCTCCTGGAGACTTCCAGCTGTCACTGCTTTCCCGGGTAGTTCTTCATTTCCACCTGCCCTCACCACAAGAGTTACTTGCTTATGCAACTCCCTTTGTAAATTCTCCAATTCCCCTTCCTCTCACACCACTTCCCCTCTCCTTCCCTCTACTAGCCCCACTTTATCCTTTTCATGCTGCTCCTGAGGAATATTGATTATCTTCTATGCAACTTGAAGTATATCAGTTTCATGTATATATATATATATATATATATATATATAGAGAGAGAGAGAGAGAGAGAGAGAGAGAGAGAGAGAGAGAGAGAATATATATTTCTCTTTATGTATATGCGCATTGGATTTATATACTATATCACCTCGTATCATGTGGATTTATGTGTTTTGCTACCTTATATCTTGTGTACTATTGTAACCTTTTATTATTTGTCAGACTGTTTACTGTTCTGGGCATTGTTTGTATTTTACTCTCTGCCATTGTATGTGGCCTGGGTCATGCATGAAAACTGTTCCTGGGATCAGTGCACCTCCAAGGTTACCAAAGTCATAAATAAAAAATAAACGTCTTTTTAGATGGGGTCTCACCAGCTGTCTGTACAGAGGGATAACAACTTCCTGTTTTCTGCTATAGGGAGAGGCATCAGCAGCAGAAAACAGGAAGTTGTTATCCCTCTGTACAGACAGTTGGTGAGACCCCATCTGGAGTACTGTGTCCAGTTCTGGAGACCCCATCTCCGCAAGGACATACACAAGATAGAGGTAGTCCAGAGGAGGGCAACTAAAATGGTGCAGGATCTGCAAGAGAAGCCGTATGAGGAGAGACTAAAAGAGCTTAATATGTATACCCTTGAGGAAAGAAGGGAGAGGGGGGACATGCTAGAAACTTTTAAGTACCTCAGTGGAATCAACAAAGTCAAGAGGGTAGCATCTTTCAGAAAAAGAGACTTGCAAGAACAAGGGGACACAATTTAAAGATAGAAGGAGGGCGGTTCAAGGGCAATGTGAGGAAGTATTATTTCACAGAGAGGGTAGTGGATGCATGGAACAGCCTTACTGCGGAGGTTGTGGGGTCTAAAACTGTGGGAGAATTCAAGAATGCATGGGACAGGTATGAGGCAATTCTTGTGGGGGGGAGGAAAAAATAGGCTGTTGATTAACTAGGATCTGCGGCCTATCCTGTAGGTAGGGAAATGGGCAGACTAGATGGGCCAAGCGGTCCTTATCTGCCATCAAAGTCTATGTTTCTATGTTTTTTTTCAATCAGTCCCAGAGTCCCTGGCTAGATAGCTGGCTCAGTGGTTGGCTGTCTTGTGTCACATGGCTGCCCAGCATGGTGGCTGTTGTAAACAGTGTCCATATATTTTAACAGTGTCCCAGGATTAAAATGTTAAAAGAGGAATAGGAGTAGCTCTTTATGTAAAGGAAGGGATTAAAAGAGGAGGAGGAGTAGCTCTTTTTATAAAGGAAGCGATCAAAGCAACAGAACTAAAGAGTAAACAGGGAGCAGATGAGACACTCTGGGTCACTCTGGAGACAGAAAATGGCACTACAATCCGCATGGGGATTGTATACAGACCCCCATCTTAGGGGAAGGGAATGGACAAGGAAATGATAGAAGGCTTCCTTAGAATGGCAGAAAAAGGGGAGATATTGTTGATGGGGGACCTGAATATGCCAGATGTTAACTGGAGCACCTTTGCTGCAGGCACATCCAAGAGCAGGGTCATTCTTGATGCCCTACAGGGGGCATGCCTCAGACAGCTAGTACTGAAACCCACTCGGGAGGGAGCAATCTTAGACCTGGTACTCTCAAATGGGAACAGAGAAAGAATCTCAGATTTAGAAGTGGGTAGCCATCTGGGAACAAGCGACCACCAAACAGTGTGGTTCATGATAAACACAGCCATAAAATCAAGCCATACAAAAGCAAGAGTATTGGACTTTAGGAGGGCTGACTTTGGGAAAATGAGAGAGTGCCTCGTAAAAGCACTAGCAAACAGGCAAGAAGGAGGGGTGGAGGAACAATGGAGAGTAATCAAAACAGCCATCACAGAGGCAACAAGCCTTTGTGTAAAGCAAATCAACAAAACACAATGAAGGAAAAAACGCTATGGTTCTCAAAAGAGGTGGCAGGGAAGGTTAAGGAGAAAAGTATAGCATTCAGGAAATATAAGGAAACACAGAAGGAAAAGGACAGAGAACTTTATTAGTTAAAGCAGAAAGAGGCTGGGAATGCAGTCAGAATACCAAAGGCCCAAACCGAGGAAAGGATAGCCAACTCTGTTAAGAAGGGGGATAAGACCTTTTATAGGTATATTAGGGAGTGAAGAAAGACCAAAGGAGGGATACTGATGTAACCCCTAGATGGCGCTATCCCAGGGGCTACTACCCCTGCCTGATTTGCCACTAACAGGTTGAGGGGCCTGGATCCGATGGCGGGTGTCTCCACCTAGAGGTCAGGGTTTGCAATAGTTAAACTAACTTGGTCACAGCCCTCTGGGACACTGCAACCCCCCTTTCTTCCCACTAGGGGCCCACACAGTATATCAGAATTACCTTCACAGTATACACTTACACCCAGGACTGGTTCAGGCACTGGGACCCCCTGTAAAGTAATAAGATACAGTGCAACAATCACAGTACAATACTTTAACATAGACAAATACCACAGGCAGTATAACTTTGCTGAAACAAGCAGCTCTGATTTATTTAGGGGGATATAACAAGGACAGGGGAAAACCAGGTTAATTAGCTTATCACTTTACTCATCTACCTATGGCTCTGTGCACAGGCCTATCCCTACCAGTTACTGTCCCTGGGTACCCAAGCCCTAGTGGCTAGTCCAAACCGTGGCAGCTGGTAGGGGCCCTTTCACACACAGAAAAGAAAAATTAGTTAAACAGTCAGCAGTACAGTAATTTCATTTGGATTTAATGTGGCAATTCAACAGGAGCAACCCTGAATTAGTACTCACGACCTCCAAACAAGATAGGGTCCTTCAACGTCAGCAGGGCTACTCTTGAGCTCCACGAGACTCTCACACATTTATATGGTAAACAGTAACAGGCAAAAGTCCTTTAATGGCAGCAGGATTCACTTGAGCTACACAAGCCT
The DNA here is from genome assembly GCA_016271365.2 of Neoceratodus forsteri. Taxonomy (NCBI): domain Eukaryota; kingdom Metazoa; phylum Chordata; order Ceratodontiformes; family Ceratodontidae; genus Neoceratodus; species Neoceratodus forsteri. The sequence continues at coordinate 653,192,731 of CM057450.1, read as the reverse complement.
CCTCACACATTTATATGGTAAAAAGAAAGTACTATACCAGGCAGGCTGCTTTCTATCCCTTTGCAATTACTGCACAATACCCGGAGAACACACAGCAGATTCAGTTCCTGACAGACCGAGCGCAATTCAGCAATTTCTCCAGTCTTCTACAGGGTGAGCCTGGTTTCTACTCTTCAGATATCCTTTGATTCTCTTCACAGAATGGATTCAGTCCTAACAAGCAGTTACACAAGCTGCAGACCGGAACTCGGGGCCTTACACACATTTCCCGACTAAAACTGCACACCGAAAAAGCACAGGGCTTCTTCCCTCTTCACTGCCAGAGCTCAACTGAAACTCCAGCAGACAAAACCGGGCACTTCCTTTGAGTTCCTCCCAGTTCTTGGCTGGATTGGCTGTCACTCACAATAGACTGCCCCTGTTGGTCCAAAAAGGCCGAAGTCCAAACTACATCTCCCAGAGTCACTGCCCATACAATCCTCTTGTGGCTGGCTCAGATTATGAGTCCAAGTTCTGATTCGTCCAAGGCACCATTTTAGAGCTACCTTAACCCACACTGATTGGTCCAGTTCAGCAGTTCAAAACTAGAATGGGAACTATGCAAACACAGTTCTGACTGCAAAGAAAGCAGGTTAGACAAACTGTATTTTCATTATTACTCTAAATGATTTCTGGCAAACAGTTACATCTTTCAGATAGGTTCCTTTGCACTCTAGTGACTGCAAAAATGGAGTGAATCAGGCAGCAGCTCGAGTGGTACTCAAGCAGAGAAGCACACAGTCCCCCATACAAACTAATTATGTCTGCAAACAGACAGCTCTTAAAGAGACAGTACCAGAGGCTCTAAAAACACTCACTGATAAATGGCTTAAACGCCAAACACCATTCAGGCTTGGAGCATTCAAGCAAGCTCCTGGAAGTCTTTTGGGAACCCCCATTTGCAGGGGGGTTACACTGAGGCTTAATAAAGGGGAGGGAATGTGGGTAGAGGGTGACAATGAAAAAGCAGTGATACTGAACGAATATTTCTGCTCAGTATTCACAAAGGAAGAGTAGGGAGAGGTACCTAAACCAAACAAGAGAAACACTCTGAAGACGAGGGTTGATACCAGTCCATTTACAGAAGAAAGGGTTCTGAAAGAACTAATAAAATTGAAGGTGAACAAAGCAATGGGGTCTGATGGGATTCACCAAGAATTCTAAAAGAACTAAGGGTAGAACTAATGACACAGCTGACTACTCTTTAACAAATCATGGAGGATGGGGTGGTACCTGAGGACTGGAGGAGGGTGGATGTGATTCCTCTTCACAAAAGTGGGAGCAGGACAGAGGCAGAAAACTACAGACCAGTTAGTTTGACCTCAGTGATAGGTAAAATGATGGAATCACTTCTGAAGGAAAGAATTGTTGAGTACTTAGAGGCCAGTGGGGCACAGGACCCAAGGTAGCATGGATTCATGATGGTAAGGTCATGTCAGATGAATCTAATAGATTTCTTTGACTGGGTGACCAAAATAGTAGACCATGGAGGGGCTGTGGACATGGCTTACCTAGATTTTAGCAAGGCACTTGATACAGTCCCACACAAAAGATTAATACACAAGTTAGCCAGCCTTGGAGTGGGTCCCATGGTGGTAGCCTGGATAAAAATGGCTAGACAACAGGATGCAAAGGGTAGTAGTAAATGGAGTCCACAGTGAAGAAAGGAGGGTCACTAGCAGGGTACCGCAGGGTTCAGTACTGGGACAGGTCTTTTTTAATGTCTTTATAAGTGACATTGCAGAGGAACTGGAAGGAAAAGTATGTCTCTTTGCAGATGACACAAAAATCTGCAACAGGGTTGATACACGAGATGGATTGGAAAGGATGAGAAGGGACTTGGCAAGGTTGGAGGAATTGTCAAATGTATGGCAGCTCAGATTCAATGCAAAGAAATGCAAGGTAATGCACCTGGGAAACAAAAACCCAGGGCAAGAGTACACAATGGGCGGTGAGATACTGACAACAGTAAAAATGGAAAGGGACCTAGGAGTAATTATATCAGATGACTTAAAGGTGGGCAAGCAATGTGAGAAGGCAGTAAGGAAGGCTGGGGATATAGGATGCATCGGAGAGCATCAATAGCAGAAAAACAGGAAGTTGTTATCCTCTGTACAGACAGTTGGTGTGACCCCATCTGGAGTACTGTGCAGGGTTCTGGAGACCCCATCTCTGCAAAGACATAGACAGGGTGGAGGCTGTCTAGAGGAGGGCACTAAAATGGTGCAGGGTCTGCACCAGAAGACATACAAAGAAAGAATAAAGGAGCTTAATATGTATACCCTTGAGGAAAGGAGGGAGAGAAGGGACATGATAGAAACTTTCAAGTACCTCAAGGGAATCAACAAAGTCCAAGAGGGTGGCATCTTTCAGAAAAATAGATGTGCAAGAACAAGGGGGCACAATTTGAAGATTGGGGGACGGCTCAGAGGTAATGTGAGGAAGTATTTTTTCACAGAGAGGGTTGTGGATGCATGCAACAGCCTCCCTGAGGAGGTCATGGAGTCAAGAACAGTGGGGGAATTCAAGAATGCATGGGACAGACATAAGGCAGTCCTAGTGGGGGGTAGGAGGAAGTAAGCTGTTGGTTAATTAGGATCTGCAGCTTATCTGTTAGGTAGAAAAATGGGCAGACCGGTGGGCCAAGCGATCCTTATCTGCCGTCAAATTCTATGTTTCTATGTTTCCTGCAGCCAAGCTCTTTACTTTCATTATATCTGTCCCCACACAGCTATAGCCACGCTGTGTCCTGTGTAGTGACTGTACTCATTAACACATTAGCTCATCCCTGGCTCAGTCACTGCTGCCGTTATACCTGGTCCATAGGCAGCTCACATATCCCATTACAGTTCACACAGTGTCCCAACTCTGTTCCCTGGCTGCAGTCTGTGTTTCTTTTTATTTACTCACAACCCCACAGACCAGCCGCCTTTCCATTTTCCTCTCACACCATATCTTTGCTTATTTAATTATCCTTTTGCCTTCCTGTCACTAGCGCCATTTCTCTTAACTCCCAGGTACTGGACAAGCTTTATTCATTACTATGCCGGCCACCTCATTAATATTCAAGAGGTGGCCTTTTGGTTCTTGAGTGCAGTTGGTACTCACAGAAACTCTTCTGTACCTTCTCCTGCTGTCTCTCTGGCTCTGCGAAGGTCGCCAGCCCCCATCTTGTTGCCCAACAGGAACAGGACCCCCAGAAAGATGGATCTAATGGCCACCGAAACAGCTGTAAGAAAATGCACTTCTGGGCATACACAGAGCTTGTCGGTGACATAGTACCATTTCTGGAATCGACTGCTCTCCGAACCAGCTCCTCCGGTCCTGCTCTCTCTCTCTAAAACCAATGTGGGGGCTGGCAGGAGAGACACAAAACACAGGAGGCAAGCTAGGAAACAGGAGGAAAAAAGAATTGTGGTAGAAGCAAAACCCAAGGGAAAACACAGCCTTTTTCAGGGGCTCACAGGTAAGCCCCTGCCAGAGGGGGGTTTACACATAATACAGTAGTAAGGCATGATGTGACTTTAATTTTATAGACTTTCTGTACTTCTCTTGTATTTTCCTTAATGACTAGGTTCATTCCCATGGCTACCAGATGTTTTTCCCCTATATTTGATCTATTCCTGCTCTTTAACTTTTTGAAGTCATAGTCCTTTTGTGACATCATCATTCTCCAAGAAACCAAATGTGATGTCACAGAGGACTGTGACCTCAGCAAAGGATTAGGCAACAGAAGAAGATGAAATCTAGGGGTAACAGATCCTGTCTCCATGAAAATAAACCTACTAATGAAAAACAACGGTATTTATAGATAGTATTATACAGAGGTGTGGTAGCAACTCTGTATCAGTGTTGAGTAGGTATGTTAGTTTTAAACCCCAGTTTTTGCACCTTAATGCATCTGTTGCTCGACTGTTTTGCCTAACATTTTGCATGCATAGAGTCAGTGCCAGGATCTCTGGATGTTGTAAATGTGGTAAACATTGGTTCAGTGAGTGCATGGATCTAGGCAATTGAACATATATAAATTCTCCAAAATTAGGACCTTCTTTGCTCACAGATAGCCAAAAACAGTTAGGATTTGAAAGCTGAAATTGACAGGCTTGCTAGAGTTTGGTCCAAGGATGATTCTTTACTGGTTAGTTTTCACAAAACTCATTTACTTTTTAAATTATGAGCAAGTTCCATTTTGGCACATGCAGAGTGCAAAACTGAACGTTCAAAGGATAATCACATTTTTCTAAACTTTTTTATTTTATCTGTCTATGCTGTCTCTCTTGTCTGGCATCTGGCCCACCAACAGGCTCCTGCATCTCCCCAAACCCATCACCCCACCATCTCCTGGAATCTTACCACTACTGCATTTTCCTTGAGGCTTACTCCCCAAGATGGGGTCCTTAGGCTGAGCCAGGTCCCTTGGAAACTTCAGGTAGCATCACCCAGAGAAAACTAAGTCGGTGGGTGTGGGAGCTGCAGGAGAGCAGGGCCATCATGTTACTCTGCCAAGGGTCTTCTTCATTTTCTCCCCTCCCCATGGACACATTGGCAGTGCATGTGCATAGTGCATGAGCCCTTCCCAGCCAATCAGTGCTTCCCAGCCCTAGCATGGCCTCACACCTGCAACACCACCTGTGACACATAGGTGGCAGTAGTATGGTGGCAGTGATCCCCAACCCTGCCCCAAGGAGGACAGTGTCCTCTGGGACACTCAGTCCTCCTCCCCTTGGCCAGCCCCAATGATTCAGGCTCACAACTGAACCCAGGTTACGGTGTCACAAGTGGTAGTACTACCACTATGCCAACGGGCCAGCCATTCTGTTAAACACCGTGTTTGAAAACAACAATATTTTGCCTATTAAAATATCTGCAATGGCTTGGGGATCAGGCTGAAATTTTGTGGGGACAGAGCAAGATGCAAGAATAATTCCTCACTGTCATGTTGGTTGTTTTTTTATTTTGTTTTAAGATTTTGATCTTTTTACAGAGCAAGTGACTATTTATGTGGCTAAGTTTCGCCACTTGCTCTGTAAAAAAAGCAAAATCATTTAAAAAAAATCTATACTGCAACCATAAGTGAGGAATGATCACCACATCCTACCTGTTACATAACTTTTAGCCAGATCTCCCCTGCCATGGCCGTGTTTGTCTGCCATGATGACTGGTGGTGAATGCCCAATCCCACTGCAAACATCTTGTTTTTCACTCCAGTCCATTACTTACCTATGGAGGGTGCTCATTTCCATCACTGGTCTCCCCCTCCCCACATGTCTTGGCTCAAACCCCCAACCCCACATCCAACCATTAGCATTCAGTCCACCCTCCCCAACTGCACTGTCAGCTATGGTTTCTTGTTTTTGTCTCTCATTGCAAATCCCCCAGATCCCCCAGTGTCATTCTTTCTCTTCTTAATGAGAAATACCAACTGCAGACATACAATATCACCACCTCTTCCCCCTCCTGCCTGATTTCTCAAACAACAACCACACACCCTCCTACATCCTCCCAGCACTCCGCCACCCCCCCCAACATTGCTGCAGACTCAACCCCCAATGGGTGTATGTGGCATACACCAGCATACACCACAAATACCCATTTCAGTAGGAATTTGCAAGACGGTACCCACATGGTTCATAAGGGTGGGGCCAAAAAAGACCTTGACATAAATAAGTAGGTAAAAATATTTAAAAACAAAAAAGTTAACACTTAATGGAAAAAACATTGAAATTAATCATTGCAATGTTTTTTGTTTTTCTTAGTCACAACTTTTGAGTGCTTAACTATTTCTACATTTTTTTTCTGTCAGCACCATTTTCACTCACACCCTCACAAATCCTATGGGTGTCCATATTATGATTCCCATAAGCTGGAGTGGCCCGGTGGTGCTGAGGGTTGAAGTGCAGGACGCCACAGCTTGCAACACGCTGGCAACTTGAGTTCAGGAATGAGCTTTGACCACCAGGGGTCAGTGGGGGGCTGGAAGATGATTGAAGCAGCTGCTGGGCTGATCGCATCTCCTGGAGTGGGGAGGCATGCTTCCTTGCTCTTGGCTGATGCCAAAGTCTGAAAGACTGATGCTACATCAGGAGAGTGGAAGAATGCTGTGTTTATGGGAGCACATGAGTGCCTCCACACATGTGCCCAGCAGCCTGCCACAGCTCCAGGTCTTGGGAGAAAACACAGAAAATATTAAGTTTCTCTCCACCGCTGTGTGTGATGGTCCCTGATGCTGTCAGACCCCACTCTGTGCAGATCCCCACAGGTGTAACATGGGGGGAGTGGCTGATGGGGTTGGGAGATGCTGGGTCTGGGCCAGATGTGAGGTGTAGGTGGCAATGGACAGCAAACAGCTATGTAAAAAAAAGATTCCCCCAAAATAAGTGCTACTGCTTACAGCAGCATATACTGAAAACACCCATTTTGGGGGGAATTTGGAAGTGGAACTACATTTGACAGAAACAGTTAGTTAAAAATAGTGAAACATAAAAGATCTGTGACTAAAGGGCACCAAGCAAAGCAGGTATTGGAAAAAAATACATTTATTTAAACATTTGGATTTCAAAAGCACAAAACAGACAAAGTGTGTATACTTTAACTTCACTTCTGGTCTTCCCTACCAAAATGTATTTAGAGTGAGGAGTGGGTGCAATAACTGGAGGTGTGTGAATGCTGGCCATAATGAAACCCCTTTGTGTGGTATTGCTTACCTGTTTGGCTTTTGTTCATATTGCTTTCTCTCTCTTATTTTGTTTTCAGTTCAGTTACCTACAAGAACCCAGTTGAAAGGCAGGGTTTTCAATGGTGCCTAATTTTACCTAGTTTTATAGCATGGAGGTTAAGTGACATTTTCAAGGAGAAAACAGTGGGTCAATGACATTGGTGGGATTTATAACTGGAATGCACTGGGTCATAGTTTTGTGTTCAGTTTCATCTGTTTTGCATAGTAAAGCTTAGTAACAGTCATTTAAGGTTAGAAAGGGCTCTAGGTACATTAGATCTGCTTCCCCACACTTTATAATCCAGGTCGTTGTATGCTGTGCAAGTGTACTAACTCATACTGTAGGATTCTGTACTCACACTACTACTGTGCCCAGGGCACCCTGAAATGACCTTGGGAAACACATTCCTGCTTTTTTTGTCAGGCTTACATTGAAGGGCTGTGCTGTCTTCATCTCCACTCTCTCTATCCCTTCCATTGGGAAGACTCAGCAAGAGTCCTGAGAATCAAGCCTGAAACCTGGAGTGGGTCCTAGCAAGCTAGATGATCTAGCACCCCCTCCAGCACTTCTGTTAGAGAAAAAACAATTGCTTTTCTACCTTTGGTTATTCCAACTCATATACTTCTGTATGCACCTGCTTCAGTTCGGTTACAGTAATACTCATCTATGTCCCATCTGAGGGTGCTGCTGCCTAGAAGTGTCAAATTATCTCTCTTCTTTTGTTTGATATCCTCTGAGTATGTCCTTAAGCATATATCAAGCAATAGATGAGAAAACATCAGAGGTCAGAGGGTGTCCTGGGGATGGGGGGGTGCTGTGAGGCTCCAGGGATGACGTCAGGATGGGTGCAAATGGGCTGCCACTTCACATGCAAATGAGCTCATAATGGGAATGCTAATGACCCTTTAGTGCCTTGCATGTCCAATGCATTTTTTGCTAAATATCACACCATGGTTCCTGACATTATCCAGTCCAGGGTTATAATTCCCTATGGTCTAGATACAGCTCAGGTCCATGACAGGACAGCGCAGATTGACTTAGCGATGAGCCAACACGGGCTGATATTCTGTCGGATGGTGCCAGTCTGCTCTCTGACTGATATTAGTAGCCTCTCAGTCAGGTGCTAGAGCAGGGCAAACCTTTATACCCCATCTCTGCCCATTTTGAATATCTGACCCCAGGGTTTCTATTTTCTTAGAGTGCTTGATATAACTCAACAAATTCTGTATTTTAGATCATTCAGTAAGGAAGTGCTGAGTCTTCTAAAGGTATATCCATGACATAAACCCATATTCAATTCCATCCGTAAACCAGCATGGTCATAAAGTATATTAGAGAGCATGCAGAGTCTAGATGAAGATTTGAATCTATGACCTTCCTCAGAAAATTCTAACCAGTCATCCTTGTGAATAGACATCAAAAGAGAGACTAACATTTCCATTCTCATATTGGTGGTTAAATATGTCTGTAACAGTCTAATACATCTAATTTAGACCATTGTGCTTAACAAGAAGTAGCCAAACGGAAAGTGAAGCTGAGGGTCTATTAGTACTGAAACGTCAAGGTTTTGACATGATTGAGCATATGATAATCTTTGATCTGGTGCCCTCCAGCAGGATGTGGAGACACAATCTGAGTCTCAGAGGAGATACATTTAATGGTAACATTAGGAGGACCTTTTTCCACTGAGAGTGGTGAACCTGTGGGACATCCTACTAGAAAAGACAGCAAATATGAAGATAGTACAGGCCTTCAAGGTAAGCCTAGAAACATTTCTGCTTTCCAAGGGAATCGATGGGTACTACAGTATACATTAATAGGATCTCTGTGAGGTGTCTCTTATTACAGTATGTAAGAGACTCTGAGCATGAGGGCTGGGTGAAAGGATCACAAAAGTGAATCTGAGCAGTTCTGGCTGCCCAAACCTGATGACTGAGTCTCTTACATCATTAGAGAAACATCCTGTGGAGGCCCCAGTAATTTATTATTATTTTTCATTCAAAGTTTATTGGTTTTCACATATAAGAAGACAGGATACATCAGTGGTAATGAAGACAGGAACACATAATCCCCCACTTCCCCACCAACCCCTTTCCCTCCCAAAACCCTCAAACCCCTGTCCTGACACCTTCCAAATGACAATACCTTACCAATGTTATGGTAAGCAGATATAGCATGATAAAAACATACACACACAGGATCACATTGTATTTAGCGTGTAAAACATATCCCACATGGCTCTAATAATCTTACTTTGATGAAACATGCTACAAATCATTCTTTCTATATTGAGATTAAAGAGCAGCCCTGCAATCATTCTATATATGAGAAGGTTCCTCATCCCTCCAATGGTGAAGAACCAATTTTTTGACCAAGAGGGCTATCAGAGATATGTAATACTTCTGTTCTTTAACGGAATGCTACTATAATCCTCTATTAGACAAATTTCAGGGTGAATAGCCCATCCAGCCGTAAGAGGGTCAACCTGCTGTTAGATGAGTGTCCAGAAAGACTGTATGCTGGAGTATTTCAAAAAGTGTGATACACTGAGCCTTCCCCAGCATTATATCTGACACATTAGGATGAGCTGAAAGCCCCATTTTGCATAGCCTGTCGGGGACATATACATATCGTGCAGGATGTGTAATTGTATTAGGCGTAGCTATCCTGTGTGATGTATTTGTGGCCATCCATCCACACTGTTTGCAACTGAATGGCTGTTCTGGGATAGAGCACAGACCAGTATGGAGGGATCCCCTCAATTTTAGGGAAAACTTTGAGATATAACTGGGCATAAATGTTGGAGACTGCATGGGGGTGAGAAGCCAGGTGGTGAAGTGAGATAAAGAACTCGAGCTCCGAAGAGCTCATCAGGAAGATAGTGCACGATTGGACTAACATGTCTAAGCTGGTAAATTTTAAATATCTCTCTATTATTTAGGGAAAATTGACTTACAATTTGTGGGGAAGTAAGCCATCACCCCTCTTCTGTGCGTAGCTGCCCAATATCTGTGTTTAACAAGCAAGGTATCCAAAGGAGGATATCAGTTGTCCCCCCAATCTGAAATGTGGGTTATTAATTAATGACTGTGAAGAGTCATGGAACTGCTTATATCCCATTAGGGAACAAAGCTGGGAATGAACACTGATCAATGTTTCTAGTACAGAGTTACAGAGACTAGCAGGGAGTTCCTTGGGTCTAAGATGAAGTAGAACTAGAGGAGAGAGACCTGTCCTTTCTATTTGGACTTGTTCTATAGTGGGCCACAGGGGGACATAGGGAAGGGAATCCAGCTCCAATTTTGAAGTAAGCCACCTGAGATATTTGCTGGCCTGGCTGGCCCAGTAGTATAATCCAAAGTGGGAAGTTGAAGCCCCATGCCCTGATTTTTGTGGGCTGCTAATTTGAAATAGGCCCTTCTGGGATGCCACCTAACCAAATGAAATCAGAAATTAGATAGTGAAGTTTCCTGAACTGCCCTAGTGGGAGCCAGAGATTCACTAAGTTCATCGGATAGGACACCTGAGGGAGGATATTCATTTTGATCAGGCTTATGTGTCCCCAGAGGGTCAGAGTCAAAGTCTTCCATCTGGTTAGATCTTGATGTACTCTATTGACAATGGAGTCCAGGTTAAATTTTTTGAGTTGAGAGGTACTTGTCACCAGATGGATGCTCAAGTACTTGAGGGACTTTGAAGCCCGCAGGAGTCCTAGGGACTGTAATTCACTCTTAAAGGTTCTGGGAGTTAAGGGAAAGACCACTGTCTTTTCCAAGTTTAGTTTGTAGTTAGCTAGAGCACTATATTCCTGAATAATCTTGAGAGTGGCTTGGATGGAAGTAAGGGGGTAGGTCAGGTGCAGGAGGATAACATATGCATATGCGGAGAGTTTGACCTCGAGGGACCTAGTTTTATCCCTCGGACTTCTGGGGATAGCTTGAGTGCGATCAGGAGGGGTTCCAAATATAAGGTAAACATACATGGAACAGCCTCCCTGAGGAGGTCGTGGAGTCAAAAACAGTGGGGGAATTCAAGAATGCATGGGACAGACATAAGGCCGTCCTAGTGAGGGGTAGGAGGAAGTAAGCTGTTGGTTAACTAGGATCTGCAGCTTATCTGTTAGGTAGGAAAATGGGCAGACTAGGTGGACCAAGTGGTCCTTATCTGCCATCAAATTCTATGTTTCTAAACAAGAGAGGGGAAGGGGGTACCCCTGTCTCATACCCGAGTAAAGGGGGAAATTAGGGGGAAAAACTCTGTTGCAGTATATACAAGCACTGGGTTGGGTATATAAGGCTTGGATCCAGGTGATGAACCGTTGGGGGAAGCCAAAATGACCTCGGGTACTGAACATAAACTGCCACTCTACCCGGTTGAAAGCTTTCTCTGCATCCAGAGAGACCAACACAGCAGGGTAGGTGGCATCCCTGGATGTAGAGAAAACGTGTGCCAGTTTCTGTAGATGATCCACAGAAGACCTGCCCTTCATGAATCCTACTTGTTCTACTCCAATGAGAGAAGGGAGCACATTGCTCAATCGGTCCACTAGAGCTTGACCAGAATTTTAATGTCACAGTTGAGCAGGAAGATTGGCCTATAGCTCGTAACAAAGCACAGGTCTTTCCCTGCCTTATGGAGTATTATGATAAGAGCTTCAAAAAGCTGGGAGTCAGAATTCTCTAAATTAAGAAAATGGAGGAATAGTCTGTAGAGCCAGGGAACTAATTTGGGCATGAGGGCCTTGTAAAAGTTGGGGGAGAACCCTTCAGGGCCTGGTGTTTTATCTGCAGAAAGACCCTGGATGGCTGTCAATACCTCTGCTTCCATAATAGGTGCCATGAGCAAATTGCAGTGTGGGCTAGAGAGTGTGGGTAGTGGAAGATGGACTAGGTAGTCATCGACCACCTGTTGAGAAGGTCTGTCTGGCATCGGACTATATAACTTACAGTAATACTCCTCAAACTTGAGTGTAATATCCCTTGGCTCTGTCATAAGGGACCCTGATGAGGAAGAGTGGATTGCGTAACAACCCTAGACTCCTCTTGGCATACTCATACGGCAGCAAGCCTTCTCCCCCCTTGTTCTACATATGTAGCCCTTGTTTTTAATATGGCCAATTCGACTTTGTCCCTCAAGAGGTCATTGTAGTGTGTCCTCAACTTGACCAGTTATTAACGTGTCTGGTCGTCTGTCGGTTCTGAGAGACGGGACTGTAGCTCCCTAATTTGGGAAAGGACGGATGCAACACATTTTCCCTTTCCTTTTTCCTGGCAGAGGTGAGCTTAATTAACTCTCCCCTTATAAAGCACTTAAGTGCCCCCCATTCCATGTCAGGCCTTGCAGTGCCCTGAATATCTTGAGTGAACTGGTCGAGGTATTGCTCTAGATGTTTGACCAGGCTGGGGTCTTTCAGGAGCTGATTGTTAAGCTTCCATATGGACTCCTTAGAACAGACTGGAGTCAATGAGAGTCTACAAGTGACCGCTTGGTAGTTGGAGATGACTCCAGATTCCACCTCGCAGTCCAGGACACCGCTCAATAGACTTTGACTGATCAACATGTAGTCGATAGGAGAAGCCATGCCGTAGGCTGCAGAGTGAAACATGTATGTTCAATCGTTGGGGTGTAGGATCCTCCAGGGGTCTCAAAGGCCAAGTAGGTCCAACATCTCTCGTAAAGCCCACTGAGCCAGGGACAGGCCGGATCAATGCCGCTCCAATCTGTCCATGGCAGGGTCATATGGGAGGTTCCAATCTCCTCCTAAAATTAAGGGGATTGGAGCAAGGGGGAACATAATCAAAATCAGATCCGTGAAAAAAAAAGGGGAGTCAGCATTAGGACCATAGATACTGCCTAACACAATTTCAGCCCTGTCTAACATGCCTTTAACTAGGATATACCTGCAGTGGGTCCTTGATATATTGAATACTTTGAAATGGGATATTCGTGGAATAAGTATGGTCACCCCATGACTTGTGTACTATCCCCCGCAGCAAACACCTGCCCAAAATATTGTGTACGGAACTGCAGCCCTTCATGCTCCTTCAGGTGTGTTTCTTGGAGCAAAGCTATGTCCCCTGTAAGGTTCTGCAGATGCTTCAGGATTTGGTATCTTTTCCCTTTCTGGCGTGCCCCTTTATATTCCAGGATATGGCATTTATTGGTCTAGCCATCACCCCTTAGATTAGGGACAGTGACAAAAAATGGGAGGCTCAAAAGTGTACAGGGGCCATATAGGATCCTTGATAGCCTTGCACTCAAAACAGACCTATAGAAATGGTGTCGCACTCTCCCCCCCTTCTGACCCTCCCCTCCCCTCCGTCCCCAGACCCTCCCCCACGCACGCCCACCTTTAAACCCGACCCCAAATATTTTCCCATTCCTTACAGCCAACAAAACTCCCATCCTTCCCTACCAACATAAAGCTAGTACAGTTTGTGATTAGCAGTAGCCCAGTTTCAATCTCACCCTTCCCTCTCACTGATTTGCAAAGTTTTAAAGCCCAAAACAGTTGGCGTTATTCTAAAGTGACGTTCCAAACATTGAACGATTCCTGAAGGACAAAGTTCAAATAAAGTAGAAACATGTTGAACAAACATTCATTATGTGCTAAAACAGTTGAATATGCTAATTAATACTCTAACAGTCTTGCAAAGAAACCTTAGTTCTCCAGCCGGGGGCCTCAGCAGGGATGGACTGTGTCCAATGTCTCAGGGGTGATCATGTCCCAAGTCTTAAAATAGAATAATAGTAAAGCAACATCCCCCAAATAGTTCAAACAATGTTAAATAAAAAATTAGCCCTCTTGTTAACCAGTTTATAACCTGCACAGCATAAGATAGCCATGTAATGTCCTGAAAGAAAAAATACAGTCTCTTCACATCTGAGGAATCTTATCTTGAGTCCTTGCATCCAGACAATGGGAACTTCATGACTGAAGGCTCTCTCTGCTTGCTGTCTATTGCAGGCTGTGATCAAAATAAAGTTCACTTCTGGGGGAAAATGAGTAGTCGGCCACACGGCCTCAGGCTGAAGTTCACTGCATAGAAAGCATGTCTAGCAACTCTGAGCGGAAATGCATGCTCCTGGGGGACACTAGGGCCACCACTATTTCATAGATCAAATTCACATAGGAAAGTCTCTTCTCTTCTTTTTGAACAGGGCAGAACATTCCTAAAACTGGCCCCGATCAGCGGGCATGGAACAAATCCGGGAAGGCTGCTTTCAGAGCTGTCTGAGCCACTTCTACCTCTTCAAAGGTGGTCCAAGATCCTGCAATCTGTACCTGCAATCGTGTCGGGTACCTCATCCTGAATTTCACCCTGCAGCTATCAATTTTGATACAATGGGGTGAAATTGGTCCTGCATTGTCTGCCTGACACTGGCAAGTTCTGGGTGACATGGAGTCTGGATCCCTCCCATTGAATCTCCTGCAGGTCTCTAACTTTGCCCAAGAAATGTTATTTTTCTTGAATGTTCAGAAACTTAAAAATAAGGGGACGTGGAGAGGAACCAGGTGGTGGCATCGGCCTGAGGGCTCTGTGTGTGTGCTCAATGGTGTATGCAGCACCATAAGGAGAGGGACCCACTAACTTCTCAATGAGCTTCTAAATAAAGAGAATAGTGCTGGTCCCTTCCTCCTTCTCCAGGAGACCAATTAACACAACATTGTTTCTGCGACTTCTACCCTTGAGATCCTTGATTTTGGCCTCTAACTTCTTGATCTGGTGCCTGTTATCCACTGTTTCGCTGGTCATCCACTCAGCCCTCTTCTCCAGGGATATCAGGTGCGATTCATTGTCCGCCGTCCTCATGGAGATATCTTCAAGAGCTATAGCCATCTGTTTAAATTCAGAGGTGAGGGATCATAGTTCCTCATGAAAAGGCTGGAATTCTGTGAGGAAGTGATCAAGTATGAGCAGAGTGGCTCCGAGGTCTGAGCGGTGGTAGCAGTACTGGATCTTCTGGTGGTGCCTGACTGGGCCTTGGATCTCTTGCTGGCTTTTATTTATTTATTTATTTAGTTTTTGTTAACCAGGTAGGTACACTAGACAAGTTATATGCCTATTTTTCAGGAATGACCAGGGAGAGTACAACAAGTAATATAGATACATCAGAACATAACACCAAGTAAAGCAAGTACATTGAGTAACAAAATGCATTGAGTCACAAAACGGTAAGGCATAGAGTGAACTGCTGTGACAGAAATTAAAAAAGTACATATAATCAAACATATATAGTCTGGAACATACATAGTGCAGTCAGATGCCTAGGAGAGAAATTGGATCAGGAGAAATGACCAAAAGATCATTAGCAGGTCCTCAGAACAGTTGGGCTCTAAGTACCATTAGGCTAGGGAGGCTTGGGACACTCGCAAGCTGAGGCCAGCTTCAGATACCCCCACAGGGACTTCTGGAAGCTCTGATGGGAGGAGGCGGAACGAACATGGTCAGGAAAGGAGTTCCAGAGCCTAGGAGCACATGCAACAAAGTCCCTGTCTCCCATAAAGGTTCGGGTGAGGGTACGTTTAGCATCCCAGGACCCTGGGACATGAGAGGGTAGGAGGAGGGGTCAGGAGGTGAGAGAAGCTGTGCCAGCCCCGGGGGGGAGGTGCCGGTTCCAATGACTTTACCCACGAGGCATCCCAGCCCAAAGTTCAGGCGATTGGTTGGGGAAAGCCAACCTAGTTTATCATAAAGCTCACAATGATGGGTGAGACGGGGGTGGCCAGTGCAAAGCGACAGATGTTATTGTACATTGTGTGCCATCGAGTAAGAAGAGCTTTGGAGGTACAGGGAAATTGGAGGAGACCATAGCTAAGGGAGGGCATATAATTCTCTAAAGTGCCAGACGAGCAGCAGGTGTCAGGTTATTTTGGTCTTATAGGCCAGACCCAATTTACAGTTCACAGTTCTACAGACATTTGAGATCTGACTCCCTAGGTCCAATTGGGGTCAAGTGTCACCCCAAGGTATTTGATGGAGTTCACAGTTAGGAGGGGAGCTCCATCCGCACAACTGGTATGCAAAGGGGCTAGAGAGGCTTTTGTCTTGGCTGATGATCCAAATAGCATAGCCTGCGTTTTTTTCAGGTTGAGGACCAACTTGTGTTTGGTTACCCAGGACTGAGTAAGCAATAAGGCACAACAGGGTGTTCATTAGACACTTTAACACACGGCTAGGAGGTGTAGTGAGGCACGAGGCCACCAGCCAATGCATCCAGCCTCCTAGCCGTGTGGTGTTAAAGAATGTCTCAACACTGAGACTCTGGAGTGGCTTATTGCACTTTATAAAATGGCTATCAAAAATACAGATGTATGTGATAGCTAAATGTATAGTATTTAAAAGGAAAAGTTTAATGTTTGTCTTGGTTTTAAAGAAACTAGTTCCTCCGCCTACTGTTTTTTTTTTTGACTTAAGAAATTTTGTCCTACAAAGGCTTCTGTAGTTACATATGGTTGTCATGACAGTATTCACCCCACCTCCCTTTGTCATGGAGTCCATCACACTTTGCAGTCAGTTGCATAATGTTGTTATTCACTATATGGTGCTGTTTTGTTATTTAAAAGCGCAAGATAGAGACATGCAACCGTTTTAGAATGAGAGACTAATTGCATCAGCAAGGTGAAAAATAGGGCATGCGATTACGAGAGAGAGAGAGAGAGAGAGCGTGACCGTGTGGCCATTTTTGAGTAAGTAGCCATGATGTAAGAGACAGTGCACTACTGAGCATGATGGAGCACTTTTCAATTCGGACGGACAGCGAGCGCAGCATGGCTGTAATCTGCAATCTAAGCGAGCGGGCTGGAAGTGGGAGCGCTTTTCAATTCAGACAGAGAGTGAGCAAGCGGGCTGGGAGACAGGTTGAGGCACTTTTTTTTTTATTTTTTCGCTTGTTTACATGTTGCATGTATAACAGAAACCTTCAAAGACCAAGGTCAATGGAAAAAGAGGTCAGATTTATTCATTTATTTACAGTTAGGCTGGCACCACTTATGCCAGAAACAAGATGGCTCCATTTTCATTTCTGAAGGTTCTGAGTGGGCAGCATCACCCATATCAATGTCCACTTGCCGTAGCTTGGCACAGCCTGATCCTTTTCCCATGGTGTTAGACAGATTAGCACGCTCCTAGCAGCCAATCAGAATGCTGCTTTTCTAACATCCATTTCATAAATGTTATTAAAGTCCTCAGACAAGTGATGGTTGAGGGTCACAGTGTCCCGGGAGTGGGCCAGGATAACCAGATCGTCAGCATAAAGGGTGACACTACAGTTTGTTACTATGGCTGGGAGGTGATTAACAAAGAGGGAGAAGAGAAGGGGTCCCAAGACCGAGCCATGAGGAATGCCTGAGATTACCGGTGAGGGATCAGAGAGGACTTTGTTGAATTTGGTCAGCTGTACTCTGCCCTGCAGGTAGCTGGTTAACCAGTTCAGAGCAGAGGGGACAGGCCAAGGGACCGCATCTGAGTACAGAGCAGTGCATGATCTACAAGGTCAAAGGCCTTGGACAAGTCAATGAATATCACTCCAGAGAGTTTCCCCTGGTCCATGGCTGCTCTGATGCTGGATGAGACAGAGACCAGGGCTGTGGTTGTGCTGTGACCTTTGTGAAATCCATGCTGGGCTGGGGACAGCAACTCGTAGGCCTGAATGTACTCTGAGAGTTGTTCAGCCACAGCTTTTTCAAGGAGCTAACTAATAGCCAATAGGATGGCGATGGGCCGATAGTTGTCCGGAACTTTGGGATTACACTGCTTCAGTACAGGGACAACCCTGGCCACCTTCCAGATGTCCAGAATAACCCCCATGGCAAGGGACAGGCTGAGAATGTGGGCCACTGGGGAGGCGATGTGAGCGGCACCTAATTTCAGGAGCTTGGGCTCCAGGTTATCAAGGCCAGCACTGGAGTGCTGGGAGAGCCCGGAGAGGAGTCTCAGCATCTCCAAGTCTGTCACAGCCCTGAGAAAGAATAATGGTCGGGAGGAGTGAGACTCTTGACAGGCAGGGGCTGAGGGGCCACTAGTACTCTCATCAGGAGGGAGAGTGAGGAAAGTGCTGATAGGTCAGAAGTGGGAATTAGAGCATTTGCAATTGTATATGGATTGTTGAAGGAGACCCATCCAATAATCATGTCAGATTCCCCAGAGTTAGAGGAGCCACTGACAAGGGTTTTATGTTTCTCCAGAACCTTCGTGGATCATTGGCAGAGCTTAAGTAGGGCGGACTTGCAAAGTCACTTTTTGCTGCCCTAATAGCTTTTGCACTCATTTCTGAGTTTTCTATATTGTTGAAAATTGTCTGATCAAGGGAGCATTTGAAGTGGGCCCAGCACTTGTCTCTAGCCTGCATAAGGGCAAGGAAACTCCCATGTAACCATTTAGTGGCTTTCTCCGGGATGCACCATGTGTGCCTTGGCAAAGTCAGACACATCTCCACTTCCATAACTGTGCCCAAGGAACTGCCTCAGGGTATTAGCTGGCACTCGGTGCAAAAATTAAACTGTTTTAGGCTGTTTAGTTTTAGAAGAGAATTATTCATCGGGTGGAGGGAGCAGTCGTGGAGAGCTGCTACTCAGAGCACTGCATCACGTGGTCTCAACAGCCCCAGTAATTTATTATAAATCACTTGAGTTTGCAAAAGGATTTATTATAAATTTTAA
Source organism: Neoceratodus forsteri (assembly GCA_016271365.2). Classification (NCBI taxonomy): domain Eukaryota; kingdom Metazoa; phylum Chordata; order Ceratodontiformes; family Ceratodontidae; genus Neoceratodus; species Neoceratodus forsteri. Next base: position 653,174,314 of record CM057450.1, on the reverse strand, counting down.
GCATATATATTTTTGTAATCTCAAAAGGTAAAGCTGCCCACTCCCTGGCCGAAGTGGAAGACACCACTCCTAATGTTCCTGCAGGAGAGACTACTGTACGCAGGTTGAGAAATACAGTGACACTGTGCACTGACTGGCTGAAATCATGTAAGTGATATAAAATCTGCATAGAAGAGAGGATAGATAATCCACATGAATTAGCATATGTTTGTGCACAATTTGCTTCATTTTCCATCCATTCTAATGAAGCCTGGTTGGGGGGTGGACATGATGGATCTACTGTACAGTAGCATTCATTTCAGCTTTGAATTACTGTGATACTGTTGCTATGTCAGTAGTCTCAGTCTTAGAATGTAATTTGAAATCCCTGCCCACTAAGCTGAACATGTTTGAATGCATATATTCTGGACATTTATATACTGTAGTATTGTAAGGGTTAAAAGAAGTTTGTCAATTTGAGAAATAAGAATGTCTAGTAGGTTAGTAAAAAAAGGATAGGGGCCCTGCGGGATCATGTATATTAAGGAGCATTTTGTGAGTTATCATCTTAATCTCTTAACAAAACACAACACTCTTTAGTATCCTGACCAACCTACCATTTAACAAGCATTTGTCAATGCCGAACGCCGCTTGCAGGTATTTGCAGTAGTATTTGGCACTTTGACATGGCTTAAAAATCAGTGACAAAGAAGTACAAGCATTTGTCAGTGCCGAATGTTGCTTGCTTCTATGTGCTGTTTAGGTATTTGGAAGTCATTGGAGTGCAAATATTGAAAATTCGCGAACTTACGAGCGTGCGTAGGAACTGCGCAACGCACACTTGTAAAACAGTAATTTTTAGGAATTTTTCACCCAATTTTCAACATAGCCATTTAAGACCTCTGCTCATGAACAGTGTCACTGTGATTTTCTTAATGTGCCCCATACATTGCTTTCAAGACAATTGGCCGTTCATTGTGCACTACATGGGCGGAAACACCATTGGGCAGGATGTGAAAAATGACAGCTGTACTGCTCATAAGAAGGTGTGGTAAAATGGCAATGTTGAAAATCTGGAGTGGAAATATTGAAAATTCGCTAACCTACGAGCGTGCGTAGGAACTGCGCAACGCACGCTCGTAAAACAGTCATTTTTAGGAATTTTTTCACCAAATTTTCAACATAGCCATTTTAAGACCTCTGCTAATGAACAGTGTCATGGTGATTTTCTTAATGTGTCCCATACATTGATTTCACACACCGACTGTGCCATTGTGCGCTACATGGGCGGAAACACGTTTTGGTCAGGATGTGAAAAATAACAGCTGTACTGCTCATAAGGAGGTGTGGTAAAATGGCAATGTTGAAAATTTGTAGTGAAAATATTGGAAATTCGCAAACTTACGAGCGTGCATAGGAACTGCGCAATGCACACTCGTAAGACAGTCAGTTTTAGGAATTTTTTCACCAAATTTTCAACATAGCCATTTTAAGACCTCTGCTAATGAACAGTGTCATGGTGATTTTCTTAATGTGTTCCATACATTGATTTCACGCACCGACTGTGCCATTGTACGCTACATGGGCGGAAACACGTTTTGGGTGAGATGTGAAAAATGACAGCTGTACTACTCATAAGAAGGTGTGGTAAAATGGCAATGTTGAAAATCTGGAGTGAAAATATTGAAAATTCGTGAACTTACGAGCCTGCGTGTGAACTGCACAACCACGCAGAAAACAGTCACTTTTAGGAATTTTTTCACCAAATTTTCAACATAGCCATTTTAAGACCTCTGATAATGAGCAGTGTCACTGTGATTTTCTTAATGTGTCCCATACATTGATTTCGCACACTGACTGCGCCATTGTGCGCTACATGGGCGGAAACACGTTTTGGTCAGGATGTGAAAAATAACAGCTGTACTGCTCATGAGGAGGTGTGGTAAAATGGCAATGTTGAAAATCTGTAGTGAAAATATTGGAAATTCGCAAACTTATGAGCGCGCATAGGAACTGCGCAATGCACGCTCGTAAAACAGTCATTTTTAGGAATTTTTTCACCAAATTTTCAACATAGCCATTTTAAGACCTCTGCTCATGAACAGTGTCACTGTGATTTTCTTAATTTGTCCTGTACATTGATTTCGCACACCGACTGCGCCATTGTGCGCTACATGGGCGGAAACACATTTTGGGTGAGATGTGAAAAATGACAGCTGTACTACTCATAAGAAGGTGTGGTAAAATGGTAATGTTGAAAATCTGGAGTGAAAATATTGAAAATTCACGAACTTACGAGCCTGCGTGTGAACTGCATAGCATGCGCTCAGTAAAACAGTCATTTAGGAATTTTAGGAATTTTGCACCAAATTTTCAACATGGAATTTGGACCCCTTCTCATGAATGATGTCACTGTCGGGCCCAGATAACGCCATGACAGTGACATCATTCATGAGAAGGGGTCCAAACCCATGTTGAAAATTGTGCAAAAATTCCAAAAATGCCCTGAGATATGCAGTAAAAGTTGAAAAACCCTATCAAGCCCATTATACAGCTTACCAGCATTTCCTCAATTCAGGGTCGGCTTTGAAGAGTGCAGACATGTTCCCGGTCCACTGAAGATCGTCGCCACGAGCTCCGGAGGTAAGTATGGGGTGAGGGGGTGTGGGGAGGCAGGGTGCGCAGTGGGTGGGTGCAGGTTGTGGGAGGGGGCCAGGAGACTACTTGGGACCATTTTTCTTTCAGATTTTTTTTAATATGACGATGTGGGGCGTTTGCCACGCTGGGTGGGCTCCCAGCGTGGCACAAGGACGGTTGGGGGTGTTCAGCCAACAGGGTTGGGCACCCCCGTCGGCCAGCATCACTTGCCATGCTGGGAGTGGGCTCCTGGCGTGGCACCTTGTACTGGGGAGGAAGCCGACGGGATTAGGCACCCCTGCGCGATAACATGGGGAGGAGGGACAGTGAAGTCGACTGGGGATTGGGCACCCCGTCGGCAGGCGATGCGGGACGCTGGCCACGCTTGGCGTGGGCTCCCAGCGCAGGCAGCAAAGATTTGGGGGCGGGCGGGCGTGGACGCCGTGCTGTGTATGACAGCGTGGTTTTCTTTGAAGAGAAGACCACAGCTGTCATCTACAACCAGCAATCGATAGTGCAGGACTGCCACGCCTGCTCAATGGAGCAGGGATTGCAGGAGGGCACACCTCCAAAGTGTCCCATTCTCCCAAGGCGTTCCTTGCACATGCACGCAAGTGAATGTAATAAATAGATTAGTTCAAGGCATGACAGTAACAATACCTTGTCAACTTCCTGACAGATGAGAAGACTAGTATACTTCTCAGAAATAATCTGTTTCTAACTCATCATGCTCCAGAAATAAGAGGTGAATCTCCTGAAGAGATATTATCCCGAACCTATTTTTAACCCATTTCAAACCCTAATTCCTTTTGCTGGATTATGAAGCCTTTTAAGGTTACCACTTTTAAGAAGACCAAAGTGTGACATTTCTTACTAAAACATGATTTTTCACAGGGCAGTATGAAACAACACCAATTCAAAACTCTTGTTTTCTTAAAATAATCAAATTAAGACTAAGTGTTGTAGCTTGTTTATTTGTTCCTATGGTTTCTTATCATTTCAAGGTATTTTAGCTGATGTATTGTAGTTTTCTGCAACACTTAAAGGAAAGTTAGAAAATATGTTTTCTACTATAATGTCAGGACAATGTAGTATTTTTCATATTTTTTTGCAGGACACAGCTACCGAAATCAGGTCTGTCCGGAGAAAATCAGGACAAGTTTTTATCCTAATTTTTAACATTAAAGCATATCATTTTTAATGCTTCTACTGCCATCTTGTGGAATGAAAGAGTAAATCATCTATACAAATATTTTTCTGAATGTGTGGCATACAGTGGGGAGGGATGGAGGTGATAAGTGTGATCTGATACAAAGCAACCCCTCAGGCTTCAGAGAATGGACTGCACAACAGTTCTTTTGGCATGCACTCCACACACTGTGTCAGGCTTTATAATTTTCTAGATGCTTATAGTGGTATGTGAGGGGTTCTAGAGGGGTTCAGATTCTCCACCTGTGGACGTGTAACCTCATCGTTCAAAGAAGATTTGGATCTGGTTACCTACATCCTGACCAAAAGCCTTGGGGTTCCCAAAAATCTGACACCTGCAATAAGCTAACGAATCAATTGAAAGTTGCTATAATCTTCAAAATGTTTACAAATTCACTATGGTTTAGGCATCTTATTCCTGTTTCAAGAACTATAACAAAGTGGCAAATATGAGCCAATTAGGGAAAGAAAAATGTCATTGGCTCAAGGTTCTAGTCTACTGCCTTAAGAAATACTTTAGCTGGTGTTGACTAGTCCCCTATTAGACTTGTTACTGATCTCAACCCCACTCTTGGTTTCTTTGGGCCCGATTCCCAAATGCTGCACCAAGATGCAAGGTGCATGAGCCAAGCAGCAGGACGCAAGCAACATGCTGAGCCAAGACGCAAGCAAGATGGGATTTACAAATGCACCATGCGTGAATGCAAAGACCAGCTGTGTCAAGCACCCCATGCACCAGCACAGTGCCAGATGGCAGCTAGCACCGACTCGCGAAAGCGCTGGGCGACAGGGGTCAGACATGCAGGAAGCAGGAGTGCAATTCACAAAGGTGCCCCAAACATCAGATTTCAAACACCTGCTACACCACACAGAGCTGATCTAAGGGGACTTAGAAAAAGGAAGGGAAGAGGCAGGGTAGTGATACAGGACTGAGACACAGGACTGCAGCAGGACAGAGTCAGATGACTGCCAGAAGGATGTAAGCACCACAGGCCCTACTGGGCATACAGCTGGCCATGCAATGCCATAGGTGATGTGCCCACCAGGTTGCAGCAGGTGCACAGACAGCAGCAACCCAGACACCGGAGGCATGCCATGCATGTAACCCGGCCACGCACTGCCCACACGGACCTGACCAAGGAGCAGTACATCACACGATATCAACTTGGCAAGGCAGCCATAGCAGAGCTATGCCAGGAACTTGATGCCGACCTGAGAAGCAGGACCCAGAGAGGCCATGCCATACCAATAGAGGTGAAGGTATGCAGCCCTATGGGTAATGGCCACTGGCGGATTCCAGACTCTGGAGTGGCGACACCATGGGCATCTCACAGCCTCCATATCACGGTGCATGAGGGCAGTCTGGATGCCCTGGTACACAGGTCACACCAATGCATCCACCTACCCACAGACACCCAGAAGCAACTGGCAATCAAGCAGGGTTCTACAGCACAGCAGGATTCCCATGTGTGCTTGGTGCATAGACTGTACACACATTGCCATAAGGGCACCACTGGATGAACCAGAGACCTATGTCAACGGAAGGGCTTCCATTCCATGAATGTACGGTCATCTGTGACAGCAGGTGCAAGATCTTGATGTCGTGGCACAGTACCCAGGGTCCACACATGATGTGTACATCTACAGGAACTGTGGAGTGTGTGAGGCCTTCCAGAGTGGGACACTCACAGACAACTGGCTGATTGGTAGCACACACAGACACATGCATCATGGGTGGGCATGGGATGCATGTGGGGCACAACCTCACCTACACCCCCCCTTCCCACAGGTGATAGCAGATACCCACAACAGCCCTGGCTGATGACACCAGTGAGGCATCCACTGAGTGCAGCAGAGCAACGGTACAACAATGCCCACACAGCAACACGCAGTGTGATAGAGAGCACATTTGGCATCCTCAAGATGAGGCTCCAGTGCCTTGACAGATCAGGGGGTGCACTGCAGTATACACCAGTAATGGCATGCAAACTGTTCATAGCATGTTGCGTGCTGCACAAAATAGCACTGGAACATGGCACACCACTGGCAGAGGATGAGGAGGCACCCAGCAAGGATGATGATACTGCGGGGGAGGAGGAGGTGGAGGCAGCGAGGCCTGCCTATGACTGGAGACAACAAGGTCAGGCACAACACACACTAACTGGACAATGAATGTGCAGCAGCTCATTGTATCACACTTTGGATGAGCACACAACAGCATGCACAGTGTGCACGGACACAGGCACGCCAACACCACCATGCTGTGTACTGGCTATGGACCAGAGCCTCGAGACCATGGGAAGACCACAGGCATGCAGCAATGGCACACACACAATGGGCACACTGGGTAGCAGTGCCATGGCATTGCAGGGAACAACAAAGCAGTGCCAGGAACCCAGGGACCACCACGGAGGCACACACTGCAGGAGGACCCGGAGGCTGTGGCGAGTATGGAGGTGTCGTCAACTGGGCTACCACACAGGCAGTGGTAGCACAGTTGATACAAATGCATTGCCTATGTGCCACCCCAGACAATGCAATGCACAGTGACACGGACAGCAGCATGAGCGGCCGGGTGTCCATTGCTAGCAGGAGTGACATGTGGATGAGCAGTGAAATGTAGGGATGGAGGGATGTGTGGGGTCTCATGCACAGCAGCGACAGCGCTAGGCAGCATAGTCTGCATGTGATGGAAATGGCACCAGGGTCATGTGGCATGCAGCACACTGGTGCTGGTGCCAACATGCAATGTCAGTGTGCAGTGGGCACCAGAGGTAGGCACAACAGGGATACGGAGGACAGGCGTGGGTGGGAGGCTGCACACCATGCAGCACAGCTGCAGATGTTGCACATGGTGGGTGCAGTGCACCTGAGGCTGCAGGACATGGTTGTGTTGTGGCACACAAGGGCACACCATGAGGACTGGCACAGTGTCACTGGAGGCATACCCCCAAGCACAGCCGTGGTACCCTGCACAAGCACAGTGTGCAGAGACGGGGGGATGACAACCAATGCACTGCAGGTTGTGCTGTGCATCAACAATGGGAGGACACATGTCACACTGTGTGGCAGCCACAGCAACACTACTTGCATAGAGTTATCCCATACGTAAAGCACAGTGCATTGCATGCTGCATGCCAACGCATGCTGTGTCGCATGTGCATCACAGCGTGTGACTGGTGGGGGAAAGCAGGGAACACATGGAGCTGAGCCACCAGCACATGCAGGGCTTCAGTAGCACATGCTAGGCTGTACAGGACAGTGCAGCACAGGACACAGCTCAAATACACTGCAGAGGGAGGCAAGGGAGTAAAACAGTCACAAGGGCAAACAGCAGGTGGCAGTCCCAGTTGCAATGGCATGCGCGAGCAAGGAACCTAATTTCACCGATGATGAGACAGTGCTTCTTATCAGCCTGGCTGAGCAGTGGAGCAGAGTGCTGTTCCCACAGGAGCACGCAGTCCAGCCCAGCAGACAGGGAGAGGTGTGGTCCACCATAGGCAGCAGGCTCCAGGCAGTGTCTGGAATCAGGAGGACCATGCGGCAGGTTAGACACCAATGGAATGACCTGGCCTGGAGGGAGGGTGGTCCTTGCCCACCTGAGGAGGATGGCATGAGGTCAGATGTCCAGATGCATGGAGGATGGCTACGCGGTCAGGTATGTGACACCAGTAACATGATGACACACACGCACTACAATAACCTTGACTGCACAGATGGGTACTGATGATGTCACATACCATTATGTCCCTGCAGGAGAGGCAGAGGCAAAAGGCCAGGGCAGGCCCAGGGACCCGGACTGGATGGACATGGCAGAGGACCCACAGAGAGCAACATCACCAGGTGGGGTACAGCAGTCATGACATGTATGCTGCTGTGTAGGCACACAGACACACACACACACACACACACACACACTATATGCACTGGCAGGGCCAGCACAGGTGGCCGTGGCTGGTGGTTGCTGGTAGGGCACATGCACCATGGACACATGTGTGGGTGTGTGCCCCACACATGGTCGGTGCATATCACAGCCCATGCAACACATGACATGGCATGGCATGGTGATGGCCTACCGGGCGTTGGTGGTCTGGGCAACATGCAGTTAAACAGTGCATGGGTGCATGGTGCACTCACAGGCTATCACATTGTTTTCCAGGTGCCGATGGTGGTGCGAGGAGTGGGCAGCAGGGCTGGGATGCACGGCGGCATTCCCTGGAGTGGGCAATGTGATGCCTGAAGTGGAGCGATGCACGGGCGTACACAGCCAGGACCCGGATGATGGCCCAGGGCAGGCAACAGGTGGCACCACAGCATAGTGTGGAGGATGCAACAGATGAGGAGGAGGTGAAGAAGGATGTCCTGGGTGATCGACAGGAGCATCATCAGCATGCAGGGCCAGGTGACAGTGCTGTAGGACTGCCTACAGCAGGTGACATGGCTGACATGGCAATAGACAGGGACACCAGTGGTACAGCTGGCCAGGCAGGTGCTGACCAGACTGGGGACTGGGATGCCCCCATGCATGGCGGTGGCGATGCAACCCCTGAACATGGTCCAGGGCAGCCCAGGATTGAAAGGGACGTCGTCAGACAAGGACATGAGGAGTGATGACGACATGCAGCCCCAGTCACACACCCTCCCGTGACATTGCCCAGGGACTCAGCCTGTGCATCAGACCCATGGCAAGGCTGCTGATCAACCCACCATGATGCAGTGCAAGACCTGCTGGATTACCTGGACCAGACTGGTGGACATTGCGTGGCGGGCATGTGAGTGCAATGTTGTCCTGGCCCCCTCATGCAACTGCAGACATGCCATGGACAGGGTTTATAGGGTAGTATGGACATAGGTCACTGGGACTTCAGAGATATAGTAACTGAGCATGCAATGCAGTTAATTGCATCACCATTGTAAGACTATTGCTGTGTGAAGCTGTGCCCATTGCATTGTGTACCTCTTGGATCACCTTATCTGTTGGTGTTGTGTTTTGCTTATGTTTTTCTAATACATTGTTGTTTCATGTGCAAGCTGTGTCTGTGTCATTCTGTACTGTGCATGTTCATCACCTGCCTATGCTGTGTACTGGCGGTGCCAGCCAGTAATGTGTGGTACCAGCCCACAGGGCCTGCGCGGGGCACCATATGGACAACAGGGACCTCTGTCCAACAACATGTGGAATGCACGCATTGTGCCACAGATATCGGTAATCGCGACACGCTGGGCACAGTGTCAGGACTCTGTATCCCTGTGGGCCTGTGCCACCCAGTGTTGGGGCCCTCTTGAGTTCCACAGTGGCATGCCACAGCGGTTAAGCCAAACCACCAGTCAGCAGGTGGGACCCTGCAGGTTGGGTCTGCATGTGTCATGCATGTGTCGGTCACAGGCGTGTTGGGCGAGGTGGTGTTTCATGGTATGTGGCATACCACAGGGCCACCAGTGGACTACAGTGCAGCTCTGTATAGCTACCGTGGTGGTGTGCCCCACGGTGGGTAGTGTGTGAGTGGTGGTGCTGAGTGGTATGTGGAGCCTTCTGTGTGGTGGGAGACAACAGTTCTGTCACAGGCCATGCACCTGGGTGTGGGGGATGCATGGCACCACCAATGGAAGTATGTTGCCATGTGTGCAGGGGCCATGTCTGTGCTGGTGCACCACACCATGGTGTGTGCACCCACTCCCCCACTGGTCACATGGGGAGCTTGTCTGGTTGGCGGTGGTTGGTGGTGCAGGTGTGGGTGCGCAGTGTGAGCGGTCTGTGGCATGCCATGGTACACACCGTTGCATGCAACTGATCCCAGGGCTGGCATTGTGGGCTGTGCAGGTGTCAGTATGTGCCATCTGGGATGGCAGTGTGCATATCGCTGGCATGCGGGGGCTGCCACTTTCTGGGGATGCAGGCTTGTGTGCGTGTCCCATGCTGCAGTGCCATGGCGGGGTGTGCCACGGCCACAGGCACTGTACAGGGGATATGGGGTACTGGTGCATACAGCATGTACATGGCACATGCACTGCACATCCATGTGTGGTGTGTGTTGTGTTGGGGTCCTGGCCATGGTCTGGTGTGTGCACTGGACCATTGCTTTTAATGGTGGCCAGCATCGCTGGTTGGCATTGCAGTTTTCCGCCCTGAAAATCAGAGATATCGGAGTTCTCCAAAGGGGACAGAAGAGCGTCTGCAAACCAACAGATGAGATCACCGATGTGACACACCACCATGAAAATAAAGTACCTAAGTAAAGGCTAGTAAAGATATATGTATTTCCATAGAGGCTGCCCGACCTTAATACTTTCCAGGGTTCCATGTGAAAATAACGGTGCATAATCAGCAAATAGGGTATTTAATAGTGAGGTGAAATAACGCGACACTTACCGGTATAAGTGCTGACTAAATACTCCCTTGTGTTAATCCGAACGCAATCTGGTACCATCACAGTAATTACACATCCATCTCCATAACATATATTTCTTAGGCCAAACTCTTGACCTCCCAGGGATAGTAGCATGCCATGCTGTGAAGCTCAAAACAGGTAATGCTACCTTTTTTTTTTATAATAAAAATTAACTTTGCCCTCCGACCACTGACAGTTATTTCCTGCAAGCCACGACTGCTTGCTCTTGTAGTCTCATGCTGTTTAGCTTCTCTATGATTTTCTCCCCACCAAATAAAAAACGTACTGATAAATCACAGATATTAGCCATGTTCAATACTTTGCATAAAAAACAGTAATCCCGAACTGCAAATAAGCAAATGTACACACACACAAAACAGTCCCATTTTTACCACAACCAAGGTTACAAGCAGTCGTAACACCGGTAACAATTAGCAGCATTACATTCACTAAGTAAAGCAAAGAGCAAGTGCATAAACAATGACAAATTGAAACTCATTTTGGAAAGAATGAGATGAAATGTTTATACAAAATCATTTAATACATTTGTTTCATTAAATACTAGCTAGACTCTATCCTTTTAGGAGAGTCACGAAGATGAAAATTCTTTGGCTACAATAGCACATATCTGATAATGTAAAGACGATTCCCAGCCTAGATCGGAGCAAGCCAGCTCATGCACAAATGGTATGCATGGTCCAGCAGTGCAACAGGCAACAGTGCTTCCTGACTAGGGAGTTAGGAGGAGAGTGAAGATCTGGAATGGACAGGAGGCATCAGATACTTTTGGGATTACTGCAATGAACAGTACTGAATAACTGTAGGGGGGAACTGTGGAACAAAACAAATGCTTTTCAGACTAATGGTTCTGTTTCCACTATTCTGAAAAGATGGGACAGCCAAATTGAGGTCAGGTGGTCACACTCAAGCCAAATTACTGCGAACATCCGTCACCGCTGTTTCAATCAAACTATTTTTGTATGTGTATGGCAGCCAGAATGCTGTTTCTGTTCAAGCTTTATTATTCAATGGTAGCTGCATTTAAAATAGTGATTATTATTACGCTACATTACACTACATGTGTTCTGTGGCGATTTTAACAGGACACCCTTTCAGTACCTATCAAACGAGTTCTTTTTAATATACAACTATTTTGTAACTCTGCTAGCGTGCGGATCTGCCAGGATTCTATCATTTGGTGGGGTTCAGTGGCCCCTTGAATTCCCCGAAAGGCTGTGACTGGTGTGACTTCATGGTGAGAGTACAATTCTGCGATTTTCCATGGATGATGGATTCCGGCCTTGGAATCGCGGAAAAGCTCAGAACCCATGTCTATAGACCACCAGCCCAGGAGGAAAAAGAAACAGATAGAGAGCTGATGCTAATCCAAAGATAGCGACAAAAGGAGTGGTGCTGGTTGGAATATTCCAGATGTGGACTGGGTCTCCAAACAGCAGCATCAACCAGAACAGATTTATCCGGTCTTCAAAGTGCCTTCCTCAAGCAACTTTCATGGAACAAACTCAGCAGAAGCAATACGGACCTTTTAACTCTGAAGCAGGGAGACAGTGTGATGGGATAACGATGAGAGATCGCCACGGGAAACAATATTTCAGTCACTGTGGTTTTGAAATCACAGAAGGCAAACAAACCACAAAAAACAGGTATTCTGGATGTAGGAGGGGCAGACTTTGGAAAATAGGGAGCTACTTGAAAGAAGCATTAATAGAATAAGGTGAATCAGAGGTCAGAACAGTAGACAATAGTTAAACAGGGATTACAAAACCAACAATTATCATTAAGCAAGTAAGCAGGGAAAAGGAAGAATTAGCCAGTATGGTTTTCCATAGGTATGATTTAAGTAAGCCAAAACAAATGCATCCACTAACATGGTGGTAATAGGCTGAGGTACTGGATACTTTACCTTGTGCTGTGGTGGTGACCCAAGGGCAGGAGTCACTGGGGTTAATTAGGAGGAGAAGATGGGCATCCATGAGGTTGCACACCTTCTCTGGGGGTTAATTCCGTGCCCCCTGGCGAGTTGGGGTCAGAGGCATAAATTGTATGGGTGAGTCTGGAGGCAGACACACCACAGGCTGTGTGGGCGCACACACATCTGCCTCCACCAGTGCCATTGCATACCATGGCTCCAGTGGGAGGATGGTGCAACCTATGCTTGAAAATGTGGTACCTCTTGCATGGCTGGACATCCATGTGTTCATGAAGCCCTGGCACCCAAACTGGATCCATGTGGGTGGGGAGTTATGGGGCTCCCCTGCCCAGCCCTGTGGGGAAGTAACCCACAGGGGTTTCAGGTGCTAGTGGTCCAGATGGAGACAGATGGCACCAGACCCTGAGAAAATGCAAGGTCTAATGGCAGAGAGGTGGCCCAGGAGATCTAAAAAATAAAGATTGCATTCATTCAATACAAAAAGACACAGGCAGAAGGGGATAGGGAGAAGTACCAGGTGAAGCAAAGGGAGGAAGGGAGGTCAGTAGGGAAGCCAAGCTCAGACCAGAAGGTGCATTACAAGATCAGTGGGTAGGGGACAAAACCTTTTACAGGTACATAAGTGAAAAAAAAGAAGGCAATGGGAGAGATAGTGTGAGACTGAAGGGAATCCCACGTGAGGATGACAACAGTAAGCTACATATTGAACAGGTACTGATGCTCAGTCTTTACTGAGGAAGAGGGCGTAATGGGCCTGAAAGGGTATGAGTGGGGAGCAGCACAGAAATGGACACAAGTCCCTTTACAGAGAGAAAGGTCTGATGGAACTGGAGAATAAATTGATAAAGCAATGGGGCCAGATGGGGTGCACCCAGGGTCTAAAGAACTAAGAGTTGGTGGCTGAACCTCTGGCAATCCTGTTCAGCCGATCACCAGGAAACAGAGGAAGTACCCAAGATTGGAGACAGCAGATGTAGCCCCATGTACAAAGTGGGAACAAAGAGAGGCGAGGAACTTCAGACAGTCAGCCTCACCTCGGTAGTAGGGAAGATCATGGAAGCAATACTGAAGGAAGTTGGTGAACATCATATTGACAAGGGATGTCAGAACCCAGGTGGCATGGTTTCACCAGGGGATGTGTCCAAACTAGCCTCATTGAATTGTTCAACTGGGTGACAGGGAAGTGGATCAGGAGGGCAGTGGATGTGGCTCTGGACTTCGAAGGCATTTGACACTGTGGCGCACAGAAGGCTATTAAACAAACTGGAAAATATGGGAGTAGGCAGGACGTAGTAGTGCAGTGGGTAGGTCACTGGCTTGGGAGCAGGACACAGAGGTGGCAGTAAATGGCTGTCCTCCCACAGAGGAAAAATGACAGTGAGGAATTACAAGTATCCCAGTGCTGGGACTGGTCCTGTTCAGTGTCTTCATCGTGACATTGCGCCGGGACATAGAAGGCAGTTTTCCTGTTCTCTGATGACAAAAGCTCTGTAACAGAGTGGACACATCAGCGGGTGAAGACAGAATGAGAAGAGGACCTGCAGAAGCGAAGAGTGGGTTTGAAAGTTGAACGTAGTGCAAAGGGAAGTGCAAGATAATGCATATGGGGCACAAACCCTGGAAGAAAATATCAGATTGGGGGTGAGGACATACTGGCATGAAACAGGAAGAGATCTTGGGGTTATATCTCTGATGACCTCAAGGTAGGAAAAAAGTGTGACAAGGCATCAGGTAAAGAAAATAGAATGCTGGGATGCACAGGCAGGGACATCTACCAGCTGGAAAAGGCGGTCATAATTCCACTATACAAGACACTAGTGAAGCCCCCAACTGGGTACAGTGTACATTATGGGCCCTTACCTACATAAGGAAATAGACAGGGTAGAGAAGGTTTAGAGGAGACAATAAAAATGGTACATAGTTGCATCTCCAAGTCCTATGAGGACAGGCTGAAGAACTTGAATATGTACTCCCGGAGGAGAGGAGGGTGAGAGAGAGGGGATATGATAGAGACATACAAGTATCTTACAGGGAGGAACAGGGTGCAGAAATGCACTATTTTAGTGAAAATAATCTTTCAGGACTAGAGGGCATGGGATGAAGTTGGAGGGAGGGCAATTCAGAGGAGACTTGAGGAAAAATTTCTTCAAAAAATGGGTGGTGGACAAGTGGAACACCCTGCCAGAGAAGTAGTGGGGCTGGGCAATCCTTGGGATTTAGAATGCATCTGATAGGCATCAAGAAATTCTGGAGGTCAGAAGTAAGGGCAACAGACTTCTAGGAAAACAAAAGTGAATTTACAAAGCTCAAATGGGCAGACTGGGTGGGCCACCGAGGTCCTCGCCTGCCATACAAGAGACAGTGCTGCCACATAGCATGGCACCAGTTTTGCTGATGTTTTCCATTCATTAGGGACCTAAGATAGCACTTGGTCACTTGGATTAAGTCTCAAATGCCTCAGCCTTTCCCTTCCCTTCCTTCCCTTATAGGCCTCAGAATCCCTTTCCCTCAGAACACTGCCCAGCGGAAGAGTGCACATCAGGGGGACTCAGGGACTGTGGGGAGGTAAGTCTTTCTCCTTCCAGCCCAACATTACCAACATCACTCACCCCAGACCACTGCGGAGCCTGGCGGCACTCGACTAATGCCTCCATGCCCGCCAGGCCCCTGTTCAGCTAACATCTCCCACCGCCAGTGAAGCCTCTTCCAGCTTACTTCCCTAACACCTCCATACCCACTATGCCTTGGCAGCCTATCAATCACCCTCAATTAATGATAGCCTCTCTCACGATCTTTTAGTCCAGGAACTTAGCCTGGGATCCTCAATGGCTCCCACACTCGGGGGCATTCATAACCTATCACTTGCAAGTTAAAGATGGCACCTACCATCTTCAGTCCAGGCACTGGGCCCCTTGGAATCATCTCCAGCGCTCCTGCCTCCAGGTGCAATAGCAACATATCGCCCCCAAGTTAAAGATGGCACCTACCATCTTCAGTCCAGGCACTTAGGCTCCTTGTAATCATCTCCAATGGTTTGCACCTCCGCCAGGCCCCTGCTCACCTAACGCCTCCCATGCTGTCTGGTAAAGCCTCTCTCCTTCCAGCTTACTTTTGCCAATGCCTCCTGTTCCTGCCAGGCCCCTGCTTCAGGGGCATTGGCAACCTATCACCCGCAAGTTAAAGATGGCAGCTACCATCTTCAGTCCAGCCACTTAGGCCCCTTGGGAGATCCTCTCCAACATGTTGCCTCCGCCCGGCCACTGCTGACACCTCCCATGCCTGCCTGGTAAATCCTCTCTCCTTCCAGCTTACTTTCTCTAATGCCTCCTGTGCCTCAGGGCCACTGCTCAGCAAATGCCTCGCACCCACTCAGTAAAGCCTGTCTCCTTCAGCTTACTTTTGCTAACTTTTGCTATCTCCCACACCACCAGGCCCTGCTCAGCTAAGCCTCCCGTGCTGCAGATAAAAGCCTCCTCTCCAGCTTACTTTCACTAACACCTCCTGCCACCACTAGGCCCCTGCGGAGCCTGGCAGCACTCAGCTAACTCCTCCTGTGCCTGCCAGGCCCCTGCTCAGCTAATGCCTCCCGCACCCTCCTGGAAAGGCCACCTCCTTCCAGTTTACTTTGCTAATGCCTCCCATGCCTGCAGACCCTGCTGTACTCGACCTCCATTGCCTGCCCGGTAAAGCCCCACTCCTTCCAGTTTACTTTTGCTAACATCTCCCGTGTCCACCAGGCCCCTGCTCAGCTAATGCCTCCCATGCTGCCCGGTAAAGCCTCTCTCCTTCCAGTTTACTTTTGCTAACCCCTCCTGCCTCACTAGGCCCCTGCAGGCCCTGCATGTACTTAAGCTAACTCCTCCCTTGCCCACCAGGCCCCTGCTCGGCAAATGCCTCCTGCACTCGCCCGGTAAAGCCTTTCTCCTTCCAGCTTACTTTCGCTGACGCCTCTCGCCAACTGCTAGCCCCCTGCGGGGCCTGGTAACACTCAGCTAACTCCTCCCATACCTGCCAGGCCCCAGTTCAGCTGACGCCTCATGCGCCCTACCGGTAAAGACTCTCTCCTTCCAGCTTACTTTCCCTAACACCTCCCATGCCTGCTATGCCTTGGCAACCTATCGCCCACAAGTTAAAGATGGCACCTACCATCTTCAGTCCAGGCACTTCGGCCCCTTGGAAACATCTCCAATAGCTTCTCAATCAATCAATCAAAATCTTTATTTATTCAGGCGAACATCATTGGGCGTAGCTCATTTACAAGATTACAAGATTCTGCCTCCAGGTGCATTGGCAACCTATCGCCCATAAGTTAAAGATGGCACCTACCATCTTCAGTCCAGGCACTAAGGGCCCTTGCAATCATCTCCAATGGTTCGCACCTCTACCAGGCCCCTGCTCAGCTAACGTCTCCCATGCTGCCTGGTAAAGCCTCTCTCCTTCCAGCTTGCGCGTAATGCCTCCTGTACCTGCCAGGCCCCTGCTTCAGGGCATTGGCAATATAAGCTGCAAGTTAAAGATGGCACATCTTCCAGTCCAGACAACTCTTAGGAATCATTCTCCAACATCTCG
This sequence comes from Neoceratodus forsteri, assembly GCA_016271365.2. NCBI lineage: Eukaryota > Metazoa > Chordata > Ceratodontiformes > Ceratodontidae > Neoceratodus > Neoceratodus forsteri. Next base: position 653,157,580 of record CM057450.1, on the reverse strand, counting down.
AGCCTCAGCCCGGCCTCTGCATATCAGTATCAGTGCTGGGACCAGTCCTATTCAATGTCTTCATCATTGACATTGCACAGGACATAGAGGCAGAATTCCCTGTTAGCTGATGACAAAAGCTCTGTAACAGAGTGGACACATCAGCGTGTGAAGACAAGAATGAGGAGGGACCTGCAGAAACTTGAAGAATGGTCAAAGGTTTGGCAGTTGAACTTCAGTGCAAAGGGTGCAAGATAATGCATATGGGGCACAAAACCCTGGAGAAAATGTCAGTTAGGGGTGAGGATATCACGGTGGCATGCACTAAACGGAAAGAGATCTTGGGTTATCATTTCTGATGACCTCAAGGTAGGGAAAAAATACGACAAGGCATCAGGTAAAGAAAATGAATGCTGGGATGCACAGGCAGGGCATCACCAGCTGGAAAGGCGGTCATAATTCCACTATACAGACACTAGTGAGGCCCCACCTGGAGTACAGTGTACACTTTGTGGAGGCCTTACCTGCGATGAGAAATAGACATGGGTAGAGAAGGTTCAGAGGTGGGCAATAAAGATGGTACATGAATTGCATCACAAGTCCTATGAGGGACAGGCTGAAGGACTTGAATATGTACTCCTGGAGAGGGAGGGTGAGAGAGGGATATGAAAGAGACATACAAATATCTTACAGGGAAGAACAGGGTGCAGAAATGCACTATTTTTAGTGAAAAAAATCTTTCAGGACTAGAGGGCATGGGATGAAGTTGGAGGGAGAACAATTCAGAGGAGACTTGAGGAAAAAGTTCTTCACATATATTCTTCACGGATTTAAGAATGCATGGGATATACATCAGAGAATTCTGGAGGTCAGGAGTAAGGGGCAACAGACTTCTAGGAAAACAGAAAGTGAATTTACGTGATTTGTTCACTCCGGAAATATGTCTGCTGGGAGACGGAGCTTCTATTCCATTTAAAATAAGGAGGTTTCATATCTCCTTAATTTCACTATCCCTTAAGAGTGTTGTGCTTAGACACTGGAAGGATTCTGTTCTGATTAGCTACTCAGAATGGTTAGGGGAGCTTCTAGCCAATCTCAGAACTGAGTGTATGATTGCCATTCTTCATAATAAGCTTTCTAGGTTTAATAAAATATGGGGCCCCCTTTATACCTGTTATTCAGTATAGATTTGGGTTGTTGTGGCTTTTAGTGAGCGGATGGGACTTCAGAGCCTTGTGTAGGGTTTAGGTGGGGTGGGATTTTTTGGGGGGTCAGAGAGCGTTCCGTAATCTTATGGTTTTGTATATGTATGCCTTCTAATACTTGTAGCCTTTGTTTACGGATAAGTTCTCTGTATTTAAAAATTGTTAATAAAATGTTAATGGAAAAAAAAAAAGTGAATTTACAAGCTCAAATGGGCAGACTGGGTGGGCCACCGAGTCCTGCGCAGCACAACCAGGGACAGTGCTGCACACCGCCAGTGGCACCAGTTTTGCTGATGTTTTCATTCAATAGGGACCCAAGCCAGCACTTGGTCCACCTGGATTCATCTCAAATGCCTCCAGCCTTCCCTTCCCTTCCCTTATAGGCCCCTCTCCACTCAGAACACTGCCCAGCTAAAGAGTGCACATCATGGGACTCCAGAGGGACTGTAGGAGGTAAAGCCTCTTTCCTTCCAGCTTACTTTCACCAACGCCACTCGCACCCACCAGTCCACTGCGGGGCCTGGCGGTACTCAGCTAATGCCTCCCATGCCCACCAGGCCCCTGTTCAGCTAACGTCTCCCGTTCCTGCCCGGTAAAGCCTCACTCCTTCCAGCTTACTTTTGCCAATGCCACTCGCACCCACCAGTCCACTGCGGGGCCTGGCGGCACTCGGCTAATGCCTCCCATGCCCACCAGGCCCCTGTTCAGCTAGCGTCTCCCGCACCCACCCGGTAAAGCCTCACTCCTTCCAGCTTACTTTCCCTGACACCTCCCATGCCCGCTATGCCTTGGCAACCTATCAATCACCCACAAGTTAATGATAGCTCCTACCATCTTCAGTCCAGGAAGTTAGCCCCATTGGAATCATCTCCAATGGCTCCCGCCTCCAAGGGCATTCATAACCTATCACCTGCAAGTTAAAGATGGCACCTACCATCTTCAGTCCAGGCACTTGGGCACCTTTGAGTCATCTCCAATGGCTCCCGCCTCCAGGTGCATTGGCAACCAATCGCCCCTAAGTTAAAGATGGCACCTACCATCTTCAGTCCAGGCACTAAGGCCCTTGTAATCATCTCCAATGGTTCGCACCACCACCAGGCCACTGCTCAGCTAATGCCTCCCATGCTGCCTGGTAAAGCCTCTCTCCTTCCAGCTTACTTTCGCTAATGCCTCCTGCACCTGCCAGGCCCCTGCTTCAGGGGCATTGGCAACCTATCACTCGCAAGTTAAAGATGGCACCTACTGTCTTTAGTCCAGCCACTTAGGCCCCTTGGATTCATCTCCAAAGTCTCGCGCCTCCGCTTGGCCCCTGCGGGCCGTCACCTCCCACGCCTGCCTTGTAAAGTCTCTCTCCTTCCAGCTCACTTTCTCTAAAGCCTCCCGTGCCTGCTTGATAAAGCATCTCTCCTTCCAGCTTACTTTCACTAATGCCTCTTGCCACCACTAGGCCTCTGCACAGCCTGGCAGCACTTGGCTAACTCCTCCCTTGCTCACCAGGCCCCTGCTCGGCAAACGTATTCCAATGCCTGCCTGGCTGTCTCTTCTTCCAGCTTACTTCTGCTAACGCCACTTGCAACTGCCAGACCCCTGCTTCAGGGGCATTGGCAATCTATCTCCCACAAGTTAAAGATGGCAGCTACCGTCTTCAGTCCAGCCAATTAGGCCCTTTGGAATCATCTCCAATGTCTCGCACCTCTGCCCAGCCAATGTGGGAAGACGCCTCCCACGCCTGCCTTGTAAAGCCCCTCTCCTTCCAGCTTAGTTTCGCTAATGCCTCCCCAGCCAGCTCGATAAAGCATCTCTCCTTCCAGCTTACTTTCAGTCATGCCTCCTGCCATCACTAGGCCCGTGCGCAGCCTGGCAGCACTCAGTTAACTCCTCCCTTGCTTGCCAGGCCCCTGCTCGGCAAACATCTCCCATTCCTGCCTGGCTGTCTCTCCTTCCAGCTTACATCCGCTAATGCCTCTTGCACCTGCCAGGGTTCTGCTTCAGGGGCATTGGCAACCCATCACCCACAAGGTAAAGACGGCACCTTCCATCTTCAGTCCACCCACTTAGGCCCCTTGGAATCATCTCCAATGTCGCACCTCCATACATGCCTGGTCTGCCTCTCACGCCTGCCACCACTAGGCTGGCAGACCTGGCAGCCTCCAGCCAACACCTGCACTTGCCGCAAGGCCCCTCCTTGGCAAACATCTCCCATACCTGCCAGGCTCTCTCTCCTTCAGCTTATTTCTGCTAATGCCTCTTGCACCTTCAGGACCCTGCTTCATGCGTGTGGCAGCCTATCACCACATAGCGTAAAGATGGCACCTGCTGTTTTCCAGTCCAGCCACTTGGGCCACGGAATCATCTCCAGCGTCTTGCGCATCCAGCCGGCCCCTGTGGGTGGCGCCTCCACCTGCCTTGTAAAGCCTCTCTCCTTCCAGCTTAGTTTAGCTAAAGCCTCCACGTGCCTGCTAGATAAACATCTCTCCTTCACCTTACTTTTCTAATGCCCCTGCCACCTCTAGGCCCCTGTGCAGCCAGGCACAGCTCAGCTAACTCCTCCCTTGCCCTCCAGGCCCCTGCAGCTAACATCTCCCGCCTACTGGCTGTCTCTACTTCCAGCTTATTTCTGCTAACACCTCTTGCATGCCAAGTTCTGCTTCAGGGCATTGAAGCCCATCACCCGAAGGTAAATGCTACCTACTGTTTTTCCAGTCCAGCCACTTTGGCCCTTGGAATCAGCTCCAATGTTTTGTGCCTGCCGGCCCCTGGTCGCGCCTCCCATGCCTGCAAATCTCTCCTTCCAGCTTAGTTTAGCTACTGCCATGCCTGCTGGATAAAGCATCTTCCACTTCCAGCAATTTCACTAGCTGCCTGCCACCACAGGCCCTCACGAGCCTGGCAGCCTCGACTACTCCTCCATTGCCACAGGCCCCTATCGTGAGCGTCTCCCATGCCTGCCTGCTGTCTCTCCATAAGACTTACTTCCGCTAATGCCTCTTGCCTGCCGGGCCCTGCTTCAGGGGCATTGGCAACCATCACCGCCAAGGTAAGGAAGGCACCTGCCATCATCAGTCTGACCATAGGCCCCTTAGAATTATCTCAGCATCTCACGCCTCCTGACCAGTAAGCTGTGGATCGCCACGCCTCCCACGCCTGCCTGGTAAGAGCCTCTCTCCTCCAGCTTAGTTTGCGCTAATGCCTCCTGTGCCTGCTCTATAAAGCACCTCTCCTTCCAACACTTTCCACTAACACACTCCTGTCACCCCTCATGCTGCTCATACAGGTGGCAGCCCTTTCGACTAACTCATTCCTTGCCCCTTGAGCCTTCTCAACAAAGTCTCCATGCCTGCCTGGCTGTCTCTCCTTCCAGCTTACTTCCGCTAATGCCTCTTGTGCCTGCCAGGCACCTGCTTCAGGGGCATTGGCAAACTATCACCCGCAAGTTAAAGATGGCACCTACCGCCTTCAGTCCGGCCACTTAGGCCCCTTGGAATCATCTCCAAGATCTCGCACCTCCACCAGGCCTTTTTCTGGCAGGCGGCCTCCGACACCTGCCTGGGTAAAACCTCTCTCCTTCCAACTAGTTTTCACTAATGCCTCCTGTGCCTGCTCAGATCAGCATCTCTCCTTCCAGATGTACTTTCACTACGCCTCCTGCCACCACTAGGCCCCTGCGGAGCATGGCAGCACTGGGCTAACTCCTCCCTTGCCCACCAGGTACCTGCTTGGCAAACATCTCCCACACCTGCCTGGCTGTCTATGCTTCCAGCTTACTTCGCTAACGCTACTTGCGCCTGCCACCTCTGCTTCAGGGGCATTGGCAATCTCTTCGCATGCAAGTTAAAGATGGCAGCTACCATCATCAATCCAGAAACTTAGGCCCCTTGGAATCATCTCCAATGTCTCGCGCCTCAGCCCAGTCCCTGCAGGCCGACGCCTCCCATGCCTGCCTGGTAAAGTCTAGCTTCTTCCAGCCTAGTTTCGCTAATGCCTTCCGTACCTGCTCGATAAAGCATCTCGCCTTCCAGCTTACTTTCACTAATGCCTCCTGCCTCCACTAGGCCCCTTCGCAGCCTGGCAGCACTGGCCTAACTCCTCCCTTGCCCACCAGGCCCTGCTCAGCAAACCTCTCCAATGCCTGCCTGCCTGTCTCTCTTTCCAGCTTACTTCTGCTAATGCCTCCTGTGCCTGCCACGGCTCTGCTAAAGGGGCATTGGCAACCCATCGCACGTAAGGTAAATATGGCACCTATCGTCTTTAGTCCAGCCATTCAGTCTCCTTGCAATCATCTCCAATGTCTCACACCTCCGCCTTGTACCTGTGGGCCGATGTCTCCCACGCCTGCCTGGTAAAGCCTTTCTCCTTCCAGTTTAGTTTCGAAAATGACTTCCGTGCCTGCTCGATAGAGCCTCTCTGCTTCCAGCTTACTTTCACTAATGGCTCCTGCCACCACTAGGCCCCTGGGCAGCCTGGCAGCACCCGGCTAACTCCTTCCTTGCCCGCAAGGCCCCTGCTCAGCAAACGTCTCCCATGCCTGCCTGGCTGTCTCTCCTTCCAGCTTATTTCCGCTATTGCCTCTTTCGCTTGCCAGGGTTCTGCTTCAGGGGCATTGTCAACCTATTGCCTGCAAGTTAAAGATGGCACCTACCGTCTTCAGTCCACCCACTTAGGCCCCCTGGAATTATCTCCAATGTCTTGCGCCTCCTCCCGGCCCCTGCGGGCCGATGCCTGCCAGGTAAAGCCTCTCTCCTTCCAGCTTAGTTTCGCTAATGCTTCGTGCCTGCTTGATAAAGCATCTCTCCTTCCAGCTCAATTTCACTAACGACTCCTGCCACCACTAGGCACCTGCGCAGCCTGGCAGCACTCGGGTAACTCCTGCCTTGCCCGCCAGGCCCCTGCTTGGCAAACATCTCCCACACCTCCCTGGCTGTCTCACCTTCCAGCCTACATCCACTAACACCTCTTTCTTCTGCCAGGGTTCCACTTCAGGGGCATTGGAAACCCATCGTCCACAAGGTAAAGACGGCACATCTTCAGTCCTACCAGTTAGGTCCCTTGGAATCATCTCCAATGTCTCACACCTCCGCCTGGCCGCTGTGGACCGACGCCTGCCATGCCTGCCGGGTAAAGCCTCTCCCCTTCCAGCTTAGTTTCACTAATGCATCCTGAGCCTCCTCTATAAAGCACCTCTCCTTCCAGCTTACTTTCACTAATGTCTCCTGCCCCCACTAGGCCCCTGCGCAGCCTGGCAGCACTTGGCTAACTCCTCCCTTGCCCGCCAGGCCCCTGCTTAGCAAACGTCTCCCATGCCTGCCTGGCTGTCTCTCATTCCAACTTACATCCGCTTAACCCTCCTGTGCCTGCAAGGGCTCTGCTTAAGGGGCATTGGCAACCCATCGCACGTAAGGTAAATATGGCACCTACCGCCTTTAGTCCAGCCACTCAGTCCCCTTGGAATCATGTCCAATGTCTCGTGCCTCCGCCCCGTCCCTGTGGGCCGACGCCTCCTGCACCTGCCTGGTAAAGCCTTTCTCCTTCCAGCTTAGTTTCGCTAATGTCTTCCGTGCCTGCTCGATGAAGCCTCTCTGCTTCCAGCTTACTTTCACTAACACCTCCTGCCACCAATTGGCCCTTAGGCAGCCTGGCAGCACTCGGCTAACTCCTCCCTTGCCCACCAGGCCCCTGCTCAGCAAACGTCTCCCATGCCTGCGTGGCTGTCTCTCCTTCCAGCTTATGTCGCTAATGCCTCTTTCACCTGCCAGGGTTCTGCTTCAGGGGCATTGGCAACCCATCGTCCACAAGGTAAAGACGGCACCTAAAGTCTTCAGTCCAGCCACTTAGGCCCCTTGGAATCATCTCCAACATCTCGCGCCTTCTCCCGGCCCCTGCGGGTTGATACCTTCCACGCCTGCCTGATAAAGCCTCTCTCCTTCCAGCTTAGATTCGCTAATGCCTCCCGTGCCTGTTCGATAAAGCAAGTCTCCTTCCAGCTTACTTTCACTAATGCCTCCTGCCACCACTAGGCACCTGCGCTGCCTGGTATCACTCGGCTAACTCCTCCCTTGCCCGCCAGGCTCCTGCTTGGCAAACATCTCCAATGCCTGCCTGGCTGTCTCTCCTTCCAGCTTACTTCCGCTAACGCTACTTGCGCCTGCCAGGCCCTGCTTCAGGGGCATTGGCAATCTATTGCATGCAAGTTAAAGATGGCACCTACCGTGTTCAGTCCAGCCACTTAGCCCCTTGGAATCATCTCCAAAGTCTCGCACCTCCACCAGACCTTTGTGGGCCGGCGCCTCCGACACCTGCCTGGTAAAGCCTCTCTCCTTCCAGCTTAGTTTCACTAATGCCTCCTGCCACCACTAGGCCCCTGCGGAGCCTGGCAGCACTTGGCTAACTCCTCCCTTGCCCGCCAGATCCCTGCTCGGCAAACGTCTCCCACACCTGCCTGGCTGTCTCTGCTTCCAGTTTACTTCCGCTAACACTACTTGCACCTGCCAGCCCCTGCTTCAGGGGCATTGGCAATCTATCGCATGCAAGTTAAAGATGGCAGCTACCGTCTTCAATCCAGAAACTTAGGCCCCTTGGAATCATTTCCAATGTCTCATGCCTCAGCCCGGTCCCAGCAGGCCGATGCCTCCCATGCCTGCCTGGTAAAGTCTCGCTCCTTCCAGCCTAGTTTCGCTAATGCCTCCGGTGCCTGCTCGATAAAGCATCTCTCCTTCCAGCTTACTTTCACTAATGCCTCCTGCCACCACTAGGCCCCTACGCAGCCTGGCAGCACTGGACGAACTCCTCCCTTGCCCACCAGGCCCTGCTCAACAAACGTCTCCAATGCCTGCCTGCCTGTCTCTCCTTCCAGCTTACTTCCGCTAACGCCTCTTGTGCCTGCCAGGGTTCTGCTTAAGAGGCATTGGCAACCCATCGCCTGCAAGGTAAAGATGGCACATACTGTCTTCAGTCCAACCACTTAGGCCCCTTGGAATCACCTATAACGTTTCGTGCCTCTGCCCGGCCCCTGTGGGCTGACGCCTCCAACGCCAGCCTGGTAAAGCCTCTCTCCTTCCAGCTTAGTTTCGTTAATGCTTCCCGTGCCTGCTTGATAAAGCATCTCTCCTTCCAGCTTACTTTCACTAATGCCTCCTGCCACCACTAGGCCCTTCGCAGCCTGGCAGCACTAGGCTTACTTCTCCCTTGCCCACCAGGCCCCTGCTCAGCAAACGTCTCCAATGCCTGCCTGGCTGTCTCTCCTTCCAGCTTACTTCTGCTAACACCTCTTGCACCTGCCAGGCCCCTGCTTCAGGGGCATTAGCAACCTATCACCCACAACTTAAAGATGGCACCTACCGCCTTCAGTCCAGCCACTTAATTCCCTTGGAATCATCTCCAACATCTCGCACCTCCGCCCTGTCCCTGTGGGCTGATGTCTTCCACACCTCCTGGTAAAGCCTCTCTCTTTCCAGTTTAGTTTCGCTAGTGCCTTCCATGCCTGCTCAATAAAGCATCTCTCCTTCCAGCTTTCTTTGACTAATGCCTCCTGCCACCACTAGGCCCCTGTGCAGCCTGCCAGCACTCAGCTGACTCCTCCCTTGCCCGCCAGGCCCCGGCTAGGCAAACGTCTCCCACGCCTGCCTGGCTGTCTCTCCTTCCAGCTTCCTTCTGCTAATGCTGCTTGCACCTGCCAGGCCCCTGCTTCAGGGGCATTGGCAACCTATGGCCCGGAAGGTAAAGATGGCACCTACCTTCCTCAGTCCACCCACTTAGGCCCCTTGGAATCATCTCCAACATCTCGTGCCTCCTCCTGGCCCCTGCGGGCCGACACCTCCCATGCCTGCCAGGTAAAGCTTCTCTCCTTCCAGCTTAGTTTAGCTAATGCCTCCCGTGCCTGCTCAATAAAGCATTTCTGCTTCCAGCTTACTTTCACTAACGCCTCCTGCCATCACTAGGCCCCTGCGAAGCCTGGAAGCTCTCAGCTAGCTTCTCCCTTGCCCGCAAGGCCCCTGATCGACAAATGTCTCAAGCGCCTGCCTGGCTGTCTTTCCTTCCAGCTTACTTCGCTAATGCCTCTTGCTCCTGCCAGGTCCCTGCTTCCGGGCATTGGCATCCTATCTCCCGTAAGGTAAAGATGGCACCTTCCGTCTTCAATTCAACCACTTAGGCCCCTTGGAATCATCTCCAAAGTCTCACACCTCCGCCCGGCCTTTGTGGGCTGACACCTCCCATGCCTGCCTGGTAAAGCCTCTCTACTTCCAGCTTAGTTTCGCTAATGCCTCCCGTGCCTGCTCAATCAAGCATCTCTCCTTCCAGCTTACTTTCACCAACTCCTCCTGCTACCATTAGGTCCCAGCGCAGCCTGGCAGCACACGGCTTACTCCTCCCCTGCCCGCAAGGCCCCTGATCGGCAAACGTCTCAAACGCCTGCCTGGCTGTCTTTCCTTCCAGCTTACTTCCGCTAAGGCCTCTTGCTCCTGCCAGGTCCCTGCTTCACGGGCATTGGCATCCTATCTCCCGTAAGGTAAAGATGGCACCTACCGTCTTCAATTCAACCACTTAGGCCCCTTGGAATCATCTCCAACATCTAGCGCCTCTGCCTGGCCCCTGCTGGCCAGCGCCTCCAACGCCTGCCTTGTAAAGCCTCTCACCTGACAGCTCAGTTTCGCTCATACCTCCCATGCCTGCTCGATAAAGCATCTCTCCTTCCAGCTTACTCTCACTAACACATCCTACCACCACTAGGCCCCTGCGTAGCCTGGCAGCACTTAGCTAACTCCTCCCTTGCCCGCCAGGCCCCTGCTCGTCAAACGTCTCCCACGCCAGCCTGTCTGTCTCTCCTTACAGCTTACTTCCACTAACGCCTCTTGTGCCTGCCAGGGCCCTGCTTCAGGGGCATTGGCAACCTATCACCCGCTAGTTAAGTATGCACCTACATCTTCAGTCCAGCCACATAGGCCCCTTGGAATCGTCTCCAATGTCTCGCGCCTCTGCTTGGCCCCTGCAGGCCAACGCCTCCCACGCCTGTCTGGTAAAGACTCTCTCCATCCAGCTTAGTTTTGCAAATGCCTCCTGTGCCTGCTTGATAAAGCATCTCTCCTTCCAGCCTAATTTCACTAATGCCTCTTGCCACCACTAGGCCCCTGTGCAGCCTGGTAGCACTCGGCTAACTCTCCCCTTGCCCACAAAGATCTAATCAGCAAACATCTCCCTTGCCTGCCTGGCTGTGTCTCCTTCCAGCTTACGTCCGCTAACGCCTCTTGCGCCTGCCAGGGTTCTGCTTCAGCGGCATTTGAAACCCATCGCCCGCAAGGTAGAGATGGCACCTACCATCTTCAGTCCAGCCACTTAGGCCCTTTGGAATATTCTCCAACGTCTCGCACCTCCGTCCGTCCCCTGTGGGCTGACACCTCCCATGCCTGCCTGGTAAAGCCTCTCTCCTTCCAGCTTAGTTTCGCTAGTGCCTCCTGTGCCTGCTCAATAAAGCATCTCTCCTTCCATCTTACTTTCATTAATGCCCCCTGCCACCACTAGACCCCTGCGCAGCCTGGCAGCACTCAGCAAACTCCTCCCTTGACTGTCAAGCCCTGCTTGGCAAACGTCTCCCATGCTTGCCTGGCTGTCTCTCCTTCCAACTTACGTCCGCTAATGCCTCTTGCACCTGCCAGCGTTCTGCTTCAAGGGCATTGGCAACCCATCGCTTGCAAGGTAAAGATGGCACCTACCATCTTAAGTCCAGCCACTTAGGCCCCATGGAATCGTCTCCCACACATCTCGCGCCTCCGCCTGGGCCCTGCGGGATGACGTCTTACATGCCTGCCTGGTAAAGCCTCTCTCCTTCCAGCTTAGTTTTGCTAATGCCTTCCATGCCTGCTTGATAAAGCATCTCTCCTTCCAGCTTACTTTCACTAACACCTCCTGCCACCACTAGGCCCCTGCAGAGCCTGGTAACACTTGGCAAACTCCTCCCTTGCCTACCAGACCCCTACTCGGCAAACGTTTCTCATGCCTGCCTGGCTGTCTCTCCTTTCAACTTACTTCCCCTAATGCCTCTTGCACCTACCAGGCCCCTGGTTCAGGGGCATTGGCATCCTATTGCCCGCAAGATAAAGATGGCACCTACCATCTTCAGTCCAGCCACTTGGGCCCCTTGGAATCAACTCCAATGCTTCGCACCTCCGCGCACGGCCCCTGCAGGCCAGCGCCTCCCAGGGTGGCCTGGTAAAGCCTCTCTCCTTCCAGCTTAGTTTCGCTAATGCCTCCTGTGCCTGCTCGATAAAGCATCTCTCCTTCCAGCTTACTTTCACTAATGCCTCCTGCCACCACTAGGCCGCTGCGCAACCTGGCAGCACTCGGATAACTCCTCCCTTGCCTGCCAAGCCACTGCTCAGCAAACATCTCCCATGCCTGCCTGGCTGGCTCTCCTTCAAGCTTACGTCCACTAACGCCTCTTGCACCTGCCAGGGTTCTGCTTCAGGGGCATTGGCAACCCGTCGCCTGCAAGGTAAGGATGGCACCTACTGTCTTCAGTCCTGCCACTTAGGCCCCTTGGAATCATCTCCAATGCCTACCGCCTCCGCCCGGCCCCTGTTGGCCCATGCCTCCCATGACTGCCTGGTAAACCCTCTCTCCTTCCTGCTTAGTTTCGCTGATGCCTCCCATGCCTGCTCGATAAAGCAACTCTCCTTCCTGCTTACTTTCACTAATGCCTCCTGTCACAAGTAGGCCCCTTCGCAGCCTGGCAGCACTCGGCTAACTCCTTCGTTGCCTGTCAGGCCCCTTCTCGGAAAACATCTCCCATGCCTGCCTGACCTTCTCTCCTTCCAGCTTTCTTCCCCTAATGCCTCTTGCACCTGCCAGGGTTCTGCTTCAGGGGCATTGGCAACCCATCGCCCGCAAGGTAAAGATGGCACCTACCATCTTGAGTCCAGCCACTTAGGCCCCTTGGAATCATCTCCAACGTTTCGCGCCTCCGCCCGTCCTCTGTAGGCCGACACCTCCCACGCCTGTCTGGTAAAACCTCTCTCCTTCCAGCTTAGGTTTGCTAATGCCTCCCGTGCCTGCTCAATAAAGTATCTCTCCTTTCAGGTTACTTTCACTAATGCCTCTGCCACAACTAGGTCCCTGCAGTGCCTGGCAGCACTCAGCTATCTCCTTCCTTGCCCACCAGGCCCCACTCAGTAAACGTCTCCCATGCTTGCCTGGCTGTCTCTCCTTCCAGCTTACTTCCTCTAATGCCTCTTGCACCTGCCAGGCCCCTGCTTCAGTGGCATAGGCAACCTATCACCCGCAAGTTAAAGATGGCACCTACCGTCTCCAGTGCAGGGACTTAAGCCCCTTGGAATCAACTTCTATGCCTCACACCTCCACCCCAACACCTCCCATGCCTGCCTGGTAAAGCCTCTCACCTTTCAGCTTAGTTTCGCTAATGCTTCCTCTGCCTGCTCAATAAATCATCTCTCCTTCCAGCTTACTTCCACTAATGCCTCTTGCACCTGCCAGGCTAGTGCTTCAGGGTCAATGGCAACCCATCGCCCACAAGGTAAAGGTGGTACCTATAGTCTTCAGTCCTGCCACTTAGGCCCCTTGGAATCACCTCCAACATTTTGTGCCTCTGCCCGGCTCCTGCGGGCTGATGTTTCCCATGCCTGCCTCATAAAGCCTCTCTCCTTCCAGCTTAGTTTCGCTAATGCCTCCCCTGCCTACTTGATAAAGCATTTCTCCTTCCAGCTTAAATTCACTAATGCCTGCTGCCACCACTAGGCCCCTGCGCAGCCAGGCAGCACTCGACTAACTCCTCCCTTGCCCGCGAGGCCTCTGCTCAGCAAATGTCTCCAATGCCTCCCTTGCTGTCTCTCCTTCTAGTTTGCTTCTGCTAATGCCTCTTGCACCTGCCAGGCCCCTGCTTCTGGAGCATTGTCAGCCTATCACCCGCAAGTTAAAGATGGCACCTACCGTCTTCAGTCCCACCACTTAGGCCCCTTGGAATCATCTCCAATGTCTCACGCCTCCGCCCTGTCCCTGCTGGCTGATGCCTCCCACGCCTGCCTGGTAGAGCCTCTCTCCACCCAGCTTAGTTTCGCTAGTGCCTTCCGTGCCTGCTTGATAATGGATCTCTCCTTCCAGCTTACTCTGACTAACGCCTCATGCCACCACTAGGCCCCAGCTCAGCCTGCCAGCACTTGGCAGACTCCTCCTTTGCCCACCAGGCCCCTGCTCGACAAACGTCTCCCACGCCTGCCTGGCTGTCTCTTCTTCCAACTTACTTCCGCTAATGCCGCTTGCACCTGCCAGGCCCCTGCTTCAGGGGCATTGGCAATATATGATCCGGAAGATAAAGATGGCACCTACCGATTTCAGTCCACCCACTTAGGCCCTTTAGAATCATTTACAACGTCTCATGCATCCTCCCTGCCCATGGGGGCCGACGACTCCCATGCCTGCCTGGTAAAGCCTCTCTCCTTCCAGCTTAGTTTAGCTAATGCCTCCCGTGCCTGCTCGATAAAGCATCTCTACTTCCAGCTTACTTTCACTAACGACTCCTGCTATCACTAGGCCCCTGCCCAGCCTGGAAGCACTCGGCTAGCTTCTCCCTTGCCTTCCAGGCCCCTGCTCAGCAAACATCTTCCACGCCTGCCTGGCTGTCTATCCTTCCAGCTTACTCCCCCTAATGCTTCTTGCACCTACCTGTCCTCAGCTTCAGGGACATTGGCATCCTGTCACCCGCAAGTTAAAGATGGCACCTACTATCTTCAGTCCAGCACTTAGGCCCCTTGGAATTATCTCCAACGTCTCGCACCTCCATGCCCCCCCGTGGGCTGATGCCTCCCATGCCGGCATGGTAAAGCCTCTCTCCTTCCAGCTTAGTTTTGCTAATGCCTCCAGTGCCTGCTCGATAAAGCATCTCTCCTTCCACCTTACTTTCACTAATGCCTTCTGCAACCACTAGGCCCCAACAGAGCCTGGCAGCACTCAGCTAAAACCTCCCTTGCCCGCCAAGCCCCTGCTTGGCAAATATCTCTCACACCTGCCTGGCTCTCTCTCCTCCCAGCTTACCTCCGCTAACGCCTCTTGCGCCTGCCAGACCCCTGCTTCAGGGGTATTGGCAACCTATAGCCCGTAAGTTAAAGAAGGCACCTACCATCTTCAGTCCAGTGACTTAGGCCCCTTGGAATCATCTCCAATGTCTCGCGCCTCCACCTGGCCCCTGCGGGCCAACGCTTTCCACACCTGCCATATAAAGTTTCTCTCCTTGCAGCTTAGTTTCTCTAATGCCTCCCATGCCTGCTCGATAAAGCATGTCTCCTTCCACTTTACTTTCACTAATGCCTTCTGCCAACACTAGGCCCCAAAGGAGCCTGGTAGCACTCGGCTAACACCTCCCTTGCTCACCAGGCCCCTGCTCGGCAAACGTCTTCCACACCTGCCTGGCTCTCTCTCCTTCCAGCTTACTTCCGCTAACACCTCCTGCACCTGCCAGGCCCGTGCTTCAGGGGTATTGGCAACCTATAGCCCGTAAGTTAAAGATGGCACCTACCATCTTCATTCCAGCCACTTAGGCCCCATGGAATCATGGGACATGATAGAAACTTTCAAGTACCTCAAGGGAATCAACAAAGTCCAAGAGGCAGCATCTTTCAAAAAGAGGTGTGCAAGAACAAGGGGTCAAAATTTGAAGATATAGGGAGGCGGCTCAGAGGTAATTTAAGGAAGTATTTTTTCACAGAGAGGGTTGTGGATGCATGGAACGGCCTTGAGGAGGAGGTTGTGGAGTCAAAACAGTGGTGGAATTCAAGCACATGGGACAGACTAAGGCCATTCTAGAGGGTGGGGGTAGGAAGAAGTAGGCTGCTGGTTAACCAGATATGCAGCTTATCCAGTAGGTAGGAAATGGCAGACTGGGTGGGCCAAGTGGTCACATCTGCCATCAAATTCTGTGTTTCTATGTTTCTATCTCATGGAAGAGAATAAGAGCCTCCTGATCTAATGGGAGGTAGCCCTCCCAATACCTGGAAAAGCTGCTTGCAATAGGTGCTTTTGCTGTTCATATTTCTTGTTTATAAATCTTCCTCAGTCTTCTGTACTCCATCTAGTCTGTGGAAGACAAGGTAAGTTTGGCTTTAGCCCGGAGTTTGTCCCACCTCCTTAAGGATGCTAGTAGATCACTATTTAACCATCTGGTACCTGATCCTCTAATTCAATGTTTCTTCAGTGGGACATGCTTGTCTTGTAGACCCTGAATAAAGGTGATAAAGAAAGTAAAAAGTTTCCTCCATGTCCAATGTCAGGTAAAGGTGAGCAGTCCATACAGAGGCAATCAGAGGTTAACGCCTTTTGTTTATCTTAGAGAAGTCTCTGAAGAGAATTTTCCTAGGCAGGATCTCAGGAGGCCTTGCTTTCTAAATGCAGAAGATAGAACAAGTGGTCTCTAAGAGAGTCTGAAATATACTCGCAGCCTGCACATGCTAACTCCTGTATGTATAATCCAGTCTAACAGCGACATGACAGGCACCAAGTGATGAGACCCTAGCTGGGCTGGAGATCAGTTGTGTTAGACAGAGCTTTCCTATCGCGGGTTACAGGGTCAGAATAATCAAATTATTTACATACAAGCATGCAATTCAATAAAATTTTAAGAATTCTCATGGGGCTAGGGCAGACACCCCCGTCAGAACTACAGTCTACGGAAAGTGAAAAAGAAATCCATCTCATTTGTCAGCAACATTTTCAGTGTCAGTGGCTCAGTAGGTTGCACACTCACCCCTGAAGCTAGGAGATCAGATGACTGTGGGGTCCTGTCCTCACACCAGGCACCTTTAAGTTAATATCCCAATACTAACACTGCAGTGCAGCATGAGGGGATGCTGCAATCCTGAGGTCCCATCATTCAGATGAGACGTTAAATCAAGGTCCCGTGCCGCCTGTTCTGGTGGTTGTTCAGGTGGACTTTAAAGATCCCATGGCACTTCTTGAAAAGAGAGGGCATATTTTTTATTAAAAACATAAAGGCAAAATATAGAAAAATAGTATTACTTCATACAGAAATCTTAAAAAAGAAAAAATCGAAAACATAAATAGTATTTCTTCATACAAACTGTATTAAAGGAATATCCAAACATAAAGAAGTATTACAGCATACCATAACTCCCACATGTAAATAATTCATACTCATTCAAAATACCCTAATTGCCCTAAATACCACTACCATCCCCACCCCACCGACAAGTATAGAAAATAGAAAATCCCATATATGTTTCTACTATTACCCAAGTAAATGTATATCTCATATGGATCTTCAGAAACCTAGGAGAAGTAAAAACCATATACTAGAAACAATAGTCCCAGTCCCTAAATGTGATCTAAAATGGCACCAGGAGTCCCAATCATCCCAGCCTTCCCTATCAACTCAAATGATTTAAAGTGGTGAAGTTCATTCATATTATTTGAAATAGGTCCAAAACAAATATGGGTTGTTGCTGCAAACTAAACGACAGTGACTAATCTATATCCAAAATCAACAAGCATGTGTCAGTGCTGAATGTTTGCTTGCTGATATTAGCATTGGACGGCAGGAGTTAGACAGATGCAGAATAAGAGTGGCAGTGAAGTATTGAATCACGCCAACCCAACCTCCACCCCTGAGAGATGGACAGGCATTGGGGTGTGTTTGTGGGTCATTGCCCATAATGTTCATGGCATTTACCTCACCCTGTCCTGTAGACACCAAGTGTTGAGGTGTGCTTTGGGTGTTCGGCTCGACAGTCAGCCCATTTCATAAGGACATATGCTGAAATGGTGCAGTACAGGAGAATGGGGTGAAGCCTGGGCTGAAGAGTGCAAGGCACACCTCGATGCCTGTCACTGACTTCAGGGTGAGGGTGGGATGGCATGAGTATTACAGTGGTGATCCAGAGTTACACCTCTGATGCCTGTCAGTCTGTACAGGGTGGTATGTTATGGTTAGGAACGCTAACGCTCTGGGCATGTGTGGTATTCACACTACAAATTTCCAGCATGACCTTTTGTGACCTCCACTTCATGAAAGCATTTGGGACCTGTTCAAGAACAGTGGCAGTGTGATTTTGTCAATCGGTCCCAAACATTGGAGTTCCCAGAGCGAACTTATGCCATTTGTGCCAGATGTGCAAAACACAGATCAGGCAGGATGTGAAGAATAAAACAAATATCTCCAGCACCACCCACTGCAGAGATGAATAAATATCACCCAATAAATAATCAAATAAACAAGTGCTATACAACCTGAATTTTTATTTTATTTATTGCAGCACTTCCACACATAGAAAAAGTCACAAACAGCAATATACCTTACAAACAGGGGCTCAGGTGGGAGCCACAAAGCCTCCTACCAGTTTCGCTTGCAGAGCATCATCACTCCTGATACTGATACTGCCTAACTGTGGGAGTGGACTTGTGGCAACCGGCA
This sequence comes from Neoceratodus forsteri, assembly GCA_016271365.2. NCBI lineage: Eukaryota > Metazoa > Chordata > Ceratodontiformes > Ceratodontidae > Neoceratodus > Neoceratodus forsteri. The sequence continues at coordinate 653,139,973 of CM057450.1, read as the reverse complement.
TTCATCATGCCGAGGAGCCATTTTCCAGTTTCTCCCTACCTGAGTGCGGCATGCATGACATGCAATGATGCCAAAGGTCGAAGCCGCACACGGTCCCGATTATAGCACACCGGCATCTGCCCCATAACTGCCCCCTATGTGAGAGCCACTGAGCCAGTACCCAGCCTCCACTGGCCCAGGCAGCAGTGGACTCTGCCACCCCTTCCCCAGGAGAGAAGAGCTGTACTCAGGACGCCAATCCTCTCCTCCTCAGCTGACCCTTGTCGGTCCGCTTGTACCTCGAACATGGATCGCAGGCATGGCAGTAGGCAAGGCATGATGCCTCAGCCTTCACACCACTGGCTGGCAAGAGATGGCAATGTTGAAAATCTGCAGTGAAAATATTAAAAATGCTGAAGTCCGAGTGTATGTAGAAACTGCACAACACATGCTTGTACCACAGTCATTTAGTGGAATTATTTCACCAAATTTTCAACATAGGCATTTTTGTGACCTCTGCTCATTAACACTGTTACTATGATTTTCTTAATCTATCCGAAACATTAATTTCACAGCGACCAGTGCCATTGTGTGCAGATGTGCAAATGATATTTTGGGTAGGATATTAAAAACAAGCATTTGTCATGCTAAATGTTGCTTGCTTGTACATGCTGTTTAGGTATTTGGAAGTAATGTTCCATGCCTTCCTCCCAAGACATCCACTGTGTCTTTCCATTCAGTATTCACAGAAGAGTGGGAGGATCAGGGGCCGCAGCAGTACAGCAGTTGCTAAGAGGGTGAAGAGGTGACAACATTCTATTCTAAAGGCAAAATGTCCTGCAGAAGTTAACTAAATTGAAGGGGTGACAAAGCAATTGAACCAGATGGCATAAGCCCAAGGATATTAAGAGAACTGCAAAGGGAGAGAGATTGATAGCAGTACCTCTGGCAGCCATGTTCACTGAGTCATTCAACATGAATGAATTGGAGGAGGGCACATGTGGTCCCTTTACACAAGTCCAACAGCAGGCAGGAGGCAGAGAACAATAGGCTGTTCAGCCTCACCTCAGTAGTGGGGAAGATCATGGAGACATTACTTAAAGAAAGGATAGTGGGGTACCTAGAAGCCATTGGAGCCCAGAACCATAGACAACATGGATTCACAGTGGGGACATCATGTCAGACAAATCTGGTTGATTTCTTTGACTGAATGACAAAGAGTGAATCAGGGTGGGCAGTGGACAATGCTTACCTTGATTTCAGCAAAGCCTTTGACACCATCCCATAGGAGGCTGATAAACTAGCTGAGTAGGCTGGGCATGGGGGAAAGGGTAGTAAACTGGTTTAGAAACTGGCAAACAGACAGGAGGCAGAGAGTGGTGGTAAATGGTGTGCAATCTAGGGAGAGGGGGTGACCATTAAGTGCTGCAGGGACTGGTACTGGGGCCAGTCCTGTTCAATGTCTTCCATTAGTAACACTGCAGAACGTCTGAAGGGAATTTTTTCACCAAATTTTCAACATAGCTATTTTTAAGACCTCTGCTCTATGAACAGAGTCACTGTGATTTTCTTAACCTGTCCGAATATTGATTTCACACACCAACTCAAAGCATTGTGTGCAACATGCGTGGAAACACATTTTGGCGAGATGTAGAAAATGACAGCTGTACTACTCATAAGGAGGTGTGGTAAAATGGCAATATTGAAAATCTGGAGTGAAAATATTGAAAATTCAAGAACTTACGAAAGCAGCATAGGATCAGCACAACAAATGCTTGTAAAACAGTCATTTTTGGGAATTTTCACCAAATTTTCAACATAGCCATTTTAAGACCTCTGCTCATGAAACAGGGTCACTGTGATTTTCTTTAATGTGTCCCTTTACATTAACTTCATAACACCGACTAGCGCATTGTGCGCCACATGCGGAAACACATTTGGGTGAGATGTGAAAAATGACAGCTATACTACCATAAGAAAGTGTGTTAAATGGCAAAGTTGAAAATCCAGAGTGCAAATATTAAAAATTTATGAACTTCACAGGCGTGTGTAGAATTGCGCAATGCATGATAGTAAAACAGTCATTTGTAGAAATTTTTCGCAAATTTGCAACATGAGCTTTTGAGAGCCCACCTATATATCACTGGCACTGTCATTTTCATTAATCAGTCTCAAAGGTGACTTCGATGCAGTGACGGTGAAATCACCCTAGGCCTGATTAATGCCAAGACAGTGACAGAATTCACAGGAGGAGGGTCCCAAAACCCCATGTTGAAAATTTGGTGGCAAAATTCCAAAAATGCCTGAGATATGCAGCAAAGTTGAAAAACCCTATCTGTCTCATTATACAGCTTACCAGCATTTCTTCAGTTTACGCTCAGCTTGAAGAGTGCAGACATGTTCCAGGTCCGCTGGAAGACTGCCGCGCTGTGGTCCGAGGTAAGTATGGGGTGAGATGGGTGTGGGCTGTGGGAGGGGCAGGAGAAGCACTGAGGGACAGTTTTGTATTTGCATTTTTTTTTACTAAGACGACAGGACATTTGCCACGCTTGGGTGGGCTCCCAGTGGCAGCTGGAAGGCTGTTTTGGGGGGCTGGAGCCGATGGGGATTGGGCACCCCATTGGCCATATAACATTTTGCCATGCTGGGTGGTCTCCCAGCATGGCACCTGGATGCTTTGGGGTGTGTGGAGCAGACGGGGACTGGGCACCCTGTCGGCCATAACACATTTTGCCATGTTGGGGTGGGCTCCCAGTGTAGCACTTGGAAGCTTTGGGGTGGAGCTGATGGGGATTGGGCAACCCCTTTGCCTGTACAGTGTGTGCATGGGGGAGGGGGAAGGCGAAGCAGGCAGAAGGCGGCATGTCTGTGTGTTTGTGTGGAGGGGAGGCTCTGCTCACTGAAGCAGAGCTCTCCTTTCAACTGTATGACCACTGAATTTTCAACTGCTGTCATAGACAGCTGCAGCAGTGATTGGGGAACTGGGCGCCTGCAAACACACTGACTGAATTGAAGACGGTGCCACACCTTCAAAACTCGGATGATGGCACTACGCTTTTTGCACATGTGCAAGCAACATAATGACAGCTGTACTGTTTATAAGGAGATGTCAAAAGCCAGTTTTGGAAATCTGAAGTGAAAATATTACAAATTTGCACATTTATTTATTTAGCTTTGTTGACCGGTAAGTGCACTAGACAAATCCTGCCTATTTTCAGGCACCACCTGGGAAGGGGGATACAGATGAATGCCAACTGACCTTGAACCAGATTAAGCTGTTGGTGGTATTTTTAGTGAATGAGGGAATTTGCCCAGGACACTGGGGAAATTCCCTACTCTTTTCGATAGTGCCATGAGATCTTTAACATCCACCTGAACTACCACCAATCCAGGCAGATGGGACCTCGGTTTAACGCCCCATCCGAAAGACGGCACATCAGAAGTGCTGCACTACAGTGTCAGTACTGGACATTAACCTGCGCCAGATGTGGGAACTGAACCCACAGCCCTTTGATCTCCGGCCTCAGAGGCGAGTGTGTACACTACTGAGCCACTGACACTGGTGTCCGAGTATACGTGGAAACTGCGCAACACACACTTGTAACACAGTCATTTTGTGCACTTTTGTCACCAAATTTTTAACATAGGCATTTTAGGTCCTCTGCTCATGAACAGTGTCACTATGATTTTCTTAATGTGTCCCGAACACTGATTTCCCACAGTGACAGTGCTGTTCTGTGCCAGAAGTGCAAAAACACATTTTGGACAGCATGTGAAAAATGACAGCTGTACTGTTCATAAGGAGGTGTGAAAATGGCAATTTCAAAAATCTGGAGGAAATATTACAAATTCGCAAAGGTACGCTGCATGTGTAGAAACTGCGCAATGCATGCTCTAAAGAATAATTTTTGGGATTTTTCCACCAAATTTGCAACATAGGCTTTTGAGAGCCCACCTCATGCATGCTGGTGCTGTCATTTTGTTAATCTGGTCCCGAAGGTGATTCCATGCAGTGACCGTGAAATCACCTTGTGGGACCGAATTATGCCATGACAATAGCAGAATTATGAGAAGGGTTCCAATAACCCAATATTAAAAATTTGGTGCCAAAATTCTCCAAAATGCACGAGATATACACCAAAGTTGAAAAACATATTTATGCCATTATACAGTTTACCAGCATTTCTTCAGTTCGTGGTCGGCTTTGAAGAGTGCAAACGTGTCCCAGTCCACCAAAATTGTCATGCTGGGCTCCAGAGGTAAGTATGGTATTGAGGGGTGTTGGAAGACAAGGTGCATAGAGGGTGAGCTCAGGTTGGGGGACACCAAAGTCAACAGGACCATTTCTGTTTTACAGGTAAAAAAAAAAGAAAAACATCACAGGACGGTTTTCTTTTACAGGGACATTTGGCATGCTAGGGTGGGCTCCCAATGTGCCACCTGAATGTTTTTTAAGGTGCTGTAGCTGACGGGGATTGGGCACCCTTCAGCACATACCAAGGGGAGAAGAGCCGAGGGGATTAGGCACCTCCTTGGTACACAAAAATTGACATTATGCCAATGGGGGATGGGATCCTCCATTGGCAAAGAAGAACTGTTGGGAATGCATGATGCTGAGGGGATCTGGCACCCCTTGGCACACAACAAATACAGAGAGGGAGTTACAGTATGCCAACGGGGAGTGGCTCCCCATGGGCAACTGAACTGGCTGGCAAGCAGACAGCAAGGTACCGCCCTGCAATGATGGGTCACTCCTCATTGTAGCAGTGGATCCTTTCAAGGTCGTGCACACTGGCTGAACTAGTGTCAGCAGCAGTGTGCTGCCTCGATTGGGGAAATTCTGGCCAAGCCTCAAAAGGCACTGCTGGCATTGGCCCCCACAGTGCCACACCTCCAAAACCCCACTTCTCTCCTAAGCTGTGCCAAAATATTTCTTGTGTATGCACACAAGGAAACATAAAAATGTATAAACACCACCTAGAGAGTATTTTTATGCAGCTGTACCACCATATTGGGAATATTCCGACAGTACAAAAAATCAGGGTCTGGGGGTATAGGAACTGCCCCTTCCACCTATTTTTAACTATATCCCAAAACTGTAGTATATACAGGTATGCACAATATAAGTGGTCCATGGTTCCAATCTTCATCATGCAACTGTCCCTTGGACAATATCGTTCCTGTAATGGCTTATGTTTCTGATTCCCCTTACATTTATCTTCCCATGTATCCCCAGCCTCACGATATCCCACATCTGCTCAAGTATCCTGATATCTGTTATATAATCTAAGATAAAATCCTGATTATCCTTGGAGAAGCCCGAAAATGGGTGTTCTACAAAGTCCTAGTGATAGTACCTCGGAGTGAAAGTGTTTCCTGAGGAGACATAAAACCATATCATAGCTGATTCATTTTTTAACAGTATCGAAAACTCCCTTCTGATCTCTTGACCACATGGGGACAACGTTTATTTTTATGCAAAAATCTAGCCTCTTTCCATTCAGTCAGCAACCCTTGAAGTAAAGAAAATCCCCATGTTCCCCACAATTGTGCTCTTCCCCTCAGTGGGAGCACATTATTCTATAGAGAAACCGAAAAGAAAAAAGAAGTGGGTTTAGCATGTTCACACACCCTCCTTAATCCCTTTGTACAAAATATTGCCCTTGACTGATTCAGTCTACTCCCCAAAAGCAGGCAAAAACTTCCTGACAGTTGAGTTTCTAGATGTTTAGTGACAGAAAAATTGCACTAATGTATAAAAAAAATGGTAATAAAAATTCCTAATCAAATAAACACGCTTTTTTCTTTTAAACTTTCCACAATTCCATCTCCTACCTTTACTTCCTATAGCTGGAGCCTTTTCCCATTATAACCTGTCATATCTTGGCCACCATAATAAATCCCTAACATTTTACATGGGATGATTGCCACTGGACAACCCTCCCACCTCCTGTGGTGAATCTTGAACCACCTGAATTCAAACATTGTGTCTTCAAGAAATTGAGACAAGCTCCTGACAGTTTCCTGCCTCCTGTATAAGATCACAAGCAACCACGAAAGATCTCTCATCCTGAAGCAAAAGACAGAGGTCATCTGCATATGCAATAACCTTATATTGTGTGGAGACCCAGACCACAAATATTTGGTGAACTCAAGAATTCTATACCGGATCAATCATAAACACATGTAATAGGGGCTCAACGGGCAGCCTGATGGACCCTCCGAATCCTGAATTTGGATCCCATATATACCATTCTCAGGGTGTCACATATGCTTAGGCATAACATAGTTTAAGCCAATCAATAAAACCTTCAGGAATCACATAGGAAGCCAGACATTACCATAAAAAGAATGTGAAACCCTGTCAAATGCTTTGGCCTGATCAAGACTAAACAAAAACCTTTGGATTCAGTGTCTGTATTTCCATCAGCACCCCTTCACCAATTCTCTAAACAACAAGCTTCCATAATCCATCTCCCAGAATTAAGCAGAACTGTGTTGGATTTATTAAGTCTTTCATAACCAGAGCCAATCGATTTCCAATAATTTGGCTGGTTTTAAAATCTGTGTTCAATGATGTGATCGGACGCCTGTTTTTAATATCTGTTTGTGACCCAGATTTATGCAGAAAATCAAAAGCCTTCATACATCTGTGCTGGCAAATGGTAATCAGCAAGAAAAAATGATAAACTGCTACAAATTCCCTTGGTATGAGGTTCCAGAGAACCTTATAGAGTTCACAGGAAGGCCATCTGAGCCTGCGCAAATCTCCCACGAAGACTATGAATGGCCACATTCATTTCTACCACTGAAAAGGGGCGATCATTTGTTCCACTAACTCTGAGGCAAGACATGGAAGGTTCGCTGCCTGAAGGATCTATAGTGTAAACTGAGATTCACCTACTGGTGCCCCAAATGAGCTTTCCACATGTCCCTCAAATATGTCCATGATTCCCTCATTATCCTTGACCAGGATGGTCTGTGGAGAAAACAACCCCGGTAACACTTTCCATTCCCTCCTCTGTTGACTATCAAAGAATGGATTCATACATTCCAATTTCCCTTGGGTACTAAATGTCTGTTCCCTTTGCAAGAAGTGGAACCAGTCATACTGATATTTACCATTTCTAATTTTAAGGACCTAATTGCGTCCATGAGATTTTCTCCCTCTATGCACTGCCTGGATAATAACATTCCCAGCTCTCCTCTAAGTTCTAAATACTCTTATAGGAAGTAGCTGCATGTGTCTGACCCTGATAGTTAAATAAAAGATTGAAATGTGTTTCAACTCCCCACCACTAACCAATATCTTAATATAGAACAATAGTAGAGCTTTTATCTTTCACTATAGAGGAAAATTGTTTCATTATTATCAGGTCCACTAATAAGGTGGTATTCAACCTCCCAAATCCTGGCCCAGACTCCTTTCATGGTGGTATAGTTATTTTCCCCAATTAATGTGTGTTCCAACATTTCTATGGGATATTAAAGGTTTCAAAAATTGGTAGAGACTATTTTAGAAAGAAAAAATCAATCCGTGAGGAAAGCTTCCAGTAGAACGTTCATCATCTGTTTTCCATGCCCATGTGAACTTTTAAAACTGCTTGACTGGCTACCTTGTTTAAAAAATGTTTATCGTAATATTGCTTATCTTCCACATGTCATTGTTGTAGGTGAATATTGAAATCCCACCTCAGAAAATTTGCTTACTGTTATGTAGAAAGGGTTACACCTTAGACAAAAGTTCAATCTGAAGAGCTTTAGACTGTGGCCCATATACATTTAGTAATCTACAGCTGACATAATTAATTTTCACATCCAGCATATATGCTCTTCCTGTGTCTATATCTACCATCCGTAACAGTTGTAAATTTGAGGGGAAAATACAGAAACCCACCCCACAACATGTGTCTGAGCCAATTGACCAATATGAAGGACCCCATTTCCAATCCTTGGAAGCCTAAGACACTTCTCCAACTGTGAGTAGTCCAGTGTCCTGTAGAAAAAAAGTCATCATACGTTAATTGTTGCAAAACACTAAATGTAGCGGTGTGTTTATACACAGATTTTATGCTATTGACATTCAAACTTTCCAACCTCAAATGGGCAGGCTCAGGGAGGGGTTTTTATAACCTACATACTTGATCTTGTGACCCATTTCTGAGGCTCCTTGGCCTTCAGTTTCTGAGGATCACGCTTTGTAATGCCATCAGACAATGGCAAGAGGTGTACTTCCTCCATCTCCATCGGGTTTTCCATTTCTACCTGGTCACTCCAAGAGGAGAAGGTAGCAAAACAATTCATGAGAGGCAAAGGTGACAAAGGCAACCCTGACAGTGCTACAGGGGGACCCACTGCCAAAGGAAGGGGGGGGAGAAGATGGGGCTACCAACCATTCATCCATCTCCCAAGGAAGGGGACTAGAAACCTGTTTCAGCAATACCAATGCACCACTTGTACTTTGTGTAATAAGCTTGTCTGGGGAAGTGGAATTCTCCACCCCACCATCTTCTAGGGTTTTATGCTGCTTTAAAGGAGAAAAAGGGGATGCCCTCTGAGGAGAACCTTGGGAGGTTACAAAAAGTGTTTATTTTTCTCCAGTCTCCTCAGAAATCTTGGCTGCAGGCTCAATGCCCAAGTCATGGGTCAGTGGGACCAGGGGCTCATCCACTACGGGGACCATGCTCTTAGTCTTTGTACACTCATCCAGTCACCCATACCCCTGCCCCTACCTCACCTTCTATGCCTTGTTTGGGAGATAGTGAAATCCTCATTTCCAAATGGCTGCCTGAAAGGCTGTCATGCTTTGGACAGCAGAAAGTCCTGGTCTGAGGCCTCATCCGAATTATGAGTTGCCCATGGACAATCCTGAAAAGTGTGTTTGTTGTCACCACACAAATTACAAATAGGGGAGGCAGTACTCTGTGCTGCTGAATGACCCAAAACACTATCATTATTTAAATGTAACAAGCAGCCACATTGATAACAGCTCTTGGGCTGTCCTGCATAATATAATATGCCTCTATCGCTACCCCAAAAAAGAGCTTATAAATGTTGTATACCATTTTCTGTTTGCTTTAATTGTACCATAAAATGCCATCCACCAGTCCAAAATCCATTGTCATCCATGATGAGTTTGGATAATTGAAGAACTTACAATGTTTTTCTACCCAAAAAAATTACATCATTTACATCAACTCCTTCATTTCTGAAAAGGAGCATTACCATTTTGATTGTAGGTTTAGTGATTGGTATTGCAATAAAGTCTTTCCAAATGTCTGTATCTTAAACCTCATAATATAATCTCCAAAACTTATCCAATAGAAACATAGTACAGAAACTAACATCATAGCTATGACCACCAAGCTTATGTATAAACATGTATACTTCAGCCAGTGAGAAACCCATGGAATCCTTAATCAATGTTTTTCCTGCCCAAAGTCTGTCCAGAGTCACTGGTGCCTTCCCTATAATGCAATCTCTAAAATATGCATTTAGCTGCCTCTCATGGGGTTTATGAAAAGGCCCTGCATAGGACCTTGGGCATTGGTTGCCATGAGGTGTAGAATCCCCCATCCGTGTATGTCTCAAGCGTGGGTTTCAACACAGTACCTGTATCTGATAAGTCTGCTGTCAGTGCTATTTCCTCCAGATCCTCAGAGTTCTCAGATTCCATAGATTCCACCAAATTGTTTTAAGTAGAACCCAGTTATGCATTCTAAGATAAGGATAAGCTGCATCTGGCACAGCAAATGCATCTCTCGCCCCTTCTTCACCCTGTGCAACTGCAATGGACAGTAAGGAGGACTTAGCAAGTGGCATCACCGCTCCTTCAGCCTGAGGTAATTCTGAGGCCAGCTGATCCAATTTTCTTAATTACAAGTGATCAGGGGAACCAAGGAGGGGGACTGATGGGTCAGGAACCCACTGCTTGTCCCCATAGGGCCAACCCACTTGCTCCAGCGCCTCACCAGGAGTCCATTCCAAAGGTTTGTCAATAAGATCCATGTCCATGTTTGGAGTATTCAGAGTGACTGGCTGTACCATTGTGTCCGTAGACAATCTATCAGTACACTCTGGACGTGAGCCCATCAGTAACTGTTTACTCATTTCTTGCTGTGGACTTGCAACTGAGCATTTCCTTTTCCTTTTCTCCTCTTCTAGTCTGGTTCTGCTCAGGTGAAAGTCCTGTTCAGCAGTTGAAATCAGAGCCAGTAATTATTGTTTCTTCATTTCTAATTCAAGTTGTAATTTTTCCCTTCTGTGCCCAGCAAACCATCACTAAATATCAGGCACAAGGGTGGTAATTCAGGTTCTTCAAAATGACTCCTGAGGTGGGTTCAAATCATCTGAGTCCATCTCCAGATTACAGTCCAACAAAACTTCAAGAGCTTCAGAAACCTGACCTTCCCTTTGATGATCCGAGCTGGACTGAGGTCCTCCAGCCTTCCTACAGTGCAACAGCGCCCCCTGCAGGAAAGAATAGGGGAATTTTTTATTATGACTTCAAACAATAGATAACAACACAATGTTGATGTCACACAAAATAAAATACAAAATAAGATAAATCCTAAAAATAAGAAAACTGAAAAAAGTATTACATTCATACACTGACAAGTTTGCTGTCAACTAAATTATTGTGAACCCAAAAAGTAAATCATAACTAAAATGACCCCCCCCCCACTAAAAGAGTAGGGGAATGTTATATTCCAAAGAAAAAGTAAACATACAGTACTGAATACCAATGATATAGAAATAGAAGAACAGAAATTAAATAAGTATTTAAGCATATATTCCCCCTGGTTAGAAATAAGAAATTACAAGCTGTAAGCAATTAAAACTTAAACAAAAAATCCTGCAGAAAAGAAACAGTGCAGTAGCCCCTCTCTCCCAAATAATTGGAGTAGGGGAACTATTTAGTACAATGAAAACGAATCCTGCACGACTGTGCTATGTCATTCAGAAAGTACAAAGAAAAAAGTCAATACAGAAATACATGGTATAGCATACAGAAACCCCATCAGAATTGGCAAACAATCTATAATTATGACAACCCTTCAACATCCTGAAACCCCTACCCCCAAAAAATTATTGGAGGTGAGCATCATTCTGAGGGAAAAATTATTAGTGCAAAACAAGAGATAAATCAAAAGTTGTCATGTAATAAACAAAAATAATTCTAGGCAAGGGTACAATACTCATGGAGTCCAACAAAAGGTAAGTCAACCAATGAGTCCCAACCATACCTCTCAACTGTCCCTGATTTTCAGGGCGCCCCTGATTTTGCCTCAAAATTTTACTTTGTCTATCCTAAAAATTGTGTTTTCGTGACCAAACAGTGGGGGTTATAAGCGTAAAATAATGTCGGACATTAAAGTTACAGACTTGTTCTTCCTTAGAAGATGCATTTTTCACTAAGGCATTTATTCTACCGGCTTCCTGAGTGGATATCTCCAATTTTAAAGAAGTGTCCCTGATTTTGGTCCTTTGTCCCTGATTTTTTTAAGCCTTGTCCCTGATTTATGAGGCAGGAGGCTGAGAGGTATGGTCCCAACATCAGTATTACTGTAAATCCCCAAAAAACTCTCCTCCCGAGGTTATGGAAATGCCCTGATTGAGACAGAACCCAGCCCATCATGACAAGAGTGAAACATAAAGGAGAACCAAGCAACAGGCAGAGAATCAAGCTTGCAGTTTTGTATGCCAAAAGTCTCTCTCTCACTGATACCACAATCGGTGTCTAGCCAGGATGTATTTCTCCATCATAATTTATACATGGAAAAGGAACTATATGTCTATTGGTATCTTGCAACTGCAGGATATCATCCAAAACAGCATACATCACCTGCTCCACCGTTTTGTGCTGTTGACGTAGTGTAAGCACATAGTGAGCTTGTCATGGTTGAAATGTCATGCTTAATAAAATAAAATGCATTGTAATGCCATCATATATGTTCCATTTCCCTGTAAATACCCCCTGACACAATACCTCATATGATAAAGCACCAAAGGGATTCATGGGCCAGACTTTGTTCAAGAAACACAAAACAGATTATGCAAAATTGCATTCTAAAAAAAGATGCTGCATTATCTCAGTGGTCTCAAAACAACTGTCCATTTTGGGGCAAACCCATTCCTTGGCATTCTTGTGAGACATGTTCCCCTTCACTTCCAACTTCAAGTGCATGCAAAGCCAGTCATAGAAAATCCCACATGTAAGTCGGAATCCTAGCACTCAGCAATACTTTAGAAATGACTTGTTGGTCTTTTGATAAAAGAGTCATGTACCAGGAGTCAGCCAAAAAATTTTGTTCTAATAGCATGTTATATAACCCTTTTCATGATAGGGTAAGTAGATGTGCCTTGACCACCTGCCATAACTTCAGTTTTCTGACTGTATCCACCACATATAAAGGTAAGGCTGAAACTCGCTTTTGTTTAGGAATGGGTAAATTTGTCTCCCATGTTTAAAAAAGAGGCCCCACACTATCTGTGAGCCAAGGTTCCCATGGAACCATATGCTGTTTTAAAAGGGGTACAAAGTTATGGAAGAAATAAATAAAACATATAGGAACAAAACAGGGTTTATCATAGCCAGTCCACCTTTAGTGAATGGCAGATACGTGACCCCCCCTCTTAATGGGATTTAAATGACTGCCCCACAAACACTGGAAAAAAATGCTGTACAGCACAGTTTCCTTAATTCTGGGGACTGCACTTAAAAAAAGAAACATGGGCAACAAAAAGGACTTAATCATATGCACCCTTTTTCTTAGACATACACCATTTATTCCAGGAAGATACCTTTATTGTGATTCTAAAAATTTAAAATCCCAATTATAAGATCTGGTGTCAGGCCCTCCAAAATAAATACCCAGTATCCTTGTGTACCTGTTTTCAGGGATCCCATAATCCCAGGGTATCACTAACACTCCCCAATGGATAAACAGCAACATTTTTGAAGTTAATAGTAGAACCCGTAATCCTTGAGAAATCCTGCAACATCCTATGAGCATTATGAGCTGAACAGTCATCGATCAAAATCAGTTCCAAGTCATTGGCATATGCAATCGTGACAATAGGGGCATCGTCACTCTCTACCGATAGTCCTGTGATACCTGGGTCAGAATTTAGTTTATGTAAAAGGGGTCAAAAGGTTAGCACATATAGTACTGGAATCTAGGGGCACCCTTGTCTCACCCCTCTAGTGACTCGGACTGCCGTCCCAGACCACTCATTAACACTGGGCATAAGTTCCACCTGCCTATAACAGTCTTGAATCCAAGTTATAAAAGAGGGAAGGAACTGGTATGCTCTGAAACTTCCCATAAATAGTCATATTCCACATGCTCGAATGCTTTGGAGTGGTCCAAACTGACCACATGACCCATAACTTCCACAGACGTGCCTTTCTCAAAAATCTCACAGAGGAGAATAAGAGCCTCCTGGATCTGATGGGAGGGTGTCCCACTAAACTGTAAGGGGTGTATGATAAATTCAAGAACTCTGGCCAGAAGTTTACCAAGAATTTGGTGAGGACTTTATAGTCAGAATTTAAGAGCACTACTGGTCTCCAATTCCTTAGATCTCCTCTCTCCCTGATTTGAATAGTAACACTAGGACACCCAGATACATACTCCAGGAGAGATCCGAGTTCCAAAGCCACTGTTATATACTAAAAGTAATTCATCACCTAACGCTCAAAGATACGCTTGTATTCTTCATCTGATAGGCCATCTGACCTGGTGAAACTCCAGCCTTTAGAGACCATATGGCCTCTTGCAACTCCCTAAATTTTAGCAAGGCATTTGACACAGTCCCACACAAAGATTAATATACAAGTTAGCCAGCCTGGGAGTGGGTCCCAAGATGACAGCCTGGTAAAGAATTGGCTGGAGAATAGGACACAGAGAGTAATAGTAAATAGAGTCCACTCTGGAAGAAAGGGGGTTGCTAGCGGCACCGTAGGGTTCAGTATTAGGACCGGTCCTCATCAACGCCTTTATAATGACATTGCAGAGGGACTGAAGGAAAAGTATGTCTCTTTGCAGATGACACAAAGATCTGCAACAGAGTTGATGCACAAGGTGGGGTGGAAAGGATGAGAAGGGACTTGGCAAGGTTAGAGGAATGGTCAAATGTATGGCAGCTTAGATTCAATGCTAAGAAGTGCAAGGTAATGCACCTGGGAAACAAAAACCCAGGGGAAGAGTACACAATGGGGGGTGAGATACTAACAACAACAAAAAAGGAAAGGGACCTGGGGGTAGTCATATCAGATGACCTAAAGGTGGGCAAGCAATGTGAGAGGGCAGCAAGGAGAGCTGGGGGAATACTGGGATGCAGAGGAAGGGGCATCACCAGTAGAAAACAGGAAGTTATTATCCCTCTATACAGACAGTTGGTCAGACCCCATCTGGAGTACTGCGTGCAGTTCTGGAGACCCAATCTCCGCAAAGACATAGACAGGATGGAAGCTGTCCAGAGGAGCGCAACTAAAATGGCGCAGGGTCTGCACTGGAAGACATATGAAGAGAGACTTAAGGAGCTTAATATGTATAGCCTCAAGGAAAGGAGGGAGAGGGGGGACATGATAGAAACTTTCAAGTACCTCAAGGGAATCAACAAAGTCCAAGAGGGTAGCATCTTTCAAAAAAAGAGGTGTGCAAGAACAAGGGGGCACAATTTGAAGATATAGGGAGGCGGCTCAGAGGTAATTTAAGGAAGTATTTTTTCACAGAGAGGGTTGTGGATGCATGGAACGGCCTTGAGGAGGAGGTTGTGGAGTCAAAAACAGTGGTGGAATTCAAGCATACATGGGACAGTCATAAGGCCATTCTAGAGGGTGGGGGTAGGAAGAAGTAGGCTGCTGGTTAACTAGGATATGCAGCTTATCCAGTAGGTAGGGAAATGGGCAGACTGGGTGGGCCAAGTGGTCCTTATCTGCCATCAAATTCTGTGTTTCTATGTTTCTATCTCATGGAAGAGAATAAGAGCCTCCTGGATCTAATGGGAGGGTACCCCTCTAAACTGTAAGGGGTGTATGATAAATTCAAGAACTCTGGCCAGAAGTTTACCAAGAATTTTGGTGAGGACTTTATGGTCAGGATTTAAGAGCACTATTGGTCTCCAATTCCTTAGATCCCCTCTCTCCCCTAATTTGAATAGTAATACTAGGACACCCAGATACATACTCTCTGGGAGGGATCCGAGTTCCAAAGCCACTGCTATATACTAAAAGTAATTCATTACCTAATGCTTCAAAGATACGTTTGTATACTTCACGCGATAGGCCATCTGACCCTGGTGAAACTCCAGCCTTTAGAGACCATATGGCCTCTTGCAACTTCAGTTTCGTGATGGGATCCGTCAAGGGAGCATGACAGTCCAATAGATGGGGAAAATTGCGAGCATGACAGTCCAGGACATGGGGAAAATTGCAAGTCTGCAGCCAAGCTGTCATCTCATCATGGGATAGTACAGAGCTAGCAAGAGCATTTTTTACATAGGTTTGAATTTCTGACAAAAAAGCTGTTGTATTCGTGAGTCTAGTGCTATCATCCTGTAGCAAATATGAGATCTGTTTAGTATTCCGAGAAGAAGTACAAGCCTCAAGGGGCATCTTCTCCCATTTTTTCCCCCACTGTACCATACCGTTGGCAAGTTTCTAAACATTTCATGGCTTCAAACTGCACTTGGGCTAAATTTGCCTTAGTTTGAGAAGTGGCCGTAAGGAAGACCAACCGTCCAGTGGACTGTTGCAGAGAGAGAGAGAGAGGGAGAGAGAGAGAGAGAATGCAACCTTTCCCATGGGAAGCATTGCTGATCCATGTGTTGTTTACCCTGCAACCTGCCAAGCATTTGAAAACATTGCCTTACATCATTCTTTGTTTCCTCCCACCACTCATTCAGGTCCTCATATAAAAAACATACCGACTTGCATGCTTCCAAGAGGTATCCGAACCTGGTGAAAATTTCAATTATTTTGATTAAGCTCAAATTAATTTTCCATAATCCTGGCCCTCTCCTCAGTTCTGGGAGATTTCCAGATCACTGTTAATAATCTATGGTCAGATGTTGGCAAATCAGTCACAGTAGCTCATATGAGCTGTAAATTTGAAGATACAAAAAAAATAATCAATACACGATGTACAGGGTCCACAAAAATAAGTATGAGGTGTAGTCCTGTACAAGGCTGAAAACACATCTACTAACCCAGATTCCCATATTACAGTTAATAAGGAATTCGTATCACAGAACAGTTTGCTAGTTTTTAGTCCTTGATCTCCGAGGGACAAACCACAATTAAAATCCCCACCCAGGACAATAGTATGGCCTGTGAAAAGGAAAGGTTTAAGGCATCTGAAAGAGGCCACCCTATCAGATTTCAGTTGCGGCGCATATACAATAATAAGGTGAAACACCATCCCTTTCATACAGTCATCCAACAAAAACACCCATCCAGGTTATATCTCTAATAAGTGTATTACTTGTACTTTAGAGAAAAAACAGATCCCTACACCTGTACAAGTCCCTTCCCCCTGGGACCAAAAACTATCTCCCCAGGACCAACTAGCACTTGCAGCCTTCAACTCTATTGGAAATGGAGACAGACATCCTGAAGAAAAAAGCACAGTCTAATGTGGAAGATATAAATTGTGCATAGGTGCTAAGGAGTGTCCTTTCAGACTGCAAATTATTCACATTTAAAGATGCAAATTTCACACTATACAGTTGAGACCCCATATGGAAAGGCCTAATACCCTCATTTAATTTTACTGGAGGCCCGTGTTACCCTCCCACATTTTTTGTACCAGACATCTAATATCTGCAGAAGTATCCATGTCAGATAGGACTCCTGGCACTGAAGAAGGCATAGAGTTAGTGTCAGAGTCACCTTCCATCTCCGGCTATGTGCTAAGCAAGGCAGTGTAGGGGTTATGCAAGGGCAAGGACTCCACAGCCCTGTCTGTGGTCCAGGTCACAGCTTTTGGTCTCCTTCATTTTAGATTTTTGACCACCGTATAGGCTTGTTACAAAGGGGCATCTACCCGGGGGGGCCCCATGCCATCCTGCTGAGTGTCCATGTCAACCTGAGGGGTGTCCAAGGAAGTCAGTGATGTTTGCACTCCCTCTTGTTGGTCAGCTTGGGCCTGAGGTCTATCCCTATCTTCCGTCTGAGGAATGTTTGTGGAAAAGTGAGAACTGGTGTTGGAGTGGCCCTATTTGGTGATGGTCCTGATGTAGTAATCCTGGACCCCGAAATCCAAATTTTCATTGTTCTTAGCTGCCCTGGGGTGGTCAGTAAAGTTATGGCCAGGTTCATCACAAAGATTGCACTTGGGGGGGCATGGAAACAGTGTACTCTGGGATGCCCCAGCTCCACTGCTTTTGCTCCAAGGTAAGATCAGCTGTAACTCTTTCAGGATGAACCACAGCTAAAGGGGTGGCCTGCAGCAACTGCATAGTGGTAATCAAGATGGGGTCTGAGTTCTGTTCACCCTCAGAGTGCCAGGACCGGTTTTAGGACTTTGGGGGCCTCCAGCAAACTCTATGACTGGGGCTTCACAGACAGGCCCCCCCCCCAGTAGTCTTTCTACATAATATTTAAATTTCGTAAAATATATGCCAGCGCATACTTAGGTACTAGATCACATTTGAAAGCCTAGAAACAAGCCCACCACATTTGTAAAATGGAAAAAATGCTACTCAGACTAACTAGAAACCAAATCAAAAGTAAATTCTGGGGAACAAAAAAAAACACTTGAAAGAATATGTACATACATGGGGCATAGCTATTTTTGAATTTCTTACATAAATTCATTAGAAAGAATCTGGCAAGCTCAGCCCCTACATTTACAATGCATCTTAAAAAAATGTGTGGAGATACCTGGTATATGTAACCAACCAAAAGCATCAGCAAAATCACTCACCACCCAAAGAAAGAGACTGCACACAAAAGGTGCTTCATTTTAGCATAAGGTGCAAATGTGCAAAGTCCAATCAAAAGCATATAGTTAAGGAAACAGAGCTCTCCCTGCTCCATTACCCCCCCACTCTGCTGCGTTAAAAGTCTGCATTGTCCATATAATCCAATATGCTTCCTTATTGTAATTGAGGGGTTCTTAGTCTCATCATCCAGCTGAATTATGATTAAGCCTGACCACTACGGTAAAGTGACCACCTCCATCAGTCAGGAACAAATATTATGGTTATAAATTGAAGGGGTTCTTACTCTCATCATTCAGCTGAATTATGATTAAGCCTGACCACTACGGCAAAGTGACCACCTCCATCAGTCAGGAAAAAACATTTTATCTTGCCCTTCAGAGTGGATGTCCTCCTGTTTTCTCAGTCTTGTGGGGTGAACTACTTCCCAGCTTTATTATTTGGGCAGTGTGTTCCAGCCAGTAAGAGGCTCACATGGTTTTACTGGGGAGCTCACCAGTTTGAAGGTTACAGTTTTCCTCCATTCTAAGCTGCCTAAGGGATTTGGCAAGCTCAACCCCGGTATTAGCAGTGAAATTGTGCATGAGTTTTAAAGCTTCAGAGGGACTTTCCAAACTTTTTTGTTGATGAATTCATTGATTAGGTCACTGTTAGGGTGACTTTTGCCAACTTCATGCTCAATGGACAGCACTGCTAGCCCAGACAGTCTTTCTTGGCTCATTGATGACCTCAGATAAGTCTTTATCAACTTCAGTTTTGAAAAACTGTGTTCTGCTGTATCCACAGTTACTGGTACTGTCAAAACAATGCACTCATATAGATTTCATGTAGCTGGTTTTGAAGGAGAAAATGTAGCACTTGTATACAGTAGGTGATGTATCATTCTCAACCATTCCTGCCAGGTTCCTAAGTTCATGTGCAAGTTCATGAGCATCAGAGTCAGAGTGGTTAGTTGTGCTGTCTGTTAATTTTAGTTTGAGAACCTCACACTGTTTTATCAGGTCTTCTATGGAAACAGATTTAGCATTTTATGTTCAACAGAAATCCTAATGTTTTAGCAAACTTTGACATTTGCTGAAATCATTCATTAAGGACAACAGTGTGGTGTCCAGTAGTGTGTTGAAAAACTTACCCTGAAAACTAAGTTTTGGGTCCTGCACTGCATCATCATGTCCTTCATAATCAAATAGTCACTTGACCTTTCTGTGTCTTGTGTGGCGGAATCCAGCTGGGACATCTAGTTCTGCAGCAATCTTTGAGCTCTGTGCCAATGCCTGTTCAAACCCACTCTCTGTACTTTTAAGTATGTCAGTGGTTGAAGCAAGCACCTTCACACAGGTCGATATGTCAACTGAAGCACTCTGCAATATCTTGCTTGCACGGTTGACTTCAAGCAGGACATCATACCAGATGATGAGACATACAATGAATTTGTATGAGAGGAGTTCAGCATAAAGCGACCTTGCCTCTGCATATGTTGCAGGATCTTTGGCTCTTACAGACTCTGCAATCTCCTGCAAAGCACTCCTAAATTCTTGGAGCTGATAGCGAAGTGCTTTTACAGACTCTCTCCGGCACTCCCACCGAGTCTCAGAAAGTGGCTTTGGAGTTATCCGAACATGTTTTTTCAATATTTGCCAGTGGCTTGTTGAGGTAGACCTTCTGCAAGCAACCAAAGAATGAGACAGTATGTCTTGATGAAAGGGCTCCATCGCTAATGATGAGGTTCAGGCAGTGGCAAGCGCATGGCACATAAAATGCTCTGCAGTTTAGTTCTTTTATGCAAGCCTGCACACCAGCTTGTTTGCCTTTCATGTTGCTTCCATTATCATATCCTTGCCCCCGACAGTTGCTGATATCCAGATTATGTTGCAGTTAAGTCTGAAGAAACGAGTCAGTCAGTCCTTCTCCGGTTGTGTCATTGACAGGTATGAACCCCAAAAAATGTTCCTTGATGGTGGCGACATTTTTTGAAACATCCACATGTTGAACAAGTGTCATCTGCTCTTGGTGGCTAATGTCAGGAGTACAGTCCAGGATCACTGAAAAATAGCTGGATTCTTGTATCTGTAATACAATGGCCATACAATTGCACCAGAAATTTTTTGAATTATATCATTTTGAATGTCGTTGCCCAAATAGTGGTCCATTATCTCCTTATTCCGAATCCAATGAATATGTTCAGCCATAGTGGGTTAAACCTTGACAGGAATTCAACCTGCCCCAAAAGTTTCTATTGCCTTGGGTATGAAGCACATCACTTGTGCCATGGAGAGCCATATTCCTCTCAGCCAAGAATTGAATAGTTGGTATGATACGATCCAAGACTCCACGCCAGTGTATTATTTCTTTCTCTATTAGCAGCTGTCTCTTTTCATTCAGTGTCTGGCCACTCTTCAATCTTGTCTCCAGTTCCTTCCACTTTATCATGCTTGCTACCCATTCTGGTGCATGGTCATGAGAACTTAAAGCCTTGACATTGCTCTCCATGCGGATAACCTCCAGTCTGAAGAAGATTGTTTGAGCATCAAAATAATTTGCAGGCAAATCAGAACAATGCATCCTTGGAGACAGAGTCGTTAACCAAGTCGCTTACTCTCTCACGCTGGGCAGAGTGCAAAATAATTTTCTGCTGTGAATCTTCTCTTTTTCTCATTCACTGGGAATTGTGGCAGTATGACTTGAACAGGTCCATGTTTCACAGATGACACTCGTACCTCATCCCTTAGTGTGTCTGGCCAAGTTCCAAGATCCTCAAATGAAATTTCAGAAGATCCAGCTAAATCACATATGATGGTGTCTATGCAGGTGAGCACAGTACTGACAGTGGCAGGTGCATTCCTGGTCTCTTCTGAAGGCAAAACTCCTGGAATGATATGTTCACATGTGGTGGCAACAGCACAGACCATGGCAGGTGCATTCCTGGTCTCCTCTGAAGGCAGAACTTCTGGGGTGATGGTGGACACCATTTCTTCCACTACAGCAGTTGCAGGAACTTGTGCTCCAGGTTCAGATGCACTTTCAAGATCAGCTCCACTTCCTAGGCTTTCACACAAATGTAACGGGGTAGTAAAAAATTTCTCAATGGCACCTCCTTGCCGCTTTGTGTCTTCATCTGTCTTCTGGTGTAACTTTCTCTTATCGTAGCTCCCGACAAATATGTGCACTTCATTTCTTTTTTTAAACTGAAGGTGCAAAAAGCAAATGGATTAACGTTTTCACTAGAATTTTCAAATGTACTGTAGAGCAGGTTTTTACTTTCCCTGTTCACTTAACTGGAAGCTGACTACATCAGGCATTTTAATATTCAGCTTTGTGGATCCAGCAATCCTGCTTTCTGTGAATATTGTGATATGTAGATGCCAAGGCCCTAAGACCTACATTGAGATGGCCACAGAAAAAAGTTGTACTGTGATAGTCAGCACCCTCACACTAGGAGGATCATGACTCCAAAAAAACACATTGGGTGTGTCACAGCCCCACCCCCACCCATGGGGAGTCCATGGCCACTTTACCATTTTGCTACACTGGGAGAGTCCTGGTTCCTCACACCCCACGCTAGGATGATCAGACCTCCACCCCCAACCCCCCTGGAGCCATGAGGCTTAGCTGGATATCTGAATTTGGGTAGAGAGATGTTGATTTTACTGGTCGTCAATAGGCAGGCATGTTTACCAGTGGGACTGCATGTGTTTGTGTGCATGTCTGTGAGAGTTAGAGTGAATATTTATATACACACACACGCACACACACAGTTAATAAAACCAATTTCTTAACAGGAATTTGCTTGGCTGTTTCTTTAACTACCCACACATCACAACTCAACAAACTCAGGAGGAACTAAGCAAGCTAGAGGCGTGGTCAGAGTGATGGCAGCTGGGGTTCAATGCAAAGAAGTGCAATGTTATGCACTTTGGGGTGAAGAACCCAAGGAGAGAATACTGGCTGGGAGGAGTTAAGCTGGGGCTCACTGAGGAGGAGAAGGACCTGGAATAATGGTAACAGGGACCATGGACAACACTGCCCAGTGCATGAGAGTGGCTGCAAAAATGAACAAAATGCTGAGGTGCATAGTGAGGGTGCTTTCGTCCAGGCGGAGAGAGGCAGTCTTGGCCCCTCAACAGGTTGCTGGTAAGGCCGCACTTAGAGTATTGTGTTCAGTTTTGGGGGCCGTACCTAAAGCGTGATATCAGGCTACTGGAAGGGGTACAGGAGGGCAACAAAGATGATGTGGAATGGAAGGGACACAGACTATGACAATAGGCTGAGAGACATGAATATTTACACCCTGGAGGTCAGAAGGGACAAGGGGGACATGACAGAGACATTCAAGTATCTGAGGTGGGGAATCAGTAAGTATGAGGTAGATGGGGTCTTTGATTTAAAGAGGGTGAGGGTCACCAGGGGGCATGCGCCAACAATAGGGGGAAGATTTAGGAAGGAAATGAGGGGACACTATTTCACAGAGGGGGTGGTAGCAAAATGGAATGCCCTACCAGAATGGGTGATACCATGTAAATCTGTGAACAGTTCCAAAAGGGCATGGGACAGGGAACAGGGGAGGGTGGGAGGTGGCAGTGGGATGACAAATGGGAGGGGTGGGGTAGCTGCACACTCGAGCAGACTTAGCTGGACCAGGTGGTCTGTTTCTACTGGCATATTCATATTTTCGTATGTTCCATCTCTACAGGCTTTGCTTTAATTATCATACTGGGTATTTCTGGTTTGCACATTACATGTAAGAATCATTTTTAGAACTGTGATGTAGTTTATGACCCTTGCTTGATCATTCATTGTTGGCACAATGCATCCATGTTCTGCTATAGAACTTTGTGGCTGAGAAGGACATAAACTACATATAATTCTAAAATGTTACTTAAACACCAGAGGGTAGATGAGAAACCCCACTGAGGTAACTAAAAGCCTTCAGAAATGGAACAATTACAGAATTAGAAAATATATTGAAAACAGCTTCCAGTGAGCAAGATTACTTCAAATTCAGTGCTGTTCCCATTAACACATTTAGTGCTCACCTGGTGTGTGATGCAGTATCTACCAAGTACACCCGAGCAGTTGTTAATGAGTTCTAATCAAAAACAAGTATTTGTCAATGCGAATGTTTGCTTGCTGGCACTGGCAGTGGTAGTGTAGAAGTTACAGAGCCGTGTAATAGGAATGGCAGTGAATATTGAACTGAAGCCAACCCCACCACCACCCTACAGAGTGACAGGCATTGGGGTGTGCGTTTGGGCCATCAGCCATAACAGCCATGCCATTTCACCACACCCACCCTGCAGACACTGACAAGTGTCACAGTGTTCCTTGGGGTCTTTGGCCTTATAGCACCCATTCCACTAGGAATACGGTGAGATGGGTGCGATATAGGAGAATGGGGTGAACATTGGGGACGAAGAGTCCAAGGCATACCTCGGTGCCTTTCACTGGCTGCAGGGTGTGGAATGGTATGAGCATTACAGGCAAGAATCCCAAGTCACACCCATGATGCCTGTCATTCTCTACAGGGTTGGGCGCTATGGTTGGAAACCCTAATACCTTAGGCATTCGTTGGTATTTTCACTCCAAATGTTCAACATGGTTTTTTTGTAACCCCACCTCATGAACAGGGGGAATATCAGTTTGTTAGCCAAAAGCTGCTTATGTACAGCAACTATGGCATTTAGCACCACAGGTGCAAAAATATTCCGAACAGGATGTAAAAAATGACAGCTGTACTGTTCATGGGGAGGTGTAAAAAATGGCAATGTTGCAAATCTGCAGTAAAAATATTAAAAAAAATGATGAAGTCATGAGCGTACATAGAAACTGTGCAATGTACACCCGTAATATAATTAGGTTGGGGATTTTTTTTTACAGCATATTGTCAACTCAGGCATTTTGGTGCCTCCGATCATGAACAATGTCACTGTGGTTTTCTTTATCTGTCCTGAACAATGATTTCCCACAGTGACCATGCATCTCTGTACTGAAAGTGTGAAAACACACTTCGGCCATGTTGTGAAAAATGACAGCTGTACTGAAAATAAGGAAGTGTGGAAAAATGCCACTGGTGAAAATCTGGACTTAAAATATTACAAAGTCATGAACTTCAGGGGTGCGTGAAAACTACCCAATGCTCATTCATAACATAGTCATTTTATGGACTTTCGTCACCAAATTTTCAACATAGCCATTTAAGACCTCTGCTCATGAACAGTGTAACTGTGATTTTCTTAATCTGTCCCAAACATTGTTTTTGCACACCAACAGCACCATTGTGCGCTACATGTGCGAAAACATATTTTGGGCAGCATATGAAAAATGGCAGCTGTACTGTTCATAAGGAAGTGTAATAAAATGGCAATGTTGAAAATCTGGAGTGAAAATATTAAACTCGCAAACTTATGAGCATGCATAGGAACTGCACAATGCACGCTCGTAAAACAATCATTTTAAGGAATTTTTTCACCAAATTTTCAACATAGCCATTTTAAGACCTCTGCTCATGAACAGTGACACTGTGATTTTCTTAATGTGTCCCATACATTGATTTCGCACATCGACTGCGCCATTGCGCTCTACATGGGCGGAAACACATTTTGGGTAAGATGTGAAAAATGACAGTGGTACCACTCATAAGAAGGTGTGGTAAAATGGCAATGTTGAAAATCTGGAGTGAAAATATTGAAAATTTGCGAACTTATGAGCGTGCGTAGAAACTGCGCAACGCACGCTCGTAAAACAGTCATTGTTAGGAATTTTTTCACCAAATTTTCAACATAGCCATTTTAAGACCTCTACTCATGAACAGTGTCACTGTGGTTTTCTTAATTTGTCCCGTACATTGGTTTTGCACACTGACTGCGCCATTGTGCGCTACATGGGCGGAAACACATTTTGGGTGAGATGTGAAAAATGACAGCTGTACTACTCATAAGAAGGTGTAGTAAAATGGCAATGTTGAAAATCTGGAGTGAAAATATTGAAAATTGCAACATACAGAAAAGTGTGAGAACTGCGCAACACACGCTTGTAAAACAGTTGTTTTTTGAATTTTCCACCAAATTTCACAATAGGCTTTTGAGAGCTCACCTTATGAACACTGGCAGTGTCGTTTCATTAATCAGTCCCGAAAGGTGATTTCAAGCAGTGAATGTGAAATCACCCTTCGGACCCGAATAACGCCATGACAGTGACATCATTCATGAGAAGGGGTCCCAGAAACCCCATGTTGAAAATTTGGTGCAAAAATTCAAAAAATGCCTGAGATATGCAACAAAGATGAAAAAACCCTATCGAGCCCATTATACAGCTTACCGGCATTTCCTCAGTTCGCGGTCGGCTTTGAAGAGTGCAGACGTGTTCCTGGTCCACCAAAGATCATCGCGCCAAGGTCCGGAGGTAAGTATAGGTTGGTGGGGGGTGTGGGGAGGCAGGGTGCGCAGTGGGTGGGTGTGGTTGTAGGGGGGCAGGAAGACTGCGTGGGACCGTTTTTGCTTTACAGGTTAAAAAAAAAAAGAGACGATGCGGGACGTTTGCCACGTTGAGGTGGGCTCCCAGCATGGCAGAAGGACAGCTGGGGGGGCGTGGAGCTGACGGGGGATTAGGCACCCCTATCGGCCATGGCATTTGTTGCCACGCTGGGATGGGCTCCCAGCGTGCCACCTTGTACTCGGAGGGGGGGAGAGTGAAGCCGACGGTGGATTGGGCACCCCCATCGGCTATACCATTGAGTTGCCATGCTGAGGTGGGCACCCAGCATGGCATTTGGAAGGCTTTGGGGGGAGCGCAGCACAGCCGACAGGGGATGGGGCACCCCCGTCGGCTATAGAGTGTGTGCGTGGTGGGGCAGCACGCAGTACTTGTGTGTGTGTGTGTGTGTGTGTGCAGGGGGAGCTGCGCATGAGCAGGTGATATCTTATTGCTGCTCACTGAAGCATAGCTCCCCCTTTCAACTGTATGCAACTGCATTTTGGAGCTTGTCACAGACAGCTCCAGCATGCATTGGCTTACAGGGGCCATGCCTGCCAACACACTGACTGAATTGGAAGAGGGGGTGACACACCTCCAAAATCTCGGATGATGGCGCTATGTTTCTTGCACATGCGTGCAAGCAAACATAATTAAGCTGTCTGCATTTTTACATTGTCCTACAGACTCTACCAGGTGAGCATAGTAAAGAGCTGCTAATGAGCCCACAGCCACATGCATTTTTTTAACATTTGTCCTACTAATGCCATCAGGATCTCATAAAGATCTGCTAATGAGTCATGAGTTAACTCAATCAGACATTTTGTCCCACATCTGTGAAAGCATTCCATGTTTGAGAGCTCTAGAAAAAAATTGAGTTAATGTGACAAATATTTTTCAGCCTGGATTGGCACTTTAATTTGTTTTCAAAAGGAGTGTGGGTCTTTTGGTATTCACCTCAGGGCCCTACTGGCACATCACCCAGGTAGACCACCCATCAACTGAGTCCCTATGCCAAAGTGCATCCGCCTCAAAAAGCTTAACTATATAACAGCAACCCAAAATAAGCGTAACTGGTGTGGGCCCCAGCCCCAGCCAATGTGCAGAGCTAGTTAAATGAGAGCCATACATCTTTCTTTACAAACCTTATCCAGTGGTAGCTACTCACACTGCTCATTCAAACTCTAAATGAGAGGTGCTACTACATGGCAACAAAACAAAAGTTAGTGCACCCTCACCCAGCACCCCATCACTCACCCCAAAAGGGATAAACCTCTAGCCTTGTCAACCACAACACAAGACAGCAAGAGAAATAAAATCCTCACACTTACATTTTTTTGTCACAATACAAAACAGTGCCCACAGGGGAGGGCTTTGATGCAGTGGCATTTAAACAAGCGTGGGACAGGTATAAGGGAACAGTGGTGGAAAGGAGGGGTGAAAAGTCATTTATTAGGTAGGGTCAGTCAGAGGCTGCAAGCTGGTGTAGGGCTTATTATGGAAAGATTAGATAGGCCTACTTGTCCTTATCTGCCAACAGTTCCTCCCATGTTTTCTATAGAAAGTTAATGCAATCCTGTCCTGTTGAGCCGGGCATAATGTAATAATGCATGCTTATAAAAAAAAAAAAAAAAAAAAGGCAGTAGCATAGCAGATGCTGTTTTCACAGTTTCCAACAGTCATATCTGCATACCTAGAGAAAGCCTGAAAACTGCCACACTTCCCAATTGTAATTATGAAGAAAGCTTCCAGGAGAAATCATAACTGTAACATTTAATCATAAAATGTAATTTAATCATAAAATGTACATTATTAGTACTACTAACATCTACAGATTCGATGCCACTAATCAAATATAGTTCAAATCATTACCCAAATTTACCAGAGCAGAGAAACAAAATCTGAACTGATGTAGAACTTTACCAGTGGCTATCTAGCCTAGCAAATCACATGTAAACAGTAACAATGGACATGTAAACTTATTATAAATGTTCAAATTTTAACCATCAAACTTATCACTAAGGTGTGGTAGTTTTAAGGCTTTCTGTAGATAATGACGTGACTGTTGAAATATCAAAACAGATGCTCCATCTTCTGTACAAGCAGTCTTGCAAAACAACACTATAAATGCTGCATTTCAATAATTTAGAACTGGAAGAAAAACCTCCTTAACTGCTCAGCCAGCTGCAGCAGCTGCACAATTTGACAGTAATACAAGACCTGAAGAGCAACACTATAAATTATGCATTTAGACAAGCCTATTTCTGAGTCATTCTTTAGAAAGTCTTTACCATTATGGTAGACTCAGTGAATTTAACTCTGTTTCCTGCCTTAAGTGTACATTTAAGGGCTATTTTTATTCCATTTATTCACAGTGATAGGACTTGCAAATTTAAATCATTACTACTAGTTTAGTTTAGTTTTAGTTTAGTTTAGTTTAGTTTATTAGTCTAGGAATTAATACCTTTGAGCCAGGGCTCTTTTACAAAGGTTCCACGTCACAAAGAACATATAACAAAGCACGATACACATTAACAGGTAAAACCAGATAGGAAAGTTACATAATAAATTTGCTATTAACAGTTTAAGGCAGTAACGTTTTTAGAAGTTTCATAGAAAAACAAGCTATAACAGGTTCAAACGGGTAGAGAATTTGGAGGATAAAGAAACTTCCAGGGAGAGGGTGATCATTAGGAGCCAAAAGAAGGCAAGAGAGGAGGAAAGGTGGTGAGCGGGTGAAGTAAGTGAGAGGGACAGAAAAAAAGGGGGGAGAGAGTGAGTTTAGGTGGGAGACAGGAAGCAGTAGAGGTACCAGAGGGCTCATTAGTCAGGGAGGAAGAGGCCTCAGATGTGAGGATGGACACGAGGAGTAGTAGTCTTTATCTAGCACAATCACAGTTGCTAGTTGTTGTGAGGTGGGCAGAGAGCATGGATTTGAAAGCTTCGAGCGAGGTTGAGGATTGAGTAGGTGGACTAAGCGCATTGAACCATGTCAGGGCCCTGTATGCGAAAGATCTTTGTCCCTGTGCAGTCCGGCATCTGGGAGCCAGGAAAGGTTGGCGTTCAGATCTGGTGGAGGGTCGTGAGCCAGGATCCGGGTGGAGTAGGTTTTGGATACATAATGGAGTCAGTCCCAAGATAGATCTTTTTGCCATAATGCAGGTGAAAACAATAAGACGATTTGATATGGTCAACCAGCCTGATTCATAGTACAATTCACATGTGTGAGTCAGTCTTTGAGCCCCCATGAGGAGCCGGCAGGCATTATTTAGAGTGATTGAGATATGCCTTAGAGCAGTGGAGGTAGCTGAGCCATAAATAATAAGGCCATAGTCAATGATAGAGATTATGGAACTCTGTATAGCTATTCTCAATGCCACTTGATTTAGAAATTCACGGCTACGGAATAGTAGTCCAAGACGTTGGTTCACTGTTTTCGCAGTGTTGTCAGTATGAGTTGCAAAGGTGAGCCCCTTGGTCAAATGTGATGCCAAGGTATTTGAAAGTATTTACTTGGTCCAGTGTATTTCCTGCAGAGGTTTGTATGGTGAGTGGAGTATGCCTATTTTTGTTTTGGTGATTGGTGAAGAGCATGGCTTTTGTTTTATTGTGTTTAGCACAAGTTTACTATCCAGGAACCACCTTTCAACACTAGAGAAAGCAAGTTGCAGGCTTTTGTGTGGGAGTTTGGATCCTTGTGGGAAGAGAATTACAGCATCATCAGCGTATAAGATTATTTTCTCCTGGCAGATATCTGGGAGGGTTAAGGAACAGGCTAAAGGGACTGGGCCAAGAATTGATCCTGCGGTACACCCAAGAGAACTGGTTTGAAGTTAATAGTTGGTTAGAGATTTTACAGCCTGTGACTGATTGGGCAGGTAACTTTTTACCCAAGCACAAGGACCTCCGGCCAGGCCTAGGCTGGTAAGTAGGGAGGTAAGTAGGCCATGATGGACTGTGTCAAAAGCTTTTGTGAGATCGATAAAGACTGTACCTGTTTGGTACCCTTTGTCCAGGGCTGAGTGGACTTCTCCAGCGAAATCGAGTAAGGCTGTTGTTGTACTATGTCCTTTCCTAAAGCCATGCTGTTGATTACAGAGTAGATTGTATTTGTCCAGGTAATCAGAGAGTTGGTCTGCAACTATTTGTTCAAGTGCTTTGGAGAGGGGAGGGAGTATTGATATTGGTCGATTGTTTTCTGTTGAGGTAACTGGCGTAACTATGGCAGATTTCCATTTGTTGGGAAATTGACTTTGGCAAAGTGACAGATTAAGAATTTTTGCAAGGGGGTGAATTACTTTATCCAGGGTGAGAGACAGGATTTTTAGATCTAGCGTGTCACTACTTGTTCTGAATTTGGAGCAGGCCTTTCTTATGTACTTGTGGGCTTCATGCACTTTGATTTTCTTGAAGTAAAATTGTGGATTGTCAAGAGGGGTGTTTTGTGATACTAGGCTAGGCACAGGTAAGTCTGAGAAGAAATCTGGGGGGAGGACCCCACTAAGGTCTGTGAATGTCTTATTAAGCGCATCTGCAATAGTCTTTGGGTCAAGAGTGGTGGATCCATCAACTTTCATAATGGTAGGTGACGATTTTGCTTATTTACCCATTATGTTTTGGATGTTGTCCCAAAAAGCTCTTCTGTCACCCCAGGTGGATTCAAGGGCCTTTTGAAATAGTCGCTCTTCATTTGCCTAATTTGTGAGGTACATCTGTTTCGTGCCTGCTTGTATTTTAGGGTATCATGAGGTGAGCCTGTGTCTCTGGCAATTGCCAGAGGTGGTCCCGACCCTTGAGCTCGGCAAGTAGTTTGGCAGTAATCCATGGATTTGATAGCGCTTTGATTTTACGTTTTTTTACTGGGGTATATAAATCGCATGCAGTGTTGAAAGATTTAAAGAAGTATTCTAGTGCGGTATTAATATCAGTTGATTCAAAAATCAGTATCCAGTCCTGTTGCAGGAGATAGGTTTTTAACTTGATAAGATTCCCATGAGGCAATACTCTGCTTGTTATAACCTTGGGGGGTGGCTTGAGAAATTTATTAGACCAGGTACAGGACACTGGGGAGTGGTCACTGAGGGAGTCAGGGAGAACTTTAATGTTTTTTATCCGGTCAGGGTGATTTGTGAGAACCCAGTCAATAAGGGTGCTGTACCTGTTTGTAATTTTCGGGTGGGGAGGTTACTATCTTCGTCAGGTTTGCTGCTAGGATGTCATCTTTGTAGGAGCCAGTGTCAGAGACGAGCCAGTTTATGTTGAAATCTCCGAGGAGGAGGAGCTCATTTTCTGAGGGCTGCAGACTAGCAAAATCAAGTACAGACTTAATACTGGCACGGTGGTCTTTTGGAGGGATATAGACTGTGGCCACTGTGGCTACTATTTTATTTATTTAAAATTGGTGACCGGGAAAAGCATGCTGAGCCAAGGCTCATTTCCAGGTGCGACCTGGGTACATGTAGTACAAGGTGGTAGTCAGGGAAATACAAATACAGTGATTTTCAAGTAACAGACGAGTGACACATTATGGTACATTCACATGGAGTTTGGTGGAGAGGTTACACTTTAGAATGAACAGCAGGATTGAAAAAAGAATACCTTAATTTCATTTCTAGACCATTTATACCTTTAAATTTCAGGTGCGTGTATTTACATATTTACAGTAGTAGAGTTATCGAAAAATTGAGTTACCAAATAAGAAATACTGTGTGAAGATATGTTTTTTTTAATAATTGTAGTAAGAATCCAGTTTCATTTCCCACAAGACATTGATCAAAACAAATGAACTGAAAATAAACGAACTGGTTCTTTAAAAAAGGAAAAAAGCTTCATCGTGCAGCATACCAGCAGAAGTAGTGTAAAGAACTCCCCCCCTCCGAATCATTTGTACCTGTGACCACAGGTAGTTGGTTTCATAGGTCTTAATTTGTGCAGACTTTTAACTTGCTGAAACCGGCAGGCTTTATTTTCTCCATTAGCAACACGTCTATTTGATTTACTATGAAAAGACTTTTACAACATGCAGTAGGCTCTAATAGGGAATAAAGCAGAATTGACTGCCTTTTACACTTTTGATAACCTTGCAGACTTCTGACTGCAAATACTGAACAACTCCATTAGTACAGTCTCACTACACAGCTTTTAAACTTTCTCTGCCACAGGGACTATGGAAGCTGAGCCTTAAAGAGAACCAAATATAAAGACAGTATATTGTACTACCCCTTACAATACAGTAATTAAAGCCTCGCACCTCACAGCATTCTTTCACATTTATTTTTTATTTTATTTTAGCTTTTGTTGACTGGGTAAGTACACTAGACAAGTATTATGCCTATTTTCAGGAACGACCCGGGAGAGTGCAACATAGGGATACAGACATTTTTACAGTAGAGAGTAAGTACAGCATGACAACATATAGGAAATAGTAAACATAGTCCAGGGGTATGGAAGGTCATAATAAAACTTATAACTTTAAGGTTAATGTACCCCCGGGGTGAGTAGGTCACCTACAAATTCCAACAAAACCATATACACATTTTACACATTAGAGACAATTTAGAAAGGCAATGTCCAGGGAACCTTGACATGGTCAGTGTGCCCTAGGTCGGGTACCCTGGTAAATTGGTAGAGTCAAGGAAAACAGCAGGAGTTACGGGTAGCATCTGAGGGAGGCAATCTTTGAACCGGAAAGACAACCATATTGAGAAATTCTCTAGGGAGGCTTAGGGCAGTCACACGCTGAGGCTAGTTTCAGGAAACCCCAGAGGGAATTACGGAAGCACAGGTGGGAAGAGGTCAAATGGGTATGCACAGGAAGGGAGTTCCAGAGTCTGGGCGCCTATGTGGCAAAGTCCCGGTCACCCATGAGGTGCACGGTGGAGGGACCATGAGCATCCCAGGGCCTGGGACCTGAGGTGGTAGGTAGTAGTGTCAGTTTGCGGCAGGAGCAGTGCCAGCTCTGGGGGTGCCAGTTCTGATCACTCTGTCTGCAGAACAGCCCACCCCAAAGTCCAGGTACCTAGCTGGGAGAGCCATCAAGTTTATCGATAACTCGTAGCGATGGGTGAGACGGGGACAGCAAGGGCAAAGCATTGACAAATGCGTTAGCGTCGGTGCCACCGAGTAAGATGAGTCTGTGGAGAGTGAGCGAATAGGTGCAGACCATAGCTGAGAGAGGGAAGAAGAACACCTTCACGAGGGCTAGTCTCAGCCGCTGGTGGAGTTGAACTTGGCCCTGTAGGCCAGGCCCAGCTTGCAGTTTACTGCCCTGCAGATGTTTAGGATGTGACTACCCATGTCAAGTTGAGGGTCAAGGGTAAACCCCAGGTATTTGGCAGAGTTCACTACAGGGAGGGAGATCCGTCAGGACAGGAAATCTTTAACAAGGCTGACGGGCTTTGAGTTTGGCTGTTGAGCCAAAGAGCATGCCTGTGTTTTTTCAGGTTCAGGACCAGTTTGTTTTCAGTGATCCAGGTTTGGACTTTGTTAAAGTCTTGGACATGGCCTTGTTGAGAGTAGCGACATCTTGGGCATGTGCCAGGATCACAGGTCGTCAACATAGAGGGTGGCACTGCAGGTGGAGGTCACCACAGGTAGCTGGTTGATAAAGAGGAAAGAGGAGAAGGCCGGTACCAAACCCTGAGGGACACGGAGGTCACTGGAAGGGACTCTGAGAGGACTTTATTGAAACTGGTCCACTGCATTCTACCATGCAGGTAGCCCATAAGCCATTTCATGGCGAGTGGAGAAAGACCGAGTGACCACAGTTGTGAGCCAAGCAACTTGTGGTCAACAAGATCAAAGGCTTTGGACAGGTCAATAAATATGGCTCCGGAGAGTTTGCCCTGATCCATGGCTGATCTAATTCTGGATGTGACCAAGATCAGGGCAGTAGTGGTGCTGTGACCCTTGCGAAAACCGTGCTGGGCCGGGACAGCAACTCCTGTGACTGGATGTGCTCAAATCTGTTCGCCACTACCTTTCAAGGAGCTTACTGAGGGATGAGAGGATGGCAATCGGGCGATAATTATCGGTAGTTTAGGATTGCCTTGCTTCAGTACTGGGACAATCCTGGCCTCTTTCCAGATATCGGGAAGGTACGCTTCAAGGGATAGGTTAAAGATGTGGGCTACTGGATAGGCAAGGTGGACAGCGCCAAGCATGAGGAGCTTTGATTCCAGGTTATCTGGCCAGGACTGGAGTACTGGAGAGGCCAGCCAAGTGCCTCTGGGTGTCCAGTACAGACACTTCCCTGAGGTTAAACATTAACCGAGGGGGGTGACCCTCCTTCCGAGCCGAGGGGGGAAGGGATGGGGCGAGCTCTTGATGGACGAGAAGAGTGCAGTGAAGGCAGAGAGATCTGTGAAATGTGAATTTAGGGAGTTGGCAATGGTGTGGGGGTTCGTGCAGGAGACCCCATTGATAAACATGTCGGATACCCCTGGTTGGGAGGATCCGTTGACAAGAGTTTTTATATTCCTCCAGAAACTCCTGGGGTTGCTGGCGGTGCTAAGTAGGGCGGACTTGCAGAAGTCACTTTTCGAAGCCTTAATGGCCTTTTTACAAGTGTTTCTAAGGTGTCTGTATTTTTGGAAAGTGGTGGGATCACTGGAACTTTTGAAGTGGGCCCAACACTTGTCTCTCTCTTGCATTTGGGCTAGGAGATTCTCATGTAACCAATGAGTAGCAAACCCTCTCACCCTTCTGGTGACCTTGGGGGCATGCTTATCTTGCAGGGTCCCAAAGATAGTGATGAAGGAGGAGGTTGCCACTGAGGGGTCAGTGGCCCCTAACACCTCGGACCAGTCAGTAAGCCGTAGGTCATCCAGGAACTCCCCAGGGTCAAACCTGGAGTAGTTCCTGACATGCAGGATTTTGTGAGGAATCTTGGGGGAGGAAATTTTCCATACACAGTAGACCGGTGAGTGGTCTGAGATAGAGTCCGGCAGTGTACCAGCTAAGGAGATTCTATCCGGGTGGTTGGCCATGATCCAGTCCAGTAGGGTACGGAGGATCCGTCGCTGACCGCCTGGTTGGATCCTGGATGAGTTGAGTCAGAGTAAAGTTAGCAAGTAGGGCCTCATGCTTCACACTACCTCCAGCCCAGTTGAGGTTGGCGTCCCCTAGGATTAAGGTTCATTGTCCCCAGCGTTGGGACCAACTGAGTCTAGGAGGTGGGTCAATCCGGGAGCCCACCCTTAGGTGGGTTGTGGGGTGCACCAGGTGCAGTTTCTTTGTGTCCCAAGTAGGAGTAGCACATGGGTACCTCGCACTGGGACACGTGGGATTGATGGTGGGCAAGTAGGGAGACTTTGAGATGGCACTTGTGGTAGATCAGTATGCCTCCCCCTCTTGCTCCCGCTCTGTCCAGGCAAGTGAACTCGTACCAGGAGTTTATGTTGGAATTACATGAGAGGGTTGCCAGTGCTCAGCCTCCATAGCTTTGAATTAAGCTGCTGTGGCTCTACAAGTTATTGACTTAAAATAGGAAGGGGTGCATATTTAAAGACATAAACCCAGAAGCTCCATTAGTTCCCAAAACTCCTCGGGTGTAATTCCAACGCTGCTAGTAGCATAGAGTTGCCTTCTCTTGTAAATCTACGGACATCACAACAAGGAATTTTATACTCTACAGTACACTCACAGTAGTGACTTAATAAAGAGATTTTGCCACGGGCATCCATGCTCTGTCACTTACAAGTTATTACATCCTTGCCCTGCTTACTAGATCTTCCAGTGCTGTATTGGGGCATACTACAATATCCTGAGTGTACTCATTTTGGATACAACCATATACCACCTTTTGCTTGTTTATAATGGATCACTACAATGTATGGTATAGCCACTATTGTTGGATTCAATACAATTTTGCAAAGTAGGATTCACAGTAACTATCAATGTCTTTATTCCTCAAAACATTTCTTATGTTTTTACTTATTCTTAACAGTTTTTATAGTGTAGGGTATCCAAATTTAATTATTGACAACTGCCTAGCATGAGACAATGCCCTTGAACAGCATACCTCTTAACAGT
This sequence comes from Neoceratodus forsteri, assembly GCA_016271365.2. Lineage (NCBI taxonomy): Eukaryota > Metazoa > Chordata > Ceratodontiformes > Ceratodontidae > Neoceratodus > Neoceratodus forsteri. Next base: position 653,104,546 of record CM057450.1, on the reverse strand, counting down.
TCCTCCTTTTACATATCAGTCAGAACCCCACTGTCCCACATGATTGAGGGCTGCGGGTGTGTGCTGCTCAGCATTCTGCACTAAAGCAGAAATTCATAGTAATCTGTGTTTCACAATGAATAGCATACTTTATGAACAGGAAAGCACCTATTTCCACAGTGAGATTCATAGAAACATAGACAATGATGGCAGAAGAAGACCTACAACCCATCCAGTCTGCTGGAGTTCCCCATTTAGCCCTGGTCCTTGGACCTACTATATGTGACTCAATCTGTAAGATTTGAGGAGGTCTCCCACATTTTGCCTTTTACTCCATTATGAAGGACAGTGGCCTGTACTGAGGAACATAACCTCCAGGACTAATGCCACCTACTTTACCAGAACTAACCCAATTAATGTTCCAAAGAACAACCTGGAAGATTACAGAATCTGGTCAATTAAAAACTGACAGAACTGTAAAAAAAGTCATTAATGCTAGAGCTATATTAATGTTTCTGAATATAGCTTGGTGTTCCACCCTGGAGCCAAGAAAGGTGTGCTAAACACTATTTCCTCCTTCCCCTCACTAGAATTGCCTGCCCATCCTTATCTCATCTCAGTACCTACATAAAACCAAAAAAACACATGGCAAAACCAGGATCTCAATTGTTAGTAAGCTCATCTAAAGCAAGCAAACATATACTTTTTCCATTTCTGCTGCTCTGTGTCTATGCAGTACCCTCTTGGCTTTAACAGTCAGTAGCAGCCATCTCATCTCCCAGTCCCAAGTATCCCTAGCTTAATAGTATCAGTATTTAATTTAGCACAAGCATTGAAGTCAAACAAGTACATACACCTAAAGAAACTTGGTCTCTGACTCTGGTGAGGTGTAAATGCTTCTACTACTACTACTGCTGCCTGCTGAGAGTTATTATTTCTTAACAGAAATAAATGATTTACAGAAACAGCAGTCAGCAGAGCAAGCAGTACTGAGGGCACTAGCAGGGCTGTATCAGCGGCAGAGAGAATAACGGCAGGTCGGCAGCAGTCAGATCAGGAACCACCGGGTAGCGGTAAATTGGCTGGCTGGCTTCAGATGCAGTGGTCTTCTCTCTCTCTCCCCTCCAAGTTCGCGATAGCGACTCAACAGCAGGATTCTCCCTGACGCTCTGGAACTGGTCCTCAGCTGAATAGTTCCAAGCGTGCCTGAGGCATCATCTTTATGGAACAGTCACAGACCTGAGTGGGGACCAAACATTTCAGGTCCGAGGGGGAGGAGGTGCAATAACAGCAAGGGACTAAGTGGAGCCCTGTTATTGGCTCCAATAGCACTTCCACGCCACCATGATGTGCTGTACAATACGGGAACATGTGGAAGCATACATCCTTCTTGGAGTCTCTCTGGACAGGACAGCATGGACGTGCACGCGGGCAGGATGATTTTTGTTTTTAACTGTTAGTTTGAGCAGCTGAGAATAAGATCGGTGGGGTCCTTGACTTATTTGTGTTTGTGGACGCGGAGTGACCTTGTGGCCAGTCGGTTCCCAACTTCAACTTGCCAGTGAGTTGCTTCCTAACTTGCCTAGGGAAAGGAAATCAGGCAGGCGGCGGGCACCGGATGGGCAGCATGAATAGTGATGCTATGCTAGTGAGATGATACGAATAAGAAAAAATGTATAAATGAACGAACTACTACTAACTAGCAACTAGGAAGGTATGTAATGCTGCTGGGCTGCTGCTTTTCTAATTGAACAAGCATTTGTCAATGCCGAATGATGCTTGCTTCTATGTGCTGTTTAGGTATTTGGAAGTCATTGGAGTGCAAATATTGAAAATTTGCGAACTTACGAGCGTGCGTAGGAACTGCACAACGCACGCTCGTAAAACAGTCATTTTTAGGAATTTTTTCACCAAATTTTCAACATAGCCATTTTAAGACCTCTGCTCATGAACAGTGTCACTGTGATTTTGTTAATGTGTCCCATACATTGAGTTTGCACACCGACTGCGCCATTGTGCGCTACATGGGCGGAAACACATTTTGGGCAGGATGTGAAAAATGACAGCTGTACTGCTCATAAGGAGGTGTGGTACAATGACAATGTTGAAAATCTGGAGTGAAAATATTGAATATTTGCGAACTTACGAACCTGCGAAGGAACTGCGCAACGCACGCTCGTAAAACAGTCATTTTTAGGAATTTTTTCACCAAATTTTCAACATAGCCATTTTAAGACCTCTGCTCATGAACAGTGTCACTGTGATTTTCTTAATTTGTCCCGTACATTGATTTAGCACACCGACTGTGCCAATTCTAGATTACCTGAGAAACACATTTTGGGTGAGATGTGAAAATGACAGCTGTACTACTCATAAGAAGGTGTAGTAAAATGGCAATGTTGAAAATCTGGAGTGAAAATATTGAAATTTCACGAACTTACGAACTCCTCTAGAGCATTGTGCAACAAGCTTGTAAAACAGTCATTTTTGAATTTTCACCAAATTTTCAACATGGGATTTTGGGACCTTCTCATGAATGATGTCACTGTCATGGCGGTATTCAGGCCTGAAGGGTGATTTACTTGATCTTTCGTGAAATCACCTTCAGGCGACCATGCCATGACAGTGACATCATCTGGAGAAGGGGTCCCAAAACCCTATGTTGAAAATTTGGTGCAAAATTCCCAAAATGCCTGAGATATGCAACAAAGTTGAAACCCCATATCTAGGCCATTATACAGCTTACCGGCATTTCCTCAGTTCGCGGTCGGCTTTGAAGAGTGCAGATGTGTTCTGGTCCAACGAAGATCGTTGTGCCAGAGTCAGAGGTAAGTATGGGGTGGGGGTGTGGGGAGCTGGGTGCACAGTGGGTGGGTGCGGGTTGTGGGGGGTCGGGGAGCTCCACGGGACCGTTTCATTTTTCAAGCTTAAAAAAAGACGACGTGGACTGCTTGCCATGCTGGGGTGGGCTCTCAGCGTGGCACAAGAACATTGGGGGGCGTTTCCAGCCGACGGGGATTGGGCACCCCCGTCAGCCAAAAGGACTCATTGCCATGCTGGGGTGGGCCCGGCCGTGGCACCTAACAATGGGGAGACGATGACAGTATCTCAGCCGGTGAGAGTTGGGCACCCGTCGGCTATGCAGTAGGTGTGGAGTGCTGCGCCTGCGTGTGGGGGAGGCTACGCTAGTAGGCTTCTTATCTCTGCTCACTGAAGCATAGCTCCTCCTTTCAACTTATGCCACTGCATTTTGGGGCTGTCATAGACAGCTCAAAATGCATAACTGAGACCGTGCCTGCCAGCACACTGCCTGAATTGGAGGAGGAGGTGACACACCTCCGAAATCTCCGATGATGGCACTATGTTTCTTGCACATGCATGCAAGCAACATAAAAATTACCTTTTTTTGTGTGTGTGTACAGTGTATTTTTGCATATATGGGACTTAAGAGTGCAGCAGGGATTTGGGAAGAGTTACAGCTTCAAGTGCTAACTGTCCTTACATGCGGGGGTTGGTGGAGGCCTCCCATGGCCATGGGGTTCACGGATGCCTAACGCTGGCCCTGCTGAGTGCACTGCAGCCACCTCCATTTCCTCTGACTCTAGCAGCATGTCCACAGTCTCTTCAGGCAGAGCGCCTCTCACATCCATCTGTTCATCTCGCATGTCAGTCATGTTCTGAAACAACGACCACGGGGCCCCCTACTGGAAGAGTAGGGGAATTTCCATGGTATCCTGGCCAAATTTCCCCCATTCACAAAAAATACTACCAACTGCTTTATCTGGATCAATTTCAGTTGGTTACCATCTGTATCACCCCACAGTCACCCCTGAATAAGGGATTTCTATTCTCAGTGGGGCTACTGGGTCAGTAAAATTCAATAAATAAATAAAGAAACATTTGAGCTGTTCATTGCTGCTCCCACTGTGAATATATACTCTTCCTTACTGCTGTCATGTTGACTCTTTCCTGTATGCTAATGCACAAGGACTGGTGTACCATACTGCTCCAGGACAGGGTATGAGCAGTGGGTTTAAAGTCATGCAGTACTCACACTGAGACTGAGCTGTGTATAATCTCAGTGTGCTAAATAATTCTGTCAAACTACTGGTCAAGTAAGCCATGCATACAATGCTGAATGTCTAGGCAGAAGACTGCATTTCTCTAACTGCTGCTGGGTTAGGCTATGATCTGAGCTGCTAAAAATTTAGTGTACTTATTGTTAAATGTTTAATGCATGCCAAGGGCTGAATATTTTTTTTTTATCATGTAATATTTTATTGAAGTTTTCAGTTTTTCATTTAGTTCACTAAGCACATAGCATCATGTTCACAGTAACCCTCAGTTACTGACAAAACCACAGGATAACTGATAAAACTGCCATTTTACAAGACTTATCTTAATTACCAAATTACTCTAAAACTATACCACTATTGTACAGAATCAAAGTCTCCACCGGCCTTGAGAAAGGCCTAATCCATGTGTGAGACAAACTAAGTGTTGCAGTCTTTACGTGGGCACAGACAATTATTGAGACATAGGATCCAGCAAAGCACTACCTTACAGCACAGACCTCTCAATTATATATTGAGTTTACATTGACTAGGTTCTCCTGATCAGCTTGTACCCAACAATCTCACGATACAATGCTTAGGCTATACATAGGATCAGGGTTAACAAGGAAGCAGAAAGCAGGAAGTATAGAGAAAAATAATTATAGATAAGGGGAAGAAGAAAGAGCATAACAGAATTTACACACCCTGGAAGAGGATACTTAACATTAGGTGTACCACCCTAGACTCACCTTCGTTGATAAGTAATAGGAGGGTTCTGTAGTGGTGGAGGAGACACTCTGCTAATATCAGAGTGCAAATAGGCATCCCATTTTGAGTGTCAGTCAGTCAGTTTGCCTCTAGCTTCTGCCATAAGTCTTTCAAAGGTGGCCAACCTAACCATGGCTGCCAGCCATTGAGAGAGTGTGGGGGGCATGGATTGCCTCCATTTCATTAGCACAGCTCTCTTCACTTCCATGACAGTGACCAGGACCCAGGCTTCATTAGAAGGAGTAAGTGCATTTATTGAGAACGTATCCCCTAATAAAAGGGAGTAGTATTGAAGGGATAGTAAGGTACCCACTATAGCGGAGCAATCCTTCAAGACTAAAGTCCAGAAGGTACAAATTGTTGGGCACAACCACAGTATATGATAAAGGTGGGCCGGAGAGGAGTGGCATCTCCAGCAATTGTCTTGTGGGATTGTCTTTCACCTGTAGAGGGTTAAGGGAGTTTGATACCATCTAAGAAGAATTTTTAATTGAATTACTTGGTTCTTTGAGTCTACATAGGCCATAAGGGCCAATCTGAGACAATCCGACCACTGCTGTAGGGATAGAGTGTGAGAAATATCCTGCTCTCACATGGTTTTGCTAGTTAAGGTGACAACCAGTTGGGAATCCCTAAGGGTTCTATATATAGCGCCTACGAGGCCCTTGCCTCTGTTGGGCAAGAAATAGGTTACTCAGACATCTCCTAGGGGATTGGGGCGGTCAGCCTTTAAGTAAAGGGGTCACTGCACTATGCAGTTGGAGAAATTTCCAAAAGTCCTGATATGGTAATTTGTATTTAGTTTTAAGCTGCTCGAAGGACATCACCGTATGAGTGTTTGGTATGAGAAAGTCGACTATCGTCTGTATGCCTTTAGAGGCCCATGAGGCCCAATGAAGTGGCTTGTGGTCTACTTTTACAAGAGGGTTATTCCAAATGGGGCATAGCATAAGGGGGGAGGGTAATCAGAGCTGGGAATGCCAGTTATGCCCATTGCACGGCACCACAGTGCACATGAATTGGTTGTAATCAGTGTGAGTTGTGAATTAGCCAGTTTCCTACAGGATAACAGTGGGTAGAGAGAAGTCCCTGCTGCCAGCATAGCTTCCAACACTGCCCATTGAGGAGGGACAGTAGAGTGAGGAGCAAACCATGTCAGAGTCTGGGCCATATTAAAAGCCAAGTGGTATCCCATGAACCAAGGAAGACCGAGCCCTCCCTTGGTCTAATGTGCCCGTAATTTCATTCTTCTCCATTTAGGGAGGCCACCTTCCCAGAATATAAGTGTTACCAGCCTATCTAAGGCTTGAAATGGTTTCTGGGAAAAAGGAATTGGGAAATTGTTTAGTAAATAAGAAACCCTGGAAAAGATAAACAGTCTGATCGCCTCCACTTCACCCTTCAGAGTTAGGCGCAGTTTCATCCAGCGGTGGACCTCAGCTGTTAAGGTTGTTAGGAGGGGAGAGAAGTTGGTCATTTCTAGGTCCTTCCAGGCTGCTGTGATGTTAATGCCCAAGTAAGGAAAGCCTTGCGGTGCCCAGGAAATGTCTGTACCAGCTAAACATTGTCTACTACATTTCTTATTTAGAGACAATAATAAGGTTTTTTCCTGATTTACCATGAGCCCAGATATTTTAGTGAACTCCTGTAGTATTGACAGAACTGGTGGGAGGGGCTGTGGGTCAGAGAGAGTAAGAAGCATATCATCTGCATGTGCATTAACTAAATAGGAAGTTTTCCCACAGGAATACCCGTTACAGCTGGGACATTGGTCAGTGTTCTAATTAAGGGTCCAGAGTTACCAGAAACAGGAGTGGTGAAAGTGGACACCCCTATCTGGTACCTCTTTGGAGGATAAAGGGGAAGAGGTATCTTTGTTAGTAAGGATTCTGGCCGAGGTCAGATTGAACAGTGTATATACCCAGGAGCAGAATTGGGATCCAAAGATGTATAGCTAGAGAATCCGATGTAGGTATGCCCACTCCAGTGAGTCGAAAGCCTTAGAAAAGTCAACTGCTAAGGCTGCATTGAGGATCTCGGAGTGAAGTGCCAACCACTTCAGGTTTAAAATAAGGCGTAGGTTGTCTGCACTCAATTTCCCTTTTAAGAACCCCATTTGAGAGGGATGGATCAGATTTAGAAGCACTAGGGACAATCTGGTTGCCAGAATTTTAGCTAGAATCTTAGTATCGACCGAGAGAAGCAAGATAGGTCTATAATTTGCACACGATAAGCTATCCAATGATTTCTTGGCAATTAGTGAGATATGGGCCTCACGCATAGTGGAAAGAAGTATAACATTCGATTGGGCTTCCTTGAGGGCTTCCAGTAGAGGGGTAGTAATCTCATCCTGCAGCACCTGATACAGTTCTGCAGATAGCCCATCCAGCCCAGGGGCCTTCCCTTTGGCCATATGGGATAGTGCAGACCGGAGCTCATCATGAGTTATGGGGGCATCTAGTGCTAGAACCTGCTCTTCCGAGAACTTAGAGCTGCACCCTCGGTAAAACTTTTCAGACGTTGAGATAATTCAGTATCTGAGAAGGTATTTTTAGTCTGATACAGATCCTCATAAAACATTTTCATAGTCTCATTAATAGCCTTAGGTGTTGTAGCAACCTTCCTCCTTATTTTTAGGGCTAAAATTCTGAGAAGGTTTGTTGCTTCCGTAAATAGTAAGCTAACAGTTTCCTCCTTTATCCCTCCCTCCCAGAACCTGTGCTTACTACGAGTAAGTTGCCACTCTGCCTTTCTATTCAGCAGCACATTATGTCTATATTTTAGACCAGTAGTAATCCGGCTAGGAGTTAGTGGGTTAGTGGGTGATAGTTTAAATTGCTTCTGTAGAGGTGCCAGATCTTTCTGAATCTCTGATATCTGTTTTGCCCTTTCTTTGTTTTGGCTGCAGAGAGGAGATAATTCTCCCTTACAACTGCTTAAAGGCTTCCCAGACTGTGGCTGCACTTGTTTCTCCTGGGGTGTTAACTGAGAAATAGGAGAGAGCTTCCTTTTTGATATAGTCACAAAAGGTTGCATCCTCCATCAGCAACGGGTTACATCTCCACCTTGTGGAGTGCAAGATCTGCCCTGGGGGAGATAAAGTGACTGTTACAGGGGCATGGTCCAAAATGACTATACTGCCAATGGAGGGAGCTACTATCCCCAGCATAGCAGCATGATTGGCCAACCAGAAGTCAACTCTACTGTGTGGCCCATGCACTGTGAAGAAGTACGTATAGTCACGCCTGCTCGGATGATTAATTCTCCACAGGTCTCCTAACCCCCATTCTGACATCATAGTATTTAGAGTTTCTAAAACCATTGGATGGGACTGTGGTGTGGGTATGGATTTATCTAAAAAGTCATGTACCAGATTATGGTCCCCACCTAACAGGATTGGAATATCAGGTTGTCACCAACAGCTCTGTTAAGGCCTGACTCACCTCAGAGTAAACATCCCTGTATCCATATTAAAACCATAAACATTGGCTATCATGGCCTTGCCACCAGAATATGCCAGCTTAGCCACTATCCATCTACCTAATGAGTCCTGATGTTGACCTTCAACATTCCATAGTCCTGATCTCCTTAGAAGGATGGCCATGCCCCCAGACTTCGTGGAGGCACAACTAGCCAACACTGTTCCCACCCACAGCTTTTTTAGCCATCGCACTGTGCGGCTGGTAAGGTGCATCTCATGGAGTAATGCTATATCTGCACCAATTGAATTTAAATATTGCAACACCTTAGTTCATTTTGCTGGATGATTGAGACCACGCACATTCCAGGAGACACAACCCCACCCTCGCGGCACCACTGTGGTTTGGGCCATGATGATACCCTTCTATTACATAGCAAAGAGAATGAGTGTACTCACCCAACCAAAAATAAGAAGAGAGGCAGGTGGGAGTAAAAGAGAAGGGCTACCCGGCTAGTGGCTTATGGATGGTCTTGTACCTCGATGAGCCCCAAAATCACCAGGTGTTGTTTGTTGAGAAGAGACAGTAATGACCAAACTACCTTTAATTGAAGAGAGGCCTGTGCAGAGTGAAGAAATAAGGAAAAACCAGGATTATATACCATGGAAATTTAGAAGAGAGAAAGAAAGAAATACAGGGCAGGAATCTGCCAACAATCAACTGTCATGCAAACAAGGTTTTTTTTTTATTAAATCAGTTTTATTAGTTTGATAATAAACAACACAAAACCAGTAATACTACAGATGTCAATTGTCATAACAATTAACTGCAAGAATCAGACTCCCAGGTCAAACCCACCTTTCCCCCTCCCCTCCCAAGACTACACACATAATTAATTCTTGAATCACCGTTCCTGAGGTGAGCTAGGTGTCAAGGCTTCCAGGCTGTTAGGAGTGCCTCAAGAGTGCCCCAAAGTGATGCATAAGCCTTGGCCCTGCCTTGCATGTAGGCTATATGCCTTTCCAACTGTAAGGCCAGAGTGCTTTCCCTGTACCACTCCATCAAAGTGGGAGACTTGTCACTAGCCCAGTGCCTCAAGATTATCAATTTGGCTGCTGCAGAAATGAGTGACATACGAGCCCTCTTCACTTTGGTAGTACCGGCTGGGAAGAAGCTAATTAGACACACTTTGGGGGTAAACAAGGTTTCTAAGCCAAGTATAGGGTCTAAGATATTATTAATAGACTGCCAAAAGGCCTGCATATGGGGCATAGCCAGATCATATGGTACAAGGTACCGTTGTCCCTTTTGCATTTGCCACAAAGGGGCGTAGTCACTACCCCATATTTGCATAACTGAGAAGGAGTTAGGTACATATTATGCATTATATTAAAATGTACCAGTCTCAGCCTATCTTGTTTCATAAATTTGTACATTGATAACCAGAGTTTCTTCCAAAGGTTAGGCTCCTCCGGGATTCCCAGCTCCCTTGTCCAGTAGTAACAAATCCCTAACGGTAATCTGAAATCCCACTCCTGAAGAGTTTTATACAAATTGGAAACTGAATGTGGCTGGGAAGCTATTTGTAGAAGTGTAGCTAGATCTCTTTCACCAGGATCTAATGGTGCGACCCGGGAGAAAAAGGAGGTTAGGCATTACTAATTTGCAAGAACTTGAATATTTCCTTCGCCTAACACCTAAGGACTTTAGAGATGATCAAGGGAGCAGCTTCCCATTCGACCAAAATATGAGACCTGGAATGATTTAACTGAGGCCAAAGGTAAGGGACAATGGTCACCCCGACCTTGAAATGTGGATTACCAACAATGGGCTGGTCAGTCAGTGGTACCACCTTATAGCAAGGTATTTTTGTATCTGGTGGAAGCTTTTAATGACCATCCCATAGGGTTACATCTAAGGACTTAAGAATAGCCATTGGGAGACATATAGAAGAGCCCGCAGTGAGCATTTAACCCATGCTGCCAAATACTGTTCCATATCTAACCACAACGGTAGGTATTCCAGGTGTCCGATCCCCCTGCTCCAGTAGGCCAATTTGTTCATGTGCTGTGCAATGTAGTATAGAAAAAAGGAGGGGGTGGCCAGACCTCCTCTTAGTTTCGGGGATGTCAGTTTGAGGTAAGATCTACGGGTCCTTTTCTTGTTCCATATAGAAAGACTGACTGCCCTTTGTAATTTGGAGAACCAACCTTTCGGTAGATGTACACCCAGCATACCCAGAGGATATAATATCCTTGGTAATACGTTCATTTTAATTACACTTAACCTACCCCAAAGAGAGAAGGGGAGCAACCGCCACCTCTCCATGTCCCCCATTATCGTTTTAACTTAATTACCCAGATTGTCTTTTATTATGGAGTTCAGTTCTTTGCAAACATTGATTCCAAGATATGTGAGTGACTTTGTTTCCCAAGAAAGGCCAAGGGGTAGCAGTCCGGCCTTATTAACCCTACTATTTAAAGGAATGATCTTTGTTTTAGCCTGATTTAATTTATAGTAGGAGATTTTAGAAAAGATCTCAATCTCTGCCAGGATAGCTGGGATTGAGGCACCTGGGTCCTCGATATGCAGTAAGATATCGTCTGCATGCACCGAATAGGCATACCTGGCATCCCCCATTTGTATACCTTTTATGACAGCATTCTCTGCCATTCTGCACAATAATGGCTCTAAATATAGATTAAAAAGTAGAGGAGACAAGAGGCATCCTTGCCTTGTACCCCGAGCCAACTTAAATGGAGGGACAATACCCATTGCACTTGACCCTGGCTGAGGGGCGAGTATAAGATTTGTACCCATCTCTGAAATTCTTTAGGCAGCCCGAAGCGGATAGGGTAGCAAATAGAAATCCCAGGATACTCTATCAAACGCCTTCTTGGTGTCCAATGATACTAGCACCATTGACGTGTCAGAGTCCCTAGCAGCTGTGATGAGATGTAACAATTTCCTCATGTGTTCTTGAGGTGACCTCCCCATCATAAATCCCACTTGCTCATGACTGATAAGATTACCAATGATTTTGGAGAGCCTATTTGCAAGAACTTTGGCCAGAATTTTAACATCTGTATATAATAGGGAAATGGGGTGGTAACTATCTACATTAACAGGATCTTTCCCTTGTTTTAGAATTAGAGAAATCGTGGCTTCTTGGAAGCTGGGATCTGAAAACCCGTTGTCATACCAGTACGTGAATACCTCCTTTAAAATAGGGGTTATTGCCGAATGGCAGGCTTTATAAAAATTACTAGGCAACCCATCTGGCCCGGGGGATTTATCTAAAGGCATCTGCTGAATGGCCTGCTGTATTTCCATGACAGTTATTGGGGCACTCAGAGAGGCCGCTTCTATGTCTGTGATTTTAGGCATGTTCACCGAGTAGAGGTAGGTTGCTAATGTCATCAACAGTAGGCCGTACCTTTGAGTCCACCATGTATAGCTGGAAATAAGATCCAAAGGCTTTTGCCGTTTCCAGTGGATCAGTACAGACTTGTCCATCCCGCCCCTTGTAAATTCCAGTAATGAATTGTGATGAGTCTAATTGACGAATGTGCATGGCGAGCAACTTACTCGCCCTCTCCCCTGTTTCTAGATATTTAAGTCTGGTCCTCAAGAGGGCCAGTTCCACTCTTTGAGATACCAGGCTTGCATATTGGGCCTGCAACTGGTAAAGTCTGGCCCAGCTCTCCGCTGAGGAGGTGCGAGATAGACTATGTTCTAAACTCTTGATGGATACTAGCAGAGATTCCAATTGAGCCCTTTGCATCCGAGTCCTCTTGGAGGCCATCTTTATCAAGTCTTCCCTTAAGGAACATTTAAAGCTGCCCAAATTAAGTCATATTTAGCCACCGAGCCCTGATTGCTATTAAGGAATAAGGTGATAAAATCCATTATGTGCCTCAGAGAGGCTTCATCTTTCAGTATCTGACTATTTAGTCTCCATTGGGGAGACCGTTTACTCCCCACCCCTAACCAGAATTCCAGGCTAACCGAGGCATGGTCGGACAGAACTCTAGCTGATATATCTGTTTGCATTACCCCTGACATTGCAAAAGAGCTTATCAAGATGTAGTCGATTTGGGAGTATGTCCTATGTGCTGTAGAGAAAAAGGTATATTGTCTCGCAGTTGGATTTATGACGCCAGGCATCCAGAGAGCAGCATCTCTAATGAGATCCTTCAGTGCTCTTTGTGCTGGAGATAGTCCTCGCCTCTCACAGCCAGATCTATCCAGGTCTGTTTGGAGCACTAGATTCCAATCCCCCACCTAGTATTGTGAGCTTCATTGGGTTAGACACCACAATGTTTAGTAATCTCACAAAAAAGGCTGCGGAGTCACAGTTTGGGCCGTATACTGAGCCGAGTAGAATCGGGTGAGATTCTAATAAACCATGTACAATGATATATCGGCCCTACGGGTCCCAGGTTTCCTGGACTGATTTAAAAGGAACATTCTTTGCAATGAGAATGACTACCCTTCCCCTATTCATGGATATCTCTGCCCCAAAAACTTGCCTTACCCATGATCTTCTAAAAAAGAGGTTGTCCTCTCTCCTCAAGTGTGTTTCTTGCAGGAAGGCAATTTGCGCCCATAAATGTCACAGGTGCCTCAGTATGGTTTGTCTCTTGACCCTATCCTTGGCTCCTTTAATGTTCCAGCTAATAAAATTATATTGACTGCTCATATCCTATAATGGTGAAACATGGACAAAAGTCAATAGGAGTCTCCCCTGTGAAATGTACAGAGGTTCTATTGAAAAATCAACACGTGTCCTGACTTTAAATAAAACTAAAGAGCCCTGACAGTGTGTAGCCGTGGTCCCTACCTTCAAACAAAAATTCCCTACCCTACTCTCATGATCAACAAAGCTATAACCCCCCCTGCCCTAATACAGCAAACTTCCCCAGTTCAAATTAAGCGCACTCCCATTCATGTTATGCCACATGGTTAACAAGGCAATCCAAGCTTAACAGTCATACTCTCCGGAGCCCCTCCCTTAATACTATCAGACTAAACGTAGACCTATGCAATAAAAAATAAACTGCTGTGTTGAGCAACACTTGTCTCTACCATTTGGAGAACCTCAAGTGCCTGCTAGCCTCATTATCCAACTTTAGGAGGCTTCATATCTAGGAGACCGACATTAAATATACGAAGTATGATTGGTAGCCAGTCTATCAGCTTTAGCATGGCATAGTTCAATCAATGAGCTATTTTAATACTTGTGTACTGAGACCAGTGTCCCTGTTACCCCCAACAGACTTAGAGCATTATAATAAAAAAAAAAAAAATTTTGCGGGGGGGATTTTATCCTCCGTTGATCCTATTAACGCACAATGTTGAGTTGTTAGTCAGCTGCACTCTACAGGGCATAAGCCATGGCTTCTAGTCGACCTTGTTGGATAGCCATCTGAATCTCGCAAATCCCTGTCCATTATCCATTATCTCGGCTATCCATGACCGTTAATGCTCCTGCTGTCATTACCAGCATAACCTCTGCTATTTAAATCTCGCGTTGCTGCAAATAGTCGATGCCTACATGCCACAATGCTTTGTCTCATTTCATAACCATTCTGCAGTTGTAGGCAAGGAAAACGAGGAGGCATTCTTTGTCTCAAAGCCGGGAATGGCTTGGCCATAGCAAGAAACATGAGTCTAGGCAGCCAGCTAGTGTAGATTCATCTCAGATTGTGCTGGGTCCTCATAATCACTGAGTAAAACAGTATGTACATTCATGCAATCACAAAAATTATACTTAACAGTGTCAATGTGACGTTTAAATGCAGGGGTAACCTTGTTCGAGTCCCATCAGGTCGCATTCAACTCTCACAATTACTAGGGTGCTCTTTCCAGTTCCACGTTGTCATGGAGCTCCTCCAAGGGGAGAACTGCAATGATTGAACACCAAGCCAGCTGGTAGTGCAGGTATTTGTACCCAGTTATTACCCATCACAAAGAGGGTTATCCATACAATGTGCTCTACAGACTCAGTCCTTAAAACATACTACGATTCAATAGTACGAAGTATTCTTGTCCAAGGTTGATCCCCTCTGCTGTTCACTAGAAGAGGTCTGGGAAAATCCTTTTGAGCTCCTGTAGGGCTTGCATGGGTGAATCGAGCGATAGCCATTTATCCTCATGCTTCACCAACAGGATAGCGGGATACTTAACCCTGAACAGCTTAGAAGCCGCTACCAATTTGGAGACTAAAGGATGGAATTCTTGCCTCCGGACCCTCACCAAATGTGGCAGATCCTGGGTAATGCGAATCTTCTTGCCCTCCCAGGTCACTTCACTAATACCTCTAACTTTGGATAAAATGTGCTGTTTGTCTAAATAATTCAGTAGCTTGAAAATGATTGGCCTGGGTGGCTGGCCCTGGGTTGGTGGAGGGCGCAACGCTCGATGGGCTCTCTCAATTATGTATTCTCCTCCACCTGGAGGAGAACCGGCTATTTTATTGCAAAATTTCTGCAGGAAAATGATCATTGCACTCCCCTCCTCTTTCTCTGGTATCCCGATTATTATTAGATTGTTCCGTCTACTACGGCCTTCTAAATCCTCCAACTTATCTTCCAATTTCTTCATTCTGCATTTCACATTTGTTAGCTCTGACTCATGCTTCTCATGTTTTCTCTCAGGTGAAATTATTTTGATTTCTGAATCACCAACCCTCCTAGTCCGCGAATCCACAGACCCCTTGATTTCTTGCAGGTCTTCTGAGATGGAGGCTATAGCGGTCTGGAGAGGCTGCATGATCTCCATAAATTTCCCTTCGGAAAGGGCTGCTTCTGTGGCGGGCATCTTTAGTGCACCAGTGGCCTGCTGCTTAGGCCATTTCGCGACCTTGTCCTTCTCCGGCGTTCACAGGGAAGAATGCCTCGGGGGCGCCTTCTTCATATACACCTCCATCAATCTGCCAGACTAGAGCATTGGTGGTAAGTAGGCACTGATTTGCACAAATTTTGCAGTGGGTTTTGTTAATGATTGCCCTGGAGACCGCTGCCGTCGCTCAGGCCGCCATCACGTGACCCAAGCAACAAGGTTAACCAACAGATTAGTTATAAACAATGTCACACTATAGAATCAACCAGCTACAGCTCAGTTATTGGTGTCAAGTTGAATGCGTGAGTAGAGGCAGTTACACCCCTAAGCCACACTGCTTCGGACACCAAATGTTGAAACGGGCGGGAGTCATGCTAAATTTAGTGATCTGTCCCAGTCCGAAACCGAGGCTCCAGCCACATGTACTGCAACCAGCCTCCAGGATTAACCCAGAGTCTGGAGCCACCCCAAACTGCAGGAGGGAGACACTTAGTTGAAAACATATGACTGGGGGTGGGAAGGAAGGGGAGGGAGGGAGGGGAACCTGTCGCCATATTGATCTTTAAGGATCTAGTCTACAGGAGAGGTAGTAATCCATGGGTGACCATATATTTGGTTAATTACTCTGACCATTGCAAAGGATTATTAGTACTCATATGCATACCGCTTAGAAATTGCCCAACTAATAATTTACATATGCAGTGTATAAATGATTAGAAAGTACCAGCATTAAATTACACAGCCCTTCCATTAACAGACATGGGGTGCATACAGAGATGTGTCTGTATCAGCAAAAAGGGGGGACGAGTTACTAACTACATCCACTGGGCCATATGGATGTCTTATATAGGAAGATAATATGAGGTAGATATAGGGAAGAGGTTCCCTGCCCTAGCTCATAGACACAGCCTCATTCAGCATTGGATGAACTAGCTCAATCAGGGGTAAAAGAGGGATACCTCTTCCTCACTACTGACCAACTAGCCTCAATTCACAGCTATTAATAGTAACAATAGTGGCAGTCCACTGATTTTCAAGTCCCCAGTATGGACAAGGCTTCGGCATATGTTTTCAGCCCAAGTTTCACAGCAGAGCAGGTTGCCTTCTCCACGTCATTCTCTTCCTCCTCCATCGTCGATGCCCAATCGATCAGTATCGGGTCATTCTCAAAAGCCCCTGTTGATTCCTCCATCTTATCAGCTGGCTTGCTTTTCTCCGGTGTACTTAGATCTGCCTTCAAAAATTTGGCAGGTGGGGATGCAGCTGGGTTTCTCTGGGGTGGTAGACGAGGGCTTCTAGCATGAGCACGCTGTCTTACTGGCATTGGAGGGTCAACCACCTCAGGCATTTGCTGAACCTGACCATCTTGAGGTGTTTTGGAAGCTTGATAGAGTATAGAATGTGGTGGGGGTGACTTGGTTTCATCAGGGGAGGGATTCCATAGCTGCTTTTGATCTGGGGGAGCTGCGTTGGGTGGACTCGTCCGTCTAAGATATGGGTCCTCCGGGACAATACTACCTTTTTCTGCTGGTTCCCTGTGTTATTTTGCCCCTTGGCTCCCAGAGGCATCTGGGAGATGCAGTGCCTGCCAGCATACTTGGCCAGTGCTCCCTAATCCAGGCCTCCACATCCCTCAGCGAGTCCGCTATAAAAGACTGACCATCTTTAGATACTGTATATGAAGTGAAGTAAGTCCTTTGAATCTGTATTGTACTGAGTTTGCGTTCAACACTTTTTTAAGCATCTTGTAAGCACCTCGCCTTGCTGCAATCTCTTGCGAAAAGTCCCTGTATATAGAGATGGCATGCCCCCTCCAAGTAAGTTCCCCAATGTCCCTTATGATTTTCAGCAAGCGCTCCTTGACTGAGAGGTGCAACATATGTGCTACTATTGTCCAAGGACTTTTATTGTGGTTCGAATTGCAAGGGACCCAATATGCATGCTCAACATTGACCATCTCTTTCCATCGTTCTCCTACCAGCTCTGGAAGCCATTCACTTAGAAATTTCTCTAAGTTAGAGCCCTCTGCTTCCTCTGGTACCCCTAGAATACGTATATTGTTTCTTCTTATGCAGTTCTCTTGTACTCCGGCCCTTTACCATAGGTGTGCCAGCTTGGCTTCATGATCTCTAAGTTTTTGCAAGACATTCAAATGCTGGCCTTTCAGCTCCCCCACTCACTGTTCTAGGACATTGTGTTGGTCTTCCAACCTGTGGACATCTGCGACATTGCCCGCCAGTAAAGAGCTGATGCTGTCCACCCTAGAGAGTAGAGCTTTGAGCATTTTAGTGATGTTGCCCAGGGCTTCTCCCACATGTGTCTGATCCAGGGTGCCCTGAACTGCCACCCCCTCATTGCTGCCTGCGCCTGGATCCATCTTGATGGCGAGCTCCCCGCGTAGCACCAGGCGGATACTTGTAAGGCTTTTAAAGCTGTGGCTAAATCAGCGTCAGTAGCTCTGAGGTCCAACTGGCTTCTAATGCCCTCAATTGGTGTTGAGATAGCAAGAAGGAGGCAAGGGGTGCAGTTGCTCCACAAAGAAGTGACTAGAGGACACTGCAAGTAGGGATACCGAGGTCAGGCATGTGTGGCCTACATAGAAGCACCTCAGTCGGCGATTGCACGGTTCATCGATGCTGCTAAATACTATTTCTCTGCAAAATATGTCACTGATGGCAACAGAGGGTGGGAAGGGGAACAGTCAAGTGCAGAGAGAGAACTTAGTCCATCACCCAGGCGGTAATTGCATGGTTTCCATAGGGCTGGGGCAGAGATAGAGGTTTAGGCTGCCATCTTTACTGGTTCCAACCAGAAGTCTCCCCAAGGGCTACATCTTTAACTGTTGTTAGTATAGGTTATGTACTAAACTGCTAAACATTTAAAGGAAGAGCTTCCAGCTCCAAATTGCAACTCAGGCTGCTTTCTCTAACTACAGCTAGGCTAGGTTATGCACCGGTGTGCTTAACATTAATTAAACATTGCATATACTGCTACATGTCAAAAGTATGACAGCTTACTGTATATTCAATGCAAAGAGGTGCAAAGTAATGCACCTGGAAAACAATATCCCAACGGAAGAGTACACAATGGGGGGGGGGTAGTAACAACAATAACAAAAATGGAAAGTGACCTGGGGGTAGTCATATCAGATGATCTAAAGGTAAGCAAGCAATGTGAGAAGACAGTAGGGATGGCTGGGGGATGCTGGGATGTATAGGGAGAAGCATCACCAGAAGAAAACAGGAAGTTGTTATCCCACTGTACAGACAGTTGGTGAGAACTCATCCAAGTACTGTGCAGTTCTAGAGACCCCATCTCCATAAGTATATATACGGTTGGAGGCAGTCCAGAGTAGGGTAACTATAATGGTGAAGGGTCTGCAACAGAAGCCATACAAAGAGAAACTAAAGGAGCTTAATATGTATATATATATATATACCCTTGAGGAAAGGAGGGAGAAAGGCACATGATATAAACATTTAAGTACATCAAGAGAATCAACAAATTCTAAGAGAGTAGCATCTTTCAGAAAAAGAGATGTGCAAAAATAAGGGGACACAGTTTGAAGATGGGGGCAGCTCAGGGGCAATGTGAGGATGTATTTTTTTTCATAGAGATGGTGGTGGATGCATGGAATGGCCTTGCTGAGGAGGTTGTGGGTCAAAAACAATGGGGGAATTCAAGAGTGCTTGGGACAGACATAAGGCAATTCTTGAGGGGATAGGAAGAAGTAGGCTGTTGGTTAACTAGGATTTACAGCTTATCCAATAGTTAGGGAAGTGAGCAGACAATGTGGGCCAAGCGATCCTCATCTGCCGTCAAAGTCTATGTTTCTATGTTTCTATGTTACATGTCTAATGCCATGAGCTGTGTTCTTTAACTGCTGCTTGGTTAGGTTATGTATCGAGCTGCATAACATTTAAAGGTATAGTCCTGGGTTCCAAATTGCAGCTCAGGCTGATTCATGCTTTAATTGTACTAAAATAAATGCCCTATTCTATGTCATTCTAAAAATTAATGTTAGATACTATAGCACTGCATTTCCCTAATACTCTCAAGGATGGCTAGGTCCTGGAATGTAGAATGCATACTGTTTCAGCCTGTTCAATTGCTTAAGGATTATTGCTTGATTAACTGGTAAATATATTTTTAAACTACTGGCTGTATCAAAACTGCTGACTAGGCTAGCACACAAGCTGTGGTGTGTAAGGCAGCAGATGGTCAAGCACCTGTGTTCACCAACCTTGGTCTTCCCTTCCCTCCCAGATATACTGAAGCAAGTGGGCCCAGAATATCTGCTCAGTTCTGCAACTCCTGCCACTCCCATGGTATAGTACAAAGTACATAATACAGGGATCCAAAGGGCTTCCTGTGACCTACAGGTCAATACTTATACTCTTTATTATCACCACTAACTCCCCTTCCCTGCCTCCCCAGACTCTGACCCAGGCTAACACTATGCAGATACTCACCCAGGCCTATCAGACCTCAACTGGCTCTGCCCACTAACACTGATGAGGCCAAATTGTATTCATCCCATAACCTCTACTTCCCCTCAAAATAACCTCCCAAGAAAGCTTCATCACAGAGTAGCCAGCTTCTCCTAGTACTGCTGCTTCTTCTAGGCAGAGATGTTGAGACTAATCCCAACCCAGTCCTAATTAAGAACCCCTCCTTTTGTTTAAAGTCCTCAGAATCTACAACATCAATGTCAGAAGCCTCCTTCCCAAGACTGATAGCCATAACCTGGGCAATCCTAAAGTGACCAGACTTCCAGTAAATAACCAAAACCTGGCTCTCAGCCTGCATTCTGTCCTCAACTACAGAAATTCCAGGACACACATTCCACAGGCAAAACCACTCCAAGAGAGAGGGTTGTGTCTTCATTTACTAATCATGCACCTGCAGCTTCTGTGTCACCAACTGAGAAGCTACCCCCACAACATATGAACTCATCTCAGGGGTCCCTACCTGCCCACACTCCATCCCAGTGTAGATAATGGGTATCTACTGCTCCCCAGGTAAATCCTCCAGTGTGATTATGTATATACTTCATAGAGTGCTAGATTCCCTACCCAAGGATAGCATATCATGCTTTATAATTCAATAACAACTGGTCAGCCAGAACCACGCCTCCATACACCCTCCACCCCATTCCAAATCAAAGCCTTGAAATTGCACCAACTGATCTCCTTACCCATCAACTCCAACTCCAGCAATCATAGCATGATAAACTGGATACTGATAACATCCACAGAGAATCCTGATTTCTGGCACCTTCCGCATATTTTCAGTGATCACTGCATGACTTACTGCGTGAGAAAAATTAAATCGCTCTAACTTTTATTAGGTTATTCCCACCCACTCAGATTTATACAGGATCTCCTTGCAGCCAGCTGGGCCCCTGTTCTGTTAGTCCTCATTCCAAAAGAGGTACTTGTACATTTCTCCTCCACCATCTAAGCTATTTGTGATAATATGCCCCTGCCAAGTGGTTAAGTGTTCAGTGACACCACCTCCACTGGATAACCCTGATTTGCAGTAATTGAATGCTTCCACCAAAGAGACTCTTCTTGGGCCAGGCACAAGGCTACCCCTGGACATGCAAGCCTATGCCACCCCCTAGTATCATTGAGCATGTCATCAAGTTGTACGTATTCATTGCTTAATTGTTGTATGAAGGTTAAATGTCTGCATGATAGTCTTAATGAATTTTTAATCATGTTTGTGAATGTAATATTTATTATTATCAGTGATATGTGACATATTTATTAAGATGTCTCTTTGACTGCAGCAATTGTTTGTCAAATTCTGATGGGACTTCATTGAAAATTAGCTTTGGCTCAATTGAGTTTTACCCCTATTCATGTTTTTCTATCATGAGGCTACTGAAGAATATAGGACGTTACTGTCCCAGAACAGGAAGGTGAGAGTTGAAAGGAGGAGATAGTAAGCATACAGAGAAACAGGAGAGGGGACACAAAATAAGACATGATAGGAGTGGTGCAGTGCAGTGGCTGTGGGGCGGCAGTGTTCCGGGAAACATTCTGGAGGCTGTGATGCTGCCCTATTTGCAGGCACCTCTCTGGTCTGAGGGAGGAGGTTCCTGTCTCCAGGCTGAACTGGCTAGGATTCGTGAAACCTCCTCCCCCACCCAGGGACCACCAGGGCTAATGCCACTACCTCAGAGGTTGCCAAGAAAGAGGACAGGCTGGACCAGGGTGGGCTCAGAGAGGGAGAGGGTGGTGGAACAGAGTTGCATCCCTCCAGCTGTACCTCTCCACAATTCATTTGCTCTTCTGGTAGATAGTGGTTCCTCTATGGAGGCACCTGCAGTGGAGACCAAGGAGGATGCTGGGAACCTTCACAAAGGAGACCCACAGGAGGGTGGCATGAGACCCACAGGGGAAGGAAACAATTCCTGGTGGAGGACTCAATCATTAAGGGGTAGAAATGTGGGAGGAAGGGAGAGGGAGGTAAGGTGCCTGCCTGGTGCCACGGCTTGGAGGGACAGGAAGCGAATCCTCAGGATCGTGGGAGGAACTGCACGAGGGAGGGAGATGGATGTTATTGTCCACCTAGGGACAAATGACCGGGCTAGGAATGGGATCAGAGCAGTGCAAAAGGAGTTTGTAGAGTTGGGAAGGGGCCTTAGACAAGTAGCACATACAGTAACCTTCACTGAGGTGCTGCCTGTCTATGGCAAGGGTGATGCTAGGGTACTTCTCACCAGGGAATTCAATGAATGGTTGAAAAACTGGTATGGAGCTCAGGGTTTTGGCTTCACTGTGGACTGGGGAGCCACCTGGAGGGATGCAGACCTATACTGGTGCAATGGTCTGCATCTGTCCGGGGGAACCAGGATCCCAGGTGAGAGGTTTAAATGCTTCATTAGCAAGCATTTAAACTAGCCAAGGGGGGGCACTGAAAAGGAGCAGGGAAATCCTAGCCTCCTCGCACAAACAACAGTAATTAGTGAGGCAAACACCAAGGTAGAGAAGTCATTAGGAATCAGGCCAGAAGTAAATGTCAAAAAAAGGCAAAGGCAGTAAGGACAGGAATGGGGCTAAAAGGAGTAAGGCCATCAAAAAGTGGAGGGTGATGAGTACCAATGCCCAAAGTCTGTGTAACAAGCTCCCTGAACTAGTGGCCTTGATGGAAGAGGGTTGCCTGGATATTGTGGCAGTCACAGAAACATGGTACACAGAGAACCATGACTGGAATGTCAACATACCAGGATACACAATCTACAGGAGGGACAAGGAGGGTAAAGAGGAGGAGGAGGAGTAGCTTTTTATGTAAAGGAAGAGATCAAAGCAACAATAACTAAAGACTAAACAGGGAGCAGATGAGACACTCTGGGTCACCCTGGAGACAGGAAATGGCACCACAATCTGCATGGGGGTTGGATACAGACCCTATCTCAGGGGAAGGGAATGGACAAGGAAATGATAGAAGACTTCCTTAGAATGGCAGAAAAAGGGGAGATATTGTTGATGGGGGACCTGAATATGCCAGATTTTAACTGGAGCACCTTTGCTGCAGGCACATCCAAGAGCAGGGCCATTTTTAATGCCCTACAGGGGGCATGCCTCAGACAGCTAGTACTGGAACCCACTCGGGAGGGAGCAGTCTTAGACCTGGAAATCTCAAATGGGAATGGAGAAAGAATCTCAGATTTAGAAGTGGGTAGCCATCTGGGAACAAGCTACCACCAAACAGTGTGGTTCACGATAAACACAGCCATACAATCAAGCCATACAAAAGCAAGAGTATTGGACTTTAGGAGGGCTGACTTTGGGAAAATGAGACAGTGCCACAGAAAAGCACTAGCAAACAGGCAAGAAGGAGGGGTGGAGGAACAATGGAGAGTAATCAAAACAGCCATCACAGAGGCAACAAGCCTTTGTGTAAAGCAAATCAAAAAAACACAACAAAGGAAAAAAACGCTATGGTTCTCAAAATAAGTGGCAGGGAAGGTTAAGGAGAAAAGGACAGCATTCAGGAAATATAAGTAAACTCAGAAGGAGAAGGACAGAGAACTTTATCAGTTAAAGCAGAAAAAGGCTGGGAAGGCAGTCAGAATAGCAAAGGCCCAAACCGAGGAAAGGATAGCCAAGTCTGTTAAGAAGGGGGATAAGACCTTTTTATAGGTACATTAGGGAGTGAAGAAAGAACAAAGGAGGGATACTGAGGCTTAATAAAGGGAAGGGAATTTGGGTAGAGGGTGACATTGAAAAAGCAGGGATACTGAATGAATATTTCTGCTCAGTATTCACAAAGGAAGAGGAGGGGAAGATACCTAAAGCAAACAAGAGACGAGGGTCAATACCAGTCCATTTACAGAAGAAAGGGTTCTGAAAGAACCAATAAAATTGAAGGTGGACAAAGCAATGGGGCAGATGGGATTCACCCAAGAATTCTAAAAGAACTAAAGGTAGAACTAATGACACAGCTGACTACTCTCTTTAACAAATCATGGGAGGCTGGGGTGGTACCTGAGCACTGAAGGAGGGCAGATGTGATTCCTCTTCACAAAAGTGGGAGCAGGACAGAGGCAGGAAACTACAGACCAGTTAGTTTGACCTCAGTGGTAGGTAAAATGATGGAATCATTTCTGAAGGAAAGAAGTATTGAGTACCTAGAGGCCAGTGGGGCACAGGACCCAAGGCAGCATGGATTCACGATGGGAAGGTCGTGTCAGACAAATCTAATAGATTTCTTTGACTGGGTGACCAAAGTAGTAGACCAGGGAGGGGCTGTGGACATGGCCTACCTAGATTTTATCAAGGCATTTGATACAGTCCCACACAAAAGATTAATACACAAGTTAGCCAGCCTTGGAGTAGATCCCAAGGTGGTAGCTTGGATAAAAAATTGGGTAGACAACAGGACGCAAAGTAGTAGTAAATAGAGTCCACAGTGAAGAAAGGAGGGTTACTAGCAGGGTACCGCAGGGTTCAGTACTGGGACCGGTCCTTTTTAATGTCTTTATAAGTGACATTGCAGAGGAACTGGAAGGAAAAGTATGTCTCTTTGCAGCTGACACAAAGATCTGCAACAGGGTTGATACACCAGATGGAGTGGAAAGGATGAAAAGGGACTTGGCAAGGTTGGAGGAATGGTCAAATGTATGGCAACTCAGATTCAATGCAAAGAAGTGCAAGGTAATGCACCTGGAGAACAAAAACCCAGGGCAAGATTACACAATGGGGGGTGAGATACTGACAACAGTAAATGTGGAAAGGGACCTGTGGGTAATTATATCAGATGACCTAAATGTGGGCAAGCAATGTGAGAAGGCAGTAAGGAAGGCTGGGGGGATATTGATATGCATAGGGAGAGGCATCAATAGTAGAAAACAGGAAGTTGTTATCCCTCTGTACAGACAGTTGGTGAGACCCCATCGGGAGTACTGTGTGCAGTTCTGGAGACCCCATCTCTGCAAAGACATAGACAGAGTGGAGGCTGTCCAGAGGAGGGCAACAAAATGGTGCAGGGTCTGCACCAGAAGACATCACAAGAAAGACTAAAGGAGTTTAATATGTATACCCTTGAGGAAAGGAGGGAGAGAGGGACATGATAGAAACTTTCAAGTACCTCAAGGAATCAACAAAATCCAAGAGGTGGCATCTTTCAGAAAAGAGATGTGCAAGAACAAGGGGGCACAATTTGAAGATAGAGGGGCAGCTCAGGGGTAATGTGAGAAGTATTTTTTCACAGAGAGGGTTGTGAATGATAGAACAGACTCCCTGAGGAGGTCGTGAGTCAAGAACAGTGGGGGAATTCAAGAATGTATGGGACAGGCATAAGGCAGTCTTAGTGGGGGGTAGGAGGAAGTAAGCTGTTGGTTAATTAGGATCTGCAGCTTATCTGTTAGGTAGAAAAATGGGCAGACTAGGTGGGCCAAGCGGTCCTTATCTGCTGTCAAATTCTATGTTTCTATGTTTCTATGAATAAAGGATTTTACTACTACTACTACTACTACTACTACTACTACTACATTGCATCATGAGTACATGACTAGCCAAGGCCAACTTCTTTTATAGCAAGCTATCTTGAAAAGCCTGAGACACTTCTAAATTCTGGAAAACAGTTAACAGCCTAATCAACTCCACCCCAGCGAGGCACAGACCACCCTTGGCTCCTACTTACCTATCAGTGCCCTCAACCAATACTTCAACAAGGTTCAAGGGCTCTTATCTCCAACCACCCTTTTCTCCTTCTGTCTGATTCCACCACAAACCGCAACTGCTGCCTGCAGGCAATCATAGTCAATGATGTCTACAAAGAGTTATTCATGTTAGTTGCAGTGGCCAGCTGTGGAACTGATTGCATCTTGCTCAAATTTCTCAACACTGGTGCTTTGTCAATAGCTGTCCCTGTTGCTCACATTTCAATCAGTCCCTCTGTACTAGTTCTTTCCCACATAGTTGGAAGAATGCACTGGCAGTCCTGATGCACAAAGGTGGAACGTCTGACTCTCCCTTCAGCCACCACCTAATATTACTGCTACCCATCCTCTCCAAAACTCTTGAGAGATTTGTCAGCAGGCAACTATTCAACTTCGTTGTGCAAACCAACTACCTGACACTGTTTTAATCTGGCTTCCACTCCAACCTCTCAGCATCCACCTCCATACTTAGAGTCAATGACCACGTACATAGCAATTTAAACAAGGGTATAAGAACAGGGGCCATATTTATAGACTTAGCATAGGCCTTCGACACTGTGGACCACTATTGATTCATATACATCTAGCAGACTCTGGTGTCTCTCCAACAGCCCTTGCATGGTTCCAGCATGACTTTGACCAACTGTACTCAGTCTGTCAAGCTTGACCCAAACCAATCCCCCACCCTACCAGTCTCTCTCAGGGTCCCTTAATGTTTGGTCATGGGGCCACTGCTCTTCATGACCTTTATCAATGACCTCCCCTTGTCCATCTCATCCAGCAGCATACACATGCATGGTTGCACTGCAAACTACAACCAAGGTTGCCCAGGAAGGCTAACAAGCCAATCCTATTAAGTTCATTGGCATTTTAAAAGGACAGTTTCAACCCTTTTTGCATCGTATTATTTCTAGTTGAAAATCCACATTTTCTGATTACTTACCTGCTATAAAATTCATTGCTGTTGCCAGTTGTTTTATCTACTTTCTTTTTTAGTAGGGCTGAAGTTTATGCTAATGCATATCCTTGAACTCTGTTCTGTATGTCAGTTTGTTGTACACAGCACTGTATTGTATAGAATGACCCTATGACTTTGAATACTGTATATTACTTACAATAGTATTTTCCCAGCACTTTGCTTTTATGTGTCCTTCTCCATTGTATTCTCCCTGGTTGAGTATTGAATATAGGCAGCTTTTTTGTCTAGTGCACCTACCTGGTAAATAAAAACTTAGGTACATGCCAAACAGAGCAGTCAACGATCATGCAAGTCTCCTCTCCTCCCATTGCATCATGAGTTGGGTGATGTTCCCAATTTCAGGAAAGGTTTAATGGGAGTTGATTAAGGAATGTAAATAAACATATTTGTGTGTGGTAACAGAAGTATGGTAGGCAGTCTGTTTCTCACTTTAAAAAAGAAACAACCATTTGTCAATACCAAATGTTTGCTTGCATTGTGTACATTTCAGGGATGCATTGCCAGATGAGTAATTTGTTTGAAATGGCACATAAGTAGTGGGAGAATTGTTTAATAAAAGTAAAAAGTGAAAGGATGGTTGTATAGATAAGGCAGAAACAGAACAAAGCCATAAATGTTCAGCAAGTTTCTGAAGTTCAGTGAGGGTGGGTGGGTGGGTGGTGTGTGTGTGTGTGTGTGTGTGTGTGTGTGTGTGTGTGTGTGTGTGTGTGTGTGCGTCAATGCCAAAACACGTACCAAACATGACATTCAATAAAAATACTGTTGGCAAACTTACATGACCAGCCACATAGGCAGAAAAACTGAGTTACCTGCTATAAAATTCATTGCTGTTGCCAGTTGTTTTATTTACTATCTTTCTTAGTAGAGCTGAAGTTTATGCTAATGCATATCCTTGAGCTCTGTTCTGTATGTCAGTTTGTTGTACACAGTACTGTATTGTATAGAATGACCCTGACTTTGAATACTGTGTATTACTTACAGTACTATTTCCCCATCACTTTGCTTTGTCTATTCTGTATTGAAAATTGTTTTATTCTATATTTGTTATACCTTATACCTTACTATTGTCCTCCTCCATTGTATTCTCCTGGTTGAGCCTGAATATAGGCAGCTTTTTGTCTAGTGCACTCACCTGATAAATAAAAACTTCATAAACAATGATGTAATTATACCCAACATTGTTTTGTTTCAATTTCTTCATCTACTCTTATTTCAAACATCCTGAACATTAGGTACACTCCAAACAAAAGCAGCCACTCATCATCAATAGTCTCCTCTCCTCCCATTACATCATGAGTGAGCAGACTGTGTTGGGTGGTGTTCCCAATTTCAGGAAAGCTATAGTGGGAGTTGATTAAGGAAAGTAAACAAACATATTTGTGTGTGATAACAGAAGTATGGTAGGCAGTCTGTTTCTCACTTTAAAAAAACAACAACCATTTGTCAATACCAAATGGTTGCTTGCATTGAGTGCATTTCAGGGATGCATCGCCAGATGAGTAATTTGTTTGAAATGGCACAGAAGTAGTGGGAGGATTGTTTAATGAAAGTAAAAAGTGAAAGGATTGTTGTTTAGATAAGGCAAGGTACACATTCAATAAAAAAAAAAAAACTGTCAGCAGACTTACATGACCAGCCACATAGGTAAGGGATTCAAAATAATATAAAATGATGAAAATATCCCCTGTATGAAGGGGTTGTGCCACCACCCTTCACCACAGGTAACCAATAAAGGCTGGAACTACCATTGGTCAAACATGTTTAAATTTGAAAAGGTGAGTGTTAGCCCAACAGGTTGCAGCCTTGGTTTCTTACAGGTATGATGGAGAGAGACAAGCCAGGTCACCTTTACTAAATAAGTCAAACTATAATCGGAATATATTTAGCACCCTGCAATTACACACTGTCGCTAGACCACAGAGAAGGTACACTGCATGACCAGCAGCACTTAAATTTAAACCCTTCTGCTTTCAGAAGGTCAGCTGAGTCTGAACTGTGTATTGTTGAATCAACTCGCAAAAAACAAAGGTTTACCTCTAACTCTCTGGTTTGATCAGCTGCTGCCTTGCTTGGACAAATGACACTGTGTTGGCAGTAGTGTGTTGCTCATGGATTGCTGCTGATGGCATGCAGCTGTCATATTAAATGCTAAATAGAACTTGTGTACATGTGCCCCACAGTCCCAGGAACTACTACTGTTGCATCTGGCTGGGCAGTGGCAACAGATGGGTTAGCATGTTACAACCAACTTGTGAGTCACTGTGGGTCCACACCAAGATGAAGGGACTGCTGCAGCCAGGCCACAAATGGAGCAAGTCATCAATAAAGTGTATAAGAAAAGACAGGTAAGAGCATATTTTGGTAGGAAGTATGGCAGTGAGCCTCTGGAGCATGTGTGCTGCCTACTGTCAGAATAACTGAGCGCCAAGGGATAAAAAAGTTAAAATAACAGAGTGATGCTGAGGAGAGACAAAATAATCTAGTATTAGTTACACTACATGATGTTACACAAAGCATGGTATACATCTTCTGGCACAGAAACACAGTGCCCAAAACATCTCCAGATCTCTTACAGATTTGTTCTACTGCAGCATAGTGTAATACAGTTTTCTTTCAAAATCTTGCATTCTGCTCACAAAATAGTCACTTGAAGTACTTTTTCTGTAATTCCCCATGGAACTGGTCTTATTTGTGTGAGGGTTGGTGGCAACTGCCCTGGGGTGTGTCAGACACCCCATCCTCATTTTTCTTTTTTAGATACTATATTGTTTCACAAGTTTGCATGTGATAGGAAGGACAGAGATTCCCCCCATCCAGTGAGTGCCCTGTGGGTTTGTCTCCACCCATCTCTTCAGTGTGAGACAATAGTCAGGGGCTTTGATAAAGCACACGCTGCTGCTTCACTGTGGTGATGGTCCCGAGTCCTCCCCATAGTGCCTGCTTCTCTTTCTGAGGAAACGCCGGTTTCATATAGTCACCATGCAGGTGCAAGCGATACTCCTGGGGGTTGATAACAACTCAAGTTTCAGCACTCACCCAGAGGAATAACACCCACCCATCAACACAGCAAGCTAACAGTGGGAGAAGGGACTCAAAGGCAGACACCACAGCATCCATAAAGCTGATCGGCTGCTTGCTGACCAACTTCATACAAATAAAAGGACCAAAGTACTCTCTTAATCAAAGCACTTTGGTCCTTTTAGCCACACAGCGTTTCCACTCAGCAAGCAGCAGTAGTGTCATGACCAATCTGCAATGGGCTCAGCAGCGACAGACCTCTGAAATGCTGTTCACTGTAACAAATTGTGTCTTGTGCAAGTGCAAGCAAACATAAAAAGTACTCTGTTCTGTCTGGACAAAACAGAGATAATATTTTGTACTTCCCCATCACACATACAACCTGTAGCAAACCTCATGCCAGCAATACATGCACTTAATATATGATAATATATGATTGCACCTTATTCTATGACCAGTAAAAACATTTAAAACAGAAGACTAGCAGGTTAGAAAAACTTGGAAGCAGGAAAAGGAGGCTGTGGTAGAATCAGAGACATAACCAACTATCTTCGGCACAACAAAGAACATTTGCAGAGAGATTTGAGAGCATGCTCCCCAATAGGTTTTCATTTTACACCTCATTGTGCACATGTGTATGTATACAAGGGACAGATATTCCACGGAGAGTTTGGGGATGGCTTACAGACCACCCACCCAGTAAGACAAAAGGGACAGGGACTGAAGTCACAGATATTGAATGCTGCAGGGAAAGGAGAGGTGGCAATAGGAAGAGATTTCAATCTGGCCATGATAGACAGGAGTATACCACCCAGAACATGTGCCAGGAGACAGGTGATCTGGGAGGTGTTGCAGGGTAGGTTATTGACTCAAGGCATCACAGAACCCACCAGGGAGGGGGCAATCTTGGATCTAGTGCTCACAAATGGGGAGCACATACAAGAAATAACTGTCAAAGGGCCCCTAGGTGGAAGTGACCATGGTTCTGGTTAGGTATGGGCAGGGAAAATGTCCCCACTAAGACCAAAACCCTGGATATTAGGAGGGCAGATTTCAAGAAGACGGGCGAGGTGCTAAAGAGACACCTGGTAGGCATCAGAGCAGATATGGGTATGGACCAAAGGTGGTCCATCATTATGGATGGAAATAATTGGGCCACAGTAGAGTACTTTAACTTAAGCAAGGACCCTGTCCTTTGTGGCACAGTAGACCTAACTTCTGTAGCAGGACTATGAAGTTCTGCGGCACCATTAGGCCTACATCTGTGTTGGTGGGCAAAGTTCTAGGCACATAAATAAGGTGACTTGCACATATACACATTACCAAAACTGATTTGCTTTTATTAATAAAATCATATGATACATGCCTGGCTTGCATTACTTGCATGTCATCAAGGCTGACTGTTGTATCTACATTTTTTCCCCTGAAGTCAAGGCATAGTAGATTCTGGTTTGTTTCCAATGTTTTTATTTTATTGTTTTGGTAACCAGGTAAGGCCCACTAAGCACAAGTGCTTTTTTCAGGCCGGGGCAACCTGGGAGCAGTGGGTTGGTTAAGTGACTTGCTCAGCATCACACAATATGCAAGTGGAGGCTGTGGAAATCAAACCCAGATCTGCTAGATGTACCAAGCTCACTCAGAGCTTATAACTCTAACCACTAGATTATTCTGCCAGCACTTCCCAGTGTCATTGGGCTTTGCATTCACTGATGTTTAAAAATTATGAAAAGAAAAAATAAAATCCTCCTGCTTTCCTCCTCAGTGCTTCAGTCAGTGGCGGCACCAGTAACACATCTCTATAAAATGTCTCACAGCAGGGGCACAGAACCCAAATGATGCCATGCTACATGTTGTTTTTAGCATTGAGACCATTAAACAAGCTTCTTGTTTAATCTCTTAGCCCATTAACTGTTAGGCAGCAAGCTAAGAATAAACATAATTGAAATTTTGGATAGAAGACTAGTAGAGTGGAGTCTGTGTGGAAAGCTTAGCTGGTACTACTTCTACCTGGCATACTTTCTACCCCTTTCCCCCACCCTCTGCTCTGCCTGCTTCAATAAACTTTTTTCCAAATTTTTAGTAGAAGTTTATTTCCAATTAGCCGGGTAGGAAAGAAAAGGAAGGAACCAACCAGGGAGCCAAAGGCCAGCAGAACATTGAGATGATAGATGAGGGCTAGGCTGAGAGGCAAGCACAGCACAACAGTCAGCAGAATGAGGAGGTTGTCAATCATAATGTTAACAGGGGTACATTATGATGAGCTTTAAAACCTCCCGGTGGTGGAAGCTGTCAGGTTTGCACTTATTTCACCATAATTCATTTATTTATTGAAATGTTTCAGCAGGAATGCACACATGTAATGCACTTCTTGTCATGCCTTACTGCTTGAACATAATGAAGGCCCTTGTTTTCCACAATTCTGTGGCCACCAAAATTTCTGCAAATTTAAATGTAAACCACAGAATATTATTCCTGAATCCTGGTTGTCAGTGTGGTAACCAGTACCTTTGCCCACCACACAACTGGGCCAGCTCAGCTTATTTTGAATTTTAAGATAAAGCACTAGCAGGCAAACTAATGGGCAGGAGCTATTCCAAAATATTTTTCTGAACTTTTTTAAATTTCTTCAGAATTCCAAAAAGCATTCTGAAGAATGTCATACAAACCACAGAATACATTTCTTCAGTTTGCACTGAAGAAACAATGTAAACTGCAGAATAATAATCTGTGGAATAGTATTCCTTAGTTTATGTAAGATGTGGAGCAACATTTCTCAGTCTATGTAAGCTGCGGAACAATAATCCTCAGCTTATGTAAACTGCAGAACAATATTTCTCAGTTTATGTAAACTGCGGAACGATATTTCTCAGTTTGTGTAAGCTGCGGGACAATTTTTCTCAGTTCATGTAAACTGCAGAACAATATTTCTCAGTTTATGTAAGTTGTTGAACAATATTCCTCAGTTTACATAAGGTGCGGAGCAATATTCCTCAGCTCTGTACACTGCGGAACAATATTGCTCAGTTTATGTACATTATGGAACAGTATTTCTCACTTTATGTAAACTGCAGAACAGTATTCCTCAGCTTATATAAACTGCAGAACTATATTCCTCAATTTATGTAAACTGCAGAACTATATTCCCCAATTTATGTAAGGTACAGAACTATATTCCTCAGTTTATGTACACTGCAGAACTATATTCCTCAGTTTATGTAAGGTACAGAGCAATAATGCTTAGTTTATGAATGCTTCGGAACAATATTCCTTAGTTTATATAAAAGGCAGAACAATATTCCTTAGTTTATGTACACTGTGGAACATTATTTTTCAATTTATGTAAACTGTGGAACAATATTCCTCAGTTTATTTAAGCTGTGGAACAATATTCCTCAGTTTATGTAAGCTGCGGAACAATATTCCTCAGTTTATGTATGGTACACAACAATATTTCTCAGTTTATGTAAACTACAGAACAATATTCCTCAGTTTATGTAAACTGCAGAACAATATTCCTCAGTTTATATAAGCTGTGGAACAATATTCCTCAGTTTATATAAGCTGTGGAACAATATTCCTCAGTTTATGTATGGTACACAACAATATTTCTCAGTTTATGTAACTACAGAACAATATTCCTCAGTTTATGTAAACTGCAGAACAATATTCCTCAGTTTATATAAGCTGTGGAACAATATTCCTCAGTTTATGTAAAAGGCGAAACAATATTCCTCAGTTTGTGTAAGCTGTGGAACAATATTCCTCAGTTTATGTAAATGGCGGAACAATATTCCTTAGTTTATGTACACTGCGGAACATTATTTTTCAATTTATGTAAGCTGTGGAATAATATTCTTCAGTTTATGTAAGCTGCGGAACAATATTCCCTAGTTTATGTATGGTACGCAACAAAATTCCTCAGTTTATGTAAACTACAGAACAATATTCCTCAGTTTCTGTAAACTGCGGAACAATATTCCTCAGTTTATGTAAACTGTAGAACAATATTCCTCAGTTTATGTAAGCTGCGGGACAAAATTCCTCAGTTTATGTAAACTACAGAACAATATTCCTCAGTTTATGTAAACTGCGGAACAATATTCCTCAGTTTATGTAAACTGTAGAACAATATTCCTCAGTTTATGTAAGCTTAGACAATATTCCTCAGTTTATGTAATCTACAGAACAATATTCCTCAGTTTATGTAAACTACAGAACAATATTCCTCAGTTTATGTAAACTGCGGAACAATATTCCTCAGTTTATGTAAACTGTAGAACAATATTCCTCAGTTTATGTAAGCTGCGAGACAATATTCCTCAGTTTATGTAATCTACAGAACAATATTCCTCAGTTTATGTAAACTGCGGGACAATATTCCTCAGTTTATGTAAACTGCGGGACAATATTCCTCAGTTTATGTAAACTGCGGAACAATATTCCTTAGTTAATGTAAACTGCAGAACATTATTCCTCAGTTTATGAAAGTTGCAGAACAATATTCCTTAGTTTATGTACACTGCGGAACATTATTTTTCAATTTATGTAAGCTGTGGAATAATATTCCTCAGTTTATGTAAGCTGCGGAACAATATTCCCTAGTTTATGTATGGTACGCAACAAAATTCCTCAGTTTATGTAAACTACAGAACAATATTCCTCAGTTTCTGTAAACTGCGGAACAATATTCCTCAGTTTATGTAAACTGTAGAACAATATTCCTCAGTTTATGTAAGCTGCGGGACAAAATTCCTCAGTTTATGTAAACTACAGAACAATATTCCTCAGTTTATGTAAACTGCGGAACAATATTCCTCAGTTTATGTAAACTGTAGAACAATATTCCTCAGTTTATGTAAGCTGCGAGACAATATTCCTCAGTTTATGTAATCTACAGAACAATATTCCTCAGTTTATGTAAACTACAGAACAATATTCCTCAGTTTATGTAAACTGCGGAACAATATTCCTCAGTTTATGTAAACTGTAGAACAATATTCCTCAGTTTATGTAAACTGCAGAACAATATTCCTCAGTTTATGTAAACTGCGGAACAATATTCCTCAGTTTATGTAAGATACATGACAATATTCCTCAGTTTATGAAAACTGCAGAACAATATTCCTCAGTGTATGAAAGCTGCAGGACAATACTCCTCAGTTTATGAAAGATGCAGAACTACATTCCTCAGTTTATGTAAAGTGCAGAACAATATTCCTCAGTGTATGAAAGCTGCAGGACAATACTCCTCAGTTTATGAAAGATGCAGAACTATATTCCTCAGTTTATGTACTATGACTATACTTAAAGAAAGGTTTTAGTTTCAGTTTATTTATGATACTGAAAAAGCATGTGAGCAAAACTTGCCCATTTTCACAAGCATCCAGGTTGGCAGAGTATTGAGAGGTGTTGTTTTCAGGATGTGAAGCAGCACAGATTTAGTGGAGGAGATCATGTTAAACAAATCTGATTGACTTCTTCGACTGAGTCACTAAGGTAGTGGACAGGGGCCAAGCAGTGAATATCCTTTATCTGTACTTCAGCAAGGCCTTTGACTCTGTACCTCAAAAGTGATAGGCAAAGAAATTGGCATATCTCAGGGCTGGGGAGAAGATGATCAGATGGGTAGAAAACTGGCTGAGGAACAGGACTTGGAGGGTGTGGGGGGCTTATCTAGCACCAGGAGGTCAACAGTGGGGTCCTGCAGGGGTTGTTGCTGGGGTTGGTGTGGTTCAATATCATCATCAGTGATACTCGGATAGCATTAAGGGCTAAATGTGCCTATCTGCAGATGACACCAAGTTCAGTGGGAGGTTGGACACAACCAAATGGATACAGGACCTATAGGATGATCTGAAAAAGCTTGAGAGGTGGTTCAGGATTTGTCAGCTTGGCTTCAATGCAAAGAAATGCAGAGTTATGCACATTTGAGCCAATAATCTCAGGGCAGAGTACAACCTGGGAGGGGTCCAGGTATGAGAAAGATCTAAGAGTGATGATCACTAGTGGCCTGAAGCACTCCACACAGTGCAGAAAGGCAGCAGCAAGGGCAAATAAAATGTTGGTTGCATATCCAAGCTGATCAGCACTAGGTGAGAGGAAGTTATGTCTGCAGTATGGAGTAGAGCCTGCATCTCCCACATGATCCTTAGCACCATGTCACAGCCCATTTCTGTGCATACAGGTGGCACAAGCTCCATTTGGGGTAGGCAGCCTGTGGTTTAATCAGGCTGCCATTGAAATTTGCTCCTGGTGCATCATTTGGTGCAATGGGCACTTTGCACCATTCTTTGAAAGGTAAGCCCCTTGCTCTGCACCAGGGTGCTGAAAATCGAGCCCTAAATGCACAGACTCT
This sequence comes from Neoceratodus forsteri, assembly GCA_016271365.2. Taxonomy (NCBI): domain Eukaryota; kingdom Metazoa; phylum Chordata; order Ceratodontiformes; family Ceratodontidae; genus Neoceratodus; species Neoceratodus forsteri. Next base: position 653,068,956 of record CM057450.1, on the reverse strand, counting down.
GCAGATCTGTCCATTAAAAACACCCAGAATGATGCAAGAGAGGGTTTAAGTATATTAATTTTGTTTTTAAGTTGACCTTTCGATGGGAAACTCTGCAGCATTCCCATTAATTTGTGTACCCCATGTTCTCTTTTCATAGGTCTCTTTGTTTAAAGATTTTGGGTTTTGACCATAAAACATGCTATGTACGTGGCTCCCAACTGCACCATTAATAAAGGTACTCTACTCAGTGACATGATCACTTCAAATGAGCCACTGCCTCCTGATACAGATACTGCTACTTTGCTGGGCTGCTACCCTAAGGAAACTTGTGCAACTCCTAAATGTTATTTTACTTTTTGAAAGGCTTTGTCTGTAGTTCAGTGGGCTGGAGCAACCATCCATACCCCCTGTCTGAGCAGGCCCTCCAGCTTCCTTCATAAGCATTTTTTCTTTACTGCAGCCAAGGCTCTACCCCATCTCTTTCTTCACTGTTTGTCCCCTTTGTGCTTTGGGCTCTGCTTGAACTGTGCTGGACTTCTACCTGTTTGTGCTAGCATCTGCTTCTGTTGTGCTTCTCCACCTCTCCTTGGTCAGTATTTTGTTTCTTCTCCAGCTGCAGTCTCTGCTTCTCTCTCTGTTGTTTGTATCTGCTTTCTACTGCTCTCCTGCTTGTATTTCCTTTCATTTTACTTCTTTTGGGCTTTTCTGGTTTCCTAGCCTCCTGTGTCCCAATTGCTTGTGTGTGCTTTCCAAGCTTATATGCTGCTGTTCCTTACTTTTAGCATTCCCCATTTACATTTATCATACTTTAGCAATCCCCCAGATTACCTGCATTTGGTATATATGAGCTTTTCAGTTCCATTTGCTGTTTCCCTGCCTGTAGCTCTGTCCCTGTGTACACCTATGCTTAATTGTTTACACCTGACTCCTCTTAGTGGCTGGCTCCACACAGCAGTTACAACTCCCAGCTTTTAATCCCCCTGCTTGCTTTTCTAACAGTGTAGTGTGGCTCTACTGTCAGTTTTATTGTTGCTCTACTGCCATTTTCTCCTGCATCCATAGCAGTTTAAATAATTTATTCATTCCTCATTTACCCCTGCATGTGATATGCAGCCTTGTGATATAGCCACGTGAAGGTGTTACCATTTCTGTTTGTCCTGTTTCATTCAATTGTTTGCTGATAGCTCTTGGCCTGTGTGGAGGTCTCGCAATACATTTATACACTCCTTTGGGGGTTGTTTGTTGCAGTACTGGGAAATCGTTATTTCACAATAATTTTGGCACTTTTGATTTTGAACAGTAACGAGGAAATATCTTTTTCATCACAGTAATTTGGCTTCCTAGAGGTACTGGTTGGTTTGCAGCCCTCATTTACTATGCTGCATTCCAGGAGAAAAAATAAAAAGTGTGGCCTAAATGTGGTCTTTGTACACTGTGTGATGTCAGTGTGGGTCTTCAAATACATTGTGACCTAAGTGGAGGTCTTCAAATACACTGTGCAATCTACACATGTGTCCTGTGTACACTATACTTGACTTGTCACCTGTTGCCTTTCAAAATGCTTTCCATACTGGATGCATGCCAATCACACCCATAAATTACTATGCCTCTGGGCTGCTTTTTCTCACTCTGCACCCCTGAAGTCTGTATCTTGAGCATATGAAACTTGGAATTTGGTCCTTCTTATCTGGTCCATAATGGGAATGTTCTCCCCTTAGGTGCAGCTTTAGCCATGCAGATGTATCGGTGGTACCTCTTGATGTAGAATTTAAGACTTCAGCTGCAAAGGGTGTGGCCCTTAAGCCCAAGGGGGCTCCTTTAAGTTACCGAGTGGGTTCAGTGGCATCTTCTAACCTATACTTCCTACAACAGCATCAGGGTCAACTGGTCTGTTCTTAGGCTCATGTAGGTTGGCTGAGCACCTTCAGTGGTTGTTTCTCTCTACCTCTTCCCACCTTGTGCAACAGTCCTTCCACATGGGAGTACCCCGTTGCTGCAGAGTGCACTCGCATCCTTTCATGGCATTCGCATTGGAGGGATAGATTGAGAGTCTTCCTCCCAATTGGAATATTTTCTGCTTCCACTGAATTGGGTCTCTAAATTGCAGTAGCTGAGTCATCACTAAATATATCCCAAGCCTGAAGGGAAGGCAGCCTAGGCCTTGGATCCCCTGTGACTTCCTCCTCCTCCCCATAAGGGTTTTTTCCTCTCCTTCATGCCAAAGGTCATAATACTAGTTATTCTATATAGCAGTAAATTCTTAGGTCCTTGGGTTCCACGGTTAGATGGAGTTGGATGTAAGCTCTCCTTTTGAATGGCTTGATGTGGTACGCTTGCTCCCTATCTTATTTACACATTTGGGAACATCTAGGAAAGAGCTATCCACTGACCTAAAGAGGTAAGCATGTGGGGTGTACTTCAACATACTGGCTAGTGTAGTTGGTGTACCAGCTCTTAGAAAACTGTCAACTGTGCAGCCTGCCATGTACAGCAGGTAGGATAATGGGGACAGCCACCCAAGGCTAGAGTACAGGACATAGTGATGTGTTCTACGTGGCAATGACAAAGCAAAACAGCAGATATTTTTGTAGCACATGTCCCATTTGTCAAGGATCCCTTTTTTGGTTTCTAGATAAGTAACCAAAGCATAGGTAAGACCAGGCCTTCGTACACCCTGAGCAATTACCAATCTGGCAGCAGCAGTGAGGGTACACCTGACTTTATAGGTGAACCCCAGCTTAATATTTACAGTTTTGCAGCTGTTTATCAGATGGAGGCTGAAATCAGTGCTGGGTCCAGAGTGACCACAAGGTATTCAAAGGATCCTACCACATTAAATGGTGAACCTGAAGGACCAAGGATGGTAAAAGAGGATGTACAGGCTTTGAGTCTAGGCACAGATCCAAAGAGCATGACTACCATCTTCTTGGTGTTTCAAAGGAGTCTGTTCTTCCTAAGCCGGGATCTCATCAGATCAAAAACTTCAGACAGGTTTGAGTTAATCCTGGTTATGTCTTCAGCACTCTTGTATAGCACCATATCATCTGCATAGAGTAATGTCAAGCAAGATGCAGCCATTGAAGGCATATTGTCAATAAAGAACAAAAAATAGGGGACCTAGAATGGATATTTGAGAGACACCAACTCTAGTAGGAGAGAGCTTAGATTTTACTTGTTCAATCTGAACATACTGTTGATGTCCGGCAAGGTAACTAGCAAACCAGGAGGTCGTCAAGGATGAAAAACCCAGGAAGGTAACTTTAGATAATAACAGTGGGTAATCCACAAGGTCAAATGCCTTAGTTAGACCTATGAAGACTGTCCGTTAACATGACCTTATCCATAGCCATCTTAACATCATTTGTGAGCTGTAAGAGATTTGTGGATGTGCTGTGTCCCTTCCTGAAGTCAAATTGTGCATCGAATAGTAAGCTATAGTGGTGGAGGTGTTCAGTCATCTAAGTAGCTGTGACCTTCTCGAGAATCTTACTCAGTGCAGACAGAATGGCTATAGGGTGGTAGTTCTCTATATTCCTGGTGTCCCACTTTTTTTAATTTATATTTTGTTCATTTTAAAATAAAATGCATACAAATACAGTTGTCCCTTGCAAGGGACAGCAAATTGTTTACAAACATATAGAGGAAAACCTGTTAGACATTCAGTAGACTGTGTACTTTGTATATTCCAGCCATGGGTAAGTATATCTTAATGATAGCGTAAATGCAGCAATTTCTATAAATTCTGTGGGTTAACAGCCCAGGAGATCATGGCTTTCATACCAATAAGGTAGCCCAAAAATGTGTTACTACTTGTCCAGCATCCAATGGGCTATTGGTGTCATGCTTTCTACAACATGTATTAAAGCTTCTTACTATATAGTAAAACAGTCACTACTTTCTGCACAAATGCTCTTTGGATCTAATCTAAGATCCTTAAGTGAGCAAATTCTGTTAACTAGGACTTCATCTAAATAATCTGTGTTGATCTTAAAAGGTTTTTTTTAACCCATGTCTGAAATGATGGGATGTACTAATATATTTTCAGAGGAAAATAAAAATTCACCTTGGGACTGATTGCAGATATATTAGCTTACAGCTAAAAAAACCAAAAACACTAGCACTCACTATTCACTGTGCTATGCTGAACTGCTCTGTTCCCTTGTTCAGGTACTTACATGCCTGACACAACTCCACTCAGATGTTGGTATTAAACTTACTAATTCAGTTTAAACTAAAACTGGAAGCAGATTTGCACAGCAAGGAGTAAAGTCTCAAAGAAGTTACTATTACTTTAGGCAGAAGCCGAAGTCTATAGGGCATTCAAGTGTCATTCTCAGAGTCCTCAGTCACAGAGCTCCTCACAGCATTCTTGGTAGCAGCCATCTTTGCTGCCCCCTTACCTGCATCAGTCGGGACTGTAAATATGTAAACTTTGCTGTCCTGAATAATCTGTAGCTTTGTGGGGAATTGAATGGTGTGCAGTATTTCCATCTCCTTTAACATTGCCCGAACCCCATACAATTTTTTTCGATGGAGGCTGGTTGTATTGGAAATGTCAGGGAATAGATGTACCTGACTGAGTGGACCATATTGCTTTGCCAGATTTAGGAGCCTATCTCTAGTGGCCCACTGTTGAGTACAATCATTAGGACTCTTGGGAGCTCAGCCAGATGTTTGCCACAATGAGGCAAGAGATATGCTTTTATTATAGAGAAGTCCTCCTTTGTTACATGGGCTCGAAATTGATCAAATAGCCACTCCTTCACAAACACTCAAGCTGAATCTCCCTCTTGCCCCTCTGGTAGACTCACCAACCTTATCTTTTGGCTGCACACTTGGTTTTCTAAAATTTCCAACTTGTTGTCGGTGTGCTGCTGTTCTTTAGTTCATTGCAGCATGGTGCCTTTATACATCTCAGAGCCATGCGTCACATCTTTCATCTCTCCCTGTATGGTGTCTTCCAATTTCACCAGGATGATGATTCTGCCCGTTAATAAATCCATCTTTTTGTTTGTAGGTGCCAAAGATGTTAAAAGCTGCTTCATTTTAAGACTGAGGGATTGCAGTCTCCTCTGCCTCTTCTCCTTCACCAGAACTTCAATGCATAGAGCAGGTACTTGGACCTTTCCCTCCATCTTTTCTTCCCTCTCCCAAAGTTTGACTTTTGTTCTGCTTCCCCATGTTGCTCAATGACTTCTTCTTTCATACCACACAAATGGTTTTCAATTTAAAGGCTGAAAATTACATTAATTATTTTGTTCAATATCAAAAATCAGGTGAGCCGATGTGAATCGTGACTTTTTGGCTTGGGCTCCACTGCAGCCCCCCTCTCGGTGTTCCCCTTTCTATGCACAGGAATCACCTGAGCGGTCTTCCAGAGCTTAGGGACAGATCCAGTTCATACTACAAAGTACATAATACAGGCATCCAAGGGGCATCCTCTCACCAACAGGCCAGCACTTATACTCTCCATTATCACCACTAACTCCCCTTTCCCACCTCCCCCAGACTCTGACCCAGGCACGCATTACGCATATACACACCCAGGCCTATCAGACCTCAACTAGCTCTGCTCAGAAACACTGACGAGGCCAAATTGTATTCATCCCATAGTCTCTACTTCCCCCCAATAGCCACTCAAGAAAGCTTCATGGCAGAGTAGTCAGCTTCTCCTATCACTGCCGATTCTACTAGGCAGAGATGTGGAGGCTAACCCCAAACCAATCCTAATGAAGAACCCCTCCTTTTGTCTAAAGTCCTCAGCATCTACAACGTCAATGTCAGAAGCCTCCTTCCCAAAGACTGACAGCCCAAAACCTGGGCAATCCTGAAGCAACCTGACTTCCTGATAATAACCAAAACCTGGCTCTCAGCAGGCATTCTGTCCTCGACTACAGAAATCCCTGTATACGCATTCCACATGCAAAACCACTCCAAGAGAGAATGATGTGTCTTCATTTACTGAGCATGCTCCTGCAGCTTCTGTGTCACCAACTGAGAAGCTACCCCCAAATCATATGAACTCATCTCAGAGGTCCCTACCTGCACACACTCCATCCCAATGCAGATAATGGGTGTCTACTGCTCTCCAGATAAATCCTCCAGTAAGATTATGTATATACTTCATACAGTGCTAGATCCCCTATCCAAAGGTGAGCATATCATGCTTGGTGACTTCAATAACAACTGGTCAACCAGAACCAAGCTCCCCACACACTCCAATCTCCATTCTAAAATCAAAGCCTTGAACTTGCACCAACTGATCTCCTTACCCATCAGACCCAACTCCAGCAATCATAGCATGATAGTTTGGGTATTGGTAAAATCCACAGAGAATCCTGACTTCTGGCACCTTCCCACATATTTTCAGTGATCACCGCATGACTTACTGTGTGTGAAATCAATTAGTTAGTATTTTGGTGCTGGAATGGAGCGGCACTGTTTAATCTGCAACTCTACATAATAAAGCGTTTATATCTACAGTGGCGAGTGCAGTTTTGTTGGTCTGGACTTGGATTGTATTTACTCGCACTGCCTATACAGTGGAGCAGTCTTTGTTGTGATTTGAAAAATTAAATCCCTCTAAGTTTTATTAGGTTCTTTAAAACATTCTTCCCAACCACTCAGATTTATATAGGATCTCCTTGTAGACAGCTGGGCCCTTGTCTTGTTAGCCCTCAATTCAGAAGAGGCACTTGTGCTTTTCTCCTCCACCATCTTAGCTATTTGCGATAAACATGCCCCTGCCAAGCAGTTAAATGTTCAGGGATACCACCTCCACTGGATAACCCTTGATTTAATTGAACACTTCCAGTAAAGAAACTCGGCTTGGGCCAGGCACAAATCAAGTGGGATACCCCAGAACAGGCAAGCCTACACCACCCCTCAGAATCATTGAGCATGTCATCAAGTTGTGGGTATTGAATTGCTTAATTGTTGTATGAAGGTTATATTATATTATTATTATATGTAATATGTGACATATTTATTTATTAGGATGTATCTTTGACTGTAGCAATTGTATGTCAAATTCTGATGGGACCTCATTGAAAATGAGCTTCAGCTCAATTGAGTTTTACCCCATTCATGTTTTTCTATGAGTACGTGACTATCCAAGGCCAACATCTTCCATAGCAAGCTATCTTAAAAAGCCTGATACACTTCTAAATTCTGGAAAAGTTAACAGCCTAATCAACCCCACCCCAGCAGGGCACAGATCACCCTTGGCTCCTACTTAACCACAATGCCCTCAACCAATACTTCAATAAGGGTCCAATTGCTCTCATCCCCAACCACCACTTTCCCCTGCAATCTGATCCCACCACAAACAGCAACTGCTGCCTGCAGGCAATCACAGTCAGTGATGTCTACAAAGAGTTATTCTTGCTAGATGCAGCAGCCAGTTGTGGAACTGATGGCATCTTGCCCAAATTTCTCAATACTGGCACGTTGTCAATAGCTGTCCCTGTTGCTTACATTTTCAATCAGTCTCTCTGCACCAGTTTCTTACCACATAGTTGGAAGAATGCACTGCCAGTTCTGATGCACAAAGGTGGAACGTCTGACTCTGCCTTCAGCCACCACCCAATATCACTGCTACCCCTCCTCTCCAAAACTCTTGAGAGGTTTGTCAGCAGGCAACTATCCAGCTTTGATGTGCAAACCAACTATCTGACACTGTTTCAATCTGGCTCCCACTCCAACAACTCAACAACCACCTCCATACTTAAGAGTCACTGACCACATGCACACCAATTTAGACAAGGGTATAAGAACAGGGGCCATATGGGGGACTCCATTGTTAGGAAGGTAGAACTGGAGGAGGAAGGGGAGAGGGAGGTAAGGTGCCTGCCTGGTGCCATGGCTTGTAGGGACAGGGAGCAAATCCTCAGGATCACAGAAGCAACTGCACAGGGAGGGAACTAGATGTTATTGTCCACCTAGGGACAAATGACCTGGCTAGAAAGGGATCAGAGCAGTGCAAGAAGTGTTTGTGGAGATGGGGAGGGGCCTTAGACAAATAGCACACATGGTAACCTTCTCGGAGGTGCTGCCTGTCTATGGCATGGATGAGGCTAGAGTGCTCCACACTATTGGATTCAATCAGTGGTTGAAATACTGGTGCAGAGCTCAGGGATTTGGCTTCATTGGGGATTGGGGGTCCACTTGGATGGATGCAGGCCTATACTGGTGTGATGGTCTGCATCTGTCGAGGAGGGGAACCAGGATACTACATGATAGGTTTAAATACTTCTCTGGCAAGCATTTAAACTAGCCATGGGGGGAGGCACTGGAAAGGAGCAAGGAAATCCTAGCCCTCCAAAAAAATCAGGGTACTAAGTGAGGTAGACACCAACATAGAGATGTCAATAGGGAGAAGTGCAGGGATAAATGGAGAAAGTGACAAACACAATAAGTACAGGGATGGGGCAAAAAGTGGTAAGGCCATCAAGAAATGGAGGGTAATGTGTACCCACGCCCGTAGTCTGGGAAACAAGCTCCCTGAATTGGTGGCCTTGATGGAAGAGGGATGCCTGGATATCGTAGCAGTCACAGAAACATGGTACACAGAGAACCATGACTGGGATGTTAACATACCAGGCTACACAACCTAAAGGAGAGACAGCGAGGGCAGAAGAGGGGGGAGTAGCTCTCTATGTAAGGGAAGGGATAAAAGCAACTGAACAAAAGAGTAAACAAGGAGGAGAGGAGGCACTGTGGGTCACCTTAGAGACTGGAAATGGCACCACAATCTGCACAGGGGTTGTATATAGACCCCCCGTGTAAGGGGGAGGGAATGGACAAGGATATGATAGAAGGCATATTTAGGATGGCAGAGAACAGGGAGTCACTGTTGATGGGGGACCTTAATATGCCCAGTGTTAACTGGAACACCTTTGCTGCAGCCACATCCAAAAGCAGGGCCATTCTTGATGCCCTTCAGGCGGCATGCCTCAGACAGCTAGTTTTGGAACCTACTTGTGAGGGAGCAGTCTTTGACCTTGTACTCTCAAATGGGAACAGTAAGAGGATCTCAGATCTAGAAGTGGGTAGCCATTTGGGAAGAAGTGACCACCAAACAGTGTGGTCATGATAAACTCAGCTACAGAGTCAAGCCATATGAAAGTGAAGGTTCTGGACTTTAGGAGGACTGACTTTGGCAAGAAGGGTGAGTGCCTTAGAAAAGCACTAGCAAACAGGCTAGAAGGAGGGGTGGAGCAACAATGGGCAAATATCAAAACTTCCATCACAGAGGCAACAAGCCTTTGTGTGACGCAAATAAACAAATCAAAATGAAAGAAAAAGTCTCCAGGGTTCTCAAAAGAGGTGGTGGTGACGGTTAGGGAGAAAAAGATAGCATTTAGGAAGTATAAGGAAACACAGAAGGAGCAGGACAGAGAACTATACCAGTTAAGGCAGAAGGAAGCAGGGAGGGTAGTCAGAATCGCAAAGGCACAAACTGAGGAAAAGATAGCCAACTCAGTTAAGAAGGGGGACAAAATCTTTTATAGGTATATCAGGGAGCATAGGAAAAACAAAGGGAGGGATAATGAGACTGAATAGAATGGATGGTGGGTGGGCAGAGAGTGACAGTGAAAAAGCAGGGATACTGAATGAATACTTCTGTTCAGTATTCACAAAAGAGGAAGTGGGGGAGGTGCCTAATCCAATTAACAGAAGCACTCTGGAGAAGGGAGTCGATCCCAGTCCTTTCAGAGAAGAAAGGGTTCTGAAAGAACTCCTAAAACTGAAGGTGGACAAAGCAATGGGGCCAGAAGGAATTCACCCCAGAGTTCTAAAAGAATTAAGCAGAGAACTAGTGACACCACTGACTACCCTTTATAACAAACCATGGGAGGATGGTGTGGTACCTGAGGAGTGGAAGAAGGCTGATGTGATTCCCCTTCACAAAAGAGGGAGCAAGACAAAGGCAAGAAACTACAGACCTGTCAGTTTGACCTCTGTTGTAGGGAAAGTGATGGAATCACGTCTGAATAAAAGAATTGTTGAGTACCTAGAGGCCAGTGGGGCACAGGACCCAAGGCAACATGGGTTCACAGTGGGAAGAGCATGTCAGATAAATCTAATTGATTTCTTTGACTGGGTGACCAAAGTAGTAGACCAGGGAGGGGCTGTGGACATGGCCTACCTAGACTTTAGCAAGACATTTGACACAGTCCCACACAAAAGATTAATAGTCAAACTAACCAGCCTTGGAGTGGGTCCCAGGGTGGTAGCCTGGGTAAAACATTGGCTGAACAACAGGACACAGAAGGTAATTGTAAATGGAGTCCACTTTAAAGAAAGAGAGGTTACTAGTGGGGTACTGCAGGGTTCAGTACTTGGTCCAATCCTTTTTAATGTCTTTATAAGTGACATTGCAGAGGGACTGGAAGGAAAAGTATGCCTCTTTGCAGATGACACAAAGATCTTCAACAGGGTTGATACACAAGGAGGCATGGAAAGGATGAGAAGGGACTTGGCAGGGTTGGAGGAATGGTCGAAGTATAGCAGCTTGGATTCAATGCAAAGAAGTGCAAAGTAATGCACTTGGAAACAAAACCCAGGGAAGATTACACAATGGGTGGTGTAACAACAACAAAATGGAAAGGGACCTGGGGTAATCATATCAGATGACCTTAAGGTTGGCAAGCAATGTGAGAAGGCGGTAGGGAGGGCTGGGGGGATACTGGGATGTATAGGGAGAGGCATCACCAGCAGAAAACAAGAAGTTGTTATCCCCCTGTACAGACAATTGGTGAGACCCCATCTGGAGTACTGCATCCAGTTCTGGAGACCCCATTTCCACAAGGACATAGACTGGATGGAGGCAGTTCAGAGGAGGGCAACTAAAATGGTGCAGGGTCTGCAAGAGAAGCCATACAAGGAGAGGCTAAAGGAGCTTAATATGTATTTCCTTGAGGAAAGGGGGCATGATAGAAATGTTTAAGTACCACAGTGGAATTAACAAAGTCCAAGAGGGTAGCATCTTTCAGAAAAAGAGATGTGCAAGAACAAGGGGACACAATTTGAAGATACGGGGGGACAGCTCAGGGGTAATGTGAGGAAGTATTTTTTCACAGACTGGGTGGTGGATGCATGGAACAGCCTTCCTGAGGAGGTTGTGGGGTCTAAAACTGTGGGAGAATTCAAGAATGCATGGGACAGACATAAGGCAATTTTTGTGGGGGGGTAGGAAGAAATAGGCTGTTGGTTAAATAGGATCAGCAGCTTATCCTCTAGGTAGGGAAATGGGCAGACTAGGCGGGCCAAGCAGTCCTTATCTGCCGTCAGAGTCTATGTTTCTATGTTTCTATATTTATAGACTTAGCATAGGCCTTTGACACTGTGTAAAAGGCAAAGAACCTCTGTGCACAAACACTGAGGCAAGGGTTACCCCAAAGAGCATTTGGCTGGGAAGCCAAGTTTCAAGAAAATACAAAATCACACATGCCCACACAATGCAAAGCATCATGGACTGCATATGCAAATCACCACAGAATGTTATGCTGGTTCAACTTTAAGCAAAATTGCATGGTGCTGAAAGGCCTCTCACACAGTCTGCAAAGGGTGAAACTGTGGACCACTACTGATTCCTACACAAACTATCAGACTCTGGTGTCTCCCCAACAGCCCTTGCATGGTTCCAATCCTACCTGGCCAACTGTACTCAGTCTGTAAAGCTTGGTCCAAACCCATCCCCCACTCTACCAGTCCCTCTCGGGGTCCCTTAAGGTTCAGTCTTGGGGTCACTGCTCTTCATGACCTTTATCAATAACCTCCCCTTGTCCATCTCATCAAGCAGCATACACATGTATGGTTGCACTGCAAACTACAACCAAGGCAGTCCAGGAAGGCTAAAAAGCCAATCCTATTAAGTTCATTACCATTTTAAATGTAAAGTTTCAACCCTTTTTGCATCGTATTGTTTCTAGTTGAAAATCCACATTTTCTGATTACTTACCTGCTATAAAATTCATTGCTGTTGCCAGTTGTTTTATCTACTTTCTTTTTTAGTAGGGCTGAAGTTTATGCTAATGCATATCATTGAACTCTGTTCTGTATGTCAGTTTGTTGTACACAGCACTGTATTGTATAGAATGACCCTATGACTTTGAATACTGTATATTACTTACAATAGTATTTTCCCCAGCACTTTGCTTTTATGTGTCCTCCTCCATTGTATTCTCCCTGGTTGAGTATTGAATATAGGCAGCTTTTTTGTCTAGTGCACCTACCTGGTAAATAAAAACTTAGGTACATGCCAAACAGAGCAGCCAACGATCATGCAAGTCTCCTCTCCTCCCATTGCATCATGAATGAGCAGACTGTGTTGGGTGGTGTTCCCAATTTCAGGAAAGGTTTAGTGGGAGTTGATTAAGGAATGTAAATAAACATGTTTTTGTGTGGTAACAGAAGTATAGTAGGCAGTCTGTTTCTCACTTTTAAAAAGAAACAACCATTTGTCAATACCAAATGTTTGCTTGCATTGTGTACATTTCAGGGATGCATTGCCAGATGAGTAATTTGTTTGAAATGGCACAGAAGTAGTGGCAGAATTGTTTAATAAAAGTAAAAAGTGAAAGGATGGTTGTATAGATAAGGCAAGAAACAGAACAAAGCCATAAATGTTCAGCAAGTTTCTGAAGTTCAGCAAGGGGTGGGTGTGTGTGTGTGTGTGTGTGTGCACACCGATGCCAAAACATGTACCAGACATGACATTCAATAAAAATACTGTTGGCAAACTTACATGACCAGCCACATAGGCAAGGGATTCAAAATAATATAAAATTATGAAAATATCCCCCTATATGAAGTGACTGTGTCACCACCTCCTCCACTACAGGTAACCAATAGAGGCTGGAGCTACCATTGGCCAGACATGTTTAACTTTGAAATGTTGAGTGTTAGCCCAACAGATTACAGCCTTGGTTACTTACAGGTACGAAGAAGAGGAGAACAAACCAGGTCAGGTTTGCTAAATAAGTCAAACTATAATCTGAATATGTGTAACACCCTACGATTACATACAGTGGTACGTGTCTTACACAGCATCGCTAGACCACAGAGAAGGTACACTGCATGGCCAGCAGCACTTGAATTGAAACCCTTCCCCTTTCAGAAGGTTAACTGAGTCTGAACTGTTTATTGTTGGATCCACCGACAAAAACAAAGGTTTATCTTTAACTGTCTGGTTTGATCAGCTGCTGCCTTGCTTGGAGAGATGACACTGTGTTGGTGGTAACGTGTTGTTCATGGATTGCTGATGCTGCCACTGATGGCATGTAGCTGTCATATTAAATGCTAAATATGTTTTATATAATTCCTCATTGAACTGATCATATTTGCATGTGGGTCAGTAACAACCACCCTGGGGTGTGTCAGACACCCCATCCTCACTTTTCTTTTTTAGATACTATATTGTTTCAGAAGTTTGCATGTGATAGGAAGGACTGAGAGTCCCCCAATTCAGTGAGTGCCCTGTGGGGCTGTCTCCACCTGTCACTTCAGTGTGAGGCAATACTCAGGGGCTTTGATAAAGCACACACTGATGCTTCACTGTGGTAATGGTCTCAAGTCCTCCTCATAATGCCTGTTTCTCTCTCTGAGGAGACACCGGCTTCACATAGTTACCATGCAGGTGTAAGTTGTGGCTCTGGGGACTGAAGGCAATTCAAGTTTTAGCATTCAGCCAGAGGAGTAACACTCGCCCATCACCATCAACACAGCAAGCTAACAGTGTGGGGATTTGAGGGGCTAGAAAGCAGGACACCACAATGTCATAAAGCTGATCTGTTGCTTGCTGAGCAGCTTCATGCAAATAAAAGGACTGAAGTACTCTCTTAATCAGAGCACTTTGGTCCTTTCAACTACACAAAGTTTCCACTCGGCAAGCAGTGGTAGTGTCATGACTAAGCTGCAATGGGCTTGGCAGTGACACACCTCTGAAATGCTCTTCACTGTCACAAAATGTGTCTTGAGCCAAGCGCACGCAAACATAAAAAAGAACACTGTTCTGTCTGAACAAAGCTTTGATTATATGTTGTACTCCCTCCCTCCACACACACATACAACCTGTAGCAAACCTCCTGCCAGCAATGCTTGCAGTTAATATATGATAATATATGATGGCACCTTATTCTAGGACCAGGAAAAACATTTAAAACAGAGCAGGTTAGCCAAACTTGGAAGCAGTAAAAGGTGAATGAAGTAGAATCAGACATAACCATCTACCTTGTGCACAACACAGAACATTTGTAGGGAGATTTGAGAGCACACTCCCCCCATAGGTCTTTATTTTTACATCCCATTGTGTACATCTGTATGCGTATAAGGGGTCTAGATTCTAAGGTGAGATTGGGTATGGCTTGCAGATCACCCATCCCAGAACAGGAAAGGGACAGGGAACTGAGCTCACAGATATTGAAAGCTGCAGGGAAAGGAGAGGTGGCAATAGTGAAAGATTTCAGTCTTCCCATGGTAGACAGGAGTATACCATCCACAACACGTGCCTGGAGTCAGGTGATCCTGGAGGTGTTGCAGAATAGGTTACTGACTCAGGGCATCACAGAATCCACCAGAGAGAGGGCACTCTTTGAACTAGTGCTCACAAACGAGAGTCCCTTTGTGGAAGTGATCATTACACAGTGTGCTTCTTGTTGGCTATGGGCAGGAAAACATCCCCACTAAGACCAAAACCCTGGATTTTAGGAAGGCAGATTTAGAGGTACTAAGGAGACATCTGGTGGACATCAGCTCAGATATGGATGTGGACTAAAGGTGGTCCATTATTAAGTATGGAATAATGGTTGCAACAGAAGAATATGTTAGGCTCCAGCAAAGTCCCCTGTTCTCTGCAGCACAGTGGACCTAACTTCTGTGGCAGGGACTTTGAAGTCCTGTGGCACCATTAGGCCTTCTTCTGTGGTGGTAGGCAAAGTTCTGCAGCACATAAATAAGGTGAATTGCACGTGTATACAGTTCCAAAACTGATTTTCTTCTATTAATAAAGTCACATGGTACATGCCTGACTTGCATGATTTGCAGGTCGTTAAGGCTGACTGTTGTATCTACATTTTTCTCCCTGGAGTCAAAGTGTGATAGATTCTGGTTTGTTTCCAGTGTTTTCTATTTTATTTTTTTATTTTATTGTTTTTGGTATCTGGGTAATGCCCACTAGGCACAGTTTTCAGGACAGGGCAACCTGGGGTGCTAGGGTGGTTAAGTGACTTTTTTAGAGTCACATAGTATACAAGTGGAGGTTGTAGGAATCAAACCTGGATCTGCTGGATGTACCAAGCTCATTTAGAGCTCATTACTCTTACCACTAGGTTATACTGCCAGCACTTCCCAGTGTTATTGGGCTTTCCATTTACTTAAAAAAATACTCCTGCTTTCCTCCTCAGTGCTTTAGTCAGTGTATGCACCAGTAACACATCTCTATGAAGTGTTTCACAGTGGGTGGCCAGAACCCAAATGTTGCCATGCTACAAGTTGTTTTTGGCATTTGGGTGACCTCGTATAGTGAGGGTCTCCCTTTGTCCTAACTTACAGCTGTGTGTGGAACTACTGTGTGTATGGTATTGCTGTGTTAACAAGTAGACAATTACATTAAATTAAGTACTATCATGGCGTGTGCCTTTGAGTTTACAATGAAAGATAAACTAGTAACAACGGAGGTTTAAGTGGGTATTAAATACAACTCCTGTCATATGTACAGCTTTAATACATCTGTACTACAAGATATTATGTTTATCTGCATTAAATGCACTGAAAATAAAGATATGAAGCAAGAAATCAACTTGTTTAATGAAAGACTCTTTCAGTTAGAGGACAGTCAGCGACAAATGCCATCTAGAATTAATAGTTCTTAACAGAATGCAGTTACTGATATTTGTAATTTTGAATATAACAATTTTGATATATCTATACTAGTACCAATACAGAGTTTACATAACCCATGGATAACAATAACAGATACAGGAACTACTTGTATAGAAAACGATCCCCCCTCAAAAGCAGTTCTACTGTACATGCAAAAGTTACTGTTAATAGAAAACGTACCAGGGATAAGGTAGATGGAGACCTAGAAGATAATGAATGGTATGAGGTTAGAAGTTCCCAAGCAGCTAAGAAAGGTAGAAAAGCCAATGATTTTAATATTATTGTAAGAAATCGCTTTGATTTATTAAATGATCAATTAGAAAATACATTACCCACGGACACACTTTCTATATCAGTGCCCTCAGTGCCATCTAATATTTCACAATCTCCACCTTCTCTTATAACTCCTGAACGGGTTACCACTAATGCTTTGGATACTGGAACAAATACTAATTTGGACCCAAAACATATTTTTCTTCTTGGACATTCAATGATAAAACACCTTGATAGAAAAATCTGTGATGTAGATAAATCTAAAAGAACCTTGTCCAGCTTTCGTAGAGCTAAAATACGAGATATTATCAGACTGTCTAAGGACATTCTGAAAACTGGAGGGCAACAACCACTTGTCATTGTACAAATTGGTATAAATAACATTTATCAACAAAGTGAGCAAAGTGAGCAGATCATTAAAGAAGAGATGGTAGGACTGGTAAATACTCTAATGGATAGAGACTGCATCTTTGCGATCTCTGAAATAATTCCCATCTTTAGGACAAATGTCAATTTGAATAACAAGATCAAAAATATCAATAACTGGTTGAGGGGATGGAGCCTTAAACAAAAATTCAGATGTATTACCTATTGGGAGGATTTTATACCAAACAGAGAGTTGATTTGTTGGGATGGAATACATCCTAGTAGAAAAGGGACAGCAATTATGGGTACAAAATTGAACAGCTATAACGATTCAATTTTAAACTAAACTCTAGGGGGGTATCTCTGTATCATAATGCCACACTGTGTATGGATCGTAATATTCAATGTAATAATATAGTCACTACCTTGCCCCCTGATTGTATAGCAAATAAACCAGAGATTAAAAAGAAAACCAGTAAGAATCCCCACCCTAAAAAAATAAATACCGTATTAGTAAATGCTAGGAGTTTGCATAATAAATTAGGGGAATTAACTAATTGTTTAATTAAAAATGAGATTGACATTTGTGCAATAACTGAAACATGGTTCTCTGAGGGAGACTAGGCAACTAATATACCCAGCTACTCTGTTGTATTTAAAAATCGTCAATCTAAAAAAGGAAGAGATGTAGCCTTGTACATTAAAAATAATATTCAGTACTGTGAGTTATATAGAAATCAAATTAGCAGTGAATTAATGATTGTACAGATTAGCTCCCTGTTGGAACCATTAACTATAGGGGTGGGATATCGAGCGCCAGGTATGGAAACTGAAGATAATGATATTTTCTTTTCAGAACTAGATAAAATTAACATTGATACAGATTTCATTTTTTTGGGGGGGGGGGGATTTCAATTTATCAAGCATTAATTGACCAACGCTTAGTGCACATAATAACAATGAGTACAGGCTAAACCAATTTATTGTTCAGAATGACTTGGAACAATTACTAGATAAACCAATGAGAAATGATAACATTCTGGATCTCATAATTATGAATGTTAAACATTTTGGTTCCTTACCCAGTATACAAGAACCTTTGGGTGATAGTGATCACTCTGCTCTTCGATGGGATTTCTTTACCTCTAAAATAAATATAATAGGTAATACTAAAGTCGCTAATTTTTATAAAGCCAATTATAGGCTAATTAAACAACATTTGAGACAATGGAACTGGCAAAGAGACCTCAAGGGTTTAAATACAAAGGAGATGTGGTAAATCATTAAAGAGAGATGTGACTATTGTATTAAGACATGGGTACCTATACAGGTTAAATATAACAATAGAAATCAGAGAGTGCCTATTTGGTGGACCACTAAAATTAAAAAGAGTATTAAGAAAAAGAAAAAAAGCTTTTAAACATTATAAGAAAAAAACAACACAAGAAACTTGATTGAAATTTAACCTTCTGTCTAATAACACCAAAAAATTGATAAGACAAGCAAAGAGAGGGGCAGTACTATTATTAATCAAGGATACATGAGTCAATGAGGATAATCAAATGGCATATGAATTTAATAAATAATTCATTAGTATTTTTAAAAATAAAGAGAATTTTAATATCAATTTTCCTGCTCCCTGCTCTGCAATCTCTGTTTCTGAAAGTGACATTATGAGAGCAATTATAAATCCTAAGTCTAGCTCTTCTATGGGCATAGACGGTATCCCTTCAATTTTCATAAAGAATCTTAGTACAGAGTTAGCTGGTATACTTACTCTCCTTTTTAATGTATCTTTAAATGAAGGAGTGGCATTGGATGATTGGAAACTGGCAAATATTACCCCCATTTATAAAAATGGCTCAAAAAATAACATTAGTAACTATAGGCCCATAAGCCTAACCTCCTCTATTGGTAAGCTCATGGAAATTGTTACAGTATAAAATCACAGAACATCTTCATAAATCAGGGAACCTTGACATTACCAAGCATGGTTTTACACTGGGAAGATCATGTATGTCCAATTTAATCAGCTTTTTTGAGCCAGTGAGTAAGGCATTGGATGAAGGATTGCATGTTGATATTTTTTTTCTTGATTACGAAAAAGCGTTTCATATGGTAACACATAAGTTACTTTTAGATCAATTATACAGACTCGATATAAATCCCTCAATTATTAAGTGGATCCTTTCATGGTTGGACAACAGGAAACAGAGGGTAGTCTTGAGAGGATGTAAGTCCGATTGGGGTACTGTCACTAGTGGTGTACCACAGGGGTCTGTACTTGGACCGATATTATTTAATATTATGATCTCAGATATGCAAGCTAAAAATGGTACTTGGATGCAAAAATATGCTGATGACAGTAACCTTGCTGGGATTGTTAATAATAACACTTCCATTGAAGTGCTCCAGGATAATCTAAATAACCTTTATTCTTGGGCAACTGATCATGGATTCATTTTTAATACTACAAAATGTAAAGTGATGCGCCTAGGGAGGAATAACTGTCTGGCTAGCTATTATATAAATAACATTAAGCTTGAAGAAACTACCTCAGAAAGAGATCTAGGTGTGACTATCACTAACAACTTAAAATGTAATCATCATATTAACATTACTGCTAAAAAATATCACGGTATACTCAGATGTATTTTAAAACACATAAAAAGTCAAGAAGCCAAGGTTCTCGTTCCATTGTATACTACCATGGTTAGAACACATAGGGAATATTGTGCCCCTTTTTGTTCACCCACTTCCATAAATAATATCAAAATTTATGAATCGGTTTAATGTAAGATGACTAAATCAGTTTCCAATGTGGCCTATCTAGGATATGGTGACAGACTTAGAAATTTAGGACTATTCTCTCAAAAATATAGGTTTCTTAGAGGTGAAATGTTTTGGTCCTATAATGCTTGTAAGGATGAATTGTTTTTGGAAACTAATTGTTTGATAAAACAGTTACCCTTAGAGAGTACCAGGTCACACAACCTCAGATTGTATGTGGAAACATGTAAGACTCAACGGAGGAAGAATTTTGCCACTCAAAGAACCCCACATTTATGGAATTCTCTTCCAGTTAATGTCGTATCATGTCAATCCTTGGACCTTTTTAAGAATGCACTTGATTGTTATATGGGCGACAAGAAATTTCACTACCATCATTAGCATAATGATGGCGAGTTTAAATAAGGGCTTGTCTCTCAAACTTGTACCACCTATGAAGCTATGAACACTGCAACAGGCTTCTTTTTTTGTCTTTTAGTCCATTAACTGCTAGGCAACAAGCTAAGAATAAACATAATTGCAATTTTGGATAGAAGACTAGTGGAGTGGAATAGAGTCTGTGTGGCGAGCTTAGCTGGTACTACTACTACTGCCTGGCATACTGGCTGCCCCTTTCCCTCACACTCTGTTCTGCCTGCTTCAATAAATGTTTTTTCCAAAGTTTGAATACAAGTTTTTTTTCCAATTAGCTGGGAAGGAAAGAAAAGGAAGGAACCAACCAGGGAGGGCAAAGGCCAGCAGAACACTGAGATGACAGGTGAGGGTGAGGCCAAGAGGCAAGTAAATTCAGCAGCAGGAGGAGGTGGTCGGTCAAAATGTTAACAGGGTACACTATGATGAGCTTACAACCCCTCTCGGCTGGTGGAAGCTGTCAAGTTTGCACTTATCCCACAATAATGTACTCCTTGCCATGCCTTTCTGCTTGACTATAACCAAGGCCCCTTATTTTCCAAAATTCTGCGGCTGCCAAAATCTTTGTAGAATTTAATGAAAACCATGTAATATTATTCCTGAACCTGGGTCGGCAGTGTGGTAAGCTGCATCTAAGCCCACCATGCCACTGGGCTAGCTTATTTTGAATTTTAAGATAAAGCACTAACAGGCAAACTAATGAGCAGTAGCTGTTCCAAAATATTTTTCTGAACTTTTTTAGAATTCTACAAAATTCCAAAAAGCATTTTGAAGAATGTCATATAAACCATGGATAACTTGTCTTCAGTTTGCACTGAAGAATCAATGTAAACTGCAGAATAATATTTCTCAGTTTATGTAAGCTTTTGAACAATATTCCTCAGTTTATGTAAACTGCGGAACAATATTACTCAGTTTATGTACACTGTGGAACTGGAAGGGGATCAGTTGTGTTCCAGGACAGTAGCTGCTTCTTGTTGCTTTACAGGGTTCTTGTGGATTTGTGGATTTTACTTGGTAGAAGGTTATTTCTTTTCTTTCTTACTTCTAAGGGGCTAGCAGGGTATTGTTTTGGGGGCTGTTGGAAGTTTGAAAACTGGTTTGGTGACTGTAAGTGGGCTCATTTGTTGGATGTTTCACTGTGTAACAGGCTGCCCTGGTGGAGATCTATTTCTTCTGATTTAAAACCTATTTGGTGGGATTTGCTTGGGCTTGGTTCTTTGGCTGCTGGGCTTGGAGGGGAGGCACAGGGCTGATACACTTTCTCTCAAGTCGGGTGTCTGCCCAAGACCCACCCTCCCCCACACCTCCCTCCCAGAGTTTTGCTAATTTATAGGGGAACACCTGCCCTGCAATTGGAGGAAAAGGCTGCAGGTGCAGCTCATGTAGTTCTAGCCACTGAGGGTTGGATTTAAAGGTTGGAGAGAGCAGCTTAGGGAGTTGTTCATTTCCCTTATAAGTTTACTGTGTTGTACTGCACCTAGTAACAGGGTTACCGGTGTACTGTGGGACTGTATCTAAGATTAGTGGGTGACCTGATTAGGCAGTAGGGGTGTATCTTGGACTGGGGGGAACCTGGTGGCTCACCCAAGGAAACCTACTTGGAAGGGGATGGAACCACACAGTATTAGGGCCGGCATCTTTGGGAGGATGGTGGGGTGCACAGGGTGTGGAGCAGCCATGATACTGGACTAGCTTGGAAGTTTGGTGGTTGCCCAGTGTGCTACCAGCTGGCACAGCTTAGGGAGAAGGTTGCGGGGATTAGGAGACAGCTGGGGAGGGGGAGGTATGGTTGGGGAAGAGACAGGAGATCTCACGAGTTGCACCAAGCACTGGGGGCAGTGGCATAGTGAAAGGAGTGCAGGAGAATACTCAGGGGTCACATAGGGACCCTGGCAGAGGGTGTCCAAAAGAACACTATCAAGGAAGCAGGCAGGTAACTGGGGACCCTCACAAAGGAGGGACAGAGGGACAACATTCTCAGGGAAGTAGGCAGATGGCCAGGGCTAGACAGAAGGAAACAAGGGGGGGAGGTGGATCAGACCTTACACTCAGTAACAGCTCAAATCTCTTCTTCTGCTCGAGGATGAGGGGGGTGATGTAGCCACGACAGGGGTGGTTAGAGATGGAAAGGAAGGGGGGGCAGGAGGCAGGGGTCAGATAGCATGAAGAACAGGGGGGAACCTGGAATGCAGGAAAATGGGGAGCAATGAATCAGAGCAGGAGGGGCAGGGGGAAGAGGGAGGAAAGTGCAAGGAGTAGGACCAGTTGGGAGGAAAGGTAAAGGAGAAGGACCAGAAGTACAAGGAGGATTCAGTAAAGGGAGCTGAGGGTTTAGGCCAGGGGAGCACGACAAGCAAGGAGGGACTAAATGGAGACAGCAAGGAAGGGAGGATGAACCAGGCTAGTTCAGCAGATGGGGGAGAAGGACCAGTTGTGAGCAGGGAGGGGGGAGTTAGCAAGGTACAGAAGGGTACTCAGGAGGAGGAGAGGCATAGGATTGGAGGGGAGGGGGTGGCCAGGGTAAATAAGGAGGGGGTGGCATGTGGCACCCAGATAGGAGGAGGAACAAGGAGCCGGCTGGATGGAGGGGCTGGTAGAAAGGATGAGGAACATGGAAGGGGGGAATGGAGGAAAAGGTGTGGTCAGAGTGCTCCTGTTGGGGGATTCAATGATCAGGGGTATCAAATAGGATAGGGAGGGAGAAGCCTGGCCAGTTAGAACAAAATACTTCCCTGGACTAACAGTGCACAGGGCTAAGCACGAGGTATATCAGCTGGCAAAGGATTGTGGGGGTTCCCCGGACATACTGGTTCACCTGGGTAGAAATGACATTAAGGGAAATAGCGAGCTAGAGATACAGGCAAGATTCAGGGAGCTTGCCAGGGTCTGTCAAGACATAGGATGCACAGTTTCCTTCTCAGAAATCCTGCTGGTGCCAAGGGCTAGTGGGGAGAACAAAAGGAAGATTAGGGAGATAAACCAGTGGCTCAGGGAGTGGTGTGAGGCCAGAGGGTATGGGTTGATGGGGGATTGGGGGGATACCTGGGAGGATAAGGAGCTGTATGCTAGAGATAGACTCCATCTCAATTTGGAGGGAAGGGGAATCCTTAAGTTGAAAATAGAGGGGTTCATTGGTGAAAAGTGGGGTTTAAACTTGTGAAGGGGAGGATGGGAGAAAAGGCTGTCAAGGGGTGCCGATAAAGGAGGGATCTGTCTCCACCCCTGGGAGCTGGAGGATTGCGGGAAAAGGCCGACTGGTAAAGTGCAGACTAGGGGAAAACAGAATCCCCATGGGAACACGAGCAGGGGAAATGGAAATATAGGGAAAGGGTGGAAGGTAGTCCTGCTAAATGCCAGGAGCTTGGGAAATTTAATGCCTGAGTTCCAGGCAATGCTAACTGAGGGAGCAGTGGATGTGGCAGCAGTCACTGAGACCTGGGCTACTGCAGGACATGACTGGGACCTGAACCTGGAGGGTTACACTATGTTCAGGAAGGACAGGGGGGAGGGAAGGGGAGGAGGGGTAGCAATGATAGTCAAAAACTGCATTGGCATAGGGGGAGTAGAGGAGGCAGAGGGAAACGTGGAAGCGATTTAGGTTCACCTTGATAACAAGGGGAGGGAAGAGAGTAAAAATAAGAGTGGTGTATAGACCCCCCCGGTGGAGGAGCTGGAGGATAGTTTGGTGGCAGATGTTGGGAGACACTGCAGACTGGGCAGAGGAACGGTGGTGGTGTTGGGGGACTTAAACATGCCAGGAACAGACTGGGAGACTATGACATCCTCTGTGACCAGGGAACAGAGGTTATTGGATGTCTTTCAAGACGTGTTCCTAACTCAGCAGGTGGGGGAACTGACCAGGGAGGCATGGGTACTGGATGTGATCCTGGCAAACAGTGACCAGATTAGGGGCCTGGAGGTAAAGGACCCGTTGGCGGGGAGTGACCATGCCACGGTCTGGTTCTGCCTGGACCTAGGAGGGCTAGAAGGCTGCACAAAGACGGAGGTAACTGACTTCAGGGGGAACGGATTTTAAGGAAATGGGAAGGATCCTTAAGGAGTATTTGGATGTGATTGGGTCAGACATGGACGCTGATAGTAGGTGGGAAATCATCAGGAGAGGGGTGCAAGATGCTACCAACACATGTGCAAGAGTAAGACGAAAATGTGGTAGGGTCCGAAAACCCTGCTGGTGGACCAGGGAGGTCCAGGAGGTGGTGCGGGGAAAGAAGGCAGCCTATAGGCAATTCAAATGCTCAAGGAGTGAAAGGGATCGAGGAGTATAAGCTGATGGCTAGAAGGGCCACTAGGGTGGTAAGGGCTGCTAAGGCAAGGAAGGAGCAGGAACCTGGCCGGGAAATTAGGAGAGAGAACAAGGGTTCTTTAGCTACATTGGGAAAAATGAAGGGTGAAGGGCAGATTAGCAGGATTAAATCAGGGTAGAGATGGGCACAAGACCCAGGGGAGCAGGCTGAGGTACTAAATAAGTACTTCACCTCAGTTTTCACTAAGGAAAATGGGGGTGCTGCATCATACATGGGAGGAGACAGAGATACTGAGGATGGGGGGGCCCTTACTGATCGGCGGGTCTGGGGAGAGGGGGAGGCATCACTGGCAGGAGAGGGGAGGGCTAAGCAGGGAGAAGAGGTACCGGAAGTGGAAATCACAGCAGAGAGATTGAGGGAAGCCCTCAGCTCCCTTAAGTTGGAGAAAGTACCGGGGCCGGATAAATTACATCCCAGAGTGCTGAAGGAACTTGCGGATGTCCTGGCGAAACCCCTGGCAGAGCTTTTCACCATCTCTCTGAGGACAGGGTGGGTGCCCCAGGACTGGAAAGTGGCACATATAGTGCCTATCTACAAGGGCCGATCAATGGAGGTGGCAGGGAACTACAGGCCTATCAGCCTGACATCGGTGGTGGGCAAGGTAATGGAGGGCATTGTCAAGGAGAGGCTGGCGGGGGACCTGGAAAAGTCAGGGTGCCTGGACGATAGACAGCATGGATTCGTCTCGGGGAAATCGTGTCAGACAAACCTTGTGGAGTTCTATGACTGGGTGACGAGTGCCTTGGACCTGGGTAGACCAGTGGACGTCCTCTTTCTAGACTTCAGCAAGGCATTTGACTCTGTTCCTCATGTGGTCCTGTTGGATAAGCTGGGAGAAATGGGGTTGGGGAACCAGATGATCAGATGGATAGGCAATTGGCTCCAGAGGGTCATAGTTGGCGGGATAGTCTCATCCCCAAGGAGGGTCATTAGTGGGGTCCCACAGGGATCAGTCCTTGGGCCCCTCCTGTTCAATGCCTATGTCTCTGACATAAGGACAGGAATCAGGAGTGAGATGAGTCTCTTTGCAGATGACTCAAAACTGGGGGCAGTGGTGAATGGGGAGGAGGGCACGGTGGCCCTACAGGGGGACCTGGAGGCTCTGGAAGGATGGTCTAGAAAGTGGAAGCTGAGGTTCAATGCAGGGAAATGCAAGGTACTCCACCTGGGGGCCAGAAACCCAGGCCAAGTGTACACCCGGGGAATACTACAAGTCTTGATGGCTGAGAGGGACCTGGGGGTGGTGGTGGATGTCAAGATGAACAACTCGGAGACTTGTAGGAGGGCAGTAGCCAAGGTCAACAGGATGCTGAGATGCATCACTAGGGGGATCACCTCCAGAAGGAGGGAAGTGATACTCCCTCTGTATAACTGCTTGGTGAGGCCACACCTTGAGTACTGCATGCAGTTTTGGAGGCCACACTTAAAGATGGACATTAAACTCCTGGAGAGGGTCCAGAGGAGGGCAACCAAAATGATTGGGGCTTGGGGGACAGGACCTATGAGGAGAGGCTCAAAGAGCTAAATATGTACACATTGGAAGAGAGAAGGGACTGGGGGGACATGATAGAGGTCTTCAGGTACATGAAGAGGGTAAATAGGGGAGGAACAGTCAGGGTGCTTCGAATGAAGGAGGAGGGGGCACTAGAGGGCATGGGTGGAAGCTGGAGGGGGGAAGATTCCAGGGAGAAAGGAGGAGGTGCTACTTCACTGAGAGGGTGGTGGAGCCATGGAATGCATTGCCTAGGGGGCTGGTGGAGGCAAAGATAGTGGACGGGTTCAAGAGGAGGTGGGACAGGTACAGGGGAAGGGTTCTGGAAGCAAAATCCAATGCAGCAAGTATATCCGGAACTGGGAAGGGAGAAGCCAGAGAAGGCGAGGGCGGCAGCAACGTCAGCACCCAGGGTGGAGGCTGACCAATTGAGCCGACTCGAAAGACCATTAGGCCTATTCTGCTGGCATTTTAGTATGTTAGTATGTTATGTAAACTGTGGAACAATATTCCTCAGTTTATGTAAACTGCAGAACATTATTCCTCAGTTTATATAAACTGTGGAACAATATTCCTCAGTTTATGAAAACTGCAGAATAATATTCCTCAGTTTATGTAAACTGCGGAATATTCCTCAATTTATGTAAGCTGCATAACAATATTTCTCAGTTTATGATGATAATTCTTTTTATTTTTATACAGGTACAAATGAATTAGAGATCAAGTCTCTGTTTTCAAATTATGACCTGTACAAACACAGAACACTAAGACTCACAACATTAAGTATATCCTTAACAGATCATTTAGTCCATAAAAAAAAAATTAATGCTTATTGTCCACTAAGGGCACATCCATAAAATTTTTCTATCCTATAAAATTCAAACAGCATTCAATATTCACAAGTGCGGTTGCAACAATCCAAGTCCACATTAACATTTACATTGACCCTGTAAAGATTTCTTTAAAGCTGTCTGGAATTCAGTAATCTTACTACTTGAATGAATTTCCAAAGATACCTTATTCCATGTTTTTGCTAAACTATCCTGAAATGTTACTTCACCAAACCTATTATGCATTCTTGGAAAAAACACACATATTTTATTTACTCTTAACTCATATTTTTATTCCTGGGTGATAAGAATGTTAGTAAACTTCGTAAAGGTTGGGTATCTTTTGCTTTTAATAAAGCCAAACTCCATGACAGCCAGTAATAGAGTCTTTTTTTCATCTGGACCAAGCCATCCCAATTCCAAATAAACTATACACTGATGTGTTCCAGCTTTACTACCATTAGCAGACCTTGCTAATCTATAATAAGCACGGGTTAATGATTGTAATATTTTTTTATTTGCATTTCTATGTATCAGTCTCTCATATTCTAATACTGGTATCAATAATTGTGATACCAATTTCTTTTTATTAGGTTTTATAAAGCAAGCAGCAATAAGTCTAAGGGCCTCTAGCCTCTGATTTAGCTTGTTTTATCCGTGTCTCAATGTGCTGCTTATAGGTCAACTTGCTGTCTACCAAAACTCCGAGATACATATAACATGAAGTGTTCATTATCGCTTGTTCACTATTGAATCTAATATCCAGGAAATCTTTCTCATTTTCCTTTTTACTTAATAAGAAAAGAACACTCTGCTTATTTTTTTTTGTTTGTTTGTTTTTGTTATTTGATAATAATCCTGATTCTTCTATCCAGGTTTCCATTTTACGTAAGTCAGTTTGTAATTTAGTTTCAAGGGAGGCACTGCTGCTTGTAGATGTCACGAAAACAGTGTTGTCTGTGTGCAGACGCACCTCACTGCTGTTCATCAAACTGGGCAATTTATTAACATAAATATTATACAGCAGGGGGCCCAAAATTGAACCTTGTGGGACCCCTCTTTTAACTGTTTTTAAAGTTGATGGAAAGGATGTCTGTAATACACACTGCCTTGTCAGTCCAAAATAAGACTGAAACCATTGAAGGGGCTCTGGATGTACACCCAGTTCATACAATCTCTGCAACATTGTCCGATGCACCACCAGGCCAAAAGCTTTGCTGAGGTTCATGAACACAGCCTCAGTGTCCAGCCCCAAATTCAAGGGGGTTGTCTATAAATTATTAAAGTCCACCAGGGCTATGTCCCTGGACCTCCCCAACCTAAATCCATGTTGGCAGTCAGTCAGTATGTTATACTATTCTAGATACTATCTGAATAGCTGATGAACACATTTTTTCCATAATAATGGACAAAATAGAAAGCAAGGCTATGGGCCTGCAATTTGTGGCTAGTAATGGATCTATTCCCTTGAAGATGAGTACTTTTTCCCAGCTTCCAAGCCTCCAGAAATTTGGAGGAACATAACCTCCAATTTATTAAGTATGCCACCAATGGAACCACTATATCAGCTCCTCGTTCCAGAAATGGGCTTCTATACCATCTAGTCCCCCGGCCTTGTTTATCTTCAAATTTTTAAGTTATTTTTTTAATTTATTTTGTTGTTACACATTTAAATCTAAAAAAGGGTCTCTTGTTTTCTACCTTAACCCTATCCTTCATTTCAGTGATAGAAACATCCAACTCCTCCACATTAATTTTCTTTATATCTAAATCTGGTAGGTCCATGAAGTAATTATTCTAAATTTCCACAACTTGTTTCTGATCATCAATTGAAATATTTTCATGTACCAAATTAATAGAGATTTTTTGTACTTCCTGGTTTTTGTAATTTATTTATTTGTTGCCAAAACTGTCTTGAATCATGAATTTGTTGTATATTAGACTTATAGTATTGACTCTTGGCTATTTTGATTATTTTTGCAGTTCTGTTTCTCAATTTTTTAAATGAGTCCCATGATCAGCAGTTTTTGTTCTCTTTGCTTTCTTCCGTAATCACTTTTTTATTCTGATTAGTGTCTTTAACTTGTCTGTAATCCATGGGAGACTATGCTTCCGACTTGTTTTTAAAACCTAGGAAGCATGTGCATTTATAATAGAAATCCTAGTATTTGTGAAGTCTTGCACAGCTAGGTTAAGGTCAGGTATCAGGGTTATTCTATCCAATCTAACCTCACTTAGACTGTTTCTAAATGCTTTGACATCAAATTTTCTCAAATTTGTTACCCAGTGGGATGGCAGGGAAACTTTAGGTCTACAGTCTTTCTCCAAAACAAATCTTGTTGGGGAACGATCTCCTAAATTCAGAGGCATTATATCTAATTGGTCAATTTTTAGTTCTGCGCATGCAAAAATCAGGTCTAAAACTGATCCCTGTAGGTTAGTTGTGTACCTAGTAGGTTCATACACTAGCTGTTCAAGTCCCAGGAGATCTATACTTGTCCCCAGTTTTTATCTGCTACTTTGTGCCCAATCTGCATTAAAATCCCCAACTAAAATTAAATCTGAACCTTTTATCTGGTCTGAGATAACAGCAGCTAATGTGCCAAAAACAGTTGTTTTTGTTTGTGGTGGAGCATAAATAACACCCATGGTTAAGTCAATTGATAATAACTCAGTCAATAAGCATTCTATGCCCCCAATACATTCTGCTAAAATGATACAAAGGTCCTATGTCATTCTTTATATATAACATTACTCCCCCCTTTTACCTCCATCTGTCCTTACACTTATATACTCATCAATATGCAGTTCTCCATCTTTTATTCCTTCCTGAAACCAGGTTTCAGTAATCCCTATCAAATCCAATGTTTATTTGTCCACCCACACTCTTAAGGCATCAAACGACTAACATTCTCATGAGTTATCTTCAGACCTAATGGTGTGCCTGGACCTGGATTCAATTCAACATCTCTATTAACTGCTAATAATAGTGCAAACAGTTGACTATATTCCTGGACATTATGGATATGCAATCCTATTTTGATTTGTTCTGGTTCTATAAGATATGCCCTCCATTGGTTCATAAAGCCATTTCTTCTAGTTATTTGCATCCATGTGCTACATTTATTTGACATTGCATATACTGAGTGCTAGCCTATATTCCTTGTATGGTATAATATATTATCATAGTTACCCTGCATTACATGCATCAATCCCAGTAACACTGCCCCCATACAGTTTGTATTATTCTCATTTTGACTGAGCTAAACCTGTATCACAACATGAGTTTTGCCCTGTCCCGGTTTCCCCTACTGACTCCTGGCAGACTCCTCCATACTCTGCCAGAGTACTCAGCTGGAGAAATCTGCCACCACTGCAAAAGACACCACCACATCTTAGGAGTTTGCTGTAAATAGCTGTCAGGGACCACACTATACACCACTCTACCACTGCAGCTTATTATGCAAACCACTCCAGCTAGATCATAATTATCCCCCATAGCTGGTGCCATTTAAGCCACTTAGGATGTTACTAAATATCAGGATTATCAGCAGCAGTCCAATAAATTATTAGTGGCAAATTTATAAGGTGCAGTCAGTATATCAGCTTGGACACATTAATTAGTAACAAGATAGCAACAGTTCAATTTAAATCTCAGGATCAGTTCAGCAGAGCAGTTTAAATATAGATGCAGTCAATGTGGCAGACTTAATTTCAACAGTTGCTCAGTTAAGCAGTGCAATTCAAATACTGTGCAATTTTAAGTAGCAGCTCAGTTCAACAGTCTCTCATCAACTGTCTTCGAACCGCCAAACAAAAACAATGTGTCCAATACAGCTCCTAAATACTTGGCCTTTCCAGTTCTTGACTTTATTCTCCCAACACACACCACGTCCCTTGTTCAGTTTATGTAAAGTGCGGAACAATATTACTCAGTTTTATGTAAGCTATGAAACAATATTCCTCAGTTTATGTAAGCTACACAACAATATTCCTCAGTTTATGTAAGCTATAAAACAATATTCCTCAGTTTATGTAAGCTATGGAACAATATTTCTCAGTTTATGTAAACTGCAGAACAATATTCCTCAGTTTAGGTAAGCTGTGGAACAATATTCCTCAGCTTATGTAAACTGCAGAACAATATTCCTCAGTTTATGCAAGCTGCAGAATAATATTCCTCAATTTATGTAAGCTGCAGAACAATATTCTTCACTTTATGGAATCTGCAGATCAGTATTCCTCAGTTTATGTAAACTGTGGAACAATATTCCTAAGTTTATGGAAGCTGTGGGACAATATTCCTTAATTTATGGAAGCTGTGGAACAATATTCCTCAGTTTATGGAAGCTGCAGAACAATATTCCTCACTTTATGGAATCTCTGGAGCAATATTCCTCAGTTTATGTAAACTGTGGAACAATATTCCTAAGTTTATGGAAGCTGTGGGACAAAATTCCTTAATTTATGGAAGCTGTGGAACAATATTCCTCAGTTTATTGAAGCTACAGAACAATATTCCTAAATTTATGGAAGTTGTGGAAGAATATTCCTCAGTTTATGTAAACTGTGGAACAATATTCCTTAGTTTACATAAACTGTGGAATAATATTCATCAGTTTATGGAAGCTGCAGAACAACATTCCACAGTTTATGAAAGCAGTGGAACAATATTCTGTAGTGTATGGAAGCTGCAAAATAATATTCCTCAGTTTATGCAAGCTGTGAAACAATATTCCTCAGTTTATGTAAACCGTGGAACAATATTCCTCAGTTTATGTAAACTGCAGTGCAATATTCCTCAGTTTACATAAACTGCAGAACAATATTCCTCAGTTTATGTAAGCTGCAGAACAATATTCCTAAATTTATGGAAGTTGCAGAAGAATATTTCTCAGTTTATGTAAACTGTGGAACAATATTCCTTAGTTTACATAAACTGTGGAATAATATTCATCAGTTTATGGAAGCTGCAGAACATTCCTCAGTTTATGAAAGCTGTGGAACAATATTCTGTAGTGTATGAAAGCTGCAGAATAATATTCCTCAGTTTATGCAAGCTGTGTAACAATATTCCTCAGTTTACATAAACCTTCTAACAATATTCCTCAGTTAATGTAAACTGCAGTGCAATATTCCTCAATTTACATAAACTGCAGAACAATATTCCTCAGTTTATGGAAGCTGCGGAACAATATTCCTCAGTTTATGTAAACCTTGGAATAATATTCCTCAGTTTATGTAAACTGCAGTGCAATATTCCTCAGTTTACATAAACTGCAGAACAATATTCCTCAGTTTATGGAAGCTGTGGAAAAATATTCCTCAGTTTATGTAAGCTGCAGAACAACATTTCTCAGTTTATGAAAGCTGTGAAGCAATATTCTGCAGTGTATGTAAACTGTGGAACAATATTCCTCAGTTTACGTAAGCTGTGGTGCAATATTCCTCAGTATATATTAGCTGTGGAAAATATTCCTCAGCTTATGTAAAGTGCAGAATAATATTCCTCAGTTTAGGTAAGCTGTGGAACAATACTCTTCAGTTTATGTAAACTGTGGGACAATATTTTCCTTAATTTATGGAAGCTGAGGAACAATATTCCTCAGTTTATGGAAACTGTGGAACAGTATTCCTAAGTTTATAGAAGTTGCAGAAGAATATTCCTCAGTTTAAATTGCGGAACAATATTCCTTAGTTTACATAAACTTTGGAACAATATTCCTCAGTTTATGGAAGCAGCAGAACATTCCTCAGCTTATGAAAGCTGTGGAACAATATTCTGTAGTGTATGGAAGTTGTGGAACAATATTCCTCAGTTTATGGAAGTTATGGAACAATATTCCTCAGTTAATGCAAGCTGTGGAACAATATTCCTCAGTTTACATAAACTTTAGAACAATATTCCTCCGTTTATGTAAAATGTGGTGCAATATTCCTCAGTTTACAGAAACTGCAGAACAATATTCCTCGGTTTATGTAAGCTGTGGAACAATATTCCTCAGTTTACGTAAGTTGTGGTGCAATATTGCTCAGTTTATGTAAACTGTGGAACAATATTCCTCAGTTTATGTAAACTTTGGAACAATATTCCTCAGTTTACGAAAGCTGTGGTGCAATATTGCTCAGTTTATGTAAACTGTGGAACAATATTCCTCAGTTTATGTAAACTTTGGAACAATATCCCTCAGTTTATGTAAACTGCAGAACAATATTCCTCAGTTCATGTAAACTGCGGAATATTCTTCAGTTTATGTAAGCTGTGGAACAATATTCCTCAGTTTATGTAAGCTGCGGAAAAATATTCCTCAATATATGTAAACTGCAGAAAACTATTCTGCAGTTTCCGCAGTCATGTAAACCGCTGAATTTTTCTGCAGTTCATGTAAATTGTGGAATAATCATTCCACGGGTCATGTAAACTGCAGAATAATTATCCCGCAGTTGATGTAAACTGTGACATAATTATTCTGCAGTTTATGTAAACCGCAGAATAATTATTCTGCGGTTTACATAAAATTCCATGGAAATCTCCATGGCCATGGAATCTCAGAAAATAAGGGACCATGGACTCAAGGGGGAAAACCTCAAGAGTCAAAACACCTAGCTGGTTCTGTACTGAGGTGCACCAGGCAGTAAGGAACAAGAGATTAGCCTACAGGGAAATCAGAAAGACCAAGAGGGGTGGATAAGGAGAATTACCTAAAGTTGGATAGCGTGGCAAGTAAGGTAGTCCAGTAGGCTAAGGCACAGAAGGAAATGCAGAAAGCTGAAGGAATTAAGAATGGGGAGAATGTCTTTTTCACTATATAAATGAAAAAAGGGACAAGATGGATGGGACTGTTAGGCTTCAGAAAGAGGATGAGTGAGTGAGGGAGAATGGGGGAAAAGTAAAGGTACTGAATGAATATGTATGTTGCATCTTCACCAAGTAGAAAGACAGGTCAGTGCCTTTGGGGGAGAAGAGGAGCATGGGGAGGGGAGCATGGATGTGGTGGTAGAGGAAGATAGAGTCAGGGAAGGTCTGCTAGCATTGAAAGTGGACAAATCATCAGGCCGGATGGCATACACCAGAGGAAATTGTTGCTAGCCTTGCTTGTAGAGCAGAAAGCAGCTAACTAAAATAAGCTACATGTTCTTATTAATTTAACACTTATATCTTAGCAGGAGTCAGTGTCTGTTGAGATTAAGCAAACAGATGCTTTATTAGAAGTAGGAGGGGTCTTATTTAGGGTTTAAAAAAAGGAAAGAAAAGAAAGAAAGTCAGTGTGTGTTCTGTGCTGGGAAGGGTTCTGTATCAGTTTACTTTGCTAAACCAGTAGGAGGAGAGAGCTTAATTGGGGTTGTGGCTTAGACACTATAAAAGCAGGTGACTCAAATTACAACTTCCTGTTGCTATCCTTTTTTTTTACTAATTGCCCTCCATCCCACCCTAAGCCGATTCTACTTTTATAGCCACTGGATTTGACTGTCAACAGGAACTTCCTGTTTGGCACTAGGAAGGGAAAGATCATAGAGAAACATTGGTTTTGTCAACCCTAAAGGAAAAAAGTAGCTCAATCTCCCCCCCTAGCTGTTGGTGGTCTGACACTGAGCAAGGAAGAAGGAGGCTACTGAAGAATATAGGAAGTTACTGTCCCAGAACCGGAAGGTTGAGAGTTGTAAGGAGAGGAGAGAGTAAGCATATGGAGAAACAGGAGAGGGGACACAAAATAAGACATGACAGGAGTGGTGCAGTGCAATGGCTGTGGGGCGGCAGTGTTCCGGGAGACATTCTGGAGGCTGTGATGCTGCCCTATTTGCAGGCACCTCTCTGGTCTGAGGGAGAAGGTTGCCTGTCTCCAGGCTGACCTGGCTAGGATTTGTAAAACCTCCTCCCCCACCCAGGGACCACCAGGGCCAATGTCACTACCTCAGAGGTTGCCAAGAAAGATGAGAGGGTGGACCAGGGTGGGCTCAGGGAGGGAGAGGGTGGTGGAACAGAGTTGCATCCCTCCAGATGTACCTCTACACAATTCATTCACTCTTCTGTTGGATAGTGGTTCCTCTACGGAGTCACCTGTAGTGGAGACCAAGGAGGATGCTGGGAACCTTCACAAAGGAGACCCACAGGAGGGTGGCATGAGATCCCACAGGGAAGGAAACAACTCCTGGTGGGGACTCAATAATTAGGGGGTAGAAATGGGGGAGGAAGGGGAGAGGGAGGTAAGGTGCCTGCCTGGTGCCACGGCTTGGAGGGACAGGAAGTGAATCCTCAGGATCGTGGGAGCAGCTGCATGAGGGAGGGAGCTGAATGTCATTGTCCACCTAGGGACAAATGACCTGGCTAGGAATGGGATCAGAGTAGTGCAAGGGGAGTTTGTAGAGTTGGGGAGGAGCCTTAGACAAGTAGCGCATACGGTAACCTTCTCGGAGGTGCTGCCTGTCTATGGCAAGGGTGATGCTAGGGTACTCCTCACCAGGGAACTCAATGAATGGTTGAAAAACTGGTGTGGAGCTCAGGGCTTTGGCTTCACTGGGGACTGGGGAGGCACCTGGAGGGATGCAGACCTATACTGGTGCGATGGTCTGCATCTGTCCAGGGAGGAACCAGGATCCTAGGTGAGAGGTTTAAATGCTTCATTGGCAAGCATTTAAACTAGCCAAGGGGGGAGGCACTGAAAATGAGCAGGGAAATCCCAGCCTCCCCCCACAAACAACAGTAATTAATGAGGTAAACATCAAGGTAGAAAAGTCATTAGGGAGCAAGACAGAAGTAAATGTAAAAAAAGGCAAAGACAGTAAGGACAGGAATGGGGCTAAAAGGGGTAAAATCATCAAAAAAGTGGAGGGTGATGAGTACCAACACCCATAGTCTGTGTAACAAGCTCCCTGAACTACTGGCCTTGATGGAAGAGGGTTGCCTGGATATTGTGGCAGTCACAGAAACATGGTACACAGAGAACCATGACTGGGATGTCAACATACTAGGATACACAATCTACAGGAGGGACAGGGAGGGTAAAAGAGGAGGTGGAGTAGCTCTTTATGTAAAGGAAGGGATCAAAGCAACAGAACTAAAGAGTAAACAGGGAGCAGATGAGACACTCTGGGTCACCCTGGAGACAGAAATGGCACTAATCCGCATGGGGTTGTATACAGACCCCATCTCAGGAGGGAATGGAAAAGGAAATGATAGAAGGCTTCCTTAGAATGGCAAGAAAGGGGAGATATTGTTGTTGGGGGACCTGAACATGCCAGATGTTAACTGGAGCACCTTTGCTGCAGGCACATCCAAGAGCAGGATCATTCTTGATGCCGTACAGGGGGCATGCCTCAGACAGCTAGTATTGGAACCCACTCGGGAGGGAGCAATCTTAGACCTGGTACTCTCAAATGGGGATGGAGAAAGAATCTCAGATTTAGAAGTGGGTCGCCATTTAGGAACAAGCGACCACCAAACAGTGTGGTTCACAATAAACACAGCCATACAATCAAGCCATACGAAAGCAAGAGTATTGGACTTTAGGAGGGCTGACTTTGGGAAAATGAGAGAGTGCTTCAGAAAAGCACTAGCAAACAGGCAAGAAGAAGGGGTGGAGAAGCAATGGAGAGTAATCAAAACAGCCATCACAGAGGCAACAAGCCTTTGTGTAAAGCAAATCAACAAAACACAACAAAGAAAAAAAATGCTATGGTTCTCAAAAGAGGTGGCAGGGAAAGTTAAGGAGAAAAGGATAGCATTCAGGAAACATGAGGAAATACAGAAGGAGAAGGACAGAGAACTTTATCAGTTAAAGCAGAAAGAGGCTGGGAAGGCAGTCAGAATAACAAAGGCCCAAACTGAGGAAAGGATAGCCAACTCTGTTAAGAAGGGGGATAAGACCTTTTATAGGTACATTAGGGAGCGAAGAAGGACTAAAGGAGGGATACTGAGGCTTAATAAAGGGAAGGGAATGTGGGTAGAGGGTGACAATGAAAAAGCAGGATACAGAACCAATATTTCTGCTCAGTATTCACAAAGGAAGAGGAGGGGGAGGTACCTAAACCAAACAAGAGAAACACTCTGAAGACGAAGGTCGATACCAGTCCATTTACAGAAAAAAAGGGTTCTGAAAGAACTAATAAAATTGAAGGTGGACAAAGCAATGGGGCCTGATGGGATTCACCCAAGAATTCTAAAAGAACTAAGGGTAGAACTAATGACACCGCTAACTACTGTCTTAAACAAATCATGGGAGGATGGGGTGGTACCTGAGGACTGGAGGAGGGCAGATGTGATTCCTCTTCACAAAGTGGGAGCAGGACAGAGGCAGGAAACTACAGACCAGTTAGTTTGACCTCTGTGGTGGGTAAAATGATGGAATCACTTCTAAAGGAAAGAATTGTTGAGTACCTCGAGGCCAATGAGGCACAGGACCCAAGGCAGCATGGATTCACAATGGGAAGGTCTTGTCAGACGAATCTAATAGATTTCTTTGACTGGGTGACCAAAGTAGTAGACCAGGGAGGGGCTGTGGATGTGGCTTACCTAGATTTTAGCAAGGCATTTGATACAGTCCCACACAAAAGATTAATACACAAGTTAGCCAGCCTTGGAGTGGGTCCCAAGGTGGTAGCCTGGATAAAAAATTGGTCAAGACAACAAGACGCAAAGGGTAGTAGTAAATGGAGTCCACAGTGAAGAAAGGAGGGTTACTACTGGGGTATCGCAGGGTTCAGTACTGGGACCGGTCCTTTTTAATGTCTTTATAAGTGACATTGCAGAGGAACTGGAAGGAAAAATATGTCTCTTTGCAGATGACACAAAGATCTGCAACAGGGTTGATACACTAGATAGAGTGGAAAGGATGAGAAGGGACTTGGCAAGGTTGGAGGAATGGTCAAATGTATGGCAGCTCAGATTCAATGCAAAGAAGTGCAAGGTAGTGCACCTGGGAAACAAAAACCCAGGGCAAGAGTACACAATGGGGGGTGAGATACTGACAATAGTAAAAACGGAAAGGGACCTGGGGGTAATTATATCAGATGCCCTAAATGTGGGCAAGCAATGTGAGAAGGCTGTAAGAAAGGCTGGGGGGATACTGGGATGCATAGGGAGAGGCATCAAATAGTAGAAAACAGGACGTTGTTATCCCTCTGTACAGGCAGTTGGTAAGACCCCATCTGGAGTACTGTATGCAGTTCTGGAGACCCCATCTCCTCAAAGACATAGACAGAGTGGAGGCTGTCCAGAGGAAGGCAACCAAAATGGTGCTGGGTCTGCACCAGAAGACATACGAAGAAAGACTAAAGGAGCTTAATATGTACACCCTTGAGGAAAGGAGGGAGAGGGGACATGATAGAAACTTTCAAGTACCTCAAGGGAATCAACAAAGTCCAGGAAGGTGGCATCTTTCAGAAAAAGAGATGTGCAAGAACAAGGGGGCACAATTTGAAGATAGAGAGGGGATGGCTCAGAGGTAATGTGAGGAAGTATTTTTTCACAGAGAGGGTTGTGGATGCATGGAACAGCCTCCCTGAGGAGGTCGTGGAGTCAAGAACAGTGGGGGAATTCAAGAATGCATGGGACAGACATAAGGCAGTCCTAGTGGGGGGTAGGAGGAAGTAAGCTGTTGGTTAATTAGGATCTGCAGCTTATCTGTTAGGTAGGAAAATGGGCAGACTAGGTGGGCCAAGAGGTCCTTATCTGCCGTCAAATTCTATGTTTCTGTGTTTCTATGTGGGGCCACTGGCAGGTCTGTTCAATATTTCAGTAGTTCAATGGAGCTTGATGTGGTACTGCTGGACTGAGGAATGGCACATGTAGTGCCCTTCCATAAGAGCAGTCCCAAAGATGACCCAGGGTATTACAAACTGATCAATCTGGCCTCAACTGTGTTCACACCCAGTTTCAGTTTATTTATTATACTGGAAAAGCATGTGAGCAAAAATGCCCATTTTCACAAGCATCCAGATTGGCAGAGTGTCGAGAGGCATATTGTTTGCAGGATGTGAGGCAGCATGGCTTGATTGGAGGGAGATCATGTTAAACAAATCTGATTGACTTCTTTGACTGGGTCACTAGGGTAGTGGACAGGGGCCAAGCAGTGAATATCCTTCATCTGGACTTCAGCAAGGCCTTTGACTCTACCTCACAAGAGATAGATTAGGAAGTTGGCTTATCTCAGAGCTGGGGAGAAGATGACCAGATGGGTAGAAAACTGGCTGAGGAACAGGACTTGGAGGGTGTATGAGGGGGAGAGTTATCTAGCACCAGGGAGGTCAACAGTGGGGTTCTGCAGGGTTTGTTGCTGGGCTGGTGTTGTTCAATATCTTCATCAGTGATACTGAGGATGGCATTAAGGGACAAATGTGCCTGTTTGCAGATGACACCAAGCTCTGTGGGAAGTTGGACACAACCAACAGGATACAGGACCTCCATGATGATCTGAAGCTTAAGAGGTGGTCCACAATTTGGCAGCTTGGCTTCAATGCAAAGAAATGCAAAGTTATGCACATTTGAGCCAAGAATCCCAGTGCAGAGTACAACCTGGGAGGGGTCCAGGTAAGAGAAGGATCTAAGAGTGATGATCATTAGTGGCATGAAGCACTCCACACAGTGCAGAAAGGCAGCAGCAAGAGCAATAAAATGTTGGGTTGCATATCCAAGCTGATCAGCACTAGGTGAGAGGAGGTTATATCTGCAGTATGGAGTACAGCCTGCATTTCCCACATGCCCCCTAGTGCCATGTCACAGCCCATTTCTGTGCATACGGGTGACAAATGCCCTGTTTGGGGTAGGCAGCCTGTGGATCAGGCTGCCATTGAAAATTGCTCCTTCTTTGAAGGGCAAGCCGCTTGCTCTGCACCGGGGGTTGAGACTCGAGCCCAAAATGCATTGACTCAGCAGATCTGTCCATTAAAGACACCCCGAATGATGCAAGAGAGGGTTTAAGTATATTAATTTTGATTTAAATGTTACCTTTCAATGGGAAGCTCTGCAGCATTCCCATTAATCTGTGTACCCCATGTTCTCTTTTTGTATATCTCTTTGTTTATAGATTTTGGGTTTTGACCATAAAAACCTGCTCTGTATGTGGCTCCCAACTGCACCATTATTATAGATGCTCTAATCAGTGACATGATCACTTCAAATGAGTCACTGCCTCCTGATACAGATACTGCTACTTTGCTGGGCTGCTACCCTAAGGAAACTTGTGCAACTCCTAAATGTTATTTTACTTTTTGAAAAGCTTTGTCTGTAGTTCAGTGGGCTGGAGCAACCATCCATACTCAGGGCCGGATTAAGGCATAGGCAACATAGGCACCAGCCTTGGGCCCCCACCTGCCAATAAACCCCCAACAATCCCCTAGCTATATTTACTACATAGTCATTTCTTTGTGTTGAATTTTTTTTGTAATGAACTTAAATGCTGAATAAGGTGAACAAAGCAGAAGCTGAACTGTG
This sequence comes from Neoceratodus forsteri, assembly GCA_016271365.2. Taxonomy (NCBI): domain Eukaryota; kingdom Metazoa; phylum Chordata; order Ceratodontiformes; family Ceratodontidae; genus Neoceratodus; species Neoceratodus forsteri. The sequence continues at coordinate 653,029,170 of CM057450.1, read as the reverse complement.
ATGGGACTCTCACCTCCCTGATTAGGTGTTGAGTACAACTGATGACTTCAGGGGACTGCAACCAGATTAACCTTTAAGGTATAAATAGGCCCTATTCCTTTGCTTTGTCTGCTTGACTGTGAAGCTCACCTCCCTGACTAGGTGTTAAGTACAGGTGATAGCTATGTGGTGCTCCAACCAGACTGAATTTTTAAGTTGAAAATAGGACATTTTTATTTGCTTTGTCTCCCACTCCCCTGGTACCCCAAGTGGGGAGAAGTAGCTAGAATGATCCCTGCCCTGCCCCCAATTTGATGTTCCTGATAGGGAGAATTACTGGTGGTTCAAATCTTGAATGGGGGCCCCCTGCAGCAGTTTGTCCCCTTCCTGTCTCATCTGTTGTGTATTTAGGTGGCCCTATCATTCATACTGGAAGGATCAGGCAGCCAGCAAAGCCTGGAGAGCTTGCTGCAAGTTACATACTAACATACTAAAATGGCAGCAGAATAGGCCTAACGGTCTTTCGTGTCTGCTTGTTTGGTCAGCCCCCACCCTGGGTGCTGACCTTGCTGCCCCCCTCGCCTTCTCTGGCTTCTCCCTTCCCAGTTCCAGATATTCTTGCTGCACTGGATTTTGCTTCCAGAACCCTTTCCCTGTACCTGTCCCACCACCTCTTGAACCCCTCCACCGTCTCTGCCTCCACCAGCCCCCTAGGCAGCACATTCCATGGCTCCACCACCCTCTCAGTGAAGTAGTACCTCCTCCTTTTTCCCCTGAATCTTCCCCCCTCTAGCTTTCACCCATGCCCTCTAGTGGCCCCCTCCTCCTTCCTTCGAAGCACCCTGACTGTTCCTCCCCTATTTACCCTCTTCATGTACCTGAAGAACTCTATCATGTCCCCACGGTCCCTTCTCTCTTCCAATGTGTACATATTTAGCTCTTCGAGCCTCTCCTCATAGATCCTGTCCCCAAGCACCAAATCATTTTGGTTCCACTCCTCTGGACCCTCTCCAGGAGTTTAATGTCCCTCTTTAAGTGTGGCCTCCAAAACTGCACACAGTACTCAAGGTGCGGCCTCACCAAGCAGTTATACAGAGGGAGTATCACTTCCTTCCTTCTGGAGGTGATCCCCCTAGTGTTGCATCCCAGCATCCTGTTGGCCTTGGCTGCTGCCCTCCTACAAGTCTCAGAGTTGTTCATTTTGACATCCACCATCACCCCAGGTCCCTCTCAGCCATGGAGACTTGTAGCATTCCCCCAGGGTGTACACTTGGCCTGGGTTTCCCAGCTGGTGGAGTACCTTGCATTTCCTGCATTGAACCTCAGCTTCCACTTTCTAGACCATCTTTCAGAGCCTCCAGGCCCCCTGTAGGGCCACCCTCCCTCCTCCCATCCACCACCACCCCAGTTTTGAGTCATCCACAAACAGACTCATCTCACTCCTGATTCCTGTCCTTATGTCAGAGACGTAGGCATTGAACAGGAGGGGCCCAAGGACTGATTCCTGTGGAACCCCACTAATGACCCTCCTTGGGGATGAGACTATCCCGCCAACTACGACCCTCTGGGTCCAGTCCTGGAGCCAATTGCCTACCCATCTGATTATCTGGTTCCCCACCCCCATTTCTCCCAGCTTATCCAGCAACAGAGTCAAATGCCTTGCTGAAATCTAGAAAGAGGATGCCCACTGGTCTACCCAGGTCCAAGGCAGTCGTCACCCAGTCATAGAACTCCACATGGTTTATCTGACACGATTTCCCCGTGACAAATCCATGCTGTCTATCGTCCAGGCACCCTGACTTTTCCAGGTCTCCCCCTAGCCTCTCCTTGACAATGCCCTCCATTACCTTGCCCACCACCGATGTCAGGCTGACAGGCCTGTAGTTCCCTGCCACCTCCATTGATCCCCCCTTGTGGATAGGCACTATATGCGCCACCTTACAGTCCTGGGGCACCCACCCTGTCCTCAGAGAGATGGTGAAAAGCTCTGCCAGGGGTTTCGCCAGGACATCCGCAAGTTCCTTCAGCACTCTGGGATGTAATTTATCCAGCCCCAGTGCATTCTCCGTCTTAAGGGAGCTGAGGGCTTTCCTCACTCTCTCTGCTGTGATTTCCACTTCCGGTACCTCTTCTCCCTGCTTAGCTCTCCCCCTCCTGCCAGTGATGCCTCCCCCTCTCCCCAGACCCACAGATCGGTATGGGTCCCCCCCTTCCTCAGTATCTCTGTCTCCTCCCATGTATGATGCAGCACCCCCATTTTCCTTGGTGAAAACTGAGGTGAAGCACTCATTTAGTACCTCAGCCTGCTCCCCTGAGTCTTGTGCCCATCTCTCCCCTGATTTAATCCTGCTAATCTGCCCCTTCACCCTTCATTTTTTCCCAATGTATCTAAGGAACCCCTTGTTCCCTCTCCTAATTTCCCTGGCCAGGTTCTGCTCCTTCCTTGCCTTAGCCGCCCTCACCACCCTAGTGGCCCTTCTAGCCATAAGCTCATACTCCCCTCGATCCCTTTCACTCCTTGAGCACTTGAATTGCTTATAGGCTGCCTTCTTTCCCCGCACCACCTCCTGGACCTCCCTGGTCCACTAGTAGGGTTTTTGGGCCCTACCGCATTTTCGTCTTACTCTTGCACAGGTGCTGGTAGCATTCTGCACCCTTCTCCTGATGATTTCCCACCTACTATCAGCGTCCATGTCTGACCCAATCATATCCAAATGCTCCTTAAGGATCCTTCCCATTTCCTTAAAATCTGTCCCCCTGAAGTCAGTTACCTCCATCTTTGTGCAGCCTTCTACCCCTCCTAGGTCCAGGCAGAACCAGACCGTGGCATGGTCACTCCCCACCAATAAGTCCCTTGCCTCCAGGCCCCCAATCTGGTCACTGTCTGCCAGGACCACATCCAGTACCCACGCCTCCTTTGTCGGTTCCCCCACCTGCTGAGTTAGGAATGCATCTTGAAAGACATCCAACAACCTCTGTTCCCTGGTCACAGAGGATGTCATAGTCTCCCAGTCTGTTCCTGGCATGTTTAAGTCCCCAACACCACCACCATTCCTCTGCCCAGTCTGCAGTGTCTCCCAACATCTGCCACCAGACTCTCCTCCAGCTCCTCCGCCAGGGCAGGGGTCTATACACCACTCCTATTTTACTTTCTTGCCCCCCCTTGTTATCAAGGTGACCCAAATTGCCTCCACGGTCCCTCTGCCTCCTCTACTCCCCCTATGCCAATGCAGTTTTTGACTATCATTGCTACTCCTCCTCCCCTTCCCTCCCCCCTGTCCTTCCTGAACGTAGTGTAACCCTCTAGGTTCAGGTCCCAGTCATGTCCTGCAGTGGCCCAGGTCTCAGTGACCGCTGCTACATCCACTGCTCCCTCAGTTAGCATCGCCTGGAGCTCAGGTATTTTATTGCCCAAGCTCCTGGCATTTAGCAGGACTACCTTCTTCTAAGTTCCAGATGATTCTCATTAGCACATGGATGTTCTGTGACATTCCTTGGGCTGGGATCATGTACTATGCAGACAGAGGTTGGGGTTCACAAATCCAAGTGTTCTGAATTTACATGTTTTCCAGATCCTTTGCTTGAAGTCGTAACTACTATTCTATACAATACTGCCTAATGTTTTAATTAATTTTTACACTCCTTGACTGGAATGGATCATAATCATTATATGCAATTCTTCTATCAGGGAAAATTAGAAGGGTTCACAGAATCAACAGAATGTGATGGCAGAAAAGGACACTACGGCACATTTAGTCTGCCCCTTGCACCCTTAGTTTACCCTGCCTTAGCCCCATGTGTCTGTCTGAAGCTTACTTAAATCCCTCTACAGTTTCTGAATTCACCACCTCCTCTGGTAGCCCATTCCAATTCTCCACTACCCTCTCTGTGAAAAGCTGTCCTCCCACATTGCTCTTGAAGTGCCTCCCCCCGGAGTCTCAATCCATGCCTCCTTGTTATGTTCCCTTCCTTCATGTGGAACAACTTTCCTGTGCCTCCCCTGTTCATCCCTTTGGTATATTTAAAGGTCTCAATCATGTTCCCCCTCTCCCTCCTGGTCTTCAATGTATATAGCCCCAATTCTTAGCACCTCTGTTCATATGACTTGCCATCCATCCCCTGTACCATCATGGTCGCCCTCCATTGGACCCTTCTGATTGAGTTTATATCTTTGCATAGGTAAGATCTCCAAAACTGGACACATACTTGAGGTGTGGCCTTACCAGTGCCTGATAAAGGGGTACCAGGACCTCCCTATGCCTGCTGGTGATCCCTCTGCCGATATCTGCCAGCATCCCATACACCTTCCTCACCACTCTTGAGCATTGTTTCCCTACCTTGAGGTTGCTGGAGACAATTAACCCCAGATCCCTCTTGTCCTCTGACACCCTGACTCTTTCCTCACCCAGCATATACTCAACCTTTCGGTTCCTGTGTCCCAGGTGCATAACAGCACACTGCTTGATGTGGAATTTTAGCTGCCAGGGTCTGCCCACTCCTCCAGTAATCTCAGGTCCCTTCTCATGTCCTCAATCCCCCCAGAGGAGTCAACTCTATTACAGATTTTTGTGTCATCTGCATAGAGGGCTACCCTCCCTGACAGTCTGTCCACAATGTCTAGTACATAGATACCGAGCAGGAAGGGTCCCACCACTGATCCCTGGGGAATTCCACTCCTCACCTGCCCAATCCCTGAGTACACACCATTCATCACCACCATCCTCTGACTCCTATCCACCAACCAGTTTTCAACACATCTTGTTATTTTGAGCCCTACCCCTATGCTATCCAATTTTTTGATCAGTCTCCTATGGGGTACGGTGTTGAAGGCCTTACTGAAATCCAGATAGGCCACATTCATCACACCTCCCTGGTCTACTACCTGCATCACCAAGTCATGAAATTCAGTCAAATTGGACTGGCATGACTTGCCCCTAGTGAACCTGTGCTGTCTGTCATCCAGCAGTCCATTCACCTCCAGATACTTCAGGTGCATGGTTGAGTTTGGGCTGGTGCAATGAATGTCATGAAAATAATCATTAAAGTTATGAAAAAAGGAAAAAATGGGCTGAATTTTCTAAGAATTTTCAAAGACAGCTACTGAACAAACAAAATAGCCCTAGGGTAGGACCAAAGGTAGTTAGATGGGTGAGAAACTGACTGTAAGGTAGAAGTCGGAGAGTTGTGGTAAATGGTATGCACTCAGGGGAAGGCAAAGGGGCTAATGGGATGCCACAGGGGTCAGTGCTAGGTCCAGGACACTTCAATATATTTATCTGAGAGATCACTGAAGAGCTAGCAGGGAAGGTGTGTCTGTTTGCGGATGATACTAAAATGGTGGAGCAAATGAGGGAGGATCTTAGCAAACTGAAAGAGTGGTTAAGAGCCTTGGAACTGGACTTTAATGCAAAGAAGAGCAAGACCATGCACCTGGGTCACAAGAACCAAGGCTAAGTATCATTGTGGAGGGGGAGGGGAGAACTGACAATCAGAAGACATGGGGCAATTATTTCTGAAGACCTGAAGGTGGCTAAGCAGTGTAATAAGGTGATGGGGAAAACCCACAGGACACTGGGGTGCATAGGTAATGGGATCATCAGCAGAAGGGAAGTCATAAAGTTGGTGAGACCTCATTCTGAGTACTATGTACAGTTCTGAAGGCCCTACCTCTGAAAGGATAGAGACAGGGTTTAATGCATTTAAAGGAAGGTAACCAAGATGGTAAAGGGCCTGCACTTAAAGGCCTATGAGGACAGACTCAGAGAATTAAACATATATTTTTTCTGGGAGAGAGAAGGAAGAGGGGAGACTTGATGGAGACATATAAATATCTGACAGGTGTGAACAAGGTACAGGAAGGGAGTATTTTTCAGAGGAACACTTGCAAAAGAACCAGGGGTCACACAATGAAACTGGCGGGGGTAGGTGGCTGAGGGGGAATGTCAGTAAGTTTTTCTTTTCAGACAGGGTGGTGGGAGTTTGGAACAGACTGCCGGTGGAAGTGGTGGAAGCTAAAAAGATCACAGGCTTCAAAAAACGTGTGGGATAGTCATGAAGGAATCCTACCACCAAGGCAAATGTGGGGAAATCTGAGGACTTACAGAGTGCTATGGAGAGGCTATAGACAGGATTAACTGGGCAGACTAGGTGTGCCTTATCTGCCGACAACTTCTATGAGAAAGGGGAGCACAAAGGTATGCATTTTGATTTGTATTCTGTTATCCATGTCTCTTACAAACTGTATCCTAACAAACATGAGATGCAGTTTGTATATAAATGGATTCCTAAGGTGCCTTATAGTTTGTGACATGGTCCCTTTGTGGAAAAGTGGCATAATCATGGCAAGAGGGGGCCCCAGATTTTTTTTGGGCCAAGGGCCCCAGGTTACCGCAGTCTGGCCCTGTCCATACCCCCTGTCTGAGCAGGCTCTCCAGCTTCCTTCTGAAGCATTTTTTCTTTACTGCAGCCAAGGCTCTATCCCCATCCCTTTCTTCAGTGTTTGTCCCCTTAGTGCTTTGGACTCTGCTTGAATTGTGCTGGACTTCTACCTGTTTGTGCTAGCTTCTGCTTGGGTTGTGCTTCTCCACCTCTCCTTGGTCAGTATTTTGCTTCTTCTCCAGCTGCAGTCTTTGCTGCTCTCTCTGTTGATGGTGTCTACTCCTTACTGCTCTCCTGCTTGTGTTTCCTTTCATTTTACTTCCTTCTGGGCTTTTCTGGTTTTCTAGCCTCTTTTGTCCCAATTGCTTGTGTGTGCTTTCTAAGCTTACATGCTACTACTGTTCCTTATTGTTAGCATTCCCCATTTACTGTTGTCATACTTCAGCAATCCCTCACTTTACTTGCATTTGTTGTCTATGTGCTTTTTAATTCTGCTTGCTGCTTCCCAGCCTATAGCTGTCTCCCTGTGTACACCTCCCTTTAATTGTTTACATCTGGTTCCTCTTAGCACCTGGTTCCACACAGCAGTTACAACTCCCAGCTATTTAATTCCCCTGCTTGCTTTTCTTGCAGTGTAGTGTGGCTCTATTGCCATTCCACTCTTATTTCCTTAGCAGTTTAAATCATTTATCCATTCCTCATATACCCCTGCTTGTGATATGCAGTCTTGTGATATACCTTCGTGAATGTGTCACCATTCCATTTGTTAAGTTTCATTCAATTGTTTGCCGTTAGCTGTTGACCTGTGTGGGGGTTTCAAAATACATTTCTACATGCTTTGGGGGTTGTTCTTTGTTGCAGTACTGGGAAATTCTTAATTTCACAATAATTTTGGTACTTCCAGCTTTGAACAGTAACGAGAATATATTTATTTCCAGAATTAGTTCACTGAATTGCAGCATGCAATTCATCAGGAGAAACTGGGTTTGTTAAGAAGGCCACCTGTTGAGATGTTAATTTTGGAAATTTTGCTTGGGCAAAAGAAGAAATAACTTTATCTGCAGGCAATGATTGAGCCTCTTCAGAATAAAGGGAACAATAATATGCTCAAAAAATAGATAGAATATCAGCACTATTATAGGTGGGTTTCCCCATTGCTGGGTTAAAAAATGTAAGCACAGTTGCCGCTGCCCACTAGGATCTGAGGCATCAAGCTAAATACATGGCACCTTTCACCCCTCCGAAATGGTAATGCTACCTTAGATAATAAAGTGCATGTTGGATTCCGTTATATCACAAAGGGGACTAGAAGCAGAGCAGCATGTCCTGTTCAAAATTGCCTACTCCCTGTTCTCTTTCTCTCTCTCCCCTAGATGTATTCTGTCCTTCCTCTCTTTTTAGTATCTAACCCCCTGCTCTTTAATACCAACTCTTCATGTAGCATCCTGTTGCATAATTATAGGTGCCCCAAGCATTATCATAATGTGTTGCAGTCAGTGGCTCGTGATACAGATGTGCCTACTTGCATTAGCTGCTTCTTCAATGTAGACCTGAGGAAGTGGCATTGCACCACAAAACATTGGTGTACTAGGCAGTGGCTTTTGTGAAACTAAAGAAAATATTCTTAAAGAAATGAAATATCTCCTAGTATTTTCTGTACTGGTAGTGTGGTGAGCCTGACCAAGTTCCTTCCATTGCTTTAGAATGGTGCCAAAGGACAGACTGCTCCCCTGTCATTTTGTATTGCAGACTGTTTTGCTCCTGGGTCTTCCAATGGACTACTCCTAAATAAATAAATAAATAGTAAATGAGGGATGCAAACCAACCAGTACCTCTAGGGGAGCCAAACTATTGTGGTGAAATAAATATTTTCTGTGCTGTATAATTGTGGATAATGGTGCTTGTTTATTGATTTTAATAAAAATTAATTATAAAAAAGATATAATGGAATCCCAATCACCTGCACGGGGGGAAATATATTTAAAGAATACGGTATGACAGGGTGTACATTATTGTGGGATAACAGCAGACTGCAGGATAGAGGCACGAGGCAATGCTGAGTGCCTTACACACCTCAGAAGTGCCATAGTCCTACAATTACATGCACGTTGAAGTGCCATATTGCAATTACAAAATGATTCCTTTGATTTTAATTTAAAAAACTGAGTAATTAGTTTCAAAAAGTTCTGGAATGTGCTGTCATGCTTCAATAAACACATGGCTATGTGATCACATCTGACTAATAACAGGTCTTGGTTTCTCTTAGCCATTTTATAATTACAGTACTGTACTGTACCTTCACAGGTACTGTAGTGCACAGCGTGGTTGTGTGCAACCAGAATATCACATAGGATGCTTCAGCAAGCTGCAAGGAGAAAATAAATCACAGAATGGGTTTGGTTCTGTGTTTCTCTCCTAAACACATGCACGCACACTTTAAAACCCCAACCCAAAGTGCAAATTGTGAAGGAGTGCCAGTTCCTATGCTGAGTGCAAGTTTTTTTTTTTCTTTATACTCTAAGTGGCCCCTTATAAGCACTTCTAGTTCAACAACTGCAGCATAACCACTCAGAGCCCAAGCACAACACCCTTTTCAAATGTCTGCATTTCATTAGATAATGTTACATCTGGCACCAGCAAATGCGGTTTCAGTTCATAGTTTATACTGGGTTTGGATAGACATGTCTTATGAGCTGAGTGTCAGAACATGGCTGCCTACAGTGTTAGTGAGTTATGCAGCCAGTGTCAGTCAGCAATTTCAATTAATCAAATCTTTATTTATCCAGGTGATCACCGCTGAGCAAGTTCATTTACAAGGTGGACCTGCAGTTTGTCAAGGATAGATATACATACATAGAATACATACAAAATGTTCAAGTAAGAATACAGATTTACATTTGAACGGTACAGTATATACATTCCATTGCACTTGTGGGGAACAGGAAAACAACAACACAAGACATTAATTGTGGTATGTACATTCTTTCTTATACATGTATGAAGGTGACACTTTATACTGGACTCAGCCGAAGGAATGCAGATCATAACCATTTCACCCCTCAGTAACTAATTCTAGCTTAGACGGTGGTCACTGGCTTGGAAGGTGGCCATGGCTTAGAAAGGGCCTAAAAATTCCAGAATTCCAACAGAACAACTATTAAAGTGGCATGTTGGATTAGGTAAAGGAAGGTGCCAAGGCTCCGAGGGCCAAACAAGGCAGCTGGCTACTTAACAAGTTATGGAGGGAATAGCAGGGTAGGGTTCAAGACTGTGAGAGGTAGATTTAGAGCTGAGGCCACTAACAGAACCACTAGAAGCTATGGTAACATTTACAAATTTCAGTAAATGTTTTGTCGTAAAGTTGCTTGAACATCGCAATACTGACAGGAGTGCTGAGTTTCAATGAGCTTTGGAACCTTCTCCATAATGAGGGCAAAGCGTGACTTATGGCTGCCCTACCAAAGTGGTTGTTAATCCTGGGAATTTTTAGGGAAATTAGTAAGTGGCTTCTTATGCCATAGCTACTAGGTGGACTTAGAGGAAGGCAGGCAGCAATGTAGTCTGGGAGTTTATTGGAGAGAGCTCGAAGTGTCCAGATGGCTGCATTTCTATGCCGTCTGAATTGTAGCAAAGGCCACCCTACTGCAGTGTATAGCGCGCAGTGGTGCATGGAGGATGGAAGGCCAGTTATAAATCTTAGGGCTCTGTGGTACAATACGTCCAATTTAGCAAGTTGCGAGACAGTACATTGGCCATATATAATGTCAGCGTAATCAATTAATGATAGGAATGTAGAATGAACAAGCTGTCTTTTTGCAGTCTCAGTAAGAGATGTTTAATTCTGTAGAAGAGGCCAAGCCTTTGCCTAAGCTTTTTCAGTAATTCTTCAGTATGTTCTTTAAAAGAGTTTGTTATCCAGCCATATACCCAGGTATTTGAATTTGACACGAACTCAAGATTTTCACCAAGTAGAGGTGGTTATAGGAGGAACAGTGTCAGTGGCTGCAGAGTTGGCCCCGGTGCTAGATGGAGCAAACAGTATTGCCTTGGGTTTTTTTTGCGTTTAGCAAAAGCTTTTTGTCGATGAGCTGGTTTTGCAGTTTATTGAATTCATCTTGTAATGCAGCGCATGCGGCTCCAGGAGAGTCTCGACTTAGGTAGAGCACTGTATCATCGGCGAATAAATGGATACTGGTTTCTTCTATTCCTAAGTTCAGATTGTTAATATAGATGTTGAACAGTAGTGGACCCAATATGGAACCCTGTGGGACTCCTCTCTTTATTGATTTGAGTGGTGACAGCTCTCCTTCAGCCTTTATTTGTTGCTGTCTGTCTGTGAGGTAGTTCTGGAACCAGTCCAGTGTGATTGAGTCCATGCCTAAATTGTTTAGCGTGGAAAGAAGTAGACAATGGTCGATGGTATCAAAAGCCTTGCTAAGATCTAAAAACACCACACAAACAAATTTTTTCTTGTCCAGGTCCCGTTGCCAGTCGTCGGTGACTTTGGCCAGTGCAGTAATAGTGCTGTGTTTGGTTCTAAATCCAGACTGCATGGGGTTAAGAAATTCTGAGTTGTCCAGGAAGGATCTCAACTGTGCATCCGATTTTTCCAACATTTTCGAAAGTATAGGTAGTAGGAGATTGGCCTATAGTTGTTCAAATCACTTGGGTCCCCTGCTTTGTATTAGCGGAATAACATGAGCAGTTTTCCATTCTGCAGGAAGAGGCCTTGGATTAGAGACAGGTTAAATAAATGCATTATTGGTGCTGCTAGTATGTGATAAGCTATTTTCAGAAAGTATGGGTCAAGCGAATCAGCTCCTGCGCTCTTTCTAACGTCTAACTGTAGCAGAAGGTCTTCAATTTCTTTCAAGGTGATTAATGAAAAGGCAAAGGTCCTGCCATTGTTGTTTATTTCTAGGGACTATGCTTTGATCTGTGGCCGAAGACTACTTACTGGTGCTTTATCGAAAGCCAGGCCAGCGGTAGCAAAGTGATTATTGAAGGCTTGAAGAATCTCAGATTTATCAGTGACAGAGACATTGTCGATGGTAATTTTAGACGGGAGCACACTACCTGGTGAGTGGCCTGACACTTCCTTAATAGTGGACCAGAACTTGGTAGGATTATTAGAAGCAGTGAGCAATTCTGATTGATAAAAAGTAGCCTTTGCCTCCCTGGTCATTTTTGTGCAGGCATTTCTGGCTGATCTGAAAAGACACCAGTCCGATGCTTTATGTGACTTCCGTGCCTTTTTCCACAGTAGATCTCTTTTTAGTAGGGCTTTCTTCAAGTCTGGTGAAAACCAGCGGCAGGTCCTGGTTTTTATTCTAGCTTTGATTATAGGGGCATGGATATTTAGGGCACCAGTTATGATTTCGTACAGGACATCATAGGCATCACTTACCGATTTAGCTAGGTAAAAACTCTGCCATTTCATAGAGTCTTTTAGGTAGTTGAAATAGGCCAGAGGGTCAAAGTTATGTCTGGATCTTTAGGTGGAGAACTTTGATGTAGATAGTGGGTTTGGGATAGTTCTAATGCCAGCTATGAGGCAGTGGTCACTAATATCAGCTGGAAGGATACCGGCATGTGAGAAATGGTGTGGTTCATTGACAAGTAGCACATCCAGAAGGCTGCTTATCATTGGATTCTTGTTGTTGATGCGCGTAGGTTCAGATATTAGTTGAGTGAATCCATGTGAATCACAGAAATGTTTCAGGGGTAATGACCCGCTAGTTAACCAGTCATAGTTTAGATCACCTAGTAAAATTGTCTCCATGGAGGAAGCGTCCATTTGTCCAGACAGGTGAGTTAGGAGTTGATGTCCTGCTGCAGGTGGTCTATAGCAGCCTATCACACAAAGGGCCCCAGAGTGAGGTGGCTCGACTTTAAGAGACAGGCATTCGAAACCTCCCTCAATGGAGGTAGCATCTAGTACAGATACTCTGAATATGTTTTTAACATAAATGGCTTCCCCCCCCAGTCCTTCTATCTGCTCTGAAAAGAAGGTAGTTGGGGATATTGACCTCACTGTCTGGTGTGGATGCTCGGAGCCAAGTTTCCGATATCACCAGAATGTCTGGTGCAGTGTGGATAATCCAGGCCTGGACAGACTCCAGCTTTTTTAACAGGCTGCAGACATTGGCATGTAGAAAACTGAAACCTTTCAGATGATTAATTTCGGATGGTGATGAGAGCAACCTTGGGGGACCAGGATTAAGTTCAATGTCTCCTGAACACAGTAGCAGGAGGAGGAGAATACTTCTCAGGTTGTGGAAGAAATTTTTAAAGGCACGAGGCTTTCTGTATTTGATACAGTTTAGGGCGCATGGGTCCATAGATCGGGTCATCTTCTTATTTTGCCCTGTAGATATATAACTTAAGAACCAAGTAGGGTAGTAGCGGCCTGTGCAGAGTTTGATAGCCTGGGGTTTGAGGACATACTTAGAAGAGCTGGTTACTGTGCCACTATCGGAGGATTCAACAAGCTTCGGTTGAATTAGAGGCAGACAAGGGCAGTATAGTAAATAGCTATTATTAATATATGGGTATACTGTCAGCTTGGGACATGTCTCTATAGGAACATCATAGCTGTCATGAGGGCCAGTCATACTACATAGCAGAAGGATGATGGGTATTAGGCAAAGCCACTTGAGGCCTCCCATGTTTGATTTTACACAGGGGCAGTTGTTATATATATATATAGAAGTTACCTCAGCAGGGTCTTATTGGACATTACTCAGTGTAAATAGTAGTTTGTAGTTTTAGTGTAGGCACATCTCATGGCCTCAATTGGTTAAATTTGGATCTAACTGAAAGGCAAAGAGTAATACGAACAAAGGGAGCGCCTCTAGTAAACAGGAGAAATATATTTTTTTTTTTTACTAAGGTATTGACTAAGCCTAATTATAATGAGCCGGCCAATGAAAGAGAGGGAAAAACTGTGGGCGGACAATTGGGCTATAAAACAACGCTCGAGAAGGGGGATGGGTGGGTGGGTGAAAAATTGCGGCTTTGCCGTACCTGCCTAGCTGGAGGGATCTGGGGTGGTGGTCTCGAGCGGCGGCTTCAGAGGCGCCGTCCGCCCGGTTGCTGCTCGTCCTGCGGCCGATGACTCCAAGAGTCCCTAAGGAGACAGAAGGAGGGACTATTATTAGCAGTCCCGTCGGCAGAGGGCGGGCAGACCAGAGGTGTTGCAGAGCACAAATTTGCAGGACAAAGGAGGCGATTTCCTGGGCGCCCCTATGTCTTGCTTGTCTGCTCAAAATCCAAAGAAAGGGCTGTAATGGCTATGACCTGCTCCCTCCCCTAACACCTGCAGCAATAATATTCAGACAGTCTAGGCTAGTAATGACAATTCAGGCATTTAAAACACATTAATTTATTGTCTGGTCTGTTGCCAGAACCACACACTGTATCCCATCCCATTATAATCCATTAGTGTCAGAACCAGGGATGTAATCAAGAATTTTAATCTTGTACTCGAGAATGGATGGCACTGTTGTCCCCCATGTGATGTAAATAAACCGAAAAATGCGGTGCCACAGCACACAAACAATAGGCCCAGCCATTTCAGTTAAATATGCAGAAAGCCAATGATCCCAATCGATTTACAACATTTTATTTTATCCTAACACACAAAGAAGTTGGTTGACTTTTAGTTACAGTGTTTAGGAAACATTGTGATAACCCTCTGTATCACAACAGGGTAACCAGCCTGACAGATGTCCATTGACACCGGCAGTCATGCATACATACTGATCAGGTCACTGTGGCCTCTTAAGTCCATGTCTCAGATTACCCCCACACACACACACACACTCTCTACTCAGAGGCACCCTACTGAAAAAAATCAAACATCCTCACCATACACCAAGTAACCATTTGCAGTAAACACACCTCCCAAAAGGCAGTCATGTACACTCACTGCTGCTCACAAATGCAATAGCCCACACCTTTGAAATGGAACAATGTTAATTTCAATGATAAGAGAAGGTAGGAAGTTATAATTACAGTAACAAACATGCATTTACCAATGCCGAATGTTGTCTTCCTGGCATTGGCATTAGTAGTGCTGCAGGAGTTAGAGAGAAGCATAATAGGAATGTGAATGGAAAATTGTTTAATGAGGAGCAGCACATTAAGCCAAAGCTTGTTTCCAGATGTGACTTGGGAGCACAAGGAAGTTAAATGTCTTGCTTAGGATCACACAGTATTCACCTAGGCGGCTGTGGGATTCAAACTCAGGTCTCCAAATCTGCAGCTCAGAGCCTTAACCCACTACACTATACTGCCTTCAAGGCTTGCAGAATGGCAGTGAAGTATTGAACTGATGCCAACCCCACCCACACTCTGCAGAGACTGACAGGCATTAGGGTGTACCATTGGGTCATCGGCCATAACGCTCACACCATCACCTAACACTACCCTGCAGACACCGTCAAGTGTTGTGGTGTGCCTTGGGGACTTTGGGCCTAACACTCACCCCATTCTATAAGGAAATACATTGAGATGGGTACAGTATAGGAGAATGGGGTGAACTTTGGGGCTGAAGACTCCTAGGCACACCTCAATGCCTGTCACTGGCTGCAGGGTGAGGGTAGGGGTAGAATGACTGGAGCATTACAGTCAATGATCCCAAGTCACACCCCTGTCAGTCTCTACAGGGTGGGGCATTGTGGTTGTAAACCCTAACACCCCAGGTGTTTGTTGGTATTTTCACTCCAAATTGTCTACTTGGGCTTTTTGTGATCCCACCTCAAGAACAGCGGCACTATCAGTTTATTAGCTGAAAGGTGATTTTGCACATCGACTGTGCCATTTGGTGCTACAGGTGCGAAAACACATTTCGGGCAGGATGTAAAAAGTGACATGTATACTGTTTGTGAGGAGGTGTTAAAAAATGACAATGTTGAAAATCTGGACAAAAATATGAAAAATTTGTGAAGTAATGAGCGTGCATAGAAACTGCACAACGCACACCAGTAACGCAATTATTTTGGGGATTTTTTTAACCAGATATTCAACATCACCATTCTGGAACCTCTGCTCATGAACAGTGGCACTGTGATTTTGTTTACCTGTCCAGAAAGTTGATTTTCCACAGTGACCATGCCATTGTGCTCCAGATGTGCAAAAACACATTTTGAGCAGGATGTGAAAAATTGCAGCTGTACTGTTCATAAGGAGGTGTGACAAAATGGCAATGCTGAAATCTGGAGTGAAAATATTAAAAATTGTTAAAGTTATGAGCATGAGTGGAAACTGCACAATACACGCTCATAATGTAGTCATTTTTTAGATTTTTTATACCAAATTTGTGACATAAGCTTTTTAGGACCCCACCTCATGAACAGTGGCATTGTCATTTTGTTAATCTGCCTGAAAGGTGGTTCCATGCAGTGGCCATGTAACTGCCTTTCTGGACTAAATAAAGAGATGACAGAGCACGTGTTCATAAGGTGGGGTCCCAAGAACCTTATGTTAAAACTTTTGAGCCAAAATTCAAAACAATGGCTGAGATATCCACCTAGGTTCACCCTCCTCATTGATTGCTGTCATAATATAGCTTACCAAGATTTCTTCATTTTGCAGTTTGGCTTTGAAGAGTCCAGACAGGTCCCACTCACAATCACAGTACCAGACTTCCAGATGTAAGTATGCTGTGGGGATGGGGGAGGTGGGATGCACAGAGGAGGGTGTGGTTGGGGAGGGGCACTGGGGACTGTGAGGGACCGGTTCCTTTTTTACAGGGAAAAACAAAAAAATGGAACTCGAAGTCGATTTTCTTTCTTTACAGGTGAACTAAACAAAGTGTTGGGCACACTGGGATGGAATCTCAGTGTGCCCCACAACTTTGGTGGGGATGTTGGGCACACTGGGGTGGGCTCTCAGTGTGCTCCATGAGTTTTGGGGGGGGGATGCTGGGCACACTGGAGTGGGCTCCCAGTGTGCCCCATGAGTTTCTCGGGAGCTGATGCCAACGAGGATTGGGCATATCAGCAAAGAAAGTGTGAGGGGTGGGGGAACATGCCGACACCAGGGACTGGCCACCCCAGAGGTCGGTATGGGGACTGTGTGTGGTGGACGGCAGGAGCCACCATGTTTATTGAAAAGTTTCACCAGGAAAGGCACGTTGGGGAGGCATGTCATATGCCACTGCATGACTAGCTTGTCTCTGATTGCAGCGGCAGATTTCTTTCAACTTGGTGGCACTTTCCATAATTTCTGCATCAGCGCTAGCATGCTTACTAACTGGGGATGAGGGACACACCTACTAAAGCGTGCCCTACATTCACCAACACTGACACACCTATCAATGTGGTACTACCACAAGATGTTGTTTGCGCTTGCATACAAGACAACATAAAAAGAGCTGCAGTGGGCTAAATGGTGCTTGAGTATGGTTATGGCATAACCAACTAAACCCCTACACTAGCACCAAATAATCCAAAGCTACCAAAACCAAACTAAGGACACCAAAAGACAGAGTAAGACTTACTGCACATTAAGATACATTACAGTGTCTGGTGTGGACTATAAGGTAAGTCCATAACAAGTACAGTAGCATTTGGATGGGATTGGGTCAGACATGGACACTGATAGTAGGTGGGAAATCATCAGGAGAGGGGTGCAGGATGCTACCAGCACCTGTGCAAGAGTAAGACAAAAATGCAGTAAGGCCGGAAAATCCTGCTGGTGGACCAGGGAAGTCCAGGAGGTGGTGCAGGGAAAGAAGGCAGCCTATAGGCAATTCAAGTGCTCAAGGAGTGAAAGGGATCGAGGGGAGTATGAGCTGATGGCTGGAAGGACCACTAGGGTGGTGAGGGTGGCTAAGGCAAGGAAGGAGCAGAACCTGGCCAGGGAAATAAGAAGCGGGAACAAGGGGTTCTTTAGATACATTGGGGAAAAATGAAGGGTGAAGGGGCAGATTAGCAGAATTAAATCAGGGGAGAGATGGGCACAAGACCTGGGTGAGCAGGCTGAGGTACTAAATGAGTACTTCACCTCAGTTTTCACCAAGGAAAATGGGGGTGTTGCATCATACATGGGAGGAGACAGTGATACTGAGGAGGGGGGCCCTTACCGATTGGCGGGTCTGGGGAGAGGGACAGGCATCACTGGCAGGAGGGGGGAAGGCTAAGCAGGGAGAAGAGGTAGCGGAGGTGGAAATCACAGCAGAGAGAGTGAGGGAAGCCCTTGGGTCCCTTAAGATGGAGAAAGCACTAGGGCCAGATAAATTACATCCCAGAGTGCTGAAGGAACTTGTGGCTGTCCTGATGAAACCCCTGGTGGAGCTTTTCACCATTAACTGAGGACAAGGTACATGCCCCAGGACTAGAAGGTGGTGCATATAGTGCCTATCCACAAGGGGGGGATCAAGGGAGGTGGCAGGGAACTACAGGCCTGTCAGCCTGACATCGGTGGTGGGCAAGGTGATGGAGGGCATTGTCAAAGAGAGGCTGGGGGAGGGCCTGGAAAAGTCAGGGTGCCTGGACAATAGACAGCATGGATTCGTCCCGGGGAACTTGTGTCAGACAAACCTTGTGGAGTTCTATGACTGGGTGATGAGTGCCTTGGACCTGGGTAGACCAGTGGACGTCCTCTTTCTAGACTTCAGCAAGGCATTTGACTCTGTTCCTCACATGGGCCTGTTGGATATGCTGGGAGAAATGGGGGTGGGGAACCAGATGATCAGATGGATAGGCAATTGGCTCCAGGACTGGACCCAGAGGGTCGTAATTGGTGGGATAGTCTCATCCTCAAGGAGGGTCATCATTAGGGATCAGTCCTTGAGCCCCTTCTGTTCAAAGCCTACATCTCTGACATAAGGACAGGTATCAGGAGTGAGATGAGTCTCTTTGCAGATGACTCAAAACTGGGGGTGGTGATGGATGGGGAGGAGGGGAGCGTGGGCCTACAGGAGGACCTGAAGGCTCTGGAAAGATGGTCTAGAACATGGAAGCTGATGTTCAATGCAGGGAAATGCAAGGTACTGTACCTGGGAGTCAGAAACCCAGGCCAAGTGTACACCCTGGGGGGGGGAATGTTGCAAGTCTTGATGGCTGAGAGGGACCTGGGGGTGGTGTTGGATGTCAAGATGAACAACTCAGAGACTTGTAGGAGGGCAGCAGCCAAGGCCAACAGGATGCTGGGATGCATCGCTATGGGGATTACCTCCAGAAGGAGGGAAGTGATACTCCCTCTGTATAACTGCTTGGTGAGGCCGCACCTCGAGTACCTCGTGCAGTTTTGGAGGCCACATTTAAAGAGGGACATTAAACTCCTGAAGAAGGTCCAGAGGAGGGGAACCAAAATGATTTGGGGCTTGTGGGACAGGACCTATGAGGAGAGGCTCAAAGACCTAAATATGTACACATTGGAAGAGAGAAGGGACCGAGGGGACATGATAGAGGTCTTCAGGTACATGAAAGGGTAAATGGGGAACAGTCAGGGTGCTTGAAGGAAGGAAGAGGGGCCACTAGAGGGCATGGGTGGAAGCTGGAGGGGGGAAGATTCAGAGGAGAAAGGAGGAGGTGCTACTTCACTTAGAGGGTGGTGGAGCCATGGAATGCCCTGCCTAGGGGGCTGGTGGAGGCAGAGACGGTGGAGGGGTTCAAGAGGGGGAGGAACAGGTACAGGGAAAGGGTTCTGGAAATAAAATCCAATGCAGCGAGAATATCTGGAACTGTGAAGGGAGAAACCAGAGAAGGTGAGGAGGGCAGCAAGGTCAGCTCCCAGGGTAGGGGCTGACCAAATGAGCAGACACGAAAGACCGTTAGGCCTATTCTGCTGGCATTTTAGTATGTTAGTATAGGACTGGTGTAGGCTAAATGCTGCTTAGGTTTGGGCATGGTTATGGCATAAGCACTGAACCCCTGCACCAAGTAGTACAAAGTCACCCAAAAGGACACCAGAGTAAGACTTATTGCACATTATTTGGTTAACCAGGTAGGCTTACTGACAATATACCTGCACCAAATAGTTCAAAGCCACCCAAAAGTACACTAGAGTAAGACTTATTGCATATTATTTGGTTAACTGGGTAGGTTCACTGACAAGATGCCCTTTTTTCGGGAGTGACGTGTGGTGAATTACATACAGTGTATGTGACCATGAAAGAACATGGGATGTACAAGAATAAATACTTAAGTACAGCCCAAACAATTACAAGTACAAAACTGGTATACATAAAGTTTACATTTAACAGTGTAGCAAGACATCTAAGGGCTAGTATGGGCTAACTGGTGCTCAGGTTTAGGTGGTATCCAGTGAGGATTGTGACTGACTATGGGAGACCATCAAAATGGTGACTCAAGTTCAACGCTATCCCCATGGGCTACCCTGCAAGGCCAGTGACCCTATGCAAAAGTGAATGTAGGGAAGGGTGACTTGAAGGGGGGATAGCGAGGGTTAGGGGAGGGACAGGGAAGGTGTTTTAGGGGACTGGTGTATTTCCTGGCACTAAGCTAGCCATGAGGTATGGTGGTGTGGGTGACTAGTTCTGGGTCAGCAGGTACTGGGTTCGGGACTGGGACCGAAGGGTAGAAATGTTGTCATATGCGGGACTTTTTTTTTTAAATCAGACTCTGCTCGCTCCTGACATGCACTCCCTGGAGGTGAGAATGGTGGGGTATGGGAGGCAAAGCTCCAGTGGTAGCCCCCGCAAAAATGCTTTTTGTTATTCTGGATGTTGGGTCACTGGCAAGGGTATTTCACTGATTTGCTTTTCAGCAATATACAGTCACCATAATAGCGATTGCTGTTTTGGGATTGTTATTATGACATGGAACCAGTCTGGGTGTGGTTATGGCATAATCACCTAAACCCACATGCAGCAAGTAGTCCAAAGCCAACCAAACCAAAGAACATAGACCTACTGCAGTGCAAAAATCCAAGGACTGATGTGGGCCAAGTGTTATTATTGCACGTTCTTTGAAAGTACATTACGGTGGGCATCAATACTGTTGGAGTGGGCTAAATGGTGCATGGGGTTGCATATGGTTACAACATAAACCCCTCTTCATGAAAAAGTTAAAAGCAACCCAAAGGTATCAAACTTTGGAACTTAGCTTTGCACAAAGCACACCCTGTGGTCACAACATGGATCAAAGTCTGATATAACCTGATCAATGTTGACTGAAATGTCATAATGAATACTGAGCGGTGCTAAACCGGTAAGTTTGTTCTCTCCCATGTTGTTCAAAAGTTAAGTCTTCAGTCTTCTTAAAATTCTGAATGAACGCTCGGCTGTGGCAACACTAACCAGCATGGTTGCCAAGATGGACAGTACATTTGTATTTGGGAACAGCAAGGAATTCAAATGCTGTAGAGCACCCACAATTGTATCTGGACATCTCCATCCATTTTTCTCTCCCCCTTGCAGGTTCATTTTTGTAGTTGTCTGCACTGGACGTGTCAATCTTGCACACTGAATAAATCTCTACTGCCTTTTCTTCATCACCAGATAAAGGCTACAGACTACTTGGAACCAAGTACTGAGCCTCAAGACAGGGCTGACAGTCCATAAGCCATCCTTTTATCTCAGATATGACATGGTCTATGTAAGCAATAATATCTGACAGAGTGGGCAGTATTAGGAAATACCAGGCCACCCAGAGGCATAATGAGGCCCAACATCACAATTTGGAGGGCCTTATAGCCCCTGGAAGGTCCAGTATTTCCCATACCGCCCACCCAGGGGGGGTATTATTGCTCTTAGAAAATGGGATCTAGAATAAGAAAAAAGTTGAATAAACAATTGTTAAACAATTAATATAAAGTACGTTTTGTAATAAAATAGTTCCTCTGCCTGCATTATAATAAGTTTTTTTTTTGGGGGGGGTGAGGTTTGTCCTATTGGAGACCCTGTAGTTAAAAAAGAAAAAAAGCTGGTAGTATGCACTGACACCCTTTGTCCACCCCCCCATTATGGAGCACTTGTTTCCAGTCTGAAGTCCGTTTTTGATTAATTTTTCTTTGTCCCCCTGCCACACCACACACACTTTTATTTATTTACTTTTTAATTGACACATACCAGGGATGGATAGCTGGACAGTATTTTCAGAACAGTTCAGACACTCGCGAGTGGGCTATCATGTTATCAAGGAGGACAGTCTCAGGACAATCAGGTATTTTCATGCCATTTCTGTGCTACTCTCATTACTGATTAGAAATAGAAAGTTGCAAGCGGAGAGTGGACTTAAAAGAAACTGTGGCATACTCTTGTGACTTTAGTGAGTTTGTCTCCCAGGAGATGGAGACAGAATGCCAGGTTATGCTAAGTAATTTATCGGCCAGCATTTGGGGGGGTTCAGGAGCATGAATAGTAGGGACTGCCATAGTGAGAGCTTGGACAGGTTTCTTTTAGATTTTTTGTGCTGTTTCCATTTGTTTTTTGTTATTGTTATGGCTACTGTTTCCTTTTTTTACTTAAGATGGACAGAAGGGGCGGAGCTGGCCAGCCACCAAGTTGCCTTGTGACCAACAGAAAAAAATGGTGGCTGGCCTCTTTAAAAATTTGGGGTGTCCAAAAACAAAACACCTAGTGTGTTTGGGTAGGTTTACTGTCATAAGATGTACAACTAGCAGTCAGGATGTGAAAATCCTGTGTGTGTGCTATGAGCCCCTGTATAGGGGTCATTAATGAATATCTGGTATGCTGCTAGGGTATCCAATCACATCGTTGAAAACAAAAGTGGGGAAATGTTTGTTGTGAAACATAAAACAAATCATTTCAAGTTTAAAGGGTGAGATTTAAAATCACTGGATTGTGTATAAACTGTGCATTATTAACTAGGTCACTAGTTCTTATTTGCAATAAGATGTACAGTTTGGACTTCTAAAAAAGAATACTAAGCATAAAAGCAAGCATCTCTCTCTCTCTCTCTGGAACCTAAAAGGAAAGAGAAAAGAAAAATATAGTTAGTTTAGTACTATTCCGCCCATTGCGGTATGGAAAAGTAATTTAATCTCCTTTAAACCGGTTAATTTGATTGGCATTTAGCCATTTATCAATGACTGTTATTGTGAGGCAGTCTAACTTGGTAGACTGCTGGACTGCATTTGTTTACAATGGGATAGGGCCTGTTGTTGGGCCTTGCCCATACATTGTGCAGCACATAACTGTACCTTTTGGATGTCTTGTTTAAGTTAACATATTCATCTACAGATGCTCCATCAGCAGTGGCAGTACACAGGTCCAGAAAAACATATTCTCGGAGTCTCATGAACCATCCGGTCATGATTTCAAGAATGGGGTACGCTGTGTTCCTGCAGAGGGTATCCCTCTTATTGCCATAAGGAGTAAAGGAAATAATGAATCCCAGTCCTTTTTGGGGTTTTCTGAACAAGTTTATTACAACATAACTTTGATCTGCCTGTTAGCACATTCCTCCTGTCCTCATGACTGTAGGTGGTATGGGATATGAAACTTTTGTTTTATCCATAACAAATCCAGAGTTTCCTGTATTACTTTGGCTAAAATCCGGATCTCTGTAATCAGAATTTACCTTTAGGGTTAAAGCCCTACCTGGTAAATAGCTGGTTTATCAAGATATTTGCAGTCACTTTGGCTGTTGTTCCAGAGGCCTGATTGCCTCTGGGGTAGAAATGTGTTTTTCCTAGCTGGTATAGCATTGTTCTGTGCACAGATCAAACAGTTACTGATGCAGTGTTCTGCATCATTTCTCATGTGTGGCCACAAGACAGAAGATTTTAGTTTGTCTAGTATTTTTATTGACTCACTGGTGTCCACCAGTTGGAGTATCATGTACTTGGTACAGTAGATAAAATCTACTTTTAGGTGTTCAGGAATTACCCATAGCTTTTCATGAGTGTTACAGTAGTGATGTTCCAAATGAGTAGGCCATCACTGGATTAGTAAATGACATTTTCACTTTCTTATTTTGGCTTATTTCTAAAAGTTATTCCTCAGTTCCTTTATTAAGGAACCTATACACTGCCCTCAAATGAGGTCCTTATTTTGGAGCACAAGGTTCAAATTTTACAAGATGCTCAATCCTTATGAATGTACAGTTTGTATTTATATTGGTTAGGTTTGTGTTGTACACAAATAAGTCTTTGTGTTTCACAGTGGTAATATCAGAGAATTGGAACAGAAGTTTGCTTTCTTACAAAGAAATTCAGTTTAGAGAGAGACAGACCCAATTAGAATCCATAATAAAAACATAGTGGGCCTGATTCTAGAAGGGCAGATATGCCAGATGCAAATAACACAATTGTGTAAAGTACGCCAAAGCAATTGCGACATGCAACATACGCCGTATTTCAGAATATGCGAGACATACGCCATAAGTCGTGACATGCAAGATATGTGATATAAAAGGGCATAACATGCAACAGTGGCATAAGATACACCAGCGGGAAATGCAAGAGAGATGGCAGAAGCTGCACCACAGACGCAGAGGTGAAAGAGAAACTTTAGCCATGAGGAGGTCCAGACTCTGGTGGAGGAGACAGATAAAAACCACGCACTCCTCATGAGTCAAGGAGGGGAAACAAAGAAGAGGGGAAAAAGGAGGAAGGCATGGGACAGGGTCACATGCAAGGTGAATGCCATAGCAGCACAACGGAGAATAGTACATGACAGACAGAAAAAATACAATGACCTGAAGCATCCAGTGAAGCACAAGCTGGCCCAGAACAGATGCAGTGCACAGGGCACAGGGGGTAGACCCACCCAGCAGCAGCCACTCAGCAGCCTGGAGAGGAGGATAGAAGCACATCTGAGCCAGCAGAGCATTGGTGGTGTCACGGAGCTGGACACCTTCAGACAGCAAACAGGCACAGGTAGGGACAATGAACAGCAATGCATGTGACAGCCATGACACAGCAACAGCACTGCAACCAACAGAAAAGGTGGTATGGTTGGGGAAACACTGTTTAGGTTGAAGCAGCTGTGTGGTGGTGTGCCACAGCAATGCCACACAGCAACTGCCGGCCACAGAGTGGGCCCAGGGTACCATACCATGGCCAGAGGTGGCCCAGGGACATGCACTGTGTGGAGCTGATGTGTGGTACCGTGGAAAGGTATGTGCCATGCTGAACAGGGGGAGAGGTCAGTCACATGCACATGGAACCACTGGAGGGCTGTGCACAGGCATGTGCCATGCTGAACAAGGGGGAGCTGTGACATGCACTGTGTACTGTTGGGGGGGCTGTGCAGAGGTATGAGCATGTGTTGAACAGGGGGAGCTGTGACAAGCACTGTGTACTGTTGGAGAGGTGCTGTGCAGAGGTATGAGCTGTACTGAATGGGGGGGAGCTGGACTGTGTTGAACAGGGGGAGCTGTGACATGTGCTGTGTATGGGTGGGGGCTGTGCAGAGGTATGAGCCGTAGGAACAGGGGGAGCTGTAACATGCACTGTGTACCAGTGGGGGGTGCTACAGAGGTATGAGCTGTGCTGAACAGGGGAGCTGTGATATGCACTGTGTACTGGTGGGGGGCTGTGTAGAAGTATGAGCCATGCTGAACAGGGGGAGCTGTGACATGCACTGTGTACTGGGGGGGCTGTGCTCAGGCATGTGCCATGCTGAACATAGGGAGGGGACCTGGGCTCTGCCACAGTGCTTGCCAATGGATGGCAAGGGTGGATGGGCATGTGCACGGATGGCAGGGCCAACACAACCGCCCATGGGGGAGCTGGCCCCTGCAGCCCAGTGGTCCTCCATGACTGCGGCCATGCATAGTGTTAATGTGTAGCTGGGAGTTGAACAGGGCAGCAGTATGACAGCTGGGAATGATGTACAAGGGTGGACAGCACATGATGCGCAGCAGTATTGATATCTCATGTCCTTTTGCACAAATGATTTGATATATATTTGTATATGTTTTCTCGCTCTTGACACAGTACAAATTGTTCTGTTATCTATGTAACCTTTTTTTGTATTGTACCTAATTGACGTGGAACCTTTGTAAAAGAGCCTCTGGCTCAAAGGTAGTAATTTCTAGAACAATAAACTAAACAGCGGTGGGACCACACCAACTGCGAAGGATGTAGGCACATAGGTGGCAAACACCTGTTTGGACTGTACACAAGTGAGGCAAGTGCAATGCAATACTGCAATGTCATAGCACACCTGTGAGGGGCAACACAAAGCAGGCAGCAGAGTACATGCAACCCTGTGTAGACACACTGACGTGTTGTCCATCCAACAGGTGCTGTGGCTGCTGATGACAGTGGGCCAAGTGGAGCTGGAAGGTGGGAGCAGCAGCATAGCCAGGATGATGCCAGCATAGACCAGGACACTGGCACAGTGTCAGGAGATGGCAGCAGCACACCATCAAGTGGTGGTAGTCCAGACACCAGCACACCTGTATCCGACACACCGGAACCCATAGCGGAGCCTGACGGGAATGCGGATGGTGACAGCCCCATGGGTGAGGAGGAGGTGGCCAGCAGTGTGGAGGATGCAGCAGGCCAGCTACATGAGCAGCAGGGGACCACTGAGGACATCAGCAGGGACACCACACCTGCAGAGGCAGTGCGGACTACCGGGGACATCCAGGAGGTGACTGAGCATGTGCAACTGGCAACACAGAAGACAGTAATAGGGTCAATGATCCTCCTGAGCACCTGTGGACTAGAGGAGCAACTGGATGAGGCCATCTGGGAGCTGCAGGACCAGCTGTCCCCACTGGCCTACATAGGGGACTACTACCAGATGCCTCCAGTGATGAGTGCCAGTCAGTGCTGGCCGAGCAGGGGGATGTGAGGCAGGAGCTGGGTAACATCCAGCAGGCCATGCAGGAGCACTACAACAATGACATTGAGACACATCTGTCCAGCATCACCAGTAGCCTGCAGGCATGTGCCAGGGAGACAACAGTGTTCATGGGCAGCATGGGGGATGCCATACAGGGAATACAGCACTGTGTGGAATGACAGGTGGTGTTTATGGACCACCTCAATACAGGCATGGAACACATGTTGGCACAGCAACAATGCCACAACACAGCCATGGCCATGGCTATGCAGGCCATATCATGTGCACTGCAGCCTTTGCAACACCTGCAGTACATGGCCCAGCATATGGTACCCCCAGCCACTGCACAGGCAAGCACACAGACACAGACACCAGAGCCAGTGCAACACCTTCCCCCACCCATGACACAGGTGGTGGTGGTGCCACCCCATGCAGTCATGTACCCCAAGCTACAGGCCCTGCCGTGCAAGGCCCACACAGACCTAGGCCCAGGCCAATACCATGGTGCACTCACTGTGACCCATGATGTCATGCCGGCACCACAGGCGCTGGTCATTACCGCACACACAGCCATGCCCACCGGAACAGGGATAGGGACAGTGCCCACACAGTGAGGTGTACACATGGTGGCTGCTGCACTACAGGCCACACATGGTCTGAGAAGGTCGACACAGGATAGGGGAACACACTGTGTAGTGTCAGTACAGCTGCCACCATACGTAGCAATGAGGCTTGTTGGCCTGAGGAGGCAGAGGAACAGCAGAGCCACTGTGGTGGCACACACAGGCCCACAGGGTGCAATGCTAGGGGAGGTCCAGCAGGGTGCTGCACATCCCACCTGTACAACGGGGTCCTCCAGAGCGCAGCACCCATCACTGGAGGCATCTGTGCAAGCATGGCATGGCCTTGGTAGACGGCCGTAGTATGCCCAGCAGTGTGGTGCAGATGGTGGATGGTCAGGTGGAGTTGCAATGGTGGGGTGGGGGCAATAGCATGGCAGGGAGGTACCCGTATCTGGGGGGCTCTGTGCAGTACACAAGGGTGTGGATGTGTGTATGTGTGACTGCGTGCATGGGTGAGTGTGGGAGCACGCGTGATGGAAATCAGAGGGGAGCACTGTGTCAAGTGCAGCTGAATCTGACTGTGCACACTGTAAATAAACCACTGCACCTGATCACTGTGTTGTCATATGTCGTTCTTTAGGTACCCTGTGAAGGCCACCAGTGGTGGTTGCAGCCCTGTATGGGCAAGCACTGGTAGGTAGGTGGTAGCCATTGTGGGTCATTGGTCAAGACGTTAATGGGACAGCGCATCCCAATAGTGGAGTGGTGGCGTCAGGCAGCAGGCTTAGGGTACAGGTCAGCAGAGGCCAGATGTTGTCTGTGGGGACTGGTACATGGGGTACAGCTAGACACCAGGATGGCACAGGCCACGGCATGTGTGAGCCATGGGTGAGGTACTACAATGGCCAGTGGTGGCAGGGATCCCCAGGCAGAGGTCTGCATGACAGGTAGCCCAGGCAGGCCAAATGCCATGTGGACCAGTGCCAGCACATGCAGCATGCACCACTGGCCATGGCTGCAGCCTGTGGTGGGCAAGGGTGGCCACCGGCAGAGGCATAGCACAGTGCAATGTCTGCAACCCACACAGCCACCGGATGGGGAGCCACTGCACACATATCTGCACATGGGAACAGCAGCACCCACTGTGCATGTCTGACATGGGTCACAGGGCACCCACACCAGTGGCAATGGACAACAGAGCAGGCTGCATGGGCCCCCAGAATGCCACACACTGGTGCTGGTACTGTGGATGTCCTGGATACGCACACCCCAGGCATGCACATACACACACACATTCACATGAACACGCACACAGACTGCACATGTGACAGGTGGTACAGTACTGGGCAGATTCCTTGGGGAACATGTGACCAGCACCAGGGCATGCATGTCTGATGGCATGCAGGGGACAGTGGAACATGACAGTGGGGCTGGTGACACGGGACACCACACACCACCAGGCCATGTGTACCGTGATACCACATCAGGCCAGCTGCAATGGCTGGCACAGCCCCAGGGCATGACTGTGGCCTGGGTCCCAAGGCCCATGTGCCACCAGTGCCACCCCCAGGGCCAGGGATGCACTAGGGTGGTGTGTTGCCAGGTGGGGCCACAGCCAGCACAGCAGTTGGCGGTGCTGGACAGGGGGGCTGGGATCATAGCAAGCTGCTGTGCACAGGTGACACAGGCGTCATGCACCACATGTGCACGGCCACTGTGAGGGATCAGCGCTGGGCACTGTGCATGCCACACAGTGGTGCCATGTGCCTGCAGCAACATACATTGGATTACACCATGGGGTGGTGTGTGTTGCACTGCTGATATCCACCTGGAGTGGCACACACAACACACAAGTGCCAGAACAGTGACAGCACACAGGACCATGGTGATCGACGTTGAGTGGCATGGTACAGTGTGGCGACAACTGTCACACAGACAGCACTGCACAGCATGACAGGCTGTGACCTTGCTACCACTGGGTTGTACAGGCATTCAGCCCACCCTTGCCATCGACAGGTGCAGTGCACCCATGGGAATCAAAGGCATACTGGCAGTGGATCACACCGCCAGTAGTCCTATGACACAGTGCCACATCCCCACCACACCACTGCAGGAGATGCAGCCCTGTGGCTGGCATGACAGGGTACCCATGTGCATTGACTCTGCCAGCACCACACCATGGACATGCCCAGTGCCATGCAGTTCTACCCCTGTGGGGGGACTGATGTCGGATGGCAGCATGCTGCCACTGGCCACCACTGGGCACATACACACAGTCATGCCTTCATGCATGCCACACATGCATGATGGCTACAAAGCAGTTAGCAGATGTGCTGAATATCACATCAGCACAACACAGTTGTGGGATTCAGCATTGCAGGCCTCAACCACACATTGCAGATACCCAATGTGACGCAGGCCACAACTGCACCCATGCGAGCTGCAATGCACGTGTGGCATGTATGTGCGCCACGTGCAGCTGTGAGCCATGTGTCATAGCTAGGCCGCAACACTGAGTGGAGGGTGAGGAGCTGGTGTGTTAAGCCCAGTGCAGGAGGACAGCAGTGCCACAGCACAAGCAGAGCAGGACTGAAGCAGACTGCAGACTGGTGAGTACTGGGCCACAGCAGGCCATACCCCCTCCACTACAGCTCAGGTCAGACCACACACAGGGTTACCATCTTGTCAGAGACCCAGGGCCAGGGGTGCAGCCAGACATGTAGATATGTACACCAGGTCGGTATTTGATGCCCTTGTTGGCATTTACAGTACAACATTGTACCTCATGGCCATACCTCTGAACCATTTGTCCCCCAAATGTAAAACATTGCCTATCAAAATGTGGAACGAATGAACATTATGTGGAACATCTAATCAACTCTTTGCCTAGGAGGCTCAGAACACTGTTAAAATATTTGCAGTTATGTTCACAAGGTCTGTTATTAAATGAATACTCTATTTATGTCACCGTTTACTACAGAAGTGTGCTTTACAATGATAATACTGAATGTGGAACAAGTCTTCACAATGTGGAACATGGTGCTTTTGTGAAGTAAACTATGGAAAATTCCTCGTAGTGTGGTACAGTTGAGAGGTATGCTCATGACACTGGTTGCTGCCCTTCCCCATGCATGGCTGACTACAGATGCACTACATTGCTCCCAAGACACCCACACAGCAGCCCAGAGACTGTAGCGCTGAACTGTCCATGGAGTGCAATGACTGTATCAGTGACCTATTATCATGTTTATGGCCCTTAGGCCTAACAGTACAGGGAGGTCCTGTTGGCTTTGATGGGATACATGGACATAGGGAGCACTCCAGCACCAGTGTGCTTTCCCTCTCCAATGCTATTGTACACCATGAAGTACATGGGGTATACCTGCCCACACCCATGCCCAGGGTGGTACATGACATGTTGTGACATGGGCACAGCCCGGACATTACAAATACCCACACAATGCCTCAGGCATGTACACCCCACATAGTCAGGGTCAGGGCCTTGTATCGTAGTCAAAGTGCTGCTGCACATGTGTTGCATGTCTGTATGGTGTAGATGCAATGGTAGTCTGCAACACATGCTGAACTGTGAGCCATTACTGTTCCTGATGGTCAGACAGGACAGGTATCACTGTGCATGCCTGTGTGCAGAACATGGCTGCCCATGTCTCGCCTGTCCCACGCCCCTCAGGATGGGCATTGCCACATGCCCCATCGGACAGTACGGGGGGGCGAACACAGCCCATTGCCAGCAGCTGACACACAGGTGCGCGGCTGCCTGTATGTCTGGCTGTGTTCAGCTGTCTCTGTACCACATCCTTCCTGGTATGCCTGTCAGGTCCACAATGGCAGCCTGTCTGCAATGCCACCTGCTGGCATTGCAGGCATGGTCCCATCACCACTCCCCAATGCAGGGTCTGTCACGGCAGGGTGACCTGGGAACAGTCCTGGGGCATGTTCAGGGACATACCTGTGGGTTGGTGACAGATGGGGGGTATGCATCACTAACAGGCAGCAGGACACAGTGGCACATGCAGCAGTGTAATAACCCATGTCCATTCCCTCTCTAGCACCACAGTGGACACACCTGGGACATAGGTGAGTAGTAGCCATTGCACAGCATGCACTGTTCCATTGTGTGTACTACACTATGTACCTGACAATGTTGTTCACTGTCCCCTGTGTAGGATACATCACCAGCACACAGGACCAGGTATGGGGCATTCTGCCACACCAATGCAGCTGTGGTGGGCACTGTCCATACCACTGGCTAATGTTGCCTTGCATTTTCTCCATCCAGGTGTGCCACTGGATCCATTAGCACCACCCACTCCTGTCACCGCAGTGCATGGTCCAGGTAGGTATCTGTCATTCTTTATTGTGTCAGCTGTGGTGGCCCATGGGACTGCACCATGGACACATGAGAGGTCGGGCCACATGCTGCTCCACGTGGAGGTGGTGGTGCAGGTATGTTGCAGGGCTGCATGCAGTGCTCCATGCCCATGCCCATGCCCACACTGTGCAGGGTCAGGCTGTGTCATGCCTATGCAGGGGGCAGGTGGCTTGTTGGTGCACTGCGGGTGCAATGTGCAGTGCTGCATGCCTGTCCACCTGCATGACACTGCACAGCCTGTCCACACTTCCTGCTGTGCATATCATTGGTGCATGGTTCCCCACAAGTGGTGGGGGCCCACAGTTACTTACCTGTGACCCTGGCCCGGTCCCATGCACCATGGACACAGGCTGGTGTTACACATGGTGGCTAGGGAATGTCAACACATCCATGGTTGCACTGTGTAGTGACCCATGTGCCATTCCTTGCCCCATGCAGGTCTCACATCAGCAACCAGACATGTCCTCTGGTTCCTCACTCAGCCTCAGTGGGTGGGCACCAAACTTCATGCCCATAGAGACCGCCATACATACTCATCAACCTTGTGCAGCAGTGGAGCAAGACGCTACTGCCACCTGGGTGCAGGAGGCACACTGCTGTGGAGCGGGAGCATGCATTGCATGCCATCTGTGCACGCATGGCTGAGTGCAGTGGCACATGCAGGACAGTCCACCAGCTGACGCACCGCTGACAGGACCTCACATGGAAAAAGTCTGTGATCCTGCAGTGCATGATAAGCATGGGGCAGTGCAGGGATGCACAAATGCAGTCTGGACGGGGCATGGGTGGAGGTATGTATACCTACAGCTGTTCTTCTGTTGGGGCAGTGCTGGCACATTGGCCATGGCATGTTGAGCCGCACACAACTCACCTGTCCCTACAAACCCACAGGTTCAACTGGCACACTCCAGGGAGTGCAGCAGGGCCACATCTGCAGCCGCAGGCAAGAGGTGCTTCACTGGAGGTCTGCTAAGTGCATGCAGTGGTCCCCTTGTGATGTGGTCATGGCAGAGGGCCACTTTGTGGCTCATGCTGCACCCTTACATTTCCTATATGTGTGTGTGTGCCAATTGACCAGATCCAGCACTGATCACATCCCTTGCATTCCTACAGGTGTGCATAGTTGATTATTGCAATGGCAGAAGGACCTGCTGAGGGCAATGGCGGAGGTTAAGGCCTCTGATGCCATGGAT
Organism: Neoceratodus forsteri; assembly: GCA_016271365.2. Lineage (NCBI taxonomy): Eukaryota > Metazoa > Chordata > Ceratodontiformes > Ceratodontidae > Neoceratodus > Neoceratodus forsteri. Next base: position 652,996,932 of record CM057450.1, on the reverse strand, counting down.
AACCGCAGGTGCACACAGCGCAGGAAGCAGAGGGCCCAGGTCCTTCCACTGACCACATTCTCCTCCTCCTCAGCAGAGGTGACTGCTGAAGACATGGGCAACTTTGCACAGGAAGCAGTGACGCCGGACCCTACAGTTGTTGGGCACCAGGGGCCTGACACACAGCCTGCTCCTGGACTGGCCATAGTGGGAAACATTGCAGGGGAGGAGGACCAGGCCATGGCTACATCACCTGTAGCACAGCCAGCTGAGATTGCTCCACTGACAGACACCAAGCCGTGTGCTGTTACACCTGTGTCAGGTGATCCTAGACCACAGCCACTGGACGTCATGTAGGAGCTGCAGCAGGGGGAGGTTGTGGATGTCACAGCTGGTGCTGTTCCTGTGCAGGGGGGGCCTGGATCGAGAACTCATAGTGGCCCTTGTTTCAGCCATACTGGAGGATATTGGGTGCCTGCATGGATCTGTGGATGCCCTGTTGTCCAAGCTACACCAGACATAGTGACTGTGGGACTGCACTGTATTTCCATGGGTGGAACTGTGTTTATGGGTGGTTTTGTATATAGGGGTGGGTGTCTTGTTCAGGTGGATATGTACGTATGGGTGTGGTGGGTTACATTTGGGTGGGCTTGTGTATATGTTTGTATAGATTGTTCTGGGTAGGATTGGGTCGTTGTTGTGGGGACCTGTATTTTGTTGTTTGTGGGTGTGGGTGGGCATTTGGGGATGTTGTGGGTTGCTGCTAGGGTGTAGATACATTGTTATGTTTTCTCATTGTGCCATTGGCTGTTATTCCGACCCTTACCCCATTCTTTGTAATGTTGTGTCCCTGTTGTTGTTATTTGTGCATTTAACTGTTTTCCTACATCACTGGGTCTGTGTGTCTGTTCCAGGTGTGCATGGCCATGTGGGCGTGTGGCACCATGCATGTGGGTGCTCACTGGTGGTGGTGCCTGCTGTCCCCAGTGTTTCCTCATTGTGCACCTGGTCAGTGTGCCAGTTGTGCTGCTCACGGCCCATGGCACTGTCCATTGGCCACATCTACATGGTGTCCTGTGTGCTGTGGCTCATCGTGCATGGTGTGTCATTCATCCCACCTCACAATATATGTCCCAGCTGTGTGATGGCACAGTGCCTGTGCGGCACCCTTCTGCCTAGAGGAATCATCATTCCCTGTGGGTGGCACCACTGGCATGGGCATTGGTGTGTCTCACCACCACATGTCTACAGGTCTGTGCCACCTGTTGCTGTGTCCCTGTTGTGGTTGAACTGTTTCTATGTAACAGTGGTCATGGCAGGGGCATTGTGCCTGGTGTCGCCATCATCTCAGCATTGTGCCTGTAGACTCTGTACACCTATTGTCCCCCATGCCACACATTCACTTGGTGACTGCATTGCTAGCACATTCTGTCTATCTTGTCTCCCATGGTGTGTTTATGTGTGCTGCATGCATGGCCCACTGCATGGCACTGGTTCTGCCCTATTTGTGTGTGTGTCGGTGTCTACTGGTTGTTCCATATGTCTGCAGGCCTCACAGGTGTGTGACCCACACATTGTGCTGTTTACCTCTACCCATTGCCAGTCCCTACTGTGTGCCATGTGTTGTGGTGCCAGGCATGATCTGTGGTGCTCTATGCATGGCCATCCTCCCCCGGTGGACTGTTCTGTTCCTGTCACCACCTACCTGTTGTGGTGGTCTTGTTACATTGCTCCATACTGTCTCTCAGTTTCTCACACTATACCATGTCCACAGCTGTGTGTGCACCACCCAATGTGGTCACATTCCATGGGATCTGTTGCCATTGTCCAGTGTCACCATGGCCTGTGTGTTGCACCAGGTGGCACGCCTGTGTGTTGTTTTGTTGGACATCTTTGCTTGGCATTTGGTGGCAGTCACTGTGGTATCATGGTATCTCTCAGGTAAAGTGCCTCTCTATCAGGTTGCATCAAGCACATTGGCCTGCCTGTGCCAGTGTTGTATCTGTCTGGTGGTGTCTGTCATGTCTGTGTGCTATGCCATTCCACTCCTGATCCTCCTCATCCATGTCCTCCCGCTGGTCCGGTGGTGGCACATGGTGTTGCACTGCAATGTTGTGCAGTATGCAGCAGACAAGGAATATCTTGCAGGTCATCTCTGGACTGTACTGTAGGGCCCCCGACGATCTATCAATGCACCTTAATCGAGCCTACAGGATGCCAAAGGTGCACTTGATGATGCACCTGGTTTGGCTGTGCACCTCGTTGTATCTTATCTGTGGTGCTGTGCATGTGTGGTGTAGTGGTGTCATCACCCATGGCAGCTGTGGATACCCACTGTCCCCTGTTGGATAAATGGTACATCATCAGTCTATGTAGTCTGTGTTCCTATGTGAACATGGTGTGCAGGTGTTCAGGTATGAAGTGCTCTGTGTTGTGTTCCCTTACCTACTAGCCATCCTCCTGTGAGCTGGCCCCTCTGGTAGCCCTCATGTAGCCCACTGTTGTGCAGGATGTAGGTGTCATGCGTGGAACGAGGGTACTGGGCAACCACATCCAGTATGTGGCACTGACTGTCACACACTTCCTGCATATTCATGGAGTGGTGACCCTCTCGGTTGACATACACATCCCCATTGAGTGATGGTGCCCGTATGGTGACATGGGTGCAGTCTATTGCACCCATTACAGATGGGAACTGGGTGATGGTGTAGAAGCCCTGCATCACTGCCTGTAGCCGTTGTGCTTTACAGGGGAAGGTGATGTACTGATCCATGTGGGCCACCATGACATTCAGGAACTGGTGTAGGCACCTGGATGTGGCCAGCTGTAATATTCTCACAGTGTCCCCCGCTGGTGTCTGGAGCATCCCTGTTGCCATGAAGCATAGTGCTGCTGTTACCTTCACCTCCACAGGGACTGGCTGCCCCCTGTGGGTGGCACTCCACAGGTCTGCATGGAGGTTGTTGCATATCTCCTCTATGATGGGCTGGGGCAGTCGGTAGCGTGCAATGCACTGTTCCTCCATCAGGTCCTGGTATGTCTTCCTTGCCCTGTACACCCGTGGTGCATGGCATCTGACAGGTCTGTGCTGTCTTGGTTGCTGCCTGGTCCTCTGGTTCTGGGCATTGTGTCACCTGCTGTGCCTGTTCCAGTGGTCCAGTAGTAGTACACCTTGCATTGCTACTAGTCCTTCCATTGTCTTTCTCCTCTCTCCTCTCTCACAGTGCTGTGCAGCTGTGTCTCCAGCCTGCCTGTCTGTGCTCTTTTATATACTGTGTAAGTTGCATCTGCTCCCACCTGCTGTATGTTACACCAGCAGGTCTTGGTGTAAGTTGTGGCACAGCGGCTTCTAGAATTTCACCTTGGCATATCTGTTCCATTTTCCTGGCATATGTTCAGTTACATATTGCGTACCTACGGGTATGTCGCAACTGCAGCGTAAGTTGCATTTGGCATAATTAGTTGTGTTATGGCTCATGTCGCATTGTAGAATAGCGTATGTCACAAATGCTTGACGTATTTGCAACTTGCAACATTTTTTTGGGTACATCTGCATTGCACAGTGGTATACTCTTTCTAGAATTGGGCCTAGTATCTGCAGTGCTTTCTGTAATTATCTCAAGGCCATTTCTTAAAGCGTGCAGAACTTAACCCTCTCATGGAATGCTGGTATCATTTTATGTAAGGAAAAATCATTTTATTCCTCATTATTATCACAACCTGTTTCATTCAAGGACATACCAGCTTTCTAAACCATCCACAAACATTTGTGGTAATTAGGAGACTTCTTGCCCCCCCTGCTTTTCATTTTATTTGCCAGGCATGTTTTAACATTGCCTATGAATCGTACACATATGATGAAGCAGTTACTAGCCATGCACACTCTGTCATCACCAGAATGTAAAATAATTCCAAACCCTGCTATCTGACCCTCATTGGTATGTGTGGCTGAGTCATCAGTCAAAACATGACTCACAGTGGTGTCTTTTAACACTTTCTAAGGTTTTGTCAGAAAGGGCCCTGGGACAGGTAGGTCAGGGGGGTTGGAGTGAACAATCATGGGTCTCTCCTGTAAATTGTAGGCCATGGGCCAACAAGGATGACGTTTTAATAGGAAGGACAGTGATGTCATGATCCTGTAAAATGAGAGACCAGTGTGTAAGTCTGGCATTGGTTACAGAGTCATATTTTACTCTGACTGACAACAGAAAGTTAGTTGGCAATGATTGGGATGCAAGTTCAAGTTCAAGTTTATTGCAGGAAAACTCCATTGAGCAAGCTCATTCACAAGGAGGTCCTGTGACATAAACACTTAAAGTACAAACATAGATAGGTAATAACAGTATATACATGAAATGCATGTTACATGATACAGGCTGGATACACATTCAAGGGTACCACATATGGTGACGGCAGGTGGTAAACATTAATATTACACAGGGAAGCGACTTACAGGTTGCATACTGATAAATGAAACATGATGACTGGTGTGTGCAATACATTTATTTTGGCAGCTAGAACAAACAACAGACTATAACTGATATGGGGGAAGGAGTGATTTGATAGAGTAGCAGTGGAGCGTAAGCATAGATAAAGCCAGGAGTAGAAGGGGAAGGGAAAGCAGTTAATATGACAAGGCAATTATACACAATGCAACACAATGGGCGCATATCCAATGATGTACGTAAAGCATCTCACTGCCCAGTATGTAGCCAAAAGATTCCTTTCACAAAGGTTGTACTTCAGCTCCACTGGGTCAAGCATCTGGGATGTGTAAGCAGTGGGTCTGATGTGTCCATTTTATGTCTGGGCTAAAACTGCTGAGATTGCTATATCTGATGTAGCAGTTTCATTATATCCTAAAACTGTGTTAGGATTAACCAATGCTGGGACCATGGTCAATGATCCCAAAAGTAAAGACAATGATGTCACTATTAGTAGACCTTGTACCTTCTTACCAGAGGTACCTGCTATTGTCTATGCTGAGAATAACCCAGACAGTTTCTGACTTGTATCTGCTATTGCATGTACAGGGAATAACCCAGACTGTTCCTGACTTGTTCCTGCTACTGCAGCCACAGTATAGGATGATCCAGGTGTCACTGGTGGAGGGGGTTCTGCATCATGTGCAGGCAGTGCAGGCACTATTGGGGGTGCCTGCACAGTGGAGAAAAGTGTTGTGTAAGCTGCATGTGGTTCTCCAGCTATGGATTGTGGTTCAGCAGCCATCAGGGGTGGAGAAAGCAGTACTAAAATAGCTGCCAGCTCAGGTTCAGAAATTAAACCTATAACCCTCCCCCCAGTGTGGCCTGTGATGCTGAAAATATAACAGCCATGGGGCTTTTAGAATCAGGGTTGTCCCTTCCCCCATCAAATGTAAGTGATTTTCCCCTCTGGAAGGTTGCTGGATGGTAGCAACATTGTTTTTAATGTTTCAGCTTAAGGTATTAATGTACTGAATAGAAAAAGCAGTACATTCAGTCTCCTCAGGGAAAGCTTATGTTAAATTGCATAGGGAAGAATCACAACACTTCATGTAATTAGCTGCAATGTGTTCCTTAACCAAGGCCATTCTAATATAGTAAACATTGTTAATAGCAACAGCTGTTTCTGCAGCATCAGACACTGACTTCATGACAGATTGCATACCAGCCTCATTCAAAAGTACGTCAACATTATTTTTAATGAGAATCTTCTGTCCCTCAGAAACACTAGTCTTGCTGATAACATTATTAATCATGCCAGAAACCTCTGGTATGTTTTGTTTGGTTATGGCAGCAATCACAGGTGCCTGTGACTGCATGATCAAACCTCTGTGATGTGGTGGTTGGCCATTTTGGATTACCTCATGGGCATCTTGGGTTACTGTGTTATGACCATCATCACATGACCATAAGTGGCCATCTTGGGGATGGTATGGGGATGCAACCTGATAACATGTGTGACCACCATTTTGAGACTCTAACAATTCTCCATTTTGTGAATCACAGAAAAACACATGGCTAGCCTTTGTTCTAGTCCACCCCACAGCGTACTGTGAGTGTTCAAAATCAAAGTCTTCCACATCAGAAGAGGCAGGGTCTATGGACATTAAGATAGTATGCCCTGCCAATACCTCTGGCTGACAGTGTAAGTTTGCCATATCTGACTTTTCACTCCTACATTCTGACTGTTTAGATACAAGAGTTAGCACACTGTAAAGTGCATTATTTTCAGATAGCAAAACAGTCTCATCTTGTAAAACATGCCTATTATCAACAGAAGCTGTGTCACATTTTATATTCAAAACATTCATTTCAAGTCTGCTGTACTAAAAACATACTGAATCACACTGTTCAGTCAAGGTCTGATGTTGAAATACCAGCACGTTAACTCTTTCAGTAATTACTTCAGATTTATCATCCCTAAGTTCCTTGTTTTCAAAACATAAGGAATCAGTGTTACTAGTCAGAACACCATTCATTTGAAAACCATTTTTCCTAACAAGTTCTGTCTTTTCAGCGTTCTCTCTTAAGGCATGCAGGTCTTTGCTGCTTTTCTCATTAAAGAGAAACTCATTTTCTTGATGGAGTGACTGCAGCTGAGATTGCAGTCCATCTATCCTTTCTTTATGAGAAGCCTTTGTCAGACTAATTTTCTGCTTGCAAGCATCATACTCAGATTCCAAAACTGATAGTTTATTTAGAATAGCATCAAAGCATTTAAACAATGGTGCAATTAATAATCCTTCAGGATCAACTCTTTTGGTACCATTTTTCAGTTCCCCATAATGGGCAATGATATCCCTTAAAGGGCTATCAATGGATTTTGCAACTTCAGCAAAATCACACCAACCACCATGGGCAGCTTGGTATGTTAAGGCATCCAGCTTCAACTCAGTACTGATATTTTTAGACATGTCTTTTAAGTTAAGAAACCCTTAGCTGTCTGTGGATCAAAAACTTTGCAACCAAAGTTCATGACAGGACACAAGCAGCATTAGGCATATGTGGATACCTAGATGAGTAAATACCCATTAGGACTTGAAACCACAAATTAAAGCAGTCTATCTGTCTGTTCAGTTCCCTTTACAGCTGTGTGTTCCCACAGAGAAAGAAGAGTAGAAAAAAAAAATAAACAGCTCATTACACAGAGATTGAATATCTGTCAAGAGATTGTTTGTCTGCACTGTGGTACATACAACAGACCGAAAAGTTAAACAGAAGACACTCTCAGCTGCTTGTTACTGGAGATTTCTCAACCAGTGTTTTAATTTACAGAGGAAATTAAAATGAAACTTGGCAAAGACCCAGACTCTGTTTGCGGTCATCATTTATGTTACATAAACATCTCAGATAGTAGATAATAATATAAACTGATAATACAGATTCTTGTGTCTTCGGAATCTGCCAAGAAACATTTGTAAATAAGCAGGGAGTACTAATAAAGTTTATTATACTACTTATGCCAAGCATGTGACAAAGAAAATCACAAGGGAAATGGGGTTCTCACCACTCTCCTGAAGAATGTACATAATCTACAGGATTGTAGGATCTCAGTTCTCCAATATCTCGTTCTCTCCCTGCGCTCCTAGAGGAGCTACAGTAGGTTGCAAAAGATCATATACTACAGATAACACCATAGCAACAGAGATTACCTCATAGTTAGGGATATGAGAACCAATATGTATTGGATAATGACTTAGGAAACAGAATTGCTAATGAGTACCATATAAGACAAATAATATGCTTCAGTTTGCATTATAGCTTGGACAGAAGAAATGCTGATGGGTTCAAACTACATGTGGCATTTCTTGCTTACATGTAATGTAAGACATAACAAAGGATTTCTCTCTAAAGAGACAGAGAAGTGCTGACAGGGCTGTATTACATGTGGCATGTCTGCCTGAGTGTTAAACACACACTACATATAATTATATGAGAATATAGGTATACAATAATCTCTGATGATCCCTCAGAGTCATCTTATCAGTGATTAGGTAGATTATATAAGGAATATATGTAAAAGACAAACATAATGCTTTATAGTGAGGTATAATAGTCATGCATGTTCTAATCCTATGAAAGGATGTAAACATTAACAAATATTAGCAGCAAAGCACATTCTTGGCACTCATGCTTATACGATGGATGCCTAAATCTATATATTAGTGCAAAATAGCAGCATCACAGTATGATAGACCAGGAGTACAGTGTGAGATGTATATGGGATGGTAGGGGGCTTAACCGAGGTGCAACACCTCCTCAACTCCAACAGAATCAGCAAGGTATTTAGCCTCCACATGCAATCCATAGAAGGTGCACTCAACATTTTCCCTTCTCCTTGTCAAGATCTGAACTAGCAGACTGGCCTCATCTGCAACCTGAATCAAATCAATGGTGGCACTCTGTAAGTAAATGTTCAGTGGCCTTGTCAATGCTAGGAAATGTTCAACAGCTACAAGTGTCACAATGAATTCAAATCTGGCTGTGGCAGTCAGGCACCAGTACACCAGTGGACTTCACTGTCAGATTCAACTATCTACTCCATGGTGCTTGTCACAACTGCAAGCTTATCCTTGAGTTTTGTCAAGGAGTCTACCTGGCTCATCCATGATGTATTTCCCACCACAGGATTGGATGTTGTTCTGTCTGGCAAGTCATTATTGTCATCATCATCATAATCACTTGGTAAATGGCTAATTTCCTTGAGGTACCACTAGACAGATGTTTTTCCATTTTGCTGAATTTTTCAGTATACCAGCAACCTTCTGTGTCGTGTCAAACATGTTGGTAGCAGGTCTCAGAGCACAGGAATGTATAAAGGCAATGTTCAGATAGTGTAGAGGGCATCTGGGAAAACTTTCTGAATGAGTGCCTGCACCCTGTAGAACTATCCACTCATATTACTTCTGTGGTCATATCCTTGGCCTCTCATCAATTCCTTGTTGACTCCCCAAGTGGTTAAACAGTGTAACAACAATACTGAGTCCTTTACTAGTTGCATCTGCAGTCTCCACAAACTAAAAAGTCAGGTGTGACTGTAAAAGCTGATTCTGTGTCATCCTGTAAATGATTTTCTTGTCTTTGCCATCACATCCTCTTGGCTCATCATCTGCAATGATGTCTGAGCAACTGGACTCACCACCTCTTCTGCTGCATCCTCCTGGCTCACCATTGATAAGGGTGTCTCAGCAGCTGGATTCTCTAGATGTGAGTGTGGTTCAGTTAGTAGCACATCTGCTTCTGGACCGGAAGGTTGTGGGTTCTTGTCCCACAGCAGGATTGGACTCATGCTTAAAATAATGGTATCCAAGTGCACTATTAGGGGAGTGCTGTGCTGCTGGGGTGTGCCATCCATCAGATGAGATGTTAAACTGAGGTTCCTTCTACCCATCCTGGTGCTGTCCTGGTGGGTGTCCAGGGGAAGTAAAAGAACCCAGGGCACTCTTCACAAAGAGTAGAGGACATTCCCAGTGTCATATCTAATATTCCCTTCCCCATAAAAACTGGATAATGCAATTTTCCAGGCTGTGTGTGGGTGGTGATGTGTGATATGGCCAGAACTACACATTCAGTCACTTCACCATCAGTCTAGCATTGCTTGTAAAACACTTTGGGATACACCGTGTATGAAAAGCTCTATATAAATGCTGATTCTTCTTCTTATACTCTCCAGCTCTGGACTATCCACTTCTTCTGCTGCATCCTCCTAGCTCACCATCTGCAAGGGCATCCCAGCAACTGGACTCTCCATCTCTTCTGCTGCATCCTCCCTCCTCACTGTCTCCAAACCTGCAAATGGAATATCCATACCTGCATCATGAATGACTGCTGCATCCTGCCTCACCATGTCCTTACCCACAAGCAGAATTGTCTCTCCTGCTGCATGGACTGAAGGTGGAGGGGGTGAAGGTTTAGGGGTAATTTTAGGAAGTATTACTTCACAGAGAGAGTGGTTGAGCCCAGGAATAGACTGCTGGAGGAGCTGATGAGGGCCAGTACAGTGGAGGGATTCAAGAGGGCCTGGGACAAACACAGAGGGTTGTCAAGCAGAGGATGAGGGGAATCTTGGGGGGGGTACAGGTAGAGTTAGGGAATTGGCAGACTCAATGGGCCAGGAAGATCCTTTTCTGCCATCTCATGTCTATGAATCTATGAATCTCCACAGCCTGCCTCAGTACTTTGAATGATTTTGATGTCTCTGGCAAGAACAGGGTAGTACTCAGCTCTACGTCCAGGAAATGCACTGAAGAACCACTATTGGAGCAGGATAAAAAAAGCATTTATTTGACAAAAAAACGTCTGTTGCCCATGGGTATAAAACAGTAGCACCACCCACAGATATCAATGTTTCATGTCACACTGGCACTTTTTCAAGATTACTCAGCCCATATATCAACTCAAATTTATAGTCCCAGAATATGACATCAGAATATGATGCCATTTTAGCTTAAAGTTAAAAATCTTTTCAACTAGTTGTAACACATCTAGTACAATGTTTCTACTTCCAATAATCACATCACTCTATCATAATTTGCAAAAAAAAATGTTAAAACAATAAATAAGCAAAAACAATCTTTGAACAAACTAAACATTTTTTTTAAACAATTATGTGAATCGTGATGAGGAACATATTTACAAGGGAAATAAATAGACTTCATGTAACCTAAACTAAGAGCAAGATCCAAGACATGTTTAACAAAAAGTTAATCACTGGTAAAATATGAAGCAATTAATGAAAAACATGTGAGAAATAAATAAATATGGGTGTAGGAGTGTATAGAAGTATGTCACATGTTAGTTTGTCAATAAGGTTCTCTCCATTTTTCCAAATAAAGTCATCTCCGTTTTTTTCAATTTTATCATTTTTTCAGTAAAACTATCTCCATTTTTTCAAGAAAGGAGCTAACTGGAAATGTTCATTGAGTCCAGGTTGGGCAGTCACCTTCATTTTGTACTGTCCCAGAATCTCTCAACATGAAAGTTTATTGTCAAGATCTCCCTCTCCGCCATTCAGAAATACTTTTTCCAGTCCCAGAAAACTAAAAGTATGCCCAGGACGTTTGTCAGCAACATGCACTGCCAGTGCAGTTTCTCTTTGCCATAAGTGAATGCAGCACATCTGTTCAGAAATCCTTGTCCTGAGCTTCCTCACAGTTTTTCCAACATAAAATTTGCCACATATGCAGGTAGCCAAAAAACAACTGCCTCTGTACTACAAGTAATAAAAGGGTGTACCTTGTGTTTCTCATATGAGTTGTGCACTGAGAATTCATCTCCCATCAGAACAAACTGACAGGCTGTGCAGTTTCCTCATTTGGTAGCTGTCTTTGATTGCATACTCTCAAAACTGTATACAAGTAGGTGAGACAAATTCCATCCCCTGTGACATGTGATTCTGAAATCATTTTGGATAACTTATCTTAATTTTGGCTCCGCCTCCAAGATATGTCATTTTCCCCTAAAGTTTCTTCTACCAGGGATGCCTGTGATCTAAATGTAGTGATAAGGCAGTTCCCTTCTGTTCATTTCAGAGACCCTATCAAATGCTTTATTTAGACAAAAATCAGAATACCCCCTTTGTACAAACCTCTCAGTAAGTTTTTTTTATACTTTATTTGTATTAGTTTGCAATGTACAATACATTGTAAAATACAAATCTCTTGGTTACAAATATAGGAATAATCTTCAATTACAGCATGCAATGATAGCATACAATATTTGACATCCTTTGCTACCCCATGGGGGGGGGACCATGTATTTTATCAATATACCAAATACAAGTAATAGTTCCATCATGTGGCCCTTGCAGCTTGCTTATATAGTGAAGCAATAATCATACAAGGAATCATCCCCCTAGGTGAAGAAACTCACCCTGTAATGCCAAATGGAGTTTTATAGACCATAAAACAAATAAAATCAATAATGTTTTACTTTGAAGAGTAGGACATGTAATTTCAGAGGATCCATCCATAAAAGCTTTCCATCCCCAAAAATTGGTGCCTAATAATCACCTTTCTAAAATGAGAAAACAGAGAACAAGACATACATACAGTAGCATTTCTGCATTATATATAACCTCTTATTCTACTCAGTGCTAAGCCCCTTTTTAACATTAGAATAACTCTAGTAAACTCCATCTCAATAGACAGTAAATATAAATGATAATAATAATATAATAACAATAATAAATGTTATTTCTAAAGTGCCTTTCAAGTTTCCAAGGCGCTATACAAACATAATAAAACATAGATAAAAACTTCAATCTCAGAATAATACATCACAATCAATAATCTAAAAAAACAGACTGATACAACTAAGTTTTTAAATCCTTCTTAAACTCCTCCATGGAGGTGCACTGCCACAACTGACAGGGTAGAGAATTCCAAAGAGTGGGAGCAGCATAAGAAAAAGCACTGCAACCAGATGAATTTAGGCTCACTCTTGGAATCTCTAGCAACCCCTCATCAGCTGAGCAGAGTAATCAGCCCAGGCAGTAAGAAACCAGAAGATCTTTCAGATAGGCTGGACCCTGATCATGTAGGGCTTTAAAAGACAATAAATAGACTTTAAAGGTGATCCGCCACCTAATGGGAAGCCAGTGCAGATCGCGCAGCACCGGGGAGATGTGGCAAGACCTGCTTGTCCCTGTCAAAACCCATACTGCTGCATTCTGCACTAGCTGGAGGTGACGAATTTCAACCCCAAAAAGCCCAAAATACAGGGTGTTGCAGTAGTCCAAGTGTAAGGACACGAAGGCGTGGACCAATGTTGGTAGTGAGTCAGACGGAACAAGGTGTTTCACTCTAGTGTTATTCCTAAGATGGTAAAAGGAAGTCTTGATGACCGCTGACACTTGTGACTGTAGTGTCAGCCTGTCATCCAAGATAACCCCTAGGTTACACACCCATTCAGAGGTTGGAAGTGATACACCCCCAAGAAAAATTCCTGAGGGTGCACCAACCGGAGACCTCTCTATCCGACAACCCGGATCCACAACCAAAACCTCTGTCTTTTCTGAGTTCAACTTCAGCCAACTGGAATCCATCCAATCCTGGATTTCTTTCAGGCAGTTGTTAAACACTGAGAGAGCTCCATCCTGGTCAGGGGAAAAAGACAGGTATAGCTGGGTATCATCTGCATAGCAATGAAACCTCAGACCATACCATCTTATAATGTCTCCAAGGGGCAGCATGTACACCGCAAATAACATGGAAGATAGCACAGAACCCTGAGGCACCCCACACAGCAAAGAAATTGGGCGAGAGGAAAAAATCCCCAACACAACTCTTTGTGATCTTCCAGTGAGGAATGAGGTGCACCATCCGAGGACGGTTCCCGATATTCCACAGATCTGCCTCAGGCGTGCTAACAACACCACGTGATCTAGAATAGAATGTCTCTTCTGGTCTCTTGCCCTCAGAAGATCATTAAGCACTCGAACCAGCGCAGTCTCAGTGCTATGTCTTTTACAAAAACCGGATTGGAAAGGTTCATATATGTCATGGATGGTTAAATGGTTCTCCAGTTGGACCGCCACTACTTTCTCAATCACCTTCCCAATGAAGGGTAGGTTTGAGATAGGTCTGTAGTTTGCAAAACTGTCTGGGTCCAAGGTAGCTTTCTTCAAGAGAGGTGTCACCACCGCCTCTTTCAGGGAGCTAGGAAACTCACCCGAGTCCAGGAAGCACCAGACTATTTGCACAAGGATTGGACTGATGATGTCACAACAACCCAATATTAGGAAAGTCGTTCCAGGATCCAAACTACAGCTCGTAGGGCACATACCATGGATAATCCTCATGACATCCATGAAATCAGTTCTGCTGAATGAACATCACGAAAATTGAGGCACTGTGAACTCATGCTGTTCAACCGCATCTCCCTTAGAAGCCGCAGGATGCAGATTTGCCCTGATGTCAGCCACCTTATTAGCAAAGAAGTGAGCTAATAAGCTAAACAGCTAATAAATGTGCTTTATGGGTTAAAGAAGCTTTAGCAGTTCTGTCCTGTTATTGCTTTCAATAAGTTTTTTAAAGCCATAATCTACCCCACAGCACTAAGACACTTCTAAGCCAAATCATTGGGGCTAGAGTCAATCATCTTCATCAGACGAAGGCTCTGACCTGGTGCAATGAAAATCCTTTTTGACAAGGTCCAACTTCTTCCCAGCCTCTGAGGGGTCCGAGTAGCAAATCCTCAGTCAAGCTGATTGCTGCAACATGTGCGTGACTCCCAGTACTCTCAGGCCTGCTGGAACACCATCGAAGGCCTTCCTATACTGTTGGGTTGAGTAACTCAGGTCGAGAAAGAGAGGTATCTAAGTGCCATCTTTTAACTTCAACAGGGTCTTTATTTTAGCTGCTGACAGGATTTGGTCATGAACATGAGGGCCACTGGTAGTAATCGTGATAGTGCATGGTAGATTTCCCGAATGAGCTCTCCAGGGAGTAATTCTGTACTGTAGGTTTTTAGGATAATCAACTGAGTGTCCAAATCAAGGTATTTGTTTAGAAGTGTTTCAATGTATCTCAAAAGGTCCGAGCCTTCCTATTCCTCCAGTGTGCCCAATAATCTTATATTAGCTGCCCTCACTCTGTTCTCTAGATTTTCCAGCCTGAGACGCAACAGTTTATTTTCATTAATGACACCAGTGACCGCTGCTGCCAATTTGTTTGCAGAATCGGTTGCTATTTTAGTTTCTGTAGTCAGCACATCCATTCTGGTCTCTAAACATGTAAAGTGTTTTTCCTGGGTCTCAACCTTCTTATCGAGGTCCCTGATATCTAGCAACAAGGCACTGTTAGTCGGTTCAGGGGTTCCTCCTGCCACAGTTTCTGTATCTATGTCATATGCAGGATCTCCAGGCCTCTGACTTTTACTTTTTCCTGGCTCGGCCATGTCCATGTGTTTTGCTTGTCCCATTGTTCTACTAGGCATTTGAAAGCTCCAACTATAGGCAGGCCATGTCTCAATCTGATAATAGTACTTACTAGTGTAACCCCCTTGTTACCCGGGGTTACTAGAATCCCAGTAAGACCTAGTGGTAGGCAGGGAAGGCAGCTTGTGAAACTCTAGTTAAATGGGTTTCACTCTGTCTCACTCTGTTCTCAGTCTCAGCTAAGACTGAGGGATGAAATCACCAATAGAACTATCGCAGCTGCATGAGCCACATTGGAATCTGCAGCAAAGGGAGTTGGTTAGAACGTTGGGAGGTTTTGAAGTCAGTCTTCAGCTCAGTCTTCAGTGAGTGAGTGTGAAAGTTGGGAGCTTGCTGGTAAAGCAGCTCAGTGAAGGCTCTAGTAGCCTCAGCCCTGACAGAGGGCTACTTTTAAGTAGAAGGGTGTTTGTCTCCACCTTAAAGAGAGACACGAAAGATATCTGAAGTGGTGGAGATGGTTTTTTTCGAGTTTCAGTGCCCCTCCCTTTGGGGGGGCAGAAAAGGTTTCCCTGCAGGTTCCTGGGGCAACCTTCTAGTTCTGCTTGTGAAAGAAAAGCTGCCTATGTGTTCCAGTGTTTATTTGGGAGAACAAGAAGATTTGTGAGTCACCTGTGGGGCACCTGTAACGTGAGGGTGAGTGTCTGTTCTTGCTAAAAGGGCCTATGTTTTTCACCCTGGGACTTGTGTGACAATGTGGGGATTGAACTACTAAATATTGGGAAGCCTAGAGTAATGGGCTAAGCAAATTAAAAGTAGGTTCATGTCCAGAGCTTGTTGGGATGCAAATAATATGTAGAGGAGATGTGTCAGATGTCTACCCAGAATCTACATTTGAAAGTTCAGTGAAGGATTTGTTCAGTTTCCAGAGAAATGGCCGGGTATGGACTGTGGGAGCGGGAGGTGGGTGGCCCCCCATCTTTAGTGACCAGGTCCATCTCTACGGATTTCTTCTGTGGATTTCTACTTTACCTCAGGCACTTGGCCAGTGATGAGGGAAGTACCCAGACGTGGGATTGTAAGGAAAATTCTCTCTAGAAGTCAAAGGCTCTAGTGTGGTTTGGGGAGCCACAACAGGAGAATTGATTCATTCCTCAAATGGACCGTGGATCAAGTGGCCGGCAGGGGAGCCGGGCCAGTGGGGAAAACCCAAGTAGTGTACAAGTTGGGCTGTGTACCCAAAGCTGCGTGCAAGTCTGGGCTGTGTGCCTGGTGGGTTTAGAGCCTAAGGGCTGGAAATGGTGATAAAGTGTTCTGTTGTCTCTAATCTGCATTACCAGGAAATGTAGCCCCATGGGGGTCCATCTATGCTTTGTTTGTTCAGCTTGGAAGTGAATAAAAGCCACACTGAAGAATCCCATTCCTGGTTCTGGACATTACAGTTATTGCTTCCTGTGTTCGGATTTACTTGGGTGCCTCTGTTCAGAGTAGCCAAACCTAAGTCCCTATGCCGATCTCAGCTCTCCCCGAACCCAGTCCCCACCAGGTACTGCTGTCAGCTTCAACAGCATGCTACCTGTTGTTTTGGCAAAAAGGCAGGGGTGAGTGGTTACACTAGGTTAATACAACTTAGGTGACTTTAAGTAAAATTGAGTAGAGAAATAGATGGAGCTCTCGGAGGACATGTCTGCTCTAGTTGGCTACTGGCCACGCTCCCTCCTCTCAATAAGTTTTGAAGCACCTCTCTGATAGAAGGGAACTGTTCAGAACAAAAACAAAATGAAATGTAAAGAAATACATTAGTCCTAACCTTATCACTTCATTTAGTGGATGGAAAGATGGTCCACTGGTTGCCAACAATGTATTTTATTATACTTGGAGGTGGGTCGAGGCTGGGAAGGGGGCACTGGATCACCAATTAATTTATTTTACTATATTCTGCAGGGGATCAGGGCTAGGAAGGGATCACTAGACCACACCAGGGTTTACAAAAGGATAAAATGGATGGGGATCAGGACATGGGAGGAACCGCTAGACCACCAGGGTATCCAGCCCTTAGCAGTGCATGGAACATAGAAACATAGACTCTGATGGCAGATAAGGACCACTTTTCCCACTCATTCTGCCCACTTCCCTACCTATTGGATAAATGCGGATCCTAGTTAATCAACTACCTACTTCCTACACCTCACTATAATTGCCTTATGTCTGTCCCATGCATTCTTGAATTCTCCTTTCATTTTTGACCCCATAACCTCTTCAGGAAGGCATTTCAATGTGTCCACCACCCTCTCCATGAAAAAATACTTTCTCTTGTTGCCCCTGAGCCACCCCCCCATATTCAAATTGTGTTCCCTTGTTCTTACACATCTCTTTTTCTGAAAGATGCTACCCTCTTGAGGTACTTGAAAGTTTCTATCTTGTCCCCCCTCTCCCTCCTTTCCTTGAGGGTATACATATTAAGCTCCTTTAGTCTCTCTTTGTATGATTTCTGGTGCAGACTCTGCACCATTTTTAGTTGCCCTCCTCTGGACTGCCTCCATCCTGTTTATGTCCTTGCAGAAATGGGGTCTCCAGAACTGCATACAGTACTCCAGATGGGGTCTCACCAATTGCCTGTACAGAGGGATGACAACTTCCTGTTTTCTGCTGGTGATGGAGAAGCGCACAGTTATGGGCTGGGTTTCAGAAGCATTAAACTGCACCACTGCTGGTGGCCATTTAGCTCTTCTGAAAACTTTCAGTATTGTGCTGCACCACATATGCATGAGGGATCCCTCATATGCATGGGTGCAGCACAATACTGTGTGCGATGGCGCTGTTGGGGTGTGCCATGCATACTGTAAGTGGCATTTATATATGGCCATGCCCCTGGTTGCTGGCATTATTCTAGGTTAGTCTGGCACACATAGGTTTATGCCACACTAACCTCAGGCCCTATGTCTCCACTACTTGCACATTGTGCAGGTTAGTATACAGAAATTGTACTTGATTAATAGATCACTTTAAGAAACTGAACATGGCTTTGGACATCTTTTTGCATCTCCTTCACTTGAGCTCTCTTGATCATTTTGAACTGAGCCCCAAACAGCAGTTTATGCTTGACACCACTGCTCTCCATTGTTTGTATGAATTAATGAAGACTGTGCCGAAATGCCACTTTCGCTGGGACAAATGTGACCTGATGTGTGCCCGCCCTAATATCTAGTGATACCTTGAAGCATTGTCACTTTTGTTTTATCCACACGTTGACGCGCTGTCACTTTTGTTTTATCCGCTCCTTGATGCACTGTCACTTTTGTTTTATCTACACCTTGATGCACTGTCACTTTTGTTTTATCCACACCTTGATGTGCTGTCACTTTTGTTTTATCCACACCTTGAAGTGTTGTCACTTTTCATTTATCCACACCTTGAGATACTGTCACTTTTGTTTTATCAACACCTTGACATGCTGTCACTTTTGTTTTATCCACACCTTGATGTACAGTCTCACTTTATTGTTATCCACACCTTAGTATGTAAAAGTTTATTTTTATACAGGTAGCAGTGTTGATATGCTGTCACTTTTGTTTTAGCCATACCTTGACACACTGTCACTTTTGTTTTATCCACTCCTTGAAGTACTGTCATTTTTGTTTTATCCACACCTTAATGCATTGTCACTTTTGTTTTATCTACACCTTGATACACTGTTTCTTTTGTTTTATCCACACCTTGATGTGTTGTCACTTTTGTTTTATCCACACCTTGAAGTGTTGTCACTTTTGTTTTATCCACGCCTTGAGATGCTGTCACTTTTGTTTTATCCACACCTTGATGCACTGTCACTTTTGTGTTATCCACACCTTAGTAAGTAAAAGTTTATTTTTATACAGGTAGCAGTATTGATATGCTGTCACTTTTGTTTTATCCACACCTTGACGTGTTGTCACTTTTGTTTTATTCACACACCTTTATGCAATGTCACGTTTGTTTTATCCACACCTTGATGTGTTGTCACTTTTGTTTTATCTGCATCTTGACATGCTGTCACTTTTGTTTTATCCACACCTTGACACATTCACTTATGTTTTATCCACACCTTGAAGTGCTGTCACTTTTTATTTTATCCACACCTTGATGTACTTTAACTTTATTTTATCCAGACCTTGAAGCATTGTCACTTGTGTTTTATCCATTCCTTGAAGTTCTGTCACTTTTGTTTTATCCTTACCTTGATGTACTGTAACTTTGTTTTATCCAGACCTTGATGCATTGTCAATTGTGCTTTATCCATTCCTTGAAGTGCTGTCACTTTTATTTTATCCTCACTTTGATGCACTGTAACTTTTGTTTTATCCACACCTGGATGCGTAGTCACTTGGGTTTTATCCACACCTTGAAGTGCTGTTACTTTTGTTTTATATGCACCTTGAAGTGTTTTCACTTTTGTTTGATTCACACCCTGATGTGCTGTCACTTTTGTTTTATCCACACATTGACACACTCGCCCAGATATTCAAAAGAGTTACGCATGGCGCAACAGTGTTGCACCATACACAACCCACTGATGCTCCCCGGCACGATATTCAAAAGGGGAAAGTGCGCCGCACAAATCCTGATGCACCGGAGTGCATGAGTAATGTATGCAGGCACAGGTAAGGGGGCGTGCCCATGCATAACCTGTACAGCCCAATATTAAGCCCAGGATGTGCAGAGTCATGCATGTGCAACCCCTACCTGTGCCTGCACAAAGTTAAGCCCCCCAAAAAGGAACAAATGGTGGCCACCCACAGGTAAGCTGCCGCATTGCAGGGTGCAACATGGCAGCTGCCACCTGTGGGTGGCCACCCGAGTTCCTGCTGCACCTGGCTGCACCCTCCCATGCCCCATCATGGGCATCCATGTAAAGACACCCCCGTCCAACATCCCTGGTGGTCCAGTGGTCCCCTATGTGCCCGATTGTGGGCATCGGCATGAGCCCCCCCATCCAAAATCCCTGGTGGTCCAGTGGACCGCAATCTGCCCAATCACAGGCATCTGTAAAACATAGAACAGTCCTATTACCATGGCAGTCTAGTGTACTCCCCTCCCCACTCACCCACAGTGGGTGACAGCTTTGCCCTGCTGCACTGCTTTTACCTGCAGAAGCTCCACTTCTGCTATGATAGTTCTTCACTCACCCTGCTCCAGCAGTGTGACAAACCTGTATGTAATAGGGAGAGGAGGGAGTTCCACTTCCATGATCATTATTTTCTGCTCCCCATGCTCCAGCAGTGTGAGAGACCGGCATGTCAGAAAGAAAGTGACCGAGGGGGAAGAGAGCAGGACATGTAGGCTAGCATCTGTGGCTGTGAGGACAGAGAGAGAGCAAGAGTTTTGCCAAGGGAAGCCTAAGCATTTGTTTCTGTGGAGGGCAAGATCCAGTAAATTGTTGGTGTACCTGACCTTGGAAGCAGTGACTTTTCCATGTCTCCAGTGCGGCAAGTAAGACAGCAACAGTCCGAGAGAGACATCTTGCAATCTGCTGTGACACCCTGTCTGTGCAAGGAGCACTTGCAGTGGTTGCTTCACACATACTGAGCAGCCTTGCTTGACCATGAATGGAGAAGGAGGGAGAGAGAGGGAGAGAGACAGAAGCAGCACAGAGAGACACCAAGAGGCATCTGTTACAAATTGGGAGTGCACTGACAGAGTTCAACAGTTATAGTCACACTGATGTTATGAACACCAAATGCCTGAAATGATGGTAATAGCATTAATATTACATTTTTAGCATTTGTCTGTTCATAACATCAGTTGCCTATGCATGACTTGTGGTGTACTATTTTTTAAGGCAGCAGGATACAGTGCAAGTTTTTGTATTTCCACGGGAATAACACCATCGTTCTTCATAATTTTTGTATCCTGAGACACCCCATATTATAAGCACAATAATCCACTCTAGGGTGTGCGGTTATTGGAGATTAATCAATATCCCAGATGCTGGGAGGACATTCGGCCTGTGGCCTCATGCCTTACAACACAGCCAAGGCATTGATTAATGACCAATAACTGCACACCCTGTTGTGGGTTATTGCTTACTTAATAAATATAAAATACTAGAAATGTGATTTCTAGTGTGTATATGGACATTTTGAGGTATTTTATGAATGTAAATGTGATAAGAACTAAAACTACATTTTCAAATAACAAGAAATTTCAGAAAAATAAAAATAAAAAGAATTTCATGGGCCTCTACTTATGAGACAAAAAAGTACTTCTAGTTAATATTCAAAGGAGCTTTCTTTTATTGTTTCAAACTGAAAAAAAAGTGCAAACGCCAGCTCAGAATGGAGATGGAAGGGTACTGTAAAGGTCTGGAGAAAAGGGGCAATCTAAAATAGAATAAAAAGTATAGGCCAAAATGTTTATCACCTTCATGCAGTGCCAAATAAGCAAACATGCCAAATACTGGGGGAAGGGGGGGGACCAAACACACAAGGAAAACAAGCAACAGCAAAATCTACAGTCCACAAACTACAGCCTCCTCAGATTTCACAAGCACTCAAAATCAGCAAAGCATCAGGCTGACAGTTTGTCACTGGTTGAACAGTACCTCACTGCAGGTGCAGAGCCAGACAGGTCTGTAGCTCAGGTACACAGTTAGGTAGGCACATAGCTTCTAGACAAACCACTTTTGAGTTTTGCAGGCAAGTGCTGATCCCCTAAACAACTCTTAAAATCTCTCTAGGTTTAACAGCTCAGAACGTGTGGGAAGTCATGTTGCTGCTACGACTGCACTTGGAGAGATTTTATCCTCTTCTGATATGCAATAAAGAATCAGTATGTGCAAGCGGCGTGCTCAAAAGTTGACACACTATAAGCACCATGCCAGCTGGGAGCTGCCTCCTGCGTCCCTCTTTCTTTCCTCCTCCCCCCACCACCACCATAGACACAGAAAACAGCGAGATACAATAATTAATTTGAATACATTTTCAGATGCTGTAGTTTTCTCTATAAATCACTGCCAGTACAGTTAGGTACAGTACAGGCTATGTCTGCGACATGGTGTTGTGCCTCCCCAACACACACAGAAAACACCAAGGCTAAATAACATTTTAACACTAATTTTGCTCAGCGCTCAATTTTTTTGTGGAATAAGGGACCAAAAGGAACACCCCCCACCTTGAATACCAGCTCACTGATTGGGATGGAACAGAGTTGGAAGCACTGCACTTCCTACACTGGAGTTGGGGCAGCACAGTTATGTTTGATATTGTGCAAGCCCCCACCACCAGAATGGATAGATACATTTTTTTGCGCCATATAAAAATCTGTAAAACTCACCCATTCTGACTTTCTATACCACGTATGTTATTCATGTATTTGTTGGCTCATGAGAACATGTTTACCAAAAAAACACCAAGAAAATTGATGGAGATGTGATGTAGAAGTTACCGGTTTGCAAAAGAATCAAATGCCTCGATGTTTGGGGTGTGTTTCTTTTTAAATAGAACCAGTAACCTGACCAATTATTTATTATTATCGGCATAACAGCAAGCCACTCTGGGGCATCATGTTTCATGCCCCTCTCTGACTGGAGCTCCATGCTGCTCAGGGCTGTGTTTGACATTGGTGTCCACTCAAAAGTTGTACCATGTTGTTGTCCCCCCACTGTATGCATGCTGGTCCTGGATGGTATTGCCATATTGTCCAAACACAACCAACCACCAACCCCGAGATCAGTCATGTACTATATTTACAATAAACTTGGTAGTTTCATTGTGCACTACAAGCTTGACTCTGTCTTTACCATGTTATTTTCTGCTCCCTTTCAGTTATGCTACAAAGCACTATCCTTGACTATCCCATTCTTTGTTAGTTTGTGTATAAGGGTCTGTTGCAATGTTTTCTCCCCAACAGTCCACACAAAACTTTGCAATATGAATCAGAGTCAGACTGAGGAGGAAAGTGCCACCAGCTGAACTTTATGGTGTCAGACTCAGACCTACCTTAAAATTAATTCTGAGCTTACAGCTCACTCACTTGTAGTACCCTGAAGCCCCTTCCCCCACACTGTATGCATGCCAGTCCAACTCCAGGATGGTGCACCAATCACCTATTTCAAATTCCAGATAATATTTCCAAAAATTAATCACAGGTGGAAAGTAGGGGATTCATTATTCCGATGCAGTCAGCATTATCTCCTCGGCTCCTTCAGTCTGGTATCCCATCCGTTATTAGCTTGTGTATTTCTCTCAGGATGTGTTTCTCTCATGGTCTGTTCTTCAGTGTTTTCCCCCTGCTTACCAGCCAGCAGTCACAAAACTACAAAAACAATCAGATTGTGGAGAATAGTGCAGCCGGCCAAACTTTACTGTGGCAGACAGACCTACCTTGAAATTAATTTGGCACTCAAAGTGCACTCACTTCTTCTTGTACCCTGCCACCTCCCCCCTGATGTATGTGTACCAGATGCCCCAACTCCCAATTCCTGAATAATGCCACCATATTGCCCCAACCCAAGTTCCCCAACCAACTGCCTAGTTCCAAAATTTCCAAAAATTAATCACAGGAGGAAAGCACTGGCTAAACTTTATGGTGGCTCTTACACTCAGACCTACCTCTTGCTCCCGCTGTTGCTGCCTTCTGGCTCAACTGCTCATACTTGGTCAGACAGGTCTGCTAATCCTTTGGGACTGTGACATGCTCGATCAGTGCTCTAATCTTCTTCTCCTCCCAGGCCTTCACTTCCAATCCTCTTATGCAACTCGCCCCTTGGCAGCTGCTCCACTCCTAGTGGAACTAGACATGCTCTGACCTCTGCTCAGCATTCCAGCTCACTTGGCTCAGGCAGCTGAGAGTAAGAGTTTGCTCCCTCCTTGGCTAGTTGCTTCCTTAATGACTCCAGTTGTCCAATCTGATCTCTGTTCTGCTCACATGGCATGCCCAATCTTCTTGATAACTTCTTCCAAGTCCTTCCTAATACTCAGTAAATAAACTGAAGTGATGCTGCAAAGGGAAAAGGGATGGCAATTTAAACCTCGAGCTGATGACCTTTCTACACTCAAAGTAACCAATCTGCAGAGGCATGACCACCCCTTTCTAATCTGACCAATAGTACTGCAGGTCTCAACTTTCAGGCCAGTCAGAGTGTAATGTGGCATGGCCTGAGCCAATCAGAGACTGAGCTCCAGGCTGAAGGTAGAGATACATGCTTTCCTCTGGGTGGTTAAGATTAAGAAAGAAAAAATAAATAAGATCACCTACTGCATGGTTTATGATGTGTTGCCCCCCACTGGCTCAAAGTCACCAGCCTGCCTGCATCCTCACATAGATTCAAATTGTTGAACAAGTAAGGAATGAGACATGATGAGATGTAGTTTATGGGCTGATAAGAGCATGCCTCAGGTCTGTAATGAGGCATGAAGCACTTGCACTGAGAGCCATTAGCATTTGGGAAGTGCTCTTATTAGCCCATTAGCCAATCAGAATGCAGAAAACTCCTTACCCATTTTATAAAGTAAGGAATAAACATAATGATGTGTGGTTTCTGGGCTGATAAGAGCACGCCATAGGTGCATAATAAGGTACTGGGCACATTTGCGAGCTCCTTTAACTACATGGGAAGTGCTCTTATCAGCCTATAAACCACATCTTGTAGTGTCTTATTCCACTTATAAAATGGGTCCCCTAAATAAACATTTTAAAAAAAGGTAAAAAAGATGTGGAAATGGGGGAAAAGAGTTTTTTTATAGCTAAAATAGTAAAAAATAGTTCCCTTATTACTGTATTGTGCAATGTTTTATATTTGCTTGGTCACCAGTACAGGCAGCCTCCCCCCACACACACACACACACACACACACACACATATTCCATCAGTCCCCCATAAAGAGACTATATGTTCTTTTGATTAGCATGTTTATTTGTTTATTTCTCCGAGTCTTTCTTTCTATGGACTGTTTTTACAGGGAGTGATCGTATCCCTTTGCAGTTGCTGTAGCTCACAGCAGCTTTACCCTTCAGCACATCTCTCAGAGTGAGCACATCTTTCTAGCTACTGTCAGGAGAGAGGCTCTGTTTTTTCCACTATCTGTCATGGTGGGGTTGGGCTGGGGGCATGAGGAAAGAAGCACAATTTTGAGTCTGCACACGGATGTGCAGTGAAGCTGCAGGGAAAAGAATCAGTGGCAGAGTCATGAATCAGCACCCCACAACAAATTTATGTGTATTGAAATGTAAAGAAATTTCGCATTTACATTATAACTCTGTGCTATATGAAATTTGGTCTGTTTTATTTTATTGACATGTCTGGAGCTGTTTTTTGAATTTGAAACTGCTATTTTTTTTAGCATGATGGCACTTACTGTTATTATAGTACTAAAATGGCTGCCAAAAAATTTCAATATTTTCTGGCAGGCATTGATCTCTGGTTGACTGTGTTGATTCCTGGTTGGCATGAGAAGTGTCAGCTGGCACAACATGTGCTGATAAGGACATGGCAACTAGCACCTCTTAGCCAATCAGAACACAGAAAACTCCTTGCCCGTTTTATAAGTACCTATATCCTATAACAAGTCCACCCAGCATTTTGTTGTCCCCTTGAGTTTTCAATTTTTTTGCTGTATGCTTGGTCGTACTGAACATATGTCTGCTAGCGGCCATGGTCTGAACAATACTTTGAGCCTACTACTTCTAGACTACTGGAGCTAGAGCAAAGCTGCAGACAAGGCTACATTTTATATCTCAGACAGAAAAAACAGTACGACTCTTGAAAACTCCAGTGTCAGACAATATATCTGATTTAAATGGATCTTATCTTTATCCAGTGCCCAAAAGCTTATCAAGTAAAACATCAAGTTAGGCAGGAATCATTAAACATTCTCAAGTCCAAGACAAGTGAAATGATGAATGTGGTGGCAGTAGTGTTTTTTGCAAGTTAAATGTTCCACTAGGCATAAACACAAGACTTCCTTATCACTATCGCTGGTAATAACTGGAGTTATTAGATCAGTTTTAAAAGCATCTTATAAGCTATCCGAAGGAAACTGGTGTAGATGTTATTACCAGGTGGGAAAAAAATAGCAGCAAGCAATTTTTCATTAAGTTCACTCTTTCTGAAGAGTTGGAGAATAACACCCCCATGGGAGAACAGCACATGGTAGGCTGTGTTTCATGTGTTATCCCAAGGAGCATTTGAGACCATTCTGGAAGTTTGACACAAGGATTGAGAGACACCTGGTTTACTGTGTTGCATTTGCAGTCTGTGTTGACGTCAGTATATGACTCATTGTAAGCTGCTCTATGCTCATGATATCTATTGTCGTGCCATCTATGCATCTGTCTGTTCTGTCACTATTGTAATTTTGCAGGATCTCGGAAAAAGAGCACCAGTGCTCAAAGGTTTTCCTAATAATAATAGTAATGTTCATGAAAAAGTGTTACAGTCATCCAACAACAGCTGGTATGGTAAGATCAGATTCTAACATAGTCACCCTCTTGGCTCCTTGATCAATAAAAGAATATACACAACAGTGAGGCATTCTATTCCAAGGAGATACTCTTCTCATGTGTCAGAAGAATAAAACCAAGAACTCACTCAAGACAGGTTTTGTGAAAGGCATAAACCTTTTGCTATTTTTTATTACAATTATGCAGAGGCATGTCTTCTAAACCTGTAACCTGATGTTCTTACATGTTAAACAAATATATATTTTCACTTTCTAGTTTTCTGCACATGTTATCAAAACATTTATAAAGGTGGTTACATAGGTTAGCCTTATGAAATTGATACCAGACCAAACTTAAGTGCAGCACCCTAGATGTAAATCCCTACATACCATGTATATCTATATCTAACATATCTCTCTCTAACATTCTATCTACCTATCAATCTATCTATGTCTGTCTGTCTGTCTGTCTGTCTGTCTGTCTGTCTATCTATCTATCTATCTATCTATCTATCTATCTATCTATCTATCTATCTATCTATCGGACCAGGGCACTTGTTGCAATTTACATGGGGGTGAGCAGGGATCGTGGGGGGACTACACCACCAAGGCTTCTGTACACATTGGGGACCGGGGGAACTAGAATACCAGGCCTTAGAGGCTCAGTGTCAATACCATAAATCTTTCTTTGCAGTTAATCTGCAGCAGCACCACCAGGTACCACATCGCTGTGGCTGATGCCCAGTTGTTCCGACACCTCAACTGCCACCTCCTGTGCCTCTAGTTCATTCCTACTGCCCCTGCACCCCACTGGCAACCATTAGACCACCTCAAAGCTGGTCTAAGTGGAAACCTATTGCATCCATGGTGGGGCTTGCAAAATTGCAAGAAAGGGAATGTTACAGCCCCACCATTGTGCAAGCCTCCTTGTGACCTGGCACACCTGGTTGTTTGATGCAACTCTGGTGCAAGGGGGCTTTGTCACAGCAGTGTCTGGTTCAGATGTAGGTTGCTTTAGAAAATAGCGTTTGATGCAGGTTGTGACACAAGTCACCACTTGCGTCAAACTCCTTTGATACAAGTCCCATGCATTATTCTAACCCCTTTGAAAACTGGGCCCAATGTCTCAAATGCTATAGTGCTTATTTATGTTTATATATAGGGGATATGCTAAACTCTGACTCAAAAAATGCAATTCCTTTTCAAGAGTGAGGGGGCCAGAGCATAACTCACGAGTGGCAGCTGAATGAAAGTCCTGACTCCTCACAAATGATGATAAACTGAGCATTGTGAGTCAGTTCATTGTACATTCAATATACACAATAGTATTTTATTTATTTATTTTTATTTATTGGAATATTTGGAGTAACATCTTTTTAAGTACAGTTGTAGCCACAGGCATGGTCAGATATTTCCAGATATTTTGAGAAATTTCTGAAGAGTTTCTCTCAAGTGCCCCTACTGTGGAACTGCAGAAAGCAGGAGATTTCTCCTGAAATATCACAGAAATTTCTGGAAATATCTGATCATGTCTTTGTATGTGAATGTAGAGCTTGTTTGCAATGGTTCCTCATCAGAGATACAGTAGTGTATAGTTACAGTACAGTGAAGAAACATGAATGAAAGGATTATGCATGTTTAACACCTCCATCGAGATAGGGAAATGAGCCCAGAGACTGGAGGATGGCTCATGTGGTGTCCCTCCACATGAGTGGGCCCAAGAACACACTGGGCAATTACAGGCTGGTGAGTTTGACTTCTATAATGGGTGAGTTGATGGAGACCATTCTGAATGAGAGGTTGATAACCTTTCTGGATAGTAATGGACTACAGGATGAGAGACAGCTTGGGTTTGTCTCGGGAAGATCTTACCAGACTAACCTAATTGACTTCTTTGACTAGGTCACTAGGGCAGTTGATGAAAGCCATGCTGTAGATGTCCTGTATCTGGACTTCAGCAAGGCTTTTGACTCGGTGCCACAGGAGGTTACTGAGCAAGCTGGGGACCTGGGGGTGGGGAATAAACTGGTGGGGTGGGTTGGGAGCTGGCTTCAGGACAGACAGCAGAGGGTAGTTGTAAGGGTAGACATCCAAGTTAAGACCTGTAACTAGTGGGGTACTGCAGAGTTCAGTGCTGAGTCCTGTTTTGTTCAATGTCTTCACTGAGGACATTGCTGAGGGGATCAAGAGTAAAATCAGCCTGTTTGCTGATGACACAAATATTTGTGCAAAAGTGGACAGTGAGGAAGGGAGGCAGGCACTCTGGGAGGATCTAGCTAAACTCAAGCACTGGTCAGAGGAGTGGCAGTTGGGGTTTAACGCTAAGAAGTGCAAGGTCATGCACCTCAGGGATAGAAATCCCAGGACCACCTACTAGCTAGGGGGAGTACAGGTAGCAGCTTCAGAGGAGGAGAGGGACCTGGGGGTACTAGTCACAGGGGACATGAAGGAATTGGCACAGTGTAGGATGGTGGCAGCAAGGTTGAATTGGATACTGGGGTGGATTGCCAGGGGGATCACCACCAGAAAAGAGGAGATCATCCTGCCCTTGTATAGATCACTGCTGAGGCTACACTTGGAGTACTGTGTGCAGTACTGATGCCCATACCTCAAGAAGGATGTGAGATTGCTGGAGGGGTGCAACGTAGAGCAACAAAAATGATCATGGGGCTAGGGGAGATGCCTTATGAGGAAAGACTGAGGGAGCTCAGCATGTACTCGCTGGAGGATAGAAGGGAAACGGAGGACTTGATAGAGACCTTTAAGTACTTGAAAGGCATAAACAAAGTCAGAACGGGAGGATTGTTCCAGTTACGGGGGAAGGGTCACTAAGGGGCACAGTCTGAAGTTGAAAGGGGGGAGGTTCAGGAGGGAGATGAGGAGGCACTACTTCACAGAGAGAGTGGTGGTGGGATGTAACGCATTGCTGGAGGAGTTAGTCGAACTGAGGACAGTGGATAACTTTAAGTGGGGATGGGATATAGTCAGGGGAAGGGGAAGGACAGACAAGAACACAGTGGGGGATATGCTCAGAAGAGGGGATGGAGGGAGGTGACTTGGTGGGAGGCAGCTGCAGTAATATTGTCTAA
The DNA here is from genome assembly GCA_016271365.2 of Neoceratodus forsteri. Classification (NCBI taxonomy): domain Eukaryota; kingdom Metazoa; phylum Chordata; order Ceratodontiformes; family Ceratodontidae; genus Neoceratodus; species Neoceratodus forsteri. The sequence continues at coordinate 652,967,589 of CM057450.1, read as the reverse complement.
GGTTAGAGCAGTTGCAGGGAAGCAACTTTGTCTACAGTAATCCAGACATGTCAGGTAGGACTACGGTGGGAGCATTATTGGAAGGATTTTTCTAGCTGTTGCACTGACAAATATGTTGTAAAGTGAGGTGTTTTCTATGAGATGATTTAAATTGACTCAATTTAGATAACTCCAGCATTGAGGTGGGCAGTTCATTCAACCAGGCTGGCACCCAGTACAGGAAAGCCCTCATGGATTGACTGGTCCTGCATCGTGGGATGTACAGTGGATTTCTTGTAACACTCCTAGTAGAGTGGTGGTTAAGGGAGATATGTAGCAGAGATTGGAGGTGGGAAGGGCCTTAACAGGGCCTTCATAGAAACATAGAAAGTAATGGCAGATGGAGACCAAAGGTTCATCTAGTCTGCCCAGATACTACCCCCTATTCAGATACTTTTTGTCATTATCTCCTTGTGCCTATCCAAGCTGATTTAAATCCCATACTGTTTTGGATTCAATGTATCTGGCAGGTAGGCCATTCCATGGATCAACCACCCTTTCTGTGAAGAAAAACTTGCATACGTTTTCTCTGAATCTACCCCCCCCCCCCCCGTTTCATGTTGTGGCCTCTTGTTCTTGTAGAGTTGTTAATGAGAAAGAGTTCCTGGGTGGGGACTCTGTTTATACCCATTAGGTACTTAACTGTCTCAAACATGTCCCCACTATCTCTGCTCTGCTCCAGGGAGTACATGTTGAGCTCCCTTAATCTGTGTTCATAAGACAATTCATAGAGACCATGAATCATTTTAGTTGCCCTCCTCTGCACTGTCTCCAGTCTGTCTCTGTCCTTCCTAAGGTAAGGCCTCCAGAACTGGATGAATTACTCAAGGTAGGGCCTCACCAGGGACTTGGACAGTGGCAGGATCACCTCCCTTTCTCTAACTGAGATGCCAATACTTATGCATCGTAAAATTTTGCAGGCCCTTATTGCTGCTTTTTAGCAACGTTTGCCCTCTTTTACATCATCTGAAATGATAACTCCCAGATCTTGCTCCTGCAGAGTGATTGCTAGTCCCCCCAAGGTGGTAGTACCTGGATTGTTCTTGATCAGATGCATGACCTTGTATTTTTATTTTTGCGTTGAATTTTTGCTGCCACATACTTGACCATTTTTCAAGCTTGAGAAGGTCAGTTCTCATTTGCTACACCCCCTGTGCCATATCCATTCTGTCACAGAGCTTCATGTTATCTGCTAAAAAGACATACTGTACCTTCCCATCTAACTAATCTGTGATGTCACTAATGAACACATTGAAGAGCAAAGGTCCCAAGATGGGCCCTTGTGACATGCTGTTGGTCACTTTCCTGGCTTCTGATGCTGCCCAATTTACCATCATTGTTTGGATTCACAGTTGAAGCCAGCTTCCTACCTATAATACCACTTCCTCTCCTACTGTATTCTCAAGTTTATTTGGCAGCCTTCTCGTGGGACAGAATTGAAGGCTTTACTAAAGTCTAGGTAGATGACATCCACGGTACCGGCCCCGGTCCACCACCCTAGTAACCAAGTCAAAGAACTTGATCAGGTTTGTCTGGCAAGACCTTCCTGCTGTGAACCCATGCTGTTTGGTGTCGTGCTGTCCAGTTTCCTCCAGAAATCCTATTATTCTTTCCTTGAGCAGTGATTCCACCAACTTTCCTACCACTGAGGTGAGACTAACTGGGTGGTAGTTCCCCTGCTTCCTCTTTGCTACCACTCTTGTAGATGGGGATCACTATTGCCTTTTCTCAGTCCTGTGGGATGGTCCCTTACCTCTGGGAATCTACTAAATAGGTCTGTGAGGGGTTCAGCCAGTTCACCACTCATTTCCTGCAGTATGCATGGGTGGATTCTGTCCAGACCCATGGCTTTATCCACATTCAGTTTTTTTAAATTCTGTCTTTTACCCTTTCTGCCGTGAACGGGCTTGTGTCCACTCCACTTTCTGTTATTTTGCCCCCCCTTCAGGGTGGGTCTGTTGCCAGGCTTTTCCTTTGTAAAGACAGAGCAGAAGTACTCATTCAAGATCTCAGCCTTCTCTGTCTTCTTCCACCTGTTTTCCATCCCTGTTTAAGAGACTGACAATACTTCCTTTGTTTTCCTTTTTGTCACTTATGTACCTAAAGAAGGTCTTTTGCCTTCTTTTAGCCCCCTAATAAATCTTCCTCTGCTTGTGCATTTGCTGCTCTGATCACCCTATTTGCTCAAGTTACTCCTGTATGCCTTGCTATCCTTGTCACTGTTAGAGCTCTTGTGCTTCTTGAATACTTGTCTCTTTTCTCTTACTGTAGTTGCTACCTCTTTTGTGAACCATAGCAGATCCCTTCTTTTTCTTATCTTACTGACCAGCCTGGAGCATTTCTCAGTTACTTCTTCCAGTGCTTTCATTATGCACGCCCAACATTCTGCCACCCCTTCTTTTGCCTTTTTCTTGAAGTTAGGTCTGAAGCAACTTCTTATTTGGGCAAGGTCTGCTTTTTGAAATCAAGGACTCTCATCTTAGAATGGCTTGATTCCTCTATCTTGCTGACCTTAAGCCATGTAGATTTGTGGCTTCCCACTTCCACCTCCTTTACCTTGCTACTGTCAGTGAGCACCAGGTCCAGGATTGTGTTTTCTGTAGTAGGGGGCCATTACGAGCTTGTTTAGACCAGCCTCTCTCAGTGTATCTAAGATGTTTCTGCTTCTAGCTGTGGATGCTGTGCAGGAAATCCAGTCTATGTCTGGGATAGTGAAATCACCCATTAACATGACCTCTCCTTTATCAGTCATATTCAGTATGCTTTCCACTAGTTCTTCGTCTGCATCTGCCCACTGTAAGGGAGGCCTATGTATCATCCCTAGTCTAAGGACTGATTAATTTCCTGGTTCAAGTGTGACTCAGAGGACCGCTGATTTGTCTTGGGTTCCTTGGACTTCCTTGGTTTTTATGTCCTGTCTTATATACAAGGCTAACCCCCTCCTCTCCATCCCTTCCTGTCCTTCCTGAACAGGATGTAGCCTGGGATGGCAATATCCTACATATGGTTGTCATTAAATGATGTTTCGGTTATGCCACCCAGTCCAGCCTCTGCACATTGGTTGTGAGTTCCTGGATTTTGTTAGTCAGACTGTGGGCATTAGACACCATTGCTTTCAATGACTGGCTTCCTTTTACTTTTGCTTTAGCATACCATATTTCCTGTTCAGCTCTACTGTACTCTTTCTGTTTTTGCTGCACTCAATAGAAAAAGTTCTTGCTGGGATCTGGGGTGGTGGTGACCACGGTTCCGTTTCCATATATTTGTTTGGTCACATCCCTCCCTCTAGTTTAATGACTGGAGAACACATATAGTTTTGCTCCTAGTGCCTTCACCCCTCCTTCTTGAGGTGAAGGCCATCGAATTTAAAGTAAGACCTTTCCCAAAAATCATTCCAGTCGCCAATGACATTGTAATCTTTGTCTGAGCAGCAATTGTGGAGTCATGAGTTTAGTTCCTTAACTTCAGTTTCCCTAATTTTCTCTTGGCCTTTTCCCTTTTCCCATACTGAAAGTACCTCGGAGAAGGCTAGGGTGGATGAAAGAGAGGTCAGTCTATCCCCTAGATTAGAGATATGTGCTTTTACTTGTTTGACTGAATAGTCACCAATATCATTTGTTCCTAGGTGAATGGACGATGCCTTTGATGTTCCCACCCTACGTACTAAGGTTCTGAATGCGTCTGTATCCTTTTGCTGTGGCCCCAGGGGAGACACTTGACAGTTATTTCCACTTGGTTGGTATCCTGCAAGTGGGATTAGACTCTCGAATCATGGAATCTCCCACAATGATCAGGTTCTTTTCTCCACTGGTAGGAGCATTTGTCCTGGTCTGTTTGTCCTGTTGATAGAAGTGGTGCCGTGGCACCCTGCCCTTTCACCCACATTGATGTTTGCTTCCTCTCCTAATTTAGGCACTCGTGAGAACCTGACCCAAGTAGGCAACTTTGAAATTTTATTCTGAGGTCTAGTGTGAGCCAGTTTGTACTCTGATAGAGTTTTCTTGTATTTATGAGCCTGTTCTTATCTAGGACGAGGCAGCAGGCCTTATTTAAGAGGGTCCTGATTCTGTTAAGGTTGAAATCTGTAGCAGCACCATAGATTACCAGTCCATAATCCATGGAGGAGAGCACTGAATAGGCTACAGCAAGTTTCCTAATCTCTGGTGTGATAAGGTGCTTGTGTCTGTAAAGAACCCCTATTTTTTTGTTTACTGTACCGACAACATGGCCTATATGCTGGGTGTATGTTAACGCACTGTCCAGGTGTATGCCAAGATATTTGAAGGAGATTACTTGTTCTAATACCTCACCATCCTGGTTAAAGATGGAAAGGAATAGGAGTTTGTTGTTCCTCTGATGGCTGGTGAATATCATTTTTTTTTTGTTGTTTAGAAGTAGCTTATTCTGTAGGAAACAGTGCTCAATGGAGTAGATGTGCTGTAAGGTGTGGCTGGCAGTTAGTTGTTTAGTGCTGTTGGTAAAGGTAACTGCATCGTCTGCATAGAGCAGGATGTGGGCACAAGCGCAGGCAGTTTACTAGTTAAAGCTTTTAAATCTGCCATTTATTTCAAGATTTGCAGTGATATCGATCTCCATTTTCAAAGATTTTGCCCCATGGCTGGCCATTATACTTGTGGTGTCAGTTTTTTTTGTTTAATTTCTATATTGGACATTTTTAAACACTAGAGCTTCCTGCAGTGACCTGCAGATGTAACTATTCATGATTTGTACTGCACATGTGTCAGCCTTGAGCATGGTCTGAGGACAGCAGTGTGTAGGCTCACCAAGTAATAGGTGATCTAGGTCAATAGATACTCTAACACACATTTGTAACAGTGCATTGACATATGAGGAGAGGGGCCATTTGAAACAATCTGTGCCATTCCCAACAGAATACCCAGGAGTTGGAGGGGGTCCTTGCAAACACTTTGTGCCATTTCCAACTGAATGCTAATGGTTAAGCAGGCCAGGAGATACAGCTTTTACCGAGGAAAGGGGGCCCTTGGAGACACTCTGTGTCATTCCCAGCTGTGGAGAGGAGACCCTTGGAAGCACACTGTCTCATTCCAGCTAAACACTGAACACATCAGCATGCCAGGGGCTACAGCTCTCACTGAAGAGAGGGGGCCCTTGAAAATACTCTGTCATATTTCCATCTGAGTACATAAAAAATCAGCATGTGAGGGCTTTCACTGAGGTAGAGGGGCCTTGGAAACCCATTCCCAGCTGAGAAGTGGGGCCTGGAAACACTCTGCACCATTCCAGCTGAGGAGAGGGGGCCCTTGGAAACACTCTGTTACATTCCCAGCAGAGGACAGAGGGCCACTGGAAACACTCTGTCACATTCCCAGTTGAGGAGAGGTGGACCTTGGAAATACTCTGTACGATTCCCAGCTGTAGAGAGGGGGGCCCTTGAAAGCACTATCACAGTCTCAGCTGAATACTTAATGAAGTAGCATGCCAGGACTTTCACGGAAGAAAGAGGGTCCTTGGAAACACTCTGTGCCATTCTGAGCTAACAAGAGGGGACCCAAGGAAACACTCTGTCACATGCTGCTAACCCTAGAATCTTCAAAGTTGAACTTAAGCAGTTTCTACTGCAAAAGAATGTCTGTGTGTGCTGAAGTGTTCAGAGCGGGTTTCCAGAGCCTGCACCAATCTTGCCTACCAGCAACTACTCATGGACTCACTCACATGGTCCACCCCTCCCAACTCCTTTCCCTGCTCCCCAGACTCTGGCACCTCATCCTCCATAGCTCTCATTCCACTTGTGGTTGCACTTTCTTGTTTGTCTCGTGCCTCATGCCCTCCTCTCTCTTTCTTTCTTTCTTTCTCAAACCACTTTCTCCCATCTTACCACACACTCTCCCATGCACCATCCCCAGCTCCTCAGCTCCAAAGCTGTAATGCAATGTGACAGTGGTCCTTCTGGGCTGATCTATCCCCAAGCTCCATTCATTAACCACTCTCTCTGTATCCTACATTTTTCTCTGTTTCTCTTTTATACTTCCATATGCCATATAGCACTTAGTATTACACCCTTAATGAAACTCATAAGAAACTATTGGCTGTTTTCTATGTTTTTGTTACTCCCTGTACTGATAATTCAACTATGTCGGCATTTGTACTGTGAATTCAGTTATGTACTGATAATTCAACTATGTCTGTATTTGTACTGTGAATTCAGTTATGTACTGATAATTCAACTATGTCTGTATTTGTACTGTGAATTCAGTTATGTACTGATACTTGAACTATGTCTGTATTTGTACTGTGAATTCAGTTATGTCTGTATTTGTACTGTAATTTAGTTATGTCTGTCTTTGTACTGTTTAATGGACATGGACCTTTGTAAAAGAGTTCTTACTCAAAGGTTATTTCTGAAATTCAATAAATAAATAAATAAATAAAATGATGGGTGTTACTGTATAATACATCAATAAAAACAACAAGTCAGAGCACACCCTGACCCCCTTCCCACCAAAACAAAGGTAAATGTAAAAATAAATATATTTTTTCAGCCTGGATTGACAACTTACTAATTTTATTTCAAAAGGAGTTGGGGTCTCTTGGTATTCACTTCAGGGCCCTGTTGTGAAGTCTCCCAGCTACCAACATAGAAATAGACCACCCACCCATCAGCTAGGTCCCTACTCTAAACTGCATCTGCCTCAAATGGCTTAACTTTATAGGGTGCATCAGCTTAAAACTGGCTTAATTAAAGATTGGTCCCAATCGGGTGCAGATAACTGGTGGGGAGCTAGTTAAAAGAGAAAGCCATACTTCTCCATTTACAAACCTTATCCAATGTTAACTGCTCGCCTTTTGCTCATTCAAGAAACCATAAATGAGATTCTAAATAAGGGCTGCTACTGTATATGGCATAAATCAACAATAGCAAAAAGTCAGAGCACACTCTGAACCCCCCCCCCAAACAGAGGTAAATGTAACAATAATAGGTAGTTTACCTCAACGTTGGTAGCTGGGTGACTTCACGGCAGGCCCTGAAGTAAATACCAAGAGATCCCAACTCCTTTTAAATCAAATCAGTAAGTTGCCAATTCATTCTGTAAAATGTGTTTATTGTTACATTTACCTTTGGTTTTGAGGGAGGGGCAGGTGTGATCTGACCTGTTGTTTTTGATATGTGCCATATACAGTAGCACCCTCATTTAAAACCCCTTTTATAGTTTGTGAATGAGCAAGGTGAGCATTTAACATTGGATAAAGGCCTCTTGGGAACACTCTGTCACATTCTAGCTGAATTCTGAATGAATCAGCTTGCCAGCTGATGCAGCTTTCATTGAGGAGAGGAGGCTCTTGGAAACACTATTTGTCATTTCCAGCTGAGGAGAGGGGGCCCTTGGAAATACTGTCACATTCCCAGCTGGGTACTTAATGACTCAGCATACCAGGGCTTTCACTGAGGAGAGGGGGCCCTTGGAAACACTCTGTGCCATTTCAAACTGAATATGGTATGACAGTCCCAGAAGATGGCATGTCATCCCCCGTTGGAATAAAAATGAGACAAATGTGGTACAGTATATAAATATTTATTTATATAAAACAAGATTAAACTGTATCCTGTCAATGGACAGACACATTACTGCAGGTCTAGTCTTCCCCCTCTTGAGAATCACCACTTGAACCCTTGAGGTGGTGGCTGTGTACCCCCTCTCTCCCCCAACAGTATGCCCCATGTACAGTGACACCAACACAGCAAACTACAACCCTGTTGGCAAAATCAGCACTTTTCCCACAGGTCACTGTGTTGGTGTACCTGACACAGGGACATACTGTCTCCTGGTCCTGCACCCCACCCCAAATCAACTCCAACTGAAGTTGATAATCCTAAAGATGGGGATAGTTCTAGGCAAAGCCCTGAAAAAAATGGACCAGGACACACACAGGAATTATGTTAACCATAACTTCTGCTGTCGACATGATTCCTGTCAGTGAGATGCCAGTTGGCAAAGGGTTGTCGAATCAGCATCATAGAGACTCCACCAATACCAGAGCCTGCACGAACAGCACTGTCAATAACAGCACCATCCATGCACCACTGATCACAACAGTGGCAGGAACAAATGCTACAAGCAAAAGCAGTGCCACTGGTTGCCATCATAAAGCACACTGATGACCTACTACTAGTCCAAAATCATATTTTAGCAAGAGGCTATGCCCGCCTCACCCCGTAACTAAAATAATCAATTGCAAGTCAGAGTTGGATTGTGGGGAAAAAGTTCAGAGACTAGGATTAGAACCTGGTCTCCACCATCATTATGATCAAGCTGCTCCATGCCTCAGCCATCTCTATCACAGGAGCAGCTCAGCTAGCCTTCCAGATTTCCAAGCCCTTGTTTACTCTAGTACCACAGACAGGGACATGGATAGTGTTTACTGCGCAATGCTGTCCTACCCTGTCACTGTCTGTGACACGCTATTCAGATAGATCGCTCTTACATGCACTATATTTGTAGTGTTATTCTAACTGGTTACCACACCATCCTGTGCAGAGGACCTGATACCACTGAAATAAGAAGAACACAGATGACAGTTCGTGACATGAGTTGGCTGCACAACTGTACAAGCCTGCAGCTGTATTTAGTTGGCACACAGCACCCTCACAATGCACATAGCTTTGATGGCTCTTCCAGGACCCACAATCCCCCCCCCACATCACCCCTGTAGTGGATGTCCCAGCTACGCACCCTCGAGAATAGGAAGTCTGGAATATAAAATGGCATCGGCCTCTGCTGCTTGTGTGCCATCACCACGGATGTGGCCCCATTGGCTTGGTCCTTCCTTTCCAGGACTATCCATCCCAGGTGTCCATGGAAATTCAGAGACAACATCAGTGACAATGCACACACAATCAGAGAAAGCACGGACCAGCAACCTATGACAGGTGTGTGCTATACATACATCTGCAGGCTCAGTCACCTGCCAAGTCATCTCCCCTTTCCAGGGAGTCCAAGTAAGTGGAAAGGGACACCCTCCACAGCTTGCTGGGGTATATTCCAAGCATCTCCACACTCCTCACTAAAACATCACACACTTGCATAGCCATTTTGATGCAATGTACTGAATCACATCAAAACAACATGATGAATGTCAAAGGTCACATAGATGAGATGTTCCATGAAATTCATACTGTGGAGATGGAATTTTGGGGAAAATGGTTGGAACAAAGTTACACATGCTTTACACATCAGACACCCAATAAGTGTGTCAGCATCCAACAGAATAGCATGGTGGAGGAGCAGTTCAATGCCATTACCGCCACTGTAATCACTGTACAAATGTCCCATCATCCCCTTCCCCAAAATACAGTGGTTGGCATTGCAGTCACTATCAGCATTAGCATGCAGCAGGTGCGATATCACTGGGCATGGCTGTATATGATTGCATAGTGTGCAAATGTGGGACACTGCTTCTACATCACAGCTGAAGTTCCATCAGCCCTGTGGCTGCATTCAGAGATTAAACTTGACCTTGTGTCTCAGAAGCAGATTTCATACACTTGCTCTGTGTTTGCATATTAAATTTACCTAAACTGCTCCACATACTCCATTTAATTAGAAAGTAAGATGATAAATGCATAGAATTTCAGAGTTTAGATGGATAACTATTCAGTAGCTCTTCTGAATTTGAAAAGGTTTATGAAATAATTGAGCTGTTTGCTCAGAGAAATTAACTGTTTTTTTTTATTTATACAATATGCATGAAAACAAATGTAAAAAAAACAATGTTATCTCCACATACCCGGTGTGGTACTGTATGCATGATACATTTTAGAATCAGGATGTTGGATAAAAGTAACCTTACCTGTTCATCAGTACCCCTTATGAATTTTTGCTTTACAGCTGGAATATACAGCACTTTCTTGGTGGGTAGCACATTTTAATCAATGGTTCAGGGGCCAGAGTTCAGCTTTGGCTGAGGAGGGGCACTTTGAAACACTCTGTGACATTCCCAGTACAAATACCCAGGGCAGGAAGTACACCCTGTGAAACGCTCTGTGACATTCCCAGTACAAATACCCAGGGCAGGAAGTACACCCTGTGAAATGCTCTGTGACATTCCCAGTACAAATACCAGGGCAGAAAGTACACCCTGTGAAACACTCTGTGACATTCCCAGTACAAATACCCAGGGCAGGAAGTACACCCCAGAAACATTCTGTGCTATTCCAACTGAATACATAATGAATCAGAAAGTCAAAGGTATAGCTTTGATCCAAATTAGGAAGTTTTTCACAGGGCTCGAATGCTCATATATAACTGAATCTATGGTTCTAGAAATGCAAAGTCATTTAAAGGCAGAAGGAATTGTTTATTCTTTGATGCTGATGATTTTAGGGACATGAACATATTTCTTGGTGTAGTTTTTCCCTCAATCTGCTGCCTCCTTCATGGTGATTCCTACAACCTTGGATTTTTGTGACAGCACACCTCCAGAAACAGGATTAGCAAACTGAAATCACAGCTCAGGATGCTGCCCAGCTAGGTTTTGAAGCCTGACACCACACCGCAACATTGGTTTGCTTTTCAGTAGCTCCTCTGAATTAGAAACAAGTTTATGAAATAATTGAACTGTTTGCTCAGAGAAATTAACTTTTTTAAAATATTTATACAATATGGATGGACAAAAATACAAATGTAAAAAAAAATGTAATTCTCGCATACCCATGCAGTACTATAGGCGTAGTAAATTTTAGAACCAGGATGTTCAATAAAAAGTACCCTGAACCTGCCCATCTTTACCCCTTTATAAACTTCTGCTTTACAGTCACAATACAGTATATAGTACCTTCTCTGTGTGGATAGCACCTTTTACTGAATGATTCAGTGGGCCAGGAGATACAGCTTTGACTGAGGAGAGGGGTCACTTTGAAACACTGTGACATTTCCAGTAGAATATGAGGGGGTACACCTGTGAAACACACTGTACCATTCCCAACTTGAATATATAATGAATAAGCAGGTCAAAGGATACAGATTTGACTGAAATCAAGGATGTTTTGCACAGGATCCTAATATACTGTATATCTATCTATCTATCTATCTATCTATCTATCTATCTATCTATCTATCTATCTATCTATCTATCTATCTATCTATGTGTATATATATATATATATGTGTGTATATATATATATATATGTAGATAGATATATCTATCTATATATATATATACATATACACATATCTATATATATATGTGTGTGTGTGTGTGTGTATATATATATATTTATAAAATGGTGTGGTAAAATCATAGAAATCCCACTTATACAATTGGACAAAACACGCCACATGACCGTGCATTATTTCCAATGACCGCCGCCTTCCACTACGATCATGGCGCCTGAACTACTTTCCAGTCCTCAAAACCTTTTCACCAGCAGCAAGACCACTCCACACCTGGTGCAGCTAGACACCCACACTAACACACATATGCAACTGACACCCACAGGCATAAGTAAATATACCAGTAGTAGCCCCACACTGTAGAAACTGATCTCTTCATCCTACCATTAATGTTTACTTAAAATTTAATTTAAAAATCAAATCCTGCCTGCCATTTTCACAGTCTCACAGTGTACAACCACTTTTATTACTGTAACCACTGTGACCAATCAGTCTGATTAACAGAAACCTAACTGTATATATAAAAGTAGAACATACATTCTTTTGTTGTCTTCTCTTAATTTCTGTAAAAAGCTGCATTTCCATGGAGAATGCATGCGATCCTGCGACTTTCCTTTCACTGCGAAATGTGGCGTGACGAGCGATGCGCATCTCAGAAACTGAAACCTGTTAAAAAGCGAGAAATGGCCCAGCTGTGTTTAAAAATCAGAAAAGTGACTCCTCGTCTTAGTTTGTCTTGCCTTTGGGTAATAGTAGTTGCATACTGTATGCGGAAGGCGTGACGATAAAGAAGTCGGTAATTTTAAGACGAGAGCGAGGAGGCGAGTGTTGCTATGGCAACACTGCCTCACTCTTCTACCTTCCTAAAATTACCCACCGCCTGATCTATCCTCGCTCCTTCCGCACAGTATGGAACTACTATTACCGAAGGCAACACAAACTAATACGAGGGAGTCACTTTTCTGATTTTTTAAACACAGCAGGGCTTACTTGCTCTTAACAGCTTCTCACTTTCTGAAATGTGCACCGGTCACACTTACTTCTGCAGTAAAAGTGAAAGTCATATTAGATACAGTTTTTTCACACCAAAAAGTGCTAGTAAAAGTGAAAGTCATTTACAGATACAGTTTTTTTCACACCAAAAAGTGCTCCCAATCATACTTGCCTCCCTCATTTTTCAATACAACTTTATTTTAAACCTCTGCCAACATATAATTTATTTACCAACTACACAGAGGGACTACTTTTTCCACCCACCCCAAAAAATCTATGGCCATTTTATAAGATAGATATACCACTCTGAGGTGTGCGGTCGCGCTCTGATATATGCATGCCTTGGACAGTTGATGCACTCGGCCCGCGCCTCATGCGTATAATGCACACCAAGGCGTGCGTGATATCAGAGCGCGCATCAAGACACCTCAGAGTGGTATATCTATTACATATATATATATATATTTTCTGACTCTAAGGTGCCAGAAACATATTGCAAAACTGATATGCCCCCTGTATAGTGACTCTATTACAGTGAAAATGTTGATGACGACAACATTGACATTTTTGCTGTAATAGTCCACCCCAGACCACGGCACTCTATCTCCTGGTCCTGCACCCCTTCCCCAATCCAACTCTGACTCAGAGTTATAATCCTATAGATCAGGGGGCAGAGACCCCCACTTGGGGGATTCCGGGGCAAAGCCCCCCAGTGAAGAAACAGCCAGGGTCTCCAGTCAAATTTATGTCAACCGCAAGTTGTGGTTATCATAAATCCATCTCTGTAATGGCGGTTGACAACTTAATTGTTGAACAGGCATCATACAGCCTCAAAACTAATCTGAACACAGGAAGAACAGTCTGTTTTTTGCCGCTGATAATTTTAGGGACATGGACATATTTATTGTTGCACTTTTTCTTTTAGTCTGCTGCCTCCTTCATGATGATTCCTAAAATCTTGTTTTTTTGTAACATCCCACCTCCAGAGACAGGATTAGCAAACCTGAAATCACAGCTCAGGATGCTGCCCAATTCCAGTTTGAAGGCTGACATCTTAACACAACCTGGGTTATAATATAATAATAATAATAGGTTTATTTGTTCAAACATGGAAAAGGTAATTACAAACATAATACATACTAACAAAACATCAATATTTACAATAAAATACACATGCTATCAGTAGATTTCCAACAATTTGAGGAACACTAAATAACAAACAGATATCTGTTCAATTCTATGTGCATTTGATAACAAAGTAGCAAGCAACAAAAAATGGTACAAATATCTGTAAATATCAATCATTTGTTAAAATGTGCATCTCAGACTAATTTGCTCCTTGGAGGCAGTATAACACAGTGGTTTAAGGCTCTGAGCTGCAAATCTGGAGACCTAGGTTTGAATCCCACAGCCCCCATTTGCATACTGTGTGACCCTGAGCAAGTCTCTTAACGTCCTTGTGCTCCCAGGTTGCACCTGCAACAAGCTTTCAGCTTAGTGTGCCACTCCTGATTAAATAACTGGAAAAAATATCAAATGACAAATACATTCTATACTATAATATATTCACAAACTTTACTTTTTCATGTAAGTCATTTTAATTTATCATGTACTTTATTATGCCCTGCTGATTTATTTTCTACTTGAAGAGTGTCTATTCTCACCTCTTCAGACCTAGACAAAAATCAGTCAAGGCTAACATTCAAAAGGCAGAGCCAAAAGACGGAGGTTGGGCCAGGTGGCACCATGTTGGATCAACCTGTCCCACAGTGTTGGCCCTACCCAATCACATCCCAACCCATCTATACCCACCTGGCATCCAACTGGACACTCTGAATCTCTAGGGAAAATCCATCAGGTGTACCTCACAGACCACCTCCAAACCAGTCACTCCTGTCAACCATTCCTGAAGTGTCAAATGTGACTACATGTTATGAGAGGGGCCCATCTGATCACACTGTGTTCCAATTATGCCTAACTTGTAGCCAAAAGAACATGCTGGCATTGGAGCAATCTATTTGGGACACTATTCTGCTTTGTGTCCACAGACCACCCCCATCCAGCCACTCCTGCTGGCTACTATTGAGGTGAATAGTGGAACTCTGTGTCACAGTTAGGATCTGTCCATTCACACCATGTCCCATCTGCCTCAACCTGATGGCCAGTCAGACATGCTTACATTGAGGCACTTCTATAGGTGCACCATGTGACTCATGCTGCTCCATGCCCCATCGAATTACCCTTGATTCAGCCACTCCCATTGGCTGCTCCTAAGGCATATAATGAGACTCCATATCAACAGGCACATCCATCCCCTGTGAGAGCATTTCATCCTGACAAGTGATGCCAGAAAGCCACAGGGCAGTCAAACAGCCATCTCCTGCAGTGATGTCCATCTTTGGCCATCTTTGGCCTCCCAACTGACAGATGCCCAATCAAATAGAAGCACATACCAATATTTCTGCACCTGTATGCTCATTTTAGGGTTTGCTTATATAGATCAATTTGAAAAATTAAGATTAATTTGTAAAAGGTACATAAATAAATGTATGAACAAACATTTGCATAGAAACTTTCCCATTTATACTATGCACATGCAAGAACTCCTTACAATTTAACTGTATAGAGACTACACACACCAGTTTTTGAATCAAGTATTCAAAGATCCATTATCTCAGGAGTCTGCCATTTAAAGTATTCAAAGCTCCATTATCTCAGGTGTCTGCAGTTTAGTAAATGGGTCCAATGAGCAGGGACCACTGAGCTCTGTTTATATCCAGGAGTCCATAAGACCAAATAAGACCAAGGAGCACTATTGCATCTGCTGAAAGCAGTCTATACTCCCAAGAATAAAAATTTGACCAACAAATGTTAAGCAAATCCAGTCAGATTATGAATTAGTTTGTAAAAGTGAAAACTAGTCCTTACGGTCAAATACGGTCAAATATAAAGTCAGGAGAAATGATTCATATATAGAATTAAGAGCATTCAAATTTTCACTCATTGAAACAAGTATGGTTTCTGAGAGTGATATATCAGTTGGCTCCATATCCAGGAGTCCTCTTAACCAATACTAATTACTGTCATGGGAGAAGAAGCTTAAAAATTACCTTCCAGGGGATGCTACCCTGCAGTTAACTTCCGCTACTTACTAGTGCGGTATTCCAGTGAGGCTAATAAAGAGTCAAACTTGACTCCTGTCTCTCATAATGGAAAACTGCATTTTCCACAACTCTCCTGTTGTTGGTAAGCACACACTATTTTACAGCTCCAGCTTTCCTGTTTCCCACACTGGTAGTCCCTTTAACGGAAAAAAACACTTTTCCAGTAATTTCCAGCAGCTCCAAGCAATTTCACAGGAATGTTACCATCAACTCTCCTTCTTTTCCACTGGCTCTGTAGGCTGCAAAACCTGAAGTTCAAACATAAGAGAAACACTCCTCTGAGAGTAATAACTTTGGGGTATTCTGACTCAGCCTACATAAAACACCAACCCTTGGGCATCATTGGCATATATTTTTATAAGAAAAACAAACATGTCAGCACTTTAAAGTGCTATCAGGGTTCTGGCTATTCTGGTTAATCTTTCCTACTCTTGGTTCCAAACCAAGCACACACCTCGGCAGTTCAAGGGAAAAGCCTTGCCATTTTAATCAAAGAACTCTGCATCAAAAGGGCAATAGCTGGAGAGCTTTAAACAAGAGTTTAATTCCTTTTTTGTCTCTCACTCTGACTCAGCAGTTGTTCGTCAGATGCCAAAGTCCAGCGGCCGACCAGCATGACTAGTTTGTACATTCAAAGGCAGCAGAAATATTTAAAATGTGTTTTAAACACTAAAGGAAATGCATATCCAACAGCAATATGTTAAGATAACATAAGACTTATTCATAAAAACTTAAATAAGGTGCTCTAAAAGTCAGCAAACAAAGGATGAGAATGATACAGCAGAGAGCAGAGCAGCAACACAGTCATCTTGCTACTCCCCACAACCTGGGTTACTATTCAGTAGTTCCTCAGACTCTTTGATACCCTCCCTGCAGCTGTGATTAGCAAACCTGAGATCATGTCTCAGGATGTTGCCATGCTAGGTATTAGGCTAGGCGTTATACCCTGACACAGAAAAGAGATGGGCATGAGATATAGAACAGTGCAAAACACTTACTGCTGGAAAAACAAAGATTAATTTTATTATTACTATTTTTACATAGCAGTGGCACAACCACTGGCATGAACAATGGCTGGCATCACTTTATCTGTATGATGAATATATTTATTACAGTCTTCAGCTAGCAGCACTCTCCTCCAAAAGTGTTTTTGCCCTATATTAGCTGAGCACACTTCTTGGTTTAACACACCTCCAAATGCGATACTTCATCTGGTGCAGCACCATCTCTACTGAGTTCAGGTCTAGTGATTTACCTGGCACCCTGACCTGATTCACTCCCTTGTCCTTCATGTACACCAAAGATGTTGTATGTTTTGGGTCATTATCTGTACAAGAGAAAGAACACATATGTAAGTAAACACATAGACTACTGTGTTGTATATCCCCACCACGAACACAGAGAAACTGTCAGTGCAAATTGCTCTGCCAGTATCAAATCTTGGAAAAGCTAATGCCCATCTGCACATGCTCACTCAATAAAGGGCACCAGTCTATTGGACACTATCTCCTCTCTGAAGAAATTATCCTTCATGATGCTACTGAATAAAAGTCTCAGCCTTGGTTCATGGCACAAGTTGGCACCCCAGAAGGGTATTTTCAGGGGCTGTTTGGGCTATTTTAATGCAAGAAATCTTTTCTTCCAGAAAGCCATGAAACAAAAAGATTGCATTTCTATTGTACTCTGATCAGTAAAAATAATGGGCCCTATTCACAAAGGTATGGATTATACATGCAAAATATGCATATAATGTCTGCATAGCTGTGCAGCTCCAGAAAGGTGCAAGGTGCACAATATTCACAGCTGCGAGCACCCACAGGGCACCTGTCCATGGCTGTTCCCCCACTGCACAGCTGCAAAGGGGTAGATCTCAGCTACACAGTGGGTGGATCATGGGGCTTAGGTAGGCATCCAGTGGAATGCTAGGACTGGATCCCATAGTGATTCCCTTCTAAACATGAGCAGGGATTCTGGGCAGGTATGGAAGCCCTTTTTGTGTGTATGAACTTCCCAAGGGTTCACTTTCTACTTGCAGTGGGAAACATCCCAATACCCAGACTCCTGAGTAAAACTATACTGAAGGGAAACTGCTACCGACAAAACTACTTGTCAATAATAAAGCTCCGAATGCTTGCTTTTCTTTGTCTCTGTATTTTTATTATTAATTTGTTATATGAGGTCCCTGTACTCTAATTGATACTACAGAGGTACACTGCAGACAGCTAGCATTTAGGTATATGTTATACTAACATATAGGGCTAAGAACATCTACTGTACAAGAGTAGATGTCAGGATATAGATGAATATGATTTCTATGCTTTAATTTCTAATATGCACATGTATTTCTTGCTTACAAAATGTTAGGACACCTGTGTCCTTGTAGTATTATGATATATGAGTCTGCATTGCCATCTTCTGATGATTTGTATTAGTCGCTGACTGTATGAACTGTATTCCTTGTTTCCACAAAGTGACTTACTATACAAAATTGTATAATGTTATCTGGGACTGAGAAGCCACCTCTAATTTAGCCAATAGGGCTCATCACTATAACTAGAAATGTTTTGTCTTACAGTAACTATGGTAACTATCTTAGGTATATAATGTAAGACACTATGTCTTTTAACTCAGAGACCCCAGGAGGCACGGTGATTCCTCAAGGTACAGGAATGTTTAGCATTGGCTCCCAGTTCCTAATGGTAAGAACTGCTTAGGGCAACTGTGATTTTCCTTTTGGTAGTAATAAACAAGATTTATTAATCTTATACAATGTGTCTCTGTGATTCCCTGCATTCCCATTATTGTCAAGAACCTGAGAGTGAGGATTTAGACCTCTTGACAATTGATGACCGTGTGCAAGCAATATTTGGTGTTTGCAAAGTTTTCTCTTGTTGCTACAACTAACCATTCCCAATGGGGACAGAAGGTGTGCACACCCGTATCATCTCTTACATTTTTCACCCACTTTGTAAGTACTTGCAAAGTCTGGTTACTTCTGGTGTGGTGATGCCGACTCACCTTACCCCACCGCAGTTTTAGACTGTAAGCTTACAAGTGCACAGTAGCCTGCCTGTGAATCAGAGCACCTGTTGCAGATCGATACACAGCACGGCGCCTTTATCACAGTTTGATTTTATGTTCCCTCTCACTAAATGGCCACTGCATCGAATATCTGTGCAGACTTGAGACTCGATGTCTCAAACTTTCTTGCCTCCCATGGAGGATGGGCTGACTTCGCGCTGGACACAAGTCAATCTGATAACGCCGTGCTGGGGATTTCAACCCAGTACTCAGAGATGAGACAAGACAAACAACCAGAAAGTGAGAAGCTAAAAGGCTGTTTGTCATGGCTCCCTATGCTGCTCTGGAAGCCTCTGAAGTGAGGTTTTGAGCCCTTGATCTGCAGGTCTCATCTCTCAAGCAGGAGATGGGACTGCGGGAAACTGAATGTTTGAAATGAGAGCAGGATTTGGAGTTGGAACTCCAAATCCTGAGGCATGAAAAGGATTCACTTTTGCATCATTCTGTGCAATAAAATGAGCAGGAACTTTGTATGTTGAAGCAGGAGTGTAAAAGTTTGAGACAGGATAAGAGGCAGGCATTGCAAATGAATGATATATTAAGTAGAACTAATGATCAGATCCATGATGAGTTGTGAGAGCTTCAGGATGAAATAAACCAGGTACATAATGATTTAGGTGTAGCTACTAAGGACAATCGTGAATTGAGCGCTTCATATAGAGAGTTACAGAAGCAGTTAAAGGATAATGTTGACGTGAATGTTGAAAAATCAGTCATGAGGACTGTCAATGTAAATGGCGTAGCTGCACCATCAGCAAGAGGTGCTGGCTGGTCACATCAAGGCAATGGGTGGTGTAGCCCATCTTGACAATGTCATCTGAGGAGGAGGAGTCAGATGATAACATTTCTCAGTACAATGCCCAGTCACACCCCTACTATGACCCAGTGACCCCACCCTGCCATTCATAACATGGTGGACCCTCAGAAGAGGACACCACATCCCCACGCCATCAACGGATAACGATCATCACTGGTGATGCTAACATGGTGACCCCATGATGGGGGGAGCAGGCCCAGGCCTAGTCCCAACAGCAAGATACATGCTTTCCTCTGGGTGGTTAAGATTAAGAAAGAAAAAATAAATAAGATCACCTACTGCATGGTTTATGATGTGTTCCCCCACTGGCTCAAAGTCACCAGCCTGCCTGCATCCTCACATAGATTCAAATTGTTGAACAAGTGAGAATGAGACATGATGAGATGTAGTTTATGGGCTGATAGAGCATGCCTCAGGTCTGTAATGAGGCATGAAGCACTTGCACTGAGAGCCATTAGCATTTGGGAAGTGCTCTTATTAGCCCATTAGCCAATCAGAATGCAGAAAACTCCTTACCCATTTTATAAAGTAAGGAATAAAACATAATGATGTGTGGTTTCTGGGCTGATAAGAGCACGCCATAGGTGCATAATAAGGTACGAGGCACATTTGCCGAGCTCCTTTAACACATGGGAAGTGCTCTTATCAGCCTATAAACCACATCTTGTAGTGTCTTATTCCACTTATAAAATGGGTCCCCTAAATAAACATTTTAAAAAAAGGTAAAAAAGATGTGGAAATGGGGGAAAAGAGTTTTTTTATAGCTAAAATAGTAAAAAATAGTTCCCTTATTACTGTATTGTGCAATGTTTTATATTTGCTTGGTCACCAGTACAGGCAGCCTCCCCAACACACACACACACACACACACACACACACATATTCCATCAGTCCCCATAAAGAGACTATATGTTCTTTTGATTAGCATGTTTATTTGTTTATTTCTCGAGTCTTTCTTTCTATGGACTGTTTTACAGGGAGTGATCGTATCCCTTTGCAGTTGCTGTAGCTCACAGCAGCTTACCCTTCAGCACATCTCTCAGAGTGAGCACATCTTTCTAGCTACTGTCAGGAGAGAGGCTCTGTTTTTCCACTATCTGTCATGGTGGGGTTGGGCTGGGGGCATGAGGAAAGAAGCACAATTTGGAGTCTGCACACGGATGTGCAGTGAAGCTGCAGGGAAAAGAATCAGTGGCAGAGTCATGAATCAGCACCCACAACAAATTTATGTGTATTGAAATGTAAAGAAATTTCGCATTTACATTATAACTCTGTGCTATATGAAATTTGGTCTGTTTTATTTTATTGACATGTCTGGAGCTGTTTTTTGAATTTGAAACTGCTATTTTTTTTAGCATGATGGCACTTACTGTTATTATAGTACTAAAATGGCTGCCAAAAAATTTCAATATTTTCTGGCAGGCATTGATCTCTGGTTGACTGTGTTGATTCCTGGTTGGCATGAGAAGTGTCAGCTGGCACAACATGTGCTGATAAGGACATGGCAACTAGCACCTCTTAGCCAATCAGAACACAGAAAACTCCTTGCCCGTTTTATAAGTACCTATATCCTATAACAAGTCCACCCAGCATTTTGTTGTCCCCTTGAGTTTTCAATTTTTTTGCTGTATGCTTGGTCGTACTGAACATATGTCTGCTGACGGCCATGGTCTGAACAATACTTTGAGCCTACTACTTCAGACTACTGGAGCTAGGCAAAGCTGCAGCAAGGCTACATTTTATATCTCAGACAGAAAAAAACAGTACGACTCTTGAAAACTCCAGTGTCAGACAATATATCTGATTTAAATGGATCTTATCTTTATCCAGTGCCCAAAAGCTTATCAAGTAAAACATCAAGTTAGGCAGGAATCATTAAACATTCTCAAGTCCAAGACAAGTGAAATGATGAATGTGGTGGCAGTAGTGTTTTTTGCAAGTTAAATGTTCCACTAGGCATAAACACAAGACTTCCTTATCACTATCGCTGGTAATAACTGGAGTTATTAGATCAGTTTTAAAAGCATCTTATAAGCTATCCGAAGGAAACTGGTGTAGATGTTATTACCAGGTGGGAAAAAATAGCAGCAAGCAATTTTCATTAAGTTCACTCTTTCTGAAGAGTTGGAGAATAACACCCCATGGGAGAACAGCACATGGTAGGCTGTGTTTCATGTGTTATCCCAAGGAGCATTTGAGACCATTCTGGAAGTTTGACACAAGGATTGAGAGACACCTGGTTTACTGTGTTGCATTTGCAGTCTGTGTTGACGTCAGTATATGACTCATTGTAAGCTGCTCTATGCTCATGATATCTATTGTCGTGCCATCTATGCATCTGTCTGTTCTGTCACTATTGTAATTTGCAGGATCTCGGAAAAAGCACCAGTGCTCAAAGGTTTTCCTAATAATAATAGTAATGTTCATGAAAAAGTGTTACAGTCATCCAACAACAGCTGGTATGGTAAGATCAGATTCTAACATAGTCACCCTCTTGGCTCCTTGATCAATAAAAGAATATACACAACAGTGAGGCATTCTATTCCAAGGAGATACTCTTCTCATGTGTCAGAAGAATAAAACCAAGAACTCACTCAAGACAGGTTTTGTGAAAGGCATAAACCTTTTGCTATTTTTTATTACAATTATGCAGAGGCATGTCTTCTAAACCTGTAACCTGATGTTCTTACATGTTAAACAAATATATATTTTCACTTTCTAGTTTTCTGCACATGTTATCAAAACATTTATAAAAGGTGGTTACATAAGGTTAGCCTTATGAAATTGATACCAGACCAAACTTAAGTGCAGCACCCTAGATGTAAATCCCTACATACCATGTATATCTATATCTAACATATCTCTCTCTAACATTCTATCTACCTATCAATCTATCTATGTCTGTCTGTCTGTCTGTCTGTCTGTCTGTCTATCTATCTATCTATCTATCTATCTATCTATCTATCTATCTATCTATCTATCTATCTATCGGACCAGGGCACTTGTTGCAATTTACATGGGGGTGAGCAGGGATCGTGGGGGGACTACACCACCAAGGCTTCTGTACACATTGGGGACCGGGGGAACTAGAATACCAGGCCTTAGAGGCTCAGTGTCAATACCATAAATCTTTCTTTGCAGTTAATTGCAACAGCAGCCCACCAGGTACCACATCGCTGTGGCTGATGCCCAGTTGTTTCCCGACACCTCAACTGCCACCTCCTGTGCCTCTAGTTCATTCCTACTGCCCCCTGCACCCCACTGGCACAAGCCACTTAGACCACCTCAAAGCTGGTCTAAGTGGAAACCCCTATTGCATCCATGGTGGGGCTTGCAAAATTGCAAGAAAGGGAATGTTACAGCCCACCATTGTGCAAGCCTCCTTGTGACCTGGCACACCTGGTTGTTTGATGCAACTCTGGTGCAAGGGGCTTTGTCACAGCAGTGTCTGGTTCAGATGTAGGTTGCTTTAGAAAATAGCGTTTGATGCAGGTTGTGACACAAGTCACCACTTGCGTCAAACTCTTTGGATACAAGTCCCATGCATTATTCTAACCCCTTTGAAAACTGGGCCCAATGTCTCAAATGCTATAGTGCTTATTTATGTTTATATATAGGGGATATGCTAAACTCTGACTCAAAAAATGCAATTCCTTTTCAAAGTGGGGGCAGAGCATAACTCACGAGTGGCAGCTGAATGAAAGTCCTGACTCCTCACAAATGATGATAAACTGAGCATTGTGAGTCAGTTCATGTACATTCAATATACACAATAGTATTTTATTTATTTATTTTTATTTATTGGAATATTTGGAGTAACATCTTTTTAAGTACAGTTGTAGCCACAGGCATGGTCAGATATTTCCAGATATTTTGAGAAATTTCTGAAGAGTTTCTCTCAAGTGCCCCTACTGTGGAACTGCAGAAAGCAGGAGATTTCTCCTGAAATATCACAGAAATTTCTGGAAATATCTGATCATGTCTTTGTATGTGAATGTAGAGCTTGTTTGCAATGGTTCCTCATCAGAGATACAGTAGTGTATAGTTACAGTACAGTGAAGAAACATGAATGAAAGGATTATGCATGTTTAACACCTCCATCGAGATAGGAAATGAGGCCAGAGACTGGAGGATGGCTCATGTGGTGTCCCTCCCATGAGTGGGCCCAAGAACACACTGGGCAATTACAGGCTGGTGAGTTTGACTTCTATAATGGGTGAGTTGATGGAGACCATTCTGAATGAGAGGTTGATAACCTTTCTGGATAGTAATGGACTACAGGATGAGAGACAGCTTGGGTTTGTCTCGGGAAGATCTTACCAGACTAACCTAATTGACTTCTTTGACTAGGTCACTAGGGCAGTTGATGAAAGCCATGCTGTAGATGTCCTGTATCTGGACTTCAGCAAGGCTTTTGACTCGGTGCCACACAGGAGGTTACTGAGCAAGCTGGGGGACCTGGGGGTGGGGAATAAACTGGTGGGGTGGGTTGGGAGCTGGCTTCAGGACAGACAGCAGAGGGTAGTTGTAAGGGGTAGACATCCAAGTTAAGACCTGTAACTAGTGGGGTACTGCAGAGTTCAGTGCTGAGTCCTGTTTTGTTCAATGTCTTCACTGAGGACATTGCTGAGGGGATCAAGAGTAAAATCAGCCTGTTTGCTGATGACACAAATATTTGTGCAAAAGTGGACAGTGAGGAAGGGAGGCAGGCACTCTGGGAGGATCTAGCTAAACTCAAGCACTGGTCAGAGGAGTGGCAGTTGGGGTTTACAGCTAAGAAGTGCAAGGTCATGCACCTCAGGGATAGAAATCCCAGGACCACCTACTAGCTAGGGGAGTACAGGTAGCAGCTTCAGAGGAGGAGAGGGACCTGGGGATTACTAGTCACAGGGGACATGAAGGAATTGGCACAGTGTAGGATGGTGGCAGCAAGGTTGAATTGGATACTGGGGTGGATTGCCAGGGGGATCACCACCAGAAAAGAGGAGATCATCCTGCCCTTGTATAGATCACTGCTGAGGCTACACTTGGAGTACTGTGTGCAGTACTGATGCCCATACCTCAAGAAGGATGTGAGATTGCTGGAGGGGTGCAACGTAGAGCAACAAAAATGATCATGGGGCTAGGGGAGATGCCTTATGAGGAAAGACTGAGGGAGCTCAGCATGTACTCGCTGGAGGATAGAAGGGAAACGGAGGACTTGATAGAGACCTTTAAGTACTTGAAAGGCATAAACAAAGTCAGAACGGAAGGATTGTTCCAGTTCTGGGGGAAGGGTCACTAAGAGGGCACAGTCTGAAGTTGAAGGGGGAGGTTCAGGAGGGAGATGAGGAGGCACTACTTCACAGAGAGAGTGGTGGTGGGATGTAACGCATTGCTGGAGGAGTTAGTGAACTGAGGACAGTGGATAACTTTAAGTGGGGATGGGATATAGTCAGGGGAAGGGAAGGACAGACAAGAACACAGTGGGGATATGCTCAGAAGAGGGATGGAGGGGTGACTTGGTGGGAGGCAGCTGCAGTAATATTGTCTAAGGTTAGAGCAGTTGCAGGAAGCAACTTTGTCTACAGTAATCCAGACATGTCAGGTAGGACTACGGTGGGAGCATTATTGGAAGGATTTTTCTAGCTGTTGCACTGACAAATATGTTGTAAAGTGAGGTGTTTTCTATGAGATGATTTAAATTGACTCAATTTAGATAACTCCAGCATTGAGGTGGGCAGTTCATTCAACCAGGCTGGCACCCAGTACAGGAAAGCCCTCATGGATTGACTGGTCCTGCATCGTGGGATGTACAGTGGATTTCTTGTAACACTCTAGTAGAGTGGTGGTTAAGGAGATATGTAGCAGAGATTGGAGGTGGAAAGGGCCCTTAACAGGGCCTTCATAGAAACATAAATACAGATGGAGACCAAAGGTTCATCTAGTCTGCCCAGATACTACCCTATTCAGATACTTTTTGTCATTATCTCCTTGTGCCTATCCAAGCTGGTTTAAATCCCATACTGTTTTGGATTCAATGTATCTGGCAGGTAGGCCATTCCATGGATCAACCACCCTTTCTTCTGTTTTCTCTGAATCTACCCCGTTTCATGTTGTGGCCTCTTGTTCTTGTAGAGTTGTTAATGAGAAAGAGTTCCTGGGTGGGGACTCTGTTTATACCATTAGGTACTTAACTGTCTCAAACATGTCCCCACTATCTCTGCTCTGCTCCAGGGAGTACATGTTGAGCTCCTTAATCTGTGTTCATAAGACAATTCATAGAGACCATGAATCATTTTAGTTGCCCTCCTCTGCACTGTCTCAGTCTGTCTCTGTCCTTCCTAAGGTAGGCCTCCAGAACTGGATGAATTACTCAGGTGGGGCCTCACCAGGGACTTGGACAGTGGCAGGATCACCTCCCTTTCTCTAACTGAGATGCCAATACTTATGCATCGGAAATTTTGCAGGCCCTTATTGCTGCTTTTAGCAACGTTTCCTCTTTTACATCATCTGAAATGATAACTCCCAGATCTTGCTCCTGCAGAGTGATTGCTAGTCCCCAAGGTGGTAGTACCTGGATTGTTCTTGATCAGATGCATGACCTTGTATTTTTATTTTTGCGTTGAATTTTGCTGCTACATACTTGACCATTTTCAAGCTTGAGAAGGTCAGTTCTCATTTGCTACACCCTGTGCCATATCCATTCTGTCACAGAGCTTCATGTTATCTGCTAAAAGACATACTGTACCTTCCCATCTAACTAATCTGTGATGTCACTAATGAACACATTGAAGACAAAGGTCCCAAGATGGGCCCTTGTGACATGCTGTTGGTCACTTTCCTGGCTTCTGATGCTGCCCAATTTACCATCATTGTTTGGATTCACAGTTGAAGCCAGCTTCCTACCTATAATACCACTTCCTCTCCTACTGTATTCTCAAGTTTATTTGGCAGCCTTCTGCGTGGGACAGAATTGAAGGCTTTACTAAAGTCTAGGTAGATGACATCCACGGTACCGGCCCCGGTCCACCACCCTAGTAACCAAGTCAAAGAACTTGATCAGGTTTGTCTGGCAAGACCTTCCTGCTGTGAACCCATGCTGTTTGGTGTCGTGCTGTCCAGTTTCCTCCAGAAATCCTATTATTCTTTCCTTGAGCAGTGATTCCACCAACTTTCCTACCACTGAGGTGAGACTAACTGGGTGGTAGTTCCTGCTTCCTCTTTGCTACCACTCTTGTAGATGGGGATCACTATTGCCTTTTCTCAGTCCTGTGGGATGGTCCCTTACCTCTGGGAATCTACTAAATAGGTCTGTGAGGGGTTCAGCCAGTTCACCACTCATTTCCTGCAGTATGCATGGGTGGATTCTGTCCAGACCCATGGCTTTATCCACATTCAGTTTTTAAATTCTGTCTTTTACCCTTTCTGCGTGAGCAGGCTTGTGTCCCTCCACTTTCTGTTATTTGCCCCCTTCAGGGTGGGTCTGTTGCCAGGCTTTTCCTTTGTAAAGACAGAGCAGAAGTACTCATTCAAGATCTCAGCCTTCTCTGTCTTCTTCCACCTGTTTTCCATCCCTGTTTAAGAGACTGACAATACTTCCTTTGTTTTCCTTTTTGTCACTTATGTACCTAAAGAAGGTCTTTTTGCCTTCTTTTAGCCCCCCTGGCCAAATCTTCCTCTGCTTGTGCATTTGCTGCTCTGATCACCCTATTTGCCTCTCTCAAGTTACTCCTGTATGCCTTGCTATCCTTGTCACTGTTAGAGCTCTTGTGCTTCTTGAATACTTGTCTCTTTTCTCTTACTGTAGTTGCTACCTCTTTTGTGAACCATAGCAGATCCCTTCTTTTTCTTATCTTACTGACCAGCCTGGAGCATTTCTCAGTTACTTCTTCCAGTGCTTTCATTATGCACGCCCAACATTCTGCCACCCCTTCTTTTGCCTTTTTCTTGAAGTTAGGTCTGAAGCAACTTCTTATTTGGGCAAAGTCTGCTTTTTGAAATCAAGGACTCTCATCTTAGAATGGCAGTTCACTCTGTCTTACTGACCTTAAGCCATGTAGATTTGTGGCTTCCCACTTCCACCTCCTTTACCTTGCTACTGTCAGTGAGCACCAGGTCCAGGATTGTGTTTTCTGTAGTAGGGGGCCATTACGAGCTTGTTTAGACCAGCCTCTCTCAGTGTATCTAAGATGTTTCTGCTTCTAGCTGTGGATGCTGTGCAGGAAATCCAGTCTATGTCTGGGATAGTGAAATCACCCATTAACATGACCTCTCCTTTATCAGTCATATTCAGTATGCTTTCCACTAGTTCTTCGTCTGCATCTGCCCACTGTAAGGGAGGCCTATGTCATCCTAGTCTAAGGACTGATTAATTTCTGGTTCAAGTGTGACTCAGAGGACCGCTGATTTGTCTTGGGTTCCTTGGACTTCCTTGGTTTTTATGTCCTGTCTTATATACAAGGCTAACCCCCTCCTCTCCATCCCTTCCTGTCCTTCCTGAACAGGATGTAGCCTGGGATGGCAATATCCTACATATGGTTGTCATTAAATGATGTTTCGGTTACTGCCACCCAGTCCAGCCTCTGCCATTGTGGCTGTGAGTTCCTGGATTTTGTTAGCCAGACTGTGGGCATTAGACACCATTGCTTTCTAATGACTGGCTTCCTTTTTACTTTTTGCTTTAGCATACCATATTTCCTGTTCAGCTCTACTGTACTCTTTCTGTTTTTGCTTATGCACTCAATAGAAAAAGTTCTTGCTGGGATCTGGGGTGGTGGTGACCACGGTTCCGTTTCCATATATTTGTTTGGTCACCGCTTCCCCTCCCTCTAGTTTAAATGACTGGAGAACACATATAGTTTTTGCCCTAGTGCCTTCACCCCCTCCTTCTTGAGGTGAAGGCCATCGAATTTAAAGTAAGACCTTTCCCAAAAATCATTCCAGTCGCCAATGACATTGTAATCTTTGTCTGAGCAGCAATTGTGGAGTCATGAGTTTAGTTCCTTAACTTCAGTTTCCCTAATTTTCTCTTGGCCTTTTCCCTTTTCCCATACTGAAAGTACCTCGGAGAAGGCTAGGGTGGATGAAAGAGAGGTCAGTCTATCCCCTAGATTAGAGATATGTGCTTTTACTTGTTTGACTGAATAGTCACCAATATCATTTGTTCCTAGGTGAATGACGATGCCTTTGATGTTACCCACCCTACGTACAAGGTTCTGAATGCGGTCTGTATCCCTTTTTGCTGTGGCCCCAGGGAGACACTTGACAGTTATTTCCACTTGGTTGGTATCCTGCAAGTGGGATTAGACTCCTCGAATCATGGAATCTCCCACAATGATCAGGTTCTTTTCTCCACTGGTAGGAGCATTTGTCCTGGTCTGTTTGTCCTGTTGATAGAAGTGGTGCCGTGGCACCCTGCCCTTTCACCCACATTGATGTTTGCTTCCTCTCCTAATTTAGGCACTCGTGAGAACCTGACCCAAGTAGGCAACTTTGAAATTTTATTCTGAGGTCTAGTGTGAGCCAGTTTGTGCTCTGATAGAGTTTTCTTGTATTTATGAGCCTGTTCTTATCTAGGACGAGGCAGCAGGCCTTATTTAAGAGGGTCCTGATTCTGTTAAGGTTGAAATCTGTAGCAGCACCATAGATTACCAGTCCATAATCCATGGAGGAGAGCACTGAATAGGCTACAGCAAGTTTCCTAATCTCTGGTGTGATAAGGTGCTTGTGTCTGTAAAGAACCCCTATTTTTTTGTTTACTGTACCGACAACATGGCCTATATGCTGGGTGTATGTTAACGCACTGTCCAGGTGTATGCCAAGATATTTGAAGGAGATTACTTGTTCTAATACCTCACCATCCTGGTTAAAGATGGAAAGGAATAGGAGTTTGTTGTTCCTCTGATGGCTGGTGAATATCATTTTTTTTTTTTTGTTGTTTAGAAGTAGCTTATTCTGTAGGAAACAGTGCTCAATGGAGTAGATGTGCTGTAAGGTGTGGCTGGCAGTTAGTTGTTTAGTGCTGTTGGTAAAGGTAACTGCATCGTCTGCATAGAGCAGGATGTGGGCACAAGCGCAGGCAGTTTACTAGTTAAAGCTTTTAAATCTGCCATTTATTTCAAGATTTGCAGTGATATCGATCTCCATTTTCAAAGATTTTGCCCCATGGCGCTGGCCATTATACTTGTGGTGTCAGTTTTTTTTTTTTTGTTTAATTTCTATATTGGACATTTTTAAACACCAGAGCTCCTGCAGTGACCTGCAGATGTAACTATTCATGATTTGTACTGCACATGTGTCAGCCTTGAGCATGGTCTGAGGACAGCAGTGTGTAGGCTCACCAAGTAATAGGTGATCTAGGTCAATAGATACTCTAACACACATTTGTAACAGTGCATTGACATATGAGGAGAGTGGGCCATTTGAAACAATCTGGTGCCATTCCCAACAGAATACCCAGGAGTTGGAGGGGGTCCTTGCAAACACTTTGTGCCATTTCCAACTGAATGCTAATGGTTAAGCAGGCCAGGAGATACAGCTTTTACCGAGGAAAGGGGGCCCTTGGAGACACTCTGTGTCATTCCCAGCTGTGGAGAGGAGACCCTTGGAAGCACACTGTCTCATTCCAGCTAAACACTGAACACATCAGCATGCCAGGGGCTACAGCTCTCACTGAAGAGAGGGGGCCCTTGAAAATACTCTGTCATATTTCCATCTGAGTACATAAAAAATCAGCATGTGAGGGCTTTCACTGAGGTAGAGGGGGCCCTTGGAAACCCATTCCCAGCTGAGAAGTGGGGCCCTTGGAAACACTCTGCACCATTCCAGCTGAGGAGAGGGGGCCCTTGGAAACACTCTGTTACATTCCCAGCAGAGGACAGAGGGCCACTGGAAACACTCTGTCACATTCCCAGTTGAGGAGAGGTGGACCTTGGAAATACTCTGTACGATTCCCAGCTGTAGAGAGGGGGGCCCTTGAAAGCACTATCACAGTCTCAGCTGAATACTTAATGAAGTAGCATGCCAGGACTTTCACGGAAGAAAGAGGGTCCTGGAAACACTCTGTGCCATTCTGAGCTAACAAGAGGGGACCCAAGGAAACACTCTGTCACATGCTGCTAACCCTAGAATCTTCAAAGTTGAACTTAAGCAGTTTCTACTGCAAAAGAATGTCTGTGTGTGCTGAAGTGTTCAGAGCGGGTTTCCAGAGCCTGCACCAATCTTGCCTACCAGCAACTACTCATGGACTCACTCACATGGTCCACCCCTCCCAACTCCCTTTCCCTGCTCCCCAGACTCTGGCACCTCATCCTCCATAGCTCTCATTCCACTTGTGGTTGCACTTTCTTGTTTGTCTCGTGCCTCATCGCCCCTCCCTCTCTCTTTCTTTCTTTCTTTCTCAAACCACTTTCTCCCATCTTACCACACACTCTCCCATGCACCATCCCCAGCTCCTCAGCTCCAAAGCTGTAATGCAATGTGACAGTGGTCCTTCTGGGCTGATCTATCCTCAAGCTCCATTCATTAACCACTCTCTGTATCCTACATTTTCTCTGTTTCTCTTTTATACTTCCATATGCCATATAGCACTTAGTATTACACCTTAATGAAACTATAAGAAACTATTGGCTGTTTTCTATGTTTTTGTTACTCCCTGTACTGATAATTCAACTATGTCGGCATTTGTACTGTGAATTCAGTTATGTACTGATAATTCAACTATGTCTGTATTTGTACTGTGAATTCAGTTATGTACTGATAATTCAACTATGTCTGTATTTGTACTGTGAATTCAGTTATGTACTGATACTTGAACTATGTCTGTATTTGTACTGTGAATTCAGTTATGTCTGTATTTGTACTGTGAATTTAGTTATGTCTGTCTTTGTACTGTTTAATGGACATGGACCTTTTGTAAAAGAGTTCTTACTCAAAGGTTATTTCTGAAATTCCAATAAATAAATAAATAAATAAAATGATGGGTGTTACTGTATATGGCATACATCAATAAAAACAACAAGTCAGAGCACACCCTGACCCCCTTCCCACCAAAACAAAGGTAAATGTAAAAATAAATATATTTTTTCAGCCTGGATTGACAACTTACTAATTTTATTTCAAAAGGAGTTGGGGTCTCTTGGTATTCACTTCAGGGCCCTGTTGTGAAGTCTCCCAGCTACCAACATAGAAATAGACCACCCACCCATCAGCTAGGTCCCTACTCTAAACTGCATCTGCCTCAAATGGCTTAACTTTATAGGGTGCATCAGCTTAAAACTGGCTTAATTAAAGATTGGTCCCAATCGGGTGCAGATAACTGGTGGGGAGCTAGTTAAAAGAGAAAGCCATACTTCTCCATTTACAAACCTTATCCAATGTTAACTGCTCGCCTTTGCTCATTCGCAAACTATAAATGAGATTCTAAATAAGGGCTGCTACTGTATATGGCATAAATCAACAATAGCAAAAAGTCAGAGCACACTCTGAACCCCCCCCCCAAACAGAGGTAAATGTAACAATAATAGGTAGTTTACCTCAAAGTTGGTAGTTGGGTGACTTCACGGCAGGCCCTGAAGTAAATACCAAGAGATCCCCACTCCTTTTAAATCAAATCAGTAAGTTGCCAATTCATTCTGTAAAATGTGTTTATTGTTACATTTACCTTTGGTTTTGAGGGAAGGGGGCAGGGTGTGATCTGACCTGTTGTTTTTTGATATGTGCCATATACAGTAGCACCCCTCATTTAAAACCCCCTTTATAGTTTGTGAATGAGCAAGGGTGAGCATTTAACATTGGATAAAGGCCCTTGGGAACACTCTGTCACATTCCTAGCTGAATTCTGAATGAATCAGCTTGCCAGCTGATGCAGCTTTCATTGAGGAGAGGAGGCTCTTGGAAACACTATTTGTCATTTCCAGCTGAGGAGAGGGGGCCCTTGGAAATACTGTCACATTCCCAGCTGGGTACTTAATGACTCAGCATACCAGGGCTTTCACTGAGGAGAGGGGGCCCTTGGAAACACTCTGTGCCATTTCAAACTGAATATGGTATGACAGTCCCAGAAGATGGCATGTCATCCCCGTTGGAATAAAATGAGACAAATGTGGTACAGTATATAAATATTTATTTATATAAAACAAGATTAAACTGTATCCTGTCAATGGACAGACACATTACTGCAGGTCTAGTCTTCCCCCTCTTGAGAATCACCACTTGAACCCTTGAGGTGGTGGCTGTGTACCCCCTCTCTCCCCCAACAGTATGCCCCATGTACAGTGACACCAACACAGCAAACTACAACCCTGTTGGCAAAATCAGCACTTTTCCCACAGGTCACTGTGTTGGTGTACCTGACACAGGGACATACTGTCTCCTGGTCCTGCACCCCACCCCAAATCAACTCCAACTGAAGTTGATAATCCTAAAGATGGGGGGATAGTTCTAGGGCAAAGCCCCCTGATAAAAAAAATGGACCAGGACACACACAGGAATTATGTTAACCATAACTTGCTGTCGACATGATTCCTGTCAGTGAGATGCCAGTTGGCAAAAGGGTTGTCGAATCAGCATCATAGAGACTCCACCAATACCAGAGCCTGCACGAACAGCACTGTCAATAACAGCACCATCCATGCACCACTGATCACAACAGTGGCAGGAACAAATGCCACAAGCAAAAGCAGTGCCACTGGTTGCCATCGCAAAGCACACTGATGACCACTACTAGTCCAAAATCATATTTTAGCAAGAGGCTATGCCGCCTGCACCCCCCGTAACTAAAATAATCAATTGCAAGTCAGAGTTGGATTGTGGGGAAAAAAGTTTCAGAGACTAGGATTAGAACCCTGGTCTCCACCATCATTATGATCAAGCTGCTCCATGCCTCAGCCATCTCTATCACAGGAGCAGCTCAGCTAGCCTTCCAGATTTCCAAGCCCTTGTTTACTTCCCTAGTACCACAGACAGGGACATGGATAGTGTTTACTGCGCAATGCTGTCCTACCCCGTCACTGTCTGTGATACGCTATTCAGATAGATCGCTTCTTACATGCACTATATTTGTAGTGTTATTCTAACTGGTTACCACACCATCCTGTGCAGAGGACCTGATACCACTGAAATAAGAAGAACACAGATGACAGTTCGTGACATGAGTTGGCTGCACACACTGTACAAGCCTGCAGCTGTATTTAGTTGGCACACAGCACCCTCACAATGCACATAGCTTTGATGGCTCTTCCAGGACCCACAATCCCCCCCCCACATCACCCCTGTAGTGGATGTCCCAGCTACGCACCCTCGAGAATAGGAAGTCTGGAATATAAAATGGCATCGGCCTCTGCTGCTTGTGTGCCATCACCACGGATGTGGCCCCATTGGCTTGGTCCTTCCTTTCCAGGACTATCCATCCCAGGTGTCCATGGAAATTCAGAGACAACATCAGTGACAATGCACACACAATCAGAGAAAGCACGGACCAGCAACCTATGACAGGTGTGTGCTATACATACATCTGCAGGCTCAGTCACCTGCCAAGTCATCTCCCCTTTCCAGGGAGTCCAAGTAAGTGGAAAGGGACACCCTCCACAGCTTGCTGGGGTATATTCCAAGCATCTCCACACTCCTCACTAAAACATCACACACTTGCATAGCCATTTTGATGCAATGTACTGAATCACATCAAAACAACATGATGAATGTCAAAGGTCACATAGATGAGATGTTCCATGAAATTCATACTGTGGAGATGGAATTTTGGGGAAAATGGTTGGAACAAAGTTACACATAGCTTTACACATCAGACACCCAATAAGTGTGTCAGCATCCAACAGAATAGCATGGTGGAGGAGCAGTTCAATGCCATTACCGCCACTGTAATCACTGTACAAATGTCCCATCATCCCCTTCCCCAAAATACAGTGGTTGGCATTGCAGTCACTATCAGCATTAGCATGCAGCAGGTGCGATATCACTGGGCATGGCTGTATATGATTGCATAGTGTGCAAATGTGGGACACTGCTTCTACATCACAGCTGAAGTTCCATCAGCCCTGTGGCTGCATTCAGAGATTAAACTTGACCTTGTGTCTCAGAAGCAGATTTCATACACTTGCTCTGTGTTTGCATATTAAATTTACCTAAACTGCTCCACATACTCCATTTAATTAGAAAGTAAGATGATAAATGCATAGAATTTCAGAGTTTAGATGGATAACTATTCAGTAGCTCTTCTGAATTTGAAAAGGTTTATGAAATAATTGAGCTGTTTGCTCAGAGAAATTAACTGTTTTTTTTTATTTATACAATATGCATGAAAACAAATGTAAAAAAAACAATGTTATCTCCACATACCCGGTGTGGTACTGTATGCATGATACATTTTAGAATCAGGATGTTGGATAAAAAGTAACCTTACCTGTTCATCAGTACCCCTTATGAATTTTTGCTTTACAGCTGGAATATACAGCACTTTCTTGGTGGGGTAGCACATTTTAATCAATGGTTCAGGGGGCTAGGGGATTCAGCTTTGGCTGAGGAGAGGGGGCACTTTGAAACACTCTGTGACATTCCCAGTACAAATACCCAGGGCAGGAAGTACACCCTGTGAAATGCTCTGTGACATTCCCAGTACAAATACCCAGGGCAGAAAGTACACCCTGTGAAACACTCTGTGACATTCCCAGTACAAATACCCAGGGCAGGAAGTACACCCTGTGAAACATTCTGTGCTATTCCCAACTGAATACATAATGAATCAGAAAGTCAAAGGGTATAGCTTTGATCCAAATTAAGGAAGTTTTTTCACAGGGCTCGAATGCTCATATATAACTGAATCTATGGTTCTAGAAATGCAAAGTCATTTAAAGGCAGAAGGAATTGTTTATTCTTTGATGCTGATGATTTTAGGGACATGAACATATTTCTTGGTGTAGTTTTTCCCTCAATCTGCTGCCTCCTTCATGGTGATTCCTACAACCTTGGATTTTTGTGACAGCACACCTCCAGAAACAGGATTAGCAAACTGAAATCACAGCTCAGGATGCTGCCCAGCTAGGTTTTGAAGCCTGACACCACACCGCAACATTGGTTTGCTTTTCAGTAGCTCCTCTGAATTAGAAACAAGTTTATGAAATAATTGAACTGTTTGCTCAGAGAAATTAACTTTTTAAAATATTTATACAATATGGATGGACAAAATACAAATGTAAAAAAAAATGTAATTCTCGATACCCATGCAGTACTATAGGCGTAGTAAATTTTAGAACCAGGATGTTCAATAAAAAGTACCCTGAACCTGCCCATCTTTACCCCTTTATAAACTTCTGCTTTACAGTCACAATACAGTATATAGTACCTTCTCTGTGTGGATAGCACCTTTTACTGAATGATTCAGTGGGCCAGGAGATACAGCTTTGACTGAGGAGAGGGGTCACTTTGAAACACTGTGACATTTCCAGTAGAATATGAGGGGGTACACCTGTGAAACACACTGTACCATTCCCAACTTGAATATATAATGAATAAGCAGGTCAAAGGATACAGA
The DNA here is from genome assembly GCA_016271365.2 of Neoceratodus forsteri. Lineage (NCBI taxonomy): Eukaryota > Metazoa > Chordata > Ceratodontiformes > Ceratodontidae > Neoceratodus > Neoceratodus forsteri. The sequence goes on along the minus strand of CM057450.1, from coordinate 652,931,820 downwards.
TTTGACTGAAATCAAGGATGTTTTGCACAGGATCCTAATATACTGTATATCTATCTATCTATCTATCTATCTATCTATCTATCTATCTATCTATCTATCTATCTATCTATCTATCTATCTATCTATGTATATATATATATATATGTGTATATATATATATATATGTAGATAGATATATCTATCTATATATATATATACATATACATATCTATATATATGTGTGTGTGTGTGTGTGTATATATATATTTATAAAATGGTGTGGTAAAATCATAGAAATCCCACTTATACAATTGGACAAAACACGTCACATGACCTGCATTATTTCCAATGACCTGACGCCTTCCACTACGACCATGCCCCTGAACTACTTTCCAGTCCTCAAAACTTTTCACCAGCAGCAAGACCACTCCACACCTGGTGCAGCTAGACACCCACACTAACACACATATGCAACTGACACCCACAGGCATAAGTAAATATACCAGTAGTAGCCCCACACTGTAGAAACTGATCTCTTCATCCTACCATTAATGTTTACTTAAAATTTAATTTAAAAATCAAATCCTGCCTGCCATTTTCACAGTCTCACAGTGTACAACCACTTTTATTACTGTAACCACTGTGACCAATCAGTCTGATTAACAGAAACCTAACTGTATATATAAAAGTAGAACATACATTCTTTGTTGTCTTCTCTAATTTCTGTAAAAAAGCTGTATTCCATGGAGAATACCGCTGAGTCTGTGATTTACTTTCATTGTCGAAAGGGTGATCGAGCGGTGCATCTCAGAAACTGAAAATTCCAGTTAAAGTCGAAGTCTCGCCAGGCTTGTGTTCAGGGTGACTCCTTCGCCTTAGTTGTCTTGTTTTGGCAATAGTACAGAGTCATGCGGAAGGCGCGATGAGCGAAGCGAAGTCGGTAATTTTAGAATGCAGACGGAAAGGAGCCAGTGCTGCCATGGCAACACTCGCCTCACTCCTTCTACCTTCCTAAAATTACCCACTCGCCTGATCTATCCTCGCCTCCTTCCGCAGTGTGTATGGAACTACTATTACCGAAGGCAACACAAACTAATACGAGGGAGTCACTTTTCTGATTTTTTAAACACAGCAGGGCTTACTGCTCTTAACAGCTTCTCACTTTCTGAAATGTGCACCCGGTCACACTATACTTCTGCAGTAAAAGTGAAAGTCATTTATGATACAGTTTTTTCACACCAAAAGTGCTAGTAAAAGTGAAAGTCATTTACAGATACAGTTTTTTCACACCAAAAGTGCTCCCAATCATACTTGCCTCCTCATTTTTTCAATACAACTTTATTTTAAACCTCTGCCAACATATAATTTATTTACCAACTACACAGAGGGACTACTTTTCCACCCACCCCAAAAAATCTATGGCCATTTTATAAGATAGATATACCACTCTGAGGTGCGGTCGCTCCTGATATATGCATGCCTTGGACTAGTTGATGCACTCGGCCTGCTGCCCATGCAGTATAATGCACCAAGGCGTATGATATCAGAGCCATCAAGACACCTCAGAGTGGTATATCTATTATATATATATATATATTTTCTGACTCTAAGGTGCCAGAAACATATTGCAAAACTGATATGCCCCTGTATAGTGACTCTATTACAGTGAAAATGTTGATGGCGACAACATTGACATTTTTGCTGTAATAGTCCACCCCAGACCACGGCACTCTATCTCCTGGTCCTGCACCCTCCCAATCCAACTCTGACTCAGAGTTATAATCCATAGATCTGGGGGCAGAGACCCCCACTTAGGATTCGGGCAAAGCCCCCAGTGAAGAAACAGCCAGGGTCTCCAGTCAAATTTATGTCAACCGCAAGTTGTGGTTATCATAAATCCATCTCTGTAATGGCGGTTGACAACTTAATTGTTGAACAGGCATCATACAGCCTCAAAACTAATCTGAACACAGGAAGAACAGTCTGTTTTTTGCCGCTGATAATTTTAGGGACATGGACATATTTATTGTTGCACTTTTTCTTTTAGTCTGCTGCCTCCTTCATGATGATTCCTAAAATCTTGTTTTTTTGTAACATCCCACCTCCAGAGACAGGATTAGCAAACCTGAAATCACAGCTCAGGATGCTGCCCAATTCCAGTTTGAAGGCTGACATCTTAACACAACCTGGGTTATAATATAATAATAATAATAGGTTTATTTGTTCAAACATGGAAAAAGGTAATTACAAACATAATACATACTAACAAAAACATCAATATTTACAATAAAATACACATGCTATCAGTAGATTTCCAACAATTTGAGGAACACTAAATAACAAACAGATATCTGTTCAATTCTATGTGCATTTGATAACAAAGTAGCAAGCAACAAAAAATGGTACAAATATCTGTAAATATCAATCATTTGTTAAAATGTGCATCTCTAGACTAATTTGCTCCTTGGAGGCAGTATAACACAGTGGTTTAAGGCTCTGAGCTGCAAATCTGGAGACCTAGGTTTGAATCCCACAGCCCCCATTTGCATACTGTGTGACCCTGAGCAAGTCTCTTAACGTCCTTGTGCTCCCAGGTTGCACCTGCAACAAGCTTTCAGCTTAGTGTGCCACTCCTGATTAAATAACTGGAAAAAAAATATCAAATGACAAATACATTCTATACTATAATATATTCACAAACTTTACTTTTTTCATGTAAGTCATTTTAATTTATCATGTACTTTACTATGCCCTGCTGATTTATTTTCTACTTGAAGAGTGTCTATTCTCACCTCTTCAGACCTAGACAAAAATCAGTCAAGGCTAACATTCAAAAGGCAGAGCCAAAGACGGAGGTTGGGCCAGGTGGCACCATGTTGGATCAACCTGTCCCACAGTGTTGGCCCTACCCAATCACATCCCAACCCATCTATACCCACCTGGCATCCAACTGGACACTCTGAATCTCTAGGGAAAATCCATCAGGTGTACCTCACAGACCACCTCCAAACCAGTCACTCCTGTCAACCATTCCTGAAGTGTCAAATGTGACTACATGTTATGAGAGGGGCCCATCTGATCACACTGTGTTCCAATTATGCCTAACTTGTAGCCAAAAGAACATGCTGGCATTGGAGGCAATCTATTTGGGACACTATTCTGCTTTGTGTCCCACAGACCACCCCCCCATCCAGCCACTCCTGCTGGCTACTATTGAGGTGAATAGTGGAACTCTGTGTCACAGTTAGGATCTGTCCATTCACACCATGTCCCATCTGCTCCAACCTGATGGCCAGTCAGACATGCTTACATTGAGGCACTTCTATAGGTGCACCATGTGACTCATGCTGCTCCATGCCCCATCGAATTACCCTTGATTCAGCCACTCCCATTGGCTGCTCCTAAGGCATATAATGAGACTCCATATCAACAGGCACATCCATCCCCTGTGAGAGCATTTCATCCTGACAAGTGATGCCAGAAAGCCACAGGGCAGTCAAACAGCCATCTCCTGCAGTGATGTCCATCTTTGGCCATCTTTGGCCTCCCAACTGACAGATGCCCAATCAAATAGAAGCACATACCAATATTTCTGCACCTGTATGCTCATTTTAGGGTTTGCTTATATAGATCAATTTGAAAATTAAGATTAATTTGTAAAGGTACATAAATAAATGTATGAACAAACATTTGCATAGAAACTTTCCCATTTATACTATGCACATGCAAGAACTCCTTACAATTTAACTGTATAGAGACTACACACACCAGTTTTTGAATCAAGTATTCAAAGATCCATTATCTCAGGAGTCTGCCATTTAAAGTATTCAAAGCTCCATTATCTCAGGTGTCTGCAGTTTAGTAAATGGGGTCCAATGAGCAGTGGGACCACTGAGCTCTGTTTATATCCAGGAGTCCATAAGACCAAATAAGACCAAGGAGCACTATTGCATCTGCTGAAAGCAGTCTATACTCCCAAGAATAAAATTTGACCAACAAATGTTAAGCAAATCCAGTCAGATTATGAATTAGTTTGTAAAAGTGAAAACTAGTCCTTACGGTCAAATACGGTCAAATATAAAGTCAGGAGAAATGATTCATATATAGAATTAAGAGCATTCAAATTTTCACTCATTGAAACAAGTATGGTTTCTGAGAGTGATATATCAGTTGGCTCCATATCCAGGAGTCCTCTTAACCAATACTAATTACTGTCATGGGAGAAGAAGCTTAAAAATTACCTTCCAGGGGATGCTACCCTGCAGTTAACTTCCGCTACTTACTAGTGCGGTATTCCAGTGAGGCTAATAAAGAGTCAAACTTGACTCCTGTCTCTCATAATGGAAAACTGCATTTTCCACAACTCTCCTGTTGTTGGTAAGCACACACTATTTTACAGCTCCAGCTTTCCTGTTTCCCACACTGGTAGTCCCTTTAACGGAAAAAACACTTTTCCAGTAATTTCCAGCAGCTCCAAGCAATTTCACAGGAATGTTACCATCAACTCTCCTTCTTTTCCACTGGCTCTGTAGGCTGCAAAACCTGAAGTTCAAACATAAGAAAACACTCCTCTGAGAGTAATAACTTTGGGGTATTCTGACTCAGCCTACATAAAACACCAACCCTTGGGCATCATTGGCATATATTTTATAAGAAAACAAACATGTCAGCACTTTAAAGTGCTATCAGGGTTCTAGCTATTCTGGTTAATCTTTCCTACTCTTGGTTCCAAACCAAGCACACACCTCGGCAGTTCAGGAAAAAGCCTTGCCATTTTAATCAAAGAACTCTGCATCAAAGGGCAATAGCTGGAGAGCTTTAAACAAGAGTTTAATTCCTTTTTGTCTCTCACTCTGACTCAGCAGTTGTTCGTCAGATGCCAAAGTCCAGCGCCACCAGCATGACTAGTTTGTACATTCAAAGGCAGCAGAAATATTTAAAATGTGTTTTAAACACTAAAGGAAATGCATATCCAACAGCAATATGTTAAGATAACATAAGACTTATTCATAAAAACTTAAATAAGGTGCTCTAAAAGTCAGCAAACAAAGGATGAGAATGATACAGCAGAGAGCAGAGCAGCAACACAGTCATCTTGCTACTCCCCACAACCTGGGTTACTATTCAGTAGTTCCTCAGACTCTTTGATACCCCTCCCTGCAGCTGTGATTAGCAAACCTGAGATCATGTCTCAGGATGTTGCCATGCTAGGTATTAGGCTAGGCGTTATACCCTGACACAGAAAAGAGATGGGCATGAGATATAGAACAGTGCAAAACACTTACTGCTGGAAAAACAAAGATTAATTTTATTATTACTATTTTTACATAGCAGTGGCACAACCACTGGCATGAACAATGGCTGGCATCACTTTATCTGTATGATGAATATATTTATTACAGTCTTCAGCTAGCAGCACTCTCCTCCAAAGTGTTTTTGCCCTATATTAGCTGAGCACACTTCTTGGTTTAACACACCTCCAAATGCGATACTTCATCTGGTGCAGCACCATCTCTACTGAGTTCAGGTCTAGTGATTTACCTGGCACCCTGACCTGATTCACTCCCTTGTCCTTCATGTACACCAAAGATGTTGTATGTTTTGGGTCATTATCTGTACAAGAGAAAGAACACATATGTAAGTAAACACATAGACTACTGTGTTGTATATCCCCACCACGAACACAGAGAAACTGTCAGTGCAAATTGCTCTGCCAGTATCAAATCTTGAAAAGCTAATGCCCATCTGCACATGCTCACTCAATAAAGGGCACCAGTCTATTGGACACTATCTCCTCTCTGAAGAAATTATCCTTCATGATACTGAATAAAAGTCTCAGCTCTGGTTCAGTGGTACGTTGGCACCCCAGAAGGGTATTTTCAGGGGCTGTTTGGGCTATTTTAATGCAAGAAATCTTTTCTTCAGAAAGCCATGAAACAAAAAGATTGCATTTCTATTGTACTCTGATCAGTAAAAATAATGGGCCCTATTCACAAAGGTATGGATTATACATGCAAAATATGCATATAATGTCTGCATAGCTGTGCAGCTCCAGAAAGGTGCAAGGTGCACAATATTCACAGCTGCGAGCACCCACAGGGCACCTGTCCATGGCTGTTCCCCCACTGCACAGCTGCAAAGGGGTAGATCTCAGCTACACAGTGGGTGGATCATGGGGCTTAGGTAGGCATCCAGTGGAATGCTAGGACTGGATCCCATAGTGATTCCCCTTCTAAACATGAGCAGGGGATTCTGGGCAGGTATGGAAGCCCTTTTTGTGTGTATGAACTTCCCCAGGGTTCACTTTCTACTTGCAGTGGGAAACATCCCAATACCCAGACTCCTGAGTAAAACTATACTGAAGGGAAACTGCTACCGACAAAACTACTTTGTCAATAATAAAGTCTCGAATGCTTGCTTTTCTTTGTCTCTGTATTTTTATTATTAATTTGTTATATGAGGTCCCTGTACTCTAATTGATACTACAGAGGTACACTGCAGACAGCTAGCATTTAGGTATATGTTATACTAACATATAGGGCTAAGAACATCTACTGTACAAGAGTAGATGTCAGGATATAGATGAATATGATTTCTATGCTTTAATTTCTAATATGCACATGTATTTCTTGCTTACAAAATGTTAGGACACCTGTGTCCTTGTAGTGTTATGATATATGAGTCTGCATTGCCATCTTCTGATGATTTGTATTAGTACGCGGCTATGTATGAACTGTATTCCTTGTTTCCACAAAGTGACGACTATACAAAATTGTATAATGTTATCTGGGACTGAGAAGCCACCTCTAATTTAGCCAATAGGGCTCATCACTATAACTAGAAATGTTTTTGTCTTACAGTAACTATGGTAACTATCTTAGGTATATAATGTAAGACACTATGTCTTTTAACTCAGAGACCCCAGGAGGCACGGTGATTCCTCAAGGTACAGGGAATGCTTAGCATTGGCTCCCAGTTCCTAATGGTAAGAACTGCTTAGGGCAACTGTGATTTTCCTTTTGGTAGTAATAAACAAGATTTATTAATCTTATACAATGTGTCTCTGTGATTCCCTGCATTCCCATTATTGTCAAGAACCTGAGAGTGAGGATTTAGACCTCTTGACAATTGATGACCGTGTGCAAGCAATATTTGGTGTTTGCAAAGTTTTCTCTTGTTGCTACAACTAACCATTCCCAATGGGGACAGAAGGTGTGCACACCCGTATCATCTCTTACATTTTTCACCCACTTTGTAAGTACTTGCAAAGTCTGGTTACTTACTGGGTGTGGTCGATGCCGACTCACCTTACCCCACCGCAGTTTTGAACTGTAAGCTTACAAGTGCACAGTAGCCTGCCTGTGAATCAGAGCACCTGTTGCAGATCGATACACAGCACGGCGCCTTTATCACAGTTTGATTTTATGTTCCCTCTCACTAAATGGCCACTGCATCGAATATCTGTGCAGACTTGAGACTCGATGTCTCAAACTTTCTTGCCTCCCATGGAGGATGGGCTGACTTCGCCCTGGACACAAGTCAATCTGATAACGCCGTGCTGGGGATTTCAACCCAGTACTCAGAGATGAGACAAGACAAACAACCAGAAAGTGAGAAGCTAAAGGCTGTTTGTCATGGCTCCCTATGCTGCTCTGGAAGCCTCTGAAGTGAGGTTTTGAGCCCTTGATCTGCAGGTCTCATCTCTCAAGCAGGAGATGGGACTAGGGAAACTGAATGTTTGAATGAGCAGGATTTGGAGTTGGAACTCCAAATCCTGAGGCATGAAAAGGATTCACTTTGCATCATTCTGTGCAATAAAATGAGCAGGAACTTTGTATGTTGAAGCAGGAGTGTAAAAGTTTGAGACAGGATAAGAGGCAGGCATTGCAAATGAATGATATATTAAGTAGAACTAATGATCAGATCCATGATGAGTTGTGAGAGCTTCAGGATGAAATAAACCAGGTACATAATGATTTAGGTGTAGCTACTAAGGACAATCGTGAATTGAGCGCTTCATATAGAGAGTTACAGAAGCAGTTAAAGGATAATGTTGACGTGAATGTTGAAAAATCAGTCATGAGGACTGTCAATGTAAAATGGCGAAGCTGCACCATCAGCAAGAGGTGCTGGCTGGTCACATCAAGGCAATGGGTGGTGTAGCCCATCTTGACAATGTCATCTGAGGAGGAGGAGTCAGATGATAACATTTCTCAGTACAATGCCCAGTCACACCCCTACTATGACCCAGTGACCCCACCCTGCCATTCATAACATGGTGGACCCCCGTAAGAGGACACCACATCCCTACGTCATCAACGGCATAACGATCATCACTGGTGATGCCAACATGGTGACCCCCATGATGGGGGGGGGAGCAGGCCCAGGCCTAGTCCCAACAGCAGCACTGATCATTGCGATTTCTGTGGACAATAAGGAAGAGATGGAAAAAATTATTGATTATGCCTTAGGCATCGTGACCCTTCCCGAGAGAAACAAATGGGTTCTCCGGACTCAGATTAAGCAGCTGTTACAGGAAGCTGCTACTCGGGAAGGAATAGTCCATACTGTGGCTGAAGCTGCAGCTCAGGCAGCCCTGTAGTGTGCCTGAGACAATCTACCTCAGAACAATCATCTCAGCAATCCCCTACAAATGGTCCACTCTGTTCAGCAGATAGCTGACAGCATTGGTCGGATGAACCAATCCGACAACCTTAGCTGCTACTTGGAAAAGGTGCATTCCAAGTGTGAAATGCTTAGTCTCACTGCAGACTATGAAGTCCAGATACTATGCCAGACCATTGATCCTGGCCTATGGGCAAAACTCCCCAATGCTATCTGGCAGGATTGCCATGCCACCTTTGATGAAGTTGCAGCTGAACTCATTACTGCACATAACCCAGGTGTGGTATGAGTGATGCTCGCATACCCTGTGAAACAGAATGAGAATGAAGGAAAGTCCTGCGACCTTCTACCAGAGGCTTTGGATGGCCAATTGAGCAGGAAAGGATCTTGCAGGAGAAGCCGCAGATGCAGACCTTATTGAGTACAAGACCTTGTTCCTTTGGAATATGATCCTTGTAGTAGGAGAGAAGGTAGAGCCAACCACCTATCCCACCACAGAAGGTTTGCTGACATCCTTCAGAAGACAGAGAGAGAGTTTATCAACTCTACATCCATGATTCAAGCTTCAGCTTCAAGAAAGTAGCCACTGTGGAATCCATACCTGAGGCCATGACACACTACAAGGTGGAGGGGCAGGTGCAAGAGAAACAGCCCCTCCCCACAGATAACCAACACCCCCAGCAGGCCCAACAACAATCCTGGGGTGGGAACTGGAACTACCATAAAAACAAGAAACACTGGAAAAACAATAAGGGTAAACAACAGAGACCAGGCACTTTGTATAGGGAAATAGCCGTTGAGAACAGAAGCCTCCGAGACCTTCTTGGGAAAGTGTGTTCTGTAGCGGATGCTGTCCCATTTTGGGCCCTTGCTGCAGTACAACTGGAAGGGCAGGTCTCAACAGGCTGTGGGGATACTGGAAGTCCAGGCTTTCAGGCCCCTACAGGCCTGAACCCGGAAGTGACTCCCTATATAACATCAGTACAGCATGGTGAAATGGTTCAGGAACCAGGCCCAAACGCTCTTTCTGGAACTTCCCCATGCCTCCACTGGTATGGATTGACAATTACAGGCCCCAGTTCATATTGTAAACAGGATGGTCTTGGATACAAATGGAAGGCCCTGCACAGAGGCTGAGGTCAGGGTCTGCCTATTTACAGTATTACTGGATACAGGCACGGCAGTGTCTGTATTACAGGATGACAACCCAGACACATCACCTTGGTCCACTGGACAGAAGACCAATATGTCTGGTGTAGACAGAACTAGGCTACCTGCATACCATTCCCTACCACTACCAGTGACACTGGGACATCTGAAGGCATATCACACCTTCCAGCTGATGGTACTGCTTGATCACACTAGTATTATCAGAATTGACTTCTTGTCACCACATGGCTGTGTGTTGGATCTAGCCAACATGTTATTGATACAGATTCAGGGACAGTATCGCACTGTCATGATCCCTGACTCACATGTGGTTGCAACACTATCCACAAATGACAGAGAGTATGATGCCATAGATTTGTTTAAGAACCACAAGCTTTTCCCAAAGCTCTTTCCCATCCTGCAAAGGCATCTGGAGGCATTTGCCACCAACAAGCATGATTGTGGCAAGATGCATACTGTCGTTGAGGTGACAGGCCCAGTTCATGAGAGGCAAAGGCAATATCTCTTCCCATCTGAGGCTGTGCCTTCTCTTAGGGAAACAATCATATCACTTCTCAAGCAAGGTGTAATCAGAACATGTGTTTTCACTGCATATTCCCCCATGTGGCTTGTAAAAAAACCCATGGGCACATGGAGACTTACAACTGACTACAGGAGACTAAAACAGGTCACCCCTAGTTGTGCCTCAATGGTGGCATCAGCACCAGATGTGCTACAACTACTGACCCCTGACCAACAACTGTTTAGTGCCCTGGATATTTTCAATGGTTTCTGGTCATTGCCATTGGCCCCCAGGAGTCAATGTAAGTTTGCCTTCTCCTTTGAAGGTAGGCAGTACACAGGGACTTGCTTGCCACAGGGGATCCATAACAGCCCCTCCCTATTCCACCTGCATATGATGGACACTCTTGAAGGTTTCTCTATACCCCAGTGCCTCTTGTAGTATGTGGATGAACTGTTGCTGACCACAGCCACACAGGAACAACATCTGGACCTCTAAGATGAATTGCTGACCCTCATTCAAAGGACAGGCCTCAAATGTAAGCCAGAAAGCACAACTGTGCCAGAAAGAAGTATTCTTTTTGGGTCTGAGGATAACAGAGAAAGCAGAAGCCCTACCTGGAAGAAGACGCAGGGATTACAGGACTTGCCACTCCCGACCAGTTTGTCTACCCTTAGGAGATTTATAGGTATGGTAAATTATTCCAGAGATTTTATTTGTGATTTTGTTCAGAAGGCCACCCCCTCTGTATGAACTACTGAAAAAGGATGCTCCCTGGACTTGGGACCCCATACATACCCAAGCTGAAACATCACTGAAGCAGGCCCTGGCCTCAGCTCCAGCTTTGGTAAACCCCAATCCAGCCTTGCCATTCCATCTGGAATCTTTCATCTCTGACATTGCAATGTCTGCAGTGTTGGCCCAGATGGTCCATGACACCTTACGACCCATTGCATATTCTTCTCAGCTCTTGTCCCCACTGGAACAGAAGTATAGTCTTTGTGAAAGAAACCTTCTGGCCACCTACTGGGCTGTCAAGCACTATCTGTATATCATTGGGTATTCCACCCTGATCATTAAAACAAATCACACCCCAATAACTTTCTTGCTCTCAGACGGAGTAAAGGATGGATCAGTCTTCAATACCAGATTGACACACTGGTCCCTTTTCCTCCAGGATAGGGACATCAAGGTTCACCCAACCAAAATGCCATCTATGCTGGCACATGTCCTCCTTTTCCAAGGAGAACCACATGACTGTACACTGCAGCCACCTGATCTACAAGATCCAGGTCCTTTCCTTCCTGATACATCACAAGTACTTGAGGACATCTCATTGTGTTGTGTCTTTACATATGGATCAGCCTCCTATTATCAGGGAGAACAGAAAACAGCAATGGGTATATTCATGAGTTACCCTTTTGGTAACACTGTCAAGATTTCCAAATGTTGCAGTGTAGCGTCATCACATTATGCAGAAATGGCAGTGGTGGCCTGTGCCCTCGAGTTCATCCAGCATGGAACCGAAGATACCATAATTTTTATAGACTTTAATTGTGTTTGTTGCTCTCTTACAGAATTTCTCCCTTTCTGGCAGAAGAACTCCTTTACCTCTTCCGATGGCGCCCCAGTGAAACACAAGGAACTGGCAATATATATTCATTCACAGGCACAGAACTTTGCATACAAACTCTATGTACACAAGGTTAAGGCCCACTCCATACATGACCCCTATCATGCCTTCAATGACACAGCAGACATCTTTGCTAAGGAAGGGGCCTGAGGGGAGAACATCTGGATGATGGACCATCCAGAAGCCACAGCGGCTGTACACATTGCAGCAGTCAGGAAGAAACCTGAACCCTTCTCCCCCTTGGATTTGTCAGAAGCCAGCATGCTGACTCTGCACTCAAGGATTTGTTCATATTTCTGGACAAAGGTACCGAGAAGAATCTACTTACCCATAACCCATACCAAAAGCATGAAGGTAAGTTACACTTGTCCCCAGATGACAAGCTCATTTGGTACCAACCAGATGACATCACCATGAAACTGTGGGTGGCTCATCATCATCTTAGGTCCAAATCTTTGCACCAGGTGCATGACACCCCCACTGGTGGGCACCAGGGAGTTGAAAACACACTTCAGAGGCTCAAGACCACCGCATGGTGGCCTGGTGCCATCAAGGATGTCAAACAGTACATACAGTAGATAACTGTCTTGTTTGTGCACAAAACAACCCCCTTCCCACCAAAAGGAACACCAAGATACTACCACAAAGGCATTCCAGCCCTTGGCATGCTTTACAGATTGAATTCATTGGTCCCCTCACCAATACCAGTAGAAACAACAAATATGCCCTTGTGGTAACTGATATCTTCTCTAAATGGGTTGAGGCTTTCCTCACCAAGACATGTACTGCAAAAGCCACTGCCAAAATCCTGGTGGAACACATTTTCTCCATGTGGGGCCTACCTCTTAAGGTGGGCTCCAAAAAAGGAACCACTTTTACAGGTGAGTTGATGAAAGAAGCCCTTGAACTACTTGGACATCACCAAAAGTTCCACATACCATACCACCCGCAATCCTCAGGTTAAGTAGGAAGGGCCAACAGACAGATCAAGCAAATGCTTTCCAAGTTTATTGAGGACAATCTCAAGGATTGGGATTTCCTACTGCCGTTACTCTTTATGGAAATTAGGGGCACACCCTCAGCCTCTACTCAGTTGACACCCTTTGAGGTGATGACTGGCAGAAGTATGAGGTTACCTGAATACTTGTTGTTTGACCTGCACGCTCCCACAGCAGATCATGTGTCTGTGGATCAATATGTGGAAAAGTTGAGAAAATACCTAATACACACTCATTTGTATGCTACCAACTGCATGGGCAAGGCCCAGCAACAGTTCAAAATTCAGTTTGACAAACACTCACAGGAAGTGGATTGGCAAGTTGGAGGTTAGGTAATGGATCTCAGATTTGGGAATCCAACATGCTCTTTTTCCAACAAGTGGGAAAGACCCTACCCAATTGTCAACAAACTCAGTCCAGCAGTCTATCAAGTTAGACTAATGCAAAACAACAAATTGACTGACAAGTGGTTAAATGCAAACCAGTTGAAACTGTATAAAGGAGTATAATTACTTTTCCCCACCCCATTGGGCAGAAAAGTACTAACCTTGCTAATGTCTGATTTTCCTTTTTGGATACACTGCCTCAGTTGTTGCTCCTGTTAAATCTACTCTACAAATTAAGTGGCAAACCAGATTTCAAGGACAAATCCTCTCCATGGCCAAACTCTCAAAGAGAACTTTCCATGGATGACCCAAAGCAAAATTATCCCAGAATGGTACCTTGTCCTTGCACCAAACCTCTGTTAGACATTCCTGTTTATAAAATATTACTGCCTTAATTGACCCCTCCTATTGTGATATGCTTTCTAAGGATTCTGCCAGGAAATGTTGTGCCATACACAACATGGCTTCAGCTGCCATGTACTTATCCATGTTACCCCAACTGAGAAACAGCTTTTGGAATGTCCAAAACAAAACCCTGGTCCTTATAGTGGTCTCACTGCCACTGCTTTATCTGGCTCACTTATTAACAACTTACAATATATGCATATACCTGTTCTGTTCTGTTTAACCTGACTAACTGGAATATGAAAGAATTTGGTATGTGTCATACTACTAACATATCGTTGTTTTATAGTACCTTATTACTTGATAGCTTAGCAGTTTTTCAGATTCATAATCAATACCCTATTGCTGGAGTGCACACCAACGAACATAGAGGCAATTTTAGGAGAAAACTTACTTCTCCAAATCCTGATACACAGAGTCATAAGTCCAAAGCTTTTGATAAAGTATCACATAAAGTCTTACTACAAGAATTGGTCAAAATTAAGTTGCAACCTAATATTATAAACTGGATACAGTCATGGTTGGAAAACAGAACTCAACAGGTATCAGTCAAGGGTCACCTGTCTGCGACGGGTGTAGTGACTAGTGGTGTTCCCCAGGGCTCCGTCCTGGGTCTGATACTGTTTAATATTATGGTCTCTACACTGCCTACTACTGCTAAGATATGGGTCGCAAAATATGCTGATGACTGTAAAATGGGTAGTTTGGTAAGCACCTTTCATGATAAATGCTCCATACAAAATCATTTAAACAACCTATCAAACTGGGCAAAGGCTTTTGGTTTGTTTTTTAATGTTGACAGATGTAAAGTCTTACATTTGGGCAAAAATAACATCCCCTTCAATTATTCCTTAAACAATGTTTATCTAAAAAGTATTTTGGAAGAAAAGGATTTGGGTGTCATAATCTCAGATAATTTAACTTTTTAAAAAAATAATATAATTAAAGTTAAAAAATGTAATAAAATAATTGGCTCTATTTTAAGAAATATCAAAAGTAGAGACTCCAAGGTTATTATGCCACTCTAGACCAGTCTGGTACGTCCCCCCCTTGGAATACTGCTCTTAATTTTGTGCACTAACTTCTATAAGGGGTTTAAATACTTCCTCACATTTCCTCTGAGCCATCCCCCTTCTTTCTTCAAATTGTGCTTCCTTGTTCTTGCACATCTCTTTTTCTGAAAGATTCTACCCTCTTGGACTTTGTTGATTACCTTGAGGTACTTGAAAGTTTATATCATGTCCCCATTGTCCCTCCTTTCCTTGTGGGTACACATATTAAGCTCATGAAGTCTCTCTTCATATGTCTTCTGTTGCAGACTCTGCACCATTTTGGTTGCCCTCCTCTGGACTGCCTACATCCTGTCTATGTCCTTGCAGAGATTTGGTCTCTATAACTGCATGCAGTACTCCAGATGGGGTCTCACCAGCTGTCTGTACAGAGGGATAACAATGTCCTGTTTTCTACTAGTGATGCCTCTTCCTATACATCCCAGTATCCTCCCAGCCCTCCTTACTGCCCTCTCACATTGCTTGCCCACCTTTAGGTCATCTGATGTCACTGGTGCCACAGGCACCCTTACTGGTCTCTTTGGTACTACAGTGTCTATCTGGAACAAAGCAGACATTGCTACTATCAAAGCACATTCACAGAAGTTTGAAGCTGGTATGAACAATGACATCATACTCCTATTATTGCATGGTGTGGATGGTCTTAGTCAGGAAGAATGATGCACTGTATATAATATGCACGGCATTGCTAAAACATTTACAGACACTAAAGAAAAGATTAACTCCCTTATTGTACAGAATAATACAGAGGCAAGTAAGCAATACATTGCTCATGAAATATTATGCTCTGCCTATAGGTCATATATTATCACTACCATCAAGAATCTCTTCCACAATCCAGAATCAGAAAGAATCCCTGATATCATACATGATAGAAGTATCTCTAAATGGCACTGTCCTCATTGCAAATCCCCTAACTGTGTTGCTATGTGTATGCTACAATCTCTTACTATTCCTATTTCTACTGCTCAAAATCTGTGATTTGTAACCAGGCACCCTAATTATGGTCCTTGCTTTACTTCTAACAAATGTTCCATTAAGAATACTATGTTTATGTCTTTTACTGTGTCTTTACCATGTTTTGATCACACTATAGCCATATTTGATAAATTAGCATCTGTACACTCCATTGGGCACCTTGATGAAGACATCTACAGAGAACGTCTCAACTTGCCACCTCTTCTAGTTTGTCATCCTCTTCTGAATGCATGGGTCTCACCACACATGGACTGTTGTGCTAAGAAAGGGTATATTTACTTGTGTCGCTGTGACGTATTTTATGTTATTAAAGCTGTATGTGGATATTCCCCAGACAGTATTGATTGGTCCTTTACCATGGACGATGACATCACCATGAATGGCACAGAATACCAGGACCCAACATCTACTCCAGATGCTTCTCAGTTATACCAGTCTTACTGAAAGGAGTTTCATCGGGTGTCAACACAGATTTCCAACCAGACTTACACTTGCCCAGTACAACTACCAAAATGGAGATTACCTACTGTAAAAATGCAATATAATTCAGATGGTGAATTTTGTGTGGTAACTAATTTTAAGCAATTTTACTTATGGAACTCAGTTATATGTTATTACCCAACCTAATGTTTGTTTCACTCCTCACTACACCACCATTATTGGGCACTCAGTTATCACCCCTGTCCCCCTTATTGAACCAGATATTATTGATGGTAACCCAGATTATCTTCTTACTCTTTCAGAGTATTTACCTTACTTTAATGTACACATTGATCCACTGACTTTAACACTGAAGTCACTTTTAGACAGTAAATATACCCACCTCATCCACATCAGCAATAATATGACCAAAGCAAATGAAGCAATATTTGATCTTATCAATGATGGTGATTTTAATAGTGCAGTTACTAATACTTGGTTAGAGATTACTTTTAAAGGTTTTGTTATTATACAAGCATTTTTGATATTTTTCCTTATCATTATGCTCTGCTGCCTCCGACGCACACTCTACCAACACTGTGAGCAGCAGGAGTTCCTTTCCAAGGCTCGTGCATTGGGTCTGTAAGCGACATCTGTTCTCTCTCCACTTCCATACTTTTGTTTGTGTTGCCCCTTTTGAGGCAACAAGGGGGGAATGTTACATGAGGTCCATGCACCCTAATTGATACCCCAGAGGTATGCCACAGACAGCTAGCATTTAGGTATATGTTATACTAACATATAGGGCTAAGGACATCTACCGTACAAGATTAGATGTCAGGATATGTATGCATATGATTGCTATACACTTTACTTTCTAATATACATATTTTTCTTGCTTACAAGATGTTAGGATACCTGTGTCCTTGTAGTGTTATGATATATGAGTCAGTATTGCCATCTTATGATGATTTGTATTACTACACGGCTATATACAAACTGTACTTCTTTGTTTCCACAAAGTGATGACTATACAAAATTGCATATGTTATCTGGGACTAAGAAGCCATCTCTAATTTAGCCAATAGGGCTGATCTCTGTAACTAGAAATGTTTCTATCTTACAGTAACTATGGTAAAAATCTTAGGTATATAAAGTAAGACAGTACGTCTTTTACCTCGGAGACCCCAGACGATACAGAGATTCCTCGCGGTACAGGGAATGCTTAGCATTGGCTCATAATTCCTAATAGTAAGAACTGCTTAGGGCAACTGTGATTTTCCTTTTGGTAGTAATAAACAAGATTTATCACTCTTATGCTATATGTCTGTGATTCCTTGCATTCCCATTATTTCCAAGAACCTGAGAGTGAGGGTCGGATATTCAAACTGCGCCCAAAAAGTGCGCAACAGCAGAAGCAAGCGCAAGTCACTTGCACACAGGGCAATTGGTGCGATATTCAAACATGGAGCAAGGTCAATTTCGCAAGCAGCCAACATCTGAATATCGCACAAACTGTGCCACAGCGCAACCAGGAAGGGGAAGCTGAGCAGAAATGATGCACCATAGCTCAACAAGGCTAGCCCAGCTGAGCAGTCCAGAGGTGCCATAGCACAAGCAGAGCCCCCCCAGCAGAGCAATGGAACTGCACAACCAGGGAGGTAGGTAGGCTGAGGCCCACCACCAGCCATGCCACACATGGGCACAGGAACACACTGCAGAACTAACAATACACCCGCACACCCCAAGCACAGCATCACTGGGGGAGGGATGGATGATAGACCGGCCCATGGGGACAAGCCAACAAAGCACAGCAGGGCCATGTCACCCCAGCACACCCACTGGCAGGCTGAGACTGCCACACACAGGGGGTCGACAACCACAGTGCACATCAGCCCCCCCTTCTGTACAGCACACCCTGCACTGTGACCCCAAGACACCACCCATGTGCAGTGACTGTCACTGCAGTAAACACCATGCAACCCCAGCACACTGCAACCTCGTGTAGCACAGAACCATACAAGCCACACCCACCCTGGGCACCCAGCAGTGGGCGGCAGAGATGGCAAGACCGACTGAAAGGTACTCCCACACCGGAGACACCTCCCCATGCACACACACACATACCCAGGACCATACCACCCCAGATGCCATGCACACCATTGCAACTGAGCAACCATAGCCAGCTGCAAATCAGAGACCACCACAGAATTCATAACAAAATATATATATTCAAAAAGATATGTACAACACCAACAACATCTATATACATATGTACAAGACAAGGGTGGGGTAGGGACAAGGTAGGGTGGGTAAGGGTAGGTGAACAACTGGGAGAGGGAAGGCAGGTGGAGGGCTGGGTGAAGTGGGAAGGAAGCGATTCAGCGCCTGGCAGGCTGGTCCCCTGCTGCCTGTTGATCCTCCTGGTTCCTCTGGCGTCGCTTGACCCCATGGCACTGCATGTCTCTCAGGAGGTCATGTGTAGTGACTGACACCTGTGTCAGCCGCTGGAGGGCACGGTCCATCTGCCGCAGGATGCTGAGACCTAGGAAAAGGGAACACAGTCAATGGCTGTGACTGTCCACAACCTGAACACCACCCACCCTGCAAGGCATATAGCCTAGTGCCCTGCACCTGTGATGGTATGCACCCACCCACAGTGACCATGCACATGACACGCCCAACCAGGCAGTACCAGCTATGTGCACCACTGCACACACACACTGCCCATGTCCGTCACAGCACAAACAAGGCTGTCAAGTGATGTGGCAATGTGGTGGGATGCCAGTTCCACAGCCATGTGCCCAGTGCATGCATGGACCACCAGTAACACACACACAGACCTGCAGTGACACTGGACAGTGATGACTGTTGCCTGTGTCGTGCATGGTTGTGTTGTGTTTTCCATGGCTGGTGGTCATGCCCACCTCCTCCAGCATGCAATAGCATCCATGATGTAATAACACTCACACTCATCAAGCAGCTGTGGCTGCTGCTGCTGCCGCTGTGGCCCACCCATCACGCCTCCTCCGGCTGCCACCTGTGCCCCGCCATGACCCTCCTCAGCCTGGGCCTGCATCCTCTCCACCGGGCCTGTGGGTGACAAATGTTGAGAAAAACATCAGTGTGACCCCAAAGCAGACTGCCCCCTGCCCCAGTAAGTGTGCCTACCCACACAGCCAGACCCATGCATCTCACACCTGCACACACTGACACAGCCAACCATGGCAGAGCCAGCCCCCATGCACCGCCACCAAAACACAATCACACCCCTACGGAGAATACAGGTGCATAGATGGTACACCCACCTGGTCCTAGGCACAGTGCCCCTCCCGGCATGTGACCTGAGGCATTGCAGCATGTCCGGCTCCCTCCTGTGGAGGTCACTGTACCTGTGCCTGCACTGTTCAGCAGACCGGCACCGCCCTGTGACCCTCTCCAGTTCAGTGGCCACCTGCAGCCACACATGGGTGCGGACCATGGTGAGGGGCTGATCCCCAAACAGTGCCCCAAAGTGAGGCTCAACCACTGCCACCAGGTTGGCCACCTCCAACTGACTCCACTGGGGAGCTCTCCTGCATGCCATTACTGTGGTAGTAGAGCAGGCAATATGGCGCCCCGCAGCGCGGCAACCCCATGTGGAAATGTTACGCAATAGACCACCATAGGTTCCAATCGCGCTGTTCGTATAGCGCCGTCGGTTCACATAGTGCTGTCACCAAACAGCGCAACATAGCTGTACACATGGCAGCCGAACAGCGCCAGGGGGCAAAGGTCAGACACCAGGTCAGGGGTCTGTGATGCAAGGCCATGCACAGCGCCATCTGACGTCTACACATCCTGCGTGACTGGTCACCTGCGTGCCAGTGCCACAGTGGACTATTGTGCAGTAGTTCCACAGCGCCATATGGTGCCCAGTGCTGTAGCACCACTGGCACAATGGTGGCCATGGCCTGAATTGCCGATTGCGCACAGCATGTCATCAGCGCGGCAGACACCTGCGTAAGCTACCTGGGCATGTGCAATGCAGTGTACCACATAGTCACAGATATGCGCCATTGGCTCAGCCGGCTCAACCGTATTGCACAAAGCGCAACGGTGCGATATTCAGCCGACACATGCAAATCATCTAATCAGCCATTCAAAGGTGCAGTGGCATGATTTGCATCTCATTACAGTTGCTCCACTCCTAATTTGCATGCATTGTGCTATAAATGTGCGACATTGGGCTGCACTGGCCAGATTCAGTTACTGCAGGTGAGAGGTGGGTTGCATGCTGTGTGATGTTCTGGACAATGGTCATGGGATAACGCCGTAGACTGCACAGTGACGGGTGTCCACTTCCACCCATACAGATCGACATGACCGAGCAGAGCCAAGGTGAGGCTGAGGATGCTAGGCAGAGGAGGAGGCCCAACTTCACCACGGCGGAGACACAGGCCCTCTTCCAGACCTACCTGGAGGAGGAGCCACTACTGAGTGGACGGCGGGGCACCCCTCAGGCCCGTGTGGCTGAATGGGAGGGGGTAGCTCGGGCAGTGAACCTGCACAGAAGCCACCAGTGCTCCATGCAGGAATGCAAAAAGAAGATGGGGACAGACCGCAGGAGGGTGAAGGAGAAGGTGGCAGCCCTCAGGGCGGCACGTGCTGGCACAGGCGGGGGCCAGCCAGTGGTGGTGGAGCTGACCCCGCTGAGGACCGACTGGCTGCATCAATGCAGTGGAGTGCTATTGAGGGCATACCAGGAGGTGGATTCCAGACAAGTGGAAGCCCATCACTGCACGGTATGACATGGTGGTGGTGTTGGGGGGGAAGGTTGTTCACATGCACTCACATGTCCTCACTTTCTGTTACAGATCCTGTTCATCTTCAGGGGATGGTGGTGATGGGTCCAGGCAGTGAGGAAGACCTGCTGGACATGGAGGAGGGTCCATCCACTTCTGTCACCAGCCAGCATGCACTGCACCAGCATGCACGCTGGGCTGCCAACTCTGGTGTCGGTGAGTCGGGTGTGGGGGATGCACAGCCTGTGTCTCAGCAGTCTGGCATGCAAGCATGCCAGCACGCTGTGACTGTGGCTGTAGCACGTACCTGCACCATTGATGATGCAAGGACTGCAATGAGCAGTGACGTGTGTGTCCCATGATGGACACACAGCAGGCCAGCACGTGCCCCTGGGCCTAGCTGGTTCCAACGTGTGTGCCAGCATGTCAGCACAGTCCCAGGCTGTGCCTGTCAGCACCGGTGGGGCAGCACCGGTGGCTGTGCAGGTGTCTGGCACTGTTGCGGCCACAGCAGTGGAATGAGTGGTCCCTGGGGGCACAGCGGTTGGAGGGGCAGCAGCAGCAGTCACCCACCAGGTCTGGGGGTACAGTGTCCAGTGGTAGCACATGCCCACTGCCCTTTGATATGCCCATTCCTGGTCCTGGTGAACAGCGCCCACCCTCAAGGGGTGTTGAGCATCAGGACCTTCCATACCCTGGGGGGACAGGATGCCATTGTGGCAGAGTACCCATTTGAAGAGCACACCCACCTGCTGCGGGAATCAGTACAGCAGCAAAGGCGGGTTGCAACATCCGTGGAGGCACTGTGCATGGCTGTGGAGTGGCACAGCAGGGACTGTGCTCTGAACCTTGCAGAGATGGTCCATATGCGGATGGATGTGACCGCCACCATTGACAGGCAGACCCAGGCATTGGTCGCTGTCATGGCTGCATTGGGCACACAAGCAGGTGCCCCTGTACCATGCACCCCACACAGTATGCTCTCCACTCCCCGTTCCCAGCGTCGTGCGACACAAAGCCTGTCGATGCCGGGTTCTGCTGTGGGCATCCCGAGCACCCCTGGTGCGGGTATGTTTGGCATTCTACAGACCCCAGTGTGGACAAGGTTGCGATCGCGCAGTGGGACCCCTGGTGGTCCATCGGTGCCACCCCATGTGGCCCCTGCTCAGCCTGCCAGTGCTGTTGGGTCACGGCGGGGCCGCCCATGCATCTGCGGTGGCTGTGGAATGGTGCAACATGACTGACCTGTCTCCCAGTGCGGGCCCTGTCTGGTGCTGCCCTGTGTGCACTGTGCGTCATGGTGGGCAGTGCACTGGTGGGTGCCCTGCACATCACGCCGACATATGGACCACCTGCACACCATCCTGACTGCTGTCCACAGGTGCGTGTGCATGATGATGCCTGCATTGTACTGTACACCAAGGTGCAAGGGTTCCCAGCATCTGACACACATACTTGGACAGTACAGGTGGTGGGTGTGGTCTGTGGATCTGTGTGTTTGCCATGCCTGTTCCTGCTCTGCTGTGCACCTGCCCATGTACGCTTTGTGCCTGGTGTGTGGGGGTGTGTGTGTGTTGATATGACTGTTCGCCCCTCCCTGATGGTGTGTTTGTGTGCCTGGTCCCTTCCACTCCCCTTACCGTCATGCACCCCTGGTGTGTTACTCTGTGTGCCTGTGGGTTGTGCCAGGACAGTGTTGGTTGCACATGGCCCCTTGGCTTACCTGTGTCATGCATAATGCTCCTCCGTGATGGTGTTCCAGTGCAGCTGGGCCTGCCGGATCAGTCGGGAGCCCCACCGTCCAAGGGGGGGCTGCTCATCACCATCATCACCGGCGCCGCTGGCATCCCCATCGCTGTTCCCCTCCTCGACCTGAATGGCTATCCCACAGTCTTTGGCCATGTTATGCAGGATAATACAGGCCAGGAATATCCCACAGGCCTTTGAGGGGCTGTACTGTAGGGCACCGCCGGAGGTGTCTAGGCATCGGAAGCATGCCTTGAGCATCCCAAACACCCACTCGATGATGTTGCATGTGGCGGCATGTGCCTCATTATAGCGTTGCTGCGATGGGGTTATGGGGCGCCGGTATGGTGTGAGCAGCCAGGGATGGAGTGGGTATCTGCTATCACCTGTGTGGAGATGGTGGAGATGAGTATCATGTTCAGGTCCATATTGCCAATATCCCTGTGTGCCACTACCATAGCACCTGTGGCATTCCCACCCTTGCCCCACGTTTGCAATTCCTACATGCGTACTCACCCACTAGATGGCCTGTGGGGATGTCCACACTCTCGAATTGATGGCACAGTGTGGACTGATACCATATAAAGGCATCATGTGCTCCACCAGTGTGTGTGGCACAGACATTGATTATGCGCCCAGTGGCATCATACACCACCTGGCAGTTAACTCTGGAATAGCCCTTCCTGTTTCTATATGCAGCCCCATCAGGGCCAGGTGGCATGCATATGGCCACATGGATGCAGTCTATGGCCCCTGGCATGCCAGGCATATGTGCTACCCTGTGGAACTCCTGTATGTTTGCTGTATGCTCTGCCGCGGTGCTGGGGAACTGGATGTGCTCCGCAGCATGTGGCAGCAGTGCGCTGAGGAATTGGGTGAGGATGCGTGATGTGGCCGACTGTGTGATGCCTGTGGTGTCCTCTGTTGGCCTCTGGAAGGTGCCCGTTATGAGCAGGCACATGCAGGCTGTCACCTTGGTCTCCACCGACAGAGCGTGACTCCGTCGTGAGGGTGCCTGCATCACATCACTGCACAGCTCACAAAGCTGTCTCAGTATTGCCCTGTTCAGGCAGTACCGGCCCACGATCTCTACATCTGTGTACAGCTCAAAGCTGATGCAGGCACGGTACTGCCTGTTGGGGGCGTACCGCCTACGGGCCCTTCCACGGCCACGTCCCCCTGCAGCATGCATTCTCACCCCCCTCATTACAGCTTCCATGTGGAAGCTGGCACTGTCCATCTCCCTGGCTTGTGACCCCCCCGGCTGATGTTGCTCTGTTACACCCGCTGTCCTGACTGCTACCTCCACTGCACCGGGTACCCCCGCTGGCCTCTGCAGCCTATGGCACACACTACTTCCCTTGCCTGCCCTGTTCTGGACTATCACTGTCTGTCTCTCTCTGTCTGTCTCGCTTGGCATCTCTGTAGCGTACTTGCACCTTTTCCTTGAGCCTTTTTATTTTGGCTAATTTCTGCTGTGGCGCAACTTCCGGCTGTTCCGCTGTTGCGCATTGCGCAACCCTTTGAATATCGCATTATGCTCTTTATGCATGGATCCACCCCCTTCAGTTGCGCATGCTGTCATTTGCATTGCGCTGTTGCTCAGCCTGTTTTCGGTGGCGCAGCTGCCTCCTGCTGAATATCACAGAATGGCGCACTTTCGGACTTGCGCATGTGCAACCCTATTGCGCATGGCGCAACCCTTTTGAATATCCGGCCCTGAGGGTTTAGACCTTCTGACAATTTCTTTTATAAATGTCTCTAATTTTGCTCCCTTCAAGTGTTTACGTACATTTCAGGAGTTCTTGTCCCGTCATCAGAACACAATGAGGCTGTATAGATAAACACAAAAACCTAATACACCATATTATGAATGAAGTATTTTTAACATTATCATATTTTCAAAAGTTTGAACTTCATAACATATAAATTTCATCACTATGTAGGGGAACATACTTGTTTCCAGAACTTGTACACTCTGAAACGTCGCACCTTTATAGTATTAAGTATTTGTCAATGCTGTGTGACCATCTGTAACAAAACATAATGGGGAAAGGGGGAGAGAGAAAGGAGCTGTGTAAATTGCATAAGTTTTAGTTTCAAATTAATTTGTCTCAAGTTTTATATTTCTATTCACATTCTCAATTGAAATCTCCTCTCCTTTAGGTTCATGTCAACTCTTGTAACTTCTGACAAATCTTTCCAAACTAGCTTATATGTTTTGCCTTTTATTATTTAAAAAAGTATTGTCACCAAAAAATTTAATTTTTTTATCTTACCCACCTTAAATTTTTCTGTAAGAGCAGCTTTTGCTAAAAATCCCCATAGTTTCCATCTAGTTCTTCACCTGTTGTGAAGAGACATCATGTATCATTATGTTGATCTTTTCCAAATAGTATTTGTCAGTTATTTGCCCCAATAAATGGATACTTTTAAAATCACTTCCCACTGTATCTAATTGTGGTCTTTATCGTGATCCACTTTTTGAAAGGGTGCACTTTACTCTTCAGTTCCTGCTTTTTAAAATGAACATTACTGTTGTAGTGTCCACCATTAACTTGAATGCCACTGGCATTTCTTCTTCTGGGTGCTTCTTTGTGCAGCTAGGAAGTGGCAGAGTCATGGATATTTATGCTGTGCCTGAGCGTGATGACGTCCTACTGTGATATCTCCCATGGCTCGGTCCAAAAAGGAAATCGCACACAGTATACAAGGGTAGACTTTTGGTGCGATTCCCCTTCCTATGAGTATTTAATGGTTTAAATGAAGGATTTAAGGGGAGAAATGAAGATCATGGCAGATGGCAGAGGAATTGGTTTAACCAGGTTTTTGGAAATGATCATTTTCCATTTCAGTCTTGAAATTTATACCTGTACCCTGCGTTTTAAAGCAAATCCAAACAATGTTAGGATAAAGATAATATTGCATGGTGTGGGGGGTGTTATGTTAGAGGGGAAGAGGTTGTGACTATGTGAGGTTGTTTAGCTAGATTGAACTCCTGGGTTACAATGTTACTGCCTAAAGCATTTAAACCTCACCAGATTCTAAATCACTACTGTTATTATTTTATGTTTCTAATACAAACTGAACTAATAAAATACTCCAATCCACAAATCACTACTAGAGTAAAGTCTCATGTTTTTATATAGTCCTAAAAATCCATATAACGTTCCAGTATCACAGATAGTATTTTGTTTCAATGTCCAAGATTCAGGAGAATGCACTCCACACTGACCTTTCACACAGTCCATAACGACTTCTGTAGGTTTTCTGTATGAAAATCCACCAAGCTTCCCTTCATCTCAAAAGGGTCTCCCAGTTACCCCCTCTAACTGTTTTTAACCTTTTCAATACCTATGAACTTCAGTGATGAAATTTGATGATAGTATTCATCAAAATGTTTCACTAATGGTGATTTATCATCTTTACACCTTATCCAACTTTTGGGTTCTGTGATTCTGTTTTTCAATGCTCTTGTGGTTTCTCCTACATAATACAGGGAGCAGAGATAGATGATGTCTTAGACCACATGGTCTGTGTCACAAGTTATCATGTCTCTGATGTCAAATATTATTTCTTGGCATGTTCTTTAAATGTGTTTTGACTTAATTCCATTGTTACAGTGTTCACAATGTCCACAAGTAAAAAATCCTTTTATGCCTCTGCTTAGCCATGTCTCTTCTTGTTGTTCTGGCTTTCAGTGTTGTGTATGTGCCAGTTTATTTCTTATATTCTTAGTTTTCGTTGCTTTAACCCATGACTTTGTGTTAAACGTCCTGTTGCCAACACCTGTTGATTTTAGGATGTTCTAGTTCCCATAAATAATGCTTTTTATCTCTGGAAAGTAATCAGAAAATGTGGTTGAAAAACAAATCTTTTCTGTTTCATCTTCTGTTGCCTTATCTTGTAATAAATACTGTCTTGTGGTTCTCTGCATTTTCTGTTCTGCTTGTGTCAAAATCACATCCTAGTAACCACGATCCTTAAACCTTGTTTCTAAATCTTGTAAATTAATTCTGAATCTCTCTTCACTGCCACTGTTATGTTTCACCCTGAGCATCTGCCCATATGGGATACCTTCCTTCAGTGCTTTTGGGTGGTGAATTGTTGAGTGTAAAATAATGTTTTTATCAGTAGGTTTGCAGTACAGGCCTGTGATAATATGATTGTTTTCTCTTATTATTTTAAAGTCCAGAAATGGGATCTCTTTTTCATCATATTCCATTGTGAAACTTAGAAAAGAAGTGCATGAATTGAAATAATCTTTGAATTTAAACAAGTTAGATTCTGTGTCTCCCGACAAAATTAAAATGTCATCAATAAAGCGTTTGTACAGCAAAATGGATGTTTTAAATCTCTTAGTGGCACTGTCTATGCATAGTCTTTCAAATTCTGCCAACAATAAGTTGGCATATGTTAGTGCCAGTGTTGACTCCATCACAGTACCTCTAATCTGTAAATAGCTCTTGTCTTCAAACTTAAAGAAGTTGTTTTTCAATACAAATTCTGTGAGTGATTTTAGAAATTCCTTATCAGGTTTGTTTTCTTCTCTTCTATTTAGAGCTTCCCTCAGTGCTTTTAGACTGTCATCATTGGGTATGCTAGTATATAGATTATTCACATCACATGTTATCAGAATATACTCCCTGAATTCTGGTCATTGGATATTAATGTTTTCCAGAATCTGTATACAATGTTTTGAGTCTTTAATGGGGGGGGGGGGTGGATAAATGGTACAAGGTATTTTGTGTAGTGGTCCACAAATTTGGACAATGTTTTTGTTATAGAACCAATCCCTGAAATAATTGATCTACCTGGAGGGTTCTCAGGGTCCTTATGTATTTTCAGAAGACAGTAAAATATCAGAATTTGTGGATGTAAATTTAACAATGTGGTATAAACCCAATCTTCTATCATTCCTCTGTCTTTTGCCACTTTGATGATGTCTCTAATTTCTTGTTTAAGAGTATCAAAAGGTATTCTCTGAACTTCACTTTATGTGGTGGCATCATTAAGTTGTCTCAGGCATTCTTGTTTATAATTTTAATACTTCATAATAACTATTTTCCCCCTTTGTCTAAAGGTTTAATGACAATGTTATTGTCTTGTCCTAGATTTTTTAAAATGTCACTTTAGACTTCTATAGATTATACCTTGATTTTTGATTCTCAGTTTTTTTATAATAATATCAATTTCTTTGTTAGCCTTCTCTATGAATTATTCTATATTGGGGAGGTATATTGCTTAAGGGGTCAAAAGTTGATTTTACACCCAATGCTTGCCTTAGCTGATATTTATCTTTGTCCACTGGTGTATCCACAGTTCTTTCCATCCTTGTATCAAAGAAATGTTTTAATCTTAATTTATAATAACATTTTTCTATATCAATTTTCAATTTGAATGTGTTAAATGTTTCTGTTAAACCCAAAGCTCAAACCCAGGTTCAGAACTTTTATTTCTGAATCAGTTAGTATCCTGTCTGAGAAATTGTATACAGTTAGTTCTGACTCGTTTTAGTACAGGTGTCATGTGTTTTGACAGTTTACCCTTTTTCTCTTTCTCTGTCATCTCCTCCTCCTCCTGCATTTTTTCTGGAACCTGTGTATGAGCTGCCTGCTTGTTCTGATCTTGGTAAAACAAAAAAAACTCTCCCTTCTCATATATTAGGTGACCTGTCTCTCTCATTGTAGGGTTCTTCAAATGGTACTCTCTATAGGTGTTTTCCCCCATATTGGTTCTTACATGGGCTTTGATGTCTGAATTCTGATCTGTATGTATTATATGAACTGTGTCTCCTATTTCTCCTTTGGTATATGAATCTAGGCCTTGTGCCTCTGTAACTCATACCTGATTCATAATTCTTTGAATCTGATGTTGGTAATAATATATCTGAGTCAGCTAAATTGTAGTATGTTGTTTGGAATTCTGATTTCTTCCAGCTGTATACTTTACCCTCCTAGTAATCAATAATGTCCCTTTTGAATTTGTGTTAATTGATGCCTTTTACATAATTGTCATATTCCTGTAATGACTTCTCTATTCTGGTTATAATAATTTAATCTGTTCTGTAACATTAATGTCTTTCATTTGTTCTTCCAGTTTTCCAATCTCTTCCATAACACTATTATGTTGATTAACTAATGCCTCTGTCAGTAAAAGCATGAAGTCAAAAGAACACTTTGCTCTGGTGCCATTCCATTTTTCATCAAAGCCTTCTGGGGAGAAACACAGGTTGGGTTCCACCAGTACTCTTAGTCTCCTTGGTATATGTTTCTGTTTAGTGTATTCTAAAAGTGTCATTGCGTGCCAATCTAGTCTTATCTCTCTTTCTTTCAGACTCTCTAGCTTGTTAAACAATGTATTTGGCACTTCCACACCTACAGTGGTTCTTTTTCTTTGTACTAGGCCCATATTTTTGTTGGCTCTTCTGGGTTTATGCTCACAGCAGTGGAGGTAATGTATGTTATGTCTCCCAAGTCTGAAAATGTTGCCATGTTTAGTGGCTCACTAATGGTATTGTTGTGGGGAACTTCCAAACCCCTTATCTGGAAAAAATAGAAATTTCAAAAGTACTTTATGTGTACATGGACTTCCCCAGGGTTCCCTTTCTATTTACAGTGGGGGGTAATCTGATATCCAGAATCCAGAGTAAAACTATACTGAAGGTAAACTGCTACCCACAAAACTACTTGTCAATAATAACGTTCTGAATGCTTGTTTTTCTTTGTTTCTGTATTTTTATTATTTGTTTTATAAATGTCTCTTATTTTGTTCCCTTCGAGTGTTTACATATGCTTTAGGAGTTCCTGTCCCTTCATCAAAACACATTGGGGCTGTATAGATAAACACAAAAACATAATACACCATATTTAGAATGAAGTATTTTTAACATCATTATATTTTCAAAGGTTTTAACTTCATAACATATACATTTCATCACTATACAAGGGGGACATACCTGCTTGTAGAGCTTGTACCCTCTGTAATGTTGCATCCTTATGGTATTAAGTATTTGTTAATGTTGTGGGACTATCTGTAATAAATCCTAATGGGGAAGGGGGGAGAGAAAGGAGCTGTGTAAATTACTTAAGTTTTAGTTTCATATTAATTTGTTGTCTCAAGTTTAAATTTCTATTCACTTTCTCCACTCATATCTCCTCTCCTTTAAGTTTATGTCCACTCTTTTAACTTCTGACAAATCTTTCCAAACTAGCTTTTATGTTTCACCTTTTATTATTTAAAAAAGTATATTCACAAAAAAACTCATTTTTTTATCTTACCCACCATAAATTACTCTGTAAGAGCAGCTTTTGCTAAAAATCCCCATGGTTTTCATCTAGTTCTTCACCTGTTGTGAAGAGACATCATGCCTCATTATATCTTGATCTTTTCCAAAAAGTATTTTTCAGTTATTTGCCCCATTAAATGGATAGGAATGGGTCAAGCCATGGATATTCATGCTCTGCCTGAACATGAAGACATCACACCATGATGTCTCCCATGGCTCAGTCCAAAAAGGAAATCACACACAGTATACAAGAGTAGACTTTTTAGTGCAATCACCCTTCCTATGAGTATTTAGTGGTTTGTACTGAAAAACAACTTCCCTAAGTTTGAAGATAAGAGATATTTAAAGATTAGAGGTATGGCAATGGGGACAACACTGGCACCAACACATGCTAACTTAATTATGGCAGAATTTGAGAGACTATGTATAAACAGTGCCACTAACACATTATATTAATTAGCCACTAGAGGTCATTTGTTATCTTCAGAAATCTTCATATTCTTTTACTGCCTCTGTGCTTTGTCTGATATATATCTTCCCATAATCATCTCTCTTTCTCTCCTTCCTCATTTTCTTTCTCTTCCCTAAGTACCCGTTACTTATACTCCTCTTTAAACATGATACTAGGGCCATATGTACCCTACTGCCTTTAGCATTTATACTGTTTTTTCCATCAGTTTTTGTGTTCCTGCTGAGTTAGGGTTACCACCTTTTAAGAAGCCCAAAGTGGGGCATTTACGCTTGAAACATGATTTTTCGCAGTACAAGATATGACCTTGACCAATGCAACAGACTTGCTTTCTCAAAATAATCAGAACTGAGACTAGGTGTTGTAGTTTTTTAGTTGTTTCTGTTGTTTCTTATCATTTTAAGAAATTTTAGTTAAGGTATTATAGTTTTCTACAACATTTACAGGAAGTTAGAAAGTATTTTTTCTTCTACAAGAAGTCAGGACATGTAGTATTTTTCATGTTTTTCCAGAGGACACAGCTGCCCAAATCAGGACTGTCCTTCGAAAATCAGGACAGGTGGTAACCCTATGCTGAGTTTCTCTCTTCCAGCTCTGTTTACTCATTTGACAACTTCAGCTTCTCTAACCTACTGTCTGACCCTTCCCCAATCCACCTCCTCCACCTTGGCTTAATTTCATGCACCTTGGAGTATTAATTAGATATTTCCAGTGGAGATTCTCCATCTCCCCTGGGTGTGCCTCTCAAGCTTTTGTCATTGTTTCAATATGGATTATCATCCTATCCCTTACCCTAGCAGGGGATGTGGAAACCAACATGGGTCCTACCATTGCTACTAATTTCTTCCAGTCTTAGCCATTAAATTGCTTGCCCTAATCATCGGGTTTCACCTTCGCCCACCTTAACATTAGGAGTCTGACAGCTAACCTCTCTGAACCTGAGGCTTGGGTGTGTGCTAACAACCCTAATATACTTTCCTTATCAGAAACTTGGCTTAAACCTTCTGCTGCAGACACCCAGTGCTCCCTCCAGGGATATCATTTGTTTCTGGTTGATTGCTCTAGTGCCAAAAGGGGTGGGTTGTTGGATCTTTACTATGAAGCTCATCTGACTGTATCTATAAAACATAATTCCCCTCTTGCTAACTGTGAGGTCCTTCACTCCCTTCTACTGATGTGAGGAGTTAAAAACTCCATATTTTATGTGTTTATATTGCTCCCAGAAACTCCAGATTAGGTCTTGATGAATTTGTGGAACATGTGCTCTCCGTGACTGGGAAAAATAATATAATCTGCCTGGGTGAATTTAATCTAGACTGGGCCAATTCTAGCTCCTCCCTCCTATCTTTCATGACTAGCGAGGCCAATCTCACTCAGCTTATACAGGACCCCATGAGGATCTCCCATTGTGGTGCCTGCAACACTCTCTTGGATTTGATCTTGACAAACAGGAAGGAGTTCTTCCCTTCTGCCGGAGTTCTACCTGATTCCATAAGTGATCATTGCCCAGTATGTTATGTATGGGACACCTCCCTTCCCTCCTTCCCCTCAAAAGTCTTATTTTTTCCAACATCTCCAAGATTAATACAGGTGCATTCCTTTATGATCTAAACTGGGTTGACTGGTCTCCCCTCTACACTACCAATGATAATAACATTGTGACTATTTCAATGCTACCCTACTCTCACTGCAGAACCAACACATTCCAGTCACCACCTGTAGGATTAAAGGGAAAGTCACCAAATGGCTTAAGAGTCCCCTACTACAGCTTCTGAAATGAAGGGATAAACTGTGGTCTACATGGACGTCCTCCTACTGACTATCCAACTTCAAAGCCTACAGGGCATTATGGAACACCTGTAAAAAGGAGATTTACCTGACCAAGAGTATATGCTACAGGAATCTCCTCAATTCCTCCACCTCCAATTCTAAATGTTAGTGGTCTCAAATTAAGGAAATTATTGAGAACAATGAGCCTCTGATCCCAAATGATATGTATATAAATGATACCCACTGTAACCACCCTCTCACCATTGCTAATGCCTTCAATTCCCTCTTTTCCATTCTTCCCAACCACACGCCCACCTCATCCCTCCATGTCCTGGCTTCCACATATACTCTTGCCACTGCTCTTGAGCTGTCACCAGTCACGCATCAGGATGTTCTTAAGTTACTACACTCCATTCCTTCTAGTGGTAGTGCAGGCCCTGATGGTATTCATACAGGGATTCTTAGACAGTTTGCTGCATGTCTTGCGGCACCCATAACCAGACTGTTTAACCTCTCTGTCTGCTCTGCCTCAGTCCCCTTGGTCTGGAAAATGACCAGAACTATACCTGTGTTTAAGAAAGGGGACCCCAAAATCCTGTCTAACTAATGCCTCATCTTACTTCTTCCCACACTCAGCAAGCTGCTTGAGAAACTAGTCCATTATCAGGCCTCAGAGTACCTTCTCAATTTTAACCTTCAATCCCCTATACAACATGGCTTTAGGGCTGGGCACAGTACTACCACTGCTCTGACCCAGTTTACTACTGATGTCGAATGTAACATGGACAAGGGCTTACTCACTTAAGCTGTGTTCATAGACCTGTCAGAAGCATTTGACATGGTACATCACCCACTTCTATTGGCTAAGCTACAAACTCTAGGTGCCTCTGACTCTACCCTTTCCTGGTTTGGTGGCTACCTGGAAAATCATTCTCAGGCTGTCTCTTTCTGCAAGGTTCTATCCATCCCTGCCCCATTACCTGTGATGTTCCACAGGGTTCTATCCTTGGTCCCCTACTTTTTTCTCTCTTCCTTAATGACATCCCTATTCCTTCTCCTCACAGCAGCATACTCTGCCTCCAATTCTATTGTGGATATAAATCAACATCTTTCTCTGGACTTTCAGTCCCTACAATCTTGGTTGTCATCTAACTATCAAATCCTAAGCATAGTGAATACCCAGGCTATGCTTTTTGGGTCCCCAAAAAAAGTGCCCACAAAGTCCCTAAAACTTCTAGTCCACTGCTGTGATGGTGCTGCTGTTTCTAACTCCTTAACCTTCAAATACCTTGGGTTTACACTTGACCCAGCACTGGATTTTGCTGCACATATCAACGAAGTATGTCGCTCAGTTAATACAAAGATTGATGCGGCCTACAGAGTGTAATACTCACTCACCCCAGCTGCTAGGATCTCAGTAGCAAGAGGTGTTTTACTCCCACAACTCCTATATGCTCTCCCTGTACTCTCTCATGCCAATACTGTTTTTTTTTTTTTTTGCAAGTGGGACACTTCTTATAACAATATCTGCAGATTCACCTTATCAGCCCCTCGCCCATCTCATCACTGCCTACTCTATGCTGCATTAAACTGGTTGTCTCCCAGTGCCTTCCACTTCTATGCTCTAGGGTGTTTTGTTGACTCCTTTACCAGAACCCCTTGTCCCACCACCCAGGGGAACACATTTATCCGTCTCTCACTCCCGCTCCCTCAGGTCCTCCTCTGTCCCAATGCTTTCCGTACGGCCCTGCTCATCTAAAATGGGTGAGCAAGCTTTTTCCTATTTTGTACCAAGGTTTTGGAACTCACCCCCCCCATGCTAAGAATTCCTTGTCTCACCTAGCATTGAAGCATTCACTGTTTTCTCATCTCTATGCTCTTGATAACTGCGACTGCACGTGACTACTAAGTGGTCACCAACTGTGCTTATGCCTCTGGCCGTAAATGTCTAACAAATCATTATTGTCTACTTGTGCATCTCTTTTTCATAGTTTTCTCCCCCAGCTAGGCTAGTTGACTGTTACCAGCATAATATATCATATTGTATATGACTCTAACTTGTGTTAGCTCTTACTATTATCTTTGCATTGTATTCATTTTTGTGCTTTCTACTGCTGTTTTATTATACTGACAGTTTTCTTTATTATGTTCCTAACTTGATGTCATTTGGTGTACATTACTGTTGTCAGTGCTGTATTCTCAGTTTATACTCTCCTGGGTCATGCCTGAAAATAGTCATTTTTTTGCCTCGTGTTCTAACCTGGTTACCAAAAGCTAATAAATAAATAAATAAATAAAACATCCATTTTGCAGTACAGATGCTTAATTGACAACATCTTAATTTTGTGGGAAGACACAGATTCTAACTTGTTACAATTCAAAGATTATTTGAATTCATGCACTTCTTTTCTAATAACAACAGCATTTATTTATAATGCGCTTTTCAGAAAACCAAAGCACAGATACATAATAAATATAACATCAGACATCCAATAAGAAATACATATATTAAATATTAAAAAGGCAACAGAATAAACTAACTGTTATCTTCAAAAGCTAACTCAAATGAATAACTTTTCAGAGAAGCTTTAAATGTCTCAGTGGACAAGCACTCTCTAATCTGATGAGGTAGAGAGTTCCACAGGGTTGGGGCCACAAAAGAAAATGCTCTGGCCCCAGATGACTGAAGACAAACCGTGGGAACCTCTAGCAATCCCTCATCAGTGGAACGGAATGGGCGCAGAGCATGGTAGGGCTGGAGGAGACCTTACAGGTAACCCAGTCCCTGTCCATGTTGGGTCTTATAGGTCAGCAACACAACCGTGAAGGTGATTCTCCATCTAAGTTTCACAGTGGAATATGATGAAAAAGAGATCCCATTTCGGGACTTGAAAATAATAAGAGAAAACAATCATATTATCACAGACCTTTACTGCAAACCTACTGATAAAAACACCATTTTACACTCAACAATTTACCACCCAAAAGCAATGAAGGAAGGTACCCCATAGTGACAGATGCTCAGCGTGAAACGTAACAGTGGCAGTGAAGAGAGATTCAGAAGTAGTTTACAAGATTTAAAAACAAGGTTTAAGGATTGTGGTTACAAAGATTTTGACACAAGCAGAACAGAAAATGCAGAGAACCACAAGACAGGAGTTATTATGAGATAAGGCAAAAGAAACATAGAAACACATAGAAACATAGAATTTGACAGCAGATAAGGACCGCTTGTCCCACCTAGTCTGCCCATTTCTCTACCCGATGGATAAGCTGCAGATTCTAGTTAATCAACAGCTGACTTCCTCCTACACCCCACTAGAATTGCCTTGTGCCTGTACTATGCATTCTTGAATTCTTCCACTGTTCCTGACTCCACAACCTTCTCAGGAAGGCTGTTCCATGCATCCACAACCCTCTCTGTGAAAAAATACTTTCTAACATTACCTCTGAGCTGTCCCCTCTATCTTCAAATTCTGCCCCTTGTTCTTGCACATCTCTTCTGAAAGATATTACCCTCTTGTACTTTGTTAATTCCCTTGAGATACTTGAAAGTTTCTATCATGTCCCCCCTTTCCCTCCTTTCCTCAAGGGTATACACATTAAGCTGTTTAGTCTCTCCTCATATGTCTTCTGCTGCAGACCCTGCACCAGTTTGGTTGCCCTCCTCTGAACAGCCTCCACTCTGTTTATGTCTTTGCATGCTGTACTCCAGATGGGGTCTCACTAACTGTCTGTACAGAGGGATAACAACTTCTTGTTTTCTACTGTTGATGCGTCTCCCTATGCATCCCACTATCCCCCCAGCCCTCCTAATGCCTTCTCACATTGCTTGCCCACCTTTACGTCATCTGATATAATTACTCCTAAGTCTCTTTCGATTTTTGTTGTTGTTGTTAACTCATCCCCATTGTGTACTCTTCTCCTGGGTTTTTATTTCCCAGATGCATTACCTTGCACTTCTTTGCATTGAATCTGAGCTGCCACATATTTGATCATTCCTTCCACCTTGCCAAGTCCCTTTTCATTCTTTCCACCCCACCCCACCTTGTGTATCAACCCTGTTGCAGATCTTTGTGTCATCTGCAAAGAGATATACGTTTCCTTCCAAGTGCTCTCCAATGTCACTTATAAAGACATTAAAGAGGACCAGCTCCAGTACCGAGCCCTGTGGTACCCCACTAGTTACCCTCCTTTCTTCACTGTGGACTCTGTTTACTATTACCCTTTGTGTCCTGTTGTCTAGCCATTTTTTTTATCCAGGCTACCACCCTGGGGCTCACTCCAAGGCTGGCTAACTTGTATATTAATCTTTTGTGTGACACTGTGTCTAATGCCTTGCTAAAATCTAGGTAGGCCATATCCACAGCCCCTCCCTGGTCTACTACTTTGGTCACCCATAGAAACATAGAACATAGAAACATAGACTTTGACGGCAGATAAGGACCGCTTGGCCCATCTAGTCTGCCGATTTCCCTACATACAGGATAGGCCACAGATCCTAGTTAACCAACAGCCTATTTCTTCCTACCCCCCCACAAGAATTGCCTTATGTCTGTCCCATGCATTCTTGAATTTTTTCACAGTTTTAGACCCACAACCTCCTCAGGAAGGCTGTTCCATGCATCCACTACTCTCTCTGTGAAATAATACTTCCTCACATTGCCCCTGAACCGCCCCCTCTATCTTTAAATTGTGTCCCCTTGTTCTTGCACGTCTCTTTTTCTGAAAGATGCTACCCTCTTGAACTTTGTTGATTTCACTGAGGTACTTAGAAGCTTCTATCATGTCCCCCCTTTCCCTTCTTTCCTCAAGGGTATACATATTAAACTCCTTTAGTCTCTCCTCATATGGCTTCTCATGCAGACCCTGCACCATTTTAGTTGCCATCCTCTGGACTGCCTCTATCCTGTCTATGTCCTTGTGGAGATGGGGTCTCCAGAACTAGACATAGTACTCCAGATGGGGTCTCACCAACTATCTGTACAGAGGGATAACAACTTCCTGTTTTCTACTGCTGATGCCTCTCCTTATGCATCAAAGTATACCCCCAGCCCTCCCTACTGCCTTCTCACATTGCTTGCTAGCCTTAAGGTCATCTGATATGATTACCCCACGGTCTCTTTCCTTTTTTGTTGTTGTTACTACCTCCCCATTGTGTATTCTTCCCTGGGTTCTTGTTTCCCAGGTGCATTATTTTGTACTTCTTTGCATTGAATCCCAGCTGCCATACTTCTGACCATTCCTCCAACCTTGCCAAGTCCCTTCTCATCTTTTCCACACCTCCTTGTGTATCAACTCTGTTGCAGATCTTTGTGTCATCTGCAAAGAGGCATACTTTTCCTTCCAGTCCCTCTACAATGTCACTTACGAAGACATTAAAAAGGACTGGACCCAATACTGAACCCTGCGGTACCCTACTAGTAACCCCTCTTTCTTCAGAGTGGACTCCATTTACAATTACCTTCTGTGTCCTGTTTTCCAGCCAATGTTTTACCCAGGCTACCACCCTGGGACTCACTCCCAGGCTGGTTAATTTGACTATTAATCT
The DNA here is from genome assembly GCA_016271365.2 of Neoceratodus forsteri. Classification (NCBI taxonomy): domain Eukaryota; kingdom Metazoa; phylum Chordata; order Ceratodontiformes; family Ceratodontidae; genus Neoceratodus; species Neoceratodus forsteri. Next base: position 652,894,046 of record CM057450.1, on the reverse strand, counting down.
TTTGTGTGGGACTGTGTCAAATGCCTTGCTAAAGTCTAGGTAGGCCATGTCCACAGCCCCTCCCTGATCTACTACTTTGGTCACCCAGTCAAAGAAATCTATTAGATTTGTCTGACATGACCTTCCCACTGTGAACCCTTGCTGCCTTGTATCCTGTGCCCCACTGGCCTCTAGGTACTCAACTATTCTTTCCTTCAGAAGTGAGTCCATCACTTTCCCTACCACAGAGGTCAAACTGACAGGTCTGTAGTTTCCTGCCTCTGTCTTGGTCCCACTTTTGTGAAGGGGAATCACATCCACCTTCCTCCAGTCCTCGGGTACCACTCCATCCTGCCATGATTTATTAACAAGAGTAGCCAGTGGTTTCACTAGTTCCACCTTAATTCTTTTAGAATTCTGGGGTGAATTCCATCAGGCCCCATTGCTTTGTCCACCTTCAGTTTTAGGAGTTCTTGCAGAACCCTTTCTTCTGTAAAAGGACTGGGATCGAACCCCCATCAAGAGTGCTTCTGTTAATTGGATTAGGCACTTCCCCCTCCTCTTTTGTGAATACTGAGCAGAAATATTCTGTTCAGTATCCCGCTTTTTCACTGTCCCCCTCTGCCCACCCACCGTTCATTCTATTCAGCCTCACTATCCCTCCCTTTGTCTGTCTATGCTCGCTGATGTACCTATAAAAGGTTTTATCCCCCTTCTTAACTGAGTTGGCTATCTTTTCCTGAGTTTGGGCCTTTGCTATTCTGCCTTCCCTCCCTGCTTCCTTCTGCCTTAACTGGTACAGCTCTCTGTCCTGCTCCTTCTGTGTTTCCTTATACTTCCGGAATGCTATCTTTTTCTTCCTGACTTTCACAGCCACCTCTTTTGAGAACCATAGTTGCTTTTTCTTTCATTTTGATTTATTTATTTGCTTCACACAAAGGCTTGTTGCCTCTGTGATGGCAGTTTTGATGATTCCCCATTGTTGCTCCACTCCTCCTTCTAGCCTGTTTGCTAGTGCTTTTCTGAGGCACTCTCCCATCTTGCCAAAGTCAGCCCTCCTGAAGTCCAGTACCCTTACTTTTGTATGGCTTGACTCTGTAGTGGAGTTTAATGTGAACCACACTGTTTGATGGTCACTTGTTCCCAGATGGCAACCCACTTCTAGATCTGAGATCCTCTCACTGCCCCCATTTGAGAGTATGAGGTCCAAGATTGCTCCCTCATAAGTGGGTTCCGAAACTAGCTGTCTGAGGCCTGCCACCTGTAGGGCATCAAGAATGGCCCTGCTCTTGGATGTGGCTGCAGCAAATGTGCTTCAGTTAACATCTGGCATATTCAAGTCTCCCATCAACAGTATCTCCACTTTCTCTGCCATTCTAAGAATACCTTCTATCATATCCTTGTCCATTCCTTCCCCTGAGATGGGGGTCTGTACACAACCCCTTTGCAGATTGTGGTGCCCTTCCAGTCTCCAAGGTGACCCACGGTGCCTCCTCTCCTCCCTGTTTACTCTTTTGTTCAGTTGCTTTTATCCTTCCTTTACATAGAGAGCTACTCCTCCCCCTTCTCCCCTGCCTGTCTCTCCTGTAGGTTATGTACCCTGGTATGTTAACATCCCAGTTATGGTTCTCTGTGTACCATGTTTCTGTGACTGCTACGATATCCAGGCATCCCTCTTCCATCAAGGCCACCAGCTCAGCGAGCTTGTTGCCCAGACTATGGGCATTGGTACTCATTACCCTCCATTTCCTGATGGCCTTACTCCTTTGTGCCTCATCCCTGTCCTTCTTGCCTTTGTCACTTTCTCCGTTTACCTCGCCCTTCTCCCTATTGACACCTCTATGTTGGTGTTTACCACACTTACTACCATGATTTTTTGGGGGGGGCTAGGATTTCCCTGCTCCTTTCCAGTGCCTCCCCCCTTGGCTAGTTTAAATGCTTGCCAATGAAGCATTTAAACCTATCACCTAGGATCCTGGTTCCCCTTCTGGACAGATGCAGCCCATCATGCCAGTACAGGCTTGCATCACTCCAGGTGGACCCCCCAGTCCCCAACAAAGCCAAATCTCTGAGCTCCACACCAGTTTTCAACCATTGATTGAATCCCATGGTGTGGAACACCCTAGCCTCTCCTACACCATAGCTGGGCAGCACTTCCGAGAAGGTTACCATGCATGCTTCTTGTCTAAGGTCCCTCCCCAATTCCACAAACTCTTCCTGCACTTCTCTAATCCCTTTCTTAGCCAGGTCATTTGTCCCTAGGTGGAAAATGACATCCGGCTCCTTCCCCTGTGCAGCTGGTCTGGCAATCCTGAGTATTTGCTCCCTATCCCTCCAAGCCATGGTGCCAGGCAGGCACCTTCCCTCCCTCTCCCCTTCCTCCCCCAGTTCTACCTTCCTAACAATTAAGTCCCCCAGGAGTTGTTTCCTTCCCCTGCAGGGTCCCCTGCCACCCTCCTGTGGGTCTCCTTTGTGGAGGTTCCCAGCATCCTCCTTGGTCTCCACTGAGGGTGCCTCCATAGAGGAACCACACTTTCCAGAATGGCATAGGAATTGTGGAGAGGTACAACTGGAGGGATGCACCTCTGTTCCACCACTCTCACCCTCCCTGAGCCCACTGTGGTCCAACCACTCCTCTTTCTTGATAACCTCTGAGGCAATGGCAGTGGCACTTGTGGTCCCTGGATGGAAGAGGAGGTCCTACATACCCTGGCCAACTCAGCCTGGAGATGGGCAACCTCTTCCCACAGCCCAGAGAGGTGCTTGCAGATGGGACAACACCACATCCTCCAGAACGTCTCCCGGGAGACTGCTGCTCCACAGCCACTGCACTGCACCACTCCCATCATGTCTTATTTTTGGCCCCTTAACTGTTTGCAATCCTTACTCTTTCCTCTGTTTTTTTCTCTCTCTCTCTCTCTCCTTACTTTCTGCCTGTGTGCCCTTTAAGCTCCTGACTGTCCTGTTCTGAGACAATAATATCCTTTATTTCTCAGTAGACCCCTTACTTGCTCAGAGGCAGGCCTCCAGCAGCTAGAGGGGGTGGGAGAGCTACTCTTGCCCTTCTAGGATGATGGGTCTTTGGTGTCTGTGTGATCACTCACTTCCTGCTCCCAAACAGGAAGTTCCTCTTGTCAGTCAAATCCTGTGCCTATAAAAGTAGAACTAGCTTTGGGTGGGAGGGTGGAGGGGAGTGATGGAGGGCAATATAGTCCCAGTAGAGAAGTCCAGTCACAGAGCAGTCCTTTCTCCTGGTGTTTTCTGCCAAGCTAGCAATTTGCTAGTGCTTTTCTGAGGCACTTTCTCATTTTCCCTCAGTCAGCCTTCCTAAAGTCCAATACTCTTGTTTTTGTATGGCTTGACTCTATGGCTGTGTTTATTGTGAACCCCACTGTTTTGTGGTCATTTGTTCCCAGATGGCTACCCACTTATAAATCTGAGATCCTTTCTCCTTCTTCATTTGAGAGCACCAGGTCTAAGATTGCTCCCTCCCAAATGGGTTCCAACACTAGCTGTCTGAGCCATGCCCCCTGTAGGGCACCAAGAATGACCCTGCTCTTGGATGTGCCCGCAGCAAAGGTACTCCAGTTAACATCTGGTATATTCAGGTTCCCCCATCAACAATATCTCCCCTTTTTCTGCCATTTTAAGGATGCCTTCTATCATTTCCTTGTCCATTTCCTCCCCCTGAGATGGGGGTCTGTACACAACTCCCATTCAGATTGTGGTGCCATTTCCTGTCTCCAAGGTGATCCATAGTGACTCATCAACTTCCTGTTTACTCTCTAGTTCTGTTGCTTTAATCCCTTCCCTTATATAGAGAGCTACTCTTCCTCCTCTTTTACCCACCCTGTCCCTCCTGTAGACTGTGTATCCTGGTATGTTGACATTCCAGTCATGGTTCTCTGTGTACCATGTTTCAGTGACTGCCACACTATCCAGGTCTCCCTCTTCCATCAAGACCACTAGTTCATGGAGCTTGTAGCACAGACTTCAGGCATTGGTACTCATCACCTTCCATTTATTTTTTATGGCCATACCCCTTTTAGCCCCATCCCTGTCCTTACTGCCTTTTTCTGCATTTATCCCTGTCCTGCTCCCTACTGACATCTCTACCTTGGTGTTTACCTCTCTAACTACTGTGTTTTGTGGGAAGAGGCTGGGATTTCCCTGCTCCTTTTCAGTGCCTCCCCCTTGGCTAGTTTAAATGCTTGCCAATGAAGCATTTAAACCTGTCACCTAGGATCCTGGTTGTTTAAACCTGTCACCTAGGATCCTGGTTCCCCCCCTGGACAGATGCAGACCATTGTGCCAGTATAAGCCTTTATCCCTCCAGGTGGCTCCCCAGTCCCCAATGAACCCAAAACCCTGAGCTCCACACCAGTTTTTCAACCATTCATTGAATCCCATGGTGTGGAATACCCTAGCATCATCCTTGCCATAGACAGGCAGCACCTCCGAGAAGGGTACCATGCATGCTACTTGTCAAAAGCCCCTCCCCAACTCCATACTCCTCTTGCACCACTCTGATCCCATTCACAGCCAGGTCATTTGTCCCTAGGTGGACAATGACATCCAGCTTCCTCCCTGGTGCAGCGGCTATCATGATCCTAAAGATTCGCTTCCTGTCCCTCTGAGTCATGGTGCCAGGCAGGCACCTTACTTCATTATCCCCTTCCCCTTCCTCTCCCACTTCTACCCCTAATGATTGAGTCCCCCACCAGGAGTTGTTTCCTTCCCCTGTGGGTCTTATGACCACCCTTCTGTGGGCCTCCTTTGTGGAGGTTCCCAGCATCCTTCTTGGTCTTCACTACAGGTGCCTCCATAGATGAACCACTCTTTACCAGAACAGCATATGAATTCTGGAGAGGTACAACTGGAGGGATGCACCTCTGTTCCACCACTCTCTCCCTCCCTGAGCCCACCTTGGTCCAACCTCTCCTCTTTCTTAGCAACCTCTGAGGTAATGGTGGTTGCCCTGGTGGTCCCTGGGTGGGGAAAGAGGTTTCACGAATCCTAGCCAGGTCAGCCTGGAGACGGGCAACCTCCTCCCTCAGATCAGAGAGGTGCCTGCAAACAGGGCAGCATCACAGCCTCCAGAATGTCTCCTGAAACACTGCTGCCCCATAGCCATTGCACTGCATGCTCCCATCTTGACTTATTTTGTGTCCCCTCTCCTGTTACTTTGTACACTTACTATCTCCTCCCTCTATGTATTTTTACACTTACTTTCCTACTGCCTATGTGCCCTTACAACTCCTGCCCTTCCTGTTCTGGGACAGGGACTTTCTGTAGTCTTCAGTAGTCTCCTTCTTTCGTGCTTGAATTCAGATCTCCAGCAGCCGGGGAGAAAGAGTTATTTTTTTTGATTCCTTCAAGGTTGATGAAACTAATGTGTCTCAGTGATTCTTCCTTCCTACTGCCAAACAGGAAGTTCCTATTGTCAGTCAAATCCAGTGGCTATAAAACTAGAACTGGCTTCGGTGGGTGGGTGGAGGGTGGGAAGGAGGGCAGTTAGTAAAAAATCTGTAGATCTAGACTGCTGCTTCTTGCTCTGAAACCAAAGTTCTCTTCTGTTAAAAACAGCAGGAAGCTGTAATTGGAGCCACCTGCTTTTGTACTCCTAAGCTGCTAAGCCACACCCCCAATTAGATTCACCCTCTGCACTGACTCAGTAAATTAAGCAGATACAACCCAATTCCTCAGAGAAACACACAGTGACGTTCTTTTTTTTTTACTTAAATGAGACCCCCTTCATCTAATAAAGTATATGGAATTAAGTGAAAACACATTTAAAGTACATGCCAAGAAAGAATCTTTGACATCAGAGACGTGATAACTTGTGACACAGACCATGTGGTTTACTGCATCATCTGTCCGTGCTTCCTGTATTATGTAGGAGAAACCACAAGAGCACTGAAAAACAGAATCTCAGAACACAAAAGTCAGATAAGGTGTAAAGATGACAAAATCACCATTAGCGAAACATTTTAATGAATACTATCATCAAATTTCATCACTGAAGTTCATAGGTATTGAAAAGATTAAAAAAACAGTTAGAGGGGGTAACTGGGAGACCCTTTTGAGAAGAAGAGAAGCTTGGTGGATTTTTACCACTATAAACATACAGAATTCATTATGGACTGAAGGAAAGTCTAATGTGTTGTGCATTCTCCTGAATCTTGGACATTAAAACAAAATAATATCTTTGATACTGGAATGTTATATGGATTTTTAGGAATATATAAAAACATGAGACTTTAATCTTGTAGCGATTTGTGAATTAGAGTATTTTATTAGTTCAGTTTGTATTAGAAGCATAACATAATATCACTAGTGATTTAGAATTTGATGAGGTTTACAGTAAATGCTTTAGGCAGTTACATTGTAACCAAGGAGTTCACTCTAGCTAAACAACCTCATATAGCCACAACCTCTCCCCTTCAAACATAACACCCCTCTCTGTGCAATATCAGCTTTATCCTAACATTCTTTGAATTTGATTTTAAATGCATGGTGCAGGCATATAATTCAAGACTGAAATGGAAAATTATTCCTGAAAACCACCTTTAACAAATTCCTCTGCCATCTGCCATGATCCTCATTTTTCCACTATAATCCTGCATTTAAACCACTAAATACTCATAGGAAGGGGGATCACACCAAAAAGTCTACCCTTGTATACTATGTGCAGTTTCCTTTTTGGACTGGGCCATGGGAGACGTCACAGTGCGACATCATCATGCTCAGGCAGAGCGTGAATAGTCATGGCTGGGCCCCATCCTAGCTGTACAGAGAAGCAGCTGAGAACAAGAAATGCTAGTGGCTTTCAAGTTAATGGTGGTTGCTACTGCAGTAATGTTCATTTTAAACAGCAGGAACCGAAGAGTAAAGTGCACTCTTTGAAAAAGCAGATCATGATAAAGGCCAGAGTTAGAATGGCAGATAGTGATTTTAAAAGCATCCATTTATTGGGGCAAATGACCGACAAAGTCTTTTTTGAAAAGATTAAAATATAATAAGACATGATGTCTCTACACAACAGGTGAAGAACTAGATGAAAACTATGGGGATTTTTAGCAAAAGTTGCACTTACAGAAAAATATAAGGGCTGGGATATTCAAAGCAGTTGCGCCTGGTGCAACAGAGTTGCACCAGGTGCAACCTCGCATTGTGCCCCGGTGGAATATTGAAAAGGCTGCCCGGCACAGTGCAACTCTCGATGCACAGGGGCACAATGTAATGGTATGCAGCGCAGATGCAGGGGGTGTGCCCATGCATATGCAGCACAACTCGATATTCAGCCCAGGATGTGTGGTGCATATGCTGGTGCAACCCTGCATTGCGCAGCAGGGGATGCTCAAAGTTGAGCCCTTGCAGAGCAGGAACAACTCCCGGCCACCTAACAGTGGGTTGCAGTATTGCAGGGTGCAACACAGCAGCCCAGCCATGGGTGCCCACCTGCCCACCTAGAACACCATCCACAAGCACACACTGAACCTAGAACTCCCCACCTTTAGCCGTGATTGTGTAGTAAAAGTGTAAAAAGAAACCCCTGTAGTCTAGTGGCCCCCCAGTCCCTGATTCCCTGATACATGTAATACAGGACAATCCCTGGTGGTCTAATGGACCCCCCTGCCCAGTGTCATGATCATGGTAATGTAAATTAAAACATACCCTGGTAGTCTAGTGGACCTCCCTCCCTCCCTCTCGAGTCCCTGATCATGGTGGAAGTGTTAGAAACTATTCCCTGGTAGTCCAGTGGTACCCCCCTCCCTCCTGATGCCCTGATGGATGTAGAAATAGTACAGTCCCTGGTGGTCTAGGGGACCCTGTCCTGGGTCCCCAATCGCAGTACATTGCCCACACATAATTCCCTGGTGATCCAGTGGTACCCCCCCACCTCTCCCATCCACACAGGACTCCTCGCCCACCCTGATTTTCCCCCATCATCAGCTGACAGCTGCATCCCACCCACATTCTTCCCAGTCACTCGCTGAATGACAGGTAGTATGGACTGTAAGCCCATTGGTCTCCTGTGTGGACCAATGAGCTTGCAGGACATGCTGTACTAGACAGTCCCAAATGTGTGACCTTGGAGCCTCTAGACTATCAGGAATTTCATTGTGCACATGTGCCATGCGATCATAGCTATGGGGTGGGGGATGCCTCGGGATCCCCACAGCACATGTCATGCTGTACAGGGCGCCAGGCCAAGTCACCGGGCCGCCCTGGGCAAGGCATGCAAATGAGGCAATAATGACATGCAAATGGCCCCATTTGCACCTTGCATATATTATGACCTCATTTGCATGCCCCCTGCTGAATATCATGGGTGATGCACCTAGCACAACTGCACTTGCGCTGCCACATCTCCATGCTCCCTATCTATCGCCTGCTCCGGAGCAGTGCCACTGCATCATGCTCAGTATATGCACTGACCTTTCCATATTCAATGGTGCTGCACCATGGTACATCACCATTGAATATCACCTGGTCCTGGCCCCGTCGCATCCCAGTTGCACTATGCCCAGGCATGCACCACTGTCCGGTGCAGCCTGAATATCTGGGCCTCAGTGGGTAAGATAAAAAATTAATTTTTTGGTGAACATACTTTTTTAAATAATAAAAGAAGAAACATATAAACTAGTTTGGAAAGATTTGTCAGAAGTTAAAAGAGTGGACTTAAACTTAAAGGAAAGGAGAGGAGATTTCAGCTGAGAAAGTGACTAGAAATATAAAACATGTGACAACAAATTAATTTGAAACTAAAACTTAAGCAATTTACACAGCTCCTTTCTCTCCCCCTTCTCCATTATGTTTTGTTACAGATGGTCTCACAACATTAACACATACTTAATACTATAAGGGTGTATGGCATTTCAGAGGGTACAAGCTCTAGAAACAGGAATGTTCTCCCTACATAGTGATGAAATGTATATGTTATGAAGTTGAGAGTTTTGAAAATATTATGATGTTAAAAATACTTAATTCTAAATATGGTATATTGTGTTTTTGTGTTTATCTATACAGACACAATGTGTTCTGATGAAGGGACAAGAAGTTCTGAAATGTATGTAAACATTTTGAAGGGAGCAAAATAAGAGACATTTATTGAAGAAATAAAAATACAGACACAAAGGAAAGCAAGAATTCAGAGCTTTATTATTGACAAGTAGTTTTGTGGGTATCAGTTTCCCTTCAGTATAGTTTTACTCAAGTATGGGGTCCAGCAAATCTGCAGGGATGGCTGAGTGACCTAACAGTCGCCCCCAGTCCTATCATGCAGCTAGATGGGCTGTGGCAGCACTATGGGGGGAATCCATTCCCCACCGGTGCTGTCAGGTGTTATCCGTGGGGCCACGTAATAGTTCAGGCAGGTCTCCTCCTGTGTAACTGGTGCACCCCCTTGCCTGGCACTCCACGCCAACTCCTCACATTAGTGAATGTCACAAAGTGTGGTTATGCCCCCTGTGTCAGTGTGTGTTCTGTGCTGGGAAGCATACTGTATCAACTTACTTTGCTAAATCAGTAGGAGGAGAGAGAGCTTAATTGGGGGTGTAGCTTAGACAGTATAAAAGCAGGTGACTCAAATTACAACTTCCTGTTGCTAGCCTTTTTTCTTACTAATTGCCCTCCATCCCACCTCCACCCACCCACCCTAAGCCAGTTCTACTTTTATAGCCACTGGAATTGACTGAGAACAGGAACTTCCTGTTTAGCAGTAGGAAGGGAAGGATCATAGAGAAACATTGGTTTTGTCAACCCTAAAGGAAAAAGTAACTCACTTTACCCCCCAGCTGCTGGTGGGCTGACACTGAGCAAGGAAGAAGGAGGCTACTGAAGAATATAGGAAGTTGCTGTCCCAGAACAGGAAGGGTGAGAGTTGTAAGGAGAGGAGAGAGTAATCATACAGAGAAACAGGAGAGGGGACACAAAATAAGACATGATAGGAGTGGTGCAGTGAAATGGCTGTGGGGTGGCAGTGTTCCAGGAGACATTCTGGAGGCTGCGATGCTGCCCTATTTGTAGGCACCTCTCTGGTCTGAGGGAGGAGGTTGCCTGTCTCCAGGCTGACCTGGCTAGGATTTATGAAACCTCCTCCCCCCCCAGGGACCACCAGGGCCAATGTCACTACCTCAGAGGTTCCAAGAGAGAGGAGATGCTGGACCAGGGTGGGCTCAGGGAGGGAGGGAGAGGGTGGTGGAACAGAATTGCACCCCTCCAGCTGTACCTCTCCACAATTGACATACTCTTCTGGTGGATAGTGGTTCCTCTATGGAGGCACCTGCAGTGGAGACCAAGGAGGATGCTGGGAAGCTTCACAAAGGAGACCCACAGGAGGGTGGCATGGGACACCACAGGGGAAGGAAACAACTCCTGGTGGGGGACTCAATCATTGGGGAGGAGAAATGAGTGAGGAAGGGGAGAGGGAGGTAAGGTGCCTGTCTGGCACCACAGCTTGGAGGGACAGGAAGCGTATCCTCAGGATCATCGGAGCAGCTGCATGAGGGAGGGAGCTGGATGTCATTGTCCACCTAGGGACAAATGACCTGGCTAGGAAGGGGATCAGAGCAGTGCAAGAAGAGTTTGTAGAGTTGGAAAGGGGCCTTAGACAAGAAGCGCATATGGTAACCTTCTCGGAGGTGCTACCTGTCTATGGCAAGGGTGATGCTAGGGTACTCCTCACCAGGGAAGTCAATGAATGTTTGAAAAACTGGTGTGGAGCTCATGGTTTTGGCTTCAGTGGGGACTGGGGAGCCACCTGGAGGGATGCAGACATATACTGGCGTGATGGTCTGCATCTGTCCGGGGGGGAACCAAGATCCTAGGTGAGAGGTTTAAATGCTTCATTGGCAAGTATTTAAACTAGCCAAGGGGGAGGCACTGAAAGTGAGCAGGGAAATCCCAGCCTCCCCCCACAGAACAAAGTAATTAGTGAGGTAAACACCAAGGTAGAGAAGTCATTAGGGAGCAGGACAGAGGTAAATGTAAAAAAAGGCAAAGGCAGTAAGGACAGGAATGGGGCTAAAAGGAGCAAGGCCATCAAAAAGTGGAGGGTGATGAGTACCAATGCCCATAATCTAAGTTACAAGCTCCCTGAACTAGTGGCCTTGATGGAAGAGGGTTGTCTGGATATTGTGGCAGTCACAGAAACATGGTACACAGAGAACCATGACTGGGATGTCAACATACCAGGATATACAATCTACAGGAGGGACAGGGAGGGTAAAAGAGGAGGAGGAGGAGTAGCTTCCTATGTAAAGGAAGGGATCAAAGCAACAGGACTAAATAGTAAACAGGGAGCAGATGAGGCACTCTGGGTCACTCTGGAGACAGGAAATGGCACTACAATCCACATGGGGGTTGTAAACAGACCCCCATCTCAGGGGAAGGGAATGGACAAGGAAATGATAGACGGCATCCTTAGGATAGCAGAAAAAGGGGAGATATTGTTGATGAGGGACCTGAATATGCCAGATGTTAAATGGAGCACCTTTGCTACAGGTACATCCAAGAGCAGGCTTATTCTTGATGCCCTACAAGGGGCATTCCTCAGACAGCTAGTATTGGAACCCACTCAGGAGGGAGCAGTCTTAGACCTGGTACTCTCAAATGGGGATGGAGAAATAATCTCAGATTTAGAAGTGAGTAGCCATCTGGGAACAAGCGACCACCAAAGAGTGTGGTTCACAATAAACACAGCCATACAATCAAGCCATACTAAAGCAAGAGTATTGGACTTTAGGAGGGCTGACTTTGAGAAAATGAGAGAATGCCTCAGAAAAGCACTAGCAAATGGGCAAGAAGGAGGGGTGGAGGAAAAATGAGGAGTAATCAAAACAGCCATCACAGAGGCTACAAGCCTTTGTGTAAAGCAAATCAACAAAACACAATGAAGGAAAAAAATGCTATGGTTCTCAAAAGAGGTGGCAGGGAAGCTTAAAGAGAAAAGGTTAACATTCAGGAAATATAAGGAAACACAGAAGGAGCAGGACAGATAACTTTATCAGTTAAAGCAGAAAGAGGCTGGAAAGGCAGTCAGAATAGCAAAGACCCAATTCAAAGAAAGAATAGCCATCTCTGTTAAGAAGGGGGACAAGACCTTTGATAGGTACATTAGAGAGCGAAGAAAGACCAAAGGAGGGATACTGAGGCTTAATAAAGGGGAAGGAATGTGGGTAGAGAGTGACAGTGAAAAAGTAGGGATACTGAACAAAGATTTCTGCTCAGTATTTGCAATGGAAAAGGAGAGGGAGGTACCTAAACCAAACAAGAGAAACACTCTGAAGACAGGGGTCAATACCAGTCCATTTACAGAAGAAAGGGTTCTGAAAGAACTAATAAAATTGAAGGTGGACAAAGCAATGGGGCCTGATAGGATTCACCCAAGAATTCTGAAAGAATTAAGAGTAGAACTAGTGACACTGCTAACTACTCTCTTTAACAAATCATGGGAAGATGGGGTGGTACCTGAGGATTGAAGAAGGGTGGATGTGATTCTCCTTCACAAAAGTGGGAGCAAGATAGAGGCAGGAAACTACAGACCAGTTAGTTTGACCTCAATGGTAGAGAAAATGATGGAATCGCTTCTGAAGGAAAGAATTGTTAAGTACCTAGAGGCCAGTGGGCACAGGACCCAAGGCAGCATGGATTCACGATGGGAAGGTCATGTCAGACGAATCTCATAGATTTCTTTGACTGGGTGACCAAAGTAGCAGACCAGGGAGGGGCTGTGGACATGGCCTACCTAGATTTTAGCAAGGCATTTGATACAGTCCCACACAAAAGATTAATACACAAGTTAGCCAGCCTTGGAGTGGGTCCCAAGATGGTAGCCTGGATAAAAAATTGGCTGGATAACAGGATGCAAAGGGTAGTAGTAAATGGAGTCCACAGTGAAGAAAGGAGGGTTACTAGTGGGATACCTCAGGGTTCATTACTGGGACCTGTCCTTTTTAATGTCTTTATAAGTGACATTGCAGAGAAACTGGAAGGAAAAGTATGTCTCTTTGCAGATGACACAAATATCTGCAACAGGGTTGATACACAAAATGGAGTGGAAAGGACGAGAAGGGTCTTGGCAAGGTTGGAGGAATGGTCAAATGTATGGCAGCTTAGATTCAATGCAAAGAAGTGCAAGGTAATGCACCTAGGGAACAAAAACCCAGGGGAAGAGTACACAATGGGGGGTGAGATACTGACAACAGTAAAAATGGAAAGGAACCTGGGGTAATTATATCAGATGACCTAAAGGTGGGCAAGCAATGTGAGAACGCAGTAAGGAAGGCTGGGGGGATACTGGGATGCATAGGGAGAGGCATCAATAGTAGAAAATAAGAAGTTGTCATCTCTCTGTACAGACAGTTGGTGAGACCCCAACTGGAGTACTGTGTGCAGTTCTGGAGACCCCGTCTCTGCAAAGACATAGACAGAGTGGAGGCTGTCCAGAGGATGGCAACCAAAATGGTGCAGGGTCTGCACCAGAAGACATATGAAGAAAGACTAAAGGAGCTTAATATGTATACCCCTGAGGAAAGAAGGGAGAGAGGGGACATGATAGAAAACTTTCAAGTACCTTAAGGGAATCAACAAAGTTCAAGAGGGTAGCATCTTTCAGAAAAAGAGATGTGCAAGAACAAGGGGGCACAATTTAAAGATAGAGGGGTGACAGCTCAGAGGTAATGTGAGGAAGTATTTTTTCATGTAGAGGGTTATGGATGCATGGAGCAGCCTCCCTGAGGAGGTTGTGGAGTCAAGAACAGTGGGGGAATTCAAGAATGCATGGGACAGACATAAGGCAGTCCTTGTAGGAGGAAGTAAGCTTTTGGTTAACTAGGATCTGCAGCTTATCTGTTAGGTAGGAAAATGGGCAGACTAGGTGGACCAAGCGGTCCTTATCTGCTGTCAGATTCTATGTTTCTATGTTTCTACACCCCCAGACTGCCCATGGCATGTAGCTGGTTGGGCGGCTAAGGATCCAATGCGCAAGGTGCAAGCATGTTTGTCATGAATAACACCATGGGTCCGCTGGATCCCACTGAGCAGCATTCAGTCATCGATATGCCTACGCACCACACATACATGGCATGTTGTTTTTTGTAAATAGACCCCAGTGCCAGCAAATTGTTGGTTTTCTTCCATTCATGCCTTAGCCTGTTTCAGTTGTTTATATTTGTTGGCTTCAAAAATGAGGGGGAATATACTGTTGTAGGGAAAAAGGGCCATTAGTATCTTACACTTTTTACTATAGGTACAGTACATTACATGCAGTACATATGGTACAATACATAGATTCTTATACAGTAGGTCACTATGTTAGCAAAACATGAAGAGCTTACAGAAATAGGAAGTCTTTAAATTGCTTTTGTGACATACACTACCCAGAAAATGTGATTGTGTATGTACAGTACATGCAGTGGGCACAGCACTGTACTTACTGTGCTGTACCGTAAGTCCATCCATTTTGGCATTGCATTATTTTGGTTGATGATTTGGATTCTGAGTACTCCCATTCTACAAGTTTCTGACAGATCTCTGCTGCACAGCTCTCATCATCCTCCATTGTCAGCTGATCCACAAGTTGGGAAACCTCACTGCAAAATACATTACTACACATTAGTTAATGACATGCCTTCATGTTCCAAAGGTTTCCTATGAATTAAATTATTCAGTCTTAACATTCACTGCTATGTATTTTTTCAGAGTGGCTTGCTCAAGGCCACAGATGCAGTCCCGGATCATTCCACTGCCTTGTAGTGTAGTGTGGTTTGCTTAAGGCCACAGAGGCAGCCCTAGAGCATTTCACTGCCTTGTAGGGCAGTGCAGCTTGCTCAAGGCCACAGAGGTAGCCCCAGATCATCTCTCTGCCTTGTAGAGTAGTGTGGCTTGCTCAAGGCCACTGAGGCAGCCCCAGACCATCTCACTGTCTTATAGTGTAGTGTGAAATGCTCAAGGTGGCAGAAGCAGCCCTAGACCATCTCACTGCCTTGTAGTGTTGTGTGGCTCGCTCAAGGCCACAGATGCAGCCACAGATCATCCCACTGCCTTGTAGTGTTCTGTGGCTTGCTCAAGACTACAGAGGCAGCCCCAAACCATCTCACTGCCTTGTATTGTAGTGTGACTTGCTCAAGGCTACAAAGGCAGCACAGGACCATCTTGTTTATGGTGCTTTTGATGTCAAAGATGCCCATCTAATACACACTGTCATCTTGTGTTAATGTTCTTTGCATTGTTGAATGTGTTTGTAAAGGGCAGAGAGAGAGAGAGAGAGAGAAGTAATGAAGTTGACTGCTGCAAGGTAATTCTGTATAGCCAGCTTGCATACTGTGTGACCCTGAGAAAGTCACGTAACCTCCACATTGCTCCTGGGTCACCCCTCTAAACAGGCTTAATGCTTAGTTGGTCTTACTTGGTTACCAATAAATAAAAACATTAAAACAAAACAAACAAAAAGAAACATTATTGAATGAAGGTGAAGGTCAACAGTGAAACATCACTGAATGAAGAGGAAGGTTATCTACTTACTCGCTGTGTGAATAAATACACCTACTGTTTTTGGCGAAGAGACCTAGAGTCAGGATGAACCTATTGTTCTCACTCTGGGTCTGACCACTCTCAATATATCAGAAATATTTGCTGAAATGTATCCTAACAAGCACTGTAAAAGCACAAATCATATATATTATACAGGTGCAGTAGTGTCTGTATATTAGGTTTGAGTCATCACTTTAATATTAAACCCCAATTTTGCACCTTAATATATTTGCCCCATTTAACTGATTTATGTGAAATTTGGAAAGGTCAGAGTTGGTGCCAGGATCTCTGAATCCTGAGAATTTTGTGGCAATTGGTTCACAGCAGGCAAATTTACAGAGGTACAAACACCCCCAAATCACCAAAATTAAGACCCTTTTTTTGCTCAACTATAAAAAAGGTAGGAGGATTTGAAATCTGAATCTCTCAGGTTTCATAAAGTTTGTCCCAAGGTGTGTACTTTTGTGTATTCTATGTCCAAAGTTAAGTCATTTTTAAATTATTTAGGAAAAAAAAACATTTGTGATCACGTGCTGTTTAAAAAAATCAGTGTTCAAAAGATAACTGAGTGTTTGAGACAACATGAAGTCATGCCTTAATACAAGATAGCTGTCACTTGCAATCTGGCAGGGCAAACTCCCTGCTGCCAAATCCATCCCTGCTGTTTTCATTCAGCAGGGACAGGGCTATGTGTCAGCATGCAGCCCTGCCTCTGCTGCATGTGCTGTGAGCATATATGTGTGTGTGCGTGTGTATGTGTGGCTCTGTGGTCATTAGCTACATAAGCAGCTTTATTCAATTCAACTGGACACTTGGGGGGGGGGCAATCCCAGGTGCCACTTTAAACATGGTATCTGATGTAGTATATAATACAACACTAGGGTGCCCATTCCCCAGTGTTAGTTTGTTTCCCAATTTTTTTTTTTTTTTAGTCTTTGGTAGTTGGTAAGGCTCACTAGGCACAAGTGCCTGTTTTCAGGAGAGCATGGGGAAGTTAAGTGACTTGCTCAGAATCACACAGTATGCAAGTGGAGGTTGTGAGAATCAAACTCAGGTCAGGTCTGCTGGATGTACCAAGCTCATTCATACCTCGTTCCTCTAACCTCTAGGCTATACTGCCAGTCCCTCTGCTCCCACAAACAAGTAATATCAAGTTGCCAACACCCTAGTGTTGGAGCATAACACCTCCTTACTGCTCACCTAGCACCCCAGTGCCCTAAAGGATCATGCAGCTGGGGTGCCCAAGCCCCACTATTGCAGTAGTGTTAGCCCATTTGTGTTCCTGCAATAAAGAAAACTGTCTTGCAACATCCTTATCTTTTTTTTATCCTGAAATAAAGAAAATGGTCCCTTGTCATCTGCCATCATCCTCAAGCCCCATTAAAACCCTTCCACTCAGCACCCACCCCCCACTCCCCCTTACCCTATACTTACCAAGCCAAGGTCCAATGCTGTAATCCTCTCTGGACTGGCGACACATTTTTACTCTTCAGTGCTGAGCTGGGAACTGAAGGAAACAGATACGTGCTGTACAACATATTTCAATGGTGTTCTGAACTTATCTTCATAACTTGGTCATTTTTTCAGATTTTTCTTTGCTCACTCAAAATGTTACTGGGGTTAGAGAATTTAAGAATTTTTTTTTAATTAAAACTTCTGAATCTGGGAAGAACCCAAGGAAGTTTTGGTCTCTTATTAAAGATTTAAATGGTTGTTCCAAATGTAAGGAAACAATTCCATTATCCTCAGATGAAGCATTTGACCCTGACAGTAGTTTGCCTGATAGATTTAATAATTTCTTTATTAATTCAGGAAACTTTTTTGGTGATAAAACCCAACCTTTACAATGTCCTTCAGACATACTAGAAGATAATTCTTCAAAACGTTGTTTCAAGGAGGTTGTTGGTTATTAGATGTTGGAATTGTTGTTAGAGTTAAAATCTGGTGGAAGTTGTGCCCCAGATGGCCTGACCGCCAGTATGTTAAAATATTTTGCATTTGCATTGCTGAGCCTCTAGCATATTTGTTTAACCAGTCCCTCACTCTCTTAGTTATTTTACCCAGGACTGGAAGTGGGCCAGGGTTGTCCCCATATTTAAAGGGGGCAATCCTGGTCACCTTTCCAATTATAGGCCAATTTCTCTTTTTTCCCATGTTAGCAAATTATTTGACAGACTACTGGCCAGACAGTTGGCAGATTACTTTCACAGATGTAATCTTTTTGATCAGTTTGAAGCAGGTTTTCGTATGTTATGCAGTACAGTGGTCTCTGTGTTGAGGGTCTTGGATGACATTCGTAAGCCTAACAATTTACAGTAATATAATGGGGCCATACTGACTGATTTATCCAAGGCCTTTGCCATGGTTGACCACCACATACTGTATTACTGTCACATTTATCAGAGGCGGGGTTGGGCCATGGTGTAGTGGCATTTTTTTTTTATTTGAGTAGTGGGGGCAGTTTACAGAAATCAGCTGTCACAACTCTGCCTCTTTACTAGTGGGAAGGGAGGTACCCAAGGACTCTGTCTGGGGTTCCCTCCTCTTTCTGCTATATCTAAAAGATCTCAGTAAAAAGTATTAGTGGAATTAATTACCACCTATACATCAATGATATGATCATATACACTTCTCACTCTTCAGTTTTGGAAATTTAAACTATTTTACAAAATAATTTGATGCCCTATAACAATTTTTTTCAGATTCAAAATGAAAATTAAATATAACCAAGACTAAGTCAATGCTGTTTGGCCTGCCTTCTAAAATAAAATTGGGTCATAGGTTGACAATATTTGACAGTTCTGGAACTGTATTGGAAAATGTTGAAACATTTAAGTATTTGGGGTACTGGCTGGACCAGAGTTGGTAGGAAGATATACATGTTGAGAAATTGGTTGCCCAAATTGGTAAAAGGGTAGGATTTGTATTTAAAAATAAACATTGTTTAGGCTCAGTTTCCATGAAAATGAAAATTACAGTTCAAATACTTCCCTTATTCGATTATACAGATATTTTATATGTTAACGCAACTCATGATCACTTACATAAACCTGAAATTCTTTACAATCATTTGGTTCAATTGATCCTGAAGTGCCCAATGGATGTTCATTACTGTGAGTTATACAAGACCCTGGGTTGGGTTTCACTAAATCAAAGAAGGGACAATCATAGGTATGTGTTTGTTTATACATGTGGATTAGGCCTTATCTCAGATTATATGAACAATAGCTAAATTTTAGGTCTACTGGTCAATCATTGAGGAATGCTTCTGTTTGGGAATTATTTGTACCAATTACTAAAACCAAACATTTCCAATACTTTTTAGTCAATTTGTCCCTATTTTTTGGAACAAACTCCCCTATGAATTCAGGAGGTTAGATATTTCACCCCCATCTGTTTTTATGTTAAAACAACACTGATCCTCTCATGTACATGTTTGTGATTGTTATAGATGTTTAATTGTATTATATGTATGAATTTAGGAGGTTAGATATTTCACCACCATCTGTTTTATGTTAAAACAACACTTAGCATCTTATGTACATGTTTGTGATTGATATAGGTGATTAATTATGTTAACACATACAGTATGTTGTATTTTACTTGTAATTTGAATTAGGTCACCATTGTGAATGAGCTTTTGCTCAATGGTTATTCCAATAATAAACAAACAAACAACAATTATTAGGTATTTTTTTTCACCAAATTTTCAACATGGCCTTTTTGGGACCCCATCTCATGACTACTTATGATGAAATTACAATAATCAGGCTCAGAAGGTGATTTTGCAGTCACTGCACAAAATCACCTTTTGTGCCTAATTAACATGATTTCACCACCAGTGTTCCTAAGGTAGGGGTCCCAAAATGTCCATATTGAAAATTTGGGCAAACAATATGTACAAATAACCAAGTTAAGAGCATGCATTGAAATTGTTCTATATATATTCTCTGGACACTCAGAATGTTAATAATTTTAAAGGACACCTAAACTGTCTTTTTACAAATTTTTAAAATTACTCCATAAACTTGTAAAGGAGAGGCTGTTGTTTACGTTTATACTAAAACTGCATTTATTAAAGTTGGATAAATTTAGTTTTGTAGCATTTGAAAATTGCAAATAAAGCCTCTCATGATTCAAAAATCCTTCCCTGAAAGCCCTAAAATGACTGCCTTGATGATGTCAATGGAGAGAGCGAAAGAGAGATACTTAGCTCTGCATATGTATACTAGCAATGCTAATCATATTCAGAGAGAGAGAGAGATACCTAGCTCTGCATATGTATACTAGCAATGCTAATCATATTCAAATGTGAATAACTTGAAAACAAAAAATGATAGCATGGTGCTGTGAACACAAAAGTTGTTCAGCACAAAAATATCTACAAAGTGGTGTTTCATTTATTGCTGCCTTTTAGTTTGTTTAGAATTAGCAAAAAACAGCAGAAAATTAAATTTGTTTTCACTTTTCAACAAACAAAAGTGAATAACTTTAAAACAAAAGATGATAGCATAGTACTGTCAGCACAAAATTTGTTCAGCACAAAAATATCTGTAAAGTGACTAGTGTTTCATTTTTAGATACCATTTAGTTTTTTTAATAAGTAGCAAAAACATCAGAAAATGTTTTTTTTTTTTCACTTTTTCAACAAACAAGTGCGAATAACTTTAAAACAAAAAATTATGGTAAGGTACTGTGAGAATGAAATTGGTTCAGCACAAAAATATCTACAAAATGAGTGGTGTTCATTTATAGCTACCTTTTAGTTTTTTTTTAATAATTCACAAAATATCAGCAGAAAATAAAATTTTTGTCAGTTTTTCAGCAAACAAATATAAATAACTTTAAAACAAAAACTTACAGCATGGTACTGTGAGAATAACATTTATTCAGCACAAAAATATCTACAAAATGAATGATGTTTCATTTATAGATGCCTTTTACATTTTTTATAATCAGCAAAAAATGGCAGGAAATTATTATTATTTATTTTTTTGGCAAATAACTTTATTTTATAACAAACAACATTTACAATGCACAAAACAAACCCAAAAACAATAACCCCTTTACAAATATTCTTACTGTAGGATGTCATGAATCGCAACATATCAGGAAGGGGTACACCTCCCAAAACCTCCCATCCCCAGCAACAACCCCACCCCCATCCCCCAGGCAGCTATTCCATATGGAAGAAAGAAAAGGGAAACAGAATAATGTAGGCCGGAGTATATTAGCAACCTGACCAATAAGTAACTAAGGCTGTCCTAGGTTAGTATTGTCTGAGGAAGATCATTCGACCTAATTGCCTCTTGCGGGGGAGAAAGAAAGAGAAAGCCAATTTGTCCATATACGTTCCACATATGGCTAAAGAGAGAGAGGGAAGTTTGTTACAAATGTCGGGATAAAGGTACGAACTCAGAAGAGGGGATAAAAAACCCCTAACCCCTCTAATAGCCATATTTGACCTTCAAGCACCATAAGAAACTACCCCAGTAATTGTTAAATTTCTTAGTTGAAGTAGAAAAATTAGCTGCAGTCCTCTCCGCATTTAAAGCACATAAAAACTCATCCCACCATTCCTTAAGGGAGGGGGATTTATCACTATGCCAATAATGGAGGAGAAGTAACTTCATCACCAAAGCCACCAAGGCCATTTGGTGCTTTTGAGCTACCACAGAGATGTGGGCAAACATACCAAAAATGCATACATCGGCATTAAAATAAGCCGAAATGTTAGAATAGGGGCCTATCCACAGCTTCACCGAATCCCAGAATTTAACTGCCTTGGGACAGTCCCATAATTTATGATAGATAGTACCAACAGGGCAGCCACAAATCTTACACTCTGGAGAACTGAGACTATATATCCGGGAGAGTTTAGCCGGGGAGAGATAGAGATTATGCAAAAGATTAAATTGAAGACCCCTTAATCTATCTTGCTTGACATATACATATAAATCCGACCAGACCTTACACAGGTCTCTTCAGGCCAACCCAAGGATAAGTTCACCTCCCAGTAATAAGGTATTGGGGAGATACTGGAATCCCTCTTAGCCAAAATTAATTTATATAATTTAGAGACTGAGTTGCCAGATAATGTCAAATCTCTCATCTTCCTCAGCAGCTCCCCAGCTTCATCCGACCCTTTACTACCCCTTAGGAGGGAACTAATACATCTATGGATCTGGTACAGCCGCAACCGATCGTTGGGTTCAACCCAAGTTTCTCCATCAGAACGGAGGGCGAAATAACTGAGCCTTCTAAAACAAAGTCAACTATCCTAGGGTTAGAAAGGAGTTGCAACGCATCTCCTTATCGGCTGGTTTCAACCAAAAGGTTAGGATTCTTTAAAAGAGGCTGCATTAAATCCTTTGCATGGGGATACTCAAAAGTGAGTAAAGTTGGAGAAGAGCCTTTATGTCCCACCCCATCGGGGTATCTCTCACTTTGGCAGGAACCTTTGACCATGGAATATATAGACAGGCTTCTAGGTCTAAATTAACACTATAAGCCAGCGATCGATCTAACGTAAGCCCCACCGAAGCCAATTCCAAATCTGACACCCATAGAGCTGCCCTGGCAGCATGGCTAGCCAGATAGTAAATATAAAAATCTGGGAGCTGTAGGCCCCCTACCTTCCTTGGGCGGGTGAGCTTCCTATAGGCCCTACGAGGGGGTTTCCCCTTCCATAAGAAATCTGTACAATATTTGTAGATCGGATTAAAGAAGGACCTGGGAAGGTATACATTAAGGTTGTAAAGGGGGTAGAAAATTTTTGGTAGAATCATCATTTTAATTGTATTAGTTCTCCCCCAAAAGGATAACGGAAGCTTAGTCCACCTTTCCAGGTTCTCCTTAATAGATTTAAATAAGGGCTTAAAATTTAAATCTACCAAGTCAGCCAAGTCCTTTGAGATCTGGATACCTAAATAAAGCAAAGATTTAGGCTGCCATTGTAGGCCTAAAGATGTACACCAACTTTGTTGAAGATAAGGGGATAGCGGGTGAACCATAGTTTTACTCTTGTTCAAATTATAGCCCGAAAATTTGCTAAAATCTGAAATAATTTGGAATAAACGGGGAAGCGATTCTCGACTATTGCAGACATGCAATAGTAAATCGTCAGCAAAGGCTGATAGCTTGTGCTCAGACTTCCCTATGCAGATCCCTTGAACTTGCTTGTCATTATTAATGGCCCTGATTAGTGGTTCTAAATATAAATTGAATAAATAGGGGGAAAGGGGACATCCCTGGCGTGTGCCTCGCAGCAAGGGAAAAACAGCTGAAATCAAATTGTTGCACTGGATTCTCGCTGAAGGGCATGTGTAGAGGACCCGAATATAGTTCAAAAATTTTTCAGGGAAACCAAAATTGGACAATGCCTGAAACATGAAATTCCACTCCACCCTATCAAAAGCTTTCTCTGCATCTAAGGAGACCAGAGATGCTTCCATATCCAGACACGAAGACGCAGAGATTAAATAAAATATTTTTCTAAAATTATCCCCTGACGAACGGCCAGCCACGAATCCAACCTGCTCCAGGCTCACTAGGTCTAGCCACAAAGTTTTGATTCGGGTGGCCAGGATCTTGGCGTAGATTTTAATATCAATATTCAGTAATGAGATTGGTCTGTAATTACCAACCAAATCTAATGGTTTCTCAGATTTGGGTTAAAAAATAATTCTGGCCTCAAAAAGAGATGGGTCCTTTATCCCATGGTCATGCCAAAAAACGAAAAGTTGTTGCAACAACGGTACCAAAAGATCTTTGAATGACTTGAAAAAAAGGGCTGCAAATCCATCTGGTCCCGGGGTCTTATCTAACTTTAGAGCGTCAATAGCTTCAGTAATCTCCTTTTGGGAAAGGGGAGCCTCTAGCCTCTGGCTACTCTCCTCCGGAAGTATAGGGAAGGGAATGTTTGCCAAAAACTCCCTCATCTTAATACTCCCTTCAGGAGAAGGCGGCGTACTAGAATATAAATTTTTATAGAAATCAAAAAAAATACCTAGTATACCCTCTGGGTCAGAAACTAAATTATTGGTCCTTGGGTGTCTCAGCCCTGCCACACTCTTAGCCGTTGCTCGTTGTTTCAGCTGCCACGCCAAGATTTTGCCAGCTTTGCTGCCCTGTCCTATGTATGAGGCCTTCAATCTAGAAGCCCGATTCTCAACCCCCTGCCTTAAGGTACCTGTGTACCAAGCCCTAAGCGTGGCTAGTTCTTGATCTTGATCCAGAGATCTCGAATCTTCTCCCATAACCTCCAAGGCTTTAATCCTCTCCAAGCAATTAGATAGAAGGCGCGTAGTTTTCTTTTTACGAGCTGATGCGAGCCTAATCATCTCACCTCTCCATGTGGCTTTCAAGGCTGACCATGCCTGGTCCACCGCACTGATAGATCCCCAATTGGATGTAATTGCATGAGACATAAAAGACCGAAAGTGACCTAACAGTTGGGGGTCCTTGAGCAGACAATTATTCAAAGACCATGAATAGGATCTAGGTGGAGCGGACAATGGACGGGCATCGAAAACCAATGGGTGAGTGGTCCGAGATTACTCGACTCGAAATAGTAACTTCTTGAATAAAAGAAAGAACTTGGTGACTAACCAAGAAAAAATCAATTTGAGAATAACTTTTATGAACAGGGGAATAAAAGGTAAACTCTTTAGTAGTAGGGTTGATCGTTCTCCATGGGTCAATAAGGCCCAAGGAAGAGATAAACTCAGCTAATGCCCTTTGGGATGGAGACAGACGAACAGCTCTGCACCATGAGCGGTCAAGACGGTTGGACTGTACCTGATTCCAATCTCCTCCTAAAATTACGGGTCTATCTGCAAGGGGGGCCATAAGCACGGCCAGCTGAGTGAAGAAAGAAGGTGACTCTTGGTTTGGGCCATAAATAGACCCCAATACTAAGCTAACTCCCCAAGCTTCCCTGAAACTATTACATATCTGCCATTGGAGTCAGAAAGAACATCTGAAGGAAAAAAAGGAATTCCTTTGGCCACTAAGATGGCTACCCCCCTTTTACTTGGGGAAATCCCTGCCCCAAAAACCTGACCTACCCACCTTTTCTTTAAGTGGTGGAGCTGTTCCGGAAGCATATGAGTTTCTTGAAGAAAAACTATTGACGGGTCGAAGTGTGCCAAATGATTTAAAATAACATATTTTTTCTTGTTATCTTCCCCCCCTTTTATATTCCAGGAAATGATATTCAAGTTGCTAACCATGAGAAAACTCGAAAGAAAGATATAGAACCAGCTGGAAAGCTGCCTACACCACCCAATACCCCAGTACCCAACCCTGGGAAAAAAAAACCTTTATAAAAATTCCAAACCCTATCCCAAACATCTCTATGCACCAACCACCCGGCCCTCGGCCGACTCCAGAACCGCCGGACCATGACATGCACTGAAGGAGGAACCCCCCCCATAACAGAGTAAGATTGGGTGCCACATTCCCAAAAACTCACAAAATTTTTTGTAGGGCCCTTGAAGAAGGGATTACCCCTTAATTGTACAGTAAACAGTAGCCTAGGAAAAAATATGACCGCCCCTTAATTCAATCTCCAAATTATAAATAATAAAATGAATTGAGGGACAAGCATAAAAGGCAACCAAATCAAGTTATGCCCTAAAGGCAGCCCAACAGAGTGAAGGAATAGTAAAAGGAGCCCATAAACTTCAAGCGGAAATTCCCAAAAAAGAGAAAAACCGGGAAGCCCCTCTAATTGTCCAATAGGAGGCTTGTGAATCTTGAGCCAAAACAGACAGTGACAATGCTACAATTCCCCAGACAATAACAGATCTCATGCTAGAACTTGAGCTTAAACTTAAATGCCCACCGATGATCCCTGATGTTAATCAAAAAAAGCCCGAGTAAAAAAAACTAACAGGACCATATAAACAGGTGAGATTCGGGAGTACAGACAATCCGGCAAGATCTCTTGTAGCCAGAGATTGAGTTGAAAACCGGAAGTGCTTCAGGGGCCAAAAGACAGAGAAGAAGAGTGAAAACCGGAAAGGGGGAAGAGAAAACTAACAAAAACAGACTAGCGCTCAGCCGGTCGTGCAGCAGATCGCTCGCACATACATAGGTTTCAGGCTCCCTCTAGCAATTACTGAGCAAATTAGTTGAAGGCTTCCCCTCTTCCTAAGGGAATCGTTCACTCATAGATGTTTAACTGTACCATCAGAAAACTGGAACCCCTGAAGCAGATCTCAAGAAAAAAAAAAATTTTTAAATTAAGTGAGGGTTAAGGTAACTCCCGACTACACAGAAGTAATATGTGGCACTGGCAAGCATGAGTTAAAAGTAGTCCATCCAAAGTCATTCAAAAGTGGAGAAATAAAAAAATAATGTCCCCGACTATGAGTCTCTTCAGCCTTTGGGGAATAAGTCAGGCATCAAATTGTTGAGAGTTTTAATAGCCTCCTCCGGTGTATCAAAACGCTTGGAGCCATCCTTAAATGAAACCTCTAGCCTGGCTGGATATAGCATACGATGTTTCACTCCTGCGGCCCAAAGCTTCGATGTGATGAAGCGAAGAACAAACGTGCCATCGGTTTTAAAGTTAAGTCAGGAACCACTCGGAGCTTTTTGCCCTCCCCTAGGATCGCTGGTAGTTTTCTCGCCTCTTTCAAAATATGCTCCAGATCGAGGAAATTGAGGAGCTTGAAAATTAGAGGCCTGGGAGGGTCCGATGGAGGTGGTTTTGCTCTTAAGGCCCGATGGCCCCTTTCGATGATGTATTCGGGCCCATTAGGCGAGGGTCCGACTGTTTTCCTCAGGAACTTTTGCAAAAAGAAGATTGTGTTAGGGCCCTCTTCTCCCTCTGGAAGCCCTAACAGGACGAGGTTGTTGCGGCGATTTCTCCCTTCAAGATCGTCGAGATGATCCTCCAATTTAGCCACCGCCCTCTTACATTCGACCATGGCTGGGCCGAGCTTGTCTGAGTTCCGTTCCAAGGACGAGATTCAAGCTTCGGTGTCGGTGACTCGTCGAGCTAGCTGGGTCAGTGCAGGTTTGAAATCGGCTACTTCTTCTATCAATTTAAAGAGAGCCTCTTTTATTGTTGACAGTTCATTATACACACAGGTAGGGGTTAGTTCGTCCTGAGGGTCTGTTGGAGAAGAGCTGCATCGGGGCCGCTTCGCCTCAAGCTCCTGAGATATTTCCTCCATCTCTTGCCCGACAACCAAAACAAGTTTACGCAGAGTAAACCCACTAGTTTAGATTGAGTTTGGCTGGATAAATTTAACTGGAATGTGAAAAAAAAAAACGGTGTTTTAACAGCAAAGAGGGGAGAGTCCAAAGACAGCTGCTATTCCTCCAGGCGCATCACGTGACTCCTCGGAAATTATTATTTTTTTACTTTTTTTGAAGTGTGGCATAAATGGAATATGCTACAGTATGCTCCTACTACTGGAAATATTGTCAATGCAGCCATGGATACACATGCACACCACCTGGGAAGTGTGAGAAAAAATTCCCATAGGATGACATTGTAAATTGTAAGTAAGAAATAACACATGACAGAGTGTGTGGCAATGCTAAATTGTTGCATTACCCAGGTGAGTTGTTAGGCATGAGGAGCAGCTGAGTGCCTTCAACCACCTGGGAAGTGCGATATATGATTCCCATAGGATCAAATTACAAATTGTAAGTAAGGAATAACACATGACATGGTGTGTGGCAGTGCTAAATTACCACACACCCAAGGTAGGTTGTGAGGCATGAGGCACAGCCGAGTGCCTTCAACAATCTGGGATGTGCACTATAATATTCCCTTAGGATCACATTGTAAATTGCAAGTAAACAGTAACACACAGCAGGGTGTGCAGCAGTGCTAAACTGCTGCATGCCACAGGTAGGTTGTGAAGCACAAGGCACAGCCAAGTGGTTCAACCACCTGGGAAGTGTGATATAAAATTCCCATAGGATCACATTGTAAGTTGTAAGTAATCAATAACACATGACAGGGTGTGTGGTAATGCTAAATTACCACATGTCCCAGGTGGGTTGTGAGGTGGAACCTCATGCCATCAGCCACCTGGGAAGTACAGTTGTCTTCACTCAGGTGCTAAAGGCACGTATGCTGCCACAGAAGTACATGTTAAGGACATGGGAGAGTCAGCAGGTGGCTGCTCTGAGGAGAACCAGGCCCCTAGCTTCTTCCCAGAAACAGAGGTAACATTCCAACTTAAATGGCACACAACTGAATGACTTAAAATAAAACCAACAAAAGGGAAACAGCAGCAGAGCAAGATGTAACTCTGGGTAGTATTGAGAAGGCAGTTTTCATGTGGACTGATTAAATGCAAGGAAGAAAAGGAAATGTTGGTGGGTGGCTGTATGAAAAATGCAGCATGCCCTAGATCACTTCGCCTGATAATGTAAAGTGGGAATATGAGAATCTCTCACACTGCCTTGTCTCAGTGATTCATATGTCATAAGTGTAATGTAGATACAGCACTTGCTTGTGTATGTATATTTTCCTCTCCTTGTTCCTAATTTGTCATGCATGGGTGTCAGAAACAATCTGAGGATTCCTCTCCTCCAATTAATCAAACTGCAATTTGCTTTTCAAATTGCTTCAGCCTCCCACCTTATGAATGGTTTGGAGTTTCCGGAGTATTGGTGAATCAGTGGTGGGGACTTCCTTGGGACTGTCAACTCTGATTTCCATCCTTCGTTTGAGTAAATGAGGTCAGATGTGATTTTTTTTCTTCATGCAAGGCCCACAGGGCCCTGTTTGAGGAAAGCTATGGCAGATTCAATTGGCAACATGTGGTGAGCCATACTTCTTTACCTTTGAAGAGTGTATTACTATCACTATATGGCACTGGTTTGCAGCTATACCGTGTGCTTTGGACAGGAGGTTATGCACTGGGGGGAGGGGGAGGCATTGGGGTTGACAACCCCAAGGAAGACCCCAATGCTGATTCCCCAAAACTCCAGAAACCCAAAACCAGAATATTTTTTCATTTCCCTTCTTTGTGTGCTTTGTGTTCTTCACCCGAATGTCTGCATTAACGTAGTTTTTCACTATATCTATATATATATATATATATATATATATATATATATATATATATATATATATCTATATATATATATATATATATATTATGGTTGAACGTAGTGCTACCATAGTTAGGGTTGAGTAGCCCTTTTAAGGTTAAAGGGTCAAACTTTGCACCTTAATAACTTTTGCACTGTTCAATGGATTTGCCTGAAATTTGGAATGCATGATCAAGAACCATACACCTTGGGATTTGCAAACTTTCGTACCAGTCAGATTTGCAGCTGCGGAGTTATTAAGCATGATCTATGCACACATTTATGAGATTTGGTGAATTCTTTGCTCGTGCCTACAGGTTGCACGGTTTCTGCGAGTAGTCCAAAAATGTCAGGGAATGTGCGGCTGGGGTGCCTGGTGTACCTTTTGGAGATTTCATGAAAATATATTGAACAGTTCAAAAGTTATTCAAAAAACAAGTTCCAATTATAAGTCAATGGGAAAAGTTAACAAAAAGTTCGACACTTTAACAAATGCACTTTTTAGTGTTGCAAATGGCCCTAGTAGTGTTGCAAATCCACTATTTTGTTTACCTATTAGGACCCGGAGGATGCTAGCCATGTCTTTATTTTGGGGTGAAACACCCTAGAAGTATGTTTTTCAAATTTCTGAAAAAAGTAGTGTCACAAAGTAGTGTCACACTCATGACACTTTCGTAAATGCTTGCGAAAGCCTTTGCAAATTGTGACACTACTTTTCAGGCTATGGCCAAAATGACAGGAATTCTTTGCCACCCTGCTGCAAAAGAGTGGTTTGGTCTTTTAAGCTGAAATTTGGAGGGAACACAGCCAACATCTCACAGATGTGTGTTTTCATGGATTGGTGAAGAAATATTGTATGGCTGCAAAGTTACGGTACTCTGAATCTGGTGTTTTTTCCTATAGACTAACATGGTGGCATATGCTGCACCTTTCGAGGCTCATATTTTGAAAACAATGCGAGATACAGATTTTTTGGTGCAAGCTGCATAGGGGTGTGTAATAACAAAAACCTAGTCAGGAAAATCATGATTTTTGTGAAATTTAAATTTTTTTTCTACGTTGTGTGGTTGCTGAAATATTTGCAATTAAGTACTTCCTATGCTCGTTTTAAGCTTCGATGCCCATTGCAATGCAAACATTCTTTGTGTTTCTCTATCCAGCTGTTTGGCAAAAACAGGGTGTGTGCTTCCGTTACTGTCATACTTATTGTTTCCACTTGCGTTTATTTCCCTGTTTGCGTTACCTTTCCCATGTACGCCACCGTGTGCGTTACCATTTGCATTGTCATTTGTGCTTGTTTTTTCATTACTGTTACCATTTGCATTTCCACCTTGTGTTTGCATTGCTGTTCCTATTACTATGTCACAAGACATCATGTGGCGGGAGCGCGGGGCCCGAAGGGCACTACACTCTCGCCGCTGTGTTACATTCACTATTTCTCATCATCATTCTCAAAAAGAAGGGAAATTAAAGGCAAAAAACTCCATTTAATGCATCAGTTAGGCTTGTTCCACAGTGACAAAAGTGAGGAAATTTGGTGTTAGGGTTGAAACCCCCTTGGACTCCTCCAGCCCACCCCCCAACCGACATCGGGGTGCACGTTGGGGTTGTCGGTCCTAACTCTCACCCCTTTTTCCTATTCCTTGGCTTCTTTACACACGTGATGGGGTGAGACTTAGGGCCGATGACCCCAATGCACACCCCGATGTCAGTTGGGGGGTGGTCTGAGGAGTCCAAGGGGTTTCTAACATCAATAATCGAATTTACTCTCTTTTGTCACTGTGGAACAACCCTAACTGATGCATTAAACAGAGTATTTTGCCTCTAATATATATATATATATATATATATATATACATAGGGGTGAGGGTGGTAAATGAGTGAGATAAAACAGCGTATCATCCACTGCAGTGTGATATTTTTACCCTCTGCTCTACTGTGATGATATGAGACATTTACACACACAGGTCACAAAAGGTCACTGATATCATCACCCTAGGCAGCTTTCCCCTCAGCATGCAATAAACACCTGTGCTATTACCATAGACACAAATGCAGAACTACCTGAGAGGTCTCACTGCTGCCTACAGCTAACTCAGTGAGCATTACAAAACCAACACATATCTCCCCCAACTTCCAGCTCATTACTGTGATGCTCTCAACTTGATGCAGCCAGAATTCCAAACAGCACAGCTTCACAGAACAGTCTAAACTACTGCCTGCAGCTAACTCAACTACCAGTGAAACACACTCTCACTTGTTCCTCAAACTCTGATTCTCATCAATTACAATTACTGTGACAATTTCAACTTCACTGCAGCCAGAATCCTAATGAGCACAATTTCACAGAACACTCTGCACTCTGCCTGCAGCTAACTTAATTACCACTGAAAACAGTATCAGCTGTTCTGAAACTCTGCCTCTCAGTTCATTACAAATAATGTGATGCTTTTAACTTCACTGCAGCCAGACTGCTAAACAATACAGCTTCACAAAAGTATGTTTCTCATTCCTATCTAAAACTAACTCATTTAGCATTGCAAAACACATTCATGTGTCTCTCAGAGATTATAGCACTGCCAGCCCATTCAGAAAAGCTCACACACAGAATGAGCAAACACATTAACAGGAACACAACACAAGACAGCATAACAAAACTTCTGAAACTCTTGGCCCTATTGTATATATTGAATACATGATGGGCAGATCGTGTGCTATGTCAAATATTGTCACTCCTGCATTGTGAGCTTGGATATCTCACTCGTGCCTTCGGCTCTCGTGAGACATCCAGAGCTCACTCTGCAGGAGTGACAATATTTGCCATATCACACTCATGCCCATCATGTATCCTATATATATATATATATTATATATATATATATATATATATATATATATAGATAGATTAGATAAACCATTCTGAGGTGTGCAGTCATGCTCTGATATATGCACACCTTCGTGTGTGTTGTTACAGCCTCGTGCGTCAACCAGCAAGGCGTGCATGGCACGGGGTCATAATGTCGCAAGACATTGTGCAGCATGGTAAAATCGCGCTGTCAATACAGCTTGATATTGCCATATGGCATGTCTTTTTTCTGTGAGGGGCACTGCCACTCCCCACCCCCCTCCATACACAACCAGATGTCAATGTGTGCCATGGGGTCATCAGGCCTAACTCTCACCCCATTCCATGTGAGAACAAGCTGACATGCTACATCATAGGAGAATGGGGTGAGAGTTAGGCCTGATGATCTCATGGCACACCCCAATATCTGGTGGTGTGTGGAGGGTGTGGGGGTGGAAGTAGGGTGATAGGGGTGGTAATCCTAACATTGAATTTCCAAACTTTTGTTGCTGTGCTATCAACCCTAACTGTTGCATTAATGACATTTTTTGCAATGATTTTCCCTTCTATTTGAGAAAGTGTAACGTAACTGGTAACTGGTATGTGTTTGTGGAAGTGTGAGCCCTCCAGGTCCTACGCTCCCTTCACGCTGCCTTGTTTGCATAATGGTATGCGTATGTAGGAGTGCAGGCCCTCTGAGTCCTGTGATCCCACTTATACATAATTACTGATTCATACAGCAGCCATATAGTACTGAAAAGGAACCCTTGTAACAGTAATTTGGCAATATCTCAATAACCGTGGCTACTATGAAAAAAATGTCACTGCAGTTGTAATCATGACTTCGAAACCTCCATGTGAGCTTAGTCCACCCCAGCAAAAATTCTGTATCTGAAATAATTTTTGAGATACAGGCACTGAAAGGCACTGCAATGTTATCCTATGAGAAATGTTTCAACTTTGGAACACTGTACCTATGGGGCCATTGTATATTTTTGGAACAAACCATGAAAAGGCACATCTATGGGTCCTGGGCTTGACACCCTGAAAATTGCAGCTCAAAATTCCCTACCATTGAGGTGCAGTGGGATGGCAAAAAATTTGTGTTTTTGGCTACCGTATGTCTCAAATTGCCATACTTTTGTAAAAATCTGTGAAAGAATGGGCGTAATACTTTCTTGATTTGCAAAAGTGCAGCATCCGTCCTGATGCAATTTGCAACACTAAAGGGGGGCTTAATCACAGAAAAGGCATTTCTGGGGTTTTGTTCCACCCAAAAACAGCTGTAGTGTGTTCCTCAGGCCCCAATTCGGTAAACACAACTGTCAGTGTTTACCTGGGGTACTCAAATTTAAACAACAGCCATCTTTGTGCATCACTAACTGAAAACAAGATAACTGCCACACGACACTACAGAGGACATTTGCATCAGTAAAATGTATTGGCGGCAGCTTTCGTGAGGTACATATATTTTTGTCCCATTGACTATGATGGGATGATTAAAATTTGAATAACTTTTGAATGTATTGATATTTTTTCACCAAATCTTCAAAAGGCACATCAGTGACCCAGACTGCATCTTACTTGAAGATGTCAGACCAGACAGACAAACTCTTTGGGCAGTAGCCCTGAGTAAAGACATTTGCAAAATCCTTGCTTTTGGGCATTTGTTTTGCACTCCGTAGCTCCACAACCACACATACAACCATTACACAACTTATCAGATCCAGAGATATATGGTACCACACCGTTCATGGAAAATTTAAGACAAATCTATCATATGATTGCAAAAGTTATTAATGGGCTAAATTTGGGGTTTAACATAGATGTGGCTGGGCAACCGTTACTATAGCTGCATCTAAAGTGCAGCTATAATACTGTATATATTCTTTGCAAAAAAATTTGTTAATGCACCAGATAGGTTTCAAGTCAACACTACAAAAGTAGGGCAATGTGGCGTTGGTGTTCTCAACCCTAACTCCCCACCTCCACAACAGCAAAAGGAAAATAAATATTACAGTTTGGGGTCCCTGGGAGTCTTGTCGAATCAGTGGTAGTGTCTTCCTTGGTGCTGTCAACCCTAATGTTCACCCCTTCCCCAGCTCATAGTCTCCTTTCCAAAGCCAAGGTACAGCTCCAAGCCAGTGCCTCATACTGATACACACTTCAAATGTAGAGAAGTATGTCTCGCCACATGTGCCAACACAATGTGATATAGCTGTCTTCACATCCTGTGGGCCCTGTGTGAAGAAAGGATGCCACATTCAACATTGTTTGCTCAGGGAATAGGGTGGGCACTGGGTTGACAACCCCAAGAAAGACCCTACCACTTACCCGTTAAGACGCCAGAGACCCAGAAAACTAATGTTTTTTCCATTTTTTGATTGGGGGCTGGGGCGTTAGGGTTGGTAACCTTAATGCCACAATTCTACAGTATACTTTTGAGGCACTGACTTGAACCCCAGCAGGTGCATTAACAAGTTTTTGTGATGGATTTCCTCTTTATTTGAGATAGTGAAATGGCATCCTCTTTCCTGCAGGTCCCTTTGGGACCTGCATGAGGATATGCAGATGTGCCAGGCCGAAGAGAAGAAAGTAAAGACTATATCTGCCTATGGAAGTGTAGGGTCCTTATGTACCCAACAATTTCATGCAGTGGAGGATGCCAAGCTTTCATGGCACTGTCAGGTGGGCTGAGGAAGTACTGAGCTCTATGTTCTCAGCACTTCCATATACTGTAGCTGCAGATATATTTTTTATATTTTCATTTTTTTTTATTCTTTTGGTAACTGGGTAAGGACCACTAGACACAAGTGCCTGTTTTCAGGGACAACCCGGGAGCACTGGTGTGGTTAGGTGACTTGCTTAGAGTCATGCAGTATGAAAGTGGAGGTAATGGGAATCAAATCCAGGTCTGCTGGAGGTACCAATTTCATTCACAGCTCATATAGACTCAGAC
Source organism: Neoceratodus forsteri (assembly GCA_016271365.2). Classification (NCBI taxonomy): domain Eukaryota; kingdom Metazoa; phylum Chordata; order Ceratodontiformes; family Ceratodontidae; genus Neoceratodus; species Neoceratodus forsteri. Next base: position 652,859,661 of record CM057450.1, on the reverse strand, counting down.
GGGAAGGAGTCCTTCTGTCAACCAATACACAGGCCCCTCTGCCACTCATGGGTACAAACATACAGGGCCTTATGCCAAGAGAAGAGTTGTCTTCACTATATGTGCAATCAAATTACATGGTGAGAAACCAATTTAAGTCATGAAACCAAAATTTATGATGTGCAATCAGATTTGAAGTTAAGCAACTAATTTTTGCCATGAAGTGAAAAATTATGGTGTTCAATCAAATGTCATGCTGAGAAGCCAGTTTTCTGCCATCAAATGAAAATTTATGGTGGGCAATCAAACTTCAATTCACGCAACCAATTTACATCATGCAGTGCAAAATTTTATTCACAATGCAATTTCATGTAAACGTATCAATTCAAGACCTGGAGCACAAAAATTATGATCCACAGTGAAGATTTAATATTGCAAAACCAATTATAGTCATGCAATGGGAAATTATGATCCACAATCAAATTTCATATCGAGCAACCGATTTCTGTTTTCACAAGTACAAGTTATGATCCAGAACCAAAATATGTTTTCATCTGAATCTCAATTAAAAAATTGTTTTGAAAGTCAAATTTTATTTCATGTTTTTCACCACATGAAACTACAAATTGTAGATTACAATTAAATTTCATGCCAAGCAACCAGTTTGTCTAGCATTCAGTGATAAGTTATCAACAGTGAGAATTAATATTGAAATTTTTTTGCTGTGAAACAGAAAATTAAGATGCAAAACCAAATTTCAAGTCCAAAAACCTGTTTTTGTCACAATACAAAAAATCATGGTCTATAATCAAATTCCATACCAAGAAATCAATTTCTGCAGTGAAACAAAAAATTATGCTGGGCAATCAAAATCTGTTTCCAACAAACATTTGTTTTTAGATTGTTTGTCTCCTATTCTAGCTGCTCCCTTCAGCCCAACTGGTCCCCCTAGCCCTGACACTCCGAAATTACCAGGGCTTACCTTAAGTCTGGCCCAGGAGCAGAGTCTGTGGAGGGCCAGGTGTCATCCTGTGGCTGGATCCATTTGTTCCTTTTTTGTTGTCCTCCTGAATAACCTCGGGGCCCCAGGAGTAGAGATGTATGAGCATGGAGGCATGCATGCTTACTACCGCCCCAGTGAAGGTCCCTTCTGACCACCCATCAGCCTAGCACCTGGCACTCCCTCTGGCCTGTGCTGCCCCCTGGCCTCCACCATGGGGCAGTCAAGAGCTGAGGGATACTACCTTTCCTACTCGTAGAGAGCTGCCTCTTGGTGGCTCCATCCAGCTCCATGCCCCCCCCCGACTGACCTAATGTCACTAATGAAAAGAGGAGTAAGAGAATGGCAAGGCCCATGTTCGCTCCTGTACACTGTAGTAATATTCCAGTTTACCTCCTTTTCATACATAAGTATCAAATCTGAATTTAAAAACTGTTTTATTTTTATTTGAAACCACTTCCTCTGGTAGACTATTCCATAAATTGACCATCCTCTTAGTGTAGAAATACTTTCTTTTTAGGCTTCTAAATATAGTGCTTTTTAGCTGCTAGGTATGTCCTCTAGTAATGGACTTGTTGTCTGTGAACTCTATTTTAATTTCATTAGCCAAAAAGTTAGATTTAATGATTTCATAGAATGAAAGAAAATCACCCCTTGTCCTACGCAGTTCAAGGGTGTACAGTCCCAATTGTTTAATTATTTCTTAGTATGACTCTGTATTTGTCTCACTTATTATTTTAGTGCACCTGTGTTGTACTTTTACTATTCTTTGTTTGTTTTTTTTTCTATTAAGGATTCCATAACTGGCTACAATACTCATGATGCGGTATCACATATGACCTCTACAGTGGGATCATTACCCTGGTCTGCACCTAATATTTCTTCTAATACTATATGATACATGGTTGGCCTTGCTAATGGGTCATCAGCATGGTGCAAAGTAAGGCGTCCAGTGCCTTAACCCTTGGCGCCACTGGGCTGGCCTTCCAACAAACATTTTTTGATTTACAATTAAAGAATAGTTTCACAAGTCAAATTTAGTTTTGCACCACCTTAATGGTGCAATACAGAAAAGAATGTTATGGTTCAAAAAAGGAAAAGAAGTTAGCACGGCTAGGAGAAATACGTAAAACATATTTATAATTATGATTGATTGAAACAAGCCTCAGAACTAAACCAGCATGTTCTAATGATGTAGAGCCTTTTTTTACTATTATGGTTACTGCAATAAAAGTTTTAATTTGTAGTTTGTTACTGAAGTGAGAAACAAGATGTCATGAAATGAAAAATGTTTTTGCTGTCGAGAGTGCAACACTTCAAAAAACTAGAAACAGCCTCACTAAACAAAATTGTTGGTGTTGTCTCAGACTGTTGTCCCTAAAAACCTACTGAGCATGCTCAGAACAGAAACATACAAAACTTTAAATTATTATAACTCTGGTACAGTTTAATATTTTTTCACAAGAATTTCCAAAAGCACTACCTCATCACAGCATGCCCCTACTCTGAAAGTTTTGGGGAAAAAATTCCATTCCACCAAGACTGTAGATGAGTGCAAATAAATCACATGTTAAGTATTGGAAAAAAATCAGATATCTACAGCAAAATGACATATGGGTTCTCAGAAACAGCAGAAACTATGATCACAAAACATTCCACAGATTTAGACCTTGCCGACTAGACAACATGTGCAAAATTTCAGCTAACTTCATCAAACATTGCCAAAGCAATTAAGGTACAATTGTAGGGGGTTAACAATGAACATCCTATTCAACCCTAACTATAGGGGTGCTACCACACCCCTGTAATATCTATTATGGGGGCACAGTAGCACCCAAATACTTAGGGTTGAGTATGGCGCTCAATATTAAACCCCTAACTTTGCACCTTAATAACTCTGGCAGTGTTTAAAGGAATAGCCCCAAAATTAGTATGTGTGGTCACACTGCCATAGTCTCAAGGCAAGGAAAGTTTCATGACAGCACCTTATTTGGTTTATGAGATCTGGATAGAAACATAGAATTTGATGGCAGATAAGGACCGCTTGGCCCACCCAGTCTGCCCATTTCCCTACCTAATGGATAAGCTAAATATCCTAGTTAACCAGCAGCCTACTTCTTCCTACCCCAACCCCCTAGAATTGCCTTATGGCTGTCCCATGTGTGCTTGAATTCAACCACTGTTTTTGACTCCACAACCTCCTCCGGAAGGCTGTTCCATGCATCCACAACCCTCTCTGTGAAGAAAATACTTCCTCACATTTCCTCTGAGCCACCCCCTCTATCTTTAAATTATACCCCATGTTATTGCACACCTCTTTTTTTGAAAGACGCTACCCTCTTGGACTTTGTTGATTCCCTTGAGGTAATTGAAAGTTTCTATCATGTCCCCCCCCTCCTTTCCTCGAGGCTATACATATTAAGCTCCTTTAGTCTCTCTTCATATGTCTTCTGGTGCAGACCCTGCACCATTTCATTTGCCCTCCTCTGGACAGCTTCCATCTTGTCTATGTCCTTGCGGAGATTGGGTCTCCAGAACAGCACCCAGTACTCCAGATGAGGTCTCACCAACTGTCTGTACAGAGGGATAATAACTTCCTGTTTTCTACTGGTGATGCCTCTCCCTATGCATCCCAGTATCCCCCCAGCCCTCCTTACTGCCCTCTCACATTGCTTGCCCACCTTTAAGTCATCTGATATGACTACCCCCAGGTCCCTTTCCATTTTTGTTGTTGTTAGTATCTCACCCCCCATTGTGTACTCTTCCCCTGGGTTTTTGTTTCCCAGGTGCATTACCTTGCACTTCTTAGCATTAAATCTAAGCTGCCATACATTTGACCATTCCTCTAACCTTGCCAAGTCCCTTCTTATCCTTTCCACCCCACCTTGTGCATCAACTCTGTTCCAGATCTTTGTGTCATCTGTAAAGAGACATACTTTTCCTTCCATTCCCTCTGCAATGTCACTTACAAAGACATTGAAGAGGACTGGTCCTAATACTGAACCCTGCGGTACCCCACTAGTAACCTCCGTTTTTTCAGAGTGGACTCCATTTACTATTACTCTCTGTGTCCTATTCTCCAGCCAATTCTTTACCCAGGCTATCATCTTGGGACCCTCTCCCAGGCTGGCTAACTTGTATATTAATCTTTTGTGTGGGACTGAGTCAAATGCCTGCTAAAGTCTAGGTAGGCCATGTCCACAGCCACTCCCTGATCTACCACTTTGGTCACACAGTCAAAGAAATCTATTAGATTCATCTGGCATGACCTTCCCGCTGTTAATCCATGCTGCCTTGGGTTCTGTGCCCCTCTGGTCTCTAGGTACTTGACAATTCTTTAAGCTCTTATTTTGTTAAATGGTCACTTTTTCTGTAAAATGGTCACTTTTTTCCCATACTTAACATGTTTTTGTTTCCCTCATGTACAGCCTAGTTGGTACTGAATTTGTCCATGAATCTTTCAGGGTGTGCTGATGTAGTACCTTTCAAAGGTTTCATGAAAAAAATATTAAACAGTTCCGGAGTTATAAGGATTTAAAGTCTGGTTTTGGATTGCTGCCTGATGTGAACCAAAAAAATTTGTTGGTTTGTGACACCGTTTTTGTTTTGCATCACTTATGTGTCATGAAATGAAAATGTTCTTCACTATTTTTTGTTTTGCTGCCATCATGTTTCTTCATTTTGGTTACTACAAAAATATGAAAACTCATATAAATAGACACTGAGAGAAACAAAAACATGAATCATGCCAAATGGGGCCTCCTAAGAAAGATTCTGATGTTTTTTTTTTTCAAAACGTGGCAGAAATAAATTTTTCAGACCATGTGATTATCCTCATCCAATTTTCAGTTCGTCAGACATTTTTTGTTCGAACTGAAACATTTTTGGTTCATGAATTAAAAATTTTGGTTCATGAATCAAAAGGTTTGGTGCAAACCAAAAATTTCAGTTCATGAACTGAAAATTTTGGTGTGAACCAAAATTTGGTGAAAGCCAAAACATTAGGTTTGCGAACTGAAAATTTTGTTTTAAACAGAAAATTAGAGTTTGCAAACCATGATTTTTCAATTTGAACTGAATGTAACTCTCAGTACTGTAAGTGAAGTTACAGCTAGCAGGTAAGACTGTCCTCTTGTCCCCCGCTAAAAGTCCCCTTTGTTCTGAAGCTCCCATTCTGAATCTCTGTCTTCACTTATATGCCCCAAGTAACCATATAGTAAAGATACATATTCTATTTTGCAAAGGGCAAAGAGGGTCCTTCACCTCTGCATCCATAGCTGCATGGAAGCACAGGGCCTAAAAGGCCCTGAGCTTCCGCAGGCAGAATCAGTTTTGGCCCTTCAAGCACAGGGGTGATAGGGTCCTGTGGTTCTGCAGCCCTCCAACAGCCCCACAAATTCTTTGCATCCATAGCCAGCAGGCAGCTGGACACTTCAGCTTACATTCAAACTGTTCCCTTAGTGCAGGGCAAAGAGGGACATTTGCATTTGCATCTGCATCTGTTATTGAAGAGACCTGCATGAATGAGGATATGTTTCACTATTTCAAAAAGAAAGGAACTTCATTGCAAAAAAACTGTGTTAATGTACCAGTTAGGGCTGAACAGAGGGGGAGCAGTTGATGTTGCCTACCTTGACTTCAGCAAAGCTTTTGACACTGTTACACATAGAAGATTGATAAATAAGCTGGGTAGGCTCAGGGTGGGTCAGAAATTGGTCAACTGGGTGGCAAACTGGTTGACAGGCAGAAAACAGAGCGTGGTGGTAAATGGTATGCAGTCAGAAGAGATGCAGGTCACAAGTGGGGTACCTCAGGGACCAGTCCTGGGGCCAGTCCTCCTCAACATCTTCATTAGTGACCTTACAGATGGACTAGATGGTAAGGCTTGTCTGTTTGCAGATGACACCAAGATCTGCAACAGAGTAGATGATCCAGATGGGGTGGGCAGAATGAGAAGAGTTCTGGATAAACTAGCAAAATGGTCAGAAGAGTGGCAACTGGGATTTAATGCAAAGAAGTGCAAAATCATGCACATAGGGAGGAGAAACCCTGAAGCCACCTATAGACTGGGAGGGGAGTTGCTAGCAGTCACAAAGGAAGAAAGAGACTTGGGCATCATCATCACTGATGACCTGAAATCATCCAAGCAGACCTCTAAAGCAGTAGGTAAGGCTAGGGGGTGTTAGGGTGTATTAGTAGGGTATCACAAGTTGTAAGAGGGAGGTAATAATCCCTCTTTACAAGACACTGGTTAGGCCCCATCTGGAGTACTGCCGCAGTATTGGAGGCCACACCTTCACAAGGACATTAACCAAATTGAGGCAGTCCAGAGAAGGGCAACCAAAATGGTGCAGGAATTGCATCAGAAGACATATGAGGACAGATTAACAGAGCTCAATATGTATACCCTTGAGCAAAGGAGGGAGAGAGGTGATATGATCAAGGCATTCAAACACCTTAAGGGCATTAACAAGGTAAAAAGAGTCTAACATGTTTAAATATAAGAAAAATAGCAGGACAAGAGGACACAACATGAGATTAGAGGGAGGCCAATTGAGGGGGAATGTGAGGAAATTCTTTTTCACAGAAAGGGTGGTGGATGCATGGAATGGCTTACCACAAGAAGTGGTGGCTATGAATACAGTGCAGGGCTTCAAACAGGCATGGGATAGGCATAAGGGAGCAATACAAATGACTATGAATAGATAGGCCACTGACAGAGCAAAGGCCAATGGCATTTTTATAAGGTAGAAAAAGAAATGGGCAGACTGGATGGGCCTTGCGGTCCTTATCTGCCGTCAACTTCTATGTTTCTATGTAACTTAATGATATAAAAGAAGGGAAATATGGTGCTAGGGTTTCCAACTCTAATTCCTCACTCCTTCAAGAAGCAAAAGGACAAAACCATGCAAGCAACCACAGACATCCATCATCAGGTAAGACAAACAACATACCCAGTTTCCAGATGGCACAAACGCAGTAGCACTGATGTGATGTCCTCTGGGTCCTATGTGAAGAATGGAGACTACATCTGACAACGTTTGTTCATGGAAAGGGGTGGGCATTAGGGTTGGCAAGACCAAGGAAGACCACACCACTGATTATTCAAGGCTCTGGAGACCCAAAACCATAATTGTTTTTCCTTTTGATGTTTGGGGGAAGGAGAGTTAGGGTTGGAAACCCTAACACCTTATTTCCCTACATTTGTTGCATTAAGTTGAACCCTAACTGGTGGATTAATGCAGCTTTTTTGCGATGAAGATATATAGTATAGGGGCACAGTAACAGCCCTACAGTTAGTGCTGAGTAGACTGAATAATGTTAAACCTCTAACTTTGCACTTTAATAGCTATGTCCCTGTTCAAAAGAGTTGCACAAAATGTTACATGTATGGTCGGATGGGGTGTGGGGGCAAGGTCTCTTGATTTGACAAGTTTCTTTTCATTTGGTGGGTGGATTGTGAGATCTGGTTAGGGCAAAAAGAAGAGAAAATCAGGGTTGTTTTTTTTTTGCTGTTACCTACAAACCTGAAATTTTCAGGGTAGAAAGGGCTTGCCCTAGAATGGTGCCTTTCATTGGTTTCATGAAAAAAAATATTGATCTGCTCGAGAGTTATAAGGATTTGAAATTTTGGTTCTGAGCATGCTCAGTAATGTCTTTCATATAACTGTTTGATATGAAGGAAGAAATCTTGCTGACGAAATAAGAATCTTATTTCATGAGCCAACATTCTTTTTTTGTGATGAAAAAATCTCCTTTTGTATGGCAGCCACCTTGTTTCTGTTTTTTTTTTTAAATTGAAAACCCATAAAAATTATGTCCTGGATTAAAACAAACATATGAATCTAGCTAAACGGGACTCATTTAGTTCAGTTCTGGAGAGGTTTTTCTCAAAAAAGGCCCCAAAATATGACCTTACCGAAGCTTGTTTTGTGAGCCAAGATTCTTGTTTAGTAAGTCTTATGAAATACAATTTCTGTCTCATGAAAGAAGAATCTCAGCAAATGAAAGAGAATGATGAACTTAGTTTTTTCCCCATTGCTCTTTTGTGAGCTAACCTTCTTCTTTCATGATTATTAAAGAACTCATGAAAGAAGAATCTCAGCTCATGAAACAACTATTTAAAAAACTAAGTCCACCATCTTCTTTCATGACTTGAGACTCTTCTTTCATGACTCCTTTTGTGACTCAGGAAAGAAGAAGGCTGGATCACTAAAGTAAAGGAGGCACTTAGTTTTTTTTTTCATAGTTCTTTCATGAGGTCAAATGAAAGAACCATTGTTCTTTCGTGTGATCACACAAAAGAACTGTCCATGACTGGGACCTTTTCCATCTATCTATCTATCTATCTATCTATCTATCTATCTATCTATCTATCTATCTATCTATCTACCTATCTATCTTGAAAGTACCATTGTTCTTTTGTGTGATCTCACAAAAGAATTGTACATGACTGGGACCTTTTCCATCGATCTCTCTTATCTATCTATCTATCTATCTATCTATCTATCTATCTATCTATCTATCTATCTATCTGTCTAGCTATCATCTTTCTGTCTATCTATATATCTATCTATCTATCTATCTATCTTTCTCTGTCTGTCTATCTAGTTACCGATTTTTTTTTTTACCTTTAAGTAGGAAAGGGTACCCATCCCCGGTACAACTTCTTTCTTTGTCCTCCCCTCCAGGCCACCCTCCCCCAATGTTTTTTTTTTTTTTGTTAAATATTGTTTGTTAAATAATAAGTGGATCAGCATTCCAACCCCTGGAACCACTTCTCTTGCCTCCTCCCCTCCAGGTTGCCCAACCCCATTCTTATTAAAAGTATATACATGTGGCAGCACTGTGGTGCTCACCCCAAGTGCTGCCAAGATCATCCCAACACTGAGGCACCCAATTACAGTTTTTATAAAACAAAACCAATGCACTACACAGTCTCTTCTGTGAATTGTCACTTAAACATGGCATACTATAGCACAAAACACAACAAAAAGTAGTGATTCACTCAGAAAGATGTCTGTGGAGCAAAAATCACAATTTATTCAGACAAACACAAACAGTTCCCCAGGGAACAATTTGTGTATGTCCGACTAAATTGTGATTGTTGCTTTAGAGACACCTTTCTGTGTGAATCACTTCTTTTAGTTGTGTTTTGACCTAATCCCCAGTGTCAGCTTCTGTCACACTACAATAAATTAAACTGTCCCTCATTGATCTTGCTTTTCCTAAGCTGTAAAAGAGAAAATAGTCCCTTGCCAATCTGACCCTCACCACACAACCTTCAGCCATGAAATATAGGTGGAAACACCAGGGTGCCCACCCCCCAGTGCCACTGAAGGTAATGTCAACACTGGGGTACCCAGTTCTTGCTATTAACTTCTTCCCCCTACAAAAAAGAAAACCATCCCTTGTTGGTTTTTTTTATTTTTTTACCTAAAAAAACAGTCATCCATCAGTGGTCTGCCCCACCACACTGCCATCTGTCTGTCTGTCTGTATGTCTATCTATCTATCTATCTATCTATCTATCTATTTATCTAACTATCTATCTATCTACCTGCCTACCTACCTAAACATGTACTGAAGTGGACTGGGGCACCCACCCTAGGTACTGCTTCTCTTGCCCTCTCCCTTCGTGGTTGTCCCCCTTGTTAAATATTGGTGGCAGAACCAGGGTGCCCACCTCCAATGCTGCTGAAGATCATGCCGGCACTGGGTTACCCAGCCCACAGTGTCATCCCCCTACAATAACAAAACCAACCCCATTGCTCTTTTTATTTTTTTATTACAAAATAAGTCCATCGGCGTTCTGCTCCCCCAAATCACCACCTATCTGTCTGTCTGTCTGTCTATCTATCTACCTATTTATGTACTAACGCAGACTGAAGTGCCCTCTCTGGTACCACTTCTCATGCTCCCCCAGGTTGACCCTTCTTGTTAAATGTTGGTGGTAGCACCAGGGTGCTCAGCCCTGATGCCGACAAAGATCATGCCAACACTGGGGTGCCCAGTCCCCACTGTCGGCTTCTGTCCACCTACAATAAATAAAACCTTTCCTCATTGAACCTTTCATGTTTTTTTCCTGAAAAAAAGTTTATTGGCAATCTTCCCTCCACACCAGTGTCTGTCTGTCTATCTGTAGCCCACCCTGTCTCCAGTGTCTAGAGGTATACTGGTGTTGTGTCTGTGGGAAGGCGGACAACATCAGAAACTGCCAGGATGACTTACATGTCTTCTTTGGGACCTGGATGCAGGCTTTGTTCATAGGGCAATGGGCTAGAAAGATAACTGGGTTATCACAACAGCAAACATGCAGGCATTAAAAGTCTAAAAACATTTTGAAAAAACAGGAAATATTTTAATTATAAAACCTGATAAATGTGATTAGATTTCTCCATGGAGTCATTTGATATGCTAGCACAGTCCTGATAAGGAAAAGATAAAGCCTGACACTGGGGGTCCACTATCACAATGTCCACAACTTAGTGTCCATGTTCAGCAGGGACAGTATACCTTGAATATTTTATAGCATTTACAGCTAAACAATTCAGGCAGCATCTGTATTTTACATTACCAATTCCTATCCAGCTTCCCTAACTGTATACCTTTCTCTGGCAGGATCCAGATGGCATCTATCATTCCACTAGAATCATATTCCAATTCCAGACTGCAGCCCTAGACTCAGTCTGACTGCAGTCTCATTAGGCATACTGACTGCAACTCTCTCTCTGCAGCCATCTCAGAGCACCCTTGCTCCTCTTATGTGGGTGTCATATACCAAAGGTGTCATTTTGATACACTCAGGCAAGGAATAGCAACCATCACCAGGGGGTCCCAGGTGCCACAGAATAGTGCCTACCACCTCCTGGCTGAGAACTATCCCCTGTGACCAGAAAGTTACAATTCCAACTTCTTCTTCATCCCCAATGGGTTCTAAATTACAGTGGGTATGGAGGGGGTCAGAATCTCTTGGGGCTATGGTTCCATATAAATCCAACCCCCAACCCTCACCCATGAACTGACCCCCATGGGCAAGGGTCCCAAAGTCAAAATTATTTCAGCTGTCCATTTTATCCTGTGCCTCTATAATTCTCATAGGCTTCTAACATGTGATGTGTCACACCATGGATGTGAGGTTGGGCTAGTTTCCATTCCTTGCCACATTCTGCTCGGGTTCAAATCCCAGGAATGCTGAAAGCAGCTGACTCTGTACTCTTCTCTCCCCCAACACCATAGCACCTCCCCACAGGGGTCTCAAACTATACAGCCACCACTACATCCTTCAGGTCCAAACTAAGCCTCCTACCACACAGAAAATGGCAGACTCTGCAAAAGTGGGCAATCAACCCTTCTCCCACCCTTCAGACTGACACCTTTTGTCCATGCTCTCTCACCTAGGCCAAATGGGGTCTGCCCTCCAGGGGCTCCCAATCAATGGCTGACTGCTTCCCTGGAGGATGGAAAATGAATCCTTTATGGGTCTTCAGCCCAAGGCCTGAAAGGGACAAACACACCTCACTCTAACCCCTGTCCTACAGGGGGAGTTACATCTCTATCTCTCTCTCTATATCTATTTACTTATCTATCTAGCTATCTCTGACTCACACTCTCTCACTCTCTCTCTCTCTCGCTGTCTATGTATCTGTCTGTATATCTGTCTGCTTGTCTGTCTGTCTATCTATCTGTCTATCTATCTATCTATCTGTAGACTGGGATGCCACACCTGGAATTGCTTCTCTTACCTCCCTCCCTCCCTCCCATCCAGGTCACCCATCTGTTTCTTATATTATTAAAACAGGTATCTGTGATGACACTGGATGACCACTCCTGGTGCCGCCACAGATCCTCCTGATACTGGAGTGCCCAATCCCAAGAATCGATTTCTGTCCCCCTACAATAAGGAAACTGTCCCTTGCTGGTATTTTTTTATGTGCAGAAAACAAAATAGTCCAATGGTGATCTTAACCCCCTAAGCAACCCCACCCACTACACCCACCATACCCTGACCCCACTACTCAACAGTCACCACCCCACACACACCCATGCAGTCTCACTTACCTGAGCAGTTGACATGTGTTACCAGACACACATATGATGACAATACTCATTAACCACATGGCAATGCACATCTTCCAGCAAGAAAGTGGAACAGCTTAGACAGCTGGGGAAACCAAAGAGCTGTCTTGGTACAAAGCAGGCATGAAAAATGATGCTGGCTAAAATTAAACCAATTATACCAGTGTAGATTTAAAAAAAGTATTGATGTAGGACTTGCAGTGGCATTCTGCAGCTGTGCCACTACAAATGCATCCAAACATTTGTGTGTGATTTTCAAATACGTTGATGCATTTGAAACACTTTACAGCAAATAATGATGCATTTATTCTTCTATTGAAATATGTGTCATTTCTGATGCACAACTTTGGGGACTTGCGACATGATATTAGACCATTTTTTGTGCTCTACTAGTCATGTCAGAAGTAAAGCAATTACACTACAAAAATGATGCAAATGGTTGAAAATCCAGCCCACAGGCTTCTAATTAATTAACTTTTTTACTGAAAGGATAGATGACGACTGAGAGGGTTGTGTGTGCCTAAGCTCTGTGGGGTGCTTCAACCTTTACATTTATATGCTGTACTCAACAATTGCTAAGGGTATGCTATCTAAGCCAAGCTTTTTATTGTCAATTTATTTCAGTTATTTGTGCCTTTTTTTAATGGCACTGTTTTGAAAGAAGGCTTTTTTCAATTATTTTCTATAGCAGCTGAAGTTGAGTCAGTTGACTGTCACAGTGCTCAGACCACTGAGTGTGCCAGCATAGAGGCGAAGAAAGAGTTTCACTATGATCAGTGTAAAGGAAGAGGAAGAATCAATGGATTTGTGGAGGTCATGGAGTCAAGCAGAAAGGAAGACTGCAGGAATCAGGAGAGGAGCCTGGAGCATTACGAAGAGGACCAGTGGAGAAATGACTAGTCAGTGACAAGAATAAAACAGCAAGGTGCTTGACTCTAGCTGCAGTATACTGTAGCTGCTATCTGAGATATAGAGTGGTTTGTGGGCATTCTTAACCTTGCAAGTGAAAAGCATCCGACAATACTGTCAAATTAAAAGCAATGATTTATAAAAAGCTAAGCTAATCCACCGATCCTGTTCATGGTATCAGATGACTGATTTTCTTTAAAAACTGCTTCAAGCTGCATTGATTTTTTTTAAATAAACTTAATAAGGAAGTTCATTCCCTTAACACATTTGACATTTCACAGTCTTTGCTCAATATGATAAATTAGTATTACTGGGGTTTTAGGTGAGGACGTTAAAGTAAATGAGTTTACCTATTTTCCCAATTTAGAGATTACTTATAAAATAATGCATGGATAGGTGTGAATAATGGAAATTTTATACACACCCAAGGTGTGTGATGCTTCATAAACCCCAAGATCAAAGCTCAAAAGACTTTCAATGGTGTCACACATTGAGAGTGTGTATAGAATTTGAGTTTCACACAACTACTCACGTCTTATTTACTTCATTACTTCCAGTGGTGGTGAAATTGTTGGAGAAAATAATGGCAAGACCATTACAGACCATTTTGGAAGAGGGCAGCAAACAGAATAAATTTAAGTCTGGTTTCCATAGAAACCAGAGTACAGTATCCTCCATATTGAATGTATTGAATGGTGTCAACAGGACCTCAGAGCTTGGAAAAGTTACTGGGGTAATTTTTGTTAACCTGTCCAAGGCCTTCGACATGATGGACCACACGTTATTAGCGCAGAAGTAAGAAGGAGGTTGGTCTGGGGGATAGGGCTTTGTTTTGGTTTAACAGTTACCTCACTGACAGAACTCAAAAGGTTCTAGTAAACAGGAGACAGTCTGGAGAATTGTTCATCAAAAATGGAGTTCCACCAGGTCAGTATTAGACCTTTTATTATTTATATTTCACATGAGGGGTTTGGGGAGAGCATCAGAGGTGTAGACTACCATCTGTATGCCGATAATATGATGATCCACACCTCTGATGCCTCCACTGCGGAAGTGCAACTACAGTTGCAGATGACCTTTTTTCCATAAACGTTTTTTTATTAAATTTTCAAATATTTCAGTACATGTACAATGTCTTAAGTGTAAATCATTACAGCCACTAGTTTCTGATACAGGAAATTGTTAGCATCAATATACCTATAACACCTTATTTCGTGAAATTGTATACATCAATTTACCCCCCAAAACAAGATCTTTTGCAATGTTTTCATAGTCACATTGCAGGCAACCTGTTTTTGTTCTGGATCTCTTCAATACAAAAAACAGAAAAAAGAAATTCTGTGTGTTGTACTTCGTGTGGGTTGGGTCCTAATGACATCTTTTACATTATAACAGTGGATGCCCCACATCCTTAGCCTGCAGATGGGGTGGGTATAAATGTATAATAGGAGTCAATGGCTAGTTCTGCACTACTAACAGCATGTGCTGTATGTATTTATGAGACTGTGTATGTGTATGTGGGAATGGGGAGGGGGAGATAATACCATCTTGAGAGCCTGAGGAATTTCACCATTGAAGGTGAAAAGCTAAAGGGGGTAAGTAGAGAAACCACCTGTGTCATTTGGTGGCTTGTTATGTCTGTGGGCAAGACAGTGGTACATTCTCAACCATTTGGAGGCAGTGGAGGTGTCAGATTTGCTTTCCAGTGTAGGCAAGAGGCCCAGATTTTGAGGTACTGTGTGGCGTGCTCTACCGCCGTATGGGCAATTTTCTCATACTTGACTGAGATACCAAATGAAGCCACTCTGAGATGGGGGCTCCAGATCTCTCCAGTGTCTCAGTCTGACTTACTTTGCAGCTGCCATGGCCCATGTGACCCACAGTTCATGTGGTGAGGACATGGTAGAGTTTGGGGGAGGGATACCAACAAGGGGACGATTTAAGAATCCTTTCCTCTGTGCAATGGGATAATCTTTCTACATATGTCCCAAACCCTGTTCCAGTAGTCACCAAGCAAGGACAAAGTCACATAATGTGGGACAGGTAGGCCTGGGGTGAGGTACATCACCAGCAATAACTATGTGGAGTTATTCCCATCCTGTACAGCCACAGTACTTCTATGTTTCTGTGTTCACTAAGCTCAGTGTATCAGCTTGTACTGTAGGGTTTTTTGCTTGCATTTCCCTAGATGCCTTGTAGCTCGAAGGTCAAATAACATCCCCGGTCTGCTTGGCGGATAGTGATATCTAGTTCTCTTTCTCAGGCCTCTCTAGGTCCAGCTGTTGGGGGCTGATGCACATATAGTGGCTTGAGTGTATTTATTTTATGGGACATCTGTTGTTGCAAATGACCTTTTATGATTTACATACATTTTTTAATCAATATTCCTTAAAAATAAATGAAAAGAAAACCCATGTATTGTCACTTGGAACAGTGCTAACACCTATGTAATGTTATTTGGAAAAATGCAAAGCCTTCCACCAGGCTCCAAAGAGGAGCAGGCAGCAGTTGAGCCCTGAGCAGCAAGCTCTCTGAAGCACCTTCCCTTCCACCAGGTTCCACACAAGAGCAGGAAGCAGGAGAGCCCTGAGCAGCAGAGTCTCTGAAGCACCTTCCCTTCCACCAGGCTCCACACAGAAGCAGGCATCAGGAGAGCCCTGAGCAGCAGGGTCTCTGAAGCACCTTCCCTTCCCTTCCACCAGGCTCCACACAGGAGCAGGAAGCAGGAGAGCCCTGAGCAGCAGGGTCTCTGAAGCACCTTCCCTTCCACCAGGCTCCACACAGGAGCAGGAAGCAGAAAGCCCTGAGCAGCAGGGTCTCTGAAGCACCTACACTTCCACCAGGCTCCACACAGGAGCAGGCAACAGGAGAGCCATGAGCAGCAGGTATCTGCCTGAAAAGTACACTCTCTCCTTGGGGAGCTTGCAGTGTGAACTTTGTTGACAATAATTATTTAAGGGATTGAATCAGATCTCTGACCAGTGCAGTTGTGTAACTCTGTTTAACTGTTACCTTAATTCATTTAAATTTGGCAGAAATAGTTTGTGTTTGAGCATGTACTGCCTGTGTATTTTACTGAATTTCACAAAGTGTTTTAAGACTGTTTATTGTGTCGGGAGAAGCAGCCTACCCATTGTTTAATTTGATTTTGAATCTGTGTAGAGCCCCATTTCATGCATGTTCTTTGTTCTTTCTCTGGCCACCATGTTTGTTACACTGAATCCAGTTCAAATAAGTTCCTTTGTGAAGAACTCCTGCATCACTCCCTTTTTGTATTTCTCCCCAGGCTCTCTGAAGCACCTTCCCTTCCAACAGGCTCCACACAGGAGCAGGCAGCAGAAGAGCCCTGAGCAGCAGGTATTTGCCTGAAAAGCATGCTGTCCTTGGGGGAGCTTGCTGTGTGAACTGTGTAAGCCTCTTGACACTGTACGTTGATTGCCCCACCTGCCCTGGACCATCTTCTAATTTATAGGTCATCGTGATCACATGACTCTTGACCAATGATAATTAATTACCACATTTTACCATTTGCATGTTATACTTAGTGACCACTAGGAGTCTCTAGAGAGCTCTCCTAACTCACCATCTGCTTCTTGTCTCCCCTCCTTCTTCCTCCTCAACTCTATACCCTTTCCTACACACAACTTTTCTCCTACATTACCTAAATCTATTGTCCTGTCCCTTTCTCACATCTCTTTCCCTCACTGGGATTTGAATCATGTACCTTCTATTTCAGAGGTAAACACTCTATCCAATTTGTCACTTGAAGGGTCTCATTACTTCCAGTCAGTTACCAACCTTATTATCTTTCACCCGAAACCATTTCTCTGCTGTCACGAAACTTCTCCCCCTTTTCTCTTCCTCCACAGTTATTTATTTATTTGTAATATATGGATATTTAAAATAATACTATTGAAAAGCATATCCAGTAATACACTGGAGCCAAAGTGATAATACCATCGTTGGCTAGTGATAATACTATCGTTCGGAGCTCATAATACTATTGTTTGAGCTCTGAATGATAGTATTATCACAAAACTTCAACAGCACAAACTCAAGATCGTAGGCGGCTTTCTGACATCCCCAAAGCTGTGCGTGGTGACATTGGTAAAACCGCACCTTCTGATTGGATGTGCTTTCTTTGTGGGCGGATCAATAATTTCAAAAACACGGCTGCCGCTCTCGCTTAGCGAGAGAAAATTGTTCCTTCGGGTTCACTACTCCTACTTGAGTCTGACTATGACCACAGCAACCGGCCGCCGAAAAAAAGTTGTTACCACTGTTTCGTTAGCAGTTTAACACTGCACAGTTTAGCGGTTTGAATTTTTTAAGTTTTCAATGTTGCCGCAATCACTGGCTCCTTCTCACATGAAAATCACCTCAGCACCCCAATCGAAGATTCCTCATTCTTTAGCAAAGTAAGCACTGACAATTTCCTCGCATCCATATATTACAAAAATAAATACATTCTTGTGTTACAAGGCAGTTCTTCATCTCGAGGATCTGGGGGCACTTGAAACCTCTCGAGCTTCGCTCTCGAGGTTTACTGTGCCCCCAGATCCGCCCGATGAATTACTGCCTTGTAATACACCAGAATGTATCTATTATTCTATTTATTTATTGAACATTTTGGAATTTCAACCTTTGAGTCATAGACTCATTTACAAAGACTTCACATCAGAGGATAAGTGAGATAACGTAGATTATAACACAATCACACAACTGAATAACAATAGGCATACATCTGTTATCAAGGTAGAATAAAAGCAGTTAACAACAATAACACAACTGAATAACAAAAGGCATACAATGAGTATAAAGGTAGAATATATGTAGTTATCAGGAAAATTAAAGCAGAAAAGCAGTGGGGGAAGAAGGGGCTTGGGCGTGGAGCCAGCAATACTGGTAGCAGGTGAGGGGGGAGGGAAGAAGGAAGAGGAGGAGGAGATCCTTTGTCAGGGAAGGAAAAAAGGGGGACATGAATGCCTAATAACAATCACAGGTGTTGTTGGTTTGAAGGTGGCCCTTGAGGATGGTTTTAAAGCAGCCAAGCCTACGTTCATTGGTGATGGAGGTAGGGACTGTGTTCATCCAATGTGGGGCTCGGTAGGAAAAGGATCTTTGGCTGAGAGAGGTCCTGAATCTGGGAATAATGAAAGGGGGATTTAGTGGAGGCCTGGGTGGCAATTGTAAAGGGAGCCAGTTGTAGCAGGGTGGAAAGCTCAGGGGAGATTAGCCCTGTAGAGATCTTTTTAGCCTGGAGGCAGGTTTGATACTTGAGCCTACTGTCGAAATTTAGCCAGTTGGTTGAATGGTATAGTGAGCAGGTGTGCATGGAGAGGTCACAGCCAACGACAAGGTGACAGGCTTTATTGAGTGTTGCCCTAACTCTTTGAAGGGATGTGGTATTGGTGGCTCCATAAATAAGAATTCTGTACTCGATAAGGGAGAGGATGGAGGAGGAGACGGCGAGGCAGAGGGCACGAGGAGTGAGACAGTACTTGATCCAGTAGAGTAGACCAATTCAGGAGTTGACAGTGGTGCATAGGTGATGAATATGTCCATGGAAGGTAACGGCCGGGTCAAGGGTGATGCCAAGGTATTTGAAGGAGGTAATCTGGTCAAGAAACTGAGACTGAGAGTTGATAATTTGGAGGGTAAAGCTATTGTGCTTATCCGGGTGGCTGGCAAATAGCATGGCCTTGTTTTTTTTATAAATTAGGATTAAGTGGTGTTCCATAAACCAAGTCTCAGCATCTGAGAAGGATTTTTGTAGGGAATCTTGGAGCAAATGGAGGTCGGGTGGGCAGAGAACAAGACTGCATCATCGGCATATAGTAGCATCTGACTGGGGCACGCTTTAGGGGGAGTGTTCAGGAAAAGATTAAATAGCAGAGGTCCTAGGATGGAGCCCTGCAGGACCCCTGACTTGACTGGGAGGTATGATGAGTGGGCATTACCAATCTTAACTTGTTCAGATCTGTCTACCAGATAATCAGCAAACCAATTCATGGCTTCAAGTGAGAGGTCTGAATAGGTAAGGGTGGAAAGGAGAAGGGGTGTTAGACAGTGTCAAAGGCTTTCGACAGGTCCACAAAGGTAGCCACAACTACGTGGCCTTTGTCAAGGGCAGAGTGTAGGTAAGATGTGAATTTTAGCAGTGCTGATGTGGCGCTATGGCCCTGCCAGAAGCCATGTTGCTCCTGGCATAGGAGGTTATACTTAGTGAGGTGATCAGTGAGTTAGTCAGACACAAGTCTTTCCAGGACTTTGTGGGGGGAGACTAGAGATGGGACGGTAGTTCCCTGTAAAGGCGTGGTCCTCACCTTTGTAGAATGGGGTGATGACAGCAGTTTTCCATGTGGTGGGGGAACTAGCTAAGACAGAGGGAAAGATTGAAGATGCAGGTAAGGGGGGACAGGAATTCATTGAGGTTGAGGCACAGGAGTTTAAGGTCCAGGGAATCACCACTAACATGTGAATGTCCTAAGGCCTTTCTGAGATAGGGCTTGGCTTCTGCATAGGTAAGAATCTGGAGGCAGAAAATGGGTGAGGAGGGGGGCGGGAGGAGCCTGGGAGTTAGGGCGGGAGTAAAGAAGTGGGGGGGGGGTGTATGCTACTGAGGTCATAGAAGGATGAGTTTCGGATATCCGCAATGAGTTTGGCGTCAGAGATGGTATTGCCCTTATTGTTGAGGACCAAGAAGTGGGACTGGGATTTCTCATTTAGCTCCTTAAGGTTATCCCAGAATTTCATGCCTGTGTCCCAGGTGGAGATGAAGGAGGCCTTGAAGCCTTGGCCTTTGCTTTGCATATCTCCCATGTGCATTTGTTTCTCTAGACCTGGTATTGTTGCCTGTCACCTGGCTTACCTGAAGCCAGGACAATATGCCAGACAGAACTGCGGATGCGCATAAGGATGAGGAGGGATTACCAAATCCATGAGATGGAGGGTTCTTTAACAGTGCATTTCTGGTAGGGGGCATAAATGTCACAGGTGGCGTTGAACGAGGAAATAAAGTAGTCTACAGTCGAGTTGATGTCAGTGGCCCTGTAGATGGGTGACAAATCCCAAGAGCAGAGGTAGTGTTTAAGAAGCTGAAGCTTCCCAGGCTTCAGGCGGCATTGGAGAATG
Source organism: Neoceratodus forsteri (assembly GCA_016271365.2). Classification (NCBI taxonomy): domain Eukaryota; kingdom Metazoa; phylum Chordata; order Ceratodontiformes; family Ceratodontidae; genus Neoceratodus; species Neoceratodus forsteri. Next base: position 652,839,561 of record CM057450.1, on the reverse strand, counting down.
ATTTTGAATCCTGGCTTTCCCCCAAAGTTCTGGACCATGCTATCTCCCTCGATGGCTAGACCTTATTCAGAGAAGATAGGGTAGGAAAAAGGGGTTGAGGCTGTGCAGTATACATAAAGACACCCCTTCAAGGACACGTCCTCCCCAAAATTGTCACTGGGAATGGCATCCAGCTACTTGCATTAAAATTACTCCTGGGTCAACAAGGTAAGGCCCTCACACTCCTCACAGCCTATATCCTACCATGAGACCGATCCAATGGTTTCAACTCCATCCTTGATTACATATCTAAATTACCCCACCCCAAGGAAGTAATACTCCTTGGTGACTTCAGTATCAGTTGTCTCTCACTGGATGCTAACCCCTACAAAAATGCTGCCACAACTATTGATGTCACACAGATTGTGACTGCTCCAACCATATTCAACTGCAGGACCGGAAACTTTACCCTACTTGACTTAGTTTTTACAAACCGCGCAGAGTGGATAACAAGTACACAGGTCCTCCCTGAATCTCTCAGCGACCACCCCCTGTCATCTACTACTTCTGCAACATGATCCCCAAACAACCCTGCAAGTGGTGGACCAATGTGTCCTCAAACAGGGACAACTTAAACATCTACAAGCACACCTCCAAAGCTGTGACTGAGCACCTTTGGACGCTGCACCTAGCGTTGATCAGGCTCTTGAATACGTTATTTCCCAATTCAACACTGCTTGTGACATCTACGCCCCCTACAAAAAAATGAAGATAAAAAAAGCTAACAACCCCCGAATAACCACCACACTACTAAAGCAAATGTCTAATAGAGATCACCTGTGGCACAAAGCCCAGGCCACTTGAAAACCAACTGACTGGCAACAGTATAAGGCAACCAGAAATACTGGTACCCGAGCCACCCGCCTAGCGAAAGCTACATACTACAATGACACCCTAACCTATTCCCGGGGAGACAGCAGGAAATTCTGGGACAATCTCAGGGAACTGTCAGGGAAGCCCAGCAAATCCCATGTCCCCCTCCATGCTTAACTTAGATGGCACAACCATTCAGGACCCAAAACACATAGCAGACATCTTCTACTGTGCGTTCACTGATCTAAGCGATGTACTCCCCTCTGACTTTTTCAACACTCGTTCTAACCTGTATGGCCCCGAGAATCTTAGTCCACCATTGTTTAACCAACTCTTCTGCTTCAAGAAAATAACACTTACAGAGTCAAAAAAATACCTCCTTAGGGTATTTGGCAAGGCCTGCTTTAATAACAACTCACTAGACCTAAAGCTCCTGCATCCAACATTAGATGCTATGCTCCTGCCTCTCACAAAAATTCTAAACCTATCACTGTGCCTTAGTTAATTCCCCATGTTATTGGAAACAGCATTAGTGACCCCAGTTCATAAGTCTGAGGACAGGGCAGTTCCCTCAAACTATTGCCTAATTTCCATTCTTCCCCCTCTTTCCAAAGTCTTGGAACATATAGTCATGGACCAGTTCACCTTAACAAGTACAACATCCAATGTCCTGAACAGCATGGCTTCAGAGGGGGCCATAGTACCACATCTGCCCTCCTTCAGTACACAGATTTCATACACCAGGCAATTGATCATGGGCACTTAGTGGGGTCAATTTACATTGACCTCACTAAGGCAATTGATTAAGTTAATCACCCCCTCTTACTCAGATCATTTCTTGACATTGGTTTATTGACAGATGCAGCAGTCTGGTTTAAAAGTTATCTGGTTGGCAGGTCCCAGCAGGTCAAAAAAGGTGTCATCCTCTCCAACAGCAGGCCAGTCCTGTCTAGTGTTACTGAAGGCTCCATTCTGGGGATGCTGCTTTTCAGCCTCTTTCTAAACTCCCTCCCGCTTGCCTGTACCAATAATCTACTATATACAGATAATGCCATAGTATATACCAGCCACCCAGATCCACCCTCATTAGCTTTCAGCCTACAGCATGAACTGGCAGCAGTGGAGACCTGCTTCTCCAAGCACAAGCTGGTTACGAACTACAAAGTAACAAAATCAATGCTTTTCTCCAGCCCTCATAATAAACAAATATCTATCCCCTTAATCATGTGTAACAACCAAGATTAGGGATCCTCTACAGGCAAAGGCAGAGCATGATCCCAGATGCCCTTTGACTCACTGTCACTAGCGCTAGATTATGCCTAGTCATCTATGGCTCCACTACCAAGTCATCCCTTAAAAGCATACGCACGGCCCTAAACAATTCCTTTTGTCTAGTCTCAGGTGCACCCAAATGTATGCATTCATGTGATCTCTACACTTTTACCAACTAGCTGAACCTCAGTGGTAAGATTACTTATCACACTTACCTACTCATGAATGGAATCTCCCTGGGACTGACCCACCCAAGCTCCCGGCAGTTTTTCACTGACATTCCCAATTGGTGCAGCACCCGGAATGCCTCCAGGGATGCATACCTGGCCCCTTTCTTTCAGACCATACAAGCCCAATGGCCCTTCAGATTCTGTGCTCCAAGCTGATTAAATACACTTCCTGTGGACACTCTAGAAGAACCTAAACTGGTCCTTTTCAAACAGAAACTCAGACAACACCTTGCTGCTATTAGCAGCTGTGATTGCCACATGTAGGCCCCCAATTCAGCCTCACACACTGCCTACAGACTGCACTCTTCCCCAACAGTGACCATTATCCACTCACTCTCACCCCTCAGTTTTCAATCTCTTCTCTCACTACACTCCCTGACAATGTCAAATTTCTTGACAGCATCACTTCCTGTTCATTCTCCCTAGGGCACCTCCCTAATCCCCAAAACCTACTGCACTTCTCACTGTAACCTGAATGTAAAATTTTACATGATTGGTATTTTTTACTGTAACCTGAATGCTAACACTTTTCACCTGATTGTAACTTTTATTTCAGATTGTAACCCCAACCCTATGTATCATGTATTCGACTTGCTATGTATTTTTTTCTGTGTTGTGTTCGTCTTCAATCTGACATGCAACCTCTGTAAAAGAGTCATTGACTCAAAGTTACTGCAATTCAAGATATGAATACATAAATAAATAATTAAATAAATAAGCTAGTTGAAAACTCACTGGTCATCCTGTCCAAAGAGGGAACTAGAACTGAACAAACAGAGGGTTACACACACTTGGGCTTTTGGATAGAACCCAGGGATCAGGTAACTTACATGTTACAAAATTTATAAATAGAATTCAGAAATGTCTTGGTAGCCTTATATAAGAAAAAAGCTTGCATGGATTTTGAGACAAGATTATAAGCAGCACAAATTCAAATTTTACTCATTTTTGATTATGCCAGTCTTGCTTATGAATATTGTATGAAGGATACATTTCATAAGTTAGACATAGAAACAGAATTTGTTGGCAGATAAGGAGCACTTGGCTCACCTAGTATGCCCATTTGTCCCTGCCTATAGTATCACTGCAAATCCTACTTGTTCTCAGTTCTATGTTGCTGCATCGACAGGAAATTTGCTGACCATCATTCCAGTGATGGCATAATGCTGACAATTGACATTGTGCCATCACTATATGAAAGTGTTTTTTTTTTTTTTTTTTTGCAGGGCGGCTTTGTCCAACGCACCTCCCATGCAGGCGTGCTCTGCCCCCGCACCCGGCCTGCACTTTAGATTACCAGCTTGAGTTGGAGTTGGTTTGGGGAGGAGACAAACTCCTCAGAGACCACAGCATTGGGAAACAAGTGGATCATCACAGCAAACAGTCAATTCTGTCGCTGTGACGGTCTTCACTGTTTTCCTGTCACTATGGTTATGGTTTATGCTTGCTTTCCAGCCCATTCACCCCCGTCCCATTTCCTTATGTCCATTCCATGCATTCTATAACCCCACCACTGTTTTCACCCTCAGTACCAATGGTGGAAGGCTGTTCCAGGAATCCAACACTCTTTCTCCGAAGAAGTACTTCCTCATATCTCTCCTGGCTCTACCCTCCTCCAACTTCTTATTATGCCCCCTTGTCCTTGAGTAATTTTTTTTCTGAAAAATATGCTCCTCATGTACTTTGTTTATCCCAGTGAGGTATTGAAAGGTCTCTGTCATATATCTCTCTCTCTCTCTCTTCTGTTCCAGGATTACATATTGAGGTCTCTTAGTCTCTCTTCATTGGGTTTTTGATGCAGATCTTGCACCATTTTAGTTGCCTCCTTTGAATCACTTCCACTCTGTCTATGTGCTTCTAGAATGTGGTCTCCAGGACTAGACACAGTACTCTAGGTGAGGTCTTACTAGCGATCAGTACAGAAGCAACACCACCTCCTTCTTTTTGCTGGTGTTACCCCTCCTGATGCACTCCAGCATCTCACTCACCCTCCCAACTGCCTTGACACATTGCCTGACCACCTTTAGGTTGTCTGATATGATCACCTCAGGTCTCTGTCCTGCTTGGTGATCAACAGTACCATATTCCCATGTTGTACCCCGACCTGGGTTTCTGTACCCCAAGTGCATTATTTTGCACTTGTTTTGCACTGAAACCCAGCTTCTATACCCTTCACCACTCCTCGAGTTTTCTTCGGTTACTGTTCAGCCTCCTCCCCTTGGAGTGTCCACCTTATTGCAGAGGTTGGTGTCCTCTACAAAGAGGCAGACCTTCCCTTCCAGTTCCTCTGCAACATCACTTGTAAAGACCTGTGAGGTATGGAGTACCTCAGGGCTCCATACTGTTTCCTATTTTTTTCTGTGTTTTGATGGAATTTCTGCTATCGTAAATGATGTTCATATAACACTTTATGCAGATGATGCAGTAGTATATGCCCATGGTAATACAATCAGTGAGTTAAATGTGATTCTAACTAAATAAATGGGCAATTTACAACATTGGTTGGATACTAACAAATTGGTCCTAAATATAACAAGAACAAAAACTGTGCTTTTTGGAACATCTCTCAGATTAAAAAATAGAAGGAGGTTTCTTCAGGTTAATGCTTTAGATGGTACTACCTATTAGAATGTGAATACTTTTAGATATTTAGGTGTTGTATTATATCCCATCTTAAGCTATGAATCTCATTTGAGTAAAATGACTTTTAAAATCCATACTAAGTTAGGCATATTATACAGACTAAGATCCTTTTCGACTGATGAAACCAGAACCGTTATTGTTAAACAATGTCTATTTCCTATTGTTAACTATGCCTCATTAGTTACTAAACAATGCTTCTTCAAACTTCATACCTAAAACGTCAGTTTTATTACAGATGCTAGGTAAATGTGCTCACTTACTTCCACAAGATAGTTACCATTGTGCAATTTTGGAAAAAAATGGGATGGTTATCAATTCAATCGAATTATAATTATTCTTATTCTTTAACCAGGTTCGGTTTTAGAATTACACAGACAGGTACTCCTTTTAGTCTATTAATGTACTTACAGAGCTTTGAGTCAGGTATTTCATTCAGGGGTAGAGTGGAGAAAGCTGTTGTGAAACTCCCCTTAAGAAGAATTTCTTGTGTACAAAGGACCTTTTCTTTTATAGCCCCAAAAACCTGGAATGATGTGCCTTTGACTATGAGAAGTTTGATTACATATGGAGCTTTCCCAGCTTCACTGTTTCTGTACTTTAAATCATTGTCTGATTGTAAATGTTTTCATTGATGTTTAGATGATATATAACTGATGTTATGCTTTGTATATATGTTTTATATTTTTTGTATTAGTTATGTTTTATTTTCTTCTGGGTTGCACCTGTAAAAAGAATTTGATTTCAGAGTGTTTACCCATAAAGTGAATAAACAAACAAGACATTAAAAAGAAGTGGTCCCAGCACTGATCCCTGAGGCACCCTGCTCATTACCCTCCCTTCCTCTGAGTGAACTCCATTGACCACCACCTTCTGCCACCCATCTCTTAGCCATTTTTTCAATTTCTAACCCTGTTTACTATCTATAATTTAAACTTGCTGTTTGGAGGCTGGGAAGGGGGAATGAATCAGGATCCAGACGACTTCCCCCATAGCAAAGATAGGGCCTACTTTGTCTAGGATGGGGGGGAGAGAGTGAGGGGGTAGCTCAGAGATAGAGTCAGGGTGGAGGGTGGTATCATTAAATACTAGGAGCCTGGGGAATAAGATGGCAGAGCTGCAGGCACTACTGGCAGATGAAGAGATGGACATAGCAGCCATCACTGAGACGTGGATAACCCAAAACCATGACAGGGACTTGGCCATCCCAGGATTTAAATTATTCAGGAGGGTCAGAGAAAAAGGTAAGGGGGGGGAGTAGCCATTTAGATAAGGGAAGGGATTGGATGTATCAGGGAGGAGGGGGAGGAAGATAGGTCAGAAGCCATTTGGATATAAGTCCATGCCCCAAAGGGGTCTAGGGTCTAATTGGGGGTTGTTTATAAGCCCCCAACCCAGAAAGAGAATGTGGATAGGGAGTTGGGGGAGCAGCTAAGGAGACTATGTGGTAAAGGGTGCACTGTGGTGGTGGGAGACTTCAATTTACCAGGGGTGGACTGGAGTATCCCAGTCACCACATGCGCCGGGGAGCAGAACCTCCTGGAAGCAATCCAGGATGGTTTCCTGACCCAAAGGATGACAGTGCCAAAAAGGGAAGAAAATATTCTAGGCCTGATTAGGAGGGTGGAGAACAGGCCACAGATGTAAGAGTGGAGGAACCACTGGCTGGGAGCTATCACTACACAGTGTGGTTCTCTATCAGTTTGGGTAGAGTGATCTACAATACAAAAATAAAGGTCCTGGACTTCAGAAAGGCAGACTTTTGGCAGGAAGGGGCAATTAATGAGAACACACATAGATGGCATCCACCCTGACATGGATGCAGAGAAGAAATGGGTGATCATAAAACTAGGGCTGATTGAATCCACTAAAGCTTGTGTCAAGTATCAGCAAAAGAAATCAAGGACCAAGCATCCAACCTGGATGACCAGAGAGGTAACAGAGAAGGTGAGGGATAAGAGAAGGGCCTTCCGAGCCTACAAGAGAACTGACAGGGCAGAGGATAGGTAGGACTATGTGAGGAAATCCAGGGAAGTGAGCAGAGCAGTCAGGACTACAAAGGCAGCCAGGGAAAGGAAATTAGCACAGGGGATTAAAGAAGAAGAAGAAAAGGATTTCTTCAGGTATATCAGAGAAAAGAGGAAGTGCAAAGGAGTAAATAGTTTGGATCAGGAAAGGCAGTGGGTGGGTAGAGTAGAGGCTGAGAAGGCAGAAATACTTAATAGGTACTTCTATTCAGTGCTCAAAAGGGAGAGGGATGGACCCATTCCTGAAGGGGAAAGGGGACACAGGCATGGGGGCTGAGACAACCACAGATGGGGTCATCACAGTGGAAAGGGTGCTGTAGGGTCTTAGGTCACTGAGGGTAGACAAGGCACCTGGGTCAGATGGGGTACATCTGAGGGTGCTGTGGGAGCTGGCAGAGTTCCTGGCAGAGCCACTGGCAGATCTGTTGAACACCTCACTAAATACGGGATGTGTGCCCAGAGACTGGAGGGAGGCACACATGGTACTTCTCCACAAAAGTGGCCCCAAGGACAAACCAGGGAACTATAGGCCGGTTATCCTCACTGCAATTGTGGGGAAACTGATGGAATCTATCCTCAAAGAAAGGCTAGTGCAGTTTCTTGTGGATAATGTTCTGCAAGATGAAAGACAACATGGGTATGTTCCTGGCAGATCCTGTCAAACTAACTTAGTTGATTTTTTTGATTCGGTCACAAGGGCACTGGATGAGGGCCATGCAGTAGATGTAGTCTACCTGGATTTCAGCAAGGACTTTGATTCAGTGCCACATGGAAGGTTGACCTGCAAGTTGAGGAATCTTGGTATAGGGTGGCATCTAGCCCAATGGGTAGAAAACTGGCTGAGGGACAGGCAACAGAGGGTAGTTGTTGGGGGAGAAGCATCAAAGCCCAGTAAAGTGACAAGTGGTGTCCCACAGGGATCAGTACTGGGACCATTCCTGTTTAACATTTTCATAACAGACATAGCGATTGGTATCAAGAATAAGATCAGCCTCTTTGTCAATGACACCGAGATCTGTGGTGAAGTGGATGGGGAGGAGGGTGGTAAATTACTGCAGGAGGACTTAGCAAGGCTTGATCAATCAATCAATCAATCAATCAATCAAAATCTTTATTTATTCAGGCGAACTTCATTGAGCAAAGCTCATTTACAAGATGGACCTGAGTGGTCATACAAATGAGGATACAAGTATTATTACATAGACAAGAATAGAATAAATAGCAATACAATGGCATGAAATGATTATATACAACAATTTACATATATACAAAGGAGGAGTGGTCGCACACCTTGCAGCTTGGATTCAACACCAAGAAGTGCAAGGTGATGCATTCCGGAGCCAAAAACCCGTGATACAACTACTGGATGGATTTTGTTTTCAGTTGTTTTACCAGGAGTAACACACTAAGCTGAAAGCTTATTTACAGGTGTGACCTGGGAACACAGGGACGTTAAGTGACTTACTCAAGGTCACATAGTATGCAAGTGGTGGATGTGGGATTTAAACTCAGGTCTCCAGAGTTGCAGTTCAGAGCCTTAAACCACTACACTATACTGCCTCCCAATCAAACTGTCCACATCCAATGAGGAGAAGGATCTGGGGGTGCTGTTGACCGAGAAACTAAACCACTCGGTCCAGTGTAGGTAGGCAGCGGCTAAAGCTAACAGGATGCTAAGGTGCATAGCAAGCGGGATTACATCCAGATGTAGTGAGAGATCACTTGATGTGCTTGGCGGGCTAGCCACAGCTCCTCTAAGCTTCCACTCCACCTCCGCATATTTCAGGTAAATTAACAATTTCTGAACCTACCTATGTGGAGCCCATCTGTTTGACACCAGCCTTAACCTGTCCAGAAGCTCCCTGGAGATTTTCGGGCTTATAGCCGACAATTACAAGCCAGAAAATGGAGACGGAGATGAAAGCGGCCCTTCCTAAACATATGCCACCGGTCTCGCCTGATAAACAGTCTAAGAAAGTGAAACCACATCAACAGAAGCCCTCAGCTAAACAACTAAGTGCCCTCTTTGCACCAACTCCACTATCAGAGAAGCACTTTTTACAAGAAATGCAACCATTTAAGGAGTTATTATTAGAGTTAACGTCAGAATTAAGGAGCCTTCATGGTGAAATGACTAGCATGAAGCAAAGAATGGCGGATAACGAGGCACATACCCACTCATTAGAATCATGGCGAGATAAAACCAACCCAGAACTAGTCAAACGAAGGCAACAAGTCACCAAACTACAGCAGAAAACCGAGGACTTAGAAGGCCGTAGCAGGCGAAACAATATTTTAATCCTTGGTCTCCCAGAAGGAACGGAAGGCTCCTCTCCTATCACCTTCATACAGTCACTGCTTGTTATGCTCGTGGGACCCTCACCATATAATCCCACATATATAATCGAAAGAGCGCACTGATCATTGCGACCAAGGCCAGAGGCACCGGCTCCTCCCAGGCCAATAATTATTTGCATGCTGAACTACCTGGAAAGGCAGTACATCCTTTTAAAAGTAAAGGAATTGCAATCTATCACCTGGGAAGAGAAAAAGCTACATATCACCCAGGATTCAACTTGAAACCCACCAGCGAAAAGCTCCTTTCATCCCGTGGTCAGTAAACTAATAGCTGCGGTATTAAATTCAAGGTGACCTATTCTGCACGCCTTCAGGTTCTGTTGGAAGGAAAATGGCATTCGTATGATTCAGCATCTCACGCTCAGGCAGATCTAGCACAGAAGCTACCCTCTCTGTTTAAAACCCCCTGAAGCAATTTTAACAGAAGGCTTAATGATGATGCTGGCTCTGATATCTCTGTCGATGTTTCCTTCTCCTTCACCAGATATATTGATGCATTACCTTACAGATTACTTCTCTGCCTTTCCCTGAGACAAACATCGCCTACCTGAGAGTCGTGGTGAAGAGAATGGCCCCATATTGTCCTCTTCAGCTAGCCCAGTGTGATCGATCCTAATAGGACCTGCAGGAGCACTGTGCGTTTGAAACCCTGGTGGTGCTATGTTGCTATTCAGTGTGGAACCTATTTTAAACACCATAGGTTTCCAGGAGACCTGTTACCCTGCTACGCTACTACGCTGTCTGTCCATTGACACGACGGGTCCCCAGGGAAACACCATGCTTCTGGCAAAGTGGACTATTCATCTCACGCTACGACTATTACACTGCCTTAAACAAACCCTATTTTGACACAATATGCCCCCAGGGTAGCAACATGTCTTTGGCAAAGTGGAGTTTCATCCTAAACTGCGGTTGTTTAAACTGTGTTAAATAAACTTCAAATTCCCCTTCCCCCTCTTTTTTTTTTTCTTTCTTTCTTTCTTTCTCTTAGAATTCATAAGGCTGGCATCAACGGAGGGCTTTGGGGAGGGAGCGGGAGGGGGATGGCATGGGGTTGAGCGCGTCCAACCATGCGTATTGGATAAGGAGGGGGTCCCCTAGCCTCTCTCATAGACGCAATTGCATTTATTAACACAGCAAAGTTAGATGTATGGCCCCTTATGAGTTATCCTGTGATAGACACCATGAAGGAGCAACAGTATGATAACTCTGATCCGTTTAATGCCTGTGGGCCAGTCTCAAACATGTCTATGAGGAGAGATTATACTAGGGTACCAAAAAGAACAACTGTGAGTAAAGTTAACACAAATAACTTACTTCAAGGGATTATAAACAGTGTGTTTGTTGTAAATAGTTGTCAGTGGGTTAACTTAGGGAGAGGGGGGGAAAGTTGGCCTGGACTCACTTCAAGTTCTGTAGTTGCATTTTTTATACGTGATCTCCAGGATGAGATACAAGTTCACTGTTTTGGGAGTTTATTAACTGTCTATGGGATGTTGATGATTTTCAGTACTATATTACAGAAAGGTTATGGATATGGGGGGGCGTTGTGGTGTACTTCCTTGTTTTACTTAGTGTAGAAGCTATGCAGAATGTGTTAGGAATGGATGGCCTATAGTCTTAAAAAATTTGTTACGTGGAATGTGAGAGGAGCCCACACACCCAGCAAGAGAGCCCAAATACTCAAACACTTAGCCCTACTGCAAGCCAAAATATATTTCATTCAAGAGACCCATCTTTTACCAAGGGAAGTTATTAGCCTGTGCAAAAAAGAAGTTGGGCAAGTCTTTGCGTCGGGCATGTCATCTGCATCAGGGGGAACAGCTATTCTAATCCATCGTTCAATAGCTTTTCAAGTCAAAACAATTATTATAGATCCATCTGGGAGATACACATTAGTCCATGACCTCCTAGAACATGCCAAGGTAGTATTAGGGAGCATATATGGCCCTATTGAAGGGAACCCTGACTTCTTTATAGACTTACTAGATAAGTTACAAACGTTTATGTCTCTACCACTGATACTCAGTGGAGACTGGAATTTACCCCCTACACAAGACCCAGACAGGTCCAACTCCTCACTCAAGCCCCTCTCCATTGCTCAAAAAGCGCTTTTGGAATTTATAGATTCCACCGGGTTATGTGACCCGTGGAGATTACAGAACCCCGTGACCCGTACTTTCACCTTTCAATCCATGGCACACTCCTCATGGTCCAGATTGGACTATATATTACTTAGTTATTCTCGTTTGCATGGCATATGTACTTCTGATATAGAACCAATAGTTATATCAGACCACGCAGCAGTGTGGGTGACCATGGTATTAGACAAAAATTCTCACAGAGATCCGATTTGGCGATTAAACACTCAACTTTTGAAAAAAGATTATACCGTCACTAGAATTTCAGATCTGATTCAAACTTTCTTTAACCACAGCCAGGGCTCTGTCACGTGGGTAGATCATGAGTGGTACGCGCTGAAATGTTATCTGAGAGGAGAATTCATTAAACTAGCCTCCACACGTAAAAAGAAGAACGAGGCTACAGCCACTGCACTCTTAGCTCAAATCAAAACACTTGAGCAATCCCCCCTCCCCTTCCTCACTAGATACCCTGAAAACACTTCTACACTTAAGGAATCAATATTCCCTTTTACTTCAAGAAAAAGTTGAGTTTGCTATATTAAGAACCCATGCAAAATACATTGAACAGAGTGAAAGAGCAAGTCATCTCTTAGCCCTACGGCTAAGGAAATTAGAAACTTCCAGACTAATTACTTCCATTGAAGATCCTAATGGGGACGTTAAAACTCACCCTAGAGATGTGGTCTCAGTACTCAAACACTATTTCTCCTCATTATATAACAAAAATACCCCTTCCCCTTCTTCAAATGAGATGCTAAACTATTTGACGTCATTTCCCTTGCCATCTCTCTCCCCGGGCAACAATTATTGCTAATTGCCCCGATCTCTATCCAGGAGATAATGTCTGCTATTAAAGACCTGGCACCAGACAAAGCCCCAGGCCCTGATGGCCTACCTTCAAACTTCTATAAGTGATTTGCTAAAGATTTAGCACCAAGCCTCCTCCGTTTATACCAGTATTTGCTTTCAGGGCATACACAAGACCCAACACTATTGGAAGCACTCATCATTCTCCTCCTTAAACCAGACAAACCAGCACATTCTCCAGCGAGTTATCATCCCATCTCCTTTTTAAATTGAGACATTAAAATCTTAGCCAAAGTATTAGCCAAGAGGGTGGAACAAGTCTGGAACTCTTTGCTTAGCCTTGAACAAATAGGCTTTGTTGCCGGCAGAACCCCGGGCAGATCATCACCACAAACTTCATTGCATCATTAATACAGCAAAACTGTCCCCCGTCCCAATGGCCCTAATCTCGCTAGACGCAGAAAAAGCATTTGATAGAGTAGATTGGACTTTCCTTTGGACAACACTACAAACCATGGGCTTCCTCAATTTATTCATAAAATGGATTCAAGCATTGTATTTTTCTCCTAGAGGTAGAATATACTGCAATGGAATCCTATCTGATGTTTTTCCCCTTACCTCAGGCACACGACAAGGCTGTCCACTTTCCCCCTTTCTATTTAATTTGTACCTCAAACTCCTTCTCAGGCGTTTAAACTCATCCCCTTCAATTGCCGGCATCCCCATAGCCAATAATACTCCCAAAATTTCAGTCTACGCTGATGACATACTCCTTCATCTCTCAAATCCAGTCTCTTCCCTAAAAGAAACCCTGGCAATAATTGACAACTTTAGTAAACATTTGAATTACAAACTCAACATCAACAAAACTGAAATCTTTCCTCTTAATCATGTTACACATAGCTCAAACTTTACCCAATTTGGCATGAAATGGACTCCACGCTCCATAAAATACTTACGGATCCATATTACCCTGAACTCAACCTTATCGTGGAAGCTTAATCTAGAGGACTTATGGCATGACATTCAACAAGATTTAACAAGATGGAACAAACTCCCACTATCGTTCTGTGGCAGAATTAACACCATTAAGATGAACGTTCTGCCCAGATTGTTCTATCCCCTGAACATGTTGGACATCTGGTTACTAATATCTTATTTTCAATGCATTCACTCAGGAATCAACTTGTTTATATGGCGTAACAAAACAGCCAGAAAATCATATTACAAACTATCCCAGTTTAAGGACCTTGGTGGGCTCCGTCTCCCCAATTTCCTACTATATTATTGGGCCTCGCATCTACATAAATGTGGAAAATGGCTGTCTCTACCTGACTCCCTCGCCCATCATGGATATAGCCCAATATGGTTGCAAGCAGAATTAGAACTATTTAGGACCCATAATATAGCTCCAGCATCTCTTTTTTATGTATCAAAAAGAAATATACCCAAAACTTTTCAGTCCCTCACGATTGGTACTTCCCTTAGGGTTCTCTCCCAGCTTTTCAGGCATCTCAAGGTTTCCCCAATCTTAGACCTCTCCCAACCCATCTGTGCCAACCCGAATCTTCAAATAGGTAACTCCTCCATAACCAGAAGATGGTTACCAGTTCCCTCCGAATGCAAGGTTGCGGATTTTTACTCACAAGATCATATCTTGACTACAGAAGAAATCTTATTAAAGTTTGGCTGGCCGGCAATGGTTACTTTTAAAGTTACCCAGCTTAAACACCTCTTAATCAAAATGTTTGGGTGTAAAACCAAAACCTCTCAATTCACCAATTTCTTCCACCAAATCTCTATACTGGTTAACAAACTGCATGGTATCTCAAAACTGTATGGTTTGCTTCATACATTTCCAGAAATCCCATCGGCCACTGGCTCCAAAATTTGGCAATGCCTCTACCCGAGCAAAGACATCAACTGGCAACGTATCTGGAGAGACTTATACACATATCATACTCAGGATCGATACAGGATAACACAATATTGTATCCTAAATAACCTTTACTATACCCCTATCAAACTGGTACAAATGAAATGTATACCCTCTGCAACATGCTCCAGATGTAATGAGAAGGAAGGCACACTTTTACATATTTTATGGTCGTGCGATACAGTATCTCCCTTATGGAAACAAATAGAATCAACTCTAGATCCATTGTTGGGGTTGCGTGGCCTTTTTTCTCCAGAAACTTGTATTTTGGGGGACTATTCTGAAATCCAGGTAAAAGAAAAAAGATATCACCTGGCTCTAATATCAATGGCGGTTAAAAAACTGGTACTCAGACATTGGAAGGACCAGAATACAATATCATATGCAGAGTGGCTGCACAAAATGTCTTTTGCACTTCGTGTTGAACATTTAATAGCACAAGTGAACCGCTACCAGTTATCCTTTATGAAGAAATGGGGAAAGTTATATGCCCTTTATCTGAATTGACATCCATACACAAGCTGGGCTGCAGGTTTCTCTACTCCACCGTCTCCTTTGAATTGCTTCCTCTCACACTATCTTAAAAGGGAGGCACACCCTCCTATAAGGTTGCTTCTCCCATTTTCTTTTTTACATGTGGCCTCTCGTGTCCTTTTATTTTGAACATTAGCATAGCCATGTGAATTGACATTAGTATACACCACAGCGGGGGGGGGCAAGGGTGGGGTGGTTGTTCAAATAATTAAACTCAATTTTCTGGAATGTTCACTTATCTGGTTTAATGATTTTCCTTAGTTCTCTCTCTCTCTCTTCCCATCCTACCAGTATCTATGATGTTATTCTTAATAACATTGTCAATTTTACTTTTTTGTCTTAACAATGTTACAATTTTGCTAAGCAATAGAACATATTAAATAAAAAAAAAAAAATCCAGATGTAGTGACGTCATATTGCCCCTGTACGGGTAGCTGGTGAGGCCGCACTTGGAGTACTGCATGCAGTTCTGGTGCCCGTACTTGACAATGGGATATCAAACTACTGGAGGCAATGCAATGAAGAGCAACAAAGATGATCCAGGGGTTGGGGGATAGAACTTATGAGGAAATACTAAAAGAGCTCAACATGTATACCCTGGAGGATAGAAGAGAGAGAGGGGACACGATAGAGACCTTCAAGTACCTAAAGGGAATGAACAGAGTAGACTTCCAGGGTGGGTTCACTCCTCAGAATGGAATAGATACTAGAGGGCAATCTCTGAAGTTAAAGGGGGGGGCAAATTCAGGAGGGAAAGGAGGAGGCACTACTTCACTGAAAGAGTGATAATGGGGTGGAATGCACTGCCTGAGCAACTCGTATCAGTGCAGACTGTGGGATGCTTCAAGAGGGGTGGGACAAAATCAAGGGGAATGTACATACCAGGGAGGGAGCAGTTGGGGAAGGGAAGAGTTAATGGGGGGGCAGCTGCAGTCTAATGGACTGAAGTGCTGTACACTCGAGCAGACAAGATAGACCATGTGGCCTGTATCTGCTGGCAATTTTGTATGTTTGTATGTTCGTATCTTTGGACCCACCTCTAAGTTACCCAACTTGCTCACTAGTTTCCTATGTGGAACAGTTTTGAATGCCTTGCTGAAATCTAGGAAGGCTACATCAACCACTCCACCCTGATTCAGTTCTTTAGTCAACAAGTCAAAGTACTCTATCAGATTTGTTTGACATTACCCCCCCCCCCCAAGAAACCATGCTGCTTCTGGTCTTGTAACTCACTGGATTCAAGATATTTCAAAATCCTTTTTCTTCAATAGCGATTTCATTAATTTTCCCACCACCACCATCAGGCTGACTGGCCTATAAATACCCTCCACTTCCCTGCTACCACTTTTGGGAAGTGGGACTACATTTAGCCTCCTCCAGTCTTGCTGGATGACTCCTTTTCCTGATGAGCAGTTTAATAGGCTCATCAGAGGTGCAGACAGTACCTCCCTGAGCTCCCTCAATATGTTCAAGTGGATCTAATCTGCATCAGTTGCTTTGTCTACTTTCAGATTTGTGAGATACTTCAGGTCTCTCTCTACTGAAAATGGACTAGTGTCCACCTCCCTTGCTCCAGTACTCCCTTTACATATTTGTGACCCCTCCCCACCTCTTTCTTCTGTAAACCCTGAACTAAAGTATTTGTTCAGGATGTCTGCCTTTCCTGTTCCCCCTCTACATACTCCTTCCTTCCCTTCTTATCTTTGCAGTCCCACCTCTGGTCTTCTGTTTTTTGCTTTTGTACCTAAACAATGTCTTGTCCCTTTTTAGGGCTGTGGGCGGAGCCTATAGCCATTTTGTGAGCGCTTTCTAGCTCTGAAAATGGCCAAACTCACAACCTCTTCCTTTGGACTTTTGGAAGTATCCTTCTGAAAGCCCAACGGAGCTGAAAGCCCTCCGACATGATCAGCATATGTAATAACAGCTGCACTATTTCAGCTGTTACTTTCACATGCCAATGCATGCACTGGGCATGCGTAAGAGGTGCATGCATGCACAAAGTTGTGCTCATGCACAGTGCTGCAGTGCTGACATGTTGCGAATGGCAGAAGGCCAGTCTGGATTTTGCGCCCCTTCCCCAAGTCATGATATTGCAACACTGGGAGCCCACCCCAGTGTGCAAAATTGTTTGCCTAAAAATTGGAAAATGGTCTCTTGTCAGTATCTTTGTGCTCAGTGCTCCCTGGCAACATTATGCCTGACATGGAGTGGCCAATCCCTATGACGGCATTCATGTGGAACACTGGGAGCCCACCCCAGTGTGCTGAAATGTGTTGTTTCCCTGTCCGTAGTTCAGATGCTGTAAAATTGAAACCGATCCCTCACTGTCGCTGGCATCACTGCAGTCTCCCTCCCACTGCGCACCCACCTCCTCACACACCCCTTACCCCATACTTACCTCTGAAGGTCAGTGTTGACATCTTCTCTGGACCGGGACACGTCTGCACTCTGCAAAGCCAAACTGCGAGCTGAAGAATTAAAGGTAAGTGTGCTATACAGCCATTTAATGGGGGTTTCAACTTATGCTGATATCTCAGCCATTTTTAGGAATTTTGGCCCCCAAATTTTCATCATGGGCTTCTTAGGACCCCTCCTCATGAACACCGTCACTGTCATTTTGTGACTCAGTCCCAAAAAGGGATTTTGTGATCACTGTGCGGAATCACTTTTCAGGACTGATTCATGAAATGACAGTGCCGCTCTTCATGAGGGGGAGGTCCCAAAATGCCCATGTTGCAAATTTGGTGAAACAAATTCCAAAAATCGACTGTGTTAAGAACGTGCATTGTGCAGTTTCTATGCACACTCCTAATACCGCTAATTGTTCGTATTTTCACTCTACATTTTTAACATTGCCAGTTTTGAACACCTCCTTCACAGCAATACAGCTCCACAACCTGCCTGAAACATGTTTTTGCACCTGTGGCACAGAAAAGCACATTTACTGTGTGCAGTCACCTTTCGGAAAAAATTAAACAAAATGACACTGCCACTGTTCATAAGGAGTGGTCCAGCTAAGGCCATATTGAAAATTTGGTGCACGTGGTGTGTGGCTTGCCCAAGCAGACGATGGCAGCTTAAATCTGTCTCTTGAGAGGAACTACAGACTCTAACTTCATCCATCCCTTCGCAGACCAACTTTTCTGTCATCCTCGAAGATCTATCAGATAACAATATTCTGCTGTTTTGCTGCAAGGTATTTAGATCTTCTACGCAGCCTAAATCTGTTTTCTGTTTTATCCCTGAGCTGGGCCTACACAAATGTCAGCATGGCAGATACTCATCTACAAATGCGTTTGCTAGCCAGAGTAGAGGCAATATTTTCTAAGTTAATTACAGACATCAACAATTTAAAAATAACCTTCTAGCAGAACGCTGCTACACTCGAACCATTTGAAATGCGAATGACCTCTGCCGAGACTACATCTGTTCAAAATACGGGCTCCATCCAGGAACTCTAGGCAACCATAAGAAGCCAAGACCATACAATAAAATCTCTGCAGGACAAACTCGACTACATTGAAAACCATTACCGCTGGAACAATCTGCGCTTTTTTGGCTTTCCTGAGGGATCTGAGTTAGGGAACACAACAGCACTGTTGCTTCACATTCTCCCTGCGATGGTAAAGCTGCCTCCAGAACTACAGCTGGTAATTGAGTGCTCTCATCACTCTGTATCTGTAGGTCCTGGGCCCAGTAAAGATCAGAGGCCCAGCCCTATAGTAGCCCATTTCCTGAATTTCGCCCATACAGAGCTCATTTTAAAACAGGCCAGAAAAATAGAGGTCTTTACTTGGCAAGAATTAAAAATGTCTGTTTTTTGTGATTTTTCCAAAGAGCTATCTATGAAATGGAAGGCATACAACTATTTAAAATCTACAAAGCATCAGAGAGGAATAAAGTTTGCTCTTCGATAACCACCTACTATGAGACTCTTCTTAGGGTCAAGTTTCGGAGACTTTAACACTCCTAAAGCACTGGACAGTTTTCTAAATACAACATTGAATGCCTCTATCTCTGAAGTCTCTGTGGTTAATGTCTGTGTACCTGATACATTGGGACCAACTTGTATCGATAAAGCGGTAGCACAGATTAGTGGAGGAAGTTCAGCCCAACTCATTGTCCCTGATCTGACGAGACTGTTGTTCCTACTCCTAGGCACTCCAATAGGATAAAAGAAAAACTCTCTTCTGGACTCCACACTTTCAACCACTTATGCTGCCCATCTGATGTACTCTCTAAATCCTCTTCCGACTTGAGCGCTCAGGTGCAGATTAACCCCCCATCTCTCTCTGCAATAAGTTTACCCTTCTATCAGATGAGTTTCAATCTTCACATGAGGGCTTAAATACACAGAACACAGAGGATCAGATTGCAGACTCTGGTGCAGCTTTTCAGGGTAATCTTTCAGTTGATTCTTCTTGGGTGGAAGTGCTCGCAAGCTCCCCTCTTAAACCGTTTGAACCACCCAAGAAAAAACGCAGAGCAAAAATTAAAAATAAAACTACTGCGGCAACAAATAGTTCCCACATATCAATGGTGACCTGAACTGTGTTAGCCACTGTCAGCTCATTTAATTCTTCTCTGGTGACTAGTTTATCCCAGAGCTCTGTGTTGATTGAGACCAACTGTTTGCTCCTGCCGCGCCTCACGACGTACTGCCTTCATCACCTCGACACTGTACTTTCCTGTAGGTAGGGCTTAGGGAAGGATGCACATCGTGTCTGGCACCTGTAACACTTTTCTATTATAACTGACAAACAATTATCCTTTTTGGCATTTCTTGGACCTTGGTAGTTTGTTTGACCATATATATATGCATTTAAACCTGTGCTGTAACTTCATTTTGCATTCCATTACATATGCATTCTACATTCAATTTCAAATTTCCATGGAATTAAGACCAATGCTTGTACAGATGCTTCAACATTTCTATCACAACATCTAAATTATTAACTAATGTTACAATATCCTTATAATGGATTCCTTCTGACTGCTCACTATCATTTATTTTGGCACACCTTCATAACTTAATATGATACTCAATTTCATGACCCCAATTTTGATCATCTGCTTCTCGGGCCTATTTGACATATCTATCTATATATACACAATACTGTATTTATATGCTGTTATGTATATGTATATGTACATACTGCCAGAAATTTTCAGTGGAGGGGCACAAAATAATTTCTGATACACTCCACTCTGTACTCCTCATTTACTTGAAGCCTTGTAATATAAGGAGACTTCTATGTTGGTCCCACTTCTGTGTTGGAGCTTATTGGGTTTATATTTAGATCCAGTCACTCCTCCTTAATTCCACACAGGCATTGTTTGAGCATGGGAGAATATATCAATAATATAACCTTCTGTTATTCCTGTTACACTGAAGCTGGCTCTCCTTTGAACCTTGTTAACTTTTTAATGCCCTTTGACACAAGATCTCAAACACACCAACTATGCCTTCAATTTAATAATCTAGTATAAGATCCCCCCTTTTGAAGTATCTTGATATGCTGATGCTTTAGTAACTCTGTATGCCTCTTCAGTGGAGAGTTTTTCTGAATGCAGTTGCCACACACACACTTTTTTCAGGCATATATTTCCCCGAATACTATCTGACTCCTCTATTTTTCTTTGTGGCAGCTCTGGTCTCTAATATATATAACACAGCTAACCATCTGAAATAGGTTGACACACCTATTATTACTATATTTACAAGTTATTATAAGATGGTTTGGTAAGTTTATTCTTCTTACTCCTATATATATAGGATTTGTCTTACTATGATGAGGTTAAATATCTGGTTCCCTCCCTTTTTTATGATATAATATCTCCTGTTTGAGTACCTATTGTGAATTAGAGCTATCATTGTTTACAAGGTTTAGTCTTCAGGAGTAGGCAGCTGTCGGCTGACTCTCCCAATCTACTCCCATTATCTATGCCCAGGTGTATGTGAGAGAGTCTTCTGGCATAGAACACTTACAGACAACGAAAAAAACAGCTCCTCCGTTAGTACAGGTGCTCGAGTAACAAAGCGTAAAAACAGAAGGCAAAACTCAGCACTCTGACTCATATCTCCTCACACCTATAAAAGAAAAAGTTTTTTTTTCTATTTTATGGTATTATTGCTATACTGGTTGATATTCTTGTTGTTGTTACTGTCTTCTTACTCTTTCTTTAAGTGTTGCTATTTCAGAGGGATATGCAAAGCTCCATTACAATATTTAAACTACTAAGCATGTTTTAATGACCCTGCCATCCTCTGTACATGCATATACTTAATTCTTTATTTCCTGGATGCCTTCTATATGTCTCCGCAAAGTGCCTCACTATCCTAGAAACATAGAATTTGATGGCAGAAAAGGACTGCTTGTCCCACCTAGTCTGCCCATTTCCCTACCTAATGGATAAGTTGCAGATCCTAGTTAACCAACAGCCTACTTCCTCCTACCTCCCGCTAGAATTGCCTTATGTCAGTCCCATGCATTCTTGAATTCCCCCACTGTTTTTGACTCTACGACCTCCTCAGGAAGGCTGTTCCATGCATTTACAACCCTCTCTGTGAAGAAATACTTCCTTACATTACCTCTGATCTGTCAGCCCTCTATCTTCAAATTGTGCCCCCTTGTTCTTGCACATCTCTTTTTCTGAAAGATGCAACCCTCTTGGACTTTGTTGATTCCCTTGAGGTATTTGAAAGTTTCTATCATGTCCCCCTCTCCCTCCTTTCCTCGAGGCTATACATCTTAAGCTCCTTTAGTCTTTCTTCATATGTCTTCAGGTGCAGACCCTGCACCATTTTGTTGTCCTCCTCTGGACAGCCTCCACTATGTCTATGTCTTTGTGGAGATGGGCTCTCCGGAACTGTACACAGTACTCCAGATGTAGTCTTAACAACTGTCTGTACAGAGGACTAACAACTTCCTGTTTTCTACTGGTGATGCCTCTCCCTATGCATCCCAGTATCCCCCCAGCCCTCCTTACTGCCTTCTCACATTGCTGGCCCACCTTTAGGTCATCAGATATGACTACCAGATCCCTTTCCATTTTTGTTGTTGTCAGTATCTCACCCCTCATTGTGTACTCTACCCCTGGATTTTTGCTTCCCAGGTGCATTACTTTGCACTTCTTTGCATTGAATCTAAGCTGCCATGCATTTGACCATTCCTCCAACATTGCCAAGTCCCTTTTCATCCTTTCCACCCCACCTTGCATATCAACCCTGTTGCAGATCTTTGTGTCATCTGCAAACAGACATACTTTCCCTTCAAGTCCCTTTGCAATGTCACTTATAAAGACATTAAAAAGGACCGGCCCCAGTACTGAACCCTGCAGTACCCCACTAGTAACCCTCCTTTCTTCACTGTGGACTCCATTTACTATTACCCGCTGTGTCCTGCTGTCCAGACAGTGCTTTACCTAGGCTACCACCCTGGGACCCACTCCCAGGCTGGCTACTTTGTTTATTAATCTTTTGTGCTGGACTGTGTCAAATGCCTTGCTGAAATCTAGGTAGGCCAAATCCATAGCCCCTCCGTGGTCTACTACTTTGGTCACCCAGTCAAAGAAATCAATTAGATTTGTCTGACATGACCTTCTTGCCGTGAATCCATGCTGCCTTGGGTCATGTGCCCCACTGGCCTCTAGGTACTCAACATTTCTTTCCTTCAGAAGTAATTCCATCATTTTCCGTACCACTGAGGTCAAACTGACAGGTCTGTAGTTTCCTGCCTCTATCTTGCTCCTACTTTTGTGAAGGGGAATCACATCCACCCTCCTCCAGTTCTCAGGTACCACACCATCCTCCTATGATTTATTAAAAAGGGTAGTGAGTAGTGTTACTAGCTCTTCCCTTAGTTCTTTGAGAATTCTGGTGTGAATCCCATCAGGCCCTATTGCTTTATCCACCTTTAGTTTTACGAGTTCTTTCAGAACCATTTCTTCCGTGAATGGACTGATATCAACCCCCCTATCCAGAGTGCATCTATTGACTGGATTAGGTATCTCCCCCCCTGCTTTTCCATTGTGAATGCTGAGCAGAAGTATTCATTCAGTATCCCTGCTTTTTCACTGTTGCTTTCTGCCCAACCACCTTCCTCTTTATTCAGCCTCAGTATCCCTGCCTTAGTCTTTCTTTGCTCCCTAATGTGCCTATAACAGGTTTTATCCCCCTTCTTAACTGAGTTGGCTATCTTTTCCTCAGTTTGGGCCTTTGATGTTCTGACTGCCTTCCCCACTTCCTTCTGCTTTAACTGGTACAGTTCTCTGTTCTGCTCCTTCTGTGTTTCCTTATACTTCCTGAATGCTGTCTTTTTCTCCCTTATCTTCCCCGTCACTTCTTTTTAGAACCATAGTGTTTTTTTTCTTTTGTTTTGATTTATTTATTTGCTTCACACAAAGGCTTGTTGCCTCAGTGATAGCGGTTTTGATGTTTCCTCATTGTTGCTCCAGCCCACCTTCTTGCCTATTTGCTAGTGCCTTTCTGAGGCACTTTCCCATTTTGACAAAGTCAGCCTTCCTTAAGTCCAGTACCTTCACTTTTGTGTGGTTTGACTCTACAGCTAAGTTTATCGTGAACCACACTGTTTGGTGGTTGCTTGTTCCCAGATGGCTACCCACTTCAAGATCAGAGATCCTCTCTCCGTCCCGATTTGAGAGCACCAGACCTAAAATTGCTCCCTCCTGAGTGGGTTCCAAAACTAGCTGTCTGAGACATGCTCCCTGTAGGGCATTGAGAATGGCCCTGCACTTGGATATGGCTGCAGAAAAGGTGCTCCAGTTAACATCTGGCATATCCAGGTCCCCCATCAGAATATCTCCCCTTTCTCTGCCATCTCAAGGATGCCTTCTATCATTTCCTTGTCTATTTTCTCCCCCTGAGATGGGGTCTGTATACATCCCTTGTGCAGATTGTGGAGCCATTTCCAGTCTCCAGGGTGACCCGCAGTGCCTCCTCTCCTTCCCGTTTACCCTTTAGTTTTGTTGCTTTAATCCCTTCCCTTACATAGAGAGCTACTCCTCCTCCTCCTCTTCTTCCCTCCCTGTCCCTTCTGTAAATTGTGTACCCTGGTATGTTGACATCTCAGTCATGGTTCTCTATGTGCCATGTTTCTGTGACTGCCATGATATCCAGGCATCCCTCTTCCATCAAGGCCACCATTTTGGGGAGCTTTTTACCTAGTCTACAGGCATTGGTACTCATTACCCTCCATTTTTTATGCTTTATTTCTTTCTTCCCCATCCCTATCTTTACTGCCATTTCCTTTTTCTCCAGGTACCCCTGCCCTTCTCTCTATCGACTGCTCTATCTTGGTGCTTACCTCACTGGCTACCCTGATTGTGGGAGGGGCTAGGATTTCCCTTCTCCTTTTCAGTGCCCCCCCCTTCTTGGCTAGTTTAAATGTTTGCCAATGAAGCATTTAAACCTATCACCTAGGATCCTGGTTTTCCTCATGGACAGATGCAGACAATCACACCTGTATAGGCCTGCATACCTCCAGGTGGAGCCCCAGTCCCCAATGAAGCCAAATCCCTGAGCTCTGCACCAGTTTTTCTACCAGTCATTGAATCCCATGGTGTGGAGTACCCTAGCCTCATCCATGCCATAGACAGGTAACACTTCTGAGAAAGTTGCCATGTGAGCTACTTGTCTAAGGCCCCTCCCCAACTCCTCAAACACCTGTTGTACTACTCTGATCCCATGCTCAGCCAGGTCATTCATTCCTAGGTGGACAATGACATCCAGCTTCCTCCTCATTGTAGCTGCTCCCATGATCCTGAGGGTTTGTTTCCTGTACCTCGAAGCCATGGAGCTGGGCAGGCACCTTACCTCCCTTTCCCATCCCTCCCCCAGTTCTACCCCCTTAACAATTGAGTCCCCTACCAGGAGTTGTTTCCTTCCCCTGTGGGTCCTGTGCCACCATCCTGTGGGTCTCCATTGTGGAGGTTCCTAGCATCCTCTTTGGTCACCACTGTGGGTGCCCCATAGAGGAACCATGCTCCACCACAGTGGTGAATGAATTTTGAAGAGACACAACTGGAAGGATATGCCTCTGTTCCACCACCCTCACCCTCCCTGAGCCCACCATGGTCCAAACACTCCTCTTTCTTGGCAACCTCTGAGGAAGTGTCAGTGGCCTGGGTGGTTCCTAGGTGGGGGAGCAGGTTTCCCAAATCCTTGCCAGGTCAGCATGGAGATGAACAACTCCTCTCTCAGACCAGAGAGGTGCCTGCAAATAGGGCAGCAACGCAGTCTCCAGAATGTCTCCCAGAAGACTGCTGCTCCACAGCCAGTGCATTGCACCACTCCCCACATGTCTGTGTCCCTTCCTGTTACAGATGCTTTTCTTTTGTTGTTTTTCGTTCTTGTTTTAGTATGTGCAAGCTTATGAGTGTCTCTACCCCCATTCAGTGTGCTGTTCCTTTAAGGTTATTAACAGGTGTATGTTGTTAGCAGTTTTGGGTAAGTGATGTCAGAACCCCTGCTATAAAGGAAGTTATGTACTTGGGTGGGTAGTGTGAGGGGTAGGGTGGGTGGGAGTAAACCTATGCCGTTCAGAAACAATCAACTACAACTCTGACCCTCCACCCTGGGGTGGCCTTCCTTCCTTTCAGACACCTATTTCACTGAGGTTAAGTAACAGGTCTAGTCACAAATTACTGCAAATATCTCCCAACTATAGTTTCTCCCTGGCAAATTAAAGCTAAAATTAAGAAAAGTCAACCCGAAAAACAGAATCAATACTAGTTACGTACACAGGTCCAAAAAGTAATAATTCAATTCAATGTAGTCTAGAAAGTAACCTCCTTGTTTCAAGGAAGCTGTGGCTGCTTTCTCACTCTCTCTGTCTCAGCAGACAGAGACCACAAACAACTCCTGTTATAGGTTCATAGGTTGTTACAAAGCTAGAAGACCTATTAGGTCCATATTGTTTGGATATAAATCCACAGTTCAACTAGGCCCATTTTTGCTCCTCCCCTTAACAGATTCATTTAAACAGTTATCATGAGTGGCCAATTAGCATACCCATGGAATGTGAAGGGACTCAATTCCCCCTGTAAATGGAAACAAGTCCTTTCATACCTTAAGAAACACAAAGCTTAAATTGCTTTCTTACAGGAAACTAGATTACTGTCAGAGGATGTCACCAGACTTAAAAAAGACTGGGTCAGTCACATTTTTGAATCTTCTTTTTCTTCAAAAAAATGAGGTGTAGCTATATTGATCCATAAAAACCTCAAGTGGTCACTTATCAAATCCATTGCAGATACAGAAGGCAGATGGGTAATAACCATATTGAACACTCTGTCTGGTCCCCTTATGCTTGTCAATGTATATGCCCCAATTCAGACTCCCCCAATTTCTTCCACAATTTAGCACAACAAATACTGTTTAACAATATGAACAATATCACTATAATACTTGGAGGTGATTTCAACTTAGCTATGGAAGCACACATGGATAGAAGTAATTTATCTATAGATTTTCACCCCAGAAGTATTAATGCTCTCTTACTATTAATAAAAGACTTTGGACTGTCTGACATCTGGTGACTTTATTATCCTCGCAAATGGGACTTCACTTTCTATTCAACCTTGCATAAAACATATAGCTGCTTTGACTATTGGTTTGTATCTTTCTCCATTGTTGAAAAAACTATTGAATCTTCTATTCTCCCAATAGTCATTTCGGATCATGCTCTCGTAAAGTTACAACTTTATAGGGGCCCATCTTCCCCCAGATCTTCTTCTTGGCATCTTAATCCTCTCTTCCTTAGGGACCCTGAGTTTTTACCCTGGGTCAAATCCAAGATTCATGACTTCCTTTCCTTTAATGATCCAGTAGATTCCTCTATGAGTAATGTTTGGGAAGCTTTATAAGCTACAATTAGTGGAGGAATTATTAGCTATGCAGCACACAGGAAAAAGTCAAGAGATCAGTAATTAATGGATTTGGAAAATGCACTTAAAACCAAAGAAAATCTATACTTTAAAACTAGTAGACCAAACCCAGCTTCCCCTCTTCATTTTGAGATCTTACATTTAAAGACCAAAATTAATGAACTAATTTCCCACAAAACTGAACTGACCCTGTTCAGACTTAAGTACAAATATTGGGAACATGGGGATAAAAGCGATAAACTTTTATCTTACTAAGTAAAGGTCCAATAAATGGAATGACATATCTCAAGTCTCTAGGACCCACACGGCAAAATATATACCAACAATTCATCAATTAATCATATTATGAGATCCTTTTATCAGAAGTTATACTCAAATTCTAAATCCTCACCAGACCTAAACATACAACACCCTAAACAATCTGCATTTACCCCATCTTTCAACTGCAGAAAAGAACATTTTAGATGAACCCTTTACTCTTCAAGAGATTCTGAATGCCCTGTCTTCCTTAAAATCCAGCAAACCCCCTGGAAGTGATGGATTCCCTGTAGACTTTTATAAGTAACTTTCTGACACTCTTTGTCCCCTACTTTTCAAAGTATTTTGGGAAATTACAGACAAGGGCCAACTCCCTCCACCTGTACTAGAGCAGTGATTACTTTAATTCCAAAAAATGATAAAGACCCCTCCATTCCTGCTAGCTATAGACCAATTTTCCTACTTAATACCAATGGAAAGATTTTGCAAAACTGCTATCATCTCATCTAGAACCCTTTCTTTCCAAACTAATTCATTGCTCCCAAGCTGGATTCATTAAAAACATAAATGGCTCTGATCACCTACGTTATTATTTAATTTAATTTATAAAGCCAAATCTCTCAAATCACCCGCTGCTGCCATTGCAATTGATTTCAAAAAGGTGTTAAATTCTCTAAATTGGAACTATATGTATCTAGTTCTGTCTCATTTTGGTCTCTCTTCAAATTTTTTTTCTTGGAGCAAACTATTATATACTTCACCCCTCGCAAAAATTCTTACCAATTCTACTCTTTCTCTACCTTTTCAACTTGAGAGAGGTACTAGACAAGGTTGCCCCCTATCACCCTCACTGTTCATCTTGGCCATGGAACCCTCAGCGGCATGCTTACATCAAGCTACTGATATTATGAGCATCCCTATCAGAAACTCCACATATGTATCCAATTCCCATGCAGATGACCTCCTAATTCTCGAAAACCTAAAAGCGTCGGGGTCCCCCCTTAATTAAAATGCTTAATATTTTCACTGAGTTTTCTGCTATCACTCTAAACTGTGGAAAATCTGAAACACTTCCCCTTAATGATCAATGTAAATCTTTTATGAACATACCACTTGTATTTCACTTGGCACCCCAAGGCATCACATACTTAGGTATTAAAATAACCCCTATTCTGGATAGAATCTGGGATGCAAATTTCAATCCCTTATTGGCTAATATTAAGACAAACCTAGAAAGATGGAAACTTCTTAAGCTTTCCTTTATGGGGAAACTAGCAGTTATCAAGTATTGCCCAAGGTGCTATATTTATTTGCTAATATTCCCTCAGTTATGCCTTTTACTTTTTTTACCAAGCTTGGCAAACTTATTGGTAGCTTTATTTTGGGAAACAATATACTGAGATTTAGTTGCACTAAACAACGCACCCACTGTGATAAGGGGGGTGTTTGGCCTCCCATGGTTTAAAGCCTATTAATGGGCCTTTTGGGCTGCACAAACTATTAATTAGTTCTGCAAACCCTCTCCCCATACTCCGCTATGGGTCGTGATGGAATCCACACTTTGCCCTGGTGGGACCCCTACCTCTTTTATCTATAATGTTCTTCCACCCAAGCTGAAATTGCATCCTACAATATCATCCACCATTTTCTATTGGAAGCTAACTCACAAATTTCTAAAATCCAACCCGATTCCCTTCTTCTATGCCCTCTTATGGAGTAGCCCTACCCTATCCTTGGAAAATGGGTCTATATTTTGTTGTACTTGGCAGAATGGGGTATACTCTTCATAGGTGATATTCTTGAGCAAAATTCTCTAAATTTAAAATTGTTCTCAAACTTGCAACTAGATTGGGGGATTCCAAGGCAAGATTTGGGGAAATATCTGCAACTTAGAACTGCCAACAAGTCTCTTTCCTGTTATGTAAACAAAGACACTCTACATGATCAACACATCTCTCATTGGATTAAACTATTAACCAAATAGAATAGTGTAATATATAAAGACATTAGAGACAACCTACCAGATCAATTATTATCTGCAAAATGCACATGGAGTACACTCCTTAATTACAATATCTGTCAGACACAATGGCACACTGTTGGTGCCTATCCAATAGTATATTTAAAGACATTTGCAGTTCTTTAATCCAAATAAAAATCTTACACCTGTGGTACATAACTCCCTCTGTATTACAAAGTGTGGGACTTTTAAATAACAATAACTGTTGGCATTGTAATTCAGCTGGCAGTGTTTTACTCCACATTCTCTGGTCCTACACTCCTATAAATAAGCTTTGGCATAAGGGTTTTGTTGGCCTCTAAAGTGACAGGTCAACAAATTAACTTCAACCCTAAACTCTTCTTGGTAGGAATTCTTACTCCAAACAATGCTACCCCCTCCCATGCTCATTTTAGATGGCTGAATATTTATCTCTACTTGTTAAACATCTTATCCTCATGAACTGGAAGTCAAGTATTGTTCCAACTCTCTCAGATATTCTTCAAAATCTCTCCCAATATGTCTCTCTGGACCGGTTGTCCCATGTTTCTTCTGACCAACTCACTGTATATGATAGATGTTGGCAGGATTATTTCAAATACATTAACACCTTTGGTAACCCGGCACTGTGGCATAGGAGCTATTACTCCCCCCAATTTTAGTATGCATTCGGTGTCTTAGTCTTCTACCATATTGATTTCTCTCTCTCTCTCTTTCTTTCCCTTACTGTTCTCACCCCTTTTATCTAATCTCTCTGGCTGTCTTCAACATTCAGCCATACAGTATAATTATTCACATATTTTTGAATAATAAACAATAACTTCATCTGTATATGTATACAGTGATACATAATCAAGGCATTTACATCAATAAGCTTAACTTATTTTCTTTCAATATTTCTTCTTGCCAATTATTTGCTAATTGTCATATCAATACAACATTTCTTCTGGCATGATTCTTTACAATTCCATGCTTTAGCGTGTACATAGACTTACCTTCTGTTTTTATGCCTAACAATTTGTAATAATACAGTGTATATGATGTGAACTTAATTCCCTATGGCAGTTGCTGTTCAACTGTATTGATTGTTTATTGACTGTTTCTTGCTTTTTAATATAACATTTCAATAAAAAGATAAAGTGAAAATCAGGTGCACCACCTCCAACATATGGCCAAAGTTACACCTGGGCAATGAATAATTTCTATGCACATATGTAACTTCATCACTTGGTAGCGCTTCATAGCCCAATTGGCTTTGGCAGATCTTGTTATAACTGCCCTGGCTATTCTCTCTTCAGTTTGTACCTTTGCACTTCTTACTGCTCTCCCTGCTTCCCTCTGCTTCCTTGATACTCCTCCCTATCCTCATATTGTTAACCAGACTGGCATGTTTCATTTTAAACAGTCTGTATAATACTCATAACTGTGATTTGTATAAGAAGTTAGGATGGACATCTTTCACCAATAAATGTACTTTGCACAAAATGCTTTTTGCACTAAAAATGTATTCAGCACAAAGTTCCAGAATGTTTAACAGAAAAGCTGGTATTTAAAGAAATGCATGTATCCTTGAGAAGTGCATGCTTCTTAGAACTGGCACACCCTCAGATTGCCACAGCAAGGACCAGGTACTATTTTAGTTACTGGGTGCCTTTAATATGGAATTTTGTCCCTGAGATATTTTGAATGCAGGGAATAAACCTCCATTTGTTCAGCAAATAAAACATGTTTCCTGTCATTACCCCAAATGTGTGTTACATGCAGGGACAGGAATAGCATAATTGCAATACCCTTGTTATGTATATCAAAAGGGACCCTGAGTAATCATAACTGCTGACCTCAAAGTGGTGAGGCAGTGTGATATGGCAGTAGGGAGGACCAGTGGCTGCTTGGGAGCATAGGGAAGGGTATCACCACCAGCAGAAGGAGATAGGTGGTGTTACTACTGTATCAATTGTTGGTGAGACCCCACCTGGAATACTGTGTCCAGTTCCAGAGACAACATCTCAGGAAAGGCATATATGGGGTAGAGAATGGCAACTAAAATGGTGTAGGGGCTGCATAAAAAGCCCTAGGAGGAGAAACCGAGGTGTCTAAATATGTACACACTGGAAGAGAGGCAGGAGAAGGGGGACATGGTAGAGACCTATAAATACCTCACATGGGTGAATAAGGTACAGGAGGGGAGTATTTTTAAGAAGAGAAGAGAAGATGCATGAGAATGAGGATCATGCAATGAAGCTGGAATAGGGGAATATAGGAGGAAGTACTTCTTCACTGAAAGAGTGGTGGATGCCTGGAACAGTCTTTCAGTGGAGGTGCTGGGGATCATGGGCTTCAAGCATGCATGGGATAGATACAAAAGAATCTTGGTAGGGAAGTGGGTGGGTAGCCAGAGTTCTGCAGTGACAGTACAAGTAAGGAAAAATGGGGGAGACTGGGTGGGCTGAATTGTTCTTATCTTCCAAAACAATCTGTGTGTACATGTAGAAGAGCATATGGCCACCATAGGCATACACAGTGAGCAGCAGCAAGTGCATGCAGATACCAGTCTTCAACGGTAGGCAGCATGCACAGATGTACGAGTGAGGAACAGAAGGACAAGGAATTTAAAACCACAACTAGAAGGACATAATCAGGCATTATTAGCATTACTGTTAACATACTGGCACCGATGAGAATAGTGGGAACTCGGGGAGAGAACAGTGAAGGAAGCCCAGACTGTCCTACCCTGTTTATTTTATGCAGAAGTTGGATGTTCGGTGAAAAAAAAGCAGGCTTCAGCGGACACTCCATTTGCTGCTAACAGTACATGTAAGAAAGATAAACAGGTCAATGACTGCTTGGGCTAGGGAGGCCTGGACTGGAGCATGTTCTGGTGCTGCTAGCACAACACAAGTTGGAGACTAAACCCCAATCTGCTGCTTGACATTTAATATTCTGCTGCATTTGGGAATTTTCGTATCTAGTAGTATATACTGTACAGTAGTATAGTACATTAGTGACTGCCTTGTTTGGCTTAAAAGTAGATCCTGCATTGCATAAATAGTTCTTAGACAAGGATTATTTTAGAACATGCACCCTGTCTCAAAGAAACACTTATTAATAAATCCTGCCCTAGCTGGTAGTGACAACCAAGTGTGTTAGATGTCTTAAGGATGCTAAATCAAGAGCTGTTTCTTTACTTTGTGTGTTAAAAGCACAGAAACATGAATCACCATGTACAAACAGCTGGATAACTAATATTAGATTCTTCCTCTTGGTAACTGCAGAATGTGTTTCCAGAATCATGTCCTGTGCTGTACCTATGGTTGATTGAAGGATGATACATTTGAAAACCTTGGAAGGGAGAATAATTTGACTGTAATCATAGAAGTACCAATGTATAATTCATTCTGTTTTCATGTCACCTTTATTGTGTAGTTGTGAGTGAAATGCATACTAACTTGAAGCAGATATACATTTGATTATCTTGAGTGAAAAGTTGTGCGATGTATGCAGCTGTGTCCAGGCACTAAACATGTAAGCACAAGATGGTGGCTAGTTTTGCACCACTGGGCATATGTATAATCTACTGGACAAATTGCAAATGACCACTTTAAAATCACCAGTAGCTGTTAAAATGGTGCATTTAATTAGCTAAATGACCACAAAGCTTAACGTGCCTCAGGTATAATCATTGCTACAGATAACCATGCTCTAATATCAGTTCTGGTAGCAGATTTTTTTTGCCATGGTGGTCACTAACAAGAAAGTGTGACTTTCTTTATGACATCCTGGTATGCACTGTTCCTGTATGTTTAACTGAGAGATGTTTTATATGCAGAAGAATGCTGTGTGATATGTAAGCTACCATGTTTTTCAGAAATTGGATGCAATGCAAATGCATGATGACACAGCTCAACCCAAAGCTTTTGGCTTTTTGTTTCTCTGTATAACATTTGTATAATCAGGAGAACATTTTTCATGATGGGTGGCTCATGTGTGTGGTCTCATTGTTAGGACACTGGCTTGGGAACCAGGAAATCAGTTTCAACCCTCCACTGAATAAAACATTCACTGTGTGACTAGAGTAAGTCACTTAACCTCCCAGTGCTCCTGCCCATCCAGCTGCAGTAAGTGGGATAAGTACTGCCCCACTGAAAATGAGATGACACATCTCAGTTGGGTTAACTTGCGTAAATAAAGTATAAAACAAAATGCACACTGATTGTAAGTTAGGCAGTGTGGACTATTTGTTAGAATTCACAGCTGTGAAAAAAGAGCCACAGGTTCCAATCCTACAACAATTGAATCACTTGCTCACTGTGTGGTGTTAAACAAGCCCCTTTATGCCCCCTGTATTCAGTCTTCCCCACTGCTAAATTTTGTGGAAGAGGCCACATTGATTAAATACTGACAGGTTGCATCTCCGCTGGATAATATTTAATAAATCAGCTTTAAAGTAAAAATTGAATGCACATTTCTGAAATTGTGCTGTAGTGCCTTATTTAAATATTTTGATATGTAACTGCAGATGAGGTAGGCTCTCCTTCATTGAAACATAGAAAATAACAGCAGATAAGGGCATTAGGTTAGGCTAGACCTACTTAGTCAGCCCAATGTTATTACTTTCATTTTTTCTATATGATCTACAGTACTAATGAATAAGGGGACTACCTTTCTGCTTGGCAGGATACAGTGACATTTATTTTTTAAGAGACATAATAATAACAATAGTAATTTTATTTATATAGCGCCTTTCAAAATATCAAAGCACTGAACAGGTTAATAACATAAATACGAATATCCATGCAAACATAGACATATAAAAACACATCATAAAAGCATAATAAATTACAGTAAAATCCAATCAATTCTAGCTAGCTTAATTCTCCAAAAAGGCCATTTTCCATAAAAAAGTTTTTAGTTCTTTCTTGAATATCTCCACAGAGGTACACTCTCGTACCCGGCCTGGTAGAGAATTCCAAAGAGTGGGAGCAGCATGAGAGAAAGCTCTGCTGCCTGAAGTGTTTAAACTCACTCTTGGAATCTCAAGCAAACCCCATGTTGGCCAAGCGGAGCGATCGGCCAGGGCAATAATGAACCAGGAGGTCTTTCAGATAGGTCGGACCCTGATCATGAAGGGCTTTAAAAGTCAATAAAATGACTTTTAAGGTGATCCACCACCGTACAGGCAGCCAGTGCAGTTCGCGCAGCACTGGGGTAATATGACAGGACCTACTTGTCCCAGTCAAAACCCGGGCTGCAGCATTCTGCACCAGCTGCAGGTGGCAGATTTCAACCCCAGAAAGCCCAAAGTAAAGGGCATTGCAGTAGTCCAGGTGCAAGGACACAAAGGTATGGACCAACGTTGGCAAGGAGTCAGATGAAACAAGGTGCCTAACCCTGGCAATATTCCTGAGATGGTAAAAGGAAGTGCTGACGACAGCTGACACCTGAGATTGTAAGGTCAGCTTATCGTCAAAAATCACCCAAAGGTTACACACCCGTTCAGAGGTCGGTAATGACATGCCGCCAAGAAAAATTCCAGAAGGCACGCCAGTACAGGACCTCTCAGTCTGACCACCCGGGTCCACCACCAACACCTCAGTCTTCTCCGAGTCCAACTTTAACCAACTAGAATCCATCCAGTCTTGGATTTCCCCCAGACAGTTGTTAAACATCGAGAGAGCTCCATCCTGGTTGGGTGCAAAAGACAGGTATAGCTGGGTATCATCAGCATAGCAGTGAAACCTCAGCCCATACTGTCTTATGATATTTCCGAGGGGCAGCATATACACTGCAAACAACATGGGTGACAGCACAGAACCCTGAGGCACTCCACACAACAAAGAGACTGGGCCGGAGGAAAAAATCCCCGACACAAGTCTTTGTGATCTCCCAGTAAGGAATGAAGTGAACCATTGCAGAACGGTTCCCGACATTCCGTAGATTTGCCTCAGGCATGCTAACAACACCACGTGATCCACAGTGTCAAATGCTGAGGAGAGATCAAGGAGAACCAAGATGGAACATCTCTTTTGATCCCTTGTCCTCAGAAGATCATTAAGCACCTGAACCAGCGCAGTCTCGGTGCTATGTCTCTTACGGAAACCAGACTGGAAGGATTCATAAATACTATGGATGGTTAAATGGTCATCCAATTGAGCAGCTACAACCTTTTCAATAACCTTCCCAATAAAGGCAAAGTTAGAGATAGGTCTGTAGCTTGAAAAACAGTCTGGGTCTAAGGAAGCTTTCTTCAAGAGAGGTGTCACCACCGCCTCTTTCAGGGAGCTAGGAAACTCACCTAACTTCAAGGAGCACCCGACTATTTGCACCAAAACTGGACCGATGATATCAATGCAACCCGAAATTAGGGTAGTCGGTCCAGGATCCAAGCTGCAGCTTGTAGGGTGCACACTATGGATAAGCCTCATAATATCCATGAACTCAGGTCGATAAAAGGAACTCCAAGAGAAGCGAGGCACTGTGTTCTCGCACATCCCTACAACATCACCCTTAGAGGTTGTTGAACACAGATCTGCACTGATGTCAGCCACCTTAGTTGCAAAGTAACGAGCAAGCTTATCACACTCTGTTTGCAAAAAAACTTTCC
Organism: Neoceratodus forsteri; assembly: GCA_016271365.2. NCBI lineage: Eukaryota > Metazoa > Chordata > Ceratodontiformes > Ceratodontidae > Neoceratodus > Neoceratodus forsteri. The sequence goes on along the minus strand of CM057450.1, from coordinate 652,803,996 downwards.
GAACTTGCAGACAGGCTGGGTTGCACAGTCTATCTACAGTTCGAAACAGCTGAGCTGGTCGATGCTGAGCAACTGCAATCTCCCTGGACAGGAACTCTGCCATCTTATGGGGGATTGCAGATTGTTAGCTAGCATAATGTTCTATCAATCTAAGGCGGTCGGCATCAAGGGCAGATCTACACCAACAACGCTCTAACCTTCGCCCTTTCCTCCGCATCTCGGTCAGAGTCCCATCAAACCAAGGGGCCCTGGGGTGTAGAGAAAAAGGGCGTTCATGAACAGGAGCAATAAAATCCAGGGCAACCGTGATGGCCTCATTATAGGCCAACACCAGTATCTCTGGGTTACTGCTCACCAACACGGGGGATGAAAGGTCAAGGACCACCGCTAGGCCTTGTGAAGTAACATTCCGTAATGGGTGGTACCTGATCATCTCCACAGGGGATGGCCTCCTAAGGGGGGTGCAAAAATTGAACCTCATAGTGTAGTGGTCAGACCAAATGACTGGTTCCACCCCCACATCGGAAGCATCAATCCCTAGAAGGAAAACTAAGTCCAGAGAGTGCCCAGATTTATGCGTAGCAGTGGAAACTATCTGTGTGAGGCCCAAAGAAGACATTAATTGGAGGAAGTGATTACCAAATTGCGAGAGTTCATCATTGACCTAGGCGTTGAAGTCAACCAGCACCATCAATCTGGGTGACTCAAACGACATGTCGACGAGGAAGTCTGCAACTTTCTGTAAGAAGCGTTTCCCATCACCGGGTGGACGGTAAATGAGAACAATTCGAATGCCTACACCTGCTACAACTGAACACTCAAAGGACTCAGCTTCCCTACTGCCACACCTCGTGAGACCCAATTCAGTCTTAAAGCAGACTGCAACCTCTCCTCTGGTCCAATCTCGGAGGTGTATAATACTGGCACCGGCCGGAATCATGGCCTCTACTATAGGGCCAGAATTTTCATCCAGCCAGGTCTCGGTGATGCAAGCCAGGTCAGCTGAACCAACAAGGTTGGCAATAATAGCAGTCATGTTCCTAACAGACCTGGCATTGCATAACGCCGCCCGGGTTGGACAAACCTCGGAGGTTGTCAGGCCTATCTGCCTACTGAAATCAGTAGTGCCCTTGGGTATGGATACCAGACAAGGCAAACCCTGATCGGGATTCCATTTTGCCCCAGGGCACCTTCTGGACTTAATAACCCCAATACGATAGCCCTGCACGCTCATCCTCCCCTGTTCGTGCACCCCCGCCCCCCCTCACTCTCCCACGAGCAATCCCTAATGCTCTACACCACTGATAAATATCAAATTGTAGGGGAGGAGTACAAAAGGGTGGAGGGCACGAAGGGAGGAGGATGAATAGTGCACCACCGTGTGAGATAAAGGCCAGCACATGACGCTGCTTAACTAAGATAAAACACAAAATAAACCAAAAATTCAAACTAAGCTACTTAACAAAAAACTAAATTAACTATACAATTTCAATAACATATAAATAAAAGCAAAACAAATAATAAATTTGTGTATAATCCCTCCTCCCAGTCCTTTCACTACTGGGGAGAGAGAATACAATGGCACTCTCACGCCAAACCAACATAAAAATATTCAATTTTAAACAAAAAAGAAAAGAAAAATGAACTCCCCTCAATTCTCTCAGAACTGGGGAAAATACTATCAGTCTTTCTCCCTGTTAGGAGAAAAACACAAACTGTAAAATAAACAAAAAAGAATTAAAACAAACAAAAATTTAAGGACCCAGGGTCATCTCACCACCCGGGAGTCCAAAACAAAATCGGAAAAAAATAGCAATCAGCAGCCTCTTGCAACAGATCCAAAAGTCCACGTAAGTTCAAAAGATCCAAATCCAAAGAGGACAGCCACATAAATCCAAAAGGGAAACAATCTGAGGCGGAGGTCCACAGAAATTCTATGTAGCAGAATCAAGAGGTCCAAAAGGATTTAGTCCGGCTCACATTCAACCCCACTACTCCCTGCCAGGTGCACACCAGGGCAGTTAATGTCACTCACACCAAAGGACCTTAAGAAAAAGCTACTGTAGTAGCAATTTCCAAGGTCCAAGGGAGCGGGGTACTCCACTCAGTTCCCTAATTAGAAAATACCCCAACCCCCTGTGGAGTGGCAAACCCTAGAAACACCAGCTGGAGCAGAGGAGTTTCTAAAAAGTTCACTTGAAAATTTCAGAATAATCATACGGGGACATCTACAATACTCCGTTGACTCTTGCCAGGATTCACAGTGTCCAAGCTGTCTTTAATCTCCTCCAACTATACCCTCCATACAGTCCATTGGAGGGGACAGAGTCTGACACACAAGGTCCTCACCACAGTCTGTTGAAAAAGCAAAACCCCTCTGGCGTCTCCTCTTCAAAAACTCATCTGTTGAGGAAGCAAAAACCCCTCTGGCATCTACTCTCCAAAAGATCGTATCGATCCACAAAAGAATGTCAAGAGAGCCCGTCTAAAAAATGGACCTGTTCTACGCTCTTCACCTAATGGCAACGAAGCATTAAAGCCGAGACCGACAAGAGATAAAACAAAAATAAAACTAAACAGATTTAAACTGGAATAAAGATGAAAACAAAACTTAATCAAAGGAACAACAGCAGCAACGTACCCAGCCAGGTGGCCATATTGGAATCACCAGGTAGGGAAATGGGAAAAGGTTTCTCTTAATTCGTCACAGTTTTTTGGGGAACCCATGTTATAAGTGCAATAATCCACTCCAGGGTATGAGGTTATGAGGATTTAATGCATGCCTCAGGTGCTGTGAGGACACTTGGCCTGCAGCCTCATGCCTCACAATGATCTCGAAGCATGTATTAAATCCCCTTAACCCCATACCCTGTTGTAAGTTATTGCTTGTATCTAATCTTTTCTTGAAAATCTCTTTGGTTACACTTATTATATTGTGAGGTAAACTGTTCCAAACGTTTAACATCATCTCTGAGTAAAAGTACTTTCTTTTTTTCTGTTTTAAATCTTTTTGTGGTGACCTGTAGTGCATAACCTCTAGTTTTTGAATGTATGTCTTTGAAGGTAATGTTTAGTTCATTCATAAGATAAAGATAATGAATTATATCGTAAAAACAGTAGTATATTTCCTCTTTTCTGTGCTCCTCCAATGAATGTAGTATTAGATTACCCAATCTTTCTTTGTAAGGTTTATCCTTAACGTCCAATATTATTTAAGTCATGCTGCACTGCACCCTCTCCACACTGTCAACATCTGACCTACTATATGGACACCACAATTAACTACAGTAATCCAAAAGTGGCCTTGCATAAGATCTGTACAGAGGCACTATAACATCTGCTCTACGACATTGTGTACTTCCTTACTTACTGCTTGCCAGAATAAACAGGGTGCATGGTCTATCAAGTCTGCTTGAGTGTGTAGCTAGCACCCCACTTGCAGCTGTCCTTCCCCCCTTCACCTCCCACACCCACACACAGATGAGTGCCAACTGACCTTATACCAGATTAAGTTATTGGTGATATTTCCAGTGAATGGTTGAAATTTGGCCAGAACATAGAAAATTCCTAGTAATATTTATTTTTTTAGCACCAAGCACTCTGTTGGCTCTTGACACAGCATTAATATCATTAGATCTTAAAGTCCAGGTTATTAGTTATAATTATGCCAAGATCTTTTTTCTTTAACTGTTACCTTCAGAGTAGTGTTACTTAATACATATTGATTTAGTACATTGCTTCTCCCTAAATGAAGAACGCAACACTTGTCTAGCTAGGTTGAACATCATGCCCCATTTACAGTATAAGCCCACTCTGTTATAATGTTCTGGTCTGTTTGGATCCCTCTTATTTGCTCTACATATTACTTTGTCCTCCTAGTTTTGTGTCATCTGCATGCATGTAATCCAGTTCTGTATGTTATTATTTAGATCAGCAATGAAAAATTAAAATACTGTATAATGGGTGCAAGTTCCTAACCATAGGGCACCCTACTTGTCACCTGTCCCTCCCTTGATAGGTAACTGTTCATCGTGGCCCACCCAGACTGTGTCTTTCCTGAGATATGGTCTCCAAAACTGGACACAGTACTCAAAGTGGGGTCTAGCCAGCGATCTCTATAGAGGCAACACTACTTCCCCCTTACTGCTTGTGATACCCTTACCTATGCACCTTAATATCCCACTAGGCCTCCTGACTGCCTTGACACTCTGTCAGGTCACCTTTAGGTCACCCGATATGATTACCCCCAGGTTTCTTCCCTGCTTGGTAGTTGCCATTATCACTACCTCCGTTTTGTACTCCATACCTAGATTTATATGGCCTAAGTACATTATTTTGCACTTTTCCTTTGCATTAAAACCCTGCTGTCATATCCTTGACCATTCCTCCAGGTTTTTTGAGATCCCTACCCTTCCTTTGCCCCACCTGCGAGTTCCATTCTGTTGCAGATCTTGATGTCATCCACAAAGAGGCAGACCATCCCTTCCATCTCCTCTGCTTTGTCACTTATACTGACATTAAAGAAGACTGGTCCCAGCACTGACACCTGAGGTACCCCGCTTGTCACCCTCTGCTCCTGAGAGTGAACTCTGTTTATCACTGCCCTCTGTCTCCTATCCCCAACCAGTTTCTTACCCAAGTTACCACTTTATTGCCCACCTCTAAGCAACCTATGTGGAACAGTGTTGAACACCTTGCTGAAATGCAAGTAGGCCATGTTCACTGCTCCTCCCCTGATCTAGCTCTCTGATCTCAGAGTCAAATAAATCTATTACATTTGTCTGGCTTGACCTTCCTCCTGTGAACCCATGCTGCCTCCAATCCTGTAACTCACTGGAGTCAAGTTACCCCTCAGTACTTTTCTTTAATAGCATTTCAATTAACTTACCCACCACCGAGCTCAGGCTAACAGACCTATAATTGTCTGCCTCTTCCTTACTCTCACTTTTGTGAAGTGGAATGCCATCTGCCCTTCTCTAGTGATCTGTTAAATAAGTCTGTCAGAAGTGCAGCTAGCACCTCCCTGCGCTCTCTCTGCGCCCTTAGGTGCACCCCATCTGGCCCATTGCTTTGTCCTTCTTCAGGATAGCTAGTACTCTCTTGGCTCTCTCCACAGAAAAAGGACTACTCTCCATGTCCCTCTCCTCAAAGCCCCTGGTGCCTTTTCATGATTCCTCCCCTTCCCCTTCTACTGTGAAACTGAGCAGAAGTATTTCTTCAAGATGTCTGCCTTTTCTTGACCCCCTCCTTGCAGTCCCCCTCTTTTTTTAACTGTATAATCTCCCCCTTGTCTTCCTTTTCACTAACATATCTAAAAAATATTTTGATACTGTTGGGAGTTCTTCAATTTGCACCTTTTCCCTCCTTATTGCTTTCCCTGCCTCCTTCTGTTTTTTCTGATACTCTTCCCTATCCTCCTCCTCTCTCTCTGGGTCTGCTTATACTTCCTGAATGCTACTCTTTTAGTCTTTATATTTTCTGCCACCTCTTTTGAGAACCATAGTACCATCCATGATCTTACTTGCTTTTTGGACCCTATTGCATCTGGGAGGTGGGTTCTGGTGAATTCCATTGATGTCTTGCTCTTGGCCAGTGGCATTGGGTCAGGACTGCAGTAACAGAAGAAGGGTACAGGGGTTGGATAAGATAGCAGGATTCCTGAAGTGAGTGATGGAGTCCAGACCAGGGATCTGTTTTCTTTTAATAAAATACTGAAATGCTCCATCATTGAAGGCTTTGACGAGGAGGGGAGCATGGTTCCAGGAGTGATTGAGTGTGCGAGTCCAGAGGGATCTGTTTTCTTATTTTAACAAAATGCTCCATCACTGAATGGGGGGGCAAGCAGGATTCCACAAGCGAGGGAGGAAAGGAGTCCAGAGGGATCTGTTTTCTAAATTAAGTGCTAGTTCCATCACTGAAGGCTACACTACAATTTCATGTTGAAGTACCAATTCAAGATCCTGAACAAAAAAATGATGATCCACACTGAAAATTTAATGTTGTGAAACCAGTTATAGTCATGAAATGGGAAATTATTATCTGCAAACAAATTTAATATCAAGCAACCAGTTTCTGTTTTCTCAAGTACAAGTTATGATCCAGAGTAGAAACGTGTTTCCTACAGATTTCTTTGAATCCCAATTAAAAATTAGTTTTGCAAGTAAAATTTAATTTGATGTTTCTCACCACTTGAAACTAAAAATTATAGACTACAATCAAATTTCATGCCCAGCAACCTGTTCATCACGCTCAATAATAAATTATGATTCGCAATGAAATTTCATATCCAGCAACCAATTTTCCCCTGCAAAATGGAAAATTAAAATGCACAATCAATTTTAAATCGCGGTGCACAATCAAATTTCATGCCAAGAAATGGATTTTCTACTGCAAAATGAAAAATTATGTTGGGCAATCAAAATGTGTTTCCAACAAACATTCTTTGATTTGCAATTAAAAAATAGTTTTGCCTTAATGATACGACACAGAAAAGCATGTCACAATTCAAAAAATGGAAAAGATGTTAACATGGCCAGGATAAATATGTAAAACATATTTATAATTATGATTGACTGAAACAAGTCTCATAATCTGAACTAGCATGTTCTAATAAGGTAGAATCTTTTTTTTTTATTATTATGGCTGGTGTAATAAAAGTATGAATTAGTCGTTTTTTACTGAGGTGAGAAACAGGAAGCCGGTGGTCATGAAATGAAAACAAATGTTGGCGTCATGGTCTTGCGACACCAAATTTTTGGTGTTGTGTCAGAACATTACCCAAAAAAACCTACTATGCATGCTCAGTACAGAAAAATACAAAACTTTAAATCCGTGTAACTCTGCAACAGTTTAATATTTTTTTATGAGACCTTCCAAAAGCACTAACTTGTCGCAACATGCTTCTCCTCTGAATGTTTTGGGAAGAAATTTCATTCAATGGAGGCTGTAGATGAGGGCAAAAGAAAATTCCATGTAAAATATAGGAAAAACAATTAGATATGTACACCCTACTACAGACTGGAGACTACAGACCAGTCAGTCTTACCTCAGTAGTGGGCAAGATTATGGAGGCACTCCTTAAGCAAAGGATAGTGCAACACCTGGAATCCATAGGGGCACAGGATCCAAGACAGCATGGGTTTACAAAAGGAAGGTCCTGTCAAACTAATCTCATAGATTTCTTTGACTGGGTAACCAGAGTGGTGGACCAAGGGGGAGCAGTTGATGTCGCCTACCTTGACTTCAGCAAAGCTTTTGACACTGTTCCACATAGACGATTGATAAATGAGCTGGGTAGGCTCGGGGTGGGTCAGAAGTTGGTCAACTGGGTGGCAAACTGATTTATGGGCAGAAAACAGAGAGTGGTGGTAAATGGTATACAGTCAGAAGAGATGCAAGTCACAAGTGGGGTACCTCAGGGATCAGTCCTGGGGCCAGTCATCTTCAACATCTTCATTAGTGACCTTGCAGATGGACTACAGGGTAAGGCTTGTCTGTTTGCAGATGACACCAAGATCTGCAACAGAGTAGATGATTCAGATGGGGTGGGCAGAATGAGAAGAGATCTGGATAAACTAGCAAAATGGTCAGAAGAGTGGCAACTGGGATTTAATGTAAAGAAGTGCAAAATCATGCACATAGGGAAGAGAAACCCTGAAGCCACCTATAGGCTGGGAGGGTAGTTGCTAGCAGTCACAAAGGAAGAAAGAGACTTGGGCATCATCATCACTGATGACCTGAAATCATCCAAGCAGACCTCTAAAGCAGTAGGTAAGGCTAGGGGTGTTAGGGTGTATTAGTAGGGGTATCACAAGTCGTAAGAGGGAGGTAATAATCCCTCTTTACAAGACACTGGTTAGGCCCCATCTGGAGTACTGCTGCAGTATTGGAGGCCACACCTTCACAAGGACATTAACCAAATTGAGGCAGTCCAGAGAAGGGCAACCAAAATGGTGCAGGGACTGCATCAGAAGACATATGAGGACAGATTAACAGAGCTCAATATGTATACCCTTGAGCAAAGGAGGGAGAGAGTGATATGATCGAGGCATTCAAACACCTTAAGGGAATTAACAAGGTGAAAGAGTCTAACATGTTTAAATATAAGAAAAATAGCAGGACAAGAGGACACAGCATGAGATTAGAGTGGGGCCGATTAAGGGGGAATGTGAAGAAATTATTTTTCACAGAAAGGGTGGTGGATGCATGGAATGGCTTACCACAAGAAGTGGTGGCTATGAATACAGTGCAGGGCTTCAAACAGGCATGGGATAGGCATAAGGGAGCAATACAAATTTCTATGAAAAGATAGGCCACTGACAGAGCAAAGGCCGATGGCACATTTATAAGGTAGAAAAAGAAATGGGCAGACTGGATGGGCCTTGCGGTCCTTATCTGCCATCAACTTCTATGTTTCTATGTTCTATGTTACTCAACCCTAACTATAGGCCATGCCATACCATTATAATGTCTATTAGATTCTGATGTTTGTAGTTTTTTCAAAACATGCCAGAAATAGTATTTTCAGACCTTGGGATTCTCCTCATTTGATTTTTGGTATGTCAGACGTTTTTGTTCAAACTGAAACATTTTTAGTTCGTGAAATAAAAATTTTGGTTCATGAACCAAACATTTTGGTGCACACTGAAAATTTCAGCTCATGAAATAAAAATGTTTGTCTAAACCAAAACTTTTGGTGTGAGCCAAAACTTTGATTAATGATCCAACAATTTTGGTTTGAACTGAAAATTAAGGTTTGCTATCCAGAAATTTTCAGTTGAAATCAAAAGTAGTTCTCAGTAAGTGAAGTTACTGCTAGCAGGCAAAAAATGTCTTCTTGTCCCCCAGCAAAAGTCCCCTTTGTTCCAAAGCTCCCATTCTGACTCTCAGTCTGTAGTTACACACCCCAAGTAGCCATATAGTGAAGATAAGTCTTTTATTTTGCCTATGGCCCTCTGTACCCATGGCTGCATGGGAGCACAAAGCCAGACTGCCCCACAAATTCTTTGAATCCATAGCCATCAGGCTGATGGACACTTCAGCTTGCATGCAGACTCTTCTTTTAATAAAGGGCAAAGCAGACCCTTTGCACCAGCATCTGTTACTGAAAGGACTTGCATGAATGAGGATATGTTGCACTATTTCAAAAAGAAAGAAACTTCATTGCTAAAAACTGTGTTAATGATCCAGTTAGGGTTGAATGTAATGCCACAAAAGTAGGGAAATGTGGATCTAGGGTTTCCAATCCTAATCCCCCCCCCAAGCAGTGGAAGGACAGGATCACACAAGCAATCACTTACAACCCACCATTATCAGGTAAGACAAACAACAAACCCAGTTTCCAGATGACCCAAATGCAGTATCACTGATGTGATATATTGTGGGTCCTTTGTGAAGAAAGGAGATCACATCTGATGTTGGTTGCTCATTGAAAGGGGTGAGCATTAGGGTTGATAACACTAAAGAAGACCCCACCACTGATTTGCCAAGACTCTGGAGACCCAAAACCCCCTAGGCCCAGATATTCAAAAGGGTTGCGCCAAGTGCGATAGAGATGCGCCAGCGCAAGTACGAAAATGCGCCATTCTGTGATATTCAGTGGGAGGCAACTGAGTCATACTAGTCACAATGCGGAAGAGTGCAATGGTAAGGAATGCATGTGCAACCGTAGGGGGAGGAACCATGAATAAATGGCGCAGTGCGATATTGAACAGCATATGCCATGAACAATAGGGGAGCAAACAGAAGTTGCATGATAGCAGAAATGATCCAAAATAAAAAAGGAAAAAGAGAGAGGTGCAAGAATGCTACAGGAAAGCCAGAGGTGGGAGCAAGGTGACAGCAACAGGAAAGAGGGTAGCAGTGAGTGGGACTGGGCAGGAGCAGGACAGGGAACACCTGGGAACAAACAGGAAGAGGACAGCAGTGGGGAGCCTGTGCCACTGTGCAGGAGAGTCAGGGAAGTGCCACAGTAGACTGAGGGCATTGGCAGTAGGCAGGACAGCCAAAGGCTGGAGGTGTACCCGGTGCAGGAGGAGCATCACAAAGGACAGCAGGGGCAACAGGATAACAGCTGCCATGGGGGAAACACCAGCTAGAGACATGGCCAGTCCCACCTTCCAGATGAGGCAGTAATGAGGGGTGTGAGAAAGTAGGCAGCAGAGGGGCACGGCCATGGAAGGGCCCGTCGGCGGTATGCCCCAACAGATGGTACCGAGCCTGCACCACCTTCGAGCACTACAGTGACACAGAGATTGTGGGCCGGTACCACCTGATCCAGATGATCCTGAGGCAGCTCTGTGAGCTGTGCAGTGATGAGATGCAGGCACCCACATGACGGAGCCATGCTCTGGCAGTGGAGACAAAGGTGACAGCTGTCATGTGCCTGCTTGCCACAGGCACTTTCCAGAGACCAACAGGGGACACAACAGGCATAACCCAGTTGGCATCATCACGCCTACTCACACAATTCCTCAGCGTACTGCTGCCACATATGCTGCAGAGTACATCTGTTTCCCCAGCACACAGGCGGAGCGCACAGCACACATACAAGAGTTCCACAGGGTAGCACATATGCCTGGCATGCTCGGGGCCATTGACTGCACCCATGTGGCTATCCACACACCACCTGGCCCAGATGGTGTAGCATACATCAACAGAAAGGGTTCAGCCAGCATCAACTTCCAGGTGGTGTGAGATGCCAGGGGGCACATAACCAATGTCTGTGCCACCAACCGTGGGGGAGCACATGATGCCTTCATCTGGCACCAGTCTGCACTGTGCCACAGGTTTGAGAGTGGGGACATCCCCACTGGCCACCTAGTGGGTGAGTATGCACATCACGCAGGATGACATGGGCATCTGGGCCGGGTGTGCAAAGTCAGAGGTGCCATGGGTACAGGACTTGATGGCCCATGGCAGAGTGATGCTGACCACCATACTAATGTCCACCCTCTACACACAGGTGACAGTGGCTACCCACTCTGTCCCTGGCTACTCACACCATACTATCACCGTGTGACCCCATCGCAGCAACGGTACAATGAGGCACATGCCACGACACGTAATGTCATAGAGCGGGTGTTCAGGATGCTGAAGGCACATTTCTGTTGCCTGGACATGTCTGGCGGTGCCCTACAGTACAGCCCCTCAAAGGCCTTTGGGCTATTCCTGTCCTGTTGCATGCTGCACAACATGGCCAACGACTGTAGGATAGTAGTAGAGTTTGAAGAGGGGGAAAGCGATGGGGATGATGAGGACGCCGCTACAGATGGTGATGGGCAGCCACCCCTTGGGTGTAGGGTCCCCTGCCTGATCCGGATGTCACAGCTGCATCAGGACACCATCACAGAGGAGCACTTCGACCAACACAGATAGGTCATGGGGCCATGTGCAACCACCAATGGCAAGGGCACAACCCACAAACACGCATGGATGAACCCCAGGGGCGCATGGCAGCAAGGGAATTGGCTGAGCGTGGAACCGCACACGCCGTCAGAGATGGTCAAGGCCTAACATGACACACGGTCACACACACACACCCACCCACACACCCCACAAGACATGCACAAGAGGTAGAAGCCACGCTGACCCCGACTGCTACCCCTAGCTACACATAGGTCCACAGACAACCACACCCAGTGCCTGTCATTGTGCATGTCTCAGATGCTGGGCACCATTGCACACTGGCAGACAGCGCAACGCAGGCATCATCATGCACATGCCACAGCGGCCAGCAGCTGGGAGAGTGTGCACATGGACTGTGTGTGTGTGCAGAGCCAGGTACCCCACCCATGCATCACATGTTGCACAACACACTGCACACAGGGCATTTTAAGATAGTAGCCATGGTGGGAGACAGGTCAGTCATGTGGCACAATGCCATGGGTGCCACAGATGCATGGGCAGCCCCACCTAGACCTGCCAGCCATGACAGGCTAACCAATGGCCTCATGGGGTGGCACTGACGGTCCCCCAGGGGTGACGCTATGGGAACGTAACTCTGTTTGAGCAGGGGTCTGTAGCTCACCGAACATGCCAGCGCCAGATGTGATCGGGATGCCCACAGCTGTACCTGGTGTCGACATGGAGAGTGTCACACGACCCCGGGAATGGGGGGTGGACATGACACTGCACGGTGTCTGTGGCGCATATGCAACAAACTGTGTGCCCAATGTGGCCATGACAGCTGTGAATGCACGTGTCTGCCTGTCAGTGGCAGCGGTCACATCCTTCTGCTGCTGGGCCATCTTTGCCAGGAGCAGAGCATGGTCTCTGCTGTGCCACTCCTCTGTCTGGCACAGAACTGCACTGAGTGCATCCACCACCCTAACAAGCCATGACTGCTGATCCATGGAAGCCTGGAGTAGTTGGTTGTGCTCATCAAAGAGGTCATCCACTGGATCAGCATGATGTTCTTCATGGTATTCCTGGCCATGCTGGGCATCACCCCTTGATAATGGGCACTGCACACCAGAGCCATGCCAGGGCACATCCACACATGGTGCACTGAAGCTGCCCTCTGACACTGTCCCCCCATCGCCATTGGCTGACTGCTGACACTGCCCCTCTGGCCGCCACTCACCAGGCCTCACTGGTGCCACTGCAGTGACCGCAAAAGCCCTACTGGCCTGGACGCACACCAGTGCTGCCCCACTGGTGCATACAGGCACAGGCTGGGACTGTGATGTCATGCAGGCCTCCATGGCGGCACCACCAATGGCAATGCCCGTGCTGTTACCGGCTGTGGGGCCATCCTGCGGCCCACATGTATCACTGTCCATGATGTGTGCTCCAGCATCATCGGTGCCAGATCCAGCACCAGTCCATGTCACAGCATGCTGGCATCCATGGATGCTGTCATGCTAGGACATGGGCAAGGCCTCCACTGCACCAGCACCACCAGCTTCAGTACAGACAGACAGGTGGGTATACTGTTGTCCTGACCCTCTGATACATGTGGAGGTGGATGGGTGCTCCTCTGTGTCCAGGGTATCACCCTCAGTGGACACACCCTCCACCACTGACCCATGTAGACACTCAGGAGCTGTAAGGGAACATAGTAGCATTAATGTCTCTGCCCTACCCTATGGCATTCCCACCATCCCCCACACAGTGACAGAACAGGACCTACCATGCAGTGACAGGCTGCCTACCATCTGGAAGCCACCACCTGGAATGCCCACTGGGGCACAACGCTGCATGCTGCCAGCCACCCGTTCCTCCTGTGGTGTCAGGTGTGGCACACCCGGCTGTCCACCACCAGTTGCAGCATGTGCTGCCCTGATGGCAGCCACCTTATCTTTTATCCTCCTCTTGTCCGTGCCCACCTTCTTCTTGCACTCCTGCAGGGACCACTGGTGGCTGCCCTGCTGGTTGATGGCACGCGTTACCTTATCCCATGCCGCAACACGGGCCTGTGGTTTTTCCCTGCTGTCCGCTGAGCAGTGGTTCCCTGTCAAGGTAGGCCTCAAATAGGGCATCTGATTCTGCCCAGGTGAAGTTGGGCCTCCTCTGCCTCCCACATCTCTGTTCCTCCTCCTCCTCCTCCTCATGTTCGGTCATTATTGATCCTGAGGGAATGACAGGTGTTACCTCTGAATGTGCAGTCCCATGCATCTCCCCCACACCAGTCCACACTTCCAAACAGCATGCAACCCACCACAATAGACTGCAATACCAAACAATGACCTCTGCAGCCCCATGTCACATTTATATAGCGCAAGGCATGCAAATGAGGCAAGGCACAACTTTAATTGGATGCTAATGCAGTAGCTGTGCCATGGAATTGCTGATGAGCTGATTTGCATATGCTGACTGAATATCACGCTGTTGCACCTTGTGCAATTGTGTTGAACATGCTCAGGCAAAGGTGCAGCTCTGTGACATGCACAGTAGGCACCGCACGGTGCATGCCCAGGGGTGCTGACACCAATGCCTGCCATGCTGATGGTGTGCTGCATGTGGGTGGCAGTGCAGGGCATGTCCGCCACTGTGCCAGCAGTGCTAGTGAGCTGTTCACACATATAGCGCTCATGCCCTGGAGCACCGTAGGTGCCATGGTGCCACAGTACAGCAGTCCACTGCAGGGTGTCACACACAGGCACCTGACTGTGCTACATGCAGGGAGTCCTAGTTACACTGTGGCAGTCCATGCGTGACAGACCCTTGACCCTCCTTTCAACCTTTGCCCTCAAGGCACCATGTGTCCACATGGGTGCACCCCTATCGCACTGTTCAGTGACAGCATGATGGGGAATGGCAGTGCTGTACTGCGCAGCATCTGCACGTGGCAGATGTGCACTACAGAGTGCCATTTTGTTATCCTAGCTGCCGTAGTCATGGCATGCAGGAGAGCAACGCTGTGGAGCCCTTTTGAGCTGGCCAATTTGGTGGCCATTGTAGAGCCCCATGCTGGGGCCCTGTTTGAGGATGTGCCATTGGATAGGGCTAGGAGTGCAGTGTGGGAGGAGGAGTGAGTGTCACTGGAGGAGGCCACCAGTATCTCCAAAACTCCACAGCAGTGTCGCCACTGCAATGGGGACCTCCAGTGGAGGGACCCAGACAGGCTTACCCATCTATGGGCACACACCAGGCAAGGTGCAGTGCCACTTCCAGGTAGGTGCTCCATTCATACACTGGTAGCATCCATCCGGGTTTCCCGGTGGACATGTGTCCACCTCAGAGAGGGCTGTCCAGTGTGAGCAGTTTTGGTCATGGTGGGGTTGCAGCATGGCTGGGCTGTGTGGGATCGCACACACCATGGGGGCCCTTTGCTACTGTTTTGTACCGCTGTTCCCTCTCCATGTTTTCACCCTAGGCCCTGAGGAGAGGTGATGAGCCCAAGAGGCACAGGTGGATCAGGAGGCTGCCTGGCAACAGCCACGAGATGGCGGGCACCATCTACATCAGTGTCAAGATGTTGCAGATGCAGATGAGTACCTTTCTTCATGGATATTCTGTGCATGCTGTGTTGCGGAGTAGGCAGCGGGGCATGACCACCATCCAATGACACCACTGACTTGCACACCACATGGTACATGCAGCACTGTCCTGTGGCACTGCGTGTGTGGGTGTGTGTCGCTTGTGGTCCATGCATGCACCAGGTACATGGCTGTGCCACTGCCTTTGCATCTCATAGCCATGTCACTGTGTAGCCACGGTGGTGCTGTGTGGGACTTGGGAGGTGGGTGTGAGCAGTGGTCCACATGGCTGTGTGCACCTGAGTGGGCAGGTCTTGTGGACATGATCACTGTGGGTAGTCATACACCATCACGGGGTGTGGCCCATGGCTGTATGCCATGCACAATGGGTGGGCTGCAGGGAGATGGACATTCACACCTATTGACTCTGCTCCCTTGTCCTAGGTGGTCAGTGTTGGATTGCTCTGGAGAGGGCCTTGCAGGAGTTGCTGCAGCTGTCAAGTGCATCCCTTGAAATACTCCAGCAGCTAGAGAGGCATGGTGTGCGGAGGTGAAGGTCGCACAGACACCACAGGACTGAAAAGTGGGGCGGACGTTAGGCCCTTAATGCCCCCCAGATGATTGTTACCTCCCTGGATCCACCCTCACACACCTTCTTCCCTCTCCCAGTTGTTCACCCCTGCCCCTTACCCGCCCCCACCTTGTTTGTGGCCCTTCCCCCCAATTGTGTTAATATATATGTATATAGTTGTGTTTATTGAATATTTATAATGCATTCATTTTGTTATGACAACTGTGGTGGTCTATGATTTGCAACAGGTTACAGGTGCTCAGCTGCAGTGGTGTGCATGGAGTCAGGGTTGTTGCAGGCATGGGCGCGTGTGTGTGTCCAGAGGGGAACCGCCTATGGTGTGGGTGGGGGAATCAGTCACTGTCTCTGGTTTGTGTGTTGTTCTCTGTGCACTGGTTGCCTGTGCAGTGGTCCACGGTGCATGCTCTGTGTCCATGGTGCCCCTGTCAGACCGTCCATGGGCTGTGTAGCTGACACCCTTGCATGTCTGTGATATGCACCATCTGTGGGCATGTCAGTTGTGGCTGTCCATGCAGAACAACCACTGTACCTGGCACAATGCCAAGTTGCCTCCTGTCACTGGTGTGTTGTACATCTGCCTTGGGTGGCACTGTGGCCTCTGCTGTTTTTGTTCCTCCTCAGTGCTGTCACTTGTGTCTGTTGCAGGGAATGTGCTCCACTGTCTGTAACTTGTGCTCCAGCCATGTGCTGGAGGTGTATGGCTTCATGGTGCATGAGCAGGGTGGCTGGTACACCTGTGACATGGAGGGGTGCTAGCTGTGGGTACACAGCTGCTGTGGCCACATCCCAGTGGGTTTGTTGACCCACTACTGTGTCCCTGTGTTGGTGTACACTTGGGTATGGGTTGGTGTTTGTCCATGCACTGTGTTGCATCCCGTGTGGCGCCTGCTTCCATGCACCACTGTGGGCTTCTTTGCTGGCTGTTGAAGCCAGTGCTGGGATGGGGTGTGTCCTTGGGAGGGTGTGCAGGGTACTGTACCACTGGTGGTGGTGGTGTCTGGGGCATGCCCTGTCACATGTGTGGTACCTCATGTGCCGATGCATGGTCAGTCTCTCAGCTGTACATTGGGGTGGCATGCAGGGTGGCACTGTGTCTGTAGTTGTTGCATAGGTGTCTGCAGTGGCACACTTCAGGGTGCTCGCAGTGGGGCTGCCTTGCATATCTCAATGGTGCACAGGGTTGCATTGTCACAATGGGGGTGGTGGCATGCATGGGGTGTCCTGCAGTGTTGGGCACTGCTCCTGGGTAGGGTGTCTATGGAACGCTGTGCAGGGTGTGCTATGCATTGGTGGGATGATGTAGCATGGGGTGGACAGACCTCCTTGTTTGCTGGTCACAACTTGCCAGGGTATGTGCTGGGGCACCATGCCCCAGCTGTGGGATTGTGGCTGGTTTCAATGGGTCAGTGGCTCTTCCAGCTCTCCTCTGGTTGGGCAGTTCATGGGGTGTGGGGTGTGCTGTCTGTTCTGCTGTGTGATCCTCATCCCATATCTTCCATGTGTGGGGGACCCCTGCATCCTGTTCCTGAGCATCCCTTGTTGTGCTCATGTGCTGCTACCCTGCTCCACTGTGCATCCCTGGTTGTGCTATTGCACACCAGACCTGTGCCACTGCACATCCCTGGTTGTGCCATGGTGCAGTTGCTGCAATATTCACTTGTTTGGCACAAGGGCATTTAGCCCTGTGCAATGTTTGAATATCACACGTGTTGTGCATAGGCACACTGTACTTGCACCTGCTCCTGTTATTGTGCTACTTTGTGGCACAGTTTGAATATCTGGACCCTAACATTTTTTCCTTTTGCTGCTTGGGGGTGGAGGTTGGGGTGGAGAGTTAGGGTTGAAAATCCTAATGCCATATTTCCCTACTTTTGTTACATTAAGTTGAACCCTAACTGGTGCATAATGCAGTTTTTTGCAATGAATATACAGTATATTATAGGGGCATGGTAGCATCCCTACAGTTAGGACTGAATAGGGTGTTTGATGTTAAACCCCTAACTTTGCACTTTAATAGCTTTATCCCTGTTCAGTGGAAGTGCACAAAATTCAGCATGTGCATTGTGGGAGGCTAGGTCTCTTGATTTGGCAAGTTTCTTTCCATTAGGATGGGCAGTTTCTGAGATCCAGTTAGTGCAAAAATAAGAAAAAACAATCAGGATTTGTTTTCCTGTTTTTGTTTTTTATTTGCTCTCACCTACAAACCTGACATTTTCAGGGTAGAAAGGGCTTGTTTCGTGAGCCAAAATTCTTGTTTCATGAGTCTCAAGAAAGAAGATTTCCATGTCATGAAAGAAGAATCTTGGCAAATGAAAGAAGGTGGCGAACTTAGTTTTTTTCCAACTGTTCTTTAATGAGCTGACCTCCTTCTTTTGTAAAAATGAAATAACTCATGAAAGAAGAAGAATCTCAGCTCATAAAACAACTACAGTATTACAAAATCTAAGTCCACCATCTTCTTTTTTTATCTGAAATTATTCTTTCATGAGTTCTTTTGTGACTCATGAAAGAAGAAAGTCGGGTCCCAAAAGTAGAGGGGGGACTTTTTTCTTCTTCAAAGTTTTCTCATGAGGTCAAATGAAAGAACCATCATTCTTTTGTCTGATCTCATGAAAGAACTGTCTGTGACTGGGACCTTTTCCATCCATCTATCTATCTATCTATCTATCTATCTATCTATCTATCTATCTATCTATCTATCTATCTATCTATCTATCTGTCTGTCTGTCTGTCTGTCTGTCTGTCTGTCTGTCTATCTATCTATCTATCTATCTATCTATCTATCTATCTATCTATCTATCTATCTATCTATCATATTCCTACTTTTACATCTCCTGCTTCATTGTCTCTATTTCTTAAGCTAGTGCTAAAGCAAAAGCAATTTTAGTAAAACAGAAGGAATTTGTAATATAGTTGAAATTAACCTCAGATCAATTCTATTTACTTTTGTCTGCTGCTTTTGATCTGGACTTGAAATCCTTTTAAAAACTGTTTTTAGTTTTTTTAAAGCAGCATTGTGAAATATGGGTACTGCACTAACTGTTTAAAGAATACTTTTGCATACAAGCTAGCAGCACTTTTGTATTTCTCCAGAGGTATTTTAACAAAAGTCTATCTTGGTCTCATTTACAAATCTCTTGTATTAAGTATGTCACTACTTTTAGTTGATTAGTGCTGATTAGTGACATTTTGAGTCATTAAAAATGGTAAACACACGTGCTCAAAGTAAAGCTAATGGTAGTTCTCCGGTTCTAGAAGAATGAGACAGTGATATCACATCCACTTCTATTTCTGTGAGTAAAGTTTACACCAAAGGAAATGTGAGTGAAAATGAAGCTATTTTATCAATGAATACACTTGACAATGAGGATGACACTGCCACTAATGAGACAAATATCTTTAATATTATAAGTGTCAACCATAATGAATCGGAGGAGGTAAAAAGTGATAACACTATCAATGATCTCTTATTCAGGAATTTGTACCAGGTACTTGCTCAAAAACTCAATGTCCCATTGAATTCCATTCATATGAAGGGACAGTAAAATACCAAGTACAGGACATTAGACAGGCTTTACAAGTCACTATTGATGGACTTAAAAATTTAAATAACAACAAGCAGACAGTGACCAGTAACAATAGTAGTCTTAATAGCTCTGACTACTGGAGATAAGCTTTGGGGCAAGATCACAGAACCAGTTACTCCAACCCTAGTGGTACAAATACAAGGGGGACCAAGGGGAAATAGGGAATACTGACTATCAAACTTAAGTGACAATCTTTTTGAATGCATGAAGGACCCTTATGCTGCCAGCTTAATTTTGATGGAGCAATGTGTAATACTTAAAAATGAGATAGGCTCAGTTAAAGAATATGCAGGTTTTAATCATGCCAAATTAGACACAGTTAACTGTAAATCAGATAAACTTTTTCCACCAGAAGAATCCTCCATCATATCTAATATGACAGAAGAGCCAAATAAATTTGAATAAAGACCAGATTTCAGTACAATTATTATACTAGACTGTCCAATAAAGAAACAAAAGAATAAATAAAGGAGACAATCTTAATAAAAAGAGAGAAAAAAAAGCCAAAAAAAAAAAAATGTGGAAAAGACAATAAAAAACAGAATGTGACCAAAGACAATCCATGCTCAGTCACTGATAACATTAACACATCTGATAATGACTGTAAATCTAGGAATGACAGAAATCATGATTCAAAGAATTAATATGTGAATCTAGAAACACAGGTTCTGGGGTACAGTCCTACTAAGGAATATAATGGAGAATAACTTAAAACAGATCTGGGGAAGTTATAAACCCAAGTCAAGAGAACTCAAGAATTGATAAGCATATGATTTCTGAATGGTTTTCCTAAATAAACACTGAAAATATCAGTATTGAACAGCAAATGCTGTTATCATCAGCACAAAGAATTGAGACAGGCACAGGCAGGAGCGCTATCTTCTTGCTGAATCCTTTGAAAAATAGAGATTAGAGATCTCAGAAAAAACCTTTTCTGAGATTCTATGGTCCCTCTAATTGGAAAAACACAGTTGCATTGGATTTACTCATCTTTTTAAGGATCTAATAAGAAATGAGATTGATATTCCAATAAATGACTTTGAAGTAACTGAAATAAAAAAAATGTTATCCCTGATGCTGTAGATGTTTATTTTGAGAACCCTTGAACTGCTAATGATATATGGTATAATGAACCTAGAGTGTTAAATGAAGTGTTTCAAATTTTATGTCAAAATCAGAATATATTCAACAAATAAAATGAACAAGAATCCAAAAGCTCCAATATGGCTAAGCCTATATGGAATGCCAAAAAACAAAAAAAAATGAGAACATAACTTAAAACTTAAGAAGAACATCTGTAATCTTTTTAGTAACTTTTTGCATATCTCTCTGGGTAGGAATGGTATTTTAAAAACAATACGTAGTAATGAAGATACTCAAATAGGCATTCTTGTAACAAGTAGCAAGGTTGTTGAAGACATTCTGGAAAAACAAAGCAGTTTGGATCTACTGGATTTACACTTACTAGTTTATTTTGACTAACAGTCTCATACTTTAACACAGCCTATGCTTCAACAAAGAAAGGCAAACACTATCCTTGTGCCTGATACCTGACATTTGCTGGTTATAATGAATGACTTACAAAAGTAACTTGTTCTGATGGCCTACTTAATGGTGATGCTGAAAGAATACATTTGACCTTAAATTATATTTAACCTGGAAGCAAAGATAAATTACAAATAATAGCATGGAATATAGCCAGTTTCCTGCAAAAACTCCCTGATTCAGATTGGTACAGCTTTATTTCTAACTTTGATTTGCTTTGCTTTCAGGAATCTTGGCACAATAAGAACTCAAGTATAGCTACTAATCATTTTGCTCACCAGGTTGCAAAATTAATAAATATAGAAGATTTTCAGGTGAATTATCATGTTTTGAAATGTGCTCCTTTACTACTACAAATCTCATTCACTCATCTCAAAACATTATTGTCACTTTGAGCATAAGAGATAATAGAAAGTTAGCAGTAATCAGCACTTATGTGCCACGACAAGGCTCTAAGTTTTACTCTGACAATATCTGGAATACCTTTAAAGACTTAATCACTAAGTTATTACATGGATTTCCTGAATGTGATCTTCTAATTGTAGATGATATGAATAGTAGAATAGGAGAATTTGATCATCTAAAAGACAACTCTATTTTAGGAGCAATTAATGAACTACCAAACATTCCCATCAGGTCCAGCTTAGACAAAATTACAAATAAATCTGGTTTGATGTTAATTGAAATCTTTAAATAGTTTAACATTTACCCTTTAAATGGGAGACTGCAAGGAGACCATCAAGGAAATTGCATTTATTATAAGCCATCATTTGCCTCACTCCCAGACCAGGTATTGTGGTCAGGTAAAATTGAGATTTGGGACAGATTACACATAATTCCAAGAGCTAAAAGTGATCATCTGCCTCTAATTCTGAAGGGCTTTTCCTCCCCAAAAAATCTACTATTGGCACCCTCATGACAGACTAGCGAATTTAGAGGAAATAAGAAACTTGTCTGTAAATCTAATTTAGAGGGTAACATTCTGGGCCTAATTAAATCTTTACTGAAACCATTGCAGCATGATTTCAGCACTGCACTTTCACCACAAGTTCTCTGGAACAAAATTATGGAAATTGTAATAATTGTAAAACAGAATTTAGACAAATGTAAAAGTGACAAGAATGTATGTGAGAAAGACCAAGGTCGGATTGATAATGACTGTAAAAGATACAAATCCAAACTGAAAAGTTAGTTAAACTTGCGAAAGAATCCAAAATAGAACAAGTCTTAGACAATTGAATCAAGAAAGGAAACAGTATGGCTCTTTTCTAAAAAACCAAAAAAAACATTATTCCATCAAGAACAGTGGAACACAATGCTTAAAGCAATTAATAAAAAAGGTGACATGTGCTTTTGGTTACTTGATGCCAGGGGCACCTGTGATCTTAAATGCAAGCTTGATTGTTATATCACTAAAATCTAATGGCTGCAACACTTTATTGAAATGTTTTTTTTTACCCAAATATTACCAATTCACTTGTAATCACCCTGTCTGGTAATAATTACAATGATCCATTGGTTATAACACTTAAGTCCATTTTGCTATGCAATCACTTAAGTTAAGAAAGGCACCCGGACCAGACATGAAGCCTACTTAAATTTATAAACTCATTATTAATGATTGGTGTAAACCTTTGCTGCCTTCCACTCACAAAACATTAATAACAATTTTATACCTGTTTCCTGGAAAGGTTCCATAATCATCCCTATTCACAAGAAGGGCAATATTAAGGATCTCAGTATGTATAGGCCAATCACTTTACAGGATGTAAACTCTAAAGTCTTCTCTAAAATTATTTTAGAGCACCTATACTAGTACAGATACAAAAGACAGGTGGACTCTAGGAAACACAAGCGGGATTCAGGAAAAGGTATTCCACCATCGATAACTGTTTTATTCTTCAGCATTTAACAGAGAAATACATACCTGTATATCTCAGAAAAACAAAATGATATGCCTGTTTCATTGATTTTTCTGCAGCATTTGATACTATCTTAAAAGAAATTCTCTGGGACAGTATGCTCAATCGAGGCATTGACACAAATTTGATTAAAATGATGGCAAACATGTATAATGATACTTGGGCTTACATTAGATTAAACTAGGAGGGACTCACCTCTGCTACTTTTACAAAAAACAAAGAGGTTAGACAGTGATACATTTAGGCACTAATGATTTTTAGTCTGTTGATCCTGTATTAAAAGAATTGGATAATTTGGAATCGGACTCTCCTAAAATTCTAGACTTTAACTGTGCAACTCTTGCATATCTGGATGATTTGATTATTACAGCTCTATCCAGAAAAGGACTTCAGAAAAAAAAACTTGATCTCTTATTTCACCAAGCCAACAAATTAAAATTAAAAAATCAATTACTCTAAAACAAAAACAGCTATATTTGGAAGTAACAACCCTAAAACCCATTGAAATACTGGTGACCAAATGCTAGAAAATGTAAACTCATATGTATACATAGGAGAAACATTAACATCTTCAGGAAAGTGGACAAACCATATAAATAAACTAATAGAAGGGACAAAAAAATCACTTGGTCTTCGCAAATTCAGTTATTCATATAGGGCCTTTCAATCTGGCCCCTTATCAAAGCAATAAAAGTAAAACATTTTTCACAACTATTATATATTAGTTGTATATTATTGCTCAAATACGGAAAATAAAAGAAAATAGACAAATTATCCAACCCAGTTTATACATTTTTCAGGACTGCCTTTGGTGTTACACCATCATGCTCAGCTCTATATCTAAGAGCAGAACTCGTTTTAGTCAATATCAAGGCTAATTCTGATTATAGAAGAATTAACTACTGGATTAATTTAACAAGACATACTGCAAATAGACTACCAAAAAAATGTCTGATGGAGAAACAAAAATGCATCAGTCTTGGATATAATGTTAGAAGTTGGTTAATAGACCTATACCAAATGTAAGATGAATACAAAAATATCAACATCAGCACCACATATAAAAAATACATCAAGTGCAAAATGAATCATTTCTGGTATAAACTTGAGCTTGAAAAAATTCATCTAACCAAATACTCAAAATGGTTTGCTAAAAACATGCTCCTTCAGCTACAAACATTTCTTAGATGTTCTCCGAGATCCATTACTCTATAAAACCTTTTTATGTGCCAAACTGTTGCTTTTAGACAGTAACCTTTTAAGAGCATGGCACAGCAAACATACAATTGAACAAAACTGTCTATGTCAGAACTGAGGTATTGAGAATCTGACACATAACTTGTGGCACTATTCCTGGTGCTCTTGTGCTAGAAATGTTTGATTGAAGCCTTTTTTAAACACAGTTGAGTAAATGGATATAACCAACTTAACCACAATAGTGATGCTCACTGAGACGAATGGACCATTGTAAGGGTTGCAATATATCTTTCAATCACTGTTAAAATCAGGAAGAGTAAAGCAAAAGAGACACAGACCTAGCAGAACTCTTTAATGGCATACTTGCACATTGCCAAACCTTTAATTCTTACCAACCTTGGCCTTTCTTAATTTATAAATATGCTGGAGAGGAACTCACTGATGCACTTAATCCATATTCAATAATAACATAAGCTGTTGTATTCTTGCACATAAATTATGTAAACTGACCTATTGTTAGATGTTTGTATAGGTTATTTATCTGATTTTATATGCTGATATACTGACTTTATTTTTATTCTGTTCATACATATGTCTATTTTGTAAACACTATAATAGTCGACAAATAAAAATAAATTACTACTACTACTATCTATCTGTGTATAATGCACCAAGGTGTCCACCCTTGGTACCATTTCTTTTCTTCCTCCTCCCTTCCAGGTCACCTTCTGCCAATTTTTTTTTTTGTTAAATAATAAGCAAACTGGGATACTCACCCCAGTACCACTTCTGTTGCCTCCTCCCTCCAGGTGACCTGCCCCCCTTCTTATTAAAAGTATATACATGTGGCAGCACTGAGGTACCCACCCCAAGTGCTGCCAAGATTATTTTGATACTGGGGTGCCCAATCCCCAGTGTTGACTTCTGTCACCCTACAATAAATAAAAAATGTCCCTTGTTGATCTTGCTTTTCCTAAGCTGTAGAAAAGAAAACAGTCCCTCACTGATGAGACACCCCACACAACCTCCACCCATGAAATATAGGTAGCATCACCAGGGTGCCCAATTCCAATATCGCTGAAGGTCATATCCACCCTGGAATGCCCAATCCCCAATATTGACTCCTCTCTTCAATAAAGAAAACCATTCCTCATTGATCCTTTATTTTTTTTAACCTAAAAATAGGCATCCATCAGCTATCTGCCCCACCATACCACCATCTGTCTGTCTGTTTGTCTATGTGTCTGTCTATCTATCTATCTATCTATCTATCTATCTATCTATCTATCTGTCATCTGTCTACCTTTCTATCTATTTACCTACCTAAATATGTATCAAAGTGGATCAGGGTACCCATCCCTGATATCTCTTCTCTTGCCCCTTCCCCTCCAAGTTGACCCCCTTGTTAAATATTGGTGGTAGAAACAGGGTGCCCACTCCCAATGCTGCTAAAGATCATGCCAGCATGGGGGTACCCAATCCCCAGTGTCAGCTTCTGTCTCCCTACAATAAATAAAACCTTCACTAATTGATCTTTTTATTTTTTTCACAAAAAAGTCCATCTGTGATCTGCCACCAAATCACCACCTGCCTGCCCATCTGTCTGTGTGTCTGCCTGTTTGTCTGTCTATCTGTCTATTCTGTATATCTGTCTGTCTGTCTGTCTATCTATCTATTAGGGCAGACTGTGGTTCAACCCCTGGTACCTCTTCTCTTGCCCCCAACTCCCCTGGTCACATCCACTTGTTAAATACAAGTGGCAGCACAAGGGTGCCCACCCCCAGTGCTGCTAAAGACCATGCTGACACTAGAGTGCCCAATTCCCAGTGTCATCTTCTGTCCTCATGCAATAAAGAAAACTGTTCCTCATTGATCTTTTTATTCTTTTATCAAAAAAACTCTGCCACCTGTCTGTCTCTTTGCCTGTCTGCCTGTCAGTCTATCTATCTATCTATCTATCTATCTATCTATCTATCTATCTATCTATCTATCTATCTATCTATCTATCTATCTGTCTGTCTGTCTGTCTATCTATCTGTCTATTTACCTAGTTACCTTTCTACATATCTATATATTGAAGTGGATCAAGGTGCCCATCCTCCAGTACCACTTCTCTGGCCCCTTCTCCACTCTAGGTTACCCAATCTTGTTAAATATTGGTGGCAACACTAGGGTACTTACTCTGGTGCCTCCAAACATCTTGCCAACACTGGGGTGTCCAGTCCCCAGTGTCAGCTTCTGTCCCCTACAATAAATACATCCTTCCTTCATTGATCTTTTTATGTTTTTTCCTGAATAAAATCCATCTGTGATCTGCCATCCACATTGCCACCTGTCTGTCTGTCTGTCTGTCTATCTATCTATCTATCTATCTATCTATCTATCTATCTATCTATCTATCGACCTAGCTGTCTCTCTTTCTTTCTTTCTTTCTTTCTTTCTTTCTTTCTTTCTTTCTTTCTTTCTTTCTTTCTTTCTTTCTTTCTTTCTCTCGCTGTGTGTCTGTCTGTCTATCTATCTATCTATCTATCTATCTATCTATCTATCTATCTATCTATGGAGTGCCCACCCTGGTACTGCTTCTCTTGCCTCCTTCCCCTCCAGGTCATTCATCAGCTTCTTATATTATAAAAATATGTCTGTGGCTGCTGCCAGAGATCCTCCCCACACTGGGATGCCAATCCCAAGTATCTGCTCCTCTCCCCCACAATGAAGAAAACTGTCCCTTGTTGATATTTTTTCACCTGTAAAAAACATTTAATTGGTGATCCTAACCCCCCCAACCAACCTCAACCATCCACCCCACCCTGGCCACCGCAGTCATCACCCAACAACCCACACCCCCACACACCCTCACTCACCTGAGCAGTTGCCTTGTGTTACTAGACACACATACAATGACATCACTTATTAAGCACATAGCAATGCCAATCTCCCAGCAAGGAAAATGGAAAAGCTTAGACAGCTGGGGAAGCCAAAGAGCTGTCTTGGTGCAAAGCAGGCATGCAAAATGATGCTGGCTAAAATTAAGCCATTGATATCAGTCTAGAGTTTAAAAAGTATTGATGCAGGACTTGAAGTGGCATTTTTTCAGCAACAGTGTCACTACATAAATGTCAACATGTTTGTGTGTGATTTTCAAATATTTTTATGCATTTGAAACACTTTGCTCACTTTACATCAGAAAATGATACATCCGTCCTTTTAGTGAAATGTCTGTCATTTCTGATGCGCAACTTGGGGGACTTGCAACATAAAGTTAGAACACCTATTCTGTGGTCTACCAGTCATATCACAAGTACAGCAGTTACACTACAAAATAAAACAAATGGTTGAAAATGCAACCCACAAACTTCTAATTAATTAACGTTTTACTAAAAGGATAGATGGCAACTGAGAGGGCTGTGTGAGCCAGAGCTCTGTGGTGTGCTTCAGCCTTTACATTTATTTGCTGGACTCAACATTTGTTAACAGTATACCACCTAAGCCAAGCTTTTTATCATCAACTTATTTCAGTTATGTATGCCTTTTTTATTGGCAATTCCTTAAAACTAGGCTTTTTCAATTCTTTGCTATAGCAGCTTGAGTGGAGTCTGCTGACTGTCTGAGTGCTGTGACTGCTGAGTGTGCCAGCATAGAAGTGAAGAAAGAGTTTCACTATGACCGATGCAAAGGAAGAGGAGGAATCAATGGATCTGCAGAGACCATGGAGTCAAGCAGAAAGGAAGACTAGAGGATTCAGGAGGGGAGCCAGGAGCTTTATGAAGAGGAGCAATGGAGAAATGAATAGTCAGGGATAATGATAAAACTGCAAGGTGCTTGGCTCTAGCTGCAATATAGCCACTAGCTGTGATATAGAGAGATTTGTGTGCAGCCTTAACCTTGCAAGTGAGAAGCATCTGACAATACTGTTGGATTAAGACCAGTGATTTTATGGAAAGCTGAGATAATCCACAGAGTCTATTCATGGTATCGAATAACAGATTCACCCTGAAAAAAATAACTTTAAGCTCCATTGTTTTTTTCTTAAAAAGCTGGTGACACATTCAGATGAACTTTGACAAAACCTAATATTTAGACACAGTCCAGCTTGTACTTCCTGTTGGCGCTGTTCTCCTCTTCTCAATTATTTATCACTGAGGTCATTAGTATGAAATCAGGATTTCTGCTCTTGAAGAGTTCATCTATTTCTGCTGCTTTCTCCCTACCTGAAGTCACAGAGCACTGCTGGTGACCTCACAGTTACTCTCATGGCTACAGACTGTGATGCCACAACAGACGATTATGACTTGGAGTAGGGAGTAAGCTATAGGGGGGGATGAACTCAAAATAAGTTCTAAAGGACAACAATCATATATTCATACACATTTCCTTAGAAATAAATTATGGGGAGGAGTAATATATAAAATATAAATGGAATGCAAGCAGAATTGTACCTCATTGTTACGTTTTTTTAAAGTTTTCTTCGAGGCATCATTAACTCTTTAATAAGGAAGTTCATTTCCCTAAAGAATTTGACATGTCACAGTCTGTGCTCAATATAACACATTCATATTACTGGGATTTTAGGTGAGGATGTTAAAGTAAAGGATCTTACCTATTTTTTCAATTTAGAGTTTACATATAGAATAATGCATGGATATGTGTGAACAATGATAATTTTATGCGCACCCAAGATGTGTAATGCTTCCAAGAGAGCAAAGCTCAAGAGATTTGCTCTCTTGTCACACCTGAGATTGTGTATAGAATTTGAATTTTGTACAACTACTCATGTTTTATATACTTCTTTACTTCTAGTGGCAGTTAAGTTGTTGGAGAAAATAGTAGCAAGACAGTTATGAACTTTTTTTGAACAGGGCAGCAATCAGGAAAAATTTCAGTCTGGTTTCCATAGAAACCATAGTGCAATATACTCTGTGTCAAGGTTTTTGAAAGATGTCAACAGGACTTCAGAGCATAGAAATGCTACTGGAGCAATTTTTGCTGACCTGTCCAAGACCGTGGACATACTGGACCACAAATTATTAGTGTGGAAGTAGAAGGAGGTTGGTCAGGGGGATAGTGCTTTGTTTTGATTTAACAGTTACCTCAATGATAGAACCCAAAAGAGTCTAGTAAATAGGAGACAGTCAGAAGAATTGTTAATCAAAAACAGTTCAACAGGGGTCAGTATTAGACTTTATTATTTATAATGTACATTAGGGGTTTAGAAGAGAGCATTGGAGGTGTAGATTACCATCTGTATGCAGCTGGTAAGGTGGTCATCACCTCTGATGCCTCCACTGTGGAAGTGCAACTACAGTTACAGATGGCCTTTAATGATTTACATTAATTTTTAAATCAAAATTCCTTAAGAATAAATGAAAAGAAAACCAATGTAATGTTGCTTGGAACAGTGCAAATCTCAAATAAACTACTGGAAAACTAATTTGTCATCCTGTCCAAAGAGGGAAATAGGACTGAACAAGTAGTGGGGTACAAATATTTGGACTTTTGAATACACACCCAGGGATCTGGTAACTTACACATTACAAAACTTAAAAATAGAACTGGCAAATGTATGGGTGGCCCTGTATTGGAAAAAAAGGGTGCATGGATTTTGAGATAAGATTCTAAGCAGCAAAAGTTCAAATTTTATTCATTTTTGATTATGCCAATATTGCTTAAGAGTTTTGTTCAATGGATACATTTCATAAGTTAGACATAGAAACATAGAATTTGCTGGCAGATAAGGACTGCTTGGCTCGCCTATTCTGCTAATTTTTCCCTGCATACAGTATCACCGCAGATCCTATTTGTGCACTTGCCCATTTACCCCCACCCCCATTCCTTAAAATTCCTCTATGCCTATTACATGCATGTTTGAACCCAACTACTGTTTTCACTCCCAGCACCTGTGCTGGAAGACTGTTTCAGGAATCCATCACTGTTCCTGTGAAGAAGTACTTCCTCATACTTCTCCTCAATCTGCCCACCTCCAGATTCTTATCATGCCCCCTTCTCCTTGAGCACCTTTTTTCTGAAAAATAATTCCCTCTTGTACTTTGTTTACCTCTGTGAGTTATTTAAAGATCTTTATCATATTTCCACCCTCTCTTCCAGAGTGTACATATTTAGGTTCTTGAAGCTCTCCTCATAGACACATAGAATTTGATGGCAGATAAGGACCACTTAGACCATCTAGTCTGCTCATTACTTCTGATACAGATCCTGCACCATTTCAGTTTCCCTCCTCTGGACTGCGCCAAGTCTCTATATCCTTTCTGAGATGTGGTCTCTAGAACTGGACACAGTACTCTGTGTGGGGTCTTACCAGTGATCTATACAGAGGCAACACCACCTCTCTCTCTTTCTGCTGGTGATACCCTCCTATGCACCCCAGTATCCCACCCACCCTCCCAACTGCCTTGACACACTGTCTGGCCACCTTTAGGTTGTCTGGTATGATCACTTCAGGTCTCTATCCTGTTTGGTGATCATCAGTACCACCCACCCCCATTTTGTACTCTGCCCTTGAGTTGATGTGGCTGAAGGGCTTTATTTTGTACTTTTTCACACTGAAATCCTGCTGCCATACCCATCACCACTCCTTGAGCTTTCTCAGGTCACTATTAATCCTTTGCGCCCCCACAGGGTATCCACCCTATTGATGAGTTTGGGCTCCTTCACAAAGAGGCAGACTTTTCCTTCTAGCTCCTCAGCAATGTCACTTGTAGAGACATTAAAGAGGACTGGTCTCAACACTGATCCCTGAGGCACCTTGCTCATCACTCTCCCTTCCTCAGAAAGAACTTTATTTCCCACCACCCTCTGCCACCCATCCCTTCACCAATTTCTTACCCAGTTTACCATCTTTGGACTGACTCCTTTGAGCTACCCAGCTTGCTTACTAGTGTCCTATGTAGAACAGTGTTGAATGGCTTACTGAAATCTAGGAAGGCTTTGTCAACCACTCCATCCTGATATAGTTCCTTGGTCACCCAGTCAAAAAACTCTATCAGATTTGTTTTGACATAACTCCCCCCAAGTGAATCCACTCTGCCTCAGGTCTTCTAACCCATTGAACTCAAGATATTCCTCAATCCTTTCCTTCAGTAGTAATTTCATTAACTTTTATACCATTGAAGTTAGGCTGACTGGCCTATAATTGCCAGCCACTTCCTTGGCTGCTACCACTTTTCTGAAGTGGGACTACATATGCCCTTCTGCTGTCCTTGTGGACCTCTGCTGTTTCCAGTGAGCTGTTAAATAGAACCCTCAGCATCTGCGGTGTAGCCAGTACCTCCCTGAGCTCCCTCAATGCACTTCAGTGTATGTCATCTGGCCCCATTGCTTTGTCCACTCTCAGATTTGTGAGCCACTTCAAGACTCTGTCCTCTGAAAATGGAAATGTGTCCACCTCCCTCCCTCCCTCCAATGCTCTTGTTACATATTTGTGGCCTTCCCCATCTTCTTCCTCTGTAAACTCTGAACTAAAGTATTTGTTCATGATGTCTGCCTTTCCTGTTCCCCCTCTGCACACTCCTCCCTTTCCTTCTTAACCTAACAATCCCACCCCTGGTCTTTCTTTTTTTGCTTTCATACCTAAAAAGTGTCTTCTCCCATTTTATGGCTGCTCCGGCTATTCTCTCTTCAGTTTGCACCTTTGCACTTCTTACTGCTCTCCCTGCTTCCACCTGTTTCCCCTGATACTCTTCCCTATCCTTATATCATTCACCAGACTGGCATGTTTTGTTTTAAACAGTCTATATGATACTCATAGCTGTGATGTATATAAAAAATGAGGATGTACATCTTTCACCAATAAATGTACTTTGCATAAAATGCTTTTTGCACTAAACATGTATTCAGCACAAAGTTCCAGAATATTTAACAGAGAGGTTTGTATTTAAAGAAAAGCATGCATCCTTGAGAAGTGCATGCTTCTTAGAACTGGCGCCCCATCGGATTGCCACAGCAAGGGCCAGGTACTAATTTAGTTACTGGGTGCCTTTAATATGGAATTTCTTCCCTAAGATATTTTGAATACAGGGAATAAACCTCCTTCTGTCTGGAAAATAAAAAACATGTTTCCTGTTACTACCCCAAATGTGTGTTAAAGGCAGGGACAGGAATTACATAATTGCAATTCCCTTGTTATATGTATTGATCACCAGATATGTCTGAAATCTCCTGTTGTCAGTTGTTTTATTGTCATTAAAATGGGTGTACATATTGGGTGGGATATTCAAAAGGGTTGCACATGGCACAACAGGGTTGCACCATGCACAACCCACTGATGTGCCCTGGCGTGATATTCAATGGGGCAGGTTGCACTGTGCAACCCCCGATGTGCTGGGGCACAACAGTAATGTATGTGGCATAAGTGCAGAGGGTGTGCCCATGCATATGTGGCACATCCTGATATTCAGCCAGGGATGTGTGACATATATGCTGGCATATACCTGCCTTGTGATGCTCAGGGGAGTGCAAAGTAGAGCCAGGTGAAACCAGAACAATTCCTGGCCACCCACAGGTGCTGTGGGTGGTCACCAAACCACCCAGGACATGGTTCACATGCCCCTACACAGGGGGCGTTGTGCCCCACGCCCATTCATAGGCCTCTGCTACATACATCCCTGGTGGTCCAGTGGACTGCTATCCATTGCCCAAGCATGGGCATAAGATAAGGATCTCTCTGGTGGTCCAGTGGACTGATCCCCAGTGCCCGATCAGAGGCATTCAATATTTTTATTCTAACACTTATTATGCTGGTAAGGTTCATGCTACTGACGGCTTACAACTGTATATGCAATTCTCTAAAAATAAAAAGAACATCATAAATGAATTAAACATGAACTTAATTCATTTATGATGTTCTTTTTATTTTTAGAGAATTGCATACACAGTTGTAAGCAGTCAGTAGCATGAACCTTACTAGCATAATAAGTGTTAGAATAAAAATATTGAGAAATAATAAATCAAGGTTAGATAATTGATATTATCTCAAACTAATAGAATTTCAGGATACTTAAATCTTAAATGAAAAATTTGTAAAAAGTTTTTGTCTTTTTATTTGTTTAGTGACCTCAGGTGGGAGTCAAACAATGAATGTTTAAACACATATTGTCAATAGATTATGAGTTTTTCTTATATGCTTTTACACCAGAATCACATTCTAAATAAGAGAAATTAATATTTATATGTTTTGTGATGTTTATATATGTTTTTTTAGAAAAAACAGTCCTTCCTGAAGAAGGGTTTACCCAAGACGTTGAAATCTTTTATGGACTGGAAGTCATTTCAGTATAAGTGAATAAATATTTTAAAATGAAAAAACAGTGATATTGATTAATTATTCTGGGGTGAGTGGGACAATTAGAAACCAATTCCTTTCTTTAATATTACCACCAGAGATTTGTAACTGATACCTATGATCGGGCGATGGGGTTTGGTTCACCGGACCACCAGGGCTTAATATAACATATGCCCATGATCAGGCGGATGGGAGCGGAACCCACCAAGGGGCAGCAAGGCACTGGCCCCCAATGGCTGCAGCCTGGCAGGGTGCCAGGCGCATATCACTGGGGATCAGTGCACTGCATGCAAATGGGGCTATAATGACATGCAGATGGCATGATTTGCACCTTGCATGCATGATGGCCTCATTTGCATCTCCAGTGTTGAATATAGTGGTTGATGCACCTAGCACAACCACACTTGCACTAGTGCATCCCCCTGCTCCCCTCCTGCCACTTGTGCTGGTGCAGTGCCACTGCGCCATGTGCTGTGCATGCACCCTCAGTGGCACAGCACCATTGAATATCACCTAGTCCCTGCCCTGGCACAGCCCAGTTGCACTACACCCAGGCTTGTGCCCTGCCTGGCACAGTCTGAATATCCCACCCATTGTATATTGTGATTGTTCTTGTTTCTGAACTGATATTTTTATATCGTATTTACATTTTCTATGATGTGAAACTGCTATGTATGACTGCAGAGACATCATTGCAAATGAGCTTTAGCTCAATAACTTAACCCTAAATAAACTGGAAACTGGAACTTGATATAATTGCTGGTGAATGCTTTTTCACCCCAATATTTTTAGTGTTTAAATAAAAGTTAATGACAAACGTGTCACTGGCTTGTTTTATTACACTAAAAAATAGGCTTAGTGCATATCATTTTAAAGCAGTCAAAAAACTGCATTTACAAAGAAAAAAAACTTTTGAACATTAACAAAGACATTAAATAGTAAGTGAAAGCTGCATTTGTTTAAATGTTTAACTTTTACTTGTAAAATGTTCCAGTGAAAAACAATACTGTTTCTTATATAGAGGCAAGAGATATTGTTAGATAGTTGTTAAAAAGTTGAAAAAAGTATCCTTCCCCCTCTGTTTTAGTCCTTTTTTATGTTGCTTGCACGCATGTGCAAGAAACATAGTGCCATCATTGGAGATTTTGGAGGTGTGTCACCTCCTCCTCCAATTCAGTCAGTGAGCTGGCAGGCACGGCCCCTGTAATCCAATGCATTTTGGAGCTGTCTATGACGCGCTCCAAAATGCAGTGTTTCTGATTGAAAGGGGGAGCTACACTTCAGTGAGCAGCGATAGGTAGTGTAGCTCCCCCACGCAGGCGTGCATGCCCCTGCATGCACTGATAGCCAACAGGTGCCCAATCCCCGCTGGCTGAGCTGCATCCCCCTTAGTAGATGCCACGCTGGGAGCCCACCCAGCATGGCAAGCAGTCCTTTGGCCGATGGGGTGCCCAATCCCCATTGGCTGAATGCACCCCATCCTTGTGCTATGCTGGAGCCCACCCCAGTGTGGAAATGTCCCCACGATGTCTTTTTTATTTTAAAACCTGTAAAACAAAAAGGTCCCGTGGCGCATCTCCGACCCCCTCCCACAACCCGCACCCACCCACTGTACCCAGCCTCCTCACACCCCCCTCACCCCATACTTGCCTCCGGACTCTGGCGCGATGATCTTCGGTGGACCGGGAACACGTCTGCACTCTTCAAAGCCGACCGCGAACTGAAGAAATGCCGGTAAGCTGTATAATGGGCTAGATAGGGGGGTTTCAACTTTGTTGCATATCTCAGGCATTTCTGGTAAATTTTTGCACCAAATTTTCAACATGGGGTTTTTAGGACCCCTTCTCATGAATGATGTCACTGTCATGGCGTTATTCGGGCCTGATGGGTGATTTCGCACAGTGACTGTGAAATCACCCTTTGGGCCTGAATACCACCATGACAGTGACATCATTCATGAGAAGGGGTCCCAAAAACCCCATGTTGAAAATTTGGTGCCAAAATTCCAAAAAATGACTGTTTTACAAGCGTGCATTGCGCAGTTCCTATGCAGGCTCATAAGCTCGTGAAATTTCAATATTTTCACTCCAGATTTTCAACATTGCCATTTTACCACACCTTCTTATGAGTAGTACAGCTGTCATTTTTCACATCTCACCCAAAATGTGTTTCCACCCATGTAGCGCAGAATGGCGCAGTCGGTGTACGAAATCAATGTACGGGACAAATGAAGAAAATCACAGTGACACTATTCATGAGCAGAGGTCTTAAAATGGCTATGTTGAAAATTTGGTGAAAAAATTCCTAAAAATGACTGTTTTACGAGCGTGCGTTGCGCAGTTCTTACGCACGCTCATAAGGTCGTGAATTTTCAATATTTTCACTCCAGATTTCCAACATTGCTATTTTATCACACCTTCTTATGAGTAGTACAGCTGCCATTTTTCACATCTCACCCAAAACGTGTTTCTGCCCATGTAGCACACAATGGCGCAGTCAGTGTGCGAGATCAATGTACGGGACAAATTAAGAAAATCACAGTGACACTGTTCATTAGCTCAGGTGTTTAAATGGCTATGTTGAAAATTTGGTGAAAAAATTCCAAAAAATGACTGTTTTACGAGCGTGCGTTGTACAGTTCCTAGGCATGCTCGTAAGTTCACGAATTTTCAATATTTTCACTCCAGATTTCCAACATTGCCATTTTGCCACACCTTCTTATAAATAGTACAGCTGTCATTTTTCACATCTCACCCAAAACGTGTTTCCACCCATGTAGCGCACAATGGTGCAGTCAGTGTGTGAAATCAATGTACGGGATAAATTAAGAAAATCACAGTGACAGTGTTCATGAGAAAAGGTCTTAAAATGACTATGTTGAAAATTTGGTGAAAAAATTCCAAAAAATGACTGCTTGACGGCGTCGTTATACAGTTCCTCATGCGGCTCGTAAGATTCAGCAATTTTCAATATTTGCACTCCAGATTTTCAACATTGCCATTTTACCACCTTCTTATGAGAAGTACAGCTGTCATTTTTCACATCTCACCCAAAACGTGTTTCCGCCCATGTAGCGCACAATGGCGCAGTCGGTGTGCGAAATCAATGTACGGAACAAATTAAGAAAATCACAGTGACACTGTTCATGAGCAAAGGTCTTAAAATGGCTATGTTGAAAATTTGGTGAAAAAATTCCTTTCAGATGTATAGCAATATTACTAATGAAGACATTGAACAGAACTGGCCCCAGGACCGATCCCTGCAGCACCCCACTGGTCGCCCCCTCTCCCTAGACTGCATACCATTTACCACCACTCTCTGCCTCCTGTCTGTTAGCCAGTTTCTAACCCAGTTTACCACCCTTTCCCCCATTTCCAGCCTACCCAGCTAGTTTATCAACCTCCTATATGGGATGGTGTCAAAGGCTTTGCTGAAATCAAGGTAAGCGTTGTCCGCTGCCCCACCCTGATTCACTTCCTTTGTCAACCAGTCAAATAAATCAACCAGATTTATCTGACATGATGTCCCCACTGTGAATCCATGTTGTCTATGGTCCTGGGTTCCGATGGCATCTAGATGCCCCACTATCCTTTCTTTAAGCAATGTCTCCATGATCTTCCCCACTACTGAGGTGAGGCTGAATGGCCTATTGTTCCCTGCCTCCTCCCTGCTGCTGGACTTGTGTAGAGGGACCACATGTGCCCTCCTCCAATTCACTCATGTTGAATGACTCAGTGAACATGGCTGCCAGAGGTACTGCTATCTCCCTTCTCAGTTCTGTTAATATCCTTGGGCGTATGCCATCTGGTTCCATCACTTTGTCTACCTTCAATTTAGTGAGCTCCTGCAGGACTCTTTTGTCCACCTCTTCACCCCCTTGGCAACTGCTGTACTGCTGTGGCCCTTGCCCCTCCCACTCTTCTGTGAATACTGAGCGGAAAGACACAGTGGATGTCTTGGGAGGAAGGCATGAAACTGTCACTTCCAAATACCTAAACAGCACATACAAGCAAGCAACATTCAGCATTGACAAATGCTTGTTTTTAAATGTGTTCTTCAGTCTGCTTCTATGTTAAATAAAACTATGCTGTCATGATGATGCTTGGTCATGCTGAGAGTCTACATTCTGCAGAAAGATAGTGTGAGAAAGAGAGAGTGCCAGAGAATCACAATTAGAGAGTGTCATTAAAGGGCTAAAACACAGTGAAGTTTTCAATACTACTTCATTATAAGTGCAAGTAATTAGAGAGTGCCTCATTAATAAGAATCATATATATGTTCTTACATTAGTCATCTTTTGAATTATATAGGACTTCAACTTGAGATGCTTTTTTCAGCAACATTTCCACAAAATATGTTGACTGTCACTTAAGCTATCACTCCACTCTGGATCAACCAGTTCAGTTCAGGTGAAAAACAGACTTCAGCATGTGACAGTTTTTTTTTATAGCCTTTAGCATTTCTGTGGTAATCTGTAGATGGATAGTTAGCAGAATTCAGGTGAAAGAAATGTTATTATGAACTGTGTGGATTGGATAATTAAGGAGGGAGGATGTGTGTCAACTACAGTTGCAAGGAAAAGCACTATGTTTGGGTTCAGTAAGGGAGACCAGTGCATGAATGCTGTTATAACCAGCTGGTTATAATGGCAAATTACACCCTGCTTTCCTTATGAGAAAAATAAAACAGTCACAGTTGTTTGTATATATGTATGGGATACATGATAGGCACGAGTGTGATAAGGAAAATATTTTCACTCCCTTAGAATGACCTCTGAATAAAGCCACTCGTGACTATCCAGAGGTCACTGCGCAGGAGTGAAAACATTTTCCATATCACATAAGTGCTCATCATGTATCAGATTTATACAATATGGGATACTATTGTTGCAAAATTTACTGTTTTTGTGTGGGTTTGCGCAGGCTTGTGCAGATTTGCATAGTTTGCTTGGGTTGTGTGGCTTTGCATGGGTTTTGCTTGGCTTTGCACCATTAAATAAATGTAAATATTTCACTGTGGTTATGTCAGCAGCATTTAGTCTTACTCTGGTGAGAATAACACATTTTATTTCACTCATTTATCCCTCACCCTATTGTATAACTATATATATATATATATATATATATATATATATATATATATATATATATATATATATATATATATATATATATATATATATATATATATATATATATATATATTAGACAAAAAACTCCATTTAATGCATCAGTTAGGGTTGTTCCACAGCGACAATAGTGAGGAAATTCGGTGTTAGGGTTAAAACCCCATGAACCCCCCACAGCCCACCCCCCAACCAGCATCATGGTGCGCCATGGGGTCATCGGCCCTAACTCACACCCCATCACATGTGTAAAGAATCTGAGGTGAAGGAAAATGGGGTGAGAGTTAGGACCGACAACCCAATGGAGCACCACGATGCCGGTTGGGGGGTGGGTTGTTAGGTGTCCAAAGGGGGTTTTCAACCCTCACACCAAATTTCCTTGCTTTTGTTGCTATGGAACAACCCTAACTGATGCATTAAA
Organism: Neoceratodus forsteri; assembly: GCA_016271365.2. Taxonomy (NCBI): domain Eukaryota; kingdom Metazoa; phylum Chordata; order Ceratodontiformes; family Ceratodontidae; genus Neoceratodus; species Neoceratodus forsteri. The sequence goes on along the minus strand of CM057450.1, from coordinate 652,765,391 downwards.
TGGAATTTTTTGCCTCTAATTTCTCCTTCTTTTTTAGAATGATGATGAGAAATAGTGAATGTAATGCGGGATCATGGGGCCCAAAAGGTCCTGTGCTCCAGCAATATGATGTCTTGTGACATAGTAACAGGAACAACAACACAAACAGAAGCACCAATAGTGGTGCACATGGTAATGCAAACGTAAATGGTAAAGTAAACGTTAATAGAAACACAAGCGCAAAGTCACGCCGAAGCGAACAGTGACACAAACGGACATTGAAGCACTTACGAAAACACAACTGGTAACGTGAACAGTGATGGCAGCAGTATTTAAAATGGAAATGTTAAGTGTCACAGCAAAAAGAATACGAAGAGGAACAGAAACGGAAATGCAAATGCAAGTGCACACGTAAATGCAAACCGTAACGTGCACAGGCACGGCACCGGAATTGTAAATGCAAATGGTAAAGATAACAAGAAGAATAACACCAAAGGAAACAGAAATGGAAATGGGAATAGAAGCACATACGGAAACGCAAACCGAAATGCGCACGGGCACAGTACCACAATTGTAAAAGCAAATGGTAATGGTAACAGCAACAATAACACTAAAGGAAACAGAAACACAAAAGGAAGCACAAGCGCATATGGAAACGCAAACTGTAATGTGCACGGGAACAGTAAAGGAATTGCAAATGCAAATGATAACAGTAACAGCAAGGAAGACGCAAAACGAAAGAGAAAGGAAAATGCAAATGAAAAGGCTGCTGTAAACAGAAATGGCAACGCGCATGGTGACAAACAAAAACGCAAAGAGAAACAGTAGTGTAAATGCAAATGGTAACAGTAACGAAAACACAAGCGCAAATGACAATACAAAGGTAAAAGCACGCGGTGGCATAGCGGAGCGTAAATGCAAGCGGGACAGAAGCATAAGTTGAAAAAGTAACTGCAACAGTAATGGAAGCATATACCCTGTTTTTGCTGAACAGGTGCATAGAAAACACAGTGTACAAAGAATGTATGCATTGTAATGGGCATCGAAGCTGAAAACGAGCATTGGAAGTACTTAATTGCTAATATCTCAGCAACTGCATGATGTAGAAAAAAAATTTTAATTTCACAAAAATCATGATTTTCCTGGCTAGGATTTTGTTATTGCATAGCAACTCACAACAAAAAATCTGTATTAGCATACGTTTTCAAGATCTGAGCCCGAAGGCGCGGCGTATGGCACCACTTTAGTCTATCTTGAAAAATGCCAACTTCAGAGTACCGTAACTTTGCAGCCATGCAACATTTTTTCACCAAACCACCAAAAGGCACATCTGTGAGATGTTGGCTGCGTTCCCTCCAAATTTCAGGCCAAAGACCTAACCGTTCTTTTGCAGCACAGTGGCAAAGAACTCCTGCCATTTGGCCATAGTGTTGCAAAGTACTTTCGTGATTTGTGAAAGCTTTCACACAGATTTGTGAAAGTGTCGTGAGCATGAAAGTACTTTGCAAAAGTACTTTTTCCAGACCTTTGAAAAACATATTTCTGGGGTGTTTAACCCCAAAATAAAGACATGGCTAGCATCCTGAGGCTCTGTCTAGGTGAACACAAAAAGAATTGTGTCCCTAGATGGTCCCAATTTTAAATGCCAAGCATTTTTCTGATCACCAACTGAAAACAAAATGGCGGATTTGCAAAAGTACTATGGCCATTTGTGACAGTAAAAAGTACATTTGCAAAAGTATCGACCTTTTTGTTAACTTTTCCCTTGACTAATATTTGGAACTTGTTTTTTGAATAACTTTTGAACCGTTCAATATTTTTTGATGAAATCTTCAAAAGGCACATCAGGCACTCTGGCCGCATATTCTCTGAAGTTTTCGAACTGCTCGCGCAAACTGTGCAACCTGTAGGCATGAGCAAAGAATTCACCATATAGCGTAAATGCATGCACAAATCATGCTTAATAACTCCGCATCCGTATATTCAACTGGTACAAAACTTGGCAGATCCCAAGGTGGGTGATTCTTGATCATGCATTCCAAATTTCAGGCAAATCCATTGAACAGTCACAAAGTTATTAAGGTACAAAGTTTGACCCTTTAACCCTAAAAGGGCTCCTCAACCTTATGGTAGCACTACTGTGCTACCATAATATATATATAAACATACATACATTCATACATATATTATACTGGCACATTAGCACCACTACAGTTAGGATTGAGTGCAAACTTCTATGTTAAACCTTAATATTTGAGCCTTAATAACTTTGTAACCATTCAACCAATTTGCACAAAATGTGGTATGCATATTTCCTAGTGGGTGTTTTCTTCATTTACCAAATTTCACGTGAATCCATTTTGTGGTTTTTGAGATACAAAGTGTCAAATCATCCTAAATGTACCACTCTGTGCCAATTTTTTTTACAGCCATTTCTCAGAAATGACTTTAGGTTGTGGTCTGATATTTTTAGGGTAAAAAGCCTTTGTCTCACAGATGCATCTTTTGAAGGTTTGGTGACAAAATATTAATCCATTCAAAAGTTATTAAATGTTTTATTTTCCCATTGTTTCCTATGGGAATAGTCAGATGTCCCACATGGAATTACTTTTGATTTCACAGGAGGTGCTCCATTTTTGCATGTAGGGTTACACAGAGCCTAGTTTGTTTTCACAGGAGCTTACTTGTTTTCACAGGAGCAACTGTTATTTCACATGTATGGTCACATAGAGCCTGCTATAGTTTGGCAGAGCTGTGTTGTGTCTGCCATCTTTGTTTTCTTGTTAGCAAGAGAAAGAGAAAACAAGAGGACACAGCATGAGATTAGAAGGAGGCCAATTAAGGGGGAATGTGAGGAAATTCTTTTTCACAGAAAGAGTGGTGGATGCATGGAACAGCCTACCTCAGGAAGTGGTGGCTATGAATACAGTGCAGGGCTTCAAACAGGCATGGAATAGGCATAAGGGAGCAATACAGATGAGTATGAACAGATAGGCCACTGACAGATCAAAGGCCGATGGCACATTTATAAGGTAGAAAAAGAAATGGGCAGACTGGATGGGCCTTGCGGTCCTTATCTGCCATCAACCTCTATGTTTCTATGTAAGTGAAAATAGATGAAATATAAGAAAAGAAACATCAGGCCTTAGCTAAACGGTAGCCATTTAACTAGAATCTGATATTTTTTTTTAAATATTGGCCAGAAACATCATTGGTGGGCACCTGAAATCCCGGGTACCAGGGTTAGTGGTAGAACAGCAGGATTTTCTTCAGTTGTGCAGCCACAGCTTCAACTTGTGCTGCCGGCTGCACCCTTAGCTGTCAACCGCTGTTTTCCTAGAGTCTAGCGGCACACCCCACCTGCCAATCAGTGTCCTGTATTCCTGGTGTTCAGTGGCATCTCCCACATCCCTCCCTGCTATGTAGTGGCACCTCCACCCTCAGTCTGTCCCATTTTTATATTCATTATATATTCATTCTACACTGGGATGCCTCCTACCAGTGTCAGACGCCCTCTGTGCAGCCCCTTTTGATTACTATGTGCTAACACTGGAGAGCCCGCTCCCCATATCAGCATTACATGTTCCCCCCAGCAGTGTGGGACACTGGGAAGCCCACTCCCAGTGTCCCCAAATATGCATTATGTGTACCTGGAAAAAGAAAACAGTCACTCGGTGTCCACGCTATCCACCTCCCCCATCCCAACCCCCCACTTAGCAACCACCACCTCACACCCCTCTTACCCTATACTTACCTTCAGAGGTCCGTGCTGTCATCTTCTGTGCACTGGGACAGGATCACTGTTTTCTATGACCTGAATATTTGATGTTCGAAAATGTGGTATGTGTGAAAATAGGTATAGCTTATTTTTGCATATGCTACATTTTTTAAAGTCAAATATCTACATTGAGACATTTGAGAAATAAAGAAAAAAACACCTTTGCTGTTTTGCTTCTTCAGTGGCACACAGGATAGGGCACATGTTTGCAAATCCAGAGTTCCAGTGTTTGAAACCAATCTCTCTGTATTTTTTCCCCTCTACAATGAAGGCAAAAAAATATGGAGAGACTGATCTTGAACCCAGGACCCTTGGGTCTGCAGTCATGTGCCCTGTTCTGTACTCCATCAGAGAAGCGCATCAGTAACTGTGTTTTTCCTTTACTTTTCAGTGATGTGCTTGACCTGATCATAAGTGGATGATAAATGTTCAAAAATGTGGCATGAGCAAAAATAGGCTATTTTCACACACAACACACTTTCGAACATTTAGCATCCACTAGTGGCAAACATGCACATCATTGAGAGCCCCAGGTCCACAAGTGGATGCTTCTTGTGGCAGTGTGGGACACTGGTGAGCCCACTCCCAGTGTCCTGAGACATGTATCCCCCCGGCAGTGTTGGGCACTGGGGAGCTCACTCCCAGTGTCCCCAGTCATGTATCCCCCCAGCATTGTGGACACTGGGTAATCCACTGCCAGTGTCCCTAGATATATATCATCCCCCCCCTCAGCAGTGTGGGACACTGGGGAGCCCATTCCGAGTGTTCTGGGTCATGTATTTCCCACTCAGCAATGTAGGACACCGGGGAACCACTCCCAGTGTCCCCAGACATGTATGAGCACTCCCTTCCAGTATGTGACACTGGGGAGCCCACTCCCAGTGTCCCAAAATATGTTTCTTAATTAAATCTTTAAGGAAAGAAAAAAGTGTCATGACGCCTTTTTTATTTTAAGCCTGAAAAAAGAATATGGTCCCTCGTCATCCCTGCTGTCTCCATCCCCCATCCCCATCATGACCATCCCACTGAGCACCCACCTTACCCTATACTTACCACTGGAGGTCATATGCTGTCATCTTCTGTGGACTGGGATACATCTGCACTTTTCAAAGATGAACTGCAAACTGAGGAATCAAGGTAGGTGCCATATAAGGTATCTCAATGGTGTTTTGAACTTATGTTGATATCTTTGCCATTTTTAGGTTTTTTTTCACCAAATTTTCAACATGGGCTTTTGGGGAATCCCACCTCATGAGTACTGCCACTGTTATTTCATTAATCAGGCCTGGAAGGTGATTTTGCAGTAGCTGTGTGAAGTCACCTCTCAGGACAGACAATGAAATGACGATATCAATATTCATGGTGAGGGTCTAAAAAGCCCATGTTATTGATAACTTCTAAATATAGCTGAGTTACGTGTAGTCATTGAGATTTTTCTACGCATGAACGTAACTTTGGTAATTTTTAATATTTTCACTCCAAATTTTCGACATAGCCATTTTTTCACAACACCTCACAAACAGAATAGCTGTCATTTTTTAGAATAGCTGTAATTTTTTTAACATCCTGCCTAAAATGTATTTTGACACCTGTGGTGTGGAATGGTGTTTTGGCATGAATTTCAAAATTTTCATCTATGGGTTTAATGAGATGGGGTCGTAAGAAGCTTATGTTCAAAATGTGGGGCCAAAATAAAAAAAATGCCAAAGTTAAGACCATTTGTAGCAATTTCTGAATGTCCGCTCATAACTTCAGAAATTTAAAATATTGTGACCCCAGATTTTCAACACAGCCTTCTTATTACCCGACCTCATGTATGTCACAGCTGTCATTTTTAAAATACTGTCCAAAATGTGTTTCACACTTGTGGTGCAAAATGGCATTGCAGTTGTACAATATTTACAATATTATGTTTTGGTGGGGATTTGAAAATTTTCTCTACCGGGTAACTGTGATGGGGTAATAAGGTGGCTATGCTGATAATTTGGCCACACATCTAGGAAGGTTGGGAGCCACAGGCAAATAAGAATTCAGGTAAACTGAAAAGTAAGGAAATTCATAGCAAAAAAAAAGCTTTGTTAAATCATAGGTTAGGGTTGTTACTAAAGCAACAAAAGCAGGGGAATTTGGTGTTAGGGTATCCAACCCTAACACCCCACCACCACGCTGTAGACACTGACAGGTGTCAGGGGTGTGCCTTGGGGTCATTGTCCCTAATGCTCACCTCATTCTCTTATAATGTACCCATCTCAGCTTATTTACTCACTTATGGAATGGGATGAGTGTTAGGGCCAATGACCCCAAAGCACACCCCCGATGCCTGTCAGTGTCTGCAGGGTGGGGTGGGGTGGTAGGATTGGAAACACAATCACCACATTTCCCTGCTTTTGTCTGTTTAGTAACAACCCTAACTGATACAGGGACAAAGCTTTTTGCAATGAACATCTATCTGTCTGCCTGTCTGTGTACATATGTATAAAATACTGCTATACAGGACCACATTTTAAAATTTTTGATTGATTATTGCCAGTTTTTGCAGGCTTTTTTAAACTGATGTCACTGGAGCCAAGTACTTAGTGTGTCAGATAAAGGACACTCAGCAATCCTCCTGCAGTTTGAGAGTGGGCAGCAGTTTAAGCAGTAAAAGGTGCAGGGCTGCCTTATACACTCTTGAAAGGAAAAGGCAGGTTGTAGCAGCAACATCAGCCATGTCGGATGCATGCTTATACCCAAAGCTGTCAGAAGGCATGTACTCAGTACAATGGAATGTACTGAGATTTTTAGAGGGGGCATAAAACAGGAGCAAATGCCTTAATAAAGACTAGCCTTTAACTTCATTTAAAAATATCTCTTTGTACCTGCTTATTCAATTTACTACCAACCTGTCTGTGTATGCTGCTGGCCTTTTGCGTGACTGACTATGGGCCAGGGGGAGTGGAGGGCAGCACACCAAGCAATGATGTCACGAAGAAGCATGCCTTTTTCCTTTTCTTTATTCTTCTTCAGTTCTTCTGCATGTATGGAGCATTATCTGTACCAGCAACCTGGAGCTCACTTTCTGATTGGCTGTCCCTGGCACAGTGTCGGATTGTTCTATGCTGAGCTGTAAGAGAACTTTATTGGATAAATGGTTGCCATTGGGAAAGAGTTATCTCTCCTCCAATTGGCTGCATTGTTTGGAGTAAATCAGCCAATGAGATGTTTAAAATGGTGTTCATTTCCTCACTGCAGCACTTGTTGGAGGAGGAGCAGCACCAGTGTTGCCTGAGGTCAACCCCAACTGGACAGTTAGAGAGCATTCCTGAAGAGCAGAACCAGAGGCACCACATAGAGGGACCATCTTCTTTTGCAGTGGACTCAGGGAGTCCACTGTAAAAAAAAAAAGTTAATGGACAAGTTAATGGAGATTTCACAGCAGTGAAACAAGACTGCCACAAGTTCCAATCCTACAACAATGTACTCAGTTGCTCACTATGTGTCCTTAAGCAAATCCATTTATGCTCCCTGTATTCAGTCCTCCTAACTATTAAATTGTGTAGAACAGGCCACATTAAAATCATAATACCCTGTTGTGACATTACAGTCTGTTGCCATGGGAATAGCTGTGACATCACAAGCAGATTATTGTGACATCAGGTTGGGAAGAAGCAATAGGAATTGATGAACCCTAAAGAAACAACTACAGTATCCTGTTTCTGAAGCAAATGACCTCAGTAATAAGTAATGGGGATGAGAAATACTGAGCTGCCCCATTTAGAGTATAAGCCCACTCTGTTATAATGTTGAGGTCTGTTTGGATACCTTTTATTTGCTCTACAATATTACTTGGTCCTTCTAATTTAGTATTATCTGCATACTTAGTAATCTAGTTCTCTATGTTATTATTTAGATCACCAATAAATAATTAAAAGATAATGGGTCCCAGTATTGAACTCTGAGGCACCGCTTTCGTCACCTGGCCCTCACTTAATAAATTACCGTTCACCGTCACCCTGTGGGTTCATTCAATAAAACAATTTGCAACCCATCTCACTTTGTTTTTGAACACGTCTACTACACCTTTCTGACTTAAAAACTTTCTGACTTTTACGTAAAATCAAATAAGATTTGATGTGCTGTCTCTCCCCCCACTCCAATAATTCCCCCGTGCCTATCCCATTCATCTTTTAACCCCACCACTGTTTTTGCCCCCACCTAAGCTGGAAGGCTGTTCCAGGAATCCATCATCCTTTCTGTGAAGAAATGCTTCCTCACATCTCGCCGGAATTTTCCTCCCTCCAGCTTCATAGCATGTCCCCTTGTTCAAAATCACATTTTTCTCTGCAAAACAGCCCCAACCTGTACTTTATTAAATCCTGTGAGATACTTACATGGCTCTAATATATTTTCCCTCTTTCTCCTCCAGAGTGTACATATTGAGCTCCTTTAGCCTCTCCTCCTAGGGCTTTTGATGTAGACTCTGCACCATTTTGGTAGCCCACCCTGGCTATGTATTTCCTGAGATGTGGTCTCTAGAACTGGACAAAGAACTCAAGGTATGGACATACCGGCAATCTATATAGGGGCAACACCATCTCCCTGTTACTGCTGGTGATACCCCTACCTATGCACCCCAGCATCCCACTAGTCCTCCAAACTGCCTTGTCACACTGCCTGGCCACCTTTAGGTCATCTGATATGATCACCCCGTGGTTTCTTTCCTGCTTGGTAGTTGTCAATACAGTATCACTACCTCCTTTTGTACTCGATCCCTAGGTTTCTATGGCCCAAGTGCATTATTTTGCACTTTTGTGCTTTAAAACCCAGCTGCCATATCCTTGACCACTCCTCCAGTTTTTTCAGATTCCTACCCATCCTTTGCATCCACCCCCCCCGAGTGTCCAATATGTTGCAGATCTTGGTGTCCTCTGCAAAGAGGCAGACTTTACCTTCCACCTTCTCTGTCATGTCCCTTATAAAGACATTAAAGAAGACTGGTCCCAGCACTGACCCCTGAGGTACCTAGCTGATCACCCTCCCTTGCTCAGAGAAAACTCCATTTACAGCTACCCTCTGTCTCCTATCCCCAACCAGTTTCTTTCTCAGGTTGTCACCTTATTTCCCACCCTAAGCTACCCAACTTGTTTACCAATCTCCTGTGTGGAACGGTGTCGAAAGCCTTGCTGAAATGCAGGTAGGCCATGTACACTGCTCCTCCCTGATCTAACTCCCTAGTCATTCAGTCAATTAAATCTATCAGATTTGTCTGGCATGACCTTCCTCCTGTTAATCCATGCTGAATCAGATCTTATAACCCACTGGAGTTAAGATATTACCTCTTGTTTGTTTATTTGTTTGTTTATTCAAGGTGAAAACCAATGAGTATAAATTCATTCATAATGGTAACCTTACAAAAATTACATACATATAAAAAAATAAGTACATTCAATCACAAACATCATTAATAACAGTTACAAGGTTCCTGTAAAGAGTACAAATATTTTCTAAGTTGAAAAATAGACAGAGGCCTACCATTCTTTTGTCTATTTTCCAGGGGAAGACCATTCCAACAAGTTGGTATATAATAACTAAAAAGGAATTGGAAACTCTTTGTTTTTGCTAAAGGGACTACCATTTCTAGTTCTCCCGATTTTCTCAAGGGCAATTCTATTTTTCTAAAGGATATTCTGTCCCTTAAATATGAAAGGACCATACCCAGCCCACATTTGTAGGCAAATAACTGTTTATGTATTTTTCTTCTACTACTTAAAGATAGCCACAACAGTCTCTCATATAACTTACAATGGGGAGTAAGTTTGTGACATTCAAGAAACAGTCTTGCCAACTGATTTGCAAGTACATCCAACTTGGATAATCAATCATTAGTAGCACTGGTGTATAGAACGTCCCCATAGTCTATCAATGGCAAAATTTATACTTTGATAATAGATTTTAACATTTCTGGTTCAAAGCAATTCTTATTCCTATATAAAAAAAAAACACCTGTTTGTTAACCTGAGCAATTAAATTATCAACGTGCATATTACCAGACCCAAATTTATTCAGCCAAAATCCCAAGTATTTGTAATGATTAAGAGACTCCAAATTGATCCCTTTGAAATCAACAATTTCCAAATCCAGGTCCTCTTTTAATTTGGTGGATGACCCAAACAGCATACACTTGGTTTTGGAAGAATTAAGTTTTAACTTAGATTTTACAAGAAATGACTCCAAACAATCAAAGCTTTCCTGTAATGTTCACTGAATTTCTGGGACTGTTGCACCAGAATGGTACAGAATGGTATTATTGGCATACAAGTGGTAACAAGAAGTCCCCACATGAAAACCAAGGTTTTTTAAGTAAACTAAAAATAAAAGGGGACTTAAAACAGATCCCTGGGGGTACACCTCTTCGAGCCAGTTGTGACGCTGACTCAAGACCATTAACAACTATTATCTGATGTCTCTCTGTCAGGTAGGAAATGAACCAATCCAAAGTTAGATGGCTCATCCCTACTTCGGATAATCTCTGAAGTAACTGTTGATGGTCCACTGTGTTGAAGGCCTTGGAGAGATACACTAAAATAGCACCAGTGTAACACTGGGCTTCAATTGAGGTACCAATTTCATCCAAGACCTCTGACAGAGCCATGACAGTCCCATGAAATTTCTGAAAACTGGATTGATACTGATTCATTAGGTTTTCCCCCTCCAGGTACTCCATTAGCTGTTTGGCCAACAACTTCTCCAGCACTTTACTAATCAATGGTAACAAAAAAATAGGCCTTAAAAATGGTGATGACCCTGGCTGACTTCCAACCACCTGGTATGCAGCCTTCCTCAATGGAAAGATTAAACAAATAGGCCCATGGACCCAAAATATGAGTAGCTGCATATTTCAACACCATCCACAGTCCTTTCCTTTAGTAATGTTTCCATTAACTTACCCACCACTGAGGTCAGGCTGAGAGGCCTATAATTGCCCACCACTTCCTTGATCTCACTTTTGAGAAGTGAGACTATGTCTGCTCTTCTCCAGTCCTCTGGGACCTCACCGGTCTAGAGTGATATGTAAAGTAGGTCTGTCAGAGGTGCAGCTAATACCTCCCTGAGCACTCTCAGGACCCTTAGATGCACTCCGTCTGGCCCCATGGCTTTGTCAAACTTCAGGTTAGTGAGTGCTCTTCAGTCCCTCTCCACAGAAAAAGTATTAGTGTCCATTTCCTTCCCATCAAAGATCCTGGTGCCTTTTCATGGTTCCTCCCCTTCCCCTTCCACTGCGAACTATTATATTACGAAGACAGTGCTTTCAAGTAAAGGAGGGTGCTGAAAAAAATAAAAGTTGCATCAATGTTTGAAGAATCAGCACTCCAGACACAAGAATTCAGTGAGAGTAGGGATATTGCTTTACTGTGCAAAATAATCAGTACTTACTGCTCACAACATTGTGCAAAAAATACAAAATCTGCTGAAATCCAGCTCCCATGATGAAGTTGAACTAATCTCAGCACTTCGGGCTGCTCTATCCCTTCGTCAGGAGGTGTGGCTTCTTGAAACTGTGGTACAGTAATGTTTAAATATCCCCAACATAGGTGCATACAATTAAACAGTTCAAGTGCAACTAATTAAAGGCTCTTATGTACCTAATGGTTAAAAAACATACTGGGCCAAGACATCTCACTGTTATCAGTGGCTTTCCATAGTGAAAACTGGACACCACCAGCCCACTATTAAAGAGGCAGTGGAAAAAGGCAATTGCTTAGTGTCCAAGTCTCCACTGCCACAAACAATAGTGAAAGACAAATACCAGGGTACACAACCTACAGGAGAGACAGGGAGGGTGGGGGGAGTAGCTCTATGTAAGGGAAGGGATAAAAGCAATGGAACAAAAGAGTAAACAGGAAGGGGAGGAGGCACTGTGGGTCACCTTAGAGACTGGAAATGGCACAACAATCTGCATGGGGTTGTATACAGAGCCCCATGTCAGGGAGAGGGAATGGACAAGGATATGATAGAAGGCATCCCTACTATGGCAGAGAAAGGGGAGATACTGTTGATGGTGGACCTGAATATGCCAGATGTTAACTGTAGCACCTTTGCTGCAGCCACATCCAAGAGCAGGGCCATTCTCAATGCCCTACAGGTGGCATGCCTCAGACAGTTAGTTTTGGAACCCACTCATGAGGGAGCAATCTTAGACCTTGTACTCTCAAGTGGGGACAATGAGAGGATCTCAGATCTAGAAGTGGGTAGCCATCTGGGAACAAGTGACCACCAAACACTGTGGTTCATGATAAACTCAGCTACAGAGTCAAGCCATACAAAAGTGAGGGTACTGGACTTCAGGAGAGCTGACTTTGGCAAGATGGGAGAGTGCCGTAGAAAAGCACTAGCAAGCAAGCTAGAAGGAGGGGTGGTGCAACAATTATCAAAACTGCCATCAGAGAGGCAACAAGCCTTTGTGTGAAACAAATAAACAAAGCAAAATGAAAGAAAAATCCACTATGGTTCTCAAAAGAGGTGGCGGTTAAGGTTAAGGAGAAAAATATAACATTTAGGAAGTATAAGGAAACACAGAAGGAGCAGGACAGAGAACTGTACCAGTTAAGGCAGATGGAATCAGAGAGGGAAGTCAGAATAGCAAAGGCCCAAACTGAGGAAAAGATGGCCAACTCAGTTAAGAAGGGGGATAAAACCTTTTATAGGTACATCAGAGAGTGTAGAAAGACAAAGGGAGGGATAGTGAGGTGGAATAGAAAGGATGGTGGGTGGGCAGCGATGGACAGTGAAAAAGCAAGGATACTGAACAAATACTTCTGCTCAATATTCACAAAAGAGGAGGAGAGAGAGGTGCCTAATTCAATTAACAGAAGCACTCTGGATGGGGGGGGGGCGATCCCAATCCTTTTACAGAAGAAAGGGTTCTGAAAGAACTCCTAAAACTGAAGGTGGACAAAGCAATGGGAGCTGATTAACAAATCATGGGAGGATGGTGTGGTACCTGAGGACTGGAGGAAGACAGATGTGATTCTCCTTCACAAAGGTGGGAGCAAGACATAGGCAGAAAACTACAGACCTGTCAGTTTGACCTCTGTGGTAGGGAAAGTGATGTAATCACTTCTGAAGGAAATAATTTTTGAGTACCTAGAGGCCAGTGGGGCTCAGGACCCAAGGCTGCATGAGTTCACAGCGGGAAGGTCATGTCAGATGAATCTAATTGATTTCTTTGACTAGGTGACCAAAGTAGTAGACCAGGGAGGGGCTGTGGACATGGCCTACCTAGAGTTTAGCGAGGCATTTGACACAATCCCACACAAAAGATTAATAATCAAATTAACCAGCCTTGGAGTGGGTCCCAGGGTGGTAGCCTTGGTAAAACATTGGCTGGACAACAGTACACAGAAGGTAATTGTAAATGGAGTCCACTCTGAAGTAAGAGGGGTTACTAGTGGGGTACCGCAGGGTTCAGTACTGGGCCCAGTCCTTTTTAATGTCTTTATAAGTGACTTTGCAGAGGGACTGAAAGGAAAAGTATGCCTCTTTGCAGATGATACAAAGATCTACAACAGGGTTGATACACAAGGAGGCATGGAAAGGATGAAAAGGGACTTGGCAAGGTTGTAGGAATGGTCAGAAGTATGGCAGCTTGGATTCAATGCAAAGAAGTGCAAAATAATGCCTCTAGGAAACAAAAACCCAGGGGAAGATTACACAATGGGGGGGTTAGTAACAACAACAAAATGGAAAGGGACCTGGGGGTAATTATATCAGATGACCTTAAGGTTAGCAAGCAATGTGAGAAGGCAGTAGTGAGGGCTTGGGGGGGGGATACGGATGTATAGGGAGAGGCATCGCCAGCAGAAAACAGGAAGTTGTTATTCTTCTGTACAGACAGTTGGTGAGACCCCATCTGGAGTACTGGGTCCAGTTCTGGAGACCCCATCTCCACAAGAACATAGACAGGATGGAGGCAGTCCAGAGGGAGGCAACTAAAATGGTGTGGGGTCTGCAAGAGAAGCCATATGAGGAGAGACTAAAGGAGCTTAATAAGTATACCCTTGAGGATGGGGGGGGCATGATAGAAACTTTTAAGGACCTCAGTGGAATCAACAAAGTCCAAGAGGGTAGCATATTTCAGAAAAAGAGATGTGCAAGAACAATGGGACATGAGATCACGTGGTGAGCTGAATCTGTACAGACGTCTCCTGTGCTGCTTTGTGACCCCACAATAAATAATAGGAAATTAAACGTCTGAGACTGGCCTAACTTGACTAAGAGCACTGTGAAAAGGCTTGAGAAGTGCTGTGGGTGTGTGTTTTGAGGATATCGCTGAAAGTTTGAGAGAAAGGGAAGGGAGGCGACTGCACAAACAGCGAGTGTTTGGCTGTAAAACTAGGCCGTGCCACGGCACTGGGATGGAAGCTGAACCCGCGGAGCCTCTGGTGGGGAGAGCCTCAGCTACTAAGAGACTGAAGCCTCATTCGCCCACCCCAAATGAACAGGAAGGATGAGCCAGGAAAGGAAGGGGATTCAAGTTTGACTACTGACGATATACAGGAAATTAAAGCAATGCTGCAAGGGCTGGTGATTGATTTCGCAGCAGTAAAACCGGCGTTACATTCACTTGCACAAAGAATGGGGGATGCAGAGGCCTGGATTTCCTCGCAGGAGAGGAAGGTATCCGTGATGGAGCAGGAGCTGGTGATGGTCAGAAAACAGGTTAAGAATTTAGAAGAGAGGATGGAGGACCAAGAATTGAGAAGTCGGAGAAACAATTTGATAATAGCAGGGCTACCAGAGAGGGCTGAAGGGCCAGACTGTGTTTCCTTTATGCAGGACTTGTTGCTCAAGCTACTGGGTCCTACCCCATTTGGGGAAGTGTACAACTTGGAGAGAGCCCGTAGGGTACTAAGGGAGATGCCACCACCGGGGGCAAGACCTCGGGTGATAATTATGCGCTTTCTCAACTATAAAGAAAAGTCCCATGTGCTATTCACTGCTAGACAGAAGAAGTCACTGCAAATGGAATGGTGCTTCTCTCTGGTTGTTAAGGATCAAACACCTACGGTTAGAGAGAAGCAGAAGGAATACACGGAAATCAAGAATAAGCTATATCTGGCAGGAATCAAGTTCCGCCTACAGTATCCTGCAATACTGGTGGTACAACTTCAAGCTGGGGAGAAGAGGTTTCTTACAGCAAAAGATGACTTAGAGGGGTTGTGGTCTGAGCTCCCTGAGTTATTCAAGTCACCGACCTGAGCTTGTTCTGAGAAGAAGAGGGTTGTGTTAACCTGAAAGGCTGGGACTTGGGAGAATCAGAAGACTTTAAAAGTTCATATTGTTATACGGTTTAATTGTTCACTGTTATATATGTTGGATTTAAGGGGTATTTCAAGGTTATGGGGTATAGAGGGCCACCTCTGGGATGGGGAAACCGGGATTTCATCTCATTGCTATTAGGGATGAATAGGACAAATGCCAAGCAATTATCCGGGGAGATGGGGTAAGATAATGGGGCACTGGAGGTGGAAGGGATTCGTGGGGACAAACATAGCTTGGCCCTTAAAGGGAACCCTACCCGTGAAGGTCAAGATAGGAATGTAAGTGAAAAGGGAGTGATGGTAGACTGCACAGGTGTCGAGGTGAGGCTCTAGTGGGATGACAGATGAGCATATGGCCTCGGTGGTGGGCTACAGGGTTTGGCAATTGGAAGGGATTCCTGCATGAGCATGGACATAGGCGAGCAGCTTTTTGCAGCCAGGGGGCCCTGGTGGTGAAGAGCCTAAGAGCCCTTTTATCTGTGATGTCCGGGTATAAACGCAGTCTCCTTGAGATTGGGGTGCCCTGAGGGAGTTGTAATATGGGGATGGTGGAAGGTATACTAATTTATATGGGGCAGGCAGTTCGCAGTAGCGCCGCCAGAGGGCACTATTTCCAATTTGTGCTGACTGGTACTGCGAATTTATGTGAGGTGAGGTATACGATAACGCCCTACAAATTATTGGGGCAGAACTATGGGGGGTAGATATTTAGAGGGACTAAGGCTCAAAGTTCTCTGGTAGCACCGGGAAATTTTAAGGGATCTCCCTGGGATGTAAGAGATAGCGATGAGAGTGTCGTTCAGGTCTGATATTCTCTCAATAAGTAGGAGCTTGGAGGAGGTTAACTAATGTTATTTACATGGAAATTAAGGGCGGTTCCTGACCCATGTTGGAAAGCTGTAGTATAGGGGAGGTGAGCCCTGGGAAGGGAAGGTAGAATGATATAGGGGGAAGGAAGGTCCTCATGCATCAGTTTCTTTCGGGGTTACAGGCTTGGTCCTGGAGTCGCTTTGCTAGGGGTTGGAGCTGGGGGAGTAGTACAGGAATGGGTTCATCTATGACTCAATATTTGGTAGGTGGACGATCTAAGGATCAGGGGCTGGGGGTGGGGCAGGGCTACTGGGAGCTGGAATGAGAGAGAGTCCAATGTGAGAGTAGCAAGGAAGCAGACCTTGAAAGGGTACGGTGTTTGGGCCTATTTAAAATAATTCTGCTGTTTACCAATGTCATGTGTTAAAATAGTTTCCTGGAATGTTAAGGGACTCAGGGGTAGACACAAAAGAATGGTAATTTTGCGACATATTGAGCGAATGGGGGCTCACATTGCTGCTTTACAGGAGACACACTTACTGACAGAGGAACTGAGTGGTCTCAGGAGGCTGTGGGTGGGACAAGTCTTTGGGGTAGGTAGGGACAGAGCTTCAGGGGGCGTGGTGATCCTAATAAAAAAAACCTGCCCATATGAGGTAGTGCAAGTGTTTGCAAGGGAGGATAGCAGAGGGATTTATCTATTGGGTACACTGTCTGGTAAAGCAATCTCGGTTGCTTCTATATATGGTCCGACTCCCTCTGACCCTGACTTCTTTGCCTCAGTAGAAAGGGATATAGCTGTTTTCTCATCACACTCTCTTATTCTGGCAGGCAACTGGAGCACCTATCTTAATAACCAGGAGGACAGGATACCACCATCCAAGGGGCCTTTGACTAAGGCTCAGACTGCCCTGAGCAAATTACTGGAGGTTGCAGTGCTGGTCGACCCAATTAGGACCCACTCAAGAGGGGGTAGTAATATGACATTCTACTCGTCGGCCCATAAGAGCCAATCTCAAACTGATTTTTTCCTGGTAAACAGGGAGACACTCAGGGAGGTTAGGGAAGTGATAACAGAGGGTAGAACCTTTTCGGACCATTCCCCTATTCAGTTGTCATGGGAACCAAAACCTACACCTCCCCGACCGTACTGATGGAGGTTGAATGCCTCTTTATTGATAGAACCCGCAATGCAGGACATGTTGGAGGAGGCACTACATGAGATCATAAGGCTACAAATACCCACGTTGCAAAATAAAAAGCTGGCCTGGCCAACTTTTAAGGTGCTATATGCGGGGGTAGCCAAGGGTATTGCAGCACAAAGAAATAGGTGGAGAAGGGCTAAAGAGGAAGACATTTTGGGGGCAATCAACTCGCTGATGCCACTGGAAGGGTCCTCTGGGGAAATTGATACTGAACTTAAAAGTTTGAGAGGGGAACTGGCGGATATTGTTTATGGAAAAGTAGAATTTTGGTTGGAAAAGATTAACGCTAAATTCCTGCTGCAGGGAGATGTCCTTGGGCGTCTCCTGCCTGCAAGAGTCAAGGAGTGGGAAACAAGTAGAATGGTTACATCTATTCAGTATGAAGGGAAGCTTTTAACGGATCCACAGGAGATGGCGGATGCTTTTGCGTCATATTTCAAAGAAATATACCAGGCTAGAGATCTGGCTGAGGATAAGGAAATTAAGAATTTCTTAGAGGGAATTCCCTTACCAGTCCTGGACCCAATACAGGCTAGGGAGTTAGAAGCTCCAATAGGAGCATCTGAGATTATTGGAGTGGTGCAATCTCTTCCCACAGGTAAATCACCGGGGCCTGATGGCCTTACTGCCAAATTCTATCAGGTGCATATCCAGACTATACTTCCTATGCTCCAGGAATTTTTTAGTACTATGATGCTCATCTGCCATTGTACCAGGCATATATTACACTAATTCCTAAACCAGACAAGCCCAGGGATGTACCAGGCAGCTATAGGCCTATAGTTTTAATGAACCAAGACATTAAGATCCTTACAAGAATCTTGGCAAATAGAATTTTGCGTATTGCTCCCAATTTAGTTAGTCAGGAACAAGTGGAATTTATGCCGGGGAGGGGGACACATGATGCTCTTAGGAAATTACATCATATACTAAATTATGCGTCCGATTCTCAATTACCTCTAGCTTTGATATCTTTAGATGCGGAAAAGGCTTTTGATCGGGTCTCCCATCCTTTTCTCTTTGGTACAATGGAAAAGATGGGATTCCCGGAGGGTCTTCTCAGGGGTATTAAGAATTTATATGCTGCACCAATGGCTAGGGTATTATGCAATGGCTATGTCTCGCGTGAATTTCAATTGGAGAATGGGACTCGTCAAGGATGCCCTTTTTCACAGATATTATTTAACATTTACTTAGAACCCCTCCTGAGAGCTATTAATAAGGATGTACATAACAAGGGGATTAAGATAGTGGGAGTGGAGTTAAAATTTTCAGTCTTTGCAGATGACATACTTCTCCACCTACAAGACCCAGCATCTAGCTTCGAAAGAGCAAGAGAATTAATAGGACAATTCTCTAAGGTTTCTAATTATAAGCTGAATTTGATGAAGACACAAATCCTCCCTCTGACACCATATGTTTACAGGGCAGATTTTGCACCACTGCGATTACAATGGATGACAGATAAAATTAAGTATTTAGGTATTTGGATTACAGCAAATCTGGAGCTGGGGCGGAAACAAATATGGGGGGGGGAATTATATCAGCGGTCAAAGGGGATATATTAAAATGGAATAAGCTACCCTTGAATTTTATGGTGCGATTGGGCCTTATCAAGACGAATATATTACCTAGACTGCTATACCCTGTTTATTTAGCCCCATATAGTATTCCTAATAAATGGTTTAGTATAAGTAGGAAGTTAATCTCAGAATTTTTATGGAATGCGAAACCTCCTAGGATAAAACATAATGTTTTGTGGTTACCGCATATAGAGGGAGGAAGGGATCAAGCTGCCCGATCTTTATATTTATTATGTGGCGGGTCAGCTGGGCCTTATGGTTCGATGGGTGGAAAATGTTGACGGAGAGAGTTATTCTCCAATCTGGCTACAAATAGAGAAGCAAATGTTTAAAGATTCTGGCCTCACTCCAGAATCATTGTTGTATGCCAGATTGGGAAAAGGTTTTTTTACAACAGGGTATGGGAACCCAATTGTGAAAACCACAGAAGCCTGGTGGTCATTTCTTACTCTGGTACAGAGACAGAATCAAATGAAGGCTAGAGACCAGCCTGTACTGGATAACCCTAACTTTGTAATTGGGGGTCGGGTAGTTAGTTAGCGGTGGGCTAATCAGATAATGGGTTTGAAGCTTAGGGATGTTACTCAGGGTAATAGTGTGGCCCTTCCGCCATGATGTGATGGAATGTCCTTTTTTCAAAGGTTACAATTTAAACGAATGTTAGAAGGGGTGATGAAGGGGTTGGGGGGTTCTACGGACAACTCCTTCTCATGGGAGAGATTAAAGGAAGTTGATTAGAGATCTAACTCCCTTTCACAAATTTATAAAACTTCTCCTGGATTTTCTGAGCCTGAGCTCTCCGATAAGAATTTCGTATTGGGACAAAGTGATGGCCCCTAGGAACCTTGCTTGGGACAATATCTGGAAAAACAGCAACTATATTGTGATACCCAAGTATAAGAGTACGCAATTTTTCTTTGTCTCTAATATTTATTTTACCCCTGTGAAACTATGTGATAGAAGCCTGAGACAGACAGACCTGTGTTTTAGGTGCGGGAGGGGAATAGGCGATCTCCTGCATGTAATGTGGGATGTAGTAAAATTTTACCTCTTTGGGGTGAAATTAAATGGCACATGGACCCAATGCTGGACTATTCGGAATTTATAACACCAGGGATATGTGTTTTGGGTGACTTTTCTCAAATCCCGGGGGTTGCACCTAAATACCACCCCTCTCTGATGGTGGCAGTAGTTAAAGCTTTTATAGTAAAACATTGGAAGGATGATCATGTTTATGCTTATGATCCGTGGGTGAGAGATTTAATGGGGGCTCTGGATAGGATAAAGAGGTATCTATATTCTGAGGGGAGAAAGGAGGTATATGCTAAAAGATGGGTAGCATTAGATGCGATTTATTCACAGCAGGGTACAAATGCTCAAACACAGGCCTGTCTGTCAGATTGTGATTAACAAATAGAAATTATGCTGGAGTGTGAATCTTTTATTTATGATATTATTCTGGTCTAAATGATTATCTGAACAGCGGCGGCTGCGATGTACATGGCTTATATACTAGGGTAACAATGTGATAGTATTGGTCTGCTTGGTTTTTAGGGGGGTGGGGGACTCTCTCTCTCTCTTTCCAGGGGACACAGCAGGACGCCACCTTGTGGGAGATAGGCTCCTTACAGGAGCTGCTGATTGGAAGTTCTCCATGAGGTCGCAGGTGTGAGGGGATTTGAGTTATCTAGGGGCAGTGAATACATACCTGCAAATTCATTATATTAGTGTATCGTTGCTTTGGAGCCTGATTTTAGTTTGGGGTGGTTTCACCTGCTGTGCTTGTACATATGTGGGCTGTAAATAGTTTACACAGTCAGTTTGGGGCTGTGTACCCTGGCTGTGCCAGATATTTGTGTGTCTGTCTTTTATTTGAAATATGAATAAAGATGGGTTTAAAAAAAAAAAAGAATAATTGGACACAATTTAAAGATAGAGGGGGGACAGCTCAGGGGCAATGTGAGGAAGTATTTTTTCACAGAGAGGGTAGTGGATGCATGGAACAGCCTTCCTGAGGAGGTTTTGGGGTCTAAAACTGTGGAAGAATTCAAGAATGCATGGGACAGACATAAGTCAATTCTTGTGGGGAGTAAGAAGAAATAGGTTGTTGGTTAACTAGGATTGGCAGCTTATCCTGTAGGTAGGAAAATGAGCAGACTAGGTGGACCAAGCGGTCCTTATCTGCCGTTATAGTCTATGTTTCTAAATTTCTGTGTTTCCAGTGATGTTGAAACCATATGTGTTAAAACCTGCTACTCAAATACATCTATTTTTTCTCATTACTCATTTTACTATCTATTTAGAATATTATTTTATTTAGTTTTTGCTGACTGGGTAAGTGCACTAGACAAATCCTGCCTATTTTCAGGCACAACCCGGGGGACGGGGATACAGATGAATGCTAACTGATTTTGAACCAGATTAAGCTGTTGGTGGTATTTTTAGTGAATGAGAGAAATTTGGCCAGGACACCGGGGAAATTCCCCTACTCTTTTCAATAAGTGCCATGGGATCTTTAACATCCACCTGAACTACCACCAATCCAGGCAGATGGGACCTCGGTTTAATGTCTCATCCGAAAGACAGCACATCAGAAGTGCAGCACCTCTCATGCTGCACTACAGTGTCAGTACTGGGATATTAACCCAAGTGCCAGATGTGGGAACTGAACCCACAGCCCTCTGATCTCCTGGCCTCAGAGGCGAGTGTGCTACCTACTGAGCCACTGACACTGTTTATACCTATACATAATATACCGGAGTTATTATGGTGCCATAATGATAGATATAAAGGCCTATTTCATTATTGAATTTTTCATTTAGGCAATAATGTATGACAGGGTGTGTGTTCTTGTTAGATTTACACATGCCTTGAGTGTGGTGTGGCACGAGGTCGCAGGCTGAGTACCCTAAACACCCGAGGTGTATGTAAATCTCACAACACACCTCATGGAGTTCATTGTTGTGACAATAAAATGAGTCCAGAAAAAAATATGTTTTTATTGATAATAAATCAATATTTTTTATCATTATTTAAAGGGAATTCAAGAGTTTGTTCATCCACCTATTAAAAAAAATAGTCCCTATAACACAGAAATAAATTATTGAAAAATGAAACAATGGGAGAGTGTCACTGCATGAGGGCTCATAATGGCATTTTGTTGTCTCTTTCCCTCATGAATATGCGTTTCTGGTGCTGTAGCTTGAGGAACTTGGTTGTGCATGTACTGTACTGTTGTGCTGTTTCAAGAGTCTCTCTGATACTGCTTATGTCAATTGCTACAGGCCCTTGTCTGTCATGGAGCTTGTGGAGATTTACAATGGCTGACAGGGACATTACTTGTGCAACTGCAGTTCACAAGGGTGGCCTTTGCATGTTTATCATACTGTAATTTCTGTCCCACTAAGGCTTTTTCAGTTGTCAGTGAAGTTGAACTTACCTCATATTAATCTGAGGCACCAGCCTGTTTGGAGTATTTATTGCTCCTGGGACAGTCTGTGAGGGAGGAGTCACTGTTGCATCATGAGCTTCACTGAGACTGAGGTTGGGTGACTCGTCATGAACAGGAAGGATACATTCAGTGACGACTGGGCTACTCAGCTTCTTGTTTTGGACATTTCAGTGTTTTGTGAGTCTGGTTCTTGTGCTTCACTGTCGGTCCTTGTGATTTCAAGACAATCGTTACCGCGCAACATCGCAGCCACGGAGGTCTCTTTGTGATCGGAGCTACTGATGCGAAAAGGATGAAGGAATGCATCAACAGAGCCATAGAATAACTCAAAATATGTTATCTGCATTGTAGGAATGTTTTCTTTTATTCAGTTTGACGCCATATATGACTTTTTGTTTTCTAGAGAATGTCTCTCAGCGGTACCACTGAACAAATTAAAAATGGCAGTTTTCAGACACAGGAACATTCGACCACTTGATACCACTCTCTGCAAGAGTTGTGCGGTCAGTGGTGGGCAACTGGGACTTTATCCATGTGTTTGTTGTGAGATTTGCACATGAGTAAAGGCTCAGTCTGACCAATCAGCTGCTGGTGTTTTTCTTACCCATTTTATAATATTAGTTCAATCACCTCTTTTTAGGAAAATCAAAAGGCCACTTCAATATTCATAAGTAACATGGCTCTAGGAACTCATAATATACAGTAAGGTCATAAGCATATATTCAAAACCAAACAAATATATTCAATAAAATGGAAATAAACATTTAAATAATAGTCATATGCAAAATTCATGTCTGAAACACCTTGGGCCCGATTCTCAAAGCCCTGCATCTGACGCAAGGTGCTTGCACCAAACAGATATGGTGTAAGGTGCACCTTGTGTCCAGGGCTGCCTCCACACAGTTCTCAAAGGTTGCCTGCATCGACCACAGGCTGTGTGCCCCAAACAGGACTTGTGCCAGCCCTGTGCCCTGCACTGCCCTGCGACATGGTGCTAGGTGGAATGCGCCAATGCAAGCTGCAGCTTGCTATTCACAGACAGCACCCAGTGGGAGAAATTCTAAATCCCCAAGGTGAGTTGTCCTATGGGTAGTGCACTGTGTTCTACCTCCCCAACACATCCCTGCCCCACAAGTGCCACATAATGGACCCCCGCATCCAGATTGTGCCCCCATAGGGCATCCAGGGCAGGAATGCCTATCTGATCCTCAATGTGCCCCATAGCATGTAGGTAGTGCCCCCTCCAGATCCTGGTGCCCCGGTTCATACCAGGACAGATGCCCCCTACCCTCCCACCAGTGCCCGTGCCCCCCACCTATGCAGGTGGTGTTCCCCCATCCCCAGACAGAGCAGGGGACTGGCACAGCCATCCACACACCTCTGCTGCCAGTCCCGAATTGGACGGACTGTGCAGCCGATGGTCTAAGGGGCTTGCAGAAAACCCTCCTATGAGCCATGCTGCAAGCATTGGGTCTTAGGTGCCGGGACCCCTCCTGTACTAGAATCTGGTGCAGGGTCCCTGGTGCAAAGGGCTTCAGTGCAAGCTGCTGTTTGCCACTGCTTGAGCTGAACGCAGCCACGTACGAGAATCTGGCCCTTTATTTTCAATCCCTGATCTAAAGTCATTTCATTTTTACCATTTATAATTTTTAATAAATAAAGGGCTTCCAATCCATTATGTCATTAAAGCCCTGAGGGCTCAGACACATGGACTCCTTATGATCTAGAGCTAAGTTTCTATCATGCCCTCTTTTTCTTGCTGGCACATGGTCTATCCCCTTATAATATGTAATGTGTTTACTTTTGTCGACAACATCTGAAAAATATTTAACAATGGGGTGTCCTTGGTCATTTTTACACATAGCCCTGTAGTGTTTCTATATGTGTTCTTTTAGCATTCTAGTGGTTTGACCCACATAAGTCTTGCCACAGGAACACCACAGGACATGCACCACAAATCTTGTATTGCAAGTTATGAAATCTCTGATGCAAATCTCCCTTATACCCTGAGCACCTGGGTTTTGAAAAATGTTCCCTTGTGTTGTCCATTTACATGTGATTCACCTTTTGCAGGTGAAAAAACATTGGCTTATTACCTAGCCAAATGCTTTGATCCATTTGGGGTTTCAATGCACTGCATGTTAAAAGATCCTTTAAACATTTGTCTCTTTTAAAAGTAATAGGGGGGCCATTATTACTGATTTCTTTCAAACCCTTGTCCAAAGACAGGATTTGCCAGTGCTTCTGAATAATGGCTTTAAAGAGGACAGGAAATAAATCACAATGTTTGAATCACTAAATGTGTTCTGACTTTATTATCAATATAATGAATACACTTACAATTAAAAAACAACATTTCATTATTTATTCTATTTTGTTTGTCTGTGTTTTAACTAATTTTGCCAATATGGCTGATACTGGAGACGATTTATCCAGGTTTCTGTTTTTCATCTCAGAAAACTGAGCATGCCAGTTTGACTTATGACTTGCTCATCTGTGCTTTTTTGAGGTCCACGCATCAAGCATTAATTCACTGGTTGTTCTCAGCTAACAGACACCCAAGTGCACACAACTTACTAATTTCTCATTAAGCCACCTTTAGTCTATTTATTAGCAAAATACAACAATGTGCTGTGTACCTGAAAGGATATGTAAACTAAATGAGCTGACCGCCTTATTCTCCAACTGGCATGTCAGTTAGCTGTAATGCCATTGTTCCTGCAGTCCTGCTGTTCTCAGCGTTGGTCCTCATGTCTCCATGTTACTGCTAGAATACAGTAATTATCATAAATGCACTATCTCCTATTGTGCTGTGTTGTCCTTCCTCACCCTAACAGTGTATTTAATTTTCAACTAATGATTTACTTTCTATTACTTTGTTACTGTGTTTGAAACAAGATTTAAAATAAAAAAAAGTCTCACCTCAGACTAACCTGCTCAGCCTTCAGCCCCCCACCCCACGGCCCTTCCCTACCTTTTGCTCACTCTTACCCTGATCCAGGAAGAGGTTAGCACCTCCCTTTCTTTAAAATCATGTTAGGTTTGTTTAGCAAAACCTCAGACTCATGTACATTGTGAATAGCTGGGGTGTATGGATTGTGTTGAGAGACTGAACTTCTGACTGCATGCAAGACTGTATGAGGCTGACGGCATGTGATAGAAAATGTATCAGACTGGAAAGCTTTCTGCTTCAGTCCCATTTGGTTTCCAGTAATGATGCTTCTGTTAGATGTTCACATTACAGAATTGTCACAGATTTTATTTCTTTTTATTTATCATATTTAACATTGCTTGGTGACAGGTTGAAAGGGTGGGTTTTAAACTTATGAACTCCACTGAATAATGCTGTGGGTTTGAAATTGTTCACATATAGTGCTGACTGTAGCCAGATCAGAACAGCCGACAATATCGTGAGCCACAGTTCCCATTCCTTATATTTGAGAATTTGCTAAGTGGGGCATGTGAATAATAAACTTTTTAAACACTGTAGTCTTGCTATTTATTTGTTGGTACCTTCACTGCACACAACAAAAACTGGCACGGAGCAACAGGATGTCTAATCCATGATTACTTTATTCAGAGAACAGTAAGAAAAAAAGTACACTTAGAAATATATGTGACTTTGAAGCAGTGCAGAGAGTCCAAGAGTGAAAAGCCGACTGTTTTGTGAATAAAGTAATTATGGATAAGAATGCCTGTTGTTCTGTACATGTTTTTGTTGTGTGCAGTTTTGTTTAAATGAATCACAGGCACTCCCGAGTGGAGTCGCGGCTCCATGTAGCTCTTTCTCTGATTTACACAAACTCATTTGACAGCAGTTTGCTCAGCAGACTATTTTCATTCCCACAGTAGTTCTTACAAAGTGAGCAGATCCTGGGAGCAGATTTATTATTCCCTGAGGATATTTCCCTTAGTGTGTCGGACATGGCATGCTAGTGGCACTAAGCGGTCAAGGACATTTTGTGTAGAGCCAACATGATACTTGGTTGGCATGTCTGTCAGCTTGTTGGCATGTTGTTACTCAGCCTGTGGGACACAGTAAGGAGACATACTTTATATTAGCTGTAATGGTGCTGTGGATGAAGACACTATGTCAGAAACTAATAAAAGGTAGTCTCTCTGTCATCCACTATTAACCTCTGCCACTCTAAAGTTGGTTCTGAGACTCAATGGGCACAACAGAGCTATGTGCATGCACAAAGTCATTACAAAGGAGGATGTCAGCAGCTGGTGGCATATCTTAACAACAGATTGTGCATAAACAGAACACTGAGGAATGGCAAATCAGTATGAACAATGAAAATAAAAAAGAATAAATAAAGATATGACACAATATTATTGGTTTTAAATATTTTATTAACATATGGAGCATGGGAAAACATAC
This sequence comes from Neoceratodus forsteri, assembly GCA_016271365.2. NCBI lineage: Eukaryota > Metazoa > Chordata > Ceratodontiformes > Ceratodontidae > Neoceratodus > Neoceratodus forsteri. The sequence continues at coordinate 652,738,901 of CM057450.1, read as the reverse complement.
ATTTACTTCTAAAACTGCTTTTCTGTCCCTTTAAGGTCCATAAACACTGAACTATATGTAAAGACAAATGTAACTTGTTCTGGGAATTAACATATTTTTTTTGTGCTAGTAGTGTTTGCCTATCTATTTTTTCCACAGTTAGTGCAGCTGATTGCAAAATGTCATCTTTGTAACCTCTAACCTTTTTATGGTCCCTCCTCTTTTTCTTGTACTGTAAACACTGAGAAGAAGTATTTGTTCAATATGTCTGCTTTTTCTTGATCCCCCTCCATAGAGTCCTCCTTCCCTCTTTAACCATACAGTGTTTCCCTTTGTCTTCCTTTTTCATGAACATACAGTACATACCTAAAAAAATATCTTGCCCCTTTTTGATACTGCAGGGAGTTCTTCGGTTTGCGCCTTTGCGCTCTTTATTGCTTTCCCTACCTCCCTCTGTTTTTACTTGATACACTTCCTAATCCTTCTCTCTCTGAGTCTGTTTATACTTTCTGAATGCTACTCTTTTAGCATTTACCTTTTCTGCCACCTCTTTTGAAAACCATAGAACCTTCCATGAGGTTATCTGCAATCTGGGCCCTGTTTGTGTCTGGGAGATTGGTTCTGGTGAATTCCATGGATGTCTTGGTCTTGGGCAGTGGCATTGGGGCAGGTCCACAGTAGCTGAGGAAGAGAGCAGGGGTGAGGGTTGGGGAGTTAGCAGGATTTCTGAAGTGAGTGATGGAGTCTAGACCAGGAATCTATTTTCCTTTAATAAAATACTGAAATGCTCCATCACTGAAGGCTGTGGTGGGTGGGGAGCATGATTCCAGGAGTGATTAGTATAGGAGTCTAGAGGAATCTGTTTTCTTATTTTTACAAAATGCTCCACACTGAAACCTGGGAGGTTGAGACAAGCAGGATTCCACAAGTGAAGGAGTAAAGGAGTGCAGAGGATCTATTTTCTAAATTAAATGCTCACTCCATCACTGAAGGCTTAAATGCAGTTTCATGTTGAAGTACCAGCTCAAGCCCTGAAACACAAAAATTATGATTCACACTGAAAATTGAATGTCCCGAAAACAGTTATAGTTGTGCAATGGGAAATTATAATCTGTAATCAAATTTCATAACGAGCAACAAATTTCCATTTTTACAAGTACAAGTTGTGATCCAGAATAAAAATGTGTTTCCAACAGATTTTTCTGAATCACAATAAAAAAATAGTTTTGCAAGACAAATTTAGTTTCACATTTCTCACCTCATGAAGCTAAAAATTATAGATAGCAATTAAATTTCATGCCCAGCAACCAGTTTGTTATGCCTAGTGATAATTTACGATCCACAGTGAAATTTCATATTGAGTGACCAATTTTTGTTAGCAAAACAGAAAATTGAGATGCTCAGTCAATCAATTAAGCTTTATTTATAATGTGCTTTTTGAATGTCAAAGTCGTGAAACAATGTCAAACATAAATATTCAATCAGATAAAACATATCAGAATATTTAAAATAGACATCAAATTCATGAACTCAATACTGTCCCCAATGGTTAAGCCAAATAAATATGTCTTTAAAGAGGACTTAAACGTCTCAGTGGACAGGCATTCTCTAATCCAATGAGGTAGAGTGTTCCACAGGGTCGAGGCTGCAAATAAGAACGCCCTACTGCCTGAGGTCTGAAGACAGACCATGGGAACCTCTAGCAATCCCTCATCAGTGGAGTGAAGGGGGCAGAGGGGGAAATAGGGTTTAAGGATGTCTTGCAAGTAACCTGATCCCTGTCCATGTAGGGCCTTATAAGTCAGCAGCGCGACCTTGAAGGTGATCCTCCATCGCACAGGCAACAAGTGCAGTTTGCGAAGCACATGAGTGACATGACTAGTTCTAGACAGACCTGTCAGCAACTTGGCTGCAGCATTCTGTACCAGCTGTCAGCGATGGAGGACCACCACCTGTAGCCCAAGGTATAGAGCATTGCAGTAGTCAAGGTGAGAAGACACAAAGGTGTGGACCAATGTAGGAATGTCCTCGGGCAGAACTAGATGTTTTATCTGGGCAACATTCCTCAGATGATAAAAAGAGGACTTAACAACTGCTGACACTCAAGTTTGAATCATGGTGCAGAATCAAATTTCATGCCAAGAAACCAACTTTCTGCTGCAAAATGAAAAATTATGCTGGGCAATCAAAATGTGTTTCCAACAAACTTTTATTTTGATTTCAATCAATCAATCAATCAAATCTTTATTTATTCAGGTGATCATCATTGAGCAAGGCTCATTTACAAGATGGACCTGATAAGGTCAAGGTTCGAGTTGGTGCATAGCAGTTACATCACATAGTTATGAGACAGTTATACATACAGAAAAAAGAAAATGTTATTTATAACACAATAATTTGCATATAAAAAATTATTTCTCAAGTCAAATTTAGTTTTGCACCACCTTAATGGTGCGATGCAGAAAATGCCACAATTCAAAACATGGAAAAGATGTTAACATGGCCAAGAGAAATATGTACATTTTATAATTATAATTGACTTATTGACTGAAACAAGCCTCAGAATCTGAACCAGCATGATCTAATAAGGTAGAGTTTTGTTTTTTACTTATGGCCTCTGTACAGAAATAAAAGTATGAATTAGTAGTAGACTTTCCAAAGGGACTGCCTTTTCACAGCATGCTTCTACTCTGAAAGTTTTAGGAAATAATTCCATTCCATGTAGGCTGTAGGTGAGAGAAAAAAAATACCATGTTATGTATAGAACAAAAAATTAGATGTTTACAGGAAATTGACATGTGACTCTCAGAAACAGCAGAAGTTGCCATTACAAAACTTTCCACAGATTTAGAACATGCCGACTAGACAACGTGTACAAAATTTCAGCTAATTTTATTAAAACATTGCCAAAGCTATTAACGTACAAACTTAGTGGTTTAACAATGAATGCCCTACTCAACCCTAACCATAGGGGTGCTACCATACCTTAATAATATCTATTATAGGGGTGTAGTAGCACTCCCATATTTAGGGTTGGGCACTGTGCTCAATGTTAAATCTCTGACTTTGCACCTTAATAATTTTGGCAGCATTCAATAGAATAGCCCACAAATTTGTATGTGTGGTCAGACTGTGATAGTCTCAAAACTTGGAAAGTTTGATGAGAGCACCTTATGTAGTTTCAGAGATCTGGATACCCCATCTTTTATAAAAGGGTAACTTTTTCCTATACTTAATATGAGTTTTTTGGGTTGTTTTCCTCTCATGTGCAGCCTAAATGGTACTGAATTTGCCCATAAAACCTTTGTGGTAGAGACTACCTAAGCTGAGGTAGTGCCTTTTTAAAGTTTTGTGAAAACATATTAAACAGTTCCATACTTTTGAGGATTTAAAATTTGGTTTGGGATAGCTGCCTGATGTGAACCAAACACTTATTGGCTTGTGACACTAGTTATATTTCACATCACTTAGGCGTCTCGAAATAAAAACATTCCTCACAAAGTGAAAATGTTTTTTTTTTTTTGTGGCCATCTTGTTTCTTCATTTCAGTTAACACAACAATTATGAAAACACATATAAATGGACACTGAGAAAAACAAAAACATAAATCTTGCCAAATGGGACCTTCTAAGGATGATTCTGACTGTGTTTTTTCAAAACATACCAGAAATAGTATGTTCAGACCTTGTGATTGTCCTTGTTCAATTTTTGGTTCATCAGACTTTTTTTGTTCAAACTGAAAACATTTAAGTTACTGAACTAACATTTTCAGTTTATGAACCAAAAATATTGTTGCAAACTGACAATTTTAGCTCATGAACTGAAAATTTTGGTGAGAACCAAAACTTCTGGTGCTGACCAAAACATTTGGTTTGAGAACTGAAAATGTTGGTTTGAACTGAAAATGATGGTGTGCAATCCAAACTCTTTCAGTTTGAACTGAAAGTAGTCCCGTGAAAGTGTAGCAATGGCAGGAATGTCCTCTTATCCCTAAAAAGTCCCATTTTTGTGTGAAACTCCCATTCTGAATCTCTGTTTTCAGTCACGCATCCCAAGTAACTATATAATGAAGATAAGTCTTCTATTTTGCAAAGGGCCCAGAGTGCCCTTTACCTCTGCACCCATAGCTGCATGGAAGCACAGGGCTAAAATGCCCTGTGCTTCCACAGTCAGAATGAGTTTTAGCTTTCTAAGCACAGGGGTCAGAGGGACCTGTGGTTCTGCAGCCCTAGACAGCCCCACAAATTCTTTACATCCGTAGCCAGCAGGCAGATGGTCACTTTCACTTGCATATGGACTCTTTCCTTAGTGAAGGGCAAAAAGGGTTCCTTTGCATCTGAATCTGTTAATGAAGGGACTCGCATGAATGAGGATATGTTTCACTATATCAAAAGAAGCAAAGTTCATTGTAAAACCTGATAATGCACCAGTTACTGATAGACATAATGCCACAAAAGTAGGGAAATATGGTGCCATGGTTTCCGACCCTAATTCCCCACCCCAAGCAGCAAAGAACAGGACCACACAAGTAACAACAGATACCATCATCACGTAAGACAAACAACAGACCCAATTTCCAGGTGACATAAATGCAGTATCACTGTTATGATATCCTGCCATTGTTTGCTCATGGAAATGGGTGGGCATTGGGGTAGATAACAATAAGGAAGACCCTACCACTAATTCACCAATGCTCCAGAGTCCCAAAGCCCTAGTGCTTTTTTTTTCCTTTTGCTGCTTGGAGGGGAGGAGTTATGGTTGGAAACGCTAATGCCATATTTCCCTACTCTTGTTGCATTAATTTGAACCCTAACTGGTGCATTAATGCAGTTTTACAAAAATATATATTATAGAGGCATGGTATTCCCCTACAGTTAGGGTTGAGTATGGTGTTGACTGTTAAACCTCTAACTTTGCACTTTAATAGCTTTGTTCCTGTTCAGTGGAGTTGCACAAAATTTAGCATGTGCAGTGTGGGAGGCAAGCCTCTCAATTAAGCCAGTTTCTTTCCATTAGGATGGGTGGATTCGTGATGTGGTTAGTGCGAAGGAAGAAAAATCTGGATTTTTGCTGCTTTTGCTCCCACCTATAAACCAGAAATTTGCAGGGTAGAAAGGGCTTACCTAGAATGGTGCCTTTCACTGGTTTGGTGAAAACATATTAATCTGCTCCAGAGTTATAAATAATTTTGAATTTCAGTTCTGAGCATTCTGAGTACAGACCTTCAGATAACTTTGATATGAAAGAAGAAAACCATCCCTCACTGATCTGACACCCACACAACCTCCACCCATGAAATATAGGTGGTATCAGCAGGGTGCCAACCCACAGTGCCGCTAAAGGTCATGTCAACACTGCAATGCCCAATCTCCAGTATTCACTTCTTCCCTACAAAAAGAAAACCATCCCTCATTGATCTTTTCATTTTCTTAATCTAAAAAAAGTCATCCATTGGTGACCTGCCCCACACCACACCTCTGTCTGTCTGTCTATATCTAAACATGTATTGAAGTGGACCGGGGTGCCCATCCTGGTACAGCCTCTCTTTCCCCCTCCCCTTCAGGCCAACCCTTTTGTTAAATATTTGTACAGAAACTAGGGTGCCCACTCCCAGTGCTGATGAATATCATGCCACATGGGGAAAATCCCAAGTGTCATCTTCTATCCTCTTACAATAATGAACAATGTCCCCGTCAATCTTTTTTTGTACTAAAAAAGGTCCATCGACAATCTGCCCCCAAACTGCCATCTACCTGAATGTCTGTCTGTCTATCTATCTATCTATCTATCTATCTATCTATCTATCTATCTATCTATGTCTGTCTGTCTGCCTATCTATCTATCTATCTATCTATCTATCTATCTATCTATCTATCTATCTATCTATCTACCTATCCCTCCATCAAAGCAGACTGCAGTCCAAACCTTGGTATCTCTTTTCTTGCCCCCCAACTCTCAGGCCCCCATGTTAAATATAGGAAGCACCTGGGTCACCATTTTTTGTTAAATAATAAGCAGATCATGGTCCCCAGCCCTGTTCTGCTTCTCTAGCCTCCTCCCTCCAGGTCACCTGCTACCTTTCATTTCTGGTACACAACTTGGGAGACTTGTGAAGTAAGATTAGACCACCCTTTTGTGGTCTAACAGTCATATCACAAGTAGAACAATTACACTACATAAAATGATGCACGTGTTTGAAAATCCAGCCCATAGGCTTTTAATTAATTAACTTTTTACTGACAGGATAGATGGCAGCTGAGAAGGTTGTGTGTGTCTGAGCTCTGTAGAGTGCTTCAGCCCTTACATTTATATGCTGGACTCAACATTTGTTAATAGTATGCTATCTAAGCCAAGCTTTTTAATGTAAATTTATTTCAGTTATTTATGCATTTTGTAATGGTCACAACCTTGAATGGAGGCTTTTTCAATTCTTTTCTATAGCAGCTTGAGTTGAGCCTGCTGACCGTCTGAGTGCTGTGACTGCTGAGTGTGCTGTCATAGAAGTGAAAGAGGAGTTTGACTATGACTGGCATAAAGGAAGAGTAGGAATCAGTTGATTTGTGGAGGCCAAGGAGCTGAGCAGAAAGGAAGATTGGAGGATTCAGGAGGAGAGTCAGGAGCATTACAAAGAGGAGCAGTGGAGAAATTAACTGTCAGTGGCAAGGTGCATGACTCTAGCTGCAGTATAGCTGCTAACTGTGATACAGAGTGGTTTGTGTGGCAATCTTAACCTTGCAAGTGAGAAGCATCTGATAATACTGTCAAATTAAGAACAGTGATTTTTATGAAAAGCTGAGCTAATCCACAGTCTGTTCACTGTATCGAATGACTGATTCACCGTACAATACTACTTTATTTATTTATTTTTTTTAACTCCATTTCTACGCCACCTCTGAGGGAACTCTCTCCAGCATCCTCCAGTCCGGTCTCTACCTGTGACCTGAGATATTCATCATTGTCCCTCACTTCAACCTGGCAGATCCCCCAGCTCTGAACTTCCTGGGGAGGGGCCACCCTATCTGCCCAGGGCACGCTATCTGAAGTTTAGAGTGCTGGATCTGGTGAGCTGGGGGATAGAGAGGAGGGTGCCCAGTATTGGGTGTGTGGTCTGTCAGAGGTGCCTTAAGCCTATCCTATGGCCGAGTTTTTCCTTTTTTTCCCACTGGAGTCATGCAATGACCCTGTGCACGGCTGTCCTGCTGGCATCTGCCACACTCCATCCCTGACGCCGTCTGGTGTGCTCCTTCAGTACCCTTTGATTTTCATTGGGGCCACCAGGACACCGGGAATTCTCAGATCCCACACTGGGGAGAAGAGAGCTGTCCTCCAGATGCTTGATCCTCTCCCTTCCCTGCTGATCCCCAGCCACCCAAGTCCGTCACTGAACCCAGGTTGCCAGTATGGCACAAGGTGTGGTGTCCAGCACCTCAACCCTCAGTGCCACTGGGCCATAAAATAGTACTTTTAGCTGCATTGTTTTTTCTTAAATACACTTAATAAGGAGGCTCATTCCCTTTAAACCATTTGGCATTTCAGTCTGTGCTTGATATGATAAATTCATATTACTGGGGCTTTAGGTGAGGATGTTATTGTAAAGGCTTACCTATTTTCCCATTTAGAGTTTACATATAGAATAATGAATGGATCGGTCTACATAATGAGAATTCTATACACACCCAAGGTGTGTGATGCTTCATAAACCCCAAGAGCAAAGCTCAGGAGGATTTCAATGGTGTCACACACACTGAGAACATGTGTAGAATTTGAGTTTTGCACAGCTACTCATGTCTTATTTGCTGCTTTACTTAAAGTGGTTGTTAAGTTGCTGGAGAAAATAGTGGCAAGGCAGTTATGGACCTTTTTGGAAGAGGACAGCAAATGGGATAAACTTTAGTCTGGTTTCAAGAAACCGTATTACAGTATCCTCTGTGTCGAAGGTCTTGGATGATGTCAGCAGTACCTCAGAGCTTGGAAAAGTTATTGGGGCAATTTTTTTACCTGTCCATGGCCTTTGACATGGTGGATCACAAGTTATTAGTGTGGAATTAGAAGGAGGTTGGTCTGGGGATAGGGCTTTGTTTTGGTTTAATAGTTATCTAACTGATAGAATCTAAAAGGTTCAAGTAAAGAGACAGTCAGGAATTGTCCATCAAAAACAGAGTTCAACAGGGGTCAGTATTAGACCCTTTATCATTTATAATGTACATTAGGGATTTAAGGAGCGCATCAGAGGTGTAAACTACCATCTGTATTCAGAGATGATATGGTGGTCTTCACCTCTGATGCTTCCACTGCAGATGTGCAGCTAGAGGTGCAGAATGGCCTTTAGCGGTTTCATTATGTATCAAAATTCCTTAAAAACAAAGGAAAAGAATATCAACGTAATGTTACTTGGAACAGTACAAAGGTTAAAACACATTGGTCATCCTCTGCAAAGAGGGAAATAGGATTGAACAAGCGGAGAGGTACAGATACTTGGAGTTTTGGATAGTTACCCAGGGATCAGGTAACTTACATATTACAAAACTTAGAAATAGAATTGGCATGTGTCTGGGTGGCCCTATATTGGGGAAAAAGGGCGCATAGATTTTGAGACAAGATTATAAGCAGCAAAAGTTCAAATTTTACTCATTTTTGATTACGCCAATATTGCTTATGAGTTTTGTACAATGGATAAATTTCATAAATTAGACCTAGAAACATAGAACTTGCTGGTAGATAAGGACAACTTGGCCCACCTAGTCTGCCCATTTTCCCTGCCTATAATGTCACCACTGATCCTACTTGTTCTCCTGCCCATTCAACCCCATTTCCCATTCCCAAAGATTCCCTTATGCTTATTCCATGCATTCTTGAGCCAAATCACTGTTTTCACCTTAAGCACATTTGCTGAAAGACTATTCCAGGAAACCATCACTCTTTCTGTGAAGAAGTACTTCCTCTTATTTATCCTAAATCTACCATCTTCCAGCTTCATTGCTTTATCCTTGAGCACTTTTTTCTGAAAAAACCCACTTCCTTCTCTTGTACTTTGTTTTACCCTGTGAAGTATTTAAAGGTCTCTATCGTATCTCCCCTCTTCCCCTCTTCCAAGGTGTACACATTTAGGTCCTTGAATGTCTCCTCATAGAACTTCTGATGCAGATCCTGCACCATTTTAGTTGCCCTCCTCTGGACTGTGTCCAGCCTGTCTATGTCCTTTCTGAGATGTGGTCTCCAGAACTGGACACAGTATCCTAGGTGGGGTCTTATCAGAGATCAATACAGAAGCAACACCACCACTCTGTTTATATCCCTCCTCATGCAACCCAGCATCCCACTCACTGTCTCAGCTGCCTTGACACACTGCCTGGCCACCTTTAGGTTGTCCAATGAGATCAATCAATCAATCAATCAATTAATCAATCAATCATGTATATTTTTAAAAAGTGCAATTCCTTTGTAGATCAAAGCACTTGTACAGCATAAAAATCCATTAAAACAAATAAATAAAATACATACCATCAATGGCTAAAAACCAGTTCACTCTAGTAAAACAATTGGCTAATCAAAGTCAGGGAAGGCCAAGGCCAAAAGATATGTTTTGAGAGCAGATTTAAAGCTCTCAATGGTCAGGCACTCTCAAATCCAATGAGGTACAGAATTCCATAGGATGTGGGACACAAAAGCAAAAGAACAGGCCCCAGAGGTCTTAAATCAAACCCTGGGAATCTATAGCAATCCCTCATCAGAGGACCAGAGTAAGTGGAGGGGGTGGTATGGGCACAGAAGATCTTGCATGTAGCATGGTCCCTGTTTGTATAGGGCTTTAGAGGTCAGTAACCTGATCTTGAATGCAATCTGCCAATGAACAGACAGCCAGTGCAGACTGCAGAGCACAGGTGTGACATGGCAAAATCTTGGTAAACCTGTCAACAGCCTGGCCACCACATTCTGCACAAGTTGCAATCAGTGGATATCAACTACCAGTAGCCCTAGGTAAAAGACATTGCAGTAGTCAAGGCAGGAGGCCACAAAGACATGGACCAAAGTTGGAAGGTCACCAGGTGGGACCAGGCACTTGATCCAGGTGATGTTCCTAAGATGGTAATAAGAAGTTATTTTTTTTTAATTCAGACTTTATTCACAAAATTTTCCACCATACAGGAGGCAGTAATGCAAATATGATCAGCCAGTTTGTAGTACAATCCAGCACTGCCCCCAAACCCCCTACCCCCCTGGCACAGCAGTTCTTTCATGTGTTGTAGTAACAAGCTATCCATAATAGCTGAATACTTGTTAAGGTAACAGATAACCAGTTGCACTTTATACCCTAGCAGTGATAATTAAAGTGTGAAGGGGACCCCAAATATGCTTATACCTTTGTAACCTGTTATGGAGGCTTGCAATAGCCTTCTCTGTGAAGATTTGCTAGGATTTCATGAATCCATTCCTGGTATGATGGACAAGTCCCTTCTTTCCAGTGCCTGAGAATAATTTTTTTAACCGAGAGTGCCATCATAGATATATGAAATCTCCGAATTTTGACCTTGATGGAAGACAAGTCTCCCAGGAGACAAATGTCTGGTATGAAACAGTCCTGTAATCCCAATAAAGGGTTCATGTTGATTTTAATTAAATCCCATAATGAGGCTATCTTGGGGCACGACCGGAATATGTGAAAAAGTGTCCCTACTTCCTGGGAACACCTAGTGCACCTATCTGTATCTAGAAGGCCCTATTTCACCAGTTTGACTGGAGTAGAGTACATATTGTGCAAAATGTGAAATTGCATAAGGCGTAATCTATCTTGGGACACATATTTATGACAGAACATCCAGAGAGCTGACCAGTTGAAGGTAAATTGGGGAAAAATGAGTTCCAAAAACTGGTAGGGCCATTACCACTCCCAAACCGCCATTGGTACAGTACTTGATATATCTTAGAGATAACACCTGAGGATTCGAGAAAAGAGGAAAGTTCAGGTACCAATGCAAAAGCCGATGGGCGGGGAAGGACATTACCAAAAACGGTAGTTAACAAATGCTTCAATTGAATAACCCTAAATACCTGAGAATCCGGAATATTGAACTTTCTGATAATCTCGGTGAATGGGAGCCAAACCCCAGAATTGTCCAGAAACGAGGAGACTATCCCCTCTCCTAACTGAGACAACCATGTACTAGAAACTTTCTGCTTATTTATGGTAAAGACCGGAGAATTCCAGATAGATTGAGACAGGTCTTTACTCAGGTTATATCTTAGAAAGAACACAGATGCGAGTGAACTTTACTGAAGTCATGATAGTGGGTCATTTATTAGCATTCTGTAAGAGGGACACTTTAACAAAGAGCATGGTCGAGGGGTCCATGTTCATAGCCTGGATAAAGTCTAATTCAACGTTAAGCCAGACTGGTCTCAGGTTTTTTGGTCCCGGTCTTACCCATTTTAGGTACTTAGCAAGGTGACTAGCCCAGTAATAAATTGCCAAATGAGGAATCCACAGCCCACCCTCCTTTTAAGGGGTGGCTAACTTGTGGTACACCAGCCTGGAATGCTTATTAGACCAGATAAACTTGGTGAAGAGTTTATGCATTTTCTGAAACCAGGATAAGGGGACAAATGAGTTGAGATGTGACAGGGGGTAAAAAAGACGGGGAAATACATTCATCTTAATTATGTTAATACAGCCCCATAATGAAATCGGAAGCTTGTCCCATCTCTTTAAATCCTGCATAATCATCTGAGAAAGAGGGTCTAAATTTTCTTTAAACCATAGGGAAGTGTTACGCGTTAACTTTATACCTAGGTATTTGATGACATGGGGTGACCAACACAATTCCAAAGGGACAATATCTGTCTTGAAGACCTTGTGATTAAGGGGCAAAAAGGACATCTTGTTTGCATTTAGCTTATAATTCAAAAAAAGACTAAATTTAGTAATCTTCCTTAACATATTCAGAATAGATGTTACCAGTTAGGCCAAATGGAGGAGGAGATCATCAGCATATGCTGTTATCTTCATCACATTGTTCCTGATCGGAATACCTTGTATTCCCCTGTTGTTAAGAATATTTTGAATAAGGGGCTCCAAATAAAGATTAAATAATAAGGGGGAAGGGGACATCCCTGTCTCGTACCTGAATGTAACAAGAAAGATTTAGACAAGGCCCCATTACCTGAAATCCTCACAGATGGAGACCGATATAGTGCCCTGATCCAGTCTATGAACATGGAGGGAAATCCAAATGCTCTGAGAACTTGAAATAAAAAATTCCAGTTTACCCGGTCAAATGCCTTCTCAGTGTCCAGGGAGACCTGTCCCGCAGGGAAGGTGACATCCCTGGACTCTGAAAAGATGTTCGAGATGGTGTGCAGGTGATCTGAGGATGAGCGTCCCCTCATAAACCCGACTTGAGACATACCAATCAGATCCAGGAGGACCAGGGTTAGCCTATCCGCCAATATCTTTGAAAGAATTATGACATCCTGATTCAACAGAGATATTGGCCTGTAGCTCTGAACCGATTCTGGGTCCTTGTCCGGTTTGGGTAATAGGACTATCAGGGCTTAAAACAAGTGAGTGTCTACTACAGCCCCAGAGAGAATGTGGAGGTAGAGACAGTGTAACACAGGCAGTAACTGTTCTCTGAAAACTTTATAAAATAAAGCAAAAAATCCATCCAGTCCCAGAACTTTATCTGAGGGCAGGACCTTTATAACAGTCAAAATTTCCTCCTGTGATAAAGGAGAGGATATGAAAGTTTTTGGGGGGTTTGACAGGGAAGGAAGGCGAGAATCCCTGAGGTACACCTCCAACTCTTCTATGGAAGGAGGACTATCCATATCCCTATATAGTTGCTCATAGTATGTAGCAAATTTCTGCACCATCTCTGAGGGGGATACCCTCAGGGATCCATCTGCCTGTGCCCTAATTGGAGGTATAAATCTTGCAGACTCTTGCTGCTTTAGACGTAAAGCAAGCAAGTGCCCTGCTTTTTCTCCTTGATCTGTGAAACTGGCTTTAGTATGGATGATAGCCAACTTTGCTTTCTCTCTTAATAATTCTAAATATCTTTCCTTAATTACTAATAATTTCCATCTCTCCGCCTTAGAAATATTGTTTGATTGTTTAGATTCGAATTCCCGTATTTGAGACAGTAATGATAATAGCTCTGCTTCCTGAGCCCTCTTCCTCTTTGTAGCCAAACTAATGAGAATGCCCCTTATGTAGGCCTTAAAAACTCCCTATAAAATGTCTGGCTTGGTGCTTTCTATTGGGTTAGTAGAAAAAAAGAAGTCAATCTGGTCCTTCACCAGTCCACAATACTTCTCATCTTTTAATAACTGCTCATTTAATTTCCATTGGATCTCTTTCTTGGGAATTTTAAGGAAAGGCAGATTGCATAACACCAGAGAGTGATAAGATAGCTCTCAACAGGTCGGGGTCAATCACATCAAGGTCTCTCTCCAGCACAAAGAGCTTTCAGGGACCTGATGGACGTTATAGGTCTTTGTGATATATGGCGTGTACTACATTCCAATGCAAGGGAGTACACTTTTGTTTCCCCGGTGCATGCAACTTCCTCGAGGATTGATTATATCCTAATTTCTCAAACCCTTTTACCAGGGGTTATAAGTTCTAGTATTGTCTCAGGGCCCCCATCGGATCACTCAGTGGTCACCTGCCCAATAGCCCCATTTACTAAGCAACAAAGGGCAGGTGGAAACTGAATAACCAAATTTTGAAGGAGCCAAAGATGGTTCAGTATATAATATACCAAATAGAGCAGTTTATTACTTCTAATTCTAACTCCATGGGGAAGCCTGATATGGTATGGGGTACCTATAAAGCATATTTAAGGGGGATTATAATTGGCCTAACATCGAAAAGGAAAAGGGAGAAGGCATCTCGGATTTCTGACCCTCTCTCTCAAATTAGGAGTATGGAGACTATTCTTTCTCCATCCTCCTCCGAGACATTCAAACAAGACTTAACGAAATTGAGAGAAGCCTACCTAACAATGCTAACGGAACCGAATTTGCACTTTTGAAAACAAAAGCGTTATATACCGATCAGGGTGAGAAGGCGGGTAGAATGCTAGCACTGCGCATTAAGCAACAGGAATCCACCAGACTCATTCCTGCAGTCCATTCTCCTAATGACAATTCCCTTAAGGTCTCACCCTCTGAGATAGCGGAGGAGTTTACAAAGTATTTCCAGGATTTATATGGCCCTATAACCAATTCCCCATCCAAGGAAAGACTTTATGAATATCTGAGTGATTTACAGTTGCCAACTTTTACACAATCCCAGCAAAAAATTCTGGAGTCTCCCATCTCTGAGAGTGAGATTGAAAGGGTAATCAAATCCCTCCCATCCGATAAATCTCTGGGCCCTGATGGGTTTACTTCCAATTTTTATAAGGTTTTCTCTAAGCAACTGATTTCCATTTTGCTGCCGCTTTTGCAAGCTATTCTTTCTGGTCAGGTGTCTGATCCCTCCCTTTTTGAGGCCCTGATCGTCTTGTTGTCCAAACCAGACAGACCGTCGGATCAGGTTTCAAGTTATAGACCGATCTCCCTTATTAACTATGACATTAAAATTCTGGCAAGATTACTAGCCGACCGTTTGGAGGCAGTACTTCACTTTCTAATCGGGTCAGATCAGATTGGTTTTATGAAAGGGAGATCATCAGTTGACCATCTGAGGGCTCTGTTTCACGTCTTCCTGGCATCCAAGGATGCTCCTCATCCAATGGTCTTGATCTCGCTGGATGCAGAGAAGGCATTTGACAGAGTCCATTGGAACTACCTATTTGTTACGATGGAAGTTTTTGGTTTTCCCATGAAATTCCGGAAGTGGGTTAGTTCTTTATACAGGTTTCCCTCTACCAGAATCTCATGTAATGGGGTTATTTCTAGCCCCTTCAAATTGCATGTAAGGACCAGACAGGGGTGTCCCTTATCTCCCCTTCTTTTCAACATTTATTTAGAGCTGCTTATCAGGAGGTTATCAGGTGCCCAGGGCATATTGGGCATCTCTCTAGGGGAGCAGGTGGTTAAAGTGGCGGCCTATGCAGATGATCTTTTGCTGCAGGTAACCCACCCACTCACACCTATTCCCACTATCCTAAAGCTAATAGGGGATTTTAGTAAGGTCTCAAACTATAAACTTAATGTAGGAAAGACTGTGGTTTTTCCTTTTAACTATAGGGTTTACAAACGGGATATTATTGCGTTTGGACTCACCTGGAAGTCCGACTATATTAAATACCTGGGGCTCCTTTTAACAAGGGATACAGCGTGACTCAGACAATTAAATATTGATGCACTGGTACACAAAATAGATCTTGGCCTTCGTAGGTGGACCCTACTTCCCATCTCTCTATGGGGCAGAATAAATCTAATCAAAATGAACATATTCCCTCTCCTGTTCTACCCCCTCAACATGCTATATGGCTCCCCCTGTCCTGGGTTAAAAAAGTGCATGGTATGATCTCCACTTTTATATGGGGTGATAAGAAGGCTAGGATGGTATACCATAAATTAGCTGCCCCAAAGGCTAAAGGAGGATTAAGACTTCATCATATCGGGCTATATTACTGGGCCAGTCAGGCCAATAAGTATCTTAGATGGCTGACTGTGGATCAACTGTCCTGCTGCTGCTGCATACATCCTGACTCGGTTAGCCGTTGAGTCTGCCTCCATTAAAAACACATTTTTCCCTGCTGTACTGTTATACACCAAGGTTAGTTCCTACCAGAGTCTCTATGTAGTTCCCCATAGCTGTCTCAATCAGGGTTCATACTCAGTTGTGTGCATTTCTGAGATATAAGAATCTCAAGGACATATTTCAACCCGCAGCAGGTAGTCCCAATTTTTTATTAGATGGTAAGCCTCTCCCAGCCACCTGGCTTTCTCAGATAGGAAATTGCCATTTAGAGGAGTGCGTGTCACTCAATAGTCAATGGTATTCTTCAGCCAATATTATGCATAAGTTTACGATACCTCATACAAGTATCTTCAAGATTTTCCAGTTTCGTCATCTCCTGGTTAAGGTAATGGGTTTGACCCCCCCTCCAGCTCCACATATCAGTTTTCAGGTTACCCTAATGGAGCTGGTGGGTCTGCCTCATGCCGTATCTAAAATATACAGTGCTCTCTTTACCTGGGCTTACCCTGACAATTATGCTCCCATCTCCTTTTGGGCCTCTCTCTTTCAGGGCAGAGATCTGGATTGGTCTCTCCTGTGGCAAAATTGCCATAAGTTTCTCAAGCAGGATAGACTTAGATTAATGCAATTCAAAATTTTGCACAATATTACTCTCCGCAGAAACTTGCAGGGCTTGGTCTTGTGTCCTCTCCCCTTTGCGCAAGATGTCAGTCTCAAGAAGGAGATCTTCTCCACATTTTCTGGAGCTGTTCTAAAGTTGTCCCACTCTGGACTGCGATTAAACAGCGTGTTGATCCTCTGTTGGGGCTCACAGACTTGTTCACCCCCAAAATATGCCTTCTTGGGGACTCCTCCTCCATTTCAGTGGTGAACAGGAGGTATCACATAGCCTTGATGTCGATGTCTGTTAAAAAAGTGGTATTAAGACACTGGAAGTATACAGATGTACCATCATATGTTGAATGGCTTCAGGAGTTACTTGCAAACCTCAGAACTGAAAGGACTATTGCCAGTCTGTAATAGGAATTGGGGCCCACTGCAAACTCTCTATGCACTACAAGTTTAAGCACTATTAGGCTATATCCACAGGCATAGTGTTAAAGGTGTAAAGAGGCACTGGGTTGTTCGGTGGTGCTGGGTTGGGTGGGGGTGAATCATCCTGCATCTTGTATCCGATGTATGGGGTGATGTTTTACACTGTTTTGATTCATTCTCTGTATTGGAAACTTTAATAAAATTTGAATTAAAAAAGAGAGAGGATCAGATACGGGGACCCAGTTGGATCGAGGTGGACAGCACACCCAGCAAGAGCTCTGAGAGACTAATAGATAATCAATGCGAAACTGCGATCCGTGTACTGGTGAACTAAAAGTATATTCCTGGATTTGGGATGCAAGACTCGCCAGACATCGCACAGTCCGCATTGGTCCAGCAAATCCTTAAAGGCCCTTTGCTCAGGGTACAGTCCCCGACCCATTACCAGACCTGTCTATATTGGGGTCCAAAACCAAATTAAAGCCCCCCCCCATAATAATGGGAATAGGGAGTATGGGAAAAATTGTGGTAATCAGCTTCATAAAAAGTGGGATCATCCACATTTGGCCCATAAATGCTGCCAAGCAATAGTGGCATGGCCCAAAGAGTACCCTGAACTAAGACGTACCTCCCCTCTGAGTCCTTGAAAACCTGGGTGGGAATAAATGGTACATCTCTGTTAACCAGCATCATGACCCCACAGCTGTTAGTAGAACCTGAGGCATTGAAAACCTGTCCCACCTGTTGTATCCTGAGTTGTAGTGCCTCAGTGTCTAGCAGATGAGATTCTTGCAGAAACGCTATCTGAGCACGCAGCAAACTCAGGTGTTTAAGCACCTGATATTGCTTGGATTTTTCCTAACCTCCTTCACATTCCACGTAGCTAGAATAATATTGCTAGCCATCTATATTGATAAAAGTGAGTCCAGAATGAACATTTGGCAATTACTACAACTGTAATCCAGATACCCTGTACCACTAAAACTGCTGTGCCATTCTCCCACCCCAACCCTCCCATCTCTACCCAAACTATCCCATCTCTCCCCAAATAACACCCCAACAGGACATAACATTAACACACCCAAGAATTTACCTTTAAACCCGCCCTCCCTATCCCCCACTGTCGCTAATGATGTTCAGCAACATACAGTTTCTTTCTCCCCCCAGCCCCCCAACATTACGCCCCTAAACCCGAGAAAAATCTATAAGCCCCTTAAATAGAAACAAGAAGGTGATGAGTGACTTGCATTACAGTAACGATCTGTAAAGTCGCCAGCTGATCCACTCCTGAGAACCAGTGGGAGTGACCCTGTGTTAGCAAAACATAGGCACTGGGAATATCAAGAGTTGCCTAGCTCTCATGCCTTGCCTACTGAAGGGAACACAGCTCGATGGGTATTGTTAAAACCAGGCCAAAGGCGATGTGTCCAGTCTGCCATATGGGTCATGCCCACAACAGGACTCACTTGCCCCAAGGAAACAGGACACACCACTCCCCATCTAATTGTAAAGCCCATGTGCCAGAAACCCCCCCATCCCTGATCATTAAAACTGCTGGCCCCTGTTACGTGAGTCTCGAGCTCCCTTTAGTGTTGCAGGAGCAAAAGCGCGTGGCAATGTGCTTTGATAAGAAAGCTTCAACACACCCTCTAAATATCCCCAAATAATGGGTAATGATACCCTGTGAGGCGTAAACCTTGGGCCTTAACAAAGCCATTCCCCTCACATACCTGCTAGGGGGTACTAGATAAGGCTATTGCAGAAATTACTCTCCCAAACTAGAGAAAAATAAAATTAAACAGTCTATTTAGGAGAATCAACAGTCCCAGACAAAGTAAAGCATAGGCAACCATTCAAAATCTGGTTAATACTAAAGAAATTGTGTCCTTCAGCCCTCTAATCAGGCTTAGATAGGAGTCCAACATTTATTTATGCTCATCCCAAGGAATCCTTCAAGTGACAGCCATCACATTTCAAACTGGAGCTCTTCCATTTACACAACAAATGGCCTGTCATGTATCTCTGAAGAGATCAGGCAGGGACATCTTTAAGCCAGCTAACACAGCCTCAAGATCCTCTAGAAGAAGCCCAGGTACCGCCACTTGTACCTGTAACCTGGCCGGGTACCCCATGCAAACTTAAGTCCAGCAGCAATAATCTTGAGACTACTGGGTGAAATGCAATGCATTTCAAATGGACAGAGCCCGTAAATCTTGCACTATCCTGAGCTTGACTTGCTCCCATCTGACTTCCTGGAGTTCTCTGACTTTATACAAAAAGTGCTGCCTCCAAAATTTAAAAATTGGCATATTATAGGGTGAGGTGTTGCTCTGGGGGCTTCAGCCTTAGGGATCTGTGGGCTTTTCGATTATATACTTAGCCCCAAAGGGAGAGGGGCTAGTGATCTTCTCCACCAACTTCTGGACAAATGCTATGGCATTCTGGTCTTCTCTCCGGCAGCCCAAGGATCACAACATTATTTCTCCATTCGACCTTCAAGGTCCTCAAGTTTAGCTTCAAAACATGCAAGTTTCTGCCGATAGCCACTTGGATCTAACCTTTCTACTTGTTTCTCCAATGAGGAGATCATGGCAGTGTTATCTGTAGTACAGACTGTAATCTCTTCCAGCTTTCTAGTTAGAGATTTAATCTCTGATGCCATTTCTTTTATCTCTTCCCGAAATGGCTTAAATTCCTCTAGAAATCTGCTTAATGTAAGTGGTTCCTGATCCATGACCTGATTTGTACCCTGTGGCTTCTCAGCTCCACTCGAGGCCCTTGATTTCTTCGGGGCCTTCTCTGGGGTAACTGGCGGGGTGTGCTTTTGCGGCGCCTTCTTCATATACACCTCCATTATTTCTCAAATTCGCCCAGCGAGAGCACCCGATGATAGGAAGGCAGTATATTGCAAACTTATAGGGTTTTAGGCAAATTAAACACTCCAAAAAACACTTTTAAAGAGTCAGGAGGCTGGAGCTATGCAGAGGAGTGTCTACCCGGTACCTTGCATCACATGGTCCCAGTAATAAGAAGTTATGACAGAAGATACCTGAGATTGTAATATTAGGCCACTGTTGAAAATAATGCCCAGATTTTGCACCCTGTCTTAGACAAGCAGCTGGTTCCCCCCTGAGCCAAAGCCAAGACAGTTGGCTAGCCCACAGCCCCAAACCCTGGAGACTTGGGACCACCACCTTCACCTCAGTCTTATCTGGGTTCAACATCAGCCAGCTGATACTCATCCAGCCCTGGATCTTAGAGAGGCAGCTATTAAAGACCAAGATAGCTCCAACCTGCTCTGGCACAAAGGACATGCAGAGCTCAGTATCATCTGCATATCAGCAAACTCTCAGCCCTTACCACTTAATAATGTCCCCCAATTGTAGCATATACGCTGTGAACAACATGGGTGATTGTACAAAGCCCTGTGGAACTCCACAGGGCAGGGAGAAAGGGGCAGAGGAATAAATCCCGACACCATTTTCTGAGTCCTGCCCATGAAGAAAGATTGAAACCATCTGAGGACTGTACCGACTGTCCACAGAGCATCTGCAGGTGCTCCAACAACACATCATGGTCACAGTGTTAAATGCTGCAGAGAAATTGAGAAGAACCAAGATGGAAAGGCTCCCTCAATCCCTCGCTATCAGGAGATCATTAGTACCTGAACAAGCGCTGTCTCTGTACTATGCCTCTTCCTAAATCTGGACTGGAGAGGATCATAGACATCGTGGATAATAAGATGGTCCTCAGTTGTGCCACAATCACCTTCTCAATAACCTTACAACAAAGGGTAGGTTAGAGATAGGTCTATAGTTTGCTAAGCAGTCAGGGTTGAGGGAGGATTTCATTAGAGGGGTACACTACCACTCCTCCGGGTAACCTGTGGGTAAGAAGGAGGCTGGGCACCATTTATTATGGTGACTTTTCAAACGCTTTGTCCTCACGGTGATGGGAGGGTTGGGTGACTGGATGAGGCTGTGGGCAAATTGGGTGACAGGATGTCACTATGCGTAAGCATGTGGGAGGGGAGTGAGCACGGTGAGCGTGGGCTGGAGGGGTTGGAGAGGCTGTGGGGTGGTGCTGTGGTGGCTGGCTGAGCTGCGCTATAGCGTTGGGGTTGGCAGTGGATGCGCAGGAGAGGTACTGCCTGGGTCTGGGCTGGCAATTGTATTACGCCTGGGCCTGAATCTTTTTTTTCCTGCTTTCACCCCTCAACATGCACCCTAATTGGAGTTGAGAATCCTTAAGTAGGAGGGCATGGGGAGCAAAGCCCCTTGCCGGGGTGGGGCGCAACCCCACAGAAAGCAGTAAAATAGAGTCCTGGCGCCATTGTCCTGAGTAAGGCTAGCTGGGAGTGCCAAAATGTTTTCAGCACTCTGACTGAGTGAGAACGGTAATCGCCTTTAGGCGTTCACCGTTATCACATAGACCCCCTCCTTTGGGAGCTCAGGAAACTCCTCTGTCTCCAACAAATATCAGACTATGTCAGCCAGGACTGGTCCGATGACCTCAGCACACCCCACTAGGAGGCGTGTTGGGCCCGGGGCCAAACTAATAGTATATTTGGCACATACCTTGGCTGATCTGCACAATGTCTACAATCACTAACTGGCTAAAGTCATACCAGACACACAGGGCCATTGCAGCCTCCTACCAACCTCTGAAAAGCCCACTTGAGGGCATCGAATAGATCTCTGACCTGATGGTGGCAACCTTATCTGTGATGTACTGAGAAAACTCATCACACTTACTCTGTGAAAGCACTCCTCAAGAGGGAAGACAGACTGGATTCCACAGTCTGTCAACAGTCGGGAAGAGCTGAGCTGGTTGATTCTGCAGAACCGACAATCTCCCTGGACAAGAATTCTGTCTTCTTATGGGAGACTGCTGATTGATAGTCTTTATAATGGACCATCACTCTAAGTCTCTCATCAGCCAGGCCAGATTTTCACCAGCACCACTCCAACCTTCAACCCCCCCCCGTCTCAACTCCTTCAAAGTCCCATCATACCAGGGGGGGCTTGGGGCAAGAGTGAGGGGGTGAACATGGACAGAAGCTAGGGAATCCAGGGCCACTGTCACCACCCTATTATAAGTTCATACCAGATCCCCTGGTTCCCTGCTTACACTTGATAGGTTCAGAAGCACCATAAGACCGTCAGGGATCAAGCCCCATTTAAAAGGCTGTTCTGGACCATCTCCATAGGGGCAGGTCTATTGGGGGAGCCTCAAAGCTGAACCTTATAGTATGAGGGTCCAACTATCTGACCAGTTCCACCACCAGATTGGAGATTTCCATCCCCAGTAGGAAGACCAGGTCCCAATGAGAGGCCATGACTATGGGTAGCAGAGGTAACAACCTGTGTAAGGCACAACAAGTTCATAAGTTGGAGGACATCCTGACCAAATTGCAAGAGTTTATCATTGATCCAGGCATTGAAATCCATCACAGTTAACCATCTGGGGATTCCAACACCAAGTCAAAGATGAAGTTGACTTCCTACAGGAACTTATTCTCACCCCCTGGTGGATGGTCTCAGTCCTGTTTGGTGATCATCTGTATCACACCCCCATTTTGTACTCCACCATGGGTTTCTGTGTCCCACATTCATTATTTTGCACTTTTTCACACTGAAACTTAGCTGACATACCCTTCACCACTCCTCAAGTTTCTCAAGGTGCTGCTCATCCTTTCCACCCCCCCCACAGTGTTCTCCCTATTGTAGAGTTTGGTGTCCTCCCCAAAGAGGCAGACCTTCCCTTCCAGCTCCTTGACAATGTCACTTATAAAGACATTAAAGAGGACTGGTCTCAGCACTGATCCATGAGGCACCCTACTCATCACCCTCCCATCCTCTGAGTGAACTCCATTTACCACCACCTTCTGCCACCGATCCCTTAACCAATTTCTTATACAGTTTACCATCTTTGGACCCACTCTAAGCTACCCAGTTTGCTTACTAGTTTCTATGTGGAACAGTGTCGAATGCCTTACAGAAATCTAGGAAGGCTATGTCCGCTACTCCACCCTGATTTAGTTCCTTGGTTTCCAGTCAAAGAACTGTATCAGATTTGTTTGACATGATGTCCCCTCCAGTGAATCCATGCTGCTTCTGGTCTTGTAACTCACTGGAGTCAAGATATTCCACAATTCTTTCCTTCAGTAGTGTTAACTTTTCAACCACTGAAGTCAGGCTGATTGGCCAATAATTGCCAGCCACTTCCTTGCTACCACTTTAGTGAACTGGGACTACATGTGCCCACCTCAGTCCTCCTGGACCACTCATGTTTCCAATGAACTGTTAAATAGGCCAATCAGAGGAACAGCCAGTACCTCCCTGAGCTCCCTCAATATGCTTGAGCGGATGTCATCTGGCCCCATTGCTTTGTCTAGTTTCAGATTTGCGAGCCACTTCAGGACTCTCTCCACTGAAAATTGACTAGTGTCCACCTCCCTCCCTCCAAATGCTTCTGTTACATATTTGTGGCACCTCCCAGTCTCTTTCCTCTATGAACCCTGAACTAAAGTATTTATTCAGTCTATCTGGCTTTTCCTGTTCCCCCTCTGCACACTCCTCCCTTCCTTCTAAATGTTACAAATCCACCCTGGTCTTCCTTTTTGCTTTCATACCTAAAAATGTCTTTCCCTTTATTACTGCCTTGGCTATTCTCTCTCTCTCTTCAGTTTGTGATTTTGTAATTCTTATTGCTCTTTCTGCTTCCTCTGTTTCCTGATACTCCTCTCTAGCCTCATTTTGTTCTCCAGACTGTCATATTTTGTTTTAAATTGTCCATGTGAGATGCATTGCTGTGATTGGTATACAAAATTAGGATGGAACTTTTCACCAATAAATGTACTTTGCACAAAATGCTTTTGCACTAAATATTCAGCACAAAGTTCCAGAATATTTAACAAAGAGGTTAGTGTTTAGAGAAAAGCATGCATCCTTGAGAAGAGCCAGGTACTATTTCAGTTACTGGGTGCCTTTAGTATGAAATTTCTTCCTAAGATATTTTGAATGCAGGGAATAAACCCTCCTTCTTTTTGACAAATAGAAACATGTTTCCTGTCTCTACCCCAAATGTGTGTTAAATGCAGGGATAGGAATAACATAATTGCAATACCTTGTTATATATATTGAGCCTTAGATATTTCTGAAGACTCCTGTGTCATTTGTTTTAATGTTCTAATATTATAGATGTACATATTGTTTATTGTGATGTTCTTGTTTTTCAACTGATATTTTATATTGCACTTACATATTAAATGATGTGAAACTGCTATGTATGATCACAGAGACATCATTGCAAATGAGTTTTGACTCAATAACTTAACCCTAAATAAACAGAGAACTTGAACTTGATATAATTGCTGGTGAATGATTTTTCACCCCAATGTTTTTTGGTGTTTAAACTTAATGGAAAATGTGTCACTGGCCTATTTTATTACATATTACACTAAAATAGACAAAGGCAGAAATTAAAGAAATATCTATATCAGACCATGCAATGATGACAAGTAATGTTATTCCAACATTTGCTCATAAATTAATACCTCAATGGAGGTTTTAGATCTCATTACTACAGGATATAATGTTTTTTCCAAAGCATAAAAAATAGATCTAGGAATTTTGGACATTTAATTGCTATAAAGAAATGAAAGTAAGTGCAATTAGTGATGCATTTAAAGTCACAATCAGAGGCATAATTATTTCATAGAAAACAGCCCAAAATAAAGCACCAAAAAAGAGAAAAAACTAGATATTGAGACACATGACTTACATGATAGATTAAGCTAAGAGACAAAGGAGCCTCCTTTAAATATGTGAGCAGTATTAGAACAAAAATACAAGAGAAAAAATATAGACCATTGAAAGACAATGAAATGAATATTCTTAGACTTAAAAATAAATTATATTATAATGTAGACAAGTCTGGCAAATTACAAGCATATGCACTAAAAAACAGAAACAGCAAAACACTATTACAAATATAAAAAAAATCCTTAGATCAAACAGTAACAAAAGATGTATACATATTTAAAGCATTTGTAGATTACTACAAAACAATTTATAATAAACAGATTTGCAACAACCCTGAATTATTGTGAGAATATTTAACAGAAGCTAAATTAATACCAAAGGAGATTTCATTCGATAAATTTACAAAACAAAATGGAATAGTTGCAATTTTTCCCTAAAAAATTAATCTCCAGGGACAGATGAATTTACTTCTGAGTTTTCCCAGGCCTTTATAGAAAAACTTACCCCATGGTTACATAAAATGACAAAGATGATGGCAGATGGCAGAAACCTTCTACTATCACTTTTGGAGGAAAATGTTATTTTACTCCCAAAAGAAAATAAAGACAGGCTTTTTCAGGAAAATTATAGGTCAACAGCACTTTAAAACACAGATTACAAGATAATCACCAAATTAATAGTACTTAAGATTCAGGACCAAATACCCAAATTATCCATTGAGACCAAAAAGGGTTTGTGAAAAAATGAAACAGTTTTGAAGGTCTCAGTGATGTGCAGTCTGTGATCACGTCTGTCAAACCAGAAGACCCAGAAGCTATTATAATCACTTTGGATGCAAACAGAGCTTTTGATCTTTTAAACTGGCATTTTATGTTCACAACATTAGAAGAATGGAGATTTCCAGCTTATCTAATAAAACCCATTAAAGTGTTATATAAAAACTCCAAAGCTTATTTTAAAACTAATCAATGTAAGTCAGAACCCTTGGAAATGTGTAATGGTATACATCAAGGATGTCTGTTATCTGCTATTCTTTTTATCTTAAGCCTAGAACCATCACTGAACTGTATAAGTATGAACAGTTTGATTGTAGGTTTAAGTAACCCCATTAATCAGCTCAAAATAATTGTTTTTGCTGACAACATCTTAATATTCCTGACAAATCCCCCCAAAAAACTTTTCTTGTATTAATGCAAGAATTCAAAAGGTTTCCCAAACTCTCAGTTTATAAATTAAACAAATCAAAATCAATGATATTAGTTATTAACAATATACAACCAGTTACAAAAGAGATACTAAAATAAATGAAAATAGAAGAAGCCATTAAATATCTGGGTATTTTTATTGCAAATTCTGTACAAAAAAAAATTAGAGACCAACTTAACATTTACATGGAAAGAATAGCAACCTTACTGGAAGCTGGCAAGATACTGTAAGTCATTATCTTTATGAGGGAAAATTGAAGCACTGAAAATGTTAATAATGCCTCATCTGTTGTATTTTTCTCAAGGGGTACAGGGAGCAATCCCCCAATCCTGGTTGGAACAGATGTGTAAAATATTCAAAAAATGCATGTGGCAAGGCAGAGTTGCTAGAACTGCTTGGGAAAAAATATCATAACTCATAAAGAAGGTGGTATAGGATGTCCAAATCCTTTACATTATTACTGGATGGCAAAACATAAACAAATAATATATTGACTTGATGCAGACAAAACTGAGATTGTTTTGGAAGGCTCCTACCAGTCCCAAGTACAAATAGTTTTATATAAAGAACACCCAACACAAACAATACAAAATATTCTAGCTTTTCCACAGATTTTGTCCCAGAAAAGAAATCCAATAATTAATGCCATGTATAAAAGAATAAAAAATAAATAAATAATTTGGATAAATTTTGTTGAAAAAGGTAATATAATGAGCTGGACAGAATTTGAGAAAAGGCGTATGAATATTCAGTTAAAAAATGCCTTGCTAAAATATTTAACTTTAAATAAACTGCAAACTTGAACTTGATATAATTGCTGGTGAATGTTTTTTTCACCCCAATGTTTTTTGGGAGTTTAATTATAAGTCAATGAAAAATGTGTCACTGGCTTATTTTATTACATTAAAAACAGACTTTGTGCATATCTTTTTAAAGTAGGCAAAGAACTGCATTTACAAAAAAAACATGTTTTGAACAGTAACAAAGACATTGCATAGTAAGTAAAAGAGGTGTTTGTTTAAATGCTTAACTGTTACTTATAAAATGTACCTGGTGAAAAACAATACTGTTCCTTATATAGAGGCAACAGACATTGTTAGATAGTTGTTAAAAGTTTGAAAAAAGTATTTCCCCCTTTTTTTAATTTGTTCTTCTGTCTGCTTCTGTGTTGAATAAAAATGTGGTATTATGATGATGCTTTTCATGCTGAGAGTCAACATGCTGTAGCAAGATTGTGTGAAAGAGAGAGAGAAGAGAGAGAGAGAGAGCACAGAGAAGCACAATTAGGAGTGTCATTAAAGTGCTAAAATGCAATGCAGTTTTTAATATTACAGTACTTCATTCTCAGTGCAAGAGATCAGAGAGTCCCTCTTTAGCAGGGCCACTGAAAAATCATGGCCACAATATAATCGTGGAAAGCGTGATTGCCTGCCCCCCCACAAAAACACACTTCTCACAGCATTGCCAGTTCTCCCCAGTCCTTTAACTCTAGCCTCCCCAGAAAATCCCCTGTAATGCCCAGTTTTTACCTTCAATGGGGATATAACCCACCGTAGATCTTCTGTGGCACCCCATGTGCTCAGGCTAGTGACTGTGATCTCTGAAATGGCTCCCAAAGTAATCTGACTGGTGCCTCCTGAGTTGTGATGTGCCCTACTGGTGCCTCCCAAGTCCCATATCTGAATGCAGTGCCACTGGCCCAACCAAACTAGCCACATGGATTAGCTGGTGTGATGTGCTACTGATGTCACTACAGTGCATCACACCAGCTGGGTCCAATCACACCCGATTGTTTTTTTTTCATTTGTTACCCTTTACTGTGTGCTCTGCCTCCCCTCAGGTCTGCCAAACCAACATAAAAGTTATGCGGACAGGTGAAGGGGCAATACAGCACTTGATTTACCTGAGAGAGAGACCGAGAGTGATATGAGAGAGAGAGAGAGAGAACCTATGGGACAGTGATGAGAGAGAGGAGAGCAGAAGAGGGCTAGCAGAACAGAAAGCAGGGAGTGCTGCTAACTGCTGGCTGGCCCCAAAATCAACAAAACAGCTAAATCACTGGGCACCCCCTGCCTGCTGCCAACTGTTAGAAACTGCTGCCAGCCTGTCACCAGAACCACTATTTCTGCACACCATTCCTGGAGACTTCTGCTGCTCCTGCTGCAGATCTGATCTCTCACAGTAACAGGTATGTTGATTTACAGGCTGAAATGTAATGTTGTTAGCATTTAAGTGAGTCTTGGAGGGAGGGTGGGGGTTTGGTAGGGTAGACCAGGAGGGTGCTTAAAAAATGTATGTTGGTCTCAGAAGGCTGGTGGGAGCCCCTGTGGGACCTGACAAGGGGTCAAGTGGTTAAATATTTTATATTTGTCTCAGAGGGAGGGTGGGAGCCCAGAAGGACCTGATGTGGAGGGCAACTGGTTTAAAAAAGCAACTGTGTTGCTCTCAGAGGGAAGGTTGGAGCCCCTGTGGGACCTGATGGAGGGGCAAGTGGTTAAATGTCTTATTTGTCTCAGAGGGAGGGTGGGAGCTCAGAAGGTCCTGATGTGGGGGGCAACTTGTTTAAAAAATTGTGTTGCTCTTGGACAGAGGGTGGGGCAACTGGTTAAAAACTGTTCTTCTCTCAGAGGGAGGGTGGGGCCCAGGAGGGCCATGACATTGGGGGTAACTGGTTTAAAAAATGTCAGCTCTCAGAGTGAGGGTGGAGCACCTGTGGGACCTTATGAGGGAGCACATGGTTAAATGTTTTTTATTTGTCTCAGAGGGAGGGTGGGAGCCCAGAAGAGTCTGATGTGGGGGGCAACTTGTTGAAAAAAATTGTGTTGCTCTCAGAGGGTGGTTAGGGGCCCAGGAGGGCCCTGATGTGGGGGGCAACTGGTTTAAAAAAAGTGGGTTTATCTCTGAGGGAGGGAGCCTGGAGGGTCTAGGTGGAAGAAATGGTAGTGATGTTTGTCTGTCTTTCACTTGCATGGTTTGTCCATGCCTCACTGCTGTGGTCCTCACAGATGGAGTGTTGGGGTACACCCAGTGGACTGGCATGCATGGTGAAAAAATTGTTCTTGCCTCTGGTGAGGGCAGGGGTGGAGCGGGTGACCAGAATGGTGCAGAACAATTTTTCCCCATTGTGTGTGGCAGTCACCTGGGCCCATTCCTCACTCCTGTGGTGTGTCCATGACTCGCTAATGTAGTTCCTTGGAAATGGAGTGGAGGGGTAGGCCCAGCGGACTGGCACACATGGCGAAAAAAATTGGTCTTGCCTCTGGTGAGGGAGCAGGGTGGAGCAGGTGACCAGAAAGGCACAGAAAAATGTGTTCCCATCATGTATGGCAGTCGCTTGGGTCCATGCTTTGCTCATGTAGTTAGTCCATGCATCATTCCTGTGGTTCATCCATGTGTTGCTCCTGTGATTCATCCATGCATCACTCCTATGGTCCATCCATGCGTAACTCCTGTGGTTCATCTGTGCATCACTCCTGTGGGTTGGAGAATGGATGAATGGGTTGAGCTGACATGGTACAATGCCTTGTTCCTGTGTTCTATGTAGTGCCCAGATTAAAAAGAAATTGAGTGGTAGCAAGAAAAAAACTGAATTTCTGGAGTCTTTGGTTCCATGGATACTAGTTAAGTCCATGGGAATGTTCAGTGACATGACAAGGCAATTCCAGGAGCTGAGGTTTTGAAACAAATCTTCCCAGCTTAGAACATTGTGAGATGCAAGTTAGTGGTGCGATATTGGAGGATCAAGCATCCCAAGGAAAGCTCTCCTGTCTTTATGCACTGAGGCTCTCTTCCAAGTCTTAAATTTTTTTGGGGTTTACTTTTGTTTTAGTTAAACTGCGCCATGTCTACACAGCCACCAAAGCACTTCCATCTTTCTCATGAAGAAGCCAAGGACCGTCATGTCTCCTATCTTGTGCATGCCCACAATCGGCTTAAGTTATATCTGGAGGATCTTTATGAGGATGGAGGATTGTGGTTTTGTCATGCTTGCACCCACACAATTGACTTCATGTGGAAGCATACAGTTGACATACATATGAAGTCACAGAAACATCTGGAAAAAAGGAAGCTGCAAAGAAAAACATGCAAAGTAAGCACTACTCACTCAGATGTTTGCAGTTATTTTATTTTTTACATATTCTGTCTTTCCCTTCCTAGGTGCAGCTTGAGTGGTTGAATCTGCTCTGTCCCTGTCTCCCAAGTCCATCTCACCTCTCTCTCTCTCTCTCTCTCTCTGGCACTGTGTAACCTCCTTCCCCCCACTGTGTGCACATGTGCCTTGTTCCTGCGTCCCCCCTCCTTGCCAGTAGAGTTCAACACTACCACCTGGCTTCTAACAGGCAGTAGTAAAAGAGCAAGACAGCAGATTCTCACCCCACTCAGGAAAGAAATGAAAGCAATCAATTGAACACTAGATCCTTCTCCTCCCTGCCAACCTGATCTTGTTCCCAAACAGGTTGCCAGTATGGCAGGAGGCAAGGCTCACAGCTACTCAGCCCTCCATGCCACTGGGCTGACCTACAATTTGTTTTTCCTGTAAAATATTAAATATTGTTTGCTTTTTTTTGTTTTCCAGGTACAGTTTATTTTTCCCTGTAAAATATAATATCTTGAGGTTTTTTTTTTGGCACACCTCTACAACAGCAGTTGCTGACTTCTTATTTCAGCCGAGCAATGGAATCGTCCATTGAATGGAAGGAATTTGTTCTGGAATTTGTTCGCTGTTTGACCCATGCAGACATACCACTGGAAAAGGCTTCTGGATTTCAGAAGTTCTTAAAGAAGCACACAAAACAAGGCAGCAGTCTTCCTGGACCAGCACAGCTTCGGAGCACGTAGCTCCAAGAACTTCGGCCTGATCATGAACAGTCACTGAAAGAGGTGGTGGAGAATCAAGATGTCTTCATTTTCCTGGATGAGACAACAGATGCCTGTGGATGTAGTTTGTTGGGTATTTTGGCCCAACCTTTGCTGAATGTTGGGGAGCAGCCACTCCTAATTGGTGTGGAGTTAATGGATCACGTGAACAACACCACAGTATCCCAAGCTGCACTAAAAGTGCTGAACACCAATGGAGGAAGCGTAATTACATCTTTGCCATTGTCACAGACAGTGCAAGTTATATGTACAAGGCTTTTGAAACTGTGTTGTCCTGTGTCCTACTTAATGCAGTGCATGTCACTTGCATTGCCCACCTCCTCAATTTGGTCTTGAGGTCTGGATGGACACACTGAAGACTTAAACACTGCTGTTTCCTTGTTAAAAAAAATATTTTGCCTGAGCCCAATGCATAGGCATCAGTACTTTGCCTTCATGGAATCCAAGCAGCGCATTGTATCCAAGATGCTGGTATACGCAGTGGTAATTCGTTGGTGCTACTGGGTTAATGCTGTTCAGTATTTGACAGACTATTTGCCTGTGTTAACAGAATTTGTTGAAATGCTACAGTCCGATGCAGCAACCTTGAAGCACCTGAAGTGCTTATTAAAAGGCAAAGCAGGAGAGCTGGTAACATAAGCCACTTTTGTGGTGGAACACCATTTTGAATTTGTTAACCTTTTCTAAAATTGCAGTCAAGCAGCCAGCCACAGGGACACTCCATATTTGGAATGGTTTAAAATGTGCATATGTTTTTGGACTTCTGTGCCACCACAGGAGAAACTGAATACAGAATGAATACAGTAGAAATGTCCCGCTGTTAATTACATGAAAATCAAAACTGTGTAAATCTTTTTCAGAAGGTTATGTTGGATAGCAGTCAGAAACTGGGCAAAATGTTTAAGTCTCGTCCCTCAGTTGGCACATTCAAAGCTGCCCAAATCTTTTACCCAAAGCAGCTGCCAACACTGGACAAAGAAAAAGCAAAATACACCCAGGAGCTACCATCTCTGGCTGGTGTTTCAAACTTTGAAGGGCATGGGTACAGAACTTTTGCCCAGTCAGTACTCAGTGACAATTTTAATATTGCTGAGTGGTGTGAAGCATAAAGTGATACAGTTCCAGTTGTGTCAAAAAGGTATATCTGGCTTCCCATAAGCACAGCAGACATTGAACTGACTTTCGCTGTACACAGACCTTTTAAAAGATAATTGGTAAAGTTTGACAGATGACAACATTAGACTACTTCTTATGTTGAAGTTCAAATTTAAATTCTAAAGATCTCAGTTGGATAATAGTTGCTGCTCATTTTATGATATAAAAATCCTTTCTTGATGATCTGGTGTGGTGGCGGTGGTGGTACTGTGCGTTTACTGTAGAATACTAATAATGTTTATTGTTCAGATTATTAGACTTCTGATTTGATGAAGTGGTGGTGGTGGTACTACTGATTTTACAATGATGCTACTATTACGTATACTGTATTTTGATCATTGTGTGTGTGTGTGTGTGTGTGTGTGTGTGTGTGTGTCTGTGTTTTTAATAAACACTTATACCTTATGTGTGTGTGTCTCTGTGTTTTTTTAATAAAAATGTATACCTTTTTGATGACTGACTTTAATATGCATCACAAAGCAACTGAAATCAAAAATGCATATTTGTACCTCACAGAGGAAAATGTGTGCCCAGCAGCCCACAAAATCCCCACAAAATACATGCAAAGTCCCACAAAATCCCCACAAAATTTGGGAGAAAAAAGTCCCGCAAATTCCCCACAAAATCTGCTAACAAATTCTGCAGTTTCCCAGTGGCCCTGCCCATTAGTAATAATCACATATATGAAGGCATAGAAACGTAGAAACACAGAAGTTGATGGCAGATAAGGACCACAAGGCCCATCCAGTCTGCCCATTTCTTTTCCTACCTTATGAATGTGCCATAGGCCTTCGCTCTGTCAATGGCCTATCTATTCATACTCATCTGTATTGCTCCCTTATGCCTATCTCATACTTGTTTGAAGCTCTGCACTGTATTCATATCCATCACTTCCTGAGGTACGCTGTTCCATGCATCCACCACCCTTTCTGTAAAAAAGAACTTCCTCACATTACCCCTTAATTGGCATTCCTCTAATCTCATGCTGTGTCCTCTTGTCCTGCTATTTTTCGTATATTGAAACATGTTAGACTCTTTCACCTTGTTAATGCTGTTAAGGTGTTTGAATGTTTTGATCATATCACCTCTCTCTCTCCTTTGCTCTAGGGTATACATACTGAGCTCAGTTAATCTGTCTTGATATGTTTTCTGATGCAGTCCTTGCACCATTTTGGTTGCCCTTCTCTGGACTGCATCAATTTGGTTAATGTCCTCGTGAAGGTGTGACCTCCAGTACTGCATGCAGTACTCTAGATGGGGCCTAACCAGTGTCTTGTAAAGAGGGATTATTACCTCCCTCTTACGACTTGTGATTACCTCCCTCTTACGACTTGTGATACCCCTACTAATACACCCTAACACCCCCCTAGCCTTACCTACTGCATTAGAGGTCTGCTTGGATGATTTCAGGTCATCAGTGTTGATGATGCCCAAGTCTCTTTCTTCCTTTGTGACTGCTAGCAACTCCCCTCCCAGCCTTTAGGTGGCTTCATAGGTGAAAAAAGAAAGGCAAAGGGAGGCATAGTGAGTCTGAAGGGGGAGGATGGGGCCACATGTAGGATGACAACAGTAAAGCTGACATATTGAACAGGTATTTCTGCTCATTCTTTACTGAGAAGAGGAGGGTAATGGGTCTGAAGGGAGTACAAGGGGTGGGAATGGTGCAGAAATGGACACAAGTCCCTTTACATGAGAAAGGGTCCTGAAGGATCTGGAAGAAATAAGAGTTAATAAAGCAATGGGGCCAGATGGAGTGCACCCCAGGTTCCTAAAAGAACTAAGAGAGGTGGTGGCTGAACCCCTTGCAATGCTGTTTAGCTGATCACTGGAAACATGGGAGGTACCCAGAGACTGGAGGACAGCAGATGTAGTCCCCTTACACAAAAGTGGGAACAAAGAGGAAGTGAGGAACTACAGACCAGTCAGTCTCACTTCTGTAGTGGAGAAAATCATGGAAGCACTACTAAAGGAGAGATTGGTGGAACATGTGGTTGCCCATGGACTATAGGACCCAAGGCAGCATGGTTTCACCAGGTGGAGGTCATGTCAGAACAACCTCATTGAAATTTTTGACTGGGTGACAATGGAGGTGGATCAGGGAGAGCAGTGGATGTGGCATTTCTGGACTTCTGCAAGGCCTTTGACACTGTGCCACATAGAAGGCTATTAAACAAATTGGGGAATATGGGAGTGGGTAGGACAGTAGTGGTGGTAGGTAGATACTGGCTGGGCAGCAGGACACAGAGGGTGGTGGTAAATGGCTGTCACCCACAGAGGGAAGAGTGACCTCAGGGTACCACAGGGATCAGCGCTGAGACTGGTCCTATTCAATGTCTTTATTAGTTATATTGCACAGGACCAAGGAGGCAGAATTTCCCTGTTCACTGATGATACAAAGCTTTGTAACAGAGTGAACACCCAGAAGGTATAGACAGAATGAGGAGGGACCTGCAGAAATTTGAAGAATGGTCAGGGATTTACAACTGAAGTTCAGCATAGAAGTGCAAGATAATGCATATGGGGCACAAAACCCTGGAACAACATATAAATTCAGGGGAGGGGTGAGGCTATAGTATGCCCCAAGCAGGACAGGGATCTTGGTGTTATCATCTCTGATGACCTCACAATAGGGAAACAGTGCAACAAGGCAGAAGGTAAAGCAAATAAGATGCTGCGATGCATAGGCAGGGCATCACCAGCAAGAAAAGAGGTCATAATCCCACTATACAAGACACTAGTAAGGCCCCACCTGGAGTACAGAGTACTTGTAAGTTCTGGAGATCTTACTTATGTAAGGACATAGACAGGGTACAGAAGGTTCGAGGAGTACAACAAAGATGGTACATGGATTGCATCACAAGTCTTATGAGGATGGGTTGAAGGACTTGAATATGTGCTCCTTGGAGGACAGGATGGAGAGAGGGATATGATAGAGACATGCAAGTACAGTATCTTACAGGGAGGAACAGGGTGCAGGAATACATTATTTTCCAGTGAAAAAGATGTTCCAGAACTAGAGGGCATGGGATGAAGTGGGAGGGAGGGTGATTCAGAGGAAATGTGAGGAAGAATTTATTTACAGAAGGGGTGGTGGATAAGTGGAACACCTTGCCAGAGGAAGTAGTGGGGACTTAAACAATCACATGATTTGAAAATACATGGGATAGACATAAGGGAATTATAAAGGTCAGGGGTAATGAGCAACAGACTTCTAGGAAAACATAAAGTGAACTTGCAAGCTAAAATGGGCAGACTGGGTGGGCCATAGGCCCTTATCTGCTGACAGTGTCTATGTATCTATGTAAGCACCTTATACAAAAGTTAGCTGATAGTAAAATTTCACCCACAGAAATAATACAATACTCTGGGCACAAAAAAGTGGAATCCTTTAATGAATATTCCAAACTAAACCCAGAAAAGCAGCACAAGATTTTTCACATCCTAAGCAATGCAGAAGAGCCTACACCATCCACATCTGGCAGAATACACCCCATGCCTTCCACATCGATGGCAACCTCACAGACAAATGCGGCAAAACCTTTACCCCACTCTGGAAAGAAGGACTATCTGCCTGTTTCCACCACCACACCATAGCAGCCAAATATATTACCTTCAATATTATATGAGGTATGAAGTCATAGAACAGAACAAACATGTATCTCCCCACACAAAACTAGTACTGACCATTACCTTTTCTCTCCTAACAGGACAACAACATGACAGCACCCCGAAGAAACGTGCAAGGATGATTTCATCAGATTCTGACTCAGACTAACAGAAAAAGCTACCACCTTCTCTCAAAAATGCCAACAAAGTACCTGAAGTTTCAATCTGTTTGATGAAGTGAATCAACTGTTGACAAATGGAATCCTGTTGTACTGAGCAGTAGTCCGGTGATGAAAACCGGCAAAATAACTTTAATTGAAATGCGTCACAAAGCAGAAAATAAAACAGTACAAAACAATCACAATGTACCTCCAAAAATGAATAAATCCTCTAGGTAACAAATGATACTCCATGGCACATGAACCCTGAAATCCCCATCCCCAAAATCCCAAAACACCAATGACAACGCATGCACATAGATGCATAAGCACACAAACCAATCATAGTGCACCACAGACAGTCTATTCAATACTATAACCAAAAAAACCTCATGATTACCACTTATATGGAACCATACAAGACTGAGACCAAACACACATACAAGAAAGTACACATTACCAAAGAATGAACCTCACAATAAACACAAATGCCTATTGTATAAATAGAATACATGATGGTCTGAACAGAGATATGACAAATATTAACACTCGTGAATAGTGACCTTGGATATCATCACTTGTGGCTCCACTATGCTCTGCCACTCATAAGATATCCCAAGGTCGCTGTTCATTTCTGTTGATATTTACCATATCTCACTCCAGACCATCAGGTATTCTCCCTCTCTCTATCTCTCTCTCTCTCTCTTTCTCTATATATATATATATATATATGTGTGTGTGTGTGTGTGTGTGTGATAGATAACCCACTCTGAGGTGTGCAGTCATGCTCTGATATATGCATGCCTTGGTGTGCGTCAACCGCCCAAGGAGTGCGTATATCAGAGCACAGCAGCACACCATAGAGTGGGTTATCTGTTTTATAAAATGGCAAAATTGTTTTGGAGGGGGGTGAAAGTGCAGGTGTGCAGTCATGCTCTGATATACACACAGTCACGTGATGTGTTTTAACCAATCAGTAGATGTGAGTTTTCCTACTATATATATATATGTATATGTATATATCTATATACACACACACACACATATATATATATATATATATATATATATATACATATGATACATGATGGGCAGAAGTGGGATATGGAAAATATTCTCACTCCTGCAGCGTGAGATATCCATGCCTCATGATGCAGGAGTGAGAATATTTGCCATATCTCACAATCTGCACATCACGTTTACGAGTTCTACAATAGGTGAGAAAGTTTTAATTTGTTTTATCTTATGTCGTTCTGTTGCTGTGAGTTGCTGCTGTGAGTGAATGGATATGAATGGGGTTTGTATATGTTGTGCAATTGGTCGTTGTGTGTGTGAGGGAGTGGTAATAGGTTGATGAGTGTGTGAGTGTGATCTGTGGTTGGATGATGAGTTTTGGTAGGTGGGACATGTCCGATAGGTTTCCTGTAGATGCTGTGTGTGAGTTTCCTTTTTCCCTATATTTTATTATGTGTAGTGTTTAATTTTTGTTGTATGCTGCCAAGTAACTTCTTCATTTTGGTTGGCTTATATGTTATTTGTTTTGGAATGTCTGTGAGAAGCTCCATGGGAACTACAGGTAAGAGAGCAGTTTTGTTTGTGTGAGTGAGGTGCTTTTGTTGCCATTGAGATGCTCAACTTTATTTTTTACTGAGACCGACAGCAAGAATTACTGTTTCAGAGTATATCTCATGTAAGTAATGCCAGTTTAAAGAGGTTATGTTTAGGTTGCTGTAACATGAAAAATGCAAATAAGAACTGAAGGCTTGATTGTGGAAATATGTGTGCTGTGCAGTTCACTGGTATGTTAGTCAGAGTCTGTAGTCAGATTTTCTTTATGTTTGTTATCGCAGAGATCATAAATGGGATTTGATAGGTTTACAGTTTGGACGCAGTGTAAGAGACAATGGCACCAATCAGCAGCTTGTAGTACAGAAATATGTCGTTTTATGTGTGTACCATTTGATGCAGTGAGGACTGTACTGCTTTAGGCTTCTGGCGTTTGTGAAATTGCAAGCAAAGAATGAAGAATGCAGACCAGCTGTTTAATTGGGTACCGCAAAACATTTCAGTTTCACATTTAAAGAAGTTCTAACTCACACTGGGGACATGCTGCTGGAGTGAGAATATTGGCTGATGGCATAGCTACAGAATGTGTAAATGTAAATATTTTAGTGTAGCTGTGTAGCAAACTATTTACCTCACTAGGGTGAGAATACATGATTTTATTGTCAATGAATACAACACACCCTATTGTATAAATATATATATATGTGTGTGTGTGTGTGTGTATATATATATATATATATATATATATATATATAGTGGTGGTGCAATAGTGCCACTATATTTAGGGTTGAACGGGGATTTATATGTTAAACCTCAAATTTTGCACTTTAATATCTTCACAGCCATTCAACGGATTTGCACACAGTTTTATGTGCACAGTCTCAGGGGACAGATCTCTTGACATACCTTGTTTTGTTCTGGTCAGATGGGTGGATTTCAAGATTATGGATAGCAGAAAAATGCAGACAATCACAATGTGTTTGCTGTTTTCTGCCACTGCACAGAAACCAGATGATTTGGAATTTTGGTCTGGAACTTTTAGGGTACTAAGGGCTTGGCCCACAGAAGTGCCTTTCACTGGTTTGGTGAAAAAAATGTTTATACATTCCAAAGTTAATTAAAACAAAATTAGGTTCTGAGCATGCTCAGTAGGCACATCAAAATAGCTGTATGAAGTTTTGTATGGGGAATCCTTTTTGAGAAGTTTTCCATGTGACACCATCTTGTTTTCCTTTTATAATAAAAATTGAAAAACACAAAATGGCACAGTAGAGGTAGACTAACGCATGTATGTTGGTCATCAGGACCCTGTTAGCTGGATTCAGCAGTTGTAAATAGGTTGTTCCTTGGTGATTTATTTATATTTTATTAAGTGCCATGGCTATTGTTTAGTACTTTCTAATCTACCATGCATTATATTCTATATAATTCTCCCATGATTGATTCATTGTTTGAAAATGCTTGTAATGTTTTGCATTCTGTAGCCTAAACCTCGTTGTGCTACCATTTTTGCATATTTTTACTGTACTTACTGTTGTTACCCCCATTTCCCTTTTCCCCATGACACACCTGGAAATGAGTTATTGCAGCTCTGTGTGTCTCTCCTGGTGAAACTTTTCAAATAAAGACATAAATAATAAGTAACTGTTGGAGAAATGCCTTTGAAATTTGTTTTAAGATTATAAATCTTTTTCGTGACTCGTGATATGAAAAAATATTTTTTCTATCACAAGTCATGAAAAAAGATTTATAATCTTAATGAAAAAAACAATATTTCAAGGTAATTTCCCCAACAGTTAAGTGCTGAATCCAGCTAATGAGGTCCTGATGACCCACATACATATCTTGGTCTTCCTCTAGTATGCCATCTTTGTGACTTTCATCCTTTTTAATGGGGAAATCCTTTTTTGTTTGCTACTATCTTTTCCCTTGTGTCTACTGGTACCCCCCCGACAGCCATTCCTGTATTTTGTAAGCTTTCCCTGTGGCACCCCCCAAATCGCTGTCCTCATAATTTGTAATGATTCCCTAGTGTTTACTGGTGCCCTCACACCTCAGATTGATGTCTCCATATATGGGACGCTTTCCCTGATGTCTAGTGGCACTCCCCATCTGATCACCATCCTTCTTGACATTTGTCTTTTCCCTGGTGACTAGTGGTATCTTCACCCTCTGATGGCTGTCCTCTGAAAAAAGAAAACAGTCCTTGATATCTTTTTAAATCCTGTAAAAAGAAAATGGTCCCTCACTGTACCGTCCCCTGACCTCCACTTAGCACGTACCACCTTGCTTCCCCAATACTCCCCACACACCTCATTCACCTGAACAGGTCTCAGGGTGGATATCTACCACTGATCATAGGCATGTCTTGCTGCTGAAACCTCTGTCTGCTATATGGTAAACTAAGGTAAATGCTGGCAGGATAGCCTAGATGTTAAAGTATCAAGCTGCAAATGAGCTTGGTACATTAAGCAGACCAGGCCTAGGTTTGATTCTCACAACTTCCACTTGCATACTGTGTGACTTTAAGCAAGTTACTTAACTGCCCAGTGCTCTAATGTCATCCCTGAAAACAGGCACTTGTGCCTAGTAGGGTTTACACAGTTACCAAAACCTAAAATAAAAATTAAAACACACTTCAGTGTATTTCAGGTGTTTTTAACGTTGCCATTTCTGCATATTTTTCTGCAAATTTTCAACATGGCCTTTGGCAACCCACCTCATAAGCAATGTCAGGGAATTATTCAAATCCAGCTTGAAAGGCAATTTCATGGTTGCTTGTGAAATCACCTTTCAGTCAGGATTTGAACATTTTTACCACCCTTGTTCATGAGGTGGGGTCATAAGATGGCAATGTTGAAAATTTGTGGAAAAAATATATAAAATGGCAAACTTATGAGCATACCTCATTATTTTGCTACACTTCCTTGTAACTTTGGCAATTTTAAATATTTTGACCCCAAATATGTCAACATAACCATCTCATTACACTACCTCATGAACATGATAGCTGTCGTTTATCAGACCCTGAACAAACTGTGTTTTCACACCTGTGGTGCGCAATGGCTTTGCAGTGGTGCAGAATCATGTTTTGTCTAGGATTTCAAAATTTTTATAACCATGTTTATGAGGTGGGGTAATAAGAAGGCTATGCTGAAACGTTCCTTCCTGTTTTAATTGAAATGCAAGCACAGAGCCCTCTGGACCCTGTGCTTCCACAGTAATGTACTGTATATGTATGCATCTAAGAAGGAATGGGAGACACACATGCAAATGAGAATAGAATTATAGTATCTCAAAAAGTAAGGAAATTATTTGCAATAACACCCTGCATTAATGCAACATTTATGGTTCAGGCTCAAGCGACAAAGTAGGAAAATGTGGCTTTAGGTTTTCTAATCCAAAACTGCACCACCAGACATGAAGCAAATTAGATATGCAGTCTTCATTGTGGTTGCCAACCCTAGAGTTCACTCCATTCTATACAATCCAGAAGCATACACACCTAATGGGGTGAGCTTTAGGAATGAGAATCCCAAGGAAGACTGCACCACTGATTTGCTTCAGAGCAGGTGGTGGGGTTTTAGGTTGAAACCCTAAAGACACATTTCCCTGCTTTGATCACTGTAGGCTGAACCCTAAATGTTGCATTAACACAGTTTTGCAAAGAATGTATATATTATGGGGGCAATCATGTCCCTATAGTTAGGTTGAGTAGGCACTTTCAATGTTAGAAACTCAAAATTTTGCACTATAATAACATTGCAACCATTCAATAGATTTGCACAAAATTTGATATGTACCATAGATTTCTTGATGTGGCAAGTTATGGTCTGATTGCATGTGCAGTTTCTAAGTTACAGAGAGGTGAAAAATATGTTTTCATTGATTGACATTGGGATTTTTTTGAACTTGCCTACAGCCCATATGTTGTTTTTTTTTTCTGAAAATTTCAGGGCAGAAAGGGACAACCTCACAAATATACCTTTTGCTAATAATAGGCTGTGTTTAAGTTATTGCAAGTTAAAATTTTGAAAAAAAAATATTTCTGAGCATGCTCAGTAAAAGCACTAAAATATAGCTGTATGAAGCAAAATAGGATTCCTGCTTTGTATGTGAAAATTCCTCTTTCATATGGCCAACATCTTGTTTTCACTTTGCCTGAAATATTCTAATTTGGAACCCCCCAAAATGATGACCTGGGGAGGAACGAACACATGTAGTTTGCTTATTGGGACCTCTTACTGTAGGTGTATTTTTAAGCAATAAGGTATTTCTTAGGGTTATGTTAATGTCCTGTTAATCACACCCTGGGGGTGTAATGTGGCACGAGGCACAGCCGAGTGCCACATGCCCTAAGGGTGTGATTAATAGGACATTAACATAACCCTAAGAAATACCTTATTGCTATTATGGTATTTGTAGAAGTATTATTTTTGTGTAATTTTAAGTTTAATTAAGTGTTTTGTGTACTGTTATTGTTATTTTTAGTAAAATAGTCCTTCCGCAGTGTTGAGGTCCAGCAGCGAGTGTGTTACCTAGGGGATGGCATTGTATGAGATAGTGTCAGTAATTGCTAATTTCTGTCACTGTCATGCGGTATTGTAGGTTATGCAAAGCGGTAGGCTAATTGTTAACACTGCGGGACAGTTTGCTGTGACAGTATTTTTTGGTTTTTTTGCAGGTTCTGTTAATATGTTACAGTTTCAAACCGTCATCGGTAGAGGTAAAAGTTTGAATGTTACGTGATTTTACTAACATACTAACATACTATTTGCCAGCAGATTAGGCCTTACGGTCTATCGAGTCTGCTCGAACTTTAGATCCTTAGTTGGGTGCCGAGACCCTCCCATCCCTTGTGCTCCAGAAACCCGATCATCCATCCCCACCCCTGGGACAGGACATCATCTGATACATCCACTTTCTGTGTCTGTCCCATCCTCTCTTGAAGCCCTTCACTGTGGATCTCTGAACTAGCTCACCAGGCAGTGCATTCCAAGGGTCCACCACCCTCTCAGTGAAAAACCTCCTCCTTTTCCCCCTTACCTTCCACCTTTCAACTTCAAACCATGCCCTCTGGTGATGCCTCCCTGCTTTAGTCTAAAGATCCCCTCCATGTTTACCCTATGTATTCCCTTGAGGTACTTGAAGACCTCAATCATGTCCCCCCTGTCTCTCCTCTCCTCCAGTGAAAACAGGCAGAGCTCCTTAAGTCTGTCCTCATACGCCAAATCCCTAGCCCTCGGATCATCTTTTGTTGCCCTCCTCTGTACCCTCTCCAGGAGCTGTATGTCCCTCTTAAGGTGGTCTCCAGTACTGTACACAGTACTCAAGGTGTGGTCTAACCAGTCCGTTGTACAGCAGCAGAATCACTTCCTTGCTCCTAGAGGTGATACCCCTTACGATGCATCCCAACATCCTGTTTGCCTTGCTAGCCACTCTCCTGCACTGCTCAGAGTTATTCATACATGCATCCACCATGACCCCAGGTCTTTTTCCCTATTGAGGCCTCCAGCACCTCCCATCCCAGGGTGTACCTGTGTTTAGGTTTCACCAAGATGCAACACCTTGCACTTGGTGATATTGAAATTAATTTCCATGTGTGAGTCCAGCTTCCAGGGTGTCCAGGTCCTCTTGCAGGCCAACCTCCCTCTTCTCCCTCAACTACTGCTCCCATCTTGGAGTCATCCGTGAAGAGACTCATTTCACACCCTATACCCTCCTGATGTCCGATATGTATGCTAAACAGGATCGGACCCAGGACCAGCCCTGCAGTACCCCACTACCAACCTCTCTAGGGTTCGAGAGCCCCCACAGACCACTACTTCTGAGTGCATCCAGCTAGCCAGTTTTCAATCCATGTGACCATCAAAGGGCCTACTCCTAACCCTTATTTTAATTAAATATATCACTACCTGACAGCTTCATTTCCGCACTGGTCCATTGAAGCACAGTTCTTTGATGACAGCGTGATCAACTGAAAACTACTGTGACTCAAATGTTTTTACTTTTTTTTAGTTATGCTTTCAGTAACACGACTTTGTATGTCGTCCTGTTGCCTAGCGACAGTGATATTGTGGCCAATGGTATTGCTGTCTGTTTCATAGCAACCTGTATACCTCATGAATATTTATGAGGAGATCTTATTGGACAATTTTCACTGTGGTTTGTATGCTCGCTCTTTATTGGGTCTCAATGCTGTTTCTGTGGAGACCAGGAAGAGGTGGGCGGGGAGAATGGTAATGATAATTTTGAAGTGTATATTTACTTATTTACATTTTGATTGCACATGCCATTGGGTTTGTTTTCTTGATAAACTCCTTAATTATCATTTACTTTTTTTACTGAAATGGGACAGTATTATCGATTCAGAATGTTGAGTAGGATCGCGGTTGACGACTGAGTCATGTTTTGGGTGCACAGTAAGAACGATATTATGAAAGGTACTTCACTTTTTAATAATGCAGCAGGGTTACAAATAAGGTGCACAAATGTTGAAAAGTATTTAGCATTAACTGGATAGTCGATGTGATGATAGTGCATTACGTTATCTGTCACTGTGGGGGAGGAGTGTTGCCACGGGTATGTGGTAATAGCCGTATGCGATGATACTTGGTAGTCTATACATTTATCTAGTTTGTGTGATTAAATAAATTTTTTTAATGTTCATAAGATGTGATTGAGAGGGTTGATAGCGTTTACCTATTTGGTGACTAAGCAGCAAGAACAGGCACAGGATGGCCTGTGTGGTAATCCAAGATGTATTCAGATGACACAGAGACTACACAGTTTTGTCTGTGCATTGAATTGTTGTAATAACAGATTCCTTGTGGCAGATTTCTTGATTTCTGACAAAAGCAGTAGTTAACAGTTCATTGAAATAGTTCTCAGATTTATTTGCAGCATGTTTTTCTTTCTA
Organism: Neoceratodus forsteri; assembly: GCA_016271365.2. Classification (NCBI taxonomy): domain Eukaryota; kingdom Metazoa; phylum Chordata; order Ceratodontiformes; family Ceratodontidae; genus Neoceratodus; species Neoceratodus forsteri. The sequence continues at coordinate 652,694,978 of CM057450.1, read as the reverse complement.
TTAACTGATTGCTTTATGTGGCCTAATAACGTTTTTGATAGATTTACTTTTTTTGCTTTATTAAGGAGTTATCCTACCACCACAACCCACCAACCCCCACAATACATAGTCAATCATATGATTCATGAACAGTTACATGGCTGTTATGACGGATAGTTTATTATAATGTGGAGGCAGCTGTGTAGTGTGGGATGAGTCTTTCAACTGATAATCTGGAAGCCTTGACTGTTTTTATAGCACACAGTCATCAAACTGATTTAAGTTTGACCCTTGTCAGTTCGCGCTTGCTTCCTAGTAATAGCTGGTTTAAGTTGAAAACAGTCTTTGGATTTCGTGTCTGTGCTTGTTAATAACTTTAGGAGGAGTGTGCGGACAAGATTATGTTACTCCTATAGCTCATTTTTCGCTCGTGCAGTGATGAGGCATGAGGCCTAGCTGGCTGTCATATTGTGACTTAGTTGTGAAACTATGTTAAGTTGAAAGCATCTATTTTTTTTGCTGCTTGATAAGTCCTACTGTGGCTTCTACAGTGCTCCCAGATTCCCAGATGAGTTACTTGGAATTAGGTGACATGAGGAGTATGGTGAGAAGAAAATAATTTCATTTTTTAAAAGAGAGGTTATGTGAATAAGGCAGACTGAGCTCATTAATGTCTATGTGAGCATGATTTATATGTTAATATTAAGAACCTCTAGTATAATTTCACCTCTTTACATTGCTACTTACGCTGCACTTATACCACTTTTATCATGTCTATGGCCCAATCTAATTAATGTCAAGATCCAGGGCCATCTGGTGAGGTTGTGATGTGACAGAATGGCAGTGAGAAAATATGATGCGTCCTATCTATTTAAGCAATAGGACATGACCAAGGGTTATCAGATTGATCTGTTAATAACCTTAGGGGTGTACTATGACACTCGCCACACCTTGTGCCACAGTACAGCCCTAGAAGGTGATTAACAGACCATTAATATAATACTTTGTTTTGCCTTATTGCTATTATGATGTTTTTAAGCAGTGTTAAAGCTTGTTCAGCATATGTGCAAGCTCTACATGTATGTTCATAAAAGATTAGCATAAGGCTGTTAGAATGTTTCCAGACAATCAGAAAGCTCCATTTCTGAGACCCTTTTTATAATACCACATAGTGTGTCCACTGATAGCATCAAGGTGTACCTTGGAGTGTTCAGTCACTAAGTTCAACACCATTCTAGCATGTTAGGCCCAACTTTGCATGTTTCGTTATGGAATGTAATAGGTGCTATTGCAAAATAACCCTAAAGCACATCACAGCTGTTGTCAGTCTCTACATGGCATGGTGAGGTGAAATGATATGCGATATATGGCTGGTGTTCAATGACACAGCACAATGACTGTGTGTTTTTGCAGGTGTGGGCTGAGGTCAGTGGCAGTTCAATATTACTCTGCCAGTTACACCATGCATCTTTGGATTGTGTATTACCAAGAACAAGTCCTGCGAGACAACAATTGCCATTTTAAACTGATTGTTTAACAATAAGGATACTGTTCTGGGTAGTGCCACTTTTGTACACAGTCCGAAATACGGTAAAATAATGGTTGCTGATGCATATGTAGACATGAAAATTTCTATTTTTGACAGTCAATACAATGCTGTTAACTGTTTTTTCTAAGGTAGTACATTTATTATGTTCTATTATGTGTTTTCATACTGTTTCATTTGCTATTTATACCATTACCACAAAATATTTTTAAATACAAATAAACTTTCTTATCAATTACAACAGTGCATTTTATTTTTAAACATTTACACGGCATTTGTTGTAGTACTAAACTAACATTGTATTCTGTGTCCGTTTTTCAATACTTTTACATTTTTCAATATTTAGTTCTCATAACAGTAGTTATAATGCATCTCTGCTTAATATGGTGGCTACTAGGTATGAAATTACTCTAAATACTATTCTATGTAGTTTTACCTACATAGTAGTACTTAATATTTAGAATTAACAGGTGCTTGAATTGTTATGCACATGTATGTGCACCCCACCACTTATGCTACAGTTATTTACATAGTTGTCATTGGTTGGTATGTACTTTGAAAGCTGAACATTAAGAGGATTGCCAGTTGAGATTGTGGTGGTGGTTAAGGGCTTACTTTCACTTGTTTTGGTTGCTACATTTTGTGGACAACTGGTGAGAACAGTGGACCACTTCTGCCTATCTGAGGTGGAAGCGCTCCAGTAACTGTGGATTGATGATTCATTTCATGACCAGTTACTGACATTATCTCTTTTGTGTCAAGACCAGCCGCATGGAGTAGGTGCACTGCTGTGCTGCGCGCACAGAGTGGTTGGTGTATCTCTGCTTAGACAGGCTAGCTTGCTGAGTCTTGGCATCATATTAGCGAGATATGAAGCTCCCATGGGTGATCTGGAATACCATATTTCCTGTGTATTCAGAAAGTCTTGATTCTGTCTTTTTGGGTGCAAGTAAAATGCATCTACATCTGAGGGGATTTTAGACAGATACTTTTTAAATGACGATACAGGACACATGGGGTCGTTTGGGGTTTCGTACATATAACCCCTGAGCTTCTCCTTGTTTGGTTCATGAAACCCATGATGATTTTTTGTGTCCTCATTAAATGCTAGTGTTACATAGTTATTGTCATTCTCATCTTACCTGATAATAAATGAAGATGGCTTCAGTTCTCTGAGTCCGTGCAAATTGTAGTTGAACATCGAACCACACCTTTGCACTAACCCAGAGGCTGTATTTGTGTTCAGTGCGTCACTTGATTTAAGCTTTTAAGGTCGGGCCACTTATCCTTGGGTAGTGAGCTAATTTATCATCTCCTTTTTCATGAATTGTCTTTAGGAGACCTATGAATACATTGTTTGCTGTTGTGAAATCTTGCCATGCATGATGTTAACTTTCCTACTGTATGGTGGGTCATTGAGATGCCTGTTTAGTCCAGCTTGATGCTGACATAGCTTCCCAGACTGTAGTATTTCTTGTCCTTTGTTCTCACTGATGCATAAAACTCACAAAGTGTACTATTAAGTTGTTCTATGGTATACTGTGCAGTAAGGGTCTTTTTTGTGTCACTCAGCCACTCCTGAAAAGTTTTACTGCCCATTGTGATGCCTTCCTTGTGTTTTGCTCATTACAATCTCCCTCAAGGACATCCAGATCATCATTAGTTGCTTGTACGTGCCTTCCTGGTAACATTTGTGGCTGTGAGACTTCTGTTACATGATGATTGCTATTTTTTTCCAGCTACATTTTAGGGAAAGACAAATTTAGAGTTTAGTATAGGCTTACATATGTTTGCTTTGCTGTTACATTGGCAACTGTCAAGGATGAGATAGGGATATATTTAAATGGAAACATGCATGTACACAGTTACACAGCTCTACACCGCCAATTGCACTATTAGTATTATTATAAAATATGTTTTTCAACAGTGTTAAAACTTGTTCAGCATATGGCTAAGCTCTACATGTATGTTAATGAAAGATTAACATAAGACTGTTACAATGATTGCAGCCAATCAGAAAGCTCCATTTCTCAGACCCTTTTTATTATAAAAGATTTATATAAGATTGGTAGAATTTTTGTAGGAAATCAGAAAACTCCATTTCTCAGAATCTTTGTATTATTATATTTAGTTCACTGCTCTTTTTTGCAGGTTTCATTTAATTGGTGTTGGTGGTGGGAGTTCAGCAACTCTACCCATTGTGATTTGGTCATACTGACAACTGTTTCAGTCTTATGTTCAGGAATGAAAACTATGCTATTATTGGGATGATATTATGGTTACCACGGCTGCTAAACACCTTTTTTACAAATAGTTCTCTTTTCTATTTTTTCAGGTGTAATATCCCCTGCTGACCCAGTCAAGTCCATGAGCTGAATGAACAGCCCAGACAGTCAGTGAAGGTGAGATGTGTGCTGAGCAGGTTCAATGTTAAAGGTGAGGCAGGCTCCGGTTTGTTTTTTAGATTGATACTGTGGTTAGTATAGCCAGATAATTCACACAGTTATTATAGCTTCATAGTACTTCTTTTGATATTAGGGGGATGTGGGTGTGGGATGAGGTGGTGGTTGGCTGAGATGGGAGTTTAAGAAAAAAATCTGACATGTTGAGGAAAATGGTAGTGCATTTATGTTATTTATTTTTTAGGTCTCTTAATTGAGACAGAACATGCAACCTGTATTTAATTAGATACCAGGAGTGTAGTGGAGGTGGTGGGTGATGTGTGAAGTGCAAGTGTGGTGGGCGTCCCATTCATATGCGGAACATCCAGATATTCAGCACAGGATCTGCGATGCATATAGTGGCATACACCCCACTTTTTGATAATTAGGGTACTATGAAGTTGTACATGGCAAAAATAGGAACAAGTCATGCCCAGCCATAGGCGGGCTTCTATATTGCAGGGCACAACATGCCAGCTGCCAACTGTGGGTGGCCCCCTCATGCCCAGCTAGAACACTTTCCTCAATCTCTCTCAACTGCCACTGTCCTACCCCTACCCACAACCATCACCTGATCGCGGGCATAAGTTCATAACAACCCTGGTGGTATGGTAGTGGTATGGTAGTAGCACACCATCACCCGATCATGGGCATAAGTGAGGTCACACCCTGGTGGCACAGTGGATGAGTCTCCATCGCGTGACTGTGGACGTATGTTCAATATTTACCTGATGGCACAGTGGAATGCTATTCTATTTCTGAACTTCGGTAGATGCTCAGAATATTAGATATCTGTTGTTGCATATTTGAAAGAACAGCATCACACAGGACCTGATCACAGGTGGATAGCAATCACAATACTAATGGTACGGTGGTGCCACCCGTCCACACCCACACACTGAGGTACCCCAGCACCCAGGAGCAAGCCACAGTCAACAGTGGTCAGTAACACCATGACTGCATGCTGTTTGCCCAGCCATTAACTGACAGTATGCAGTATTGTCTCTGACCGTATTGGTGCACTGCATAGGACGATGGGCACATACACCATGCTGTACTATGCAGAGCCGATACATTAATAAATGTGTGGAGGGGGTACAACTGCTACAACAGGATAAAGAACATGGATAAACAAGGTGGGGGGGCACTGTTACACCAGGGATATTCTGAACAGATGCTCATGGTCAAGCTATGGAGAGTGCCCCACTGCAACATCAGGTTTGTTTGCAAATTATGCCTGCGATTGGGTGTATGTTTGTGGCATATGTCAAGGGACTGCAGGAATTGGCCCACCAGGTGATGCACTCTGGTGGGCGCCAGCTGCAAGTTACAGGGGTCAGTGCACCACATACAGATGGGAACATTATGACATGTTTATCACATTATGATTTCTGTCATTTATTACAGGCTTATGTTGTTGGGTTTGTGGAACACAAGGTGGGAAAGGCTTGTGGGATATATGGAATAAGGGAATACTCAATCTTTTAGTAACTGTTTCATTTGCTATGTGTAGATTTTTTTGGGTTGGGAGATTGCTGAATGTGTTTTTTTACATCTAGACTCAAAAAGAAGTAAAACTATCTTACTGTTTGTGTGAATGGGGGTGGGAGGCATTATATGCTTTGAGGTACATTGATGCTTGAGGATCATTATTTACAGTGTTATTTTATGCGTTTTTTTTTTCTACCTACAGACTTTATTGCATTTTTTTGTGCAACTTGCAATGTGTACCTGGTGGTCGCCCAGGAGACATTGATTTTTTATTTCTAAGGTGCAAGTACATGTTGGTGGCTGACAGTTTTACTGCTGGGGTAATTTTGATTAGATCGCCAATTACAGTAGCTTTTGGGTGCACTACTACTATCTACTGATAGGTTACAGCCTATCTGTGCTATTTTGGGGGGGTTTGGGGGACGGTTTTGCACTAGATTTTATTAGTTGTTTTTTTTACTCTGAACTGGCAGCTGCTATCTATTATGTACAGGGAGTGTTAAACATGAGCGTACACAAGTTTTGCAGTTTAGTCATTGAGTGACACACAGGAGTCATTTCTTGAAAACTGCTTCATTTTCTTTGTCGTTTGCGGGGGTGTGTTTACACTGATTTTTTTATATTTGTCGTCAGACAGCTTAGCTACTACGAGTCCAAACTTCTGTGACATGTGTGAGTTGTTATATGGATTTTTCCACTATAGTCAATTATTTGTGTCATGCTCATTCATTGTTTTACATGGAAGTTCTGTCAGTGTTAATGTGTTGTGGGGCGCTTCACATTGTGCCATACTGTTATGTTTTTATGATTATACTGTTGCCATGCGCACTGTGTGCTTGTGAAGTGCTGTTAATGGGATTTACTTGGGACACAGCATCGCGTCAAGCAGGGTGAAGTTATTTTTACTTGTTTTACATTTTACTCGCCATTGATTGGATGTGAGGGTATGCATGTTTTTATTCATAGGGAGCCTAGTTAACCATTTATCTACTTTCATCTCTGGGGAGATTTTCTTGATTTACTCAGTGACAGCAGGTTACATTCTTGATGCCTCACGCTTTAAAATTACGCATGTGCAGTACCGTTGGATTGCTATCCCTGACTAATTAGTTTTACAAAAAGAAGGATGTGCTTGTTTAGCTTAATATTTTAGTAACTGTTACAGTGAACAGCTGTTGAAACAGTTGTGTGGGTATACATGAGGGACTTCTGACAGGCTGCATAATTGAGGCTGTTAAGTGATGTTTATGGCTTATGTTTCCTGGGACACATGCAAAATGGAAATTTCTTTTTATACAATACTCATAAACTAGAAGGTGGCCCATCAGCTGCTGTACAGTTGGGAATGCTTGTCGCTAACCCCTGCTTTAGTGCAGGGACCTACAGTATGTGTATCAAGAGGATGGCGGGAGGGCACTGTTTGGATGGTTCCAATAGTCACAGTAGTGGTGTTCACAATACTGTGGGTCTACCTGTATCAAAGGAACAAGTGGTGGAGTCATTAGCCAGGGAAAGAGACTTGTGATGGAGATGAGCCACCTCAGGCATATGCGGTAACATGGCAGATGGCTCCGTTGCACCCCTTGTCTCTGTCCTAACATCACAAAATCAGAGCTGCAGGCAGTACTGGTATACAGATGTAGGGCAAGCAGTACATCTTTGTCTGGGAACTTCATTTTTGTTTTCTAGTCTTTTTATTTGTTTGTAAGTTTTGCCCAGGAGATCAAGCTGATTAGAAACTACTTTCCAAGTAACACATAGGAGAGGAGGAAGATAATTGTTAAAATGATTAACATTATGTGTTTTACATACCTGCTGTGACACTAGTGGAGTTTGAGATAATTGCTTATTCTGCACACTTAGAAATAATGTAACAGATGTGGACTCGGTTTCTGCGATTATGGGCTGCAGTGTTGTTTTAGGTGTCATCTCACTTTGAACCAGCGATGGTACATTAGATGACAGCTGAGATAAAACTATTTCATCTGTGGGCATCACTGGGTTTGGTGCTGTTATAGTCGAGGTTGCAGTGATTAATTCAATAGATGTACATTCTGGCGTTTTTTTTTCTATTTGGACTTCTGTGATTACCGCCGCCTGTGACTGCGAAACTGCTTCAACTTCATTGATGACAGCCACTGTTTCATCTGCTGTCCAGCTGTCAAATTCAGATGAGTCAAGGCTGTGATTTTCATTAAGCCTATTCACAAATAAGTCCATCTCTATGTCCATTAGCTTGAATGACAGATCCATTTTTTTCAGCTGTCAGACAGATGGAATTTTTTTACACTGATATTGTGATACGGCGAGTCATGAAACGGTTACTTTTTTATGTCAGTTTTCTTATGATTTCTTATGATTACTCGGTGATACATATTTTTTTACAGAGACTGTCACTGCTACTATGGAGCAGTTGCTAAACAATGGCGGTCAGCTAGGCAGTTTTAGAATTTTTTTATAGAATGCTTTCAAATTTAGAATTTCATTATGTGTATCACTGCTTTTGTGATGAGGCTGTACAAATATATTAATCAAAGATTAACGTAGGGCTCATTTTATTGTGTCAACCAATCAAATGAGGCCAATCTGGATCACATTACTATAATGCACTTTACTGCTTGAAATGCCCTTAAAATTGGCTTTTATTTAATGGTGAAATACTTCTTTCGTATTCATGTAATACAAAGTAGGGTCTTACTGTATGATGAATCAGTAAGATCTTACTTCATATGATGAGATATGGAGTAAGATCCTACTTTATGAGCCGAAAATAGAAATATTGCTTTAGAAATAAGTTTTACTGCCAAGATAGAGATGCCCGATTCCCAAGTCTGCACTAGATAGCATTGTGGGATACTGGGAAGTCAACTGCCAGAGTCCCCAACATGAGAAAACTGTCCATTTCTGACAACGGGGTGCCCAATCCCTGTGTCAGCAGTAGCCCCTCCAGGTGGGACACTGGGGAGCCCACTCCCAGTGTCCCCAGTTATATCATTATCCCACCACCACCAGTACTGTGGGACACTTCGAAGCTGACTCTGAGTGTCCACAACATGAGAAAACTGATCATTTCCTAAAATGTGGTGCCCAGTCCCTGTGTCAGCAGTAGCCCCCACCACAGATGGGATGCTGGGGAGCCCACTCCCAGTGTCCTCAGTTAAATCATATCTCCCACCACCACCAGTACTGTGGGGCACTGAGGAGCCCACCCCCAGTGTTCCAAAATGTTTATTTATTAAAATTATACCTGAAAAAAGAAAACAGTCCCCTGACATCTTTTTTATTTTTTAAATCCTGTAGAAAAAAAAACACTCTCTCATCATTTCCCCATCCCCCATCCCAACTCTTCCACTGAGCAACCCACCACCTCACATTGCCCCTTGCCCAAAACTTACCATTGGAGGTTAGTGTCTGTCATTTTCTGTGAACCAAGACACGTCTGCACTCTTCAAAGCTGGACCACAAACTGAAGAATTGAGGTAAGTGGCCTATAATTACTGTCAATGGTGTTTTGAACTTATGCTACTATCTCAGGCATTTCTAGGTATATTTGCACCAAATTATCAACATGGGCTTTTTGCGACTCCCACCTCATGAACACTGGCACTATCATTTCGTTACTCAGTCCTGAAAGGTCACGGCACAGAACCACCTTTTGGGGCCAATTAACAAAACAACAGTGCCAGTGTTCATGAGGTGGGGTCCCAAAAAGCCCATGTTGAAAATTTAGTGCAAAAATACCCAGAATTGCCTGCTTTACACATGGTCTTTGAAATTCTTCTACACACACTCTTAACTTGGCAATTATTATTTTTACTCCAAATTTTCAACATTACCATTTTTTCACACCACCTCATGATCAGTACAGCTGTCATTTTTTACATCCTGCCTGAAATATGTTTTCAACCCAGTAGTGCAAAATGGCACATATGCTGTGCAAAATCACCTTTCAGGACTGATTAACAAAATGACAGTGCCAGTGTCCATGAGGTGGGGTCCCCAAAAGGACATGCTAAAAATTTGGTGGAAAGATTCTTAAAAATACCTGAGTTATGTGCATATGTTGACTTTATTCTACTCACACATATAACTTTGCTACTTTTTAATCTTTTGATCTCAAATTTTTAACATAGCCATTTTTTCACACCACCTCATGAACAGGATAGCAGTTATTTTTTGCATCCTGCCTGACATGTGTTTTTGCACCTGTGGCACAGAACGGTGTTGCACTTGTGCGTAATTACATTGTACCTTGCATTTAAAAATTTCTCTGTACCAGGGTACATTTATTTATTTATTTATTTATTTAAGCGTTTAACCAGGAAAGCATACTGAACAGGGGTTGCTCAACTCCAGATGCATCCTGGGGGATAAGTCCTGACAACTGCATTCAATACAGTACATGTGAAGGCAAACCTGGCCATTAAACAGAAGTGCAAAAGTGATACACATACATGGTTGAGGCAGCTGACAACAAGATAGCCTGAGGAGAATAACAATCTGGTCTACCAATGCAGTGACTAAGTGTGTGAAACTCCCCAAAACCAGCATTAGTAGGTACAAGTGAAAGCTAGCTAAAGGAGGTGCAGTCAGAGAAGTGGTAATTGAGGAGGAGGAGGTTAAGGTAATGGGAGTTTGTGGAGTGTCTAATGTCAACAGGCAAGGCTTTCCAGAGCTTGGGTATGCGGTACTTGAATGCAGTTTGACCTTTGGTTGTGCTCATGAAAGGGACGTGGAGGAGCCTGGAGTCCATGCTTCTAAGGGAGTAGGCAGGTGGAGGTTGTGTTGAGAGGGCAGATTTGAGGTAAGTGGGAAGTGACTGGGACCAGAATTTGGCTGTGGTACTAGTGCAGTGGCTCTGTCTATGAGACTGGAGGGATGGCAGGGCTAGGGTGCTATATAAGACACAGTGAGGGTACATGAGGTGGGGGTAATAAAATGTCTATGCTGGCAATTTGGTCACTGTTGTCCAGCACATCTGGGCTCTGTGCTTCCACACCTACATACATATGCACATCTATTGAGGGATTTGGACCTTGCGCTTCAACAGCATAAAAAGAATACTATTATACTATCTCAAAAAGAAGGGAAATTTATGGCAAAACACTCTGTTAATGTATCGGTTAGGGTTCCTATAACAGGTACAAAAGTATGGAAATTTGGCATTGGGTTCCCAACCCTACCACCCCACACTCCACACACTGCCAGGCTTTGGAGTGTGCTTGGGGGTCATCAGGCTTAACTCTCACCCCATTCTTCTTTACTGCATTATTTCAGCTTTCTTACACATGGAATGGGGTAAGAGTTAGGGCCAATGACACCTCCGATGCTTGTTGGTGTCGCGGAGGGTGGGAGGTGAGGGATGGGGTGGTAGGGTTGGGAACATTAACATGTGTATGTATATCTATATATAGATATACATATATATTTATTATGGTAGCACGGTAGTGCTACCATAGTTAGGGTTGAGGAGCCATTTACATGTTAAACCTAAAATTTTGCAGCTTAATAACTTTGCAACCTGCTCAATGAATTTGCCTGAAATTTAGAATACATGATCAAGAATCACACATCTTGGGATCTGACAGCTTTTATACTATTTGGAAATACGCTGTGGAATTATTAGTGTGATCTTCATGTGCGTTCACGCTTTTTTGGAATTCTTTGCTTGTCTCTACAGGTCACACGGTTTGCGTGACCAGCCCAAAATCGTCAGGAATGTGCAGCTCTGGTCCCCAATATGCCTTTTGAGGATTTCATGAAAAAATATTAAACAGTTCAAAAGTTATTCAAAAAACAATTTCCCATTATAAGTCAAAGGGAAAAGTTAAAAAGTTTGACAGTGTCGCAAATGCAGTTTTTACTTTCGCAAATGGCCCTTTCACTGTTGCAAATCCACCATTTTGTTTTCAGTTGGTCATCAGAAAAATGCTTGCCATTTAAATTTGGGACCCTCTAGCAACCTAATTATTTTTGTATTCACCTAGTTGGACCCTGAGGATGCTAGGCTTGTCTTTATTTTGGGGTAAAACACCCCAGAAATATGTTTTTCAAATTTCTAGAAAAAGCACTTTCGCAAAGTACTTTCGCATTTGCGACAGTGTAGCATGAATTTGTGAAAGCTTTCTCAAAGTTCAACAGTACTTTTCCAGGCTGTGGGAAAATGACAGCAATTTTTTGCCACCCTGCTGCAAAAGAATGGTTTGGTGTTTTGGCCTGATATTTAGAGGGAACACAGCCAACATCTCTCAGTTGTGCCTTTCATTATTTCAGTGAAAAATATTACAGGGGCAAGTTACAGAACTCCAAAGTTGACACTTTTTCCCATAGGATAACATTATGGCTTCTGTCAGATTACAGGAATCTTTTGCTCTGCTGCAAAATAACAGTTTAGTCTTTTATGTAAAATTCAGAGGGAGGAAAGCCAACATCCCACAGATGTGCCTTTCAGTGGTTTGGTGAAAAAATATTACAGGAAGCCAAAGTTATGACACTCTGAGCTTCTCTTTTTTCCCATAGGATAACATTACGGAGTTCGCCGTGCATTTCAGGGCCCGTATTTCAGAAACGGTGCGAGATACAGACTTTTCAACAGAAAAATGCTTAGCCCCCATAAAAACTAACCATGAAAGTCATAAATCATATGACTTTAAAAAAAAATTTCTACTTTGTATGGTTCCTGAGATATAAGCAATTTAGAATTCCAACTCCTCATTTTCTGTTCCGACCCATTATTATGCATACATTCTTTGTACTCACTGTCTTTCTCTATGCAGCTTTTGGGGAAAACCAGCCTGTGTGCTTACATTACTGTTATCCTTACTGCTTCTGCTTGCAGTTCCATACCCGTTCACTTACTGTTCCGATCTATGGCACCGGTGTGTTACCCTATGCATTTTCATTTGCACTTGTGTTTGCATTATTTTAACCATTTGTGCCTACAATACTGTTTATCTTTGTGTTTCACTTTGCGTCACCATGCGCATTACCATTTGTGTTTGTGAGCACTGTGTTACTATGTGACAAGACATCACATGGCGGGAGCGCGGGGCCCTTCTGCCGCCGCGTTACATTCACTATTTCTCATTATCATTCTCAAAAAGAAGGGAAATTAGAGGCAAAAAACTCCATTTAATGCATTAGTTAGGGTTGTTCTACAGTGACAAAAGTGAGGAAATTCTGTGTTAGGGTTGAAAGCCCCCGTTGGACCCCCTTGGACCCCCCCAACCAGCAGTAGGGTGCGCATTGGGGTTGTCGGTCCTAGCTCTCACCCATTCTCCTATACCTCTGCTTCTTCACACATCTGATGGGGTGACAGTTAGGGCCAGCAATGCCAACGTGCACCCCAATGCCAGTTGGAGGTGTGGGCAGGGGGTCAAATGGGGGCTTTCAACCCTAACACCAAATTTCCTCACTTTTGTCACTGTGGAACAACTCTAACTAATGCATTAAATTGAGTTTTTGTCTCTAATTTTATATATATATATATATATATATCATATACTGGCACTGTAGAGTCACTATAGTTAAGGTTGAGTACCCCATCTAAGGTTAAAGTGTGAAATTTTGCAGCTTAATAACTTTGCCACCATATGGTAGATTTGCCTGAAAGTTGGCAGGCATGGAGCAGGGCCATAGATCTCTGGATCTCCCAAGTTTTGAAATGGTCAGGTATATAGTTGCGGAGCTATAAAGCACAATAGAAAGTCACATTTACACTGTTTTGCACATTTTGTGCTCACGCCTACAGGTCGCACGGTTTGCGCAACTGGTCCAAAATCTTCAGGGAACATGTAGCCAGGGTCCCCGATATGCATTTTGAAGATTTTGTGAAAAAATATTAAACGGTTCAAAAGTTATTCAAAAAACTAGTTTCCTGTTATAGTCAAAGGGAAAAGTTAACAAAAAGTTCAACAGTGTCACAAATGCGGATTTTAGTGTCGCAAATGACCCCTGTAGTGTTGCAAATCTGCCATTTTGTTTTCAGTTGCTGGTCACAGAAATGCCATTTAAAACTGGGACCTCTAGAGACATAATTCTTTTGTGTTCACCTAGTCGAGTCCTGAGGATGCTAGCCATGATGTCTTTTTTGGGGGGTTAAACAGCCCAGAAAAATGTTTTTGAATTTTTTCTAAACAGTAGTGTCGCAAAGTAGTGTCGAATATTCTACACTTTCGTGATTTTTTTTTTTAAAGTGTCATGATTTGCGACACTACTTTGCTACACTATGCCCAAAAGAATAGGAAATCTTTTCCACCCTGCTGCAAAATAACAATTTGGTCTTTTGGGCTGAAATTTGGAGGGAAGAAAGTCAATAACCAAACGATGAGCCTTATGGTGGTTTGGTGACAAAATATTACAGGGTTGCAAAGTTACCATACTCAGAAGTTGATGATTTTTCCCATAGGCTAACATTACGGAGTCCGCAGCGACCTTTGGACTTTTTGCCTGAAAGATGCTTAGTCTTCCAACTATGGGGTTAAGTGCAAAACTAGCCAGGAAAGTCATAAATTATATGACATTTTTTTTTCTGTGTTATACGGTTCCTGAGTTATAAGCAATTGCTCATTTTCTGCTCTGAGGCCCATTATTATGCATACATTGTGTGCATTCTCTGTGTTTCTCAGTGCAGCTTTTAGGGAAAAAAAAGGCTGTGTGTTTCTGTTACTGTTACAGTTACCATTTCCACTTCATGCTTCCGTAACCATTTCATGCTATTGCCCTTCCATGCCACCATGCATTATGCTTTTGCATTTTCATTTGTGCTTACATTTGTATATTGTTACCATTTTCATGCTTTCCATTACTGTTTCTGCTATGGCTTGCTTTGCATCACCATGTGCATTACCATTTGGATTTATCGCGTTTCCATTTGCATTTGCATTTTGTTTCATTTGGTGTCATCATTGGTTTTACCATTAGCATTTGCATTTCCATTTATGGTACCATGACCATGCAAGTTACCATTAACGCTTTCCTTATGCGCTATGCTTATGCTTCTGTTTGCATTACTGTTCGCTTTGGTGTCATTGTTGCTGTTACTGTAACTGTTTGCATTTCCAATTGCATTGCCATTACTGTTTGCATGTTCATCCCTGTTTGCATTTCTGTTGGCCTTAGTGTTTGCATTTCTGGTTGCGTTGGCGGTCCCCACCTCAGCCAGGCAATGCCTCCTAGACAAGGTAATGGATCCTGAGTGAAGAGCTACATCCCAACTAAGGTCATGGAGATCATTGGTATACATCTCTGATGACAGCTGGACAATAGTTTGGGCACTGAGGAGTTGTACAGCCTCAGCCAGGCAATGCCCCCAAACAGACCAGGTGCTGGATCCTGAGTGGAGAGCAACAGCCCAACTAAGCCTAAGGACATGTTTGGTATGCATGTCTGATGCCAGTTGCACACTAGTTTTGACACTGAGTAGTTGCACACCATCAGCCAGGCAATGCCTAGCCCCACCCCGACCAGGTGCTATATCCTGAGTGCAAGAGACACTGAGCAGCTAAGGCCTGGACATCATCAGTATAAATCTCTGATGACAGCTGCACAGTAGTTCATACAACAAGGGGTTGCATGGCCTCAAGCAGGCAATGCCCCCCGACCAGGTACTGGATCCTGAGTGCAGAGCCACAGCCAAACTAAGGCCATGGACATCATCATCAGCATATGTCTCTGATGCCAGCTGCATGCTAGTTTCAACACTGAGCAGTTGCACGGCTTCAGCAAGGGAATCCCCCCCACTCAGACCAGGTACTGGATCAGGAGTGCAGAGACACAGCCCAACTAAGGCCATGGACGTGATCGGTATACATCTATGATGCCAGCTGCACACTAGTTTGGACACTGAGTAGTTGCACAGCCTCAGCCAGGCAATGCCCTCCCAACCCTGACCAGGTACTGGATCCCGAGTGTAGAGAAACAGACCTACTAAGGCCATGGACATCACTGGTATTCATCTCCGATGTCAGCTACATAGTAGTTCAGACACTGAGTAGTAGCCCGGCCTCAGCTAGGCAATGTCCCCCCAACCTTGACCAGGTACTGGATCTTGAGTGTAGAGAAACAGACCAACTAAGGCCATGGACATCACTGGCAGGGTCGGACTGGCCCACCTGGATACCTGGAAATTTCCAGGTGGGCTGCCTCTGTTGGGTTCCTGGCCACTTTCTAAGCCCTGAGAATCTTTGGTTGTATTCTATTTTTAATTAAATAGGCCCTGTAGTAAATTCATAATACAAACACAGAGCTGGTGTATCATATTGAAGTAGAATACTTATATGGCTGTGACACCCTGGGCCCTCCCTTATTGATTTTCCAGGTGGGCCCTTGTGTCAACTTTCCAGGTGGGACCTCTGTAGCTCAGTCCAACCCTGATCACTGGTATACATCTCTGATGCCAGCTGCACACTAGTTCTGACACTGAGTATTTGCACAGCCTCAGCCAGGCAATGCCCCCCTCAGACCAGGTACTGGATCCCGAGAGCAGAGTCACAGTCCAACTAAAGCCATGTACATCATCAGCATACATCTCTGATGCCAGCTGCACAATAGTTTGGACACTGAGGAGTTGCACACCAGCCAGGCAATGCCCACCCAAATCAGGTACTGGATCCTGAGTGCAGACACAACCCAACTAAGGCAATGGACATGACTGGTATATGTCTCTGATGCCAGCTGCACATTGGTTTGTACACTGAGTAGTTGCACAGCCTCAGACAGGCAATTCCCCCCTGACCATGTACTGTATCTTGAGTGCAGAGACACAGCACAACTAAGGCTATGGACATGATTGATGTACATCTCTGATGCCAGCTGCATACTAGTTTGGACACTGAGAAGTTGCACAGCCTCAGCCAGGGAATCCTACCCCAACTCATAGCAGGTACTGGATACTGAGTGCAGAGACACAGCCCAACTAAGGCCATGGGCGTGACTGGTATATGTCTATGATGCCAGCTGCACACTAGTTTGGACACTGAGTAGTGGCACAGCCTGAGCCAGGCAATGCCACCCCAACTTTGACCAGGTACTGTATCCTGAGTGCAGAGAAACAGACCAACTAAGGCCGTGGAAATCACTGGTATACATTGCCACTGCTTGCTGCATTGTAGCTTAGACACTGAGGATTTGCACAGCCTCAGCCAGGCAATGCCCCCCGACCAGGTACTGGATCCTGAGTGGAGAGTCACAGCCCAACTAAGGTCATGGACATCATCAGTATACATCGGTGATGCCAGCTGCACAATAGGTTGACACTAAGGAGTTGCACGGCCTCAGGCAGACAATGCCCCTCCCCAGACCAGGTACTGATTCTGAGAGAGAGCCACTGCACACCTAAAACCATGAACATCAATGGTATACCTCCTTGATTCCAGCAGCACACAAGTTAGCACGCTGAGGAGTTGCACGGCCTCAGCCATGCAATGCCCTCCCATACCAAGTACTGGATCCTTAGTGCAGAGCAACAGCACAACTAAAGCCATGGACATCAATGGTATACATCTCTTATTCCAGGTGTACACAATTTAGCCCACTAAGGAGTTGTATGACCTCAGCCAGGTAATGCCCCCCTCCCCCAGACCAGGTACTGGATTCTGAGAGGAGATCCACAGCACAACTAAAACCATGGACATCAACGGTATATTTCCCTGATTGCAGCCACACACCAGTTAGCACACTGAGGAGCTGCATGGCCTCAGCCAGGCAATGCTCCTGTGCAAAAGTTAGGACACTGAGGAGTTACACAGACTCAGCCATGCAATGCCCCCCAGACTAGGTACTGGAGCCTGAGTGCAGAGCCACATCAATATGAAAGCAATGGACATCAGTGGTATACCTACCTGATTCCAAATGCACGCTAGTTAGACATTGAGGAGTTGCACGGCTTCAGACAAGCAATGCCCTCCCCCATACCAGGAACTGCATCATCAGTGCAGAGCCACAGCACAACTAAAGACATGGACATCAGTGGTATATCTCCTGATTCCAGCTGCACAAGTTAGGACACTGAGGAGCTGCATGGCCTCAGCCAGACAATGCCCTAACAACCCCAACCAGGTACTGTTTTCTGAGTGCAGAGATACAGCCCAACTAAGGCCATGGATGTGATCAGTATACATCTATGATGCCAGCGGCACTCACATTTGGACATTGAGTAGTTGCATGGTCTCAGCCAGGCACTGCACTCCCAACCCCAGCCAGATGCTGGATCCTGATTGCAGAGAAATAGACCAACTATGGCAGTGGACATCACTGGTATACATCTCCGATGCCATCTGCACAGAGTTCAGACACTCAGGAGTTGCACGGCCTCAGCTAGGCAATGCCCCTAACTGAGCAGGTACTGCATCCTGAGTGGAAATCCTTAGCACAACTAAGGCCATGGACATCATCAGCTTATGTCTCTGATGCCAGCTGCACAATAATTTGGACATGGAGGATTTGCATGGTCACAGCTAGGTAATGCCCACCCCAACAAGGTACTGGATCCTGAGTGCAGAGACACAGCCCAACTAAGACAATGGACATGATTGGTATATGTCTCTGATGCCAGCTGCACACTGGTTTGTACACTGAGTAGTTCCCCGGCTTCAGCCAGGGAATCCTCCCCCAACTCAGACCAGGTACTGGATCCTGAGTGCACAGACACAGCCCAACTAAGGCCATGGATGTAACTGGTACATGTCTATGATGCCAGCGTGCACTAGTTTGACACTGAGTAGTTGCACAGCCTGAGCCAGGCAATGCCACCCCACCTTGACCAGGTACTGTATCCTGAGGGCAGAGAAACAGACCAGCTAAGGCCATGGACATCACTGGTATACATCGCCATTGCTTGCTGCACTGTAGCTCAGACGCTGAGGAGTTGCATGGCCTCAGCCAGGCAATGTCCCATGACCAGGCACTGGATCCTGAGTGGAGAGTCACAGCCCAGCTATGGTCATGGACATCATCAGTATCCATCTGTGATGCTAGCTGCACAATAGTTTGGACACTGAGGAGTTGCACGACCTCAGGCTGGAAATGCCCCCCAGACCAGGTACTGGATTCTGAGAGCAGAACCACAGTCCAACTAAGCACATGGACATGATTGGTATATGTGTCTGTTGCTACCTGCACAGCAGTTCAGACACTGAGTAGTAGCACCGCCTCAGAGAGGCAATGCCTCCTGACCCCTGATCAGGTACTGGATCCTCAGTACAGAGACACAGCCCAACTAAGGCCAAGTACATCATCAGTATACATCTCTGATGCCAGCTGCACCATACTTACTGCACCGTAGTTCGCACACTGAGGAGTTGCACAGCCTCAGCTAGGCAATGCCCCCTCCCAGACCAGGTACTGGATTCTGAGAGGAGAGTCACAGCACAACTAAAACCATGGACATCAACTGTATACCTCCCTGATTCCAGCAGCACACAAGTTAGCACACTGAGGATTTGCACGGCCTCAGCCATGCAATGCCCCCCCAGACCAAGTAGTAGATCCTGAGTGCAGAGCCACAGCACAACTAAGGCCATGGACATCAATGGTATATTTCTCTGATTGCAACCACACACCAGTTAGCACACTGAGGAGCTGCATGGCCTCAGCCAGCAATGCTCCCCAGACCAGGTACTGGATCCTGAGTGCAGAGTAACAGCCCAAATAAAGCAATGGACATCATAATTATACCTGTCTTGATACCAGTTGCACGTGTTAGGACATTGAGGAGTTGCATGACTCAGCCATGCAATGCCCCCTGCTAGGTACCGAGCCTGAGCACAGAGCCACATCAATATTAAAGCAGTGGACATCAATTGTATTCCTCCTGGTTCCAGATGCACACAAGTTAGGACACTGAGGAGTTGCACGGCCTCAGACAAGCAATGCTCCTTCCCCCATACCAGGTACTGCATCATCAGTGCAGAGCCACAGCACAACTAAAGCCATGGACATCAGTGGTATATCTCCCTGATTCCAGCTGCACACAAGTTAGAACACTGAGGAGCTGCACGGCCTCAGCCAGACAATGCCCCAACAACCCCAACCAGGTACTGTTTCCTGAGTGCAGAGACACAGCCCAACTAAGTCCATGGACATGATCAGAATACATCTATGATGCCAGCTGCACTCTAATTTGGACACTGGGTAGTTGCATGGCCTCAGTCCATCAATGCACCCCCAACCCCAACCATGTACTGGATCCTGAAAGCAGAGAAACAGACCAACTACAGCCATGGACATCACTGGTATACATCTCTGATGCCATCTGCACAGTAGTTCAGACACTCAGGAGTTGTATGGCCTCAGCTAGGCAATGCCCCCACTGACCAGGTACTGCATCCTGAGTGAAACCCACAACCCAACTAAGGCCATAGACATCATCAGTATATGTCTGTAATGCCAGCTGCACAATAGTTAGGACACGGAGGAGTTGCACGGCTGCAGCCAGGCAATGCCCCCCCAGACCAGGTACTGGATCCAGAGTGCAGAAATACAGCCCAACTAAAGCTATGGCATCACTGGTATACATCTCTGATGCCAGCTGCACACTAGTTTGGACACTAAGTATTTGCACAGCCTCAGCCAGGCAATGCCCCCTCAGACCAGGTAGTGGACCCCAGTACAGAACAACAGCCCAACTAAGGCCACGGACATCATCAGCATGCATCTCTGATGCCAACTGCACAATAGTTTGGACACTGAGGAGTTGCACAGCTGCAACCAGGCAATGCCCACCCCAACCAGGTACTGGATCCTGAATGCAGAGACACAGCCCAACTAAGGCTATGGACATGATTAGTATATGTCTCTGAGGCCAGCGCAACACTAGTTTGGACACTGAGTAGTTGCACAGCCTGAGCTACGAAATGCCACCCCAACCCCGACCAGGTACTGGATCCTGAGTCAGAGAAACAGACCAACTAAGGCAGTGGACATCACTGGTATAAATCTCAATGCCAGCTGCACTGTAGCTCAAACACTGAGGAGTTGCATGGCCTCAGCCAGGTAATGCCCTCCCCAGACCAGGTACTGGATTCTGAGTGCAGAGCCACAGCCCAACTAAGGCCATAGACATCATCAGTATACATCTGTGATGCCAGCTGTACAATAGTTTAGACACTGAGGAGTTGCACAGCCTCAGCCAGGCAATGCCACCCCCACCCTGACCAGGTACTGGATCCTGAGTGCAGAGACACAGCCCAACTAAGGCCATGGACATGATTGGTATACATTTCTGATGCCAGCTGCACACTAGTTTGGACACTGAGGAGCTGCACCACCTCAGCCAGGCAATGTCCCCCTCCAGTCCAGGATCTGGATTCTGAGTGCAGAGCTACAACCCAACTAAGGCCATGTACATCATTGGTATATGTCTCTGATGCCAGTTGCACAGTAGTTCAGACACTGAGTAGTTGCACGGCATCATAGAGGCAACGCCCCTGACCTCCGATCAGGTACTGGATCCCCATTACTGAGACACAGCCCACTAAGGCTATGTACATCATCAGTATATGTCTCTGATGCCAGCTGCACAGTAGTTTGCACTGAGGAGTTGTACGTCCTCAGCCAGGCAATGCCCCATCCCCCAGACGGTACTGGATCCTGAGTGGAGAGCCACAGCACAACTAAAACCATGGACATCAACGGTATACCTCCCTCATTCCAGCAGCACACAAGTTAGCACTCTGAGGATTTGCATGGACTCAGCCATGCAATGTCCCCCCAATACCAGGTACTGGATCCTTAGTGCAGAGCCACGGCACAACTAAAGCCATGGACATCAGTGATTTACATCTCTTTTTCTAGGTGCGCTCAAGTTAGCCCACTGAGGATTTATATGGCCTCAGCCAGACAATGCCCTCCAGACCAAGTAGTGGATCCTGAGTGCAGAGCCACAGCACAACTAAAGCCATAAATATCAACGGAATACTTCCCTGATTGTAGCTGCACACAAGCTAGCACACTGAGGGAGCTGCATGGCCTCAGCCAGGCAATGCCCACCCCAGACCAGGTACTGGATCCTGAGTGCAGAGTAATAGCCCAAATAAAGCAAAGGACATCATCATTATACCGGTCCGATACTAGCTGCACAAAAGTTAGGATACTGAGGAGTTGCACAGACTCAGCCATGCAATGCCCCCCCTAAACCAGATACTGGAGCCTGGGTGCAGAACCAGATCAATATTAAAGCAATGGACATCAATGGTATACCTTCCTGATTCCAGCTGCACACAAGTTAGGACACTGAGGAGTTGCATGACCTCAGACAAGCAATGCCCCATCTCCCATACCAGGTAATGGATCATCAGTGCAGAGCCACAACACAACTAAAGCCATGGACATCAATTGTAAATCCACTGATTCCAGCTGCACACAAATTAGAACACTGAGGAGTTGCACGGCTTCAGCCAGGCAATGCCCCCAACTCCACCCAGGTACTGGATCCTGAGTGCAGAGCCATATCAATATTAAAGTAAGGGACATCAATGGTGTACCTTCCTGATTCCAGCTGCACACAAGTTAGGACACTGAGGAGCTGCACTGTCTCAGACAAGCAATGCCCTCCCCCCATACCAGGTACTCGATCATCAGTGCAGAGCCACAGCACAACTAAAGCCATGGACATCAATGGTATATCTCCCTGATTCCAGCTGCACACAAATTAGGACACTGAGGAGTTGCATGGCCTCAGCCAGGCAATGCTCCCAACTCCATCCAGGTACTGGATCCTGAGTGCAGAGACACAGCACAACAAAGACCATGGACATGATCGGTATACGTCTGTGATGCCAGCTGCACACTAGTTTGGACACTGAGTAGTTGAATGGCCTCAGCCAGGGAACCCCCCCACTCATACCAGGTACTGGATCCTTTGTGCAGAGGCACAGCCAGCTAAGGCCATGGATGTGATTGGTATATGTCTACGATGCCAGCTGCACACTAGCTTGGACACTGAGTAGTTGCACAGCCTCAGCCATGCAGTGCCACTCCCACCCTGACCAGGTACTGGATCCTGACTGGAGAGCCACAGCCCAACTAAGGCCATGGACTTCATCGGTATACATCTGTGATGCCAGTTGCACAATAGTTTGGACACTGTGGGGTTGCATGACCTCAGGCAGGCATTGCCTCCCCCTTAGACCGGGTACTGGATCCTGAGTGCAGAGC
This sequence comes from Neoceratodus forsteri, assembly GCA_016271365.2. Lineage (NCBI taxonomy): Eukaryota > Metazoa > Chordata > Ceratodontiformes > Ceratodontidae > Neoceratodus > Neoceratodus forsteri. The sequence goes on along the minus strand of CM057450.1, from coordinate 652,672,367 downwards.
TGCAGCCCAACTAAGCCCATGAACAAGATCAGTATACATGTCTGATGCCAGCTGCATCATAGTGTGGACACTGAGGAGTTGCATGGCTGCATCCAGGCAATGCCCCCCCCAGACCAGGTACTGGATCCTGAGTGCAGATACACAGACCAGCTCAGGCCATGGACATCATCAGTGTACATCTCCAATGACAGCTGCACAGTAGTTCGTACACTGAGGAGTTGCACGGCCTGCGCCAGGTAATGCACCCTCGACCAGGTACTGGATCCTGAGTGCAGAGACACAGCCCAACTAAGGCCATGCATGTGATCAGTATACATCTATGATGCCAGCTGCACAGTAGTTTGGATACTGAGGAGTTGCACAGCCTCAGCCAGGCAATGCCACCCCCACCCCGCCGAGGTACTGGATCCTGAGTGCAGAGAAACAGACCAACTAAGGCCAGGGACATCATCAGTATACATCTCCAATGACAGCTGCAGAGTAGTTCATACACTGAGGAGTTGCACGGCCGAGCCAGGCATGCCACCTTCGATCAGGTACTGGATCCTGAGTGCAGAGACACAGCCCAACTAAGGCCATGGATGTGATCGGTATACAGTACGTCTATGATGCCAGCTGCACACTAGTTTTTACACTGGGTAGTTGCATGGCCTCAGCCATTCAGTGTCCCCCCAACCAGGTACTGGATCCTGACTGCAGAGAATCATACTAACTGAGGCCATGGACTTCTGTGGTATACATCATCAATGCCAGCTGCACATTAGTTTGGACACTGAGGAGTTGCATGGCCACAGTCAGGCAATGCCCCCCAAGACCAGGTACTGGATCCTGAGTGCAGAGACACAGACCCACTGATGCCTAGGACATCATCAGTATAAATCTACAATGACATCTGCACAGTAGTTCATATACTGAGGAGTTGCATGGCCTGAACCAGGCAATGCCCCCCCGATCAGGTACTGGATCCTGACTGCAAAGAAACAGACAAACTAAGGCCATGGACATCATCAGTATAAATCTCCAATGACAGCTACACAGTAGTTTGGACACTGAGGAGTTGCACTGCCAGAACAAGGCAATGCCCCCCCGACCAGGTATTGGATCCTGACTGCAGAGAAACAGCCCAACTAAGGCCATGGACATCATCAGTAGGCATCTCCGATGCCAGCTGCCAGTTGTTCGGACACAGAGGAGTTGCAGGCCTCAGTCAGGCAATGTCCCCCCGACCTGGTACTGGATCCTGAGTGCAGAGGCACAGTCCAACTAAGGCTATGGACATGATCGGTATACTTCTCTGATGCCAGCTGCACAATCATTTGGACACTGAGGAGTTGCACTGTCTCTGCCAGGGAATCCCCCCCTACTTAGCCCAGGTACTGGATCCTGAGTGTTGAGACACAGCCCAACTAAGGCCATGGACATGATCAGTATATGTCTATGATGCCAGCAGCACACTAGTTTGGACACTGAGTAGTTTCATGTCCTCAGCCAGGCAATGCCACCCCCGACCTGGTACTGGATCCTGACTGCAGAGAAATAGCCCAACAAGGGCCATGGACATCATCAGTATACATCTCCAATGCCAGCTGCACAGTAGTTCGGACACTGAGGAGTTGCACAACCTCAGTCAGGCAATGCCCCCCCTGACCAGGTACTGGATCCTAAGTGCAGAGCCACAGCCCAACTAAGGCCATGGACATCATCGTTATACATATCTGATGCCAGTTGAACAGTAGTTTGGACACTGAGGAGTTGGTGGCCACAGCCAGACAATGCCCCCCCCAGAACAGGTACTGGATCCTGAGTACAGAACCACAGCCCAACTAAGCCCATGGGCATGATCGGTATTCATCTCTGATAGCAGCTGCACAGTAGTTCGACACTGAGTAGTTGCACCGCCTCAGACAGGTAATGCCCCCACCCCGATCAGGTATAGGATCCTGAGTGCTGAGACACAGCCAACTAAGGCCATGGACATGATCGGTATACATCTCTGATGCCAGCTGCACACTAGTTTGACACTGAAAGTTGCACGGACTCAGCCAGGCAATGTCCCCCCCCACACCAGACCAGGTACTGGATCCTGAGTGCAGAGCTACAACCCAACCAAGGCCATGTACATCATCGGTATGTGTCTCTGATGCCAGCTGCACAGTAGTTTGGACACTGAGTAGTTGCACGGCCTCAGATAGGCAATGCTCCCTGGCTCCTGATCAGGTCCTGGATCGTGAGTGCTGAGAGACAGCCCAACTAAGGCCATGGACATAGTCGGTATACATCTCTGATACCAGCTGCACAATAGTTCACACACTGAGGAGTTGCACAGCCTCAGCCAGGCAATGCCACTCCCCCCAGACGAAGTACTGGATCCTGAGTGGAGAGCCACAGCACAACTAAAACTATGGACATCAACGGTATACCTCCCTGATTCCAGCAGCATGCAAGTTAGCACACTGAGGAGTTGCATGGCCTCAGCCATGCAATGCCCCCACATTCCAGGTACTTGATCCTGAGTGCAGAGCCACACCATAACTAAAGCCTATGGACATCAATGGTATATGTCTCTTATTCCAGATGCACATAAGTTAACACACTGAGGAGTTGCACGGCCTCAGCCAGGCAATGCCCTCCCCAGACCAAGTAGTGGATCCTGAGTGCAGAGCCACAGCATAACTAAAGCCATGGACATCAATGGTATATCTCCCTGATTGCAGCTGCACACAAGTTAGCACACTGAGGAGTTGCACGGCCTCAGCCAGGCAATGCCCTCCCCCACAGACCAGGTACTGGATCCTGAGTGCAGAGTAACAGCCCAAATAAAGCAAAGGACATCATCATTATGCCTGTCTAATACCAGCTGCACAAAAGTTTGGACACTGAGGAGTTGCACAGACTCAGCCATGCAATGCCCCACCCTACAGACCAGGTACTGTATCCTGAGTGCAGAGCCACATCAATATTAATGCAATGGACATCAGCGGTATGCCTACTTGATTCCAGCTGCACACAAAGTTAGGGCACTGATAAGTTGCAGGGCCTCAGCCATGCAATGCCCTCCCCATGCCAGGTACTGGATCATCAGTGCATAGCCACAGCAGAACTAAAGCCCTGGACCTCAATGGTATACCTCCTGATTACAGCTGTAAACAAGTTAGACGCTGAGGAGTTGCCTGGTCTCAGCCAGGCAATGACCCCTCCACACACAGAACACGACTGGATCCTGAGTACAGAGCCAGAGCCCAAATAAAGCCATTGACATTATTGCTACATGTCTGTCGCTCCAGCTGCACAAAAGTTAGGAGAATGGGAAGTTGCATGGCCTGAGCTAGGCAATGCTCCCTGGCCCCTGATCAGGTCCTGGATTGTCAGTAAGGAGACACAGCCCAACTAAGGCCATGGACATAATCGGTATACATCTCTGATGCCAGCTGCACAATAGTTCACACACTGAGGAGTTACATGACCTCAGCCAGGCAATGCACCCCAGACCAGGTACTGGATCCTGAGTACAGAGCCACAGCCCAAATAAAGCAATGGACATCATTGTAATACCTGTCTGATACCAGCTGCACAACTTAGGACACTAAGGAGTTGCACAGCCTCAGCCATGCAATCCCTCCCCTCCCAGACCAGGTACTGGATCCTGAGTGCAGAGCCACCGCAGAACTAAAGCCATGGACATCAACGATATACGACTGTGATTCCAGCTGCACACAAGTTAGCACACTGAGGAGTTGCACGGTCTCAGCCAGGCAATGCCCCAGACCAGGTACTGGATCCTGAGTACAGAAACACAGTACAACTACAGCTATGGACATCAACGGTATTCCTCCCGTTTCAGATGTCGCAAGTTAGCATACTGTGGAGTTGCATGGGCTCAGACATGCAATGGCTGACCCCAGACCAGGTACTGGATCCTGAGTGCAGAGCCACTGGTCAAATAAAGCCACGGACATCATGCTGCAGCTATCTAATGCAAGGTTAATACAGGTTAAGAGTCTGATGAATTACATGGTGTCAGTCAGGCAAGTCAAAACCAGTTCTGGACCAGGCACTGGATGCTGGCTGAAGAAGCATGTGTCATATTCATTTATTTACATTTATGTGACCTATCCATAGATATATACTGAATATAGGATATTAACCACCATTTCACTAGCTTATTGAGAGGAAGATGTAGAAGTGTTATTTCTCCTGTATTTCACTAATGCATTTACTATATTGCAACACTTATACTCAGCACTGCAAGCTGGCTCTTGCTTCACTGCATGTAGCAGCTGATCTGATCCAGTCTCCCTGGCAGCTAGGAAAAAAATAAATATATGTTTGATAAGAGATCCTATTGCTATCTCTATGGTCATTAAGACTGGTATTGTTTTTCATGTGTTTTCTATTATACTATTACATTATACCAAGAAGCATAATTATTAACACTGTCATTGCAACATGTGAAATCTTTTGTTGTTTCATATGTGTACAACAGTTATGTCTGTACATTGGTAGCAGCAGATGTACACACGTGTATGTTGAGCAGTGTTGATACATCAGTGAAGGGTGACAGCACACGTGGACATAACAGGCAATGTACCCCATGTAAAAAAAAAAAAGAATTGTATCTTCATTGTAGAGCTACTGGTGAACTGAAGTCATGGATGTGAACCCTATTACTTAACAATACCAGCTGCAGACTAGATAGGAGAGTGGGGTGTTGCATGGAGTCAGCCAGGCAATGACCTCTCCAGCCTCACTCCCCTGAGTATGTCCTACATGCTGAGTAGTGAGACATAAGCCAAGTAAAGTACTGGACATTAACATTACTCTTCTGTGATAGCAGGTGAACACAAGTTACAACAGTTATTAGTTGCATGCCTTAAAGAAGGCAATGCAGCTGTCCCCTCCCCCCCAAAAAAAGATACTGTATCCTGAGTGCTGATGCACAGCCCACATGAAGGAATTGATAACATTGTAATGAATACCTGATAGTGTCTGCACACAAGTTAGGGTACTGTAGAGCCTTATCCCTTAGCCAAGCAATGCTGTTCCCACTGCACTCCCCCACACACCTTGGAAACATTAGGTATTTGATCCTAAGTGCTGAGCCGCAGGTGGATTTAACTCAGGGATATGCGTGGTATATTTCATTGATACCACTTGCATGCATGTTAGGACAGTAAGGAGTATCATGGGCTGAGCCAGGCAATGTAACACCCTTCCCTCTACACCCTACTCACCAGATTTTGTAACCTGAATGGTCAGCTACAGGACAACTTACAGTAACTTATGGATATTAACAGTGAACCTTACAATACCAACTGCACAGATCCTAGTGCACTGAGAAGTTGAATGGAGTCAGCTAGGCACTCCCCAGCAAACCCCAAAAAGAGCATGTATTGTATATTTGTTACAGATGTACTGTTAAACTGAAGTTATCAATATCAATGCTATTACTTACCAATGGCAGGCGTACACTAGTTAGGAGACTGGGGAGTTGCACGGTATCGGCCATGCCCTGACCACGCCCCCAAAAAGACATGCTGTATGCTGAGTGGTGAGACACTAACCAATAAAATAAATGTTGATCAACAGTGTAGGTATATGGTTGCACATCCACACTACTTATGACACTGAGAAGTTGTGCACCCTTGGCTAGGAATGGAGCTCACTCCTTCCATCTAAAACAAAAGGTATAGGATCCTGAGTGGTAACTCACACCTGAACTGAAGCCATAGATATCAATTATATTGGTCTCTGATAGCAGCTGCACACAATTTAGTGTAGTACGATGTTCTATGCCCTTAGTCAACCAGTGGCCCCCCCCCCACCTGAAGAACATGTATTGGGTCCCGAATGTTGAGCCACAGATCCACTGAACTCATGGGTAGTAAAGACATATCTAATTTATAGCATCCATGCACAGGTTGGGAGACTGAGGAGTTGTGCAGAATCAGCCTGGAATGCCCCCACACCTGACCAGACATTAGAACCTGAGTGTTGACCCACAGTACAATTTAACACATGCATATTAATACAATATATCACTGATACTAGTCATGCAGAACCTACTGTGCTGAGGTATTGCCAAGTTGTGTTAACTCATTAAGGAAATGTCCTCCTGTCACATCCATTTGGTAATCTGTTCTTGGTATTGTAGTAATATATTTCTCTTGCCTTCTGACTCAATGAGAATGATGCTGTCATCTGAGTCATGGCCTCTCCACAGGTTCAGCCACAGCCAGTACTACCCGGCCTGAGGTGGGAATGCTCATTATATTCTGTCAATGAATAATAATAGATATTTACAATGTTGCATATATCACCGTGCACTTCAGTATATATTGATTTAATTATTGCTAATATTCTCTATTAATTACTAATTTTCATGTATTTTTCCTTCTGTTAGTTTCTCGATACCTGTGTACTACTCTATGTTTTGTACTTAACATTATACTGAGGCCTCTCCAGTCACATCGAATAAAACAGAATTCAGCACACAGATTGTAATAGTAAAGAACAAGAAGACAGTGACCATACTGTAAGAGAGATAGTATGTTAAGAGTATGAAGTGACAGATCTATTTTAATTTTTTTGTATCACAGATTGTTTTACCATGTTCAGTGACAAATGGTTATTTTGCTGCGTACAACTCTTGAACATTGAGGTTTTACAGGCATAGTGCATTCTTCACGTTTTGCCTGTTGCACAATTTTAAAACTGTGTAATCACTAATACTGCTTCCAACTGTCACTGTGTAGAATTCTTATGACTGTTAAACATATTGTGCTGAGTACTCAGCTTTTCTATACTTAACGATGCTGTAGGCATTCCCCAGCTGCAGGCTTTCCTGCTGATTCCCACATCTCGTGGGCGAGGTGGTACCAGCCAACATCATTGTCTGGTATCTCCTCTTGATTTTTTAGTGTGTAGAAATGTTGGTGCAGCAGTTTCCACTTCCTCTTGCACATCTCATCTGTTTTGTTTTTAAGTTTGAAATGGTAGCTGAGATGTGCATTGATGTGCCTCCACATAGCATCTAAATTCCGATTAGTGCTAAGCATCAGCACTTTAGGATTTCCCTTTGTCTGTGCCGCCTAGACCAGGCAACACACCTCCCTCATGCTTCAGATATGCATGTTTGCAGATCTTGTTTGAATGCTGAAATAAATAGGGAGAGAGATAATAGTGATTTAGTATGTTTGTATATCTGTTATTCTGAGGATAGATAGATTGAGTTTAAACATTTTTTTGACAGTTTTGTGGACAGACAAGATCAGAACTATTGAACAGCTCTGATATTAACTTTTTAAATATTATAGCACTTATGGCTACATTAAGTCAGATAGACAATAAATCCCCCTCGCTCCCCCTCCCACTATGACACTTTACACTGCAGTCCATAGCCATAGTCCAAATCTCATAATTTGTACAATGTATAGTTGGAATTCAAGGGAAGGCTGGTTAATGAACAGCTGACTACCAACATGCACAACTTTTTGTCACAAACATAATTACAGATACTCTGTAATGACAGCATGGTACATCTGATAAAGACTGATTTACAGTAATGCTACATGTGTCAGGTGACACCTACACTCAACTGAGTACAGTAAGGCATGCATGGTGTTGGCAAGGCAGTGATGACAGCGTAAGGACACATATTGTGACATGAGTGTACAGTCAGAGAGAAGCTGTTATGTGTCATAATTTAACGTGGTAGTTTCTATCTGTGAGAATACTGTGTCAGCACAGATTGCATGTGTGTGTGTTATGTATGCAGCTTGTCTATTTTTTGACCAAGGTTTTGTGGCTCTTAAAAGAACTGTTTTAACCAGGTACATTTAAACAGTCTGATATTTTTAGAACACTATGAGGATTCCATCTTGAAGATCTCCCAGGAAAAGACAATTGCCAGCATGTGAGAAGTGCACACCGTATGGTAGATATAGTCAATCATTACAATACTTAATTGCAGGTTGACATATGGTGAACATGCCACACATGTGAAGATGTCCAGAAAGTTGTATGTTTACCTTTCTTCATGCCCTGCCAAGCAGGTACATGTGCTGTTCTGCTTGCCAGATCCTACGCTCTGTAATATCTGAAAATATGATCTTACAGGCAGGTAACACACTCATAAAAGCAAGGTCCAATTTTGCTTCTGCTACTAAATCTACCCATCATTCTTGCTCAAATCATTGCCTCTGAGATGAATCAGCAGTATGTCTGACGAGCTTGAGTGCTCAGTAGTCTGTGCATTGTTAGCATGAGATGCTCCCACAGAATGTCTCTCAGCGGTACCACTGAACAAATTAAAAATGGCAGTTTTCAGACACAGGAACATTCGACCACTTGATACCACTCTCTGCAAGAGTTGTGCGGTCAGTGGTGGGCAACTGGGACTTTATCCATGTGTTTGTTGTGAGATTTGCACATGAGTAAAGGCTCAGTCTGACCAATCAGCTGCTGGTGTTTTTCTTACCCATTTTATAATATTAGTTCAATCACCTCTTTTTAGGAAAATCAAAAGGCCACTTCAATATTCATAAGTAACATGGCTCTAGGAACTCATAATATACAGTAAGGTCATAAGCATATATTCAAAACCAAACAAATATATTCAATAAAATGGAAATAAACATTTAAATAATAGTCATATGCAAAATTCATGTCTGAAACACCTTGGGCCCGATTCTCAAAGCCCTGCATCTGACGCAAGGTGCTTGCACCAAACAGATATGGTGTAAGGTGCACCTTGTGTCCAGGGCTGCCTCCACACAGTTCTCAAAGGTTGCCTGCATCGACCACAGGCTGTGTGCCCCAAACAGGACTTGTGCCAGCCCTGTGCCCTGCACTGCCCTGCGACATGGTGCTAGGTGGAATGCGCCAATGCAAGCTGCAGCTTGCTATTCACAGACAGCACCCAGTGGGAGAAATTCTAAATCCCCAAGGTGAGTTGTCCTATGGGTAGTGCACTGTGTTCTACCTCCCCAACACATCCCTGCCCCACAAGTGCCACATAATGGACCCCCGCATCCAGATTGTGCCCCCATAGGGCATCCAGGGCAGGAATGCCTATCTGATCCTCAATGTGCCCCATAGCATGTAGGTAGTGCCCCCTCCAGATCCTGGTGCCCCGGTTCATACCAGGACAGATGCCCCCTACCCTCCCACCAGTGCCCGTGCCCCCCACCTATGCAGGTGGTGTTCCCCCATCCCCAGACAGAGCAGGGGACTGGCACAGCCATCCACACACCTCTGCTGCCAGTCCCGAATTGGACGGACTGTGCAGCCGATGGTCTAAGGGGCTTGCAGAAAACCCTCCTATGAGCCATGCTGCAAGCATTGGGTCTTAGGTGCCGGGACCCCTCCTGTACTAGAATCTGGTGCAGGGTCCCTGGTGCAAAGGGCTTCAGTGCAAGCTGCTGTTTGCCACTGCTTGAGCTGAACGCAGCCACGTACGAGAATCTGGCCCTTTATTTTCAATCCCTGATCTAAAGTCATTTCATTTTTACCATTTATAATTTTTAATAAATAAAGGGCTTCCAATCCATTATGTCATTAAAGCCCTGAGGGCTCAGACACATGGACTCCTTATGATCTAGAGCTAAGTTTCTATCATGCCCTCTTTTTCTTGCTGGCACATGGTCTATCCCCTTATAATATGTAATGTGTTTACTTTTGTCGACAACATCTGAAAAATATTTAACAATGGGGTGTCCTTGGTCATTTTTACACATAGCCCTGTAGTGTTTCTATATGTGTTCTTTTAGCATTCTAGTGGTTTGACCCACATAAGTCTTGCCACAGGAACACCACAGGACATGCACCACAAATCTTGTATTGCAAGTTATGAAATCTCTGATGCAAATCTCCCTTATACCCTGAGCACCTGGGTTTTGAAAAATGTTCCCTTGTGTTGTCCATTTACATGTGATTCACCTTTTGCAGGTGAAAAAACATTGGCTTATTACCTAGCCAAATGCTTTGATCCATTTGGGGTTTCAATGCACTGCATGTTAAAAGATCCTTTAAACATTTGTCTCTTTTAAAAGTAATAGGGGGGCCATTATTACTGATTTCTTTCAAACCCTTGTCCAAAGACAGGATTTGCCAGTGCTTCTGAATAATGGCTTTAAAGAGGACAGGAAATAAATCACAATGTTTGAATCACTAAATGTGTTCTGACTTTATTATCAATATAATGAATACACTTACAATTAAAAAACAACATTTCATTATTTATTCTATTTTGTTTGTCTGTGTTTTAACTAATTTTGCCAATATGGCTGATACTGGAGACGATTTATCCAGGTTTCTGTTTTTCATCTCAGAAAACTGAGCATGCCAGTTTGACTTATGACTTGCTCATCTGTGCTTTTTTGAGGTCCACGCATCAAGCATTAATTCACTGGTTGTTCTCAGCTAACAGACACCCAAGTGCACACAACTTACTAATTTCTCATTAAGCCACCTTTAGTCTATTTATTAGCAAAATACAACAATGTGCTGTGTACCTGAAAGGATATGTAAACTAAATGAGCTGACCGCCTTATTCTCCAACTGGCATGTCAGTTAGCTGTAATGCCATTGTTCCTGCAGTCCTGCTGTTCTCAGCGTTGGTCCTCATGTCTCCATGTTACTGCTAGAATACAGTAATTATCATAAATGCACTATCTCCTATTGTGCTGTGTTGTCCTTCCTCACCCTAACAGTGTATTTAATTTTCAACTAATGATTTACTTTCTATTACTTTGTTACTGTGTTTGAAACAAGATTTAAAATAAAAAAAAGTCTCACCTCAGACTAACCTGCTCAGCCTTCAGCCCCCCACCCCACGGCCCTTCCCTACCTTTTGCTCACTCTTACCCTGATCCAGGAAGAGGTTAGCACCTCCCTTTCTTTAAAATCATGTTAGGTTTGTTTAGCAAAACCTCAGACTCATGTACATTGTGAATAGCTGGGGTGTATGGATTGTGTTGAGAGACTGAACTTCTGACTGCATGCAAGACTGTATGAGGCTGACGGCATGTGATAGAAAATGTATCAGACTGGAAAGCTTTCTGCTTCAGTCCCATTTGGTTTCCAGTAATGATGCTTCTGTTAGATGTTCACATTACAGAATTGTCACAGATTTTATTTCTTTTTATTTATCATATTTAACATTGCTTGGTGACAGGTTGAAAGGGTGGGTTTTAAACTTATGAACTCCACTGAATAATGCTGTGGGTTTGAAATTGTTCACATATAGTGCTGACTGTAGCCAGATCAGAACAGCCGACAATATCGTGAGCCACAGTTCCCATTCCTTATATTTGAGAATTTGCTAAGTGGGGCATGTGAATAATAAACTTTTTAAACACTGTAGTCTTGCTATTTATTTGTTGGTACCTTCACTGCACACAACAAAAACTGGCACGGAGCAACAGGATGTCTAATCCATGATTACTTTATTCAGAGAACAGTAAGAAAAAAAGTACACTTAGAAATATATGTGACTTTGAAGCAGTGCAGAGAGTCCAAGAGTGAAAAGCCGACTGTTTTGTGAATAAAGTAATTATGGATAAGAATGCCTGTTGTTCTGTACATGTTTTTGTTGTGTGCAGTTTTGTTTAAATGAATCACAGGCACTCCCGAGTGGAGTCGCGGCTCCATGTAGCTCTTTCTCTGATTTACACAAACTCATTTGACAGCAGTTTGCTCAGCAGACTATTTTCATTCCCACAGTAGTTCTTACAAAGTGAGCAGATCCTGGGAGCAGATTTATTATTCCCTGAGGATATTTCCCTTAGTGTGTCGGACATGGCATGCTAGTGGCACTAAGCGGTCAAGGACATTTTGTGTAGAGCCAACATGATACTTGGTTGGCATGTCTGTCAGCTTGTTGGCATGTTGTTACTCAGCCTGTGGGACACAGTAAGGAGACATACTTTATATTAGCTGTAATGGTGCTGTGGATGAAGACACTATGTCAGAAACTAATAAAAGGTAGTCTCTCTGTCATCCACTATTAACCTCTGCCACTCTAAAGTTGGTTCTGAGACTCAATGGGCACAACAGAGCTATGTGCATGCACAAAGTCATTACAAAGGAGGATGTCAGCAGCTGGTGGCATATCTTAACAACAGATTGTGCATAAACAGAACACTGAGGAATGGCAAATCAGTATGAACAATGAAAAATAAAAAAAAGAATAAATAAAGATATGACACAATATTATTGGTTTTAAATATTTTATTAACATATGGAGCATGGGAAAACATACATTTACTTCTAAAACTGCTTTTCTGTCCCCTTTAAGGTCCATAAACACTGAACTATATGTAAAGACAAATGTAACTTGTTCTGGGGAATTAACATATTTTTTTTGTGCTAGTAGTGTTTGCCTATCTATTTTTTCCACAGTTAGTGCAGCTGATTGCAAAATGTCATCTTTGTAACCTCTAACCTTTTTATGGTCCCTCCTCTTTTTCTTGTACTGTAAACACTGAGAAGAAGTATTTGTTCAATATGTCTGCTTTTTCTTGATCCCCCTCCATAGAGTCCTCCTTCCCTCTTTAACCATACAGTGTTTCCCTTTGTCTTCCTTTTTCATGAACATACAGTACATACCTAAAAAAATATCTTGCCCCTTTTTGATACTGCAGGGAGTTCTTCGGTTTGCGCCTTTGCGCCTTTATTGCTTTCTACCCTCCCTCTGTTTTACTTGATACACTCAATCCTTCTCTCTCTGAGTCTGTTTATACTTTCTGAATGCTACTCTTTTAGCATTTACCTTTTCTGCCACCTCTTTTGAAAACCATAGAACCTTCCATGAGGTTATCTGCAATCTGGGCCCTGTTTGTGTCTGGGAGATTGGTTCTGGTGAATTCCATGGATGTCTTGGTCTTGGGCAGTGGCATTGGGGCAGGTCCACAGTAGCTGAGGAAGAGAGCAGGGGTGAGGGTTGGGGAGTTAGCAGGATTTCTGAAGTGAGTGATGGAGTCTAGACCAGGAATCTATTTTCCTTTAATAAAATACTGAAATGCTCCATCACTGAAGGCTGTGGTGGGTGGGGGAGCATGATTCCAGGAGTGATTGAGTATAGGAGTCTAGAGGAATCTGTTTTCTTATTTTTACAAAATGCTCCACACTGAAACCTGAGGAGGTTGAGACAAGCAGGATTCCACAAGTGAAGGAGTAAAGGAGTGCAGAGGGATCTATTTTCTAAATTAAATGCTCACTCCATCACTGAAGGCTTAAATGCAGTTTCATGTTGAAGTACCAGCTCAAGCCCTGAAACACAAAAATTATGATTCACACTGAAAATTGAATGTCCCGAAAACAGTTATAGTTGTGCAATGGGAAATTATAATCTGTAATCAAATTTCATAACGAGCAACAAATTTCCATTTTTACAAGTACAAGTTGTGATCCAGAATAAAAATGTGTCCAACAGATTTTTCTGAATCACAATAAAAAATAGTTTTGCAAGACAAATTTAGTTTCACATTTCTCACCTCATGAAGCTAAAAATTATAGATAGCAATTAAATTTCATGCCCAGCAACCAGTTTGTTATGCCTAGTGATAATTTACGATCCACAGTGAAATTTCATATTGAGTGACCAATTTTTGTTAGCAAAACAGAAAATTGAGATGCTCAGTCAATCAATTAAGCTTTATTTATAATGTGCTTTTTGAATGTCAAAGTGCGTAAACAATGTCAAACATAAATATTCAATCAGATAAAACATATCAGAATATTTAAAATAGACATCAAATTCATGAACTCAATACTGTCCCCAATGGTTAAGCCAAATAAATATGTCTTTAAAGAGGACTTAAACGTCTCAGTGGACAGGCATTCTCTAATCCAATGAGGTAGAGTGTTCCACAGGGTCGAGGCTGCAAATAAGAACGCCCTACTGCCTGAGGTCTGAAGACAGACCATGGGAACCTCTAGCAATCCCTCATCAGTGGAGTGAAGGGGGCAGAGGGGGAAATAGGGTTTAAGGATGTCTTGCAAGTAACCTGATCCCTGTCCATGAGGGCCTTATAAGTCAGCAGCGCGACCTTGAAGGTGATCCTCCATCGCACAGGCAACAAGTGCAGTTTGCGAAGCACATGAGTGACATGACTAGTTCTAGACAGACCTGTCAGCAACTTGGCTGCAGCATTCTGTACCAGCTGTCAGCGATGGAGGACCACCACCTGTAGCCCAAGGTATAGAGCATTGCAGTAGTCAAGGTGAGAAGACACAAAGGTGTGGACCAATGTAGGAATGTCCTCGGGCAGAACTAGATGTTTTATCTGGGCAACATTCCTCAGATGATAAAAAGAGGACTTAACAACTGCTGACACTCAAGTTTGAATCATGGTGCAGAATCAAATTTCATGCCAAGAAACCAACTTTCTGCTGCAAAATGAAAAATTATGCTGGGCAATCAAAATGTGTTTCAACAAACTTTTTTTGATTTCAATCAATCAATCAATCAAATCTTTATTTATTCAGGTGATCATCATTGAGCAAGGCTCATTTACAAGATGGACCTGATAAGGTCAAGGTTCGAGTTGGTGCATAGCAGTTACATCACATAGTTATGAGACAGTTATACATACAGAAAAAAGAAAATGTTATTTATAACACAATAATTTGCATATAAAAAATTATTTCTCAAGTCAAATTTAGTTTTGCACCACCTTAATGGTGCGATGCAGAAAAGCGTGCCACAATTCAAAACATGGAAAAGATGTTAACATGGCCAAGAGAAATATGTACATTTTTATAATTATAATTGACTTATTGACTGAAACAAGCCTCAGAATCTGAACCAGCATGATCTAATAAGGTAGAGTTTTGTTTTTTTACTTATGGCCTCTGTACAGAAATAAAAGTATGAATTAGTAGTAGACTTTCCAAAGGGACTGCCTTTTCACAGCATGCTTCTACTCTGAAAGTTTTAGGAAATAATTCCATTCCATGTAGGCTGTAGGTGAGAGAAAAAAAATACCATGTTATGTATAGAACAAAAAATTAGATGTTTACAGGAAATTGACATGTGACTCTCAGAAACAGCAGAAGTTGCCATTACAAAACTTTCCACAGATTTAGAACATGCCGACTAGACAACGTGTACAAAATTTCAGCTAATTTTATTAAAACATTGCCAAAGCTATTAACGTACAAACTTAGTGGTTTAACAATGAATGCCCTACTCAACCCTAACCATAGGGGTGCTACCATACCTTTATAATATCTATTATAGGGGTGTAGTAGCACTCCCATATTTAGGGTTGGGCACTGTGCTCAATGTTAAATCTCTGACTTTGCACCTTAATAATTTTGGCAGCATTCAATAGAATAGCCCACAAATTTGTATGTGTGGTCAGACTGTGATAGTCTCAAAACTTGGAAAGTTTGATGAGAGCACCTTATGTAGTTTCAGAGATCTGGATACCCCATCTTTTATAAAAGGGTAACTTTTTCCTATACTTAATATGAGTTTTTTGGTGTTTTCTCTCATGTGCAGCCCAATGGTACTGAATTTTGCCCATAAAACCTTTGTGGTAGAGACTACCTAGTTGAGGTAGTGCCTTTTTAAAGTTTTGTGAAAACATATTAAACAGTTCCATACTTTTGAGGATTTAAAATTTGGTTTGGGATAGCTGCCTGATGTGAACCAAACACTTATTGGCTTGTGACACTAGTTATATTTCACATCACTTAGGCGTCTCGAAATAAAAACATTCCTCACAAAGTGAAAATGTTTTTTTTTTTTGTGGCCATCTTGTTTCTTCATTTCAGTTAACACAACAATTATGAAACACATATAAATGGACACTGAGAAAAACAAAAACATAAATCTTGCCAAATGGGACCTTCTAAGGATGATTCTGACTGTGTTTTCAAAACATACCAGAAATAGTATGTTCAGACCTTGTGATTGTCCTTGTTCAATTTTTGGTTCATCAGACTTTTTTTGTTCAAACTGAAAACATTTAAGTTACTGAACTAACATTTTCAGTTTATGAACCAAAAATATTGTTGCAAACTGACAATTTTAGCTCATGAACTGAAAATTTTGGTGAGAACCAAAACTTCTGGTGCGAGCCAAAACATTTGGTTTGAGAACTGAAAATGTTGGTTTGAACTGAAAATGATGGTGTGCAATCCAAACTCTTTCAGTTTGAACTGAAAGTAGTCCCCAGTAAGTGAAGTTATTGCTAGCAGGCAAGAATGTCCTCTTATCCCCTCAAAAAGTCCCATTTTTTGTGAAACTCCCATTCTGAATCTCTGTTTTCAGTCACGCATCCCAAGTAACTATATAATGAAGATAAGTCTTCTATTTTGCAAAGGGCCCAGAGTGCCCTTTACCTCTGCACCCATAGCTGCATGGAAGCACAGGGCTAAAATGCCCTGTGCTTCCACAGTCAGAATGAGTTTTAGCTTTCTAAGCACAGGGGTCAGAGGGACCTGTGGTTCTGCAGCCTAGACAGCCCCACAAATTCTTACATCCGTAGCCAGCAGGCAGATGGTCACTTTCACTTGCATATGGACTCTTTCCTTAGTGAAGGGCAAAAAGGGTTCCTTTGCATCTGAATCTGTTAATGAAGGGACTCGCATGAATGAGGATATGTTTCACTATATCAAAAAGAAGCAAAGTTCATTGTAAAAACCTGATAATGCACCAGTTACTGATGAACATAATGCCACAAAAGTAGGGAAATATGGTGCCATGGTTTCCGACCCTAATTCCCCACCCCAAGCAGCAAAAGAACAGGACCACACAAGTAACAACAGATACCATCATCACGTAAGACAAACAACAGACCCAATTTCCAGGTGACATAAATGCAGTATCACTGTTATGATATCCTGCCATTGTTTGCTCATGGAAATGGGTGGGCATTGGGGTAGATAACAATAAGGAAGACCCTACCACTAATTCACCAATGCTCCAGAGTCCCAAAGCCCTAGTGCTTTTTTTTTCCTTTTGCTGCTTGGAGGGGAGGAGTTATGGTTGGAAACGCTAATGCCATATTTCCCTACTCTTGTTGCATTAATTTGAACCCTAACTGGTGCATTAATGCAGTTTTTAGCAAGAAATATATATTATAGAGGCATGGTATTCCCCCCTACAGTTAGGGTTGAGTATGGTGTTGACTGTTAAACCTCTAACTTTGCACTTTAATAGCTTTGTTCCTGTTCAGTGGAGTTGCACAAAATTTAGCATGTGCAGTGTGGGAGGCAAGCCTCTCAATTAAGCCAGTTTCTTTCCATTAGGATGGGTGGATTCCGTGATGTGGTTAGTGCAAAAGGAAGAAAAAAATCTGGATTTTTTGCTACTTTTTTGCTCCCACCTATAAACCAGAAATTTGCAGGGTAGAAAGGGCTTACCCTAGAATGGTGCCTTTCACTGGTTTGGTGAAAACATATTAATCTGCTCCAGAGTTATAAATAATTTTGAATTTCAGTTCTGAGCATTCTGAGTACAGACCTTCAGATAACTTTGATATGAAAGAAGAAAACCATCCCTCACTGATCTGACACCCCACACAACCTCCACCCATGAAATATAGGTGGTATCAGCAGGGTGCCAACCCCACAGTGCCGCTAAAGGTCATGTCAACACTGCAATGCCCAATCTCCAGTATTCACTTCTTCCCCTACAAAAAAGAAAACCATCCCTCATTGATCTTTTCATTTTCTTAATCTAAAAAAAGTCATCCATTGGTGACCTGCCCCACACCACACCTCTGTCTGTCTGTCTATATCTAAACATGTATTGAAGTGGACGGGGTGCCCATCCTGGTACAGCCTCTCTTTCCCCTCCTTCAGGCCAACCCTTTTGTTAAATATTTGTACAGAAACTAGGTGCCTCCCAGTGCTGATGAATATCATGCCACATGGGAAAATCCCAAGTGTCATCTTCTATCCTCTTACAATAATGAACAATGTCCCCGTCAATCTTTTTTTGTACTAAAAAAGGTCCATCGACAATCTGCCCCCAAACTGCCATCTACCTGAATGTCTGTCTGTCTATCTATCTATCTATCTATCTATCTATCTATCTATCTATCTATCTATCTATCTATGTCTGTCTGTCTGCCTATCTATCTATCTATCTATCTATCTATCTATCTATCTATCTATCTATCTATCTATCTACCTATCCCTCCATCAAAGCAGACTGCAGTCCAAACCTTGGTATCTCTTTTCTTGCCCCCCAACTCTCCAGGCCCCCCATGTTAAATATAGGGGGAAGCACCTGGGTCACCAATTTTTTTGTTAAATAATAAGCAGATCATGGTGCCCAGCCCTGTTCTGCTTCTCTAGCCTCCTCCCCTCCAGGTCACCTGCTACCTTTCATTTCTGGTACACAACTTGGGAGACTTGTGAAGTAAGATTAGACCACCCTTTTTGTGGTCTAACAGTCATGTCACAAGTAGAACAATTACACTACATAAAATGATGCACGTGTTTGAAAATCCAGCCCATAGGCTTTTAATTAATTAACTTTTTACTGACAGGATAGATGGCAGCTGAGAAGGTTGTGTGTGTCTGAGCTCTGTAGAGTGCTTCAGCCCTTACATTTATATGCTGGACTCAACATTTGTTAATAGTATGCTATCTAAGCCAAGCTTTTTAATGTAAATTTATTTCAGTTATTTATGCATTTTGTAATGGTCACAACCTTGAATGGAGGCTTTTTCAATTCTTTTCTATAGCAGCTTGAGTTGAGCCTGCTGACCGTCTGAGTGCTGTGACTGCTGAGTGTGCTGTCATAGAAGTGAAAGAGGAGTTTGACTATGACTGGCATAAAGGAAGAGTAGGAATCAGTTGATTTGTGGAGGCCAAGGAGCTGGAGCAGAAAGGAAGATTGGAGGATTCAGGAGGAGAGTCAGGAGCATTACAAAGAGGAGCAGTGGAGAAATTAACTGTCAGTGGCAAGGTGCATGACTCTAGCTGCAGTATAGCTGCTAACTGTGATACAGAGTGGTTTGTGTGGCAATCTTAACCTTGCAAGTGAGAAGCATCTGATAATACTGTCAAATTAAGAACAGTGATTTTTATGAAAAGCTGAGCTAATCCACAGTCTGTTCACTGTATCGAATGACTGATTCACCGTACAATACTACTTTATTTATTTATTTTTTTTAACTCCATTTCTACGCCACCTCTGAGGGAACTCTCTCCAGCATCCTCCAGTCCGGTCTCTACCTGTGACCTGAGATATTCATCATTGTCCCTCACTTCAACCTGGCAGATCCCCCAGCTCTGAACTTCCTGGGAAGGGGCCACCCTATCTGCCCAGGGCACGCTATCTGAAGTTTAGAGTGCTGGATCTGGTGAGCTGGGGGATAGAGAGGAGGGTGCCCAGTATTGGGTGTGTGGTCTGTCAGAGGTGCCTTCGCCTATCCTATGGCGGGGATTTTTTTTCCTTTTTTTCCCACTGGAGTGCGGCATGCAATGACCCCTGTGCACGGCTGTCCTGCTGGCATCTGCCACACTCCATCCCTGACGTCGTTCTGGTGTGCCTTCAGTACCCTTGATTTTCATTGGGGGCCACCAGGACACCGGGAATTCTCAGATCCCACACTGGGGAGAAGAGAGCTGTCCTCCAGATGCTTGATCCTCTCCCTTCCCTGCTGATCCCCAGCCACCCAAGTCCGTCACTGAACCCAGGTTGCCAGTATGGCACAAGGTGTGGTGTCCAGCACCTCAACCCTCAGTGCCACTGGGCCATAAAATAGTACTTTTAGCTGCATTGTTTTTTCTTAAATACACTTAATAAGGAGGCTCATTCCCTTTAAACCATTTGGCATTTCAGTCTGTGCTTGATATGATAAATTCATATTACTGGGGCTTTAGGTGAGGATGTTATTGTAAAGGCTTACTATTTTTCCCATTTAGAGTTTACATATAGAATAATGAATGGATCGGTCTACATAATGAGAATTCTATACACACCCAAGGTGTGTGATGCTTCATAAACCCCAAGAGCAAAGCTCAGGAGGATTTCAATGGTGTCACACACCAGGGCAATAATGTAGAATTTGAGTTTTGCAGCTACTCATGTCTTATTTGCTGCTTTACTTAAAGTGGTTGTTAAGTTGCTGGAGAAAATAGTGGCAAGGCAGTTATGGACCTTTTTGGAAGAGGACAGCAAATGGGATAAACTTTAGTCTGGTTTCAAGAAACCGTATTACAGTATCCTCTGTGTCGAAGGTCTTGGATGATGTCAGCAGTACCTCAGAGCTTGGAAAAGTTATTGGGGCAATTTTTTTTTACCTGTCCATGGCCTTTGACATGGTGGATCACAAGTTATTAGTGTGGAATTAGAAGGAGGTTGGTCTGGGGATAGGGCTTTGTTTTGGTTTAATAGTTATCTAACTGATAGAATCTAAAAGGTTCAAGTAAAAAGGAGACAGTCAGGAGAATTGTCCATCAAAAACAGAGTTCAACAGGGGTCAGTATTAGACCCTTTATCATTTATAATGTACATTAGGGATTTAAGGGAGCGCATCAGAGGTGTAAACTACCATCTGTATTCAGAGATGATATGGTGGTCTTCACCTCTGATGCTTCCACTGCAGATGTGCAGCTAGAGGTGCAGATGGCCTTTAACGGTTTTCATTATGTATCAAAATTCCTTAAAAACAAAGGAAAAGAATATCAACGTAATGTTACTTGGAACAGTACAAAGGTTAAAACACATTGGTCATCCTCTGCAAAGAGGGAAATAGGATTGAACAAGCGGAGAGGTACAGATACTTGGAGTTTTGGATAGTTACCCAGGGATCAGGTAACTTACATATTACAAAACTTAGAAATAGAATTGGCATGTGTCTGGGTGGCCCTATATTGGGGAAAAAGGGCGCATAGATTTTGAGACAAGATTATAAGCAGCAAAAGTTCAAATTTTACTCATTTTTGATTACGCCATTGTTTATGAGTTTTGTACAATGGATAAATTTCATAAATTAGACCTAGAAACATAGAACTTGCTGGTAGATAAGGACAACTTGGCCCACCTAGTCTGCCCATTTTCCCTGCCTATAATGTCACCACTGATCCTACTTGTTCTCCTGCCCATTCAACCCCATTTCCCATTCCCAAAGATTCCCTTATGCTTATTCCATGCATTCTTGAGCCAAATCACTGTTTTCACCTTAAGCACATTTGCTGAAAGACTATTCCAGGAAACCATCACTCTTTCTGTGAAGAAGTACTTCCTCTTATTTATCCTAAATCTACCATCTTCCAGCTTCTGATGCCCCTTATCCTTGAGCACTTTTTTTCTGAAAAAAACCCCACTTCCTTCTTGTACTTTGTTTACCCCTGTGAAGTATTTAAAGGTCTCTATCGTATCTCCCCTCTTCCCCTCTTCCAAGGTGTACACATTTAGGTCCTTGAATGTCTCCTCATAGAACTTCTGATGCAGATCCTGCACCATTTTAGTTGCCCTCCTCTGGACTGTGTCCAGCCTGTCTATGTCCTTTCTGAGATGTGGTCTCCAGAACTGGACACAGTATCCTAGGTGGGGTCTTATCAGAGATCAATACAGAAGCAACACCACCACTCTGTTTATATCCCTCCTCATGCAACCCAGCATCCCACTCACTGTCTCAGCTGCCTTGACACACTGCCTGGCCACCTTTAGGTTGTCCAATGAGATCAATCAATCAATCAATCAATTAATCAATCAATCATGTATATTTTTAAAAAGTGCAATTCCTTTGTAGATCAAAGCACTTGTACAGCATAAAAATCCATTAAAACAAATAAATAAAATACATACCATCAATGGCTAAAACCAGTTCACTCTAGTAAAACAATTGATTAATCAAAGTCAGGAAGGCCAAGGCCAAAGATATGTTTTGAGAGCAGATTTAAAGCTCTCAATGGTCAGGCACTCTCAAATCCAATGAGGTACAGAATTCCATAGGATGTGGGACACAAAAGCAAAGAACAGGCCCCAGAGGTCTTAAATCAAACCCTGGGAATCTATAGCAATCCCTCATCAGAGGACCAGAGTAAGTGGAGGGGTGGTATAAGCTCAGAAGATCTTGCATGTAGCATGGTCCTGTTTGTATAGGGCTTTAGAGGTCAGTAACCTGATCTTGAATGCAATCTGCCAATGAACAGACAGCCAGTGCAGACTGCAGAGCACAGGTGTGACATGGCAAAATCTTGGTAAACCTGTCAACAGCCTGGCCACCACATTCTGCACAAGTTGCAATCAGTGGATATCAACCACCAGTAGCCCTAGGTAAAAGACATTGCAGTAGTCAAGTAGGAGGCCAGATAAAGACATGGACCAAAGTTGGAAGGTCACCAGGTGGGACCAGGCACTTGATCCAGGTGATGTTCCTAAGATGGTAATAAGAAGTTATTTTTTTTTAATTCAGACTTATTCACAAAATTTTCCACCATACAGGAGGCAGTAATGCAAATATGATCAGCCAGTTTGTAGTACAATCCAGCACTGCCCCAAACCCCCTACCCCTGGCACAGCAGTTCTTTCATGTGTTGTAGTAACAAGCTATCCATAATAGCTGAATACTTGTTAAGGTAACAGATAACCAGTTGCACTTTATACCCTAGCAGTGATAATTAAAGTGTGAAGGGGACCCCAAATATGCTTATACCTTTGTAACCTGTTATGGAGGCTTGCAATAGCCTTCTGTGAAGATTTGCTAGATTTCATGAATCCATTCTGGTATGATGGACAAGTCCTCTTCTTCCAGTGCCTGAGAATAATTTTTTAACCGAGAGTGCCATCATAGATATATGAAATCTCCGAATTTTGACCTTGATGGAAGACAAGTCTCCCAGGAGACAAATGTCTGGTATGAAACAGTCCTGTAATCCCAATAAAGGGTTCATGTTGATTTTAATTAAATCCCATAATGAGGCTATCTTGGGGCACGACCGGAATATGTGAAAAAGTGTCCCTACTTCCTGGGAACACCTAGTGCACCTATCTGTATCTAGAAGGCCCTATTTCACCAGTTTGACTGGAGTAGAGTACATATTGTGCAAAATGTGAAATTGCATAAGGCGTAATCTATCTTGGGACACATATTTATGACAGAACATCCAGAGAGCTGACCAGTTGAAGGTAAATTGGGGAAAAATGAGTTCCAAAACTGGTAGGCCATTACCACTCCTAAACCGCCACATTGGTACAGTACTTGATATATCTTAGAGATTAACACCTGAGGATTCGAGAAAAGAGGAAAGTTCAGGTACCAATGCAAAAGCCGATGGGGGAAGGACATTACAAAAACGGTAGTTAACAAATGCTTCAATTGAATAACCTAAATACCTGAGAATCCGGAATATTGAACTTTCTGATAATCTCGGTGAATGGGAGCCAAACCCCAGAATTGTCCAGAAACGAGGAGACTATCCCCTCTCCTAACTGAGACAACCATGTACTAGAAACTTTCTGCTTATTTATGGTAAAGACCGGAGAATTCCAGATAGATTGAGACAGGTCTTTACTCAGGTTATATCTTAGGAAAGAACACAGATGCGAGTGAACTTTTACTGAAGTCATGATAGTGGGTCATTTATTAGCATTCTGTAAGAGGGACACTTTAACAAAGAGCATGGTCGAGGGGTCCATGTTCATAGCCTGGATAAAGTCTAATTCAACGTTAAGCCAGACTGGTCTCAGGTTTTTTGGTCCCGGTCTTACCCATTTTAGGTACTTAGCAAGGTGACTAGCCCAGTAATAAATTGCCAAATGAGGAATCCACAGCCCACCCTCCTTTTAAGGGGTGGCTAACTTGTGGTACACCAGCCTGAATGCTTATTAGACCAGATAAACTTGGTGAAGAGTTTATGCATTTTCTGAAACCAGGATAAGGGACAAATGAGTTGAGATGTGACAGGGGTAAAAAGACGGGAAATACATTCATCTTAATTATGTTAATACAGCCCCATAATGAAATCGGAAGCTTGTCCCATCTCTTTAAATCCTGCATAATCATCTGAGAAAGAGGGTCTAAATTTTCTTTAAACCATAGGAAGTGTTACTGCTAACTTTATACCTAGGTATTTGATGACATGGGGTGACCAACACAATTCCAAAGGGACAATATCTGTCTTGAAGACCTTGTGATTAAGGGCAAAAGGACATCTTGTTTGCATTTAGCTTATAATTCAAAAAAGACTAAATTTAGTAATCTTCCTTAACATATTCAGAATAGATGTTACCAGTTAGGCCAAATGGAGGAGGAGATCATCAGCATATGCTGTTATCTTCATCACATTGTTCTGATCGGAATACCTTGTATTCCCTGTTGTTAAGAATATTTTGAATAAGGCTCCAAATAAAGATTAAATAATAAGGGGGAAGGGGACATCCCTGTCTCGTACCTGAATGTAACAAGAAAGATTTAGACAAGGCCCCATTACCTGAAATCCTCACAGATGGAGACCGATATAGTGCCCTGATCCAGTCTATGAACATGGAGGGAAATCCAAATGCTCTGAGAACTTGAAATAAAAAATTCCAGTTTCACAGTCAATGCTCTTCAGTGTCCAGGGAGACCTGTCCCGCAGGGAAGGTGACATCCCTGGACTCTGAAAAGATGTGCGAGATGGTGTGCAGGTGATCTGAGGATGAGCGTCCCCTCATAAACCCGACTTGAGACATACCAATCAGATCCAGGAGGACCAGGGTTAGCTATCCGCCAATATCTTTGAAAGAATTATGACATCCTGATTCAACAGAGATATTGGCCTGTAGCTCTGAACCGATTCTGGGTCCTTGTCCGGTTTGGGTAATAGGACTATCAGGGCTTAAAACAAGTGAGTGTCTACTACAGCCCCAGAGAGAATGTGGAGGTAGAGACAGTGTAACACAGGCAGTAACTGTTCTCTGAAAACTTTATAAAATAAAGCAAAAAATCCATCCAGTCCCAGAACTTTATCTGAGGGCAGGACCTTTATAACAGTCAAAATTTCCTCCTGTGATAAAGGAGAGGATATGAAAGTTTTTGGGGGTTTGACAGGGAAGGAAGGCGAGAATCCCTGAGGTACACCTCCAACTCTTCTATGGAAGGAGGACTATCCATATCCCTATATAGTTGCTCATAGTATGTAGCAAATTTCTGCACCATCTCTGAGGGGGATACCCTCAGGGATCCATCTGCCTGTGCCCTAATTGGAGGTATAAATCTTGCAGACTCTTGCTGCTTTAGACGTAAAGCAAGCAAGTGCCCTGCTTTTTCTCCTTGATCTGTGAAACTGGCTTTAGTATGGATGATAGCCAACTTTGCTTTCTCTCTTAATAATTCTAAATATCTTTCCTTAATTACTAATAATTTCCATCTCTCCGCCTTAGAAATATTGTTTGATTGTTTAGATTCGAATTCCCGTATTTGAGACAGTAATGATAATAGCTCTGCTTCCTGAGCCCTCTTCCTCTTTGTAGCCAAACTAATGAGAATGCCCCTTATGTAGGCCTTAAAAACTCCCTATAAAATGTCTGGCTTGGTGCTTTCTATTGGGTTAGTAGAAAAAAAGAAGTCAATCTGGTCCTTCACCAGTCCACAATACTTCTCATCTTTTAATAACTGCTCATTTAATTTCCATTGGATCTCTTTCTTGGAATTTTAAGGAAAGGCAGATTGCATAACACCAGAGAGTGATAAGATAGCTCTCAACAGGTCGGGTCAATCACATCAAGGTCTCTCTCAGCACAAAGAGCTTTCAGGGACCTGATGGACGTTATAGGTCTTTGTGATATATGGCGTGTACTACATTCCAATGCAAGGGAGTACACTTTTGTTTCCCCGGTGCATGCAACTTCCTCGAGGATTGATTATATCCTAATTTCTCAAACCCTTTTACCAGGGGTTATAAGTTCTAGTATTGTCTCAGGGCCCCCATCGGATCACTCAGTGGTCACCTGCCTAATAGCCCTAGCTTCATTGCCAAATAAAGGGGCAGGTGGAAACTGAATAACCAAATTTTGAAGGAGCCAAAGATGGTTCAGTATATAATATACCAAATAGAGCAGTTTATTACTTCTAATTCTAACTCCATGGGGAAGCCTGATATGGTATGGGGTACCTATAAAGCATATTTAAGGGGGATTATAATTGGCCTAACATCGAAAAGGAAAAGGGAGAAGGCATCTCGGATTTCTGACCCTCTCTCTCAAATTAGGAGTATGGAGACTATTCTTTCTCCATCCTCCTCCGAGACATTCAAACAAGACTTAACGAAATTGAGAGAAGCCTACCTAACAATGCTAACGGAACCCGAATTTGCACTTTTGAAAACAAAAGCGTTATATACCGATCAGGGTGAGAAGGCGGGTAGAATGCTAGCACTGCGCATTAAGCAACAGGAATCCACCAGACTCATTCCTGCAGTCCATTCTCCTAATGACAATTCCCTTAAGGTCTCACCCTCTGAGATAGCGGAGGAGTTTACAAAGTATTTCCAGGATTTATATGGCCCTATAACCAATTCCCCATCCAAGGAAAGACTTTATGAATATCTGAGTGATTTACAGTTGCCAACTTTACACAATCCAGCAAAAATTCTGGAGTCTCCATCTCTGAGAGTGAGATTGAAAGGTAATCAATCCCTCCCATCCGATAAATCTCTGGGCCCTGATGGGTTTACTTCCAATTTTATAAGGTTTTCTAAGCAACTGATTTCCATTTTGCTGCCGCTTTTGCAAGCTATTCTTTCTGGTCAGGTGTCTGATCCCTCCTTTTGAGGCCCTGATCGTCTTGTTGTCCAAACCAGACAGACCGTCGGATCAGGTTTCAAGTTATAGACCGATCTCCTTATTAACTATGACATTAAAATTCTGGCAAGATTACTAGCCGACCGTTTGGAGGCAGTACTTCACTTTCTAATCGGGTCAGATCAGATTGGTTTTATGAAAGGGAGATCATCAGTTGACCATCTGAGGGCTCTGTTTCACGTCTTCCTGGCATCCAAGGATGCTCCTCATCCAATGGTCTTGATCTCGCTGGATGCAGAGAAGGCATTTGACAGAGTCCATTGGAACTACCTATTTGTTACGATGGAAGTTTTTGGTTTTCCCATGAAATTCCGGAAGTGGGTTAGTTCTTTATACAGGTTTCCCTCTACCAGAATCTCATGTAATGGGGTTATTTCTAGCCCCTTCAAATTGCATGTAAGGACCAGACAGGGGTGTCCCTTATCTCCCCTTCTTTTCAACATTTATTTAGAGCTGCTTATCAGGAGGTTATCAGGTGCCCAGGGCATATTGGGCATCTCTCTAGGGGAGCAGGTGGTTAAAGTGGCGGCCTATGCAGATGATCTTTTGCTGCAGGTAACCCACCCACTCACACCTATTCCCACTATCCTAAAGCTAATAGGGGATTTTAGTAAGGTCTCAAACTATAAACTTAATGTAGGAAAGACTGTGGTTTTTCCTTTTAACTATAGGGTTTACAAACGGGATATTATTGCTTTGACTCACCTGAAGTCCGACTATATTAAATACCTGGGGCTCCTTTTAACAAGGGATACAGCGTGACTCAGACAATTAAATATTGATGCACTGGTACACAAAATAGATCTTGGCCTTCTGAGGTGGACCCTACTTCCCATCTCTATGGGGCAGAATAAATCTAATCAAAATGAACATATTCCCTCTCCTGTTCTACCCCCTCAACATGCTATATGGCTCCCCTGTCCTGGGTTAAAAAAGTGCATGGTATGATCTCCACTTTTATATGGGGTGATAAGAAGGCTAGGATGGTATACCATAAATTAGCTGCCCCAAAGGCTAAAGGAGGATTAAGACTTCATCATATCGGGCTATATTACTGGGCCAGTCAGGCCAATAAGTATCTTAGATGGCTGACTGTGGATCAACTGTCCGCGGCTGCTGCATACATCCTGACTCGGTTAGCCGTTGAGTCTGCCTCCATTAAAAAACACATTTTTCCCCCTGCTGTACTGTTATACACCAAGGTTAGTTCCCTACCAGAGTCTCTATGTAGTTCCCCATAGCTGTCTCAATCAGGGTTCATACTCAGTTGTGTGCATTTCTGAGATATAAGAATCTCAAGGACATATTTCAACCCGCAGCAGGTAGTCCCAATTTTTTATTAGATGGTAAGCCTCTCCAGCCACCTGGCTTTCTCAGATAGGAAATTGCCATTTAGAGGAGTGCGTGTCACTCAATAGTCAATGGTATTCTTCAGCCAATATTATGCATAAGTTTACGATACTCATACAAGTATCTTCAAGATTTTCAGTTTCGTCATCTCCTGGTTAAGGTAATGGGTTTGACCCCCTCCAGCTCCACATATCAGTTTTCAGGTTACCCTAATGGAGCTGGTGGGTCTGCCTCATGCCGTATCTAAAATATACAGTGCTCTCTTTACCTGGGCTTACCCTGACAATTATGCTCCCATCTCCTTTTGGGCCTCTCTCTTTCAGGGCAGAGATCTGGATTGGTCTCTCCTGTGGCAAAATTGCCATAAGTTTCTCAAGCAGGATAGACTTAGATTAATGCAATTCAAAATTTTGCACAATATTACTCTCCGCAGAAACTTGCAGGGCTTGGTCTTGTGTCCTCTCCCCTTTGCGCAAGATGTCAGTCTCAAGAAGGAGATCTTCTCCACATTTTCTGGAGCTGTTCTAAAGTTGTCCCACTCTGGACTGCGATTAAACAGCGTGTTGATCCTCTGTTGGGGCTCACAGACTTGTTCACCCCCAAAATATGCCTTCTTGGGGACTCCTCCTCCATTTCAGTGGTGAACAGGAGGTATCACATAGCCTTGATGTCGATGTCTGTTAAAAAAGTGGTATTAAGACACTGGAAGTATACAGATGTACCATCATATGTTGAATGGCTTCAGGAGTTACTTGCAAACCTCAGAACTGAAAGGACTATTGCCAGTCTGTAATAGGGAATTGGGGCCACTGCAAACTCTCTATGCACTACAAGTTTAAGCACTATTAGGCTATATCCACAGGCATAGTGTTAAAGGTGTAAAGAGGCACTGGGTTGTTCGGTGGTGCTGGGTTGGTGGGGGGGAATCATCCTGCATCTTGTATCCGATGTATGGGGTGATGTTTTACACTGTTTTGATTCATTCTCTGTATTGGAAACTTTAATAAAATTTGAATTAAAAAAAAGAGAGAGTGATCAGATACGGGACCCGGTTGGATCGAGGTGGACAGCACACCCAGCAAGAGCTTGTGAGAGACTAATAGATAATCAATGCGAAACTGCGATCCGTGTACTGGTGAACTAAAAGTATATTCCCTGGATTTGGGATGCAAGACTCGCCAGACATCGCACAGTCCGCATTGGTCCAGCAAATCCTTAAAGGCCCTTTGCTCAGGGGACAGTCCCCTCGACCCATTACCAGACCTGTCTATATTGGGGTCCAAAACCAAATTAAAGTCCCCCCCCATAATAATGGGAATAGGGAGTATGGGAAGAATTGTGGTAATCAGCTTCATAAAAAAAGTGGGATCATCCACATTTGGCCCATAAATGCTGCCAAGCAATAGTGGCATGGCCCAAAGAGTACCCTGAACTAAGACGTACCTCCCCTCTGAGTCCTTGAAAACCTGGGTGGGAATAAATGGTACATCTCTGTTAACCAGCATCATGACCCCACAGCTGTTAGTAGAACCTGAGGCATTGAAAACCTGTCCCACCTGTTGTATCCTGAGTTGTAGTGCCTCAGTGTCTAGCAGATGAGATTCTTGCAGAAACGCTATCTCGAGCATCGCAGCAAACTCAGGTGTTTAAGCACCTGATATTGCTTGGATTTTTCCTAACCTCCTTCACATTCCACGTAGCTAGAATAATATTGCTAGCCATCTATATTGATAAAAGTGAGTCCAGAATGAACATTTGTAATTACTACAACTGTAATCCAGATACCCTGTACCACTAAAACTGCTGTGCCATTCTCCCACCCCAACCCTCCCATCTCTACCCAAACTATCCCATCTCTCCCCAAATAACACCCCAACAGGACATAACATTAACACACCCAAGAATTTACCTTTAAACCCGCCCTCCCTATCCCCCACTGTCGCTAATGATGTTCAGCAACATACAGTTTCTTTCTCCCCAGCCCCCAACATTACGCCCCTAAACCCGAGAAAATCTATAAGCCCTTAAATAGAAACAAGAAGGTGATGAGTGACTTGCATTACAGTAACGATCTGTAAAGTCGCCAGCTGATCCACTCCTGAGAACCAGTGGGAGTGACCCTGTGTTAGCAAAACATAGGCACTGGGAATATCAAGAGTTGCCTAGCTCTCATGCCTTGCCTACTGAAGGAACACAGCTCGATGGGTATTGTTAAACCAGGCCAAAGGCGATGTGTCCAGTCTGCCATATGGGTCATGCCCACAACAGGACTCACTTGCCCCAAGGAAACAGGACACACCACTCCCATCTAATTGTAAAGCCCATGTGCCAGAAACCCCCCATCCCTGATCATTAAAACTGCTGGCCCCTGTTACGTGAGTCTCGAGCTCCCTTTAGTGTTGCAGGAGCAAAAGCGCGTGGCAATGTGCTTTGATAAGAAAGCTTCAACACACCCTCTAAATATCCCCCCAAATAATGGGTAATGATACCCTGTGAGGCGTAAACCTTGGGCCTTAACAAAGCCATTCCCCCCTCACATACCTGCTAGGGGGGGTACTAGATAAGGCTATTGCAGAAATTACTCTCCCCAAAACTAGAGAAAAATAAAATTAAACAGTCTATTTAGGAGAATCAACAGTCCCAGACAAAGTAAAGCATAGGCAACCATTCAAAATCTGGTTAATACTAAAGAAATTGTGTCCCTTCAGCCCTCTAATCAGGCTTAGATAGGAGTCCAACATTTATTTATGCTCATCCCCAAGGAATCCTTCAAGTGACAGCCATCACATTTCAAACCGGAGCTCTTCCATTTACACAACAAATGGCCTGTCATGTATCTCTGAAGAGATCAGGCAGGGACATCTTTAAGCCAGCTAACACAGCCTCAAGATCCTCGTAAGCAGCCCAGGTACCGGCCACTTGTACCTGTAACCTGGCCGGGTACCCCATGCGAAACTTAAGTCCAGCAGCAATAATCTTGGAGACTACTGGGTGAAATGCAATGCATTTCAAATGGACAGAGCCCGGTAAATCTTGCACTATCCTGAGCTTGACTTGCTCCCATCTGACTTCCTGGAGTTCTCTGACTTTATACAAAAAGTGCTGCCGCTCCCAAAAATTTAAAAATTGGCATATTATAGGGTGAGGTGTTGCTCCGGGGGGGGGGCTTCAGCCTTAGGGATCTGTGGGCTCTTTCGATTATATACTTAGCCCCAAAGGGAGAGGGGCTAGTGATCTTCTCCACCAACTTCTGGACAAATGCTATGGCATTCTGGCCCTCTTCTCCCTCCGGCAGCCCAAGGATCACAACATTATTTCTCCAACTACGACCTTCAAGGTCCTCAAGTTTAGCTTCAAAACATGCAAGTTTCTGCCGCATAGCCACTTCGGGATCTAACCTTTCTACTTGTTTCTCCAATGAGGAGATCATGGCAGTGTTATCTGTAGTACAGACCGTAATCTCTTCCAGCTTTCTAGTTAGAGATTTAATCTCTGATGCCATTTCTTTTATCTCTTCCTGAAATGGCTTAAATTCCTCTAGAAATCTGCTTAATGTAAGTGGTTCCTGATCCATGACCTGATTTGTACCCTGTGGCTTCTCAGCTCCACTCGAGGCCCTTGATTTCTTCGGGGCCTTCTCTGGGGTAACTGGCGGGGTGTGCTTTTGCGGCGCCTTCTTCATATACACCTCCTATTATTTTCAATTCACGAGCACTTCATGATAGAAGGCAGTATATTGCAAACTTATAGGGTTTTAGGCAAATTAAACACCCAAAAACACTTTTAAAGAGTCAGGAGGCTGGAGCTATGCAGAGGAGTGTCTACCAGTACCTTGCATCACATGGTCCCAGTAATAAGAAGTTATGACAGAAGATACCTGAGATTGTAATATTAGGCCACTGTTGAAAATAATGCCCAGATTTTGCACCCTGTCTTAGACAAGCAGCTGGTTCCCCTGAGCCAAAGCCAAGACAGTTGGTAGCCCACAGCCCCAAACCCTGGAGACTTGGGACCACCACCTTCACCTCAGTCTTATCTGGGTTCAACATCAGCCAGCTGATACTCATCCAGCCCTGGATCTTAGAGAGGCAGCTATTAAAGACCAAGATAGCTCCAACCTGCTCTGGCACAAAGGACATGCAGAGCTCAGTATCATCTGCATATCAGCAAACTCTCAGCCCTTACCACTTAATAATGTCCCCCAATTGTAGCATATACGCTGTGAACAACATGGGTGATTGTACAAAGCCCTGTGGAACTCCACAGGGCAGGGAGAAAGGGGCAGAGGAATAAATCCCCGACACCATTTTCTGAGTCCTGCCCATGAAGAAAGATTGAAACCATCTGAGGACTGTACCTGACTGTCCACAGAGCATCTGCAGGTGCTCCAACAACACATCATGGTCCACAGTGTTAAATGCTGCAGAGAAATTGAGAAGAACCAAGATGGAAAGGCTCCCTCAATCCCTCGCTATCAGGAGATCATTAAGTACCTGAACAAGCGCTGTCTCTGTACTATGCCTCTTCCTAAATCTGGACTGGAGAGGATCATAGACATCGTGGATAATAAGATGGTCCTCCAGTTGTGCCACAATCACCTTCTCAATAACCTTACAACAAAGGGTAGGTTAGAGATAGGTCTATAGTTTGCTAAGCAGTCAGGGTTGAGGGAGGATTTCATTAGGAGGGGTACCACTACCACCTCCTTCGGGTAACCTGTGGGTAAGAAGGAGGCTGGGCACCATTTATTATGGTGACTTTTCAAACGCTTTGTCCTCACGGGTGATGGGAGGGTTGGGTGACTGGATGAGGCTGTGGGCAAATTGGGTGACAGGATGTCACTATGCGTAAGCATGTGGAGGGGAGTGAGCACGGTGAGCGTGGGCTGGAGGGGCTGGAGAGGCTGTGGGGTGGTGCTGTGTGGCTGGCTGAGCTGCGCTATAGCGCTTGGGGTTGGCGAGTGATGCAGGAGAGGTACTGCTCTGGGTCTGGGCTGGCAATTGTATTACGCCTGGGCCTGAATCTTTTTTTTCCTGCTTTCACCCCTCAACATGCACCCAACTGGAGTTGAGAATCCTTAAGGGAGGGCATGGGGAGCAAAGCCCCTTGCCGGGGTGGGGCGCAACCCCACAGAAAGCAGTAAATAGAGTCCTGGCGCCATTGTCCTGAGTAGGCTAGCTGGGAGTGCCAAAATGTTTTCAGCACTTGACTGAGTGAGAACGGTAACGCCTTTAGGCGTTCACCGCTATCACATAGACCCTCCTTTGGGAGCTCAGGAAACCTCTGTCTCCAACAAATATCAGACTATGTCAGCCAGGACTGGTCCGATGACCTCAGCACACCCCACTAGGAGGCGTGTTGGGCCCGGGGCCAAACTAATAGTATATTTGGCACATACCTTGGCTGATCTGCACAATGTCTACAATCACTAACTGGCTAAAGTCATACCAGACACACAGGGCCATTGCAGCCTCCTACCAACCTCTGAAAAGCCCACTTGAGGGCATCGAATAGATCTCTGACCTGATGGTGGCAACCTTATCTGTGATGTACTGAGAAAACTCATCACACTTACTCTGTGAAAGCACTTTGAAGAGGGAAGACAGACTGATTCCACAGTCTGTCAACAGTCGGAAGAGCTGAGCTGGTTGATTCTGCAGAACCGATAACTCCCTGGACAAGAATTCTGTCTTCTTATGGGAGACTGCTGATTGATAGTCTTTATAATGGACCATCACTCTAAGTCTCTCATCAGCCAGGCCAGATTTTCACCAGCACCACTCCAACCTTCAACCCCCTGCCTCAACTCCTTCAAAGTCCCATCATACCAGGGGGGTTGGAGCAAGAGTGAGGGGTGAATATGGACAGAAGCTAGGGAATCCAGGGCCACTGTCACCACCCTATTATAAGTTCATACCAGATCCCTGGTTCCCTGCTTACACTTGATAGGTTCAGAAGCACCATAAGACTGTCAGGGATCAAGCCCCATTTAAAGGCTGTTCTGGACCATCTCCATAGGGGCAGGTCTATTGGGGAGCCTCAAAGCTGAACCTTATAGTATGAGGGTCCAACTATCTGACCAGTTCCACCACCAGATTGAGATTTCCATCCCAGTGGAAGACCAGGTCCCAATGAGAGGCCATGACTATGGGTAGCAGAGGTAACAACCTGTGTAAGGCACAACAAGTTCATAAGTTGGAGGACATCCTGACCAAATTGCAAGAGTTTATCATTGATCCAGGCATTGAAATCCATCACAGTTAACCATCTGGGGATTCCAACACCAAGTCAAAGATGAAGTTGACTTCCTACAGGAACTTATTCTCACCCCCTGGTGGATGGTCTCAGTCCTGTTTGGTGATCATCTGTATCACACCCCCATTTTGTACTCCACCATGGGTTTCTGTGTCCCACATTCATTATTTTGCACTTTTTCACACTGAAACTTAGCTGACATACCCTTCACCACTCCTCAAGTTTCTCAAGGTGCTGCTCATCCTTTCCACCCCCCCCACAGTGTTCTCCCTATTGTAGAGTTTGGTGTCCTCCCCAAAGAGGCAGACCTTCCCTTCCAGCTCCTTGACAATGTCACTTATAAAGACATTAAAGAGGACTGGTCTCAGCACTGATCCATGAGGCACCCTACTCATCACCCTCCCATCCTCTGAGTGAACTCCATTTACCACCACCTTCTGCCACCGATCCCTTAACCAATTTCTTATACAGTTTACCATCTTTGGACCCACTCCTAAGCTACCCAGTTTGCTTACTAGTTTCCTATGTGGAACAGTGTCGAATGCCTTACAGAAATCTAGGAAGGCTATGTCCGCCACTCCACCCTGATTTAGTTCCTTGGTTTCCCAGTCAAAGAACTGTATCAGATTTGTTTGACATGATGTCCCCCTCCAGTGAATCCATGCTGCTTCTGGTCTTGTAACTCACTGGAGTCAAGATATTCCACAATTCTTTCCTTCAGTAGTGTTAACTTTTCAACCACTGAAGTCAGGCTGATTGGCCAATAATTGCCAGCCACTTCCTTGCTACCACTTTAGTGAACTGGGACTACATGTGCCCACCTCAGTCCTCCTGGACCACTCATGTTTCCAATGAACTGTTAAATAGGCCAATCAGAGGAACAGCCAGTACCTCCTGAGCTCCCTCAATATGCTTGAGCGATGTCATCTGGCCCCATTGCTTTGTCTAGTTTCAGATTTGCGAGCCACTTCAGGACTCTCTCCACTGAAAATTGACTAGTGTCCACCTCCCTCCCTCCAAATGCTTCTGTTACATATTTGTGGCACCTCCCAGTCTCTTTCCTCTATGAACCCTGAACTAAAGTATTTATTCAGTCTATCTGGCTTTTCCTGTTCCCCCTCTGCACACTCCTCCCTTTCCTTCTAAATGTTACAAATCCACCCCTGGTCTTCCTTTTTTGCTTTCATACCTAAAAAAATGTCTTCTCCCCTTTTATTACTGCCTTGGCTATTCTCTCTCTCTCTCTTCAGTTTGTGATTTTGTAATTCTTATTGCTCTTTCTGCTTCCCTCTGTTTCCCCTGATACTCCTCTCTAGCCTCATTTTGTTCTCCAGACTGTCATATTTTGTTTTAAATTGTCCATGTGAGATGCATTGCTGTGATTGGTATACAAAATTAGGATGGAACTCTTTCACCAATAAATGTACTTTGCACAAAATGCTTTTTGCACTAAATGTATTCAGCACAAAGTTCCAGAATATTTAACAAAGAGGTTAGTGTTTAGAGAAAAGCATGCATCCTTGAGAAGAGCCAGGTACTATTTCAGTTACTGGGTGCCTTTAGTATGAAATTTCTTCCCTAAGATATTTTGAATGCAGGGAATAAACCCTCCTTCTTTTTGACAAATAGAAACATGTTTCCTGTCTCTACCCCAAATGTGTGTTAAATGCAGGGATAGGAATAACATAATTGCAATACCCTTGTTATATATATTGAGCCTTAGATATTTCTGAAGACTCCTGTGTCATTTGTTTTAATGTTCTAATATTATAGATGTACATATTGTTTATTGTGATGTTCTTGTTTTTCAACTGATATTTTTATATTGCACTTACATATTAAATGATGTGAAACTGCTATGTATGATCACAGAGACATCATTGCAAATGAGTTTTGACTCAATAACTTAACCCTAAATAAACAGAGAACTTGAACTTGATATAATTGCTGGTGAATGATTTTTCACCCCAATGTTTTTTGGTGTTTAAACTTAATGGAAAATGTGTCACTGGCCTATTTTATTACATATTACACTAAAATAGACAAAGGCAGAAATTAAAGAAATATCTATATCAGACCATGCAATGATGACAAGTAATGTTATTCCAACATTTGCTCATAAATTAATACCTCAATGGAGGTTTTAGATCTCATTACTACAGGATATAATGTTTTTCCAAAGCATAAAAATAGATCTAGGAATTTTGGACATTTAATTGCTATAAAGAAATGAAAGTAAGTGCAATTAGTGATGCATTTAAAGTCACAATCAGAGGCATAATTATTTCATAGAAAACAGCCCAAAATAAAGCACCAAAAAGAGAAAAACTAGATATTGAGACACATGACTTACATGATAGATTAAGCTAAGAGACAAAGGAGCCTTTAAATATGTGAGCAGTATTAGAACAAAAATACAAGAGAAAAATATA
This sequence comes from Neoceratodus forsteri, assembly GCA_016271365.2. Taxonomy (NCBI): domain Eukaryota; kingdom Metazoa; phylum Chordata; order Ceratodontiformes; family Ceratodontidae; genus Neoceratodus; species Neoceratodus forsteri. The sequence goes on along the minus strand of CM057450.1, from coordinate 652,635,575 downwards.
GACCATTGAAAGACAATGAAATGAATATTCTTAGACTTAAAATAAATTATATTATAATGTAGACAAGTCTGGCAAATTACAAGCATATGCACTAAAAAACAGAAACAGCAAAACACTATTACAAATATAAAAAATCCTTAGATCAAACAGTAACAAAAGATGTATACATATTTAAAGCATTTGTAGATTACTACAAAACAATTTATAATAAACAGATTTGCAACAACCCTGAATTATTGTGAGAATATTTAACAGAAGCTAAATTAATACCAAAGGAGATTTCATTCGATAAATTTACAAAACAAAATGGAATAGTTGCAATTTTTCCCTAAAAATTAATCTCCAGGGACAGATGAATTTACTTCTGAGTTTTCCCAGGCCTTTATAGAAAACTTACCCCATGGTTACATAAATGACAAAGATGATGGCAGATGGCAGAAACCCTTCTACTATCACTTTTGAGGAAAATGTTATTTTACTCCCAAAAGAAAATAAAGACAGGCTTTTCAGGAAAATTATAGGTCAACAGCACTTTAAAACACAGATTACAAGATAATCACCAAATTAATAGTACTTAAGATTCAGGACCAAATACCCAAATTATCCATTGAGACCAAAAGGGTTTGTGAAAAATGAAACAGTTTTGAAGGTCTCAGTGATGTGCAGTCTGTGATCACGCCTGTCAAACCAGAAGACCCAGAAGCTATTATAATCACTTTGATGCAAACAGAGCTTTTGATCTTTTAACTGGCATTTTATGTTCACAACATTAGAAGAATGGAGATTTCCAGCTTATCTAATAAAACCCATTAAAGTGTTATATAAAAACTCCAAAGCTTATTTTAAAACTAATCAATGTAAGTCAGAACCCTGAAATGTGTAATGGTATACATCAAGGATGTCTGTTATCTGCTATTCTTTTTATCTTAAGCCTAGAACCATCACTGAACTGTATAAGTATGAACAGTTTGATTGTAGGTTTAAGTAACCCATTAATCAGCTCAAAATAATTGTTTTGCTGACAACATCTTAATATTCCTGACAAATCCCCAAAAAACTTTTCTTGTATTAATGCAAGAATTCAAAAGGTTTCCAAACCCTCAGTTTATAAATTAAACAAATCAAAATCAATGATATTAGTTATTAACAATATACAACCAGTTACAAAAGAGATACTAAAATAAATGAAAATAGAAGAAGCCATTAAATATCTGGGTATTTTATTGCAAATTCTGTACAAAAAAATTAGAGACCAACTTAACATTTACATGGAAAGAATAGCAACCTTACTGGAAGCTGGCAAGATACTGTAAGTCATTATCTTTATGAGGGAAAATTGAAGCATTCTGAAAATGTTAATAATGCCTCATCTGTTGTATTTTCCAAGGGGCAGGGAGCAATCCCCCAATCCTGGTTGGAACAGATGTAAAATATTCAAAAAATGCATGTGGCAAGGCAGAGTTGCTAGAACTGCTTGGGAAAAAATATCATAACTCATAAAGAAGGTGGTATAGGATGTCCAAATCCTTTACATTATTACTGGATGGCAAAACATAAACAAATAATATATTGACTTGATGCAGACAAAACTGAGATTGTTTTGGAAGGCTCCTACCAGTCCCAAGTACAAATAGTTTTATATAAAGAACACCCAACACAAACAATACAAAATATTCTAGCTTTTCCACAGATTTTTGTCCCAGAAAAGAAATCCAATAATTAATGCCATGTATAAAAGAATAAAAAATAAATAAATAATTTGGATAAATTTTGTTGAAAAAGGTAATATAATGAGCTGGACAGAATTTGAGAAAAGGCGTATGAATATTCAGTTAAAAAATGCCTTGCTAAAATATTTAACTTTAAATAAACTGCAAACTTGAACTTGATATAATTGCTGGTGAATGTTTTTTTCACCCCAATGTTTTTTGGGAGTTTAATTATAAGTCAATGAAAAATGTGTCACTGGCTTATTTTATTACATTAAAAACAGACTTTGTGCATATCTTTTTAAAGTAGGCAAAGAACTGCATTTACAAAAAAAACATGTTTTGAACAGTAACAAAGACATTGCATAGTAAGTAAAAGAGGTGTTTGTTTAAATGCTTAACTGTTACTTATAAAATGTACCTGGTGAAAAACAATACTGTTCCTTATATAGAGGCAACAGACATTGTTAGATAGTTGTTAAAAGTTTGAAAAAAGTATTTCCCCCTTTTTTTAATTTGTTCTTCTGTCTGCTTCTGTGTTGAATAAAAATGTGGTATTATGATGATGCTTTTCATGCTGAGAGTCAACATGCTGTAGCAAGATTGTGTGAGAAAGAGAGAGAGAGAGAAAGAGAGAGAGAGAGAGAGCACCAGAGAAGCACAATTAGGGAGTGTCATTAAAGTGCTAAAATGCAATGCAGTTTTTAATATTACAGTACTTCATTCTCAGTGCAAGAGATCAGAGAGTCCCTCTTTAGCAGGGCCACTGAAAAATCATGGCCACAATATAATCGTGGAAAGCGTGATTGCCTGCCCCCCCACAAAAACACACTTCTCACAGCATTGCCAGTTCTCCCCAGTCCTTTAACTCTAGCCTCCCAGAAAATCCCCTGTAATGCCCAGTTTTTACCTTCAATGGGGATATAACCCACCTGTGAGATCTTCTGTGGCACCCATGTGCTCAGGCTAGTGACTGTGATCTCTGAAATGGCTCCCAAAGTAATCTGACTGGTGCCTCCTGAGTTGTGATGTGCCCTACTGGTGCCTCCCAAGTCCCATATCTGAATGCAGTGCCACTGGCCCAACCAAACTAGCCACATGGATTAGCTGGTGTGATGTGCTACTGATGTCACTACAGTGCATCACACCAGCTGGGTCCAATCACACCCGATTGTTTTTTTTTCATTTGTTACCCTTTACTGTGTGCTCTGCCTCCCCTCAGGTCTGCCAAACCAACATAAAAGTATGCGGACAGGTGAAGGGGCAATACAGCACTTGATTTACCTGAGAGAGAGACCGGAGAGTGATATGAGAGAGAGAGAGAGAGAGAACCTATGTGGACAGTGATGAGAGAGAGGAGAGCAGAAGAGGGCTAGCAGAACAGAAAGCAGGGAGTGCTGCTAACTGCTGGCTGGCCCCAAAATCAACAAAACAGCTAAATCACTGGGCACCCCCTGCCTGCTGCCAACTGTTAGAAACTGCTGCCAGCCTGTCACCAGAACCACTATTTCTGCACACCATTCCTGGAGACTTCTGCTGCTCCTGCTGCAGATCTGATCTCTCACAGTAACAGGTATGTTGATTTACAGGCTGAAATGTAATGTTGTTAGCATTTAAGTGAGTCTTGGAGGGAGGGTGGGGTTTGGTAGGTAGACCAGGAGGTGCTTAAAAATGTATGTTGGTCTCAGAAGGCTGGTGGGAGCCCTGTGGACCTGACAAGGGTCAAGTGGTTAAATATTTTATATTTGTCTCAGAGGGAGGGTGGGAGCCCAGAAGGACCTGATGTGGAGGGCAACTGGTTTAAAAAAGCAACTGTGTTGCTCTCAGAGGGAAGGTTGGAGCCCCTGTGGGACCTGATGGAGGGGCAAGTGGTTAAATGTCTTATTTGTCTCAGAGGGAGGGTGGGAGCTCAGAAGGTCCTGATGTGGGGGGCAACTTGTTTAAAAAATTGTGTTGCTCTTGGACAGAGGGTGGGGGCAACTGGTTAAAAAAACTGTTCTTCTCTCAGAGGGAGGGTGGGAGCCCAGGAGGGCCATGACATTGGGGGGTAACTGGTTTAAAAAAATGTGTAGCTCTCAGAGTGAGGGTGGGAGCCCCTGTGGGGACCTTATGAGGGAGCACATGGTTAAATGTTTTTTATTTGTCTCAGAGGGAGGGTGGGAGCCCAGAAGAGTCTGATGTGGGGGGCAACTTGTTGAAAAAAATTGTGTTGCTCTCAGAGGGTGGTTAGGGGCCCAGGAGGGCCCTGATGTGGGGGGCAACTGGTTTAAAAAAAGTGGGTTTATCTCTGAGGGAGGGAGCCTGGAGGGTCTAGGTGGAAGAAATGGTAGTGATGTTTGTCTGTCTTTCACTTGCATGGTTTGTCCATGCCTCACTGCTGTGGTCCTCACAGATGGAGTGTTGGGGTACACCCAGTGGACTGGCATGCATGGTGAAAAAAATTGTTCTTGCCTCTGGTGAGGGAGCAGGGTGGAGCGGGTGACCAGAATGGTACAGAACAATTTTTCCCATTGTGTGTGGCAGTCACCTGGGCCCATTCCTCACTCCTGTGGTGTGTCCATGACTCGCTAATGTAGTTCCTTGGAAATGGAGTGGAGGGGTAGGCCCAGCGGACTGGCACACATGGCGAAAAAAATTGGTCTTGCCTCTGGTGAGGGAGCAGGGTGGAGCAGGTGACCAGAAAGGCACAGAAAAATGTGTTCCCATCATGTATGGCAGTCGCTTGGGTCCATGCTTTGCTCATGTAGTTAGTCCATGCATCATTCCTGTGGTTCATCCATGTGTTGCTCCTGTGATTCATCCATGCATCACTCCTATGGTCCATCCATGCGTAACTCCTGTGGTTCATCTGTGCATCACTCCTGTGGGTTGGAGAATGGATGAATGGGTTGAGCTGACATGGTACAATGCCTTGTTCCTGTGTTCTATGTAGTGCCCAGATTAAAAAGAAATTGAGTGGTAGCAAGAAAAAAACTGAATTTCTGGAGTCTTTGGTTCCATGGATACTAGTTAAGTCCATGGGAATGTTCAGTGACATGACAAGGCAATTCCAGGAGCTGAGGTTTTGAAACAAATCTTCCCAGCTTAGAACATTGTGAGATGCAAGTTAGTGGTGCGATATTGGAGGATCAAGCATCCCAAGGAAAGCTCTCCTGTCTTTATGCACTGAGGCTCTCTTCCAAGTCTTAAATTTTTTTGGGGTTTACTTTTGTTTTAGTTAAACTGCGCCATGTCTACACAGCCACCAAAGCACTTCCATCTTTCTCATGAAGAAGCCAAGGACCGTCATGTCTCCTATCTTGTGCATGCCCACAATCGGCTTAAGTTATATCTGGAGGATCTTTATGAGGATGGAGGATTGTGGTTTTGTCATGCTTGCACCCACACAATTGACTTCATGTGGAAGCATACAGTTGACATACATATGAAGTCACAGAAACATCTGGAAAAAGGAAGCTGCAAAGAAAAACATGCAAAGTAAGCACTACTCACTCAGATGTTTGCAGTTATTTTATTTTTTACATATTCTGTCTTTCCTTCCTAGGTGCAGCTTGAGTGGTTGAATCTGCTCTGTCCCTGTCTCCCAAGTCCATCTCTCTCTCTCTCTCTCTGGCACTGTGTAACCTCCCTCCCCACTGTGTGCACATGTGCCTTGTTCCTGCGTCCCCCCTCCTTGCCAGTAGAGTTCAACACTACCACCTGGCTTCTAACAGGCAGTAGTAAAAGAGCAAGACAGCAGATTCCCACCCCCACTCAGGAAAGAAATGAAAGCAATCAATTGAACACTAGATCCTCTCCCTCCCTGCCAACCTGATCTTGTTCCCAAACAGGTTGCCAGTATGGCAGGAGGCAAGGCTCACAGCTACTCAGCCCTCCATGCCACTGGGCTGACCTACAATTTGTTTTTCCTGTAAAATATTAAATATTGTTTGCTTTTTTTTGTTTTCCAGGTACAGTTTATTTTTCCCTGTAAAATATAATATCTTGAGGTTTTTTTTTTGGCACACCTCTACAACAGCAGTTGCTGACTTCTTATTTCAGCCGAGCAATGGAATCGTCCATTGAATGGAAGGAATTTGTTCTGGAATTTGTTCGCTGTTTGACCCATGCAGACATACCACTGGAAAAGGCTTCTGGATTTCAGAGTTCTTAAAGAAGCACACAAACAAGGCAGCAGTCTTCCTGGACCAGCACAGCTTCGGAGCACGAAGCTCCAAGAACTTCGGCCTGATCATGAACAGTCACTGAAAGAGGTGGTGGAGAATCAAGATGTCTTCATTTTCCTGGATGAGACAACAGATGCCTGTGGATGTAGTTTGTTGGGTATTTTGGCCCAACCTTTGCTGAATGTTGGGGAGCAGCCACTCCTAATTGGTGTGGAGTTAATGGATCACGTGAACAACACCACAGTATCCCAAGCTGCACTAAAAGTGCTGAACACCAATGGAGTGAACGTCAATTACATCTTTGCCATTGTCACAGACAGTGCAAGTTATATGTACAAGGCTTTTGAAACTGTGTTGTCCTGTGTCCTACTTAATGCAGTGCATGTCACTTGCATTGCCCACCTCCTCAATTTGGTCTTGGAGGTCTGGATGGACACACTGGAAGACTTAAACACTGCTGTTTCCCTTGTTAAAAAAAAAATATTTTGCCTGAGCCCAATGCATAGGCATCAGTACTTTGCCTTCATGGAATCCAAGCAGCGCATTGTATCCAAGATGCTGGTATACGCAGTGGTAATTCGTTGGTGCTACTGGGTTAATGCTGTTCAGTATTTGATAGACTATTTGCCTGTGTTAACAGAATTTGTTGAAATGCTACAGTCCGATGCAGCAACCTTGAAGCACCTGAAGTGCTTATTAAAGGCAAAGCAGGAGAGCTGGTAACATAAGCTACTTTTGTGGTGGAACACCATTTTGAATTTGTTAACCTTTCTAAAATTGCAGTCACAGCCAGCCACAGGGACACTCCATATTTGGAATGGTTTAAATGTGCATATGTTTTGGACTTCTGTGCCACCACAGGAGAAACTGAATACAGAATGAATACAGTAGAAATGTCCCGCTGTTAATTACATGAAAATCAAAACTGTGTAAATCTTTTTCAGAAGGTTATGTTGGATAGCAGTCAGAAACTGGGCAAAATGTTTAAGTCTCGTCCCTCAGTTGGCACATTCAAAGCTGCCCAAATCTTTTACCCAAAGCAGCCAACAACACTGGACAAAGAAAAAGCAAAATACACCCAGGAGCTACCATCTCTGGCTGGTGTTTCAAACTTTGAAGGGCATGGGTACAGAACTTTTGCCCAGTCAGTACTCAGTGACAATTTTAATATTGCTGAGTGGTGTGAAGCATAAAGTGATACAGTTCCAGTTGTGTCAAAAAGGTATATCTGGCTTCCCATAAGCACAGCAGACATTGAACTGACTTTCGCTGTACACAGACCTTTTAAAAGATAATTGGTAAAGTTTGACAGATGACAACATTAGACTACTTCTTATGTTGAAGTTCAAATTTAAATTCTAAAGATCTCAGTTGGATAATAGTTGCTGCTCATTTTATGATATAAAATTTTCTTGATGATCTGGTGGTGGTATGTGGTGGTACTGTGTGCTTACTGTAGAATACTAATAATGTTTATTGTTCAGATTATTAGACTTGATTTGATGAAGTGGTGGTGGTATTACTGATTTTACAATGATGCTACTATTACGATACTGTATTTTGATCAGTGTGTGTGTGTGTGTGTGTGTGTGTGTGTGTGTCTCTGTGTTTTTTAATAAACACTTATACCTTATGTGTGTGTGTCTCTGTGTTTTTTTAATAAAAATGTATACCTTTTTGATGACTGACTTTAATATGCATCACAAAGCAACTGAAATCAAAAATGCATATTTGTACCTCACAGAGGAAAATGTGTGCCCAGCAGCCCACAAAATCCCCACAAAATACATGCAAAGTCCCACAAAATCCCACAAAATTTGGGAGAAAAAGTCCCAAATTCCCCACAAAATCTGCTAACAAATTCTGCAGTTTCCCAGTGGCCCTGCCCATTAGTAATAATCACATATATGAAGGCATAGAAACGTAGAAACACAGAAGTTGATGGCAGATAAGGACCACAAGGCCCATCCAGTCTGCCCATTTCTTTTCCTACCTTATGAATGTGCCATAGGCCTTCGCTCTGTCAATGGCCTATCTATTCATACTCATCTGTATTGCTCCCTTATGCCTATCTCATACTTGTTTGAAGCTCTGCACTGTATTCATATCCATCACTTCCTGAGGTACGCTGTTCCATGCATCCACCACCCTTTCTGTAAAAAGAACTTCCTCACATTACCCCTTAATTGGCATTCCTCTAATCTCATGCTGTGTCCTCTGTCCTGCTATTTTTCGTATATTGAAACATGTTAGACTCTTTCACCTTGTTAATGCTGTTAAGGTGTTTGAATGTTTTGATCATATCACCTCTCTCTCCTTTTGCTCTAGGGTATACATACTGAGCTCAGTTAATCTGTCTTGATATGTTTTCTGATGCAGTCCTTGCACCATTTTGGTGCCCTTCTCTGGACTGCATCAATTTGGTTAATGTCCTCGAAGGTGTGACCTCCAGTACTGCATGCAGTACTCTAGATGGGGCCTAACCAGTGTCTTGTAAAGAGGATTATTACCTCCTCTTACGACTTGTGATTACCTCCTCTTACGACTTGTGATACCCCTACTAATACACCCTAACACCCCCTAGCCTTACCTACTGCATTAGAGGTCTGCTTGGATGATTTCAGGTCATCAGTGTTGATGATGCCCAAGTCTCTTTCTTCCTTTGTGACTGCTAGCAACTCCCCTCCCAGCCTTTAGGTGGCTTCATAGGTGAAAAAAGAAAGGCAAAGGGAGGCATAGTGAGTCTGAAGGGGAGGATGGGGCACATGTAGGATGACAACAGTAAAGTGACATATTGAACAGGTATTTCTGCTCATCTTTACTGAGAAGAGGAGGTAATGGGTCTGAAGGGAGTACAAGGGTGGAATGGTGCAGAATGGACACAAGTCCCTTTACATGAGAAAGGGTCCTGAAGGATCTGGAAGAAATAAGAGTTAATAAAGCAATGGGGCCAGATGGAGTGCACCCCAGGTTCCTAAAGAACTAAGAGAGGTGGTGGCTGAACCCCTTGCAATGCTGTTTAGCTGATCACTGGAAACATGGGAGGTACCCAGAGACTGGAGGACAGCAGATGTAGTCCCCTTACACAAAAGTGGGAACAAAGAGGAAGTGAGGAACTACAGACCAGTCAGTCTCACTTCTGTAGTGGAGAAAATCATGGAAGCACTACTAAAGGAGAGATTGGTGGAACATGTGGTTGCCCATGGACTATAGGACCCAAGGCAGCATGGTTTCACCAGGTGGAGGTCATGTCAGAACAACCTCATTGAAATTTTTTGACTGGGTGACAATGGAGGTGGATCAGGGGAGAGCAGTGGATGTGGCATTTCTGGACTTCTGCAAGGCCTTTGACACTGTGCCACATAGAAGGCTATTAAACAAATTGGGGAATATGGGAGTGGGTAGGACAGTAGTGTGGTAGGTAGATAACTGGCTGGGCAGCAGGACACAGAGGGTGGTGGTAAATGGCTGTCACTCCACAGAGGGAAGAGTGACCTGCGGGGGTACCACAGGGATCAGCGCTGAGACTGGTCCTATTCAATGTCTTTATTAGTTATATTGCACAGGACCAAGGAGGCAGAATTTCCCTGTTCACTGATGATACAAAGCTTTGTAACAGAGTGAACACCCCAGAAGGTATAGACAGAATGAGGAGGGACCTGCAGAAATTTGAAGAATGGTCAGGGATTTGGCAACTGAAGTTCAGCATAGAAGTGCAAGATAATGCATATGGGGCACAAAAACCCTGGAACAACATATAAATTCAGGGGGGAGGGGGTGAGGCTATAGTATGCCCCAAGCAGGACAGGGATCTTGGTGTTATCATCTCTGATGACCTCACAATAGGGAAACAGTGCAACAAGGCAGAAGGTAAAGCAAATAAGATGCTGCGATGCATAGGCAGGGGCATCACCAGCAAGAAAAGAGAGGTCATAATCCCACTATACAAGACACTAGTAAGGCCCCACCTGGAGTACAGAGTACTGTGTACAGTTCTGGAGATCTTACTTATGTAAGGACATAGACAGGGTACAGAAGGTTCAGAGGAGTACAACAAAGATGGTACATGGATTGCATCACAAGTCTTATGAGGATGGGTTGAAGGACTTGAATATGTGCTCCTTGGAGGACAGGATGGAGAGAGGGGATATGATAGAGACATGCAAGTACAGTATCTTACAGGGAGGAACAGGGTGCAGGAATACATTATTTTCCAGTGAAAAAGATGTTCCAGAACTAGAGGGCATGGGATGAAGTGGGAGGGAGGGTGATTCAGAGGAAATGTGAGGAAGAATTTATTTACAGAAGGGGTGGTGGATAAGTGGAACACCTTGCCAGAGGAAGTAGTGGGACTTAAACAATCACATGATTTGAAAATACATGGGATAGACATAAGGGAATTATAAAGGTCAGGGTAATGAGCAACAGACTTCTAGGAAAACATAAAGGTGAACTTGCAAGCTAAAATGGGCAGACTGGGTGGGCCATAGGCCTTATCTGCTGACAGTGTCTATGTATCTATGTAAGCACCTTATACAAAAGTTAGCTGATAGTAAAATTTCACCCACAGAAATAATACAATACTCTGGGCACAAAAAAGTGGAATCCTTTAATGAATATTCCAAACTAAACCCAGAAAAGCAGCACAAGATTTTTCACATCCTAAGCAATGCAGAAGAGCCTACACCATCCACATTCGTGGCAGAATACACTCCCATGCCTTCCACATCGATGGCAACTTACACAGACAAATGCGGCAAAACCTTTACCCCACTCTGGAAAGAAGGACTATCTGCCTGTTTCCACCACCACACCATAGCAGCCAAATATATTACCTTCAATATTATATGAGGTATGAAGTCATAGAACAGAACAAACATGTATCTCCCCACACAAAACTAGTACTGACCATTACCTTTTCTCTCCTAACAGGACAACAACATGACAGCACCCCGAAGAAACGTGCAAGGATGATTTCATCAGATTCTGACTCAGACTAACAGAAAAAGCTACCACCTTCTCTCAAAAATGCCAACAAAGTACCTGAAGTTTCAATCTGTTTGATGAAGTGAATCAACTGTTGACAAATGGAATCCTGTTGTACTGAGCAGTAGTCCGGTGATGAAAACCGGCAAAATAACTTTAATTGAAATGCGTCACAAAGCAGAAAATAAAACAGTACAAAACAATCACAATGTACCTCCAAAAATGAATAAATCCTCTAGGTAACAAATGATACTCCATGGCACATGAACCCTGAAATCCCCATCCCCAAAATCCCAAAACACCAATGACAACGCATGCACATAGATGCATAAGCACACAAACCAATCATAGTGCACCACAGACAGTCTATTCAATACTATAACCAAAAAAACCTCATGATTACCACTTATATGGAACCATACAAGACTGAGACCAAACACACATACAAGAAAGTACACATTACCAAAGAATGAACCTCACAATAAACACAAATGCCTATTGTATAAATAGAATACATGATGGTCTGAACAGAGATATGACAAATATTAACACTCGTGAATAGTGACCTTGGATATCATCACTTGTGGCTCCACTATGCTCTGCCACTCATAAGATATCCCAAGGTCGCTGTTCATTTCTGTTGATATTTACCATATCTCACTCCAGACCATCAGGTATTCTCCCTCTCTCTATCTCTCTCTCTCTCTTTTCTATATATATATATATATATATGTGTGTGTGTGTGTGTGTGTGTGTGATAGATAACCCACTCTGAGGTGTGCAGTCATGCTCTGATATATGCATGCCTTGGTGTGCGTCAACCGCCCAAGGAGTGCGTATATCAGAGCACAGCAGCACACCATAGAGTGGGTTATCTGTTTTAAAAATGGCAAAATTGTTTTGGAGGGGGTGAAAGTGCAGGTGTGCAGTCATGCTCTGATATACACACAGTCACGTGATGTGTTTTAACCAATCAGTAGATGTGAGTTTTCCTACTATATATATGTATATGTATATATCTATATACACACACACACATATATATATATATATATATATATATATAGATACATGATGGCAGAAGTGGGATATGGAAAATATTCTCACTCCTGCAGCGTGAGATATCCATGCCTCATGATGCAGGAGTGAGAATATTTGCCATATCCCTCAATCTGCACATCACGTTAACGAGTTCTACAATAGGTGAGAAAGTTTTAATTTGTTTTATCTTATATCGTTCTGTTGCTGTGAGTTGCTGCTGTGAGTGAATGGATATGAATGGGGTTTGTATATGTTGTGCAATTGGTCGTTGTGTGTGTGAGGGAGTGGTAATAGGTTGATGAGTGTGTGAGTGTGATCTGTGGTTGGATGATGAGTTTTGGTAGGTGGGACATGTCCGATAGGTTTCCTGTAGATGCTGTGTGTGAGTTTCCTTTTTCCCTATATTTTATTATGTGTAGTGTTTAATTTTTGTTGTATGCTGCTGTGCGTAACTTCTTCATTTTTGGTTGGCTTATATGTTATTTGTTTTGGAATGTCTGTGAGAAGCTCCATGGGAACTACAGGTAAGAGAGCAGTTTTGTTTGTGTGAGTGAGGTGCTTTTGTTGCCATTGAGATGCTCAACTTTATTTTTTACTGAGACCGACAGCAAGAATTATCAGTTTCAGAGTATATCTCATGTAAGTAATGCCAGTTTAAAGAGGTTATGTTTAGGTTGCTGTAACATGAAGAAATGCAAATAAGAACTGAAGGCTTCGGTGTGGAAATATGTGTGCTGTGCAGTTCACTGGTATGTTAGTCAGAGTCTGTAGTCAGATTTTCTTTATGTTTGTTATCGCAGAGATCATAAATGGGATTTGATAGGTTTACAGTTTGGACGCAGTGTAAGAGACAATGGCACCAATCAGCAGCTTGTAGTACAGAAATATGTCGTTTTATGTGTGTACCATTTGATGCAGTGAGGACTGTACTGCTTTAGGCTTCTGGCGTTTGTGAAATTGCAAGCAAAGAATGAAGAATGCAGACCAGCTGTTTAATTAGGTACCGCAAACATTTCAGTTTCACATTTAAAAGAAGTTCTAACTCACACTGGGGACATGCTGCTGGAGTGAGAATATTGGCTGATGGCATAGCTACAGAATGTGTAAATGTAAATATTTTTAGTGTAGCTGTGTCAGCAACCATTTACCTCACTAGGGTGAGAATACATGATTTTATTGTCAATGAATACAACACACCCTATTGTATAAATATACATATATGTGTGTGTGTGTGTGTGTATATATATATATATATATATATATATATATATATATAGTGGTGGTGCAATAGTGCCACTATATTTAGGGTTGAACGGGATTTATATATTTAAACCTCAAATTTTGCACTTAATATCTTCACAGCCATTCAGCAGTTTGCACACAGTTTTATGTGCACAGTCTCGGGGACAGATCTCTTGACATACCTTGTTTTGTTCTGGTCAGATGGGTGGATTTCAAGATTATGGATAGCAGAAAATGCAGACAATCACAATGTGTTTGCTGTTTTCTGCCACTCCACAGAAACCAGATGATTTGGAATTTTGGTCTGGAACTTTTAGGGTACTAAGGGCTTGGCCCACAGAAGTGCCTTTCACTGGTTTGGTGAAAAAAATGTTTATACATTCCAAAGTTAATTAAAACAAAAAATTAGGTTCTGAGCATGCTCAGTAGGCACATCAAAATAGCTGTATGAAGTTTTCGTATGGGGAATCCTTTTTTGAGAAGTTTTCCATGTGACACCATCTTGTTTTCCTTTTTTAATAAAAAAAATTGAAAAAACACAAAAATGGCACAGTAGAGGTAGACTAACGCATGTATGTTGGTCATCAGGACCCTGTTAGCTGGATTCAGCAGTTGTAAATAGGGTTGTTCCTTGGTGATTTATTTATATTTTATTAAGTGGCCATGGCTATTGTTTAGTACTTTCTAATCTACCATGCATTATATTCTATATAATTCTTCCCATGATTGATTCATTGTTTGAAAATGCTTGTAATGTTTTGCATTCTGTAGCCTAAACCTCGTTGTGCTACCATTTTTGCATATTTTTACTGTACTTACTGTTGTTACCCCCATTTCCCTTTTCCCCATGACACACCTGGAAATGAGTTATTGCAGCTCTGTGTGTCTCTCCTGGTGAAACTTTTCAAATAAAGACATAAATAATAAGTAACTGTTGGAGAAATGCCTTTGAAATTTGTTTTAAGATTATAAATCTTTTTTTCGTGACTCGTGATATGAAAAAAATATTTTTTTCTATCACAAGTCATGAAAAAAGATTTATAATCTTAATGAAAAAAACAATATTTCAAGGTAATTTCCCCAACAGTTAAGTGCTGAATCCAGCTAATGAGGTCCTGATGACCCACATACATATCTTGGTCTTCCTCTAGTATGCCATCTTTGTGACTTTCATCCTTTTTAATGGGGAAATCCTTTTTTGTTTGCTACTATCTTTTCCCTTGTGTCTACTGGTACCCCCCCGACAGCCATTCCTGTATTTTGTAAGCTTTCCCTGTGGCACCCCCCAAATCGCTGTCCTCATAATTTGTAATGATTCCCTAGTGTTTACTGGTGCCCTCACACCTCAGATTGATGTCTCCATATATGGGACGCTTTCCCTGATGTCTAGTGGCACTCCCCATCTGATCACCATCCTTCTTGACATTTGTCTTTTCCCTGGTGACTAGTGGTATCTTCACCCTCTGATGGCTGTCCTCTCTGAAAAAAAAGAAAACAGTCCCTTGATATCTTTTTTTAAATCCTGTAAAAAAAGAAAATGGTCCCTCACTGTACCGTCCCCCTGACCTCCCACTTAGCACGTACCACCTTGCTTCCCCAATACTCCCCACACACCCTCATTCACCTGAACAGGTCTCAGGGTGGATATCTACTCACTGATCATAGGCATGTCTTGCTGCTGAAACCTCTGTCTGCTATATGGTAAACTAAGGTAAATGCTGGCAGGATAGCCTAGATGTTAAAGTATCAAGCTGCAAATGAGCTTGGTACATTAAGCAGACCAGGCCTAGGTTTGATTCTCACAACTTCCACTTGCATACTGTGTGACTTTAAGCAAGTTACTTAACTGCCCAGTGCTCTAATGTCATCCCTGAAAACAGGCACTTGTGCCTAGTAGGGTTTACACAGTTACCAAAACCTAAAATAAAAAATTAAAACACACTTCAGTGTATTTCAAGGTGTTTTTTTAACGTTGCCATTTCTGCATATTTTTTCTGCAAATTTTCAACATGGCCTTTTGGCAACCCCACCTCATAAGCAATGTCAGTGGAATTATTCAAATCCAGCTTGAAAGGCAATTTCATGGTTGCTTGGTGAAATCACCTTTCAGTCAGGATTTGAACATTTTTACCACCCTTGTTCATGAGGTGGGGTCATAAGATGGCAATGTTGAAAATTTGTGGAAAAAATATATAAAATGGCAAACTTATGAGCATACCTCATTATTTTGCTACACTTCCTTGTAACTTTGGCAATTTTAAATATTTTGACCCCAAATATGTCAACATAACCATCTCATTACACTACCTCATGAACATGATAGCTGTCGTTTATCAGACCCTGAACAAACTGTGTTTTCACACCTGTAGTGCTAATGGCTTTGCAGTGGTGCAGAATCATGTTTTGTCTAGGATTTCAAAATTTTTATAACCATGTTTATGAGGTGGGGTAATAAGAAGGCTATGCTGAAACGTTCCTTCCTGTTTTAATTGAAATGCAAGCACAGAGCCCTCTGGACCCTGTGCTTCCACAGTAATGTACTGTATATGTATGCATCTAAGAAGGAATGGGAGACACACATGCAAATGAGAATAGAATTATAGTATCTCAAAAAGTAAGGAAATTATTTGCAAGAACACCCTGCATTAATGCAACATTTATGGTTCAGGCTCAAGCGACAAAGTAGGAAAATGTGGCTTTAGGGTTTTCAATCCTAAAACTGCACCACCAGACATGAAGCAAATTAGATATGCAGTCTTCATTGTGGTTGCCAACCCTAGAGTTCACTCCATTCTATACAATCCAGAAGCATACACACCTAATGGGGTGAGCTTTAGGAATGAGAATCCCAAGGAAGACTGCACCACTGATTTGCTTCAGAGCAGGTGGTGGGGTTTTAGGGTTGGAAACCCTAAAGACACATTTCCCTGCTTTGATCACTGTAGGCTGAACCCTAAATGTTGCATTAACACAGTTTTTGCAAAGAATGTATATATTATGGGGGCAATCATGTCCCTATAGTTAGGGTTGAGTAGGCACTTCAATGTTAGAAACTCAAAATTTTGCACTATAATAACATTGCAACCATTCAATAGATTTGCACAAAATTTGATATGTACCATAGATTTCTTGATGTGGCAAGTTATGGTCTGATTGCATGTGCAGTTTCTAAGTTACAGAGAGGTGAAAAAAATATGTTTTCATTGATTGACATTGGGATTTTTCTTTGAACTTGCCTACAGCCCATATGTTGTTTTTTTTTTTGGTCTGAAAATTTCAGGGCAGAAAGGGACAACCTCACAAATATACCTTTTGCTAATAATAGGCTGTGTTTAAGTTATTGCAAGTTAAAATTTTGAAAAAAAAATATTTCTGAGCATGCTCAGTAAAAGCACTAAAATATAGCTGTATGAAGCAAAATAGGATTCCTGCTTTGTATGAAAATTCCTCTTCATATGGCCAACATCTTGTTTTCACTTTGCCTGAAATATTCTAATTTGGAACCCCCCAAAATGATGACCTGGGGAGGAGCAGACACATGTAGGTTGCTTATTGGGACCTCTTACCTTAGGTGTATTTTTAAGCAATAAGGTATTTCTTAGGGTTATGTTAATGTCCTGTTAATCACACCCTGGGGGTGTAATGTGGCACGAGGCACAGCCGAGTGCCACATGCCCCCAGGGTGTGATTATCAGGACATTAACATAACCCTAAGAAATACCTTATTGCTATTATGGTATTTGTAGAAGTATTATTTTTGTGTAATTTTAAGTTTAATTAAGTGTTTTGTGTACTGTTATTGTTTTTTTTAGTAAAATAGTCCTTCCGCAGTGTTGAGGTCCAGCAGCGAGTGTGTTACCTAGGGGATGGCATTGTATGAGATAGTGTCAGTAATTGCTAATTTCTGTCACTGTCATGCGGTATTGTAGGTTATGCAAAGCGGTAGGCTAATTGTTAACACTGCGGGACAGTTTGCTGTGACAGTATTTTTTTGTTTTTTTGCAGGTTCTGTTAATATGTTACAGTTTCAAACCGTCATCGAGTAGAGGTAAAAGTTTGAATGTTACGTGATTTTACTAACATACTAACATACTATTTGCCAGCAGATTAGGCCTTACGGTCTATCGAGTCTGCTCGAACTTTAGATCCTTAGTTGGGTGCCGAGACCCTCCCATCCCTTGTGCTCCAGAAACCCGTATCATCCATCCCCACCCCCTGGGACAGGACATCATCTGATACATCCACTTTCTGTGTCTGTCCCATCCTCTCTTGAAGCCCTTCACTGTGGATCTCTGAACTAGCTCACCAGGCAGTGCATTCCAAGGGTCCACCACCTCTCAGTGAAAAACCTCCTCTTTTCCCCCTTACCTTCCACCTTTCAACTTCAAACCATGCCCTCTGGTGATGCCTCCCTGCTGGCCCAAAGATCCCCCATGTTTACCCTATGTATTCCCTGAGGTACTTGAAGACCTCAATCATGTCCCCCTGTCTCTCCTCTCCTCCAGTGAAAACAGGCAGAGCTCCTAAGTCTGTCCTCATACGTCAAATCCCTAGCCCTCGATTCATCTGTTGCCCTCCTCTGTACCCTCTCCAGGAGCTGTATGTCTCTCTTTAAGTGTGGTCTCAGTACTGTACACAGTACTCAAGGTGTGGTCTAACCAGTCCATTGTACAGCAGAATCACTTCCTTGCTCCTAGAGGTGATCCCCTTATGATGCATCCCAACATCCTGTTTGCCTTGCTAGCCACTCTCCTGCACTGCTCAGAGTTATTCATACATGCATCCACCATGCCCCTAGGTCTTTTCCCTATTGAGGCCTCCAGCACCTCCATCCCAGGGTGTACCTGTGTTTAGGGTTTCCCGACCAAGATGCAACACCTTGCACTTGGTGATATTGAAATTTAATTTCCATGTGTGAGTCCAGCTCCAGGGTGTCCAGGTCCCTTGCAGGCCAACCTCCCTCTTCTCCCTCAACTACTGCTCCCATCTTGGAGTCATCCGTGAAGAGACTCATTTCACACCCTATACCCTCCCTGATGTCCGATATGTATGCGTTAAACAGGATCGGACCCAGGACCGAGCCCTGCAGTACCCCACTACCAACCTCTCTAGGGTTCGAGAGCTCCCCACAGACCACTACTCTCTGAGTGCATCCAGCTAGCCAGTTTTCAATCCATGTGACCATCAAAGGGCCTACTCCTAACCCTTATTTTAATTAAATATATCACTACCTGACAGCTTCATTTCCGCACTGGTCCATTGAAGCACAGTTCTTTGATGACAGCGTGATCAACTGAAAACTACTGTGACTCAAATGTTTTTTACTTTTTTTAGTTATGCTTTCAGTAACACGACTTTGTATGTCGTCCTGTTGCCTAGCGACAGTGATATTGTGGCCAATGGTATTGCTGTCTGTTTCATAGCAACCTGTATACCTCATGAATATTTATGAGGAGATCTTATTGGACAATTTTCACTGTGGTTTGTATGCTCGCTCTTTATTGGGTCTCAATGCTGTTTCTGTGAAGACCAGGGAAGAGGTGGGCGGGGAGAATGGTAATGATAATTTTGAAGTGTATATTTACTTATTTACATTTTGATTGCACATGCCATTGGGTTTGTTTTCTTGATAAACTCCTTAATTATCATTTACTTTTTTTACTGAAATGGGACAGTATTAGCGATTCAGAATGTTGAGTAGGATCGCGGTTGACGACTGAGTCATGTTTTGGGTGCACAGTAAAACGATATTATGAAAGGTACTTCACTTTTTAATAATGCAGCAGGGTTACAAATAAGGTGCACAAATGTTGAAAAGTATTTAGCATTAACTGGATAGTCGATGTGATGATAGTGCATTACGTTATCTGTCACTGTGGGGGAGGAGTGTTGCCACGGGTATGTGGTAATAGCCGTATGCGATGATACTTGGTAGTCTATACATTTATCTAGTTTGTGTGATTAAATAAATTTTTTTAATGTTCATAAGATGTGATTGAGAGGGTTGATAGCGTTTACCTATTTGGTGACTAAGCAGCAAGAACAGGCACAGGATGGCCTGTGTGGTAATCCAAGATGTATTCAGATGACACAGAGACTACACAGTTTTGTCTGTGCATTGAATTGTTGTAATAACAGATTCCTTGTGGCAGATTTCTTGATTTCTGACAAAAGCAGTAGTTAACAGTTCATTGAAATAGTTCTCAGATTTATTTGCAGCATGTTTTTCTTTCTATTAACTGATTGCTTTATGTGGCCTAATAACGTTTTTGATAGATTTACTTTTTTTGCTTTATTAAGGAGTTATCCTACCACCACAACCCACCAACCCCCACAATACATAGTCAATCATATGATTCATGAACAGTTACATGGCTGTTATGACGGATAGTTTATTATAATGTGGAGGCAGCTGTGTAGTGTGGGATGAGTCTTTCAACTGATAATCTGGAAGCCTTGACTGTTTTTATAGCACACAGTCATCAAACTGATTTAAGTTTGACCCTTGTCAGTTCGCCTTGCTTCCTAGTAATAGCTGGTTTAAGTTGAAAACAGTCTTTGGATTTCTGTGTCTGTGCTTGTTAATAACTTTAGGAGGAGTGTGCGGACAAGATTATGTTACTCCTATAGCTCATTTTTCGTCTGCGTGGTGATGAGGCATGAGGCCTAGCTGGCTGTCATATTGTGACTTAGTTGTGAAACTATGTTAAGTTGAAAGCATCTATTTTTTTTGCTGCTTGATAAGTCCTACTGTGGCTTCTACAGTGCTCCCAGATTCCCAGATGAGTTACTTGGAATTAGGTGACATGAGGAGTATGGTGAGAAGAAAATAATTTCATTTTTAAAAGAGAGGTTATGTGAATAAGGCAGACTGAGCTCATTAATGTCTATGTGAGCATGATTTATATGTTAATATTAAGAACCTCTAGTATAATTTCACCTCTTTACATTGCTACTTACGCTGCACTTATACCACTTTTATCATGTCTATGGCGCCCAATCTAATTAATGTCAAGATCCAGGGCCATCTGGTGAGGTTGTGATGTGACAGAATGGCAGTGAGAAAATATGATGCGTCCTATCTATTTAAGCAATAGGACATGACCAAGGGCTATCGTACTGATCTGTTAATAACCTTATGGGGGTGTACTATGACACTCGCCTACACCTTGTGCCACAGTACAGCCCTAGAAGGTGATTAACAGACCATTAACATAATACTTTGTTTTGCCTTATTGCTATTATGATGTTTTTAAGCAGTGTTAAAGCTTGTTCAGCATATGTGCAAGCTCTACATGTATGTTCATAAAAGATTAGCATAAGGCTGTTAGAATGTTTCCAGACAATCAGAAAGCTCCATTTCTGAGACCCTTTTTTATAATACCACATAGTGTGTCCACTGATAGCATCAAGGTGTACCTTGGAGTGTTCAGTCACTAAGTTCAACACCATTCTAGCATGTTAGGCCCAACTTTGCATGTTTCGTTATGGAATGTAATAGGTGCTATTGCAAAATAACCCTAAAGCACATCACAGCTGTTGTCAGTCTCTACATGGCATGGTGAGGTGAAATGATATGCGATATATGGCTGGTGTTCAATGACACAGCACAATGACTGTGTGTTTTTGCAGGTGTGGGCTGAGGTCAGTGGCAGTTCAATATTACTCTGCCAGTTACACCATGCATCTTTGGATTGTGTATTACCCAAGAACAAGTCCTGCGAGACAACAATTGCCATTTTAAACTGATTGTTTAACAATAAGGATACTGTTCTGGGTAGTGCCACTTTTGTACACAGTCCGAAATACGGTAAAATAATGGTTGCTGATGCATATGTAGACATGAAAATTTCTATTTTTGACAGTCAATACAATGCTGTTAACTGTTTTTTCTAAGGTAGTACATTTATTATGTTCTATTATGTGTTTTCATACTGTTTCATTTGCTATTTATACCATTACCACAAAATATTTTTAAATACAAATAAACTTTCTTATCAATTACAACAGTGCATTTTATTTTTTAAACATTTACACGTGCATTTGTTGTAGTACTAAACTAACATTGTATTCTGTGTCCGTTTTTCAATACTTTTACATTTTTCAATATTTAGTTCTCATAACAGTAGTTATAATGCATCTCTGCTTAATATGGTGGCTACTAGGTATGAAATTACTCTAAATACTATTCTATGTAGTTTTACCTACATAGTAGTACTTAATATTTAGAATTAACAGGTGCTTGAATTGTTATGCACATGTATGTGCACCCCACCACTTATGCTACAGTTATTTACATAGTTGTCATTGGTTGGTATGTACTTTGAAAGCTGAACATTAAGAGGATTGCCAGTTGAGATTGTGGTGGTGGTTAAGGGCTTACTTTCACTTGTTTTGGTTGCTACATTTTGTGGACAACTGGTGAGAACAGTGGACCACTTCTGCCTATCTGAGGTGGAAGCGCTCCAGTAACTGTGGATTGATGATTCATTTCTATGACCAGTTACTGACATTATCTCTTTTGTGTCAAGACCAGCCGCATGGAGTAGGTGCACTGCTGTGCTGCGCACAGAGTGGTTGGTGTATCTCTGGCTTAGACAGGCTAGCTTGCTGAGTCTTGGCATCATATTAGCGAGATATGAAGCTCCCATGGGTGATCTGGAATACCATATTTCCTGTGTATTCAGAAAGTCTTGATTCTGTC
This sequence comes from Neoceratodus forsteri, assembly GCA_016271365.2. Lineage (NCBI taxonomy): Eukaryota > Metazoa > Chordata > Ceratodontiformes > Ceratodontidae > Neoceratodus > Neoceratodus forsteri. Next base: position 652,613,727 of record CM057450.1, on the reverse strand, counting down.
TTTTTGGGTGCAAGTAAAATGCATCTACATCTGAGGGGATTTTAGACAGATACTTTTTAAATGACGATACAGGACACATGGGGTCGTTTGGGGTTTCGTACATATAACCCCTGAGCTTCTCCTTGTTTGGTTCATGAAACCCATGATGATTTTTTGTGTCCTCATTAAATGCTAGTGTTACATAGTTATTGTCATTCTCATCTTACCTGATAATAAATGAAGATGGCTTCAGTTCTCTGAGTCCGTGCAAATTGTAGTTGAACATCGAACCACACCTTTTGCACTAACCCAGAGGCTGTATTTGTGTTCAGTGCGTCACTTGATTTAAGCTTTTTAAGGTCGGGGCCACTTATCCTTGGGTAGTGAGCTAATTTATCATCTCCTTTTTCATGAATTGTCTTTAGGAGACCTATGAATACATTGTTTGCTGTTGTGAAATCTTCGCCATGCATGATGTTAACTTTCCTACTGTATGGTGGGTCATTGAGATGCCTGTTTAGTCCAGCTCGTATGCTGACATAGCTTCCCAGACTGTAGTATTTCTTGTCCTTTGTTCTCACTGATGCATAAAACTCACAAAGTGTACTATTAAGTTGTTCTATGGTATACTGTGCGAAGTAAGGGTCTTTTTTTGTGTCACTCAGCCACTCCCTGAAAAGTTTTACTGCCCATTGTGATGCCTTCCTTGTGTTTTGCTCATTACAATCTCCCTCAAGGACATCCAGATCATCATTAGTTGCTTGTACGTGCCTTCCTGGTAACATTTGTGGCTGTGAGACTTCTGTTACATGATGATTGCTATTTTTTTCCAGCTACATTTTAGGGAAAGACAAATTTAGAGTTTAGTATAGGCTTACATATGTTTGCTTTGCTGTTACATTGGCAACTGTCAAGGATGAGATAGGGATATATTTAAATGGAAACATGCATGTACACAGTTACACAGCTCTACACATCCAATTGCACTATTAGTATTATTATAAAATATGTTTTCAACAGTGTTAAAACTTGTTCAGCATATGGTAAACTCTACATGTATGTTAATGAAAGATTAACATAAGACTGTTACAATGATTGCAGCCAATCAGAAAGCTCCATTTCTCAGACCCTTTTTATTATAAAAGATTTATATAAGATTGGTAGAATTTTTGTAGGAAATCAGAAAACTCCATTTCTCAGAATCTTTGTATTATTATATTTAGTTCACTGCTCTTTTTTGCAGGTTTCATTTAATTGGTGTTGGTGGTGGGAGTTCAGCAACTCTACCCATTGTGATTTGGTCATACTGACAACTGTTTCAGTCTTATGTTCAGGAATGAAAACTATGCTATTATTGGGATGATATTATGGTTACCACGGCTGCTAAACACCTTTTTTACAAATAGTTCTCTTTTCTATTTTTTCAGGTGTAATATCCCCTGCTGACCCAGTCAAGTCCATGAGCTGAATGAACAGCCCAGACAGTCAGTGAAGGTGAGATGTGTGCTGAGCAGGTTCAATGTTAAAGGGTGAGGCAGGCTCCCGGTTTGTTTTTTAGATTGATACTGTGGTTAGTATAGCCAGATAATTCACACAGTTATTATAGCTTCATAGTACTTCTTTTGATATTAGGGGGATGTGGGTGTGGGATGAGGTGGTGGTTGGCTGAGATGGGAGTTTAAGAAAAAAATCTGACATGTTGAGGAAAATGGTAGTGCATTTATGTTATTTATTTTTTAGGTCTCTTAATTGAGACAGAACATGCAACCTGTATTTAATTAGATACCAGGAGTGTAGTGGAGGTGGTGGGTGATGTGAAAGTGCAAGTGTGGTGGGCGTCCCATTCATATGCGAACATCCAGATATTCAACACAGGATCTACGATGCATATAGTGGCATACACCCACTTTTGATAATTAGGGTACTATGAAGTTGTACATGGCAAAAATAGGAACAAGTCATGCCCAGCCATAGGCGGCTTCTATATTGCAGGGCACAACATGCCAGCTGCCAACTGTGGGTGGCCCCCTCATGCCCAGCTAGAACACTTTCTCAATCTCTCAACTGCCACTGTCCTACCCCTACCCACAACCATCACCTGATCGCGGGCATAAGTTCATAACAACCCTGGTGGTATGGTAGTGGTATGGTAGTAGCACACCATCACCCGATCATGGGCATAAGTGAGGTCACACCCTGGTGGCACAGTGGATGAGTCTCCATCACGTGACTGTGGACGTATGTTCAATATTTACCTGATGGCACAGTGGAATGCTATTCTATTTCTGAACTTGGTAGATGCTCAGAATATTAGATATCTGTTGTTGCATATTTGAAGAACAGCATCACACAGGACCTGATCACAGGTGGATAGCAATCACAATACTAATGGTACGGTGGTGCCACCGTCCACACCCACACACTGAGGTACCCCAGCACCCAGAGCAAGCCACAGTCAACAGTGGTCAGTAACACCATGACTGCATGCTGTTTGCCCAGCCATTAACTGACAGTATGCAGTATTGTCTCTGATCCGACAGTCACTGCATAGGACGATGGGCACATACACCATGCTGTACTATGCAGAGCCGATACATTAATAAATGTGTGGAGGGGGTACAACTGCTACAACAGGATAAAGAACATGGATAAACAAGGTGGGGGGGCACTGTTACACCAGGGATATTCTGAACAGATGCTCATGGTCAAGCTATGGAGAGTGCCCCACTGCAACATCAGGTTTGTTTGCAAATTATGCCTGCGATTGGGTGTATGTTTGTGGCATATGTCAAGGGACTGCAGGGAATTGGCCCACCCAGGTGATGCACTCTGGTGGGGCGCCAGCTGCAAGTTACAGGGGGTCAGTGCACCACATACAGATGGGAACATTATGACATGTTTATCACATTATGATTTCTGTCATTTATTACAGGCTTATGTTGTTGGGTTTGTGGAACACAAGGTGGGAAAGGCTTGTGGGATATATGGAATAAGGGAATACTCAATCTTTTAGTAACTGTTTCATTTGCTATGTGTAGATTTTTTTGGGTTGGGAGATTGCTGAATGTGTTTTTTTACATCTAGACTCAAAAAGAAGTAAAACTATCTTACTGTTTGTGTGAATGGGGGTGGGAGGCATTATATGCTTTGAGGTACATTGATGCTTGAGGATCATTATTTACAGTGTTATTTTATGCGTTTTTTTTTTCTACCTACAGACTTTATTGCATTTTTTTGTGCAACTTGCAATGTGTACCTGGTGGTCGCCCAGGAGACATTGATTTTTTATTTCTAAGGTGCAAGTACATGTTGGTGGCTGACAGTTTTACTGCTGGGGTAATTTTGATTAGATCGCCAATTACAGTAGCTTTTGGGTGCACTACTACTATCTACTGATAGGTTACAGCCTATCTGTGCTATTTTGGGGGTTTGGGGACGGTTTTGCACTAGATTTTATTAGTTGTTTTTTACTCTGAACTGGCTGCTATCTATTATGTACAGGGAGTGTTAAACATGGCGTACACAAGTTTTGCAGTTTAGTCATTGAGTGACACACAGGAGTCATTTCTTGAAAACTGCTTCATTTTCTTTGTCGTTCTTGGGGTGTGTTTACACTGATTTTTTTATATTTGTCGTCAGACAGCTTAGCTACTACGAGTCCAAACTTCTGTGACATGTGTGAGTTGTTATATGGATTTTTCCACTATAGTCAATTATTTGTGTCATGCTCATTCATTGTTTTACATGGAAGTTCTGTCAGTGTTAATGTGTTGTGGGGCGCTTCACATTGTGCCATACTGTTATGTTTTTTTATGATTATACTGTTGCCATGCGCACTGTGTGCTTGCGAAGTGCTGTTAATGGGATTTACTTGGGACACAGCACCGCGTCAAGCAGGTGTGAAGTTATTTTTTACTTGTTTTACATTTTACTCGCCGATTGATTGGATGTGAGGGTATGCATGTTTTTATTCATAGGGAGCCTAGTTAACCATTTATCTACGATTCATCTCTGGGGAGATTTTCTTGATTTACTCAGTGACAGCAGGTTACATTCTTGATGCCTCACGCTTTAAAATTACGCATGTGCAGTACCGTTGGATTGCTATCCCCTGACTAATTAGTTTTACAAAAAGAAGGATGTGCTTGTTTAGCTTAATATTTTAGTAACTGTTACAGTGAACAGCTGTTGAAACAGTTGTGTGGGTATACATGAGGGACTTCTGACAGGCTGCATAATTGAGGCTGTTAAGTGATGTTTATGGCTTATGTTTCCCTGGGACACATGCAAAAATGGAAATTTCTTTTTTATACAATACTCATAAACTAGAAGGTGGCCCATCAGCTGCTGTACAGTTGGGAATGCTTGTCGCTAACCCCGTGCTTTAGTGCAGGGACCTACAGTATGTGTATCAAGAGGATGGCGGGAGGGCACTGTTTGGATGGTTCCAATAGTCACAGTAGTGGTGTTCACAATACTGTGGGTCTACCTGTATCAAAGGAACAAGTGGTGGAGTCATTAGCCAGGGAAAGAGACTTGTGATGGAGATGAGCCACCTCAGGCATATGCGGTAACATGGCAGATGGCTCCGTTGCACCCCTTGTCTCTGTCCTAACATCACAAAATCAGAGCTGCAGGCAGTACTGGTATACAGATGTAGGGCAAGCAGTACATCTTTGTCTGGGAACTTCATTTTTGTTTTCTAGTCTTTTTATTTGTTTGTAAGTTTTGCCCAGGAGATCAAGCTGATTAGAAACTACTTTCCAAGTAACACATAGGGAGAGGAGGAAGATAATTGTTAAAATGATTAACATTATGTGTTTTACATACCTGCTGTGACACTAGTGGAGTTTGAGATAATTGCTTATTCTGCACACTTAGAAATAATGTAACAGATGTGGACTCGGTTTCTGCGATTATGGGCTGCAGTGTTGTTTTAGGTGTCATCTCACTTTGAACCAGCGATGGTACATTAGATGACAGCTGAGATAAAACTATTTCATCTGTGGGCATCACTGGGTTTGGTGCTGTTATAGTCGAGGTTGCAGTGATTAATTCAATAGATGTACATTCTGGCGTTTTTTTTTCTATTTGGACTTCTGTGATTACCGCCGCCTGTGACTGCGAAACTGCTTCAACTTCATTGATGACAGCCACTGTTTCATCTGCTGTCCAGCTGTCAAATTCAGATGAGTCAAGGCTGTGATTTTCATTAAGCCTATTCACAAATAAGTCCATCTCTATGTCCATTAGCTTGAATGACAGATCCATTTTTTTCAGCTGTCAGACAGATGGAATTTTTTTACACTGATATTGTGTTACGGCGAGTCATGAAACGGTTACTTTTTTATGTCAGTTTTCTTATGATTTCTTATGATTACTCGGTGATACATATTTTTTTACAGAGACTGTCACTGCTACTATGGAGCAGTTGCTAAACAATGGCGGTCAGCTAGGCAGTTTTAGAATTTTTTTATAGAATGCTTTCAAATTTAGAATTTCATTATGTGTATCACTGCTTTTGTGATGAGGCTGTACAAATATATTAATCAAAGATTAACGTAGGGCTCATTTTATTGTGTCAACCAATCAAATGAGGCCAATCTGGATCACATTACTATAATGCACTTTACTGCTTGAAATGCCCTTAAAATTGGCTTTTATTTAATGGTGAAATACTTCTTTCGTATTCATGTAATACAAAGTAGGGTCTTACTTCGTATGATGAGATATGAAGTAAGATCTTACTTCATATGATGAGATATGGAGTAAGATCCTACTTTATGAGCCGAAAATAGAAATATTGCTTTAGAAATAAGTTTTACTGCCAAGATAGAGATGCCCGATTCCCAAGTCTGCACTAGATAGCATTGTGGGATACTGGGAAGTCAACTGCCAGAGTCCCCAACATGAGAAAACTGTCCATTTCTGACAGCAGGGGTGCCCAATCCCTGTGTCAGCAGTAGCCCTCAGGTGGGACACTGGGAGCCACTCCCAGTGTCCCAGTTATATCATTATCCCACCACCACCAGTACTGTGGGACACTTGAAGCTGACTCTGAGTGTCCACAACATGAGAAAACTGATCATTTCCTAAAATGTGGTGCCCAGTCCCTGTGTCAGCAGTAGCCCCCACCACAGATGGGATGCTGGGAGCCCACTCCCAGTGTCCTCAGTTAAATCATATCTCCCACCACCACCAGTACTGTGGGGCACTAGGAGCCCACCCCAGTGTTCCAAAATGTTTATTTATTAAAATTATACCTGAAAAAGAAAACAGTCCCCTGACATCTTTTTATTTTTAAATCCTGTAGAAAAAAACTCTCTCATCATTTCCCCATCCCCCATCCCAACTCTTCCACTGAGCAACCCACCACCTCACATTGCCCCTTGCCCAAAACTTACCATTGGAGGTTAGTGTCTGTCATTTTCTGTGAACCAAGACACGTCTGCACTCTTCAAAGCTGGACCACAAACTGAAGAATTGAGGTAAGTGGCCTATAATTACTGTCAATGGTGTTTTGAACTTATGCTACTATCTCAGGCATTTCTAGGTATATTTGCACCAAATTATCAACATGGGCTTTTTGCGACTCCCACCTCATGAACACTGGCACTATCATTTAGTTACTCAGTCCTGAAGGTCACGGCACAGAACCACCTTTTGGGGCCAATTAACAAAACAACAATAGTAAAGAGTTCATGAGGTGGGGTCCTAAAGTTTCCATGTTGAAAATTTAGTGCAAAAATACCCAGAATTGCCTGCTTTTACACATGGTCTTTGAAATTCTTCTACACACACCTTAACTTGGAATTATTATTTTACTCCAAATTTTCAACATTACCATTTTTCACACCACCTCATGATCAGTACAGCTGTCATTTTTACATCCTGCCTGAAATATGTTTTCAACCCAGTAGTGCAAAATGGCACATATGCTGTGCAAAATCACCTTTCAGGACTGATTAACAAAATGACAGTGCCAGTGTCCATGAGGTGGGGTCCCCAAAAGGACATGCTAAAAATTTGGTGGAAAGATTCTTAAAAATACCTGAGTTATGTGCATATGTTGACTTTATTCTACTCACACATATAACTTTGCTACTTTTTAATCTTTTGATCTCAAATTTTAACATAGCCATTTTTCACACCACCTCATGAACAGGATAGCAGTTATTTTTGCATCCTGCCTGACATGTGTTTTTGCACCTGTGGCACAGAGCAGTGTTGCACTTGTGCGTAATTACATTGTACCTTGCATTTAAAAATTTCTCTGTACCAGGGTACATTTATTTATTTATTTATTTATTTAAGCGTTTAACCAGGAAAGCATACTGAACAGGGGTTGCTCAACTCCAGATGCATCCTGGGGGATAAGTCCTGACAACTGCATTCAATACAGTACATGTGAAGGCAAACCTGGCCATTAAACAGAAGTGCAAAAGTGATACACATACATGGTTGAGGCAGCTGACAACAAGATAGCCTGAGGAGAATAACAATCTGGTCTACCAATGCAGTGACTAAGTGTGTGAAACTCCCCAAAACCAGCATTAGTAGGTACAAGTGAAAGCTAGCTAAAGGAGGTGCAGTCAGTAGAGAAGTGGTAATTGAGGAGGAGGAGGTTAAGGTAATGGGAGTTTGTGGAGTGTCTAATGTCAACAGGCAAGGCTTTCCAGAGCTTGGGTATGCGGTACTTGAATGCAGTTTGACCTTTGGTTGTGCTCATGAAAGGGACGTGGAGAAGCCTGGAGTCCATGCTTCTAAGGGAGTAGGCAGGTGGAGGTTGTGTTGAGAGGGCAGATTTGAGGTAAGTGGGAAGTGACTGGGACCAGAATTTGGCTGTGGTACTAGTGCAGTGGCTCTGTCTATGAGACTGGAGGGATGGCAGGGCTAGGGTGCTATATAAGACACAGTGAGGGTACATGAGGTGGGGGTAATAAAATGTCTATGCTGGCAATTTGGTCACTGTTGTCCAGCACATCTGGGCTCTGTGCTTCCACACCTACATACATATGCACATCTATTGAGGGATTTGGACCTTAGCTCCAACAGCATAAAAGAATACTATTATACTATCTCAAAAGAAGGAAATTTATGGCAAAACACTCTGTTAATGTATCGGTTAGGGTTCCTATAACAGGTACAAAAGTATGGAAATTTGGCATTGGGTTCCCAACCCTACCCACCTCCACACACACTGCCAGGCTTTGGAGTGTGCTTGAAGAATCATCAGGCTTAACTCTCACCCCATTCTTCTTTACTGCATTATTTCAGCTTTCTTACACATGGAATGGGGTAGAGTTAGGCCAATGACACTCCGATGCTTGTTGGTGTCGGAGGGTGGGGAGGGTGGGGATGGGGTGGTAGGGTTGGGAACATTAACATGTGTATGTATATCTATATATAGATATACATATATATATTATTATGGTAGCACGGTAGTGCTACCATAGTTAGGTTGAGGAGCCATTTACATGTTAAACCTAAAATTTTGCAGCTTAATAACTTTGCAACCGTTCAATGAATTTGCCTGAAATTTAGAATACATGATCAAGAATCACACATCTTGGGATCTGACAGCTTTTATACTATTTGGAAATACGGCTGTGGAATTATTAAGTGTGATCTTCATGTGCGTTTACGCTTTTTTGGAATTCTTTGCTTGTCTCTACAGGTCACACGGTTTGCGTGACCAGCCCAAAATCGTCAGGAATGTGCAGCTCTGGTCCCCAATATGCCTTTTGAGGATTTCATGAAAAAATATTAAACAGTTCAAAGTTATTCAAAAACAATTTCCCATTATAAGTCAAAGGAAAAGTTAAAAGTTTGACAGTGTGCAAATGCAGTTTTACTTTCGCAAATGGCCCTTTCACTGTTGCAAATCCACCATTTTGTTTTCAGTTGGTCATCAGAAAAATGCTTGCCATTTAAATTTGGGACCCTCTAGCAACCTAATTATTTTTGTATTCACCTAGTTGGACCCTGAGGATGCTAGGCTTGTCTTTATTTTGGGTAAAACACCCCAGAAATATGTTTTCAAATTTCTGAAAAAGCACTTTACTTAAAGTACTTTCGCATTTACGACAGTGTAGCATGAATTTGTGAAAGCTTTCGCAAAGTTCAACAGTACTTTTCCAGGCTGTGGGAAAATGACAGCAATTTTTTGCCACCCTGCTGCAAAAGAATGGTTTGGTGTTTTGGCCTGATATTTAGAGGGAACACAGCCAACATCTCTCAGTTGTGCCTTTCATTATTTCAGTGAAAAAATATTACAGGGCGGCAAAGTTACAGAACTCCAAAGTTGACACTTTTTCCCATAGGATAACATTATGGCTTCTGCCGCATTACAGGAATCTTTTGCCGCCCTGCTGCAAAATAACAGTTTAGTCTTTTGCGTTAAAATTCAGAGGGAGGAAAGCCAACATCCCACAGATGTGCCTTTCAGTGGTTTGGTGAAAAAATATTACAGGAAGCCAAAGTTATGACACTCTGAGCTTCTCTTTTTTCCCATAGGATAACATTACGGAGTTCGCCGTGCATTTCAGGGCCCGTATTTCAGAAACGGTGCGAGATACAGACTTTTCAACAGAAAATGCTTAGCCCCATAAAACTAACCATGAAGTCATAAATCATATGACTTTAAAAAAAAATTTCTACTTTGTATGGTTCCTGAGATATAAGCAATTTAGAATTCCAACTCCTCATTTTCTGTTCCGACCCATTATTATGCATACATTCTTTGTACTCACTGTCTTTCTCTATGCAGCTTTTGGGGAAAACCAGCCTGTGTGCTTACATTACTGTTATCCTTACTGCTTCTGCTTGCAGTTCCATACCCGTTTCACTTACTGTTCCCGTCTATGGCACCGTGTGTTACCCTATGCATTTTCATTTGCACTTGTGTTTGCATTATTTTAACCATTTGTGCCTACAATACTGTTTATCTTTGTGTTTCACTTTGCGTCACCATGCGCATTACCATTTGTGTTTGTGAGCACTGTGTTACTATGTGACAAGACATCACATGGCGGGAGCGCGGGGCCCTTCTGCCGCCGCGTTACATTCACTATTTCTCATTATCATTCTCAAAGAAGGGGAAATTAGAACCAAAAAACTCCATTTAATGCATTAGTTAGGGTTGTTCTACAGTGACAAAAGTGAGAAATTCTTGTGTTAGGTTGAAAGCCCCTGTTGACCCCTGGACCCCCAACCAGCAGTAGGGTGCGCATTGGGGTTGTCGGTCCTAGCTCTCACCCATTCTCCTATACCTCTGCTTCTTCACACATCTGATGGGGTGACAGTTAGGGCCAGCAATGCCAACGTGCACCCCAATGCCAGTTGGAGGTGTGGGCGGGGGGTCAAATGGGGGCTTTCAACCCTAACACCAAATTTCCTCACTTTTGTCACTGTGGAACAACTCTAACTAATGCATTAAATTGAGTTTTTTGTCTCTAATTTTATATATATATATATATATATATCATATACTGGCACTGTAGAGTCACTATAGTTAAGGTTGAGTACCCCATCTAAGGTTAAAGTGTGAAATTTTGCAGCTTAATAACTTTGCCACCATATGGTAGATTTGCCTGAAAGTTGGCAGGCATGGAGCAGGGCCATAGATCTCTGGATCTCCCAAGTTTTGAAATGGTCAGGTATATAGTTGCGGAGCTATAAAGCACAATAGAAAGTCACATTTACACTGTTTTGCACATTTTGTGCTCACGCCTACAGGTCGCACGGTTTTCGCAACTGGTCCAAAATCTTCAGGGAACATGTAGCCAGGGTCCCCGATATGCATTTTGAAGATTTTGTGAAAAAATATTAAACGGTTCAAAAGTTATTCAAAAAACTAGTTTCCTGTTATAGTCAAAGGGAAAAGTTAACAAAAAGTTCAACAGTGTCACAAATGCGGATTTTAGTGTCGCAAATGACCCCTGTAGTGTTGCAAATCTGCCATTTTGTTTTCAGTTGCTGGTCACAGAAATGCTTGCCATTTAAAACTGGGACCCTCTAGAGACATAATTCTTTTTGTGTTCACCTAGTCGAGTCCTGAGGATGCTAGCCATGATGTCTTTTTTGGGGGGTTAAACAGCCCAGAAAAATGTTTTTGAATTTTTTCTAAACAGTAGTGTCGCAAAGTAGTGTCGAATATTCTACACTTTCGTGATTTTTTTTTTTAAAGTGTCATGATTTGCGACACTACTTTGCTACACTATGCCCAAAAGAATAGGAAATCTTTCCACCCTGCTGCAAAATAACAATTTGGTCTTTTGGGCTGAAATTTGGAGGAAGAAAGTCAATAACCAAACGATGAGCCTTATGGTGGTTTGGTGACAAAATATTACAGGGTTGCAAAGTTACCATACTCAGAAGTTGATGATTTTTCCCATAGGCTAACATTACAGTCCTGGCGACCTTTGGACTTTTGCCTGAAGATGCTTAGTCTTCCAACTATGGGGTTAAGTGCAAAACTAGCCAGGAAAGTCATAAATTATATGACATTTTTTTTTCTGTGTTATACGGTTCCTGAGTTATAAGCAATTGCTCATTTTCTGCTCTGAGGCCCATTATTATGCATACATTGTGTGCATTCTCTGTGTTTCTCAGTGCAGCTTTTAGGGAAAAAAAAGGCTGTGTGTTTCTGTTACTGTTACAGTTACCATTTCCACTTGCGTTTCCGTAACCATTTGCGTTAGCGTTCCCGTCTATGCCACCATGTGCATTATGCTTTGCATTTTCATTTGTGCTTACATTTGCATTACTGTTACCATTTGCGTTTCCATTACTGTTTCTGCTGCGTTGCGTTTTGCATCACCATGTGCATTACCATTTGGATTTACGTACGTGCTTCCATTTGCATTTGCATTTTTGTTTCATTTGGTGTCATCATTGGTTTTACCATTAGCATTTGCATTTCCATTTGCGGTACCATGACCATGCAAGTTACCATTAACGTTTCCTTATGCGCTTGCGTTTGCGTTTCTGTTTGCATTACTGTTCGCTTTGGTGTCATTGTTGCTGTTACTGTAACTGTTTGCATTTCCAATTGCATTGCCATTACTGTTTGCATGTTCATCCCTGTTTGCATTTCTGTTGGCCTTAGTGTTTGCATTTCTGGTTGCGTTGGCGGTCCCCACCTCAGCCAGGCAATGCCTCCTAGACAAGGTAATGGATCCTGAGTGAAGAGCTACATCCCAACTAAGGTCATGGAGATCATTGGTATACATCTCTGATGACAGCTGGACAATAGTTTGGGCACTGAGGAGTTGTACAGCCCTCAGCCAGGCAATGCCCCCAAACAGACCAGGTGCTGGATCCTGAGTGGAGAGCAACAGCCCAACTAAGCCTAAGGACATGTTTGGTATGCATGTCTGATGCCAGTTGCACACTAGTTTTGACACTGAGTAGTTGCACACCATCAGCCAGGCAATGCCTAGCCCCACCCCGACCAGGTGCTATATCCTGAGTGCAAGAGACACTGAGCAGCTAAGGCCTGGACATCATCAGTATAAATCTCTGATGACAGCTGCACAGTAGTTCATACAACAAGGGGTTGCATGGCCTCAAGCAGGCAATGCCCCCCGACCAGGTACTGGATCCTGAGTGCAGAGCCACAGCCAAACTAAGGCCATGGACATCATCATCAGCATATGTCTCTGATGCCAGCTGCATGCTAGTTTCAACACTGAGCAGTTGCGCGGCTTCAGCGAGGAATCCCCACTCAGACCAGGTACTGGATCAGGAGTGCAGAGACACAGCCCAACTAAGGCCATGGGCGTGATCGTATACATCTATGATGCCAGCTGCACACTAGTTTGGACACTGAGTAGTTGCACAGCCTCAGCCAGGCAATGCCCTCCCAACCCTGACCAGGTACTGGATCCGAGTGTAGAGAAACAGACCTACTAAGGCCATGGACATCACTGGTATTCATCTCCGATGTCAGCTACATAGTAGTTCAGACACTGAGTAGTAGCCCGGCCTCAGCTAGGCAATGTCCCCCCAACCTTGACCAGGTACTGGATCTTGAGTGTAGAGAAACAGACCAACTAAGGCCATGGACATCACTGGCAGGGTCGGACTGGCCCACCTGGATACCTGGAAATTTCCAGGTGGGCTGCCTCTGTTGGGTTCCTGGCCACTTTCTAAGCCCTGAGAATCTTTGGTTGTATCTTCTATTTTTTAATTAAATAGGCCCTGTAAGTAAATTCATAATACAAACACAGAGCTGGTGTATCATATTGAAGTAGAATACTTATATGGCTGTGACACCCTGGGCCCTCCCTTATTGATTTTCCAGGTGGGCCCTTGTGTCAACTTTCCAGGTGGGACCTCTGTAGCTCAGTCCAACCCTGATCACTGGTATACATCTCTGATGCCAGCTGCACACTAGTTCTGACACTGAGTATTTGCACAGCCTCAGCCAGGCAATGCCCCCCTCAGACCAGGTACTGGATCCCGAGAGCAGAGTCACAGTCCAACTAAAGCCATGTACATCATCAGCATACATCTCTGATGCCAGCTGCACAATAGTTTGGACACTGAGGAGTTGCACACCCGCAGCCAGGCAATGCCCACCCAAATCAGGTACTGGATCCTGAGTGCAGACACAACCCAACTAAGGCAATGGACATGACTGGTATATGTCTCTGATGCCAGCTGCACATTGGTTTGTACACTGAGTAGTTGCACAGCCTCAGACAGGCAATTCCCCCCTGACCATGTACTGTATCTTGAGTGCAGAGACACAGCACAACTAAGGCTATGGACATGATTGATGTACATCTCTGATGCCAGCTGCATACTAGTTTGGACACTGAGAAGTTGCACAGCCTCAGCCAGGAATCCTACCCCAACTCATAGCAGGTACTGGATACTGAGTGCAGAGACACAGCCCAACTAAGGCCATGGGCGTGACTGGTATATGTCTATGATGCCAGCTGCACACTAGTTTGGACACTGAGTAGTGGCACAGCCTGAGCCAGGCAATGCCACCCCAACTTTGACCAGGTACTGTATCCTGAGTGCAGAGAAACAGACCAACTAAGGCCGTGGAAATCACTGGTATACATTGCCACTGCTTGCTGCATTGTAGCTTAGACACTGAGGATTTGCACAGCCTCAGCCAGGCAATGCCCCCCGACCAGGTACTGGATCCTGAGTGGAGAGTCACAGCCCAACTAAGGTCATGGACATCATCAGTATACATCGGTGATGCCAGCTGCACAATAGGTTGGACACTAAGGAGTTGCACGGCCTCAGGCAGACAATGCCCCCTCCCCCAGACCAGGTACTGGATTCTGAGAGGAGAGCCACTGCACACCTAAAACCATGAACATCAATGGTATACCTCCTTGATTCCAGCAGCACACAAGTTAGCACGCTGAGGAGTTGCACGGCCTCAGCCATGCAATGCCCTCCCATACCAAGTACTGGATCCTTAGTGCAGAGCAACAGCACAACTAAAGCCATGGACATCAATGGTATACATCTCTTATTCCAGGTGTACACAATTTAGCCCACTAAGGAGTTGTATGACCTCAGCCAGGTAATGCCCCCCTCCCCCAGACCAGGTACTGGATTCTGAGAGGAGATCCACAGCACAACTAAAACCATGGACATCAACGGTATATTTCCCTGATTGCAGCCACACACCAGTTAGCACACTGAGGAGCTGCATGGCCTCAGCCAGGCAATGCTCCTGTGCAAAAGTTAGGACACTGAGGAGTTACACAGACTCAGCCATGCAATGCCCCCCAGACTAGGTACTGGAGCCTGAGTGCAGAGCCACATCAATATGAAAGCAATGGACATCAGTGGTATACCTACCTGATTCCAAATGCACGCAAGTTAGGACATTGAGGAGTTGCACGGCTTCAGACAAGCAATGCCCCTCCCCCCATACCAGGAACTGCATCATCAGTGCAGAGCCACAGCACAACTAAAGACATGGACATCAGTGGTATATCTCCCTGATTCCAGCTGCACACAAGTTAGGACACTGAGGAGCTGCATGGCCTCAGCCAGACAATGCCCTAACAACCCCAACCAGGTACTGTTTTCTGAGTGCAGAGATACAGCCCAACTAAGGCCATGGATGTGATCAGTATACATCTATGATGCCAGCGGCACTCACATTTGGACATTGAGTAGTTGCATGGTCTCAGCCAGGCACTGCACCCCCAACCCCAGCCAGATGCTGGATCCTGATTGCAGAGAAATAGACCAACTATGGCAGTGGACATCACTGGTATACATCTCCGATGCCATCTGCACAGTAGTTCAGACACTCAGGAGTTGCACGGCCTCAGCTAGGCAATGCCCCTAACTGAGCAGGTACTGCATCCTGAGTGGAAATCCTTAGCACAACTAAGGCCATGGACATCATCAGCTTATGTCTCTGATGCCAGCTGCACAATAATTTGGACATGGAGGATTTGCATGGTCACAGCTAGGTAATGCCCACCCCAACAAGGTACTGGATCCTGAGTGCAGAGACACAGCCCAACTAAGACAATGGACATGATTGGTATATGTCTCTGATGCCAGCTGCACACTGGTTTGTACACTGAGTAGTTCCCCGGCTTCAGCCAGGGAATCCTCCCCCAACTCAGACCAGGTACTGGATCCTGAGTGCACAGACACAGCCCAACTAAGGCCATGGATGTAACTGGTACATGTCTATGATGCCAGCTGTGCACTAGTTTGGACACTGAGTAGTTGCACAGCCTGAGCCAGGCAATGCCACCCCCACCTTGACCAGGTACTGTATCCTGAGGGCAGAGAAACAGACCAGCTAAGGCCATGGACATCACTGGTATACATCGCCATTGCTTGCTGCACTGTAGCTCAGACGCTGAGGAGTTGCATGGCCTCAGCCAGGCAATGTCCCATGACCAGGCACTGGATCCTGAGTGGAGAGTCACAGCCCAGCTATGGTCATGGACATCATCAGTATCCATCTGTGATGCTAGCTGCACAATAGTTTGGACACTGAGGGTTGCACGACCTCAGGCTGGAAATGCCCCCAGACCAGGTACTGGATTCTGAGAGCAGAACCACAGTCCAACTAAGCACATGGACATGATTGGTATATGTGTCTGTTGCTACCTGCACAGCAGTTCAGACACTGAGTAGTAGCACCGCCTCAGAGAGGCAATGCCTCCTGACCCCTGATCAGGTACTGGATCCTCAGTACAGAGACACAGCCCAACTAAGGCCAAGTACATCATCAGTATACATCTCTGATGCCAGCTGCACCATACTTACTGCACCGTAGTTCGCACACTGAGGAGTTGCACAGCCTCAGCTAGGCAATGCCCCCCTCCCCCAGACCAGGTACTGGATTCTGAGAGGAGAGTCACAGCACAACTAAAACCATGGACATCAACTGTATACCTCCCTGATTCCAGCAGCACACAAGTTAGCACACTGAGGATTTGCACGGCCTCAGCCATGCAATGCCCCCCCAGACCAAGTAGTAGATCCTGAGTGCAGAGCCACAGCACAACTAAGGCCATGGACATCAATGGTATATTTCTCTGATTGCAACCACACACCAGTTAGCACACTGAGGAGCTGCATGGCCTCAGCCAGCAATGCTCCCCCAGACCAGGTACTGGATCCTGAGTGCAGAGTAACAGCCCAAATAAAGCAATGGACATCATAATTATACCTGTCTTGATACCAGTTGCACAAAAGTTAGGACACTGAGGAGTTGCATGGACTCAGCCATGCAATGCCCCTCCGGCTAGGTACCGGAGCCTGAGCACAGAGCCACATCAATATTAAAGCAGTGGACATCAATTGTATTCCTCCCTGGTTCCAGATGCACACAAGTTAGGACACTGAGGAGTTGCACGGCCTCAGACAAGCAATGCTCCTTCCCCCATACCAGGTACTGCATCATCAGTGCAGAGCCACAGCACAACTAAAGCCATGGACATCAGTGGTATATCTCCCTGATTCCAGCTGCACACAAGTTAGAACACTGAGGAGCTGCACGGCCTCAGCCAGACAATGCCCAACAACCCCAACCAGGTACTGTTTCCTGAGTGCAGAGACACAGCCCAACTAAGTCCATGGACATGATCAGAATACATCTATGATGCCAGCTGCACTCTAATTTGGACACTGGGTAGTTGCATGGCCTCAGTCCATCAATGCACCCCCAACCCCAACCATGTACTGGATCCTGAAAGCAGAGAAACAGACCAACTACAGCCATGGACATCACTGGTATACATCTCTGATGCCATCTGCACAGTAGTTCAGACACTCAGGAGTTGTATGGCCTCAGCTAGGCAATGCCCCTCACTGACCAGGTACTGCATCCTGAGTGGAAACCCACAACCCAACTAAGGCCATAGACATCATCAGTATATGTCTGTAATGCCAGCTGCACAATAGTTAGGACACGGAGGAGTTGCACGGCTGCAGCCAGGCAATGCCCCCCCAGACCAGGTACTGGATCCAGAGTGCAGAAATACAGCCCAACTAAAGCTATGGCATCACTGGTATACATCTCTGATGCCAGCTGCACACTAGTTTGGACACTAAGTATTTGCACAGCCTCAGCCAGGCAATGCCCCCCTCAGACCAGGTAGTGGACCCCGAGTACAGAACAACAGCCCAACTAAGGCCACGGACATCATCAGCATGCATCTCTGATGCCAACTGCACAATAGTTTGGACACTGAGGAGTTGCACAGCTGCAACCAGGCAATGCCCACCCCAACCAGGTACTGGATCCTGAATGCAGAGACACAGCCCAACTAAGGCTATGGACATGATTAGTATATGTCTCTGAGGCCAGCGCAACACTAGTTTGGACACTGAGTAGTTGCACAGCCTGAGCTACGAAATGCCACCCCAACCCCGACCAGGTACTGGATCCTGAGTCAGAGAAACAGACCAACTAAGGCAGTGGACATCACTGGTATAAATCTCCAATGCCAGCTGCACTGTAGCTCAAACACTGAGGAGTTGCATGGCCTCAGCCAGGTAATGCCCTCCCCAGACCAGGTACTGGATTCTGAGTGCAGAGCCACAGCCCAACTAAGGCCATAGACATCATCAGTATACATCTGTGATGCCAGCTGTACAATAGTTTAGACACTGAGGAGTTGCACAGCCTCAGCCAGGCAATGCCACCCCCACCCTGACCAGGTACTGGATCCTGAGTGCAGAGACACAGCCCAACTAAGGCCATGGACATGATTGGTATACATTTCTGATGCCAGCTGCACACTAGTTTGGACACTGAGGAGCTGCACCACCTCAGCCAGGCAATGTCCCCCTCCAGTCCAGGATCTGGATTCTGAGTGCAGAGCTACAACCCAACTAAGGCCATGTACATCATTGGTATATGTCTCTGATGCCAGTTGCACAGTAGTTCAGACACTGAGTAGTTGCACGGCATCATAGAGGCAACGCCCCCTGACCTCCGATCAGGTACTGGATCCCCATTACTGAGACACAGCCCAACTAAGGCTATGTACATCATCAGTATATGTCTCTGATGCCAGCTGCACAGTAGTTTGCACACTGAGGAGTTGTACGTCCTCAGCCAGGCAATGCCCCCATCCCCCAGACGAAGTACTGGATCCTGAGTGGAGAGCCACAGCACAACTAAAACCATGGACATCAACGGTATACCTCCCTCATTCCAGCAGCACACAAGTTAGCACTCTGAGGATTTGCATGGACTCAGCCATGCAATGTCCCCCCAATACCAGGTACTGGATCCTTAGTGCAGAGCCACGGCACAACTAAAGCCATGGACATCAGTGATTTACATCTCTTTTTCTAGGTGCGCTCAAGTTAGCCCACTGAGGATTTATATGGCCTCAGCCAGACAATGCCCTCCCAGACCAAGTAGTGGATCCTGAGTGCAAAGCCACAGCACAACTAAAGCCATAAATATCAACGGAATACTTCCCTGATTGTAGCTGCACACAAGCTAGCACACTGAGGAGCTGCATGGCCTCAGCCAGGCAATGCCCACCCCAGACCAGGTACTGGATCCTGAGTGCAGAGTAATAGCCCAAATAAAGCAAAGGACATCATCATTATACCGGTCCGATACTAGCTGCACAAAAGTTAGGATACTGAGGAGTTGCACAGACTCAGCCATGCAATGCCCCCCCTAAACCAGATACTGGAGCCTGGGTGCAGAACCAGATCAATATTAAAGCAATGGACATCAATGGTATACCTTCCTGATTCCAGCTGCACACAAGTTAGGACACTGAGGAGTTGCATGACCTCAGACAAGCAATGCCCCATCTCCCATACCAGGTAATGGATCATCAGTGCAGAGCCACAACACAACTAAAGCCATGGACATCAATTGTAAATCTCACTGATTCCAGCTGCACACAAATTAGAACACTGAGGAGTTGCACGGCTTCAGCCAGGCAATGCCCCCAACTCCACCCAGGTACTGGATCCTGAGTGCAGAGCCATATCAATATTAAAGTAAGGGACATCAATGGTGTACCTTCCTGATTCCAGCTGCACACAAGTTAGGACACTGAGGAGCTGCACTGTCTCAGACAAGCAATGCCCTCCCCCATACCAGGTACTTCGATCATCAGTGCAGAGCCACAGCACAACTAAAGCCATGGACATCAATGGTATATCTCCTGATTCCAGCTGCACACAAATTAGGACACTGAGGAGTTGCATGGCCTCAGCCAGGCAATGCTCCCAACTCCATCCAGGTACTGGATCCTGAGTGCAGAGACACAGCACAACAAAGACCATGGACATGATCGGTATACGCCTGTGATGCCAGCTGCACACTAGTTTGGACACTGAGTAGTTGAATGGCCTCAGCCAGGAACCCCCACTCATACCAGGTACTGGATCCTTTGTGCAGAGGCACAGCCAGCTAAGGCCATGGATGTGATTGGTATATGTCTACGATGCCAGCTGCACACTAGCTTGGACACTGAGTAGTTGCACAGCCTCAGCCATGCAGTGCCACTCCCACCCTGACCAGGTACTGGATCCTGACTGGAGAGCCACAGCCCAACTAAGGCCATGGACTTCATCGGTATACATCTGTGATGCCAGTTGCACAATAGTTTGGACACTGTGGGGTTGCATGACCTCAGGCAGGCATTGCCTCCCCCTTAGACCGGGTACTGGATCCTGAGTGCAGAGCTGCAGCCCAACTAAGCCCATGAACAAGATCAGTATACATGTCTGATGCCAGCTGCATCATAGTGTGGACACTGAGGAGTTGCATGGCTGCATCCAGGCAATCCCCCCAGACCAGGTACTGGATCCTGAGTGCAGATACACAGACCAGCTCAGGCCATGGACATCATCAGTGTACATCTCCAATGACAGCTGCACAGTAGTTCGTAACACTGAGGGTTGCACGGCCTGCACAGGTAATGCACCCTCGACCAGGTACTGGATCCTGAGTGCAGAGACACAGCCCAACTAAGGCCATGCATGTGATCAGTATACATCTATGATGCCAGCTGCACAGTAGTTTGGATACTGAGGAGTTGCACAGCCTCAGCCAGGCAATGCCACCCCCACCCCGCCGAGGTACTGGATCCTGAGTGCAGAGAAACAGACCAACTAAGGCCAGGGACATCATCAGTATACATCTCCAATGACAGCTGCAGAGTAGTTCATACACTGAGGAGTTGCACGGCCTGAGCCAGGCATGCCACCTTCGATCAGGTACTGGATCCTGAGTGCAGAGACACAGCCCAACTAAGGCCATGGATGTGATCGGTCTACAGTACGTCTATGATGCCAGCTGCACACTAGTTTTTACACTGGGTAGTTGCATGGCCTCAGCCATTCAGTGTCCCCCCAACCAGGTACTGGATCCTGACTGCAGAGAATCATACTAACTGAGGCCATGGACTTCTGTGGTATACATCATCAATGCCAGCTGCACATTAGTTTGGACACTGAGGAGTTGCATGGCCACAGTCAGGCAATGCCCCCAAGACCAGGTACTGGATCCTGAGTGCAGAGAGACAGACCCACTGATGCCAGGACATCATCAGTATAAATCTACAATGACATCTGCACAGTAGTTCATATACTGAGGAGTTGCATGGCCTGAACCAGGCAATGCCCCCCCGATCAGGTACTGGATCCTGACTGCAAAGAAACAGACAAACTAAGGCCATGGACATCATCAGTATAAATCTCCAATGACAGCTACACAGTAGTTTGGACACTGAGGAGTTGCACTGCCAGAACAAGGCAATGCCCCCCCGACCAGGTATTGGATCCTGACTGCAGAGAAACAGCCCAACTAAGGCCATGGACATCATCAGTAGGCATCTCCGATGCCAGCTGCACAGTTGTTCGGACACAGAGGAGTTGCAGGCCTCAGTCAGGCAATGTCCCCCCCCGACCTGGTACTGGATCCTGAGTGCAGAGGCACAGTCCAACTAAGGCTATGGACATGATCGGTATACTTCTCTGATGCCAGCTGCACAATCATTTGGACACTGAGGAGTTGCACTGTCTCTGCCAGGGAATCCCCCCCTACTTAGCCCAGGTACTGGATCCTGAGTGTTGAGACACAGCCCAACTAAGGCCATGGACATGATCAGTATATGTCTATGATGCCAGCAGCACACTAGTTTGACACTGAGTAGTTTCATGTCCTCAGCCAGGCAATGCCACCCCGACCTGGTACTGGATCCTGACTGCAGAGAAATAGCCCAACAAGGGCCATGGACATCATCAGTATACATCTCCAATGCCAGCTGCACAGTAGTTCGGACACTGAGGGTTGCACAACCTCAGTCAGGCAATGCCCCTGACCAGGTACTGGATCCTAAGTGCAGAGCCACAGCCCAACTAAGGCCATGGACATCATCGTTATACATATCTGATGCCAGTTGAACAGTAGTTTGGACACTGAGGGAGTTGCGTGGCCACAGCCAGACAATGCCCCCCAGAACAGGTACTGGATCCTGAGTACAGAACCACAGCCCAACTAAGCCCATGGGCATGATCGGTATTCATCTCTGATAGCAGCTGCACAGTAGTTCGGACACTGAGTAGTTGCACGGCCTCAGACAGGTAATGCCCCCCCACCCCGATCAGGTATAGGATCCTGAGTGCTGAGACACAGCCCAACTAAGGCCATGGACATGATCGGTATACATCTCTGATGCCAGCTGCACACTAGTTTGGACACTGAAAAGTTGCACGGACTCAGCCAGGCAATGTCCCCCCCCACACCAGACCAGGTACTGGATCCTGAGTGCAGAGCTACAACCCAACCAAGGCCATGTACATCATCGGTATGTGTCTCTGATGCCAGCTGCACAGTAGTTTGGACACTGAGTAGTTGCACGCCTCAGATAGGCAATGCTCCTGGCTCCTGATCAGGTCCTGGATCGTGAGTGCTGAGAGACAGCCCAACTAAGGCCATGGACATAGTCGGTATACATCTCTGATACCAGCTGCACAATAGTTCACACACTGAGGAGTTGCACAGCCTCAGCCAGGCAATGCCACTCCCCCCAGACGAAGTACTGGATCCTGAGTGGAGAGCCACAGCACAACTAAAACTATGGACATCAACGGTATACCTCCCTGATTCCAGCAGCATGCAAGTTAGCACACTGAGGAGTTGCATGGCCTCAGCCATGCAATGCCCCCACATTCCAGGTACTTGATCCTGAGTGCAGAGCCACACCATAACTAAAGCCATGGACATCAATGGTATATGTCTCTTATTCCAGATGCACATAAGTTAACACACTGAGGAGTTGCACGGCCTCAGCCAGGCAATGCCCTCCCCAGACCAAGTAGTGGATCCTGAGTGCAGAGCCACAGCATAACTAAAGCCATGGACATCAATGGTATATCTCCCTGATTGCAGCTGCACACAAGTTAGCACACTGAGGAGTTGCACGGCCTCAGCCAGGCAATGCCTCCCCACAGACCAGGTACTGGATCCTGAGTGCAGAGTAACAGCCCAAATAAAGCAAAGGACATCATCATTATGCCTGTCTAATACCAGCTGCACAAAAGTTTGGACACTGAGGAGTTGCACAGACTCAGCCATGCAATGCCCCACCCTACAGACCAGGTACTGTATCCTGAGTGCAGAGCCACATCAATATTAATGCAATGGACATCAGCGGTATGCCTACTTGATTCCAGCTGCACACAAGTTAGGGCACTGATAAGTTGCAGGGCCTCAGCCATGCAATGCCCTTCCCCCCATGCCAGGTACTGGATCATCAGTGCATAGCCACAGCAGAACTAAAGCCCTGGACCTCAATGGTATACCTCCCTGATTACAGCTGTAAACAAGTTAGGACGCTGAGGAGTTGCCTGGTCTCAGCCAGGCAATGACCCCCTCCACACACAGAACACGTACTGGATCCTGAGTACAGAGCCAGAGCCCAAATAAAGCCATTGACATTATTGCTACATGTCTGTCGTTCCAGCTGCACAAAAGTTAGGAGAATGGGAAGTTGCATGGCCTGAGCTAGGCAATGCTCCCTGGCCCCTGATCAGGTCCTGGATTGCGAGTGCTGAGACACAGCCCAACTAAGGCCATGGACATAATCGGTATACATCTCTGATGCCAGCTGCACAATAGTTCACACACTGAGGAGTTACATGACCTCAGCCAGGCAATGCACCCCCCAGACCAGGTACTGGATCCTGAGTACAGAGCCACAGCCCAAATAAAGCAATGGACATCATTGTAATACCTGTCTGATACCAGCTGCACACAACTTAGGACACTAAGGAGTTGCACAGCCTCAGCCATGCAATCCCTCCCCCTCCCAGACCAGGTACTGGATCCTGAGTGCAGAGCCACCGCAGAACTAAAGCCATGGACATCAACGATATACGACTGTGATTCCAGCTGCACACAAGTTAGCACACTGAGGAGTTGCACGGTCTCAGCCAGGCAATGCCCCCCCAGACCAGGTACTGGATCCTGAGTACAGAAACACAGTACAACTACAGCTATGGACATCAACGGTATTCCTCCCTGTTTCCAGATGTGCACAAGTTAGCATACTGTGGAGTTGCATGGGCTCAGACATGCAATGGCTGACCCCCCAGACCAGGTACTGGATCCTGAGTGCAGAGCCACTGGTCAAATAAAGCCACGGACATCATGCTGCAGCTATCTAATGCAAGGTTAATACAGGTTAAGAGTCTGATGAATTACATGGTGTCAGTCAGGCAATGTCAAAACCAGTTCTGGACCAGGCACTGGATGCTGGCTGAAGAAGCATGTGTCATATTCATTTATTTACATTTATGTGACCTATCCATAGATATATACTGAATATAGGATATTAACCACCATTTCACTAGCTTATTGAGAGGAAGATGTAGAAGTGTTATTTCTCCTGTATTTCACTAATGCATTTACTATATTGCAACACTTATACTCAGCACTGCAAGCTGGCTCTTGCTTCACTGCATGTAGCAGCTGATCTGATCCAGTCTCCCTGGCAGCTAGGAAAAAATAAATATATGTTTGATAAGAGATCCTATTGCTATCTCTATGGTCATTAAGACTGGTATTGTTTTCATGTGTTTCTATTATACTATTACATTATACCAAGAAGCATAATTATTAACACTGTCATTGCAACATGTGAAATCTTTTGTTGTTTCATATGTGTACAACAGTTATGTCTGTACATTGGTAGCAGCAGATGTACACACGTGTATGTTGAGCAGTGTTGATACATCAGTGAAGGGTGACAGCACACGTGGACATAACAGGCAATGTACCCCATGTAAAAAAAAAAAGAATTGTATCTTCATTGTAGAGCTACTGGTGAACTGAAGTCATGGATGTGAACCCTATTACTTAACAATACCAGCTGCAGACTAGATAGGAGAGTGGGGTGTTGCATGGAGTCAGCCAGGCAATGACCTCTCCAGCCTCACTCCCCTGAGTATGTCCTACATGCTGAGTAGTGAGACATAAGCCAAGTAAAGTACTGGACATTAACATTACTCTTCTGTGATAGCAGGTGAACACAAGTTACAACAGTTATTAGTTGCATGCCTTAAAGAAGGCAATGCAGCTGTCCCCCCCCCCCCAAAAAAAGATACTGTATCCTGAGTGCTGATGCACAGCCCACATGAAGGAATTGATAACATTGTAATGAATACCTGATAGTGTCTGCACACAAGTTAGGGTACTGTAGAGCTTATCCTTAGCCAAGCAATGCCGTTCCACTGCACTCCCTCACACACCCTGGAAACATTAGGTATTTGATCCTAAGTGCTGAGCCGCAGGTGGATTTAACTCAGGATATGCGTGGTATATTTCATTGATACCACTTGCATGCATGTTAGGACAGTAAGGAGTATCATGGGCTGAGCCAGGCAATGTAACACCCTTCCTCTACACCCTACTCACCAGATTTTGTAACCTGAATGGTCAGCTACAGGACAACTTACAGTAACTTATGGATATTAACAGTGAACCTTACAATACCAACTGCACAGATCCTAGTGCACTGAGAAGTTGAATGGAGTCAGCTAGGCACTCCCCAGCAAACCCCAAAAAGAGCATGTATTGTATATTTGTTACAGATGTACTGTTAAACTGAAGTTATCAATATCAATGCTATTACTTACCAATGGCAGGCGTACACTAGTTAGGAGACTGGGGAGTTGCACGGTATCGGCCATGCCCTGACCACGTCCCCCCAAAAAAGACATGCTGTATGCTGAGTGGTGAGACACTAACCAATAAAATAAATGTTGATCAACAGTGTAGGTATATGGTTGCACATCCACACTACTTATGACACTGAGAAGTTGTGCACCCTTGGCTAGGAATGGAGCTCACTCCTTCCATCTAAAACAAAAGGTATAGGATCCTGAGTGGTAACTCACACCTGAACTGAAGCCATAGATATCAATTATATTGGTCTCTGATAGCAGCACAAATTTAGTGTAGTACGATGTTCTATGCCCTTAGTCAACCAGTGGCCCCCCACCTGAAGAACATGTATTGGGTCCCGAATGTTGAGCCACAGATCCACTGAACTCATGGGTAGTAAAGACATATCTAATTTATAGCATCCATGCACAGGTTGGGAGACTGAGGAGTTGTGCAGAATCAGCCTGGAATGCCCCCCCCCACACCTGACCAGACATTAGAACCTGAGTGTTGACCCACAGTACAATTTAACACATGCATATTAATACAATATATCACTGATACTAGTCATGCAGAACCTACTGTGCTGAGGTATTGCCAAGTTGTGTTAACTCATTAAGGAAATGTCCCTCCTGTCACATCCATTTGGTAATCTGTTCTTGGTATTGTAGTAATATATTTCTCTTGCCTTCTGACTCAATGAGAATGATGCTGTCATCTGAGTCATGGCCCTCCACAGGTTCAGCCACAGCCAGTACTACCTCGGCCTGAGGTGGGGAATGCCTACGATATTCTGTCAATGAATAATAATAGATATTTACAATGTTGCATATATCACCGTGCACTTCAGTATATATTGATTTAATTATTGCTAATATTCTCTATTAATTACTAATTTTCATGTATTTTTCCTTCTGTTAGTTTCTCGATACCTGTGTACTACTCTATGTTTTGTACTTAACATTATACTGAGGCCTCTCCAGTCACATCGAATAAAACAGAATTCAGCACACAGATTGTAATAGTAAAGAACAAGAAGACAGTGACCATACTGTAAGAGAGATAGTATGTTAAGAGTATGAAGTGACAGATCTATTTTAATTTTTTTGTATCACAGATTGTTTTACCATGTTCAGTGACAAATGGTTATTTTGCTGCGTACAACTCTTGAACATTGAGGTTTTACAGGCATAGTGCATTCTTCACGTTTTGCCTGTTGCACAATTTTAAAACTGTGTAATCACTAATACTGCTTCCAACTGTCACTGTGTAGAATTCTTATGACTGTTAAACATATTGTGCTGAGTACTCAGCTTTTCTATACTTAACGATGCTGTAGGCATTCCCCAGCTGCAGGCTTTCCTGCTGATTCCCACATCTGTGGTAGGTGGTACCAGCCAACATCATTGTCTGGTATCTCCTCTGATTTTTAGTGTGTAGAAATGTTGGTGCAGCAGTTTCCACTTCCTCTTGCACATCTCATCTGTTTTGTTTTTGAAATGGTAGCTGAGATGTGCATTGATGTCCTCCACATAGCATCTAAATTCCGATTAGTGCTAAGCATCAGCACTTTAGGATTTCCCTTTGTCTGTGCCGCCTAGACCAGGCAACACACCTCCCTCATGCTTCAGATATGCATGTTTGCAGATCTTGTTTGAATGCTGAAATAAATAGGGAGAGAGATAATAGTGATTTAGTATGTTTGTATATCTGTTATTCTGAGGATAGATAGATTGAGTTTAAACATTTTTTTGACAGTTTTGTGGACAGACAAGATCAGAACTATTGAACAGCTCTGATATTAACTTTTAAATATTATAGCACTTATGGCTACATTAAGTCAGATAGACAATAAATCCCTCGCTCCCCTCCCACTATGACACTTTACACTGCAGTCCATAGCCATAGTCCAAATCTCATAATTTGTACAATGTATAGTTGGAATTCAAGGGAAGGCTGGTTAATGAACAGCTGACTACCAACATGCACAACTTTTTTGTCACAAAACATAATTACAGATACTGTGTAATGACAGCATGGCACATCTGATAAAGACTGATTTACAGTAATGCTACATGTGTCAGGTGACACCTACACTCAACTGAGTACAGTAAGGGCATGCATGGTGTTGGCAAGGCAGTGATGACAGCGTAAGGACACATATTGTGACATGAGTGTACAGTCAGAGAGAAGCTGTTATGTGTCATAATTTAACGTGGTAGTTTCTATCTGTGAGAATACTGTGGCAGCACAGATTGCATGTGTGTGTGTTATGTATGCAGCTTGTCTATTTTTTGACCAAGGTTTTGTGGCTCTTAAAAGAACTGTTTTAACCAGGTACATTTAAACAGTCTGATATTTTTAGAACACTATGAGGATTCCATCTTGAAGATCTCCCAGGAAAAGACAATTGCCAGCATGTGAGAAGTGCACACCGTATGGTAGATATAGTCAATCATTACAATACTTAATTGCAGGTTGACATATGGTGAACATGCCACACATGTGAAGATGTCCAGAAAGTTGTATGTTTACCTTTTCATGCCCTGCCAAGCAGGTACATGTGCTGTTCTGCTTTGCCAGATCCTACGCTCTGTAATATCTGAAAATATGATCTTACAGGCAGGTAACACACTCATAAAAGCAAGGTCCAATTTTGCTTCTGCTACTAAATCTACCCATCATTCTTTGCCTAAATCATTGCCTCTGAGATGAATCAGCAGTATGTCTGGACGAGCTTGAGTGCTCAGTAGTCTGTGCATTGTTAGCATGAGATGCTCCCACCTAATGCCTCCCCTGCCCAACCACTTAACAGAGCAATTTGGAAGCTGCAGGTCTTTACCAAACTGACTTCTCTGAGCATACTCTGAAGCTCATTGTGCTGTGCTGTTGCCAATAAGCCACACAGTACATTTGTTGTTTTCTGCCATTCTAAGCTTTTAAACTGAGAAGTGGACAGAGAGCTACCAAAAAGATCAATGTTTGTCCTGCAGTGTCTAGTCACTACTGAATATGAAACTGAGATATCCCTCTCTGCTTCAGTATTGATTTGGTGGGCTGTCCCAAAACATGGGAAAAGACAAAATAATTGACTAATGCTTTCTCATGCTTAACCAATACAGTGGATGCATGCACTGGGTGCAGATCCTGTCAAGCAGCAATGCTGCAAGGTTTCTCGTTGGGAATATACTACATTTTGATATGCTAGTTCAAACAATCACAAGTAAACAGCTAGCTATTATTGGTTGCTTTTTCTTTTATGAGACACGTGTTGCCTGCTTTCTGCCTCCATTTGCAGCTCTATCTGTGCTAGTAAGTACTCACTGACACCCTGACTTTAAACAGTTACAACTTCTTTCCACAGCATAACAGGTTATTTATATTACTATAGTTAAATAGAGGCATAAAACATGTTTTGTTTAATGCTATTTTTGTGGCATTATCAGTTTTTATAATGCTAATAAAATTGTATAGAAAATTTCATGTACTTACACAGAGTAAACCAAGTTGTTGCCTTTTTTGTAAGATGGCTGCTGTGTCCTTCTTCTCCAGTTTTCAGCACTTATGATTGGTTGCCTGACATGGCCTGCTTCAATGTTATGTTCCACTGGTGTGAGTGTCTGTCACTCAAATACAAAGCAGTGTCTGATTGGCTTAGCCTTAAAGAAGGTGTTTTTTTAATGTAATTATTCAACACCTTCGTGCTAACAACACTATTATTTGACTTCATGCTGATGAAATCATTTTGTGACACTACTGTGTATATTCGCCACTTTCATGCATGTGACACTATTTTGCGACACTACTATTTGACATTGTCATGCTGACGACATGAATTTTGCAACACTGTTGTGAATTTGACACTACTTTGTGAAAATGCAGCAAATAAATCTGTTTTTTGACAAAAATAGTGTGTATAGTTAAAACTTAAAAAAAATAAGTTTCTGCCATGTTTTCAGATATTATGTCGTGTTATAAGTCAGCTTCTATTGTGCGACATCTAAAAGCATTGCATGTTGTCTTCATTAGTGTTGCACTGTGAGAAGGATTATGCATGCAATGTTTTCTTAGCAATGCTATCTATTCATGTAATATGACAGATGTACAGTGTGTGTGACTATGCAATGTTATTAAATTATGTTTGCTCACCACTAAATATTTGTTTTTCTCTATTTCTTATACAGGTGTCTGATATTAACAAAACATTTTCCTACACTACTGTGAATTTGAAGAGAAGAAAGATGCCTTCTAAACAGAGACACAGTTCTATGCAGAGACGAAACAGGTATCATAGTAGTACACTGTTGCTTAAGAGTGGTACAAAAACCACACATGCTACATCAAGACGTACACTGAATTATCATTCCGCTCAAGAAGTGACTTCATAGATTGCATGCTCCACAGAAATTGTACGTACTTGCTCAACTGCAAGCCAAGTATATACAGCTCAGCAACAGTTGTGGAAATCTTCCAGATGGAAGAATAATGTGGCAAAGGCAAGCATAAACAAATGTACTAAGCAACAGTGTAAAGGTATGGCTGCTAATGCTCACCTGAGGAAGCAAAAGTATTTCTGATCACTAGCTTGTAAAGCTAAGTTAGATAGACTTATTGCAGCTGTGATGAGACATGAGCACAAAAAACTAAAGACTCATCTGTCTTTGATGAAATTGCATCTCAGAGTTTGTACATTTTGCAACAGAGCAGTATTTGTTCTTCAATGCTTGTGTCGTAAAATGGCACATGTACTTGAACAATTCAGAAAAGTTGTGTACAGAATTAAGATGAGGCTACAATGCTATCCCATCTTGAACTAACACAACTTCTGTGACATTTTCACAGGCAGCTGGCTACACACACCACTCAGAGGCATATTTCTGGGAGGAGTCATATTACTCACAGAAAAAGGACAGTGAGTTCTGCATTGATGAGTCCAGTAAACTGTGTAATGTGCTGACTGTATGTGATGACATTACAACTGAGTCAGATGATGAGTCTAAGTCAACTGCTCAGCCTCATGTCACTGTCTGGCATAGACATGTGATGTGACTTGTAACTGTAGGCAATCATTATTTGATAACGTCGAGCACATTATCAATCTGTTTGTCATTACTGATCGTAAAGACAGACATAAATTGTTTGAGACTATAGACCTTTGTGAGATCCATCCACATACTGGATTTATGGGGTCATTCACTAGCATGCCTAGATAGTGGTGTTTGTGACAGTGTATTTCACCTCATGCGGATGCTGGCAGTGCATCAATCAGGGATGCGTAACTTTTTGTATAGGATCTATGAGGCGCGATGAGTTGCTGCGCAGTATACTCATCTTAATGAGTTACTGCAGTCTGGTGACATGCATGGTGCCATGACATTTCTGAAACAGTTGCAACGTGACAGCAGTGCCACAGATACTGTGATTGATCAGTCATCAATTGCTGATGGAAAATCTGTCTCTGTCCTAGAAACAGATATTCTCAAGCAGTTTGTGAAATCCATTGCCAAATCTAAGTTGGCAAAAACAGAGAAATTTGACTCTGTATGTGTGTCATGTGATTGGCTCTGTTACCAGAAACAAATGGTCACAGTTAATCTGGAAACATTGTCACCATACAATGTCATGTGGTTTTGCTTGTCAGCATTTCTGCTGTTAAAGTGTGTCTTCCAGTTAGAGCCAATCACTGTGCTGTGCAAACACTTTCTCCAACATCCTGACAATGACCATCATTTGTCTCTACATTGAACTTCTCAATCATTGGTTTTGTGGAATCCAACACATCATGTTCAGCAGACACACTACTCATGCGATCAGTGACAGCAGTGCCACAAGGTCACTGTTGAACAATATGGAGGCACATGTTACACCTGCTGAGACTGCCACATTGAATATGTTTAAACGGAATTCTTATTCAGACTATGAAACCATTTCAAACTATTCTACATCTGAATACAAAAACATGGAACATTCCACAAAAAGAACTCATTAGGTCTCTAAAGGGTTCCGTTATGTATTTTCCACTTCCTCTCCAGGAAAATCTGGAGGCAATCTCCAGTGAGAACTGTTTGGTGATTCTTATCAATGATGTTCCAACAAAGTCAAAGGTCATCTGGCAGGATGTTGTCAATGTAGAGAAGGTGAAGCTTGCTCTTACTTACTTGAAGAGCAACAATCCCTTTTATGCAGACCTTGACATTGATCGCACGAGTAGCGTGTCTGCTGAACATGATGTGTTGGATAACATCCGCTGAGAGGATACTGGCATGGGAGAAGAAGTGATGTTTGTTAACGAGGAGGACATCCAGGAGGGTGATTCTCATTGTATTTTTATTGTTGATGTGGGTTGGCTCAGTTATAAGTTGAGTGAACCCATTGGAGTCACAGAATTGTTTTAAGGGTAATGAGACTTTAGACAGCCAATCATAATTAAAGTCACCTAGTATAATTGTTTCCAGTGGGGTAGCATCCAGGTGGGATGACAGGTGTGACAGGAGTTGCAGTCCTGCTGCAGGGGGTCTATAACAGCCTATGATGCGGAATGCCACTGATGGGGAAGGTTCAACTTTAAGAGACAGGCATTCAAATCCACCAGCAACTGAGGTGGCATCCAGTATAGATGCTATGAATTTGTTTTTAACATAAATGGCTACTCTGCCACCCCTGGTCTGTCTGTCAGCTCTGGAGAGGTGGTAGTTAGGGATATTGACCTCTGTGTCAGGTGTGGACGCCCATAGCCAGGATTCCGAGAGCACGAGTATGTCTGGTGCAGTGTGAATAATCCATGCCTGGACAGAATCCAACTTCTTTAAAAGGCTACAGACGTTAGCATGCAAGAAACTGATTCCTTTTAGAGTTGTAAGTTCAGAGGGGGGACGGAAGCACTTTCATGGGCCCAGGGTTAAGTTCAATGTCACCTGAGCACAGGAGTAGGAGGAGCGCAATTTTCCTCAGGTCAGCAAGGAGAAGTTTGAAAGCTTGAGTCTTTCTGTGTCTAGCGTAGATTTGAGTACAGGGATCCAGGGGTCAAAATGTCTCCTTGGGCTGTCCTACAGACGCAGAGTCTAGGATCCATGCAGAGTAACACTAAACCATACAGCATTTGGATAGATGGGTTGTGGGGTCATGCATAGGATAATGGCTGGCAGTTCACTTCGAGGCAATTCCACTTAATGTGCAGGAGTCAAAGGCGTACAATGGCAGCATGTTATGTACATAGTGTTGGTATATGGGTGTGTTAGTAGTATAGGGCATGTCTCTTCATTTGAATCAGTTCTTTTTTTTATAACTCTTTATTTAGTTTCTGAGTTTCTTTTCCACACATATACTGTAGATATTTACATTCACAAGACTTTTACATAGTATGACAAAAGACAAAGGACAATACATAATACAATACATTGGGTCACTCTTTTCATCAAGTTGATGTAAATAATATATTACTTTCTGCTAGTGAATAGAGGCTTGGATTCCCTGCTTTATAAGTCTCTAATCCCTCAAGGAATGAAATCATCTCTGTGGGCCATGATGTATAACACCCACCTTCACCATTGCATTTCAAATTTCTCTTTATGCTTATTTATTATGGCTGTGAACTTCTCCATTTTGTATATTTGGGATACTAAATCCTGCCATTCCCTGATCATGGGGGATCTTTGGTCTAGCCATCTTTTTGTTATGGCTTTCTTAGCTGACAATAAGCAGACTTGTATCAATTTTCTATTAGGCATTTTGCTTTGTTCCTTCTCTAAGATATAGAAAAAGTACATTTTCGCCGTTAGTTGAACTATTCTCCCATGGCTATCTCTAAACTGCCAATAAAGCATTTAATTTCTGCACATGCCCAGAAAATATGACCATGAGACTCTGGGGAATGTCTACATCCTCTCCAACATGTAGCTGGTAAGCTTGTATTATATTTTACCTGGATTGCTGGCACCTTAAAAAATCTAATCATATTTTTCCATGCAAACTCTTTCCATTGATATGATCCTGTGCCTACTTTCAGATATTTCAGGCATGTGTTCCACTCTATAGCACTTAGCTGCAGTCCCAAATCCCTCTCCCAAGATAGCTTAACTTTATTTAAGTCATGCTTAAATATTTGCATTAAGGCCCTATACAGATATGATATCATATGTTGCAGAGGGGCTATTCCCTGCAAGGCACCTTTAAAGATCTCCAGGAAAAAAAGGGATTCTCTTCTCCTGGTGTTAAAAAGGCAGGGAGTGTTCTGATATATGCTACAGCCTGCATGTATCTAAATCTGTCCCTGGGCTGCAATCCATATGACCCCACCATACCTTCAAAGGTCATTATCCCCCTTCTGGAAAAAAAATGGAATATTGTATGTATTCCCAACTTTTCCCAGATACTAAAATTATAATCCAATCTGGCTAGTTGAAAAGTCTGTATATTTGGAAGGGAATAAAGTAAATGTCTGTATGGAGCAGCCTGTTTAGCAGCCCATAATGTTCGCCAACTAGTCAATGTATTTTTTGTATATGGGTTATCTGTAATCTGGTCCATCGAAATTAGTGGTTGGCTGAGAAGAATTTTGTCTAGGTTGAATAGGTCCTCCTCTCTTTTTTCTAACTCACACCATTTCACCTCATAATTTTTATGAAGCCATAAAAAAATTACTCTGAGTTGTGTGGCCAAGTAATATTTGTATAGGCAAGGTAGGGTTAAATCCCCTTCCTTTGAGGGAAGCTGCAGCATCTGGTATTTCACTCTGGGTGGATTTGAGTTCCATATATATCTAGAAATTCTTTTGTTTATTTCTTTAAAGAAAGATGGAGGGGGTGCAATAGGTAAACAACAAGCCAGGTATAGAAACCTTGGCAAGATGTTAATTCTTACAGCCTCTACTCTCTGTACTAGTGATAGTGGAACCATATTCCATCATTCTAGGTCTGATGTTAATTGACTCGACATTTGGTTATAATTTCAGGTTATATAATTGTTCCTGTTCTAGTGCTAGCTGTATCCCCAGATATTTTAGACTAGTGACCCCCCATTTAAAGGGAAATCTCTGCTTCGTAATCTCCAAGGGAGAATAGTTCACTGTAATAACCTCTGTTTTGTTAGTATTCACTCTGTCTCCTGCTATCTCCCTCAAGTCCTGCAACAATGACCATAAATGTGATAGGGTCTGCTCAGGGGCCATGAGGTATTTCAACAGGTCATCTGCGTAAAGTGCAAGCTTGTGATGTAAGCCTCCCATCTCCATTCCCTGTATTTTTTCCATCTGGTGCAAAGCCTGAGCCAGGGGCTCCAGGTATAGTGTGAATAATAGTGGGGACAGTGGGCATCCCTGTCTCATACCTCTATATAATGATATTGGAGAAGCAATGTTCCTATTTATTTTGATATAAGCTTTAGGTTGTCTATATATAGCTATTATTAATTGGAACTTTTCGGTGAATCCAAACCTGTTAAGGGACTCCAGCAAGAATGGCCATGCTACCTGGTCGAAGGCCTTCTCCGCATCCAAACTTAGTAACAGGAAAGGGGACTTTGACTGGGTAGCATGGTGCAGGAGGTGAAGTGTTCGCTTCACATTATCCTGCGTCTGTCTTTGTGTGATAAAGTCACATTGATCTAGGTTGATTAGCTTGGGTAAAACTATTTCTAATCTCTTAGTTACACTATATGTAAATATCTTATAATCGGTGTTCAACACCAATATGGGGCGATATGAACCACACTGACCAGGATCCTTCCCCGGCTTAAGTATGCTTGAGATTATTGCATAGTCCCATATAGGAGGGACAGACTCACCTTCTAAAATCTCTTGGGCTGCTCTCTCAAGGGGTGAATCAATAAATCCTTAAAATGTTTATAAAATTTGCCTGTATAGCCATCTGGGCCTGGTGACTTCCCAGACTTTAGATGTTTTATTGCCACCTCCCATGCTCCTCACGTTATTGGGACTGTCAGTCGCTCCATCTCAGTATGGGCAATCTAAGGCAATTCCAACTTTGCTAGGAACTCGGCTCCCTTTTGAGGATGATAATTTGTTTCTGTCATATATAGGGAGGTATAATGGGTCTTGAAGGACTCCAGGATCTCAGCTGGCTGTTTTACAATTTTCTTTTTTGGGGGAGAGTAAATATGTGAAATTGTATTCTGTAATACATGTTTCCTCAACCTATGTGCCAAAATACGAGTGGCTCAGGGCCCTCCCTCAGAGTACTTCTGCCTAATACATTGCAAGGCCTGTTCTGTCTTAATCTGGAGTATCCCCTGGATTTTTTGTCTAGTGGTTTCCATTAATGAGAGAACAGTGGCATCTCCTGCTATGTGTTGTGCCTGAATTTTTTATATTAATTTTGCAATGTATCTAGCTGTTCAGTCTGTTGCTTTTTATGCTGTGCAGCTTAACTGATTATATTCCCCCTTAACACAGTTTTTAATGTGTTCCATAATATCGAGGGGCCTACCTCAGGTGAGGTATTTTCCTGTAAAATCTGGGGTGTCTTGGTCTCTAGCAACTCTTTAAACTCTTTTATGCTGAGTAAATAGTTGTTAAACGTCCAAAGTGTGGATCTTCTCTCCCCTGTCCATTTAAAGGAAATTAAATTCTTGGAATGATCCGAAGGTATAAATGGTAGAATTTCAGCCTTCTCCAGGAGATGCACATGTTCCTTGGAGATGTGACATAGGTCTATGTGGGTATATATTTTATGTGGGGCTGAGAAATGTGTATATTCTCTTTTAGTTGTGTTTAAATATCTCCAAATATCTACCCATCCCATTTCCTTGATATATTTCTGTGTGAATTTCTGTACCACTGTCCATCTCGGGGGGTTAGGGTTGGTGGTACCCTTTTCATTCAATACTAGATTATAATCCCTTCCTATGATCAATATTCCTTGTTGTTCCATTATTTTCCCCAGTACTATCCTTGCTGTCTCAGCATCTGTCCCAGGCAGTAAATACAAGCTGGCTAGTGTTACTAAAGTACACTGATACCTCCCTACTGCTATTGCTAGTCTGCCCTCTTTGTCAGAGTAGGAGGAGACTAATTGGAATGGCGCTGAGCAGGGAACCAGGATGGCCACTCCCCTCCATTTCCCCCTTTTCATAAGAGGAGGCTATGACATGTTGAAAGCCAAATTTATTTAGTTTTTGATGTTCCTCCTTATTAAAATGTGTTTCTTGCAGTAATATAAAAGTCAGCTTCTGCCTCTTTAATAGAGATAGGACCTTGTATCTTTTGATTGGATGGTTTAGCCCATTAACATTCTGGGAAGATAAAATGAACTTTGTTTCAGTTCCCATATCTAATCACTGCACAGATCTCTTTTTTGCTGTGGATAATCAAGGCAGCCATCCTGGTAGCCATCCCGGCTAGCCCCCACAACAAATCTCCAGCACCACGCCATCTCCCCCTACCGCTATGTGTGTTTCCTATCAGCCATCCATTACAAGGAAGACATCTCTCCCTTCTTTGATTCCCTGTTTTCCCATCTGTGTATTTCCCTCCTTGAGTTCTCTTTTCAGTGACTGTTTCTCTCCAAACTTTTTTGACCCAGACAATTAACCACATATAACAGAAAAGTTCCAGAGGTGTAAACCTTATAAAACTAAAACCACCTGCCTCTGGAACTAGAACTATGTACAGATTTGAATGACTTCCAAATCTAGGGGGCATTATTATCTTCCCCTTAATGACATCAAATAGGGCAGAAGCTGACTTTTACATTACTGCAAGAAACACATCTTAATAAGGGGGAACATCAAAAAATAAAGAATTGGCTGGAGAATAGGACACAGAGAGTAATAGTAAATGGAGTCCACTCTGAAGAAAGGGGGGTTACTAGTGGGGTACCGCAGGGTTCAGTATTAGGACCGGTCCTCTTCAATGTCTTTATAAGCAACATTGCAGAGGGACTGGAAGGAAAAGTATGTCTCTTTGCAGATGACACAAAGATCTGCAACAGAGTTGATGCACAAGGTGGGGTGGAAAGGATGAGAAGGGACTTGACAAGGTTAGAGGAATGGTCAAATGTATGGCAGCTTAGATTCAATGCTAAGAAGTGCAAGGTAATGCACCTGGGAAACAAAACCCAGGGAAGAGTACACAGTGGGGGTGAGATACTAACAACAACAAAATGGAAAGGGACCTGGGGTAGTCATATCAGATGACCTAAATGTGGGCAAGCAATGTGAGAGGGCAGCAAGGAGGGGATACTGGGATGCATAGGGAGAGGCATCACCAGTAGAAAACAGGAAGTTATTATCCCTCTGTACAGACAGCTGGTGAGACCCCATCTGGAGTACTGCATGCAGTTCTGGAGACCCAATCTCTGCAAAGACATAGACAGGATGGAAGCTGTCCAGAGGAGGGCAACTAAAATGGTGCAGGGTCTGCATCAGAAACCATATGAAGAGAGAATTAAGGAGCTTAATATGTATAGCCTCGAGGAAAGGAGGGAGAGGGGGGACATGATAGAAACTTTCAAGGTCCTCAAGGGAATCAACAAAGTCCAAGAGGGTAGCATCTTTCAAAAAAAGAGGTGTGCAAGAACAAGGAGGCACAATTTGAAGATGGGGGGGCAGCTCAGAGGTAATGTAAGGAAGTATTTTTTCACAGAGAGGGTTGTGGATGCATGGAATGGCCTTCTGGAGGAGGTTGTGGAGTCAAAAACAGTGGTGGAATTCAAGCATGCATGGGATAGTCATAAGGCAATTCTGGGGGGGGAGGAGGAAGTAGGCTGCTGGTTAACTAGGATCTGCAGCTTATCCATTAGGTAGGGAAATGGGCAGACTGGGTGGGCCAAGCGGTCCTTATCTGCCATCAAATTCCATGTTTCTATGACTGACTCAAGGTGTTTTGATAGAAGCAATCAGGAGGAGAGGTAATGGCTATGACCATTAGGTCCTCCTTTCTGTGGTTACAGTACCACAGAAGGCCCCAAAGGGCCAAGAACATCAAGAACCTTATTACCAAGCCAATCCCTTTAGCTGTGGGGTATTCCTGTTAGCTGTGAAGGAGATAGAGTTCTCTGTGCCCCCCTCCACCCGGCCATATTTGCTTTAGCCCTCATTAGGTTGTTTCAGGCTAACCATTAAGCATTTATCGTACTTGCCATATAGCTATTTTACCATTTCGTAACAATCAGAGCATTCAAATCCCTCATACTTGCTATATGCTCTTGTTAAGAAAACATTAGAGCCCCCCCAGTCCAAATATACAACTTGACAAATAATGTCTTTTCAGTCTCTCCCTTGTTAAGCTGGGAAGTGATCAATGGATCCAACTTGAAATCATATAGTTATGACATTTGCATCACAGTCTTAGAATTGGTATGACCCCAAAAGAACTACACCTGCTTGAATACACTGCCTCGTGGGTCTCAATTTGAACATCAATGTTTTCTGTCCGTATTTTCAGGTTTCAGTCTGTGTTATAGTGCCCATTCAACACTGCCTTCTTCCCAACTCCTGCAGCTGTTTACGCACAACTGCATATTTCTTGAGATTAGGCCTGTTGCTTATACGCAGATTCCAGTTTTGATCCCTCTCGAATGGCCCCCGATGTTGCTCTATGGATCCTCCCTTTTCCTGATGAAAGGATGTCTCCTCAATGCCGTGTGCACACATTCCCTTTCTAGCCTTCTGTAGTGAATCAAAAAATTCTGCTCCAGAGTCCCACATAAGTTTTAGCCAAGCTGGGTATGGGGTAAAAAAATGAATCTGTTTAGCCTTAAACACTCTCATGATGCCCATATTCTAGACACTGCTTTAAAATTTCCGGAGGATAATCCTGATCAAATAGTAGCCTTGCATCGCTATATTCAATATTTTTGCTGCCCATGCCACTCTTAGTACTGTCTTTTTGTCTCAGTAGCTAGAGAACTTCACTACCGCTGAGCGCAGCCTTACTTTTGGGTCTGTGGATTGAAGGGTGAGTGCGCGATGTGCTCTTCCAGGCGAACTGAAATGCCTCTGGAAGGGGACTACATGTTTCAATAAATCAGTGATAAAATTTACCATCTGTCTGACCTCTGAGCCCTCAGACAACCCATGTATTCTTATGTTATCACAGCAGGAGCATGATTCCAAGTCCTGGCATTTCTCGGTTAACCACTCTTGCAGCTCTAGCAGAAATTCCACCACCTGCTTCATGCGAGATGCCATATCCTCTGAGCTAGACACTCTCTCCTCCACCTCTTGCATACGTGTCTCTACTGCTGTAAGTTTAGCATTTAGTTTTTTTAAATTCTGCCTGATTTTCAGATTGGAATTGGTGAATCTCATGTATGATTGCTTCAAATTTTGATCTCGTTAAAGTTTCTCTCTCTGTAGTAGTATCATTTTCTGAGGCCTGTTCACTATAGGGGAGAGGAGCCTCCATCAGTCTGGTTGTTTTGCTCTGCCGATCCTCGATCATCTGAGTATTTCTGGACTGCCTCACCTCGATATTTCATCACTTTATTACTTTCTGCTTTTTTTGGTGACATTTTAAAAGCTGGGTCTGATTTTTGTGTTAGCTGATTTAATGGTTGTTCTCTGGGTGGATGCACAGCTTTGGGATCAGACCTTTCAGGGTCATGACATCACCCGAAGTCCCCATTGGAATCAGTTCAGTATGGTTGTCTATCCACATAGGATAATACGCAAAGGCTGGCAAATAAGCGGAGCCAACCGAGGCCTCCCATGACTGCCCTTTGGCTTAAAAAGGGGGGCGTGCTGCAAAAAGTCCTGCTAGCCAGATCCTATTCGTCTCCAAGGTCATTGTTCCGTATGTGATTTTTTGAAGACGTTAGGAGTCGGTGTTACGCAAGGTAGTTGAATGCAGCCCTATCGGCATACACGTCTCATTTGTTTATTTTATCAGACAGGGTTCATTTATTGCGAACCCTTCATGTGGGAAAAAAAAAGGAAAGGGGGAGGGTAGAGAATACCTATATTGTGATGGATTTCAGTTTCACTCCACTAGGGGTTAGTAGAGAGGTCTAACTGAAGTGGAGAAGGGCCTATAAGAGTTGGGGGTGGGGCAAAAGGGGCTATATAATATCACTCAGAGAGGGGGATGGGCAAGTGGATGAAAATTTGTGGCTTTGCTGTACCTCTGATGCTGGGAGCGTCTGGGGAAGAGGTCTCGGGGCGGTGGCAGAGGAAGCACTGACCACCCGGTGGCCGCTTATCCTGTGGCCAACAATTTGTGGGCCCTGGAGGCTTCCTGGCTAGAGAGGAGACAGAAGAGGGGGCTATTAGTACTGGCCTCTGGCAGGGGCTGAGCAATCCAGTGGAGGACAGACCAAATTTGCAATCAAATGAAACAGATGGAAGGTGCCCTGTCAGCATTTGGGAGGTGACCCTGGAAGCATGTTGTTTTCCAGATTTATTTCCTAAAGGGTCAGGTGGATGTCTAGATGATAGAGAAGTGCATCTGCAAGGCGCTGAATACCATACCAGTTGTGTTCTCAGTAAGGATGGTAAATTCAGACGCAACATACAGTACTTGTTCCATCTCCTCTGGGAGAGTGAGCTTAGCATACTGTCTGCATCAATTGCACATACTATACGGCTCACAACTCCACTTGATGGAATCACTGCCATTGAGTTTTTGCAGAAATTAATGCAAAAGGATGAAAATGTGCAGGTCAATTTGTCTTCCATACTGTCAAGTCTATGTTGCACCAAAGAATACTGGTATCGCAGACACTCTGAGATGATGACTGTGCTGCAAGATTATGGTGCAGCGACATGGTTCGTCACACTCAGCTGTGCTGAATACACCTGGGAGAAGCTGATTGAACTCTTGAAGTGGGCAAATTGTGATTTAGTGGGTATTTCATCAATGTCTGTCGGAGAGATGTGCTCACTTGCCCAGTGTCTGTGACTAGACATTTTCACTAGCCATTCCATGATATTCTGACTTTCATTTTGTCAAAGGACAATCCGCCTCTTGGTATTGTAGAGCATTACTTCTGGAGGATGGACTATCAGGCACAAGGCGCTCCTCATATTCATATGTTACTGTGGATCAAGGACACCCCACACACAGGGAAACATGAAGCAGCAGAAGTGCTTGCATTCATTAAGCGACACAGCACTTGATGCATACTGGACAAGTATGACAGTCCTATGCTGTGGAAGCTGGTGCAGAAGTTCCAACACCATATTTGAGTAAAATACTGCAGCCAGGTA
This sequence comes from Neoceratodus forsteri, assembly GCA_016271365.2. Taxonomy (NCBI): domain Eukaryota; kingdom Metazoa; phylum Chordata; order Ceratodontiformes; family Ceratodontidae; genus Neoceratodus; species Neoceratodus forsteri. Next base: position 652,571,927 of record CM057450.1, on the reverse strand, counting down.
GTGAAGAGCAAATCGGATTGGTACGCAAGATGTCGCTTCGGATTTCCCAGATGTGTCTGTCAGAACGGTTGCATGAATGACCTGTTTTCAGCTATGTGATACCACTTGAAGGCAACATCAACCAAGAGGATATATGAGTTACCCAGGGATGAGAATGAGGTGTACATCAATGACTACAACCCCACTCTTCTAATGTTGCAAACAAACATAGATGTTCAGTTTGTGGCTGATAACTCATTGGCTCTGGTTCGGTACATCACTTTGTACATCACCAAACATGAACAGACTAGCTTGCAAGACCTTTGGGAAGATATTGTCAGTTCAAGCAAGTCACTGACATCTCAGTTGTGGTCACTGGGATTGAATACCCTATCACACAGAGAATGTGGTACTTATGAGGCTGGCAATCACTTGATCGGTACATATTTGTAAGGCAAATATGATGCTGTGTGTTTTCTCAATGTTAACTACAAAGAGAAGCACAAACGTGTACTTATTCCTCATGCTGAGGTTGAGGAACTGGCTCTCGACAGACCCTCTTCAAAATGTATATTGAAGAATAATCTCATTGACACGTACTACTCCCGTAGACACGGAGGCATGGATGGTATGTGTATATTTTAGGTGTCTAAATGGTATGACTACAAGACAGATGTCTCACCTGATTACCCATGTGACATTTACAAGGTCAGAGGAGTGGATGGATGTCTCATAAAGAGACATAAGCCTTGGCTCATTGACCACTACAAATTGCATCTAGGCACATCTGAGAGCAGAGAGCATTACTACTTTGCTCTGCTATTCTTATTTAGACCCTGGAGGAATGAGTCTGAATTGAAAGGTGACTGTGATACATTTGAGGAAGAATTCAATCACAGTTACAGCACATTCAAAACTGAATACTCTGACACATATATACAGAGACTGGATACTGAGAAGGAACAGCTTGAAAAGGCACAGAAACAACTTGAAGAGGACACTCCTGCTAGTTCACAGGACAACCTTGATCCGGAAGGAGAAGGTATACTTGGAGTACCTCTGCCTCTGAATGCCCCAGAATTACTCATGTCAGAAGTGGAGAGTGCTGTGGAGCACAGCACACACTGCACTGTTGATACAGAAGAACTGAGAAAGATACTTAGTGAGTAACAACATGTGGTGCACTCTGCAGTTACTGATGCTGTCCGGCATGCTATACTACATGAACAGAAGAAATGTGACTGTCTTGACTACAAGCCACTACTGATGTTTGTTAGTGGCTCAGCAGGTACAGGTAAGAGGTTCCTTACAGAGGCCATTACAGCTGAAATATGGAAACTGACAGGATCATCAATGTCTGTTGCTGTTAGTGCTCCCACTGTACTGGCAGCATACAGCATTGGTGGAGTTAAACTACACCGTCTCTTCATGTTGCCAGTGGAGCATGGCAAAGCAGGAGAGTATCATAAGCTGTCATTTGAGGTTGCATCTCAGCTTCATTCTATGTTTACTAAAATGAAGTTACTAATCATTGATGAGATTAGCATGGTCTCTGATTTGATGCTTGCCTGTATGTATCTATGTCTACAGGAGATTTTGGGCACTGACTATGAAGATGCATTTGGTGGTAAAAGCACTGTTGTATTTTGAGACCTTTTACAACTTACACCAGTTAATGTGGAGCATGTCTTTGCAGCTCTGACTGTCAAGCAGGCTGAGAATACACTAGGCTACACTGGAGATTTTAACCTGTGGGAGTTATTTACCTATGTTGAGTTGTGTGAGAACATGCGACAGAGTGGTGATCTGGCTTACAAGGCACTGTTGGATCAAGCTCATACAGGTTCTTTGTCACCACAACATCTTTCAATGTTACATCGTCAAAGAATCACAACAGATACTACATCCATACATACAGCATGCGATGTTTTCAGCAATGTGTACTCCAAGGGCACATGGATTGTGTGTCTTATGCCACAACTTAAGAAATGTGCTGAATTCAACAGTGTTATGTTGCAGAGAGAAAATCAAGAAATTGTCACACTGCATGCTGTTGATACAGTTGATGGTGCAATTCTAAGTTGGAAGCTGGTAGCAAACAGGACTGAACAACTATCTGAGCTGAAGTCAGATGTTTCACTCACAGCTGACCTGGAAGCTGTTGTTACAGTTTGTAAGAATGCATGTCATGCTACGGGTGTAATCTTGATGTTGAGCGTGGCATGGTAAATGGTGCCATGGGTCACATCATCGACTTCGTATACAATGTTCAGAAGACATTTATCGAGACATTTGTCCACTTTGACAACATGGAACAGTCTGTGCAGATTGATCATACCTGTGTTAAGTTCTAGGTATTTAAGGGAAATCTATGTCAACAGGAAACAGTTTCCAATATGTGTTACATATGCAGTTTCCATTCACAAGTTGCAGGGCTTGATTTTGGATTCAGCAATGGTGGACATAGGCACAGACATTTTCAAAGATGGCATGAGCTATGTTGCACTTTCACACGTCCGCAGTCTTTCTGGGTTGCACATCATAACACTTGCACCACAGAAGATACGCACTGACAAGCAATGTATTGTGGAGTACAACAGATTACATACTCTGTATCAGCCACAGATGTCTCTCATTCCACTACCTATGTATGTGGTTGTCTCACATCCCACAGTCACAGCTTCAGCTGGAAACAAGAGAAAATGAGCTGCCACTACTGAATCAACTGTGCACGTAACAAGAAGGTCAGTACGTCAAATACAGATACCGAATCAGCTGTTTCTAAGAAGTCACTTGGTATGACTGTTGTCCCAGTGTTTGGTAACAGTACTAGAGTAAACTGCTATGCTAATTCATCTATGCAAGCTTTTCTCCACATGCCACACTTTGACACCACCAAGTTTATGATGGCCATCATAAACAGTTTGGATGAAGAGGGGATTCCAACGCGACAGTACTTCACTGCCTCATATGTTACCAGATATGTATGTCTGTCATGTGGTCATTCAGAGTGAGAAACCACTGAGGACATGCTTTGGGTTTCTTTGTTTGTGCCTCAGTCTCAAAGTGTCGAGTTCTGGCAGCTGTTTACCAATGCAGAAAGTGATCACCTATGTGTTAGGTGTGGAGGAACATGTACTCAGTCTATATATCTCAGGACTTAATCTCAATATCTTATGCTTGTACTGCATAGATTTGACTCTAACAAGCTCAGAGTTAGCACACCTATCACTGATTTCACAGCTGGTAGAATAGTATTTAACCAAGCAGTGTTTGACACTCATGCTGTGATCTACCACTATGGCCAGTCTGTACATTCTGGACATTACACTTGTTTGTTGAGGTACAGAACTGGCTGGGTTGAATGCAATGACTCCACAAGCACTTTTAAACAGAGGCTACCATGACACTTAAAAAATGCATATGTCCTGATATTGAAGAACTATTACAATCTTCATGCATCAGAAGAACAGTCACACAACATGTGACATAACTTGCTGTCTATTTTGTTGCAGACTGATTTCTGCTACAGAAATACTATTGTTTTTTTATGCAAATCTGCGTCCAGTATTACACTGATAGTACATCACATGGTTTACATGTATATGTTTACTCAATCTGACTTATAAGAGAGTTGCATTAATCAGTGACACAGTGAAAATAGCTGCAGTGGTCTTCAATCGATGCCAGCTGTCTTTACAATCACTAGAGAAACCACACTTAGATGTCTAAGAAAGACTTTGAAATGGCAAAGGAAAAATTACTATCTGGTCCTCCTGTTCTGTCATTGTCTTTTCTTCTGAGTAACTCGTATGCAGCCATAAAAAATACCACTTGGCACACTTGCCAACTGTGTGCCTCTACTTAGGCACAATACTTGTCCATGTGCATAGCAAAACTGTGTTTCACATATCTTTTTAAACACTTGTACTGCATCATGATATTATTTGGAGCTTTTATGAGTAAAATATACCATGCATTTGTTTGTGCCACTTCTGTGTTACATAGATACATAGACAGTGTCGGCAGATAAGGGCCTATGGCCCACCCAGTCTGCCCATTTAAGTTTGTAAGTTCAGTTTATGTTTTCCAGGAAGTCTGTTGCCCCTTACCCCTGACCTCCAGAATTCCTTTATGTCTATCCCATGCATTCTTAAATCCCGTGATTGTTTCAGCCCCCACCACTTCCTCTGGCAGGGTGTTCCACTTGTCCACCACCCGTTCTGTGAAGAAATTCTTCCTCACGTTTCCTCTGAATCGTCCTCCCTCCAACTTCATCCCATGCCCTCTAGTCCTGGAACATCTTTTTCGCTTAAAAATAGTGCATTCCTGCACCCTGTTCCTCCCTGTAAGATACTTGTATGTCTCTATCATATCCCCTCTCTCCCTCCTCTCCTCCAGGGAGTACATGTTCAGTGCCTTCAACCTGTCCTCATAGGACAATTGCACACTGTTTTCTATCTGATCTGCTGACCTGTACTTAAGAGTAGCATACTCTGATACAGGCATCACTCTGTGACATGTTGAGTATTACCAGGTGAGGCTTGTGTTTTATTGTCTCTTTGTGACTTGACATAATACATGCATATTGTATCGCAACAGTGTACTACTATGTCTGTTTTCTTTTCGTACATCTGTGTTGTATATATGTATATATGATTATTAATAGATTAGTTAAAGTCAGTACTGATAACTTTTTAGCAGTTGTCTTAATTGCTTTTTAACTGAATGTTTTAAACAATGTTAAATATTTTGCTGTTTTACACTATTTCATTCACAAGTATTTCAACATATTCTTAGTATATTACTTAATATTACGTATATATTTAGTAGAACTTTTCTAGTTTGTAGTCAGTTCATATAGGTATCATTAACAGTAATAAAGAGTGTTGTGGTAGATCTTTGTTTATCAACAAGAGGTGCCATTTTCTCAATAATAGAGTATTAATTTAGCATTCATAGTATTGTGTGCAACCATTATTTATTATTACTTTAAATTTTTTAGTGACGTAGATACTTTATTAATTCACTATGAATGTTGATTGCAGCTTTGATGATTTTTAGTGATGTATATAGTACCTGTTAGCATATGCCATTTAAGTTTGGTTTGTGTAAGAAATAAATTAAATATATGTATACAATTGTGCACTATTGTAAATCAGACACTTGCACTGATAACAACTGATTTTTATGTTCCTGATAATATTTCTGATCTCCTCAGTTGGGGGGCCGGGTGGCAATTTTCCAAATGCATCCATCTATCTATATGTCTTTACATGTATTTGTATGTGTATATTTATATGCATATGTCTACACATAAATATATTACAATTAAATGTTATTAAATAGCTTTAATAATTATCTTATTTTAGATAGCAGAATGTGTTTCTGCTGCTATTATTTAAACAGTTGGCATCTGGTTTTTCACCCACCCCAAGAACATTCACACTATCAGTCACACAATGACAATAGCATCATCACTGTTTGATACATGATAAGTAGTGTACAGAGACTATCAAGGCAGCTGTGTTCATGTGTTCTGTGCTACTGTCACAACTTCCTTATCAAGTAGCTGTCATACTGTTTTATATGTATTTTAAACTTTGATGTGATACTTTTTTATATTGTTTTGTGAGACTGATTTTATGTACCAATTTGACTTTTAATTCGGCCTTTTTAATCAACTATTAATTTGGCAATAAACCTTTTTTAAGCCTTATCTAACTGTGTTGTGTCTTTTATTATATATTAAGTTACAGTGCTGATATCTATACTGGTCTTAGTATATTACTACATACAAGGAAAGTACAAGAGGTAAATCTGTGCATATTTTGTACTTAGCAGAGTACATGTACTATTGGTCCACATATCGCACATATTATTCTCCTATTCCATTTATGTATGAGTTCATTTTCATATCTAAGGTGCAGCATATGAACTATTGCCACCTGAATAGCATAAAACAAGCTATCTATATCTTCATCAGAGCGTGGTGCACACATGGAGCCATGCTTTCACCAATATATACAATGTAGTATGAGATTATGCTTTCTCAAAAAGACAGAAAATTCATGGCAAAAAAGCTCAGTTTAATGCTTCAGTTAGGGTTGTTCCACAGTGACAAAAGCGAGGAAATTTGATGTTAGGGTTGAATACCCTAACTCCGCATTCCCCACCAACCCCCTAGCACCACACACACACACACACACACACACACACATACACATATGCTAGTAGGAAAGAGGACCAAGGCAGTATGACCAATCACAGACAACCAGCAGTAGGTGACAAAAATAACAAACAACTGTCTAAACATACTACAAGACACATCCGTCATCATGGGACACCAACTGTAGCATTTGTGCAGGCATGGGTATACACAGCATTGTGGGCATCTCCACAGGGTTACATGGCAGGACAGCAGTAGTCTACACAGAATACCTATGATATGCATTGTTTGGTTTTGCTGGGATAATATCATGAGGCATCAACATAGAAGAAAGCATGTACAAAATGATGTGTTATATAATGTGGCCATAGGCACAAAAATTACAGCATGGCACTCTTTCAGTAACATGCAGCATCTGATGGTCCCATGCTGAAACCAAGATGGGCATGGTCACATTAACACACACATAGTATGAATAACAAGTTTTGCTCACAAATCTATGAACACATGCAGTGCTCAATAGTTTTATGACAGCTCTGTCATTTTCAATTCAATATAGTATGCAGAATGAATATTTGGTTATTATACTGTCACATGCAAAAGCACTACCACAGAAGTAACAGTGGTATGAATGCAGCATGGTGTTTTCAGCCTAGAATAATAGTAATTTTCCTGTAAATATCTGAAATGATTTGTATGATAATGTCAACCATGGCCAATGATAATATTTAACAGTTTGTGTTCTACAGTACCACCTAGTTGCCCAACTGTACAGGATTAGATTATAGTGCAGCGGCACACTGTATATAATACTATTCTGATACATTATTTGCTACTGTTAGGATAACATTAGGAACCATTTACACAAGTGAATGGTCAGTGTAAATGCTGTCTGATATTATCCATTCATAGGTACAGAAGTGGTACCATGGTGTCTTTGGCCACCCCTACCAGAAAGGTAATTTGTATAGAAACAGAAACATGCATTTGCACTGACAAACTGACAGCAAGACAAAGAGAGTGAAGTGGTACCATAGAATCCTTTGGGTGACTATATACATATACAGTTGTGCAGGTTCAGATAATAGTGGAGAAGGACTTTGTAGATAATACTGTACTGATCCATTTCTTTCTTATGGCATGGTAAGATCAGTAGGTATTTAGACACATGAAACTGTGTTACAATGATCTGTGATGCTACACAGTCATAAACACAAACATGTGAGCATGGGGCCCTTTGAACAGCATGCTAGCAGCAATATATCAAATAGTAGAGAAACACACTTACCTGTTTCAAATGAGAAACTTTCCAGAACTCAGGTATCGTGTAGTGTGACCATGTTACTTTTTGGTTCTGACACTTCCACACAGATCTGCGATTGTACAATATAAGATAATGGTGCAGCAGTACTGTGTACATAATAGTGTATTGATACATCATTGTCTTATTGCGGGGTAACATCAGGATACATTAACAGTCAACAAAGGTCTCTAAAACCACTGCCAGACATTGGCATGTTATTAGAGTGATGATTACCAACACACTGTCATTGAGAAGAGATAAGAAATGTATTAGATATAAAAAAATGTTTAATGTGATACAGCAACAACTGATGGCCAGTATGCATGTATAGCACCAAGTCACTCGGATGGCAGCAGAACTCCTACAGTTGGTGGCCCAAGATGGTGGATGTGTCTTGTAGTGCATTTAGACAGTTGCATGTTATTTCTGTCACCTGCTGTTGGTTGTCTGTGATTGGTCATGTTGCCTTGGTCCTCCCACCTACTTGCACATGTGTGCGTGCTGCTGGGGAGTGGGGTGGGGGTGTGGAATGCGGAGTTAGGATTTTCAACCCTAACTCCGAATTTCCTCACTTTTGTCACTGTGGAACAACCCTAACTGATGCATTAAATGGATTTTTTTGCCATGAATATATATGTGTGTATATATATATATATATATATATATTATTTTTTTTGTATACAATGGGGTGAGAGCAATATGAGTGGGATAACTTCAGTTATTTCCATCGCAGTGAAATAACTTATGATGACATCACTGGAGTTAAAATAACTTACAAATATATCTACTCTGCTGATGTCATCACTCACTCACTCACTCCAGCCTGCATACTAAATTGAACTTCTCCATAAATCTGTTTCTCACTGTTATTTGCAAGTAACTTAGGCCCTGTCCACAGTGAGTCCTGTAAACTATTACCTGTCTGGTAAACCGTTACCGCTACCTCCAAAAATGGTAAGCATCCACACTGGTAATGGTTTAACAAGCATTTTTAAAACCGATCTCAAGACCTGTTTTCATGTGTTCTTGAGAGTGGAATGGGTAATGTTTTGGAGCCTGTAACATTACAATGACATGTGTGGATGTGTGACCATTTGGATCTTCCATTCTCAGGGTCTTCCAAACTGATTAAAACCAGGAGAAATGAGGGATAATGTGGACCCAACATGACCTGCCTGTAACATTTTTATAAACATTACTAGCAGAATGCAGATGCTCCAAAACTGTAAGAGCAGTAACGTCTTTAAAAACGTTACCACAGATAACTATGTAGTGTAGGCAGGGCCTCAGTTAACACTGCAAGACATTCACTGTTTCCACTAGTGTGTGTAAAACTCCCAACCCATTATTATGTTACTGTTATTTTCAAGAAAGCTTGCATTCTAAATAACAGTGCCTCACAGTTTCTGTTTCTCACTGCTACTTGCAAGTAACTCAATTAACACTGCAAAGGACATTCAGCTCTTTCCTATAGTGTGTGTAAAACTTACAAACAAAAATTATGCTACTGTCAAGAGAGGCCTGGAGCCTGTGTGATTTTATTTATTAAAAGTATATAACTACATAGCTCTGGTGTCTATGTTTCATATGTGGGTGAGTGTGTGCCACAGTTTTTTGTTTGTGAGACTTTGTCATACTGGTGAGCACCACTATTACCTTCTGCACGGTCTGCAGAAGTAATTTGTGTGTAAAACTCAACACTCATGACTATGCTAAAGTCATTTTCAAGAAAACCTGTATTTTAGATCATAGTGCCTCACAGTGTCTGTTTCTCACTGCTTGCTGACATTAACTCAGCACTGCCAAACACATTCACTTGTTTCTCATAGTATTTGTAACACTCCCAGCCCATTCAGAAACACTTAGACACACTCAGAACACACACAAACAGTGGTCTCAGTATAGCCTAGAGGTTAGAGTAATGAGCTTTGAACAAGCTTGCTACATCCAGCACACCAGATCTGGGTTTGATCCTCACAGCCTTCACTTCTACACTGTGTGATGCAAAACAAGACACAGAACTGCCTAATGCTCCCAAGTCATCTCTAAAAATGTACCCAGTTGCCAAACACTAAAATAAAAAAGACAGAGTAAGCTGGAAATGGATGCAGAAAAACATAACAACACTTCTGAAGTTCCTACTCCATTGCATAAATAGTACACATGATGTGCAAATTGTGGAATATGGAAAATACTGTCACTCCGGCAGAGTGAGCTGTGCATTCTCACGCGTGCCTTTGGCACTCATAAGAATACAGAGCTCACTCTGCAGGAGTGAGAATATTTTCCATCTTCCATCATCATGTATCCATATATATATATATATAGATATATATATATATATATATATATATATATATATATATCTATATATATATATGTGTGTGTGTGTGTGTGTTTGTGTGTGTACATATATATTTCTGCAATGGAGTGGAGATACACAGAGTGTGATAAATCAATTTATCTGAGTAACTGTGTACATACATTTCATTTATGTATATAGTGCTTATGTCATCAGCTGTTTATCCACAGAGTGCTTATGCCATCAGGCATTTATCTATACAGTGCTTATGTCATTTAGAATGTTCAACCTCAGTTGCAATATTAACCATATTCAAGTGCAAATAACTTTAAAATGAAAAATGATAGCATGGTACTGTGAGCACAAAAGTTGTTCAGCATGGAAATATCTACAAAATGAGTAGTGTTATTTATTGTTATCATTTAGATGTTTTGATAATAGCAAAAACACAGCAGAAAAATTCATATTTTTTTTTCATTTTGTCCGCAAACAAATGTAAGTAACTTTAAAATGAAAAATGATAACATGGTACTGTGAGCACAAAATTTATTCAGTACAGAAATATCTACAAAAAAAGTGGTGTTTCATTTATAGATACTTTTTAGTGTTATCAGAATTAGCAAAAAACAGCAGAAGAATTCCATTTTTGTGCACTTTTTCATCAAACAAATGCAAATAACTTAAAAATAAAAATTATGGTATGGTACTTAGAGCTCAAAAGTTGTTCAGCATACAAATATCTACAAAATGAGAGGTGTTTCATTTCTAGATTACTTTTAGATTTTCTATAATCAGCAAACAATAGAAAGAAATTACATTTTTATTCACATTTTTGACTAACAAATACGCCCTACAAAAGAAAAAGCAAAAGAATTGCATAAATGGAATATGTAATGGAAAACTCATGTAATAAATGATTTATCTGCACTCGAACAGTTTGACCTCAGACACCTCACTCATGGCTTACGCCACTTGTGAGGTTACCCGAGGTCAAACTGCTCTTTGTGCAGATAAATCATTTATTACACTTGCTTCCATTGCATATCATATATATATATATATATATATATATATATATATATATATATATATACATATATAATACTTGTTTAGTATAGGACTAGTATAGTTAGAGTTGCACTACCACTTCTATGTTAAACCCCAAAGTGTACACTTTAATAACTTTGCCACTGTACAACGGAGTTTCTTGAAAGTTTGCATGCGTTATCTAGTACCATATTCGGTCAACTAAGTGGATGCAGAATTGTGGAGCAGCCCAAACCCTGCATTTCTTTGATCATGACTACAGCCCGCAGAAATTGCCCATTTGGTCTGTAATATTCAGTCAAGATGCAGTCTTGTTCATTGATGTGCCTTTCAAAGATTTGGTGAAAACATATTAAACCATTCAAAAGTTATTCAAAAAACACATTTCTATTATAGTCAATGGGAAAAATATATGTGTCTCTCGAAAACTGCTGCCACTACATTTTACTGTCGCAAATGGTCCTCTTACTGTTGTGTGGTGTCCATCTTAGATTACACCTATCGTGAGTTTTTCCCCCAATTTTCTACAGTTATGGAGATATTGGCAAAAACATGTTACAGGGGTTCCTTTGTAATACTATGGTGCTGCTGTATAGCTCCAAACTTATGTGTATGCAACAAATGGGCAATGAGTAGGGAACACAGGGCCCGGAGGGTCCATGTTCCCTCTATCACATACCAGTTACCAGTTAAATTACACATTCTCAAAAAGAAGGGGAATTCATTGCAAAAAACTCAGTTAATGCATCAGTTGGGGTTGATAGCACAGCGACAAAAGTTTGGAAATGTGGTGCTAGTGTTACACCCCTCCACCCTCCACATGCACTACCCCGCTCCTTAATTAATTTCTTAATGCTGGGACCAAACATCCAGTAGGAGAATCTCTACATCGAATGATCCACAAAGGGAAAAGGGATTCCTGAATGGGAAGAAGTTGGCTGCAAAAAAAAATCTAGTGCTGTGTCCACAAGCATCAGGATGTGCATTGGGGTCATTGAGCCTAACTTTCACCCCATTCTCCTATACTGCACCACCTCAGCTTGTTTACGCATGGAATGCAGTGAGACAGGCCGTCAACCCCAATGCAAACCCTGATGCCTGTTGTTGTGTGGAGAGTGGTGGTGGGGTTGGGGGTGGTGGTAGGGGTGTAACCCTAACACCACATTTCCAAACTTTTGTCACTGTGCTATCAACCCTAACTGTTGCATTAACAGAGTTTTTTGCAACTAATTTAATATATATATATATATATATATATATATATATATATATATTAATATATATTTCATTTCATTTATTCTTTGGTAACCGGGTAACGGCACTGGACCAAAGGTCCCTTTTTTGGCCCAACCCAGACAAAGAAAAAATACAAGAATACACAAATACAATCAACAACAATACAATATCAAAAAATACAAATTACAAATTACAGTTACAAGCAGATTTATGTAATAAATAACTTTTTAACCTTTGTTTAAGAGTTAAAACAGAGGGAGCAATCCTAACATCAAGTGGAAATGAATTCCAATACAAGGGTGCTGCTATTGAAAAAGCTCTAGCACTTATTTTAAGTCGAGACCTGGGGACAAAATATAGGGGGCTGTCAGCTGACCTCAGGCTGGGAAGCATTTCTCTCATTACAATAAGATCAGAAAGAGGAAAAAGGGAGCCAAAGTAAAAACATTTATATCTCAGACAGCCAACAAAATATTCTATTCTGCAACTAGGGGAAACCACTCCAACCAAGAATAAAGATTATACCGATGTGTCCTATTGGGGGCTCCTAAAATAAATCTACAAATATTGTTATAGGCCACAGTTAGTGCTTGCATTTCTTTTGTACCTATGTTATAATAACAACAAGACCTGTAATCAAAATATGGAAGACGAGAACCAATAGCAATTGCTAATCTAGTTGCTTATGAGAAGAATGACTTGAATTTGTATAACACCCCTATTTTTTGATTTACTTTCTTAACCATAGACTGAATCTGAGGTGAAAAAGTCAAACTGGGATCCAATAGTGTGTCCAAATACTTAAATTGAGACACTTGTTCAAGCAGACCACCCTGCAAATCAGATATCCTCAGTTCCAGGGTGTCCACCAACATAAATTGCATACCAAATAACATAACTTTTGTTTTAGCTGAGTTCAAAACCATTGCATTTAAAGTAAGCCAAGAACAGATGGCACCAAAATCCTTTTCTAGGGAACAAGAAAGTTCAGACACAGAATTTGACTGAGCACAGATTACAAGATCATCTGCATAAAGTAGTGATTCACTAAACTTATAAACTCCAGGAAGCTGATTAATAAAAATAGAAAATAACAGGGGTCCCAAAATGGACCCCTGAGGCACACCACAACTAATTGACTAGACATCAGAAGCCACAGACCCTACCTGAACAAGTTGGCACCTGTTACTCAGATAATCATAGAACCAAGAAACAGCGACATCAGAAAACCCCAGATCTTTCAATTTTGTGCAAGCCAAACCATGATCAATCAAATTAAAAACCTTGGTTAGGTCCATGAACACTGCTCCAGTCATCAAACCCTTCTCAAAACTATGTAGGATGGTGTTCATGAACCCAAGCAAGGCCGTGCCCATACCAAAATGCTTACAGAACTCATGCTGTTGCCTTGACAACAAATCATGGGTAGCCAAATAGGCATCAATTTGCTTAGCCACTAAACTCTCAAGTAGTTTGCTAAGGGATTCACTATTGATATTGGCCTATAATCATCCATGGAAGTAGCACAGCTCTTTTTTGGAATTGGAACTCCCTTAGTTTTCTTCCAGTACAGGGGGAAAACACCTGTAGCCAATGACATATTAAACATATAACAAAGGGGATCCGTAATAAAGGGGATAGCCAATTTTAAGAAGCATGCATCCAACCCTTCCCCACTGTCAGTCCCTTAATTTGGGAGTGACTGCAGGAGATGAAAAGCTTCATTTGATGTTACTTCCTTAAACAAATACCTGGTTCCATCTACCAAAGAAACAGAGTAAAATGATTTAGTATTACCAGCCTGAGAAAAAAGATCTAAACTTAGAAAAATCTGAAAATTTAGAATTTAACAATTTAACAGTTTTGGGTAAGTCACCAATTTCTTTGTTGTCAACATTTACATTTCTGGATGTCAGATTTAGATTTAGGAGAAAGTAAAGAATTTACGTTATTCCAAAACTTCCTTGCATCTACCCAGCTATCTTCAAAGCAATCCCTGAAAAAAAGCTTTTTTAGCATTTCTAACAGTTTGAGAGACTACACTCTGAAGTCCATAGTAGAAATCCATTAAAACTCTACTGGGAGATAATTTAAATTTAGTCCAAGCACTACCCCGCTCCTTAATTAATTTCTTAATGCTGGGACCAAACATCCAGTAGGAGAATCTCTACATTGGATGGTCCACACGGAAAAGGGCTTCCTGAATGGGAAGAAGTTGGCTGCAAAAAAAATCTAGTGCTGTGTCCACATCTGGAATACATTCAAGAAATTACCAATCAATTAATCTCAAAGAAGAATATAACAGGGAATAATCTATCCTTTTAAATGATCTAGTCTGAAACACAGAAGGAGGGGGTTTAAGACAGTGAAAATCTAGGACACAAAAGGTGGCCATGTGTTCGCTTACAGAATCTGCCAAGACACCGGAGGCCCCCCCACTCTATTAGTCAAAATCCAATCCAACAGAGAATGATTCTGTGAGATGGGGTTGAGATGGGTAGGCACATTTATACACTGAGCCAGTCCGTAAGATAGACGAAGAGATTTGAGCCCCATGGTGTCATTAGCCTTCCAATTCAAATTCATATCTCCAACAACAACAGAATCACTCTGCTTTAAATAAACTTCACAAACATCCAAGAAATGTTTAAGCCCTTGAAGACCACATTTAGGGGTATTATACAAACAGACCACATTTAACTTGTTCTTTCCTCCAAGAACAAATTGCAAAACCAACCAATCAGTATCACAATCCAAATCCTCACTAGACCTTAAAAAATTAATTTCTAAATTATCCCTATAATAAATCAAGACCCCGCCACCCTTTTTTCTACCTTTATGGTCTACCCTAAACATTTTATAACCCCCAATATGACACACATTATAAGGCACCCCCAGCTTCAACCACGTTTCTGATAATGCAACAATATCAGGCAGATATAGAGCAATAAGCTACTCAATTTCAGCAATCTTAGGGATTAAACTACAAACATTCAAATGGATAATTTTAAATCCATGACAGGATTTCAAACAATTATTCAAAGATGATGCTTGAGAAGAAGACATAGAATCCAAAGAACAAGGCCCTGGATTCAGTTCAACATCACCAGACACTAACAACAGAGAGGTGGTTGAAACACAGTTGCCCAATTTAGAACAAAGTAACATGCCATAGTGCATACAAGTAAAGTAACCCCTAACACTGTCTTATGGGCATAGGGCTACTCAACAACAATTGCCATGAATCAGTAACAACAACATCAATAACTAAGCAATCTGAAAAGCAAAACTCACTTGCCCCATATGAGGCAATGTTCCCAGCGCCAAACCTATATAATTCAATATGATCCACATATATTAACCCCCCAAAGGATACACACCCAAATAGTTAAACATTTAGCATCCCACATTATTAACATAACATACTTACAACACCAACAGTATTAGAATCAAGCACTCCAACTCCCCTACCTCCCTCAGACTCCCTTAGACTCCCCTGCACTTATTGCACTTGCTGCATACACACTGTGCAAACACCACCGCATTTGGCAAGTGAGATCTTTAAACACCTCAACCCCACATACTGGGCTGCCACTACCAATCAGGGGGAGAGGGTGCAGCTAGCAACAGGCAGAAGAAGCTAGTATCTAGCAACAGGGGCTATGAACAGTGTGCAATTACTGATGTGGCAGCAGCTGTACTTAATTAATCAGCTCCACTCTTGAAAGGACAGCACGTATATATATTAATTGCAAAAAAAAAAGTCATTAATGCACCAGTTAGGGTTAAAACAATAAATATAGGGAAATGAGGTGTTAGGGCTTCAAAGCCTAACACCCCTAACCCCTACCAACCCACCCCAACTTCACACACCAGCAGGTGTTGGGGTGTACATTGTGGTCATTGGCCCTTAATCTCACCCCTACCATGTCTAAGTACACTAAGAAGGTACAGTATAGGAGACTGGGGTGAGAGTTAGGCCCAATGACCCCAACGCATACCCTGATGTCTGTTGGTGTGTGGAGGGGTGGGGTGGTAGGGTTAAGAGAGGTGTTAGGGTTCAAAATCCTAATGCCTCATTTCACTACTTTTGTTCCTTCAACCCAAACTGATGCATTAAAGAAGGTTTTTTTTTGCAATGAATTTCCTTACTTTTGAAAAAGTGTAATCTTACACTTATATGTTTGTGCCCTGCACTCCCATCACTCAGTCTATAGTGTTTTGTGGTTGCACAGAGCCCCAAGTGCATAGACATTGTAATTAACCCTCATCTTGCTGTGGGAGTGTAGGGCTCTTTGGACCCTGTGCACACACCATGCTCCCATCACTGAATAATGGTATCAGTTTGTGTAGGGCCCTGTGCTCCCATCTATCCATAAGTGTAGAGGCATTGTAATGAACTGTCATGTTCCTGTGGGGGCGCTACCACTATTGCATAATGAAGAGCTCTGCAGTCTCATTACTGCATAATGGTATACATATGTGGGAGCACAGGGACCTTACCTATAATTGTTGCTATGCAACGCAGGTCTAGAGACATTCCAACTAACTCCTGTACTGTAAATGGTACAATATCTCAGTAACCATAGGAACATTTTAAAAAATTCCACTGCAGTTGTAATTATGGACTGGCATCCAGCATCGGTGCTTAGTAAAGGTGTACTAAGCTGCATTTAGTAAAAAAAAGTTGTATTTTAAACCATTTATGAGATATACAGTGCTGCCCACCAGGATGAAGCACGGTAACACAAAATTGTGCATGAAGAATGCCACAGTAAATTGCCCAGAAAATCACGTCTCCCTACAGCAATTCAGTGCTTTTTTCTTTCCTGAAAGAATACTGCAATGCTGCAGTCAAATTGAGCATGGACTGGTAAATTTCTCTGATTTTTGGGGCAGGGAATCTTGGAGAAATCTATCACTGACACTCTATATGTGTCTATTTCTTACTCCCCTGAAATACTGTAGGGAAGGTTTAAGAAGAAGATTTTTGCAATATGTTTTTCATTTGATTTGTCACTCCAGTTTCCTTGTGAATGTTATAAGGAAATACATATATATAAAGGCTGATTGATACAGCATGGATAGGTCAGACAGAAATATGATAGCATCATTTTTACACACATGCAGTTTCACTGAAAGAAAATCCATGGCTGAAACCCAAAACTTGTAAGAAGGTGCAGTTAGGCTGTGTGCTTTAAGAGAGTTTGCATTCTTTGTTATTTATTGCCTGCTGTTGGGACCAGGGTGGTTCCCTACCTTTAGAAATGGACTGCAGTGCTGCCAGGAGAGCAGAAAAATGGCATAAACCCACAAGCACAATACACTGCACTAGGCAGGGTAACTGTGAGCCGTGCATCAGGGATTGGCTTGAAACATTTTAGCCCGGAGTTATTATATTCTGTCCAGGGGGAGCATTACAGACTTTTGACAGCTGCAGGAGGAGCATAAACAGAATGAGCTTGGATGTGTGCATTTTAGAGCTCGCTTTCTGTAATGAACAGGACTGAAGCCATGACTTGTGTCCATTGTAGCTCTCTGTTTGTTACACTGAGGGATGCTAAAAATAAGCACTGTAAACAAAACTCAGACAGCATATAGGAGCACTTGGATGGACAATATTTAGTTAATGATTATCAGATACAAGAAGGCAAGTGCAACAGTGGAAACTCTAAATCACTTCAAACAAAGCCCAGTGCTAAATCAGATAATCCTCACTCTTTCCACCCATGGTGGAGTAATAGAATTTGTAGATTGATTATGTAGTGCTAAATACCAATTATGGTATACAAATTATCATATGCTCTCATTAAGATCTGTAGCAGAGGGCACATGGATCAACTTCAGTCTCTTCATGACAGACTGTCAGGAAAAAGGCAGTATAGTGCAGTGGTTTAAGGCTTCAAGTTCCAAATTTGGAGACATGGGTTTTAATCCCACAGCCCCCACTTGCATACTGTGTGACCCTGAGCAAGTCACTGAACTTCCCTGTGCTCCCAGGTCACACCTGCAAACAAGCTTTCAGCTTAGTGTGCCACTCCTGGTTAAACTACTGAAAAAAGAATCTGTTCAAGTTGAAAATAAACACAACACAATAAGAAAGAGGAGGTAGAAAGAAAACAAAAGATGGATAGGGAGGAAAAGGAATGGGCGGGACAGCACAGACAAACAGTTAAATCACAGTGGGAAATAATGCTAAATCAGAATTTATAAAAAAAAGTGTGGCAGAGGAGTTAATTCTATAGGCACCACGGCATACAAACAAGGAGAATCAGAGAGCTGACCAATACACAGGGTCAAGACAGCATAGCACAGCACAGCACAGCAGGGAACAAGGAAAAATTGAGAAAAAGTAATAACTGTCAAAAATATGTTGCTCGATTGATCCCTCACTAGCATCCTTCAGTTTGCCATAGGTGATGCAAGAAGTGCCTGCGGTCAAAAAGGTCACCCTTATAAATATAATGCATTAGTGCCAAATATTCACCCCATGAAGTCAAGGAATCTAGCATGTCATGTGATCTGTCAAATCTGTTCTGTCTTCAATTGTTTGTTCTACAACAAAGGAGACAGCAAGTGCCAATCATTTTGATTTAAGCATCAGACAAATTAATGTTTCTGTATACAGTCGCTGCCCCCCCCCCACCACCAGACAATGTTCTTGGAAACAAGTACAGAAAATAAATATCAGTGCTCTCTGTGTAAAACTGTAAAAGCTGTAAGAACACTGGGTGGTGGTGGTGGTGTGGGGCCAAAAATGATCAGTTCTTGCCATCTCCTTTGTTTGTGGAACAAGCAGTAGTAATATTAGTAGTAGTTATTTATTATTGTATGACAGACCTGACTAACTCTGTCAATGTTTTGCTTGCAGGACCGGCTTCCTAGAGGCAGCAAGGTCTAAGTTAAATACAAATATTATGCTTTCACATTATGTAAGTATGTAAAGGGTGGTCAGATTAGAACTGAACTACAATGCATTATTTACATGCAGAAGATGGTGCATACGGTAGCTGAAAACTGTACTGCCCGCCAATATTTTTTCATTCTCTTCAGTTTTTTTTTTGTTGTCAACTTTATTTATTCTCCTTATCACACTGGACTCTCTACAGCAAGGTCATGGGGCTTACCTGGATGATCCCATCTGCCAGAAGCATGAGTACTCCTCCTGGTTCTGGGACACTCCCCACAGTCTGCCTCTGTACCTCCTGGATCTATATCCCCTGGGAGCAAGGACCGCTGACTCCGACTGGTGCTCTATCTATTAGAGTCTGGCAGAGATGAACATGGAGGGACCAGGAGAGCAACCCAACCTAACATTGGATGTGGTGCTTGGCACCGCTGGATCCTCCCATCATTGGCTTGGTGGTGCAATGCACTTCAGCACAGTGCATGCTCACTCCTGAACATACCTGCAGAAGTGCCACCAGAGCCAATCCCCTGCAAGCTGGTTCCTGACTGCTGAGTGCCCCCAGTCACCACTAGAGGCTGCTAGACAGCAAGAACAGAGACCCCTCCCTTCCAGGAAAGGAGAGCTGTCCTCCAAATGCTCAATCCATTCCTCCCCTGCCAACCCCCAACAACCCGGGTCCATTAATGAACTTGGTTCACCGGTGTGGTGCAAAGTGTGGCGTGCAGCGCCTCAACCATCAGCACCACTGAGCTGGCTCCATTCACTTCAGTTTTGTTGCATTCTGTTCTAACATAAATGGTAATAAACCCACAGGGATCAGCAGTTGTTCAATAGCATTGTGGGTGCTCAGCAAGTGAAAAAAAATACTATTAGTAGCTACCATGTATTTGGGCTTATTAATTGAACCTGCTTAGATTTTAAGGCCCAGATTTTCAAACTGCGCCATTCTGAGGCGCAAGCCCCTGTGCTGCTCAAAATAGTTGCGCAGGGGTGCATGGCGGGTGATATTCAAAGAGTTGCTGTTGAGCAACTCCTTTGAATTCACCCAAGCCACAGCACTTGCATGGCACAGTGGAACTGGCGCCACCGCTAGTTGCCAGAGTTGAGCATTAAATTTGGCGGTGGCGCAGTACCATTGGCGCCATGCTCAAATTTCCGGATATTCAAAAGGTGACATGCAATGGGGCCATAATTTATGCATAGCACAGGGGCCATTTGCATCTATTTATGGCCCCATTTGCATGCCATTTGCGTATGAGGTGCGCCCGATCCGAGGACTTGCTCCTGGCCACCCTGCCAGGCAGCAGCCGTGAGGACCGACGCACAATGCAGCCCGATCGCGGGCATCACGGTTACATGAAACCCCCACACCGTCCCACAGCCCGATGCGGGCGGTACGACCATGAACCCCCCGCACACATCTCCCACAGCCCGATGTGCGGGCAGAACACTGAGAACCCCCAGGTGCCCGATCGCGGGCAGGAATGTAACCCTCCCCCCCGAATAACTCCCTGGTGGTCCAGTGGACCGTAAGCCGATCGCGGGCAGAATGTAACCCTTCCCCCAGCCGAATAACTCCCTGGTGGTCAGTGGACCGTAAAGCCTGATCGCGGGCAGAGTGTCGCAGCACAACCCCCCAAACATCTCCCTGGTGTTTAGTGTCCCCCCCCACCCACCCGCAGAGCCCTCACCCCACTCGCATATGACATCCAGATTTGAATGATCATTACCTGACTGTTTGCGGGATGGTATGGGCTGCACGCCCATTGGCTGTAGCCTGCACTACTGGCGGCAGCCCCACCGGACAGTCAGTCGGCGGGCGGCGGGGCGGGCAGGCGGTGGGATGCTGTCGCTCCGGCTGTGGGGGGTGGGTGAGGCTCGTGGGTGGGTGGGGGGACACTAGACACCAGTGAGATGTTTGGGGGGTGTAGCTGTGACATTCTGCCCGGGTGATTGGGCTTTACGGTCCACTGGACCACCAGGGAGTTATTTGGGTTGGGGAGGGTTACATTTCGCCCGAGATCGGGCACTGGGGTTCATACAGGCTCTGCCCACGATCGGGCTGTGGGAGATGTGGTGTGTGGGGTTCATGTACCTGTACTGCCCGTGAGACGGGCTGTGGAGATGTGTGTGTGTGTGGGGGTTCATGTATCTGTACTGCCCGCGATGGGGCTGTGGAGATGTTGTGTGGGGGGTTCATGTACCTGTACTGCCCGCGATCGGGCTGTGGGAGATGTGTGTGGGGGGTTCATGTACCTGTACTGCCCGTGATCGGGCTGTGGGAGATGTGGGGGGGTTCATGTACCTGTACTGCCCGCGATCGGGCTGTGGGAGATGTGGGGGTTTCATGAACTGTGATGCCCGCGATCGGGCTGGTGGGGGCACAGGGACCGAGTTAGCCAGCCAGGGTGGCAGCTGCTGTGTTGGCCCTGCAATACAGCAGCTCACCTGTGGGTGGCCTCAACTTGATCCTTTTTGGCTCAAGGTTGTGCAGGCGCAGGTTGGGTTGCGATGCACAACTCTGCACAACCCGACTGAATATCGGGTTGCGAGGTTATGCATGGTTCCTCCCCTCCTGTTGAGAATGCATTCATTTGCATTGCTCTTTTGCGCAACCTGTTGCCAGTGGAGCAACTGCCTCCTGCTGAATATCGCAGAATGGCGCAATGTAGGACTTGCGCATGCGCAACCCTGTTGCGCATGGAGCAACCCTTTTGAATATCTGGGCCTAAGAGTTTTTGTTCGGTGTCAGAATAACTGGAGTCTTTTTTAAGTCACACATTTCATTGGGGGAGTGATGTAAAGTAGATATGTCTTCCTCCAAGCTACATATTCTATTCCTGTCTTTATTTTTTAATATGTATAAAGACACCTTTGCTTAGTTACTTTCATATCATTTTTATTTTTCTTGCCATTACTTAAACTGTTTTTTTCCCCTTTGGTTAGTGAGAGAATGTCTTCTTGTTCTACAGTCTTGTTACTTTTAGTACAGGAAAATAGTCCTCAAGGGGTCCCAGTAAATCAAAGAGATGCCACAAATTTAATAAGATTAGAGCTGCCATCCTATGATGCTGCTCCCCACTCATAATTAAAAAGAAATAAGTAAAAGAAAACTAAAAAATAAACCTCAAAGCAGACCACAGAATAAATAAAACAAATCCTCCCTCCTCACTTTGCAGCTCCCACCAGTTATGGGTAATTGCCTGATGTTGCAGTGTCCCATGCTTCCACTGCTGTGTTAAATTACTGATCCCTAGTACTCTGGAGTCTGACGTTCACCCCACCCATTATTAAAATAAATAAATATAAACATAAAAAAATTACAATAATCACATAAAGCTGACCACATATTTAACATGTAACAGCTCTTAGAGTCCCTTCTCCTGCAGCTCCCTCCAGCCCGGGGGAAACTGTATGATGCTGCAGTGTTTTAGGCTCGCACTGCCATGTTAAACTACCACCCCACAGTATCCTGCAGGGGAACAAGGTGTCAGCAGTTCTGCAATCACACCTCTCAACTGCTATGAGTTTCACATAGCGCTGTGATTTTCACACTCCGATTTACCCCTTTTCCTCATAATGTTAGAGCTACCGTATGTCTGGGCTTACAAACTATTAAATCATTGACATAAGCTAATAGAAACATTTCTCATCATTAGGTATCTTGGGCCCACTATTTGTAGACATATTATTGTTTAAAATAAGAAAGTGCTACAGTGCAAATTTTGGCACTTTGCTATGAGTTTTAAAGATGAGTACTATGATTT
Source organism: Neoceratodus forsteri (assembly GCA_016271365.2). NCBI lineage: Eukaryota > Metazoa > Chordata > Ceratodontiformes > Ceratodontidae > Neoceratodus > Neoceratodus forsteri. The sequence continues at coordinate 652,549,214 of CM057450.1, read as the reverse complement.
CTAATGCTAAGAGGTTGACATGTGTGTCTGTAATAGAAAAAGTGGACCCATTATTTATTTATTTCCCATTTGTTTAACCAGAAGAGGCACACTAAACTGAACGCTTATTTACAGGTGCGACCTGGGAGCACAAGGAGGTTAAGTAACTTGCTCAGGATCATACAACGTGCAAGTGGAGGCTATGGGATTCAAACCCAGGTCTCCAGATTTGCAGCTCAGAGCCTTAAATCACTGCACTATACTGCCTCATTAAATCTTCCCTCTGTAGCTCCTTCCCCAAACAAAATCACGGACAGAAAAGTTCCTGATACATAATTAAAAAAATATCAAAAATAAAATAATCCCATAAAACGGACCACAGCTTGTGATAAAAGCCTTTTTTCTACACAAGTATTACATTCATACTGCATATGCTGCATATTAATTAGTGTGTTTCCCAACTGTGTTTGCGGACCAAAATTAGTTTCTTCTCCGTCTCTGTCTCTCTCTACATAGGTGTACAGTTATGGTGGCCTCCTGTGACCTTGGGACTTGCTGTTCTAATTTTAACCCCCCACCCCTTCTGCACCAGTGAGAGCAGTAACAACACACACACACACACACACACACACACACACACATACACATGCTATGCTGCTACATTTCCATAAAGGAAAAGCTTGCCATGATGTTTTCATCACTGAGCTCATTCTGTACTCCCATCTTCTACAGTAAAGACAGGTCCCCAAGAAAAGATTGGAGAAGACTGAATATAAGATGGCCAGTGATGAATGCCTGTTGGTCTGAAATGTACCCAGGCATTTAAGAAGTGGGGGAGATTCCCAAGTCTAACAGGGATACTCCATCCTCCCTCCACCCAGCCACCCAATTACAGACAGACAGAGAACTGAGAGCCACATGGTGATGCATATTTCTGAGCTCAGCACTCTCTGCACCTTCGGTTACACCCAGGCAATACCTGCCCCTTGGTATGAACAGTCACTGAACTTAACTTCTATCAGTGTGGTGACAGCAAAACTAAGCTCATTCTTATTACTGTCATTAACGTGTTTGTTTACTGTAGGCTTGTTGGAGTACAGCTCAGCACAGCATAATTTACAGCAAAAATACCATTTAGATCAAGACTGTCAGACAGCACAAGAAAAGGCTTTTCTTCACAGGTGCCTGTTGTTTATATGGTAATTGACAGTAAAAAAATGGCTTGTCATGCACTGCTACACACTCATACTAAAAAAATTGCAGCTTTTTGAAATCAGCTGTAAATGACAGTTCTGGTTTTTGGTGCTGCGATCTAGTGCTGGGTCCACAGTGACATTTGCCTGTTTGTTGCTGCCTTTAGCAAACTTTGCTAGCAATCATGTCATTATGAGCAGAGAGATGTCATGGCTCATGTCTACTGTGATGACCTGAAGTGAATCCCACTGAGCAATAATCACTTATTAAAAGTATAAAAAAAAATTGTGCACTAAACAATACAAAACAATTGGTTTTGAAAGTGATCCTATATAGTGGTGGGTGAAGCGGGCTCAATTCGCTCTGCGAAGTGCTTTGCAGAGTAAAGGCGAATTTGCGGAGTACTCGGCAACACGAAGCAGAGTACTTTGTGTTATAATGGGTAATGTGAAGTCCATTGAAAACAATGACTTTGCATTACTCTGCCTTCCCAAACCACTACTTCACCAATTTTAGAGGTGAAGTACATTGGTAACAATGTACTTCATCTCACTTCGCCTTGTTTTTAAGCTCCAAAGGTGAATTTTGCAGTGATTCATGGGATTTCAGGTCACATGGGCTCTATATTGTTCTGCACAGCCTCAGTTTGGGGTAGTGTGTGTAGGAAGCTGTAGGAGACGGTCTGCTCTGAGAGCCCTCTGGGATTCAAACCTTCTAAAAGCAGTTAAAAAAAACTTTCTGAGTATTTTTTTGCTCAAACTTTAGTTCATTGATTGTAGGAAACTCTCCTGTGCTCATATCATCGAGTGTTTATTGTTTTTGTGTGGATTGTGAATGTTTATGTACAACATTGATTCTGGGTAGTAAAAGACAGTGAAAGTGTGATTTGGTGTAGATAGATTTCATTTGGAGAAATAGGGAGTTCTTTGTTTTTTGGCTATTTTTTGTCATATACAGTAACTGACTCTGTTAATGTACACAGTAATATTTTCAGTAATTGTTGAATTTTTTTTGCTGATTGTGTGTTATGGTTCTGATACAGCAGTTCATAATTTTGGGTTGTTTAAATACATGGTATATTACTGAAGTTTTCAATTTGCTATGCATTACTTGTAGACAAATTGCGTGTTTGTATGAGTGTGTGTGCGGTGAGTAACATCAAATAATACACCTTTTATTATGCCACAATGTAATTGCAGGCATGGCAGTGTGAACCTGCTATCCACTGCAGCTGTGTGATTTTGTACTGCCATTGTGGCATCTTTTCTTGGTTTTGCTGCTTGCACTGCCATAAAAGTCTGCAGTCAGTGCCCCCCCCCAGGTAAAAGGAATTATTTTCCAGATTGGATTGTTTGTGACTTCAGCACCGCTGGTTAGTTAAGGTGTTGTTGAACTTGTGACTTTGTATCTGTATCTGTTGCTGAAGCCACAGTTGTTTTTTTTGGCTTCACATCCAGCATTCCCCCCCCCAGAGTGAATGTTCCTAAATCTAAATTTGTTTAGAATATTCTTGTTGATCCCCCAAAATACCAACAAAGAGACATGCAAGCAAAGCTGTTTCTCATCATGGCACTGCTGCCAGCAGTATGATTGTCTGGGCATGGCAATATGCAGGCACCGAAGTGCATTGCTGATGTGAGGAAAGGTATTTCTCATTCAATGTTTTTTGCAGTGCAATCAGTAGCTTCATTCATAGTTGGAGGAGATGATGTTGTCCCAGCTGGTGGTGTTAGTGCAGTTGCTGGTGGTGGTTTGAGTATTGCTGCATCAAGTTCCACTTCTGATCAATTTACCATGTCCAAAAATATAGTGGAGTGTGAAGCAGTGCGAGTGAGTGGCAGTGCAGATGATGTCATACTCCCCAGCAACATCCCAGTAACTGAACATGAGGATTCTGATCATCATGTCAATGATAGCATACAATGTGACATTCCTTCCACCGCAGTTCAGGTCATGCAATTGCCATGCAGTGATTCACAGTGTGGTGAAAAAATATAAGTTGATGATGATGAATCTGATGATGATGATGATGATGATATTGTTGTGGTTGCAACATGCAATCCACATGCTAGCATCCAAGCAGAAGATGTGGATGTGGGTGATGTTGATAAATATGATGACGATGTAAGTGACCCCGGTTGGGAACTGGAGAAAAATAAATTCAAGGTGGCTGTGTCTGGGTCTGTTTGCATTAATCTCTTTCCTGTAAATAGTTGTGATTTGCCAGTTTCAGTTGATGGTGATGATGATGATGATGATGATGATGATGACCCAGTAATAATGATAGGTAGTCATGGTGGTCAGTTGCAGTGCAAGTGTGTCCTGCCAGAAAAATCAAGTAGCACACCCCCACTTCATGGCTTAAAACAAAAGAGTCCAATAAGCAGCATCAGGGACATGTTAAAACTAGAGCATCACAATCCCTTGTTTGGCATTTTTTTTGTGTAAGATGCAAACGATGAGTCAGTTGCAATTTGCCAGGTTTGACATGCGCGTGTGAGTCGAGGTAAAAAGCAGAGCCATCTGGGCACAGGAGGACAGCATACACATCTTAAGAACAGGCACATGGAACTGTGGACCCAGCACAAGACGGCAGCTAATATCACAGTGGGGAATTCACCCCCATCATCAACCATAACTAGCATGTTATCCCCTTCTATGACTGTTAAATCAAGTAGGAAATCAAATGTGTGCAGTAGTGATGAAATAAGAGCAGAGGATTACTGCAGGCATGTGGAGGAGCATAATGATTTTGAAATGTTGTCCAGTGCTGATGAGAGTAGCAGTTTTGGTAGTGGTGGTGGCGGTGGTGGTGAATGCACTATGTCTAGTGCAAGTGATACATCAACCCCGGCTGGTAAATCTGTCAAAACAGCTGCATTTGAGTGTTTGTCATCATCACCTGTGCTACCATCTTCATCAAACGTCCTCACTTCACCCCCTGCCATTCGCAGAGCAGAACCATTTGTCATTACGCCCCATGTAAAACGTTTAAGTCAGCCCATGTTACAGAGTGTTTTTGTGCATAAACTGAAGTACCAACCCAATCATACAGTGTCACGTGAACTTAATGCTGCAGTAGCTGAAATGCTGGCAATTGATCTTTTGCTCTTCTCCTTTATGGAGAATTCTTGGTTCCAGTGGTTTACTGCATGTGCCTGTCCAAAATGGAAAGTCCCATCCAGGATGTACTTTTTGACCTGTGCTGTGCCTGAGTTGTACCATACTGTGTCTGACTCTATAAGACATGCCCTTCAACATTGCTCCTCTCCATTCATCCATTTAAGTATGGATATGTGGACAAGTGGAAAAACAGCGGGGAGTTCATATTTGTGTATAACTGTACATTGGGCGCAGGTGCCGGGTGTTGTTTGTGCTGTTAGTAGTGTAAGTAATCAGTGCAGTAAGGTGGAGTGTCATGGTAGCAATCTTCCAGGAATTCGACAGCATGCAACAATTGCTATAGAAACATAGAAACATAGAAGTTGACGGCAGATAAGGACCGCAAGGCCCATCCAGTCTGCCCATTTCTTTTTCTACCTTATAAATGTGCCATCGGCCTTTGCTATGTCAGTGACCTATCTATTCATAGTCATTTGTATTGCTCCCTTATGCCTATCCCATGCCTGTTTGAAGCCCTGCACTGTATTCATAGCCACTACTTCTTGTGGTAAGCCATTCCATGCATCTACCACCCTTTCTGTGAAAAGAATTTCCTCACATTCCCCTTAATCGGCCTCCCTCTAATCTCATGCTGTGTCCTCTTGTCCTGCTATTTTTCTTATATTTAAACATGTTAGACTCTTTCACCTTGTTTATGCCCTTAAGGTGTTTAAATGTCTCGATCATATCACCTCTCCCTCCTTTGCTCAAGGGTATACATATTGAGCTCCGTTAATCTGTCCTCATATGTCTTCTGATGCAGTCCCTGCACCATTTGGTTGCCTTCTCTGGACTGCCTCAATTTGGTTAATGTCCTTGTGAAGGTGTGGCCTCCAATACTGCACGCAGTACTCCAGATGGGGCCTAACCAATGTCTTGTACAGAGGGATTATTACCCCTCTCACGACTTGTGATACCCTACTAATACACCCTAACACCCCTAGCCTTACCTACTGCTTTAGAGGTCTGCTTGGATGATTTCAGGTCATCAGTGATGATGATGCCCAAGTCTCTTTCTTCCTTTGTGACTGCTAGCAACTCCTCCCAGCCTATAAGTGGCTTCAGGGTTTCTCTTCCCTATGTGCATGATTTTGCACTTGTTTGCATTAAATCCCAGTTGCCACTCTTCTGACCATTCTGCTAGTTTATCCAGATCTCTTCTCATTCTGCCCACCCCATCTGGATCATCTACTCTGTTGCAGATCTTGGTGTCATCTGCAAACAGACAAGCCTTACCCTCTAGTCCATCTGCTAGGTCACTAATGAAGATGTTGAATAGGACTGGCCCCAGGACTGATCCCTGAGGTACCCACTTGTGACTTGCATCTCTTCTGACTGTATACCATTTACCACCACTCTCTGTTTTCTGCCAGTCAACCAGTTTGCCACCCAGTTGACCAACTTCTGACCCACCCCGAGCCTACCTAGCTTATTTATCAATCTTCTATGTGGAACAGTGTCAAAGCTTTGCTGAAGTCAAGGTAGGCGACATCAACTGCTCCCCTTGGTCCACCACTCTGGTTACCCAGTCAAAGAAATCTCTGAGATTAGTTTGACAGGACCTTCCTTTGTAAACCCATGCTGTCTTGGATCCTGTGCCCTATGGATTCCAGGTGTTGTACTATCCTTTCCTTAAGGAGTGCTTCCATAATCTTGCCCACTACTGAGGTAAGACTGACCGGTCTGTAGTTCCCGCCTCCTCCCTGCTACCACTCTTGTGGAGGATCACATGAGCCTCTCCAGTCTTCTGGGACCTCCTGTGCTCCAGAGACTCACTAAACAATTCTGCTAATGGCTCTGCTAGTTCCTCCTTTAGCTCCTTAAGTACCCTGGGATGTATGCCATCAGGTCCCATTGCCTTATCCACCCTGAGCTTAGCAAGCTCTTGTAGGACCCTTTTCTTTGTGAAGGAGTAGTGCTCACCTCCTCCCCTGTGTCCATGATGCTGAGCTGTGGGCCCTGCCCTACCTTCTCTTCAGTGAATACTGAGCAAAAGTATCTATTTAGGATAGATGCCTTTACAGGGCCTCCTCCTCACATGCTCCCTTTTCTCCATTAAGCTTAGTCACCCCTCTGGACTTTCTCCTTTCACTAATGTATCTATAGAAAGTCTTGTCACCTTCTTTTACTGTTTGTGCTAGTGTTTCCTCAGTTTGGGACTTTTGCCTGCCTTACTGCCTTACCTGCTTCCCTTAGGGCAGTTTGGTATGCCCCTATCTTCATCCCGCTGTGTTCCTTTATATTTTCTGAAGGCCAGCCTTTGGCTCTGACCTTTTCTGCTACTGTATTTGAGAACCAAAGTGGTTTCTTCTTTTTTGCACTTCCTTTTCTGTCTAACACAATGGGATGTTGTTCAAGTATTGTATCCTTAATGCTTGCCCACTTTGCCTGTACCTCCTCACCTGTGTTTCTTTTGCCAGGGCTAGCTTAACTCTGTTGGCCATCTTATCAAAGTCAGCTCCTCTGAAGTCCCATATTTTTGCCTTGGAATGGGATGATTTAGATGTAGTAGCCAAATTGAACCATACCATGTGATGGTCACTGGCCCCAGGTGACCTTCTACCTGGAGATCTGTGATCCCTTCTTTGTTAGTCAGTACTAGATCTAGGATAGCCCTGTCTCTTGTGGGTTGCTGTACCAGTTGTTTGAGGCCCTCCCCTGCAGGAATCCACTATGAGTCTAGTTCTGGCAGATGTTCCTGCTGGTATTGACCAATCTGTATCTGGCATGTTGAAGTCTCCATTATCAGAACCTCCTTTAGCTGTCATGTTTTGTATATCTTCTAACAGTAATGTGTCTATGTCCTCCCTCTGGTCTGGGGGCCTGTAGACAACCCCAGTTCTTATGGCTGTCCCATTTCCTGTTTCCAGGGTGACCCACAGTTCTTCTGGCTCCTTATGTGTATTCTGAATTTCTGTAGCTTTGATATTTTCATTAACATACAGGGCCACTCCTCCCCCCCTTTTTGCACCTTTTTGCAGAATGTGACCTGTTCACACACTGTTGAAAACATGTTGGACTTTGTACTGATAGAAATTGACAAGTGGCTGAACCCCCTGTCCATGAGAGCCAGGTTCATAGTAAGTGGCAATGGATCAAACGTGGTGAAATGCATCAAAAATGGTGGTTTTGTTCAGGTTCCATGCATGGCCTACTGTTTAAATCTTGTGATGCAGGAGTTTCTGCAGTACCCTTATATAAAGGAAATGCTGACAGTTGCATGCCATATCTGTTTTCACTTTTCGCGCTCTGCAAAGGCCCGTGACCAGCTTCAGCAGTTGCAGATCTGAAACATCCTCTCTCTGCACCGCTTGAAGCTGGAAGTTGTCACCCAGTGGAACTCCACTATATACATGGCAGATAGGTAGTATGAATGATACAAAGCCATCTCAGAATATCTTGTCATGCACACTAGCCGTGGCAGTTCCGAGGCCTTCATGTCTATGATGACTGAACAGTGGCACCTCATGGACTCTGTAATAACAATTTTGTGGCCTTTTGAACATGCCACACAGGCAGTGAGTGGTGAGTGTGCCTCCGTTAGCCAATCAGTTCCACTGCTGTGGGTGCTGAGGCAGACATTGGTGAATGTACAGCATAACCTTGATGTTGCCGGAGACAGTGCTAGCAGTATGTTGCTGCAACACATGCTGACAGTATTCAACCAGAATTGTCACATCTTGCGCATTCAGTGTAGTGACAACTTTGCAAAAGCAACAATGCTGGACCCACAATACAAATGTGGAATTGTCTCAGTACTGGAGGGTGGGGCTGAATAGGTAAAAAATGTCAGTGGGCAACTGGTACGCTTGGTTCATGGGGCACAGAAGTCACATGCCAAGGTCAGCAAACCTCAGCAGCATAATCAGGCTGAAGGTGAACCTGGATGAGTGTCAAGCATATCCTGTAAGGGGAAGGGGACTGCAGTTCCAGGTGGTCTGTCATCCAAAGCAGTTGGCATCAACCCACTTTGGGATGCTTTGTCCCAAGTGGGGATTTGTGACATAAATGATTCCAGAGAACAGGATGATGCATTAACCACTGGACTTAGTGCAGCACAGAGAATGGTTGAGTCATATTAGTATGAAAACAGGCATCTGTCAATAACTGATGGTCCTCTTTTATGCTGGAGTGGAAAGGTCAGTGAATGGCCACAGCTGACTGCAGTGATACTGAAGTACCTGACATGCCCATCCTCAAGTGTAAGTATCGAGAGGGTATTCAGCTCAGCAAGTACAATAGTTCGGGACCATCATACAAACCTCTCTCTCCTACAAATGTCAGTTTGCTAACATTCATAAAAATTAATGAGAGGCACATACCAGCTCAGACTACAACCTCAGTATTCATTCCCTGGCCTAGTCATATTTTTGCTAATGTAGAAATGGACCATCCTGGTGGCACTGGCAGTGGCAGCATGAAGCAGCCTACCACTGATGTAGATGATGACACAATGAAGAAAGCATTTCCCAATGGTCAGAATTCAAACATAGATGACTGTGAGGGCAGCTTTCTTTATGAGGATGATGATAAGCTTAATGTTGGCTTAACTTAAGTGGTTAAAAGGCTGTCACATTTGTTGTATGTTGTGTGTTTTCTTTTTTTTATAAAGTTTAATGAGTGTCCCATTCAGTGTAACTTAAATTCCATATCTCATGTCATATTTGTAACAAAAAGCACATTATATCCTGGCTCCTGTACCACCACCATAAGGCTGCTGTTAGCCAGTGCCACTATAGGGAATGCCACCGTGTGCACTCCAAATCACCATCACCATAATACCGCTGTTAGCCACTGCCATCACAGGGAATGACTTTGGGTGCACCCCCCCCATACCACCACCATAAGACCACTGTTAGCTACTGCCACCACCACCAGATGCAGGAATATGTCAGAGGGAATGTCATCATGTGCTCAGCTATTACCACCAGCACCCACCACCAGTGTCATTCTGACAATGTTTTTCCATTACACTGACCATGCCAAGGCAGAGGGAGTCAAACAGGAGTCCACATCCATCAGCCACAGGCACAAGGTTTCTTACTACTAAAACTATTGAGTATGTGTATTAATGTTTTTTATGCTATTCAACTTTCTTTATCAATCAATCAATCAATCAATCAAAGTCTTTATTAAGCTGTGTGTTTTGTTTCCTGTTGCTTTTCTGAGCTGCAATGGTCAAACACATACAGTAAACTTATTTTGTTTCTTTACAGGTTAACAACAAATGACTCTCCTTTGCTGAAGTTCTGTTGCAATAGTACTACAGCAGTACTGTCTACAGGAACCTATGAGATATCCATTTCCAATCCATACTGGTACATATATAAATTTTATTTCATCTGTTCCTTTTTTTTTCGTAAGAGTGCAACAAATCCGAGTGAGGATCCATAAACTAGATGACATGTACATCACAAAAAATATTTCTGCAGCATATCATGCACTGTATTCCGAACTTGCAGCTGTGCTTCCGTGACAGTGTTAAAAAAGTTGGACCCAGGTTGTGTTACTTGACAAGATGTGGTTTTGAAATGTAACTGGAGTTGAGATGCAGGGACACTGACACAGTGTATTTGTTACACAGCCTGGTACTAAATTAAGTTGTGATCTGATGATTGCAGTGGGACAGCTTGCTATCTGTGTTAATCCAGATTCCTGTGGAACAGCCACAGCTTAAACATAAACATAGAAACATAGAATTTGATGGCAGATAAGGACCGCTTGGCCCACCTAGTCTGCCCATTTCCCTACCTGATGGATAAGCTGCAGATTTTAGTTAATCAACAGCTTACTTCCTCCTACCCCCCCTACTAGAATTGCCTTATGCCTGCCCCATGCATTCTTGAATTCTTCCACTGTTCCTGACTTCACAACCTCCTTAGGAAGGCTGTTCCATGCATTCACAACCCTTTCTGTGAAAAAACACTTCCTAACATTACCACTGAGCCATCCTCCCTCTATTTTCAAATTATGTCCCCTTGTTCTTGCACATCTCTTCTTCTGAAATATACTACCCTGTTGTACTTTAATTCCCTTGAGATACTTGAAAGTTTCTATCATGTCCCCTCTCGCCCCCTTTCCTCGAGGGTATACATATTAAGCTGCTTTAGTCTCTCCTCGTATGTCTTCTGGTGCAGACCCTGCACCATTTTGATTGCCTCCTCTGAACAGCCTCCACTCTGTCTATGTCTTTGCAGAGATGGGGTCTCCAGAATTGCAAGCAGTACTCCAGATGGGGTCTCACTAACTGTCTGTACAGAGGGATAACAACTTCCTGTTTTCTACTGTTGATGCCTCTCCCTATGCATCCTGGTATCCCCCCCCCAAGCCCTCCTTACTGCCTTCTCACATTGCTTGTCCACCTTTAGGTCATCCAATATAATTACTCCTAGATCTCTTTTGATTTTTGTTGTTGTTATTAACTCACCTCCCACTGTGTACTCTTCCCCTTGGTTTTTGTTTCCAAGATGCATTATCTTGCACTTTTTTGCACTGAATCTGAGCTGCCACACATTGGACCATTCCTCCAACCTTGCCAAGTCTCTTTTCATTCTTTCCTCCCACCTTGTGTATCAACCCTGTTGCAGATCTTTGTGTCATCTGCAAAGAGACATACCTTTCCTTCCAGGTGCTCTCCAATGTCACTTATAAAGACATTAAAGAGAACCAGCCCCAGTACCGAACCCTACAGTACCATGCTAGTTGCCATCCTTTCTTCACCGTGGACTCCGTTTACTATTACCCTTTGTGTCCTATTGTCCAGCCAGTTTTTTATCCAGGCTGCCACCTTGGGACCCACTCCAAGGCTGGCTATCTAGTATGTTAATCTTTTATGTGAGACTGTGTCAAATGCCTTGCTAAAATCTAGGTAGGACAGATCCACAGCCCCTCTCTGGGCTACCACTTTGGTCACCCAGTCAAAGAAATCTATTAAGTTCATCTGACATGACCTTCCTGCTGTGAACCCATGCTGCTTTGGGTCCTGTGCCCCACTGGCCTCTAGATACTCAACAGTTCTTTCCTTCAGAAATGATTCCATCATTTTCTCTACCACTGAAGTCAAACTAACTGGTCTGTAGTTTTCTGCCTCCGACCTGCTCCCACTTTTGTGAAGTGGAATCACATTTTCCCTCCTCCAGTCCTCAGGTGCCACCCCATCCTCCCATGATTTATTAAAGAGAGCAGTCAGTAGTGTTACTAGTTCTACCCTTAGTTCTTTTAGAATTCTTGGGTGAATGCCATCAGGCCCCATTGCTTTGTCCACCCTCAGTTTCAAGAGTTCTTTCAAAACCCTTTCTTGTGTGAATGGACTGGCATCACCTCCCCCCCCATTTAGAGTTTCTCCCTTGTTTGGTTTAGGTACCTCCCCCTCCTCTTCTGTTGTGAATACTGAGCAGAAATATTCCTTCAGTATCCCTGCTTTTTCACTGTCACTGTCGCCCTCTGCCCACATTCCCTCTCCTTTATTAAATCTCTATGTCCCTCCCTTGGTCTTTCTTAACTCCCCAGTGTACCTATAAAAGGTTTTATCCCCCTTCTTAACAGAGTTGGCTCTCTTTTTCTCAGTTTGTACCTTTGCTATTCTGACTGCCTTCTCTGCCTCCTTCTGCTTTAACTGAAAAAGTTATCTGTCCTGCTCCTTCTGTGTTTCCTTGTATTTCCTGAAAGTTATCCTTTTCTCCTTAACCGTCCCTGCCACCTCTTTTGAGAACCATAGTGTTTTTTCCCTTCATTTTGTTTTGTTTATTTGCTTCACACAAAGACTTGTTGCCTCTACAATGGCTGTTTTGATTATTCCCCATTGTTCCTCCACCCCTCCTTCTTGCCCGTTTGCTAGTGCTTTTCTGAGGCACTCTCTCATTTTCCCAAAGTTAGCCTTCCTAAAGTCCAAAACTCTTGTTTTTGTATGGCTTAACTCTCTGGCTGTGTTTATTGTGAGCCACACTGTTTGGTGGTCACTTTTTCCCAGATGGCTACCCACATCTAAATCTGAGATCCTTTCTCCTTCCCCATTTGAGAGTACCAGGTCTAAGATTGCACCCTTCCTAGTGGGTTCCAGCACTAGCTGTCTGAGGCATGCCCCCTGTAGGGCATCAAGAATGACCCTGCTCTTGGATGTGCCTGCAACAAAGGTACGCAAGTTAACATCTGGCATATTCAGGTCCCCCATCAACAATATATCCCCTTTTTCTGCCATTTTAAGGATGCCACTCATCATTTCCTTGTCCATTTCCTCCTCCTGAGATGGGGGTCTGTAAACAACCCCCATGCAGATTGTGGTGCCATTTTCTGTCTCCAGGGTGACCCATAGTGACTCATCAACTTCCTGTTTACTCTTTAGTTCTGTTGCTTTAATCCCTTCCCTTATATAGAGAGCTACTCCTTCTCCCCCTCTTTTACCCACCCTGTCCCTCCCGTGGACTGTTTATCCTAGTATGTTGACATCCTAGTCATGGTTCTCTGTCTACTATGTTTCAGTGACTTCCACAGTATCCAGGCATCCCTCTTCCATCAAGGCCACTAGTCCAGGGTGCTTGTTGCACAGACTGTGGGCATTAGTACTCTTCACCTTCCATTTATTTTTTATGGCCTTTATCCCTTTTAGCCCCATCCCTGTTCTTACCACCTTTTCCTGCATTTATTTCTGTCCTGCTCCCTACTGACTTCTCTACCTTGGTGTTTACCTCTCTAACTACTGTGTTTTGTGGGTGGAGGCTGGGCTTTCCCTGCTCCTTTTCAGTGCCTACCCCCTTGGCTAGTTTAAATGTGTGCCAATGAAGTATTTAAACCTGTCACCTAGGATCCTGGTTCCCCCCCCTAGACAGAAGCAGACCATCACACTAGTATAAGCCTGCATCCCTCCAGGTGGATCCCCAGTCCCCCTCCAGGTGGATCCCCAGTCCCCAAGGAAGCTAAAACTCTGAGCTCCACACCAGAGTTTCAACCATTCATTGAATCCCATGGTGAAGAATACCCTAGCATCATCCTTGCCATGAACAGGCAGCACCTCCGAGAAGGTTACCGTACATGCTACTTGTCTAAGTCCCCTCCCCAACTCCACAAACTCCTCTTGCCCTGCTCTGATCCCATTCACAGCTAGGTCATTTGTCCTTAGGTGGACAATGACATCAAGCTCCCTCCCTCATGCAGCTGGTCCCATGATACTGAGGATTCACTTCCTGTCCCTCTGAGCCATGGTGCCAGGCAGGCACCTTACCTCCCTATCCCATTCCTCCCCCAATTCTACTATCCTAATGATTGAGTCCCCCACCAGGAGTTGTTTCCTTCCCCTGTGGGGTCTCGTGTCACCCTCCTGTGGGTCTCCTTTGTGGAGGTTCCCAGCATCTTCCTTGGTCTCCACTGCAGGTGCCTCTGTAGAGGATCCACTCTTTGCCAGAACATCATATGAATTGTGGAGAGGTAGAATTGGAAGGATGCACCTCTATTCCACCACTGTCTCCCTCCCTGAGCCCACTTTGGTTCAACCGCTACTCTTTCTTGGCAACCACTGTGGTAACGGTGGTGCCCTGGTGGTCCCTGGGTGGGGAAAGAGGTTTCACAAATCCTAGCCAGGTCATCCTGGAGACAGATAACCTCCTCCATCAGACCAGAAAGGTGCCTGCAAACAGGGCAGCATCACAGCCTCCAGAATGTCTCCCAGAACACTGCTGCCCCACCGCCATTGCACTGCACCACTCCCATCTTGACTTATTTTGTGTCTCCTCTCCAGTTGCTTTGTATGCTTACTGTCTCCTCCCTCTAAGTATTTTTACACTTACTCTCCTACTGCCTATGGCCCTTACAACTCTTGCCCTTCCTGTTCTGGGACAGGAACTTCCTGTAGTCTTCAGTAGTCTCCTTCTTCCATGCTTGGATTCAGACCTCCAGCAGCTGGGGGGGGAGAAAGAGTTATTTTTTAGGTTCCTTCAATGTTGATGAAACTAATGTGTCTTAGTGATCCTTCCCTTCCTACTGCCAAACAGGAAGTTCATGTTGTCAGTCAAATCCAGTGGTTATAAAAGTAGAATTGGCTTTGGGTGGGAGGGTGGAGGGGTGGGAAGGAGGGCAATTAGTAAAAAATCAGTAGTTCTAGACTGCTGTTTCTTGCTCTGAATCCAAAGTTCTCTTCTGTCAAAAACAGCAGGAAGCTATAATTGGAGACAGCTGCTTTTGTACTCCTAAGCTGCTAAGCCACATCCCCAATTAGATTCACCCTGTGCTCTGACTCAGTAAATTAAGCTGATACAGCCCTCTTCCTCAGAGAAACACACAGTGACTTTCTTCTTTTTTTTTACTTAAATGAGATCCCCTTCTTCTAATAAAGTATTGGTTTGCTTAATCCAAACAGGTACTAACTCCTGCTGAGATAGAAATTATTTATCAGTAAAAAAAATCTGTAGTTCTAGACTACTGTTTCTTGCTGTGAAACCAAAGTTCTCTTCTGTCAAAAACAGACTGCTGCAATCAAGCTGTAATAAGTCCTTCATTTCTTTTTTTAGGAAACTTCCAGATGCTTTGCTGTGTCATAGTTGCCTTATCCAAAGAAGTTCTTCAACAAGAGCCTTGTTAGTGGAAATGTGCCACTATGGGAGTTTCATTATGTGTAAAGGAAAGGTGCTTTAGAGGCACACATGGTGCATCGCCATTGCACCTTTACACATAATGGAGCCCCCATAGCATCCACCATACTTCAGGTCACTGACTTTGTTGCAGCTTGAGAAAAACACTACAACATAGTTAAAAGGCTTAACCGGAGGGTAAGCCTTCCAGGGGTGGGACCTTCTGTTGCTGACTGCTTCACTTTAAACTAACACTGTGTGTCCTTCCCTCTGTCTGTTATTAAACATAAACAAAAGACAAAACACTACAGCAGTGGGGGGGGAGGTGTGCTAAAAAAAAGTTAATGGGGGATCCCCTGGTTTTCCAGCAGCAGATGGAGCATCAACACAATCTGTAGCTGATGTAGCTTGATCTGTTCCACCTGCTGCTAGACAGCACCCACCCTCTTATTATTTTCCTGCACTGCTGCCCACAAAAGTGCAATGTCTGCATTGTTGGGTCCACTGGTGTGGGAGGAAACCAGATAGTGGTGGTGGTGAGGATGGCGCTGGTGGCAGTGGTGGAGATAGTGGTGGAGCAGCTGCTGCTGCTGTGGCCCTCCTCCTGCTGTGGCAATGCACAACAACAGCAGCATCCTCTGTCACTGCCACATAAGGGCTAGCAGGTGGGGGCTTGGCCTGTTCAGTGGCAGCCTGCCACTCCACCTTGTGGTGGTTCAGCATATGCATGCACTGGCTTCCAGTCCCCAGATGTGTCCCCCAAGGGCCATGGTGCACCTGCACACCACAAATCAAGCACATCACAAGGCTGCTATCCCCCTGACACAGTTGAAAACTGTCAAACTGGGGAGCTGCTGTTATGCTTGGGTTATGCCCCCTATTGTCCCACATACACCTCACATACACCTCACACTGTATTCCTGGTCTATTGTACTGTGATACTGCTATTTTGCACTTATATATAGATATGAGTGCTAGGAATGTGCTTTGCTGCTAAGATATTCTAATACTGTCATGCATGATTTATTATACCTCACTATAATACATTTATCTAGATTATGTTTGTCTTTTACATATATTCCATATATAAGCTATCTAATCACTGATAAGATGACTCAGAGGGATCATCAGTGATTATTGGATACTTATATTTTCATATAATTATATGTAATGTGTTTTACACTCAGATATGCCATGTAATAGGCCTGTCAGGAGTTCTCTTTGTCTAAGCAAGCTGACAGAGAAAGACAGCTTTTGTTATGCTTCTATGTTTTATATTGTACATAAGTAAGAAATGTGCATGTAGTTTGAACTGTTAGCATTTATTTTGTCTAAGCTATAATGCTAATGGAAGCATATTCTGTCTCATATGATACTCATTAGTAATTCTGTTTCCTAAGTCATCATCAAATTGAGAATGACTTAAAGGAAAACTACACCCAAAACTTGAAATAATATATGCTGTGCAGAGTGTTTTAATTTGTATGTAAAGTTCTAGTGTTTCCTTCTCTCTGACTGGTATTAGGAGTTTTTCCTAAATTAGCCTGCTAGCTTTAGGGTAGTTTTACGGCCCCTGGAGATCTCCATATCAAATAGCTTTATTGCATTTCTTTGTCCTACAATGCACCTTGTTTCATGTGATGCTGATGTAGCAGAGCCCATAAATCCAGCAGAAAGCATTGCATTACAATCAGCTCGTAACAATAGAGATGGCTATATTTTAAAATCTGTAGAATTCAGCTTGGTGACCACCCTCGTCCTAAAGATTTTACTGTCCTGAAAAACTTTGCTGCTGTTAATTTTTGTGCAGCTTGTAAAGCTTCCAAGATATTTAGTTTGTTTGGCATGTGTGTGCTGAATGTTGGGTCTCTCTTACATCACCATCACATGAGACAAGACGCTCTGTGGGAACAAGAAATACAATTACACTATCAGGTATGAAGATCCCCAGGGGTCATAAAACTAGCATAAAGCTAGCAGGCTAATTTTGGAAAAACTCCTAATACCAGTCAGAGGGAAAGAAACACTAGAACTTCACATACAAATTAAAACACTCTGCACAACATATATTTTTTAAAGTTTATCTGTAACTATGTTGTAATCTCTGTTGCTATGCTGTTATCTATAGTATTTAGCTGTCTGCAACCCATTGTAGCGCTCTCCAGACACTACTGTAACTTCTCTAGAAGGGCAGAGAGCTAGAGCACAGGGAGAGATAGAATAAGATCTTAGAGAACCTAAGATCTACAATTCTGGAGATTATGTACATTCTTCAGGAATGGTGAGAAACCCATCTCCTTTGTGATTTTCTCTATCACATGCTTGGTGTAAGTAGTGTAAAAAACTTTATTAGTACTACTTGCTTGTTTACGAATGTTTCTTGGCAGACTCCGAGACATAAGAATCTGTATTATTATTATTTTTAATTGTTTACCCTACACACTAAGAGTGTTTGGGGGGTAACCAGGCACAGGAGGGCAAATGTAGTGCCAGCAGCATGGTCATGCACCTGATCTCTACCTGCTGTTATGGAGGTGGTACTGCTGGAACTCCTGCAGCTGCTACTGGTGGTGGTGGTGGTGGACTTGGTGGATGTGGCAGTGGCACTGGTGGTGCTGCTGCTTCCAGAGGGAGGGAAGTGGGACCAAACAGTCTGGAGTAGTCCAACACCACCCGGCTGTGACTCCCATGTGTGAGCACTCCCCTCTGGCCATGGGCCACATACTGTCCCTGGTCCATTGCACAAAACACTCCTTCCTCCTCCGATGCATCACACGATGAGTGACTTCACACACATGCACACACACAGACAGTCATGCACACACACACACGCAAAAAAAAAAACAACTTATAAAACAAATAAACCGGTCAGCAAAAAGAACTGACAAAACAGTACAAAAAGAAAAATTAAAGAATTAGCTTTTAAAAAAATGTTTGTGTTTTCAGAAATTTGCTCAGGAAAGAAAGTAATGATGAACTCTCCTCTCCTACACAAAATGCTTCCTCTTTCTACCTCTGCATAGGAAAAAGTGAAAGTATTTGCTTGTATGACTCACTTCCTTCCTACCTGGCTATAGCATGTGACTTACAGTACTGTAAGCCATGTGATGTGTGTGTGGGGGAGCTGCCTAAAGTGCATATATTGTTTTAGTTCTGCCTTACTTTGCGTTAAGGCAGAATAACAACGTAAAGTCATAATCACAAGGCAAAGTGAGCACTTTTCAATGGCCACTTCGCATAGCATTATGATAACGCGAAACACCAGTGAATTTTAAATTCACCGAATCTCTAGTCCTATATTAATCAAACTGACTTTGAACTACATCAGGCACAATTATTCATAGAAACATAAAATATGACGGCAGATAAGGACCACTTGGCCCATCTAGTCTACTCATTTCCCTACCCAATGAATAAGCTGCAGATTCTAGTTAATTAACAGCTTACTTCCTCCTACCTCCACTAGAATTGCCTTATGCCTGTCCCATGCATTCTTGAATTCTCCCACTGTCCTGACTCCACAACCTCCTCAGGAAGGCTGTTCCATGCATCTACAACCCTCTTTGTGAAAAAATAGTTTCTAACATTTCCTCTGAGCCATCCCCCTCTATCTTCAAATTGTGCCCCTTGTTCCTACACATCTCTTCTTCTGAAAGATGCTACCCTCTTTTACTTTGTTAATTCCCTTGAGATACCTGAAGGTTTCTATCATGTCCCCCCTCCCTCCTTTCCTCAAGGGTATACATATTAAGCTGCTTTAGTCTCTCCTCGTAACACACTAGAAGATACTTGTTTGCCATTTATCTCTATGCCTTTGCCAACCTTAAACATGGTATGACATTATAACTCAGTCAGCAGGAAAATGGCAATTGATACTGCCACATATCAGATTTCACCACAGGGCCCTGCTGACATGAAAACCCAGTGGAATGGGAATGTCTGGCTGGCATGCAGCAGGCTGCATTTCCCCACAATGTTCTATAGTTAAAGATTAATGGCAAACACAAATTTTTCAAGGCGGGCAATTATACTTCATTCAGGCTCCACTGTTCCACCTCTTTGGGCTCATCACTGCTCCCCCTCCTTGGGCTGTGTGGCTGGGTGTTTGTGTTTGTCTCCGTCAATAGTTTAGTTTTTGTGGATTTTCTTGCCTTTCTGCTTGGAGGAACTAGACCATTTTTGGACATGATATCTATGAAAGTTTCCTGGACTAAGAAACTGGAAAACATCAGCAGCAGGTTTTGGCATTTTCATTATAAATCAACTTTTTTGGAAGCCATCACAAACAAAGTTAAGTCCAGCAAAGAAGTTCTGAGTTGTGGAGTGCTGCACTGAATCCACATTTCCATCTGCCCTGTTCCTAAAGGGTTCTGTGCTTGTCTCTGAGAACTATTCACAATCATTTAAACAAAGGGAAGACACTAACAAAGGGTTTTTATTTCCTGCATATGCCCCAGGCCAATGTTCATCACCTTCAGGAATTTAACACATTCTGGGTCTTTGATCTACAGTAACAACAGTTTACTGGTCCCCAGTAGTTCACCATTTCCTGTGGATTTGATTATTTTTCATCATTTGTCTCCTAGTGGACAAGATTATTATATTATATACTTGGGACTTAATTGCAGAGGAGCAGGGTGACTACCCAGGCAACATTGGTGGCCATTAGAAGTTCAGTGATCTGACTCGGACAGCCCAGTAGAAAGCCAGGGCACCATTTTCAGGACTCATGGCTGGGCCTTTTAAGGGATGAGCCCAGCTGCTCTTGGGATACTTGGGACTTACTCACAGAGAACCAGGGTGACTGCGCAGGCTGCATCTGTGGGCTGCTTCTTAGGGGTCTAGTGGTCCTGATGGATGGTGCAAGCGACATCAGTGGAAAAAGATCTGTTGCAGGAGCTGTATCAGGAGCAAACCTGGAGCCAGGATGGCCACATCAGTGGCTAGGAGGAGTTCAGTGATCTGAGTTGGAATGCCCAATAAAAAGCCAGGGCACCATTTTTGGGGCTCGTGGTTGGGCCTTTTAAGGGACAAGCTCAGTCACTCTTGGGACATTAGTTTGCCACCCACCCACCTCAGTCCTGACCTCTATTAAATGCTCAGAGGAGGAGGAGGAGGGGCCAGGTGGAGGTAGGTCAATGATTGGTTGGGTGGCCGTACTGGGGTTTTCTCCAGCTGCAACTCTGACTATTCTTGGAACTGATAGGGGATGTAACTCTGTTCATGCTCTTTTATTTTGCTTAGTAGCTTGGTCCAAGAGCTGTGTTTTTAATTTCATTGGGTACATCATCCCGTATGGCTGGCTGTAGAGGGTTGCAGATAGGTCTGCCTGGTGGGGACCTGGTCAAGGATGAACTTCCAAAAATGTTTGGAGAGGGCCTCTAGGGGTGGCCGCCAGCCACCAGGGCAAGCATCTTTGGCAGGACTGTAGGGTGCACTGGGTGTGGGGCAGCCATGGTCCTAAACTGGGCCTAGAGGGAGGAGGGAGGAAGGTTGCCCAGTCTGTAGGCAGTTATTACAGATCAGGGGGAGTTTGACTGGAAATGGAGGAAACTGGAGTTGTTGGGGGGATAAACATGTCTGGGAGAGCCTGTGGGGAGCAGGAGGGCAGTGATAGAGTGTGACATGGATACATTTCATCAGGCAGGAGTGGAAACCCTATGGGGTGTGGGCTAGTAACAAAGGGGATAGCTACCTAGGAAGTAACCAATAGAGGAAACAGGTTAAATCATAGGAGGCAGGGGGGAAACAGGTGGGTTGGGACTGACAGGGGGCCTACTGGAGGAGTCAATAGGGGGAAATCAGGCCACAAAAGGAGTCTGACTTTGAATGCTATAACAAATTTGAGCCACTGAGTAAGTTGGTTGGAGATAATGTGGTGAGGGGGGTAGAGGAGGAAAAGGAGGGTGGGAGAGAGGGGGAGGGATATGGTGAATTGGATGAGGGTGGTCATCAGAAATTCAAATAACTATGTTAGCAGGGGAAGGAGCAAATCAAGTGTCAAAGAAGTGGAGGGGGAACCAGCAGAGGGAAGGTATGGAGGCTGCAAGTCAACTCAGTGAGAAAGGAGGAGAGATTGATACGAGTGAGGGTGTCCTTCAAAGGGAGGATCATACCAGGAAAGGCCCAAAGGTAAGGGGGACCTGCAGGTGTGTATTTAAGGGGGCAAGAGGAAAGGGGAGGAGGTCAGAGGGGGTGATGGTGATGGGAATGTCATGTTGGGGGTGGGAACTGGAGAGGTGGGAGCTGGAAGGGGGAGGAGGTCAGAATAAAAGACTCAACTGGGATAGAGAATGGGGTGGAGGCTGAACTGGGGGAGCCAGAGAACTCAGTTATAAAAAGCATGACAAGATGGGTAGGGTAGCTAGGGGTTCACTTGTGGAGGGTCTGGAGAGAAGCCATGGGGACGTGGTTTGGGTGGGGGAGGTAACGGGGGCTGGTGTTGGAGTCCAAAAAGGAATGACACAAAAGATCAAGGAGGACACTAAGGTTCTTCTGATGGGGGACTCCACAATCAAGGGTATTCATTGGGTGGGGCAGGGTGAGGGAAAATCCAGTCCAGTTAAGGTAGTGGGTTTTTCCGGTCTGACTGTGCATAGGGCGAAGTTCATGGCATATGAGCTGGTGAGGGACTTTGGAGGATCACCAGACTTCCTGATGCATCTGGGAACAGATAATATTGAGGGGAAGAGTGTGCTGGAAATTCAGGCAAGGTTCCAAGAACTGGTCAGGGTCTGTCATGACAATGGATGCACTGTCTCCTTCTTGGAAATCCTGCCAGCGCCAAGGGCCACTCTGGAGAACAAACAGAAGATCAGGGAGATTAATGACTGGCTCAGGCAGTGGGGTGAAGCACAGGGGATTGGGGTGTTGGGAGACTGGGGGGAGTTTGGCAGACAAGGGACTGTACGCCCAGGATAGGCTTCACCTAAATCCAGATCTCTTTTTTTTATATCTTCTTTATTGTTATTTTCTTCCAATGGTCATTGGACAAACATACACATATACCCAGGTTATCCCTGAGCCCACACCCCAATACTGAGTGTGGCTACTATGTACAACCATGTACTATATACATACACAGCTGCATTGCATAACCCTCAACCACACTCTCCACACATATATTCGCTTACAGTATATAGGACAACCTCTGCCAAAAGAAGTACATATATGTTTCAGAATCCATTCCCAAAATGTCCCTTCATGCCTATAAAACCGTGTTTCACAAGGCAATAGCCCTTGGGGTAATACCATGCAGCTGCATCCCTAGGGAAAAGAGAGAGTCCCCCCGACCCACAAACACTTGGCAGATTCTGTGGCTCCCACTAGCGGATCCAAATAATATTCAGTCAGGGTATATATATCTCAAAAAGCTAGAAGTAGTTAAGTAAGCCCACTACTATTATGGCATCTACTCCCTATCCATAGATCTTTAACTACGTACCCTCAGACAGACAGGCCAGCATCTGGGAGATTCTAGACTGTGTAGTATAAACCGACTCCAGGGTCCTCCATCTCTTATCATAAGTTCCCTTTCGTTCATTTCAAAGCATTTGCCTTCTAAGCCTGCTCAACGTTTTCAGCAGATCTCCCACCCACTGGTCATATGTGTAACTCAGATCGCTTTTCCAGTGCCTCAAGACAAATGCTTTAACCAAGGAGGACATTAAAGAGATGTGACCTTTAACAAGTGTGCTAGGAATATCTGACATGTCCCCTAAAACACAGATCCAAAATCCAGATCTCAAATGGGGGATGACGGATTTCATTCAGGCTAGAAGGGGTTTGAACTTGTGAAAGGGGGAAGGAGGCACTGCTGGGCTGATCTGGCAATCCATACAGCTGGTAGGACAGGTCAGCAACCCCACAGAGGGGTGGGACAGAAGGTACACTAGGGGAAAAGTGTGAATGGATGTATGAAAGTTATGGGCAGGATATGGAAAGAGGAGTAGGGACAAGGGTTGGAGGGTGGCCTTAAAAAATGCCAGGAGCCTGGGGAATAAAATGCCTAAGCTCCAGGCCACACTGTTTGAGGGTGGGGTGGATGTAGCAGTGGTCACTGAAACTTGGGCCACCCCGGCCATGACGGGGACCTTAATCTGAGTGGGTACCTTGTGGTAAGGAAGGACAGAAAGGTGGGAAGAGGGGGAGGAGTAGCAATGTTCATTAGGGATAACATTGAGATTATGAGAGTGGAGGAAGCAAAGGGCAATGTGGAGGCCCTATGGGTCACCTTGCAAAGTCCCATGGGAGGGAAGATCAAGTTGGGTGTGGTATATAGGCCCACAGGACTAGTGGAGAACCTGGAGGACTGCCTGTTGGCTAACATTAAGAGGCCGTGTGGACTGGAAGGGGAAGGATTGGTGTTGATAGGGACCTTAATGTGCCAGCTACTGATTGGGGTACTATGATGTCCACTGTAATAAGGGAGTAGAAGCTGCTGGATGGCTTCCTGGACACATTCCTCAATCAGCAGGTTATAGACCCAATGATGGAGGGCCCTATCCTGGATGTGGTTTTAGCAGATGGGGATCTTGTATGAGATCTGGTTGTGGGAGAATCCCTGACTGGGAGTGACCACTACACAGTCTGGTTTTGGCTTAAACTGGGGGGGGGATCATTCAAGGACAATGATAGTTGATTTTAGGGGCACAGACTTAAAGAACATGGGGGAAATTCTCAAGGGGAATTTGTGGGAGATAAAACCAGGTTTGGACGTGGAAGGTAGAAGGGAGATCATAAAGTGGGGCTAAAGGAGGCCACCAGGACCTGTGCAAGAGTGAAGTGCAAGGGTGGTAGGTCTTGTAAACCATGCTGGTGGACCAAGGAGGTCCAGGAGGTGGTAAGAGAGAAGAAGGCTGCCTACAGTAGGTACAAAAAAATGATAGGAGAGGAGAGGGATAGAGAGAACTATCACCTTGCAACCAGGAAAGTCACCAGAATGGAGAAGGGAGCAAAGGACTGAAAAGAGCAGAGGCTGGTGCAAGGGATACAGGGAGGGGGAAAATGGGTTCTTTTGGTATATTGATGAGTGGAGGAAGGTCAAGGGCCAGCTCAGTAGGTTGAGGACAGCTGGGGGTGGGTGGAAGGGGATGGAGAGCAGGCCAAAGTACAATTGAGTTCTTTGCCTCAGAGTTCACTAGGGAGGAGACTGAGGAACATCAAAAAATGGGGTTGAAGGACACAGAAGGCACAGCAGACCTGACTATTGGGGTACCTGATGAAGAAGAAGCCACTAGAGGAGGTAGGCCGGGGTGAGATATCAGGCTGGTTCTACTGAATGAGGGGAGACAGATGCTGATATTCCTATCCGTCAGGTGTGGGAAGTCCTTCAGTACCTAAAAAAAGATAAATCTCTGGGGTCTGATGTTATTCATCCCATAGTACTGAGGGAGCTGGCAGAGGTTTTGGCTGCGCCATTGGAGGATCTCTTTAACTTGTTATTCCAGACAGGAAGGGAGCCAAGGGATTGGAAGTAGGCTCATGTTGTGCCCATCCATAAAGGGGGATCAAGAGAGGAGCCAGGAAACTTCAGACCCATCAGTATGACATCCGTGGTGGAGAAGGTAATGGAGAGCATACTTAATGAGAGGCTGGGAAGTTTCTTGGAGGAGATGGGTTACCTGGATGACTGGCAGCATGGGTTTATGCCAGGTAGATGAATGTCAAACAAACCTTACAGTGTTCTATGAGTGGCATGACATCAGCACTTGACATGGGGGAGACCAGTGGGTGTACTGTTCCTGGACTTCAACAAGGCATTTGATTAGGTCCCTCCCACTGGCCTAAGGGAGAAACTGGGGAGGATGGGGTAGGCCATTGATGGTTGGATGGATTGGAAATTGGCTTTCAGGTCACATTCAGTGGGTAGTGGTCGGAGGAGAGGTCTCGTCTCCTAGGGAGGTCATAAGTGGGGTCCCACAGGGATCAGTTCTGGGTCCACTCCTGTTTAATGCCTACATCTCCAATATCAGGGAAGGTATTGGGTGTGAAATGAGTCTCTTTGCAGATGACTCTAAGCTGGGAGCAGTGGTGGAGGGGGGGGGGGGGAGATTGGCCCTGCAAGAGGATCTGGATACTCTGGATAGGTGGTCCTGTACCTGGAAATTGAAACTTAACTCCTCCAAATGCAAGGTGCTACACTTAGGGTGGTAAAACCGAAATTATGTGTACATCCTGGGGGGGGGCAGGGGTTGAGTTGCAGGCCACAGCAGGGGAAAAACACCTAGGAGTCTTAGTGGATGTTAACATGAATTATTCAGAGCAGTGCAGGAGGGCTTCAGTCAGGGCAAATTGAATGCAGAGATGCATTGTTAGGGGGATTACCTCAAGGAACAGGTAGGTGATTTTAACACTGTACAACAGCCTGGTTAGACCATATCTTGAGTACTGTCTGCAGTTTTGGAGGCTGCAGCTAAGGATGGAATCTAACTCCTGGAGAAAGTTCAGAGGAGAGCAACCAGAATGATCCTGGGGCTGGAGGATATGACATATCAGGAATGACTAGGCGAGCTCAACCTGTTCTCGCTGGAGAGGAGGGACTGGGGGGCATGATTGAGATCTTCAAGTACCTCAGGGGAGTAAATAAGGTAAGCTGAGAAAGGATCTTTCGACTGAAAAGGATGGAATCACCAGAGGACACAGTTGTAAGATTGAGGGTGGTAGGATTAGGTGGGAAAGGAGGAGGAGGTACTTCTCTGAGAGAGTGGTGGAACCATGAAAGGTGCTGCCTGGGAAACTGGTTTAAGCAGCTATGGTGGAGGGATTCAAGAGAGGGTGGGACAAGTGTAGGCAAGGGGAGAAGCAGAGGCTGGTTTGCCTAAAGGGGGCAAGACTGGGGGATGGAGTAACAGTGGAAGGAGACAGATAGAGGGCTATGGTGCCCAATCAGGGTGCTGAAACATGAGCAGACTTGATAGACCAATAGGCCTACTCTGCTGGCTTTTAGTATGTTAGTATGTTAGATCTACAGTTAGTCACTGTGATTAATATAGGGTCAGTATCTATATCCATTCTGCGTATTTGTTTCTTGTTATATGAAGGTTTTATACTTTTAAAATGTGATTGCTTCACAAAATGCTAAAGGATAGACACAGGGATAGAAATCTTTCAGTAAGCAGCTGAAAGGGCTTGAAAAATACCAGCCCTATGCTAAGCCAGTTGTTTTCTGTTTTCACTGTATCATGCTGACAAACTGCACTTTCCTACTGCATAATTAATGTAGAATTTTGTCTTAATACACATAATCCTGGTAGGCAGCACTGTATGCTAGAGACCCCATTGTTTAACATTTAATCATAGACTCTGTTATATATCCATCAAAATCTACTTTTCATTTTTTGCTAACATACTGTATATGTTGTGTATCATCGATCACCATTAATATAGAGTGACATTTATGGTTTTGATGTTGTCTTGTGCGTGTAGTGCAGACAACTTATTGGGGTTGCTTGAAGTGGAAGAGCAGGTTTTGGAGGTGCAATCATACTGTGGCCAGTGGCGCTACTGCTTTTTAGGACTGGGCTCCATGGCACAAATTAGATTGCACGCTGTCTATGACAGCAGTTGCAAAACATGCCACCAACTTGAAATGTTTTAGCTGCTGCAATGAGGAAGTGACCCCTCATTGCAGGGTGATCCTTGCCTGGTGTAACATATCAATAATCTATGTGTGCAATGCCTAGCCACCAGCTGCCCGCCACTCACAATCCCTAGGAAGCTGATGTGGGGGGTACCCAATCCCCCTGTTGGCATATGTGACCCCTTTACTTATGTGGTCTGCCGATGGGGTGCCCAATCCACCTTGGTATCATGCCTCTAAACACAGATATGCTTGCCAATGGGGGTGCCCAGGGTTTGAGGAACGTTAACCCCCTTCCCATTTTCCTGCCACTGTCCCACCCCAATTGTGTGCCACACACGGATCCCACTCCATTGTGGCTAACATGCCCCACAAAGAAATGGGCCACAGTGGGAGCCCACCCCAGTGTGGCCAAACCTGTAAAAATAAAAGAAAATGATCTGCAGAGAACTTTTAAATTTTTGTTGCCTGAAACAAAGGAATCAGTCCCTCACCATCCTGTCCCCTCCTCCAGCCTGCAGCCACCCTTTGTGCACCCCACTTCCCCACGCCCCCTCACCCCATACTTACCTTCTGAGCCTAGCGCAATGATCTTCAGTGGACTGGGAACACATCTGCACTCTTCAAAACCAACCATGAACTGAAGACACGCCGGTAAGCTGTATAATGGCATAAATGTTTGCTTTTTTTCAACTTTGGTGCATGTCTCAGCCACTTTTAAGAATTTTGGCACCAGATCTACAACATGGGAATTCTTGGGACCCCACCTCATGAATTCAATCACTATCATCTTGTTATTCAGTCCTAAAAGATGATTTTATGGTCACTGCAAGGAATCACCTTTCAGGACTGATTAACAAAATGACAAATGAGGAGGGCCCCCAAACAGCCTATGTTGCAAATTTGATGAAACATTTCAAAAAATGACCATGTTACGAGCGTGCATTGTGCAGTTTCCACACACACTTGTAACTTTGAGAATTTTTAATATTTTTACTCCAGATTTTCAACATTGTCATTTTTTCACACCTCCTTATGAACAGTACAACTGTTATTTTTCACATTCTGCCCAAAATGTGTTTTTGCACATCTGGTGCACAGTGGCTTAGTCGCTGTAGGAAAACAATGTTTGGGACAGAAGAAGAAAATCACAGTAACACTGTTCATAAGCAGAGGTCCCAAAATGCCTATATTAAACAGTTGGTGAAAAAATTCCACAAAATGACTATGTTACAAGAGTGTGTTGCTCAGTGTCCACGTACAGTTGTAAGTTTGAGAATTTTTAATATTTTCACTCCAGATTTTCAACATTGCCATTTTTGCACACCTTCTTATGAACAGTACAGCTGTCATTTTTCACATCCTGCCCGAAATGTGGTTTCACACATCTGGTGCACAATGGTGCAGTCACTTTGGGAAATCAATGTTTGGGACAGATTAAGAAAATCATACTGCCACTGTTGTGAACAGAGGTCCCAAAATGCCAATGTTAAAAATTTGGTGAAAGAATTCCAAGAAAAGACTGTTATGAGTGTGTGTTACTAAGTTTTCATGCACGCTCATAACTTCAAGAATTTTTTATATTTTCACTTCAGATTTTCAACATTGCCATCTCTTCACAGCTCCTTATGAATGGTGCAGCTGACATTTTTATGTGGTGCAGAATGGCACGGTCATTGTGGGAAATCAACGTTCAGGACACATTATCAAAATCATAGTGACACTGTTCACGAGCAGAGGTCCACATGCTTTCATGAGGCGGGGTTACAAAAAGGTCATATTGAAAATTTGAAGTGCAAATACCAATAAATGCCCTGGGGTATAGGGTTTCTAACCATAAAATTCCACCTTGTACAGGCTAACAGGTGCCAGGGTGTGCCTTTGGATTGTCGACTTTAATGCTCATGCCATTGCACACCCACCCTGCAGCCTCTGACAGCCATCCAGGTGTACCTTGTACTCTTCAGCCCCAAAGTTCACCCCATTCTTCTATGCTACACCCATCTCAACATACTTCCTTATGAAACGGAATAAGCGTAATGCCCAATGACCCCAAGGCACAATGTGGCACATGTCATAGTCTGCAGGGTAGGGTTAAGTGAAATGGCATGAGCATTATGGCCAACGACCGAAAGGCACACCCCAAAGCCTGTCACTATCTGCTAGGTGGGGTGGGGTTGAAGTCAGTTCTATGCCTCACTGCTATTCCGATTATGCATCTCTCTAATGCCTGCACTACCAATGCCAATGCCAGTAATATAACATTCGGCATTGACAAATGCTTATTTTATTAGTCCCCATTTTCTGATTTATTATGATGTAATTCCTATATACTGTAAATGTAACATGGAAGTATAATTTTCCCCCAGCAACCAGGCATCTGACATCAAGAGCTGACATATACTGTAGTAGTTATTTTTTAGTTTATGTGAACAACCTGGTTTTTCATATTTTCAGAGTGTTCTTGCTCCTTTCTCTGGTGGTGGAGTTACAGAGTTTGTACACTGATTATTATTGGACAGTGGTGAAGTCCTTCAAGCTTGGAGAAATGCCTTGGTTGTCCCTCTCCATAAAAAAGGATCAAGATCTGACCCAGCCAATTTTAGGCCTATTAGCGTGACATCATTATTGGGTAAAGTTATGGAGGGTGTTTTAAAGGATATCATAGTTGATTACATAACAACAAATAAATTATCTGATCCTGTACAACATGGCTTTATTAAATCTAGATCATGCCAAACTAACCTATTATCCTTCTATGGAAATGTTTACACAAAATTGGATAACGGCAAACCGGTGGATGTAGTTTTTATGGATTTTGCAAAGGCTTTTGACAACCTACCTCATGAGGAATTAATAAAAATTCTGATTAAAACAGGAATCTATAGTAATATTGTAAAATGGATAGTTAAATGGTTGATGGGCAGAAGGCAGAGAGTGGTGATCGGGAGTGTGAAGTCGGAATGGTCTGCAGTCACTAGTGGGGTGCCTCAGGGTTCGGTGTTGGGTCCTTGTCTCTTTAATGTCTATATTTTATCCTTGCAGCTCAGTAATCCTCATATGTGGATTTCTAAGTTTGCTGATGATTGTAGACTGGGATCAATTGTGACTTCAACAACTGAGGCACTTTCATTGCAAAAGGCCATAAACGAAATTTATGAGTGGACTAAAATTAGCAAATTGGAACTCAATATTTCTAAATGGAAAATTATGCATATGGGCCATAATAACAACAAACATATGTATCATATTGGGAATAATATTCTGGTATCAACATCTGAAGAGAGAGACATGGGTATCAATGTTACATCAGATTTAAAGTTTAGTTCATACTGTAAACAACAAATTAAAAGGGTTAATCAGAGTTTAAACTGTATCTTGAGACATATTTCTAGCAGACATGAAAACGTGATCATTCCATTGTATGGAGCTTTGGTGAGACCGCATCTGGAGTATTGCACCCAATTGTGATTGCCACAGTACAGAGAAGATATTGTGAGAATGGAGCGTGTTCAGCACAGAGCGACAAGATCAGTGTTTGTACTAAAAAATCTGTCTTACAAGGAGAGACTAACTAAACTTAACTTATATTCCTTATGTTATAGAAGACTAAGAGGAGACCTATGTATGATGTTTAGAATATCACAAGATGCTACATTAAAAGAAGATCTAAACATGTCATATAGAACAGGTTGGTCTAGCACTCATAAGCATTGCATGCAATTAGAATTGCCTAAATGGAATACTAATCTAAGGAAGCACTGGTTCACTGTAAGGGTGGTGTCTGCATGGAATTGCTTGCCAATAAATGTGTTGGGGAGTTCTAGTATGGACATGTTCAAATCTAGACTTGACAAGCATCTATATGATATGACTACTATGTTTTAAACACCAAATGGCAAGCATTATGGACAAAAGTCCTGAAGCTTGACTTGACTTATGAAACTTATGAAATTATGCGGTGCTAATCATCAATTATGGTACACAAATTATCCTATACTGTAATTAAAATCTATGCCAGAGGGCATACAGCTCAAATTCAGTCTGCTTGTGACATACTGTCAGCAAAAATCTATTCAAGATAAAAAGAAAGGCAGCAAACTAGGGAAGTGGAGGTGGAAAGAAAGCAAAAGACTGATAGAGGGGGAAGGAAAAGGAATGAGAGGGACAGCACAGATAGTTAAATCACAGAGAGAAATAATTTAAAATCAGAATTCATAAAAAGAGTGACAGAGCAGTTAATCCTATAGACACCACAGCATAAAAACAAGGATGATCTGAGAGCTGACAAGTACACAGGGTCGAGACACCACAGCAGGGATCTGGGAAAAATTGAGAAAAAGTAACAACGGTCAAAAATATGCTGATCAATTGATCCCTCCCAAGAATATTCACCAGCATCCCTCAGTTTGCCATAGGTGATGCAAGAAGTGCTCGATGTCAAAAAGGTCACCCTTATAAATGTAATGCATTAGTGCCAAATATTCACCCCATGAAGTCAAGGAATCTAGCATGTCATGTGATCTGTCAAATATGTTGCGTCTTCAGCTGCTTGTTCTACAAACAATAAAAACAGCAAGCGCTAATCATTTTGATTTTAGCATCAGACAAACTTACACTTTTGTATGCAGTCAGCCCCCCCTTCATCCACCACCACACAGTGTTCTTTGAAAAACAAAACCCAAATTAACATCAGTGCTCTCTATTTAACACTGTAAGAATTGTAAGAACACTGAGTGGTGGTCGTGGTGGTGTGGGGGCTTCATATGAAAATGTCAATTGGTCAGATTCTAAAATGAAAACAATTAGTTATTTCCGTCTCCTTTGTTTTTAGAATGAGCAGTAGTAGTAGTAATTTATTTATTGTTCAATGTGGTTACACAACTGGATGTAATAATATGAGATGATGCTTGTGTGACTTGATTTGCTTTGTGGCTTTCTGCCTTTCTATCCATGGGATATACCACCCTGTAGGGGTACGACATAAGGAATACAAGAGGAGGGTTCCCCCCCTACAGGTGCCAGGAATTAATACATTGGCTAAAGGTAGGTTAGGAAGAAGCTCACTGGTAAGAGAGACAAGCCACTGGAGGAGGAGGGGTGGATGGTGGGCAATGAAAAAGAATCCTGGCAAGGCCCAGCAAGTTGTGACCTTTTAAGCTTGATGGGGGAGTGACATCGTTTCTCCACCCATCGAACCTTGGGCTTAAAGCCCTCTCATTCAATGTGCTTGCACCACTGGATGAAATAATATGAGATGATGCTTGTGTAACTCGATTTACTTTGTGACTTTCCACCTCTTTCTCCATGGGATATACCACCCTGTATGGATACGACACAAGGGACCCTAGAGGAGGGTTCCCCCTACAGGTGCTGGGAATGAATGTGTCAGCTGAAGGTAGGTTAGGTAGAAGCCCAAAAAGAATACCCAAAGATGTCAAGTTTTGAAGATGCAAGGATGATGAATGAATTCTGAGAAGAGAAGGGCTGACTTCCCAAGGAGATGGGGGAAAGCCGGGGCCACCATCCACCTCCATCCAACAGCGGAATCTAACTAACTAACTAACTGAAGAAAGCACCGACTCTAACTAATATTATGACTACTGGCACGGAGGAGAGGAAAAAAACCCCTTTGAGGAGGAAACCTCTGGGGATCCAAGGCCTAGGTTGCCTTCCCTCCAGGCTGACGACGTTTGATTTGAGGACGTATGTCGGTAAAGAGAATGGTTCATTAACAAGGGATATGAGTGGGAAGGAGGATAATGATGAGATAGGGAAAACTCCAAAGAAGCACAGATTTAAAGAAGGAACATGAGGCAACAGGGACCTGAGAAGGGTATGCTCGAGTAATCGATGGGAAGGAGTAAATCCATGTAGAAGTCAGAGGAACAAGGGGTATCCAGATGTGCTCACTAGAAGATTCCAGATGTGCTGATGAGAAGACTGAGGATAATGCAGGCTGGCTTGATTGAGCAATGCGAGTGAGCAGACACGTAGTGGAAGAGGCATGCTTGATTTTGTGATGTGAACAATTATGAGACCCTGAGGTTGTAGTCGATGAGGTAACATAGGATTCAATGATTGGAATCTTGGAGTAAACAATGTAAATAGATAAATCTTGAGGTAAGGCACAATGAATGATGATTGGAGTTATGAACTTGATACATGCGACAGGATGCCTGCGGTTGATAAGGTAGCATAGGAGTCATGATAAGTATACCCAAAAAGAAATATCAATAGCATGCCACGAGTAGAGTAAATCCTGGATGGCCAGTACAGAATTGGAAGCAGAGAAGATAGGAATGAACTTGAAAAGGAACTGGTATGAAGGAAGTATTAGAAAGTGGGCTCCTCGAAAGGAGGTAGACTCCGAGGCCAAGAAGGCATGTCAGGAACCAGAGGGTATGGGAACCATAGGGTATGCACAGGACGGGTGATCAAGATGAGCCAAATTGGATGATGGACTGAGATGAGGGAAGCCATGAGTAAACAGAATAGGTGCTAGGCAGAGGAACATAACTAGATGGGGAGGTTGAGGGGGAAGCATAGGACCCAAGGATAGCAGGACTAGTTGAGGTAGCATGGACAGGTGGTAGATTATTCAAAATAGGTAGGCCAAAAAAAAAATGTCAAATGCCAGCCAGATAGAATCAGCCAAGGCAGCACTGATAAGAGTGCAGGATAGATTGGGCCCCCCAAAAAATACAAATTGATTGCAGGCTTGATAGGAGTGAATCCATGAAGGTTGGAATGGAATGATAATAAGAGGGTGGAGTGACCCCATGATGGCTGAATGGACCAGAGACAGCCAAATAATGTGGAAGGCTAGTGCACAGAAATTCCAGAAAGAGAGAGAGAGAGAGAGCAAGAGAGAGAGAGAGAGAGAGAGAGAGAGAGAGAGAGAGAGAAAGAGAGAAGCCCAGAGAGGTATGTTTAAAATGAAGAAAAGCACAGAGCTTCAAGTCACTGGGAACAAGCAATACAAACTTGCAAAAGTCACAAGACGCAGGGAACACAATCAGATCCCTCAACTGCTAGGAATGTCACACAGTGGTAGGAATGTCCCATACGAATTAGCCGTGGTCAGCACAGCATAGCCTACGGTCCACATAATGGAAGAGCCATGTCCAGACATGAAAATCAGGAAAGCACTGAACCAGAGGCTAGAAACATTCCCGATCACCAACCATACAGGAAAGGGATGAACAAAATGCAGGAGAAAAAGACAAACTTACGGTGTGCAGTGGTGAGGGGACGTTCTTGTCAGGTCACTGAGAAATTCCGAGACCATACTGAACTGCGATATGGTGTGCCTCTGGTCGAGTGAGCATGGCCAGCAGCCTAATGATAAGGTGGTTGGAAGGCGCAGCAAGTAAATGAGTGTAGGAGTCACAGAGCAGCTCAAAGAGACCAGGCGAGGTGGTCGCTTAGGCAAGATCTGTTGGCAATGTGAATGGCAGAAAAGGGGAAAATGGAGAGGGAGATCGAGAAGCGCTCCTGACCCAGGGATTATCAAGGAAGTCAAGGAGACAGCTACCAGCAAGGCAATAGGCATCAGTGAACCAGAGGGACCAAGTGGCTGCAGGGAGTGTGAGAGTAGGAAGGGAAGCATGGAGGGAGGGAGTGATGGGCGCCCACAGAAAGTAAGCAGCAGTAGCTGTGGGAGGAACAGGAGGCAGGATACGCAGAAGGGCTGGAAAGATAGACAGGAACAATAGATGCAGGAGATCATTGAGAAGAAAAGGAAGCCAGAAGCACTTGGCGCTGAAAGCTCAGAGAGAAACCTTGAATCTGTTAGTGGAGGAAGAAGACACCCGAGCTACAGGCAAAGTAGATGGGGGGACCAAACGGGCAGCCAAAGGCAGCTGCGAGATGGGGGAAAAAGGTAACAAAGTCCAGACAGAAGCAGGAAAGCAGCTTATCTGGCTGAAATGATAAAGAATCCTGGCAAGGCCCAGGATGTTGTGACCTTTTAAGCTCGATGGAGGAGTGACGTTGTTGCTATGCCCATCGAACCTCAGGCTTTAAGCCTTCTCATTGTATGTCAGACCTGCTTAACTGTGCCAGTGGTTTGTTGGCAGGACCTGCTTCCTCAAGGCCCCTACCTTTATTCTTGCCATAATTTCAACACCCCCTCAAATACTCTGGTCTCACTTCCCTCACCTCCCACTACCTAGCTTTCCTTCACCACATTATCTTCACCTCTCCTCACCTAGATTCCTGCAAAATACATAAAAAATTCCTCGACTTGTCACAAATACCCTAAACTCCACTCCCTCATAATAGTGCTCCTCTTACTCGCATCAGGAAATGCTCATCCCAATCTTGGTCCCACTACACCCACCTCTGCCAGTTGCAATCCTTCCACTCATGTACCAACTTCCCCAACCCCTTCTGCCCTCCCCAAGGGCCTGAAAATCCTCCACTTAAACATCTGCAATCTTGTGTCAAAAACTGACCTTTTACATCCTATGGTAATCTCCATCTTGCCTGACAGTCTAATTTTAATGGAAACTTGGTTAAACGCTAAAATACTTAATCTTGCCATTAATATCCCTTGTTATTCCATAACTAGGCAGAATAGGACTAGCGGGGGTGGTGGAGTAACCATGTATATCCTGTCTTCACTTCAGTTTGCAACCATTCTATCATCCTCATTACCCTCTGCCTACGAAGCATTTGTACTAAACATTACCTTGCCTTTTTCCTTCCCTATCTTCATAGCTGACATCTACTGTCGACCTGGCTCTAAGGCATCCAATACTTTCGATCTCATTACCTCCATAACCTCCCTCTCACATAAAGGCAAGCTATGCATCCTAGTTAATGTAAACCAAAACTGGCTATCACCAATAACTACCAAGACATGTAGTGACTTCACGGCCCTCAGTCTCTCCCAACTCATCCTGTAACCCCCCTGCCTAAATCAAAAAAACGTTAACCACTCCCTGATAGACTGGGCTCTCTCCTCTCACCCTCATCAAGTCATTAAATCAGGTATCCTTCTGGATGCCCTCAATAATCATCACCCAGTCTTTGTAGTCAGGAAAGTCCATAGACCATAACTACCACATAAAATTCTGCAACTCCACTCCTTCAGCTCCTTAAATCTTAATCCCTTTCTTAATGAACTGATCAGCTTCGATTGGTTCCCTACTGCCTTTGCCCCATCCATTGACCAAGCCCTTGCTTATTTTAAAGATAAATTTCTAACTACATGGAACTCCT
Organism: Neoceratodus forsteri; assembly: GCA_016271365.2. NCBI lineage: Eukaryota > Metazoa > Chordata > Ceratodontiformes > Ceratodontidae > Neoceratodus > Neoceratodus forsteri. The sequence continues at coordinate 652,513,511 of CM057450.1, read as the reverse complement.
ACACTCTATTCAAATGCACTAGAATTCATGGCAACCATCATCCCTGGGTCTCCCCTGAGTTACTGTCCTGTCTCAGGGAGCATGACAAAGCTTGGAGAAAACATAAGGCCTCCCATCTTCCCCTAGACTATGGCAGATATTGCATGTTAAGAAATGTCTGCACAAAAGCTACCAGACTTGCCAAGTCTGAATATTTTAAATAATCTTTTCTGAAAAACATCAATTCCCCCCCCAAAAAAATTTTGGAAAGTGGTCCATGCCCTTTTTTCCCTCTTCACATCTGCCTCCCCCTGTGCTTAAAATAAAGAACTCATTGGTCACTAAGCCAAGAACAGTGGCTCAAGAGTTTAACTCTTATTATACCTTGTGTGCCACAGCACTTCTAAAGTATCTCCCCTCTAACCTCCCCCCTCCTTATCCTCTCACACCCGGCACTCAACCTGTCCATGCCCATCCTTCCTTCTTTTATGCTGTCTCTCCAGAAGAAACACTAATGCCCTTCTGTCTCTTAAATACTTCCAAATGCTCTTCACTGTATGACCTTGACCCTAAACTCCTCTACCTTTCAGCTTCTGTTATAGCTTACCCTCTCTGCTTTATCCTAAATATTTCCTTCTCATCCTCATCTGTCCCTTCATCCTGGAAACATGTGGTGGTCCTCCCTCTCCCAAAGTGTGGTGACCCCTCCTCTTCGGCACATTTTTGTCCAATCTCCCTCCTCCGTGCCCTTGCTAAATTCAAAGAACACCTGGACCTCTCTCAAATAATCTTCTTCCTTGATGACTCTTTCTTTTTCATTCCATTCCAATCTGGTCTTCGGAAGGACCACTCTACTACCACCTCATTACTCAGGCTCACTTACTTCATCCTCATCAGGATGGATAACGGCCTCCTTACCTCTGCCATCTTTGTCGACCTTGCTAAGGCTTTCGACACAGTCTTCATGCCCTAATTCTTGGCTTCCTTAAGGCTGCTGGGTTATCTACATCTGCCCAAAACTGGTTTAGAGCTTCCCTCTCAGGCACAACTGAATCAGTTAAGATCCAGAATACAATATCTCCCCCCCTCCCTATTTCCACAGGAGTCCCACAGGGCCCAGAACTTGGACCCATTCTTTTCTCCATCTTCCTAAATGATTTTTCCCTCAGTATGCTCCCCCTCCTCCTGTATCCATATGTATGCCAACTACACCATCCTGTTCTCCTCTGGCAAATGCCCCACCATTCAGCATGACTTCCAACAGGTTCAGCTATGATTTGCCTCACATCAGCTATTCCTAAATGCCAAAAAGACTGTCTCCATGACTTTTCACACTAGACAGAGACTCTAGGCTTCACCCTTTACCGTCTTTCAATACCCTTGATGGGATAATCTTAGAGGACACCTCCTCCTTCAGATGCCTTTAGGTTTGGTTGGACCAACACCTCAACTGCTCTGGCCACATTAATGCCATCCTGAAAAAATTGTGCCCCAAGCTTGGTGCCTTATTCAGGAACAGTAGTTGCATCCCTTCAACGGTGTGGCGTAAACTAGTCCAGAAGGTAATCCTCTGCATTTTAAACTACTGTGATGTAGTCTATAGTTCCACTCTCAAATTCTCCCTAACCAGATTGGACACTCTCTTTAACTTCTTCTGTTGATTTGCCCTTGATGCGTCATCATGTACTCATCATTATGACTTCTATCATTCCCTGTCCCTTCCCCAACTTGCCAGCAGGTGCCTCACTCATTGTGCCAAACTCACTTCCAAATTTTGGTTGGAGAACGTTCCTCCTACCTCTCATGCTGACTCTCTTCCCCACCCCATCCCCCACTCCCTCAGATCCTAGGATACTCATACTTTGTTAGTACCCCATTGAGTCACTCTCATGGTTCAGTCAGGCTTCACTCATCATTTCCCACAAATCTGGACCCCCCTAAATACAGTACTATTCCTCCTACTCCCTTGCCTCTGCCTTGCATAACTGTCTCTTATCTATCTGCTCCTGCTTTAACCCTCCTTAACTGTCCTCCTATGCCTCTGTTCCACTCCATGATTCATATCCCCTATTAAACCTTCTCTCCCCGAGCCTGCCTCTCAGCACACTCTCTTCTCCCCTCACTGCTTACCCCCTCACTCCTTCCCCTAACCTTTTTTTCCATTACCAACTGGCACCTGCTTAGTTTTGAGATCTGGCAGGGTTCTCAGCATCCTGGATTGGTCTAGAACTGGGCAAGACTCCTCCTCCCCCTCCCCTTCCCCTCTCTCTCTCTTCTACCCAACTTGCCATTGCCTAAATCTGCCCTCTGTCAGGATTCTTAGAACCCTGGTGCTGTCTAGTCTCAGGTAAGTTCCCACCTACTCTTTTCCTTTTCTCTCTTCTTTCTCCCCATTCCCTCTGTCCAACTTGTCATCATCTAATGCTATTCCCTGGCAGGGTTCTCTGCATCCTGGAGGAGCCCAGCACTGGGCAATTGCTCTTCCTTAACTCCCCCTTCCCTATATCATTTATACCCAACTAGTCCTCACCTGATTCTGTGCTCTGGCATGGTTCTCAGCATTCTGGAGTGGCCTAGTCTTAGGCAAGCTTCTTCTTTCCCTTCGTCCTTTCTTTTCTCTCTTCCCAACTTACCCTTACCTAGTTCTGCCTCCTACAGGAGTCTGTACTGTGAAATGACAGTTCCTTATCTTCCCTGCCCTTTCCCCTTCATCCTCTCTACTTAACTCCCCTGTCTACCCCTCTATCCTCCTTGTTGTCCCCCCACTGGACCTCATTCATTCAATAATTGCTAACATATCTGCCTATTAACCTGCAAGGAGTTGGCTCCAAGGCCACATTACATTTTTGTACTATGTTCCCCAGATGTGCCACTTGTAATTAAATGCATATTCCACAGGTATGATATATTTAATTGTATGTTATGTCACAAATGATTGCATGATTATTTATGATATTTTTTAACTGCATGTCTTCTTACAAATGTAACTGAATGTATGTCTTCTTACAAATGTAACTGAATGTATGTCTTGTTACAAATGTAATTGAATGTCTAATTTCTCAAATATCTTAGATGTTAAACTATATATCTAATTCTTCATCCAATTGTACCCCTCCACCAGGTCATACCGGGAGATGAGCAACTCACTGTTCAATGTTCCTCCCTGGTGAAACATTTCAATAAATAAATAAATAAGGCAGCACAGCCTAAATTAACTACAGATTTTACACATTTAGCTGTCCTATTATGCAAGTATGTAAATGATAGTCAGACCAGAATTAAGCTACCAGGTTTTATTTGCATGCAGAACATGGTGCATAGCTGGAATCTGTACTGCCCTCTGATATTTTTTCATTCACTGCAGTCTTGTTAGCATTCTATTCTAACATGAATGGTAAAACAACAACAACAAAAAAGAGCTGTATTGAAAGCTGGACATTTGTTTTATTGTACAAACAGGATTTTTACTTATGAACACTCATACAAAGAACACTGTTGATATGCTAATTATTCTCTCCATTTATTATTTTTTTAAAGTGTGAATGGGGAGGTTTGGATTAGAGAGTAGGTGCTTCGATTGAAATTAGCATATTAATTTGCTTGTCCAGACCAGGTGTCCCATTTCTTTGTACTCATCCTGCATTTTCCTAGGAGAACTGTTTTTCCTTTCATTTTTAGAATTCACTAAATAAATAAGTGATATTATTGAACAGTGTTTCACTTGAAATTAACATATTCATTTGGACTCTCACAGAAGCCAATATAGTTTTGCAAATTCTTTATGTGTATACCTTTTTCTTCATCATACAGCATGGTCTTTTTTGCTTCTATTTAATGTGCATGTTTTCCTGTGTTTTCTAACTATGGAGGCAAATAAAAAGTTCATTGCATCTGTATTATAAATAGCGCTAGTAGTATGTCACTTATAGCTCCTTCCAGCTTCCTTCCAGAATTCCTAGAACTTGGCTGTGGTGCCCAGTGGTGCACAGAAATAGAGTAATGCAAGTAAGCTGACCACAAGACCCACAGCATTCAGTCTGGCAACCATAGCAAAAACACTGCCTTGTAATATTACAAAGTATGTTACTATTTCATTATTTAAGAGCGTTCTAGCGAAACTTATGACAAATGAAGCAAAATGCCATTGTTTTTATTTATACATTTATTGTATGATTTTGTATGTTTTTGTATTATATATGGTATTGTAATTCTGTTGTGACTGGGCACCAGTGAAAATGGGCATTTTATGCTCACTGGTCATAGAGTATAAAAATAAACAAACAAACAAACTGTCACTGTGTAAGGCTGAAATAATTGAAAATTGAGTTAGGGAAGGTGCAACAACCACTATGCAAGGAAAGGCAGTTTTATTTATAAGGTGCCCACTCTCAGAGACTCTGGGCACCATATTCAAACAGGAATAGACAGCAGTTAATTGTAACATAATAAAACCTCATTAAAACCATTACAAAATTAAAATGAAAAAATAAAGTACAATAAAATAAAATAGGGTTTCAGGAATCAGCCTGCAGGAAACTGGCCAAAACTAAAATAAAGATATTAGCAGTCAAATGCCAGGCTGAAGTGGTGGGCCTTTGGCCTCCCCTTAAACACCTCAGTTGAGGGAACATCTCAGACTGCGGGTGGAAATGAGTTCCACAGGGTCATTCCAGAGACACTAAGCACCCGATCACCTAAGGTCTTGAGCCAAACCCTGGGAATGTCCAGGAGGCCCCTCAAAGAGGAGTGGAGGGAGCGCGTAGAGACCACCAGTGTCAGACGTTCAGACAGATAACCAAGACCCAGCCCATATAGGGCATTAAAGATGAGAAGACCCACCTTGAAAAGGACCCTCTACCTGACTGGCAGCATGTGCAGAGCATGCAGGACCAGTCACATGACTAAACCTTGAAAGGCCCATCAGCTTCCAGGCTGCTGCATTCTGCACTAGCTGCAGCCTACAAAGGGTCCCTGCCATGATCCTGAAGTACAGAACATTACAGTAGTCAAGCCTAGAAGTCACAAAGTGGTAAAAATGACTAATGACTACAGCTGATATCTGATCTTCAAAGGTCAGTCTGCAATCAAGGACCATGCCCAGATTTCACACCCTTGTAGAAATCACCAATGGAGGAGACCCCAGAACAAGTCCAGAGTAAGCCCCTGGTGGCAACCCATCATGCCTGTGACTCAGCTTGATCACCAGTACCTCAGTCTTGGCTGGGCTGAGTCTTAGCCAGCTGGAAGCCATCCAGTCATTGATTTTAGCCAGACAGTTGTTAAGCAGGTCAGCTGCTCTCAATGTTCTGGGTGCAAAAGACAAAGACAGTTGGATATCATCTGCATATTAGTGAAACTCCACATTGTATTGTTGAATAATCTTGCCCTGGGACAGCATGCAAACTGTGAACAACATCAGTGACAAGATCGAGCCCCTAGATACTCTGCAAAGACCGAGGCATTGGGGAGGAGGAGAAATTCCCCATCACCACCCTCTGCATTCTGTCTGAGTGAGAGGACTTAAACCATATGATAACAATGCCAGTGAGTGCACAAAACTCATAGAGCCTATCAAGAAGCATGACATGATTCACAGTGTCAACAGCAGAAGAGAGACTGAGGAGCACAAGAACTGACCTGTCTCCTCTATCTCTAGCCCTTAGCAGATAATTGTGCACTCTCACTAGAGCAGTTTCAGTGCTATGTCTAGCCCAAAAACCCAACTGGAAAGACTCCTAGATATCCAAGGACACCAGGCAATCCTCTAGCTGATGTGCCACCAGTTTCTCAACAACCTTGCTCAAGAATAGCAGGTTGGAGATAGGACAGTAATTTGCCAGGATGTCTGGGTCGAAGAAAGATTTCTTTAGGAGGAGTTTCACCAGTGCTTCTTTCAAAGCATCTGAGAAGACCCCTCTGCCATTGAACACCTGAAAATCCTGGCAAACACAGAGACACTGGCATTGACACCTCCCATTAAAAAATGCGTTGGTGCTGTGTCCAGTTCACAAAAGATGTGCTTCAGCTCTAAGATCAAATTAGTCACTTCAGACACCTCCACTGGTCTAAACTCCTCCCAGCAGACAGAGTGACTCTAAAACTCCCAACTTGACCACTGTGAGGCAAAGACCTCCCTGGCAGTGACCCCGAAGTACAGAGTGTTACAGTAGTTGGGCCTAGAAGTCACGAAGGCATGCACTAGTGTCGTCAGATCCTCGGGCTGAATGAGGGGCTTAATCCAGGCAATGTTCTAAGATCACCTTAGTCACTTCAGACACCTCTACTGGCCTAAACTCCTTCCAGGCAGACAGAGTGCCACTGAAACTCCCAACTCAACCATTGTGAGGCAAATCTGCATAATGCCCCCTTGCATAGAGTATTTGGAAGCCTGTGTTGGAGCTGTATACCCTCAGCTACAGGTTTTAAGATTGAATGTGTTTACAAAGCTGTATTGTCTTTAATGTTAAGGAATGGATTGTTTCTGATTATCAAATTATGTCATAATTATATGATTATTTGTATTCCAGAACTGGTGTTTAGCACTACAAAAATAAATCTGCAAACTCTGTAACTCCACCACTGGAGGAAGGAGCAAGGACATTCTGTATTAGCATGGGGCTTTGTTTGAAGTGATTTAGAGTTTGCAGTGTTGCACTTGACTTCTCGTATCTGACAATCTTTAACTAAATATTTTTTTTTTATACAAGCACTCCTATGTGCCAACCAAGTTTTGTTTTCAATTCTGCTCAGTAAGACTGCACCTTTAGAGATAAAGTAATTGCACACTGTGTGTGTTTTTCTAACTGAATAGTACAGTAACACAGTAGTAAAATATTGCCAGAATTTATCACAGCCCCTGCCTCCAGTCTGCTCCCCTAGGGTGGCACTAGTACAGTATTTCACTGCATCTTTTAGAGCTGATGTTGGCTATGGCCTTGTCCACTCTCCCCCCACCTGCTCACAAGTCCACTTGATGTGCAGACAACAACCAGGTATTTACTGGGGCAATCCTCTTCTCCCCACATTCTTTCCCTTAAGTTGAGCTAGGGATTATACTGCAGAGAGAGAGAGATTGCTCAGAGGTACAGGGTGAGAGACAGAGATGTTGCTTGGGTGGGGGGGGTACAGACTTTTACATTTTGCAAGGAAAACAAATAGACAATTAGCGAGCTTAAATAACAGCAGACTGTACAGTTATTCATATTGATAAATGACACCAATTAATAAAACTTGAAATGGGTCTTACACATTCTTTTCACTCAGCTGTTCACACATATAGATGTATTAGTAAAGACTGGACCCATTTGAAAGTTTCAATATCATGTTTTCATTTCGTGTCTTATTTAAGAAAATAACAAAAGTCTTATATATAAATAAACACTCTAATAGTAGAAGCAGCTAAAAAAACTTTATAATAATGGCATCAGCTAAGTGGAACAAAACAGTTTCTGAACCCATCTAGCAAAAAAACAAAACGAGTGTAGCCATTTGCTTAACAGATTAGTTGTTAGTAATAAGAAACGTGAGTTCTGTGGGTCTGTGTTCGTAAGCACAGTGTGACAGTATTGATTAATGATAACAGAAGACAAACATTCTAGTTATTTATGAGCACAACGTATTTCTGTAATGTCTGGATTTAGTTGACAGTTTAATCTCTTTAATACATTTCACACATCTTCAGGTGTCCATACAGAGTAATTATTTTCAGAGACTCTAGCTGTAGATATTGCAGCTGGCCGGCCACCAGATCAACCAAGTCACTAACATAGCCAGCACAACTCCCTCTGCAGAGACAGTTAACTAAACCTGGGTATCACAAAACTAGTTAATGATCATGAATAACTAGACGCTTTTCTTCCTTCTATCCTTAACCATAGAATCATAGAAGCTTGATGGCAGAAAAGGACCATACCAATCCATCTAGTCTGTCCTTATTCCCCCTACACCCCCCGATAGCCCTTCCCCTGATACGCAGCACCATATGCTTGTCTTATGCCCTCATGAATTCTTCCACTGATTTACACCCTACCACTCCATCTGGTAATCTGTTCCAGGGCTCCACCACCCTCTCCATGAAGAAATGCCCCCTCACATTGCACCTATATCTTTTTCCTTGCAGTCTGCAGCTGTGCCTTCTAGTTTTGACCCTCACTTTATTGAGCCCCTTTACATATTTTAAAGTTTCAATCAAGCCTCCCCTTTCCCTCCTTGTCTCCAGCATGAACAGATCCAGCTCCTTACAGTTCTACCAGTACTGTACAATACTCTACAGTATAATCAGTACTGTTATAGTGGGCTTACGAATACAGAACCTCAGAACCCCATATTTCTGAATATTAACTTACAGTAGTACTCCAGTTTTACAGACAACCTGGACACTGATTCAGTGTCAATTAATCTGTCAAGGAAATATCTACAGACAGTAAAGTTTTATGCCAATATAGAGACAGTCACTTGGTTTTAGCAGACAATCACTTTGTTACGCCAATTGATCATTATCAATCAATCAATCAAGTCTTTATTTAACCAGGCATTCATCATTGAGCAGAAGCTCATTTGCAAGATGGACCTGGGTGGAGCATGAACAATTGTATATACAGGTCAATGCAGGTATTTACAAGGCAATACAGATAATACTCTTTACAGAGAGGAAGAAAAAGAAGTGCATATGTACATAGAATTATACAGATATTGTACAGATTACACAGTATTTACATACATAGAAGTGTCTATAGGAAGATAAAGCAGGTTATCTAAGGTTGCAGGAGGAAGTAATGGAAGAAAAAAAACTATATATACACCAGGTGGAGGTGAAGGTGGGGGGGAGGGAGGTAGGGGGAGAAAGGCTAGGAGGGCACGGTGCACAGAAAGGAGTTGGTAAAACAGGATGTAGAGAAGGTGGATGGAGAAAAGGAGTATGTGTGAGCCCGGGGATTGAATGCTATAAAGCACGGGGCATGGTAGGATGTCACAACCCAGGGTAGTGAGCTCCTATCCGAGGTTGGGAAAGGAAGAATAAGGGGATGGATGGGCCTAGTGTTGATAAGACAGGGGGATAAGAGAGAGAACAATTAGATTGGTGAGGAGCAAGCTGGGGGGTCAGTACTTAAAATTGGGTCTAGGCGTGGCTATATACCAGTGCAGACACTGGTACTGGGTCTGAGTGGGTGAAGCAGTTACATACTTCTCTGATTGTGTGGAAATAAAGCATCTTGAAGGCATTTATACCAATTAGAGTGCTTAATTTGAGGTTTTTTTGTAGATCGTTCCATAAGGTAGGCAGCACGAAGCTTATGGCTGCCCTGCCGAAGCGGGATTTTGCTTTGGGTACTTTAAGTGTAATAGCTGAGTAACTTCTTAATGCGTATTTCCCAATTATACTCTGGGGAAGACAGCAGGAGATATAGTAAGGCAGCTTATTAGAGATGGCTGTATAGGTCCAGAGAGCAGCGTTTCTGTGGTGCCTGAACTTTAGTGATGTCCACCCCACTGCCGCATATAGGGTGCAGTGATGCATGTCGAAGGGGACTCCCATTATAAACCTCAGTGCTCAATGGTAGAGTGTGTCCAGTTTAGCCATGTAAGAGTTGGGGCATTGGCTGTAGATGAAATCAGCGTAATCAACCAATGATAGGAAAATAGATTGGACCAGTTGTTTCTTGGCATCTCTGGTGAGAAATTGGTTGATTCTAAAAAACAGTCCAAGCCTTTGCCGAAGTCGTTTTAGCAAGTCCCCGATATGTTCAATGAAGGAGAGTCTTTAGTCTATCCAAACTCCCAGATACTTGAATTTTGCAACAAATTCTAGTTTTTCATCTAGCATTGCGGTAATTTGGGGAACTGTCCCACTGGGCACAGGGTTAGCTGTACAGATAAAAGGGGAGAGGACCATCGCTTTAGTTTTTTTGGCATTAAGGAGTAGCTTTTTTTGGAGGAGTTGGCTTTGCAAAAGGTTGAATTCTGACTGTAGGTCATTGAAGGCAGCTTCAGGTGTTGGACGACTCACATAGAGAAAGGTATCATCTGCAAACAGATGGATGTTGGCTTCTTTTATACAGTAGTCGGTGTTATTAATGTAGATTGCAAAAAGTAAGGGCCCTAATATAGAACCTTGAGGTACCCCTCTTTGCAGAGTTTTTAAGGGGGACTGGCCTCCTTCAGCTTTAACTTGTTGAAGGTGCCCTGTAAGATAGTCAGTAAACCAACACAGAGAGTAGGGGTCCACACCTATGGCTTGAAGGGAGGAGAGGAGCAGGCTATGGTCGACGGTGTCAAAAGCCTTGCTTAGATCAAGGAAAACAGCACAAATAAAGTTTTTGCTCTCAAGATTACGCTGCCAGTCGTTAGTAACTTTGGCGAGGGCTGAGATAGTGCTATGTGTAGCTCTGAATCCAGACTGTATAGGATTTAGCAGTTCCCTAGACTCAAGGTGAGTCCTCAGCTGTGCATTTACAATTTTCTCTAGGAGCTTGGACAAGACTGGAAGGAGAGAAATTGGCCTGTAGTTATTGAGATCACCAGGGTCACCTGATTTGAACAGTAGTATGACATGTGCTGTCTTCCATATAGGTGGTAAGGTGCCCTGAGACAGGGATAAGTTAAAAAGGTGGGTGACGGGTATTGCTAGTACGTGGTAGGCAATTTTTAGGAAGTAAGGGTCAAGGGTGTCGGCCCCAGCACTTTTTCTAGTATCCAACTGAAGCAAGAGGTCCTCTACCTCTTTCAGTGGGGCAGGTTGACGCGAGAAAGGTGGCGAAGCTATCGGAGTTTCAGGCAGTTGGGTGGCAGTCTGGGAGCGAAGTATGTTTGCAGGGGAGTTATCAAATGCCATGCCTGCAGTAGCAAAGTGGTTATTGAATGCATCACATATCCATCTTTCAGTTATAGTCAAGTTGCCAGAGGTAATCTTGGTAGGGAGGAATTTCCTGGGGAATGGCCTAGCAGATCATTGATTGTGTTCCAGAGCTTGATTGGGCTCTTTGTGGCAGAGTCGAGTTCGGATTTGAAGAAGGTGGCCTTTGATTCTCTGATTGTTTTGGTACATAAATTTCATAGTCTCCTGAACTGGTTCCAATCCTCTGCAGTGTTCAGTCTGTGAGCTTTTTTCCAGAGCTTATCTCTTTCTAGAAGCAAGAACTTGATCTGAGGGGTGAACCATTTACAGGTTTTGGTCCTTGTTCGAACTTTATTTAGGGGAGCATACTTATTAAAGGCCCTTGATAGAATGTTGTGGAAGATATTGTAAGCTGAAGTAATCATTTTGGCCAGGTAGAAATCTTGCCACTGAGGGGAGTACTTAAGCTCGTTTAGGTAGGCATGTTCATTGAAGTTGCGCCTGGATCTCTTCATAGAGAACTTGCTAATGGGTGCTGGGTTGTTGGTGGATCTTACTCCTGCAATAAAACAATGGTCGCTATTGTCTGAAAAGAAGACATCAGCGTAGGAGGAGAGATGAGATTTGCTCACCATTAGCACATCCAAAAGTGTACTTTTACTGGGGTTCTTCATGTTTGGGCGTGTTGGTTCAGTAATAAGTTGCGTCGGCCCATGTTCTTCACAGAAGGATGCAAGGGGAGCAGCTGTGTTAGAGAGCCAGTCAAAGTTGAGGTCTCCTAAAATAATAGTTTCTGGCAGTCCCTGTCCCAACTTGTCACTTAGATATGACACAAGCTGTAGGCCAGCAGACGGTGGTCTGTAGCATCCTATTATGCAGAGTGCAGTAGTCTGTGTAATTTCCACTTTGAGAATTAGGCTTTCGAATTTTCTGGTGACAGATGCCGAGGATAAGCAGAAGGCAGAAAATGTGTCTTTAACGTAGATAGCTACCCCCCCTCCTCTGGCATACCTATCAGCTCTGAACAAGGCATAGTTGGGTATGTTTACTTGTCTATCAGTGGTGCTGGGTCTAAGCCAAGTTTCAGGAATTACAAGTATGTCAGGAGAGGTATGATTTACCCAGGTTTGTATTAAGGTTATCTTTTAAGGAGGCTACATACGTTAATATGGAAGAAGTTTATTCCTTTAAATTTGCTAGTTCTGCTGGCAAAGCAATAGCTTCTGGGGCCAGGGTTGAATTTTACGTTGCCTGAACATAGCAGGAGGATAAGTAGGATTTTTCTAAGAGCGCTAATTATAAGCTTGTAATTCCTGCCTTTCTCCTGTCTAGTAGATCTGATGTTTTTTGAGACTGGAAAGTAGCCACCATAGAAGAGCTGATCTGTTGTAGAAAGAGCTAGTACCCCAACCACAATAGGCGGGGAGGAGATAGAAGTCTGAGTGGTGGGAGGTGGGCCTTGTGGTGGGGGAGTGTTATAAGTACTACTGGTATGTGTGGTCCAAGAGCAGGGTTCGAGGTGCTGGTACTTGGAATCACGGAGGCAATTAAAGGATAAGCTGCCATGAGGTATACAGCACAAGGTGCTGTTGTGGACCAAACATGATGGTAGTTCAGGTGTCCAATGCTGGGAAGCTGGTATCGGCAGAAGAAGGGGCAGTATAAGGAGCCATATGGGGCCCAACATGGTGGTACCTCAAAAAAGGAGCCACTCAATTAGCCGAGGGGCCAGTGGGGTTGCTGGATTAATGCAGCTTATCAGTAGCTTTCTGATCCAGGTCAACCCGAATTTGATAGCATTTAAAAATATTTAGTGGTGAAGGCACAGCCAAGGAGAGCCTGTGCGTTTTAGTAAGAGTATTTGCTCTGTGTAGCTTTTCTGTGTTCTTCTTCCAAAAAAAAGAAAAAAAAACACTGGCAGCGCTCTTTATCAAATAGCACACTCACATTATAGTTGTTTTGTGTTAGTTTTCTTTTTTAAAGTCAAGAATTTTCAGTGCAACATTTCATGTTCAGGTGCTCATTTACAGCAAAAAACAATTTGTGGAACAATCTTAATTTGTAACGGTGCTTCCATTTTTAGGCTTTCCATGTTTACCTCAATGGAACCCTCCTATCGCAAACTCATAATGTTCTGGCTCAGTTGCCTAATCCATATTTCTTGCTGTAGTTTGGCAAACCTCTGTTTCATTACTTTACTTTGGCTTTATTTTACCTTGTGTGCGCTGCTTTTCACTCCCTTGCCACAGCTCCATTTTGAAGCATGGTAGGTTAGTTTCCCTAGGCTTGTACCACAGGGAGCTCCGAAAAGGGGTAGATGACTAAAGTGTTATTATGCACAAGACATTGTAATCCCAGTAGGTGGCACTATTACATGTTTCTGTTTTGTATTTACTGTATATACAGTACTTACACAGTGTTGTCCACCATGATCAAGCATGTTCATGTAGGATTCTACACTGTTTCAGTTGCCTTAAAGCATACAGAATATCGTGTTTTTCTCCCCAATTAAGAAAATGACACTTATTTTTCTTTTACCGAAGGTGTCCAGCAGCAGAATGCATCTTTAGAATGCTGAGTTGCCAGTAGTGTTCACTCTCTGTACTGAAAGTATTGCATACAGTACTGTATCTATCAAACATTTGGAATCCGTTTTTAAAGCAGCAGAGCAATGAAAATGGGCTAAAAGTTGACCCCACCTTTTTTCTTCCTGACTGATGCCAGATATCTTCCATTTATTTTGATAGTAACAATTTCAGCTTTCATTGCCATTCAAGAATTTTAAGAAAGTTTTAATGTAATTATTTCTCAAGAAAAAAAAGGAGGCTGCCTCATTTTTGCATAAAAATAATATTGAGAACCTGAAGAGGGTAAGAATCCAGACAAAAATACAAAGGTACAGTACACAGCATAGGAAGCATCCAGAAACCCCAAATCAACAGTTCTCCCACTATTTTTCATATGCATAGCAGAATATTAGCTTTTTGGAATAACATTTTTCATTGCACTGCTGCTTTAAGTGTTCTGTTGTTATCAATTTCAATAAGCATTTGTGTACTGAATACTCCCTGAACAGTTACTTGTATGTTTTTTGTCTGTATTAGTGACTGGCAGGCATATCAATATACAATAAATGTATTTACAGTATTTTCTGCCATCTGAGAAGCACAAACTATTAAATCATTGATCTAAGTTGATAGAAACATTTCTCGATCATTAACTATGTTGGGCCTACTATCTGTGGGTATATTATTGTTTAAAATATGAAAGTGCTACAGTACACATTCTGGCCCTTTGCTATGATTTTTACAGGCCAGTACTATGATTTGTAATGCTAAGAGGTTGAGAGGTGTGTCTGTAACAGCAAAAGTGAACCCATTAAATCCTTTCTGTGCAGCTCCTTCCCCCAACAAAATCGCAGACTGAACTGCTCCTGAATCATAATTAAAAAATAAAAATAAAATAAAATAACAATCCCATAAAATGAACCATAGATTGTGTTAGAAATCTTTTTTCTACGAAAGTATTGCATTTTTTACTAAATATGATGCCTATTAATAAGAATGTTTCTTAGCTGTGTTTGTAGACCAGTATTAGTTTTATTAGTTTCACTTTCACTCTCTCTGCATATGTGTACAGTTGCAGTGGCCTCCTGTGGCCTCAGGACTTGCTGTTCCAATTTTAACACCCTACTCCTTCCACACCAATGGGAGCAGTAAAAAAAGTCCTGTACCTGGTACTGTCCCCCCCCAACCCCAACACACAGGCAGACACACACACACACACACACACACACACACACATATGCTCTCTACTGCTACATTTCTGTGTAGGAAAAGTTTGTCATGACGTTTTCACCACAGCAGGGGCACTCCATTCTCCCTTCACCCAGCTACCCAGTTACAGTCAGACAGAAAATTCAGAGCCACATGTTGGTGCATCTTTTTGAGTTCAGCACTCTCTGCACCTTCAGTTATACTTAGGCATACCTGCCCCTTGGTATGAACAGTCACTGAACTTAACTTCTATCAGTGTGGTGCCAAAAAAACTAAGCTCATCCTTACTACTTTCATTAACGTGTTTGTTTATCGTAGGCTTGTTGGAGTACAGCTCAGCACAGCATAATTTGCAGCAAAAACACCATTTAGATCAATTAAACTGTCAGACAGCACAAGAAAAGGCTTTTCATCACAGCTGTCTGTTAACTACACAGTAACTGACAGTAAAAACATGGCTTCACATGACAGCACTGCTACACGCTCATACAAAAGACAAGCATTTGTCAATGCTAAATGTTAGCATGCTGACATTAGTAGTGGAAGTGCTAGAGCTAGACAGATGCAATATAGGAATGGCATCAAAGTACTGAACTGATGCCAACTCCACCCTCACTCTGCAGAGATGGACAGGCATTGGGGTGTGCCTTTTGGTCGTGGCCCATGACGGTCACAACATTTCATCTCACCCTACCCTTCAGACACTGACAAGTGCTGAGGTGTGCCTTGGGGTGTTTGGGCTTTACATTCACCTCATTCCATAAGGAAATATGCTGAAATGGGTGCAGTATAGGAGAATGGGGTGAACTCTGGGGTGAAAGGGTCCAAGGTGCACCTCAATGCCTGTCAATGGCAGCAGGGTGGGGGTGGAATGGCATGAGCATTACTGTCAACATTCCCAAGTCACACCCTTGATGCCTGGCAGTCCCTACAGGGTAGGGCATTATGGTCAAAAACCCTAATACCCTGGGCATTTCTTGGTATTTTTACTCCAAGTTTTCGACATAGGCTTTTTGTGACGCCACTGCATGAACAGTGACACTATTAGTTCATTAGGTGAAAGGTGAATTTACACAGTGAATGCGCCATTTGACTCCACAGGCGGGAAAACACATTTCGAACAGGATAGAAAAAATGACAGCTGTACCATTCATGAGGAGATGTAAAAATGGCAATGTTGAAAATCTGGAGTGAAAATATAAAAAAAATGGCAAAGTCACGAGCATGCGTAGAAACTGTGCTACATATACCCATAATGTAATTAGTTTGGGGATTATTTACAGTAGATTTTTAACTTAGGCATTTTGGGACCTCCGCTCATGAACAGTGTCACTGTGATTTTCTTAATCTGTCCCAAACACTGATTTCCCACAGCAACCGTGCTATTCTGCGGTGGAAGTGCGAAAACACATTTTGGCCAAGGTGTAAAAAATGGCAGCTATACTGTTCATAAGGAGGTATGGAAAAATGTCAATGTTGAAAATCTGGAGTGAAAATATTACAAATTCATGAACTTACAAGGGTGTGTGGAAATTGGGCAATGCACGCTAATAACACAGTCATTTTATGGACTTTTGTCACCAAAGTTTCAATATAGCCATTTTAACACCTCTGATAATGAACAGTGTCACTGTGATTTTCAGTCCCAAACATTGATTTCACACACCAACCATGCCATTGTGCGCTACACATGCAAAAACACATTTTGGGTGAGATGTGAAAAATGACATCAATACTGTTCATAAGAAGGTGTGGTAAAATGGCAATGTGGAAAATCTGGAGTGAAAATATTAAAAATCCTCAAAGTTTCAAGCATGCGTAGGAACTGCGCAATGCATGTTCATATAAAAATGTAATTTTTGGGAATTTTTTCACCAAATTTTCAACATAGTTATTTTGGGGGCCTACCTCATGAACTGTGACACTGGCATTTCATTAATCAGTCCTGAAAGGTGGTTCCACGCAGTGACCAAGAAATCACTTTTTGGGAATGAATAACAAAATGACAGTGACTGAGTTCATGAGATGGGGTCCCAAGAATCCCATGTTGAAAATTTCATGAACAAATTCCCCAAAAATGCCTGAGATGTGCACCAAAGTTGGAAAAAAAATATTTATGCCATTATACAGCTTACTGGCATTTCTTTAGTTTGCGGTTGGCTTTGAAGAGTGCAGACGTGTTCCCGGTCCACAGGAGATTGTTGCACTGGCCTCTAAAAGTAAGTATGGGGTGAGGAGGGGGTGTAGGGAGGTGGTGTATGCAGAGGGCTGGTGCTGGTTGGGGGAGGGGGCAAGAGAGTCAATGAGGGATTGTTTTTTCTTATAGGCGTTTTTTGTGTTTTTTTTTTTATAAAGATGATGCAGGACTTTTGCCACACTGGGGTGGGCTCTCAGCATGGCAGCAGGAAATTTATTTGGGGGGCAGTGGAGCCAATGGGGGATTGAGCACCCTGTCAGCCATACAGACTTTTGCCACACTGGGGTGGGCTCCCAGTGTAGCACCTGGAAGTCTGTTTGGGGATGCAATGGAGCTGACAGGGGACTGGGCACCCCTGTTTGCCATATGGACTTTTACCAATCTGAGGTGGTCTCCCAGTGTGGCACCTGGAAGTCTGTTTGGGGGGGCAGTGGAGCCGACAGGGGAATGGTCACCCCCCATTGACCATACAGACTTTTGCTATGCTGGGGTGGGCTCCTAGCATGGCACCTGGAAGTCTGTTTGGGGGGAAGTGGAGCTGATGGGGGAATGGGCACCCCATCAGCCATACAGTGTGTGGAGGTGGGGGGGGGAATGCCTGAGCACACTGGGATGGGCTCCCAGCATGCTACTTGGGTGTTTGTTGGGGGGATCCAAGAAAAAAATGGAGCTGTCAATGACAGCAGTTCAGATGCAGAGCTGACATGTAGGCAGTTTGCATACTACCGACGGCAGTATGTAAATTGCCTACACGTTACCACCGCTGATTGTAATGGTCTTTTACTTTGAATTGTACACCACTGCATCTGATCTGCTGTCATAGACAGCTCAGACATTTATTGGTGTGGGTGGCAGTGCCTGCAAAAAGGAGCAGGGCACTGGAAGCAGGGGTGGCACACCTAAGAAAACTCATATGGTGGCACTATGTTTCTTGCACATGCGTACAAGCAAACATAAAAAATGTACAGCTTTTTGAAATCAGCTGTAAATGCCAGTTCTGCTTTTTGGTGCTGCTTTTCCCAAACTCTGCTAACATTGTGCCATTATGAGCAGAGTGATGTCACAGCTGATGTCTACGGTGATGACCTAAAGCGATTCCCACTGAGCAATAATCACTTATTAAAAGTATAAAAAAAATTGTGCACTAAACAATACAAAATAATTGATTTTGAAAGTGATCCAATATTAATCAAATGGACTTTGAACTACATCAGACACAATTATTCACACTAGAAGATACTTGTTTGCCATTTTGCTCTATGCCTTTGCCAAGCCTAAAACGTGGTATGGCATTTTATTTATTAGAACTCAGTTGGCAGGGAAATGACCATTGATACTGCCACATATCACTTTTCACTGCAGGGCTGTGCAGACATGAAAACCCAGTGCAGTGGGAACGTCTGGCTTGCATGCAGCAAGTTGCATTTCCCCACAATGTTCTGCAGGGAAAGATCAATGGTAAACACACATTTTACAGGGTGGGCAATTATACTTGATTTAGATCTACAGTAAGTCATTGTGATTAATACAGGGTCAAAACCTAAATCCATTCTGTGTATTTTTTTCTTGTTATATGAAGGTTTTATACTTTTAAAATGTGATTGTTTCTCAGTGTGGTCTCACAGTCACACATTAATTGCTCCTGCTCCTGTTCTCATACCTGTGCTCCATAAAGATTCAAATCACAAGCAAGCAAGCAGAAAAAAGGGGCACCTGGTTCCAGTATAAGAAACATGCTTATTTAATGTTATCAATTGTTAAAAGCAAGTTTTGCACAGACCATAACTCTCTAAATGCAGGAGAAAGAAAGCAAAAAAGAAAGAAAGAAAGAAAGATGCCTACAATTTTCAGAATAGCATAAAGTACTAACTCTTAAATAATGCTAAAGGCATAGCCATAGGGAGAGAAATAATTGAATAAGCAGATGAAAGGGCTTGAAAAACACCAGCCCTGTGCTATGCCAGTTGTTTTCTCTTTTCCCGCCGCATACTGTAGTTAATGCAGCATTTTGTCTTAATGTACATAATCCTGGTAGGAAACAATGTGTGCTAGAGACCCTGTTGTTTGACATTTAATCATAGACTGTTATACAGTACATCTATCAAAATCTACTTTTCATTTTTTGCTAACATATACGTTTGTATCATCCATCACCATTACTACAGAGTGACAATTATGTTTTTTTATTAGTCCCTGTATTCCAATTTATTATGATGTAATTCCTATATATTGTAAATGTAACATGAAACTGTAATTTTCCCCCAGCAGCCAGGCATCTGACATCAAGACCTGACATATACTGTAATAGTTACCTTTTAGTTTATGTGAACAACCTTGTTTTTCATATTTTGACAGATTAGGAGAGGACAAGAAAATGTGCTTGTCATCATCAAATCATTTTCCTGACATTTTCATTCTTAATGTAGCCACCTGCATTTCCTGCAGCATCCCTGATCTAGCTTAAAACTGACACCGATGGCTTTGAGGTATTGTCTATCAAGTATCAAGTTCTTTGTCACACAGGCTTCCACACGCAGGATGGCTATTTTTGATCAACTTTGATGTGTAAACTCACTCTGAGACTTCACAATAACTCAAACCAGAGACCCCAGCTCCCACTTCTGACAGAAATAGCTTTGGGCATTTACCTGAAGATACTTTAAGGAACCATAAGGCTTTACTGTCATGAACTTTAAATGTTCCCATTACTCCAGCTTTTTTCCAAATGCATTTGAGGCGTAATGAAGTTCTCGTACACTGCTCCCAGTCTAAGAGTTAGAAGCAGAAAAAAAAAGGATTCTTTCTTGATGGCTAGTGTCTATAAAGTTGATCAAAAGCAAAGTTAGGTTTCTTCTACAGAAATAGGACCCTTTTCCCCCTTGAAATTCGAAACAAGCTTGTACAGGCCACTTTTCTCCCCCTACTTGACTATGGCGATGTAATCTATTCCTCCACCACTCTTGCAAATCTAAGTAAACTGGACATCCTTTATCACCGTGCATTACGGTTCATTACCAACTCCCCTTACCGTTCGCACCACTGTGACTTATATGCAGCTGTTGGTTGGACATCCCTTACTACTAGGATTGCTCCATGCTGGGCTATGGACTTAAACTGCTCCTGCAGAAAATTGCCAAGCTATCTCTCTTCCCTTATTAGTATCTCACATAGTGCATACTCGTTAAGAAAATCTGACTTTATTATGCTTGACATACCAAGGACGCGGACTTCCTTTGGTAAACATGCTATTGCATATGCCCTTCCCTCCATTTGGAACCAATTACAAACCGTACTGAAACTAACTAGCACAGTTTCAATAAACTTCTACAAATCGCTAAGTTCAGCCAAAATAAAAGACACCTGTAACTGTCATTAAGTCTCTTCCTTCCCCATGTGTGCCATATTTATCCACTGGTAAGGTATAATTGATTTGTCATATTAACTGCTTTCCTTCCCCTTCTACTCCTGGCTTTATCTTTGCTTATGCTCCACTGCTACTCTATCAAATCACTCCTCCCCCCCATATCAGTTGTAGACTGTTGTTTGTTCTAGCTGCCAAAATACTGTATATGTATTGCACACACCAGTCATCATGTTTCATTTATTAGTATGCAACCTGTAAGTCACTTCCCTGTCTCATATCAATGTTTACCACCTGCGTGTGGTACCCTTGTATATATATCCAGCCTGTATCATGTAACGTGCATTTCATGTATATACTGTTATTACCTATCTGTGTTTGTACTTTAAGTGTTTATGTCACATGACCTCCTTGTGAATGAGCTTGCTCAATGGACTTTTCCCGCAATAAACTTGATCTTGAACTTGAACTTGAACTATAAGTTCTCACGCGTTGCCTCCACATTTGAGGGATTGATGCATATCTCTAAAATGGCAGGTGAAGGGAGTGGCCTTAATTGTGATCCACCTTTTTGCTGAATTATGTGTGTAGACTACTTATCACATTGAAATAACCATAGTGTATCTATTCCGTCATTAACTGAATTGTTACTAGTTGACATAGAGACATGAAAACATGAGGCAAGGTAAAGATGAATAAAAAACCTTCATGTACCTGGGGTAAACAATGGCTAAGACAGGACATATAAAAATGTGCTACCAAATGTAATTACAACACATTTACAACACATAAACATTTCTGAGCTGCTTTCCAAACCAGTATGTCATTTAGTGACTTCCCTTGGGATAGTATTGGCACAATGCATTTTCCAGCATTCACTGTTTGTATCTTTCGGCATGCCCAACTAGCTGATAAGCACCCCCGTTTAAGATAAAGCCTATTCTTGAATAGCCACCCCCTCCCACAAACACACCGACACTCCTCCTGTGAAACTCATTAGAGCAGAATCGTTTTGTGATGTCGAAGGATGACTTTGTGCAGATTGCAAGAAAACAAAGACAGCTGGAAAAAAATGTTTCTAAGGCTGGGGGAGAGTCATGCATGCTGGTGACCCTCAGCAGTCAAAGCAAATATCAGACTTTCGCACAATGTCTATGACACCCTGTCCTAGGGAAAAGAGACCTGACTGAAAGAGAAACAAGCTGGCTATCAAAACAACAGCTGAATAAAATGTGTTGCCCTTTTCTTTTCTTTAATGTGTCTGCTCTAGGCAAGGTTGGGTAGTCTGCTGGATGATGGTGAGGGCAGAACGAGACGGGATGGTGTTTATTAATTAAAGAAGGACCAGTAAGTGCTGGATACTGGTATGCTGGTGAGGAGTGGAATGGGAGAGGAGGGAATTTATTAACTCTTGCTGTGCTGCAGACTGATATATCAATCCCGAATTCCTATATGTTCTAAATATGTTGGCAGCCTAATGGTCAATATTAAAAATGGGACTAGACAGGGTTATGGGTTGGAGAATGGCAAAGGGTGAATGGGGAGGGGAGGACATTTAGTAAGTAAGGGAATCATTTATATAACCAAATACAGACATGTTTTAAAGCTAGGAAGGACATCAGGTATACCGTCTCTACATCGACAACTTTACAGTGAAATGGTTGATATCGACAACATGGCCATGTCATTGTAAAGTCTGCCTGGGACCCTGGCACCTTTCTTCAAGGTCTTGCACCCCACTCCCAACTCTGCTCCATCTCGGAGTTAAGAATCTTAAAGAGGGGGGTGCAGGGGGCACAGCCCCCCATAGAAAATGATGTTTCCACATGCTGGCACCATCCCAACCACAATTGTGGTTAAAGTAGCAGTGTCGGGGTACCATCGCATCAGCATTAAAATGCCGATGTGACATCATAGATCCAAGACATCAGAGTTAGGGTTAGAGTTATAATATGGGATGTACAGTCATAAGAGATATTACAGCAATGTTTCTGGCCCATTCCAGCCAACTATGCCTAAAATTCAGCATTTAGAAACAGTCGCTTGCAATGTGCATCAAACATAGTAGACCTGAATGCTGGTGTAATGTCATTTCACAAATACAATTACTTGGTGTATTGTAGGCACTGCTGGTGTAAAAAAAAGCAATGCATGCATCTCTTTTCTGCTGCAAGTTACCACAGACTACAATCATTTTTATATAGTATCTCTGTCCTTGCCCTTTTGAAATAGGGGTTCTTGCTACATCTGGAAGGCTGCAGGTGCATATCATTATCCGGAGCTGTGTCTGTTTTCTCTCTTCTGAAAATTCTATTGCCAGTGTTATTTGTTAGGTGAAGTAGAATCTGATATGTGTTTATCAGCCTAATTTTGGGAACTTCCATACCTGAAAATTCTTGTGCATACAGTACTATATATTGTTTTGCACAAAAGAATAATGTATGTATACATTTAAAACAAATAGTCACATGAAGGTGCACAATTGTGTTGAGAGAGTGTTAAGTTTCAGTAGTTAGTGCTTGCTGTATCCCCTGGCCACTTCTTTTCTATATTGTTTTTCTTTTTCGTGACTTTGCAATGGTTGGTCATTTTTTTCTTCTTTCCCTAATACAAATGATCTGTTATCCTCCCCACAACCACCACCACCATCTGTTGTCCTCATCTGACGATCTGACTGGGCTGAGGCTCTGTTGCTGGCTAACAAGGCTGCTGCTAGACACTTGTCCAGGGAGAGAACTCAGCTGGCCCTGTTGTGGTGTGATAGTCACCACCAACCATAGCAGGACTGGTTCCCTCACCTGTTGCTGGTGCTTCAGCAGGAATGCAAACTATGTTCCTTCCAGTAATGCCCTTGCCAAGTAAAGAGGAGAGAAGCCCCTCCCAAGGGAGTGGGAGTAAGCCAATGGTGGTCTGGAATGAACACCAGACCAAACAGGTTGGGACCAGAAGAGGTACAGTACTCTAGTAGGAGACTGTTAGTGAGCAGCAGCAGAGTTAGGAGTTCATGGGGTCAACAAGAGGCAAAAATAGACTTAAACAATTCAGTATGCATATCATTTGTCATTCATTTGAGTCATCTCCTTCACTGTGCTTCTTAGCGTTTTGATGTAATGTAATAACTAGAGAATTTGTTTGTACTGTAGCTATCAGTTGTAATGATTCACATCCAGTTCACAGTTTTTAACCATTAATATTCTGAATCACATCAATCATTTACAATCTGGCAATTACCGAATGGATAAGTTAGTTCACATGTTACATTGTTTTAACATGACTGTCGTTGAAACTTAATAAGTTGATTACAGTTTCTTGCTGAAACTATTCCATTAAAAACTATTAACTGCAAGAACAATTTTTAC
The DNA here is from genome assembly GCA_016271365.2 of Neoceratodus forsteri. Classification (NCBI taxonomy): domain Eukaryota; kingdom Metazoa; phylum Chordata; order Ceratodontiformes; family Ceratodontidae; genus Neoceratodus; species Neoceratodus forsteri. The sequence continues at coordinate 652,490,005 of CM057450.1, read as the reverse complement.
AGTTTTCCAAGAAACTGAATAACATCCTGTCCAAACCCCTTCTTAAATGGCGTTATTTTTTGAAGTCTCCCACACCTGAAATAATTGATTTATTTTTGATTTATTTATTAAGTACTAGGATTACAAATACCTTTAAACTGGGGTTCTTTTGCAAAGGTTCCGCATCAAATACAAATGAAGGTACAAGCAGGAACAGCAAACTCAAATACAATAAAGCAATCATAAGCCGCACAAGAAAGGAAACACTAGACAGTAGGAGGGCGAGGGTGTGGAGAACAGCAGTATCAAACCAAAAATGAAAGGGAGGGAGATACTCAAGAGTGGGAGTACAACTACAGTGCAGATGGTGGGATGTCTTTGTCATTAGTTGCTAAGTGTTAGGATAAGTTGAGTGTGCAGTTGGAGGGGTGGGGAGAGGACAGAAGGGGGACAAGAAGGGGTGATGGGAGGGGGCGAGGTAGAGAGAGAGGGAGAATGAGGGGTGGAAGTGGCGTGGGGATGGAGAACAGAGGGGATTCCAGGTAGAGGGATCCAGGAGAAGAGCAGGAAAGGTAGGGCAAGGAGGTAGAGGGAGGGGATGAGGGATGTGGTGGACTAGGAGATAGCAAAAGTAAGGAGGATGGGCTCAGTAGGGATTATAGGTTACAGTCACACTTGCAGAGGTTTGTGAGGTGCTGATGCAGTTTGCTTTTATATCGGCCTAGTTTATTCTCAGTAGAAACTTCAGGGGGAGACCATTAATCATGGCTGGGGCCCTGAAGTAGAAGTCACATTGACCCAGAGAGGTCCTGCAGAATGGTACCAGGTAGGAGAATTTGCGAGAACTTTGGGTGGACCTTGTACTGGGGGAGGGCTGCATTAGGGTGTGAGTCGCAGGTGGGGTGAGGCAGAGGCAGATTTTTTTTGCCAGTAGGCATGTCTGGTAAGCTAGCCTCTCATGTAGATTGAGCCAGCTGGTTAGGTTATAGAGGTCACAAGTGCATATACTCCTATCAGCACCTGTAACAAGTCTACAGCACTTGTTCTGTGCTATCCTTACTGTCTTTAGTATAGTATCTGGTGCAGATCCATAGAAAACTAAACTGTAGTCCACTACAGACAGTATGGAATTGGTGATGGCTGTTTACATGGTTTCAGGGCTAAGACAGTGTCGATGGTGATAGAGGAAGACCAGTCTTGAGTTTATAGATTTAGATATGAGGCTGACCTGTGAGCTATAGGAAAGTGAACAGTCTAAGGTAATTCCTAGGTATTTGAATTCAAGGACCTGATCAAGTGGTAGCTGTAGTTTGTTGTAAATTATTAGACCAACAGTTCTGAACTAGCTCCGGGAGTTAGTAAACAGTATAGTCTTGTTTTTTTTTTATAATTCAATAGCAATTTATGATGCTCAAACCAGGTTCTGGCAAGGCTGAGATAGTTTTGGTGGTCACCGGTGAGAGGGACTGGGTCAATGCGAGAAAAAAAAGACAGCATTGTCTGTGTAAAGTAAGATCTTATTGTCACAGGCTAATAGGCTATTGAGGAAGAGGCTGAACAGCAGAGGGCCAAGTATGGAACCTTGGGGAACACCAGTGGGAACAGGGAGGCTGCAGGAGAGTGTGTCACCAATCTGTGTTAAGATTGGTGACACACTCTCCTGCAGCCAAGGTAGCTGCTGAACCAGTCAGTGACATCGCGTGAGAGCTCTAGGGCAGAGAGGGAGTGCAGAAGAAGTTGGTGATTGACAGTATCAAAGGCCTTTGTCAGGTCAATGTATACTGCTCCAAGTAGTTGTCCTGCATCCAAGGCCCTATAAATGTGACTGGTAAATTCAAGCAAGACGGTGGTAGTGCTATGAGCTTTTCTAAAGCCATGTTGCTGAGGACATTGTAGGTATTTTTCCAGGTGTTCGGAAAGTTGGTCATCAACAATATGTTCAAACACCTTTGATATTGGAGGCAGGATAGAGATGGTGCAGTAGTTGGTATGGGGTACCTATTACCACTTTTATGAACTGGCATAACAATGGCCAATTTCCAGAGCTGGGGGGAACTGTCTGAGGGAGAGAGATAGGTTTAAGAGTTTGGTGAGTGGGTGTAGGATGACCTCTAGGGGGAGATAGAGAGAGAGAGAGAGTTTTAGGTCTAGGGTATCACTGTTAAAGCTGGTGGTACTTAAGACCTTTTGATGCTATTTTTTTTGCTACTGCAGGGGATACTCTCCTGAAATAAAAGGAAGGGTACTAGCATTGTTCAGAAGTGAGGTTCTGTTGTTTAGGGGTGACAAGGTTGAGTCACTGAAGAAATTAGAGGGGAGGACAGTGCTTAGATCTGTGAAAGTGACATTAAAAGTGTTAGCGAGTTTTGTGATTTTGGATTACATTTCCATTGACCTCGAGCGGGGGGGGGGTGTTATTAGGTTTCCCCATGAGGCTTTGACATTGTCCCAGAAAAGATTTGCTATTATCCCAGGTGTTTGCAAGCTAATGTTTGTAATATTCATGTTTGGCTTTATGAACTGCCTCGGGTGCACTGGTTCCTTGCAGGTTTGTAGCACTGTCTGTCACTTTGTTGCCCAGTTGCCATGGCTAGGTGCCAGAGATTGTCCTGCACTTTCAACAGTGTGATAAGCTCAGTGGTAATCCAAGGGTTAGTGTTTCCTCTTCTTTTACATTTCATAATTGGGGCATAGATGTTGCAGACCTTGTTGAAATTGGCAATGAAGTAATTGAGGGCAAGGCCATTGCTGCCCATTAAGTCAAAGGGTGACCAATTGATCTGCACCAAGGAGGTGAGGAATTGAGGAATTTATCCTTTGTTAAGTATACAATGGTTGCAAAAGGAAGCCTTTGGTTTAGGTGCCCTATTTGACTATTGATAGATAACTGGGGAATGATCACTAAGGGAGTCTGGAAGGACTTGGGTGTTGAGGATTCCATTGTGGTTCGTTGTAAGGATCAGGTCAAGAAGGGTGCTAGTCCTGCTTTTATAGTTGAGCCTTGTGGGGGTGGTTACCATTTGGATGATGTCAATAGCTGCAATATCATCCTTATGCTGGTATTTGATATTATCATTTAAAACATTTATCATGCTGAATGTTCAGCAGTGCTGTTGCTGTTATACCAATTCTTGCTTGTTCTGGTTCTGCATAAGTAAAATGGGAGGGGGTGTAGTAGCCAGCATGGGGAACTGGTCACCCCTGTGCTGCCATATTAACAGTCACAGATAGATGGTGCCTGAAGATGAGTGAGTGTGGGTGCTGTATATTATTAAGTATTTCTCTTTTCACAGATTGACAATGAGCAGCAGATAATTGGCACAGAAATGATAACCAGCTAAGGTGGAGGGAGCACTGTTGTGGTCACACACTGTTGGACTAGTGTTAAAATTTGGGGAGAGATTGGGGGAGAGAGGATGGTATGTGCACCAGATTCAGGTTGAGGTTAGGGTTATAATTCATTGAACAGTTCCCGTTTCACTATATACCAATCAGTGGTCGATTATGGACAACAGGGGGCAACCAGTTGAGATGGAGGAGAGAACTTTGTCTTTGGATAGCCTTTGGACTGATCTCTAAGTACTGTATGTAGTGGTGTGGCTATGATTGCAGGATAGTGGCATCATGTCTGGCTTCTCATCACAGCTCTTGTCTCTTTTCCTTTTATTCTAGCCACAGTTTCCACTGCAGCATTTCTGAATGTCACAGATACATGCAGTGATTAAAAGGGCTCATATCTAGGTAGCATAATCTATAGCAGAAATAAAGTACACCAACAGACAGGCAAATTGTGGCTTACTTTTTGTATACTATCAAGCCTATAAACAGATGCTGATGTGCTTCTTCACAGCTCTTCAAAGAAAATTGATGATTGATAGTACCAGGTTTTCTGCCAGACAACTTACTACACAAAGTTTCTTTTAATAAACAATACTGTATGTATCGACTAAATCACACTGTATATCAGACTATAGTTTGGGTACCGAAATATTTAATATCACGTGGCTTAAGTAATTTATAATTCAGCCACTCATTTCCTTTTCAGCAATTAAAATGACACTTTTGGAAAAGTCTGGATCTAGGTTAGAGATTAGAATCCAAGTTTTGCCCTAATAGTACCTACATTTATTAGAAAGTGGAAAAGGCTAAGAGTCATGTATGTTGTACTGCTGTTAAAGACAGGGAACGTAAACAGCTTGACTGACACTGTAAAGTTTAAATTTATAACTATTTTTTTTTTATTTTTATTATTTGATAGCAATGGAGTTCTTACTTGCTGGTCATCACTGGACCACTGATTGGCTAGCATCTCATGTTTTATTGGCAGGGTGAGCATGGTAAATAATGACAAGCAGGCAGGACATGGAAGTGTGAGGCCATAAGTATGGAGGAATGGAGGTGATAATTGCAGTCAGATCACAGTTACAGTCTCTTTTACTCCCACCCCAAGGCAGAGAATAAGTAATGTGAGTGAGGTGAACTACAATCTGATGTGTGTGTGTGTGTGTGTGTGTGTATGTGTGTGCCGGGTAGTTTCAGATTTACAGTATGTATACCATTTATCAGATAGTGATCTGACCCTGTCAAAACCCTTTTCATCCTCAAATGATCACATCCTATGATGGGCAGCTTGAATGGTGATTTTTGGCTCATGTCTCTACCATGAGCCTGAGTGAACCAGCTTTTCTGCATTTCTGTACATAAACATTGATTTGTAATAAAACAAAGACCAAAGATGCAAATTTGATTTATGTGTGTTTTATTATGTTCAAAGAAATGGAACTACAGTAAAATTAACAAACATCATGTAAACATTTGGCAATGATAATTCAATCTGGGCTAGAGTTTGTGAGATGGCTATTTTTTATCAATGGGTGGGAGCACATGGCCTGTGCTGTAACTGTTTGGGAAAGAAGCAGGATGGGGGAGGATTTGTTTTGGTTTTGTTTTTTAGTAGGGGGAAGTCCACTCTGTAGTTCTGTTGCAGGGAGGGAACTGCAGAGGATAGACAGGGGCTTTTTCATAATCTTTAGTACATTGCATTGTGATAGTACTGCTGACCTGCTCATCCTCTGCAGAGTACTCCAACAGGGTCGCTAGTTCAGCAGTTACGTGCAGCAGTGGAAGCCTGAACATCACAACATCTCATGAGTCCCTGTGGCAGAGCAGCTGTTTCAAAACAAATATATTTTATTTCTTTTTTATTTATTGAAATGTTTCACCAGGAAGGCCCACAGAACAACAAGTTGCTCATCTCCTTGTGCGACCTGGGGGGGGGTACAATTGGATGAGGAATTAAATATACAGCTTAACATTTATCATATCTAAGAAATTAAACATTCAATTACATTTGTAACAAAACATACAGTTAAAAAATATCATAAATAATCATACAGTCACATTTGTAACATAAACAATTATTTACAAAATGGGCAAAGTATTTCAAGCAATCTGATTGCTTGTTAGCTGTGCATTACAATACACAGGCCCATTTTACAAGTGCAATAAGCCACTCCGGGGATGTGCATTAGACAGTTCTAATGCACGGTTTGGGGCCTGGATGAACTCAGCCTGTGGCCTCATGCATCACTATGTCCCCCTAGCCATGCATTAGAACTGTCTAATGCACACCCCATCGTGTCTTATTGCTTACATATCTTATACCTGTGGAATATGCATTTAATTACAAGTGGCATATCTGAGGAACATAGTACAGCAATTTAATGTAGCCTTGGAGCCAACTCCTTGCAGGAATGGATCAAGGTTAAGAGGCAGATTATTTTGCAATTATTGAATAAATGAGGCCCAGTGGGGGACAACAAGGAGGGTAGAGAGGTAGACAGGAGAAACAAGCTGGGGAAAGGAGAAAATAAATTTGGGTGGGGGGACACTACTGGAGAAAAATTGGCACAAACAAAAATCAGTTGTGGAAGCACTTCAGACAGCACAAAAAGTGTAAATTATTAGCTCAAGTGGACTAATTCCTTTGATCAAGTGCAGGAAGGTAGACAGGGGGCAGGAAAGGGGTGGAGGTAAGGTATAGGAAAGGGAAGGATGAGTCATACCTGAAACTGACCCCTTCAGAGGCAGAAGTAGGCAAGGACAAGTTGAGTAGCGATAGTACAGGGGATGGTAAAGGGAAGGAGGAGGAAGCGTGGGAGAAACATGACAAAGACTAGGTCTCTTCAAGATGCTGAGAGTCCTGCTAGACAGCAGAGTCAAGCGAGGATGAGTTAGGTAGAGAGGATGGAGGGGGGAAGGAGGAGGAAAGGAGGAGTCATTTCCCAGTACTGGACCCATCCAGTATGCTGAAAACCCTGCCGGGGGCAGAACTAGGTGAGGTGGGGATGTGAGTCATAGAAAGGAGCAAAAGCATAGGAGGACAGTTAAGGATGGCTAAAGTATGAGCAATTAGATGAGAGAAAATTATGTAAGACAAAGGCAAGGGAGTAAGAGGAGGAGGAGGAGGAGGAGGAGGACTGTTGTATTTGGGGGAGGGAGTTCCAGATTTGAGTGAAACGATGGGTAAAGCCTGACTGATGAGAGTGGTTTAACAGGGGACCAACAAAGTGTGAGTGTCAGAGGATCTGAGGGAGTGGGAGGAGGGAGGGAGGGAGAGGGAATAGAGTGAGCATGGGAGGTAGAAGGGAAGTTCTCCTAACCAAAATTTAGAAGTGAGTTTGGCATAATGAGTGAGGCACCTGTTGGCATGCAGAAGGAAGGGACAGGGCATGGTAGAGGTCACAGTGATGAGTATGTGATGGAGCATCAAGGGCAAATTGACAGAAGGAGTTAAAGAGAGTGTCCCATCTTGTTAGGGAGGATTTGGGAGCAGCACCATAGACTGCATCACAGTAGCTGAAAATGGGGAGGATCATCTTCTGGACTAGTTCATGCCATGCCGTAGGAGGGATGTGACTACAGTTCCTGAATAAGGCAACAAGCTTGGAGCGCAATGTTTTCAGGATAGTGTCAATGTGGCCAGAGAAGTTGAGGTATAGGTCCAACCAAACCCCAAGGCTTCTGAATGAGGAAGTGTCCTCAAGGATTGTCTCATCAAGGGTATGTCATGATGGTAAAGGGTGGAGCCTAGAGACTGCCTGGTGCCATAGGTCATGGAGACAGTCTTTTAAGCATTTAGGAATAGTTGATATGAGGCAAACCATAGCTGAACCTGGTGGAAGTCATGCTGAAAGGTGGTTACTACATCGCTGGGGCATTTGCCAGAGGTTTTCCTGACCATGACCCAACCATTCTCATATCTGGGTCCATGACTAACACCTTGGTTTTCTCCAGGTTTAGCCTCAGCCAACTAGCACTCATCCAGTTCTGTATCTCATGCAGGCAGTTGTTAAACATTGAGACAGTATTGTACTCCTGGGTGGGTACAAAGGACATGTGCAGTTGAGTATCATCTGCATAGCAGTGAAAACTCAACCCATGCCACCTAATGATAGCTCCCAGTGGTAGCACGTACACTGTGAACAACATGGGGGACAGCACAGAGCCCTGTGGTACTCCACAGGGCAGACTTCAAGGGGGGAGAATAGGGCATGGACCACTTTCCAGAATTTGGAAGGGGAATTGATATTTTAGAGAAAAGATGATTTCAAATATTTAGACTTGGCAAGTCTAGTAGCTTTTGTGCAGGCATTTCTTAACACGTGATAACTGGCATAGTCTGAGGGAATCTGAGAGGCCTTATGTTTCCTGAAAGCTTTGTCTCACTTTCTGAGACAGGTCAGTAACTCAGGGGAGACCCAGGGGTGATGGTTGTCACAAACGCTAGTGCATTTGAATGGAGTGTAGGAGTTCCATGTAGTTAGAAATTTATCTTTAAAAAAAACAAGGGATTGGTCAATGGAAGGAGCAAAGGCAATAGGATACCAATCTGAGCTGGACAGTTCACTAAGAAGGGGATTACGGTTTAAGGAGCTGAATGATCAGAGTTGCAGAATTTTGTGAGGCGGTTTTGGACTATGGACTTTCCTGACTACAAAGATTGGATAATGATCACTGAGGGCATCCAGGAGGATGCCTGATTTATTGACTCAGTGGGGGAGAGTGGGGAGATCCCAGGCTATCAGGGGGTGGTTAAGAGTTTTATGATTTAGGCGGGTAGGTTCAAGGATGAGTTGGGAGAGACTGAGGGCCGTGATGTCATTTTGTATCTTGGCAGTTGCTGTTGGCATCCAGTTTTGGTTTATATCACCCAGGATATATAGCTCACTTTCATGTGAGAGAGCAGTTATGGAGGTAATGAGATCCGAAGTATCAGATGCCTTGTAGCCAGGTTGACAGTAGGTGCCAGCTATGAAGGCAGGGGAGAAAAAAGACAAGGTAATGCTTACTACAAGTGCTTCATAGGCAGAGGGTAATGAGGATGATAGAATGGTTGTGAACTGAATTGAGCACAGGATATACATAGCTACTCCACCACCTCTGCCAGTCCTGTCCTGCATGATTATGGAATAACCTGGGATATTAATGGCAAGATCAGGTATTTTAGCATTTTACCATGTTTCTGTTAAAATTAGTATGTCAGGTGTGAGAGGGAGATTACCACAGGATGTAAAAGGTCAACTTTTGACAAGAGACTGCAGATGTTTAAGTGGAGGATTTTCATGCCCTTGGGGAGGGCAGAAGGGGTGGGGAAGTTGGTACATTAGTGGAGGGATTGCAACTGGCAGTGGTGGGTGTAGTGGGACCAGGATTGGGATAAATATTTCCTGATGTGAGTAAGAGGAGTGCTATTATGAGTGAGTAGAATTTAGGACATCAGTGAAGGGCTGAGGATTTTAAAAGTATTTGGGGGGACTAGGTGAAGTGAAGATAAGGTGGCGAAGAAAAGCTAGGAGGCTAGGAGATGAGAATAGAGTGGGGGGGGTGAGGAAAGTGAGACCAGAGTATTACAGGGGGGTGTAGGAGTTATGGCAAGCATAAAGGTAGTGGATAACAGAGTGGAGAGGAAAGGTGAGAAAGGTTCATTGGAAAGAGGAGAGGGAGGAGAGTGTGGTTCTGAGATAGATAAAATTGATAGAAGAATTACATTACACAATCAGCAGGTTAGGGTTCAGTTACAGAGGGAGGGAGGGAGAAAGCAAGAGCAGGTGGCTTGAATTGGATCACAGTGTCTTGGGAACACTGAAGCAATCAATCTGAATGCTAGCCCCTTTTCAGGGCCCGGCTGCGATTGGTCCCTGCTCTCTAAGCTGGTTTCTCCCTTGAATTCTCACTCAAAAGTTCTTTTAAGTGCAACTTTCTCTGTAAAAATTGTTGAAATGTGTGTAAATTGCAGCATCTGCTATTAGAAGTGTTTAAACAGCTTGTCCCTAGAAATGGACTGCCCATGGAGCTGCTCCAGTCCACCCTGACATTTCTGCTAAGCTTGTCCCTAGGGCCGGACTGCCTGTGGAGCTGCTCCAGTCCACCCTGCCATATCTGCTAAGGTATGCAATAGGATTCCATGCTCATCCGTCCTTTGTTCTGAAATTTAAACTTGGCACTTTTTTAGTTCGACCACCAAGTTGCCCATGGGGCATCTAGACTTGGAAACTGGCTTCAGCTCGAACTTTCCTTATTTCACCTAACCTGAACTGTGGACTCTCACTGTATCTTAAGATGAAATTTTCCCTGGTAATTTTACTGTAATACAGCTGTCGGTGATTAGCTCTGTAGACTGCGCCAATATTTTACTGCTGACTTTTACTCCTAATTCGGAGCTGAAATCGGAGATCACACTTGGAATTCACTTGGGATTCTCACTGTGCTAGCTGCTGTAAAATCCATGCACAGAGACTACAGTAAGAACATTTTCCTAGTCACTGCTAATTTAGCCCAACTCTGTGCACACGGTGAGACCTTTCAAGCTAAATCGAGCTCATGGTGTGACTTATCTCTGATCCTGCAGTTGCTTTGCTGCCAGACTGATGTGATTAATTTTAGCCTTTAATTTAATGGATATATTGGGTCTGTGCTTGCAATAGTATCGGGAATAGCTGTGGGCTACGTTGTATTTCCAGTGTGCATTTTCTGTTTGTCTCCTGGTTTGTTCTTAATTTCCCTGCTGTCTCTCGCCCTACCTTTTTCCCCATCTCATTCTCTCTGAGTATGATCTTCACCTTTCCCCTTTCTCTTGCTCCTCTCCTGACTACACCTACCGGCTAATTCTCCCCCCCACAGCAGTATATTTTAACCTCCCTCCTTTTTCTCTTCCAGCTTGTCCCTAGGGCTGGACTGCCTGTGGAGCTGCTCCAGTCTGCCCTGCTGTCTCCGCTAAGGTATGCAATAGGATTCCATGCTCATCTGTCCTTTGTTCTGAAATTTAAACTTGGTGCCTTTTTTTTTTATCCCCCTAAGGGCCACTGATCTGCCATACCTGCACGTCCTGGCTTCACCCCCAGGTCTTGTCCGGCCGCCATCCCCTCGGACTGTCTTCCGCCGACCCCATTAGGCCCAGTGGTTACCCCTGCAGCTTACCCCCGCGGCAGGGTGATGGGGGAGCACTCCCTCCGGAGCTCAACCAACCCACTCAGGATCCAGTAATACCACGCACCCAGGTGCTGGGAGAGTCCTGCTGTGGAGACGGCCATCATGCCGCTGCAACCAGTGCCCTGCTTTTTCCCTTTTACCTTCCCCCTAAGCTGGCAGCATGCAATGACGCCAATGGCCATGAACTTGCGGGCGTTCACCCACGTTCTGGTCAGGCATCAGCCCCCGACTGCTCTGCTTGTGCTCCCGGTAGCAGTGGTACCTCCAGTCTCCACCGGGGGTCCTCTCTGCACTGGGATGCCCCTGGATCCTCCCAGTGAAAGGAGAGCAGCCCATTCGGCTGCTTTCGATTCAATTCTCTCCTGCCGGGCCCCAGCACCCAGGCTCATTCCCGAACCCGGGTTGCTGGCGTGACGAGAGGTGTGGCGTCCAGCGCCTCAACCCTCAGCACCACCGGGCCGGCGAAACTTGGCACCTTTTTAGTTCGGCCACCAAGTTGCCTGTGGGGCGTCTAGGCTTGGAATCTGGCTTTATCCTAAACTATCCTTATTTCACCTAATCTGAACTGTGGACTCTCATTGCATTTTAAGATGAAATTGTCCCTGGTACAGTAAATTTTACTGTACTACAGCCGTCGGTGGTTACCTCTGTAGACTGCTCCAATTTTTTACTGCTGCCATTTACTCCTAATTTGGAGCTGAAATCGGAGATCACACTTGGGATTCACTTGGGATTCTCACTGTGCTAGCTGTTTTAAAATCCATGCATAGAGATTATAATAAGAACATTTTCTTAGTCACTACTAATTCAGCCCATCTCTGTGAACATGGCGAGACCTTTCAAGCTAAATTGGAGCTCACGGTGTGACTTATTTCTGAGCCTGCAGTTGCTTTGCTGCCAGATTAATCCCTGCAGTCACTTCGTGACTGCTCCCCGCCTACCCCAATACCCTCCCACCCTTCGCTGTCATTTAATTTATACCAAATAGTCTTGTGCTAGCGAGTTGACTGTTTCTTTTCTATCTCCCTGTATTCTCATTTGCTCCTTATCATGGATCTGTACTAGAGGGTGCTTGGACTTCGGGTAGACATTGCCTTGCCTTGGTTCCCAGTTCTTGCTCTCGCTTATCTCTTCCTGCTGGTTGCTTCTACCCTCTCCTCATCTCCCTCTGGCTGTCCTGGTTTTCTCTCAACTTCTTTCTCCATTTATTTCTCTCCTTTTTGGGTGTTCCTGCATCCCACTACCTTCCCCCTCTTACTCTCTTATTCTCTACCTTCACTCTCTTTAGCCTATTTGCTCTCCATCTCTCCCTCTACTCTCCTCCTCTTCCTTCTGTTCTCACCTCCTTACCTCCTATCTGCCCATTCACCTGTCTTACCATGTATCTCATGCATATTTACCTCCTCCTGCCAATCCTTGGTGCAATGTTTTTTCTATCACAAGTAACAGGCCCTGCTGAATACCCCACTTCTCGCCTTTTTATACTCTACTGATAACTTCTGCTACTCTAACTTACTCTCTGACCCCACCCCCTACCTGGTACCTATGTCGGGGCTCTACAATAAACTTCTTGGGGTACTGCTCAGAAACTTCTTGCGGAGGTATGCCATCTCCCATGGGTGCATCTCTCATGCTGTCATGATTGCCTCTTTCTGGATCATTACCATATCCCTTATCCTAGCAGGAGATTTTGAGACCAACCCGGGTCCCTCTGTGTCTACTACCACATCCCTGTCTCAATCATCCCACAGATGGCCTAAATCATCTTGTCTCTCTTTTGCTCACTTAAACATTAAGGCCCGGATATTCAAAAGGGTTGCGCCATGCGCAAATGGGTTGCGCATGCGCAAGTCCCAAAATGCGCCATTTAGCGATATTCAGAAGGAGGCAGTTGCGCCCCCGAAAACATGCTGAGCAACAGCGCAATGAAAATGAAGGCATGCGCAACCGAAGGGGGTGGATCCATGCATAAAGAACACAATGCGATATTCAGACGTGCGCGATGCGCAATAGCGGCACAGCCGGAAATTGCGCACTAGCGGAAATGAGCCAAAATAAAAAAGCTCAAGGAAGCGGCGCAAGAACGCTACAAGGCTGCCAAGTGGGGGAGAGTGAGAGAGAGAGAGACAGACAGACAGACAGGCAACAGGCAGACTAGGGCAGGCAAGGAAAGCATGGGCCATAGGCTGTAGAGGCCAGCGGGGGTGCCCGGTGCAGTGGAAGTAGCAGTGAGGACAGCGGGGGTAGCACAACCCACACCAGCCGGGGGGCAGAAGCCAGGGAGATGGACAGTGCCAGCTTCACATGGAAGCTGTAATGAGGTGAGAATGCATGCTGCAGGGCGTGTGGCGTGGAAGGGCCCGTCGGTATGCCCCAACAGGCAGTACCGTGCCGCATCAGCTTTGAGCTGTACACAGATGTACAGATCGTGGGCCGGTACCACCTGAACAGGTCAATACTGAGACGGCGCTGTGAGCTGTGCAGTGATGTGATGCAGGCACCCTCACGACGGAGTCACGCTCTGTCGGTGGAGACCAAGGTGACAGCCTGCATGTGCCTGCTCACCACAGGCACCTTCCAGAGGCCGACATGGGACACCACAGGCATCACACAGTCGGCCACGTCATGCATCCTCACCCAATTCCTCAGCGCACTGCTGCCACATGCTGCGGAGTACATCCATTTCCCCAGCACCGCAGCAGAGCATACAGCAAACATGCAGGAGTTCCACAGGGTAGCTTGCGTATGCCTGGCATGCTGAGGGGCCATAGACTGCACCCATGTGGCCGATTCGCGCCGCCTACCTGGGCGATGGGCTCGGCATGTCGGAACAGAAGGGATTCTCTAGTGTCAACTGCCAGGTGGTGTGTGATGCCACTGGGCGCATAATCAATGTCTGTGCCACACACCCTGGTGGAGCACATGATGCCTTCATATGGTATCAGTCTGCACTGTGCCATCGATTCGAGTGGGGACATCCCCATAGGCCATCTAGTGGGTGGTACACATGTATGGAATGCAAACTCGGGGCAAGGGTGGAATGCCACAGGTGCCATGGTAGTGGCACACAGGGATATGGCCAATATGGACCTGAACATGAGACTGATCTCCACTATCTCCACACAGGTGACAGCAGATACCCACTCCGTCCCTGGCTGCTCACACCATACCGGCGCCCCATGACCCCATCGCAGCAACGCTATAATGAGGCACATGTTTCCACACGCAACATCATAGAATGGGTGTTTGGGATGCTCAAGGCACGCTTCCGATGCCTAGACACCTCCGGCGGTGCCCTACAGTACAGCCCCCAAAAGGCCTGTGGGATATTCCTGGCCTGTTGCATCCTGCACAACATGGCCAGCGACTATGGGATACCATACAGGTTGAAGAGGGGACAGCGATGGGGGCCAGTGGCGCCGGTGTTGATGGTGATGAGCAGCCCTCTCAGGATGCGCGGGACCCCGACTGATCCAGCAGGCCCAGCTGCACGGGACACCATCACAGAGGAGCACTATGCAGAACACAGGTAAGTCAAGGAGACATGTGCAACCAACACTGTCCATGCGCAAACCACAGGCACAGGGGAACACACCAGGGGTGCATGCCGGTCAGGGAGTGGAAGGGTCCAGGCATACAAACACACCATCAGGGAGGGGTGAGCACTCATATGGACACACACACACCAGGCACAGAGCGTACATGGGCAGATGCACAGCACAGCAGAACCGACATTGCTAACACACAGCACCACCGACCACTCTCACCACCTGTACTGTCCAAGTACGTGTGTCAGATGCTGGGCACCCTTGCACCTTGGTGTACAGTACAATGCAGGCATCATCATGCACACGCACTTGTGGACAGCAGTTGGGAGGGTGTGCAGGTGGTCCGTATGTCGGCGTGGTGAGCAGAGCACCCAGCAGTGCACTGCCCACCATGACACACATTGCACATGGCAGCACCAGACAGGGCCGCACTGGGGAGACAGCTCAGTCATGTAGCACTGTCCCACGCCACCGCGGATGCGTGGGCAGCCCTGCCGTGACCCAACAGCACTGGCAGGCTGAGCAGGGGCCACATGGGGTGGCACTGTTGCACCACAGGGGTTCCACTGTGTGAGCAGCGACCTTGCCCGCACAGGGGTCTGCAGCATGCCGAACAAACCTGCACCAGGGTGCTCGGGATAGCTACAGCAGAACCCGGCATCAACAGGCCTGGTGTCGCCGCGACACCGAGATAAGTGGAAGTGAACTGTGTGGGGTGTGCAGTACAGGGCACCTGACTGTGTGCCCAATGCATCCAGACAGAGACCACTGCCTGGGTCAGCCTGTCAATGGCGGCGGTCACATCCGTCCGCATACGAACCAACCTCGGCATGGTCCAGAGCACCTCCCTGCTGTGCCACTCCACAGACACAGACAGTGCCTCCACAGACATTGCAACCCGCCTCTGCAGATGTACTGATTCCTGCAGCAGGCAGGTGTGCTCCTCAATGGGTACTGTGCCCAGCGGCATCCTGTCCCCAGGGTGTGGAAGGTTCTGATGCACAACACCCTTGAGGGTGGGCGCTGTTCGCCAGGACCAGGAATGGGCGGATCAAGGAGGCGTGGGACATGTGCCAACTCTGACACTGTGCCCCCAGACCTGGTGGGTGACTGCTGCTGCTGCCTCAACCGTTGTGCCCCGGTCCCGCTCGTTCCCACCGCTGTGCTGGCAACTGCCAGACACCTGCAGAGCCACGGTGCTGCCCCACTGGTGCTGAACAGGCACAGCCTGGGACTGTGCCAGCATGCTGGTACACAAGTTGGAACCAGAAAGGCCCAGGGCACGTGCTGGCCTGCTGTGTGTGTCCGTCATGGGACACACCTATCACTGGCCCATTGCAGTCCTTGCATCATCAATGGTGCAGAGTGCGTGCTGCAGCCATAGTTACAAGCGTGCTGGCATGCTTGCATGCCAGACTGCTGAGACACAGGCTGTGCACCCCCGCACCTGAATCACCGACACCAGAGTTGGCGGCCCAGCGTGCATGCTGCTGCAGTGCCTGCTGGCTGGTGATAGAGGTGGATGGACCCTCCTCCATGTCCAGCAGGTCATCATCCTGCCTGGACCCACCACCACCATCTCCTGAAGACGAACAGGATCTGTAACAGAAAGAGAGTACATGTGAGTGCATGGTACAACCTTCCCCCAACCCCCAACACCACCACCATGTCATACCATGCAGTGATGGGCTTCCACCTGTCTGGATCCACCTCCTGATGCACCTTCAATAGCGGCTCCACTGCATTGATGGACCAGTGTCTCCTCAGTCGGGTCAGTTTCCAACACTACTGGCGGGCCCCCCACGCCAGCATCGCCGCCTCTGAAGGCTGCCACCTTCTCCTTCACAACCTCCTGCCGGTCTGTCCCCATCTTCTTCTTGCATTCCTGCACAGAGCGCTGGTGGCTTCCCTGCAGGTTAATGGCCCGAGCTACCCCCTCCCATGCAGCCGCACGGAACTGAGGGGTGCCCCTCTGTCCACTCAGTACTGGCTCCTCATCCAGGTAGGCCTGAAAAAGGGCCTCTGTCTCTGCTGCTGTAAAGTTGGGCCTCCTCCTACGCCCACCATCCTCACCCTCACCTTGGCTCTGCTCGGTCATGGCGATCTGTATGGGCGGAAGTGGACACCTGTCACTATGCAGTCTACAGCATTTTCCCATGACCATTGTCCAGAACATCACACAGCATGCAACTCACCTCTCTCCTGCAGTAACCTGAATCTGGCCAGAGCAGCCCAATGTCGCACATTTATAGCATAATGCATGCAAATTAGGAGTGGAGCAACTATAATGACATGCAAATCGCGCCACTGCGCCTTTGAATGGCTGATCAGATGATCTGCATGTGTCGGCTGAATATCGCAAATCCGCGCTTTGCGCAATACGGTTGAGTCAGCTGAGCCAATGGCGCAGATCTGTGACTGTGTGGTACACTGCATTGCGCATGCCCAGATAGCTTACGCAGGCGTCTGCCGTGCTGCTGACGTGCTGTGTACCATCGGTAATTCAGGCCATGGCCACCATTGTGCCAGTGGCACTACAGCAATGGGCACTATATGGTGCTGTGGCACTACTGCGCAATAGTTCACTGTGGCATTGGTACGCAGCTGGTCAGTCACACAGGATGCCTATACATCAGATGGCGCTGTGCGTGGCCTTGCGTCATGGCCCATGACCTTGTGTCCGACTTTTGCCCCCTGGCGCTGTTCGCCTGCCATGTGTATGCGGCCCTATTGCGCTGTCTGGTGACAGCACTATGTGAAGTGACGGCGCTGTTCGAACAGCGCGATTGGAGCGTGTGGTGGTCTATTGCGCAACATCTCCACGTGGGGTTACGGCGCAGCGGGGTGCCATGTTGCCTGCTGTAAAGTTGGTACCATGGCTAGGAGAAGAGCTGTTCCCTGGAGCCAATTGGAACTGGCCAACTTGGTGGCCCTAGTAGAGCCCCACTATGGGGCACTTTATGGTGAGGCGCCCCTCACCATTGCCCGCACACAGGTGTGGCATCAAGTGGCCATTGACCTGGTGGGGGTCACTGGACGGTGCCGGTCTGATGAGCAGTGCCAGCACCGGTACAGTGACCTCCGCCGGAGGGATCCGGACCTTTTGGAGAGGCTGCGGTCACGTGCCAGGTGGGGCATGGTGCCTAGGCCATGTGGTGTACCATCTATGCACCTGTATTCTCGTGGGTGTGAGTGTGTTTTGGTGGCTGTGCATAGGTGATGGCTCTGCCATGGTTGGCTGTGTCAGTGTGTGCAGCTGTGAGATGAATGGGTCTGGCTGTGTGGGCAGGCACTCTCACTGGGGCAGGGGCAGTCTGCTTTGGAGTCACACTGATGTTTGTCTCAACATATGTCTCCCACAGGCCGGGATGTGAGGATGCAGGCCCAGGTTGAGGAGGGCGTGCCAGGCCCCGGTGCCAGTGGGAGTTGCCCGCAGCAGCAGCAGCAGCAGCAGCAGCAGCAGCGGCAGACACAGCTGCTTGAGCAGTGTGAGTATCATGACTTCATGGATGCTATTGCATGCTGGGGGGGAAGACCACTAGCCCTGCACAATACAACCATGCAGGAAAGGGGAGCTCATAATTCCACTATACAAGACACTAGTGAGGCCCCACCTGGAGTACAGTGTACAGTTCTGGAGACCATACCTATGTAAGGACATAGACTGGGCAGAGAAGGTTCAGAGGAGGGCAACAAAGATGGTGCATGGCTTGCATCACAAGTCCTATGAAGACAGGTTGAAGGAACTGAACATGTACTCCCTGGAGGAGAGGAGGGAGAGAGGGGATATGATAGAGACATACAAGTATTTTACAGGGAGGAACAGGGTGCAGGAAAACACTATTTTTAAGTGAAAAAGATGTTCCAGGACTAGAGGGCATGGGATGAAGTTGGAGGGAGGACGATTCAGAGGAAACATGGAAAAGAATTTCTTCACAGAACGGGTGGTGGACAAGTGGAACACCCTGCCAGAGGAAGTGGTGGGGGCTGAAACAATCACGGGATTTCAGAATGCACGGGATAGACATAAAGGAATTCTGGAGGTCAGGGGTAAGGGGCAACAGACTTATAGGAAAACAAAGTGAACTTACAAGCTCAAATGGACAGACTGGGTGGGCCATAGGCTCTTATCTGCCAACACTGTCTATGTATCTATGTATGTATGCACGACACAGGTGACATGCATCATTGTCCAGTATCACAGCACGACTGTGTATGCTTCACTGGTGGTCCATGCATGCACTGGGCACATAGCTGTGTAACTGGCATCGCACCACGTTGCCACGTCACTTGACAGCCTTGTTTGTGCTGTGATGGACATGGGCAGTGTGTGTGTGCAGTGGTGCGCATAGCTGGTGCCGCCTGTTTGTGATGGCCATGTGCATGTTCACTGTGGGTGGGTGCATGCCATCACAGGTGCGGGACATTGGGCTATATGGCTTGCAGGTTGGGTGGTGTTCAGGGTTGTGGTCAGTCACAGCCATTGACTGTGTTCCCATTTTCCTAGGCCTCGAGGCTCTCAGGAGGATTAGACGGGATATTCGGGCCTCACACAAGTGTCGATGGAGAACCAGGCAATCCTCCAGTCCATCAGGCGCCATGGCCTTCGGAGGAGGCAGCACAGGACAGTCGGAACCAGGAAGAGGATGAGCAGCCAGCTGGGCGTCAGCTGATGATACCTTCCCACTTCTCCCATCCCTACCACTGCCTTCCCTCTCCAAGTTGTTCATCCCTACCCTTGAACACCCCTACCTAGTACCCGTCCCCCTTGTAAATAGTTGTTATTGTTTTGTTCTTTACTATTTGGATATTTAAATATACATTTCTATTTTGATATGAATACTGTGTTGGTCTCTGATTTGCAGCTGGCTATGGGTGCTCAGTTGCAGGGGTGTACATGCCATCTGGGGTGGTATGGTCGTGTGTGTGTGTGTGTGTGTGTGTGTGTGTGTGTGTGTGTGTGTGTGTGTGTGCATGGGGAGGTATCTCCAGCATCGCAGTAACTTTCTGTTGGTCTTGCCGTCTGCTGCCACCCACTGCTGGGTGCACAGGGTGTGTCTGGCTTGTATGCTTCTGTGCTGCACGGGGTTGACATGTGCTGGGGGGGATGCATGGTTTCCTGCAGTGCCAGTCACTGCATATAGGTGGTGTCTTGGGGTCACAGTGCAGGGTGTGCTGTGCGTACAGGGGGCTGATGTGCACTGTGGTTGTCAACCCCCTGTGTGTGGCACTCTCAGCCTGCCAGTGGTTGTGCTGGGGTGTCATGGCTCTGCTATGCTTTGTTGGCTTGTCCCATGGGCCAGTAGATCATCCGTCCACACCCCAGTGATGCTGTGCTTGGGGTGTGCAGGTGTGGTGTTGGTTCTGCAGTGTGTTCCTGTGCCCATGTGTGGCATGGCTGGCGTGGGCCCTAGCCTGCCTCCCTGGATGTGCAGTTCCATTGCTCTGGGGGGCTCTGCTTGCGCTATAGCACCTCTGGACTGCTCAGCTGGGCTGCCCTGGTTGCGCCATAGCGCAACATTTCTGCTCAGCTTCTCCTTCCTGGTTGCGCTATGGCACAGTATGTGCGATATTCAGATGTTGGTTGCTTGCGCAATTTGTTCTGATCCATGTTTGAATATAGCACCTGTTGCGCATAAGCGCAATTGGTTTGTGCTTGCTCCTGCTGTTGCGCTCATTCTGGGCACAGTTTGAATATCTGAGCCTAAGAGTCTTACTGCCAATCATCCTAAGGTCGAGGCCTGGGTTAGCTCTAACAGCCCTGACAGTTTAGTCTTGGCTGAAACCTGGCTGAAACCCTCTATTGGTGACTCCCTTTGTGCTATACCAGGTTATAATTTACTTCAGGTTGATCTCTGTAACTCCAAAAGAGGGGGCGGGCCTGGCACTGTACTTCAAATCGCATCTCAATGTGACTCTCATCCAATGCCCCCCCCCCCCGGTTAGTTGCATACCTCTCAAGTGTCCCTGATTTTCAGGGACGTCCCTGATTTTGCCTCAAAATTTTACTCTGTCCCTCCTAAAATTTGTGTTTTTGTGTATAAACAGTGGGGACTGTAGGCACAAAACAATGTCAAGCATTAAAGTTACAGACTTGTTCTTCTTTAGAAAATGCATTGTGCACTAAGCCCCATATTCTACCAGCTTTCTGGGTGGATAGCTCTAATTTTGAAGATGTGTCCCTGATTTTGGTCCTTTGTCCCTGATTTTTTCAAGCCTTGTCCCTGATTTATGAGGCAGGAGGTTGAGAGGTATGGTTAGTTGTGAGGTACTATATTCACTCTGTTACTTGGGGATATAAAAAAAAATTCACATCTTCTGCGTCCACATACCTCCTAGATACTCAAGGTCGGGTCTGGAAGAATTCATCGAACATGTGCCCTCTGAAAGGGGAAAAGTGAAGTAATCTGCATGGGTGACTTTAAGCAGGACTGGGCTGGGCCCAGTTACCCCCTCCTATCTTCTATCGCTAGTAATGCAGGCCTCTATCAACTTATCCAGGCCTCAACCAGGATATCCAGTCATGGTTCCTATACCACCTTCATTGATTGGATTCTGACTAACAGGAAGGAGAACTTCCCAGCCACTGGAGTGCTACCTGACATTATAAGGGATCACTGTCCGGTCTACTGCATCTGGGACACCTCCCCCCCTTCCCATCTAAAGTCTTATCTTTCTCAAACATCTCTAAACTCAGCCCTTCTGCGTTCCTGCATGATATTAACGTGGTTGACTGGTCCCCAATGTATATGACCAAAGACATTAACATTGCAGCTGCATACTTCAGTGATACCCTACTCTCCCTTCAGAATCTGCATATCCTGGTCTCTACATGTAGGGTTAAAGGCAAAGTCACTAAATGGCTTAAGTGCCCTCTACTCCAGCTGCTAAAACTGAGGGATAAACTCTGGTCAGTTTGGAAGTCCTCCTCAACTCAAGCTGACTTCGAGGCCTATAGGTCCTTACGTAATTCCTGTAAAAGGGAAATTTGCTTGGCCAAGAGTGTTTACTACCAGAGCCTTCTCAGGTCCTCTACTTTGAACCCTACATGTTACTGGTCACAAATTAAGGAGATCCTGGGGAACAACAAGCCTATGACTCCAAATAAAATGTTAATAAATGATACTCACTGTAATAATCCTTTTACCATAGCTAATGTCTTTAACTCCCTTTTTTCCTCTCTACCCATCCCCTCCACTTCTCTTACCGTCACTTCCCAGGTATCCCCTCCCCAACTAGCTTCTGCTCCGCCCGCACTTGAGCTGACTTCAGTCACAAGTCAAGAGGTACTTAAACTGCTAAGGTCTATTCCTCATAAAGGTAGTACTGGCCCTGATGGTATCCATCCTAGAATTCTAAGGCAGTTTGCCTCCTACCTTGCAGTACATGTTACCAGGCTTATCAATCTCTCCATCTATTGTGCCTCTGTGTCATTGGTCTGGAAAGTTGCCAGAACCATTCCTGTCTTTAAGAAAGGTGATGACAGAATCATGTCAATTTACAGGCCCATTTCTCGCCTTCTCACCCTCAGCAAGCTGCTTGAGAAACTTGTTCATCGTCAGGTTTCTTGTCACCTTCTGAAATGTAACCTTCTATCCCCGGTTCAACATGGCTTTAGGGCTGCCACAGTACTGCTACAGCTCTTACTCAGCTTACTAGCAATGTTAAAAATAACATGGATAAGGGTCTACTAACTGAGGCTGTGTTCACTGATCTTTCAAAAGCTTTTGACATGGTAAATCACCCCCTTCTACTGGCTAAGCTGTGCACCCTCGGTGTCTCTTACTCCACCCTTTCCTGTTTCGGCAGCTACCTTGAAAACCATTCTCAGGCTGTCTCCTTCTGTAAGTCTCTCTCCTCTCCTGTCCCTATCACCTGTGGTATTCCAGAGGGTTTGATCCTTGGTCTCCTACTCTTCTCCCTCTTCGTCAACGATATTCCTTCCCCTTTCCACTGCATCATTCTCATGTATGCTGATGACCTGGTGCTTTACTCAGCCTCCAAGTCTATGCCTGACATCAATCTACATCTCTCTCTTGCATTTCAGACTGTCCAATCCTGGTTCTCATCCAACCACCAAGTCCTAAACATATCCAAGACACAGGCCATGCTCTTTGGGTCCTCTCGTAAGGTGCCCACTGAGTCCCCTATGCTCCTGGTTCAGAGCTGCGATGGGAAAGCTGTCTCCAACACTTTAGCCTTCAAGTACTTAGGGGTTACGCTGGATCCGGCACTGGACTTTTCCGTGCACATTAACATGGTTTGTCACTCTGTAAATGCCAAGATTGGCGCTGCTTACAGGGTGTGTCACTCACTCACTCAGGCTGCTAGGATCTCAGTTGCGAAAGGTGTTTTTCTCCCCCAACTGCTATATGCCCTCCTTGTCATATCTCATGCCAATGCAGGGGTTCTTCACAAATCGGACATGTCCTACAACAATATTTGTAGATTTTCCCTATCTGCTCCTCGTCTAACCAATCACTCTCTTCTCTATTCTGCCTTAAACTGGCTGTCTCTGGGTGCCCTCCACTCATACACACTAGGGTGTTTTGTTGACTCCTTTACCAGATCTCCTCGTCCCTCCACTCTGGTGGACATGTTTACCCTGGTCTCTCACTCTCTCTCTCACACCTTGAGGTTCTCTTCCTACCCCTTACTCTCTGTTCCACATTGCTCCACGAAAATGGGAGAGCAAGCTTCCTCCTACTTTGCCTCTAGGTTTTAGAACTCTCTCCCCATTCGTGTTAAGAATTCCACATCTCACCCCTCTTTTATAGCATACTCTATTTTCCCACCTCATAGCCCTTGACAGCTGTGACTGCACTTAACTTCTGCTTCCTTTCTCTCTAGCTAGTCCTTGTTGTGTCCTTGCCCTCCTTCAGGAGTTTGTCCTCTGCTCATGAGCCAGTTTCTATCTATTTTTCCCTTGGTGGGTCTAATGCCTTGTTTACTGCAATATGAAGTACATTTTTGTAATCTGAGCCTACCTGCCTATTTTCTCCCCTCAGCTAGGCCTGTTAATTGTCAACATTGTTTTGGAACACTGTATGCTGCAATAACGTCAACTTTCTTTCTGTAAAATTGTTTGCTGCAACTAACCTCACTACTGTTGCTGTTATCCATGCGGTGTACATTCTACTGGGGCTGTCTCTGTTTTTTGTGGATAGTACTCCTGCCTTTGGAATCTGATTGTTTTGTCAGTACTGCATTGTCATATTGTTATAATGTTATATTGTTACATTGTTATGTTGTACTCTCCCGGGTCATGCCTGAAAACAGGCAGGACTTTTGCCTAGTGCACTTACCTGGTTACCAAAAGCAAATAAATAAATAAACTTACTGTTGCTTGGCAGGAAACAATGATTACAGCCCCTTCTCACCCTTTTGTCTGGCCCCAGACCTTGGGCATCAAAGCAATCCACATTCTTTTGTGCTGTTAATTTTAGACTCCCTGCTGGCTCTGTCAGCCCTGTTGTCCAAAGGTCAACATTAACCCTTGCTCTCCTTCTATTCCCCAGCCAAGGAATACCTTTTCAGGCTCCCCACATCGAAGCTGAGGGAGACTCATAACTGTTCAGCCAGTGGTACTGTAGCCTCCACCCAAGACCACAGCATCGGATCCAAGGCTTGCAAAGGTATGGCAACTTTTCTTCTGCCCCTCCCCCACTCCTGCCTATTATTAAATACTCTAGCTACCCCCCCCACTTCCCCACACCCACCGGTATCACTTTCCTCCTATAAGAGTACAGTTCTCTGATTTCTCCTCTTCATTCTATTTTCTGGACCTTGAACTAGCCAGGCAGAGCCCTGTCTAAACTTACTAAATCTAACTGGAATTATCTCCCCTAGTGTGGAATTTCTAATATTTACAATATCCGCCTTTGGCCTGGGTCTCTAAGCTACCAGACCACACTGTACTCAGGCATACACTGCGCTGCAAAAGATTTTAGTAGCCTGACATAGCTTCCAGGACATATAAGTGGCAGCATTTTACCTCAAGGCTACATTATGAGGGGGTTCCTGTGGCTTTCCTTACTGTCACTACTAGCTGTGGCACTGGTTGACTTCTACCAGCCATCTCAGTTGTCACCATGCACAGATAACAACTCCCCATTGTGTAGTAATGCACATAGTAACCTATACCTTGATTGCCTATGTGCTCTTGAGCTTGTCCACCTGCTGCCTTACACCTGGTTTAGTCCTTTTGGTAGGACACATACCAAACTTCCTTTTACAGGGCCCTCCTCCTGCTATGCCTAATTTTGACCACCCACTGCATTTTGCAGTTAGAGTGTTAGTTTTTGCAGTGATAGGCCAGTATAGGTACAGTGGCAATGCTCCACACTTCAGATCTAACAACTCCCATAGACGTGCAAAGACTAGGAATTTTAAGCTAACCTTTGCCGCTCTTAGAAAACTATTGCTTATCCTATTACTGTGCTCCAGCAATGTAGAGCTCAACCCCGGCCCTCCTGAAGCTATAGCTTCACCAGCTGATCTAGCAAGGATTAAAGGTATGAACTTTCTGCATATTAATGTATGCAGTTTGTTAAAAAAGTCTACTATGATCCAAGCCTGGGTGAACCATACCTCTTTTGATATTTTAGTGGTCTCTGAATCCTGGCTCAGACCAGCAACCTCGGGCAGGGAAGCTAACATCCCCAACTATGCCTTGTTTAGAGTTGACAGGAAATCCAAAGGTGGAGGGGTGGCCATTTATGTTAAGGATAAGTTCTTGGCCACCTGCATTGACTTGTCTTCTGTCCCTAGTGAATTTGAATGCTTATCGCTCAAGGTGGAGTTTACGCAGACCAGCGTGATCTATGTAATAGGATGCTATAGACTTCCATCCACAGGTTTACAGCTCCTGCCACACCTAAGTGTGAGGTTGGAACAAGGCTCTTTAGAAACAACCATCTTAGGGGACCTTAACCTCAATTGACTTTCCAGCCATCCAGCCCTTCTTTCATCCTTCTGTGATGCCCATGGGCTAATGTAACTTATTGTTGAACCGACTCACCCCAATAAAAGGAACCGCAGTAATAGTACCCTACTGGACTTTATCATGGTGAGTAAACCTCATCTTTTCACCCATGCTGGTACCTTTTTCTCTGATGTCAGTGACCATTGCTTCATTGCTAGAGTAAGATCAGTCAACAAACTCCCTTCCACAACAAAGTTCTGTGTATAGAGATCAAGATGTAACTTTGATTTGTTTTCATAAACAGTCCCTGCATTGGCAAGACTTCTACTTGGCAAAAACAGTTATCTCTGCATATGACATCTTCCATGACATCTTGTCGGGGGCTCTCCATAAATATGCTCCTCTGGCTAAAGTCCTCATAAGGAATAATGACTGTAGATGTTTCTCTCCAAACTTAAGACTCTGTTGCTAGAAAGGGATAAGCTTTGGAAAAAAGCTTGTAGACTTAATACCCCTATGTATTGGAGTCAGTTTAGATGGGTACAGACTTTATGCACGAAAATGGTCAGAGAATCAAAGGTTACTTTTTTTCACTTGGAATTCAACTCCACTGCAAAGAGCTCAGCTAAATTCTGGAAAACTATTAAGAACCTCTCTGGCCACACTCCTGGCAACCCTCATCCAACTAAGATTAGCTCTGGGAACTCAACTATCAATGATAGGCTGGAGATTTTAGGTTCCTTTAATAAACACCAGGAAAAGTGCTGGTACTAACTCCCTAGATTCTTACCTCATAAAGATTCCCTATCATGTATTAGCGATACCTATGACTCACCTATTTAACTTATCACTGTCTCAGGGTATTCTACCACCTATATGGAAGACAGCACATGTAATTCCTCTCTTTAAATCTGGGGACCCCTGTGATCTCAATAACTACAGGCTGATCTCCCTTCTTCCTGTATTTTCTAAATTACTAGAGAAAATTGTGAGTGCACAGCTGTGATCCTATGTTGAATCTATGAATCTACTAAACCTGATGCAGTCTGGCTTCAGAACTAATCACAGCACCATCACAACCCTTGCCAAAGTGACTAATTATTGGCAGAGGAAGTTGAACAACAGAACTATGTCCATGCTGTATTTCTGGATTTAAGCAAGGCTTTTGACACTGTTGATCATAGCCTGCTCCTTTTCTCCCTGCATAATATAGACATGGACTTTCCATTACTGGGATGGTTCACTGACTGTCTAACAGGATGCCTACAGCAAGTCAAAGCCAAAGACAACTGTCACCTCTTAAACCTCTACAATGAGGTATGCCCCAGTGATCAATGCTAGGTCCCCTAATGTTTGTGATCTACATTAACAGTATCAACATTTGTATAAACAAGACCAATATTCATCTGTTTGCAGATGATATTATCCTTTACTTAAGCCACCAAATGCCAGAAACTGCCTGTGAAGACCTCCAACCTGAATTTAATCTGCTGCAGAGCCAACTACTTCACAAAAAGCTCATTCTCAATGCTAAAAAACACAAAAGGGATGCTTTTATCTCCATTTGCCATTCAGCTAATCCAGTGACTATTGGATCAGTTTCCCAGATTACCACCATGTTAGGAGAAAAATTGGAATTCGTCAAAAAATTCAAGTACCTGGGAGTGTGGCTAGACCACAGACTTTCCTTTACTGAACACGTTGAGGATCTGCTAAAAAAAACTAAGACAGAGGCTGGGACTCTTCTTTAGAATTAATCAATTTCTCACCAGAGATGCTAAGTTATGTTTGATCCGATCAACGTTTCTATCATTGATAGACTACGTGGACTTCCTATACCGCCAGTGTCCTATCTCTTGTTTGATAAAATTGGACACACTCTATCACAGAGCCCTGAGGTTTGTAATGGGACTTCCCTTCAGCATGCATCACTGTTCCCTGTATGTGGCTGTAGGATGGATCTCCCTTAAGTTCAGAAGAGATAGAAATGCTGCACTCTGTACCTTCAGAGCTATATCAGAAAAACTGCCACACTCTATTTCCAGCTGCCTCCCATTAAGCATAATAGATAACTACACACTAAGAAGTTACTCATTTATCTTTCTCAAGGCACCTAAGGCTAAATTGTGCTTTGGCAGAGTGGCACTAAGCTTTGTGCTGCCTTCTGTATGGAACAAACTGCAAAAAAAACTCCCAAATTGAGCATCTCTGTCTGCCTGACTGCCTTCAAGACACTATATTCCCACTCAATCAGAGAGGTATGCAAGTGTTTTTCCCTCCCAAGATTTGCATCTGGGTCTGCCATGTTACCCCATCCTGTCTGGAACAGTATATAAGACTTAAGTATTCTGATTCTGTCCACCACCTTCTTATGCCCTAGCCATTCCATCATCTCCATCTGTATCCTCACTCCCCCACTTCTTTTGTCCCCATCTTAACTCCAGTACGTGTCTCCCATCTAAAGGGTAGGAATTCCTTGTACTCTTTGGTTAAGACTACCTCCTCACCCCTTTCCCTGTACCCTGTGCTCCTTTTATTTCCCAACTGGTTCTCCTCCACTATCCCATGCACTCTCTCCCCCACCCCACCTTGCTTCTCCCACTGTACCTCTGTACCTCTACTTATTCCCTCTTTTTCCCCCACCCCTCCCCTCTATCCTGACCTTCCTGCTGACCAAGATGTTTTCAGCCTACTATATTATTTTAACTATGATTCTTTTTTCTTCTCTATTATTATGCCCTGATTGAATCTATGCACATGCCCCTACATTTTGTATTATTGCCTCGAGTGTTACGGGCTTGTATGTTCTATTGTTCCTTGTTGACCTGTTGTCAATATTTAACCTACTTGTTCTGATTGTATACAATGTACTACTTCGTATTGTTATGTTTACTATGTTCCATCTAGGTCCTTCATGCAAATGAGCATTGCTCAATGATGTTCGCCTGGATAAATAAAGATTTTGAATGATTGATTGGTTCATTAATTGAAGCTGGGGGTTCTTTTGCAGGGGTGCTGTAGCAACAGAGGACGGAGTTGAGAAATGTTTATTTACAAATTTGAGCAGTTCAGTCCATGGCTTTGCTGAGGCTGGAAGCTGCAGAGGGAGGAGGAAGCACATTACATTCAATCTTTCTTTAAGATACAGTCAATGATCATAATATGACTGCAGTATTTTGTTACTTTTGTTTCATTGGTTAATTTGATGTGGTGATATAATCCCCCAGTGAGTGTGCACACGCACATACACACACACACACACACACACACATTTTTTATGCTATACAGAGAGGGGCAGATAATAATGGTACAATTATGCAATCTTCTCACTGCATTCACCTTATAATACTAGCTTGAAATATAACATCTGTATTGGACTGTAACCCATCTATTGTCCCTGCTTATTGCGGTAACACCTCACTGACTTTATTTCAAGATTATCTCAATCTTAATACTGATATTGTCTCTTTCTGCTCTACTCTAATGATTAAAGGGAATATAAAAGTAAACCTCTTTTCAGTAGTTTCCTTTTCATTCCACGTTGGAGGGAGGAGTGGAGGATGTGCAGTTAAGATGCATGCTTGTTTCATGGACTTTTTATTATAATCACATAGAGACACAGAGAGAGAGAATCTGTTTTAAACCAATAGCATCTCAATTAACTATTTTGTCTGTGGGGAGTGGAGCGTGGGCAGTACCAATAACAAAAAAAAAAACTTGTTTCTATAGATAAAGTACACACCCTATCTGAAGTCATAACTAAATCCAAGAGAATGAATGAATGAATGAATGAATGAATGAATGAAAACAGACAAAGGAACAAAGATGCTGTTTCTTTGTGAGGTCACATTTTTGAATGTGACTGACATTCTGAAGTTGTATAGTCTTCTGAATTTGGTGGTGCTAGATACTAGTAACCTAAATTACTGAAGGATGTTGCAATTAAGTCACTGTTAAGTGGTTAAAACCATAAAATGTAGCCAACACTTTAAAAAATTAGTTCCCCAATGCCTTAGCATACTTATTTATTTAGTGTTTCACCAGGAGAAAAACATGCTGAGCAAAAATAACTAGTTTCCAGATCTATCGGGAGAAGGGGAGAGGGATAAGCTTAAAAACATTCTACAAAGATACATTTACACAATTGTAAAATACATAGAATGAATAAGAGGTGGATAATAAGTGAGTAAGAGGTGGATTATATGGGGTGCTTTTAATTTAAAGAGCCATAACCTCAAATATTATACTGTAGAAACCCTTAAAGGAATATTATGCTGTAGACCCCATTTAAAGAGACAAAAAAAAAATCCTCTGAAAAAGTCTCCATGTTCCCCAGTCTCAGCTGAGCAAAGTTTGCCATTGAGGACATTCAAGGACTGAGGTCAATGGCAGTAGAGCTCCTTTTGGATTGACTCAGCTGCTGTCTCGGGACCCTCATTCATTTTTGTTTTCTGTCAAAAAAATGCTTATGTAATGTTACTTGTTTTATTTCAAAAAACACAAACACAGTTAAAGTAACTTCACAAGGCAGCAGTCTGACAGTGGCACAGCTTTACAGTGATGCAGACAGTTACTGTACTGCATGTGTCTCCTGAAGCTCGTTATAACTAACAGCTCGTAATGCTGCAGGGAGCTGCAGCTTATGGAACATGTTGCATTTTTTATTCTTGTTTTGTAAACCAGTCAGCACCCTCTAAACCAAAGCTATCAGAAGTGTGGTAAATGCATGGTGCATAATAGCTTTTGGTGCCAGGCTGAGCAGTTTTGATACTGAGTAGCCTATGAGCAAAAGCAGACACATTGCTGCCTAGGCATTTTTTTCTGTAAATGTGCAGGTTACTATTTAATATTATCATAGTCAGGTAGTGAAAATCTAGATCCACTGTATAGTATTTCTCTCCAGCAGCTTGCACGCAAGAGCAGTACATTAATCAACGCCTCTGCCACCTGTTGGCAACTAGGTTTACTATTATTTTAATAAATATGTAATCAAATCATTAGTATTGTGATAAACAACATATTTTATAACAAAAATAATAATTGCAACCTGCACACTTAAAAATGGATTGGCACTGTGACAAGAAGTCTGATTTTGCTCAGAGGGTTCTCAGTGCCTAAACTGCTCAGCCTGTCATCCACAGCAATTGTACTTCATCTATTTGCCCACATTTTGATTAATGGGAATCAAAGTTTAAGTGTTCTTGTGGGACACCATAATATAAAAAGTGTGCCCTACATGATTTGTAAAGGAGAATAAAAACTCAACCATTTTCCTAAGTTATAGCTTTATTTTTTTAACTGTGTTTGGGCTTTGCAAACAAAAGTACTGTGTGTAAAATTACATATTCTTTTTTTTTCAGGAAAAAAGTGAATGAGGCTCTCAAGATAGCAGCTCAGCTGATCTTAAAGGAGGTCTCAAAATGGGGACTCTTTTGGTGACTTATACGTCACTGATAATTGCTTGTACAGTGGGTTGTGAAGTGTTAATAAAATTATATAATTACCGGTGACCATAAATATCAACTGAATAACTGTTTTGTTAAAAATGCATATCAACCGGATTTTGGGTTATTATGCTCCAAAGCAGGGGCATAGCTACAGGGGTGCAGGGGGTGCAGTGGAACCCGGGCCCACGAGGTTTGAGGGGCACAAATCATAGAAACATAGACTTTGATGGCAGATATGGTCCGCTTGGCCCACCTAGTCTGCTCATTTCCCTACCTAGAGGATAAGCTGCAGATCCTATTTAACCAACAGCCTATTTCTTCCTACCCCCCACAAAAATTGCCTTTTGTCTGTCCCATGCATTCTTGAATTCTCCCACAGTTTTAGACCCCACAACCTCCTCAGGAAGGCTGTTCCATGCATCCACTACCCTCTCTGTGAAAAAATACTTCCTCACATTGCCCCTGAGCTGTCCCCTCTATCTTCAAATTGTGTCCCCTTGTTCTTGCACATCTCTTTTTCTGAAAGATGCCACCCTCTTGGACTTTGTTGATTCCATGGAGGTACTTAAAAGTTTCTATCATGTCCCCCCTCTCCCTTCTTTCCTCAAAGGTATACATATTAAGCTCCTTTAGTCTCTCCTCGTATGGCTTCTCTTGCAGACCCTGCACCATTAAAGTTGCCCTCTTCTGAACTGCCTCCTTCCTGTCTATGTCCTTGTGGAGATGGGGTCTCCAGAATTGGATGCAGTACTCCAGATGGGGTCTCACCAACTGTCTGTACAAGGGGATAACAACTTCCTGTTTTCTACTGGTGATACCTCTCCCTATACATCCCAGTATCCCCAGCCCTCCCTACTGTCTTCTCACATTGCTTGCCAACCTTAAGGTCATCTGATATGATTACCCCCAGGTCCCTTTCCATTTTTATTGTTCTTACTAACCCCCCCATTGTGTAATCTTCCCCTGGGTTTTTGTTTCCCAGGTGCATTACTTTGCACTTCTTTGCATTGAATCCAAGCTGCCATACTTCTGACCATTCCTCTAACCTTGCCAAGTCCCTTTTCATCCTTTCCATGCATCCTTGTGTATCAACCCTGTTGCAGATCTTTGTGTCATCTGCAAAGAGGCATACTTTACCTTCCAGTCCCTCTGCAATGTCACTTATAAAGACATTAAAAAGGACTGGACCCAGTACTGAACCCTGCGGTACCCCACTAGTAATTCCTCTTTCTTCAGAGTGGACTCCATTTACAATTACCTTCTGTGTCCTGTTGTTCAGCTAATGTTTTACCCAGACTAACACCCTGGGACTCACTCCCAGGCTGGTTAATTTGACTACTAATCTTTTGTGTGGGACTGTGTCAAATGCCTTGCTAAAGTCTAGATAGGCCATGTCCACAGCCCTTTTCTGGTCTACTACTTTGGTCACCCAGTCAATGAAATCAATTAGAGTCATCTGACATGACCTTCCCGCTGTAAACCCATGCTGCCTTGGGTCCTGTGCACAACTGGTCTCTAGGTACTCAACAATTCTTTCCCTCAGAAGTGATTCCATCACTTTCCCTACCACAATGGTCAAACTGACAAGTCTGTAGTTTTCTGCCTCTGTCTTGGTCCCACTTTTGTGAAGGGGAATCACATCCACCTTCTTCCAGTCCTCAGGTACCACACCATCCTCCCATGATTTGTTAAAAAGGGTAGTCAATGTTGTCACTAGTTCTCTGCTTAACTCTTTTAGAATTCTGAGGTGAATTCCATCTGGCCCCATTGCTTTGTCCACCTTCAGTTTTAGGAGTTCTTTCAGAACCCTTTCTTCTGTGAAAGGACTGGGATTGACCCCCTTCTCCAGAGTGCTTCTGTTAATTGGATTAGGCACCTCCCCCACATCCTGTTTTGTGAATACTGAACAGAAGTATTCATTCAGTATCCCTGCTTTTTCACTGTCACTCTCTGCCTACCCACCATCCATTCTATTCAGCATCACTATCCCTCCCTTTATCTTTCTACACTCCCTGATATACTTATAAAAGGTTTTATCCCCCTTCTTAACCAAGTTAACTATCTTTTCCTCAGTTTGTGCCTTTGCTATTCTGACTACCCTCCCTGCTTCCTTCTGCCTTAACTGGTACAGTTCTCTGTCCTGCTCCTTCTGTGTTTCCTTCTACTCTAAATGCTATCTTTTCTCCCTAACCTTCACTGCCACCTCTTTTGAGAACCATAGTGGCTTTTTCTTTCATTTTGATTTGTTTATTTGCTTCACACAAAGGCTTGTTGCCTCTGTGATGGCAGTTTTGATATTTGCCAGTTTTTGCTCCACCCTTTCTTCTAGCCTATTTGCTAGTGCTTTTCTAAGGCACTCTCCCATCTTGCCAAAGTCAGCTCTCCTGAAATCCAGAACCCTCACTTTTGTATGGCTTGACTCTGTAGCTGAGTTTATCATAAACCACACTGTTTGGTGGTCACTTGTTCCCAAATAGTTACCCACTTCTAGATCTGAGATCCTCTCACTGTCTCCATTTAAGAGTACAAGGTCTAACATTGCTCTTTCATGAGTAGGTTACAAAACTAGCTGTTTGAGGCATGCCACCTTAAGGGCATTAAGAATGGCCCTGTTTTTGGATGTGGCTGCCGTAAAGATGCTCCAGTTGACATCTGGCATGTTAATGTCCCCCATCAACAGTATCTCCCCCTTTCTCTGCCATCCTAAGTATGCCCTCTATCATATCCTTGTCCACTCCATCCCCCTGACATGGGGGTCTATATACAATCCCCGTGCAGATTGTGGTGCCATTTCCAGTCTCTAAGGTGACTCACAGTGCCTCCTCTCCTCCCTGCTTACTCTTTTGTTCAGTTGCTTTTATCCCTTTCCTTACATAGAGAGCTACTCCCCCCTTCTGCCCTCCCTGTCTCTCCTATAGGTTGTGTTCCCTGGTATGTTAACATTCCAGTCATGGTTCTCTGTGTACCATGTTTCGGTGACTGCTACAATATCCAGGCATCCCTCTTCCATCAAGGCCATCAGTTCAGGGAACTTGCTGCCCAGACTACAGGCATTGGTACTCATTACCCTCCATTTCTTGATGGCCTTACCCCTTTTTGCCCCATCTGTGTCCTTATTGCATTTGTCACTTTCTCTGTTTACCCCAGTGCTTCTCCCTATTGACATCTCTATGTTGGTGTCTACCTCACTTAGTACCCTGATATTTTGGGGGGACTAGGATTTCCCTGCTCCTTTCCAGTGCTTCCCCCCTTGGCTAGTTTAAATGATTGTCAATGAAGTATTTAAACCTATCACCTAGGATCCTTGTTCCCCTCCTGGACAGATGCAGACCATCATGCCAGTATAGGCCTGCATCCCTCCAGGTGGATCCCCAGTCCCCAATAAAGCCAAATCCCTGAGCTCTGCACCAGTTTTTCAACCACTGATTGAATCCCATGGTGTGGAGCACCCTAGCCTCACCCGTGTCATAGACAGGCAGCACCTCTGAGAAGGTTACTGTGTGTGCTATTTGTCTAAGGCCCCTCCCCATCTCCACAAATGCTTCTTGCACTGCTCTGATCCCTTTCTTAGCCAGGTCATTTGTCCCTAGGTGGACAGTGACATCCAGCTCCCTCCCCTGTGCAGCTGCTCCTGCGATCCTGAGGATTTGCTCCCTGTCCCTCCAAGCCATGGTGCCAGGCAGGCACCTTACCTCCCTCTCCCCTTCCTCCCCCAGTTCTACCTTCCTAACAATGGAGTCCACCACCAGGAGTTGTTTCCTTCCCCTGCAGGGTCCCATGCCACCCTCCTGTGGGTCTCCTTTGTGGAGGTTCCCAGCATCCTCCTTGGTCTCCACTGCAGGTGCCTCCATAGAGGAACCACACTTTTCCAGAACGGTATAGAAATTGTGAAGAGGTACAACTGGTGGAATGTGACTCTGTTCCACCACCCTTAACCTCCCTGAGCCCACTGTGGTCCACCCACTCCTCTTTCTTGGCAACCTCTGAGGCAACAGCAGTGACCCAAGTGGTCCCAGGGTGGGAGAGGAGATCCCACAAATCCTGGCCAACTGAGCCTGGAGATGAGCAACCACCTCCCTCAGCCCAGAGAGGTGTCTGCAGAAGAGACAACACTGCATCCTCCAAAACATCTCCCGGAAGACTGCTGCTCCACAGCCACTGCACTGCTCCCCTCCCATCACATCTTTTTTCTGGCCCCCTAACTGTTATTTGGAATACTTCCTCTTTCCTCTGTTTATTTCTTTTTTTCTTCTCTCCATACTTACTTACTGCCTCTGCACCCTTTTAGCTCCTGATCTTCCTGTTCTGAGACAAGAAGTTCCTATATTTCTCAGTAGTCTTCTTACTCGCTCAGAGTCAGACCTCCAGCAGCTGGGGGAAGGGGCGGAGAGCTACTCTTGCCCTTCTAGGATAGTGAGTCTTTGGTGACTCTGTGATCTCTCACTTCCTGCTCCAAAACAGGAAGTTTCTGTTGTCAGTTAAATCCTGTGCCTATAAAAGTAGACCTGGTTTAGGGTGTGGGGGGTGGAGAGGAAAGATAGAGGGCAATATAGTCCCAGTAGAGAAGTTTTAGTTATACCGGTAGCTCCTCCCTCCTGGCATTCTGTCTTCTCTGGCAGAAGCTATCTAGGGCAGTGTTTATATCTGGACTTAACCTGGCTCCTTCTAGCTAAGCCACTCCCCCTACTTTGCAAATCTTTCT
The DNA here is from genome assembly GCA_016271365.2 of Neoceratodus forsteri. Taxonomy (NCBI): domain Eukaryota; kingdom Metazoa; phylum Chordata; order Ceratodontiformes; family Ceratodontidae; genus Neoceratodus; species Neoceratodus forsteri. The sequence goes on along the minus strand of CM057450.1, from coordinate 652,454,914 downwards.
ACACTTAGCTAATTTCACAGATAACAATTCCCTTCTGACACCTGTGACAAGCACCTAGGTAAGTATACAGATAACAAAGATAACAGATAACAATTTACTTCAACTACCTCTGACAAACATACCAACTCCTTTTTTTTACCCTAAATTGAAGGTCCCAGTACAAATGATCTAGTTCTTAGTCCCAGTAGAGAAGTTTTAGTTATACCAGTAGCTCCTTCCTCCTGGTGTTCTGTCTTCCCTGTCAGAAGCTATCTAGGACAGTGTTTATGTCTGGTCTTAAACTGGCTCCTTCCTGCTAAGCCACTCCCCCTACTTTGCAAATCTTTGAACACTTAGTTAATTTCACAGAAAACAATTTCCTTCTGACACCTGTGACAAGCACCTAGATAAGTACACAGATAAAAAAGATAACAGATAACAATTTACTTCAACTACCTCTGACAAACACACCAATTCCTTTTTTTACCCTAAATTGAAGGTCCCAGTACAAGAGATCTAGTTCTTAGTCCCAGTAGAGAAGTTTTAGTTATACCAGTAGCTTCTTCCTCCTGGTGTTCTGTCTTCTCATAATTTTTATGTTTATTCAGAACTGGGGAAGGGCCCTGTAACATTGCCTTGCACCCAGGCCCTCTGGGAATTTGCTACGTTACTGTTCCAAAGGCAGTAATAAACTGAAATCTGGTTGATATGACACTTCATAATAACTTGAAATATTGTTGGTATGACAATCCATAAAGAAAAAACTTTAAAAGATTTGCATTTCATTGTTTCACAAAAAGTATTTCAATTGTACTATTTTCAACTGTGTTTTATTCATGTAAAATTCAAGTTTTTCAAAAATAAACTGCACTCTAGCTAAAAAAAAACTATTTTTCTTTGAAGCTGATAGAAACACAGTCTAAACCTCCACACCAGCAATTATAAAAAATAAGAGATAGTTAAGTTTGATGTTATGAATTTTTTTCACACACCCTTGGTGTGTGATGACCACATAAACCTCTTGAGCTTCGCTCTTGGGTGTGTGAAAAAAATCCATAACACACACTTATCTATCCATTATTCTCTATAAAATAACTATTTATTTGTTAAATGTTTCACCAGGAGAAAAACATACTGAGCAAAAATAGCTGGTTTCCATGTGTGTCCTGAGGGGGAATGGAAAGGAAAGGGGGAAGGGAGGAAGAGATATAAGCTTAAAAGCATTCTATAAAGCACATGGAGCACAGCTCTCACCTAGGTCCTGTGACCAACTGCCCTGAGTTGGTCTTGAACCTGGTACCCTGACCACCAGAGTCCGTGTCACTACCACTATTCCAAAGTGGCATCCACACTTGCTGAGTGACACAAAACAACTTCAACCTACCACCCAGCTGCAACCACAAGCAATATGTTAGCCCTCTTACTACAATGCCTCCCAATCATCCTCACCCTGGCACCATTGTCTCACCAGCCTAATACCCCCCCAGGCACAATGGCACCTGAGCCTGCTATTGTTCTGGAGCTAGCCCAACCACACCCTACTCTCATCATCTGCCCCAGCCATCAACACCCTCCCCCTGGTCCTCTCCCTACTACTTCCTCAGGTGACCAATGGAGACTTATCCTCCTCACTTTCACAGCCTGGAAAACCCTGTCCACCCCTTGTGCCCAAAAGCACCCCCTCTCCCCACAGCATACTTATCGAAAGCTCACCCTCTACCGACCCCTGGCCAGGGCTGTGGTTATACTACTACTACTCCTGACAGGCAATATTCATCTAAACCCTGGCCCAGCTCCCTCAAACCCTTCTACAGGATCACCCGGGCTCTGCATTGCATCTATGAATATATGCAGCCTGATGAAAAAACTAGATTCCCTCCAATGTTGGGTCACCTCGCATAGGCCAGATGTCATTGCGCTGGTGGAATCCTGGTTATCAAAATCCACTCCAGACTCATTTGTCACTATTCCAGGGTACTCCCTCTACCGGGAGGATTGTGTAGTGGAGGGGGGGGTTGTGCGACATACACCAGGGATTCTCTCACTGGACTGACACTCTCTGCCCCTGTTCTCACCCACTGGGTGCAGGCACTAACTCTCAAACTGACTCCCGACCCCTCCAGGGGTCCCCTCTATCTCACTGCTGCCTACATTCCCCTTAAAAACCAAACTTTGGCATTGGCTTTGCTAACTGATTATCTTTCAACCCTACCTCACACAGCTGACCAAGTCCTTGTGGGTGACCTGAATGTTAACTGGCTCAGCTCATCCACCGACACCACCTGTGACTCATTCGCAGCCATAGACATGTCCCAACTAGTCTCCCAACCCACCAGAGTTAACACAAAGAAAGGTACCAGCACCCTGCTAGATGTAGTCATCACCAACAGCCCTCTACAAATCCATGATACCCAGGTCCTTCCGGACTCTATTAGTGACCACTCTCCTATTATTTTCTGCTGGGCCACCCCCACTTGCAAACCCATGGCTCATCCCACTCTACGTCGGCGCCTCAGACAAGGCAGACTAAAAGGCCTTAAGCTACATCTTGCCGAAATTAACTGGTATCCCTTACACCATGCCCCTGATATAGATTACACCCTTACCTTCTTCACCCAAACCTTCAATAATGCCTGCGACATTTTCGCTCCCATTACAGCAGTCCGCATCAAAGTTCGTAATGCCCCCTGGATTACCCCGTCCCTGCTGCAACTGCTCAAACACAGGGATAACCTGTGGCACCTGGCCTCTGAAACAGGCCGTGCTGTGGACAGACAGGCCTACAAATCTGCTAGAAACAAATGCACATGGGCCATCAGGAAAGCAAAAGCCGATCACTATCAGGCTGCGCTTACCTCCTCCTGGAGAAGTGTCAGAACTTTTTGGGACAGCATTAAACAACTAAATGGGAGCATGCACTCTCCTCCTCCCTCACAGATCACCATTGAAGGCTTTATCTCCACTGACCCTGCCCACATAGCCAACTTCCTCAACACATCCTTCACAGACCTTAGTTCGGTCCTCCCCAGGGACTTCTTTGACCCTCCTTCAACCCTACCTGCCCCTGACTTTCAATATCCTAGCTTCCACTTATGCAGGGTGACTCCCCAGGAGGCTAGACCACACTTGCTTCAAGCTCTAAAGAGCAATAATATTGGCTGTGACTCCCTGGACCCCAGTATCCTCCGCCAGGTCCTGGATCAGGTCCTAGCCCCCTAACTACCCTGCTCAATAAGTCCCTCTGCCTGGGGCAATTCCCTACAGCCTGGAAAACAGCCACAGTCATGCCCATACACAAAGGAGGTGACAGGTCCTCAGCTGGGAATTAGCGGCCAATCTCCATCCTTCCACCCCTCTCCAAAGCCCTAGAAAAACTGGTGGCTAACCAAATCACAGATTACCTGACCAAACACAACATCCTCTGCCATGAACAACATGGATTCCGTGCAGGTCACAGTACCAGCACTGCCCTTATTGAGTTCTCAAATTTTCTTCATTCCTCCCTGGACTCTGGCTCGCTAGTGGGGGCAGTGTTTATTGACCTCTCAAAGGCTTTCGACACTGTCTCCCACCCTCTTCTGTTGGATGCCCTCAACCGCACCTGCTTTGCCACTGGCCCGGTCTCCTGGTGCTCCAGCTACTTGTCTGACCGTTCTCAGCGTGTTAAAATTAATGGGACCCTCTCCAATACATTTCCTATCCGATCTGGTGTCCCCAGGGTTCCATCCTTGGTCCACTTCTCTTCTCACTATACCTCAATACCATACCCAGAGCTTGCATGGGTAAAATCCTGCTGTACGCAAATGATGCCATCATCTTTGCCACCCACCGAAAACCCATCTCCCTTCAAGACACCTTGCAACTAGCCTTCAATGATGCTAAAGCCTGGTTCAAAGAGCACAGACTTGTAGTCAATCTAAAAAAAAAAAAAACATGCTCTTTGCCCATCCCCAAAACAAATTCAGTAATTTCCCACTCAGCATCCTCCCTGGCTCTAAGCATCCTCTCGATCAAGTTCGCCTGTACAAGTACCTCAGGGTCTCCTTTGACTCTGCCCTCACTTTCCACAACCACATTGATACTCTAGCCTCAGCTACAAATACATAGCTAGGTATGCTTTATAGCTACAAGCACTGCCTCCCCCCCAATGCCTTCCGACTAGCAGTCACCTCCTGAATCATGTCCCTTATGGACTATGGCCTGCCTTTCTTTGGTGCCGCGGACACGACCGCCCTCAATAAAATCTGACTCACCTTGAATAAGGCCTGTAGATTAATTACGGGAGCCATTTGATTAACCGATACCTGCCAGCTATATGACTTGGCTAAGCTGCTTAACCTGGATGAACGGCTCAGATATAAAATCTGCCTCATAACTAAAAAAACACTCCTTGGACTATCCCCTCCCGGCCTGACAGCCTCTATCCACCTAGCTCAACCCTTAGTCCAAACTTGTAGCTCCTCCAAGGCCACCCTGTTTGCCCCTAGGACCAGGACTACTCATGGTCAATGGTCCTTCTGTTACAGAGCCCCCTCCTGGTACAACACTCTCCCCAGCTCCATCACCGATACCGGTACAATCTCCAGCTTCAAAACCGCGCTTTGAAGTCAGCTATTTAACATGCGCAGCTGTGCTTGTCCCTGGCCGTAGGTGTTCCAGCTCATTGTACCCGAGTAGCTCCACAACAAAAACTGACAAAACTCCCAGAGTGGCTCGCCTCCCTAACCTATCACCTACTCTGTCCCATAGCCACCTGTTTTTACTAACCTAGCAGTATCTACTCAAGACTAATTGTCTGCTTTTCCATTCTATGCTTATCTCTCAATCTTATCCAAATAACTGTAATAACCTGTGAATACCAAACCTGTAACACTGTTATTGTAAACAAAGTAATTACTGCATATATCTGCCTAAACTGTGACCGCAATGATGTAAAAAAGCTGTAATCTACAATGATGTAACTAAATGTTGTACGGTGCTTGTCCTCTTTGTGACGAGGTACCTTTGGAAACGAGCCTCTGGCTCAAAGGTTGTAAACCAATGTATAAATAAATAAAATAAATAAATAAATAAAGATATACAGTATACATTTACACAATAGTAAAATATATAGAATAATTGAGTAAGAGGTGGATTTTGCGAGGTATTTTTAAAGAATCCTAACCCTGAATATTATACTGTAGAGACTGTTAAAGCCAGATGCCTCTTTTACTGTCAGCTCAGCTGCTGTCTCGAGACTTTCATTCACTTTTTCTCTGTCCAAAAAAAAGACTATTTAAATGTACTTACTATATTTTGCAAAACAGAGACTCTTTTGGTGACCTATATATCACTGATAATTGCTTGTACAGCTATTTGTGAAGTGTTAATAAAATCCTTGACAAAACTTAAAGGGGGCATGGAATGTCTCTGTTGTTGTTTGCATGAATAATGTCAATTTGCTAATAAAACTATTTTTCACTCCATTGTGATTACTGTACTTAATTTTTTCTGTGCCATATTTCATAAATACTCAGTCCTTTTACTGCCCAGATTCTGAGGATTCATTTTATGACATGAGAGCTGCTTGATACAGTTGGAGTTCTAAATGATGTCCCAATTTGAGGCAGTGGTAGGACATACAGTTCGGCTCAAAATTTAAACAAGATATTCTGTTCAAATAAGTTATTGTCACATAACTTACTGACTTTTAAAGCTGTTTACTTAGTTACTACACTTTCGCTGACAAATGCTGAACATTGGATTACAGGTGTTACAATACAGTTCAGCAACGTGTTCTGCCTGAGCCTAGAATGGAAGTACAGTATAACCCTGATTATCCAAAACCCGATTATCTGAATCTCCTGATTATCCAAAATTGAGTTATGTCCTCCACCCCCGTAATCGATTTCATTCAAAAGATTGTTGCTCGTTTACCTAATCAGCATACTCTGTCTCCACAATCAATCTAAAGATCGTTGCTCGTTTACCTAATCAGCATACTCTGTCTCCACATTCAATCTAAAGATCGTTGCTCGTTTACCTAAGCAGCATACTCTGTCTCCACATTCAATCTAAAGATTGTGGCTCGTTTACCTAATCAGCATACTCTGTCTCCACATTCAATCTAAAGATTGTTGCTCATTTACCTAAGCAGCATACTTATTCTCTGCAGTGTTTAACGTGCATGTTCGCCACAGATCTGGCGTATTTACAAGTGTACATGGTGCTGGAGCGACACTATGCTTGTTCATGAGTGACTTCATGTTTTTACAACACTTTGAAGTTTCCTGCCAAATAGACCTGCAGTCTTTGCTGTGCTTGCTGTTTTTTTATTTAGTTTTTTACTGATAAACCGTGTGGCATCTCTAAAACAAAGTTGTGCTATGACTCTGGGCATGCACATCAGCGTCTAGGCTCAGCAGCAGCAGTAATCTTTGTTGGACCATGTCTTTTGAGGTCCCAGTTCCCCCTAGACCACCAGGTATTGTTGAGAATTATGAAGCCAGAACTCAGCAGCAGTGGGATTAGGCACTAGCAATCAGACTGTGAAGCTAGCACAACAGACAGGATGTGGTGGTGAGCTCTAGTTCTGGCAACAGCCACTGAAGGGACATCTTCAGGGTCATCTTCAGGGTTCTCATCTCTCCCATCAGACCAACAGGTAGTTTTAAAAATTACACTGAGATACAGATGGAGAATGGTAAACTTGGGGAGAGAGTTATGCTAAAGGTGGAATGCAGCAGGGGTTGTGTGCTCCAGCTGCAGAGGCAGGGATCTCTGTAGCTCTCTGGGTTTCCACCACGTCACCAGGTATTTTTTTTTTAAAACACTAAGGCAGCTGCTGCAGGACTGTGAATTTGGGGCATTTCGAAGAAAACACAGTAGCATGGAGCCTGGCACAGGAGGAGATTGTACTGAGATGGAGTGTGTACTACAGTATGGAAAAAACTGTTTGCTGCAGCATGGTGTGTTTTACAAACTTACAAAGTCATATCTTAACACGTGTTAGTATGAATAATACATATGCGAATTGCTTATTTTTACCCTTATTAAACAAACTGACTAATGACATGGGAAAGAACACTGTCCTACAAAACAGCACGCTTTAATTTTTTTTTTTTTAAAAAGGCACTCTTCTGTTTAACCGAACCCCCGATTATCTGATAAAATTTCATGTCTCCCAATGCATTCGGATAATAGGGGTTATACTGTAACAGTTTAAAATACCAAAAATGTTAGTTAATGATGTGACTGCATAAATTGCTACAGTATCTTCATTAACTTGAGATGTATTGGTGTTATAAGGCATCTGGCGTTATTTAGCTCCAGGTCATTTGGACACATTTTTTTTCTTTTTGGCTTTTCTGTGCAACAGACAGTGACTCAGTGTTATTGGCTGACAGTTCACAGTTTACAGTTTAGTATCAAAATTAAGATCAAGTGTAGGAACTGGTAAATAGTTGGGGCTTTGAAACTGAAATGTTATCTGTAGCCGATAATCATGCCCCAGTTGATAGTCATCTGTTAATGGCTATGTCTAGTGAGGAAACAGACTATCTGTCTGCATATATAATGACTATGAAACAAGCATAAAATGAGATTCTGTGTGATAAACTATATCACATTACATGGAGCTTTCTGTATTATAACATAGCTGATGAACTGTTTGGAAAGTTGATACACAGCAATTCATTCATTGTGGCCTCAGCAAGCAACATAGCTTTCATCCTGAATCAAAGTGTAAATCAAATTATAATATAAATTTATTCCACATCAGAGAAACCAGTCTTGAAACACACCTCAGAGTAAGGCAGTTTCTGCCAATTTATGTACATTAAATGCAGTTCAAATGAGTTCCCAGTGTTCAATAAATAAATAAACAGATGCATACACATATTGTTAGTGAGCATGGATAAGATGGGGTGCTAATGAATTACTTGTATTCTAAAAGCAACAACAAAAAGTTGCATGATACAATGCTGAACTTCAGCTACAGGGCAATACCACCCACTGACTTAATTCCACATTGTCCAGCACTTGGGACTGTAACATTCTAGGTTACCAGGTGGAGCCCTGCATTTAAATCCCATAGATTCATAAAAAAATGCATTCCCTGGAGTCTAGTAGACCACATCCTCTGCCCAACCCACTAACTACACAAGCCCAGTCCTCATATCACCAACAAGGAATTTCTAAATTGATATGGTACTGTCTGATGTGTCATTGTGACTACAGCAGGTTGCCTATGCTGTTGTTTCATGAAGCAGTGCCCAGCAGCAATTGGGAAAATATATTGAAACTGTAGTGTGCCTTGCATGCCAACTTGTGTAAAACACATATTGCAGAAATACTGTGTTCCAAGCAGTACATTATAATGTCATTGGTCAAGACAGCAACACATTAAGTCGAGACACTGCACCTTTTATTTGATTCTTTGACACATTAGGAGATGGGTGGGGCAATGTGTAATTGTACACAGTCTCTTTTCTTCTTAAGAATATCTGCATCGTCTAGATGCTCATAACCATTTCTATACACAATGTTCATTAAAGAAAGGATAAAATACATAAACCATGTAATCAGATATTAGAATAAACATTATTTTAGGTAAAATTCCCCTTAACATAATGCGAATAAGCTGACTTCTAGTTTTGCAGCTCTTATTTTAAAATAATTCACTTTGTTGGTACTCTCGCTAGGTCAATGGTCCATCACATGGTGTATGTTTATTAATATAATCAGCACTAAACAGAATCCAAAATGGACTCTGTCTGTGATTTACAAAACAAAAACCCATACTGGTGTAACACTTGACATCTTTACAGCAATGTTGTCAGCTATATGCATACCTCTCAACCTCCTGCCTCATAAATCAGGAACAAGACTTAAAAAAATCAGGGACAAAGGACTAAAATCAGGGACACATCTTCCAAATTAGTGATATCCACTCAGGAAGCTGGTAGAATAAGGGCCTTGGTGTAAAACACATTTTCTAAGGAAGAACAAGTCTGTAACTTTTATTTTTGACATTATTTTGTAGTTATAACCCTCACTGTTTGGTCACAGAAACACCATTTTTAGGAGGGACAGAGTAAAATTTTGAGGGAAAATCAGGGTTGTCCCTGAAAATCAGGGACAGTTGAGAGGTATGGTGAGTGAGGTGGCTCAGAGGTTCAATTAGGGATGTCATAGCTTTTCAGGCCCGCTCACTTCAAGGAACTGCAATTATGGAAAAGTGTTGAACAGGCATCACAATGGCCATATTGCAGAAACATCGGTAAGATCATGAAAAGAAAACCAAAAAAAAAAAGAAATCCAAACATTATAACCAGCATAAAGACAAAGCTCGGACTGCCTAAAAAAGGTAGACAAATACATGGATATTTTTCTATTACCATTATTTACTTGTCTTCTTTAATCTCTCACTGGTGTCACAGAGTTTAGTTTTTTTTTTGTTTTTAGCAGTTGTCGTGTCCCATGTAGTCCAATTGAAAATCAACACTTCAGAGGACGGCTCTGTCAGCAATTCTCTGCTTGACTTTGAACTGGGAGACAGCATGAGGTCACAAGCTCTCTGCTGAGCTAACAGATTCACTCAGCCATCAATCCAGAGTAGTCTGTAGTGAGGATCATTGTCATTCTCCACTGTGGTCATAGCACTCGTAATGTAAATAATTTGTTAATCTTTATTTTAAAGGTATTTCAGAGTAGACAGATGTCTGTGGAAATGCAAGAAGGAATACCATCACATGTCAAGCTAGTTTTCATTCCATCAGCATCTCTGTTTCAGTCAGAGGTGACAGTTGACAGTGAATCTAATTCAGATGTTCCTGATCATTTGCCAGTCAGCTGGCCTTCACTACATAATCCTATTTCATACACACACACACACACACACACACACACACACAAACACACACACACACACACACACACACACACTGCATTATTTTGTAGATTTATGTTGCTTCTTGATTTTTTGCTCAGCAATTTATATACTTCTGTCAGCTATTGCCTGCCCGCAACTCTGAATCTGTACATGCTCTTTTGATATTTATTATTCATCTTGGTGTTGGCGAAGTGATAGCTTCAAAAACAAAATAATAAATAATTTCACTAAGGTTGATATACATTAATGGTTTTCTGAGCTTTAATGTGTCACACTGTTGTGCCAGTCCTCACCTTTTGGTGCTGTTTGGTAGAACCTTACAATGTGTCCCTACCCCCCATTAGCAGCACTGACTCTGACTATTGACCAGGATGTGGATATCTTGTACTATTATGCCGTCAGCATGTTTGAGGAGTACTTCTAAATGGAACATGCATAATTTGCAAATAAAAAAAATACTCTGCAGTTTGGGCACATTACTTTTCTGACCTCACTGACAACATAACTAAGTGCAAACACAGGATCTGTAGAGCTGCAGAATGAAACAGAGATCAGGACAGCCACTGTGACAACAGACTATCAAGATGATAATATCATATCTTTGACAAATTACAGTAGCTGAAAGTACAGTAAATAATGAAAAAAAAATGTGGGTAACTAATTATGATGCACAAAGAGTGCATGGCCCTACAAACCAGGGGATACCTGAACATAGTCACAATTTCATAGCCGCAGCAATCAGGTCAGAAAAGTATGTGCCCCGTGACATAAGGACTGCCATGATCCTCTGTCAGATTTATTATATGATACTAATTATTCATCAATAGCTCAAAAGGGATGCTGTGATCAAGGTGCTCTCACCACCCTGACAGGGCCATCCTCACTAGCGACAGTTTTCTTTTGGGGTCCAAATTGACAAAAATATAAATAAATAAAAACCTTTTCTCTGAAAGATAATGGAAAATTATGAAATGACTGCAAAGAACTGATTTAAAAAAAGACACCACACTAATTAGGTTTCCAAAAACTTTATTACATTTCACCTGCGCTGCTTCTGTACTGAAAAGTGGTTGCATCACAAGGAGCCTGAAGTGTATGCTTGCCACCTGCTGGTCATCTTAAAGAATGCAACCACAGCCACAAGTTGCTGTGATAATTCGCACAGCAGTTTTGTGATGTGTGACAAACATCTGTTAATGTGTTTCTTCCTGGTCGGCGGCACTGTATGCACCAAAAGGTACTGCATCTGCCACAATGTTATCCTATGGGAAATTTCCAAATTTTGAAATGTTATAAGTATGGAAGTAATGTAAATTTTATCACCAAACCAGCAGAAGTCACATCTCTTGTGTAAGCCCTTTGTACTCTGGATATTTTTGCCTGAAAGTCCTAACCATTTCTTTGTAGTGAAGTGACAATGAAACAGTAATCCTTTTTTATGAGTTGTCAAAATCTCTTTTTGCAAGCCAATTCCCTTTTTCTGAGGAGTCAAAATCCTTGTTGGTAAGGCCTAAATCCCTTTTCATACCATGCAGCTATCCAAAAGACTGAACAGATCATGCTCAGAACCTGAAATTTCAAAATTGGATAACTTTAGAACTGATTGCTATTTTTTCACCAAATCAATGCTGTCTTGTTCTGTTGGGCAATCCCCTTCTACCCTAAAAATTGCAGACCACAATTCTAAATGGCATGGCTGCAGTGTAGTGAAGGAAAAACAGACAAAAAAAGCAGAAAAAAGTGACTTTTACAGTTTTTTCACATTACACAGCACGGAATCTGCAATTCTGATTGAAGCAAAACTTGGAAGGTCAAAAGAACTACTCTCCAGGACAGAGCGTACCAATTTTTGTGCATATCCATTGAACTGTTGCAAAGTTTTTAAAGTACAAAATTTGAGGGTTAACATTAAACTGCCTACTCAAGCCTATCTATATATACACAGTATATACTGCAGATCTATATATAATCTATATCTATCTATCTATCTATCTATCTATCTATCTATCTATCTATCTATCTATCTAAAATGTGTAGGAAATTGTCTCTGCTGGTTGGTTGAAACACATCACATGACCATGTATATATTAGAGTGCAACCACACACCTGCACTTACACCCCCTCCAAAACAGTTTTGCCATTTTATAGTGTTGATGACCTACTCTACGATGTGTGGTAACATTGATATATATATGCCTTGGGTGACTTGGCTTGTGGCCTCGTGCATCACAATGCACACCAAGGCGTGCATTTATCAGAGTATATTCATTACAGCTATATATATATATATATATATATATATATATTCATTACAAAAAACTACGTTAATGAATCAGTTATGGGTTTTATTAAAGCATAAAAAGCTGTGAAATTCAATAACAGGGTTACCAACCCTACTACCACCCCATCATCCCACCCTCCACACATCAACAGGCATTGGGGTGTGCCTTGGAGCCATCAGCCCTAACTCTCACTCCATTCCATGTGTAAGCATGATGAGATGGTTCAGTATAGGAGAATGGGGTAAGAGTTAGGCCCAATGACTCCAAGGCACACCCTGCCACTTGCTGTGTGCAGGGTGGGGGAGGGGTGGTTGGGATGGTAACCCTAATGCTGAATTTCCCAGCTTTTTATGCTTTAATAAAAACCCTAACTTATGCATTAAGGTTTTTTGCAATGAACTTCCCTTCTTTTTGAGAAAGTGTAATATAACTGGCATCTGGTTGAGAGAGTGTGGGCCCTCCAGGCTCTGCACTCCCCTCACAATACCCATTGTTGCATAATGATATGCATAAGTGGAAGCTGGGCCCTCTGGGTCCTGCACTCCCACTTATGCATAGGTATGGATGTACCGCAGCCCTATTGTCATGGAAAGTAACCCTTGTAACACTAATTTGGCAATGTCAGTAACCATAGCAATATGGAAAAAAATCCACTGCAGTTCTAATCATGACTTCAAAACCTCCAAGGCTGCTACCTAAAGATGGACTAAGCTGCAGAGAGTGAAAAATCCATGTCTCAAATCATTTTTGAGATACTGTATGGGCATTAAAAGATGCCACGGACACCACAATTCAACAGATGCACGTAACTCAGGCATTCCTAGGATTTTTTTCACCCAATTTTCAACATAGCATTGTTGAGACCCCACCTCATGAACAATGTCACTGTCATTTCATTAAACTGTCCCAGAAGTTGACTGTGCACAGCAGATGTGCCATTGGTTCAAAATCATATTTGGGGCAGGATGTAAAAAATGATAGCTGTATACTGTTCATGAGGAGGTGTGGAAAAGGGTAATGTTGAAAATCAGGAGGGAAAATCTGAAAAATTGGAAAAGTTACAAGCATGTGTAGAAACTGCACAATGTACACTCATAATGTGGCCATTTTTGGGAATTTTATTAACCAAATTTTCAACGTGAGCATTTTGGGAAATCCTCTCATGAACACTGGCACTGTGATTTTGCTACTCCATCCCGGAAGCTGATTTCATACAGTGACATGTTATTCTGTACCAGAGGTACAAAAACACATTTGAGGCAGGATGTGAGAAATGACAGCTGTACTGTTCATGAGGAGATATGAAAAAAATGGCAATGTTGAAAATCTGGAATGGAAATATTAAAAATGGACAAAGTTATGAACGTGTGTAGAAACTGTGCAATGCACTCTTGTAACATGGCTGTTTTTTGGATTTTTTGCACCAAGTTTTCAACATGGTTTTTTTTGGACCTCTTCTCATGAACACTAGGACTGTTATTTAGTTAATCAATCCTAAAAGGTGATTTTGTATCCTGAAAGCTGATTCCATGCAGCAACTGCAAAATCAACTTTTGTGACTGAGTAATGAGATGACAGCAACATTGTTCATGAGCTGGGGTCTCAAAATGCCTATGTTGAAAATTTGGTGCAAAAGTACCAATAAATGGCTGAGATATCCACATCTAAATTCTTTGTTCATATCAGAGTCATACAAAGCAGGATCCTAATTCATATCTTGGCATATGAACTAAGATCCTACGTCATATGACGCCAATATGAACAAAGAATTTAAATCTATTTTAATGGCACTTTCCAAACAGTAAAGTGCAGAATGCACCTAGGGGGTCACAACAGGCTAGCTACATGTGTTGGTTCCTCCCCAGAATATAATTTTGGGAGGTTTCCAAATTTGAATTTCAGGCAAACTGGAAACAACATGGCAGCCATATGAAAGAGGAATTTTCTCATACAATGCAGGATTCCTCTTTCATATCAACCAGCTATCTGAAGTGCCTACTGGGCATGCTCAGAATTTTTTTTTTACATTTTTAAATTGCAATGGCTTAAAAATGGCTTTTTGTTTTTTCACCAGACTAGAAAAAGGGACATCTGTGGGGTAGTCCATTTCTGTCCTGAAAATGTTATACCAAACAAACAAACCCTCTGTGCTGTAGACAAGTTCAAAGAAAAATCCTAACAGAGTCAATGGGTAAAAACATGTTTTCTCACCTCTCTGTAACTCAGAGACCACACATTTGACCAGAACCAAACTTGTCAGATCAAAAGATCTACACTACAGGACAGAACATACCAACTTCCGTGCAAATCCATTTAACTGTTGCAAAGTTATTAAAGTGCACAATTTGGAATTTAACATTGAAGTGCCTACTCAACCCTAACTATAGGGGTATGACCGCACCCTATCTATCTATCTATCTATCTATCTATCTATCTATCTATCTATCTATCTATCTATCTCTGTCTGTCTATCTTTCTCTGTCTCTCTCTGTCTCTGTCTCTGTCTCTGTCTCTGTCTCTCTCTCTCTCTCTCTCTATATATATATATATATACACACACACACACATATATCTATAAATAGATACAGATAAATATTAGGGTTGCATGGGTACTTCTATGTTTAACCTAAACATTTGCACTTTAATAACTTTGCAACTGTTTGTCCAAGTTATCTGAAAGTTTGCATGCAAGGCCACCAACCATAGATCTCTGGATCTGGAATGTTTAGTTCCACTTGGATGTACAGTTGTGGATCCGTAGAGCATCCAAAACCTTAGAAACAGTCACATGCTGCAAATTTTTCAGTTGGCCATAATGGACTGAAGAATGCATCTAAGTGGATTAAAATTTGCATGTCTGTATGTGGCCAGGGTTGAACTGGTGCCTTTTGAAGATTTGGTGAAAAAATATTAATCTGTTCAAAAAGTTATTCAAGTATTTCATGTCCCATTATAGCCTATGGGAAAATGTATATGTGCACTTGGAAACATAAGCAGAAGGCTGGTAAGGACAGAGGTCTGGGGTTATATTCTGTTTTAACTGAAATATTTGAATAGTTTTGTAAGTGAAATTAGTTCCATGTGTTAAAAATTATTACCTTGAGTTAGAACTGTTACTTGGGCTGTGATATTGTAACTTTGGAGGCTTGGGAACAGTTGTTTAGCAGGGATAATTAGAGTGGAATTTAAATGTGTTGTTTGCCTGGTGTTTGGGGGAAGGGACATTAACTGGAATTACCTTGGCTTTCATTGTTCACTTGGAAACATAAGCAGAAGGCTGGTAAGGACAGAGGCCTGGGGTTATATTCTGTTTTAACTGAAATATTTAAATAGTTTTGTAAGTGAAATTAATTCTTAAATACTGAAAAGCCACTGGGGGTTGGGATTGAAGGGCTGAGTATTTCTGTTTGGGACTGAAATTCGAAGCAATAGTAGCTGGTGGGCCTGTGACATCATACAGTACCTGATGTCTGCATACACACACTGTTAGTGGGACTGAACACACACTGGACTGTATGTGTTTGTGAGACTTGGGAACTTTATTGGTGGAGTTGAAATTGGGTTTGTAAATAACTGCAGTCAGTATAGAGAGAAACTGTATTCCAGGGGAAAGGGACTGAGAAAAGGGGGTGCACCATTATAAACAGAGGGGGATAAACAGGGTGGCCATATTCCACCATGGCAGGCATCTTCGGAAGGGTAGTAGGCTGCAAAGGCTGTGGGATGGCAATAATTCTCAACTGGGCCTGGAGAGAGGGAGGCTGCCCACTCTGTAGACAGCTATCTTGTATCAGGAGTGAGGTATATTGGTTAAGAAATAAGCTGGGGGAGCTGGGGGGGTGTCCAAGGATAAGGGGTGTGGCTATGGGCAGCAGAAGGGTGGGGCTGAGGGGAGGCTGGGGCAACGCTCTGAAATTACAGGATTTTATGTTACAGCAAGCAGGAGGGGGATATTAGGGACAGAGGACCCTTAGATAGGGATGTTGACACTAAAGGGAAAGTGTACAGGGTGAACATTCTGAATACAAAGAGAGTGGAGGAGGCAGAGTCAGGAGGGGCTGTTGTGCAGAAGCCTAAAACAGCAGACTGAGGGAAGGAAGCTACTAAGGTGAACAGAGCAAGAGGGGAAGAAGAAGGGCAGTTTAGAGATGCAATCAGAGGAAAATCAGGTTACTTGATGGAGGCTGACATAGAGTGTCACAATAAATTAGAGCTACTAAGCAACCTAGAGGGGGAGGAAGGGGTTGGTGGAAATTAGGAAACTTATACAGAGGCCGGGGGGGGGAAGGAGTTGGATACCCATAGGGCATCACAGACCAGCAATGGAAATTATAGAAATAGTCCCAGAGGGAGAAGAGGAAACATAAATGTTAAGCAAATGTGGGAGATGCAACATATTGCAGACATGAGGGAGGACCGCATGATTGGAGAGAAACTGGGAGATAAGGAGGTTGGAGTGGAGCCCCCCTTCAGCAGGGGGGTCAGTACCAAGGATGGGGCCCTAGCTAAAGGGGACCCACAGAGAGCCTCTGGAGGCAGGGGTACTATTACAAGGGGGAGGATGGCAGTGTGGGGGAAAGGGAAACCATCAGGGCCAGGATAAATGGTTCGGATAACTCATTGTCTCCTAGCCGACGCCTGTAGTCATCAGTAAAAAAACACTGGTGTGTCCTGAGTACGTCTGCAGAAGTCGGCTACTGACTCCCAGTGTGCCCAAGCAACGTCTGGAGAAGTCACTTATATATTTTAATTTATAGTGTAACAGAATATAATACATATTTGACTGCATAGCACCATTGGAAAGGTAATGTTATGCTGAACAACTCTGTCACTGATATTTTGTGCATTTCATGCATACTTTAGGAGTTATTTGCATTTGTTTATGGTATGGTGTGTATGGCTTATGTTGCCTGTTTTAATGAAAAAATATTTTTTTGCTGTTTCAACCAGTTAAAAAAAAATAAAAAAAATTACATATTTATTTGCATACCACCATTGGGAAGGTAATGTTGTGCTGAACAACTTTGCCACTGATATTTTGTGTATATCATGTATACTTTAGGAGTTATTGACATTTGTTTATGGTATGGTGTGTATGGCTGACATGTTTTCCATCAAGATTCACCTAAGCAGCTTGAATAAAATTCACTTTTTGGCACTTCAGCAGGTATGAAATAAAACCGTATTGGTTACAACTGGTTGCATAGCACCATTGGAAGGGCATTTTGTGCTAATCAACTTTCATGCTGATACTTGTGTGTATCATGTATACTTTTGGAGTTATATGATTTGTTTATGATATGGTGTGTGGTTGAGATTCAGCCCTCAAATCTCGCCAAAGCACCTTGACTAAAATGGGGAAAATTACGCTTATAGTAAAAGATATCTTTTTTAACTAACATAATATTAAAACACCATCTAATGTCTGTATGCTTAATTTGGTGTTGATATTTTACATATTTTCCAACAAAAATGGCTTATGTTGCACTTTTTTAGTGAAAAAAATATTTAGTTTGCTCTTTCAACCAGCATAGAAAAAAAACTAAATTACTTATTATTACATGCATGCCACCATTGGAAAGACAATTTTGTGCTGAATAACTCTGCTACTCATACTTTGTGTCTAGCATATACAGTTATTGAGCTATTAGCATTTGTTTGCAACATGCTGACAATGGCTTGATTTTGCTTAGAAAGGCCCAGGATTCACTGTTAAAAGTATACAGGAGATTCAGGAGGCAAGTGGTGTAATCCCAGAGTGAGCCTGTGGAGGCAATGAGATAAGAGAGGGTTAAAGGGGACACCTATTCAGAGGGGGTTTGAGTTAAGTGGGTAAAATAACGAGGGAGGCAGAAAGGGGAAGGCGACAAGGGGGTCTCTAATAAGGCAGGAAGACTACCATGGAATTGAGATCATGAATAAAGGGGGGAAGGGGGGCTGAGAGGTATAGTGGAGGTAACCGTAAGGATGATGGCGGTGTTAAGGTTCTGTTATTGGGAGACTCGATGATTAGGGGTATCCAGTGGGAGGGACGGGGGTGGATGCCATAGCCAGGTGAAGGTTGTGAGTATCTCTGGGCTGACAGTGCACAGAGCAAAGTTCATGGTGTATGAAATGGTTAGGGATTGTGAAGGGAAACTGGATTTCCTGGTGCAATTGGGAACTAACGATCAAGAGGGAAATAGAGTTTTGGAAATCCAAGCAAGCTTCCAAGAACTTGCCAGAGTCTGTCGGGATAATGGATGCAACATTTCCTTTTCGGAGATATTGTAAGTACCAAAGGCCTCAGTGGAGAAAAAAATGAAGCTCACAGAGGTTAATGACTGGCTCAGGAAGTGGGGTGAAGAGAGTGGGGTGAAGAGAGTGGGTTAGGGGTGTCAGGGAACTGGAATGGAGTTTGGGGGGATAAGGGACTATATGCCAAGGACAGGCTTCATCTTGTCCCACTAGGGAAGGAAGTCCTTAAACAGGGGATGGCTGACTACAATCAAGAAAGGTGGGGTTTAAACTTGTGAGGGGGGAATGGATAAGGGAGGGGCTGACCAGAAGCTCTCTCCTCCAGATGAGGGGAGTAGCCTTCAAGCCCAAGGGGGGAGAGGGGAAACAGACTGGTGGTGGAGATTTCAGGAGGAGCAGAGGGAGGATGGAAGTATAAGGAATCTGGGTGGGGGTCGACAAAGAGGATCAGGGATAAGGGGTGGGAGTTGGTGTTAGTAAATGCCAGGAGCTTGGGAAACAAGTTGCCAGAGTTCAAGGCCATGTTGTTGGGGGGGGTGGATGTGGCGGCGGTCATGGAGAAGTGGGCCAACAAAAACCGTGACTGGGAACTAAACGTACGGGGGTACACTATGCTTAGGAAGGATAGAAAGGAGGGCAGAGGGGGTGGAGTAGCTTTGTTCATTAGCGATGACATAGAAATTGCTAGGGTAGAAGAGGCAGAGGGAAACGTGGCGGCCTTATGGGTCACCTTATGACCCCTAGCAGGAGATAAGGTCAAGCTGGGTGTAGTATATAGGCCCCCCGGGATGAATGAAGTTCTAGAGGATGGTTTGCTGGACAACATCATTACCCAGTGTGGACCAAAAGGGGAAGGAGTGGTGTTGATGTGGGACCTTAATATGCCAGGTACAAACTGGGGAACCATGTCCTCTAAGGTGGCCAAGGAGCAGAGGCTGCTGGATGGCTTCCAGGATGTGTTCTTAACACAGCATGTGATGGAGCCCACAAGGGAGGTGCATGTCCTGGACATGGTTCTGGCAGATGGGGATCTGGTAAGGGATCTGATTGTACAGGACCCCCTGACTGGGAGCGACCACAATACTGTCTGGTTTCAAATAAGCATGGGGGTGAGATCTAGGACACTGGCAGTGGACTTCAGGGGGGCAGACTTTGAGGGCATGAGAAATATTCTCAAGGATCACTTGAAGGGGATTACATCAATGACAAGTGTGGAAAGGAGATGGGAGGTCATAAAACCGGGACTTCATGAGGCAGTCAGGATCTGCGCTAAGTTGAAATGTAAGGGAGCAAGGTCACATAAACCATGCTGGTGGTCCAGTGAGGTACAGGTAGCAGTCAGAGAAAAGAAGATGGCCTACAAAAAATATAAAACAACAAGAGGGGATAGGGATAAGGAAATGTACCATTTTGCATCTAGAAAAGTCACCCATATGGTGAGGGGAGCAAAGTCCAGTAAAGAGCAATGGCTGGCACAGGGGATACAAGGAGGGGAAAAAGGGTTCTTCCGGTACATTGGGGAGTGGAGAAAAACTAAGGGCCATCTCAGCAGATTGAGATCAGAAGGAGGGTGGGTGGAAGAGGCGAGGGACCAGGCAGAGGCATTTAACGAGTACTTTGCCTCTGTGTTCACCAGTGAGGGGGATGGGATATCTACAAAGCAAAGCATGAAGGGGATAGAAGCGTCAGTGAGTGGGATCAGGGTAGCAACAGAAATGGAGCAAGAGGGAGTGGTAGGTACCCCAGGGGTGTCACATCTGGATAAGGATAAAAAGGCCACTAAGGTGGAGGGAATGGATGATGCTATCTCCACCAAAAGGGTGTGGTTATCCCTCAAGGCCCTAAAAAAAGACAAATCTCCTGGGTCGGATGGCATTCATCCGAGAGTACTATGGGAACTGGTGGACATACTGGCTGCACCCCTGGTGGAGCTCTTCAACAGGTCACTTGAGACAGGGAGGGTACCTAGGGATTGGTGAGAGGCACATGTGGTGCCAATCCATAAAGGGGGGGTCGAAGGAAGTACCAGGTAACTATAGACCCATCAGTTTGACCTCAGTGGTGGGAAAATTAATGGAGAGTACACTAAAGGAACGATTGGGGGTGTACTTGGAGGAGGTGGGAGGTCTGGATAGTCGGCAACATGGCTTTGTGCCAGGTAGATCATGTCAAACCAATCTTGTGGAGTTCTACGAATGGGTAACATCAGAACTGGACAGGGGAAAGCCTGTGGATGTATTATTCTTGGACTTCAGCAAGGCGTTTGACACTGTCCCCCACAATGGTCTGGTGGAGAAACTGATGAGGTTAGGAGTAGGCCCTTTGATGGTCCGATGGATTGAAAACTGGCTAGCTGGACACACCCAGAGAGTAGTGGTCTATGGGGCGCTCTCAAACCCTAGAGAGGTTGGTAGTGGGGTACCGCAGGGCTCAGTCCTGGGTCCAATCCTGTTTAATGCATACATATCAGACATCAGGGAGGGTATAGGGTGTGAAATGAGTCTCTTCGTGGATGACTCCAAGATGGGAGCAGTAGTTGAGGGAGAAGAGGGGAGGTTGGCCCTGCAAGAGGATCTGGACACCCTGGAAAGCTGGGCTCACACATGGAAATTAAATTTCAATATCACTAAGTGCAAGGTGTTGCATCTTGGTCGGGGAAACCCTAAACACAGGTACACCCTGGGAAGGGAGGCGCTGGAGGCCTCAATAGGGGAAAAAGACCTAGGGGTCATGGTGGATGCATGTATGAATAACTCTGAGCAGTGCAGGAGAGTGGCTAGCAAGGCAAACTGGTTGTTGTGATGCATCGTAAGGGGGCTCACCTCTAGGAGCAAGGAAGTGATTCTGTCGCTGTACAATGGACTGGTTAGACCACACCTTGAGTACTGTGTGCAGTACTGGAGACCACACTTGAAGAGGGACATACAGCTCCTGGAGAGGGTACAGAGGAGGGCAACTAAGATGATACGAGGGCTAGGGGATTTGACATATGAGGACAGACTTGATGAGCTCTGCCTGTTTTCATTGGAGGAGAGGAGAGACAGGGGGAGATGATTGAGGTCTTCAAGTACCTCAAAGGAATAAATAGGGTAAACATGGAGGGGATATTTAGACTAATGCAGGGAGGTATCACCAGAGGGCATGGTTTGAAGTTGGAAGGTGGAAGGGTGAGGGGAAAGAGGAGGAGGTTTTTCACTGAGAGGGTGGTGGACCCTTGGAATGCACTGCCTGGCGAGCTGGTTCAGAGATCCACAGTGGAGGGCTTCAGGAGAGGGTGGGACAGACACAGAAAGTGGATGTATCAGATGATGGCCTGTCCCAGGGGGGTGGGAATGGATGATAGGGGTTTCTAGAGCACAAGGGATGGGAGGGCCTCGGCACCCAACTAAGGAGCTAAGGTTCTAGCAGACTCGATAGACGATAAGGCCTAATCTGCTGGCAAATAGTATGTTAGTATGTTAGTATGCATTGTGAAAATGTTCACAATCACTTTTTTGTTGTGTTCCCTGAAATTGTTTTTTCATGCTGCTACCATCTTGTTTTTAGTTTGCGAGAGACAAAAAATGTTGTAACTCAAAAAATAATGCCCTTTGGTAAACGCCAATAGTTGTGTTTACCTAAATAGGTCCTTAGGAACAAGACCTTGGCATTAGGTATTCAGTAGGTGGTCTGGAAATATGTTTTGCAAAATTGTTCTGCCATTTTGCCATTTTATAGCCCCATTAACATTTTTTTGTGTGTGCAGTAATGACCATGATCAAAAAAAGGGAACCGGAGCAACATTTTTCTTTGTGTGACAACATTTCTATTATAGAGATAGGAGTGCCATGAACACATTACAATGATCATGAAAACATTGCTTGAATAGATTTTTCCATGTGTTGTTTTCTTTGTCACTTCATTGTGTCAAGGTGGATTGTGCTTTTGGGCTGAAATTTTCAGGGTGGCAAGCCCTAGTACCACAGATGTGCCTTTTGTAGTTTGGATCCAAAACATTCAATGGGCCCATAGTTACAGCATTCTGAAGATGAGCAATTTCCCATACAATAACACTGTGGCAACTGTGGCACCTTTTGGTGCCTGTATCTCGAAAAGGAAATGAGATACAGATTTTTTTCCTACCTGCAGCTTAGATCACCTTTATGTGAACTAATAAAAAAACAAGTTGGGAAGTCATAGATTATACCTGAAGTGGAATTTATTTCCTACTTGCTGCAGTTATGGAGATATTGGGAAAAAAACATGTTGCAAGGGTTCCTTTGGAGTACAATGGCACTGCTGTATGGCTCCATACTTATGTATAAGTGGGAGCGCAGGGCCCAAAGCACCTACACTCGCATCAACACATGCCAGTTACCAGGTACAATACACTGTACATAAATGGTTTGGTGTTTTGGCTTGAAATTTACAAAGTGTAGAAGGGGGTGTACCAGAGATGTGAATTATGCTGTTTTGGCACAAAAATGAATTGGTTCCACAGATATGCCATAACAAAGTTGAGATTTTTGCCATAGGATAACATTGTGGTGCCCACAGCACTTTTTGATGCCCTTATCTCAGAAACAATGCGAAATACAGTAGTTGACTTTATTTTGCTTGAAGGTTTCATTGCCATGATTACATCATCACTAGAATTTTTTTTCAAAGCTGTTATGGTTGCTGAGATATCAGCTAATTAGTGTTACAAGGGTTCCTTAACCTATAGGGCTGATGTATGGTTCTGTAGCTATGAGGAAGTGGGAGCACAGGGCCCAGAGGGCCTGCACTCCCACAGACTCATATCATTATGCATAAATGGGCAGTTTGGTGGGAGCACCCCCACCCCTAGAAACACACACCCATTCTGTGCCTATACTGCTATTATCTCCTCAGCCGTCTCCACACCCATTCCTATCTCATACCATTAAATAGTGTCCCTAGTCCCTCCAGCCCCCAATGACACTGCACTACTATTACCTCCCTGCCTGTCTCTCACTTGTTCAAACCCAAACATTGATTCCTCCTACCCCAACTCACACACAAGTACAATTATTTCTCCTCCTCCCATATACACACACACACATATACCAGTACCATGTGGTCCCCTCAACCCCCCCAAAACCACACACAAATACACACACCTTTTGGGGGCATGGTACTATTATTTACTCCTCCCAATCTCCCCTCTCTCTTTTCTAGTTTCTGCTAGTAGTATGTCCCCCTTCCTTTAGCACCCCAGACACCAGTAACATTATCTCTCCATTTCCCCCACACACACCCACACCCACTACAGACCAGAGCCACCCCCTCTCCCACCTAAGACTCACACCTCTAATGTCTATATGCGACTATTTTTGCCTTTTTCCACCCCCACTCCCCACACTCTATGCTACCCCCCTCTCCAGTATGTCATCCTACACACTATTATGAAATGGGTATAACAAATTCCGACTACTGATTGGCCAAGAGCAGTGTTAAGCTGGGCCATTATTTCAACACAGTGGTCCACCTAAAAGTGATACACTTCAAAAAGGCATTAAATATATTAAAAATTACCAATTCCAGTATCGCAATAAGGCAGTTCAGGGTGTATGTTATTTTGGCCTAATGGCACTTCTCAGGTGGTAGAAGTACTTAGCTACACTGTGTGTTTCAATCTAACTGAGGTGTGCTGTTATCCCACCATAACAGAGTCCCTTTCATGCCTTATTGCTTAACTAACATATTCACTCCTCATCTCACATGGTGTACTGATGCAAGGGTTAAACCCCATTGGTGAAATCCTCCACAGCTACAGTTTCGGCAAAAATCAAAACTGTCTCTGTGGGGAACCCACTGGTGAAATTTTGCCTTACACTGACTTTCACCCCACTTCTCCTTAACTCCAACTGGAGTTAAGAATCCTAGAGAAGGGGGTTAGGGGGCACATCACCCTACATGGGGATTTGGAGGGTAACCCCCAATGGAAAAACAACTGATGTCTGACAGACAAAATTTAACCAGTTGACATCAGGGACATCTCTATGCCACACATTGACAGCACTTTTATTTATTTATTTATTTATTGAAATATTTCACCACGAAAGGCACACTGAGCAAAAAGACGCTTGTCTCCCAGTTTGACCTGGGAGGAGGGGTACAAAGGGGAGATAACGGGAAGGTTATCAAGTGAGATACATGTAACAATTAGACAAATTAAACAATAGCAAGAGTTACACTTAGTATGATTTACAGCTGTGAACAGGTATAGCAACTTAGGGTGCAGTTTAGGCAAGTTTCACATAGATGGATAACAGTGAAGCATTTGATACATAGAATTACAAAAGCAGAGTGAGACAGCACAGCAAGACAATTAAGTGCAATAGTTGGTCTAATAAGCCAGCTTCCATAGGGTATGCTAGTGCCACTGGTCAGGCATCTGGGGGAGTGGGGACACTGGGGCAGCATTTGTAGGTATCAGTTACTGGAGCAGTTTACCATCAGGTAATTTGCTAGGGCAGTAGATAGGGAATGGGTGGAGGAGGAGTGGCAAATTAGAGAGGGGGGTCATTCCAGAGCTCTGGGAAGCAATATGAGAAGGTTGCTTGGCCAATGGTGGCCCTCTGAATTGGGATTAAAAATTGATGGGAGTCAAAGGATCTAAGGGCATGAGTAGGGGTGAAGAGAGATGAAAGTATGATGTTAAAAGAAGGCAGGAGTGCACCGAACCAGAATTTTGAGATAAATTGTGCACAGTGCAATAGGCGGTGATTTTCGGGGGATGGGAATGCAAGGGAATGGTAGAGGTTGCAGTGATGGGTATGGGGGGGCATCGAGAGCATAGTAGCAGAAAGTGTTGAACAGGGTGTCTAGTTTGAATAATGAAGACTTGGGGTGGCATTGTATACTACATTGCTGTAGTCGAAGGAAGGGAGGATCATCTTCAGCACTAGTTCATGCCTCACAGTTGGAGAAGGCAACTGCGGTTCCTGTAGAGGGCCCTGAGCTTGGGGCACAGTTTTTTCAAGATAGTATCAAAGTGGTCAGAGAAGGATGGGTGACAGTCAAGTCTTATCCTAAGATATTGAAAGGTAATGGTGTCCTCCAGTATTGTCCCATCCAGGATGTGGAAAGAGGGGAGGAAGGAGAGCCTGGAGAGGCTTTATCCTGTTCCCAAGGTCATGGTGACTGTTTTTTTTACAGTTTAAGGACAGCTGGTGAGAGTTGAACCAGATCTGGACTTTGTTGAAGTTCAGATCATAGTGGCATAGGTAAACCATCTCGCACACAGTCCTATTGGGCTCATGGCAGAACAACTTAGTTTTTCCCATTTTCATAAACCCTTCCTGTCTCATACCACTCAATGCACATTCCCCCATCCCCACCACCCCAAGCCTCACACCACCTCTCCACCAATCCACACATTACTGCTATTGCCTGTCATCACCACTCCCCCCATGTCTACCTCTTCCCCAGCTCATACCATATACACCAATAGTACTGTCTCCTCATCACCTGTTTTCATAGCAAAAGAAAATACTGATACATGTTATTTAAAATATTTGGAAAGAAAAAAACATTTTTATATTAAGAAACATTATTTCTTTTTATTTAAGATTTAGATAAGAAGTATACTTTCATTTTTTTTATTTATGTGCTAATTTAAAAAAAATATATACATCTTCAGATATAATAAAAAAAACTATGACATGATTGCACTGAAAAAATAAATTGTAAAAAAATAGTGATTTTAAACAGAACCCATTCAAATTTTTAAAGTTTAACAAAAAAAGTTACTTTACCTATGAAACATATTGATACTTTTAAAATTAAATAATATGATTTATGAAAAAATAAAGTTATTCATTTAACATTTAAATAACAAGTATATTTTAATATTATTGATATTGATTTTTGGTTTAAAAAATATATGTCTATATAGATGGTGAAAAAACTCATTTTTACATTGAAAAAATTAACTTGTAAACAAATAGTGACTGTAAACCGAAGTAATCCTGATTTTTTAAGCTGAAATAAAAAAAGGTTACTTCACCTATGGAAAATATTTATATTCTTAAAATGAAACAATATGATTTATAAAAAATACATTTTCTTGAAAGAAGGGGGTGTAACAGCTGGTTCTGCTGCTGGAGGCTGTGAGGAGGCCTGGAGGGGGTGGCCAGGTAGGAAGGGGCAGGAGGACGTGGAAGCTGCTTCTCAGTTGGGGAAGGTACAGAAGGGGGACAGAGGCGGGGACAGAAGATGCATCTACTGGAGACCAGGACCTTGATGTTCTTCTATCGTTTGTGGAACTGGAAGTTCTTTGCCATCCGCCATCTTCTGTATGTTGCTTGTGAGTAACTGGACAGTCAGATTCATATATTTAATTTTTAGTGTATTAGAATGTATTTGTTTCTCAATTTTGCCTAACTTTTGAATGTTATTTTTGTGATTCTTATTTTGTGCTGTGAGTAATTTTATTATGGTTTTCATATTTTCATTGGATTCCTTCTCAGCCTGAATCAAACTGTCCAGGCACTCACAAGTAGCTTGTGTATGGCTGCTTTGTGGTTCTGTGATAAAAAAGGAAAGAGAAACACATCATAAGTACTACTGTATTTTTGTTCTGATTTTATAGCTGTCATGGTTCTTCAGTAGTTTTGTATTCAACCTTTCCTTGCTGCAATTGCTAGAAAAATAACTAAGTTATCTAATGAAGAAAAATGCTGGGCTGGAATTTCAAAGCTCCAA
This sequence comes from Neoceratodus forsteri, assembly GCA_016271365.2. NCBI lineage: Eukaryota > Metazoa > Chordata > Ceratodontiformes > Ceratodontidae > Neoceratodus > Neoceratodus forsteri. The sequence goes on along the minus strand of CM057450.1, from coordinate 652,427,836 downwards.
CACATGCTGCGACAATGGCAGCTTGCGCTGAGTGTGGTGCGCCCAGGACCCTGCACCCGAATTTCTATTCTACTGGGTCCCAGCACCAAAGACCAGTGGCTTGTGGCAAAGAGGGTGCTGCACCTAACGTATGGTGCACCGACCCTGAATGCCGCAACGACAGTGGAGAGTCCTCAGCACCCACAGACAGGGGCTGGCAACAGGACACGGCCCCCCAACACCACCGTGGCACCGGCACCTGCACTACAACACACTCCTATAGCCTGGTGGGCTAGTGCCCCCTCAGGTAGTGATCATTCAGCACTCCCATCCCCCTCCCATACCCTGATCTGGTGACTGGCATGGCCTTCTACATACCACCTTGGCCAGCCACAGAATGAGCTGTCTGTGCACGTACTGTATATTGTATACAGTACATGCAATGATGGCTTATTCAGCGGCCAGCTGTGGTGGCATGTGCAGGGCTGTGCCAGTCACCAGATCAGGGTTTGGGGGGGGTTGGAGTGCTGAAATGGGCGCTACCTGTTGGAGGGTTGGCAAGAGGCACAGACATGGGTGTCAAGGATCATGATGGGGGTGAGAGGGGACCACCAGGGATCGCCCACCAGAGATGGATTGGGGTGGGCCACACAGTGGCACATATAGGATGACCCCCCAGGAGCCATCTAAGTAGCGTTAGACCAGCCCCCCTGGTCTAAAGGTACTTGGCACTTGGTTCCTGGGGGGTCTTTCAAAATCTGGATCTGGGGGCTGTGGCAGTCTGGGTCTGCCGCAAGCCCCCAGTGCCATGCATAGCCACTTTCATAGTGCAAGGCTGGCACTAGCACACTTTGGTGCTGGCAGCCTGCTGTGTGATGCAGGCTACCTTTGAAATTCACACTTGGCACAGCCCTTGGTGTAGGGTGCCCTTGCGTCAGACCTGTTCAATGCAAGCACCTTGCATCAATCTAAAGCCTTTGAAAATCCGGCCTGCTATTTTTTGACTATGTAAAATAGAACATTATGATTTACTTGTATTGCTTACACTGTATTGTGTCTGTTACTGAATATGGTATTCATATAGGTGTCGTTATGCTGCCTAATTGTATGAGAGTACTCTTCCTCCACACTCGCAACACCCACACCTCCGCCACCACCCACCACACACACACACACACACACACAGAGTCACACCCTCTATTCCTTCTGCTTGTTAACATTATTTGTACCGTACAATAATTTAGAAAGTAATATTTTGTACAGAATTGAACAATATGGCAAGACTGTGCTATGACTGGGTAAAGAATTGACAATAAAAGTGGTATTATGAATGATGAAATGTGCAGTTCTACATATGTCACATGGGATGAAAAAAATTGTTAGACCATTTGTGACATTCAGTTTTCTTTATTAAGTTGTAAACTCTTACCATAATTTGTACATGTTATATATAGTGTACATTCAGTGAGACGGTCCGGGCTCTGTCTCTTCTTTTTTGATGACAGATAAGGTCCAGGGGTTGGATTTTCAAAGACCTGATGCAAGCAGCAACAATGGTAGCTTATGCCAAGTATGGTTGTGTCCGGGACCCTGCACCTGAGTTTCTATTCCACAGGGTCCCAGCACCAAAGTCCAGCAGCATGTGGCAATGGTAGTGCTATGCCAAATGGATGGTGCACCCACCCAGAATGCCACAATGGCAGCAGGGTGTCTGCAGCACCCATGGATGGGGGCATGATGCTGGCTAGAGCCCCCCTCACACCACCACCACCATGCCTCCCCTAGCCCACCTGATATGGTGACCAGCACTGTCCTCCACACCGCACCATGGTTGGCAGCCGAATGCACTCTCAATGCAAGTACTGTATACTGTATACAGTATGCGTGTATGCGCACAGACAATTAATTTGGCAACCAGCCATGGTGGGGTGCAGAGGGCTGTGTCGGTCCCTGAATCTGGGGTATGGATGGGGGGGTGAGGGGGTTTTGGGCACTATGTGCCAAGTGGGGGCACCAGGGGGAAGTTGTCCAGCACATGAACAGTCAAGGGGACCACTGGATCACCAGGGAACACCCATCATAGATGGATTGGGTAGGACACACAGTGGCATATACCAGACGACCTTTCCAGGAGCTGTCTAAGTACAGTTAGACTAGCCCTTCTCTGGTCTAAGGGTACTTGGCACTTAGTTCCTGGAGTGGTCTTTGAAATTCCGGATCTGAGGGCTGCGGCAGTCTGGATCTGCCACAAGCCCCCTTGCACCATGCTGCAGCCACTTTCATAGCACAAGGCAGGTGCTGGCACACTGAGGCACAGGCTGGGTGATGCAGGCTGCCTTTGAAATTAGCACTTCACAGAGCCTTTGGTGCAAGGTGCCTCTTGCATCAGACCTGTTTGATGCAAGCAGCTTGCATCGGTCTTTGGCCTTTGAAAATCTGGCCCAGAACTTAGTGGTTCTGTAAAGAGGTAAAGAAAAAAAAACTAATAAGGGTTTTATGCTATTACAAGAATCAATTGTTGCCTCTAATTTGTTGGCTGTTTATTATAACAGGGATGATGTAGTCTTGGTTTTCTTCTGTTGCGCCATGGAAAGTAGTGCTACTCTGAGATTGCCTTTATCAGGAAATTATGGGCTCTAAATAACTGTGAATGTGCTTGATTACACTCATGTCTGAAGCATTGCTTATTACTATGCTATTGTCATGTCTAATACTGTTTCCACTGCGTAGATGACTTCATCGGTTGCATTGAAATGTAGCTGTTATATCTGTAACATGTGGTACGTTTCCCATAAAAATGAGAGTGTAGACAAATGCTTTAACTAATAAAAGCTTTTTCTCTAAGAGGTTAGTTAATATTAAAAATGTATAATATGTACAAATGTTAAAAATCATTATTAAATGGTAAGGGAAAACAACGAAGTCTGATTGACTGTTGTTCATGCTGCAATTATACTCCATGCATGGACAATAATAAAAAGTGCTGACAAATGTACACCTAGCACCACTTGGCCCATGGCCTTGTGCCTTATTATGCCACTGACTGTGTGGTAAAATATGTTCCAGCATGCCCCATCATGCATTATAGTTTACTTAATGATGTTTGTATCTGTTGTACTTGACATACAAAGATGCATATTCACATATACGTATTTGTATTTGATTGTGTGGTAATAATACACCATCACTGATGTTAGCTATGATTAAAAGCTTTCAGTCTTTTTTCATATTTTCTTTTATTTTCTTGATGCAAGCATGAGAGATAATAGTAAGATAGCAATATCATACTTTATATGTGTATCATGTTATATGCATGTATTTACTGGTACTCACATGCTGTGGTTACAATAATAATATCATCATCTTCCACTTGTTCTGTCCCCTCCTTTGCAGGGACCAGGCCTGGGGTAGCTGCTGTTTTCTCAGTTGTGGCTCCAGTTGCTGTTGTAAAAATAAAAAGATAAAACATATTATGAGCACTCTGTATTGACTTGAGTAATATCATGTTCAGAAAAAGTGTGCACAATCTTTTTTTTCTGCAAATAACTATGATCAGGTAACATTTTGATGATTAAATTCCTCTATAACATTCGATTACTTTTTTTTTTAAATTAAAGTTTATTGAAGAGCTTTTTTTTTCTTTTCAATTAAATCCAGACATTAACGAACAGACATAAAGTCCATTCCTACTCATATACACAAATTTATATTTAAAGTCATAAAGGTAAGACCAGGGAATGAAGAGAGAATGTGAAAAAAAGTAGAGAAGAAAAGGAAAGGAAAAGAGAAGAAGAAAGAGAGAGGTTCTGGGGAGGGGAAAGCCTCATATTTTTCTAAGAAGTAAGTAAGAGAGATAAGAAAAATGAAAAGGCTAACCATAAAATTAACCATTTACGAGTCATACCTGTCTACATTCTGCCATTGCTTTAAACACTTAGTAATATGATCCATACCTTAGATGAGGGCCACTAAAACAGCATGTTCTTAGATATGCAATGATATAACAGGCTCCCCAAGGAGAAGCAGGGATCGGCAATTGTTACTGTGAATAAGATGCAACATTAACATGATGGAGTCTCTCATCCTCGCCCGCTATTCCACCCAACTGAACCAAAGCTGGGGGACCACATCATACATATCTCGCTAATAATTCTAGTATAGGTATCTTTTCCTGGGAAGCCATGAACTGCATAAAGGGAAACCATCTTTCCTTGAATTTTTCCATGGGAAGTCTCAGTTTGGCCATTAAATACTCCATATCTAAAATCCTGGTACAAATTTTAAACCAGGAGGAGATGGTAGGCTTATTAGGTGTCAACCACAGCAAATTGATGGCTTTATGTGCAGCCGTTACCAAAATTCCAAATAAGAGACGGGAAGATCTTGAAGGTAAGGAGGGAGGACACATTCCCAACAACCAGTGTTGTGGGAGATCTGGCATAACAGTCTCAAAAATCAGCTCGAAGGCACCCTTTATTTCCCTCCAATATTCCTGCACAATATTACATTCCCAATAGATGTGGAAATAAGTACCCACCAGCTGGCAGTTCCTCCAACAAAGGTTGGAATGGTGTAATCCGTAATGCTTAGTTGCCACCGGGACCCTGAAAAATCTCATAATAATTTTCCAACAGAATTCCTGCCAGTAAAGGGATGAAGTAGTGGACTGCACTGCCTTCCAAATTTGTGACCAGTCCATCTCAGATAAGCAATAATTACAATCTCTGTGCCACGCCTCTTTAATACTCAGTACTGGGTCTGTCTCTGCATTGTAAATTGCTTTGACTGATTTAGAAATCAGGTGTTTTTGATGTGGGGATCTGATCAGGGAGGATAAGATTGAACGCAGTGGGTTTGTTAAGGACTCCTTGTTAAGTTCGATTGCTTTTACATTTACTTGAATAAAGTGTCTTAACTGGAGATACCAAAAAAAATCCTTTTGCTTTAAACTAAATTTGGTTTTTAATTGCCGGAAGGATTTAATCGAGTTTTGCTTGAAAAGTTGACCTAAGTTAGTAAGGCCCGCTTTTGCCCACTGGTGGAAACTTAAGACCCACTTAAGTGGTTCAAAATCCAAACAGCTCAATATAGTTGTGTCTGGGTTAAGCTTTAAACAAGTGCCCAGCTTAAAATTCATGTCTCTCCAAACTTGGGGGAGGACCCTAGTAAAGGGGTTCCTGAACTCAAGCCATCTCAATCTAAGGGAGTCCAGATGTAATAAGTCCACAGCCTTACCTAAGGAAAGATCAGCCTCCTCAATCTGGACCCATTTTGGTGGGGGATCCCAAGCCAAAGCCACCAGAGTCTGCACCTGAGAGGCCTAGAAATATTTCTGGACATCAGGTATCCCAAAGCCACCCTTCTCCTTAGGAGCCACCATGATCTTCCACTTTACCGGTGGCTTTTTCCTAGCCAGAGAAATTTAGAGGGTGGATCTCAGATCCTGCCAAAAGTTTCTGGGGTTTATACGGATGGTGCCCATTATGAACAGTAAACGAGGAAGAATGTTCATACGTATTGTCTCTCCTACCTAGATAGAGAGGAAGCTCCTCCATCTGTTACAATCCTCCTAATCTCTTGAAGTACTTTCAAATGGTTTGTAGAGTATAAGGTCTGAAACTCCCTAGGAATCCATACCCCCAGGTATCTGAACCCTGACTTACACTATTTAACTTGGTGTACCCTGGCAAAGGATGGCCCCGGACACCCCCTAGTGGGAACAGTTCAGATTTATCTGGTTTGACTTTATAACCAGAGAAGGATCCAAATTCCTTGAGGAAGGCAAGAATTCTCGGAACCGTGTTTAGTGGGCCTGAGACATATAACAAAGTATCATCTGCATATAATGAAATCTTAACTTCCACACCCCTAACCTGGAGACCAGTGAAAAGATCTGATTGCCTAATATGCATAGCCAGAGGTTCTAAACTCAGGGCAAATAGAAGAGGGGAGAGAGGGCAACCCTGCCTGGTATACCTCTCAATTTCAAACTGGGAGAAAACCATCCCATTAACCCGGACCCTGGCTCTAGGCCTGGAGTATAAATTAGAAATCCAATTGCGAAATTTGTCCCCAAACCCAAAACCTCCCATTACTAAGTCTAGATATTGCCAGTTTAAGTGAACAAAAGCTTTTTCAGCATCTAACACTAGAGTGGAGAGTGGAGAATTTAAGGGGTGTTGAGCTGAGGCAATCACATTCAATGATAACTTTATGTTATCTTGTATGTGTCTACTGGGTATAAACCCTGTTTGGTCCACATGAACCAAGATGGGGACCACTTTTTGTAGTCGTTCGCCAATAATCTTAACGAAGATTTTGGCATCCTGATTAAGCAATGAGATGGGACGGTATCCAGCACAGAATAGGTGGTCTTTTCCAGGCTTGGGTAATACTGAAATAAGGGCCTCCACCCATGTGTCAGACAGGGCCATCGGCTCTTGCGCCATATTGCAAACTCTGGTAAGAAGTGGGGATAACTCATCAGAAAATCCTTTGTAGAATTCCGAGGTAAACCCATCTGGGCCAGGAGCCCTGCTGGACCAAGGGGTTTTAATGGCCACCCCAATCTCCTCCACAGTAAAGGGAGCCTCTAATAATTCCCTCTGGACATCTGACAGGACTGGCATTTCTAAACCTTGTAAAAAATTCTGAATTCTTTCCCTATGTTTGTGTTTTTCCTCTTTTGAGTAAAGTTGTCTGTAGAAGTCTGCAGATTCTTGTGCAGTCTCCCCCAGAAGGCTCTTGTAAGAGGATTTGAGAGGGTCTTTACTAATCTTAGCTACAAATCTATCTGCTGCCTGCTTACGAAGCCTCAGGGCAAGTAATTTGCCTGCCCTCTCCCCCCCTCTCACAGTAGCGTTGCCCCATATATCTAAGGGAGTTTTCCACCCATCTCTGCAGCAATGCATTATAGGTATTCCTGGTCTCTGTCAACTTTTTAAGAGTAGATTTGGACCCAGTGCATTTATGTAATGTTTCAAGGGTAGCAATTTCGGAGAGGACTTCACTTAAATGGGCTTGATGCTGTTTATACTTGTGGGAGGAATAGGGGATTGTATGACCCCTCACCACCACTTTCAGGGCATCCCATATATATTTAGGTTTAAAGAATACCTCTGTATTTTCCTCTAAATATAATTGAATAATTTTTTAGTGGAATCTATATAATGTTTGTCATTGAGAAGTCCAGGATCAAACCTCCAGAGGTCCCCTCCCTTCCTTACGCCCCAATGAAGTTTAGCCTTGACCATGGCATGATCAGAAATTGTAATTGGAAGGATGGAGATGTCTTTACATGTATGCAGATCACTTCTGTGCGTATAAAATCTATCCAGCCTGGAATACATTTTTGAGGCCGGCGAGTAGAAGGTAAAATTTTTAGCCAATGGGTTAAATTGTCTCCAGGGGGTCGGTTAATCCAGCCTCTACCAACAAGCTATGAAGCAGTTTAGAGCCGATTTTGAATTGGGGGTTTTGGTTGAGCTCCTATCCAAACTAACATCCTCCACACAGTTCCAATCCCCCATTAGAATAATTTGTCCCAGTGGTAACTTTGCAATTGAATTGAATAGGGAGCATAAAAACTCACTGGAGGATGGGGTAGGGGCGTAAACCCCGACTAAATGTAGAATTTGACCCTTGTAGTTCCCCGTGACTGTCAGCTGGTGTCCTGTACCTGAATTGTTTATTGAGAGAATCTGAAATGGGAGATCCCTGCTGAGTAAAATGGCCACTCCCCCTTTTTTGGATTGAGGGTGCTCATAAGAACACACCGTACCCACCCACTCCCTTTGCAGTTTCATATGTTCTCCCCGGGTTAACCTTGTCTCCTGCAGGCAGGCAATGTCACACTTTTCTCTTTTAAGTTCAGTTAATATCTTGGCTGTCTTAATGACATTGTTAATGCCTTTGACATTTAGTGAGCAAATTATCATGTCACACATCTTATTAATCCACAGATATTACAGCGGCTTGTTATACATCCTACATTTAATTGTATTATCGTGACACTAGTGAATACCATGAGGCACCTTCCCCAGTACAAGAAGTAAGAGAGAGAGAAAATAGAATAGAAGAAAGATAGAACAATAACAAACACAGCTTTTAAGACCCATACTTGGTCTGGCAATCTGAGGTATCCTGCGATGGAGAAGAAAAACATGCCTCCAGTGCAAGAGGGCATCGACAACAGGCCAATGCCAGAACTATGAGTACAAGCCGAGGCACCCATTCTAGCCATCCTTCAACTGCTTGGAGGGTGCACCGACATGGAGTAGGGGGTGAAAATGTGCAAACCCCCTTGAGGGAACAACACCGCATCAGGAGTGAAAGGGCTGGAAATAACCCCAGAACCCTGAGGTGTTACCCGCCTGTGCCCTCTAAAAGTCTCTTGGATATGGAACTTTCCTTGAGGGGTTGAGATACCTAGATCACCCCTCGAGGTACCAACATGTTTACAGATGATAACACTTTCCATGAAAAGAGAATCCAGTGTAACAGAAATTGAGGGGGGAGGAGGAGAGAAAAAAAGGGGGGGAGGGGAGCCAATCTCTACAATGGGTGGTCACCCTGTAGGAGGAGGAACATAATATTAGTTATCCAAATAGTACAAGACCCACCAATGCCACTGCCTCCCACATTCCTTCCACCCCTGACCAGAGGAGAGGGAGAGACCGCACCAACAAATGCTACCCATTGATCCACCTGACCCTGCACTGTCAATGTGAGCCAGGTGAAATTGGTGATATCGAAAACAAACCCCTTCCCTCCCTCCCCGGCTCCGTCAGGAATACCACCAACCCTGCTTGCATGTTTCTTACCCAGATTGAGAGTTAACACTTTCTCATTCTGCAATATTCCTGTGGAGGGGAATGGGAACCAGACCGAGAGAATGGGAAGGCCCACTACTACCAGGGGGACCACAATCTTTACCGGACTCAGGAAGGTACCACCAAAAATAAATACCCATCTCCCCAAGGACACAAAACAAAGGGGCCACCCCATCTGTCCTCTGAGGCACCTGTCTGTATTCCAGGCTCAGTTGGGTCTAACCCACCATGGGGGGGGCCACCAGGGAAAACCATATGAAGCCACGATGAGGGAGATAGCCCCAGGGGCAAGATCTGGAAAGAAAACAAAAGCGGAGGGGACTCCCCCCGAATTCAACCAAATAAGCCCTGCAAACATCCTTTTCCTCTGCCATAGAGGATTATTAAATTCTAACTAGTGGAGTCTATACGTAATCTGTCCTTTAGCAAACCAGATGGGCATGTAAGTAATCTTGTAAAACTATAGGCATGCAAGGTCTGTTCTGTGTGTTCACTTTTGGAAGCTGGTGAAGTCTCTAAGCAGTGTATCCCTCACCAACACTGGGAGGGTATACAAACAATGTCAACTAGTACAAGTTCACCCCCTTTACTTTGAGGGCTTCTCTTTAGAAATCCATCTGGCAAGGTCCGCATGCAAAGGCAAAACAGAATCCGCTCTCAGGTACGGCCGCGAACTGTTCTTTGATCCTGGCGCTGTTGCCTATAAAAGTTTCTCTATTTCCTTTTCTGCAATTTCTTCTTTAATATCTGGGATCTGGATTTCATTTGAGCTCAAAAAGGCTTTAGCCAGGAGAAGTGTGTCATAAGTTTTCTACCCCGCTGGTAGGTCTACCCAGAGTCTGGTCGGGTAGCGTAGTTGGGCCCTAAAGCCTCTTTCTTTAAGCTGCTTCACAACCCCAAGCACTTTTCTCCGGCGCTGGGCTGCAGGGGGGGGGATCTTGGTCCACATACACCTTCATTCTGTTGAAGTTAAGATCCTTCTTTCCCCAGGCCAATCACAAAATCTTTTCCTTTGTGGTATGCCTGAGAAATTTAATTAAGATTGCTCTCGGGGAATCCCCCTGTTTGGGCTTAGGGGCAAGGGTTCTGTGTGCCCTTTCAATCTCCAATGGAATGTCTTCTTCGATCTGTAACTCTGTTTTAAGCCAGCAATCCATGAAGGAAATCATATCTGCCTGCTCAGCTCCTTCTGGGATTCCCACGACCCGAATATTGTTATGTCTGGAGCGAGCTTCAGCATCCCCGGCTTTGGCTGTCAGTGCTTTTTCTCTTCCATATAGGAATGCCAAGGATCTGCCAAACACCATGGGCCAGATATTCAAAACTTTGCCCAGGGGCCAAATTAGCACTGCCCGGCAGGCAAACTGTGCCCAGAGCAAAAACATAGCCATATTCAAAATGAATAGCCCGGTGCAAACCCAGCTGAATATAGCAAGCTAAGGAAGCCGGGCAAACAGGCCCAGGAGTGCAGGGCAAACATTGCCCAGGATTAAGACAGCACTAAATATAGCAGAGAAGACAGCATGAATATAGCAATCAGACAGAGGGCAGTGCAAACACCCACAAAAACAAAAGTGTCACAGAGGTGTAAGCAGCTGTCCAGGAACACAGGAAAGCAGAAGAGCCCAGCCAGACACAACTACAGTACCAGTGAAAGGAATGGAATAACCTACAACCACAAGTGAAATCAGAACGCCACAGAACACTGTCAAATCCCAAGTCCACCCCAAAGAGACACAGGACACAGGAATGTCAACTTCAAAAAAGTATAATGTAAACTGTGAAAATACAAAGTGCAAAGGCAACATGAACATATATACAGAAACAAAAATCAAAACATAGCAGAACACTTTTCTGTACAAATGGGGTGCAAGAAAAACCTAATGGAAGGGGAAAGGGCAGGCGTAACAAAGGGATTGAAAACAATGGGGAAAACAACAGTAATAGTGCAAACAGTCAAATGGTAAATGAAGCAACAGAACAATGGGGTAAGAATGTGGTTGTGAGAGGGATGTGGAAATGCAAAGCAATGATGGGGAACAGGATGGCAGGAACAGGGCTAGGGACACTGGGCCAGGGACAGGAAGCAGGATAAGGTACACAGAATGCAGGGGTTAGGTGCGGGCAGGTGCCGGCAGACGTTCCTCTAAGACAGCTGCAACACGCCCTGCCTCAGATATGAGTACAGCCTGCTGTTCAATCAGGGTGCGCTGCTGGTGCACTATCCTCCGCAGAAGCTCCTCCGTTCCCTCACCCTCCTCTGGATGGCTGGCCCACAGTGATGACCTATGTGGACCTACAGGAGAAAGGGGGACCACATCAGGGCATGATAATGACACAAAGGCGCCATGTACCACCACACGGTGGACAGCATGCCCCAACAACCATGCCCATGTGCTAGTATGTAACAAACTACAACACACACTAACATGTGCCTGCAGGACAAGGCTGTACATAACAGGCAGCATGCAACACCCCAGTGTACATCGATATGCATGGAAGTATGCTGAGAAACCCAACAACGTGGAGGCCAGCCAGCACAGTGGCGCAGACTGTAACAGTGCAAACAGACAGCCACCTCCAGAGATGTGAACGACAAGTGGACACTGACTGATATGCACATGGGATGACACATGGTGGGACATGCTGCCCATGGTCACACAGCTATGATACAAACTACAGATGACACCAACTGGAGAAATTGCCACAGCCCCAACCACGTGTGTAACCACACATGCCTGTCATGTACACCCCCAACAGTGGCCCACCCTCACTGCTGCCCTCCACAAGAACTGTTGACACCCAGCCAAACTGCCACCCATGATGCCATAATACAGCAGCTGTACAAATGATGACAGGAAACCCTGAACAGGTGGGTGGGTGACTGACATAAGTGTGCAACAGTGGCAAGTGACACAGATAAAGACTCGACAATGACCACAGAGAACAATGACACTGGCATCAGAACAGTAGGGACTGCAGGATAGGTAACCAAGCAGTACACAACCAGGGGAAGTGCCAATGCCCAGCCACACCACTTGCTGCAACAGAAGGGTGAGGGCCCACAATGGTGTACAGAATGGCACAGTGCCGTGACACCACCCATGCAAGAAGACACACACATGTGAAACACAGACACTGGGCCTGGTCCACCAGTGGCACTGCAGCAGTGGGCCAAAGGCATGCACAGGACAGTGTCACCCTGGTGGTCAAGGCATGGTGAGGCACACACACACCTGTGGGAGCAGCATCTGCCATAGGGGCTGACAACCAGCACACCATGCTACCACAGAACAACTCCTGCAGCACACCTGCATAACATGTGCACAAACAGTGTGCACTACAGGGACAGAGGGACAGCACTCTCTTAGGGACAATGGCCCCCACATCAGAGCATGAGCCCACAGGCAGGGGTGTAGCCAGACATCCACATGTTCTACATACAATCCCAAACAGCCGCACCCCCCTCATAAATGCTGTACTCAGCAACCCCAAACGGTAAACCCCTTCCAAAAGGGTATGATGTCTGTCAGATAATTCCCCACTCTCTAATGAGGTTGTACATTCCCAGGTGGGCCCCCCAGTTGAGTAAGTGGTTACTGTCTGAACTCTGAAAACATTTGCATTTAGTATCGTGTTCCCTTATTAAATAGGGTATCTGGGACACTGTTGATAAATGTGAGATGCAAACACAGAACTAGTGTATCCGAATGAAGTGGAATATTGATATAAGTGTGTCAACCTGGGCCCTCCTCTATTGATGTTCCAGGTGGGCCCTTGCATCATCTGTCCAGGTGGGCCCTCTGCACCCCAGTCCGACCCTCTGTCCTACACAACAGCATTTAAAACAGGGCCACACCCCAGTGGCCTACAGTGACCCAAATCGTCTGGTGTACCTAGGAACAGTTGATAGACATGCAGTACACCAAAGTGTACACTAATGTGTACAGTGCGTATGCCTACATACACACTTGCTCAACTGCCTGCCCTGTAAAGCCAGACTCATAGTGGAAAAGCATAACATTGCACAGTACTCACGCACAACACCACTATCACCATCTGTGCTCTCTGCTGCATGCTGTGCCAGTGGAGGCACCCTGCACCTGTCGAATGATGGCCCCTGTCTGGCTTGTGGCACGTCTCTCCTGCCTGTGGTTTGTTGTTGGCGCTCTGCAGTGAGAAGAGGGTACAGCATCGTCAGTACAATATCAGCCACCACGGTAGGCTAAAGACCACCCTGTACCCCAGTGGTGCAGCACAACACACGCAGTGGCAGACGGGTGCAGTGCACCACCAATGCCATGCCAAGCATGACAGGGGTCCATGCACACTGTCTACCCCTATCCCACACAGTACACACATGGCTTCATGGACTCCATGAGCAACATGTGTAGCTCAGCAACACATAAGACACACCACGAACACACTGCCCCACCACCCATGCCAGCAGTCGTGCACAGTCATCCTTACCTGGCACAGGCACAGTCCCCTCATGAACCATGGCCCTGCAGCATTCAAGCAGTGGCGCTGCTCGCGCCTGAGGTCAGCATAACGATGCCGGCACTTTTCACCATCACGCGGGATACCTGTGATGGCACTTAGTCTGCGGGCAATGGAAGCCCAGACCTGTGTGCACGGGCAAGTCACCCTCCCGCACAGGTCCAAATAGGCGGCGATGGCGCCTCTGTGAACTGCACGAGGTTGGCAGTCTCAACCTCATCCCACCGCCTGTCACGCTCACCACTGCCCTTTGCCTAGCTCTCCCAGACATATTTGTGCTGTGGAAGGGGCAAATAAACTGAACAACAGTGCAACAACTGTGCATACACCCTGACACACAGTACAACTGAAGTGCAGCGCCGCTGACTGACGTATGCCGTAGCGCCAGACTAACAGGAAGTGATTGCAATGCGCAGGCATGACCCTACCATCACCCTGGTCCGATATTGCGCATGCGTGTAGCCCGCTGAAGCTGGTTACGCGCTGAGCTGGTTAGCGCAGCGCTAAAGCTGAAGCAAGCAGCGCTGGACGCGCTATGACAAGGGTAACATGAGCATGCATGCTGTACATAGCGCGGCGCTTCCTCAAATAGCGCTGCTGTGCTAGCTGGCTATTCAGAGCCATATTCAATGGCTGTATGCAAATGAGGGTACTTGTGTATGCATGGGGCAAAACGTGATTAGCATATCATTATTCGCTCATTTGCATGACTAACAGGCAGGATTGCCTGGCCGGGTTATAAAGGCAAGCAGTGCACCACCAGTGTTGTGTTGTGGAACCGCGGGGAATACAGCAGTGAACAACATGGAGAGAGACATGCAACAGGGGATGGGCAGCAACAGCCAGGTATGTATCAAGGGTGTGGATAGGCATATTCATTGTACACAGTTGTGTCCAGTTTGGTCGACCGCCTGTCACAAACCAATTATCAATCTAATCTGTGGTATTTGGGTTAGTGTTGGCCACTGTGGACTGTGTCATGCATGTATGATCTCTTTAGAGTGTAGAGGAATCATCTGACAATTGTTTGGAAGGGGGTGCAGTTTGATGGGCCATGTACATTATGTAATGGGGGGACGGTTGGAGACTGTGTACACTCCTGGTATGTATGACCACCATGGGACAACATACGTCCACTGCATTGTGCTCATCCCCCTGCAGTTCAATGTGTCATGTGCCAATGTTTGCACATTTGTGTCTGCACGCCAGGTGCACTGCTGCTGTACCATGACAGTGCACTGTCTTGTCTTCCTGCATGTGTGGAGTGATGGCCTCTGCCCCCACCCAGGAGTACACAATGTACCAGTAATGTGCGCTCCCATGCCACAAACAGTCATGGGGGTTCATGGCACATGTGTGCACACCACTCCAGACACAGGACAGACAGTGGCAATGTGGGCATGTGCAACGTACAGGCACATGCAGCCATCTGATATGTCCATGTGGTCTGTAGCACTGAGGGGGTGATATCATGCTGTCCACTGTGTGATGCAGTGCAGCACCGACGCAGCCACTGACACCTGTCCACTTTTTATTATCCCATAGGTGTGCAGGCTCAACCAGAGCACATCCGTGCACCGAAATTCTCACAAGATGAGCTAAACACCCTGGCACATGAGGTAAAGGTGAGAGAACATGTGTTGCGCGCACACAGGGCCACCGATGCTGCTGTGTGGCAGGCTTGGGAGGAGGTGACTGCAGCGGTGAATGCAGTTGGTGGTCGTGGGAGATCGACTGAGGCAGTCCGGAAGCGTTGGAATGACCTCCTGCGGCGTGCAAAGGAGGAGGTGTCACAGCGCCACAGAGACAGGACCAGAACTGGTGGTGGTCCACAGGAACACCAGCAATGTGTGCAGGAGCCACACATGGCGGTGGTGGCATCCACATTGCGGATGGTGGCAGTGGCAGGTGTGCCAGGTGGTGGTTGCGAGACATCCCTTGCACTTCCAAGGCCAGGTCTGTATTCACATGTGCAACCCTGTATGTGGTGCAGGCAAGGTGCATGGTCCTGCTTTTTGTGTCCTGCACAGGCTGCACTGTATCCTGCAGAAATGATGGCTGGCATGGTCAAGATCACTGTGGGTGGTGGGTGCATGTTGGCACAGGCTTGTGTGAGGTGGGTACCTGTCCTGAGGCTGCATGGTGTGGTGGTGGTGGTAGTGGTGGTGGTTTGCCACAGTGTCCATGGATGGATGACTGACCCTGTCCCTATTCTCTCTCAGCACTCTGACAGGCCTGCACCACCACAGCATGGGCCACAGATGTCTAGCCAGGTTCCCGAGGTTGTGGAGGAGTTTGAAGACGCTGCAACAACATCTGGACATTGTGTATCTCAGGGCCGCAGAGGGCCCACTGCATGTTGGGCATACCCAGGGACAGGGCATGCAACTGCCTTGGGAGGAGGGGCACACCTCACCAGGGCTGTTAGAAGACAGTGGGCACCTGGATGTTGCCCCAACTGAGAGTGATGGGGTGGGAGAGGTACTGCTGGTCACTGTCACCAGTGCAGATGACAGTGATGTCTCTACATATGCACATCAGCTGGACATTCCTGTGCCAGGGATGTGGGGTGGGGCTTGCTGAAGGCCATGGAACAGGTCTGGGTGCTCTGTAGGTGTCGGCAGTGTGGCTGAACACATGGTGGTGGGTGGTGTGGGTGGTGTTGCAGGACAGCAAGGCGTGCATTTTCTGACAACTGCTGAGGTTCCAGTCCATATGGTGCCACAGCCCATTGCCACTGCAGTCGCAGCAGCCAGCTGTAGCAGTTGGTGCAGTGCCACAGGCACCACTGCCAGCTGCTGCTGTGGGTCCTGTGCCTCTGGTCCATGAAGGCCATGGTGCCCGGCCACTCCTGCAGGCTGCTGTCACATCACAGCAGGAGGCCGTCTGGACCTGCATGCCATGCGGCGTGAGCTGCGCACGAGCTGGGTCAGATATGGGAGGCAATACGAGTGGCTTTGCTCGTATGAGCAGCAGGCAGAGGACAGGTTGACCGCCTGGTGGGTGCCATAGACCGTGGCTTCTCGGGTTGACTGCTGCAGTGGTGGCAATTGGTGGTGTCATGCAGTGTGCCTATTAGTCGGCAACATGGGTTTGTTGGCTCTGCACATGGCAGAGGGTTAACACAGGCAGGCACACCGTGGGTGCAGGGCTGCCACTGTTACCAGTTCAGAGCCATCACAAACTCCACCTGCAAACCCAGCGGCGCCATGGCAGTCCATATCCCTATCTGCCTCCACCAACCCCCGGGGCACAGGAGGCCAACCGTGCCTGCCTCACCTTCCACTTCAGCTGTGTCCTGCACAGAGCACCCCAGGGTCCAGAACCCATGGTAACGGGAGCACGCCGCGATGCGGCCAGGCCGCGTGATGCCCACAGGCTGTCTGGTGTACTCTAGGTGCTTCCTGTATGCATGGGCAGACCTGCACACACACACACACACACACACACACACACACACACTCCCACCAACACAGTTGCCCCCTTTCCCTCACAGCACACATTGCAGCTCCCCACCATGATTACACCGCTTGTGTGTATCCCACCACATATGTGCTGCACAATCATGGAGTCACACCACATGCACACTATTTGTATTACACTGGGTTTGTTTGCTGTTGTGATTCTGGTTTTCACTGTAATGTTAGTCTGTGCACATTAAAATTGTTGCTCACTTGTACTCTTCTGGTTGTTGTGCAGTCTGTACTTACCCTCTGGTCTGTTGCAGTATCCTGATGATGTTGTCTGGTGCTGTATGGCCCTCGTGCCATGCGAGGTCCCTCCTCTCCAGTTGCTCCACTATCCCCTGACCACTGGCTCTGGCTCACTGTCAGACTGTCCCTCAGGTTCAGGTGCCTGTATCCCATGGTTTATTGCCATGTTGTGCAGCATACAACAGGCTAGGAAGATACAGCATACCTTCTGAGGTGTGTATATTGTAGGCACCACCTGATGTGTCAAGGCATCTAAATCGCATCTTCAGGATGCCAACACCCCCTCTATAATGTTTCTTGTTCTGGCATGTGCCTCATTGTAGAGCTCCTCTGCCACTGTGGCCAGTCGGAGTATGTGTGTGAGCAGCCAGGGCCGCAGGGATAGGCACTGTCTCCTGTCAAAACATATAACTTGTTAGTGCTGTACTGTGGTCTGTCAGCTGCTGTCCTGCACCTGTCTGTGGCCCTCCCACATCCCTTCCCTGGCCTGCAATGCCTGCCCCATCCATGCTGTTGTGTGTTTGCCTTGTGTGCTACAACTCACCGACTAGTTGTCCACTGGGTATTCTGCCCTCCTCAAAGGCCTGACACAGCTGAGACTGGTGCCAGATGAAGCGTCGTGGGCACTGCCGGGTACTGTGCATATACATTGGTGATGCGCCACGCATCGCACACCACCTGGCAGTTGATGGAGTGGTACCCCTTCCTGTTCACATACACATCACTGCCATCTCCAGGTGGTGCACGGATGGGACATGGGTGCAGTCAATGGCATCCAGTACAGATGGTAGGTGCGAACTCGATGGAACTGCTGCATTGTTTCTCTGCGCCTGCTGCTGTGCTGGGAATACTATGAATTCGAAGCATGTGGCAGGAGAGCCTCTAGGAACTGGGTCAGGATGCGTGAGGTGGCAGACTGTGTTACCCCAATGGTGTCCCCCGCTGGTCGTTGGAACGTCCCTGTGGCAAGGAAGCACATCGCTGCGGTCACCTTCTCCTCCACTGTCATGGCATGACTGCATCTGGTGTTTGACTGCAGCTGCTCATGCAGGAGTTCGCAGAGCTGCCTCAACATTCCCCTGTTCATCCGGTACAGGCCAACGATGTGGTCATCAGGCAGGGTCTCAAAGGAGACCCTGGGCCGGTACAGCCTGTTTGCAGCATACCGTCTCCTGAGCCTGCGTTGTGGCCCATGTTGTGCCTGCTCCCGTTCCTCCACCTCCTCCTCCTCCACTACAGCTGCCATCAATGGCAGGATCACTGCTACTGGGACTGCACACATTCCTACTTCCTGTGCTGCTCTCTCCTCCTCTGTGTTTTTGCCCTGTGTTTAGACCGGCCTTTTATAAGCGGTAGCTAGCGCCTGCGCTAAGGGCTGCGCTGTATCCTAACGGCGCTGTACCTTTGAATATCCCTCTTGCGCGTCTCTCTAGTACCCTCCCATCCTTTTGCCCTGCATACATTACTGGTTGGCCCCAGCGCTACTGCAGTTTGGCAGCGTTATTTGGCCTTTTGAATATGGCAGATCCGCGCTAATCCCGCGCTAAACCTGTGCAAATGCTTTTTGACCGGCACAAGGTTTTGAATATCTGGCCCCATATGTTCAGCCTGCAGCCCTTCTACATGTTGTTCGACCGCCGTGGTTCTGGATTCTAACTTTTTAAAATCCTTTTGGATATCAGATACTTTGGCATCAATTTTGTGCAACAACTTGATAATCTTCCTTGACTCTGCCTGGGTATTTGTAAAGCCAGAGTCCAAGCATGAGTCTTCAGCCCCTGATGCAGAGAGCACCGATGGACACGAGGGTCCTGGGCTGAGGCCTACTGGCTGTCTACTTGAGGTGCTCATTAATGCCATTTTTGCCACTTGGGAGCCCCTTTTTTTCGTGTGGACAATCCCTAGTCTTTTCTTACACCTTTATCGAAATCTGTGGACACAGGATGTGAATGATAGGCACTGGATTCTCTTAGAAAGCTAACGTTGGTAACCAGTGCGGGAAACTAAGCAGCCATTCCCACCTGCTACATCACTGGAAGTCCATTTGATTACTTTTTATCTTCTATGTTGCTATATTGCATTCTATGTATGACATAATTATTGGTGTAATTGGTTGTAAATAGGGATACATGTAGTAAAATGTTATGATTCTTGTTTAAAGACACATTGCTGGAATGTTAACTGCTGTTATGCATGGACTTGTATTCATGAAATATGGTGGTTTCATTGCTGCTTTGACATGACAATATTATTTAACTGTACTGCTGATATCGCTTCTGCACCAGAGCAACTTGAAAGTGTTGCTTTTTCGTCTATTCAACTGTTGGGGTGGGATAGTATCATAGCATCTTATCACTAATTACAAGCTGGTGTCGTTGTGGTGAATAACAAGTAAAGATTGACATATTTTCAAAAAATGCTATACACGATACAATGGCAAGAAAGAAGGCTTGCCTCTGATAAGTTAGTCTAGGAATGTACCCATGATGTCACTCAGTACAACATCACCGGTCTCATCTCAGAGTACAACCTCAGTGTATTAATTTTTTGGGGGTACATGACATTCATCTTCCTTTAAGAAGCAAAGATATATTGCCACACTACAAATAATGAAACGAAATGTAAATAGTTTTTGCTTTGCATAATAATAAGCAATTGTATAATAGCAATAATGCACTCCAGAGTGTTGGTTATGCTGTCATAACCTCACTTCTGGGATACTTGAATGCACTCAGTCTGTGGCCTCTTGCCAAAACACCCCAGGAATGAGGTTATCCCAGAACAACCCATATCATGTTGTGAATTATTGCTTAATAAAAATAAAAAAGAGAGAGAGTACCTTCATGAACAACTAGTGTATTCTCGTACGTTTAAGGTCTGATTTTTATTGATGTGTCCCACTGTAGTCTCAGGGGCACAATGAATCAGAACTGCTGTGTGTTACTGCACAGTGGTTGTATATGGTTGCACATCCAGTGTAGATGCCACAATAATAGTCCTATACACATGAGACATTGAGAAGTGGTTACATGATGTGCATGTTGGTCATATTTTGGGACAACAGTGTGTTACTCATCTTTGTCAGCCCCCCAGCCCCCCACCCTATCATGGCAATCACATGCTTCATTTACTGTTAATGGGAAGGTTAAGACTGCATCTGATGTTGTTGTTGATTAACTATGAAAAGGGTTGAAAGAATGCTGACTCCTTATTTGCGTAAAAAACTATTTCAGCGGGGCTGTTATTGCAGAACAACGGCATTGCTGAAAGTAATGTGTCTAAGAATTGCATTAATTTCACTAAGAAATACCCATTGCTTTATTGCAATTTATTTATTTAGTTAGTTAGTTAGTCAGTGTTTGTTGACTGGGTAAGTGCACTGGACAAATTCTGCCTATTTTCAGGCATGACCCGGGGGAAGGGGATACAGATGAATGCCAACTGACTTTGAACCATATGAAGCTGTTGGTGATATTTTAGTGAATGGGGGGAAATTTGGCCAGGGCACCAGGGAAATTCCCCTACTCTTCCAGCAGGGGGCTTGAGTTCCTGGGAGCAGAGTGGAGGGACCCAGTTGGAAACTGGACAGTAGAGGAGGAGGAGGAGGAGGAAATGCTGATGTGGCAGGGGAGATATTGCAGGAGAAGGTGTGCCTGGAGGACTTTGTGCAAGTCTCAGCAGAAAGTTTGAACGATGAACTGATTTGATTAACTCAAACGGACAGTCCTAAGATGGAAAACGAGTTGATTGCTATGGAAGTTGTGACTGACCTGCAAGGAACAGCAGTCAGGAAAAGCAAAGTTGGTGCTGTAGTTTTAGAAGTTTGTAATGCTGAGGAACCTTTTGTGGTTCAAACAAAGTTAGGAGTTTTTGCACACAGAAAAAGCAAAGCAATTGCAGCAGCAGCGAGAGCTGGATGCAGCGCTCTCTTCTCTGCAGCAGTTTCAAAGCACTAATATGGCTAAGAATGATGATGTCAATGCAGGAGAGACAGTGTCTAATACAATAACTCACCCCTCAGGAATGCAAGGGTGTTCAAAGGAAACAAGGCTTGACACAGCAACTGAGAGAAACGTTCAACTCGAGGCTAGCAGTTTAAACAGAGCACCATGTGTGTGCCCAAAGCCTCAAAGTTCTGGAAAAAATGTAACAGTTTAAACCCCAGAAGCAGCATTTGGGGCCTGAATCAAATACTCGCACTGGGAGCAGTGCTAAACAAAGGTTGGGGAAAGGTGCATTTCAACAGCAGCAGAGCAGTTCGGAGCAAACCTTTTCATTTAAGGATAGACCTTGCTGCCATGACTGGGGGGATATTATGGGAACCAAATTTGAATCAATTGCCTGGTCCCCTAAAATTGCCCTGGAGCAGACAGGCTGGGAGCAGGACCCCTCAGGGAAATAGTCACCTAACCCTAAGGATTCTGCTTACCAGGACTTATTGTTGAATACTGTGGCCACCAATGATTCATTACAACAGAGCTCCACCTCACCCTGGGATAATGTTACAAATTACACTGATTTGATTGGGGAAATTGTTGATGATACTGTAATACCTGTACAGGTGGTTGGGGATGTTTTAGATAATACTCTTCCTGTGGGGGGGGGGGTGATGTAGGTGCACCTATATAAAATGTGAATCAAGAATAACTAGAGGGGGATAGGGCAGCAGATACTGAAGATTCAGAGCCTGTTAAAAAGATGTCTGACCTCTTTGCTATCAGGGGCGAGGAGGCCCCCTGGCACAATGCGGTCAGGCTTCTGTACAAGGGGGGGGCTAAAAGAACCTCCTAACGGGGTATACATAGCTAGGACCTTATTAAAGACATCCATGCATTATTTTTCATCAGAGATTTGTACCCTAATTAGTTTAGGCAATGGGAACTATGACATACATTTCAAGAGTGTTGCTAACTTAGAGAGGTTTTGGGCCCAATATCACACATTAAGGAACACCCCTGTTTGGATTCTCTTTCATGCTATAGCATTGACAAGGCCGCAGGTCAAAACAATTACTGCGATATTTAAAAATGAAGGGGTCCATGTAGAAAACCTTTTATTTTGGTTAAGACAACGCTGTGACATATTAGGTAAACCTGTGCCTACGATGGACAGCAAGCAGATCTGGGATGGGGGCTGGGTGCATAAAAATTAAGTTGCGATCCTCAGATACAGGGCCTATGCACCTACCTTGCTCCTTTTCTGGGGAAAGGACCGAGGGTCTATTTTTTATAATGGTCAGCTTCACTCATGTTTTAAGTGTAGTTCAAGAGCACATTTTAGTTCAGCTTGTGACTCACCATGTTGTAGCCATTGTTTGGAGTTTGGGCATGCTTTCTCTGCATGTCTGAACCTCTTTAAATGTAACTTATGTGAGCAGACAGGACACGCATATGGGCACTGCCCCTGGATATCTCACAACACGAAAGACTGTCTGTCTCTGGGAGGCATAATCAATGGGGCCCAGCACCAGCAAGCCAAATAGGTAGCTGCTCAGGACTTTTAGAACATTGACACATGGTCAAATCAGGCCCCACTGGGTGGTGTACAACCAGTAGGTGTGGAGGTGGTGGGAGAAACACAAACCTCCGAAGTCGCATAGGTCACCATAGAGCCCCCGGACCAATTATAGAAAGCTGACAGGATGGTACGGATGTGGAGAAAAGGGTTATGCCCCCACCCCGTGGACAAAGAAGGGGCCTTTCAAGCAATCTTCTTAAAGAAAATACCTAGAGTCGGGAAGTTAGGGACCCTTAAATCTAAACAAAATGTACCCAAGATAGGCCAGGGAGCCAGTTCCTGGAAAACGGGACAGATATGTCACCTTACCCAAAGAAGGAACAGATAGGGACACAGATGAAAAAGAGAATGACTCCTCTATTACATCAAACACAGACACAGAAGGGAGTTGGGAGGGATTAATTGCTAAGCAGACTAGACAACATAGGATATCTAAGACCCCTTAACTTTTCTTAAAGTAAATAACCCTTACTGATGAATAACCTCACTATATGCACTATTAACATTAATAGTATGAAAAGTGAGAAGAAGAGTGTGGGGGCTATGTCCTCTTTCAAGCAGTTGCAGAGTGATATTATTTGTGTGGTGGACACCCATCTGAAAACCAGTTATGAGTTACAGCAGGCCTCCAAATCCTGGCCTTGAGGACCATACTGTTGGTCCTCAGGAACAGAGGTATGTGACGGGGTGGGTATTTTATTTTCTAATTACAGGCTTAAAGTGTCATGGTTGGTGGACATCCATCCTGGAAGAGCCTTGATGCTGCACGTGTCTGATGGTCCCTGTAGGTACAGGGTTATAGCCGTATACGCCACACAGACAAAGGCCTGAAGAGTTGCCTTATTTAAAGAAGTACAGTCTTTCTTGCATACCTGTAGGATGGTGCAGTATACTGCCTGGGGATTTTAACTGTGGCCTCTCTAGGGCAGATGGCGGTTTACAAACAGGGAAGGTCTTTTCTGGTACTAATGTGCTGAACAGTTAAATCAGGCAGGGCTTATTGATGCCTATAGGAGAGTACACCCTAAGGGTGGTTTTACCTTCCATAAAGGGATATTAAGAACAAGAATAGATTTTGTCTTTCTCTCATCAAGATTAATGTCTCAAGAAGCACACACTTTAGCTTGCGGAGTTCTCTGATCACATGATTATCAAAATACGTACACAAACAGGACATTCTCCACAGTGCAAGAAACAGTATTGGAAACTGAATGAATCAGTACTAACTGACCCCTGGGTACAGAAAGCATGGGAAAGAGAGTGGATGGCAAGTTTATCAGTAGTGAAATGCTACTCCAAACTGGTGGATTGATGGGAAGACTCAAAGAAAGCATGGTGTTCCTTTTTTCAACAAAGGGCATGAGCTAAATCCACCTTTGAATATCTTACCTACCAACAGCTTAGGCGACAGCTGCAGAGGGTCATTTCCCTGATGGATACCACAGGGGAGGACCTGAGTGCACAGGTTAGTAATTTAAAAACCCAAATGGCAAAAGTAAAGTATGACAGGGCAAAGTCCCTACAGCAAGAACTTAGATTTGACACACACATGGTAAAAAGTGGTTTGGATCCTTTTAAGGAGAATAAGAAAAGGGTTGAGAGTAGAGTTACAACATAACTCTTTTCCTCCTCAGGAGAAGTGGTTACCTTCCCTTTAGGGTTACTAGGAGTAGTGGAAGAATGGGTGACTCAAACCTTTGGTAGCCCCCCCCTCCCCGGAAACAGATGTACAAGGAATCTTAGCTTTTCTGGGGCTACCTAGACTCCAGGATAATGATGCCCAGTAACTAGTTATAGAGGTTACGGTAGAGGAAGTTAGGGCAGCTATTTTACAACTGTCCATCAACACAGTCCCAGGATCTGATGGACTGGGAACAGGGTTTTATAGGACACTCACAGACAGCCTTTCCCCTGCAATAATGATGTGCTATAATCACATTCTACAGACATCCACATACTCAACATCTATGATGGATGTCATTTTAGTGTTAATTCACAAGAAAGGTACAAGGGAGGACATTGGAAATTGGAAGCCTCTAAGTCTGTTGAACTCGGAGTTGAAGATTCTGAGTAAAATATTACTGGCAAGGTTAAGTAATGTAATCCCTTTTCTGATTAGCCCCCTTTAAACTTGTGCTATACAGAATAGGAAACAACAGGATGACTTGATAGTTTTATGAGAAGCCCTTTATCAAGGGGAATTGGTAGGGGAAATGGGCTTTGTCTTAAGCCTGGACCAAGAGAAAACCTTTGATAGGCCTTCCCATCATTTTTTGTTTTCCACATTATTGGGATTTGGGATACCAGTCAGCTTTGTAAACTGGATAAGAGGGATGTATGCTACTTCTTTCCTCTGGCCAAACATCAATGGCTGGTTTGGAAGGAAAGTGAAATTTTCTAGGGGCATTAAGCAACAATGCCCTCTAAGTCCTCTTTTGTACACCTTCGGAAAATATATTTTAATTAGACTAATATGGAATCATACTGATTTGGTGGGTATTACACTTGTTGATTCTTTACAGGTGAAGATTTTGGCCTGTGCAGATTATCTGATTTTGGTGCTTTCTAGTACATCATCAGAAATGCAATTAACAGCTGTGTTAACTCATTGTCTCCTAGTAAACACCTGTAGTTGGCGGTAAAATACACTGGTGTGTCCTGAGGACAATTACAGAAGTCAGTTACTGACTTCCTGTGTCCCCTTGCAATGTCTGGAGATGTCACTTATATATTTTAATATATACTACGATAGAATAGAATAGAATATATATTTGATTTCATAGCATCACAGGAAAGGTAATTTTGTGCTGAACAACTTTGCCATTGATATTTTTTGTATATTATGTATACTTTAGGAGTTATTTGTATTTGTTTATGTTATAGTGTGTATGGCTGACATTTTTGTCCATCAAGACTCATTGAAGCAAACATACTTTTGAGGTATCTTAGCCAGTATAAAATAAAATCCGAATTGATTACAATTGATTGCATAGCACTTTTGGAAAGGTAATTTTGTGCTGAATAACTTTGATGCTGATACGTTGTGTGTAACATGTATACTTTAGGAGTAATACACTTTTGTTTATGGTATGAAGTGTATGGATGAGATTCACCCCTCAAACCTCTCCAAAGCACCTTGACTAAAATGGGGAAAAAAATACAATTCATACTACAAATATAGGTTTTTTTTACAAACATTAAAACATCTAATGTCAAGGATGTTTAATTTTGTGTTGATATATTACATATTTCCCAACACAAAATGGCTTATGTTGCCTTTTTTGGTGAAAATAATATTTTTTTTTTGCTGCTTCTACCAACATAGAAAAAAAAATTGAATTACTTATTATTACATGCATACCACCGTTGGAAAGATAATTTTGTGCTGAACAAATTTGCCACTTTATGTCTAGCTCTTATGGTTCTTGAGCTATTAGGATTTGTTTGTGGCATGCTATGGCTTGATTTTGCTTAGAAAGGCCTAGGATTCACTGTTAACAGTATACAGGAGACATGTGGTGCAACTTCAGAGATCTTCTGTGGAGGCAATGAGTTAATACAGTTTTCTCATCTGTTTGGGTCCAAAATAAATTTTAGAAAAAGTAAGGGAGTTATTTTGGGTAATACTCCTATGCTGGAGTCAGGCATGTGGGCCGGGATTAATATCTCATCAGATCTCATTTTTACGTTAGCTTGCACACATGTGCAAGTAACGTCTTGGGAGAATGGGACACTTTGGAGGTGTGCCCCTCCCCTGAAATCCCCTGCTCCATTGAGCAGCCATGGCAGTCCTGCACCAATCAGACGTGGTGCTGTGTATGACAGTGGTGGTCTTCTCTTCAAAGAAAACCACTGCTGTCATACACAGCACCGCATCACGCTGCTCTCCCCAAATTTTTGCTGCCACGTTGAGAGCCCACCCCAGCATGGCCAACATCCCATGTCATCTGCCAACAGGGGTGCTCAATCCCGCGTTGGCTCCAGGCCCCCCCAGCCATCCTTCTGCCATGCTGGGAGCCCACCCCAGCGTGGCAAATGTCCCATCCCACGTCATCAACCAACGAGGATGCCTTATCCCCATCTGCTCCATGGCCCCCCCCAGCCATCCTTCTGCCATGCTGGGATCCCGCCCCAGTGTGGCAAACATCCCACATCATCTGTTTTTTTTTTAAAACCTGTGAATTGAAAATGATCCCACAGCGCTTCTCCCAGGCCCCCCTCCCACAACCTGCACCCACCCACTGCAAACCCTGCCTCCCTACACCCCTCCTCACACCATACTTACCTACGGAACTCGGCGCAATGATCTTCGGTGGACCAGGAACATGTCTGCACTCTTCAAAGCCGACCGCGAACTGAGGAAATGCAGGTAAGCTGTATAATGGGCTAGATAGGGGGTTTCAACTTTATTGCATATCTCAGGCATTTTTTGGAATTTTTGCACCAAATTTTCAACTTGGAGTTTTTGGGACCCCTTCTCATGAATGATGTCACTATCATGGCGTTATTCAGGTTTGAAGGGTGACTTCACAGTCACTGCACTGTCAATGTGTGAAATCACCCTTTGGGCCCGAGTAATGCCATGACAGTGACATCATTCATGAGAAGGTGTCCCAAAAATCCCATGTTGAAAATTTGGTGAAAACATTCCAAAAAATGGCTGTTTTATGAGCGTGCATTGCACAGTTCCTACGCACGCTCATAAGTTTGCGAATTTTCAATATTTTCACTCTGCAGTTTCAACATTGCCATTTTACCACACCTCCTTATGAGCAGTACAGCTGTCATTTTTCACATCTTGCTCAAAACGTGTTTCCACCCATGTAGCACACAATGGCGCAGTCAGTGTGCGAAATTAATGTATGGGACACATTAAGAAAATCACAGTGACATTGTTCATGAGCAGAGGTCTTAAAATGGCTATGTTGAAAATTTGGTGAAACAATTCCTAAAAATGACTGTTTTATAAGTATGCATTGCGCAGTTCCTACGCACGTTTGTAAGTTCGCAAATTTTCAATATTTGCACTCCAATGACTTCCAAATACCTAAACAGCACATAGAAGCAAGCAACATTCAGCATTGACAAATGCTTGTGCTTCTTTGTCATTGATTTTTTTTAAGCCATGTCCAAGTGCCAAATACCACTGCAAATACCTGCAAGCGAACGTTCGGCATTGACAAATGCTTGTTATATTAGGAGTTCTATTTGGACCAGGAAATAAGGCACAATTAAACTGGGAAAGTTGAACATGCAACCAAATTAGTTAATAGTTGGAAAGAGCAGCAAATATCCT
Source organism: Neoceratodus forsteri (assembly GCA_016271365.2). NCBI lineage: Eukaryota > Metazoa > Chordata > Ceratodontiformes > Ceratodontidae > Neoceratodus > Neoceratodus forsteri. The sequence continues at coordinate 652,400,000 of CM057450.1, read as the reverse complement.
AAAATAAGAGGGTACTTTTAATAAAACCCTCTTGATTTCCCAGTTCTTATGTTAGTTATTTTCCCCCTGAGACTATCTTTACCAGCTTGTATGGGTTATTCTTCCAGGCCTTATGAGGCTCTTGATTGAATCCAATTAAGTGGGAGTTCACATATTTGTCAATCAAGGAAGGTGATGTTGGGATGGTTCATCCTATCACCTTCTTTTATTGTTTGTTTTTGAATTATAAGTTGCACCCAGCCTTATGCCCTAGCACAAAACTGTGGGTTCCCTTAGTTCAGGAATGATTAAATCCTTGTAGGGTGCCATGGGAGAACACAAAGACAAGATCTATTCCTCTTGAGGTGCCAGAGTTTGGGAAACAGTGTATTAAGCAGGTTATTAAATGGAAGGTTACCACAGCACAATTTATGGCTCTGGATAGGAAAGGGATATATAAGACAATACTTCAAACTGAGAAGACATCAGTGGTAGAATTCCCAGGATGTTCAGCTAACAAACAAACATATGTTCTGCAACAGCTATCTAATCTACTACTAACAGTCCACCTGACTTCCAGGATCCTTCAACATGCTCAACAACCCCCTCTAGAGGCACCCAAACCACACTACTTCAACTTTTCCATTAATCACTATTTTACCTATGATGACCTCAGACCCTGTCCCTCCAACATCTCACACACAAGCCAAACTGATCATGCTGGCTTATACCCACACACTCTCACCCTAACCCTCACATCCTCACATGCTACACATTATACCTCAGCACTCCCCACCCCCCAAACTCACAACCCCCACCACCTTGGCTAACCCCATAACCATCCCCCATACTTCCCTCGCCCTTCTAGCATGTGCCATTCCCAGTCTCCCAGTTCACACCTCCAGCAATAAAAGCCCCACATCCTACCAATCCCAATGTCACTCATCCAAACACTGCAGGTTGGCCCTACTGCGGCACACCCTCCTACTCCTATTAATATCTGGCAATATCCACCCCAACCCAGGACCACCCTGTGCTAAGGCATCTCCAAACCACCCAAGGGGTAATTTACTGCTAGCTACTCTAAATGTATGCAGCCTTCCAAAAAAACTTACCCCTCACTAAGGCTGGATTGCCCAGCATACACCGGACATCCTTGCCCTCTCGGAGACCTGGCTCTCTGATACAATACCCAATGATGCTGTCTCCCTCAGTAATTATTCCTTCTTCAGGGCTGATAGGGCCAGCAAGAGAGGCAGTGGCTGTGCAATTTATGTTAAATCCTCACTCCATGCCACCGAAGTTCACACCCCTGTACCACAATATGGTGCCCAGACACTAACAGTCAAACTCAGCCTGGGTTCCAAAACGCTCCACATCATCTCAGCCTATATCCCCCCAAGAAACCAAAAACTCGCCTTTGACTCTATCCTCCACTCTATCTCCCACCTACCAAATACTAGTGAAATCATCTTAATGGGTGACTTCAGTGTCAACTGGCTATCCCCAGCCTCTTCCAGCTTCAAAGACACCGCACTGGCATAAGACCTTGCCCAACTTGTCACCTCTCTAACCAGAAGGGACAATAGATCTGAGACCTCCACCTTTTTTGACCTTTCACCAACAGGCCATGGAACCTCTTCCAGGTCACGGTGCTCCATGATTCTATTAGTCACCACTCCCCAGTGACCTGCTTTTGGTCGGGTAAATTGCCCCCTGCCCCCCAAAAAATCTCCATGCAGAGATGGCTAAAAAGAGGAGGCCTACAGAAACTCAAAGCCTATCTAACTACCAGCAACTGGCTCCCCATTTACACCACGCAGTCAGTAGACCTAGCACTTGCCCACTTTATAACCACTTTCAACAAGGCCTGTGACTTATTTTCTCCCCTCACCAAGCAAGTAGTGAAAACCAGAATCACCCCCTGGATCACACACTCACTACTTAACCTGCCCCAACAGAGGGACAACCTTTGGCATAAGGCTCTAGACTCTCAGCGCACCCAGGATAGACAGCTATACCAGGAGGCCTGCAATAAATGTACATGGGCCTTATGACAGGTGAAGGCCACTTACTACCTACAAACCCTAACCTCCTCTTGGGGAGATGGTAAAAAATACTGGAGCAACATAAAAGAACTCAATGGGAAATCCCGCTCCCCCACCCCTTCCCAACTCACCATAAATGACGATGTCACCCAGGATCCTCACACTATTGCAGAAGCCCTTAACTCCGCCTTCTCGGACCTCTCCCATATCCTCCTCCCTAATTTCTTCCACCCTGTCCCCCTCACCTGCTCCCTGACACACTGGGTAATTTAGATTCATTTCCTTTCAGGCTGAGAGTCATCTCCTGCTGTGAGGCAAAACATTACATTTCCAAAGCTATCGCCAATTCCAATTACAGCAATGATTCACTTGATCTTAAACTTATTCGTCTGACACTGGATGTCATATTACCCCACCTTACTAAAATTCTCAGCCTCTCTCTCTGCCTCGGTTAGTTCCCATCAATCTGGAAGAGAGCCATAATCACTCCCATTCTGAAGAGTGGCGACCCTACTCACACAAGCAACTATAGACCAATCTCAATACTTCCCCCTCTCGTCAAAGCTCTGGAAAAAATAGTCTCGGACCAGATAACAGAACACCTAACTAAACACAACCTTCTCTGCCAGGCTTAGCATGGTTTCTGGACTGGTCATAGCACGGTCACTGCACTCTTAGAACTCACCTCATTCATCCATGAGGCCCTAGACCAAAGTTCTATTACAGGTGCAATCTTTGTGGATCTAACCAAGGCATTTGACATGGTCAGTCACAAACTTCTGCTCTGTGTTCTCCCACAACTGAATGTGGTCCCAGAGACAATGGCCTGGTTCAAGGATTACCTCTCAGGCCAATCACAACAAGTCAGGTTAAATACCATCATCTCCTCTTGCAAAGCAGTGTGCTCTGGGGTCCCACAGGGTCCTATTCTTGGCCCTCTTCTTTTCGCCTTCTTTTTAAACTCGCTTCCCAAAGGCCTGCAGTGGTCATCTGCTTCTCTATGCAGATGATGCGGTGCTATATTGGAAACATCCACAACCAAGCACCCTCCAACTTGCCCTTCAGGGTTTTTTCAGGAAGTTAGAGACATGGTTCAATGAGCACTGCCTGATCATCAACAAAGAAAAAACTAAATCCATGATCTTTGCACACCGGCAAAGCCCACACAGTCAGTCAACCCTCCTAATCAAAAACACACAAGGCACCCCCTTGAACACGTTACAAATTTCAGATACCTGGGTATCACCCTAGATACCTCCCTCTTCTACTATAGTCACATTCAACATCTCTTCTCAGTTGTCAACGCTAGAGTGGGCATACTCTACAGACTCAAACACTGGTTATCCACACAGGCCATGCATCTGGCTGTCTCCTTATCAGTCCTCTCCCTAATTGACTATGGGATAACAATATATGGATCAGCAGAACCCACCTCACAATGTAGTATTAACACTGCCCTGAATAAAGCATGCCGACTAGTCACCGGCAGTGACAGACTAACTCATACCTGTGACCTATACATTTTGGCTGGTTGGTTAAACTTTCAACAAAGACTAAAGTATCACACCTGCATCCTCGCAAAAAAAAAATACATCTCCAGCTTGCCCCTGTTGGCCTTCTCCCCATAATCAGTCCATCCCCCCTCAGGTGTAATACACAGCTCGCAGCAAACTTCCCATTCCAGGTCCCCCACTGTAGAACATTTCTAGTCAAAGATCATTCCGGTATCGTGCTCCCTTCAAAGCTCACCTACTTGAGTCTGCGAACTGTGACTGTGGCTAACCCTACCCACCTTGTGCGCTCCCAAACCCCCCTTAGAACTGACTCAGGGTCTCCCTAGACCCTATGAATCTGCATCCTACCAATCTCTAACAAATTATATCCTGAAAGCTGCCTACCACTGTCTCTGGTAAACTAAGTTAAAGCCTGGACTGCACTGCCAGTACTGATCGTGAATACTGACTGTTAATGTATGTTTCCCTGAATACTGCTTGATTATGTATGTTTCCATGTATTTTGTTCTCCCTCCACCCCCTGTAACTGATATGGAGCTTTTGCAAAAGAGTCTGTGACTCAAAGGATTGTAATTCCGATCTTATGCATAAATAAATAAAAATAAATAAATAAATATGTGGGACTGCATATGGCTCAGTAATTATGGAAGACTGGGCATCAACGGTAACAACAAACAAACAGTTATCAGACAGATAGTGTCCTAGAGAAACATGCAATTTGATCTTGTAAACACAGGAACACCTCTTTCTGGAATGTCCCCATGCTAAGTCCTTTTGGGCATACTTGGCAAAATTTTGGTTGGATGACCAATTGGCAACACTTACATATTCAGAGATTATGTATGGGCTAGAGGAGAACAGATTTAATAAATATCATGGGGATACTTTATATATAACCTTTGCTTTAGTTAGATTTTATTTATGGCAATCAAGGTGTATGTTAGTAATACAACAAAGCATTGTTACTTCTCAGGAGCTTTTGAATAACATAAAGTTGCCATTACAGAGTGTACAAAATGCAAATGTGAATAAATTCCCATTAGAGAAATCACAGCATCTCTGGTTAAATTGTTTGGGTTGGCTGCATTAAAGCTTAAGCTTTGTTGTATAATGAATTTATAGGATACTAAGCTGACGGATGCATAAAATATGGCTGATGGATTATATTGTATATACTGTATATATGAACATTAATGTTTATATTGTAATTTTTTGTAATGAAGTCCAATAATAATAAAAATTCACCTGTTCCATGGGATCTTTAACATCCACCTGAACTACCACCAGAACAGACAGATGAGACCATGGTTTAACATCTTATCCAAAAGACAGCACCTCAGGAGTGCAGCACCCCCCTCATGCTGCACTGCAGTGTCAGGATTGGGATATTAACCCAAGTGCCTGGTGTGGGACTAGAACCTACAGCCTTCTGATCTCCTTGAGGCATTCCAGGGTGTGCTTTATGTTGGCAACACCCCTTGCTGGGTGCTATTAGCACCTGATTATGTCTCATGCTTCAATATACACAAGGTGGACTGTTATCCCACCATAACCCCCCACCAATTCCCTATGTTGCTATGTTCCTTAATTTGAACATAACAGTCTTTTATTGGAAATACAAATTTTTACTTACAATGAAGTACTCTCTCTCTCTCCAAACTTAGACTTTTCTGCCTGGAGCCACAGCTGGTATGCTTGTTCATACCATATCTGGTCTTTCTCTGGCACCTTCCCCACCTCCTTCATCTTGTACAACTTCTGTCACAGCAGCTTCCACTTCCCCTGCACTTTCTCCACCTCTTGTTCTCCAGACCCTTCTCATGTCTTAGATACTTGGCCATCCCCTTCCAGGTCTCCTCTAGAGGCATGTTGGTGCCCCTCATAAGCATTTTTGGGTCACAAATGTTTGTTATAGCCCCCAGCAGCAGAGGCAGCTGTTCTGCTGTCCAATATTTTCTCATTTCTGTAAGAGAAGCAGACATAAGAAAAAATATTTAAATAGTGCAATATATGTCTATGTAGATGAGTAAATCATATACTTCACTAATATCATATTTAGCTGTATGCATGAGGTACAATGCAATATCTGCTTGATTAAACAACAGTATGTTAACATTTTTGTGAACTCATTGTGAAAAGCATGTTGCATGATTGTGGCTAAATTTTGCACAATGCACAACACGGGAATGGCATTCATTGCAAACATAACAGACTCAATTTATTTAATACATTGGGCCCATTGTATAATTGTAGTAAGACATCCCCCAGGGTGTGAGTCATTAGGTGATTAGTCCAATTTAGTGGCCCTATGTTCCAAAGGGGCATAGTGACTATGTGCGCATATTTGAGGTGTGCAACTACTCTGCACCATATGTGCCCCTGAGCAGGATGGTCAAAGGGGAGTGCACAGCACATATGTGGCTGATCCCTGGGTTGTGTGAGGAGTGACTTGCTGGGTGCAGCTGAAGGGTGGCCCATCACTACGTGCCATGTACTAGATCATGTAGTGCTGGCCATGGGGTGTGTAGGGGGCATAGGGTATGACAGGGAGGGCCCTACCATTAATCCTACACATGACCCATGCACATCCCACAGGACAGGGCAAAAAGCTTGTTGATCCTACAAGGCATTAGGAAATGGCCACCCAACGACAGCCACCTGCACTGGCACACAGCCGTGAGTGCGGCAGCCCCCCAATGCACACAACACATATACCCTTCACAGGGGCACTGGCTCAAGGGTGCCACCCCCCCATCCCTGGCAGCACTGCATGTCAGACCTCATCATAACATGTCTGGTGGTAATGTTATCCCCCTCCCCTGTCAACAGGCATGATCCACATCCCAATGCATTGTGTCATTGCCATCAGAATGGGCTGACAGCATAGCCTTTCTATCACATGCTACAGCTGCCCGGCCCTCGAACATTCACAAACCACATTGCCAACACATGCCATGCCATGTATCAAATCCAGTGTTGGACCCATGGCAGACATTTGATTGGATGTTTGGCTGGGTCCACAGTTACGTCTGCACCTGCCCTATGAGGACCTGAATGCTAAGGGGTGGGCTGCGGACAGGTGGCTGGTGGTGGTGACTGCTGTCAGTGCACATCTTTCCTCAGGTGGAACCTGTGCATGTGGGTTACATGCCTTTGGCACGTAACTTGCTCACATATGTGCATAGGGCCTATCGTGTGGTTGCGGCATTCAACTCTGCATTGTGACACACTACGTAAGTAGTGTGTAAATCATCAATGACCAACAGCATGTATTTTTTTGTCTGAATGTTTTCCTTGACTGTCAGAACTATGTGCACTCTGTGTTGTTGATAATATGTGTAGCGAGTGCAATGTTTGTATTGCTAGCTTTCAAATTGAATGTTTATATTTTTTGTGTGCATTTGCAGTTCTATTTTTTGTCAAAGAAAGTTGGCTCTTAAAAGTGCCTTTTGTTCCATTTGAGCACTTTGCCAAGACACGCTGCTCTTCAGATCACAGACAGGATGCCATTTAGGAGGTATCCCAAAAAGACACAATTGCCAGTGTCTGAGAAATGCACACCATCTCATAGATACAGCCAATCTTTAAAATACTTGATTTCAGGGAGATGAACTGTGTGCATGTCCAGATCACATGAAAATTCAGAGATGTGTATATTTATTTTTTTTCTTGCCCTGTCAAGCAGATAGATACATGTGTTGATATGCATGCCAAGCCATGCGCTCTGTAATGTCTGAAAAGGTAATCTTACAGGTAGGTAACATCTCTGGTGAAGCTATATCCAATTTAGCTTCAGTGACTAAATCTATCCACCTTTTGTCACCTAAACCATTCCTTCTGAGATGGATCAGCAGTACGTCTGCCACAGAGTGGTTGCTCAGAAGATCTAGCATGGTTGGCATAAGCTGCTCCCTTGCCAAACCAGTAAACCTTACAATCTGGAAGTCTTAAGTCACTACCAACGTGACTTCTTTGATCATATTCACCATCTCAGTGAATTCAAGTGCTGTCTAACATCCATACTACAATTCTGGAGTTTTCTGTCATGCTAACAGTTTCTTACAAAACAGAGTGACAGAGAACTCAATAAGACAATCTGTGTCTGTTGGTGGCTAGTGAGATCTAATAAGCAGGGTGAACAATTTTCTATGATTGTTTATTCTTCCAGAGAGAGATAGCAACAGCAGGTTAAAAAAATATTTATTGGCTGATAATACTTGCTGGGTACCAATAAAATCATTACACTTCACATATGCCAGCAAAGATTTTTTGATTTTGTGTGCTATAGACAAAACACAGTGGCCCAGATATTCAAAACATAGCACAGCGCACAAACCAATAGCATGGCAATAGCACAGTAATAGTGCAGAGCTGCAATACTGAAAGGACCAGATAGCATGCGCTAACCGCAATAGCATGGGGCAAACAGTTAATGTATGCATGTGGCAAAGCGAGGGGGTGGGAACCAGCATACTCATGCTACGGGATATTCAAAGCCATAGCACCTCGCCAGGACACATAATTTGACATGTAGTGCAGCACTAGTTACTGCCTATAAAAGGCTGGTCTTATCCCAGGGTAAACCACGGGGGGAGAGACCACACCAGGAATTGGAAATGGCAGCAGTGCCGACAGCAGTGATGCTGCCACTGATGGCAGCAGTAGTGGAGGAGGAAGAGGAGAGGGAGCAAGGCCAACATGGGCTGCAACGCAGGCCAAGGAGATGGTATGCTGCACACAGGTGGTATCGGCCCAGGGTCTCCTTCAAAACCCTGCCAGATGAGCACATCACTGGCTGGTACAGGATGAACAGGGGTATGTTGAGGCAGCTATGTGAACTCCTACATGAGCAGCTGCACCCCAACACCAGATGCAGCCATGCCATGGCAGATGAAGAGAAGGTGACAGCAGTGATGTGCTTTCTAGCCACAGGAACGTTCCAGCGACCAACAGGGGACACCATGGGGTATCAAAGTCTGCCACCTTGTGCCTCCTGGCCCAGTTCCTAGAAGCTTTCCTGCCACACAATGGTGAGTTCATAGTATTCCCCAGTATGACTGCAGAATACAGAGAAACCATGCAGCAATTCCATTGAGTTGTGCACCTACCAGGTGCTTGGTGCCATTGACTGCACCCATGTCCCCATCCGTACACCACCTGGTGATGGCAGTGAGGTGTATGTCAACAGGAAGGGGTACCACTCCATCAATTGCCAGGTGGTGTGCAGTGCAACTGGGTGCATCAGCAATGTCTATGTGCAGTACCCCAGCAGTGCCTACGATGGCTTCATCTGGCACCAATACCAGCTGGGCCCTTTGAGGAGGGCAGGATACCCTGTGGGCACCTAGCTGGTGAGTAGCAGCAAACAAGGCACACGTACACACCACAGTAGGGGTAGGGATAGGCAGGGGAAGGCAAGGAAGGGTCCTAGGATAGCAACACAAGTAGTGCAATACAGCAATGAGCAGACAGCAGAACAACACTAACCGGTTCACATCTCTCAACAGGGGACAGTGCTTATCCCCTGTGACCCTGGATGCTGACACCAGCACCCCGGCCAGCCACAGTGGCCGATAAGTTGTACTATGATGCACATGCTGCCACCAGAAACATCATAGAGAGGGTGTTTGGCATACTGGAGATGCATTTCTGAATCATAGACACGTCAGGCAGTGCCCGACAGTATAGGCCTCAGAAGGTATGCCACATCTTCCTAGCCTGTTGTATGCTGCACAACATAATGATGAACTGTGGGATACATGTACCTGAACCTGAGGAACAGGACGACAGTGATCCAGAGCCAGTGGTCAGGGGGATAGTGGAGCAACTCAAGAGGAGAGATCCTCGTATGGTCCGCAGGGCCCTGGAGCACAAGGCTGCCATCATCAGGACACTGTCACAGGCCAGAAGGTAAGCACACACAGCAGAGCAACAGGAAACAGTACAGTGGAAAACAGTTTATTATGTACAGACAACCACAACAGTGCTGACAACCAACAAAGCAAGTGCACAACACAGTGGTACTGAATGCACGTGTGATGTCAGTGTGATATGTGGGTTGTGCAGGACACACAGCCATGGTACAGTGATGTGGGTGTTGCCTGATGTGTGGCAGCAGTGTGGGAAGGGACACCATGGCTGTGCATGTGAGACTGTGCTAGTGACAGTGTGTGTGTGTGTGTGTGTGTGTGTGTGTGTGTGTGTGTAACAGGGTCAGTGCATGTGCATGCATGTGTGTGGGCATGCTTGTATGTGCAACTGAGTATCAACAGTGCACACGTGCATGGTAGCCATGCCTATCTCTGACGGCTACCACCGTGCACATGGCACTCACCACACATGGGGAACACAGAGACAGGGGTGCTCTGAGCTGAGGACACAGTTGGGGAGGACCACGGTGAGGCTTGGAGAGTGGACCACCTGTGCCCCTGCTGACCAGCAGAGTTGAATAGGGTGGGTGACTGCCCACAGTGGCACTGGGCACCAGTCGATGTGCACGATGCAGTGGTGCTTGTGCCAGTGTCAGTCCAGAGGCCGCATGTGACCCACCTGTGGGTCCCTGTACCATGGGCATGCTGACCCTCTTGCACAGCCTGCTGCCCTCCATGTACCCCATGCAGCACTGTGGTGAGCTCAACCACAGCAGCTGTGAGCTAAGTAAAGCAACAGTTGAGTGTGGCAACCATGTGGCCCAACATGTCCTCAGCCTGCTGTTCCACCCATGCAAATCCCAGGGACACTGACTCCCGCATCTGTGACAGCTCATGCCTGAGGTCCCACTGCAGGCCAAGCAGGTCCATCTAAGCCTCCTACTGGGATGTGAGAGCAGCCTGGAGCAGAAGGCAGGCCCCAGGGTTTCCAGCTCCACTTCTGTGGCACCCTCAATGGCAGCTGGTGGTGGTTCCTCCAGCTCACCATGGTGGGGATCCTGTGGCAGCAGCAGAATGTCCTGCTGCTGCAGGACACCAGTGGTGAGCTGTGTCCATTGTGGGCTCTGCACCCCTCCCGATGGAGGGCACCGCATGTCCAGTGGGGCAGACATGGTCCCCCATAAGGCCCACCACTGGCTGCACAGTTACATCCATGCTGGCATTACTATCCCCCCATTTTTACCTGTGATGCAGACTGCACCCTGCCCCAGTCATGTGCCACCATCCACAAGCCCCCTCCATGGGCAGGATGTAACCCCCTCTGACACATCCGACTCCATGTCACTGGTGACCATCAGCTGGATCACCTGACCACCACTGAGATCCTCCACATGGGCATCCTCCAGGGCTGCACTGTAGTCCAGGTCCCTGCCACCACTGGAGCCCCCCTGGCAGGTGTACCCCATGTCCAACAGGGTGCCACACATTATGCATGGCTGAGGGTCCATGACTGGCACCTAGTCCAGAGATCAATGGCAGGTTCTCCTCCTCCTCTGCCTCCAGTTCCATGGCAGGCATCCTAGCCTGGTTCTGGCATGCTGCAGGTCCTATGTACACTGCCGTGGAAGAAGACAGGACAGAGTCACTGACCAGTACGTACACAGTGTGCCACAACCACCACCAGTACATGCACACCTTCGGATACGTGCCACATGCCACAGATATGCACACCTTACACAGCAGCCCCACAGACATAGACCATGGCCACCTGCACACACCCACACCACAGTGCACATGCTCCAGCCTGTCAGCTGTGGTGGCAGCTTTGTTGGGCAGTGGTCACATGCAAACCCACCCCATGTGTACAGTGTGCAGAGCAGAGCACCCCCACAGTGCACCCTAAGCATGATAGCAACACCAACACCCAGCAACTGTGCAGTGACTTCATTTAGGGTGCACACACATAGCTACTAACCTGTCCAAGGTGGTGTGAGTGGCATCTCACACCCTTCACCAATCACACCAGCAATGGCCACTGGCTGAAGGGTGGATGCCACCACAGACATGAGTGGGTCCTCCTGCTAATGTTGTGTGGATTGTGAGCCACCTCCAGTCTGCATTCTGTCATGGAGCCACTGTGCCTCCTCCTCCTTGGCTCGGTTGCACATCACATCTGTCATCCGGCCACGGCTGCCGACAGCTTTCACCCCTGCCATCACCTCATCCCACATCTGGTGTACCACCACTTCTGTCACCTTGTGGCACCACAGCATCTGCTCCTTCTCCTTGACACCATGCACTAGCATCCTCAGCTCATCCTGGGAGAAGGGATGTGCCCGGATGCATTCAGGATGTGCTGCTGTACCTATGGGAGGGATGTAGAGGGATAGGTGTCACAAGCTGTGGCTTGCCTGTGATGAGTGGCACACGTGGAACACTATGTGCATGTCACCTCCAACGCCCACACTACCCAACTGGTAGTGGCATAGTGAAGGCCAAGGCCAGCATGTGTGTACAGTGCAGACAGCCACTGTGTACTGTGGCCACCTCTGTGTGCACTGTGCTAATGCTCCTCTGATGGCTTACACTGTGGACACACTGCACACACTGGCCCCCACATGGGCAATGCATGGCCCATGTAGCCAGCACCCATACCATTCATGTGTTCCCTGGTACAAGGGGCATCCCAATGGTCACCAGCAGGCATGCACCCTACCCCATCCACTCCCCAAGGGACATGTGCACAGCACACAGGGTGTGGCCGCACATCCAGACATTACGGATGGTATGCATACACTTGCATGATACCAGGCCCAGACACCACAGTGCTGTCATTGTTGCTATGGGATCCATATAGTCCTGAGCCTGTGACCCCTGGGCTGTGGCTGTGTACCACCATCAGAGGGTCTGTGACCCTCCATGTCCCTCCTTCTGAGTGTCAAATATGGGTCCATAAACCCCATCTTGGTGTGACACTCTTGTTAGGTATGCCTGCAAGCCAAGGTGCCCCCCCCAGCCCAGTGACTAGCTACCACAGTGTGCAGGCTGTCCACTCACATAGGTGGCTGACACTGGTACATGGGTGTGTCATATGGCCCAGTCGCTGGACAGCTGGCCCAATGGCCTTGTGCACCATTATGCAGCACTGTGATAGCCCATGGACCTGCATTCAGCTTCCCCGTCCCAAGCCTGTACTGTTGCAGACTGCAGGTGTGCAGTGTGTATGCCCCAGCTTGGTGAGCACCACTGCCATACCGCCAGACCTCCAGCTGCTATATAGATCTGCCTCTCACTGCCATGCCTCCTGTGACATGGCTCTATCTGATGTGCCTGTTTGTTTGTAGCATCTGATGGGTGCTGCCATCCCACAATACAACACCAGTGGAACACTGCTTGCCCTTATATAGCCCAGCTGGGCAATCCAGCCTGTTACACATGCAAATTATCAGATAATGATATGCTAATCACACCATTTGCACCTTGCATATGCAAGTGCCCTCATCTGCATGTGCCGGCTGAATATGGGTCAGAATAGCACCGAGTAATCAGCTTAGTGCCATACAAACATTAGCACCGGGCTATGTGGTGTCCTGCACCATGCTGTCTCATTAGCGCAGTTCTATGTGGCATAGTGCAACTTCCACACATACACATGTAGCCCCTGTGCCATGCTAGCACCCCAGTGTAGTGTGAAGTAGTGCCATGCTAGGTTGCACAGCACGGCGCTATGAGCATGCATGAAAATGTGGCTCCAGGGTCATGATGGGGTCATGCATGGGCAGCTCAGCCACTTCTGGGTAGTGCCACGCTATGTCATGTGATAGCACAGCACTACTGAACAGCTTGCTGGAGGGACCAGGGTGCGACACAGGCTGTGCATTAGAACAGGTGGCACAGTACCAGGAGTGCAAGTACAATGTCTGAGAGGCATAGACAATGTGCAGTAGTGCACAGGGAAAGGCGCTGTGAGGATATGGAGTCAGCCAACCTGGTGCAGCTTTTGCAGCAGAGACACAGATGCCTCTTTGGGGAGGTCAGGAAGGGTGAACTCCCATGACAGCAGGTGTGGGCGTCCATTGCCAGATGACTCTCAGAGCGGACAGGCATCCAGAGGGATGCCAAGAAGTGTCACCACAGGTACACAGAACTGCGCCACTGCCAAAGGAGATAGTTGGAGTCATACAAGTGCATGATGCGTGAGGGCACTGTGCCAGTGCCAGTTATGTACCTGTGCACAATGCACACATCTGCCACATTTGTCATGGTCTGCACATATGTGCATGCATGTGCCTGTGTGTGTGTACAGGTGTGTATGCGTTTGTGTGCACAGGTGTGCAAGGTGGTAGGTTGCATGTGACATTGGTTGTGGGGCAACCAGTATGTGCACCTTGGGGGGGCACTGTGGTATGGGGGAGCTTGGGAGGCACTATTGCCAGGTGGCAAACACAGTAGTAGCGGTGTTTATGTGGTGCATGCTGTGTCCGTGGAAGGGGGACACTGCAGTCATGCCATGCACGGTCCTGACACATGGCTATGGTGTGTGGTGGGTCTGGTCATTGTGGGGGTGGGACATGCTACAGGACCGTCCTGTAGCCAACACCAGTGTGGTGCGGGGGTGATGTCACCTAGGCACCGGACAGCCTACACAGGTGTATGTGCTTCCAGTTGCTGTGTACATGCATCTGGCACAGCTGCACCACTGTGCCAACATGTCTACATGCCTACACACCTTGTGTGCCTGGCACATACTCCATGGGACATGTGGTCACTGTGTGGGTGTCTTCTGCATGTTGTCACTGTCCCTGGGTGCCTGCATGTATGGTGTCATGGGGTGGGTGTGTGTCTTGCTGTGGCACTTATGGTACATGCTGTGTGTTGCACTAATGCTGCTGTTTCCGCTGTCCAGTGTAGAGCAGATTGAGCAGCCCAGCACAGGGAGAGGGGTCCAGAAGCTGTCCCATGCCACATCCAGAGGCAGCCGAGGGTGCCGGCCATGCCACAGCAGGTGCAGGAGAGTGGCCCAAGGTTAGGGGCCTATTGTGTGAGTACATCTCTTTCTTCATTTGTGCCGTGCCTCTGTTTTGTGCTGTACTTTCACTGGGCTGCCATTGACTGTGCTGGTGGGTTGGCCACCATGGGCATCATGCCATTGCTGCTGCGGCTTTGTGCTGTGTTGCACAACACTGTTTCTTGTTGCCATTGTCTGACTGTCTGGATGCCGTGCCCTGTGGCAGGGGGTGGTATGTGCCAGTGTTGGCATGCATGACTGGCATTGCCATGCTATCCACATTCACCACTGGCCATGTTTGGCTGGTCACCTGCTGTGTGGGTGTTCTGGCTGCAGGTCACCACACACATTGCTGTACATGGGTCATGTGTGGCATCATCTGTCGGTGCACCCCTGCTGGTGTGTGCACTCTGTGGGCTTGCATCTCCTGTAGGTCAGTTTTGCCCTGGCTTGGGTTGACAATTGGCCACCCACCATGCCTGTAGTGTGCTGCTCCTATGCCCCTGTTGTTTGCTGTTGCGCTCTGCCATCTGGTACATTGCTTTCTTACTGTGGGCAGCATGTCCCAATGTTTGGTCTCCCTTGTGTATGTTGTTGTGTGGCCCACACCCACCACCAATCAGGGGTCTGCCTGTGTGTATGCACCATCTCACTGTCTGCAATGCTGGGGTGGGTGGTACTGTCCATGCCTTGGTGTTGTTGGAGCCTGCATCTCTATGTGTACAGGTGTTTGGGATGTTGCCTGTGTCTTCTGAGCCTACCCTGTGGGTGATGGTCGGTTGTGTCTACCATTGTGTTCCTCAGCACAACAATGACATGTCTGTTGGGATATCCTGTCCATCCCTGTGTGGCCACCTGTGGCATCACTTTGCCTCCTGGCTGGTTTCCCATCCTCACATGCTCCCCCTTCCTCTTGTAGGTCCACTCCAATCCTCTTTGTGGGCAACACGGCCGGAGGAGTCAGAAGGCAGAGAGGACTTCCTGAGGTGGCTCATGTACCAGCAGCACACCATCATCGAGCAGCAGGCGGTGTTCATATCAGAGATGAGGAGGGTGGCCGCCATACTGGAGGCATGTCTGCCTGAACCTACAGGATACCAGCCATGATGCCTTCCTGTTGATGTTGTTTACCTTGCCCCCTCCTTTACTGGACTGTGTTTTCTGTTGCTGGTCTTTTACCCCATTGTTTGTGTACACATCCCTGTCCCCTCCTGTTCTGTTGCTTTACAGTTTGTTTTCTGTTCCTGTGCCTCTGTATTCCATATTTCATTCACCAGTTGTAGCTGACATAGGTCATTTGCTGTAATTTAGTCAATTTTGGAGTGGTAGTGTTAGCGTTTGTAGTAGTCATGGTAGTAGTCGTATTAGTAGTATTAGTTGTAGTAGTTATAGTAGTCGTAGTAGTCCCTGTGGTATATAGTAGTTGTCATTGTTTAGTTTATTGGTCTAGGAATTAATACCTTTGAGACAAGGCTGTTTTACAAAGGTTCCACATCACATAGTACATAAAAAACAAGACATGTAATAACAAAAATGTTCAAAAACAAAATTGTTCAGCAATTTACAAAGGCAGTAATAAATCAATCATTATTTTTCCGAGAAAGAGAGATACTCAGAGGCATTTAAGGAAAGATAGGGAGGGAAAAGTAGGAAGAGATAGAGGGAGAAAGAGAAGAAAGAGAGAAAATAGAAGGAGAGTCAGTAGCAGACAGGACCAGTTAGTGGTATTCCGAGTGTTTTTGTCAAATGATGGGTCATGGTGAGGGATGGACAATGGAGGGATAAGCCTTTAGTCAAAGCAGTCATAGAAGCTGGAGGCAGATAGGTGAGCATAGAGCATGGATTTGAAAGCTCCCGGTGATGTGGAGGACAGAGTACGTAAGCTAAGAGCATTGTACCAGGTAGGGGCCCGGTAGGCAAACAATCTTTGTCCCTGAGCAGTCCGGCATCTGGGGACCTGAAAAGGTTGGTGCTCAGATCTTCTGGTGGGACATGTGCCATTATTCAGACAGAGTAGGTCTTGGATACATGGTGGAGTCAGTTCCAGGATTGATTTTTTTGCCATCAAGCAGGTGAGATACATGAGGCAATGGGAGAGTTGTAACCATCTGGTTTCAGATTAGAGCTCACAGGTGTGGGTCCATCTCTGTGCACCAATGAGGAGTCAACATACCTTGTTTAGTGTGGTTGAGATTCATCTTAGTGCAGTGGTAGGCCATAGTCTATGATTGAGATAATGGAGCTTTGTATAGCAATCCTCAGGGCAGCTTGGTTAAGAAATTGACGATTCCAAAATAGTACTCCAATGCACTGGTTCACTGTTTTTGCTGTGTTGTCAATGGTCGCAAAGGTAAGACCTTGATCAAAGGTGTTGCCAAGGTATTTGAAGGTATTCACTTGTTCAAGTGTATTTCCAGTGGAAGTTTTTATAGTGAGTGGAATATGTCTATTTCTGTTTTGATGACTGGTGAAATGCATGTTTTTTTGTTTTTTTTGTGATTTAGGACCAACTTATGATCAGGGAACCACTTTTTGACATGAAAGAAGGCAAATCGCAGGCTCTGACCTAAGGAGTTGGGATCCTTGTGGAAGGAGAGAATTACAGTGTCATTAGCATATACGATTAATTCTTCTGGGCAGGATTCAGGGAGAGAGTTTAGGAACAGGCTAAAAAGGAGAGGGCCTAGGTTTGATCCCTGAGGTACACCTGAGAGGACAGGTTTAGAATCAGAGAGTATGTCAGAGATGCTTACTGCCTGTGAGCATTTTGTCAGGTAACTTTTAATCCAGGCACCAGGCCCTTCAGCAAGCCCAAGCCTTAGCAGTAGTGAGATTAGTAAGTCATGGTGGACAGTATCAAATGCTTTTGTGAGGTCAATGAAAACAGCTCCAGTTTGGTAGCCTTTGTCCATAGCAGTGTGAACTTCTCCTGAGAAATCTAGTAGGGCCGTTGACATACTGTGCCCTTTCCTAAATCCGTGCTGCTGCATACAGAGTAAATTATACTTTTGCAGATAGTCTGAGAGTTGGTCCGCCACAATGCGTTCAAGTGCTTTGGAGAGGGGTGGGAGTATTGATACAGGTTAATAGTTCCCTGGTATGGATGTGTCACCCCCTTAGAGCACTGGTGTAAAAATAGCAGACTTCCATTTGTTGGTAAATTGACTTTGGCAAAGGGAAAGATTGAGAATTTTGGTGAGAGGGTGGATCACTTTGTCCATGGTGAGAGACAGGATTTTTAGATCAATAGTATCACTGCTTGTTCTGGATTTACAGCAGGCTTTTTTATGTATTTGTAGGCTTCACGTGCTTTGATTATTTTGAAATGAAATAGCAGTTGGTCACTTGAGGTGATTTGGGATACGAGATTTGGCAAGGGCAAGTCCGAAAAAAAATCTGAGAGGGAGGATCCCACTGAGGACTGTGAATGTTTTATTTAGGGCATCTGCCATAACCTTTGTATAGTGGAGCCATCAACATTCATAATAGTGGGAGAGGATTTTGACTGCTTACCTGTAATATATCTGATGTTGTCCCAGAAAGCTCTCCCATCATCCCTGGTGGTTGCAGGGCATTTTTGAAATAGGCTCTCTTCATTTGCCTGATTTGTGAAGTGCATAGGTTGCATGCCTGTTTGTATTTCTGTAGTCCTGCAAGGAGCCCATGGCTCTGGCTATAGCCCAGAGATGGTCACGAGCTTTGAGTTGAGCCAGTAGTTTGGCTGTGAGCCAAGGATTTGAGAGAGCTTTGATTTTACGCAGTGGTGCAGTGCAGTGGTGTTTGCTGTAGGTGTCCTTTTAAGTGTTTGCATTTTGTTTCTCATTACTTTGCTTTTGTGTTCTGTTGTTGTTCAGTTGTTGTTTTCCTGTTTCCTTTGCTATGCATTTGTCACATTATACTTATCTTTTACATATTTGCATTGTGTCCGGTGTCATTATTGGGTGCATGGCTTTTATGACAGGGTTGTTCTGCTCTTTAGTTCTACCCCTGGGTCCTGGTGCCCCCTGGCCAGTCCCCTGGCTGAGTGTGTATCAGTGTCTGGGTTCTGCACTGCTGTCCTGTGTCATTATTGGGTGCATGGCTTTTACACTTGGGTTGTTCAGTTCTTTGGTTCTACCCCTGGGTCCTGGTGCCCCCTGGCCAGTCCCCTGGCTGGGTGTGTATCAGTGTCTGGGTTCTGCACTGTGTCCTGTGTTGTTATTGGGTGCATGGCTTTTATGACTGGGTTGTTCAGTTCTTTGGTTCTACCCCTGGGTCCTGGTGCCCCCTGGCCAGTCCCCTGGCTGGGTGTGTATCAGTGTCTGGGTTCTGCACTGTGTCCTGTGTCATTATTGGGTGCATGGCTTTTATGACAGGGTTGTTCTGCTCTTTGGCCCTGCCCCTGGGTCCTGGTGCCCCCTGGCCAGTCCCCTGGCTGGGTGTGTTTCAGTGTCTGGGTTCTGCACTGTGTCCTGTGTCATTATTGGGTGCTTGACTTTTACACTTGGGTTGTTCTGCTCTTTGGTTCTACCCCTGGGTCCTGGTGCCCCTGGCCAGTCCCCCGGCTGGGTGTGTATCACTGTCTGGGTTCTGCACTGCTGTCTGCTCCTGGGCTCCCTTTCCAGCCTGGGCTCCTTTGTCTGTGGTCCAGGGCAGAGTGGCTCCATCTGCACTGTGTTCCTGTGGGTGTTTGCACTGCCTGGGTACTATATTCAGTGCTTTCTTGTTTGCTATATTCACTGCTGTCCTGCTCCCAGGCAATGTTTGCACTGCACTACCAGCCCAGTTTGCATGGCTTCCTTAGCATACTATATTCAGCAGGTTTAGCACTGGGCTATTCCTTTTGTATATGGTGGGCTATTTGGTACAGGCAATGTTTGCACACCGGGCAGTGCTAATCTGGCCTCGGGGCAAGGTTTTGAATATCTGGGCCAGTATGTTTTGGTGGGAATTGGTTGTTTTCTGATTGGATGCTTTGAAAGAACACAGTAGAAGAGTCATTCTGATTTGCTGTTATCTTGCTAGATATATACACGCTTGTTGTGGTCTCCCTCCTTTTTGAGCTGGTATTTGTGGTGGTGGGTACTGTTTCAAGCTCTGTCTTAAACTGTTAAAATTAACTATTAAATAAATGACTGTACATGGTGAGACATATACTAAGCTATGTAGGAAGAAATTAGCTATTAAATAACATTACTTTAAGTAGGAAGCAATATATGAAAGTTAAGTTTTAAAATTAATGTTGAGGTGATGTGCTTACTGTTAATATTCTTGATCTTTGCAGTTCTCTCAAAATTGTGCTATTTCTTTTTCTTCTTGGCTTTTGTTATACTATGATTGGTTGTGTTAAAGTATTTCCTGTGGTGCATAAAAACATTATTTTATACATTTTAAAGTTGCATAAATTAGTGGTGCAGTGTTATTTGTTATTGTGGACTGTCAATCTTGTTTCACTGCTCTCTGATTGGTCAGATGTGGTATGTGGGTGTTTTTTTTTTCAGGAAAAAACATGGCCGCTTTTAGTGGAGGTAGTTAATTATTTAGTCTCATATTACCAATTTCTTAATTAGTATGGTGAATCTATGTGCTTTTGATAATACATTTGAGGTGCGCGTATCTTTTCTTTATGACTTGTGCATCACTTTGTGGTCACTAGCATTTTTAGCAAGCGATTTTAACCACTTCCTGGTTGCAAATGATTATGGGAAGCAAAGGTAAAAGTTCAAACTAGCTTGAAAACAAAATGTTTGCACAGCAACAATTTTTGATCATGCACACATTGTAATGTTATGTATAGGAGAAGATATTGCATTTCTATGGGGCTGGTTCACAGAGCTCGAAAACCTGCATGGTTACATTTTTCAACTTCAACAACATGGCATATTTGAATGGGACTCCTTCATGGACCTCAAAAATGTTTGCATTTAAATTTTTTAACCTTGGCAAGATAGTGTATTTCAATGGGGCTCATTTGTGGACCTCGAAAACTTTCGCAGTTACATTTGTGTTACCTCGATAACATAATGTATTTCAATGGGGCTCATTCACAGATCTCTAAAACATTTGCAGTTATATTTTTCTGCTTCTGCAACATACAATTTTTCTATGGGGTTGGCTCAAGGAGCTTGAAAACTTTCACAGTAACATTTTTCAGCCTCAACAAGATAGTCTTTTTAAATGTCTCTAGTTGATGTATCTTGCAAAGTTTTGCAATTATTTGTTTTCACCGCAAAAACATTGTGTATTTCAGTGGGGCTTGTTCATGTATGTTGAGCACATTCATGGTTACTTTTGTGAGAACCTCATCAATATCATAGACTTTGATGGGTGCTTTCATGTACCTCAAAAACTTTCGTGCCAACTTTTATTTTTCCATGAAAACACCATTCAGTTGAATTGTATAACTTTACACAGGTTGGACATTTCCTCAGAAAAAAAAAATTGCTCAAAAGTGTGGTTTTTTTGTGTGTGTTTCCTGTACATACATTTGTTGAAAGTTTTTATTGAAACAAAATGTTTCTTGTGATTTTTTGGATATGATCTCATAACTCAAAATTTTGTTTCATATGTTTTTAATGAACATAGAAACTATAAAAATGATGCTATTTATTTGGCTTGTTACATCTTCATAGGAATTAAATGTGTATACTGTTACCTTATTTTACTGCCATTTGTTTGAAATGTTTCTTGGCAAATGACTAGTTATAAGAAACTGACTATTGTTTTTTTTTTCTTTTTTAGGTGTGTGATCCTGTATCATTATATTGCCTGAAAACTGTGTTTCTTAGTTGTCAGAATGCTTATAAGACATAGACAACAGAATAAACATCGGAGGGATAAGTATTGTAGTATTGTTAAGTTGATGAAGAATAATGTAGCAGCAAAAATGCTAAAAGGAAAGCTAATGATATTGCAAGGTGTGTTTGTAGGAAAGGTTGCCTGCTGCTTATGAGACGCCTGCATCAGTTAGTTGTTCAGGAACAACTGCAAAGTGCTCGACTCCTGATCATGATGTAGGTAGTGTGGCACACAGGAGAGCTGGTCGGGTTGCAAACATTCCCCATGCGCCCCATAGACAGAAACACACTCCTGTAATTAGTGGCCATCTTAGCAAGCTTAAATATTTCCAAAAATTAGCGTCAAAGACTTAAATTGATCAGATTAAGCCGGCCCGGTGATGCTGAGGGTTGAGGCGCTGGACGCCACACCTCGTGCCATGCCCGGCGACGGGTTCGGGGCAAGCTCGGATCATCGGGGTCGGCCGGGGAGACAGGCTAGAGAGTCCGAGGACAGCTCGCCTTCTCCGGGGGGGAGGGGGGATTCCTATACCGGTGAGTGGTGACCCCTGGTGGAGACTGGGGAGAGTGACGCAAGCCGGGTCTCAAGAGGCTCAATTGGTTGCTAGGCGTAGGCTGGCAGCCTATCAGCCAGGCTGCTCCTTCGTGGGAGAGTGGAAGTGCAGCTGGCGCCAGATGCCTGGACACGTAGGCAACGCAAGCGGGAGAGGAAAAAACAGAAAATGGATCCCCCACAGAGCCTGGATGAAGGAGCACTGAGCTGTCCTAATGTGCCAGGCCGCCACAACCCAGGACCTGAACAAGATCCCAAGATTTCTGGGGCCCCTGACCCGACTCCCCTGCCCGGGGTATTCCGTGGCTCGATGAAGGACCCTGAGGTGAGTGAGAAGGGTGCTGGCAGGGACAGGGCTTCATGGGTGCTCCAGAAGGAATGGCTCTGTGAGGGCAGGAGGGAAGTAGAAACAGAAATTTCAAAAAAAAAAAAAAAAATTGATCAGATTATTTCTGCCATGATGAGATGTCAAGGCAAACGACTCAAGTGTCAACTTACCTTGATGAAACTACATTTTTGCCTAGATTTGTGAACATGGCACTTGCTGTCCTATCATGTTTGTGGACACAAATGATGAGGGAGATTAAACGGTTCACTACAATAGTGAAATCTGTTCATAGTAGACTGCAAAACATTGGCACTCTGAACAGAAACAACTTTTGTGAAGTCTTTCAAGGCATATGGCTACATAAACAACACTCAGAGGCCTTTTTTGGCAGGACTGTTATCATGTAGTCACTAAGGATCTTTTTTTTAAATTAACCATACTTTATTACATTTTTTAATAACAAAACAAGCAGAACTGGAATCAACAAACACAAATAGAAATGTAAGTGAAAATTACAAACAAAAACCTATAATAAATATACAATAAATCATCCACCCCCTTCCCCAACCTGCCTTTCTACCCAGAGCACACTATAACCATCCAACTGCATGGAAGACAACAGGAAAAGAAAACACAAATGAACAACTATCAAGGCTCCCAGGTGGGGAGAAACAGGAGGATCAGACAGATGAGAGAGTGGGCTGGGGATGCTGCAGGTGAGACAAAATAGAGAGTAGGGCATAAAGTGTTTTCCAGCAAAACTTAAAGCAATGATGCCTACTTTGCTTATAGGCAATCTGCTTTTCCATCTCAAGAGCTGACATCACTTCTTGGTGCCACTCCTTATAAAATATGACAGTACCATCCAGCCAATGACAACAGATTATGAGCTTCACCGTAAGAGAAATCAGGGTCATATATGCTCTATGAAGACCAAGAAGCTCCTCTGAAAAGAGACTGACAAGACACACTTCTGGGGTGAAGCAGGAGTCCAGTCCCAAAAGTGAGTTCAAGGAGAGCCTGATTGATGTCCAAAAAGGCTGCACCTTCAGACAGTCACAGAGTATGTGTATCAAATGCCCCTTGAACAGCCCATAGCAGGAGCAGATGAGGGATGATTGTCTACACAACTTATGCAGTCTTGAGGACATAAAATAAAGACTATGTAAACTACAAAACTGCAACAGCCTGAGACGGTCCTGTTTGACAAATTTATATAAATGTTGCCATGTGCTCTGCCATGTCTTGGGTTCCACTTAGAGCTTTAGAGCATGCTGTCAATCATAGCAAACATTGTTTAGCTGATAAATCTGGTAAGAAATGGAAACAGCATGGGACTGGGCTGCTAGGTGAAAAGGATCTGGAAGTAATTCTGCAGTAGGAGGCGATCATGGATGAGGGTCCAAAAAGGAAGTAACTGCTTTATCATGTTGCAGGTATCTGAAAGAGTGAAATATCAGAAGGTCAAATTTATTCTGTATTGTAGTCAGTGGGGCTTTAGAGGCACCATCAAACAACAACAAAAGGGGGACAGACCAGAGGCAGGGACAGAATTGAGAGGGAATAGGATAGCCTGTGATCTGAATATTGGGATTAACCCAAAAGAATTTGGGACATATCTGTCCTCCAGTCCCACCCCATATAGAGACAAAGTTGCCGGAAAGCCTTAAGAGACCACTCTAGAGGCATGCCTCAGAGGTTACAGGGTAGTTAAGAAGGCTTAAGATAAATAAGGCTACCAATCTGGAGACCAGCTTTATCAACCAACTGCCATTCTAATGCCAGCCACAGGAGGCAATATTCCACAGAAGAGGGAGGGGATGGAGGAGAATTCCAAAGAAAACATTTAGAACTATGCAGAGCACAATAATATAAAAAGAAATTGGGGAGCTGAAGACCATCCCTCTCTCTAGATAGGGTAAGTTTAAAATAAGCACAATGAAGGGATCCTTGCTTCCGGAGAAAGGCAGAGATGGCAGAGTTAAGCTAAAGAAACCAGGCTTTTAAGAAATACAGTCCTGTTATCCCCAGGTGGTAAAGGATACGGGGAAAGACATTCATCTTGCTAACATTTACTCAGCCCCAAAGGGAGAGGGGAAGATGCATCCATCTCTGTAAATCTACCTTTATCTTAGCTAAAAGAGGGGTTAAGTTTACCTTACCCAGAGTGGGTAAAGCCCATGTGACTTTGATGCCCTAATAAGTGATTGATGTGGATTTCCATTGCAGGCCTAAATCCAAAATATGTTGGCGGGAGACAAGCACATTTAGCGGTAATACTTTAGATTTATCAAGGTTCAATTTGTATCCTGCCACCTCCAAAAATCTCTCAAGAGCAACAGGAATACAGCCAATCCCTCCAATCTGAATGCCTTCCACAGCAGGGTTAGATTTAACAGTATGCAATAGGGCCTCAAGGTATAAATTGAACAGAATGGGGGATAAGGGACACCCCTGCCTTGTTCCACACCGCAGGGTGAATGGGACAGACAAAATGCCATTACATTTAATTCTGGCTGTGGGAGTTGAGTATAGGACATGCACCCAATCACAAAAAAAATCTGAGAAGCAAAATTTCTGGACAGAAGTGAAGAAAAAGGACCAAGACACCTGATTGAAAGCTTTTTCTGTGTTAACTGAGACTAGGATTGCTGGAACCCCAGTCTTGCCCAACACAGAAATAAGATACCAGAGCTTACGAAGATGGCCAGATGAAGAAAGACCAGCCATAAAGCCAAGTTGCATCAGACTGATGTGGCCTGACCACACCCGAAGCAGTCTGGTAGCCAACACTTTCACCGGAATCTTTAAGACAGAATTTAGAAGACAAATGTGCCTTTAGTTACAGGGCAACAGAGGGTCCCTACCCAGTCTGGGGATCATGGAAATCCAAGCCTGAGAGAGGGATGGGTTGGAGATGCCTGAAGAGCAAAGGTAATTAAACAACCGGGTGAGGAGAGAGCAAGGATATCCACACACATCACATAAAAATTATTGAGGAAGCCATCAGGACTCCATGCTTTATTCTGAGGGAGGGATCGGAAGGTCACCATAACCTTCTCCTCCAACATAGGGAAATCCAATACGTTCTGCTGGACTGATGAAAGTTGGAGCAATGACAGGGAGTTGAGATAAGCTTCAACACAATTGGGTAGATTGAGTGGGGCAGGATCAGAAGCATACAGAGATTGATACTACTGGCTGAAGGCCTCGGCAACGTCATGGGGGAGGGTAAGAATCTGTCCATGTGGATCAGGCTGGAGGGAAGGTATGGTTTTTCTTGACTCTATTTTCCACAGACGCAAAGTCAAGATCCTCACAGCTCTTTCCTTAGACTCCAGAGGCAGCAGTTACTCTTACAGCAGGACCAGGACTGGGACATAATTCTGTG
Source organism: Neoceratodus forsteri (assembly GCA_016271365.2). Lineage (NCBI taxonomy): Eukaryota > Metazoa > Chordata > Ceratodontiformes > Ceratodontidae > Neoceratodus > Neoceratodus forsteri. Next base: position 652,374,533 of record CM057450.1, on the reverse strand, counting down.
GCTGTGTTTTGCTGTGGAGGAAAGCTGGAGTCTGAGAAGAGCTGTTTTATTTTTTATGTAAGGTATACCATCATTGCCATACTCATTTATTAACTCTCAGCACCTTTAGACCACTTTTGTTATCGAATTTCAGCATTGTTGTTGCTTTTCCTCCTCATTCTTTGCAGGTGGCCAGAAGCCCTGGTGGTGGGGAGAATCCCCCCCTCCTAGGAATGAAGGAAGGAAGCAAGCCAGCAAGAACTGTGACCCGTGGAGCTCCTAGGATTGTTTTATTCCTCCGTGTGCTGCTGCATTCACTGAACATTGGACTCTGAGCAAGCATTTAAGATTTGGGAGAAACATCAGAGAAACAACAGAAAATAAATTCAGAGAAACTCTGAGAAAATACTGGAAATATTGGAAATATAGGACTTGCTGGGAACTCTGTTAGGACTAGTGGGAATTGGTCTCAGTTTTTTTTTTTTTTGCTTGGAACACCTATTGCTAATCAGAAATTGTTTTGAGATGTGCTGGCTATTTTAAATTGCTCCTGGCTATTTATTTATTTATTTTATTTTTTTTTTTTTTTTGCAATTAGTTTTCCTAGTTCCTTGGGGGGGAAGGGGTTATGCTGAAGGAATACCTTGGTAACATCCCTTAATATCCCCTACAATTTTAAAGGTATTTTATACATTTGAACAGCTAAACATTGAATGTTAAAAAAAAAAAAGGTTTTAAGTTTTATTCCTTTATCCTTTATTTGAGAGTTGTTGCTGTTTATAGAAGCACACACACTTTATATTTTTTAATTTAGGTAGAAACACATTGCGTTCTAATTGAGTAAAACATAGTAAAACAGAATTGCAAAACAAATCATAAATTTATTATTCATTGTATATCATGTAATTTTTTCCTTCCCTTTTCCTTTTGGACTTTGTTTTTAGCAGGGGAGGCTGGTATCAATAATGACACTTTTTGGCTGGTAATTATAAAAATTGGTAATCTTAGAGTGACTGACAAGTCATGGGCTTTACATAAATTGCACAACTGTTAAGCTACAAGTGTCTCTATAATTAAGTTGTGTCTTTTAATTGCATTTAATGTGTTGAAAGCTCAAGTTTCCTGTGGAATGTGCAGATTATCAACCGATTGATTGATTGATTAATAGATAGACAGTCAGGCGGTCAGATTGTTAGCCTAGACTTTTTACTGGTAGTCAAGAGGTTGTCCAGATTGGTTTGGTCTGGCTAATCCAGCAAAACTGGAACCAGCTAAAGTATTTTTATTATCTGAAGATCACAAGGCTTACGAGGAAGAGCGTGGTATTTCTTATATATAGTGAACTTATTCAGTATTTTGGCATATTGCATTTTGCATTTTCCACTTAAGACTAGGTGTTCTCTTGTTTGCTCTTGTTCACTCCATAAGGTTCATATTTTTAAGAAAAGCACAAAGAGTGCAAAGGGTTTTAGGAGTAAGAAACAGTGTGTAGTGTTTGTCTTTACACTTAGCATTTTTGAATCTCCCTCGCACTCTGATGCTTTAGTGTTTGAAGCCTGAAGAAGTATGATGATAAGAAATGTGTAGAGAGTCACAATAAACTGAAATTCAATCAACATAAACTGAAATTATTATTAGTTTTGATTTGTATTTGATTTTTTTTATCATTTCTCCCCCCTCCCGGTAGTATTTGTTGAAGTCATTTCTGATTATGTTACATTTTTGCTTTAGGATCCCTTTAGGTTGATACAACTGTGCTGGACCAGGTTTCTTGATTCTTTCATTAAGGGGGAAAATGTATACCTCTATTTGTTGTGGGTCCTAAATATTTAGTTGAAAGCAAGTTTTTTTTCCTTGGATTTCACATGTTTTGTGTTTCGTTCTGTGTTGATACCAGTTAATTGTCACAACTTGCTATTGCTATATTCATCATAAGGTTCACATTTTTTATTTTTTTATATACAATAGTGGCTTAGAACATGTGTAAAAGACTGCCTGGAAGATTGAACTGAAATGAAAGCTTTTATGAGGACAGTGATTCATCGGACGTTTTGTCAGTGGCAACTGGAACTAAACTATAGGAAGTCAGATATTGGTTATTGAGTACTAGATGATTGGACTCTGATACATTTACTATTACAAACAGATTTTATACTTACACTGGTGTATCAGGGTTATTTTTATATCAAACCTTGTCTTTGTTACTCCTTTTATGTATACAAGAAGTGGGAGAATTTTATTAACTGACATGGCAAAGGGGGGAAGTGTTAATAAAAAAGTCAGTAAGTCCAAAAATCTCAGTAAATTAAATGAGAATATAGATTCATATAATGGATGTGTTTATAAAGAAGACCTTAATTTGGCTACTTCAGCTCCCACACAATCTCTTCAGAATTTACAGATCAAACCATCTTATGTAGAAATAGTAAGTAAAGAAAAGAGTATTTTGAACCCCCCTCTTGGGCAATGTAATGTGATAGACTATGGTTACAGTTCATACAAATGAGGTAAATTTTGTTGAAGCATCAACAATACTGACACCAGAACAAAAGTATGTAGTAGATGAAATATCAGATTACCAGAGCATTGAGTTTGAATTGCCCCAGGGTAGACAATTTGAGTCAGTGAATGATTTGTTAAGTCCATATAAAGCCTCACCAGTTTTAAAAAAGGTAAAGGTTTTAAGTGATTTTTTTTCTTTAGCACCTGTGGTGTCTGCCCAGGTTAATCAGAATGGACTGGTTCAGGGAAATATTCTCATTAGTAGTGCCCTTAAGGGAAGGGAAAAGATAATAACAACTCATTACTGAAAGTTTCTTTGCCTGATGACTTGGGGTTTATAGGTGAACCTCTGTTGCATCAGACTTCTTGTTTTTCTTATCAAGCACCAAATGCTACCAATCTTGAATTGTTTAGTCCACTAGATTATTCACAGAATTCTGATATTTTAACAGACAATGAATTTAAAATGTCAGAAGATGTACAGAAGGAAATAAATAGTGCTATGTCACTTAAAGAGTTTTGTGAAAGGCAGGATGGTGAAGTTAATGATATTGAAATGGAATCCTCATTAATCAAGCAGTATTCAGGAACAATTTCAACATATACACTAAAAGTTTGTCCCACCCAATAATGTCTAACATTGTTTTGCTGGACTCACTTAATGATATTAGAAATAAAATAGATTCATTTTAGTCAATGGTTAAAACTAAAATAGAAGGGATTGAAAAAAGAATTGAAAAGATTATGGTTAATCAAAGGCCTCCTTTTTCACCAATAAACATTCCAAATTCTCCACCTCAGGGGGGAAATGAAGGACCGGAAGAAGAACAAAAAGACAGCTAAAAAAGGGCAATCCAATCCACTGAAAGAGCTTGGATGAGGTAAAACCAGTTAAAAAATCAGCAAAATCTCATTGTGGTGTGGCATTAAAAAATCAAAATACAAGTATACAAAAAATAGCCCCACATATTTTGGATAATGAGTTGATCATTAAGAAAGGGGACTCAAGTTCTAAAAACATTAAATTGGATCATGGAATGATCCGTGAACCTATTGAGATTAATAATAGTGTTCTGGAGACACTCAATCAGGTTATTAATAATAATAGGTGTACTGTAAAAGTCTTGAAAGAGCATATAAACATATCACAATCAGCTTTAAATATGCAGGGAGAGGAGACTATATTAAGGTTTGAAGGGTTTTACCTGAAGGAGAATGAGACTACTGAATCCTTAAAGGATTCATTGATCCATTTATTTGAAGCAGAACTAGGAATTACAAAAGCCACTTTGAATATTATAACTATTTTTTAGACAGTCAGTCGGTGGCGGCAGGGGTGGCAGGCGGTGAGATGCTGCTCGCCCGCTGGCTGCGGGGAGCGGGTGGAGGGGCTTCGTGGTGGGTGGGGGACACTGACACCAGGGAGATGTTTGGGGGTTGTGATGTGACATTCTGCCCGCGATTGGCTTTACGGTCCACTGGACCACCAGGAGATATTCGGGTTGGGGGAGGGTTACATTCTGCCCGCGATCGGGCACTGGGGGTTCATACGCTTTGCCCACGATCGGGTTGTGGAGATGTGGGCGGGGTTCATGAACTGTACTGCCCGCGATCGCTTCGATATGTGTGGGGGTTTCGTACCTGTACTGCCCGCGATCGGGCTTCGACATGTGTGGGGGTTTCATGTAACTGTGATGCCCAGGTGGGCTGTGGAGATGTGTGGTGGGGGGTGGTCTATAAAGCATTTCTATGCCCGCAATCGGGCTGGTGGGGGTACAGGGACCTAGTCGGGGGCCAGCCAGGGGTGGCAGCTGCTGTGTTGTGCCCTGCAATACAGCAGCTCACCTGTGGGTGGCCCTCAACTTGATCCTTTTTTTTTTGGCTCAAGGTTGTGCAGGCGCAGGTTGGGGGTTGCGCATGCACAATTCTGCACAACCCGACTGAATATCGGGTTGCTCAGGTTATGCATGGTTCCTCCCCCTCCTGTTGAGCATGCATTCATTTGCATTGCTCTTTTACGCAACCTGTTGCCAGTGGAGCAACTGCCTCCTGCTGAATATCGCAGAATGGCGCAATGTAGAACTTGCGCATGCACAACCCTGTTGCGCATGGAGCAACCCTTTTGAATATCTGGGCCACAGTATCTAGAGCTCATACGGTAGGGGATGGAAGTCAAACTGATATTCAATTCAGTTCGAATGACTTGTTTCATTTGATTAAGAAAAAAGCAGGTAATATAACACAAAGGAATATACTATTAGTGGATTTATCAGACAACATTTTTCAGAATGGTAAAAGAAAATTATTGAATAAACCTGACACAGGAGTTAGTCATATTGGAGAAGGTGAATATTGATAACATTTCTAATTTAGACTACTGTCATGGAATATAGCAGGAATAAAACAGAAATCAGGAGATGTAGAATAGATGGACTATATTACAGTTTTCCCAATTATACTATTACAGGAAACTTGATCTCAAGACCATTTGGTAATAAATGGTTATGAAGTATTATATTCAGCAGCTTCAAAAAGACATCATTATGGCAGAGGCATGGGTGGACTGATAGTCTATCTGAAAATTTCCAGGTTTATAAAAATTTTACAAATTTATAAATTATGTTCTAATTATATAATAGCGGTGAGTAGATAGAACACACAACTATTAATTATAGTTAACATATATATTCCTTCTAGGGCCAACAATTATAAATCTATTTTAAATAATTTGGCAAAAGGCATTGATGATGTTAACTCAGATTTTGCACAAGGTAATTTAATCATTTGTGGAGATTTTAATGCACATATAGCTTTAATAGATGACCAGTCTGACATGCCCTGGTCAAATGAGAATATGGAATTACCATTTAGATATTCAATGGATATGGTAATCAATGAAAATGGAAAACGCTTTGTTACTTTTGTTAAAGATAATTCATTGGTAATTTTGAATGGTAAAAACAAAGGAGATGAAAAGGGAAGGTGATTTTGTATGGCTCTAATGGGCAGAGCTTGATTGACTATGTATTAACTGACTATGAACTATTCCTTATGATAAAAACTTTAGTAATTGAGATGAGAACAGAAAGTGATCACGCCTCTCTGGAGTTTACTTTATTATAACATTTTGGAATTAATGATTCTTTAATTACAGATGATTTATTGAAAGACTCTATGGTTAAGGGAAAACAAAAAATTAGGAGTACATTTCTCTTCATTGGAGAAGGTAAATAATATCTGCCACTCATTATTCTCAGAAACAGCACTTATTATGTGCTCAGAATCTTTGAGTGCAGTAGAGAATTATCTATGTTTTTTATAGTTACAGATAAGACAGTGTATCTATTCTTCACATTTATTAACTAAAATTCCTAATAATCATAATTGGTTTGACAAGTCATGTAAAGTTGAGAAAAATAAACTGAAAAAAAATTACATTTAGCAAAAGAACACTCATGTTAAGTCAATTTCAAAACATTATCAAAGGCTAGGACTGAATATAAACATTTTCAAAAAAAAAAGAAAGGAAGAATATAGAAAGCAACAGTGGACACCATTGCTTCAAATAATACAGTCTAATGATGTGAAAGCTTTTGGGGCTATGGTGTCACGATGTTCTTTTTATAATAATAACAGATTACTATCAACAATCTCAGAATCTACTTGGGTATCCTACTATGGGAATATATTCAATCAGTATATAGAACAACAGGATTTGAGATATGCCTTTACCTTATTTCCCCTCTTTAAAAGTTTAAGTGACTTTCAACCATTACAAGTGGAAATTACATAAATAACTGATATTATATCTAGTTTAATGAATAATAAGGCTCTGGGTCCAGACTGTATACCATCAGAAATTTATAAATATAATATGAACTTTTGGACTCCAGTTTTAACCAGGCACTTTAACTTATGTCTTAAAAAATATATATCTTGGAAATTAAACATAATTGTTCCATTATTTCAAAAAGTATATCATTTGGATCCTTCAAACTATCAATCATTCAGCTTACTTGATTCTGTTTCAAATTTTTTTTTAAAACGCTGTTAAACAGACTAACAGACTGGACTGATAAAGCTTTAATCATAGCTCCATTTCAGGCAGGTTTTAGAACTCGTTTTTCAACCATAGACAGTGTATTCTGACTTAGTCATTTAATGGAAAAATATGTGCACATAAGAAAAACGAAGTTGTATGCATTATTCATTGGTTTCACTGCTGCTTTTGATTCCATTAACTGAGGCCTGTTATGGGTCATTTTGAGAAATTACGGTATTCACAAATCATTATTATGACTGATTCAGCTATTATATACAGACACCTGCACTAAAGTTAAGATATGATAGTCAAAGAAACATAACACGATCCTTCCCCTCATTAAGGAGGGTAAAATAAGGCTGTTTGTTAGGCCCTGCACTATTTAATCTTTATATTAATTAATTGTTGAAGCTTGAAGGAAATACTCTTTTTGATCATCCAAAAATTAAAAATCTAGATTGTCACGCTCTATCTTATACAGATGATCTTCTGTTATTGTCCTCATCACAAAAGGGTCTTCAAAATAAAATAGAAGTTATTAAAGGAAAATGTCAGAAACTTCAGCTTAAGATAAATTTATCTAAAACCAAAGTTCTGATCTTTGGTGCAAGTAAAGCTAACACACAATTTCATTTTGATGGTCACAGGCTTGATAATGTAAAATCACATGTATATCTTGGAGTCAATGTAGCAGTGAATATGTATTGGTCAATTCATCACAAATCTCAAATAAATAAATCAAAAACATGTGCAAAGGCACTTTTGAAGTTTCATTCACAGCTTGGAGGCCTAGATATAAGGTCAGCTTTAATAGCAGCAGAGGCTAAAATAAATTCCTTATTAACATATGGGGCAGAAGTTATTCCTAGTGATTACAGAAATAATCTTGAATGCCTCTTATTGTACTTTTATAAATCAATACTGATGGTTCCTCTCACCACTGCTTCTGTTATGGTAAGAGCAGAACTAGGAAGAATCTCAATACATACTATCAATCAGTACAGATGTGTTTCTTACTGGTTGAAAATCTTAAATAATCAGTATAATCCCTTACCTAGGTTATGTCTAAAGGAAAAAATAAATTGGTCCCAAAGGGGACTTGTATCAAAGTGGCTTTCAAGCCTCCTTCAAATTCTTAAGTTGATCAATTTTGGGCATCTATGGAGCGATTCACTGAAAAATATTCAAATGTCCTTACAGTATAAAAAGTGTGTTAAGAAGCGATTATTTGGTAAATCACAGGATAGAGATATGGAAATAATTAGAGCCCACAATTGTGCATCTTGGTATAGAATAAATAAGATTGATCATGGTATAGAAAACTATTTTTCACTCCCCTTAGAACCATTCAAAAGAAAAGCCCTAATGTGGGTTAGGTTTGGCCAGATAAACTCCAACTTTTCTTATTTGAATGAACATTTGGGGGATACAATTGTTATAATGAATGTATTGATGTGTAGATGTGATCAAAATGTTCCTGAAACTTTGCAACAACTAGTTACTGTTTGCCCCTTGTATCAGGATTTAGGAGATACATTTTAAGAGATATATTAGAATTTTACAGTAACACAGATTATAATGTTTTATTTATTCTTCTTCATCCTTTTAACATAAAGGATGCTGAATTAATAACTGCATTTTTAGCATCATTGATAAAAAGGAAAACGTTGTCACTGAGGGGAAGGAAAGGAAAGAAAACAAAGCAAACTACATTTAGATATTGAACTCGATGTAGACACCTGTATGTATTTCTGTATGTATTGTGTATCAATGTTATTTATTTGTTTGAAATTATATGTACTCTGTGCACAAGATTGAATGTTAATGCATATTTGTATTTTAAACAAATTGTCTTTTTGTAATAACCTTGACATTTTTTTATGTCTCGGTTAACAAATAAAATGAAATGATGATGACTCCAGATAGTGCAGCTTGGTATGCTGGAGAGCCAGATCAGCCTGTTCATCCAAAAGGCCAAAGCACTGGGCTCTCAAGGTGCTCAACTGCAAAAAGACATCCTGGTCTGAGGAAGGTGACAGGGATTGCTCCAGAGTCCTGATTTGCCTAAGTAAGCTTTCCAGTTTACCCCCTCACTGTTTCTTATGTGTAGAAATGATATGGATTAGTTCATCCTGAACAGCACATTTAGTAGCCCCCCCCCCACAGCATTTCCATTGAAGAGACAGAACACTCATTGTCTGATAGAAAATTAGTGAGGAAGGTTTTAAATGCTGGGAGAATATCTGGATCCTGGAGTAGGGTAGCATTAAGACACCAGGTACAGTCCCATTCTACCAACCCAAGGAAGTTATGATCCAGGGATTGCATGGTCAAAAACCACTATGGGTTGGATATCACAGGCCTGCAGTCCAGACAAAATGGTGGTACTGATGATAAAGTAATCAAGTCTGGATTGTGAGGCAAATGGAGTGGAGAAAAAAGTTTACTGATGTACAGAGTGGTGGAGGAGGTACCATGGGTCCACTAGGGCCATGGTATTCAGCAGATCATGCAATCCCCATTGGTCTGGGGATAATCTATAGCTGACAGACCCAGACCAATTCCAGTAGGAATCAAAAACTAAATTCCAATCTCCCCCTAAAATGATCCATAAGTGCATGTATGGGGCTAACTAAGAAAGGAGATTTGCAAAAAAATGAGGTGACTCTAAGCTGGAGCCATAGACTGACCCCAGCACAACCTCTAATAGCCCAACCCTGCCATGAACAAAAACAAAGCAACCCTCCTTGTCTCAGCTTTCCCACAGCAGTACAAAACGAATCCTCCTATTAATAAGAACAGCAACCCCTTTTACTGCTAACACCTGTCCCAAAAACATGACCTACCCACTCCATATGGAAATACAAGACATCAGCCCTACATACGTGAGTTTCTTGTAAAAGTTTAATACTCAGCTGGGGTTTGTTAAGGTGCCATAGCACCATATAATGCTTCTTCTTTTCCTGGATGCCCTTAATATTCCAGGAGCTACATCTAGAAACCTGAGTCATCAGTATAAATCAGGCAAGTATAAAAAGAACTGACATAATTAGAACACACAGATGTAACAAAAACAGAATCCCATGGTGTGCCTTGGGCACCATCCCCCTATCCAGCAACAACAGTATTTCTTCATCCCCCACAACCCCCTCAAAAACCATAACAAATCAGAACAAACTCTGGTCAGAGCCCACACGTCTGCATGAAGCTATTAAGAGAGCATGGAGGTGATGGTGGAAAGGGTCTCCATGTTATGGATTTCAGGGTGTAAATGGCCGCTGTGTCCAAGATGGTCACTGGAGTTCACACGTGTGCAGTAAGATACATTGGCCATCTTGAGCACAGCAAGCATTTCTGCCATGAGCTGCTTGCACATGCGTCACATGCAAAATGTGGAAGCATCACATTAAAGAAGTGCACCTATGGGGGAGGGGGCTTCTGTACCACAGAGAAGAACTGCAGCCGTAGAGGGGAAGGGCAGTGGAAAAACCACACACCACCAATGATCTCTGCACTGAGGGCAAAGGGTGCATCACTGTAGAAGAGAACTGGGACCGAATACAGTAATGGACTACAGTACAGACAACATGGCAACACACTGCAAATGAAGGACAAATCAATTAGCAAACAAATCATCTGTAGAAATGTGGAAACCCCAAATCAATGCAAGATTTTTTTCAATTATTTAACCAGGAGAGATACACTAAGCTGAAATCTTGTTTACAGGTGTGACCTGGGAGCACAGAGAAGATAAGTGACTTGCTCAGGGTCACACAGTATGCAAGTGGGGACTGTGGCAGACTCAGCATGTGCAAAGGAAGACAAAACGGTGGCAGCCACTGTTGTGGTTTGAGTGAATGTGCATTTTAAAGTCATCATTATGCTATCTGTCTAAACTCTCCTTTCGGTGCTGTTGTGTTGAGGTTCTGTATCTTGTGTACATATTTTAGAAATCGTATCTTACTGATTGACTCAACACAGTGATATGTAAAAGGTATCATTTGCAGAATTAGTTGTACCCCTCCCCCACACACACAAACATGTTACATGCACTTCAAAATGAACAAGAAAATAAAGGCTAAGCTTTAAACAAGCATGCCATTTTCAGAAATTATTTGAAATTCTCTGATGCAGTGCCCCTTCATGAAATTTTCAATTGAAAAATAAAAGTTTATTTCCAGAAACAGAAAGCAAAGAAGATCGAATTTTGATTTATTTCAGGAGAAAGTAAACTTCAGCACTTTATGACAATTTCTGAGTTGCAGTCCCCAACGAAAATCAAAAGGAAGAGTGTATATATATATATATAGAGAGAGAGAGAGAGAGTCTCAATGAAATCAATAAAAACTGCAGGAATTACACAAAGAGAACAATAAGTGCATTTAACACATTGCAGTACAAGCTGTCACTTCATAAATTACCTCTAAAAAGAAGCCTAGTGATCGATACACTGTTTTAAATATAATAATAGAAAAGAAACATCTATACATTATTGTGTTTCTTACACTGACTGACTGTCGGGTGTGTCATTCCAGTCAGAGAAATGCATAAGTACATTAATATGGAGATGTATCATATTGACACATAAGAGTCATCATTTTCAGGAAATAGTGGCTAGAAATATTGTAAAACTATATATCACCACGTAAACTTTATATCGCGGATCTGCCTTTGGACTCATTGCCATGCCAAAAATATATTGTGCTCTGCTACTTGCTTCTCACTATCAGCCTGTCAAATACATAAAAATAGTGAGCTACTTCAGCTTTGTTTGCTCTGTCTCTTAAAGCCTCCCTTACAGTACACCACACTAGATGACTGACCAATAGTTTTGCAAGGCTCTGTACTAGATCCAAAGATCATACTGGGATTTTGGCAAACTGGAATACTGCACATCCACATGCAGTACCTCACTGGTAATTTTATTTCCCATGTGCCAGTCAAGTAAAAAAAAGAAACAGTATATTAAAGTTTTTGGTTTTATCTCAGAGTTGTACCTGAAGTTGCAGAAATTAATGGAAGCAAGGAGCAGGAAATTAAGCTGCTGGCTCTGATGGTTCCAAGCAAGCGTGCCCATAGATGACCAGCACAGAAGATCCAGATAACAAGAATGGTGGCTGGAACACACCAATGTTACTTTTACTTTAAATATTTCTAATAAGGTGTTGTCCTCACTTCAATAAAAATACAAATTCTGTGTGTCACAAGCATTCCTAAAACAATTACGCTTCCATGTTTTCCTTTCTCTATGGATCCCTCGGTCGCCACACAACAAACACCATGTGGCTGAATGGAAACAAAATCACTGTAAAGCTTACATCGTGCTTTACAGGGGTAGCACGGTTATAGTGATTATTTGTTTACAGTAATAGATTCCAGTTTTACAGTACTTATAAGGTAAAAACACACTTAATTCAAAAGAACCTCAACACTAGCTAGTGTAGCCACATTTGCATATCACATAGGATGCTCAGGTCATGTCACGATCTCCACAAGAAAAGTCTAAGGCTTTTATTTTCTCCAAATGACCAAAAATAGTAAAATACACTAGCAGTGAAAGTTTGTGTAGAACGCTAATTCGCTGGCTGTCACACTGTCCAAAAAGCTGTTTGAATTTAGCCCTTGTAGAATTACCAAGTGAAGTTCACCAAACAAGGTGTGACACACACACACACACACACACACACACACACACACACACACACACTCACTCACACCCCCACACACACCAGGAACTGCTTTCAAACTATGCATACTGCACTTGGGAATTCTGCAAGGGCTGAATCCAAACTGCTTTTCTCTGTGGACAGTGTGACAGCTAGTGAATTAACCTTCTACATGACGTTTCACTGCTACAACATCTAAGTCATTGTTTCACGTTTATCTCTGTGTATGAATTAATGGCTTAAATGCTGTTCGCCTGTTCAAATGTTTGTTCAAGAGACATATGACAGCACGTGAAGTTATTATAGCCATTGCTAGTGAAGTATATTTCACTATATTTGGAGCAAATAAAGCGTTAAGACTTTTTCTGAGGTGATCATGACATGACCTGAGCATCCCATGTGATATGCAAATATGGCTACAACGGCTAGTGTTGATGTTCTTTAGAACTGTGTGTGTTTTTGTCTTATAAGTATTTCTGACCCAGCTACTCCATAACAGGATCATTACACAAGCTAAGCTCTACATAATAACCTGGGGAGCGGGTTGGCTCCTGGTTTACTGTATGCAGACTTAATTATTAAAAGATACATTTTCATATTTTATTTAATCAGTGCTAGATTGTGTAGCTGTTGCAGCAGGACATAAACTGGAAATCTGGCTATCATTATGTTTATAGGATGTTATGCCAGTGTTAGTTGCTCTATGGATATTTGTAAATGGTAAACCAATGTAGTTTTTATGCTGCCACATTTTCAGTCAGCACTCCTATTGGATTAAGCTGCCTACTATCTGAAAAACTTTCAAATCAGCAGCTTTGATGCTCAGAGCCCCGATAACTGATCTGTTTTGCTGTCTCCTGCTGTAGTCATAGAGGCAAATGTGTTAAATTCAGCTGTTCCGTAGTGTTGACCAGGTTAATGATGATAGGAGGACAAAAAAAAAAGCTCATGATCTTATGTTGCCATGTGTTCAGTCAGCGCTTCTATTGGATTAAGCTGCCTACTATCTGAAAAACTTTCAAATCAGCAGCTTTGATGCTCGTTTTCTTTTAACAAAGTTGTTACTGAGAGAACTGGCACCTGAATCATGGTAAAGACGGGAGAAAAAGAAAGAGACAATGAGAAAATTGGCGTATCTCAAAAGTCTCAGAGTACTGATAAGTGCAATGATGGGGCTCTCATATCTAATCAGTATTTTACAGGGAAGTGCAGGAATCTGCATTGAATTTAAATTGTTAAATTGTTCTTTTCTATTTGCATTGCTTAAACCACAAGACATCAAGCGCTGAGGGAGATTTGGGGGGAGGGAACCTCTTCAAATCATCAGTTTTGATGCTCGTTTTCTTTTAATGAAGTTGTTAGTGAGAGAACTGGCCCCTGAATCACGGTAAAGATGGGAGAAAAAGAAAGAGACAATGAGAAAATTGGTGTATCTCAAAAGTTTCAGAGTACAGATAAGTGTGATGATGGGGCTCTCATATCTAATTGGTATTTTACAGGGAAGTGCAGGAATCTGCATTGAATTTAAATTGTTCTTTTCTATTTGCATTGCTTAAACCACAAGACATCAAGTGCTGACCTCTTCCAAGCCCCGAGAAAAATATAGTGAGTGGTGGGGGGGGGGTGGAGTTGGGGAGGGTTAACCATACTCTCGTAGGAAGGGACCTCTCAAGACGTCAAGCACTGAGAAAATAGGGCTCTTCAACTACCATACCTCATACAGTCTGCATAGTAATTGGGCTCTCAGTGGAAGAAACTATTTTAACACTTTAGCATGTTGTATGGATGGAAAACATGATGTAGGTCCTTTTTGGATGCAAAACATCTGCAGGCTATGCCCACTGCAGGTGTAAAAATGGAAGCCTACCCCCATTCCTAATGACTGAACTCCAAAAAATACTCCACGCATAATGTACTGTATTACCCATGACCTTCCCTCCCCATCCCTCCCCCACCACTTCAACATTTAAATTAGAACAATTACACAGTGGTAAACTACTAAGACAACATTGTGAATACTGAAAGATCTGTAACCTAAAAACTGACCTCAGCCAGTTCCCCCAGAACCGCTCTCCCTGACGAGAAAGACTCACCTCAAATAAGCCCTGGGGTAAATGGACAAGGTAGTCAATGAGCAAGGTAAGAATGTGGTGGTAAAACCCTACAAAGGACCTGAGAGGGGGTCAAAGTGTGGTCAAGAGGAATCTGAAGCTCAAGAAAAACAAATTTGCTCCCCATGTAAAAGAAGTCCAGACAAACCAAGTATTGCTACTGGTACTGCAGGGAGTCACCAGTGTATGAATAGAATAGCACCTGAAACATATTTGAGGTTCCCCCCAACCAGTGCAGCAAAAATATTCCCAACAGTCACAAAGAGTATCAGTCCAAATGGGAAAAGTCCCGGCAGGGACACTTCCAAAGAAAAAGGCCAAAGAGAGCAGTTTTGTGTGGGAGAGTCCAACCTCTTCAAAAGCCAGTATCTGCAGCAAGACACCTAGTTACTGCTCATACAGGGAGCAGATGCTAGCACATAGTTACTAGGCCAGTGACACAGTCTTAGTCCAAAAAACAAGGTGCAGGTAGCCAGGGATCAAAATGAGGAGCTCACTCAACCATGCTGCAGGAAGAACGAGGCAAGGTGCTTCCAAATGGCACTGTAAAGTCCAGTAGAAGACACTTTGGTGGCTGGCCTAGTGGTGCTGAGGGCTGAGACACTGGTCACCTTACCTTGCACCACGCCGGCAATCTGTGTTCGGGAATAAGCATGGGCCATCGGGGGTTGGCAAGGCAGGAGGAGGATCAAGCATCTGAGGGACTGCTCTCCTTCTCTGGAGAGGAGGAAAGACAGTGGTCAGTTCTTGTCTGGCCCTTGGCAACAGCTGGGGGGCAGTGCACCAACACTATAGGAAAGGGGTTGGAATTAGGGCTGATGCCTGGAGGAAGGGCGTGTGGATGCATGCACTCTCCCTCCAATGCCATCATTGCATACCTTACTCCAGGGGACTGAAAAGTGGAAAAAGTGGCTCTGGTCAGGCAGCATGAGCTTCCGACCTCTGCAGCACCTGCTCATCTAGATCCATCTTGGTGAGCTGAGCTACGGGGGACCTCTTCACCATCCCACCATGGGGGGTAATCCATAGGGGAATTGAGGAGGTGGCCTGCTGTTGGATGTCTGGGCCAGGAGGTCGGTTGGGATGTCCCAGCCAACCAGAGCCACAGGGGGAGGAAATTACTAACTAAAGAAGAGGTGTCACTATGTGGTCAGTACCAACACCAGTGTCAGGATAAGGAATCTGACCAGTGCTAGGCAATATCTCTAACCATGTAAGTCCAGTCCCAAATGGGCAAAAAGAAAGAAAGATACAAGGGCGGCCAACAACAAATATAATAGGGCACTGTGATAGATAGGGGAGAGGAGCAAATATAAATCATGCTCAATGCAGAACCTTTTTAATGCAATGTAGCATAGGAAAAACAAGGGAGCCACTGTTCCTGGTTCATACTTCAGCAATCACCTCAGTAAGAATCATCAGAATAAACTGGGAAACCAGACTGGGAACTTACATTTCACCTTCGCTGCTATGTCCGGGGATTTCCAAACTCCCTCATGTTGGACTTGCAAAATGGCCGGGTATTTGATAATGAAAGGTTTCCCTGCTGCCACAAGTTTGGAAACTAAAGGCTATAGCTCAGTCCTCCTCACTTTCACTGTTTGGGGCAAATCTTGAATAATTTTCAAGTGACGACATTCTCCAAATATATCTTTCATGTTTCTGGTCATGGATAACACATGCTGCTTATCCAAGAAATTTAACAGACAGAATATGAATGGTCTGATCCCGATCATGGGAGAGGATGCAGGAATCAATGAGACTTTTCAATGATGTAATGAGGGCCCTTGGAAGAGGGACCCATTATTGCACCACAGTTTCTGTGCAAACAAAACTGGGTCACTACTCTCCTCTCCCTCAGGCAGCCCAAAGACTAGAAGATTATTTCTTTTACTCCACCCCTCGAGGTCTTCCAGCTTGTCCTTGAGGAGGAGGAGGATCTTTTTCCAGTAACCCCTGGGTTGAAATGGTTACTCCAGTCCTCCATCAATGATATACAGGTCTCAGAATCAGAGATCCATGTGGCAAGAGAATCCATCAAGGAGTGAAGCTGCTGTAACTCATCCATTAGCACTGAGATGGCCATCTAAAAGGGACGCATCTTTTCTAAGAAGTGCTCCTACATGAGTATTGTACCTGTGGCTGCTTTGTCCATTTAGAGGCCTTGTCAAGTTTAGGAGTCAGAGGGGTGTATGGTGGGGAGGTTTTTTTTCATCTCAACTTCAGTCATTGTCCCCCGTTGTCGATGTTCATCACACTTCCAGAGGATCAGCCAACCAGGGAAAGTGGGTAAAGTTGCCCAAACTGAATAAAGTCCTAATTTAATGCAAGAAATAGCCCATGTGGGGGAGAGAGAGAGATAGGGGAGAGATGCGTTCTCCTAGGCAGCCATCACATGACCTGTCACTAAGCATCTTGTAATTTCTGTTGATGATGGTGGTAAGGCTTGTAATGCATTGAGTGTGACACACAGTGATGAAGTAAGTGTGGCAGATGATGACACTGACTCACCTGCTGAGATGGTGAGGAAAAATTGTGCATCATGTAGATGTGATGAGACCCTTAATCTCAGGCAAGCATTCTTTGATGCTATTCAACAGTTCATGAATCAGTTTCTTGCCATGAAGAAGAAACAGAGATACAACTTATTATGTAAGATTGATCTCTGTGAAATTCACAAGCATAAAGGACTGATGGGGCATTCCTTGGCTTGCTTAGATGGGGTAGTCTGTGACATAGGTGACCATAATTGGGCACTTTCAAAAAGGGCGACTCATTTGCGGTGCATGTCGACAGCACTACTGATCAGGG
The DNA here is from genome assembly GCA_016271365.2 of Neoceratodus forsteri. Lineage (NCBI taxonomy): Eukaryota > Metazoa > Chordata > Ceratodontiformes > Ceratodontidae > Neoceratodus > Neoceratodus forsteri. Next base: position 652,357,422 of record CM057450.1, on the reverse strand, counting down.
AGGGTGATCAGATTGGGGGGGTTCATGCATATAATGACAGGATTTTGCTACATGTACACACGCATGGTGGAGAGTGAGCATGCAGAGCAAGGGGCAGAAGGGGAGGGGAGGTTCATGAGGAGTGGTGCTGTGGTGGGCTGCTGAGCTGACCCCGAGGTGTGGTGGGTAGGTGGTGGGCTGGGGTTCTCAGGGTGATGGGTTTGGGTCCAGGCACACGTATATTTTGTTGCATCCAGCCCAAATTCTTTTTTTATTTTGGGGGGGGTTTGCACCCCCCAACATGCACCCACTACAGCTGAGAATCCTTTAGTAGAGGCGTGTGGGGATGCAGCCCCCCCTGCACATAAAATAGAAAATCCTTAGTCTCCATCTCACTTCTGCAGTGCGCCAGAGGTGTACATTGCTGAAACTGATTTTCGGCAATGTACACTCACCCTAATGGTGATCACCTTTCTGCAGTCACTGTTATGACATGGAACTCTTAGCAGTGTGTGCTACAGTGTATTTCATCAAGTGCGAATGCTTGCTGTTCACAATTCTTAGATGCTCACGTTTGTGTGTAAAATATACCAGGTGAGAAAAGCTGCGTCGGTATACAAACAGCTTGATGAGTCATTGAACGCAGGAGATATGGAAGCTGCAAAAAGTGTGTTACAGGATGTGCAACGTAATAGTAACTGTTATGATGCACCATGTGATGACACTTCTGCCTCTATATCATGCACTCTCACTCTTCGGGAATCCAACACACTTAAGACATTTGGGAAACCCATTGCCAAGTTTGAACTGGCTAAGACAGAGAGAAGTTTGACTCTGTGTGTGTCTCATGTCACAGACTACTTTACAGGCCACAGGCTGTTAATGTTGATCTGGAAAAGATTAAATCTTTTATTGACATGTAGGCATGACTGTTGGCCTACCTACTATTAAAGCATGACTTTGACCTGGACCAAGTGGTTACCATGTGTCACTACTGTTTGACAAAGGTGAAGCATAACACTCTGCCACCAAGGTCTGTTTTGAACAATATGGAGGCAGATGTGACAACTACTGGGATTGCTGCACTGAATATGTTTGAATGGATTCTCATTTAAACGATGAAAGTTTCAGACTATTCTGTGCTTGAATACAGAGACACGAAAAGTGCCCCAAAAAGAGTTTGTGAAGTCTCTTAAAGGGGCTGTCATGCATCTACCACAGCCTCTGAAAGTGAATGTGGAGACAATCTCAAAGGAAAACCGTATTGTTATACTAGTAAACTATGTCCCAACAAAGTCTAAGGTCATTTGGCAAGATGTTGTCAATGTGCAGAAAGTGAGAACTGCTCTGTACTATCTGAAGAGCAATAATCCTTTCTATGCTGACCTTGACAAAAATGAACTCGCAGATATGAGTGCTCATTTTGGCATGGTGGACACCAGGAAGCCAATGATTGAGAAGGTCGATGTTGCAGCTCATGAAGATGTAAATGAGCAGTACACAATTCACCCTCTACATGGCAGAGATCCAGCTGGTGATAACATTGATCTGTACCAGATGAAGCAAATTGATGGTAGTCCTGTTAGCATATGGGAGGAAAAACTGGAAGCATGCTGCTTTCCAAATTTATTCCCTCATGGTACAGGTGGCCATCTGGATGCACATGATGTGTGTGTTCATGGTGCTGAGTATCATATATTGAGAGTGTTAAACAAGAATGGCAAATTCCATAGGAACATACAATATTTGTTCCATCTGCTGTGGGAAAGTGAATTTAGTATCCTCTCTGCGTCCATTACATATACTGCAGTTGACTACTCCACTAGGTGGAATCACAGCAGTCGAGTTCCTGCAAAAACTGAGTGAAAAGGACAAAACTCCACAGGTGAATTTGACATCTATACTCTTGAGTTTGCATGGCACAAAAGAATACTGGTATCGTAGACACTCAGAGGTCATGACTATGTTGCGCGAGTATGGTGCAGCTACTTGATTTGTTACTCTGAGCTGTGCAGAATACAGCTGGGATGAGTTAGTTGAACTGCTGAGGTGGGCCAGTGATGATGTTGATGGCATTTCATCAATGACACTTGGTGAGATGTGATCACTTGATCCATTCTCTGTGACCTGACATTTTCACCATTGTTTCCATGAGATATTGACATTCATATTGTCAAAGAACAATCCACCTCTTGAATTAGTTGAGCTCTATTTTTGGAGGATGAAATACCAGGTATGAGGTGCACCACACATCCATATGTTGTTGTGGATTGAAGATGCTCCTCATATTAGTGACAATGAAGCAGCTGAAATGCTGAACTTCATTCGTTACATCACTTGCCACATCCCTGACAGTTCAACATTGTGGAAGCTGGTGCAAAAGTTTCAGCAGTACCTTTGTGCAAAGTACTGCCACTGACCAGTTAAGAGTCATAATGAGTGGTACACCAGGTGTTGATTTGGTTCCCTTAGACGTGTCTGCCAGCAAGGATGTATGAATGATTTGTTCTCAGCCTTGCATCACCATTTCAAGGGCAAAGTCCACTTAAAGGTAAGGCAAGGCAACTTTTATTTCTTGGCACCCAATCCCTGAGGCTCTGGGCACCTAACAAAAAGATAAAAATTAAAACAACAATTAAGATCAAAAATGTTCATATTCCTATTTTACAATCATCTGTAGCTAATTAAAATAGTTAAACATAATATTATTCTGTAAAAGCCAGGCTGAAAAGGTGGGCTTTTAGCAACTGCTTAAAAATACCAATCAAGGGGGCCTCCTGGACTGCAGATGGAAGCACATTCCACATGGTCGGCCCAGAGACACTGAATGCTGAATCACTGGATGCCTTGAGCTTAACTCTGGGAACATCCAGGAGGCCCCCTGAAGAGGAGTAAAGGAATGAACAGAGGCTACGGGTTACAGGAACTCTGACAGGTAGTCAGGGCCCAGTCCATAAAGGGCCTTATAGGTGAGCAAGCCCACCTTGAAAAGCACTCTCCACCTGACCAGCAGTTAGTGCAGGGCACGCAGGATTGGGGTCTCATGACATGAGTAAGGAAGGCCCATTAGCAACTGGGTAGCTGCATTATGCACCAGCTTCAGCCTGCAGAGGGTCCCTCCCATGACCCCAAAGTAAATAACATTACAGTAGTCCAGCCTAGTGGTAACAAAAGCATGTACCAGAGTTGGCAGATCCTCGGGTGGAACAAGAGGCATGATCCTGGCAATGTTCGGCAAGTGATAAAAACCACTCTTAACTACAGATGAGACTTGATCTTCAAAAATTAGCCTGCTGTCCAGGATCATGTCTAGATTGTGTACACTCAAAGAAGCCAAAAATGGAGCAGACCCCAGGAAAAGACCTGTGTCTGTTCCAGGCTGCAATCCATCACGCACATAACCTGACTCGATCACTAGTACCTCTGTCTTATCCTGGTTTAGTCTTAGCCAGCTGGAAGCCTTCCAGTCATTGACTTTAGCCAGATATATGTTAAGCATGTCAACAGCACTGGATGTTCCAGGTGCAAATGACAAATACAGCTGGGTGTCATCTGCGTAACAGTGAAACTCCATGATATATTGCTGAATGGCCTCACCCAGGGGCAGCATGTACACCACAAACAGCATCCGTGACACGATCAGATCCTGTGGAACTCAACATGACAGAAGCATTAGGGAGGAGGAGAATTTCCCCAACACTACCCGCTGCACCCTATCAGACAGAAAGGATGTAAACCATCTGATGACAACGCCGGCGAGTCCACAAAGCTCACAGAGCTGATTGAGAAGCACTACATGGTCCATTGTGTCAAATGCTGATGATAGATCAAGGAACACAAGAACTGACCTGTCTCCTCTATCTCTAGCACCGAGTAGATCATTATGTACCCTAACTGGAGCTGTTTCTTTGCTGTGTCTAGACTGAAAACCAGACTGAAATGGCTCATAGATATCAAAGGACACAAAGGATACATGAGTTAACCCAGACAGGAGAATGAAGTGTTCATCAATGACTACAATCCTACGCTTCTCCTGATGTGGCAGGCAAACATTGATGTACAGTTTGTGGCAGATAACTCTCTATCTCTTGTTCAGTACATCACATTGTACATCACAATACGTGAGCACACCAGTTTGCTTGAGCTTTGGGAAGATATTGCAACTTCCAAATGATCATTGAGCTCACAGCTCTGGCCACTGGGATTAAAGACACTGTCTCACAGGGAGTGCAGAGCATATGAGACCAGTGATCCTTTGATTGGGACACACTTGTATGGCAAGTCTGATGTTGTATGATTTCTCAGTATTATCTAAAAAGAGAAACAAAAGCATGTTTTGAAGTCTCATGATGAGATTGAAGAACTGGCTGGCACCACCCATCATCAAAGAACATTTTGAAGAATAACCTGATTGACACATACTACCCAAACCAGGCTAGTGTGATGGATGACATGTGCCTGTACCATGTTGCAAAGTGGTACGACTACATGACTGACGTAGCACCTGACAAAGCACAAAAGATTAGCAAGGTCAGAGGATTTGATGGGTGCCTTGGTAAAAGGAACAAACCATGGCACATTGACCACTGTAAACTGAGTCTCTCTACAACTGACAGTAAGGAACACTATTACTTTGCTCTAATGTTCCTCTTTAAGCCATGGAGGGATAAGACCACACTGAAAGGAAACTGTGAAACATATAAAGAACAAGTTTTACCTTTCATATGAGAACTTCAAGACTGAACAGTCTGAAACATACATTTGTAGATTGGAATTAGAGAAGGAGCTGATGGATCAAGCTAAGAAACAGTTTGAGGAAGATACCCCAAGAAATTCTTAGGAAAATGTAGATCCTGAGGGAGAGGGCACTCTTTGATCTCCTCTTCCAATGAATGATCCTGTGGTTCTCATGAGTGAAGTCAACAGTGCCATAGAACATTCTTCTCGTGTGACAAAGGATCCTAGTGTACTGACAGACCAATTGAATAGGCAGCAGTCTGCTGCTTATGATTCTGTTACTGAAGCAGTCAGACATGGCATCCTTCATGAAAAGAAACAATGTATATGTGGAAACTACAAACCATTGCTAATGTTTGTTAGTGGTTCCACTGGCACAGACAAGAGTTTTGTTATCAAAGCTATCACAGTGGAAATAAGGAACATACAGGAGAAGTGATGTCTGTAGCTGTGACTGCTCCTACTGGCTTGGCTGCATACAACATTGGCAGCGTAACTCTATACCGTTTGTTTATGCTACCTGTAGAACATGACAAAACAGGAGAGTATTGAAAACTTTCCCATAAGGTGGCACCTGAGCTGCGACCAATGTTTGCCAAGATGAAATTTCTGATCATTGATGAGATGAGCATGGTCTCAAATGTCATGCTTGCATATATCCATCTATGTCTCCAGGAGATACTTGGTACTGACCATGGTGAACCATTCTGGGGCAAGAGTGTTATTGTGCTTGGGGACCTTCTGCAACCTGCACCTGTGAGTGGACATCATGTCTTTACAACACTGACTGTAAAGCAAGCAAAAAGTGCAATAGGATGCATTGGAAGAATCAATCTTTGGGAATTGTTCCTTTACATTGAGCTGTATGAAAACATGCAGCAGAGTCATGATCTTGCCTACAAGCTACTATTGGATCAGGCTCACATTGGTTCTTTTTTGCAACACAATGTTCCTCTGTTGAACAAATGCCATATCAATAATAAGTGTACTTCTCTTACTACAGCATGTGATGTCTTCAGTAATGTGTACTCAGACTCTGCTCAGATTGTGTCTCATGCCTCAACTCAAGCAGTATGCTGAATTTAACTGCATTACATTGCCGAGATGAGGTCATGAAATCATTAATCTGCATGCAGTGACGCCATTGATGGTGCAGTCTTGAGACAGAATCTGGTAGCAAAGCTGACTGAATGATTGTCAGAATTATAGTCTGATGTGTTTCTCATAGCTGGATAAGAAGTAGTTCTAACTGTGTGCATGAATGCATGAATCATGCTACCTTGATGTAGAGCATGGTATGGTAAATGGTGCAATGGGACACATCATTGACTTCCAGTACAATGTACAGAAGACATTTTTAGAGGCACTAGTTGTCAAGTTTGACAACACTGAACAGTCATTACCTATTTCCAGCATGACTGTAAAGTTCCAGATCGTGAAAGATATATATATGTAACTTGGAAGCAGTTTCCTGTGTGTGTTGCATATGCTGTATCCATACACAAGTCACAAGGCTTATGTTTGGACTCAGCAACGGTTGACATAGGCACCGGCATCTTCAAAGATGGCATGAGCTATGTTGTGCCTACACATGTACGGACTCTGTCTGACTTGCATATCATCTGCATAGCATCACATAAAATACTTGCTGACAGATGATGCATTACCGAGTACAACAGACTGTGTACTTAGTACCAGCTGACATTGCCTCTTATACCACTACTGTTCCACCAAAGTGTCTCCCAGGGTTCCTTTTAACATTGTTTTTATGTTTAATCAAGTCTAGAAATGTATAATGGGGGTTGGGGGAGGGAGTGAGACTATTTGGAGTAGCAAATGTAAAGTCAATAGAATATCTCACTCAACCCCAATAAACATATCTAAAACTAACGTATGTCTTTTTCTGTCTTTTATCATTGTTTGTTTCTTTTTCTTTTATCATTATTTTTTCATGTGCTCCAATGTAAATTTTAATAGTAACGTTGCAGAACTCTTGGCTCCTTCATCAGACTTTGAGCTTTCTCAATATATAGACTTTTTATTCTCTCCATTGGTCCAATTTTTCTTGTTTGACTATTATATCTAGTTGTTTCTAAAGCAAATTTAACATGTCAGGGCATTCTTCAAAAAAACTCCTTAGGATCAAATTCATCTATACTTATATTTATATAGCAGGTGTAACAAACCTGGTTCTAATCACTATTTTGTGTGAAGTGCTGTAACTCTCAGCTTCAACTTCTATGGGGATGGTGGTGGGCTCAGAAACTTGCCAAAGCCTTATTTTTAAAAGATATGAAACACTGAATGTTCTACTCTTATTAGTTAATGTAAACCGATAGATAGATAGATAGATAGATAGATAGATAGATAGGTAGGTAGATAGATAGATAGATAGATAGATAGATAGATAGATAGATAGATAGATAGATAGATAGATAGATGTATATAAAAAAGGTTCTTCATCCTTTAGTACCGAAAAATTGTTTTTCAAGAAAAATCTTTGTAATGTTACCTGGGATCTTGATGATTAAGAATATCTCTCAAAATAGATCTGCTGATCCTTCTCACTGTTCATTTAACTATTAGGAGAAAGGAAGAAGCTTGTTTTAAGTATTTTAACTTATTAGTTCAAAACAAGCTTTTTTTAAAAACAGATATTTTATCTTGTTTTGTTTCATAGGATGCTTGCTTACCTCGATAGGTCCCAGTTCCAGTCTATTCATACAGAAAGGCTTTATGAATTTTGGCAAGTTCGCCCATTACAATCAGCTGCCATTAGTGCTCCGCGCCATTTTAATCTTACTCTACACCTTCTCCTCGAGGTATTAGGGAAGGTGTAATTGTGCCTAGCCCTAAATGGCATATTCAATACCAGCCCCCTTAAGACCAGTTGCTTAAGTGTACTTATGACACTTTCCGACATTGCTCCCCATCTGCTGAGCACATCCACAACTGCCCTGTTGTTGCTCCAAAATGTGACCTTCTAGTTCCTAAGTGCTTTCCCTCTATACCTACATCACTACCCATATCGGGAAGATCTCCAGGAAGGTGATATCCCGTGTCACCTCCACCCATGCCTATGTGCAGGGCCATGCCAATGCAAACCACCTTCCCCCAAAGTAATCCCCATTCCAATGCCCCCTGCTGCATCCATATACAGCTGTAGGTCTGTCTAGAAAACCCATTTTTCTTGCCAGAAGGTCCTCCCATTGTAGCCACTCAAAAAGGTCTCCCATACCCAGAAGTCTTCCTTAGTTACATAGAAACATAGACACATAGACTTTGACAGCAGATAAGGACCGCTTGGCCCACCCAGTCTGCCCATTTCCCTACCTACAGGATAAGCTGCAGATCCTAGTTAACCTACAGCCTATTTCTTCCTACCCCCCACAAAAATTGTCTTATGTCTGTCCCATGCATTCTTGAATTCTCCCACAGTTTTAGACCCCACAGCCTCCTCAGGAAGACTGTTCCATGCGTCCACCACCCTCTCTGTGAGAAAATACTTCCTTAAATTGCCCCTGAGCCATCCATCTCTGTCTTCAAATTGCGTCCCCTTGTTCTTGCACATTTCTTTTTCTAAAAGATGCTACCATCTTGGACTTTATTGATTCCATTGAGGTACTTAAAAGTTTCTGTCATGTGCCCCCTCTCCCTCCTTTCCTCAAGGGTATACATATTAAGCTCCTTTAGTCTCTCCTTGTATGGCTTCTCTTGCAGACCCTGCACCATTTTAGCTGCCCTCCTCTGGACTGCCTCCATCCTGTCTATGTCCTTGTGGAGATGGGGTCTCCAGACCTGAATGCAGTACTCTAGATGGGATCTCACCAACTGTTTGCACAGAGGGGTAACAACTGTCTGTTTTCTGCTGGTGATGCCTCTCCCTATACATCCCAGTATCCCCCCAGCCCTCCCTACTGCCTTCTCACATTGCTTGCCAACCTTAAGGCCATCCAGGGGAATTACCAAAAGTAGAAGGTTTGGGGGGCTAATGCCCCTCAGTCAAAATTTTAACTCAAGTAGGGGAGTCCGGGGGCCTGCTCCCCTTCCCCCAGAACATTTTGCAACTTTTACCTTCAAATGGTAGCTTTTCCTGCATTTCAGTGGGGAAAGATATGTTTAAAAGGCTGGTTATCATGACCTCTAGTTATTGGTACATGTGAAACCATTTAGTTACTGGACCACTGAGGACAACAAGAGAGACACTGTTATCCCAGCAGATCTGCTGAGAATGTTAAGGATCCCAAAGAAAGTTGGAAGGTTACTGGAGACCCCAGAGGAAAACAGACAGACAGACAGCATTATCCCAGCATATCTGCTGGGAAGGTTACAGTACCCTGAGCAAATATGAGACAAGTCAGACAAAAAAAGGTTATATATTAGGCAGTACTCTGAATCACTGGCTGCCTTGTCTGAGCTTGCTACCCTTGCTTGCCACAAGCACAAACACAAACCTGTAAGGTAGGCAATTTAGAAAAAGGCTGTTAGTTTTCTCTGATCTATAGTTATTTCTGGCAAGAAGTTGAGAACATTAAAGTTTAAAAAACTCACACCATGGCCTGAGATTATAAATTTTGTTTCAGACCCTTCTGTGCTGAACTCTCTCATCTCAAGAAGAAACAGCTAGAGCTGAGACTCTCAGCTCTAGCTATTTCTTCTTGTTGATGAGACAGAGACAGCGTTTGATTTAACATATTAACAGACTATTGTGCACTGCAGTACAAGCCAAAAGGTAAAAAAAAAAAAAGATTTTCACTTTAGAAGTGTTAGTGTCTGTATCACAGCAGGCAGGCTGTCTAGGTTTAATCCAGTCATGATAAAACAGAAAGAAAAGTCCCCCCACAACTGTCTCAGTCAGAGAAGAAAAAAAAAAAACTAATTTATATTAATACTAATTATTTAATTTTCCACTTCCAGTTGACTCAGCTTGCTGTAGCGTTCGGTTTTATGATGTTATGGAGCCTTTATGATTTTTTAACAATAACAACTGCTGCAACAAAAACTGAAGAAAGATGACACAAGTCAGGCAGAGACTGCACTGCTCTCCCTTCAGCGACTGCCAGCACCAACAACTGCATACAACTACCTGTCTCTGCACAGCCTTTGGACTACTCAGTGAAGTGTACCATGTGTGTGTCTACAATCTGATTGTGATGGGCTCACAACAGAACAGACAGCAATGCTGTTGAAACAAGCAGAGCTGCTGAGGTGGTCACTCAGTTATATGACAACCCCAGCTCCTGTCAATCACTCCCCTGCGGTCCAACGACTGGCTCACCTACTGCAGAGCCAACTGCTATGCCAACCTTGTCAGTCAGTCCAGCTCTCCTCTGACTCTTTGAATAATCCCCGCCTTCTTGCCAGTTCTGCTTTCCTCCCACTGCTCAATAATGTCCCATTCAAGAGTCGCTCTCGATCTTACTAAATCTGAACCTGAATCCCCACTGCATGCTCATTCAATTTCAGTCACTTTCACTTTTTTTCATGATCAGCATCACAAAGTCAAGTGGAAAAAAATGAAAGTGCGCTCCATGTGGTCACACTGTGAAGTGCCGCATCCTTAAATAAATCATGGCTTCTTTATTTTAGCAAGTCAGTGAAGCCGTGATTATTTCTCTTGATGGGGAAATTATTGGGGGCTTCAACTTACATTGGGGGTTGTATCCTCCCCAAAATCAGCATGGTGATGCCACTGAGGTCATCTGATATGATTACTTCCTGTTCCCTTTCCATTTTTGTTGTTGTTACTACCTCTCCCCATTGTGTAATCTTCCCCCTGGGTTTTTGTTTCCCAGGTGTATTATTTTGCACTTCTTTGTGTTGAATCCAATCTGCCATACTTCTGACCATTCCTCCAACTTTGCCAAGTCCCTTTTCATCCTTTACACTCCTCCTCCTTGTGTAGCAACCCTGTTGCATGTCTTTGTGTCATCTGCAAAGAGGCATACTTTTCCTTCTAGTCCCTCTGCAATGTCACTTATAAAGACATTAAAAAGAACTGAACCCAGTACTGAATCCTGCAGTACCCCACTAGAAACCTCCCTTTCTTCAGAATGGACTCCATTTACAATTACCTTCTGTGTCCTGTTGTCCAACCAATGTTTTACCCAAGCTACCACCCTGGGACCCACTCCCAGGCTGGTTAATTTGTTTATTAATCTTTTGTGCAGGACTGTGTCAAATGCCTTGCTAAAGTCTAGGTAGGCCATGTCCGCAGCCCCTCCCTGATCTACAACTTTGGCCACCCAGTCAAAGAAATCTATTAGATTCATCTGACATGACCTTCCTGCCACTCCCCTTGCTATATCTACCCAGTGATGAGGCCTAGAGATGCCGTGCATCACTCTAGCCAGGCATCATGTAAACATGCACCTGGGAGCTATGGCCCTACATGTGAAATTCAAATGACCCAAAAATTGCTGTACCTGCTGAATCTGTATCCTGTGATGCATCTTGACTTCCCATAGCAGGGTTCTCAACTTGTTTACCTTATTGTCGGGCTGCCTAAAAAGATCCCACACGGTATCCATCTCAAGGCTTAGGTATTCGATTGTTTGATTGTGCTCCTCCATCTTATCCGGAGATGACAGCACCCCGAGCTCCATGCACATGGCCTTGAAGTTCTTCAACATCTCCTCCATCTGTTGCCTCCCTTCCCCTATCAAGAGAAAATCATCCAGGTAGTGAATCACTGACCTGTACCCATATCTCGTCTGGAAGGTCCATTGCAAGCATGTGCTGAACAACTCGAATGTGACACACACCACTGAGCAACTCATGGGCATAGCCTTATCCCAATAATAACTCTTCCCCAATCTGGAAGCACAGTAGGTCCTAATCCTTTGGCCATACCGGCAGCAGACAAAATGCCACCTCAAGGTTCATCTTTGCCAGCCATGCCCCATGCATTGCCCTTATCAACCTAACTGCCTTTTTTCCAAGGTGAAGTAAGTCACCTTACTGTCCACTTCCTTGATATAATCATTGACTGAGTCACTTTTCGGATAGGACAGGTGATGTATCACCCTGAATTTCCCCAGTTTCTTCTTGGGTACTAGCCCTAAGGGGCATATACTCAATTCAGGTAGCGGTGACTGACTGAATGGGCTATCCATCCTCCCTGCTGATATTTCCTTCTGAATTTTCAGTTCCAACATCCCTTCTCTATGCTGCACTGATTTCAAGTTCCTTGCCTTGGTCCTTTTCCTGTCCCCTTGAAAATGCAAGCTGAAATCCCTCTGAAAACTGTCTATTAGTGTACGGGCTGCCTCTGTATCCGAGTAATGCCTTGCCCAATCTGCCAATGTCAATTTTAATAGGGAGTTGCAGCCAGCTGAAATGCTCTACATGTGCTGTCCTCAACTATCCTGGTGACCTCCGTGGAAAGCCTGCCCTCTGCCTCTGCCTGCTCCTCTGCCTCTGGCCCCCCTTCTCCACTACTGTCCCCTATGTTCCATCTGGCTACCCTGAAAGGACTGATTGTATGCCATATGATGATTCCCATTTCTCTTTTCCCAGCTGTACCTACGTTTTGATGCTGGGTGGTTACCCCCACATTTTGAGCAGGCGTGATGAAATGGCGATTTGGCCAGGAGCAGAAAGCCCAGTTATAGACCCAGCAGCACTTTTGCCCTGCCCCTGTCTTCTTATCTCCTTCAATATCCCCACTTGTTGTGCCTGTGCAAATCTCTAACTACAGGTCAATCTGTGTAGCATCGCATTTGACTTCTCCAAAATTAGTCATTCTCTTCCTAAATTTTTCATCATACTACAGCCAGCTATATCCAGCCTTCTTATAGGCACTTTTGATAATAAGGGAATATGTTAACAAAGGAGTGGCCAGCTCCAGCTTCTTTTCTATGACTATTGCTGTGTAATAGGTAAAATATGTTGATCAATTATCCCAATTCTTCTCCTTTGTTGTCTTCTCCTCCTCCTCCTCCTCCTCCCCTTTCCCTAACAGCACCACTGATGCAGCCATGTCCTTCTTCTCAAAGATCTCTTTTTATTCATATTTTTACATGATATCTACATTGGCCAAGGTGAATATGTCTACATGTTTGCCCTTCCAGATTTTTTCTTTTGAGGACAATGGGATGTGATCCCCTCCTTGGACCCCTGGCACCCCATCTTGATGCCGAGCACCTTGTCACCAATTGCACCCCAACTGTCCCTGCAATCTCCCTCTTATCTTTGCTCCTGATTTCCTCCAGCACTTTTTCTAGCTGACCAAAATCTGTGTCCCCCATAGCTTTTAGCATTTGGTTATCATACTCCCTTGTGATGCTTTCCAGTGTGATTTCTTTATTACCTGGCTGGGAGTCCAACTGTGGGTTAGACACTGTGGGCAAAGCTGGCTGGCTGGTGTCTGTAGCTGGCACCAGAGCCTGAGATTCCACTGGGGCAGTGGGAGTCAGTACTAGGGTGACTGGTGTGCTTGGTGAAGGCTAAGGTACCAGGACCACCACCGGAGGGGGCACCGGGGCAAGTGGAGGGACCGGATCGACTGGCACTGCATCAACTGGGATGAGATCCATGGGCCTGGGTGCTGTTGGTGCCAGGGGCACTTTCTTGCAGTCCTTTCCTCCTTGCTTTGTGCCCCCTTTCTTTTTTTTGTCCTTAGCCAGGCTGGTTGTGTCCTTGGCCTCCAACAACCTATTCACCTTGGACACCAGCTCCATAACTGCCTGGTAACACTTCTCCTTGCTTGGCTTATTCCTCCTGGGAGCCATACTACAATCGGGTACCTGTAGAGACACAAATACACATTAAATATCTGGTACTAATTGTGTTTTTTTCTGATGCCCCTTTGTTCCATTCGTGCTGCCTTTTTGGTGAGGCCCAGCATCCCAAGCTTTCAGTATTAATGTCCCATGCTATTCCCCCCAGTGCCACATGTCTCCCCTTCCCCTCTTTCTTCACATTTTATTTTTTATCTTGACACAAAATGGGTGGGGGCAGTCCATGCCTAGGTCTCCTTTGCCTTGCTGCCCAAGACTGGGTCCCCCAAATTATCCCCAAGCATGTTTTGACCTGCTCCCTTAGAAGTTGCCTTTTTTTCTTTTTGTCTGTTCTGCTACTGACTGTAGCCAAGGCTTCTTGCCATACCCACAGATAACCCGAGTGACCCAGTTTGAAAGGCTGTGCTCCTTCCGCCTGAGCACATAGTGATGACATCAGATGACATCCACCAAACGGTCTCCTCCCTGGGCCCCAGATGGTTGGCCCCTGTTAAATCTCTCAGCCGGTCATGGTCCTCTTTGTCCTCAAGCTGCCCCCAATTGCTCCAGAAAAAAAAACTCTGTCCTTCTCCTTTGGGTCCACCACTGTGTTACCAGAGTCAACACACAAAACCAGACCTTTCTTCATTTTTGTTTTTCCAAAATGTAGCCAATGCTGTAGCCAGTGCTTCCTGACCTTCCTACCATTGCTCTGATTGGCCCAGATAGTAGACCATGATCTTTTTGCCCGACCATGTGGCAATGACCATCAGACATCATCTGCCATGCAGTCTCCTTTTGGGCCCTATCCAGACAGTGCTTTGTTAGTACACTAGGCCCTTCATGGCCTTCCTTGTTTTCAACATGTCCCCATTCCTCCTAAAAAAACCCTGTGTCTCTTTCTTTTTTCTGCCCCTCACTGCTTAGCCTGAGTTGGCCAGTCATGCAATGATGACATCAGACGTCATCACTGTGGGCCCATTCCTGGGCCAGTGTTGGCCTTTTGAGCCTTTCCTTCACCATTCTCCCTTCTCTACCCTGCCTAACTCATGGGCAGACTGCCACCCCAACAACAGTGCAAAAACTCTCCATTCCTCAGCAATGTCAGGTTGTCTCTTGCCTCGCGTCAAAAAAACTCTCACTCAGTGCACCCACTTGCACAGCAGTTAGGAGCCTACCATGCCCTCCATCGATCAGCATGCTAGCACTGCTGCCTTTCCTATACCAAACCAGGTTCTCCACTCCAAATCCATGCAAAAATCCTAGCCAGCAGCATTTCCACACAGTCCCAAATTGGACATTCCCACCTAAGCAACCGTCTTCTTCCACATTCTCTTTTTTTTAAACTCTCCCTGCTAACTGTAGGTATTAGTTTACATACCTACTATGGCTGGCTCAATGCTATTGGCATTCACCCTAGCTGACCACCTTGATTCACAAACATCCTCTTTTCACTTTTTTTTAAATACACACTTACCTTTCTGTAGGAAAACTCCTATAATACTCACTTGCAGATGATCCCAATCAATTTCCTGCTTACCAATTAAACTTTCTACTATTACAAAATACTTTACTATTAGTTAACTGTGCCTAGTTAACTTCAAATATTTATTACTATTAATGGCCACTGGCCAAACCAAACAAGTACTTAGAAAAATTGCCAAGACTGACATGATTTTCAGAGGAAGTCTCTTCAAGCAATATTTGTGAACTTCCAGGCCTATGCATGGCTTTAAATACCCTGGTTGCTCGCTACTCTTTCCCTCCCTAGCCCACCAATCACTTATTCCCACCTCACCATGGCTCTGACATCTTGACTCCTCCCACCTCCTGACCTCACTTACCCCTCTCCCTTTCCCTTCTCCTCTCCTTTGCTTGCCTATCAGCCTACCTGACACACCTACTGCTTTCTCTTGATCTGGCCCTGTGGACAATGGGGTCTGCCTCTTCACTTGGGCAACCCTCTTTGTTGTACTATTCCTCTGTCACTTGCCTCAACCACTGTATCTCTTATTGCTGTTTTTAAATGTTGGAATTGTATTCATTGTACTTCCTCATAAGTATCTTTGTCACTTAATTGTCTGAGACATTCTTTTCTGTAGTCATGATAATCAAGAATCACTATCCCTCCTCATCTGTTTGCTGGTTTTATTATGATAGTTTTGTCTTTACTAAGTTCATCCAGGGACTCGTTTTCTTCTTTTGTTGTTATATTTGGGGCATTCTTTATCACTTTCTGTCATTAGGTTCTCAATTTCTCTGTTAACTCTGAGAATGTTCCAACTAATCTTACTATTGCCTCCTCCTTGCCCCTACTGTACACCTTTGCTGCACTGACAAGGCCACTGACTGCTTCAATTCCACCTGCCATGATCCCCGTTCCCCTCTATCCCTCCCTACCTCTACCTACCCCCTCGCTACATTGACAATGCCCCCGGCTGCTACCTTTCCCCCTCAGACAAGCACCTTACTTACCTCCCCACTCTATCCTTTAGCTAGACTTTTTCCTCCACTTTATATTTCACAACTGTCTTCAACTGTCTATCACTATGTATTATGATTTGATACTGTATGTTGTAACTCAAATTGTTTTTCTCCATGTCTGCTTTGTTACCATCCTCCCAACTGACATGGAACCTCTGTAAATGAGCTGTCCGGTGCTCAAAGATATTTTGAAATCTGAGATTGAATAAATTAATAAATAAAAATAAAGTTTTTCATTATAGCTTGTGATATTTGCTGGTGTAAATCCTACTGGATCAAAACACGTTTTCATCCCTAAAGCTTGTTTCAATTCATATCTCTCTTTCTTTTGTTCATAATTTTTTCAGGAAGGTTCTCTGATACCAAAAAATTGTTTCAGTCTTATTTTCTGAAAAACATTTTCTAGATCTAACTTTAACTCAAAAGGATTCAACTTGTCTGTTAAACTAAATGACAGACCATAATTAAAATTTTCCTCTATGGGTGTTAGAACTTTATGTGATAAGTTATGTATTATAAATTCTGTTGAGTACTGGACCTGAGTTTGTGTATTTTGTCTCTGTCTTCTCCTCCTGAATCTTTTCCTTTTTCTTTTCTTCTTGCACCTGAGGGTCCTGCCTCTTGTGGTGCCCTCTGAAAATCCCTCTCTGTTTGTTATAATTGTTGTTGCCATTCTTGTCTACAGGGGTCTTATTATTCCCTGTCATAGAAATCCCATCTTTCCCTATGTGGGATAGAATTTCTTCTATATGATCTATTATATTAATATGGGTGTCTGTTTTGTCTGAAATATGACCTTTTGTTGCCTGTCCCCCTGGCTATTCTTTGTTCAGTTCCTTCTGAACCTGAAGTCCCAGGTGATGTTAATGTGTCATTTAAATCATAAGTGTTAGTTTAGAATTCTGATTTCTTCCAGGAATACACTTTGCCCTCCTTGTAGGCATTTATATCTCTCTTAAATTTGTTTATTTTAATACTTTGAATATGATTGTCATAATCAGGCAAGGATTTCTTCATTCTTTCTAACACAGTCTTTTAAGTGAGTAGTTTCTACTGTTTCTTTCATGTTAGTTTCAATGATATTTATTTCTTCTAATATTTTTCATTGTTCTGTAGTGAGTATTTCTGTCAGCAGTAACATTAAATCAAATGAGCATTTTGTTTGTACTCCATCCCACTTAGGTTGGAAACCATCTGGTGTGAGGCCTAAGTGGGATTGCACTAAAACTCTTAATCCTCTGGGTAGTCTGTTTTGTTTCATGTACATGATTAAGAATCTCTCTCAAAATAGATTAGTTGATCCTTCTCACCGTTTACTTAACTATTAGGAGAAAGGAAGAAGCCTGTTTTAAGTATTTTAACTTCTTATTTCAAAACAAGCTTATTTTTTTAAACAGATATTTTGTTTTGCTTTCTTTCATAGGATTTTTGCATAACTCGATAGGTCTCAATTCCCATCTATTTGTAAAGAGAGGCTTCATGAATTTTGACAAGTTCACCTGATTACAACCCACCATCATTTGCACTCCACAACATTCTAATCTCAATCTACACCTTCCCCTTGAGGAATTAGGGAAAAGGCCTGGCTACCATGTGTGCATGCTCTGAAGCATGGCTATGCAGGGTTTTAAATAATTGATTAGCAGTTTTTTTCTTGGGACAATATTGACTGTAGAGAAGGCATTTATGTAGGTTTTCTAGAAGTGTTATGTTTGTTAAACACAGTGAGGCAAGTGCTATGCATTTTCACAATGTTTTAGAACTTTTATGAGCAAAACGCTAATCAATTTTAGAGTTAAATAAAACCCTGCTATGGCACAAAAGACATCAACCTGGGCAGCCTGGTCAAACATTAAAACCTCCCATTCACAAGCAAACTATATGGAATGTCCCCCTTTACTTTACATTTTTCTCTCTACCATTTAAAGAATCAGTGTTACATCAATCTTAAAATTATTTTTTTCACTGTTGTAGGTATACTCTCATTATAGAAAAACATGACTTACGTGTCATTCCAGAGACCAGTCCTGGAGGCTGTATAAAGCTTCCTATGCTACTGAAGATCTCTAGTCTTGCAAACCTTTCAGAAATAAATGCACCAAGGCCATCTGGCAGTCCAAGTCTTCTTACTTTAAAGCCCAACTTACTCAGAACCAAAAATCCTCTGCGTCTTTCTGGAAGGTGATCAACTCCCTTCTTGACCCCCCCTTCCAAACAAGCATGTCTTGTCCTTAAGATCAATGTCAGCTCTGTCTCAGACCCAGCATCTGTTGCTGAGGTCTTCAATAAGTTTTTTGTCTCCTGTGCCCTGCCTGACTCTGCCTCACCCCCAACTCTCCTGAACCATCTTCCCCTTCCTCCAGCTTCCTCTTTCCCCCTTTCACTCTACTGGAAGTTTACAATGCACTCACCTCCCTTAACCAGTCTAAATCCAACCCTGATGGTATGCACCATAGACTGCTCCATAACTCTGTCCCCACAATAGTTGCCCCCTTGACATACATACCAAATTGCTCTCTATCCACAGCCACCATTCCCAAAGCCAGGAAAATCACCAAGATCCCCTCTCTGCACAAAGGCAGTGATCCCTCCTTACCGGGAAATTACAGACTCATCTTGCTCCTCCCCTCCCTCACCAAAGTCTAGGAATCCCTCATATTGTCCAAGCTGTCAGACTTTCTTCTTCTCCAACAGCTCCTTTTCACCCATACAGTCAAGATTTCATAAGCACCACTCCAGCATCACCACCCTGCTGTGTGTTACTGACTCCATCCTCTCTGCAATGGACAATAGCCTAATCACTACCACCATCTTCATCGATTTGGCAAAAGCTTTCAACTCCATCTCCAGCCCTCTGCTTCTCCATAAATGTAGCTCCTTTGGCATAGCTAAACCTGCCATCACCTGGTTTTACTCATACCTTCAAAACAGACAGCAGTCAGTCCAAATTGGTGACAAACTCTCCTCTCCTCTTCTCTCCTGTCCTAACAGGGATTCCCCAAGGTTCTATCCTTGGCCCTGTCCTCTTCTCTCTTTTCATAAATGACCTTCCTTCCACCTGTCTCTCCTCCAATGTGCATCTTTACATAGATTACACTATCATCTATTGCTCTGGCCCTTCCCACGACAGTGTTCTCCCCAATCTCAAAAATGACTGCAACCGAGTTCAGTCCTGGTTCCTGGAAAACCAGCTTTAACTCATGCCAAAAAAACTGTCAACATGGTTTTTGGATCCAGACAGAAGCTTATCTCCCTCCCTGCCCCCCAGCAATCACCACCCTGGATGGCTCACCCCTTGAGCTGGTCCCAGATTTCAAGTACCTGGGAGTCTGGTTGGACAGCCACGTCAAATTTTCCACTCTCATCGAAGCTGTCTGCCCCAAACTCTGGCCAAACTTGCAATCCTCTCTTGACACAAAGCCAGCCTCCTTCTACCCACCTGATGCAAGCTCATAATTAAAACAATCTTGCCAATGATGGACTATACTGATGTTGTCTACAGAATGGCTCCACCCTCTTCTCTCTCTCTCTCCAAACTAGACACCCTTCTCAGCTCCTTCTGCCACTTTGCCACTGCCCCCCACTCACTCATTACTGTCTCCTCTACACACCACTCTCCCTGGCCACAATCTCCCATGGGATAACCAGCCACAGTGCCTCCCTCATAGCAAAATATTGGTTTGTTCCTTCCCCCTACCTCACTTCCCCTCTTACCCCTAGCCAGTTCCCATAATTACTCTCTTCACCACAGGGACTCATGCACTTTCTACATCCCCATCCTCACACTATTATGGGACAAGTTACCTACTCATACCATCTTCCTCTTCTCTGGAGTAATCTTCCCTCTGACCTGCACCTGGCCTCCTCTCTTTCATCCATTAGATGACTCCTCAGACTCCTCCCAACCCATCACTGCCTCAAATGCAGCACACTCTTCCCACCTCCCCTTTAGCTCCACTTAATCCTGTCTTTGCCAGCCCCCTGCTCTGTGTTTCTCCACTTAGACCTTTCTTCTCTAGCCCCCTGATCTGTGTCTCTCATGTCATGCTGACCTAAGTTGTCTTCCTCCCAGTCTCAAACCCACCACTACTTAATCATAACCCCCACATCAGGTGCCCTATATGGTCTCAACTTATAAACTCCAGCCTGCCAATTGTAATCTTGCCTTCATTCCTGTACATATACTTTGTATATATGGTTTTGTATAATATGCTTGTACATACTGTTTGTAATCTACTAATTTTATAACTGTGTTTCACTTCTGTGTACACTTTGTAACTGTGTTGCACCAGGAAATGAGTCTCAGCACAGTGTGCCTTTCCCAGTCATAAATTTTAAATAAATAAATAAATTATATAGGTCCAAACATTTCAATGTTTAAGGCATATCAGAGGACATATTGCAGCAAGTGATATCTAAATTGGAGGAGAACCAATAACTGTAAGTACTTACAGTAATTTAAAATGTTACCAAAACTTTAGTGCCATAAATGCTTATAAAGGACTGGTGATGTAAAATATTTAAATATGAAATACTGAATAGGAGTTTAAGAGACCTATAACATGGGTGGTGCTTGGTGGGGGGGCGATTTTGAAGTAGATTGTGATGTTTGTAACTACATGTTGTAAACCAGGAAATATATAAATATGTAATGGTAAACAATATAAAATTATTAATAAACCTATTCTAGATGAGGCTGTATGTAAATTCATGTCTACTTTAATTAGTACCTAACTTCAAAATGTTACAGAAACATGAGGGTCTATTATATTGTATAGCTTTGTATGTCCTTGACTAAAAAGGCCAAGAATGCTAATAAAGGATATATGTATCCATAAAGGAGAATTAAATAAGATATGAAAGAAACCTGTGAAGAGAGTACAGTAGTTTGGAGGGGGGCTGGTAGTTTGTAGTGTTTAAAACAACATATTGCTAGATCAGGGAATTTGTATAGGATCTAGTAGTGAACAGTAAAAGAATGTCATTCAAAATTGGTCCAGATAAGACTCTCATTTAAGCCATATTTGCTTCTTTTATGTCCTTAACATGTAAATCCACTAGGCTTCCCACCTCAGCAGGGTGGATTCTTTGTCACTTCTTCTTGTTGGTTCCAATACACTGTCCAGTCTCCAAAAAAATTAAACTTGATATTTGGTGACAATGTTCTGTAAATTGTCTCATTATGGGTGCCCTTAAATTCCCTCTCTTTTTATTAAGTTTACATTCTGAGATACATTGTTTAAGAGGTCTCATGGCTTGTCCAATGTAATATAATGAACAGGGGCACAGTACACAGTAAACAACATAATCAAAATTACATGTTACGAAATCCCTTATTTCATATTCAACATCATTCCATGTACTTATTATTTTGTTTTACTCTTTTTCCATTCCGACATGGGGAGAAGCCTTTTATTTCACTCCTCATCCAATTTGTGTCTGTTTATACTGGGGTCCATTGTTGTGTTCTTACTATTTTATTTCATAGTGTTGTTGTTTTCTTCACCGTTACCCATGGGTTTTGTTTAAATATATTTGATCCTGTCTCACTTGGCTGTAAAATATCCCACTTATTCAGAATACTGTTTTTTATTCTTCAAAATGTTCAGAACATTGAGTAGACAGTGTTATCTTTTCTCTATTTATTCCATTCAGTAATATGTCACTTAGCAGAACATCTCTTTATTTTTGGTTAACTTTTTCTTTTGCTTTAACAATCATTTGTTTTGTGTAACCCCAGGCTTCAAAATTGTATGATAACTTAGCTATGTTCTACTGTTCTATTGTTTCTTTATACCCTTAAAATTTGGTTGTATTTAATGGTGTCGTTAAGATTTCTGAGATGAAAACATCTGGCATGTAACAGTGTATTTTTGGAAATGTATTTTCTATATAAATATGTAATTATTTTTCCATTTTTTTAACCAATTTGAAGTCCAGATAAAAAATATTCTCAACATTATATCCCATGATGAACGAAATACTTCTTGTTGCTGATTTGATAGATTAATGATAGAGCTGTTATTCATGTGCTGTGCCCCTCCAGACAATTAGAATATCATCAATAAATCTTTTATATAAAATCAGATTAGCTTTATATTGGTTGTCTGGCTGTATATGTTGTTTTTCAAAGTAAGTCATATACAAATTGACATAGGTTGGTGCTTGGGTAGGCTCATTGCTTTCCCTGTCTATTACAAGTAGTGTTGGTTTTCAAATTAAAAGTAATTATTTTGAAGTGCTATCTCTGTGAGTTTCAGAATGCAGTCCTTGTCTGGTTAATTGTTCTCTTTCAAGGACAAAAAATGAATTAGTGCCATAATTCCTTCATCATGAGGTACGCTTGTATATCAGCGTTTCACATCTAAAATAATCAATAGACAGCTACTTAGATCATTCTTTGTTGCATTTAAATTTTTCAAAATCTGAATGCAGCATTTACTATCTTTCAGATGGGACCATGTCTCTGGCATGAGATATTTACAATAATGGTCTACATAGACAGACAAGGGTTATTTTATGGCTCCTATGCCAGATATTGTTGGTCTGCCAGGTGGTTTCTCTGTATTTTTGTGTATCTTAGGAAGGCAGTAAAATAAAGGACTTGTTGGTTTATTTTTAATCAGTTCTTCTACTGTCCTTTGTTCTATCATTCCTCTGTTGCTTGCCTCAACCACTATATTTCTTAATATTATTTTTAAATGTTGGAACTGTATTCTTTGTACTTCCTTATGAGTATTTTTGTCATGTAACTGGCTGAGATATTCTTCTCTCTAGTCATAGGCTGGGATATCAGAGGGCTGTGGGTTCAGTTCCCACATCTGGCACTTGGGTTAATATCCCAATACTGTCACTCTAGTGCAGCATGAGGGGGGTGCTGCACTTCTGAGGTGCCATCTTTCAGATGAGATGTTAAACCAAGGTCCCATCTGCCTGGATTGATGGTAGTTCAGGTGGATGTTAAAGATCCCATGGCACTTATTGAAAAAGAGTAGGAGATTTCCCCGGTATCCTGGCCAAATTCCTCCATTCACTAAAAATACCACCAACCAATTAACCTGGTTCAATTTCAGTTGCTTACCATCTGTATCCCCCTCCCACTGGTCGCCCCTGAAAAATGGACTTCTAGTCCCAGTGAGCCTACCAGGCTAACAAAATTCAATAAATAAATAAATGATAATTGAGAATCACTA
The DNA here is from genome assembly GCA_016271365.2 of Neoceratodus forsteri. Lineage (NCBI taxonomy): Eukaryota > Metazoa > Chordata > Ceratodontiformes > Ceratodontidae > Neoceratodus > Neoceratodus forsteri. The sequence continues at coordinate 652,334,309 of CM057450.1, read as the reverse complement.
TCCCACCTCCTTTGTCTGCAGGTTTTGTTATGACAGTTGTGTCTTTACTAAGTTAATCCAGGGTATCATTTTCTTCTTTTGTTATGTTATATTTGGGACATTCTTTATTACTTTCTGTCATTAGTTTCTCTATTTCTTTGTTAATTGTTTTTAAATATGTCTAGTGATATTTGCTGGCATAAATCATGCAGCATCAAAGTATGATTTTGTCCCTAAAGCTTGTTTCAATAGGTATCTCTCATTCTTTAGTTCTTCATTTTTTTGAAGAAGGTTCTCTGATACCAAAAAATTGTTTCAGTTTTATTTTCTAAAAAAAATTCTAGATCTAACTTTAACTCTAACTTGTCTGTTAAACTAAATGACAAGCCACAATTCAAAATGTTTTCCTCTATGGGTGTCAGAACTTTATGCGATAAGTTATGTATTATCAATTCTGCTAAGTCCTGGACTTGAGTTTGTGTATTTTGTCTCTGTCTCCTCCTGAATCTTTTTATTTTCTTTTTGCACATGAGGTTCCTGCCTCTTGTGGTGACCTCTGAAAATCCCTCTCTGTTTGTTTCATTTGTTGTTGCCTTTCTTGTCTATAAGGGTCATAATATTCCTTGTCATAGTAATCACTTATTTCCTCTATTTTGGCTATAATTTCTTCTATATGATCTATTGTAGTAATATGGGCATCTATTTCATCTGAAATATCATCTTGCATTGCTAGTCCCCCTAGTAATTCTTTGTTCATTTCTTTCTCAATCTGACATCCCTGGTGATGTTAATGTGTCATTTAAATCATAAATGTTAGTTTGGTATTCTGATTTCTTCCAGGAATACTCTTTTCCCTTCTTGTAGTCATTTACATCTCTCTTAAATATGTTTATTTTAATATTTTTAATATGATTTTCATAATCAATCAAGGATTTCTCTATTCTTTCTAATAAAGTATTTAGCTGAGTAGGTTTCTACTGTTTTCTTTCATCTTAGTTTCAAAGATATTTATTTCTTCTAATATTTTTCTTGTTCTGCAGTGAGCATTTCTATTTATTTATTGAAGAGTTTTACCAGGAAGGCACACTGAGCAGAATACTGCTCGATTCCAGGTGCATCCCTGAGGATGGGGATGGTGGAGATTTAACATATATCATTTACAATTTACCAACTGGAAGATAATTCAGGAACTGACCAATACATTTGATACAGCAGTAATACAGGGATCATTGAGACCATAAAAGGCAGAGCAACAAAGAAACAAATCTTCCAGCAGGATAGGGTACAGCATCTAAATATGTCATGAACTTAGCAGTGTCAGTAAACATTCAACCTAGTCATTTGCCACAAGTGCAGGTGAAGGAGAAATGTGCTTTGATGAGAGGCCTGAGGTGCAGAGCTGAGGGCATGAGCTCGAAGGCAGTGGGAAGGGAGTTCCACAGTTTGGGCATGCAATGTTTGAAGGCTGCCTGACCAGCCATGGAGGACATGCACAGCACATCCTGGAGGAGGGTGTCAACATTCCTGAGGTGGTATGCAGGAGGGGTATGGGTAGTTGAGGCAGTATTGAGGTAAGGTGCCAAGGACAGAGACCAGGACATGGCCATAAGACTCAAGCAATAGGACTGTCTATGATCCTGTAGTGAGGGGAGGTTGAGAGTGTGATAGAAAGTGTAGTGGTTTATAGAGGGAGGTCAATCAAGAGCAAAGTGGCAGGAGGAGGGAAAAAAGGTGTCTAGTCTGGCTAGAGTGGACTTGGGAGTAACACTGTAGACAGCATCACTGTCATCGAAGACAGGGAGAATAATTTTCTGAACAAGTGTGCAGTGGGCTGGCAGTGTGATGCAATCATAATTGTGAAATCAAGCACACAGCTTGGAGTGGAGATTTTTGAGGATGGCATCGACATGTACAGAAAAGTCAAGGTGCTGGTTGAGCCAGACCAAGAGGTATCTAATGGAGGATCAAGCCTCCAGAGTAGTCCCATCCAGGGTGTGCAACAAGAGAATGGTGGAGGGCCAAAAGAATCTATGCCTCATGCTGAAGGCCATTGAGGCTGTCTTCTTGGTGTTGAGAAAAAGCAGATTTGTGAGAAACCAGAGCTGAACATCACTGAAGTCCTGCTGTAGCCTGTTTGTCACATCAGCAATTGAGGGACTTGATGTATACAGTACCATGTCATCTTCATACATGTGGATAGATGTGTGTGGGTAGGATGAGGTCAGGTTGTTTCAGAAGGTAGAGAATAGAAGTGGGCCAAGGACTGAGCCTTAGGAACACCAGTGGAGACTGGGAGGGAGGTAGATGTGGAGTTACCAATTCTGACACATTGGTACCTACCTACCAAGTAGGAGTGGAACCAGCTGGTGGCTTTGGTAGAGAGCCCTGCAAGAGACAGTTTGTCCAGGAGGAGTGCGTGGGAGACCGTATCAAATGCCTTTTTCAGGTTGATGAAAACAGCTGTGGTGATGTGGCCTTTATCCATACCAGTAAGAACGGCATCTGTGAGCCACAGGAGGGAAGTGTCAGTGGAGTTGGACTTCCTGAAGCCAGACTATTAAGGCAAGAAGAAGGAGGAGGAGGAATTGAGAAACAAGGAAAGTTGAGAGGGTACGAGGTGCTCCTGGAGTTTAGCCAGTATGGGGAGGAGGGAAATTGTACAGTAGTTACCAGGGGCGGAGGGGTAGCAGCCCTTTAGGAGGAGGAGAATAATGGTTGCATGCTTCCATTCTGATGGTACAGAAGCTAGGGAAAAGGAGAGATTAAAAATAGCAGCCAGGGGGATACCGATGGCAGAAGCAGCTAGGTAGAACATTTTGGTGTCCAGCCCAGAGGGACATTTGCATTTGGAAAGGTTTAGTGCAGTCAAGGTGCTGTAAACCTCCATCAGGGTAACCTGACAGAAGGAGGAGACAGGAGATTTGGCCTGTGCATTGGTGGAAGAGGTAGTGGCATTTTGGTGGTAAGGAGGGAGTGAGGCCAATAGTGACAAGGTACAATTTGTGAAAAATATATTGAATTCTGAGGCCACTTTGAGAGGGACTGTCATGGAGGTACTGTCTACAATTAAAGCTGGTGTTGGAGGCTGGGATGATGGGAAGAATAGTGATTTGACCACTTTCCAGGATTTAGTGGGGTGGTTTAAATTAGATTGGAAGGTGGCCATGAAGTAGTTTGCTTTTGCCTGCTGGATTAGCCTGGTGCAGGTGTTGCATAATGAGCGATAATTAGCATGTGCTGCAGTGGGCCTGGAGGCTTTGTTTGAGTTCCATGCCTCGTCTGTGGCTCCAGTGTGGGTCATAACATCAGCTGTGATCCATGGCAGGTGAGCACCCCTCACTCGAGTCCATCTGAGTGTGGCATATCTTTCCAAGACCACTTGGAACTTGGACTTGAAATAGTCCAGTACAGAGTCAATAGATGTAACCCAGGGCATGTAGGAACAGTTTGTGACTGCCAGGTCAGCAGTAACAAGAAATCAAATGAGTATTTTGTTTGTATTCCATCCCACTTAGGTTGGAAACCATCTGCTGTGAAGTCTAAGTGGGATTCTACTAAAATGCTTAATCCTCTGGGTATCTGTTTTGTTTCATGTACTCCAGGAGGGTCACAGCATGCTAATGTAGCCTTATTTCATGTTCTTTTAATGTTTCTAGTTTATTTGTGGAAGTCTGTGGTAAATCTGCATTCTCTATATTTTCAATATGTCTTTTGCTATTAACAAGACCCATAATTCTAGTTGCCTCATCTTGATTTATGCTTAGGACCATAGACCTGTTGTCAGTAATTTTTCCAAGTTCAGAAAAGGTTGCCATTTTGTTATTATTAAGAGCACTGTTGGTCCAGATCTATAAAAATAAGAAATTATATATTATAGGGTAACACAAAAATTCCAATCCTTTTAGGAATATTTGACTACTGTTCTACCAAAGTGTCTCCCAGGGTTCCTTTTAATGTTTATTTTTTCTTTTTAACTAAGTTTAGGAGTTTATAAAGGAATGGGGTGGGGTGAGACTGTTCGGAGTAGTAAATGCAAAGTCAATAGAATATGTCACTCAAGCCCAATAAATATATCCAAAACCAATATGTGTCTTTTCCTGTCTTTTTTTTTTATTGTGTATCTTTTTCTCTTATTATTAATTGTTTCATGTGCTCCCATATAAATTTTAATAGTACCACTTCAGAACTCTTGGCTCCTTCATCAGACTTTGATTTTTCTCAATATACAGATTTTTTATTCTCTCCATTGATTCCAATTATTCCTGTTGGACTATTATATCTAGTTGTTTCTATAGAAACATAAAAATTAACATATATCAGGAGATTCTTCAAAAAACTCCTTAGGATCAAATTCATCTATACTTATATTTATATAGCAGGTGGAACAAATCTGCTTCTAATCGCCATTTCACACAAAGTGCTATAACTCTCAATTTCAACTTCTGTGGAAGTGGGGGTGCTCAGAAACTTGCCCAAAGCTTTATTTGTAAACGATCTGAAATACAGACTTTTTTACTCTTATTAGTTAATTTAAGCTGATTTTATATATGTAGTATAAAAGGTTTTTATCCTTTAGTACCAAAAATAGTTTTTCAAGAAAAATCTTAGTAGTTTAAATTGGGACCTTGATGATTAAAAATCCCTCTCAAAATAGACCTGTTGATCCTCCTCACTGTTCATTTAACTATTAGGAGAAAGGAAGAAGTTTGTTTTAAGTATTTGAACTTCTTATTTCAAAACAGTTTTTTTTAAACATATATTTTATCTTGCTTTGTTTCATAGGACTTCTGCTTATCTCGATAGGTCCCCATTCCAATCAATTTGTAAAGAGAGGCTTAATGAATTTTAACAAGTTTGCCCATTACAACCCACCACCATTAGCACTCCACATCATTCTAATCTCACTCTATATCTTCTCCTCAATGTATTAGGGAAGTGGCTGGGCTGCCAGGTTTGCACGCAGTGAAGCATGGCTATGTCATGAATGATGTCACCCTGGGTGACATGGTCAAACATTGAAACCTTCTATTTACAGGCAAACTGTATGGAAAGTCCCCCAATGTTACATCCGTCTGACCAGAAGCACTGTCAGTGGCCGTCCAAAGCTCCATCATCAACATCATAGACTATGGTCTTATCATATATGGGTCTGCAACTACCACTGCTCTCAAATGTATCGCAACCTCCTTGAATAAGGCCTGTCATCTCATCACTGGCTCACATCGCTATACCCACACATGTGACCTTTATTCCCAATCTGGATGACTTCAACTGGACAAATGTATAAAATACCAAACCTGCATCATGGCCAAGAAAATTATAATGGGGCTTGCCCCACCTGGTGTCTGTGCCCTCCTTAAGCCTAGACATAGGAACATCACTACAAGGAGATCCAATTCCCATCTACTACTTATGTCATGATGTCGCACGACCAAAGAACAAAGATCATTCACCTATCAGGCATCCAACTGGCTCAACTCTCTTGGCAGCGACATAGTGACTGCTTCAACACTCGGCCTCTTCAAGTCCAAGCTGTGCCTCTCACTGCTTGTATCCTGCAATTGCCCATCTTAACATTTCCACTGTTCCAGCTGCACATTCCCCAGCACTCAGCACTTACAATCAGTCTTTGCATCCCTAGCACCTTACCTGTCATATTCCCTCAACAAGGCCCCCTGGCTGCACTGTCTCCCACCCTTGCCCATCTCCCCCACCGTATCTCCACTCCTGTCACTGCCCCCAACCACCTCCCTTACTCCCCCTTACCCCTGCACCTCCTACCCCCCTTGATCTCCTACCCTCACTTTCCCCCTCACCCACCCCCCTCCTTCCCTTGTCTTGCTCATAGCTCATGTCTTTGTACTGGTTATTACATGTATGTAAGTCAATGACAATATGTTTGTAACTAAAAATGATGACTGTTGCTCAAAGGTATTGTAATCATAGATGAAATAAATAAATAATAATAAAAAATCTGAACAATAATTTCTTCACTGTGATAGATATACTCCCATTATAGACAAACATGGCTTATATAGGTCTGAACTTCTGAGTGTTTAAAGCATATCAGAGGACACATCACAGCTACTGATATCTAAATTGTGGAGGTGAACCAATAACTGTAAACTCTTAAAGTAATGTAAAATGTCACTAAAATATTAGTGCCATAAATGTTTAAAAAGGACTGGTGATGAGAAAGAGTTAAACATGAAATATTGAATAGGGGTTCAAGAGACCTATGAAGAGGGTGGTTGTGGTGGGAATTTTGAAGTAGTTTGTGATGTTTCTAACTACTAGTATAAAACTTGATGGTGAACAATATAATATTATCAATAAACCAGATCCAGATGATGTTCTATGTAAATTCATATGTGTTTTAATATGTCCTTAACTTCAAAATGTCACAGAAACATGAGGGTCTATTATATTATGTGCAGTAACTGTATGTCCTTGACTAAAATTGCCAAGAATGCTTACAAAAGATAGATGACTCCATGAAGGAGAACTAAATAAGAAGTGAAAGAACCCTGTGAAGAGACTAGTGGGAAGGGGATCTGGTAGTCTGTAGTGTTTAAAAATGCATATTGCCGGATCAGGGAATTTGTATAGGATTAAGTAGTGAACAGTGAAAGAATGTTATTCAAAATTGGGCCAGGTAAGGCTTTCATTTAATCCACACCTGCTATTATATGTCCTTAACATGTAAATCCAGTAGGCTTCCCACCTTAGTAGGATGGATTCTCTGTCACCTCCTCTTGTTGGTTCCAATGCTCTTTCCAGTCCAAAAAAAATTAAACTTGATATTTGATGACAATGTTCTATAAAATGTCTAGCTATGGGTGACTGTAAATCCCCTCTCCTGATATTACTTTAATGTTCTGAGATACGTTGTTTAAGATGTCTTGCGGTTTGTCCAATGTAATATAATGAACAGGGGCACAGTACACAGTAAACAATATAATCAGAATTGCATGGTATGAAATCCCTTATTTCATATTTAAGCAATAATGCATGACAGGGTGTGTGTTGTGCTGGGATAACGTCATGCTTTGCATGGTTGAGCACGAGGCTGAAGGCCAAGTGCGTGCAACAGCAAGGTGTGATGTTACCCAGCACAACACACCCTGGAGTTCATTATTGCTATTATACAATGCTCTTTAAAAAAAATAAAAAGATGGCAACTTAGATTGAAAAGGTTTATTTTGTTATTCTTATCAATGGGCAAGTATACTTTAAAAAAAATAGTGTCAATTTATTGATTTTGCCAGTAGGTGAAGGTGGTGTGTTACTCTGCACCCCCAACCAGCTTTTCTGTGTGTTGACCTCAGTGCACCGCCAGTTCCCCCTCCAAATGTAGTGCTCTCTGCTGCCACCACCAGGACTCCTCAATTCATAATTCTTTCTGTGTCCTTTTTCTGCTGGTCACACTGTCCACTTTGAGGAAGTCAGACATCTGCTCCCACCTCTCTGGCGATCAGTAGCTTGGACCATTCTGTGCTGCTGGCTGAAAAGATGTCAGAAATCAGCTCCCACCCAGTCTGGTGATAGGAGTTCTGATCGTTCTGTGCACCTTCTCCTGGTACAGTAGGCATGTGTTTGTACCAGGAGATGAGAGATATTCCAGTTACACAGAACTGCACTCAGCAATTCAATAAGGCATGGTTTACTTTTCAAAAGCACATGAGTTTATGCTTTTTGGGCAGGTTATTGTGTGTGAGGCAGTTTGGACTTTGTGGTTGTCCTACCCCTGAACCCTATGAGTACATGTCTGCATTTTGTGCCTTCCAGTACAATTGGCATGGCATGTTTGTACCGAGAAAAGAATTCTTCAACACAGAAAATTGAACACAGGTGCTGACGGTGTTAGGGGCTTAGAGAAAACTGCCAACAGTGAAGCCGATGGCACTGACCGCTTCCTTTAAGATTTCTTTTCCTTTTTTTCTGAAATAATGCTATCGGGTTTTGGGGGGTTTAAGTTGTAACATTTTGGAGGGGAATTTGCTGAATTTGTGAGCTGTGGGAGGGAGGGGTTTCACTAAGGAAAAAAATGAGAAAGTATTGGCAAACTTCACTTCTGTCATGTCAAGTGTGGGAAATTTGGACATGGCTTGTGGCATGATACTTTTAACATCTCAAATGGTCATGTTTGTGCTGGGACTAGATCTGTGATGTTGCACTGGGATAACATCATGGGTCTCACCCCAGACCGACCAATCAGAGTACAGGGATTTTTCTTGCTATTATATAATCAACATCATTCCATGTACTTTTTATTTTTTTTATTCATTTTTCCATTATTGCAGTGGACACAGTTCCCACATGGATAGAAGCCTTTTATTTCACTCCCCGGCCAATTTGTGCCTATTTCTCTGCTTCTGCTGGGATCCAGTGTTGTGCTCTTACTATTTTATTTCATATTGTTGTTTTCTTCACTGTTACCCATGGTATTTGTTGAAATATATTTGATCCTGTCTCACTTGATTGTAAAATATTCTAGTTATTCAGTATAATGTTTTTTTATTCTTCTAAAATCTTTAGAACATTGAGTAGACGGTTATCTTTATTTATTTCATTCAGAAAATTGTCAGTTAGCAAAACATTTCTTTATTTTTGGGTAACTTTCACTTGCTTTAACAATCATTTGTTTTGTGTAACCCTTGGCTTCACATATTTGTGATACCTCAACTATGCTCGTATTGCATTTTTCTACTGTTCCACTGTTTCTTTCTACCCTTAACATTTGGCTGTATGGAATGCTGTCTTTAAGATTTTTGGGAAGAAAATTCCCTCCCACCACCACCCCCTCTTCATAAGTATCTTATACTCCGATTCAGTATTTCATTTTTAAATCTTTCTCATCACCAGTCTTTTATAAACATTTATGGCACTAATGTGTTGGTGAGACTTTAAATTACTTTAAGAGGTTACAGTTATTGGTTCACTTCCACAATTTAGATATCACTTGCTGCAATATGTCCTTTGATATGCCTTAAACACGCAAATGTCCAAACATATCTAAGCCATGTTTTTCTATAATGAGAGTATACCAATAACTGAAGAAAATATTGTTTGTACTGATGTAACACTGAGGGCAGGATTCATAAAACAGATGTGCCCCGTGCAACCCAGATGCACCAGTGCAAGTCAGAAATGCACCAGAAGCTAATTCAGAAACAGAGTGAAAGTGCCAGGCCAACCGAGAAGCCCTGTGCCAAACAAAATACACTATAGGTGCAATGTAATGACATGCAGCACATATACAGGGGGCATACCCATGCATACACAATGCAACTCAATTCACAGAGCAGAACCAGGGCACATCAATGGGGCAAAGCCAGTACAAAGCCAAGATGTACCATAGAAAGATAAGTATAAAAGAAGGAGACTTATGTCCAGCACACTAGCAGGTTGTGAATGGAACAACTGCAGCAGCACACAGCCAGAGCCAGAGGAGAAGAAGGAGCGGCACAGCCAGCCAGCCAGCAACAAAGCCAGGCAGCAAACAACATCAGAGGGCCACACTGACAGTGGAAATTAACCTGGCAGTAGTTGCCATAGCTGATGTCAAATGAGGAGGAGGAGGAGGAGGCAGGGTGCTGGAAGGTACCATAGGCGGCCAGCTCCATGGCAGTATCATACACGGTTGTCCTTTGAGAAGCTCACAGAGGTGGAGACGGTCAGGCAATACCACCTCAACAGGGCTATGCTGAGGCAGCTTTGTGAGCTATGCCATGATGAGATGCAGGCACCCACCGCACAAGGTCATGCCATCTCGGTGGAGACCAACGTGACAGCGGTCATGTGCCTGCTCACCATGGAAACCTTCCAGAGGCTTACTGGGGACACCACTGGCATATCACAGGCTTCTACATCCTGCCTCTTCACACAGTTCTTCACCGCACTGCTACCACATGCTTTGGAATACATCCATTTCCCCAGCATGCAGGCAGAGCGGACAGAAGCCATGCAGGGGTTCTACAGGGTGGCACGCATGCCAGGTGTCATAGGGGCCATCGACTACACCCATGTGTTGATCAGCACATCACCTGGTGAGGAGGCCATCACATACATGAATCAGAAGGGGTACTATTCTGTGAATTTCCAGGTGGTGTGCGATGCCACTAGGTGCATCACCAATGTCTGCATCACACACCCTGGGAGTGCACATGATGCATTCATATGGCACCAGTCAGCACTCTGCATGAGGTTTGAGGCTGGGGGCAACCAAAGTGGCCATCTGATAGGTACATGTGATAGGGCATGAACAGCACAGGGTGGCACCACGTCCGGCACACTTGGGGTGGGCCGTGGGCAGTGTGAAGCAGGTGCGGCCCTGGGACAGCAGGGGTGTGAAAGGGTACAAAGGCAGACACAGGGTGGCATGTAAGTTCTGTGCACCACATGATAGATGGGGACATGCAGGTGCAGCTGTGGTAGGGATGCAGAACTGCAAGGTATGTAGATGCATTGGTGGGAGATCAGGACAGGGGCACACACCACAGAAGGCAGGGATGGGGGCAGGGCACAAGCCACAGTGTACCCCAGTGTGCTAATGGAGACCTGTCTACCCCCACAGGTGACGCCACATACCCACTGAGGCTCTGGCTCCTCACCCTCATCCTACAGCCCAGAACAGTGGCGGAACAACACTACAATGAGGCACACATCATGACATGCACCTTCATCAAGTGTGTCTTCGGCATGCTAAAGATGCGATTCCAGTGCCTGTGTCGGTCAGATGGTGCCCTACAGTACAGCCCTGAGAAGGCCTGTGGCATATTCCTGGCCTGTTGTATGCTACACACCATGGCCCATGAATGTGGGATACCTGTTGAGGCTGGTGAGGGTGACAATTCCGCGGTGAGGATAAGGGGTGGGGGAGGGGGTGGACAGGGCACCCCATAAGGTCCAGGGAGGCAAAGCCAGGCAGGGATTCAGGGATCCCAGGCTTGCAGACAGGACACAGGCATACCACATGCATGTGGTGGAGGAACACTTCGGGCCCCGCAGGTGAGTATGCAGGTATGTGTGTGTAGGTGTGAGCACTGCGGTGTAGGGACAGCATGACGTGGGAACAGTGGACACCAAATGCCGCACAGGGGTACACACATAGGCACACACACATGGTGAGGGACACACACAGACACACAGACATATGGGCACCATGCATGCATCACTCAAGCACCACCCAGGCCATATTGCAGATGTCACAGGTCAGTGCGCACTGCGACCAGCACAGAGGCACTGCAGGCACAGTAGCACACTTATCATTCCCATGACACATGGCACTACAGTGGTACACACAGACCCACTGGACAGCTTGCATGGGTAACACAGGGTGATGCCAGGACAACTGTGGGGCATGGGACCACCGCACACACTGCCACTGGCACCACCTGCAGGGCATCCGGTAGGCATGGCCATGCCAACTTGCCACCACAGGCCTATGGATATGGGCATCACCGATGATCAGGTGATAGTTCAGCCTGACCATGTGCATCCAAGGGTGGTGGATGCACCCTGGCAGGCTGTGACATGGGTGGGGCATGGCTGGGCACTGATGCTGGCTGCCCATGGGCGGTGTTCTCCAGGGCCACTGAAGTGGGTGCATGCACACAGGTGCCCTGCCCAGATGACACTGACATCACCAGCACTGCACTGGGAAGTGGTGCAGGGGGCACAGTACCTACAGCCATGGGCAGCTGTTCTGCCACTGCACTGGAACCCAGCACAGTAGGAACATAGGTGGCACCCAGGGACCTGTGCACAGGCAACCCCATGATGTGTGCACTGCCGTCGGCCATGTCAGCAGTGCTGGTGTTGGTTGTACATGCGGCAGTTCCAATGCCCTCCCCCTACATGCCACTGGTGAGCATGAGGAGGGCATCTGCAATGTCCATCACTTCATCCGGGTCAGCATCAGACAACCCAGACAGGCTCCCCAACCAAGCGATGTACCCGCTGGCTGTCCCACCATCACTCATGGAGGGGCCCATGGGGGGCCATGACTGGTGTTGCATGGGATGTGGATGTTACAGGTGCAGAGTCATCCATGGTAGTGTCATCGGCCCCATGGGATGGGCCAGCATCATTGCCCGCGAGGGCATCACAGTCAGCCATGGCCATGGCTGCACCCTGGAGACATGATGGTACTGTGGAGAGAGGAAGGGAAACCATGGTTAATACACAGGACACACATGTCACAGTGGCAAAGCCCAACTGAACACGGCAGTTCACATGATGCCAGGTCCACACGCCTGTCCACAGCAGGGCTAGGGTTTGACAGCAATATGCAGCCCATGTCGTGGTCAAGCCTGCCACTGACCCATTGTGCACAATGTGTAGCAGTGGCCTCACATGCCACATGGGTGCACAGAAGTCACGTGGCCTCTGGCACTGTGGCCTAGCACCCACAGCACCACGGGGCAGGTCATGCCTTGCCAGGGATGACTGTCCCAGGGATGCAGTGCCTGAGTGAATAGTGACAGTGCTCAGCATACAGGAACAGGTGTGCCCAATGTGGCACATGGGTGGGTATGCCCAGCCAGGGTGCACAGCTACTCAACATGCTGTGATGGGATGCCTCCCGTCTGGGAATCCACCACCTGGGACACCATGCACAGCTATCCTGGACACACTGGCAGCCAGAAGGGCCTCACTGGGGCTGAGCCATTCCACCATGCTGGGTCCACCCCTGTCTGCTGCAGGATGCCTAGATACTGGACACCTTCTTCTTGGCCTTCCAGCGGCCATCGTTCCAGTGCTTGCGGCACTCTTGTACCATGCAGTTGTACAGTGCCACTGCATTCACCTGCTGGGTGACATCCTTCCAGCCTTCTGCATGAACCATCTGGCTGCCTCCCCTGCCAGTGAGTTCATCCAGGCATAGGTGACATGCCTCAATGAGCACTCTCTCCTCATCCTTAGTGAAGTTTGGGTGCCACCTGCTGCGGCACCTACTTCCTCCTACATACTATCTACTGTGGGGGGAAGCATCCAGGTGTCAGTCCCACCTGTGGGTACACATTTTCCCGTTCACATCACCCTCAGTCTGTTGGCACCCCCCCATGGTCCATGCCACCATTGATCTGGGCCGTGGTCCATGGGTGGGCAGCCTAGCACAGGTGGTCATGCACCATGGTACATGGTCCATGGGGGATGGCTGCACATGCCATGTATGACACCCAGTTCACAACTGAGGGAACAGTGCAGCTGTCCCGGGGGGGCACACTGTGCTGTCTGCCATGGGCATGTCCTGGTACCTCTGCAGTGTGTGTGTCACTACCGTGATAACACATCCTTCCTGGAAGACACCCATACAATGGCCACAGGTTGGAGAGAGACTGGCATGTGGCAACAGCCACGGTGCAGCTGGCAGCAGTAAACAGCTTGGCGATGATGCTATCATGCCTATACTTGTGCTGCTGAGTGCTTCGGATCTACCTGTTGCACATTGCTGTGTCCACCACACATAGCTAGTGGCACCTAGTCAAATGTACCACCCCTGTGTCCCTGTACACAGTGGACAGCCCATCTGTTCAGGTCATGTGCCCTCCCTATTCCACATTGCAATGCCTAGGCACACTGATGACTGTATCATCACTTAGCAGACCTGTGTCATACATGCTGAGATGTGTACATTCTGGTTCACTTACAGTCATTGAGGACATGGCAGAGAACATTCCATTGGTGCCCTGCTCACCTTCTGTACTGCCCTGCCACTGTATTCCATATTATGGTCTTGAGTGCCACATATTGGTTGTACTGGTCCCACATCTGGGGTACTGGGGCATTGCCTGGTGTGCACGCTTACAGTCAGTCACCCCAGTGTGTTCTGTTGCCCTATAAATATATATGTGTACTCACCCTCTAGGCACTGACTCCTCTCAGTGACCTGGCCCCAGCCTGCTGAATTGGGAGCTTTTATGGCTCAGGGCATGCAAATGAGGCCTGAGCCCCTGATAATGAGATGCTAATCAGCTGAGTTGCCCGTGCATGGTTAATGAGGCTATTTTGGACGCATATTCTGTAAATTGCACAATTGCCCTCAGTTTATCTCAATTTGCACGGAGCATCTGTGGGATGCACCGATGGCCGTACAGGGCATCTCCGGCACATGCGCATATCAGTAGGTGCATTTACTTGTATCAGGGGCATTGTGGAAGGTGCTTCTGTCACACATGCATGGTCACCGTGTCCGGTGGCACATCTCCCATGATGCGCCGTTCCACTGCTAACCCGATGTGCCATTGCAGGCCTGCTGACCATGGTGCTGTGTACCCTATCATGCAGCATGTTCCTTTATGTGCTGTCCATGCTGCACTGTGCTTGAACTGCCCATGGATCATGCATGGCACACAGTAGTTGCTCATAGTACATGGCATGCACAACATGGTATCCACACACTCATCATGCATGCACAAATGGGTCCTGGCCTTGCCACATCATTGCAGAGTGCATTGTACATGCACAGGTGCATCACCTTTTACCTATCACACTTCACGCTCAGTGCGCGCTGTGCTGCATGTGCCTCAGTGGTTCATGTGGTGCATAACGACTGCTTGACTGGGCTTTGCCTGTTTGCACCTTGCCACTGTTTATACCCATTGTGTGATGCCTAGGGCAGGGAGACAGATACCTAGGGCCATGAACTGGTTGCAGGTGGAGTTGCTACATCTAGTAGCACTGGTTATGTCTGTGGAGTGGTGCCTGTTTGCCTAGGATGATCTCCATGAGCCCAGGGCCGAGGTGTGGGCTTCCATAGCTACTCAGCTTGTGCACCGTACAGGGATGCCATGCACAGGGAAGCAGTGCAGGCATCATTAAGGTGACCTCAGGAGCAAGTACACAGATAGGCTTCACATCTACAGTGCCTCGTGGTGCATGCTGGGTGTGTGTGTCATGGCCCTCATGGGTCTCACAGCATCCTGAACACATGGCAGTGGCTGCACCTGTCCTGTGTTGCCTTACCATGTGTGCTATGGGAGTTGCTGGGCATGACTGTGTCTGCCAGTGGGCCACTAGGTGCTTCACGGCTGGCCATCACTGTCTGCTGCATGGCCTCAGGCTGGCAAGGGGAGGGAACTGTGGCACTGCATTTTGCTCAGTGGCAGTGGTCACTCATGGTGCTCTCTGTTGTGTTTTGCAGGACCAGATGCCAGGTAATGGGCCACAGATGCAACTCTGGTGTGGATGCAGAGGATCATGGGTTCCAGGCCTGGTACCATTCCAGGGGCAGATGAGCACTGCGTTCTGCTATTGCTGCATTTCAGATACTGTAGGGTTACTGGTGGGTGTGGGTGTTGTCCACATTCAGGCCCTCAGTGTGTGTTCTTTCTGTCATTGCGGTAGGTCTCCAGACTCACCTTGCTGTGGCTGGTGGTAGTGGTGGTGCCCTGTTGATGTGGACCATAGGATCTGTTTGGCCATCCAGGCAGCCATGTGCCCACTTTCCAGGACTGTTCAGTGCCTGTCAGCTGCCCTACAGGGTGTCCTGCTGTGACTATCGGTCCGTGACCATGCTAGGGTGGTGCATGGCAGGGCACGTCGATGCTAGTGGCCCCTCCTCATCCTGGGTACTTCACATGTATATAGTTATTGTTCATCATCCACTGTTTCTGTCCCTTTCCTGCCCTCCTTCCCATACTAACATACTAAAATGCCAGCAGAATAGGCCTAACGGTCTTTCGTGTCTGCTCGTTTGGTCAACCTCCACCCTGGGTGCTGACCTTGCTGCCACCCTCGCCTCCTCTGGCTTCTCCCTTCCCAGTTCTGGATATTCTTGCTGCATTGGATTTTGCTTCCAGAGCCCTTCCCCTGTACCTGTCCCACCCCCTATTGAATCCCTCCACTGTCTCTGCCTCCACCAGCCCCTTAGGCAGCGCATTCCATGGCTCCACCACCCTCTCAGTGAAGTAGCACCTCCTCCTTTCTCCCCTGAATCTTTCCCCCTCCAGCTTCCACCCATGCTCTCTAGTGACCCCCTCCTCCTTCCTTCGAAGCACCCCAACTGTTCCTCCCCTATTTACCCTCTTCATGTACTTGAAGACCTCTATCATGTCCCCCCAGTCCCTTCTCTCTTCCAGTGCATACATATTTAGCTCTTCGAGCCTCTCCTCATAAGTCCTGTCCCCCAAGCCCCAAATCATTTTGGTTGCCCTCCTCTGGACCCTCTCCAGGAGATTAATGACCCTCTTTAAGTGTGGCCTCCAAAACTGCACGCAGTACTCAAGGTGCGGCCTCACCAAGCAGTTATACAGAGGGAGTATCACTTCCCTCCTTCTGGAGGTGATTCCCCTAGCAGTGCATCCCAGCATCCTGTTGGCCTTGGCTGCTGCCCTCCTACAAGTCTCTGAGTTGTTCATCTTGACATCCACCACCACCCCAGGTCCCGCTCAGCCATCGAGACTTGTAGCATTTCCCCCCCAGGGTGTACACTTGGCCTGGGTTTCTGGCCCCCAGGTGGAGTACCTTGCATTTCCCTGCATTGAACCTCAGCTTCCACTTTCTAGACCATCTTTCCAGAGTCTCCAGGTCCCCCTGTAGGTCTACCCTCCCCATCTCCCCATCCACCACCGCCCCCAGTTTTGAGTCATCCGCAAAGAGACTCATCTCACTCCTGATTCCTGTCCTTATGTCAGAGATGTAGGCGTTGAAGAGGAGGGGCCCAAGGACTGATCCCTGTGGGACCCCACTAATGACTCTCCTTGGGGAAGAGACTATCCCACCAACTATGACCCTCTGGGTCCGGTCCTGGAGCCAATTGCCTATCCATCTGATCATCTGGTTCCCCACCCACATTTCTCCCAGCTTATCCAACAGGCCTGCATGAGGAACAGAGTCAAGTGCCTTGCTGAAGTCCAGAAAGAGGACATCCAGTGGTCTACCCAGGTCCAAGGCACTCATCACCCAGTCATAGAACTCCACAAGGTTTGTCTGACACGATTTCCCCGGGATGAATCCATGCTGTCTATCATCCAGGCATTCTGACTTTTCCAAGTCCCCCTAGCCTCTCCTTGACAATGCCCTCCATCACCTTGCCCACCACCGATGTCAGGCTGACAGGCCTGTAGTTCCCTGCCACCTTTCTTGAGCCTCCCTTGTGGATAGGCACTATATTCACCACCTTCCAGTCCTGGGGCACCCACCCTGTCCTCAGAGAGATGGTGAAAAGCTCCGCCAGGGGTTTCGCCAGGACATCCTCAAGTTCCTTCAGCACTCTGGGATGTAATTTATCCGGCCCCGGTGCTTTCTCTGTCTTAAGAGAGCTGAGGGCTTCCCTCACTCTCTCTGCTGTGATTTCCACTTCTGGTACCTCTTCTCCCTGCTTAGCCCTCACCCTTCCTGCCAGTGATGCCTCCCCCTCTCCCCAGACCCACCGATTGGTAAGGGTCCCCCCTCCTCAGTATCTCTGTCTCCTCCCATGTATGATGCAGCACCCCCATTTTCCTTGGTGACAACTGGAATTGGGACCTATCGAGGTAAACACAAATCCTATAAAACAAAGCATAATAAAATATCTGTTTAAAAAAACAAGCCTGTGTTGAAATGAGAAGTTAAAATACTTAAAGCAAGCTTCTTCCTTTCTCCTAATCATTAAATGAACAGTGAGAAGAATCAACAGATCTATTTTGAGAGAGATTGTTAATCATCAAGGTCCCAGGTAAAATTACAAAGATTTTTCTTGAGAAACTAAAGGATACAGAACCATATGTGTGTGTGTGTGTGTGTGTGTGTCTACATATATATATATATATATATATATATATATATATATATATATATATATATATATAATCAGTTTAAATTAACTAATATGAGTTAAAAATTCTGCATTTTAGATCTTTTAAAAATAAGGCTTTTGGCAAGTTTCTGACCCACCCCACCCCCATAGAAGTTGAAATTGAGAGTTATAGCACTTTGTGTAAAGTGGTGATTAGAAGCAGGTTTGTTCCACCTGTTATATAAATATAAGTATAGATAAATTTGATCCTAAGGAGTTTTTTGAAGAATGTCCTGATATATGTTAATTTTTATTTTTCTATAGAGACAACTAAATATAATAGTCCAACACAAATAATTGGAATCAATGGAGAGTATAAAAAGTCTATATATTGAGAAAGCTCGAAGTCTGATGAAGGAGCCAAGAGTACTCAAACGTTACTATTACAATTTACATGGGAACATATGAAAAAAAAAAATAATGATAGGAAAAGAAACACAATAAGAAAGACAGGAAAAAGAACACGTTAGTTTTGGATATATTTATTGGGGTTGAGTGAGATATTCTATTAACTTTGCTCTTATACCACTACCTATGTATGTAGCAGATTGCAATGCTACAGTCACAATTTCTGGCATGAAAAAGAGACAGATAGAGCAGCACTCAATTCAGACAGCACAAAGAAAGAATCCAGAACTCAAAAACAGACAAGCTCTCCCCCACAAAAAAGGCACTTAGTATGACTGTTGCCCTAGCATTTAACAACAGCAATCTAGTAAACTGCTATGCAAACTCAGCAATGCAAGCATTTCTCTACATGCCTCACTTTATTGCCACTATCAAATCTTCACATGACACAGCACTGTCAGTCATTAAAGGCCATGAATGGTAGTGACAAACATGACAATAGTATAGAGACTCTGAACCCTTACGACTTGTGTTGAGTGCATATGATGGTCATCAAACATTCTCCAATAACATGCAGCAAGATGTAACTGAATTTATGATGGCTATCATTAACAGCTTGGAATCAGAGCAGATTTCAGAGCAGCAGTAATTTATTGCTACCTACGTGACAAAGTATACTTGCCTGTCTTGTCGACATTCACACAAAGAAGTAACAAAAGACATGTTGTGGCTTTCATTGTATGTTCCACGGGCACATTCTGTGAAGTTCAGAAAACTGTGCAGGAATGCAGAGTATGGCTGGAGATGTACCCGGTGTGGAGGAGAGTTTCTTCAGTCCATACAACTTAGAACCTCTTCTCAGTATCTTCTTTTAGTCTTGCAGAGATCTGATGCAAATGGACTATGATCTGACACACCATTCATTGATTTGTGCCTGGAAGAATACCATTCATTGGAGCATGTTTTGATATTCAGGCTGTGTTATTCCACCATGAAGCATCTGTTCATTCAGGACATTATGTGACATGGCTGAGGTACAGCAATGGCTGGATGGAATGCAATGACTACATGAGCACTTTTAAACAGAGATTACCTTGGAATCTAAAAACATGTTTATATCCTGGTTCTCAAAAAATTACAATGACCTTCACTGGGTGGAAGAGTAGTAGATGAAAATATGGTTTCACTCTA
This sequence comes from Neoceratodus forsteri, assembly GCA_016271365.2. Classification (NCBI taxonomy): domain Eukaryota; kingdom Metazoa; phylum Chordata; order Ceratodontiformes; family Ceratodontidae; genus Neoceratodus; species Neoceratodus forsteri. The sequence continues at coordinate 652,315,009 of CM057450.1, read as the reverse complement.
TTTGACACACTCTAGAATTCATAAGTGCGCTGTGCAACCTTTCCTGTACATGTGCAGCGCTTTTCATATCAGTTTATGAACAGTAGCAGAAACAGATTAGGCACATGCAGATACTCATGGTGCAACAGTTAAGGTAGTTGTTGCTATGGTTTTTTGCTAGAATACAGCCTAAGTGAGCCTTAATCAGTGTGGGCTATGTGCATAGTCACATGACATACAACACTTGCTTTGACTGTGGTGCAATCTTATAAACTGTATATTATATGTATGTTCATGCTCCACTCAGGTCCATCTTGCAAATGAGCTTCTGCTCAATGATGAATGCCTGGTTAAAGACTTGATGATGATGATGATGATGATATTAGTATTTCATACCTATGCAGTTCTGTTGTACTAATCTGCTCATTTCAGCATTGCTGCACTAAGTGACATAGAATGCGCTCTGACTGTTTTCACACCATTGTTTGTCAATGCAGTGTACATTAAATACATTGAGAAACATAACTATGTTTGTTGGTTAGCAATGTTTTCATGTTTATTGTATACACTACAGTATGTACATGCTTTACATCTGCCTGGTGATGCACAAAGACAGATTGTGCTACAGTGCTGCCACTGCAGCTTTAATGTGTTTGCACACATATTGTTAAGCAATACTTTTCCAAGTACAGTAAGGACATGCCTGATATTTTATATATACAGTGTATCTGTCATTAACACCTGTCTAGTGTCCACTTGAGGTGGCATTTTTTTTTGTCAACTTTACATAGTAGTGAGAATAGCACATTGCTATGTAGGCCTATCATATAGAAGATTTCTGATAAATAGTTACTACTAATATTGTGTATGTGTAACAAGTTTACAACATTTTCTAGAAATGTATACACCTCTGTAAACTTCCTGTATTGTTCTGTGTAAAAACTGCAATATAAAACACTTTTTGTGATAGTTATATAGTACTTGCATAACTGTTTTCTTTTTTGTGTTGCACATAGCTTCAACATTAGAGCTTGATAAATGTTATTACTGCAGTGGCTGAAAGGTATGTATTCTGATGTTTTATGGAAGGATGAGCATGTAACATATTTAGTAATCATCTATGATTTTTATAAGTCTTTGAATTGTTATTGCTTATAATTCATATTTTCTTTAAATAATTTTTAGGAAACATTGTAAATTATCACATTGCTAATAAATATTTAACTAAATAATTATATTATTTGTTTTGTCATTGCATTAATTTATTAGAAAGGTTTGTTATATACAGTAAGATATTAATTATTTGTTATTTATGAAAGCATTGTAAATCACACTCTCTGCTCATACTCAGTTCAAGGTATGTTCCTATTTTTTTCTGATCACCTTTATTGAGGGGTCAGGTGAGGAATTTTTCCAGATGCATAAAATATTACAACATAGTAATGCTCTGTAGCAGCAATCTTAGGATATGCTGCTTTGGTGCCCATAGCTTATTAATTATTTACCACATTTGTTTTTTGCCCACTCCAGAAACATTGACTTACTCGGTCTCATATCATTATTTTAAACTTGTAATATACTTCTGTGATGAATTACACAGTAATGGTATGAGACTGAGTGAGTTGTGCAATTTGGCCTTCTTTAAAACAGAATTAGCATTTAAGGATTAATAATTTAAAAAAACACATTTTCTGTGTCTGTTGTGTTTCTTGTTTACTGTATATGATTGATATATGGTTCAGGTCTGAAAAGAAGTATAAATGAATATAATGAAATGGTGCAATGCATACATGTGTGCAGGAGGTATAGCTTTATATATAAAACAAAGGTGTGCATAGTAGATGCCAGCAATGTATGGTACATTTCTAGACCATGCTATAGTGCTAGGTGTAGAGGGCTCATATGCTCACTGTAAAAAAATCATGCTTTAAAAGCTGTGTACATGTTTACTTTATTAAAACATCTCGGAAAAAAAGGAAATTCTTTGCAAAACACTCCGTTAATGCAACAGTTAGGGTTGCTTCTACAGTGACAGAAGTGAGAAAATTTGATGTTAGGGTTTTCAACCCTAACTCAGAATCCCTTCCCCAAACAAACACAACACACATATAAGCAGGGGGCGGTAAAAGCAACACAATCAATCAGAAACAGACACCATAAGGTAAAAAAAGAACATAAAACTTTGAACACATGACAAAAGAGGCATCCATCATCATGTTTCAACAACTATATCCTTCTGCTGCCATCCCAGTGTCTTGGGAGGGGGTACACCCACATGCTATGTAACCACATAAGATGACCACTGCATGAACTGTATACCCACATGCAGATAATACAAGAGTACACATAACTCATGGTAGGACTGTATGGTGAGTTACATAGAAACATAGACTTTGACAGCAGATAAGGACCGCTTGGCCCATCTAGTCTGCCCATTTCCCTACCTACAGGATAGGCCACAGATCCTAGTTAACCAAAAGCCTATTTCTTCCTACCCCCACAAGAATTGCCTTACATCTGTCCCATGCATTCTTGAATTCTCCCACAGTTTTATACCCCACAACCTCCTCAGGAAGGCTGTTCCATGCATCCACTACCCTCCCTGTGAAATAATACTTCCTTACATAGCCCCTGAACTGCCCCCATCTTTAAATTGTGTCCCCTTGTTCTTGCATGTCTCTTTTTCTGAAAGATGCTACCCTCTTGGACTTTGTTGATTCCACTGAGGTACTTAAAAGTTTCTATCATGTCCTCCCTCTCCGTTCTTTCCTCAAGGGTATACATATTTAGCTCCTTTAGTCTCTCCTCATACGGCTTCTCTTGCAGACCCTGCACCATTTTAGTTGCCCTCCTCTGTACTGCCTCTATCTTGTCTATGTCCTTACGGAGATGGGGTCTCCAGAACCAGACACAGTACTCCAGATGGGGTCTCACCAAATGTCTGTACAGAGGGATAACAACTTCCTGTTTTCTGCTGCTGATGCCTCTCCCTATGCATCCCAGTATACCCCTAGCCCTCTCCACTGCCTTCTCACATTGCTTGCTAACCTTAAGGTCATCTGATATGATTACCCCCAGGTCCCTTTCCTTTTTTGTTGTTGTTACTATCTCCCCCCCCATTGTGTATTCTTTCCCTGAGTTCTTATTTCTCAGGTGCATTATTTTGCACTTCTTTGCATTGAATCCTAGCTGCCATACTTCTGACCATTCCTCCAACCTCGCCAAGTCCCTTCTCATCCTTTCCATGCCTCCCTGTGTATCAACCCTGTTGCCGATCTTTGTGTCATCTGCAAATAGGCATACTTTTCCTTCCAGTCCCTCTGCAATGTCACTTATGAAGACATTAAAAAGGACTGGACCCAATACTGAACCCTGGGGAACCCCACTAGTAACCCCTCTTTCTTCAGCATGGACTCTATTTACAATTACCTTCTGTGTCCTGTTGTCCAGCCAATGTTTTACCCAGGCTACCACCCTAGGACCCACTCCCAGGCTGGTTAATTTGGCAATTAATCTTTTGTGTGGGACTGTGTCAAATGCCTTGCTAAAGTCTAGGTAGGCCTTGTCCACAGCCCCTCCCTGGTCTCCTACTTTGGTCACCCAGTCAAAGAAATCTATTAGATTCATCTGACATGACCTTCCTGCTGTGAACCCATGCTGCCTTGGATCCTGTGCCCCACTGGCCTCTAGGTACTTAACTATTCTTTCCTTCAGAAGTGACTCCATCACTTTCCCTACCACAGAGGTCAGACTGACAGGTCTGTAGTTTCCTACCTCTGTCTTGGTCCCACTTTTGTGAAGGGGAATCACATCCACCTTCCTCCAGTCCTCGGGTACCACACCATCCTCCCATGATTTATTAAAAAGAGTTGCCAGTGGTTTCACTAGTTCCCCCCTTAATTCTTTTAGAATTCTGGGGTGAATTCCATCAGGTCCCATTGCTTTGTCCACCTTCAGTTTTAGGAGTTCTTGCAGAACCCTTTCTTCTGTGAAAGGACTGGGATCAACCCCTTATCAAGAGTGCTTCTGTTAATTGGATTAGGCACTTCCCCTTCCTCTTTTGTGAATACTGAGCAGAAATTTTCGTACAGTATCCCTGCTTTTTCACTGTCCCCTCTGCCCACCCACCATTCATTCTATTTAGCCTCACTATCCCTCCCTTTGTCTTTCTATGCTCACTGATGTACCTATAAAAGGTTTTATCCCCCTTCTTAACTGAGTTGGCTATCTTTTCCTCTGTTTGGTTCTTTGCTATTCTGACTTCCCTCCCTGCTTCCTTCTGCCTTAACTGGTACAGCTCTCTGTCCTGCTCTTTCTGTGTTTCCTTACACTTCCGGAATGCTATCTTTTTCTTCCTGACTTTCACAGCCACCTATTTTGAGAACCATAGCGGCTTTTTCTTTCATCTTGATTTGTTTATTTGCTTCACACAAAGGCTTGTTGCCTCTGTGATGGCAGTTTTGATGATTCCCGATTGTTGCTCCACACCTCCTTCTAGCTTGTTTGCTAGTGCTTTTCTGAGGCACTCTCCCATCTTGCCAAAGTCATCCCTCCTGAAGTCCATTACCCTCACTTTTGTATGGCTCGACTCTGTAGCTGAGTTTAACGTGAACCACACTGTTTGATGGTCACTTGTTTCCAGATGGCAACCCACTTCTAGATCTGAGATCCACTCACTGCTCCCATTTGAGAGTACAAGGTCTAAGATTGCTCCCTCACAAGTGGGTTCTGAAACTAGCAGTCTGAAGTCTTCCACCTGTAGGGCATCAAGAATGGCCCTGCTATTGGATGTGGCTGCAGCAAATGTGCTCCAATTAACATCTGGCATATTCAGGTTTCCCACCAACAGTATCTCTCCTTTCTCTGCCATTCTAAGAATGCCTTCTATCATATCCTTGTAGATTCCCTCCCCCTGACATGGGGATCTGTACACAACCCCTGTGCAGATTGTGGTGCCCTTTCCAGTCTCCAAGGTGACCCACAGTGCCTCCTTTCCCCACAGTGCCTCCTCTTTTCCCTGTTTACTCTTTTGTTCAGTTTCTTTTATTACTTCCTTTACATAGAGAGCTACTCCTCCCCCTCTTCTCCCCTGCCTGTTTCTCCTGTAGGTTATGTACCCTGGTATGTTAACATCCCAGTCATGGTTCTCAGTGTACCATGTTTCTGTGACTGCTACGATATCCAGGAATCCCTCTTCCATCAAGGCCACCAGCTCAGGGAGCTTGTTGCCCAGACTATGGGCATTGGTACTCATTATCCTCCATTTCCTGATGGCCTTACTCCTTTTTGCCCCATCCCTTTCCTTCTTGCCTTTGTCACTTTCTCCATTTACCCCTGCCCTTCTCCTTTTCAACAACTTTATGTTGGTGTTTACCACACTTACTACTGTGATTTTTTTTGGGGGGGGCTAGTATTTCCCTGCTTATTTCCAGTGTCTCCCTCCTTGGCTAGTTTAAATGCTTGCCAATGAAGCATTTAAACCTATCACCTAGGATCCTGGTTCCTCTCCTGGACAGATGCAACCCATCATGCCAGTATAGGCTTGCATCACTTCAGGTGGACCCCCAGTCCCCAATGAAGCCAAATCCCTGAGCTCCACACCAGTTTTTCAACCACTGATTGAATCCCATGGTGTGGAACACCCTAGCCTCTCCTACGCCATAGATGGGCAGCACCTCCAAGAAGGTTACAGTGCATGCAACTTGTCTAAGGCCCCTCCCCAATTCCACAAACTCTTCCTCCACTTCTCTAATCCCTTTCTTAGCCAGGTCATTGGTCCCTAGGTGGACAATGGCATCCAGCTCCCTCCCCTGTGCAGCTGCTCCAGGAATCCTGAGGATTCGCTCCCTGTCCCTCCAAGCCATGGCGCCAGGCAGGCACTTTACCTCCCTCTCCCCTTCCTCCCCCAGTTCTACCTTCCTAACAATGGAGTCCCCTACCAGGAGTTGTTTTCTTCCCCTGCAGGGCCCCCTGCCACCCTCCTGTGGGTCTCCTTTGTGGAGGTTCCCAGCATTCTCCTTGGTCTCCACTGTGGGTACCTCCATAGAGGAACCACACTTTGCCAGAATGGCATAGGAATTGTGGAGAGGTACAGCTGGAGGGATGCACCTCTGTTCCACCACCCTCACCATCCCTGAGCCCACTGTGGTCCAACTGCTCCTCTTTCTTGGCAACCTCTGAGGCAACGACAGTGGCACTGGTGTTCCCTGGATGGAAGCGGAGGTCCCACAAATCCTGGCCAACTCAGTCTGGAGACGATCAACCTCCTCCCTCAGCCCAGAGAGGTGCCTGCAGATGGGACAACACCGCATCCTCCAGAACGTCTCCCGGAAGACTGCTGCTCCACAACCACTGCACTGCACCACTCCCATCATGTCTTATTTCTGGCCCCTTAACTGTTTGCAATCCTTACTCTTTCCTCTGTTTTTTTTCTCTCTCTCCTTACTTTCTGCCTGTGTGCCCGTTAAGCTCATGATTGTCCTGTTCTGAGACAAGAATATCCTATATTTCTCAGTAGACCCCTTACTTGCTCAGAGGCAGACCTCCAGCAGCTAGAGGGGGCCAGAGAGCTATTCTTGCCCTTCTAGGATGGTGGGTCTTTGGTGGCTCTGTGATCACTCACGTCCTGCTCCCAAACAGGAAGTTCCTGTTGTCAAATTCTGTGCCTATAAAAGTAGAACTAACTTTGGGTGGGAGGGTGGAGGGAGGGAGGGAAGGAGGGCAATATAGTCCCAGAGAAGTCCAGTTACACAGCAGTCCTTTCTCCTGGTGTCTTCTGCCAAGCTACTAGCAAAATCTTTCTAAGGCAGTCTTTAAATGTAGCTTCCTTCTAGCTAAGCCACTCCCCTACTTACTAGATCTTTCTACAAGTAATTTAAACCTCACAGCTATCAAGTCCTTTCAATCACCTGAGATTTACACCTAGATAACTGTTCAGATAACCATTCAGTTCAGTTAACTAAGACAAACACACACTTTTTTTGTTTTGTTAGTTTTTTACCTAAATTAAAGTTCCAAGTACAAGAGTTCTACTTCTTTAGTTCCAGCAGAGAAGTCCAGTCACACAGCATTCCTTTCTCCTGGTGTCTTCTGCCAAGCTACTAGCAAAATCTTTCTAAGGCAGTCTTTAAATGTAGCTTCCTTCTAGCTAAGCCACTCCCCCTACTTACTAGATCTTTCTCATGTTCTCTTGTGCTTTCATCCCTCCACTGACATAGAACAACACTGTACATATGTCATGGTGGGACTGTAGAGTCCTATGTACCCTGCCCTCCCATCCCTGCATCAGCATAGTACAACACTGTCTATCTGTAAGTCTGTCCATATGCCACAGTGTGACATCATGGTTGTTCAAATACTGCACTCGCATCCCTCCATCAAGATACAAGTACAACAGAATCTATATGTCACAATGAGAGTACACGGCAATTTTAATCCTGCATTCCCATTCCTCCATCTACATACTACAACACAATACATAACTCACACCGTCTATTTATTGCAATGAGAGAAGTGCAACATATGGATAGCATGACACATGGATTTTGTTGTATTATTTCAACAGAAGTACAGTTGTGCACAGTCCAAATGACCCTGTAATTTCCCTATGACATAAAGACAATGTGACATATGGGTAGTGCTGAACTATGTTGATTCAATACTGGGAGGGCAGGGTCCCACAGTGACATATGAATGGTGTGTTCTATGGATTCTGACATACTTTGTGAATGTACAGATGAGAGTGCATAGTCCATAAGACAGTGCACTCCCAGCCCCACAATGACATAATAGAACAGTGTCTATATGTAATGTTGGGAACACTATTCCTCCATCTACATACTACAGCAGTCTGCATAGATCAGGTTTGGAGTGTGGAGTTATTCACCATACAGCCACATCCATACATGCAGGTAGTAGAAAAGTGTACATACCTAACAGTGGAACCACATGATATTTCACATCCAGCATTTACATACCTCCATCCACACAGAAGGCCACTGTGCATATCTCACAGTCACACTATTGACTGCTTTAGACCCTGTGCTCCTATACCTCCACAGACAGACATATGTATCTATCTGTGTAAATACAGTAGAGTATGTCCCTATACTTCAATTCATTAAGTTTTGAATAGGTGCCTCAAAACAGTAAGAAATAGTCATAACCATCCCATATTAAATAACTTTCATTTAAAATGCTCTACATAGCCTTCTTACCACCTTGCCACATGTTTGTACAGCATGTGGATGTACCCTCCTCCCAAGACACTGGAATGGCAGCAGAAGTGATAAAGTTGCTGAAAAATGACGATGGATTCCTGTTGTGGTATGTTTAAGAAGTTGTATGTTCTTTCTGCTACCTTAGGTGTTTGTTTCTGATTAGCTGCATTGCCTTGTACTGTCCCCTGCTTGTATGTGTGTTGTGTGTGTGTTTGTTTGTGGGGGGAGGTTAGAGTTAGGATTGAAAATCCTAATGTTGAATTTCCTCACTTTTGTTGCTGTAGAAGAAATCCTAACTGTTGCATTAATGGATTGTTTTGCAAAGAATATATATATATATATATATATACACACATACACACACACAGATATACTATACAGATAGATAGATAGATAGATAGATAGATAGATAGATAGATAAAATTACTATACAGGATCAAATGTTCAAATTTTTGATTGGTTATTGGCAGTTTTTGCAGGTTTTTATAAACTGATGTCACTGGAGTCAATTACTTAGTGTATCAGATAATGGACACTCCATAATTTATTGATGTGTCAGATAATGGACACTCCATAATTTATTTATTTTATTTATTTATTTATATAGTGACGGAATCAGAATTACAACCTTTGAGTCAAGGACTCCTTTGCAAACGCTCCACGTCAGATATACATACATTACAAGAAATGAAAAGATATAATAAAAATACAGAGAACACACCAGAATACATACATTGCAAGTTTTGAAACAGTATATACAATAAGCGGTATACAGTGAAGGCAAGTTACAGTTCAATGGTGGAATGGACCAACCCATGTCAAATCATTATATGTCCAGCATGTACAATAACAATATACAGAACTCAAAAGGTTATAGTCACAGGCAAGGGGGAGAAGGACTAAATGCAGTCACAGTTGGAGTGGGGAGGATTTTAGCATGGAGAAGGGTTTTAAACAAGCCTAACTGCTGTTCTAGGGTGATGGCCAATGGGATTTCATTCAACCAGAGGGGGGACCTGTACTAAAAGGATTGTTGGCCCAGTGAGGAACAGAGAGGGGGGCTAGCAAGGAGCTCTGTGTAGACTGTGGCTGAGTGGAGGGCTGAACAAGGTGGTGGAGACCTTGGGGAATGTTTAGGTAGAGCTTCCTAGCAAGGAGACAGGTCTGGTATCTGAGTCTGCCTTAAAAGTTATGTCAGTTGGTGAGTCTATAGAGCTCACAGGTGTGTGTCCAGTGGTGGCATCCAGTGACTAACCAGCAGACTTTATTTAAGGAGATCATGATTTAATGCTGGGCAGTAGGGTCAGCCATGCCTTAGTTAATAAGGAAGAGCACCAATGATGTCACGGCAAGACCTAGGGCATCAGGTGGCAGACACCCCCTGTGCCTATATAGGCAACCTTGTCTGGGATTGATAGCTGAGATGAGCAGATTGATGTGATCACAGTACGTGAGAGAGGAGTCAAGGGTGATGCCCAGGTATTTAAAGGTGAGCACAAGGTTGAGGAGGGAGCTCTGGACATTAATGATGCTGAGGGGAACATTTTTAAGTTTATTATGCCCGTAAGTGAAAAGCATGGCCTTGGCCTTTTTGTAATTCAGAACAAGACAGTGCTCTGAGAACCAGTCCTCAGCTTCAGAAAAGGAGCATTGCAGTTTGAGAGTGGGCTGCAGTTCAAGTGGTAAAAGGTGAAGGGCAACCTTATACACTCTTGAAAGGAAAAAGCCAGGTTGTAGAGCAAATTCAGTCATATCTGATTCATGTTTGTGCGCACAGCTGTTGGCAGACATCTACTCAGTACAATGGAACATAATGAGAATTGTAGAGGGGGCATAGAACATTAGCAAATGCATTAATAAAGACTGTCCTTTAACTTTATTTGAAACTGTCTCTGTGTGCTTGCTTATTCAATTTAATTCCAGTTTGTCTGTGTATGCTGCTGGCCTTCTGTATGACCGACTACGGGCTGGGGAGTGGAGGGCAGCACATGAAGCAGTCATGCCACAAAGAAGCATGCCTTTCTTTTATTTGTTCTTTTTAAGCTCTTTGCATGTAAGGAGCATGAATCTGTACCAGCAGCCTGGAGCTCACGTTCAGATTGGCTGCCCCTGTTACAGTGTCCAATTGGCTTGTGATGAGCCATAAGAGAACAGTATTGGATGAATGGTTGCTGTGAGTAAAGTGGCAGTTACCTTTCCATGAACTGGCTGGATTATTTGGAGTAAATCAGCCAGTGGGAATTTTAAAATGGTTTCTCTTTCCTCACTGCAGCACTTGTTGGAGGAGCAGCACCAGTGTTGCCCTGAGGTTAACACCAACTGGACAGTTAAAGAGCATTTCTGGAGAGCAGAACCAGAGGCACCACATAGAGTGACCATTTTCTTTTGCGGTGGACTCAGGGAGTCCACCGTTAAAAAAGTTAATGGGGAAGTTAATGGAAACACTTTTCAAATAAAGGCTAGTGGAGTATCTTGAATCCAGCAGGTTACAATACCTGAGACAGCATGAATTCATGGGGGGAGGTCATATCAGATGATCCTGATCAATTTCTTCAACTGATTAACACGGAAAACCAGATCAGGGTGGAGCAGAGGACGTGGCCTACTTAGACTTCAGCAAGGACTTTGGCACTGTATCACATAGGAAGCTTAAAAGGAAACTGGGCAGTTTGGGGGGTGGGACCCAAGGGGGTATACTTGGTATGGAATTGGTTGATGGATAGGTGACATAGGGTGATGGGAAATAACCCTAATGTTAATGAGGGGAGAATGACCAGCGGGGAACCTCATGGTTCAGTACTGGGATCTGTCCTCTTCAGCATTTTTATAAGGGACACTGCAGGAGAACTAGAAGAGAAAGCATGCCACTCTGCAGATGACACCAAAACCTGCAATAGGGTAGGTACTCTGAAGGCAGTGAGAAAATGAGTGAGGACCTGAAAAAACACAAGGAGTGGTCAAGGGTATTGCATCTGTGCTTCAATGCAAAACAGAACAATCATGCACCTAGGGTACAGAAACCCAGAGGCAGTTTATAAAATGGGGAAAGAGGTATTGACATCACCAAGTAGGAAAGAGACCTTATAGTAATCATGTCTGATGGCCTCAAGGTGGCGAGAAAGTGTGATATGGCAGTAGGGAGGGCCAGTGGCTGTTTGAATGCATAGGGAGGGGTATCACCAGCAGAAGAAGAGATGTGGTGTTACCACTGTATCGACTGTTGATGAGAATCCACCTGGTGTACTCTGTTCAGCTCTGGAGACAACATCTCAGGAAAAACATAGATAGGGTAGAGGATGTCCAAAGGAAGGGAACTAAAATGCTAAAAGGTCCGCATCAGAAACCCTATGAGGAGAGTCTGAGGGATCTCAATATGTACACACTAAAAGAGAGGAGGGAGAGAATGGACATGATAGAGACCTATAAATACCTCACATGGGTGAATGAGGTACAGGAGGGGAGTATTTTTCAGAAGAGAAGATGGAAGAGGATAAGGGGCATTCAATGAAGCTAAAAAAGGATATCAACCATCAGGAGACAGTGCAGAGAAGGACCACAAAGACAGTGCAGGGGCTACATAATGAGTCATATGAGACAAGACTCAGTAAGATGAATTTATTCACTCTGGAACATAGAAGAAACAGGGGGGGACATGATAGAAACATTTAAGTATGCCAAGGGAATTAACACAACTCAGAAGGAAAACCTTTTCTAGGAAAACAGGGTGGTGCATACAAGAGGGCATAACTTGCATCTGGTAGGAGGCAAGTTTAAAAGCAACTCAAGAAAGTACTTTTTCACCAGGAGTGTGATAGACCCATGGAATAGCCTGCTACCAGAAGTGGTGGCCTCAAAGACAGTAAGGGAATTCAAACTCACTTGGGACAGGCAATGTGGGCAATTTAGGAAAATATATAATGGGGGGATAGCCATCTTGGGCAGACTAGAAGGACCATACAGTCTCCATCTGCTGACACCTTTCTTATATTCTTATGGAAGGGGGGAATATAAAAAGGATGTGAGGAAGCACTTCTTTACTGAAAGAGTAGTGAATGCCTGGAACAGTCTTCCAGTGGAGGTGCTGGGGATCAAACCAGTGGTGGGCTTCAAGCATATATGAAACAAGTACAAAGAAATCTTGGTAGGGAAGTGGGTGGGTAGCCAGAGGTCAGGTAGGGTCTGCGGCACCAATGTAGGTAAGGAAACAAAGGGGAGACTGGGTGGGCTAAATTGCCCTTATCTGCTGACAAATTCTGTGTGTCTATGTAGAACAGTAAATGGCAGCTGTAGCCTATAGGCATACGCAATGAGTAGCAGTAGCTGCAGGCAGACACCAGTCTTCAGCAGTAGGCAGTTTGCACAGGAGTGCAAGTGAGGAATGGAAGGACAAGGAATTAGCATTAGCCTTAGCATACTGGTACCAATGAGAAGAGTGGGAACTCAGGGAGAGAACAGTGAAGGAAGCCCTGACCGCTCTACCCTGTTTGTTTTGTGCAGAAGTTGGATGTTTGGTGAAAAAAAGCAGGCTTCAGGGAACACTTCATCTGCTAACAGTGCAGGCAAGAAAGAAAGACAGGTCTCTGTCTGCTTTGGCTGGGAAGGCCTGGACCGGAGCATGTTATGGGGCTGCTAACACAACACAAGTTGGATACTAAACCCTATCTGCTGCTTAAAGTGTAATATTGCGCAGCATTTGGGAATGTTTGCATTTAGTACTGTAGTATATAAAGTTGCAGCCATAGATACATTCAGATGTTTCCTGATATTTCATGAAATATCTAAAGAGATTCTCTCTGGTGGCCATAGTAGTACTGCAGGGAGGGATAGAATTTCTTCAGAGATATCACAGAAGTATCAAGAAATATCTGACCATGTGTATAGTATTACAGTACATGAGTGACTTCCTTCTTTGCCTTTAAAACAGATCTTGCATTGCACGAATAGTTATTTGACAAGGAATATTTCAGCACTGGTCTTGCTTTTCATGAAGATGACCCAAAATGCGTTCTTTTCTTCACCTGATTAATCAGCATGGCTATATGTATGGGAACTATTATGCACCACAGCATGGGGAGGGGGGAGGCAAAGGGGTGGAGGGTTAAAATTGTTAAATCTAATTTTAGAATTGTTTGATCGTGGGGTGTGTGGAGTTTTATTTTTCCTTCCTCATCCCCTGGTACTTTATACATACTTGTATAACTGTGTTACTTCATTGTCATAGCTTTCCTTTTATGCTGCTATGTTTTGTTAACTAATAAAATACATTAAATAAAAAAAAGGAATATTTCAGCACAAGCACACTGTTTTGAAGAAACACTCAATAATAAATGCTGTCCTAGCATGTACTGCCAACCAAGAGTGTTAGATGTCTAAATGATGCAGAATCAGGAGCTGTTTCTTTGCTTTGTGTGTTAAAAACAAATGAATCACCATGTACAAACAGCTGGCTAGCTAATATTACATTCTTCGTCCTGGTAACTGCAGAATGTGTTCCCAGAATCTTGTCATGTACCAATAGTGAATAATAATTTTACACTTGATTGAAGAATGATCCATTTGAAAACCTGGGAAGGGAAAGTAATTTGACTGTAATCATAGAAGAACTGATGTATAGTTTGTTGTTTTTGCATGTCAGTTTTATTGTGTAGTTGTGAGCGAAATGCATACTAACTTAAAACAGATATACATTTGATTTTCTTAAGTGAAAAGTTGTGCAATATATGCAGTTGTGTGCAGGCACTAAACATGTAAGCACAAAATGGTGGAAGGGGGCATGGTCTAGCCTCAAAGCAAGATGGCCCCTTAAGATATTAGCTCTGATGACCAGGGGCTAATATACATCTGATCTACCAATTTGGGATTTATAAAATCAACTACAGTCATTAGAGCTGTAAGCAGTATACTTGCAGCCACCTTTTGGTCCATTTTGTTTGACTCTACAATTTGGAATGGCATCAGGAATCACAATGCCATCCTCACCGCTGCAAGATCGCATGGTGGTGTCATCCATGGAGTGTATGGAGCCGGGCTCTATCAATCAGATGTTCACCATGTTGCTGAAACAAATGGCTGAAGTCACCCTGGTATCAAATAACACCACCCTCACCCTGCACCAGCTAGATGTCAGGATTTTCCAGACCAAGAGAAAGGCTGCCTCTCATGATGCAGCAATCAATGAACTCACAGCTACTTTCCATGATCAGGCCCAAATGCTCCACTCCCTGCATGGCATGGTGGATGACCTGGAGAATAGGAGCTGCTGCAATATGTTGCGGCTCCTGGGTTTCCCTGAAGGAACAGAGCAAAATAATGTCAGGAATTTCCTGTGTTCTGAGCTTCCCCAAATACTACAGCTTCCTGAGGGTGCATGCCTGACTGTCAAGCCGGCCCACCTTACATTACAACCATGGCTGATGTCCTGGGAAAGACCTTGGCCTATCCTGGTGAGATTCTTAAATTTCATCAAGGAGTCGATCTAATCCGGAGGTAGAGAACTTAACTCCTTGGAGTGGAGAGGTCACAAAATGTACATCATTTCAAGATTACTTGAGAGAGCTCGCTGCCAAATGGAAGAATTACACAGAGGTAAGACATAGCCTGCATGCCCTCAATGTTCCTTTTTAACTCTGCTACCTTGCCTGAATGACACTGATTCACAACAGAACCCCCTTGATGTTCGCTACTCCTGCAACCCTCATGGACTTCATACAAAGGACTTGATCTCGGCAGGTATGTTCTTTGACCCACGATTCAGTTCAGAACCGGTCAAGATCCTTTGCAAACAATAGCAGATCCTAGAAAGACTCAGACCCAAGTCATGATTCATAGTGGGCCCAACCACCCAGCAGCAACCCTCCCAGGGTTAGCAACAATAAAAGCAACCCATGGTCTGGGCCTATTCATTAAAGGAAACACCCACAAATTCAGAGGCATCACAAGAGAGATCACCCATGCAGCAGGGAGCGATCCACTCTAAATGATTGGAGAGTAACCACCAGCCAGAGAGATAAAGAGACAGAAATCTGCAGTCCATACTTTACCCAAAATAGATATGTAGCTGTAGCCGAGACACATCTGGACTACGATCCTGGCATAGAGATTGCAGAGGAGATCATCAAGCCAGACACCATTATTCAGCACTGGGCAGCCACTGAAGCAGACAAGCAGGACAACCTCACAGATAGACCTGACAGTTCTGGAGAGCTCGTTGTTTTTCCTCAGCCACTGAATGACTCAGCTGGGACATCGGAGAGGCAGAAGTACCCGTCTTCAGAAAAGTGCCACTACAGCGGATCAAACCTGATTATGCTCAGATAAGTGCATTACTTTTTTTTTTGTTTTGCACACTTTATTTATTACCCCAGCACCTGAACTCTGTCAGGCTGCCCCAACTCACCTCATCACTCTACCATCCACCATGGTCCTGCTCCTCAAAGGAATGCTGTTCTCCGCTGATCCCCATCCAGCTTTATCTACCCAGCTCTGAGCCCCCTGGGGCAGGGCCACCATTCTACAACTTGGCACTCTATCTATAATCCAGATTGCTGGAAGGGACAATGGAGAGGGAGAGGGGGTGGAGACAGTGACCCGGTGTTGGATGTGTGGCGTTGGGCACTGTGAGGAGCTGTCACCTGTCAGGCACAGGTTTTTTTTTTCCCTGTTTTTCTTCCTTCCCCACTGGCCCAGCATGCAATGTTCTCCAGTGTGGTGCATGCATGCTCCCGTGCACACCCACAGGAAAACTGCATGGTCATCCCCATGTTTTTCCTAGATCTCAACTGCTGCAGGAACTCCCAGTCTCTACTGGGGGTCAACAGACAGCAGGATCGTGTTCCCCTCCCTCCCAGAAAAGGAGAGCTGTCCTCCTGATGCTCTATCCTTTCCTCCCCTGCTGACCCCAGGCAACCTGAGTCTTTTCCCAAACACAGTTTGCTGGTGTGGCACAAGGTGTGGCATCCAGTGCCTCAACCCTCAGCACCACTGGGCCAGCTTAAGTGCATTACTTCTGGTTGCATTTTAAGTTGTGGGGGACTATATGGGGGTGCTGTTATTGGGGGAACAAATGCCATGTCTATTGACCCTCAGGGAGGTCTGAAATGCCAGGTTTTCCTTTTATCCTCTCCCGCTAGATAACTTGTTACTGGGCTGAGTGTCACCTGTTTCCCGTCCCCACACTTGACACCAGGTGAAAGTAATAAGCCATGCTGATATGGACTAGTTTATCTTTTTTTTTCCCTAAACTGACTCTTGAAAAGCTGGGACACTGGTGATGGCAGTTTACTGCTAATAGTTCATAGTAACTGAGACAAAAGTTGTATTTCCAGCCACATATTTCAGGCTGGATGGTATGGTGGGAGGTATGGTCTGACACAGCTTGTATCCTATGGATTGTGTACTGCACATCTCAGTGCTCCACCATGTAGTTTGAGCCAAAGCTGTACAGGAAGGTAGGTCAGGCCCACTGCCCCAAGCTTGCACAGCTCAAACAATGTCCCAGCACATCTGTGCCTATACCCTGACACTCCTCTCAACCAGTCCATTCAGGCAATGCATAATCGGGGTCAACAACATGGCACTAGATGCCAGATATGGATAAATATGGTAAAATATGGGCTGAAATGGTAAAGGCCACTCAGGTGTTTTCACGCTTTATATATAGTTCACAAGCATGGGGACATCAGGAAACTGTGCTAACAGTACTACAGGTTCACATCCCACTATCAGCCACACTTCTGTTACTTCACATTAGACCAATTGGAATGAAACTCTAGCAACCCACCTTTGGGGTGGCTGATCATGCAGTCAATACAGGCTAAAAGGGCTCTCCTTTGTAACTGGCACATCCCCAATGTACCAAGTATAGGGGAGATTGTGATCTCTCTCACAGATCTAGCACAGCTGGACAGAATCTTTCACTGCAAGTTAAATTAACTGGAATATTTTATCGCATCCTGGGACCCCTGTGTGGCATATGTGACCCCCCCAGGCAGTATTGGTTAGGTAGAAGTACCCTACTCAGAATCCACCTTTCATATAGGTTCCAGGTGTACCACTTCTTATCTGAGATGAAGTGTGACATTTGTCTACACTCCTTCCCAACTGGCTTTTTATCTCAGCATCTCACAGATCCATAGCCACTTTCACCATACCAGTTACAAGCATTACTCCAGCACTAGTCATTTTATTTGTTATTTAGGTTAAGCACTTTGAATATTTTGTGGACCTATTTATTAAATTACAGATTGTAAGACTTAAGACAGTTACCATGCCTAAAGCCGCAGTCATTAAGACTGCCTATGAAGCCCTGAAGACATAAGTCCTGGCTATGCATAACAGACCCACAGCTAGACCTATAGCTTACCTGTCTATAAGTAAACAATCCTATATTGCATTATATTTTCTCCACTTATGCCAAAAAAAGGCATCATGCTAAGGTTTAGTAATGAGTAATGAATGTAAGATTTAATGCCTCATTCGTTCGTTTTGCAAGCCATGTCGTACCTTGTACCGTGTTTATGCATAACAACAGTACCTAAGCTACTTCAAATCTAAGTTGCACTGTAAGCATGATGCTATTATACTTTGTTAAGTTTTGTCCTTGAACCTTAATAAAAATCATTATAATAAGATAGTGGATAGTTCTGCACTACCAGGCATATAAAAATCCACTGGGCAAATGGCAAATGACCACTTGAAAATCACTAGTAGCTATTAAAGCAGTGCATTTATAATTTGCTAAGTGGGGATTGCCTGATTAAAAAGGCAGGCCTGTTTGGCCCTGGTCACCTGACCGGGGGAAGGGTTACTCAGTCAGGCAGAAAAGTGAGCAGGGGTGAGGAGGAGGAAAAGGGTGGCAGGGAACTAGGAGAGAGGTAATGAAGGGGCGGGGCTCCTTAATGGACTGAAAAAAGGGGGGATAAAAAGGATAAGGCCATTTAGGATTGGGTGGAAAAACAGAAAGAGAGTTGGGGGTTAAAAAGAGTTGCACAGGGGAAGGAACCCTCATTCTTATACTAGCCAGCAATTTTGAACAGTTGACAAGCACATCTGTCAGCGGATTTTTGTTTTTCCTGAAGTCTTTGTTGGTGAGATAACACAAGAGGTAAGATTGGGAGGAGAGGGGAGTTGGTAATCAATGTGATTGGGGTAAGAAATGTTAAAATGGCAATGTATTTATGGCTGTGCACTGCCTATGAGCCCCATGTATATAAAAATGGTGAAACACTTTGATGGTTAATTGTGCAGTTTTATAGGACTGAAAATAAAACCCAACATGGAGCAGAGGTGGGGAGGAGTTCTGTTACACTGATAGTCTCTTTTCTTTGTTTTTTTGTTCATTTTGAATGTGGAAGAATGAGTAGGTTTCAGGCTACGGTGGATGTGGCAAAATTAAGTAGAAAGACTGGGAATGGAGAGCTGGAGCAGCATTTTCAGCACAGGGCATTTGCATTGGCATAAGATTTCAAGTCATAAGCTGTGGTGGTTTGAAAATGCAGTAGGACTTCTGTGAACCACTCACAGTGAGAGAGAGGGTTTGCCAGAATTGTTTGGAATGGGAGTGAGAGGCTGAGTGGATCATGAAAGGAAGATGGGCAGGTCTAATAAAAAAGGAAAAAAAAAGAAGAATAGCTGAACACATGTTTAAAGCTGGGGATCATTGCCGGGGACATGAGGCAATGAGGGCAGGTGAGGGAGGGTGGGTAGGCTGGCAGTATGGCTGAGGGGGAACAAGGTTGGTGGTCCTGACTGGAGCAAGGGAGCGTAATTAAAAAACAAAAAAAGCAAATGAAAGAAGACAGACAAGTGGGAGTGCCAGTTTTCCAACGGTTGGACACACACAGAAAAGTTAGATGTTCCAAGGATTTCTGGAGTAGGATTAGGCCCAAAAATAAGTAAGGATGAGGAGAAGGGCCGGGAACAAAGAAGAGGCCAAAGACACTGGGCCACCTGGTGGATGCCATTTGGGGGGTGGGTCTTGTGGCACAGTGGCTTCAAAAAGGCGGCAAAAAGGACATGCACAGGCAGAACAGGGAAAGCTAGTTCTATGTGGGGAATAGAAGCAGAAACAGGAGTTTTTCTGTTATTTATGTTTTATAGGGGAAAGGAGTGGGGAGAAGGGTGTGAACATGTGGTTGCCAATTTGAGGGAGCTGGGCATAATGCACAAGGGCATAAAGAAAGAATATAGAAATCATGTGGGGGAATCCATTTTGAGCAAGTGAAGCAGAGGGAAACAATGACTACAGAGAGCAGGGCGTGTGTCCAAGGTTGATGCATGTAAAT
Source organism: Neoceratodus forsteri (assembly GCA_016271365.2). NCBI lineage: Eukaryota > Metazoa > Chordata > Ceratodontiformes > Ceratodontidae > Neoceratodus > Neoceratodus forsteri. Next base: position 652,295,529 of record CM057450.1, on the reverse strand, counting down.
GATGAGAAAAAGAGTGCATTACAAAATAACAGTATAAAAAAAAGAAAAAAGAAAATAATTTTGTGGCTTCAGTTGTTCCTAGTGTTTTGGTCATTTTCCAAGGAGGATGGATGAGGACACTGTCCTGGTCTCCTATTGACATGGTAGATGTTCTGTGTGTTTTTGGTGTGTTTCAGTACAGGTAGTACAATGTTGAATAAATGGACAGTTGTTATGCAATATGATGGCTGTCAGGGAGAGCAAAATGGCCACCCACTAGAAGAAAGTAATTTTTCTGCTAGCACTGGCCAACTGGGAGGGAAGTTTAATCGCATAACTATGGGGAGGGCAGGTAGGTGGGTGGGCGGCTGAGGAGGAATGTGGGGACACTGCATGATCTGGAAAGAGGGGCATACAGGGAGAACCCCACCCAAAAAATAATAATCCCCCCTCCAAAAAAATAAAACAGCAGAGGCCCACAACTACAGAGCAGCATACTGAATGGGGGAGTGCAGACCTTACTCCTCGGGGAGCAATAAGCAAGAGGCATAGAGTTAGGAGAAAGGTTTGTTTTTAACTTTTTCATGATATTATTTATGGCAAAAAGAGAAAATAAGAATTCTAAGGAGGAGGTGGTTCGGAGAGTAATGGAGTTGGTGGAGATTGCCAAGAAGATGCTGGATGCAGTGGATGACACACCTGCTGGACCGGAACCTAGCACACAGGGCAGGAGGCAGAAAGGTAGAGCAACACTTGTGACTGGGAGGGGAAAACTGTGACCCACAAATGAGGGCCCCTCAACCCCAGTTGTTCCTCAGCCAGCTCCACTTCTGCCCCGATGCCTAGCCCTGTGTCCCCACAGCTGGAGCAGCCAAAGTCACCACCGAAGCCTTACCCAGTGACTCCACAGCCAGATCAGCCACAGCCAGTGCTGTCACAGAACCCATATTGAACAGGTACAAAGAACCTCACCTTAGAATGGAGCATAAAAGAATATGTAAGCAAATTATAGGTTCCCTGGAAGAGAATGATATAGATGAATTAGAAAAGGTTCTGGAAGAAACTAAAAAAGGGAGTAAGGATGAGTAAGTGGCTGAAGCAGGAGTTACAGTTGTAGTGGGGGGTCTAGGAATGGAGAAAGGCATGCTAGGGATCAGAATAGGGGACCATGTAACATTGGTCATGAAGGAAAGGATATGGAAAGGTGAATTTGTGGATATATTTGCCCTGGTGGATAAAGAAATAGTGAAAAAATATGAGGATAAAGAAAGTTTTGGGAAAAGGGACATGGAGGTGGCTTGGTCTTGTTGGGAAGGAAGGAGGAGGCAAAGTGTTTGAGCAGGAGAACATGGGATGCATGGTTGCTGAGTTTTATGTACTACAGTGCTATCCTCCAGGAGGAGCAGCCAGAGTTGGTTACACCCTTACTGGCATACTTACTCATCTTGCGTAACACATACAAAATGAGGGGAGGGGCACAAATTGGCTGCAGTATGATGAATAATTTCACCAGAGAATGGCCAAGGACAGGGATGTGCAATGAGACACTCAGCACTCAGATTTATGGTTTGAAATCATTACGGTGCAAGGGGTCAGTAATGGACATTGGTCAAGGGATGAGACAGGACTGCAAAAATGTTGTAGGGGGTTTATTAAAGCACAGTGTATGTGGCCAAACTGTTCTTTCAAGCATGTTTGCTTCAAGTGCACAGGAGTACACCTGGCATCCAGGTACCAGATGTATGGAGACAGAAACAGTGAGGCCAGCACAGGTGGAGAACCCTTTAGGGGAGGTTTCTTGGGGGACATAGGGGACAGCATGGGGCTATGGGGAAGGGGTAAGGGGTGGGAGGGGGTTAGAGCAGGGAGTAGGTAGCAGGTGAGACAAAGGACAGACAGGTCAGGGGAATAAAGTACCAACTAGCATAGTCAACCAATAAAATTGGGAGTTTTGCAGGAATGAGTGAGGGACCACCCAGATAGGGAGACTGGTAGAGCATTGAGGGAGGAGTTCACCAGAGGGTTTTAATTTACACTTTATGGGAGAAAGGAAAGGTATGAAGACAAAGATAAACTGTGGTCAAAAGGCATCTTGGCACAAAAGATACAGAAGGAAATCAAGACAGGGAGGGTAGAGGGGCAATTTGTGAATCCACCATTGGACAATTTCAGAGGGTTTGGTCCCCAAGAAGCAACTGGGTGAATACAGGGTGATACATTACATGTGATACCCAGAAGGAGGGTCAGTGAAAAATTGTATTGGGGAAGAAGTTAGCAGGGTGACATACACAACTCTGGATGAAGCGGTGCAGATGATACGGGCAATGAAAGGGGAATGGTTAGCAAAAATGGACATTGAAGTGGCCTTCTGGTTGCTTCTGATGCAGCCAGCAGATCAGGATTTATTGGGTTTCAGTGTTGAGGAAAGTTCTGTTTAACAAGGCCGTGTCTATGGGCTGATCAATTGCTTGTGCCACCTTAGAGATGTTCAGCACCTGGCTACAGTGGGTGTTCAGGGTCAGGTATGGGAAATGGATGGTAACTCACTACCTGGATGATTTTATCTTGGTAAGAAGGGGAGGGTGGGTGAGGGGAGATGCTCAGGCAATTTTGGGTGATGTGTGAGCAACCGGGGCTTCCACTGGCAGAGGATAACATGGAAGGGCCCAGCAGATGTTTGGAGTTCCTAGCGATTGTTCAGACCCCCGGTTCAGAAATAGCAGTGTCAGTGGCTCAGCAGGTAGCACACTCACCTCTGAGGCTGAGAGAGCAGAAGGCTGTGGGTTCTATCCCCACACCAGGCACTTGGGTTAAATCCCAGTACTGACACTGTAGTGCAGCATGAGGAGGCTGCTGCACTCCTGAGGTGCCATATTTCGGATGAGACATTAAACCGAGGTCCCATCCGCCTGTTCTGGTGGTAGTTCAGGTGGATGTTAAAGATCCCATTGCACTTCTCCAAAAGAGCAGGGAAATTTCCCCGGTGCCCTGGCCAAATTTCCCCCCATTCACTAGAATACTACCAACAGCTTAATCTAGTTCAAAGTCAGTTGGCATTTATCTGTATCCCCTTCCCCCGGGTCGTGCCTGAAAATAGGCAGAATTTGTCTAGTGCACTTACCTGGTCAACAAACACTAAAGAAAAAGAAAGAAAGATTCAAAAACTAAAAGGTTTGTTGGGGGCAGTGAGAGGAAAAAGACGGGCTCTGCTGAACACGGTACAGCAGCTACTTGGGCACTTGAACTTTGCTTGTGAGCTATAGCACCAGGGAAGGCTTTCACGTAACAGTTGATCAGGGCAACAAGAGGAGCCACCCAGCTACATTATAGATATTACAGAAGGGGTCAGATAAGTTCCCAGAGTCATATAATGGGGTGACATTTCAGCAAGATGAATGGGTTTTTAATACGGATTTAGAGCTATACACAGATGCAGTTGGGGGACATGGGATGGGGGGTTACTTTAAAGGAAAATGGGCCCCCAAGCAATGGCTGGAGAAATGGATAAAAAAGAGAGAGAACAGGGATATCACATATTTGGAGATTTTCCCAATATACTGTAGGTGGTCTGAGTGCTATGAGTGGAGAAGTTATGCAACCAGAAAGGAACTATCTGGTGTGATAATAAGGCAGTAGTGGACAAGCTGAATAAGAGGAGCAATATCTGGCACACAATAATGACAGTAATGAGGCAGCTAGTGTTGCAAGGCTTATGACTGAGCATGTCTTTTAGGGCAAAACTCATCGAAGGGGTATGTAATACTGTGGCTGATAGCCTCTCCCATCTCCAGTTGAACAGGCTCTAGGCCATGGCCCCAGGGGCAGAAAGCAAGAAAAGAGCAGTGTCTCAGCACATGTGAGAGATTGGTTGGACAGAGTCACATTGCCCTTTCACAGCTCACGGTCGGCCAGGACATTCAGGAACTAAGAGGGGTCATGGAGAATTTTCCAGATTTTCAGAGCAAAACAAGGCATTGGGGTAAGTGAGGCAGTTACAGAAGAGCAGGTGGTCAAGTTTATGGTGAGCAAGTGGAGAGACAGAGTGGCACATATGTCCATGGGTGTATGCCTATCACCCATAGGCCTAGTATGTAGCCTGAAAGGTTGGGGGACGCAGGAAAAGGAAAGTTAGTGAAAAGAATGATGCAGGGTTGGTTGAAGCTTAGAGGAAAAGAGGTCAATGAGAGGCATCCCATATCAGAGGCACTCCTGGCTTAGTTATTGGGAGCCCTGCCAAGGGTCTGTCATTTAGCAGCCAAGGCATGTCTATTCACTGCAATATGCATGACCATCTTGCATGGGGCATGTAGGATAAGCAAAGCATTAGGACAGTTGGGGTCTAAGGGGAGACAAGGTTTCCTTTGGAAACAAGTGCAATGGCAAGGGGACTGGTTGGGTCTACGGCTGCAAAAGTCCAAATGGATAAAGCAGGAAAATGAGTGATAATCTCGCTACAATGACATGAAAGGAGGGGATATGCCCAGTTTGGGCAATACAGGGTTACATTAAGCTGACAAGGGAGAGGCAATTGTTTATCCATGGGAATGGAGCCCTGGTAATGGAGGCACAGTTGGTGACAGTAATGAAGAGAAGCCTAGAATTCATTGGTGGAGATCCAAGGAGGTATTAATTCCACTTCTTTCAGATTGGAGCTGTCTTGGATCAGAGGAAGAGGTGAGAATGAAGTGGGAAGATAGTCTTGGACTGCTATAAGAAGTATGTGAGTGGGAGTCACATGATGTAGTTAGTTGTGTAGCAGCTTCTATAGATTGCTCCATCTACCCGATGATTTAATTTAGATTTTTTGCTGCCTCTAACTCTTGCTAATCACTCTAAATTAGACAGCTGGTCCTGCTACACAGTGGGGACATCAGATACCACTGAGATAGAAGCTAAAATGCAGATGTTGCCTCCTAAACATATGCCTCTGCCAACGCCGGAGGAAACTACAAAAAAAGCCAAGGCCCAAGCAGCCATTGGGGCTGCTCCACAACTACTACCACTGCTGAATCCAACTTGCTGACAGTAGAGAGATTTTTTTGAAATTTCTGCCTTTCTGGGAGGAATTGAGAACCCTTACCTTGGAATTCAAATCCATGGCCGGGGCACTGGAGGATATTTCTAAACCGACTGCCAACAATGAAGTGTCTGGTTTCCTTTGAGAAGAAGCATGACAAAATTGAACTGTAGATAGTGGCTAACCACCAGCACATTAAACGGCTAGAAGCCAAAATTAAGTATGTCGAGGAGAGAAGTCATCAGAACAATGTGGTGTTAATTGGCCTACCTGAAAGAGAGGAGGGGGTTGATATATATATAATCTTTGTGCAGAAGCTCATCTCAAAGCTGGCAGGCCCTTCTCCCTACGGTGCAAAGTACACCATTGAGCATACTCACAGGGCTCTCAGACCAATGCCACCACCTGGAATAGCTCCCAGACCTCTAATGAATTTTTTGGAGTGTCAACACTTTCTGGCTAAAATGAAGGACATGCAGGAGATAAAATGGGAGAATGCTAAGCTGCACATGACCCAAGACTTGCTTACCTTAGTGCACCAGCGTAGAGCCCAATTTCATCCCATCATGTCCAGATTGATAGCCATTGGTATTAAGTTATGAATGGAGTATGTGGCCAGGCTGCAAGTCCAGATCAAAGGTATCTGGGTTGCTTTTGAGGAAGTTGAGATAGCTAAGTCAGAGCTCAAGAGATCTTTCCTGGATTTATTTCAGGACTGTTGATCATGATTAGAGGTTTTGTGTTGCTTGGACTGAGCTCTGCTGTTGTGATAAGCAGTGTAAATATGCTTCTTTGATTGTTTGATTGTTTGCTGGCTCCAGAAGGTCTCTGACCCCCTCCTTCCCTTTTCAACTCAGTGGGCCCGATGATCTATCTTGGCTGCATCCTGTGGGGAGAGAGTCTTCCTTGATTTCATGTTCAGTTTCAGCAATGCTAATTGGGATTAAGCCCTTTATGCACAGGCTACTATATGTGCAAGAAGGACATCACTGTTCCACGAGCCTGCCAGGCTCATAAGGTCCAGTTGTAAAGTGCCTGATCAGAGACTTTTAGTTACTTCAGTTTGGGAACATGTTTTTAAGCTCCGACTTTGGGGGCTACCTCAGAATAGTTGAGGATCATGTTCATTGTCTTTTTTGTTTCTCCAGTGTTCTCCACTTAAGGAATAGTTTACTTGGAGGAAATCTGAGGAGTTTCAACCTACATTGTTTAATTTCGTTTAATGCTGGGCCGGGCTATGATAGGGGTAATCGAAACTCTACTGCCATATAACATAAGTAATGGAGGCTACTATTATAAAGGGAATGGGTGGGTAGAGGGAGAGTTGGCGAGCGGATAAGCTGTACATCATGGACTGTGGTGTGATTATGTTGGTAGGGTGATATAGATTGGTGTTTTACCTTATTCAGCACTTATATTTTATGATGTTAGACATGTCAATGCAGTTAATTCATCAAAGGGTTTCTTGGGGGGCTTTTGCTTTGGTATGGTGCTTGTTTTGGGACAGTGTTTATACAGAGGGATGATGGTATTGGGTTGGGGGGAGGGTGGGGAATGGGGAGGAACAGAGGTGCAGCACCAGCTAGAATACCGGGTAAGATTGCTGTTGTTCTGGATATTCATTTATATTAGGGATCCAGCTACTGATTGGTGTCTCAAAAATGGCTAGCCCAGTTAAAATAATTTCTTGGAATGTACGTAGGATAAGGAATAAAACAAAAAAATATCAGATTCTTAAACACTTGCACAATATAAGGGGGCAAATTGCTCTATTTCAGGAAACCCACCTGTTAGAAAGGGAAGTTAATCTGTTTAGGAGGCAGTATGTGGGACAGGTGTACATGGCAGGGAATAGCATGCAAAGTAGAGGGGTTATGGTGCTGATCTCATGTAAAATCCCCTTTGTCTGTACTCAATGCGTCAGTGACTTACAGGGTAGGTATATATTTCTTAGAGAGACTCTTAATAGATCGGAGGTGATTCTAGGTACTATTTATGCCCCAAAACTGACTCACCTTCTTTTTTCACCTATTTAAGCATGCTGCTATCCCAATTTCTCCCACTCCCATTTTTGATAGGAGAGGACTGGAACTTCCCCTTTGACCTGGATCTAGACAAGTTGGACAAATGACGCGCTGGACTATCTCCTGTCCAGAGAGCTCTGCATGAACTGACAGACCATATAGGACTAAGTAATCCCTGGAGGGTGCTACATCCCACTTCTAGGGACTACACATTCTGCTCCACTGTTTATGACTCCCTATCCTGTATTGACTACTTTTTAGTCAGTAAATCACTCCGAGGGGGGTCCTGGATTGTGGAATAGATCCCAAGATTATCTGCAATCATGCACCTATAGATTGCAGGATAGAGTTCTTCACCTCCCATTCTGAGGAAACAATACGGAAATTAAATAATCAGATATCGCCGGCCCAGTGGCGCTGAGGCGCTGGACGCCACACCTTGCGCTACGCCAGTGACCCAGGTTCGGGAACGAGCCCGGGTCGTCGGCGGGGGCAGAGAAGGATTGAGCGTCCATTGACTGCTCTCTTTCTCTGGGGGTGGAAGTGGGAATCCCTCGCTGTTCTGTCAGCTCCTAGCGGTGGCTGGGAGCTATGACAGGTCAGGGGCAAGCTAGTGGGGATGTACTGTGGCAAGACGTTGGGAGAGGGCACGTGTGGGAGCACGCGCGCTCTGGTCCCTTGACATAATTGCATGCTACAGACGTAGGAGAGGTAATGGAGGAAGAAATTCTTGCGGGCTGTATGATGGCCGGATGGGCGGCCCCTGCCGGTCTCTGCCTGGATGCTCCCCTGTACTGGCAACCACTCGATCCCGTGATGTGGGTTACGTACCCACCATGGCAAAACAGATCGTGACAGAGGATGAAGGTGAGGGGTTGAGCTTGGGATGGGGGAAGGTCTGGGGGCTGGCTGTCTGACCGGACTGGGGAGGAACCATTGGTAACACCCCCCCAGCCACATAAGTAGGTAAAATATAGAACAAAAAAAAAAATCAGATATCAAAGGACGAAAAGATTACAAAGCACATTGCAATATGTTTAGACCAATTTACAAAAGATAATATGGGGACAACTGGGAAACTGGATTTGGAGTAGGGGGCATTAAAGTGCTATATTGGGGCAAATTAATTAAAATTGCAGCTAACAGGAAAAAAAGTGCCCTCTCCCCTCTATCCCAAATTAGAACCACAGAATCACAATTATCAAATAAGACAGGAGAACAGATTAGACAGAGTGTTATTAAACTCAGAAATCAATACTGTGATCTCTTAAGGGACAAAGCTGAACTGGCCATCTTGAAAATGAGGGTCACTTATATTGACCAGGGAGAAAAGGCAGGCAAATTACTGGCCCTTAAGGTTAGGAAACATGAGGCATCGAGAACAGTCACTGCAATTTGTTCACTTGCAGATGGCTCCCTTAAGATCAATCCCAGAGAAATCACCATATAATTAGAGAAGTATTATAGGACCCTATATAGCAAAATGCCCAATATTCCTCCACAGCAAATGGTGGATGACTTCCTAGACAAGTTCCCCCTCCCCACTCTTTCAGAACAGCAGAAAGCTTCACTGTTGGCCCTCTTCTTGGAAACCAAGATTGCAGGTGTAATCCAAAATCTACCATCAGATAAAGCCCTAGGGCCTGATGGATTCTACCTCAATTTTTGTAAAATATTTGCACCCAAACTTTTCCCCTGGCTCCATGAATTATTCCACCACATTTTGTCATCTGACTTTACAGATGTTCGGCTGATGGAGGCTCTGATAATTGTCCTGCAGAAGCCAGGGAAAGAACCAGAGTTGGTTACCAGTTGTCGGCCAGCTTCACTGCTTAGTTATGATGTAAAAATATTGGCTACGCTCTTAATGGGCCGACTTAGTAGTGTTTTACCATCCCTGATAGGCCCAAGCAGGTTGGATTTATGAGAGGAAGATCGTCCGTGGATCATCTCCATAAACTGGCCCATATTTTCTCAGCATCCAGGGATACAGCCTTTGCCTCAGTATTGGTATCCTTGGATGCTGAGAAAGCCTTTGATTGGGTACACTGGCAGTTTATGTTTAGGACTATGCAATGTTTCAGATTCCCCCCACAGTTAACTCATTGGGTCCAATCGCTTTATACTAAACCATCAGTCTATATTTATTGTAGTGGGGTATTCTCCTTGGCTTTCCCATTGAAATAGGCACCAGATAGGGATGTCCTCTATACCCCATTATTCAATTTATACTTAAAGCCCTTAATAGTTAAGCTAAAGGAATGCCACTCTATCCATGGTATCAGACTGGGGTCACATGAGGAGAAAATCTCCACTTATGCAGACAATATACTCTTACATTTATCCCATCCCTGTGATTCTGTACCAGTGGCACTGGAAGTGATCTAGGAATACAATTCCTTCTCTAATTACAAGGTACAACTTGAGAAAACAGCAGTCTTCCCCTTGAATGCCCAAATCCTCAAGTTTGATATCCAAAATTAGGGTCTGAATTGGTCACCTAAATCTCTCATATACCCAGGCCTGCATTTGGCTAGAAGTGAATACCAAATGAAAAAACTCAATTTAGATGCAACTTTCACCACAATACAATAACATCTGTTACATTGGAAGTCACTACCTCTGTCCCTCTGGGGATGCATTAATTTAGTAAAAATGAATGTTTTACCACTCTCTTTTTACCCTCTTAATCTTCTTAATCTGTGGCTACCTCTCAGCTGGTTTAAGAAGATGCATACATGTATCTCAGCATTCATATGGTAAGGGAGGGCACCATGGAGAGCTTATCATAAACTGGCAGCCCCTAAGTGTCTTGGCAGCCTCAGGCTCCCTCACTTTGCACTATATTACTGGGCCAGTCATGCCAGCAAATATCTCTGCTGGTTCTCAACCGGGGGGGAGAACAAGAAGCACTACCTTATGTACCCACCTGGCTCTGGATAGAAAAAGATATGATAACCGATAGTGGGATATCCCCAGTGGCCTTACTACACCTATAATCTAGGGACCTGCAGTCAAGGCTGTGCCAGTCACTAATTTGAGTATCAGAAAGGGTCACTGTGCAATTATATTCACTCTTGAAATATAAACATAATCAGGATCTCAAGCAGCCCCTAGTCCAGAATCCCAATTTTAAAATAGGGGGTAAATTAATTTCCCCATCCTGGATCCCCCAACTAGCCTTGGTGGAAGTGGAGAGTTTTGCTGCTGAAAATGAATCTTGGCTCCCTTCTGATGAGATACTGTCCAAATTTTCTATCAATAATAAACTGGCTTTCATAATCTACCAGCTTAGACATATGCTAGTCCAGAGCTCTAGATCTCCCTTTGTGTTCTCACAGTTGGGTGTTTTTATAAGGTCTCTCCATGCACTTGCATTGCAACCACATGCTGTCTCTCAAATATATGCTAGTTTATATTATCAAAAGCATTTCAGAAGGTTAGAGGGTTCCTAACTATTGGTCTTCACTTTTTTCAGGGGAAGACCACTACTGGCAAAATATCTGGAAAGATTGTCACAGATGTATAACTCAGGATAGACTGAGACTTGTGCAGCTGCACATACAGAATGGCATGTACATGACACCATCCAAATTGCACAAAATGGGGAAAGTGGCTTCCCCCAATGCATGAGGTGTAATAGGGAGGAGGAGGAATCCTTACACCACATCTTTTGGCACTGTACCAAGGTAGTCCCCCTTTGGAAACTTATCAGGGAAAGAGCTGACCCCTTACTGAGTCTGGGGATCTCTTCACTCCAGAAACATGTCTGGTGGGTGAGTTTGGGAGTATTTTGGTGATAGAATGCAGATATTTGATGGCATTGATTGCCTTTTCAGTAAAGAAACTAGTTCTTCACCATTGAAAAGATGAGGAAGTAGTCTCCTATGTGGAATGGTTGCAGGAACTCCTTCTTAATCTAAGCACTGAAAAAATGATAGCTAGTATCCGTAACTATACCCATAGCTATAAAAGCATATGGGAGAGGTTTTACACCCTATACTCCTTATAAAGCCCTTACCTTGAATAATCTTTCCTGGTATCAATTATCTATGCAAGGTTGCAGAGTAGCTACTAGCGCCTCATGGGGTGGGAGTTGAGGGGGAGGGACAGCAGGATTGGACTGTGTTTATCATTGACATTACATGTATACATTGTCTGTCACCTTGTGAAATAATAAAATATAAATTAAAAAAAGAAGTATGTGAGTGAACTGACCTACTAATGTTGTACATGCTTTATTTCAGGTGGAATAATCTAGGGTCCAGAGAAAGAATAGGGCTGGGTGGGTGGGTGGAGTAGGGAGAAAAACATGAATGGTGGCTTAATCTCTGTTTCTTTAATCCCACAGGCCCCATGGGATGGCAGGAAGTATTGATCTGTGGACACTTTTTCATTCATTGCACTGTGAGGAGAGTGGCAGGTTGATCTGGGTGGAGACAGCTATATCAAGATTGGAATAGTGTCAGGTTGTACTGGAAGGGAATCAGAGGGATGCATTGGTCACAACTTCTGCTGTTGTTGGAGGAATTGAGGATGACGGCCAGAGCTGCATTTGTTAATAGTACACTTGTGGGGCAATGATCTGGGCACCAGGTCCTCACTAGAGATTTTCTGGCCAATAAAAGGGGAGATGGCAAGGGTGAAAGAATGATGGCCAGGAGTGGAGGTAGCATGGTCAGACACGGTGCCTAGGTGGATATTGAGACAGGCCAGGGATTTTTTATTTTATTTCATTTTATTGAATCTCAGAATTAAGACCTTTGAGCCAGGGGCTCTTTTACAAAGGCTCTACATCAACAAGGAATTATACAGGGGAGGGAGGCACAGGCACAAGTACATTGGGTAAAAATACACAGGCTTGGTGAGGTACAATAAATCCAGGAGACATTTGAAAATAAACCTAGTACATACAATGCATGATAATACTGATATTAAGTGCTAAGGTTAAAAATACATACTAATACTGATATTAAATGCTAGTGTTAAAAATATAGCCAGACATTGATGGAGGGCAGGTGTACAGGCAGACAAAGCCAGTTAGAAGCAATCTAGAATAGTGATGAGTTATGAGACATAAACAGGCCAATAGATGGAGGAAGAAAAGAAGAAAGAGCAGTCAAGGAGGTTGACTTTAGACAGGGGATAATAGTGATGATTTTCCAGGTTATAGTGTGGGAAACATTGCAGAGGAGCGTAGACTCGCTGGTGACACAGAATAGCAGCCCAAGAGGGTGTTGTCTTTAAAATGGCAGGATAGGTATAAGCAGAGAGCCACCAGGGTTAAGTGGGACAGTCACAGCAGCTGCAGTTGACTAGGTGCTGTCGAAGACAGCTTTTGAAAGGACAAATTTTTGGAGTAGATTGGAGGTGTGTGGGGAGGTTGCTAAACAAGCTAGGTGCTCTGTACATAAATGATCTATGTCCTTGAGATGTCCGGCATAAAGGTACCTGTAATATTAGGTTGGGTGCGCTTCTCATGCAATGCATGTTAGTGTGGGCCCTGACGAGGAACTGCTTGGTAGATAGGGGGGCTAACCCTATATGGATCTTTTTGGCAGTAAGACAGGTGTAATAGGAAATTCTGCACTGGAGGTTAAGCCAATTGGACTGTGCGTATAGGTTACAGGTATGTGTGTCCCTACTAGCACTAGTAATTAACCTGCAGGCTTTGTTAAGAGTAACCCCCAAACTTCCGAGGGCAGTGATGGTGGCAGCACCATAAAATACAATGCCTTAATCAATGATAGACAGCATGGAGTGACTCACTGCAAGGCATAGTGCCTCTTGGGTCATATAGTGCCGATATCTATGAAGGAGGCCTAGCCTGATATTAGCAGTTTTGGAGATATTATTAATGTGTTCTTGATAGTAGAGAGTACTGTCTAGAGTGATGCCCAGGTACTTAAAACTACTTACCTGCTCAAGCTGTGTACCAGTATTGTTGGAGATGGGTAGTTGGGCTCTTTTTAACTTGTTATGAGTCCCAGCAAAAACCATCACTTTGGTCTTTTTATAGTTCATAATTAATCTATGCTCAGCAAATCAGGCTTTAATGGAGGTAAAGCTATGTTGCAAGACACTGGGAAGTGGTGTAGGATCAGGCTGGCTGGTGTAAATCACAGCATCATCTGCATACAGGAGAAGGTTACAAGGGCAAGCTAGGGGAAGGGTATTGAGGTACAGGTTAAATAGTAGGGGACCAAGGATTGATCCCTGTGAAACACTAAATTGCATGGGGCAGCTACTTGAGAGTGAGTCTAAGATTGTTATGCATTGAGTTCCACCACCTAGATAAAGAGAAAGGGAACATTGTTTAATCAAGGAATAGCACACTAAGCTGAAGTTCATTTCCTGATGTGACCTGGGAGCACACTGAAGTTAAGTGACTTGCTCAGGATCACACGGTATGCACCTAGGTGGCTGTGGGATTCAAACCCAGGTCTCCAGATCTGCAACTCACAGCTTTAATCCACTGTGCTATACTGCTTTCTATAACTTCTGAACCAGAAGGTAACGTGACATCACTGGAGAGTCCTATGGAGGGTAGGGTCTGGAGCAGTAAGGAGTGATTGACTGTATCAAATAAGATCTATATATATATATATATATATATATATATAGACCCTACAAGGTGACCACAGTCAAGTGCTTTATGGATATAGTCTGTGTAGGTGAGGAGGGTGGTGGCAGTGCTAAGATTTTTCCTCAACCCATGTTGCTGAGAGCATTGAATGCCATGGGCAGATAAATATTCAGTTAGCTGTTGAGCCACTAAGCATTCAAGGGCATTTGAGAGGGGTGGTAAAAATTAAATTGGGGCAGTAGTTGGCATGGTTTGCTCTGCCGCCACTATGGTGGATTGGAGTCACAACTTCAGCTTTCCAGACAGAGGGAAATTGACCAAGGTGTAGGGACAAATTTAGAAACCAGGTGAGCGAGGGCAGAACTGCATCAATGGAGAGGAGAGGCAGTTTGAGGTCAATGGTGACAGAGCTGTGCCTTGACTTATAAAGCACCTTCATAAGGTGCTTCCTGGCAGCAGAAGGGGAGACTGACCTGAAGCAGAACTAGGGAGCATTTGGAGGGGGGGTACTATTATGGGCAATATCCCCAGCAGATGGCTCATCGAAGACATTGTGGCGGGGGGGGGGGGGGGACTCCACTCAGGACAGTGAATGAAGTACTGAAAATGTTAGCCATTTCATTCAGGTCTTGAACAGTGACTCCATTAAAGTTGAGTAAGGTGAAAGGGGACTGATTGGGCTTACCCATAAAGTTTTTAATATTGTCCCAAAATATTTTACTACTAGCCCAGGAGCAAGCAAATATGCCTTGGTAGCGTGTGGCCTTTGCCAACCAGATAGCAAAGGTGCAATTATTTCTGGCAGCTTTATAGCGATGCCAGTCTCTAGGTTTGCAAGTGGCTTGCGCTTCTTGCCAAAAGGCGGTCACAAGTGGCCATTAGGTGCAGAAGAGAGGATGTAATCCATGGGTTAGAGACACCTTTAACCTTCTTTTTCCTGAAAGAGACAAATAAGTCACAGGCCATGTTGAATAGGGTGATGAAGAAGTTAGTACCTTGTCAGTACTTTCAACAAAGAAGACTGGCGACCAATCACAATTGATGAGATATTCCTGGAACAGTTCTTGATGCCCTTTTTTGAGAAACTATTGATAAGAAATGTTGCAAGGATGTTTAGGGGCCTTCTTGGTCCAGTGACATGTTATTGGGGGAGAATGGTCACTCAGAGTGTCAGGTAACAATGTGGTATCTGTGATCCTCTCAGGGCAGTTAGAAAATATAAGTTCAATCAGTGTGCTTGTACCAGTCCTATAGTTTATTCTAGCAGGATTAGAGACCATCTGGGAGAGGTTGATGGCTATGGCTGCATCCTTGTAGGGGACCGAATCAGGAGACAACCAGTTGATGTTAAAATCCCCTGGAGCAATGACCTCCATGCCTTTAGATAGATTAGCAATAAAGTCAAGAAACGAGTAGAAGCCTTTGGGATTCTCTTTAGGTGGAATGTAGACTGAGAGGGTATTAATTGATTTCCCTTTTTTACCTAATGTAATTTTAACCCCAATTGATTGAGCACCATCCTTGGCGGGCAGTGTAGGTAGAACCTGGCCTTGTAGGGAGTCCAAGACGTATAGGGCACAACCACCACCATGTTTACCAATCCTATCAGTCCTGTATAAAGTGTAACCACTGAGGGAGACTGCTGAGTCTGGTACCTTAGGGGAGAGCCAGATTTCAACTATGGAGAGTACATCAGGCCTGTGCTGTAGCACCCAGACCTGCAGTTGATCTTGCTTGGGCAGGAGGCATCGAATGTTAATGGAGGTGAGTTTAAGACCCAAGAGACTACTGCTGCTACCAAATGGTTGTTGCAGGGGCCCTGGGTTGGGGTGCAGATTACCTGACAACAGCAGTAATGGCAGGAGCTGTCTGACCAGGATGTATCTAAAGAGTTTACATTTGGGCTTGGGCGGGGGTGTAGTGGATTTGAGGACGATTGTAATGGTCATTGGAGAGGAGAGATGGAGGGACAGTATAGCCTAGAGGATAGAGGAATGAGGTGTGATCAAGCTTGATACATCCAGCAGACCAGACCTGAGTTTTGATTCTCACAACCTCCACTTGCATACTGTGTGACTCTGAGCAACTCACTTAACCGCCCAGTGCTCCCAGGTCGCCCCTGAAAACAGGCACTTGTGCCTAGTGGGCCTTACCTGGTTACCAAAGACTAAAATAAAAAATAAATAAACTATGCCTGGCAGGACAGTCAGCAATTAAAGTGAGAAATAAACTTTACTGGCTTGAGGGACAAGACGAGACGAGTAGACTGGTCAAAGTACCAGACCCTGCAGGAGCTGGGAATGTTGGGGACAGGTCTACATTGTGTACAGAAATGTTGTCTGAGGTGAGTGGCAAAATTAGTGTTAGGAGAGCACTATGGAGAAAGTAACAATAAAGAGCCATCGTTTGTCCGTGGTCTGTTCCAGATGTGGGGTAGGCACCTAATATGTATCTTACCATGTGGAGGAAGGGATGGCTATGTCAGAAGGCAGCAAAGGGGTTGTATGTTGCCAGAATTAGGATAATGATTGCAGGAACGTAGCATACAATTGTACCCCCAAGATAGTGTAGTGGTCAGGGAACTCATCTCCATTGCAGAGGGTCGCAGATTCTCATCCAGACGGGACAGATCAAGGGATACTACCAGAAACTGGGGCAGCCAGAAGGGTGAAATGGCCACACAAGAGGCAAGAAGAGGCTAGAGGATGAATCAGAGTATTCAGAAGCAATAGTAATATGCACAAGGGTGACTCCTAGTTGTGACAAAGTATAACAAACTAATGGGCAAGTGGGGACTTAGGTTCAGCTCAGCACATAGTCACATGACCCCTATGAGGTATAAATCAAAGGCAAACCCAGGGTGGGAGGGGCATTCGAAGCAAAATGTCGATGGGCTAACACAGTAAGATGGTGTTCACAAGTTTCAACACTGCTGAGAGGCTCCGTTTTCCAGTACCTTGTTTCTGTGTGCTGCAGGTTGCTCTGTGGGATGTACACTCCACTTGGAGTGCTGAGGTAAAATGGAGGATTCTGTGTGGAAGAAGAAAGGGATAAGGTGAAGGAGGTATCTGGAGAAAGACAAAGGAATTAAGGCAGGAAACCAGAGAGTGAGATGAGGGATTGAACTGAGTATGCTCAGCAACAGAGGGGTGAGAAGAAAGAGGAGACTAAAGTGAAGTGGAAGACATTATCTGAAGTAAGGGAAAAAAAGAAAAGAATGCACAAAGGTAAGCTAACCTACAGAGAACTCACTGGCTAAATTGCAGCAAAACCAAAGCAATGCAGGCTCTGAGTTAAATAAATTAAGGCTACAGCACAAAACAGAGTAAAACTACAAGTAAATGAATAAACAGCTGAGTAGAAAACAATCTAAACTTGAATGCAGACATTTAAAACATTTTAGTAGCACAGTAAGATGGTGTGTGCAAGCTTCAACAGTGCTGAGAGGTTCTGTTTTCCAATACTGTACCTTGTTTCTGTGTGCTGCAGGCTGCTCTGTGGGATGTACACTCATAGATACATAGATACATAGATACATAGACAGTGTCGGCAGATAAGGGCCTATGGCCCACCCAGTCTGCCCATTTGAGCTTGTAAGTTCAGTTTGTTTTCCTAGAAGTCTGTTGCCCCTTACCCCGACCTCCAGAATTCCTTTATGTCTATCCCATGCATTCTTAAATCCTGTGATTGTTTCAGCTCCCACCACTTCCTCTGGCAGGGTGTTCCACTTGTCCACCACCCGTTCTGTGAAGAAATTCTTTCTCATATTTCCTCTGAATCATCCTCCCTCCAACTTCATCCCATGCCCTCTAGTCCTGGAACATCTTTTTCGCTTAAAAATAGTGTTTTCCTGCACCCTGTTCCTCCCTGTAAGATACTTGTATGTCTCTATCATATCCCCTCTCTCCCTCCTCTCCTCCAGGGAG
This sequence comes from Neoceratodus forsteri, assembly GCA_016271365.2. NCBI lineage: Eukaryota > Metazoa > Chordata > Ceratodontiformes > Ceratodontidae > Neoceratodus > Neoceratodus forsteri. Next base: position 652,277,997 of record CM057450.1, on the reverse strand, counting down.
TACATGTTCAGTTCCTTCAACCTGTCTTCATAGAACTTGTGATGCAATCCATGCACCATCTTTGTTGCCCTCCTCTGAACCTTCTCTACCCTGTCTATGTCCTTACATAGGTATGGTCTCCAGAACTGTACACTGTACTCCAGGTGGGGCCTCACTAGTGTCTTGTATAGCGGAATTATGACCTCCCTTTTCCTGCTGGTGATGCCCCTGCCTATACATCCCAGCATCCTATTTGCTTTACCTGCTGCCTTGTCACACTGTTTCTACCTTGAGGTCATCAGAGATGATAACCCCAAGATCCCTTTCCTGCTTGGTGCATGCTATATCCTCACCCCCAACTGATATATTGTGCCAGGGTTTTGTGCCCCATATGCATTATCTTGCACTTCTTTGCATTGAATTTCAACTGCCAAACCCTGACCATTCTTCAAGTTTCTGCAGGTCGCTTCTCATTCTGTCTACACCTCCGTGTGTCTACTCTGTTACAGAGCTTTGTGTCATCAGTGAACAGTGAAATTCTGCCTTCTAGGTCCTGCGCAATGTCACTGATGAAGATGTTGAATAGGACCGTCCCAGCACTGATCCCTGTGGTACCCCACTGGTCACTCTTCCCTCTGTGGAGTGACAGCCATTTACCACCACCCTCTGTGTCCTGCCACCCAGCCAGTTACCTACCCATCACACTACTGTCCTGCCCACACCCATATTCCCCAGTTTGTGTAATAGTCTTCTATGTGGCACAGTGTCAAAGGAGTGCTGAGGTAAAATGGAGGATTCTTGTTTCTGTGTGCTGCAGACTGCTCTGTGGGATGTATACTCCACTAAGAGTGCTGAGGTAAAATGGAGGATTCTTGTTTCTGTGTGCTGCAGGCTGCTCTGTGGGATGTACACTCCACTAGGAGTGCTGAGGTAAGATGGAGGATTCACAAAGGGGGGGATTACAAGTCATTGGACATAGCATGGAAGCAGACAAATAGGCAGGTAGGGGCCTATATGCAGTTAAATGGACAAATAGTTACAAAGCATGAACAGATACTGGAAAATTGCCCAGGGGTGTATAGAACAGTTGGGGTGCATCTATCTGAGTCAAGGTAGATACATTTAATGCAGACTTGGGGGAGGTAATAGAAAAATGGAGCTGGGAAAAAAAACACAACTAAAATGGGGGGCTCACCTCCACCGCAAGCTAATGAAGAAAAAAATAAAAGAAAAAGGGGAGGGACGCAAGAGGTAAAAGGGACTTGACCTGGGCGTACATCCAGCCTGGGGAGAGGAACTAATTGGTGTACACCCAGGGGGCACTGGAGCTAGGGTATGGGTGTACATCCATACCCAGCAGGGCAGACCGAGGCAATAAACAGGAGGAAGATGTACATCAGGGTGGTGAGACAGAAAAAGAAAGATAAAAGAAACAGATGCATTATCTTGACATTGAAATGGCTGTGGATATGGAACTGAAGGAACAAAAGATGAAATGATGATGTAAACAAGATAATGTAAACAGAAAAAAGCTGGAGATGTGATGTGGATTTCATTGTAATAAACAATTTTAACAACTGAGCACACAATGTATTAGGCTGTGATGTGATTTCTTTATGGAGAAGGGGAAACAGGGATGGGGGGGGGGTCCTGATTAAAAAGCAGGCCTATTTGGCCCTGGTCACAGGACCTTGGCAGATGGGTTGCTTAGTCAGATAGGAAAGTGAGCAGGGATGGGGAGGAGGTAAGGGGGGATTTGGACTATGAAACAGGTAATAAAGGGTGGGGCTATGATAGAGAGAAAAAGGAGGGGGCTAAAAAGGGTAAGGTCATTTAGGATTGGGTGGAAAAGAGAGGCGAGAAAGTGGGAAGAGGGGTTTAAAAGGGTTGGACAGAGGAAAGAGCCCACATTCTGACGCTGGCGATAAAGTCGTTATCCACCCACCCACCTTAATTTTGCAGTGGGGGGGAGGCTGAGAATGGAATGCTCTCAAAAGACACCTTCGGAAAGAGGGAGCCACAGTATGAGCTGCCAAAGCTGGAGGGCAGTAGGCGGTGAAAGAGCTAATAAGGTATAAAGTGAAGAAGGAAAAAGGGGTGAGGGCTGAGGAGAAAAAGAAAAAGAGGAGCAGTGTGGGGGGATACCCTGGCTTGGGTGTACATCCAGGCTGGCGGAGAAGCACCTCTGGGTGTACAACCAGGGGAGCACTGGAGGTAGGGTATGGGTGTACATCCATACCTAGCAGGAGAGAGAGAGAGAGAATAAGAAGGAGGAGGAGGCCACCTAGATGTACATTGGGGTGGCAAGACAGAAAAAGAAGCATAAAAGAAACCTGATTTATGGTGACATTGAAATGGGTGTGGATATGGAAATGAAGGAACAAAAGATGAAATGATTATGTAAATAAGGCAATGTAAACAAAAAGCTGGAGATGTGATGTGTATTTCATTGTAATAAACAATTGTGCCTACTGAGCACCCACAGCATTAAGTTGTGGCATGATTTCTTTATGGGGAAGGGGATCCAAAGACATAGATATGATCATTGCTACAGATGGCAGTACTCTAATATCAGTTCTGGCAACAGATATTTGGCCATAGCAGTCATTGACAAGAAAGTGTGACTTTCTATATAACATCCTGATGTACACTAAAAATAACCATCAACAGCTTAATCTGGTTCCAACTCAGTTGGCATTCATCCGTACACCCCAGGATGACGCTGAAAACAGCAGAATTGTCTAGTCCTCCTTTCCTGGTCAACAAAAAATAAATGTTAAAGAGGTGTTTTATATGCAGAAGAATGTTGTGTGTTCTGTGAACTACCATATTTTTCAGAAATTGGATGCAACACAAATGAATGGTTTCTGAATAGCAATCACAGCTCAACCTAAGGCTTTTGGCAATTTGTTCAATGTATAGCATTTGTCTAATCAGGAGAGCATTTTTCCATGATGAGTGGCTCATGTGTGTGGTCTCATTGTTAGGGCACTGGCTTGGAAACTAGGAAATCACAGTTTCAAACCCCCACAGAACAAAACATTCACTGTGTGACCTGAGCAAGGCACTTAACTTCCCAGTACTCTTGTCCATCCAGCTGCAGTAAGAGGGAGAAGAAGGACCCCACTGAAAATTAGATGACACATCTCAGCTGGGCTATCTTGAGTAAATAAATTATTAAAAAAGTGCACATCAGTTGTAAGTTAGGCAGTGTGGTCTGGTTAGATTTCACAGCAGTGAAACAAGACAGCCACAGGTTCCAATCCTATAACACTTTAATCACTTGCTTCCTGTGTGACCTTAAGCAAATCCATTTATGCTCCCTGTATTCAGGCCTCCCAACTGTTAAATTGTGTAGAACAGGCCACGTTGATTGAAAAATATCACATTGCATCTCCGTTGGCCAATACTTAGTAAATCAGCTGCAAAATAGAAATTGAATTCACATTTCTGAAAGGGTGCTGTAGTGCTTATTTAAATGTTTTGATACTACTTTATTTATTATTTATTTATTGAATTTTGATGACAGGGTAGGCCCACTAGGTCCCGAAGGTCCCTTTTTCAGGGGCGACCCGGGAATAACCATACAATAATAATTAAACAGTAGAACATAGGCAGATACAGGTTATCATGGGTATACAGTATTCGGCTGTGTACACATAGCAGTTGTAATAGTGGTTTCATATATGTAGTTGAAAAGTTGTTATTTCATTACATTACATTACAGTCTTCTATGTCCTACATATTAGCGAGACAGTACTGGAGATTCGTTAGGTATAATAGTACTGGAGCATCGGGAGGGTTAAGAGAGGGGGAGGAAAAGTTAGTGCTACTACCTTGTGGGGAGGGTTAGAGATTTTGGTATGGTAAGTAGGCAAGTTGTGGTCAGTAGTAGTAGTGTCAGGTGCGGTGGCACTGGCATACGCTTGTTGTCATAAGATAGGTCTTGAGTCTTGACCGAAAGCTCGGCACCGATTGGGTTTCTCTTACCTCCAGAGGAAGGTTGTTCCACAAGGTAGGGGCAGCATGGGTAAAAGAATTCTGACCTGCCTTAGTCCTAACCTTGGGTACCTCTAGTAACGTTAGGCCCGAGGACCTTAGGCTGCGCTGGTTTCTTTTTACTGTGAGGAGTCACCCTAGACTCAGGGGAGGCATGGGGCTAATAATATTCTTCGTCAGACAGAGCACAGGGTAACTGAGGTGAGCTCCGAAGGATGGCCAGTTTAGCTTAGCTAACGTCTCACAGTGGTGACTCCAGGAATGGGATAAGGTGGCAAAGCGGGCCACCTTGTAGTATAGAGTACATAATTTCCTGTACTCCAGCTTTGTAATACCCTGAATGACTGGGGCAGCATATGTTAGTGTTGGAAGTAGGACACTGGCTGCAATAGCCTTCCTGGCTTCTGGGGTTAACTGATCCTTAATCCGATACAGTAATCCGAGTTTTGTATGGATTACTTTAGTGACTTGTTCCACATGTTGTTTGAACATGAGACCTTGGTCGATGGTGAGGCTGAGGTACTTTGTCGAAGGGACTACTTCCAGCTTGTTGCCCTCAAGGGATGAAAGTTGGAGTAGTTGTGATCTATCTTGTCCAAGGGCTCTTGGTCCAAACAGCATGGCTTTGGTTTTGTTGGTATTGAGGACCATTTTATTCTTGATGAGCCACCTCTCCATGGCAAGAATATCCTCTTGGAGAGAAATGCGGAGGTCATCCAGGTTATCTGAGGTTTTGTAGATAACAGCATCATCCGCATATTGGATTAGGTTGCTGCTTCCACAGTGTTTGTGCAATTCATTTACAAACAACGATAACATAAGAGGCCCAAGTATAGACCCTTGGGGTACTCCGTCCATTAGGGGCTGTGGATTGGAGAGTTTATCCTGCCACCTAACCCTTTGTGTGCGATCTGAGAGGTAGCTTTCCACCCATTTGAGGGAGTGGGCATCTAGGCCTGTAAGGTGGAGTTTTTGGAGGAGTAGTCTGTGATCCACCCGGTCAAAGGCCTTGGAGAGGTCTATAAAGACTGCCCCTGTATAGGATCTGGAGTCTAGGTCTCTGAGCGCCAGAGGAGAATTTGGTCAGGGCAGTGTCTGTCCTGTGGTTAGCTTTAAAGCCATGTTGCTTAAGGAGACAACAGCATACTTGCCTCCAGATATTCTAAGTTGGGCATAGACCAGTTTCTCCTGTATTTTTGCCAGGGTACACAGCAAGGAGATAGGCCTGTAGTTCTCAATTGGTTCTGCAGGCCCTCCCTTATGAATCGGGTACCACATGCGCCTGCTTCCACAGCTCTGGGACCGATCCTTCAAGTAAGGACCTATTGATCAGCCAGGTGAGGGTCACAAGGAAAGCTATGGCCCCATCTTTTAGCAATCTAGCTTTTGAGTCCATCTGGACCTCCTGAACCTCTTGTTTTCAGGGTTTTCAGGATGGCCAGGACCTCTTTATTTTTCCAGTCTCAGGTGAAAGGGTGGGTGGTTGACCGCACAGGATCCAGCTGAGCGGATTGGTTGTTGGATACCAATGACCCTGCCTGATGTTTGTCAGGGTTTGAGAAGTATGTATTGAGGACTCGCAATTAGTGCCTCACCATGTAGGACCTGTCCATTAGCTGTGATAGGGCCCGTGGCTGTCTTTTGTCCCCCTTCATCAGTTCATTGATGTGGGACCAGAAGGTCCTTGGGTTACCAAGGTTTGCTTTCTGGAGGTGGATGAGATACTCCTTTTTTGCTAATTTGGTGGCCTGTTTACATTGGTTTCGGAGGGTTCTATAGATGACCCGGTCTACTTGGAGAGCCGTGTCCTTGAACTTTTTCCAGGCTTTGTCCCGGCTCGTCATCAGAGCCTTTGGGGGTAATCCACTTGTAGCAGTGGCCCTTTACTCGGTAAGTTTTAATTGGGGCCAGGAGATCAGCGGCCCACAAGAGAGACCTGTTAAAGTAGTCAACTGCCACTTCCAAGGTAGGGAGACTTCTTATCGGGCTCCAGTCCAAGTTGCATAAGACTGTGTTGTAGTGCTCCAGGGAGAACTTTGAGTGGTCCCTGAAGTGAGTATTCTAAGTGGATCTTACCGCTTTGTTTTTCCAAACACAGAAAGTGGGCGAGTGGTCACTGAGAGCATCTGCCATGGTGCCAGCCGCTTGCACGTTATTTGGGTTGGACACCAGTACCCAGTCGATGATTGAGTGGCTACCCGTTCTGTAGTTCAACCTTGTGGGTTGGGTGATTATCTGGGATAAGTTTGCCTCTTGTAGCACACCTATAATTGACGGCCTGGCCTCTTTGGCCCAATTCAGGTTGAAGTCTCCAAGGATGATGAGTTCAGATGCAAACTCAACTGTTAGGTTTTTTGTGAGAGTATCAAGGGATAGGAGAGCATCCTTTGGTGGACTATAGACACACCCCACGTTAAGGTGTTTGGCACCACCGAGGGTGATACGCACGAAGATTGCTTCGATTTCAGGGGGCAGTGTTATTTGCAGGTTAATACGAGCAGAGACCAGGGTGGCCTTCATGTAGATGAGAACTCCACCCCTTTGTGGATTCTATCCTTGCGAAACAGACATATCCTGGGGCGGCAAATGTGGGTCTAGGATCGAAGGTTTTAACCAGGTCTCGGAGACTGCAAGCACATCAGGGTTATAGAGGGCTAGCCACGCTTGTACTTCCTGAGTTTTTGGTCTAAGGCTACAAGTATTCATGTGTGCTAACCTCAGGTCCCTGGCTGCCGTCCAGGTTGGGTCTTTGGAGGAGGAGATATGGGTATTGTCAACACCTGGGCCGGGGTTAGGTTGAATGTCCCCTGCCCGCATTAGCAAGGCTGTTTGCAGGAGGCTGAGAATAAAGTTAAGGGGTGGGCATCTAATTTTTTTAGGTTTGTTGGTCATTAGTAAGATAGCGCTGTAGCAGATCCCACTCCTGCTAAGCTTGGCAGCAAGTAGGAGGGCTGAGTTGTCAGTAGGGGGTGGGCCATGAGAGTGCCAGGACTGGAATGGTGCAGGTCCGTTAGGGGGCTGTGTGACTGGGGCTTGATTACCAGCTAGCCAGTCGACCCATAGTATTGCGGCGATGTACAGGGCAGCAGGGAGGAGACCCTTGTTTGGCCAGAGCTGGCCAGAGATACTAGTCTTCGGGGACCCTCTGACTGGCATTTTAACCTTATGTGGCATTATTAGGATGGAGGAGCTTTGCCTTGTATTAAGGATTAGGGTGAGTTGAAGAGGAAAGGCTGGGTGCTGAGGGGAGCCAGGACAGTAAACTGTCTTGAGCCTAGTTGGATTATATCTTTTCTATTACTTTTACTATCTGCGTTTCAAACCCTTAACATTCAGCAACTTGTAGGATTATTCTAGGTATTGGTTACTAACACTGATGTGTGAGAGCTCTAAAGCAACAGTACTGTGTAAAAGCCTCTTAGGGTGGTACCTGTTAAATGACTTTTACTATCTTAGTTACAGATCCTTGACATTCAGTATACTTTATGATAATAGTATTGGTTACTAACTCCGATAAGGACTTTATAGGTAATAGCACTGTAGCAACAGAACTATATGAAGTCAGCACGAGAATAACCCAGTGTAAAAGTCAGTTGGAGATAGCTGTATTGCTGACTAGAGAATAGAAACAAAAAATAAAAACAAAGGAAAAAAAAAAAAGAAATAAGAAAAAAAAGAAGGATTGAGCTAGCTGACTATCATGTTTACACCTTTCAGCAATAAACACTGTTAAGACCATATAGTCTACTGTATGATATCACCCTTTAACAGATTAGACTAGTGTGTGATATCAAACTTTAACAAATTAGTTCTCGTTCAACAGTTAGTCCATTAGTGTTCCGTTTAGGTAGCAGGGAGAAAGGTAATGGGTAGAAGCAGACTGTGCTACTGGAGGTGTTCCTCCTCCTTGCTTCCTATAGGTGTAAGGCTCACCAAGGGCGGGGCTGCCTTCTATTTAACAATGCCCAGAGAACAGGGCGGGAGGGTGAGCACTTCAAAAAAAAAAAAAATCCACAGTTTTTTGCAGTTGCAACGGGGGAGGTCCGCCGTACTCATTAAGCTCCCGGCACCTCAACCCCGCGGTTTTCAATTTTTCGATAGTCCCTTGGTGATGCACTGGGGGGGCCCGATGCCGGCGGTCTCCCTCACCACCCCGGTCACTCTGGTAAGTCTGAGTGCTGAGAGGGGGGAAGCAGCCTATTTACCTGGCTGCATACCACGTCACTCCCCCTCTCTGCCAATGGGCTCAGGTCCAATTTTGGAATTTTCAGCAGGGGAAAAAAGGCGCCAAGCAGGACCTGGGACACTGGATCTGGACAAAGGCTCCACCAGGAGCAAGGGGCTGATGACGGATGGTCTCGATCTCCGTTTCAGCGGGCGTCCGGTGTGGCAGAGAGGTAGCTCTCAGAAAAAATCCACAGTCTTTTGCAGTTGCAACAGGGGAGGTCCGCCGTACTCATTAAGCTCCCGGCACCTCAACCCTGCGGTTTTCAATTTTTCAATAGTCCCTGGGCGATGCACTTGGGGGGCCCGATGCCGGCGGTCTTCCTCACCACCCTGGTCGCTCCGGTAAGTCTGAGTGCTGAGAGGGGGGAAGCAGCCTATTTACCTGGCTGCACACCACGTCACTCCCCCTCTCTGCCAATGGGCTCAGGTCCAATTTTGGAATTTTCAGCAGGGGAAAAAAGGCGCCAAGCAGGACCTGGGACACTGGATCTGAACAAAGGCTCCACCAGGAGCAAGCGGCTGATGGCGGATGGTCTCGATCTCCGTTTCAGCGGGCGTCCGGCGTGGCAGAGAGGTGGCTCTCAGAAAAATCCACAGTCTTTTGCAGTTACAGCGGGGAGGTCCGCCCGTGCTCATTAAACTCGATGCCTCAACTCCATGGTTTTCAATTTTCGATAGTCCCTTGGCGATGCACTGGGGGGGGGGCCCGATGCCGGCGGTCTCCCTCACCACCCCGGTCGCCCACCCACAGGCTTGCTCATTCCTCCATGAATTCTGGTCTCCTTAACATTTAAACTACCAGAAGGGGTGGCAAAAGGAAGCAGGGAGAGATAGACTGTCCCTGCCCACTAGCTGACATAGTCAGTAGGAAGAACCGTAAGGGAAGCAAAACCCCAATTGTATCTGATAACAAAAAAAGCTAACTGGTAGGTATGAATAGGGATGGAAATGAGGGTAGTATGGGTAAGGTTAGAAGGCAAAAGGGAAAATGAGTTGGCAAGCAGGGTGGTAGCAGAATGCAGATGGTCAAATGTGCAAATGCTAGAAGTTTGGGGAGTAAAATACATGACTTAGTGGCCATTATGACCGAGACTGATTTGGACATTGTAGCTACTACAGAGTCATTGTGCAATAAGAACCATGACTGGGATTTAGCAATTCCAGAATATAACATTGTTCAAGAAGGACACGGTGGGTTAGAAAGGGGGAGGAGTTGCTCTTTATGTGAGGTATAGCATAAAAGCAACATGAAGAAGTCATTCACATATTTGGGACTGTCTAGTACAGTATGCCCTGCAAGCCCAGTGGTCCACACTGGGGACCAATGGGCTTACAGCCCATACTATACCTGTCAGTTGGTGGGCGGCTGGCATCCAGGTGGTATGTGGGTGGGTTGCTGCTGCCTGCCGATGATGGGCGGGAGTGGGGTGGGCAAATGGTTCTGTGTAGATGGGAGGGGTGCCACTGGATCACCAGGGATAATTCTGATGGCGCTGTACCTCGATCGTGGCAACAAGTGGGGGGACCACTAGACCACCAGGGATGGTCTACATATACATACATTGGGGCACTGGGGAGTAGGGAGGGAGGAGGGAGGCCCACTTGACCACCAGGGATGGACGTCTTTCACATTTATTGGAGTATCAGGGAATTGGAAGGGGGGGCCACTAGACTACCAGGGATTGTTTTTTCTATAGTCACCCCATCACGGCTATGGGGGGGGGATGCCCCAGGATCCCCACTGCACACATCATGCTGTGCAAGGCACCAGGCACAAGTTGCTGGGCTGCCCTGTGCAAGGCATGCAAATGGGGCCATAATGACATGCAAATGGCACCATTTGCACCTTGCATATATTATGGCCTCATTTGCATGCCCCCTGCTGAATATCGTGGGTGATGCACCTAGAGCAACTGCATTTGCTCTGGCGCATCCCCGTGTTCCCTATCAGTGGCTTGCGCCAGCATAGTGCCACTGCACGATGCACAGTATGTGTGCTGACCATGCCATATTCAACAGTGCTGCGCCATGGTGCATCCCCTTTGAATATCGCCCAGTCCTGGCCCCGGCACATCACAGTTGCGTTGCTTCCAGGCTTGCGCCACTGCTCTGTGAAGTCTGAATATCTGGGCCACTATATATTACTGCATTTACTGCATTTTTTAGTATTGTATTATATTATGGTTTTGATGTATAATATGCATTTTTATGTAATATATATTTGTCTTAATGAAATGTCTGTCGAGATCAAGCCTGTAAAATGGCCATGTTGCCCAGGGCTTTTTCCACCTGGTAAAAAAAAATTACAATTAAAATAAAATAAAGATTATGAATAAGGGAGAGGTGTTGCTGTTGGGGGACTCCAATATGCCTGATGTAGATTGGAGCATCTCAACTGCAGCTTCAGGTAGGAGCAGAGACATTCTGAACTCCCTGCATGGGATTATCCTCAGGCAACTAGCAGAGGAGCCCACTTATGAGGGAGCAGTATTGTACCTTGTACTCACCAACAGGGACAGTATTGCAGATGTCATTACAGGTTGTCACCTGAGTAAATAGTGATCACCATATGGTGTGGCTCAATATAAGAAATGTGTCAGAAGAGAACCACACAAAGGCAAGGGTCCTGGACTTAAGGAGAGCAGATTATACAGTGATGGGAGAATGTCTCAGGGATGCCCTGGCAGAGTGGAAGGACATGGGTGAAGTGCAGGAAAAGTGGGAGAAACTAAAAGCTGGTGTAGTAATGGCAATAAACCTCTGCATTAGGCAGGTAAGCAAAAGCAAGAGGAAAAAGGGATCACCATGGTTCTCAAAGGAGGTGGCTGGGAAGGTAAGGACAAAAAAGTTAGCATTCAGAAGGTATAAGAAGACACAGAGGGAGGAGGATAGGGAGATGTATCAAGAGAAGCAGAGGCGGCAGAGAAATCAGTCAGGATCATAAAGGCACAAATGGAGAAGATATCACAGGTAGTGACAAAAGGGGACAAGAGGTTTTTCAGGTATTTTAGTGAAAGAGGAAAGATCAAGGTAGGGATTGTAAGGCTAAGGAGGGAAGGTGGGGTGTGGGAGTGTGTGGAAGGGGACAAGGAAACAGCAGACATCATGAACAATTATTTTTGTTCAGTTTTCACAAATGAACGGGAAGGTGTGGGATCACAGATCAGTGGCAGGGACATTAAAGTAAAGGATCAGGACACTAGTCCATTTACTGAGAAGAGAGTCCTGAAAGAACTTGCAAATATTAAGGTGGACAAGATGGGATACATCCATGGTTACTGGGGGAGCTCAGAGGGGTACTGGCTATACCTCTGACAGTCCTATTCAACCACTCACTGGAAACAGGATTGTTCCCTGGGGACTGTAGGAGGGCAGATACAGTATCACTTCACAAAAGTGGGAGCAGGGTGGAGGCTGGCAATTACAGGCCAGTCCACCTGACTTTGGTGGTGGGGAAATTAATGGAATCACTAATGGAAGAAATGATTGTGGATTATCTTGAATCCAGTGGATTGCAAGATCTGAGGCAGCATGAATTCACTTGAGGGAGGTCATGTCAAACTAATCTATTTTTTATATGTCATTTGCTCCCCATTGCAACCTATGCCTTTCATTGGGCCCCCCGTCCCAACCCCGTCATCCTCTTTCCCTTGGGGATGAACTAGGAGCAGAATTAGAGGACATCATGGCCATCACATTCTACCACAGGGAGACATAGGTTTTTCTGAGGTTTTCTTCCATCCCACCTGGAACAGCAGTGTGCACAGGTGAGCATATATGTGTGCGTGTGGAGGTGTGCACACACTCCCAGAAACCACATGCACCCTCTTGACATTCATCAATCCCCTGGACCTCCCTTGCTCTATCATCCAGCCTCCATTGGGTGTCAGCCAAGAGTAAGAAGACTCGCCTCCCCAATCTAAGAGATGAGAGCAGCCCAGCAGCTGCTACAATCACCTCCCACCCCACCCCCAAGCTCACCTCTCAACTCAGACTGTTGGCATGGTGTAAGGTGTGAAAGGGGAAGGGAAACTTGTTTAACCAGGAGAGGCACACTAAGCAGAAGATTGTTCCCAGATGTGACCTGATAGCACAAGGAAGTTAAGTGACTTGCTCAGGGTCACACAGTATGCAAGTGGGGGCTGTGGGATTCAAACCCACATCTCCAGGTTTGCAGCTCAGATTCTTAAACCACTGCACTATACTGCCTTCTCAACATTCAGTGCTTCAATCCTCAGTGTCACTGGGCTGGCATGTCAAAACAATCATATAGATTTCTTTGACTGGCTGACCAAGGAAGTAGATCAGGGTGGAGCGGTTGATGTGGTCTACCTGACAAGACCTGGCAAGTGGGAGCAAGACAGTGGGAGGAAACTACAGACCTGTCAGTTTGACCTCAGTGGTAGGGAAAATGATGGAATCACTTCTGAAGGAAAGAATTGTTGAGTACCTAGATGTCAGTGGGGCACAGGACCCAAGGCAGCATGGATTCACAGCAGGAAGGTCATGCCAGATGAATGTAATTGATTTCTTTGACTGGGTGACCAAAGTTGTAGACCAGGGAGGGGCTGTGGACATGGCCTACCTAGACTTTAGCAAGGTATTTGACATGGTCCCACACAAAAGATTAATAAACAAATTAGCCAGTCTGGGAGTGGGTCCCAGGGTGGTAGCCTGGATGAAACATTGGCTGGACACCAGGACACAGAAGGTAATTGTAAATGGAGTCCACTCTGAAGAAAGGGGGTATACTAGTGGGGTACCGCAGGGTTCAGTACTGGGTCCGGTACTTTTAATGTCTTTATAAGTGACATTGCAAAGGGACTTCTTGAAGTTGTAACAGGGTGTGCTTTGAAACAACTGAGAGCTGCATGGGAGATACTATATTAGACTAGAAATCTTGAACAAATATCACTCTTGCTTAAATTTGAGGGCGGTGTTCCTTACTTTACATTCTTACATTGGTATTGCTTTGTGTTTAATTATTTTAGTTTTTAAATCAGGAAGGGGGTTTGCAAAACTGCTTATCTTGTGAGTAACTTCAGAAGGGTTGAAATAACTGCATATTTGATTGTCCCTTGTGGGTTACTAGACTGTCCACTAGTATTCGGTGACAGTTTGCATCAAATTATTTTTAAAAAATTGTTTCCTGTGTCTTTCCTTGTGCACAGCTGACTTGGTTAGGGGCTGATTGCTTTCAAAGCACAAATCACCGGGCTGGAGAGGTTTACCAGTGTTTGACTCAACTTTTTTTTCTCTCTGTTTTGTTTACCAAGGTATTTTCTCTGTTAAATTGTTGTGTAGGTTGTCTTGCTGACAGGAAGGTCAAGACTCATCATAGTGGTGGGTCAGAGCTTTTAGCTGATTGTTTCGAGAGGGCACAATTTGGGCTCAAACCCCCCCTTCCCTTCACCCCACCCACCCTGGTACCATTTCCTTTATACCAGGGGTTCTGACATCATTTCCTCAAGAGGGCAAGGAGCATATCACTGTCATATCCTTGCCAGCATACTGCACTGACAATATAAATGTACACATTGCATAATTATATATATATATACACACACACACACACACACACAGACACACATATATATATGTATTTATAAAACAATAACTGGAAAAAATTACACAAGATAAGCAGGAAGATAGACAGACATGTGGGGAGTAGTGCAATGTACAGGCTGTGGGGAAGCAGTCTTCCGGGAGTTTTTCTGGAGGCTGAGATGCTGCCCTATTTGCAGGTAACTCTCTGCCCTGAGGAAGGAGGTTACCCATCTTCAGCCCACACTGGACAGAAGTAATGGAACCTCCCCCACCCAGGGAGCACCAGGGCCACCACCACTACCTCAGAGATTGCCAAAAAAGCACAGCAGTTGGACCACAGTGGGCTCAGGGAAGGTGAAGGTGGTGGAACAGAGACACACTCAGTCAGCTTTACCACTCCAAAATACATACACCATTCTGATGGAGCATAGTTCCCCTATGGATGCACCTGCAGAGGAGAATAAGGAGATTGCAGACAACTGTCACAAGGGAGCCCCACAGGAAGGAGGCAGAGGACACCATAGGAAAAGGAAGCAGCTCTTTCTGGGGGATTCAATTATTAGGGGGATAGAACTTGGGGGATCAGGGAAAACTGAAGTAAGGTGCCTGCTTGGCAACATGGCTTGGAGGGACAGGAAGCGCATCCTCAGGATCATGAGAACAGCTGCATGGGAGACTGAGCTGGACATCATTGTCCACCTAGGGATGAATAACTTGGCTCAACATGAGATTAAAGCAGTGCAGGAGGAGTTTGTGGAGTTGGGGAGGGGGTCTAAGGCAAGTAGCACATATGGTATCCTTCTCAGAGGTGCTGCCTGTCTATGGCAAGGGTGAAGCGAGGATACTTCGCACCATGCGATTCAATGAATGGTTGAAAAAATGGTGCAGAGCACAGGGGTTTGGCTTCACTGGGGACTGATGTTCCACCTGGAGGGATACCAGCCTATACTGGCAGGATGGTCTTCATCTGTCCAGAAAGGGAACAAGTCTTCTGGGCGATCAGTTAAATGCTTCATTGGCAAACTTTTAAACTAGTCAATGGGGGAGGCACTGATAAGCAGCAGGGAATTCCCAGCCTCCACCTGCAAAACAGGGAAGTAAATGCAATAAAGACCAAGGCAGAAAGGTCGGTAGGGAGTAGGACGGGGTAAATGGAGAAAGCAAATTCAATGAGGACAGGGATGGTGCTACAAGAGGTAAAGCCATCCAAAAATGGAGAGCAAGGAGTACCAATGCCCAAAGTCTGGGTAACAACTTCCTGAATTAGTGGCCTTGATGGAGGAGGAACATCTGGATATTGTGGCAGTCACAGAAACATGGTACACACAAAACCATGACTGGGATGTAAACATACCAGGATACACTATCTACAGGAGGGACAGGGAGGGTAAAAGAGGAGGAGGAGTAGCTCTCTACATAAGGGAAGGAATCAAAGCAACAGAACAAAAGGGTAAACAGAGAGGAGAGGAAGCACTGTGGGTCAATTTGGAGACAGGCAATGACACCACAACCCATTCCGCACAGTGGTTGTATACAGACCCCCATCTCAGGGGAGGAAATGGACAAGGAAATGATAGAAAGTATCCTTCAAATGGCAGGAAAAGGAGAGATATTGCTAATGGGGGATCTGAATATGCCAGATGTTAACTGGAGTGCATTTGCAGCAGCCACTTCTAAGAGTGGGGTCATTCTGGATGCCCTACAGAGGGCATGTCTCAGACAACTAGTACTGTAACCCACTTGAAAGGGAGCAGTCTTAAATCTGGTACTCTCAAATGGAGATAGTGAGAGGATCACAGATTTAGAAGTGGGTAGCCATCTGGGAACTAGTGACCATCGAACAGTATGGTTCATGATAAACACAGCAGGAGAGTCAAGCCATACAAAGGCTAAGGTAATGGACTTCAGAAGGGCTGACTTCGCCAAAATGGGTGAGTGCCTAAGGAATGCACTAGCAAATGGGCAGGAAGGAGGGTGGAAGAACAATAGGGAATAGTCAGAACTGCCATCACAGAGGTAACAAGCCATTGTGTGAAGCAAATAAACAAAACAAAACAATGTAAGAAACCACTATGGTTCTCAAAGGAGGTGGCAGGAAAGGTTAGGGAGAAAAAGAGAGCATTCAGGAAGTACAAGGAATCACTGAAGGAGCAGGACAGAGAATTGAATCAGTTAAAGCAAAAGGAAGCAGGAAAGGCAATCAGAACAGCAGAGGCCCAAACCGAGGAAAAGATAGCCAACTCAGTTAAGAAGGGGGATAAAACCTTTTGTAAAAACAGAAACATAGAAACATAGACTTTGACGGCAGATAAGGACTGCTTGGCCCACCTAGTCTGCCCATTTCCCTAGCTATAGGATAAGCTGCAGATCCTATTTAACCAACAGCCTATTTCTTCCTACTCCCCACAAAAATTGCCTTATGTCTGTCCCATGCTTTCTTGAACCCCCACCCGCCCATAGTTTTAGACCTCACAACCTCCTCAGGAAGGCTGTTCCATGTGTCCACCACCATCTCTGTTAAAAAAATACTTCCTCACATTGCCCCTGAACTGCCCCCCCATCTTCAAATTGTATCCCCTTGTTCTTGCACATCTCTTTTTCTGAAAGATGCTACCCTCTTGGACTTTGTTGATTCCACTGAGGTACTTAAAAGTTTCTATCATGTCCCTTCCCCTCTCCCTTCTTTCCTCAAGGGTATATATATTAAGCTCCTTTAGTCTCTCCTCCTATGGCTTCTCTTGCAGACCCTGCACCATTTTAGTTGCCCTCCTCTGGACTGCCTCTATCCTGTCTATGTCCTTGCAGAGATGGGGTCTCCAGAACTGGATGCAGTACTCCAGATGGGGTCTCATCAACTGTCTGTACAGAGGGATAACAACTTCCTGTTTTCTGCTGGTGATGCCTCTCCCTATACATCCCGGAATCCCCCCAGCCTTCCCTATTGCCTTCTTACATTGCTTGCTAACCTTAAGGGCATCTGATATGAACTCCCCCAGGTCCCTTTCCATTTTGTTGTTGTTACTACCCCCCCATTGTGTAATCTTTTCCTGGGTTTTTGTTTCCCAGGTGCATTATTTTGCACTTCTTTGCATTGAATCCAAGCTGCCATACTTCTGACCATTCCTCCAACCTTGCCAAGTCCCTTCTCATCCATTCCACGCCTCCTTGTGTATCAAACCTGTTGCAGATCTTTGTATCATCAGCAAAGAGGCATACTTTTCCTTCCAGTCCCTCTTCAATGTCACTTACAATGACATTACGAAGGACTGGACCCAGTACTTAACCCTGCAGTACCCCACTAGTAACCCCTCTTTCTTCAGAGTGGACTCCATTTACAATTACCTTCTGTGTCCTGTTGTCCAGCCAATGTTTTACTCAGGCTACCACCCTGGGACCACTCCCAGGCTGGTTAATTTAACTATTAATCTTTTGTGTGGGACTTTGCAAATGCCTTGCTAAAGTCTAGGTAGGTCATGTCCACAGCCCCTCCCTGGTTTACTACTTTGGTCACCCAGTCAAATAAATCAATTTCATTCATCTGACATGACCTTCCCGTTATGAACCCATGCTACCATAGGTCCTGTGCCCCACTGGCCTCTAGGTACTCAACAATTCTTTCCCTCAGAAGTGATTCCATCACTTTCCCTACCACAGAGGTCAAACTGACAGGTCTGTAGTTTCCTGCCTCTGTCTTGGTCCCACTTTTGTGAAGGGGAATCACATCCACCTTCCTCCAGTCCTCAGGTACCACACCATCCTCCCATGATTTGTTAAAAAAGGTAGTCAGTGGTTTCACTAGTTCTCCCTTTAATTCTTTTAGAATTCTGGGGTGAATTCCATCAGGCCCCATTGTTTTGTCCACCTTCAGTTTTAGGAGTTCTTTCAGAACACTTTCTTCTGTGAAAAGACTGGAATTGACCCCCCTCTCCAGAGTGCTTCTGTTAATTGGATTAGACACTTCTCCTTCCTCCTGCTTTGTGAATACTGAGCAGAAAAATTCATTCAGTATAGCTGCTTTTTTACTGTCCCTCGCTGCCCACCCACCATCCAGTCTATTCAGCCTCACTATCCCTCTATTTGTTTTTTTATACTCCCTGATGTACCTATAAAAGGTTTTATCCCCCTTCTTAACCGAGTTGGCTATTTTTTCCTCAGTTTGGGCCTTTGCTATTCTGACTTCCTTCCCTGCTTCCTTCTGCCTTAACTAGTACAGTTTTCTGTCCTGCTCCTTCTGTGTTTCCTTATACTTCCCTAATGCTATCTTTTTCTCCCTGATCTTCCCCACCACCTCTTTTGAGACCCATAGTGGCTTTTTCTTTATTTTGATTTTTTATTTGCTTCATGCAAAGGCTTGTTGCCTCTGTGATGGCAGTTTTTTTGGGGGGGGGTATTATTTTCTCTCCTCCAGAGCTCCAGCTATGACCCCTGCCCTCCGTTGTTCCCCCCAGCACCATCCCCGGACATCAGACCCCCTCTCTTGTGCACCCCGTGACTTACCCTATGCGGCAGGGTGGTGGGGAGTGACTCAACCCACCCCAATGGATCCATGCCAGGGAGGTGCCCTTCCAGGAATGGCACTGCAAGGGAACAACTTCATGCTGCTGGGCTCACTTTTTCGTGGGTCATGGCGTGCAATGACGCCAGCGACTGGGTGCACGCACTCTCCCGTGTGTGCCCCAATCAAGTAGTCTGCCACAACCCGCCCCCCCCAAGTTTGCAGCTACATGCTGTCGACCCCCCAGCCTCTGCTAGGGGTCAGGCAAGCCCCAGCTGCCCAAATCCCCCCTCCCCAGAGATGGAGAGCAGTCCCTTGGATGCTCAATCCATCTCCTCCCCGCCAACCCACAGCAACCCATGCCCGTTCCTGAACATGGGTTGCTTGCGTGGTGCGAGGTGTGGCGACCAGCACCTCAACCCTCAGTGCCACCGGGCCAGCTGTGATGGCAGTTTTGATGTTTCCCCATTGTTGGTCCACCCCTCCTTCTAGCCTGTTTGCTAATGCTTTTCTAAGGCACTCTCCCATCTTGCCAAAGTCAGTCCTCCTGAAGTCCAGTACCCTCACTTTTGTATAGCTTGACTCTGTAGCTGAGTTTATCATGACCCACACTGGTGGACACTTGTTCCCAGATGGCTACCTACTTCTAGATCTGAGATCCTCTCACTGTCCCCATTTGAGAGTACAAGGTCTAAGATTGCTCCCTCATGAGTGGGTTCCAAAACTAGCTGTCTGTGGCATGCCACCTGTAGGGCATCGGGAATGGCCCTGCTCTTGGATGTGGCTGCAGCAAATGTGCTCCAGTTAACATCTGGCATATTCAGGTCTCCCATCAACAGTATCTCCCTTTCTCTGCCATCCTAAGAATGCCTTCTATCATATCCTTGTTCATTCCCTACCCCTGACATGGGAGTCTGTATAAAACCAGGAGGTAATTAAAAGACTAGAGAGACTTAGTTAAGGGTCTCCTGTTTTGCTGCCTTAATTAGAACTGACCCAGCTGCCAGGATATAGGGCTCATAACTTTTATGACGTCTTAGAGGAAAAACATGTTATACCACCATAGTGCTAAAAAGTTATAAACTCCTTTGATATTCTTGGGAAACCAGAAACTGCTCAAGATCAAAAAGGAAAGACTTGATTAAAGACTGTCATAATTTGGGAAATTAGTTTTTGCTGAAGTCACAGTATTCAAAATACCTCCTGATAGGACATCATCTTTGTATATTTTTTTTTATATTCAGAAAGAAGGAGCTAGATGACACATAAGGGATGTGGTTAGACAGTTTAAACTATTCTGTGTCTGAACTATTGTGACACATATCTTTTTGGACTATTAAGAAACAAATTATAACTATAAGCACTATAGAGGTAATTCATTAGATAGAAAAGTCTAACTGTATATTGGTAGGAGTTTGTCTGTAGTTTTCCTTGTTTTTTTAATGTGATTGTATGCTTTTTGATATATTGTTTTGTGTTTACATTATACATATTTTTATCCATTTTAGTAAGCCTTTAATTTGAAAGACTGCCTGGGTCTGCAAGTTCTTCTTTTTGCATGTGACGTATAAAGGGTTAAGACTGACAAAAACTGTTTAGAAGCTTGATGGTGTTACTAAACTGGGAAAAGGTAAGAATATACCTATGATCTTTTACAGAGTTTTAAGGGTTCCTTTTGGAAGCCTGTCTAGGTACCCCCTGGCATAAGATTGTACAGCAATCCCCAAAGAGGTTACAAATCTGCCTTGTACATTGGGCATGCTAGCATAAGGTTCACAGTTTGAATCCCCCCAGAACTTGAGACTAAAGGTGATTTAGACCCACAAGCAGACAGGAGGGTTACCCTGTCTGTTACCTGTTCACATTACTGTGCTCAGAGGTTGGCACTGTGCGAGCAGGGGGACTCCCCTTCTGAGTGTGTTTGTGACAGTTCCCTCCAATAGACCTGCCCCTTTGAAGATGGTCCAGTACTGCCCTTTGAGGGGTGTGACCACAGAGGGTCTGACGGTGGTGCTAGACCTATTGAGTAGGCCAATGGAATACATGAATCCATGGGAACTGGTACAGTACTATAATAGTTCAGTGTCAGGGGCCCTGGATTCCCTAGCTCCTGTATGTGTACACCCCTCACTCTTCATCCTCTGTCCCCATGGCATGATGGGGACCTGAGGGAGTTGAGGTGAGTGGGTCACAGATTGGAATGATGCTGGTGGAAATCCAACCTTGAGGGTGACAAGCTTAGATTGATGGCCCATTATCCAGACTATCATTCAGAAATCTCTCATAAGAAGGCAGAATTCCTATCCAGAGAGATTTCTACAGCAAGAAACCGACCAGCTCAGCTCTTCCATACTGTGGACAGGTTGTGCAATCCAGCCTGCCTGCAGATTCAGAGAGCTTTTTCATAATTGAAGTGTGAGGAGTTTGCTCAATTTTTTTGCAGATAAGGTTGCCACCATTAGGTCTGAGATCCAGCTAGCACATTCTGTTGAGTGTTGTGACTGTTGGTGGGTAGGCACAGGCACCCAGTCAGTATGGGTGACTTTTGACCTGCCAGTGATTACAGATATTGTGAAAATTGTCCAGGGCTTGCGGACAACTTGTTGTAGTTTGGACCTGGGTGCAACCCACCTCCTTGTGGAGTGCATGGATGTCATCGGACCAGTCCTGGCTGAGATTGTCTAGTGTTCATTGGAGAAGGTAGTGTTCCCAGACCCCTTGAAGGAGGCAGTGGTAACGCCCCTTTTGAATAAATTCTTCCTTGACCCAAACTGTCTTGCAAATTAAAGATCTGTCTCTAGCTTATCCTTTTTGGGCAAGGTTATTGAGAAGGTACTTGTGCTGTGGCTTAAAGACCATCTTACCACCCACGAGGTCTATGATCCTCTCCAGTCTGGCTTCCGAAAGAGGCATAATACTGAGACAGCCCTTGTACAATTATTTAATGATCTCCTGACAGCAAGAGATCAGAAGAGTCATTTGATCTTGGTTCTCCTTGATCTCTTAGTGGTATTTGAAACCGTGGACTGTGGGGTATTACTGGATCACCTGTGGCTGATCTGTGGACTGTTGGGAACAGTCCTCAGATGGTTCCACTCATTCCTCACTGGCAGGTCTCAAAGAGTGGTATCTTTTTCCCAGCTCCTCTTTCCCTGTCATTTGGGGTACCACAGGGCTCTGTTTTGTCTCCCATGTTGTTCACCTTGTATATGCTGCCATTGGGAGAGATTATAAGGAAGTACAGGCTGAGTTTTCACTGCTATGCAGATGATACTCATCTGAACATGTCCTTTGTGTCTAAACAAGATGATGCTATCTTGGTCTTTAAAAACTGCCTCACTGAGATTCAGGATTGGATGAGTGCCAGAGCTGGTTGAAACTGAACCCAGAGAAGACTGAGGTGCTGGTGGTGAACCCAGGTCATCAGGTAGAGGGGCTGCCTCCAGGTTGACCATCCAGTATTACACTAGGGGACAATCAGTTGAAGGCCTCTGAATGGGTGCATAACCTGGGCATTGCACTTGACTGTGAACTGACACTTAAAGTGCAGGTGTCAGTCATTGTTAAGACCTCATTATATCATCTGAGTAACATCAGCTGGGTAAAACACCTTTTTCCACCTGAGGACCTTCCAACGTTGGTCTATGCCTTTGTGTCCACTCACCTTGACTATTGCAATGCTCTATACCTAGGACTTTGAGGGGTGACTATCCACAGCTTGCAGCTAGTGCAGAATATGACAGCCAATTATATTACACCTGTGCTCCATGAACTGCACTGGCTGCCAGTGCAGTGCAGAATTACCTTCAAGGTCATGTTGCTAACCTATAAGGCCCAACACAAATAGAGACTGTGTTATTTGCAAGAACTCCTTCATCCCTACCACCCCCTCCACCCACTGCATTCCACTGATGAGGGATTGCTAGGGGTTCCCAGGGTCTGGCTGAATACCTTAGGGGCCAGAGCATTTGCTTTTATTAACCGACCCTGTGGAACTCTACCTCATCAGGTGAGAGATAGTGCCTATCCACTGAGTCCTTTAAAGGGACACTGTAAACCCCCTCAGTCTTTAAAGTGCTCATAGTTTGGAGTCTATAAAGATTGCTGATGTAGATGATTGTTTATTTCTGATTCTATTTTTCTTTTAAAAAATGAAAAACAGACTACCCACTGTCACAATAGCTGTCTAACCTATTACTATTTGTGTACAAATTTTGTTATAAATATATGTTTTTGAATTTCTGCTGGTGAAACATGGCAGTCAACACAGCATTATGGAACCCTGGATTTTCAAAAATATTCTGTTCTCTCTCTGAGTGCAAGAAAACAGCTAACTTTAAAAGAAACTGACACATGCCCAACAAAACATGTGTGGAAATCATAAAAGTCATGTCCTCAGAGAGCTGGTGCTTTGAAGTAAAAATGTTGCCTTTTTATGAGGTGACAGGAGGGAGAATACTTCCTTGTCAGTGAATGTAAAACATCTCACAATGTTGAGAGGTGGTTCTCAGACTGTTTTCCTGAGATATCAAAGGGATATTCTGTCCTGTCATAAAGAGTGCTCTGTGGCTCACTAATTAGGAAGTACAATATATATATATATATATATATATATATATATATATATATATGTATATATTCATTGCAAACAACTTTGTTAATACATCAGTTGAGGTTAAAGCAACAAAAGTGAGGAAATGACATATTAGGGTTGAGACTACCCCCACCACCCCATCCTCCACAGACTGGCAGGCACCAGGGTGTGCCATGGGGTGTGTGGCCCTGCTCTCACCCCATTCCATGTGTAAACAGGTTGACATGTTACAGTAAAGGAGAATGGGGTGAGAGTTAGGTCTCACAACCCCATGGCACACCCCGGTATCGGTCAGTCTGTGGAGGATGGGGTGGGGGGGTAGGAGCTCAACCCTAACATCTCATTTCCCCACTTTTGTTGCTTTAACCCTAACTGATGCATTAATGATGTTTTTTTGCAACACAGTTCCTTATTTTTTTTAAAAAACTATAATATATCTAGTAAATAGCATGTGTTGGTGGAAGCACGGGGACCCACTCCCACCAAGCTGCCCATTTCTGCATAATGATATGCATCTGTGGGAGCGCAGGCACTCTGTGCCCCGTGCTCCCACTTATACATAGCTACAGAGCCATACAGTAGCCCTATAGGGCAGGGAACCCTTGTAACACTAATTTGCCGATATCTCAGGAACCATTGCAGGTAGAAAACAAATTCAAGTGTCATTGTAATTGTGACAGTGAGTACTGCTGATGACAGTAGAAACATAGAAACATAGAATTTGATGGCAGATAAGGACCGCTTGGCCCACCCAGTCTGCCCATTTCCCTACTTGATGGATAAGCTGCAGATTCTAGTTAATCAACAGCTTACTTCATCCTACCCCCCACTAGAATTGCTTTATACCTGTCCCATTCATTCTTGAATTCTCCCACTGTTCCCGACTCCACAACCTCCTCAGGAAGGCTCTTCCATGCATCCACAACCCTTCCTGTGAAAAAATGCTTTCTAACATTACCTCTCGGCCATCCCTCCTCTATCTTCAAATTGTGCCCCCTTGTTCTTGCACGTCTTCTTCTTCTGAAAGATACTACCCTCTTGTACTTTGTTAATTCCCTTGAGATACTTGAAAGTTTCTATCATGTCCCCCCTCTCCCTCCTTTCCTCAAGGGTATACATATTAAGCTGCTTTAGTCTCTCCTCGTATGTCTTCTGGTGCAGACCCTGCACCATTTTGTTTGCATCTTCTGAACAGTCTCCACTCTGTCTATGTCTTTGCAGAGATGGGGTCCCCAGAATTGCATACAATACTCCAGATGCGGTCTCACTAACTGTCTGTACAGAGGGATAACAACTTCCTGTTTTCTACTGTTGATGCCTATCCCTATGAATCCCAATATCCCCCAGCCCTCCTTACTGCCTTCTCACATTGTTTGCCCACCTTTAGGTCATCTGACATAATTACTTCTAGGTCTCTTTCTATTTTTGTTGTTGTTATTACCTCACCCCTCATTGTGTATTCTTCCCCTGGGTTTTAGTTTCCCAGATGCATGACCTTGCACTTCTTTGCATTGAATCTGAACTGCCACATATTTGACCATTTCTCCAGCCTTGCCAAGTCCCTTTTCATTCTTTCCACCCCACCTTGTGTATCAACTCTGTTGCAGATCTTTGTGTCATCTGCAAAGAGATATACCTTTCCTTCCAGGTGCTCTCCAATGTCACTTAAAAAATATTAAAGAGGATCGGTCCCAGTACCGAACCCTGGGGTACCCCGCTAGTTACCCTCCTTTCTTCACTGTGGACTCCATTTACTATTACCCTTTGCATCCTGTTGTTCAGCCAGTGTTTTATCCAGTGTACCACCTTGGGACCCACTCCAAGGCTGGCTAACTTGTATATTAATCTTTTGTGTGAGACTGTGTCAAATGCCTTGCTAAAATCTAAGTAGGCCATATCCACAGCACCTCCCTGGTCTACTACTTTGGTCACCCAGTCAGAGACATTTATTAGGTTCATCTGACATGACCTTCCTGCTGTGAATCCGTGCTACCTTGGGTCCTATGCCCCACTGGCCTCTAGTTACTCAACAATTCTTTCCTTCAGAAGTGACTCCATCATTTTCCCTACCACTGAAGTCAAACTAACTGGTCTGTAGTTTCCTGCCTCTGCCCTGCTCCCACTTTTCTGAAGTGGAATCACATTTTCCCTTTTCTGGTCCTAAGGCACCACTCCATCCTCCCATGATTTGTTAAAGAAAGTAGTCAGTGGTGTTGCTAGTTTTACCCTTAGTTCTTTCAGTATTCTTCGGTGAATCCCATCAGGCCCCATTGCTTTGTCCACTCTCAGTTTCAAGGGTTCTTTCAAAACCCTTTCTTCTGTGAATGGACTGGTATTGACCCCCCATTCAGAGTTTCTCCCTTGTTTGGTTTAGGTACCTCTCCCTCCTCATCCGTTGTGAATACTGAGCAGAAATATTCATTCAGTATCCCTGCTTTTTCACTGTCACCTTCTGCTCACATTTCCTCCCCTTTATTAAGTCTCTGTATCCCTCCTTTAGTCTTTCTTCGCTCCCTAATGTACCTATAAAAGGTGTTATCCCCTTCTTAACAGAGTTGGCTATTTTTTCCTCAGTTTGTGCCTTTGCTATTCTGACTGCCCTCCCTGCCTCCTTCTGCTTTAACTGATAAAGTTCTGTGTCCTGCTCCTTCTGTGTTTCCTTATATTTTCTGAATGCTACCCTTTTCTCCTTAACTGTCCCTGCCACCTCTTTTGAGAACCATAGTGTTTTTTTCTTTGTTTTGTTTTATTGATTTGCTTCACACAAAGGCTTGTTGCCTCTGCAATGGCTGTTTTGATTATTCCCGATTGTTCCTCCACCCCTCCTTCTTGCTCATTTGCTAATGCTTTTCTGAGACACTCTGTCATTTTCCCAAAGTCAACTTTCTTAAAGTCCAGTACTCTTGTTTTTGTATGGCTTGACTCTATGGCTGTGTTTATTGTGAACCACACTGTTTGGTGGTCACTTGTTCCCAGATGGCTACCCACTTCTAAATCTGAGATCCTTTCTCCTTCCCCATTTGAGAGTACCAGGTACCAATAAAGACTGAAGCCATATCTCACATCTTTTATGAGATACAAGCACTGAAATCTCTGGTCATTCACTCTTTGAACACCTTGTGACACTAATTTAACAATATCTAGTTAACTGTGCAACCCACAAAAAAAATTCCACTGCAAGTATTTTAATTTATTTTTTTGTTTATTAAACTCTAGGATTACAAGTACATTTGAGCAGGGACTGTTCATTTACAAAGGTTCCACATCAGAGGATGGGGGGTGACATAACATGAAGGTGAACAATGGTTACAAACTTAACATGTCAATTACTAAGGCCTAAGTAGTGCAGTCAATATGTTGAAGTAGAAAAACATAAGCTAGCTTTTAACAGAATTCATGGTAGAACAGTATCTTTGTAGGAGAAAGTCAGGAAGAAGCCGGCAGGTAGGTGCCATTGTCAGACAAGGATGGAAAGAGCAATGGGGACAGAGGCCAGTGGCCACAGATAGAAGTGTGTCCTTAGGGAGGGACGGGTGGGTGAGCAGGGGGAGAAAGGGAGAGGGGGGAGGCTGGTGCCATGAAAGCAAGGCTGGAAAAGCAAGTTACGGCTACTGTTAGGGTAGGAGGTCTAGAGCAAAGCTTAGGGGAGGCAGTCACACCATGTGGTGAGGGGAGGAATAGACTTAGTTGCCTTTTAAAGGGGCATAGTTTTACTGCTGCAAGAGTTTCTTTGTTAAGGGTGTTGAGCCACCGAGGAGCCCTGTTCAAGAAGGATCTCTCACCCAATGAGGTCCGGCGCCTGGGGACCTGGAAAGTTCGGTCATGAGAACTACGTGCCAGCTTGGTGCTGCTGTTGGTAGTAAGGAGCCTAGCCACATCAGGCGGCATGAGTCCAAGGAGAACTTTTTTGGCTATCAGACAGATCTGGTATTGTATTCTACTAATGAGTGGTAGCCATCCAGCCTGGGTGTACAGGTCACAGGTGTGTGTTAGGCAGTCAGCCCCCGTGAGAAGTCTACTGGCCTTGTTGAGCATCACAGATATCCTCCTAAGGGCAGTAGGGAAGGCAGAGCCATAGATGACTAGACCATAGTTGACTATGAAGGTAACAGAGCTGTGGATGGCCAGTCTAAGGGCATCAGAGGTCATACAGTGCTTGTACTTGTGGAGCAGGCTGAGGTTTATGTTGACAGATTTAGCAACTTGTCCAATTTGCTGAGAGTAAGAGATTGAGCAGTCCATGGTGATGCCGAGGTATTTGAACTCTTGAACCTGATCAAGTGAGGTCCCCTCTTGATTCTTGATGGTGAGGTGTAGAGGTTTATACTTGCTACATGCATTGCAGAAAGACATAACCTTAGTTTTGTTACAGTTCATGACAAGTTTCTGAGAGCCAAACCATTTTTCCACAAGCCTGAAATCATGTAGCTGTTGACTGTCAAGCAGATTAAAGTCACAGTTGCAAGAAAAGAGGACCACATCGTCTGCGTAGAGTAGTATTCGCTGTTGGCAGATGACAGGGAGATTGTTAAGGAAGAGATAAAAGAATAATGGACCCAGTATAGACCCCTGAGGGACACCTGAGAGTACTGGCTTTTCAACTGAAGAGACTCCAGCAATGTTGACACTTTGGACCCTCTCACCAAGGTAGCTAGCAAACCAGGACAGTGCATCATTGGAGAGCCCAAGAGCAGACAGTTGCCTGAGTAGGAGTGGGTGATTTACTGTATCAAAGGCCTTTGTTAGGTCAATGAATATGCCCCCCCCCATAAAGTCCTTTGTCCAGGGCATCATGGATACAACCGGTGAATTCCAACAGTGCCGTGGTGGTACTATGCCCTTTTCGGAAGACATGCTGTTCAGGGCATTGAATATAATGTTTGTCCAGGAACGCCACAAGCTGGTCAGAGACAATTCGCTCCAGTGCTTTGGATAATGGGGGGAGGCTAGAGATGGGCCTGTAACTGGTATGCAGTGACTTGTCTCCACTTTTGTGCACAGGGGTGATGGTAGCCTTTTTCCAAAGTGATGGGAATTGGCAATGCCTTAGGGAGAGGTTGAAGATCATTGTCAGTGGTTCAAGGATCTCATCAAGAACAAGTGCAAGGAGTTTAATGTCGAATGACTCACCACTATAGCCAGTTTTGCTGAGAGCCTTACAAATATAGGTCCTGGCTAAGTGCATTGGGATCCTTTTGAAGAAGAACTGCGGAACAGAGTGTGCTTGGGATGCTGTGGCAGGGGTGGTGTTGGTTGTGGAAGCATTGAAAAAGTCAGGTGGGAGGACACTGCACAGGTCAGAGAAAGCATTGATGAATGTGTTAGAGATGATATATAGGTCCAACATTGGAGTACCATCTATGTTGAGCATGGTGGGTGGGGACTTAGTATCTTTGCCAGATAGGTCCTTTAGGTTGTTCCAGAATTTTTTCCCATCCCCCAAGAGTTGGAGAGCACTTCTCTAAAGTATTTTCTTGTTGCCAACCAGTGCTCCCAGGTCCCCCCTAAAAACATACCCAGTTACCAAAATAAAAAAACAGAGTAAACAGGGAGAAAACACAGGAAAAAAAAATTTCCCAAAGGATAGTAGCCCTGTTGTATAAATTGCACACATAATGTGCGACTTGTGGAATATGGCAAACATTTGTACTCTTGCAGATACAGATATTTTCCATATTCCACAGTTGCCCATCATGTATTCCCTATATATATATATATGTTATGGTAGCATGGTAGCGCTACCATAGTTAGGGTTGAGTAGCACTTTTAAGGTTAAAGGGTGAAATTTTGCACCTTAATAACTTTGCTACCTTTCAATGGATTTGCCTGAAATTTGGTATGCATGGTTGGGCATGGTAGATCTTGGGATCTGCTAACTTTTGTCCCAGTCAGATATACGGCTGTGGAGTTATTAAGCAACATCTGAATGCACAATTATGCTTTTTTGAGCATCTTTGCTCACGCCTCACAGGTCACATTGCCTATGGACTGGTCCGAAACTTCAGGAATGCGGCCAGGAGTTTCTGATGTGCTTTTGGAAAATTTTGTAGAACAAATATTGAACGGTTCAAAAGTTATTCAAAAAACAAGTTCCCATTATGTCAATGGGAAAAGTTAACAAAAAGTTTGAAAGTGTTGCAAATGCACTTTTTAGTGTCGCAAATGGCCCTAGTAGTGTTGCAAATCCACCATTTTATTTTCAGTCACTGATCAGAAAAATACTTGTCATTTAAAATTGGGACCCTCTAGGGACACAATTATTTCTGTGTTCACCTAGTTGGACCCTGAGGATGCTAGAAATGTCTTTATTTTGGGGTTAAACACCCCAGAAATATGTTTTTCAAATTTCTGGAAACAGTAGCGTCACAAAGTAGTGTCGCACCTGTGACACTTTCACAAAGTTTTGCGAAAGGTGTCGCAAATTGAGAAAGTTCTTTTCCAGACTATGGCCAAACAGATAGGAATTCTTTGCCACCCTACTGCAAATGATTGGTTTGGTCTTTTGGGCTGAAATTTGGAGGGAAAGCAGCCAACATCTCACAGATGTGCCTTTTCATGGTTTGGTCACAAAATAATGCATGGATACCAAGTTATGCTACTCTGAAGTTGGTGTTTTTTCCCATAGACTAACATGGTGGCATACACCGCGCCTTTCGGCGCTCGTATCTCAAAAGCGATGCGAGATACGGAACTTTTGTCATGACAATGAGCAAAAACATAGCCAGGAAAATCATGAATCATGTGAATTTTTTTTTTACGTCATACGGTTACTGAGATATAAGCAATTTAGTATTCCAACAGCTCATTTTCTGCTCTGAGGTCCATTATAATGCATACATTCTTTGTACACGCTGTTTTACTCTGTGCAGCTGTTGGGCAACACCAGAAGGGTGTGCGCTTCCATTACTGTTACAGTTACTATTACCACTTGTGTTTCCATACCCATTTGCATTACCGTTCCCATGTACGCCACCGTGTGCATTATCCTTTGCGTTCTTGTTTGCGTATGCACTTGCATTCACATTTCTATTTCTCTTTACTTTGCCATTATTTCTGCTGTCAATATTACCATTTACACTTCCAATTGCCGTACCATGACTGTGCATGTCACGGTTTGCATTTTCATATGTGCTTGCGTTTCCTTTTGCATTTCTGTTTCCTTTGGCGTTATTGTTGCTGTTACCATTACCATTTGCATTTACAATTCTGGTAACATGACCGTGCGCGTTACAATTTGCATTTCCGTATGTGCTTGCGTTCATGTTTCTCTTTCTGTTTCCTTTGGCGTTATTCTTCATGTTAACTTTACCATTTGCATTTACAATTGCGGTACCATACCTGTGCGCATTAGGGTTTGCATTTCCATGCGTGCTTGTGTCCGTGTTTCCGTTTCTGTTTCCTTTGGTGTTATCATTGCTGTTACCATTAGCATTTGCATTTACAATTGTGGTAACGTGACCGTGCATGTTACGGTTTGTTTCCATACCTGCTTCTGTTCCCATTTCTGGTTTTGTTTCCTTTGGTGTTATTCTTCATGTTAACTTTACCATTTAAGTTTACAATTGTGGTACCATATCTGTGTACGTTACAATTTGTGTTTATGTGTGTGCTTGTGTTTGCATTTCCATTTCTGTTCCCTTTGGTGTTCTTTTTACTGTAACACTTAACATTTGCATTTAAAATACTGGTGCCATCACTGTGCGCAATACCAGTTGCATTTTCGTACGTGCTTGCATGTCCGTTTGCATCACTGTTCACTTCAGTGTCACTTTGCGCTTGCATTTCTATTAACATTTGCTTTACCATTTACTTTTGCGTTACCATGTGCATAAACATTGGCGCTTGCATTTGCATTGCTGTTCCAGTCCTCCCGCCACCGCATTCCATTCACTATTTATCAACCTCATTCTCAAAAAGAAGGGAGATTAGAGGCAAAAAACTCTGTTTAATGCATCAGTTAGGGTTGTTCTACAGTGACAAAAGCAAGGAAATTTGGTGTTAGGGTTGAAAGAACCTCTTGCACCCCCCTGCCTGCCCCCCAACTGGCAATGGGGTGTGCATTGGGGTCATCAGTCCTAACTCTCACCCCATTCTTCTATACCTCTGCTTCTTTAAACATGTGATGGGGTGAGAGTTAGGGCTGATGACCCCAATGCACACCCTGTTGCCAGTTGGGGGCGTGGCAGGGCTAGGGTTCTTCTCAACCCTAACACTGAATTTTCTTGCTTTTGTCGCTGTGGAACAACCCTAACTAATGCATTAAATGGAGTTTTTTTGCCATATATATATATATATATATATTTTTGTTTTTGTTTTTTAATTGGAATTTTTAGCAGTATGCAGGGGCATGTGACTGATCAATTATTTACAGGACTAAAAGTGACCTCATGCCAACAACCAGAGCTGTGACATCACAAGGAGGGTGGGACTGTAATCTTTGATACTGGTGAAGTTTTCTGAAAGGACTGAGACTTGTGTTCTGGGCTTCTAAGGGACACTTTTGTTTCTGGACTCAAAGAGAGGCACTTCTGCCAAGACAGATAATTTCATTTCACTTATTTACCAGCTGGAACTAGGGTAGGCTTAGTTATTCAGTGAAAGACATTTTGTTTATAACTGACCATTTATTTTCTTACTGTACCCAGTGGCCAAG
Organism: Neoceratodus forsteri; assembly: GCA_016271365.2. NCBI lineage: Eukaryota > Metazoa > Chordata > Ceratodontiformes > Ceratodontidae > Neoceratodus > Neoceratodus forsteri. The sequence goes on along the minus strand of CM057450.1, from coordinate 652,246,503 downwards.
TTAATCAAAGGGGATGTGCATGGTGAAATAGAGTTGTGCCGGCGCAACCCCACATTGTGCTCTTGTGGGATATTGAAAAGGCTGCCTGGTACAGTGCAAATCCTGATGCACTGGGTGCAATGTACATGTATGCAGCGCAGATGCAGGGGTGCCCATGCATATGTGGCACATTCCAATATTCAGCTCAGGATGTGCGGCACATATGCTGGCACAATCTTGCAGCATGCCACATGAGGGGCTCAAAGTTGAGCCTGTGAATACTGAGAACAACTCCTGGCCACCCACAGGTGGGCTTCTATATTGCAGGGTGCAATACAGCAGCCGCCAGCTGTGGGTGGCCACCCACCCACCCAAAATACCGTCCTCAAGAACCCATGTCTCCCTGGTGGTCTAGTGGTACCCCCCTCCCTCCCGTTACCCTGCTCACTTGTAAATGTGCTTAAATCCATTCCCTGGTAGTCTAGTGGTACCTCTCCCCCATTTCCTCAATCACTGGTGAAAGTTTTCTAAAGCATTCCCTAGTAGTCTAGTGGTACCCCCCCATCCCTAGCCCTGATTGCAGTAAATCACAGTAAAAAAAAGTCCTTAGTGATCCAGTGGCACAACCCACACCTCCCACCCACACAGGACCCCGCTCCCCACCATCATTGGAGGGTGGCTGCTACCCACCTGCATAGTGCCTGGCCACCCGCCAAATGACAGATACAGTATGGGCTTGCAGGGCATACTGTACTAGATAGTCCCAAATATGTGAATGTCATTCACATATTTGGAATGTATCTAGTACAATTATTGCAGCCCATTGGTCCACACTGTGGACCAATGGGCTTACAGGACATACTGTACCTGTCATTCGGTGGGCAGCCAGGTGCTATGCGGGCAGGTTGCAACTGCCCACCGATGATGGGGGAGCAGGGTGGGCAGGGGGTCCTGTGTGGGTGGAAGGGGTGGGGGTACCACTGGAGCACCAGGAACATTTTTTACTGTGATTTACTATGATTGGGGTTAGGGGCTGGGTGGGTACCGCTGGACTACCAGTGAATGCTTTAGGGTACTTTTACCGGTGATTGGGGAAATGAAGGGAGGAGGTAGCACTAGACTACCAGGGAATGGATTAATGTGCATTTACAAGTGATTGGGGAAATGGAGGGAGGGGAGTACCACTAGACTTACCAGGGTTTGTTCTATGGCGATGTACCACAATCACAGTTACAGGTTGAGAGATGCCCCAGAACACCCTCTGCAAATGTCATTCTGTGCAGGGCACCAGGTGCAATTCACCAGCTGCCCCACGCAAGGCATGCAAATGGGGCGATAATGACATGCAAAGGCCCCATTTGCACCTTGCATATATTATGGCCTCATTTGCATGCCCTCTGCTGAATATCTCGGGTGATGCACCCAGTGCAATCATGTTTGTGCTGGTGCATCCCCGTGCTCCCTACCTGTGGCTTGCATCAGCGCAGTGCCACTACACTGTACGTGGTTCATGCCATATTCAACAGTGCTGCGCTGTGGCACATCACTGTTGAATATCACCTGGTCCTGGCCACAGTGCATCCCAGTTGTGCTGCACCCATGCTTACGCCACTGCCAAGTGCAGTCTGAATATCAGGACCATAATGTATATATGTTCTGTGTTTTGTATTTTATTTACTAGTTTTAATTTTAGTAAATGTTTTTCCTTAAAATGCTGCCTAAGACATGTTCATTTTGTATGTGAATGGTGGAACAGTCTTAATATTTTAACACGGCTGTTAAATGCTTATTGTGTTACCTTCTGCAGCCATGCTAACAAGAATCTGTGCAAAGATCTAGCAAGGTAAGAAAAATACCAACATCTCATTTGGGTCAGAAGGAGGTTGTGAACCAGGTTAGTTGTATGCCCGCTGGGTCAAGTATATTGCACTGCTTTCCCCAAAGAGAGTGTGATATTTGGACCTGTTACCTGGGTGTGCTAGCTAAAAAGGATTCATAAACAGGAGTTCAGCATGTTTGTAGTTCATTTGCATCACCTGGTAAGGAAAAAGTTCGGACACCCCATATGACACGCAGGGGAAATGCCGGATCTCGCCCAACAGCTAATGCACCAAAATCTGTCTGCTGGAAAATTATGTGCACAAATGCCCACAGTCTGGAAAAAAGATCCCAGACCTGCAGGCAACAATGATAGAGACTAAACTGGACATAGTAGCCATTAGCGAGATATGGTTCACAAGTAACCACACTTGGGAGATTTCAATACCCGGCTATGTACTGTTCAGAAGAGACCGAGGTGCAAAAAAGGGGGAGGATTTGCCCATTATGTCAATGAAAATATCAAAGCTACAGAAATGCAGAATACACAGAAGGAGCCAGAAGAACTGTGGGTCACCCTGGAAACAGGAAATAGAACAGCCATATGAACAGGGGTTGTCTACAGACCTCCAGATCAGGGAGAGCACATTGACACATTACTGTTAGAAGATACAGAAAACATGACAGCTAAAGGGGAGGGTCTGATAATGGGAGACTTCAACATACCAGATACAGATTGGTCAATACCAGCAGGAGCATCCACCAGAACTAGACACATAGTGGATTCCCTGCTGGGGGAGGGCCTCAAACAACTGGTACAACAACCCACAAGAGTTGGGGCTAGCCTAGATCTAGTAATGACTAACAGGGAAATGATCACAGAACTCCAGGTAGAAGGTCACCTGGGGGCCAGTGACCATCACAATGTATGGTTCAATTTGGCCTGTAGAATTAAATCATTCCATTCCAATGCAAACATATGGGACTTCAAAGAAGTTGACTTTGAAAAGATGGTCAACAGAGTTAAGCTAGCCATGGCAAGAAGAAATACAAGTGAGGGGGTACAGGCAAAGTGGGCAAGCATTAAGGTTGCAATACTTGAAGCAACATCCCATTGTGTTAGGGAGAAAAGCAAGAGCAAAAGAAGGTGGAACCACTTTGGTTCTCAAAAACATTAGCAGAAAAGGTCAGAGCCAAAAGACTGGCCTTCAGGAAATACAAGGGGACACAGTGGGATGAAGATAAGGAGGCATACAAAACTTCCCTAAGGGAAGCAGGGAAGTTAGTTAGGCAGGCAAAGGCCCAAACCAAGGAAACACTAGCACAAACATTAAAAGAAGGGGACAAGACTTTCTATAGATATATAACCCCCTTGTCACCCAGGGTTACTAGAATCCCACTTAGAACTAGTGGCAGGCAGGGAAAGGCAACCTGTGAAACACCAGTTAAATGGGTTTCATGCTGTATCACTCTGTCCTCAGTCTCAGCTGAGCTGGAGGGATGACATTACCATAGAATTCTCACAACAGCATAAGTCACAATAGAATGCTTGCAGCAGGGGTTAGTGTTAGAACATTGGGGAATTCAAGTCAGTTTTCAGGGAGACTCCAGAGAAGGAGGAGGAGGAGGTGTGCTGCAGTTTGCAGACCCTCAGATCCAAGCTCTGTCTTAGAGTTACACCAGAAAGTGGGTAGTGTGTTCTCACACTAGAGAATAACACAGACGAGACCAGCAGAAAGTGGTAGAGACTGCTCCCTGTGTTGTTCCAGTACCCCATCACCGGAGGGATGGGGGGGAACAGCATTTCAGGGGCAATCCCCTGGCCCTGCTTGGAAAGGGAAAAGCTGCCTTACAGAAGAGTTTGTACTGAGGTACCAGAGAATCTGTGTTTTGTGGGAAGAAGCCCTGGGGCACCTGTATACCATGGTTAGTCTGTTCTGGAATAGAGCCTATGTTTCACCAAGACAGAGTTTTGTAAATGTAATTGCCTAATGTGGGGTCAGGAGAAGACTAGCCAAGTACAGTATTTTTAATTTTGTGTATGGCTTAAAAGCATCTAAAACAGTGGGGTCTAGGAAGATGAACATAGCCACTTACAGAACTTTTCAAGTCAGGACACCATCCAAATACAGAGTAAAATGCTAAATGTGATATACATTTTGATATAGCATCTACAACCAGAGAGTTTAAAGAAAGATGTTGATCCAAATGAATGGCCGAGATAGATTTGGGACCAAGAGATGGGAGACCCCCATCTGGAGTAACCAGATTTACCTCTCCGGGTTCACTTTGGGCACCTATTGCTTTCTCCCAGGTACTTGGCCAGTGTCTGCAGAAAGTACCCAGTTGTGGGATTAAGGATATCTTTCCTTTAGAGCTAAAAAGTGCTCATGGGTGATTTAGGGAGCCACCATCAAACTCCATGCCATATGGAAAAGTGTCCTAGTGCTGGCTGGGGTGTCATGCCAGGGAATACAAGAGTAAGAGTACCAGTTCAGACTGTGTGAGCCCAGATGTGTTCAGAACCTGAGGGTTTTCGTGTAGTGAAGAAGATGTGCTCTGTCCTCTGTAAATCTGCATTGCTAGTGAGTGTAGCCCTGTGGGGGTCCATCTTTGCTCTTTTATGCCTGTGTTGATGTGAATAAAAGCCACACTCTAGAATCACATCCCTGGTTTGGACATTTTTAGTTATTGCTTCCTGTGTCCAGAATTACTTGGGTGCTCCTGACCAGAAGTACAAACCTAGCCAGAATACTCCCCGAACATAGGCTAGCTCAGGTAGTGGTTACAAATTGGAGGCACTGTGCATAGACTTACAGATACATTAGTGAAAGGAGAAAGTCCAGGGGGAATATTGCTAAGACCTAAGGGAAAAGGGACAGTATGTGGAGGAGGGCCAAGGAAAAGCATCTATCCTAAATAGATACTTCTGCTCAGCATTAATTGAGGAGAAGGTAGGACAGGGCCCACAGCTCAGCACCATGGTCACAGGATGAGGGAGGTGTGCACTAGTCCCTTCACAAAAGAAAGGGTCCTACAAGAACTCACTCAGCTCAGGGTGGACAAGGCAATGGGACCAGATGGCATACATCCCAGTGTACTAAAGGAGCTAAGGGTGAAACTAGTAGAGCCATTATCAGAACTGTTTAGTGAGTCTCTGAGCACAGGAGAGGTCACAGAAGACTGGAGAAGGGCTCATGTGATCCCGCTCCACAAGAGTGGTAGCAGGAGGAGGCAGGGAACTACAGACCAGTCAGTCTCACCTCAGTAGTGGGCAAGATTATGGAGGCACTGCTTAAGGAAAGGATAGTGCAACACCTGGAATCCATAGGGGCACAGGATCCAAGACAGCATGGGTTTACAAAAAGAAGGTCCTGTCAAACTAATCTCATAGATTTCTTTGACTGGGTAACCAGAGTGGTGGACCAAGGGGGAGCAGTTGATGTTGCCTACCTTGACTTCAGCAAAGCTTTCGATACTGTTCCACATAGAAGATTGATAAATAAGCTGGGTAGGCTTGGGGTGGGTCAGATGTGGTCAACTGGGTGGCAAATTGGTTGGCAGGCAGAAAACAGAGAGTGGTGTTAAATGGTATACAGTCAGAAGAGATGCAAGTCACAAGTTGGGTACCTCAGGGATCGGTCCTGAAGCCAGTCCTCTTCATTATCTTCATCAGTGACATTGCAGATGGGCTGGAGGGTAAGGTTTGTCTCTTTGCAGATGATACCATGATCTGCAACAAAGTAGATGATCCAGATGGGGTAAACAGAATGAGAAGAAATCTGGATAAACTGTCAAAATGGTCAGAAGAGTGGCAAATGGGGTTTAATGTAAAGTGCAAGATCACACACATAGGGGAAGCCACCTATAGGTTGGGAGGGAAGTGGCTGGCAATCACAAGGGAAGAAACAGACTTGGGCCTCATCATCACAGATGACCTGAAATCATCCAAGCAGACACTAAAGCAGTAGGTAAGGCTAGGGGGGTGTTGGGGTGTATTAGTAAGGGTACCACAAATCATAAGAGGGAGGTAATAATCCCTCTTTACAAGACACTGGTTAGGCCCCATATGGAGTACTGCATACAGTACTGGGGGGCCACACTTGCACAAGGACATTAACAGAATGGAGGCAGCCCAGAGAAGGGCAACCAAAATGGTGTAGGGACTGCATCAGAAAACATATTTGGACAGATTAACAGAGCTCAATATGTATACCCTAGAGCAAAGGAGGGAGAGAGGTGATATGATTGAAACATTCAAACATCATAAGGGCATTAACAAGGTGAAAGAGTCTAACATGTTTCAATATAAGAAAAATAGCAGGACAAGATGTTACAGCATGAGATTAGAGGGAGTTTGAATAAGGGGTAATGTGAGGAAGTTCTTTTTCACAGAAAGGGTGATGGATGCATGGAATGGCATACCTCAGCAAGTGGTGGATATGAATACAGTGCAGGGCTTCCAACAGGCATGGGATAGGCATAAGGGAGCAATACAGATGACTATGAATAGATAGGCCATTGACAGAGTAAAGGCCTATGGCACATTCAAAAAGTAGAAAAAAATGGGCAGACTGGATGGGACTTGCAGTCCTTATCTGCCATCAACTTCTATGTGTCTATGTTTCTATGTTTAATTGACCACAGAACTCAAGACTGGTAGTTGCTCGGACCCAAAACAAACAGGAAGGTGTCCCTGTTTGTCCCCTGTTCATGAATTACACTTCAAGGTTGGGAACTGAGGGAGCATAGGGCCTGACCCCAAGAGTGGGTTTGTGACACCCACCATATTGGTGTTACCACACCAAAACATGTTTGTTAATATTTCTTCATCAACTTCCACAGCATCTTTGCTGGACTCGGGAACACCTCCACACAGTCTAGTCACTCATGATGTAGATTGAGGAGAGGAGAATATGGCATCATGAGTGACTGCACCTGTTTGAGGGTGTTCATAGCACTCAGAAAGTATGCAATAAGAGCTGGTCATGGATTAAAAAGAAAACAAGGTTGGGCATGCAACATCATTTCCATGCATTTCAGCTCTACTAAGAAAGAAAGCAGAGAAAACAAACAACAATATCAATGAATTTTAGAGAAGGTGAGTAATCATAAAATGTTGATTTTCTTCAGAAATATTATGATGCAAAAAGGACTGGCAGTGTCCCTTTAAGTCTGCATTGAAGACTTCTTTATTTGAACTAGCATTTTCCGACATGATTTGATTTTATCATGGAACTAGAATGTTATGATTTGAGATTTTAATCTGAAGATATTTTAGCATTGTATTGTATTGTACAGGTGCTTTGGTTTTGGAAAAGCGCCTTTTATAAATAAAATTTGACTTAGACTTTGCCGAGATACAGGACTGGATGTCTTCCAACTGGCTGAGGCAGAACTCTGACAAGACTGAGGTGTTGGTTGTGGACCCAGGTCATTGGGTTGAGATGTCTTTGACTGGGAAGCCTTCAGAGCTTTGGCTCGGGGGCAATCAGCTATCAACCTCTGACCAGGTGCGCAATCTGGGCATTATTTTTGATGATCTAAAATCTCGGGTGTTGGTTGTCATTAAATTCTCATTTTATCATCTGAAGAATACCGCTCGGATTAAACACCTGGTCCCACCTGATGACCTTCCAACACCGGTCTGTGACCATGTGACCTCCTGCCTTGACTATTACAACTCTGTAACTAGAGCTCCTGGGACTTGATATCCACCGCTTGCAGCTGGTGAAGAATGTGACAGCCAGGCTGTTGACTTACTTATCTCGATCTTGCTATGTCGCCTGTGCTTTGTGGACTGCACTGGCTGCCAGTTCAGTGATGGGTCACCTTCAATGTTGGTTTGCTGACCTATAAATATCTACACAGACAGGGACCATGTTTCCTGCAAGAACTTCTGTGCCCTTACTGCCCCCTCGTGGCCTCTCTGCTCCACTGACAGGGATTTCTGGAGCTTCCCAGGATTTGCTTAAAGACCTCTGGTGCTAGGGCGTTTATGTTTGTGGCCCCCACCTGTGGAATTCTCTTCCTCGTCAGATAAGGTAGTGCCTGACTGTAGAGAGCTTTAAATCTGCCTTAAAAATGCATTTATTTAAGCTCACCTTCTTGGGGTGTGCATAAATTGGGGATTAATGAATAGTGTGATATTGATTATTTTTAACAGCTATTTATGGTTTCAACTGCTGAATTGTTTTCTTTGTTTTGTTCAAGCACTTAGATATTGGTTTGATTTGTGCTTTTTATAAATAAAATTTGAGTTGAGTTGAGACTTATAGTATTGAGTCTACTAGCACTAGGACCCCACCCCATATATCCTGCTTCAGCCTCCACCTCTTCCCATTATCCTAGCCCTCATTTTTAACCATTACCCAACCTTGCATATCCTTGACACCTCCTGTGCTGCCAGCCTCCTCCATTGCAACAGCCCCCATCCTTTGTCCATCCCCCCTTATCCTATAGCTGACCCATCATCCACCCCTGATGCAGATCCTGTATCCACCCTATCACTCCCCCACCACTACAACCCTGCTCCCCTCCCTCACCTTAGTTTCTATCCTCCTGTCAAGTACCCTGCCCCATAAACCCTCCGCATCAAAGCCATGTCACCACAAGTTGCTCTACTAATGCACTTTGGGTTGCTAGCACAGTGCAACCTCGAAGCTATGAACACCATGAGAATGATGGGTGATCATAACTCTGAAAAATCCTTATCTCTGAAACTAACAGAATTTATTTAATAAATAGAGTAAAAAATGGTGTTAGCTTTGTTGCTTTGTTACTGCTTTATTTAATCAACATTTACTGTGCTACACTGTATTTAGAATAAAACAAAATGCAAAGTTCATGACTAAGCCTTTGAGTGTTTAAAGAAATCAATAATAGCGCTCTGCTTTAATGAGCTGTAGTGCTGTTTTGCAACCAGATTATGCAGTCTCATCATCTCTGAGCCAGTCATTTTGTTCTACCTCACTTTTTGCAGATGCTCTCTCTTCCATGAAAAGTATCTGACTTTTGGTGACATTGTTGCGCTCCTGGTCAAGTTCATCATCGGAAGGCCATAGCATGTTCCAGGACCATCTTCAGGATTCCACAGTAATCTCACACCCAGCTTTGTTACTCAGTTATTTGCAGAACAGAGAGTGACCCACTTTCTTTTCACACTGCCTGCCATGCTTAACACCATGTTAGTGCTACTATTAAATAAACACTTGCAATTAGAACTTTGTAAAAGTTGAACTACAGGTGTTAGAGGTGTAACAGTTACAGACAATTGATGCCTGCATTGGGGGAAGGGGGGTCAGTTATCTGGTCAGTCCGGATTAGTGAAGTTCATAACTCTGAGGTTATACTGTAGTCTCTTTTCCAATGGTCCTGTCTATGAGCACCTCCTCAACATATACAAGTCCCCACCCTCAATATCCTCCAGTATAGCCAGCACCAAGAACCTATTGCTTGACCTCTCTCTCCTGCTTCAAGCTTCACCTTGCTCTCCTCTCTGGTGCTCCTATGTGCCCTAGGTCCCGGGTTATTCCAACAATCCAACCCCATCCCCCTTCTTATGTCTGTTCTTAACCAAATAATCTCATCCTTAAGCTGTTCTAGTTGCCTACATACCAGGCATCCCCCCCCACACACTCCAAGCAACCCCTAACAAAATGTAATAAATGAAGAAGCATGTGGTGGGTTCAAATGGCAGCTGCACAACTGTAGAAATGATGTTGAAGTCAGAAAAATACAAGAAACCACCTCAAAAGTTGAAAATACAACCCCTATTTGTCAGACAACACACATAAAATCTAAAAACACTAAGCTGGTGGTGGGGGCAAGGAACTAATGGCAAAGATGAGTGGTCCCTCAGAGCCCCTACACTCCCAAGAAATAAATATGTACCCACATGAGGAAAATTTGTTTTGTTTTTAAAGGAATGTAACTCCTTTTTGTCCACCTTCCCCAGCACATTGTCATCTACAGTATGAAAATCACCATATAAATGCAGGTTCTTCTTCTTCTACAAGCTCCTGTGACAGCTCACTCACGCTCCCTTTTGTTGCTGTTGGCACTCTCACATTTACTGACTTGCTCCACCCCACCTGGATGTCAGCGTGGCTCAGTTGGTAGCACACCCACCTCTGGACTAGAAGATCATGGGTTCTCGTCCCACTCCAGAATTGGACTCATACCTAACAAATGTTGGCACCCAAGTGCAGTACAGGAGGGTGCTGTATTATTTGGGTGTGTTGTCCTTCAGATGAGATGTTAAACCAAGGTCTCTTCTACTCATCCTGGTGCTGTCCTGGTGGGTGTCCAGGTGGAAGTAAAAGAACCCACCACATGGAAAAAAAGCCAAAGTGGTACCCATTTTAGAAACAGGTGACCCCCTGTCCTCTGATAACTACAGGCCCATATCAATACTGCCTCATCTGAGCAAACCTTTCAATAATTCAGTACGTAACCAATTCTCTGACCATGTAAGCAATTTCAACCTGCTCTGCTCATAGCAGCATGTTTTCAGAAAGCTTCACAGCACTGCTTCTGCAATGACCTTTTTCAGTAGTCATGTGTAACCCCCCCCCATGGGGGCTTACTAGCCTTTGATCCTCTTGTCCTCTCCTGAGCACCTCCAGGACCAGCTTGCAATTTTTCTTAGTCCCTCCAGGTCCTTGTTCCTGCCTCCTGGTGCTCCATTCCAGCTACAGCCCCAATCTAAAATGAATGTTCATGAGGGTCTGTTCTGCCCTCAAGGCAGCTGTATTCTCGGCTGCAGCAGAAAAAAAAATTACTCACCATAGTAATGTTGTTTCTTCTAATGGAGTCTTGCTGTATTCTGACTATATGCAGTTAGCCCCAGCACTTGAACTGCTCCAGAGAGGAAAGGGTTAACTCTATGCATGAGCATAGAACCTTGAGCTCGAGCTCAGTTTTCGAGCCTCTGTCTCTGATGCATCTCAGTGTAACTGTTAGATTCTTATGAGCACTGTGCTAACTAAATAAAGCAATATAAATTGTTTCAATTTTTAAGCCATGGGCAACAAGTGCTTGGGTCCAAAAAGACTTAAGTCGAGAACCCAAGAAGAACCTTATGTAGATAGTGAAAAAAGATAACAATAAAAAAAAAAATAATGATGATAATAATAATAATAATCAGGATCAGAACCAAAACCCCACCTAACCAGGAAGAATACAAAGGTACACCTCTGGGGTGCAGCACTGTACCTGCCTACCCACATCCTAAAAGACTAGGTTCTGAGAGGGGAGGCAGGAAGTGAGGTCAGAATACAGCAAGGCTCCATTAGAAGAAACAACATTACTATGGTGAGTCATTTTTTCTTCAAACAACATGAAGTCTTGCTGTATTCTGACTATATGAAGACTCCCAAGCAGTTCCCCCCTGGATGAGGGGATCACAGAACCTTACTTTGAGAACAGGATCTGCAGTACTGCTGTGCCAAACCTAGCATCACTTCTGGTCTGGGTGTCCAGAGAGTAATGCTTAGTAAATGCATGAACTGTTTTCCAGGTGGCTGCTTCACAAATTTCCACTAAATGAATATCCCTAGCTGCTGCCAGAGAGGCAGCTGTACCCCTGGTCGAATGAGCCCTCAGGCCTGGAAGAGGCTCTCTCCCCAATTTTGAATAGCAGAATTGAATACAGGAGACAATCCACCTGGCAATAGTTCTTTTAGTGGCAGGTCTACCTTTTCTCACTTCTCCATAAGTGAGGAATATCTGACTGCAATCATTCTTATGGGCCTTAGTATGCTCTATGTAATAGCTACGTGTCCTCTTTACAGCCAGACTTTGCAATCTTCTCTCTCTCTTGAAGAATGGTCAGTGAAAAAACAGAGGCAGAGACATGGATTGGTTCAGCTGAAAATCCAAAACCGTTTTAGGAAGGAACTTTCTATTCATTCTAAGGACCACCTTATCCCTATGGAATGAAATGAAGTCAGGTTCATCTGACAGGGCCTGCAATTCACTGATTCTCTGGTAGAAGTAATGGCTGCCAGGAACACAGTCTTCCAAGTCAAGTACTTAAGCTCAGCTAAGGATAAGGTTCAAGGGTGGCTGCATAAGCTGTGCAATACAGATATTCAGGTCCCAAGCAGGAGTAGGCTCCCTGAAGGGAGGGTTGATATGAACCAGACCTTTGAAGAACTTACTGAAAACAGGATGAGATGCAAGGAAAGATTCCTTCCATGCAGAAAGAAAAGCAGAGAGCAGCTGTCAAATGTACCTTAAGTCAAAGTGTAGCAGGCATGAGGCCTACACTATTAAGATGAACCAGATAGTCCAGGGCTGTGGCAATACCTGCAGAATCTGGCTGAATATTTCTTTGAGGACACCAAATACTGAATCTCTTACATTTAGAATTGCAAATGTTTCTGGTGGAAAGTTTTCTAGAAACCTTAAGGATATCCATTACCCCTTGACAGAGATACAAAGCTGCATATTCTAGCTCTTCAAGAGCCATGCTTTGAGTCTGAGGGACTGGAGATTAGGGTACCAAATATTCCCTTGAGAAGTGGTCAGGAGGCCATGCCTCCTTGGCAGAAACAGGGGAATTGAAACTGCCAGGGACTGCAACAGAGGATACTAAGGTTGCCTGACCCAATCTGGAGCCACTAGGATCACTGTGCAGGGCTGAGATCTGATCTTGATCAGTATTCTGAACATCAGTGGAAAAGGAGTGAAAGTGTAAAGAAACCTGCTTGTCCAGTCTAACAAGAGAGCATCTAGAGGAACAGTCCCCAGGACTGGAGGTCTGCAATGGAACAGTGGTAGCTGATGATTGTCTGGGGCTGCAAAGAGATCTATCTCTGGTGTGCCCCATCTCCTGAAAATTACCTGGAGGACATGAGAATTCAGGGACCACTCATAGTGACCCTGGGATATTCTGCTTAGGGTATCGGCCAGAACATTGTCCTTACCCAGAAGATGTACTACTGTTAGAGAAGTCTGAAGAGAATAAGCTAGTGACCATACTTTCATGACTTCTATGTACAAGGCTGTGGACAGAGTGTCCCCTTGCTAGTTTATGTACCACATTGTAGTGGTGTTGTCTGTCCTGATCTGCACCACTTTCCCTTTGACTGATTCCGAGAATGTCTGAAGGGCTAAATACACAGCTCTGAGCTCCAGAAGACTGATGTGAAGGAGAGACTCCTCCTGTGACTAAGTACCCTGTGCAGTGAGATTCCCTTGGTGGGCTCCCCACCCCAGAAGGGAGGCACCTGTGGTCAGGACCACTGAGGGCGTTTCACTGAGAAATGGAACACCCTGTCTGAGATTGTCCTCCTCAAACCACCACTGAAGGCCTTGGACAAGAGTCTGAGTCACTGGAATCAGCTTGGTGACAGAGTCCTTTTTCTGAGACCAGAAGGACCTTAAATGGAACTGAATGTCCCTCATCTGGAACCTGTCTCCCTGAATCACTGCAGAGGAAGCTGCCATGTGGCCTAGGAGCTGGAGAAAGTGTCTGGCTGGACGAGACACTAGAGGTCAGAAGGAAGAAGCCAGATCTGTAAGGGCCATTACCCCTGAGCATGGGAGGAAGGCCTTTGCCTGAATAGTATCCAGCTCTACTCCTATGAAGGTAAGGAGCTGCACTGATTCTAGAAGTGACTTGGACAGATTGAGAAGGAATCCTAGGGAACCCAGAATCCTCTGGGTGACCTCTAGAGCTGGCTTGACTTGGTCTGAAGACTGGCCTACAATAAGCCAATCATCTACATAAGGAAAGCCTGACATGCCCTGCCTTCTGAGGAAGGACAACACTACTGCTAAGCATTTGGTGAACACCCTTGGGGCAGATGTTAGACTGAAGGGCATTGCTCTGAACTGGTAATGACCCGAGGGCAACGTGAACCTGAGGTACTTTCTGTGGGAGCACCTGATAGGAATATGAAAATAGGCATCCTTGAGGTCCAGGGAAGCTAGATAATCTCCTGGCCTCAGAGAGGGAAGAATTATTCCCAGAGTCACCATTTTGAAGTTTGGCTTTGTGATGTTTGCTCAGATATCTCAGGTCTAGGATGGGTCACCACTCCCCTGTCTTTTTTGGGGTAAGGAAGTATCTTGAATACAGACCTTTCCCTCTGTGCTGTGGAAGAACCTTCTCCACAGCTTTCAGAAGTAATAGGGAAGAAACTTCTGCCTCTAGAGCAACTGTTTCCAGGGGTGTTGCAGGTAGAAAAGACCTGGCTCTCATTCTGGGGAATCTCTTGAAGATGAGAGCAAGTCCCTGGCTGACTACTTCCAGGACCCATTTGTCTGAAGTGATAGACTTCCAGGTCTGGAAGAAGTAAGTCAGCCTGCCCCCTACTGGAATTGGGGAGACAACCCGGTCTGACACATCAGGGTATCTGTTTGGCAGGAGCCTTAGACTAAGAAGAGAATGTAGCCCTGCTCACCCCTCTTCTACCTCTCCCTCTCCCTCTAAAGAACCCCTTCTGCTAGAAGGAAGAGGAAGCCTGAGCTTGGTAAAAAGGCCTATGAAAGGGCCTGTCCCTGCCATCCCTAGACTGCTGCTTCTGTGGAGTGGCTTGCCTCTCCTTGGCCACTGCACTCCTGTAGGTGGTCTTGTATTCATCCCTTTTCTTCATGTAAGAGTCTGTCTGCTCCCGAAACAGAGAATTACCAGTAACAGAAAAATCCATGTCCTTCACCTGGGTATCCTGCGAAAGGTTAGTACACCTGAGACAAGCAAATCTCCTTAAGGAGACAGATATAGCCATGACTCTAGATACCACATCATTGAAGTCCACAGCAGCATGAAATTTTACCTTGGATGCCTCAATACCATCAGCAGCCACCTCCTCCAGCTCCTTGGCTAGCTGGGGAGAAGTCTTCCTAGCCAGCTCCAGAACTGTATCCCATCTAGACTTCTGGTACCTAGCTGTATAGGCCATATAGGCAGCCTGTCTGAGTCCCAAAGAGGATGCCAAATACTGTTTTTTTGCCATGACATCCACCTTCCTGAAATCCTTATCCGGGGTGTGTGAAGCCAAAGGAATGTTAGCCTTGTCACAGGCTGCAGCCTGCGCTACCCCAACATGGCTGCAATGATTGTAAAGGAAATACATACCTGAACCTGACAGTATATATATCCTGTCCATCTTTTTATCCACTGGAGATATAGATGTGGGCATATGTAAAAATTTTTGAGTCTGTTTCCTTAGAGACTTATGTAATGGGATAGACAACCTCTTAGACTCTGGAACATCCATCATCTCCACATAGTCAGGTTCTTCCTCCTTTTCAGCAGCTTCCACAACTGGAAGCTGGAGAGTTTCAGCCACTTTTTTGTGGGAAAAAAGTGAGAAGGGGACTCAGAAAGTCTGGGGAGAGACATTGGAGGGCCTGTCTAGGGAGATGTCAGGATCTACAGGCTCATCTAGGCCTCCAAATTAATCATCATCATCTTTTTGATACTCTTCATCTCCCTCCCATTCCACATCATATAAAGCCTCTGGATCGTAATCCGATGGGGCTTGTACCATCTTAACCAATTATCTGTCTGAAGGCGTCAGTTCAGATGGAACTGAGCAAAGAGATTAAACAACGCTTATTGGTTTCGCAATTTCCTCAGTGGTTGGGATCTGCAGGGCAGGATCCGCACCAGCTGACTTTCTCTTCTTTTTAGATGGAACTGATCCCTCAGAATCAGCTCTCCTTTTGCCTGAGGAGGCATTGCCCGGTTCAGCAGGCACCTCCTCAGGTTCAATCAGAACCAAACTGGGCTGGCCATCCAGATCAGCAGACTTCTCAGCCTCTTTTTCCTTCAGCCTACTTAACCATTTTTCCAAAGTGGCTTTAGGAAAATTTTGCATATCAGGCAGTCCATTTTGAGGTGGTCAAACCTCAGACAATTGACTCATATGAGGTGGGGATCAGCTTTAGCAAAAGCCTCTCCACACTCAGTACAGTGTTTAACCCCAGTGGGACCAATTTTCTTTTTGGGTTTCTCAGACATAGCCTTTGTTAAAAGTTGCCCTTAAACAGCTTTCAAGCCAGGTAACACAAACTAATCTGTTATCAACCGTGTCACAGGTTGTGAAAAAAAAATGGAATACACCTCAGTTGTTTGAAACCAATAAGAACCGGACACCACAGAAGATCAAAGAGTTAGAGAAGAAACAGAATTGTTTTGGTTCCCAACCGGACTGACTGGAAAGAAACTGAAGAAAACTAATTTCTAACACAATAATCCCACTATCTACTTACTACACTACCTGTGTCATAGACAGAGACTTGATACTGAAAAAATAAATGAAACGGTTGGAAAAAAATGTCCAATTTACCAAACTGAAGCAGTAAAGGAGAAATCTCAGGAGCATCTTCATAGTTAGGCGAAATAAAGAATCTGACGGTTACACTGAGATGTACCAGAGACAGAGATTTGAAAACCAAACTCAAGCTCAACGTTCTATGCTCATGCATAGAGTTAACCCTTTCCTCTCTGGAGCAGTTCAAGTGCTGGGGCTAACTGCATTTAGTCAGAATATAGCAAGACTTCATGTTGTTTGAAAGAAAGGAAATGTTTAAATAAATAAAGCCACTGCAATGTATGTTTGGGGGGAACATGTTTTTCAGGGAGAAAGGTGTCTAAACAAGAGTATTTTCTCCAGCCTGCACCAGTTCTATTTGGGACTCGGAAAAAAAGCCTGACTGCTGCTGCGTGTCAGGGAACTTAAACATTGGCAATAGCAACAGGAAAAAGGACTGAGCAAATGTGTTTATCTGTGCAGTGACAGCAAGTACTCAAGCAGGGCTACAGAACTGTGGGACACTGGGGCAAATATCTATTTATTCCTAGCTGCACCAGAGCTTTGATTCAGGACTGTGTCTAATTCTGCTTTTGGGACTGTGGGTTAGAAGCCATTTCATGCAATAGCAGGCAATTGTAAAAGGCAAAGGATAAAGCCAGGATTTGTGGGATATTCACCAAAAGCTCCTGAGAAAGTACCAAGTGCTCATGGGGACTTACAGGGACTAGTGTTTAACTGTCAAAACTGGCAGCATGTGATGCATTGAGTGAGGTTCATGCATTATTCATTTCTGTGACTGACAAGTGCTTCAGACAATCAGAGAGGAAGAGTCAGGTTACAGAAGTCAATCAGGAGCCTCAGAAAAGCCCTTTAAAATACAGTGTTTTCTAGCAGTACAACCAGATCCAGCAGGAGCTACCCATGGGGGTGGGGCTTAGGTCCCTGCAGAGTAAGATGGGTCTAGCAGACAAGACGAAGCCTCTCTATGTGGAAGAGGGACTCTCATGCTTTCAGAAAGAAAGAACATTGGCAGCTTGTATGCAGAAGTTCCTGACCTGGGGGCTGCCAGCAGAATGTCCTCCAAGGCTAGCCCTCCTTTCCATGTCGGGGAAAGGTATAAGCCAGTGACCTGATCGTAAACCAGCTATGAGAGAGCTGAATCCGCCTCAGCAGTGAGAGTTATGAAGAATGCTGAGACCACAGAGATAGAAAACCATCTCTGCTAAGTAATCTGAGTGAGTAAAACAGTGTCTGAAAGTGCAACTTTAACCAAGCATTAAAGGGAAATGCTGGAAAAGGCACAGCTTTCCCCAGTCACTACAAAAATGCCTGATTAGTGCTTTCAGATAGTAACTTTTATTTTTAATTACCTCCAAATGCTTTTCTAGTGATTTAAAAAGTGACCCTCAACTTTCACTTCCTATCGCTGGCAGCCACCATCTCATGAGCAGCAGCGAGCTTCCAGGGCTCACTATATGCTAATATGTTCTAACATCCAATGGCAGAGGTCAAGCAGACATATTAGCATATAGTGAGCTTAGGAATCTCACTGCTGCTCACGAGTTGGTGGCTGCCAGCAACAGAAAGTGGAAGTTATGGGTAGCTGTTTTAAAGCATATCAAGGGTTTCTGTAGTGTCTGGGGAAACTTCTCTACTGGGGAAACTTCTCTACTGGGACTAAGAACTAGAAATCTTGTACTGGGACCTTCAATTTAGAGTACAAAAAACAAGAGTCAGTGTGTTGGTCAGAGGTAGTTGAAGTAAATTGTTTTCTGTTATCTGTGTGCTTATCTAGGTGCTTGTCACAGGTGTCAGAAGGGAATTGTTATCTGTGAAATTATCTAAGTGCAGAAAGATTTGCAAAGTAGGGGAGTGGCTTAGCTTGAAGGAGCCAGGTTAAAACCAGATTTAAGCACTGCCCTAGATAGCTTCTGCCAGAGAACAGACAGAACACCAGGAGGAAGGAGCTACTGGTATAACTAAAACTTCTTTACTGGTACTATACTGCCCTCCTTCCCTCCCCTCCACCCCCACTGTAAAAAGTTCTACTTTTATAGGCACAGGATTTAACTGACAACAGGAACTTCCTGTTTGGGAGCAGGAAGTGAGTGATAACAGAGCCACCAAAGGCTCACCATCCTAGAAGGGCAAGAGTGGCTCTTCGTACCCCCTAGCTGCTGGAGGACTGACTCTGAGCAAGTAAGGAGACTACTGAGACATATAGGAACTTCTTGTCTTAGAACAGGAAGATCAGGAGCTAAAAGGGCAAAGAGGCAGTAAGTAACATGGGAAAGAAAAAGGAAAAAAAAAGAAAGAAAATAAACAAACAGAGGAAAGAGTAAGTATTCCAAACAACAGTTAGGGGGCCAGAAAAATGACATGATGAGAGTGGTGCAGTGCAGTGGCTGTGGAGCAGCAGTCTTCCAGGAGACGTTCTGAAGGATGCAATGTTGTCCCATCTGCAGGCACCTCTCTGGGCTGAGGGAGGAGGTTGCTCCTCTCCAGGATGAGTTGGCCAGGATTTGTGGGACTTCCTCTCCCACCCAGGGACCACCAGGGTCACTGCCACTGCCTCAGAGGTTGCCAAGAAAGAGGAGCAGTTGGACCACAGTGGGCTCAGAGAAGGTGAGGGTGGTGGAACAGAGGCACATCCCTCCAGTTGTACCTCTCCACAATTTCTATGCCATTCTGGAAAAGTGTGGTTCCTCTATGGAGGCACCCACAGTGGAGACCAAGGAGGATGCTGGGAACCTCCACAAAGGAGACCCACAGGAGGGTGGCATGGGACCCCACAGGGGAAGGAAACAACTCCTGGTGGGGGACTCCATTGTTAGGAAGGTAGAACTGGGGGAGGAAGGGGAGAGGGAGGTAAGGTGCCTGCCTGGCACCATGGCTTGGAGGGACAGGGAGCGAATCCTCAGGATCACAGGAGCAGCTGCACAAGGGATGGAGCTGGATTACATTGTCCACCTAGGGATAAATGACCTGGTAAGAAAGAGATCAGAGCAGTGCAAGAAGTGTTTGTGGAGATGGGGAGGGACCTTAGACAAATAGCACACATGGTAACCTTCTCAGAGGTGCTGCCTGTCTATGGCACAGATGAGGCTAGGGTGCTCCACACCATGGGATTCAATCAGTGGTTGAAAAACTGGTGCAGAGCTCAGGGATTTGGCTTTATTGGGGACCGGGGGTCCACCTGGATGGATGCAGGCCTATACTGGTGTGATGGTCTGCATCTGTCCAGGAGGGGAACCAGGATCCTAGATGATAGGTTTAAATACTTCATTGGCAAGCATTTAAACTAGTTGAGTAGGGAGGAACTGGAAAGGAGCAGGGAAATCCTAGCCACCCCATAAAAATCAGGGTACTAAGTGAGGTAGACACCAACATACAGATGTCAATAGGGAGAAGTGCAGGGATAAATGGAGAAAGTGACAAATGCAATAAGGACAGGGAGGGGGCAAAAAGGGGTAAGACCATCAAGAAATGGAGGGTAATGAGTACCAATGCCATAGTTGGGGCAACAAGCTCCCTGAACTGGTGGCCTTGATGGAAGAGGGATGCCTAGATATTGTAGCAGTCACAGAAACATGGTACACAGAGAACCATGACTGGGATGTTAACATACCAGGGTACACAACCTACAGGAGAGACAGAGAGGACAGAAGGGGGGGAGTAGCTTTCTATGTAAGGAAAGGGATAAAAGCGACTGAACAAAAGAGTAAACAGGGAGGAGAAGAAGAACTGTGGGTCACCTTAGAGACTGGAAATGGCACCACAATCTGCACAGCGGTTGTATAGAGACCCCATGTCAGGGGGAGGGAATGGACAAGGATATGATAGAAGGCATACTTAGGATGGCAGAGAAAGGGGAGATACCATGGATAAGATGGAGCATCCCAGCAGCAGCATCAACTAGGAGCAGATTTATCCTGGACTCCCTTCAGGGTGCCTTCCTCAAGCAACTGGTCATGGAACCAACTCAGCAGAAGGCAATACTGGACCTTGTGCTCACAAACAGGGACAGTGTGATGGGGGTAAGAGTGGGGGGGCACCTGGGGAACAGTGACCACCAGTCACTGTGGTTTGATATCACAGAAAGAGCAGAACCAAACCACACAAAACACGATCCTGGATTTTAGGGGGCAAACTTTGGGAAAATGGGGAGATACTTGAAAGAGGCATTAAGGGAATGGGGCAGGAATCAGGGGTTGAGGAACAGTGGGAAGTATTTAAAATGGGGATTACAAGAGCAACAGAATTATGTATTAAGCAGGTTAGCAAGAGGAAAAGGAAGAGAGACCATTATGGTTTTCCAAGAGGTAGCAAAGAAAGTGAAAGCCAAAAGATTGCATCCAGGCAATACAAAAGACACAGGCAGAAGGGGATATGGAGAAGTACCAGAAGAAGCAAAGGGAGGCAGGGAGGTCAGTAAGGGAAGCCAAAGCTCAGACAGAACACATTGCAAAATCAGTGGGTAGAGGGGACAAAACCTTTTACAGGTACATAAGTGAAAAAAGGAAGGCAAAGGGAGGGATAGTGAGACTGAAGGGGGAGGATGGGGCCTGTGTGGAGGATGACAACAGTAAAACTGAGACATTGAACAGGTATTTCTGCTCAGTCTTTACTGAGGAAGAGGAGGGTAATGGGTCTGAATGGAGTACAAGGGGTGAGAATGGTGCAGAAATGGACACGAGTCCCTTTACACGAGAAAGGGTCCTGAAGGAACTGGAAGTACTAAGAGTTGATAAAGCAATGGGGCCAGATGGGGTGCACCCTAGGGTTCTTAAAGAACTAAGAGAGGTGGTGGCTGAACCTCTTGCTATACTGTTTAGCCGATCACTAGAAACAGGGAGGTACCCAAAGACTGGAGGATTGCAGATGTAGTCCCCTATACAAAAGTGGAACAAAGAGGCGGGGAACTAAAGACCAGTCAGCCTCACCTCGGTAGTGGGGAAGATCATGGAAGCACTACTGAAGGAGAGATTGGTGGAACATCTGGTTGTCATTGGACACAGGACCCAAGGCAGCATGGTTTCACCAGGGAAGGTCATGTCAGACCAACCTCATTGAATTTTGACTGGGTGACTAGGGAGGTGGATCAGGGAGGGCAGTGGACATGGCCTATCTGGACTTCAGCAAGGCCTTTGACACTGTGCCACATAGAAGACCATTGCACAAACTGGGGAATATGGGTGTGGGCAGGACAGTAGTGCGGTGGGTAGGTAACTGGCTGGGCAGCAGGACACAGAAGGTGGTGGTAAATGGCTGTCACTCTACAGAGGGAAGAGTGACCAGTGGGGTACCACAGGGATCAGTGCTGGGACCGGTACTATTCAATATCTTCATCAGTGACATTGCGCAGGACCTAGAAGGCAGAATTTCACTGTTCGCTGATGACACAAAGCTCTGTAACAGAGTAGACACACCAGAGGGTGTAGACAGAATGAGAAGGGACCTGCAGAAACTTGAAGAATGGTCAGGGGTTTGGCAGTTGAAATTCAATGCAAGGAAGTGCAAGATAATGCATATGGGGCACAAAAACCCTGGCACAATATATCAGTTGCGGTGTGAGGATATAGCATGCACCAAGCAGGAAAGGGATCTTGGAGTTATCATCTCTGATGACCTCAAGGCAGGGAAACAGTGTGACAAGGCAGCAGGTAAAGCAAATAGGATGCTGGGATGCATAGGCAGGGGCAACACCAGCAGGAAAAGGGAGGTCATAATTCCACTATACAAGACACTAGTGAGGCCGCACCTGGAGTACACTGTGCAGTTCTGGAGACCTTACCTACGAAAGGACATAGACAGGGTAGAGAAGGTTCAGAGGAGGGCAACAAAGATGGTGCATGGATTGCATCACAAGTCCTATGAGGACAGGTTGAAGGCACTGAACATGTACTCCCTGGAGGAGAGGAGGGAGAGGAGGGATATGATAGAGACACAAGTATCTTACAGGGAGGAACAGGGTGCTGGAATGCACTATTTTAAGCGAAAAGATGTTCCAGGACTAGAGGGCATGGATAAAGTTGGAGGGAGGACGATTCAGAGGAAACGTGAGGAAGAATTTCTTCACAGAACGTGTGGTGGACAAGTGGAACACCCTGCTAGAGGAAGTGGTGGGGGCTGAAACAATCACAGGATTTAAGAATGCATGGGATAGACATAAAGGAATTCTGGAGGTCAGGGGTAAGGGGCAACAGACTTCCTGGAAAACATAAACTGAACTTACAAACTTAAATGGGCAGACTGGGTGGGCCATAGGCCCTTATCTGCCGACACTGTCTATGTATCTATGTATGTATCTATGTTGATGGGGGACCTTAATATGCTAGATGTTAACTGGAGCACCTTTGCTGCAGCCACATCCAAAAGCAGGGAAATTCCTGATGCCCTTGAGGTGGCATGCCTCAGACGGCTAGTTTTGGAACCTACTCATGAGGGAGCAATCTTAGACTTTATACTCTCAAATGAGACAGTGAGAGGATCTCACATCTAGAAGTGGGTAGCCATTTGGGAACAAGTGACCACCTAACGGTGTGGTTCACGATAAACTCAACTACAGAGTCAAGCAATACAAAAGTGAGGGTTCTGGACTTCAGGAGGGCTGACTTTGGCAAGATGGGAGAGTGCCTTAGAAAAGCACTAGCAAACAGGATAGAAGGAGGGGTTGAGCAACAATGGGGAAATATCAAAACTGCCATCACAAAGGCAACAACCCTTTGTGTGAAGCAAATAAGCAAATCAAAATGAAAGAAAAAACCACTATGGTTCTCAAAAGAAGTGGTGGTGAAGGTTAGGGAGAAAAAGATAGCATTTAGGAAGTATAAGGAAACACAGAAGGAGCAGGACAGAGAACTGTACCAGTTAAGGCAGAAGGAAGCAGAGAGGGTAGTCAGAATAGCAAAGGCACAAACTGAGGAAAAGATAGCCAACTCAGTTAAGAAGGGGGATAAAACCTTTTATAGGTGTATCAGGGAGCGTAGAAAGACAAAGGGAGGGATAGTGAGGCTGAATAGAATGGATGGTGGATGGGCAGAGAGTGACAGTGAAAAAGCAGGGATACTGAATGAATACTTCTGTTCAGTATTCACAAAAGGGGAAGTGCCTAATCCAATTTACAGAAGCACTCTGGAGGGGGGGGGATCTATCCCAGTCCTTTCACAGAAGAAAGGGTTCTGAAAGAACTCCTAAAATTGAAGGTGGACAAAGCAATGGGGCCAGATGGAATTCACCCCAGAATTCTAAAAGAATTAAGCAGAGAACTAGTGACACCACTAGCTACCTTTTATAACAAATCATGAGAGTATGGTGTGGTACCTGAGGACTGGAAGAAGGCTAATGTGATTCTCCTTCACAAAAGTGGGAGCAAGACAGATGCAGGAAACTACAGACCTGTCAGTTTGACCTCTGTGGTAGAGAAAGTGATGGAATTACTTCTGATGGAAAGAACTGTTGAGTACCTAGAGCCCAGTGGGGCACAGGACCCATTGCAGCATGGGTTTACAGTGGGAAGGTCATGTCAGATGAATCTAATTGATTTCTTTGACTGGGTGACAAAAGTAGTAGACCAGGGAGGGGCTGTGGACATGGCCTACCTAGACTTTAGCAAGGCATTTGACACAGTCCCACACAAAAGATTAGTAGTCAAATTAACCAGCCTTGGAGTGGGTCCTAGGGTGGTAGCCTGGGTGAAACATTGGCAGGACAACAGAACATAGAAGGTAATTGTAAATGCAGTCCACTCTGCAGAAAGAGGGGTTACTAGTGGGGTACCACAGGGTTCAGTATTGGGTCCAGTCCTTTTTAATGTCTTTATAAGTGACATTGCAGAGGGACTGGAAGGAAAAGTATGCCTCTTTGCAGATGACACAAAGATCTGCAACAGGGTTGATGCACAAGGAGGTGTGGAAAGGATGAGAAGGGACTTGGCAAGGTTGGAGGAATGGTCTGAAGTATGGCAGCTTGGATTCAATGCAAAGAAGTGCAAAGTAATGCACCTGGGAAACAAAACCCTGGGGAAGATTACACAATGGGGGGGAGGTAGTAACAACAACAAAAATGGAAAGGGACCTGGGGGTAATCATATCAGATGACCTTAAGGTTGGCAAGCAATGTGAGAAGGTGGTAGTGAGGGCTGGGGGGATACTGGGATGTATAGGGAGAGGCATCACCAGCAGAAAACGGAAGTTGTTATCCCCCTGTACAGACAGTTGGTGAGACCCCATCTGGAGTACTGCATCCAGTTCTGGAGACCCCATCTCTGCAAGGACATAGGATGGAGACAGTTCAGAGGAGGTCAACTAAAATGGTGCAGGGTCTGCAAGAGAAGCCATACGAGGAGAGGCTAAAGGAACTTAATATGTATACCCTTAAGGAAAGGAGGGAGAGGGGGGGACATGATAGAAACATTTAAGTACCTCAGTGGAATCAACAAAGTCAAAGAGGGTAGCATCTTTCAGAAAAAGAGATGTGAAAGAACAAGGGGACACAATTTGAAGACAGAGGGGGGACGGCTCAGGGGCAATGTGAGGGAGTATTTTTTCACAGAGAGGGTGGTGGACACATGGAACAGCCTTCATGAGGAAGTTGTGGGGTCTAAAACTGTAGGAGAATTCAAGAATGCATGGGTCAGACATAAGACAATTTTTGAGGGGGGTAGGAAGAAATAGGCTGTTGGTAAATAGGATCTGCAGCTTATCCTCTAGGTAGGGAAATGGGCAGACTAGGTGGGCCAAGTGGTCCTTATCTGCCATCAAAGTGTATGTTTCTATGTTTCTAAAGCTGTGTCTTTTCCAGTGTTTTCTTTCAAGGGGCCATCCAGCTGAGCTAATAATTGTGACTGTGAAACTGAAAAGTATCTGCAAGTGGCAGCAAAGCCCAAAGTGTGCCAGACTGTGACTGAAAGTATCTGTAAGGGGCAGTGAATGCCCAAAGTAACTGGATTGTGACTGTGTGTGTATGTGTGTGTGTGTGTGTGTGTGTGTGTGTGTGTGTGTGTGTGTGTGTGTGTGTGTGAGCGTGTGTGTGTGTTTGTGTGTGTGATTGCATCCTGTGTCTGATCAATACCTGGCATGGGTGGACACGTGCTAATAACTGGAAAAGTTTAAAGTAAAATCATATGTGTCTGGCTAGAGCAATGCCTCAGGACTGAAAGGGAGTTCCTTAACCACTCAGAATGTTTTGGACAGTGCCTGGTGGGCCAAAAATGTGTTCTGTGTAATGTGAGAGCTGCAAGTGCCATCCAAAGATACCACAAGGGACTGCATGTTGTGTTTAAGCTTAGGAAGCAAAAGAAAATCAGTACTGCTGAGTGCTACAGTAAAGAGTGAGAAAAAGCAAAATACAAAGATTGTTGAGCCCAGGGAGCTAGAGTAAATAAAGATACAGCCAAGTAGCAGTATTGATTCAAAAGAATCTATTGTGTCTGTTTGCTAGCCAGTGAAGCCTGCAAAATGGCAATGTGTCCTGCCTCAAGCCCAGCGTAGTTTAAAGTTCAAGCATTTCAAATGGTGGAAAGCACAGCCTCAAGCACAGTCTAGTTGTAGTAACAAGGATTGGGTAAAAAGCACCTGACTAACCAGCAAAAGTGTTTAAAGCAACAGTAATCTGTAACACAGGCTCAACCTGAGCAACAACTGTGGACCTGGGCAGAAAAGCAAGCATAACTCTAGGACAGTATGCAGTCAAATGTGAACAAGTTTACTCTCAAAAGAGGTCTGGCCTTGTGCAAGTAAATACAAGCAATGCTCCATAGGGGGTCATATATATGTGCTAATCAGTAAATGTGCTAAATAATTGTGGGAGACAGCCTGGTAGCATGTCACCAACCAAGGCACTGCCATCTGAGCTTCCCATGAGGTGTACAGCCTAGATTTGAGATTGAAACGTGCCGGCCCTGCTCCTACCTGTTCATACAGTAAAATGTTCCAGTCTTAAAGAGACACTGGCTTTATAGTTAAAGTGCACGGTTTTATCCCAAAAGCTGTAAGGTCCTTGCAGTCAGTTTCTGGCTCTGGCTATTAGCTTTGTCCTGTTTATTAATCATTGGAGTCAGAGTTCCAGATTGCTGAGAGCACCAGTCCATGATCTTGTCTAAACCAATAAGGACACTCGATGCAAGCAAGGCAGAGCATTCTCTGCACCACCTATTGTGACTTGTACATAGTTCAAAACGTGTTCCTGATAACTGCAGCTAATTTACTTAATTCCTTAAGGGCCCCAACCATGCCGGTATACATACAGCTGCACTTTCCACCAGGCCCTCACCTTGTCTAAGAACTTTACAGTGATTGGGTACCCAGTTTGTGTGGGATTGCAGGGTCTTGCATAGTCTGGATACTGGTACCAGTGTGGGCATTGCTAAAAATGATCTGACTTATGCAGCTGAAACACTTTTGTTTGCTTGTTTGTTTATTCTTATTGTTCAACAAAACCAATTGTCATTGTAACCATAAAAAGATCATAATATTCAAATACAATAAGTAGATGTCCTGATAGACATCACAATACAATAGAAATTTACATAAATTCATGTTACCATTATACATAATTCAATTCAATTCAATTCATCTTTATTTTTAGAAGGCGCTTTTCTTAAAATCAAAGCGCCTGTACAAATTCACAAAACAATAAATACAATAAAATTAAAAACTAATATAAATCCTTAAAAGCTATGCTAAAAAGGTGGGTTTTCAAAGCTCCCTTAAAACTAAGGACGGTCGGGCAATCTCGCACCTGACGAGGTAGAGAATTCCACAGGGTTGGTGCCATAAAACTAAACGATCTAGCACCTGATGTTTTCAATCGCACCCTGGGAATCTCTAGCAATCCCTCATCAGTGGATCGGAGGGAGCGGGAGGGATTGTAGGAGCAAAGGAGCTCTTTCAGGTAGGTAGGTCCCAGATCATGTAGGGCTTTATAGGTCAGTAAACCGACCTTGAAGGTGATTTTCCAAAACACTGGCAGCCAGTGCAGTCCGCGAAGCACAGGCATTATATGGCTGGATCTAGAAGATCCAGTCAACAACCTGGCTGCCGAATTCTGCACTAGCTGCAGACGGCGAAGTTCAACCCCCAATAGCCCTAGGTATAAGGAATTACAGTAGTCAAGACGGGAGATAACAAAGGCACGGATCAATGTTGGAAGGTCCTCTGGAGGAACCAGGTGCTTCACCCTGGCAATATTCCTCAGATGAAAAAAGGAAGTTTTGACGACTGCTGACACCTGGGATTTAAGTGTCAGGCAGTCGTCAATTATTACGCCAAGATTCCGCACCTGATCTGAGGTCGCCAGTTGAACACCTCCAAGCCATAAGCCTGAGGGTGATCCCTCCAGCAGACCCACCTCACAGCGACCTTTGTCCACAACCAACACCTCAGTTTTCTCCGGGTTTAACCTCAGCCAACTCCCATTCACCCAGTCTTGGATTTCTTCAAGGTAGTTATTAAATATTGACAAGGCAGTGTCCTGGCCGGGCACAAAAGACATATACAGCCGAGTATCATCTGCGTAGCAGTGAAAACCCAAACCGTATCGTCTAATAATCACCCCTAACGGTTGCATATACACCGAAAACAACATAGGTGCTAAAATAGAACCCTGCGATACCCCGCAGGGTAGGGAGAGTGATGCTGAGGAAAAAATTCCCGACACCACTCTCTGAGTCCTACCCTCGAGGTAAGATTGAAACCATCTGAGGACCGTACCAGACAGTCCACAGACTGACTGCAGACTGACAATAATATACCATATACAATAATTAGATATCTTCATAGACCTCTTAAAGATCACAATATAATAAGAATTTTCCCAAATTCATATTTCCATCTTACCTAATAAGCCATTTAATAAGGCTAAAATATTTTTCATATCACACAGTTTACAAATTTCCAAGGGTGGCCTAACTCCTAACAGAACTGTCTTCTTAGAAAAGAAAATATTCATATTGCATTTACACTGTTTGTTTCTTTATTATAGAGACATTTTATTCTAAAGGAAGATGTTGCTGAATACATTTCTTTCTAACACTGCCAATTTTTGTCAGGAATATTGCTAGGATAGTTAGAACTTCAATACTTTCTGAATTAAAAAACAGATCCAAAATATACCTGGGTGGTAAATTCATCCCTTTTAGATATTGCTCCAGGTTTTTGTGCCTAACATCCTCATACCATGGACATCTAAGGATTACATGTCTCAAGTCCTCTTCCTCTCTCAAATAACAGTATCACTCTAATCCTATTAGGCTTTCTTTGTTATACATTTTCTCAAGTACATTACTCAGAAATACTTCAAATCTATACTTTGTTAGAATTGTTCTATACTTTGACTGGTAAACAGCATTAAGATACAAATATTGCCTATGCTCCTTTGTGTTCTTAACTAACCATCTTGCTACCCTAAGATCTTTAATCTCCTTCATATCTTTCTTTTCCAAATATTTATATATTTGCTTTTTAATTTCTGTACAATAACTTAGGCTCAATTGTATATCCTGTCTTGTGTATATCCTTAAACATTTTAACTCATATATCTTCAATAGATGACATACAAAGTATAACCATTATTTTTTATATATAGATAGCTGTTTTTCCTTTTGCCTCATAATTTTACCAAGTATAAAGTTATCTTTTTCCTTGGATGCTTTGACCCAAAAATTTATCATCCTCACATGTATTATATGTCCCAATTTGATTTGCCCAATCACAACTCTTACTAATGTATTCTGTGTCCCTACAGGAAGTCTAAAAATTTGTTTATAGGTCTTATCTATTTTTGCTTCTAATTTTCTCAAGTTTTCCAATCCCCATATCTCAGCCAGATAGGTGGCCTGGCGTATTACTTTCCCATTAATAGCCTTCACCAAAGGGGTTACTGTCATGCCTCCATATATGTTATTAAATCTCTTAAGGGCTTTTATTGTTTGTTCTGTTTTTTTTCCCGGTCCATCCCACATGTTTAACCCATCTACACTTACTAGTTATTAATATACCTAAATATTGAAATTCTAATACAAAATCTAACTTATTTTGTGCTAAGGTTAATTTCCTCTATTCCTTATTAGATCCTAATACCATCACTTTTGTTTTATTAACATTAGGTTTCAGATTATGTTTTCCTGAAAGGATATTTAATCTATCTAATGTTCTTTGTAATCCCAATCTAGATGTTGACAAAACTGCCAAGTCATCAGCATATGCTAGGATAGGCATCCATTTCTGGGCAATATGAGGACAATGATATATTGGATTATCTAATTCTTGCAAAATTTCATTGATATACAAATTAAATAAGCTTGGTGCAAGAACACATCCTTGCCTCACCTCTATCTTGGCTTAAATTTTTTGTGTCAAAGCACCCAGTTGTGACTGTTTGACTTAAGTCCATGTCTTTGTATACAATCTTCTAATAAGAATTATCAAATTCTTATCTATACCCATTCCTTCTATCTTTGTTCATAGCAATTTTCTATCAGTTGTATCAAATGCTGATGAGTAGTCCACAAATTCCACAAACAGCCCTTGTTTTTTAATTTTACAATATTTTTCTATTATGTGCAAGAGGATAAAGACCTGCTTTTTTGTGCCTACTACCTTTTTAAACCCTGCCTGAAACTCTGAAATTATCTGGGACTGATCTAATATTTTCATTAGTCTGTTCAACAATATCTTGGCATAAATTTTTGCTATCACATCTAAAAGGCTAATGGGCCTATAATTTATTGGATCTGACCTAGAACCCTTTTTAAAAATAGGTACTATAAAACTTCCTGACCATGAGTCAGGAACAAATGCATTGCTTTGCTGCTTTATTATAAAAGTCAGCAAGAAGAATTGACCATCATTCTATATTAAGTTTATAGAAATCTATAGATATCCTATCTGGGCCCGGCACGTTATTATTTTTGAAAGATTCTATGCTTTCTTTTACCTCAACTGGTGTAAACCATCTAAAACCCTCACCCCTACATCTTCTTCTTGAACACAGTTAACACCACTAAAGATATCCAAGAAATAGTTTTCCCATATAGCTGGCTCAATATGAACATCCATCTGAGTTTTATAATTACAAGTTTCTTTTGTTACCGACTAAAATTTTCTGTCATCTCTTTCCTCTATTGCCTTGATCATTATATCCCAAAGTTTGCTTTGATGTTGCATTCTACATAAGTTAGCAAACTTCTTATAGTTCTTCCTTGCTGTATTCAGATCTATTATATTTCTTTTATTGGGACTTTTTAATTTTTCTTACCAACTTTGCTAATTTTTCCTTTTCAGCTCTACAATTTTTGTAAAAACCACCCCTGATATTGAATCTGTACCTCCTTCTTTTTTTCATTCGCTACCTCATTGACCAAGTGTTGAAATATATGAATAATTTCTTTATAGATTTTCTCTGGCTCCCACAATTCTTGAATATTATTAGCTATGGTTCTAACAATATGATCACTCAATTTCTTCTGATTATTTTTATTTGGATCCCATCTGATTCTTCAATTATCTATCTCCATGTGCTCTTGATTTGACACAGCCTGAATCTGACTTGCCCATTTTTTATAAAGTACTATTGGGCAATGATCACTTTCTGTTCTGTTAACTATCTTTATATCCACATAATTACAATAATCATATACTAAGACTAATACATAATGAATTACTGTTGCTCCTTTTGCATTTATACAGGTCCAGCTTCCCATACTATCAGAGGGTAATCTTCCATTTAAAATAACTAAATGTAATGCCTCTGTTATATATTCCAGCTGGTTACATCTCTCTGTATTCTTCCTATCCATCAAGCTCCTACTTGGGATATCCAAGGCTGTACAGATGTGATTCTTGTGCTCTAGATTAATTTTATTCCCATATCTTATATTAGAATCGCCCATTAAAAGTACCTCTACAGATTCTTTCCCCAAACTTTTTTTAACTTCTTGTATGATATTATTAAATAATATCTTAGCATGCAGGGGTGATTTTATTGGTGGGCTGTAAACATTTACTATAATTAATGGCCTGCCCTCAATCTGAATTTTAACCAAAATGTAATTTTGTTGCACCACCTGTTTCAAGATTCTTATATTCTCATCTATTCTAATATATGCAATGAAACTCCCATATACAGTACCTTCCCATTTTCTTTTGGTTTATGGCCAGAGAGTGAATCATATAGCCATTAATCATTACTCTTTCTATCTGTTCCTTATTATGCCAAGATTCTCGAATCAGTATTATAGCCATCCCCAAAAACAAATCCCTTAGTTCTAGATACACTCATTTATTCCAAGATGTAATTCCCTAGTTCTGATCCTTATTTCTCTCAATGAATTGAATAGTACTTGTGTTCTTTTCATTGTACTGTGAGAATCCCTCATTTAGTTCTGTCCCATCTCCTGGTCACAGTTATTCTTCCTCTAACATTTGAAATCTATTATATGTGGCAATAATATATTTTGTCCTTTTTCCTTCTTGACTTAGATGCCCATACTGTGGAACCTTCTCCACTTTGGCTATCACTTTATCATCATTCAGAGATTGAAAATCCACTATTAAGATACCTAGATCATCTAACTTTGAGCTCACTTCTAAAATATTTTTAACTAAATTCCCATCCTCTAATATCAAATCAGTCTGATCTCCCTCATTCCAATACCTATGTTCTCTCTGAACATGTATAATATCATCCTCATAAAATTCTACCTTTAATATATTACCTATAAAATGTGTAATCATAGTCCTTAATTTAGCTTTGTTATCCATACTCACATATGAAATACCAAAAATAGAAAGTGTTATGTATGGAGAATTTCCCTCTCACAATCTTTCTCACCAAACCATGAGAATTTCTCTCCTTTATCTAGGTACAATTCCAATTCTCCCTTTGTTTGTATCCCCAAACTAATCAAATCATTAGTTAATATACTGTAGGTGGTTCCACACTCAACTTAAGTTCCTGTAGTGAGCTTGAATTTCTCCATACATACTGAGCCACTCTTAGTTGTTTAAAAAATAATTGCAGTACTGAATTCTGTTTATCATACAAAAACCCTCTGGCCTCGTACATATTCCCCAACTGTACAACCACATTTAAAATGCCACTACAAATTAGATATCCTAATATTCTCAGTACTATACCTGGGGGTAATCATATCAGATGACCTTAAGGTTATCAAGCAATGTGAGAAGGCAGTAGGAGGGCTGGGAATATACTGGGATGCATAGGGAGAGGCATCAGAAGCAGAAAACAGGAAGTTGTTATCCCTCTGTACAGACAGTTGGTGAGACCCCATCTGGAGTACTGTGTCCTGTTCTGGAGACCCCATCTCCGCAAGGACATAGACAGAATAGAGGCAGTCCAGAGGAGGGCAACTAAAATGGTGCAGGATCTGCAAGAGCAGCCGTGTGAGGAGAGGCTAAAGGAGCTTAATATGTATACCTTTGAGGAAAGAAGGGAGAGGGGGGACAAGATATAAACTTTTAAGTACCTCAGTGGAATCAACAAAATCCAAGAGGGTAGCATCTTTCAGAAAAAGAGATGTGCAAGAACAAAGGGACACAATTTAAAGATGGGGGGCAGTTCAGGGGCAATGTGAGGAAGTATTATTTCACAGAGAGGGTAGTGGATGCATGGAACAGCCTTCCTGAGGAGGTTATGGGGTCTAAAACTGTGGGAGAATTCAAGAATGCATGAGACAGGCATAAGGAAATTCTTGTGGGGGGTAGGAAGAAATAGGCTGTTGGTTAACTAGGAACTGTGGTCTATCCTGTAGGAAGGGAAATGGGCAGACTAGATGGGCCAAGCAGTCCTTATCTGCCATCAAAGTCTATGTTTCTATGTATACTGCTTTCATTTATATCTAATTTCAAACCTCCAATTATAACCAGTGATTGATCCTTCTCAATTAAATCCAAATCTATAACCTCAGTAACTTGCTCTCCCTGAATGCCATTTTGATCCTCTGAACTTAACTGACCAGCATCCCCCTTGTCTTTGTCATTCTTATGATCCTCCAAGACCCTCTGTTCTGTTCTTTCCTTTTCTTAACCATTTCACCCCCACTTTTCTTCCTTTTTTTGGTCCGGTTTTCCCTTGCGTCGTGTTCTCACTATCTTTTCCCCCTTATCCTGTGTTCCAATCCCATTGTTCTGTTCTCCACTATCCCACCCACTAACCTTGACCTTATTCTTCACCTTTTTAGGCTTTCAGGAACATTCCATACATTCTCTTGAACTTGTCCTATTTGTCCTACTTGTCCTTTCTGCTTCCAACCCTTCTGTATATTTATTCTGTCCTCTGGACCATCATGCCCTTGGGGCTTACTTTCCATTTCAAGATTCAATATTTTCTCCTCTTCCTGATCCTCTCTTAATTTCTGAGTTACCTGTACCTCGTCCATCCCCTTAGCAGATAACAGTTCCTTCAGTCTTGCCGTGTTTGCCTTCATTTACCCTTTAAGCTTGTTAATGTCACTTCTCAAAATAATTAATTGCTCCATTATCACCACACTAGCCATGTGTGTATCTTGTATTGACTCAATTAAATTGGGATCCATGGATGATGTATATGTTATATGTTTAACACTATTTTCTGTCATGGACTCCCTTCCTACCAACTCTTCCAAACCTTGCAGGCTCTCCTGCATCACCAATATTATTTGGGATATGTCAGATTCTTTACTCTCATTCTTATTCTCATTCTCAATTCTTAAATCCTTCAAACCTTCTAATTGTCTTCCACTAATCAAACCCACAGAGCTTTTAGATATTTTCACCTTCATTTTCTCCAAGGAGATCTCCTCTACATTTCCCCATTCTACACCATCCATGTCCTCCCAGTTCAATTTTGGCGAGCAAACCAGGGATTCTTGCATTATAAGATCTACTATTGCCTCACTTTTGGGGGGCAAGGCTGTTTCTCCAGGTTTTATACCCTTTTTCAAATGTTCTGTAATTAAGGTTTGCCCCTTTTTCATAGCTTTTTTAGGTTCAATTGGGCTTATTTCCACAGAGTGTTCTCTTTTCTTTACCTTCCTCTTGTTCCTCCCCTTCTTTTGTACCCCCTTAGGCCATACAATATCTTTATCAAGATCTTTACTGTTAGATTTACCCTCATACCCCTCATTACTCATATTACTAATATTTATTTTACTTCTAGTTCTCGTTTTCTATTAAGAGGTGGGGATATTCCAGTCCAATCCATTTAGAACTCAGTTGGTGGCCAATTAAGACCCTACCTCAATACACCTTGATATTTAGGTTTATACCCCCAATTGCCAGCTTCCTATTACTTTTAGTCAATGTGAGTATACCAAATACCAATCATGGGCTAATATTATTAATAGCACCAATAACGCTAAAAGTGAAAATGGCACTGGCAATAGTGGTAAAAAGTGTAATACTAACACTAATAGTAGCAAAAACAAATACCAATACAGAACATAAGCTATTATTATTAATAGCACTGGTAGAGGTACTGATAATAAAAATGAGATTGCTAGTGGTAACAGTGTTAGTAATTATCATAATTATAATTTATAATACTGGCAAATATAGCAGTGGTTTGAAGTAGTTAGTAGCAGTTAGAAACAGCTAGACACAAATTACTAGGATTACAGCAAGATTACAAGGTTTACCAAGGTATGAACAATCACCTCCCCAGGAGCTTCTAATAAACTCCTAATAAAAAGCTTCTAATCTAGCTTTGAAAGTTAGCTATAGATATAATACCCAGGACAAACAGAATACCAAAATGCAAAGTATGCCAAAGGACCAAGTGCAAAAATGCAAAATATAAAAATGTAAAAATGCAAAAATCATTAGAAAATTGTCCCAGCATTTAGTTCTGTAACGTTCTATTCCTTAGAAAGGCCCACAGTTGAATGTCCAAGATACCAATTCTGACTGAATACTTCTTATAGGCTTCTTATAGGCAGGTGCAATTTAAGTGTCCTAATTTAGGCATAACATGTAACAGCTTTTTGTCACCAGTCCTCCAATATGGATTTAAATCATCAGTCTTACGTTTAAGTTTACAGAGTTGATCTTCCATGCACCCCCTTCATTTCTCAGGATCCCTTATTAATAATATCTAAGACTTTTCCTTCTGCAATACCTTCCATACAATCACTGCATAAAAAAGAAACAAAACAAAACAAATCCAATAATATTTTGGAGGGACTCGAAAAAAGTAAGCAGTTTTCCTTTCCCCTACTTTTCAATTACTTTCAACTGCTGTTCCCCTGCTTTTCCCCTTTTTTTGTTTTCAACTACCCACCTATCCAAGACTCCTTCCAACTCCTTCGACCCTCCTCAATCTTAGCAATTCATCTGTTTTTTACCCCAAGAGGTTTTGTACAGCATATTTGTATAACCCTGAACTAACTATTCTTATTTTAATCTTCTTTTTAATCTTAATTTAACAATTTTAACAATATTCAACCTCCTCAAACAGATTGTACTTACTTTTCCATTCATGTATTACTGCTCTGTCCTCCTCTATCTCTCCCATCACTCTCACTATCAAAGACACTCAGGAAAACAGAAACAAGGCAAAAGATGTGGGTAGGAGCAGGTCCAGGTTAGTATCACTCAGATAGTAGGCCACAAAACTGCTAACACCACGATGCACAGCCCTACTAAATCAGCAGTGCACTAGAGATGCACCACCAACCATTTTTAGTAGGTTCTTTGCTGAATTTGCCTATAGCACTGAATTAAACTTAATTCATGCCACCCGAGATTTTAATCAAGTTAGCTGGGCTAAATAAAACTATGTGGAGAGAAAGAAAATCAAAACTCTAGGCCATGTGTCTAAATTTTCTCTTTTCCTGTTTGCCTTTACACATGCTGCTTCTGTGGATTAGATCAAATAGAAGACATCAGTGCAAGCTCTCTTAACCACCCCACCTAGTCATATGACCCAGATATCTTAAGAAACCACTCAAATGTGTAACCTTGCTTTGACCATGGACTGTATTACTCTGTATTTATGGGCCTTAAAAACATCTATGTGGCATTCTATATAACCATACTCAGTCAGGCATATAAAGAGGCAGTTAAAGGAAGTTAGGAATAGTCAAAATGTAGTCAAACATATTCATACACATAAATCCTCTAATCAGCCTACAGTATATACTTACTAAACATCTATTACCTGCCCTTATTTTTCCAGTTCCTCCAAAAAACTACTACAAGAACTTTTAATACAATAAATCAAAAATGTTGAGCCAAACAATTTTAAAAATCAACAACTCCAATGGTAGTATGCTATTTTGAGCTAATTGTGCTATTTATAATATAGTCTTATATCTCAGCACAACACAGTCCCAATGTTTTTCTTCTCTGAATATCTATCAGAAACCTCCTCTTCAGATGGATGAAATTATCTCCAACCTTCTAGACTTTGTTCTAGTCCCTTGACGGCCACTTCCTAAGAAAACTGTAGCAGGCTCTTCAATGGACCATATGTAGCATATCTCTCCCTTGTCTCCCGCTCACCCAAAGAGCTCTTCACCTTTTTCCCTGTCCAGCTGGCTCTACCATTTCAGCCACCTTCCTCCTAGAAGAGGAGAGAAAAAAACAAGGGAGGACACTGCAGCAAGACAGCAAGCACAAGAACATCCTGTAAGGTTGAATTTCAGGCAACAGTGGCATACCTGTTCATGTTAGAAATTAAGCAATAACTCAACCTTGCTCCAGCAGCTCCTCCTCAGCTTGCATAGTGTGCAGCCACCATCTTGCCCATTTCCAGTAGGGTCAGGCATGTGGGACAACATGGATGGTGTAGAATGGGGGGCTGACTTATGCAGCTAGAGAGATAGCCAGGGCTCTGGTTTATCAGTAAGGTTGGTGGGGAGAGTACAATCTGAAAATGTAAATTGAAACTGCACTGATTTATCCAGCTGGAGGGTTCACTAGCACCAAATCCAATCTAATCATCTGTACATATTGTGAGTACATAACCTCTACTCCAATTCCCCACCCTAACTCCAATGTTCCCTGAAATAAATGTTGTTATTACTGTTTTTGCAAATCATCATGTGTGAGCTTATTATCAGAGAGTCATTAATTACAAAAATGTCTTAAATGTGTGGAAATGCAAATGGGTCATGTTTGGGGGTGGCTAATGATATTTATGGGTGGTATACAGTGGAACAGCCAGCCCACTTGCATACTCTGAGTGGAGGCACTGCACATTGTTTTTTTTCTAAACGTGATATATGTTAATGAACCCAAACCCCTCAGCCTAGCTCATAAGTAGTAGGCAGGGGTTTAACACTAGGGATAGCGCCACCTAGGGATCACACATGTCTATAAAAATATGGATATAGGTAACCTTACCAGACACTCTGTATTTAACAGCTGCCTTGAGTAAATCCAGACATGGATGACTCACAATTAGCTTAAGCTTAACCCAGACAAGACTGAGGTACTGATGGTAGAGCCGGGTCATCAGGGTGGAGAGGGCTTGACTTTACCCCCTGACCTTGTGCTGGGGTGTGTGCCTTTAGCCCCCTCTAGGCAGGTGAAGAATTTTTGGAGTAATCCTGGGTTGAGCTCCACATTTCCTCAGCAGAGAAGAAGCAGACGTATAACTTTCTTTAAGGAGCTTATAAGAATGGAGACTGCTTTTTTATTTCTTTACGGCAACCCAGATCGTGCTTTGCAAGAGGCGGCACCACTGTAATGACAGTTGATCGTGATCAATGCAAGTGCTTGGGTAGACATAGGTGAGGACAGTAGCAAGACTAAGTACTGCCTCAATACCCACATCTGAGGCATCAGTTTGGACTACATAAGGTTTACTATAGTCTGGACTGGCTAATACAGGAGCACTGCACAGTGCCTCCTTTAGCTGTATCAAGGCTTGCTCACAGTCTGGTTCCCAGATAACCTTCTTAGGCATTCTTTTCTTTAAGAGGCCAAATAGGGGAGCTGCCAGGGCACTTTAGTTTGATACAAATTTCCTATTGTACCTCGCAGTCCCTAGAAAACTCTGAACCTGCTTCTGTGTTTTAGGTCTGGGCCATGCCTTGATTGCCTCAATTTATGCTTGATTAGGATGGAGCTGTCCCTGGCATACTAAATACCCAAGGTATGCCACCTCAGCCATGGCCACCTGGCACTTTTCAACTTTTACAGTGAACCAGGCTCTCTGTATTCTGCCCTGCACTTCCCTAAGGTAGGACAGGTGCTCCTTCCAGGTGGTACTGAAAATGGCAATGCCATCCAGGTATGCCACGGTGTACTCTTCAGCCCCATTTAACACCTGATTCACCAACCTTTGGAAGCTGGCAGGGACATTCTTCATTCTGAAAGGCATTACTTTAAACTCAAATAACTCTATCAGAGTGAAGAAGGTTGACCTCTTCCTAGCTTTGGCAGTTAACTCTGCCTACCAATATCCTTTTTTAGGTCAATAGTGGTAAGATATGTCACCCCACCCAGCTTGTCCAGTAATTTGTCTGTCCGTGGCATTGGGTGGGCATCTGACTTCATGACTAGATTGAGTCCATGATAGTTCACACAAAAAGGAGTAGAGCCATCTGGCTTGAGAACAAGAAGTATGGGTGAAGCCCAGGGGCTGTGGGATTTCTGGATTACCCCCAAATCCAGCATTTCCTCCACCTCCCTCCAAATGTCCTTTTGGTCAGACTCTGACATCCGATATGCTGTCCGCCATATGGACACTTGTGTTCCTATCTCTAAATTGTGCATTGCTCAGGGGGTTAGTCCAGGCTTGACACTAAGCAATGGGGCATAGTCTGTTAAAACCTCCCTTACTTCTTGGATCTGGTCCGGGGTCAACAGGGGAGACATTTTAATTGCCTCCACAGAGGATTCCTGCTTGCTTTCTTTCAGCAAGTCCAGAAGGGGGTCTTCCTTGTCCATCCCCTTCACAGGACAGTATCCATCACCGACAGCAACACATTTACAGCAACTGTCAGTACAGTGACTACAGTGCCAGATCACTGTACAGATGGTCACTGGATCCAGCCACTGTATTTGGGGGATCTGCACCCCTTCCCCAAATCAGCTCCAATTCAGAGTTGATTATATATAGGCAGGGTTGCAGGAGACTCCAGGGTGTAGCCCCCAAAGAAAACAGCTTTCAGACTGGTAAACCATCTGCTGACAGCAAAATGCAGTCGGCATGATGGTTTCACTGTCCAGTTGTTCAACAAACTTTTTGTCGAACACTGGTCATAGATCCCCCAGGACTACACACTGCAAACACCATGTCAGCCCCATTTGCATATGGCTTCATCATGTTGACATGGTACATTCTTTGGGTATGTCTCCTGTCAGGCAGTTCTATAATGTAGTTTACATCATTCACCTGTCTGGCTACTTTGTACAGTCCTTCCCACTTGGCCTTCGGCTTATCTTTCTGGACCGGGATTAGGACCATGACCTCCTGACCCACAGTGTACGAACGAGCTCTGGCTCTGTGGTCATACCACATGTCTTGTTTTTGCTGGGAAGCTGCCAGGTTGCTCTGGGCTGTTTCTCTAAGCTCCTTCAGCTTTTCCCAAACCTTAAGGACATAATCCACTATGGGAGTTCCCTGGGTGGTGTGCATGCCTTCCCAGTCCTCCCAGATCATGTCTAGGGGCCCACACACCCTGCATCCATGTAAGAGCTTGAAGGGGGGAAACCCTGTCAACTCTTGGGTTGCCTCCCTGTATGTGAACAACAGGTGGGAAAGGTATTTGTCCCAGTCCCTCCAACGCTGTTCAGCAAATGCTTGGAAGATAATTTTAAGGGTACCACTGAATCTTTCTACAAGCCCATTGGCCTGCAGGTGACAAGGTGTTGTGCATCTCTGCTCCACCCCACACTTCTCCCACAAACATTTCATCAGGTCCAACATGAAGGAACTCCCTCAATTGTTGCTGACTTCCTGTGGAAACCCAACACAAGAGAAAATCCCTAGTAAGGCATCTGTCACTTTGTCTGTCCTTAGTGAGGATAGGGCGACTAGCTCTGGGTATTGGGCGGCATAATCTACCACTGTTAAGATAAACCTCTTTCTGGAGGAGCTGGAGTTATTCAAAGGCCCCCACAATATCCATTCCTACCCTCTGGAATGGCTTCTCCACTACGGGCATGGGAATTAGGGTGGCTTGGGTTTTCCTACCCGCCTTCCCTATTTCTTGGCACTGATGACAAGACCTGCAATACTCCTTCACGTGCTGGGTGAAGTTGGGCTAATAGAAATTCTGGGCAAGCACTGCATAGTGCATGTGATTCTCAGGTGTCCAGACATGGGGACTATCATGAGCAATCTTGAGCAACCGATCATGGTACTCCTAGGAAATGACAAGCTACCTGCCCATCACCCCTTCTTCTATCCTTACCTCCTGCATATACAGCAGTCCATTGTCCCAGTAAACTTTATTTTTCCCGTCACCTCCAGTGCTCAATCAGAGTCTGTCTCAGCCTTCAGCTTCCATAAACTAGGGTAATTTTTCTGAGCAGCTGCAAAATCTTTACACATTCCCAAGGCATGGAAGACTAGGTTTGCTGGCAAAGGCACCTAGCTTCACCTGAGCTCTTTTCTTCTAGGTTGCTTGTAAGGACAGAGTAAGGAACCTTATCAGGGCAAGGAAAAAGAATAAGGCTTCTTTTGGCTAGGCAGATTTACTGTGTGTTATTTTCTTTTGTACTCACAGAGGTTGTTATTGTTTGTTGCTAACATTTTACTACTTTATTTTTCTCTGATTCAAATTGTTGTTGCAGGGTATACTTTCAGCTGCATTATTACAGGGTGTGCCTACAGGTTTGTGCCTACAGATTACTGCTGTAATCTTCTGATCAAATTATTTTTTACAGGTATATCTTCTGTTACTGTTTTGTTTTTCTCTGTAGCAAAGTGTTTTTATAGGGTATATCTTCTGTGAAATCATTGCAAGTGGTACTTCACTGGTTTTACAATTTTATCTATCATTAGGCTAAGCTTTCAGGGCTACTGCATTTGTTGCTGGTTGATTGTTTCTGCTCTTACCTCCTTGTTTCTTTTGCCCGTGGTTCTTCTTTCTGGCAGGGGAAGGGCCCAGCCACCCACCCCCATCTCCAATCACCTCATGCTACACTCCTTTTATAGGGTTGCACAATCGTGACATTTCCAGTAGCAAAGCAGCATGGGGAGGATCAAAGTAGTATCTACACAGTGACCCCATTTACAGGAGCACAAGTAATGCTTGTTTTTTTGTTTTTATTAGGTTCACCACAACATAACCTAGGCAGACCATCTTATAATAGCTGGTTCATTCCACTGGGGTGTCATACAGATGAGGCACACTGATGAGTCCTGGTAGGATGAAATGTGTCTGTCTTTCTTTCTGTTGGCACCCTTTGCAAACTGTGTGAGAGGTCTTTTGGCACCATGCATTTCTGCTTAAAGTTGGACCAGCATAATATTCTGTGGTGATTTGCATATACTGCCCATGATGCTTTGCATTATGGGGGTATACATGAGTTTGTATTTCTTTGAAACTTGGCTTGCCAGCCAATGCCATTTGGGGTAACCATTACCTCAGTGCTTGTGCACTGAGGTTCTTTGTCTTTTAACTTGTTATAACAAGTTATACAAAAACAAACAAAATACAAAATCATATTTTTGCTTTCATTTTCCTCCTAATTACTCTGACCAGGTTCTAAACCTAGCAACTCATCTGGAATGGATATTATTAACTGCAGGTACTGCAGAACACATTTCAAAAAGGCAGTTACACAGGATTTAGGACACTATCCTACATGCTGGACCGCTGGAGATCTAAGGGCTCAGCTCCAGGCAGCATAGGCAGAGATTGCACCCCTCAAATTGCATATTCAGGAGGAAATATAAGAATTGCCCACCATTTCCCCAACATCCAACAGAAGCACCTCAACCTCAGAGGGTAGTTGGTCTGGGAGGTTGGCAGGTGGTTAGAAGGGGCAACTCAGGTGCCCCATCACTCAGTGCTCTCCAACTTATCACCTTCACAACCATATAAAAACTACAAACAGGTATCGGCCTCTATCTCCAAAATCAAACAAAGGGACAGAGGACACTGCAGAGTAGGACACTGCAGCACAGGAGCTAGCACAACAAAACTCACCCAAAACAGGGACCATAACAAAAAAGCAAAAAGGAAATCCAAAACACTTCTGATCATAGGAGACTCCATGATTCAGGGAGTTCATACCTACCTCCAGCCGGGGGTAATGGTCAGATGTCTCCGAGGTACATCAGCGTGGAGAGACACTGACCACATTGCTAAAATCATGCAGGAAGCAGGAGAAAACATCAATGTCCTGGTACACATAGGGACTAGGTCTCACCAACCAGTCAGTTGTGGAGACCAAGGAACACTTGACCAGGCTGGGTGGCAAACTGTCATCCATTTAATCCAGCAACTCCTTCTCTGAGATCCTTCCAGTCTGGAAGAGTGGGGAGCAGATGGATAGAAAGTCAGAGAAGGGGAAATAGGGGAGCTAAACATGTGGCTCAAGAGCTGGTGCCAGGAAAAAGGACACAAATTTGTAGGTAACTGGAAACAGTTTTGGGAGTGAAAGTTCTTTAAATTCATGGACTGCATCTGATTAAGGAGGGAGTCAGTGCATTGGGGAAAAAGTTTGATGTCTTTGCAGAATATTTAAGCTAGCAAATTGGGAGAAGGATGCAGCACCTGATACATCAAATGGGAAAAACACCCCCCATCCTCAGCTAGTGATCAAATAGGAGTTCAGCATGTTTGAAGTTCATTTGCATCACTGGGTAAGGAAAAGTTCTGGCTCTTCATAAGACACACAGGGGAAACACTGGACCTCACCCAACAACTAACACACCAAAATCTTGCCAATGAAAAGTCATGTACATAAATGCTCGCAGTCTGGGAAACAAGATCCCAGACCTGCAGGCAAAAATGATAGAGGCTAAACTGGACATAGCAGCCATTAGCGAGATGTGGTTCACCAGTAACCACACTTGGGAGACTTCTGTACCTGGCTATGTAATGTTCAGAAGAGACCAAGGTTCAAAAAGGGGGGTGGAGTGGCCCTTTATGTCAATGAAAATATCAAAGCTACAGAAATTCAGAATACACACAAGGAGCCAGAAGAACTGTGGTTCACCCTAGAAACAGGAAATGGGACTGCCATACAAAGTGGGGTTGTCTACAGGCCTCCAGGCCAGGGGAGGACATAGATACATTACTGTTAGAAAATATATAAAACATGACTGCTAGAGGGAAGGTTCTGATAGTGGGAGACTTCGACATGCCAGATACAGATTGGTCAATACCAGCAGAAACATCTGCCAGAACTAGACACACAGTGGATTACCTGCAGGGGGAGGGCCTCTCACAACTGGTAGAACAACCCACAAGAGACAGGGCTATCTTAGACCTAGTACTGACTAAGAATGAAAGGATCACAGATCTCCAGGTAGAAGGTCACTTGGGGGCTAGTGACCATCACATGGTATGTTTCAGTTTGGCCACTATAACTAAATCAACCCATTCCAAGGAAAAAATATGGGACTTCAGAGGAGCCCATTTTGATAAGATGGCCAACAGAGTTAAGCTAGCCATGGCAACAAGAAATACAGGTGAGGAGGTACAGGTAAAGTGGGCAAATATTAAGGGTGCAATACCTGAAGCAACATCATATTGTGTTAGAGAGAGAGAAGTAAGAGCAAAAGAAGGAAACCACTTGGTTCTCAAGAACAGTAGCAGAAAATGTCAGAGTCAAAAGTCTGGCCTTCAGGAAATATAAGGAAATGCGTGGGATGAAGATAGGGAGGTATACTAAACTTCCCTAAGGGAAGCAGGGAAGGCAGTAAGGCAGGCAAAGGCCCAAACTGAGGGAATTCTAGCACAAACAGTAAAAGAAGGTGACAAGACTTTCTATAGATACATTAGTGAAAAGAGAAAGTCCAGAGTGAGTATTGCTAGGATCGAAACGGATAAGGGGGAGTGTGAGGAGGAGGACCAAAGAAAAGCATTTATCCTAAATAGACACTTCTGGTCAGTATTTACTGAGGAAAAGGTAGGGCAGGATCCGCAGCTCAGCACCATGGGCACAGGGGGGGAGGGAGGTCTGCATTAGTCCCTTCACAAAATAAAGGGTCCTACAAGAGCTTGATAAGCTCAGGGTGGACAAGGCAATGGGACCTGATGGCATACATCCCAGGGTACTAAAGAAACTAAGAGTGGAACTAGCAGAGCCATTATCAGAAATGTTTAGTAAGTCTCTGAGCACAGGAGAGGTCCCAGAAGACTGGAGAAGGGCTCATGTGATCCCACTTCACAAAAGTGGTAGCAGGGAGGAGGCAGGGAACTACAGACCAGTCAGTCTTACCTCAGTAGTTGGCAAGATTATGGAGGCACTCCTTAAGGAAAGGATAGTGCAGGACCTGGAATCCATAGGAGCACAGGATCCAAGACAGCATGGATTTATAACAGGAAGGTCCTGTCAAACTAATCTCATAGATTTCTTTGACTGGGTAACCACAGTGGTGGACCAAGGGGGTGCAGTTGATGTTGCCTACCTTGACTTCAGCAAAGCTTTCGATACTGTTCCACATAGAAGATTGATTAAATAAGCTGGG
The DNA here is from genome assembly GCA_016271365.2 of Neoceratodus forsteri. Classification (NCBI taxonomy): domain Eukaryota; kingdom Metazoa; phylum Chordata; order Ceratodontiformes; family Ceratodontidae; genus Neoceratodus; species Neoceratodus forsteri. The sequence continues at coordinate 652,201,840 of CM057450.1, read as the reverse complement.
TAGGCTCAGGCTGGGTCAGACGTTGGTCAACTGGGTGGCAGACTGGTTGATGGGCAGAAAACAGAGAGTGGTGATAAATGGTATGCAGTCAGAAGAGATGCAAGTCACAAGTGGGGTACCTCAGGGATCAGTCCTAGGGCCCTTTCTTTTCAATATCTTCATCAGTGACATTGCAGATGGACTGGAGGGTAAGGTTTGTCTCTTTGCAGATGACACCAAGATCTGCAACAGAGTAGATGATCCAGATGGGGTGGGCAGAATGAGAAGAGATTTGGATAAACTGGCAAAATGGTTGGACGAATGGCAACTGGGGTTTAACGCAAAAAAGTGGAAGATCATGCACATAGGGAAGAGAAACCCTTAAGCTACCTATAGGTTGGGAGGGGAGTTGCTGGCAATCACACAGGAAGAAAGAGACTTAGGCATCATCATCACAGATGACCTGAAATCATCCAAGCAGACCACTAAAGCAGTAAGTAAGGCTAGAGGGATGTTGAGGTGTATTAGTAGGGGTATCACAAGTTGTAGGAGGGAGATAATAATCCCTCTTTAGAAGACACTGGTTATGTCCCATCTGGAGTACTGTCTGCAGTACTGGGGGCCACACCTGCACAAGGACATTAACAAAATGGAGGCAGTCCAGAAAAGGGCAACCCAAATGGTGCAGGGACTGCATCAGAAAACATATGAGGACAGACTAACAGAGCTCAATATGTATACCCTAGAGCAAAGGAGGGAGAGAGGTGATATGATTGAAACATTCAAACATCTTAAGGGCATTAACAAGATGAAAGGGTCTAACATGTTTAAATATAAGAAAAATAGCAGGACAAGAGGACATAGCATGAGATTAGAGGGAGGCCGATTAAGGGGTAATTTGAGGAAGTTTTTTTTCACAGAAAGGGTGCTGGATGCATGGAACGGCCTACCTCAGGAAGTGGTGGATGTGAATACAGTGCAGGGCTTCAAACAGGTATGGGACAGACATAAAGGAGCAATAAAGATGAGTATGAATAGATAGGCCATTGACAGAGTACAGGCCTATGGCACATTCATAAGATAAAAGAAATGGGCAGATTGGATGGGCCTTGTGGTCCTTATCTGCCATCAACTTCTGTGTTTCTATGTTTCTATGTCCTCTTCTGTTTCTAAACTAGGGTCTATAGCTCTAGTGTCAGAGCATTCAGGGTCACTGCCATCCCTAATCCTCTGACTATATTCTACCCTTCCTTCTTCAGAGTAGACTTCTGCAGCTGTTCTGTTTACTGCTACCTGAGGAATTTCTACCCCCCTTTTGCTATTCTCCATATCAGGAGACACAGGCTGGGGAACCAGACTCCCAGTGTTTTTCACAGGTGATTCTATGGGGTCCAGGGAACTACAATTTACCTTTGCTGCTTGACTGTGCGTAACTGCACGCACCATCCCCTTTTGAAGATTATTCCTAAGAATCACATCCAGGGCAAGATTTTCTGCCACTGCAACTTTTTGCAGTCTCTCCTGTCTCACACCAGTCCAGGAGAACCCTAGCAAGTGGCAGCATTTTCTCCTTCCCGACGAACCACGGTATGGTAACTATTTGATTCTGTATAAGCTGTTCAGGCTCAACCAAATCCCCTTTTACCAAAGTCAGGGATGCCCCTATGTCCCTTAACCCATGGGTCTGCACCCCATTCACAGTAACTGGGTATATGTGCTCCTTCATGTTTACTGGCATGCTTTCAGGGTTACACAAAAAAACTCACTTCTTTCCCAGCACTAATTTGTGCACTCTCTACCCTTTTAGGACACTGTCTTGCAAGATGTCCAGGTTGTCTGCAAACCCAACATTCATTTCTTTTATCAAGCAAATCTTTTCTTTGTAACCTGGGGCTACCTAGTTTAGGTGGAGGCAGGGAGGGTTTTAGTTGCCCTGAAGGTGCGCTTTGCTTTTTTTGCACTGCCACACCCACTCCATTCCCTCTCAGAGCAGCTGCTCTTGGCATAGCAGTCTGAGAGCTCGGCAGCCTCCCACACTGTTTTTGGATCTCGGTCCTCTAGCCAGGTTTTCAGCTCTGCTGGGCAAGCCTGAAAAGCAGGGCTGGATTAACCATAGGGCAGAAGGTGCAATTGCCCTGGGCCCCATAGTTTGAGGGGCCACTGATTTCTTTTTTTTTTATTTTTCATTTTTCTTCTTTTTCTTCTTCTTCTTCTCTGCCACCTCTACTTTCCCACTGAGTGACTAAACCTTGGGGGGCACTCAATCATTTGTGGCTGCTGCCGGCCATTTGCCCTGCTGCCTTGACTGTCCAAATAGCTCACTGTTTGTGGCATTTTTGTTTCCCCACGGATATTTTCTCTGCAGGTGAATCACAACATGCTAGCCAATGAAATAGTTCCAATTTGGTCTGTTGATTATTTTCCCCCGCCGACCCTCCCAGACCATAACTTTTCTGTCCCCCCAGCCCTCAGATCCATGTATCATGCACCGTGCATGGTGGTCCCATCATGCTCATGTGAAGTGTCCCACCAGGATAATAGGAAATGACACCATGCAACACCAAATTCATTTCCTCTCAGAAAGCCTCCTGTCATCTTCATCGATAGAGAGAGAGAGAGGAAGAGACCAACCGTCCACACTCTGCATCACTTGTGCCTCACCACCTGTGGCCAGTCACTAGGCCCACTGTTTGGCCTGGTCATCGACTCAGTCTAGTCAGGTCTCATGGTCCAGAAAATCTTTAAACAAAAAAACAGATAAACACAGTCAGCACCAGTGCCACTGCCATCAGAAGCTGAATTATCAGCCAAAGCAGTGCTGAATGAGCCTGCTGCCACCTTGTGTCAGAGAGACAGAGATGTCATAGTAAGAGCCACCGGCGAGGAGTGCAATTAGTCAGCAGAACAGACCCACATCAAATCCAGCATGCCCAGACCACCACCGGTGCCTGCCCTATTTGCCTTCTTCTTGACTTTATCAGGCAACAAATAATAATTAATAATGCACCTGATGAACAACTGTAACTGAATGTTTCTATGCTTGTTTGTTATTTAAAAAATATTCTAAATAAAATAATGTGAGAAGAGGGTCATACTATAGGAAGATGGAGTGGGAGAAATGTGGCCTGTCATTGCGCCAGCCAGCTTCTCTCACTTCTTTCCCCAGTGCTTTGTTTGTTATCGTGCCACCAGTCAGTAAAGTTTTGTAAGGCAGCCACAGTTACTCAGTTCTCTTGCTGACTGTGGTCAGTACTGTGACCCCAGCAAACATTCACAGTAACTGCAGCATAGGTCATAGGTCTTATAGGTAAGTACAAGGCTATATAGACATTAGTCCTTTTGCTCTCCATTTATTAATAACCCTGAATATTATGCTTAAGTAAGAAGCTATCTAGTTTGTTTTTAAATGCGTTCACAGTTACACTAGCCACCACCTCTAATGACAACCTATTCAAAATATTGGTAACTAGCAGCGTGAGCCAGGATTTTCTTTTTTTGGTTTTTGGACATTCCACACATAGTTGTAGAGGGTGTGATCTAGTATTACCTAACAATTCCCTGTACCTCAAACCCAGTAGTTCCCATAAATCTGGATCAATAGTGGCTTTATAGATTAAACACATATCCCCCTTTAAATGCCTGTATTCCAAGGAATATAAACCCAGAATATTTAGCCTCTTTTGATAATCATGACCTTTAACTTCCTGTATATTTTGAGTGGCTCTTCTCTGAACTCTTTCAAGTGCCACTATTTTGGTTCTTCCACTGGGTGACCAAAACTGCGCACAATAATCCAAATGCAGCCTCACCAATGATGTATAAAGGGGCAGAAGAACATCCCTACTTCTAGATGTAATATGTTTATTTATACAGTGTAAAATACCTCTTGATTTTTTAATAACTGATTTGCAATGCATTTTAGGTGATAGATCATTTGTAACCATAATACCCAAGTCACTCTGTTGTTCCGCAGTATTTAATATTTGTCCTCCGAGTGTATATGGTATCTGTTTATTTGCCTTCCCTAGGTGCATAAGACAACATTTGTCGACATTAAACAGCAGTTTTTTATCTAATGCCCAGGACTCCAGCATATTTAGTGCTTCTTGTAGTTTTGTGGTGTCATTTTAGTTATTAATAGGAAACCCAACCCTGGAATCAGCAGCAAACTTAGAAACCCAGACTCCATTGTTGACTTTCATTGAGGCAATATATATATTAAACAAGCAGGGCCTCAAGTCAGAGCCCTGGGGTGCCCCACTAGTCACCTCAGCCCGTGCTGAGTTGGTCCCGTTTACATTTACTGACTGCTTTCTAGAGGTGAGCCATGCATCTACCCATTTTGTTATTTTTCCTGGTAAGTTCTGTAGTATTAATGCTTCAATAAGTTATCCATGGGGGACCTTGTCGAAAGCCTTCGAAAAATCAAGATACACCACATCCACAGGCTGTCCCCCACCCATTGCCCTGCTAACCTTTCCATACAATTCCAACAGGTTGGTCTGACAGGACCTTCCAGTGATAAATCCGTGCTGTACTGGGTCTACCAGATCTGTTTTTTTGGCATGGTCCACAATATAATCTTTTAAAATAACCTCAAAGATTTTTCCTAAGACAGACTTCAGGCTAATTGGTCTATAGTTGGACACCTCATGTCTACTCCTTTCTTGTAAATGGGAACCACTCTTGCTTGTTTCATGCCTCCAACACTAGCCTTTTTAATGATGTTTGAAAAATAACCGTCAGGGTCCAGCCAAGAGGTCTGCCAGTTCTTTAATTATTCTTGGGTGTATTCCATCTGGACCTTGTGATTTATTCTGATCTAATTTGAGGAGCCTTTTAAGTATGTCTTCGCTTGTTATCAGTGATTCTACTTCTAGTACAGTTTGCAAATGTTCTAATTTAGGGGAGGATTTACTATTGAAGACTGATATAAAGAAATCATTATACATTTGGGCAAGATGAGACTGGTCAGTAACTGTACTACCATCCATTGCATGTAGTGGGCCAATAGGTCTACAAGCACCATTTTTGTCATTAATATATGCATAAAAAGATTTATAGTTATCCTGGACTCGTTGCTAGGCTTAACTCATATTTTAGTTTGGCTTCTTTAATACATTTTTTTAACTTTTTTTAAAAGGTCCTTATATGTTTTCCAGCAAATGTTGTTTCCTGATCTTTTGGCCTTATAAAATGCCCTATTATTTTCCTTTAACAGTTTCAGTATATGTTTTGACATCCATTTGGGTTTGATCTTGGTGGTGTCATCCGTTCTTTTTACTAAAGGAGTAACAGTTTGGGTAGCTAAGATTATTTTACCCACCAGCAGATCCCACATGGAGTTGAGTGTTTTGTTTTGAAATTCCTCTATCCAGTTCCAGTTTTTGAGATATGTTCTCATACTATCAAAATCAGCTTTACTATAGTCATATTTGCTAGTCCTACTTACAATAGTGTCCGTTAATGCGTGAAGGGAAAAGTAAACCACAGAGTGGTCACTTGATCCAAGAGGGGGAATAACCTTACAAGATGTTATATTACCATCTAGGTTACTTAACACAAGATCTAATATGTGACTGTCTCTAGTATTGACATTTATCCACTGGTTCATTCCTGCTAGCAAGCATAATTCTAGATATCATGATTCCATAGTAGTATTTGTCCGTAATGTTGTCCAATTTATGCCTGGTAAATTAAGATCACCTAATACAACGTTACTTTTAGTTCTACCAATTGTATCCAAAAAACCAGTAATTGTTCCTCCTGGTCCGGAGTAACAGTGGGTGATCTATATATGACCCCAATGTTAACAACGTGTGAATGGCAAAATGATATTTTGACCCATAACACCTCTATTTTATCCCATTTAGTTGTATTGATTTCTTCAGAATTTATTTTGTTGGAAATTAATAGAACCACTCCCCCACCTCTTTTTTCTTTCCTGTCTTTGTGGTACAAATTAAATGAATTTATTTGCTTTTCACATGGATCATGTGGGCTCCACCAGGTCTCTGTAACAGCACATATACTAACATTCAGTTGTTCCATGGATAATTCTAATTTACCCAATTTGTTATTTAAACTCCTGCCATTTAATGAGAGGAACTTATATGAAGTATGGTCATATTTTTCTTCCTTTGAAAGGGAACTAATAGGTCTACCTCCTCCCTTCATGCTAAGTTTAAATTTTCCTCCAATGTGTGTCTGAGTTGGTAAGCAAAAATATGTTTCCCCCTTCTGTTTAGATGGAGTCCATCTTGTGCATATAGCATTGGGTCCCTAAACTTTTCCCCCTGTTGGGCAAAGGTATGGCCCTCTCTAAAGCACCATCTTTTCAACCATCCATTTAACTGCATTATATCATCATTTACATCCCATGATGACCTGGGTATTGGCAGTACCCAGAAATAATGAGATCCCATCCATCCTCTTTAAGGGTCCTCCCTACCTCTTCAAAATCTCTCTGTATATCTAGGAGCCTTCTTTTCCCTACATCATTAGTTCCTACATGTATAAGGACCAATGGTTTGTGAGTGTTTTCTCTTAAGCCAGCAGGTTTGTATCTGGGTTACCTTCCTTGTCACAGCAGCACCCACCACTACCTGCTGTCCAACACACCAGGTACACCAGCCCACTGATCTAAGGATGGCCAACACATTTAAATGGCAGGCTGTCCAGGGTGGGCAAGAGGGAGAGCAGTAGGGGCTTATTCAGCAACATTTCAACATCAAAATGCGGTCCTTGATAGACAGAAAGGAGTAGCAAAAAGCTGATGGAAGCTGATTCAGATGTATTGGAACATCAAACTAGTGTCCTGGGTGGGAGGTCATCAGGCAGAATGGTTAGGAGCTGAATCAGCCACATTGGCAGCATGTAACTGCTTTCCTTGGAAAGATGGAAGGAGAGTCCATGCAAGCTGAATGATATCCTTTGGTACCTTTAATCTTGTTCTCACTCACCTAAGTAATATGCTGTTTAGAGACTGTAGCAGGCTGCACTGCAGCAGACTGAGATGGTTTCAAATGCAGTCCTAGAGAGTTGGACCAAATGAATTCTAAACATGTGATAGGTTTCCTTCTGGTTGGTTTCATGGCCAGACACTCTGTTAAGGCTCTAGTCTTGCCCTCAAAAATTATATGTTTCCCTTCTTTAACAATGAAGGGGAAATAGATAGTTCTTTGAGGGTGAGACTACAGCCTTAACAGTGTGTCTGACTCTGACCATGGAGCCTATCACAGGAAAGAGTAGTAATAGTAAAAACCATATTGCAAGGGGTTGCTATGTGATCATGTGGGAGTCACCTTCCACCCCAATAATGGTATTCAGAGTAGCTGGAAGCTCCCTCCAGATGCATTTTAAGGCATTAAAAATCATTTGGCTTTTGGGGTCTGCCTAGGCCCCCGAACCCCCGGCCTATTGGTTAAGTCACAGGGGGACCCACAATTCTAAATTGCCCAGGGCACCACAAATTGTTAATCCAGCCCTGCTGAAAAGAACTGCTCTAAAATTACAATATTCTCAATGTTCTCTATAGAGCCTGCTTGTATCTCTCAACACCAACATTTTAAAAATGGACCTTGTTTAGTGGCTAGCTCCTCATAGCTCATATCAGGACTTCTCCTGAGCTTACAGAATTTAACTCTGTATGCTTCTGCTGTCAAATCATATTTTTTTAACAAAGCAGCTTTAAGTTTGCCATAGTCATTACTGTACTGATTGTCCATTTGACCCAATGCATCACAAGCTTTCCTGATATGCAGCTGGGATAGCTGGAAGCTCCAGGACTCTATGGAAATTTTTGCCTGAATACATACTTTTTCAAATGAATTTAAAAAAAGCATCCAGATCTTCCCCCTCTTTAAATTCAGCTAGCAATTAGAATTTAATTTGTATCCCAGTCTTGGAGTTCCCGGTTCACCCATGCCACTTACTTGCTCTGGTGCTGGTCTTTGGAGTTGTAGCTTCTCCAGTTCAAATCTCCTCGGATCCTGTCTCGCCTATGCTTCTCTCTGAAGCTGCCACTCTCTTTCCTCTGCCTCTCTCTGCTGTTGGTTTTCTTTTTCCTTGGCCTCTCACTGCTCTTGCCTCTCCTCGCTCTCAAATTCCTATTTCCTCTGTTCGAACTCCAGCTCAGTTCTCTGCAACTCTTTCTGCAGTGTGATCCCTTCAGGCTCCAGTATGGTAGTGACCTTCCCCTACTGTGCTGGCTCTTGCCTTACACTGGTCCTGCTGTCTTCCTCCCTGGGTCTGGACACTGTGATGGACCCTGGACCCTCCACGCCCAAGGTCTGGTCCTTTCCAGTCACAGACTGTGACTTGAGATCTTGGGCATCAGCTGCCACAAGAGCCTCCATGAGGTGCTGCTTGTTTCGCCCCTTGCAACAGACTCCTCTCTCCTTGCTCAACTGCCTCAGGTAGTCTACAGGGTACTCACTGTAGTTGGAAGCCATATTCTTCTCTAATCTACAGCTTCAGAAGCTTATACTCCCCAAAAGTAAAACAGGTAAGGAACTTAGACTGTAACCACAATGATATATTTGTTTTTAAATCCGTGCCTTATTTTGTGCATATGTTGTTACAGTTATCATTCTGACACACTGGACAGTTAATGCTTGTGTTACCAAATAATTTCACAGTATGCAACAAATCTTTTTAATTGCAACACTGTAAACCAAATCTTTTAAAACGCATCGTTGCCAAACAGATCTGTCATAACTGCACTCCACAGGTCTGGCCCTCTGCTCCCACTGTGCCAGACCTCGAAGTGCAATATGTGAACAGGAGACAAACAGGGTAACCCTCCTGTCTGTTTTGGGTCTGAACACCTACTAGTCTCGAGTAAGGAGGTCAAATATGAACCCTCTTCAGTAGCATGCCCGGTTAACAGGATCAAATATCACATCATCTTCATGGAAATGCAGTACAATACTTAACCCAGAGGGAACCCAACCTGGTTCACAGTTCTCCCTTTTGACTCAATTTAGATCTAGGTCTTTTTCTTGCCTTGTTGCAAAATGGTAACACACTGTAAGCCCTTAACAGTTCTGTCAGCTTTATGAACACTGTCCCAGCATTCAGTTTCAAAAATGAGACAAAAAAATCTCAGGCAGAATTTCAAGGAAAACAAAGTTTACTACAATAAAAAAAAGAAACAGTAGATGAAATACAAAACACAGAACATATATAATTGGGTTACAGTATTTAAATTAAATGGACAATTTTAAACAAAACTGACTTATACAGAATATCTTCTCTCATCCTAGTTTCTAGAAATAAATAGGGGTGGTTGATTTAACTACATTAGTAGAAGTGCTCTGGAGAATGTGTCTTATCAGGAGTCCAGCATCAAAACAACAGGCAAACTTTCCTTCCAGCCATCTGGTAATATATTCTCCCCTGTGATGTCACAGCTCACGATGATGCTGGCTTAGTAGTCAATCACTTCCTGAATACTGAATTGTAGTCACAGGCACCTGCTTATTGCTAAGTATCACCCAAAAGAAAATATATATATTTTCTTTTTAATTACTGAGCCTGCATTATTGGCAGGTTAGAATAACCCCTTTGATCTTCCGGGAAACTTCCTGACAGTTATTTTCTCCTAGTAGCAAGAAATGTAACGGGTATCTGTCAGAAATTATTTCTTCCTAATATGTTGTTAAAGGCATCGTGGTTCTTGGACTTCAAAGTAAATGGATGGTTTACAATGTGTTAGAACCTGGTGTCCTTATAGTCCCAGGAAGTCAGTTCTTTTTTTCAAGTCAGAGGGAACCAGCAGGCCAGAACATTTTCAAAAACCTAGTGTCCCAGGGTGTCTGGCTGGCTGCCATATTTTCCAGCAGAATTTCAAAGAAATATATATTTATATCACAAATATGATACAAAATAATAACAAGCAGATAGGCAGAGCACACACCAGCCACCATCAGAGGGCTTGTTGGACTGGAACAAGGATTTAGACAAGCTGGTCAAGACTGTCCCAAAGTCGATCCCATTGGACCCTCAGCATTCGCTGGATCATTCTCACATGCACTTGGGTCAATGGTATGATGGCAATGGCTGCCGCCATGTGGCTGAGTAGTCTGAGTACTGTCCTAGCCAGGACCTGTTGTGAAGACTGAATGTGATGTATGAGACCCCTAAGTTGGTCCATTCTGTCCACTGGGAGAAAGGCCTTCCCTTGAGTGGTGTCGAGAAGTGCTCTAATGAACTGGATCCCCTGAGTTGGCCAGGATGAGGATTTTGGCATGTTTACTGTGATTCCCAGTGCCACACAGAGTGAAAAAGTGTCATCCACAGTTTGTAGAAGAGCCTTCTAGGACAGGTCTGTGAGGAGCCAGTCATCCAGTTAAGGGATGATGTTATGGCTTCTTTTTTGGAGGGCTGCTGCCACTACTGTCAGGCACTTGATGAAAACCCTTGGTGCCAAAGACAGGCCAAAGGGCAGTGCCCTTAGTTAGTAATGCTGACCTTGAAATTAGAATCTTAAAAATCTCCTGTGGTTCCTGCCTATGAGGATATGTAAATATACATCCTGCATATACAGGGATGAGAGCCAGACTCCTTTGTGGCTCATGGAAGTAGGCCATGTAGGGTGACCATACAAAAGCGCTTTTATTCCATGTAGTCATTGAGGTCACTGAGGTCTAGGATGGGTCTTAGGTCTTCCATTTTCTTGGATACACGAAATAAATAATAACAGTACCCTCGTCCCCTATGAGCAGCTGGTACAGGCCCTATTGCTCTTTTGTTCAGCAGAGCTTGAATTTCCTCCTGGATGAGAGCAGTGTGGGATTGGGAATAATAGGAGAATGGGGTGGCCAGTCTAGAGGTATCTCAATGAATTCTATCGAGTGTCCACATTGGATCATTTGTAGAACCCATTGGTCAGAAGTGATCATCCTTGGGAGTCACGTGATGCAGTGCACCGAGTAACACACTCCTGCCTGAGCTCCTACCCTCCGCTCCATTTTTATATTGTTTATCTACGTTTCTGTAGTGGTTTATACTTTGATTTTTTCTGGGTAGTTTTCTGCAACCCAGTACTTGAGCTGCTGTGGTCAAATGGAGATAGAGATGAAGAAAAGCCTGCCCAAACACACTCCCCTTGCGTGTCCTGAGAAGGCCCTGAAGAAGACCAAGGCCTCCTCTGCAGTACTATTGCAGCCTTCTGGTGCTAGCAATGTGGACTCGGAGCCTCTTACCCTAGCCAGATTTTTAGACGAATTTCAACCCTTTCAACTAGAGCTACAGTCGATTTTGGGGGAAATTAAATCTACCTCCAACACTGTGGAATCTCTGGCACAGAAGACTTCTGACAATGAGGTCTGTATATGCTTCTTAGAGTGCAAGCAAAATCAAGCTGGGTCTGAACTGGTGGCCGTCCGGCAATGAGTAGCCAAACTGGAGACTAAAGTCAAGGATTTGGAAGGCCGAAGTCGCCGCAATAATGCAGTACTAATTGGCCTCCCAGAACGAGAAGAAGGCTCGGACCCGGTTAAGTTCTCTAGAAAACTTGTTGCAAAAATAGCAGGCCCATCTCCATTTGGCACCGACTACACCATTGAAAGAGCACAAAGAGCGCTCCGTCCAATGCTGCCTCAAGCAGCTGCCCCTAGATCTTTCATCTTTCGGTTCTTGAATTATCAGGAGAAACAGTACTTTTTGGCTAAAGCTTGGGAAGCTAAAGAGCTTACATGGGAAGGTGCTAAGATCAGAATTACTCAAGACCTACCCCTGTCTGTGCACCAGAAACGTGCTTCCTACCATCCTACAGATGCGAAGTTAATAGCAGCAGCTGTTAAATTTAGGATGAGTTACCCTGCCGAATTGCAAGTGCTCATGGCAGGCTCCTGGCATGCATATGAAGATGCTGAATCTGCAGCTGCCAATCTTAGAGCTGCCTTTCCAGTTCTTTTTTCACACCCCTTGAAGCTGGATTTGAAAGTGTTCATCTGTTACTCTGTCTAGCGGAGTGGGACATCTGTTAAGGGCTCCCCCTTATCTTCATAAGTAAAGGCACAGGGAAGGGAGGCAATGGAGGTACCCTGGTCTCTGTTAGGGGTTTGAACAGTTTCCCTCTGAAAGACTGTACTCACTGGTTATGAAGCAGTATTTCCTGAGGTTTTGGCTTTCTGGAGTTCGCTGTGACCTCTTCTAGCAGCCCCACAAAGACACCCAAACCACAGCAGGGGCCTTGATCTCATGGGCAACTCATACCACTCGCTGAATGGTTTCTCTTTAACTCCGGCAGTCTATATTGGTTCCCTAAATTAATGTTTCCGATGGTGACCTACGTATGGTTTGTCCAAAGAGCTCAATGTGGTGCTGTGACTGCATTAATATTACTTGATAGAGTTTGGAATATGGAACAGCACCTGTGTTTCTATTATAATTTTGTTATTTTCACCTCGGGAGTCCACTTTAAGTGGTAGTGCAGGCTGTTTATCGCTAGATGACGCCAAAGACTGTGTGTGCTGCCCTTTCTTACTAGTAACTGCATAATGGGTCTACACTGAGTAAAATGGTCAGTGTGACATTATTTGAGGGGGAAATAACTCTCTCAGGGGACAATCTTTATATATTCTGTTTGCCTGACAAAGGAAAAGGGCACATTATACGTTCGACTGGAATGTCTTGCTTTTGTCCCCTCTTTTGTTTAGCATTGCCTAGGCTTTATTTTCACTCACCATGGTGGTGTTCCTACCCTAGGACTGGGTTAATATATTATGTCTGACTGCATTACTTTTATGTGTGGGGTTTACTGATGCTATCTCTTAACAAGGGCAGCTAATTTTGGACTCCAAGATACTGTATGTAAATACCGTTGCCTTAAAGATAATCGCCGCATTACAAATCATTGAAAATGTTATTGTACTGGCTAGTAAAGTTGGTTGTTGGAAGTGGGGGGGTGACAGGGGGAAGTATAGGTGAGCTGTTTATCATGTACCTAGCAACGTGTGGGTGGAGGAAGGGTTGGCTATGCTTTAGGGTTTTGGGGTTGTTATTTTGGGGGGTTCATATGTGGATATTGGGGGGACTGGTTGGGTGGGGAGGGGGATGGGTAAGCACAGCATATGCTCAACAAGTGGTGTTGGTGATTGCAGTAACAGGTATGGGTGCTTTACTATGACTGATTACAGTCACTCTGAAGTAGATGGCTAGAACTATCAAGTGTATTACTTGGAATGTTAAAGGGGCCAGACATAAAATTAAACAATACTCAATTCTGAAGTATCTGAATCACCTCAAAACTGAAATCATGTTTTTACAAGAGATGCATCTCCTAAATGCTGAAGCAGTTAAGATGAGGCATCAGCAGGTGAGACAGGTATTTATGGCATAGGGCACTACCCAGAGTAGAGGGGTCATGATCTTGGTACATAGATCTATCCCCTTCCAGACTCTCCAAGTTGTCTCTGACCCTGGGGGTAAGTTCCTGTTTGTAAAGGGGAAACTTTACACATTAGATGTTCTCCTGGGCAGTGTCTATGGTCCTGACATAGATGATCCTGTTTTTTTTTTGTCAAAATTCTGGAAGTGGTGCACTCATTTTCTGATCTTCCCATAATAATAGGGGGTGATCTCAACTTGGTGTTTGACCAGGTGATAGATAGGTTGGGACGATCTCATTCCAGCCTCTCGCCCACTCAGAGGGCTTTCAGGGATTTACTGGACTCCACTGGATTGTGTGATGTGTGGCGAGAGCTTCATCCTAATCAGAAGGAATACACCTTTGTTTCGGCAGTCCATGGTACCTCCTTCCGGATTGATTATATCTTGATAACTCAAAACCTTTTATCCGGGGTTGTAAACTCTAATATTGTTTTGGGCCCACCTTCAGATCACTCGGCTGTCACCTGTCAGTTCTCGATTGTGTCCTTGCCTCAGAAGGGCAGCAGGTGGAAGCTCAATAACCAAATCCTAAAAGAACCGGATAAGGTTGTCTATATAGCATCACAAATTCAGCAGTTTATGGTCATAAATAACAATTCTACAGGACTACCTGATATAGAGTGGGGAGCTCTTAAAGCATATTTGAGAGGGATTGTGATTGGGGTAACGTCAAAAGGAAAAAAAGAGAAGGAAAGTAAGGTTGCTCAATTACTGCTTCAGATTAGGAGTATGGAGGCTAGTCTCTCCCCTGCTTCCTCTGAGGCCACTAGACAAGAGCTAGTTAAGCTCAAGTACGCTTACCTGGGCTTACTAAGAGAGCAAGTTGAATTTGCAATTTTGAAAACAAATGCAGTCTATACTGACCAAGGGGAGAAGGCAGGACGGATATTAGCCATGCGGGTGAAACAACAGGAGTTCAGCAGGATCATTGCTGCAGTTCACTCCTTAGATGGTGATTCACTTAAAACTTCACCTTCAGAGATAGTAAAGGAATTCTCTAGTTACTTTCAGGAATTATATGGTCCCATGGCTGCCCTTCCCCGAGGCGGATTTGTAGGTGTACCTTGGAAATCTACAATTACCTGCTCTTACTGAGTCTCAGCAAACTGCACTAATTTCTCCTATTTTTGAAGTGGAAATAGAAAGGGTGATTAAAACCCTCCCATCAGATAAAACCCCTGGTCCAGAGGGGTTTACCTTTAATTTTTACAAAGTGTTTTCTAAACAACTAGTACCCATTTTGCTCCCTCTGTTCCATTTTCTTCTCTCGGGTCAAGTGACTGATGCCTCTCTTTTTGAAGTGTTGATTATCTATTGCCCAAGCCTGACAAGCCACGTGATCAGGTCTCTAGTTATAGGCCGATTTCCCTTCTCAATCAAGATATTAAAATTTTAGCCAAATTGCTCATGGATCAGCTGAATTTAGTACTTCCTTGTATAATTGGTGAGGAGCAGGTTGGATTTATGAAAGGCAGATCATCAACTGACCACCTCAGAACTCTGGCTCATGTCTTCTCTGCCTCCAGGGATGCCTCCCTCCCAATGGCCTTGGTCTCCCTGGATGCAGAGAAAGCTTTCGACAGAGTCTGCTAGAGGTATTTATTTGCAGCAATGGAGGCCTTTAGTTTTCCCGGAGAATTTCGGAGCTGGGCACACTCATTGTATTTGTTACCCTCTGCCAGGATATCTTGCAATGGGGTGATCTCCGCTCCGATAAAATTATCTGTGGGAACTAGGCAAGGCTGCCCACTATCCCTGCTGCTGTTTAATATTTATGTAGAGCCTCTTATTCAGAGGCTGACAAAAGCTAAAAACATCTCAGGTATTCTCTTAAATGGGCATGAAGCTAAGGCTGCAGCATATGCAGACGACCTCCTTCTCCAACTGTCTAACCCAACTACATCCATTCCCTCGGTTCTCAGGATAATAGAGGAATTTAGTCAGGTCTCTAATTACAAGCTTACTATAGGTAAATCCTTGGTTTTCCCTCTTAATCATAGAGTCTAAAAAACATGAAATCACTACACTTGGTTTGGCATGGAAGGCTGACTCTATTAAATATCTAGGTATTATTTTTTCATGAAGCATGTTCCAACTTAAGCAGTTAAACCTAGATCTTTTGGTACAGAAGATCGATCAAGATCTTCAAAGGTGGTCCCTTCCCCCTCTCTCTCTGTGGGGCAGGAAAAATTTAATCAAAATGAACATTTTTCCCCATTATTTTTATCCCAGTAATATGTTAAATATTGTACTCTCGATGTCCTGGTTTAAAAGAGTGCATAGTATGCTTTCCAGTTTTGTATGGGGTTACAAGAAAGAGAGGATGGCATATCACAAACTGGCTGCCCCAAATGAAAGAGGAGGCTTAAGGCTTCCGCATCTTAGATTGTACTATTGGGTCAGCCAATCTGGCAAGTATCGTAGATGGTTGTCAAGTGATCAACTTGCACCCTGTTCTGGGTATACCCCACTATGGCTAAGGGTGGAAACAACCCTCATTAAAAAATCTGGTTACCTTCTAAGAGTGATGTTACGTGCTAAACCACGCTTTCTTCCTGAAGCAATTAGTAACTCTCCCATTGTAGTCTCAATTAAGGCCCATATACAATGATGTGCTTTTCTCAAATATGATAACAGTCGGGATACTTTCCAGCCTGTTAATGGTAATCCCAATATATGAATAAATAATAAGCCGTTGTCACCTTCTTGGCTGCCTCAGTTAGAAAATTGTCAGTTGGAGGACCTCATTTCAGTCGATAGGCAGCGGATTTCCTCAGAGGACATTATGCATAAATTCAGGATACCTGGTAAGAGTATATTCAAGGTTTATCAGCTACAGCACCTCCTGTTGCAAGTTTTTGGGGTTACTCCACATCCCAGAACTCATGCTTGTTTCCAATCCTCCTTGATCCAATTGGCTGGCTTGCCTCATGCTGTTTCTAAATTATACAGTCTTTTGTTTGCCTGGGCATATCCCAATAACTATGCTCCAGTACTCTATTGGCAGTCCCTCCTACCTGGCAAGGAATTTGACTGGTCCCATATCTGGCGCTACTGTCATAAATTTTTGTTACAAGATAGACTCAGGTTGATGCAATTTAAAATTCTACATAATATATATTACTCCCCACAGAAACTTGCCAGATTGGTTCTTCTGTCCTCTCTGCTCTGTACAAATTGCAGGTCACAGACTGGAGACCTCCTTCACATTTTTTGGGAATGCCTTAGAGTGGCATCACTTTGGACCATTATTAGGCAAAGAGCAGACCTGCTACTAGGGATATCTGACTTGTTTACACCTGAACTATGTGTATTGGGGGATCTTTCACCTATTACAGTAGCATGTAGACAGTACTACATGGTGTTGATCTCCTTGTCTGTTAAGAAAATAGTCCTTAGGCACTGGAAAGATTCAGAGAATTTAAACTATGTGGAATGGCTCCAGGAACTTCTGGCTAATCTCAGAATGGAGAAGACTATTGCAAGTCTTGCTAACAAAATGGATAAATTTAATAAGATTTGGGGTCCCTTCCAAACTTTATATGCGTTGCAGAGCTGAACACCACACCTTTTGATAGGTTACACCGCACTCTTGTGGGTATATTACTGTGCTGGGTCTGTTGGGGTGGGTGTGGTGGGGGAGAAAGGGAGCGGGGTATGGGAGAGAATGAGCCATTGTAAACTCTGTCTTAAGTTTACGTTTAATTGGTACTGCTTGTTGTGGTTCGTTCTCTGTATTGTAAACTTCAATAAAAGTTGAATGGAAAAAAAAAAGAAGAGATCATCCTCCAACCCTCTAGATAGAGGGAAAATGGCCTCTGACTGCCCCTCCTGCTAGATTTGCTTGGAGAGAAGGGTTTGGCCAGGAGTCAGGCGTTAGTGGAGGTAGGCAGAGTGGGCTGGGTGGGTTTGGCTGACCTTTGTCCTGAGCTTCCTGAGCCATGGGATGGATCCTTGCAACTGTACCCTCCTCTCTGCTGCTGTTGCTGTTGATATCTGGGTTGCTTGTCAAATTTACCATGAAAACATTGTTTTTAAAATAGTTTCTGTTTAGGTTTGTACATCGTCCGGACTGAGTGCACCGCTTTTCCAGAGTCCTGTATCCTGGTGATAATCTTTTAGGATTCTTCTTTGAAAAGGACACAGTCCTAAAAGGGGGTTTCTAAGATGCCTACTTGGATGTCTTGGGCAAAGCCAGAGACTCTAAGCCAGGAGTGTCTTCTGAGGCATACCCCTGTAGTGGCTGCCCTGGCTGCTGTGTCCACTGAATCATAGGCCAATCAGAGAACATGAGTGCCTATTTCTGAGCCTGTCTGCATGAGCGTTTTGAGCTCTGCTTTTTGTGGACAACCTGGTAGGTCCAAGATCAAATCCATCCCTTGTTCTCACATGGCATTTTGAAACTGCACCATGTCGGTAAGGAAACTGAAAGTGCAGGTGGCTAATGAGTATATCCTCCTGCCCAATGCATCTAGCTGTTTGGAATCTCTGTCTGGTAGCTGTGTACTTCAATGTTTAGGTCTTTGCGACCTGTTGACTAGAAAAGGTTCCTCTTTGGGTGCCCTATAGAAGCGGTCTTCCTTCATTTGGATGGCCGAAGAGGTGGATGGTGCTTCCATGCTGCCTTGGTAACATCCTGAAAAGTATTCACCAGAGGTGGTACTACTAATGGTTTGGGGTCTTTCTGGTGCAAATATTTGGCCAGTCAGTGCCTTATGGGATCTTTAGTGTCCTTGCTCATGTTTGACTGGATGTAGTGTGTCTCCCAGGTCCAGTGATGGGAGGTCTTCCCCTAAGGACCTGGATGAGGAAAATTAGGAATGATGTGAATCTACTGAGGAGAAGGACCAAGATCTGGTATGTCTACACTTCCATTTGCATCCTTCTGTGGAGCAAGAAGTGCTCCTGCTCCTTGTCTGGGAGCACCTTTTGTGACTCAATTGACCCCAGCCAACTGGTGGAGGGGTGGGCTCTTTGGGCAGAGGTGTAGGTTCCCTAGATAGAGGAGTTGGTTCCCAGGGATAGGATCCTTTACTGTTGTAAGTCTGGCTGGGAGGATGCTGGCTTTGATAGTCTCCCACCAAGAGCTAAACAGGTCCTTGACCTGCAACAGTTGGAGTCTTGGCTCCTGGTCTGGCATTGGCCAGTCGGCAGTGTGGTAGATGATGCTATGGCTGTGGTATTTGAGGCCTTAGCCTGGACTAGAGGCCTGGTGTTAAGCTCCTTGGCTTGATGATGGGTGTTGTCTGATGGCCTTCTTGTTACAGTTATCAGTTTGTCAGATGTCGAGGTTTGCCGGCAGAGTGGGTCATCAGCAGGTGGCTGTTTCTCTGTTGCCCTTTTCTCCAGTGTTAGTCTAAGCAATGTTAGACCCCTGGAGGTTGAGAGATGGATCTCCCAAAGGAGTGGCCTGAACCCCCGCATCTTTCTACGGAGTCAGCTCCTGAAGTGGCTGACTTGGATGACACATTCATTGGTCTGTTGCTGGAGGAGGACCTGACGTTAGTATCTGAATGGCGGCCAGAGGAGTGCAAGTGTGATTTAATCTTCAGAGGTTACAAGGTGGAAGATTCTTGCTTTGACCCCCCTGTCACATTTAAGTGGACAGGTGGTCTCACTACCATCAGCCAGGTTGGAGAACATGTTGCCTGGGAGAACAAGCCCGAGCTCCCCCGGGAGGCAGATTAGGAGTCAGATGACGTAGATCTCAACTGTGAGCTGTCTTTTTCCCCTCTCTCTTCTCATCTCCTTGTGGTGATGTTTCCCCAATTTTTTGTGAGGGGGACCCTCCTTGGAAGAAGAATTCTTCTGCATGGCAGCTAATTTCTGCTCCATTAAGTAGGCCTGGAGGGTCTTCTGGTAGCATATCCTCTTCCCACTGCTGAACTCTTGGCAGTGTGGGCAGGGCCTAGGTATAGTGGTCAGGACCAAGGCACAGGAGGCAGGCTGAGTGTCAGTCTCATGATGGAATCTGTTTGCCACAGGCACACTTGGAATAGTGCCAGTCAATGGACAATGTTGGGGTAGTCCACATGCAGAAAATAAACAGTAGAAAAAATTAACTTTTCAGTAAATAAAGTGTTCAAAATGCGCACAAGACGGCGGTCGACCAAAGTTGAAGGCGTTTGTGGAGCCGATGTGTGTGAGCTAACAGCAGGAAAAAAACAGAGGGACACTGGTGAATTGCCCCTTTTATATCACATGGGATGTTGGGGACAGTCCCCTGCTGTATACTGCTGGCTAGAAATTTTCTGTGGGGGTCCTGCACCTGCCAACTTTAGTCCTACTTGCGTTACCTACTGTAAGCGCTCCATCTTGAAGTAAGATCATAACATTATTTTTCTGCATCAAGTAAGACCACATTCCTGTATCAAATTTACAGACATTGACTGTACTTTTTTTGCTGAATGGGCACCAGCAGCTTTTAAAGTGTAATTTGTCCCTTATACTATAAAATCTAATGGATGAGAGACAGACAAGAACCACACTGAAATTGCACCACGGAGTTTCTATGACAACAGTAAACCACTCAAGCTGCGCTCTCAAGGTTTACAACATATTTGTCATAGAAACTGCTCAATGTGACTGTAAAATGATTGTCTGTCTCCCATCCATTAACATCTTACCCTGTTTATTGTCCTGCTATTACAGATCAAGGGACCAATTAAAAAGAGAAACCAGTCCCAAATTGTGCCCGTTTCTGATGCATCTGTACATGATATGCTCTTCACAACTTAAGGGTGTCTCATGTGCATGGGGAAAGGTCACTTGATCTATAATTAAAAATTGATTATTTGAAGCGAACAGAACTGTACTTACCTTGTGTTTTTTTTGTAGTCACAGTAGCGCATCATATTTCTATTACTTTTTTATTCCTCAGTTTCCAGTCATTGTCACAGATAAGACTGAAATATGAATCAAGAGTGTCATGTGTGACCATTCCATTATGATTGCATAGTTACACCTCATCAACAGTTAACTGTGGTTCAGAGCTCAGTGCTTATGTTACATACTGTAACTGGATGCTGTAGGTTGTGCTTGGATACAGATGCTAGACCAATAAATAGGATATGCTTGCAAGGTACTAGTAGTATGAAATTATTGGTGCTTAGGTACTTTAACATAGGCATGAGCAAGTCAGTGATTATAGTACATATAAAATGGATAGTATATGCAAGGTGCTTAGATGCTTGAACTGATGAGTCACTCATGATTTGATAGTTTTGGCCTTTCTCTGTATCCAACTGTAGGAAGGATGCTTAGTCCAATATTATGAGACCCCCCGGTGGGATAAGAGTGCCACAGAAGGAGGAGGAGGTGTCGGGGAAGATGGTGGGTGAGTGTGACTAGATCTAAGCAGGGCAGTGCGCAGCCTGCTGATTTAAATAGGGTGTGGGGGAGGAGATCTTCCCCCACTTAACTATGGGCATAGCCCTAAATTTAACTGTGGCTCAGAGCTCAGTGCTTCTAACAGCATGAAGTCTTGCTGTACTCTGACTATATGCAGTGAGTCCTAGCACTTGAACTGCACCTGAGAGTAAAGAGTTAACTCTATGCCAAGGCATAGAACGTTGAGTTCGAGCTTGATTTTCAAACCTCTGTCCCAGGTACTCTACAGTGTAACCATCAGGTTCTTTACTCCACCTTACTGTGAAGTTGCTCTGGAGATTCTCTTCTTCACTTCAGTTCGGTTGTGGTAAAA
This sequence comes from Neoceratodus forsteri, assembly GCA_016271365.2. Lineage (NCBI taxonomy): Eukaryota > Metazoa > Chordata > Ceratodontiformes > Ceratodontidae > Neoceratodus > Neoceratodus forsteri. Next base: position 652,180,761 of record CM057450.1, on the reverse strand, counting down.
TCAGTTGGTTTAGTAAACCGCTTCTTTATTTTTTGGGCATTTACATCTCTGTCCCGCTACAGTAAGTGTATTAGCAGGTAGTAGTGCATTTTGTAAAGAAATTGTTTTTGTTTTTGGTTTCTTCTAGGTCGGTCAGATTGGGAACTGAAGCCATTTGTTCTGTTTTTTACAGATGTTTTATTGTGGTTTTCCGGTATCTATCGGTTCCTGAAAAAACATTGATTTTTCCAGTTCTTTCATCCAAACCGTGACACAGTTGGAACTGATAGATTTGGTAGTTACCTGGCTTGAATGCTGGTAGGGGTGACTTTATGTTTAAAGGCATGTCTGAGAAACACAAAAAGAAAACTGGGCCCAATGTGTTTCAACATTGCACTGAGTGTGGAGAGGCCTTTGCCAAGGCCGATCCCCACCTCATCTGTGTGTATTGTCTGGGGTTTGACCACCTCAAAAAAGACTGCCAAATTTTCAGAAACTTTCCTAAGGCTACTGTTGATAAATGTTTAAGTAGGCTGAAGGAAAGGGAGGCTGAAAAATCCATTGACCCGGATGGCCAGCCCAGTTTGGTTCCGACCGAACCTGAGGGGGTTCCCTCTGACCTGGGCAATACCTCCTTGGGAAAAAGGAGAACTGATTCCGTGGAATTGATCCCTGCAAAAAGAAAGCACAAGTCAGCTGGTTCGGATCTCGGTTCCCATGGTCCAACCTCTGACGAGATAGCCAAAGCGATCGCTATTGTGCAGTCGCTTCGCCCGGTTCCAACCGAATCAACACCAACACAGAGATGGTCGGTTCGGTCGGACTTGTTTGGTTCTGAGTATGACCCTGAAGCATTTTATGAGGCGAGTGGGAAGGAGATGAAGATGATGAAGATGAGGATTATGAAGACCTAGATGAGCCTATTGAGCCAAACATCTCCCCAGACAGGCCTTCTAATGTGTCTTCCCCCAGGCTTTCCGAGTCCCCATCCTACTTCTTGTTTTACAAGAAGGTGGCTGAGACTCTTCAGCTTCCATTGGAAGAAGCTGAACAGGATCAGGAGGAGCCTGACTATGTTAAAATGATGGATGTCCCAGAGTCAAAAAGTGTGTTTATCCCTCTGCACAAGTCCTTGGGGAAACAGACCCCCAAAAAATTACAGTTTCCAACATCCATACCTCCTGTGGATAAGAAAATGGACAGGAGGTATGCTTTGTCAGGCACTGGTATGGATTTCATTGTTAACCATTGCAGCCATGTTGGGATAGTGCAAGCTGCAGCCTGTGACAAGGCTAATATTCCCCTGGCATCTCACCCCCCGGATAAGGATTCCAGGAATGTGGATGCCATAGCAAAGAAGCAATACTTGGCATCCTTTTTGGGATTCAGGCAATACAATTATATGGCTTATACAGCCATATACCAGAAGTCTAAGTGGGATACAGTTCTGGAGCTGGCTAAGAATGCCCATCCCCAGTTGGCCAAGGAGCTGGAGCAGGTGGCTGTGGATGGCATCGAAGCTTCTAAGGTCCAATTTCATGGTACTGTGGACCCTAATGATGTTCATTCTAGGGTCATGGCTACTTCTGTTTCCATGAGGAGATTTGACTGGCTCAGGTGTACCAGTTTATCTAAGGATACCCAGACCAAGGCCATGGATTTTCCTGTCACTGGTAACTCTCTGTTTGGGGAACAAACAGAGACATAGCATAGAAACATAGAAGTTGATGGCAGATAAGGACTGCAAGACCCATCCAGTCTGCCCATAGTCACCTGAAAAAGATGGACAAATACAGGACCACATACAGGAGTGCTGCAGCCAAAGAAAAGCAGACCACTCCTCAGAGACAGCAATCCAGGTCTGGCAGGGGCAGGCCTATTCACAGGCCTTTCTACCAGGCCCAGGCCTCCTCCTCTTCTTTGCAGCAGAGGGGGTTCTTTGGGGAACAGGCAGAAGGGGGATGGCAAGGGATGCATCCTCCTCTCAGTCTATGCCCCCTGCCAAACAGACACCCTGATGTGTCAGCCAGGGTCACCTCCCCAATTCTTGTAGGGAGCAAATTGGCTCACTTTTTCCAGGCCTGGAAGTCTGTCACTTCAGACTCGTGGGTCCCGGAAGTAGTGAGCCAGGGTCTTGCTCTCAGCTTCAGCAGATTCCCAAAGTTGAGAGCAAAGGTTTTCTGTCCTTCCTCGGAAGAGGAAACACAGGCCTTAGAAACAGAGGTTTCTTCTCTACTGCTTCTGCAGGTAGGGGAGATTGTACCTCTCATTAACAGGGGAAAAGGATTGTACTCTAGGTAATTCCTTACCCTAAAAAAGACAAGGGAGTGGCGACCCATCCTGGATCTATGGTACCTAAACAAACACAAACTAAAGCCAAAGTTCAAGACGGTAACTCTGGGAATTATTCTTCCCTCTGTGAGACCAGGAGACTGGCTAGCCTCTCTGGATCTCAAGAATGCCTATTTCCACATACCTATCAGGCAGTCCCACAGAAAGTACCTCCGGTTCAAACTGCCCTCGGGCCATTACCGGTTCAGAGCAATGCCTTTGGCCTAACATTTGCCCCAAGAGTATTCACCAAATGCGTAGCAGTAGTTGTGGCCTACCTCAGAAGACAAGGCATCCTACTGTTCCTTTACCTGGATGACTGGCTCATAGTAGGTCAGTCCCCAGACCAAGTCAGTTCAGCTCTAGGGGGCAGTCAAAGTCTTTTACACTCCATAGAATTAATCCTAAATCTGGAAAAGTCTGTTCTGGAGCCAGTTCAGCTTCTCACATTCATAGGAGTGGAGATGGACACTGCTCAGGCCAGGGTCTTCCTTCCTCTATCAAGGGACCAATCCCCCATCTCTCTGGCCTCCTCTTTTCATCCACTTGTGTCTAGGTCAGCCAGACATTTCTTGCAGTTGCTAGGCCACATGGCAGCCTGCATTGCAGTAGTGCAGGGGCCAAGGTTTCAGATGAGAGACATCCAATTTCACCTAAGAGCCTTTTGGTCTCAGAAAAAAGATCCCTTCTCCAAGTTGGTTCCAGTGTCTCTAACTTTGGTTCAGGCCCTCCAGTGGTGGCTGGAAGAGGACAGTTTGAGGTGAGGAGTTTCTTTCCTCAGTCAGGCTCCCACAATGACTCTCACCACAGACGCTTCTCTGCTGGGATGGGGAGCCCACTTGGATCAGCATACTGCTCAGGGGACTTGGTCCCATCAGGAGTCTCTCCTTCACATAAATCTGCTCGAACTCAGGGCTGACTTTCTGGCCCTTCAGACATTTTCATCTTTAATTCAGGGGAAAATGGTGCAGATCAGAACAGACAACACTACAACCATGTGGTACATCAACAGGCAGGGGGGCACTCCGTCCTCGGCCTTGTGCACTGAGGCCATGAAAATATGGTCACTAGCTTATTCCCTGCAGGCTTTCCTGATAGCTGTGCATCTTCCAGGGAAGGACAATGTACTTGTAGATGTTCTCAGTATGATTTTTCAAGGTCACCATGAATGGGCCCTGATTCCTCTCATCCTTCAGACCATAAGTCCCATTTCCTCAGGACAAGCTCATGCCACTGCGAGGGTATAGGATAATCACCCCCGATCCTAATCATAACACCCATCGCCCCTCTCTTTTCACCTTAACCTACATTAAATCATGCCTTAAATTCTCAAATCTTTCAAGTGTTGCTCTTATGGTCTACAATTTGAATAATTGCCAGTACTGTTATCCTCATTATCATGTCGACTTATCATAACCCTGTATCACCTGACTGTATGTAATGTATTGTATTGCTTCTGGATCACCTGCTTGTTTGTATTGTATTGCTTCTGTTCCCTAGGTCAATCCTGACCGGGCCTCAAAATTCAATAAATAAATTTTCAAGAGTCGGGGCAGTCCAGAGATAGATCTCTTTGCAGCCCCAGACAACCATCAGCTCCCTCTATTCTGCTGCAGATCCCCTCTGTGGGGGTCTCTTCCTCTAGATGCCCTCCTGTTGGATTGGACCAATAGGTTTCTCTATGCTTTTCCTCCCTTTCTTCTGATATTCAGAGTTCTAGTCAAGATCAGGTCCCAACCCTGAACTGTGATTCTGATAGCTCCGGATTGGGCCAGACAGCCTTGGTATCCTCAGGGGAGGATATTGTACCCTAAACTTCACACACTCAGGCTCAAGGCCTGGTTCTTGAGGAGCTAGAATATGCAGACCTGCGTCTCTCACAATCAGCTCTGGATATAAAATCTCTGATCAAACCCCAGTAGGCTAAGATAACCTAGAGCCAAAACTCCTAAAACTATCTGTGCCCCACATTACTGCTCCCCTAGCCAAAATTTTCACACTATCCTTGTCCCAGAACTATATACCAGATATTTGGAAGGCATCCAGGATTATCCCTGTTTTCAAAAAGGGAGAGCTCAAGGATCCCTCTAACTACAGGCTCATTGCCATACTATCAGCACTCAGTAAAATTTTGGAGAAACTGGTGTCCACCCAAACAATAAACTTTCTCCAGAAATATGACCTTCTTACCCCAGCCCAGCATGGTTTTTGTGAAAGGCCATAGCACAACTACCGCTATTCTTAAATTCACATCAGATACCCTTGTGGCCATGGACTCTGGCCTTCTCACAGGGGGCATTTTCATTGACATGACCAACGCATTTGAGCTTGTTGACCACCACATCCTCTTAGCCTCGCTTAGAACTCTTGGTTTCTCTGACAGCGTGGTGAGATGATTCGGCTGCCACCTCTCTGATAGGACTCAAACCATGAAGTTTAACTCCATCCTTTCGGGCAAGGCCACCATAAACGTTGGAGTTCCACAAGGATCCATCCTGGGGCCTCTGCTTTTCTCCATCTTCATAAATAACATCACCACAAACATCCTCAGGACTGACTCCCTACTATATGCTGATGACATTGTTTTATACTCCAGTGGTAAAAACATTGAAGTAATAAACCAAAATCTCTTGTTTGACTTTCAATTGATCCAAAAATGGCTAACCAGTCACAAAATGGTCCTTAATGAATCCAGAAGCCAGGCTATGCTATTTGGGTCAAAAGCCAAACTCAACCACTTCTAATCTAAATTTAAAGTCTTCTCATCCAATGGTTCTAACCTCAGGGTGGTAAACTCATTCAACTACCTAGGCGTTACTCTAGACCCATCTCTAAACTTCGATCAACACATACAACAGGCCAGCAAGCTGGTCAACGCCAAACTTGGGATAGACTACCGTACCAGATATATGCTCACCCCCTTGGTTAGACTAGCCATTGCCCAGGGTATTCTCCTACCTTCATTAACCTATGGTGTCACCATATTTACCTCTGTGTCCAAACCCAACCTCAGAAAGTGGGATGTCACTTATAACTATATCTTCCACTACGCATCCTCCTCGCACCAAAACACCACTGTACACTATACTCAGATCTGGGATGGCTTCCTCCCTCTGAGCTAAGGCTTTATGCTTATGGCTCAGTCATAGACAAAATTGTCTGCTCACAAGTACCCAAACCCCTGGCAGGACTATTCCTTAATTTTACATCCCACTATAGCTTAAGGTCTACAGAACAAGCGCATGTTTTTATCCCCAGACATCATTCCTCCAAAAGTGCCGCAGCATTCACCTGCCATGCTCTCCAATATTGGAACTCCCTGCCACTTGCTCTACACCAACCATCTTTCCATGCCTCATTTAAGAGATGATTATGTAACCATCTTGCCACTTCCTATAAATGCACCTGCTTTGACCCTCTCTAGCCCATATTTCCTCCTTTTCTCTCCCAACACTGCAGTCTGTGCTCTTAAAAGTATCAGCACTTTCCCCACATCTCCCCTTCCCCAGTCCCTTATATGATTTCCACTTCCCTCCTTCTCTCCCCCATCACCCTTGTTAAACTTTCTAGTATATCATGGTCATGAACAGCACATTGTGTATTTAGCTTTAGCTATCAATATGCCCTGGCTTCATTGCTTACAGTATGGTATGCATTGTTATTTCCTTTTACCTCACCTACTGTCTCCCTGTTCTAGCACTGTTTACTATGATTATAGTTGCTCTGAATTTTAACTATGAATTATGTCTAATATTTTGTACTTGCAATATATACTGTTTGTATTAACTGTTTACACTATTTACCTCACTACCGCATACCTGTTATTATTGTTTTTTCTACCATGCCTGTACTGGTCATTACATTTCTACTATGTCAGACTCTGTACTGCTATGTGAGGCTGCCAGTTTTGTAATTGTATCTTCATTTGCTCTGTATTTACTAGGAATTATGTTTACTATTTTGTACTTTCAAGACATACTGTTTGTATTAACTGTCTACACTATTTACCTCATTACCGCATACCCGCTTTATTATTGTATTATTTCTACCATGTCTGTATTTGTCTTGTTCAACTATGTCTAACTTGGTACTGCTATGTGTCTGCCAGTTTGTAATTGTATCCTCCTGGGTCGTGCCTGAAAATAGTCATTGCTATGGCTAGCGCACCCACCCAGTCAACAAAAACTAAATAAAATATCCTTAAGGCCAGTAGGAAACCTGCTACTAGGAAAACTTATAATTCTAAATGGAAGAGGTTTATATTCTGGTGTTCCCAGAGGCACATTCAGCTGATATTGCCACTTCCCTACTGTAGATTATTTGGTATATTTTAACAGTCTATGCCTTCGACCTACCACTCTTAAGGTGCATTTAGCAGCTATTTCTGCTTTTCTTTTGGCTGGGAAGGGCTCTTCTCTAGCTTCCCACCCAGTTTTCAAGAACTTCTTTAAAGGTTTGGTTCACATCAGTCCTCCCTTCAGGGATCCGACTCCTTTGTTGGACCTGAATATCTGTATTGCACAGCTGATGCAGCATCCCTTTGAACCCCTTTGCTCAGCTGAGCTCAAATATCTGACTTGGAAAACTGTATTCCTGGTTGCTATTACCTCTGCCAGGAGAATCTGTGAGTTACAGGCTCTATGAGTGGAACCTGATTTCATCTCATTCCATAGGGATAAGGTGGTCCTTCATACAAATAGAAAATTCCTCCCTAAAGTGGTATCAGACTTCCATCTGAACCAATTGACATTGCCTGTATTTTTCACTGATCACTCTTCCTCTGGAGAGGAGATTACACAGTCTCAATGTAAAGAGGGTTCTGAGTTACTACTTAGAATCCACTAAGCCCCATAGGAACGACTGCTCCCAGCTGTTTTTCACTTATGGGGAGGTGGGTAAAGGCAAGCCTGCCACCAAGAGAACTATTGCTAAGTGGATTGTCTCTTGCATACAGTTCTGCTACTCAAAATTAGGGAAAGAGCCACCCTCTGGCCTGAGGGCTCACTCCTCCAGAGGTACAGCTGCTTCGATCGCAGCAGCTAGAGACATACCCTTAGTGGAAATCTGTAAAGCAGCCACCCGAAAGACTGTTCATACATTCACCAAGCATTACTCCCTGGACATTCAGGCTAGACGTGATGCTAGGTTTGGTACTGCAGTACTGCAGAGCTTGTCCCCAAAATAGGTTCTGTAGTTCCCTCCTCCTTGGGGGTACTGCTTGGCAGTCTGCATATAGTCAGAATACAGCAAGTCTTCATGTTGTTTGAAGAAAAAATTACTCACCTTAGTAATTGTGTTTCTTCTAATGGAGTCTTGCTGTATTCTGACCTCCTTCCCTGCCTCCCCTCCTAGAACCTAGTTGTTTTGGGATGTGGGTGGGTAGGTGCAGTGTTGCACCCCAGGGTTATACCTGGGTGCCTCTTCTTAACTGAAGATTGTTTCTTGTTCCTTTGTTTTATTACCTACTCAGATTCTTTTTGGGGGTCTCGACCTGAGTCTTTGAACCCTAAAACTGATGTATTTTGCTCTTTGGCACAAAAGATTTAAAAATAATTTCTGGGTTGTTAGTGGCTTAGTATAGGGTTCATAAGAATCTGACGGTTACACTGCAGAGTACCTGGGACAGAGGTTTGAAAGCCAAGCTTGAGCTCAATGTTCTATGCCTTGGCATAGAGTTAACTCTTTCCTCTCTGGAGCAGTTCAAGTGCTGGGGCTAACTGCATATAGTCAGAATACAGCAAGTATCCATTAGAAGAAACACAATTATTAAGGTGAGTAATTTTTTCTTATGTTACATACTGTAGCTGGATGCTGTAGGTTGTGCTTGGATACAGAGGCCAGACCAGTAAGTAGGATATGCTTGCAAGGTACTAGTAGTATGAAATGATTTGTGCTTATGTACTTTAGTATAGGCATGAGCAAGTCAGCGATTATAGGATATATGAACTGGATAGTATATGCAAGAAGCTTAAATGCTTGAACTGATGACTCACTCATTATAATTTGATAGTTTTGGCCTTTCTCTGTATCCCACTGCAGGAAGGATGTTTAGTCCAGTATTATGGGACCCCCAAAAAAATAACGATATCAACGATCATTCTCTATCATACTGTTGAAGAAGTCGAGTAGGATGACACCCCCAAGGAAATGAGTAGCAATATGATCACCTCCTCCAACTCTGGAGAGTGTGATCAGTAGCACGCAGGAGAGGAAAACTCCCCTTGGGGGGACCCTCTGAGGACCCATGGCTACTGACCTGCCCATCCTTCTGGGCATACTAAAGAAGAGTAATCCTAAATATTTTAATCAGCTAATCCGAACCCCAAAGTTGTATAACACAATCCAGAAAAACGGAGAACTGAAGACGTATGGAATCATGACATGAAGGTGAACAGAGCAAGCATCCATCGAGTAAATTCTAAGTTCGAATCCATGAGCAGGCTGGAATGACAGTAGAGTGGAATCTATGATTGATATGAACTGAAAGCGATGAGTTGCGGTGATGAAGCACTCCAGCAGGTGAGGATGACTTCACAGATGAAAACCAGGAATCAAGGGCTCAGCATTCATGTCCAGAAAAGGAGGACTGTTGGGTCTTGTTCCACTTGACAAGCATAGCAAATGAAGGCCATGGCGATGAAGCACAGGAACTAGTGTATGCTGCATAATTGGGAGGACACAGCAGTAGGAACCTCCAATCCAGAGAGGGGAAACAAGTACGTGAAGCAGGTAGAGATCATAGTGCGAATAGGTGGGCATAAGTCAGATGTATTTCCAGCACACAAGGAGCGAAGCAGTTTGTTAAATTGTTACATTAGTTGTGATGACCTCTTGGCCCTGTAAGGGTGAAGCAGGTAGTATAAGCAAGTAATGTAAATATGTAGACCTGTTCATAGGTTAGTTGTAATAGTAAGTAAAGCTGCATAATACCAGCATAGTAGCAGGGAAGTAATATTTCATAGCTTATGCATGGTATACAGCAAGGGAATGAGGAATGGTAATAGCACAGGAATTGAAGAGCTTGGTGGATCCAAATTGATGAAGTAGCAATGTTGACATTCACGTTTCAAAGCCAGAATGGTACAGTAGCTAGAATTGACTTGGTAGGAATATTGTGATGAGTCGGAATAGTCGAATATATGAGTCATAAATGGTGGTAACTGAAGAGGCTGAGTTAGATGAAGTAGTGTTGACATGGGTCCAAAAAGCCTCAGAGCAATAAATCAGGCTGAAATCAATGATGGGGAGCATGGCTAAGGGGCATGGCAGGAGGCTAGAAGCTGAAGGCAAGGAAGTGACAAGGTTTGAATGCAGGTAGGATATGCAGCTGAACCATGTAGATCGGCTGGTAAAGTAAGTAGAATGTGGCAACTGAACTCCACAAGGCTAGCAGCAGCAAAATCCCCATACTGCAATGAAGAGCAGAGAAATGAACAAGGCGAGCCCGCGTGGCCAGCGGTAAGGCCAGACCCATGTAGTCAGACGAAAGGAGAGTGCGAGTCAAGCTAGAACCCACATAGGCCAGCAAGACTAGAGGTGCTGCTATGGGGCTGCCCGGCATAGAATGCATCCTGGAGGGAGTAGAGGAAGCGTAGCATGGTAAATGAAGAAGGACAACGATGTAGCAAGGAGAATGTGAGTAGTGAGGAATGCTGTAGGGGCACCCAGAGACTAGAAGTGTATTTTCATGCCATCCATTTCCCAGAATGAAGAATGATATGCTGTGGGGAAGGCAGCTAAGCAATGAGTGGGTAGTAGGATTCCAGGATAGTAGCAGGAATCAGTAATATGGTCAAACGCAACTAGAGCAAGTGCATGCCTGGAAGTGATAGGAAAGGTGCATAATGCAATGAAGCTGACCTACAAATCACATTGCTTCCCATAGGTGTATTGATATTGTTAATAATGTCAGAAGCATGACAGGATATGTTAATTGTTAAATTAGGCTAAGAAAAACATGCGATATCACTACTTGGGGTTCAGTATATGTAGCAATGTGAATACGGTAAACTGAGCAAGTCCCTGAGCCATGGATGTTTCCGAAATCCACGACAGCTCTGCTGTTTGCACGGAAGGTAAATGCCTGTTCCGTAGATAATGCTCACAGTCTCAGGTATTGCTATTATGAATGGAAGTTAAAATAAACAAGTACGAGTGTAGGAGGCCCAAGCAGGTGGCACTGCAAGCATTGTTGAAAAGGGGAATCCAGGAGCAGCAGTACAACAGAAAATGTAGGCAGCAGCCTGGTTCAGCGATGGTGGGGAAGCCAGTGGTGGCGCTGGATGGCATAGCGCGATAGGAAGTAAAAACAGCTGTGGAGATGTCCCTTGTATGAGTCCTGGTAAATGAATCACTGTCCATGGAGGGTACCTAACCAGGGCATATGGCAAGCAGCAGAGTCCCAACCGGCAAGCAAGCAAAGCTGCAACTGGATGAACAACGCATGGCAACAGGGACTGAACGTCCATAGCAAGGAGCATAGAGGAGGCAGGAGGTAAGCAGCAATGACCCCCCCCAAAAAATATGCTAAGCAAAACAGAGCGAGGAAAAGAATACGCAGAAAAGCAGACAGAAAACAATGGAATGGCGGGGGGGGGCAGGACAGAACGGAGAAAGCAGTCACACACCAGGACCGGGAACAAGCGAGTGAAACTCACTCTAAGCAGGGTGGTGCATAGCCTGCTGATTTCAATAGGGTGTGGGGGGGAGGAGCTCTTTTATCCCACTTAACTATGGGCATAGCCCTAAATTTATCGGATTTTATTGTTTACTTTCTCTCAGAGATACAAAGCCTGAGAATCTGTGAAAAAAAGAGATAAGAAAAGTTCTAAAGAATTGAGCTTACAAAACGCACATACAAAACAAATTAGCAATAATAAAAAGTAATAAATATGTAATATATATTTGAAATAACTTATCTAAAGATGCATCTAGTTAAATTCTCATTAAGATAATGAAATATTCATAGTGTTGACCCCAAATTACTTTGTTTTGTACTTATATGTCTAAACAGAATAAGGGAACAGGTATTCAAAACTTAGCCCCGGGGCAAAATTAGCACTGCACAGTGTGCTAAATTATCCCAGAACAATTTGCATGCTATATTCAAAGGAATAGCCTCAGGCGCTAAAGCAGCTGAATATAGCATACAAATGAAGCCATGCAAAGAGGGCCGGAGTGCAGTGCAATAATAGCCAAGCAAGTAAGACAGCTCTGAATATGGCATCTGGGAAGTGCAAGCCAAAACAACAGCCCAATGCACACAGATGTGGAGGAAGGCAATGGTGAACTACATGGCCAATGTTTGTGCTTGGAAAGAGGTGGATGCATTAAAGCTGCAAACAACAGTGCAGGCCAAATACTGCAGAACTGTGTTATGGTTCAGACATGTTTGCACGGTGCAAATACAGTTGCACAGCTTTTGTGCAGGGCTAAAGTGTTTGCCTTGCGCTGGGACATTTGCCCGGGGCAAAAATGTGCTATATTCAAATGTGCCATGCAAATGAGCCTACTTAGGCAGTCCATAGGCAAACATCCATATTAGCATCTTATTGTGGCCTGATTTACATGTAGATTGCCCAGCGTTATTGCAGGGTACTACAGCTTCACCTGTAGGTCAGCCTGAAAATACAGGGGCAGGCTGGGTCTGCTCATGACTCCATCTGTGCATCAGTCTGAAAGTACAGGGGCAGGTTGGGTCTGATCACAGTTCCACCTGTAGATCAGTCTGGAAGAGCATGGTGGTAGCTGTAGGCTAGTTGAACACAGCTGCATAGACTATTGTGTCCCAGGGGACTACACAGCACAGGCACAGGTAGTGGTGCTGCATGCAATAGTCAAACTGCAGTTCCTGCTAAAGTGCATAGCAGATGCTACAGTAACAAGGTGGCTGGTAGTGTGAGGGACACCGCAATGCGTGTGGTGTGTAAGGCAGCAATGACTGCTGCACTCCACACAGTGACAGGCCCATCCGGCAGGTGTGTTGTGACAGTGGACATTACTGTAATGCTGTCATGTGACCCACAGATGCTGTGCCACTGTCACTGAATACTCACAGTGACATGCACATGTCTGGTTGTGTGTGCTGTGGTATCTGACAGATGTGCAGTATGTGGCCTGGGGGGGCACATACCATCAGACAGGCAAACTGGTGTCAGCGTATTCCCTACACTGGACCATTTGCAATACATGGATGATCCCAGCCTTGTGGCATCACCCAGTTTGTGGTGCAGTCTGGTGACTTGTACACCCTCCCCTCAACACCCTCCATGCCCCCAGTGCTGCATGTGTGTGTGCTGGATTGTGTTAGTGTACCCCAAAGGGGGGACTAGAGGTGTGTGCTTTATGGACATGCTGCACTGTGTCCACTGGGTGCTAGGGCACCCAGTAATGCTTGGCATAGTTGGGACCAATGCTAGGTAACGGCAACATAGGAGGTGCCGTCTGAGTGCAGCATGTTTCTTCCATGTCTGTTTTTTTCTGTTTAATATTTACTGGTTAGGGTCAATAAACTACCACTGGCGGACTCTCACAAACTCCATAATTCACACTTGTGAATTACAGAGTTCCATAAACCATGTCACGCAAAGCCACGCAAAGCTGCGAAAAGCCACTCAAACCTGTGCAAGGTCACACAAACTCACTTTTGCGCAGTGCTGACCACCAGTAAATATAAAAAGTAAAACATGGAGAAGTCTGGGAACTCAGATTTTATGCACATCCTTGGTGTGTGATGCTCAGAGATACACCTCTCGGGCTTCACCCTCAGGGTTTATGGGGCATCACACACCTCAGGTGTGCATAAAACCCATGTTAACCACACATTCCTATGCATTATTCTATATTTTATCACCTTGTTGTCTGGGTAAGCTCACTGGGCCAAGGCACATTGTCAGTAACCACCCAGAGTCACTATATGTGCGGCTGAGATGACATAGAGTACACTAAATACATACCATTAACAACAACACAGAGTTCACAATGTGCAACATATGTGTCACATTGCAAACCATTTCTGCTGCAGGTGTTGCTTCATCTCAGTTCTATCAATGGCAGTATGGTTGGCTTCTAAACAATATTACTGCATTATATTCCATTGTTTGGCTGCCTAAGCATATGGAGTGGCCCAGGTTGGCTGATCGTGCACACTGTCTCCTCATTGGCTGCAGACAGTCTTGTTCCCCGTCTCTGCTGTGTCCACATCCACATCCTTGGTTTGCCCAGAGTTAAGGCTATCTTTTCCTGGGTGGTAATTTGCACAGCACAGTGTGTCATGCAAAGTCACACAAACACACTTTGCATGGCACTAATGCACTGAATACAGCATAGCGCATGTATTCATGTACATGCCCCCTCTCTTTGCACATTGCATACATTATACCTTCGCCCGGTGCTAATGCAGTTTGCCATGCTATTTGGCCTTTTTGAATATAGGGGACCCATGCAAACCAGGTGCAAACCTGGTGTAAATGGTCTGTGCCTAGTTCAAAGTTTTGAATATCTGGCCGCTAGTCTTCTGCCATACATAATGATGCAAATATCTGGTTCTGTCAATTACATCACTTTCCACCTAGTTGTAATATGAATATTGGTTCTACCTTTCAGTACCTTGGCATCTGCAATACAGATTAAAATATAGATAAAAGTGTAATATACACTGAAGGTGTTCACTAAATAAAAAATTTGTTGTAGTACACTGACAAGTGCATTCTGATCCCATTCATAAGATCATAAACGATGATAGACATTATAACAAAAATTAATGTGTGCTTTTCCCAGTTGCCATGTCTCTGATGTGGAGACTCGGGTCTAATGGTTAACCCATTAAATTTGTACCCCGACCAGTATTAATGGGGGTGACCAACGAATAAAGGAGGCATCACTCCCTAAGATGCCACCCCTCAACCACTGGAAAGATTAAATTCCCTGAGCAGCAAAACGACCCCTCTGCCTGCAGGGGAGGCTTATAAGCCTGCTGTGGATGGGGGAGAAATGTTATACCTCACACACCATGCATAGAGACAACTGGTGGAATGGGAGCTAAGTCCCGTAAGGCAACTACGGGAAAAGAAGACTCTTTCCTTAACCTGTTCTTTTCCCCCTTTTCTCTCTCTCTCTAGTGACCAGAAAGATTGTATTTCAAGAAATCTGGCTGGCTTGTATCATAATTTTTTTGCATGTTCTTCACCCAAGTCTTGTAACATACAGAAAAATGACCTCAACAAGCTGGTAGATAAAGATGCCACTCCAGGGACCAATAAGTACTTAACTCATTACCTCCAATAGCTTCATATGAAGTCCGAACTATCCACTGTTTACCTGACACAAAATGGCCACCCAGGAGGTAATGAGCTAAGAGGGCTCTGTATTCAGCCACTCAGACTCGGAGACAAACAGTGTGTTGGCAGCCATACAGCAAGTAGGCCCACAACTGAGTGGGTTCAAACTCTTCCAGATTAGACAATAGAGAGCACCCTTAAGTATTGGTTAACAGGAGGAAGACAGGAAATTGAGAGCAGTGTGAACAAAAAGGGAAGGAAGGTATCAAATGACACTAGAAACCTCTCCATGGAACTGCTCACGGTTTCAGGGCAAACAATAATATGCAGTAGGAAAAAGAAGGGGTTCTGAAATCATGCTGGGAGGGTGCCAGAAGTTGATGGATCTCCAAATAATCTCGGAGTTGCCCATAGATCACCCTCTCCTGGATTTTTGACAGGATGTAAAGCAGAGAGATTGGCCTGTAATTGCAGATAGACTCCTGATGGCCTCCCTTGTGGATTGGGACCACATGGGCCTGTTTCCACTACTCAGGGACTGTGTCATCCTTCAGGGACTGATTAATGAGCCAGGTCAGGGGTCTGGTCAGGGCTGGAGCACCTTCCTTCAGCAGCCTGGGGTGAATCCCATCATGTCCCCCAGAGTATGAGGTTTTTAGGATCCTTAATAGTGAGAGAACTTCTTTTGATTTGACCAGTCTGAGATGGAAGGTTGGGCTGTCAAGGTTAGGAAGTGACCGCATGCTAGGGTCTGTATTGAGGGGAGGTAGACCAGCCTTGTACGAGTCCAGATTAGAGAAGTGAAAGCTGAGTGAAATGGCAATATGGGGGTCATTATGTAGTAGTTGTCCATTGACCTCAATGGAACTCCATTCGGACTTGCCATTCCCCTTTTGCAACCCATTAATGTGGGCCCGAAAAAGTCTAGTATTCCCCAGATTCTTTTTCTGAAGTTGCATAATTAAATAAATAAATAAACAATTCAGACCCTCAGCACAGAGCCCAGGCACATCCAAAACACAGGGAAGGAGAACTCCTAAGTACAGCACTGCTTTGACATTGCCTCTGACCATCAGACATGATTCTAGGTTTCACCAACCCTCTCCCTAATCATCACATAATCTTGAGGCAGAAAAGTACAGTATGAAAGACCTTACCGTAACAGTAGATCTTCGAAAAGAGCTCTTGCAGCAGGTAACACCATTAGGACTAGGCCGCCAGGCACTAGTACTCCATGGAAAAGTTCTAGCTAGCAGTGTAAGGTGGGGGACCACCCCTCTGATGTTGGCCCTGCCCCCTACATCATCCATGGCATAAAGGGGTGGTCCCCTGGCACTACCTCAGTTCACCCACCAGAAACCTGGCTAGCATAAAGGATGGGGAACTAAGGAGGTTCTCACATCCCCCAGAGACAAGTACAGTTACATACCCCCAGGGGTAGGAGGAAGGGAAAGCATACCTGCTGCAAGAGCTCTTCTCAAAGATCTACTGTTATGGTAATGTGGTAATCTTATCAACTGGGTGCTGACCTCGAAGATTGCCTGTCCCAGCTGCACACCCTGCATTGTGTCAAGCAGGTGGACTGGCGAGACAATGCTGTGGTCCAAATAAGGTTGAGTGATACCCTACCGTCCCTCCTGTCCTCTCCGATCCACCGATGAGGGATTGCTAGATATTCCCAGGGTACAATTAAAAACATCAGGCGCTCGTGCTTTTGCTTTTTTGGCTCCAATCCTGTGGAATTCTCTACCTTGTCGGCTAAGAGAATGCCTGAACGTTGACAGATTTAAGAGTGAGTTAAAAACATATTTATTTAATTTAGCCTCCCTTAATGATTAATGATTAATGTATTTTAGCTTCTTGTCTCAATGTTTTATCTGTATTTGATCTTATGTACAGTGCCCTGGCTTTTGAAGGGCGCTATAGAAATAAAGTTTGAATTTGAATTTAAGGAAAGGCAGGAGACAATCTGAAGTTTGATGCCTGTCAGACTTTTATTCATATACAGGGAAGGTACACACAGTCACACGAGAAGGAAGGGGGATCAACTTTTAGAAGCAGTGAATAACAGAGTAATACTCTACTGTTCCTACAACTCAATAGGTGCATCTTAGACTGAAGTCCACTCTACAATACTCTACAACTCCATGATATGTTGCCATAAGGCCCATGCACCAAGGGTTATAACCTTACGCCACTTTATCATACTATATAACAATCATACTTTGTACAACCACCAAGAAGTATAACACTCTCAATGTCTATAAGATGCAGATATTCCATCGTCTTCATGCACAGCTGAAGAGTAGGAGTAAAGAGAAGGGGGACTCCTGCTTGGCACCAAGCTTACAAGTAAAACCTATGAGAGGTTGCAAGGGAAATGGAGGGACTTGTAAACAGTCGTTAGTCATCGGCCAACCCACTCTCCAGAGTTGCCAGAATATCAGAGCACAGACTGACTGAACTGGGCTAAGCTCTACCCTGGTGCAAACCTGTGACCAGGGCTGCCAAGGATAAGGAAACGGAATGTGGCAAGGACTCCACCTGCAGGATTGCCACAAGAGAAGGATCTGCTGCTGTTTTCCCGGCACCAACCCTTGACTAGGGCTGCCAAGTATGAAGAGAAACTGCTGCGGGTTTTTCTGGCACTGACCCTCAGCCAGGGCTGCCAAAGACAAAACACTAGACTTGGTGAAGAAAACACATGGAGGACTACGAAGGACAAAGATGACACTGCTGAGCTGCTTTGTTGATGGTTCCACTTGGAGGACCACCAGACTTGAGCTGTTTTCCAAAAGATTGCACAGGTGATGCAAGATAGAACAAGCAGGAAGGAAAGCTGGAAGATGAAGATTAGGATTCCTCAAGGTTAAAGAACAAAATAAGAAACTGGCATCCACAAACACACCTTGGCTACAATGGACTTGTTTCTCAGAAGGCATCTGGGAATGACAAAAGAGGCTCTTTCCAGTCATCTCTCTTACAAGCTGATCAGGAACCGGCAGCCACGACTTTTCAAGGGATGTCAATTTCAGCTTACAGTGGACAATAGGGCAAGAAGATGCTGAAGTTTTCTGTTGGTTGAACATTGCTGAGGTGAAGAGTTGATGAAGGCTGAAGATTGAGTCACAGACTTTGCACTGCACACTGATACTTCTATTAGCACTGTACACTGGAATTTCATTTGCAGGGACAAATCACAACAATCCAAGGCAATTGTTCACTTGCAGTGGCAACTTGCCTGGAACAGGGGTAAATTGTAACAATCCAGGGCAATTGTTCACTTCAGGGGTAATCTGCCTGGAACAGGGGTAAATTGTAACAATCCAGGGCAATTGTTCACTTGCAGGGGCAATCTGCCTAGAGTAGGGGCAAATTGCAACAATCCAGGGCAATTGTTCACTTGCAGGGGCAATCTGCCTGGAGCAGGGGCAAAATGCAACACTCTGGGGGAATTGTTCACTTCAGCGGCAAATAACCACAATCCTAGTGTAACACAATACAGTCTCGGTGCTTTATGCAATCAACACAACACTTTAAATGCTTAAAGAATAAACATTTTGTAGAAACAGTACATTAGCTGACAGTCACTTTATAATATGTTGTGTGCTAAGCACCCCTTGGTTGGACCCTTTTTCCTCTTGGGGTCTGCCTTTATAGGATCTGGCTACCCTCAGCACTTTTGTGTGATTGCCCTCTTACACTGGCCTTATTTACTGAGCCCCTCTTAAACTGGGACTGGATGTTCTTTATGACATAGCCTGTTACGGTGTGGGAATAACAGACACTTAAGCAGGAGGTATGATGCATAAAACAAATACACGGATGAACTTATGATTTTTTATTCAAAATCAAATAAAATCAATATTTACAGAAATAAAAAAAAAATGTGTTAGTCAGCACACCAAAATAAACAAAACTCTGAAAATGACTCTTCCCTAGTCACTTCTCTCTTAATTTTACCACTAGTGTGAAAACAAATACATCTTCCTCCTACGAGACCAGCTGTTCACTGGCCTACCTCTCTCTAAGCTTCCCTCTAGTGGTGAGTTTTTTATAACCTTATGGCTGGTGAGATCATAGTCAGATGACCAACATCAAGGGAACAATTAGGCTTTTAGTCTTTTATTTTATAGAATAAATGCATTTTATTTCATGCCTTTCCAAGTTTCTATAATCATTTACCTGATAATAGACTTTAGTTTAAAAACACCTACAGGTAGGGATCAATAAGAGCTCTTTTGGGATTCTTCTTACAAAGTTGCAAGGCATAGGTCTTGATGCCCATGTCCAAATCTGGTTCAAGAGCTTCCTATCAGGCCGCTGCCAGAGGGTCATTTGGAAGGGACAGCTTTCAACCCCCCCACCTATGAAGTGTATAGTGTTCCACAGGGCTCTATTCTTGGCCACCTCCTGTTCTCCCTCTTCACAAATGAGCTAAACCATCACTGCGGGGAAAGTTCAGTAGTTCAATATGCAGATGATACTGTCATCTACCGATCCAGGCCTACACCACATGATCTGGGCCCTCTCCTACAAGGGGATCTAAACACACTTGAGGCCTGGCTCACGTCTAACCAAATGATCCTCAATGCAGCAAAAACAAAAGCTTTGCTGTTTGGCCCTAGATCCCTAGGCCAGGATAGGGCCAATTCCCTACAATTGGCTTCCCTTGCCAGCAAAAGAATAGAAGTTGTAGATAACATCAAATACCTTGGGCTAAATATTGACCAAGGTCTCACCTTCAAGCCCAATGTAGACCATTTAACTAGATCTATCCATGTCAAACTTGGCACCTTGTGTAGGCTAAAAAAACAACTTATCCCGGAGGCTAGACGAGCAATTGCTTCTAGTGTCCTCCTACCCACATTAACTAATGCTGCCCCAGTAATCCAAGATATGGCTAAGGGTGAGGCTGGCAGGCTTCAGGTCCTGTACAACAAAGTGGCAAGGTTTGCGACAATGTGTCACCCAAGAAGCCACCCCCTGCATCTCACTAGTCCAGCTGTGTTGGCCTTCCTTTTCAGCACATCTACAGTATCCCCTGCTCTGCCTTGCATACAAACTGCAGTGCCCAGCGGCCCCACCAAGCCTAATAGGAATCATCATGTCCAAGCCTAACCCTTGAATGTTCAGGAACTTGGGTCAGTCCTTACTGGCAATCCCCAGAGACAAGACTCACATGGGAGGCAAATCTTTCGCAATCACAGCTCCCAAACTGTGGAACATCCTCCAACCACTACTACAGAATGTCCCCTCACTGTTAAACTTTTGCACAAGGCTTAAGTCCCACTTACTCGGGACAAGCTCTTGCCATTGTGAGGGTATACGGTAACCACCCACTGTCCCAATCACAACACCCACCCCCTCTCCTCTCACCTAACAGACAACTAGCCTTGTCTTAATTCCCTCAGGGGCTGCACTTATGGTCTATTAACTGAATAATTGCCTGTACTGTTATCTTCATTATTGTGTTTACTTCTTGTTACCCTGTATCACCTACTGTAAGTATTGTATTGTACAATTTCTGTTCCCCGGGTCACCCCTGAAAAAGGGACCTTCAGGGCCCAGTGGGCCAACCCAGTCATCAATATTCAAAAATTAAAAAATTGGGACTCATTTGGAAGCAAGCCCTTCCCTTGTTCTGATGTCACTGAAGCTTGCACCTTTAAAACCAGCCATTTTGTGGGTAGCCAGCCCTATAGCAAGAACTGCAGGGTAACCTACAGGTAATTACAGCATCATTACTGTTTCTGTTTTTCAGGCATCTCTGTTTTGACGAGGAGAATGGGAGATAGAGGGTACACTCTTTATATCCCTTCTTCTGTCAGATCAGGAGACCTGTATCTTTATTTCAGTAATTACCATTTTTTTCTTGTAATAACATTAGAGCCATTATAACCCTCATTATGTTTAAAAATGCTGCCATGTTACTTAACCCTTGCAGGGACTGTATACTAGGCTCCTTTAGCAGCCCCTGCCACTATGCAAGAATTTCCTTTTATTGCTCCAATGGCTGAAATGTACAGCCATCAACAAAACATTTAATTTGGGCCTTTCCTAAGCCCATTTCCAACATTTAGCTATTTCTTTATGTAACAGCCCGGTTACAACATCTCTGGGCTGTTTTTCTTTGTACATGCATGTTTTATTCTTTAGCTAGACTATTCTTTTGCTCTGAGCACTAGTGCTAAACTGGGGACACTGCAAGGAACCAAGGAGTGTTTTTACTATTAAAAAGTAAAGCACTACTCATACTTGGACATATCTCCCACTAGGGAGATTGCTTTACACTCTAACCAGTGCTATGTGGTGCACCATGGGGGGGGGGTTAGGAAAAGGGATAGTAAAGCAAGCAATGAGATATGTCAGGTTGGCCTCCCTGACATAAAAAAAAGAAAAGGACAGAAGAAAAGATGAAGAGGATAGAACAGAGTGAGAGAAGGGGGGGGGGAGTTCACCTATATATATTAGTAGGGGAGTAAACCTTACAGGCAACAGGGACCCTGTTACAAGGCCTAGTTGTTCTTTCAAATACTGGGCCTGGCTGCCCTCTTTATACTGGTCCTGGTTGCCCTACTTACTACTGGACTTGGCTGCCCTCTTTATACTGGGCCTGGTTGCCCTACTTACTACTGGGCCTGACTGCCCTCTGTCTACTGTGCCTGGCTGCCCCTAATTACTACTGGGCCTGGCTGCCCTCTTTATATGCTGGTGGACCCTTTAAGAATAGCCCTTTAAAATAGTCCCTCTTAACTTCTCTGGGCTTTCCTTGGCCAGGCCCTTTTATCTTGCTGACCCACCTTGTCCCTGTGGATCCTGGGCATTCCTTGCCCTTTTCAATTACTGGTCCCCTTTAAATCCTGGAGCCTCTATGGGCCTTGCTTGAATCAGGGAACTCCTTCCCTCTCATAAATATCTATGGCCTCTTCTATGGCCTTACTTGGTTAACCCCTCCCCATGGGCATCGTTAGCCCCACCAGAATTGAAATATTACAATATAGGGTCCTTCTGACCCACTTCTCTCTCAATACTCTGTCGCTTCCTCTTGTACCTAGCGCCAACTGTTAAATAAAAAAAAAATACTTTCCTTTCACTTCGGGCGAGCAGCACATAGCGGTGTGCTGTCGCTGACTCACTACAACACCAGAGGACCAAGGAAGCTGGATCGGGAGGTGGGAGGATTCTTTGCAGAGTGAGCGCTTTCAGGCAGCATGGAGGATGGAAGCGGGCTTTTGGGTCATCCCAACGCTAACTCTCGCTCGTTCTGAAGATGTGGCACCTCACAAGCCACTGAAGGGAACCAGAGAACTAACTTAAAATAAATAAAATAAATAAATGGGGTACCAAGCCCTGCAGTGCACAGCAGGACAGGTTTCTTTACTTTACTTGTTCCCGATGGCACCACAAACCGCACCAGAGCTTTTAGGCGGCTTCACTAGCTGGAGCCAGAGCAGGCACGCAGAACAGCCCTCGGGGAATGGCTTTAACTCACCAGGTAAGCCCTTTCCTGGTTCCTCTTAACTTTCTGCATCCTCTCCTCTCCACAGCAAGCAGGAACTACCACAAAACAGTTTAAAAAATTCAAAAACTTGGCTTCTGGTTCTAGAATGCTGGGATTGGAATGCTGTGCATGAACAGCTCAGCACTGCACTCCATCTAAGCTGTTGTTACATGCTGCATATGCTTTCTGCTTTTTTGACAAGTATTTAGTGTGCTGGGCACATTTCTCTATATTTTCTACTATTGATTCCCCCTTATATGGAGAGGATTTACTCATATGGGCCCCTTCTTTAAATGTACCCTGCAGCTCCATACAAACAGCAGGCACCCTAGGTACCTGTAAACCCATATTTATATTACTTCCTCATTATGGTTGTGGACAGAGCCTACAGCCATTTTGCAAGAGCTTTTTAGCTCTGAAAATGGCCGATGTCACAGCCTCTTCCATTGGACTTTTAGAAGTATCCTTCCGAAAGCCCAACACAGCTGAAAGCCCTCTGCCATGATTTTGCTATGGAGTAACAGCTGCAGTATTTTGGCTGTTACTTCCGTATTCCGATACGTGCACTGCACATGCGCACGAGTCACGCGCATGCGTAGAGTTGTGCACATGCACAGTGCTGCGGTGCCTCCATGTCGTGTATGGCACTATGCAATTCACTGTTTGTGCCCCCCAAAGTTATGGCCATCTCCTGTTGCACACTGGTAGCCCACCCCAGAGTGCAGAATTTATTTTTCCTATAATTTAGAAAACTGTTCCTCATCGGGTTTCATTCTTTCTGGTGCCCCTGCCCATGTTATGCCTGACATGGGGTGCCCAATCCACATGTCAGCAATCATGTGGCACACTGGGAGCCCACCCTAGTGTGCTGAATTTTTATTTTTTATTTTTTGCTCCTTTTCCTGTAAATTTGAAAATGGTCCCTCGTTGTCGGTTTTGTTTCCCCTGTGACAGTAACAATGGTCCCTCATCATCTCTGAGGTCTCCCTCCTCATCCTCCCACTGTGCACCTACCTCCTCAAACATATACCCTTACCCCATACTTACCTCCGGAGGTTGGTGCTGTCATTTTCTCTGGACCAGGACATGTCTGCACTCTTCAAAACCCAACCGCGAACTGAAGAATTAAAGATAAGTGTGCTATACAGCCATTCAATGGGGCTTTTAACTTATGCTGATACCTCTGCCATTTTTGGGAATTTCTGCCACAAATTTATAACATGGGGTTCTTGGGACCCCACCTTGTGAACACTGTCACTGTCATTTTGTTACTCCATCCCAAAAGGTGATTTTGTGGTCACTGCACAGAATCACCTTTGTGGACCAGGTCACAAAATGACAGTATCACTGTTCATGAGGTGAGGTCCCAAAATGCCCCTATTGCAAATTTGGTGAAAACATTAAAAAAAATTACTGCATTACAAGTGTGCATTGTGCAGTTTCAATGCGCGCTCCTAACGTGGCTAATTTTTAATATTTTCGCTGCACATTTTTAACATTGCCATTTTTGCATAAATCCTTCACAAAATTACAGCTGTCATTTTCCACAACCTGCCTGAAATGTGTTTTCACACCTGTGGCACAGAATAGCATGTTTGCTGTTCGCAATCACCTTTCTGGAAAATTTAACAAACGACAGTGGCCCTGCTCATGACGAGAGGTCCAAAAATGGGCATGTTTAAAATATGGGTAAAACATTCCAAGAAATGACTGTGTTACAAGTGTGCACTGCGGAGTTTCTACACATGCTCCTAACGTTGCTAATTTTTAATATTTTCATTTCACATTTTTAACATAACCATTTTTGTACACCTCCTTCATAACTGTACAGCTGTCATTTTCCACAACCTGCCCAAACCATGTTTCTGCACATGTGGTGCAGAATAGCCCATTTGGTCTGTGCAATCACCTTTCAGGACAATTGAACAAAATGACACTGGCACTGTTCATGAGGAGGGGTCCAAAAAAGGCCATGGTGAAAATCTGGTGCAACACCTGCAACATATGGCCAAGTTACACCTGGGCATTGAATAATTTCTACGCACAAGTGTAACTTACGTCACTTGGTAGTGCTCCACAGCCCTATCTGCTCTGGCCAGAGTTTGTTCCTATATTGTCACAACTTTGGGGCATTACTGATTTGGGCCCACCTAAATAAAATATGTCCACATGTATTCCCTTTAAACATTCTATAAAACATTTCTTAAATATTACTACTATATGCATTTATAATATCTCTTACTTTACTTAAATCTACATAATCTTAGTTTAGATAAAACACTCTTAAACATTTATGACTTTTAGAAAATGTCCTTATTTACTTAGCAAAGTGACCTTGTCTGAGGATTACTCAGAACTGGTGTATCCATAAAAGGACAATGCTACTTGAAGAGCTTCTAGTATGTATCTATTAGGAGGGATACCAAAATTACATCTCTGAAATCTACGTGGCTGAAAAGCTACTCATTCTACAGGAATATGTTCTGGCTCTAAAGGACTGACTGCTGGTTCTGGTAAATCAGGAAGTTTTGGCATTGCTATTGATTCAGCTAAAGGACTATTATCTGAACGTACATGTGCATACCTAATCCAAGGATCTATACACCATTTTGAAGATAAATCCATCTACATTAGTTGGCTGGTAGGGATTTCCTGCCTCTCCTCTGATGTAGCTTTCTTTGTAGCATCGGTTAGAGCACTGTTTCTGAACGTACAAGGTTTAGGAAGATTTCTATGCACTATTTTTGTGCCACTAACAGTCTTTTTTTGAATCTTGTACATGGGTAAGTCAGGGTAGGGGATCTCAACAATGAGGAAAGGTTCTGTTTCCCATCTGGTAACTAACTTGTGACACTTTTGAGTCCTTCTTAGCAATACCCATTCTCCAATCTGCAATGGGGTTGCATTGGCCTTAGCAACATAGGTCACTTTTTGCTTAAGTCATACTCGTTCAATGCATTGACTTACAATCTGTCCAGCTTCTTGTAACCTTTTGCTATGTTCTTGCACCCAGTCTGTAACAGGTGATTCATTTGGTTGAACTTCAAGTACTAGGACCAGTGTTCTAGTGTTTGGTGACCAAACATTAGGTAGTGCGAAGTGTATCCAGTTGAACGGTGGACCATATTATTATATACATACGCAAGTTCAGGGAGTAAGGCTGGCCAATATGGGTGTTTATATTCGGAAAGAGCTCTTAACATTCCCAGGAGTGTTTGATTTGTTCACTGACACAGTCCATTGCACCCTAGGGTGATATGCAGTGGTTTTCACTTTTGACTGCCATACAAGGTACAGAGTTCTTTGAAAAGCTACGATTCCAATGCAGTTCCCTGATCAGGCAAGATCTTGGTGGAATACTCATAAGAATGGACAAACAGTTTTAAATAGGTCTCAGCCGTGGTTCTGGCAGACAGATCTTTAACAGCACTGATGACCATGAGCTTGGAAAAATGATCTACTATTGGTAAAACATATGTTTTACCATTAGCACTGGGTTCTAGCTAGAGGTGATCGAAAGCAACTTGTTCAAGAGGTGTCTTACTAACTGTAGGATGCAGAGGAGCTCACTGGTTGCTTTTATTGGGATGTTACAGACTGCAAGTTGGGCATTCTTCACACCATTTAATAATGTGGATCCACAATGGGTGTTCAACAAAATATAAGTTTGACCTCAGTGGTAGGAAAAATGATGGAATCACTTCTGAAAGAAAGAATTGTTGAGTACCTAGAGGCCAGCGGGGCACAGGACCCAAAGCAGCATGGATTTACAGCAGGAAGGTCATGTCAGACTAATCTAATTGATTTCTTTGACTGGGTGACCAAAGTTATAGACCATGGAGGGGATGTGGATATGGCCTACCTAGACTTTAGCAAGGCATTTGACACAGTCCCACACAAAATATTAATAATCAAGTTAGCCAGCCTGGGAGTGGGTCCCAGGGTGGTAACCTGGGTAGCAAACTGGCTGCACAACAGGACACAGAAGGTAATAGTGAATGGAACACATTCCGAAGAAAGGGGGGTTACTAGTGGAGTACCTCAGGGCTCAGTACTGGGTCCAATCCTCTTTAACATCTTTATAAGTGACATTGCAGAGGGTCTGGAGGGAAAGGTATGCCTCTTTGCAGATGACACAAAGATCTGTAACAGAGTTGATACACAAGAGGGGGTAGAAAAGATGAGAAGGGACTTGGCAAGGTTGGAGGAATGGTCAGACATGTGGCAACTTAGATTCAATGCAAAGAAGTACAAAGTAATGCACCTGGGAAACAAAAACCCAGGAGAAGAGTACACAATAGCAGGGAAGGTACTAACAAAAATAAAAATGGAAAGGGACCTGGTGGTAGTCATATCAGATGACCTAAAGGTGGGTAAGCAATGTGAAAAGTCAGTAAGGAGAGCCAGGGGGATACTGGGATGCATAGGAAGGGGCATCACAAGTAGAAAAAGGGAAGTGGTTATCCCTCTATACAGACAGTTAGTGAGACCCCATCTGAGTACTGTGTGCAGTTTGGAGACCTCATCTCACGCAAGGACATAGACAGGATGGAAGCAGTCCAGAGGAGGGCAACTAAAATGGTGCAGGGTCTACATCAGAAACCATATGAAGAGAGACTGAGAGAGCTTAATATGTATACCCTTGATGAAAGGAGGGATGGGGGGACATGATAGAAATGTTCAAGTACCTCAAGGGAATCAACAAAGTCCAGGAGGGTAGCATCCTTCAGAAAAAGAGATGTGTAAGAACAAGGGGGCACAGTTTAAAGATAGAGGGGGGATGGCTCAGGGGTAATGTGAGGAAATTCTTTTTCACGGGGAGAATGGTGGATACATGGAACAGTCTTCCTGAGGAGGTCGTTGGGTCTAAAACAGTGGAGGAATTCAAACATGCATGGGACAGACACAAAGCAATTATAGTGGGGGGTTGCAGGAAGCAGGCTGTTGGTTAACTAGACTCAGCAGCTTATCCAGTAGGTAGGGAAATGGGCAGACTGGGTTGGCCAAGTGGTCCTTATCTGCTGTCAAAGTCTATGTTTCTATGTTTCTATGTATCAACTCTGAGTCAGAGCAGATTGAGGGTGCAAGACCCCCGACAGACAGTGCCGGGTCCCAGAGGGTTCCTTACAGCAACGTGGCACTGTAGCCACTGTAGGGGACCTCACTCTCAAAAAGTCGCTGTCCAGGGATTACCTAATAATGTCACTTCTCATCCCAATTCAATAAAATCTCTCTAATTATGTCTTCTATCTTTTTGTTACTGAAGTGTTCAGAGTGATTGTGGTATGCCTCAAGTACTAGTGATGTGCTCTTTTTAGGAACAATGGTCTGGGAGATCTCACAACAAGTGATTGGAACTCAGGTTTGACAAATGAACATAGAGCCTTTTATGGTCAAACAACTCCTGTGTCTCCATAACTTTATTGCTTCTGGATCAATCTTTCTTTGTTCTTGAAGTGACATATTTTTTTTTGTTGAAACATAGGTCTTGATTTGCTTAACTACTGGGTCTTGATCTTGCAACTGTACCCACAGGTTATTCTGTTTTGCAAACTGGTCCGGACATTCTGATTTCTGTTCTGGATTTACATCTTTAATTACATTAACTTGACAACAGGCCTGAATGATTTCTGAGGGTATCTGAGAAAAGGTGGCATTTCTGTACTCTATAGATGGTCTCATCTGTCTCACTCTGTCGATTAGGCATTCTGGATTGTGCATCTGAATTAACATTAAATCTGCCTGAGTGATACTTTATGGAAAACTGGTAGTTGGCTAATCTTGAAACCTGTCACTGCTCTAGAACTTGCAGTCTTGCTGTGTTCAAATGTGCCAGTGGGTTATTATCAGTAAACACGATAAAAGGAGTGACTGCTAGGCTAGTGTTTAAACTTTTCGGTAATCACCCAGACCAAGGCTAGAAATTCCAATTTAAAAAAACAGTAATGAGCATCATTTATCTCTGACCCTTTTAATACACAGTTTGCATATGTTATGACATGCTTAATGCTTTCTTGTTCCTGTGCCAACACTGCACCTAGCCCTTTATTACTTGCATCTGTGTGTAGCTTGAAGGGTTTGGAATAGTCAGGGTACACTAGCATGGGTGCCTGGGTAAGAATTTGTCTCAGTTGATCAAAAGCCTCTTGTTGCTTTTTGGCCCGCTTGACTGGTCGCTTCTTTGGTATTTACCCTACCTTGGTTCCTCTGAGAAATTTGTTTAGCAGAAAAGCTATTTTGGAGAAGTTCTTTACAAACTGCTGGTAATACCTAATGAAGCCAAGGAATCTCCTGACATCTTGTACTGTCATGGGAACTGACCATTCTTTTACTGCTTTCAGTTTTTCAGGATTGGGTGACACCCCATTGACAGACACTATGTGACCTAGATAATTCACCTGAGACTGTAGAAGATGACACTTGGAAAGTTTCACTTTTAGACTATATTGGATTAGTCGGGTAAAGACCTCATCTGAATGCTGCAGGTGCTCTTGGTGGGTTTTTGGAATAGATGATGATGTCATCAAGATACAATAGCAAAATGTCGAAGTTCTGACTTCCTAAGCAGCATTCTACCAGCCTCAGAAAAGTTCCTGGGGCATTACATAACCCAATGGGCATGCGGGTGAATTCTAATAGACCCATCAGTGTTATAAAAGCAGTTTTCTTTTGGTCTTCTGGAGCCATGGGTACCTGCCAATACCCACTCATTAGATCAAGGGTGGATAAAATCACAGCAGACTGTAAGGTAGTGAGAGAGTCTTCTATACTCAGTAATAGGTAGGCACCTTTATGCGTTATACTATTCAACTTCTGATAATCGACACAAAACCATATCTTTCTGTCCTTCTTTTTAACTAGGAAGATGAGAGCAGCCTAAGGACTATGGCTTTCTTTTATCACCTTTGCATCCATCATCTCCTGAATAATTTCTTTTATAGGCTGGTACATGGCCGAAGGGAATCAGCCAAAATCTCTCTCTGATCAGTGGATGTTGATGAGTATGGATATAATGCTGTACCTCTTGGGCCAACCCAAAGTCAAGGGGATACAGGTTGAAAGCTTCTTGATTCTTCAATAAAACTCAGATAACATCCTCTTTCTGTTGCACCATGGTTTTGGGGTTATCCAGGTTAATCTCCCACATCCATGCTGGTATGTCGGAGTCAGAACGGGTCTCTTCTTCCTCTTCGATGTCTGATGTTTTGGTTTTCTCATGAAATTCATCTTCTGGTTCTACAATATTTTGCAAAGACACAGTGTGCAGCTGAGCCACTGGCTGATTTCTATGGAGTCGCACATCATGATTTCCATAGTTAATGACTCACAGAGGGATCCTTCCTTTGGTAACCGTAGCCACATTCCTAGCTACCAATGTGGGGGTCTTCTTCTTCTGTTGGACATTGTTCAACCAAGGCATTGTAGTCCTGACTGTGAGGTCCTACCTTGGCCTTACACTACAGGGTAGTCTCAATCCCTGACTTCAGAATGATAGGTCGGGCGTCAGAAACTTGAACTTTCCCAATTTTACCAGTGTTGTTCACAAATCGTTGGTGACACTGGAGGAGATATACTGTCTACTGCAGAGCTCTTTTCTCAATACATAGAGAACTTTTTGCTTGGTTAAGTAAGACCTGTACCAAGTCTTCTAGACAGTGCTGAAGGAAATTCATCCCAAGGATAAGTGGTGGCAAACTATCACTTTCTGCCTCACTGATGATGATTCCTTGACTTTCTTGCACATTTTTCCCCCAGCTGAATGCTCGCTTCTAAGTATCCTAAATATGAAACCTCAGCTCCATTACTGGCAATTAGCATGATCCATTACTTGGACAGTGGCTGAAGATCTATCCCACAGTGTTGTCAAAAATATCACCCCTGCATAGTCGTGACCTGAGATCTGGTGTCTAACAAAGCCATCAACTCAATTACATCCACCAAAACTGGAACAGTTGGGCTTCTTCCAATAAAATTGGATCGGTTTATTACTATGCTTGGACCTGACTGACCATTCTCTGAGGATCGGTCTCCATCCCCAAAGATTCCCTGTTTAAAGCCACCACTGGTTCTGGAGTCTGCTGGCATCACCTAGCAATATGGCCACTGATACCACATCTTCAGCATATCGGTCTGCCTTGGCCATCAAATTGTTTAGTAGGGCACCTTACTTTTCCTCTTCTCCTGGACTGGAGTTCATAAACCATCTTCCCCGTTTGTCTTGCATCTGAGCAGCTTCTCTTTTCCAGCCCTCTTTGAGCTCCTTTACTTCTTGACAAACTTCTTTCATGGCTTGCGTCAAGGTAGCAATTTGTTCCATCATGTCTGAGTTTTGACTGAAGTTGTTTGCCATTGGGCGAACTGGCACTTGTGCCATTTGACCACACAAGGGTTGGGCATGTGAGAGATAACCTGGGTGCCCACTTGTGGATTCTCGACTGTAAATCCACTCTTTGCCTGACAGTTCCTCACTTAACGGCTACCTGCACCACTGGTTTTCTTGTGCCGATGCATCTATCGGATACCCCAGCCATGCTGCACTCAGAGGTGTCAGTAGGTTACCACATCCTCTCCCACATGACCTGATCCTAGCACCTTTATTGCTTTTTCCTTAAAATCCAAAAAGTCTGCATCCAGGTCTTTTAGCGGTAACATCCACAGTTCCCTTCTCAGAGCTCCACTGTGTGCCATGCCACAAACTTTTCTGTCAGAACGTGATTCAGATTGCTGATCTCTCGGGCATTTACTCTTTTGATTGCTCTCAGTAACTCTTGGAGGCTCAAAGCATACTCCCAGAGGGTCTCCTGAGGCCTTCATGTAGGGGAGAAAAACTTTATATTTAGACTGGATACAGTGCGAGTGTCAAATCTTTGCTGCAGCCTCTGCAGGATTTGATCAGCTGTGGTCTTGACACCTGCAGGCCATGATTGCACCTCTCTGTGAACAGCCTCTTTTAGCTGTCCGATAAGTATCTCCACCTTCTGTCTTTCTGGAACTTGATACAATCGGAACACGGCCTGCATTTTGGAACAGAATTCCCCTAAACTACTGGTTCCATTTCCATCCTTCTCTCCTGTGAACTGGGGAAGCCAAGGCACGCCATAGTAATATGGCATTGTGAGGGGTGAGGGAGGTATAGTCTCTAAGTCCTCCATCCCAATTTCTATATCTCTATTGCCAATAGATGCATTATCTCCTCCAGACAATCCACTACCACAACCTGGTACTGCTTGCATCTTCACTCCAGAAGCTCCAGCTTTAGACTCCTTAAATTTAAATCCTGCCAATTATGCCAGATATTTTTTTTATGGTGTGGTGATCTTATCAACTGGGTGCTGACATCGAAGATTGCCTATCCCAGCTCCACACCCAATGTTGCCTTATGCAGGTGGACTGGAGAGACAACACTGTGGTCCAAATAAGGTTGGGTGAAAGGAAACACCATTTTAAGGAGTAGCAGGAGACAATCTGAAGTTTTCAGCCCAATGGGCTTTTATTTATACACAGGGAACATAGACATGGTCACAAGGAAAGGAAGGAGATCAACTTTTAGAAGCAGTAAATAACACTCTAATACTCTACTGTTCCTACAACTTGATAGATGCACCTTTGGCTTAAGGTCACTCTATAATACTCTATGACTGTATGACATATTGCCATAAGGCCTACGCATCAAAGGATACAACCATATACCACTTTATCATACTATATAACAAGTATACAGTGTGCAACCACCAAGAAATATAACACTCTCAAAGTCTATAAGATGCAAATGTTCTGTCATTGCCATGCACAGCTGAAGAGTAGGAGTAAAGAGAAAGGGGACTCCTGCTTGGCACCAAGCTTACCAGTAAAACTTATGAGAGGTTGCAAGGGAAATGGAGATATTTGTAAACAAGCCTTAATCATCGGCCAACCCAATCTCCAAAGTTGCTGGAATATCAGAGGACAAACTGATTGAACTGGGTTAAGCTCTTCCCTGGCACAAACCCATGACTAGGGCTGCCAACGATGAGGAAACAGAATGTGGCAAGGACTCCACCTGCAGGATTGCCACATGAGAAGGATATGCTGCTGTCTCCCCAGCACAAACTGTTGACCAGAGCTGCCAAGGACAAAGAGGAACTGCTGCAGGTTCTCCTGGCACCGAGCCTCGACCAGGGTTGCCAAAGACAAAACACCAGACTTGGTGAAGAATCCACTCGGAGGACTGCCAAGGACAAAGAAGACACTGCTGAGCTACTTTGTTGATGGTTTCACTTAGAGGACCACCAAACTTTATCTGTTTCCCAAAAGATTGCACAGGTAATGCAGGATGGAACAAGCAGGAAGGAAAGCTGGAAGATGAAGCTCAGAATTCCTCAAGGTTAAAGAACAAAATAAGAAACCGGCATCCTCGAACACATCTTGGCTATGACAGACTTGTTTCTCAGCAGGCGTCTGGGAGCGATGGAAGAGGCTCTTTCTAGTCATCTCTCTTCCAAGCTGATCAGGAACCGGCGGCCATGACTTTCCAAGGGACATCGATTTCAGCTTACGGCCGATGACAGGACAAGAAGATGCTGAAGTTCTCTGCTGGCTCAAGATTGCTGAGGTGAAGAGTGAGTCACAGACTTTGCACTGCACACTGATACTTCTATTGGCACTGTACACTGGAATTTCACTTGCAGGGAAAATTTGACTGGAGCAGGGGCAAATTGCAATAATCCAGGGCAATTGTTCACTTGTAGGGGCAATTTGCCAGGAACAGGGGCAAATTGCAACAATCCAGGGCAATTGTTCATTTTCTGGGGCAATTTGCCTGGAACAGGGGCAAATTGCAACACTCCAGGGCAATTGTTCACTTCAGGGGCAATCTGCCTAGAGTAGGAACAAATTGCAGCAATCCGAAGCAATTGTTCACTTCAGCGGCAAACAACCACAATCCTAATGTATCACAATACAGTCTCGGTGCTTTTATGCAATCAACACAACACTTTAAATGCTTAAAGAATAAACATTTTGTAGAAACAGTACATTAGCCGACAGTCACTTTATAATATGTTGTGTGCTAAGCACCCCTTGGTTGGACCCTTTTTCCTCTTGGGGTCTGTCTTTATAGGATCTGGCTACCCCGAGCACTTTGGTGTGATTGCCCTCTTTCACTGGCCTTATTTACTGAGCCCATCTTAAACTGGGACTGGAAGTTCTTTATGACACTTAGCCTAGCTGCCCTTTTAAACACCGGGCCTGGCTGCCCTCTTTATATTGGACTTGGTTGCCCTACTTACTACTGGGTCTGGATGCCTTCCGTCTACAGTGCCAAGCTGCCCTAATTACTACTGGGCCTGGCTGCCTTCTTTATAAGCTGGTGAACCCCTTTATAATAGCCCTTTAAAACAGTCTCTCTTAACTTACCTGGGCTTGCTTGGCTAGGCCCTTTCATCCTGCAGCCCCTCCTTGTCCCTGTGGGTCCTGTGCATTCCTTGCTCTTTTCAATCACTGGACCCCATTAAATCCTGGAGCCTCTATGGGCCTTGTTTCAATCAGGGAACTCCTCCCCTCTCATAAATATCTATGGCCTCTTCTATGGCCCTACTTGGTTAAGCCCTCCCCATGGGCATCGTAAGCACCACCAGAATTTAAATATTACAATATAGGGTCCTTCTGAGCCACTTCTCTTACGGTGTTGAGTGGCTTCTTTTTGTGCCTACTGCCAACTGTTAAATAAAAAACAACTTTTCTTACACTTTGGGTGAGCATCATGCAGTGGTGTGCTGTCGCCAGCTCACCACACCACTAGAGGACCGAGGAAGCTGGATCGGGAGGTGGAAAGATTCTCTGCAGAGGGAGGGTTCTCAGGCAGCACAGAGGATGGCAGGGCGTCTTTCGGGTCATTCTAACGCTGACTCTTGCTCTTTCTGAAGATGTGGCTCCTCACAAGCCATCGACAGGGGACCAAAGAACTAATTTAATATAGATAAAATAAATAAATGGGCACCAAACCCTGTGGTGCACAGCGGGACAGGTTTCTTTATTTTACTGGTGCCTGATGGCACCACAGACCACACCAGAGATTTCAGGTGGCTTCACTCGCTGGAGCTAGAGCAGGCATGCAGAACAGCCCTCGGGGAATGGTTTCAACCCACCAGGTAAGCCCTTTCCTGGTTCCCCTTAACTTTCTGCATCCTCTCCTCTCCACAGCTAGCAGGAACTACCCCAAAACAGTTTAAAAAATTCAAATACTTGGCTTCTGGTTCTAGAGTGCTGGGATTGGAATGCTGTGCATGAGCAGCTCAGCACAGCATTCCATCCAAGTCATTGTTACATGCTGCATATGCTTTCTGCTTTTTGACAAGCATTTAGTGTGCTGGGCACATTTCTCTATCTTTTCTACTATTGATTCTCCCTTATATGGAGGGATTTACTCATATGGGCACCTTCTTTAAATGTACCCTGCAGCCCCATACAAACAGCAGGCACCCTAGGCACCTGTAAACTCTTATTTATATTACTTCCTAATTTCTGTATTGCCACAACTTTGGGGCATTAGAGTAAGTTCTTACGTAACTGTGCTCTCTCACTTAGAGATAGAGCTCTTGCAGCAGGTAACAAAATTAGGATGGAGTCCCAAACAGTACAAGGATAGAATCTAGGTCAGAAGAGTGGTGGTTATGAAATTTGGAAAACCACTGGTACTCTTAAGAGAGTAGTCCCCAGAGGACAGCAAGGCCAAAGCCTGCTCTCCTCCATCAAGCAACATCCAGACTGTAGTGTTTAATGAAGGTGTGGACTGAACTATTAGTAGCAACTGCACAAAGGTCCACTGCTGAGACATTCCTTCGGGATACAAAGGAAGGGGCAACACCCCTAGTGGAGTGACCTTTAACCAGTCCCGGCAAAGGTTTGTCGTACTTCTGGTAGCAGAAAACTATGCAACTGACCAACCATTTGGCCAATGTCTGCTTAGTCACTGGTAGCCCTAACACCTATTGGACAAAGGAGACAAACAACTGGCCTGTCTTTCTAGAAGATGGAGTGCGATCTATGTAGAAACTAAGAATTCTATGAACATCCAGAGTATGCATCAGGGCCTCCCTTTTCTTTTAGTACTCTGGGTAGTAAACTGGAAGTTAAATGTCCTGGTCGAGGGTGAAGTGGGATACTACCTTTGGGAGAAACTTAGGATTGGTGGGAAGGGATACCCGATCCCTGTGAAAAATCAAATAAGGCTGTTTACACATTAGAGCCTGAAGCTGTGAAATCCTCTGAGCAGAAGTAACTGCAACCAAAAACAATGCTTTCTATGAGAGAAAGTGTAGCTCACACCTTGCAGCTGGCTCAAAGGGAGGCAACGCAAGTGTTTCTAACATAAATAAAAGGTCCCAAGGGGGAATGGGATGCATAATGCCATACATGATAAACTGACAGTGCAGAAAGATGTACCTTTATGAACTGTGATAGTGAGACCCCCCCTTTTTTTATCTTTTTTTTCTCTTCTTAAGTTCCCAGGAAACAGGTCCCGAGATATCTAGCTTTCTATTTCTCTTTTTCTCTCTTTCCTCTAGCTCCCCAGTCTGTTGCATAACAACACTTTCGAAAACTGTCCTTAATCTTTCAAATTCTATAAGCAGGGCCCCTACTTTTCTGCAGCACAGTGGAACCAAGTTCTGCGGCAAGACTACCATTTGCCGCAGAACTTCTGCGGAGGTGGTTTGTAATTTCTACGGAAGTTCTGCGGCACTAACAAACTACCACATCACAGTCATGGCAGTGGTTATAGCAATCAGGATGGTGGAAAGGACAGTAACACTACTTCAAAAAATAACAGACTTATAAAAATAATTTTATGCCTAAAAAAGCAAAACAAATGTCTTTCCCTCAAGGTCCTACCCTGTTGCATAAATGACATATGCAGAGGGGATCTTATGTGATAAATAAGGTATTTCTATATGCATGCTATCTATCCCACTAATGAGATTTCCACTATCACTTATATATTTGTATGTGCTTTCTACATCACTCATAAGGTTCCCACTGTGTATCACTTATATATTTATATGCAGTCTGTAACATACATACAAATATGCATGTGTGTGGTGAGAGAGATAGAGATACTATATGTGTGTGTGTGTGTGTGTGTGTATAAATATATGGATATATATTTTTTTGATTTCCATGAACTTGCATCCTCATTCATACTGGTCCCATATGGAAATGGAATAGAGGAATTGTTGCAAAACTCATTTTTCATGTCAACCTGCTTTCCCTGACACACTGCGTAACACCATCAGACCATGACATGCATGTGAATCAATTGTGAGATACAGCTCTCTGGCCCATCACAATGTATCTACCATGTGACAGAACACTGCACCATACCTTCCCAGGCTCCGACCAGTGATGTGTCCCACCAATCCTTGTGCTGCCCAGCCAGCTCCCAGAGCTAATCCCTGAATCTGAATTGCTGGCATGGAAACACAGCTTGCTACCCTCTGGTCCAACAGTTGTTCCTGCACACAGCATTTCTCAATAACTTTTAGGTGATTCTATCAACCAATGACAATATGCAATCAATAACCCTGACAAAAATGCGTACAGTGCAATTATTTATTTAACAGGTCTACACATTATTATAATTCACTTTTTTGGGCATTATTACTTTATTTTTCTTAAAAATTTAGACAATTAAATTCATTTTACCAGTTATTCATTTCAGATAATGTCTCTATACCTTAAAGACACAAATAGGCTTGTACAAAGTGAGGTATGAACTTAACAGGTTTGTGCTATTGACAAGGTTTTGTTTAAGTTGGCCCTAGTGCTACAATGTTAGACTGAAAATTGTATTAGGCTGTAGTGCAGGTTGAGCAAATATCACCATGCATAATGTACTGTGCCACCGTCTCTGGCAGTGGGAGCTGTGGTAGATAAGTGACTGTACATTTCTGTTGCAGAATGCAGCCATTTCATTAGCTAATGCATGATGTTATATCAATGATAACATCACATTATGAACATATAGGGGGGTTTTGGATATAAGAAGAGGGGAAGGGAACCAGATTTTATGTATAAACAGAAATATTAATAAAAAATCACCAAGAAGAGTGAATTCTGTGGCACTGCAGAAGTTCTGCGGTAGATTGCAAGTTCTGCACAAAATTCTGTGGCCGCAGAATTCTAGGACCTTGTCTATAAGTCCCATTATTATGTGTTGGCTGCTCATAATTGGGAAACTGCTTAGCTATTTTTCTAAATGCCAGAACATCTCTGGGAGCTCAAAAGTCTAGAAATCCTTCGATTTCTTCTCTGTACCACTTTTCGTCTGAGAAGTAATTTTTCTATTTTATTTTCTGTCCCCCCAGCATTCGTGAGAAGCTTATTTAAAAGAGATACTCTTAGGAGTACAGTGCTGCTCTGGTAACAACACTCTTGAAAAGAAGCACTAACCTTAAGCTTGACTTTGTGCTTATGCTAGCCAAGTGAAGCTATTCCCATGCCGAGGCACTGGGTTTCTCTGGGTAAAGAAGGATTTCTCACGCTTCAGCTTGCTTGGCAAACCGCGACTGTTTTTTTTTTAAACTACAGGTTTGCCTCCCTTAACTGTTGAAGTCGGGATAAGTGTAGGTCAAGCAGTGAAGCTTCCTTCTGGGATCATTTTAGGGAATGAGCGGCCAATGTTAGCCATATAAAATACTACTACACAGACTCCTCCTCCTTCTAGCACATAGGAGGAGCAGAATTAATGCCACCCTCTTTTGCTTAATTAAAAGAAACAAATGTGTCAATTACAGATTCACTGGATGAGAAATATCTATCACTGATTATTAAATGAGAATGTTGGTAAAATGTATTTAGATATTTAAAGGGTTATAAATAGATTGTATTATTCACTTGGGAACATAAGCAGCAGGCTGGTAAGGACAGAGA
The DNA here is from genome assembly GCA_016271365.2 of Neoceratodus forsteri. Lineage (NCBI taxonomy): Eukaryota > Metazoa > Chordata > Ceratodontiformes > Ceratodontidae > Neoceratodus > Neoceratodus forsteri. The sequence goes on along the minus strand of CM057450.1, from coordinate 652,142,763 downwards.
TCTGGGGTTATATTCTGTTTTAACTGAAATATTTGAACAGTTTTGTAAGTGAAATTAGTTCTATGTGTTAAAAATTATTACCTTGAGTTAGAACTGTTACTTGGGCTGTGATATTGTAACTTTGGAGGCTTGGGAACAGTTGTTTGGCAGGGATAATTAGAGTGAAATCTAAATGTGTTGTTTGCCTGGTGTTAGGGGGAGGGGACATTAGCTGGAATTACCTTGTCTTTAACAGGAATTACCTTGGCCTCCATTGTTCACTTGGGAACATAAGCAGCAAGCTGGTAAGGACAGAGGTCTGGGGTTATATTCTGTTTTAACTGAAATATTTGAATAGTTTTGTAAGTGAAATTAGTTCTATGTGTTAAAAATTATTACCTTGAGTTAGAACTGTTACTTGGGCTGTAATACTGTAACTTTGGAGGCTTGGGAACAGTTGTTTGGCAGGGATAATTAGAGTGAAATTTAAATGTGTTGTTTGCCTGGTGTTAGGGGGAGGGGACGTTAGCTGGAATTACCTTGTCTTTAACAGGAATTACCTTGGCCTTCATTGTTCACTTGGGAACATAAGCAGCAAGCTGGTAAGGACAGAGGTCTGGGGTTATATTCTGTTTTAACTGAAATATTTGAATAGTTTTGTAAGTGAAATTAATTATATGTGTTAAAAATTATTACCTTGAGTTAGAACTGTTACTTGGGCTGTGATATTGTAACTTTGGGGGCTTGGGAACAGTTGTTTGGCAGGGATAATTAGAGTGAGATTTAAATGTGTTGTTTGCCTGGTGTTTGGTAAGAGCCCTCCCACCCACCTGTTTTGTAGGCTTTCTTAAATACTGAAAGCCACTGGGGTTTGGGATTGAAGGGCTGAGTATTTCTGTTTGGGACTGAAATTCGAAGCAACAGGAGCTGGTGGGCCTGTGACATCATACGGTACCTGATGTCTGCATACACACACTGTTAGTGTGACTGAACACACACTGGACTGTATGTGTTTGTGAGACTTGGGAACTTTATTGGTGGGGGTTGAAATTGGGTTTGTAAATGACTGCAGTCAGTATAGAGAAAACTGTATTCAGGGTAAAGGACTGAGAAAGGGGTGTGCCATTATAAACAGAGGATAAACAGGGTGGCCATATTCCACCATGGCAGGCATATTCGGAAGGGTTGTAGGTTGCACAGGCTGTGGGATGGCAATAATTTTAAATTGGGCCTGGAGGAGAGGCTGCCACTCTGTGAGACAGCTATCTTGTATCAGGAGTGAGGTATATTGGTTAAAGAGTAAGCTGGGGAGCTGGGGGTGTCCAAGGATAAGGGGTGTGGATATGGGCAGCAGAAGGGTGGGGCTGAGGGAGGCTGGGGCAACACTCTGAAATTACAGGACGTTATGTTACAGCAAGCAGGAGGGGGGATATTAGGGACAGAGGACCCTTAGATAGGGATGTTGACACTAAGGGGAAAGTGTACGGGGTGAACATTCTGAATACAAAGAGAGTGGAGGGGGAAGAGTCAGGAGGGGCTGTTGTGCAGAAGCCTAAAACAGCATACTGTGGGAAGGGAGCTCCTAAGGTGAACAGAGCAAGAGGGGAAGAAGAGGGGCAATTTAGAGGTGCAGTCAGGGGAAACTCAGGTTACTTGATGGAGGCTGATATAGAGTGTCACAATAAATTTGAGCTACTAAGCAACCTAAAGTGGGAGGAAGTGGTTGGTGGAAATGAGGAAACTTATACAGAGGCCGGGGGGAGGGAGTTGGATACCCGTAGGTCATCACAGACCGGCTATGTAAAGGATAGAAATAGTCCCAGAGGGAGAAGGGGAAACATAAATGTTAAGCAAATGGGGGAGATGCAACATATTGCAGACGTGAGGGAGGAAAGCATGATTGGCGAGAAACTGGGAGACAAGGAAGTGGGAGAGGAGCCCCCCTTCAGCAGAGGGGTCAGTACCAAGGATGGGGCCCTAGCTAAAGGGGACCCACAGAGAGCCTCTGGAGGCAGGGGTACTATTACAAGGGGGGAGGATGGCAGTGTTGGGAAGAAACATCAGGGCCAGGATAAATGGTTCAAATAAGAGAGGTAAAGGGGACACCTATTCAGAGGGGTTTGAGTTAAGTGGGCAAAATAGCGAGGGAGGCAGAAGGGAGGGTGACAAGGGGTCTCTAATAAGGCAGGAAGACTCCCATGGAATTGAGATCATGAATAAAGGGGGGAAGGGGGGCTGAGACAGCATAGTGGAGGTAACCATAAGGATGATGGCGGTGTTAAGGTTCTGTTATTGAGAGACTTGATAATTAGGGGTATCCAGTTGGAGGGACGGGGGGTGGATGCCTCAGCCAGGTGAAGGTAGTGAGTATCTCTGGGCTGACAGTGCACAGAGCAAAGTTCATGGTATATGAAATGGTTAGGGATTGTGGAGGGAAACCTGATTTCCTGGTGCATTTGGGAACTAACGATCTAGAGGGAAATAGTGTTTTGGAAATCCAAGCAAGGTTCCAAGAATGTGCCAGAGTCTGTCGGGATAATGATGCAACATTTCCTTTTTGGAGATATTGCCAGTACCAAAGGCCTCAGTGGAGAAAAAAATGAAGCTCACAGAGGTTAATGACTGGCTCACGAAATGGGGTGAAGAGAGTGGGTTGGGGGTGTTAGGGAACTGGAATGGAGTTTGGGAGGATAAGGGACTATATGCCAAGGACAGGCTTCATCTTGCCCCATTAGGGAAGGAAGTCCTTAAACAGGGATGGCTGACTACATTCAAGAAAGGTGGGGTTTAAACTTGTGAGGGGAAGTGATAAGGGAGGGCTGACCAAGCCCTCTCCTCAGATGAGGAGTAGCCTTCAAGCCCAAGGGAGGGAAACAGACTGGGGTGGAGGTTTCAGGAGGAGCAGAGGGAGGATGAAAGTATAAGGAATCTGGGTGGGTCTGACCAAAGAGGATCAGGGATTAGGGGTGGGGTTGGTGTTAGTAAATGCCAGGAGCTTGGGAAACAAGTTGCTAGAGTTCCAGGCCATGCTGTTGGGGGGTGGATGTGGCGGCGGTCATGGAGACATAGGCCAACAAAAACTATGACTGGGACCTAAACGTATGGGGGTACACTATGCTTAGGAAGGATAGAAAGGAGGGCAGAGGGGGTGGAGTGGCTATGTTCATTAGAGATGACATAGAAATTTCTAGGGTAGAAGAGGCAGAGGGAAATGTGGAGGCCTTATGGATCACCTTACGATCCCCAGCAGGAGATAAGGTCAAGCTGGGTGTAGTATATAGGCTCCCCGGGATGAGTGATAGTATATAGGCTCCCCGTGATGAGTGATGTTCTAGAGGATGGTTTGCTGGACAACATCATTGCCCAGTGTAGACCAAAAGGGGAAGGAGTGGTGTTGATGGGGGACCTTAATATGCCAAGTACAAACTGGGGAACCATGTCCTCTAAGGTGGCCAAGGAGCAGAGGCTGCTGGACGGCTTCCAGGATGTGTTCTTAACACAGCATGTGATGGATCCCACAAGGGAGGGGCATGTCCTGGACGTGGTTCTGGCAGATGGGGATCTGGTAAGGGACATGGTTGTACAGGACCTCCTGACTGGGAGTGACCACAATACTGTTTGGTTTCAAATAATCATTGGGGGGAGGGGAGGGAGATCTAGGACACTGGCAGTGGACTTCAGGGGGGCAGACTTTATGGGCATGGGAAATATTCTCAAGGATCACTTGAAGGGGATTACATCAATGACAAGTGTGGAAAGGAGACGGAAGGTCATAAAACGGGACTTCATGAGGCAGTCAGGATCTGCGCTAAGTTGAAACGTGAGGAGCAAGGTCACATAAACCATGCTTGTGGTCCAGTGACGACAGGTAGCAGTCAGAAAAGAAGGTGGCCTACAAAAATATAAAACAACAAGGGGATAGGGATAAGGAAATGTACCATCTTGCATCTAGAAAAGTCACCCGTATGGTGAGGGGAGCAAAGTCAGTAAGAGCAGCGGCTGGCACAGGGATACATGGAGGGAAAAGGGTTCTTCTGGTACATTGGGGGCGGAGGAAAACTAAGGACCAACTCAGCAGATTGAGATCAGAAGGAGGGTGGGTGGAAGAGGTGAGGGACCAGGCAGAGGTATTTAACGAGTACTTTGCCTCTGTGTTCACTAGGGAGGGAGGGATATCTACAAATCAAGGCACGAAGGGGATAGAAGCGGCAGTAAGTGGGATCAGGGGAGCAACAGAAATGGAGCAAGAGGGAGGGAGAGGTACCCCAGGGGTGTCACATCTGGGAAGGATAAAAAGGCCAGTAAGGTGGAGGGAACGGATGATGCTATCTCCGCCAAAAGGGAGTGGTTAGCCCTCAAGGCCCTAAAGAAAAACAAATCTCCTGGGCTGGATGGCTTTCATCTGAGAGTACTATGAGAATTGGTGGACATACTGGTTGCACCCTTGGCGAAGCTCTTCAACAGGTCACGTGAGACAGGGAGGGTACCTAGGGATTGGCGAGAGGCACATGTGAAGCCAATATATAAAGGGGGGTCGAGGGAAGTACCAGGTAACTATAGACCCATCAGTTTGACCTCGGTAGTGGGAAAATTAATGGAGAGCATACTAAAGGAACGATTGGGGGTGTACTTGGAGGAGGTGGAAGGTCTGGATAGTTGGCAACATGGGTTTGTGCCAGTTTGATCATGTCAAACCAACCTTGTGGAGTTCTACAAATGGGTAACATCAGAACTGGACAGGGGAATGCCTGTGGATGTATTATTCTTTGACTTCAGCAAGGCATTTGACTCTGTCCCCCACAATGGTCTGGTGGAGAAACTGATGGGGTTAGGAGTAGGTCCTTTGATGGTCAGATGGATTGAAAACTGGCTAGCTGGATGCACCCAGAGAGTAGTGGTCTGTGGGGAGCTCTCGAACCCTAGAGAGGTTGGTAGTGGGGTACTGCAGGACTCGGTCCTGGGTCCGATCCTGTTTAATGCATACATATTGGACATCAGGGAGGTTATAGGGTGTAAAAGAGTCTCTTCGCGGATGACTCCAAGATGGGAGCAGTAGTTGAGGGAGAAGAGGGGAGGTTGGCCCTGCAAGTGGACCTGGACACCCTGGAAAGCTGGGCTCACACATGGAAATTAAATTTCAATATCACCAAGTGCAAGGTGTTGCATCTTGGTCAGGGATACCATAAACACAGGTACACCCTGGGAGGGGAGGTGCTGGAGGCCTCAATAGGGGAAAAAGACCAAGGGGTCATGGTGGATGTATGAATGAATAACTCTGAGCAGTGCAGGTGAGCGGCCAGCAAGGCAAATAGGATGTTGGGATGCATCGTAAGGGGGATCACCTCTAGGAGCAAGGAAGTGATTCTGCCGCTGTACAATGGATTGGTTAGACTACACCTTGAATACTGTGTACAGTACTGGAGACCACACTTGAAGAGGGACATACAACTCCTGGAGAGGGTACAGAGGAGGGCAACAAAGATGATACGAGGGCTAGGGGATTTGACGTATGAGGACAGACTTGAGGAGCTCAGCCTGTTTTCATTGGAGGAGAGGAGAGGCGGGGGACATGATTGAGGTCTTCAAGTACCTCAAGGGAATAAATAGGAGTAAAGACAGAGGGCTCTTTAGACTAAAGCAGGGAGGTATCACCAGAGGGCATGGTTTGAAGTTGGAAGGTGGAAGGGTGGGGGGGAGGAGAGGAGGAGGTTTTTCACTGAGAGGGTGGTGGACCCTTGGAATGCACTGCCTGGTGAGCTGGTTCAGAGATCCATAGTGAAGGGCTTCAAGAGAGGTTGGGACAGACGCAGAAAGTGGATGTATCAGATGATGGCCTGTCCCAGGGGGGTGGGGATGGATGATAGGGGTTTCTGGAGCACAAGAGATGGGAGGGCCTCGGCACCCAACTAAGGATCTAAGGTTCAAGCAGACTCGATAGACCGTAAGGCCTAATCTGCTGGCAAATAGTATGTTAGTATGTTATTTTAAAAAGAACATAATTGAGGGATGGAGCCTACATTTATAGGTGGAGTCTTGGTTGTATAAGAGGATTAGCCTGTCAAGGGATAAGTTAGTAGTTGGGAGAGGACCTGTGTGGTTCTCCCCCTAGAAAATACCCAGTCTCTGGTTGAGAACAGGCACAGCGCTATGTTAGCTGATTGACTATGTCATGCTAAGCTGTGCTAATTTTCATGTTTATTTGATTTTGTAAAAAGTGAATTGCTTTTTGATTTATTTGTTTATTTTATTTTGTTTTAAAATAAAAATCACATCTGGCAGGTGTGTTGTACCTAAATTATCGCTTCCCTTGTTATTTACAGTCAATTCCGCTTGTATGCCGCTGCCGCGGACAGCTGAAAAATGGACATATATCCGAAACGGCATACAAGCGGGAGAACATATTTTGAATTACCAGTAGCTGCTATTATGCATAAGAATCAGCCGCACTCTATTTTAATCATTAATTTCATTTATTTATGCAGAAGCCAACCTTGATAGCTGACTGGAATAAAAATGGAACTGCAATAATTAAGTACAGTGCAGTAGTGCAGTAGTTAAAGTAATTTTAAAAAAGATCACAAGTCGATGCAGTTTGTGTTTTCTGCAGTGTAATTTTCTGCGACAGCATCTCCATCTGCTTCTGTGCAATGCTTGAGCCATTTATCTATTGATTGCTGTTTGGCTCCATGACTTGCTAACACTTCAAGGCATTTTTCAAAAGTATAAAACCACTCATACTTCTTACTTTCCCTCATGGCAAGATAGTGCCGAATTGCTCGTACCATCTGCCATACCTCTCTTGTTGTGGCCACTGGCTCCTGCTCCCCCTCCTCATCTTCCTCCTCTGCTGTGTGTGCGTTTTATGTTAGGATTTCATTGCAGATTTCCTCATCTGTCACAGCACCAGAAGTTGGCTCCTGTGTGTCCATGGTCACGTAATCTACAAAGTCAGACTCCTGCATTCTGGTTGGTGGATCAATTTCATCTGCACCCTGGGTCTCTCCGTGAATGACCCCGGCTTTAATAAAGCAGTTCTAGATAGTTTGGGGTTTAACTTCTTTCCACGCATAGTGGATAAGGTGTATTGCATCGAGAATTGACATTTTTTGTCCTTTGTCGTTAAACATGCCCATGGATCCATCAATATCATCCAGCAGACGATTAACAATCGATTTTCGGTAATGGACCTTTAGGTTGTGTATCACCCCTTGATCCATAGGTTGGATCAGAGCAGTGCAGTTAGGAGGAATGAAAATTAAATTGCTATGGGACAGGTTAATTTCTTTATGGGCAGGACAGTTGTCAACTAGCATAGCAATTTTTCTTTTTCTAAACCTCATTTTTTTTGTTAAGGTCTTTTAGCCATTCATGGAAAATGTCAGCTGTCATCCAGACATTTGAGTTGGCACGACAGTGAACTGGTAGTGCCTCTACATTTATACTTTCAAAACATCTGGGTTTTTTAGAGCATCCATTTACAAGGAGTGGGGGCTTTTCTGTACCAGTGCCATTTGAGCAAACCATTATGGACACATGGTCCTTTGCTTTCTTATAACCAGCTGGTGTTTGTGTACGGAAAGACAGTGTGCCATCAGGAGTCTCTCTGAAAAATAAGGCTGTCTCATCACCATTAAAAATGTCAGTAGAGGCGTATTCCTGTAGTAGAGTGGGCAAAACAGTACGGATCCACTCCTCGGCAGCTGCGGTGTCATTCTCAGCCTTTTCGCCATGGATCCTTCTATAACAGATGTTGTTACGCTCTTTCCACCTGGAGAGCCAGCCTGTAGTTGGCTCAAACTGTACACCCAGTGTTAGTGACATGCTACAAGCTTTTTCCATCAACATTATGCCAGACACAGGAACACCACGGTCGCGGGAGGCAGTAAACCACCTGAGGAACGCCTCTTCCACCTGAGGATCCTTGCCATCTCTTTTTCTTTTTCGGTTTGTGTTGCCACTTCGACTCCACTCATGCAGGATCTGATCTCAGGACTGCATAAAACGACCAACGCTGGAAATGTCAATGCCAAATTCGGCTGCTAAATCCTTTCTTGTAACACCAGGCAATTCAGATTTTTCAAGAAACTCAGCTTTATGCGCAAGAGATATCACATTTCTTTTGTTCTTCTCCATCGCTGCATGTGGTGCTAGTGATAAGCTGCTGTATTTAACATGAAACCGCTATCGGCAATTAACCATAATTACCTAATTAACACACACTCAAGTAATCTGGAGCTTCATTTAGACACAGCTGCAGCACATAAAACAAGCATACAACCAAAATTGATAAGGCATACATAAGGACACTTTTATATTGTGGGAATAGGAAGTGGATTGGAACTTTGATAAAACGGGCATATAACCAAAAAAGGCATACAACTGAAAAGCATACAAGTAGAATTGATTGTATATTACACCACCCATGACAGTTTGGTACCAGAAGTGGGGTTTCTATTGAATACCAGAACCAGAAGTGGGGTTTCTATTGAAATGGTGCAAGTGCATGGTGGTGAGGTGCAGGTCAGGTTTTCTGGGGACTCAGAACAGGTACTGGTACCATAAAGTATCTGTTTAAAATAACTGGGAGAGATAGGTACATGGCTCTAGAAGATGGATGACATTCTATTTCCATCCGGAGCTGTAACCAGAAGTCAGACTCTTCTGACAGGTGAACCCTTGCTAACAGGACTTCCACCTGTCATTCAACCTAAAGTAAAATATGGACCTGATTCAGATATAGAGGACATTACGTCTCGTATGGAAGCTGTCAGTATGGAGGAACCAAAGGATCATCGGCCTGAGGATGTACCACCTGAAGACATATGGGACCTGATCAGATGGCTGGCTTTGAGGTAGGTAGAACAAGATAAACAAAGGGAAAGAGACTACCATGAAAGAGAGTTGGAACAAAGGAGGTAGAACTAAATGTGGGCGGACACTGTTAAAATGTTTCAGACCTTAGGAACAGGCCAAGGGGTACAAACTAACCCTCGGGACATTAATTTAACTAAAATGGTTATCACAGATGATGTAGAATCTTATTTGACTACATTTGAACGGGTAGCAGAGTCATGTAATTGGCCAAGAACACAATGGGTAGTTCGCCTAGCCACTTATCTGACCGGTAAAGCCCAAATAGCCTATACAAGTATGGAAAATGCTGTAGTACATGATTATACCGCAGTTAAAAAAGAAATATTAAAACAATATGACATTAACACTGAGACCTAGCGGCAATGGTTCAGAACCCTTAAACACCTGCCTCATGTCCACCAAGAGAGATATACACGTCTACAAGATTTGTGTACAAAAGTGGATACTGCCAGAGGGGAAAACGATAAAGGCTATTATGGACCTTTTTGTTCTGGGACAGATCATACAAGTTATACCCTCTGAAGTACAATTATGGATAAGGGAACATAATCCAGATACTTCAGAAAGTCCTATTACACTAGCAGATTTCTTATCTGCATGACAGCCTTTAAGAAAAGGCTATCAGAGAACTGATGGAACTGCTAAGTATGAAATTTCCACTAACATTCCCATGGTAAGACCTTCTGTTTCACCTTCTTCCAACCCTGGACAGAAAAAGGACAATATAACTAATAAAAATACACTTATAGAATGTCATTATTGTCATGAGTTGGGTCATATTGCTAGATTCTGTCCAAAAAAGAAAAGGGAACCTTCTTATTCTGCTTCAGTAAATGTAGGTAATTTTACAACACCTGTAGAGCTCAGTGAACAAATGATAGAAGGGTTTGTGGACTCTGGAAGCAGACAAAGTTTAGTATATGCTGATCTTGTAGACATAAACAATTCAGACACAACTTCAACTGGAATCATTGGTATCCACGGAGATATCCACCAATATCCGATGACATCTGTGAACCTAACTGTGAATGGACATACAGACGTTGTGAATATGGGGGCAGTTGCTTATTTACCTGTACCACTGATTATTGGACAAGATTATATTAATTTTAATAAGTTACTTTTTTCATGTCCCAATCAGTCCTTAAATTTAGGTGCAATGGTTACTAGAGCTAAAGCTTGTGAAGTAGAGAAATTACCTTTTTCTTTTCAGGATGAGATATTTGGGGAACATGATAAATCTAAAAAGACTTGAGCAGAGAAACAAAAAGCTCAAGCAATGTGGAAACAAAGTATTATTAACAATCAAGATCCAATGTCATTATTACAAATGGTTGATTTGTCTAAAGAACAGGAACAGGATATACCTCTCAGAAGTTTTTTTGATCAGTTAGGAAAAGATGTATTACCAGTTCTCCTAGGATACAAAGTAAACAACAAATGCTATACAGAATTTGTACCCACCCTACCACTAATGAATAAAGTAGAACAATTGTTAGTTTAAGTATAGAAAATATCTATTACATTTGGCTCAAGATATACCCAGTGCTTGACATGCTGGAACAGAGCGACCACTTGCCAGACTGTTACAATGGTTTTACTGGCCAGGTATTCATAACAGTGTTGCAGAGTATTGTCAGAGTTGTCCCACCTGCTAACAGGTAGGCCAGGTTAAACAAAACCAGGTACCATTACAACCCCTACCAATTGTAACCCAATCATTTGATCGTATTGTAATGGATATTGTGGGTCCCCTGATAAAGAGTTCTAAGGGTAATCGCTTTACATAGAAACATAGACTTTGACGGCAGATAAGGACCACTTGGACCATCTAGTCTGTCCATTTTCCTACCTACAGGATAGGCCGCAGATCCTAGTTAACCAACAGCCTATTTCTTCCTACCCCCCACTAGAATTGCCTTATGTCTGTGCCATGCATTCTTGAATTCTCCCACAGTTTTAGACTTCACAACCTCCTCAGGAAGGCTGTTCCATGCATCTACTACCCTCTCTGTGAAATAATACTTCCTCACATTGCCCCTGAACTTCCCATCTTCTATCTTTAAATTGTTTCCCCCTTGTTCTTGCAAGTCTCTTTTTCTGAAAGATGCTACCCTCTTGGACTTTGCTGATTCCACTGAGGTACTTAAAAGTTTCTATCATGTCCCCCCCCATCCCTTATTTCCTCAAGGGTATACATATTAAGCTCTTTTAGTCTCTTCTCATACGGCTTCTCTTGCAAACCCTGCACCATTTTAGTTGCTCTCCTCTAGACTACCTCTATCCTGCCTATGTCCTTGCAGAGATGGGATCTCCAGAACTGGACACAGTACTCCAGATGGGGTCTCACCAACTGTCTGTACAGAGGGATACCAACTTCCTGTTTTCTGCTGTTGATGCCTCTCCCTGTACATCCCAGTATACCCCCAGCCCTCCCTACTGCCTTCTCAGATTGCTTGCTAACCTTAAGGTCATCTGATATGATTACCCCAGGTCCCTTTCTTTTTGTTGTTGTTACTACCTCCCCCATTGTGTATTCTTCCCTGGGTTCTTGTTTCCTAGGTGCATTATTTTGAACTTCTTTGCATTGAATCCTAGCTGCCATACTTCTGACCATTCCTCCAACCTTGCCAAGTCCCTTTTCATCCTTTCCATGCCTCCTTGTGTATCAACCCTGTTGCAGATCTTTGTGTCATCTGCAAAAGGCATACTTTTCCTTCCAGTCCCTCTGCAATGTCACTGATGAAGACATTAAAAAGGAATGGACCCTATACTGAACCTTGCGGTACCCCACTAGTAACCCCTCTTTCTTCAGAGTGGACTCCATTTACAATTACCTTCTGTGTCCTGTTGTGCTGCCAATGTTTTACCCAGGCTACCACCCTGGGACCCACTCCCAGGCTGGTTAATTTGACTATTAATCTTTTGTGTGGGACTGTGTCAAATTCCTTGCTAAAGTCTAGGTAGGCCATGTCCACAGCCCCTCCCTGGTCTACTACTTTGGTCACTCAGTCAAAGAAATCTATTAGATTTGTCTGACATGTCCTTCCACTGCCTTGGGTCCTGTGCTCCACTGGGCTCCAGGTACTCAACTATTTTTTCCTTCAGAAGTGACTCCATCACTTTCTCTACCACAGAGGTCAAACTGACAGGTCTGTAGTTTCCTGCCTCTGTCTTGGTCCCACTTTTGTGAAGGGGAATCACATCCACCTTCCTCCAGTCCTCGGGTACCACACCATCCTCCCATGATTTATTAAAAAGAGTAACCAGTGGTTTCACTAGTTCCTCTCTTAATTCTTTTTAAATTCTGGGGTGAATTCCATCAGGACCCATTGCTTTGTCCACCTTCAGTTTTAGGAGTTCTTGCAGAACCCTTACTTCTGTGAAAGGACTGGGATGACCCCCTATCAAAGTGCTTCTGTTAATTGGATTAGGCACTTTCCCTCCTCTTTTGTGAATACTGAGCAGAAATATTGATTCAGTATCCCTGCCTTTTCGCTGTCCCCCTCTGCCCACCCACCGTTCATTCTTTTCAGCCTCACTATCCCTCCCTTTGTCTTTCTACGCTCGCTGATGTACCTATAAAAGGTTTTATCCCCCTTCTTAACTGAGTTGGCTATCTTTTCCTCAGTTTGGGCCTTTGCTATTCTGACTTCCCTCCCTGCTTCCTTCTGCCTTAACTGATACAGATCTCTGTCCTGCTCCTTCTGTGTTTCCTTATACTTCTGGAATATGCTACATTTTTCTTCCTGACTTTCACAGTCACCTCTTTTGAGAACCATAGTGGCTTTTTCTGTCATTTTGATTTGTTTGTTTGCTTCACACAAAGACTTGGTGCCTCAGTGATAGCAGTTTTGATGATTTCCCCATTGTTGCTCCACACCTCCTCCTAGCCTATTTGCTAGTGCTTTTCTGAGGCACTCTCCCATCTTGCCAAAGTCAGCCCTCCTAAAGTCCAGTACCCTCACTTTTGTATGGCTTGACTCTGTAGCGGAGTTTAATGTGAACCACACTGTTTGATGGTCGCTTGTCCCCAGATGGCAACCCACTTCTAGATATGAGATCCTCTCACTGCCCCCGTTTGAGAGTATGAGGTCTAAGATTGCTCCCTCATGAGTGGGTTCTGAAACTAGCTGTCTAAGGCCTGCCACCTGTAGGGCATCAAGAATGGCCCTGCTCTTGGATGTGGCTGCAGCAAATGTGCTCCAGTTAACATCTGGCATATGCAAGTCTCCCATCAACAGTATCTCCCCTTTCTCCACCATTCTAAGAATGCCTTCTATCATATCCTTGTCCATTCCCTCCTCCTGACATGGGGGTCTGTACACAACCCCTGTGTGGATTGTGGTGCCCTTTCCAGTCTCCAACATGACCCACAGTGCCTCCTCTCCTCCCTGTTTACTCTTTTGTTCAGTTGCTTTTATCCCTTCCTTTACATAGAGAGCTACTCCTCCCCCTCTTCTCCCCTGCCTGTCTCTCCTGTAGGTTATGTACCCTGGTATGTTAACATCCCAGTCATGGTTCTATGTGTACCAGGTTTCTGTGACTGCTACAATATCCAGGCATCCCTCTTCCATCAAGGCCACCAGCTCAGGGAGCTTATTGCCCAGACTATGGGCATTGGTACTCATTACCCTCCATTTCCTGATGGCCTTACTCCCTTTTGTCCCATCCCTGTCCTTCTTGCCTTTGTCACTTTCTCCATTTACCCCAGCCCTTCTCCCTATCGACAGCTCTATGTTGGTGTTTGCCGCACTTACTACTGTGATTATTTGGGGGGGCTAGGATTTCTCTGCTCCTTTCCAGTGCCTCCCCATTGGCTAGTTTAAAAGCTTCCCAATGAAGCATTTAAACCTCACCTAGGATCCTGATTCCCTTCCCGGACAGATGCAGCCCATCATGCCAGTATAGGCTTGCATCACTCCAGGTGGACCCCCAGTCCCCAATGAAGCCAAATCCCTGAGCTCCACACCAGTTTTCAACACTAATTAGATCCATGGTGTGAACACCTAACCTTTCCTATGCCATAGATGGGCAGCACCTCTGAGAAGGTTACCGTGTGTGCTACTTGACTGAGGCCCTCCCAATTCCACAAACTCTTCCTGCTTCTCTAATCCCTTTCTTAGCCAGGTCATTTGTCCCTAGGTGGACAATGACAGCCAGCTCCCTCCCCTGTGCAGCTGCTCTGGCAATCCTGAGGATTCGCTCCCTGTCCCTCCAAGCCATGGTGCCAGGCAGGCACCTTACCTCCCTCTCCCCTTCCTCCCCCAGTTCTACCTTCCTAACAATGGAGTCCCCCAGGGTTGTTTCCTTCCCTGCAGGGTCCCCTGCCACCCTCCTGTGGGTCTTCTTTGTAGGTTCCCAGCATTTTCCTTGATCTCCACTGTGGGTGCCTCCAGGAACCACACTTTGCCAGAATGGCATAGGAATTGTGGAGAGGTACAACTGGAGGGATGCACCTTTGTTCCACCACCCTCACCCTCTCTGAGCCCACTGTGGTCCAATCACTCCTCTTTCTTGGCAACTTCTGAGGCAACGGCAGTGGCAATGGTGGTCCCTGGATGGAAGGTCAGGTCCCACAAATCCTGGCCAACTCAGCCTGGAGATGAACAACCTCCTCCCTCAGCCCAGAGAGGTGCCTGCAGATGGGACAATACCGCATCCTCCAGAACGTCTCCCGGAAGACTGCTGCTCCACAGCCACTGCACCACTCCAATCATGTCTTATTTCTGGCCTCTTAACTGTTTGCAATCCTTACTCTTTCCTCTGTTTTTTTCTCTCTCCTTACTTTCTGCCTGTGTGCCCTTTAAGCTCCTGATTGTCCTGTTCTGAGACAAGAAAATCCTATATTTCTCAATAGACCACTTATTTGCTTAGAGGCAGACCTCCAGCAGCTAGAGGGGCCTGGAGTACTACTCTTGCCCTTCTAGGATGGTGGGTCTTTGGTGGTTCTGTGATCACTCACTTCCTGCTCCCAAGCAGGAAGTTCCTGTTGTCAGTCAAATCCTGTGTCTATAAAAATAGAACTAGTTTTGGGTGGGGTGGTGGAGGGGAGGGAAAGAGGGCAATATAATCCCAGTAGAGAAGTCCAGTCACACAGCAGTCCTTTCTCCTGGTGTCTTCTGCCAAGCTATTAACTTAGCTTTATACTAGTTATTTGCGATTACACTACTAAATATCCTGAGGCTTTCCCTTTCCAGTCTGTTGCCACCGCTAAAATAGCTGAAAAGATCATAAAATATTGTAGCTGGTTGGTAATTCCAAAGGAACTATTAACTGACAGAATTACTAATTTTAATGCCATGCTGTTAAAAGAACTGTACACAATGTTAGGGATTATTACATTAAAAACATCCCCTTACCATCCTCGAACTGATGGCCTTGTGGAAAGGATTAACCAAATATTGAAACGTACAATTTGTAAATTTGTCAATGAGGAAGGTACGAACTGGGATATGTATTAACCCCTATTTTTATTTGCGTATCAGGAGGTACCCCAGGCCTCCACCGGACTCTCCCCTTTTCAGTTACTTTATGGCAGAAATCATTGTGTGCCTCTAGATATAGTTAAAGAAGCCTGGGAAGGTGAAGTACACAATAAATATGTAAATGTTTCTGAATATCTCACAAATCTTCATAAGAGCCTTTTGGTAAATGCTAAACACACTCATACCAATAACAGTATGTCTCAAACAAAACAAAAAGTCCTCTATGACTTGAAAACAAAGGAAAGAACTTTCCAACCAGGTGAAAAGGTTTTACTGCTCCTCCTTTCACATGATAACAAATTACTGATGAAGTGGTGGGGTCCTAATGTTATTCTTGAAAGAACATGTCCTGTTACTTACAAAATAGAAACTCCTTAGAAGAAGACCCCTTCTAAAATGTATCATGTGAATTTGTTTAAAAAAGTGGTATGTGAGAGAAGACCTTAGACCTTGCTGTTATGTACATACTGAACAAACGGAATCTGATTTGGACATGGCTTATAAAAGACTAGAATGTCAAGGAACAGTTCAGGACGTTTACATTAATCCCTCCCTAACTAAAAATCGAAATCAGGAATTAATACAGATATTACAAATGTTTGGTGAAACTTTCACTAATGTACCTGGCCGAGCCAGTAATGTAATGCACACCATAAAAACTTCTACAGATCCAATACAACAGAAAGCCTATCAGCTGTGAGAGAAACTTCAAAATGAAGTAAAAACAGAGATAGAAAAACGTTTACAATTAGGTATTATCGAACCATCAAGTAGCCCCTGGTCATCTCCAATGGTGATAGTACCTAAGAAGGAAGGTGGTCTCTGACTTTGCTTAGATTTTCATAAACTAAATGCAGTCTCACAATTTGATGGATACCCTATCCCTAGAATAGATGATATTATTGATCATATAGGACAGGCCACATATATATCAACATTGGATTTGACTAAGGGGTATTGGCAGGTCCCACTAGCCACAGATTCCAGATAAAAAACTGCATTTAGTACCCCTTATGGTTTATATCAGTTTGTCTACATCCCTTTTGGCTTACATGGAGCTCCAGCCACCTTTCAAAGGTTCATGGACAAATTGTTAATACCACACACCCAATATTATTCAGCATACTTAGATGATGTGGTGACATGTAGTACAGACTGGGGATCTCACCTAAATCATTTGACCAATGTTATATCTACCATTCATGCAGCTGGTCTTACTATTAATCCATCTAAGTGTTACTTGGCTATGTCAGAAGCCAAATATTTGGGCTTTATTTTAGGAAATGGAATAATATGTCCAGAGATAGAGAAAGTAGCAGCTGTGGCAAACTGTGTGATTCCTAAAATAAAAAAGAAGTTAGAGTTGTTATATGACTAGCTGGTTATTATAGATGTTTTATTCCAGATTTTGCCACCCTTGCTACTCCCTTAATGGACCTTACAAAGAAAGGAGTACCTGATAAGATCCCCTGGTCTCCTGAGTGTAATGAGGCTTTCCATGCTATAGAAGCAGCTTTATGTTCTTCTCCTGTTTTGCGATCATCAGATTTTTCACAGCCTTTTGAAATACACACGGATGCTTCAGGGATAGGATTGGGGGCTATATATGCCAAAACATCGATGGAGACGAGCATCCTATTATATATATTAGTAGGACATTATTTCTAAAGAAGGGAAATACTCGACAATAGAAAAAGAGTGCATGGCCATCAAATGGGCTATTGAGGCTTTAAAATGTTGCCTCTGAGGAAACCATTTTACCCTGATAACTGACCACAACCCACTATATTGGTTAAAACAGATGAAAGATAAAAATGCTCGAATCCTAAGATGGTATTTGGCATTACAACCATACCAATTTGATATTAAGCACAGATCTGATTTGCAACACAAAGATGCTGATTTTTTATTAAGGTACAGTACTGAATACATACCCTACTATAACCCCAGGGCAAAGAGAATAATGTGATTGTCATTTGATATTGTATGAGTTACTTTTGAATATTCATTTATTAGGGTGCCCTGGGGTGGGGCTTCTGTGAGGCAGGATGGAAGTCCCAAACCCATTCCTACATGGAATGTATCACAACCCAAACAAGTATAGTTTGTTCTTGAATTGGGGGGTATATGTGATACTGAGCCCCCCCTTTTTAAAAAAAAAAGTTTTATTTTCTTAAGTTTCCATGAAACAGGTCCCGAGATATCTGGCTTTCTGTTTCTCTTTTTCTCTCTTTCCTCTAGCTCTCCAGTCTGTTGCTCAACAGCACTTTCAAAAACTGTCCTTAATCTTTCAAATTCTATAAGTCCCATTATTACATGTTGGCCGCTCGTAATTGGGAAACTGCTTTGCTATTTTTCTAAATGCTGGAATATCCCTGGGAGCTCAAAAGTCTAGAAACCCTTTGATTTCTTCTCTGTGCCACTTTCGGCTGAGAAATAATTTTTTTGTATTATTTACTTTTCCCCCCAGCATTCGCAAGAGGCCCATTTAAAAGAGAGACAGGCACCACATAGACTCTTAGGAGTACAGCTCTCTTGAAAAGAAGCACTAACCTTTAAGCTTGACTTTGTGCTTATGCTAGTCAAGTGAAGCTATTCCTATGTCAAGGCGTTGGGTTTCTCCAGGTCAAGGAGGATTTCTCATGCTTCAGGTTGCTTGGCAAATTCGACTTTTTTTTTTAAACCGCAGGCTTGCCTCCCTTAACTGTTGAAGGTGGGATAAATGTAGGCCGAGCAGTGAATCTTCCTTCTGGGATCCCTTTAGGAAATGAGCGGCCAATGTTAGCCGTATAAAATACTATTGCACAGACTCCTTCCTTTAGCACATAGGAGGAGCAGAATTAATGCCACCCTCTTTTGCTTAATTAAAAGAATAAAACGTGTCAAACAACAGATTCACTCAATGAGAAATATCTATAACTGATTATTAAATGTGAACGTTGGTAAAATGTATTTAGATTATTTAAAGGGTAATAAATAGACTGTGTTATTTAAAAAAGAACATAATTGAGGGGTGGAGCCTACATTTATAGGTGGAGTCTTGGTTGTATAAGAGGACTAGCCTGTCAAAGGATAAGTTAGATAGTGGTTGGGAGAGGACCTGTGTGGTTCTCCCCCTCGAAAAAAAAACAGTATCTGGTTGAGAACAGGCACAGAGCTATGTTAGCTGATTGACTATGTCATGCTAAGCAGTGCTAATTTTCATGTTTATTTGATTTTGTAAAAAGTGAATTACTTTTTGATTTATTTGTTATTTTGTTTTGAAATAAAAATTGCATCTGGCAGGTGTGTTGTACCTAAATGATCACTTCCCTTGTTATTTACATTACACCACCCATGACATGGATGAATAGCTGAGACCCTTGTCAGATAGGGAAAGGAGGTACTCCAGTATCAAATTCACTTGGTAGGTAAAATGATCCAAGGAACAGGATGCTGCCCACAGACAGAAACGTTTCCATGTCAGAATATATGTGGCTGTAGTCGAGGGTTTCCTTGCGACCACAAGGACCTCTGCTACACTTGAAGACACTCCGTATCTGTCTCTGACTAAGTCTGCAGGAGCCATGCATGCAGATGCAGTGATTGAAGATTCAGGAGTTCCCTTTTCCTGTGAAAGCAAGCAAGGATGCAAGGGGCAATGGAATTGTAGGTTCCAATGCCAACTGCTGGAGCAGCGGAAACCAGATCTGCCGAGGCCAGATTGGCCCTATGAGAATCATGACAGCTCGTTCCATTTGTAGTTTGATTAACACTTTCTGAAGTAATGGGAAGGAAGGGAAGGCATACAGAAACCTCCCTGCTCAAGAGAGGTACAACTCATCTCACCAGAAAACACCAAGCTCTGGATCAAGCCAGCAGAAATTGGGCAGTTTGATGCTTAGTGGGGATGCAAAGAGGTCCAGTTCTGGATTACCCCTTCTTTCTAAAAGATTATCTACTATGTCCTGTAGTAGCTCCCATTTATAAGCCTGAGACTGAGATTGGCTGAGGCTGTCGGCTAGGGTGTTTTGAACTCCTGGAACATGAACTGCTATGAGTTCCTGGTTGTGTTCCACTGCTCAGTACCAAACTCTCATGGCTTCTCTGCAAAGGGGGTAAGAGTGAGTGCCCCCTTACTTGCTGATACAGAAGACCACTGGCATGTTGTCCAACTAGATCAGTAGGGGCCCTGGCAGGAGAATTGTCTGAAATGCCTGTCAGGCATACAGGATGGCTTTCATCTCCAACATGTTTATGTGGAGATAGCATTCAGTCCAAGTCCTCCTTGTCTGATGATCTCTGAAATGTGCTCCCATCCTAGTCCTAAGGCATCCATGGTCAGGATCTGCTGAGGACTGTGACTTTGGAAGGGAGCCCCAGATTCTTACCGGGAAGAGACAAACCACCATTTCAGAGTCTGACACACTGCTTCAGAGACTCGGACCATCTCTTCAAGGTCATCTAAGCATTGGTCCAATTGCACCCTGAGGTTCCACTGGAGAACCCTCATGCGCAGATGAGCTAAGGGAACTGTAATGATGGTGGCTATCATGTGGCGCAGCAGCTGTGTTACCTTTCTGGCTGGAAACTATTTTGTGGAGACAACTCTCTGAGCCAGCAAATTTAGTCAATGTGCCCTGTCTGAGGGAAGGAAGGTTCTCCTTTGATCAGTGTCCAAAACTGCCCCTATGTACTGTAGCCTCTGGGTGGGCCAGTGGGATGACTTGGGAAGGTTCAAGGTAACCCCCAGACCCTGTAACAGATGGAAAGTGTCTTCCATAGAGTGACACAGCTGATCTTTTGTGGGAGCTGTCAATAGCTAGTCATTGAAGTAGGGGTAGACATAATGCCCCTGCCTCCTGAGAGCTGCTGCCAGTACTGCCAGGTACTTGGTGAACACCCTGGATGCTGAAGAAAGGCTGAATGGTAGCACTCTGAACTGGTAGTGCTCTCCCTAGAAGGTAAAGTGGAGTGGGATGGCAGAATCCTTATATGTATGTAGATATCCTGCATGTCCAGGGAGCAGAGCCAGTCCCTTGGTGAAGTATGGGCAGCATACCCAGCAGTGTCACCATTCTGAACCTTCTGTATTCGATGAAGATGTTCAGTTGACTGAGGTTCAGGATGGAATGAAGGCACCCTATCTGTTCTGTGATGAAGAAGGTGTGCGAGTAATATCCCTTTCCTCTTTGAGATGGAGACACTGCTTGGATTGTTTTCTTGCTCAGAAGGCCTTGGATTTCTGCTCTGATAAGACCTGCCTGGGATGGGGAGCAATGAAAGGAAACAGGTAGATTGTCTAGAGGAATCTGATTGAATTCCAGAGCATAATTTCACTCTACATTCTGGAGCACCCACTGATCTGTGGTAATATTGGACCAGCCGTTGATGTAAAGGGAGAATCTTCTGTCTACTGCCTCCCCTTGCAACTCCATCAAAGGAGGGGGCAGGCAGGAAGTAATGCCAAGGTTGTTGGAGTGGGTAAGGGAGCTCTGGAATTCTTGTCGTTCTTAGGTCTCTATGCACCTGAGGACGGGGGGGCACCCTTTCTCTTGTAACTCCCTCTGTGCTGCTGTCTCCTTCCTTGCTGGTCCTACTGCCTATGAAAGGGGCGGCATCTGGACATGGCTGGTTCAAATTTGCACAATTTGTGGACATCCAACACTGTCTTACCCAAGTCCTGTAGACCAGATATCAGCTTTTTGGAGGTATCCAGGATGGCGTGCTGTAGATCCTGGCAGAATTCTGAGACCCTCAGATAGGACTGGTGCTTTAGGCAAATTCCGGTGGCTGTGGCTCTGGTGGCAGTGTCTGCTGAGTCATATGAGCATCTAAGGACATGCTTGCTGACATCAGCACCAAATTAGAGGACTGCTAACAGTTCAGTATTGTTGGCAGAATCAGGCTGAGTCTTGGCCAGGTCCATGGCCTTGTTCCATAGTGATTTTTGGTACATCACAATGTGTGCCAGAAAATTAAGAGACCTGACCATACAGAAGTCCAAGGAATACATTTTACTACCTAAATGGTCCAATTTCTTGGACTCCTTATCTAGTGATTGAAAGCTCATATGCTTTGGCTGTTGGATTCTCCCATGGGCAGCCACGATGATCACTGAGTCTGCCTTATGATGCTCACTGAAATGCAGCTCTCCTCTTGATGTCCTGTACAATTGTTTGGCCTTCTTAGGGACTGCCAAGATCATAAAGGGGTGCTTCCAGGCCACCTCTGTTACATCCTGGAAGGTTTCCACTAAGGGTGGGATGGCCAAAGGCTTTGGGTCAGTGGACCCTAAGAACTTCTCCGAACAAGCTTCTCAAGGTCCAACTCCTCCATCTCCCACTGGTTTAAGAACTGGATATGTCTAATAATGTCCAGGAATCAGGGGCCATCTGGAGGGGATCTCAGGGAGTCCTTCCTATGGTCTGGTGATGGCAGGGTCAGATCATCCTCTAAAGAATCATAGGAGGAGGAACCTCCAGATGATCATTCTGAGGACATATAGAGAGATGTCCCCTGGAGGAAGATCTGGATGGGTGGTGACCATGCCACTGTCATACAGGTGACCCGTGTTCCTCATCCCTCGATGTTGGATGGTCTGGCATTAGGAGGAGGTGGTGTAGGCAGACACTGATGGGAAGGCTGCCTAGGAGGAGCCAGGGCTGGGGTCCCCATGGGATTGGAGGACAGCTCCAGTGGCCTAGGCAAAAGTTCCCCTTTTATGTTATTCCACCAGCTTGTAAACAAAACCCCTACCTCAGCCAAATGGATGACAGGGCTTGGCAGGGGTATTGGTGTTGGGTTAGGGGAATCATGGGCCCCTGGCATCAGCCCTTGAGGCACAGTGTACTTTGGCATTGGGTCCGATGGTACCTTTTCATCTGGCATCGGCCCTGGGGGGACAATGTTCTCTGGTGTTGGGTGCTCTACTGACTGGTTGTCAGGCTTCCGAGAAGGAGGTGAAGGTGGAGGGGCGGTGCCTGGTCTTGGATATCACCAGAGGCAAGTGTTAGATCCCCTGACACCTGGTCTGTAGTCAGGTTCTCAGTGTTTCCTAGTGGAGCAGACAATGGCTTAGAGGGCAGCATCTGGTCCAGCTCTATAGTGGAGTCAGAAGCCTTAAAGGCCTGATGTTAGTCCGAAGCCTCAGTCAATGACAGCCTGGAAGGTGAGTTATGCTACTTCTGGTGCTCACTACCCCGGTATCACCTGGAGTTGTCCAATCCTGTCACCCTGTCGGATGACCCAGGGTCTACAACCTTGTGGACAGCAGGCTCTGACCTGCCACCCGATGTAGAGTGTGCCTGTCCTGCAGACTGAGACCCTAGAGCATGCTTGAGGGGTTGGATAGCCAGGGATAAGGGGCTTGAGAAAGTCCAAACCCAGAAGACTCCCCACCATGCACCTGAGAAGAAGCTGAGGGCTTCCTCAATTGTGACCCCGGGGGAGTCAGTAAGACCGGGGGGGGGACTGAGTCTGACCTTGCTCCGGAGGTCAAAGACTTGAAAGTTTTCACTGGGGACCTGGGATGGGATTATAACCCGGACCTGTCCTTGTCCCAGTGATGGTGTTTCCCACTCGATTTCTTCTTTCTGGGGGAGGAATCCTTTGCTGAAGAAGAAGACGAACTGTTCCCCCAACTGGGTCTTCTGCATGGCAGCCACTTGCTGTTCAAGGAGGTACACTTTTAAGGTGTTCAGACAGTGGATTCTGGTCCTCCTGTGGAAGCCTTGGTAGTGCAGGAAGTCATCCAGCCTGTGGTCAGGTCCTAGGCAGAGTAGGCAGGTCAAATGGCCGTCTTTCACTGGAATCTGTTTTCAGCACACACGCTTCAATTTCTACTGCTCTGAAGAGGAAGATGGCTGGGAAAACATACACGATGAACTCGAAACTCGGATGAAAGATGTTAACTGCATGAAGCGCAAAAATGGTGGTTGACTGGAAGCAGGAGACATCCATGGAGCAGATATACATGGGTCAATGGTGGTAAGAAAACTTGAGGTGGTGCCAGGGTAATCGCCCCTTTATATCATGGGAGTCATCGGGGGTGGAGCCGACATTAGGGAGGCGGTCCCTGCCTAAGATTGCTAGCTAGAATTTTTCCATGTGGTTCAAGTGCCTGGTGGCATAGTCCTAATGGTGTTACCTACTGCAAGAGCTCTATCTCGAAATGAGATCTAAGGGTCAGCCACCCAGACATACACAATCACAGGGAGGTCAACCTGGAGAATAAAGAACATAACAAGAGTGCAACCCCCCACACCCGCACACACCATTAGACACCATTTAAGCATGGCATGTACCTCAGGAAAATCAAACTCCACAGTAATGGCTCCATGAACTAAATCCGGACAGGGAAAATGAAGAATCCATAACAGACCCTCAGAGTGTAGGTGATGGATGGTCAGAAGTTAGGTATACTTGTATGGGGAATTAGGGTTAGCCAAAAGGGGTGACTAGACATAGGCACATGTACACACAGCCAGACTCTTACCCCTCCATAGCGATGTCTCTGACACCCCAAAAGGGGTCAACAACAACAAATCGTTCTCAAAGAATGAAGCAAAGGGACCTTGGTGCTGCTCCAGAGGGAGTCTAAACATAATCTACCCACTCCTGCTAACATACACCACCCACAATAAAAAATTCCCTGATGTACAAAGGTCCTCCCATGCCCCCCCGATAATAGGCACCACCACAAATAAAGCATTCCCTGCAGTCAAGTGGTCTGCCCATGCCATCTCATACCATGTGCCATCAAAACTAAAGCCTTCTCTGGTATCCAGTGGTCATCCATGCCCTCGTATAACATGACCCACTACAAGTGAAGCATTCCCTGGTGTTCAGAGGCCCCACCAAAGCACTTGCTTACTAGGCACAAACCAGAATAAAGAATTCACTGGTGACCTGCAGTCCAAACTAATCACTTTCATACCAGGCAGCAACAAAAAGTACTTCCCTGGTATCCATTGGTCTGACCCAGTCCCTCCCATATCAGATGCCACCAAAATAAAGAATTCCATGGTGTCCAGTTGTCCCCCCATGCTATCCCATGACAGGCCCCACCACAAATAAGGTATTAACTGGTGCCTAGCAGTCACCCCATGCCCTCCCATAACAAGTCCCTCCTCAAATACAACATCCTCTGGTTTCCAGTGGCCCCACCCAAGCAGTCTCAGATCAGGCATCACCACAAGTAAGTCATTCCTTGGTGTCCAGTGGTCCCACCCAGACACTCCCATACCAGATGCCACCAGAAATAATGAATTCACTGGTGTCCAGTGCTCACAAAAGCAATCCCATGCCAAGCCCACCATAAGTAAAGCATTCCTGAGTGTCCAGAGTCCCATCCCAAGTAGTTCCATACCTGGTGTCACCAGAAATACAGCATTCCCTGGTGCCCAGTGTCCAACCCAAGCACTTCCGATCTGGGAGACAGAAAAATATAACATTTCCTGGTGTCCAGTGGTCCCCTCAAGTCATCCCATTCCAGGTGTTAACAGAAAAAAATGAATTCTCTGGTGTCTAGTGGTCACCCAAGCAATTGCATACCAGGACCCTTCAAAAGTAAACCATTTACTGGTGTCCAGAAGACCAACCCAAGTGGTACCAAACCAGGCACCTCAAAAAAGAGAATTCACTGGTGTCCAGAGGTCACCCATGCCCTTCCATACCAGGCACCACAATAATGAATTCTACAGCATCCAGTGGTCCCCCTGTGCCCTCCCATAACAGGCCCTACCACTAATACAGCATCCCAGGTGCCCTGCAATCCCCTCATGCCCTCACACAACAGGCCCCACCACAAATAATGCTTTCCCTGGTGTCCAGTAGTCCCAACCAAGCACTCCCAAACCAGGAGGCAGAAAAAATAAAGTATTCTCTTGTGTCTCTTTTCATATGGCTTCTGGTGCAGACCCTGCATCATTTCAGTTGCCCTCCTCTAGAGTGCCTCCATCCTGTCTATGTCCTTGCAGAGATGGGGGTCTCTAGAATTGCACA
The DNA here is from genome assembly GCA_016271365.2 of Neoceratodus forsteri. Taxonomy (NCBI): domain Eukaryota; kingdom Metazoa; phylum Chordata; order Ceratodontiformes; family Ceratodontidae; genus Neoceratodus; species Neoceratodus forsteri. Next base: position 652,117,438 of record CM057450.1, on the reverse strand, counting down.
CAATACTCCAGATGGGGTCTCACCAACTGTCTGTACAGAAGGATAACAACTTCCTGTTTTCTACTGGTGATGCATCTCCCTGTGCATCCCAGCACCCCCCAAGCCCTCCTTACTGCCTTCTAACATTGCTTGCCTACCTTAAGGTCATCTGATATGACTACTCCCAGATCCTTTTCCATTTTTGTTGTTGTTATTACTCGCCCCCATTGTGTACTCTTCCCCTGGGTTTTTGTTTCCCAGGTGCATTACTTTGCACTTCTTTGCATTGAATCTAAGCCACCTTACTTTTGACCATTCCTCCAACCTTGCAAAGTCCCTTCTTATCCTTTCCACCCCCCTTGTGTATCAACTCTGTTGCAGATCTTTGTGTCATCTGCAAAGAGGCATGCTTTTCCTTCCAGGCCCTCCACAATGTCACTTATAATGACATTAAAGAGGACCGGTCCCAGTACTGAACTCTGTGGTCCCCCACTACTAACCTCCCTCTCTTCGCAGTAGACTCAGATTATTCTCTTCATCCTGTTGTCTAGCCAATTTTATATCCAGGCTACCACTGAGACCAACTCCCAGGCTGGCTAACGTGTTTATTGCGGTAATCTTTTGTGTGGGACTGTGTCAAATGCATTGCTGAAGTCTAGGTAGGCTATGTCCAGAGCCCCTTCCTGGTCTACTATTTTGGTCACCCAGTCAAAGAAATCTATGAGATTCATCTGACATCATTTTCCCTGCTCTGAATCCACACTGCCTTGGGTCCTGTGCCCCACTGGCCTCTAGGTGCTCAACATATCTTTCTTTCAGAAGTGATTCAATCATTTTACCTACCACTGAGGTCAAACTAACAGGTTTGTAGTTTCCTGCCTTTGCCTTGCTCTCCCTTTGTTAAAGGGAATCACATCCACCCTCCTCCAGTCCTCAGGTACCACTCCATCCTCCCATCATTTGTTAAAAAAGATAGTCGGTGGTGTCACTAGTTCTCCCCTTAGTTGTTTTAGAATTCTGAGGTTAATCACATCAGGCTCCATTGTCTTGTCCATGTTTAGTTTTAGGCATTCTTTGAGGACCCTTTCTTCTGTGAATTGACTGGTATTGACCCCCCCATCCAGAGTGCTTCTATTGATTGGATTACGTACCTCCCCCTCCTCTACTTTTGTCAGTACTAATCAGAAATATTTACTTAGTATCCCTGTTTTTTCACTGTCACCCTTTGCCTACACCCTCCCCTTTATTAAGCTTCACTGTCCCACCCTTGGTCTTTCTTCACTCCCTAATGTACCTATAAAAGGTTTTATTCTCCTTCTTAACTGAGATGGCTATCTTTTAGGTTTTTGGTTTTTCTTTTCCAGTTGTTCAACCAGAAGTGGCACACTAAGCTGAAAGCTTGTTTACAGGTGCGACCTGGGAGCACAGAAAGTTAAGTGACTTGCTCAGGGTCACACAGAATGCAAGAGGCGGCTGTGGGATTCAAACCCAGGTCTACAGATTTGCAGCTCAGAGCCTTAAACCACTGTGCTATACTGCCTCCCTAAAGAGGTAAGGATGCTTAGTAGCAAAGGGAGCACTGTGGTGGTGGAGGACTTTGATCTATCAGGTGGGTAACATGGGCACTGGACAGGGGACATGTGGTGGACGTCCTATACCTGGATTTTAGTAAGGCATTTGATTTAGTGCAACACAGCAGATTGACCAGCAAGTTGAACAGTCTAGGAGCAGGGTAGAAGCTTGTCAGATGGGTCAAGAACTGGCTGCAGGATAGACAGCAGAAGGTAGTTGTGAGGGGCAAGGCATTGGTACCCAGGGCAGTAACAAGTGGTGTCCCACCATGCTTAGTGCTGGGACCGGTTCTGTATAACATTTTCATTTGCTGACACTGCAGTAGAGATCAAGAGTAAGCTCAGTCTCTTTGCAGAACAAACCAAGATCTGTGTGCAGGTGAATGCTGGGGGGTAGGGGTGGTAAAACTCCAGGAGGATTTGGCACGACTGGAAGAATGGTCTTATACTTGGCAGATTGATTCAATGCCAAAGCAAAGTAATCCTTTTAGGTGCCAAGAACACAAAGTACAGTTACTGTTTGGGGGGAGGGATGCAGTTATCCATGACCAAAGAGAAGACGGATCTGGGGGTAATGGTAACTAGGTAAATTAGCCACTCAGCCCAGTGCAGGAAGACAGCAGCAAAGGCCAACACGATGCTAGGGTGTCTAGCAAGGAGTATTAATTCTAGGCATGGAGAAGTCATCTTGCCCCTGTACAGGTCCCTGGTGATGCTGCACTTGGAGTAGTGCAGTTCTAGCACCCCAACTTAAAGAGGGACATCAAACTACTGGAGGGGTACAGCGCAGGGCAACAAAAATGATCCTGGGGTTGGAGGATGAACCTTATGAGGAGAGACTGAGTGAGCTCAATATGTATACCCTTGAGGACAGAAGAAAGAGAGGGGGGATATGATTGAGACATTCAAGTACCTGAAGGGCATGAACAGAATATGCACCGGGAGTTTGTTAAATCTAAAAGGTGGAGGGGTAACCAGAGGACACTCTTTGAAGTTGGAAAGGGGCAGGTTCAGGAGGAAGATGAGGAGACACTTTTTCACTAAAAGGGTGGTTGCAGGGTGGAACACACTGCCAGAGGATGTTATATCATTATAGACAGTGGTGAGCTTCAAAAGGGTGGGGGACAGTTTCAAAGGGAGGGTTCAAACCGTGAGGGGGTAAGAGGTGGGTTTGATGAATAAGGTGTGGAGGGGGGCAGCTGCAGTCTATTGGACTGAAGTGCTGCACACTCAAGCAATCTATAGAGACCGCAAGACCTGTATCTGCTTGCAGTTTTGTATGTTGGTAAGAGCAAGTGGGGATGGGTAAAAAAAAGTGGAATATCAGGCAAAGGCACTACACAAGTACTTCTACTCCATGTTCACAAAGGAGATGGATGAACCAATACCACAATGGAAAGGAGGGGAGGGAAGGGAAGGGGGATGGGTTCATCCAGGAGGATAAGGTTCTAAAATGCCTTAAAGCACTGTGAGTAGGCAAGGCATCAGGACCGGATGGTGTACTAAGAGTCCTGAAGGAACTGACAAATGTGTTAACAGGTCCTGTGGTAGACCTGTTTAATGCCTCCCTGGACATGGGGAATATGCCAAAGATTGGAGGATGACTCATGTGGTGCCCCTCCACAACAGTGGACCCAAGGATGAACCGGTCAATTACAGACTGGTAAGCTTGACTTCTATAGAGGAGAAGTTGATGGAGACCATGATGAGGGAAAGGTTGGTAACCTTTCTGGATAGTAATGGAAAACAAGACAAGAGACAGCATGGGTTTGTTTCGGGTAGATCTTATCAGATCAACCTAATCATTTTCTTTGCTTCTTTCTTGCAATTTCTTTCATGCTACAGATGTCCTGTATCTAGACTTCAGCAAATCTTTTGACTCTGTGCTAAACATGAGGTTACTGGGCAATCAGAGGAACATGGGTGCAGGGGAGAAACTAGTGGGGTGGATTAGGAGCTTGCTTCAGGGCAGACATCAGAGGGCAACTGTAAGGGAGGGACACATCCAAGTTAAAATCCGTAACCAGTGGGTACTGAAAGGTTCAGTGTTAGGCCCTGTTTTATTCAATGTCTTCATAGGTGACACTGCAGAAGAGGGTCAAGAAAAGAATCAGCCTGTTTGCTGAAGACATAAAGATTTGTGAAAAAGTGGACAGTGAGGAAGGGAAGTGGGCACTCAGGGAGGATCTAGCAAGACCTGAATTAAGGTCAGAAGAGGGGCAATTGGTGGCTAATGCCTTGAATTGCATGGCCATGCACCTCGGAGCCAGAAACCATAGGACCAGCTACTGGTTGGGGTGGAGTGTAGGTAGTTTCTGAGGAGGAGAGGGACTTAAGGGTACTAGTAACAGCTCTGCCACTGCCAAGCAACAGACCAGATGCCCCCCAGCTCAGAGGACCAGCTGGTGGGATCCATATGAGAAATAATGTGCTGTGTAACACAGTGAGAACAATGTGTATCCATGGGTGAGCTCCTCATCACCCTTCTGCATGTCTTACATTGTTTCATAATGTATGAACTCCTGAAAGTTATGGTGCAAAAACAGAAAAAACAAGCATTTATCAATGCCGAATGTTGTCATGCTGGCATTGGCTTTGGTAGTGCAGTGCGGAAACACATTTTTGGCAGGATGTGAAAAATGACAGCTGTACTGTTCATAAGGAGGTGTAAAAAAATGGCAGTGATGAAAATGTGGCATATAAGTATTGCAAATTTGTGAAGTTACAAGGGTGCATGGGAAATACGCAAAGCACACTTGTAACACAGTCATCTTATTGAGTTTCGGCACCAGATTTTCAGCATAGGAATTTTAGCACCTCTGCTCATGTACAGTGTCACTGTCATTTCCTCAAACTGTCCCAAAAAGTGATTTTGCACAGCGACTGCACTATTGTGTGCTGGATGTGTGAAAACACATTTCAGGCAGGATATGTAAAGTGACAGCTGTACTGTTCATCAGGAGGTGTGGAAAAATGCCAATGGTGAAAATCCTGAGTGAAAATATTACAAATGCATGTTATGAGTGTGCGTGCAAACTCTTAGCGCACATAATAACATCAATCATTCAGAATGTAGTGACCAAATTTTCAACATAGGCATTTTAGGACCTCTGCTCATGAACAGTGTCACTGTCATTTTCGTAATCTGCTCCGAACACTGATTTTCCACAGCGACCGAGGTATTGTGTGCCGAAAGTGCAGAAACCCAATTCAGCCAGGATGTGAAAATGACAGCTACTTTTTCACAAGGAGGTGTAGAAAAATGACAATGTTGAAAATCTGGCATGAAAATATTGCAAATTCGTGAAGTTACGAGAGTGCATAGCAACTGCACAATGCACACTCATAAAACAGCCATTTTGGGTTTTTTTTCCACCAAATTTACAATATAGGCTTTTTGAGAGCCTACCTCATGAACACTGCCACTATCCTTGCATTAATCAGTCCTGAAAGGTAATTCCACGCAGTGACTGCGAAATCACCTTTTGGGACCCATTAACGTCATAACTGTGAAAGAATTTATGAGGAAGGGTCCCAAAAACCCATGTTGAAAATTTGGTGAAAAAATTCCAAAAAATGCCTAAGATATGCATCAAAGTTGAAAAAAAAACATATTTATCCCATTATACTGCTTACCGGCATTTCCTCAGTTCATGGTCAGCTTTGAAGAGTGAAGCGTGTTCCCGGACATTGAAGATCTGAGCTCCAGAGGTAAGTATGGGGTGGGGGGTGGGCAGGCAGGGTGCACAGGGTGTGACAAGGGGTGGTGGGTAGGGAGACTACAAGGGACTGTTTTCTGCTTACAGGTACTAAAAACACATTATGGATGGTTTTCTTTTTATAGGGGTTTCTTTTTGGGGGGTATGGTAGCCGATGGGGGATTGGGCACCCTCATCGACACAGAAGAAGGGGGGACATCATGCCGACGAGGAGTGTGCTCCCCTGTCAGCACATTAAAGAGGGAAAGGCGGGGACGGATGCCAACAGGGATCGGGCACTCCTGTTGGCAAACAACAAAAGCAGAGCGGTGCATGTTGGGGGGTTACAAAATGATAGGGAAAAAAACGACCGATGCAAAAAGCGAGTAGGCCCTGGGAACTGAACCTTTCACCCTCCCAACCCTAGCTTGTCACCAACCCACCACTCTACATGACCAGTTTGGCAACCTACTACTGCACTATGCCCTACAAACCCTCCCTTCCCTTCCTCCCATCACATGGCATGGTCCCTCCCCTCCATTTGCTTGTACATATAGCGACATACCATCGCTGTATTCACCAACCCCACCATCTAGTCACCCTCTTTTTCCAGTATCCCTTTGTAAAAGTACAGTGATTGAGTCACCCTTTTTGAAAGTGCTCAATCATTGTCACTTAATACACAGGCTACCATCTGAGGGTGGGGTGGACCCTGTAGACACCAGAGAATGAAGTTTGCATAATAGTGCAAGGTGCTTGATGGTGAGTGTGAAGCCTCTGACACTGGAGAATCAGTGTTGTGATATGGTACCATATCTCTTGGTGGGAAGGGAGTCCAAGACCCAATGCCATCAGATATAAACCATTCCATGTTGCCCAGTGGTACACCAACACTTTTCAAGACCATACACTATCTCAGAGAAAGCATTCCCTGGCGTCTGTGAGTCCCCCCCCCCCCGAGGCATGACACCATAACACAACATTGAATTCTTGTTATCAGGGGCTTCCAAACCACCTCAAACACCCAGAACCATCACAGAAAAAAGCATTCCCTGGTCTCCAGTGGTTCTCCCACCCTCAGATACCCAGCACCATACCTTAACATGGATTCAAACAATAATCATTCTATGTTGTGCAGGTGTGGTATAATGAACAGACACCATGCACAGCTGCTTGTTAGATGGCATTGGATCTCAGAGGGTGGTGGGTGAGCCACCTGACCACCAGGGAATGCTATTTGTTGGGTGGTGCCAGGTGTTACGATACCTGCTATCATCGAACAAACAGCATTACCTGGTGTTAGGGGGCTGCCCACCACCCTCCGAGACTTGGTACTGTGAAACAAACAGCATTGCCTAGAGTAAGCTGGTTCCACCTAATGTTCTGAGACATGGAACCATTATCCAAAATGCAGAGCGAGACTGCTTCCTTGTCGCTTACCTAGCCCATTCAGTATCCATGATCTAGCCCCTCTGTAGCTGGTCTGCTGTGCAAAAACTGGAGTAAAAGGAAGCTGTTAGCACATCTTTAAAGCAACACAAGAAAAAGCAAATAAACAAATATGAAATTGACTTGCTATCATTGTACTACTATACTCCCCTGACCCTATATTGACAGTTGGCTTCTGCTGTGTTATTCCCTGAGGGACCTAATTTTGGCTCAATTTCAGTTCCTGGTTCAGAAAATAATAGTGGCCAGGAGTAGTAATAAATAACCACGGTGGTAAAGTCTACCTTCTAAACCATCTAGGGTGAAACCCATCCACCATATTTTCTGTCCCAAGAACTGAAATCCCCCCTACCCCTTCATCTACCTTCCAAATTTGTTTACAAAGTTGTCCCTTTTTTCCTGTCTTACTATAGGTCAACAACCTTTGTTTGTTGGTCACCCTGTAGCTCCTTTGAGTTCAATCCGGTGACTTCTCTAACAGATTTGGCCTGCCATAAGACATCAATGCAACCACCAACTCTCATCCAGTGGGCTCTGGAAAGGAAAAGAGAACAAAACAAAAAATAAAAATAATTTTACAGTGATAACGCTTCCTTATCCTGCTCCTAGAGCATTCAGTGTCCCCACTGGTCTGCTGAGCAAAAAACAGGAAAAATGATAAACTGGTAACACTGATAAAAAACAATTTAATAAATAAAAAATAAAAACATCAAATGAACAAGTACGAAATCCACTATATATCAATGTCCTGTTGTTCTCGCAGATCATCTCTCTCTTTTCCCTCTGTATGGCACATATCAAAGATTTTACCAGTCTGCCGTGCCCTGCCTGTATACACACACAGCCACACTGCCATGTCTTGGAGTGTTGGGGTGGAACCCACGTAAACAAAGGAATGCTTATTTTGTTATTGTTCTACATATCGGTGGGTGGGGTAGAACCAAAGAACACCAGACAATGTAGCTTGTTTGATGGCGCTGTGTCTCAGAAAGTGGCATGAGCACCTGGACACCAGGGAATGCAGTTTGTAGGAATGATACCAAGTGTTCCAACACCCAGCACCAACCAACAAACAGCATTACCTGATGTTTGTGGGTTGCCCACCACCATCTGATGACCAGCACCATCAAACACACATCATTGCCAGTTATACGTGGGTTCCACCCTACCCACCAAGATGTGGCACCACTGCATAAAATGTCTTTTTAGTCCCCAGTAGTTACTCTCCCTCTCTCCCTGCTGGATGACATAAGTCAGGTTTAGTTTCCCAGCCTGCCCTTTCCCTGCCTGTATGCATAAAGTCACGCTGAGTCCAAAAATGAACCTTGTTATTTCTGTTATTATAAAATTTTACTTAGGTCCCCAGTAGTCTGTTTCTCTCTCTCCTCGGCATGGCACAAGTCAGAGATTTATGTTTACTTGCCTGCCCTTGCACTGACTGTACACACACAGCTGCACTGAAGCCAGAAATATACTTCATTTATGATTTTGGTGACTGCAAAATGTCTATTCTGTCCCCAGTAGTCTCTGTCTCTCACTATCCTCTGCATGAGGTAAGCCACAGATTTATTTTGCTATCCAGCCCTTGCCCTGCCTGTACAAACATAGCCACACTGAGGACAGGAATAAAATGTGTGATTTCTGTGACTGTAAAATTACTCTTTGATCCCTGTTACTTTCTGTCTCTCCCATGGGCATGATACAATAGAAAATACCATAATGTCATGGAAAGTAACATGGAATCTTGAACGTCCACCCAAACAGCCTCCAGAGATGGGCACGGCAAACCCCATTCAGCACCCCATAGTGCAGTTTTAGCATTGGGAATCATGGCAGGCTTCAGGTGTGGACAAGAATCAACAATCTTGATTATCTCATAAGCCCTAGAGAGGACTCAACAACCTTCCCAGCCACAGCCAAATCTGGAAGTGGATCAGTTGGAGGCTTACACAAAATCAAGGACTTAGTCCCACTATAGCTACCAATAGATTGCCAACATTGCTAACCCCTCCCCCAATAAAAGCAGCAAAGCAGAGCATGCCCCCTTCCATGAACTTACAATAAGAAAAACAGAATAATTACTGTACATAATGAAGTTATAAACCCCTAGACTCACTTATGAATTAATTTTCTTCTCAAATAGAAAAGTCAAAGAAATCACCATTACAAACCCACCTCACTCCTATCATTTCCAAAAGGGGACCCTGTGGCAAGAGCAGCTTTGTATTACAGTTGAAGCTGAACTATATGAAATAACTGACTGGGTTACCTACTGGTGTTAGGAATCGAACTGCAACTGCTGAGTATAAAAGTAGATCACATTAGAACAGGAGCAAGTAACAGATGTGCTGCTGTTCTGGGGTTAGGCAGACCTAGTTCCTGAAAGTGGAAAGGGGAGCTGCAAAGAAAGTCAAGAATCCTGAATCAGAGACTGCTCTCCTGACTCAGACACCTACTCCCCTGTGGATGTAGTGGGCCTCCTTGCCTAAAGTGTAATGCACCAAGTCCTCCCAGGCTTAGCCCCCGCTGTTGCCCATCTGGCCTAAGTTAAGTGGGTCAGGCTCCAGCAACAAGCATAACAGCCATCTGCCCCCCCCCCCCCCGAAAGCCATGCACCAACTCCTGGAAGGTGATCGTTCCATCATGGTCAGAGTTGAGCCACTGGAAGAGTTCTTTTTGACATTTAATGTATTTTATTCAAGTTTCACTTGATCGCACAATGCAGTACATACCACAAGAGGTAAGACAGTAAGCAATGTCAGTACACATTACAAGGGTAAAACAACTGTTCCCACCCACCCTATTAGACCCCTAAACCCCTTCATGGTCCCCCCACCCAGAACCAGAGCCAGGAGGTTATACTGGCTGAAAAGCCTTGTGTTTCTTGGGTGTCAGTTTCCCATGAGCTAGTTAGTCTTTCACAGGTAGGTCCCACTGGGTATTAGCCACAGGAGGCCAGTAGCCTTAGCCAGTGGGAACATACTCATATGTTTAATGCAGTAAAGGGCTATCACAGCCTGATTCAAGGTGTAGAAGCAATTGACCATAAAGTGTGGAATTTCTCCCATTTTGTCCTATGTTGGAACATTGTATTTCTAAGATTAGCAATAGTTTTCTCTGTCTTCAAAAGATATAGAGCAAATCATTAAACCATTCCTTGTAAGTAATAACATGCTGGTCCTTCCAGTGCCTTAAAACTATGTTTTTCACCATAAGTGATATAAGGTTAATGTAGTAACGCCTTTCCTTCAAGTCCACTGCAGAATAATCCCCAATAATACAAATTTGTGGTGTGAATAGATTTTGTATTCTTAGTAAGAGGTCTGCCTTGAATTCTATTAGAGACCACAAGGGGGCAACCGTGAGACATTCCCAGAATATATGTAACTGAGATCCCTGTCCCTCCCCCTCCCCCATGAAGCATTTGGTCCCTGGGAGACTACCCATTCAGTACAATTTCACGGGCATGAAGTGCATACTGTGTAATATGTAGAACTGTATTAATTGAAGTCTGTCATTGGCAGTATATTGATAAATCCCTTGCCACAATTTCTCCCAGTTAGAGCAGGCATTGGGGAGGATCTCTAGCCAATATTGGGAGCGGTCCACCAGATCGGGATTAAGTTTAGATTGCAAGGCTACAACTAGGCAGGAGACAGTGTGAGGCTGCCGAGCCAAAGTTTGGAATTCACAAAAGGTGTCCCTACAATTAATGTCCCACGGGCCTGTTCCAAACCATTTGATTAACATATGTATAATTTGTTAAATGAGAAAAGAATACTTTGACAGTAAGTGGAACTGGTCCAGTATCTCTGAGACTGACCCCACCCTACCTTGGAATACTAAGTTGCTGACAGCAGTCTGCATAGCTATATTCAGTTTATGCGGAAACAACAGGTTACCACCCACCTTGAGGTTAGGGTTACCAAACAATGGTTGTGAAATGTCTTTGAAATTTTCATACTTGAGAGACTTACTGTACATAACTGATTATGGACCTTAACTGAAGTATATAGGACTGTTTTTTGCAGAGGTGCCGGCAGCTTTTGAGGAAGTGTGTACCATAGGCTAGAAGATGACAGCCTCAGGTCTTTGATGATGTGGGGTTCAATTTACAGTCATAGAGGGGTATACTAGGGGTCATCAGGGGCAGGAAGGGGTGCTTCCCAATGCAGGTATTTAGCCATTTGACTAGCCAGGTAATAGTGTTAAAATTAGGGATTTTGAGTCTCCCCTTGGACTTCGGGGCACAGAGATGATTATATGATCTCTGTGGATGCTTATTACGCTATATAAATTTAGAGATAAGACCATGGACTCTATGGAACCAGGTCAAAGAGAGGTGAATGCGCAGCATATTAAGTGGGTAAAATAATCTGAGCAAGACATTCATTTTGACAAAGTTGATTCTTCCCTGTACAGAAAGGTAAAGGGGGAGACCATCTGATTAGGTGTTGTTGGATAGCTGAAAGGAGATTGGCCAGATTGAGCTTTCTCAAAAGAAAACTTGAGGGTGCAAGGATAATTCCTAGATATTTGAGTCTGGTGGACCATGTCATGGCAAGGGACGCTATATCTGTCTTGCTCACGTGGGGGTTTAGAGGCATAACCTCAGTCTTGCTCAGGTTCAGCTTATAGTTAGAAAACTGGCTAAACTCTTTTATTATCTCCAGAGCTTGTGGGATAGACTTGATTGGATCAGTGACGTGCAATAAAATGTCGTCCGCATAAGATGACAGCTTTAATTCGAATGTGCCAACCCGGGATACCAGATAGGCTTGAGGACAACTGCAACTGTTGAAGCAATGGTTCTAAGTACAAATTGAACAGCAAGGGTTACATTGGACAGCCCTGTCTTATTCCAGAGTATAGTGGGAACGTGGTGGAGAAAATCCAGTTACAGTAAATTTTGGCACTTAGCTTGGAAGAGAGAGATCTGATCCAGGAAATAAATTTAAGGGGGAAACCAAATCTAGTTAACGTTTCAAAAAGAAAAGGCCAGCTGACCCTATCAAAAGCCTTCTCCGCATCCAGGGAGACAAGCACAATTGGAAGGTCCACCGCCCTGGATGTCGAGAAGATGTGAATCAGTTTTCGGAAATCGTCAGAGGGATTCCTGCCACTGACAAACCCAATTTGTTCAGGGCTAATTAAATTCTCTCAGACTTTAGTGATCTGGGAGGTCAGAATTTTAGCCAGCAGCTTGATGTCAAAATTCATCAGTGAAATTGGCTGGTAGGTTAACACTTTGTCCCTAGACTTACCAGGCTTCAGCAGGACAACAATAATAGCTTCTAATAGAGTAAAGTCTATGATCCCTTTTGCACACATGTAGTTAAATAGTTGGTGGAATACAGGAGTAAGCTCTTTTTCAAATGTTTTACAAAAATTAGATGGAAAACCATCCGACCCTGGAGCTTTGTTCAAATGGGGGGGGGGGTCGAATAGCTGTCGCAATTTCAAGTACTGATATGGGGGAGTGAGTTGAGCTTGCAGGTCCGGGCTAACAGTTGGAAGGGGGATATTAGATAAATACTCCTGTATTTCAATCAGTGTGGGACTACGATCAGGGAGACTATAGGGCTGCTGGTAAAATAACTGAAACTCCTTCACAATATCCTTAGGGGTTGTTAGGGGCCTACTGCCATCAAGGGGAGAGATACAGATAACTGGTCTAGACTCCTCTTGCTTTGGCAGCCTGAGAGCCAAGAGAAGGCTGGCTTTATCTCCTTGATCTATGTACATGGCATGTTTCTTAAAGAGGGCATATTTAGCTTTTTCTTTGAGGGTCTCCACATATTGGTCCTTGAGGACCATAAGACATTCTTGGTCCGCCTCGGAGGGGTGGGTAGAGAGAGACAGCTCAAGCTGTCAAATGGACATTAATAAAGATTGATCAGCTTCCTCCCTTTTGTGCTTCCTAGTAGCAGCCAGTCTAATAAATTCCCCCCTCAAAAAACATTTCAGAGAGTTTCATATTTGGTCATATGCTGGAATAGTACCAACATTTTGATCCATGAACTGGGCAATCAGTGTTTTGACCCTCTCAACTATCTCTTCTTGAGACAGTAAATGAACATTCAGTTTCCATAGGGTATCTTTTGGCATCCCTTGGGGTATGGTACCATCAAACCAAATCAGAGAGTGATCTGATAGTACTCTGGGGAGACACCACAGCCTATAAGGCCTGCTAACATTATTTGGTTCATCAGAAAAAAGTCAACGTGTGAGTGCGACTTATGATAGGAAGAGTAATAGGTATACTCCCTCGCATTAGGGTAAAGAAGACACCAGGGATCAAATAGCCCTAGTACTTCCATCATCTCATGTAGTGGTCGCTGAGCAGGGGAGAGATTATGACCCCTCTGGGTAGTTCTGTCTAGACTATTATCATAAGTAAGGTTCCAGTCCCCAGCTAAAATGATAGGCAGTTGTTTAAAGGGGGCTAACATAAGGGCTAATTTTGAAATAAATTCTGGGGAAGATTGGTTAGGACCATATGCAGTACCCAGGATTAATTCCCTGTGGTCTGAAAGGCCCCTTAGGAATAAAAACCTACCATGTGGATCAGCAATTGTTTGCAGTTCCTGGAATTGGACCCCTCTAGTAGATAGCATTGCAAACCCTCTTTGAGCAGTAGAATTGCCCACTGCATAGACACACCCTATTTGCCATCTACAAAATAAATTGTTCTCAGCAGTCATCAAGTGTGTCTCCTGCAGCAGTGCAATTCCTACATGTGTCAGGGCCAGATGTTTAAGAATTTGGTGCCATTTCACCCTGGAATGTGCACCTTTAATGTTTCACGAAACAATTTTCTTAGTAGAACAGATAAGCTAGGCATACTAGAGGGACAAGGTTGCCTTTAACCATATGTAACCAACAAGGTAACATATATACTAAAGCTCTCAGTGCCTGGTTGCATCCCACCCCCCACCCCATCCCTAACTAAACTCAGAATTCCTAACTAGCAACCAAAGTGAAAAACATGCCCTCCCCCAAAACCCACAGTGGGCACATACGTATTTCATGCAGAAATGCCCCAGAAAGTGTCCAGGATATGTAACATCCCCAGTCCTGATGACTGAGCTTCACTTATCGCAGTTGGCGTGATGACAGTCATGTCACCCACCAAGTCCTCTTCCCATCCCCCCACCCTTTCCCTACCACAGTACAGTAGTATTCTAACATCTAAACAAGCACTGTTAGAACCATAAAAATTAGAGACCAGGGGGTGAAGAGCTGAGCACTTCTGGTGCACAGATAATGGTAAGCCTTGTGCAATAAGTAGTTTCTTGCCCACCCATTGTATTTCTGCAACCTCTTTCAGGTGAGCTAGGACATGTTGTTTATCCAGAAAATGTAACATCCTGAAGATTAAAGATCGGGGAGGCATGGGGTGTAGCGACCTATTTGCCTGATACTTATTCAATGTATGTATTGGGTGAAGGCCCCACTCATTTTTCACACAGATTTTGGGCAAATACCATGGCTAAGGTCCATTCTTCCCCTTCAGGGAGACCTAGGACTATTGGTTATTGTGCCTTGAGCACCCTTCGAGGTCTTCTAAATGGTCTTCAGTTTTTTTTAAGTCGTTGGCACAAAGCAACCAGTTCCAGATCCAGCCTTCCTCTCCAGTCATCAAGGGAGGATATGCGGGCCTCATTGTCTTTAGTGTGGGTAGTGAGCTGGTCCACTGATGTTTTCATGCCCCTAAATTCAGAAGTGAGTGCCAACAAGGTTTCTTTCATTGGTGCCAGCACCTCGAGAAACCTCTCTTCCATAAGTGCTATTTGTGACTTGGCTGCAGGGGAGGTTTCAGCATTACTCGCTTCAGATCTCTTGGAGACCTTATCCTTAGCCAGGTTCATCAGAGGTGTATGTCTGAGCAGCGGTGTCCTCATATCCATGTCCATCTCTCAGACAATCTGCGGGTTAGCGAGGAGGTTTCCTGTCAAAATGAGCAGTGGATCATTAGCTACTACTATGCTGATGCAGTATAAGGTCAGTGGGCTCTGTGTACTGAAGCCAGAAGGTAGGGTAGGGGAGCTGTCTGGAAATGTGTCTTAGCTGGTAGCCATCACACTGGAAATTTCTGGAAAAGAGTTCTGAAACTTCCTTTTCTCAGTGAGGGCACACCTCCTGCCTTACAAGTTCAGCTTCATAGGCCTGGAAGAGCTGCAGCAGTCAGGCAAGCTCCTTAACCGGCATGGCTTCTATTCTAGACATGGACTACCATCCGGAGTTATCCATCCTTCACCTTCACACTATGAACATGCCCTGTGATTTTTCTTTGCCTGATAGGTATGGGCAGCACATATATTTCCTCTTAATGCCCCTCCAGCCCCTGCCCCCAATATCCACAGTCTCTGACAAATTCCACCACCCTCAAAGCCCTCATGCCCATCATCAACTTCTCTCATGTAATGTAAGCTGGGCTGATGAAGGAGTGGAGATAACCCACCATGAACAATCTACAACCCCTACAAGGACATGACAGGAATAGGGCAAAGCCTGTCCCCTTTGGCCAGCAGTCCCACTGGAAATGGTTTGGTGTCTATTCACAATACTCAGCTGAACATCCGTAATTTTTGCCCACCAGGCTTCTTCATTGCCCCCTTCGATCTGGTTTCTATAGTTAGCAGGGACTGATCAAGAGCAAAAAGGAGAAGAGGTCTGGCTTATAAAAGAGCAGACAAGTTGGCAGTAAAACAGTGAAGCAATTCGAATTGCAGAATAGCCCCAACTCCTAATGATATATATTCCACAACGGTGTGCTCACTGTGTATGTGGACTGCAACACAACCTTGAGCCCTCCCTCCATCTGGGGATTGTGTGTCTTGCATGTACCTGCTGTACCTTTAGTTATAGGAAAATCCTTGTGCCTGATGGGCACTCAGTATGTGCCCATCAACCCAACTAGTCAGTCAGCTCCTACAAGTCTGACTGAAATGCTGACCAACTATTTCTCCTGTGATGATGCAGCAGCACAGTTTGCAGGTCAACTCGTATCTGAATAATAATCAGTAAAAACATCTACCTAAACACAAAGATCACAAAATGTTAGACATGCAAATCTGATACTACAAAATGGCTCCCGATTAGCATACTTGCTTGAATGGGGAACAACAAACATGATTGAAGGGCATTCAGAATGTTGGTTTGCGAGCTCTGTTTGAAACGCACACCAATAATGGAACCTCGTAAAATAAAATCTTAGGAATAAACATGCTTTATAGCAAGTAAAGTAACATTTTGCTAAATGTAAAAAAACTGAAACCAAAATGAAACAGCATGGAATATTGACTACATTGAGGATCCTTTTTTTCTCTTTGCTATGTTGTACTTCCTAATCACCCTAATGTTGTAGAGCAACACCATCCAGTGGAAACAAAACTACTCTGTGATTTGAAGAAACAAACTTCAGCAGTAAGGGCACCAGCTTTTTTGCAATACTACTGCTTTCAAAACATGCTTACAATGGTAACAAGCTGTGAGGCAATACACATTTGCAAGAAGGGCTAACAAAACATTTCACTAGCCATTCCTTTCTAAAATATTATAAATACATCAAATTACAAATATAAACTTTCAAATCCCTCCACCATACACTTACTATTTATGCCATTTTGATTCCCTCATACATTTAAACATGCTAGTGACTATCATTCTAAATAAAACCAAACACACCTCAAGAGAAAAGCCTTGCTTCTGTGCTCCTACTGACTAAACAAAGCAGTTGATCTTTGTCCAGATCAAGGGAGGCAGTATAATGCAGTGGTTTAAGGCTTTGAGCTGCAAATCTGGAGACCTGGGTTTGAATCCCACAGCTCTTACAGACATACTGTGTGACCCTGAGCAAGTCACTTAACTTCCCTGTGCTCCCAGGTCACACCTATAAACAAGATTTCAGCTACTCCTGGTTAAACAATTGGGGGGAGAAAAAAAAATAGTAAAGCGTTCTTAGAGTGCCACACAGATTCTGGTGAATATGCAGCATTTAGCCAGCATAGCCGAGGCTCCCCTCGTGGGTACAGGTCGTGAGGGTATGGCGCCCTCCTGCAAGCTAAGGACCCCCGCAGCATTTCACCAGCATATCTAAGGCTCCCCTCCTGGGTGCAGGTGGTGAGGGTACAACACCCTCCCCTGAGCTAAGGACCCCTGCAGCATTTCGTCAAGTAATGTGCATCTCTGAAATAGCCTTCTAAGCATGCAGCACTGCAGAAAACACAGCCCTTAATTTTCTCTAGAGTCGGAGTAGGAGCCAAGGACTATTCTACCTTCTAATTTAAAGTTTCTCAAACTGACTTAAACGTTTTACTGACCCCACACGTGGAGATAGTTTTTTTTCCGAGTAATTTTCAGCATCTAGTGATCAGTTTTTTCTGAGTAATTTTCAGTGTCTAGTGATCATTTGAACTGGTTCTAGTGTGCGCCTTAAGAGCCATTTTGGTGGCATTTTCCCAGTTTGAATGAAGTGGCTCTTACCCTACGCTGCCTATCACATTGTATCTCTGTATAAAAAAAATCACTGTTTTCTGTTTGCTAACAAGGTCAGGTTCCATTACTGCATGCTGCTGTTTAAAAATCAATGTATTTTCAAGCATCCAAACTTGCCTTTTAATGCATAACCGAGGGATCTAAGCAAGCCCTGAGCCAGACCTTGCCTTGTTTTTTTCCTTTAAATCTCCCTCTTAATGCTGCAGCAAAGGCAGTAGTTAAAGTGAGCTGTTTAAATTTGAGTTATCTGTAAAAATCTTCAGAGTCTCAGTGGCCAAATCTCCACTTGATCCCAGTGAGTGCAAAAGGGCCGTTTT
This sequence comes from Neoceratodus forsteri, assembly GCA_016271365.2. NCBI lineage: Eukaryota > Metazoa > Chordata > Ceratodontiformes > Ceratodontidae > Neoceratodus > Neoceratodus forsteri. The sequence goes on along the minus strand of CM057450.1, from coordinate 652,099,924 downwards.
GGTGCCATTCTCAGTTTAAAATAATAAAATAACAAAGAAAAAAAGAAAGAAGCTGCTCTCACCCCCACTCTGCCTAACAACATTATCTCTGTAATAGAAAGAAAACAAATTGCTGTTTCTGCTGCAAATAAGCCCAGGACCTTTTATTGCTTGCTGTTGCTTAAATTTAAATTTAAGGTATTTTACAATACACTTGCCATTTGAAGCATAGCCAGGAAGTGTACGATTCAGCAGACATTGAATCTGCTTCAGTTTTACTCTCTATAGTGCTCTTGCTGCTGCAGCATGAGAAAGTAGTTAAAGCATCTTGGTTTCTTTATACTAACATGTAGCCTGCTGCAATCGCAGTGCTCCTAACGCAATATAAAAAAAAAAAAAACACATCACACTGTCATTCGGATTCCAACACTCCCCGCCTCCCCCACCTGCATCTCTGCAATCTCACTGTTTGTTCTTAACTCCTTTCCTCTGTTTCTTCTACAGCATATCCAAGGCTACCCTTGTGGGTGCAGGTTGTGAGGGTACGGCACCCTCCCTCGAGCTAAGGACCCCCGCAACATTTCGCCAGGCAACAACGTGCGTCTCTGAAACAGTCTTCAAAGCGTGCAGCACTACAGAAAACACAGCCCTGAATTTTCTCCAAAGTCGGAGTAGGAGCCACAGCTGATGCTACGCATCAGCAGCCCCTCTGCCCCCACCATCACCCTAGGTTGACTTGGTATCATATAGTGGGTCTCAGGTGACCTGAAAAAAAACAATCAGGCAATTCTCCCAGTTGCAGACTAGCTGCTATTTCTGCCAAAATCATCCTTGCACACTGCCTGGTGTGTGAAACTTAGAATACTCTTAATCCCAATTATCTCTGCTAGCCTTATATCTCCCCTCCCTTCACAGCAACAACAAGCCCATTGCCTTTCTGGAATCATAGCATATACACTTACATGTCCTGCACTAAATATCATCCCACATACTGCTAAGCCACATTACTTTCTCTCTTGCAGAATGATGGCATTGCCTTTTTTCTTCTCCATAACTCTCCTGCTCAGTGTCCCACCCCCCTGTCCCTTGCCTGCTAAACTCTCACACTACCCTCCAGCCCCAACCCCCCACTGCCCTCCCCATTGATTACCTCCTTCAGTAACCATGTTCTTCCCACCCCACCTCCCACTTGCTCCTAGCTATCTGCTCCCAGCACCCACGGCTACCCCCTTTCTTTATAGCCAAGAAATACTGTGTTTTGCCTGCTCTCATTTTGTCAACAATCTATCCCAACATGCAGGCCATACACTGCGTAATTATAAGTTGACCCTAAAAAGTGCCCTATCTAGGATCTCCATTATCTTACTGCTACTTATGGGCAATATACATCCCAATCCTGGCCCATCTGCCCCCACCCCTTGCCTATCAATGCAATTCAAAGAGCTACGACTGGCTGCCATAAATATCTGTAGCCTCCAAAAAAATCTTGCACCACTTCAAGCATGGGTCTGCCTCCACTACCCTGATGCACTTGCTGTATCCGAAAAATGGCTATCTCTAAACACCCCAGACTCGGCTGTATACATACCAGGCTATACATTGTTCAGATCAGACAGGCTGGATAGGCGGGGTGGTGGGTGTGCGCTGTACCTTCAGTATCAACTACAAGGTATTCAAATTCCTACGTTGTACCCTGTGGCAGGTGCCCAGGCCCTCACTCTTAGGATAGCAGTTGGCAAATCAGGTAAATCTCTCTACCTCATGTCAGTCTACATACCCCCTCGTAACCAAAAGAAGGCCTTCTCATGCATCCTAAATATCATCGCCCAACTACCAGAAAACTAGGAAATCATTGCCCTAGGAGATTTCAACACAAACTGGCTTGACCCCCATACATCCTCCATCAGGGATGCAGCCGCAACCCCAAAATCTCTCACAAATGGTCCTTAGCCCTACTAGATTATTGATCTAATTTTCACAAACCACTCTGAGCGCTTACAGGATGTCCAAGTCCTCACAGACTCACTCAGCAATCACTCCCCTGTTACCTGCTGCTGGTCTAATAGCTGAAAGCCCCCCCCCGAGGATCTCCTTATATTGCCAGATAAAGAAGGGGTCCCTGGCACATCTCCAAAACCATCTTCTCAACCTTGACTGGTCCTCACTAGATCACCAGTCGTCGGTGGATGCTGCCCTGTCCTTCTTCATTAGCTCCTTCCAAGCCACCTGTGACATATTTGCCCCCTTTGTTAAGCGAATAGAAACAAGCATTTGTCAATGCCGAATGTTTGCTTGCTGCCATTGGCAGTGGTAGTGTAGAAGTTACAGAGCTGCATAATAGGAATGGCAGTGAAGTATTGAACTGAAGCCAACCCCACCACCACCCTGCAGAGAGTGACAGGCATTGAGGTGTGTGTTTGGGTCATCAGGTATACTTATTACATGCCATTTCACCCACACCCACCCTGCAGGGACATTAACAAGTGTCACGGTTGGTGTTCCTTAGGGTCTTTGGCCCTTATGCGCACCCCATTTCATTAGGAAGTTCAGTGAGATGGGTGCGATATAGGAGAATGGGGTGAACTTTGGGGCCAAAGAGTCCAAGGCATACCTCGATGCCTCTCACTGGCTGCAGGGTGTGGAATGGTATAAGCATTACAGGCAAGAATCCCAAGTCACACCCCTGATGCCGGTCATTCTCTACAGGGTTGGGCATTATGGTTGGAAACCCTAATACCTCAGGCATTCATTGGTATTTTCACTCCAAATTTTCAACATGTTTTTTGTGACCCCACCTCATGAACAGGGGAATATCAGCTTGTTGACGAAAGCTGCTTATGCACAGCGACTATGGCATTTGCACCACAGGTGCAAAACATTCGAACAGGATGTAAAAAGAACAGCTGTACTGTTCCTTGGGGAGGTGTAAAAATAGCAATGTTACAAATCTGCAGTAAAAATATTAAAAATGAGTGAAGTCGGCGTACATAGAAACTGTACAGCGCACCCGGTAATATAATTAGGTTGAGGATTTTTACAGCAGATTGTCATCAGGCATTTGGTGCCTTCGATCATGAACAGTGTCACTGTGAATTTCTTAATCTGTCTAAACATTGCTTTCGCAGTCACTTTTCCAACAGCACCAATTGTTGTGCTACATGTGCGAAAACACATTTTGGGTGACATATGAAAAATGGCAGCTGTACTGTTCATAAGGAAGTGTAATAAAATGGCAATGTTGAAAATCTGGAGTGAAAATATTAAATTCGCAAACTTACGAGCATGCATAGAAACTGCGCAACGACGCCTGTAAAAACAGTCATTTTTAGGAATTTTTTCACCAAATTTTCAATATAGCCATTTTAAGACATCTGCTCATGAACAGTGTCACTGTGATTTTCTTAATGTGTCCCATACATTGATTTTGCACATCGACTGCACCATTGTGCGCTACATGGGCAGAAACAAATTTTGGGCAAGATGTGAAAAATGAAAGCATACTGCTCATAAGGAGGTGTAGTAAAATAGCAATGTTGAAAATCTGGAGTGAAAATATTGAAAATTCGCGAACGTATGAGCGTGCATAAGAATTGCGCAATGCACGCTCATAAAACAGTCATTTTAAGGAATTTTTTTACCAAATTTTCAACATAGCCATTTTAAGACATCTGCTCATGAACAGTGTCACTGTGATTTTCTTAATTTGTCCCATACATTATTTCGCACACCGACTGCGCCATTGTGCGCTACATGGACGGAAACACGTTTTGGGTGAGATGTGAAAAATGACAGCTGTACTACTCATAAGAAGGTGTAATAAAATGGCAATGTTGAAAATCTGGAGAGAAAATATTGAAAATTTGTAAACTTATGAGCGTGCGTAAGAACTGCGCAACGCACGCTCGTAAAACAGTCATTTTTATGTTCACTTGCGCGCATGCACAAGGAACATTTTGGGAGAGTAGCACACTTTGGAGGTGTGCCTTTCCCTTTCAATCCACTGCTCCATTGAGCAGGCATGGCGGTCCTGCACCAATGGGTGCGGGAGCTGTGTATGACAGCGATGGTCTTCGCTTCAAAAACCACCCGTCACACACAGCGCCAAGCCCCACGCCCCCAAAGCTTTGGTGCCATGTTGGGAGCCCACCCCAGCATGGCAAATGTCCCGATCATCTGCTGACAGGGTTGCCAATCCCCTGCTCGGCTCCGGCCCCAAGCCATCCTTCTGCCATGCTGGGGAGCCCACCCCAGGCGTGGCAAATATCCCAGCGTTGTCTGCCGACAGAGGTACCCTATCCTCGATGGTTCCTCGGCCCCCAGCCATCTTTCTGCCATGCTGGGGAGCCCACCCCAGCGTGGCAAACATCTGCCACTGCCTTCTAAAGCAAAAATGGTCCCCACGTAGCTTCTCCCAGTCCCCCTCCACAACCAGCACCCACCCTGCGCAACCTTCCCACCCCTCCACCCCAGCACCTCTGGAACTCGGTGCAGCAATCTTCCAGAAGTAGACCAGGAACATGTCTCTGCACTCTTCAAAGCCGACTGAACTGAGGAAATGCCCATTAAGCTATATAATGGGCTAGATAAGGGTTTTCAACTTTATTGCATATCTCAGGCATTTTTGGAATTTGCCAAATTTTCAACATGGGGTTTTGAGACGTCTTCTCATGAATGGTGTCACTGTCATGGCATTATTCAACGAAGGATGATTTCACGAGTTACTGCGCCAGTCACTGTCTTGAAATCAGCCTTCGATCAAATAACACCATGACAGTGACATCATTCTACAACGGGAACAAAAACCCCATGTTGAAAATTTGGTGCAAAAATTCCAAAATGACTGTTTTATTGAGCTTGCATTGTGCAGTTCTACGCAGGCTCATAAGTTCCCAAATTTTCAATATTTTCTCTCCAGATTTTCAACATTACCCATTCCACCACACCTCCTTATGAGCAGTACAGCTGCCATTTTCACATCCTGCCCAAAGCGTGTTTCCACCCAGATGGCGCACAGTGAGCGCAGTCGGTGAAAGAAATCAATGTATAGGACACATTAAGACAATCACAGTGACACTGATCATGAGCAGAGGTCTTAAAATGGCTGTGTTGAAAACTTGGAAAAAATTCTAAAAATGACTGTTTCACGAAGTGTTCATTGCGCAGCTCCTATACGCGCTCATAAGTTTACCAATTTTCAATATTTTCACTCACATTTTCAACATTGCCATTTTACCACACTCCGCCTACAGGCAGTGCAGCTGTCATTTTCACATCTTACCCAAAATGTGTTTCCACCCATGTAGCGCACAATGGCGCACGGTCGATGATGCAAACTCAATGTATGGGACACATTAAGAAAATCACAGTGTCTGCGTTCGTGAACAGAGATCTTAAAATGGCTATGTTAAAACTTAAGTGAAAAATTCTAAAAATAACTGTTTTACAAGCGTGCGTTCTGGGTAATGTGAAAATTCTGGAAACTTTCAAGGCGATGCGTGGGAACTGTGCAACTTGCGCTCGTAAAACAGTCATTGTTAGGAAATTTTTCACAAATTCAACATAGCCATTTTAAGATCTCGCTCAAGAACCGTGTTGCTGTGATTTTCTTAATTGTCTATGCATGATTTCACACCGACTGCGCCATTGTGCGCTATGAGCGAAGCTGCGTTTTGGTGAATGTGGCAACTACTACTCATGAGGTGTGGTAAAAATAACGGTAAAACGGAGTGAAATGGTCGTGGGCTTTCTGGCGTCGTGAAGCGTACTCTCGTAAAGCAGTCATTTTCGGAGACCCATGAAAACTAAACATAGCCATTTGAGCCTCAACTCATAAGCAGTGTCACTGTATTTAATTGCCTATACATTGATCTAACACCGACTAGCCATTTGCGTACAAAACGATACGTTTAGAGTGAAAAATGACAGCTGTACTATAAAGTGTAATAAAAAAACGTGTTGAAAAATCCTAAAAAATCGCTCCTGCGAAACGAACTCTAACACACTAAATAAGTCATTTTGGAATTTTGCCAAAATATTTTAAAATGGGGCTTTTAGGACCCCTTCTAAGTGATGTCACTGTCATGAAGTGTTATTCAGGCCCAAGGGTGATTTAGCACAGTGACTGCGAAATCACCCTTCGGGCCCAAATAATGCCATGACAGTGACATCATTCATGAGAAGGGGTCCCAAAAACCCCATGTTGAAAATTTGGTGCAAAAATTCCAAAAAATGCCTGAGATATGCAATAAAGTTGAAAAAACCCTATCTTGCCCATTATACAGCTTACCGGCATTTCCTCAGTTCGCGGTTGGCTTTGAAGAGTGCAGATGTGTTCCTAGTCCACCAAAGATCATCGTACTGAGCTCTGGAGGTAAGTATGGGGTGAGGGGGTATGTGGGGAGGCAGGGTGCGCAGTGGGTGGGTGCTGGCTGTTGGAGGGAGGCTGGGAGAAGCATTGTGGGACCGTTTTTATTTTGCAGGTTAAAAAAAGACGACATGGAACGTTTGCCATGCTGGGGTGGGCTCCCAGCATGACACAAGGATGGCTGGGGGCCATGGAGCCAACGAGGATTGGGCACCTCACAATATAGATCAGTTGCCACGCTTGGGGTGGGCTCCAGCGTGGAACCCAGTACTCCGGGGTGAGGACAGTGGAGCTGACAGGGGATTGGGCACCCCGTCGAAGCTATTCTGAGTTGCCACGCTAGGGTGGGCACCCAGTGTGGCATGTGGAAGGCTTTTTGGGGGAGCGCAGCACAAGCCGATGGGGGATTGGGCACCCCTGTCGGCTATACGTGTGTGTGGGGAGGGAGGGCAGCATGCAGTATGCGTGTGTTTCTATGTGTGTGTGTGTGTGTGTGTGTGTGTGTGTGTAGGGAAGCTGCACAGGAGCAGGCGATATCTTATCGCTGCTCATTGAAGTGTAGCGCTCCCTTTCAACTGTATGCCACTGCATTTTGGAGCTTGTCATAGACAGCTCCAGCATGCATTGGCTTACAGGGGCCGCGCCTGCCAACACACTGACTGAATTGGAGGAGGAGGTGACACACCTCCAAAATCTCGGATGATGGCACTATATTTCTTGCACATGCATGCAAGCAACATAAAAACGAAATCCTCCCCTTGGGTAAATCGGTCCTTGCTTGATCAAATGAAGGCCATTGATAACCTATGGCACCATGCCCTTGAGTCTGGTCACCTTTGGGATAGCCAACTGTATCATGCTGCCCATAACTCATGCACCTGGGCTATCCGCAAGGCTAAGGCAGCTTTCTATCAGTCCAACCTTAATACCACCTGGGAAGATGGGAAGAGGTTCTGGAAAAATATGAAGGAACTTAGTGGCAAGTCCCCTTCCCCTTCTCCATCCATGATTGTCATCAACGGCGTTTCCACCCAAGACCCTAGTAAAATAGCTAATGCCTTATATGTGTCTTTCTCTGGCCTCAGCTCTATCCTCCCTCCTGACTTCTTTACTGCATCTACTGGACAGTTTCTGCCACCCCCAGCCCTCCACCTTTTTACTTCAAAGAGATTTCCCCTAGTGTCGCTCACACATATCTCGTCAAGTTCCTAGGAAAGACAAGGCAGAATGGTGACTCTCTTGATGCAAAGCTGCTCTCCTTAACCCTTGGTGCAGTCCTAACACCTCTAACAAAAGTATTAAACATGTCCCTATGCCTTGGGCAGTTACCTACCCTATGGAAAAGAGCGGTCATCACTCTAGTTCATAAAATGGTGACTGTACCTCTAGTAGTAATTACAGGCACATTTCCATACTCCTTCCCCTCTCTAAAGTGCTGAAAAAATAGCTGCGGATCAACTTACTTACTATTTCGACTCACACCATCGACTGTGCCAGCAGCAGCATGGTTTCAGGAAAGGGCACAATAAAACTACTGCCCTGCTTGAGTTTACCTCTATTATCCATGAAGCCCTTGACCAGGGAGCCCTGGCCGGATCTGTCTACATTGATCTTTCCAAGGCTTTTGATACCGTCAATCTCAGTATGTTGATAAACTCCCTTTTCTCTGTTGGTGTCTCCCAAGAGACTGCAGACTGGTTCTCCAAGTATCTCCATGGCCGTGCCCAGCAAGTAAAAATAAATAGCACCCTTTCTACTAGCCTTCCAGTCTGATCAGGTGTCCCACAAGGGTCCATTCTTGGCCCTCTCCTCTTCTCCCTATACTTAAACTCCCTCCCTCTGGCCTCCACTGAGTGCCTGCTCCTTTATGCAGATGATGCTGTGACCTTCAACTGGCACCCAGACCCTACCCAGCTTCAAAAATCCTTGCAGGTCTCCTTCACAGAAATATAATCATGGTTCACCTCCTACAAACTTGTCCTCAACTACAAAAAAAAACAAAAGTCATGCTATTCGCCCACCCTCAACATAAGCACAACACGACCAAACTATCCATACTAAATTCCGAGGGTACCATGCTGGAAGAAGCTGCCAATTTTAAATATATAGGGGTCACCCTAGACTTGGCCCTTACTTTCCGTGAACATATAGCATTGACTTGCTCTGCTATAAACATTAGAATTGGTTTCCTGTACAAATATAGGCCCTATCTCCCTCATGATGCCCTCTGTATAGCCATCTCTAGCTCCATAGTTTCCCTGGTAGACTATGGCATTGTCATTTATGGTGCTGCCACTGCCCTGTCCAGCATTAAATGCACTCTTAACAAAGCATGCCAGCTGGCCACAGGCTGTGATTGCCTCACACATACCTGTGACCTCTACCAATGGTCATCATGGCTAAACTTTCAGGGGTGCCTACTCTATCAGACCTGCTTATTGGCCAAAAAAATACAACTAGGTTTAACTCCCCCTGGCTGTCTATTGCTCCTTCAAATGTGTCTGCCGACAGAGGCCACAAGACACTGTAACACTGTGACACCTGGACAGCTGGTTCTGATTGCTGTTTGATTTTTGTAATATAAAAATGTGTTATTGAAGGTCTGTCATGAGAGATGCTGAAACAGCCTGTGGAATGACCCCCCAGATTTTAGCTACAAGGTGTTACCTGGAAGGCCAGGAGATAGTGACAGGCTAGAAGAGACTTAAAGTAAGGATCCACTGTTTATCTAGCTTAATTGTAGCTTGCCAGCTGCTAGGATGGTAAATCATAAACGTTTATAATGTTTAGCGGAAGACAGCAGGTTATGATGCTTTAGTGCGAAGTCATGAAAGATTCTTTGATGTGTTCTGGGAAGAAGAACTACTTGAGATCAAAGAGGGGATGTTATTTAAAGAAAGTCATGTGGGGACATGTGTTTTGCTGCTGTCACCTTTATTAATTTACCTCCTGCTAGATAGACATCCTGATTGTATAATTTTTTTATATTCTGACAGAGAGGAGCTAGGTGACCTCATGCAAAGAAGTTGGCAAAGCCAGTTTTAAAACAGTATTCTGTTTTCCACTAAGACACACATGTTGGGACTCTGAAAAAACAAACATCTACAGCACTATAAGAAGATAAGAATACATTAGGTAGACAGGTCTAGCTGTATTGTTGGTAGGAATTTGCACTTTTTAAACCTTATTGTTTTAAAAGATTGTATGTTTTGTGATATATGGTTCTGTGTTTTACATTTTACATTTTTATCTATTTTAAGTAAGCCTCTATGTTTAGAGACTACCTGGTGTGCCTTTGAAATTCTTCCTTTGACAAGGGAAGCATATATGGTTAAAGCTGACACTGTACAAAGCTTACTGGTTTTACCAAACTGGGAAAAGATAAGAGTTTATTCTGAGTTCTTTAACAGAGTTTTAAGGGTTCATTTTGTACACCTGGTTAGGTGCCTGTAGGCAAAAGATATCTGCCCCCCCAAAGAGCAGAATTATCTGAGCCTATAAACTGGGTACACTAGCAAGAGGTTCACGGTTTGAATCCCTCCAGAACTTCAGACCAAAGTTTGATTCAAATCCACAAAACAGACAAGAGGGTTACTCTGTTCTGTTAACTGTTCACAATATTGCACTCAGAAGTTAGCATTGTGGGATCAGAGGGCCTGACCTGCTGAGTGGGATTGTGACAGATTGGTTGGCAGCAGTGTGATAATTTTGGTATTACAAGCTTTTATTGTTCAGTGTGTCGACTTGAGACTATAAGCTCACTTGCAAAGAAAGAAAAAGGCAGTGATTTATTTTTAAAAAAGGAGACAGAACTATATCACCTGGCATACAGTCAAGTTCCTACCGTTTAATTTTTTTTTTTCAATTCAAAGTTTTATTCAGTGTTACACAAATACAGAGAGAAGATCTACTGTAACATGTAAATAAATAATACAGTACAAATATATAGGAAATTAGATCAACTCTCCCCCCCAATCCACCCTTCCAAAACCTCCCATTCACACAGTGCAACGATCTAATATAATACTATCTATCGACAAAAGAAAGATCATTAGGTTTTTTGGGGAGAGTACAAAGCAGTGAGAGGACCCCATATTTTAAGAAATTTCTGAGATTGATTATGTAGGTTAGCAATTGTCTTTTCCAGTATAAGATTGGCCAACAATTCCTGCAACCATTCACTATAAGAAATATCATTCGTATCCTTCCAGTGCCTCCTAGACCAGTTTTTTAACCGACATGGCAATGAGGGTTTTATGATACTTTCTGATAGTGACCCTCACAGAGGAAAGACCCCCCAATATACAAATTTCAGCAGTAAATAAATCCAATAAACCCAAGAGAGGGTCAACTTTCTGTTTAATAGCATTCCAGAGGGGGGCTATCTTGGGACACACCCAGAAGATATGCAATAGGGTACCCTCTCCTTGTAGACACTGAGTGCATGTGGGTGAAGGGAGGAGTCCCAGTTTGTCCATCTTCCAAGGTGAGTAATAGAGATTATGCAAGATCTTGAATTGTGTTAGTCGGCGCCTATCCTGTATAACAAATTTATGGCAGTTCAGCCACAGGGTAGGCCAGAGGAATTCTTGGTTGGGAAAAAGAGTGGTCCAAAAGTGAATCAGGCCAAAACTGTCCGGCCATTTCCAGTTGTGTATTACGCCATATATTTTGGAAACAGCATGGGAAAGGCCCGCAATAGGAATTAAATCTGCTAAGCAGAATAAGTTAGGGGTTAAGGGTGGAACTGCTTCAAAAGATTTTATTAGTAAATGTCATAATTGGAATATTTAAAAAAATAGCAGAGTTTAGGATATGGGCCTTGTTTAGAAGTTCCGATGAGGTTAACCACAAGCCATCAGTTTTCAGGAAAAAAACTAAGGGGGAGATCCCCTAGTTGAGTGATATGCCTCATTTGAAGAGATTTACCATCAATTGTGAGATTAGGATTCTCTCACCAAGGCTGAGATAAATCAACAATGTGTTTATATTTCAGAAAAGAGCAGAGTTGGAAATGAATTCTAATGGAAAGTGCAATAGTATTACTTTTTATTGCTCGGGGTAGGGATTTTAAATTAACATGTAAAAGCGCAGCAGGGGATAGCCCTTGTTCTTGTATTAAGGCACGTTCAATTTTTAACCATATGGGTATAAAGAGATACGATAGTGGGGGTTGGTCTAACATTAGCCATCTAAGGTATTTCTTAACATGGCTGGCCCAGTAGTAGATTTCAAGGTGTGGTAAGCATAATCCTCCTTTCATTTTCGGCACCAAGAGTTTATCATAAGCTATCTGGGGTTTCTTACCGGCCCAAATAAAGTTAGAGAATATCTGATGTGTTTTTTTGAACCATGCCAAAAGCAACCAAACATTTGAAAGGTTTATTGGATAGAATAATTATGGAAAAACATTCATTTTAATTGTATTAATTTTTCCCAAAGAGAAAGAGGAAGTAATGCTCATCTCTTTAAATCTTGTCTAATAGTGTGTATTAATGGGTCCAGATTCAGTTTTATAAATCTGTTTGGATCTCTAGACAGGGTGATTCCCAGATAACTCAAAGAATTGGTTTGCCAGGAGAATCCCACCATCGAAGCCACCGACTTCATCGCTTTATGATTTAGGGGAAAAACCACCGTCTTGTCTCTAATTTATAACTGGACATAAAATGAAATTCTTCTAGAATATTAAGTAGGGCCGGTATCAACATATTGGGATGAGATAAATGAAGGAGCAAATCATCCGGGTAGGCCAAAACTTTAACTATTTATTGCTGGATACTTATACTCTGGACAGCCGGGTCTTCTGTAATCCTTCAGATTAGGGGTTCCAAGTAGATATTAAACAACAGTGGGGGATAAAGGACATCCCTGTCTAGAAGACAAAGAAACTCTGTGTGCAATCACTGAGGCAATGGTTACCCCAAAGGGCAATTGGCAGGGAAGCCAAGTTTCAAAGAAATACAAAATCACACATGCCGTCACAATGCAAAGAATCATGGGCTGCATATGCAAATCACCACAGAATATTATGCTGGTTCGATTTTAAGCAGAAATGCATGGTGCCGAAAGGCCTCTCACACAGTTTGCAAAGGGTACCAACAGAAGACATAGCCACATGTTTCATCCTACCAGGACTCATCAGTATGCCTCATCTGTTTGCCACCCCCAGTGGAAAGAACCAGCTACCCTAAAATGGTCAATCTAGGTTATGTTGTGGTGAACCCAATTAAAACAAAAAACAGTTTAAAATACAAAGAACCTCTGTGTGCATGCACTGAGGTGATGGTTACCCCAAAGGGCATTTGGCGAAGAAGCCAAGTTTCAAAGAAATACAAAATCATGCATGCCCCCACAATGCAAAGCATCATGGGCTGCATATGCAAATCACCACAGAATATTATGCTGGTTCAACTTTAAGCAGAAATTCATGGTGCCGAAAGGTCTCTCACACAGTTTGCAAAGGGTGCCAACAGAAGACACAGACACGTGTTTCGTCCTACCAGGATTCATCAGTATGCCTTGTCTGTTTGACACCCCAATGGAGTGACCAGCTACCCTAAGATGGTCAATCTGGGTTATGCTGTGGTGAACCCAATGTCTATGTCTTCTGTTAGCACCCTTTGCAAACTGTGTGAGAGGCTTTTCAACACCATGCATTTCTGCTTAAATTTGAACCAGCATAATATTCTGTGGTGATTTTCCTATGCAGCCCACGATGCTTTGCATTGTGGGGGCATCTGTGATTTTGTATTTCTTTGGAACTTGGCTTCCTCGCCAAATGCCCTTTGGGATAACCCTTGCCTCAGTGCTTGCACACAGAGGTTCTTTGTCTTTTAAACTGTTTTTTGTTTTTATTGGGTTCATCACAACATAACCCAGATTGACCATCTTAGGGTAGCTGGTTCCTTCCACTGGGGTGTCACACAGACTAGGAACACTGATAAGTCCTGGTAGGACAAAACACGTGTCTATGTTTTCTGTTGGCACCCTTTGCAAACTGTGTGAGAGGCCTTTTGGCACCATGCATTTCTGCTTAAAGTTGAACCAGTATAATATTCTGTGGTGATTTGCTTATGCAGCCCATGATGCTTTGCATTGTGGGTGTGTGTGATTTTGTATATCCCTGTCTAGTTCCAGCACATAATGTGAAAGAGTCAGACATTAACCCATTGCATATAACTCGCACTATTGGGGATTTGTACAATGCTCCTATCCATTTTATAAATAGAGGCAGAAATCCAAATGCCTCCAATGACTGAAACAAGAAGTTCCAATCAACCCTGTTAAACACCTTCTCAGCTTCCAGGAAGACCAGGGCAGCAGGGAAGTCAGAGTCCTGGGAAGCTAAGAAGATGTGCGAAAGGGTTCTGAGGTTGTCAACCGATGATCTGCCTTTCATGAAACCTACTTGTTCTGGGCCTATAATATCCAACATAATAGGACTCAACTGATCCACTAGAAGTTTTGTTAAAATTTTGAGGACCTGATTTAGAAGTGAAATTGGTCTATAACTTTGTGCTCTATCAGGGGGTTTATCCTCCTTGAGTATCAGGGTGATTAAGGCCTCAAATAAAGAACTATCTGAACTCTATCCTGAGAGAATATGTTGAAATAAGGAGAGAAGGGGTGGTGCTAATTGTTGGGCAAAACTTTTATCAAAGTTGGAGGAGAATCCATCCAGGCCAGGTGTCTTATTTTATTTATTTTTTTTTTATTTTATTGAAATCTAGGATTACAAATACCTTTGAGCAGGAACTGCTCGTTTACAAAGGTTCCATGTCAAAGGAATGGGGGGTATACATACATACAAAGGTCAACATAATAATACATAGTTACACAATAACAAGAAGTAAGAGACTGCGGCTTAGTGAAATTCCAGTAATTCAAAATGTGCCAAATTTTAGGTAGCATGACATAACCAGCCAAGGGCAATCTTGGAAATAAGCACTGCAGGTGAGAGGGAAGGGGGTATGTAGGCAGGAAGGCCATTGTCGGAGGGTAGAGGGTGAGGTTAAAAGCTCTAAAGGGGGGGAGAGAGAGAGGAAGGATAAAAGTCAGGAAATGCCCAAGGGGAGGAAAGGGAGAGGGGGCAAGGGGGTAGGTAGGTAGGTAGAAGGAGGCAAGGCGGGGAGAGATAGCTTTCAAGACTGAAGTGGAGGGCAGTGAATGGTGGGCCCCCCATTAGGCGAGGCAGTCACAACGACTAGTTGAAATTAGATGAAGTCAGAGTTGTCTCTTAAAAGGGCCAAGAGCAGCAGCAGTAAGAGTTTCTTTGTTGAGAGTATTGTACCACTGTGGTGCTCTGTGGGCAAAGGTCCTCTGGCCCATGGTAGTCCGGCATCTGGGGACAAGGAAGGTTAGTTGTTGTGAACTTCTAGTTCTCTGGGTGCTGTGGTGGTCAATAAGTAGCTTTTCAATGCCCGGAGGCATGACCCCGAGGAGGACTTTTTTGGCTAAGAGGCAGGTTTGATACTGTATCCGGCTGATGAGAGGTAGCCATTCTGCCCGAGTGTACAGATCACAAGTGTGTGTAAGCCGATCAGCCCCAGTTAGCAGCTTGCATGCTTCATTGAGTGCAACTGTAATTCTGCGGAGGGCAGAGGCGGAGGCAGAACCATAAATTGCTAGCCCGTAATCGATGATGGAGGTGACAGAGCTGTTGATAGCCAACCAGAGAGTGTCAGGAGTCATGCAGTGTTTGTGCCTGTACAGCAGGCCTATACGGATGTAAGTGGCTTTGGCGACAGAATCTATTTGCCGATGGTAGGACAGTGAGCTGTCCAATGTGACACCTAGGTATTTAAAATCAGGAACGTGTTCAAGTAAGGTCCCTGTTTGGTTTAGGATGGTGAGGTCACGGGATTTGTACTTGCTCCTGGAGTTGTAGAAGGTCATGACCTTTGTTTTGCTGTAGTTCATGACCAGTTTGTGTGACTTGAACCATTCTTCGATGCACATGAATTCAAGCTGTAATTGTTTCTCAAAGAGCTCTGCATTTTGGTGGCTGGTGAACATGACTGCGTCATCAGCGTAGAGCAGTAATTTCTGGTGACAGACACTGGGAAGGTTGTTGAGGAAGAGGCTGAAGAGTAGTGACCCCAGGATGGACCCCTGTGGGACCCCTGAAAGGACTGGCTTTTCTTCTGAGGTAACACCAGCAATCCTAACCTGCTGGACCCTCTCCCCAAGGTAGCTTGAAAACCAGAGCAGTGCTTCATTGGAGAGTCCAATGTTTGATAATTGCTTGAGTAGGAGTGGGTGGTTCACAGTATCAAAGGCTTTCATAAGGTCAATGAATACTGCCCCTACACAGTTTCCTTGATCAAGTGTGGTATGGATGAAGCCTGTGAATTCTAATAGTGCAGTGGTGGTACTGTGCCCTTTTCGGAAACCATGTTGCTCAGGACACTGGATGTCGTATTTTTCCAGGTACTTGACTAATTGGTCTGAGGCGATGCGCTCCAGGGCCTTAGACAATGGAGGTAGGATGGAGATAGGTCTGTAGTTGGAATGCAGTGATTTGTCTCCACTTTTGTGTATCGGTGTGATGGTTGCCTGTTTCCAGTGAGATGGGAACTGGGACATCCTTAGTGACAGATTGAGGACCTTTGTCAAGGGTTCAAGGACTTCTTCAAGGACAAGTGCTAACAACTTCAGGTCAAGGGAGTCACCGCTGTAACCTGCATTGTGAATGGCCTTCTGAATATAGGTTCTGGCTTCATGTACTGGGATCTCCTTGAAGTAGAATTGTGGGGCAGGGTGTAGGAGTAGAGTAGTTGCAGAAGGGTTACTACCAGAGGGGGCATCAAAGAAATTAGAAGGGAGGACACTATCCAAGTTGGAGAATGCATTGTTAAAGGTGTTGGTGATGGTGTACAGGTCAGTTGTTGGTGTTCCATTTATGTTTAGCATGGTGGGTGGTGACTTAGGTCCTTGCCTGTAAGGTCTTTCAAGTTACTCCAAAATTTTTTTCCATCACCCCAGGAGTTGGAGAGAGTTTCCTTGAAGTATTTGCTTTTGGCTCTCCTAACTGCCCGCGTGCACTCATTTCTGGCAGCTTTATATTTATGAATATCCCCAGGTTTGTATGTTGCATGGGCACAGTGCCAGTGATGATCCCTATGTTTGAGTAAAGTGATTAGATCGGGGGTTATCCAAGGGTTAGCTCTGCCCCTGACCTTCAGCTTTTTGAGAGGTGCAAAGATATTGCAGGCCGCAGTGAAGTGGCTGATGAAAAGGTCTAAGGCTTGGTTTACATCAATGGCAGAGTCAATTGGTGTCCAGTCCAGGTGGCTTAGGTGTGTCTTTAGTAGCTCAAGGTACCCCTGCTTTAACACTCTGGTGTGGATTATTTTAGGAGGGGGCTTAATGAATTTGTTTGTCCAGGTACATGTGACTGGTGAGTGGTCACTGATCCCATCAGGGAGCACCAAGACTTTTGAGATTCGTTCAGGGTGATTAGTTAGGATCCAGTACAGAAGTGTTCTCAACCCTGTCCTGTAGTTGCATCTGGTAGGGGTGGTAACAAGCTGGGTGAGGTTCTGTGAAGTGACAGCATCCTTGTAGTTACTGGCCTCCAGCGATAGCCAATTTATGTTGAAGTCACCTAGTACTATGAGTTCAGAGTTATGGTGTAATCCCTGTAGGCTTTCCAATATGCTCGTAAATCCATTGTGCTTATTTTTAGGGGGTAGGTACACAGAGGCAATGGTGAGCTCCTTGTTGTGCGCCCCGAGTAGAACTTTAATAGCGAGAACCTGCGAGGGTGGTTTAGGGTTTGAGAACGGGAAGACTTGACCCAGATAGGAATTCCTCAGGTAGATGGCACAGCCCCCACCTTGTTTGGAAACCCTGTCCTGCCTGAATATAGAGTATCCAGGGATGGTGACTGCAGCATCTGGTATCTTGAGGTTAAGCCATGTTTCGACAACAGAGTGTACATCAGGGCTATGTTGCTGGACCCAGGTTTGCAAGATGTCAAGTTTGTTAAGGAGGCTGCAGACATTGATTGAGGCTAATGTGAGGGACTCCCCCCTCCTTTTTGTGGCATGGGGTGCTAGGCTGGTAGGCCCTGGATTAAGATGAACATTTCCAGATATCAGAAGTAGCATAAGTAGTATCCTAAGAAGGTACACTTTAATCATTTTGCAGGTTAGTTTTGTTGTAGGGCATCTAGTCTTCTTGGCCTTGCTGGTCTGCATTTGTCCCGTGATACTGCAGAGCACAATATATAAAGCCATGTTCTCAGAGGTGCCACGTGATTGATGAAAAGTAATCAAATCCACAACAAATGGTGAAATACCTGTGACCAGAAAACTGTTATTGTAGCTCAAAGACCCAGAATGTGATAAATTCCTGAAGGGGTTAAATTCCTGAAGGTGATGAACATTGGCCTGGGGCATATGCAGGATGTAAAAATCCTTTGTTAGTCTCTCCTCTTTGTTCTCCAAAATGGTTTTGAATAGACCTCAAACATTAGTACACATCTTTTAAGACCAAGTCAGACGGAAATGTGGATTCAATGCAGCACTCCACAACTCAGTGCTTGTATAAGAGATTTACTGACCTTATTTTGGCTTTGATGGCTTCCAAATAAGTTGATTTATTATGAGAATGCCAATACCTAGTGTTGATGTTTTGCAGTTTCTTAGTCCAGGAAATGTTCATAGATGTTATGTCCAAGAATGGTCTAGTTCCTCCAAGCAGAAACGCATGAAGGCAAGTCCGAAGGCAAATCTCTGATAACTCTAATTATCTCTCCAATAGTAATGGGGCAACCAGGGAAGCTTTCTTCGAGTCAGAGAGTGAGGGTAGAAAAGAACATGCCAATTATGGTAAGGGTGGGGGGTTATCCATAGGACTGTGCAATTTCACATAGTAACCCTGAAATTCAGAGGCTATTTCTGACATGAAAGTTTTCAAGGTGTCCTCATTCTGGGAATATTCGGCCGCCACAAATCTGTGAGATTCAAGCTGTTTGAGCTTAAGGGCCAGGAGACGACCCGCTTTTTCTCCTTGATCAAGATGGATAAGCCTTGGTTTTCAAAATGGTAAATTTAACTTTTTCCCTTAATAAATTCAAATATGAATGTTTTAGTTTCACTAGATTTTCCCTGACCTGGTCCAGTGATTGAGGGGATAAATTATGTTCTATGACACAAATTTGGGATAATAAGGATTTAAGCTGTTCGTCCTGAGTTATTTTTCTTTTGGCTGCCAAGCCAATCAGCAAACCTCTAAGACAGGCTTTAAGGGAGCACCATTCAATGTCCGGTTTTCCTGTAGAATTAACATTAATGTCAGTAAAGGCAGAAATGTGTTTGGATATATATTTCACATATTTTGAATTCTTAAACAACTGATTATTAACCTTCCATCGCCCTCTTACCATGGGAGGCGAGGCAAGGGAGATCAAGCAAGAGACTGGGAAATGGTCAGAAAGTGGGCCTGAGAGTATGGCTGAATCCAACACCCTGGGAATTAGGGATTGGGAAATAAGTAGATAGTCAATGCGGGAAGATGAATGATGAACCAGGAAATGTAAGTAAATTCTCTATCCGAGGGGCGAAGGAGGCACCAAATATCTGTCAATCCGGCTCCATCCAGCATATCTCAGAGTGCCCATTGTGTGGGAGAAAGTCCTTTGCTTAGTCTACCTGAATGATCAATATACGGGTCAAATACAAGATTAAAATCATCACCCATGATAAGAGGGATGGGTAAGAATGGGATGAGGACTGTAAGAAGATGCATGAAGAAACTAGGCGTATCAGTGTTCAGGCCATAGACACTAGCTAAGATTACTTCTCTGGTATGAAGCACTCCTCTTACTAAAATGTATCTTCCTTCTGGGTCAGCAATAATTTGACTGGAGGAAAATGGAATAGACCTCCGGACGAGGATCACTACCCTGCGGCTTTGACTATTGCCCTCTGCCACAAAATACTGACCCATTTGCTGTCTACATAGTTGAGCAGCCTCGGAATTAAGTAAGTGGGACTCTTGCACAAATGCAGTGTCAGCTGCTAGGAGGTTAATATGTTTAAGAATCTGGTACTGTTTAACTTTATGTCTAGCCCCTCATATGTTCCAAGAAATTATTTTCAATGTTCCAGCCATGGCACTTCATCAACTGGTCGAGATGTATAATGGGGATCAAGTATCTCTTTCTGCAGGCTGTCTCTGTGTGAAATAACCCCCCCAACCCTAAATGACCCACTCAAGCATTCACTAAACTGCAAAGATTTTGAAACTTTTTCCCAGCCCAGCCACCCACCCATTCTACTACATTTCGCCTTCTGCATCATGCCACACAACATTTCCCCTTGCTCCAGCCACCCTTACAAATCTAACAATATAAAAACATAAAGATAAACATTATCAAATGTCTACAGGCATATAAAGTACTAAAGTGTAGTAGTTAGATTGAGGCAGGTGGAGATATAAAGTCAGCATTACTATAAAATACTCCCCCAATCTAGTAATAAGTGTGGTTCAGAACTAAGCCATGAGAAGACTAACAAACTATAAAGGCAGCTGCTATAAAAAACAAGAACATATGAAACAGCGTTCATGAATGATTTAAAGGAATTAAACATTACCTATTTCATACTTCTCAGCTAATAGTTATCAGCTTTTTTCAGAAGGCAGCTCTCAGTCCATGAGGTTAAAGGAAAGAAAGAAAGAAAGAAAGAAAGAAAGAAAGAAAGAAAGAAAGAAAGAAAGAAAGAAAGAAAGAAAGAAAGAAAGAAAGAAAACCGAGTAAGTTTAGCATTACATCGTAATTAAAAATAAAAATTCACAAATAAGATCTTAGCTGAGTACCCTACTAATTATCCAGCCCCTCTGGGTCTTGAGATTACACATTGAGAACATAAATTGGTTCCCAACGTTCCATTTAATCTAACAAAAACATCTCTGAGTAACAACAAACAGTCCTTTGAAATAAGAACCATGCTCATGTACTGTTGTATCTAGAGTGGTACAGAAAACTGAATGTACAGAGAAAAATAAATGCAATTAAATGTATCAGCCGCAATTGAGCTGGATATCAGTCCTGTGTAGTCGGGTCTCCCTCTAGCGGCAAAAAGGATGAAGAGACCATTGTTGGACTCAATGGTGAAGGTCCTATCCCAAGAAACCGCAACGGGCATATCATAGATACACGAATCGCGCCGGCACAGTTTCCAGACACCAGTCTCCACTGTATATCAATCGGGAGAGCTTCTGCACAATGAGGAAGTGATCCATAGCCCAGTGACTTTGACGATTAAGAGCCCCAATCTTTATGGGGGTTATTGGCAAATACCTCAAATACAGTTGCTGTTTCAGAGCATATTCGGAGAGGAGTAGCTCTCACTCAACTCCTATAAAGCCTTTTCTCCCACAAAATCAACTATGTATGACAGTCAAGGATTTTTGAAAAGATCCGGGAAGACGGATTTCAGTTGTAAAGAGGCAGCTTCAGTGTCAACAAAGGCCATCCAAGTTCCTGTGATTAGGGCATGTAATTTTGCCGGATAAGCCATCCAAACTTTAATGCCCGTGGCGATCAATTTGGCTACCACTGGATGAAAAGCCATTTTTTTAAGATGGACCAACACTGGGAGATCCTAGGCTAGTCTGAGACTCCCCCCCCCCCCAGCTGACTTCTTGGAGCTCTTTAAGCATATTCAAAAAATGCTGTTTTTCTAGGAAATTGAGGAAGAGGAAGATGACAGTACATGAAAGGGCTCCAGGAGCTGGCTTCGGGTGCAGTGCTCTATGCGCTCTTTCAATAATATATTTCTCACCAAAGGGAGAGGGGCCCACTAGTTTCTCCACTAGTTTTTGAACAAACAGAATTGAGTCATGTCCTTCTTCCCCTTTGGGAAGACCAGTTATGATCACATTATTTCTCCAGCTCCATCCTTCAAGATCTTTGACTTTCAGTTCCATCTTGGCTAGACGTTGCCTGTAAGCAATTAACTTGGGATCAATCTTATCCTGCCATTTCTCGAGCAAGTAGAGCCTGGCTGTATTATCAGAGGTTCTTTGTGAAACTTCGTCCAGTTTGAGAGCTAGTGAACTAAAATCGGCTGTCAGTTTATGAAGATCGTCCCTGAACGGCTTGAATTCTTCTAAAAACTGTTGCAGGGTGAGTGGTTAGCTGTCAGTGGAGGGAGCACTAGCAGCAAGAGTAAGAGTAGAATCAGAGGCCCATGGCTTCTTCGGGGCCTTCTTAGGTGTTACAGGAAGCGTGCATTTGGGTAGGGTTTTTTTCCCATCCACCTCCATTCTGAGCCACGTATTCTGTCTCTAGCTGTTCCTGCAATATTCTGGTGCCTTACAATGCACATTGTAATGCTAAAGTAAAACTGTAGATCAGTTTAAACCAGGGATATTGAAGCGGGTGGCTGGAGCTCTGCAGGGAAGCTGTTAATCAGCACAGTGCATCGCTGGAAGTCCCTTTATTTTTTTTCTAAAGTGCAAGTCAGAGTAACTGTAGTTAGGGTAGAAAATGGCTTCCAACTACAACAGGCACACTGTAGACTACTTAAAGCAGTTGTGCAGGGACGGAGGAGTCCCACTCGAGGTGAAAGCCACCAAACAGAACCTCGTGGATGCCCTGATGGTAGCAGGTACCCAGGACATTGAGTCACAGACAGTGACTGAAAAGGACCAAACTTTGAGTGCGGCAGGGCTAGCATCCAGTGTAGTGTCCAGATCTGATGAGAAGGGCAACAGGGCCACTGTCAGTGAAGGGTCACAGCAGCAGGGGAAGGTCACCAGTATCCTGGATCCAGAAGTACTCAAGCTGCAAATAGAGTTGCGCAGGATGGAGCTGGAGTTCCAGAGGGAGAGGGACCATGAACATCAGGAGGCAGACTATGAGGCAGAGTGAGAACACTGAGAGGCAGAGTGAGAACAGAGAGATGCTGACCATGAGGAGCAGGAGCACCAGAGGCAACACGAACTGGAGAAGCTACGACTCCAACCTGTGGCACCAGAGCAGGTAAGTGGCTTGGGTTTAACTGGGACTACAGGACTGGGTTACAAATTGAATTCCAAATTGATAGGCAAATTTAAAGAGGGGGAGGATATGGATGCCTTTTATAATTCTTTTGAAAAAGTTTGTATTCAGGCTAAAATTCCTAGGGAGTTCTGGAGCTTTCAGCTATCCTCGCTACTTACCGGGAAAGCTCAGGATGCATTGGGTCAAATGGACAATGAGGACAGAGAGGATTACTGCAAACTTAAAGCTGCACTGTTAAAGAAATTTGAATTAACTTCTGAGTCATACAGAGCTAAATTCTGTAAGCTCAGGAGAAGCCCTAACATGAGCTACAAGGAGCTAGCCATGAAACAACGTCAGTTTTTAAAACATTGGTGGGAAGGAATTGAAGGAAACTCTGTTGATAAAATTGAAAATGTGATTTTGTTAGAACAGTTTTTTCTGGACATGCCCAGCAGAGATGAAAACCTGGTTGGAGGACCAAGATCCCAAAACAGTGCAAGAGGCTGCTGAGCTCTCGGACCACTATGCCAAGAGCAGACCTGTTCTGAGAGTGAATGAGCTGGGCATGGCAAGAAGGGGAAAAGCATGCCTTCAGGGCAGCTAAAACCCTCACCACCTCCACCGAAACCAGTTAGCCCCAGGTTTCAGAGAAAAGATTTCTCTGAGAAAAGAAATGAATGTTGGTTGTGTAAAGAAACTGGGCATATTGCCAGACAGTGTCTGAAAAGGCGAGCAATATACAACAGGGGGCTAGGAAGGAAGTGGGTTGTTTGTGTGTGCCTGGAAGCATGGCAGTGAACATGAGAGAACACATGCACCCAGTCATGGTGAATGGTGTACAGATGCAAGGGTTAAGGGACACAGGGGCATCCCTGACATTTTTAAAAGGGAATCTAGTAGAGCCGGATCAGCTTATACCCAATGAATACGTCACTGTACAGGACTTTACTGCTGAAGAGAAAACATTGCCACTGGCCAGTGTTCTCCTGGATTGTGGTGAAACAGGGGGAACTGTGCAACAAGTGGATGTAGCCAAAACCTTAGTAGTGGATGTGATCCTGGGCAATAATCTTAAACAAGGGATGGTGTGTGCAGTTACCCATAGCCAAGTGGCAAGGGAACACTGTAGTTCCCTGGACCCCACAGGTGCCATTGTGGACACCACTGAGAGGCTGGTTCCCTGTCCTGTGTCTCTTGATATGGAGACTAATGAAAAGGGGGTTGAAATTTCCCCAGTAGCAAGTAACCACACAGCTACAGAGGGTTATTCTGAAGAGGGAGGTGTGACCCATTATCAGAGGGTTGGGACTGACAGTGATCCTGAGTACCCTGTTGCTAGTGTTAGGGACCCTAGTTTAGCGACTGAAGGGGACCTGTCCCATACCTTGGGAATGTGTGAAGGGTTTGCAGGTGCTCAGAGAAGTGACTCTAGTCTGTGGAAGCTGAGGGCTTGGGCAGACTCTGACGGGTCACAGGAAAGTGACAGCAGATATAAGGTTTGTTGGGAAAATGGACTGATGTATATTCGGGTTGTGCAGACAGAGGGAGGGGTGCTAGGCAGGCAGATTGTCATTCCCCAGGGGTATTGTGAAAAGTTGCTCAAGACTGCACGTGATATATTCTTGTCTAGTCATCTGGGAATCACACACGTTATGCAGCGGTTGGCCCAGAATTTCTATTGACCTAACATCACCCAGTAGGTGAAGGAGTATTGCCGGTCTTGTCACTGGTGCCAAGAAATAGGGAAACCCAAACCACCCTGATTCCATTGCCCATAGTGGAGGAGCCATTCCAGAGGGTGGGAATGGATATTGTGGGGCCTTTAAATACCCCCAGCTCCTCAGGGAAGAGATTCATCCTGACTGTGGTGGATTATGCCACTAGGTACCCAGAGGCAGTCGCTCACTCCTCACTGAAGACAGACAAAGTGGCAAATGCCTTACTTGGGATTTTTTCCTATGTTGGGGTTCCACAGGAGGTTATCACCAGTTGAGGGGGTTCCTTCATGTTGGACCTGATGAAATGTTTGTGGGAAAAGTTTGGGGTGGTGCAGAGATGCGTAACACCATATCACCCACAAGCCAATGGACTTGTGGAAAGATTTAATGGTACCCTGAAGTCAATGCTCTGGGTGTTTGCTGAACAGCATGGAAGCAACTGGGAGAAATACTTTCCCCAACTGTTGTTTGCATACAGGGAGGTGCCCCAAGAGTCGACAGGATTTTCCCTCTTTGAACTCTTATATGGATGCCGGGTACGTAGGCCCCTAGACTTGATCCAGGAGGACTGGGAAGGCAAGCATGCCACCCAGGGAACTCCCATTGTGGATTACATCCTTAGGTTTAGGGAAAGGCTGAAGGAGCTTATGAGGACAGCCCAGAGCAACCAGGCAGCTGCACAACAGAAACAAAAAGTGTGGTATGACTGCAGAGCCAGAGCTCATTTGTACACGGTGGTTCAGGAAGTCATGGTCCTTATTCTGGTCTGGAAAGACAAGCTGCAGGCTAAGTGGGCAGGACCATACAAAGTGGTTAGGAAGGTGAATGACATGAACTATGATATAGAGTTAGCTGAACAAAGACAGACAGAAAGGATATACCATGTCAACATGATGAAGCAATATGCAAATAGGGCTGACATGATGTTTTCAGTGTGCTGCCCAAACAGGTGTTCAACAGGATGCAGACACTCTATAATAAGATTTCCCAATTTGTGGCCATGTCCCACCCCAGAAGGCATCACTGCAATGTGCAATTCTCTCTAAAACGACCTTCACTCGACCACCTGCTTCAATATCAACTCCTGAGCCATGCTTTCAAACTACTGCATGATCCTCCATCCAGTAGTCTTGCCTGCCTCCTTAAACCCAAAAGGGACCACCAGGGTGCTTCAGACCTCCAGAAGATATCTACTGGTGGTACCCAGGACTAGGACAACTGCTGGTAGCAGATCCTTTGCCCACTCTGCACCTCTGCTCTGGAATAAGTTCCCTGTTGTCCTGCAATCAGCCACCACACTGGGCTATTTCCACACTGGGCTCCAAGGTCACCTATTAAATAGTAACAAGTGCACCTGCACCTGAGATTGTGGCTGGGTGGAACAAGAATGATTCAGTGACAATAGTTACTTCTAACTGCTCTGAATACTTATCTGGGGTTCAACCACACTCAAGCACTTCAAAAATGTGTATCCTACAATGCTTTGTAATAACTGCCCTAAACTAATTTACACTCTTATAGTGCCTAGTCCTTATACACTGTGTCCTGTTTGACTTGTCTACCTATGAATGTATTCTTTGTATGATCTCCACTTACTGTATGCACTGTCTGATGCTTATATGTAGCTACCTCCTGGTTGCCCCTGAAAAAGGAATCCTAGGATCACAGTGGGCTTACCTGGTCAACAAAATTAAATAAATGAATCAAAAAATGAGTTTAACCAGCCGACAATGTTGGAGTAAAATGTTAGTCCTTTTAATTTCTAAATCAGTTTAAAGTTTGGCACCATGTCACATGCTTTCAAGAAATCAAGAAATAAAACACCCGTTGGTAGTCCAGCATCTAAAGACTTGCTGGTTGGCTGTAAAAAATTAATTAGGTTGGTTAAACAGGACCTTTTCACCCTAAAGCCATGTTGGGAAATGTCAGTCATATTTTGTTTGATCATATGTTTGTTCATTTCTTTTATAATTTCTTCCATTATTTTTCCAATTGAAAATGTAAGGCTCATTGGATGGTAGTTTTTAATATCCTGTCTATCCCCCTTCTTATAAGTAGAAATGACATTTGCCTCCTTCCATTCAGATAATACTCTCACTTCTGTAACTCAGTCTGAAACTGTATCTGTCGGTGGGTCTGCCAGTTGTTCTGCAAGTTCTTTTAATGGCCTGGGATGTATCCCATCAGGGCCTGCTAATTTGTTAGTGTCTAGATGTATCTGCTTATTTTTAACATCTGTTACATTTAAGATATTATTTATGTTAGTGGATGCTATGTTACTCCCTTTTTTTCCTGGAAGATACTCAATGATTACTGAAAAGTTGTGCCAGAGCATTTTTATTATTTACAGTAATAGGTTCAATTTTTGGTTTCCCAGATTTTCTTGCTGTTTACATAGCTATAAAACATTTTTTTTTATTGTCTTTAGTATTTGTAGCTAACCTTAATTCAAATGTCCTTTCAGAATGTTTGGTTTTGAATTTACATAATTTCTGTTTTGCTTTATACACCTCCCATTTAGATGTTGTTGGTGTACTTTTGTGGTACACATAAGCTCTTTTTTGTTTTATCAATTTTTTTTTTATGGAATTGTTAAACCATTCTGGAATAATTTCACTATTACTATACTTAATCTTTTCCAGAACAAATTTAAAAATACAGCAATGTAGTTTTGTGTATAATAAGTTCCATTTATATTCTAGTGATTTACTATCTAAATCATTTATTTATTTATTTTTTCTTGACCGGGTAAGTGCACTAGACAAATCCTGCCTATTTTCAGACACAACCTGGGGAAGGGGGATACAGATGAATGCCAACTGACCTTGAACCAGATTAAGCTGTTGGTGCTATTTTTAGTAAATGAGGGAAATCTGGCCAAGTCAACGGGGAAATTCCCCTACTCTGCTGTAGGGGGAAGTACTGGCTGTCAGCCAAGATGGCCACTTTGCGCCGTTCCTCGGAGTGCATGGATGTGCGGGAGGCTAGAGAGCTGGTCTCCTCCTCTACCTCCGAAATCTTAGAGACCGTAGTTTCTGTTCCTGTTGAAGTTTTATCTTCTCCTGCCATCATGGAGAATTCTGCTGCGAGTATATTACCGAACTCTGCTGAACTTACTGACTATTTTCTGGCTGCAGGATTGGACACACCTTTGTTGGACACTGCTTGGTCGGACTCTTCTACAGCTCAGGTGACTGTTTATGAGTTGCACATTGCCATGTCTTCTTCCCAAGAACAACAGCACTCGACTTCTGAAATTGATGAACTACAGACCCGTGCTTCTGGTTCTGGTGGGCTGAGTCCGTTTTTTACTCCTGCTTTTGCTACTGAAATGGAACACCTGGGAATGACTGTTGCACCTTGTTTTCCAACACTTGCTACTATGGTGCCTCTACCTGTCGACACGGCGGGGAGTTCAAATCCACCCTCGGACCTTCCATGCCCCGCTCGGGACTGCCTTCTGAAGAAAACTTTGGGTGTTTTGAATCGGCAGACTAAACCTGAAGTTGTATGGTGCCCCGCAGATGCGCTTCATGATGCGGGTTGGATTCCCGATACAGACGGCACTTGGAAGACGAATCCCTCAGATCCTGCAGTTGCTCAGTTTTCCAATACAGTGATTACAGGTACTGATAAATTGGTCACCTTCCCTAAATCTGCTGTACCTCACTCTATTAATTCAGGACTGTCTTTTCCACTTACAATTCACAGTACTATGATTTCTGCACCACAAAATCCTCTCTGTTATGACAATGATGACCTCACATGAGCACGCCTTGATGCTTCTAGTAGTAGTTTGCAACTGCCTACAGGGTACACACGTGCAAACCTCCCTGGTTCCTCTTTTGCTGATGCTGAGCAACACGGAAAGGAGGATTCTTTGTCTATGGGCTTTGGTATGTCTAATTTTCAGGATCCTGACAAACGAAAACTTTTTAAACCTATGCTATGAATGGCTGACCTCTTTAAAAATAAAGGGGAACCTGCACCTAGATGGAATGCTTTGAGATTACTTTATAAGGGTGACCTAGAACTCCCTCCAGATAGAATTTATATAGGCAGAACTTTGCTAAAAGATTCCCTGAAATTCTATGCATCTGAGATCTTTGCTCTAATTCATACTGATGACTACAACTGTGATATTAGCTTCAAGACAGTGGAATCCCTGGATAGGTTTTGGGTTAAATATAATGACTGTGAGAATTCACCTCTTTGGTCCCCATTTCAGGCTGTACCTATCACTAAACCAGCAGTGTGTACTATTACTATTATCTTTAAGAATGAGGGAGCGAATATTTCTGACATCTTATATTGGTTAAATAAAGATGTGAAGTTTTGGACCAACCTATTCCAATTCTAGACCCAGAACAAATATGGACGGGGTATGGGGTGTGAAGATTAAATTGTTTGTGTTAAACACAGGTATTAGCCACCTTTCAAGCTGCTTTTACCTGGGGAGGGACAGGGATTCCCTGTTCTACCATGGCCCGTCCAAATCCTGTCATCGTTGTGGTTCACAATTTCATTTGAGTAATGCCTGTGACACTCAGAAATGCACTCACTGTCTGGAACTGGGTTGTCTTGCAAATGTCTGTGTTAACACTTTCCGTTGTAATTTGTGTGAAGAGAAAGGCCACTCATATGTGAAGTGTCCAT
This sequence comes from Neoceratodus forsteri, assembly GCA_016271365.2. NCBI lineage: Eukaryota > Metazoa > Chordata > Ceratodontiformes > Ceratodontidae > Neoceratodus > Neoceratodus forsteri. The sequence goes on along the minus strand of CM057450.1, from coordinate 652,071,207 downwards.
GGGCTTATATAATGGGACACACGTTACCACACATGATGCCTTAATTACTCAAGCACAAAGGAGAGGTTGTGCTTTGGCCTCTGAGAAAAGACTGCAAGATCTTTGTAAACAGCAATCGCAGGATACTATCAAGGAAGTTGATGCCATAATTACTGTATCTGCTGAAAAATCTATTTCTACACTAATTTTGATGGTTGATTTGTCAGATGCCATTTTACCTCAGACAAGCCAAGAGCAAGATCCCCTAATTATGACCCATGAGGTTGCCCTACCACAGGTTAATATTGAGCTAACTTCCATGCCTCAAGCTGCATTCCCACTTTCGCAACAAGATGCGGAGTCCCCTACAGTTTCTGATCCTATACCCCCCCTCCAGTAGACATGATCTCTTCTTTTACTACTGTGACTTACAAAAAAAGGCCTCATACTAAAATGGATAGTAAATCTGGATCAAAAGGGAAGGGCAGAAAAACCTCTCATGGCAGACCTCAATGGACTGTAGCAAATAATTACAAAGCTCTATCAGTTGCAGACTAAGATGATGGCAATTCTGATTCTTCTTCTAAATCTTCCATGTCTAGGGACCCTTCCTCAGAAATCAGACTCAGGATACACAGACACTGCCAAAAAGAAATGGATAACTAGGTCACAAAAATAGGGGATCTCTTTTCATTATGGACACTGTTCACCGCATAGGGTACCACCTCTTGCCTTATAATGTCTTCTCTTAAGATCTTCACTCTAAATGTTAACAGCCTGAAAAATAGTAAATGGAGAATGACCATTCGAATGGCTTTATCTCACTCTACAGTGGACCTTATCTGTTTACCAGACACTAGATTCAAAACCCTATCTGAGGTCGCCCATGCCACTCGGTTATGGAACAAAGGAGTTTCCTTTTGGTCTCAGGGATTGGATTTATGTAGTGGCTTAGGGGTTTTATTTCTTAATCCTGATTTAAAAGTCTCCAGATTAGTGGAAATCGAATTAGGGACAGCCTTATTGCTGGATATTCATTATAATCACACCAGATTGCGGGTAATAAATATTTATGCCCCACAGGGAAAGGTTAATCGTTTAGAATTGTTTAAGAAAGTGCAACCCTATTTACATACTACCAGAAATACTATCTGGGAAGGGGATTTTAATTGTAGCTTATCCATAGCAGATAGGGGATTGGCTACGAATAAAATCTTTTGTGATAGCAATGCCCTAGCTGACATCATCTCTACTTCTAATTTACAGGATTCTTTTCGGACTGTTCATAATACTAGTGGTTTCTCCTATATTAGAGGGTCTCACTCTACTAGGATAGATTTTTCTTTGTTTCATGGTTTTTAGATATCACTGTTGGGAAGATGTGGGACTTGTCCTTTTCTGACCATAGAACCACTGAGATTGCCATATGTTGGAATACTACAGCCCCTTGTGGAAAGGGCCCTTGGAGGCTCAATGCTTTATTGTTAGACAATGTGACTATAGATGCGACATGGGAACATTTATGGTTAGCCAGGAAATCTGTTATTTGTTTGTATGATTCCTATGTTGCTTGGTGGGAAGATTCAAAACAACACTTTTGAATACTATTTCAGACATCCGCAAAAAAAACAGAATACTTATCTTTACTTACAGTATTTAAATCTTAGAAAACAACTACATTATTTAATTTCCAGAACAGAATCTTTGGGAATTGATTACACAACACAAATTTCTCTTCTTAAGAAAGAAATGTACCAAATTCAGTACAACAGAGCTTGATCCTTACAAAATGAACTGCGATTTGGTACTGAAGGTAAAAAGCAAACCTTTGACCCATATAAAGATCATAAAAACTGGATTGGTAACAAAACTATTACACAGTTGGAGGATACTTCAGGTCATTTGTATAATACTAAACAAGGTATTTTGGATATTGTACATCAATATGTGAAGGATAATCTAGGCTCACCTCCCTGTCTAAGTACTGCTGACACTTTTTTCAATGATTCAACCTCCCCTGTTATCTGATCTACAGAAACAAGACTTAGTGTGGCCGATCTCCTTATTGGAGGTACAGTTCACAATCTCTTCCTTGTCGAATGGTACTGCACCTGGAGTAGATGGTTTAACATCTGAATTTTATAAATATTACAAAACACAACTTCTTCCAGAATTACCGACAGTATTTAATGAGTTATTGCAATCTGATCAGATTCCTGTTAGTTTATCTACTGCAGAATTATTATTTCTGTATATAAAAAGGTGATAGGGATTTCCTGACAAATTGGAGACCTATTTGTATCCTGAAAATAGATTTTAAAATCTTGTGGAAAATTTTGGCCAAACAGCTCAGTTCAGCCGCCAATACTTTGATAAGCCCAGTACAAACATGCTCTATTGAAAAACGTGGTATATATGATAACTTAATCACTTTACGAGAACTGTTTCATAAAACTCAAACTCCTGAAATAGTAGCTTTCTTATTGAGAAGGCTTTTGATTCTATTGCCCATAGTTATTAACCCCATCTGGAATACTGTGTGCAGTTTTGGAGACCCCATCTACGCAAGGACATAGAAGGATGGAAGTAGTCCAGAGGAGGGCAACTAAAATGGTGCAGGGTCTGCATCAGAAACCATATGAAGAGAGACTGAGAGAGCTTAATATATATACCCTTGATGAAAGGAGGGACAGGGGGACATGATAGAAACTTTCAAGTACCTCAAGGGAATCAACAAAGTCCAGGAGGGTAGCATCAGAAAAAGAGATGTGTAAGAACAAGGGGGCACAATTTAAAGATGGGTGGGACGGCTCAGGGGTAATGTGAGGAAATTTTTTTTCATGGAGAGAGTGGTGGATGCATGGAACTGCCTTCCTGGGGAGGTTGTTGGGTCTAAAAGAGTGGGGGAATTCAAACATGCATGGGACAGACATAAGGCAATTGTAGTGAGGGGGTTGCAGGAAGTAGGCTGTTAGTAACTAGAATCTGCAGCTTATCCAATAGGAAGGGAAATGGGCAGACTGGGTGGGCCAAGTGGTCCTTATCTGCCGTCAAAGTCTATCTATCTGTTTACTACATTAACGTTTTTTGGGATTCCAGCAGTATTTGTAACGTGGATTGAATGCATGTATGCTTCTGCTACAGTATTACCGAGGGTTAATGGGTAGCTGGGCACTTCAGTGTAGGTTAGAAGAGGGGTACGACAGGGTTGCCCCCTTAGCCCCTTACTATATGTATTTTTGTATTGACCCCCTCTTGAGAATGATACAGTGTAATAATAGGATGAGTGGATTTCATTTAACAGACAATACAAGTCCATTATCCGTTTTAGCATACGCGGATGATGTTGTCCTGACCCTTATGTGTTTGACTGATGATCAAGAAGTTGTACGATTTTTGATGGAATACTCAGACATTTCTGGATCCTGGGTTAACATGGGTAAAAGTGTTGGGTTGCAGCTGGATGGCAAAGATTTGGTGCAATCCTCTTATGCTGGTATTCGATTATCTCCAATTCCTAATCCCATTTTAGGAATTCTGTTTGGTTCGGGGGACCTCCCTTATTTGAATTGGGAAATAAAATTGAATATTGCAGATAATCTTTCCAAATCTTGGGCTAATAGACAGATTTCCAAACAGAAAAGAATCTTATTAATTAAAACTTTATTGATTCCTATTTTTCTTTACTTTGGTGCTGTTTTTCTTCCCCCAGTATAATTTGAGACAAGATTGTTTGCTATTTTTTTAGGGCATTTTGGGGAAGTCGTTTGAATCCCATAAAGAGACTGTGACCTATAGACCCATTAAGGAAGGTGGTATAGGAATGATTAATCCATTGATTTTTTTATTATAGTTTCTTTTTATATGTTAATGTAATTAGCTGGCATGGCCAAATGACTAAAATTTGGCAGGACAGTATTTTGGAGTGGGTTAGAATTGGTCTAGATGCATGGGCTCAAGGGAAGAGTAGATTATTATCGAGAGTACATATTATTCCTCCATTTGCTAAATCAATTTTCCAAAAATTGATTAAATGGAAGGTTCCCTACACCCAACTTTTAACTGCTCCCAAACAATGAGTATACCCTATAATTATGACAGCTGCCTGTCAAGAAGTGGTGTCCCTACCCAAATGTCCTGATGGAGAAATGACAAGAGCACTTTCTCAATTGCCGAATGAAAGAATTCCAGAATTTGCTTGGGATTTATTGTGGCTGACCCTTCATGATAGATTAAATGTGAGGCATAATAATAAACATAAATCTAGAGAAGAAAGATTCTGCCCAAGACATACCTGCCTGAATATACTGGAAACTCAGGAACACCTTTTTCTGGATTGTATCTATGTAAGACAATTGTGAGATGAGATCATTCGGACTTGGAAAATCCCATGGTTGTCTTTCTTGACTTACATAGAATTAATTTTTTCATTATACTCTCCATGTTGGGACCCCTGTTCTGTGAATATCCTACAAGTAATCTTAGCCATTATTAAGTATTATATCTGGCAATCCAGAAGTAAATGGGTTCTACAACAATATCATGTAGTTAAAGACGTATTTATTAACAATATACAGGTTTCATTCCGGCAAGTTTATGACCAGGATGCAAAGAAATACTCAAAACACAGGCTGCATGAACTACGGTTTACCTTCACTTCTTTACTATGAAATGTGGTTCATTGAGTGGGACTTTACTAATTTTTCTTCAGTTGATAATAACCTGAGAATTACATTCTACTTACCCTAACTACCGCGCTGTACCTTTCTGACAATGACATGGATTGCTCTTGGTTCTGCTGTGGTTTATCTTGAATTATATTTTCCTATTTCCCCCAAAAATTCCATTACTCTCCTGTAGAAGAACTGCTGGCTAGTGTGTTGGTCACTTTGTGCTGTGCAAGTGGAGGAGATGGATTGACCTGATGCAGCAGAGCAGGCTGCTATTATGAGGTCTGAAGCTATGGATTCTGAGTTTTTTTTGATGCTCCAAGTGTGGAAGTTGTTCTGGTAAAGTCTACTTCTGTTTCTGGAAAATTGCCTGAGACCTGTGGTTCACCTTTAAATCAGGAGGTTATTATTTCTACTGCTAATATTCAAAAAGAGACTTCTGTGGATTTGGCTACACTACAGAAACAGCTTTTGGAAGAAGAAGAAGCTCACTTTCAACAGAGGCAGTGTGAATTGAAGGCTGCAATTGCAGCAGTGGATCAGCGTTCCTCTCCTAATCAGAATGAACCGCAAGCTGTGAAATGTACAAACCCAGACACTGATGTGGCAGCTCCTCAGACAGATCCTTTGCCGAAGATTGCAGCTGCAACTGAAGATGTGCAGTCACCTGAACGGGACGCTTCTACAGGTTCCTTCTCCTTCTCAGAAGGTACAGGGCAAATGCCCTTGTTTGTTTTTGCGGGGAATCTGTTCAATGAATCTGCGGCAATTTCAGGTACGGTGTTACCTGTCCTAGGACGAAGCTCCAAAATGCATTCATCAAAAAAAGGCATGAACAGTCAGTAACTGAAAAACAGTGGTCTGTAGACCGTGCTTTGATGGCGGCTGGTTGGGAACGATCTGATACAGGCTCTTGGGTTTCAGGTCCTTCTGAAATTGTTGTTTCACCATGTAAGAAATCTATCCCTGTCAAACAAGACTGCCTACCCTCAGAGGCTACTAGACTTAATGACTGGGGATCAGAAATGGACTTTGCCTCTCCTCTGCATGCACTGGAGGGCTTGAAACTCACACAGAATCCAGTTCTGCCTGTATTACATGGTGTAGAAACTAGACCTAGTGGGCCTGACTGTTCTGTTATTTCAGGTATTTTACCTCCTGAGGGTCAACTGGAGAATATTTCACAAGGACATACTAAACCTATTAAATCTTTTGCTTCTTTATTTAGAGCTCCAGTTTTCCCTGCTAAGCATCACAATGCAATTAGATTGATTTACAAGGGGGGTTAGAAGTTTTTCCTGGCCGTAAACATGTGGCTAGGACCTTACTTATAGGTTCCATGCACTTTACCCCGTTGAAATTTATGCTCCGATTCATGTTTCAGGAGAACCAGTTTTTGATGTTAGTTTTAAACAAGGAAGTGGTTTGCAGAAATTCTGGTCTCAATACCAATTATTAAAATCTTCTGCTCTATGGGTCCCTTTTGAGGTAGTTCTCTTAACTAAACCAGCACATCACATGATTACAGTGCTATTTAGAAATGAGGGGGTGAGTGTTACAAACCTAGTATACTGGCTTAAGCAAAGGTGTATGGTTCAGGGAAATCCAGAACCCATCTTTAATGATGACCATATCTGGAATGGAGGGTGGAAAATTCAAGTTGTTTTGAACATGTCTGATGCTGGGTTAATTCATTTACCTAATAGTTTTTTTTTTTAGGTAAAGATAGAGGGGTCTTGTTTTATGTTGGTCAGCCAAAGGCTTGCTTTCGGTGTGGGGTCACTGGCCACTTAAGTAGCATGTGTGACAGACTAAAGTGTACTAACTGTAATGAGCTAGGCCATACTGCAGGAATATGTAGAAATGACCGGATTTGTAACCTATGTGAGCAAAAGGGTCACACTTATCATTCTTTCTCTCAGCTGCATATAATCAGGGAGAGCAAGCTGACTGGGATGAGCAGAGAGTGACAATAGCCTTAGCACAATGTACTCAGGCTCATCGTTCAGCCTCTAGGCCCCAGGATATGCCTCCTGATAAGTTAACAGTTGTTACTTCTGCTCTAGAATGTTCTATCACAACACAGTTGTTAGCTGTGCCTCCACCAGAAACTCCGGTTATAAATACCATCTCTGTAGCCCCTCAGCAGGAGGCTAGTACATTAGTAACAGTAGAAACTTCTGTTACTGAGATAGAGACAACTCAACTAGAGCATAATATAGATATTCCTCAGCAATCCCCTCCTTTTCAAGTTAAATCCTCCAGACATCGGCAAAACAGGGTACAACCAGCCTCAAAAATGCCTAAAACATCTGAAATCACTACTAAAAATAGGTTTACCTCTTTACCTATAGAAGGGGAGATTTCTGGAAATGAGTCCAAAGGTTCTTCTGTTATTTCCTCAGTACTGGATTAGGGTTCAGAATTAGAAGAACCTTTCCCTGATAAAGTGCATCCTCCTTCAGGGAAAAAAATGGAAACTTAAACATAGTAGGACAGCAAGAGCCTCTTCTAAGAAACTCCCATGAATGAGACTGTGCTTAGGGTTTAATTACCCACCCCTTTATAAAATCAATGCCTTCTTTATCTGTATATTCTATTAATGTTAACAGCATTAAGAGTTTATGGAAAAGGCAAGCAGTATTCTCTCATTTACAAACCTTTACATCAGGGGCCGGATATTCAAAAGGGTTGCACCATGCGCAATAGGGTTGCGCATGCGCAAGTCTGAAATTGCGCCATTCTGCGATATTCAGCAGGAGGCAGTTGCGCCACCGAAAACAGGCTGAGCAGCAGCACAATGCAAATGAAGGCATGCGCAACCGAAGGGGGTGGATCCCTGCATAAAGAGCGCAATGCGAGATTCAAAGGGTTGCACAATGCGCACTAGCGGAACAGCCGGAAGTTGCGCCACAGCGGAAATGAGCCAAAATAAAAAGGCTCAAGGAAGAGGCGCAAGAACGCTACAGAGATGCCAAGCAAGACAGACAGAGAGTGACAGACAGCGACAGTCCAGAACAGGGCAGGCAAGGGAAGTTGTGTGGGCCATAGGCTGCAGAGGCCAGGGGTACCGGTGCAGTGGAGGTAGCAGTCAGGACAGCGGGGGTAACAGAGCAACATCAGTCAGGGGGGGTCACAAGCCAGGGAGATGGACAGTGCCACCTTCCACATGGAAGCTGTAATGAGGGGGGTGAGAATGCATGCTGCAGGGGGACGTGGACGTGGAAGGGCCCGTCGGCGGTACGCCCCTAACAGGCAGTACCGTGCCCGCATCTGCTTTGAGCTGTACACAGATGTAGAGATCATGGGCCAGTACCGCCTGAACAGGACAATACTGAGGCGGCTCTGTGAGCTGTGCAGTGATGTGATGCAGGCACCCTCACGACGGAGTCACGCTCTGTCAGTGGAGACCAAGGTGACAGCCTGCATGTGCCTGCTCGCCACGGGCACCTTCCGGATGCCAACAGGGGACACCACAGGCATCACACAGTCGGCCACGTCACACATCCTCACCCAATTCCTCAGCGCACTGCTGCCACATGCTGCGGAGCACATCCATTTCCCCAGCACCGCGGCAGAGCGTACAGCAAACATGCAGGAGTTCCACAGGGTAGCACGTATGCCTGGCATGCTAGGGGCCATAGACTGCACCCATGTGGCCATTCGCATGCTACTTGGTCCCGATGGGGCTGCATATAGGAACAGGAAGGGCTATTCCAGTGTCAACTGCCAGGTGGTGTGTGATGCCACTGGACGCATAATCAATGTCTGTGCCACACACCCTGGTGGAGCACATGATGCCTTCATATGGTATCAGTCCACACTGTGCCATCGATTTGAGAGTGGGGACATCCCCACAGGCCATCTAGTGGGTGAGTATGCATGTAGGAATTGCAAATGTGGGACAAGGGTGGGAATGCCACAGGTGCTATGGTAGTGGCACACAGGGATATTGGCATTATGGACCTGAACATGATACTCATCTCCACCATCTCCACACAGGTGACAGCGGATACCCACTCCATCCCTGGCTGCTCACACCATACCAGCGCCCCATGACCCCATCGCAGCAACACTATAATGAGGCGCATGCCGCCACACGCAACATCATCGAGCAGGTGTTTGGGATGCTCAAGGCATGCTTCCGATGCCTAGACACCTCCGGCGGTGCCCTACAGTACAGCCCCTCAAAGGCCTGTGGGATATTCCTGGCCTGTTGTATCCTGCACAACATGGCCAAAGACTGTGGGATAGCTATTCAGGTCAAGGAGGGGGACAGCGATGGGGACGCCAGTGGCACCGGTGATGATGGTGATGAGCAGCCTCCCTTTGGACGGCGGGACCCCAACTGATCCGGCAGGCCCAGCTGCACCGGGACACCATCACGGAGGAGCATTATGCATGACACAGGTAAGTCAAGGGGCCATGTGCAACCAACACTGTCCTGGCGCAACCCACAGGCACACAGAGTAACACACAAGGGTGCATGACGGCAAGGGAGTGGAAGGACCAGGCACACAACACACCATCAGGGAGGTGAACAGTCATATAGACACACACACACACACCAGGCACAAAGCGTACATGGGCAGGTGCACAGCAGAGCAGGAACAGACATGGCAAACACACAGATCCACAGACCACACCCACCACCTGTACTGTCCAAGTACGTGTGTCAGATGCTGGGCACCCTTGCACCTTGGTGTACAGTACAATGCAGGCATCATCATGCACACGCACCTGTGGACAGCAGTCGGGATGGTGTACATGTGGTCTGTGTGTCGGCGTGATGGGCAGGGCACCCACCAGTGCACTGCCCACCATGATGCACATTGCACACAGGGCAGCACCAGACAGGGCCCACACTGGGAGACAGGTCAGTCATGTTGCACTGTTCCACGGCCACCGTGGATGCGTGGGTGGCCCGCTGTGACCCAACAGCACTGGCAGGCTGAGCAGGGGCCACATGGGGTGGCACCGATGGACCACCAGGGGTCCCACTGCGCGATCGCGACCTTGTCCGCGCTGGGGTCTGTAGTATGCCAAACATACCTGCACCAGGGGTGCTCGGGATGCTCACAGCAGAACCCGGTGTTGACAGGCTGGGTGTCACACGATGCCGGGAATGGGGAGTGGAGATCGTACTGTGTGGGGTGCGTGGTACAGGGGCACCTGCTTGTGTGCCCAATGCAGCCACGACAGTGACCAATGCCTGGGTCTGCCTGTCAATGGTGACGGTCACATCCATCCGCATATGGACCATCTCTGCAAGGATCAGAGCACAGTCCCTGCTGTGCCGCTCCACAGCCATGCACAGTGCCTCCACGGATGTTTCAACCCGCCTTTGCTGCTGTACTGATTCCCGCAGCAGGCGGGTGTGCTCTTCCAATGGGCACTGTGCCACAACGGCATCTTGTCCCCAGGGTATGGAAGGTCCTGATACTCAACACCCCTTGAGGGTGGGCGCTGTTCACCAGGACCAGGAATGGGCATATCAAAGGGTGGTGGGCATGTGCCACCGCTGGACACTGTACCCCCAGACTTGGTGGGTGACTGCTGCTGCTGCCCCCTCCAACCGCTGTGCCCCAGGGACCACTCGTTCCACTGCTGTGGCCGTAACAGTACCAGACACCTGCACAGCCACTGGTGCTGCCCCACCGGTGCTGACAGGCACAGCCTGGGACTGTGCTGACATGCTGGCACACACGTTGGAACCAGCTAGGCCCAGGGGCACGTGCTGGCCTGGTGTGTGTCCGTCATGGGACACACACATGTCACTGCCCATTGCAGTCCTTGCATCTTCAATGGTGCAGGTATGTGCTACAGCCACAGTCACAGCGTGCTGGCATGCTTGCATGCTAGACTGCTGAGACACAGGCTGTGCACCCCCCCCACACCTGACTCACCGACAACAGAGTTGGCAGCCAGGTGTGCATGCTGGTGCAGTGCATGCTGGCTGGCGACAGAGGTGGATGGACCCTCCTCCAACTCCAGCAGGTCTTCCTCACTGCCTGGACCCACCACCACCATCCCCTGAAGATGAACAGGATCTGTAACAGAAAGTGAGGACATGTGAGTGCATGTGAACAACCTTCCCTCCCCAACACCACCACCATGTCATACTGTGCAGTGATGGGCTTCCACCTGTCTGGAATCCACCTCCTGGTACACCCTCAATAGCACTCTGCTGCATTGATGCAGCCAGTCGGTCCTCAGCTGGGGTCAGCTCCGCCACCGCTGGCTGGCCCCCGCCTGTGCCAGCACGTGCCGCCCTGAGGGCTGCCACCTTCTCCTTCACCCTCCTGCAGTCTGTCCCCATCTTCTTTTTGCATTCCTGCACGGAGTGCTGGTGGCTTCCATGCAGGTTCACTGCCCGAGCTACCCCCTCCCATGCAGCCACACGGGCCTGAGGGGTGCCCCGCCGTCCACTCAGTAGTGGCTCCTCCTCCAGGTAGGCCTGGAAGAGGGCCTCTGTCTCTGCCATGGTGAAGTTGGCCTCCTCCACCCACCATCCTCACCCTCACCTTGGCTCTGCTCGGTCATGTCGGTCTGTATGGGTGGAAGTGGACACCTGTCACTGTGCAGTCTACAGCGTTATCCCATGACCATTGTCCAGAACATCACACAGCATGCAACCCACCTCTCATCTGCAGTAACCGAATCTGGCCAGCGCAGCCCAATGTCGCACATTTATAGCGCAATGCATGCAAATTAGGAGTGGAGCAACTGTAATGAGATGCAAATCACGCCACTGCGCCTTTGAATGGCTGATCAGATGATTTGCATGTGTCAGCTGAATATCGCGCCGTTGCGCTTTGCGCAATACAGTTGAGCTGGCTGAGCCAATGGCGCATTTCTGTGACTGTGTGGTACACTGCATTGCGCATGCCTAGGTAGCTTACGCAGGTGTCTGCCGCGCTGATGACGTGCTGTGCGCAATCAGCAATTCAGGCCACAGCCACCACTGTGCCAATGGCGCTACAGCGCTGGTCACCATATGGCGCTGTGGCAGTACTGCGCAATAGTCCACTGTAGCACTAGCACGCAGGTGTCCAATTGCCCAGGACATGTGGACGTCCGATGGCTCTGTGCATGGCCTTGTGCCACTGACCCATGACCTTGTGCCCGACCTTGGCCCCCGGCGCTGTATGTCTGGCATGTGTACGGCTCTATCGCGCTGTTTGGTGACAGCGCGATGTGGACCAAAGGCGCTGTCCGAACAGCACGATAGGCAGTGTTGGAGTTGTATTGTGCAACATTTCCACGTAGGGTTGCCGCGCTGCGGAGCGCCATATTGCCACTGTACTTTTTTAAAATGGCACACAGGAGAGCACCACAATGGGGGGGGGCTTTGGAGATAGCTAACCTGGTGGCTGTGGTGGAGCCTCACTATGGCTCACTGTTTGAGGGAGTGCCCCTGCAGGTGCCACGCACCCATGTGTGGCAGCAGGTCGCTGCTGCCCTGGAGCAGGCCACTGGGCAGAGGAGGACCCCGGAGCAGTGCAGGCACCGCTACGGCGACCTGCAGAGGAGGTAGCGTGCTCCGCTTGTGCGCCTCAGGCCGCGTGCCAGGAGGGGCATTGTGCCCAGGCCAGGTGGGTGTGCTGTGTATGCACCGGTATTGTCTGCATGGGTGACTGTGTCATGTAATCTGCATGGGGTGGGTTGGGCTGTGGTTTTCTGTGAGGGTGTTTGCAGGTGTGTGTCTGTTTGGGTCTGGTTGTGCGGGCAGGCACACTCAATGGGGCAAGGGGCTGTCTGCTGTGGGATCTCACTGATGTGTTTCTCTTCCTTTGTCTCCCACAGGCGTGGAGGAGCGGAGGCGGGCACAGGCAGGAGGCCTGGGATGGCGGTGCCAGGGTGGCTGGCGGAGGAGGTGTGCAACAGCCACAGCCACAGCAGCAGCAGCAGTCGCAGCCGCAGCAGCACATGCTGCAGTGGCTTGATGAGGGTGAGTGTCATTACATCATGGATGCTACTGCATGCTGGGGGAGGCACAGACACCTCCCAGGGACAACACTACCATGCATGCAACATGTGACAGTCATCATTGTCCAGTGGCACTGCATGTTTGTGTGTGCATCACTGGTGGTCCATGCATGCACCGGGCACATGGCTGTGGCACTAGCATCCCACCACGTAGCCACGTCACTGGGCAGCCTTGGTTGTGCTGTGCTGGACATGGGCGGTGTGTGTGTGTGCAGTGGTACACATGGCCATTGCTGGCTGGTTGGGCTTGTCTTGTGCACGGTCACTGTGCGTGGGTGCAGTCCATCACAGGAGCGGGGCACTTGGCTGTCTGCCATGCATGATGGGTGGGATTCAGGGATGTGGACAGTCACAGCCATTGACTCTGATCCCTTGTCCTAGGTATCCGGATCCTGCGCCTGATGGAGCGGGGCCTGCAGAGGCTCACTCAGGTGGCCATTGACACACACACCATTGTCCTGGACTTGCAGCAGCAGCATGGGATGCGGCGCCGGAGGAGGCCACAGGCACAGCACCAGGCAGGAGGAGGGCAGGCTGCCAGGCGGTAGCTGAACGTCAGCAAACCCCACCTTCCCTCTCCCGGTTGTTCACCCCCTGCCCCTTACCCACCCCTACCTCATACCCATACCCCCACCCCTGCTTTGTAAATATGTTGTTGTTTGTTGTTCTTGTTATGCATCTTATTATTACATTTATATTTTGATAGGAATACTGTGGTGGTCTCTGATTTGCAGCTGGCTATAGGTGCTCAGTTGCAGTGGTGTGCATGGCATCTGGTGTGGTATGGTCATGGGTATGTGTGTGCGTGTGTGTGGGGCGGTGTCTCTGGGTGGGTGAGGCTTCCAGTCAGTATTGTTGCAGCTGCCACCCACTGCTGGGTGCTCATGGTGGTGTGGCTTGTATGGTTCTGTGGTTCACGAGGTTGCAGTGTGCTGGGGGGCTGGGGATTCCTGCAGTGCTGGTCACTGTGCATGGGTGGTGTCTTGGGGTCACAGTGCTGGGAGTGCTGTGCACACGGGGGGGGCCGCTGGACACTGGGGTGCTCCGCCCCCTTTGTGTGCCAGTCTCAGGTTGACAGTGGGTGTGCTGCAGTAACGCGGCCGGGATGTGCTTTGTTTGCTTGTCCCCATGGTCCAGTGGCTGTTCCATCCCTCCCCCAGTTCTGCTGTGCTTGGGGTGTGGGGGTACATTGTTGGTTCGGCAGTGTGTCCCTGTGCCCATCTATGGCATGGGTGGTGGGCCCCTGCCTACCTCCCTGGTTGTGCAGTTCCATTGCTATGCTGCTGGGGCTTCTTTGCTTGCGCTATGGCATCTCTGGACTGCTCAGCTGGGCCGTCTTTGTTGCGCTGTGGTGCATCAGCTCTGCTCAGCTTCCCCTTCCTGGTTGCGCTATGGCGCATCATCACTGCTCAGCTTCCCCTTCCTGGTTGCGCTATGGCACAGGTTGTGTGATATTCAGCCATTGGCTGCTTGTGCAATTTGTCTTGCTCCATGTTTGAATATCGTGTGTGTTGCGCATGTGCACAATTGACTTGCGCTTGCTCCTGCTGTTGCGCACTTTTTGGGCGCAGTTTGAATATCTGGCTCCAGGTATTTTTTTTCTTACAAGATACTAGGTTACACTCTATATCTGAATTAAAACAGGCCATCAAATTTTGGTATTCAGGTCCTTCTTTCTGGTCATTGGGAGATGATACTTGTTCTGGGGTAGCTATTTTATTCAAAGAAGTAGAAGTTCATGTTATTAAATTGATAGATTTGATTCCAGGTCGGGCTTTAATACTAGATGTAAAACTCTATAATGTATTATTTCGGTTCATTAATATTTATGCTGGTCAAACAAAGGTGGTGAGGACTGAGCTTTTTCAGGCTATCCAACCCTATTTATATTCTGCACATCACATTGTTTTGGGAGTGACTGTAATTGTGGGTTGAAACTGAGGGATAGGGGTAGAACTACTGTTACTAATAAAGTGTTTTGTGACATGACCTTCCTTTCTACTATGATACATAATGCTAACTTAAGGGATGCTTACTTCGATACCGTTGGGAAAGCTGACCCCACCTTTTATAGAAGCATCTCAGCCACAAGAACTGACAATTTTTTTGTTTCTTCATTTTTGCAGATTTCTAGAGCAAAAACTATAATTGCAGAATTCTCATACCATAAACTATTATACTTAATGTTGGATGGATCACATGCACCCCCTAATGGCTCAGGATATTGGAAATTAAATGCCTTACTTCTGGCTAAGGAGGATATCCGCCAAAATTTGGTATATTTTATTCAAGCCAGAAAGTCAGTTCTTGATATGTACATGATCCTAACAATTGGTGGGAGGATACCATCCGGGATTTATCAGCTCTTTTAAAATCATATGGAAAGATAGTTAGGGATAGGGAGTATGGGACTTATCTTAACCACAGAACGCAACTTCAAAAACTGTTATCATTAGCAGCTATGGTGAAACATGATTTCACAGTACAAATTTAAAATATTAAACAGCAAATGGTGAAATACCATTTACTACAAGAGCAACATTTGCAATATCAGCAGTTCTATTGTACTCAGGGTAGGAAGGGTTACATTTGCCCATATGAAGGACACACTGCTAGGAATTCCGAATAGAACTATGGATAGTCTATTTGATAAGGCTGGTAGGTTATGCACTGATCCTAGACAAGTGTTTAGTATTGTGACACAATACACAAATCAATCCTTTACCCCCCCCCCCATTCATACTGAAGTTTTGGAGACATATCTTGACTCAGTTTCTACAGTTCAGCTTACTGAACAATTGGTGGCACCTTTAATTGCTGACATTACATCTCAAGAGGTAGAGAGATCGATTAAGGCTTTGGGGAATAATAAAGCACCAGGTGGGGATGGGCTAACTGGAAAGTTGTATAAAATCTGTAGGACCATATATTCTGTCAGAACTAGCTGCGGCCTTTACAGCAATAATTTTATCAGGTTCTCCTTCTCTTTGCATGACAGGGGGTATGCTAATTCATAGTTTTAAACAAAAAGGGGATAAACGATGTATGGATCAATGGAGACCTATCTCATTGTTAAACACGGACTTTGAAATTTTAGCCAAAATTCTGAATAGCCACTTGTTACTGGTAGCAGCACATATTATATCCCCAGGACAGGCATGTGCTATACCAGGTAGAAATATCAGAGAACACTTAATTTTGTTAAGAGAAATTTTTGAGCATAGTATTAGGCATAGAGCAGGTGGCTTTGTACTTTCATTAGATCAAAGACAAGACTTTGACTCAGTTAGTCACTCCTTTTTATGGGAGGTTTTAAAGAAATATGGTTTACCACTACAATTTATCAGCTGGAATCAATGTTTATATAAAACAGTTACAGTCACTCCTTTGGTTAGAGGTTGGAAAGGGCTTATGCTGACAGTGCAGACAGGGGTGTGTCAGGGGTGCCCACCTAGCCCGCTGTTATATGCTTTTTGTATAGATCCTTTACTACAGCTCCTCAATAGTTCTGTAATTTTGAGGCCTATTGTAGTTGCTTCAGTCTCGTTACATTATAAAGCATTAGCCTATGCGGATGATCTCTGTATTTCAGTTGCGGATAAGGCCTCTATTAGTGATGCTCTAGGTATATGTATGACATATAATTTATACTCCGCTACAAGTTTGAACTTAGATAAGTGTATAGGCACACAGCTTGGCTCAGCTGTTCCTCCTGTTCTGGAAGTGGCTGGTATTAACTTCTTAGCTACTCAACTGAACATTTTGGGGGTTATCTATGGTCAGGGGGATATCTGCTTTTCAAACTGGGAACCCTGCATGCTTTGTGGTAGAACTTTAGTCACTCAATGGTACAAATGGAAATTAAGTAAGTGGAAAAGAGTACATCTAATTAAAACATTCCTTATCCCAGTATTTCTTTATATCAGTTATGTCTTTCCTCCACCTTGTCAAATGGTAACTGCAATTTGTAGTCTCTTTTTCCAAGCCGTATGGGGTAGTAGACTAAAT
Source organism: Neoceratodus forsteri (assembly GCA_016271365.2). Lineage (NCBI taxonomy): Eukaryota > Metazoa > Chordata > Ceratodontiformes > Ceratodontidae > Neoceratodus > Neoceratodus forsteri. The sequence goes on along the minus strand of CM057450.1, from coordinate 652,054,561 downwards.
CCACTGAAAAGGAATATTATGTATCTCCCAATAAAACAGGGGGGGCTGGGGATGGTAAGCCCTATTTTATTTTTTTACAGCATTTTTATGTATACAAATTTTAGACCTTTGTTAATTTTTTTTTTATAAAAACTGGGTGTCTATGTTTGAACAGAATTGTGGTACGTGGTTCAGACAAAGGGATGCTGACTTCTTCAATTGTAAAATAATGCTTTTTTTATGTATTTCAACCTTGTACTGTACTGTATATACTTTTTCTTCCTTGTATATTATTGCTTTTTATATACCTGCTTCTGTACTGTACTTTGATGTATTCATGACCAGGTCCACCTTGCAAATGAGCCTTGCTCAATGGTGCCTGCCTGGATAAATAAAGATTTTGTTTGATTGATTGATTGATTGATTGATAGCGGAGAATTGGCCATATTACATAGATCTTTATATGTGCCACCTTATATAAGGGAAATGTTTGCTTATTTCAAACGTTGGAAAATAATTAGCCACCTTTTAATGTCAAAAAAAGGATGGATTTATATAACTGGGTGATGCTGACTCAATTTACAGAACCTGAAACTTTTTTAAGATGTCCACTTCAATACAGAGAGGCATTATTAGGTTTGTTAAATACTCCCAGGATTCCAGATAAATTAAAAGACTTTCATTGGCTGAGCTGTCATGGCAGGATTAAAGACTAACCAAAAACACAAACAAATGACTGAGTGATTATGTGTCAGACCTGGATGTATCCAACAACTTGAAATGACTGAACACCTTCTTTTTACCTACATATATATCAAACCTTTCTGGTCTCTATTGGCAACTGTCTGGAATGCTCCGTGGTTTCAGTCAATTAACATGGGTGCTCTCATGCGGCGTATATACCTAGGGGTGGAGCATTACTGGCATGTTGAAACTTTACATAAGATATTATTAGTAGTTAAGTGGTATATTTGGAATAGTAGATGTTTGTTCTCATTACAGCAAAAACTTTTATCTCATGTAGAACTTATTGGTAAAATTACGGGAGAATTAAAAATTCAATACAATGAGGATATTAGGCTCTTGCATTCCAGAACTTTGCATGCAATTTGGAAAAACATGCCCTGGGTAACAGATTCTGATGTACCTGTGACTTAAAATGGTGGGGGTTAGGTAACGTGATTCATTACATAATCATGCATGATTTTGGTAAAGGTTTTCTTAAGATAATGTATTATATGTTATGTCTTACATAGCAGTCTCAACTTTTGCTTCTTTTTCTTTTTTTCTTTTCTCCCTTGTTCTTGTGATGGTATAATTAAAAAAAAAGGGGGAAGTTTGGACAGGTTTTGTTAAAGTTATATTATATACAGTACAATCATATTATTTCAGATTGTAATATGATCATTTCTTTTTGTTTACAAATTATTAATTTATGATGTAATGCTGTCCTGTTGTGTTTTTTTTTATTTCTGTTTTGCATTCTTGTATGATTTCTTTTTTTTAATAAACTCCCCTACTCTTTTAGTGAGGATGGGAAGGGAGTTATGCTTCAGTATGGAATGTTTCATGTTTATATTTCATGTGTGCTGTAATACTCATTTTTGTCTTTGATTTCGTCTGTTATAATTTTGTATGAAGTAATATAATTTTGTATGTTTTGTTTTAAGTTTTCAATAAAAAATACCCCTACTCTTTTCGATAAGTGCATGGGATCTTTAACATCCACCTGAACTACCACCAATCCAGACAGATGGAACCTCGGTTTAATGTCTTATCCAAAAGATGGCACCTCAGAAGTGCAGCACCCATCTCATGCTGCACTACAGTGTCAGTACTGGGATATTTGCAGGCAACTGTCAGCTCTGAGGGAGGAGGTTGCCCACCTCCAGGCTGAACTGGCAAGGACTAAGGAGGCCTCCCCCACCCAAAGAGCACCAGTTCCACAACCACTGCCTCAGAGGTTGCCATGTGTGAAGAGCAGATGGACCACAGTAGGTTCTGGGAGGGTGAGGGTGGTGGAACAGAGGCATAGCCCCCGAGTTGTGCCTCTACACAAATCATATGTCAGTCTGGCAAATCAAGGTTCCTCTATGATGATACCCTCAGTGGAGACCAAGAAGAATGCTGGGGACATCCACAAGGGAGACCCACAAAAGAGTGGCAAGGGACACCACAGGGGAAAGAAACAGCTTCTGATAGGGGACTCAGTTGTTGGGGGTGTAGAAGTGGGGAAGGGAGAGGAGAGGAAAGTAAGGTGCCTGCCTGGTGCCATGGCTTGGAGGGACAGGAAGCAAATCCTCAGGATTGCAGAAGCAGCATCACAGGAGAGGGAACTAGATATCATTGTCCACCTTGGGACAAATGACCTAGCTAGGCATGAGATCAGTGCAGTGCAGGATGAATTTGTGGAGTTGGAGAGGGGCCTCAGACAGGTAGCAAGAATGGTAATATTCTCAGAGGTGCTGCCAGTCTATGGCAGGGGTGAGGCTAGGGTACTGTACACCATGAAGTTTAATGAATGGTTGCAAAACTGCTGCAGAGCACAGGGCTTTGGCTTCATTCGGGACTGGGGGTCCACCTGGAGAGATGAAGGTCTATACTGGCATGATGGTCTGCATCTGTCCAGGAAGGGAAGCACACTCCTAGGTGACAGGTTTAAAGGCTTCCTTGGCAAGCTTTTAAACTTGCCAAGGGGGGAGGTGCTGATAGGAAACAGGAAAGTTCAAGCCTCCCCCCACAAAACATGACAGGTAGTAGGGTAAACACTGAGGTACAGAGCTTGACAGAGGGCAGGACAGGGGTAAATGGAAAAATAGACAAGGGCAATAAGAGCAGGGATGGGGTAAAAAAGGATAAAGCCAACATTAAATGGAGGGCAATGAGTACCAATGCCCGTAGTCTTGGAAACAAGCTTCCAGAGCTAGTAGCCCTGATGGAAGAGGAACACTTGGATATTGTGGCAGTCACAGAAACATGGTACACAGAGAACCATGACTGGGATGGCAACATACCAGGGTACGCAATCTACAGAAGGGACAGGGAAGGTAAAAGAGGAGGTGGAGTAGCTCTCTACATAAGGGAAGGGATCAAAGCTACAGAACTAAAAAGTAAAGGGGGAGGACAAGAGGCACTCTGGGTCACCTTGGAGACAGGGAATGGCATCACAATCCGCACAGGGGTTGTATACAGACCCCCATCCCAAGGGGAGGAAATGGACAAGAAAATGATAGAGGGCATGCTCAAAATGGCTGAAAAAGGGGAAATACTGTTGATGGGGGACCTGAATATGCCAGCTGTTAACTGGATGACAGGGACTGCAGCCACATCCAAGAGCAGGGTCATTCTCGCTGCCCTACAGGGGGCATGCCTTAGACAGCTAGTGGTGGAACCCACTCGGGAGGGAGCAATATTAGACCTGGTACTCTCAAATGGAGAGAGGATCACAAATTTGGAAGTCAGTAGACATCTGGGAACAAGTGACCACTGTACAGTGTGCTTCACAATAAACACAACCATGGAGATAAGCCATACAAAGACAAGGATACTGGACTTTAGAAGGGCTGACTTTGGCATAATGGGTGAATACCTGAGGAATGCATTAGCAAATGGCCAGAAAGGAGGGGTGGAAGAACAATGGAGAAAAATCAAAACTGCCATCATGGCGGCAACAAGCCTTTGTGTGAAACAAATAAAGAAAACAAAGTGGAATAAAAAAACACTATGGTTCTCAAAAGAGGTGTCAGGGAAGGTTAAGGAGAAAAGGCTGCATTCAAAAAGTATAAGGAATCACAGAAGAAGCACGACAGGGAACTGTATCAATTAAAGCAGAAAGAAGTGGGGAAGGCAGTCAGAAAAGCAAAGGCCCAAACCAAGGAAAAGATAGCCAACTCAGTTAAGAAGGGGGATAAAACCTTTTATAGGTACATTAGGGAGCATAGAAAGGTTAAGGGAGGGATAGTGAAGATTAATAAAGGAGAGGGGAGGTGGGCAGAGGGAGATAGTGAAAAGGCAGAGATACTGAATGAATACTTTTGCTCAGTATTCACAAAAGAAGAAGAGGAGGAGTTACCTAAACCAAACAGTAGAAGCACTCTGGGTAGTGGGGTTGACGCCAGTCCATTTACAGAAGAAAGAGTCCTGAAAGAACTCCTGAAACTCAAGGTGGACAAAGCAATGGGGCCTGATGGGATTCACCCTAGAATCCTAAAAGAGCTAAGGGAGGACCTAATGACATCACTAACCACACTTTTTAACAAATCATGGGAAGATGGGGTGGTACCTGAGGACTGAAGGAGGGCAGATGTGATTCCCCTTCACAAAAGTAGGCACAAGGCAGGACACTACAGACCTGTTAGTTTGACCTCAGTGGTGGGGAAAATGATGGAATCACTTCTGAAAGAAAGAATTGTTCAGTACCTAGAGGCCAGCGGGGCACAGGACCCAAAGCAGCATGGATTCACAGCAGAAAGGTCATGTCAGATGAATCTAATCGATTTCTTTGACTGGGTGACCTAAGTAATAGACCAGGGAGGGGCTGTGGATATGGCCTACCTAGACTTTAGCAAGGCATTTGACACAGTCCACACAAAATTATGTCAAGTTAGTCAGCCTGGGAGTGGGTCCCAGGGTGGTAGCCTGGGTAGCAAACTGGCTGCACAACAGGACACAGAAGGTAATAGTGAATGGAACACGTTCTGAAGAAAGGGGGGTTACTAGTGGAGTACCTCAGGGCTCAGTACTGGGTCCAGTCCTCTTTAACGTCTTTATAGGTGACATTGCAGAGGGTCTGGAAGAAAGGTATGCTTCTTTGCAGATGACACAAAGATCTGTAACAGAGTTGATACACAAGGGGGATAGAAAGGATGAGAAGGGACTTGGCAAGGTTGGAGGAATGGTCAGACATATGGCAACTTAGATTCAATGCAAAGAAGTGCAAAGTAATGCACCTGGGAAAAAAAATCCAGGAGAAGAGTACACAATAGCAGGGGAGGTACTAACAACAACAATAATGGAAAGGGATCTGTGTGTAGTCATATCAGATGACCTAAAGGTGGGTAAGCAATGTGAGAAGTCAGTAAGGAGAGCCAGGGGGATACTGGGATGCATAGGGAGGGGCATCACAAGTAGAAAAAGGGAAGTGGTTATCCCTCTGTACAGACAGTTGGTGAGACCCCATCTGGAATACTGTGTGCAGTTTTGGGAGACCTCATCTACACAAGGACATAAACAGGATGGAAGCAGTCCAGAGGAGGGCAACTAAAATGGTGCAGGGTCTACATCAGAAACCATATGAAGAGAGAGACTGAGAGAGCTTAATATGTATACCTTTGATGACAGGAGGGACGGGGGATATGATAGAAATTTTTAAGCACCTCAGGGGAATCAACAAAGTCCAGGAGGGTAGCATCTTTTATAAAAGAGATGTGTAAGAACAAGGGGGCACAATTTAAAGTTAGAGGGGGGACGGCTCAGGGGTAATGTGAGGAAATTATTTTTCATGGAGAGAGTGGTGGACACATGGAACCACCTTCTTGGAGAGGTTGTAGGGTCTAAAACAGTAGGGGGGAATTCAAACATGCATGGGACAGACATAAGGCAATTATAGTGGAGGGTTGCAGGAAGTAGGCTGTTGGTTAACTAGAATCTGCAGCTTATCCAATAGGTAGGGAAATGGGCAGACTGGGTGGGCCAAGTGGTCCTTATCTGCCGTCAAAGTCTATGTTTCTATATTAACCCAAGTGCCACATGTGGAAACTGAACCCAAAGCCCTCTGATCTCCAAGCCTCAGAGGTGAGTGTGCTACCTAACAGGTTTCAGCCACTGCGCAAATATCAATATTTTTGATATGTAGCAATATCTCTAGTACTTCCTTGTTAGTGACCAAACTCCTAGCATTCAGCACTATTACTTTGAAGTCTGCTCCTCCCTAGGTACCCCCCCCTCGCCCCGAGGGAGTCAGTTTAAATCTTCTCCTGTCAGTTGGTCTGTTAAAATTAATCCCAGCATGTTAGTCCCTGTCCTGCTAAAATGCAATGCATCCCTTGCATATGAGTGTTGTTTTCCATGGAATGCGTCCCATGTAATAATAAATTGTATTCCTAGGTTTTTGCTTGTGTTATGTAGATGTGCATTTGTTCTCTGTACTGTTTTATTCTTTTCTGTATGTCCACTGAGCATGGGCAAAATGTTAGATATTACTGCATTACCTCCCCTGGATTTGATGCACATTGCAGTTTTAAATATCTCCTCTGCTATGTCTTTTTATGATCTCTTTCTGAGTTATTAATTCCAATGAGTACTGCCACAGCTGGATTACTTCCTCCATTTATCAGTAATTTGGGGAGCTTTTTGGTGATGTCAGTAGTTATTGTTCCTGGTAAATACGTGACAATACTGTTTTCTTTATCTTTCCCACATATTCGTGTGTCACACCTTCTCAACAATGACTCTAACTACAAATACTTCGTTTTTCCCTTTTGATTGTTTTTACTTGCCTTTACACTCCTCAGTTGCCATAACTTTCCAAGTATTGTCTTCTGTATTAGATTCCTTGTTTTTAGGTTCAGTATACATATTCAAGGGGCACTGTCAGCTTTCCACCCTCCGTTTTTGTAAACCTCCAAGCATTGTGCCTTTTGGCATACACCTACATCATTTGCATGTACAATACCCCCATCGAACTAAAGAATAAACAAAGGCACCATATTTGTGTATTTTTAGTATCATTAAGGTTTACCTCAGTCCAAGGTTAAATCACATGCCACCGGAAGCAGATCCTGGTCCAGGATGCACATCAGGCCAGAGTGCAGTCCCGAAGTGGCATGCTATGACATGGCCACTCTACAAACATGCTCCCCCTGTAAATCATTTTCATTGCAAACTGATCCTGGTATTGTAGAACTCAAAACAAGCACCAGAATTGTCGCAATTTACTTTTTCCAACTGGAGCTGAAATACCACACATGCTCGGAAGAAATATGTGCAAAGATCCCGCATATGCACAAGAACATGCCACCATTGTGCAAGCGCAGGATTTTGGCTCAGTTTGGTAAAAGTAAATTGCAACCCTTCAAGAGGAGTATACCTGTTTGCCAAACTAATTTCCTCTCCACTAATTGTCCTCCTTCACTTTTTATTTGTTTCTGTTTTTGCAACATGATACCAGACATCATCCTCACTAGTTTCTTCATTTATGGCCATCATACTGTACTCTGTTTCTTCTTCATCCTCCCTTTGCCTTTTTTTCCTGTCAATTGGTGTATTGCGGTCTTTATTTTGTTTGTGTTGTTACTAGCTATCTAGCTCAATGTGTCCCTTAAGTATTTTATTTCAAGTAGTAGTTTAGCTTGATTATTACATTTTGTGCAAATGTATTCCTTATGCTCATTTTCATTATCATTCAATGTGTGCATTAAACAGCTCCTGCATCTGTCCACTGAGCATGCCTCATGAAGTATATGCAAAACGTTCTCAGTATGATTAATGACTTCCATGTTTCTAAGGCTTGGGGAGTCTTTTCATGATGTCAGTAGTTCTAACTCCTGGTAAATATGTGACAATTCTGTTTTCTTTATCTTTCCCACACAGAGTGGTAACAAAATGGAACACACTACTGGAATGGGTTGTGGTATGTAAATCTATGAACAGATTTAAAAGTGCATGGGACAGGGAGCAGGGAAGAGTGAGGGTGAGGGAAGTGGGGGCGGCATTGGAATGACAAAGGGGGGGAGGTGAAACAGTTGCAATCTAGGGGTGCTAGTTGCACACTTGAGCAGACATAGATAGCCTGGGTGATCTGTTTCTGCTGGCACATTCATATGTTCGTATGTTAATGATGAGATAGTAGTAGCCCTACTATTGTCTCACAAAAATGCAAAGGGCGATACATCCTTCCTCAAAGCAATAGCTTTGTAGCTTGTTACCTAATGACACTGTCTGCTATGTCCTATATGACAAATGAACTCTGAGTGGACCCCCTTTCAAGATGTAAGATAAGCTTTACCAGTCACACTGCTGTAGTCTTGGCTCCTGATTGCAATGCAAACACAATTTTAGTATATTGGTGCCACTGAGAATGTTTCACCACTATTCTAAATTGCTCCTTCAGGAAGCACAGAAAGTCTTCTTCCTCAATATAGATAGGTAGAGGTTTACACTGTTAAATACCCTGAGCTTACAGTGGTAACAATGAATTGTCTGCTAGGAAATTAATCACTCACAGTCATCCTATCTGTCCTCACTGGACATGCTAGATGCATAAAAAACAGGCATGTCTCTGTGTGCATCTCCGCATGCGCTCAGCCACATATGCTCGCACCACTCACTGTGGAGCTGGTGTTTATAGTGGCTGTAACACAGAAGTAAGGTCCGTTGTCATGTGACCTCCCAATGATGTTACAAGTCCAACGTTTAAAATGCAGAATAAAATATCTTCCCAAACAGTTTTTAAGGGCTACACTGTCTGGGGTGCTTGTTTAAAATGTAATACAAATTCCCTTCTGCCCTCAGCAGAAAGTTGTAGTTTGCTGCAGTCCCTGAACACCCAGGAGAACTACAGTCCTGACCTCCCTTCACTGGTGGATTCCAGGCAATAGTCACCACTCAGGTCACAGCTCTCGAAGAACAAATATTTATTGCAACTTTTCCCAGTTAAAAGTAGTAAAAGCTAAGCAGTGTTTTATTCACAGAGTCACATTATCTGCAACTAGATCTGCACCACTCACTGTGGAGCTGGTCTTTATAGTGGCTGAAACATGGAAGTAAGATCCATTGTCACATGACCTCCCTGAGCAATGTTACAAGTCCAAAGTTTAAAACACAGAATAAAATGTCTCCTCAAACAGTTTTTAAGGGCTACACTGTCTAGGATGCTTGTTTAAAATGTAATAAAAATTCCCTTCTGCTCTCAGTAGAAAGTTATAGTTTGCTGCAGCCCCTAAACACCCAAAAGAACTACAGTCCCAACTTCCCTTCGCTGGTGGGCCCCAGGCAACGGTCATCACTCAGCTCACAGCTCTTGGAGTGCAAATATTTATTGCACCATGTCCCAGTTAAAAGTAATAAAAGATAAGCAGCATTTTATTCACAAAATCACAGTATCTGTAACTAGATCTATGCTGTACTTAATCCTGCATGGGTAATTACATAATGTTTGTTTTCTTGTTTATATTATCTTTTTTACTTTCACTTTAGACTTCTTGCAATTTTCTGTTGCTTATGTCTTAAGTATAATACTGTTTATTGCTATGATTCAATTCCAATAAACATTGTACTGCAAAATAAAAAAGATAGCACAAGACACTCAGTGCAGTGATTGACCACCGCTTTAACCAGCTAGTTATTAATGGAAAATAATGCACAGTTTTTTCCTAAGAAAAAATGGCTGACCAATTATTATGTATTCTTATGTTATCATGTAACCACACCTAGTATCCCTCCTGAAGGATCCACATGGAACTGAGCAATCCAGTTAATTTTGCCCTCCTGATCAAAAATTATGAGTAGTAGTTGTTTGTGCCAAATGAACACTCTTCCCCCACATTTCAGCATGGAACTACATAGCAAATGCATCATGAAAAATGATACATTAAGTTCACCTCTGGCAGATAACTGAGGCATTCAATATTAAAGACAGTTGCTCATAACACCAGATTCCTCTCAGACATGTCACCTTGCCACGGATCAACATGGCAGAAGAAAAGGATGTAACAGCACAGGCTCAACCCCCCCCCCAAAAGCCTCTTTAACCCCTAGTCTACCCAAGTACCTCTGTCCCGGGGCTCAGAGCATCCTGAAAAGGCATGGAGAACCAGGAAGTACAGTGCTCACTGGTGCAGGGCAGGGTGCTGGTCAGGGGCTGCTAACCCCAATTCAAGTCCAGAACAGATGAAAACAGACCAGCACTTCAAAGGTGCAAACTGGGATTGTATCTTCAATGCAAATGAATGGAGCCACACTCTGAATAACATTTTGAAAGACATTTATTCCAACACCTAATGTGACAGATGCAGCAGTACACTCCAAAATCAAACCAACCAGCCTGAGACTGTTACCCAGGTGCCCCAGCACTTAGTTCCATTAGATCTTCTTCAGGGGATATATATTCTTGGAAGCCGGTCAATATGGTGACTGTGGAACAGTAACCCATGAAGTGGGCGATGGAAACACAGCGCAAACACTTTGGGGTGACCAGAGGTTCTCCCCATACCCGAGGTATGCTCCCCCGAGTTGGTATCTTAAATAAAGGGGGTGCTGAGGCAAAGTTCCCCACAAAAAAATACTTTGTTCCCTGTTATTGCATTGTGGGATTTGTGCTTTCTTCACAGGTTGCCGTTCCGTAGCCACCATTATGATATGGAACTATTTTATTGTGCCTCCAAAGTTTGATTAATGAAACTAACCTTCCCACATCTCATTACGTTAACAAAGAAAGATTTGCACAAAGATATCCTCTCAGATTTTTTCACAGAAGCAATTTATAATAATATTGGGGACATTCCACCCTCTTTGGTGACAACAGTTATTGGACCCAAGAATACCCTGCAAAATGAAGACTGTGCTGTGGCTTTGTAAGCGTGCTAAATTACAGATAAGAGGAAATAATAAGCACAAAAGGGAAACTGAAAGATTTTGTCCTGTCCTCGAACAGAAGAAACTATGCATCATTTATTTTTTCCTGTCCTTACATAAGAACCTTTTGGAAGGAACTTAGTAAAGTATGGCACCCTCCAAAATTTGCAACTATTAATTATAATAACTTGATCTATTGTTCTTTTACACACTCTTGGAAAAAATGGCATTATAGTACTTTATGTTTAATAAAGGCTTGTATCAAGGGATGTATCTGGCACTCGAGATGTGCCTTTTTATTTCACCAGAGAATTGTTCCCTTGCATCTTTTGATTTCACAACTTAGCCAGGAACTATATAAAATATATAAACAGGAAAGCACCACATTACCGCATCCTACTTTTCAGTCCATGTGGAAAAATGTAACCTGGCTATAACTTTTCCTCTTAGATGCTGTAAAATTTGTTTACTTTAGTGAATAAGAGGTGAGTGAGACATTATGTACATTTCCCGGTATGATTTTCCAAAGCCATTCATTTTTTGATAGTTTTTTTTGGTCTTTTCTTTTGTACTTGCATTTATTTATTATACACAGCCTTGCTTTTGTTCTTGTATATTCTTTCTTATCAATAAAAGCTCCCATACCCTTTTCAAAAGTCCCATGGGATCTTTAATGTCCACCTGAACAACCATCAGAATAGGCAGATGGGATCTTGGCTTAATGTCTCATCTGAAAGATAGCAATTCAGGAGTGCAGCACCCTCCCTCATGCTATACTACTTAGAGAACCTGAAAAGAATTGCAGTATGCAGAGTTTTGTCTGAGGCCACTGCTTCTCCTGACACCTGAACCAGCATGTAGATTTAGGAAGGTGGACGCCCACAAGGGGCAGGATTAGAAAGGTGGGATGGAGTTCCCTGGGGGCAGGGAGCTTGTGGTTGGAAGAAAGGAGAAAGGACTATATGGTGGCAAGCACAGAAAGTAGCCTCCTCTTTGCTCCTCCATTCTGGCCAGCCCCACCTCAGAGTGTTATCCATTGGGTTAGTCCCCAAGAAGACCCAGGGGAATTTCAGGATAATCAGTCACCAGGCTGTCATACCTGGAGGAGGATTTGGTCAACCTTCACATTGTTACATCCTATACAGCAGTGCCTCATGCACTATTTGAGAGGGTGATCAAGGAAGTCCAGATGGTGGGGCAGGGGGCCCTGTTAGGTAAGGCAGATGTGGAGTCCACATTCCAGCTTCTGCAATTGCATTCGGATGCAGAGATTTGCTAGGCATGATGTTTGGGGATCTGTACTCTGTCAACAACTGCATGCCAAAAGGGTGTGCAATAGCATGCTCTGTCTTCAGAACAGTTCAGAACATTCTGGCATTGGACTACCCAGGGTTTTAAATAATTGATTAGCATTTTTTTCTTGGGACAATACTAACTGTACAGAAAGTATTCATATAGGTTTTCTAGAAGTGTTATGTTTGTTAAACACGGTGAGGCAAGTGCTATGCATTTTCACAATGTTTTAGTACTTTTATGAGCAAAATGCTAATCCATTTTTAGAGTTAAATAAAACCCTGCTACCACATACAGGGCACGTCGGCTTGAGGTAGTACACTACCTGGATGGCTTCCTGTTCCCTGGAAGATCAGGCACCAGTGATTGTAGCCATTTAAGAGAAGCAGTTTGTGTCTCTGACTGTTCTTTCTCTCGTCGAGCATGGTGGCCTGTGGACCAGAGAAAAATAAAAAACCTAAGTCAAAGAAAAAACAACTAGTGGCTTCCTAGGCCGCTACGTACTAAGATCTGTCTATAGGCAGTGGACACTGGGGGTAGCTTAAAAATTGTATATTGGCTTGGGGAAGAGGTGAGGGAAAATAAGGAGGGGTGTGTATAGTGTGTGCCTGTAGGTGGTCTAGAGGAAAGCTCCAACATCATCAAATTGTTCACCAGCCTTAAACAAGTATAATTTAAAAAACATTATTAGAAAACTGAACCATCCATTAAGTACAGCAGTGTATGCCTGTTGGGAGGTCTAACAGACAACTACTCCATTGCCCCCTTTCAGACTGAAGAGACTAAGTGATTGTGCAGATTGTGCTGCTGCTGTGCAGTCTGTAGACATCTGAATGCCAAAGAGCTACTAGTACCTGTCCCATACATATATATATATATATATATATATCTATACAGTACATATATATATATATATATATATATATATATATACACACATATATAAATATATCTATATATATATATATATTGTAACACAGCACTGGGTAAAGTTGTGGAAGGGCATTACCTCCCAGCACATATGTTCCATTTTCTCTCTGCCAGGATTACAAAGTGTGGTGCATACACTACAAGTCCCAGAAGGCATTGCACCACAACTTCACAGAGCTAAGTACTTGATTAAGAGCAGGTGCAAGAGAGTGATTGCCTGCATTAAAGAGGGCTCAAACAATTGATTGTGTCTCAGTACCTGATTAGGAACAGACCTGGAGCCTGGCTGGAGAACATTTGCAGAAGGATTTTACTTTGGAGAGAGAGAACTCTGAATCAACTGACTGCCTGGTTTGGAACTTTTGTTTGGCCTTCAACAACAAATTGGATTTTTACTTTGGAAAGAGATAACTCTGAATCAACTGACTGCCTGGTTTGGAACCTTTTGTTTAGCCTGCAAGAATGAATTGAATTCTGACTTTGGACTGGCTGAAAACCTGAGACTGGTAAATAATTTTCCTTTGAAACTTAGAACTAGAGACTCTGTGCTAATTTTGTTTGTATGTCCCAGGAAACAGCTTAGCTACCTGGGTTATAGAGAGGGAACAAAAGTTCACTGTGTAGTTAGCGCTCAACAAAGAGCTAAGTATTATTTTCTGTTGTTTTATTTTCAACCTGTGTTATGTTTGAATGCACCTCTCACAGTAATCTTACCAATAAATGCACAATCAGTCTGCTGTGTTAAGCTGCACATCCTGAGCTGTGATAAAAAGTGTTTATATCCCCACCTACAAGATCCCAGGGTAACACAACCCCCCCTTGTGTTACTATATATATATTATGGTAGAATGGTAGTGCTACCATAGTTAGGGTTGAGTAACCCTTTTAAGGTTAAAGGGTGAAACTTTGCACCTTAATAACTTTGCCACCGTTCAACAGATTTGCCTGAAATTTGGCAGGCATTGGGCATAACCATAGATCTTGGGATCTGCCAACTTTTGTACCAGTCAGATATACAGCTGTGGAGTCATTAAGCAACATTTGTGCACCAATTATTTTTTTTTGCAAATTCTTTCTCGCACCTACAGACTGCATGGTTTACGTGACTGGTCCACAAACTTCAGGGAATGTGTGGCTGGGGTCTCTGATATGCCTTTTGAAGATTCCATGAAAAATTATTGAACAGTTCAAAAGTTATTCAAAAAACAAGTTCCCATTATAAGTCAATGGGAAAAGTTAACAAAAAGTTTGACACTTTTGCAAATGCACTTTTTAGTGTTACAAATTACCCTAGTAGTGTCACAAATCCACCATTTTTTTTTCATTTGGTGATCAGAAAAATGCTTGGCATTTTAAATTGGGACCCTCTAGGAACACAATTATTTTTGTGTTCACCTAGTCGTACCTCAGGATGCTAGCCATATCTTTATTTTGGTGTTAAACACCCCAGAAATACGTTTTCCAAATTTCTGGGAAAAGTAGCGTCACAAAGCTACTTTTCCAGACTATGGCCAAAATGACAGGAATTCTTTGCTACCCTGCTGCAAAAGAACGCTTTAGTCTTTTGGGCTGGAATTTGGAAGGAAGGCAGCCAGCATCTCACAGATGTGCCTTTTAGTGGTTTGGTGACAAAATATTGCATGGATGCCAAGTTATGGTACTCCAAAATTTATGTTTTTTTCCATAGACTAACATGGTGGTGTACGCTGCGCCTTTCGGGGCTCGTATCTCAGAAACAGTGCAAGATGCAGAATTTTTGTTGCAACAATGCATAACCCTGTGGGCTATGCATTTAGCAGACACCTAGCCAGGAAACTCTTGAATCATGTGAAATTAATAATTTTTTTCTATGTCGTATGGTTCCTGAGATATAAGCAATTTAGTATTTCAACAGCTCATTTCCTGTTCTGAGGCCCATTATTATGCATACATTCTTTGTACACACTCTGTTTCTCTATGCAGCTGTTGGGAAAAACCAGGGCGTGTGCTTCCATTACTGTTACAGTTTGCATTGCCACTTGCATTTCTGTACCTGTTTCCATTACTGTTCCCGTGTATGCCACCGTGTGCGTTACCCTTTGCATTCTCCATTGCGTATGTGTTTGCATTTGTGTTTCTGTTTCCTTTGGGATTATTTATGCTGTTAGCATTACCATTTGTGTTTCCAATTGCCGTTCCATGACCGTGCGCATCACGGTTTGCTTTTCCTTACACGGTTGCATCTCCTTTTGTGTCACTGTTCTCTTTGGCTTCACTTTGCGCTTGCATTTCCATTAACGTTTGCTTTACCATTTACATTTCTGTCACCATGTGCACAACCATTAGTGGTTGTGTTTCCCTTGCACTTATCATTACTATGTCACAAAACATCAAATGGTGGGAGCACAGGGCCCACTACCACATTCCATTCACTATTTCTACTGCAGCTTCTCAAAAAGAAGGGAATTAGAGGCAAAAAAACTCCATTTAATGCATCAGTTAGGGTTGTTTCACAGTAACAAAAGTGAGCAAATTCAATGTTAGGGTTGAAACCCCCCCTTGGACCCACCCCCACCCTGCCCCCCCAGCTGGCATCGAGGTGTGCGTTGGGGACTTCGGTCCTAACTCTCACCCCATTCTCCTATTGTTCACCACCTCAGCTTCTTTACACATATGATGGGGTGACAGTTAGGGCCAATGACCTCAAAGTACACCCCAATGCTGGCTGGAGGGGCAGGGTGGGGGTAGGTCCAAGGGGGGGGAGTTTCAACCCTAACATCGAATTTCCTCGCCTTTGTCACTGTGCAACAACCCTAACTGATGCATTAAATGGAGTTTTTTGCCTCTAATATATTCATATAACACGCACACACACACACACATATTTATACAACATGGCTGAGATAGTCAGACTGCGCCAGGCAATGGAGCAAACCTAGGTGCAGCACAACTGTGATGTGCAGGGGCTAGGTCCAGGTGATATTCAATGATACTGTGCCATGGTGCAGCACCATGGAATATGGTATGGGCAGTGCCCAAACTGCACATGGCACAGTGGCACTGCACCAGCGCAAGCCACAGATAGGGAGCATGGGGATGCACCAGCGCAAGTGCAGGCACATAACCCATGATATTCAGCAGGGGGCATGCAAATGAAGCCATAATATATGCAAGGTACAAATGAGGCCATTTGCATGTCATTATGGCTCCATTTGCATGCCTTGGGCAGGGCAGGCCAGTGACTTGTGCCTGGTATCCTACACAGCATGACTTGTGCTGTGGAGATCCTGGGGCAGCCCCCACCCGTAGCCGCGATCGGGCGGTATATGTTAATACAGTAAACCCTGGTAGTCTAGTAGCCCCCCAGTCCCTGATACCCCGATGAGGTTGAAACAAGCCCATCCCTGGTGGTTTAGTGGTCTCCCCCCACCCAAGTCCCCAAAAAATGGCAATATGAGGTCTCTGGTGGTCTACTGGAACCCCCCCGTTGCCACGATCATGGTGAAAACCCATATTGGAATGTCCTGGTGATCCAGTGGCACCCCCTCACCACCCCGCTCCTCCCCCTCATCGGTGGGTGGCTGCATCTCGCCCGCACACTGCCCAGCTGCCCGTTGAATGACAGGTACAGTATGGGCTTGCAGGGCATACTGTACTAGACAGTCCCAAAAATGTGAATGGAGTCAATTTTTTTTGTCTATTAGCTGTTTGTATTGTACTGTATAACTACTGGAGTGCCTGCCTCCATATTGGCCAGTATTTTCTCCCAACCAACGCTCATATTACTTGTACCCCAGGAACGGTTTATTGGCCTGCTTGTGATTTTTCTCCTGTGTTCTTCACACTCAAAGTCTTAATTAATTAGTGCTTTTTTACACTGCTTGTAAATACATTTCTTAGTGATTTCACTACTTAACTCCACCCCCTCCAAGTACCTTATTGATCTCTTGGGGTCGGGGAATACATTTCTCTGTATTTTTACTACTTAGCTTTAGAGCACACCCATGATTATGTTCACTGTAAACAGATGCACAGCAAACATTTTATTAGGACAGTGGCTTTTGAGGAGTGTGACATTGTCAGTCTATTGCAAAGTGGTCTGCAAGGGGCTCATCAGTATCTCACCAATCGTCAGCCAGGCTGGACATGACAGTGTTCTAGCTTGCTGGGTGGAAGCTTTGGGTATTGCAAAGGAAAGAGCTAACCTAATTGTACATCAGCTCTTTCATTCTTCCTAGAAAGCACAGCTGATAGAAACATAGAAACAAAAAAGTTGACAGCAGATGAGGACCTCAAAGCCCATCCAGTCTGCCCATTTTTTCATACCTCATGAGTGTGCCATAGGCCTTTACTCTGTCAATGGCCTATCTGTTCATACTCATCTGTATTGCTCCCTTATGCTTACCCCATGCCTGTTGGAAGCCCTGCACTGTATTCATATCCACCACTTCCTGAGGTAGGCCGTTCCATGCATCCACTACCCTTTCTGTGAAAAAGAACTTCCTCACATTACCCCTAAATTAGCCTCCCTCTAATCTCATGCTGTGGCCTCTTGTCCTGCTGTTTTTCTTAGATTAAAACATGTTAGACTCTTTCAGCTTGTTAATACCCTTAAGATGTTTGAATGTTTCAATCATATCACCTGTCTCCCTCTTTTACTCTAGGGTATACATATTGAGCTCTGTTAATCTGTCCTCATATGTTTTCTGATGCAGTCCCTGCACCATTTTGGTTGCCCTTCTCTGGACTGCCTCCATTTTGTTAATGTCCTTTTGCAGGTGCGGCCTCCAGTACTGCACGCAGTACTCCAGATGAGGCCTAACCAGTGTCTTGTAAACAGGGATTATTACCTCCCTCTTATGACTTGTGATACCCCTACTAGTAAACCCCAACATCCCTCTAGCCTTTCCTACTGCTTTAGTGGTCTGCTTTGATGATTTCAGGTTATCTGTGATGATAATGCCGAAGTCTCTTTCTTCCCTTGTAATTGCCAGCAACTCCCCTCCCAACCTGTAGGTGGCTTCAGGGTTTCTCTTCCTTATGTGCATGATCTTGCACTTCTTTGTGTTAAACCCCAGTTGCCACTCTTCTAACCATTTTGCCAGTTTATCCAGATCTCTTCTCATTCTGCCCACCCTATCTGGATCATCTACTCTGTTGCAGATCTTGGCATTATCAGCAAACTCTGATGATCAGCTTGCTGAGACTGAATTACACCCTGTAACAAAGAACACCATTCATCGATGTCTGTTGCTGCAGCTGTTACTGTTCCCAACCCAACCCTCCCACTCAGTAACCCCCCCACAGATGTAACATCGACACTGCGGGTGCCCAATCCCCAGGGTTGCCAGCTGAAATAAAGAAAACTGTCCCTCGTAGTTTTTTACACACATACACATATATATTTGTTGTAAAAAAACTTAATTAAGCATCAGTTAGGGTTCATATTAAAGCAGCAAAAGTATAGAAATGTGGAGTTAGGGTTCACAACCCTAATACCCACTTCACCCCCTACACAACCCTACCACCCCACTCCCGCAGTCCGCATACCAAAAGGTGTCGGGGTGTGCCTTGGGGTTATTGGCCCTTATACTCACCCATTCCATTTGTAAGGAAGATAAGGTGGCACAGTGTAAAAGAATGTGGTGAGCGCTATGGCCAATGGCCCCAAGGTATACCCTGACACCTGTTGATATATGGATAGTGGGAGTGGAGGTGGGGTGGTAGGGTTGTGTGGGGGGATGATGTGGGGTGTTAGGGATGTGAACCCTAACACCACATTTCCATACCTTTGTCGCTTTAATATGAACCCTAACTGATACATTAACAAAATGTTTTGCAATAAATTTCCTTACTTTTTGTGAAATTATCACCATAGCTGTAGTTGTTTATGGGAGTGCAGGGCCCTCTGGGTCCTGTGCTTCCATCTGTCTGTAAGTGTAGAGATATTGTAATTAACCTTCATCTCCCTGTTGGAGTGTCGGGCCGTGCTCCATGATTTTCCTTATTTTATTGTGGGAGCACAGGGTTTGTAGGGTCCTTCAGACCCTGTGCTCCCATTCCTCTGTAGACGTGTGAGCAAATTATCACCATAGCCATCTGATTGCCCCAGGACATGTACCTGGTACAGAAAATTTGCAAATCCCCACCAAAACATAATGCTGCACAACTGTGACACCATTCCATGCCACAGGTGCGGAAACACAGTTTGGCAAGGATTTGAAAAAGTACAGTTGTGACATACATGAGGTGTGTTAATAAGAAGGCTATGTTGGAAATATGGGGTGAAAATATTGAAATTTCCATACTTACAAATGGGAGCACCAAAATGGAAATGAATAGTCATAACTTTACCATGTTTTCATATTTTTACCCACATTTTCAATATAGTCTTCTTATGAGCCCACCTCACAAACCCCATACTTGAAAATTGTAAAAACCATGCCAAAACACCATTCCACAGCACAGATGCACAAAGACATTTTGAGAAGGATTTGAAAAATGACAGCTGTACTGTTCATGAGGTGGTGTGAATAAATGGTTATGTTGAATATTTGGGGTGGGATACTCAGAAATGTGCAGAGGCAGGTGCAACAGCTGTGCAGCACAGGTACACTGCGCCAGTGCACAACCAACACGATACTCAAAGGTTGCACATAACAGCAAGTGACAGCGCAATACAGCTGAATATCACAGGGATATGCCATAGCTCAACAAGGGCTGCACAAGGGAGCAAGTCAGCAAGTGCAATAGCGCAACTGGGGTTGTGCAAGGGTCAGAGGTGCATGGGCCAGGACACAGTGCAACAGACACAGTGGGGAGTATGCCACAAGAGCAGGACAGACCACCACCAGGTTGCAGAGGATGCAAGGAGGGAGGCATGGCAGGCACACGGTCACAGGCCCTGACCATGAACATCACAGCAGTGCATGGAGGTGGTGTGGCACCAATGTCCACCGGCAATCAGCCACAGGAAACACCCACAGAACAGCACAGGACATGCCACCTGGGCCATAGCTGACAACACACATGCCAACAGCACACAACACACAGGCCACACACCCAAGCAGGGGGCACATGTACGCCCCAGGGCACACACACCGGCCACTGGGCACAGACCACCAGGCACAAACCCCAGTCAACCCCAGACATACCACACAGCCACCATGCACACCACTGCAGCAAGACTCCATATGCCAGCTGCAAAGCAGACACAGACACTGATAGCTAACAAAATAAATGTGTATTAAAATAAACCATCAACAACTATATACAGATGTACAGGGACAGGGAGCAGGGAACAGGGAGGCCACAAACAAGACGGTAGGCTCGAGAAGGGAGGCAGGGGGACAGGGGACATGACTGGGATAGGGTACAAGGGAGGAAAGGGGGCGGGTCAGGGGAAGGGAAGGGAAGGTGGTGCAGGCCAACAGGCCCCATGTGCATCCATGCCATACTGGCACCTGTTTCTCCATCTCCTCTGTGGTCTGCACAGGTCCTGCCTAATGATACATGCTACCTGTAGCGTGGCAGTGGTGACCCGCAGTATCCGCTTCAGGAGCCTGGTGTTCACATCCACCTGCCAGACACCTAGGACAAAGGAGGGGACATGGATGAGTGCATGCCCATACGACCTTAGCCCATCCACCATGCGGAGCGGACAGCAGTGACATGTGCCCTGTAGATGGCACACAGCCAGCCGCAGCTTGCATGCCCACATGAGCCGCCATCCTGACTGTCCACAACCATGCACAGCATTATACACCAACACCACCCATGTGCGGCACACCACAACCATGGTGGCCATTCTACAGGGCTATGCGACGGGATGGCAGTGGCATGGCTGTAACCTGGGTGCACCCACAGCCCACCTGCAGCAGCCACACACAATGCAAAAGCTACGGCATGGTGCAATGGACCCTGGCGGTATTGCATGGCTGTAATGGCCATGTGCACAGGGGCCTGTGGCCCTCCCCCACCCTACATAACAACAAACCCTGACAGAGTGTGTACCTGCATGCTGCGGTACAACTGGTGCCTGACCGGCAGCACCTTCCACACGTCCAGCATCCCGTGCCTGTGCACCAGCATTGGCCTGCCCATGTTTGGCAGTGGCACCTGCCATCCTGGATCTTTGCCTATCCTCAGGGCCTAGTAGGGAGACAGTGAGAGGCAAACATCAGCACCTGACAACAACCCACGTGTCCCACCCCCTCCAACACAGTATACCCCATGGCCCTGCGCAGTGGCAGTGCAGTGGCACAGCACACCCATGGTGCACTGCCACGGCCAGCAGAGTGCACAGCCACAGTCCCCCGCAGTATGGTGTGATGCCCTGCTGGCCCCCCACAGAACACCGACATGGCACAGACATGGAAAAGTGCACTCACCTGGCCGTGACACGGGGCCCCTCTTGACGCGTGCCAGCAGTGACCTCAGCCTGTCAGAATCCCTCCCCTGCAGGTCCCCATATCAGTGGTGGCACTGCTTCCCACTTCAATGGGCCTCAGTGGCCTCCACCAACCCCTCTGCCGCCTCCTGCCACACCTCAGTGTGAGGCCAGTCCAGGGGCACCTGCCCATACGGTGAGCCAATATGTGGCTCCACCAGTGCAATCAGGTTCACCAGCTCAACCTGACTCCAATTTGGTGCCCTCACTATGCTCCAGAGCGGCATGCTCCTATCTGAACTGGTAATCCAAAATGGTGACCGGTAGTGCACGAGCCTTACATGCTGTGGGTGTGCGACTCACTTGGTGATGCACTGCCTTCCCCAGTCATGCATGCCTTGGTGCTGCGCAATACAGCTGGGATAGCACTGGCACCTGGAGGGTCAAAAGCCACTCGTAGGGTCAAAGTTCAGCATGCACACTGTGCGTGGCAGCATGATAGGGCACGCCATGCATGGTGCGCAATAGGGGCTCATGTGCCCCATGGTCCATGTGCCAATGGTGCATGGATGCCACAGGGCATACAGTGCATGAGCGCCACATGCCCAATAGTGGCAAAGCACTGTACCGCATATGGCGCACTGTGTGTAGGATGCGCCATTGACGAACACGATGTCAGTGCGTGCATGCACACTGTCAGGCCTACTGCGCACATTATACAGTTGCTCCATGGCTTGCGAATGCATAACTCCAATGCACCATGCGCAATTCTGCAATATTCAGCAGGAATTTGCAGATGCGCTGATCAGCATATCCACGGTGCATCAGAGGCATTTGCATCTCATTACAGTTGCGCATTCCCTAATTTGCATGTGATGCACTATAAAGGCGCCATGGGACTGCACAGGCACCAGACTGGTATTGCATCCTTCAGAGGTAAGACACCAGGCAGTGAACATGTCAGTAGATTGGAGGGGCATTGTGTGTGCCAGCCATCACTAACCACATGTCCATACCAACAGGAATGAACATATCGGAACATGAGGAGGTTGAGGAGCAGGGTGCAGGCCCAACTTCACCAGGGCAGAGAGCGATGCCCTCTTCGATGCATACCTGGACCAGGAGCTCCTCCTGAGTGGCTCAACAGGCACCCCACAGGCCAGGGCGGCTGCATGGGAGGGAGTGGCAAGGGCTGTGACCCAGCAGAGCAGCCATCAGAGGTCAGCATAGGAGTGCAGAAAGAAGGTGGGTATGGACCGGAGGAAGAAAAAAGATAAGGTGGCTGCCATCCAGGCCACACATGCTGCCATGGGCAGTGGACAGCCCGAAGTGCCACAGCTGACACCGCAGGAGGAGCTGGTGGCGGCGTCCATGTGGTGCAGGGCCATTGAAGGTGTTCCTGGTGGTGGTTTCCAGATGGGGGGGAGCCCATCACTGTATGGTAGGAACATCGGTACCTGGGGAAGGGGGGCAGGGGTGTGTGGCAGTGGCACTAACGTGTATGTGTTCCTTTACAGGTCCAGAGCACCTGCATGCAGCAGCAGGGTTGGGGGTGACCACCATGGGGGCAGCCCTGGACCTGGACGACTGTCCATTTACCCCCACCGGTGTCCGGGGTCCGTACCACTGCCAGCCCATCCCTACTGTCCGACCGGTTGCCTGTGGTGTGATTGCGGATGAGGCTTTTGCAGTGCTTCAGCAGGATGCCAGCCATGGCGTCCAGTATGTTGAGACACAGATCAGGGCGGGTTCCGGGACCGATGACGACATGACTGTTATCCTGGACAGCGGTGATGCCAATCAGGGGAAGGAACCCATACCACGCAACCGACACTGCAGCACAGATGGTGCCCCTGTGGTGGTTGTCAACCCACCGGCTGCAACGCCCAGCGAGGCAGTGGACAACATCGGTGCAGCACAGTCCATAGTGTGTGGCGGTGGTGGTACAGCTGCCCTGGTGCCGTTATGCATACAGTGGCCAGAGGGGCAGCATCAGCAGCAGGACAGGGCCGAGGGGGGCTGGGTGCAGTGGCCGCTGCTGTTGCAACACAGACTTTTCAGGCCCAAGGAGGCCATGCTGTGCATCCCCCACCTGCATGGGGGGCCATGCTGCAGGGTCATGCAACTCCTGTGGGTTGGCACAACACCCATGCCCCCCATGGCACCAACCCTCTGACTGAGTGCACCCATCTGCTCCAGGCATCTATGGAGCAACAGATGTTGGTTGTGACAGGGGTGGTGCTCTCCTCTCAGAGCTGCGCCAGTCCACATGGAGGCATGACTGGGACTATGAGCAACTCCTGGCCGAGGCCACATGCATGCGGGAGAACACGACTGCAGCCCTGGATAGGCTTACCGCTGCAGTCATGGCAAGCCTAGCACCAATGGCCACCATGGTGCATGGCCATCTGTCGTAGTCACCACGGAGTGCATTCTCCACCCATCAGTCCCGGCGTCGTGCGACCCCATCATTGTTGATGCCAGGATCTGCTGTGGGCATTCCGAGCACATCTGGAGTGGGCCTGTTCAGGGGCCTGCAGACCCCTGCGAGGGACCGGTTGCATTCCCGTAGTAACACACCTGGGGAACTGCCTGTGACACCCCCTCTGGCCATCGTACAGCCTGCATCTGCTGGGTGGTCTTGGCAGGACAGTCCACGTGTCCCCAGTAGCCGTGTGACTGCGTGATGGTCATGATCCACCACCATCCTTGTCCGCTGTCTGCCACAGCCCTGTGTGCACATTGGTGTGGTGTGTGCATGTGCGTACCAGGGTCATGCCATCCCAGGTCCACTTAACATGCCCGCCTTGTGCACACCCACCTGGCTGCTGGCCACTGTGGCATGTGCTGGATGATGCCAACACAACACCGGCTATCACTGTGCACTGGTGGTCAGCATCTGACACATGCCTGTTGGTGGCATCTGGGTGTGCAAGTGTGGGTGCCCGTGTGCATGTGTGTGTGTGGAGGTGTGGGGGTGGGGTCTACAGTGCCATACAGAGTGCTCCCATGAAGTTCTGACCCATGCCCGGCCATGCTGCCCTCCAACCTTGTCTGTTGTGGGGCCAGCCATGCATGCCTGTATATGACCCTGGTCCCTGGGACATGTGTGTGTGGTCATGTTCACCTACCTGCGTGCACCATAGTGCTCCTCTGCAATCATGTCCTGGTGCTGCTGGGCCATCCTGTGCAGTAGGGTACCCATTGCCCAGGGGGCTGCCCACCACCACCTGGCCTGGCATCCACGTCATCCCCACTGCTGTTCCCCTCTTCGACCTCGACAGCTATCCCACGGTCAGTGGCCATGTTGTGTAGCACACAGCTGGCTAGAAATAGGTCACAGGCCTTCAAGGAGCTGTACTGTAGGGCACTGCCAGACCTGTACAGGCAACAGAACCATGCCTTCAGCAGCCCAAACACATGCTCGGTGATGTTCTGCATGCTGACGTGTGCCTCACTGTATCTTTCCTGTGCTGGGGTCGACAGGCGCCAGTATGGGGTGAGCAACCGGGGCCTGAGTGGGTATTCACTGACACCTGTGTGGAGACATGTGGGGTTAGCATGGTGATCTGTGTGGCTGCCCTCATCTACCCAGCCAGACCCTCTGACACCCCCAGCCTAGCATCCCCCCCACACCCTGCCCTGTTGTGCCAGGCTGCCCATTCCAGCTGTATACCCACCTACTAGGTGGCCAGTGGGGATGTCCCTACTCTTGAACCTGTAGCACATGTGCTACATCAGGGTGTGTGGCACAGACATTGATTATGTGCCCCTTTGCATCGCACACCACCTGGCAGTTGACACTGAGGTTGCCTTTCCTGTTGATGTAGGCCACCCCCTCCAGCCCCAGTGGTATGCAGATGCCTACATGGGTGCAGTCAATGACTCCTAGCACGCCAGGCATACGTGCAACCCTGTGGAACTCCTGCATGTTCGCTGTATGCTCTGCCTGTGTGCTGGGGAAATGGATGTATTCCACAGCATGAGGCAGCAGTGCGTTGAGGAATTGTGTAAGAAGCCATGACGTGGCCAACTGGGTTATGCCTGTGGTGTCCCCTGTTGGTCTCTGGAAGGTACCCGTGGTGAGCAGGCACATAACGGCCATGACCTTGGTCTCCACCGACAGGGCATGGCTCCATTTTGTGGGTGCCTGCATCTCATCACTGCACAGCTCACAGAGCTGCCTCAGAATTGCCTGGTTCAAGTGGTACTGGCCCACAATCTCAGTGTCACTGTACTATTCAAAGGTGGTGCAGGCACAGTACCACCTGTTTCAGGCATACCACCACTGGGCCCTTCCACGGCCGCACCGCTCTGCCTCCTCACACCACTCATTACTGCCTCCATCTGGAAGATTGCACTTGCCATGGCCTGGCCTGTTCTGCCCCCCCATGTGGATGACTTCCTGGAGCTACCCCAGCCATGTGCTGCTGCTTGTGCCCCTGCACTGGGCGCACTCCTGTGATGGGGACTCTGGTGGACACTGCCTCCCGCCCGTCCGGGTTATCCTACAGCCACTCCTCTATACAGGCTCACAGGCTCATGCTGCCATTGCTGCCCCCACAGATATCTCACACACACACACATCCCCACTGGGCTGCTCACGCACACAGGCACAGTCAGGGTCACACTCTCTGTCCCACTGCCTGCTGCACCTCCTGCCTCTGTGCCTGTCTTGCACCCTTGCTGCTGTTCTGCCTGGCCACTGGCTCTCTCTCACTGTCTCTCTCTCACTCTCTCTGTCTTTCACCCCTGCTTCCCTAGGCGCAAGCCACCGTCCCTTGCTTGCTCCGTCTTTTTATGCGCTCAACTTTGCTCTGTACATGTCCCTGTTGCTCTGCACTTGTGCCATCGACTTGCTGTTGAATATCGCACTGTGCAGCTTATTCATGGCTACGCCCCCTGCACTTGCTCATGCATTCATTAGGGTTGCACATTGGTGCACTACAATTTGTACCACGCATTATCTCCCGATGAATATCGCTCTTTGGTGCATTTCCGCTATTGCGCTGGCACATCTCAGTTGCACCTTGCACAACTGCTTTGGATATACCACCCTTGGAGTCCAAATATTGAAAATGACCAAAGTTACACAAGTGTGCAGAAAAATTGCTATGAACATGTATAAGTCAGCCATTTTTATCAATTTTCTCACCAAATTTTCAACATGGCCTTTTTGGCACCCCACCTACTGAACACTGGCACTGTCACTTTGTTAATCAGTCCTGAAAGGAGGGTTCATGCAATGACTACAAAATCACCTTCTGAGCCTGATTAACAAGATACTAGTGACAGTGTTCATGAGCTGGGGTACCAAAAAGCCCATGTTGAAATTGTTTCCTATAAATGCCAAAGATATTACAATAATTTGAAAACGCCATTGAAATATATTATACAGCACTAACCTTGATTCCCCAATTTGTGGCTTGGCTTTGAAAGAGTGTAAATGTGTCCCAGCCTACAGAAGATAACAACAGATTACTTTTTATGGCACGTATAGGGTAAGGGGTGTGGGGTGATGGGTGCTGAGAGGGAGGATGGGGATGGGGAGGGGGATGGCGAGGATGATGAGGGATCATTTATTATAGGTAAAAAAATATGTCGGAGACAGTTTTCTTTTTTGCAGGTGTACACATATGTATTCAATCTATGTTGGGTTGAGACACTGGGGGTAGGCTCCCCAATGTCTCACTCTGCAGGAAGATGGAGGGGGATTCTGAATGCTGACATGGGGATTGAGCCCTCCAATGTTGGCAAAAAATATTGAAATAATAGTTTAGGGGTCATCTGACACTGGGGGGGGTAAGAATCCCACTGTCAGATCAAACAAAATGATAACCCTAATGCTCACCCCATTCCAGGAGAAAGTAAGCTAAAGTGGGTACAGAATAACAGAATGGGGTGAACATTAGAGTTCGCAACCCCAAGGCACACCCCTCATACCTGTTCCTACATGCAGGGTGGGGGTAGGGTCTTAGGGTTGGAAGCTAAGGGTGGGTGGGGTCTTAGGGCTATGAACCCTAAGTTCTCATTTCCCAACTTTTGATGCTAGAACCCTAATGGTTCATTAACCCATTTTTTTCCACAGAATTACCCTGCTTTTTGAGAAAGTATAATCATAAGGAACCCTAATGGTACATTAACAATGTTTTTTTTTTTTGCAGAGAACTTTTTACTTTTTGAGAAAGTATAACCATAGCTTTAGTTTGTTATGGTAGCGCAGGGACCTCTGAGCCTGTGCTCCCATACATCCATAAGTGTAGATAGACTGTAATTAATCCTCATTTCCCTGTGGGTGCCATCAGTCTATAATCATATCCATCCCTCATTTATGTGTGGAAGTGCAGGGCTCTCTGGGCCCTGAGTTTTTATCAGTCCAGAACGGTGTCCATATGTGTATGTGAGAGCACAGGGCCCAGTGTGCCCATGCATGCATATTGTAATTGTGCCACATTTGCATGTAATGAATCCTCATTTCCCTACGGAAGCAACATCAGTGCCATCAGTCCATAAAATTATATATCCATGTGGGAGCACAGGGCCCCCATGCATGCATATTGTAAGTGGCCCTCTTTTATGTGTAGGGAAAACAGTACAGATGTCATGTTTTGAATGCATGGCACAGTATCACAGTCACCATAGCCTCATTCATCAAAATTTCCCCTATAACTGTATACAAGGCCTGGAAACATGCATAACAGCTTAGTATACCTAAAGATGTACAAGCAGTGAGTGGCAGTGAGTCCATATTTCAAAGTGTTTTCAAGATATATCTGCCAAAAAGGACCTCAACCATTACAATGTTATCCTATGGGAAATTAGTAAATTTTAAAGTCTTTTATAACTAGGGAACAAAATGCAGCTCTGTCTCCTTTTGAAAGAAGCTTGCAACTGCTTCTGCAAGCCTTAGTATACAACCCCAACCTCTCCCATCCACTCTGTGACATTCCTTTCGACCATCTTCTAACATCAGTTAAACTCATTCTCCCCCCCATCCTAGAAGATAGGGTGGGAGCCTCATGTGAGCTCTCTCCTTCCCCTTACCTTGAGCCTCACATGAGCTCTCCCCTCCTCCTTCCTTACTCCCCTCCTTAGTCCCCATTCCTCCCCTCCTTCCCCCTTCTGTGTCCCCATCTGCCTCCTCTTTCCACTTCTCCTTCCTGCATCTCTCCATTCCCCTTTCTTCCTCTTGTCCCCCTCAGCTTAGCCATTTCCCTGAATTGTATTTATTGTATGTATTTTCCATTGATATTGTATACCATTGTAAGTAGCACTCCAGTGTCTATTGATTGTATTTTTTAAATTCTTGTATTGTGCCTGTTTGTTATACATTGTATTTGTTTTGTCTGTCCAGGACCATCATGCAAATGAGTTTATCTCAACAGTGATTCTCTTGGTTAAATAAAGATTGATTGATTGATTGATTGAACAGATGAAAATGTTCTCACCAAACCAGCAAAGGCACATCTGTGGGGCATCCCCTTTGTACCCTAAACATTTCAGTCCATAAGGGCAAACCATTTGTTTGCAATGAAGTAACAAAGAAACAGACAGTTTATAAAGCAGGTATTCACTTGTTCATGGGAGATTTGTATTGTCAGTTCCATTGTGCTTTATTAAACATTTATCAGTCACTTGACTTTGTGTAGTGTCTTTTTTTCATCATTGTGACTCCCTCTAGCAATTATCTTCACAAATCCAGCAGCACTAGGATTGTTCCAGCAGCAGTCTTAAAAAATATCAAGGCTGTGAAACCCGAGTCAGAGTGACGTCAGCTGCAGACAAGTTCTGGTCAGAGCCAATATGGCTGTGGAGAGCTTTTGGGATGCTTTTACCCATTATATCTAATGAATTTGCACAATGCAGATCTGCTGAGAGGCAGTTTCAATACGGTCTTCCTTTTACACATTTTTACAATGTATTTCCCTAGAATATGCTGCTGATTGCTTTATATTAAGCCTGGATAGTTCACAGAAGAAATGGCATCTTATGTTCAGGTGGCAGGGCACTAGCAGTAGGACACTGGAATGTGTCATACATAGCAACGAGCTGTGTGCAGGTAATAATGCCTAGTGGCCATAAACCCCAGGCACTCATATGCGGATCCATCGTCCCAGTGCCGTGGCACTGCTCAGTGCGAGTGAAAGCTGAGGCTGCATTCACTCACATGGGTCCAGGAACAGCCATGTTACAGCTGACCTCCCATTTGTTTGTGCAATCAAGGAACTGCAGATGCACTATCCATAGCCTGGAGCGTACACTACAAATGACATTGTAGGATACTGCATCCCATGGCACCCAGGATACCTCCGTAGTCCAGAGGGCTGCATGTTACATAGGGGAAGGGGAGAGTGTTTGACAGTAGGCAGATACAACATCGACAAGGCATGCATTGGAGGTATATCAATTCCCTCTTATGGTTTGCCAGGGACATGCACGCAGCTGCATACACTGGTGGGTCCACAGCTTGTGTAGTGCCTCAATGTATGGTACAACCGCTTGGGTCATTCTGGACTGCAGGTCCCCAGCCCAGGTCCAGTGCAGTCAGCGACTGGCAGTGGCATGGTGTGGAGGGCAGTGCCAGTCTCTGCAACTGGTTAGGTATGGGGGGAGCGGGGTTGTCTATGTACCAAGGTGGTGGGTGGGGGTCCTCTATGCTATGGATATGGACCGTGGTTTCTTCTGGTGCGATTGGGTCAAGGGGGGGCTCTACACACTATGAAGCTTTTCAGGGATGGAGTTGGATCAACTGGGGATGGGAGGGGGTACCTTTAGTCCACCAGGGCTGCCAGGCTGCTGTGTACCTGGGTGCACTTCTGCAGCACACCTGTGAGTGGCTGGCTGGGTTAGGACAGCTATCCATGGCCTAGCTGGGGGCTGCACAGCTCTGGACTGTGAGAGGCAAGTTTTCCACTGTGTATGCCACAACATGGCACATGCATGGGAACTGACCCTCAACTTGCATGGCATACTATTTGTATGCACCCTGGCCCATTCTCTTGTGGCCAGCACATCCCACTTGTCTGAATATCATGCTATGGTGCATTGTTGGAGCTGTGCGGCACATCTCCCTTTTCCTCTGGGGTGCACTGCGCATCTCCTTTGAATATTGGGGGCCCCGGACAAGGCTACCCTGAAAAAATACATTATCAAAATGGGAAAATCATGATCCCACTGAAAACAAGCTATTGTATCTAAGCTGGAACAGCATGAGTAAATACAGTGCAAAAATGTGTAAATGAAGATCCCTATGACAATGAGATATAGCATCTCTCCTGCACTATACAGGGTGCAAAATAAAGGATAAGAAATATTTAAAGGAAATGAACTCTAAACTGAACTTCACTGTGGTCACTGACATAAACAGTTTCTTTATTGTAACAATCACACTGGAGTGTGGTGTAGTGTGCATATTTTATGAAACACATACAAAACAGAGATGGGAAAGAATAAGTACCTCAGCTGGGACTTGAACTCAGGTTGTCTGGAATACCATCCCGATTGCGCTAACCAGCTGCGCCACTAAGACAACCTGGGCTGTCCTCAAGCACATTACTCTTTTTTAAATGCACAACCCAATGGCAACACAAATATTTACTGGTAACAATCACACAATAGTGTGGTGTGCATATTTTATGGAACACATACAAACAGAGGTGAGAAAGAATAAGTGCCTCAGCTGGGACTTGAACCCAGCTGCCCAGAATACTGTTCTGATTGTGCTAACCAGCTGCGCCACTGAGACAACTGGAACCTGGGCCATCCCCAAGCACATTACCCTGTCTCAAATGCACAACCCAATGGCAACACAAGTATTTACTTGTAACAATCACACAAGAGTGTGGTGTGCATATTATATGGAACACATACAAACAGAGCTGAGAAAGAATAAAAGTCTTAGGTAGGACTTGAACCCAGGCCACCTGTAATACTGTTCCGACTGTGCTAACCAACTGCGCCAGTGAGACAACTGGAACCTGGGCCATTCCTAAGCACATTACTCTTTCTTAAATGCACAACCCAATGGCAACACAAGTATTTACTTGTAACAATCACACAGGAGTGTGGTGTGCATATTTTATGGAACACATACAAGCAGAGGTGAGAAAGAATAAACGCCTCTGCTGGGACTTGAACCCAGGTTGCCTGGCAGTATTGTGGCCATGAGGATGGTGTGTAGTGTGTGTGTGTGTGTACAAAATATAAGATGAGAAATATTTAAAGGAAATCTACTCTAAACTGAACTTCACTGTGTTCACTGACATAAATAGTTTCTTTATAACATTATAATAACTGGTCAGCAATTTCTCTCAGTGTACTGACCAGGTTGATATTTTCCATAACAACCAGCTGGTTGTTATGACATTCATGAGCCTTGCCAGTCAAACTATGCTGCTGCCTCATTGGCCAACATTCTATATGTGGGCGGGGCCAAACAGTCTCACAAACTGCTGGAGAAAAATTGCTGGTCTGTTATTATAAAAAATAAAAGATGGGGAGGGTGTTTCGTATGAGAATTTAATGCATACTCTCATTGTGGGATGCTTTGATAAACCCCTTGGGCTTCGCCCTCGGGGTTTATGTAGCATCCCACAACTCGGGTGTGCATTAAATTCTCATATCAAACCCTTCCCCATCCATTATTCTCTATATAATGCAATATTTACTTTAATTGTTGTGGCTATGAGGATGGTGCATACAGAGTGTATATGTGTGTGTGTGTGTGTGCTGTAGCTCAATATATTTTTTCCCAAAAAGCGTAGTAGAAAATGACTTCTGATTGCTACATATTTAGTCTAAGCAGAGTACTGAAGACCTGGCATATGTCTGAGAGTGCTCATCAGATAATGTCTGCAGAGGTTAAAAAAGCAGTGTAAATCATTGATTTCCCAGGAAAGGGTGGCATTAACGAGGTATGAGTCTCTCTTGAAAGACAATACATTCTCAAGTGAAACTAGTATCAAGAAACTGTTTAAATACTAAGCATTTAAATGTGCAGTTTACTGCATTCTGAAGGGGGTAAACAAATCTCCAGTTTGATAGACAACCACTATTTCACAATTATTTAACAAGCTGTTTCAGTTTCCTAATGGCATCTGATAAGCAGCTTAGAGTTATGTCTCCAACATTCTTAACAGCAAGAAGGGAATATTTTATTTCAGTTGGCATGGAAGGATACATTGAAAAGTCCAAAACATATGTTCCACAATATTCCATTTTCCAGCTACAGATAGCAAAATGGCTGTAGGATCTACCCACAGCCATTAAAACTGACTGAGGCTTCACAGGAGAAGTCTTTATTATGAATCCTCTGAAAATTGCAGAGGTGTGTCCTTGTGAGCTTACAAAAGTTGTCTTTCTCAGATCAAAGCACTCCAGGGTAACGGTCAGACTAGATATCAAAAAGGACAGTTGATTTCACTGAATGATGCCTTGTTTCTGCTACATGATTGGGCAGCGGGGTAAAGTGAGCGATTCTTGCTCGGCACATTTGTTTAATTCCCCTGACTCAAATTACACTATTGGGCAGTGGGTTAACCTGAGAGATTCTTGCTGAGCAAGTACATTTGTTAAGGTCCACTGACTGGCTACACTTATTTCCCAGAATGAAAAAATAAGAAAGAAAAGAAAACTTTTCCAGGCTGTAATACAGTAGGTGCTTACAATAATTACTGTCTTTCAGTCCCAAAAGCTGATTTTACTGAGCAATGCCATGATTCTGTTTGTGATTAGGCAGCAGTGGTTAAGCAAGAGTTCCACTGACTGGCTGCACTTGCTAAAACAGCATTTCTTTTTTCCCAAAAGAAATATGACATTGAGGGTTACAGAATAAAACAAGTATTTGTCAATGCTGAATGTTGCCTTGCTGGCATTGGCATTGGTAGTGCAGGAGTTAGAGAGATGCATAATAGGAATGGCAGTGAAATACTGAACTGATGCCAACCCCACCCTGCAGAGACTGACAGACATTGGGGTGTGCCTTTGG
The DNA here is from genome assembly GCA_016271365.2 of Neoceratodus forsteri. Classification (NCBI taxonomy): domain Eukaryota; kingdom Metazoa; phylum Chordata; order Ceratodontiformes; family Ceratodontidae; genus Neoceratodus; species Neoceratodus forsteri. The sequence goes on along the minus strand of CM057450.1, from coordinate 652,021,433 downwards.
GTTGCCAGCTAAAATGTTCAAGCCATTTCACCTCACCCTACCCTGCTGACACCAACAAGTGTTGCGGTGAGCCTTGGGGTCTTCAGGCCTTATGCTCACCCCATTCCATAAGGAAATACACTGGGATGGGTGCAGAATAGGAGAATGGGGTGAACTTTAGGGCTGAAGAGTCCAAGGCACACCTCAATGCCTATCACTGTCTGCAGGGTGGGGGTGGAATGGAGTGAACATTACAGCCGACAATCCCAAGTCACACCCCTGACACTTGTCAGTCTCTACAGGGTGGGGCATTACAGTTGGAAATCCTAATGCCCCGGGCATTTGTTGGTATTGTCACTTCAAATTTTCAACATGGGCTTTTTGTAGCCCCACCTCATGAACAGTGGCACTATCATTTTGTTATCCGAAAGATGATTTTTCACAATGACTGCGCCATTTGGTGCCACAGGTGCGGAAACACATTTCGGGCAGGATGTGAAAAATGACAGCAGTACTGTTCATAAGGAGATGTAAAAAAATGGCAATTTTGAAAATCTGGAGTGAAAATATGAAAAATTGATGGTCACAAGCATGTGTAGAAACTACGCAATGCACGCCCATAATGCAATTATTTTGGGAATTTTTTTTAACCACATTTTCAACATTGCCATTTTTGGACCTCTGCTCATGAACTGTGGCACTACGATTTTGTTATCTGTCCTGAAAGTTGATTTTCCACAGCGACCGTGCTATTGAGCACCAGATGAGCAAAAACACATTTCAGGCAGGATGTGAAAAATGACAACTATACTGTTCATAAGGAGGTGTGAAAAGATGACAATCTTGAAGATCTGCAGTGAAAATATTAAAAATTGTCTATGTTATGAGCATGCATAGAAACTGCACACTCGTAACACAGTCATTTTTTAGAGTTTTTTCACCAAATTTGCAACTTGGCCTTTTTGGGACCCCACCTCAAGAACAGTGGCACTATCATTTCATTAATCTGTCCTGAAAGGCGATTCCGTGCAGTGACCTCAAAATCACCTTTCAGGGCAGAATAATGAAATGACAGTGCATGTGTTCATGAGGTGGGGTCCCAAGAACCCCATGTTGAAAATCTGAAGCCAAATAAAAACAAAATGGCTGACATATCCACCTAAGTTGAAACCCACCATTGATGCCATCATACTGCTTACTGGCATTTCTTCATTTTGCAGATCGTCTTTGAAGAGTCCAGATGTGTTCCCGCTCCACTGAAGATCACAGCACTGAACCTATGGAGGTAAGTATGGGGTGACAGGGGGTGTGGGGAGCTGGGGTGTGCAGAAGGTGGATGCGGGTTGGAGATGGGGGCACCAGGGACAATGAGGGACTGTTTGCTTTTTTTCAGATTAAAAAAAAAACAACAGAACCAAGCATAGTGTGCCACACAATGAGGGTGGGAGGGGAGGAACATGCCAACACCATTGGCATTATGTGAGCGATGGCATACTGGGGTGGGCTCCCAGTGTGCCACAAAATGTGGAGGGTGGGGGACATGCCAACACAGGTATTGCACTCCCGATGTCAGCTTTGTTTGGGGATTGTGTGGCAGTGACAGGAGCCACTGCCATGGTTATTGAAATGTTTCACCAGGAGAGGCACATAAGGGAGGTATGTCATCTCTGCCACTGCATGACGAGCTTGTATCTGATTGCAGGGCACATTTCTTTCAAGTTGGTGGCACTTTACATAATTTTTGCATCAGCACTAGTATGCTGGCTAATTGAGGTATGAGGGACACACCTACTAAAGCGTGCCCTGCATTCACCAACACTGACACACCTCTCACTGCGCTTCTACTACTGCAAGATTTTGCTTGTGGCTGCATGCAAGACAACATAAAAAGGCCTCAAGATATGGTACTGTCAAAAGATTTTGTGATAACAGAGTAAAGACATCAAAGGCAGAAGCGAAGATGTAAAGATAACCACATCACCAACACCAATGTCACCCTTCTAAAAGACTAAAACATATTGCAGTCCGGCAAAGTTTCCTCTATGAATAATACATATCTTTTTTTTTTGGAGGGGGTGGGGTAAAGAAACTCCATGTAGCCAGTCAGTAGAACTCTTGCCTATACACACTGCCTGATCACAAACAGAAATGCAGCATTGCTGAAGTCAGTGCTCTTCCCATTCATGCTGGATTGCTTTGGGGCTGAGAGGATGTAACTACTGTAAGTATCTATTACAGCCTAGTAAGATTTCCTTTTTTTATTTTCATTTTACAAAATAAAGAAAGAAACTCTGCTTTAACAAGCATAGCCAATCAGGGGACCTAAACAAATGTACTGAGTATGAATTGTTCACTTTACCCCACTGCCCAATCATGTAATGTAACCAGTCAGGGGAATTAAACAAGTGTACTGAGCAACAAGAGTTCACTTTACCCCACTGTCTGATCATGTAATGTAGCCAGTCAGGGGAATTAAACATATGCGCATATATTTCAGTCACTGCGCAAAATCACCTTTCAGGCAGGAGTTGGAAATGTTCTCCACCCTTGTTCATGAGGTGGTGTCATAAGAAGGCTATGTTGAAAATTTTGGGTACAAATATTAAAAAACAAAGTTATGAGCCTATGTTGAAATTTGCAAAGCAGGCTAGTAACTTTGGTAATTTTCAATATTTTAGACCCAACTTTTCAACATAGCCATTTTTTCACAGCACCTCGTGAATGTGACAGCTGTCATTTTCCAAATCCTGGCCAAAATGTGTTTTTGCAGCACTTGTGGTGTGAAATCACCTTTTGGACAGGATTAGAAAATGTTCTCTGTCTTTATTTATTTATTTATTCATTCATTCATTCTTGAATTACAATACCTTTGAGCACATAACAGTTCTTTTACAAGGGTTCCATGTCAGTGGAAAGGGTGACAGACATACAGCAGATGGTATTACATAAAATTTTGACAAGAAAGTATTTAAAATGACAATATGACATTAACATTGCAGCTAAAATTAAAACTATGAATCGGCAGGAAATCAAAAATAACCTAATATAAGGAGGCAGGTCAAGGTGCTTTGTCAAATAGGTATAGGTAGATTTGGGTGAACAAAAGTTCAGGTAAGTGAAGATAAACAGTGGAAAGAATGTGGAGGGTGAGAGGGGTGAGGTGAAAGAAGGATCAGGGAAAGAAGCGGAAATAGAGCAGAGCGGGTAGGGTGAAAGTGGTCATTCGCGGCAGAAAGGGGCAAAGTTGGTATACAAGGATGTGTCAATACTGCTGAGGTAGTGCCATGTCAGTTGAAACAGTCACATGAACTGTTAGGTGTATGATGCTGATGAAGAGTGCCTTTAAATGGTCCCAATTTTGGTAAGGAAGAGATATCACTGGGCAGCACATTAAATCATAGTGGTGCTCTATATGCAAATGATCATTGCCCTTGTGTAGTCTGACATTTTGGAACAGAGAAGAGTTGGTTGACTGAGCTACACATGTGCTGGGAGCTGCAAGAGGGGTTGAGTAAGTTTGTAACACCAGAAGGCAGGAGCCCGAGAAGTGCCTTTTTAGTTAGCAAGCAGGTTTGACAGTGAATCCTCCCATTTAGCTGAAGCCAACCTGTTTGCACATACAGTTCACATGTGTGGGTAAGGCAAGCTGCTCCAGTAAGAAGTCGGCATGCTTTATTGAGTGCCACTGATATTCTGTGGAGGGTAGTGGTGGAAGCTGAGCCATAGATAACCAGACCATAGTCAACAATGGATACTGGGGGTGGGGGGGCGGTGTGGCTAGTAGCCAACAGCAATAGACACCTCTCATGCAGCTCCAGACTTGAATGATAATAAAAGCTACAAATTCTTATTTTATCAAAATTTCTCCTCAATCCAAACTTAAATTTAAAGAAAAGAAGTCCTATAGCCTCTTGGTGAGCAAGCATTTGCTGACTAAATGATGGGAAGAACTAAAAATGAAGTGTTTAAAGACTCAGGCCGAGGGAAAGGCCCTGCGCCATCCTCCAGTGGAGTTCCAACCGGTACTCTGTACAATGAGAGACCCAGGGACCTAGAGGCCAAAATAAATGCTATCCTTCAAGTCGTGCAGCAACTAAATAATAAGTTGGATACTTACAATACCAGATTAATGACTGTGGAATCAAAGGTCACTGCTCTAGAGACTAATCACTCTATTCTTAGCTCAAGAGTTACAAAAACAGCCACAGTGATTGATGGAGTTCTTAAAGAAAATAATCTCTTACTCACCAGGCTTGAGTTTCTTGAGAATGGAGCAAGGTCCTGCAACCTCAGATTTTTGGGTTTACCCAAAGGAGCCGAAGGAGCCAGTTTGGTGGACTATCTACACCAGTTACTCCAGGACACAGTAAAACTGAAAGCCGACCTCCAGATTATAAGGGCCTATTGCATTACCCCACAAAGGAAACCCAACAACCCTGACCTCCCTAGGACTGTCTTGGTGGTAACCACTAGAAACATGCGGGATATGATTTTGTAGAGGGCTAAAACAATCGGGGCTCTTACTCTTCCCAATGGCTCAACAGTACATTGTTCCCTGACCTGAGCTATTCGACCAGAAAGAGGCAGCATGGATTTGACTCTGTTCGAGCGGGCCTTCGAGAGCTCGGTATTAACCATGTCTTACAAATGCCGGCGAGGCTGAAAATTATCTATGACGGGAAAACCTACTTGTATAATGACCCAGCAGATGCAGGTCATAGGCCAGAGCTGATCTGGGAGGATTTTGCCAAAGCTGAACATTCGGATTTGGACGAGGGAGATGGGGAACCCTGATGTTGGAACTCTCCGGCTCAAAGATAAGGGCTGGTTAGCACCGAACTGTTCTTAGTAATAAAGCATTGTGGTTTGTTGTCACTGCTGAGAAGTTACATTATTGTTATACCTTTTAGAGTCAGATTTAAAATTAGTTTAAAAGCCTTCTCAGGGCATCCTGTCTATGCCTGCTAACACAAGCAGATATAGTACAGTTACATTCAGTGCTACTAGGAGCTGAGATACCACCTCATGGTAGTTTTGTGAAGGAAGTGAATGTTTTAAATTACTAAAAATGTTGTGAGCTTTTATTGTTAAATGTTTATATCATACAGAGGAAGGTTAAAATATTGAATGGAATGTCTGTGAGCAAGTTTTGAGGGGCATCTTTACCAGTCAGATAAAATGAATCGATTTCCACTGTCTTTATTGTTTCATGGACCCCAGGCCATGTCAATGGACGACAGCCTCCCTGAAAGGAGGGAACTCTCAGGACTTATTATAAACTATTTTAGATAGGGATGTCCATGGTCCTGCTGCATATAGTCTATTTTGAGTACCATCTGGATATTGTAATGAATGCATTTTGTCCCCTCATTGCTGTAATTAAGAGAGATGGGCTGTGTATTACCTATCATCATTTCTTGTATCTATTCCTACACCTGGAATCAAGGAATATTTTCTTTTGTATGCACTACAAAATGGAAAAATAAAGTTTAAAAACCAAAAAAAAACAATGGATACTATTGAGCTATGTATAGGTAGTATAAGGGGGCTTCAGGCATTAGATTGTGTTTATGTCTATGGAGTAACCCTATCTTGATACTGGCAGACCTGGCAACATGCTCAACATGCTGTCCTTGTTCATGAGTCAGGCTTTTAAGAAGGCTATGTGGGGTTATGAGAAGGCTATGCTGAAAAGTATGGGTAAAAATAAGAGAAAACAACAAAGTTATGAGTCTGTGTTACAATTTTTTAACACATGCTCGTAACTGGCAATTTTCAATATTTTGACCCCAACTTTTCAATATAGCAATTTTTTTTCACCCCACCTCATGAATGTGACAGTTGTCTTTTCTCAAATGCTACCCAAAATGTGTTTTAGCACAAAATGACATTTCACCCATTATTTTATAAATAACACCTGTCATGCTCAGGAGGAGTGGTCCAAAAAAGACTACATTGAACAATTGGGGTAAAAAGTGAAAAACCAACTCAAGTATGAGGAAACAAATTGTTCCAGCATTTACTCATAACTTTATTTTTTGCAGATTTTGGTTCCTAATGTTCAGCATATCCCTTGTGTTACTCCACCTCCTAGATATGACAGATGTCATTTTTCAAATCCCCTCTAAAACATGTTTCCACAGTTGCACAGTGAAATCACCTTTTGGATGGGATTTAAAAAACTCCACCTGTCTTGATTATAACAAAAGGTCATAAAAAGACTGCTGGACATTTGGGATCAAAATGTGGGAGCCCACTTAGCAGAAGATATTGCCTCTCAGCTGCCTTATCCTGGGTAATTACAATTTAACAATGCCGCAGAACAGGACACCACTGAAAATGAGATATTGCATCTTGTCTGCTCTGTTCTGGGTAAATATATAGTAAAAATGTGTACAAGCAAGACATGGTACAACAGCAATACCAGCTGTTAACATTTGGCATTAACAAATGCTTGTTTTTACTGTGAGTAGCTCTGGGGGTTAACTCTAGTCTACAACCAGATTTAGAATGTACTAGATGTTAGGGAGAACATACCACACTATTTTACATCATGTCTCTGCACAAAATGTTTGCAAAACATACTCTTCATAGTACAAGCATGTTCCCAAACAGGCAAAATACTTCTGTGGGTTTTAATCAAGTAGAGCCAGGTAGAACTTTGATATATATTGCAGAACCTGGCTGTACTTGGTAGAACCTGTTTTTACCTGGTAGAACCAGGTTATTTCAGGTAGAACCTGATCCTAGCTGGTAAAACCAGATAACACCTGTCCTGCCTGGTAAAACCAGGAAGCACCACTGTTCACCAACAGCACATCTGTCGACATCCTGTACAGAGATGGCATAATGCCAACACGTAGTATTGTGCCATCAAGAAACAAAGTGTTTTTTGCGGGGGACTATACACCCTACCCCCCGCACACCTATATGTTATCAACTTCAGGTTATAGTTGTTTCAGAAAGGGAGCACAACACCGAGAGAAGCTGCTTTGGTAAACCACAGACCATTACAGCACCTTTCAATGTAATGGTCGTTTTTCGCCTTTTGCAGTTGTGGTGTTGCTGTAAAGGGGGCCACCTGTAAAAACAGGTAGCACCCGGTAGACTTTTTTTTGGGTTCTACACAGAAAGATTGCAAGATGGAATTTTTAGAGGTTCACACACCCTTAATCCAAACAGACAGCACTGAGGTAGTCAACACCATCAAGGGACAGTTGGGAGTCAAAGGCATCTTTGGTGACCTAATGCGGGTTATTGTGTTGAAATGTTTGGTGCTTAACATGCAGTTTTGGGCTGTGCATGTGCCAGGTGTAAATAACTCAATTCCAGTGGCAGAGATTCTGGGAGTTGGTTCCAGAAGCTGAGGAGCACACCAGGGAAGTCCCAGCTGACCACTTGGAAATGGTGATGATGAAGAAGCCTCGGAGTTACTCAAATTCTTTAGTGAGCAGCATGCAGGCGTCATACCGGGGAGGGGGGTAGAGAACTTTGTGAGCACGCGAGAGGCCCAAGGTGGCAGAATTCATGGCTTATTCCAGTAAACTAGATATGCTTATATGTAATCTACATGAAATGGGAAGGTTTGATGCCAAGAGCAGTGTGCCAGCACTTGGTGGGCATGTCATGATTCTCCAAGGTCGCCGGCTAGAAGGATAACATGCAGGCAATTCACCTCCACAAAATGCTGGAGGGAATGTAAAAGGGAATGCTAGAGACTTTCAGATATCTCACTGGTATAAATAAGACCAAGAGGGAAACATGTTTTCAGAAAAAGGATGCTCAAGAACAAGGGATCATGCCATGAAGTTGGAGGTGGGTAGACTCAGGGGAGATATAAGGAAGTACTTCTTCACAGAAAAAGTGGTAGATGCCTGGAACAGCTTCCCAGCAGAGGAGGTGGGGCCAAAAACTGCAGCAGGGGTTCAAGAATGCATGGGATAGGCATAAGGAAACCTTAGTGGCAAGGCAAGTGGGGGGGGTAGAGCCAGAGTTCAAGTAGGGTCTGAGGTAATACAGTAGGTGGGGAAAAATGGGCAGACTAGGTGGGCCAGGCGGTCCTCATCTGCCATCAAATTCTGTGTTCCTATGGATTTATAGAACTCCAGAGGTGACTGAATAGTCAGTGGTCAGTTAGTCTGGCCCTGGTTGAGCATGTGTTAGATGAGCTTCCGAGGGTGTGCTTGTCACTCTAGGAGGCAGTTTTGTTCCACACAGTATTTATGGAGGCTTTGGAGCCTTTGGGGTATCCAAATTGCTCCAGTCAGGTAAGGCTTCACTACTGCTGGTGACCTTACATAGATACATAGACAGTGTTGGCAGATAAGGGCCTATGGCCCACCCAGTCTGCCCATTTGAGCTTGTAAGTTCAGTTTATGTTTTCCTAGAAGTCTGTTGCCCCTTACCTCCAGAATTCCTTTATGTCTATCCCATGCATTCTTAAATCCTGTGATTGTTTCAGCCCCCACCACTTCCTCTAGCAGGGTGTTCCACTTGTCCACCACCCGTTCTGTGCAGAAATTCTTCCTCATGTTTCCTCTGAATCGTCCTCTATCCAACTTCATCGTATGCCCTCTAGTCCTGGAACATCTTTTTCGCTTAAAAATAATGTATTCCTGCACCCTGTTCCTCCCTGTGAGATACTTGTATGTCTCTATCATATCCCTCTCTCCTCCTCTCGTCCAGGAGTACATGTTCAGTTCCTTCAACCTGTCTTCATAGGACTTGTGATGCAATCCATGCACCATCTTTGTTGCCCTCCTCTGAACCTTCTCTACCCTGTCTATGTCCTTACGTAGGTATGGTCTCAAAACTGTACACTGTACTCCAGGTGGGGCCTCACTAGTGTCTTGTATAGTGGAATTATGACCTCCCTTTTCCTGCTGGTGATGCCCCTGCCTATACATCCCAGCATCCTATTTGCTTTACCTGCTGCCTTGTCACACTGTTTCCCTACCTTGAGGTCATCAGAGGTGATAACCCCATGATCCCTTTCCTGCTTGGTGCATGCTATATCCTCACCCCCCAACTGATTTTTTGTGCCAGGGTTTATGTGTCCCATATGCATTATCTTGCACTTCTTTGCATTGAATTTCAACTGCCAAACCCCTGACCATTCTTCAAGTTTCTGCAGGTCCCTTCTCAATCTGTCTACACCCTCTGGTGTGTCTGCTCTGTTACAGTGCTTTGTGTCATCAGCGAACAGTGAAATTCTGCCTTCTAGGTCCTGCGCAATGTCACTGATGAAGATGTTGAATAGGACCAGTCCCAGCACTGATCCCTGTGGTACCCCACTGGTCACTCTTTCCTCTGTGGAGTGACAGCCATTTACCACCACCCTCTGTGTCCTGCCACCCAGCCAGTTACCTACCCACCACACTACTGTCCTGCCCACACCCACATTCCCTAGTTTGTGTAATAGTCTTCTATGTGGCGCAGTGTCAAAGGCCTTGCTGAAGTCCAGATAGGCCATGTCCACTGCCCTCCCCTGATCCACCTCTCTAGTCACCCAGTCAAAAAATTCAATGAGGTTGGTCTGACATGACCTCCCCCTGGTGAAACCATGCTGCCTTGGGTCCTGTAGTCCATTGAAAACCAGATGTTCCACCAATCTCTCCTTCAGTAGTGCTTCCATGATCCTCCCACTACCGAGGTGAGGCTGACTGGTCTGTAGTTCCCTGCTTCCTCTTGTTCCCACTTTTGTATAAGGGGACTACATCTGCTGTCCTCCAGTCTTTGGGTACCTCCCTGTTTCCAGTGATCAGCTAAACAGGATAGCCAGAGGCTCAGCCACCACCTCTTAGTTCTTTAAGGACCCTGGGGTGCACCCATCTGGCCCCATTGCTTTATCAACTCTTATTACTTCCAGTTCCTTCAGGACCCTTTCTCATGTAAAGGGACTTGTGTCTATTTCTGCACCATTCTCACCCCTTGTACTCCCTTCAGATCCATTACCTTCCTCTTCCTCAGTAAAGACTGCGCAGAAATACCTGTTCAATATGTCAGCTTTACTGTTGTCATCCTCCATGTGGCCCCCATCCTCCTCCTTCGGTCACACTATCCCTCCCTTTGTCTTTCTTTTTTCACTTATGTACCTGTAAAAGGTTTTGTCCAGTCTACCCACTGATTTTGCAATGTGTTCTTCTGTCTGAGCTTTGGCTTCCCCTACTGATCTCCCTGCCTCCCTTTGCTTCTCCTGGTTCTTCTCCATATCCCCTTCTGCCTGTGTCTTTTTGTATTGCCTGAATGCAATCTTTTTGGCTTTCACTTTTTTTGCTACCTCTTTGGAAAACCATAGTGGTCTCCTCTTCGTTTTCATTTTGCTAACCTGCTTAATGCATGATTCTGTTGTCCTTGTAATCCCCATTTTAAATACTACCCACTGTTCCTCAACCCCTGATTCCTGTCCCATTCCCCTTAATGCCTCTTTCAAGTATCTCCCAATTTTTCCAAAGTCTGCCCCCCTAAAATCCAGGATACGTGTTTTTGTGTGGTTTGGTTCTGCTCTTTCTGTGATTTCAAACCACAATGACTGGTGGTCACTGTTCCCCAGGTGCTCCCCCACTGTTACTCCCATCACACTGTCCTTGTTTGTGAGCACAAGGTCCAGTATTGCCTTCTGCTGAGTTGGTTCCATGACCAGTTGCTTGAGGAAGGCACCTGAAGAGGTCCAGGATAAATCTGCTCCTAGTTGATGCTGCTGCTGGGATGCTCCAGTCCACATCTGGAATATTGAAGTCTCCAACCAGTACTACCTCACCCTTGTCTGCCATCCTTTGGATGGCTAGCATCAGCTCCCTATCTGTTTCTTCCTCCTGGGCTGGTGGTCTATAGACCACACCTGTGCGGATGGCTGTTCCCATTTTCCTTTCCAGCTTAACCCACAGTATCTCTCCCCACTTTTGTTCCTCCTGGATCTCTGTGGCCCTTATGTCATTTTGACATACAGTGCCACTCCTCCTCCCTTCATGCCTGCTCTGTCTCTTCTGAATATGTTGTAGCCAGGTATGGCCATCTCCCAGTCATGGTTATCATTACACCAGGTTTCAGTGATGGCCACAATGTTCAGGTCTGACTGCACCATGACAGTCTCCAGATCTTCCATCTTGTTGCTAAGGCTCCTGGCATTTGCACACATGGCTTTCCATGATTTGACCTCCCTAGACTGTTTGCTGTTCTACTCCAGCCCCTTCCTTGGTTATCCTTTATCCTTGGTTCTCCTTGCTGTCTGCCCTTCTGCTGAATTTTCCCCTTTTCTGCCTGTCCACCTCTTGGGCACTAATCGCCATCTTTTGCACACTGCTTTGCAGAGATAGCCACTTCTCTGGTTCGCTGGTTCCACTGCTAGCTGTGGGGGGTGAGCAAGTAGGTACCCTCCTTGCTGGCCTGCCACCCCCCTTTGCTAGTTTAAATGCTTGTCAATGTAGCATTTAAACGTATCATTGAGTGCTTTTATTCCCCTCCAGGATGGATGCAGGCCGTCAGGTTTGAACAAACCTCCATCCCTCCAGGTGGGTCCCCAGTCACCAATGAATCCAAACCCTTCCTCACAGCACCAGTTCTTCAACCATGAGTTAAAGTTCCTGGTGCTTGCACTCCTATGCGCTCCCTTGCCTCTCACAGGTAGTACTTCTGAGAAAGTGACAGAAGTAGCTATTTGCTTGAGACCCCTCCCCAATTTCCTAAACTCTTCCTGAACTTCCTTTGGCTCCCCATTTGCCAGGTCATTAGTACCTAGCTGGATAATGACATCCAACTCACCCTCCCATCTTGCCTTCCTAGTGATCCCCAGGATCTTCCTTCCATCCCTCCATGCCGTGGCACCTGGTAGGCACCTCACCTCCCTGTCCTCCCCCTCCTGTGTTCCTAGCTGGATCCCTCTTATGATGGAGTCCCCCACCAGGATTCCCTTCCTCCTCCTCTGGGGTCCACTGCTTTTTCTGCTGAGGTCACCTCCTTGGCTAACCTCCATATCCTTTCCTTCCACTTCTCTGGGTACCTCTATTTGGTTGTCCTCATTTGCCAGTGTGGCATATGAGTTCTTGAGTGGAATAGGATCTGGGATGTGCCTCTGCCTGACCGCTCTAGCCCTCTCTGAGCCCACTGTCATTCAAGTGCTCCTTGTTCTCAGCATCCTTTGAGGCAGTTGCATTGGACTGGGTGGTCTCTGGATAGGGGTGATGCTACTCCTGACCCAGTTTACTTCCGCTCTGAGTCTGGCTACCTCATCCCACAGTCCAGAGAGATGCATGCAGATAGGGCAGCACCTCAGTGTCCAGAAGATCTGCCTGAAAATGGTTGCCCCACAGCCACTGCATTGCACCACTCCCCACATTATACTGCTATTCCACTACTTGTCTGCTACTGAAGCTCTCCTAGTTCCCTTTTTATTCATTTACTGTCCTAAAAATCCTGCCACTGTTCCTCAGATAATTTTCTTTAAAAAAAAAAAAAGAAACAAATAAATAAATGAGTCAAAACACTTGTACTGAAGTGGGCTTCTTCCCCTTATGCCCCTCCTACTTCACACCTCTTACTATACCCTTGTACTTTGACAATGGGGCAGTGGCCCAGGAGGGGGTGCTTGTCTGGCTGCACAGGAACAAGGCAAGCAGATTGGCCCAAGGTTGCAGATGCCACCTGAGGTAGCCCCATGTGGTCAAGTGGGATGTCCACATATGGGTGCAGAAGTATATAACCTGCAGGGCTGGTGGGGGATCATGTTCAGAACCCCTCTGACAATGTTTCAGTTATGACATGTCTTGGAGAAGGCCAAGAAGGGAGTAGAAGTGGATTCAAAGTAGTTCAACTCCCATTCTGTCTGCATAGAGCTACCATTTGCTCTAGGACAGAAGGGTTTACAGATGGCCAGATTCAGACCCCAGGCCAATGGAAGTCACATGTTTTTGACCGATATCTGTGACTACATTTGCTTTAACCTCTATTTTTTTTTTTTTCTGGTCAGATGGCATTTCCCAAGAAAACAAAGTATGAATCTGTTAGCAGTCCTTTATCTGTTGAGCAGCTGTCAGAGCAAGGCATTTCCAGGGGGTCAAGAACCTTTTTTGGGACCCCTGGCAGATATCAGTAAACTAAATGGGGCATCAGAGGATGAGATGGGGTGACCTGCTCCCGTGGATCATAGTTGAAACTTGATGGCAAGGCCACCCAGCGTCTTGGTCATACATTTAGGAGGCAATGACCTGAGGGTGGCGAAGCTGTTCAAACTGTTTATTATTGAAAAATATTTTGTTTCTAGGTGTGCTGTGCACCAATAGGAGAGTACATACATGAATAAAAGAAACAACCAAAAACTTAATTCACTTTCAATCATTTCAATGTGAATCATGAGGTATGCATATTTGTTGAAAACATTTTCTCTAATTCGCTGCATCACATATCTTTTCACCCCACCTCCAAAAAATAGTGAAATGGCCCCAAATCAGTTCAGCTTCAAAAGTTACACAGTCCATTCTACCTCAACCCAAAGAGGTGCTGTCCATGAGGGTGACGACGACTTTGATGTGCTGCCCTGGCCAGGTAATGGTGAGGCATCATCTTCTGCAGTCCTGTGATGGCTCTGCTGTACCTTTGGTCCTCTGATCTGATCTTCTGGCTCTACAGCACCTCTGGTCCTCTTCTGTCCTCTGTCAATCAGGTGAACCCCTCCCTACAAGCTTTTAACTATAAAATAACAAACTCTTTGAAGTGTCTTGACAATTAACTGAGAAAAAATGGACCTCCCCTCACTCCTCCTTTAATTGTACTGTCAAGGTCCAAAAACTCTGTAGAAAAGAAACTAATCTGACTAACATTCCTAACTACTTCTGTCGACCTTGACTGTGATAGCCCCTTCTCTGTCTACAGCCTGTCACTTTAAACTTCATCTGTTGATTTTTTTTCTTCTACGTGAGAGTAGGAGCTGTCAGTGGCGGAGTCCCCCCATAGCACTCCTGTCAGCTGGAAGGGAGGAAGGAAAAGCCCCCAAGCTACTCCTTCTCCTCAGTCCTTTAGCCAACCCCCCTCGATGCCTGATTGATGCATTGAGTTGCTAAGGCCTCTGGCAACCAATCAGGAGTGAGCTTGTGTCCCCCTAGAGGCAGGAACACCTCAAGCTAGCTCCTCTGGACTGCTGTTCTTGCCCCTTTTGAGCCCCATGCTTTCTCACTTTGTGAGCTAAACACTGCCAAGTTATGGTGTGGGTGGATAGGGCTGGCAATTCCCTAGATAACCTATCTCATACTTTTTCAAGTTATAAAATCCTCTGGTGGTCGGGAACTGCTGAATAACAGCAGTCCTCCCCCCCAACTTTGTTTTACTATCTGGCTGATCCTGCCTCCTGCTGCCGATGTCAAGATGTCTTAACTACATCAGTGCCAGCCAGCAGGCTCAAAACATGCCCTGCTTGGAGTTTCCTTGGAGGACTGCTTGCCCCTCCCCTAGGTTGACACTTAATTAAATATTATATTATTTTTTAGTTATTAATGCCCCCTTTACTATGTGGCTATCTGTGGGCTCTCCTAGCCCTAAAGCGCACTCTGTTCTTTCCTCCTGTTTACATTCACAGCCCCTCTTGGGCTTGACTGCACCCACAGTGCAGCTCATCTGTTACTCCCCCTTGGGGAGTGCTCAAGCTTGCCTGCATCCTGCAGGCTTTTATAAATACTTTTAGCCCAGCTTATGACATGTGTCACCTGCTACTGTAGCCATCCTCTCCTCTCCCACTCTTACAACCCCCCCAAGCTTTACTATTGCCATGGGAGCAGCTTTACTCCCTGGCAGCTCCTACCACCTCTCCACTCCTTCCCGGCTTCAACATTGCAGCGAGAGCAGCATCACTTATGGCAGATCCTTCCACCCTCCACTCCCAGCTGGGAGTACTGTAATCAGCCCATGGCCTCCTCTTTGCTGTTGCCTCAGCCTCTTAGGGCATAACAAACTCTGCCACTGGAGCAGCGGTTCAGGAAGGTGGGGGGGGGACACTTCCATAGTGCCTCTTCCACCTCCCGCTGGCTCCTTTTTCTCTCTCTGTCTCTCTCCTGCCCATGTGGAGTACCTACCAGGTCATACCCACATGGAGAAAACCACGCATAGCACGACAGTGCTGTTATTAGAGTGCATGCCTTTGGAGCAATAGGGGAATTACAGCAATATGAAAATATCACTACCCTCTGATGCTCACCATGAAGGAGGAAGTGGACATGAACACTGCCGGTCAGATGCTTGGTTGAGCTGCTCCCATGGTGGAGTGGCTAGAGCACCTGATCCTGCGGTGGATGGGGTTGGGGAACGAGGTTTCATTCCTGAATCGGGGAATCTTTTACTTTTATTATTTTTTTTCTTGCCTCTATGTCCACACACCCTCAGAGTTGATTATAATAAGTTTGAGGGGTGTGGGGGCGCAGGGGGGGGCAAAGCTCCCTGTAAAACAAAAGGAAAGCAGTAAAGCATATTTTCATGCTGTTTGCTGCTGCACAGTTGTGGTGTGCACAATGTCATCTGCGACATTATGACCCTGTGCCTGCGCAGTAGGCTGCAGCCTGTGCCCCATATGGGCTAGGAATTACAAGTGCCCTCAGGCACTTCATTTTAGTGTGATGGAACTATGCCACTGACTGCAGTTGCAGCCACAGCTTGTCCTCATTATGCCACTATTACACATAACACCCAACACAACACTAGGGCTCAGGGGGCCCCTGCTAGACCCAAGGGAAAAGCACTAGTTTTATTCAAAAGGGAACAGGCCAATCCACAGGATACTAGCCCACTAGACCACCAGGGCTACCATTTTACTTACTGCCCCCCATGTCATTCCTAGACCAAAAGATCACCAATGCCTTTCTTTTATTTACCCACAGGGCTGCTAGCCCCCCAAGAGCCTCCATTAGCCCATCTGGGCTACCAAGTACAAAACTGGCCACTCGGCCACCCGTAAGAGCACAGGGGTTTCTGGCTGAGCCCCACTCCCAAGCCACTCTTCCTTTCTTCTCTGCTTCTGCTCCACTACAGTTTTTTTCCCCTCAGCTAATGTATTTTCTTTCATTTTACAGGTCTGACAGGACATAGACTCCTTCCTCATCCTATAAGTATACTTCCATGCCTAACCTGTTATTTCCACCATACTGTACCCCTTAAGAACTATGGATCCTGTGTTCTCCCCATTTCTAATGTAACTTTTTTGCAGATGCAGTGGATGAAATCCCTTCAAGACTCCTACCTCTGGCTCCCTAGCATTCAGATAAGACCCTCTACTTAATCTATATTGGGTGGGCTGACTGTGATGGTGCCCCATGCCTGTTACAATGTAGGTGGGGGAGTCTAGCATGTGGGTCTCCTGGGAGGTCCATGTGGGGGAAGAGGGGGCCATAGCTGTGCAAGACAGCTCTGGGGTTGTCCCTTTGGTGATTCAGATGAGTAAACAGACTCGGGGGGGCCATGGGTGGTTTGTGGAGGGCAGCATATGATGGCTATTGATTCCTGGTTCTTGGGTTTTAGGAATGGTCTGGATGGGGGGGGAGATCACATGATGCAGGCTGCCTGAAAGCTGTGCCTACTCTGGGCTCCCTCCAGCCATCTGATATAATCAAGCCTTAAACCAGATTCAGAACTCTATTTTCTGCAACTGAAGTGGTTGAATACTTCTCATTCTCTGTCTATCGATTTGAATTACAGCTTTTGGCATCGCATAGCGTTACCGCGGCAATGGAGGCAGAGATGAGACAGGCCGCGATGCGGCACACCCCTCCTAGCACACCTGAGAAACTCCCTAAGAAAGTCAAAAACCAGGCCTTTGGGAGTTCGAGCAAAGCGGGTAACTCTAACTCTCCGACTGTGCCCCTGTTGGAAGAAAGATTCCTCCAGGAGTTTTAGCTATTCCGGAACGCACTGAATACTATTACCTCTGATCTTAAGGCTATCAAGGGCGATCTTGCCACATTTAGTACCAGAATGGCTGATTCAGAGGCTAGAATCACCTCCCAAGAAAGGTGGCGAGAAAAAGCTGACACAGAAATCATCTCGTTAAAGCAGCAAATCAAGAAACTTCAACTTAAAACTGAAGATCTGGAAGGGCGTAGTAGGAGGAACAATCTATTAATTATTGGCTTACCCGAAATGGAAGAGGGATCAGATGCTGTCTTATTTCTACAAAAGTTTCTTCTCAAAGCTGTGGGCCCCTCGCCCTTGAATCCTCAATACCACCTCGAGAGAGCGCATAAGTCTCTGAGACCACGACCTCCGCCAGACTCTCCCCCCGTCTGATTATTATTAAATTCCTAAGTTACATTGAAAAGCAGCACATCCTTAACAAGGCAAGAGATCTACAGGCTATTACCTGGGGCTCCTCCAAGATCCGAATTACTCAAGATCTCCCGCTGGAAACCAGGAAGAAGAGAACTGCCTTCCACTCAGTTGTACAGAAATTAATCATGGCTGGCATCTGTTTCAGGATGCTTTACCCTGCTACTCTCAGGATCACATTAGATGGATCTTCGACCACTTACGAGACCCCTGAGCAAGCCTACAAAGACTTAACTGTTAAACTACCCAACCTCTTCAAAGAGGGTTGAACTCCATATAGCTCTTAATGATATAACTACTTCGGGGTGTTTATCATAGTATAATGTTATTCTTGTCGTTTACCTTCTTGTTGTTGTTTATTGCAGTTGACCCAGCTCTTTGGGGGGGAGGAGAACGCTCTTCAGATCCAGATCCTAAGGCCCAGCGGTTGCCCTGATTCTCTATGGCCACTAGTGGAACTCTAGTGCTGAGTGGTGCTCTGGAGGGAAGTTTTTTAGTCCGGACCGGGCTCTGGTCCCACAGATAACATGCCCCCCAGCACCCCGGTAATTCAGAGGCGGGCTACCACTGAATCGCCACCCGAGACTTTATTCTCTGGAGCTGCCATTCTCACCAGTGGCTCGCTACTCTGATCTGATCTGCTACGTGGCGATAAGCCCCCATTTCTACTATTTTGAAGCATATGACTGTGCGTTTCATGGTCAGGCCGAATTTAGCTACTGGCCTTGTCATCTCATTGAAGGGCTCCACCTGTCTGTGCCATGGAGCAGATGAGCATCTCCCAACACATACCAAAGGAAGATGGTGGGGGGACCGGGGAGCGGCTTGTAGGAAGCTGCCTCGCGATCCGGGTGAAAGGGGGGTTGGCAATTTGCAGGAGTCCTTTATGGGGGTCTGCTATACAATTTTATTGCTGATACAGTTTGCTATTTCACTCCCCCACTTCTGTCGCATAAACTTAAGAAACAGTTGGTGCATAGGGCTCCTGGGATCTGCCAATGGGAAGCTAGTTCCAATTTCCCACATTTGGGTACCTTGTCTTCCTTCTAACCAAACTTGGAACTACTGTGTATATAGTTTATGGGGTTACTTTTTTTATTGGAGGGGGCGGGGTTACTTTTGGATTCGGGTCACGTTGCCTCGTTTGCAATTTAATGGTTCTAAACTCTCTTATAGATCGTGTAGCTCAGGAGGCTTACTATTACCTTCTAGGTGTAAACTACCAATTTATTTTGGGCTCCAGAATGTGCCATTGTTATTCCTTAGCTTTGTGGCCATTACTTTCTTACCTACCTAATCCATTTGATTGCATCCGGATAATATGGCTCTTAAGATAGCTTCATGGAATGTGCATGGGCTTAGGGACAGAACTAAAAGATTCCAAGTTTTTAAACATTGTGAACTACTGGGAATTGAGGTTCTCATGCTTCAGGAAACCCACTTGATTGATAAGGAAATAACCTGGTTATTTAGATCTGGCTTTTCCCAAGTTTTCCTGGCAAGTGGTTCCGAAGCCAGTAGGGGTGTGGCTATTCTGATCAAGAATCATGTCCCCTTTCTGGCTGAAGAGAGGCTAAGTGACCCAGAGGGCAGATACACTCTGGTTAAGGGCTGTCTCAACGGCTGTAGTACTGTGCTGGGATCTATCTATGGTCCAGTCAGAGGGAGTCCGGACTTTCTCATGTCTTTGGCGAATAAAATTGGGAACTTATTGCCCTCACAGTTAATATTAGGGGGGGGACTGGAATGTCCCACCGTCCCAAACTCTCTATACCACATCAAGGTCAGCATCCCCAGCTCAAAAAGCCCTTGTGGACTTCATGCAGTTTCTGGGGCTTTGCGACCCTTGGCTACTCGCCAACCCTCTACTCCCGCTCTTTCTCCTTTTATTCCCAAGTACTGGGTGGCAAACTGGTTGACAGGCAGAAAACAGAGAGTGGTGGTAAATGGTATACAGTCAGAAGAGATGCAAGTCACAAGTGGGGTACCTCAGGGATCAGTCCTGGGGCCAGTCCTCTTCAACATCTTCATTAGTGACCTTGCAGATGGACTAGAGGGTAAGGCTTGTCTGTTTGCAGATGACACCAAGATCTGCAACAGGGTAGATGATCCAGATGGGGTGGGCAGAATGAGAAGAGATCTGGATAAACTAGCAGAATGGTCAGAAGAGTGGCAACTGGGATTTAATGCAAAGAAGTGCAAAATCATGCACATAGGGAAGAGAAACCTGAAGCCACCTATAGGCTGGGAGGGAGTTGCTAGCAGTCACAAAGGAAGAAAGAGACTTTGGCATCATCATCACTGATGACCTAAAATCATCCAAGCAGACCTCTAAAGCAGTAGGTAAGGCTAGGGCGGTGTTAGGTGTATTAGTAGGGGCATCACAAGTCGAAGAGGAGGTAATAATCCTCTGTACAAGACACTGGTTAGGCCCCATCTGGAGTATCTGCGCAGTATTGGAGGCCACACCTTCACAAGGACATTAACCAAATTGAGGCAGTCCAGAGAAGGGCAACAAAATGGTGCAGGGACTGCATCAGAAGACATATGAGGACAGATTAACGGAGCTCAATATGTATACCCTTGAGCAAAGGAGGGAGAGAGGTGATATGATAGAGGCATTCAAACACCTTAAAGGCATAAACAAGGTGAAAGAGTCTAACATGTTTAAATATAAGAAAAATAGCAGGACAAGAGGACACAGCATGAGATTAGAGGAGGCCGATTAAGGGGGAATGTGAGGAAATTCTTTTTCACAGAAAGGGTGGTGGATGCATGGAATGGCTTACCACAAGAAGTGGTGGCTATGAATACAGTGCAGGGCTTCAAACAGGCATGGGATAGGCATAAGGGAGCAATACAAATGACTATGAATAGATAGGCCACTGACAGAGCAAAGGCCGATGGCACATTTATAAGGTAGAAAAAGAAATTGGCAGACTGGATGGGCCTTGCGGTCCTTATCTGCCGTCAACTTCTATGTTTCTAAGTACACAACTCATGGTCTAGGCTAGATTATATCCTGATTAGTAAGTCCCTCCTCCCCGGCGTCTCCCAGTCAGGTATCGAACCGATAGGACTATCAGATCATTCAACAGTTTGGATCAGGATTTCTCCAAATCCTAATTTTCAACGTGACACCATTTGGAAGGGAAACATCCAACTTCTTAAAGACAATCAGACTGTCTCGCATATTAAAGACCTGATCTCAGATTTTACGGCCTTAAACAAAAGCTCCATGCCGAGGATAGACTTGATATGGTGTGCCTTGAAATGTTTTCTCAGAGGGGAACTAATTAAATTAGCTTCAGTTAGGAAGAAACGCAGACAAGCTCAGACTGCTTCATTGCTAACTAAAATTAGGAGCTGGAGCAGGCCCTCCCCCTTACAGGCCCATTAGAATCCTTACTAAAGCTGAAAATGACTACACTGATTTATTAAAAGAAAAAGCCGTCGCCATGCTAAAACACAATCCAAGTATATTGACCATGGCGAAAAGGCTGGTCGGCTACTAGCTCTCAGACTACGCCAGACAGAGAGCTCGAGACTCATCCCAATGGTGCAGTCCTGAGAGGGGGTGGCCAAAACAACCCCCAGAGAGATCGCTCAGGTCTTTGAAGACTACTACAGTAGACTCTACAGCAGACCCACCCCCCAGCATCACTGGAGGGAATTTTCACTTATTTAGCCGATCTCAACCGTCCTCATCTTCTCCCACACCATAAAAGCTCCCTCACCTCTCCCATCACTTTATGCGAAGTAGAGGAGGTGATCACATCCCTAGCTCCTGATAAAGCACCTGGTCCAGATGGATACCTGTCCAACTTCTATAAGACTTTTAATAAGGAATTGGCCCCTCTTCTCCTTCAGCTTTACGATTACATATTTGAAACAGACGTCGTGGACCCCACACTATTAGAAGCCACAATTGTCTTGATTCTAAAACCAGGAAAACCCCCCACTGATCCCGCAAGCTACGGTCCCATCTCCCTACTAAATTGTGACATTAAGATCCTGTCCAAGATCTTAGCCAAGAGAATTAAAAAGATCTGGACTCATCTTCTTAGCCCAGAACAGGCCGGATTCGTGCAAGGTCGCTCCCTGGCCCACCACCTTAGGACCTTCTCACACATCTCACACGCAGCCCAGTCAACTAACGCTTCGTGGGCCTTGATTTCATTGGATGCTGAAAAAGCGTTCGATAGAGTCAATTGGGAATTTTTATGGGCAACGCTAGATAAGATGGAATTCCTAGCCTCCTTCATACGGTGGATTCAGGTTATTTATAAATCTCCCTCAGCCAAGATCTATTGCAACGGCGTGTTCTCTTCACTCTTCTACCTCTTTACAGGCACCAAACAAGGTTGCCCACTTTCCCCCTTTCTCTTCAATCTATATTTAGAACCTGTCCTCCGCAACATTAAAAGGTCCCCCCACATCTGGGGGTGCACGGTCTCCAAGCAGGAGCTGGTCCTTTCTGTCTACGCAGATGACATTCTCCTCCATGTCGCTCATCCTGAACAGTCATTAGAGCACGTCCTTCAAGTCATTACACAATTTGGCTGCCTCTCTTATTATAAACTGAATCTAGCAAAATCAGAAGTGTTCCCATTAAATTCTTTCACTCATAAAGACACTTTTGCTAGATTCAGCATGAAGTGGTCTCCCAAATCAATTAAATACTTGGGTATCCACTTCACCACCGACCCACTATTACTTAGGAAGCTCAATTTAGATGATCTTGTTACCAACATTCAATTAGACCTTCAGAGATGGTCCAAACTCCCCCATCTCTCTCTGGGGCAGAATCAACATCATTAAGATGAACGTCCTGCCCCGGTTTTTTTTACCCTCTCAATTTATTGAACCCCTGGTTACCCCTTTCATACTTGCAGTGCCTACATTCTATTCTCTCTCAATTTATCTGGCAAAATAGATCTCGCAGAAGGGCTTTCCTTAAGCTATGCCTTCCTAAAGACAAAGGAGGGCTTCACCTCCCTAATCTACTCTTTTATCACTGGGTCTCCCACCTCTCCAAATTGAGCAGATGGCTACCAAGCAGGGTAGAGGAATTCTCCCTGCTCTGGCTTCAAATCGAGAGACAGCTACTCGCAGAGGCCAATCTATGCTCCCCAGCCATATTTTTTCTCCCTGCTTCTGCACTCCCACCCTCACTATCAAACCCAATCATCCTCACTTCCCTTAAAACCCTCTCTCAGTGTCTACACTACCTTAAAATTTCCCCAAAAAAGGATCTAGCTCAGCCCCTAGCCCTCAATCCCAATATTCAGCTGGGAGGCTCAATGATTACCTTAGAATGGCTCCCCCAAATCTGAGAGGCCACGGTCGAGGTCTTATACTCGTGAGACTCCCTTTTGTCTTCCTCAGAAATAATGGCCAAATTGGATCTCCCCCGAGGCACATTTTCAAGGTATACCAATTAAGGCACCTCACTTGTGTTAACTTCGGGATGGACTATCATCGATCACAGATGGGCCCCTTCCTCTCCCAGATTCAGGATTTGGTCTCCAAACCTCACGGAATCTCCACTATTTACTCCTTCCTGATAGACCTCAAATTTCTGGACTCCCTTCCAGGTTCTTGTGTCTGGACTTCTCTCCTACCCAATCTCGCCCCCAATTGGTCTTGAATCTGGAAGGACCTACACAGATATCATACTCGGGATAGGTTTAGGCTTGTCCAATATCACATTCTAAACAATATGTACTATACTCCGGTCAAATTAGCCCAGTTAGGATTTGCCTCTCCTCTTTGCACCAGATGTTCGCAATCAGAGGGGAATCTCCTTCACATCTTCTGGCAATGTGAGAAAGTGACCCCCCTCTGGCATTCCATTCAGTCCAACCTAGATCCTCTCCTAGGTCTTGATGGCCTTTTCACTGCAGAAATTTGTATCCTGGGCATCTATTCCAAAGTGGAGAACCAGGAGCGCCGATTCCACATGGCACTCATCTCTATGGCGGTCAGAAGACTGGTACTCAAACACTGGTTGGACCAGCTAACTTTAACATATTCAGAATGGCTGAAAGACCTATCAGCTTGCTTTAGTATGGAAAGACTCATGGCCAGTTCACATAATCGTATGGACCTGTTCTATAAGAAATGGGATAGGCTTTACTCGCTATATTTACACTAAAGTCTTTTTAGTTCTGTCCCTGATGCCCTTATTCCTCACCTATTTTACTACCATCCCCAATTGCACATGATAATAGATATATGGCATAAGATTAACCCGAATAGGCACACTTGGAGCACTTTAGGGGTGGGAGGGGCTGGGAGTAATTGGGATGGGGATTTTCCTTTTCCGGATTCATATTTCATTTTATATTCTGGTCAAATTCCTATGTTAGATACTTCTATTACAGTCTCGATGTTAATCTCTGTATTGTGGTACTATTGTTAAACTAATAAAGTTAAATTTAAAAAAAAGGAATGGTCTGGATGGAAGAAGAAGGTGCAGGTGGGTGTCAGAATCATGGTACGGTGACCCTAAGGGTAGTCTGAGTGGGAGATGAAGGTGCATGTGGCTATCTGAGCCTTATGTGAGGGCTCTAAGGATGGTATGAGTGGAAGAATTGGGACAGGTGGGTTTCAGACCCAAGTTCCATGGTCCGAGGGGTGCTCCAGGTGGGAGGAGAGGGTGGAGATTAGTGTGGGACCCTTGTGCATGAGTCTCATGGTTGGTCTGAGTGGAAAATAATGGAAAAGTTGTGCATTGGGCACCCATCCATGGGTCCCTTGTCTGGTACTACTAGAAGTAGAGGGTAGAGGTGAGTTTTAGACACCTGTCTGGGGGTTCAAGGGCTGGACAGTGTGTGAGATGGGTATGGAGACTGGTGTCAGATACTCATCCAGGGCTTGCAGGGCTGATCCAGTAGGTGGAAAATGCCAGTCTGGGATTCCAGAGTTCATCTGGTGGGGGGACAGGAGGAACTTAAATTGGAAAGGCCAGTATAGTGGTCTCAGGGCTGGTTCAGGTGGAGGGACATGGGGACATAGATTGGAAGAGCTGTGCCAGGGTCCCAGGGTGGGACTGGGTGGGCCAAAAGGGGAGTCGAAGATCCTGCATATATGCTGTGTATACTCTGAGTATTTTCTTACATATTACAGCAGATTATTTTGTAATGTTGACCTGTCTGTATAGTGTACAAACTTGTATGCTGATATGGATACCTTCCATGCCCTGTACTCATTGTATGTATCTGTATGCTATCTGCCAAAGAAGCTCTGTGAATGTATCATGTTGCCTTTTGTGAACCTCTTCCAGGTCCATCTTGAAAATGAGTTTATCTCAATGGTGTTCTGCCTGGTAAAATAAAGATTTGATTGATTGATTGATGGACTGACTGACTGATGTAGATGTGGAAGGCTAGTCTGGTAATCCAAGGGATTATCTGGGTGAAGGAACATGGTGACCTATGGGGACAGCCAGTATGGGTTCCCAGGGATAGTCTAGGTGGGCAAAAATGGGAGATGTTACTAGGGAATGCTAGCTGTGATCCCAGTGCTGATCCAGATCGAGGAAAATGGAGGATGCAGGTGGTGAGGCAGATTCAGTGCTCTCAAGGCTGGTCTGAGTGATCAAACAATGGAAATGTAGACATGGGAGGCCATTCCAGTTATCCCAGGGATGTTCCATGTGGGGATACCATGGGGACATAGGTGAGGTAGCCCAACCCAGCAGTCCCTGGGCTGGTTCAGGGTGGGGGAACAGGGATAATGTAGGTGGGAAAGACTGGTCCGGGTTCCAAATGCTGGTCAGAATCGACAGAGAGGGGAGATGTAGGTAGGGGATGCTAGTCAGGGGCCCCGTGTTTGATCTGATTAGAAGAAAATGGGGCCCTTAGGTGGGAGAGATAAGGCATGTCCTCCCTCACCAGTGGTGGATCCAGGAATTGATGGGGGGGCGCATTATGCTACAAAAAGCAATCCTCTCTAGTGGGGTCTGGGGCATGTCCCCCACCAAGGAAAGTTTGAAAATATAGGTGGAGAATGGTGCATTTTGGTGCATTTTAGGCTCAGTTTCAGTAACAAAGTGTTGACTAGCCCATCAGAAAATCTCTTAGTTCCCTTTCCATCACAAAGCAAATGCAAACAGTAATGGCTGCCTCACATGGATATATCGATTCTGAGGGAGATGTCTCATTGTTCTGCCCTGTTGAGGCACCTTGTCACAGGACTGTCATGGAGAGAAACTAGGAGATGGGCTCAGATGAAAAGGACATGAACAGAGAAACTTGTAAAAAAGAAACTGAAGACAGTAGTCAGGCTCAATATCAGTTCAGAAATAGCATTGGCACATTAGTTTCAATAAGCTTCTGTAGAAATAGCATGAATTAACTACATAGGGGGATCAGGAGATGCCCTGGGATTCAGGAGGCACGTGGTTTCAGCAGGCAGAGCTACAGCCTGTTCATAGTGTAGTACCCCAAAGTTAAGTTTTTTTTTCTTCTCTCCTCTTGTCCCCTCCTTTCTGACCCTTGACTGCAGTCTCCCTGACTCCTCCCATTTCCCTTTGTTTTGTTTCATGCCATTTGGTGCTGGGAAGGGGGGTCGGGGGCAGGAGATCCTCCCTGCAGGGCTTTCAATGCCCAATCCCTTTGTCGAATGCCAGTTGCCAGGACCTCTCCTGCCCTACAAAAGGGCTGGGGACCTGTCAAGGAAGGGAGTCGGTGGCATAGTCAGAGGAGTGGAGGACATGGGGAGTCACAGACAAATTAAATAAATAGGTACCTGCAATTAGTCCGTGGCTCCCCCAACATCACTCCCCTCCAGCTTTGGTCCGTGTGGGCAGCGGCAGCAGGAGGGTCAGTCGGCTAGAGTGCAGCTCCCCAATGCGACCTCTCCTTCCAGGCCAAAGCCCCAAGAGAAGAGGGGAAGAAAAGGGCTGATGGACCAAAGAGGTGCCACAGCCATTAGGTCTGGGTGGAAAATGTACCCTGGACCTGTAGTTCCATCCAGCAGCTGCCACAGCTAAGAAAGAAGCTGGGTGGGAGCTCAGCTCTCCAGCCAGGTTCCTTGACCCCCCCCAGCAGTGCTAAAATCCCAGGCTGTGGTGATGATGAGTGGGCCGAGTGACCGACCTTTTGTTTTAACTCATGCCATGTGTACCAGGGGAGGGAGAAGGGGAAAGACAAAGGCACCAGAGGGCAGGAGGAGGGAAATGCAAGTGGGGAAGACACCACCACAAGTGGATTAGGGGCACCACGTGGCATGAGCCCCAGGGGTTGGAGTACAAGAATTGGCATCCATAGCAGCAAGGAGGGGAATTAAGGTGGGGCAAAGGGAGGACACAGCAGTGTGCTCTGCCAAGAGTACAGAGGTGGGGCCAAGGGTAGAGGCCTGCACATTTAGGTACAGTAAAGGCAGGGCTGAACCAAGCCCTGTGCAGCAGGTCTACTGCCCAAGCATCAACATTTATAAAAGCGGAGCTATGTCCGGGCACCCTGTACCACCCAGCTTCATGCACAGAAGAATTAAAAGGCCAGTGCCCTAGTAAGGACAAGGGGGGGGGACACAGTTGGCTCCCTGGTTGGGTTGACAGCCACGAGGAAGGAAGGGGATCAAAGAGCAATGGTCAGAGTACCCAAATTAATACACAGAAAGGCTCCAGGACTGGGAAGAACCCCCGAGGCACTTTGTTTTGGAGTCACATTATTATTGTCAGGGGTAGTTAAAAGGGGTGCCACGACTTAAAAGCCCCAAGGGATGGGAAGGGCTAGCTGTGAGGATCCAACAACCAGGCCCAGGAGTTTCAGAGACCTGGGCATAGGGGTGGCTAGCAATATTAGTGATACAGGTGTGTGGCTGCTGAACAGACAGAGCAAGAATGTCCTTAAATGTGCAGCACCAACTTGGGGAAAGGGATGGTCCTATGGTCTAAGTGGCCCAGCACCCAAACCGAATTGCACTGCTGTCTGCCTAGTGCCCGCTAGAGACTGTTTTATTTGCAAAAACTGAACTGTCTGTTTAAAACTCTGAACTGTTTGCTTGCTACTGAACTGTTATTGAATTG
This sequence comes from Neoceratodus forsteri, assembly GCA_016271365.2. Taxonomy (NCBI): domain Eukaryota; kingdom Metazoa; phylum Chordata; order Ceratodontiformes; family Ceratodontidae; genus Neoceratodus; species Neoceratodus forsteri. Next base: position 651,994,120 of record CM057450.1, on the reverse strand, counting down.
CGCCCTGGTGTACCCGATGTTCAGCTTCACCTTTGTTGCCCGGACCAGCTTCGCCAGAGCCTGACACTGACCCAGGAATGTCCAGGGACCATCCACCATCTACAGCAGAACCAACTCCAGTGACTTCAGCATGTTCTGAAGTTCCACCACAAGTGTTCCAGCATCAGTCCTGCAATGGTAAGTGGTAGAGAGTCGCTAGTGAGGTATCCAGTAGTGAGTCAGCTTAGAAGCCATCCTGGCTTAAGCTTGAGGGACCACACTTAACATCTTGCATGCCCTTTTATTATTTTGCCATCCATTCATAAGTGTGCACATGCCCATGTAGCTCCACAGAGGCAGCCAAAGATTGTTCCATCAGCAGTCAACTTGCTGAGAGGTCAGCTGGAGCTAGGGACCTGCCAGTGGTCATTGTAGCGGATCGTCTAAAGAACCACCTGCAAACCAGAAGTCTTTAGCTTCTTTCATGGAGCCACAGGGGATCTCCAAGTTCTTCATTGACCAGCTAGCAGTGTTCCTCATTGTGTTCTGTTCTGTTGGGGGACACCCCGTTATGGTCTGTTTGTAACAAGCACTTGGTGAGTTCAATGCCCACCTGCTGATCACCTGATGCGTAGAAAAGCCCAAGCTTGGTTCATCTGGATTTGCATCATCGCGGGCAAGTGCATGCAAGACTTAGACAAAAAGGGGTTAACCCACTGCTCTTGGTTCAATCAATTGTTGGTCCCAATCGCATTGTGTTGTTGTTTAGTTTTTTTATTATCTTGTAGCATTGTTAAAAACAGTTGCTTGTTAGTCTCCTTATCCCTGATAAATAAACCTTTTGCATCTTGCTCACTGAGTAAGCTTCCTGCCTCTCCTTCCAGATTCATCTGGCCTGTCCTATAATTGCTTAGGTAACCTTTTGGCCTGCCACAGCTTGGCGTGTGTGCGCCCTGGGACCCTCACAGCTAGTACTCCCCACCCCTTGGGGCTTTTAAGTCGCAGCACCTCTTTTAACTACCACTGATAATAATAATGTGACACCAAAACAAAGTGCCCTGGGGGCTCTAATGAGCCCTGAAGCCTTTCTGTGTATTGGTTTGGGTACTCTGCCCACTGCTCTTTGATCTCGTTTCCTCCTCTGGGCTTTCGGCCCATCCAGGGAGCCCACTGCACCCCTCCTTGTCCTTACTAGGGCAGTGGCCCTTTAATTCTTTTGGTCACGCAGCTGGGCAGTGCAGGGTGCCCATACTTAGCTCTGTTTTTATAAATGTTGATGCTTGGGCAGAAGACCTGCTGCACAGGCCTGGCCCAGCCCCGCCTTTCCTGTACCCAAATGTGCAGGCCTCTACCCTTGGCCCCAACTCTGTACTTTTGGCAGAGCACACTTCTGCATCCTCCCTTTGCCCCACCTTAGTTCTCCTCCTTGCTGCTAGGGATGCCAATTTTTGCACCCCCTCACCCCTTGGGCTCATGCCATGCGGTGCCCCTAATTCACTTGTGGCGGGTATCTTCCTCACTTACTTTTCCCTCCTCCTGCCCTCCGGTGCCTTTGTCTTTCCCCTTCTCCTTCCCCTGGTGCCTATGACACGAGTTGAAACAAAAGATTGGGCACTCGGCCCACTCATTACCACAGCCCATGATTTTCAATCAATCAAACTTTATTTAACCAGGCAGTTACATCATTGAGCAAGCTCATTTTCAAGATGGTCCTGGACACTCAGGATACATTCAATAATGAGGGCTTAACAAATAAAATATGATAGACATTAAAAACAGAGTAAGACAAGGTGAAAGTCAGTAAGCATTAAAATCTTAACACAGCAGCGAATGGGCACATAGGCTATTTAGCATACACTGGAACTTAACATGATACAGGAAGAGGAGAGGGAGGGTGAGAGACACGGTGGAGGCTGGGGGGGGGTTGAACAATACCAAGAGGGAGATGGAGGGGGCAACCTAGTTGGAGGAGACCGCCAGGGAAACTAGCAAGAAAAAAGGGGTGTAGTTACCCTAAACTGATGCCGGCTGATGGGGGGATCAATGGGCTGGTCAAAATGAGGAATAGGGTATTGATTGGCCAGAAGAGAGGTGTTTATCTAAAGCAATCACATACCATATTCAGGCATTGGTTGAGCATCTGTCTGAACATGAGGGAGCTAGGCAGGGTGGAGAATTTAAGTGCTTTTTGCATATTATTCCAGAGCAGAGGAAGATAAGAGCTAATGGCGGAGAAGCCAAGTCGTGTCCTGGTCAGAGGTATTTTAAACTTGATAAAGGAGGAGTTCCTCATGCGGTATGTAGTCTTAGAGCACTCGAACAGTTCATTGATATAGGATGGCAGATTGTTTGACAGGACCTGGTAGAACCACATAAGGGTGTTTTTATGTCTCCTCAGGGAGAGGGGTGGCCAGTCTAGTCCTTGGTACAACAAGCAATGATGAGTCATTGGGGGCAGGTCAAGAACAAATCTCATGGCACGATGGTAGAGAGAATCAAGTTTTAGAAGTTCTCTTTGGGGGTAATGGCTATATAGAAAATCACTGTAATCAAGCAGGGAAAGAAAGGTTGTTTGAACCAACCTCTTCCTAGCTTCCAGGGTGAGTAGGTGTCTTATGAGGTAGAATAGGCCAAGACATTGCCTTAACTTTTTAGTTAGATCGTTTAAGTGTACACTGAAGTTCAGTTTGTTATCCAACCAGACTCCCAAATATTCTGTGGAGATTTGCATATGCAGCCCATGATGCTTTGCATTGTGGGGGCTTGTGTGATTTTGTATTTCCCAAATATTTGAATTTGTCCACTATTTCTAATGGTTCATCAAGAAAGGTGACAATCTGCGAAGGACTGTGGGCTTTCGTGTTAATGGTGGATGGGGGGGGGAATAACCATGGCTTTTGTTTTTTTGACGTTTAATAGTAGCTTCAGATTCAGCAGGTTATGCTGGAGTATGATAAAGTCCTGTTGAAGCTTTGAAGCTCCTTGTAGGCAAGATCAAGAGAGAGGTTGGTTGAATAGATGACAGTGTCATCTGCAAAGAGGTGAACGTTTCCTGCTAAAAGGCCAGAGTCAAGACGGTTAATATAAAGGGCGAAGAGGATAGGTCCCAGGATCGAGCCTTGCGGGACGCCTCGCGGCAGAATTTTTATTGGGAAGAATTCATCATGGATTTTAATTTGCTGTCTCCTATTTGAGGTAACAGTGGAACCATTTTACTGCAGCAGGGGTTAAACCAATAAATACCAGACAGTCAAGTAGTAAGGAATGGTCAACCGTTTTGAATGCTTTGCTAAGGTCCAGGAAGAGTGCATAGATATGCTGCTTGTTATCCAGGGCTTGTAACCAGTTGTTAGAAACTTTAGCAAGGGCCGACACGGTGCTATGTTTGGGTCTAAACACTGATTGAACAGGGTTTAGGATGTTTTCACTATCCAAATGCTCCCTTAGTTGAGCATTGATAGAACAGGAAGCAGTGAAATGGGCCTATAGTTGTTCAAGTCTGTAGGATCTCCTGATTTAAACAAAGGAATAATGTGGCCACTTTTACAACTGGATGGCAGTTCCCCTTGTATTAGTGAGCAATTAAAGAGGTGGGCAATTGGTGCTGTAAGATAAAAATAACCTGCTTTGAGAAAGAATGGTTCTAATAAATCATTACCCAGCCACTTTTTGGTGTCCAGTGAGAGGAGGAGGTCCTCCATCTGTTTATATGATACCGTCCGGAACTTGAACGTGGGGAAGTCAGACCCAGGGGCAGAGGTCAGACTAGGTAGAGAGCTGACATAACAAGTGGTACTCAGTTTACTAGCAGGTGACAGGTCGAAGGAGAGGCCTGCAGTTGCAAAGTGGTTATTAAGCTGATCAAGGATCTCAGCCCTGGATGTGTAGGAGATGTTATTTGCCACAGTTTTAGCCAGGAGAGGGAGTGGCAGGAGAGTGCCCTTTGACCTCTCTCAAAATCTTCCAGAATTTGGCTGAGCAGTTTTTGTTTACCTCAAGGGCGGACTGGAAAAAATGTGCTTTTTCCAGCCTGACTAGTCTGGTGCAGGCATTCCTATCAACTCGGAAAGAGAGTCAATCAGAGTCGGACTGAGACCTCCTTGCCTTTTTCCATAGAGTATCTCTGTGATGCAGGGCCCTCTTAAGAGCTGGGCTGAAACAGTCAGGAGCACATTTTCTTAACTTCATTTTCCTTAAGGAAGCATGCTTGTTGATGACCTTAAGTAATAACTCTTGGAATATGCAGAAGGCTTCTGACACAGTGGGTGCGAGGTAGAAGTCCTGCCAGAGGATGTTCCCAAGGTCTGCCAAGAAGGCAGGGAGCACAACATTTGTCATGCTGTGTTTCACCTTGAATGAGGAAGTGGAAGGGAGGTGAGGGGTGTACCTGACACAGGCAATTGCACAGTGGTCACTCAGATCATTATGAAAGATCCCAATATGGGAGATATTATGTGATTTACTGACCAGAATAAGGTCCAGTAAGGAACTATGGTCAGGATTTTTTTTATTTGGTCGAGTAACCTCTTGGATTAGCTGAGATAGTCCATGGTCATCACAAAAGACCTTAAGGCTGTTAGCACAGGAATTGGTCCAGTTGAGGTTAAAATCCCCCATTAAGATGCACTCCGTGTTTGCATTTTCCAGGAGAGAATGTAGGTGGGTCAAAATGCCCGGACTAACTGCAGGTGGCCTGTAGCATGCAGCTACCAGTAGGGCTACTCCAGGTGATAAAGTAATTTTAAGAGAGAGGCACTCTAATTCTTTGGGCATCGATGTGTGGTCAAGGTCGGAGGTTTGGAATTTATCTTTGATATAAATGGCGACACCACCACCTCTGGACAGTCTGTCACACCTGAATAGATTGTAGCCAGGGATATGAAGCAATTTATCAGTTACGCTGCTCTTCAGTCAGATTTCTGAGAACATTGCTATATCTGGGGAGGTGTGTAACATCCGGGCTTGGGCCTGGTCAATTTTGCTGGCAAGGCTGCATATCTTCACATGCAGGAAGCTCACACCCTTTAGCTGGGAGAGTTCCCTGGGAGCAGCTATCAGCGCGGAGCGGAGGTGGATTTAATTCCACATTTCCAGCACAGAGAAGCAGCAGCACTAGTAGTTTCCTAAGGCACCTAACCAAGAATCTCAGAAAGGCTTTATTAGGTTGCTTTGCTTGGTTGCTGGCAAGGGCAGCAGGACAGGAGTTAGGGGGCTGCGGAAGTTGGTCAGAGTGAATAATATTACCCTGACGGAGAGGGTAAGAGGGGCCAGCTTAGGGGGTATGGGTCAGAAAGGGGTGTACGCCAATGAGGTCTATTTATTTTATTTAGTTTTTGTTGACCGGGTAAGTGCACTAGGCAAATTCTGCCTATTTTCAGGCATGACCCGGAGGAGGGGGATACAGATGAATGCCAACTGAGCTTGAACCAGATGAAACTGTTGGTGGTATTTTTAGTGAATGAGGGAAATTTGGCCAGGACACCGGGGAAATTCCCCTACTCTTTTCGATAAGTGCCATGGGATCTTTAACATCCACCTGAACTACCACCAATCCAGGCAGATGGGACCTCGGTTTAACGTCTCATCCGAAAGACGGCACCTCAGAAGTGCAGCACCCCTCTCATGCCGCACTGCAGTGTCAGTACTGGGATATTAACCCAAGTGCCAGATGTGGGAACTGAACCCACAGCCCTCTGATCTCCCGGCCTCAGAGGCGAGTGTGCTACCTACTGAGCCACTGACAGGTTATGTGAGGATTACTGCCCTTGGAAGGGGTTAATTTGATAGCTGAAACCACAGGGCTTTGATCCTGACAAGTAAGATTCTTCGACCAGTTTGTGCCTTTTTTTAAGTCCAAGGAAGGCTCTAATGTAAATGGGAGGAAGCAGCCAAGAAGGAGGGAGGCAGGAGCTGCCATCATTAGGGGATTAAGTGTCCGAAGGAGAAGGCACCTTCTTGTAAGATTGGTTACCATGCCAAGGCCACCCAGGATAAATTCGTTGGGTTTAGATTGCTGGGACACCTATGTGAGAAGATGAGAAACAGAGAAGGAAGAAAGCAGAAGTATATGGCACAGTATAGCCTCAACAGGGAAGAACAAAAAGGAGTAGCAGTTAAGAGACAATGTCTTTAAGGGGCAGGCAGGGTAGGGATGTGCCGAGGGAGTGGCTTACAAATGTAGTCTTATTGTGGGGGAGGAGCACTATTTAATAGCAGCCAGGGTTGGGGCGAGTGGGTAGGAGAAAATACCCCCTAGGGGATAGCCACCTGCCTACATTGTAGGTCTTACCACGTCTCCCAAAAGTAATTATTGTGCACTTTAAGTTCCATTTTAAAAAACAGCACCAGAAGCATGGCTCAGAAGCGGACCAATCCACAGACACAGTAAGGAGTCTTGTCCAATTCCGTTGCTCCACTGTGGCCAAATGAGCAAGGGATGTGGGTGGTTTAGGCTACAGCTTCTGCATACCTGGCGTTCCGATGTGCAGGATGGGTGACACCAGGGCAGCTTCCTGGGTGCCTCACAAGATCTTCCCCACCTGTCCAGGAGGAATTTGAGAAGTGGAAGCCCCGCATGGTCAAGGTCCTGCAGGACAGAAGAAACAAGACAATTAATAGTGCCCTCAGGGGAGCGTCAGCAATGGGCTGGCTTTAGAAAGCAACAAAAGAAAAAAAGAAACAGTGATAACTAAAGAAAGGGAGGGGAGCAGGAGTTAGTGGTAAATCAGCGGGTGGGGGGCTAAGGTTCAGCCTCTTGCGACAATAGAGGTGCTAAAGATAAGGGGAGGGGAGGGGTGGGGAGAACGATGCTTAGAGGGAGAGGGCAAAGCACTTAGTGGAAATGAGAATAGAAGGAGACCAAAGGAGAGAGGAAAAAAAAAGAAAAAAAGTCTAGAAGGAGGGGGTTAAGGAGGAAAAAATAGTAAGATAGAGGGCAGAGAGAGTCATGGAAAATGCTCGTGCAGGACAAGGGAAATTTTTACAATTCATAAACAGCTTGCAGAAAAGTAGTGATAGGGGTATGGGATATGCTAGGACAGGATTCACTGTCTGATTTTGCAGGCTTTAGGAGTCAGGCATGCTATCACAAGTTCATTATATACCACCAGCCAAAAAATGTTGATGAGAAGTAAGCTTTGGGTCACACTTCCAGCCCAACAAACAACTGACCAAGGTTTAACTCTTCAATTGCAAAGGTATGATTAAAATAAAAGTAGGTTACAAACTAGTGCTGCCAAGGGTTTACAACAGTATGCTTAAAATTTCAGTAAACAAAACACTCCATCCCAGCAAGGGTTACAGTCGCTGGCAATAGAAGTGACAAGGTCAGATTAAAGGGAAACAGTGGAATAGGCACAGCTTAACCCAGGCACTACAAAAATGCCTGATTAGTGCTTTCAGACACTGTTATTTTTTTTTTAACAAATAACTCTAATTGATTTTTTATTTATTTAAACAGTGGCCTTCAACTTTCACTTTCTATTGCTGGCAACAGGAAGTGGACATTGTGGGTAGCTGTTCTAAATCATTAAATAAAGTTGTTACTGTCTGAAAGCACTAATTGAGAGTTTCTGCAGTGTCTGAGGAAAGCTTTGTCTTTTCCATTGTTTCCCTTTAAGAGAGATATAGGAAATACCAATACAGCACTGTAGAGGGTTTTAAATAACCGAAGGCAGCACAGCAAAGGATTTTAGATAGCTAAATACAGCAGAGCAGTAGTCAAAAATGCCCCCTAAGGGATAGCCACCTGCCTATATTGCAGGTCTTACCAAGGCTCCTGAAAGTAATTATTGTGCACTTTAAGTTCCGTTTTAAAAAACAGCACCAGAAGCGCAGCTTAGAAGTGGACCAATCCACAGACACAGTAAGGAATCTTGTCCAATTCCATCGCTGCACTGTGGCCAAATGAGCAAGGGATGTGGGCGGTTTAGGTTACAGCTTCTGCGTACCTGGCATTCTGATGTGCAGGGCGGGTGGCACCAGGGCAGCTTCACAGGTGCCTCTCAAGATCTTCCCCACCGGTTTGGGTGGAATTTGAGCAGCGGGAGCCCTGCATGGTTAAGGTCCTGGTGTTCCATTGTGCAGGGCAGGTGGCACCAGGGCAACTTCCCGGGCACTTCGCAAGATCTTCCCTGCAGGTTCGGGTGGAATTTGAGCAGTGGAAGCCCCACATAGTCAAGGTCCTGGCATTCCAATGTGCTGGTTGGGTGGCACCAGGGCAGCTTCTCGGGCACCTCGCAAGATCTTCCTCACCGGTTCAGGCAGAATTTGAGCAGCATGAGCCCTGCACAGTCAAGGTTAGAGCTGCTGGGCGGGGGATCAAGGAATCTGGCTGGGGAGCCGTGCTCCAACCCGGCTTCTCTCTGAGCTGCGGTGGCTGCTAGGTGGAACTACAGGTCCCGGGCACATTTTCCACCTGGACCTAATGGTTGTGGCACCTCTTTGGTCCATCTGCCCTATTCTTCCCCTCTTCTTTTGGGGCTTTTGCCAGAAAGGACAGGTCGTGTCAGGGAGCCGCACTCCACCCGACCGACCCTGCTGCTGCTTCCGCCACCTGCATGGACCGAAGCTGGAGGAAAGTGATGCCAGGGGTGCCACAGACTAATTACATGTACCTATTTATTTTGTTTGTCCATGCTCCCCACTTCCTTCACCCTTCTGACTATGCCACAGACTCCCTCCCTTGACCATTTCCAGCCCTTCTGTAGGGTGGGGAGGTCCTGGCATTCAGCCAGGGGATTGGGCATTGAAAGCCCCACAGGGAGGGTGTCCTGCCCCCGACCCTCCTTTCCAGTACCCCAAAACAAGACAAAGGGAAATGGGAGGGGTCAGGGAGACTCCAGGCAAGGGCAAGGGCCAAGAAGGAGAGGACGAGGAGAGAAGAAGAAAAAAATATATATCCCCTAATTTTTGGGCACTACAGTTGGTCCAGAAAAGAGAAGCACTGAGGCTATGGAAAGGAGGTACAAATAACAACAGAAGAGGCCTTAAACAACTCAGTTTGTCGTATATTTTATTAATTTTCTGTACTTTGCTTCCCATTTTAATTTATAATTCCATACATTAACATGAAAACAGAATCTCTACCCATGAGATACCCTCTGTTCTAGCTGCTTGTCTACACCTGCTATCATAATCCTCACCCTGCGACATTATGACCTATTACTGCAGAAATTATTATAAATGGCATGTTCAGGTCGGCCCAGTGGCACTGAGGGCTGAGGCGCTGGACGTCTTACCTCATGCGGCACCAGCAACCCAGGATCAGGAACAGACTTGGGCACCGGGGGTCGGCAGGGGGAAGGAGAGGATTGAGTGTCTGGAGGACTGCTCTCCTCTCCTGGGGTGAGGAGTGGGGAAGCATCGGTCTGCAGTGGCCCCCAGTGGAGACTGGAGGTACTACATGAGTGACGCAATGGGGAACTCAGGAAAAAATTGAAGACAGCTCCAGGATCTGCTGGATGATGGCTGCTGGCCTCCAATGTCACTGAAGCCCTCCAGGGAGTAGTGTCCTCCTCAGCAGCATGCCAAGACCTAATAGTGCGCTGGCAACCCCCACTGGTGCATTCCCCCTCAGAGTAGAGAGACCCACCCGGCAAAGGGTTACACTGGGATATCTCGGGCCAGCTGCAATATGAGGATGGAAGGGCTTGAGTGACAATAGTAGGGGTTAGTCGGGGGCCATGGCAGACTGAAGGAGTGGTGAACACTGGAGCACATAGGTGGATAAATAGATCAAGAAAAAAAACTGCCATATTCAAAGCCTCAGTAAAGCTCCATGCAAAGTTCTCTGTAAGTGTACAGATTATCCAAATGTTCTAAGAGTGGTATATTCAAACCTACAGTACACAGAGCAAAGTATGTCTGAGCAACTGAGGTTTGAATATACCTGACCTTTTGATTGCAGTGTTATGACAGGGCATACAGTAAGCAAGAGTCCCTGCAGGCCTATGAATGGATACAGCTGGGGACATGAAGGGCATTCCACACATGCACCGGAACATGCAATCTATTTGCCCAAAGGTGTTTGCTCCTGATACTGAACTTTGTATCTTGGAATCTTACCATGCAAATGAGCTCAGTTTTTATGTCGGTAACATAACCATGGTAAATGCTGCACAACAAAACTTCTTTACCATCTAAACTGTAATGTCTATAATATCAAAGCCGACTCCATAGGTGCTTGGGTGCTCAAGCACACTCAAAGTTGATATAAGCACCCTCAATTTTTCGAGGGCACCCGGCAAAGAAGGACTACTAGTGAACATTATCATAGGAAAAATACTACTTACTGGCAGTGAGCACCCACAAAGATTCATAAAAGTTGGCATTGAATGGTTTACATCCATGTTAAAACTACAGGGCTGGGAGAGACATATCCCGTAAGTTTACTGTTAGTTCTCTGTAATCATGGTTTCTGTTTGGGTCCACAGAATTACTTGGGTGTCCAAAGTTAGGACAACCAAGGAATTTGGTGGACCCACACAGAAATGATGTTTACAATCTAAGAGTGCCAATATTTTGTCAGTATGTTTAAAACAAGAGATTCATAGTATGCAGGAACTCTACTTTTGAACAAATGATTTCCTTCACTGAAAGTGAAATAATGACAGCTATCAACAAAACTAAATCCAGTACATCCTCTGGAGTTGATGGAATTATTAAAAATGTTTCTAAAGAACTAGTTGGAATGATTACATTTCTTTTTAACACATCAATAAAAGAAGGTATTTCCTTTGATGAATGGATGTTAGTCAACGTCACCCCAATCTATAAAAAGGGATCAAAAAACAATGTTGGCAATTATAAGCCCATATGTGTAATATCATGCATCGATAAAATTAAGGAACTAGTACTACAGCAAAAAATCATTGAACATCTCCATAATACAGGAAATCACGATATATCTCAACATGGTTTTACACAGGGTAGGTCGTGTATGAGCAACCTAATCAGTTTCTTTGAGCCAGTTAGTAAAGCCCTTGATAATGAATTTCCTGTTGATGCAGTCTTCTTGGACTACGAGAAAGCTTTCGAAACCGTGTCACACAGGATCTTAATAGAACAGCTCCAGAGACTTGAAATACATCATTTAATTGTAAAATGGATATATTCATGGCTGGAGGATAGGAAACAAAGGGTGGTATTAAGGGGGTACAAACCTGACTGGGGAATTGTGAGTAGTGGAAAGCCATAGGAATCTGTGCTCGGACTGATTTTATTTAATATCATGGTCTCCAACATGCAAACAAATAAAGGAATCTGGTTACAGAAATATGCAGATGATAGTAAGTTAGGGTGTATAGTCAATGCAATACTGCTATTGAGTCACTACAGGACAATTTAAACTGCCTCTACGCCTGGGCAAATGATAAATTAGTTTTTAATACAGCCAAGTGTTAAGTGATGCACCTAGGGAGTAATAATAAGCAAGACAGCTATTACATAAATACATGTAAATTACAAACAACCATGACAGAGAGGGATCTTGGTGTTACCATCACAAATAACATGACATTTAGTATGCACATTACTAAAAGTGCTAAAAAATGTCATGGAATCCTGAAATGCAATTTAAAGCATATTAAAAGTCGGGAGCCTGACGTAATTGTGCTTCTGTATACTAGTCTGGTCAGGACAAATCTGGAGTACTCTGCCCCATTTTGTTCCCCTACATCAATTACAGATAAAACAGCATATGAGTCTGTGCAACACAGGATGACCAGACATAGCAAAACATTAGCACATTTGGGATATGAGGATAGGCTGAGAAACTTAAGACTATACTCTCTGTAATATAAAATAATCAGGGGTGAACTCTATTGGGCTTGCAAAGCATTTAGGGATGATTTGTTCTTTGAATCAAACTGTTTAATAAAACAACCACCAATTGAATGCACTAGATCACATACATTATGACTGCATGCTGAAACAGGTAAAATATTTTGTGACACAGAGTGCCACAACTATGGAATTTGCTCCCTGTGGAAGTTGTAATGAGTCATAATATGGACCTATTTAAACGGGAACTTGACCAACACATGGGTGGAAAGAAATTCATTTACTGTCGTTAATCATTTAATGATCGTGAGTTCATTATGGGCTTGTCCCTCGAACTCATACAACCTATGAACCTATGAATCAAGTCTCCACTTCAGCAGAAAGTATTTACTCAGGCAATTCACTCAGGGCTGAAAAAGATGGGATGATTGGAAAATCACCGTTAGTGGGTTTGGGGGTGGGGGGTATCAGACTTATTTGCATGGCACATAATGGCTTCTAACAAGGTTAGTATACATTAGTTCCCATGATTACCAGCTAGTTACTGGTGTGCTCCAACCTGTCTGCCCCAACAGTCTCAGCAACTATAAACAGCAGTCACTGATCATGTGTGAATGCCTGCTACATATTTCATGATACTGGTATTCTGGAGATTTCTAATTCTAAACAAAAATTTAAAGAAGAAAACAACTTGTTAACGACCCAGCTAAAACCAATTTGTAATTGTTACTTAATGGCATATATTCCAGTACCTGAATTGGCTAAATGTCTCTCTGGTAATTCACATATTTTAAAGAATTTTGTCATTTGCATTCCCAGCTTCAGTAGTGTGCCACAAGGCATTGCTGGCTATTTTAACATACTATTGTGAAAAGTTCATTATTTTGTGCTTTGACACAGAATTAATATAACAATAGGTGCAATTGCCTGTACATTTAGGACAGAGTACATATAACTGTTTTCTTCTGCTTTTTATTTTATTTTATTTATTTTTAATGGTGCATTTTGTAATACGGGGCACTGAAGGGAGTGTAAGGAATTGAAGGGCCCCCCCCACCGTAGTTCAGTAGGCGGGGATACCTCCTTCATAAACACCAACATGCCCAGCTTCCTTCGCTTAGCGTTCGAGTTTGAAGCTGGGCCAGGCATGTGGTTCCTTCCTTGCTGCCTTCTGCTGTTTGGGCTTACCTGTTGTGCTTGTGCTGCTGCTCTGTCTCTGCAGCTCTGCAGCTCTCTCCTCAGTTCCTCACTTCTCCTTCCTGTCTTGCCAGTTTGCCAGCACTCCCACTCGCCATTTTTTTTGCCGGTGCCCCCTCCCCATGCCTCTTCTCTCCTCTTGTGCTGCACCTTGTATTTGGGTTTTTCTTCTTTGGGGGGCCCTATACCTGTGCTCTTCTTGCCTCCACTACTTTGGGCATTGAGTCCGCCCGACACTTTCCTCCACAAGCCCATCCCATCCTCAGTAACAGGCCATGCTGATTCTGATGGTCGGGTTACAGGACGTTTTGGACCTGGCTACAGTGCCTATCACTTGTCTGCAGTGTTATTGCTACATTCTACAATGACCTATTGTAGTATGGACCTCAGGATACTATTTCATTCTGGTGTCACAAATGCAGCAGTGACTGGATCCTATGCCAACGCATTAGTAACGGTCACATCACTGAATACTAGCATCCCTGCTTTAATTCACAACAAGCTGCATCAAACAGATGCTTCTTTACATTGGAGAAAGCTCTCAATCGCATTCCTTTGATTGAACTTCAGTCCAGGAAGCTTGCTTACTTTCTTAATTTGGCTGTCAGAACCTACGTTGGGTTCTGTTCAGTGCTAGCTGCTAGGTGCCTACATGGGACAGCTTACAGCTCCTGCTCTTCTATTATTAGTCCTGCCTCACTGAGTTACCAACCTTCATTACACACTGTATAATATCTACTCCTAATAATTACTATGGCTTCACCAGCATTGCCTGAGGGACCTGCCCCAGCCCATCCTATCCATAGGAAATGTACAGCCAAACCAAGCATTTCTTGAAAGATTGGACCATCCCTTATCTGACGACTAATTTGAAGAAGCTGGGTGTTCCTTTCCATGCAAATGCAAAGAAACAGGAATTGTACAATTTACTACTTTAGCATCAGAATCGTGGTTCCCCTATACCGCCAGTTCCTCCTGCAAGTCCAGATGTAGACGCCTTTGCTGAATTAAAGAATATTCTTTCTCAGCTAGCCACATTGGTGGTGAATATTTCCAGTCGGCTTGATGTACTTGAAAAACAACATATGCCTCCTCCTGTGCTACCACCACAGCCTCCGGATGCCCCAGATGTTCCTACTCCTATTCCAGCTCCTGCTCCGGAGCCTCTACCTCTTACATCCATTCCTCATGCTCCCTCCACGCCAGGTAAGCTGGCTCCCAGCTCCTCCATGCCAGCAGTGTCTTCCATTCATCTAGTACCTAGTCATCTCCCCAAGGATATAATTGATGGGAAAGATGTCAGTCCCTCATTTTGCTGTTCATTTCCTCCCATGACACCATAGAGAACAGGATCATATCTTGTAGTGACTTCTCTGTTGTTCTTCATTCCAAGGATCCTAGACTTTCCAAGAAATTAAATATTCTCGAGTTTGTTTCGGCTTTCAGCCTCTACAGAGATATCCTTTGTTCCGCCTTTCCAGCTTGCAGAGAAGAACTGGATGCCTACCTTTATCTTGGTAGTTGATCTTGGTGTCCGCTACAGCGGTACTCATTCCTTCAATTACCACAAGTCTTTTTCCTCCAAGGCTGCTGCTGTCCTGTCTCACTTCAATATGCACCTGCTCTGGGGCTTCCTTGACAACGAGCTGTTTTGCCAAAACTTTGCCGGACAACAAGCACTGATCTGTCAAATCTGTGGCTCATTTTCCCATGCAGCTACCTTTTGCCCTTTATCTGTACCAGATGCATCCACATCACGTACTACTACTACTTCTGGCCCAACTATTACCCAAACAATTTGCAATCCCAATGCTCGTCCTTATTTTTCTCATTACAGGTATGGTTGCACTGTCACATTTGTTGCTGGTAGACCTGTATGCAACAACTTCAACACCATGGGTTGCACAGTACATGGCTGTCATCTATTGCATGTTTGCAGCCATTGCGGGGATGCTTACTCCAAATCTGTTTGCCCTGCATTGAGGAGTAAATCCTGACTATTCCAACATTCTTCAACCCCCATTAATATCAAAGCATGTCTCGACTGCTTGCTAGTCACCCCTCTCAGACGCTGGTCCAAAATCTTGTTTCAGGATTTACATTTCAATTCCATACTGGGGTGTGTTCTCTTCCTAAAAAATTCCTTTGAATGCTCTAATCTACAAACTGCTTTATCTCAATTAAATGGGGTCAAGTCACTTCTGCAGAAAGAACTGGACAAAGGCTACCTAATCGGATTATTTCACCATCCACCATTTTCCATATTTCGTGTCAGCCCCATTGGGGTGGCTACTCATAAATTTTCCGGAAAAAAGAGACTCATAATCCACTTGTCAGCTCCACGTGCTACTTACGTTCACAGTATCAACTCTCTTATTCCTTCTCAAGATTTTTCCTTGGCTTATGCTCGAATAGATGATGTTATTATTACCATGAAACAACTAAGCAAAAGTGCATGGCTTTCCAAGGCTGACATTTCAGATGCCTTAAAACTGCTTCCTATCCACCCATTGCTTTGGCACCTCTATGGTATCAAGTGGGATGATTTGTATTACTTTGCTGTGTGGGTTACTTTTGGATGCAAAAGCAGTCTGAAATTATTTGATATCTTCTCCACTACATTATGTTGGCTACTATTGAATCATTACCATGTGACTTCTGTCATCCACTTATTCAATGACTTCCTTCTCATCAAAACTCCTTCAGCTCCTCCAGCAGCAGCACTTACTTCATTACGTCATTTGTTCAATCAATTGGCAGTACCTATTTCAGAAGAGAAGACGATTTGTCCCCTTACTGAACTGGAATTTCTAGGCATTACTCTCGATTCAGTACGCATGGAAGCCAGGCTCCCTTCTGATAAATTGCTTCGAATTAAAGCCCTTATATTGTCTTTTTCAAACCACTCATCCTGTACCAAACATGAACTCTTGTCCCTGCTGGGTTACCTTAATTTTGCTACTCACGTTATCCCACAAGGCCGTGCCTTCATATCCTACTTGCTTGAGTTGCTTTCTTCCGTTTCAGCCTTACATCATCATATCTCCCTCACTGCTGCTGCTAAATCTGACCTTGCCATGTGGTATCTTTTTCTGGATCAATGGAATGGTTGCCCCATGTTCTACAAGGATATCTCCCCAGAACGGTCTCCCCACACGTATATGGATGCTTCTCCTGCTCATGGATTTGCTGCCATCTTCCAAACAGCCTGGATCGCTTTGCCATGGCCTTCTGAATTTCTTCAATTACCTGCAGCCACAACTTCTTCTCCATTATTTGAGATTTATCCCATAGCTGCAACAGCCTTAACTTGGGGACACCTCTGGTCCATAACTACTGTATCATTGTACACAGATAATCAAGCGACTGCCAATATTATTAATAAAGGCAGATCATCTGCTCCTGCAATTATGCTATTCTTGTAGAGATTGACATGGCTTTCTGTTATACATAACTTTTGCATACGATGTTTCCATATTCCAGGTTATCTCAATACAGTAGCTGATCATCTTTCCCGTTTTCACTTTCAGAACTTCCGCTTCCTGCTATCTACAGTGGACCTTCCAGCAACTCCAGCTCCACAATTTTGGGATCTAATCATGCCATAACTGGTTACCTCAAAACAGCTCAAGTTCTTATGTCTACCAGCACGAAATCAGCCTATGCTACAGCTTGGAGAAAATATATCTCATTCTGTTCCATGATGTCTTCTCCTGCCTTACCAGTGTCCTGCCTACCATTCTTGCCTTTACTACTTACTGTCATGCAGTCTATAAGCTATCACATTCGATCATTCATCAATACCTAGCAGGCATTCAGTTTCACTTGTGCCAGCAAGATCCAGCTTTCATCCCCTTCATGTCACACCCAGCAGCCAAATTACTACTCACAGGTATCCACAAGCTTTCAATGAAGCAACCACCTTCTCGTCTACCTATTTACGACACCATATTCAAAAAGCTAATCGACTTACTGAAATCTGAACATCAGACCTCTTCTTCCATTGTACTGTCTGCAGCTATTTGTCTCACATTTTACGGATTTCTACACCCAGGACAGTTCACTGCTTCAGTGTCTTCTGCAACTTACTACCTCAAAGTTAAACATCTGACCAAATGTTCAGACTATTACATTCTTCATCTTCCTGCATCCAGAACTGACAGATTTATGAAAGGTGTGGACAGACCTTACTTTCCTACAGGCAATGCTTGGTGTTCTATCCACATTCTAAACCAGCTACTTCTCCATTGCCAATCATCACCAGATTGTCCTCTACTACCATCAATCAACAAATGATCTCTGACTACCAAAGAGTTTGTGGATTTGGTTAGATTGGTTTTACAACATCTAGGATATAATCCCCTTGCTTGTTCTGGTCACTCGTTTTGAGTAGGAGCTGCTACATCTGCTTCAAGGAAGAAAGTTCCAGCTCATATTATAAAATGTCTAGGAAGATGGACATCATCTTGCTTCGAGACCTAGCTACATTCCTAATCCAGAAGCAAAGTTACATTCTGTGTTTCTTTCCATCTCCTCTTAGTATGCCCAGAAGGAGGGTAACTTGGCAGCCATGGTTCCTCAGAGGTTTCCTCTGTTAAAGGGTTTTTTTCCTCTCCTGAGTGCTGCCAGGTATAAACCCCATGGGTAGCCTGTGATGTGGGCGACTGAATGATGGTGACTGTCATAAGGGCGACTGTACAATGGTGCCGACAATGTGGGTGACTTGGAGTCCACCACTTTCCCCAGTTCGCCCCAGAGTAGGAATCCTAATTAGGGTGTGTGTAGGCAAAGCCCCCCAAGAGGGCGGTGCGGGAGGCAGAGCCCCCTGCATTAAATAACATACGTTTTTTCAGTGGCCCTTGTGATTGTGTGCCCTTATGACCAGTCGCTGCCATTCAATCGCCCTTGGCACATAGAATCCTCTCCGTGAGTTGGAGGAGGTGGATACTTATTCTTTTTGGTCCTTTCAGCTATCACCTCATAAAAAGATGGGCACGAGTAAGACCAAAAACATATGTTACATCAAGCACAAGTGGCATCAAGCATGATTCATAAGCCCGCACAGTGAACTGAAATAATAGTGTAAGAGACAATTCCTTGACTTTCCAGTAAGTCTATTTGTTTGTTAAAACCTAATGGTCCACTAAAGAACACAGCACAGATCTTATCAGCCACACAACTTTTCCTGATGCTTGAAAGATGGCCACTAAAGATAGCAAGCAAACTTCAGCTGTTCCCAGCTCAGTATGTCTTTCCTCATAAAACCTTTATTTTAAATGAATAAATACATTGTTCAGGGAATATCCCAGTGATGAGGCCATGTGAAATCTTATTTTAACTGCATGATATGCTCATCGGTACAGAACATAGAGTTTTGTTATTACTGTACTCAGATTCACTCGCATTCATAAACCCATATGTTTGGCAGAAAATAATGCTGATCAGTGCTGTTTTTGGGGAGAGAGAGAGAGAGCGAGAGAGAGAGAGAGAGAGAGAAAAGATTACTAGAATCAAAGGATTTAAGTTGGCATGCATCCTCTAATTAAATTGGTTGGCTTTATTTAGCTCTTCGTCACACTATACTAGCATAAGAGGATAAAATAAGCATATTGTTTAATCCGGCATACAGTACATTGGCATATTGTTTAGAAACCTACCCTTTGTTATGCATATACCTTATATATGTATAGATTGAGTATCCTGCTGTTTGAAATGTTTGTTTTATGCTATTTAAACAATGTTGCTATTACTTAAGAGCATTAAACATAAATGTCATTTAACAGCTGTCAGGTATCAAACTACAGTATGCCCTTTTGTAATTATGGATGATTACTGACACCTTTGTAACCAAAAATACTTGTCCCTGACTCCCTGTGGTTCAGGCCACCATATAATAGCTGAGACATTGGGCAGAAGCACCACACATAGTTTTGTTTCATGGAACCATTGAATTTCTTACCCCTGATAATGGGCACAAATTCATAATATATATTCATCAGGAAAACTAAAATCTTCCTAAGTGGACAGCATGTCTCTGGAGGTTAGGACTCTGAGATTTATTCATTTCAGTCCTACACTAATTAAATTAATCAGGGATGCACTGAAATGCAGCTCCCAGGGTCACAAAAACAAAACACAAGGGCACAAAACTAACATGAACCGCAAAATCACTGTATTCAAATGAAAAACACAAGCTCACCAAATAAATTGAAATTGCAGGGCCACCAAATTAACCAGAAATATACTGTAATATATGGATCTCCAAAATAATACCACCAAAAAACGATAAAAAAAATCCTTGTAATACATGTCACAGAACATTGCAGTCCCAATAATACTACACTTCACTGCTAATAAAACTATCGTTCCAATGAACGATAGTATTATCACTGCAGCACCACAGCGCAAGTGCATCCTTCAACCTTGTGCCCACCACGAACCACCTTCATCACCACACAGCTGTAATAATTTCAAAAACAGATCCACGGAAAAGTAACGCTCGCAACTATTCGGCGATATACTCTGCCAGTAAAAAACGCAAACATGGCACTATCAAAGCCACAAACGGTAACAGAAACCAGGCAACAATTTATCTTTGAGCAAGAAAATCAAAAGACATTAAAAAAAAAACAGTCTTCAATTTGAAACTGTTCAACAACTACCTCACGACCATAGGTGAGTCATGCTTTATAGAAAACACTGAAATGAAGCAATTAGACACCATCCTAGTGGACTTAATATAACAATTAAAAAAACAGGATGGTACAGAATATGAACCTAGCACAATCAGAGGAATTCTGGGCAGCATAGACCGCTATTTAATGAAAAAAAATTACCCAGACTCAATCTTCCAAAGTGCCACAGTAACTTTCAAACAGACCCACAGCACACTCATAGCCAAACAAAAGTACCTGAAAAACACGGGGACTTTACCAAAGCAAGCGCAGGCACTAACTGAAACTGAAATAAACCAACTGTACAGCACGGGCACCCTCAGCCTCAACACACCCACAGCTCTCCTACATTTTTAATTTTTTAACATAGGCCTGCACTTTGCACTCCGAACAAATGAACAGTACCAACTGCGCTGGTGTGACATTGTGCCAGGCATAGACACAGAGGGCAAAGAATACTCAGAATATCACAAGCGAGCCACCAAAACAAGAACAGGAGCAAATATCCAAGATATCAGACCAGTGGTACCCAGGCTCTACCAAAACACACAGTGCCCAGAATGAGATGTTGTAGCTGCTTACCACACATATGCTACCAAGAGACCCCCAGCGATGAACAAACCAGAAGCCCCCTTTTACCTCACTCCAAATCTAAAGCTCAAACCCTCAACCACTGGTACAAAGCAATGACTGTAGGGGAAAACAAGATCCGAGGTATTATGAAGTTTCTTCTACAAACAGCAGGTCTTCCCCCAGAAAAAAGATCACTAATCATTCCACGAGAAAAAACATGATACAGATGCTCATTGACTCCAACATACCACCCACTGATGTTGCTCAGCTGTCTGGACACAAAAATATTCAGAGTATAAATAATTACTCTTCCTTATCTGAAACAAAGCAAAAGAAAATGTGTTCAATCCTGTAATTCGAGCAGCCTGCCACCTCCCGATCCCTGCCACAAGCCGCATCTCCAAAATCCACCTCTGAACTGACTACCGATGCACATACTGTCACACAGGAAATGACAGCAGTTCAGACTCTCACCAATAAAAGTGCCCAATTTTCTCGAACATCCAGCAACATTTTTGACTCCCATTGCAACTTTTTTGGGAATGTTGCGATCAACATCCCGAAGTCTCCTCAACCCAAAAGGAGAAGATGTGTAAAGTACTCAGACTCTGAGTCTGAGTAAAAACACAACCACAAGCATTACTCCATTCTCTGCTCAGTTACTTGTTCTTCTGCCACAATCATTGGCTTTCTATTTAAAAAAAAACACATTATGTTTTCCACATTTGACAATGTTTGACAATTCTCACTGTTACAAATTACTGTTCGACTCTTCAATCAACTTCCTGATGCAGCGTTCAAGCCATAGCCTAGCCTACAGTCTACATCCCACTGGTAAGGACTCACCAACTTCCTTCATCCATATATTACAAAAAATAACAAATGGGTTACTGTGCATTACTCAGCTGAAATTTCGTCTCGAGTTTCTGGGGACATAGAAACCTCTCGAGCTTCGCTCTCAAGGTTATTTATGTCCCAAGAAACTCTCGATGAAATTACAGCAGCCTTGTAATACACAGTAACCTATCTAGTATTCTATTTGTAAATCCCATTCTTCGTGCTGCACCTACTAAAGCATAGAGAATGGGGTTTACACTGGATTTCGGTTGAGCAGCAATTTCTGAGTGACAATACAGTAATAATTGAATTACACAAGACCAGTCTGACTAAAGTTTCAAGATCACGTCTGCACCCAGGCAAACTTTGTTTTGTAGTTTCCCCAGTTATCTCTGTTGTAAAATTTGTATACCTTAGGTTTTTTAAAAGCCTAAGGTATACTAATTTTCATAACAAACTCTCCTCCAGATTCCATAGTCTTTCCGTTTGCTAGGTGAAACTGTTATAATTTATTTTACTGCAAGTCTCTTTCAATGCACTGCAGCACTCAGTCCGAATCGATTATGGCAGCCACACCATTTGCTAACAGGAATGAGCCGGGAAATGCATGCAGCAGAGGAGTCATGAAAGGGCTGGCAATACCAGGCGGTGGCACTATAGGGATCGATGAGTGACTGTAGCAGAATGGAGTTAAACAGAAGTAGGAATGGAGTTAAGTAGAAGTAGGAATTCCTGAATGCAATTCTTATACACCTCAAGACTGCTAGCAGGCTGATGGGAATGCAAAAACAAAACATGTCAAGCCATAATCAAGCAGAGAATCAAGGCTGGTACTGCTGGTTGTAAATTATGGCGCTATCAGTGTGAGCTGAGAGCAGTGACACTGACCAGTGACAAACCCTTGCCTGTTAATTACAAGTCCTGCCACTGGTATGTATCTCCCCTTCCCCCCGTAAGTGTCTGTTGCTTCTATTTATATTGCAGTATGTGGAGGAAGATTAGAAGGCACATACCAGCATTTCTTTTTCCTGCTGTCTTATCACAGTAGTGCCCAGGGTGTTACGCTCTCTGCTCATGAAAGGGAGTGTTGCACGTCAGCACCAACACGTGAATCCACCTCTGCTACCACTGGTATTTACTTGGGTTCAAAGAGTTTATCAGGAGGATTATCCTATTGGCTGAGGGTAATCTGGCTAACCTACCTGGTAGGGATCCCATGCTAACTGTCCCTTCCTGGCTTAGGGGACTATAGGTCAATTATTCAGGTTACTAGGCCTTGTCTAAGGCTATGCAATATTATGCCTGGGTGGCTAACTGGCTGGTCCACTCCCTTTCCTTGCTGGAGTTGACACTATAGTGCATCTTTAAATGAGCAGAATTTTACTATTTTATCCCACTAGCCTTAGCTTGGCTTCTGGTGGCCACTTGGCTACTAGCCACCTTTACCACGCTGAGGCATTCTCCCTTTACAATATGGGGGTTTGCTTCCCCTGTTTTGCCCACTTTGCGATTTTTCTGAATAAAAAAAACAAACTTTGGGGCTAGCTAGCCCTTAGTCACTAGCCCAACTGGCTAGCTGGGCTATATTTTTAAATGGGGCTTGTTTTGCCCTGACTAGCTGTTATATTTCTTATTTTAAAATAAAACAAAATCAAGTTTTGGGGCATACTTGCCCTTGTTATGTAGCCCACCTGGCTAAGTTAGCTTGAACTGGGCCTTTACCTTACCCCTGCTTCTGGCTGGAGTTTTCATTTTCTTAATATTATTCAGGATCTATTGTCTTATGCTCCCCCGCTGGAGTTTGACTATAAAGTTTTAATAAATTTAAATAACTTAGAATAGGGCTGTTCTTGCCCTATGCTCCACTGCTAGAGTTTAATTTAAAGACATTTACATAAACCCACCCTTGCCTTCTACTCTTTCGCTGGAGTGCAATTTAAATAAATTTGAGAAACCACCTACTGATGGTCTTTAGTCCTGGGGCCTTTCTTGTCCTCCATTAATGGCCGTGACAATTTTCGCTTCACCTTGGGTGTAAATAGAATTTTTTTTTATAAATAAAATATCAGATCTAGACTACCAGGAACAGTATGAAGTCAGCAGTTCCAAGACTTTGTCCCTCACAAGTATGTACTGCTATGATCAGTTTTATGTGATAAGGGCAAGTCTGAAAGACTGCCGATCACATGCACTGATTAAGAAACAGCCCATTGTCAAAAGGGTGACTGAAATTGCAATGACTGTCGCAAATAGCGATGGTCACTAAATTCAATCAATACAATAAGCAAAATAAGTATTTTTATGTGGGGGGGGGGCTATGCCCTCTGCACCCTCAAAACTTAAAATAATCAACTCCAATGGGGGGGGGGGTTGGACCTAGAGGAAAGCTGTTTTAAAAAAACAAAACTAAAATTCCTTCTTCTGAAACCAGGCCTGAACTTGAGTCTACTAGTGTCACAAGCAGTGGCTTATACCACTATGCTAAACAGCCAACTTGGCAAGGGTTGGCCTCACAACATCCTATATCCTGTAATAGTGACTGTAGCTCGCTGCTATACTCTCCCTACAGGATATATCAATGTTTTCACTACTCACTCTCAGCGTGAGCAGTATTATTGAGTCACTAATATTGACACGCTCAATAATTCTCGCTCATATAGCATGATACCACTGTGGTCTGCCGAAGGATGGAGGGAAGATATACTATTTTAATTTTGTAATGAGAATTCATTATCAGATTTGTTTTATAGTGGGTCTGCATGTGCTAACAGGACAAATGCCACTTTGAATCCTGACGATGGGAGTTGGCTGGCCTTCAGTAACTTATTAACATTGCCCTTTCGATATGGTTTTCACATCACCGTTCCTTGTCTACGCTGAGTGTATGGCTGGTGATGGTGCAGGCATCCTGGACATCACTGCTTTGTTTTTTTTTCTTTAAAAAATATGTTTTTGTGATCCACTGTTTATTGTAAGGACACACATGCTGATGTGAACTACAAGCACCGACATGCTCAATCAATCAATCAATCAATCAATCAAATCTTTATTTATTCAGGCCATCATCATTGAGCAAGGCTCATTTACAAGATGGACCTGATAAGGTCAAGGTTCGAGTTGATACACAGCAATTACATCACATACTTATAAGACAGTTATACATACAGAAAAAAAATGATGTTTATAACACAATAATATACAGTGAATTCACATGTTGAAACTCGGTTTAGAGAAGGTTAAACTAATATCTACAATATGTACAGTATATATATATCCCAATGAGGGTCATGATAGTCGCACACATAATGAGTACAAGGATGGTGATGGGAATATTGGGTGCCATATACTGGGGTGTCTGACTGGAAGGAATATGCCATATGTGATTGGAATATAGTTTTGTGGGATGACTATTCTATCTCTAGCGGTAGCAACTGCATTTCTCTGAAGAAGGCTGTACAGTGCTGCTTAAAGGAGGTAAATGGAATGATAATGGACAGTTTTAGGGATTTTGTAGGGTGTTCCATGCTATAGCTAGAGAATAGCTGATTGCTGCCCCTCTATTTTGGTGTTGACTTTGGGCAATTTGAGCAGGATGATATTATTTGCTTCTTAGGGCATAGGAGCTAGGAGTGTTCTGGTTGAAGCAGTCCAGGATATAGCATGGGAGTTTTTTTGATAAAGCTCTGTAGATCCATAGAGCTGCATTTCTGCTCCTCCACACATGAAGGGAAACTCATCCAATTGCGTCATAGAGACAACAATGGTGGGTATTATATGGCAGGTCTGTAATGAACCTTATTGCTCTATGATATAAGGTATCCAACTTTTGAAGGTAGGAAATGGGGCAGTGACTATAGAGGAAGTCTGCATAGCCAATGACTGATAGAAAGATGGCCTGGACTAATCTCATCTTTGAGTCTCTGTTAAGGATGATGACGGTGATGATGATGATGATGTTAATGATGACGGCAGTTCCAGTAACTTGTTTGTACACGGTACCTAGCACTGTGGTCTGCCAAGAGAAACAGGCAGGTTACTATATTTTATCTTAAAACTGTTGAATTTTGTACTGCTGTGCTTTGCAGTATTGTGCTGGACAGGGAACATGAATTTTAGTGTACAGTGTTTACAGGTTCTTTTCCCAGTTCTTGACTGGCTGAAGCTGCTTGAAGCCCCCTATGGGAGGCAGTTTAATACAGTGGTTCAAGGCTCTGTGCTGTAAATCTGGTGATATCCAGCAGAGCAGGCCTGGGTTTGAATCCCACAGCTTCCATTTACATATGTGTGAACCTGAGCAAATCACTTAACTTCCCTGTGCTTCCAGGATGCACCTGTAAAAAAGCTTTCAGCTTAGTGTGCAACTCCTGGTTAAATAAATAAATAAAAGAAAGACATGTGTGTGCCTGTAAATTACTGTAGCTACATACTGGGGATTGAAAGCCTACTAAGAAAGCTTCCTAGAACAGGGTGAAAAAAAGGGTTATTATATGTTTTATATTGTTTTCTTTTACTATCTTGTGTGTGTGGTTAGTGTTTTGTAGGGGGAGTGGTGATTGTTATTTTTTTTCTTAGTTATGGCAGGTAAGGTATGTTAGGATTTATTACTTTATAAACATGGCTGCCAGAAATCTTTTTTTAAAGTACTTTTTTCTCTAGGAGGCATTGATATCTGTGTGTGATAGTCATTCTTCTTGCTGTAAGGGTTTCTGATCTGGTGGTTGTCACCCCATAAGGCTTGAAGTTCTGAACCCTCTCAGCCAATCAGAATGCAGGACTTCCTTTTCCCATTGTATAACGGCCATTACTGACCACTCTTGTAACTGACATTGGCATTTGGGACACTGAGTCCCTAACAACTGTGGAGGCAACCAGCTTTTCACCGCAAGCTAGACTTCAGGGATGGCACCGGCTCATGCCTTCCACCAGGAGAAGGCTGAATAAGGAAGGGAGAAAAAGAAAACTTTTTAAACCGGAGAAAAGTGGTTTATTCTATGGGAGATCCTGTTATTCTGTTTACCCCCACCCTAGTTTTATAAACTATAATGGGACACCTTATTGTCTTACTGGGGGTACTGGGACTTGCTGGGGGACTCCATCCTTGGGGGTAGTTCACTTTTACTTTTAGCATGGTTGTGCTATAGGAATGGCTGCCACAGCAGCCTCAGCTTGACCTCCTCCTCCTCCTAGCCATCCATTTCCACCCAGCACACTATCAGGTCCCATGGAGCCCCCACTAGAACCCAGGGAAGGCTTCAAATTTTATTTAAAAAAAAAAACTTAGGCCACTGGCCAGGCACTTTGCATTTTGCCATGGTGTGGCTTTGACTGCTGGCTATTCATGCCATTTTCCTGCTCCCAGCTGGGAGATTTAACTAGCTGCAAATAATTATTTCTCTCTGGCTGCCTCTTGCCACCTTCCAAGCCTTCAAAACTGCCACCAGAGCAGTAGCATGGGAAGGTGCAAGAAGGGGCCCCTACCATGGCCTCCTCCACCTTCTGTTGAGCTTCTGTCTTCACTGTTCCTATCTGTGAGGAGCATGCTGCAGCCCAAGCTCTGTATGGGCAGGGAGCAACAAGTTCCTGCAGGCACATTCACTTTTAGAGCAGGCATGCTATCGGGAGGGTTGCTGCAGCCCGAGCTCTGTATGGGAAGGGAGCAACAAGTTCCTGCAGGCACATTCACTTTTAGAGCAGGCATGCTATCGGGAGGGCTGCTGCAGCCCAAGCTCTGTATGGGCAGGGAGTAACAAGTTCCTGCAGGCACATTCACTTTTAGAGCAGGCATGCTATCGGGAGGGCTGCTGCAGCCCGAGCTCTGTATGGGCTGGGAGCAACAAGTTCCTGCAGGCACATTCACTTTTAGAGCAGGCATGCTATCGGGAGGGCTGCTGCAGCCCAAGCTCTGTAAGGGCAGGGAGCAACAAGTTCCTGCAGGCACATTCACTTTTAGAGCAGGCATGCTATCGGGAGGCTGCTGCAGCCTGAGCTCTGTATGGGCAGGGAGTAACAAGTTCCTGCAGGCACATTCACTTTTAGAGCAGGCATGCTATCAGGAGGGCTGCTGCAGCCCAAGCTCTGTATGGGCTGGGAGTAACAAGTTCCTGCAGGCACATTCACTTTTAGAGCAGGCATGCTATCAGGAGGGCTGCTGCAGCCCAAGCTCTGTATGGGCTGGGCGAAACAAGTTCCTGCAGGCACATTCACTTTTAGAGCAGGCATGCTACCGGGAGGGCTGCTGCAGCCCAAGCTCTGTATGGGCTGGGAGTAACAAGTTCCTGTAGGCACATTCACTTTTAGAGCAGGCATGCTATTGGGAGGGCTGCTGCAGCTCAAGCTCTTTATGGGCAGGGAGTAACAAGTTCCTGCAGGCACATTCACTTTTAGAGCAGGCATGCTATCGGGAGGCTGCTGCAGCCCAAGCTCTGTATGGGCTGGGAGCAACAAGTTCCTGCAGGCACATTCACTTTTAGAGCAGGCATGCTATCAGGAGGGCTGCTGCAGCCCAAGCTCTGTATGGGCTGGGAGTAACAAGTTCCTGCAGGCACATTCACTTTTAGAACAGGCATGCTATTGGGAGGGCTGCTGCAGCCCAAGCTCTGTATGGGCTGGGAGCAACAAGTTCCTGCAGGCACATTCACTTTTAGAGCAGGCATGCTATCGGGAGGGCTGCTGCAGCCCGAGCTCTGTATGGGCAGGGAGTAACAAGTTCCTGCAGGCATGCAGGCATGCTATCGGGAGGGCATGCTGCAGCCCAAGCTCTGTATGGGCTGGGAGCAACAAGTTCCTGCAGGCACATTCACTTTTAGAGCAGGCATGCTATCGGGAGGGCTGCTGCAGCCCAAGCTCTGTATGGGCAGGGAGCAACAAGTTCCTGCAGGCACATTCACTTTTAGAGCAGGCATGCTATCGGGAGGGCTGCTGCAGCCCAAGCTCTGTATGGGCTGGGAGCAACAAGTTCCTGCAGGCACATTCACTTTTAGAGCAGGCATGCTATCGGGAGGCTGCTGCAGCCCGAAGCTCTGTATGGGCAGGAGTAACAAATTCCTGCAGGCATGCAGGCATGCTATCGGGAGGCATGCTGCAGCCCAAGCTCTGTATGGGCTGGGAGCAACAAGTTCCTGCAGGCACATTCACTTTAGAGCAGGCATGCTATCGGGAGGCTGCTGCAGCCCGAGCTCTGTATGGGCTGGGAGCAACAAGTTCCTGCAGGCACATTCACTTTTAGAGCAGGCATGCTATCGGGAGGGCTGCTGCAGCCCAAGCTCTGTATGGGCTGGGAGCAACAAGTTCCTGCAGGCACATTCACTTTTAGAGCAGGCATGCTATCGGGAGGGCTGCTGCAGCCCGAGCTCTGTATGGGCAGGGAGTAACAAGTTCCTGCAGGCATGCAGGCATGCTATCGGGAGGGCATGCTGCAGCCCAAGCTCTGTATGGGCTGGGAGCAACAAGTTCCTGCAGGCACATTCACTTTTAGAGCAGGCATGCTATCGGGAGGGCTGCTGCAGCCCGAGCTCTGTATGGGCAGGGAGCAACAAGTTCCTGCAGGCACATTCACTTTTAGAGCAGGCATGCTATAGGGAGGGCTGCTGCAGCAGCAGCCCCAGCCTGTTCCCGTCCTTTAATCTCCTCACTTCCTCCTCTCCAACACAAAATCAGGGCCCAGTGAGCTACCTAGCCCCCAGTGAGGGGTTCTAATTTTAACACCACTGGTCACTGGCCTTCAGGGAACTAGCCCACTAACTCACCTGAGCTATCAGTTCTAGGTAGCAGGCCTTGTAGGGCATCCCTTGCCCTCAGGACCACCAGTGCTAAGTTTATTTTTTCTGGGACAGTATAGTACTTTGGTTTTGGGCACTGAGTCACAAACCTGGAGACCTGGGTGTGAAACTCACAGCCCCAGCTTACATACTGTGTAATTCTGAACAAGTCACGTAGGCACCATTCGTACTAGGGCATTCTGAGCGCTTGAACCATTTCAAATGCATGCTGGCTTGCATCGTGTTTGCACATAACTCGGTTGTAGCTAGCAATTTTGGAATCATGCTCAAACCCTGATGAGACCAGGGCTTGAGCCCACTTCCAGAAATCTGTTTCAAAAGTGAAGTGAGCTACTCACAATGTGAACAGACAGGGTCAGATCCATTCGTGCTTGTGTGTCCTCCCACCTCTCGATCGCGCAAAGTATCATGGTAAGCAGCTGTGCAAGTGCTGCTGAATCTGAATAGAAGGGGAAATGGATTAATAGGTAATGAGAATGGTCTAGCATGCATCAACTGAAACAGATCAACTAAGCAGACTGCAGTGTGAACCCTGCAGCATGGTAAGCTGTAATCTGTTTCCAAAAATGGATCTCTGAAATGTGCTGTAATGCGAATCGGGCCCTAACTTCCTTTTGCTCCCAGTTCTCACCTGGAAACAAGCTTCGTTTAGTATGCTTTTCCTGGTTAAACAGTTTCCCCTTTCCTTTTCCCGATTTCAAAAAAGCCAGGCCATTAGCCCAAAAGAGGATCCACTAACCCACCTGGTCTACTATTCTAAAATACTGGCAACCTGGCAATCCAGAGCACCAAGGGATTTTAGCTGAGCCCCCCCCCCAAAAAAAAAACACTACTTTATCTACTCTTTCCTATCTTTTCTATTGTTATTATTTCCTTTCTCTACGTGTCTATTTTCTTACTTTGACATAGCTGTAACCTTTAATTCTAAGTTTCCCCTTTTCCTTACTTCTATGATGTCCTGTACCTCTTGTATCTCTCGGCTCTCTGTTTCTGCTCTTGCTACTGTATTCTCTCCATAATAACTTAATTTTCTTTATTTTACAGGTCTGACATGATGCGCACTCCTTCCCTTCTCCATCAGATAAGTATCATTCTGTGTTTAACTTTTCTGTTCCACTCCATTTTCTCTAAGGGGAAAGGGGAAATTGTTTAACCAGGAAAGGCACACTAAGCCGGAGCTTGTTTCCAGGTGCAACCTGGGAGCATGAGGAAATTAAGTGACTTGCTCAGGGTCACACAGTGTGCAAGTGGAGGCTTATGGGATACAAACTAGATCTCCAGGTTTGCAGCTCAGTTCCCTTAACCACTACACTATACTGCCTCATCCTTTGTGACACCCTTTTCTGTATTTTATTTTACAGGTCCATGGACATCATCCTTTAAAGAGTAACTGATGCCTTCAGTACAACTTTCCCAAAACATAATACTTAAGTGACAGTCCAATTTGTATTTCACATTTGTTCTGTATTTCTCATTGTCACTATTTATTACTGAGGTAATTTTCATAAATACAGGATCTTTGCTCCTGAAGAGTTCTTTTCCCATTACCTTCTCCCTACATGAGGTCATAATGCACTACTTGTGACATCACAGTTACTCCCAAAGCAATAGATTGTGATGTCACAACAGAGGATTATGATCTGAAGCAGGGAGTAAGCTACAGAGGCAGATGAACTCTAAGAGGTAAAGATGATGTATTCATGCAGATTTCCTCAGTAATAAATAAGATGGAGGACAAATCTACAAAATATATATATATTGAACGCGAGCTGAAATGTACCTAATATTATGTTTCCTGAAGTTTGTTTTTGAGGCATCGGCTGCTCTTGAAAGATTCCCACGACTGCCTCCCTAGTACTCAGGTAATAGACTCTTGACTTACACCTAAGGGCGTAGCTACCGATACGCCAGACATGCCATGGCATGTAGCAGTAAAGCCGGGGGGTAGCAGAAGCCAGATGTCCTGCCCGCATTCTTTTGTTTCCGTTTTTTTTTTTCCCACGGGCTTTTCCCAGCACTCGGAGGCTTTTCTGATATTTGGGGGGGCAAGGTCCCGTGACTCATCGGACCTGATTGTGGAATACGTTACCCACTTCAATCAGGTCCGCGTAAAAGAATGGAGGCATGGCACAAGGGTAGAAAGGGGAGGAGTGGGGTTGAGCGGGCTGCTTAAATTCCAAGCAGAAATCTGTGCACAGTCACTGCAGCAGTCGCTTCGGAACTTGTTGGCATGGCATTGCTAACTTGCTACAAAAAAGGCTGTAACTTGCTTAGTTGCTTGCTGCTGGCTGTGCTACAGATGTGTCGTGGCTGTCATGGTCAGGTGGAGTTTGGTCGGGCGATTGGACTGTGGGAGAGTCAGAGGAGAAACATCGGGAGCACCAGAGTGAGCAAAGCCTGACTCAAGTGGAGGATTAGTGCAGCAGTGCTGTTCTGTGCTGTGGCTCTGTTTAGGACTCGGAGGTTGATAATCTTATCGATTACACTTGGACGCCACCGAGCCGAGCCTGCCGAGATCAGAGAGAAGAGTGCTGCACTGCAGTGTGGCATGGCGTGTGCACAGTGAAAGATCTGGTGAGCTAGAGAGCGAGTGGCAGTGAGAGCAAGGATACTGAGGCTGAGCTGAGCCGCTGCGTTGCCTGTTGCTTGCTGGAGTTGCTGCTGTTGCTTTCTTCTGCTCACTGTAGTCCTACTTTTCCTGATTGATAGTGACTGCTACTACCAGAAGCCCATGCTAGAAAGAATTGTTTGCTGCCTTGCTCTGCTCTCATCAATTGAGTAAGTTAATTTACCTGCTGTCTTTTGAATGTGTTATGTACACTACATACAGTATTCAGATCCTTGGTTTGCCTTGAAATCCACAGTGGGGCTTGATTTGGTGGGGGAAACAAACTGACCAACACTTCCAAGAAAACAGGGAACCTGTCTCTGTCCTGTCTGATCAGCCAAAAGAGGAGTTGGAGCAACAGTGTGTTTTCACTTAAACTGGTGGAAGGCAGGTGATTTCCTTTAGCCACACTTACTACATGTCTACCACTGGTTAGTGACCCTGCTTGTTCAATGTTAGCTTTCCTCCAAAGTCTAACAGACTTATTCATGCCAGCAAGTCTAGATCCAAGGCAGTTTTCAACTGTAGCCAAGGTGGGCCTATCTGAATAGCCCATATTCCTTTTAGCAAAAAAATATATATATCTTTGTGCCACTAATATGCAAAAGGTATTGTCAGACTGAACTGTTAGTGAGTGCTTGTAGTAGAGAATCGCCCTGTTTTTGTTTTGTTTTTTTTTGTTGTTTTTTAACACAAATTAATTTAGTACAGTCATCAGTGTCCATTTCTTCCCAGTCCAGCCTGATAGTTTTACCTGCAGACACAAGAACAAAAGTGATATGGTGTAATGCCTGTATAGAGTTAAGTATAACATGTGCTGTACTTATGGTCACCTGTACAGTTGTTAAATGAATTTACCTTGTGACAAGTACACAGCAGTCAAGTGTGCAACTATGCATGGTGTTTCGTGGTAGGGAACTAGTTTATTCAAATTAATGTTATTTTTAGTGTACATATACTGTATACCATCCATAACATTGCTTTACTACTAACACTGATGGATGGCCTGCTGTAAAGAAAATACTTGGTTATACTATTTTATAGCAGAATGTTTTATTTTTTTTTAAACTTAAACAAAAAGAAAAAATAATTTTTTGTGAGACGGTGCTGTTGGCAGAGTGGAGGTGTGTTTGTCTGTCCACGGCTCATTAATCTATCTGCCTATGGCTATTCCTTATTTGTGTATGTTGTAGAGCTGCAGCCAGTGGCATAGAGTATGTGAAGCAAGTAAATAAAACAGTGAACACACTGGTAACATGCCTATCAGATTTGTACTGTTGTGGGAGTATGTATTGAGAATTTAGTGAGATCATATGTGGGAAGTGGCATTTTCTGTGTTTATTGATACAGTACAGTTAAACTCGGTATTTGTATGCAGTAATTATATTTGTGACAACCTAACACAAAGGTGGATTAAAGCTCTGGTAGGATTGGGTCTCTCTCATCTGCCCTTTGGTCAGAATGGCCCTGCATTTCTGATTGTAAAACTTGCTGGTTTAACTGTTGTGCCATGTGCTATGTATTCATCCTCTGTTAGAGATGATAGAAATCATATGTTGGTTGCATGACCCGGGTGTGTGTGTGTGTGGCCTAAGGTTGATGTTGTGCATAGGGGGCCCATGCCCATGTAAATCCAGCCCTGGTTGTACCTGGAATATGATGTCCAGCTCTGGAGGCCCCATCCCAGGAAAGACACAAACCAGTTGGAAGTAGCGCAGAGAAGAATAATCAAAATGGTGCAGGTCTGCATCTGTGGCCTTTTGAGGAAAGACTCGAGTTAAGTATGTACTCTCTAGAGGAAATGAGGGAGAAGGGTGACATGATAGCAACACTGAAGTACCTCAAAGGTATCGATAGGGTACATGAAGATGGCTATTGCACAGAAAGAGATGCTCAAGAACAAGGGGTCATGATATGAAGCTGGAAGGGGGATACTTGGAGGGGATGTGAGGATTTACTACTTTACAGAAAGAGTGGTGGATGTCTGGAACCACCTCCCATTCGAGGTGGTTGGTACTTAAATGGTAACAGGATTCAAACATGCATGGGATAGACACAAGGGAACATTGGTAACGGCAGGGGAAGGGGTAAGGTCAGAGATCAATTATGGTCTGTGGCAGCACAGTAGGTTGGGACCTTAGGTCAGACTTGGTGGGTCAGGAGTTCCTTTTCTGCCAACATCTATGTTTCTGTCCTCTGAGGACATGACAATAAAATCTGTTGCTTGCAGATTTATTTATTTTATCCCTACCTATCTTGCAAGATAAGTTTTGTTTTCTGAACAAGATTGGGTGGGGGCGGCCACAAAGTGTGTGACTTGCCCCAGGTGCAAAAATGCCTTGCTATGGTGCTGACACCTACCTCTAAAGGTGCTCACACTGATGTACAAAAATTCTAGGGGGGGAGGAAAAAAGTGGAGCGCACACACCATAGAATTTCACATTAACTTACCTTTTATTGCTGAACCAAAAGTGTCAATTTCAGGATGCAGTGCTGAACACCGCTACATATCACCCTGCTTACAGAGCTTCTTGTTTATGAAGAGAAAGAGCTCACAAAAAACTGCCTAGATGGGCTGGTTGCCTTAGAAACAGTTTATTCGAAATCTGCTTCATTAAACGTCTCTGAAGTGCCCCCGGCACATGACATAACATAAGGTGGTACTACTTGATGAGCTTGGTTTGCTGCAGTACATATGACAACTCACTATGTTGGCATTCTAAAATGAAGTATTTTTTTTTCCTAAGGCAACCAGTCCATCTCATCAGTTCCTTTGTGGGCACTTGTCTTTGAGAATACCCATCCACAGAAGCTGTGTATTAACACTGTGTAACTGTTTTAGGATGCTGAGACCTCATAGATGGCAGTGTGCTTGTATCCAGCTCTGCCAACGAGCTGCATGAGTGTGCTGAGTGTAATTGCTTTTTTGTGTTGCATTCTTTGGGTTCATGGTTTGCTTATTCTAAACTGAGAAGTGAGTATTCTGCATGTTTTTGGATGTTTACTTGTTTCCCCACCAAAAACAATCTGACTGGGGGCCAATAGTTAAACTTTTGTGGCTTCTCAGTGGACAAATGCATGGACAGGTGATCTTTGGATAAAGGAATGGCTGCTGACCCTATACCTCCAGGGAAAGAACATTCTGAAATAAAAGTAAAATACTGTGTACATAAAACACCTAATTTTGGGTAAAGAAGGAAAGGCCAGGTATGCATTTTAGTCTTTTTTTTTTATTCTTTTGGTAAGCAGGTTAGGCCTACTAAGCATGAAGTGCCTGTTTTAAGGGGCAACCTGGGAGCACTGGCAAGGTTAAGTGGCTTGCTTAGAGCAGGTGGTGTTGTAAAGAAACAGTGATGTGCTTGTGTGTGCCTACCCGAGCCCTTAGCCTGATACAGGTAAGGGTAGCTGTTATGAGCAATATTGAGGCATATTTCTTGAATGTTAACATATATGCCAGCTTACTGTATATTACTGATTGTCTCTAGCAGTCCATTCTTTCATAAGTAAAATGGTACAGGCCTTATGGTAACGGTGATTGCATCCCACAAAAGAAAATATAGTTTTGCACATCTAGTACAGTGGCATGAGGTAAATGGCTGCTCTGTTTTTTTTCTCTATCAACCACCTGGAACACTGCTGGGATATCTGCATTCTGTAACCATGGCACAACTGCAGTATCCCTCTAGGTAAATTTGTTTAAAATGATGGTAGTCATTTTTTTTTTTTCTCAATTGTTTAACCAGGTGAGACACACTAAGCTGAAATCTTGTTTACAGGTGCAACCTGGGAGCACAGGGAAGTTAAGTGACTTGCTCAGAGACACACAGTATGCAAGTGGGGGCTGTGGGATTCAAACCAAGGTCTCCAGGTTTGCAGTGCAGAGCCTTAAACCACTGCACTATACTGCCTTCCTATTAATTAAGGCAGGTCAGCAGTGTTATGCACTGCAGGTTAGTGTTGCTTAACAATGGTCAGGTCAGCAGTTTGATTCTATGGTGGCAGATCAGGATGTAACTAAAGTGCTGATGCCTGAAGGTAGTATATTTAACAGTATTTATAAGGGCAGATCATTAGTGTAATGCACTGCAGGTTCCGAGGAGTCCCAGCAGTTGGCTTGGTGAAATGTAATGTATGTTTCTCTGCATTAACTCTGGCTCTGCTGCTGGTGGTTGTGCCACTGAGGTGATTGGGGTCCGGGGAGCGGTGTAAAGATCCCAAAGTTTGTTGCAGAAGTGTGCATTTTCCCCAGATTATTCTGGGGAAGAGACTTGGTTGCTGTCCAGGTGGTGAAAAGAACATCTACCCTGTATAATCCTGCTGACAAGTGACATGGAACAGCTGGACTGTATTGTGTCCTTTATTTTGAGGCAAGGGGTGTGACGCTTGGCCAGCTGGTTATGATTATTGTATGATATTGGTATTATAAATCAATGGTCAATGTATGAAATGTCAGTCTGTGAGATTTGGCTTTGAATTACAAGGTCAGCAGCTGAAACCACAGGATGTAATTAAACTGACCAGGGGAACAAGTTAATTAACTTCCTTCCAGTGGGCATACTACTTGTTATGGCAATCTAAGTCTTTTGAAGGTGAAACAAAATCAAACGTTTATGTCAGGAAAGAAAGCATACTCTTGATGTTATATCAAGTTTAACACCTAAATAACAAATGCCAGGATTGCTAAGCTCAAAGGAAAAATGGTTGAGTCATTTAGGAAATGTATTTTTTGGCACATTATTTAACGTGCCTCCTGGTAAGGCATGTTTATAATCCTATATTCTAAAAGGAAGAGCTAGATGACTCAAGCGGCTGTGGTTTTGAGCATTGCTAGTGTGAGATGTTTCTCTGCTGACTCATTTTTGAGCACCTGGGCCAGTAGTAAAGGTTATGTCAGTGCTATGGAGGTTCTTAATTTTACAGACCTGCAGAGGCCAGCAGGCCATTTGGTGAATCGCACATGCTCATATTGCATGGGACACAGCTTGAGCAACTGTTAATGGCCCTAACCTCAAATCCTCCCTAAGCATTATCCTTGCCTTCCCCCATGCCTATCCCCAGCCTCTCCTATAGCTAAAGCTGACCACTGTCTTCGACAGGATTACCTCTTCTGTTCTAGCTGTGCTTTTGAAGTGTCCACCACCCACTCTGAAGTGTTTCCTAACTTCCCTCCGACTTAAGCCTCCCGTCCATCTGCTGAAGACTGCACCCTTGTGTTATGGTTGTCAATCATGCAGCATAAAGACTCCTCGTCCACCTTATTTATCCCTCTCAAGTACTTGAGATCAAATCATGTCCTCTTTCTCATCGCTATTGCATCTCTTTAGGGAGTACATATTCAGTGCCCTCAACCTGACTGGGAAATAGACTAGCCCCCACACTTTTGCACTAGCTGACCAGTTGTACTTGAAATTTTACCTTTTCCAGGAGACCAACACATGCCTGAAGTGCTGCTAGATAATGCAAAGGAAGAGTTTGCATAATGCATTGCTTCTGACATTGTTCACTTACTTTTGTTCCTAAAGGCCAGAATGGTTTCCATTAACCTTACCTTAGCAATGCATTCTCTTGCTTACAGTGCCTGCTTCTACTACGCTGTTAACCATTACTTACTGCTGTCATGGAACCTCGGTCATTTTATTGTTAAATAAGTTGCACAGGGCCCAGGCAGTTGAATATTGAAACACAAGAGTGCGTCAGTGTTTACTCTGTCAAAAGCTAATACTGTAAATAAATATTCAGTCTTTTGTAACCCCTAGATGGCGTTATCCCAGGGGCTACTACCCCTGCCTGATTTGCCACTAACAGGTTGAGGGGCCTGGATCCAATGGCGGGTGCCTCCACCCAGAGGTCAGGGTTTGCAATAGTTAAACTAACTTGGTCACAGCCCTCTGGGACACTGCAAACCCCTTTCTTCTCACTAGTGGCCCACACAATATATCAGAATTACCTTCACAGTATACACTTACCCCCAGGTCTGGTTCCGGCACTGGGACCTCCTGTGAAATAAGATACAGTGCAACAATCACAGTACAGTACTTTAACATAGACAAATACCTCAGGCAGTATAACTTTGCTGAAACAAGCAGCTCTGATTTATTTAGGGGATATAACAAGGACAGAAATCAAGGTTAATTAGCTTATCACTTTACTATCTACCTATGGCTCTGTGCACAGGCCTATCCCTACCAGTTACTGTCCCTGGGTACCCAAGCCCTAGTGGCTAGTCCAAACCGTGGCAGCTGGTAGGGGCCCTTTCACACAGTGAAAAGAAAAATTAGCTTAAACAGTCAGCAGTACAGTGATTCCATTTGGATTTAATGTGGCAATTCAACAGGAAGCGACCCTGAATTAGTACTCACGACCTCCAAACAAGATAGGGTCCTTCAACATCAGCAGGGCTACTTTTGAGCTCCACGAGACTCTTCACACATTTATATGGTAAAAAAAGAAAGTACTATACCAGGCAGGCTGCTTCTCTATCCCGATCGCAATTACTGCACAATACCGGGAGACACACAGCAGATTCAGTTCCTGACAGACCGAGTACAATTCAACAATTTCTCCAGTCTTCTACAGGGTGAGCCTGGTTTTCTACTCTTCAGAGATCCTTTGATTCTTTTCACAGGACGGATTCAGTCCTAACAAGCAGTTACACAAGCTGCAGACTGGAACTCTGGGCTCATACACGTTTTTTGACTGAAACTGTGCACTGAAGGAGCACAGGTTTCTTTCCCTTCACTGCCAAAGCTAAACTGAAACTCCAACAGACAAACCGGGCACTTCCTTTGAGTTCCTCCCAGTTCTTGACTGGATTGGCTGTCACTCACAATAGACTGCTGCTGTTGGTCCAAAAAGGCGCCTAAGTCTAAACTACATCTCCCAGAGTCACTGCCCATGCAATCCTCTTGTGGCTGGCTCAGATTATGAGTCCAAGTTCTGATTCGTCCAAGGCACCATTTTAAAGCTAGCTTACCCCACACTGATTGGTCCAGTTCAGCAGTTCAAAACCAGAATGGGGAACTAGGCAGACACAGTTCTGACTGCAAAGAAAGCAGGTTAGACAAACTGTATTTTCATTATTACTCTACATGATTTCTGGCAAACAGTTACATCTTTCAGATAGGTTCCCTTTGCACTCCTAGTGACTGCAAAAATGGAGTGAATTGGCAGCAGCTTGAGTGGTACTCAATCAAAGAAACACACAGTCCCCCATACAAACTAATTATGTCTGCAAGCAGACACCTCTTAAAGAGACAGTACCAGAGGTTCTAAAAACACTCACTGATAAATGGCTTAAACGCCAAACACCATTCAGGCTTGGAGCATTCAAGCAAGCTCCTGAAAGTCTTTTGGGAACCCCCATTTGCAGGGGGGTTACACTTTAATGCGATGGGAACTTTCATAGCATTACAACAGTCACACAAACATCATCCTGCGACAATAACAATTGTAAAAGCAACATATTAAGCAGTCTGGTGCTGGCTGTTCATGGGTTGACTGGTAGGAGTTTCACGGGCAACAGCACTGCACAGGCATCCATGGATTTCAGTTGGCACAGACAAGTCCAGCAGACAGCAGCCATTGTGGACACTGTAAGAGAAAACTAATTTCAGTCATACAGAACTGTTCATTTCGTATACTCATTGGAGGAGTCTCTAGGGACTTGTGAAAAGCGTTCTCAGAAAAACGGGTCAAAATAGTTTTTTAGCCACTAGCAAACATGGCTACTGACTGGGGAAAACCCAGTAACCCCATATACATTCCCATCACCCAAGCTGGTGTATTTACTGAAATGTGTTCTGCAGTACAAAGCGCACAAGGTTAACATAAACTTACTAGCCTGATACAGAATACACCAGCATTCTGACCTCTGAAAAAGGAATCCTGATTGTACTGATTTGTTATGCCATTGTCATTCAAGAAGCATTAAAAACCAACGTCATCCTATCGTATAACATTGTAAAACTGTAGAATGCAGTTGGTAATAAGGGTTCCCTGTACCAGCTGTATATTATAAACTCACAATTGGTAATTGTGTTGCCACCATCATTTCAAAAACATGCTGCTTAATTGGGACACAGTACCCCCTTTGGATTAATCTACATTACAGTGGTTACCTAAAATTGGAATTGGCTAGCTACCATTACTCACAGTGGCGCCAGCCGATCGGCATGATCCCACTGCATCTGGTGTGCCTTTTCGCATCTCTTGTCAGACATTCTTGATTTTTACTAGTCAGGCTATTAATTAGTTTTTTGTTTTACCTTATTAAAGGCAGGGTTCAGCTGTGGTTACACAGGAGCAGCGTTGAATACACATCGGTCAGAAGCTCCACATCAGTGAACAATTTGTCCGCTATATCAAGGTACAGTACAGTCCTTCAATTTCCCTTTCAAGCATCTGCTGTATTTGCATGTCTTTCCAACAGTCCTATTCTTGCATTTCTAAGGTTAATCTCTTCATTGACAAGATGGAGGCTGAAAAACACAAGCAGCCATCTGGAGCACATGTCCGAAAGGCAAAACGTGTGTTGAAAGGAGGAAATTGTAAAGATGTGTAGGGTGATGCAGTCCTTCCTCACTCAAGGTTCATCAGCCTCTGGGTAAGAAATGCATACTTGACAATGCATTATATTATAAAGAGCACTGGCAGTTGTTTGGCGCAGTACATTTAAAGTTGGAGCATTTGTGCGTTTCAGGGTAGGCAACACGGAGCCACAGCCCAGGAGTGCCACAGAGAATGCATTGGATAACTGTTTATTACTCATGAGAGATGACATAGAAGTTGAATATTCAACATTGCATGCCATTATCGAGGAAACTAATGTCACCTGTCAATTATTGGACACCTCTGAAGAACTTGCCCTTGACAGCTGTTCCCTGGATGAAC
Source organism: Neoceratodus forsteri (assembly GCA_016271365.2). Taxonomy (NCBI): domain Eukaryota; kingdom Metazoa; phylum Chordata; order Ceratodontiformes; family Ceratodontidae; genus Neoceratodus; species Neoceratodus forsteri. The sequence goes on along the minus strand of CM057450.1, from coordinate 651,953,804 downwards.
CTACCTTGATGGAAGCTGTCCAGAATCAAAGCAGTTCCCAGGAAGAACACACCATTGAAGCTTTCCAGACAACCAGATGTCTACTGGAAGTAGTGGTCACTGTGAACACCCCAACTAAGAGCATCCCCCGGGAACTGGATCAGAATCCCTATAGTGCTGAAGACCTTGGCTGTTTTAATTGGGCACATCTTACAGATGCTGAAAAGAAGCAAATTCTGGAAACACAGTGGCTACCACCACCAGACTTTCACTTTCCAGGGTGTCTAATGGGTCCTGAAGGCCCAAGATAGCGTTTCAAGCATTTTAATACACAGCTGTAGAATGATTACAGATTTGCAAGGTATTCAAAGACGTTGGATGATGTATTCTGCGCTCCATGCTTTGTATTCAGTTCCAGTTACATGATTCTGGTATCTACACCAATGAGTGATTGGTCCAATGGTAAGAAGACTCTGGAAAGGCACAGCAAAGCAAAGGACCATGGGAATGCTGTTGCTAGAGCAGGTGCATTTCCTTCAGTCTGTGTTGGGAAGTTAAGAACAGCAAGCCAATCTCTTCTGGAGTGCGCCAACAAAATGACAGAGGACCATGCATGTCCTACGTCGCATAAATGTGATTATTCTCTTTTGTGGAAGGCATCTAAGAAAATCTAGTGTGCTTGGCAACTTTAATGCCATGGTACAGTACACTGCAGCAATGGATCCATAGCTACAAGAACACATCACTGCAGCTCCAAGGAATGTCACGTACATGTCACCGCAAATTCAAAATGAATTGATAAGGGTAATGGGACAACAGGTGCAGAGACAAATATTGTGCAATGCAAAGGAAACAAAGTGGTACAGCTTCATAGCTGATGGTACTATGGACATTTCCACAAAGGAACAGATATCTTTATCTGTGCGCTATGTGTATCGTGACGCTTCTGGGAATGTCGAAATACATGAAGATTTTGTGGAATTCACTGAAGGATTTGTCAGCACCGGCCAGGGTCTTGCAGCCCTGTTTCTATGGTGGTTAACAGCTTGGGGCATAGATCCAACACTGATGAGAGGACAAGGCTATGACAAAGGCAGCAACATGAGTGGTAGATTCAATGGCATGCAAGCAAAGATCAAGACAGTGGCCCCAGAAGCAATGTATGCTGTTTGCAAGGCTCACAGCCTGAACACTGCAATTGCCCACTCATGTTCCATGAGGCAAATAGCAAAAATCTTTGATACTACTGAGAAAATAATCTTGACACTGAAATCATCATATAAGCGCCATAATGCCTTTCTGTCAGAGCTCAGAGAATTCCGCAATCTCCCATCTGACTATGATGATGAGCCAGCAGACCGTATATCATCAATTCCTGCAGCTGGAAACACCAGATGGATGAGCCAAACTGATTCTCTGTCAAGATTCAAAGACAAGTTTCTGGTGGTAGCCAGCATGCTAGAAAAGATAGCTGAATATGACAGTGAAGGGGACAGACTGTTGGCTGCAATACTGAGATTTGATTTCCTTGTGGCACTGTGTAGTGTGGATTTTGTTTTGACCAGAACAAAACCACTCCATCTTTACCTGCAACAGGTCAGCATTGATCTAATTCAGGCCTCTGAAGAAACCTCCACATTATTGAAAGACTGAAGGACATGAGGGAGAGTTCAGAGAAGACATTTGGGGAGCTGTATCGCAAGATCGTGGCTTTGGCAGATGCTGCGTGTATCGAAGAGTCAGTGCCCCGGACATGCAGAAGGCAAATGCAACACAATAATATCAATGCTGCCACTGCTAAAGAATACTACAGGCGTAATATATTTATTCCGTTTTTAGACCATGTGATTTCTGAACTGCAGGAGCAGCTAATCGACTGCCACCCTCTTTTCCTTGCCCAGTACCTTGTGCCAAAAAAACTTGGGTTTCTGCAGGAGGCACAGATGGCAGACGTGTTTGCTGCCTATCAAATGGACCTAAGCAGCTTGGAGGACCTTGAAGTAGAGTTGGAACTATGGAACACAAAGTGGTGTGGTGTACCTTTGGCAGACAGACCAGATTCGATTCTGACGACCTTGCAACAACTAAATCCAGATATTTATCCGAACATAAATGCCGCCTTATCAGTCTTGGCCACCATGCCAGTCAGTGTGGTGAGTGCAGAATGATCATTCAGTGCCTTGCGGAGGATCAAGACCTGGCTCAGAGGCAGCATGAGCGAAGAACGCCTTACAGGACTTGCTCTTCTGCATATATATCAGGATATTGACATTGATGTAGAGCGTGTGCTCAAAGACTTTGATCCGTGCAAAGACAGAAGATTTTCAAGCACATAATGGATTTCAGCAATTGAGCTGTGCCACTGTAACAACTGGCAATCTTGCATGGGGATCAATAACTAGGGTAACATCTGGAGTGGTGTGGTATGGATCAAGAACTGAACATCTGGTGTGGTGTCTGGAAGGCTGAAGGGAAAGAAGAGTGGGATGAAATGTCCCATACAAGCATTGTGGATTTAAGTCGCAATGCACAAGAGGCAGCATTCTATGTATGTGACCGGAAGAAAAACCAGAGCACCACTGAGGTTACCCTATCCCTCTTACTGTAATCTACTGCCTGGTATGTTTCAGTTGCTGACTTGGCTGTGGCTATTCCTGGGCTGCAGCAGTACAAGACTACATTTTGATTGGATTGGGAGCTTTGCTGTCTGCTGTGTGTGTGTGTGTGTGTGTGTGTGTGTGTGTGTGTGTGCATGCGCCTGCTTGTGTGGTTTTCAGTGGAGTAGCGAACATGCTATGCTATTGTGGTACAGGCTGTTTGGGGCGTAGCGGTTTAAAACTGGTCCAGAACCAAACCCAGAGGTATGGGCTCTTTGGTGTGAATGGTTTAGGTGATGGTTATAGTACTGTAAGCAAAACCCGAGCACCACTGAGGTTACCCTATCCCTCTCTTACTGTAATCTACTGCCCGTTATGTTTTGGTTGCCGACTTGGCTGTGGCTATTCCTGGGCTGCAGCAGTAGAAGACTACATATTGATTGGACTGGGAATTTGGCTCTCTGGTGGGTGTGGGTGTGTGTGTGTGTGTGTCTGCTTGTGTGGTTTTCAGTGGAGTAGTGAACATGCTATGCTTTTGTGGTACGGAGCTTTTTGGGGCGTAACGGTTTAAAACTGGTCCAGAACCAAACCCAGAGGTATGGGCTTTTTGGTGTGAATGGTTTAGGTGATTGTTACAATACCGGAAGCAAAACCCGAGCACCACTGAGGTTACCCTATCCCTCTTTTAGTGTGTGTGTGTGTGTGTGTGTGGACCTCTGTGGGACTGGCTACCTTTATATGGTACAGAGGCTTGTCACAATGCAATATTGTAACCAAAACCCAGTCTGTTACACCTTTTGGTGGTGTGGCTAGTGGTGTGCTGGCATATAATACAGAAAATAACACATTGGGCGAGGGGGTATGGATGGGGTAGGGGTTGCTCACCCTAAGGGGGGGTAGCAGTGACTCCACACTTGGTGTGCAGTTCAGAAATTCCTGGCTACACCCCTACTTACACCTATACTTGGTGGGTTAACTGTAACAGTGTGGCCATGCTCGTTACTGTACGTGTGTGTGTCTGTGTGTGTGTGTGTGTGTGTGTTTATCTGTCTCTGTGTGTCTGCATGCGAGTATGTGTCCAGCCTGAGAGGGCATGAACATTACAGATGTCGTTTTTCAAATTCTGCCCAAAACATGTATTCACACTTGAGGTGCGAAATGATGGCTTGGCTAATATTTTTTCCTTTTTATAAATGACTCCTGTCATGATCAGAAAGGAGGAGTCCTAAAAAACCCTATGTGTAAAATTTGGGGTAAAAATGTTTAAAAAAAGATAAGAAATATTGTGTGCAGCACCAGCCACTGGTCCAGTGGGTACTGTGTTGCCCTTATGTGCAGGTGAGCTGTGTTTTGGTAGAAGCATAGACAATGGCAGCAGAAAAAGACCAGTGGTCCATACAGTCCACCCATAGTTCCCCATCAAACCCTGTCCAATCTATTGTCCATTCAAGGTACTAGCATCACTGTGCACCTACCCATTCCCTTCCCTACTACTACTACTACCACCCTGGCTGGAAGACTGTTACATAGTTCCGTCACCCTTTCTGTTAAATAAGACTTTTTCATACCTCTCTTGAACTTCCCACCTGTCTATTTCCACTCATGCCCCAAAGTACCTGAACTGTTACTCATGTTACACAGCTGTTACTGTTCCAGCATAAAAACCACTTAGATATAACTAAATCTACACAGATACAGCTATGCTAAAAAGACAGAAATGTAACAGAGAGGCAGCTGAGTTATAAAGACATAAAGGCCACAGAGATACAACTGTGTTACTGTTCCAGAATTAAAGCCCCAGAGATACAGGGAACACAGGGAGGGGCGGAGTTACTGTGGATCACCCTAGAGACAGGGAATGGAGCCACTTTTTGCACTAGTGTGATCGACAGACCTCTAGCACAGGAGGAGATGGATAAGGCTCCATTCTGGGCCCTGTACTATTCTTCCTCTTTGTTAATTCTCCCCCAAGACATATTCACCCCCACCAAACTCACACTTCATGTGATCGATGCAGCCCTTTAATGCAGTGATGAAAACCCCTCTACACTTCGCCATAATCTCCTATCTGATTTTAATAGACTCCACTTCTAGTTCACTGCATGTGGTCTTGTCCTCGATGGCAAAAAAGCCAAATCCATGGTTTTCTTAGATATCAGAAAACACACAGACTTTGATGTCACCCTTACAGACAATGACAGCAACCTGATCAAGAGTATTTGGGCCAGATTTTCAAAGCCCTGAAAAAGATGTATGGTGCTTGCGTCAAATATGTCTGACACAACAGGTGCCTTGTATCAAGGCATGCGCCCAGAGCTGTTTTGCAAAGCAGCCTGCATCAAACACAGGAAGCATGCACCAAAGGGGGCTTGCACCAGCCTTGCACCGCAAAAGTGATGGTGGCATGGTGCTAGGGGGGTTTGTGGCAGAAGCAGGCTGCCATATCCCCAAATGTTGCATTTTCAAACCCATCTCCAAGAACAAAGGTCTAAGCAAGCAATAATACCCAACAGGGTGGGTGATACTGGGCAACACCAGACCACCCAGCGGCGTAATGAGGCCCGACACTACAGGCAGAGGGCCTTATAGCCCCTGGGCCGTCTGGTATTGCCCATACTGCCCACCCTGGAGGGTATTATTGCGCTTAGAAAATGGATACCATCAAAAGTGAATTTTAATGAAAAATGGTAATTAAAAATTATGTTAAAGTCAGTTTTGTTATGAAATAGTTCCTCCGCCTGCATTAGAATGTGTTTTTATGCTGTCTGCATACTGTTGGTATTGACGCTAGAGGGCACTGTAGCTCTTATTGTGGAGGCAGGATTCACTCGCACCCCATCGTTCCCTGTTATACAAAAAAAGTATTTAACTTCATCCCCCCAGTCTCTTGTTATGGTTGTTCAGTGACAAACTCAGTTTTCGTCTCTTTCTGCTTGACTCACCCCCCCGCTTGGGAGTTGTAGCTGTTACACGCACGGCCTGCCACTTTAAAGTAGGAAGTGCACACTGGGAGGTACGTTGTGGCATGGGAGCTCTGTAAGTGTTTCAGATCCAACGCTTTCGGTTTTTGTTAACTTGTTTAGCGCTTCCTCTTTCGTGGTGGATTGCCATCAGGGATTTCAGTGGTTGAGATGGAGTTACACCGGGAAGCTAATTCAAACAAAGTTGAAGATAAATGTAGTATTTTTTTAAACAGGAAGCGTGTTTTTTTCTGTTATTTTGTTTACATTTGTAAAATGAAATCAAGACACAAGGCACACAGGCTCTTTTTGTGTTTTTTTTTTTATTTATTTATGCACTGAACTTTGAACCCAATTTTTAAGTGTCACCCTCCCCCAGTGTCAGCACCAGCTCAATGGGAGTCTGTATGGAGAAACAGGAAAAGATTGGAGCAGATTGCTCGCATGTGACAAGACACTGCATTTGATCAGTTAAGGATATGAATTTTGTTTCATTAAAAAAGAAAGAACAAATATTGATTGCCTTGTTTCTGTGATTTTTCTAAGTGGGGATGCAGTGAACAGGAGCTGGACTGGCTCCGATTATCCTCGCCAGTAATCACTTGGCGGGGGGTTGCTTGTTCACATTGCTGGAGCACAGACCGAGTGGGAGGATAGAAGGTAACTGACTTCGCTTAGTCTGTTTCTGTTAGAACTCGGGAGCCCTTACTGTAGTGAGAAGCTGATGTGCTCTACAGAAGATGTCACGGTGCTGCTCCTGAATTCGGCATACTGTACACTCGGACAATAAGGGTTGCGTTCATTACATAGGGAGTTCTGATACATAGGGGTTAGATTGGAGCCCTACAGTGACATTTGCTGTACTTTGAGTGATTACACTACTTTGAAACAGCAGGCAGCTATTTCTTTTTGTTGTTATTTTCTTTCAGTTAGGCAGCATTACAAAGCAGGCAGAATGGGGTGGGCAGCTGCCAACTCGCTCGCTTAGCGAGCTAAAAAAAAATGGTGGCATTTTAAAACTGAAAATTCTATGCACAAGCATTTTAGAATGAAATCAGGCAACATAGACGGGGCCTTATTTTTTGCCGGTCTCTATTGCCTGATACCAGACTGGGTGGTGGTTGCCATTATCCAATCAAAAGCAAGGATTTTCCCTACCCATTTTCTAAGTACAATTAGACCAGACAAGGCCAAAGTCAATTGTTATAATACAGTAATATAGTCCATCCCTGGTGATCTAGGGACTCCCCCCCCCCCCAATCCCTGATATATCCATAATGTGCAATATTAAATTAAATGGCATTCCCTGGTAAGCTAGACCCCTCCCCATACTGGTATGCCAGTAATGCACAACAGTAGTGCTAACAGTACATTTCTTGTGAGTTAGGGTCCCCACCCTCAGCCCCATATGCCCAAATATGGAAATGCTGTCATCCTCCCATCCTGGTGGTCTAGTGGCCCCCCAACACCCACCCCACCAGATAGTGCTCACACCCCACTCCCCCCATGCCAAACCCCAAATGAGTAACCGGCAGAGCCCACCTCACACCACCACAGCCAGTCTCCAAATGAGCTATCAGAGTGCATACTATATACAGTAGATGCTCTGACAATTCATTTGGCAACCAGCCGTGGTGGTGTGAGGAGAACTGTGATGGTCGCATGAATAGGGTTCGGAATGGGGAGGAGTTGGGTGGTGGGCACTACCTGGAGGGTTGGGGGAATGGGGAGGCCACTAGACCACCAGGTGGGAATGATGTTGGCATTTCCATATTCGGGTATATGGGGCTGGAGGCAGGGACCCTAGATAGCAAGTAATGTACTGTTATGCATTACTATTGTGCATTACTGGCATACCAGGGCTGGGGGGGGGGACAAGTTCACCAGTGAATGCCATTTAATGTAATATAACACATTATGGGCATATCAGGGATTGGAGAGGGGCCGCTAGAGCACCAAGGACAGATTGTGTTAATATAATACCACATTACAGCATATCGGGTTGCCTTTCTGAGGGCACAGCTGCCACCCTGACACCACGCAGCTGTTGTGGCACACCTCATGGGTATGCCATCTGTTCAGCCCACTGACACTGTTGGTGTAAGCTGTGGGACTTAAGTGCCAGGACCCTGTCCCATTGAGAATCAGGCACAGGGTCCCTGCTGCACCGGCACTCGGCACAAGCTGCTATTGTCGCAGCTTGTGACCAAGCTTTGAAAATCCTGCCCTTTGAATTTAAATACCTTGGGATCCTCCTTGACAGCCATTTTACTTTTGATAATCACATAAACCTACTCATCAAAAAAATGCACCAAAGACTAGGGATTCTATACCATATTAAACAGTTCCTCACTCCGGACTTCAGAGCCTGGCTTGCCAGCAGCTTACTGCTCCCACTCCTTAACTATGTTCCCCTAGTCTATCCCCCACCAAATAAAAACTCAGACAGACTGAAATCCACCTACAGTACCACAGCATCCTCTGGTTTGTTAAGGGTCTCCCCAGAACAACCCATCACTGCACTCTTTACAGAATGGAAATTGACTCCCCCCAAGAGGACAGATTCAACAGCAAAACCTGTACCTTCTTCTTCAAATCCCACAAGGGTCTACTCCCTGACAGCACCACCTCCCTTTTAACCAGGCCTACTCATCCACACACCTCTAGACTTACCTCGAGTAGCATCTTTGCAATTCCACTATACCGCACCTCCCATGGTCAGTGCTCACTTGCGTACTGGAGCACAAAACACTTCAATGCACTGCCTCGGTCTCTCTCAATGCCCGTCCATTGCTGTCTTCAAAAGCACAATAACAAACTTCCTCCTTAACAATTCTGCATCTAACTGCCCTAACCTATATCTTCCTTTTTCTCTTTCTCATTTTACTTCCCTTAATCACCTTGCCTTCCCTCAGTCCCATAAATTTCCCCAACAAAGCTCTGTAATTATGGTACTACTAATTTATGTTAATTCATTATGGCAATACCACTATCGATTTGTACTTATTCCTCTGATTTGTACATAATTTAGTGTAAAGTTCTATGTTTTTACCTCATATTTTTGTACATAATTATCCAGTATTTTTGTGTATGATTTCTGTAAATGTATTCTTGCCCTGCCTGTACTTGTCTTCCTCCTTACCACATCCACTGGATGCTTGTAAAAATGAGCAATTTTGCTCACATAGCTTTCAAGTATAAAATAAAAATGAAATGTAAAGAAATGAACTGGTGGGAGCCATCTAAAAGATGGCAAATAAGGGGGAAGCGCTGCTGGTGGGGGATTTCAATCTGCCAGATGTAGATTGGATCATCCCAGTCGCAGCTTCAGCTAGGAGCAGGGACAACCTGGAATCCCTGCAGGGGGTGTTCTGTAGGCAACTAGCAAAGGAGCCTACTCCTGAGGGAGCAATATTGGAACTTGTACTGACTAACAGGGACAGTGTTGCAGACATCATAGGGGGTGTCCACCTGGAGACCACTGATCGCCGTATGGTGTGGTTCAATATAAGGACCGTGGCAGAAGAGAACCACACAAAGGTAAGGGTCCTGGACTTCTAGAGGTTCGATTTTACAAAGATAGGGGAATACCTCAGGGATGTACTGGCAGGGGAGTGGATGACTTGGGTGGAGCAGAGGAACAGTGGGCAAAAATAAAAGCGGAGATAATGAGGGCAACTTACCTCTGCATCAGGCAAGTAAGCAAAAGCAAGAGGAAAAAGAAACTGCTATGGTTCTCAAAAGAGGTGGCTAGAAAGATAAGGGCAAAAAAGTAAGCATTGAGGAGGTATAAGGAGACACAGAGGGAGGAGGAGGCTAGGGAGATGTATCTGGAGAAGCAGAGGGAGGCAGGTTAAGCAATCAGAAGCGCAAAGATGCAATCGGAGGAGAAAATAGGTCAGGCAGTAAAGAAAAGGGAAAAGACATGTTATAGGTATGTAAGCAAATGGAGAAAGACCAGGAGAGGGATTATAAGACAAAGGAGGGAAAGGAGGTATGTGTGGAAGGGGACAAGGAAAAAGCAGACACCCAACTAATACTTATGTTCAGTGTTCATGGAAGAAAGGGAAGGAGAGGTGCCACAGATCAGTGTCAGGGGCATCGAAGGAAGGGAGGTGGAAACTAGCCCATTTACAGAAGAGAGAGTCCTGAAGGAACTTTTGAATCTGAAAGTGGACAAGAAGATAGATCATGATGGGATACACCCAAAAATATTGAGGGAGTTTATAGAGGTGGTGGCTGCACCTCTGACAATCCTATTCAACCACTGACTGGAGACAGGAGTGGTCCCGGAGGACTGCAAAAGGGCAGATGTAGTCCCAAGTCATAAAAGTGGGAGCAGGGAGGAGGCTTACAATTACAGTCCAGTCAGCCTGACTTTAGTGGTGGGGAAATTAATCGAATCACTATTGAAGGAAAGGATAGTGGAATATCTTGAATTTAGTGGCTTACAAGATCTGAGGCAGCATGAAGTCACTGGGGGTAGGTCATATCAAACAAATCTGATAGATTTCTGACTGGGTGACTGATAGAGATGCAATGAATTATTAATCCGCCCGCAAAGTGGATGCGAAGTGGGCACTTTGCGTCCGTGGAGCACAACGCAAAGTGGACCCTGTAGAGTGCTCACTTCACATTATTATTACCACTTCGCATTCTCATTATGCCTTAACGCGAAGTAAGGCGAAGTGAAAAGTAAATAGGCACATCACATGGCTTGCAATACTGTAAGTCACATGCTTTAGCCAGGCAGGAAGGAAGTGAGTCAGAGAAGCAGTTTCACTTTCTCCTTTGCATTTGTAGAGGGAGGAAGCAAAATTGTGAGAGGAGAGGAGTTTGCTTGGCTTTCATTTCTTTTTACTGCCAGAACCCAGAACAAGCAAACAGCTTTTTTAAAAGCTATTTTATTTAGTTTTTATATTGTCTTAGTGTTTTTTTGTTAGTGACTTTTTTTGTATAAGTTTTGTTTTGTGTGTGTGACTGACTGCGTGTGTGTGTGTCCACTGTCTGTGTGCACGTGTCATCTCGTGGACTCAGGAGGATGGAGGGTCACATAGGAGAAGGCGAGTCACTGGCCCGTGGGCACGTTAGGAGGGGAGGAGTGTGGACCCGTGGGGGGTGGGGCGGTCTTGTGATGTTGGACTGCTCCAGACTCCTGGCTGGTGTTGTTTTCCCCGCTGAAGCAACAGGAGCAGCAGCAGCACCAGTACTACCGGTGGCTGCTGCGCATCCACCTTCTCCGCCACTACCACCACTACCACCACCACCACTAGCAGCAGCTGTTGGGGCTCCAGCAGCACCCCCTCCACCACCTCCACAGCCACAGGAGGTGGCCCCAGCAATTGTAGGTGGTGGGACTCATGCCCGATGTGTGAGGACTGTGTCTGGTCCCCCCTGTAGCTCCCCAGCATGGGAGTTTTTTAATTGTATGGGGGGGAGACATCCCAGTAGTGGAGTGCCATGTGTGTGGTGTGCTGGTGTGCCGTGGCCCCCCTGGGACACATTTGGGGACCAGTGGCCAGGGCACCCACATGCTGAACCACCACAGGGCAGAGTGGCAGGCTGCCATGGAAGGGACCAAATGTCTACCTGCTGGCCTTTCCGTGGCAGTGGCCAAGGGTGCTGCTGGGGTGGGAGATGTGTCTTGCAGCAGTCCCTGCCGCAGCTGGAGGAGGAGGGCTACTACATCAGCTGCTCCACCACCACTGCCATCACAGCCACCAGCCCCACTACCTGGATTATCCACTGCAGTGGACCCCGGAACAGTCTCTGCAAGCCAGTCTGTCCTCGGCCTGGTGTGGACAGCACTTGAGGAAAATAATGAGCGTTTCAGTGCTTTGGAGCAGCAGGTTAACAGAGTGGAAGCACAGCAGCAGCAAATACTTTCAATGCTGCACCTCCTGCTGGACCACCACAGCGTCCCACGGCCATAGTAAGTCAGAGGATTGTTTCTGCCCCCACACCCACCCCACCCCTTTCCTGACCCCACCACACTACTGTGTTGTACTTATTTGTGTGTTTTTTGTTTGTTATTGTTTAATCATACACATTTTCCCTTCCAGGGGAATCTTTCTTGCACCACATAGTGCAATACATTTTTGTGAAAACCAGACATAATTTCATTACAGTGTGTCACGTGATGGAGGAATTCCCGTGCTTAAAATCTGCCTACATTCTGCCTCCCTTCTCAGCAACGTTGGGATGTGATGGCAGGGAGAGCATGTGTGCATGCTCCTTACAGTGAATATCCAATTGTCCGGCAGGTTTCTGAATGTTTCTTTATATTATAAAGGTCAGTTTGTGGTGAAATATGTGGCCACTTTTCCAATAAGAAGAGCTTTGTTAGTGGAAACATCCCCACATTTCACCACAAAGTAAACCTTATAACATAAGGAAACATTGGTTGGGATAGCTGCTGGACATTCACTATAGTGGAGAATGCACCTGCGCTCCCAATGGCATCACATCCTAACGTTGCTGAGAAAGGGTGGCAGAAAGTGGATGGCTTTTCTGATTGGTAATTCCTCCGTCACGTGACTCACTCTAATGAAATTATGGGTGGTTTTCACAGAAATATATTGCACTCTGTGGAGCAAGAAATATTCCAGTGGGAGTAATGACCTCACATATTAGTTTATGTGCATCACCATAACTATGTAATGTGGTGAATCTCTGTAAAGCAGCAGCACAACAATCTGTTGATAATTCTGACCTATATTTTTTTTATGCTATGTTACAACTTCATTTACTTACTTCCTGACTGACTGGAATGATACAATTATTTGCAGTAGTTGAGTCTGCTATACTACCTTTTTTCATCTGTGAAATAATGAAAAGAGCATTCCTTTTAAATTGGCGCTGACCAGGTGTTTGCCATTGTTTTGCTGTGCTTTTCTTTATCACATCAAGTAGTTGTTATATACACTTCTGTTGTTAATTAACAGTTATTCATCAGGCAGTGTTTTATGACACCACGAAACAATATTTATTGAAAAGCAGCTGCAAATAAATACAAACCTGGTCCGAATAATATTGTAAGACATGATCATTTTTTTTCCATTCATGAAAAAAAGTTGTCAAGTAAGTAAAGCAGACATAAATTGTGAAAGGAACAGTATCATTCAAGTCACGACTCGGAGGTAAGTAGTGGTGGCTGTGGCAATGTAAAGTAGCATAAAAAAGTACAGTTCAGAACTGTGAGGACATTCTTGTAATGCTGCTTTAATTGTAAAAAATGTCAGTATGAACATCACGATCCCACAGCAACAATCACAGAACACACAAAAGTGGCACAGAATCGCCAGATTTTTTCTGCAGTCCCATAATGCATCCTGCTTGTGTGCAGAAAATTGACAAGTGGTAACGAAGTGAAATTAGACTGTTTCAGCACATACAAAGTCCCCCAAAATGAATGGTGCACTCAGTCATGCGCATAAAAGTGGCACAGAGTTCCCAGATTTTCTCTGCAGTCCCAGAATGCATCCTGCTTGTGTGCAGAAAATTGACAAGTGGTAACAAAGTGAAATGGGATTGTTTCAGCAAATGCAGAGTACCCCAGAATTTATTCCGCAGTCACTTATCACGCAGTGCCCTAAAATATGACCGTGAGAGAACTGTTGCTGGTCCAATGTGTGCTGCGATTGAGCAAATGCAATATGATCATCTCAACTGGATGGAAGGGTGCCTTTGTCTGTACACTAATAGCAGCCTTGGTGAGTTGATATATATATATATAGATATATATATATTTCTGTAGTTTGTAGGTGACGGGGGGTTGACATGGACATGTACTCATGGTATTGTTCTGTATCACAGGTCACAGACACTGTTGGTGTGAACATTCCAGTGCTCGATTACAACTTTATACGTAGACATTTGCAATGGATAACTGTCAAGCACATGAAGATAAGTATTTTTTTTTTTTTTTTTGGGTGGGGGAAACATATTTGCAGGTTTGTCTGTAATGGTTACTTATTTTTTTTACTCCTTCACAGATTTCATCTGCATCCTTTTCGAGTCTGGTGTGATGGTCATGGTCATCTAATGAAACGACTTCTGCATGTTGCATGTGCGCCCCAGCCCAGGAGGGGGGCCTGATGTTGAAGAACTTGTTTGGATAAGGCCACTTTGTCAGAACAACAAAGCATCTGGAAGTTTCCCAAAAAAATTAAATGCATGACTTCTTACAACTTAATTGTTATGTGTCCATCCCTGGTTTTCAAATCTCAATCCCTAAAGTCAAGTTACGTTTCAAAGACCCATCTTGTCAACTAACATAACCTGTTGTGTCCAATATTTGCTGCAGTCTTTACAAAACAATGAAATGGATGAAATAAAATCTTCATACTTACCAGAATGGATTTCACATGGACTTTATATCGGTTCCTCTCTGTACGGTACAGCTACAGCATCTTTCCCAACTAGTATTAGCGATGGAGCCTGTTTTAATTCTCCTGTAAAAGAAACAAAAGAAGTGTACCGTATGTGTTTTGCCACTGCGGCTCTGAAAAGCTACAGAAAACAAAACATACAACTAAAGGAAGTGAAGCAGCATAACAAACATGAGTACACATGCTCACTTTATGGTTTAAATATTAAGAAGCTGGTGATGGTGGGGGCCAGAGAGACTCATGGTGGAAGACTTAGATTTATTTATTAATTATTTAGTGTTTGTTGACTGGGTAAGTGCACTAGACAAATCCTGCCTATTTTCAGGCACGACCCGGGGGAGGGGGATACAGATGAATGGCAACTGACCTTGAACTGGATGAAGCTGTCAGTGGTCTTTTTTGTGAATGGTGGAAATTTGGCCATTGCACTGGGGAAATTCCCCTGCTCTTTTTCGAGAAGTGCCATGGGATCTTTAACATCCACCTGAACTACCACCAGAACAGGCAGATGGGAACTCGGTTTAACGTCTCATCCGAAAGACGGCACCTCAGGAGTGCAGCACCCCCCCTCATGCTCACTACAGTGTCAGTAATGGGATTTTAACTCAAGTGCCTGGTCTGGGGATAGAACCCACAGCCTACTGATCTCCTGGCCTCAGAGGCCAGTGTGCTACCTGCTGAGCCACTGACACTGCTTCACATCACAGTCCCATGGTGGTGGTGGTCCAGGGGGCAGACAGACTCATGGTGGCAGACTTGGATAACATCAGTCCCGGTGGTGGTGGTGGTCCGGGGGGGGCAGAAAGACTCATGATGGCAGTGGATAACATAATTTCCGGTGGTGGTGAAGGTGGTCCGGGAGGCAGACAGACTCATGGTGGCAAACTTGGTTAACATCAATCCCGGTGGTGGTGGTGGTTGGGGGGGCAGACAGGCTCAAGGTGGCAGACTTGGATAACACCACAGTCATGGTGGTGGTGGTCCAGGGGGCAGACAGACTCATGGTGGCAGTGGTGGCAATGGATAACATCAGTCCCAGTGGTGGTGAAGGTGGTCTGGGGGGCAGACAGACTCATGGTGGCAGACTTGGATAACATCAGTCCCGGTGGTGGTGGTGGTGGTGGTCCGGGGGGGAACAGGCAGACAGACTCATGGTGGCAGACTTGGATAACATCAGTCCTGGTGGTGGTGGTCCGGGGGGGGGCACACTGCCTTTTAAATACTGCAGCTAAAACCTGCCAACATTACATAGAAACATAGAAACATAGAATTTGACGGCAGATAAGGACCGCTTGGCCCACCCAGTCTGCCCATTTCCCTGCCTACTGGATAAGCTGCAGATCCTAGTTAACCAGCAGCCTACTTCTTCCTACCCCATCCCCTAGAATTGCCTTATGACTGTCCCATGCATGCTTGAATTCCACCACTGTTTTTGACTTACGACTCTCCTCCGGAAGGCCGCTCCATGCATCCATAACCTCTCTGAGAAAAAATACTTCAAATTACCTCTGAGCTGCCCCCCATCTATCTTCAAATTGTGCCCTCAATCTTGCACACCTCTTTTTGAAAGATGCTACACTCTTGGACTTTGTTAATTCCCTTGAGGTACTTGAAAGTTTCTATCATGTCCCCCCTCTCCCTCCTTTCCTCGAGGCTATACATATTAAGCTCCTTTGGTCTCTCTTCATATGTCTTCCAGTGCAGACCCTGCACCATTTTAGTTGCCCTCCTCTGGACAGCTTCCATCCTGTCTATGTCTTTGCAAAGACTGGGTCTCCAGAACTGCACGCAGTACTCCAGATGGGGTCTGACCAGCTGTCTGTACAGAGAGATAATAACTTCCTGTTTTCTACTGGTGATGCCTCTCCCTATGCATCCCAATATCCCCCCAGCCCTCATTGCTGCCCTTTCACATTGCTTGCCCACCTTTAGGTCATCTGATATGACTACCCCAGGTCCCTTTCCATTTTTGTTGTTGTTAGTATCTCACCCCCATTGTGTACTCTTCCCTGGTTTTTGTTTCCCAGGTCATTACCTGCACTTCTTAGCACTGAATCTAAGCTGCCACATTTGACCATTCCTCTAACCTTGCCAAGTCCCTTTTCATCCTTTCCACCCCACCTTGTGCATCAACTCTGTTGCAGATCTTTGTGTCATCTGCAAAGAGACATCTTTCTTCCAGTCCCTCTGCAATGTCGCTATAAAGACATTGAAGAGGACCGGTCCTAATACTGAATCCTGCACCACTAGTAACCCCCCTTTCATCAGAGTGGACCCATTTACTATTACTCCTGTGTCCTATTTTCCAGCCAATTTTTACCCAGGCTGTCATCCTGGGACCCACCCCAGGCTAGCTAACTTGTATAGTAATCTTTGTGTGGACTGTGTCAAATGCAAAGTCTAGGTAGGCCATGTCCACAGCCCCTCCCTGATCTACTACTTTGGTCACCCAGTCAAAGAAATCTATCAGATTTGTCTGGCATGACCTTCCTGCTGTGAATCCATGCTGCCTTGGGTCCCAGCCCTCTGGCCTCTAGATACTTGACAATTCTTTCCTTCAGAAGTGATTCCTTCATTTTCCCTACCACTGAGGTTAAACTAACAGGTCTGTAGTTTCCTGCTTCTGCCTTGCTTCCCACTTTTGTGAAGGGGAATCACATCTGCCCTCCTCCAGTCCTCAGGTACCACCCCCATCCTCCCATGATTTGTTAAACAGGGTAGTCAGTGGTGTCACTAATTCTACCCTTAGTTCTTTTAGAATTCTGGGATGAATTCCATCAGTCTCATTGCTTTGTCCACCTTCAGTTTTAAGAGTTCTTTCAGAACCCTTTCTTCTGTAAATGGTCTGGTATCAACTTCTGTATCCAGTGTGTTTCTACTGTTTGTTCTAGGTACCCCCTTCCTTTGTAAATACTGAGTAAAATATTTGTTTAGTATCTCTGCTCTTCACAGTCTCCTCTGCCCACCCTCCCTCCTTATTAAGCTTCACTATCCCTCCCTTGGTCTTCCTTCGCCTCCCTGATGTACCTATAAAAGGTTTTATCCTCTTAACTGAGTTGGCTATCTTTCCTTAGTTTGGGCCTTTGCTGTTCTGACTGCCTTCCTGCTTCCTTTTGCTTTTAACTGATACAGTTCTCTGTCCTGCTTCTTCTGTGATTCCTTGTACTTCCTGAAAGCTTTTACTCTTGAACCTTCACTGCCACTTCCTTTGAGAACCACAGTGGTTTCTTACATCGTTTAGTTTTGTTTATTTGCTTCACACAAAGGCTTGTTGCCTCTGTGATGGCAGTTTTTATCATTCCCCATTGTTCTTCCACCCCTCCTTCCTGCCCATTTGCTAGTGCATTCCTTAGGCACTTACCCATGTTGGCAAAGTCATCCCTCCTAAAATCCAGTGCCTTTACCTTTGTATGGCTTGACTCTATTGCTGTGTTTATTGTGAACCATAATTGTTAACAGTTTATTGTGAACATTAACCACGTCATCATCCTCATAAAGAAAACTGCCCTCACAGTCATCAATGTCTTAAGTCTGACCACTGAGAAATTCTTTCTCCATTGTGTCATCATTTACGTCAGTGGTGGGCCATTTCAGGCAGCCACTGCCAGTGCCACCAGGATGCTCCATTTCCACATCAGCAAGACCACCATGACTAGGCTGGGGTACGAATAACAAGGTTGCAGTCTGTGCTGGTATGTGCCTCTCATTCATTTTAATGAATGTTAGCAAACTAACATTTGCAGGAGGCAGGTTTGTCCAGTGATCCCTGACTATTGCACCTGCTGAGCTGTATACCCTCTCAACACTTACACTGGAGGGTGGGCATGTAAGGTACTTCAGTGCCACTGCAGTCAGCTCTGGCCATTCACTGACCTTTCCACTCCAGTACAAAAGAGGATCTTCACTTATTATCAGATGCCTGTTTTCAGACAAATATGACTCAACCATTCTCTGTGCCACACTAAGTCCAATTGTTGATGCATCATCCTGTTCTCCTGAATCATTAATTTCACAAATACCCACTTGGGACAAAGTCTCCCCTCCCAAAGCAGGTTGACGCCACCCACTTTGGATGACAGACCACCTGGAACTACACTCCCCTTCCCCTTGCAGGATATGCTTGATGGTACTCCAGGTACACCTTCAGCTGGATTATGCTGCTGAGGTTTGCTGACCTTGGCACGTGACTTCTGTGCCCCATGAACCAAATGCACCAGTTGACCACTGATATTTTTTACCTGTTCAGGCCCTCCCTCCAGTACTGATTCAGTTCCACGTTTGTATCATGGGTCCGGCATTGTTGCTATGGCAAGGTTGTCACTACGCTGGATGCTCACAATGTGACCATTCTGGTCAAATACTGTCAGCATGTGTTGCAGCAACATACTGCTACCACCATCTCCGGCAACATCAAGGGTATGCTGTACATTCACCAATGTCTGCCTCAGCACCCACAGCAGTGGAATTGATTGGCTAATGGAGGCAGACTCACCACTCACTGCCTGTGAGGCATGTTCAAAAGGCCACAAAATTGTTATTACAGTGTCCATGAAGCGCCACTGTTCAGTCGTCATAGACATGGAGGCCCCAGAACTGTCACGGCTAGTGTGCATGACAAGATATTCTGAGATGGCTTTGTATTGTTCATACAACCTCCCTGCCATATATAACGTGGAGTTCCATCAGGTGACAACTTCCAGCTTCAAGCGGTGCTGAGGCAGGCTGTTTTGTATCTGCAACTGCCGCAGTTGGTAACTGGCCTTTCTAGATCTTGAAAAGTGAGAGAAGATATGTCGTGCAACGGTCAGCATTTCTTTTATATCAGGGTGCTGCAGAAATTCCTGAACCACAAGATTTAAACTGGGCTAAGCATGGAACATGAAAAAAAAAAACACCTTTAGTGATGCATTTCACCACATTTGACCCATTATCACTTGCCATGAACCCATCTCTCAGGGACAGAAGGTTTAGCCATCTGTCAATTTCAGTCAGTACAATGTCCAAAATGTTCTCACCAGTGTGTGAACAGGTCACACTGTGCATAGCAATCGTTGCATGCTGGTGAATTCCAGGAAGATTGAACTGTGACAATCCACCTTACTGCACTGATTCGTCACACTACCAACATCACAAACAACCCCTAACACCTGCGCCCAGCGTGCAGTTATACACAGATATGAACTCCCGGCTGTTTTGCCACTTGTCCACATATCCATACTTAAATGGATGAATGGAGAGGAGGAATGTTGAAGGGCATGTCTTACTGAGTCGGACACAGTGCGGAACAACTCAGGGACAGCACGGGTAGAAAAGTATGTCCTGGATGGGGCTTTCCATTTTGGACAGGCACGGCAGCCAACCGCTGGAACCCAGAATTCTCCACAAAGGAGAGGGCCAAAAGATCTATTGCCAGCATTTACGCTACAGCAGCATTAAGTTCACGTGACACAGTATGATTGAGGAGGTACTTCAGCTTATGCGCAAAAACACTCAGTAATGTGGACTAACTTAAACATTTTACACGTAGTGTGTTGTTGGTCACAAATGATTGTGCTCTGTGATGAATGGCATTGGCAGGGGTGGAGTGTGGACATTTGATGAAGACAGTTGCACAGGTGATGATGACAAACTCGGAAATGTTGTTATTTTGCCAGATTTGCCAACTGGGGTTTATGTACCACTTGCACTAGACATACTGTATTCACCACCACCACCGCCACCACCACCACTACAAAAACTGCTTCTCTCACCAGCACTGGACAACATTTCAAAGTCATTATGGTCCTCCACCTCATCATGCCTGTAGTAATCCTCTGCTCTTATTACTGCACTACTGCACAAGTTAAATTTCCTACTGAGCTTAACAGTCATGGAAGGGGATAACATGCTGGCTATGGTTGCCGGTGACATGGGTGAATGCCCCACTGTGGCATTATCTGCCAGCTTGTGCTGGATCCACAGAGCCAAGTGCCTATTCTTAAGATGCGTATGCTGTCTTCCTGTCCCCAGATGGTTCCCCTTTTTACCTCGACTAACACGTACATGGCAAACCTGGCAGATTGCAACTGAATCATAATTTGTATCTTGAACAAAACAATCCCAAACAAGGGATTGTGATGCTCTGCTTTTAACATGTCCATGATGTGGCTTATTTAAGTCTGTTATTTTAAGCACTGAAGTGGGGGGGGGCACATGATGTTTCTGGCACTGCACACCTGGACTGTCTCTGAGCACCACAACTACCTATCATATTGAGTACTGGGTCATCAAGGGGGTTCCTGCAAACAGACTGAGACACAGCAACTTTTAATTTCTTTTTCTCCAGTTCCCAACTGGGGTCAATTACATCATCATCATATTCATCAACTTCACACACATCCACATCTTCTGCTTGGATGCTAGTATGTGGACTGCATGTTGCAACAACAGCAACATCATCATCATCATCACATGCATCATCAGCATCTACACCACCATCATCTAATATTTTTTCACCACACTGTGAATCACTGCATGGAAAATGCATGACGTTAAAGGAAAACTACACCCAAAACTTGAAAAAATTTATGTTGTGCAGAGTGTTTTAATTTGTATGTGCAGTTCTAGTGTTTCCTTCCCTCTGTCTGGTATTAGGAGTTTTTCCCAAATTAGCCTGCTTGCTTTATGCTAGTTTTACGACCCCTGGGGATCTTCATACCTGATAGCTTAATTGTATTTCTTGCTCCCACAGTGCATCTTGTCTCATGTGACTGTGATGTCGGACAGACCCAACATTCAGCACACACATGCCAAAAAAACTAAATATCTTGGAAGTTTTACAAGCTGCACAAAAATTACCAGCAGCAAAGTTTTTCAGGACAGTAAAACCTTTAGGATGAGGGTAGTCACCAAGCTGAATTCTACAGATTTTCAAATATAGCCATCTCTATTGTTGTGAACTGATTGTAATGCAGTGCTTTCTGCTGGATTTATGGGCTCTGCTACATCACCATCACATGAAAAAAGGTGCATTGTAGGACAAAGAAATGCAATAAAACTATTTGATATGGAGATCTCCAGGGGTCGTAAAACTACCCTAAAACTAGCAGGCTAATTTAGGAAAAACTCCTAATACCAGTCAGAGGGAAGGAAACACTAGAACTTCACATACAGATTAAAACACTCTGCACAGCATATATTTTTTCAAGTTTTGGGTGTAGTTTTCCTTTAAGTGCCACAGTGGACGGAATATCACATTGTATGCTATAGTTGACATGATCATCAGAATCCTCAGGTTCAGTTACTGGGATGTTACTGGGAAGTATGACATCATCTACACTGCCAGTCACTTGCACTGCTTCACACTCAATATGTTTGAATACAGTACACTGTTCGGAATTAGAACTTGATGCAACAATACTAATACTACCTCAACCACCACTAACACCAATAACACTAACAATACCGGCTGGGAAAACATCATCTCCTCCAACTGTAAGTGAAGCTACTGATTGGGCTGTAAAAGACATTGCAGGAGAAATACCTTTCCTCACATCAGCAATGCATTTCTGCATCTGCATACTACTACCTCGCCCACAGACCATCTTACTGCCAACATTGCCATGGTGAGAAACAGCTTTGCTTGCACGTCTCTTTGCAGGCATTTTGGGAGATCAACCACAAATATTATTACCAAATTCAGATTTTGATACGTTCACTTTCTGACTGAAGGGACGCTGGCTGAATGTGAAGTTGAATAAACAACTGTGCCTTCAGCAACAGATTTATTTATTTAGCTTTTGTTGACCGGGTAAGTACACTAGACAAGTATTATGCCTATTTTCAGGAACGACATGGGAGAGTACAACATAATGATACAGAGTGGTACAGAAAAATACAGATACATCATGACAGAACAACAACGTAAGGAAGTACATTGAGTAACATTATTCAAGGTGTAACAAAGTAGAGAGGCGTGTAGGAACACTCCTGACAAACAGTGGTGAGGTACATAGAATCACCAGTTATTAGGTCATAGACAGTTATAACATGCCTCTAGAACACAGTCAAGTTATATGAACGTAGACAATTTTAACAGACTACTCTGATCCATGGTGTCAAATGCTGCTAAAAGATGTACCTTCCCTTCTACCCCTACGCAATGTCACTAATAAAGACATTAAAGAGAACTGATCCTGGTATTGTTCCTTGAGGCAAACCCGCTGGTCCCCCTTCTTTCCTTGGAGTGAGCTCCATTTGCCACCACCCCCTGTCACCCACCCCAACCCATTTCCTACTCAGTTTACCATCTTTGGACCCACTCCCAGGCTGCCCAGCCTGTTTACGAGTCTCCTTGGTGTTAGAGGCCTTACTGAATTCTAGGTAGGCCACATCCACTGCTCCACCCTGATCTTATTCCCCGATCACTAGTGGTGGGCAAAGTGGGCTCAATCCGCTCCACGAAGTGCTCCGTGGAGCAAAGACGGTTTCGCGGAGTGCTCCACAACGTGAAGCGGAATACTTCACATTATAATGAGGAACACAAAGTCCATTACAAACGCTGACTTTGCATTACTCTGCCTTCCCGGGCTACTACTCTTCCAATTTTAAGGTGCAGCATTTGACACCATGGATCATGGGGTGATGTTTGAATGCCTGTGTTTTTTCTGCGGACTGAGTGGGACAGTCCTCAGTTGGTTTCGATCATTCCTCAAGGGCAGATCCCAGAGAGTGGTGTCAGGGATGTATTCCTCAGCCCCTCACTGGCTGCTCTGTGGGTTTCCACAGGGATTGGTGCTGTCCCCCATGTTATTTGTGGTATACATGTGCCCATTAGGGGACATTATAAGATGGTATGGGTTGAGTTTTCATTGCTATGCCGATGACTCACAACTCTACATGTCTTTTGTACCTGAACAGGAGTCTGATTCTATCATGGTGTTTAACAACTGCCTAATGGAGATACAGAACTGGATGAATACTAGCTGGCTTCAGTTGAACTCAAGTAAAATGGAGGTATTGGTGGTGGAACCTGGTTTTGAATGATAGAGACACGGGCAAGGAAACCATCAGGATTATACCTGGGGGAGACCCCGTTTAAGGCCTCAGGTCAGGTGCGTTACCTGGGTGTGGTATTTGATGAAGGCCTAACCTTGAGAGTGCAGGTTTCAGCGGTAGTCAAATCTTCCTTTTTCCATCTAAGGAACATAGTCAGGGAGAAGCACCTGATTCTGCCTGAAGATCTTCCTACCTTAGTCCGCACCTTTGTCCCCAGTAATTTTGATTACTGCAACACCCTCTACCTGGGGCTCCACCTGGAGATCCACCATCTGCAGCTAGTGCAGAATGCAAAAGCCAGGTTGTTGACTGGAACCCCTAGATCCAGTCATATAACAGCTGTGCTGCGTGAACTGCACTGGCTGCCCATACAGTAGTGGATCACCTTCAAGGTCGCATTGCTGACCTACAAGGCCCTATGTGTTGGGACCCCACTACCTGAAGGAACTCCTGTTTTCTTACAGCCCCTCCCAACCACTCTGATCCTCTGATGAGGGATTGCTGGAGATTCCCAGGGTACCTCTGAAAATATCTGGAGAGAGATCTTTTGCCTTTATGGCACTTACCCTGTGGAATTCTCTGCCTCGCCAGATAGGAGATAGCCTGACTGTGGAAGGATTTAAAAAATCCTTAAAAACATATCTGTTTAGCCAGGCATTCTCAGGGACTTCCTGATTGACTGCTGTTATTTTATTGTTTTTAAGCATAGCCCTGTGAATGTTATTGTGATGTATTGTAAAGGTGCCCTGAGCTATGGAGGGCACCTTATATAAATATAATTTTACTTACTTACTTTCAAATTAGAATGTTGTGTTATTGTATCTATCTCGTTAGTTTACCCCCCTGCTCCTTAGTACAAAACTGTTAGCATTCCATTCTGTCCTTACTTACTGTACAGTCTACATGCTTATTATTTGTAAGTATTCAATTGTACATTTTGTGTCATTCTACCAAATCTCTGTAACCAATTCTCATGTCCCACTACCCCCCAGGTCACACCATGAGACAAGCAACTTGTTGTTCAGTGTGCCTCCCTGGTGAAACATTTCAATAAATAAATAAATGGAAACTTACTGAAATTGAACCAGATTAAACTTTTGGTGTGTATGTTTTTGTTAATGAATAGGGGAAATTTGGCAAGGACATAGAGGAAAATTCCCTAACTCTTTTTTCAAGACATGCCATGGAATATTTAATGTCCACTTGAACACTCATCAGAACAGGTGGATAGAACCTCAGTTTAATATCTCATCCAAAAAACAGCACCTCAGGAGTGCAGTATCCCCTTCATGCTGCACTACAGTGTCAGTATTGGGATTTTACCCAAGTTCCTGGAATAGGGCTAGAATCCACAGCCTTCTGATTCTCTGGTCCCAGAAGCAAGTGTGCAATCTGCTGAGCCACTGACACAGCTTGGCGAGGGATGATGCAATGTTCTAACATACAAGCGACACCTTATTTCAGGCTGGTAAGTATTACCTTACAAGTGGCTGACATGCATCTCAAGGCTTGATGGGGCAAGGGATTGTGTCAGTAGAACTGGGTTCTAATCAGACAGAGAGAATTGGTGGTTACCCTTCAATAAGTATAAATCCTTATGTCATTTTGGGGCTGGTAAATGGAAAGTTCAGCATTCTGGAAATTCTTGAAAGCCAGCCACACATCTCACATCACATAGTAAAAAGTATTGTAGTTTTGCTTTAACACAACAATCCTCTGATCACACCCACTGTTTCACCCAGTGCAGGCTTCCTCAGGGGCTTAGGATCTATGATAAATACATAATTACATTTTTTTAATAATTTGTTAAGTCCACTCTTTTACTTTAAGCAAATAATTAATACCTAGTCACATGACACTCTGGTTTTGATACATTACTAAATGAACTGTGCTACCATGTTTGCAATTGCTATTTATACTTAATTCATGTTGATAATATAGACTCAGTATTTTTGGCACATTCATTAATTGTGATCATTTTATTGTAACTACATTTGTTTGTTATAAAATAAAAAAACATTTTTAAATATTTTTGGCTCTTCATGCTTTCTATAACATTCTGTGTTTCTTACACAGCTAGAAAATGTGATATTACCTGGGGTTCTATTGGTGTTTTATCTTTATTGACTGGCATTGTCTTTATTATTAATATTTTTCTTCCTATGCAGATATAAATATTTGTTTAAAAACATATCTCCAAGTTACTTTCCTATCTCATTGCATTAATGTATGTATTCTTATTTTTATGTCAGCTATACATTGCTCACATGTTGTCTTTTATTTATACTTATTCTGTCTAGTTCAGAGAGTGCTTATTGCTCTTTCATTTTTTATTGCTGAGTGAAACATGCTAGAGAGTATTCATTTAAATCCGTAATGTTTTAGACTAACATTTGTTACCATTCCCTTATTACGTCAGTCAGATATAGAGTTTATTAACTATACGTCTGTAATATAGATAACCTCTGACTCTGTGTCTTTATATAGTTGTATTCCCCATATGCTAAGCATATTCTAGTACTGTGCTTCTTACTTTCAACATGATACTTTGTTCTTTTTGATGTACACACAGAACAGGCCCAAACTGAGGTGGACATAAGGGTATAATTCTGAATATGCTTGGTGCCCTCAGCTCAGTATTTTATATTAGGTGATCGCTGAAGGGCAGCAGTGGCCATTTGTAGAAATTAAGCCTGCATTTTTGTCTCTGTCTTTGTCATTGGACCAATTCTGTTTTTTCAGTCTTCAAATACCGTTTGAGACTATTATTTTTGGAATGTTGTATTAATAAACATGTGTGTGTTTGATGAAAACCTATGATGTCATCATGCGTGAACTATAAAATGACTAAACTGTCCTCAAGGAACCCACCCCAAATGAAGTCTTGTTTGGGGGATGATGTGCTGGGGTACAGTGTTTGTGTTCATCAGCTATGGCTGTTTATGTTTATCACTAAATAGAAGTTTACATTTACTGATTAAGTTGATCTGGCCATAATTCTCCTGTTGTAGAATGCATTCTGACTTGGGATGTTTACTATTTGGGGGACTAGCCACTCCCAGTTTGCACCCAGCTACTCTGATTCACTGCAGCACAGAAACAAACTGGATGTATACTGTAGGATACAAGCTGGACCCAGCAGGAGACTCAGCTGGATAGGCCAGGGTGCATGAGGAATGCTATCCTACTGCAAAAAAGCACACTCCATAACACATGTATAATGTACAAATAGTCCAGTGTAAAGTAAGCTGCATGCATACACTGTATTCATTATGTGCAAATGTAGTATGTTGTCAGTAAATGTACATCATTGGGGCTTGCTGAAATGACATTGCATACAGACTGCATGAACACTAAGTGGGCAGTACCAGATGACAGGGTGTGCATTCATTAAGAGATATAAGCACAGCTCCATTGTGTTCTGAGGTATGAGGCTGTGTTACATAAACAATCTCAGATAGTACAGTAAATAATAATAAGATTAATAATATAGATTTTTATATCTTTGGAGTCTGCCAAGAAACATTTGTAAACAAGCAAGAGTACTAATACTGTAAATGTTTATTAGACTACTTACACCAAGCATGTGACAAAGAAAATCACAAGAGAGATGGGTTTTTCATCACTCTCCTGAAGAATGTACATATTCTCCAGGATTGTAGGATCTCAGGTTCTCCAAGATTTTGTTCTATCTCCCTTTGAAACTGGGTTGCAGAAGGCTAAATACTACAGATAACAGCATAGCAACAGAGATTGCCTCATAGTTGAAGATGTGTGAAACAATATGTATTGGCCCTAAGTCATTCTCCATTGGATGATGACTTTGGAGACATAATTACTAATGAGCATCATATCAGACAGAATATGCTTCCATTAGCATTATAGCATGGACAAAAGAAATGCTGACTGTACTCTATTACATGTGGCATTTCTTGCTTATGTATAATATAAGACATAACAAAGGATTGCTCTTTAAAGAGACAAAGAAAAGTGCTGACAGGGCTCTATTACACATGGCATATCTGCCTGAGTGTAAAACACACACTACATATAATTATATGATAATATAGGCATGCAATAATAAATTATGATTCCTCAGAGTAATCTTATCAAAGATTAGGTAGATTAAATATGAAATATATGTAAAAGACAAACCTAATGCATTATAGTGAGGTATAATACTCATGCATGATCTAAATCCTATGAAAGGATGCAAACATTGGCATATATGAGCAGCAAAGCACATTCCTAGCACTCATGCTAATATGATGGATGCCTAAATCTATATATTAGTGCAAAATAGCAGTATCACATTGTAACAGACCAGGAATATAGTGTGAGGTATATGTGGGATGATAGGGGGCATAACCCAGGTGCAACAGTCCCCTCTTTGTTGCCTTAATTGTAAAAGTGACAACACAACAAAAAGACAGTGGTTAGGCACCATTTGTCTACAGGCCCAAGGCACGAGCCTGATAGAGGAAATTTTAACTGGTCATGGTAGCGTTTCAGGGTTTTCCTTAAACAGCAAAATGTAATTATAAGGGAAAATGTTAGTAAACCTTGTATTACTATAAACATTTGGAATAAAGCTTCACAATGGGGTTTTTCAGTATCAAAACAATCAGTAAATTCTGATATGTATTAGGTGTGTATTTGTTTTACTGGGAAGAAATTGAAGAGACAAACTTAAGTTGCCTGTATGGATATTAAAAATAAGTACAAATCAAGATAGAGCATCAAGATAGTTAGGACTAGACTTAATGGTATCTGGTTATGGGATGGGAACAGGTGTGATTACTGTATAACCTAATACCTGTTTAGGGAGTAAAAACAGAAGTTAGAAAAGTTCACTTTGCATACATATAATTATAAGAGAATATAGGTATACAATAATCACTGATGATTCCTCAGAGTAATCTTATCAGTGATTAGGTAGATTATATATAGAATAATTGTAAAAGACAAACATAATGCATTATAGTGAGGTATAATAGTCATGCATGATCTAAATACTATGAAAGGGTGTAAACACTGGCATATATTAGTAGCAAAGCACATTCCTGGCACTCATGCTTATATGATGGATGCCTAAATCTATATATTAGTGCAGAATAGCAGTATCACAGTATAACAGACCAGGAATACTGTGTGAGGTGTATGTGAGGTGTATGTGGGATGACAGGGGGCATAACCCAGGTGCAACAGCTGCTGGATGACTACTACTCAACACACAGGAGGACTGCCTATATTTGATTAATGCAGCACACTGGAGTGTAACTTATTGCCCTTATATGGCTTGGTATTGAATTGTTTGGGCTTAGAAAATGCAGCACCATGCGCTGGTGAATTTATATTGGCATGGCAGGTGAACTGGTTTGTCACATCAGAGAGCAGTATTTGGAACAGCCATTTTGAACCAGCTGAGATATGGGGAACAGGACACACAATGTTAAAAAAACAAGCAGTTGTCAATGTTGAACGTTCACTTGAATGAAAGGAAATGTTAGAGAATGCAGACTGGGAGAAATGAGGAGCAGAGCTGCAGGCCAGCATGAAAATGCACCCTTCCCCCCAAACAACAATGAAGATGACAGCAGCAACTGTTATCAGTGTCTTTGTGTTCACACAGATGTCAGACAGATTCCAATGAACGTATCCCCCCCCGGCCCCCCAAACACAACCCTACAGTATGCCAACACCTACCAGCTGATTGCTGGCTGGCTTTATGCAAATGAAAGCACTGAAGAGCTCTATCACTGGAGTGGTTCAGTGCTTTCAACTACACAAAGTTTCAGCTCATCAAGCAGTACTAGCCTCATTACCAGCATGCCTGGTAATTGGTCTGCACTGCTGAGTTCATTGCAGTTTCAGCTCCAGTGGGCTCGGTAGTGACACACCTCTAAAATGCAGTTTGTATAACTAAACATTTCTTATGCAAGCGAACGTAAAAAGACAACGTGAAACAATTCTGAAGTCTGGGTTGCTGGAGAGCTATTAGAATATTTTATCTGTTGCTGTGCAGAGAACAAAGATTTTTTTTCTTTTTACCGACTGCATAGATGAAGATTATTCTGTTTTTATTATTGAATGTGTGTTACTAACCAAAACACTAAATTCTGCTAGGTCCTGTTAAAATCAGTTCTTGTACAGCATGAGATGTAGAAGGTTACATCTGGATTTGGTTTGACTGATTTTATTTATTTACATGGTTAGCCCAAAATAGACTGCTATCAAGGAGAACAAGAACACATTATACAAAACACCTATGGTACACATGCAGTCATTGATATTGTTTAACATGGGTACAAGCAGCAGGAGAAAATAAAACTCCAAAAGTGGGACTTTAAAAGAATACAGAATTGTGCAACCATGAACAATACTTAGGTAATGAATTATAAAACTTTGGGTCACATAGAACACTGATCTTTGACCTTATTTAGTATAAAAGGATGACAGTGAAAAGCAAAGTTTAACTTTATATGGGCGCCAGGAAGACCTTTTACGGATGTAAGAGGCACTTCACATATTTTAGCGTAAGAGAACTGTGACATGAAAAAGAGCTCAAAGAAACATAGAAATCATAAGTTACCATAACAGGCCCTCTTGTCATTCATATAGAGCACTATAGTGCACATCTGCTTCTTTTGTGTTTAAAGTATTTAAATCTTCTTACTTTTGTGCCTGTTATTATATCGTCCATTCCTGAAGCCAGCAACAAGACTTTTTTGCATTATTTATTTATTCATTACTTGGTGACTGTATAGTAGGTCACTGTGGAGCATGGTTCCTTACACCTGTGCTACTCGCCTGAAGCACTGCTACCCTCGTGTGCAAGAATGCCATGTTGTACTGACCATGACTGTACTCCTTGAGGTGCCTGCAATCATCTGCATGCATTGGCATGGCTTATATAGCCCCAGACTACCCGCACAATATACATTAACTAACCTTATTTTTACAGTATTTTGTATTTTAGCGGACCTGCTCTTATACCAGCCCCCTGATGCTCAAGCATGTTCACTGCAGCAGCCTGCACATTGCCAAATGGCACTGAAGTGCTGGTAAACTCTTGCTTGGATGAGTTAATCATTTTATAGGCAGTATCTTATTAATGCATTATCTAATAGAAGGGAATGAGCACAGCTTGAGAATTTAAGTCATTTAGAAAATCTCGTGGTATAACATACTTTAATTATTGTTTGGAAAGTACAACCAAAACTCACTTTTCAAACAATAATTAAAGTATAGTTCAATGTGCTTACACAACTTGTTGTGATGTATACTTGTGTGACTTAGATACATTGTGGCCGTTCACCTCTCTGTCCATGGGATACACCACCCTACAGGGGTACAATGGTGAGGAACCCTTAAGGAGGATTCCACCCCTATAGGTGCAGTGGGAATGATTCCCTTGGTTAAAGGTAGCTTAGGAAGAAGCCCACAGAAAAGGAAGACATGCCACTGGAGGAGGAGGGGAGGATGGTGGGGCAATGAAGAAACAAATCCTGGAACAGTCCAGGAGGAGCGGCCTTTTAAGGCCTGATGGGGAAGTGATGTTGTTGCTCCACCCATTGAACCACAGGCATAGCCATCCCATTCAATGTACTTACACAACTTAATATGATGTATGCTTTTGTGGCTTAGATACATTGTGGCTGTCCACCTCTCTATCTGTGGGATATACCACCCTACAGGGGTACAATGGCAAGGAACCCTATATGAGGGTTCCACCCCATAGGTGCTGTAGGAATAATTCCCTTGGATAAAGGTAGCTTAGGAAGAAACCCAAAAAGAATACCCAAAAATAAGCTGAGTATTGAAGAGGAAAGAAATCAGAATATATCGAGATCAGAAAATAAGGTGATAGACAGAGAAAGGAAGGACAGGAGAAGAACAAGATATGACCAGGATGATGAATGAAAGGAAACCTGATAAGATGCAGAAGGGAGGACTTTCTAAGGAGAGTGAGAACAGCCGGGGCCACCATCCAACTCCATCCAACCTAATTATGTAACCTATGAAAAGCACTAACCATGTCTAAGATTATGATCATCAGCACAGAGGAGAGGAGAGGAGAGGAAAATTCCCCTTTGAGGAGGAAACCTCTGGGGATCCAAGGCCTAGCTCACCTTCCCTCAAGGCTGAAGGATGTTTTGATTAGTGATGGGCAGCTCAGCTACTGCAATTTAGAATTGAGATCAAAGGAGGAGGAAAATATTCTAATTTAAAGGAAGCTCTTGCTCTGTCCTTCTAAAGGGACAGCTGTTGAGGGTTATGAGTGATGGCTCTGCAACTAGACACTGAAAAGACAAGAGAGAAATGACTGCTGAGGCACTCAACTGGCTGACACAAGCCTACAAAACAGACTAAGTGAACTATTGGTGGTCAGATGGAGAATGGCGTAGAGAGTGCCTCTGAACCCACTCAGGCATCTAAAGGGGCCCTGTTGATGAGAGTCCAATGTAGCCAGCCCAAAGCTAAGGGGCAATAGACACTGAAGGCATGTCTCTGAGTGGAGAGCAGGTCAAGTGAGGTAGCATGGACCTGACAGGATTATGCTTGAGTAGTCTATGTGAAAGAATAGACCCACAGATAGGTCAGATGAGCGAGGGAGACCCAGAAGAGGTCACGAGGAGACTGATTGTGATAATAACCACAGGAATGCAGCAGTTCGATGAGGTAGCATAAGACCCAATGAGAGGTGTACTCAATTAATTGATGTGAATAATTAGACCCTGAGGTCAGACTGAGCAAAGGAGAACCAGACTCATGTCATGAGAAAGCTACCCATGATAGGGAACCACGGGAGTGCAGTAATAAGTGGAGAAGGAGATACCGAACGTACGAAAATGTCCAATGCCCAGGAGTCCCAGACAGCACCAGCATAAATGGATGACTGGATAGTGAATAACAGCCAATAGGGCAGGAACCTGAAAAGAAATGGAGAGCCAAAAAGCAGTAATGGATAGAGTTGAGAGGGAGAAAGTAGGTCAAATACCCTAGTGCGAGCCAAAAGAAATGCCAGTGCTAAATCAGGGTCAGAAGACATACAGTGAGCACAGCACTCAAGTAGGCCAACTGGTAACAGGTCAGGTTAGTGGAAGGCAAAACCAGAGACTGTCAAAAAATGGAGGCAGAGCAAGTGGTCAACGGTAGCGGAGGAGAGGGAGCAGAATGAGTGCACCCTGACACATGCCCAAATGAGTGCTCTGAAAGGAGACAAAGTACCAAAGTGCAGTGAGTGCTCAGGACTTGACTGGAGCATATGCAGCACTGGGACAGATGAGCCAGATGGAAAGCTAGGGAGCACTTAAAATTAGGGATGGGTGGTTATCTGATCCGATAAAAAAATCCAATAGGATAGTAACAATTGTACATTGAACCGTTCCGCTCGGATATTTTGACTTTAAGATGTTTTATGTTAATTACTGAACTTACTTAATTACTTAATCGAGCTCCTGTTAAATAGCTGGTAAGTTCTGCCATAGTGGAAGGATCGGTGAAAACTGTAAAGAAAGAGAGCACGAGCGAGTGAACAATCTTGAATGTGAGATACAGTGTGTGCTGCTGTGACCCAGTACAACTGAATGGCAAGTAAAAGTCTGGTATGGATTCATTTTATTGTGGACAAAAATAATGAATCCAAAGCTAAGTGCTGTCTTTGCCTGACTCCTACATACAGTATATCAGTTGTGGTTCTTCAAATAAACGTTCTGGCACTTCAGGCTTGCTTAATCACCTTAGAAACAAGTACAGAACAGAATACTCAGAGTTGCAAACAGAAAAGGCAAAAGCTGATTTAGCGAGGCAAGCTGAGCCACTGTGTGAGCCACCAGCCAAGAAAGTTAAACTTGAGCTTCAAACAATAGAAACCTGCATTTCTCGCTCTCAACCCTTCCCTAGTGACCATCCCAGAGCTGTCAAAATCACGCATGTAGTTGCTGAGATGATGGCTGTTGACAAGCAGCCGTTTTCTATCATTGAAAATGTGGGCTTTAAAAAATTGATATCTGTTCTGGAACACAGATATTGTTTGCCATCGTGTAGCTACTTCTCTAAAGTTAAAATACCAGAGATGTACAATAAATTACAGTCTAAGATGAATGATGAATTAGCCCGTGTTACCTCGTTTGGGGTTTACCACTGACACCTGGATAGTTGAGTGTTCAATAATATCATACCTCCCTATTACTGCCCATTGGGTTGATGAGAACTTTAATAAACTTTCAGCTTTACTTCGCCTACAGTACCTGTCTGATAAGCACACTGGTGAAAATCTGTCAAAAGAGTTTTTACAAGTACTTGACACCTGGGGGATTGCTGCCATGAAAAGGCACCTTGTAGTAAGAGATACTGGGCCTAATATTGTTAAAGCCATGAAATTAAGTGCTGTTGCCAGTGTTGGATGTTTTTCCCACACATTATAGTTAATAGTTCATGATTCCATCTGGAAGCAATGCTCTATAGAAGAACTACTGGCCACAGGAAGGGCGATAGTAGCCCATTTTAAACACTCAGCTTCTGCTTCAACAAAGCTGACTGAACTTCAGAATACCCTTCAATTGCCACTACACCGCCTTATCCAAGATGTTCTGACAAGGTGGAACAGGACATTTTTCATGTTGGAGAGGCTCCTGGAACAGCGACGCACATTAACAATTTATGCCACTGAGTGTGAGACATGCACTTTCAGCTCTGCACAGTGGGCACTAGCAGAAAATGTCTGTACAGTACTAAGACCCTTCAAGACTGAAACCAGAAGACTGAGCACAGACAGTGCATGTGTTTCTGATGTTATCCCAACTGCAACAGTCCTCCATCACAGCATTGATAGAATAACAGTTCCTGGACTTCTCAAATTAAAAACTGCCATACCAGAGTCCATGGACAAATGTTTTGTACACTTCAAATCCACAAAGGAGCTAGTTGTTGCAACTGTGTGTGATGCGAGATATAAAATGCATTTGTTTTGCACTGAATATGGCAGAACTTTTGCACGAGCAGTAATAAAGCAGCTTATCGAAGAGCTGATAGATAGTATGCTGCAGAAGTCTAACCTGCCACAGGACAACCCAGCAATTGAGAGAGAAGGGGATAACGATAGAGATCCCTGGGATTTGTTCTCACAGTCAAACGATCTCCCTGAAGATTGTAAGTTTTCTGTTTTTTTTTTTTTTTATTCTCACTCTGTCACACACAACCTTTTTTTTTACTAATAGCCTGTACCCTTTCATTTTACAGCTTCTGCAATTCATGGTGCACCTCTCTGAAATACAGAACTGGACTCATACATGGCAGAGAGCATTGTGCCGAAGAAGTCAACCCCAGATGCACAACTGTTTTGGAAATCGCATTTGGTGCGGTACCCGACTTTAGCAAAGATAGCAAAAAAGTTATTTAGTACCGCCACTGACAAGTGTACCCAGAGAACGGGTCTTTAGCGTGGCAGGGGACATTATTAGTGACCGAAGATTACGTTTATTACCTGATATTGCCAACATGCTTTTGTTTGTTAAGCAAAACTTAAATAACTTTAATATCATATGATGCCTGATGACAGCATTTTAAGACAAAAATTAAACATTTTTTACCGCATTTATTATATGATGAAGTGATGTATGGGGGGGGGAGGGGGTATTGGGAGCTAAAATATTCAACCCAATTAAAATATCATTCCAATCGGATACTAACCAGATAATATCCGGATCCAATATCCGACTAAAATTCACAATTCACCCATCCCTACTTAAAATAAAGAAAATGTAAAGAATACGGGTAATGAAGGGCTCCAAAACTAGCACTGAGAAAATACATAATAGGAGGAATCTGGCCATCGAGCATCATGAACGTTCACAGAGTAGTTCCAATAATAGTTATTCGGGGTTTACAGTGCATCCTGCAGGTAGCACGCGTGCAGTGGAAAAGGTTGGGATGCCAGACAAGTCTTAGAATGCATAGAGCAAGAATGAAAAGGAAAACTATGGCGCAAGTAAGTAGCCTGAGGATGGGAGGTCAGCACATCCAAGTCTGAGTCATGGCAAGCAGCGAGAAGCCCAGAGGAGTCTGGCAGGCAGCAGAGGCAAAACAGAGGTGAAAGGGTGGCCCACGCAAGAAAGCAAGAGGGCCATGGTGGTGGTCCCAGAGGAAGCAAGTCAAGAGGGTCAGAAAGAGCATCAAACACTGATGTTCCCCAGGCATCAGATGGTGGGGAGGTAAGGCAGCATCGGAGGCAGGAGCAACCATGGGAAGTCTGACCACGGGACCTGCAGGGCCAGGAGGCATGGCATATGAGGGAAGATAGAGAAAAGCCAGGTGAACAAAAGAGATGGCAATGTGTGGATGGGGGTGAGCAGCTAAAGCAGAAAACAACAGGGCCCTGGGGCAGAGCAGACTGAAATGCGGGGACGCCGTGGCAGCAAGAGAAAAATGGGCAAGGCAAGGAGAGCAAGCGGGGGAACACAGAGATCCAGAGGAACTAAGGAAGTGCTGGGAAGGCGGGGGGCAGAAGTGAAGGACAGGACTGAGCAGCCGTCAGAACATATGGGGAACAAAGGAAAAGTGGGTAAAGTGGAGGCAGAGAGATGAGAGGGGAGGGGAGAGGAGGGCAGCTGGAGGTGATACAAGGAATAAAGGCAGAATAAGGAAAAAATGAGCAGTGGCAGCAGGAGAAGGGACAGCCAACAGAGCCTCCGGCTGCAATAAAGAAACAAATCCTGGGACAGTCCACGAGGAGTGGCCTTTTAAGGCCTGATGGGGGAGGGACATTGTTGCTCCACCCACTGAACCACAGGTGTTGTCTTCCCATAATAAGATACTGCATAGAAATGGTTGAACTTGTCTGTGCATGAGTTTACAGGCCCCTTGGTGCCATTTGACAAGGTGCAGGCTGCAGAGAATGTGCTTGCACATCAGGCAGCTAGTATAAGAGCAGGTCACCTAAAATATAAAATATTGTAAAAATGGTCAGTAAATGTCCTCTGTTGCAAACAATAGAATGAAGAGATAACCACTAGCATTTGTTTGGCCCTGATTTTGATAAATAAAACATTCATACACAGGAGATGCAAACTGTTAGATGACATCCTGAAACATCTCCAGAGCTGTGTCCTCCTAGTTACGTGGCACCACAGAGATTGAACCTCTGTGGTATGGGACCAAGTCATTGTCTGGAAAGTCTTGTAGAACCTTCAATTCCAAATGTATAGTATGGACTTATTGCGATTTAAACTCTTCAAATTCTAGTAAGAACT
The DNA here is from genome assembly GCA_016271365.2 of Neoceratodus forsteri. Lineage (NCBI taxonomy): Eukaryota > Metazoa > Chordata > Ceratodontiformes > Ceratodontidae > Neoceratodus > Neoceratodus forsteri. The sequence goes on along the minus strand of CM057450.1, from coordinate 651,917,589 downwards.
GTGGTGAAAAAACATGCACATTCGACTTTACTGAGTGGACTAAAAGTCAAAGATCATGGAAGATGAACACAGAATAAAAACTTGCAATGAGAGTGGATGGGGCAGGGGCACATTTGAGCAGATGTGCAGTTCCGAAGCAGTGGTGCTTAAATGTAAGCACAGCGGCAAAGTGACATATATGGACTGTAATTCTCTGCATGTAACTGTTTTTAATACTGGTGACAAATGCAACCTGGAAGCACAAGATGCCACCTGGCTTTATGCACATGAAAGCACTGAAGTGCTCTCTCATAGGAGCAGTTCAGTGGTTTTATCTTCACAAAGTTTCAACCCAGCAAGCAGTATTAGTGTCATAACCAGAGTGTCTGGTCATTGGTCTGAAGTGCTGAGCTCTTTACAGTTTAAGCTGCAATGGGCTCAGCAGCAATACACCTCTAAAATGCTGTTCATATAACTAAACTAGGGTTGCCACCTTTGGATGAGGCAAAAACCGGATCCTAAGCTCTGCCCCTAGCCCCACCCTTTTTCATGATTCATCATGTATTGCTCCTCCTAGAAAACCATTGGTTATCAATAAAAGACAACACTCGAAGCAGTACTTCAACAAAACTGTTACGATACTGTACCTGTTAAAATTACTTTCCCAGGTTCTTCTTAGTTATTTATTTATTTATGTGTGTATTTATTTATTGACATTGGTTTACCAGATAAACATACAGAGATAAAATAAATCTCATTTGCACATATGATCTGGGGGGAGACAAGAGAAATACTGTAAATAGCATACAACAGTACACATGGTATACAACACATAATAAAGAAATTGTTTCCTATGAAGTGTGTACTTCATATTTTTCTGTCTCCATTTCCTTTTCATGTCCACAGTACTATTTCAAAGTCAAAGTGGTGACCATACTTTTTTCTTGAGGAAAAAAAATAATTTAAATCATTTAAAATGCCTAAATTCTGTTAGAGATGAAGATGTATGAAAGTGGAAGACAACTGGCTGTGGTGTTACAAAAGGTGGGGGCATCTTTGCTGCTATGCCACATTAAGATGCAGTGTAAAAGATTAGGTTAAGTAAGTGCTAATGGTGTTAATGGCCATACTTTACACTTCCCAGGATAACAGTTTTCACAAACAAAAGGCTATATTGACAATCGAACTTGTTTGTAACCTGGTCATGTAGCTGAAACAATGAATAAGGTGACAAAATCTGTTTAAAAAAGTATATGAGCACTCAAAATGGTCCAAAAACCTGACCAGCACAGTGCAAAACCAGATTACCTGATAAGGACCCTGAAAACCTGATCACCAGGTAAAAAACCTGACAGGTGGCAACCCTAAACTAAACGTTTCTTGAGCAAACATAAGTGAACATAATAAAATAAGGCAAGATTGAGCAATAGGCGTGTCATATGCATGCAGATTTGTACTGAGCTATAGGCATACCATGTGTGCAGGTATACGTGTGCTAGAATAAAACACAGAATTTGTGGCACTCTGACCAGATGAATGTACAAATGTACAAACCTACAGTTGCACAAATTAGCAGAGAGGAGCTGAGGAGTAGATAAGCCAATATACTTTTACTAAAGCTCCAGACACAAATAGCATGCTGACTGACCACCCAGTACTTCGAGTCCTCGCAAGTCTTCCTCAGGGGTGAGGGGTCAGAGTGGCACAAATTCTATGTTATGTTCTATAAATTTATGAGCTGGTTGCTTGTTTTGTGTGCACTGGGCTGCCTGACTGTATCGCGGCTTTACGTTTGTTTCTTCTATACTTGTGCTAGATGTGTGCATCTGAAAAATTACCATTTGCTGCACACATGCGGATGATGTCATTTTAACATAAAATACATGCTTGCAGCACACATGCCAAAGAGGTACAGTAGTTTCATATGGTGACCACTTGCTTGCTGCATGCAAGACACATGCGTGCCCTCGGTCTCAATTTAACACAAAATACATGCTTGCAGCATGCATGCCACAGAGGTAGTTTCATGCATGCAGCATACAAACATTTCATATTAGTTTTTCTGTAAGGGTAAGCACAGGATTTTCTATTTGAAACTATAGGCCACATTGTGGATGTTAAGGAAATAACTGGAACAACTATAGTTACAAGCAGTCATTATTTTACTGATTTGATGGCCATTTGATTCTTATATTTCAGGACTATTTGAAATTTGCATTTTAAAAGAAAAGAATGGTAACGTGCAACTGAAGGGTTTGTCATTAACAGTTTATTGCCAGTATTTCAATTTCCTTTTTGAAGACTAATTTGCATTTTTCACGATTTTTGATGGGCACTTGAGAATACATTGAGAAGTTTTTCAATGGATAAAAATGGTGCTTGAGGTACAGTCAAAGTCAATTTGAATTACTTCAAAATAATTACAAAAACTGAAGAATATTTGAATTGAAGTTGAAGGCCTTCATTTTAGGTGGAAAAAAGGGGTATTTCAGGTACAATTGAAGGATTCATTCATAACAGTTTTTTACCAGTCTTTCAGACTTCTTTTTGAAGGCTAATTTACATTTTTTTGCAATTTTTGAATGGCATTTGAGAACACATTGAGAAGTTTTTCAATGGATAAAAACTGGTGTTTGAGGAGCTGTACAACCAAAGTCAATTTGAATTATTTGACAAACATGAAAATAACTGGACCAGTTTTAAAAAAAACAATCTGAAGAATACCTACATTCTATTTGAAGGCCTACATTTTCAGTGTGGGTTAACACATTTGGCAGGCATTTTAGGGAGTGGACAGGAAGTTTTTTTTTTTAAACTGGAAGACTGATGTTTGCATTTTTCAAATGCCATGAAATTGCAATTAGGTTAATTATATAACTGTGGTTTTAGCATCAATGTACACAACAGCCTTTTCTTTAACCCCAACAAAGTCAGATGTTTGAATAGTTTGTTGGCAAAATGTTGTTTGGGTGTCCTTTAAGGCTTCCTATTAAACGTACAGCACACACACTAGAGTCTTTTTGTAGATGTACTGCATAAGGATGGTGTCAGCATGTGTTTCCAATGGTAAACAGCAAAGCACTGTATTACGATATTACAGTTTTGCAGGGTGGGCGTGCCACAGAAGTAGAAATAAAAAAAAACTGTAAAATCTCATGACTTAGTCCAGAAATGAAATAAAGAGTGAAGGAAACTGGGTATATTAACATTTTTGCCACACAATTGTTATTGCTGAAAAGATAATACATGGTGACTAACAAATACTGCTGCTTTAAGAATGAAGGCAAGGCAAAGCAGTTTCATTTATGTGGCATCTAATCCCAGGGTCCCTGGGCACCTTAGAATGTACAATATACATTAAAACATGACTAATAAAAGCATTATAAAAAATGATTAAACAGCAGAAAAGAGAGTTTTAAATATTGTAGAATTTTTTCGGTTACCAATCTGTAGTGTATTATGTAGTCAAAGAAGCATGTTGATCTGTGGTACACCATTACTTTAGTATGCTACCATTCAGAAATATTGTGCAGTTCTCATTAAATTTATTATGCAGCCAGTTTGCAACCTATTCACTTTATGTGATTGAAATGAGATGCTAACCAGCTGGTTCATTTTTCACCTCAACTGCTGAATGTGACTTTCAACTAAAACTATACAACAGGTACTGTATCTCTTGTAAGTGAATCAGAACGCAGGAAAACTGTCATTTAATACCTCACGCAAGTACTACTGTACAACCACACTTTGGACATTCCCACAGTAGGTTATCCACATTTCAAACACACCCACAGCAGGTTATCCATGCAGTCAACAGGAAAATTGGGGGGAAAATACATAGATACAGAGATGGCAGATAACCCACCCAGTGTGCCCATTTGAGGTTGTAAGTTCTTTTTATGTTTTTCTAGAAGTCTGCCTTACCACAGAACTTTTCAAATCCAGGTTTCAAAATTATGAATCACATAGTAGTAGTAATAACGTTCAATTAGCTGGAAATTTCTATTTTTGGTTTTATTTTTTTTATTTGTTTACCAGGTTAGCTCCATATGCATTAAATGCAAATTTTCATGGATGACCCACACAAAAGGAGACAAACAAAATAATACCATTAAAATAATACAAACAGTTATTGTATAAGATATAAGACTAAAGCCCTCCCTGTCTCCCTCACTCCCTGCCAGAGAGCAACAAGAGGAACGAGGCGCTGCTAGAAATTTACTACTCTACTACTGGAAATATATAGTCTTCCTTCCCTGCTTCCCTTGCTCCTTCCCCACCCTAAGCCAGTTCCACTTTTATAGGCACTGGATGTGACTGACAACTGGAGCTTCCTGTTTGGGAGCAAGAAGAGAGTGATCACAGAGGCACAAAAGACTCACCATCTTAGAAGGAAAAGAGTAGCTCTCCCTCTGTCCCAGCTGCTGGAGGTCTGACTTTGAGCAAGCAAGAAGGAGATTATTGAAGAATATAGGAACTTCCTGTCCCAAAACAGAAAGGGCAGTAGCTGTAAGGGCATAAGGCAGCAGGAAAGTATAAAGAAAAAACAAATAAACAAAAAAAGGAGAAAAAGAGTAAGTATACAAAGTGATAGGAGAGGGGCTACAAATAGGACATGATGAGAGTGGTACAGTGCAGTGGCTGTGGAGTGGCAATCTTCTGGGAGACGTTCTGGAAGATGCAGCGTTGTCCCATCTACAGGCACATCTCTGGGTTGAGAGAGGAAGTTGCTCATCTCCAGGCTGAATTGGCCAGATTTCTTGGGACCTCCTCTTCTACCCAGGGACCACTGGGGCCACTGCATCAGAGGTTGCCAAGAAAGAGGAGCAGTTGGACCATGGTGAACTCTGGGAGGGTGAGAGTGCTGGAACAGAGGTGCATCCCTCCAGTTGTACCTCTCCACAATTCATATGCCATTCTGGTGGAGTGTGGTTCCACTATAGAGGCACCCAGAGTGGAGACCAAGGAAGATGCTGGGAATCTTCACAAAGAAGACCCACAGGAGGGTGGCATGGGTCCCCACAGGAAGGAAGAAACTCCTAGTAGGGGACTTAATGTTAAGAGGATAGAACTGTGGGAGGGAGGGAGGGGAGAGGGAGGCAAGTTACCATCCTGATGCCGTGGTGGGACAGGGAATGAATCCTCAAGATCACTACAGCAGCAGCGCAGGAGAAGAAGAAGAAGAATCAGCATTTATATAGAGCTTTTCATACACAGTATCCCAAAGTGCTTTACAAGTAATACTAGACTGGTACTGAAGTGACTAAATGTGTGGTGGCGGCCATATCGCACATCATCACCCACACACAGCCTGGATAATTGCATGAACCAGTTTATGGGAAGGGGAATGTTGGCCAGGACACTGGGAATGCTCCCTGCTCTTTTTTGAAGAGTGCCCTGGATTCTTTTACTTCCACCTGGACATCCACCAGGACAACACCAGGATGGGCAGAAGGGTTCTCGGTTTAACATCTCATCTGAAGGACAGCACACCCCAGCAGTACAGCACCCCCAAATACTGCACTTGGATGCCAGCAATTTTTAGGTGCAAGTCCAATCCCGGTGTGGGACAAGAACCCATGACCTTCTGGTCCAGAGGCAGATGTGCTACCAAGTGAGCCACGCTGACACCTAGGAGAGGGAGCTGGACGTCATTGTCCACCTAGGGACAAATGACCAGGCTGGGAATGGGATCAGAGCAGTGTAGGAGGAGTTTGTGGAGTTAAGAAGGGGCTTCAGACAAGTAACTTGCACAGTAACCTTCTCGAAGGTGGTGCATGTCTATGGCACGGGTGAGGCTAGAGTGCTCTGCACCATGGGATTCAATGAATGGTTGAAAACCGGTGAAGAGCTCAGGGTTTTGGCTTCATTGGGGACCGGGGGTCCACCTGGAGGGATACAGGTCTATACTGGAGCAATGGTCTGCATGTGTCTGGAAGGGGTGATAGGTGATAGGTTTAAATGCTTCATTCATAAGCATTTAAACTAGCCAAGGGGGAAGCACTGAAAAGGAGTAGAGAAATGCCAGTCACTTCCCCACAAAGCAGAGTAGTTAGTGAAGTAAACACCAAGGTAGAGAAGTCGATAGGAAGAAGAATAGGGGTGAATGGAGAAAGAGGAAAAGGCAGTAAGGTCAGGGATGAGGCTAATGGGGTAATGCCATCAAACAATGGAGGGTAATGAGCACCAATGCCAATAGTCTGGGTAACAAGCTCTTTGAACTACTGTCCTTGATGGAAGAGGGACACCTGGATATCGCGGCAGTCACAGAAACATGGTACACAAAGAATGATGACTGGGATGTCAACATACCAGGGTGCACAATCTGCAGGAGGGACAGGGAAAGTAAAAGAGGAGGAGAAGTATCTCTCTACATATGGAAAAAGATCAAAGCAATGGAACAAAAGGGTAAACAGGGAGGAAAGGAGGCACTGTGAGTCACCCTGGAGAAAGGAAATGGCACCACAATCCGCACGGGGTTGTATACAGACCCCTGTCTCAAGTTCAGGAAATGGACAAGGAAATGATAGATATCATCCTTAGGACTGGAGAAAAAGAGGAGATATTGCTGATGGGAAACCTGAATATGCCAGATGTTAACTGGAACACCTTTGCGGCAGCTACATCCAACAGCAAGGTTATTCTCAATGCCCTACAGGGGGCATGCCTTAGACAGCGAGTTTTGGAACCCACTCAGGAGGGAGCAATCTTAGACCTGGTACTCTCAAATGGGGATGGAGAGAGGATCTCAGATTTAGAAGTGGGCAGCCATCTGAGAACAAGTGACCACCAAACACTGTGGTTCACGATAAACACACTCATGTAGTCAAAGCATACAAAAACGAGGGTACTGAACTTTAGGAGGGATGACTGGCAAAATGAGAGAGTGCCTCAGAAAAATGCTAGCAAATGGGCAAGAAGTAGGGGTGAATGAACAATGGGGAAAAATAAAAATTTCCATCACAGAGGCAACACACCTTTGTGTGAAGCAGATAAATCAAAATGAAGGAAAAAACACTATGGTTCTCAAAAGAGGTGGCAGAATCAGTTAGGGAAAAAAAGATAGCATTCAGGAAGTAGAAGAAAACATGGAAGAAGCAGGACAGAGAACTGTACCAGTTAAAGCAGAAGGAAGTGGGAAAAGCAGTCAGAACAGCAAAGGCCCAAACCAAGGAAAGGATAGCCAGCTCAGTTAAGAAGGAGGATAAAACCTTTTGTAGGTACATTAGGGAGCGGAAAAAGACCAAGGGTTGGATAGTGAGGCTTAATAAAGGGGAGAGTGGGTGGGCAGAGGGTGACCGTGAAAAAGCAGGGATACTGAATGAATACTTCTGCTCAGTATTCTCAAAAGAAGAGGAGGTGAAGGTACCTAAACCAATCAATAGAAGCACTCTGGATAGGGAGGGTTGATATCAGTCCATTCACAGAAGCAAGGGTCCTGAAAGAACTCCTAAAGCTGAAGGTGGACAAAGCAATGGGACTTGGCGGAATTCACCCCAGAATTCTAAAAGAACTAAGGCAGGGCTGTCCAACCTGTGGTTCACAAGCAAATTGTGGCTTACCAAGCCCTTCGATGTGGCTCGCGAAGGTACAGCTGAAAGCACCGATCTTCTGCCTGTAGTTTTCATTATCGCTTATTTGTTTATGTTCATACTTCCGTTTTGCGGTTGGAACTAAGTACTATTTCTGTGGCTTCCTGTTTTAACCCAAATCATTCTCTTGTAGTAGATTATTTTATGAATTGATAACAGCAGTATTTGTCAGACTGCAAGACAAGAATGAACTTTAAAGAAAGCACTTCTAGTGATCGTTGAATAGTTAACTACTGTCTGATTAGCTGTCTGAACGAGTCCCTGAATGAGTTAATGATCTTGCTAAACATGGTATGGCTGTGGTTCTCAATTGTTGATCTGTAAAATGCATAGCTCAGTAGGTCACTTGCGCTTTTATAACTTACAGTCCTAGTTGCTGACACTAGCCCCTTTCAGTCTTCACGCACTGCTGCATCTTTGCAGAATTGCCTGAGCTACATGGCTATGGTTTGCTGTATTACTTGAGATAAAGTGTACATTCTATTTTTAATTTGCTGCTGACTTGGTGAAATATCACTAGCTTTGCCAAATTACTGATCTACACCACTACAGCTAGCTGTCTTACTGGACCTACTGTGCAGTTCCTTAGTAAGTGCTGTCATTATTTTTTTGGATACAAAATTACAATTAAAATGAATGCTGATGATGAGCTGTGAGCTCTAAAAGAAAGACAATAACGCTGAGGCGGAAGTGCTGTGCAGTGATCACATTTGAGGGAGAATTGCTGCTGCTGAGAACATTTGAGGGAGTAGTTTAAAGTGATTTTTTGGCAGTGACACATTACACACCAGTCTACATGAAGTTAGCTGATAATATGCAATGCCAAAGCTCACAACAGAATAGCAATAACGATTTTGTTTTAAATAAACTTTTTTAAAAATACTTATCTGTTAAATAAATACAATTTTGACTACTGCTATAATTATTGTAACTACAGATCTTTTTAAAAATGTGCAAATATGTGAAGCTATGGTAAATATGGGAATAGTACATGGCGCGTACAGGGAATGGCATGTACCACATGTTGTTGCTGCTCTTGCCTTATGCTGAAATTACAAATGTTGCTCCCAAGCCCAAAAAGGTTGGACAGCCCTGAACTAAGGGAAGAACTAGTGACACCACTGACTACCCTTTTTTTTTTGCAACATGTTTTTATTGAAAATTTTAATTCAACAACACATACATATCTCATTGCTTTCTCAGTATTGTCACATTTTCTTACATTCCAGGACACACACTAGATATACAAACAATCAAACATTCTAAGTAACTAACTAACTAAGTGGGTCTGAGTTCATTATCATTTGAACCCTAATTTATCAGGTACACTCATTATGATTTAATTTGTTACTAACCAAATAGCTAGTATATGTGGCTTTATCAATATTTTTCCGTATGTTGGTGTGCAACCATATGTCTTAAGGATGCATATCTTACTCTCTGTAGGGATTATTATAATCCCTCCCTGAGAGCTTGTGCTTCTCCCTAAGTAAGAGAATCCAGGAAGGGCCCCAATCCCTCAGAAACTTCTCTTCTTTACTTTTAACCATATAAGAGATGTGCTCCAGTGCCAGAGTCTGTATAAGTATTGTTCTCCATTGCATCTGTGTTGGAGTCACCGCTGAGACCCAAGTGTTTAGTATGCAGTGCCTGGCTAAGGCCAGTAACACCCAGATCCACCTTGGCAGAAGGCCCCAGCTCCCATCCGCCCCTGCCTCTATTCCAAATAACACAGTAAGGGGATCAAACCCTATTTCCCTCCCCAACAAAGCTCAGTTCCTTTGTCACCTTTCCCCAGAACATCTTCAGTATTGGGCAGGACCAAAAGTAATGCATATATGTGCCCAGCTCCTCAAAGCATCTCCCACAAATGGGGGAAATCCCAGGATTAAATTTATGGACCATGATTGGTGGGCAGTGTAGTCTATGCAGGAACTTATAAAAGGACTCTTGGTATCTATTACATATTAGTATTCCATCCATATACCCAGATATTTTAAGGCTGTTTTTACTCTTTGCAAACCCGAGTTCTCTTTCCCCTTTTCCAATCCTACTTATTTCCATTCCATTATTTCCAACTTTGTTAGGTTAATTTATACCCTGAGAAGACTACAAATTGCTCTACTAGGGCTAAGAGTAGACGTACTGACCTTGGGGGATCAGTGACATAAAGGAGCATATCATCCGCGTACAAGAACACCTTGTGCTGTTTCTCCAATCTCCCCTGAATTCCCCTGATATACAGATTCTCTTGAATGCTCACAGCCAGTGGCTCAATGGCCAAGGCAAACAGTAAGGGGAAGGGGGGGCACCCCTGCCTTGTTCCCCTGTAAAAGGTAATTCTTTCTGTCAGGGAACCATTGATCAACACACTGGCCATACGGGCTATGTACAGTGTCTTGACCATCCCTATAAAGCCCTTTCCCAGTCCAAATATTTCCAGGACTTCCATTAGATACTCCCACTCTATCTGGTCAAAAACCATCCCAGCATCCATAGATGGCACAGCAGTACCACCCAGACACCAAGAAGCCATCCACACAACGTTCAGTAGCTTTCGCATATTATGGTAGGAGTACCTTCAACAAACAAAGTCTGTCTGGTCCGGAAGCACCAATTCTGGTAGCAGCCTATCCAGGCAACCGGCCAGGACTTTTGTGACTACCCCTTTAACAAACCTTAGGAGGATGGTATAGTATAGTATAGTATGTATAGTATTTGAGGACTGGAGGAGGGCAGATGTGATCTCCCTTTACAAAAGTGGGAGCAAAGCAGAGGCAGGAAACTACATACCTGTTAGTTTTACCTCAGTGGTAGGGAAAATGATGGAATCACTTCTTAAATAAAGTATTGTTGAGTACCTAAAGGTCAGAGGGGCACAGGACCAAAAGCATCATGGATTCACAGAGGGAAGGTCATGTCAGATGAATCTCATATATTTCTTTGACTGGGTGACCAAAGTAGTAGACAAGGGAGAGGCAGTGGACATGGCCTACCTAGACTTTAGTAAGGCTTTGACACAGTCCCACACAAAAGATTAATAAACAAGTTAGCCAGCCTGGGAGTGGGTCCCAGGGTGGTAGCCTGAGTAAAAATTGGCTGGACTACAGGACACAGAGGGCAATAGTAAATGTAGTCCACTTTGAAGAAAGGGGGGTTACCAGCAGTGTACCACAGGGTTCAGTACTGGGACTGGTCCTTTATAGTGTCTTTATAAGTGACATTGCAGAGGGACTGGAAGGAAAAGTATGCCTCTTTGCAGATGGTGAAAAGATCTGCAACAGGGTTGATACAGAACAGCAGGTGTAAAGGATGAGAAGAGACTTGGCAAGGTTGGAGGAATGGTCAAACGTATGGCAGCTTAGATTCAATGCAAAGAAGTGCAAAGTAGTGCACCTGGGAAACAAAAATCCAAGGGAAGAGTACACAATTGTGGGGGGGGGGGGTACTAACAACAACAAGAATGGAACGGGACCTGGGTGTAGTCATATCAGATGACCTAAAGGTAGGCAAGCAACGTGTGAACGCAGTGTACTGAGATGCATAGTGAGAGGCATCACCAGTAGAAAACAAGAAGTTGTTATCCCTCTGTACAGACAGTTTGTGGGACCCCATCTGGAATACTGCATGCAGTTCTGGAGACCCCATCTCCACAAGGACATACACAGGATGGAGACAGTCCCGAGGAAGGCAACTAAAATGGTGCAGAGTTTGCTCCAGAAGACATATGAAGAGACTAAGGGAGCTTAATATTGTATACCCTCAAGGAAGGTGGGGGGGAGGACTTGATAGAAACTTTCAAGTATCATAAGGAAATCAGCAAAGTCCAAGAGGGTGCCATCTTTCAGAAAAAGAGATGTGCAAGAACAAGGGGGCATAATTTGAAGATAGAGGAGGAACGGCTCAGGGGCAACATGAGAAAGTATTTTTTTCATGGAGAAGGTGGTGGATGCATGGAACGGCCTTCCTGATGAGGTTGTGGGGTCAAAAACAGTAGAGGAATTCAAAAATACATGGGACAGACATAAAGCAATTCTGGTGAGGGATAGAAAAAGTAGGCTGTTGGTTAACTAGGATCTACAACTTATGCTAATGGTCAGACTGGGTGGGTCAAGCAGTCCTTATCTGCTGTCACCATCTATGTTTCTATGTTAAGATATTCTAGGAACAAGTATAAGACAACTTCACATATTTCTTCATCATATTTTTGAAAGAAAAATAGGAATTTGGAATAAGCGCCTTCTGTGGTTCATTAAATGCCTTGGCCATTTGCCTCAGCATTTAATCACCCAAATTGGTCAGTCATTCATTTGTGTATTCTGGCTAACTGAATGTTATAACTTCAGTATATTCAGACAGCTTGTTCAAAGCCTGGAGAAGCCCATTAACCAGATATTAGTGATTAGGAGATTCCCAAGGCAGAGGCTTATCAGCTCATATGCTAAACTGTCAACTGGTTGCACAATAAGTTTCATGTGAACTGCAGTGGGCTGGTCTATCAAAACTAGGAGAAGAAACATAGAAACATAGACTTTGATGGCAGATTAGAGCCGCTTGGCTCACCTAGTCTGCCCATTTCCCTACCTACAAGATAGGCCGCAGATCCTCATTAACCAACAGCCTATTCTTCCTACCCCCTACAAGAATTGCCTTATGTCTGTCCCATGCATTATTGAATTCTCCCACAGTTTTAGACCCCACAACCTCCTCAGGAAGGCTGTTCCATGCATCCACTACCCTCTTCTGTGAAAAAATACTTCCTCACATTGCCCAGAGCCACCCCCCTCCATCTTTAAATTGTGTCCCCTTGTTCTTGCACGTCTCTTTTTCTGAAAGATGCTACCCTCTTGGACTTTGTTGATTCCACTGAGGCACTTAAACATTTCTAAAATGTCTTCATTCTCCCTTCTTTCCTCAAGGATATACATATTAAGCTCCTGTAGTCCCTCCTCGTATGGCTTCTCTTGCAGACCCTGCACCATTTTAGTTGCCCTCCTCTGGACTGCCTCTATCCTGTCTATGTCCTTGTGAGATGGGGTCTCCAGAACTGGACGCAGTACTCCAGATGGGGTCTCACCAACTGTCTGTACAGAGGGATAATAACTTCCTGTTTTCTGCTGGTGATGCCTCTCCCTATGCATCCCAGTACACCCCCCAGCCCTCCCTACTGCCTTCTCACATTGCTTGCTAACCTGAAGGTCATCTTATATGATTACCCCCATGTCCCTTTCCTTTTTTGTTGTTGTTACTACCTCCCCCCATTGTGTAATCTTTCCCTGGGTTCTTGTTTCCCAGGTGCATTATTTTGCACTTCTTTGCATTGAATCCTAGCTGCCATACTTCTGACCATTCCTCCAACCTTGCCAAGTCCCTTCTCATCCTTTCCACGCCTCCTTGTATATCAACCCTGTTGCAGATCTTTGTGTCATCTGCAAAGAGGCATACTTTTCCTTCCAGTCCCTCTGCAATGTCACTTATAAAGACATTAAAAAGGACTGGACCCAGTACTGAACCTTGCGGTACCCCATTAGTAACCCCTCTTTCTTCAGAGTGGACTCCATTTACAATTACCTTCTGTGTCCTGTTGTCCAGCCAATGTTTTACCCAGGCTACCACCCTGGGACCCACTCCCAGGATGGTTAATTTGACTATTAATCTTTTGTGTGGGACTGTGTTAAATGCCTTGCTAAAGTCTAGGTAGGCTACATCCACAGCCCCTCCCTGGTCTACTACTTTGGTCACCCAGTCAAAGAAATCTATTAGATCTGTCTGACATGACCTTCCACTCAGAACTCCATGCTGCCTTGGGTCCTGTGCCCCACTGGCCTCAAGGTACTCAACTATTCTTTCCTTCAGAAGTGACTCCATCACTTTCCCTACCACAGAAGTCAAACTAGCAGGTCTGTAGTTTCCTGCCTCTGTCTTGGTCCCACTTTTGTGAAGGGGAATCACATCTGCCTTCCTCCAGTCCTCAAGTACCACACCATCCTCCCATGATTTATTAAAAAGAGTAGTCAGTGGTTTCACTAGTTCTCCCCTTAATTCTTTTAGAATTCTGGGGTGAATTCCATTAGGCCCCAGTGCTTTGTCCACCTTCAGTTTTAGGAGTTCTTGCAGAACCCTTTCTTCTGTGAAAGGGCTGGGATCAACCCCCCTATCAAGAGTGCTTCTGTTAATTGGATTAGGCACTTCCCCTTCCTCTTTTGTGAATACTGAGCAGAAATATGCATTCATTATCCCTGCTTTTTCACTGTCCCCCTCTGCCCACTCACCATTCATTCTATTCAGCCTCACTATCCCTCCCTTTGTCTTTCTACGCTCTCTGATGTACCTATAAAAGATTTTATCATCCTTCTTAACTGAGTTGGCTATCTTTTCCTCAGTTTGGGTCTTTGCTATTCTGACTTCCCTCCCTGCTTCCTTCTGCCTTAACTGGTACAGTTCTCTGTCCTGCTCCTTCTGTGTTTCCTTATACTTCCTGAATGCTATTTTTTTCTGCCTGACTTTCCCAGCCACCTCTTTTGAGAACCATAGTGGCTTTTTCTTTCATTTTGATTTGTTTATTTGTTTCACACAAAGGCTTGTTGCCTCTGTGATGGCAGTTTTGATGATTCCCCATTGTTACTCCACCCCTCCTTCTAGCCTGTTTGCTAGTGATTTTCTGAGGCACTCTCCCATCTTGCCAAAGTCAGCCCTCCTGAAGTCCAGTACCCTCACTTTTGTATGGCTTGACTCTGTAGCTGAGTTTAACGTGAACCACACTGTTTGATGGTCACTTGTTCCCAGATGGCAACCCACTTCTAGAACTGAGATCCTCTCACTGCCCCCATTTGAGAGTACAAAGTCTAAGATTGCTCCCTCATGAGTGGGTTTTGAAACTAGCTGTCTGAGGCCTGCCAACTGTAGGGCATCAAGAATGGCCCTGCTCTTGGATGTGGCTGCAGCAAATGTGCTTCAGTTAACATCTGGCATATTCAGGTCTCCCATCAACAGTATCTCCCCTTTCTCTGCCATCCTAAGAATGCCTTCTATCATATCCTTGTCCATTCCTTCCCCTGACATGGGGGTCTGTACACAACCCCTCTGCAGATTGTGGTGCCCTTTACAGTCTCCAAGGTGACCCACAGTGCCTCCTCTCCTCCCTGTTTACTCTTTTGTTCAGTTGCTTTTATCCCTTCCTTTACATAGAGAGCTACTCCTCCCCCTCTTCTCTCCTGCCTGTCTCTCCTGAAGTTATGTACCCTGGTATGTTAACATCTCAGTCATGGTTCTCTGTGTACCATGTTTCTGTGACTGCTACGATATCCAGGCATCCCTCTTCCATCAAGGCCACCAGCTCAGGGAGCTTGTTGCCCAGACTATGGGCATTGGTACTCATTACCCTCCATTTCCTGATGGCCTTACTCCTTTTTTCCCCATCCCTGTCCTTCTTGCCTTTGTCCCTTTCCCCATTTACCCCTGCCCTTCTCCCTTTCACCACCTCTGTGTTGGTGTTTACTGCACTTACTACCGTGATTTTTTTGGGGGGAGCTAGGATTTCCCTGCTCCTTTCCAGTGCCTCCCCCCTTGGCTAGTTTAAATGTTTGCCAATGAAGCAGTTAAACCTATCACCTAGGATCCTGGTTCCCCTCCTGGACAGATGCAGCCTGTCATGCCAGTATAGGCTTGCATCACTCCAGGTGGACCCCCAGTCCCCAATGAAGAAAAATCCCTGAGCTCTGCACCAGTTTTTCAACCACTGATTGAATTCCATGGTGCAGAACACCCTAGCCTCTCCTACGCCATAGATGGGCAGCAACCCCGAGAAGGTTACCGTGCTTGTTACTTGTCTAAGACCCTTCCCCAATTCCACAAACTCTTCCTGCACTGCTCTAATCCCTTTCTTAGCCAGGTCATGTGTCCCTAGGTGGACAATGACATCCAGCTCCCTCCCCTGTGCAGCTGCTCTGGCAATCCTGAGGATTCACTCCCTGTTCCTCCAACCCATGGCGCCAGGCAGGTACCTTACCCCCCTCTCCGCTTCCTCCCCCAGTTCTACCTTCCTAACAATGGAAGCCCCCACCAGGAGTTGTTTTCTTCTCCTGTGGAGTCCCATGCCACCCTCCTGTGGGTCTCCTTTGTGGAGGTTCCCAGCATCCTCCTTGGTCTCCACTGCAGATGCCTCCATAGAGGAACCACACTTTGCCAGAATGGCATAGGAATTGTGAAAAGGTACAACTGGAGGGATGCACCTCTGTTCCACCACCCTCACCCCTCTCTGAGCCCTCTGTGGTCCAACTGCTCCTCTTTCTTAGCAACCTCTGAGGCAACGGCAGTGGCACTGGTGGTCCCTGGATGGAGAAGGAGGTCCCACAAATCCGGCCAACTCAGCCTGGAGATGAGCAACCTCCTCCCTCAGCCCAGAGAGGTGTCTGCAGATGGGACAACACTGCATCCTCCAGAACGTCTCCCGAAAGACTGCTGCTCCACAGCCACTGCACTGCACCACTCCCATCATGTCTTATTTCTGGCCTCTTAACTGTTGTTTGGAATCCTTACCCTTTCCTCTGTTTTTTTCCCTCTTCTCTCTCTACTTACTTTCTGTCTCTGTGCCCTTTAAGCTCCTGCTTGTCCTGTTCTGAGACAAGAATATCCTATATTTCTCAGTAGACCCCTTACTTGCTCAGAGGCAGGCCTCCAGCAGCTAGAGGGGGCTGGAGAGCTACTCTTGTCCTTCTAAGTTGGTGGGTCTTTGGTGGCTCTGTGATCACTCACTTCCTGCTCCCAAACAGGAAGTTCCTGTTGTCAGTCAAATCCTGTGCCTATAAAAGTAGAACTAGCTTTGGGGGGGAGGGAACAAGGGCAATATGGTCCCAATAGAGAAGTCTAGTCACACAGCACTCCTTCCTCCTTGTGCCTTCTGCCAAGCTACTAATGGAATCTTTCTAAGGCAGTCTTTAAATTTAGCTTCCTTCTAGCTAAGCCACTCCCCCTACTTACTAGATCTTTCTACAAGTAATTTAAACTGCACAGCTATCATATTTTGACTTTCAATACATTTTAGGAGGTTGTGGAAAGGGAGGTAAAAATGGCTAGACACAGTGACTAGGTCACTAGAACATGGTTTTACAAGTGTTTTAGAATCAGTTCCGGCAACATCTGCATTTACCCATTTAAGTAAGTCTGGAAATTCATCCCAGATGTACTCAGCACAGTCAAGAGTAACACACAATGTGGGAGCAGTATATTATAAAAAAAATTGCATGGTTGCCTCAGACAGATGTCTACACTAGTGCTCCTTGGTTCCATGTATGTTTTACAGTATGGTACTTATACTAACTTGCAAAGTGTTATCTTTCATTTGGAATTTGTATCAAAGTTCTGTGGCAGTCATGCCTTGCCATTCTGTGGTAACATAAGTGTGTGAAATACTAGCAGAGAAAATATTTACATTACTTCATGTCTATCCAGCTGTGTTCCTGTGCCAAACTGAGATGCTGCAAAGTTTTAGTTTGTTGGTGAAGTTATGATGAATTTGCCAAATTTACTTTTGCAGGTAAATATGCTGTTTTTTTTTTTATATTTAATAGGAAATTTGCCTTTGGCAACTTTGCCTGTAACTTTTCCCTTGGGGTACACCAAGGTGAAGTTAGGTCTAAATGAGGCTACTGGTAAACAAGTGTCTCAAGGTCAGCAGTTCCCAACTCCCCCTGCTCTGCAGCAGCCTGAAGCCCCTGTGCCCCTCATAGTACCACCACCATAGGCTGCATCGCCTATAAATCCCAGTCCGGAGAATTCTGAAATGTTCTGACCCAGATCTGATCTAGTTGCACTCTTCATTGCCGGTGTTGCATGCTGGTGAATACCCATAATGTTTCTACCACACAGTTGGGCTCAGTATAATTTTTCCCCCAGCCAGAGATAAATTCTACCCCAGGTATCTGTGCCCACTGTGCTGTAATGTGCAGATGTGTGCTACCAGCTGTTTGGCCACTGGTCCACATATCTATATGAGTTGTACTGTATGTGTAGGGATGCAGCAGGGCATGGATTACCATGTATGACACAGTCCCATACAGTTCAGGAATGGCACTGATGGAGAAGTACATTCGTTAGGGAACCCACCATTTGGGACAGGCACACACCATCAATCTTCTAAATCCTATGTTCTCCACAAAAGAGAATGGCAGTAGGTCAATTGCTAGCATTTCAGCAGTTGATCCCATGCAATAGCATGGTTGGATGGGTATTTGGCATGATGCCTATATATGCTATGCACTGTAGGCGTAACCTTTCTGGATGTTGGGCTACCAAACAGCTTGACTCAATGTGATGGCATGGCTGGTGGGGTAGTATTTGACTCAAGCAGTTCACGAATGCTGCTCAAATGAAAACTGCGATGTGAGTTGTTTTCTGAACCGGGCTTGATGTGCTTTGGTGCCTCTGGGTGCCAGTACTTGACTCACCTTTGCTACTATGACCACTACTAGGCAATCTCACAGACTCCTCCTCATCTCTGGAGTAATACTCCACAGTCAACCCTGCCTCCTCAGAGACTATTTTCATGCCACTTTGAGAAGCCTTAGCAAATTAAACTGTTCAGTGAGAGGGCCCCTCTGCACCTGGTTCCCACTGGTGCTGAGTCCAGCATAACAGGGGCTTGGATGTGAGGAGTATGCACTTGTGACCAGTGCCTAGGCATTTCCCCTTTTTTCCACAACTAACTCATGCTTGACACAGCTGTCAAATAGTAACTGCTTCATCAGCTATGTCCATTGTGTAGAATTCCAAAATAGGGATTTTGAACCCCTTAATTTTGCATGGTGGTAGGACAGGGACAGGGGCTTGCTGTTTTGTGATGATTTATGCACTATGATGACAATGGATGACTAATACAGTGTAATGGGCTTAACAATGGTAACAAGAACAACAGTTTTAGTATGGAGGGGACTTTGATAATTCTGAGAAATAATCATGGTGTGCAAAGCACCACAGATTTAGTAGCATAACCCTATTTTTTTTCTTATCAGGTCCCCACTGGGGGTCCCCATAAGGGATCCAAATCCTCATCCGCACCGATGCTGATACCCTCCTCCTCCTCCTCCTGAGCTCTGTCATTCTTATCTTCACTTTCTATACACTGTCTTTCTTTCTCATCATCCTTAGTGAAAGAAACATTTTTAAATTTAGCCTTTTCTCCCTGTGCAACTCTCAGTAGTCCCTGCTCAGTCTCTATCTCATGGTCAAGCACAACATTCTTGTTTAGGAATGGGAATCTACCATTCAGATGAAGCTCAATGCCACCACCACCACCACCAGTCATAGGGACACCAGCAACCGCCACCTCGACCACTCTTCCTGAGCCCGAGATTTTGCTACCTCTTGGATTGATCCTCTTGTCACCGACTCCCCCAGCTCCTATTGGCATGGATGCTACAGATGTGGCAGAGACTAATTTTTCAACACTAATGCTACCACCATATCTACCAAATGCTCCTTTGCTACTACTGCTGGCCCTGGAACCCACAGATGAAGCTGCTGCAGATGTAGTTTTTTTGTAGATGCAACAATCTGTTACCCCACAGAATTTATACACTTCCTGGCTGCCTCACTGGCACCTCTCTCTTTACTTAAATATCTTTTTCCAGTCATTTTATATATTTAGATTTTTAATATTGCAAATCAATCAATCAATTAATCAATAAACACTACAGTACAGTAAAACTAAATATAGTAACCCCTTGCTATAAAAAACAGCTTGGGAGCCATATCGAATGTTCGTTATAGCAAGCCATTTGTTAAAGCGAGGAGTGCCATTCCAGCTACAGTTCTGGGTTTTTATTCAGCACGTTGTTTGCTGTACAGTACAGGGGTGAATTGCAGCTAGGTGCCGGCTATGATACAGTACTTTGCTTTGGTGTGTAGTACAGAACATTATTTTTAAGTTGTGCTCTATGTTGTGCTTTATGTGCTTCACTTCACAGCATTTTCAGCTTCGCGTATACAGCATTGCCAAGAGAGCTGTGGGAGCAGGAGGAGTAGGAATAATGTATGCATTTGTACACAGTTAAAATTCCAATCTTTATTAATGTGGAACTTTACTGTGTGTACTCAATTAATAAAATCAGTCACTTTGGTCTGCTGCTTTTCAGTCACCTTTCCAGCTACATGCTTCACAAACAAAATCAGCTGTTTTAGCTGAAAAACTATCACAACATCCACTTCCTGTGTTTTCAGCCATGCTGGACCCACCTCTAGCAAACAAATCACCTCTCTTGTTCTGGGCAGTGGCTCTTCATCCTCCTCCTCCATCTCTGAGTCCATAGAATTTTCATCTTGGTGGTCACTTTGCATCCCAGCACCCAGAATTTTAAAGTCAGTCATGTGTTCACTGGTCTACACACAGTCATCGTGAGTTAGCCACTCCTCCATAAAGTCCTCCACTTTTGAATCCTGTGCAGCTGGAAGATTTAGTGTTGCTGCCAGTGACACAATATTGAGGGTATCATCTGTCTCTTCTTTCTCCGGTTCATCTGGCTGTTCCAAGAAAGCTGCATCAAGGGTTGCAGATCAGCAGTTGGCAATAGTGCTCAGGGAGACAGTGACCCATGCCTCACCCTCTACCTGAATCACATCTCGCAGTCTGAGTTTTTTTAAAAACTCAGTTACAGTTGTATCAGTGTCAGCAGCAACCAGATCTCCAAGCAGTTGCTTTCTATACAGCTTTTTAAATATAGCAACGATGCAACCATCAAGTGGTTGGAGTCTGGACATTGTGGTTTTCAGCAGAAACGTGGCGTGTATCTTTCCATCACGAGAGCTGATCTCAGCTTCTGCTGGGTGTGCTGAACACTGAACCATCAACAGTAAAGCCTTGTGTGGGAGCTTCATGCACCTCAGTGTTGCTCTAACAGAGGGTATGAACGTCTGTTGGACTCATGTTCTAAAAATTTCAGAGGTCATCCAAGCATTTTTATTGTTTCCCTACTGCACTGGAAGGGAAACCATGTTGCAGTGATGGAAACAGCAAGGGTTGCAGAATTTACCAACGAGTAACATGATCATTGGCGGATCATCGGGAGTGGTAAAAGCAGTGAGTTTTGTGGTGGATTTGCAGGCGGCTTAAAAACATGATGGATGTGTCAGGAGCCATGATGAGCATTCGTTATAACTGATTGCTTGTTATGAAGAGGTTTGATATAGTGAGGGACTACAGTACCAGCAGCAGCAGCAGCCAGCACCTCATCAGCAGGCTCAGCAGCGAGATCTGAATCAGAACCGAAGTTTACTGAGCTAAGAGTAGCAACAGAGAAACCCTCCCCAAAAAGATTTTACATTATTTTTTTTACACAGCTGAGATGAACAAGACACACTTGACAGGGGTAATTCAAAACAAGTCTCAACAGACAATTGTATTCAATCCACTGGAGATGTACCCACCATAGAAATAAACAAAATCCGCCTAGGGCTCCAATATCCCGTTACCCTGGTGCCAAAATGATGAGGTGAAAGGCAATGGATGCCCTGCTACACAAACAATAATCAGAGAAATAAACACTGATGTGCAGTAAAAAATGCAGCCAAATGCCTCATTGGTTTGGCATCATTGGATTTGCTAATTTGCACAGAAACAATTGAAAAAACACTTCTTGCCTAAGCAGTTTTGCATGGAGACACTAAGTGAGCCACCATTCACAACACACATGGATGAGAAGTCTTCGACTCCTTTAGTCATTCCTATTGTTGCTATGTATGTTTTCTTATATATTAATAAAGGTTTTTGAACAGTTTAGGTGACTGTCCCTTTACTTACAAATAGCCTAAGTGTTGACCTCACTAGCAGACATTTTTCTGTGATTCTCTTTGAAGTTTGGTATTTGGCTCTGAGTTATTTTGTGCACTTTTCTCTTTTTTTTTTGTAAAGTAGCCCCCCCCCCACACTTCCTCAAAAGGAAGCTTCTTGGAGTTTCCAAGCTTCCACTGTAGACTCTCAGATACCAACTGTAGAATTTTAAATGTCTTTCTATGGCAAGCCGTTAGGGACATAATTCAGAATCTCTGGCTGTATAGTAAAACACACACTATATGGTGAAATACATACATCATATAGTGAAATATATACATTATATAGTGAGATACATACACAATGTAGTGAACCACATACAGTATCTACTGAAATATATACATCGTATAGTGAAATACATATACTGTATACTGAAATACATATATTATATAGTGAAACACATACACTATATAGTGAAATGCTTACATTGCATAGTGAAATACATACACTATCTACTGAAATCCACATGCTAAGTACTGAAAATTCACATACACTATATACTGAAACAAATGTACTATGAACTGAAACATATACACTACCTATTGAGATACATACACTACAGACTGAAACATCCACATAAACTATCTACTGAAACAAATACTGTGTAGATTGTAACACATACACTATATATTGAGAAAAAACTGCATGCACTAGATACTGAAACAAATACACTATATATTGAAATGCATGCACTACACACTGAAAAAAGCATATACACTATATACTGAAACAAATATACTATATATTGAAACATCTACACTTTATATTGAAATACATATACTATCTATTGAAATAAAAACACTATGCACTGAAAAATCTGCATACGCTGTATATTGAAACAAATACACTGTATATTGAAATACATACACTATCTACTGAAATGCATATACTACACACTGAAAAAAGCACATACACTATATGCTGAAACAAATACATTATATATTGAAGCATCTTTACTTTATATTGAAATACATACACTATCTGTTGAAATAAATACACTATGCACTGAAAAATCTGCATACACTATATACAGAAACAAATACACTACATGGTGAAACGCGTACACTATGTATTGAAACACATATACTGTAGACTGAAAAATTCACATTCTCTATATACTGAAACAAATAAACTATATACTGAAATGGACTATGTTCTGAAACTACCCATCCCCCTTCCCTTCCCCCATGAATGTCCTAGAGCTGAACTCATTGCCTGTTGCATTCAGTTAGCTGCTAGCTTGATGAGAGGATGTCTAAAACTGCAGAGCTGAGATAAACAAAACAGGGCTATCTCTTATTCTACTTCTTTATGGGGGTTTTCCTTTTGTTTTGCTTGCACACCTTTAGTCAAATTTCAGACCATTGTGATGTGACAAGAAACTTAAAACTAATTTAAATGCTGTAGTTTATTCTTTTAAATAAGTGCTGCCTTCATTTACTGTCAGACAACACATTTGTATAGGAAGCTAATACAGGATATTCCTAACATACTTGTATACATAGGGAGCTGCATGCATTTTTCCAAGTTAAAGTGTTGATTTGTTTTATGTGTAATTAATTACTGTGTAAGTCCAGCAACTTATCTGAGTTGAATGCCTGGGAAGCACTTCAGGAGCTGTGGAAGTGTAAGCCAAAATCATTGCTAGTTTGTACTCTATGGACTGTGTTTTAAGTTTTTATTTTAAAATATATATTTTTGCTGCAATCCCTCAGTATTCAGTTTTCATCAGGAGTTTAGCTGGCATATGCATATAATTTGCATTGTTTTACTAAATAACATTACTGTGAATCCTCACTGGAGGCATGCACAGTCTGTTTTGGGGTTTGAACTTCTCAAACTGAGTTTTATTTCTTTTTTTTTTTCCCATAGAGATTTTTATCTCCTTAGTCACCCTGCTATCCCTTTGCCCACTGACATCTCCAGCCCAATCACTTACCATCCACAGGACATATTTGCTCTGAGATCCGCCCCACTCACATCCCCCGTGTTGGGGCCAGGAGGGGGAGGGCCATTGACATGGAGACACATATGTGAGCAGAGCCTGGTTAGCAGTGCAAAATCTGCGGCAGGTTATTGGATCATTTTGCCATTAGGGGGTTTCTATCTTTTGTTTCATCCCCTGGGCAGCCAAGCATGGAATTATGCAATTGCATATAAAGACACATGCTTGCTTTGTGCCTGCCTGAGCCCTCCCTCTTATGCAACTCCACTGCCCTGCCAGCCCTCCTCAGCTAGGTGGATGTTGAAGAGCGGGGTGGTCAGACTTCCCCTCACTGAGAGGAGAGCATTCCCCGAGATGCTCAATCATATCTCCCCCCCCCCGCTAACCCCTGTGCAACTCAGGTCCACCCCAAAACTGGGCCACTGGCATGGGAGGCAGTGCAATCACCACCAAGCTGCTAGGCCAGCCCACCAGACTGTGTTTTATAAGTAAATAAAGACAGCATATAGGTAAAGAAGAAAACAAACTGTATTTTAACTAGTCTGTTATTAACATTTTAAGTCACATCACAATGTTTTGAAATCGGATAAAGGTTTTGCAAGCAAAATATGATAAAACTATACATAAAGAGATAGATAAGATAAACCTTTTATGTTTACCTTCTGCATCTTAGGAGGTATCGGCCAGGATTTTTAGTCAATTGGGGCCCCATTTTCAGAAGGTTAGCGTGCAGAGCTAAACATTACACTGTGGGAACAGCACGGTTGGATTGGTGTCGTATTCAGCATCACTTGATGCTTCCCTGATCATGTGCATGTGCATATATACTACTACGGCCATGTAAATGAGTAATCCTCTCCTGCATACCGAGCACCGTGCTGTATAAAAGGTTTCCTTAGTGACCATAAGTACCTCCCTCTACATTTTATACTCAGCCTCTAGGCTTCTAGTACCTAGATGCTTGATGTTGCACTTTTTGGCTTTGAACCCGAACCGCCATGTCCCATAGCACTCTTTAAGATTTCTAATGTCCCCATTCATTCTCTCTATCTGCACCTATCAACGCTATTACAGATTGTGGTGTCATCTACAACAAGCATTTGTCAATGCCGAATGTTGCTTGCTTCTATGTGCTGTTTAGGAATTTGGAAGTCATTGGAGTGCAAATATTGAAAATTCGCGAACTTACGAGCGTGAGTAGGAACTGCGCAACGCACGCTCGTAAAACATTCATTTTAAGGAATTTTTTCACCAAATTTTCAACATAGCCATTTTAAGACCTCTGCTAATGAACAGTGTCCCTGTGATTTTCTTAATGTGTCCCATACATTGATTTAGCACACCGACTGTGCCATTGTGAGCTACATGGGCGGAAACACATTTTGGGCAGGATGTGAAAAATGACAGCTGCACTGCTCATAAGGAGGTGTGCTAAAATGGCAATGTTGAAAATCTGGAGTGAAAATATTGAAAATTCACGAACTTACGAGTGTGCATAGGAACTGCGCAACGCACGCTCGTAAAACAGTCATTTTTAGGAATTTTTCCAACAAATTTTCAAAATAGGCTTTTTGAGAGCCCACCTTATGAACACTGGCAGTGTCATTTCATTGATCATTCAAGAAAAGTGATTTTTGCGCGGTGGCTGCGAAATCACCCGCCGAACCCAGTAGCGCCATGACAGTGACATCATTCATGAGAAGGGATCCCAAAACCCCATGTTGAAAATTTGGTGCAAAATTCAAAAAATGCCTGAGATATGCAACAAAGTTGAAAAAACCCTATCTATTCCATTATACAGCTTACCGGCATTTTCTCAGTTTGCAGTCGGCTTTGAAGAGTGCAGGCGTGTTCCGATCCACGAAGATCGTCGCGCGGACTCCGGAGGTAAGTATGGGGTGAGAGGGTGTGGGGAGGCAGGGTGCGCAGTGGGTGGGTGTGGGTTGTGGGAGGGGGGCAGGAGAAGCACCGAGGACAGTATTTTATTTCCAGGTTTTTGTTTTTAATGATGATGCAGGGCGTTTGCCACGCTGAGGGGTGGGCTCCCAGCATGGCACAAGGATAACTGGTGGGGTAATGTGGAGCCGGCGGGGGATTGGGCACCCCGTCGGCTATAACACCCACATTTTGCCCGCATTGGGGTGGGCTCCCAGCGTGGCACCTGGATCTTGGGGAGAGACACTGGAGCAGATGGGGATTGGGCACCCCGTCGGCCGTACATCATTTTGCCACACTGGGGTGGGCTCCCAGCGTGGCATCTGGATGCTTTGGGGGAGTGTGGAGCCGACGGGGAAGTGAGCACCCCCATCAGCCATACAGTGTGGGTGAGGGGGAAGGCGCATGAGCACGCAGTGTGCGTGAGTGCGCATGTGTGGGGGGGCTCTGTTCACTCAAGCAGAGCTTTCCCTTTCAACTGTATGCCACTGCATTTTCAGCTTGTCATAGACAGCTGCAGCAGTGATTGGGGAACTGGGGCCACACCTGCAAACACACTGACTGCATTGGAAGACGGGCTGACACACCTCCGAAAAAATCGGATGATGGCACTATGTTTCTTGCACATGCGTGCAAGCAACATAAAAAGGCATATCTCCCCTTCCAGGTTTTCTGTTATGCCACTTATAAAGACACTGAAGAGGATGTGTCCCATTACTGAGCCCTCCGGCACCCTACTGGTCACTCTCTCCTCACTGGAGGGAGTGCCATTTACCACCACCTTCTGTGGCTGTGAGCTATCTCAGGTGCATCACTTAGGAGTGCACAACACTAATCTGAAAATGGGGGCCCACATACCACTGTAACAGAACTAGCACTGCATTGTGATAAGTATGGCTGATACTATTCTAAAAAGCAGTCTTCTGTGCGGTGCTAACCTGTTAATGTGGCACAATTTTATTATTTTTTTTTGCACAGGATTACTAATTGCAACCAGGTGCTCATACAACTGGGGGTTACTCTAATGCATATAAGGTGTACAGGTATACTAAATGCTTTCTTGAAGTGTTAACACACTGCGTGGTTAGTGCTAGTTAATGATTCTGGGAATCGTGTTTTAACTGCACACACGCAGCCTGCCAGCAACCCCCCACACACATACACACACAGTCAGTTCTGAACACAATAAAAAAACAAGCATTTGTCAATGTTGAATGTTGATTGCATTGGTCCGTTGAGCTCGCTCACTGGTCCTCTGTCACTCGCTCATTCTGTTTCTCCTGGTGCTGCAGGCTGCTGTTTTGTACTGAGTTCCTTCCTGCATTGGCACCCTTTTCTGTCCACAAAGAAATCCGCAGATGGCCTGACAGAGCTCTGTTGAGGTGGGTCACTCCCCCCTCTGACTCCCTCATTCTGTTTCTCCTTGCGCTGCAGGCTGGCCTTTTGTACTGGGTTCCTGCCTCTGTTGGTGGCTTTTTCTGCCAACAAAGAAATCTGCTGTAGTCCCAACACAGGTCCGTTGAGGTTGCTCACTCCCCCTCTGTCACTCACTCGTTCCGTGTCTGCCAGCGCTGCAGGCTGGCCTCTTGTATTGGGCTCCTGCCTGCATTGCCACCTTTTTCTGCCCACAAAGGAATCCACAGCAGTCACGATAGAGCTCTGTTGAGCTCACTCACTCCCTCCCCTCTGTCTCACTGACTCATTCTGTTTCTGTCACCGCTGCAGGCTGTCCTTTTGTACTGGGCCCCTGGGTGCATTGCTGCCTTTTTCTACCGACACAGAAATCCGCAGCAGTCCCAACAGAGCTCTGCTGAGCTCACTCACTCCACTTCCCTCACTCTCTCACTGGTTCTGTGTCTCCTGCGGGTGCAGGCTGTCCTTTTGTACAGGGTTCCTGCCTGCGTTGGCTTATTCTGCCCACAAATAAATCTGCAGCAGTCCTGATGCAGGTCTGTTTAGCTTGCTCACTCCCCCTCTCTCAGTCACCCATTCCATTTCTGCCTGCGCTGTAGGCTGGCCTTTTGTACTGGGCTCCTGCCTACATTACTGCTTTTTTCTGCCCACAAAGAAATCCGCAGCTGTCCCGACAGAGCTCCGTTGAGGTCACTCACTCCCCTTGTCTCACTGCCTCATTCTTTTTCTCCTGGCGCTGCAAGCTGCCCTTTTGTACTAGGCTCCTGTCTCTGTAGGCACCTTTTTCTGGTCACAAAACAATCTGCAGCAGTCCCAACAGAGCTCAGTTGAGCTAGCTCACTCTCCCTCTCTCATTGTCTTGTTCTGTTTCTGCCAGCGCTGCAGGCTTCCCTTTTGTACTGGGCTCTTGCCAGCATTGCTGCCTTCTTCTGCCCACAAAGAAGTCTGCAGCAGTTACGATAGAGCTCTGTTGAGCTCGCTCAGTCCCTCCTCTCACTCGCTCATTCTGTTTCTCATGCTAATGCAGGCAGCCTTTTTGTAGTGGGCCCCTGCGTGCATTGCTGCCTTTTCCTGCCCACAAAGAAATCTGCAGCAGTCCCAACAGAGCTCCGTTGAGCTCACCTACTCTCCATCCTTCACTCGCTCATTCTATGTCTCTCGCTGCTGCAGGCTGTCCTTTAGTACTGGGCTTCTGCCTGTGTTGGCACCTTATCTTGCCCACAAAGAAATTCACAGCTGTCCTGACAGAGCTCTGTTGAGGTCGCTCACTCTGCCTGTCTCATTCGCTTATTCTGTTTCTCCTGGCATTGAAGGCTGCCATTTTGTAGTTAGCTTCTGCCTCTGTTGGCGCCTTTTTCTGTCCACAAAGAAATCTGCAGCAGTCCCAACAGAGCTCCATTGAGCTCGCTCACTCCCCCTCTCTTACTCGATCATTCCGTTTCAGCCGGTGCTGCAGGTGGCCCTTTTGTACTGGGTTCCTGCCTGCGTTGCCGCCTTCTTCTGCCCACAAAGAAATCTGCAGCAGTCACAATACAGCTCCACTGAGCTGGCTCACTCACTCCCCCTCTCTCACTTGTTCGTTCTGTTTCTTCTGCCGTTGAAGGCTGCCTTTTTGTACTGGGCCCCTGCATGCATTGCTGCCTTTATCTGCCCACAAAGAAATCTACAGCAGTCCTAGCAAAGCTTCGGTGAGCTCACTCACTCCCCCTCCCTCACTCGCTCGTTCTGTGTCTCCCTGTGCTGCAAGCTGCACTTTTGTATTGGGTTCCTGCCTGCATTGGCAGCTTTATCTGCAGCAGTCCTGACACAGCTCCGTTGAGGTCGCTCACTCCCCCTCGGTCACTCGCTCGTTCCTTTTCTGCAGGCGCTGCAGACTGGCCTTTTGTACTGGTATCCTGTGTGCATTGCTGCCTTTTTCTGCCCAGAAAGAAATCTGCAGCAGTCCCGGCACAGCTCCATTCAGCTTGCTCTCATCCCCCCTCTCTCACTCGCTCATTCCGTTGCTGCCAGCGCTGCAGGCTGCCGTTTTGTACTGGGCTCCTGCCTGTGTTGCCGGCTTTTCATGCCCACAAAGAAATGTGCAGCAGTCACGATAGAGCTCCATTGAGCTCGCTCACTCCCCCTCTCTCACTCGCTCATTCTGGTTTTCCCGCCACTGCAGGCTGCCCTTTTGTACTGGGCTCCTGCCTGCATTGGTGGCTTGTTCTGGCCAGAAATAAATCTGAAGCACTCGCGACACAGCTCCATTGAACTCGTTAACTCCCCCCTCTCACTCACTCATTCCGTTTCTCCCGGTGCTGCAGGCTGGCCTTTTGTACTGGGCTCCTGCCTCTGTTGCCGCATTTTCTGCCCACAAAGAAATCCACAGCAGTCACAATACAGCTCTGTTGAGCTCGCTTACTACCGCTCTGTTACTCACTCATTCTGTTTCTCTTGGTGCTGCAGGCTGCGCTTGTGTACGGGGCTCCTGGCTGCATTGGCACCTTTGTCTGTCCACAAAGAAATCTGCAGCTGTCCCGACAGAGCTACGTTGAGGTCACTCAGTCTCCCTCTGTCACATGCTCATTCTGTTTGTCCTGGCACTGCAAGCGGCCCTTTTGTATGGTGCTCCTGCCTGCATTGGCGCCTTTTTCTGCCCACAAAGAAATCTGCAGCAGTCCTGCTAGAGATCTGTTGAGTTCACTCAGTCCCCCGTCTCACTCACTCGTACTGTTTCTCCCACCGCTGCAGGCTGGCCTTTTCTACTGGGCCCCTGCCTGCTTTGACCCCTTTTTCTGCACACAAAGAAATCCACAGCAGTCCTGACAGCGCTCCGGTGAGTTCACTCACTCACCCTCCCTCACTCGCTCTCTATTTCTGTTTCTCCCAGTGCTGCAGGCTGCCTTTTTGTACTGGGCTCTTGCACTGGGGCCTTTTTCTGCCCACAAACAAATCCGCAGCAGTCTCAACAGAGCTCAAGTTTAGCTGGGTCACTCCCCCCCCACTTGTTCGATCTTAATCTGTCCCAAACACTGATTTCCCACAGCGACTGTGCTATTCTCTGGCAGGAGTGCAAAAACATATTTAGACCGGATGTGAAAAATGACAGCTGTACTCTTCATAAGGAGGTGTAAAAAAAGTGCCACTGTTGAAAATGTGGTGTGAAAATATTACAAATGTGCAAAGTTACAAGGGTGCATGAAACAGTTCAATGCCCGATTGTAACACAGTCATGTTATGAAGTTTCATCAGCAAATTTTCAACATAGGGCTTTTAGGACCTCTGCTCATGAACAGTGCCACTGTCATTTTCTTAATCTGTCCCTAACACTGATTTACCACAGCAACTGCTTTATTGTGTGCGTCAACTGTGAAACCACATTTCAGTCAGGAAGTGAAAAATGACAGCTGTACTGCTCATAAGGAGGTGTGAAAAAATGCCACTGTTGAAAATCTGGCATGACAATATTACAAATCTGCAAAGTTACAAAGCTGTGTGGAAAGTGTGCAATACACACTTGTAATACAGTCATTCGCTGGGCTATCATCACCAAATTTTCAACATAGGCATTTTAGGACCTCTGCTCATGAACAGTATCACTGTCATTTTGTAATCTGTCCCTTTGCGATTTCCCAGCGACTGCTCTATTCTGCTTGAAGTGAAACACATTTCAGCCAGGATGGGAAAAATGACGGATGCACTGTTCATAAGTAGGTGTGGGAAAATGGCAATGTTGAAAATCTGGAGTGAAAATATAAATTTACAAAGTTATGAGCATGCGTGCAAACTCGCAACACTGCGCTATAACACAGATCATTTATGGGTATCGTTAGCGAATTTTCAACAGCCATTCAGGACCTCTACCATGAACAGTGTCACTGTTATTTTCTTAATCTGTCCTGAACATTGATTTCCCAGCGACCACGCTATTCTGAGCCAAGGTGTGAAAACACATTCCGCCAGAATGTGAACAATGACAGCTGTACTGTTAGCAGGAGGTGTGAAAAATGCCAATGTTGAAAATCTGGAAAGAAAATATTGCAAATTCACAAAGTTACGGCGTGCGTAGCAATCTGCAGGCTCGTTAGTAAAACAGTCATTTTTGGATTTATCCACAAATTTTAACATAGGCTTTTGAGGATCCACCTCATGAACACTGGCACTGTCGTTTCATTAATCGGCCCCAAAAGGTGATTCCACTCAGTGACCGCGAAATCACCTTTCGGGGCTGATTAACCCAATGACAGTTCAAGAATTCATGAGGAGGGTCCCAAAAACCCTATGTTGAAAATTTGGTGAAAAAAGTCCCAAAAATGCCTGAGATATGTACTAAAGTTGAAAAAACACTATTTACTATGTTATACAGCTTACCGGCATTTCCTCAGTTCACGGTCAGATTTCAAGAGTGCAGATGTGTTCCTGGTCCACCGAAGATCATCGCGTCAAGCTCCGGAGGTATGTATGGGGTGATGGGGGGGTGTGGGGAGGCAGGGTGCGCAGTGGGTTGGTGCGGGTTGCAGGTGGGGGCCAGGGACACTACGAGAAACCATTTCCTTTTCTGCAGGTGAAAAAAAATACTTCACTGTACCATTTTTCCCTTTACAGAGGCATGTGGCATGCTGGGATGGGCACCCAGCGTGCCACCAATGCTTTCTTTGAGGGAGCAGCAGTAGCCGGCGGGGATTGGGCACCCGTCGGCAGGAATGAGCGGGGGTGTTACAGAATGCTGATGGGGTGGGCTCCCCCATCAGCATCAAGAAACAATGGAGCACCGAGGGCAATGGGGTTGGGGACGTTGGCACATAAAGCATGTGGGAAGTTATTTGTTTGTGAACAGGCGGCAACCTGTCGCCCTGTTCCTAACACATCAAGAACTTTCACATCACCCTGCAATGACGGGTCACTCCGTCATTGCAGCAGATGGCTGATGCTGCAATGACAAGGCAGTCCCTGATTGCAGCAGCGAAATTGTCAGTAGTTGGTGCAAATATTCCAAAGTACTGTCACCAGCAGCCTACAATATGTTATTTGCACTGTGCGCAATTAATATAAAAATGGTACATCCTGTCTGCCCCATTTCCCATATTAAACCTCAGAACCTACTGTCCATGCAGGGTAATAGCCCTAGCTATCCACTCCCTTGTTCCCTTCCCTACTACTATCAGGATGAGTAACCATTATACCCTTCACTTTCTCACAGCCATGCTTGAAACCATTTATGGTTTTGGTTACCATCATCTATGGCAAACTATTCCACATTTCCACCACCATTTCTGGAAAATAAAACTTTCCAATATCCCTCTTGAACCTCTCTCCCATCAGTCTCTACTTGTGCTCCATAACCTTGAACTGTTACTCATGCTAAGTAGTTCTCCATTCACTTTGTTTATTCCTTACAGGAACTTGAAGGTCTCTATCGTATCATTCCTCTCTTGTCTGGTCTCCAGTGAAGACATGTTCAGTGCTTGAGCAGATCCTCATAAGTGATCCCTGTCCTCAGCTCTGACATCCTGATCACCCTTTGACCTTATCTTTCCTGAGATGAGGTCTTCAGAAGTTCAGAAGTCTGAACAGTATACCCAGTGCAGCCTCACCAACGATCAATAAAGAGGCAGTAAACCTCTTTTCTTCTATTATCAGAACCCCTTCTGGCACATCCTAGTATCCTATTTGCCTTACTAGATGCCTCACTGTACTAGCTAGATTGTTTAAGGGAGTCACTAATGACGAATATTAGGTCCCTTTTCTCAGCTGTAGTGTTCAGCTCTACCTCCTACCAGTACTCTGTCCTGGGGTTCTTGTCCCCTAAGTGAATCACCTTGCACTTTTGGCATTGAATTTCAACTGCAAACCTTGAGCCCTCTCTAATCTTTACATGTCAGTCTGCAGTTTCCTACTTCCCCATCACTATCTACCCTCCCATGAGCTTGGTGTCATCTTCAAAGAGACACAGCCCCAGATTCATTCTCAAGCGTTGTTAATGAGGCGTATTGAAGAGGAACAAAGTCAGGATGGATCCTGTGCATTCCTCTTGACTTCCCTCTTCTGATCTGACGACAATAATCACAACCCTCTGATGCTTCTCATTCAATTAAGCCCCCTCACCCCCACCAAAACACTGCTTATATTTTCCTTCAAATCCCTGGACCTCACCCCCTTGCGCCGTGACCTAAGTCACTCTGATTGGTCCCCTATCTCATTGGTCTGCTCCACTGATTCCATGCTAATATATTTCAAAACAAAATTACTCTAAATATATATATATTTTTTAGTTGTTTAACCAGGAGTAGCACACTAAGCAGAAAGCTTTTTTACAGGAGTGACCTGGGAGCACAGGGAAGTTAAGTGACTTGCTCAGAGTCACACAGTATGCAAGTGGAAGCTATGGGATTCAAACCCAGGTCTGGTCTGCTGGATGTCACCAGATTTGCAGCTCAGAGCCTTAAACCACTGCGCTTTACTGCCTCCCCTCTGTGAGACTGCCATGTCCCCAGAGCAGGATATAAGATAGGTACACCACCTCCCCTGAGATCATGGCTGACCTCCTGATAGCATACTGCAAGTGCATGATTTGGCCTGGTCAAAAATAAAGATAACCCACCCCATGGCTTCCAGAGGTATCATCATCTCCGCAGCACCTGTACCATGGCAATAAGCTTGCCAAGGTGAAATTTTACATCTAACTTCAGTACCAACATTGGTTACCTGTCTAAATTTTGAAAGGCTGCCACAATCTCTTCTCTCCTCCCAGTTCTTTGCCTGTCCTCAGAGTCAGTGACACTCCTGTCTCTAACCTCTCCTTCATCACCATAGAGATGTAATTCCTTTTCATCACCTGTATCTCCTCTCTCCTCTCCTCCCTCTACCCTTCCTCACCTCCCTCTCACCCCTGCCAGCCTGCATGACTGTTATCTCCTTCCTTCCCACTATTGTTTTTTTTTCTCTCCAGTAACTCCATCCTTTATCCCAGACACACTTCCTGCCCTTAATCCTTCCAAGGGTAGGAGCCCAGATGGCTGGGATAGCAAGCTCCTCCATCTGACTGCTTCTGCAATCTCCTCCCCATTGGATGACCTCCCTAACCTCTCTTTCTGGTGTTCCTCCATCCCTGCTGACTGGAAGGCTGCCACTGTTACTCCTCCTCCTCCAAAAGATGGTGAACCATCAGGTACAAACAGCTACCAACTCATTTCTCTCCTCCCTCCAAAATACAGGAACAAATTATCTTGTTACAACTCTCTCCCTTTCTGGACTCCTCTTCCTTTTTCACCCAATACAAGTCTGACTTCCACAAAAATCACTCCACCACCTGCTCAGGCTCACCAAATCCATCCATAATGGTATGGATCACAGCCTATTCGCTTCTGCTATCTTAATTGATCTAGCCAAAGCATTCAACCCTGTCTACCACCCAATTATTAGCCAAACTCCAAGCTGCAGGCCTCTCTGACTTAGCCATCAGCTGTTCCACTCCTACAACAGGGGTAGGTCCCAAGCAGTCAAAAGTGGTGACCCCCTCTCTCCTCCCTGCCTGTATCCACTTGGGTCCCATAAGGATCTGTGTTGAGCCCACTACTTTTCTCCATTTTCCTTAATGATCTCCTCCTCCATGTGCTTGTCTGCATCCATTCACATGTACATGGATGACATGGTCCTCTTCACAGCAGGCCTACAGACTCCAGCTGGACTTTGATCAAGTTCAGCCCTGACCACACACAAATCAGCTTTTCCTCAATGCCAAGAATGATGTCTCAATGTCCTCTGGTACAAGGCACTAGACTCTCTAGGCTCCCTCCCCTTCCTACTTTCCATACCTTGGATCGCTCCCCTGTGGAGGATGTCACCACCTTTAGTTATCTTGGTATCTGGCTAGACCAGCACCTAAACACTTCTGAACAAGTGGATGCTATAGTCAAAAAGCTGCACCACAATTTGATGCACTTTACAGGAACTGTGACTGTATTGCACCTCAAGCATACCATGCTATTATCCAGAGAATGATCCTCCAAATCCCTGACTATGGTGATGTGGTCTACAGCATAGCCCCTTCTACCCTTACTTGAACTGGACACACTCTTCAACTATTTCTACTATTACACTCACGATTATCCTTCTTGGACTCACCATTGTTCTATATATAAATCTCTCTCCTTTTTTTTTCTTGTGGACAGACACTATGCCCACTGTGCCAGCTTTGTGGGCAAATATGGTTTGTTTCCCTACCCTCCTATCTCTCTGAAGGCCTCGTTATAGCCATACCATCAGAAGCTGAAATATTCGAACTCTAGCAGGCCCTTCAGTTTCCACAACCATCGGCAAAGTCACATTCAGCCACCGTTGCCCTAAAATCTGGAACTCCCTTGCCCCAGTCATTCACCAATCTCCCTCCCATGGATTCTTTCAAACCACCTCAGTGGTCTCACCTCTCCCTCCTGCACTTGCTCTAGTTTTCCTTCTTGCTCTCCTATTACTTGTTTCCAGTTTAAGTACAGTTAACATTTGGCACCTATGCTTCCACTCTAGGCATTATGCACAAATGTTTATAGCTAATGTTGAAGTAAAAGCCTCTCCAGCCCCTTTGCGTGTCAGTTGTGCAGATGGAGCTCCCCTCCTAACTGTGAACTCCATCAAATACCTTGGGGTGACACTTGACCCCCAGTTGGACCTAGGGAGTCATATCCTAAATGTCTGTAGAACTGTGAAGTGTAAATTGGGTCTGATCTATAGGGCCAAAAATAACCTGACACCTGCTGCTCGTCTGGCACTTGCTAGAGGTGTACTACTTCCCTATAGCTTGGCAGAAGACACCAGGAGAAAGGACTGCTGTGTGACTGAACTTCTCTGCTGGGACTATACTGCCCTCCCCTCCACCCAAAGATAGTTCTATTTTTATAGGGCACAGGATTTGACTGACATAAGAGACTTCCTGTTTAGGGGCAGGAAGTGAGTGATCATAAGACCACAAGGACCCACCATCCTAGAAGGGCAAAAGTAGCTCTCCGGCCCCCTCTAGCTCCTGGAGGTCTGCCTCTGAACAAGTAAGTGGTCTACTGAAATATAGGATATTCTTTTCTCAGAACAGGACAATCAGAAGCTTAAAGAGGCACAGAGCAGAAAGTAAGGAGAGAGAAAAAAAACAGAGGAAAGAGTAAGGATTACCAAACAGTTAAGGGGCCAGAAATAAGACATGATTGGAGTGGTGCAGTGCAGTGGCTGTGGAGCAACAGTCTTCAAGGGAGATGTTCTGGAGGGATGCGGTGTTGTCCCATCTGAGAACCTCTCTGGGCTGAGGAGAGTTGCTCATTTCCAACTGAGTTGGCCAGGATTTGTGGGACCTCCTCTTCCATCCAAGGACCACCAGTGCCACTACCGTTGCCTCAGAGGTTTGCCAAGAAGAGGTGGTTGGACCACAGTGGGCTCAGGGAGGGTGAGGGTGGTGGAACAGAGCACATCCTACTCAGTTGTACCTCTCACAATTCTATGCCATTCTGGCAAGTGTGGTTCCTCTTGGAGCACCCACAGTGGAGACAAGGAGGATGCTGGGAACCTCCACAAAGAGACCCACAGGAGGGTGGCAGGTGACCCTGCAGGGAAGAAACAACTCCTGGTGGGGACTCCATTGTTAGGAAGGTAGAACTGGGCAAGGAAGGGGAGAGGGAGGAGTGCCTGCCTGGGCGCCATTGCTGCGGAGGAACAGGAGGCGAATCCTCAGGATTGCCAGAGCAGCTGCACAGGGGAGGGAGCTGGATGTCATTTGTTGTCCACCTAGGGACAAATGACCTGTGGCAAAGGATGAAAATGCAGGAAGAGTTTGTGGAATTGGGGAGGGCCTTAGTCAAGTAACCTTACGGTAACCTTCTCAGATTACTACCCATCTATGGCATAGAGAGGCTAGGGTGTTCCGTACCATGGGATTAAATCAGTGGTTGAAAAACTGGTGTGGAGCTCAGGGATTTGGCTTCACTAGGGACGGGGGTCCACCTGGAGTGATGCAGTCTATACTGGCATGATGGGCTGCAGCTCTGTCTGGGAGGAACCAGGATCCTGGGTGATAGGTTCAAATACTTCATTGGCAAGCTTTTAAACTAGCCAAGGAGAGCACTGGAAAGGACAGGAAAATCCTAGCCCCAAACAATCATGGTAGTAAGTGTGGCAAAAACACCAACATGGAGGTGTCGATAGGGAGAAAGGCACGGGGTAAATGGAGAAAGTGACAAAGGCAAGAAGGACGGGGATGGGGCAAAAGGGGTAAGGCCATCCAGAAATGGAGGTAATAGTACCAATGACCGTAGTCTGAGCAACATGCTCCCTGAGCTGGTGGCCTTAATGGAAGAGGGATGCCTGGATATAATAGCAGTCACAGAAACATGGTACACAGAGAACCATGACTGGGATATTAACATACCAGGGTACATAATCTACAGGAGAGACAGGCAGGGGAAGAAGGGGAGGTAGCTCTCTATAAAGGAAGGGATAAAAGCAACTGAACAAAAGAGTAAACAGGGAGGAGAGGAGGCACTGTGAGTCACCTTGAGACTAGAAAGGGCACCACAATCCGCACAGGGGTTGTGATACAGACCCCACATGTCGGGGAAGGAATGGACAAGGATATGATGGAAGGCATTCTTAGAATGGCAGAAAAGGGAATACTGTTGATGGGAGACCTGAAATGCCAGATGTTAACTGGAACACATCTGCTGCATACATCCAAGAGCAGGGCCATTCTTGATGCCCTACAGGTGGCAGGCATTAGACAGCTGGTTTCCGAACCCATATCGTGAGGGAGCAGTCTTAGACCTCGTACTCTCAAGCGGGGGCAGTGAGAAGATCTCAGATCTAGAAGTGATTGCCATCTGGGGACAAGTGACCATCAAACAGTGTGGTTCGTGTTAAACTCAGCTACAAGTCAAGCCATACAAAAGTGAGGTACTGGACTTTAGAAGGACTGACTTTGGCAAAATGGGAGAGTGCCTCAGAAAGCACTAGTAAACAGGCTAGAAGGAGGTGTGGGCAACAATGGGAATTATCAAAACTGCCATCACAGAGGCAACAAGCCTTTTTTAAACAAATAAACAAATCAAAACAAAAGAAAAACCACTATGGTTCTCAAGAGAGGTGGCTGTGAAAGTCAGAAGAAAAAGATAGCATTCCGGAGTATAAGGAAACACAGAAGGAGCAGGACAGAGAGCTGTACCAGTTAAGGCAGAAAGAAGCGGGGAGGAAGTCAGAATAGCAAAGGCCCAAACTGAGAAAAGATAGCCAACTCAGTTAGAGGATAAAACCTTTATAGGTACATCAGCAGCAGAAAACAAAAGGGAGGATAGTGAGCTGAATAGAATGAATGGTGGGTGGGCAGAGGGACAGTGAAAAAGCAGAATACTGACAATATTTCTTCTCAGTATTCACAAAGAGGAAGAGCCTAATCAATTAACAAGCACTCTTGATAGAGGATCGATCCAGTCCTTTCTGAAGAAAGGTTCTGCAAGAACTCCTAAAACTGAAGGTGGACAAAGCAAAGAAATTCTGATAGATCTTAAATTCACAAAAAGAATTAAGGAAGGAACAATGAAACCACTGGCTACTCTTTTAATAAATCATGGGAGAATGGTGTGGTACCGAGGACTGGAAGAAGGATAGTTCCCCTTCACAAAAGTAGGACAAGACAGGGCAGGCTACAGATCTGTCAGTCGGCCTCTGTGGTAGGGAAAGTGGAGTCACTTCTGAAGGAAAGAATAGTTGAGTACCCTAGAGTCAGTGGGCACAGGATCAAAGGCAGCATGGGTTCACAGTGGGAAGGTCATGTCAACGAATCTAATAGATTGCTTTGACTGGGTGACCAGTAATAGACAAGGAAGACTGTGGACATGGCCTACTAGACTTCAGCAAGGCATTTGATCCACACAATGATTATTAGTCAAATTAACCAGCCTGGAGTGGGTCCCAGGGTGGCATTAAATAAACATTGGCTGGACAACAGGACACAGAAGGTAATTGTAAATAAAGTCACTCTGAAAAGGCGGTTACCGTGGGTACCGAGGTTCATACTGGGTTCAGTCCTTTAATGTCTTCATCGTGACGTGCAGAGGACTGGAAGAAAAATATGCCTTCTTGCAGATGACACAGATCTGCTACAGGTTGATACACAGGAGGCATGGAAAGGATGAAAAGGACTTGGCAAGATTGGGAATGGTCAGACGTGGCAGCTGAGATTCAATGCAAAAAAGTGAAATAATGCACCTGGGAAACAAGAATCCAGGAAAGAATAACACAATGGGTGAGAGCTAGAAACAACAACAAAACAGGAAAGGGACCTGGGGTAATCATATCAGATGACCTTAAGGTTGGCAAGCAATGTGAGAAGGCAGTAGGAGGGCTGGGGGTATACTGGGATGTATAGGAGAGGCATCAGCAGCAGAAAACAGGAAGTTGTTATCCTCTGTACAGACAGTTGGTGAGACCCCATCTGGAATACTGTCCAGTTCTGGAGACCCATCTCCGCAAGGACATAGACAGGATAAGAGGCAGTCCAGAGGAGGCAACTAAAATGGTGCAGGGTCTGCAAAGAAGCCGTATGAGGAGAGACTAAGGAGCTATATGTATACCCTTGAGGAAAAGAAGGAGGGGACATGATAGAAACTTTCAAGTACCTCAAGGAATCACAAAAGTCCAAGAGGTAGCATCTTTCCAGAAAAGAGGGCTTGCAAGAACAAGGGACACAATTTAAAGATAGAAGGAGGGCAGTTCAGGGGCAATGTGAGAATATGATTTCACAGTGAGGGTAGGATACATGGAACAGCCTTCCACAGGAAGTTGTGGGGTCTAAAACTGTGGGAGAATTCAAGAATGCATGGGACAGACATAAGGCAATTCTTGTGGGAGGCAGGAAGATATAGGCTGTTGGTTAGCTAGGATCTGCGGCCTATCCTGTAGGTGGGAAATGGGCAGACTAGATGGGCCTAGCGGTCCTTATCTGCCGTCAAAGTCTATGTTCTATGTTTCTATGTTTCTACTTCCCTCCCTTAGCTATGGTCTCCACCAATTTGCCTGTACCTCCAAAGCTCTTCTTACTCAGTGGCACACAACATACAATAACATCTGTCACTTTGCACTGGCTGCCCCCGTCTCACCCACCATTGTGAGCTTTATGATAAACAAGGTTGGCTTTCCCCGACCAATCACCTGAACTTTGGGCTGGGATGGCTCATGGGCAAAGTGATCAGAACTGGCACCTCCCCAGGGCTGGCTCAGCTTCTCTCACCTCCTGACCCCTCCTCTTACACACTCAGGTCCCAGAGTCCTGGGATGCTAAAAATACCCCTCACCAAACCCTTATGAGGGGACAGGGACTTTGATGCATGCTCCTAGGCTCTGAATTCCTTTCCTGACCATGTTCATTCTGCCTCCCTCCCATCAGTGCTTCCGGAAGTCCCTGTGGGAGCATCTGAAAGCAAGAATCAGCGTGCAAATGTCCCAAGCCACCCCTAGCCCTAACTGTACTTGGAGCCCAACTGTTCTGAGGACTGCCAATGATCTTTTGGTCATTCTCGTAATCAATTGCTCTCTTAGGCATCTGACTGCACTATGTATGCTCTAGACTATACATTGTTGATTATATGTACTTTATCAATTTCTGTCATAGCAGTTCACTCCATGCCTTACCGTTTTGTGACTCAATGCATTTTGTTACTCTATGTACTTGCTTTACTTGCTGTTATGTTCTGATGTATCTGTATTACCTGTTGTACTCTCCCGGGAAGTTCCTGGAAATAGGCATATAACTTGTCTAGTGTACCTACCCGGTTAACAAAAGCTAAATAAATAAAACTGCTCTGTATTTGATCGCCAGCATAGGTTTGTGGCTCCTGACTGTGCTATATACATAACGATTGTTTGCTTGTCATAAGTTCTCACATCTTGCATGTATTATTCCCAATGTATTTTATGGCTGTGTACCACTCTGCTCCATGTATGGTTATGTACATTTTGACTATTATGCTACTAACACCCACTTGTACAAGTTCCCTTTCCCCAGGATGCATCTAGAAATGAGCTCCCAGCTTAGTATTCCTGGGTGGGGAGTACTAAACACCAAGGATCATTTTACTATCATAATTGCAGCCATTTAAACTGCGATCAGGGGTGTAGAACCTTTACATGCCAAGGATCATTTTGGTATACTACTTGGGAGCATCATAATGGTGACCACAGGTAGGTATGCACCACTGTGTGCTCAAATTAATTTATTTATTGAAAAGTTTCACTAGGGAAGGTACACTGAACAGCAAGTTGCTCGTCTCCTGGTACGACCTGGGGGAGAGGGTGGTGGGCGTTACATAGTAACAAAGATGCCACACAAAATACACAATATCATACAAAAACGTAGAGTTACAACTGAATTACACATTAGCATGAAAAACAAATAATTACAAGGTAGAGAAGTGAAAACCAGTCACAGTGAGCTTGTGGTGAGACAGAGAAGGCGAGTGTAATGTAGGAAGTGTGAACCAATGGCCTGCACTATGCAGACAGAAAGAATAGCACAGGGTGGCAAGTGAAGTGAGTCAGCAGGACATCAAACAGGATGTAGGACAAGAAAGGGGGAGCTAGAGGCAGGTGCAATT
Organism: Neoceratodus forsteri; assembly: GCA_016271365.2. Lineage (NCBI taxonomy): Eukaryota > Metazoa > Chordata > Ceratodontiformes > Ceratodontidae > Neoceratodus > Neoceratodus forsteri. The sequence continues at coordinate 651,876,303 of CM057450.1, read as the reverse complement.
TACAGAGGAAATTATAAAGCTTGATTTAATGAGCCAGGCGAGGAAGAGGATTGGATATGTGTAGGAAGAGCATTCCACATTTGGGAAGACAATAGATTGGAGGCCTGTCCACTAGCGGTGGATCTCCAGGGGAACAGACAGACTTATGGTCATGGGCTCTTAGAAGTTGAGAGGGAGTGGGTGGGTGGGGGAGATTAGGAATTTAGGTAGGAGGAGTGTGCCAAGCCAGTACTTTGAGATGAGATTTGCCTAATGATGCAGTCGCCTATTTCTTAGGGATGGGAAGGCTAAAGCTCGGCACAAGTGGCAGCGGTGGGTAAGGTGAGGAGCATCCAGAGCAAAACCAACAGAATGAGTTGAAAAGTATCCAGGTTGGCTAAGGAGGTGGTCAGGGCAGAGCAATAAGCCACATCGCAATAGTCGAAAACCGGGAGGATCATTTTGGATCAGTTCGCATCTTGCCTGGTGGCGGAGGCAGGAGCAGTTTCTATACAAGGCAATTGAGTTTGGGACAAAGCTTTTTATTATAGCATCTACATGGGCCAAGAAGGTGAGATGTTTATCCAGCCAAAGCCCAGATACCTGGAAAGACTCGGTGCAATTACAGTTGCTCTGTTCGAGGGTAGTGAAGGTAGGGGCAGAAGGGAGCCTTGACAGTTTCTGACATGTGCCAAAAGTCATGGACACAGTTTTCTTGGCATTTAGGAAGAGTTGGTGAGATTGAAACCAGCTCTAGGCATTATTGAAATCACGTTGGAGCCTGGAGGCGACATCCAAGGGCGAGGGCCCAGAGGAGAATAGAACCGCATCATCAGCATGCATATGTATAGAAGATGAGGTACAGATGGATGGAAGATCATTCAGAAAGATGGAGAAGAGAAGGCCTAGTGAGTGGACCCTTGGGGTCTCAGAGTATATGGGTAGAGGAGGGAGATGTAATGGATATTTTTACAGACTTGCTGCTGTCAGCATATAGTTATGTGCTGAACCATTTAATGGCATATTCAGACAGCCCAGCTGATGAGAGGGAGTGGGAAACTGTGTCAAAAGGTTTAGCAAGATCAATAAAAATGGCAGTGGTTATGTGACCGCAATCCATGCCTGTCAGAATCGCATCAGTGATTCAAAGCAGCGAGGTAGTAGTAGAGTGATGTTTATGGAACCCAGACTGATATTGGGAGAAGAAATTTCTGTCTGAGAGGTACGAGGATAGTTAGTCAAGGACTAGATCTTCTTGTAGTTTGGATAATGTCAGGAGGAGAGATATAGGGCGGTAGTTCTCAGGGGAGGAGGAGTCGCCACATATGGAGAGGGAGGACAATAGCATGTTTCCACTCATGGGGAATTTCGGCCAAGTGAAATGAGAGATTGAAAAGAGCAGTGAGTGGGGGAGCAATGGCAGAGGCAGACAAGTTTAGTAACTTTGGGTCCAGTCCATCAGAGGAGCTACGTTTGCTCGGGTTTAGGAGCTTCAAGGCCACCAGCACGTCAGTTCTCAGAATTAGAGAAGGAAAAGCTGTGAGGTGGGGCTGGGAGGACTTCTAATGAGTCGTGGAGAATAACTGGTTAATAGTTGGGAGGAGCCTAGCAGAGTAGAAGCACATGAGGTAAAGTGCAGAGTTAGAAAGCAGCAGCAATGCTAGGGTGGTTGGCAATGACAGTATTGTTTATTTGGAGGAGGGAGAGGGAAGGGAGCCTGTGGGGAGAAAAGTGAGTGGATTACTTTCCAGAATTGGGATGTGTTATTTTTATTAGAGTTAGAAGTAGAGCTGAAGTAATCAGCCTTGGCCAAATGAGTGGCTTTTGTGCATTGGTTTCTGAGGACCCAGTAGGCCTCTTAGTCTTTAAGGAGCTTTGTGCTTTTATGGAGCTTCCAGGCTGTATCACATGCCCTTAGACAAGCAATGAGTTCTGGGGAGATGGTTTCCACGGACATGTACCCAGCGTAGTGGTGCATGCTGATTCCAGACTTCAAGGAATCGTTCTCTGAAGTAGTTAGCTGCGACATCTAGGTTACTGGCAACAGATATAGGTGCCCAATTAGTGTTAGTCAAATCATAAAGAAGTGGGTCAATGTTCAGGGATTTGTATGATCGGATTTGTAGAGTTTTATAGGGGACTTTAACTTTATGAATTTTGCCCACCAGGAAAGTCATGCAATGGTCACTGAAGGAATCTGCTAGAGTACCGGAATTAATGACCCTATGGGTGTGAGTTTAAGGGCCCAGTCGATGAGGGAATGGTTTCCTGTCTTGTGATTTAGCCTAGTCAGATCTTGGATAATTTGGGTTAGGTTGAGCGCATGTATAGCATTTAGCACTTTGCTGGGTATGGTAGTCCAATTTATGTTGAACTCTCCCATAATATATAATTCGCCAGCAGAAGAGTGGCTAACTAAGGTGGTTATGAGTTCAGTAGCAATATTGGGTTGTGAGCCAGGACAGCAGATACCTGCTACAACAAAGATAGGTTTGGAAAAGGGGCGAGATTTGCAACAGCAGAGCCTTGTAGCTTTAGGTAGAGCACTAGATGGAGCAAGTGGGCTTGTTCAGGGAAAGATCTGCAGCTGACCATATGGAGGACCCTTGCACATCTTCCACACCGCTCAAGACTCTCAACTCCCTATGGCTCTAGTAGCCTTAGATGCCGAGAAGGCCTTTGATCGGGTGAATTGGGAATTTCTGTGGGCTACCCTGGAGAGAATGGGCTTCCCGGCATAATTTATCCAATGGATTAAAGCGATCTATAGCTCTCCCTCCGCGAGAGTCTACTGCAATGGGGTACTCTCTCCCAGATTCCCTTTATATTCTGGTACTCGCCAGGGTTGTCCGCTATCACTGTACCTTTTCAATCTTTACTTAGAACCCTTACTGGTGCGTATCAAGTCCTCATCTGATATTAAGGGCTACACTATCAGACAGCAATCATTAACTATCTCTGTGTTACGTAGATGATATTTTGTTGCATCTTACGAACCAGTTCAGTCTATCCAAAGTACTAAAATCATTACTCAATTTGAGGCGGTTTCCAATTACGTTTGAATTTATCTAAATCTGAAATTTTTCCGCTTAATTCACGAGTCTTCCAGGCGGAGGTAGCTCAATTTGGCATGAAATGGTCGGCCAATCATCTTAAATATTTAGGTATATATCTAACGTGAGACCTTTGTACAACTAAGAAACTTAATCTGGAGGATCTAATGGATCGGGTCAGGAGTGACCTTAATAGATGGTCAACCTTGCCCCTAACTATAGGCGGGAGAATTAGTGTGATTAAGATGAATATACTTCCGCGTCTTTTTTACCCTTTAAGTTTGTTAAATATATGGCTACGAAGTCTTTTTCCAAAGATTCATTCCACCATAGTTAAGTTTATCTGGAAGGATAAGCAACCAAGAAGGTCTTTTTCCAAACTGTGTGCACCTAAAATTAATGGGGACTTGTCTACCCAATTTTGAACTCTACTATAGGGCCAGCCATTTGGTGAAAATGAGTAAATGGATCTGTCCACCTCAGGGTCCCTATAAGCCTAGGTGGTTGCAGATTGAGAGCGAACTCCTCAAGAGCCTTAATATAGATCCCCAATCTTTGTTCTACTGCAACCTCTCAGTGCTTCCAATACAGGTAAGTAGCTCCGTGATCGGGACCTCAGTAAAGGTCTTTAACCAGCACTGTAACTCAGTTGGAATTAATAATTCCAAAGACCCGACCTAACCCTTAGTTTCTAATCCCAATATTAAGTTGGGCTCATGTTGGCTGACCCCCTCCTGGTTGCCGCAAATTAATGATTGTGTGGTGGAAGACTTTTACTGTCAGGATTTCCTATGTCCCTCAGATGAGTTGATGACCAAATTCACTATTCCTTTGCAATATATTTTAAATTATACCAATTAAGGCATCTCATAGTTAAAGGTTTTGGTCCGGTGAAAGTGCTGTCCGGTCTTGACCTTTGCTGGACCTGCTCAAGTCCTGGCAAATGAACCCCACAGTATAGCTAAACTTTATGCAAGCTTCTTCTTCATAAATACCTGAAGCCTTACCAGGTTCTAAGGTGTAGGAACCATTGATTGCCAATTATCCTTCTCCCTGGAAACAGGTGTGGACAGATTTGAATAGGTTTCTTTCCTTGGACAGGTATAGGCTTACACAATATTACATAGTTAACAACATGTACTATCCGCGGCAAAACTTTTTAAATTTGGGAAAGTTAATTCCACCACCTGTACAAGGTGTGGAGAAAACCAGGGGGATATACTGCACATATTTTGGACCTGTAAAAAGGTTGCTCCTTTGTGGAAATGCATTCAAGGTAACTTGGATCCTTTGTTAGGTTTAAAGGACTTATTCACACCTGAAATTTGTATACTGGGGGTCTATGCTGATATTAAAGTGAAGGAAAAGAAATACCACATAGCCCTAATTTCAATGGCGGTCAAAAGATTAATTCTTCGCCACTGGTTAGACCAATCTGAAATTATTTATCAGGATTGGATAGCAGAAATGTCCCAATGTTTCAAAGTTGAAAAATTGGTCACTAGTTTCAGGCATGCTCTGCCTGCATTCCACAAAAAATGGGGCAAACTATATGCCCTATATCTCCACTAAGATTCCATCCGTGTCTCTTAGAATCCTCCTCTTTACTATAGGTCTTAGGTCATCTGACCTGGCCAGTGTCCCTTGTTAGGTCCCCTTAGCCCCTGTTTTACACTTAGGTACCGTCTGTTTTACTGAGGTCCTTGGGTTATTGGTGGCGACATCCTCCTAGGGAGGGGTGGGGCGGGGAGGGGGTTTGTTCCCTTTTTTGCACTGTTTTGTTTCTTGGTTGTGTTGTTTCCTTATCAATTTTGTTCTACCGAGCTGTTGGTTATGGAACATGCTAATGTATGCTCATGTTTTGGTCTGTTAAAACTAATAAAACGTGAATTTCAAAAAAAAATAAAGTGAGGGGTGCCCAGTCCCCTCGGCTCTTCCGCCCCTTTTCCTTGTGTGCTGATGGGGACCCACTCTCTGTTGGCAGAAATAACCCTCAATTGTTTAATGCCGAGGGGTGCCCAATCCCCTCGGCTCTACTTCATCCTGCTTTGTGTGCCGACAGGAGTGCTCAATCCCGTCAGCATAAATTCCCCTGTTGTTTGCTGAAGAGGGTGCCCAATTCCCCATCGGCTACAGACACCTCCAAACAGTTAGGTGGCATGCTGAAAGCCCACCCCAGCATACCAAATCCCAGCAAAAAAAACTGTCCCCCAATTTTTTTGTTTTTCTCTTTGAACCTGTAAAGGAAAACAGTCCCTTGTAGTCTCCGTGCCCCCCCCCCACCGCACCCACCCCACTGCGCACCCTGCCTCCCCACACACACACCCCCACCCCATACTTACCTCCGGAGTCCGGCGCGATGATCTTTGGTGGACCAGGAACACGTCTGCACTCTTCAAAGCCGACCACAAACTGAGGAAATGCCAGTAAGCTGTATATAGAAAATAAAGGATGGGGAAGTGTGTGTTATGAGAATTTAATGCTCACCCAAGGTGTGGATGCTACATAAACCCCCAGGGCGAAGCCCGAGGGGTTTATCAAAGCATCCCACACCGAGGGTGAGCATTTAAATTCAAATATGACACACTTCACCATCTTTTATTTTTAATAATAAAAGGGCAGCAATTTTTCTCCTGCTTGAGTTCAGTGTTCACACACACACACACACACTCTCTCACACACACACACACACACACACACACACACACTCTCTGTCTCTTACAAACACAGACACACACACACACAATCTCTGACTTCATCTGTCTTCTGCCCTCTACCTCCCTTAACATAGTTCTTTTTTGTTTCGCTTTGTTTATACTTTACAGCTAGTCTCTGACCTGATCGCGTCTACCACGCTTCCCTGGCACGCTCCCTTGTAGCTCTAGACATTTTGTCCCGAAGCGGACAAACAGCAGGATCAACCAGATATTTTGCTGAGGAAAAGGCTGGATCAGCCAGATACATGAAACAAATAGAAAAAAAAAGGATGGACGCATCTTGTTTCGGAGGCTCCACGGGACGCGAGAGACGGAGCCGCCATGTTTGTAAGACAGTTTAGCCCTCCCACGCCGAACATTATCCAATGAGCGAGCGTCATCGAATGAGTGACTGGGCGCGTGAATGTCGTAATAACCAGCCAGTTATTATGGCAAATAGCAACTGGTTCAGCCCATAGGAAAAATTGCTGACCAGTAATTATAATGGAATAAATAGGGTTTTTTCAACTTTGTTGCTTATCTCAGGCATTTTTGCAAATTTTGGCCCCAAATTTTCAACATGGGGTTTTTTGGACCCCTTCTCATAAATTCTTGCACTGTCATGGCATTATTTGGTCCCAAAAGGTGATTTCGCAGTCACTGCACGGAATCACCTTTTGGGACCCTGTAACGAAATGACAGTGCCACTGTTCATGAAGGGGGCTCTCAAGAATCCTATGTTGCAAATTTGGTGGGAAAAATCCAAAACATGACTGTTTTACAAGTGTGCATAGCAACAAGCTATGCACGCTCATAAGTTAGTGAATTCACAATATTTTCACGCCAGATTCTCAACATTGGCATTTTACTACACCTTCTTGTGAACTATCGCTGTCATTTTCACATCCTGGCCGAAATGTGTTTCGCACTTCCAGAGCAGAATAGCGTGGTCGCTGTGCGAAATCAGTGTTCGGGACACATTACAAAAATGACAGTGATACTGTTCATGAGCAGAGGTCCTAAAATGCCTGTGTTGAAAATTTGGTGACAATACTCTGAGAAATGACTGTTTTACGAGCATGCGTAGCAACTGCTCAACGCACGCTCGTAAGTTAGTGCATTAGCAATATTTTCATGCCATATTCTCAACATTGGCATTTTACTACACCTTCTTGTGAACTGTATAGTTGTCATTTTTCAAATCCTTGCTGATATGTGTTTTCGCACTTTTGGCACAGAATAGCGCATTCGCTGTGCGAAATCAGTGTTCGGGACACATCAAGAAAATGACAGTGACACTGTTCATGAGCAGAGGTCTTAAAATGCCTGTGTTGAAAATTTGATGACAATACTTCATAAAATGACTGTGTTTCGAGCATGCGTTGTGCAGTTTGCACGCACGCTCATACGTTCGCAAACTTCTAATATTTTCATTCCAGATTTTCAAAAGTGCCATTGTTCTGCACCTCCTAATGAACAGTACAGCTGTCATTTTTCACATCCTGACCAAAATATGTTTTCGCAATTCCGGCGTAGAATAGCGTGGTCGCTGTGGAAAGTCCGTGTTTGAGACACACAATGAAAATGACAGTGACACTGTTCATTAGCAGATGCCCTAAAATGCCTATGTTGAACGAAAGTAAATAAAATGGGTGTTTTATGAGCCTGCATTGCACAGTTTGCATGCATGCTCATGACTTTGTGAATTTGTTACAGTTTCACTCCAGCTGTTCATCACTGACATTTTCCATGCCTCCTTATGAACACTACAGCTGCATGAAATGTGTTCTCGCACGTCCGGCACAGAATTGCATGGCCGCTGAGCGAAATCAGTTTTCGGGACAGTTTGAGGAAATGACAGTGACACTATTCATGAGCAGAGGTCTTAAAATGCCTATGTTGAAAATTCAGTGCCAAAACTCCATACAATGACTGTGTTGCAAGTGTGCATTGCGCAGTTTCACATACCCTTGTAACTTCATCAATCTGCAAAATTTTCATGCCACATTTTCACCACTGACATTTGTGCACATCTCCTTATCAACAGTCCAGCTGCCATTTTTCACAGCCTCCCCAAAACATGTTTCTGCAACTGTGGCGCACAATGGCGTGCTCGCTGTGCAAAATCACCTTTTGAGACACACTCACAAAATCACAGCACTATGCATCTCTAGCTCCGCCACTCCCACTGCCAATGCCAGCGTGACAACATTCGGCGTTGACAAATGCTAGTTTTGTTACAGTTGAAATAACAAGCATTTGTCAATGCCGAATGTTTGCTTGCTGGCATTGGCAGTGGTAGTGTAGAAGTTACAGAGCTGCGTAATAGGAATGGCAGTGAAGTATTGAACTGAAGCCAACCCCACCACCACCCTGCAGATAGTGACAGGCATTGAGGTGTGCGTTTGGGTCATCAGGCATAATGGCCACGCCATTTCACCACACCCCACCCTGCAGACACTGACAAGTGTCACGGTGTTCCTTGGAGTCTTTGGCCCTTATGCGCACCCCATTTCATTAGGAGATATGGTGAGATGGGTGCAATATAGGAGAATGGGGTGAAGTTTGGGGCCGAAGAGTCCAAGGCATACCTCGATGCCTCTCACTGACTGCAGGGTGTGGAATGATATGAGCATCACAGGCAAGAATCCAAAGTCACACCCCTGATGCCTGTCATTCTCTACAGGGTTGGGCGTTATGGTTGGAAACCCTAATACCTCAGGCATTCGTTGGTATTTTCACTCCAAATTTTCAACATGTTTGTTTTGTGACCCCACCTCATGAACAGGGGGAATATGAGTTTGTTAGCCAAAAGCTGCTTATGCACAGTGACTACGGCATTTAGCACCACATGTGCAAAAACATTCCGAACAGGATGTAAAAAATGACTGCTGTACTGTTCATGGGGAGGTGTAAAAAATGGCAATGTTGCAAATCTGTAGTAAAAATATTTAAAAAAAATGGTGAAGTCACGGAGACATAGAAACTGTGCAGCGACACCCTCGAATCTAATTAGGTTGGGGATTTTTGCAGATTGTCAACTCAGGCATTTTGGTGCCTCCGATCATGAACAGTGTCAGTGTGATTTTCTTTATCTGTGCCGAACAATGATTTCCCACAGCGACCACGCATCTCTGCGCTGGAAGTGTGAAAACACACTTCAACCATGTTGTGAAAATGACATTGTACTGTTCATAAGGAAGTGTGGAAAACTGCCACTGGTGAAAATCTGGACTGAAAATATTACAAAGTCATGAACTAACGAGGTGCGGAAACTGCAATGCTCACTTGTAACACAGTCATTTTATGGATCTTTGTCACCAAATTTTCAACATAGCCATTTTAAGACCTCTGCTCATGAACAGAGTAACTGTGATTTTCTTAATCTGTCCTAAACATTGCTTTCGGACACCAACAGCACCATTGTGCGCTACATGTGCAAAAAACACATTTTGGCGACATATGAAAAATTGTAGCTGTACTGTTCATAAGGAAGTGTAATAAAATGGCAATGTTGAAAATCTGGAGTGAAAATATTAAATTTGCAAACTTACGAGCAAGCATAGGAACTGTGCAAAGCACGCTCGTAAAACAGACATTTTTAGGAATTTTTTGAACAAATTTTCAACATAGCCATTTTAAGACCTTTGCTCATGAACAGTGTCACTGTGATTTTCTTAATTTGTCCCATACATTGATCTCGCACACCGACTGCGCCATTGTGCGCTACATGAGCGGAAACACATTTTGGGTGAGATGTGAAAAATGACAGCTGTACTACTCATAAGAAGGTGTGGTAAAATGGCAATGTTGAAAATCTGGAGTGAAAATATTGAAAGTTCGCGAACTTACAAGCGTGCGTAGGAACTGTACAATGCACGCTCGTAAAACAGTCATTTTTTGGAATTTTTTCACCAAATTTTCAACATAGCCATTTTAAGACCTTTGCTCATGAACAGTGTAACTGTGATTTTCTTAATTTATCCTGTACATTGATCTCACACACTGACTGCGCCATTGTGCGCTACATGGGCGGAAACACATTTTGGGTGAGATGTGAAAAATGACAGCTATACTACTCATAAGAAGGTGTGGCAAAATGGCAATGTTGGAAATCTGGAGTGAAAATATTGAAAATTCGCGAACTTACAAGCGCGCATAGGAACTATACAATGCATGCTCGTAAAACAGTCATTTTTTGGAATTTTTTCACCAAATTTTCAACATTGCCATTTTAACACCTCACCTCCTGAACAGTGTCACTGCAATTTTCTTAATTTGTCCCGTACATTGATTTTGCACACTGACTGCGCCATTGTGCGCTACATGGACGGAAACACATTTTGGGTTATTTGTGAAAAATGACAGCTGTACTACTCATAGGAAGGTGTGGTAAAATGGCAATGCTGGAAATACTGGAGTGAAAATATTGAAAATTCACAAACTACGAGCCTGGCGAGGAACTGCACTGAACGCGCAGAACATTCATTTTTGATTTTATAACATGAAGTTTTGGGACTATCGAATGATGTCAGTCATGCAGATATTCAGTCCAAAGGGATTTCATCAGTGACTGCTAAATCACCTTTAGTCTAATAATGCCATGGACAGTGACATTCTATTCATGAGAAGGGGTCCCAAAACCCCATGTTGAAAATTTGTGCAAAATTCAAAAATGCCTGAGATATGCAACAAGTTGAAAACCCCCATCCAGCCCATTATACAGCTTACCGGCATTTCCTCAGTTCAGGGTCGGCTTTGAAGAGTGCAGACGGTTCCCAGTCCACTCAAGATCGCCGCCAAGGTCCGGAGGTGGGCATGGGGTGAGGGGGTGGGAGGCAGGGTGCAGAGTGAGTGGGCGGGTGTGGGAGGGGGGCCAGGGAGACTATGTGGGACCATTTTTCTTTACAGGTAAAAAAAAAGGACGACGTGGGACGTTTGCCATGTTGGGGTGGGCCTCAATGTGGCACAAGGATGGTTGGGGCTGCTCAGCCGACGGGGGATTGGGCACCTCGTGTCACAGATATCATTAGTTGCCACTGCTGGGTGGGCACCGCTGTTTTTGATCGCTGATTTGCAGTCAGTCTTTTGACCCAGTGCCTACTGATAAGCCACACAGGTAGTAGGGAAGGACACACTGAGATTTTCTGGCAGCAGCCATGTACAATAAGAACAGGGAGAGTGAGATACAAGCCCAGTGGGGGAAGGATGAATGTCAGGCAATGTCTTGTAGTTGGAGATAGGTTTTACAAGTAGGTAAAAAGAGATATGGAATTTTTTTTTCTAATTCTGATACCAAATCTGATTTCAACTGTGTTTTTTTATTCAGATTTTTGGGCTTCAACACTGAAATTCATAATTCTGAAAAAATACCCAGAATCCAATGAATCAAAATCTGTTGGACAGATACAGGAGCAAAACTACCCGTGAGGAGTATCATGTTGCTGGACAATTGCTTATGAGCAGTATGATGTAACCAACAAGTCAACTGTTTTTAATGAATATGGGTCCCTATTCATGATCGGGGCGTAGGTACATGTGAAATGCATGTCCCCCGCCCGCGGAGTTGCACACCCGCAGACAGGTGAGTCTGTACCAGCAATAACATATGCCAGCCACCTGTCCATGGCCCTGCCCCCCAGAATGCAGGTCTGTGCAGGGCGGGAACAGGTGAAGTCACGGACCCAGCTGGGCATCCAATTGGATGCCCGGCATGGGTCCACCAGTTGGATCCCTTGCACAGCAGGACGCACATTGACAGAGTGCCCTGCGTATGTCTGAGGGCACTGTAGCCCTACTACCCACCACAGCCACCAGCCCTCACCATCAGCATTGATGCAGTGCCCTGTGACGGGAGGGGCATGCTGCCAATGGGGGTTGGGAGACACATACTCCAGTAGCGAGGTGGGGGATGGCAAGCGGTGCCACTGGGGTGGGTGGATGGTAACCTTGACCTGGTGCCCCTGAGAAGGGTAAAGGTGTTGTTGATGTTGGGGGTGCCACACTCACCGCTTCATGCAGGAGTGGGTGGGTGGTGTCAGGTGGCTATGACCTGTGGCCCTGGTGGTGCGGTGGGCTGCTCACCCTCTCCTGTGGTGTGTGCATGTGGCACATTGGGGGTTTACAGCTGGGACTCTCTGGTGCACCCTGTGACCACCTACCCACTACTGCAGCCAGCACTACATGCCTTAGTGCATGGCGCATAGTGACAGCCCGCCCCGCACCCGCCCCTGTTGCATTACTCATTGTGCGGCCAGGGGATTGGGTTTGTATTTACTGCATGCCCCCCCTTGGTACATCCTGCATGGAGGGCACAGTTGCTGTGGGGTGGTTACTTGCCCCAGATATGTGTGCATAGCCACTCCTCACCATTCATGCATAGGGGGCATGATGCAAAGGCAAGGATGTACAGTGCTTAATGCATCAGAGGAGCTATGTTTTGGAAGGCACAAAAGGTAGCATATGCTTGCATGCCATTCTATAGGCAGCCTTTGTTTAGTTTGGGAATTAATTCCAGATTGTTGAGTTAGCATGGTTAAGGTAGAAATCTGAGTCATTTGCATCTCCTCGAGGGATAGGAGAGGAGCAATAGCTTAATTAACTTGAGGACTAGAAGACCTGAATTGGAATTTAAAAACAAGGGAGGCAATCAGCAAAAGAGTTAGCAGGACCAGGTATGTTCCCACAACTGATTCTGAACTTGTATGATAAAAGAAGTTTGCATTCATTATTTCTGGAAATTCATTACGGATGAGGATGAAAATCAGCCTTTATTTATAATAGTTACAGTTGCTTTGTTATCAGAATAGAATGTGCACAAGTTGATTGTTCTGAAGACGACTCAGGTGAGAGAGGCTGCAACCACGGTATACATTTCAAAAAGGTAAGATATGGATTGAAAATGAGGAATATCATTGATTTCTGATAGCCATGGACAATTATACAATGGCAAGAAAATTTCCAGGGCTCTGATTGGTCAGTGTGTGTGCCTCAGACAGTGAGGTTATCGAAGCATAACCTCACTGTACAGAAGAAAAAACAGGTAGGTGGCTGTGCACAGCAAGGACCTGTGACAAAGCAGAAGGGACGAGTACTCACATGAAATGCAACGACTGCATTCCAGTCCCCATCCATACAAAAACTGCCATGTGTTGGTGTCAAGGTTTTCAAGAAGCAAAAGTTTATTCCAATAAAACAGGATAAAATCCAAAATGGTGAAGACACTAACAGTAGGTTACCAGATCCATCCTTGAGAACACAAGCAGTCTGCCTGCGACCTCATGCCCAGCCACCCCAGACGTAAGGTTATTCCAGCACTACCCACAACTTGTCATGCATTATTGCTTAAGTGAACCATGATGGGGCCACAAACTCACAAAATCATAGGATGGGATTACAGTGATGAAAATCAAGATTTTTCATCCTGGAGCAGGATCTTTACAAAACATAGATATGGCACTGTAGTCTGAGGGAAAAATTGTGACCACATGGCTAGGTTTGAATAAGCAATAGCAGTGATGGTAAGATGATGTTCCAGAGATGTGGCTGTTTCAAGTCAAGAAGTAATATGAAACTTCTGCCTTGAGGAATAATCCTCATTACAAACTGAAGGTATCCTTATAAGGACAATAGTTCTCATTTTGTACAGTATCATTCAAATGAAAAGGAAGAGACCAGGTCAGAAATGCGGAGCAGTTTGTCTCAAGATATCTGCATCTATAGTAACAGATTGAAGATTAGGATAAATAACTGGAGTGGATGGAATGGAGTGAAGTCTGATAAGGAAGCCTTTGGCAAAGACTTGGAGAAGAAATTGAATCAGATTCAGATGGATGGTTAGATAACAACTTCTGGAGATGAGGGATGTTAACTAGAGTCTAATGGCAGGAAAAATGTAAATTGTGGCTTTGATTAGGAAAAAGGTTTAGAGCTACAGATCAGCTTAGAGTGAGCTTCCCAGCAATGGCTGTACATGTACAGCAGAGGGCACAGTGGCACAAAGTAAGGGGATTCATTGAAGTTGATAGAAGTGCTCAACTGGAAGAAAACACAATCTGTTGTCCTTTTTAAAGAAACGTAGGAAGTGTTGGCAGAAAAGAACCGGGAGGCCCATCTAGTCTTCCCAATTTTCCCTGCCTATTTCAACATCCTGAACCCTATTTAGCCACAGGTGCCCCCCCTCCTCCTGTTCCTCTTACTATTATGCCCATGTGCTTATCCCATGCATGTTTGAAGCACAACACTCTCTTTGCCCCACCAGGTTTACTGACAACTTATTGCAGACCTCCACCAACCTTTTTGTGAAGAAGTATTTCCTCATATCTCTCTTATATTCCCTCCTTCCAAGCTTCATACCATGCCCCTGTGTTCTGCTGCTCCTTTTCTGAAAAAGATTCCCCTCCTACACTTTGTTCACCCAAATGGAGGTTAATGAGTACCAATGCTCGTAGTCTAGGTAAAAAGCTTCCGAAATGGTAGTCTTGATAGAAGAGGATGCCTAGATATCATGGCAGTCACAGAAACATGGTACACAGAAGAACCATGACTGGGATGTCCGCATACCAGGGTACACAATCTACAGGAAGAACAGGGAGGGAAGAGGAGGAGTAGGAGGAGCTCTCTGTGTAAGGGAAGGGACCAAAGCAACAGAACTAAAGGGTAAACAGGGAGGAGAGGAGGCACTGTGGGTCACCCTGGAGACTGGAAATGGCACCACAATCTGCACAGGGGTTGTATACAGACCCCCGTCTCAGGGGAAGAAAATGGACAAAGAAATGATAGAAGGCATCCTTAGGATGGCAGAGAAAGAGGAGATATTGCTGATGGGGGACCTGAATATGCCAGATGTTAACTAGAGCACCTTTGCTGCAGCCACATCCAAAAGCAGGGCCATTTTCGATGCCCTACAGGGGGCATGCCTCAGACAGCTAGTTTTGGAACCCACTCGAGAGAGAGCAATCTTAGGCCTCGTGCTCTCAAATGGGGACAGAGAGAGGATCTCCGATCTTGAAGTGGGTAGCCATCTGGGAACAAGCGACCACCAAACAGTGTGGTTCACGATAAACTTGGCTGTAGAGTCAAGCCATATAAAAGTGAAGGTACTGGACCTCAGGAGGACTGATTTTGTCAAAATGGGAGAGTGCCTCAGAAAAGCACTAGCAAACAGGCAAGAAGCTGGGGTGGAGCAACAATGGGGAAACATCAAAACCGCCACCACAGAGGCAACAAGCCTTTGTGTGAAGCAAATAAACAAATCAAAACAAAAGAAAAAAAACACTATAGTTCTCAAAAGAAGAGGCGGGGAAGGTTAGGGAGAAAAAGATAGCTTTTAGGAAGTATGAAGAAACACAGAAGGAGCAGGACAGAGAACTGTACTAGTTAAAGCAGAAGGAAGCGGGGAAGGCAGTCAGAATAGCAAAGGCCCAAACCGAGGAAAAGATAGCCAACTCGGTTAAGAAGGGGGATAAAACCTTTTATAGGTACAGTACATTAGGGAGCAAAGAAAGACTAACGCAGGGATACTGAGGCTGAATAAAAAGGAAGGTGGTTGGGCAGACAGCGACAGTGGAAAAGCAGGGATACTGAACCAACACTTCTGCTCAGTATCCACAATGGAAAAGCAGGGGGAGATACCTAATCCAGTCAATAGAAGCACTCTGGATAGTGGGGTTAATATTAGTCCTTTCACAGAAGAAACGGTTCTGAAAGAACTCTTAAAACTGAAGTGGATAAAGCAAATGGGCCTGATGGGATACAATCCAGAATTCTAAAAGAACTAAGGGAAGAACTAGTAACACCACTGACTACCCTTTTTAATAAATCATGGGAGGATAATGAGGTACCTGAGGACTGGAGGAGGGCAGATGTGATTCCCTTTCACAAAAGTGGGAGAAAGACAGAGGCAGCAAAACTACAGACCTGTCAGTTTGACCTCAGTGGTAGGGAAAATGATGGAATCACTTCTGAAGGAAAGAATTGTTGAGTACGTAGAGGCCAGTGGGGCACAGGACCCAAGGCAGCATGGATTCACAGCAGGAAGATCATGTCAGACAAATCTAATTGATTTCTTTGACTGGGTGACCAAAGCAGTAGACCAGGGAGGGGCTGTGGACATGGCCTACCTAGACTTTAGCAAGGCATTTGACACAGTCCCGCACAAAAGATTAATAAACAAATTAGCCAGCCTGGGAGTGGGTCCCAGGATGGTAGCCTGGGTAAAACATTGACTGGACAACAGGACACAGAGGGTAATAGTAAATGGAGTCCACAGTGAAGAAAGGGGGTGTTACTAGTGGGGTACCGCAGGGTTCAGTACTGGGGCCGGTCCTTTTTAATGTCTTTATAAGTGACATTGCAGAGGGACTGGAAGGAAAAGTATGTTTCTTTGCAGATGACACAAAGATCTGCAACAGGGTTGATATGCATGGTGGGGTGGAAAGGATGAAAAGAGACTTGGCAAGGTTGGAGGAATCGTCAAATGTATGGCAGCTTAGATTCAACACAAAGAAGTGTAAGTAATGCACCTGGGAAACAAAAACCCAGGGAAAAGTACACAATGGGGGGTGAGATACTGACAACAACAAAAATGGAAAGGGACCTGGGGTAGTCATATCAGATGACCTAAAGGTGGGCCAGCAATGTGAGAAGGCAGTAAGGAGGGCTGGGGGGATACTGGGATGCATAGGGAGAGGCATCACCACTAGAAAACAGGAAGTTGTTGGCCCTCTGTACAGACAGTTGGTAAGACCACATCTGGAGTACTGTGTTCAGTTCTGGAGACCCCATTTCTGCAAAGACATATACAGGGTGGAGGCTGTCCAGAGGAGGGCAACCAAAATGGTGCAGAGTCTGCACCAGAAAACATATGAAGAAAGACTAAAGGAGCTTAAGATGTATAGCCTCAAGGAAAGGGGGGCATGATAGAAACTTTCAAATACCTCAAGGGAATCAACAAAGCCCAAGAGGGTAGCATCTCTCAAAAAAAGAGATGTGTAAGAACAAGCGGGCACAATTTGAAGATAGAGGGCAGACGGCTCAGAAGAAATGCGAGGAAGTATTTCTTCATAGAAAAGCTTGTAGATGCATGGAACAGCCTTCCTGAGGAGGTCGTAGAGTCAAAAACAGTGGGGGAATTCAAGAATGCATGAGATAGACATAAGGCAATTCTAGGGGTGTAGGAGGAAGTAGGCTGTTGGTTAACTTGGATTTGCAGCTTATCCGTTAGGTAGAGAAATGAGCAGACTAGGTGGACCAAGCGGTCCATATCTGCCATCACATTTTATCTTTAGGTACTTATAGATCTCAATCATGCCCTCGTACTCTCCTGTCTTCCAGGAATACAGGTTGAGGTCCTGCAACCTCTCCTTGTATGGTTTCATGTGCAACCTCTGCACCATTTTGGCAGCCTTCCTCTAGACTGCTTCCACCCTGTCAAAGTATTTGCAGATGTGCGGCTTCCAGACTGGATGCAGTACTCCAGGTAGGGTCTTACTAGTGAGCAATACAGTGTGCCAACACCACTCCTATCTCCTGCTCTAAATACCCATGCCTATGCAACCCAACATTTGGCTACCTTGCCTACTGCCTTGTTGCACTGCACTGCCACATTGAGCTCATCAGATATGATTACCCCAATTCCTCTCTTGCTTGCTTGACTATAAGCACCTTCTGCCCATATTATACTCATCAGAAGATTCTTTGATGCATAAAATACTTGCTGAAATTTTGAAGAACAAGATGTATGAGAATTTTGAGATGGAAGAGAGTCATGAACAGAAAGAACATAAGGCTGCAAAATGAGTAAATGACCCACATATAGAACAGGCAGGGCACGTTGTCTAGTGTAGTGCCCATACTATAATTCATTATCTAGAGCTGTCCTAATATCTCACAGTTACATTTCCATATATTAGTAGCAGTTTTAGCAGAAACTGAGTAGTAAAAATCATAGAAGGGCCATGATATCTGATAGCAAGATTAAACTGTGAAGACATAGACAAGTTACCCAGCAGGGGTGCTATCAGTTGCACGGAATCAGTTTGGAAGGTTGGGCTGGAGAAGCAATGATGGCTGTTAGGATGGAACCGGGGAAATGGAGTGTGAAAGCAGAGTCAGTATTGGAAAAGGAGTATTTCTAAGAACACCTGGAAGCTGATGGGAAGGACCCAGGTGGGATAGTTGACTGGAAGACCTAGATTCCAGGACGCATTTTTGTAATCAAGTCAAGCTACAACTAAGACTGCTTGGAAAATAAGAACCTGCAACTCTTCAAACTGAATTGAAGCAGGAGTTGTAGTAGGAGAAGGCCCTCGTGGTGCTGATGAAGCTAGGTTTGCCATCAGTACTGTGACATACAGGACAAATCAAACTGTTCCTGCTTCCTGACAGAGGAAGAAAAAGGGATATTCAATATCTGATGTGGAGTTATCAGCTTGGGAATAGAGTCCATTCCTTAATGCTGAACTGAGATTTGGAAGAGACATTCCTATGAAGAGTTTAGGTGGAGGCAGACTGCAAGGGCATCACGTCCTCCTAGTTCAAATGAACTGAGTTGGTGTCTTCAAGATCTGATATGTTGACATGAGGAAGAATTAAAGAGGGATATAAAGTCTGAGTGGAGCTCAGGAGGATGAGCCTGTCACAATAAGATAACCACTATGCATGGATGACCTCCAGCATCCCAAGAGGATCAATGATACCAGCCCGACAATCCCGACCAGGAACCCATCAGCACCCTGACCAAGACCCCAAACTGACTGGCAACATTGCGACGCACAGGTGTGGGCCCCCCCCCACTATTCTGTATATATCTAACTCCCGTCAGCCGGATAGTGGAGTTAGATATTTGCCCCCCTCCCATTATCTTCAAGTGTCTCGAAGCAAAACCCCCATTGCTGCCTATTTAGGAGTAGTGGGGGTTTTGCTGTGGGGGGTTCGCTGTGCAGGTGTCACTGTAGTGGCAGCATACCATCCCAAGAGATGCTCTGAAGATGGGTCTTGGTTCCAACTACAGGCTAGGCAAGGTACAGGGCCACACGACAGTGCTTCTAAAGGCCCATTTTATTACTCCTATGTGGCTTATCTGAGAAGTAATAGGAACTAACAAGTAGACTTCAGATCTTGCACCCACCAGAGCATGTCATAGGAGGTCCTGAGAGAAAGTGAGGCCACTGGAATACCTGAGTTTGATGAACGAAAAATGAGAGTGGAACCAACAAAGAGCACAAGGTGATATAAACATTGACTGCAAGACTGACCTCAAAAAATGCAGCAGTGAAGTGCAAAAAGGCTGTAGCCCAACATTCTGAATCTCACAGACAAGAGAGATAATTGGTCAGCAGAGGAAAGTAGGAAGCAGTAACTAGAATGGGAGAGGAGAACTGAAAGAAACACTAGTAATCAGACCTCAGCAACACACAAGACAGGGACTGATGGGTGGCAGCAAGCTGTGAATGACAAGTAGCTGGTGAAGGAGGCAGAATGGGACAGCGAACTGAAATAATGCACAAAAAAGAGGGGAGTCGGCAGAGGAGCTGCAGCATGCACAAAAACAGAGAGAGCAGGACAGCAGCACAGAAAAGAAAAGCAAAGCACAGCAAACTGAGCCAGGAATGAAAAGAAAAGAAACAAATGCAGGGTTCAAAAACAAGAAGCATACAGGAAATGGAAAGGACAACACAGCAGCAGCTAGAATGAGCACAGACAGCAGAGCAAAGGGTGACAGCAGCTGAAGGCAAAATGAATGGGAGAAAGGAGACACATGGGGCCCGATTCAGAGTCGCATGGCGCAAGTCATGGGTGTCTGCGAGTTGCACCATGCGGCGCTAGGCCGGTGACCCTGTGCCATATTCCAAAACAGCCAGGGTCCCCGGCACCTATGTCCAGAGACTTGCGGCAGCTGCAGGCTAGCACCACAGGAATGGCACAATGGACCTGGGTGCCGCAAGTCACGGCCCATGATTTACTGTCCCCCCGGAGCCCCCCTGCCCCAAAATGCATCCGCAACCACCTGGGGGCATTGGGGGGACTGGCTGGGTGGCACATGCATTTGAGGGGGCAGTGAAGGAAATGGACCCCGGGGGGTCCACGACATTTGGGGTGGGGGGCATGACCTGGCTGGGGGGAGATGTGGAGCAGGGATATGTGCTACCCACAGTGCTGTAAGTGGGCATCCATCAGTTGACAATGATGGATGTCCATTAGACCACCTCCATGCTGGTCTAAGTCCACAGCGCCATAAGCGGGTCTTGGAATGGCATTAGTGGGTTACAGCAGCAGCCCTTCTGGAATAGGGTGCAGTTGCTGCAGTAACCCTCCCTATGCCATGCTGCAGTGGGTTGCAGGGTAGTGGGTGGTGTAGCCCACATTTGGAGCAATCTGCATGCAGCATGGCGCAAGCCGCAACTTGGAATACCAACTTGTGGAATGTTTGGCGTAAGGTGCGATTTAAGCCATAGAGTCTGGCGTAAAATGCCTTGCGTCATGCATAAGTCATTTTGGAATCTGGCCCATGGAGAGAAACAGTTCAAAATGGCAGAGCAAGCAAGGAAATGGGAGCCATCACTAGATCACAAATGAGAAACCTCGAAGTAGTGATTGTGTGACTGCAAAGCATTTTTGTAGTGCTGAGGGAGGAGTATAGCAGCCTCCTATCGATGCACAGGCTAGCCTTTCAATTAGGACTCAGTCTCCCACCACCACATACTGTAAGTGACCAAAGGAAAATTCCACCTTTTTTTTTTTTGTGGTCTCCACATGTCACTCACAGAAATGCTGCAGATTTGGAGTAATGTGGATGATGCAGCTGCTTCATGGTGATCTGCAGGGCCACACATGATGTGCACAGAGAGGATAAGTCAGCACTCAAGGAGACAAAACAGAATGGCATACAGTGAGACTCAAAACCCAGTTTTGCAGTTAAAAGCATTTTTATGATTAATAGAACATGAGCAAAACAAGAAAAAGCTAGCACTGGAGAATGCAGAACTAGAGAGCTATGGCACATTGACCCAAATGGGCTTTGTCAGTAGAAGGGGGGGGTCATGATATGCAGTAGAGGTCTGGGGCAATGTGTGTTAATAAGAATGGTAGCTTTGCAAATGACACACATACATACGCATGCATCCACATACACTGCTCCAGCTGGGTATCCTATTACAGTACCTCTGTCTCCCAACACACGAGTGCAGTGTTCTTGTATGATGTTATTTATTGATAATAATAAAAACATATGTTTGAAACCTGGATTGTGCTTTGGCATTCCATCTGGTGTGGATCATGAGAGCTGTAGATGGGCTGGGCAGAGCCAGAGTGGTGTACTGTAGTGCAGTACAATGACTTGTCAATCTACCAGAGTAGAGGAGTGGAGTATGGCATCTGACCCAGGGGCCTCAGTATGGCATCCACAGAGGAACTACAGGTCCACAGGAGACTCTAGATGTGAGACACTGGACAAGGTAGGAAGTGACACCTTGCATGTCCTTAGTTATACTGTAAGATTCAGCTAACAGACAGTTTTCTGGTCTATGTAGCGGCAGTATAAATGGAAGTAAGTAGTAAACTCCTGGGGAGACGTAAGAGCAGGAAAGGGGGTTGGGTCAGGAAAAGAAGTGTGAACTCAGCAGTACGGTAGGTCAATATGCAAGTTCTGGTGAAGGTAGAACAGAGGATATGAGCATCAAGGACGAGGAGAGGGTAATCCAAACTAGGGTAAGTACTAAGTGAGCACAGCAAATGGGCAGGTCATGGGTGTGGTGCAGTAATAATAGATGTGGTGTCGCAGACTTCAGGAGACCTTCTGAAGAATGGAGGTGTTGCCCCATCTGTACTCACCTCTCTGGGTTATGAGCACAGGTTGCTGGACTCTGGGCCAAACTGGAAAGGGTACAGCAAAATATCTGTCCCACCCAGGGGCCACCAAGTCCACCACCACCACCACCACCCTTCCAGAGGATGGCTAGAAAGAGAAGAGTGGATGGATTCTGGTGGACTCCAGGGGGATGGAGGTGGGGGGAAGGTGCATGCTTCTCCCCCAGTACCACTGTGGGACACCTTTGCCATACTGGTGTAATGGGCAACCAAGAGGAGGTTCCCAGTGCAGTAGGAGGGGAAGAGGTGATGCCTCAAGAACGGAAGTCCAAGAAGGAAAGCAGAGGCCCCCAGCACAAAAGGAAGCAACTGCTGGTGTGGGACTGTATAGTAAGGAGTGGCAAAGACTTGGAAGCTGGGGTAGGAAAGGATAGGGAGGCGAGGTGTCTGAGGAGCACATCAGGTGGAGAGCAACTACTACAGACTGCTAGGGAAGGAGGTGGGAGGGAGCTGCATCATTGTATATTATAAGGAAGAGGGACATGTGGGGAGTGGTTCAATGCACTGGCTGTGGGGCAGCAATTTTCCGGGAGACATACTGGAACCTGCATTGCTGCCCTATTTGCAGGCAACTGTCAGCTTTGAGGGAGGAGGTTGCTCACCTCCAGGCTGAACTGGCAAGGACTAAGGAGGCCTCCCCCACCCAAAGAGCACCAGTTCCACAACCACTGCCTCAGAGGTTGCCATGTGTGAAGAGCAGATGGACCACAGTAGGTTCTGGGAGGGAGGTGTGGAACAGGCGTAGCCCCCAAGTTGTACCTCTCACGAAATCATATGTCAGTCTGGCAAATCAAGGTTCTTCTTTGATGACACCCTCAGTGGAGACCAAGAAGAATGCTGGGGACATCCACAAGGAGACCCACAAAGAGTGGCAAGGGACACCACAGGGGAAAAAACAGCTTCTGATAGGGGACTCAGTTGTTGAGGTGTAGACCTGGGGAAGGGAGAGAGGGAGTAAGGTGCCTGCCTAATGCCATGACTTGGAGGGACAGGAAGCAAATCCTCAGGATTGCAGAAGCAGCATCACAGGGCGGAACTAGATATCACTGTCCACCTTGGGACAAATTACCTAGCTAGGCATGCGATCAGGGCAGTGCAGGATGAATTTGTGGAGTTGGGGAGGGGCCTCAGACAGGTAGCAAGCACGGTAACCTTCTCAGAGGTGCTGCCAGTCTATGGCAGGGTGAGGCTTAGGTACTGCACACCATGCAGTTTAATGAATGGTTGTAAAACTGGTGCAGAGCACAGGGCATTGGCTTCATTGGGGACTGGGGTCCAAATGGAGAGATGAAGGTCTATACTGGCATGATGGTCTGCATCTGTTCAGGAAGGAAACACACCCTAGGTGACAGGTTTAAAGGCTTCTTGGCAAGCTTTTAAACTAGCCAAGGGGAGGTGCTGATAGGAAACAGGAAAGTTCAAGCCTCCCCCCACAAAACATGGCAGGTAGTAGGGTAAACACTGAGGTACAGAGCTTGACAGAGGGCAGGACAGGAGTAAATGGAAAAATGGACAAGGGCAATAAGAGCAGGGATGGGGTAAAAAAGGATAAAGCCAACATTAAATGGAGGGCAATGAGTACCAATGCCCATAGTCTGGGAAACAAGCTTCCTGAGCTAGTATCTGTGATGGAAGATGAACAATTGGATATTGTGGCAGTCACAGAAACATGGCACATGGAGAACCATGACTGGGATGTCAACATACCAGGGTACACAATCTACAGAAGGGACAGGGAGGGTAAAAGAGGAGGTGAAGTAGCTCTCTACATAAGGAAAGAGATCAAAGCTACAGAACTAAAAAGTAAAGGGGAAGAACAATAGGCACTCTGGGTTACCTTGGAGACAGGGAATGGCATCACAGTCTGCACAGGGGTTGTATATAGACCCCCATCTCAAGGGGAGGAAATGGACAAGAAAATGATAAAAGGCATTCTCAAAATGGCTGAAAAAGGGGAGCTACTGTTGATGGGGTACCCGAATATGCCAGACGTTAACTGGACGACATGGACTGCAGCCACATCCAAGAGCAGGGTCATTCTCTGTCTCCTACAGGGGTATGCCTTAGACAGGTAGTGCTGGAACCCACTCAGGAGGGAGCAATATAGACCTGGTACCTCAAATGGAGAGAGAATCACAAACTTAGAAGTCAGTAGACATCTGGGAACAAGCGACCACTGCACAGTGTGTTCACAATAAACACAACCATGGAGACAAACCCATACAAAGACAAGGATAATGGACTTTAGAAGGATAGCTTTGGCATAATGGGTGAATACTGAGGAATGCATTAGCAAATGGCCAGAAAGGAGGGGTGGAAGAACAATGGAGAACAATCAAAACTGCCATCATGGAGGCAACAAGACTTTGTGTGAAACAAATAAAGAAAATGAAGCGGAATAAAAAACCACTATGGTTCTCAAAAGAGGTGTCAGGGAAGGTTAAGGAGAAAAAGGCTGCATTCAAAAAGTATAAGGAATCACAGAAGGAGCACGAGAGGGAACTGTGTCAATTAAAGCAGAAAAGAAGTGGGGAAGGCAGTCAGAAAGCAAAGGCCAAACTGAGGAAAAGATAGCCAACTCAGTTAAGAAAGGATAAAACCTTTATAGGTACATTAGGGAGCATAGAAAGGTTAAGGGAGGACAGTGAAGATTAATAAAGGAGAGGGGAGGTGGGTAGAGGGAGACAGTGAAAAGGCAGAGATACTGAATGAATACTTTTGCTCAGTATTCACAAAAGAAGAAGAGGAGGAGTTACCTAAACCAAACAGTAGAAGCACTCTGGGTAGTGGGGTTGATGCCAGTCCATTTACAGAAGAAAGAGTCCTGAAAGAACTCCTAAGACTCAAGGTGGACAAAGCAATGGGATCTGACGGGAAAACCCTATAATCCTAAAAGAGCTAAGGGAGGACCTAGTGGCACCACTAACCACACTTTTAACAAATCATGGGAAGATGGGGTGGTACCTGAGGACTGGAGGAGGACAGATGTGATTCCCCTTCAAAAAAGTGGGAGCAAGGCAGAAGCAGGAAACTACAGACCTGTTAGTTTGACCTCAGTGGTGGGGAAAATGATGGAATCACTTCTGAAAAAAGAATTGTTCAGTACCTAGAGGCCAGCAGGGCACAGGACCCAAAGCAGCATGGATTCACAGCAGGAAGGTCATGTCAGATGAATCTAAGTGATTTCTTTGACTGGGTGACCAAAGTAATAGACCAGGGAGGGGCTGTGGATATGGCCTACCTAGACTTTAGCAAGGCATTTGACACAGTCCCACACAAAAGATTAATAATCAAGTTAGCCAGCCTGAGAGTGGGTTCCAGGGAGGTAGCCTGGGTATTAAACTGGCTGCACAACAGGACACAGCAGGTCATAGTGAATGGAACACATTCTGAAGAAAGGTGGGTTACTAGTGGAGTACCTCAGGGCTCAGTACTGGGTCCAGTCCTCTTCAACGTCTTTATAGGTGACATTGCAGAGGTTTTGGAAGGAAAGGTATGCCTCTTTGCAGATGACACAAAGATCTGTAACAGAGTTGATACACAAGGGGGAGTAGAAAGGATGAGAAGGGACTTGGCAAGGTTGGAGGAATGGTCAGACATATGGCAGCTTAGATTCAATGCAAAGAAGTGCAAAGTAATGCACCTGGGAAATACAAATCCAGGAGAAGAGTACACAATAGCAGGGGAGGTACTAACGACAACAATAATGGAAAGGGATCTGAGTGTAGTCATATCAGATGACCTAAAGGTGGATAAGCAATGTGAGAAGTCAGTAAGGAGAGCAAGGGGATACTGGGATGCATGGGGAGGGCATCTACAAGTAGAAAAGGGAAGTGGTTATCCCTCTGTACAGACAGTTGGTGAGACCCTTCTGGAGTACTGCGGCAGTTTTGGAGTCCTCATCTAGGCAAGGACATAGACTGAATGGAAGCAGTCCAGAGGAGGGCAACTAAAATGGTGCAGGGTCTACATCAGAAACCATATGAAGAGAGACTGAGAGAGCTTAATATGTATACCCTTGATGAAAGGAGGGACGGGGGGGGGGCACGATAGAAACTTTTAAATACCTCAAGGGAATCAACAAAGTCCAGGAGGGTAGCATCTTTCAGAAAAAGAGATGTGTAAGAACAAGGGGGCACAATTTAAAGTTAGAGGGCGGACGGCTCAGGGGTAATGTGAGGAAATTATTTTTCAAGGAGAGAGTGGTGGACGCATTGAACCACCTTCCTGGAGAGGTTGTGGGGTCTAAAACAGTGAGGGAATTCTAACATTCATGGGACAGACATAAGGCAATTATAGTGGGGAGTTGCAGGAAGTAGGCTGTTGGTTAACTAGAATCTGCAGCTTATCCAATAAGTAGGGAAGTGGGCAGACTGGGTGGGCCAAGTGGTCTTATCTGCCATCAAAGTCTATGTTTCTATGTTTCCATTGTCCGTCTGGGACACATGTCCTAGTATAGGAGAGGTAGGTGTAGTACTGGAAAACTTCAGGGAGCTGCTGAAGGAACCTCAAGCAGATCGCATGCATGGTGGCATTTCCCAAGAAGCTGCCTGTAAAGGGTAGGGGTACTCCACACCAGAACCTTTAATGACTGGCTGAAGTTATGGTATATGGAGGAGGACTTTAATTGCATCAGAGACTGGGGACAAACCTGTGAAGACGGGGAGCTCTATAAGGGAAACAGCCTGCATCATTCTGGGAAGGAGAATGCAGTTAACTGCGAGATAGCCATACTGAGCTACTTTCTGTTTAAGAGATAAAGGGTGGGGAGGCAGGGAGGAAGGCGGCCTTATACAGTATGTGAGGGAGGGAATAAAGGCCACTGAGGTGCAAGTGCACCAAGGTGAGCAGGGTCTGGAGGTGCTGTGGGTCTTCCTGAAGACAAACTCTGGGACAGCTACCCAGCCAGAGTATTGTACAGACATCTAAAAACAAAGAATCTTGCACACATGGCATGCACAGAAATGGAAGAGACTCAACAAATGTGTAGTAACAAAATATTTTATTTACTGTTTGATAAAGTCAGAGTATTTCATGAAATGCAGTTAGGTGTTTTCATAACTGCCTGTGTGAGCTGTGCCATGAGTTATATGCCCTTATCACAACAGCACATTATACATGAGTAAATAAAATGTTTTTGTTATTACATATTTTGTTAAGTCTCTTCTGTTTCTGATGAGGGTAATGTGTGTGAGGCTCTTTTGGTTTTTGATATGGCTGTTTAGCCTCATGCACGATCGTCTCTGGGCCGGGGCAATTCCTTTTCTGTTGCTAGGTAGTGCACAGACCTCCAGTAGAAGGGGAGGCAATGGACAAGGCACTGGTGGAGGCCAGGATGGCAAGAAAGGTGGAGGTGCTACTAGTTGGAGATTTCAATCTGCCGGATGTGGATTGGAACCTTCTGACTGCAGCTTTGACAAGGAACAAGGTTATCCTTGACTCCCTACGGGGGCTTTTCTCAGGCAGCTAGTAAAACACAGAGAAAGGAAATCCAGCATCACCTACCATTATTTTCAAAATGAAGTTACTACACAACAATGAAATCAAATGCACAAAGAATTGTTTTGCACAAATGCCAACTACCTTAAGTGTGCGCCCCTCATGGAGACAGTAGCCGGAACACGGCTACAACTCCAAGCAGTTCACCAGTTA
This sequence comes from Neoceratodus forsteri, assembly GCA_016271365.2. Classification (NCBI taxonomy): domain Eukaryota; kingdom Metazoa; phylum Chordata; order Ceratodontiformes; family Ceratodontidae; genus Neoceratodus; species Neoceratodus forsteri. The sequence continues at coordinate 651,849,056 of CM057450.1, read as the reverse complement.
ATGCTCTGATTATACTTAAGGTGAAAACAGTCGGAGTTGTAGGTGTGTTTTTGCTGGCATCTCCATGAGGAGCCATGGTGTTTGCCTGGATAAATAAAGATTTCGATTGACTAATTGATTTATTGAGCATGTGGTGGTACCCAGTAGACAGTATGTAAGTGTTCATGTGTTATTATGTATGCTTCATATTATTATATATGTTTATTAACTTTGTCACGATTGTATTTAATGGACTTGGGATGTTCTGTAAATGAGGCTTGATCTCATTGAACTCATCCTGTAAATCAAAACTTTGAAATATAAAGGGACCGACACTGAAGGAACTTGTCATTTTCCAATAATTTATTTTGTGTATTTGATTTCATTGCTGTGTGGTACTTTCATGTTGGAAATAATGGTGGATGGTGCTGGGTTTCCTTTCTCAAGTTGCTGCCTAGTCCTTTACACACCTAGTGGTGGGGCAGCTCTGTTGGTTTTGCAACTAGTAAATGAATTAGTGATACTGTAGCCCTCCAGACCCCCTTGCAATATTTTGATGTACACTGAAAATCTGATTTATCGTATTCTGCGCTATCATCGATGCTTGCCATTGATTTTGTTTTTTCTCAGTTTATTTGAGTTGGGATTCTGCCCCATTTCCCATTTCTTTTAACATGAGGGGTGTGAGGGTGCAGCCATCCCAACCCGAACTGACAAAAACAAACATACAGGCCACAAGTGGGAAATTTACAATGCATCGCGAATTTACACAGTTCAGCAAGTAGCATAGCAATAATATAGCGTGGATGTTATTACTATATAAAATCATAATGTCTCAGGATTTAATGGATCAATGTGGCCTAAAATTTTCAGATAGAAGGACTTCACCTCGGCTACACAATAAACAGCTTGGTGTGGCAAAATCAAGAACTAATAAAAGACTGAATTACTTTACTGTAAGAACACCTAGACTGTGGAATAGCTTACCACAATATTTGGTGGACAGTAATTCTATTCATTCCTTCAAAAGAGGTTTGACCTGTGGATTGAGTCAAATAACATGTGAAATAACTGGACGCAAATTTCCCACCATAGTGGAGGGGTAATCTCGATGGACCTCGGCCTTCTTTGTCCTTGTGACCAAGTAAATTGAGTATTTCATAGCGATCGTTACACTACTTGTGGGGTCCAGAGTGCCACAGTATTGCCAAAGATTGTACTGGGGTTCACTGACCCAGCTAGGGAAGGGCAGTGTTGAACCTAGTGCTAACAACCAGGGACAGCATTGCAGACGTCATAGTGGACAGTCCCCTAAGTACCAATGATCACTGTACAGTGTGGTTCAACATAATGAAAAGAGCAGAGGTGAGCCACATGAGGATGAGGGTCCTGGATTTCATGAGGATGGATTTTAAAGAAATGGTAGAATGCCTCAGAAAATGCCTCAAAGGAGGGTACTGCAAGGAGGAGCAGAGCTCTGTGCGACCGAAGAAAGCAAAAGCAGAAGAAAAAGGAGATTATGGTTCTCCAAAGAAGTGGCAAGTTTGGTGAAAGACAAAAGGGTGGCATTCAAGAGGTAAAAAGAAATGCAGAGGAAGAAGGATGGGGATGTGTATCAAGCCAGGCAGAAAGAATAAGGTAAGCTGGTCAGGGGAGCAAAGGCACCAACAGAGGAAAGGATTGCTAGAGGGGTGTCTAAAGTGGATAAGACTTTTTTTCAGATATGTAAATGAGAAAAGAAAAGCAAGTAAAAGGACAGTAAGGATTAAAAGGGCAGACCCTGCAAGGTCGTTTTGACTATACATCGGGCTGCACAGTGGATAACTCCCTCCGCCTCCCACATATGTCCCCTTACTCTCCCCTATTGACAGAGTGCTCACCAGAAACCTTCAGGCATCCTCCATTCCACAACTGGAAGTACCGTGCGTCCTCACCCCCATGGGAAAACAGGCTTTCTCTATCACTGCCCCCTCACTTTGGGACAAACTCTCCCACCTATTCACTCATAATCCACACATCTAGCTTTCAAGCATGCCATGAAAATATGGCTTTTCTCATTGGTGGTCTGCCACTGTTCCTAATTGCAAGGACACTGTTTTGGATTTCTTCTCTGACCTAAGCACTTAGTCTATATCTGAATCCTGACAGCACTCCCCCCCCCTCGTGCTCCTTTCCCCACTGTGACTACCCTTTTCCTCCTGCCCCTCTCTTGCTTTGCCCCTCTACTACCCCTTTTTTACTTTCCTTTTTATGTTTGCTTGCACATATGTGCAAGAAACATAGTGCCATCATCGGAGTTTTTGGAGGTGTGTCAGCCCTCTTCCAATTCAGTCTGTGTTTTTGCAGGTGCAGCTGCAGGTTCTCTAATGCCTGCTAGAGCTGTCTAATAGCTCCAAAATGCAGTGGTGTACAGTTGAAAGGGGAGCTACGCTTCAGTGAGCAGCAATCAGATATCGCCTGCTCATGCTGGCGCTCGCCCTACACACACACACACACACACATTGCTGCTGTGCTGCTCCTCCCCAACGCACGCACTCACATAGCCAGCAGGGGTGCCCAATCCCCGTCCGGCTGTGCTACCACCCGAAACACAGTTTCATATGCCACGCTGGGTGCCCACCCAGCGTGGCTATCGTACAACCGACGGGGTTGCTCAATCCCCGTCGTCTCCATGTGTCTCCCGGTACAGGGTGCCATGCTGGGAGCCACCCCAGCATGGCAACAGATGCTGCTGGCCAATGGGGTGCCCAATCCCTGTCGGCTCCACGCTCCCCAGCCGTTCTTCTGCCATGCTGGGAGCCCACCCCAGTGTGGCAAAGCGTCCTGCGTCATCTTTTAAAACAAAAACCTGTAAAGAAAAAGCGGTCCTCGCAGTCTCCCTGCCCCCCCATAACCCACACCACCACTCGCAGCCTGCCCTCCCCACCCCACCCCATATACCTCCCGAGTCGGCGCGACGATCTTCGGTGGACTGGGAACACGTCTGCTCTTCAAAGCCGACCGCGAACTGAGGAAATGCTGGTAAGCTGTATAATGGGATAGATAGGGTTTTTTCAACTTTGTTGCATATCTCAGGCATTTTTTGGAATTTTTGCACCAAATTTTCAACATGGGGTTTTTGGGACCCCTCCTCATGAATTCTTGCACTGTCATGGAGTTACTCGGGCCCGAAGGGTGATTTCTCAGCCACTGCGCAAAATCACCTTTCAACAGTGCCATTTTACCACACTTCCTTATGAGCAGTACAGCTACTATTTGTCACATCTCGCCCCAAAATGTGTTTCCGCACATGTAGCGCACAATGGTACAGTCGGTGTGCGAAAACAATGTTTGGGACAGATTAAGAAAATCACAGTAACACTGGTCATGAGCAGAGGTCTTAAAATGGTTATGTTGAAAATTTGGCGACAGAACTCCATAAAATGACTGTATTATGAGTGAGCATTAGCAGTTTCCACGCACCTCATAAGTTCATGAATTTGTAATATTTTCAGTCCAGATTTCACCAGTGACATTTTTCCACACCTCCTTATGAACAGTACAGCTGTCATTTTCCACAACATGGCGAAATGTGTTTCACAATTTCAGCACAGAAATGTGGTCGCTGTGGGAAATAATTGTTCGGGACAGATAAAGAAAATCACACTGACACTGTTCATGATCGGAGGTCCCAAAATGCCTGTGTTAACAATCTGCTGTAAAAAAATCCCCAAACTAGTTACATTACAGGTGTGCGTTGCACAGTTTCTACACACGCTCGTGACTTCACCAGTTTTTTTAAGATTTTCACTGCAGATTTTCCACATTGCCATTTTTTACACCTCCCATGAACAGTACCGCTGTCATTTTTCACATCCTGTTCAGAATGTGTTTTTGCACCTGTGGTGCAAAATGCCATAGTCGCTGTGCAAAAACAGTTTTAGGCTAACAAACTGATATTGCCACTGTTCATGAGGTGGGGGTAACAAAAAAACATGTTGAAAATTTGGAGTGAAAATACCAACGAATGCCTGAGGCGTTAGGGTTTCACCATACGCGCCCCACCCTGTAGAGAATGACGAGGCATCAGGGTATGACTTAAGATTCTTGCCTGTCATGCTCATACCATTCCACCCCACCCACACCCTGCAGCCAGTGAGAGGCATCAAGGTGTGCCTCAGACTCTTCGGCCCAAACTTCACCCGTTCTCCTATACGCACCCATCTCACCGTATTTCCTGATGGAATGGGAGTGCGCGCCAAGGGCCAAAACCCCAAGGCACACCATGACACTTGTCAGTGTCTGCAGGGTAGGGTGTGGTGAAATGGTATGGTCGTTATGCCTGACGACCCAAAGGCACACCCCAATGCCTGTCACTCTCTGCAGGGTGGTGGTGGGGTTGGCTTCAGTTCAATACTTCGCTTCCATTCCTATTATGCAGATCTGTAACTTCTACACTACCAATGCCAATGCCAGCAAGCAAACATTCGGTATTGACAAATGCTTGTTTTTCTAGAACCAATGCTGATTGTTTTTTTCAATTTAGCTATCAAAAGTTGCTTTGTTTCTTTGATATCTGTCTAAATTGTGAATCAACCCTTGTTATTTAATGCAACAGTGAATTTTATCTTGTATCTCACACAATTTTTCCTGCTTATACCATGCTATGACATGATTTTTGCTGTGTCATTACTACCCTGTACATTTGTATCTTATGTATTGTTTTGAACCTCTCTGTTGTACTTGTATTTTTGGTTGCCGCATTTCTGTGACTGAAAACGGTCCTCTGGATCAGTGCAGCTACCCGGTTATCAAAGACATACATACATACATAAATAAATCAAAAGTTGGGGATTGTGTGGAAGGGGATCACAAAAAAGTTGACATATGATTAGCCCACTGGTGCAGCAGTAATGATAATACTAGTGACGCTGACAACCCGGGTTCAGGAATGAAACCAGAATGTCAGAGGGCTGGGTGGGGGAGGAGGTAGGATGAGCATCTGTTGGACAGCTCTCGTCCTCCAGGGTGGACAGGAAATGGCACCCCTAGATTAGGAAGGGAGGTGATGGCAGATGCTGGTGCACCATGTGGGAGCACACGTGTCTACATTACTAGCATCACTGCACTGCCACACCTCCATGGGAGAAACCATGAGAAACACCCTCCAGAGCAGAGGAGTATAAAGTCAGGTGACCTGCTCAGTTCTCATCAGAAAGATGCCCAGCATAAGTCTCAGCTGGGGCTTCAAGTACGTTATGGACCTGCAGTACTGGGCAGATTGGAGGGATGCCAGGTGAGAGACTGTGTGATACCCAAGTTGGTTGATTACGGGGGTGCTTCCCTGCAATACCAGAGAACAAAAATAGAGTTCAAAAAATAAAGAAAAAGCTGAAATTTTTAACTGCTGCTCTGTTCAGTTATCACAGTGGAGGGTGGAGACATGGTCCATCAGGGGGAAGCAAAGAAAAGGAGGGGGTGAACAGAAGTCCATTTTCAAAAAAAAGAGTCCAGAAAGAACTTGCAGCCCTAAAGATGAATGAGGCTATGGGACCAGATGGGATAAAACCCAGGATACTGAAAGAGCTCAGGAAAGTGCTACAGTAGCTAGACAGCCTTGTTCAACAGTTCACTGGAAGCAGGAGTGGTTCTGGAGGATTGAAAAGGTACTGACATAGTCCCATTACATAAGAGCAGCAATACAGAGGAAGCTAGCAACTACAGACAATTTAGACTAACTTTCAAGGCCCTTGCTAGTTGACAGGTGCCCTTGATTAATCACCAGTTGATAATTACAATATATAACAAGCATTTGTCAATGCCGAATGTTGCTTGCTTATATGTGTTGTTTAGGTATTTGGAAGTAAAAATACCATGCCTAAGAACTGGCAGCGGGGATCGGAAGCTCATGCTGCCCAACCATAACCCATTTTCCACTTTTCTCCCCTTTGCAGAGTGTGAGCGAGCAATGACTCTTAGGCACAGTGTGCCAATGTCTGCCACACTCCACTCCCTTTACTACACCGTTTTAGTAGCGCCTCCGGGCGTCACCAGGGGCTGCTACAGAGCGGTTGGTTCCTGGATCCCACTCCAGGATAGGAGAGGAGTCCTCCAGATGCTCAATCCTATCTCTCCCCTGCTGACCCCTGGCAGCCTGGGGTCACGTCCGAACCCGGGTCACCTGCATAGCGCGAGGTGTGGCGTCCAGTACTTCAACCCTCAGCGCCAGTGGGCCAGCAGTAATGCTGCTGTTAATACTCCCCTTCCCTTCCTGCTCCAGTGTACCCTGTCCCAGTGTACAACTCACTATCCCCCCCCAGACCCTACCCCAGTTAGTCACTAAGCCATAATGTTTGGTGTGGCACCAATCCCTCAGCCACTCGTTGAATTCCTCAAGCCTACCCTTCCTCCCCATGCTTGCAGATGGTACCGCAGTACCTCCAAGAATGCCACAAACTTCCCCACCCCTCAGCTGCCTGCCCAACTCAAAACTCTCCCTTCACCACTTCTACAGTGCCCCCGCCAAGTTGTTTGTACACACATGCAACAGTAAATGAGGTTTCTTCCTCCCCCTCGCTGCACGCTTGAGCAGTGCCTGCCCTGCCCCTCCTGCAGTCAACCTGGGGACAGCTTCAACCCAAATATGGCTGTGCCTTTCCCCCTTTCTGCCCCTTCTCACCCATTTCAGTATAGAATCCCCCAGGATGAGTACCCCCATCCCTTACCCCTTCCTTCTAATGCCCCTTCCACCACACCAGTATTCATTCTTCCCTGGCCACCCCCACCAGGTGCACCCTCTATGACTTCTGTATCTATACTCCCTATTTTGCCCTCACCCTTTTCTCTGCCTTATTCCTCCCATTCCTTGAACCCCTTCCCAGCCTGACTACTTCCTACTGGGCTTCCCATGTCGACCACTCCTCCTCCCCTGCTGATTTCCAACCCCTCTCCTATCCCCGCTGTTGTCAATTTAGAGCCCCCATTCCCTTCTACCCCGATAGTGATGCCCATCCCATCCTTCCCGCTTCGCATAGCCTTCTCTCCTCCAGTCACCACCCCCTCCTTCCTTACTAGCCCCTTTGTACCCTTTCATCCTCGCTATCTCTTCCCCTACCTGTTGCCATCTCTCTCATGCCCGCTTGTCCTCCCCATTCAGTATGATCCTGCTCCCCCTCTCTCCCATAGCAGAGGTTCAAATCTATTCCTAGTCGATACCCTCCTATGTCTCTTCCCTGTGGTTCCCCCCTTACTGAACATCGAACATATGAATTTGCCAGCAGAAACAGACCACCTGGTCTATCTAATCTGCTCAGGTGTGCAGCTAGCACCCCTAGTTTGCAGCTGCCCCACCCTCCCATTTGTCATCCCTACCACCCCCACCTCTCCCACCCTCACTCTCTCCATTCCCTGCACCATGCCCTTTGAAACTGTTCGGTTTACATGATACCACCCACTCTGGTAGAGCATTCCATTCTGCTGTACCTCTCTGTGAAATAGTGTCTCCTCATTTCCTTCCTAAATCTCCCCATTCTTAGCGCATACCCCTGGTGACCCTCCCCTCCTTAACTTAAAGACCCCATCTGCCCCATCCTTATTGATTCCCTAAGATACTTGACTGTCTCTATCATGTCCCCCTGTTCCTTCTATCCTCCAGGTGTATCGTATTCAGGTCCTTCAGCCTGCGGTCACCGTCTGTTGCTTCCATTCCACATATCATTTTGTTGCCCTCCTCACCCCCTCCAGTAGCCTCATACACACTTTAGGTATGGCCTCCAAAACTGCACACAGTACTCTAAGTGTGGCCTTCTCAGCAGCCTGTGAGGGGCAAGATCACACCTCTCTTCACCTGGATGAAAACTCCTCGCTATGCACTCAGCATTTGTTCGCTTTGCAGCGCTCTCCTGCACTGGGCAGTGTTGTCCATGGTCCCTGTTATCATTACCCATAGGTCCTTCTCCTCCTCAGTGATCTCCAGCTTAACCCCTCCCAGCCAGTATTCTCACCATGGGTTCTTCACCCCAAAGTGCATAACCTTACACTTCTTTGCATTGAACCCCAGATACCACCTCTCTGACCACTCCTCTAGCTTTCTTAGGTCCCCCTGCAGCTGCTTCCATCCCTTCTCTCCATTCACCACTGCTCTGATTTTGGTGTCATCAATGAACAGGCTTATCTTGCTCACCACCCATGTGCAATGTCTGATGTGAAGGCCAGACAATACTGGCCCCAACACAGAGCCCTGTGGCATCCCACTTGTCACCAGCCTTGGAGTTGAGAGCTCCCCTCTCACCACCGCCTGCTGCAGCCTCCCACTCAGCCAGCTTGTAATCCAGTTCATCATTTTTGCCCCTTCCTCTACACCAGTTAGCTTCCCCCCAAGCCGCCCATGAGGCACAGAATTGAAGGCCTTGCTGAAGTACAAGTAAAGAACATCCACTGCATTACCATTATCCAGCTCACTTGTCACCCAGTCATAATATTGTATCAGGTTGGTTTGACAAAACTCCCCTGAAGCAAACCCATGCTGCCTCACATCCTGGAGGCCATTGTCCTATAGGTACAACACCAGTCTTTCCTTTAGTATTGTCTCCATGAGTTTCACACTATGAAGGTGAGACTTATCGGGAGATAATTACCCAGTTCATCCCTTGGTCCACTCTTATGTAATGGTACTACATGTGCCATCCTCCAGTCCAGTGGCACACATCCCGACTCCAGTGAGTGCTGTACAGATCTGCCAGTGGGTCCGCCAAACACCTCTGCCATCCCCTCAGCACCCTGGGGTGGATACCATCCAGCCCTGGTGCCTTCTCTAACTTCAGTGCTCTCACTCCTCTAGGACTCAGCTTGCCTCAATTCTTCCATCTGTTGTCTCCTATCCCCGTCCCCACCTCCCAGCCATGGTGGTAGCAATCCCCTCTTTTCTTCCGTGAACACTGAGCAAAAGTATTCATTCAGTGCTTCTGCCTGCTCCTACTTGTTCCTCTGTGCCACCCGGCCTCCCTACCTGCAGTCATCTGCTCTCTACCAGTACTCTCGTGGCCTCTGCCTCCCCATCAGGAGGCCCCCTTGCCTCGGGCACCCTCTCCCTTCTCCTATCTTTTCTGTTAGTGCCTCTGATACTGGGGTCAGTTTCACTCCCTAGTTGTTCTTCCTGTGTCCTTCTTTGCCATCCCTATCCCCCAGCCAGGATGCCTACCATACTCATCTGCCCTGCCACTTAGACTCCTCCGTAACTTCACAGTTCCTCCCTCAAACTAGCCAGTCATCTACAGACCACTCCCCCCCCGCTCCAAGCCCAGTCCAGGATCATGGTGGACCCACATCCTGTACAGCCCACCACCCTTCCAAAGATGCCTGCCCTATTGACATGTGGCACCTGCCCCATTTTGGCCCCATCTTATGTTACGGGTTCCTACTCTAGGTTTTGTACCGTGCTAACTGTTAGGCCCCTATTTACTCAAATTCCTATTCCTCCCACACTAGTGGGAGGAACAGGAAGTGGAGTAAACTCCGTCGATCAGGTTAATTCAGTCTCAAATTCATCCATCAGATACTGTATTACTGTAGCAATCCTAAAGCCTCCTTGTCTGTTTTTCACCCCTCAGCTACCATACTTTTTGTTCTTAGCTCTCATATAGTTTCACTTAGCCCAGTTAGAAATCCTATTGCACTCCAAGTATTACTCAGCTCAGTTAGAGAAATAAACAGAACAAATAAATATGTATTATTACAGCAATCATAACAGTATAGTTCAGTACTTAGCTCGGTTAGAGAAAGAAACAGAACAAATAAATATGTATTATTACAGCAATCATAACAGTATAGCTCAGTACTTAGCTCAGTTAGAGAAATAAACAGAACTGAATCTATATTATTACAGCAATCCTAAAAGTATCCAATCATTCCTTTGTCTCCACTCCAGAGATCCTGCTGTAATATAGGACCACAGAGGATGCTGGGCTAGAGGGTGGGTGACTGTAAAGTCCTAGCAGAGCTCCACTGAGCTTGCTCACTCCCCCTCTCTCACTTGCTCATTCTATTTCTCCCGACACTGCAGGCTGCCCTTTTGTACTGGGCTCCTGCTTGCATTGGCACCTTTTTCTGCCCACAGAGAAATCCACAGCAGTCCTGATAGAGCTCCATTGAGCTTGCTCACTCCCCCTCTCTCACTCAGTCCTTCTATTTCTCCCAGCCCTGCAGGCTGCCCTTTTGTATTGGGCTCCTACCGGCATTGGCGCCTTTTTCTGCCCACAAAGAAATCTGCAGCAGTCCCGACAGAACTCTGTTGAGCTTCCTCACTCCCCCTCCCTCATTTGCTTGTTCTGTTTCTCCTGGTGCTGCAGGTAGCACTTTGTACTGGGCTTCTGCCTGCGTTGACACCTTTTTCTACCCACAAAGAAATCCGCAGCAGTCCCAACAGAGCTCCATTGTGAGCCTCACTCCCCCTTCCTTACTGGCTCATTCTGTTTCTCCAGGCGCTGCAGGCTGCCCATTTGTACTGGGCTCCTGCCTGCATTGTGCCTTTTCTGCCCATAAAGAAATCCTCAGCAGTCCTGACAGAGCTCAGTTGAGCTCGTTCACTCCCCCTCTCTCACACGCTCAATCTTAATCTGTCCCAAACACTGATTTCCCACAGCGACCACAGTATTCTGCACCGGAAGTGCAAAAACATAATTCAGACAGGATGCAAAAACGACAGCTGTACTGTTCATAAGGAGGTGTGAAAAAATGCCAGTTTTGAAAATCTGGTATGAAAATATTACAAATTTGCGAAGTCACAAGGGTGTGTGGAAACAGTGCAATGCACACTTGTAACACAGTCATTTGATAGACTATCATCACCAAATTTTCAACATAGGCATTTTAGGACCTCTGCTCATGAGCAGTGTCACTGTCAATTTCTTAATCGGTCCCGAACACTGATTTCCCACAGCAAGCGTGCTATTCTGCACTGGAAGTGCGAAAACACATTTTGGCCAGGATTTGAAAAAATAACAGCTGTACTGTTCATAAGGAGGTGTGAAAAAAATGGCAATGTTGAAAATCTGGCATGAAAATATTGTAGATTCATGTGATATTCTGGCCGTGCGTAGCAACTGCGCATGATACTGCAGCTAAATAAACAATAATTTTTGGATTTTTCCATCAAATTTGCAACATAGGCTTTTTGAGAGCCCACCTCATGAACACTGGCACTGTTGTTTCGTTACTCAGTCCCAAAAGGTGATTCCACGAGTGACCGCAAAATCTCCTTCGGCACGAATAACCCATGACAGTGACTGAATTAATGAGGATGGATCCCACTAACCCCATGCTGAAAATCTAGTGCCAAAATTCCCAAAAATGCCTGAGATATGCACCAAAGTTCAAAAACCCTATTTATGCCATTATACAGCTTACGGCATTTCTTCAGTTAGGGTCAGTTTTGAAGAGTGCAGACCTGTTCCCAGTCCACTGAAGATCATCATGCTGGGCTCCAGAGGTAAGTATGGGGTAAGGGAGGGTGTGGGAGGCAAAGTGCAGAGGGTGGGTGTAGGTTGGGGGCGGGGCCACGGAATCCAACAAGGGTCCGTTTTCTGTTTTATAGGGTTTAAAAAAAAGAAACATATTATGGACAGTTTTTCTTTTACAGGGACATTTGGCACACTGGAGTGGGCTCCCAGAATGCCACCTGAGTTTTTTGGGAGGTCTGCGCGACAAAGGTTAGGCACCCCCCTCGGCCACCTGAATTCATTGGGGGCATTATGCTGAAGGAATGGGCTCCCCATCGGCAAATTCATCTGAGAAAGGGGACTGAAGCTGGCGGGATTGGGCACCCATCGGCAAAGAAAGGGGACATGATGCCGAGGTTGGGCACCCCTTGGCAGACAACAGGAACTTTGAGGCAGTGACATTATGCTGATGGGGACTGGACTCCCCGGCGGCAAACTGGGTCAGGGGCATGCAGGGACCGCCTCTGCAATGATCGGGTCACTCCTCATTGTAACGGTGTGAATGGCTGACGCTGTAGTGACAAGGTGGCCCCTGATTGCAGTGGCTAAAACATTTCAGGTGGTGGCATGCTGGCTGAACTAGAGTCAGCAGCAATGTGCCACCCCATAGGAGAAAGTGGGCCAAGCCTCAAAAGGCAGTGGCGGCACTGGCAACAACAGTGCTGCACCTCCACAACCTGCTTCTGCAGCAAGCTGCTGCAACATGTTTCTTGTGCATGCACGCAAGCAATATTAAAATGATGGGAAAGCTGCCCCCCATTGGCTATAATGGAGCACATCCCCATGCTCTCTCTGACTCCATGTCATATTGTGGCTGAGTGAGGGGGCAGAGTGTGGCAGCACTACAGACCAGGAACCAGATGAGACCTGATGGGGACAATTTTATGAGCATTTTTACTTGTAAACTAGAGCAATATTTTTGGGACCCTATGCAGCAACTGCTTTCACTGTGCTAAGGTACCAATATATGTGGTCCACATCATGAGGCTGGTAAGTCTCTTTAAGTTATGTTCCTCAACATGAGAACAGGTACAATGATCAGGGTTTCAGCATATGTGTCTGTGTGACTGACCACTGTAGCACTCACCTACCTTAGTCACTTGTTACCACGCAGAGATTACAAACACACATTAGGAGGTGCAGACAGAGTCAGCAATCTCAATTACAATGACTACCAGCAAGCAAATAGGGGGTATTTTGAAAGTGGCAGAAGATGTACAGTTTAACATCTGTAATAGTGGCTATTCCACAGGCATGGTGCAGAAACAGCAAAAGACCTTTAACCTACTCATGTCCTTGCCCTCGGGATCTCCCACAGTGTCAGGTTGAGGACCTAAATGCCCTCATCTGGGTTTTGGCCTGGAGTGATACAGTGGACACTGGGAGGCAGCAATTTTAGTTAGCTTAAAGGTTAGCTATAGGAATGAATAAGCTTATCTTGCCTCCAGGGAGTGCCAGTTTAGAATTGAGAGTATATCGCAGTGATGGTCTCTGGGCCTCACACCTACCTCAGAACATGCTACTTTGTGATACAGCACCTTTAGTCTGCACAGAGAGGATGTAGGAGAGGGGCACCATAAAGTAAGACAGGTAGTAGTGTGCCGGAGGCAATGACCAACCAAGCTTCGCTACTGAGGTACCTACTAAGTCTGTACAGAAGTCCAGTCTTCTGATGCAGTGACTTCATCACATCCTCAACATGAGGTTTCAGCATGAGCTGCTGGTCTAGACACACCCTAATGTATTTCACAGTCAGTCCCTTCCAGCCAAGTAGCATCCAATGAGGATAGCTGGAAAAGATAACAGCACTGTACAAACTTATATATAGGAATCATTCACATCTAGGCTGTGTTTCCATCTTGGGGGTTGTAATGACATTACAGGCCTCTCCAGCTTGACTCTCAAGGTCATTGTGACATCATTACAATATACTGATGACAATACAGCCTTGTTGTATAAGGTTACTAATACATTATTATCCATATAGCAAGAAGGACACACTGAGTGGCAAATAAGTTAAATATGCCTTACTACAAGTCATGAAAACATTAGGAGATTGCCTGTTTTACTGTTTAGTGATGGGGTCAGACCTTTAGAAGAAATACAACTGTCACTGGAAATACTCAGCTTTTTAGTTTAGCGCATACCTCTCAAAGTGTCCCTCATTGATGAACATCCCTCATTTTGCCACTTAAAATTGCTCTGTCCCTCATCCATCCCTCATGGAAAAGGTGCTGCCCACACAAGGTGCTGATCTAAAGTCAGACTTCCAAGCAGAAACTCTTAATATATAGAGAATAGTGGATGGGGGGTATGCTAATAGGGAATTTAATGCACACTCGAGGGGTGGGATGCTGCATAAAGCCCAGTGAAGCCGAGGGTTTCAACATCCCACTCTGAGGTGTGCATTAAATTCTCATATGCACACTCTCCATCTTTTATGTTATATAATTGCTGGTGAGTACTTTTTTCCAGCCAGAATCCTGTACTAGAGGCAAAGACTACTCACACACAGACACCACACACTGGGACACCCCACCCCTCACATGGAGGGAATCAAGGAAGAACATAGATTTCCTGGTATGCAGCTAAGGATTGGATGTGGATGGGGTAGGACTTTTCATGGTCAACCAAGGGATACAAGAATTACAACTTATATTTTTCTCTTTGTGTGTGTGTAAGGGACGGGATGATTAGAAACTGTTTTTCTTTTCTTTTCTCCTTCTCACTGCCTCTCTTTACAGTTCAGGCTTTTTTTATTTATTTTTTTACTTACAGTTGGAGTCCCGATTCCAGTTCAGTAGGCTTATAGCCAAAAAATGGGCTCGTTCCCACTCAGCTGCTCAGCTGTATTTCTCACAGCCGACGAACAGCAGGATCAACTAGGTATAACTTTTTTTAATGGAGAAGATGAACAGTTTAGAAAAAATGTTGGGAGTCGGACCGAGGCATGTTACAGTGGCGGCTCCATTCAGTGATGGTTCCTCGATCAGCTAGCTCCTCAGTAAGCAAGAAACGGACCCGCCATCTTTCACAATCTGTTTAGCCCACCCCCACACAGCATGAGAATCAATGACAGAGTGCTCCTTTTTGAGTGATGGTGCGGGTTCGTCGTAATAACCCTCCAGTTATTAGGTGAATATCACTCGGTGAGCCAGAAGAAAAAAATTGCTCACCAGTAATTATTCTAAAATACTGAATCCAAAATAAACTTTGTACAAGTAAACACTATGGTTTTCACAGTGTTCTGAGCTTACATCTCCATGTTTGAAGATGTGTCCCTCATTCTGAGGCTCTGTGTCCCTCATTATCCCTTATTTTGGTTGTCAGAAAATGTCCATGTCCCTCATTTCAGTGACAAAAGTTGAGAGGTATGGTTTGGGGTGGTAAGAAATATTGTGTTTCTATCTGGGAAGCAGAATAAACAAACCTGCTATATAAATTAGATTGCAATAAAGTATGTCATAGAAACATTATCCAAGTCTTCAAACATTTCCTGGTACATTTTATTAGAAAACTCCTCTTTCTTGGCATGACTCCTGTTAAAGGAAGGCTGATGCAACAATCTTGTAATCCAGCAGTGATTCTCTTTTTTTATGTTTACTGGATTCCCCAACCCACCCACACTCAGTCATTATCCAGAACAAGCCATGTCTTGCAATGGAGAAAAGTAAAGCTAAGGCAGAATGTTAACAACAAAATTTAGTATTTTCTCCCAAATATTCCATAAGCAAACTTTTTAACTATTTCTGTTTAACAAGAATTTATTTTATTTTTCCCCATATTGTCCTTTACTCTCCTCTGGCAGGCTGGGTGGCTGTATCAGCCTGTCTGTTCTAGTACCATTGTTGTCCTGGGGCTCTGACATCCTCCTTCCTCCGAGCCTGGGTGGACCATCAGCACAGCTGGGGTGCTTCATTAAGCTCCAACCCCCATCTTTTCCACCTTATTTTTGCCCTTTATTCCTTGAGCCCCAGACAAGGTCGGACATGACAGAGGAGTGCACACACCATGGCCTGAAAAGGTTCTGCTCCTCCCCACCACAGGCCTAGGGTCTAGCCCCCCTCTGTTGCCCACACCACTACCACACCTCCACACGGTGGCAGGTAAAGGCCAGGAGAGCCAACCTCCTCTATCTGTGAGTGGAGAGCTGCCTGAAGTCATAACTAGCACTATATAAACTGATGTATGGGAACCCTCCACATCAAGGCTGCGTTTCTATCTCAGGGGTGTAATGACATTACAGGACCTCTACAGCTTTGCTCTTGAGGTTACTGTGATGTCATTACAGCACTTTGATGGTAAACAGCCTTCTTGTATATAGTTACTAATACACTATTCTCCATATAGCAGAGTGGAATTGAGTGTCAAGATAAGTCAAATATGCCTTACTACAAATCAAACAATTATTTGTGAGATACCTTTTTTGCTGTTTAAAGATAGGGTCTAACCTCCAGATAAGAATAGAGCTGTCATGAGAAATGTCCAGCTTTTCAGTTTGGGGTCATGAGATACATTGTTATTTTTCTGGGTGGGGAAACAAAATAAACAAAGCTGCTGGGAAAATCTGATATCTGTAAATTGGATCAAGAAATCAATAGCCAAGTCTTTAAGCAATTCCTAGTGTATTCCCCTTAGAAAACTCTGTTTTCTTGGCATGATTTAAAATAAACAAGGATGATGCAATAATCTAAATCTATTAGAAAAATGAGAAGCTAGTAAAGTGTATGTTGAAGACTGCATCCAATTCTTAAATCAATTGCTGGTGTACTCTATTTGAAAACTCAATTTTCTGGCATGATTCCTTTTAAAGAAAGGATAATGCAACAATCTCTTGAGCCAGGGGTGTTTCCCTTTTCTCTTTTATTTCCTTGATTGATTGACTGATTTGTTAATTGGGTGGGTACACTGATCCCTGGGACCTTTTCCAGGAGCAACCTGGGCCACAGGGGCATTTCTAGAATGCCAGTACATTAGAGGCTTGAGCCCAGCCCACTCATGAGATCCACAACCAACAAGCCGGGGGTCTGGGGGCCAGCATTCTCATCTTGTTGTGACAACCAGGGTGCCACAGTTACGCTGGAAACTATTGTTGCTATTATAATGTTCGACTCTGGAAACTGTTGTTATTATTATAATGTTCGACTCTGGAAACTGTTGTTGTTATTACAATGTTCGACTCTGGAAACTGTTGTTATTATTATAATGTTCGACTCTGAAACTGTTGTTGTTGTAATGCTATGTGTTGGATACTGTGCTCCACACAGACCTGTACACTATAATTGCTTCCAATGCCACTTTTACTCAGTTTGCCCAGTTCTATACCTGTTGTCTCGTATCACCTAACTGTACTTTGTATCTTTAGTACTTGTTTTCTTTTACCATGCATGTGCCATGTTTATGGCTCTGCAGAGGCATCTCTAGGGGTGGGCATTCGGAGCCTGAGCCCTGAATCTTTGCTGTAAAGCCCCAAATGAAATGTGACACTGTGTTGTTTTTTTTTTTTTTTGCTTGGCCCCAGCAGTTTGAGACTGGCCATCCACCCGCTGAGCTGTCTGCTTAGAGTCAGTCAGCCGATCTGCAGCATCGGAGGTCATGTGACGGCACTCAGAAGTTGCAGTCTTCTATCAACCAGTTGTTGCCACATACCACGTGGAAGACAAACTCATCGACGAGACTGTTAAAATCAGAGAGATCGACTGAGATTTTCAGGGAGAAAGAGTAGAGTGTAATTTCAGCATTAAAAGTTCTTACTTCTTGTTGTGCTGTGCCACATTTCTCTTCAAGTACCGTGGCGTCCCCCAGGATGAAACTCACTTTTAATGCACTTTGCAGTATGGTGCAGCAGACCTACTGAATAAAGCAGTGTAATTTCAATGCCAATTAGTCCCCATTGTTATTCAGGAAAGTGGCATTCACTTCATCCTGACAGTGTCACATTTTCCTGCGTAGCCTACATCATGACGTGGTGCCAAGTGTTATGTTGCCCTGCCATGTAAAGTATATACAAAACACTGTGATAAGTGCATCTCCAATAGACAGTAGCCCCCCCCAAAAAAATTATGACAATATAATTGTGAGGTGATATTACCTTTATGGGAAGGTCACACTATATTGACCCTGAGCACAGAATGTTTAATACAAATATAGACCAACATCTGGTAATGTAAGAAGCATTTGTCAATGCTGAATATTTGCTTGCTGGCATTGGCATTGGTAGTGTAGAAGTTGCAGAGCTGCATAACAGAAATGGCAGTGAAGTATTGAACTGAAGCCAACCCACCACCACCCTGCAGAGAGTGGCAGGCATTGGGGTGTGCCTTGGGTCGACAGGCATAATGGCCATTTCACCAAACCCTACCCAGCAGACACTGACAAGTGTCATGGTGTGCCTTGGGGTCTTTGGCTCTTATGCACACCCCATTCCATCAGGAAATACAGTGAGATGGGTGTGGCATAGGAGAATGGGGTGAACATTGGGGCCGAAGAGTCCAAGGCATACCTCGATGCCTCTCACTGGCTGCAGGGTGTGGAATGGTATGAGCATTACAGGCAAGAATCCAAAGTCACACCCCTGATGCCTGTCATTCTCTACAGGGTGGGTTTTATGGTTGGAAACCCTAACACCTCAGGCATTGCTGGTATTTTCACTCTAAATTTTGAACATGTTTTTTTGTGACCCCCACCTCATGAACAGTGGCAATATCAGTTTATTAGCCGAATGATGCTTATGCACAGCGACTACGGCATTTAGCACCACAGGTGCAAAAATACATTCCAAACAGGATGTGAAAAATGACAGCTATACTGTTCATGGGGAGGTGTAAAAATGGTAATGTTGCAAATCTGCAGTAAAAATATTAAAAAAACTGGTGAAGTCACGAGCGTGCATAGAAACTGTGCAACGCACACCTGTAACGTAATTAGTTTGGGGATTTTTTACAGCAGATTGTCAACACAGGCATTTTGGGACCTCCAATCATGAACAGTGTCACTGTGATTTTCTTTATCTGTCCCCGAACAATGATTTCACAGCGACTATCAAAGACCTCTCTGCGCTGAAAGTGTGAAACACATTTCGCCATGTTGTGAAAATGACAGCTGTATTGTTCATAAAAAGTGTGGAAAATGCCAGTGGTGAAAATCTGGACTGAAAATATTACAAAGTCATGAACTTACGAGCATGCGTGAAACTGCACAATGCTCACTCAGAATACAGTCATTTTATGGACTTTTGTCACCAAATTTTCAACATAGCCATTTTACGACATCTGCTCATGAACAGTGTAACTGTGATTTTCTTAATCTGTCCCAAACATTGCTTTCGCACACCGACTGCACCATTGTGCGCTACATGTGTGGAAACACATTTTGGGCGACATGTGAAAAATGGCAGCTGTACTGTTCAAAAGAAAGTGTAATAAAATGGCAATATGGAAAATCTGGAGTGAAAATATAGAAAATTCACAAACTTACGAGCGTGCGTAGGAACTGCGCAACACGCGCTCGTAAAACAGTCATTTATAGGAATCTCTTCACCAAATTTTCAACATAACCATTTCAAGACCTCTGCTCAAGAACAGTGTCACTGTGGTTTTCTTAATGTGTCCCATACATTGATTTCACACACCGACTGCGCCATTGTGCGCTACCTGGATGGAAACACATTTTGGGCAAGATGTGAAAAATGACAGCTGCACTGCTCATAAGGAAGTGTAATAAAATGGCAATGTTGAAAATCTGGAATGAAAATATTGAAAATTATCAAACTTACGAGCGTGCGTAGGAACTGCGCAATGCGCACTCGAAAAACAGTCATTTTTAAGAATTTTTTCACCAAATTTTTGACATAGCCATTTTAAGACCTCTGCTCATTAACAGTGTCACTGTGATTTTCTTACTGTGTCCCATGCATTGATTTCGCACACCGACTGCGTCATTGTGTGCTACCTGGGTGGAGGCACGTTTTGGGCAAGATGTGAAAAATGACAGCTGTACTGCTCATAAGGAGGTGTGGTAAAATGGCAATGTTGAAAATCGGGAGTGAAAATATTGAAAATTCGCGAACTTATGAGTGTGCGTAGGAACTGCGAAATGCATGCTCGTAAAACAGTCATTTTTTTGGAATTTTTCCACCAAATTTTCAACATAGGCTTTTTGAGAGCCCACCTTATGAACAGTGGCAGTGTCGTTTCATTACTCAGTTCTGAAAGGTGATTTCATGCAGTGACTGAGAAATGACCCTTCGGGGCCAATTAACGCCATGACAGTGAGATCATTCATGAGAAGAGGTCCCAAAAACCCCATGTTGTAAATTTGGTGCAAAAATTCCAAAGAATACCTGAGATATGCAGCAAAGTTGAAAAAACCCTATCTATCCCATTATACAGCTTACCGGCATTTCCTCAGTTCGCGGTCGGCTTTGAAGAGTGAAGACATGTTCCCGGTCCACCGAAGATCATCGCGCCGGAGTCCGGAGGTAAGTATGGGGTGAGGGGAGGCAGGGTGCGCAGTGGGTGGGCGCAGGTGGGGACAGTGATACTGAGGGACCGTTTTTGAATGTCAGGTGTTTTTTTTTTTAAATGCCGATGATGCGGGACATTTGCCACGCTGGGGTTGGCTCCCAGCATGGCATAAGGATGGCTGGTGGGGGCTTGAAGCTGACGGAGATTGGGCACCCCGTCAGTGATAAGATGTGTTGCCATGCTGGGGTGGCTCCAGCATGGCACCCTGTACCTGGGGGCAGGAATTAGTGGAGCCAATGGGGAATTGGGCACCCCATTGGCTACTGATAGGTAGCCACGCCTGGGGTGGCACCAGCGTGGCATATAGAACTCTGTTTTTGGGGGCGAGCACAGCCAACAGGGATTGGGCACCCCCGCCGGCTGCCACAGTGTGGGGTAGCACGCAGCATGCGGCATTGTGTGTGTGTGTGTGTGTAAAAGCGCATGAGCAGGCGTATATCTTATCACTGCTTACCGAAGCGTAGCTCCCCTTTCAACTGTATGCCACTGCATTTTGGACTGGTCATAGACAGCCTGAGCAGGCATTGGAGAACTGCGGTCACGCCTGCAAACACACTGCCTGAATTGGAAGAGGGCAGCCACACCTCCGAAAACTCGGATGATGGCACTATGTTTCTTGCACGTGCGTGCAAGCAAACATAAAAAGTCAAGAAACCAGTTATATCATCCAGCACACAGGCTAACAAAAATACACATAAGCTCATTGTAGGGGAAACAACACACTGAACTCCGTGAATGAACTATGGAAGGTCAACACTGGTTTACCCTTATGCTTTGGAACCCCTTGAAGCCAACTAAAAACCCATTTCCTGCAGCCTGAAACTCCACCTCATAAGTAAAGATATGGCAGGGCAACATAAGTAGTCTTTGGATATTTCTCAGGGTTTTGAACCTGGTAAAGTATGTAAAAAGAACTGCCACATAGCTAATGTAAGCCATAAGGAATAAAATACCTGTTTTATGCAGACCTGATCACACTGCAAATGCGATACTGGATGGTTGCCGAGCAACCTATCACGCATGCGCGATTGCACTTCCCGCCACATCATGACATAGGCAGACCACAGGACTGCACAAAATATGTAAGAGACACATTGGAAACAGCTCTAGTAGGAAGCAGAAGGCATTTTTATGTTTGCTTGCATGCATGTGCAAGAAACATAGTGCCATCATCGGAGATTTCGGAGGTGTGTCACCTCCTCCTCCAATTCAGTCAGTGTGTTGGCAGGCGCGGCCCCTGTAAGCCAATGCATGCTGGAGCTGTCTATGACAAGCTCCAAAATGCAGTGGCATACAGTTCAAAGGGGGAGCTATGCTTGAGTGAGCAGCAATAAGATATCGCCTGCTCATCGCAGCTCCCCACACACACACACACCGGCTTGCGCGCCCCATGCGCACACAGTGTATGAGCCGAGAGGCGCCCAATCCCGTCGGCTGTGATGCATTCCCCCGCCTCCCCCAAAGTTTCCAAAATGCCACGCTGGGTGCCCACCCCAGCGTGGCAACTATCGATATTGCCGACGGGTGCCCAATCCCCGTCGGCTCCACTGTCCTCACCCTCCCCGAAGTACTAAGTGCCATGCTGGGAGCCCACCCAGCGTGGCAATCGATGTTAGGCCGGCGGGGTGCCCACTTCACGGCTGAATGCCCCCACCATTCTCCTGTGTACACGCTGGGAGCCCACCCCAGCATGGCAACGCCCCACACATTATCCTTTTTTTTTGTTTTTTAACCTGAAAAGAAAAACGGTCCCATGTAGTCTCCTGGCCCCTCCCACAACCCGCACCCACCCACTGCGCACCCAGCCTCCCCACACCCCCATACTTACCTCCGGACCTCAGCGCAACGATCTTCGATGGACTGGAAACACGTCTGCACTCTTCAAAGCTGACCGCGAACTGAGGAAATGCCGGTAAGCTGTATAATGGGCTAGATAGGGGTTTTTCATCTTTGTATCATATCTCAGGCATTTTTTGGAATTTTTGCAGCAAATTTTCAACATGGGTTTTGGGACCCTTCTCATGAATGATGTCACTGTCATGGAGTTATTTGCTCAAGGTGATTTCCAGTCACTGCACAGTCACTGAGCCGAAATCACCCTTCAGGCCTGAATAATGCCATGACAGTGACATCATTCATGAGAAGAGGTCCCAAAACCCCATGTTGAAAAATTTGGTGCCAAACTTCCAAAATGACTGTTTTACGAGCGTGCGTTGCGCAGTTCCTATGCAGGCTCGTAAGTTCGTGAATTTTCAATATTTTCACTCCAGATTTTCAACATTGCCATTTTACCACACCTTCTTATGAGTAGTACAGCTGTCATTTTTCACATCTCACCCAAAATGTGTTTCCGCCCATGTAGCGCTCAACAGCGTAGTCGGTGTGCGAAATCAATGTACGAGAGAAATTAAGAAAATCACAGTGACACTGTTTATGAGCAGAGGTCTTAAAATGGCTATGTTGAAAATTTTGTGAAAAAATTCCAAAAAATGACTGTTTTACGAGCATGCGTTGTACAGTTCCTTCGCATGCTCGTAGGTTCGCGTATTTTCAATATTTTCACTCCAGATTTTCAACATTGCCATTTTACCACACCTTCTTATGAGTAGTATAGCTGTCATTTTTCACATCTCACCCAAAATGTGTTTCCACCCATGTAACGCACAATGGCGCAGTCGGTGTGCGAAATCAATGTACGGGACAAATTAAGAAAATCACAGTGACACTGTTCATGAGCAGAGGTCTTAAAATGGCTATGTTGAAAATTTGGTGAAAAAATTCCTAAAATGACTGTTTTACGAGCGTGCGCTGACAGTTTCTATGCATGCTCGTAAGTTTGCAAATTTAATATTTTCATCAGATTAACATTGCCATTTTATTACATTTCCTTATGAACAGTACAGCTGCAATTTTTCATATGTTGCCCAAATGTGCTTTCAAGACATGTAGCGCATAAATGGTGCTTGGTGTGCGAAAGCAATGTTTAGGACAGATTAAGAAAATCACAGTTACACTGTTCATGAGCAGAGGTCTTAAAATGGCTATGTTGAAAATTTGGTGACAAAAGTCCATAAAATGACTGTGTTACGAAGTGAGCATTGGCGCAGTTTCCACGCACCCTCGTTAGTTCATGACTTTGTAATATTTTCAGTCCAGATTTTCACCAGTGGCATTTTCCACACTTCCTTATGAACAGTACAGCTGTCATTTTCACAATATGGCTGAAGTGTTTTCACACTTTCAGCGCAGAGATCGTGGTGCAGCTGTGAAATCATTGTTCGGCACAGATAAAGAAAATTACAGTGACACTGTTCATGATCGGAGGCACCAAAATGCCTGAGTTGACAATCTGCTGTAAAAATCCCCAACCTAATTATATACGGTGTGTTGCACAGTTTCTATGTATGCTCATGACTTCACCATTTTATTTTATATTTTTTACTAGATTTGGTAACATTGCTATTTTTACACTCCCCATGAACAGTACAGCTGTCATTTTTACATCCTGTTCGAATGTTTTGCACCTGTGGTGCTAAATGCCGAGTCACTGTGCATAAGCAGCTTTGCTAACAAACTGATATTCCCCTGTTCATGAGGTGGGGTCACAAAAAAAAATGTTGAAAATTTGGAGTGAAAATACCAACGAATGCCTGAGGTATTAGGGTTTCCAACCATAACTCCCAACCCTGTAGAGAATGACAGGCATCAGGGATGTGACTTGGGATTCTTGCCTGTGATGCTCATACCATTCCACACCCTGCAGTCAGTGAGAGGCATTGAGGTATGCCTTGGACTCTTCGACCCCAAACTTCACCCCATTCTCCTATATCACACCCATCTCACCATATTTCCTAATGGAATGGGGTGCGCATAAGGGCCAAAGACCCCAAGGCACACTGTGACACTTGTCAGTGTCTGCAGGGTGGGGTGTGGTGAAATGGCGTGGCTGTTATGCCTGATGACCCAAAGGCACACCCCAATGCCTGTCAGTCTCTGCAGGGTGGTGGTGGGGTTGGCTTCAGTTCAATACTTCACTGCCATTCCTATTATGCAGCTCTGTAACTTCTACGCTACCACTGCCAATGCCAGCAAGCAAACATTTGGCATTGACAAATGCTTGTTTTGCTACGCAGTAACTGGGAAACAAAACATAAAACCAAAGAGCAACGGTGGTGGTAAACACAAAAGGGTTTTTAAAAAACAGAAGTGGATTTGAGAAAGCTTTTAACTATTAAGGTATGTGAAACATATTGAGATCTAAACAAAAGTAATTTGATTTATGTCTCCACACTAAAAGAGATAAACAGAATAAGAGGCTCCACCAGAAGTAGCTCTAAAACACTTAGCAAGGTATGCTGTTTCACAAGCAAAGGGGTGAGGGGGGGGTCAAGCCATTAAGGCTGTAGTGAAATTTCCCTTTATCTTGCAAGCTCTGTGATGGTAATCCATTGACAAGGCACATTTATCTAATTACAGGAGGTACAGAAAAATGCTAGGACACTGAAGTAAAATATACCTACTGACAGAAAAACAAACAGAAAAAGTGATGATAGGAACTTTCTAAACTGGTATGTGAATATGTGAATATTGAACTATGAAAAACCAAGAAAGGATGATTTTAAAACAAAATGTAAAGAATAGTAACAAAAATATATTTCCAACAGATTGATAAATAAATCTCATGAACAAGCTCTCCAGTGGAGCGAAATGTAGGGGAGATCAATAAAGAAACAAGGTTTAAAAATTGGAAAGCATTCTGAAGTCTTTGATTTTTAAAGGGCCCCCTTTACACATATTGTTTAAAGTTGTCCTGAAGCTTGCAAAGGGCTTCAGTAAAGAATGTAACCACTGCAGAGACATCTTTATGTAGGTAGAGGTCAGACCAGTTTATAGCTTAGACATCCCTAAGGACAGAGTCATGATCCTGGTTGTTGAATTTCCTGAAAGACAGTAGTTTGAGGGGAGGACGGAAAGATTTGGTGGTTAAAACGATATAACTTGGGGTATGGTTGCTAATTGAGTCAGACAGTATGCCTGCTTGTACTGCAAGACCAGGTTGACCCAATTTGTGACTATCCAGTCAAGGATGGAGTGGTTGAACGAGCAGGGTTGAACCTAGTAGGGGAGGAGATGACTTGTTCCAGGTGGTATATTTTCAAGAGATGAGCATAATCAGGTACTGGGGTTTCTGTCCATTTGATGTTAAAGTCCTCGAGTAGGATAGTGTCTCTGGAGGAGGAGGCAGATGCTAGGAAATCCAATAAGCCCTGAATGCCTTGGGGGGTAGCAGCAGCCTAGGTGAAGTTTTTTTGATGCACCTAGGACAATCTCTGTGACTAGGCATTCACTTGAGGAGGTGGGGGTTGTTCAGGCGATGGTGGTGGCAGTGATATGATCTCTCATATACAGTGCAATGACCCCACCCCTCTTTTTACCTGGTCTGTCTAGGTGCAGTGGAGAGTAATGGGGGAGTAGGTAAGAGACGTTGCTGTGGTATGGCTTCAGCCAGGTCTCTGAGAGGCCTAAGACATTAGACTTGTATAGGGACACCCAGGCTTCAGGTTCAGGGAATTTACATGGGAGGCTGCAAACATTCAGATGGGCAACCCTGATGGCAGAATGCCCTGCCCAGGTAACATTTGTGTAATCAATATGTGTGTTTAAGGGTCCAAGGTTGGTTTCCATGTCACCTGCAAAGAGGAGAAATGAGAGGAGGTGGCAGGTGGGAGGGTTCCAGTGGTGTGGGGGGACTGGATGGTAAGGGAGTGGATGAAAAGGTCAAGCAAATGCTGTTCAAGGTTAGTCAGTAAGGCCAGTAAGGCAGAGCCCAGTGGAGAGTGCTGATATCTGGCTGTATTGGGTTGGGGGGGTCACTAAGTGTATGTGTGACTGAAAAAGACTGTTGGCATATCTGACAAGGATGGAAGTACAAAAATCTGTTACGGTTAGCAGACCAGTCATGAAGCTTAGTACCAGGAGGAGCACATAAGTATTCATTTTGCTAAGGCCAATGCCAGAAAGTGCAGATAAATTTTAGATTTAGCGAGTGGGTGATTTCAAAGTATCAAGTAGGTAGGTGTCACTTTAAGAGATGGCAGCTAGAGGAGCATACAGGAGTAGGCAGGGATATAAGCCTGAAGAGCATTTAAATAGTGTTGGGGTGGGGAGGGTGGGTCGGAGAAAATTTCCCCACACAGTAGCCAAAGCCGCAACAGTGAATTTGGCAGGAGAAGGCAGACATTTTCAGAATAGTGCTCCTATATTCAAACAGAGAGCTGGCGGAGATCTAATTAGTCAAGGCAGTTTGTGCTTGGAGGTGCCGGGCAATCAGAGGATGTAGTGAAGAGGCACTGAAATACTGTTACCTTAGGCAGGAGAAGGGCTTCCAGGAGATGGAAGAGGAAGGAGCAGCTGTCGCAGCAGAGCTAGGAAACTGCACCACCAGCAAGGAGTGCAGGGCACTCAGTCAGGGTGAGGGATCTGTGGAGAAAAACAGAGTGTAAGCAGAGTTGAACTCAGTCAGAGACCAAAGGCTGGGAGGTGGAGGGGGGAGAGAAGAAACAGAGAGACAAGAGTCAGCAGGGGGTAGGAGCCAGAGGGAAAACTAGAGGCTTAACAGCTGTAAATCACAGTGTGTGGAGAGTAGGGGAAGAGAAGAAAGCAAGGGAGGGAGATTTACATTAGAAAAAGAGTTGAGAGACCAGGGCAGAGAAGTAACACAGGCAGGGATGGAAAAATTCAGGACAATTTCAGTAACAGCATAACACAGTAAATAACATTAAACAGGGTAGCCAGTAACACTCTAAAAATTAATAAGATTTCCCCAAAACAAAATTTCCCCTCACAGGAGTCGAAGCCGCAACAGTGAATTTGTCAGGAGAAGGCAGAAAGTTTCAGAAAAGCACTCCTATATTCAAACAGGAAGCTGGAGAAGATCTGTTTGGTGGAGGCAGTTTGTGCTTGGAGGTGCCAGCCAATCAGAAGAAGAAGAAGAAGCGGAGAGGGATGCATAGATTAAGAGCCATCAAGGCAAACCTACAGATGTTGTTGTAGGGTATGTTTTGTCTGTACAGGATGGAGGATGTCGGACTTCGGGGGTCATAAAATCCTTGTGCCAGTAACTAACTCCTAGTCTCTAGTTCACACTCTGGACTGTGAGTCTGATGAAGTCACAAAAAGTCAGAGAGAGGTCGAGGGTGACTCCCAGATAATTTGAAACTAGTCTCTAACTCAAGAGGTGATCTTTCAAGGGACATGGTGTAGAGAGAACTAGTGTCTCCAGCCCACCTAACTAGTTTGTGTTTTGATCTGAATAGCATGTCCTTAGTCTTCTGGGTATTTACCAACAGTTGGTTGGTAAGGAACAATTGTTGGATGGTGCCAAAGTTTTCTGTGAGAGTGGATGAAAGTTCAGCTGGGGTCTTTGTACAATGGCTGCGGATAAGATCATCAGCATACACGAGCAAGTTGCACATGATGCAATTCCTGGGAAGGGAGTTGACAAACAGGGAAAACAAGATGGATCCAAGTATAGATTCTTGCTGGACCCTGGTATGAACCTCACAGGTGTTGGAAATACCCCCCGTTCAGACTACCTGGGTACATCCAAAAGGTAGTCATGAAACCATACATAGGACACAGAGAGCACCCAATTGTGCTCAGTTTACCTAGCAGAATGTTATGGTCTACTAGGTCAAAGACCTTGGTGAGATCCATAAAGATGGCACCAGTGAGATTGCCTTCATCCATGCCTCTGAAAATGTGATTGGTGAAGCAAGCCTGTGCAGTGGTGGTACTATGGCATTTCAGAAAGCCATGCTGTTGGGGAGAAAGGAAGTTGTACTTAGACATATTGTCTGAGATTTGCTGGTACACAACCTTTTCAAGGATTTTATTCAGGTGGTAGAGAATGGTGATGGGGTGGTAATTGTTAACTAGGGTAGTCAGACTTTGCTGGATTCCCATTATCCTCCCATCCCCACCCCCACACACACACAGCCTTCTCCAGGACAAATCATATCTTGCAGTGGAGAAAAGCAGAGATGGGGAGACAGCTAACAGGTATGAAATTTAGAATTTACTCCCAACTATTTCACAAACAAACTTTTTAACTGTTACTGTTTATTACAGAATGTATTATATTTAAATTAGGGCTGGGAGAACTTGGTGAAGTTCTGACCCTTATTAAATAAGAATCGGAATACTGTGAAGTTCTGATTTATTCTGATTAGTTCTGATTTATTGACAAATACTTGAAAAAAAGGGAAAAAAATGCATAAAAGTGGCCAAAGTTGGTCACATTTAACACACGGGCCCAAAAGGAAATAATTTAATGGATTATTTGTATAAAAATTAATGTAAAACTGCTAAATAAAAAAGCAATCACTCACTACTAGCCATTTCATGGCTGGCCTATAATGGTGGGGTGGCATGTGCTGCTTGGTCCATGACATGAGTGTGCTGGGAGAGACAGAGAGAGAGACAGACAGATGAAAATACCTTTATCATAGCACCACCAGGCACTGCAGGCACTGCCGGGAAGGTAATACTTTTTTTATTAATGGTGTTGTGTGGGTATTATTGTGATGGATGTTCCAGTCAGAGTGAACAGGCCAAAGGAATGGATATGAACAATCAAATGAGCAGCACTAAGAGAGCCCACCCACCTTACCCATGTGAAAGATGCAACTGCTTCACATGCCACTGTGTACTGTGATATATGGTACACTACCTGGTCCAAGAGGCGGTAATGTTTTCTGGTACTACAACTACTTCTACTGAATCTGATCAACATGCTGAATCCTTAAAGAAGAAAAACGAAAGACATAGTGATCACCACCACCCAGGCAGGCAGCCAGTCACACATCGCATCGGTGAAGTGCAGTGCAGACATAAAAAAGTTTGCTAATGCCACCTGAAGACCTGATGACAGTCACACAACACAATTACATCCTTCCTAGTTCCACAATTGCTGCCAGCCACTGCCAAGTAATTTTAGTATCAAAAATAAAATATAGTAATATAATAATCTCAGCCCAGTTACTGTGAGATGTAACCAGCCAAGCATACCACGCACACACCAACAACAAAGAAATGATATGAATTTTCAGTTTAGTAGCATTTTTTTCTGTAAAGTATTCACAGCCTAATACGGGGGATGTAAGAAATATACAAAGTATTCATGTTCTGGGTTTCAGGCTTCTGCTAAGTCATGCACTGTATGAAAATTAAAACAGTATAGTCAGAATCAGTTGCTGAGGGCACAAAAAGTGGCAAGCAGTAGTAGTAAGGACTGGAGTAAGGACAAAAAGTGATAATTAGTAGCCGTGACTTGTGAGGACAAAAAGTGATAATAGTTGTAGTAGACAGCAGTACCCTACCTTCCAGATCAGATAGTGGTACCAGGTACCACCAAGCAAGTTTGTGACATGAAATGCAGTTGCTTACTGTATTTGGACTCTGAACCCACTGATGTTATTTTTTTTTTATTCTGTGCTGCTCATGTGATTATTCAAGTAACAGTGGCCTGGCCTAGTCTGTCCTGACCTGATTTGTTGCAATTAATTGCTACCTCATGTAGTAGACCCTATTTACAAAATAATTTCACCACAGGCATGAATTCTTGAAAGTCTTTTGTGGATAGGGCCTGCTCAGAGCAGCCAGTGTATGTTTTATTCAGGTATAATATTTAAAATTAAAGTGAGGAATGCTGACTTTAAGAAATGTCAGCCACTCAGAACTTTATGGTGTCAAACAGGATTGTGTGTCAGTAATGACATTACCAGGTGAACTAAACAATTGTTCTGAACACACGCTAGTCAGAGGGCAATTCATGTATTTCATTGCAATGTTTACTAAAGCAGGCCACATATTTTGTTGGCATTTCCAGTATTTCAAAGGATCATCATTCCAGCTGTTATTGGGCACTGCCAAGTACATTTCAATAATGGTCTGTGCTGAGACTGTGTTACAAGAATAGGTGAAGACGATGCTACAATTACATCTTCTAAGTGACTCCAGAGACATGAAGCTGAGCCAGGTGACTGTGGGACAGTGCTATGGTTGGCCGGTGCTGAAGAAGAAGATTGGGCTGCAATGACTGAGGAGGAAGAGGGATAAAATGCTGCAACAGTAGAGGATGGGCCACCAGATGCTGCACTGTATCATGAAGAAGATTCTGAATGTGGTGTTGCTGTCGTACTCTGTTCCATGACAGCAAGCACCTCATCAATTATTTGTTTGTTTATCTCAAAACAAGTGTCATCATGATCACTCAACAGTTGTCTCGATTTGTAAAATAGGTCCAAGACTGTTGCTTTAATGTAGTACTCAGAATGAAGTATTTTACATAATTTGTCATCTTCAACTTTTTGATCATACGTCTCATTAGATCTTGTTGTATTCTGGGGGCAACCTGCACGTGCCAGCAACACCACTGGCAGCCTGTGTGGTCATGGAACTGTCTTGCTTCTCTAACTTTTCCCTAATAAGATTCAATCTGAATTTTAAAATTTTTATTAGGGGTATCACCTGGCTGAGAGTTGTTGTGTTTGCACTAACTTCCCTGGTGATTTTCTCAAGTGGCTGGAGCAGTAAAATTAGAAACTCCAGCATGGCCCACTGTGGTGGAGTTATATAGACATTGCATCACCAATTTTATTTTCAAAGGTATACTGCCTGACAGCTTTCTTTTCTTCCAGCAGCCTTTGGAACATATGAAAGTCGAATTCCATCGAATAGAAATGTCTTGGATCGGTCTGTGCAAAGGTAAACTGTGTACTTGCTGTATTTTTTCAAACAAGTGACTGGCTTTGCCTGAGTGACTGAAATGAATGCGTATTCTTTTAGCAGTGCTAACAAGATTACTCTCCCTGTCATTATTGTGAAAACCGTGAACTATTAAATGTAAGCAATGCGAAAAGCAGCTGATGTGAACAAAGCCCCCTTCCTCCAAGGCCTTCCTTATGTTGGACCCATTATCTGCAACTATAAAGCCAACTGACAGTCCCTGTGAAGTGAACCACTGATGTACTGGTTTTTGGAGCTCTTCATAGTTGTTGTATGAGGTATGTTCAGATGGGAAATAAAACATTCTTAGAACAGTAAACTGTGATGCTTTACTGACCCCAGTCTGGTATCCTGTGATATGGGGCACTAGCAAGTGAGCACCTGCCAAAATGGTGACTCACTTTTGGCTAGTGCCCCGATGGCAGGGGTGTGGGGTAGGTGACTGGATGGGGGTTGTTGCAAAAAGGCGACAGGATATTGCATGGGTATACATGTGCAGGGGGTGGGAGTGAGCCTGATGGACGTGGGGTGGGACAGTACACCAGGGGTGGTGTTGTGGGGTTCTGGAGAGCTGGTGTCATGGTGTGGTGGGATAGGTGCCAGCTTGGGGTGGTTTGGATACAGGGTTTGGGACTGGGCGCCAGTGGTTTTGTTGCGCCCGGCCCAAACAGTGCTTTTTATTTTGTTCAACTTTAACCCCTGACATGCACCCCGAGCGGAGAATCAAGAAGTTAGGGTAAAAAGCCCCTCATGGGGGGGAAGGCAGTCCCCTTAATATTACAACAAAATCACAAGATTTTGTGCGCTGGGTTTGGTTTGGCCGGATCCCACATTGCTGAAATTCTGGGGTTGCCATAAGGGAATTTGGCATGCCGAATTCACCCTTATGACATGGAACCCCCAGTCTCACGTGAATTATCAAAACATGCCCGATGTGCCATGAAAGACATGAAGGATTCAGGCTGACAGCTTGTCCAGTAATCTTTTGTGAGTTGCACCACGCTTCCAACAGCATTGCACAAGATGCGTCTTCATTGTTTACACACAATATCGTAAAGATGTGGAATCCCAGTTGCCGAGAAGTATTTCCACGATGGTATACTATATCAAGGTTCGAGGTACTCAGGCAGATGCCTGAATTCTGTATGTTCAAACACGTTACATGGTAGTAAATCAACAACTATCATTTCTGAAATTTTTTGGGTTATTGCAACAGCAACAGGGTGAGTCGAGGCATGTTTGGCTTTACACTCATATGTTTCTGAACTGGCAAGCTGTCTCTTTGAAGGAGGATGGCTTTTGAACACATGGTTAATTTCAGTAACAGTTGGAGGAGTCCTTCGAATGGCAAGAGTAGTAGTGGAGGTGTTTCAGTAGTGCTGTGGGGGCTGCCACTGCTTTCAGCTATCGGAGTTACCCCTGAGTATAGTGAGCTATCACTGTTGCTTTCTCTTCGAGACTCACCACTGGACTTCTCAGTAATGTTATGACATCTGCCTAGGTGCCTTTTCAGTGCTGAAGTTCCCAATGCTCCTTTCTTTTTACCTCTGCTGATTGGCCATTTACAAATAACGCATGTTGCTACCAAGTCATTGAAAGCACTAATGGAGAAGTATGACCAAACAAAAGATTGCATTTTTTCATTTTTTTCCCCCAGGAAGGCATAGCACCTTGGTCAGCTTTTCAGGCCCCCCCCAAAAAATGTTTCTTGGGTCCGTTCATCTTACGGTTTATTTCCACTGCCCCCTTCCACAATCAAAACATGTATGCCTGTTTCTTCCTCATCTGCAAGTTCCAACCCCTCCAGTAAACCTTGTACTGCTTGATCATTCTCTTCATCTTTATTATTACCCTCATTAGGTTCAGCCTCAGAAGAATCAGATGAGGGACTGGCAGTAGCATAGTATGCAATTGTTCCATACCATTGGGTGCCTCTGTGGGTGGTACCCATAACACCTATAGTTTTTTAAACTACATAACATTTTTTTTGCTTGGGACTAATGATTTGATACATTCACCTTTTTTGGATTCAAGCATTCACTTGGAAGACAAAACCTTAGATGTAAAAAAAATCACTAATTGGGGTTTGATTTTGTTTACCCTTTTCAGGCAGATTGCTGTCTTTTGCAGTGCCACTGCCTACCTGAAAAATATAATGCACCTCATCAACACTTTGATCAATTTTTATGTTGTCTCGCGCTTGCATGCCAGCCAACATATTGGAGTAGTAGCAGATTTGGAGGTGTGATCACTGTGGGTTAATACAGGGCACACATCAGTAGGTGCATCCCTCAGTCCCCAATAAGGCAGCTGCAGGCGCTGACACCAGCAACATGTAAACTGGCCACAAGATCAAAGAAAAGGTCCACTGCAATGAGAGCCAAGCTCCTCATGCAGCGGTGTGCCTTTCCTGGTGAAGCAGTTTCATAAACATGGCAGCACTGACTGCCGCCACACAGAGTGTTGACTTCAGGGTTGCCCAATCACCTGTTGTCATGCCCCGACACACTTTATTTGCCGACGGGGAGCCCTCTCTTTCGGCATAATGCCCTCCTCCCATTTCTGTGTGGCCAAGGGGTGCCCAATCCCTTGACATCCTGTGCCCCCAAGTCTTTCTTTGCCAATGGGGGCCCAATCCCTGTCAGTTTCAGTCCTCCCTTCTGCCTTCCCTATTTAATTTGCTGACATGGGAGCCCACTCCCCATCGGCATAATGTCCCCCCCACCATTTTTGTTGTGTGCTGAGGGGGGTGCCCAATCCTCCTTGGCTCTTGTCCCCCCTTCGGTATGTGCTGACAGAGGTGCCCAATCCCCCATCAGCTACAGCACCCCCCAAAACACTCAGGTGGCATGCTGGGATCCCACCCCAGTGTGCCAAATGCCCCTGTAAAGAAAAAAACATCCCGCAATGTTTTTTTTTTTTTTAAACCTGTGAATCAGAAAATGGTCCCTTGCAGTCTGTCCTGCTCCCTTCCTCAACCCGCACCCAACTTCTGTTTATCCCACCTCCCCACACATCACCTCTCCCCATTCTTACCTCTGGAGCACAGCACGATGATCTTCGGTGGACCTGGAACACGTCTGCACTCTTCAAAGCCGACTGCGAATTGAAGAAATGCTGGTAAGCTGTATAATGGAATAAATAGGTTTTTTTCAACACTGGCACATATCTTGGCCATTTTGGGAATTTTGGCACCAAATTTGCAACATGAGGTTATTGGGACCACTCCTCATGAATTCAGTCACTGTCGTGGCATTATCGGCCCCAAAAGGTGATTTCATGGTCACTGCACAGAATCACCTTTTGGGACTGATTAATGAAATGACAGTGCCACTGTTCATGAGGGGGGGCTCTCAAAAAGCCTATGTTGCAAATTTTTTAACCAAAATTCAAAAAATGCCTGTTTTATGACTGTGCATTGCACAGTTTCCATGCATGCTCGTAACTTCGTGAATTTGTAATATTTTCACTCCAGATTTTGAGGTAGAAGACTTGGTTTGCTGGCCAAGGCACCTAGCTTCACCTGAGCTCTTTCCTTCTAAGACTGCTTGAAAGGCAGAGTAGAGAAATTTACCAGAGCAAGGGAGAAGGATTAAGACTTAGTTTGGCTACAGATTTACTGTGTGGTGGTGTTTTGATTTTTTACTCACAGGGATTGCTACTGTTTGTGGCTAACATTTCATTGCTTTATTTTTCTCTGATTCAAATTGTTGTTGCTGGTATACCTTCTTCTGCATTATTACAAGGTGTGCCTACAGGTGTGCTAACAGATTACTGCTGTAATCTTCTGATTCAAATTGTCTTTTGAAAGGTATATCTTCTGTTACTGCTTTATTTTCTCTGGAGCAAAGTGTTTCTTACAGGGTATATCTTCTCTGAAATTATTACAGGTGGTGCTTTACAGGTTTTACAGTTTTATCTAACATTAGGATAAGCTTTCAGGGTTACTCCATTTGTTGTTGACTGATTGTTTCTGCTCTTACCTCCTTGTTCTTTCGTCCGTGGTTCTTCTTTTTAGGCAGGGAAGGGCCCAGCCACCCACCCCATCCCCAACCACCCCACGCCAACTCCTTTATAGGGTACCACAGTTGTGACATTTCCTGTGGCAGAGCAGGAAGGGAGGATCAGTGGGGCCTCCACAAGGTGATCTCATTTACAGGGGCATCTAGTAATTTAACTTGTTATAACAAGTTAAACAAAGCACAATTAAACCATTACTTGCATTTTTTTCCTTTTTTTCCTTCTAATTACTCTGACTAGGTTACAAACCCAGCAACTTATTTGGAATGGATTTCATTAACTGCAGGTACTGTGGAACAATTTTCAGAAGGACAGTCTTACAGGATTTAGGACACTGTCCTACATGCTGGGCCTTGAGATCTTCGGTCTCAGCTCCGGGCAGCATGGGCAGAGATTGCCGCGCCTCAAATTTCATATTGAAGAGGAAATACATTATAAGAACCACCCGCCATTTCCCCAGCATCCAACAGAAAAACCTCGACCGCAGAGGGTAGTTGGTCCAGGAGGTTGGCAGGTGGTTAGGAGGAGCAAATCAGGTGCCCCATCACTCTCTCTGCTCTCCAACACATTACCTCCAAAAACCATATAAACGCTACAAACAGGTATCTGCCTCTATCTCTGAAATCAAATAAAGAGGCAGAAGACACTGCAGAGCAGGACACTGCGGCACAGGAGCTAGCACAACAATACTCACCCAAATCAGGAACCAAAACTAAACAAGCACAAAGGAAATCCAAAAAACTTCTGATCATAGGAGACTCCATGATTCGGGGAGTTGATACCCATCTCCAGCCAGGGGTGATGGTCAGATGTCTCCCAGGTACATCAGCATGGAGAGACACTGACGCGTACTAAAATTGTTCACAAAGCAGGAGAAAACATTGATGTCCTAGTACACATAGGGACTAATGATCTGTAGCCAAGTCAGTTGTGGAGACCAGGACACCTGACTAAGCTGGGTGACAAACTATCATCTATTTCGTCCAGCATCTCCTTCTCTGAGATCCTGCCAGTCTGGGAGAAGGGAACAGATGGACGGAAGGTCAGAGAAGGAGAGATAGGGGGAGCTAAACACGTGGCTCAAGGACTGGTGCCAGGAAAAAGGACACAGATTTGTAGGGAACTGGCAACAGTTCTGGGAGCGAAAGTTCTTTAAATTTGATGGACTGCATCTGACTAAAGAGGGAGTCAGTGCATTGGGGCAGAAGTTTGACGTCTTTGCAGAATATTTAAACTAGCAAATGGGGAGAGGGGTGCAGCACCCCATACGTCGAATGGGAAGAACACCCCTCCCCCCTCAGCTAGTGGTCAAACAGGAATTCAGCGTGTTTGCCATTCATTTGCATCACCAGGTAAGAAAAAAGGTTTGTCTCCCCATACGATGCACAGGGGTAATGCCAAACTTCACCCAACAACTAACACACCAAAATCTGGCCAATGGAAAATCATGTACACAAATGCTCACAGCCTGGGAAATAAGATCCCAGACCTGCAGGCAATAATGTCAGAGGCTAAACTGGACATAGTAGCAATTAGTGAGACGTGGTTTACCAGTAACCACACTTGGAGACTTCAGTACCTGGCTATGTATTGTTCAGAAGAGACCGAGGTGCAAAGGGGGAGGAGGCCCTGTATGTTAATGAAAATATCAAAGCTACAGAAATTCAGAATACACATAAGGAGCCAGAAGAACTGTGGTCACCCTGGAAACAGGAAATGGGACAGACATAAGAACTGGGGTTGTCTACAGGCCCCAGACCAGAGGAGGACATAGACACATTACTGTTAGAAGATATACAAACATGACAGCTAAAGGGAGGTTCTGATAATGGGAGACTTCAACATGCCAGATATAGATTGGTCAATACCAGCAGGAACATCTGCCAGAACTAGACTCATAGTGGATTCCCTGCGAGGAGGCCTCAAACAACTGGTACAGCAACCCACAGAGACAGGGCTATCCTAGATCTAGTACTGACTAACAAAGAAGGGATCACAGATCTCCAGGTAGAAGGTCACCTGGGGTCCAGTGACCATCACTGGTATGGTTCAATTTGGCTACTACATCTAAATCATCCCATTCCAAGGCAAAATATGGGACTTCAGAGGAGCTGACTTTGATAAGATGGCCAACAGAGTTAAGCTAGCCCTGGCAAAAAGAAACACAGGTGAGGAGGTACAGGCAAAGTGGGCAAGCATTAAGATACAATACTTGAAGCAACATCCCATTGTGTTAGACAGAAAAGGAAGTGCAAAAGAAGAGGAAACCACTTTGGTTCTCAAATACAGTAGCGAAAAGGTCAGAGCCAAAAGGCTGGCCTTCCAGAAAATATAAGGGAACACAGAGGGATGAAGATAGGGAGGCATACCAAACTGCCCTAAGGGAAGCAGGTAAGGCAGTAAGGCAGGCAAAGTCCCAAACTGAGGAAACACTAGCACGAACAGTAAAGAAGGTGACAAGACTTTCTATAGATACATTAGTGAAAGAAAGTCCAGAGGGGTGTGCTAAGCTTAATGGAGAAAAGGGAGCATGTGAGGAGGAGGACCCTGTAAAGGCATCTATCCTAAATAGATACTTTGCTCAGTATTTACTGAAGAGAAGGTAGGGCAGGGCCACAGCTCAGCATCAT
This sequence comes from Neoceratodus forsteri, assembly GCA_016271365.2. Lineage (NCBI taxonomy): Eukaryota > Metazoa > Chordata > Ceratodontiformes > Ceratodontidae > Neoceratodus > Neoceratodus forsteri. The sequence continues at coordinate 651,811,640 of CM057450.1, read as the reverse complement.
GGACACAGGGGAGGGAGGTGAGCACTACTCCTTCACAAAGAAAGGGTCCTACAAGAGCTTGCTAAGCTCAGGGTGGATAAGGCAATGGGACCTGATGGCATACATCCCAGGGTACTTAAGGAGCTAAAGGAGGAACTAGCAGAGCCATTAGCAGAATTGTTTAGTGAGTCTCTGAGCACAGGAGAGGTCCCAGAAGACTGGGAGAAGGGCTCATGTGATCCCGCTCCACAAGAGTGGTAGCAGGGAGGAGGCGGGGAACTACAGACCAGTCAGTCTTACCTCAGTAGTGGGCAAGATTATGGAGGCACTCCTTAAGGAAGGATAGTGCAACACCTGGAATCCATAGGGCTCAGGATCCAAGACAGCATGGGTTTACAAAGGAAGGTCCTGTCAAACTAATCTCATAGATTTCTTTGACTGGGTAACCAGAGTGGTGGACCAAGGGGAGCAGTTGATGTCGCCTACCTTGACTTCAACAAAGCTTTGACACTGTTCCACTAGAAGATTGATAAATAAGCTAGGTAGGCTCGGGGTGGGTCAGAAGTTGGTCAACTGGGTGGCAAACTGGTTGACTGGCAGAAAACAGAGTGGTGGTAAATGGTATACAGTCAGAAGAGATGCAAGTCACAAGTGGGGTACCTCAGGGATCAGTCCTGGGGCCAGTCCTATTCAACATCTTCATTAGTGACCTCGAGATGGACTAGAGGGTAAGGCTTGTCTGTTTGCAGATGACACCAAGATCTGCAACAGTGAGATGATCCAGATGGGGTGGGCAGAATGAGAAAGAGATCTGGATAAACTAGCAAATGGTCAGAAGAGTGGCAACTGGATTTAATGCAAAGAATGCAAAATCATGCACATAGGGAAGAGAAACCCGAAGCCACTTATAGGCTGGGAGGGAGTTGCTAGCAGTCACAAAGGAAGAAAGAGACTTGGGCATCATCATCACTGATGACCTAAAATCATCAAGCAGACCTCTAAAGCAGTAGGTAAGGCTAGCGGGGTGTTAGGGTGTATTAGTAGGGTATCACAAGTCGTAAGAGGAGGTAATAATCCTCTGTACAAGACATTGGTTAGGCCCCATCTGGAGTACTGCGTGCAGTATTGGAGCCACACCTTCACAAGGACATTAACCAAATTGAGGCAGTTCAGAGAGGGCAGCCAAATGGTGCAGGGACTGCATCAGAAGACATATGAGGACAGATTAGCGGACTCAATATGTATACCCTTGAGCAAAGGAGGAGAGAGGTGATATGAGTGAGACATTTAAACACCTTAAGGGCATAAACAAGGTGAAAGAGTCTAACATGTTTAAATATAAGAAAAATTGCAGGACAAGAGGACACAGCATGAGATTAGAGGAGGCCGATTAAGGGGAATGTGAGGAAATTCTTTTCACAGAAAGGGTGGTAGATGCATGGAATAGCTTACCAAAGTGGTGGCTATGAATACAGTGCAGGAGCTTCAAACAGGCATGGGATAGGCATAAGGGAGCAATACAAATGACTATGAATAGATAGGTCACTGACAGAGCAAAGGCCGATGGCACATTTATAAGGTAGAAAAAGAAATGGGCAGACTGGATGGGCCTTGCGGTCCTTATCTGCCGTCAACTTCTATGTTTCTATGTTTCTATGTTTCTATGATTTTCAACATTGCCATTTTCCCACACCTCCTTTTTTTCAAATTAAGTAAGCTTTATTGATTTTTATATTATCCTCTTTATACATGTGCATAACAGTTTCAGCTACCAAGAGGAGAGCTAACAGTGAAAAGCTGTATAATAGATATAGATACAAGAATTACAAATACTGTTTACATCTAGTATCCTGAGCGTTCCACCCAATGTTCACCATTTTCTAGTATAATAAAATAATATAAAAACTAGAAAAAAAATATCATGAAATACCCACTTAGTGCTAAAACTACACAGTATAATGTAACTGTTCCCTACCATCCCTCCCTCCCATCCCCTCCTCCCTTCCCCCTCCACCCTATAATTTTCCTCCCCCTCGGGTACACTTCAGCTACTCAAATTAATGTGGAGAATGTCATCTTCTCTTTCTAATGCCCATATTATAAAAAAAAAGAAAAACTCTATATTGTTAACAAAGTATGTAGAGGGGCCCAAACTTCATTATAATAATGCAGTCTATACGACAGCTGAGCTATCATTTTTTCAGCCTGTAGGGCAAATTGAATCTTTTTAATCCATTCAGACCTGGAAGGTACTGCTTGATCAAGCCAATGCCATAAAATAATTTTTTGTGCACAGAGATATCATAGCTATGTGTTTACACTGCTTCCCAAGTAAAACTGACCCGTAATCACCTAAAATACAAATTTCTGCTGTGAACACTTCAGAAAGACCCAACAGGGGATCCAAATTATTTTTAATATTTGCCCAAAAAGGTACTACCTTATTACATTCCCATAATATATGTAAAAGATTACCAGGCACTTCCCCACATCTGGAGCATAAATTTGAATAAAGTAGCCCCATTTTATATAATTTCACCAGGGTATAATATAAATCATGTATAACAAAAAATTGTAATAATCTGTATCTATCCCACTTCACATCTCGGTATAAATGTTGCCATATCTTATCCCAAGACGTTTTTCCGGGAGCAGAGTTAGGCAATACCTGATCCCACACATATTGTGGACAGTATTTATGGGATTCGAGATGATCTCTCAAACTATGGTAAAAATAGGAAATGAACTTTGATGTAGGTGGTGTTGAGAATGATTGTAACATCGGTCCAGCTAAATACTGGTCCCAGGGTCCCACCCCAAAATGTGAATACAACATATGGGACAACTGCAAATACTTAAAAACAAATTATGTTGGTATTTGAAACTTGTCTTTAACCTCCTGAAATGTCAATAAGTGATGGTCCCTTTCTAAATCAACCACTTTAACTATATTGTTAAAAGGCCAGAATTTCTCATTTAAAAATTTACCACCAATCTTTAAATTGGGGTTTCTGAGAAATGATTGTGAGATGTCCTTCTCCACAGAAATCTGAAGCTTAGCATTTGTCTTATTATAAACTCGTAGAGTAATCCTAATTGTAGTATCATATAAAGCTCTAGGAATATTCTTAAGCGATACATAACTGAATGTACTTATATCTATCCCCTGGGAGGCACACAATGATCTTTTAATTTGGAGCCATTGTGGAATATAATTGTGATGCTCCTCTATCCACATCCCTCGGCTCCATCTAAATATTGTTGAGTATGTAATTGCATAATAATAAAGAAGAAAATCTGGCAACTGCAGACCACCATTTGCCCTGCTACACTAGAGTTTTGCTATAGCCCTTCTCGGTTTCTTTTTACCCCAAATAAAATTCGCTATTACACGATTCACCTGTGAGAACCAAGATTTAGGGAGGAACAGATTAGTCATATATAGAGGATATAATAACCGGGGAAGTACATTCATTTTTATTACATTAATCTTTCCCCACAAGGAGAGAGGAAGTGTACTCCAATGATTAAGATCTTTACTAATTTGGGCAAGAGTTTTACCTAGATTGTTATGTTTCATTCGTAAACAGTCCATAGAAAGGTATATCCCTAAATATTGCATATTATCCTTAACCCATCTTAATCCGAATTAGGATACCTCTGCTGAATAAGTATATTTATTTAGAGGCATCACTTCTGTTTTGGCTATGTTAAGCTTATAATTTGAAAATTTTCCAAATTGTTCAATAACAGCTAATGTCGATTTTATTGAAGAAGAGGGATGTAGGATATGAAGAAGGATGTCGTCCGCATACACTGATAGTTTATATTGGTGAGGCCCAACCTTGATACCTTGTATTGAAGGGGAAAGATTAATGTAATGAATGAGTGGTTCTAAGTGGAGATTAAATAAAAAAGAGGATAAGGGGCATCCCTGTCTGGCGCCCCGTCTCAACTCCACAGCTTTAGAGAGCATTCTGTTACAGAGAACATGAGCTGTCAGTCGGGTGTACAAGACCTTTACCCATTGTTTAAATTGATGAGGAATATTGTATTTGGGCATGATATAGAACAAGTAGTGCCACGATACCCAATCAAAAGCCTTTTCTGCATCCAGGGACACCAGAGCAGCAGGTACTGAAGAGTCCCTGGATGCAGAAATCAAATGGCTTAACTTCTGCATATGGTCCACGGAGTGCCTATTGGCCACAAATCCTACCTGTTCTGGGCTTATTAAACCTTGTCACACTTTCCCCAATCTGTTGGCTAAAATCTTTGCCAGTATTTTTAGATCAACATTTATCAAAGAAACAGGTAGGTAATTAGCTACCCATAGAGGATCTTTTCCTGGTTTCGGGAGAACTACCACTGTGGTCTCTGTAAGGGAGTAATCTGTAACCCCGTGCTCATAGATATAGTTATAAGTTTCTAACAGAATAGGGGCTAACTGGCTCTTGTAGGCCTTATAGAATTCTGTGGTATATCCATCCAGACCTGGAGTTTTATTCAGTGGTAATGCATCAATAGATGAGCATATTTCTGACACCAGGATAGGAGTTTTTAGATACTCCGCTTGTTGGTTATCTAAAGAGGGAAACGTTATCCTTTGCAAAAAGTGCACCACATCTGTAGAGTCAAACAGGGCACCCGACAGGGAATATAGATCAGAATAATATTGTAGAAAACAACAAAGAATATCCTGTGGCAAAGTAACCAAGGAGCCGGTGGCATTGTATATAGAGGGGATTATTCTATCTGCTGCTTGCGCTCTTAAACGGAGAGCAAGTAATTTGCCCGCTTTACTTCCTTGGTCGAAGTATTGAATCATGGATCTCTGTAAAAGGTACTCTGCTTTATCCGTCAATAAGGAATTGTATTGATCCCTAAGAATTTCCAAATTAGTAAGGGAGGTTTGATCCGGGGAAAAAGGAATTGATAATTCCTCAGCTCTTATTTCCTGGAGAAGACGGGACGTTACCTGTACGTTTATTTTTTTTTAATAGTAGCTAGTCGAATTATCTTCCCCCTAAGGGTACACTTTCGTGCTCCCCACAGAATATCTAATTTGGACATACATGGTCTATTGTTTTTGATAAATGGTAAAAGAAAATTTTGGAGATAAGAATAAATCTTTTTAGATTTTAACAACTGGTGATTAAACCTCCATACTTTATCATGGACTCTATTAAGACCTGGATCCCAGTGTAACAAAACAGGATGGTAGTCTGAGATAACCTTAGCCAGATATAGACAAGATAAAACCAGAGAGAGGTGCCCAATATCCACCAGAAAGTAGTCTATCCTAGAAAATGAATTATGTGGTATTGAGTGAAAGGAGTACTCTCTCTTGGAGGGAAAAAGAGCCCTCCAAGGATCAATTAATCCCAGAGTATCAATAATTTCCCAAATGGCTATTTGTGCCTGTGAAAGGGTGGGACTACCAATCCCAGACCTGTCGAATATATTGCAAAAAGTCAGATTCCAGTCGCCTCCAAGCAGCATTGGATATTTTGCCCACAGTACCAGACTTTACATAAGACCTGTAAAAAAAACAGGATCGTCCGTTGTCGACCCATAAACTGAACCCATTACCACTTCAGAGTGACCTATTATTGCTTTGATTATAATAAATCTGTGATACCCATCTATTATTGCATCAAGTAGATGGAATGGTAGACGGTGTGATATAAGAATAGCCACCCCACCGCTATGAGAATTAGGTGCTGTTCCGAATACTTGTCCCATCCAATTTCTCCTAAAAAGGAGCACCTGGGAGGGAGGGAGGTAGATGGGTCTTTTGAAGAAATACTATGTCTGTTTCTAATTTTTGTAAGTTCAAAAGTATTTTTGCTCTCTTTGTTGGAGCTTGGGCACCCCTCACATTCCAAGAACATATTTTATATACTTCCATATACATTCATCCACTTGAAAATTCCTCCGTAAGTAAGTAACACTATTATCACTTTTTCTCCCCCTTTTAAACCGAATGTGTGTACCCTTATCCCCCTGTATCCTCTTCCCTATGACCCCTTCCTCTTCCCACATGTAAACCCCACCGATGTTTAAGAATCTGAATATGAAAAACCCCATATTTCACTCCATCTATCCCCCCACCACTATCTCCCTCTCCCCTTCTTTAGCCACAGCCAAATAGTAAAAATCTTCTTCCAATGACAATAGAAGTCCACCAACCCTCGAGATTTGCCATATAAAATTAAATCCAACATGATTTGAAAATAAAAAATGTACGAGTATTTCAGCTGTATAATTGGCCATAACCAAATAATGAAAACCTTCTTTCAGTTGCGCTAACCTTTTATAAACCATCGGGGTTGGTCCTTTAAGAATAAACACAATAAGATTCAAAATCCAGTAATTTATATAAAAATTAGCTGTGGCGACCCTCCACCCTCTTATATAGCATGTAATGCTTTGCAACCTTTCAACAACTACCCATCGGCTCCTGCTCCAGGAACCAGCCTAATTTAAACAGATATAAACCATTAACATCAAAAAACCTAAACAGTAGCACATTTCTTGGCTCCGAGAAAAAATGAGCCAATCCCCCTCCTCGCCATAATAAAAACCCCTTCTTAACCTCCCTTTGGCCAGTATGCACTAGAGCCCTTTTACGATCCTGCACTATTGCAGACACGAATGGTGTGTTTTCTTTTCGATCCAGTCAAATACAGTAATAGCAACAAATTAGAATCATAGCTGCAGAGACTGGAACCGTGCAGTCATTCCTTAACATTATGCCGCCCTCTGGTGGCCATGGTGTAGTTCCACTTTGTTTCTTCTGTTTAAATTTTAAAGATTGCCAACTTTAGTAATACCCCCCTTGTCTGTCCCTGTAGTCTTCATCGAGAGGAAAAAAGATCTGGAAGTAGAGATTGCAGCGCTGGTATAGCCTGTTGTGCAGACTCGTAATTATGCCAAACTCCAGAGACCAATACTGCTAATTTTGATGGATACTGCACTTTATATTTTATACTTACAGCTATAAGTTTAGATACCAAAGGGTGATATGCCACCCTACGCTGTTGGACTGTAGCAGGCAGATCCTGTGCAAAACGAAGCTGTTGACCTTCCCAAAGCACTTGTTGCATATCCCTAGTCTTCCCCAAAATATGAACCTTATCTAGGTAATTCAGAAACTTTATTATTAACAGTCAAGGTGGTCAGACAGGAGCTGGTTTTGGCCTCAGTGAACAGTGTGCCCTCTCGATAACATAGATGGTATTATTAGGAGAAGGGCCCGCAATCTTGGTAAACATCTTTTGCAAGAACAGAATAGATGCCGATCCCTCTGCTTCCTCTGGCAGCCCGAAGATAATGATGTTGTTCCTTCGACTTTGACCTTCTAAATCCTCTAGTTTCCCTTCTATTTTATGAACACATTGCCTTAATGAGGTAACTTCTGGTTCCATCATGGCCTTCCATCCTTCCAGTGATGATACCCTGGCTGCTGTGTCTGCAATAGTTCTGTTGGTGTCTGCCAGCTCCCCATGTATATTTTTTTAATTCTGCAGTAATTTCCTGCAGTGCTGCTTTAAAGGGATGTAACTCCTCCATAATTTTTTTTTATGTAAGAGGTGGTGAGGTAGATGCTTAATTCGAAGCTGCCTGTATTTTAGCTACTGCCCCGGTCTGGCTTTTTTGCCTTTTTGGCCTTTTTTCTGGCGATTGAGGGGGAGTATGAGAGGGGGGTGCCTGGCGCATCTCTGCTTCCATCGGGAAGGTAGGCCTCATAGACCGCTCTCCAGTAAGTTGCCGTAGCACTTCTCTTTTGCACAAGATTGGTGCTTCCAGTCATTTCAGCACTCGATCGATCACTAATTCAAGCACTTTCAGTAGAGCAGTGCTCAAAAAAGATAGAAATTTCTCCTGAAATGACCACTTTCTGAGCAGGAGCCGACTTAGGTGCTGCTAACCAGCCATGCACATCACGTGATCTCCCCTTCCCACACCTCCTTATGAACAGTATAGGTGTCATTTTACATATCTTGGCCGAAATGTGTTTTCGCATGTCCAGAGCAGAATAGCCCAGTCACTGTGTGAAATCAGTTTTTGGGACAGTTTGACAAAATGACAATGACACTGTTCATGAGTAGAGGTCCTAAAATGCCTATGTTGAAAATTTGGTGATGAAAGTCCATAAAATGACTGTGTTACAAGCATGTGTTGCTCAGTTTCCAAAGACCCTTGTGACTTCGCAAATTTGTAATATTTTCATGCCAGATTTTTAACACTGCCATTTTTTCACACCTCATTATGAACAGTACATCTATCATTTTTCACATCCTGCCCAAAATGTGTTTTCGCACCTGTGGTCATACAATGGCGTGGTCGCTGTGGAGATCAACTTTTGGGACAGATTAAGAAAATCACAGTGCCGCTGTTCATGAGGGGAGGTCCCAAAATGCCTATGTTTAAAATCTGGTTTTAAAAACCCCCACAAATAATTGGGTTACGGACGTGCGTTGCGCAGTTTCTATGCATGCTCATGCCTTCATCAATTTTTCATATTTTCGCTCCAGATTATCAACGTTGCCATGTTTTTACACCTCCTCTACAACAATACAGATGTCATTTATCACATCCTGCTCAAAATGTGTTCACATACCTGTTACGCCAAATGGCACAATTACTGTGCAAAATCACTTTTCGCCTAACAAACTGATGCTGCCGCTCTTCATGAGGTGGGGTCACAAAAAACCCATGTTGATAATTTGGAGTGAAAATACCAACACAAGCCTATGGTGTTAGGGTTTCCAACTTTTACACCCCACCTGTAGAGACTGACAGGTGTCAGAGGTGTGACTTGGGATCATCAGCTGTAATGCTCCTGCCATTCCACCCCACCCCCACCCTACAGCCACTGACAGGCATTGAGGTGTGCCTTGGAGTGTTCAGCCACAAAGTTCACCCCATTCTCCTATACTGCACCCACCTCAGTGTATTTCATTATGGGATGGAGTAAGTATAATGGCCAAGGACCCCAAAGCACACCACAACACTTGTCAATGTCTACAGGGTAGGGTGAGGTAAAATGGCATGAGCGTTATAGCTGATGACCAAAAGGCACACCCAATGCCTGTCAGTCTCTTCAGGGTGGGTGTGGAATTGGTGTAACTTCAATACTTCACTGCCACTCCTATTATGCGTCTCTGACTGCTGCACTACCGATGCCAATGCCAGCGAGACAACATTCAGCATTGACAAATGCTTGTTTTTTTAGTATTCTAACCTGTAACAAAGGATCCCTCTAATTAATATGATGTCTTTCTGATGACTCCCACTCACAGGCGAGGGACAAATTTACTGTTGTGACTCATGACTGTACACAACACACTGACAGAACAGTAGCCCACCACCACTTCCTTCAAAGATTACCGGACTGACTCCCACAATACAGTTAGTTACTGTTAAGTGACCAAATTCAGCAACTGTTAAGTGCGCCTCAGAATTTTAATTGGAGATGTAGACACATCTGGTGCATAGCTGCAGGCAGCACAGTCCCATACTGGGAGTTGGTTAATGCTTATACGTAATGTAACACAATATACTATAAAACTAATGATACTAAGGAGGAATAATGGGGAATGAGTGATGATGATGGTGACACTTGTGAGTACAGTACTTGTACTTTACTTGTGTTGTACTGTAAACAGCCTGCTACAAGTCACAAAGTCAGATTATCCCCTAGGCCCCCCATAGCCAAAAACACAGGCACATTAACTTGTATGTTATTTGTCTGAACATTTTTTCTTTAATACATGAAATTGTGAATGAATGTTAACAAGTAATTGTGATTCATGATTGAAAGGCAAAAGTCAAAGATTTATTTTGCCACCATGCTGCCCTTGCCCTGTACACACAGTCACACTGAAGCCAGGAAAAATAAATATTTGGATTTCTGGGACTACTATATTTATTGTGCCCCCTCCACTCGCCGTCTCACACTCTCACCTCTAAATGGCACAAGTCAAAGATTTATTTTGCCACCTTGCTGCCCTTGCTGTTTACACACAGCCACACTGAAGCCAGGAAAAAAAGTTATTTGGGATTTCTGAGACTGTTACATTTATCATGGGCCACTCTGTAGTCTGTCTCTCTCTCCCGCCCCTCTGGATGTTACAAGTCAGTGATTGATTTTGCCACTCTGCTCCCCTTGCCTGTACACACAGCCACACTGAAGCCAGGAAAACAAAATTGGATTTTATGTAACTGTAAAATTTCTCTTGGATCCCCAGTAGTCTCTCCTCTGGATCAGGAATGGCACAAGTCAAAGATTTTGCCAGCCTGCCCTTTCTCACACACATAGTCAACCACAGTGTCTGAGGCCAAGAAAAGAAAAATAACCTTTATTTTGGATTTTCTGTAACTGTAAAATCTCTATTGGGCCCCCAGTAGTCTGTCCCTCTCCCTCTCTCCTCTAGATCTGGAATGGCACAAGTCAAAGATTTTGCCTGCCTGCCCTTTCTCATGTACACAGCTACACTGACTGAGGCCAAGAAAAGAAGAAAAAAACTTTCATTTGGGATTTTCTGTAATTGTAAAATCTCTCTGAATCTAGAATGGCACAAAACTAAACATTTTTCTGTAACTGTAAACTCTCTTGGGCTCCCAGTAGTCTCGCCTTCTCTCCTCGGGGTCTGGGATGACACACATCAAAGATTTTGCCAGCCTGCCCTTGCTCTTGTACACAGCTACACTGTCTGAGGCCAAGAAAATAAAAAAACTGTCGTTGGGATTTTCTGTAACTGTAAAATTTCTCTTGGGCCTTCACTAGTCTCTCCTTCTCTCCTCTGGATCTTCTGGAATGGCACAAGTCAACGATTTTGCCAGCCTGCCCTTGCTCATGTACATACAGTCACACTACCACACTGCTGCCTTTTGTATCCCCCATAGGCAGCCACCCAGGCCACCATTATCTCCCCAGTCCCTCAGGATTCCTCCTTTCTCCAGTCCCGCCAAGTCCCGCCTCCTGACCCATCATCACCCTCCCCTGATGATAAGGTTCTCTCCCCCTCACCCCGGTAAGTCTCCTTTCTCTGACTCTCCCTAGTTTCTTTTCCCTCCCTTCATATATATTTTTTTTTATTTGTGGGTTTTTTGTGGGTTTTGTTTGGCGACTTTTTCTGGTGGCGTCTCTTCTGAGGTGCTCCTGCTCCTTCAACTGTCCTCCTCTCTTGTCTGGGTGGCATTGAGGACTCAACATGGATATATACCACGAGTGCATCATGACTGTCTGTTGCCTTATTGGATGTGCCAACCACCTGTATGTGGAGCAAGCATGCCAAGGGTATCCCCATAGCAACAGTAAACAAAATGGCAGAAATGGCATTTCCACGGACCCAAACAGGACTTGTGCTGTGAAGTCCGCATTTATCTGTGTCCATGGATTGCAGTTTCAATCTGGGGGTCCAGATCTCCCGTGAAACAGTCACCCAACCCTAATTTAAATGTTCAGTTTTCTTCTTTTGGAACACATCTTGGTAGCCTGTCCAGGAAGATTATATACAATCAGTTACCTGACCTGACTTTGCATCACAGTACCTTTTTCATAGCGGTTTTTCATCCCAGGTGGGTCAGCTTCAGCAGCTATCAGCCCTGTCGCTACCTTCCCCACTTGGTGTCTTACCAGCCTGATCATTTCTGTCCCCATATGTCGGGGTGGGGGACTTGGCAACACAAGAGTTGGGTTGGGTAGGTAGGGCTTCACAAAGTCAAAACCTTTCCTTTTCCATTTTCTCCCTGTTTCCCCATGCTGGGGCACACATGTAGACATGCACATGTGGAGACACGTGCATGACAGGAAGTCCTGCAGCCCTCCCTTCCACTGCCCTCCTTGACTTGCATTACCACCTGGCCTCCATTGACTGGCAGTCATATGGGTAGGGCAATCATTCCCCTTTTCCCCCAGGAAAGGAGATCAGTTGTCAGGTACTCAGTCCTTTCCCACCCTGGCCAACTCCCAGCAATCCATGCTCACCACCAAACATGGGTCATTGATGTGACAGGAGGTAAGTTGCCGGTGCCTCAGCCCTCCATACTACTTGGCCAGCATGTAGTGCCTTTGTTTAGGACATTGTACTGTAGTGCCTTTGTTTAGGACATTGTACTGTAGTGCCTTTGTTTATGACATTGTACTGTAGTGCTTTTGTTTACGACATTGTACTGTAGAGCCTTTGTTTATGACATTGTACTGTAGTGCCTTTGTTTAGGACATTGTACTGTAGTGCCTTTGTTTATGACATTGTACTGTAGTGCTTTTGTTTATGACATTGTACTGTAGAGCCTTTGTTTATGACATTGTACTGTAGTGCCTTTGTTTATGATATTGTACTGTAGTGCCTTTGTTTATGACATTGTACTGTGGTGCTTAGCATGACAAGAGACTGTAATGTAAAAAGCAGATATACTGCAGTGTGAGAACAGCTGAAACAGTCAGATGCCTGTTGAAAGACACAGTAAAATAACAGTTGCATTATCTGAACTATTTTGTAGACCAGTAACAGCAGGCAGTGTTAGTGGCGCAACATGTTGCACAGTTGCCTCTGAGGCTGCAGTATTGAAAGGCTGTGGGTTATAGCCCTACACCAGGAACTTGGGGTAAAAATCCCAATACTGACACCGTAGTACAGCATGAGGGGGGTGCTGCACTGTAGAGGAGCCATCTTACGGATGAGATGTTAAACCAAGGTCCCGTCTGCATGTTCTGGCAATTGTTAAGGTAGATATTAAAGAGCCCATAGCACTTCTTGAAAAAAGTAGGGGAGTTTCTTATTGAATAATCCAACAAACTACAAATAGAACAAACCCCAGCTCAGGAGGAACATAAAAAGGAACCACAATACCTAATGGAGGAAAAAAACAGTGAAAATATCTGCAGTACCTGCAAGAAAAAGCAAATGAAGGAAAACAAAAATAAAAAAATGCAATTAATTTTAACCAGGCTAATGAGCCCCACCAGTCTCTAATCACAACACATGGTAGAAGATGGTACTCCTTGTCCTGAATATGGGTAAGTTCAGTAATAATAGTATGTAGCAATTGTACAGGAGCAAGAAATTGTTGCTGCAGTACCATCTTTCAACGAGTTTGCCATATCCAATATTTATCATTTTTTCTTATGCTACCCCCAAAACCTCTGCAAGCACTGCCATACCATCCCCCCCCGTGTTTGGACTTACCCCCCGAATGGGGCCACCAGGTGGGCACCCCCTCCCTGTGGACAATGGTGGCAAGACCCAGCTTACCCCCCCCGGTTGGGAGCCACAGGAGCGGGACCACTCTGGTGGACAATGGTGGCCTAGTGGGGCATGGTGGCAGTGTAGCATTATAGATGGAGACAGATTTTTTTGCTAGTAAGGAAGCCCCCTGGAGGTGGGGACATGCACTGATGACTAGTGTTTGACTCGCCCCACCCCACCCCACCAGGGGTCCCTAGTCCGCCAGGCACTCAAACCCCATCCCCCTGGAGAAGAAGAGCAGTCTGTGAGATGCTCAATACTTTTCCCCCCTGGGTGGCCCTCTGATTCCCAGGTCCGTTCCTGAAACCAGGATGTTGGCACCGAAGACGGAAGCCTTTCATCTGCGCCGCTGGGCCAGCTAATCATATCCAATATTGAAAACAAAAAGAAATGACCTGAACACTACTTAGTATTACAGAAATGTCAACAAAGCAGGAAAAAAAGATTTCAAGTGATAGATTTTAACAAAGGGGTTGCATCCAGCATTCCAAAACCAAAGCCCAAAAATCCTGGATATAAGGACAGTGGCAGTACAAGTGTTCAGTCGTTTTGACAACTAGAGAACACATAGGTCTAGGACAATATCTCTCTCACATATCCTTGTGTTTCAAATTACCATTCACATTCAATTTTTTATGGGCACAAAGCCAAATCGTATCCCACATCTTAACGGGGACCCTCTTGTCGGTCAGCAAATGACTAACTGAGTTCAAATCATGAACAGACAAAGTCAAAAATATAGGTTAATCAGTAAACTTGGAAAGGACAATAATCTCATAAAAAGCTTTGTGAGACATAGATCAGAGCATACTGGACCTTGCTTGCCACTGTTTCAGTTTATCAAAACAGTCCCGAAATGAAGAAGATACTCTATACTGTCTCTTGTTTTTATGAAAAAAAGAATTATTAGTCTATTCAACCAATATATCAGTAACATGATGTTGCACCCAAAATATCCAGTCCTGAGAGAAAGACGACAACAAAGGTTTAAGGGTGGAAAAAAGGAAAATACTTAACATGAAGATCAGGAGGTTAATTATCTTCAAACCACCAGAGGAAATAAGCAGATGTATAACCCCTTGTTTAACTGTGTTAAGATGACTCTCCCATAAACTTTAAAAAAAAAAACAGATAGGCAACTGGATCTCCAAACTATGGGGGTGGGGTGTGTGTGTGTGTGGGGGGTAAACATACCTGAGGTATAAAAAGACTGGAACCAGAAAAGTTTTAATAAAAAAAAAAAAACTTTTCTACTTCCCTATTTTCCATTGCATCCATTATGTACATTTCCGAAACCCAACCTCTAATTGTCTCTGCCAGTTAAACTGGGCCATATTCTCCAAACCAAAGTATATCCTCAGGATTTTATAAGGTTCTTGCACTACTGTAATCCTTGCAATTGAATCTCTAAAACATCCTTGAGACCCCAAATGAAGACCAGTACTCTTCTGAAAATCTATCACTGCCCCAGTGACAACAGTAAAAAACATTCCAGGATGCCTTGAACCCCAGCACTCGACCCCTGGTCCGCGAGCCATAAACATAAATTGTCTGCATAATCAATTTGTAGTAACACCAGGTAAATGTGGGGACAATGACACACCTGTAACTTTGGGAGAAACATTTAAAAGTCTCAGTAAAGGGTCTAGGGACAATATATATGAAAGAGGCTTAAGGGGCAACCTTGCCAGACCCCCACCTGCAGGGAACTGGCCTGCCCAGTCTACCCATTTGTATAAGGTGACACCAAAGCACAGTTGTAACACATCTGGACCCAGTGGATAAACTGGATTGGAAAGCCATAGGCAGTGAAGCACTTCCACAAATAATCATATGAGACCCTATCAAATGCAATAGCTTGATCCAAACTAAAGAGATAACCATCTAAACCGCCTGAAGCTCCAATGTCACATAAACATAGTAGAGCATCAGTGATATGCCTCCCAGGGATAGAACATTATTTCTGCGTCAGATGTATGAGCGAATCGAAAACTGACAGCAATCTATGACTCAATAATTTAGTAAAGATTTTAAAGTCCGCATTAAGGAAGGTAATTAGGTGACAGCAATCAAGGTCTGATCACCTTTTTTATACAAAAACATCATCAGACCATCATACATGTCCTCTGGTAATTGAGGGGCAAGGAATAGGGGTTAAAAATTTAATAATTCAGCTGAGAAATGTGGTCACAGCCATCTATAGAAGTCTCCTGGGAGGGCATCCAAACCCGGGGCTGCATAAAGATTCAAACTACGAATGATTTGTTCTAACTCAGTTTTACTGATGAGCCACAAGACACAACCTCTGCTGAGAAGACAGAGTAGGATTACAACTAAGCTGCAATAAGAGAGCCATATGAACAGTACCCACAAAAGGACTTCCAAATATCTGAACTATATGTTGTTCCAAGAATTGTAAAATGACAGCTTTATCTGATACCAAGCCACCTGCGCCATCCTGGAGAACCCAGATACATTTTTGAGAAATTCATCTTGGCAACTCTCAAAGGGATTAAAACAGATCTTCTGACCCTGAATGTCAAATTTATGTTCAGATTCTAAAGGCTGTAGTCTGTTACATTGAAAATCAACCATTTAATTGTTGCCAGGATAATGCCCTGTTCCAGTAGGGAGGAGGCATGGCGTGGCTTATTGGTGCTTCGCCTTGATAGCAAGAGCAGGGCCTGGAGGCCAAGGGTTAGTTACAGGCGTGGGGAGCCTATCAGAATTCCCAGAGTACCGCACTTCCACTGTTAGTGCGCAGAAGCAAGTTCGGCAGTCTGATTCATGGGGCAACTAAAGCAAGAGGAGTTCACTCCCTAATTAACAGGATCCCAGAAAGAAAGTACTAGCCGTAGGTCATTAGGTGAAGAAACAACTAAGTCAGGCCACCACCAGGGGTACAACAAGCAATTCCTGCCTCAGGGGGAAGAGCAAAACTGGCAGGAGACACTTGGTGGCTGGGTTGTTTGCGAACCTACGGCAGTACTTTGTCTTGTCACAGAAGAAAGCAGGATTAGAACTTACAACACAGTACCACCTAGAATGTGTAGGGTCAGCAATATCAATGACTAGCATTTAGGCAGCTAATACAGAGCTAAATTATTATGTAATATTTACCACAGGCTACAGTTATAAGTCCTGAGGCTACGTTATGAGAAGCACGAAGGCTACAGTGGCAGTGGTAGACAGTAGGCAGAAGATTAGAATTTTCCTGTGGATGGTAAGTGATTGGGCTGGAGATGTCAGTGGGCAAAGGGGTAGCAGGGTGACTAAGGAGATAAAAATCTCTATGGGTAAAAAAAAAGAAATAAAACACAGTTTGAGAAGCTCAAACCCCAAAACAGACTGCATGCCTCCAGTGAGGATTCACAGTGAAGTTATTCAGTAAAACAATGCAAATTATATGCATATGCCAGCTAAACTCCTGATGAGAAATGAATACTGAGGGATTGCAGCAAAAATATATATTTTTGTTTCTTAACCAAGAAACTTTTATTAAACAAAACATTAAAATAAAAACTTAATCAAAACATAGTCCATAGAGTACAAACTAGCAATGATTTTGGCTTACACTTCCACAGCTCCTGAAGTGCTTCCCAAGCATTCAACTCAGATAAGTTGCTGGACTTACACAGTAATTAATTACACATAAAACAAATCAACACTTTAACTTGGAAAAATGTATGCAGCTCCCTATGTATACAGGTATGTTAGGAATATCCTGTATCAGCTTCCTATACAAATGTGTTGTCTGACAGTAAATGAAGGCAGTACTTATTTAAAAGAATAAACTACAGCATTTAAATTAGTTTTAAAAGTTTCTTGTTACATCACAATGGTCTGAAATTTGACTAAAGGTGTGCAAGCAAAACAAAAAGAAAACCCCCATAAAGAAGTAGAATAAGAGATAGCCCTGTTTTGTTTACCTCAGCTCTGCAGTTTTAGACGTCCTCTCATCAAGCTAGCAGCTAACGGAATGCAGCAGGCAGTGAGTTCAGCTCTAGGACACTCATGGGGGAGGGGCAGGAGGATGGGTAGTTTCAGAACATAGTCCATTTCAGTATATAGTTTATTTGTTTCAGTATATAGAGTACGTGAATTTTTCAGTCTACAGTGTATGTGTTTCAATAGACAGTGTATGTGTTTTAACATGTAGTGTATTTGTTTCAGTATATAGTGTATGCAGATTTTTCCGTGCATAGTGTATTTATTTCACTAGATAGTGTATGTATTTCAATATAAAGTGAAGATGTTTCAATATAGTGTATTTGTTTCAGTATATAGTGTATGCAGATTTTTCAGTGCATAGTGTATTTATTTCAACAGATAGTGTATGTATTTCAATATAAAGTGAAGATGTTTCAATATATATTGTATTTGTTTCAGTATATAGTATATGCATTTCAATAGATAATGTATTTCAATATACAGTGTATTTGTTTCAATATATAGTGTATGCAGATTTTTCAGTGCATAGTGTATTTATTTCAATAGATAGTGTATGTATTTCAATATAAAGTGTAGATGTTTCAATATATAGTGTATTTGTTTCAGTATATAGTGTATATGCTTTTTCAGTGTGTAGTGTATGCATTTCAATATATAGTGTATTTGTTTCAGTATATAGTGTATGCAGTTTTTTCTCAATATATAATGTATGTACAATGTATAGAGTATTTGTTTCAGTAGATAGTTTATGTGGATGTCTCAGTCTGCAGTGTATGTATCTCAATAGGTAGTGTATATGTTTTAGTACATAGTACATTTGTTTCAGTATATAGTGTATGTGGATTTTCAGTACTCAGTATATGGATTTCAGTAGATAGTGTATGTATTTCACTATGCAATGTAAGCATTTCACTATATAGTGTATGTGTTTCACTATATAATATATGTATTTCAGTATACAGTATATGTATTTCACTATACGATGTATATATTTCAGTAGATACTGTATGTGGTTCACTACATTATGTATGTATTTCACTATATGATGTATGTATTTCACCATATAGTGTGTGTTTTACTATACAGCCAGAGATTCTGAATTATGTCCCTAATGGCTTGCCATATCTTTCATTTGATACAGGCATCCTGAATTACTTCACTTCCTGTATATACAGCTGGGTTATAACCTAGGTAAATGTTAGAGTTTGTTCTTTAGCTTTTTATTTTGGCTGTAGACTTTGATCATTTGAACCAGCACACAGGAATATTGGTTGCTTACGTGGGACTACTAGGCCCTGTACACATCAGGCCACTTAAAACGTTTTAAGTTGCTTAAAACGTTTTAAATTGCACAAATACGGCGCCCGTCTGCATTTAAGCACAGTTTCAAAGCGTGTTAAGAAACCGCGCTTAAACCCTGCTGCGAGCTAGTCTCAAGTCCGTTTTCAAAAACTTTTTAAAGGAGGAAAGCATGTTACCTTTTGGTGTGGACGGGTGTGCGATTTTTCCATCAATTAGGGTGCCAACATAACCGTACTACGATCGCGGAAGATTACCAAGTTTAAAAATGTTACTAGCTGCTGATGGAGACGGAAGTTCACCGTGTTACAATTGAGTTCAAACTCGGTGAACAATAATGTGGACGGGCTACTGTGGTGAGTTTTAAAATGTTTTGAAACCGTTATTTAAAACGGTACAAATTTTCACTTGTAATGTGTACAGGGCCTTAGTGTTTCATACTCTCTCTCGGGTGTATTCCTTTTCTTTGAAAAGTATGCCCTGGGTTTTACACTTGTTTTAGAAAATAAGCAATGGATTCCATGTTGCTGAGAACTGCCAGAGAGGTTAAAAGAATAGTTCACATGACTTGATAAGGGTGGTGGTGGGTGGGGGTGGGGGTATTTAGGCTGTGAAACAAATGTATGTATAAATACTTTTTACTTTCAGTACAAATACCATCTAGGTGAACTTTAATGACACGTATATAAGTATCTAGTCTTGACAGGCAGAGAGAGAAATCTGAGGGGTTTAGAACAAAGGCAGTTAGTAGAAGGCAGCATTTGAAAAGTGACTCATGTAAAAGATTCCATCATTTGCATATGTTCCAAATTCTGTCTGGGCAGTTCTACTTAGAAGGCTGACTGCATAAAGTTATGAATACCTGAGTATTGCCGGGGTTAGAAATAATAATTTCCTTTCTGCTTCTTCTTTTTTTCTTTTGCTTTTCTGTCTCATTACTGGGTGTTACTTTAATATGTTCTCTTTCTGCAACATTTTTGAAACATGCAGTAGCATGCCTATCCTTTTACATAATCTACATTTTGTTAAGCATTTGTTTGCAGCTGACTGTTCCCCTTTGAGATAACATAAAGAAAGAGTTCACAAAACCCAAAAGTGGACATGAGCAAAAGTTGCACCCAAAGTGGTTCTGCTGCCTCTGAAACAAACTCTGGTCAGAGCTGATATTTCTGTGGGACACTTTTGGGATAATTTTACCCATTATTTCTAATGAATTTACACAATGCAGATCTGCTGAGAGGCAGTTTCAATGCTGTCTTCCTTTTACACATTTTTACAAAGTGTTTTCTATAATATGCCTGCTGATTGCTATATGTTTAGCCTGTATAATTCACAGACGGCATGGCATCTTATTTTCAGTGGGGCTCTGCATCTACACAATATTATGCTGCATTGCGTAAAATCAGAACACATTGAAAACAATATTTTACATTTTACATCTGGACTATGCTACCCTGAATAAATACATTATACAAATGGTAAAATCATGACCCAGCTGAACACAAAATATTGCATCTAGTCTGGGACATTCTGAGTAAATGTGGTGCAAAAATGTGTAAATGAAGATCTCTGTGACAATGAGATATAGCATCTCCCTTGTGCTTTCCAGGATACAAAATATAGGATAATATTTAAAGGAACTGTACTGTAAACTGAACACTGTGTTCACTGACATATACAGTTTCTTTATTGTTTTATAACATATTAGATTGCAGTACTTATTTTGAATGTTGTGGCCATGAGGATAGTGTGTACAGTTTGTGTTTATTTTTTATTTATTTATTGAAATGTTTCACCAGGAAGGCACACTGAACAACAAGTAGCTCATCTCCTGGTGCAACCTGGGGGAAATAATAATAATCATGATAATAAAATTGTATTTATATAGTGCAATTCAAACATATACCAAAGCACTGCACAAAAGATAAAACACAGATAAACATTAAATGCTAAAAAAACAGTAAAATAATATAGCTTCAACAATCCCCATAAGCACAGCTAAATAAGTGTGTTTTTAAAGCCGTCTTAAAGCTCTCCATGGTCAGGCACTCAGGAGAATAAGGTTGAGGAAGTAGTCATAGTGAGGAACATGAGGCTAGAATACTAAGGTTTGGCACAATATCAAAGATATACATATGAACACAGACTTTTAAAGAGCAAGTAGGCTGTGCAGTAAGCAAAGAGAGAGTGAAACTGACATTATTGAACTATGAAGCTGGTAGATATGAAACTGAGGTCAATCCAGTAATACAAAATTAACATTTGAGGCAAGCATTAAGTGATTCATGGCTGTGTAGGTAGAAATGACTGAGTGGTGCTTTCATAGATTAGATTTAGGTAAACTAGTGAGGAGTAGCTCAGCCAGTGCTAATTAACTAAGGGACTCCTGAAGTGCTAATAGTCTCCAAGTGCTATAGAGAGATTTAGGGCTAACCATGGTGATGGGGGGTGGAAATAGGAGGGAGGTGGGGAGGAGAGGGAGGAGCAGCAATCCAGTTACTAGCCCATGCAAGGGGCTGAGAATCCCACCAGGGGTCAATTTGGTGCAAAAAAGTGAAGAAAGGGTGGTGAGTGCAAGGTGAGGGAGGAGAGAGATAGAGAGGTGGTGGATGAAATGGTGTTTGGGGAGACAAGAGGTTTATATGGGACAGGCCCCGTCAGGATGCAGCGAACCCTGCCAGGGGAAAGAGACAGTCAGAGATCAGGTGGCTTTAGACCAGGTAGGGAGGGAGGTAGGAAGAAGGTGGAGCAGGCAGAAGAGAAGGGGGAGGGAGGTAAGGGCTTACAAGAGCTAAAACCCTGTAGATAGCTGAGTACCCAGACAGAAGTCATAGCAGGTAATGGTGGGGGAGGAGAAGAAAGATTGAGGAGGGGAGAGGTCTTCAAGGTCAGTCCCCTCTGAGATGCAGAGAACCCTGCCTGCCCAAGGCAGAGGTAAAGCACATCAGGAGGGTAGGAAGTAGGAGGCAGAGAGTGCTGGGAGGAGGATGGGGGTTGGTGGGGAGATGGTTTGGTAAGAGAGAAGAAAATCGGTAGGGGACAGGGAGGGAATAAGGTTGAGGAAGTAGTCATAGTGGAGACAGAGGTTGAGTAAAGGGTGGGTAGGGAGGGATATTAAGGTGTATTATAACAGGAGCAGGTAGAGGAAAGGTAGTTATGCAAGTCTGTTCTGAGGGAGTAGAATCAGGAGGAGTGGTATATTTGTGGGGGAGAGAGTTCCAGACTTTAGGTAACCGATAGAAAAATGCAGACTGATGGATAAGTGTAGACCGACAAGGGACCACCAGGGTACGAGTGTCTGAAGTTCTGAGTGAATGTGGAGGTAGGGGTGGGGTGGAGAGAGGTGATGAGGTAGAGAGGGAGTTCACCCAACCAGTATTTAGAGGTGAATTTGGCACAGTGAGAGAGGTATCTTTTAGCAAGACGGGGAAAGGACAGGGCATGATAGAGCTCATAGTGATGGGTCCGAGAGGGAGCATCAAGAATCAAACAGCAGAAGCAGCTGAAGAGGATGTCCAATCTGGCCAAGGAGGACTTCGGGGCAGCACCATAAACTATGTCACAGTAGTTGAAAATCAGGAGTATTGTCTTCTGGACTAGTTCACACCTGGCTATGAAAGAGATGCAGCTGAGGTTCCTGTACAAGGCACCAAACTTGGGTGCAATTTTTTCAGGATGGCATCAACATGTCCAGAGAAGCTGAGGTGTTGGTCTAACCATACTCCAAGATATCTGAATGAGGAAGTGTCCTCTAAGGTAGTCCCATACAGGGTGTAGAAGGAGGGTAGACTGGGTAGCCTTGAGAGTCTCTGCCTTGTGCCAAAGATCATGGAGACTGTCTTCTTGGCATTGAGGAAGAGCTGATGAAAGGCAAACCAGAGCTGAACCTGGTGGAAGTCATGTTAAAGAGTGGTTGCAGCATCAGCTGGGCATTTGACAAAGGTGTACAAGACAACATCATTGCCATACATGCGAATGAAGGAAGAAGGGGAACAGACTAGTGGGAGGTTGCTTAGGAAAATGGAGAATAGAATGGGACAGAACACTGAGCCCTGAGGAATGCCTATGGTGCTATGGAGAGGAGGGGAGATGGAATCTTGGACCTTGACCGATAGGGTTCTACCTGTGAGGTATTCTCTAAACCAGTTTGTAGTGGAGGTGGACAGCCCAGTTACCGTGAGGTAGTCTATAAGGAGTGCATGGGAGACGGTGTCAAAAGCCTTGGCAAGACTGACAAAGATGGCTGAGGTGATAAGGCCATTGTCCATCCCTGTAAGGATGGTGTCAGTAAGCCTGAGAAGGGAGGTGGTGGAGGTCTGATTTTCCTGAAAGCCAGATTGGAAAGGAGTGAAAAAGGAAGTGAGGAAGGTGATAAGCTGGAAGAGGACTACTTGTTCTTGAAGCTTGGCGAGGGCCGGGAGGAGAAAGAAAGGGTGAAAGTTGGCTGGAGAAGTAGGGTCACCACTCTTGGGGGGGGGAGAACCACTGCATGTTTCAAGGGGGAAGGGATGGTAGAGGACAGGAAAGAAAGGTTGAGAATGAGTAATAGCAGAAAGTAAGTAAGTAAATGTTTATTTCTTTAAGGTGCCCTTCCCAAGCTCAGGGCACCTTTACAAAATCCTACATACAACATTAAAACCACAATAATAAATAACATTATATCCAGAACAAAATTTAACATAATTTATATCACTGAAAATGCTTGCTTAAAAAGGAAGGTCTTTAGAGCTTTTTTAAAGCCCTCCACAGTCAGGCTATTTCATATTTGACAAGGTAAAGAATTCCACAGGGTAGGAGCCATAAAGGCAAATGTTCTTCCACCAGATGTTTTTAAGGTTACCCTGGGAATCTCTAGCAATCCTCGCCAGAGGATCGGAGGAGCAGAAGGGACAGTAAGAAGTCAGGAGTTCTTCCAGGTAGCGGGGTCCCAAACTGTGTAGGGCTTTATAGGTCATTAACATGGCCTTGAAAGTGATCCACCACTGTACAGGCAGCCAGAGCAACTCGCAAAGCACAGGTGTTATATGGTTGGACCTTGGGCTTCCAGTCAACAACCTAGCCTCCGCATTTTGTACTAGCTGCAAGTGGCAAATATCCACTCCTGGCAGCCCTAGATAAAGGGCATTGCAGTAATCAAGACAACTGGCAATGAAGGCATGGACCAGGGTAGTAAGATCCTCTGATGGAATCAAGTGTTTCACCCCACGCTATATTCCTTAAATGAAAAAAAGATGATTTGACTATAGCCAGCACCTGCACCCTCAGGGTCAGGCCCTCATCAAATATAACACCAAGGTTACGTACCTGACCAGATGCCATAAGCGGGGTTCCCCCAGAAGTAAACCTGAGGGTTTTCCCACCCATGGACTTCATATCCTCACCCCCGGTTCCACCACCAATACCTCTGTTTTTCCAGGGTTCAACTTCAGTCAATTGGTACTCATCCAGTTCTGTATCTCCAAGAGGCAGTTGTTAAACAATGTACTTGACTCAGACTCCTGCTCAGGCACAAAAGACATATAGAGTTGAGAGTCATCAGAATAGCAATGAAAACTCAGTCCATATTGTCTTACAATGTCCCCCAGTGGAAGCATGTACACCACAAATAACATGGGGGACAACACCGGATCCTGTAGCACCCAACAGCGTAGGCAGTGAAAGGCCGAGGAATAAATCCCCGACACTACTATCTGAGTCCTACCCTGTAGGAAAGATTTAAACCAAGTGTGGACCACTCCCCCTTAGTCCACAGAGAAACCACAGGTGTTTGAGCAGCACCCCATGATCCACGGTGTCAAATGCTGCAAAGAGATCAAAGAGAACCAAGATAGAACAAGTTCTCCAATCTCTAGCCATCAGGAGATTATTTAGTACTCATACAAGCGCCGTCTCAGTACTATGCTGTTTCCTGAATCCAGACTGGAGAGGGTCATAGATACTGTGGATGGTTAAATGGTCTTCCAGCTGAAAGGCGACCACCTTCTCAATAATCTTCCCCAAAAAGAGAAGATGTGAAATTAGTCTGTACTTTCCTGGGTAGTCAGGATCAAGGTAGGGTTATTTCAAGAGGGGGCGTACTATTGCTTCCTTCAAGGGATCAGGAAAGATCCCTCTCTCCAATGATGCCACTACTATCTCAGTAACGATCA
This sequence comes from Neoceratodus forsteri, assembly GCA_016271365.2. Classification (NCBI taxonomy): domain Eukaryota; kingdom Metazoa; phylum Chordata; order Ceratodontiformes; family Ceratodontidae; genus Neoceratodus; species Neoceratodus forsteri. Next base: position 651,787,003 of record CM057450.1, on the reverse strand, counting down.
GGCCAATAACCTCGACAAACTCCACAAGTAGGTGAGTAAGGACCAGATCCAGACTACAGCAGGCTGGATGCAAAGTCTGGATGATCCTCACTATATCCATGACTGCCAGTTGACTGAAGGTGAACCGAGTTAGTTGGGTATTTGTGTCTCTCGATTGATCACTGCAAGACCCAATGGGGAGGCGCTGGCTGATCTCATCCCTGATAGTGGATACCTTATCAGTAAAGAACGTTGTGAATTCCTCACACTGTAACTGTGATAACGCTCGACCGGCGTGAAGACAGACTGGATTGCACAGTCTGTCCACAGTCTGGAAGAGCTGGGCCGGTCTATTCTTCACTGTAGCAATTTCCCTGGACAGGAACTCTGTCTTCTTATGGAAAATCGCTAATTGATAGATCTTATAATGATCTAACAGTCTAAGCCTGTCCACTTTCAGGTGAGTTTTCTGCCAGCGTCTCTCCAATCTTCAGCCCTGTCTCTTCAACCCACAGATCTCCATGGTAAACCATGGAGCCCCTGGGTGAAGAGTACAGGGACGAACACGGAATGGAGCAATGGCATCCAGGGCCCTCACAACTGCCCTATTATAGGCCAGCACTAAGCTGGGTCAGTGCTATCCACTGGAAATCCCAAGAAGTCCAGCTCCGTCATTAGGCCTTCTGAGGTAACTCCTCCCAAAGGACAGAACTGTACTATCTCCTTAGGGGCAGACCTCTTTCTGGAGGCAGCAAAACTGAACCTCAGGGCATGATATTCAGACCAACTGATGAGCTCCACCTCCACATCAGAGACTTCCATCCCCAGATGGAATATCAAGTCCAATGAATGTCCCCCCTGGTGGATTGCAGAGGTAATAACCCATGTCAGGCCCAATGAATCCATCAATTGGAGGCGGTTTTGTCCAAAAAGCATGAGTTCATCATCGACCCAGGCATTGAAATCCCCCAGAATTAATCATCGGGTGATTCCAAAACCCTCCCAGCGATGAAGTCTGCCACCTCCCTCAGGAATTCCCTCCCATCACCTGGTGGCCGATAAATGAGAAGTATCCTGAAGCCTGCATCTGCACCCACAATACATTCAAATGAGTTGGTACATCCAACTGGCACCTCCCTGAGGTCCAGTTCCTGTCTAAAACAGACTGCAACTCCTCTGCACCTACAGTCCACTCTCGGGTGGTGAATCACCAAGAACCCGTCTGGAACTGCGGACTTCAAAATGGGGACAGCATTTTCATCAAGCCAGGTCTCTGTGATGCAAGCTAAGTCCACAGATGTAACAAGATCTGCCACCAAAGCAGTCTTGTTTCTGATATACCTAGCATTGCTTAACACCGCCCGAAAGGGACAAGACTCCAAGGATGACTCCACCCCCTGCCTGACCAAGTCAGTGCCCGTGGGTATGGATACAAGGCATGATAGACCTCACTCCTGTATCCATTTCACCCCAGGGTGCCTCCTGGTTCTAACTGTCCCTATCCGCCCACTCTTTTCCCATCCCCCACAAGAGTTCCAGGATCTCCTATTCCCTCCACTCCTTCATCTTACAATGCCAACTATTCGGCATTTCCTATAAACTTCTGAAGGAAGTGCGGGACATTCAAATGGTCGGAGATCCTTCAGTCTTGAGGGGGAGTACCGCCTGACTGTGTTTTTACCAACCCAACACATTCAGATCCTATCAAGACTACTAAATTTAAAAAAAAAACCACTAAATCAACATTTTTATTTATTCCTAATATACCCACTTAATAAACAACTATTAAAACAAAAACCAAACTACTCTCCGATGACAACTCCACCACTATCTCTCACAAAGTGGGGGAAAACGAGGGAAGGTTTACAAATCCCACCCACTGTCTCTCACACAGAAGGGGAGAATAATATAAATTACAACATTAATACTTATTTAACCTAACATAAAAAATTTAAAATAAATAAGTTCTAAAAAATAAAATATTCACTCAACAAAAAGTCACTTAACAGTCCTAGTCCATCCAGTATTTCTTCTTAATCAGCTTTATCACTCCTTTTATCCAAGAAATAGGAAACCAAAAGTTATACAGAGAGCTCACATCTCAAGGAGCCATGAATGCAATAGGCTACAGCTGGGGCTGAAAGGTACAAGAGCTTGGAGTCGATGTCATCAGGTGAGGAACCTTTAGAAGCATTTAATGAGAACAAGGCAGTCAGTGTTTCAGCAGTGGACACTGTTGTAAAGGAGAATGAGAGGATGGTAGGCTGAGGTTGAGTGCCAGGGGGAGTGGAAGCAAGCGTGCAGGGGAAAAGGGGGAGGGACTTTAGAAATTCAGAGGTGCATGTGGTGTAATAGGAGATAAATTCCTTGGCAACAAGGCAAGGGTCAGAGACCAGTGAGTTGTTAATATTTAGCCCGGGGGGGGGTAGGATGAGATAGTGGGGAGACGAGTGCTTGAACCACCTTCCAGAATTTAGAGGATGTGTTGATATTATTGAAAAATTCAGTTCTGAAATATTCAGACTTAGCTAGTCTACTAGCTTTAGTGCAAGCATTTCATGGTCTGCGGTACGTTGTGTAATCTGAGGGGAGCCAGGAGGCCTTGTCTTTTTCCAGGCTTTGTCACATGCCCTGAAGCATGCCAGCAGTTCGGGGGTGATCCAAGGGAGATGGTTACCACAAACTCTAGTTTGTTTGAATGGAGCATGAGTGTTCCATGTTGCTAAGAATTTGTCTTTAAAGTAGGCAAAGACGTGGTCTGCAGAGGAGGAAGAAGAAACGGGAGAATAGTTGGAGGAGGCAAGATCTTATAGGAGAGGTTCAAGGTCCAGGGAGCTACAGGATCTAAGTTGTAGGATTTTGTGAGGGGCTTTGAGCCTGTGGACCTTCCTTACCAGCAAGATAGGGTGATGGTCGATGAGGGCATCTGGGAGGATACTAGATCTGATAACTCTGTGGGGGTGGGAGGTGAGGGTCCAGTCAGTCAGGGAGTGATTTCGAGTTTTGTGGTTCCGGTAAGTAGGTTCTTGGGTGAGTTGGACAAGGTTTAGGACAGAAATGTCATTTCAGATTTTAGATGTGGATGGGGACAGCTAGTTTAGATTGAAGTCACCTAGAAGGATTAGCTTGCTTGTGTATGAGAGGGAACTGAAGGAAATTACTGGTTCAGTGGTGGCAACAGGTTGGATGCCAGGGCAGCAGCAGATGCATGCAATAACTAGCAGGGCAGAGAAAGGGAGAGCAATTCTGATGGCAATAGCTTCATACACAGTGGAGAGGGAGGCTACAAAAATAGTGGAGTAGTTTAATGAAGACTGGATGTACATAGCTACACCATCACCTCTGCCGGCCCTGACTTGCCTAGTGATGGAGTAGCCAGGAATAGAGATAGAGTGGTCAGAGATCTTGTCACTGAGCCATGTTTCTGTTATGAAAAGAATATCAGGTTTGAGTGGAACAACCATTGTTTGCAGTAGATCAATCTTAGATACAAGACTACAGATATTCAGATGAAAGATTTTCAGTCCGTGTGGGATAGTAGGAGGGACTTGGGAGTTAGGCATATTGGAGTTTCTGGGGGCACTGGCAGGAGGAGAATAAGCTATCGTGCCAAGGTTGGGGTGAATATTGCCTGAAGAGAGCAATAGAAGGGCAATTATGAGGAAGTAAAGCTTAGGGCAGTTGTGATGAGGAGATGACTTATGAGTTGATGGAGGTGCAGGGGGCTTGGCATGAAAGAGATAAGAAGACAAAGGAAAGCAAAGTAGCTAGGAACTGAGAGAAAATGAGCTGTCAGTTGATGAGAGTAGTGAGAGTAGGAGAGGTGGGGTTGGGTTATAGCAAGAATAGTGGTATCAGTTGAGATGGGAGGGTTAGAGTGCGTAACCAGGTTTTTAGGTGGGGTAGGTTGGTATATAGGAATAAGTATAATGACGGTGGGAAACAGGAGAAAAATAGCACAGCAGGAGGGAGCAGACATTTTAGGAGGTAGGAGAGGGATCCTGGTCAGGAAGGTAATGAGAAAAGTGAAAAAGAAGGTGTAGTTAGGGAGGAAATTAGTGAGGATAAACACAGATCAGGATAAATGGCAATAGGGCAGGTAAATATGGGATACTGAGGCACAGCAGTATCAGTGAGAGAGCAGGATGGCTGCATGAGTAAAATTCAATCTCTCTAGTGGGCAGGTGGTATAGCTTGCAAATAAAGAACTAGATAGGAACATATGCAGGGAACAAAACATTCTCAATTAGAGGTCAGCACAAAATAAAAGAGAACAAAAAATGTCTTAATGACAGTCCCTTTTAATTATATAGACCAGTAAAACAGCAGACAAAACTTTTTTTCATTCTTAAAAAACAATTTTTACAGCTCACCACCATTGCAGCTCAAGATAGTAAAAGAAGCAGGCAAACAGACTTTTGCATATAAGCGGCAGTCCAAGGTTTGTTCAGTGCTAAAGGTCCAATAATCCCAGTCCCATGGTGCGATACACACTGACAAGAACAACTGAGTAGTCATAAAAGACTGATACACTCGAAATACTTGTAAAACAAACAAACTCACTATGAGGACAATATAATGACATGGTGCGGAAAAACTACAGCATGGAAAAATTGTTACAGTTACTAGAAAATGCTGAAAATGCCAAGGAACGCCAAAGTTCAAAAGAATTGCCACATGGTCAAGGCCAAGCTTCGAGCTGTAAACTTCCTGGTTATGCTGTGCTTACGTGTCAACCAATTGGGTCATCATCAGAGCGTATCAATCCAAGTAACATATCACTATTTAAAGCTACCAATTTAAAGTGCCAGTACAACAAAAGACACATACAATATTAAAACAAATACAAGAGTGCATATAGGTATAAACACACCTTAATTTGATAAGTGCAAATTCAATTTAGATAAATATAAATCGAGGACAGGGCAAGGCTAGCAACCCTTACCCATACAAAATCAACCACCTTTTCAGATCTTTCAATACAAATACGAATAAAAAAGTACACAGAGGGCAGAGCCAGCAAGTCTGCTCCCCAGGAAGGCAGAGCCATCAAGTCTAACCTCTCTTATTAATAACACATATATAAAATAGCAATCAGAGGGCAGCGTCAACAAGTCTGCACCACTAGGAGGCAGAGCCATCAAGTCTAACCTCCTTTAATAAATTATTTGGGTGGCTAAATAAAAAATAAAAAGCAGGGGCAGAGCCAGCAAATCTGCACCACTAGGAGGCAAAACTGTCAAGTCTAACCTCCTTTAATTAATTATTTGGATAGCTGAATGAGAAACAGAGGGCAGAGCCAGCAAGTCTGCACCACTGGGAGGCATAGCCGTCAAGTCTAACCTCCTTTATTAACAACTGCTACTGCGAACGTAAACATGAAACCGAGCACTGTGAGGAGCACAATTTAAATTTTCTAAAAGGGGCTAAAATCCTGTGCATGCGCACAAACGGCATGCTCCTGTGCATATGCGGGATCTTTCTTTATGCCTTTCCAGTGCATGCACAGGATTTTAACTCCGTTCAGAAAATTTAAATTGTGCTCCTCACAGTGCTCGGTTTCATGTTTACATTGGCAGCAGCTGTTTGTTAAAGCAGGGACAAGAATAACATTTTTTTATGGGTGTTATGAGGAAAACTTGTACTTCGTGACTGCGCCCGGGGCTGACCCATGTTCTAAGCACGATGTGCTTCCGGGACATGGCTGAATTCCGACCGCCCCAGAGAAAACTGTATTTTGGGCAAAATTACAGTTTCAGGTACAGAAACTTCATTTTTACACACATAGGGACATTTTGCAGTACAGATGTGTTAGGTGTGTGCCAGGAGGCACACTTGTTACATTGGTTACAAAATGAAGGGGCAAAGCTGACAGTGCCTCTTTAAGGATATGGACAGAAGTACGGTGCCGTATTCAGATTTGTGATGTAGTATCCTCACTAACACAATCCTCCAATAGGTATAGATGGTAGGCTAAGTGTGAAATGAACATATTCTGCAGACCACACCAATGGTCTATGCAGGCTAGACAATATGTTCACACAGAAAGCAACTCAATATATGGCACTCAAAGCCAAGTTCAGCATGCATAAGGAGACAAAGGAGACCATATTTCCAAATGCCAATGCCCTGCCTGTGCCTACACAGAGAGTAGCACAGCCAAATATGCAGGATACAATAAGGCAGTGCACTGCTGCCCCCTGCTGGATACATGTCCCAAGGGCCCGGTTGTGCCATACCCCCTGCCTTTAGTGATTCCATGGGGGAGGGTGATGGATGAGGCCCAAACTGCCAGTGAGACCTAAGTTGTGTATGAGAGTACTTCACAGAATGATAGATTACAGAGTGTTGATCGTCCTTATATCTACAATACAGCACATCTTCCCTGACGTGCTGTAAATAGCTCAGTAAAGAAATATAATGGACACTGCAATAATTACTTGACCCTGAAGTTAGCAGTTACAGAACTAGTTACAATCTCACACTATAAATTCTGACAATCCCTGCCCCAATTAGTGACACAGTCAGAGCACATGAGGCAACAAAAAAATGAAGTAAATTAATAATTTGAGCTATTGCATAGTATCTTAGTCACAGTGTTGTGTCTTTGACTTTGACAAAGGAAAACATAAAGTTAAAGGGGACATCTATGTGGGAAAATGGCAACCCACAGAAATACAAATAATGTCCTGCTGTCTCACTCCCTTGTCCCTGTACTTCAAAGAGTGAGACACAGACCACTGTGTAAATGTGTGGAGCAGTGGGGTAAGGTCAAAGGGATGGGGTCTCACTCCCTTGTCCCTGTACTTCAAAGAGTGAGACACAGACCACTGTGTAAATGTGTGGAGCAGTGGGGTAAGGTCAAAGGGATGGGGTCTCACTGTTCAGCAGTTCATGGCTGTGCAATTTACAGTGTGGATCCAGCCTAGTGAAGTAGCGGTTGCCCCGTCCAGTGTCACACCCTAGCAGCGAATCCTGAAAACAGACCATTACAGTGACTGTCACTGTAATGGTCTGTTTTTGGGTAGATGCCTTTCTCCCAGTGTTCTGCCTCCTCTCTGAATGAAACAACTCCAATCTGGGGTTGATTACATAGAAATCTTGGGGATAGGCAGGTCAGATCCCCACTGCATGGAGGGTGCAGGGGTGTAGCCCACTGTAAAAAACACTGCATTTTGGGACAGCACAATACCAGTACTGGTAATTTCCTGTTGCTGTGCAGGAGGTTGGCAAAATCACTGTCTACCTCCAGTGGTGCTTCCATGAAGTAGACATCGCAGGATACAGTGTGTACAGAAAGGATAGGAAAGGAAAAAAAAGGTGGAGGAGTTTGTTATACATGAGCAATGAATGAGCTTGGTACATCCAGCAGACAAGACCTGGGTTTGATTCTCACAACCTCCATTTGCATACTGTGTGACTCTGATCAAGTCTCTTAACTGCCCAGTGCTTCCAGGTCTCCCCTGAAAACAGGCACTTGTGCCTAGTGGGCTTTACTCGGTTACCAAACCTCTGAAGTCCTTCTACCATAACTCGATGCTATGGCCAGTGAATGTATCCTAGTTAAACATCTACTAGGAAGCACCAAACCACTTTATATAGTCTGCAACTACAGCCCACCCACAGTAGCTAAATAAGCTCTGCTGGAGTTTATAGACTGCCTCAGAGAGCTATCCTAACATGAACTCATAATCCTGGGGGATTTTAAATTCAGCTGGTTGGAGAAAAGGCCTCAGGCCTACAAGAACCTAATCAACGCTGCTGATCTTCAACAAATAATTGAGGAGTCACATACGCATACTGTAACAGTAAAACAGGGAACCACATACTGCTTGATTGGATCCTTGTATCTAGATCAGAAAGACTCCAAGCAGCAGGGATCCTCCCTGACTCAATGAGGAATCTCACTCCCACATCTAATGTATCTCGAGAAATCATTTCCCCAACCCCCCAAAAAAAATCGTCACTACCAGCAACTATTCCAAGCTTGACAATGAGGCCTTTCTTGATGACCTCTCTAAAGTTAACTGGAAAGATACGGACAACATGACAGATGTAAACACAGCCCTAGACTTTATAACCAACAACCTTTTGTCAGTAATGAACAAGAATGTCCCATTCATACAAAGGAGGTATAAAGGCCTGTGCTCTAAGTGGCTTTCCCCAAACTACCATACTCTGATGAAACAGCGTGACAGGGCCTGGAGCATGTACAAAGCTGCTGGTACAACACAGGACTGGCAAGAGTATGGAAGAATAAGGAATCAATGCAAGTCCACACCATAAAAATAGAGCTACGACTAGCTATAAAAGAACTCTGCAGACAGAAAGCCTGCAAAACCCTAAACACTTCTGGGCTCAAATTAATCATCTCCTAAAAGGCATCAAACCGCCTCCTGTCAGGAACTACGAGTGAATGGCATGCTGGTCGAGGATCCCTAACTCATCGCAGAAGGGTTCAGCAAGTATTTCACTGATATAGACCATTTCAAAGTCTCTCGAACCAACTCCCCTCAATCTGCCCCCCCTCCACCAATCAACAATTGCTTCTGTGCTCACCCACAGGATGTCCTCTGCTGCCCCGATTTCTGTTACAAGGCCCTCACTGCGGCACCCCCAGTCTCCACCGGGATGCCAGAGTGATGGGCTCACTCCACTAGTCCTCCCCAGGATAGGAGAGGAGAGCAATCTTCAGGATGCTCAATCATCTCCTCCCCTGCCAACCCCTGATCACCCGAGTCTGTTCTCGAACTTGGATCGTCAGCCTGGAGCAAGGTGGGATGCCAAGTTCCTCAACCCTCAGTGCCACTAAGTCAGCTCAATATGTCCCTTCTTAATGGTGAATTCCCTCTGCTATGTAAAACTGCCCATGCTGTCCCCATCCACAAAAGAGGAGCCAGGGACTCGATCGAGAACTACCACCCAGTCTTGTTACTCTGTACCTTGGCTAATGGTCTGGATCCCTTTTGCAGGTGGTTAAATCGAATGCTAAGTATAATTTCAAAGCTAAGAAATGAGGTGTAGAGCTGTTTTGAGTGAGAAAGAGATGGAGTAGTTTTGAAAGAGGTGAATATCAGTTTTTTATTGCTTGAAAATGTTCTTGCTGCTTGAAAATTTACTTGTTGCTTTACTATTTCTTCTTTCGTTTTTTTGTAATAAAAAATGCATTTTTTGCAGTGTTGCATTTGTCTGGTTCCTGATTTCAACTTACCAAAGGTTATGAACACAGACAAAGTTAAAGTTGTTCCATGGGTGAGCATGCAAAGAATCCTGAGTCAAGGCATACCTGGGGTGGGCAGTGGCACATGACAAAGCATCCCAAATATCCTGATCGGTACCCTGTGTCATAAGGCCACCGTGGACCAGCGGCACGTGCAGTTGGCTGCCAATGGTCAGGTCACATGCTTTTGTCCCCCTTTGGGCTTCTGTAAAGGTGGTAACCCTATGCACCAGCATATGCGCCGCACATCCCGGGCTTCAAGTTTTTGTCTAAGTGTGTCCTCTCCTTGTGACAGGAAATAGGACTGCAGTGCAGCAAGATTTTTTACTATTCTGTCAATTGCTGGCAGCAATGACAGCCATCTAGTTGGCACATGCCTCAGAAGACTCGTATTCCATGCCACAAAATTCAAAAACTCTTTAAATCTCTTGTTCTTGTGGCAGACCCTGAAAAATGGCTAAACATTTTAGGACAAACACCTCCACATCATATGCCAGTTTGCTGCTGCCTTCTTTGCAGCATTGTGAAGGATGTGAGCAGGGCAGTTTGCTTTTGAAGAGATGGGCAGTTCTCTTTCAGTCTAGTATACACGTCTGACCGCCATATAGTTCACACTGGCATTGTCAGCACCATATGCCAACACAGAGGCCCACGGCAAGGAATGCCTTTGCAAAATAGATGAAATCTGCTCAGTTATGGCTTGAGCAGATTCATCTGGGTCTTCATAGAAGTCCAGGACAGCATTAACCACTCCTTCTTCCTTTTTGAAATACCTTACTACCAGTGAAAATAGTTTTATGCTGCCCTTGTGGGATGCATCAGACGCTACTGAAAATGACACCCCTGGACTTTGCAAGTCTTTCAGAAGGCTTTCCAGAGAATGTGGTCCCAGAACATTCTGTACAATGGCTTCAGCCTTTGTTCTGCCACAGGCATGTTTTTTGGCAGTCTCAGAGTCCCCATACAGCTGACTGGCCAGCTTCAGCCCACAGTCCATGGAACTGTAAGACATGTTGTGCTGCACTGCATGGAACACCTCAGCTGCTTCTGGTGCAGTAACCTTCAGCTCCGTTCTATCCACATTAGTAGTTCTGGCCCACTTTGTCATCAGATGGCTGTGTTTGGCTTGCTGGATTGCCGTCTTGTGTTGATCGGTGCTCTCATGTCTTGTTAGATCATTTCGTCCACCATGTGACACCAGGATTTCTCACCTACAGTATCTGCAGGAGGCTTTAATGTTGCTGCGCTTGTCAACCCAGTTGAACTCCGTCTTCCACACGTCTTGCCACTTGCAGAGTCTCTTATTGTTTGAGGATGCAGTCAGTGCAGATCGCTTCATTCTTTGAGCCCCGGTACTTACCTGCTCAATTTGACATAAATGTTGCAATATGCTTTTGGTAGATAATCAACTCACATTAACTGTTGCAATATGAATCTTATATTCATTGGAGAAACTATAACATATGTGCCAATCATTGTCTAAATGCACAGTGTAACTTCGCCTTACATGGCAGCCAGACAAAGCACCAGAAGAGCAAGCCAGCCATTATGTCTACAGGTCATATGACACAAATACATCATCACAACAGCTGTGGAGGCAGTTAACAGCATGGAATCTCATTATTTCATGGGCCTTGGCCCTTATGTTGGAAGCATAATGCAACAAACACACTGCTACCAAACAAAGCTAGACACACTGACTGAAAAGAATGACTAAACAGGGTTAACAATTAACTAGTTACAAATGACATCTGTCTGGAGTAACGTACATACAGCAAACCTTGGTTTGAATGATCCAGCTAACAAAATAAACATAACAGCGATGCTCCGCAAAAGCTCAATGACAGACAGCTAAAAAAAAACCACCAAATTTTAACTGGAGCCACGGCCACCACCACAACTACGATACTAAAAAGGTGTGGGCCAAACATTTTGAACACTTTACCAACAGCCCCTGTGATGGTCTGAGTCACTTTTGTCACCAGGGTGAAACTGTCTCCACTCAAAGAAACACATGCACATCAGAAAGACACTGCAGTACCACCCAAAGAGATATATCACACAAGGCTACACATGCCATGTTTCATGCAAATCAGCTGGACGGCTGCCTCTGCCATAAAAAAGTGTGAATTGTAAAAGCAATAAAAAAATCTAAAACAATAAAATAAAGCTCATGATTGTGTTGAGCAAACTTATTCACAAACTGTTATTCACCATTAAATTTTACCAGAGAATCAGGCCTGTCATCTTCTTTTCAAAATGTTTCCATTTGCCATCATATAATTTAAATATGGGCAAGCGTGTGATATCTGGATGAGTGTGAGTGGGCACATGTGGGCTCTGATAAACTTGAGATGCAAAAAGAAACCGTAGCTTTGCGTTAATCTATCTCAGGAATCTGTGGTAAGACACTCTGTTAGCTCAGGTCTATGTAACTACAGATCCTTGAAATTTATTAGCACACATTGCAGTTCTAATTTTCAGCACCCAGGCTAGTCAACTTGTTTTATATGCAGTACTGTATATAAATGATTAATTTTTCCCTGGCACGCATGCTGTCACCATGATTCATTATAATTCCAATAGCGGACATGCCAAGAAACACAACAGCAGGCTAAGCAAGCAGTATATTGTAATAGATAAAGGCTAGCATGTTGGCAGGCACCACTTGCCACTTTTTTACATTCATGACAGCATCTAATATGACACTGGAGACTGGAACAAATAACAATAGCAGAATTCAGTATGACGAGTTTCTCAGCTGATGACATAGATTACAGACACGCTGACATTCCCAGTACAGAAGCATGCAAGAGAAGGGGCCAGCCTTTCCCCAATAATTATGTTCTAAATTATTGTAAAGAAATTACATCTGCCAGCCCAGAGACAACTACATGGTGCACGAATGGTTACAGTTTGTCTTGGCTAGCCCCTAAATGTATTTGTTACACAAGACAAGACAACTTGCCAGGCAGCAGGGGAAAATCAATCTCATCTATGGCTGTCATGATAACAAACGAATAAGGCTGTAAAAGCAAACCAGTTTTCTGCTAGGAGGGAGCACACATTGTGGCCTCTGCCCATTGTCCACTAATTTCACTATAAATAGTGACTGCGAAAATCTACCAGCCCCACAGATATTTCCACTGGCCTAGATGGTGTACATACTGAAGTGTTGCCTTCTCCAGTACAAGCCAGCAGGGCTATGAAAATCTTACTAGCCCAATACCAAAATCTACCAGCATTTTGGCTAGCGGGCCGGTACAAATTATTCAACCCCTGCATAAGCCCAGCGTTTTGCAAAAATTGCCTGGTTTGGTTTGACAGTTATAGCAAGAGTACAGATGTATTTATTGAAAACATCTCTACACTGCTGAATAAGAAACTAGGCTCAAACAACTGCTTCAATAACATCACAAATGACAAAAAAAAAAATTAAAAACATAAATGCTGTTCAGTAGAATCACATTCCCCTCTGCATCCCCTGACTACACACATCACATTTTATTTTACTAGAACAGTGAAAAAGATGCTGGCTAGGCTAGACACCCACATACCTGACTTATTGCAGCAGAATTCACTCCTTAGGTGGCAGGTATGCACTTCTCACCGACTTCCTCTTGATGTCTCCAGTAGTTCAGACTGACAGGCAAATGAGGCTGATCCTGAAGCTCTGGCTGCCCCTAATTAACTACAAGTGACAGCGACTACAGCTCTTCTATTTGTTTTAGCTTTGTCCTCTTCACGTAGATGGGCGTACAGCACAGCAAGTGGCAATCTCGCTGCACCTGCTATAGCCTCTGCCTTTATTCCTGATCTTGACCCTGGCGAGTGGTGACTAGTGACCTGACCCAGCAAAGAAAGAACAGTCTGCAGGCTCTGCAGCAAATAAAAACCTCTCCTTCCTTGGTCTGGAGACAATCTGCCTGGTCCTGGCGATGTGAGTCAAGATCCCTACTTCCTTGGTCCTTGCTGTTGCTGAGCCTGTGACTGCCGCTGATTACTCGCCGCCCTTCACTTCGTTTCAGTCCTCCTTCAATTTCCAATTCTGTCTGACTAGTCTCACCATGGCACAAGCAGCTAAAAACTGGCTCTCCAGAGACTCCAGCATTTAAACATGCCGCCAGTCAATAACCACACTCCCTGATGACTCGGCATCCATGCAGCAGTCATCAGATGTCATGGAGGTGTGGACCTGATTGTGAACCCTGGGGGCGGGGACAAAAAAAAATTCAACTCACTGTACGCCACTCTATAGCACTGCGGACCTGATTGGGAGAAGGGTGCTACCGCCCACCCCCCCCACAAAGCCCGCAAAACCACAGCACGAACAAAGGAGGTTAAGCCATGCAGACGCAGTCACAGTCAGTCGCCGTGATGACCAGATGCCACCGGCAGCATAGCGTGCCACCTCCCACCCCCCTGACAAAGCCCGTGACCAGACGCCGCTGCCCGCTGGCCGTAGGATGGGGATAACTGCTGTTGCTTGCTGACACTAAACTAAAGGAAGAGACAGACTCGGAGAGGACATCTGGCAGATAGGGTTTGTGCAATGCCTTGTTTTTTTGCTGGAAGGTGCAAAGCTGGACATTTGGCATCCCACGGCTGGGGAGAGTGGGAGCCGGGATGAGACCTCTAAAACCGGGACTGTCCCATGGGAAACGGGACGGGGATAACCATACTGGTACAACCCTGCATTGCGCCGCATAGGGGGCTCAAAGTTGAGAACGTGCAGAGAAGGAACAACTCCTGGCCACCCACAGGTGGGTTGCAGTATTGCAGGGTGCAACACAGCAGCCAGCCATGGGTGGCCACCAACCCACCAGAACACTATCCACAAGCACACACTGAATCCTGGTGGTCATGTGGAACCCCCCCCACACATAGCCGCGATTGTGCGGTATTGTGTAAAAATAAATCCCTGGTAGTCTAGTGGCCCCCCGAGTCCCCGATTCCCCAATAAATATAATACATGATCATCCCTGGTGGTCTAGTGCCCCCTTCCACCCAAGTCCCTGATAACCATCCCTGGTGGTCTAGTGGAACCCTCCCACCTGTTGCCATGATCACGGTAAACCTCTGTAATTAAATGCCCTTGTGATCCAGTGGCATCCTCACCCCTCCCACCCACACAGAACCCCAGTCACCCAGCTCCCCCCCATCATCGGGTGGGTGGCTGCATCCCACCCGCATACCTCCCAGCTGCCTGCCGAATGACAGGTGTATTAAGTAAGCCCATTGGTCCCCAGTGTCGACTCAATGGCTTGCAGGGCATACTGTACTAGACAGTCCCAAATATGTGAATGTATGTAAAGAGAGAGAGGTAAGCAACCTGCCACTATCCATTGCTATAGATCCCTACACAGTCTATAGCATTGCATTACAACTGTTCTGAGAGCTGCATCCTACTGACATTACCATGATACGTATAGAACAAATTAGGTGAGTCATCTGTTCTAGGTTTGGCTGCACCCCTCACTCTCCATGTAGTAGCAAAAAATCTGCTTTTATAAGCAACTTAAAAAAATTGGTTTTGTTACACCTAGCAATACTGACTAGCTTCCGGGACCAATGCAGGGCCCTTTTACAGTGTTTAAATTGGAAATGTATAGGTGGGGGCACTCTTCTATTTAGACTTCTAGGTGGTGGAACTCTCCTACAGTAATCAATGGAGAAAGATAACAGAGGTAGTGGAACTGTCATACAGTTTTTTAAGAGGTGGTGGAAGTGAGTTCCTGTGTGCTCCTGCCAAAGATAACCTCTTCTTTATGAGAATCATAACTATCTGGTGTCTCATAGATACATAGATACATAGACAGTGTCGGCAGATAAGGGCCTATGGCCCACCCAGTCTGCCCATTTGAGCTTGTAAGTTCAGTTTATTTTTTCTTAAAAGTCTGTTGCCCCATACCCCTCACCTCCAGAATTCCTTTATGTCTATCCCATGCATTCTTAAATCCCATGATTGTTTCAGCCCCCACCACTTCCTCGGGCAGGGTGTTCCACTCGTCCACCACCCTTTCTGTGAAGAAATTCTTCCTCATGTTTCCTCTGAATTGTCCTCCCTCCAACTTCATCCCATGCCCTCTAGTCCTGGAACATCTTTTTCGCTTAAAAATAGTGTATTCCTGCACCCTGTTCCTCCCTGTGAGACACTTGTATGTCTCTATCATATCCCTCTCTCCCTCCTCTCCTCCAGGGAGTACATGTTCAGTTTCTTCAACCTGTCTTCATAGGACTTGTGATGCAATCCATGCACCATCTTTGTTGCCCTCCTCTGAACCTTCTCTACCCTGTCTATGTCCTTACGTAGGTATGGTCTCCAGAACTGTACACTGTACTCCAGGTGGGGCCTCACTAGTGTCATGTACAGCAGAATTATGACCTCCCTTTTCCTGCTGGTGATGCCCCTGCCTATACATCCCAGCATCCTATTTGCTTTACCTGCTGCCTTGTCACACTGTTTCCCTACCTTGAGGTCATCAGAGATGATAACCCCAAGATCCCTTTCCTGCTTGGTGCATGCTATATCCTCACCCCCAACTGATATATTGTGCCAGGGGTTTTGTGCCCCATATGCATTATCTTGCACTTCTTTGCATTGAATTTCAACTGCCAAACCCCTGACCATTCTTCAAGTTTCTGCAGGTCCCTTCTCATTCTGTCTACATCCTTTGGTGTGTCTACTCTGTTACAGAGCTTTGTGTCATCAGCGAACAGTGAAATTCTGCCTTCTAGGTTCTGTGCAATGTCACTGATGAAGATGTTGAATAGGACCGGTCCCAGCACTGATCCCTGTGGTACCCCACTGGTCACTCTTCCCTCTGTGGAGTGACAGCCATTTACCACCACCCTCTGTGTCCTGCCACCCAGCCAGTTACCTACCCACCACACTACTGTCCTGCCCACACCCATATTCCCCAGTTTGTGTAATAGTCTTCCATGTGGCACAGTGTCAAAGGCCTTGCTGAAGTCCAGATAGGCCATGTCCACTGCCCTCCCTGATCCACCTCCCTAGTCACCCAGTCAAAAAATTCAACGAGGTTGGTCTGACATGACCTCCCCCTGGTGAAACCATGCTGCCTTGGTCCTGTAGTCCATTGACAACCAGATGTTCCACCAATCTCTCCTTCAGTAGTGCTTCCATGATCTTCCCCACTACCGAGGTGAGGCTGACTGGTCTGTAGTTCCCTGCTTCCTCTTTGTTCCCGCTTTTGTATAAGGGGACTACATCTGCTGTCCTCCAGTCTTTGGGTACCTCCCCTGTTTCCAGTGATCAGCTAAACAGGATAGCCAGAGGTTCAGCCACCACCACTCTTAGTTCTTTGAGGACCCTGGGGTGCACCCCATCTGGCCCCATTGCTTTATCAACTCTTATTACTTCCAGTTCCTTCAGGACCCTTTCTCGTGTAAAGGGACTTGTGTCCATTTCTGCACCATTCTCACCCCTTGTACTCCCTTCAGACCCATTACCCTCCTCTTCCTCAGTAAAGACTGAGCAGAAATACCTGTTCAATATGTCAGCTTTACTGTTGTCATCCTTCACGCGGCCCCCATCCTCCCCCTTCAGTCTCCCTACCCCTCTCTTTGTCTTTCTTTTTTCACTTATGTACCTGTAAAAGGTTTTGTCCCCTCTACCCACTGATTTTGCAATGTGTTCTTCTGTCTGAGTTTTGGCTTCCCTTACTGACTTCCCTGCCTCCCTTTACTTCTCCTGGTACTTCTCCCTATCCCCTTCTGCCTGTGTCCTTTTGTATTGCCTGAATACAATCTTTTTGGCTTTCACTTTCTTTGCTACCTCTTTGGAAAACCATAATGGTCTCCTCTTCCTTTTCCTTTTGCTAACCTGCTTAATGCATAATTCTGTTGTTCTTGTAATCCTCATTTTAAATACTGCCCACTGTTCCTCAACCCCTGATTCCTGTCCCATTCCCCTTAATGCCTCTTTCAAGTATCTCCCCATTTTCCCAAAGTCTGCCCCCCTAAAATCCAGGATACGTGTTTTTGTGTGGTTTGGTTCTGCTCTTTCTGTGATTTCAAACCACAATGACTGGTGGTCACTGTTCCCCAGGTGCTCCCCTACTGTTACCCCCATCACACTGTCCCTGTTTGTGAGCACAAGGTCCAGTATTGCCTTCTGCCGAGTTGGTTCCATGACCAGTTGCTTGAGGAAGGCACCCTGAAGGGAGTCCAGGATAAATCTGCTCCTAGTTGATGCTGCTGCTGGGATGCTCCAGTCCACGTCTGGAATATTGAAGTCTCCAACCAGTACTACCTCGCCCTTGTCTGCCATCCTTTGGATGGCTAGCATCAACTCATATCTGTTTCTTCTTCCTGGGCTGGTGGTCTATAGACCACACCTGTGCGGATAGCTGTTCCATTTTCCTTTCCAGCTTAACCCACAGTATCTCTCCCCATTTTGTTCCTCCTGGATTTCTGTGGCCCTTATGTCATTTTTCACATACAATGCCACTCCTCCTCCTCCCTTCCTGCCTGCTCTGTCTCTTCTGAATATGTTGTAGCCAGGTATGGCCATCTCCCAGTCGTGGTTATCATTACACCAGGTTTCAGTGATGGCCACAATGTCCAGGTCTGACTGCACAATGACAGCCTCCAGATCTTCCATCTTGTTGCTAAGGCTCCCGGCATTTGCACACATGGCTTTCCATGATTTGACCTCCCTAGGCTGTTTTACTGTTCTACTCCAGCCCCTTTCTTGGTTCTCCTTGTTGTTTGCCCTTCTGCTGAATTTTGCCCCTTTTCTGCCTATCCACCTCTTGGGCACTAATCTCCATCTTTTGCACACTGCTTTGCAGAGATAGCTACTCCTCTGGTTCACTGGTTCCACTGCTAGCTGTGGGGGGTGAGCAAGTAGGTACCCTCCTTGCTGGCCTGCCACCCCCCTTTGCTAGTTTAAATGCTTGTCAATGTAGCATTTAAACTTATCATTGAGGGCTTGGATTCCCCTCCGGATGGATGCAGGGTCAGGGCTTGAACAAACTTCCATCCCTCCAGGTGGGTCCCCAGTCACCAATGAATCAAACCCTTCCTCACAGCACCAGTTCTTCAACCATGAGTTAAAGTTCCTGGTGCATGCACTCCTATGCTCTCCCTTGCCTCTCGCAGGTAGTACTTCTGAGAAAGTGACAGTAGTAGCTACTTGCTTGAGACCCCTCCCCAATTTCCTAAACTCTTCCTGAATTTCCTTTGGCTCCCCATTTTCCAGGTCATTAGTACCTAGGTGGATAATGACATCCAGCTCACCCTCCCATCTTGCCTTCCCAGTGATCCCCAGGATCTTCCTTCCATCCCTCCATGCCATGGCACCTGGTAGGCACCTCACCTCCCTGTCCTCCCCCTCCTGTGTTCCTAGCTGGATCCCTCTTATGATGGAGTCCCCCACCAGGATTCACTTCCTCCTCCTCTGGGGTCCACTGCTTTCCCCGCTGAGGTCACCTCCTTGGCTAACCTCCACATCCTTTCCTTCCGCTTCTCTGGGTACCTCTATTTGGTTGTCCTCGTTTGCCAGTGTGGCATATGAGTTCTTGAGTGAAATAGGATCTGGGATGTGCCTCTGCCTGACTGCTCTAACCCTCCCTGAGCCCACTGTCATCCAAGTGCTCCTCGTTCTCGGCATCCTTTGAGGCAGTTGCATTGGACTGGGTGGTCTCTGGATAGGGGTGATGGTACTCCTGACCCAGTTTACTTCCGCTCTGAGTCTGGCTACCTCATCCCGCAGTCCAGAGAGATGCATGCAGATAGGGCAGCACCTCAGTGTCCAGAAGGTTTGCCTGAATATGGCTGCCCCACAGCCACTGCATTGCACCACTCCCCACATTATACTGCTATTCCACTACTTGTCTGCTACTGAAGCTCTCCTAGTTCCCTTTTTATTAATTTACTGTCCTAAAAATCCTGCCACTGATCCTCAGATAATTTTCTTAAAAAAAAAGAAACCAATAAATAAATAAATGAGTCAAAACACTTGTGCTGAGGGTGGGCTTCTTCCCCTTATGCCCTCCTACTTCACCCCTAACTATACCCTGTGTTTAGCTCCCTCAATCAGATTTAACAGGGCATATAATTAAGAGCTGGGGGAAGGAGGGAGGGGGTGAAAATTTGCAGCAATTAAAGACAGCACAGAATTACACCACCACTATGTTTTAAATTTTCAACAGCCCAAAAACAATTATAAGTAAAGATAACAAAGAAAGTACAGTGTCACTAAAAGCCCACAATCTAAGTTTAAAAGAAAAATAGCAATTACCAGTTATTCTAAAGCACTGAATTGAATATGTTTCTCAAAGCTTATATAATGTACATTAAGTTACATTAATTTGTATTTATTTATTTTACCAGGAAAAGACTCCATTAAGCAAGGCTTATTTTCAAGAAGGTCGTGGGTAATACAGCATACAAGGTCACTTCAAAGAAGGCAATGATATACAGCAGGGTAGTACAGGATACAGCACAATACAAAAGACACAGGCCTGGATGTTCAGAAATGCGCCAAAGCCTGGCACAGGTCCAGTGCAGTGAAAATCTGATGCGTCATGTCAACTGAAGCCATATTCAGATGTTGTGCAGGCCGAACAGCACCAGCGCAACGTGGCTGAATATGGCAGAGTTGCACCATGATGCAGAGTTGTGCCATGGCGCAAACAGAGATGCTCCAGCGCAACCGTGGCAGCAGAGCAGCACAACAACAGAGGGGGGCAGGGCACAGAGAACAGACCCAGGGACAGAGCCATGGAAGCACAGTGACAGGCCACAGGAGGCCTCCATCAGCAGGGCACAGCAGGACACACACAGGCACCCAGACACTGGACCCCAGAACACAACAGTGGCATGGATAGCAGGTGACAGGAGGTGCCAATGGAGG
Organism: Neoceratodus forsteri; assembly: GCA_016271365.2. Taxonomy (NCBI): domain Eukaryota; kingdom Metazoa; phylum Chordata; order Ceratodontiformes; family Ceratodontidae; genus Neoceratodus; species Neoceratodus forsteri. The sequence continues at coordinate 651,766,922 of CM057450.1, read as the reverse complement.
GCCACCAAGAGAGCGCCCCCAGCAGGCTGCTGGCCGTGCCCCCATGAGACCATAGCAGGCCACACCTAGGACCATGCAGCCATGCACACACATGCCACACAGGCACACAGGGAGCCCACACAGTGGGCACTGAACAGGCTGGGTTGCAGACAGTGTGGCAAACCACATGGGACAGGCCGCACAATGCCAAGCAGAGGACCCCAACACAGTATGTGGACAGTAGTACCCGACCAACGTCTTGGCCATGTGCCACCACCATGCACACACCCGCCACACACCCCTGACTGCCACTCAATGCACAGTCACTGACCCAGGGAATGGACACCACCACCACAGTGGGACACACCGCAGCACACAGCAGGTAACTACGGAAGCACAGCTCTTGCCCCCTCTCATGCACACAACATGGACAGACACTTGGCCACTGCAGCATTGCTCCTCATGCCACCTGTAAAGTAGACACAGACACAGGCAGGTATGCCAGAAAATATCTATATATAAAACAACTATGTACAAAAACAGCAGCGACTGGGGAAGGGTAGGTACAGTGAGGGAAGGGGACAGGGAACAGGGACTGTACAGTGGGAGGGGGGACTGTAGGGAAAAGTTCAAAAGGGGAAACAGGGGAAAACAGGAGCAACTCTAGTGATGGCCCTGTCCAGCCACCCTGGCAAGCCTTCTCTCCCTCTTCTCCACCACCATCATTCTCCACATGGCCACCACCACCTCAAGTATGCTTGAGACCATGAGCAAGGTCTGCCACATAACCTGGCTCAGCATCCGGTGCTGTGGTCTCCTCACTGGACACTGGACACCTATAGCAAGGGACAGGACAGGTGATCAGTGCAATGGCCCAAGGAACCATGCCCACCCACAGTGCACAATGAGCAGTGGGACCACACACCCCTGGAGGGCCTTGAGTGGCCACCCGCAGGGGGGTGGGCCAATGCCAGCCAGCAACACAGTGCACCACGATGTTGCACAGAGGTGATCCCCACTGCACAATGGCCACACAGCAATAACAGTGGCAGCCGGGTGCACTCTCACCCCACCAACAGCAAGCACACATGTCCAATGGACACGGCACAGTGGCATGCACCACGCACAGTGTGACACACACAGCTGCCACGGCACATGGCACAGGCGGCCATGGCCACACCCACTCCCTCCTGCCACCCCCCATGTACAGTGTGAAGGACCATGACAGTGCTTACCTGCCCCTTGTGGTGCTGCTGATGCCTGTCCTCCTTCATCAGGACACACTGCCCGGTCTCGTGCTGCTGTGGCGCTGGCCCACCTGCAGTCCTCCGGCCCTGGGAATGGAAAGAAGACAGGTGCACATCAGTAACTGACCACAGCAGCACCTCCCCAGCCCTCTGTGCACATGGTGTGCCCCTGCCTGACATGTCCTGCATGCCAGCACAGCTGCGTCACAATGCAAGTGGCAGCTGGCAATGCCACTCTGTGATGTGCACGATGACAGCATACCCCACTGCAGGGCATGCCAGGCAGCAAAGCCAGCATCATAGGACAGCACCAGGGCAGACATGCAACATGGGATGACTTACCTGACTGGGGCATGGCACCATGCCTGGCATGTGCCTGAAGCCTCCTAAGGTGGTCAGGGTCCTGTCTCATGAGGTCCCCAATCCGGTGCCTGCACTGTTCTGCAGTTCTTGGCACCCCGGTCCTCTGCTCCAGACCAGCAGAGATAGCCTGCCACACACTGCCCCTGGCATACTGCAGGGGTATCTGGCCAAAGAGCTGTGGGCTGTGGGGCTCCACACAGGCCACCAGGTTGGCAAGCTCCACATCTGATCAGTTATGGACTTGGCATCTCCTATCCTGTGCCATTGCAGTTGCTCTGGTTTGGCAGTGAAAATGGCGGGAGCAGGTGCACATGTCCGCCACGGGTGCCGGATGAGTGATATGCAGGAGACTGCGCAGTGCCCACCCATTGTGCAGTGCTGGAAATGTGCAGTGAGCATGGCTAGGTGGGAGTCACGGGGTCATGGAGAGGACCCAGGGGTCAGAGGGCAGCGGTCAGCACACAGTGCACATGAGCACAATAGGGAACATGCCATCATGTGCAAAGTGGAAGTTGCCAGCCATGTGCAGCTTGCGCAGTGCCAATACATCGTGCTGTTTGCACGTCTTGCGCAAGTGACACCATAACAGCACAGTGTACATATGCACTGCAGGTCCGAGCACTGTGCATGTGTGGGCATTGCGCTGCCACTTGCTCTGGCGCGATACCATTGCACACGGCGCATTATCTCGATATTCAGACACCACATGCAAATGTGCTCTTCAGCCAATGCATGATGCAGTGGGGTGCATTTGCACGTCATTACTGTTGCACAAAACCTCATTTGCATGCGTTGCGCCTCTTAAGTGCCACGGAACAGCACAGGCCATGGACCGGTATTGCAACCTTGATAGGTAAGTGGTAGATGCTGCTGCAGCACACTGGAAGCAGACAGCACTGCAGGGTGGGAAGGACCAGGGAGATGCTGCCACTGACACACTGTGCTGTCAATGTCCACAGGAGGCAACGTGTCAGCATAAGAGGAGGGCAAGGAGTGGGGGCCTGCATGAAAGTGCAGGACCAACTTCACTAAGGGTGAGACAGATGCCCTGTTTGAGGCCTACCTCGACAGGGAGGTCCTGTTGAGTGGTGCTATGGGCACACCACAGGCCAGGGCTGGTGCATGGGAAGAGGTGGCGACCTACATGAACCAGCACGGCAGCCACCAGTGGTCAGTGCAGGAGTACCGCAAGAAGGTTGGGACTGACAGGTGGCAGATACAAGAGGAGGTGGCAGCCATCAGAGTGTCCCGTAATGCCACCAGAGGAGGGCCAGTGGATGCACCCACACTGACGCCGACAAAGGAGTTGGTGGCAGCCACCACGCACCACACCATGGTGGAGGGTGTGCCTGGAGGAGGCTTCCAGATGGGTGGCAGTCAATCACTGCATGGTATGTTTGTCAGACATGCACAGCTGGTGGCCTGGAGAATACTTACATGGGCATGCTGGCGTGCATGCAGTCGTCATGCATGTCATGTGCACGTATGTGCATCCACGTGCATGCAATGCTGCAGGACTCAAGCAGAGGCAGTGTCCAGGGGGGCACATGTGGGCATTGTATCACTGACACACCATCCTTCTCTTGCAGCACCAGCATGCCTCCTTACAGAGGATGGGGTGCTGGCAGCAGCAGTGGCACCCGTGGACACAAGTACAGCCCTGGAGGATGAGCCTTCTACATCCACTGACACCCAGAGGCCCGACAGGCTGCAGCTCAGCACCATGGTGCCTGTGGATGTCCTAGACCTAGGGTTAGATGAGGCCCTGGATGTGATCCTGCAGGATGCCAGCCTTGGTGTCCTGTGTGCAGAGACATAGATCGGGGTGGGGTCTGACTCCGATGACGACTACTCACAGCTCCTGGACAGCATGGGGAACACTGTGGGTGTGTCAACCCTGCTGGCAACACAGTCAGGTACCATTCCCAGCACTATGCCAGCGGCAGAACAGCTGCCTGCCACCACTGTGGGTGTACCGGTGTGCATTGCCACAGATGTGCCCTGTGGTGGTGCAGTCATGCAGGTGCAGGGCAGTGTACAGCAGCCAGACGGGCAACGGCAGCAGGCTGCGGGTGCCACTGGGCAGCCAGCACAGGATCCACCACCAGTGCACCTGCTGTGCCCATTCCCCCTGCAGACCCCACTGTGCAGCATCCACCAGAAAGGGGGTCTGTGCAGCATGGCAGAACACCACCAGAGGAACGGCGTCCCACCTGGGAGTCCCAGGATGCTGACCATCTGGCTGAGCACAACCGGCTGCTGTGGTGTCTGTTCAGCAACAGGTGCTGCTCACCACTGGGGTGTGTGCACTGTGTGTGGAGGTGTGCCAGTTTGCCGAGCAGCATGAAAGGGGTACTGCGCAGATCCTGGAGGGGATGCAACACATGCAGGAGGCCATGACTGCATCCTTGGATCGCATTGCTAGTGTGATTGTGGATGGCTCTGTATTGCTGGCTGCCACAGGGTATGACCATGCACAGGAGACCCCCCACAGCATGCTGTCCACCCCATGGACCTGGCGTTGGGCAACCCCAACACAGTCGATGTCGGGCTCTGATGTAGGCATCCCAGGCATGCCCAGGGTTGGCGTGTTTGGGCACCTGTTGCAGTCCTGTGCTTCCACCCTTGGGGGTGCTGTTGCACGCACCCCTGGCTAATGTGCAGCATGTGGCTGCTGATTGGCCCCCCAGTGTGGCTGCCCCCTTGGCCATGGTGGCTATGGTACCATGCAGCAGCCCTGATCTGCAGGTTACCCTGACCGCGGTCTGCAGCTGCTGCCCTGTGTGCACATGGGCTGCCTGTGTGTGTGCATGCCCGGCTGTTGGACCATGTGGCGTGGACGTGATGAGGGCAGTCTAGCACCGGTTGTGCCTGTGCCCCGGTGCAATGCATCTGATCCACTCCACATTCCAACTCCTGGGGGTGTGTGTGTGTGTGTGTGTGTGTGTGTCGCTGTGTGTGGTTGAGTGCCACTAACTCCCCTACCCCTGTATCACGCCTCTGTGTGTGTATTCCCATTGCCATGCATGCCCCTGCATGTGTGCTGTACCTGATTGTGTGGCCCATGCATGTGTACCGCACCACCTACCTGTGTTCACCACAGTGTTCCTGTGCAAAAGTGTCATGGTTGCATCATGCCTGCTGCAGCAGTCGGAGGTCCCTCCACCCAGGGGATGGCTGTCCACCACCTTCCAGCCCCCTATCTCCATCGTCCCCTCCACTGTTGCCCTCATCAGCCTCAACAGCTATCCCATGGTCAATGGCCTTGTTGTGCAGTATGCAGCAGGCCAGGAATAGGCCACAGGCTTTCGAGGGGCTGTACTGTAGATCACTGCCTGACCTATCTAGGCAACAGAAATGTGCCTTCAGCATGCCAAAGTCATGCTTGATGATGTTGTGCATGCTGGCGTGTGCCTCATTGTGCCATTCCTCTGCTGGGGATGACAGGCATTGGTAGGGGGTGAGCAGCCAGGGCCTCAGCGGGTATGCATTGTTACCTGTGTGGAGAATGACATGGTTAGCCCTCTGCTATGCTGTTCTGCGCACCTTGCCTGTCCCTAGCGCCCCCGCAACCATGCGCACCCTGCCCACCCCCTCCCCAGGACTGCTCTGCCCATCATCCCTTGTCCATGCCATACTCACCCACTAGGTGGCCCATGGGGATTTCCCCACATTCAAACCTGTGGTACAAAGCAGAGCTGTGCCAGACGAATGTGTCATGTGCACTCCCAGGGTGTATGGCACAGACATTGATGATGTGTCACGTGTCATCGCACATCATCAGGCAGTTGATGCTCGGGCTCTCCTTCCTGTTAATGTACACCACTCCCTCGGGGCCAAGTGGCATGTGGATGCCCATGTGGGTGCAGTCAATGGCCCAATCACTCCAGGCATGCATGCCACCATGTGGAAGTCCTGCATGTTTGTGTATGCTCTGCCTGTGTGCTGGGGAAAGGGATGAATTCCAAAGCACGTAGCAGCAGGGCATTGAGGAACTGTGTGAGGAGGTGGGACGTGGCTGACTGGGTGGTACCCATGGTGTCCCCTGTTGATCATTGGAAGGTGCCCATGGTGAGCAGGCACATGACAGCAGTCACCTTTGTATCCACGGACATGGTGTGGCTCCGTCTGGTAGGTGCCTGCATCTCCTCACTGCACAGCTCACAGAGCTACCTCAAAATGGCCCTGTTCAGGTGGTACTGGCCCACAATCTCTGTGTCACTATAGTTCTCAAAGGTGATGTGGGCACGGTACCACCTGTGTTGGGCATACCGCAGATGTGACCTTCGTCAGCCACATAGCTGTTCCTCCTGCCTCCTCACACCCCTCATTACTGCCAGTGCACACTGTCCACCTCTCCTGCTGTCCGCTGTCCCCCTGGGTGGTTGGCTGCTGGCTATGTGCCACCCTGATACACTGATCTTGTGTGTGTGTGTGTGTGTCTCTCTCTCTCTCTCTGCCCCTCTCTCCCTCTCCCACGTGACCTCTCTGTCCCTCTCCCTCTGTGTCTGGTCTTGTGTCTGTCTGTCTTTCTGTCTCTCCCTATCTCTCCCTCTCACTCTCACTCTTGACGCAACTGCTGTCTGTGTGTTTGCACCATGTTTTTATAGGAACAAGTCTGGTCGGTGCAACTTCAATTTGCTCCACACTTGTGCCATGGTTTCACAGCTGAATATGCCATTGCACTGGATATTCTTGGGAATGCCCCCTGCACTTGCGCCACATACATTATACTTGCACATTGGTGCAATGGATTTTGCGCTGTGCAATGGCTCCTGCTGAATATGGCTCCTCGGTGCAATTCCATACTTGCGCTGGCACAACTCAGTTGCGCCATGCGCAACTGCTCTGAATATCCAGGCCACAGTAGTAATAGGATTCAGTAAAACAACATGGAATTACAAAGGGAACATTAGGCAACAAAGATTTACATAGGTAATAAGAAGTTCAATTGTATACAGAGACAATAAAATATAACTTTGTGGTATTATTCTGGTAAGTATTTGTCATACAGGCAGCAACCTCTCATAGTAAGGCATCAAGCACAATTAAGATAGTTAAGCCACAAGAACAGACATCAGTACAGAGGACATTAATGAAGGAGTTTTAAAAACTGTATGGCTAAACAGGGATTCTAGCTGTAGCAAGGTTTGCAGATTGCTCCATGCTGTGCGGATGACACAGCTGACTGTGGTTTTTCCAAACATTGTGGTGTACCTCAGGATATCCCAGGAAACTGATGGTATGTTTCCTTACGGCATGTAGTATACCTCAGGGTATCCCATGAGGATGAGGTTACTTTTCCTTAGGGCTTACTGACTGTAAGACCTACGAAAGAGACTTGTGATGTAGGTTTCTAGTGCAGCATGAAACCTGTTAACAGAAACAAAACAAAGTTATTTATAGCCCAACAATAGTGCATTACCCTACTACTGCATTGAAGAACTGGGTCCAGCAGTGGACTCAGTGCTGAACGACCTGCCATGGATTTCATGTTTCAAGTTTATTTGTCTGGGTAAGGTAATTGAACACAGCTCATTTACAATGACACCCTTCATTCCCTACTGTATCAAAGTAAAAAAATATATATTTTTGCATGGTACATTAGGCGTTCCTGGTAAGTAGTCACTGGGAAAAGGGTAAAGGTACTAAGGAGAAGAGAGGTCCCCTAACAACAATCAGGGCAGACACAAGCACAGCTGAAAGGGATCATGTTGGGAGTGGTGCAGTGCAATGTATGTGGAGCAGCAGTCTTCAGAAGGACTTTCTGGGAACTGTGGTGCTACCCTAGCTGCAGGCACCTCTCTGGGCTGAGGGTGGAGATTGTCAGCCTCCAGTATGAGTTGGCTATGTTTCAGGGAATTGCCTCCCCCACCACATCTACACCCACTACCTGAAAGATGGATCAGCAAAATGAGTGGGTGGACTACAGTGGGCTCAGGGAAGGTGAGAAGGCTGGATCAAAAATGCATCCCCCACCCAGAGCAACTAAAGAACTCTGATGCAGTTTTGGAGGAGCAGAGGGATCCCACAGTATCACTCAAAGCTGCAACCAAGGGGGATGAGTGGGTTCTTCACAAGGGAGCCCCACAGACATGTGGTAGAGGACCCCAAAGGAAGAGGAAGCTTCTCCTAGTGGGGGACTCCCTAGATCAGAAGTGGATTTGGGGACAGGTATAATGGAGAAAAGGGAGGTAAAGTGTCTACCAGGAAGCACAGCTCAGAGGGATGGGGAGAAGATCCAAAGAATCACTACAGAAGTAGCAAAGAGGGGGAAGCTTGATGGCATTGTCCATCTGGGGACGAATGACCTGGCAAGGGACGAGGTAGGGACAGAAAGGTTGAGGAGGAGTTCAGAAAGTTAGGGAGGGGCCTTGGTCGGGTAGCAAGCTCTGTGATCTTCTTGGCGGTGCTGCCTGTCGATGGCAAGGAGGAGCTAGGACTTCAATGCTTGGCTGAAGAACTGGTGCAGACAAAAGCGTTTTGGCTTCATTGGGGTCTGGGGACCCACCTGGAGGAATGTGGACCTGTACAAGAGTGACTACATTCATCAAGGGTGGCGACCGTTACCCTCACTGATTGGTTTAAATGCTTCACTGGCAAGCATTTAAACTAGCCAGGGGAGTGGCAGTAGGAAGCAGAGAGAATCAAATTGCCCACCCCCATGGGATAGTGCAGTCAACATGGAGGACCATAAAGCTGTGATATTGCCAGAGGTAACTAAACTCATAAAGGAGGGAACAGCAGAGGAAAGGAGGAAGGAGGTTAAAAGTAGGGCTGTGCATCCCCTGAATATTATTTTCCAAATACCACAAATAATGGGCTATCCGAATATTCGGACCCAAATATCGAATAGTCCACTATTCGACCAGTATTCAGTATTCGGCCAGGGGATTGCCTAAAATGAAAAAATAAAGCCTTTTTTGGCTGCTCCCCTCCTGGCCAACAGTAGAACAACAACTATAATCCCTGGCCTGGTGTCTAGTAGTCCCACCCACCCCCGACAATCATCGGCCCATATCCCCCACACTGAGACTGCCATCCATTTCCTGGTCCCCATTGCCTGAAAATAAAAAAAAAATCCTGTCTCCCTGGTGTCCAGTGGACCCCCACACCCTCACACCCTGCCAACAAATATAATCCCTGTTGTCTAGTGGTCCCACCCCGCTGGCTGATCACTGTACCAAACTGAAGAATCCCCTCCCCACCAAGATTGCATCAATTTCCCGGTCACTGTTGTCTAAAATAAAAAAATGTCCTGTCCCCATGGTGTCCAGTGACCCCCCCCACCTCCCATCAGAGAGGTTCAGTGCACACACACCTCAGTTCCCCCGAGAGGGCAACCGCACAGCCTTCACTCACCTCCATGATGGCAGCCCAACTCGAGCACTTCACTGAATGAGCGCAGAACGCCGCAATGTGCTAATTCACTGAAATGCTCATTTGGGCTGCTGACCATGGAGGTGAGACAGTGGAAGACTGGGTTGGTGGCCCACTTGGGGTACTGGGGGAGCGAGGTGTGTGTGCACTAAACCTTATCTGATAGCAGGGTGGAGGTGGACACCAGGAGACAGGACATTTTATTTTATTTTTAGACAACGGGACCCGGAAATTGATGCAATCTCAGCTGGGGTTCTTCAGTTTGGGCCAGTGATCAGCTGGAGGTGTGGCACCACTGGACACCAGGGATTATATTTGTTGGCAGGGTGGGAGGTGGGGGGTCCACTGGACACCAGGAGACAGGACTTTTTTTATTTCAGACAAATGGACTGGGAAATTGATGGCAATCCTCATTGGGCGGGGTTGATTCTTCAGTTTGTGCTGGTGATCAGCCAGAGGGTGGGACCACTGGACACCAGGGATCAATTTGTTGGCAGGATGGGATGGTGGGGGGCCACTGGACACCAGGTAGACAGACATTTTTAATTTTTAGACAATGGGGACCAGGAAATTGATGGCACTCTGATGTGGGGGTGATTCTTCAGTTTGGGTTGGTGATCAACGGAAGGGGTGGGACCCCTAGACACCAGGGATTATATTTTTTTGTTCTACTGTTGGCCAGGAAGGGGGGAGGCTTTTTTTTTACATTTTAGTCAACCTTCCTCCTGGCCACGAATACCAAATATCGAAAATTTTGGCCCTGACTACTGCATATTCAAAAAAAGGTATTCACACAGCACTAGTTAAAAGCAGGAAAGACAAATGGAGGAGGCAAAAAAGGCAAAAGGGGAAAATGGCAAAACATGGAAGGCCATGAATACTAATACCTGCAGTATAGGAAATAAAATTCCAGACCTGGAAGCCTTGATGACGGAGGCTGACCTGGACATTGTAGCTATTACCGAGACATGGTATGCTGGAAAGCATGCCTGGGATGTAGTAATACCCAGTTATACTCTGTTTAGGAGAGACATGGAGAGTAAAAAGGGAGTGGGGGTGGCTCTTTACATCAGTGAGGGTATTAGAGTGACTGAGATACAAAGAATGTGGGGGGGCAGAGATACTGTGGATCATACTTGAGATGGGTAATGACACAGCTATTTGCATGGGCATGATATACAGACCTCCAGCACAGGGGAAGGAGGTAGACAGGGTTCTTGTGGAATCCACCCGCATGATGGCAGCTAAAGGGGAGGTGCTGCTGGTAGGTGATTTCAATCTGCCACATGTAGATTGGAGCATCCCAGCGGCTGCACACGGACATCTTGTACAACATGCAAGGGGCAGGCTTCAGGCAGCTACTGCTACAGCCCACCTGGAAGGGTGCAATTTTGGACCTGGTATTCACCAATAGGGATGCAATTATGGAAGTCAGGGTGTGCGGACAAGTGGTGTCCAGTGATCATCGCATGGTGTGGTTCAGTATGAGTACAGTGGCAGAGTCAAGCCACACAAAGGTGACGGTCCTTGATTTCAGTAGGGTGGACTTCACTAAGATAGGGATATGTCTAAAGAATGCCCTTGCAGGGAGGGTGAATGGGGAGAGTTGAGGAGCAGTGGGCCCATCTGAAAGAAGCCATAGTGGAGGTGACAAATCTTTGTATTAGGCAAGTAAACAAGTGCAAGGGAAAGAGAAAACCAGTATGGTTCTAAAAGGAAGTAGCCAGAAAGGTAAGGACAAAAAAGATAGTTTTCAGGAGGTACAAGGAAACACAGAAGGAGGAGGAGGACAGGGTAGTGTACCTGGCAAACAGAGGGATACAGGGAAAGCAGTAAGGCGGGCAAAGGCACAAACGAAGGGAAAAAATAGCACAAGAGGTAAAAAATGGGACAAGACTTTTTATAGGTACATTAGTAAAAGGACAAAAACCAGAGGTGGGATTGCAAGGCTTAATGGGGAGGAAGGAGAGTGTGTGAAAGAAGACCTGGAAGAAGCATCAGTACTGAACAAATATTTGTTTTGGTATTCACTGAAGAAGGGGAAGGTAAGTGACCACAGTTAGGCAATATGAGCAAATATGGAAGAGAGATGGACACCAGTCCATTTACGGAAGAGAGAGTCCAAAAAGAACTCACAAAACTGAAAGTGAACAAGACAGTGAGACCAGATGGGATACATCCTTGAATATTAAGGAAATTACGGGAGGTGCTGGAAGCACCACTGGCAGCACTGTTCAATGAGTCACTTGATACAGACCTGTTTCCACAGGACTGGAGGAGGGCAGATGTAGCCCCTCTTCAGGAAATTAGGAGTAGAGAGGAGTCTGGAAACTTTAGACTAGTAAGCCTCACCTCAATAGTGGGGAAAACTATGGAATCACTACTTAAAGGATTGTGGAATACCTTGAATCCAGCAGAGCACAGGATCCAAGACAGCATGGATTCACAGTGGGACGGTCATGTCAAACAAATCTAATTGACTTCTTTGACTGGTGACTAGGGAAGTGAATGGGGGGGCGGAGGATGTGGCCCACCTGGAATTCAGTAATGCCTTTAATACCGTTCCAATTAGAAGACTTGTGAACAAGCTGTGCAGCCTGGGAGTGGGACACAGGATGGTAAACTGGGTTAGGAACTGGCTGAGTGATAGAATATGGAGGGTGGTGGTAAATGGAGCTCAATCTGAGGAAAGGAAGGTGACCAGCGGGATGCCACAGGAATGAGTTCTGGGGCCAGTCCTCTTTAATGTCTTCATAAGTGACATTGTGGAGGGGCTGGTAAGGAAGGTGTGCCTCTTTGCAGATGACACTAAGATCTGCAACAGGGTGGACACTCCAGGAGGGGTGGAAAAAATGAGGAGGCACCTAGGTAAACTGAAGGAATGGTATAGAGAGTAGCAGATGAGGTTCAATGTGAAAAAGTGCAAATCATGCTTTGGGGCTCAGGAACCTGGGGAAGATTAGACTATGGGAGGGGGGATACTGATGGTCACCAAGCAGGAAAAGGATTTGGAGGTAATTATATCTGAAGACCTAAAGGTGGCCAAACAATGTGCCAAGGCTATGGAGAGCGCCAGTGGGATGTTAGGGTGCATAGGGTGAGATGTCACCAGCAGAAGTAAAGAGGTGGTGATGCCACTGTACAGATCATTGGTGGGGCCTCATTTGGAATAATGTGTCCAGTTCTGGAGGCTGCATCTCTGTAAGGACATAGACAGGATGGAGGCAGTTCAAGGGATTCTATGTATGGTCCCTTTCTTCCTGAAAACAACTTCATCAAAAATTTAACTTTTTACATAAATGAGCTACTGCTGCCCTCAGGTAATGGGCTATGAAGCCCAAATATTTATTTTGAAATGGATTTTATCCTCCTCCTCAGCCTGCCTCCTTCGACACTTGGCGATGACCATGAACATCCACTGCCGAAACCCTACACTTGATCCACAAGCCCCATGGAGCGCGGCTTACCCCCAGGCGGGGGCGGGTGAGGACAACCCTGTAATCTTAGTGTTTCGGCCCGTGGACTGTCGAGTGGGCACGGGCAAATCGCGGGCACGTCCTGGGTCCTCGCTTCCTCCCGGATGAGGCAGGCTCTTTTCCGGTTTTTCTCCCTCCCCGAGCAGACTGTGATCACCCCCTGACGTCATGACGCATACGTCGACGTCCGCACTGCTCGACGGCCAACCAGCCAATCCCTGCAAGGGCTTGCATTTCCTCGAGCCTCCGCTCGGGGTCATAAAAGTGCCGGACTACGGCCAAATCCCACCCCGGAGTAGGCGAGCTGTCATTGGGCGCTCAAGCCTAACTCCCCAGCCGACCACCGCTACCCGAGTCCGCCTGAACCCGGGTCATTGGCGGAGTGAGTGTACGCTCAACGCCTCAGCCCCTGGCGCCACCAGGCCGCGAAGCCCAAATATTTAAATAAATATCTCTGTAATGTACTTTAAAGTTGTTTACGTGTAAGTTTTCTGATCCTGTCGGTGTATCCAGAATCCTAGGTATTGGTACCATTTTGCCTGCTCTAGTCTATCTCCATCTGATGTATGTGAAACCATCTGGTTATTACTAGGATCACTTAATTTACCTGCTGTCCCAAGCAGCATAACATTTGTTCTAGTCGAATTTAATTTTCGGAGGACATCTTGAAAAAAGACTGCAGGCTTTCAAAGGCCACTTGTGAGCAGGCATGAAGTAATGGAGTTATGGAGACTGGGGGTAGCACTACCACGGCAGCACTCCTAGGTGGGGGTGGGGGGTGGGCATGTGGTCATAATGTTGTGGAAATAACAGCACACATCAAAATCCGCATGCAAATAAAGGGTGCGGCAAATAAAGGTCAGCACAAGATGCTGACCAGTACAGCAACATGCACACTGGAATAATGTCTTTGATATTGTAGGGGGATCTGCCCCCCCACACACTCTCGGACTTATTATTATCAACTCTGGGGGGTTGTGGACTTCAGGGTAAAAGGAATCCCCGGAGTGGGGAAAACTTGTTTTCTTTTTAAATAATATGCTGCAATACAGTGGGATCTGGGGAGAACCAACACTGCCAGAGGCAGGAGTTCTGTCCACTCCACCATGGGAGCAGCTTGACCAAGTATTGCCCTGGCAGCATCCTTCACATTACTGCATGATACTATAAAGTGACAGGAGTAGCGGTCCTTACCTCACGCTATAAAAAAACCTGCCGCATTATTCCCATTTATGCTATTCCTTGTGCGGTATTTCATGTGCGGTTTCATCCAGGCACTAATAACCCGGTTCTGGGAGGTGTGCCAGGTTCCAAAGTCACAGAGATCCCTGCGATGGGCAGGGAACGTTTCTCTCTGCAGGAATTCACTGCTGGCACACTGGCAGTGCAGTGACCTACTGCATGGAACCTGTTGATTAAGGCTGTGCATCAGCAGTGCTCCAGGGTACCTGGATGGTGGCTACCGTTCAGTGTGTCTATGTTTAGGATTAATTTGTATGTTTCAGCACCACTGTGTTTGTGCATGTAGCACTTTGTGTATTAGCAATAATACTCAGCAATAACATTTCTGCATTGCTGAGGAGACTGCTTCGCTAAAGACATTGTCTTGCCAGCCGGTGGGCGCTGAGGTTGAGGCGTACAATTGGCTACACCGCTGGATGCGCCAGCGTCCGTGTTCGGGAGCGAGCAGCGGGTTACGGGATCAGCGGGGAGGAGATGGATTGAGCATCCGGAGGACTGCTCCATCTCCGGTTGGGGGATTTAGGCAGCGGTGCTTGCCTGACCTCAGCGGAGGCTGGGATCAACAGCACGCAGCCGCAAAGAGGGGCGGGCATGGCAGACGCTGACCAGTGTGCACACGGGAGCGCGGCGCACTCAGTCGCTGGCGCTGTGCACGCCATGCCTGCCTGGGAAGAAAATCGAGAAAATGGAGCCCGCAGCATGAGCGTCGTTCCCCGGCGCCATTCCCGGAGGAGCCTCCTGGCATGGACCCGTTGATTGGTTGAGATCTCCCACACCACCCCTGCCGTGAAGGGTAAGTCACAGGGTCGGAAGGGAGGGTGTCTCATGTCCGGGGATGGTGCCGGAGGAACGGTGGAGTGCGGGGGCGGAGCTCCTGTGGAGAGAAATAACATCCGTAAAAAAAAAAAAAAAAGACATTGTCTTTACCTCACTGACACTGGGATTTCACTCACTCTGGAGTGCAATCACTTCCTGTTTGCTCCACTGAACCACTGCACCAGTGATCTGGGTTTGGGACTGGTCTTGGGTACTGGCTTGGGTGGCCATGGAGGCAAGGTTTGCAAAACTGCATGGCACTGCTCCCCAGCCAAGGAGGGGCAGCACCAAGTTGTCCAGCCACAGGAACCCCTGTTGCATGCCAGAGAGTTTGCTTCACTGTAGTGATTCATTGTGTGTGTGTGTGTGTGCATATGTGTGTGTGTGTGTATGTCGCCACTAAAGGCATAGCACAGCACCACTTGGGGTGGTGGGAGGGACCTAGAAAGAAATGTAGAAAACCAGGAAAGTCCATACTGCTGTTAAAATGTTGACCACCTGCACTTGAGCTCCCCTGCATAGCTCTCAGTCATCCTGTTGATCGAAGAGATACTGTCATTCCTGACCTATGCAGGCTCAGGAAGATCTTGTTAAAAACAAAGTGTTTTCCATAGCAACAGAATGGTATTACGTATGACTAATCTACAATGTAGGCATTAAACCATGTTATGTCAGAAGTGTAATCACATTGCTGAATTGTATCATTATATTATCTTAAACCCATTCTATGAGCAACTCATGACATACTAGGTGTTTAGCAGTCAGATTCAATCTGGCAAGTTTACGAAGAAATGTACAGTAGATGACAACTAGATGTTTTGTGTAGTATTAATCATTGTTTAACAACTGAATCACAAATAATGGTGGGAAATAATGTGCCGTACTGGGAACTGAACCCAGACCCCCAGAATTCCAACCCAGGGCTCTACCACTGTGGTCTAGGTTCACATGGTTGAACTTGGTGTTCCTGGACAACTTCCTTTCTCTGGTATTGCATACCCTTCAACAAGGAACAATCAAAAGATGGCAGTTAGATATTTGTTGCAGTATTAGCCGCTACTTAGCAATTGAATCTCAAACTGTGGACCTGGCTGGCCCATGGGCACAGTGGTTGCATTACCTCTTGTTGTGCTGATGACCCATATTCAGTAGTGAGCATGGTGTGTGAAAGAGTCGGCTGGGGGAGGTTGGTTAGCATTCCAGGCACAGCTCTCCACCTCCGGGGGGGAGGGGTTGTGGCTTCCTAGCACACTAGTGACACCCAGTGGAGACTAAGTGTCTTGTAGCCAGGACCACTAGACTCAGCGGATTGTTGGCAAATGTCTGTGGGACAGGTGCAGGAATGCACCTGTCTCGTACTGACGACACTGCATGGCCACACTCCTGGGGGTAACCATAGAAACACCCCTGTCCATGGAGCTCCCCTGACCATCTCCCGAATGATGCCCGAGGTGTAAGCCTCAGCTGGGACCACTGGTTGATCTCAGTTTCTCCCCTCAGCCACCTTGGGGAGTCCCACCATAGGGTGCAACCTATGGACCACACAGCTGGGCAGCCTGGTGGAAGATGCCAAAACAGTCCAGGTGCCAATTGGGGGGACCCCCCCCCCCCGGGGAATGTGAAGAAATAGAATTGAAAAAAATGTGGACCTGGCTTTAACACTCAGTAGGTCATATTATTTCTTTTTCACTACAATTTGCGATTCAGTTGCTAAGCAGTGACTAATATTGCACCTTATATCTGACTGTTGTCTTGATTGTTCTTAGTTGCAGGATATGCAGAGAAGGGAAGTTACCCAGGAACCCCAGGTCTAATCATGTGATCCTATAGCTCACTGGTAGAGCACTGAAACTGTATTTTGGTGATCTAGGTTCAGTTCCCAGAAGGTCACATTATTTCTCACTACAATTTGTGAAGGCAATATAAACACTCTTGTTTATAAAACCAGCTTGCAAGACATAGTGGAAAAAAAAAGCATTGGCTACGCCAAATGTTTGCTTACTTGTATTTGCTGTGTGGTTGTTGGACATAGATAGACAGATAGATAGATAGATAGATAGATAGATAGATGAAAGAAAGAAAGAAAGAAAGAAAGAAAGAAAGAAAGAATCTTTATTTTTTTCAGTGATAAACATTTCATTAGGGAAAAAGTCCCTGTTTACAAGACAGTCCTGTGTGTGTTACAGATCAGTTACTATAACTAGCTCTGGTCAGAGCTGATATGACTGCACAAAGCTTTTAGGAGCACCTGCACAAGTATGCCATGAGGAGTGCCGCCGAAGAACGGCATTAGAAGCAGCACCAGCGTATGTCATTCACAAGATGGTGGCAATTATAGAATTGCACATGCATGATACTCATGCTTGCACAGTCCGAGTGAGCAGCCATCTTGTGCTTGGCACCCACCACTTCCGCAGTTGCGGAAACAAAAAGAAGTGCCACCCAAAGCGGGTGTGTTGATGTGGCCGGCAGATGGATAAGGCCACATAAACACAACCACTGGAAACTGCCAGAGCACTGTGGAAGAACACAGGACAGCGGTCTGGTCACGTGCTTTCACAGTGCTATTCTGAGATTATATGATTGCACAATGTCTGCAGAGCTCTCTCCACGCAGACATAAAAATGTAATACATTACAAATTATAACATAATTCACACCATATCACATTTGACTGCATATTAGTTATACAATGATTAGAGACACAGGAGACTAAAGACTCAACAATTGCAAAGAAAAGAAAAACAATTTTCCAGTACAATAGCAAAAACACTGTGAGATGTAATAGTACAAACTGAAAAAGGTAAGTTATTCCAGGATAGTGCTGCCTGGAACTGCACGTTTATTTTCTCCAAACTTTGTTTTGCATGTAGCGGGGTTCATTTTGTTTTTGTGCACTGATCGGTCTAGTTCACAGACTTGATGCTTATCTTTGTTAAATGCAACATGTGATGTAATGTTTGGGGTTGTGAATTAAACTATAGTGTATGTTAGAACGTCATTCAAACCTGAAATCAGTCTGTCTAAAAATGTTCTGCTGCAGTAGTGACGTCCGCGGTGCAGCAGAAGGACTTTTCGTTCTGCATCAGTATGGATGTCACACTCTCTTGTCAGTGAGCATTGTAGTATCCTTGGCAACCAGTTACAAGCTGCAATCTAGATAATAAAACACAATGGTGGGTATTAAAGTTATAACTCAATACGAACCTGACTATGTTGTAATGTAGCTTGTCCAGCTTATCCAACATTTTCTTATTCGCTGTTTGATATATTAGGTTGCCATATTCAAGGGAAGGCAAAAATCAGTTGTTCAGCTATTGTTTTTCTGGCAGTCTTATTGAGGCACTTTGTAGTACATCTTAAAGCAACAATATTTTTGGTAGTGTAGCAGTTAAAATGAACAAATTAATACCAGAAGTAGTGAAACTGTCATGATTGGAAAATGAAAAGATTTAAATAAAACGTTTTCTTAGATTGTGAAACTGAATTTTCAAGATAATATTTTTATTATCTCAGCATATGAATGTGCAGGTGTCATTTATCAAATGCCACTTGACATATGATTTTTCCAAACAACTGCAAAAACAGTTTTTTTTTTTGGGGGGGGTGAGATTTGAAAATTAAACCTACCATGTTCCATGAGATAGGGTAAAAAGTGACTATGTTGAAAATGTGGGTTCAAAAAGTTAAAAAAATGCAATATTATGAGTAAACATTGACAAATGTCAAACATTTGTTTATTACTTTGTTGTTTTTTTGAGATTTTGACCCCACAATTTCAACATAGCCTTTTTATGACACTACCTTATGAACAGGATGGGTGTAATTTATGAAATCCCAGCCAAGACATCATTTTGTGGCATAAACGTGAAAAGATGTTTTGAGCAGGATTTTTTATAAAATGACACCTGTCATGTTCATGAGGTAGGGTTAAAAAATGACTATATTGAAAATGTTGGGTTGAAATCTGGAAGAACAGTAAAGTTATGTGTAAACATTGAAACATGTCAATGTTTCTTTATAACTTCATTATTTTTTGACATTTTTGACCCCACGTTTTCAACAAAATCTTTTTATGAACCCACCTTATGATCAAGACAGGTGGAATTTTTTAAATCTTGTCTGAAAGGTAATGTTGAGTGTATACCAATCGTTCAGCGACACCTACACCATGAACAACAGTACAGCAACAACATTAACAGGTCACTGTACTGTCACCATTGGACCCAGCACTGCTTTCTGGGGGGTCTTGCACCCCCTCCCCGAATCAGCTCTAACTCGGAGTTTATTTGTTTAATTACAGGGGTGCGGCAGCATCCGGGGGCAAAGCCCCTAAAAGAAAATTAAGTCAAGAGTGGACAGTTCTATGCAAGCCACAATTGCTGTCGACACAGAGCCATCGATGAAAAGTTGGTTGACCACAAAGTTGTCGAATCAGCATTGCAGAACCATTTTGAGACGTGACTGTGAGGGTATTTGAAAAATGACACCTGTCTTGTTCATGCGGTGGAGTAAAAAAGGCTATCTTTAAAATTTGATATAACAACTTGTGAAGGGGGGAGGGATGGGAGAAAAGGCTGTCAAGGGGGTGCCGATAAAGGAGGGACTCTGTCTCCACCCCCCTGGGGAGCTGGAGGATTGCGGGAAAAGGCCGACTGGCAAAGTGCAGACCAGGGGAAAACAGAATCCCCATGGGAACACGAGCAGGGGAAATGGAACTATAGGGAAAGGGTGGAAGGTAGTCCTGCTAAATGCCAGGAGCTTGGGCAATAAAATGCCTGAGCTCCAGGCGTGCTAACTGAGGGAGCAGTGGATGTGGCAGCAGTCACTGAGACTTTAGCCACTACAGGACATGACTGGGACCTGAACCTGGAGGTTACACTATGTTCAGGAAGGACAGGGGGAGGAAGGGGGAGGAGGGGTAGCAATGATAGTCAAAAACTGCATTGGCATAGGGGGAGTAGAGGAGGTGGAGGGAACTGTGGAGGCGATTTTGGTCACCTTGATAACAAGGGGGGGCAAGAGAGTAAAAATAGGAGTGGTGTATAGACCACCTGCCCTGGCGGAGGAGCTGGAGGACAGTCTGGTGGCAGATGTTGGGAGACACTGCAGACTGGGCAGAGGAACGGTGGTGGTGTTGGGGGACTTAAACATGCCAGGAACAGACTGGGAGACTATGACATCCTCTGTGACTGGGGAACAGAGGTTGTTGGATGTCTTTCAAGACGCGTTCCTAACTCAGCAGGTGAGGGAACCGACCAGGGAGGCAGGGTACTGGATGTGGTCCTGGCAGACAGTGACCAGATTGGGGGCTGGAGGTAAGGACCCATTGGCGGGGAGTGACCATGCCACGGTCTGGTTCTGCCTGGACCCTAGAGGGAGAAGGCTGCACAAGGCGGAGTAACTGACTTCAAGGGACGGATTTTAGGAAATGGAAGGATCCTTAAGGAGCATTTGTATGGGATTGGGTCAGACATGGACGCTGATAGTAGGTGGGAAATCATCAGAAGAGGGTGCAGGATGCTACCAGCACCTGCAAGAGTAAGACGAAAATGCGGGCCCCAAAACCCTGCTGGTGGACCAGGAGGTCCAGGAGGTGGTACGGGAAAGAAGGCAGCCTATAAGCAATTCAAGTGCTCAAGGAGTGAAAGGGATCGAGGGGAGTACGAGCTGATGGCTAGAAGGGCCACTAGGGTGGTGAGGGCGGCTAAGGCAAGGAAGGAGCAGAACCTGGTCAGGGAAATTAGGAGAGGGAACAAGGGGTTCTTTAGATGCACTGGGGAAAAATGAAGGGTGAAGGGGCAGATTAGCAGGATTAAATCAGGGGAGAGATGGGCACAAGACCCGGGGGAGCAGGCTGAGGTACTAAATGAGTACTTCACCTCAGTTTTCACCAAGGAAATTGGGGGTGCTGCATCATACATGGGAGGAGACAGAGACACTGAGGAGGGGGGGACCCTTACCGATCAGCGGGTCTGGGGAGAGGGGGAGGCATCACTGGCAGGAGGGGAGGGCTAAGCAGGGAGAAGAGGTACCAGAAGTGGAAATCACAGCAGAGAGAGTGAGGAAGCCTCAGCTCCTTAAGATGGAGAAAGCACCGGGGCGGTAAAATTACATCCCAGAGTGCTGGAAGGAACTTTACTGGATGTCCTGGGAAAGCCTTGGCAGAGCTTTCACCATCTCTGAGGACAGGTGGGTGCCCCAGGACTGGAAGGTGGCACATATAGTGCCTATCCACAAGGGGGATCAAGGGAGGTGGTAGGGAATTACAGGCCTGTCAGCCTGACATCAGTGGTGGGCAAGGTGATGGAGGGCATTGTCAAGGAGAGGCTAGGGGGGACCTGGATAGTCAGGGTGCCTGGATGATAGACAGCATGGATTCATCCTGGGAAATCATGTCAGACAAACCTGGTGGAGTTCTATGACTGGGGAGAGTGCCTTGGACCTGGGTAGACCAGTGGACGTCCTCTTTCAGACTTCAGCAAGGCATTTGACTCTGTTCTCATGTGGGCCTGTTGGATAAGCTGGGAGAAATGGGGTGGGGAACCAGATGATCAGATGGATAGGCAATTGGCTCCAGGACCCGGACCCAGAGGGTCGTGAGTTGGCGGGATAGTCTCCATCCCAAGGAGGTCATTCGTGGGGTCCCACAGATCAGTCCTGGGCCCCTTCTGTTCAATGCCTCGTCTCTGACATAAGGACAGGAATCAGGAGTGAGATGAGTCTCTTTGCAGATGACTCGAAACTGGGGGGTGGTGGATGGGGAGGAGGGAGGATGGCCCTCACAGGGGACCTGGAGGCTCTGGAAAGATGGTCTAGAAAGTGGAAGCTGAGGTTCAATGCAGGAAAATGCAAGGTACTCTACCTGGGGGCCAGAAACCCGGGCCAAGTGTACACCCTGGGGAGGAAATGCTACAAGTCTCGATGGCTGAGAGGGACCTGGGGATGGTGGTGGATGTCAAGATGAACAACCCTGAGACTTGTAGGAGGGCAGCAGCCAAGGCCAACAGGATGCTGGGATGCATCGCTAGGGGGATCACCTCCAGAAGGAGGGAAGTGATACTCCTTCTGTATAACTGCTTGGTGAGGCCGCACCTGGAGTACTGCGTGCAGTTTTGGAGGCCACACTTAAAGAGGGACATTAACCTCCTGGAGAGGGTCCAGAGGAGGGCAACCAAAATGATTTGGGGCTTGGGGGACAGGACCTATGAGGAGAGGCTCGAAGAGCTAAATATGTACACTTTGGAAGAGAGAAGGGACCGGGGGACATGATAGAGGTCTTCAGGTACATGAAGAGGGTAAATAGGGAGGAACAGTCAGGGTGCTTCGAAGGAAGGAGGAGGGGCCACTAGAGGCGCTGAGTGGAAGCTGGAGGGGGAAGATTCAGGGAGAAAGGGAGGAGGTGCTACTTCACTGGAGAGGGTGGGGGAGTCATGGGATGCACTGCCTAGGGGCTGGTGGAGGCAGAGACAGTGGAGGGGTTCAAGAGGGTGGGACAGGTACAGGGAAGGGTTCTGGAAGCAAAATCAATGCAGCAAGAATATCCGGAACTGGGAAGGGAGAAGCCAGAGAAGGCGAGGAGACAGCAAGGTCAGCACCCAGGGTGGGGGCTGACCAAACGAGCAGAACACAAAAGACCAAGTAGCCTTATTCTGCTGGCATTTAGTATGTTAGTGTATAACAACATTAAACAATTTCTAATTACGTGTAAAAGTTCAAAATGCCTTAAAAAGCCATTAACTAGATTTTTCTTTTTATCATTTAGTTTGTGACTGGGCACTATAGGGAGAGGAGCATCGGCGGTCATGACTGGATTGCATTGTTGGACCATAGAGAGGTAAGTGAGGTGTGAGTGGGATGTGGTGGTGGGTGCTGAGAGAAGTCGAGTGGGTGGTGGGATCATGGGGGAGTCCAGAAGACACTGAAGGACATTTTTGTTCTTTTTATTTTTTTTTTAAACAAAGAAATGAAGAATATCAAGGGAAGTTTACAGGTTCCAACACCGGGAATTGGACACTCCAGTGTTGGAGGAGTTGTTTGGTGACACCAGGGTGGGCAACCAAGTGTCTCATACAGCAGTACAAGGTGTTAAGTGGCACTGGAGTTGGGCACCTCAGTGTCAGATTTAAGAGATGGGTCAGGCAGGGGTTTGGTGAGATATCTGCAGTGGGACAGAGCACCTGATGCAGGTTTTATTGAAAAGGTGATTGGTTGGGGGGGGGTACCAGCAGTGGTACTGATTACTGGCTACCAGTTTTAATTAACAGGTGGTAGGATGGATACCAGTGGCACTGATCACCCACTGTTGCTTTTTTGTACTGGCTGCATCAGGTGGGGAGGTACTGACAATAGGGTTTTGCACCCACCACCAGTTTTGTCTGCTGGCTGTGTCAGGCAGGAGGAGGATACCAGTGGTGGCTTTAAGCACCTGCTGCTGGTTTTGTGTAATGCCTCAGTTGGGTAGGAGATACCGGTAGCAGAATGGAGCACCTGCTGCCACTTTGTTTAATGGTTAGGTTGGGAGGAAGGAGTAGCAGTGGTGGGGTTGAGCAATAGCTGCCAGTTTTGTTTAAGGGTTGATGGATTTTGACATGGTGGCCAAAGACAGAAAAAGCTGTTGGCATTGTGCAACATTTCTGCCATTCCCTGAGAAACAAAGTAATGAACGGTAGCACATGTGTGAAATGAACAGAACATGAAACATTGCTAGTTGGAACTACAAGATGCATAAGAAAACCCAGTGTCATCTTATATTTTCCAGCCTTGTTATTGGGCAAGGACTTCTAAGAGAAAAGGAGGAGAAAGGCACAGAGTTCCCCAGCCCACTAGGTAGATGGGGAGGGCTGAGGCAGCCATTCGGGTGAGAGCCAATACGTTGTATTTTTGTTGATCCGCACCTCCAATGCATGACTGCCCCATGGGCGCAAGGGATCTATTGCAGGATGTGGGTTGGGCATCCCATTAGATGCCTGTCTGGGTTCACCCCTCTGCACTGGGCCACCCCCCCATGAACCTGTGCACCAGGGGGGGTGGGGCCCCAGACAGGTGCCCTGCAGGTGCTTGCGGTCATGAATATCATGCACACTGCACCTGTCTGGACTGCAGAGCTATGCAGGTGCGGTGTGCACCTTTGGCATGTACCTTGTGCCCCATTAGTGAATAGTGATCGGTGTTTGATTATCGGAGCACAATCACACAATTTGGTTGGGGTTTCTTGATACAATTTCAACATTACTCTCTCAGAGCACTTTGCTGGTGTCACAGCTCTGAATCCCTAGCAAATTACACTGTTAAAGTTATTCATCTGTTTCCAGGATGGTTTCAAGTGTTTCAAGAAACTCCAACCTGACAGAATAAAAAGTCTCATGTTCTTGTTTCAAATATTACTCCTCTAGTTTTGTACTGCCAACAGTTGTATCTTTCTTTTTCTAGTTTTTACATTGGTTGCATGCATACTTAAAAAGTATTGTTACTGTCACGGGATTTTGGGGGGGTCACTGCTGAGCTCATTACAGTAAAACAAAACCAGGGACTTGCAAATGGCTTGGTCGTCGGCTCAAATTATCACTCAGTGTGGTCCTGACACAATCCTCTGCTAGGTGGGCTGAATGGTCATGCACTTCAAAGGACTGAAGCTTCCACAATCAGAGAGGGCTTTGGTCCTTTGATCTGCATGAAGCCCAGGTCAGCTGATAGCAGTGCGTGCGTGGCAGTTGGGAGTGAGCCAGAGGTGGCAGTGGTGATGTGAGTGTGCCTCTGTAACGATGTTCTCACTCCTCTGCCCTCCCTAAAGGCTTCAACAGTAGCCATGGTACGGCTTTCTATCCCTGTCCTCTCTCCTCTGCTCACCACCCCAAAGGCTTCAACATTAGCCGCAGTGTAGCTTTCTCTTAAAGACATCAGGGTGTCCAATCCCCATCTCAGCAATACAAACCCCACCACCACCCCTCGCTGCCACTAACGGATACTGAGGAGCCCACTCCCAGTGTCCCAGTTATTTCCTCCCACCCATTTGCAGTCTAGGACACTGAGGAGCTCATTCCCAGTGTCTCCATATCTGTACCCCCTAAAAGTCCAGAACATTGGGGAGCCCACTCCCAGTGTCCCCATGTCTGTACCCCTCCAATAGTCCAGGATACAGGGGAGCAAACTCTCTGTGTCCCTATATCTATATCCCCCACAATAGTCTGGGACACTGGGGAGCCCACTCCCAGTGTCCCCATATCTATTTCCCTCCATAGTCTGGGACACTGGGGAGCCCACTCCCAGTGTCCCCAAAAATCATTTACAAGTGTACCTGTAATAAGAAAAGACAAGCATTTGTCAATGCCGAACGTTCACTTGCAAGTATTTGCAGTGGTGTTTGGCACGTATGGTGCTTTACCCTAATGCCCTGTGCGATTGCTGGTATTTGCACAATAAATTTTCAGCATGACCTTTTTGTTACCCCCACTGTGCGCTACATAGGCAGAAACATGTTTTGGGCAGGATGTGAAAAATGACAGCTGTACTGCTCATAAGGAAGTGTGGTAAAATGGCAATGTTGAAAATCTGGAGTGGAAATATTGAAAATTCACAAACCTGATGCGTGGGGAACTGAACAGCACTTTTTCGTAAAACAGTCATTGTTAGGAATTTTTCACCAAATTTTCAACATTGGCATTTTAAAACCTCTGCTAATGAACAGTGTCACTGTGATTGTCTTACTGTGTCCATACATTGATTTTGCACACTGACTGCGCCATTCTGCACTACATGGGCGGAAACACGTTTTGGGCAGGATGTGAAAAATGACAGCTGTACTGCTCCATGGAGGTGTGGTAAAATGGCAATGTTGAAAATCTGGAGTGAAAATATTGAAAATCAAGAACTACGAAGCGCATGTAGAACTGCACACACGACGCCAGAAAACAGTTATTTTAGGAATTTGTTCACCAAATTTTCAACATAGCCATTTTAAGATCTCTGCTCATGAACAGTGACATTGTGATTTTCTTAATGTGTCCCATACATTGATTTTGCACACTGACTGCATGCATTGTGCACTACATGGGCGGAAACATGTTTTGGGCAGGATGTGAAAATAATGACAGCTGTACTGCTCATGAGAAGGTGTGGTAAAATGGCAATTTTGAAAATCTGGAGTGAAAATCTTGAAAATTCACAAACTTACGAGAGTGCATAGGAACTGCGCAATGCAGACTCGTAAAACAGTCATTTTAAGGAATTTTTTCACCAAATTTCCAAACAGCCATTTTAAGACCTCTGTTCATGATCAGTGTCACTGTGATTTTCTTAATGCATCCCATACATTGAGTTCACACACCAACTGCGCCATTGTGCGCTACATGGTCGGAAACTCGTTCTGGGTGAGATGTGAAAAATGACAGCTGTACTCAGCGCAAGAGTGTGGTAAAATGGCAATGTTAAAAATCTGGGTGGAAATATTAAAAATTAGCATCAATGAAGGCAAGGAACTGAAGCAACGACGCCGTAAAACAGTCATTTTAGGAGTTTTTCACCAAATTTTCAACATAGCCATTTTAAGACCTCTGCTAATGAACGATGTCACCGTGATTTTCTTAATGCATCCCATACATTGATTTCACACACCGACTGCGCCATTGTGCGCTACATGGGCGGAAACACGTTTTGGGCAGGATGTGAAAAATGACAGCTGTACTGCTCATAAGGAGGTGTGGTAAAATGGCAATGTTGAAAATCTGGAGTGAAAATATTGAACATTCGCGAACTTATGAGCATGCGTAGGAACTGCGCAATGCACGCTCATAAAACAGTCATTTTTTGGAATTTTGGCACCAAATTTTCAACATGGGGTTTTTGGGACCCCTTCTCATGAATGATGTCACTGTCATGGCATTATTCAGGCCAAAAGGGTGATTTCGTGCAGTGACTGCACACTGACTGCGAAATCACCCTTCAGGCCCGAATAACGCCATGACAGTGACATCATTCATGAGAAGGGGTCCCAAAAACCCCATGTTGAAAATTTGCTGCAAAATTCCAAAAAATGCTTGAGATATGCAATAAAGTTGAAAACCCCTATTCAGCCCATTATACAGCTTACCGGCATTTCTTCAGTTCGCGTCAGCTTGAAGAGTGCAGACGGTTCCCGGTCCATCGAAGATCATCGCTGAGCTCGGAGGTGTCATGGGGTGAGGGGGTGTGGTGAGGCACGGTGCGCAGTGGGTGGGTGCGGGTTGTGGGAGGGGGGCAGGAGACTGCTTGGGATGGTTTTTAATTTACAGGTTTTTCTTTTTTCACAATTGACGACATGGGACGTTTGCCACGCTGGGGTGGGCTCCCAGCATGGCAGAAGATGGCTTGGGGGGCTGTGGAGCCGACGGGGATTGGGCACCCCCATCGGCTGACAACGTGGACGTTTGCCACACTGGGGTGGGCTCCCAGCATGGCACTAAAGCTTTGGGGGGGGCGGTGTGATGCAGAGGGGGCGGCGTGACGCGGGGGGGGCGGCATGATGCGGTGCTCTGTATGACAGCGGTGGTTTTCTTTGAAGTGAAGACCACCGCTGTCATACACAGCTCCCGCACCCATTGGTGCAGGACCGCCACGCCTGCTCAACTGAGCAGTGGATTGCAGGGAGAAGCACACCTCCAAAGTGTGCTACTTCTCCCAAACGCCTTTGCGCATGCCAGCGAATATAAAAACAGTGCCCCAATGTCTTTTTGTCTACCTGAAAAGCAAACGGTTCCTTGTCACCTCCCATCCCCTCCCCATCCTGACCTCCTCTGCACATCCACATCCCTGCACCTCCCTTACCCCATACTTACCTCTGGAGGTTGGTGGCTGGCATCTTCTGTGGAGCGAGACACATCTGCAGTCTTCAAAGCTGAACTGCAACTGAAGAATCAAGGTAAGCTCCATATAAGGGCTGTCAATGGTGTTTTTAATTTATGTTGCTATCTCAGCCTATTTCTTGAGTTGTTACACCAGATTTTCAACATAGCCTTTTTGGGACCCCACCTCATGAACACTGTCACTGTCATCTCATTAATCAGTCAAGAAAGGGGATTTCATGGTCACCGCACAAAATCACCTTTCAGGACCAGTTAGTGAAATGACAGTGACGGTGTTCATGAGGTAGGGTCTTAAAGAGCCTATGTTGAAAATTTGGTTCAAAAATACAAGAATACACCAGAGTTACACATGGCCATTGAAATTTTGCTATGCACATGCATATCTTTGGCAATTGTTAATATTTTCACTCCAAATTTTCAATATAGCCATTTTTTCAAACCACCTGATGAACAGTACAGCTGACATTTCTCAAATCCTGCCCAAAATGTGTTTAAGCAACAGTGGCACAGAATGGTGTGGTGGCTGCACAAAATCACCTTTGGGACCTAGTAACGAAAAAACAGTGTCAGTATTCATGAGGTGAGGTCCTAAAAGTCCATGTTGAAAATTTGGTGCAAAAATACCTACAAAATGGCTGCGATACAAGAATGTTTTGCACAGTTTCTATGCAGGTTCATACCTTTGCCAATTTGTTATATTTTCACTTTGAATTTTCAACAAACACTTTTATCATGCCACCTCATGAACAGTACAGCTTTCATTTTTCACATCCTGCCGGAAACGTGTTTTTGTTTCTCTGGCACAAAGTTACCTTTGTTTTACCAGGAGAGACACACTACGCTGAAAGCTTGTTTTACAGGTGCAACCTGGGAGCACAAGGAAGTTAAGTGACTTGCTCAGGATCACACAGTATGCAAGTGGGGGCTGTGGGATTCAAACCCAGGTCTCCAGGTTTGTAGCTCAGAGCCTTAAACCACTGTGCTGTACTGCCTCCTTCATTCCCGAGGAGTTGCGCGGTTGCTGTGCAAAATCACCTTTTAGGACTGATTAAGTAAACAACACTGCCAGTGTTCATGAGGTGTGGTACTGAAAAGCCCATGTTGAAAATTTGGAGAAAAAATTCCTACAAATGGCCATGTTACACAGGTTCATTGACATTTTCCTAGACACTCACATAACTTTGTGCTGTCCTTCCCCACACCTTCCATTTTCTATCCCGGCATCCAATTAAACCCTCCAACTCCCTCCCTCTGCATGCTGTCTGCCCCATACCCTCAGTCCTGACATCCAGTTAAACCCTACCGCTCCCTCTCTTCGCATGATGTCCACCCTGCATTCTCCATTCCCCATCCTGACATCCAGTTAAACCCTACCGCTCCCTCTCTTCGCATGATATCCACCCTGCATTCTCCATTCCCCGTCCTGACATCCAGTTAAACCCTACCGCTCCCTCTGTTTGCATGATGTCCACCCTGCATTCTCCACTCCCCATCTTGGCATCCAATTACACTCTCCTGCTCCCTCCCTTTTGTACTGTTTGCCCTGCACCCTCCCTTACCCATTCCCCTCTAACACAATACATCCCGCTGCATATACCATGGTAGGAAACATTCAGTATTGACAAATGCTTGTTTGAGGCGTGAGTTGGAAAGTTTGAAGATTTTTGATCTAGCCAAAAGTGAGGAACTGCTTTCTATTTTCAAATGTTTTGAATTTGTGGTGTTTGCATGCAAGGTGGTGAAAAAAACATTGGTGTGGTACACTGTTTTTAAACTTGTTCATAACACTTTAGTGCTGACTTCATAATATGATTGGTTTCCAGGAGTCATCCTAAAACTATTTCAGTTGTGCAAGAGAAAGGGTGTTATTATCTAAACTCACCTTAGGCAGAACCTCAATATTTCTATATGGGAATGCTGGTCAAAACAAACTTCTGGAGTTCATCTTTGGAAATAATCACAGTAACCCAGAAGTACAGAGCTATGCTCCACAACTTATGTAATTGACTGGTTGAAGGGACTGAAGGCAGTTAAAGGTGTGTGATGTTATTTGTTTACAGTGCATGTACATTTAGTCACAATCTATATTCGGTGACTTTCTGAAAAAAAGAAGTCTGCTGGTTTTTAACAAGCAACCAATGTTCAGCATTGACAAATGCTTATTTTAGCTTGTAATACCCATTGTACAAGTGCACGAAGACACTCCCAGGTTTGTGGATGTGCTGTGCTAACTACAGTTCCAAGGACTAAAGACACTAGACTGTGACCTTGTGCCCACACTACTAAATGTGTTATTACAATACAACTACACACCTATTGTGCAACCTCTACCCTTGAAACAAACAATCTTTTTTTAATTACATTGGAAGCTTAAAGGGAGCACAAAATACAATAGGATCACTTATGGTGGACGGCACTTTAATCACTGAAGAAAGAACAATGGGCAACCATTTTAATAAGTATTTTGCAGGGAACTTTAAGAATAAAAAAAATGCATGCAAACGTTGTAATACAGAAGCAGTCAAACAAATAAAGGAAATAACTGCCGATGATGTATGCACAAAATTAGAAGGGTTGAAGGTGAACAAATTGCCAGGTCCTGATGATATTCACCCAAGATTGCTCAAGGAGCTGGCTGAACAGTTGGCAGGACCACTAACCATACTTTTGAATAAATCATTAACAGAGGGTAGGACCCTGTCTGAATGGAGATGTGCTATTGTGACTCTAATATATAAAAAGGGAGATAAAAAGGACATAACTAATTACTGTCCAATCAGCCTGACCTCTGTTATAGGAAAGGTAATGGAAGGGTTTATACTGTAAAAGATGCCATACAGGAACATATCCAGGACAATGGTTTAATGTACGAAACATAACATGGTTTCAGTCAAGGGTGATCTTGCTTGACAAATATGCTTCAGTTCTTTGAGAACGTGAGTGCTATGTTAGATAAGGGGGCAGCAATGGCTCCAACATATGCCAATCTCTTCTTGGGTGCATGGAAACAGGATTCCATATTTTCATAGATACAAAATCCATTTTTTGATAAAATACTATGTTGGAATAGATATATAGATGAAATGCTATATGTATGGAAAGGCATCCAGGAGGAGATTGGCATGTCTATGGACTGGTTGAATAATTGCAATTATGTGAATTTGAAATTTACCCATAGCTTCAGTCATTCTCATATTGACTTCCTGGCTCTAACTTTATTTATTGATGATAAAAATGTGGTACAACCACAGGAACTGTAGAAAGGAAGTGGATTTTGAATCTCAGGCTACTGAAATGATGCACAGATTTGAAACTAGAGGGTATAGTAAATCAGTTCTAACTCAAGCACTAGCTAAAACATATAATGTTCAGAGGAATTCTTTGATAACCCCTAAAAGAACATCGAATAAGAATCCATTACAAAGAGAAGCAATTCCCAACAGTTGTGATTAAGAATCTGGTATATCATCACGAGTCTTCCCTGATCCCCCTCCAGTAAACTTCATCACCCAGTATAATGACAAAGCAGGACAAATTGGAACAGTGGTTATGAAATATTGTCCTATATTAATGAATGACCCCTTACTGACAAAAGAACTGGGATCAAAACCAAGAATCACATTTTCTAAAGCAGATAGCCTTAGGGATAAGTTGGTGCACAGCAGGTTTCAGTCATAAAAACATATTAGCGGTCATTGGCTACCCCGGCTACTGGCTGGCATGTATAAATGTGGCAGGTATAACGTTTGTGGTCACTGTAATCAGGGTAAAACTTTTTAACTAGATGGGTACGCGTATAAGGTGGATGTAAGATCTTTTTTAAATTGTAATAGCACCTATGTTATATACGCATTATGGTGCCTATGCAACTTATTATACAAAGGGAGAACTATCTGTCCAGTTAAACAGAGAATACAGGAACATTTCCGTGATATTAGAGGGGGTATGGTCCACAAACCTGTTGCTAGACATTTTACTGAAAGTCATGACAGCAGCACTGAGGGAGAAAAATGTATTGCCCTTGAACAAGTTAAATGTAGCTTGTGGGGTGGGGACAGACTGAATTTACTCCTGCGGAAAGAGAGCTTTTGGATCTTCACTTTGCAAAGTTTACAGCCAAAAGGAGTAAATACTGAGCGGGATATTAAACCCTTCCTTAAAAGAAGTAAAAAGTGGAGATTCTAAATATGATTATGCATAATTTGATTGTTGCCGTTCCAAGTATTATCTTGTTTTGTTTTATTATTTTATAGTTCCAAACTGAAGTCAACTTTCCTCCCTCTCTTTCTCCACATCATAATAGTACAAAAGTCTGGACTGGTAGATCCACCTGAAAACGAAGAAGAAGGATCACGGGTGATCACTGCTGCAGCCTTAGCACCGATCTAGCTTCCTCTATGAGATAACAATGTATTGATAAAGAAGAAAAAAATTTGATAAAAATGTGGATATAAATATGTACGAGGTTAACAAAACCTTAAACAGTGCTAAATCCTCTAAGGTGTTTATTGTGTAATTTAAAGCACTAATGAAGCTAAAGTGTATAAGTATAGATGGTAAATTCCGTCATGGGTAATTAAAAGTTAGCGTTTTATGCACTAAGATTTTTTTTTAATTTTTGATGGCTCTTTTTTCTCTCTTTCTTCTTTTCCTTTTTTGTTGCAGATTTTCTAGTCTAGATAGTTATTATGATTGTGTTGGATCATATAAATATATACAGATTAAGATGTGACAAGAAAATTGAAATTTTTTTAATGTTCTAAAATTAGGTCTGAATCCCACCAGAGCCACTTAATGTGACTAAAGTTACAGATGTTTAACAGGGAAATATAAGGGGTTGTGTTCATGTGGGAAACTCATGGTGTCTGAATGTCATTAACATGGATGTTCAAAGGCTTTATAGCTAAGAATTAAATATAGATTTGAAAGTAAATATCTAATTTTTACAGTTTAAATACCCTTTTTTTAAAGAAATATCAAACTGTAATCCATGAGGTTGAAAGTTCATCAGCTTGATTCATTTTAAAGAAACTTCCCCGTGTTCCATAGTCTTTCTCTGTTCATCGTATATATTTTTTGCATATTTCTAAATTTTTGTTTTTTGTTTTTTTCTTTTCACATTTTGATCTATATTATGGTTTAAACAAGCCACTAATGATTTGTCTATAAAAGTTAGATTAAGTAATATGAGCTAATACCATTATATTGATTTAAGAATTAGTTGCACTAATGTTAATTTATTAAATGGATGCAAACAAGTTCAAATCCCTCCATAGCCACGTGTCAGTATCTGTTGTATAAAACAGTGTAATGACAGGGGTCTCCCTAAGTGGTGATTAATTTTGTTATTGACTCTGTGGCTATTTAAGGAGGATTATGTGAAACACATTTCTACCCCCTAATGAAGACTGAGTAGTTGGTCGAAGCACAGGGGAGTGTTCACTCGGACACGAGAAAGCGGTCATTGTATATTGTGACCATTGAAACGCTGTTCTAACTGCTATGCTGATGCTGATACTGCAGTGTTGAAAATAAATAGAATGTTTACTGTCCAGCCAGTGTTTTTTCTGTGGTCATTTGCAGAGGAGTGCAAAGCTTGTTCTTGGTCTGTCTGTGTTAAGGGGCTAGCTACTCTGCTCTGCACCCTGTTACCTGACTGTGCACAGAGTATTTATTTTTGATTTATGTTAGATAAGGGACTCCCAGTTGATATAGTATTCTTGAATTTTTCCAAGGCATTTGACTCTGCCCCACACCATAAGATTATTGAAGACTAAGTACATTAGAGCAACATCTACTCATCATAACTTGGGTTACATCATGGCTGGGTGGAAGAACACAGAGAGTTATAATTAGAGGCCATAGTTCAGAACGGATAGATGTGACCAGTGGTGTCCCCAGGGTCGGTCCTGGGAACTGTGTTATTTAACATCTTGGTGACAAGTATGAAGACATCTACTAATGCTTGGATATGTAAATATGCTAATGATGCTAAGGTTGGGGCAATAAATAACAACAGGCCAGCAGCAACCATGCTCCAAGAAGACCTGGATAATCTGGTGGTGTGGGCAGATGAGCATGGACTGGATTTTAATTTGGATAAGTGTAAAGTGATGCACCTGGGCTCAAAAAGTATGATAATACACTATGAAGAATACAGAATTAAAGAACACAGAATGAGAGAGATCTAATATATGCATATATATATATATATATATATATATATATATATATATAGATATATAAATAATAATATGACATCTAATGACCATACTAGGGAATGCCAAAAGGGGAAATAGGTTACCTGGATGCATTCTAAGACATGTCACAGATGTAAAGAGGTGACAATCCCACTGTATCGCGCTCTTATCAGACTGTACTTGGAGTAATGTGCTCCAATTATATCACCAAACAGTGTTAACAATATGAAGCAAATTGAAGGAGTCCAACATAGACTAACAAAAAAGATATATCACATAAGAGATAAGGAATACTCAGAGAGGTTGCAAGCTTTGGACCTCTATTCAATGAAATATAGGAAAACCAGAGGCAATTTATGTATGGTGTTCAGAGCATTTAAAGATGAGCAATTATGGAAGCATCTGGATTAAGCACAGCCAAAAACGTGATGAACACTATATCTCACAAGATGCAATTAAAAGAAGAGATATGTAGGACCATCAAAAGGCAGCAATGGTTCAGCCAAAGGGTGGTGGAAATGTGGAACTCCCTCCCTAAAGATCTAGTAACATGTGGTACATTAAATGCTTTCAGACATGGATTGGACACTTATACGAGTATAGAGAAAACTCAGTATTATTTATAAATTAAGTCACTAAGAGCATAAGCCCATAGACTTGTAACCATACTATGAAACAAGTTGTGTCTTATTTCCTACATGTTATAAAGATACCATTTAAAGACCCTGTTTGGTTTCTTATGCCACCTAGTGTTTGATACTGGTTCCTTGTAGTGACTGTTCACCAATGCATCTTCCACTTTCTAGCCTTATTGAATGTCACTCCTGGTGATTTCTGTATCAGATTAGCTACATCATGATTACTTACCAATATTTTCTAATGTTGTTTGACAATACACTTTTGCTTTATTGGCAATGAGTGTATTGTGATACAAATGTGATTGGTGCCCTTCCAGTTGTTCCTTTTGCTCTTGGGACTAGGGTGTTGTACATCAGAATGTTTTTGGCCTATAGGCTATAGTTGTCACTTTTGCTGAGTGCCCTCTCTCTTTGAAATATTTTCAGATTCATTGACTGTTTAAAGACACTAGCTGTGGAGCAGCCGCATCTAATTTGAATAAAGTGACCCATATAGCAGGTATGCATTTAAGAAGCTGTTAAGGAAAAACGCTGTCTGTTCTTAACAGTGTGTTTACTGCTGTATCCACAGAGTCCCTTGGGGTTACTAGAATCCCCTCAGTAACAGTGCTAGGCAGGGAGAGGCAGCTGGTGATTAACTAGTTAAATGGGGTTTTCACCTGCTCACTCTTCTGTTTACTTGGTTTCAGTTGAGACTGAAGTGATGAGCTCATTTGGAACTCTCGCAGCAGCATAACCCTTGTGCCAGCTGTTGAGGTAGAAGATAGAATGTTAAGATGGCAGTTAGTTGGAGCTAGTGTTTAGAGTGAGGGTCACAGTGTGGGAGTGAGAGCTGCTCGCCAGTGGGCCCTGAGCTTAGGGCATCGGACTTCTCAGTCTAGTTTGGAAATTTTCAGCTTGCCAAGTGAAGTGGTAGAGACCTTTTATCACCAGGATTTCCTGATTTTCATCCCTGGAGGGTTAAAAGGACTGCTAGTCAATGGATCTAGAGGCAATTCCCTGTTTGGTCCAGGATGTTTTGAAGCTGCCTGAAATGTCTAACAGTGAGTGAAATCAGACTTTTGCCAGAGGGAGCAAGTACCTGTTCTGTTGTGTTCCGTGCCCTAAAGGGAAGGCACAACATTTTTCCTGTAAGTACAGATGTGCACGACTGTCTTTGAAGTAAAGTTGACTGAGGTGTGTGATGTCCAGAGATATGACTATATCACACTATTCAGGACTTTACCTTTACACTACCTAGGTAGTGTTTTTGAGAACGCTGAATGACAAGTCTTC
Source organism: Neoceratodus forsteri (assembly GCA_016271365.2). NCBI lineage: Eukaryota > Metazoa > Chordata > Ceratodontiformes > Ceratodontidae > Neoceratodus > Neoceratodus forsteri. Next base: position 651,731,468 of record CM057450.1, on the reverse strand, counting down.
ATTCAATAGCATTTAAAGAGGTTTATCAAAATGTTTAGGTGTAACTCTGAAAGAATGGCTGAGTGTGAATTTGGGAGCAAAGGGTGGGCAGAGCCCCATCTGGAGGAACCAGTTCAGGACTAACAGGTTCAGTAAGGTCACCTGGTTACTTTAGACAAATGGCCAAATATCTGAAGAGGATTTTTACCCCCTGGAGTGGGTTACAGTTTCTTTACTGGTTATGTAAGAATTGTACTAGTGTTAGCAAAGTGTATTTTCAGATGTAGCACAGATGCCACTGAATGCAGGTGTCCTATGTCCTACTGTAGTGCGAATACAAATGCAAATGTCCTATGTCCTACTGCGGTGGGAATGTGAAGAGTTTCTGTCAGTTACAGTTTGATTTTTGGTTTTCTGCAAGTTCCAACTGCCAAGATTTGTAAACCTTGGGGCTCCACCCTTGCTTTAAAGAACATATTTTGAATAAAGTCCCATTCTAGAAACTCAGCTATAGTCTGGACAGTTATGTTATTGCTTCCAGTGTGGATTTACTGGGTACCCCTCTGGAATAGGTCTAGCATATGCCTAGCAAAAATCTTTACCCAGGACCTGGTTTGTAAATACCAATGGTTATGTTTTATATACCCCACTTCTTGATCACTAAAGAATTAGCCTGGTATACATTCCCAAAGTTAGAGGTGGTACCATTTCTGAATGTTTGAGTGTGTACCCAGTATGGGTGCCAGTGATTAAAATAAGGGTGCTGAGTAAGTAGCATTCAGTGGGTTACACTGCTGTTGTCTTTCTGAAGGTATTTGTTTGCTATTTTAATGCAGTATCACGCCAAAGTTTAAACGTCTAGATTTGCTATTAAATTGGTGCGTAAAGAATAGACTAATATCATTAAAGATCAAATGACAATATATTTGAAAATTAATCCTTTCTGCTAGTACAAGGACAATCGGGCCATATGTATTACAAATAAAGTGCAGGAATTGCAATAGTTTGTGCATAAATGCTATTTTATTGCCTCTCTTATTTGATGGCTTTACAAAAAGGCTCTCAGACATTTCCAGACCAGTTGGTGGAATCTTGGGTGATCAGTGATGTAATTTAAGCAATAATTATATGATTTCCATCGAGGCCCTGGCAGCTTAGTAAACACAGTACATCAGATTGTGACACTGCAAAAATCACTTGTCACTTCAAACAATATTAAATGCAGTGTATAGAGGATAATGGCTGGGCAATAGTGAACAACAATTCTGAGGTCACTTTAAGAGCTTGTCATGACAACCAAGTAGACCTCGAGAGGTCTATGGTTGTCATGACAGCAGCGAGAAGTGAACTCAACATTGTTGATCGCTGTTGTCCATCTATTGTCTTTTATAGTGTATGGGCAACAGTGATCAACAATGGAGCTTTTCTTGAAAAGTTTGAGAGAAGGCTGATTGGCCCCCATGTCTTGGCTTCAGGGAGTTTGGGGTCTTTTCCTGGGGAGTTGCTTTCACTTGTAATCAGCAGCCATGGGCACTTTCCTGCTAGAGGTGGGGGGGGGGGTCTGAATTCACCTCTCTGGAAATATAATGAAACATTGACCAGCAATGGTCTGATTTTAAATTTTTGCATCTCAAATGGAGGAGAATTGAGCAGTGTAACTGCATTGCCAACCGTACATACAGATGTGTCAAGCTAGGATGAAGCGCAGAAATGCTGCAGAATATCACAGAATACTGCAATTTCCGGAGGGGCCATTGTAAGTCAATGGCAATTAAGCCCTTTTGTTATGCAGGATTTTGTGACATGTCATTACTGCAAGTAAGTGTAGGTTGATAGATAAGCAGGTTTTGAAAATACAGCGTAAGCCATCGCTGATTGCTCGTTTTTCACCTCACAACTGTCTGAAGAAACTGCAAAGAAAATGAGAGATCAGTGTGGCTGTCAGGGTTACAGGAGTGCTAGGCCATGCTATGTTGTTGTACTATCGTGGTGATGTACTCAAGAAGGTACAAAAGCAATCTGATGTCACTACATTGGTACAAAAAGCATGGGAATTCTTTGAATTCTGTTAAGAATCACACTCTTCCATACACTATAAGATATTAAATATGTTGTAACTTTCACAGGCTAATCAGTAAAAATTTGGGGATAGCATTAAACAAGAGAAGGAGTGCCCAAATTTCCTCAGGTTATGTAATTTTTGTTTTCCCCATTTTCCTGACCAACCTAAATGTAGTTTGTATTTTGCTTCACTCTATTTTGCTGAGGTTCTACAACTCTCTTAATATTATTCATTTTCCTTGTAATGGTTTCTCCTTCTCCTCACGGAATTTGTACCACTGCCCCCTTTAACGCTTCCAAAATATTTACTTATGCCCTGCACCTTTTTCTGATTTGTATTATAACCTGTCCTCTGCCGATGTAAGACCTGTATTCATCTTTCTCAAAATATGTACTTCTTTTACTGTACCATCAAAATAATTTTACATTTAACCCTCCCCTCCTAAAAGTTGCTGTTTTACTCCTACATGCATACAAATATGAACCCCATCTTGTACACCCCTGTCAAAATCAGTACTTTAGCCCACACCACCATATATGTGTGCATCTACCCCTACACCCCCTAAAATGTACACCCCTTGCACCCCTTTCCAAATCTGTGTAAGCTCCCTTTGGGAGCTTACTAGTTAATTAGTGTAGCCACTGTGTCTGGAGCTGGGGCCCTGTCTGCGGGGGGGGGGGGCCTCAGCCTGGAGGGTTAAAAAGGAGGGGGTTGTGGCATGAAGGGGGAGACAGGGAGGAGAGGAAGAGTGAAGATCTGGCCTGAGTGCTGTTAGGCCATGAGGGCCCAAGATTTGGGGTGGGCCACTTGCCACCCTGGCCCTCCGACCTCATAGACCAGTGGAGATGTAGTGGTGTGAGAGTCCATGTGGGGTCCAGAGCAGTAAGAAGACCACCTGCACCATCTGAGGAGCCAAAGACTTTGAAGCAAGGTAGTGGCCCACCTCATGATCTCTGGCACCATGGTGGGCGGTGCAGGCGAGTGCTGTATCCGTCTGCAGGGATGAGATTTAAGTGAAGTCCTGTGCCCAGGCTGTTGGGGCAGTGCAGTGGTGGCAGTCCATGCTGAAGGGAGCACAGTGGTGGCAGCCTTGCTCCCTTTCCAGTTGCACTTCAGCCTGGCTGGAGATGTTCTTGGAGCCTATACAGTTGAAGAGGGGAAAGTACACTGGGTCTCCAGGATTGCCAGGGCCCTGCAGTAGCTATGTTGCCCTGGGATACTCAGAGCTGCACTGTCATTGGATACAGGGGACTTGGCTGTTTCTCTAAGGGTCTTTATTTCTAGTGCAGATCATTGGTGTTTGGAGTGCTCTGGATTTGAATCGCTGGTACAGGGAGTTACCACTGTGTGTCCAGCTACTCTAAAATTGCAGCTGCATAGGCAGTGTTTGGCTTGTGTGCCTGGAGAATTTCAAATGAAAAAGTAACTTTGCACAGGATTGAAGGTACTTCCTTTTGGCCCACTAAATTTTGTTGCTGCCAGGATTCGTAGAGCCATTTAAATTCTGAGGGAGCACTGTGAGTGAAAGCTATAGGGAAACAAAACTTGCTGCAGACTGTATGAGGCTCTGTGCCCAGAAGGTTTCACACCATTGATTTGTGCCCTATGCTCCATGGAGTCTCTTGATCAAATTTACACAATGAAATCATTTTTTTTCCTTTACTCCTGAGTGGACAGTGGACTTCATTATGGCACTTTGTGAAGGAGTTAACTGAGCTTGCCCCCACAGCTGCTGTTACCCTGCTGCTGAGAATGCCTACACCACCTGAAGACCTCTCATTGGAACCCAGGTAACAAGTTAATTTCTGGGACTGTGTTTCTGGATGCAAGTGCCCTCATCCCCTAAGTTACCATCTTAATATCCTTAGACACAAGGAGATGGAGGTTACATTTGTAATATACCACTCTCCGATATTTGCACTTACCATCCTTCCCAAAATTTGTATTTGTGTATCTGCATACCCCAAATTTGTAATTGTACCTCTACACTTTTCAAAATTTGCAATTATTCCGTTCCCTCCCCAAAATTTATACTTCTACTCCTGCACCCTTCCTCAAATTTGTACTTGTACCCCAGCACCCTTCCCAAAATGTATACTTGTATCCCTGCACCCCCTCCCAAAATGTGTACTTGTACCCCAAAGTTTGTACTTGTAGCTCTGCACCCCTCCCCAGATTTGTACTTGTACCTCAGCACACCTCCCAAAATGTGTACTTGTATTCATCTTTCTCAAAATATGTACTTCTTTTACTGTACCATCAAATCCCATTCACCCCCACAATTTGTACTTGTACCCCTATGCTGCTCCCAAAATTTGTACTTGTACCCCAAAATTTGTACTTGTACCCCTGCACCCCTCCCCAAATTTGTACTTGTACCCCTGAACCCTTCTAAAATGTGTACTTGTACCCCAGCACACCTCCCAAAATGTATACTTGTATTCATCTTTCTCAAAATATGTACTTCTTTTACTGTACCATCAAACCCCATTCACCTCCCACAATTTGTACTTGTACCCCTGGACTGCTCCCAAAATTTGGGCTTGTACCTCAAAATTTGTACTTGTGCCCTGCACACCTCCCCAAATTTGTACTTGTACCCCTGAACCCTTCTAAAATGTGTACTTGTCCCCAGCACACTCCCAAAATGTATACTTGTAACCCATTCACCTCTCCATCTTTTACTTGTAACCTGCACTACTCCCAAAATTTGTACTTGCACCCCTCACCACTCCCAAAATTTGTACTTGTACCCCAAAATTTGTACTTGTAGCTCTGCACCCTCCCCAAATTTTTACTTGTGCCCCTGCAGCCCTCCCCAAATTTGTACTTGTACCTCAGCACATCTCCAAAAATGTGTACTTGTACCCCATTAACCTCCCAAAAGTTGTACTTGCACCCCTCCCAAAATTTGTAATTATGCCCCCAAATTTGTACTTGTACCTCTGCACCCCACCCAAAATGTGTACTTGTGCCCCTGCAGCCTTCCCAAAATTTGTACTTGTACCCTTGCACCCCTCACAAAATTTGTACTTGTACCCTTACACACCTACCAGAATTTATACTTGCACTCCTATTCATCTCCTAAAATGTGCACTTGTACCTCTGTTCAACTCCCAACATTTGTACTTGTTCCCCTTAACACCTCCTAAAATGTGTACTTGCACCCCTGCACCCTTCCCAAAATGTTTACTTGTACCCCTGTATCTCTCCCAAAATTTGCAGTTACATCTATATTCACCTTCCAAAATTTGTACTTGTGCCATTGAACCCCTCATAAAAAATTGTACTTGTACTCCTGCACCCCTTCCAAAATTTGCACTTATACTGTACATGTATTCACCTTCCAAAATGTGTACTTTCACCTCTATTCATCTCCCCAAATTTGTGCTTGTTCCCCTATACCTCTCACAAAATTTGTACTTGCATCCCTTCCAAAATTAGTACCTGTACCCCTCTGAAAATGTTTACTTCTACCCCTGCATTCCTCCCAAAATGTGTGCTTACGCCCCTGCACCCCTCCCAAAATGTGTACTACACCCTCCCAACATTTGTACTTGTACTCCTAAACTCCTTTTGTACAAGACACTTGTTGGTCCAATAAAAAAATCAAACCTTCCATCTTCTCCTGTTTTGCAAGGACCAATACTGGTAGAATCTATTTTTACTTGTACTCCTACACACCTCCCAAAATGTGAAACTGTAGTCCTGCACCCCTATCAAAATTGGACGTGTACCCCTGTATTTCTCCCAATATGTGTAGGTGCACCCCTGCATCACTACAAAAGTTTGTACTTGTACTTCTGCACATACCCAAAATTACCTTCCAAAATGTGTAACTGTACCCCTGCACTCTTCCCAAAATGTGTAATTGTACCTCTGCTCACCTTCCAAAATTTTTAACTTTACCCCTCCCAATATTTGTACTTCTACCCCTGCATCCATCCCAGAATTTATACTTGTACCCCTGCACCCTTCCTGAAATTTGTGCTTGCACCCCTCCTGAAAGTTGTACTTGCACCCCTCTAAAATTTCGTACTTTCACCCCTGCTGAAATAGGCATAATTCCCAAACTGTACCCTCTCACACCTCTTAAACTGTACAAAGTGCTGAGGTGCAGACTTTGGGAATAGTGCATACCTTTGGAGTAGTGTGGGGGTAAAGGGTACTAATATTTTAAAGGGTGTAGTGATAGGCATGTGAACTGTGTGAGGGTTGTAAGAGAAAGAATGCATTTTTTTGTTGGTCTGGCAAATGCTGCTATTTGTGCAGAAAATGGAGTAAAACATATAGGACAGTGTATGGTAGTCCATACCCAACATAGAAAATACTGGATGAGCAACTATGCAGAACCAGTGTGTTCTGCCACAGAGAGGTTCTGATTTCTTACACCACAGAGGATTGTGTATGATCTCTCATACACAACAAGGGTACTGCTTACTCGAGAGGTTTCCATGGTAACTGGAGACCTTAAGAGTGCAGCTCGAGGTCTCATTACCATGGAAAACCTTGAGAGTTGAAATACCTTGTTGTGTATGAGCAATCATACACAGTCTTTTATAGTGTATGGTCACTCACAAAGACTGCACTTAAGTTTATCCACATCTGTGTGCGTTTTCACCTGGTCTTAGCCTGTTCACTGCTGCAGCCATTCTTAACTCATCGCTGGTCACCCAATCACGTATGCACCCAGCTTCTCGCATGCGCACACCCACCTTCTGGGTGTTATGCTGCACTAGCCTCGTAATAGTGCAGCACAACTTCTTCTAATGAGCGTAGCTAGTACAGCATAACAACACTGATGGGAGCATGGATTTCCATGCTAAACAGCATTCTACCATACATTATAAGTTGTTCTCAGGGTCCTTGATGTTATGTAAGCAATAAGGCACAAAGGGGTGTGTGTAAACCATATTTTACAGCATGGCCAGGGGCATAGTGAGGCACAAGGCCAACAGCTGAGTGACTTCAGCTGCTGGCCGTACTCTAAAATATGGTTTACACACACCTCTGACTGCTTTACTGCACTTATAAAATTGACTCCTTTTTTTCTTTTACTTTTGACTATTGGGAAAAGCATGTTTATATGTAGAAAAATAATACTTACTTTGTGCATTTGTGATAAAAATAATCCTTCGGCCCACTGCAAGTGATGTCATTAGTGATGTCATTGTATTATTGCATACTTTCTTCTTCCTGTTTTTTTCTCTGTTGTTCTCCACATTCAAGATATGGAATTTTATCATGGAATCTTTACCACAGAATGCATGTATTCAAAATTCTGCTCAGTTCACTAGCAGAATGTTTCTCTCCCAAAATACTGTACTCACAGACAACAAAGGCCTTTGTTACAGCCAGAGACTCAGTTATCTCACTGTCAGGGCAAGAAGAAGAGAGTTCCCTGATAAACAGGTAAAGATAGAACGGGGATTTTTGACTGTCATCAAAGAAACAGTTCTAGTGAAAACTATAAACAATACTTATTGTTTCTAATTTGTTTATGTATGTAAGGATAGCGTGATAATCAAGGAAACAGCATTTAATTAATTTGTTTTATTTTTTATTTAAGGTAGTTATATTTTTAGGGCCCAGTTGAAGTATTTTTTTTTACAGTGTAAAGGCAGCAGCCGTGTTTGTGGTGGAAGATGAGTTCTGGCTGTAGGGGGCTAACTGAAATTCCTGTGTTCCAAATACCCATTGATCTGTGTTGCAGACTCTTCACTGCTGAGCAGTCCTTTTTCTTAACCATGTGTAAACCATATTTTACACATAAATAAAGCCAATTAGATTACATGATTTTACCCTGACATTTTATAAAGTAACAATGAGAGTCAGAAAAGTGTTTTTTGTATTGGGGCTACCGTGCAGTATTATATATAGTGTATGGTGAACAGAAACCTTAAACACTTACCTTTTTGTTTTCGGCATCCAATCTCTGCTGTGCTGCCCACCTTCACTAACAACTGCCCACCACCCAGCTTGTCTTGTGACTCTGCACCTACACTGACCAATCGAAAGCGCTGATGGGGTCACTTGTATTCTGCTGTCCATACTACTGCAGAATGAAAAGTCATTCTGCATTAGTATCGACGTCATTACTGCAGCAGAACATTTTATGCTGTAAGGATCTCCATACACAATTGCATTCCACCATACACTACATTTGGGTAAGAGTCTGGATTATTGAATGAATTTTGGGAGGGATACAGTAGAAGGGGTAGAAATCTTGGGGAGACTGGAGGCAGGGGTAAATAGTTTTCAGAGTGTGGGGAAGGGGAAACTTTATAAGGTTCCAGGTGCAGGGGTGGAAATTTTGGAAGGGAGTGAGGAGGAAGCATCAATTTTGTGTTTGGTGGGCTGGGGCAGAGTTGTGAATGAGTTGCAGGTTTGGGGAACTATGCAGAAGGGTACAAGCTTCAGGAGTCATGGGGTTAGGGTGCAAATGGTTATGAAGGGATTATATGGTACACAAATCTAGGACATACAAAAGACTCATCTTAGGTCAGTAAGGATGGGATACAAATGTTGGAGCTAAGGTGGGAGTACAACCTCTGGGAGGCGTGAGAGGGTGAGTGGGCAAATACTGAATGGTTGCAGGTAGGAATACAGACATATCAAGGGTGAGGAGTAGATTTGGGATGCATGCAACCTTTTTGAGAGGTACAGAGGAACCACTTCAGGAGGTATGTGGAGGAAGGGATATAGGTCACAAGAGTGGTAAAAGTGGAGTTAGAAACTATGTGGGCATGTTTTGGAATAATTACAAAGGAGTGGCAGGACAGAGTTTTATATTATTGTGGGATTATACATTTCTGGAGAAGTACTGGAGTAGTAGTAGTAGTAGTAGTGCCCTTTTTGTAAGTGCTTTGGAACCGCAGCAAAGGGAGTCAGTCTGAAAAGAATAAATTAGGAGGGAGTTGTGGTGGCTGCATTCAGGGCTGGAATGGGAACGCAGGAAACTAAAGTTACATTTTATGAATATGAGAGTGGTTTTGGGGGGGCAGGGCATATGGGGCTCAAATGGTTGATGATCAACCCAGGGAAACTGCCACATATTTACCATTTTGTTTTTCTGGTATAAGTCCATTAATAAAAGCTCCAATAGAAAATTGGTAGCAAAGACTGATTTTTTTGACAATTTGATATACTGTGTGCACTAAGCTGACAGGACCTGGAGGAAAATTATGTAAGTTTTGCTTGAATGACATCAGCATTAAACCAAAATTCTGGCTTGTTTGAAAAAGTCTAGGATATATTTTTGTAAAACCATCAAATTAGAGAGGCAACAAAATAGCATTTATATATAACTAATTGCAGTTTCTGAACATTATTTGTAACAAATAAGATCTAGTGTCCCCATGGGAGAGGGGAGGGTGAATAATATATTTTTAAAGCTTTTCATTTGATCTTTAACCACTCCATAAAGTCTGCAGCTTTATTTCTTCCACTCTACAGACAAGACATTGTCTATAAAACGGTTTCATTTGACCATTTTAATAAGAAAGCTATTTCTTTGTAATTGAAAATGAGTAACTCCTCCCACCATCTGAAGAAGTGATTTGCATAGGAAGAGGCGAGTGACCCCAGTTGCTATCCACCTAAGCTAGCAGTAGAAGCTTCTATAAAACATAACAAGCATTTGTCAATGCCGAACGTTCACTTGCAGGTATTTGCAGTGGTATTTGGCACTTGGACATGGCTTAATAAAATCAGTGACAAAGAAGTAGAAGCATTTTTCAGTGCCAAATGTTGCTTGCTTCTATGTGCTGTTTAGGTATTTGGAAGTCATTGGAGTGCAAATATTGAAAATTCGCGAACTTACGAGCGTGCATAGGAACTGTGCAATGCACGCTTGTAAAACAGTCATTTTTAGGAATTTTTTCACCAAATTTTCAACATAGCCATTTTAAGACCTCTGCTCATGAACAGTGTCACTGTAATTTTCTTAATTTGTCTCATACATTGAGTTCGCACACCGACTGCGCCATTGTGCGCTACATGGGCAGAAACATGTTTTGGACAGGATGTGAAAAATGACAGCTATACTGCTCATGAGGAGGTGTGGTAAAATGGCAATGTTGAGAATCTGGAGTGAAAATCTTGAAAATTCGCAAACTTACGAGCGTGCGTAGGAACTGCGCAATGCACGCTCGTAAAACAGTCATTTTCAGGAATTTTTTCACTAAATTTTCAACATAGCCATTTTAAGACCTCTGCTAATGAACAGTGTCACTGTGATTTTCTTAATGTGTCCCATACATTGATTTTGCACACCGACTGCGCCACTGTGCGTTACATGGGCAGAAACACGTTTTGGGTGAGATGTGAAAAATGACAGCTATACTACTCATAAGAAGGTGTGGTAAAATGGCAATGTTGAAAATCTGGAGTGAAAATATTGAAAATTCGCGAACTTACGAGCGTGCATAGGAACTGCGCAACGCATGCACGTAGAACGGTCATTTTTAAGAATTTTTCCACCAAATTTTCAAAATAGGCATTTTGCAAGCCCACCTTATGAACACTGGCAGTGTCGTTTCATTAATTGGGCCCAAAAGGTGATTTCACGCAGTGACTGCGAAATCACCCTTTGGGCCCGAATAACGCCATGACAGTGACATCATTCATGAGAAGGGGTCCCAAAAACCCCATGTTGAAAATTTGGTGCAAAAATTCCAAAAAATGTCTGAGATATGCAACAAATTTGAAAAAAAACCATCTAGCCCATTATACAGCTTACGGCATTTCCTCAGTTGAGGTCGGCTTTGAAAGAGTGCAGGCGTGTTCCCGGTCCACGATGATTGTCCACGAGCTCGGAGGTAAGTATGGGGTGAGGGGTGTGGAAGAGCAGGGTGCACAGTGGGTGAGTGCGGGTTGTGGGAGGGTGGGGAGACAGCGATGGAAGGTTTTCATATTTACAGGGTTTTTTACTTCAGATGATGCGGACATTTGCCATGCTGGGGTGGGCTCCCAAGCGTGGCAGAAGAATAACTGGGGGCGTGGAGCTAATGGGGGTTAGGCATCCCGTCAGCTAAAACAAGGTTTGCCACGCTGGGGTGGGCTCCCAGCGTGGCACCAGCTTTGGGCGTGGTGGCTCGGACATAGCGGTGCGTGCAGTGTTCTACTCTGGGGTGGGCTCCCAGCGTGGCAGCAGGAAAACTGTTTGGGGGACATGGAGCCGATGGGGATTGGGCACCCCGTTTTCAAAACAAGATTTGCCGCTGGGGTGGGCTCCCAGCATGGCACCAAAGCTTTGGGGGAATCGCGCAGAACAGCCAGGACAGCAACAGCGGTGGTTTTCTTTGAACTGAACACCACCGCTGTCATACACAACACCGCATCCATTGGTGCAGGACCGCATACGCCTGCTCAACGGAGCAGTGGATTGCAGAGGAGAGTCACACCTCCAAAGTGTGCTATTCTCCCAAGACGTTCCTTGCGCATGCGCGCAAGTGAACGTAAAAATGGTTATGGTTCAGTACATATATTCCAGGCCTTCAAGCAGAAAGTCTGATGGCACCAGATGCCCCTTATGTTGTTTTACATACAGAATAAAGGATTGAAAAGTGTGTGATATGAGAATGTAATGCACAGCTGAGGTGTGGGATGAAAGCACCCCATACTGAGGGTGTTCATTAAATTCCAGTTTGATATACTTCCCCGTCTTTTATTTTATATAATATCTGGTGATCAATTTTTTCCAGACAGAGTCCTGTGATCCTATGTGACACACACACACACACACACACACTCTCTCTCTCTCTCTCTCTCTCCCTCCCTGATTTTTGGAGTTTCACTTTTTTAAGATATATTTGATGTCAGGATTGCATGCATGTACTGCACAGTCCCGTTCCAGCTTACAGTCTGCATCGCTGGTGAAAGGAACTGCATGATAAACCAGATATGGTTTTTGTTTTTAATCTAAAGGCAGGATCAACCAGATAGATAAAGAAAATGATTTTCAGAAGGTGAGAGAGTTGTTGTGGGAGCTCCTGCTAATGGACATTTGGAGTTTGAAGAAGTGTTCTGCCTACCCACGCATACGAGAAGCCAACGAGCTACCGGTTTTGATAGATAGAGTATTTGTTCACTGTAATAACTCGTGAGGTTAATAAGCAATGACTATCAACTCACTAATGTTAAGAAAAATATTGGTCACCAGTTATTATAAGATAATATAAAGCCTTGTTTGGGCCCCTTCCTTGTTCAATACTTCTGTATAGCAAGGTTTAAATTGGGAATTTTAAATTTGTATTTTAGGGCAAACTGGCAGCAAATGCTTATAGGCAAATCATAAAATCTTTAGCCAAACCAACTAAATGCAATTGACATCTATTTATGAAACAGACTAAAACAGACTAAAATGCTTTAAATACTCATAAAAACTCATTGTTTTTTGGTTCATACACAAAACTGAGCACATTCTTGTAATATGTCAGACATGCCGTGCATGTGGTGATTGTGAATTCTTTTCCGTTTGGAAATTTATACAAAAATAAACAGTATCGCCTCACAGTAAATACCAAACAAGAAGTGACCCTTGATCAAGTCGATACCTTCAAATATATTGGCATCACCCTTGACTCCAAACTCTCCTATGCTGCCCATATTGATAATGTTGCTAAGATGGCAAATACCAGGCTGGGCCTACTATTCCGTCACCAAAAACATCTAACCCCTGAAGCATTGTCTGTTGCCATTCAAAGCTCCATTGTGAGTGTTATTGACTATGGACTCATTGTTTATGGCTCTGCCACTGCCTCCACACTCATTTTCCTTCTTTTTCTTTTCTTGTTTCTTTATCAGAGTGGCCAACCTGACAAAATCCTAGCCTTTTCTTTGCTGTCCTCTTTTCAAAAAGACCCCCTTAATGTGCACATTGGGCTAGAAACTATCTCCCATCTTAGATATATGAAAAATGCACATGGCTCGCTAGATTTTAAAAAAGCCCAGAGTAAAGGGCTGATGAATGGCACGTGTCACGCTGAAAATATAGTCCCGTAGTGTTCCCAATATTTAAAAGAAGTAAAATAGTGTTATGTCAGCTCCAGAGAGGTTGTAACTGGGGCTGCCTTTAAAATAAAGCATATTTGGGCAAAAAGTGCCAAATAAAAAGCCCCTGCACGATAAGGCATGGTATAATATGAAAACCCCCCTATTATGTAATGTCATGGCCAATGGGGAACTCCCCCACAGAGTGTGATGTAATCTCTAGAGCTACAGATAGGGCTCACCACTAGGGGAGAAGAGTAGAGTCAAGTCAGTTGGGGTACTGACAGTGAAGGAGGAGGACCTGTATTGTGTGCTGAGTATTTTACACAGATATTTCGGAAAAGAGTATAAGAAGGATGTTACACTCAGGTATTGGCTGAAGTTAAGCCACAGGCTCTACGAGGGACATTGAGACCTGAAGATTTCTTTTGCTGCTGGACTCATTTTCCTGATTTTCTTTCTGTATATATTTTGGACTTTTATATGAATAAATGATAGGCGCAATCTTGTGTACTTTATGCACCTGATCTCTTCCTATTGTGTCACCACCACGCTCACACTGGGGATCACTGAGGAGGAAAAGGACCTGGGGTAAGCATAAACAATACTGCCCAATGCAGGAAAGTGGCAGCAATGGTAAACAAGATGCTGGAGTGTATAGTGAGAAGGTTCACATCCAGGTACAGGGAGGTGATCTTGCTGTGTGCAGTTCTGAAGGCCATACCTGAATTGGGATGTCAAGCTGCTGGAGGGAGTGCAGTGGAGGATGATAAGGATGATTCAGGGGATGGAGGGTAAGGATTACGACAAAAGGCTAGAAGAACTGAATATGTACATCCTGGAGGACAGGAGGGATGGTAGGACATGATTGAAACTTTCAAGTACCTGAAGGGAAGCAACACAGGGTAGCTGAAATGAGTGTTTAAACTAAGGAATGGAACAGATATCAGGGGACATGGGATGAGAATAGAGGAGGGAAGATTCAGGAGGGAGATGAGGAGGAATTACTTCAAAGAGAGAGTGGTGTTGAAGTGGAACGCCCTACCAGATAGGGTTATAGCAAGCAAGAATGTTGATGGCTTCAAGAGGGCATGGGACACAGCGCGAGAGTGGGTAAGGGTGGGGGTGGAGGTGGACAACCAAGGAAGGATGGTGAGGATGGAGCAGCTGCAGTCTAGGGTGCTAGCTGCACAATCGAGCAGACATTGATAGACCAGGAGGTCTGTTTCTGCTGGCACATTCGTATGTTCATATGTATGTCAAGAACTACAGGAAATACAGAGAAAACAATAAATAACCAACCCATTGGTATATATACACACACACACTATCATTGCATTTGGGAAATCCATTCCCAGTTTAAAAACAGTTTACATATTGTCCTTTGAGACACATTTACTTAATCAGATACCCATTAACTGCACTAATTGCCCCAAGACCCCTGTCCCTTCTGTGGATTCAATAAAGTGAATAAAGAGGCATCCAGTGGGCTTTCATGGGGCAGTATAGCATAGTGGTTAAGGGCACTGAACTGCAAACTGTGAGATCTGGGTTTGAATCCATCGCTCCCACCTGCATACTGTGTGACTCTGAACAAGTCATTTAATTTGTTGTGCTCCCAGGTCACACCTGAAACAAGCTTCAGCTTAGTGTGCCTTTCCTGGTTAAACAATTTCCCATTTCCCCTTTCATCTTTCTACCAAATTCTAATCGTGGTGGTCATGTGGTTATAAATTCTCAATGTTTGTCTACAGTTTTGTAGTCATTGGTTATATGCAGTGTTTGCTTGCAGCCATTTTCCATTATTGCTTTGGATGCACTCGCTATCAATATCAGAAACAGATAGCTTTTTGGGGCCTAACCTGTGCTGGGGGCAGACTCCAAATACAACAGTGGATCTACAGGGGAGAATCGATCTCTAACATATTTTTAATAGCTTCTCCAACCAGGTCCAAAATGGTTCTAATCTGGGGCAACGTCACAAGACTTGGGTGTGATGAGCCTGCTAATTACACTCTGTCCAACACTTATCCAAATAAGAAAGGCCAAAGTGGGAAGCTATAACTGGGGTCTGAAAAAATACACTTAAAATCTTCCACCTGTGCTTTCTCCAAGAGTTGGAAGCCATGGTGTTACTTATGAGCTCTCCACATTTCTGCCATTCCTGCTTTGTTATGGAGCTACAGTATCAGCCTTTGTCTCCCATTTCATCTGAATTCTAGTGCAAACTTTTGGATGAGGGTCCCCTTATAGTGCCTGCAATCTAGAAACCAAACTTATGGCTTCTTCCTCCTCCCAAAAAGCCATAGTTTTAAAACTCACCTTTGCCATGCAACTGCAGCTTTTGCGGTTTCACTGAAGAAACTGACAGAACTGTAATAAATAAAAATCTCTTTGGGTAAGCGGAACAGTCTATGAAGTTTTTCAAAACACTTAGTTTTATGCACCTCCACCACCTTGCCTGATACATTTAAGTCCTACACTTTCCCATCTACTAAAAATGTGGTCTGTTTTGCTTTGTTGGAAATCTTCTGCCACTTTTATTGGGATTTATCCACATTCATTTTATATTATCCATTTGAGAACTGCTAACCATGTTTAGGAGGGTTTTTGACCATGGATCTTGGATCTGTCATATAACCTCACCATCCATAGTTTTAAATACTTCATTCCCTAGTCCAGTCCTATCTTTCCAGATGTGCCCATTCTGGGGTCTCCCCATTCCATAAAAGGAGTAGAGGTGCTATAATTGACATGCCTGATAATACTGTAACATATTCAGAACTCCCAGTCCCACTTCTTCCGGTATCTAATAATCAGACACCAAGGAATCCTCAGTTTGCCTTTATGCCACAAAAACTGGGACCAGGCATTATTATTATTACCTCCCCATGCAGTATGTGGTAAGGAGATAGAAAAGAATACATATGGGAATCTTGAAGGATATTCATCCTTAAAGGACACCCAAACAACCTAATTTGACAAAAACAATTGAAAAACAGCTTTATAGAGCCCTAAAGGAAAGGCTGCTGTTTAATGCTAAAATGCATTTATATAATTAACATAAATGCAATTTCATGTGATTTGAAAACTGTACACAGTAGCCTTCCCATCTGAAAATTCCATTTGGTCAGCTCTACAAAATGGCTGGCAGACATCAAATGGAATGATGTCATAGGAGTGAGAGACAGAGTAACATAAAATATAAAGCATCTATATAGACCTCTGCAGTGCTAGCTGGTGTCTTTTATTTCCATTACATTTTATACTTCTTTCAGAAAAATAATCAAAATGCGTATTATTTTTATAAATATACATATTAGGCATTGGCTTTGATTATATTGTCCAGTTAAACCTGTAGAAATCTAGTTCTAATTCTGACTGTATCTATATTGCCAAATATACCAATCCCTGCCCTGAACAACATAACTGGTCAAATAGCTTAGGATTGGATCTGAAGGTAGTATATAGGACAAGAAATTGGTTAGGGGATAGTTGTCAGAGGGTGGTAATAAATGGAGTTCACTCAGAGGAAGGGAGGGTGACCAGCAGGGAGCCTCAGGGATCAGTCCTCTTTAATGTCTTTATAAATGACATTGCAGAGAAGCTGGAAGGGAAGGTCTGCCTCTTTGCAGATGACACCAAAATCTGGAATATGGTGGACACTACGTGGGGTGGAAAGGATGAGCAGAGACCTGAGAAACCTAAAGGAGTAGTCATGGGTATGACAGTAGGGCTTCAATGCAAATAAGTGCAAATTAATGCACTTTGGGCACAGAAACCCAGGTAAGGAGTACAAAATGGATGGAGTAGTACTGCTGACAACCAATCAAGAAAAAGACCTGGGGGTGATTATAGCAGATGATCTAAGGTGGCCAGGTGGTGCAACAAGGTAGTCAGGAGGGCTAAAGTGATGCTGGGATGCATAGGGAGAGTCATTCACAGCAGAAATAAGGAGGTGGTGATGCCTCTGTATAGATAGTTGGTAAGAACCCACCTAGAGTACTGTGTCCAGTTCGGGAGACCACATCTCCAGAAGGACATAGACAGAATGGAGGCATCCAGAGGAGGACAACTCAAATGGTGCAGGGTCTGCATCAAAAGTCATATGAGGAGAAACTAAAGGACCTCAATATGTACACTCTGGAACAGAAGAGGGAGAGGGAGGATATGACTGAGACCTTTAAATACCTTACAGTGGTAAATAAGATACAGGAGGGGAACAATTTTCAGAAGAAAAGGTGCTCAAGAACAATGGGAATGCTATGAACCTGGAAAGGGTAGATTCAGGAAAGATATGAGGACGTGTTTCTTCAAATAAAGTGTGGTAGATTCCTGGAACAGCTATTCCTGGAACAACTTTTCAGAGAAGGTGGGATGCAAAAACAGTGGAAGGGTTAAAGAATGCATGGGGTAAGCACAAGTGAACCACAGTGGAAAGAAAAAGGGAAGGGAGAAAGCTGCAGCTTTGGTACAATCTGTGGAAATAGTGTAGGTAGGGAGAAATGGGCATACTGGATGGACCAAGTGGTTCTTATTTGCCATCAAATTCTATGCTTCTATGTTTCAAATATCTGGTGCTCTGGTGGGTATCTCCCATCCTCTGTGTCTACGTGCTGGTCTGATCAAACTGACAAAATGCATCCTAAAATTGTCTTAAAAACGTATTTATTTCATCTAGCATTCCCAGACTTAACTGATACTTAGTGTGCTGCCATAATTAGTATTTTGATTATGTTTTAATATTTTAGATTAGTATTATTTATTACTGTTTTATATATGTCTTTTATATTGTACAGTGCTTTAATCTATGGAATTGCACTCATAAATAAAGATTGAATTGAATTAATCATTCTGTAAGTCCCAAGATCAATGTGAAAATCTCCCCTGACCACACAGCCAGCCAGCACACCTGCCACTGTTGCACATTGTTTTGCTTAATTAGTGTAGTACTGTGTCAGCTGGCCACTCAGAATGATTGTTGCTGTTCCAGTCCTTTTGTAATATGCTAACATACATCATATTTTACCCCCATAATCCACTCCACAGATTGAAGTGGCAGCAATGGCCACACAAGATTAAGAATGGCAGTCTGGGTTTCCATATTTTATGTTATTGTCCTTCTGCTGTGCTGCTTTATTGAGCTGAACATTCCATTGCAGTAATAAAGAAATTATGTGGTTCTTTACATAACTGGTGCATAAAGGATTCATTTACATCATTATAGTATATAGTTAGGGTTTGTTCTGCATGGAGTTCCACGCCAGCTGAAAATTCGTTGTGCCACAGTTCAAATGTCAGGGAAAGTGGCTGTACCATTCTGTGGCATAATAGGGTTCCAGACGATCTAGGAAGTCCTTGTGGTAGCTGGTGTTTTACACAGCACTGTCATGAGTTCAGCAATCAGTTCAAGTTCTGAACTGAAACCATCAACATATTTGCTGCTGCCACAGGGCACTGTGAAAACAGTTTTGTTTAAAATAAACAAAAAAACTCTACATTATAAAAAATACTTGCGGGACAACCACATGCCCAACCAGCCTGTGCCACCATTTCAGGCATCTGATTACACTGGATCTCCTGAGCTTTGCTCTCGATGTTTGATGTAATCAGAATCCCTCTGTGGAAGCACAGGCTGGTTGTGCATGGTTGCCTAACTAGTAATCTTTGTATTACTTAAGCAGTCCATAAAATCTGCAGCTTCTATTCTTCCACTCCACACTCAAGACGTTGTCTATAAAACAGTGCCAATGGACCATTTTACTAAAAAGCCATTTGTATATCATTGAAAATGAGTGACTCCTCCCACCATTTGAGGATGTGCTTTGTAGAGGATGGGGCAACAGTGACCCTCATAGCTATTTACCTGAGCTAGAGGGAGAAGTTTCCATAAAATAGTTATGGTTCAAAATATATATTCAAGGCCTTCAAGCAGAAAGTCTAATGGCACCAGAAGTCCCTCATTTTGTTTTGCAAGATATCATAAGACCATGCTTGGGCCCTTTCCTTGTTTAATACATCTATATAGCAGGGTTTTAGTAGGACTTTTTAAATTTGCATTTTTGAGCAAATTGGTAGCACATGCTTGTATCCAAATCACCAAATAAATCCAAAGAAACAGGCTGAAATCTTTAAATATACAGTATGTTATTTATAAAAACTAATTGGGATCGAATGGAGGAGGAGACTCAGGACGTCCACTGCACCAGACCTTGAGCTGAAGGGACCTCAGAGGAGCTGGTCTACTGAGACTTCTAATAGCACTGAAAAGTTTAGAAAAGGTATGCCATCGTTTCCTTATGTTTACTTGCCTAGAAGTCTGAAACCATAATTCAATGTGCGGCACCAAAATTGTCTCCAGTCCTCTCTTTTTTTTCTTTTTTCCCCCTACTCATTTCACACAGGACCAGCAATAAAAACTGTGGAGTTAGCATTACAATCCTGGCCCAGTCCGACCCAGAACCAGCATTGGTGTTGAGAACACCTTTGGACACTGTGACTGAGTCCAAAGAAAACCTAAGGAGCTGCCCAGAGGAACCAGATCAGAAAAGATGCCAAAGACGCCAGAGAAGGCTAAAGATGCCAAACACACAGAGACACCAAAGGCTGGTGACTGCCAAATAGATGCTTTTTGCTCTAAGCCATGCAATATTGTACTGGCTACTGAGGCAAGTGCAGTATCTGGAAAATTGCACTGAGTGGGACTAACAGAAATGGTGTAATATATAAGGAGCTATTTAAGAAGGAGCAACCCCTAGAACAGGGCTATGGTAAAACAACCTTATAACTGCAGTGGTTGCTCTAGAATTATTTTGCCTTAGTTTTGATTTTATTTATTGATTTTATATCTACTTTGTTGTATTCTTATTGTGTTTTTATTGTGCCTTTCTGAGATTGTATACAGATTTATAGTGTTCATTGTGCTCATAGCCTCCATATAAGTGACCACAGTGCCTATAGTGTTAGATTTTTCTACCTCTGTCTGATGCTGCCTGGTACAATTAATTTGAATGCATTAGAATTCTGACCAAGTGTTACTTGCCTACCGAATATACTGCCCACTTACTGTAGGCCATGGTAGGAGTACTAGGCTCTGATCAAGGCCGTTGCAATCCATTTGCAGCCCCTAGCCCCAAAGTGAGAGAGTTCCCCTGTGGCCTACACGACCACAGACCATTACATCTGCAGCCTGCTAAGGCAACCCACCAAGGCAATCAGCACTTCAAATGACCTCTTGCAGCCTTCTCACACTGATACAATACTTGTTTAGAGTACTGTACATGAATGCGCTCAAAACATACTCTCATGGAAACTCATAGCTTAATATAAATATTTTCCTACACCCTCGCACATCTGGCTTTTCAGATAAATCAGGCTACAAGGCACTTTAAGACTTTTGATTATACCTTTGCATCCTTCCTTATTTTATTTATACAAGTGATTATTTCAAAGGTATTTCAAAGGTGGCCTCTCTATATAGGTGTACTTACTGCACTTTGTTGCTATAAGATTTATCCCCTCCACTGTCTTCAGGAAAAATGGCACTAGTGCACTTTCCCAGTACATAAATTGCACTCATATTTTTATTGGTATCGTATTGTATTTATATTTTGCCAGATGCTATTCATTTTAATCCTCTATTTTACTCTATATTGTGGGATTGTGGGTATTGCTGAGACTGACAATTTAAATTATATTGAATATATACCAAAAAAGGTTCTCATCAGTTCTAATCAAATATATTATCCTACAGAACAGTATATAACAATACACTGAAGTATTGAACTATAGAATTGTGCTGACTTCTTTGAGTCACTATTGCTATATCTATTGCAAAAACACTTACATCAGCTTCCAAGATACTACAGACCCATGTAGTCTAAAGTTCAAAACGTCCTTAATCTTTATCTATAGGTATTTATTACCAGTATCCAGTGATATGGGTGATGCAATTTAAGTGACTCAAAATGAGCGACTCAGTTTGCACGCCAGCCAGCAGAGCGACTGTCACAGCACAGCGATGGAGAAGGAATAGCGATTCTGAGGGACACAAAAGTGAGGAACAGTGAGTGATTATGGAATACTGTGCATAATAAAGGAAGGAAGGAAGGAAGGGAGGAAAAATGCAACTGCTAAACTGGCCACTTGGTGTGCTGGTTAGAGTGACCACCCATCATCGATATGGTACCGGGTTCAGGACTTTGTGTGGGTGAATTTTTTTAATATGGTGTTGGCACTTTGTTATAGTTTACTAATTTATGGTCTTCTGTTTCCCCAAGATTCATACTCCACCTGCGGGTTGTCCCTCCTCGAGTTGCACCCTCTGGTGTTTCCCTCATTACCCCAGTGTCTGCACCCCCTCAGAGTTGATAATTATTTGGGGTGCGGGGAGGTTTAGCCCCACAAAGGGGGTGCAACCGCCTGCATAAAACATAAGTTAGATGGCCTGGTTTGTTTTGATGCTGTGGTCACAGTTCTGGTGTTTGGTGTAGTGCTAATTGCCAATTTTGTTTTCGGTGATTAGCACTGTGGTTAGTCCCATCACCCATAAGTCATCGCTATTATGACATGGAACCTTTATTACCTTGAGCAACTAATTATTTTATTTATTTATTAACCATTTAGGTACTTACGTAATATAATAACAAATCATGTAAAAGGCCTAACTTGCCTTAATCAATTATCTAATAGGGCACTAAAACATCAGATATTAGGTAAGCAAATTTGGAATCAGGAGCTAGTATCTATAGGCGACAATGGTGTCTACCAGAAGTGGAAAAAATAGCTCTCTTATACTAGTAACTGAACCAACACTCATTACCCCAAAGAAAAAGAAAACAACTAGAACAAGCAAGATTCCTGAAATAACTATAGTTACAGAAAAACTTTACTCCAGTACTAAGGGCACGGAGGACAAGGACAGAAACAAGTAATTAAAAATGACAAAATTCCTACAAGATCTATCAACACCAATAGCCCAAATTCAGGAGAAGGCACCTAATCTTACTGGTGTTAATCAAGCTATGGGAGATCCAGAAAAACCCTTATCTGATGATATCTATGATTTTTCTCAGGAGGACATCTCCATACCCACATATAGTTGGGAGATGAACGGCCCCTCCATGTTTGAATATAGTGCAACTACTCAGGGCATGGAGGGTATATTTTCCCCTGAAAATAATACCCATGTTGAGGAAAGCATAAACAACAGCATTCACCAACTAAAAAGATTCTATCAGGGGACAAATAGAACTATAAAGTTAGATCATAAACCTATAGATGGTATAACATCTGTCACATAAGAGCTAAGTGTAGCAATAGAAGGTCTGGAAAATGTAGTGCCTAATTTTCAGGAACGAAATACTAGCAAATGTAACTCACACCTAACTGAAGAAGTTAAACCCACAGACTGGCGCCAGACACCATACCAACAAAACAAGGAGGTGTCAGATATGAATCTAATAAACCATGACAAACAATCTTTTAAATATGAGGGAAACTTTCTCTCAGCTTCTCTACTTTCAAAACAAATACTTGAACTAGTCAAAACCCATATTTTCTAATATAGCAATATTAGAAAACATAGCTGTCCTAAAGGATGAAGTGGCTAACATTAGAACTGATGTATTTTATAACCAGTCCATTATTAAAAAATTAACACAGATCAATAAATGAAGGAAGGACACACAGGCCCAGATATTCAAAAGAGTTGAGCCATGCGCAATTGGGTTGCACCTGCGCAAGTCCAAAAATGTGCCATTCTGCGATATTCAGCAGGAGGCAGTTGCACCCCCAAATCACGTTGAGCAACAGCACAATGATAATGAATGCATGCGCAACTGAAGGGGGAGGAACCATGCACAAATGGCGCAGTGCGATATTTAACAACATGCGCCATGCGCAATAGGGGAGCAAGCAGAAGTTGCGCCATAGCAGAAATGAGCCAAAATAAAAGGGAACAAGGGAGAGGCACAAGAACGCTACAGGGAAGCCACATGAGAGCCAAAGATAGCAGGGAAAACTGGGTAGCAGGGACATACAGAGCCAGGCAGGAAAGGGCACCTGGAAGCAACAGGCACAGGGGAAGGTGTGGGGAGACAGTGCAGAAGGGGGAAGCACACCACACAGCAGTGAGGCCAGCACAGGTAGGTGTTCCCGGTGCAGGGGAAGTAGCAGCCAGGACAGCAGGGGGAATACAGAAACAGCTGCCAGGGGAGTGAACACAAGCCTGGGACATGGCCAGTGCCACCTACCAGATGGAGGCAGTAATGAGGGGGTTGAGAAGGCGGGCAGCAGGGGGGAGAGTGGCCGTGGAAGGGCTCGTCAGCGGTATGCCCCCTACAGGAAGTACCGAGCCCGTACCAGCTATGAGCTGTACAGTGATACGAGATTGTGGGCCGGTACCGCCTGAATCGGGCAATTCTGAGGTGGCTTTGTGAGCTGTGCAGTGATGTGATGCAGACACCCACACGATGGAGCCATACCCTGTCAGTGGAGACAAAAGTGACAGCTTGCATGTGCTTGCTCACCACGGGTACCTTCCAGAGCCAAATGGGGACACCACAGGCATAACTCAGTCGGCCACGTCACGCCACCTCACCCAGTTCCTCAGCGCACTGCTGCCAAATGCTGCAGAGTACATCCATTTCCCCAGCACACTGGCGGAGCACACAGCAAACATACAGGAGTTCCACAGGGTAGCACGTATGCCTGGTGTGCTAGGGGCAACAGACTGCACCCATGTGGCCATCTGCACTCCACCTGGCCCCAAAGGGGCTGCATATATAAATCGCAAGGGCTATGCCAGCATCAACTGCCATGTGGTGTGCGATGCCAGGGGGCACATAATCAATGTCTGTGCCATGCACCCTGGGGAAGCACATGATGCCTTCATCTGGCACCAACCAGCACTGTGCCACAGATTCGAGAGTAGGGATATCTCCACAGGCCACCTAGTGGTGAGTATGCAAACCATATGGACAATCGTAGGGCCTGGGGGGCATGGTCAGAGGTGACATGGGTAGTGGCCTACATGGCCTGGGGCAGGGCGATGCTGGTCACCAAACTAACCTCCACCCTCTACACACAGGTGACAGTGGATACCCACTCCGTCCCTGGCTGCTCACACCCTTCCGGTGGCCCGCGACCCCATTGCAGCAATGCTACAATGAGGCACACGCCACCACACGTAATGTCATCGAGCGGGAGTTCAGGATGCTGAAGGCACATTTCCATTGCCTGGACACCTCCGGCGGTGCCCTACAGTATAGCCCCTCAAAGGTCTGCGGGCTATTCCTGGCCTGTTGCATCCTGCACAACATGGCCAATGAATGTGGGATAGCCGTACAGGTCAAAGAGGGGGACAGCGATGGGGACGATGAGGTCGCTGATGACAATGATGATGGGCAGCCCCCCCATTGGGCGATGGGACCGCCACCTGCTCTGGCTGGCACAGCTGCACCAGGACACCATCACGGAGGAGCACTTCAGCCAACCCAGGTAAGTCATGGGGCCATGTGCAACCAACAGTGGCTAAGACACAACCCACAAACATGCATGGACACACACCAGGGGTGCATTCCATCAAGGGAAGTGGCTGGGCATGGAACCACACACACAACTAGGGATGGGTGAGGTCTAACATACCACGTGGATGGACACACACACACACACACACACACACACACACAACGCACCAGACATGCACAAGGGTAGGAGGCACCTGACCCAGAATGCCACCCATAGCCACACACATGTCCACAGACCACCACGCCCACTGCCTGTCCATGTGCATGTGTCAGATGCTGTGTCAGATGCTGAGCACCATTGCACATTGGTGTACAGTGCTATGCAGGCATCATCATGCACACGCAACTGCGGACAGCAGCCAGGAGGGTGCGCAGATGGACTGTGTGTCTGCATGCAGGGCTGAGTACCCACCCATGCAATGCCCACTGAAAGACACACTGCACACAGGGCAGCACCAGACAGTAGTCATGTTGGGAGACAGGTCAGTTACATGACAGAGTGCCCCAGCTGCCACGGATGGGTGGGCAGCCCAACCGAGACCCGCCAACTCTGACAGGCCGACCACTGGCCTCATGGGGTGGCACCGATGGTCCCCCAGGGGTTCCACTGTGTGAACGCAACCGTGCTCGCACAGGGGTCTGCATCACACCAAACATGCCTGGGCCAGGAATGCTCAGGATGCCCACAGCTGAACCCGCTGTCGATAGGGAGGGTGTCACACAACGCCAGGAATGGAGGGTGGACAGTGCACTGCATGATGTCTGTGACGCATGGGCACATGACTGTGTGCCCATTGTGGCCATGATAGCAGTGAACGCCTGTGTCTGCCTGTCAATGGCAGTGGTCACATCCTCTCACACGGTCCATCGGCTGCCAGGATCAGAGCAGTGTCTCTGCTGCGATGCTCCTCTGCCCACTCCAGAGCACACGCGGTGCATCCACCGACGTCGCCAAGCCGCATCTGCTGGTGGACTGATGCTTACAGTAGGCAGGTGTGCTCATTCAAGAGGTCATCTGCCTCCTCGGCATCCTGTCCCTCAGGGTGTGCGGCCCTGATGCTCAGCACCCCTGAGGTTGGGCGCTGCACATCAGGACCAGGTCTGGACATGTCCACAGGTGGTACACAGATGCCACCCCTTAGCCCTGTACCCCTGAGCCCATTGGCTGACTGCTGATGCTGCCCCTCTGGCTGCCGCTTCCCAGGGCTCACTTGTGCTGCTGCAGTGGCGGCAACAGTCCCACTGTTCTGTACACACACCAGTGCTGCCCCACTGGTGCCGACAGGCACAGGCTGGGACTGTGATGACACGCAGGCCTCCACGGCAGCACCACCCACAGCCATGGCCGTGATGTTACCTGCTGTGTGGCCATCCCATGGCACACAAGTGTCATTGCCCATGCCATTAGCGACATCATCATCGGTGATGGACCCGGCACCAGCCTGAGTCACAGCATGCTGGCATCCATGGACGCTGGCATGCTGGGACATGGTCAGGGCCTCCTCCGCACCTGTTCCAACAACATCAGTGTGGACAGCCAGGCGGGCCCACTGTTGCACTGAGCCATGTATTCCTGGGGAGGTGGATGGGCCCTCATCCATCTCCATCTCCATCTGACTGTCCTCAGTGGACATGCCCACCACTGCTGACCCATGCAGATGCTCAGGATCTGTAAGGGAAAACAAAGTTGTGTTACTGCATGTGACCTACCCTGCACCCCCCACAGACAGACCATGACCTACCATGCAGTGACGGGCTACCACCCATCTGGAAGCCACCACCAGGAACACCCTCAATGGCACAACGCTGCATGCTTCCAGCAACCCTCTCCTCCTGTGGAGTCAGATGTACCACCTCCGTCTGTCCCCCACCTGTCACAGCTCGTGCTGCCCTGATGGCAGCCACCTTCTCCTTTATCCTCCTCCTGTCCATGGCCATCTTCTTCTTGCACTCCTGCACGAAGCACTGGTGGCTGCCATGCAGGTTCACTGCACATGCCACCTCCTTCCATGCAGCAGCATGGGCCTGAGGTGTTCTCTGCCATCTGCTGAGAAGTGGCACGTGATCCAGGTAGGCCTCAAACCGGGCATTGGTCTCGGCCTTGGTGAAAATATGCCTCCTCCTCCTCATCCCACCACTGTGTTCCTCCTCTCCCTCAACTCGCTGGGTCATTATTTAGCCTGTAAGAATGACAGTTGTTACCTGTGACTGTGCAGTCCCATGCATGTCCCAAAATCCACAGTCCACACTCCCAAACAGCATGCAACTCACCAATAGACTGCAGTAACCGACTATGGCCAGTGCAGCCCAATGTCGCACTTTTATAGTGCAACCCATGCAAATGAGGTGCGGTGCAACTTTAAGTGGATGAAAATTGCAGTGCTGCGCCATTGAATGGCTGATTAGCTGTTTTGCATATGACGACTGAATATCGCGCTGTTGCGCTTTGTGCAATTGTGTTGAACGTGCTGAGCCAAGGGTGCAGTTCTGTGACATGTGCAGTACACACCTCACTGCGCATGCACGGGTCACTGATACAGGCGTCTGCCACGCTGCTGATGTGCTATGCACGGGAAGCAATGCAGGGCATGGCCACCATTGTGCCAGTGGCACTACAGCGATGTTCACCTATATGGCAGTGTGGCACTGGGCCATCATAGGCGCACTGGAGCAACAACGCGGTAGACCACTACTGGAGGTAGCACACAGGCATCCAATCATGCTACACGCATTGGGTTCCAATGGCGCTGTGCCTGTCCGTGCGTTAGAGCCCCTTGACCCTGTGCCTGACCTTTGCCCCTAGGTGCCATGAGTCAGGCATGGGTGCACCACTATCGTGCTGTTTGGTGACAGGGCGATAGGGAATGGCAGCGCTGTACCACACAGAATCTGCACGTGGTGGAGCAGCGCTGCAGAGAGCCATTTTAGCCGACTGAGCTAGTAGAATGGCACGGAGGAGGGCTGCACAGTGGAGCCAATTAGAACTGGCCAACCTAGTTGCCATAGTAGAGCCACTCTATGGACCACCATTTGGGGAGGCACCCCTGGACAGGTCCAGGAGCCAGGTGTGGGAGGAGATGGCCACTGCACTGGAGGAGGCCACAGGAAGGGGGCAGACAGTGGACCAGTGCCACCACAGGTATGGCGACCTGTGGAGGAGGGAACCAAACCTGCTTGCCGCCCTGCGGCACGTGCCAGGAGGGAGCCACGGTGCTATAGCCAGGTAGGTGTTACATCCACTCACTTTTATCTTCCATATGGGTATCATGGTTGTATGTACCTGGCACAAGGGGAGGGACCATCCGGTGTTGGCTGTGGTGGTGTTATCAAGGGTGTGGGGTGGGTGGGTCTGGCTGGGTGGAGTGCATACACCTGGGGGCAGGGGACTTTGCTACAGAATTGTACTGATGTTCCTCTCTCCATGTTTGCACCACAGTTCCAGGGGAGCGGCGTCTAGCCCATGAGATGTGGCACCACCAGGATGACAGGAACGCTAGGAGGGGTGACAGTCCACAGCACCCGAGGGACCGGCCCAATAATGGTAACTGCCATACCTCCATGATTACTATTGCATGCTGTGTAACAGTGTGGGCAGCGGGGCATGGTCACCATCCATTGACACCACTGCCATGCACGCAACTTGTTACAGTCAGCACTGTCCAGTAGCACTGCATGTCTGGGACTGTGTTGATGGTGGTCCATGCATGCACCGGGTACATGGCTGTGCCACTGCCTTCGCACCACATAGTCATGTCACTAAACAGCCACGGTGGTGCTGTGCATGACTTGGCCGGTGGGTGTGTGCAGCGTTCTGCATGGCTGTATCTGCCTGGGTGGGCAGGTCTTGTGGACGTGATCACTGTGGGTGGTCACACTCCATCACAGAGGCATGTCCCATGGCCGTATGCCATGCACAGTGGGTGGGCTGTATGAGACTGTGCATTCACACCTATTGACTGTGCTCCCTTGTCCTAGGTGTCCGCCAGCTGATGGAGATTCGGGAGGCATTGAGGGAGATCCTGAATGTGGCAAGGGCTTCGTTGGAGATCCTACAATGGATCGACCAGCTTGGGTCCGCAGGAGGCATCGGAGGCAGGGCAGCCAGAGCGAGGAGTGGAGCTCCCGTTAACCATCCCTCTGCCACTGATATCCCCTACCCCCCTGGATCCACCCTCACACCCCTCTTTTCCTGTCCCATTTGTTCACCCCTGCTCCATACCCACCCCCACCTTGTTTGCGGCCCTCCCCCTCAACTTTGTATATAGTATTGTAAATAGTTTGTTCTGATATCGTTTTTGAATACAGATCTTTTGATATGAATACTGTGGTGGTCTCTGATTTGCAACGGGCTACAGGTGCTCAGCTGCAGTGGTGTGCATGGCGTCAGGGGTGGTGCAGTCATGTGTGTGTGTGTGTGTCCGTGAGAGGTGACTATGGTGTGGGGGTAGCTATCAGTCACTGTCTGTGGTGTGTGTGTTGTGCCCTGTGCACTGGATGACTGTGTGCAGTGGTCCATGGTGCATGCTCTGTGTCCATGGTGCCCCTGTCAGCCCGTCCATGGCCTGTGCAGCTGACACCCATGCATGTCTGTGACCTGCACAGTCTGCTGGCATGTCAGTGGTGGCTGTCCATGCAGGGCAGCCACTATACCTGTCACAATGCTGGGTTACCTCCTGTCACTAGTGTGGTGCATGTCTGCCTCAGGTGACACTGTGGCCTCCACAGTTGTTGACCCACCTCTATGCTGTGGCTTGTGTGTGTGTGCAGGGATATGTACCACTGTCTGTGACTTGTGCTCTGGGCAAATGATGGTGGCGTACAAGTCCACAGTGCCTGTGCAGGGGTGGCTTCCACCCCTGTGCCATGTGGAGGACCGCAGGTTGTGTGTACACAGTTTACATGGGTCGACGCTGGGGCTTGGTTGCCCCGCAACTGCATCCCTGTGTTGTTGTGCCCTTGGGTATGGGTGGGTGTCTGTCCATGCACTGTGGCATCCGGTGTGGTGCATGCTTCCATGTGCACCACTGTGGAGTTCTGCGCTGGCTGTTGTGGCCAGTGCTGGGTAGAGTGTCCAGGAGGAGGTGTGAAGGTGCTGTACCACTGGTGGTGGTGTCCAGGGCATGCCCTGTCCCATGTGGAGTACCTCATGTGCCGACACATGGTCAGTCTCTCAGCTGTACCTCGGGGGCTGTGCATGGTGGCACTGTGTATGCCATCATTGCATGCTGTGTGCTGCCACCTGCTGATGAGGTGCTTATGGTGGGGCTGCCTTGCATGGTTCTGTGATGCACAGGGTTGCATTGTCACAGTGGGGGTGGTGGCATGCATGGGTTTCCAGCAGTGGTGGGCGCTGCTCCTGGGAAGGGTGTCTGGGGTCACAGTGCAGGGTGTGATCTGCATTGGGGGATGGTGTGGCGTGGGGTGGTCAGGCGTCCTTGTGTATCAGTCACAGCTTGCCAGAGGGTGTGATGGGGCACCATGTCCTGGCTGTGGGTTGGTTGCTTGTCTCCATGGGCCAGTGGTTATTCCAGCCCTCCCCAGTTGTGCAGTGCATGGGGTGTGGGGGACGATGTCTGTTCTGTTGTGTGTTCCTTTGCCCATCTAGCATGGGTGGTGGGCCACCTCCTTCATTGTGCGGTTGCATTGCCACCCTGCTGCTGGGGCGTCCCTGGTTGTGCTATGGCACCTCTGGACTGCTCAGCTGAACATCCCTTGTTAGCTATGGCACATCTCATCTGCTCAGCTTCCCCTCTCTAGTTAAGCTATGGCGCAGGTGGTGCGATATTCAGTCGTCGGCTGTAGGTGCAGGTTGGCCGGATCAGTTTTTGAATATTGCATCTCTTGCTCATGGGCACAATGGACTTGCACTTGTTCCTGCTATTGCGCACTTTTTGGGCACAGTTTGAATATCTGGGCCACAGAGTCAATCATTCAAGCAGACAGAAATGGAAATAATTGAAACTTCAAAAAGCAATAAAGCTATTTACCAGCTCCCTTTATTAAGGAAACCGCTCAAGTTATTAGATCTCCAAGGAAATCCCAAAATAGGAATAAAAACATTATGTACAAAAAGAATTCAAACAGGTAGAGGAAGAAAAAACTATAATCAAAAACAGCTAGGATATCCAAGATAACACATATGGAATGCACAATAATACAAAAATACGAAGTAATACTATACACAAAGAGAATGATACATCTGATGAAATTTATACCACTTTAGAACCTAAAACTGTAATGGGAAGGAGACCAAGGGACCCAAAAATAAACCATTTAGGAGCCCTAATAATAATAATAATAAAAATATTGCTGAACTGGAAATAGTGATACCTCAACAGATCCCTATGATGGAAACTTATTACAAACAAATAAATCATATTATGGACTCTGAAAAAATAGCAGACATGGGGCCAGATATTCAAAACTTTGCACCAGGCAAAAACCGTTTGCGCAGGTTTAGCGCAGGATTAGTGCGGGTCTGCTATATTCAAAAGGCCAAATAACGTGGGCAAACTGCATTAGCGCTGGGCAAAATTATAATGTGTGCAAGGGGCAAACTGACATGAATACAGGCGCAATGCTATATTCAGCAACTAGCGCCAAGCTAAGTGGTTTTGCCAGACTTAGCGCGACACTTAGCGTGGTTCACATTACCGCCCAGGAAAAGCTTGTCTTAACCCTGGGCAATCAGCTTTGCATGACACGTGTGGTCTGCAGGTGTGTGCTGTATGGCCACACTGCCATGCTGTCCACTGGCAGCAGGGTCACCACTTACTACCTGACATGACTGGGACTGGTGGCAGATGATGGCATCATTGTGATGCTATCAGTTAGCAGCATGCTTCCTCTATGTTTGGTTTATCTATGTATCATATTTATTTGTTAGGGTCGCGCAAAACCCACGCTAAACCCACGCAAACACTGAGCAAAGCTGATTGCCCAGGGTTAAGACAAGCTTTTTCCTGGGCGGTAATTTGCACCGCGCTAAGTGTCACGCTAAGTCGCGCAAAACCACTTAGTGCAGCGCTAGTTGTTGAATATAGTATTGCGCCTGTATTCATGTCAGTTTGCCCTTGCATATATTATAATTTTGCCCGGCGCTAATGCAGTTTGCCCGCGCTATTTGGCCTTTTAAATATAGCAGACCCGCACTAATCCCGCGCTAAACCTGCACAAATGGTTTTTGCCCCGCGCTAAGTTTTGAATATCTGGCCCCTGATACCTTAAGGAATGCCGTCACTTACTTTGAGCAAGTAACTTCACAAAACATTTTCAAATTTGTTTTGATCATAGGTGATTTCAATACAAGGGTTGCAGAAGAGAAATTTCCCAAAAGACCGTTATGTAGGCATGTTGGCCAGCATTACAATCTTGAATCCCAGTCAATCAATCAAACTTTATTTAACCAGGCTTTTCACCTTTGAGCGAGCTTGTTTGCAAGGTGGTCCTGGACAACAATTACAATGGATAACAATACAATGGTGTAGATATACCGGTATACAACATATACAACATTTGAATATAGTCGATGATATATTTTGTGCATTTTACGGTATATACAGATTACAGGCACAAAGGATAACATGGGAATACTGCTAAAAAACTATAGTAGCCTGTAATAATACAGCGAGACAGAAGATATTAAGTATGTGCTAGAGAGGAAACAGGAAGTAAAGAGATGAGAAGGGGGAGGAATGGGGTGGTGGAGGAGAATGGGTGGGGTAAGGGGGAGAGGAGTAGAAGTGCTAGAATGACCTGACAAACAAAAGTGGTATTGGGAAAGCAAGGTCTTGAGCAATTATCTATGACATCAGCACATTTCTTTCAAGGCAGCTGTGAGAAGAGACTTGAAGATGGATATCCCCGATATTGTAACAATCTTAGGTGCCTTCTGCAGGAAGTTCAAAGGAAGGAAGAGCAAAGTTAATAGGCAGTGCCAGATCGTGTTTGGATCTTGAGGGCATCAAACATAACAAATGGGTCCCTGAGTTTCGATTAAATAGATTGGAGCTATAAGAAAGAAGTTTATTTGTAATTGCCCTGTGAAACCAAAGGGCTGCTTTCCTCTTCCTCCTGATAGTAAGAGAGGACCAGGCAAGCATCTCGTAGAGCTGACAGTGGTGGGTGTTTAAAGGAGCGCTAGATATGAATCTCAGGGCGCGGTGGTATAGGGTGTCTAATTTACTTAGAACTGATACAGGGCAGTGGCTATAGAGGATGTCCGCCTAGTCAAGTAGATCCCAATCCCAAGGCACAATATAACAGAAACTCAGTCGACAAAATCCTGAATTCCAGAGGAAAAGAATTTTATAAGTTCATGATGGAATACAATATGCATAATTAATGGAGATTTCCTGGTGATCAAGAAGAGCATTCACACATGGGACATCAGGTTCATTAACAATAACCTTGCTTGGGTTAACAGAGGCACTTAAAATGTGTTGACACAAAGTAATTGACAAGTGAATTTTCCCACTCCAGTACACATTTTTTTAAATGCCTTAAAAATTATATCTGTGGGAAATAATAACTCCGGTCTTAATGAAGATATTATGGAAATTATTAATCAAAAGAGAATTCGCTGGAAAGCTGACACAGTTACTGTATCATTTTTTCTGAAATATTCTGCTCAGAACCATTTAATAAACTTAGACTAAGAATCCTGTCTCCAGAAGGACCAAAACAAGCTATGGAAAAATAGGGAAAAATAAATTACTTGCTCAGGCCTCACGTCAGGACCTCATGCAGTTGCAGCAAAGCCCCACAAACTTGGTTTAATCATGTTTGCAGAAGGGAGAAACATCAATTATCCAAATTAGTAAGGAAAGTCAACAAACATACAACTAAGGCTCATTTTAAAACATTAAGCCAAGCACGGAAAAAAATATGAAAGAACATTAGAACAAGAACGTAGCAAATATAACAAGGCAATGTGTGAAAAATTAAGAAAGAGTAATTAAAAAAAGACATACAAGCATTTTGGACATTGGTTTCCACAGGATATAAGCTCTACACTAATAGATTAGAAACACATATACTGCCAAAAGACTGGGAAAACATTACAAATCACTTTATTTTTCTGAACAAAAATAAAAAGGACTCTCGGATTAGAAAACAAATAACTTTTCCACAGATGGATGAAGTATATCGTGCAGTCTTATCCTTAGCCTCTAACAAAGCACCAGACCAAATAGTGGGAAACATTTATAAAACTTTTTATGACTAGTGAATCTCCGACCTTACAGTAATATTTAACACGTTTCTTCGGGATGTTCAGATCCCCAATAGCTGGAAAGGTAGCATAATATTTCCAGTCTATAAAAAGGGAATTACCTGGATCCAAGCATACTGTATATAGGCCGATCAGCCTGATTTACTTCCCAGAAAATATTCTCAAAAATAATACTACACAGACTTACTGATTGGCTGGAAAAAAGAACAAATCATAAGTAATTTTCAAAATGGATTCAGAACAGGACGTTCAACCATTCAGCATTGTTATGTGCTCTATCATTTAATCTGGAAATATGTCAAAATCAAGAACAATAAGCTGTATTGTTGCTTTGTAGATCTGTCCTCTGCTTTTGACAGTATCAACAGAGCCATTCTCTGGCAAAAAATGGAGGAACTTAACATAGACCCCACACTACTAGACATGCTTTCTTTTTTTTTTTTTTGTAGTCCTTCTCTCTCATTCTCTCTGAAGGTAGCTCAGCCCATGCCAGCTCCACCCTGTCATGCCCAGGCTTACCCCCCTGGGTGGGGATGCTGAGTGGGTGCCCCCTCCTCAAGGTACATGGTAACATGCCCTGGCTTACTCCCCAGGGTGGGGCCATGGGAGTGGGGCCCCTCCCACGATGGACACTATAGGCAGTGTGGGTGGTGACAGACCTGGACATCGTACTCAGGGGGCTGGGATTTCTTTAGTAAATGCAGCAGTACCTGGGGGTGGGGATGTGCACTGATGACCCGCATCCACCTTGCCCTCTCAGGTAATGGCACCAGTACAAAGGATCCCCTGGCCTCCACGAGGGGTCTGTTGTGTGCCGTATACTGTAGGATGCTCAATCCTTCTTCCCCGGCTGGCCCTTCAATGTCCTAAGTCCATTTCCGAACCCAGGTCATCAGCATTGCAGATGGACATCCTGCCTTTGCCACCACTAGACATTGTTTTTAATCCCACAGACTAATCCGTCTCTGTACCTGGCTTTTGAAGACTCTTTATTTGGACATTTAAGGTGGTGAAAAGACCTTGTGTCCATTAGTTTAATTTGGACTGTACCCTCTCCCTGGATTGTTGAGAGGACTGGGGAGAAATAGACTTGTTATTTATCTGTTTGTTTAAAGTTTAAATTGTTTTGATTTATTATTATGTTTATCTTGCATTGAGAGTGCTAAGGTATTCTTTTCCTTTTCTCTCTACTTAGCTGTGAGAGAGCTAAGGGGGTAATTAATTTTATTTCTTTTGGTTGTAGGGGTGGTGAGAATACCCTTACATTTATTTATATTTAATTGTATATTTTATTTTGTTTTTTTTACATTATTTATTTTATTTTATTTGTGGGTCTTCAGTCCAGTCCAGACTCGATTTTTCTGTGAGGTTAGGTTTTTGTTTATTTGATTTTCTTTATTTATGTTGGTTACGTTTGGGATTATTTGGTTAATTTTATGTTGTTGAGATTGATTATTTTGCATTTAGGATTTTTTGTTTTGTTTAAGCAGCGACATGTGCTTGCCGTCAGTCCCCACGGTGATCGCTATTCATCCTCCTCTCTTGGCCCTCTCTTTTACTCCTCCCCTACATTCTGATATTCTGACCAGTGCTGTAGAGCATTGGGATTACTGTGGGAGATTGAGGAGGGCGGGGGGGTGTGAACAGAGAGGATGAATGAGCAGGGCCACTGCATTTGGGGTTATTAAGTCCAGAAGGTGCCCTGGGGTGAAATGGAACCCCTAGGCTGATAGGCCTGACAGCCTCAGAGGTTTGTCCAACTCGGGCGGTGTTATACAATGCCAGGTCAATCAGGAATAAGACCGCCATTATTGCCAATCTTGTTGGCTCTACTGACTTGGCATGCATCACTGAGACCTGGATGGATGAAAGCTCAGGCCCCATAGTGGAGGCCATGACTCCATCTGGGTACTCGGTGATACACTGCCCGAGATTGGACCGCAGGGGAGGTGGGGTTGCAGTCTGTTTCAAGACTGAATTTGGCCTCATGAAAGTAGTAGCAGGTGAGGCTGAGTCTTTTGAGTACACAGTTGTAGCAGGTGTAGGCATTCAAATTACTCTCATCTACCGTCCACCAAGAGATGGGAAATGCTTCTTACAGGAAGTAGCAGACTTCCTCATCGACATGTCGTTTGAGTCGCCCAGATTAATGGTCCTGGGTGACTTCAACGCCTGGGTCGACAATGAACTCTCACAATTTGGTAATCACTTCCTCCAATTAATGTCTTCTTTAGGCCTTACACAGGTAGTTTCCACTGCTATGCATAAATCTGGGCACTCTCTGGACTTAGTCTTCCTCTTAGGGATTGATGCATCCGACGTGGGGGTGGAACCAGTCACCTAGTCTGACCACTACAGCATGAGGTTCAATTTTTGCACCCCCCCCCCGAGAGACCTTCCTCTGTGGAGATGGTCAGGTACCGCCCATTACGGAATATTACTTCACAAGGCCTTGCGGTGGTCCTTGACCTATTATCCACCATGTTGGCGAGCAGTAATCCAGAGACACTGGTGTCAGCCTATAATGTGGCCATTATGGCAGCCCTGGATCTTATTGCTCCTGTTCGTGAGTGCCCCTTATCCCTTCACCCAAGGTCCCCCTGGTTTGATGGGACACTGAGGGAGATTCGGAGACAGGGGCGAAGGTTAGAGCATTGTTGGCACAAGTCCACCCTTGAAGCTGACTGCCTTAGATTGATGGAACATTATTCTATCTATCAATCTGCAATCACCCATAAGAAGGCAGAATTCCTGTCCAGGGAGATTGCAGTTGCTCGAATGACCGGCTCAGCTGTTACGGACTGTAGACAGACTGTGCAACCCATTCTGTCTGCAAGTTTGAAATGCCTTTTGCAATACGAGTGTGAGGAGCTCACTGCTACTTTACAACTAAAGTGGCTGACATCAGGTGGACTTGTGCCTGACAATCTCTAAGGGTGACGTCGTAGAACAGTGCGAGTTCACAGTACCTCAATACTCTT
This sequence comes from Neoceratodus forsteri, assembly GCA_016271365.2. Lineage (NCBI taxonomy): Eukaryota > Metazoa > Chordata > Ceratodontiformes > Ceratodontidae > Neoceratodus > Neoceratodus forsteri. The sequence goes on along the minus strand of CM057450.1, from coordinate 651,694,694 downwards.
GGAGTTCCTTTTGTCGACCTGAGTTCATGGATATTATGAGGATCATCCATAGTGTGGGTCCCACAAGCTGTAGTTTGGACCCTGGACCGACCCCCCCAATTTTGGGTTGTTCTGATATCATCAGTCCAGTCCTGGTGCAAATAGTCTGGTGCTCCTTGGACTCAGGTGAGTTTCCTAGCTCCCTGAAAGAGGCGGTGGTGACATCTCTCTTGAAGAAAGCTACCTTGGATCCAGACTGTTTCTTAAACTACAGACCTATCTCTAACCTTCCCTTTGTTGAGAAGGTTATTGAGAAGGTAGTGGCAGCCCAATTGGATGACCATTTAATCATCCATACTATCTACAAATCCTTCCAATCTCGTTTTCGTAAAACACATAGCACCGAGACTGCACTGGTTCAGGTGCTTAATGATCTTCTGAGGGCGAGGGATCAGAAGAGATGTTCCATTCTGCTTCTCCTTGATCTCTCATCAGCTGACACTGTGGATCACCTGGTGTTGATAGCACACCTGAGGCAAATTTGTGGAATGTTGGAAACTGTTTTACAATGGTTCACCTCATTACTTACTGGGAGTTTACAAAGAGTTGTGTCAGGGTTTTTTCCTCTGGCCCAACACCTTTGTTGTGTGGGGTGCCTCAGGGTTCCATGCTGTCACTCATGTTATTTGCAGTGTATAGGCTGCCCCTCGGAGACATAATAAGATGGTATGGGCTGAGGTTTCACTGCTATGCAGATGATACCCAGCTATACCTGTCTTTTGCACCCGCCGAGGATGGAGCTCTCGCGGTGTTTAACAACTGTCTGGAAGAAATCCAAGGTTGGATGGATTCTAGTTGGTTAAAGTTGAACTCAGAGAAGACAGAGGTTTTGGTTGTGGACCCAGGTGGTCAGATAGAGAGGTCGCATGAAGGCACGCCCTCTGGAATTTTTCTTGGCAGTGTGTCACTTCTGACTTCTGAATGGGTGCGTAGCCTTGGGATTGTCCTAGACGACAGGCTGACCCTACAATCTCAAGTGTCGGCCATTGTCAGGACCTGCTTTTACCATTTTAGGAATATTGCCAGGATTAGGCACCTTGTTCCGTCTGACTCTTTGCCAGCGTTGGTCCATGCCTTTGTGTCCTTGCGCTTTGACTACCGCAATGCCCTATACTTTGGGCTTTCTGGGGTTAAATCCATCTCCTACAGCTGGTGCAGAACACTGCAGCCCTGGTTCTGACTGGGACAAGTAGGTCCTGTCATATTACCCGGTGCTACGCGAACTGCACTGGCTTCCTATCTGATGGCGGATCACCTTTAAAGTCATTTTATTGACTTTCAAAGCCCTTCACAATCAGGGTCTGACCTATCTGAAAGAACTTCTGAGTCTTACTGTCCTGGCCGATCGCTCCCTCGGCTGATGAAGGGTTGTTAAGAGATTCCAAGTGTGAGTTTAAAATCGTCTGGCAGCAGAGCATTTTCTTATGCTGCACCCACTCTTTGGAATTCTCTATCATGCCGGTTACGGGAGTGCACCTCCTTGGAGGTGTTTAAGAAGAATCTGAAAACTTATTTGTGGCAAATGGCCTTCCTGGATGATTAAGTTGATTTTATTGTGCTGTGATTCTATTTTATATTTTATTACTTGATTTTAATATTTGATGTTATTATGGTATGATTTTATTTATATGTTTTTGATTTATATTTGAAATTATGGTTTTAATATGTTCAGTGCCTTGATACATTGAAAGGCGCTTTATAAATAAAATTATTATTATTATCAGTTAGATTTCATCAAAACACATGGACAAAAGCTCAGTATAATCATCAGGGGGACACCACAGATAAAATTATTACCAATGTAGCTCCCACCTTATTCAACATTTACATAAATTTAATAATTCAAGCTATGGGAGACCTGAATTTCAACTCCCCAGCAATATTTGACAAAAAGTATCCTGTCTTGCATACGCAGATGATATTGTCTTCATCTCAACCTCTAAACTTGGCCTTCAACAAAAACTAAACCATTTTTCAGAACTGTGTAAAGAAAATTGTTTGGTTATTGACAAAGATAAAACCAAGATGGTTATATTTAGCAATTATTCCAAAACAGCCCCAGAATCTACATTAATAATTTCAAAATAGAAACTGTAAAATTTTATGACTGCCTGGTTGTCAATATTTATTTATCTATTTATTTAGTTTTTGTTGGCCGGGTAAGTGCACTAGATAAATTCTTGCCTATTGTCAGGCACAACCTGGGAGAAGTGGGATACAGATGAATGCCAACTGACCTTGAACCAGATTTAGCTGTTGGTGGTATTTTAGTGAAGGGGGGCAGAAATTTGACCAGGGCACCGAGGAAATTCCCCTACTCATCGGTAGGGGGAGCTGCTTTCCATGTGGATGCTGCTAATGGTGCCAGAATGGAGTTGGCTATGGAGGAAGCAGGAGGGTTTGCTCCCCCTCCTGCTTCAGGAACCCTAGGACTGGCAGCTTGCAAGATGGCAAGCGACAGTGAGAATCCTGACATTGGAATTGTGAATGGTGCTTTACCCAAATGACAATCTCCTGAGGATGTGGAAGATGATATCTTACTTGATTTAGAATGCAAGCAATGCCTGTTGCAGGGAATTATAGCAGAGCAAGCCAGGATTTTGGCTTGGAGAGTAAGACAGAATGGAGGAGGAAGCTGGAAATTGGAAGATCGGGGTGTTGGTGCAGATGGAACAGAGTGAAGGGGGTCAGTGTTCCACATGGCCGGCTGAACTGGGTTTCCCGATATTGATTGTGGAAGATAGCACATCATCTAGTATAATGCTGGGTGGCTAGGTCTCCACTACAACCAGGTAATATTTTTATCTCTTGTTTTACTGCAGAGCTCCCCAGCACAGGTGAGGAGGTTGATAATGGAATAAGGGAGTGATGTTGCCTATGGAACTGTGTGAGGAGGCCATGCCCTCTACTATGGAGATCCTGACTCCAAGTGATCTGGGGCGGGATCAGAACATTCTGCCCCGCCCGGATTTTGATGGTAATTTGTCTTGTACAGGGCTTGCCATTGTGGCTGCTCTCCAGAATGCAGGCTGGGTCAGGCCTCAGGGAACCAGCCATGGATGTCACCTGTGCAAAATTATTGTGTGGTGCAAGCTGAAATGGAAGACGTACATGACTCTTTGTCTTTATCTCCTGCGTTGCAACTCACACAACACTCAGTTCTTAATTTACCACATAGTATGGTTGTGGATGCTGGGGTTATTCATAGCACACCCTGTAATGAGGAGGGGAAACTCAGACCCTCTAGAGATCAGAGCCTAAGATCCACATGCCCTTTTCCCACCCCCCGGAGTGATGGACTAGACCCGAGCTCAGGTCACACTGCACAAAACCCCCTGTCGGCTTTGGGGCAGGCGAAGACATATGCAGACCTCTTTCATACCCCACCTGAGTTTGCAAAATGAAGAAATGCTGTCTGCATTAGGTATCCGGGAGGCCTGAGACTTACCTGGAAAGGCTGTATGTGGAAACACCCTTATCTTAGGCAATATGAGATTCTCTGCTATGGAATTGTATGCACTGAATCATACCTCAGAGGACAAATTTTTGACTTGAGTATTGAGATGCCATATGGATTGGAATCCTTCTGGCAAAAATACCAGGAGGTGAGGCATACTGTGCTATGGTCCCTGTTTGTGGCTATCTCCCTGTCTGAGTCAGCATTTCGAACAATAAATGTTCTGTTCAAGAATGAGGGGGTGACTATCGGGGATATTCTGTATTGGCTAAATTCTAAATGTACTGCTTTGGGGGCCCCTGACCCTATTATGGATTCTCTGAATATTTGGATTGGTGGTTGACGAATTCTGGTGTGCCTCTCTCTCTCTCTCACTAATGACTCTGTTCAACACCTCCCTAGCTGTTTTTTTCTGGGGAGGGATAGGGGTTTCCTGCTTTATGTAGGACAGCCCAAAACATGTTTTCATTGTGGGGCATATATGCACTTGAATAGTGCGTATGATAAGCTGAAGTGTTTCCTGTGTGGGGGTATTGGGCATAAGGGCATTTCCTGTCCCAATCTTATCTTTTGCAGTTTGTATGAAGACACACTACACACGTATGCCAATTGCCCCTGGGCCACTCATAACTCTCCTGCTAAGGATGGTGAGGTTTAGAATGATGTGGTTGTCAGAGCTCAACAACAGGCAGCCACTAAATAACTTGTGCTTCATACAGCGGCCCCTCCACAGTTGGTCCCAGGGCCACTAGTTCAGGCTGTGGGAGACCAGGAGGTTTTGATCTTGCAGTCCCAGGACAATGATCTTCCTTCTTCTGGGCCGGATGTTCAGAATGATACACCAGGCGAGGTCTCTACCAGTGGGGTTCTGATGGAACCAGCATCCACTGTTGACGCTATGCAGGGTCTGGTGGAGAGGACACTTCTGATGTACTGGTACAGATGACTGATGTCCCACAATGCTCTGAGATGCCTCCTCCAATTGAACCTGCATGGGAACAACAGAAGGGCAGACGCTCCCAAAGAGGCATAGGATCCCGGGTGTCACAGGGAGGGCAATGGGCATTATCTACCTGGGTTAGTGCCAGGAATAAGTTTGCAGTTCTGGATAAGATGAAACAGTCACTTGAGTCAAAGGAGGACTCCGATGCCTCCTCGGTGGCATCCTTAGAGCCTGAGGCAATGACAGATACTGAAGGCATGTTGAGTGACTCTCGCTCCTCTAGCAGGAAGCAAACAAAGGTTAAACCTCCCCAGAAATAGGTGTACAGGTTTTCTATACCTCTCTAACCCATGTTGTCATGTGCCTTAACCCGTGGCTTGTTAAATACGTAATAGTATAAAATCACACAGGAAACGGCTTGCCACCTCTTCTGTTTCATGTGATCTGCAGAAGTCAGTCTATTTTTGCAAGACACTAGGTTGCATACCTTGCATGAAATTGCTGTTGCGTCTCGGAATGGTTTGGTGGGGCGTCCTTTTGGTTGCTGGGGATGGAAATGTGCACTGGGGGTAGGTATCTTGTTTAATGCTAAGGGGTTCTCAGTGTCACAGTTGGTTGACTTGATCCCTGGCTGGGCTTTAATTTTGGATGTTATCAATGCCAGGAATACAGATTTGTTAATATCTATAACCCATAATCTAAATTTCTGAGAGTACAGTTAATGACATCTTTATATGACTAGATCTGTGATCCTGGGGGGGATTTTAATTGTGCATTGTCTTTTACGAACAAGACAGGGGCCACAGTTAAACTGTTTAGTGACTCTAACTTCCTGAATGAAATGGTTGCTTCAGCCTATTTAGTGAATGGGGCTTTGTCAGGGAGGATTCCACCAGACCATACCTTTCGCAAGGGCACTTTGTCTACCAGGATAGATTTTATTTTCTTATCCAGATGGTTGCCTTGTGTGAAATATGAAGTTTTGCAAGTAGAGACTTCAGATCCCACTATGGTTGTGACCCATCTTGGGTTCTTGCAGAATAAACCGATAACCCACAATTGGTGGAAATTAAATATATCTTTATTAGCAGACTCCTTGTCAGGGTTGGCATTACAAGAACTTATGGAAGTCAGGATTTGCCTTTTTGACCTGTACTCAAACCCACTTCTTTGGTGGCAGGATACGAAAATGGAAATCCAAAGACTATTTTGTTTTATGACTAAAGCCTCAAGCTGGTCTACCTATTTTAAATATTTAGAATTATGTAGCCACTTGCAATGGTTGCTGTCACTCTCGGCCAAGCATGGCCTGGATTATTCCTCTCAAATAAAGCAGGTGAAACAGGATATGAGTGCATATCAATATAATAGGAGGCATTCACTATTTGTGGAGCAGAAATTTGGAACTAAGGGACAGCATTTGCAGTGAATATTTATGATAACTGTCGTAACAGGGTGCATGCTAAACATATGACGTAATTGACATCAGAAACAGAGGCCGTGGTTAGCTCTAATAGAGATATCGTAAGGGCTGTAGTCACACATACGGACACACTGTTTGGCCATGAGCTTCCAGTAGATGAAATCGTGGGATTTCTTAAGGGCTTGTCAGTGCCAATCTTACAGAATGACATGTTGCAATCCTTAGTACTCCCGATTACCCCAAAAGAGGTCAGGGAGGCAATTACTACCTTATAAGCAGTGCTACCTTATAAGTATATAGCAGTGTCAGTGGCTCAGTAGGTAGCACACTCACCTCTGAGGCCGGGAGATCAGAGGGCTGTGGGTTCAGTTCCCACATCTGGCACTTGGGTTAATATCCTAGTACTGACACTGTAATGCAGCATGAGAGGGGTGCTGCATTTCTGAGGTGCCGTCTTTCAGATGAGACGTTAAACTGAGGTCCCATCTGCCTGGATTGGTGGTAGTTCAGGTGGATGTTAAAAGATCCCATGGCACTTATCGAAAAGAGTAGGGGAATTTTTTATTGAAATCAAAATCAGTTACACATGTTCTCATATAGACAAAAAATTCAATTGTAGTATGAAATAAACAGCTCCATCGTACACCTTAAGACGTCGTAAACTCAATATAAGCAATGCCACTTATGCTCTCCCAAAGTAACAAAATACAAAGACATAATAATGTCAACCAAAATATAGCAGTTCTAATAAAAAGGCTATTAAGTACGGTAGAAAAACACAAATCAACAAAACTTGACTGAGGAACAATGCATAATAGAAAAACACCCACCCCTTTTTTTTTTTTTAAAACTGAAAGAAGACCATTGCTTAACCAATTCATTTGTAGTGTCATACTGGAATTCAGAAATCAACCACTTCTGAAATTCCCTTGCAATAGTAAAGTATAACTCCAAAGCCTGGATGTCCTGTTGCTGCAAAACTAAGACGACATCTACATATCCAGATCCAATAGACAAAAAAAGCACATACAATCCTAAATATGCCTATGTGCTTTGAGTAAATTGGGAATTTGGAATACCATAAAATAACAGAGTAGGGCGGGACGTATAGGTACCCCAATTTTCCATCTGTTTTGACAACATCCCAGAATTGGATGATAAACGGACATGAAAAATATAAATGATCCATTGTTTCTATAATATTAGAACAACTTTCTCTGGGACAATATCTCTTGAATTGATTTATGTTTTGATTCCCTTTAATATTAATTTTCTGGTGCACTCCTAACCATATTGTGTCCCACATTGGTTCAGGGATATCTGGTCGGTAACATATGCAGATATAAACTTTTGTTGGGCGCTAGTAAAATGGGAAAAGGGTCATCCTGAAACTGGATTAACAATAATTCATCATATAAATGCCGCTAGAAAAGGTCTGGACCGCTGAATAGCAATATCCCATCTAATCACCCAATCAAAAACCTCCTCCCATCTCTTTACTAGCCTAGGACGCCTTTTGTTCTTGTGGAGAAATAATCCCTTATCCCATTCTGACAAAATTCCTTTGAGTATCGGGAAAACCCATTTAATCCATTGTTTTGTAGAATTTTTTACTATCAGAACTAGATTCGTGTATAAAAATATCGTGAAGTAAAATAATATAGGGTTCAGCATGTTTACACCACCATTTTTGACTTGTTTGTAGAGTACCGACCTTTTGATCGGATTCAATCGCTCCCCAGAAACAAGTGAAAACAGTCTGGATAAAGGCGCTCAATTTCTTGGCACCAGAAAACAGCACTAAGATATATAAATATCGGGCCAAAAGGACTTAATCAAGAAAACCCTTTTTTTACCCACTTTCCATCTGTTCCATCTGCTTACCATTTCATTCCTACTGATAACAGTCTAGACCAATTATACTCAGCCATTGCTTTGCCGCCAAAATAAACACCTAAAATTTTGCAAGGGTCTGCGCACCTCACATCCACCAACTATCCTAGAATCCTCCCGAAAACCCGCTAAGGCCAGACATTTAGTTTTCCCAATATTTAAGGTAGCTCTGATATTTTCCCGCTTACTTGAATTAAATTGAGAGCAATGAGCAGAGACTGTGGATCCTGAATAATCAAACACATATCATCAGCATATGCGAGTACTTTGTCCGCTGATGAAAAGCCCCCTGATATGCTCAAAATATTCGGGGATCTTTGCAATAATCTCATTATGGGGTCAATAAAAAATACATAAAGGAGTGGGCTCAATGGACAGCCTTGACGTACCCCTCTGAGTACTGGAATTTTCGGACCCATCCAGCCATTCTCATAAGGGATTACATACGCGAGGCCGTAGCAAATTTTCAGCCAGTCCACAAAATCTTGTGGGATTCCATAAGCCAATAGGCAGTCCCATAAATAGGAGTGAGACACCCTATCAAAGGCTTTGGCCTGGTCTAAGCTTACAAGAAACCCTAAATCGTTCCCATCCTGACGTCTTCCATCACCCTCCATTATTTCCCGAAGCAGTAATAAAGCATCCGTGATACTACGTCCAGGAACTGAACAATATTGAGATGGGTTAATTAAGACCTCCATAACTGAAGCCAGTCTATTCCCCAACAGTTTAGCAAATACTTTAAAATCAGTATTCAGCAAAGTGAGGGGCCTCCAATTAGTCAAATCAGTGGAATCACCTGATTTAAACAGAAAAAATAACAAGCCTTCATACATTTGATTTGGTAAACAACATTCCTTCTGAAAAATCTAAAGACTTCTAACATTTCTAGCGGAATTATCTCCATAAGAAATGATATAGTTAGAGTAACCCATCAGAACCAGGTGAAATCCCATCTGAAGATTCTTAAATACCATATCCAGTTCTGACTTAGAAAAGGGCAATCAAAGCATCACAAAATTCTGGTGAAAGTTGAGGTAGAGCTGCCGCAGAAGTAGCGTAGTATAGGGTGAGTGTACCACTGGGGAACCAAACATATCTGTTACATGCTGTACAATAATATTCATAATTGAAACATTATCGGTGGCTAAAGTGCCCTGAGGAGTCATTAGACCTGATATCAATTTTCTCTCACGTCTATTTTGGCAACTAACATACGGATTAATACTTTCTGCCTTCCCATGAGTACCAAAAGATTGTTCTTTTTGAAGAGAACATAGCCTGTCATATTGAAAAGATTTCATTTTCTGTTTTATGAAACTAATTTCTCCACTAAGGTCCAACCTCCCATGCTCTGACTTGATAGCAATCGCCCAGTTTATGTCTAAAAGCTAGGTATTCCCTATATTTCGTTCTGGCCTGGACCCTCCTTCAACTGAAGAAATTTAATAACAATATTTTTAAGTCTCCCACCATGCTCCCATATCCTCATAAAGAAAAGTGTCGTGGCCTTATCTTCCACCAGAGTCTTGAGGCCAGACAAAATATCTGTTCTTCTAATAATGAGACATTTAATCTCCAGAACCCCAGTCCTGGTCCCCTAACAGGGGGAAGTGCAATACTAATCCCAATCAACATGTGATCGGAAGTTTCTATGGGAATTACGAAAGGTTTTGAAATATCTAAATTTTGCTTCAAAAACAAAAAGTCTATTCTAGAAAAGAGCCTCCCTTTAAAAAAAGTTGCTTTCACCTCACTCGACATATCATTTTGAAAGTCTTTCAGACCAGCTTGCAAAACTAAAGATTTCAAAAATTTCTTATCGCAATATTGTTTACCCTTTTCCCCCTGAATTTGGAAGTTAATATTAAAGTCACCCCAAAAAAATCTGTCTACTGGTAAATAAATACGGTTGGATTTTAGTTAAGAGATCAATCCTCAAAGCTTTTGATTGCGGGCCATAAATGGTAATCAATCTACAAGATAATGTATTGATAACTACATCCAACAGTAAAGCCCTACCAGGTTCGATATCCACTAGACGTAAAATCTGTACATCAGTAGACCGAAAACAAAATCCTACCCCACAACAGGCTTCTGAGCCTATCGACCACACCAAGTACCCACCACCAATCCTTAGAAGCTTGAGATGTTTCCTAAAGTATGAAATCTAGTGTCTTGTAGCATAAAAACATCAAACTCCAAATCACTTAAGATACGAAAGTCATCCCTCGTTTATAGATCGATTTATACTATTAACATTTAAACACGCCACCCTAAGGTTCATGAAATCAAGGAGGTTTGTTTAAATGTTTCCTACTGAACCTGGTTAGGCAGCTTCTGTACCGACTTATCTAACGGAGCTGCAATATCAAATTGGGTTGGCCCTGACTTGAAACCTGGGAAGCTTCCTCTATGGGATTCTCCTTATCCAATAGCTCTCCCCATGAGGAAAAGACTGTAAATCTGTTAGTGAGAGGTAGAGGAGAAAGAGATGGCTGTGTTTGCCTTTGATCTGAGCCATCCTCTTTAGGAGAGGTGGGATTAGAAGCCTGAGAACATCCTACTGCAAGAAAACCTGTCTCCCCATCATCATCAGGAGGTAACAACAAATGGGCCGGATCCTGCATAGGTGAAACCTGCGGGTAGTAAAGGCGCCAACTACCTCTGTGCAGCAGATGTGGGACTCTCAATAGTATGTGAAGGTAAGGGTGGAACCACAGTGGGCACACTCCTGTCTAAACTCGCCTTCATACCTCCAGAAACCGAACCGCTACTACCCCCACGTCCCCTGCGCCGAACCGGAGGAAAGGAAGACAAGTCTACCTCATGTACTTGGGGTTTTTTGGCTTGTGACAAAAGCATGTCATGTTTGGAGACAGACTCCGAGTTATGGGCCACCCATGGACATCCCTGGAAGCTATGAGCAGTATCCCCACATAGGTTACAGAGAGGGGCCTCAGTGCATTGATCTGCGGAGTGACCCAATAAGCCACAGAGAAAACATTTGATAGCAGTACAATCATTATTCAAATGCGATAAATCGCCACATTTATAACAGCTTTTAGGTTGACCAGCATAAAATAATATCCCCTATCCCTACCAAAAAGAAAGAGCTGGGCAAATGTTGAATGCCATTATCAGTGTGCTTTAATTGGACCCTAAAAGTCTACCCCCATTCAGAAACCATTTTCGTCTATTATTGGTTTGGGATGTTCCACAGTAGAACATAGCTTTTCCAACCAGAATTTAATATCTGAAACATCAACGCCTCATTCCTAAATAAAATTGTAACAGATTTAACAGTAGGTTTAGTCACAGGAATAGCCAAAAATTAGACCAATCCACTAGGTGCTTGCATTCATAATACAGTTTCCAAAATTTGTCAAGTAGAACCATCGAGCAGAAGCTAATGTCATAGTTCCTATCACCGGAGGTGGATAAAGGCATAACGTCTACAGGAGTAAAGCCCATGCTCTCTTTAATTAGGTTTTTCCACCCATACTCTATCTGGAACTATAGAGGCGTCCCCAACATAACGGAGACGAACTAAAAACCTTCGTTTTGCTGCCGTCACGGGTTTATGAAAAAGACCAGCAAACGATTTAGAAAACCCCTGGTGTTGTATAGGCGACAGCTCTTTCACTGCAGTATCAGTCACCGATTTCATATCTGACAACTCAGACGTATACTGACCCTCACTCCTCGCCTTTGCGGTACCTGAGTTCAGAGAGTGTACCTGGAAGTCCTGAGGTAAGGAGACGCTGTCGGAAAGTTCAGAGACACGGATGTTTGGCAGAGCTGTTGTCGCGTCTGACGCATCACCTGAAATCCCCGCCTCTGTTTCAATCTGCATGTCGGTGGTGGAGCTCATTGAACGTAGCGACGGCAAACCAGAGTGACCAGCGCATCCTCCCCAGTGCAAATGGAGAACCCAGCAGCTAACCAATCGGATCAGGAGTCCAACGTTCCCCGAATAGATCCATCCTGCTCTGAGTAGGGCATCCTCTGGTGACCACTCCGCATCATCCGCAGCCTGCACAGAATCCTTGAACAACATCACCGACTTGTTCCCAGCACAGCTGGAGTCCATGCAGGTAGATATTCGTTTGCTAGTACTAAGTGAAGGACTGGCTACCGACCTTTTCCTTTTTTTCCGTTCTTCTTCCAGTCTGGACTTGCTCTGGTTATATTCTTGTTCTGCATTGGAAATGAGAGCAAGTAATTGGGATTTTTGACTTCTAGTTCTTTTGTAGTCTAATTTCCTCAGGATGCAAATCCCCATCAGCCTCCATCAAAACGGATTGTTCAAACAAGTCTCTGGTATCACTTCAGAAATCAAATTCTGTGCCAAAGAAAGCTGTCATCTTGTGGCATCTTAGATGCCTCTGTAGTTTCACAAAACTGACCATCCTCCTCCATGGTCTGGGACAGACTGTGCTCACCACAGTCTTCCACAGCAACAGCCCTCTGCCTCCACGAGTAGGGAATTTCCCGGTGTCCTGGTCAAATTTCCCTCGTTCACTAAAAATACCACCAACAGCTTAATCTGGTTCAAGGTCAGTTGGCATTCATCTGTATCCCCTCCCGGGTCGTGCCTGAAAATAGGCAGGATTTGTCTAGTGCACTTACCGGTCAACAAAAGCTAAATAAATAAAAATAAATAATGCAGGACTGCCCTGGGCCAGATGGGCTGCTGGGAGAATTTTATCAGAAAATGGTTGACACATTATTACCATATATACAGTAACATTGGTCTATAATGCTATTGTATCTGGTGAATTTGCACTGTCCCTGTGTTGGCAGACAGCTTGATGATTTATAGTTTTAAACAAGAAGATAAGCTGGATTTACAAAATTGGAGACCTTTAAGCTTGCTGAATGTTGACTGGAAAATTTTGTGTAAATTGCTTGCTTCTAGGCTGTCCCAGGCTACCATAGTGATTTCTGAGACTCAAACTTGTGCTATCCCTGGAAGAAAGATGATGGACAGCCTTAAATTGTTAAGAGGGTATATGAAAGTTCATCATCTAGCAGGTTCATCCTGAGTTTGATTCAGAATAAGGCTTTTGATCAGGTGTCGATGATTATCTTTTGGCTCATTACAGTACACCACAGGTTTTATAAACTGGATTAAGATTTTGTATAGCAAGGCCTCTACATGCCCTTTGGTAAATGGGATAAGGGGTAGTCATGTTATTATTCAATGGGGGGGTGAGGCAGGGGTGCCCTTTGAGCCCCCTGCTTTATGTTTTTGCAATAGACCCACTCTTGAGGAAACTGGAAACTGATCAGTTGATTCAGCATCTGCTGTCCTCTTCAGGTCGTCTGTTTCCAACTACTGTAGCATAAGCAGATAATATATGCCTGTTGGTGGGTGATGAAGTTTCTGCTGAGCGGGTCTTGGGTATGATCCAGACATATTCAGATAGCTCAGGTGTGACCTAATAGTTGAAAATGTAGAGGTTCCCTTATCCTGGGACAGGATTTACAACCCATGTAAATTGCTGGGATTAGGATCCTGCCCAGACCTATATGGCTGCTGGGCCTTCAATTTGGCAGCCCAGACCCTGATGGTGAGAACTGGGCACCTGCCATGGCTGTTGCAGATTTGAAAGTCCAGAAATGGAAGGGATTTCCTATAATTCTGGCTATACGGATTTTTATGTTAAAAACCTTTATAGTTCCGCTGTTTTTGACTGTGAGTTATGTTTTTCCTGTGCCTCTGAGGTTTGAAGCATGGCTGTATAACCTTTTCTTTCAGCTGTTATGGGGCAGCTGACTGAACCCAGTGAAGAGATCTGTAATGTATTGGTCTATTAAACAGGGGGGCCTCAACATGATTAACCCCGTGGTATTTTTCTTTACTAATTTTTTATATGATAATATAGTGCCACTCTTTTGGGGTAAGAATTTAGCGTGGTGTGCTCAGTTGACTGATGTTCTTATTTTTTTCAGAAATGGGATGAGGCTTCCAGATGTGGACCATTTTAAGCTGTGTCCCCAGGCACCACACAGTATCTGATTGAGTTTTTTAAAAAGCTTAAGACATGGAACTTTCAAAGCAAGCTGTGTTAAGTACCACTAGGAAGGGTATGAATACTCTGGTCTTAAATAAAAAAAATTTAGTGTCCCTATGCTTTATTTGCCCACCTGGTATTATAGAATCGGATCTATGGAGACAACGTACTGAGACAAGGGTGCCACAAAAAATATGGGACACCCTGTGGTTGTGTTGTCACTATATAGAGGATTGTATATGAGCAGTCATACATAACAAGGATAATCATGTATCGAGAGGTTTCCTTGTAACAGATGACCTCGAGAGTGCAGCTCGAGAGGTACTCTGTTACCAAGGGAACCTCAAGATAAAATAATTTCCTTGTTTGTGTATGACTGTTCATACACAATCTTTTATAGTGTATGGGAAGTCACAGCATAGAAAATCACACAAAACCATCTGGAGAAGACAACAGAGAATAGAAATTTCAACATTTTCTATTTTTCAACTGACACAGCATGCTGCAGATGTTTCTGCAAGTTCAAGTTTAAAAAAAACAGCAACTTCCAGCTTATCTGGATTGAGGAAAGCAACTAAGTGGCAGAATTCCAAGTTGTTCTGCTGCAGTAGTGACATAGCTACTGCAGCATAACAACTCCATTCTAGTTATGGATTTCTATCCATAACAGCGTCTACCATACACTATAGACTTAATGTACATGATAAACCATAAGCATAAAATGCTGCCAGAGAGGATTGTCTTAGAGTGGAGTGTACTGAGTAATTGGAAACTATGGCTCATTTGTTTTGAGTGTCTATATATTAAGCCTTTTGGACTCTGTTAACGAGCCAATAGGCATTTCCACATATTTCCCAGATGACGTATGATATCTTGGTATTTGGCCACTTTGAGAGCATATGGGCCTTATATAACCCAGGTATGCTAAGAGTGATTTTCACTATTTTAAAGTGGGCAATCTGGCAGGTGCGTTACCAGCATGCTCTACAATAGAAAGTGGTTCTGCTTTCTGGCTTATTGGCAAGAATCCAGAAGGAAGTGAATGAAGTGTATGCTAAAGATCTTGCTACCTTACCAGTTCCAGTCATGACCACCTGGTGGAGGCATATTCCAATGCAGGTGACATGGGATCCTGGATAGAGTGAAGGATGTCTGTTTTTTGGCTTTGTTTTCAAACATTAGTCGCTTACTGGGTGGGGTGTCAAGACTGATTCCTTTTTAGCGGTATATAGAGTGATGAAGTTTGGTTCCCCCCTTTATGTGATGTTATGTTCTGTGCAGACAAGGAGTCTGTGGCGTTTATGTTATGGCCTCATTTAATGACTGTTGAAATTTTTCTTTTGCAGAATTTTTTTCTTCCTGTTTTCACTTGGTGATGGGAGTTAGAGACTGGTACACATCTTTTTGTTATGGTGATTGTTTCATTATTATACTTGTGTTTGCTTTGTTATTTTTGACAATAAAAATTCCCTACTCTTTTAGTAATGGTGGTTCATTTCAGTATTATGATTTAATTTTGGGTTCTAAATATCTATTTGAAAGTAAACTAGAAAGTGTATGAATGTAATACTTATTTGATTTCTCTTATGATTTGTATATTATTTTTGTGTGAGTTAACACTGTTTGTACTGATTTGATTGTTTATGTTATAATAAAAAAATTCCCCCTACTCTTTTCGAGAAGTGCCATGGGATCTTAAACATCCACCTGAACAGGTAGATGGGGCCTCGGTTTAACATCTCATCTAAAAGACAGCACTTCAGGAATGCAGCACCCCCCCCTCATATTGCACTGCAGTGTCAGTATTGGGGTATTAACCCAAGTGCCTGGTGTGGGGATAGAACCCACAGTCTTCTGATCTCCTGGCCTCAAAGGCAAGTGTGCTACCTGCTGAGCCACTGACACTGACACTGAAGATTCTCCCATAACTTAAATAGAAAGGGCTATATTGATCTTACACAGGCCAAAATAACAACAGCCAATGCTTTAAGGATATTCAATACAAAGTTAGGGAAAAGCTCTGTAAATGGATATATTAAAGTGATGAACACTAAAGCTAAAGCCAGAATTCTATATGCATCAGAGGTCTGGGCTACAGAAAATGTGAATGTCCTAGAGAAAATTATGAATAAGCTATATAGGAAAATTTTAATGGTTCCCCAGTCAGTACCCGCATAGGTCTTAAGGATGAAATTAGGCCAGTATTCACTACAAACAACGACCGAGAAAGACAATTTATATTTCTTATGGGCCTATTAAAATTACCCATATCATCCATAACTTGATGTTGTTTAGATGAGGAGATAGAATACAGTACAAAAGGTTTACATTTCCATCCATTCTTAAGATCAAAACCATTTACTTCCTCTTGGGCTTGCTTGCTCATCTAATAGGAGAATCCAATGTGTATCCCATGACACAAATTAAGGAAATAATTAAGAATAGAGTGAAAGATGTAGCTATGGCAAATTACTTAGAAAAATTAAATAACTTTACATTTTTACTGTTGGTACAATCAAATGAAGCAAACACACTGCCTTGAACCATATTTGTTGCATATGACCAATCCTGAACAAAGAAGGCTAATAACGAAATATCGATTCAAGCTCTGTAAAGCTAACTACATCCACTTTCAACAAAAAAAGACCAGAGGTGAAAATTTAATTTTGCAAATGCAGCCTAAAATTGGAAGATGATCTTAAACATATAACATTGATATGCCCCTTTACGCTATAAGCCAGAAATATTGGTTGGGTGAGATTTTAGTTCCTCTAGTCTCACTCCCACCCAACTGATTACTGTATTATATACATCACAGGATGTACAGTAATTGCATAAATTGGCAAATGTTTTAACTGCATTACATTTATGAAGATAACTGTACTAAAAAAAGTATAAATGAATTTACTAGTGCATCATTACTGGATAAATTAGACATGTTTCTCTTGTATTAATGCAAATTATTAGTTGTAAACTCTCAGATTTGTATATAACAATCTTTTGTCACTATGACAAGCACAGGACACTTTCTATTTTGTATAATGAATTTGCAAACAAACTGCATGTTTTATGGAATTATAATTGCAGGTGACCATAAATATCAACCAGATTACTGTTTTGTTAAAAATGCATATCAACCGGATTTTAGGTTATTATGCTCCTAAGGCAATAATAACCTGAAATCCGATTGATATGACACTTCATAATAACCTGAAATCCGGTTGATATGACATTCCCCAAAGTAACTGTTGCATTCCATTGTTTCACAAAAGTATTTCCACTGCAGTAGTTTCAACTGTGTTTTATTCACGTACAGTTCAATTTCTTCAAGAATAAAACTGCACTCTAGGTAAAAAATGTATTTTTCTTTCAAGCTGCTAGAAATATCTCCACACCAGCAATTATAAAAAATAAAGGATGGATAAGTTTGATGTCATAGATTTTTTTTCACACACCGTCAGTGTGTGATGACCACATAAACCTCTCGAGCTTCATTCTTGAGGTTTATGGGTCATCACACACCTCGGTGTGTGAAAAAATCCATAACACACACTTACCTATCCATTATTCTCTATTTAACAATTTCTATTTTAAAATGACTTCTTTCTTCTCTTTCTCATTTTTATCTTTGCTTGCACATGCACAAGAAACATTTTGTGGCAGCTTGCTGGAGTAGCAGGTTGTGGAGGTGGAGCAGTGCTGTGTGCAATGCCCCACTGCTTTTTGGGCTTGTCACTGTGACACCATTGAATGAGTACACTGTCTATGACAGCAGCTGAGAAGTGTGCCACCAACTTGAAAGAAATTCACCACTGCAATGAGAGACAGGCTCATCATTGCAGTGGCAGATCTGATATGCCTCCATTACATGCCATTACTGCTGAAACATTTTAGTAAACATGGTGGCAGCCAACATTGAGGGTGCCAATCCACCTGTCAGCATGCCCCTCCATAGTTCATTTCCAACAGGGGTGCCCAAACTCCATTGGCATAATGTCCCCCTTGTTTTATTTGTCTGCCAAGGGGGGTGCCCAATCTCCCTCAGCATCATGCCCCACCAAACACAGACACGCTTTCTTTGCAGATGGGGTGCCCAGTCCCCATTGGCTTCAGTCATTTACCTCCCTCGCAGCGACATTTCACCAGCTAGGTCCCCCACAGTGACTACAGTGCATAGCCGCAGTGGGAGACTCACTGGAACCTGGTGCTGTCTGTCGGGGGTCCTGCACCCCCCCCAATCAGCTCTGACTGGAGTTGAGAATCCTTAAGTGGAAGGTGCGGGGGGCACAGCCCCTCACATGGGAGGTTCAGGGGGTGAAGACCCCTGAAGAAAACAAAGACAGCAATAATGAACTGGCAGCCGATTGCAGAATGCGGTCGACCTGCCGGTGTCGCTGATGGGGCGTTTGATGGAATTTCTGTCAGACTCCTGTCATGGATTTGGCTTCAGTCTCCCCTGCCAAAAAAACATGGATGGCACACTGGGAGCTCTCCCCAGTGTGACCAAATGTATTTAGCAAACCTGTAAAAACAAAACCTTCCCTCGACGTTCCATTTTTTCCCCCCTGTAAAACAGAAAACAGTCCCTCGTGGTCAAGATGCCCTCCCAACCGCATCCACCCTCTGCTCCCCATCCCCATACTTACCTCTGGAGCCTGGCAAAACAATCTTTGGTGGAGCAGGAGATGTCTGAACTCTTCAAAAGCCGATACGAACTGAAGAAAATCACAGTAAGCTGTATAATGGCATCAGTGGGGGGTTCAACAGGTGGATATCTCAGCCATTTTTCAACTTTTGGCTCCATTTTCAACATGGGTTTTGGGACCCCACCTCATGAGCTCACTCACTGTCATTGCATTATTCAGTCCGAAAGCTTATTTCATGGTCACTGCATGGAATCACCTTTCTGGACCAAGTAACAAAATGATAGTGTCACTGTTCATGAGGTGGGCTCCCAAAAGCCTATATTGCAAATCTGGTGAAAAAATTCAAAGTGGGCAGATCCACACACACTTGTAACTCGAGGAATTTTGATTTTCGCTCAAGATTTTCAAACATTGCCATTTTCCCACCTCCTATGAACAGTACAGCTGTAATTTTTCACCTCCTGCCGAAATGTATTTTCACACATTTGGTGCACAATGATGCGGTCGCAGTGGGAAATCAATGTTCGGGACAGATTAAGAAAATCACAGTGACAGTGGTCATAAGGAGAGGTTACACGAAGCCCATGTTGCAAATCTGGTGAAAAAATTCCAGAAAATGACAGCATTAGCAGCGCGCTTTGCGCAGTTTCTACGCAGTCTCATAACTTCATCAATTTTTTATATTTTCACTCCAGATTTTCAACATTGCCATTTTTGCACACAACCTTATGAACAGTAGCATACTAAATGCCAGCAGATTAGGCCTTATGGTCTATCAAGTCTGCTCGAACCTCAGATCCCTAGTTAGGTACCGAGACCCTCCCCCCCTTGTATTCCAGAAACCCCTATCATCCATCCCCACCCCCCTGTGCCAGGCCATTATCTGATACATCCACTTTCTGTGTCTGTCCCACCCTCTCTTGAAGCCCTCCACTGTGGATCTCTGAACCAGCTCGCCAGGCAGCGCATTCCAAGGATCCACCACCCTCTCAGTGAAAAACCTCTTCCGCTTTCATAGATACATAGACAGTGTCGGCAGATAAGGGCCTATGGCCCACCCAGTCTGCCCATTTGAGCTCGTAAGTTCAGTTTATGTTTTCCTAGAAGTCTGTTGTCCCTTACCACTGACCTCCAGAATTCCTTTATGTCTATCCCATGCATTCTTAAATCCTGTGATTGTTTCAGCCCCCACCACTTCCTCTGGCAGGGTGTTCCACTTGTCCACCACCCGTTCTGTGAAGAAATTCTTCCTCATGTTTCCCTGAATCGTCCTCCCTCCAACTTCATCCCATGCCCTCTAGTCCTGGAACATCTTTTTTGCTTAAAAATAGTGTATTCCTGCACCCTGTTCCTTCCTGTAAGATACTTGTATGTCTCTATCATATCCCCTCTCTCCCTCCTCTCCTCCAGGGAGTACATGTTCAGTTCCTTCAACCTGTCTTCATAGGACTTGTGATGCAATCCATGCACCATCTTTGTTGCCCTCCTCTGAACCTTCTCTACCCTGTCTATGTCCTTACATAGGTATGGTCTCCAGAACTGTACACTGTACTCCAGGTGGGGCCTCACTAGTGTCTTGTATAGCGGATTTCCCCTCACCTTTCCACCTTCCAACTTCAACCATGCGCTCTGGTGATACCTCCCTGCTTTAGTCTAAAGATCCCCTCCCGTTTACCCTGTTTGTTCCCTTGAGGTACTTGAAGACCTCAATCATGTCCTCCCTGTTTCTCCTCTCCTCCAATGAAAACAGGCAGAGCTCCTCAAGTCTGTCTTCATATGTCAAATCCCCTAGTCCTCGTATAATCTTAGTTGCACTCCTTTGTACCCTTTCCAGGAACTGTATGTCCCTCTTCAAGTGTGGTCTCCAGTACTGTACACAGTACTCAAGGTATGGTCTAACCAGTCCATTGTACTCGGCAGAATCACTTCCCTGCTCCTAGAGGTTATCCCCCTTACGATGCATCCCAACATCCTGTTTGCTTTCTTAGCTGCTCTCCTGCACTGCTCAGAGTTATTCATACATGCATCCACCATGACCCCTAGGTCTTTTTCCCCTGTTGAAACCTCCAGTGCCTCCCCTCCCAGGGTGTACCTGTGTTTAGGGTTTCCCCACACAAGATGTAACACCTTGCATTTGGTGATATTGAAATTTAATTGCCATGTGTGAGCCCACCTTTCCAGGTGTCCAGGTCCCCTTGCAGGGCCGACCTCCCCTCTTCCCCCTCAACTACTACTCCCATCTTGGAGTCATCAGTGAAGAGACTCATTTCACACCCTATACCCTCCCTGATGTCCGAGGTGTATGTATTAAACAGGATCAGACCCAGGACCGAGCCCTGCGGTACCCCAATACTGACCTCTAGGGTTCGAGCTCCCAACCGACTACTACTTCCTCTGAGTGTGTCCAGCTAGCCAGTTTTCAATCCATCTGATCATCAAAGGCCTACTCCCAACCCAGTCAGTTTCTCCACCAGACCATTGTGGAGGACAGAGTCAAACGCCTTGCTGAAGTCCAAGAATAATACATCCATAGGCTTTCCCTGTCCAGTTCTGTTTTACCCATTCGTAGAACTCCACAAGATTGGTCTGACATGATCTACCTGGCACAAGCCCATGTTACCGACCATCCAGACCTCCACTTCCTCCAAGTACACCCCAATCGTTCCTATAGTATACTCTCCATTAATTTTCCCACCACCAAGGTCAAACTGATGGGTCTATAGTTACCTGGTACTTCCCTTGACTCCCTTTGTGGATTGGCACCACATGTGCCTCTCACCCAATCCTAGGTACCCTCCCTGTCTCAAGCGACCTGTTGAAGAGCTCCACCAGGGGTGCAGCCAGTGTGTCCCCCAATTCCCATAGTACTCTCAGATGAATGCCATCCAGCTCAGGACATTTATCTTTCTTTAGGGCCTTAAGGGCTAACCACACCCTTTCGGTGGAGATAGCCTCATCCATCCCCTCCACCTTATGGCCTTTTTATACTTATCCTGATGTGACACTCCTGGGCTACCTCTCCCTCCCTCTTGCTCCATTTCTGTTGCTCCCCTGATCCCACTCACTACCACTTCTATCCCCATCATGCCTTGCTTTGTAGATATCCCATCCTCCTCCCTATTGAACGCAGAGGCGAAGTACTCATTTAATACCTCCGCCTGGCCCCTCGCCTCTTCCACCCACCCTCCTTCTGATCTCAATCTGCCAAGATGGCCCTTAATTTTTATCCACTCCCCAATGTACCAAAAGACCCCCTTTTCCCCTCCCCATATCCCCTGTGCCAGCCATTGCTCTTTACAGGACTTTGCCCCCTGCACCATCCGGGTGGCTTTTCTAGATGCAGGATGGTACATTTCCTTTTCCCATCCCCTCTCGTTGTTTTATATTTTTTGTAGGCAGCCTTCTTTTCTCTGACCACTACCTGAACCTCACTGGACCACCAGTATGGTTTATGTGACCTTGCTCCCTTACTCTTCACTTTAGCGCAGGTCCCGACTGCCTCCTGAAGTCCCCATTTTATGACCGCCCATCTCTTTTCCACATTTATCATTGTTGTAATCCCCTTCAAGTGATCCTTGAGAATATTTCCCAGGCCCACATAGTCTGCCCCCTTGAAGTCCACTGCCAATGTCCTAGATCTCCCCCCTCCCCCCATGCTTATTTGAAACCAGACAGTATTGTGGTCGCTCCCAGTCAGGGGATCCAAAGGTTTAATTTAACTCCCAAAATTGATTAGCGTTTTGCTCATAAAAGTGCTAAAACATTGTGAAAATGCATAGCATTTGCCTCACTGTGTTTAAGAAACATAACACTTCTAGAAAACCTATGTAAGTACTTTCTATACAGTTAGCATTGCATCAAGAAAAAAACTGCTAATCAATTATTTAAAACCCTGGGATCCTCTACAACCAGGTTCCTTACCAGATCCCCATCCACCAAAACCATGTCCAGCACATGCCCTTCCCTTGTGGGCTCCATCACATGCTGTGTTAAGAACTCATCATGGAAGCCATCCAGCAGCCTCTGCTCCTTGACCACCTTAGAGGACATGATTCCTCAGTTTGTATCTGGCATATTAAGGTCCCCCATCAACACCACTCCCTCCCCTTTTGGTCCACACTGGGCAATGATGTTGTCCAGCAAACCAACCTCCAGAACATCACCCATCCCAAGTGGCCTATATACTACACCCAGCATGACCTTACCTCCTGCCGGGGTTCATAAGGCCTCCACATTTCCCTCTACCTCTTCTACCCTAGCAATTTCTATGTCATCTCTAATGAACATAGCCACTGCACCCCCTCTGCCCTCCTTTCTATCCTTCCTAAGCATAGTGTACCCCGTATGTTTAGATCCCAGTATTGGATTTTGTTGGCCCACGTTTCCATAACCGCTGCCACATCCACCCCCCCCCAAACAGCATGGCCTGGAACTCTGTGAACTTGTTTCCCAAGCTCCTGGCATTTACTAACTTCCAACCCCCACCCCTTATCCCTGATCCTTTGTCAAACCCCACCCAGGTTCCTTATGCTTCCATCCCTCCCTCTGCTCCTCCTGAAACCTTCTCCCCAGTCTGTTTCCCCTCCCCTTGGGTTTGAAGGCTACTCCCCTCATCTGGAGGAGAGGGCTTCTGGTCAGCCCCTCCCTTATCACTTCCCCTCACAAGTTTAAACCCCACCTTTCTTGAATGTAGTCAGCCACCCTCTGTTTAAGGACTCCTTCCCTAACGGGCAAGATGAAGCCTGTCCTTGGCATACAGTTCCTTATCCTCCCAAACTCCTTTCCAGTTCCCTAACACCCCTGACCCACTTTCTTCACCCCTCTTCCTGAGTCAGTCATTAACCTCTGTGATCTTCATTTTTTTCTCCACTGAGGCCTTTGGTACCGGCAATATCTCCAAAAAGGAAATGTTGCATCCATTATCCCGACAGACTCTGGCAAGTTCTCGGAACCTTGCTTGGATTCCCAAAACACTGTTTCCCTCTAGATTGTTACTTCCCAAATGCAGCAGGAAATCTGGTTTCCCTCCACAATCCCTAACCAGTTCGTACACCATGAACTTTGCTCTGTGCACCGCCAGCCCAGAGATACTCACTACCTTCACCTGGCTATGGCATCCACCCCCCTGTCCCTCCCAATGGATACCCCTAATCATCGAGTCTCCCAATAACAGAACCTTAACAACGTCATCATCCTTATGGTTACCTGCACTACCCCCCATCCCAGCTGTCATTTTTCACATCCTGCCCAAAACATATTTTTGCACCTGTGTTGCACAATGGGCATGGTCACTGTGCAAAATCAATGTTTGGGACAGATTAACAAAATCACAGTGCCACTGTTCATGAGCAGCAGTCCCAAAATGCCTATGTTGAAAATTTGGTGTAAAAATTCCCCAAAATAATTGCTTTATGGGTGTACGTTGCACAGTTTCTACGCACGCTTGTGACTTCACCAATTTTTTTATATTTTCACTCCAGATTTTCAACATTACCATTTTTTTTACACCTCCTCGTGAACAGTACAGCTGCAATTTTTCACATCCTGTTCAAAATGTGTTTTCGCACCTGTAGCACCAAATGGCGCAGTCACTGTGAAAAATCACCTTTTGGCCAACAAACTAATAGTGTCACTGTTCGAGAGGTGGGGTCACAAAAAGCCCACGTTGAAAACTCAGAGTGAAAATACCAAGAAATGCCTGGGGTGTCAGGGTTTCCGAACATAATGCCCTACCCTGTAGAGACTGACATGTGTCAGGGGTGTGACTTAGGATTGTCGACAGTAATGCTCATGCCATTCCACCCCCATTGCCACTCTGCAGCCAGTGACAGGCATAGAGGTGTGTCTTGGACTCTTTGGCCCCAAAGTTCACCCCATTCTCCTATACTGCACCCATTTCAGCATATTTCCTTATGGAATGGTGTGAGTGTAAAGCCCAAACACCCCAAGCTACACTTTAGCACTTGTTGGTGTCTGCAGGGTAGGGTTAGGTGAAATGGCATGAGCGTTATGGGGGATGACCCAAAGGCACACCCCAATTCCTGTCCATCTCTGCAGAGAGGGGGTGAGGTAGGCGTCCATTCAACACTTCACTGCCATTCCTATCCTGCATCTGTCTAACTCCTGCACTTGCAATGCTATTGCCAGCAAGCAAACATTCAGCATTGACAAATGCTTGTTTATAATGGCATAACTGCAGAACAATAAAACCATTTTGTACCTTGTATAAAAACTAATTTATATTGGTTCATAAATGAAACTGAGCACATTTTTGTTTTAATATATCAGACATGCCATGCATGTAGTGAATGTAAATTAGATTGTCTTGTTTGGAAAGTATAGTACATCTTATACACCTAGGGCTCGGTATTTAGAATTGTGCCTGGCAATGGTGCAAGTGGTTGCACAGTGTGACTGAATTGCGCTGGAGTAGCAAGGGATATATTCAAAGAGCTGTGCCATGGTACCTCTCTTCTGAATATAGCAGATAATGTGCACTATTCAAATACAATTCAGTGGCTCATCCCCAGACAGATCTGAATACCAGGAATGGTAAATGTGCCAGTGCATCAGAGATACGCCATGTGCAAATTCCTGATATTCAGACACAAATGTGCAAATGTGGCTAGGGTTGCCACCTATCCGTTTTTGACCGGATAATCTGGTTTTAGGTCCTTATCCGGTCATCCAGTTTTGATTAAATGCAGTCCAGTTTTTGGGCCATTTTGAGTGCTCATATTCTCTTAAAACTGATGTATCAAATCATTCACTGTTTTGGCTGCATTGCATGTCCAGGTTACAAAGAAATTCTGATGTCACAGTCATTCAGACCTGCCTTTGTTTGTAAAACCAGTCTGTCTGGGAGGTGTAAAGTATGGCCATTAAGATCATCAGCAGCAAATTAACCTAATCTTTTCAGCTCTGAATTTTAAGTATGGACTTTTACTGTTATGACAGGAAACAGCTGTTACACCTTTATGTGCTCTCATGTGTTTCTTTTTAGGCACTTTTACACACAGGTTTATGTAATGGAATAACTGTTATGAAACAGTATTCTGTTACATCCCTTGTGTGTAAATTGCATCTGTTTTGGTCCCTAGGCGAACGTTCGTCCAAACTGCAATCTCTGCTTTTGCGGTTTGCACCATTGTGTTCGATTACGTCGGGGCTGTAAAACAGCCATTCCGGTGAAAGGCGAAAAGCAACATTTTGTGAGGCAGCAAACTCTGGGAGAGCTGAAACAAATGGAGGCAGGGGTTGCCAGAATACTCGCAGCGTGTAGAAAGGAACCAGAACGTAACAGAGTACAATGGCGCCACACAGGTAACGCTGATTCCGTTTTAAAAACCTGTGTGTAAAAGCGCCTTTTGTTTGTCCTATATTCTGGTATGCTTTTGACCCATTTTTGTTAAATTAATAATCTAACTTTTATTGCCTTTATCACTACATTTGCTCTCATTTTTGTATTACCTGAACATTCCATGATATTAGCTACGCTTTTACAGGTCATTTAGATAAACAGCATGGAATGGTGTGTCTGAAATTGTGGAATGTCTTAGAAATATGAAAGGAAACAGCAGTAGCTGCTGAGGTAAAGGGGGACACAGTTCAGTATTAAAGGTGGCACAAGCATCGATAATTAAGTTATCAATAATTGGTCAAAGCATCAGAATACGTGACTGACATGGAAAGGAAAATGGGATAGTGTTTAACAGATGGCTGAGCAATAAGCTGTGGATGAGCTTGGCACATCCAGCTGACCCAAGTTTGATTCCAACAACCTCCACTTGCATACTGTGTGACCCTGAGCAAGTCACTTCACCTCCTGTGCTCCTGGGTCACTCCAGTAAAATGGGCTATGTGGCCTATGGGAGGTAACCTGGTTGCCAAATAATGAAAATAAATACCTGAATAAATAAATCAAATAAATAACAGTATAAAAATGATTTCCTATCACTAGTAATGTGTAGTCCAACATTACAAATGGCTTTGGAGGAGGAGCGATATACTCACCAGTCATAAAAAAAGGTATGTAGCCAGAGGCAGAGTTTGGGGTGTGATTTATTATCCGGTTTTATCTCATCCAGAGGTGGTGACCCTAAATGGGGCCATAATGCATGCAGGGTGCAAATGGAGTCATTTGCATCTCATTACAGCCCCATTTGCATGAGTTGTGCAGGGCTGGCCAGCAAAATCTGCCTGGTGTCCTGCACAGCATGCAGTGCTGTCAATAGAAGTCCTGTGGTTCCCTCTTGTCCATAACCCTGGTCACCTGTAATGTTCGAAAAAAGATTTCCCTGGTAGTCTAGTGGTATCCCCTCCCTCCTGTACCTCAGATTGCAGTAGTAAAATAATATTAAACTCCCTGGTAGTCTAGTGGTACCTCCCTCCCCTCCATACCTCTGATCACCATAGTAAAATAATATTAACCTCCCTGGTAGTCCAGTGGTGCCCCCTCCTCCTTGGTAACCATGATCGGCATAGAAACATCAGTGTCCATTTCCTGGTGGTCCAGTGGCACCCCCACCCACCACACAGGGCGTAGCTCACCCCCAGTCAGCAGCGGGCAGCAAACCCACCACATACCTTTGCGCTGTCCACTGACTGATGACAACAGTATCCACATATGGACCAATGGGCATACTGTAATAGTCATTCACAACTTTGTGAATTAAGTCTTCATTCACAAAGATGTTAGGACTATTACAGTATGCAGTACTAACCATTGGTCCACAGAGTGGACCAATGAGCTTGCAGCAGATACAGTAAGCTGTCAGTTGGCAGGCAGCCATGGAGGTATGTGGGTGGGTTGCTGCCAATGCTGACGGGTGGGGAGCTGGGTGGGCTGTGGGTCCTATGTGGGTAGGGGGTGCAACTGGAGCACCAGGGAATGGACATTGACATTTCTACGATGATCAGGGTTACTGGCGGGGAGGAGGTACCACTGGACTACTAGGGAGGTTAATAGTATCTTAATACAGTGATCAGAGGTATGGGAGAGGAGGGGAGTACCACTAGACTACCAGGGAGTTTAATATTACTTTAATATGGCTATCTGAGGTACAGGAGTATAGGGGAACTCATTAGACTACTATGGCAGTTTGTTGACTGTTGTACGGTGTTTGGGGGTTGCACCACAGATGGCAGCTGCTGTGTTGCACCCTGCACTACAGTGACCCGCCTGCGGATGACTATCAGTTGAGCCTTTTCTAATGGGATCAACTTTGCGCCCATGTATGTGGCACATCTCTGGGATGTGTCTGCAGCTGTGCCACACATCCCAGGCTGAATATCGGGAAGCATTACATATGCATGGGCACACCCTCTGGAGATATGATGCATACATTATCTTTGCTGCATGGCACATCAGAAATTGCACTGCACAATTCCTCCTTTGAATATTGCCCCAGGGTGCATTTCTGTGGTTGCGTCGGCGCAACTCAGTTGTGCTGGGCACAACCCCTTTGAATATCTCAGCCATACTGTGCAACTGCCATATCCCTAGTGTTTTTATGAATTTATTTTGTTTTTGTTAACTAGCTAAGTGCACTAGGTGATCAAGTGCGTATTTTCAGGCATGACTCAGGAGGTTACATACAAAATTGATAACAATGCGATACATACAATATGATGACAAGGCAATAGTGTTTGCAAGGACTAGAACAAGAAAGCAATAATACCCAACAGGGTGGGCAGTACTGGGCAATACCAGACCAGCCAGCAGTGTAATGAGGCCCAACATCAGAGATGGAGGGCTTTATAGCCCCTGGAAGGTCTGGTATTGTCCATGCTACCCTCCCTGGAGGGTATTATTACATGTATAAAATGGGTTTTGTCAGCTTTTACAAAAAAAATTTAACAAAAACTTCAACATAGTTGTGAAAAGTTAATGAAAACCAATACAAAAATATTTTGTGTAAAGTTGTCCCTAACTACTGCCACTGACAACAGAGAACACTGTGTGTTTTATATAGCTTTTTTGTGGGTGCTCTGGTGAATGTGCTGCCCCTTCCGTGGTCCCACCAAGGGTCTGTGGAGACCTGCTTTATGTGTAGAATTCTTTTCTGTTGCCTGTCCTCTCTTCCTGCATGCCCATCTGATTGAGATTTTCGTAACTGCGGTCTGAAGATGGATCTTTGTGTGGCAGTAGTTTGGTAGAGTGGGTGCACCATCAGACCCAACAGAACAACTGAGTGGGGTCAGTGAAAGCTGTAGTGCTAAGTTTAAATGTAATCTCTAGTGAGATTGAAAGAGAGGATGGTGATGAAGAGGATCACTTTAATGGTGCTAGCCCTAAAGTGATTTTTTAAACATTTCTTGTTGCCACAGTGTCTCCTCATTGGAAGACAAAAGTAGCTTGTTGTGTGCCTACAGGACTAACAGATGACTGGAGCAACAAAAACCAATGCAGGGATTCTAGCCCACGTCGATCAGAGGGGGATGCATTTGCAAGCAGTCCTTAAGTAAAGCGTAAGTAGAGAAACAACTGGAGTACTGCTGCGTCATGAGATCAGTGGTACTTTCTTAGATTAGTCTCCCACAGATATGGATGTGCTGCTGGACTGTGGTAGTAGAGTAAGGGGAGGTGGACAGGAGTGATGGTTTTAACTGAGTGCAATTTCTTGCTATTTAGGTAGGTAGGGGATAAATAAAAAAGAAAGAAAAATGTAGAAACTGCTACAGTGGGGGTTGGGGGGCATCACTAAGCAGCGTTATGGCCCCCAGCTCTCGCTAAGCAAGTGGACAAAATTAGCAGCAGTTTCAGATTTCATTTGTTGATAACTCTAAACTGTCATAGTGATACCAGCTGGCTGGCAATGGGGCAGCTGTCACTGGGACATGTTATTTTCTGGCCTCTATTGCCATATAATGCCCATCTTGGTAAGGGGCTCAGTCAAGCAGAGACTGGGAAACTTCCAACACATTTTGTAAGGATGAACTAACCTTACATGGTTGCATAAAAAACAACATGAGGAATGGCACTGGGTGTTGACATAAAGTTATGCAAAGGTCAGAAATAGGGTAAGCCATGGTATAAAGGCAAACACGATTATTCAATTACACACAGGTCAGAGCAGTGCAATTCCATTACTGAAATATTCTGTTATGGCACTTTCAGTGTGCCTTACGTGACTACACTCAGCTAGCAACCCCCAGAGATAGTCTAAGCAACACTGATCTCACACAAAAAATATTTCATTTCTGATGAAACTGCGTGTAAGGAGCAGCACAATTTTTGTATAAACATTATCAAGTCATGTCAACATATACTGTAGCACTGCCACTGACTGTATTGAAGCCTGAACATCAGTGCTTAGAAATCCAGGAAGTGCTAAGAATTAAGTTAGTTCTACAGTAGCCACCATTTCACTGCCTCAGAATGATTTCCCATCTTATTGCTCTTTTTTCACCATTGGGCAACTTTTTTTTTTTTTAACAACAGGAAAGACAGAAGTTTTTGACTTAACTAAGTCTTCCTTTTCCTAGCTTCTTGATTTTCCAGCCCCTAGATAAGAGTCAACAATAAACAGTGCATCTTAGAAACATAGAAAAATGATGGCAGAAGGAGACCCAGGGTCCATCAAGTCTGCTCATAAGATGCAGAGCACCCATCCTGTGGGGGCTACCCCTCACCCTAAATTACTATATACTTGCTTTACTGTCTCAAAGTTGTGCTCTAGCTCTCTCCACCTATGCATGAAACTTGTCACAGTCTCTGCCCCCACTACTTCCACAGGCAGACTACTCCTGGCTCCACTACTCTTTCAGTGAGGTAATATTTCCTAAGATCCCTTCTGCCCCCCACATTCAGTTTCCATTCATGCCCGCTAGCTCGTGTTGGTGATGCTATGGAACAGCTCTTCAGGGTCCAGCACTTTGTTTATGCTTTTAAGAACTTGAATGTTTCTCTCATGTCCCCCTCTCCCTCCTGGTTTCCAGTGAGTACATATTCAATGCTGCTAGCCATTCCTCATAGTTCTTTCAAAACACTGTCTTGCCTCAAATGATGTTCATAAAAAAATATCAAGCTGAAGTTTTCTTCAATTTCTCTTGTTTGAGTAAAACCATTTAACAAAAAAAACAGTAGGGGACACCAGTGATAGAGGTACATCCCTGTTGCTTGACAATGGTAATTCTGTGATGCAGCCTGAAGGAGTCATGCACCCTTTGTGACTAAATCAAATTGCATCACAAACAGTGGGGTCCAGTTGACTGTTTGTCCCCTTTTTAAGCTTGCCGTGCATGCATGCAGAGCGAATGTCTTGAAATGAGTTGCTTTTCAGTGGGTGTGACACTGTCAGTCCAATGCAGAGCGGTCTGCAAGGGGCATGCCAGAGCCACACCAATCATCAGTCAGGCTGATCCTGCCTGTGTTTTGCCTGAGACAGTCTGTACTTGAAAAGAAAAAGCTCCATCAATCATGTGGCAGCTTTTTCCTTTCATCTACAAGTCACCACCCAGCAAACAGCTGTTCGTGTCCTGATTGGGCTGGCTGACATCCTCCCCCCGACCCGGTCCGGCCTTTTCCGCTCTCGCTGCTGCCTCCTTACTCTGCTCTCACCATAATGGGGGGGTCAGACTTTCTTTATCTACAGTACTTTTTCTAGGTTTCTCCCCAACATACACTGAAAAGCATGCATTGTACACAAATGAGAGCAGCCTGCTTCCCGTTGCTGGTACAGCAACAGCTCCTGCACCCCACCCGCCATCTAATGAATACAAAAACAATCACTCTAAAAAACTGGACAGAGTTGATAACCCACGGACTTCGACAGCACATTTCCACAGCATCTGAAATAAATGCTCTAGTAAAGTGTTTTTGTGTTTCCCTCATCCCTTTAGCGAGAACACAGTCACGTAACAACGTCCAAAACTTTCCTTTTGATGACATCTGTATTATGTGATCTAAAAACAGCCTTCCCGTGTGCAAGCCATTTGTTTTATTATTGTAAATATGCATCCCCACCCTCAAACAAACTTCTACATTAACTGCTCAGCTACCTGCAACAAGTAAGTGCAACAGCAGCCCAGCTGCAAAGCATCAACAAGGTGAAACTGATAAGGTTGTATATTACACAGACTCGTGAAACTGGCAGCTGTAATTAACTCAGCTAGCAACACTCACTCCAAAACAAAGAGGATGGTCATTTTGTAAATCAAAGACAATAGAAACCACTCGCAATAAAACTCATCAAAATAATTAAGCAATATACCACGAGAGGGTGTTGGTGATGCCAGGATTTACCGCCCTGTGGTGTTGTTCGATGCAGGCGCGGCGGTGACCTAACAACACAGCAGGCGGGTAAATCCTGGCATCACCAAAATCTCGAGTGGTATATTGCAATTATACAATGTCCTCCTTATTTTTGGCACATAGAAAAATAGTAAATCAGTTTTTTATTCATTTTCAGCGATGTATTGCTGTGTTTATTGTTCCACTGGGAAAAAATACTCCCTGGTTGCTGGAGTCGCGCTGCTACTGTGCATGCGCAGCATGAGTTAACGTTGCCGGCTGCAGTGTGTTTTTGAGGGCTGGGAAATGTTAAAATTGTGCGTGAGGCGCAGAAGACAGTATGAAAGAAATATCAATGAACATGGGAGAAAGCGCAGTTTCAATTTCATCAGGTGTCATGGTTTCCTGTTGTAGTGACTCGATTTGCCGGTCGCTATCAAGCACGGATTTTCGCGGTCTTTCCGAGTGGTGTGTTGGTGACTGTTGGAGTGATTTCGGGGGACATCCTGATGTGGTTGATCAGCGGCTGGCACCTCTTCCCGTGGGGTGATTGTAGATTATACAACGGGAGAGAGGTACGAGTCAGCCAATCAGGACAGAGCATTTACGTTCTGTTTTAATGCCCATTGTATAATTACTAATAGGAAATGACCTCGACTCTCCAGAGGCTGGTCTTTCCTCTCAGTTAAATGGTCCTGTTCTCTCCCTTTTGATCTCCTTCAGTTTTTATTTTCAATGCAATGTGCCTGCATGCATGGGCTCTGGTGCTTACAGTCTTACACACAACTTCAGAAGCATTCTGGGGCTACGTTCGGGTGGCAGGAAGGCAAGTGATACACAGAGCACAGCTTGCAGTCCTGGAAGGCTTCACATGCTGTAAAGTAGCAGAAAATGATAATACGATACCCACTGCTGGTGACCACTGCTCCATCTCATAATGCAATTACCCAAACAGTCCTGTCAGCTAAATTGAAACAAGAAAGGGGGGAGGCCGGCCCATCGGTGCAGCGGTGGGATTTCTGCTTGCGACGCCCGGCCGGGTTGAGAGCGGACCGGTTATCCGAGCTGGCGGGGAGAAGGATAAGCGTCCTTGGACTGCTCTCCTTCTCTGGGGAGGTATGGACAGCACCCGGCGCTGAGGACTCCTGGCGAGGCAGGGAGCACTCACGCTGCCGTGCTAATCTTCGAGGGAGGCGGGGCGGACGCGGCGTCGTTCCGTCCCGCCTCCGGGAGAAAATTCAGGTGGAAAAAGATGGAGGGGATCCTCCGTCTAAGTGAAGCCTCCGGGCTTCAATTCACCCCTGCCAGCCTCCCAACCAGTTACTGCTCCGAGGCACTGGCATCAAGGGGCCAGTGCCCTGGCCTCACCTCTCCGGGGTAAGCCAGGGGTGACTGGGAGGCGGCAACAGGGCAGGTGGTGGGAGCTCTGGGGCCGTGACTGGGCCGAAGGAGGGACGGTGGACCCAGGGAAAAAAAAGGAGAATTAAAAAAAAAAAAAAAAAAAACAAGAAAGGGGGATGGGTGGTAGAGAGTGGGGCAGGTATAATCAGAAATTAAATAGACACACCAATTGAGTTGATGTTACCCTTTCTGGAGTGCCAAGGAAGGGACTTCCCAGCTTTTGTGTTATGCATGCATACTAACCTCCCATCTAGCAATTTGAAAATCAATGATAGGGTTTAAAAACAATTGGGAACAGGTAAGCAAAAACAGGGGCGCAGTTTACAAAATGTAAATATTAGCTCAAAAGCCTGTGATATTGTAGAGCTCAGCATGAAATGCATTTTCTGAAGAACTAGACTGTAGAAATAATGTATGGCATTATTTTATGCTTCAATTCCCTACTTTTTTTTTAGTGACAAAAATGCCAGATTTGTCAGGAGGACTATTGTGAGGCAAAATAGGTACAGTTGAGAAGTACGTTTAATGTATTTTTTTCTCTGTCCTAGTCTGTTTTTTACACAGATCCTCTCAGCTGTCCCTGATTTTAAGGGATGTCCCTGATTTTGACTCAAATGCCCTCTGGTCTTCCTGAATTAGGCCTTTTCTGTCACAGACGTGATAGGATTTAACTCATAAAAGTATGTTAGGCACTAGTGTTGCAATTTAGTTCTCCCTCAGAAGACATTTTCATCACTAAGTCACATACTATAAGAGCTTATTGAGTTGATGAATCCTTTTTAAGTTCGCCATGCGTGCGCGTGCAGCCAACTTCTTGAAATGAGTTGGTTTTCAGTTGGTGTGACACTGTCTGTCTAATGCAGAGTGGTCTGCAAGGGGCTTGACCATGCCACACCAATCATCAGCCAGGCTGACCATGACTGTGTTTTGCCCGAGATGGTCTGTACTTGAAAAGAAAAAGCCGCAACAATCATGCAGTGGCTTTTTCCTTTCATCTGCAGGTCACAGCCCAGCAAACAGCTGTTTGTGTCCTGATCAACCTGGGTGACATCCCCCATTTCCACCCCATAGGTCCCTCTGGCCTTTTCTGCTCTTGCTGCTGCCTCCTTACTCCACTCTCACCATCATGGGAGAACAACCAGGACTTCTGTCCCAGATCCCGAGCTCCGGTGGGTCAATCTGAAAAGCCAGTGTTTGTTTTTTTTTTAATTCTGGCTGCTTCTCCCCAATATTGCCTGGTACCCCAACCCCACAAACCCAGAGGGGAGCTTTTATTCCTATATTTGCAGCTCAACACCCCCCCACACCTTACCAATGTAGTACTCCAAACTTAGGGGCACAATAACAAAGTGGGGACTCTCTCCCCGCCATGGGATTTTCCTTCTTCCTTGCCCCCCTCCCTTCCAGTCCCTTGTCTGTAGTCCCACAGACCCCCCATCCCTTTGTTTAATTTTTGTGCCATTCAGTGCTGAGAAGTGGGGCGTAGGCAGAGACCCTCTCTCTCAAGTCATGGTGCCTGATCCTCGGGGCTACCTAATGGGACCTCCCTGCCCTACAAAAGAGCCAGGAGGGATACAGTGAGGAGACATTGGAGGGTTGAGGATGCGGAACACGGACAATAGAAAGTTACCTGGGGTCAGTCTGTGACTCCTCTGGTGTTGCTCCTCTCCAGCACAATTCAGGCAGTAATTGTAATAGCAGAAGCATGGATGGTTGGGTGGAAGTGTGGGTCTAACGTGATCTGCCCATCTGCCCATCTTCCCAGAGCCCTGATTAGTGGTGGGAGCAGTTTTCAGGGCAGATCAAAATGTGCAGCCAAACACTGGTCCGGGCAGGAAGCGTGCCCCAGACCGATTACTTCCCCCTAACAGCAGTATAAGAAAGCTGCCTGGTGGGAGCGGAGCTCCCCGGCCATGTCCCCGGACCCCCAGCAGCAGTAATCATCCTTGGGCCATGGTGGTGAGTGCGCTGTGTGCACAAAGTTAATTTTACTCACACTGAGGCACCAGGGGTGAGGGGAGGAAAGACAGAGGTGTCCTGAGTGCCTAGGGGAGAGAATTTATGGCCACAGCCTCAAATAGGCACAAGGGGGTAGAGTGGGCTGCTGAAGGTGGTGGAAAGCCCTAAGGAGAAGTGAGATTAGGGGACAGAGAGGACCAGAGGATCCCAGAAAGGGCAGAGTCCCCCCAAAACAAAATAGAGGTGGACAGAGCACCACAACATTAATGCTCCATGTAGCCATTCTTTGAATCCCAGTGTATGTGGTGGGCTACAGACCCCTACTAAAATTTGCGACAGAAGCACTGTGCATGGCCAGCAACCAAAAGCCTGTGGGGAGGGGCAGGCTGTGAGGGCCCAGCATCCAGGCCCTCGGGCATATTGATTAGGTAGGGCTGGGCAAAGTCCTCATTAGTATTGATAAGGTAGGGAACCAGACCCAGGCAATGGGGTGGTCTGAAATATTGATAATGGAGTAATGTGGCTGCAGAAGCAGCCCAAGCAAAAACATCTTTGAAGCTACAGTACCCTGGTGGGGGCGGGAGAATAGGCCCATGGCCTAAGTCACCCACGGAGTCACGTGGATGTGTTCCAAGCCCCACCTGAGCCAGAGTGTGCTGTAGCTTGCCTAGCACCCCCCCGAGTCACTAGCCTGCCACTAGTCATCATTAGCCACCTAGGCTACTAAATAAATTTCTGCCCACTCAGCCACAATTATAGAAAAGGTTTTTTTTATCTGTGTTCCCTTCCCCAAGACACACTCCCTTTACTCTTCTTTTACTCATTTTACGTCTTTCCCTTCTTAGCTAACATATTCTTTCTTCTATCTCTATAGGCCTGACAGGACATGGACTCCAGCCCCATTAGATAAGTATCATTTTATTTCTCTCCTGTCCTTTCTGCCCTATTTAACCCTCCCTAAGAACTGAAGATCTTTTGTGACTCCCTTGTCTCTTCTTTACCAGGTGCAGTGGACATCATCTCCCCAGGGCTACCCTATGGCACCCTGCACTCAGGTAACTCCTCTCTTTACCTATATTTTGGTGGGATTACTGTAACAGCAAGTGCATCTGTACTACTTAATTCTGTGTCTCCTCTGTGCTCCTGATCATGCCTTTTCTCATGATGTTGTGGCAGTGACACAACATTTTTTTAAATAAAGTTTTGCCAAGGAAAGCCCAACTTCTCATTTACTTTCCTCTTAACAATAGCTAACATTGGGCACTGGACTTGTTTAGGGTCACACAGAAAGTGGCACATAGCATTTGAACTGGTCCCTTAGTTAACTGTTGTGTGGTACATCCCAAGGCTACATGGCCTGCCCATCTACTGCATACAGTATATTGCTCCCATAAATTGTGTATAAATAAGAACTTTGTATTGTTGGCGATAAATGATGCTGCTCAACTGCATGTAAATAAGCTCTCGCTGGAACCTGTTATCCTGCCCCACAGTACAATACTAATACCAACGTTGAACTCGGCACTGACAACTGCTTGTTTGTATTACTAAATTTATGAACTACTTTCAGTTTTAGCCAAAACTAGATGGGGCCTAGCTAGATCAAATTCCACAGTCAGTGGCCCTTCAATGTGTATCATCAGGTCTGAGGAATTGCATCGGTGAGTCCATATCTCAATGCTGTTTTAATAAAGTTCACAGAGCTGAACCCCTCTCACAGTCTGCAGTGTGAAGAGGGATACCAACTGCAAACTGAAACAGATGCCACATAAATGAATAATGAGCTTGCACTGCATTCTTTTCCAAGCATGCAAGTGTGGCATCAAATATGGTAATTTCTTTGAAAAGCTCTGATATTTACTGAAATTTCTGTGGTTGCTCTAGAGAGATTCCCTGCCTGCCTGCCTTCCCTCTGTAGGACCACCAGAGAAAATCACTTTAGAACTATTGCAAAACATCTAAAAATATCTGACCATGTCAATTACTGCATAACTGTACAAGACCCTCTTAAACAGATTCCACTGTCCCTGGAGCCCCCTCTTTACTTCTCCCACCCTAATTGCCCATTTACAACCAGTGACTCATCAATGGGGCTGTCCAATAGGGCAGTTTTGTTGCAAATCCATTCATATATTTTCATAACCACAAAACCTATTCGTATGACACATATTTAAATATTACATTTAATTACACTATATGTTGGAATAATTACTTCTATCTAATACGGTTTGTTAACTGATACATAGTATTCAACTTTAAAACAATTCATTTGCTATACATTCTAGCTCTACCCCAGGAAGAGTCTCACCTTTATTAATCTTCCCAGCTTCTTCTGGCTATGCTCTGTTGTCCACCAGAGCATGCCCACAGGGCCCCTGTCTAAGTCAGGTCCCCACTTGCACCTTACCTCAATGTACACCTATTTATTTATTTAGCTTTTGTTAACCAGGTAAGTACTCTAGACAAAACATATGCTTATTTCCAGGTACAACCGGGAGATACAGGAATTGAAAGTGCATACATAAACAAGTACATACAGAGTACAATTTAAAACAAGTAAGGCAGGTCCACTGGAATCAGGAAAAGCATGGCATACATAGCAAGATAACCAGGTCTCAACAGTGACACATCAGTATAAAATCAATACAGAGTCACGAAGACAATGCTCAGCAGTATAAACAGGTATATACAAAATGTTCACACTATACACAGGACTACATCCAGGCAGCAGCCACAGCAGAACCGAAGCCAGGTACAGGAGATGATATGCTCAAGCACAGTGCAGGTAACCAGGATACTTAGGGGTTTAAGACAATCACATACCAAGGAGAGCTTTAAATGTGTCCACAGGGAGATCCGTGGCATGCCTGGGAGGCGGAGGACCGGACCAGGACCAGAAGAGAGTTCCATAATCTTGGAGCACAGGACGAAATCCTGTCTCCTATTTGGGTGCACTTAGCAGGAGCCTTAAGGATAGCAGGGCCTGAGACCTTAGGAGGTAGACAGTGAAGGCAGCAGGCACAAGGAGCTCCACCAGTCGGGGTGCCACAGCCCAGAACCGCACTCCATGAAGCAGCCCATAATAAAATTCATGTAGTTGGGTGGGAGAGCCAGTTAAGCTTAGCATACAGATCACAATGGTGAATGAGACGAGGGTCTGCTAGCAAAAAACGGCAAATGTTATTGTAAGTAATGGTCCACCTAGTGAGGTGAACCTTGGAAGTACGGGCAAATAGAAGTAGCCCATAACAGAGAGATGGTAGAAAAACACCTCTGGCCAGTGCTAGTCGAGTAGCCGAAGTAAGATTTTTCTTTGCCCTGTATGCCAAACCCAGCTTCCAGTTAATAGCTCGACACATGTTGTTGATATGGTGACCAAGATCAAGCTGAGGGTCAAGTGTCACCCCAATGTAGTTGATGGAATCAGTGATGAGAAAAGGATCACCAACACTATCCAAGATGCACAGGGGGACAGGGGAGGCTTTTATCTTAGCCAGGGATCCAAACAGCATGGCCTGAGTCTTTTTAAGATTTAGAACCAGCTTGTGGGATGATATCCAGGATTGGATACTCCTGAAATCCTCACTTAATTGGTGGTTAATGACCCCAATATCCCGGGAATGAGTGAGAATAATAAGGTCATCAGCATACAGGATAGACCTGCAGGTGGCAGCAGAGGAGGGAAGATTGCTGATGAATATGGAGAAAAGCAGGGGCCCAAGGACTGACCCCTGGGGAACCCCTGAGGACACTGTGGTGACATCTGAGAGCACCTTACTGTACTTGGTGAGTTGCTGCCTGCTGTGAAGGTAATTGGAGAACCACCTGAGCACTGGAGGGACAGACCCAGGGACCTAAGTTGACTGCCAAGTAGTACAAGATCAACTAGGTCAAAAGCCTTAGAGAGATCAATAAAGATGGCCCCAGAGAGTCTGCCCTGGTCCATAGCAGCCCTTATACCAGACATGACAGTGATCAAGGCTGAGGTTGTACTGTGCCCTTTTCGAAAGCCATGCTGCGAGGAAGACAGTAGCTCATGAGACAGAATGTAATGTGTGAGTTGCCCAGCCATAACTTTCTCAAGAAGCTTACTGATAGCAGACAAGATGGCAATTGGCCGATAGTTGTCAATACTCCTAGGGTCACCCTGTTTGTATACAGGGACAACCTTCGCCACCTTCCATATGTCAGGAATAATCCCAGAGGCTAAGGACAGGTTGACGATATGTGCCACAGGAGAAGCAATGAAGGCAGCAGCAAGGCAGAGAAGCTTGGGTTCCATACCATCATGGCCTGCACTAGAAAGGGAGGAGACCAGAGAGCAATCTGCATCTCTTGTGTTATCACAGCCTTAAAATAGAACAGAGGATGAGAGGTAGGTAGCGATTGGGACAGTGGGACCTGGGCAGGCCTATCACAGCCAGTGGAGGGAAATAGAGAGGTGAAGGAGGACAGATCAGAGAAATGTGAGTTAAATGCATTGGCGATGGTTAGCGGATTATTACAGCTAGCACCATCAATAAGCATGTCAGGAGACTCACTGGTGGAGGAGTCACTCACTATATTTTTAATATTCTTCCAGAAGTTCCTAGGGTCCTTGGCTGAATTCCTTAAAGCAGCTTTGCAAAATTTAATTTTTGCAGCCCTGATCACCTTTTTGCATTCATTCCTGAGCCTCCTGTAATGCTGAAATATGGCCTGGTCCAATGAGACCTTGAAATTGGACCAGCACTTGTCTCTAGCCCTCATGAGAGCAAGAAGGCTCCCATGCAACCATTTAATAGCAGCCCCCCTTACCCTCCGCCTGACAAGAGAGGCATACTTGTCCTGTAACACCTCAAAAGTGCTAAGGAATTGACAGACTTCAGAGGAGGCAGTCTGGGCATCCATCACTACAGACCAGTCCGTGAGCATAAGATCCTCCTGGAACGATCCCAGGTCAAACCTGAAGAAGTCCCTGACTTGGATGATTTTAGGAGGGTTCTTTGGGGCAGAGACCTTCCATATTCAGTACACAGGGGCATGGTCAGAGATGAAGTCCAGGAGGGTACCAGAAGAGCAAATCCTCTCAGGCCTGTTGGACATGACCTAGTCCAAGAGAGAGCCAGTACCACCAGTGTGTGACCACCTGGTGGGATCTTTGGTGAGTTGGGACAGTGAGAAGCCTGCAAGCAGGGGCTCATGCTGCTTGACATTACCTCCAAGCCAGTTAAGGTTAAGATCACCAATGATCATTAACTCATTATTCCCAATTCTGGAGCCAACAGCATCAAGAAGGGAGGATAAGTCCAGTACACCCCCCGTAGGGGGATTGTAGGTACATACAATATGTAACTTCTTTGTAGCACCAAGTAGCAGCACAGTACGTAGTAGTTCACATGGGGATTGCACAGGCTTTAGACAAGTTAACACAGACAGGTTGAGGTGACTCCTATAATAGACCAGGATACCACCCCCCCTCTTTTTCCCTGGACAGTCCTGTCTGACAAAGTAAAAGCCAGGGAGCACACAAGCCATATCTGAAACAGAGGGTTTAAGCCAAGTTTCAGTTATCCCAAGGTTGTCATGCTTGTAATGGGTGACCTAGGCAAGTAGCTCAGCCAGGTTAGGCAGAAGGCTGTAAACATTAAGATTAGCTGTTTTCAACCCTTTGCCTGACAGCCAGTCCACGGTAGTGGAAGAAGGCTTGGCCTGGAGGACCAGGGTTTAGTTCCATGTCCCTGCAAGGACTATTATCAACAAAGAAGCCAGAAGAGATGCTTCAAAGGGGCAGAGCCAACCCTAGTGGATGGCCTGCGACCAGGATGCCTGACCAATTTGACAGGATACAAAAGCTCTGCAGACTGAGGCAGCAGATGGGCCAGGGAGGCTGTCTGTCACTGGCTATTAAGTTAGAGAAAGTAAAAACCATATCTTCCAGTAGTCCTGACAAGACCCAGGGACGTCCCAAGGGGGGTGCATGGTCCATAATGAGAAGAGGGAGGAATAAGGCCATGAACAGACCAATGGCAAGGGCTTTGGAGGAGGGGAAGAGCCCAGCACCACATGTGCAATGCTTAGGAGCCCCCATATTGTGCACACCCACAATTGAGTCAGACCACAGGACTACAGTGGAGCAACAGAATAGAAGGGGATAAGGCCATCCAGATCCCACTAGGCACTCAGAGGCACAGAGAAGCAGGCAAATAGGAGGACAGCTAGACCTGCAGTCATCACACCTACCAAGAGCAATGTACCACAGGGTTACCTGTTTGCACAATAAGGTGCCCCCACAGACAAACAGTTTTCTAGCAAATACAGTAAGACAGGACCTACAACTTAGGCTAGCAGCAGTCCATTGTGAGATAGCAATACAACAAGCAACACTTAAAATAATCACAGTACACAGAGGCTAATACCCACAATTGACAGAAACTTTCTGAGACCATGGTTAGCTCCAGCCGGGCCAAGATAGATAAAATATTCATGACCCTGGCCCTTCAGAGAATGGGATTGGATTAACAACAGTCAGTAAAAGTTCTGCTGTAAGGCTCAATACACCCAAGATCAAGCCACTCAGTAGTTCAGGGAAAACAATGTATCAAACAAATACCAAGGGATATAAAGCAAGTCAGGTTTACCTCAAGTTTGGTCCTTGTAAAAGTCAATCCCATTAGAGACAGAGGAACCAGCCAATCCCACACATTAGGTACAGCATGACATGCAAGTGGGAGTGGCTAAGCCATTTAATGGGAGGAGAGGGCAGGGGTGGGTGATGGAAATCTTAAACCCCATCGGTATAAGCCACCTCTCCAATTTCTACCGGCAGGCGTGCTCCCACCCACAGGAAACACAGGCAGCAGCACAATTGCTTGATAACTACGAGCTCCCACACAATCCTAGTTTCTTTTCCCTCATCATCCCTTTTCAGCCCAAAAGAACTTCTGTTATGCAGCAGGGGCACCAGTCTTAATCAAAAGCTTTATCCTGCAAAGATAGACAGCTGCAGCGGGCAGGGGAGGACAGCCCGACTTCAGTTACTGAAGTTGGCGCCTCAACCCTAGGGCAGTTTCTGCTGAAGTTGTGGTGACTACAGTGGCAGCAACAGTAGAGGGAAGGGGGGCCACCAGGCAGAGACCACCCTAACCACCCCTCTCTCTCAGCAGTAGAACAATGAAACAATGCCTCCGCTTGGTGCTCCTGTTGCCTTTTCACAGGCAGAGCGACGTCACAGCAGACAGTGGCCAATGAGGTGAGCAGTAGTTTTTTTGAAAACAGGGTGCCAAGAGATTTTAGGAACAAAGAAAGAAGAACACTAGACCAATGGCAAACAGTCTCTTTCCAATCCAAAAAGTGAAACCCCAAGGCTAGCCACCTCTCCAATTTCTACCGGCAGGTGCGCTCCCACCGCAGGAAACACATGCAGCAGCACAACTGCTCGATAACTACGAGCTCCCACGCAGTCCTAGTTTCTTTTCCCTTGTCATCCCTTTTCAGCCAAAAAGAACTGCTATGCAGCAGGGGCAACAGTCTTAATCAGAAGCTTTACCCCTCAACGATGTTGCCTGCTGGGCCTCTCACCATTCCTTTCACCTTTTCTTGGCACTCTTTTCATTCATTCATTCATTCATAAAATTTTATTCAAATTTGTGAAAAGGATAGCTGCAACAATACCCCATTGAACAGAGCTCATTTCAAAGGAGGTCCTCAGTTTGTACACTCATCTCAACAGGTCAATTTGTACACTCATCTCAACATGTCATTTTTACAAAAAACAATTAATAAATATAAACATTCAATAACCAAACATGTAGTAAAAACTTACAACCACTAAATATGAGACATAAAATGGCTATACACATATTCAAGTTAACACAGAATTACAACAAGGTTGTAGTTTTGAAACTTTGTCATAGAACCAACTTCTAATTGGGCTTAGTTGTACAACCTCATTAGTCAGTCTAAGATAAATTGGCATGTTATTCCAGAGGAAGGTACCCGCCCTGAAAGGAATTCTTACTTATTTTTAAATTATGGACGTTGTTCTTCAAATTCTAATCCCTCGCGCTGACCTTAAGTTTACCCTAGGTTTCCTCACTAAGAGTCCATCTAAAACATAGGAGGGCATCTTACCCTGAGATACTTTATACATAAGATTTATAGTATGCCTATCTCTTCTATAGCTCAGACTCATCCACCCAAGGATCTATACATGTAGCAATGATGGCTTAGCCTTGCATTCAGAATGAAACAAACCAGCTTATTGTAAATGATATCCAGCTTGTGGAGAAACACTTTTGAGGCACCTACATATAAAAGTCCCTGTAATCTAACATGGGTAATATCATGGCATCTACAACTCTAGAGTACCTCCTGTGACATAAAATATTTAGCCCCATGTAACATTCTACTATTTCCTGCCCAGCTTAAGTAGCACATTTTCTAGATGTGCAACCCAGCTGAGTCTTTAATTTAAAATCATCCCTTATATTGTATTGTAAAATTTTATTCATATACCAACATATGAACCAGGAATCACTGATTGAGCTAACACTCATTTACAACAAGGTCCTGCACAACCAGTATTCTTAATTAGAACAAA
This sequence comes from Neoceratodus forsteri, assembly GCA_016271365.2. Classification (NCBI taxonomy): domain Eukaryota; kingdom Metazoa; phylum Chordata; order Ceratodontiformes; family Ceratodontidae; genus Neoceratodus; species Neoceratodus forsteri. Next base: position 651,651,098 of record CM057450.1, on the reverse strand, counting down.
TAGAACAAAAAACAAAACATATAAATAAACTTTACATACAGCAAATACTACCTTAAAAAAACAAAAAACTTAGCACAATAACATTTGTCCTAAAACACTCATTAAATAAGCATAAAATCAAATTTTCATTTTCATTGGCAGGAAGGAAAAAAGAAAACAATAAGGAACATTTATTAATTTAAGCAACAGATATGTATATTGTTCTACCTGTTTTATTTGAATACCCTGAATTGATTGGATATTTAAACTGTTTCCAGCACACCTTGATTGAGAAAACAACATTGACCGAGTATTTTTTATATTCAGACAAAGTCTGTGAATCCTAAAGAATTCTTCTAAATACAAAGAAGCATCTTGTAGATTTTGTTGGGTCTCTGGTAAATGTTTACCCTCTGCATAAATGACAGTATCATCTGCATAGATATGATATTTTACAGAGGGATGAATAAATTTCAAGTCGTAAATATAAACATTGAAAAGCAGGGGACTGAGTATCGACCCCTGAGAGATGCCTATGCCAATCTGTACTGGGGAGGACCTAAAATGTCCTACTTCAACTACTTGTTTTCTATCAATCAGGTACAATTGAAACCACTCCAATTCACAACCCCTCACCCCCATAGAGTATAGTCTGGAAAGAAGAATGCCATGGTGCAGAGTGTCAAAAGTCTTAGATACATCAATAAACAATGCCCCCACTGACATTCTCCTATCCAGACTCCCCTGTATGTCTCCCACTACCTTTAGCAGTGCTGTATTTGTGCTATGTGCAGACCTAAAGCCTGACTGAAAGGTGTTCATCAATTTATTATGTTTGCTTGCACGCATGAGCAAGAAACATAGTGCCTTCATCGGAGATTTCGGAGGTGTGTCACCTCCTCCTCCAATTCAGGCACTGTGCTGGCAGACGCGGCCCCAGTAAGCCAATGCATTTTGGAGCTGTCTATGACACGCTCCAAAATGCAGTGACCTCCCCAGTTGAAAGGAGAGCTCACGCTTGGTGAGCAGCAATAAGAAGCTGCTCATCGCCTGCTCCCAGCACGCAGGTGTGCGCGCCCCGCAACGCAGCATGTAGCCGACGGGTGCCCAATCCCCATCGGCTGAACTGCGTCTGTCTCCTCCCTCGCCTCCCAATAGTTGATGCCACTCTGGGGCCCACCCCAGCGTGGCAATCCGCCATGTTGCCGGCAGGGATGCCCAATCCCCGTCGGCTGAATCGCCCCTCCCCAAAGTCCTTGTGCCGCTGGGAGCCCACCCCAGCGTGGCAAGCAATCTGCGTTTTTGCCGGCGGGGTGCCCAATCCCCGTCGGCTGACGCTACCCAAAGTCTCGTGCCGCGGCGGAGCCACCCCAGCGTGGCAAGCAATCCCGATGTCTTTTTTTGTTTTAACCTGTAAAACAAAAGCGATTCCATAGCGCATCTCCCCAACCCCTCCCACAACCCGCACCCACCCAATGCGCACCCAGCCTCCCCACCCCCTCACCCCATGCCCACCTCCGGACTCCGTAGCGGCGATCTTGGTGGACCGGGAACACGCTCTGCACTCTTCAAAGCCGACGCGAACTGAGGAAATGCCGGTAAGCTGTATAATGGGCTAGATAGGAGGGTTCAACTTTATGCATATCTCAGGCATTTTGGAATTTTGCACCAAATTTTCAACATGGGTTTTGGGACCCCTTCTCATGAATGATGTCACTGTCATGGCGTTATTCGGGTTAGAAGGTGATTTCGGCGCGGTGACTGCGAAATCACGCCGGAACGAACTCACCGGCATGACAGTTATCATGAAAGAAGACCACTGCGATTGAAATTGGGGTCGAAAAATACTGTTTAACGGCGGGTTGCGCGGTTCCTATACAGGCTTTCGTAAAGTTCGCGAGAATTTCAATATTTTTCACTCCAGATTTTCAACATTGCCATTTCACCACACCATCTTATGAGTAGTACAGCTGTCATTTTCACATCTCACCCAAAATGTGTTTCCACCCTTGTAGCGCAGAATGGCGCAGTGTGCAAAATCAATGTACGGGACAAATTAAGAAAATCACAGTGACACTGTTCATGAGCAGAGGTCTTGAAATGGCTATGTTGAAAATTTGGTGAAAAAATTCCTAAAAATGACTGTTTTACGAGCGTGCGTTGCGCAGTTCCTACGCACGCTCATAGGATTACAAATTTTCAATACTTGCACTCCAGATTTTCAACATTGCCATTTTTCACCTTCTTATGAGTAGTACAGCTGTCATTTTCACATCTCACCCAAAACATGTTTCCGCCCATGTAGCGCACAATGGCGCAGTCGTTATCTTGAACTCAGTGTATGGGACACATTAAGAAAATCACAGTGTCACTGTTCATGAGCAGAGGGTCTTAAATGGCTATGTTGAAATTGTTAAAGAATCATAAAATGACTGTGTTCTGGTGAGGTGTGCAGTTTCAAGCATCCTCGTTAGTTCATGACTTGGTAATATTTTCAGTCAGATTTTCACTAGTGGCATTGTTCAACACTTCCTTATGAACAGTACAGCTGCCATTTTTCACAACATGGCAGTGTGTTTTCACACTTTCAGTGCAGAGATCGCGTGGTTCGCTGTGGGAAATCATTGTTCGGCACAGATAAAGAAAATCACAGTGACACTGTTCATGATCGGAGGCATCAAAATGCCTGAGTTGACAATCTGCTATAAAATATCCCCATCCTACTTATATACGAGTATCGTTGCAGTTTCTATGTACACTCGTTGACTTCACCATTTTTTAAAATATTTTGCTACATTTGCAACATAGCCATTTTACACCTCCCCATGAAAGAGTACAGCTGTCATTTTACAGCCTGTTCGAATATTTTTGCACCTGTGGTGCTAAATCCAGTCACTGTGCATAAGCAGCTTTTATTACAAACTGATATTCCCCTGTTCATGGGTGGGGTCACAAAACAAACATGTTGAAAATTTGGAGTTAAAATACCAGCTAATGCCTGAGGTATAGGCTTTTCAACCAAATTGCCCAACCCTATAGAGAATGACAGGAATCAGGGTGTGACTTGGGATTCTTGCCTGTGATGCTCATACCATTCCACACCCTGCTGTCACTGAGAGGCATCGAGGTATGCCTTGGACTCTTCGGCCCCAAACTTCACCCCATTCTCCTATATCGCACCCATCTCACCGTATTTCCTAATGAAATGGGGTGCGCATAAGAGCCAAAGACCCCAAGGAACACGTCACACTTGTCAGTCTCTGCAGAGTGGGGTGTGGTGAAATGGCGTGGCCGTTATGCCTGACGACCCAAATGCACACCCCAATGCCTGTCACTCTCTGCAGGGTGGTGGTGGGGTTGGCTTCAGTTCAATACTTCACTGCCATTCCTATTACGCAGCTCTGTAACTTCTACAATACCACTGCCAATGCCAGTAAGCAAACATTCGGCATTGACAAATGCTTGTTATCTTCTAAGTACTCCCAAAATTGTAGGGACACCAGGCTCTCCAAAAGGTTTGAAATTATTGGCAGTAATGAGATGGGGCAATAGTTGTTTATGTCATGCCTGGTCCCCCCTTTAAATATGGGGACCACCTTGGAAAGTTTACAGCCCTCTGAGAATTCACCAGATGCTAACGAAAAATTAAACAGGTAGGTTAAGGGATGACCAATACAGGGTCTGCATATACCAACAGTTTGAATTGAATATTATCCAGACCTATTGCGTTTCTAGTGTTTAATTTAAAAAGAGCCTCCATTACCTCCTGCACGCCCATCTTCCTAAATTTAAATCTTAAGTGGGTATCTAGCTCCGAAGGAACCTGATTAACTTGTCCCCTAAAATCAGAATTAAGATCAGATTGAGTTAACTTTATACCAATTTCAGAAAAAAAAATATTAAATGCATTAACCACTTGGTTATTCACTGGGACCAAATGTCCATCCAACTCTATCCTTCTCACGTGCTCACTGTTTTTATTACACATTAAATCTGACATTTTCGTCCAAAATAACCTTGGATTTTGAGAAATATTGTTGTCAAATTCTGATATATCATATGTATGTTTTGTTTGTTTAACTTGATAAGTATATTTATTTCTGGCTTGTCTATAAGAAATCAATCCTCGCTGTTTCCAGTTGATTTAGCTACGTAATATTTTTTATCCCTGTCCGTTTGTAATTTGTGAAGTGTAACATTATACCACCTTTGATTATTAGATTTCACTTTCCTTGGCCCTCCTATTAGGCGCTCTCCTGTCCATGTCCCTCCGTCTGATGCTGATCTCTTTCCTCTCTCCATTTCCCATGCCCATTCACTGACAAAAAATATCCGTCTCCTCAGCAATGGCACCTTCCCTTGGGTGCCCCTCCAATCAGATCACCCCATACCAGTCCTGTGTCTACCAACACCTCTCAGACCCAGCCCCATGGCCAAATGCACACTCCTACTGCCCCAGACTAGGACTGTAATATTCCTGGCACCATTGACTGCCCCCAACTAAGGGTGCACTTATTGTCACATGACAGTCCAGGCCAGTGATAACCACGCATCCCAACTTGACCACCACAGACCAGCTTGGTGGCCATCTTTGTCATCACTTTGTTCACTCTATTCACTCCTTGCCCCCCCCCCAACATCCTTTAAAATTATTTGTTATGAGTATGGTTTGAGGGTGGGATACAAAACTGAAGCAGAAAGAGGCAGGGGCACATTGGCTCTAAACTTTTCAACCCTGCCTTTAAACCTTGCCTCCATTCTCTTATCAACATCAACAATCTTCAGCACACAGTCCTAGAGCTCTCCTGACTAATCCCTCAAGGACTCTCATTTTCTCTTCATCTTTAAGCCTGCCTCCCCTCTCCCACTATTCATGGCCCTTTGCCTGTCCATGGGATTATATGGAGAGCACAGCAGGCTTTCTGCTCTGTCTAGTGTATGAAAGCGAGCATTTTCTGCTGCAGGGCGTGGATAGGACTGGTTCCTCTGGTCACATTTCCACCCAGCCACGTTACAGTAGACAAAAATGGTCCCTTCACAAATTGTTCCCTCTCTTCACAGCAATTGTGTACCAGCACAGGGAAGAGGAGGGGGGCCCTGAACCAGGGGTGCCATTTAGGGGGGCAGGGGAAGGCAGTTGCCCCTCTGCATTGCAGGCCATTATTTTTTGTTTTGTTTTTCCAGCCTCTGAGTCCACCCCCACAGCCCCTCTGACCAGCTGTTGTCCCCCCCCCCGCTGAAAGCTGAAATGGCTCCCCTGCCCTGAACAAACATCCCTGCCAGTGAGTCAGGGAAGGGTCTTATCGTTGCAGACCCCATTTTGCTCCTCCATTTACTATCAGTGACTCATCAATGAGTTTTTCATTATGACAGTTTTATTACAAATAACACATTCATATACATTCATAATCACAAACCTATTCTCATAGCATATATTCACAAATTAATTATTTACATATTTGCATTGTGTGTTGGCACAATTAATCACTCCTATCTAATACATCAACTTGTTAACTAGTACAGAATATTCCACCTTACAATAGCTCTATATATATTGGCACTGCCTCAAGGAGAGACCCACCTTTATCCATCTTTCTGCCTTCTTCTGTCTATGATCCTGTGTGTAAGGCCCTGATTGGGGATTCATCAACACCTTGCACCACGATTGGACTGCCATGGATGTTGAAGCTGGCTCCTGGGTTCTTTCCTTGCTAACTGTGAGGGGTGGTTTGTAGCCACAGAAAACAATATTGTGCAGTGCCTCCATCCAGGGAAAGGTTACAGTGAGTTGGGTTGATTATCTACTACAATCACTTGGGAAGGTTTACCTAGCCAACTCAATGTTGTGGTCATATTCCCTACTAGCTCCAGATTCACTGGCTGTAACTTTACCCCTATCAGCATGCACAGCAGTACTGTATAACAGTCAATAACAGATTAATCAGTAAAACACAGTTTTATGTATTAGCCAGACAGCCTCTGTAATGGAAAGAAGGTAAGCTCAGCATGTAAACTTCCCCACACAGGGCATTAATTAATTGACCTCATAGAGAGGGTCTGTACTACCACACCAAGTCTAGGCTACAAGTTAGTCAAGCCCTAAGTACACATAGCAGGTATAATAGTGGTTACTGTAGCAAGGTTACAGCAGACAGATACTTCTCCAGTACTGGAGGTCACCACCCTCTCCCTCTGAATACTTGAACCTCTGCAGAAGTAGGAGCTCCCACATGGCCCTTTTTACCCAGTGTTGAAACGTTGCATGTTTGAAGATGCTAGCTTGACTGGCTGTGCTGTACTTGAGATTTAAACATGGAGCAACAAGCTCCTTAACAATCCCCCCCCCCCCGGCCATGCAATTACTAAAATGGCGTTTAACCTCTGCAAATGAAGTATTTGTAATCTGATCCGCTATCTAACTTGCAAACAAATTTTGTAATTCCACACAGTTCTTAGAAATGGGCGCTAGGCCAATTTGTTGATTTGGTTGCCACCATGTGGCTCCCACAGGGTGCCATAGGCCTCAGTGTCTCCAGTCTCTCAGTTGTAGAAACCTAGAAACAGAAAATGATGGCAGAAGGAGACCAAGGGTCCATCAAGTCTGCTCATGATTACCGACACCTACAGTACTATGTGTCCCTGGGTAGCCACAGTTCTAGGGCACATACAGGAATAACAGTGAATGCTGCACTGTGGTAATTGAAACAAGCAGTCCACAAAAGAGAAAGATGGTGTGCAAAGCACTGAACAAATGTCAAGCTGTTACTGAGTTATATGCAAGCAAAAGTGCTGTTTTTATTGAGAGCCAAGGGTTTAAAACAGGACTAGCAAATTCCCAGCACTTGAATCCAAAGCGATTCATGGGGCAGGGCACTGGTGGAGCAGACTGCCTTAAGTAGCATGGTTACTAGAGTTTTAAATGAGCGAACAGTGCAGCTGACCCCCAGCACCTCTGTTGACCTCTGTCAGACACATTACCAGTAGTGATCAAATAACCAAAGTCTTAAACTCCAACAATACACCATGATTATACAATCATACAAAGTGACCCCTAGTACTCTGTAGTGACAAATGGATATAAAGACATACAGATAGCAGAAAACGGGGGGTTAACTTTTAAATCATCTGTGAAACCAACTCAAATATCCATCTTTTGTACTTGTAACTTTAGTTTAATTTTTCATGCATTATTATTAAAGTTAGTTATAGACCTTTAATCATTGTAGGAGAGTTCCAACAGGGCAGACAATCTCCTCATGCTGGACATGAAAAAGTGACAAGGAGAAAACACATTACTGAGATACACAATACAAAGTAACACTTGTGTGTACCTAATTTTGCTTAGAGTTTAAGTTACTGCATCTCCTAATACAAAACGGGAGAAATGTCCCAGTCATCATTCAATCCAATGGTAGTACAAGCTCCTAATTTGAAAATGAGTCTACTTTCTACCTACAGCAGCTTCCTTTGTCTATCTCCTCCTCAGGGAAGGGGGCATGATCTATACCTATGAAGTTAAAAGTCTTTAGATCAGATGAATGAGCCTCCCACCAGTGTTTGCCAACCCGAGTTATATTGTCTGGATGCAAGATGAAACGCACATGTTGCTGGACATGCTCTTCATGAGGGTGTGTGGTCATATATACAGCTTAGGGCAGGAACACCACAAGGCATGCACTACATAGTGGATATGGCATGTTATAAAGTGCTTAATTTCATGATACACCCAATGAGTGGGACTGTAACTGTTTTGTGGATGATGAGTCCTGGGACCTGCTCCCCTACTCCATTACAGTACCTGCTTGTGCCAAGTGAGCAGCTGCTCTGTCACACCCCTCTTTGAAAGCTGCCATGGTCTTAGCACCCACAACCTTGGCAGGTAGTCTATTCCATGGCTCTATGACTCTCTCAGTGAAGTCGTGTTTCCTTAGATCCCTTTTGAAGCTCTCTCCCTGTAGCTTCCATTCATGCCTTCTAGTGGTTGAGCTGGTGACCTATTAAATAGCTCTGAGTAAGGCACCTTATTAATGCCTTTCGGGAATTTAAACATCTCAATCATATCTCGTCTCTCCCTTCTAGTCTCAAGAGAGTACATATTCAGATCCTTTAGATGTTTCTCGTATGACAGCCCTTGGAGGCCTTGAATCATTTTGGTCACCCTTTTCTGCATGACCTCTAACCTATCTTTGTCCTTCTTAAGGTGATGACTCCAAAAATGGACATAGTACTCCAGGTGAGGCCTCACCAGGGACCTGTTTAGCGGGAGGATCATCTCTTTGTCCCTGCTGTCAAAACCTCTTCCTATACACCCTAGCATTTTATTAGTTTTACTCTAAGCTATGTTGCATTGGCTTGAATTCTTTAGGGTGTCACATATAATGGCCCCGAGGTCCCTTTTTTCTTGAGAGATACTGAGCTCGACCCCATTAAGCCAATATTATGCCCTTGGGTTCCCTTTTCCCCGATGCATTACCTTGCATTTTTTTGGGTTGAACATCAGTTGCCAAACATTTGACCATCTTTCTAATCTCTGCAAGTCCTTCACCGCCTCCACTGTCAATCCTATTACTCAGTTTAGTGTCATCCACAAAGAGGGTAAGCTTGCCTTGAATGCCTTTGCCAGTGTCACTAATGAACATATTAAAAAGGATCAGACCCAAGACCGAGCCTTGCGGCACACCACTAGTGACCTCACCCTCACTTGACCTCACCCCCCCTATCACTCTCTGTCCTTTAGCTAATTACCTACCCACCTGACTATGCTATTGGCAATGCCTAGGTCCTCCAGCTTCCTTAACAGGCACTTATGTAGCACCAAATCAAAAGGCCTTACTAAAATTGAAATAGAGGAGGTCCACTGGGTGGCCCCTATCCATTTTCCAAGTAAACCAGTCAAATAAGGTAATAAGGTGCATTTGGCATGACCTACCTGCCACAAACCCATGCTGTCTGTCATCCTGGAGACTGTTCTTTTTCAGGCATTCTGCTAAGTCCTATTTAATTAAGATTTTCATTAATGTCCTTTGTCTGTAGTTGCTGGCCTTCTGTTTACTCCCTCCCTTGAGGAGTGGTACCACATCTGCTCCTCTCTAGTCACTTGGCACTATTCCCATCTGTAATGAGCGGTTAAACAAGTATGACAAGGGGTTTGCCAATTCATTGGTAAGCTCCCTCAGCACCCTCAGGTGCAGTCCAACAAGCCCCAGAGCTTTGTCCATCCTTTGTTGCACAAGAGCCACTCTAACCCTGCCCATGGTGAATGCTGGTGTAGCCATTTGCAGGATCTGCCTATCTGCAGCCTTGATGCCACTTTCCAGAATTGGTCCAAGATGTTCTTTTGTGAATACCGAACAGAAGTTGCTCAGAACAGTGGCCTTCTGTCCATTGTCTTCAATAATCCCATCACCACCTAAGAGCCAAACTACCCCCAACCGACTGTAACAAAAAGTGTTTATTCCCAGAGTTGATCCCTGCTGCCATCAAAGCTCAGCTGCACCTTTGCTAGTCTCACTGCTTTCTTAGCTTCCCTGTTTTCTGATTGTAATTGTCCTAGTTGCTATCCCCTTGTTCCTCTTATATTTGTGGAAAACTTCCCTTTGTTCATTTTGCTTTCTTGACCTGGTCGGTGAACCATATGGGTGTTTTGTGCTTATTTCTTTTGCCACTGACCTTATGCACAGTTTATAGCTTCTAAGATGTCATCTACCTCCAGCCTTTCATGGATCCTAGACAGTTTTCCCTGGCTAGATGTTTATCCTTTCAAAGTTAGCTCCTCTAAAGCTCAGGACCTCCATCCAGAATTGAGATTTTAAATCTTCTAGGCATGACTCAAACCAGACAGAGTTGTGGTCACTATTAGCCAATGTTTCCCAACCCTAACAGCACCAGCTACCTCCGTGGTGGTAAGGACCACATCAAGGATAACATCCAGCCTATTTGGAGTGCTACCCAGTTGGATGAGCAGACAGTTTTGTAAGGCTTCTACCACAGTTTGGCTTCTGAGAATCTCGCCAGTGGGATACTCCAGTCAACTTTGGGCATGTTCAGATCACCGACTATCACTGTATCCCCGCTCTGTGTCTTATCTCTGAACTCTTCCAAAAGTACCTTGTCCCTTTCTTTTTCTTCTTGACCTGGTGGCCTGTATACCACCACAACAAAGATATTCTTTCCAGATGCTGAGCTGAGTTGCAACCACAGGGATTCTACACCTTCCTTTTCGCTCACATTGAGTGGTGTGACTCTTATTCCATTTTTAAACATATAGTGCTACCCTCCTCCAGCTCCTTCTATCCTGTCTATAGAGTGAATATTCAGTCCCAGTCATTGTTCTCCATAGCCCATGTTTCCATTATAGCCACTAGGTCTAGTTAGGTGTCTGCCGTTGATCGTCTGCAAGGTTGCTTATTTTATTTCCCAAACTTCTCATGTTGAAGCACACCTCCTTCCAAATATCAGTAGAATCACTTCTCTTCCCTTCTTTTGGTTTCAACTGCTTTAGTTTTTGTTGCTTGGTCCACTTTACGGCCCCCTCAAGACCTCTTACATCCTGTATACTTGCTCAAAATTGCAGGAGTGTGTTCCATGCTTGTGGGGAGGTGTGGACTTCCAACTGGATGCAGCCTTCCTGACCAGGTATCATCCTCCCCAGTTTCACTGTCTTGAGAAAGTTTGACCCTACTTCCACAGGAACACAAAAGGTTCATGAATTTGTCATCTCTCATGTAGGCTAGCATGCATATGTCACTCATTTTTCCCTCTGTTCACTCCCCAAAAGGCTCACTGTTGACCCAAACACTCAGTCCAGGATGACACACTAAGTGCCCTTTCAGTAAACAATGGTCTGGTCCCACCAGGATCCCTCATGTATCTGACTCCTCTTGCTAACCGAGCATATATTGCAGCCTGTTCATCCCATCACAGATTTGTACAGTGTCCTATTGGTTACAGTCCCAGATTTCTAATTGGGTTAGGAAAGGTGCCAGTATACTGTTCCTCCTTTTCCCAGAAGCCTGCAGTGAATCGTAGACCAGGAACTCTGTTGATTGGTCATCCCAGAAGTCAATAGGCCACAAGACTGTATCCCCCATGAAGTCCACACAGTTACCCCAATAAACTATTATTCCGATAGGTCTCTTCACTGGCTGAACCCTTGCGACATCAGGAGTCCTGAGTGGTTATCACAATCTCCCCAGTGATCCTGACTCTGAAGGGGGTTACACCTGTACAACAGAGCATACCCATTAGTCCTTGATCTAAACTAGGTCTCTGCTTGCACCTCATCTCAATGTAAACTCATGTTTTCTGGACCTCTTGCCTATTCCTTTCACCTTTTCTTGGCCTTCTTGGCCCCTGCCTATTAGGTCCTCTCCTGTCTATGTTGTCTCTCCCTTTGGCAGTCTTCCCCCTGTTAGGTCTGGGTTACTGCTTCTTCAATGACCTCCCTAAAATGTAAATTAAACACATCTAACCCCACATGTTACAGGATGCAGCCCATCCACTCTTGTAGAACTCGGTAGGTTGTCTTTATGTCTGCATTTTAACAATGCCCTTTTTCCTTTGTTTCATACACCCAGCTACTCTACTTATAGCATCTTCCTAGGGTTTTCCAATGTTTATACATTAGAAACATAGAAAATATCAGCATAGAAAGACCGATGGCCAATCCAGTTTGTCCTGTTATACCCTGTCCTACTCCTGGACCTAATATCTAGTCAGGGTTGTTGCCTTATCTCCTCCTTTACCCCTGCCCTACTTTTCCCCAGTGTAACTACTAAGCTCTTAGTCTGTCTCTGCCATGTTTGAAACAATGGATAGTTCTTGCACCCACCACCTCTGCTGGTAGGTGCTTCCATAGCTAAATCACTCTTTCTGTAAAACAAAACTTTTCAAATCCTTCCAGAATCTCCCTGCCAGCTTCCACTCCTATCTTCATGTTCTTGATTTTTCAGTCCTGCTGAATATTTCCTCAAAATCTACCTTGTTCATTTATTTCAGGGATGTGATGGTCTCAGTCATATCTCCTTTCTATCCTTCTGGTCTCCAGCGAGTTCTTGTTTAGGGCCTGCTGGCCTGAGTCATTTTGATTACCCTATGATGCATTGTTTCTAGCCTGTTTTTGTCATTTCTTAGGTGGGGTTCCAGAACTGGGCACAGTATTCCTGATGTGGTCTTAACAGTGATCTATGAAGAGGCAGTATCACCTCCCTACTCCTGCTGTTAGCCCCCCCTCAATACATCCCCTTCCTCAGTGGTAATGTTCAGCCTAACTCGTCACATGCAATATTCCATTCTGGAGTTCTTAGAAAGTTGATTGTTTCCTTCCTCCTTACTCATTTAAGTCCTAAATCTCTGCATCCCAAGTCCACAAGAGAGCTGGGAAACACTGTCATCTCCTGACCATCACCAACCTTTATTTAGTGCCGGGGAGCCTCTGCCTTAATTGACCACAAAGGTAATGGTGGGGGCTGGGGTGCTGCATGAACTTCTGTTCTTAGTTATAGCCTCAGGATTAAGACAAGAATCGATCAGAGAGGGTGCTACAGCTGTTGCAGCCCTGCTAGAGCCAATGAGTAGCCTACAGACCCACTACTCTGGTTGGTGACAAACTAAGTGATTCAATTATTTTTTGTCGTTCAAGAAACTGTCTAGAGTCTAGCACATAGATGCTGTAAGTAAAGAATACATTACTCACTGGCCATGTCAAAGGCAGCCAAAAGACTGGGAGGACCCTGATCAAAATTTACAGTGATTCTTACTATGCTGCACTGATTTTATTTTGGACTAGCGGGCTGTGGCAATGACAATGGCAAACTCTTTTTATTCATCACTACCAGATACTACTGACACTATGAATTATCTTCACAATGACAACAGCAAGGATTTTTCCCACTACTGCTGAAATGGGTCAGGAAGATTCTTTGCCCTCAACAGGGACTGGGGTGCAGGCAAGGAGGGAGGTCATAAAAAGAGCAAATGGATGGATAAATGGTTGGGGGGTCCCTCCATTTTTACCTCACTGTAGGTCAGAGTGTCAAATACTTTCATTGGATAGTGAATTTCTGAGCTATTAAAATTATCTGGCTCTTGCTAGGATCAAATATCACTTTTCTGATATATTCATTATTGGAAAAATACAATATTCGATGGCATATGGCAGTTTTTCGATATAATCTGAGTAACTCTATTTACCACCCGTCAAAAGGTGTTTACAGATTCAGGTAAGATCTTTCAAATACATAATTAAGAAAACATTCAGAATTGATGTGGATGACATAACTTACATTACATAAGATGCAGAAAGTAGATAGAGGCAACAATGGTGACTATAAACAAGCACCAAGCAGACTGGAATGATGGTGTAGTATGCAGAAAGTAAATCCCATGAGAAGATTACAGCATGAGGGTCTGGACAAAAGAGCTCTGTTACAAGCCATGCGGAACTGTCAAACAGAAATTATTCATACCTCTGGAGACAGAGTGCCACATCATTAAGAAGATAGCAGTCATTAGACTTTAAGACAGAAGTAAACAGAGAGGAGAGTGTTTTGGAAGATAAAGTATGCTCAACAACTTTTGTTGATGCTGGTGGCATTAAAGACTTTCGGAGAGATTCCCCTGGACTCAGGAAAGATATAAGGAGGTTAACTTGGGACATCATAGACTTGAGCAACCATATTTAGTAACTGCTTGATTGCTGGGACCATTGATACCATTTTCATACCGGGGGGACAATAATGAGGGAGGAAAGGGGAGGGTAAATGCCATTTTGAGGCACTGGGGAAGACTGAAGGGGGTAATAGGAAATTTAAAGGAATGAAGGCCAGAGAATGGAGCAAAAAGTTAGATGGAATGATATCACTCAAGAAGCACAACTCACAGTTCGGATTATCAGGAAATAAGGAAAAGTGCATCATCCGGGGTTAGAACTCAGTTTCCGGGTAATTCAGAACAGTAGATAATATTTGGACTAATATTACAGGGCTGGAAAATTAAATGGAAGTGAGGAAGGAACTGAGGGGTGGGGTGGGATGGCAACTACGTAATGGAAAAAGCGTGCCAGAATAAAGGAAACTCCAGTTTTCAACACGGAAGAGGATACTAAAGGTGGAGAAGAATGGGCTAAGTTATGTAAGGTATTGGGAACTGGGTTTAATGGGGAGTACAAAACAAGTAACAAAATGAGACTGGAACACAAGCTAAGTGACAGCAATCCCATTAGGTTGTTTCCTTTTTAGCCCTGAATAAGCCCAAAGATGCACGTCTTTACTCGGAGTTTGTGGTGGACAATGAAGATGCCTCAATTCCATCTGAGTGGTCAGATTGACCCCACCTTCCACTAGTACCAGACAGATACACTCCTACTGAGGCAGGTAGGTGCAGTAATTCAAACTGCACTGCCCTTTCCCGCAGCTGGGCAAGAGGGACTGGGACAGAAGGTGGCACTTATACAGCACACAGAGACAGGGATCTCCCATTTTGGGGTGGGGCACCTAGATTAAAGTGTTGCTTATTTGTAACACCAGTATAGTGCTTATACACGGTTATGATATGTTGTTTGGTTTAATAAGGCAAGCTATTAGACTTGCACCAATTCAAAGTTGCTTTGTTTTCCCTTTTCATGTCAAGCGGTAGGGTAGCCTGCCTGGTGGTGCTGAGGTTGGCGCTGGACGCCCACATCTCGTGCCACATCGGCAACCCTCATTCAGGAATGAGTGCAGGCCACCAGGAGTTGGTGGGGAGGAGATGTAGTGAGCATCCGACAGATAGCTCTCCATGTCCAGGGAAGGAGAGGTAACCTCGGTCGGCGCACACCTGACTCCTGGCAGAGGCTGGGGCTGGCACTATGCTGCTGCAACACTAGTGTGGTGGGAGCAGGACAGATGCCTGATGGGGCCATGCACCGGTGCATGCGTGAGCACACTGCAGGTGTCATTGCATGCCTGACTCCTGCAGGGGAAATAAAAAATGGGAAAAGGCCCTGGTGGCTGGTCTTTGTGACACGATGGCCATTCCTGTTGTGCTCTGTTCCTGAGGTAATGCCCAGAAAAATGGATCCTGTTGGTGGGTGGGGGTCTCTGCTGCCCCACCACAGGGGGTAAGCTGTGGGGGTTACAGGGGTGAAGGTCTGAAGGAATGGAGGTGATGAACGGCGGTCGGATAAGAGCCAACCAGGGCCAGGGTGGGGAAGCAATAAGTAGCTAAAAGAGAAAAGAAAAATGGTAGGCAGAGACTGGTTCTGAGGAAGATGCAGTCAGATCAGTGAGTCACATTCAGTACCTTGATGGGTGGTTTGTCTTATGTAAAAGTTATAATTTCAGATGGCAGACTTTACGATAGTGACATATAACAGCAAAAGCATGAATAACCCTATTAAGTGCTCCTAAATTTTACAAGAAATCACACAGGAGCACTGTTGGCCATTCTCAAGGAGACCCACTTCACAATGAAGGAACACAGTTAAAGAGCTTCTGGGTTAAGGAAGTACAGTACATGCATCAGCATGGCAGTAGCATTTTGAACACTGAGGAACTGCCATCTTGAAAAGGAGGGATTTCCCCATCTAAATAACAACAGTAGAGACCTACCCGGGGGTAGATTTGTAGCTTTGTGTGGTTGAAGCAGGCACTTATTGGTCACTGCTTGCATCTTCCTTAACTTGTGCACTCCTGAAGAGGAGAAAGAGAATAAAACATTCATCAAGAAAGTTACATAAGACACAATGTGAGACACACAGTCAATACAAGTATATCTTATTGGGGTGATTTCAATTTAGTGCTATTATGTCAATTGGATAATAAAGGGGGGCACACGCAATGAACAGAGCAAGAGAGACTGATAAATCACCTCACGTTAGAACTGGATCTGACAGAAATCTAGGCCCAATATTCAGAAAGCCACAAAGCGTAGCACAAATATTTACTATGCCCAGGGGTCTGAGGATGCTATATTCAGATGGATGCTACCCGAGTGATTACAGGGCCATGTCAGCATGGCACTAAGTCAGGTAGCACCGTACTGACATGGCTCCCAAAGTTGGGCTCAGTAGTTGATAGCATCTGAGCACTACTAGCAATTTTCAAAGGTACTCATGCAGATGAGTCCATTGGGCATGCAAGGCACTAGGGGGCCATTTGTATGCCCATTTGCATGAGTAGCAGAGGCAGGTAGCATGGGGCCACGCCCCACACAGCCCATGCTAGCTGACCTATCCCTGGTGCTAGTGGTCCCCCCTTTCCTCAGAAGTCTGTCACTAGCTCCGATTTGAACTACTCAGGTCCCACCCAGGGCACCGGGAAAGATGAGTATGCCTGAAATTTAATGCAGAACTTCTCTCAGTTTGAGGCATTTTAGTATTTATTTAAAGATTCTTTAGTTGGAAATTGTTGTATTAAAGTTAACTTAGGTGTTCTTCGTTGGGAACTAACCTAAAATAGTTAGTCAAGGACCTACAGTGAGATATTTAGAAAACGTGAGCATCTTCAGTGAATAAGTTACACCCTGAGTGCACACTAGGGCTGTAGTTTTGTCTCCGATGATGCCCAGGCTGTGAGGCACTAAAGGAGCCATTTATTAGTGAGTCTAGTACAGTAAATGCGGCATAGTAAAATTAAGGAACAATGAACAGATAAGTAGGAGAGCTAGTTACCTTATCTTAACATTGCTGTCAGAGGGAAATACTTCGCAGACTTGCAGAGGTTGAAGGGAGTGGTGTTGAAGGTGGAGTGGAGTGGTACCCAGAGGATGATGTGGAGCTGCAGATGACACAGTGGTGAAGGCTTGACTACTAGGGCTGTTGTGAAGGAGAGACATGCGAAGGAACAATTTGCTCAGCGACAGTTTCTAGCTGGGCAAAAGGAAATATATTGGCCATTTCTCGGATAAGACCAGCTGGGAGGAAGCTTGCTGAAGGGGCCTCGTAGTGAGAAATACTGGAGGGGCTTCTCTGAAAGTTGGAGGGGATTAGGACCCCAGTCCGGACAGAGTGATGGCCACTGACACCACTGGAGGGCAAGGAAGTGGATTTGTTTCCCTCAGGTGGAACAAGGGGCCTACCGGAGGGTGGGTCGATCTTGGGCCACCGAGGTGAAGGTCTAGGGGGAGTCTGATCCATGGATGAGAGGCCACAGAGAAGTTTGAAGGAGGTGCCCCCACACTACTGTGCTATGAAAGTTGGAATGTGAAGTGGATTAATGCTTGCTAGAACCCCTGCATAATCTGGTGAAGCTGGCGAAACTGGTGAAGTACAATCTTCTTTCTTTTCAGGCAGTGTCTGTTATGAATTTGTGCTATAGACTGTACATAACATTCTGAGCATTCCACAATCTATTAAATTCTGGAAACCATTACAATTTAGCCCTGTAAGAGGGGGCTGAAGAGTTCTGAAACCCTTACTTTACAGTGGTGAGAGCACTGTGTGGGGGAAATAATAGCAAGATTGCAACTGGAGACTGTCAAATTCTGCACTATAATCATTTTAAGATTACCTGCTGCTAACTGGGTGGGAGGTTTGTTTGAGAGTGGTAAGTTAGTTTAGAAATAATTGAAGGGGGGAGGGATATAAAGTAAGTAAGTTCAAATAAGAAGAGAATTTTTATATATTTAATGTGATTAGGTGGGAGGGGTGTTTGAGTGATTGGGGGTGTGATTGGATTAATACTGCGTGTGTGAGTGCATTCTAAGAAATGTGCTGGGGAGCTTGGAGCACATTCAGGCAGTACTCCCCCTCGAGACTAAAGGATATCCATCTGTTTGACTGCCCCCTGCTCCTGCTTGAAGTATATTGTAGATGTTGGGCATCTGGCATTGTAAGGAAACGAGGGGGCGGAGGATCATAGAACTCTCGGGGGGGATGGGAAAGGAGTGGACAGATTGAAACAGTGAGAACCAGTGGACGCCCTGGAGTGAAATGGGTACAAGAGTGAGGTCCTCCTTGCCTTGTGCCAATACCCAGGGGTTCTGACTTAGTCAGGCATGAAGGGGGGCCATCCCCAGATTCCAGTCCCTCTCGGGCGGTGTTATGCAATGCCAGGTCAATTAGGAATAAGACACGCAATGGTTGCAGATCTGGTGGCCTCTGTGGACCTGGCTTGCATTACCAAGACGTGGCTGGATGGAAATGAGGGCCTATTTTGGAATCCACTGTTCTGGCTGGGTTCTCAGTGATACACGGCCCAAGAGAGGACTATAAGGGCAGGGGTTGATGTCTGTTTTAGACAGGAACTGGAGATCAGTGAGGTGCCAGTTTGAGCTACCAATTCCTTTGAGTGCATAGTGGGTGCAGGTGCAGGCTACAGGACCCTTCTCATTTACCATCCACCAGGTGATGGAGGGAGTTCCTGAAGGAGGCTGCGGACCCCAGATGTTAATTCTGGGGTACTTCAGTGCCTGGGTCAACAATGAACTCCCACCGCTTGGACAAAACCTCCTCCAATTGATGGAATCATTGGGCCTGACATGGGTTATTACTGCCACAACTGACAAGGTGGGGCACTCACTGGACTTGGCGTTCCACCTGGGGAGGAAATCACTGATATGGAGGTGGAACCAGTCAGGTGGTCTGACCATCATGCCGTGAGATTCAGTTTTGCAGCCCCAAAATAGGCCTGCCCTAAGGAGTTGGTACAGTACCGTCCTTTGAGAGGAATTACCTCTGAAGGCCTAATGGCGGTACTGGACCTCTCTGGAATTCTGAGGGATAGCACTGATCCGGGGCCCCTTGTATTGGCCTATACTAAGGCCATTGCTGAGGCCCTGGATATCATTGCTTCAGTCTGTGTTCGCCCTCTCACTCTTCACCCGGGTGTCCCTTGGTTTGATGGGGAAATTTGGGAACTGAAGAGATGAGGATGAAGGTTGGAGAGACATTGGTGGAAAACTCACCCTGAGGGGGAGAGACTTAGATTGCTGGATCATTATAACATCTACTAATCAGCAATTTCTCATAAGAAGGCAGAGTTCCTGTCCAGGGAAATTGCTGCAGCGAAAAACAGGCCAGCCCAGCCCTTGCAGACCATGGACAGACTGTGCAATCCAGCCTGTCTACGTGCAGACAGAGCATTGTCACAGGCACAGTGTGAGGAGTTTGTGCAGTTTTTCGCAGATAAGGTGTCCACCATCAGGGATGAGATCAGCCAGTGCCTCCCCATTGGACCTTGCATTAATTAATCAGGTGGTACTAATACCCAGTTGACCTGGTCCACCTTCAGTCAACCGGTAGTCATGGATATAATGAGGATCATCCAGACTTTTCGGCCAACTTGCTGTAGTTTGGACTATCGGTCCAGTCCTTGCTGGGAAACTGGGGGTGTCATTGGAGAAAGGGATCTTCCCGGTTCCCCTAAAGGAGGCGATAGTATGGCTCCTCCTGAAAAAATCCTCGCTTGATCCAGACTGCCCAGCTAACTACAGACCAGTCTCAAACTTGCCCTTTATAGGGAAAGTTATTGAGAAGGTGGTCACCCTGCAGCTGGAGGACCATTTATCTAACCACAATATCTATGACCTTCTCCAGTATGGCTTCTGGAAAAGGCATAGCACTGTGATTGCCCTGGTATGGGTGTTTAATGACCTTCTGATGGCAAGAGATTGGAGATCCAATTTCATCTTGGTTCTCCTGATCTCTCAGACGCATTCGACATCGTGGACCATGGGTGCTGCTCAAGCACCTGTGGTTTTTCTGTGAACTGAGGAGGGCAGTCCTCAGTTGGTTTTGATCTTTCCTTGAGGGCAGATCCTGAGAGTGGAGTCAGGATTTATTCCTCGCCCCTCACTGGCTGCCTTGTGGGTACCACAGGGTTCAGTGCTTTCCCCCATGTTGTTCACTGTGTACATGTTGCCATTAGGGGACATTATAAGATTATATGGATTGAGTTTTCATTGCTATGCTGATGTCTCTCAACTGTACTTGTCTTTTGTGCCTGAACAGGAGTTAGATTCTGTACTGGTGTTTAACAACTGCCTGTCAGAGATACAAGACTGGATGAGTGCTAGTTGGCTGAGGCTGAACTCAGGTAAAACAGAGGTATTGGTGGTGGACCCTGATTGTAGGACAACAGGGGCACGGTGGGAAAACCCAGTGTGTAAACTCAGGGCCCACTTATTGCCTTGGGCCAGGTGCGAACCTAGGTGTGATATTCGATGAAGGTCTGACCCATAGGGCTCAGGTCTCGTCTGTAGTCAAGTCTTCCTTTTACCATCTAAGGAACATAGCCAGGGTGAAGCACCTAGTCTTGCCTGAAGATCTTCCTACCTTGGTCTATGCCTTTGTCACCAGTCATTTTGATTGGCTCTACCATGCCAGTTCGACATCCTTTATATCGACCGGCATCTCACTGACAGGAATCATGTTGACCGCAAGTTGCAGTCTTCATGATTCCTGTGTGTCACCCGGTTCTGTGTTTTTATTGGGGGCTTTGCTCCCATGAACCTCCCATGCACGGGGCTCTGCCCAGCCCCATCTTTAGGATTCTCAACTCCAGTTGGAGTTGATTCGAGACAAGGGTGCAGGACCGGGAAACAGCATGCCCCTGACTCGGGCACACCAACACAGTGACCTGTCGGCTAAGCGTCAATTTTGCTGACAGGTGTGTATTTCTTTTTTTTTTATATAATTCAACATATTTTATTAGTTTAGCAGCATACAAGGATTTGAAACAGTTAACAAACTGTACAGCTGCAATAAAACATAGAATAAACAAACATTCATAACATGCAAACACGATACATAAGCTCAACAAAAACCCCAAAAACTACGCCCCCAACCACCCCACCCATGCCTGTGTGTCAGAATAAAAGAAATATGGGTTAATTTGAGGTAGCTAATCAGGCTATCCAGAGAGACAACAAAGTCAGGAGGGGTTCCCATGTCTCTCTATAACCATCTAGGCTATGCCAGATGCTGGCTTTATGTTTTTCTAATTGAATGGCGAGTAGGGTCTCACGATACCATTTCATAGTTGAGGGAAGGGATTCATCCTTCCAGTGTTTAAGCATGACTAATTTAGCAGTGGCTGCTATTAGGGATAGATGAGCTTTTCGTGCTTTGGGTGTACCCCGCGGGAAAATAAGCAATAGACAGGTTGTGGGGGTAAACAATGAATCTAACCCTAGGATTGGGTCAAGGGTATTTCAGATGGCAGTTCAGAATGCCTGAGCTTTTGGGCAATCCCACAACATGTGAAGGAGAGATCCAGCCTCTACCCCACATCTATGACAAATGGGAGGTGCTAGCTTCCCTATGAAATGTAGTCTAGTAGGAGTATAATACAGGTTGTGCATAATATTGAATTGGATAAGTCTCAACCTATCTTGTTTAACAAGATTATGTTTTTTTCCAAAGTTTACACCAATACACCCTATCATCAGGGAGAGCCAGCGCCTGCCTCCAGTAGTAACAGACCCCTTTGGGAAGTTTGGGATCAAGTTCCTGTAAGAACTTATACACACCCGATACCACATGTGGGTGTTTTGCCAATAAGAGGACGGCTGCCAAATCATCTCTAGGTGGGAAGACCCAGGGTTTGGGGCCCAAAAAGGCTAATATGGCCTGTCTGAGCTGCCAATATTTAAAGATGTCAACCTTGGATAGCTGGAATTTCTTCTGCAGTGAGGTGAATGAAGTAATAGGGTCCTCAGTGCAAATATCTTCCAATGTAATGTGTTGTAGTTTAGGGAGAAAAGAGGGTGGGATTACCCGCTTTCCAGTCAGAAAATGGGGGTTGTTAAAAAGGGGTTGGTGCCGTGACATACTCCAGTTAAGGGAAAGTGTTTCTGTACCTGATAGAGGGCCCGGAGGGACCAACCAATGGGGGAATCTTTAAGGCGACAGGGGAGACGGTGAATGAGCTGGTATACAAGAGCCGGAAGGGAGCAATACATTCTGTGTACCAAAGCCCTTTTGATTTCAACTGAGGTGGAAGAGTATGAACTAGGTCCAATCAATGGTCGGTCGCCCACCCAATTGGTCAGCTTACTGATGTGCTGGGCCCCATAACAGGTAAAGAGGAAGGAGAGCAAGGCCCCTAGTTTAGGTGCAGTAAGCTTAACGTAGCCTCTTCTAACACATTTATTGCCCCATATTAAATTTATTGAATATACTCTGTAGCTGTCTAAACCAGGTTTTGGGAAGAAAGAGGCCTAGTATACCCATGGAATAAAGGATCCGTGGGAGGGCATTAATTTTAAGGACATTGAAATGCCCCCAAAGGGACATAGGGAGAGCGCCCCACCTGTCTAGATCTGCTTTAAGAGTAGAAATTAGTTTGGTGAGATTCTCCTTCAGCATTGAGGAAGTATTCCTGGTGACATGAATCCCCAGATAAGTCAGGGAGTGTGGCGTCCAGGTCAAACCCAAGTCTAAGAGCTCGGACCGCATAATACGAAGATTAAGGGGGAAAATCTGGGATTTAGAGAGGTTAGGTTTGTAAGAGGAGACAGTGGAGAATAAATTCAATTCCTCGAGTAAGGCAGGGATTGTGGAGGTGGGGTTTTCAACATGTAATAATTTATCATTCACATAGGCTGAAAGAAGATATCTTTTACCTTCAATCTGAATATCAATCAGGTTAGCAGAACCATTGAGTCTGCTAATAAGAGGCTCAAGACAGAGATTAAACAAAAGGGGAGAAAGAGGACAACCCTGATGGGTTCCTCGCTGAAGGGGAAAAGGGGGAGAGAGGAGACCATTACACCACACCCTGGCTGTTGGACCTGAGTACAGTATCCGGACCCACTAAATAAAATCATCGGGAATTCCAAAACTGGTAAGGGAGGAAAATAGAAAGTTCCAGGCAACTCTATCAAACACTTTTTCGGCATCAAGGGAGACTAAGGCTGCTGGGACCTCAGAATCCCTCAATGCCAAGATGAGATGCAGAAGTTTCCTCATATGATCTCCGGAGGAGCGACCGGCCATGAAGCCAACCTGGTCATGCCCAATAAGAGCTCCCATAAGTGGGGCCAGCTGGGCCATCAGAATTTTAGCTAAAATTTTAATGTTCGAATTGAGCAAGGAAATTGGACAATAATTGCCAGGAGTAGGGATCCTTACCGGTTTGGGGATAGGGTTAAGATACATACATCACACATACCTACATATAACATATAAGAGTGGGTCATCACAGCAGGTATAGGTTGAAAGAGTTAGCAATATAGTTAGTAAGGCAGTGCTAACAGAAGCCATGTCTATGGCTTCTGTTAGCACCCTTCAAACTGTGTGAGAGGCCTTTTGGCACCATGCAATTCTGCTTAAAGTTGGACCAGCATAACATTCTGTGGTGATTTGCATATGCAGCCCATGATGCTTTGCATTGTGGGGGCATGTGTGACTTTGTATTTTCTTGAAACTTGGCTTCCCAGCCAAATGCCCTTTGGGGTAACCCTTGCCTCAGTGTTTGCGCACAGAGGTTCTTTGTCTTCTAAGCGTTATAAGGGCTTCTGAAAAGGATTGGTCACTCATTCCCTTGTCAAACCAAACACTGAAAACCTCTGCCAGGAATGGAGCTATCTGGGCACAGCATTGTTTGTACAAATTATTAGGAAGACCATCTGGACCTGGAGCTTTGTCGGAAGGTAAAAGCTTAATTGCCTGTTCTACCTCTGAGACAGTAATTGAAGATCCAAGACCCACAGCCTGCTGGGGTGGTAGAGTGGGCAGATCAGTTGAGTTCAAATAGTGAGAGATACTATCTGCCCTAGGAGCACTGGAATCATTGACTTCATAGAGGGCTTTAAAGTAGGTGCCAAAAAGGGCGATGATACTCTTAGGGTCAGTAACAATATCCTCCTCGGGGGACTGGCATAAGCTAGGAATGAATCTGGTGGCCTAGGCTTGTTGGAGCCTGAGGGCCAGGAGCTTCCCTGCTCACTCACCTGACTCTAGATACTTCATCCTAGTATGATGGATGGAAAGTTTGGCTTTTTGGGCCATTAGATCTGCTTATTGGGACTGGAGCTGGTATAATTTGGACCATTCGGAATCAGGGGAAGAGTGGTGTAAAGAGTGTTCTAGGAGTTTAACGTCTCTTAAGATGGAGTTCAACCAGGAAGCATTTTGCATGGAATGGTGGGAGCCTGACAGATAAAATCCCCCTCTCAGAGTGCATATTTAAGTGCAACCCAAACAAGGTTGACATGGGTCACAGAGTCTATATTAGACTCAAGGAATGAGGTAATAAAATTTTGAACATGTTTGACCAAAGAAGGTCTTTTAAGCAATTGCATATTTAGGCACCACAATGAGTCACGCTTAAGCCCCGGGCCAAGAAGGAGGGATATGCTGACTGGCGAATGGTCAGACAGAATTCTAGGATGGATGCCAACATCCAGGACTCCCGGAAGGGAGGCCAAACTGAATAAAATATAATCAATACGGGAAAAGTATTTATGTGGTGGAGAAAAGTATGTGTATTGTCAATCCGAGGGGTTTAGGGTACGCCACACATCCAACGTCCCAATGCCTGCCATAAGGTCCCTGATTGCTCTTTGGGTGGGGGATAAACCTACTCTTTTACAGTCAGAGCAATCAAATTTATGTTTTTAAACAATGATGCATATTATTTGTTTTAATGTTGACTGTTAAGGCGGCCTGAGCTCTGGAAGGGCGCCTGATAGAAATAAAATTTTACTTACTTACGTTCCCCAGCCCCGTATTAATAATAAATAACCCTGGTAGAATTGGTCCATCCCTCCTCCCTCCCACTGATCCCAGCCCCAGATTCAAAATGAAAATCCCTGGTGCCAGATGACCCCCCTCACTCCAGTCGCCAGCCCTGTATTCAAAATTAACATCCCTGGTGCCAGTGCCCCCCGATCCCAAGCCCCATATTTAAAATTAACATCCCTAGTTCCCCACCCTCCAATTGCCAGCCCCAGTGACAT
Source organism: Neoceratodus forsteri (assembly GCA_016271365.2). Lineage (NCBI taxonomy): Eukaryota > Metazoa > Chordata > Ceratodontiformes > Ceratodontidae > Neoceratodus > Neoceratodus forsteri. The sequence continues at coordinate 651,626,240 of CM057450.1, read as the reverse complement.
ATACAATCCTAAATTTACACACAAAAAATCCTGCCTGGTGTCCAGTGGTCCACCACCTCCACAGCATACATCCATGGGTGTATATGACGACTACACAGCCCTCCCTCCACCTCCATTTCCAGCCACCATATGTCCAGGCAGGCAGCATGCTTCTATTTATAGGACAGGCACATCACCCTGTCCTATAAATAAGAACACACTCTCTGCCTGGACATACAGTGACCAGCTGAATAGATGCGAGGAGGGATGTGTTGACTCATGCTCACACACAGGGCACTGCCAATAAAAATACGGTGGGGAGAGGGGTGCCCAGTGCTGTGAGGGGTACCACTGGATGCCAGGGAGGGCATTTTTGTTTTAATTCAAGGCTGGTGATCGGGGAAGGGGGTCACTACCACCAGGAATCAAAGTAGATACAGGCTAGAGAGTCTGACTGTAGAGGTCTTTTACTGCCTGTTGGAGAATGTGTGAGCACTTTTAAAGCTTTTAACATTGTGTAATTTTTCACTCAATGAGTGTAGCTGGAGCCCTAGTTTCTGTCATCACAGAAAATAGGAAGAGGAATCCTGTAGTTCAAATGCTACACAATTGAACTACAGACTCATGAGGCAGCTTGATTTTTATTTTGGGCAAAGATATCTGTGGAAGAATGCTGCCAAGGTCACACATGAGTGATCTTCGCCCATTTAGCAGTCTATAAAGGGCAGATGTTCTGTCACTCACTGTGACCCTGCAACAGCTTCCAGGTCATTTTAACACTATTTAGAGAGCCCTGCTATGAGTGGGCATTCCAAAGTAGATACAGGCTAGAGAATCTGAGTGCAGAGGTCTTTTATTGTGTGTTGAGAGTGTGTGAGCTCTTTAAAGATTTTTTTTCTCTCTATGCTCTCTCTCTCTCTGCAGTACTCCCATTCTTCAGGAGACACCTATGGCCTGGTTAGTCCCCACTCACCTACCTGGAACCCGGTGCAGTCCATCCCCCACAGAGCCTTGGTTGTACCCCCAGGTGGGTAAGGGGTGGGTGCCCTTACACCCCGATGTGTCTGTCTTTCATTGGGATGCTGTTACTGGGGCCAGTAGGGGCACTGGGGATTGGGGTCTGGTACTCCATCTACTGAGAGTGCTGCGGAGTGTATTCCTGTGTTCTCGATGTGCTGTGTTCCCTGACATAAAGGCACTTGAGTGCCGATGTCCAGCACAACACCCCCTATTTTGGCTTCGGGCTTGTTGTACCTTGTGTCTCCACCTGAGGCCAGACAAGTGTCGAGCTCTGGATCCCCCCCTCCCCTGGATAAGGTAAGCTGTCCTTAGGACATTCAAGCATCTTCACCTGGCTGGCCATCCAGCTCCTGGGCTCATTCACGAACAATGGTTGCTGGCATGCCAAGTGGAACTCCAACCACTGCACCGGTGTGCTGGCCACTTTTAAAGCTTTTAAACATTGCGTCATTTTTTCACTCGCTGAGTGTAGCTGGAGCCCTAGTTTCTGTCATCACAGGAAATAGGAAGAGGAGTCCTGTAGTTCAAAATGCTACACAATTGAACTACAGACTCACGGGGCAGCTTGATTTTTTATTTTGGGCAAAGATATCTGTGGAAGAATGCTGCTAAAGTCATGCATGAGTGATCTTTACCTGTTCTGCAGTCTATAAAAGGTGCAGACGTTATGTCACTCACTGTGATCCTGCAACAGATTCGGGTAATTTTAGCAGTATTTAGAGGGCCCTGCTATGAGCAGGGTGTGCGAGTTGCAGCACATGGAGCGGAGAAGGTGGCAAAGGTGGCACAATATTACAGCACAAGCTAAAAGGCGGGCCTGTGATGAATGGAATCCTTCACTTGAGTCTGATTAAATTTTATACATTACAGGAATTATTAAATACCAGTAGATTGTTAGTGTAGCTGTAGCAGTGAAATATTACTGTATGCAAATATGTATATCTAAGCGATATAACCTAATACAGCTTATTGAATTCACCAGTTTATATATAGCTAGGAGCTTGATAAAGTGACTCAAGGTAGATGCTCCACATTGTTGGTGTTACACTGAACTCTCTATATGTAATGGCAGATACAATAATGACACTTAGAGGGGAGGTTGGTATAAAATGTGTTTCTTGTTCTATTTATGCAATGTCAGTTAAAACAATGCACACAAGGAATTATACATGTGAGAAGTGTAAGCAAAACATTGAACTCAAGAAATCAGTCTTTTTAACAGCAGACTTGCTGCATTAGAGCAAAACCAAAAAACTATAGCAGAACGGTTGTAGCATGGTACAGGGATCTCAAAGTATGATACAGCCCTAAATAAAAATGATAACATGTTAGAAGGCACTAATAGTTATGATTGCTGCCCCAGTAGTTTGTGTACCCATCCAGAAATAGCAATAAATGATATGCCAGTTGGGATAGCAAGGGAAAAAAAACTCTGGCCAGAGTCTAAACATCTGCATGAAGCTATTAAGAGAGCATGGAGGTGATGCTGGAAAGGGTCTCCGTGTTATGGATTTCAGGGTGTAAATGTCCGCTGTGTCCAAGATAGTCAATGGAGTTCACACATGTGCAATAAGATACAGTGGCCATCTTGAGCACAGCAAGCATTTCTTCCATGAGCTGCTTGCACATGCGTGATATGGCAAAATGTGGAAGTATCACATTAAAGAAGTGCACCTGTGGAGGGGAGGGTTCTGCACTGCAGAGAGGAACTGCAGCCATGGAGGGGAGAGGCAGTGGGGAAAAAAAACACACCACCAATGATCTCTGCACTGAAGACAAAAGGGCACATCACTGCAGAAGAGAACTGAGACTGAAAACAGTAATGGTCCCTTTTGTCTGCTAGAGTGATAAGCAAAACAACTTACACTAAAATGAAGCCAATATGGGGCCACTGTAACATATTTCCACTGAAACGTTTTGGGTATGGATCTATGTATACCATTAGATTATGAGTTGCAGTCCATTTATACTGATTATCAATAAACTAAAATAATTGAAGAACTTTTATGATCCTGTAACATAGAGAGAGAGAGAGAGAGAGAGAGAGAGAGAGTAGTTTTTTTTCTTAAACTAAACCTATATACTGTAAACGTGCCTGATAACAAGTACTTTAGAAAATGCTGCTATTGTTGATTATTGTTTATTGCATGTAATTATATAGAGAATAAAGTATGGGATGGTGTGTGTAACGAGATTTTACACACACACGAGGGGTTAGATGGCATATAAACCCCGAGAGCGAAGCTCAAGGGGTTTATCCAGGCATCCAACCCTGAAGGTGTGTGTAAAATTAGAGTTTACACACACCACCCCATACTTTCTTTTATATAATTGCTGGGTTAGGCTTTTTCGCCACAGCCAATTATATAAAATAAATGGTCTGGTGCGACTGTGGTCTGGATGATGTTTAGCCAAGTCCTCGGTCGCTTAGCAGCAGTTTACTTTTTCTTGTTTTGTTGTTCCCTTTACGTTGTGATTTTTGTTAGGAAGTTTTTTTGTTTTTTGTTTAAATAGTTACTTATCGCCTAGAGATAGTGGTGGCTATGTGGTTTCGACTGACAAAGAAGTCTGGTGGCGAGCGGTGAAAACCCAGAAGAGCTGTAGGTTGGGCGTGCGCATAGCGAGGGAAACCGTGCGCATGTTTGCCATTATAAACACTCCTTTATAACGACAAATTATGCCAGTTTCCCTATGGGAAAAAGCCTAACCCAGTTATTAATTTATTATTCTTAACACACTATTTATCTTTGTGCTGCACTGCATAGTCAAATGAAGAATGTTGATGTATGTATAAAGTATGGTATAAAAATAGAAATTGCTCATTATTGTATTCATCTGCCTTCTCAATTCTTTACCCTCCATCCATTTTGCTACTCTCTCAGCTTACATGATGCTCATTGTTAATCTACAACTGATCAATCTGCCTTCTCTGTCATCTTCTCAGTTCCATGGAATAACCTTTTTCTCATGTATCTTACACTCATTTGCACTTCACTCTGTTAAACCACTCTTACTGACTCATTTTTATGTTGCTTGCACGCATGTGCAAGAAACATAGTGCCATCATCGGAGATTTCCGAGGTGTGTCACCTCCTCCTCTAATTCAGTCAGTGTGTTGTGAGGCGCGTATGTAAGCCAATGCATTTTGGAGCTGTCTATGACCGCTCAAAATGCAGTGTACTCTGATTGAAAGGGAGAGCTATGCTTCAGTGAGCACCGATAAGATATCGGCTGCTCACGCAGCTCCCCCCCCCCACAGACACCCACAGGCGCAGCCCCGCCCCTCCCTGCATGCACTGTATAGACGACGGGTGCCCAATCCCCGTCAGCTGAGCTGCATCCCCCCCCAAGTAGTAAGTGCCACGCTGGGAGCCCACCCTAGCGTGGCAACAAATGCCATGGCCGACGGGGTGCTCAATCCCCCATCAGCTGAATGCCCCCCCAACGTCCTTGTGCCACGCTGGGAGCCCACCCCGGTGTGGCAAATATCCCACGTAGTCATTTAAAAAAAAAAACCTGTAAAACAAAAACGGTGCCGCGGCGTCTCCCCCCCCTCCACTACCGCACCCACCCACGCACCCAGCCTCTCTACACCGCCCCTCACCCCATACTTACCTCCGGACTCTGGCACGATGATCTTGCGTGGACGGGAACACGTCTGCACTTTTCAAAGCCGACCGCGAACTGAGAAATGCCGGTAAGCTGTATAATGGGCTGAGATAAGGGGTTTCAACTTTTGTTGCATATCTCGGGCATTTTTGAATTTTGCCAAATTTTCAACATGGGGTTTGGGACCTCTTCTCATGAATGATGTCACTGTCATGGCGTTATTCGGGCCCGAAGGGTGATTTCGCAGTCACTGCATGAAATCACCTTTTGGGCCTGAATAATGCCATGACAGTGACATCATTCATGAGAAGGGTCCCAAAACCCATGTTGAAAATTAGTGAAAAGTCCAAAAAATGACTGTTTTACGAGCGTGCATTGCGCAGTTCCTACGCAGGCTCGTAAGTTCGCGAAATTTCAATATTTTCACTCCAGATTTTCAACATTGCCATTTTACCACACCTTCTTATGAGTAGTACAGCTGTCATTTTTCACATCTCACCCAAAATGTGTTTCCACCCATGTAGCGTACAATGGCACAGTCGGTGTGCGAAATCAATGTATAGGACAAATTAAGAAAATCACAGTGACACTGTTCATGAGCTCAGGTGTTAAAATGGCTATGTTGAAAATTTGATGAAAAAATTCCCAAAAATGACTGTTTTATGAGCGTGCGTTGTACAGTTCCTATGCATGCTTGTAAGTTTGTCAATTTTCAATATTTTCACTCCAGATTTCCAACATTGCCATTTCGCCACACCTTCTTATAAATAGTATAGCTGTCATCTTTCACATCTCACCTAAAACGTGTTTCCGCCCATGTAGCGCACAATGGCGCAGTCAGTGTGCGAAATCAATGTACTGGACAAATTAAGAAAATCACAGTGACACTGTTAATGAGCAGAGGTCTTAAAATGGCTATGTTGAAAATTTGGTGAAAAAATTCCCTTCAGATGTTCTGCAATATTACTAATGAAGACATTGAACAGAACTGGCCCCAGGACCGATCCCTGCAGCACCCCACTGGTCGCCCCCTCTCCCTAGACTGCATACCATTTACCACCACTCTCTGCTTCCTGTCTGTTAGCCAGTTGCTAACCCAGTTTACCACCCTTTCCCCCATGTCCAGCCTACCCAGCTAGTTTATCAGCCTCCTATATGGGATGGTGTCAAAGGCTTTGCTGAAATCAAAGTAAGTGTTGTCTACTGCCCACCCTGATTCCTTTGTCACCCAGTCAAATAAATCAACCAGATTTATCTGACATGATGTCCCCACTGTGAATCCATGTTGTCTATGGTCCTGGGTTCCGATGGCATCTAGATGCCCCACTATCCTTTCTTTAAGCAATGTCTCCATGATCTTCCCCACTACTGAGGTGAGGCTGAATGGCCTATTGTTCCCTGCCTCCTCCCTGCTGCCGGACTTGTGTAGAGGGACCACATGTGCCCTCCTCAATTCACTCATGTTGAATGACTCAGTGAACATGGCTGCCAGAGGTACTGCTATCTCCCTTCGCAGTTCTGTTAATATTCTTGGGCGTATGCCATCTGGTTCCATCGCTTTGTCTACCTTCAATTTAGTGAGCTCCTGCAGGACTCTTTTGCCTTTGAATGGACTATTGTCCACCTCTTCACCCCCTTGGCAACTGCTGTACTGCTGTGGCCTTGCCCTCCCACTCTTCTGTGAATACTTAAAGGAAAGACATAGTGGATGTCTTGAGAGGAAGGCATAAAACTGTCACCTAAATACGTAAACAGCACATACAAGCAAGCAACATTCGGCATTGACAAATGCTTGTTTCTTAAAGCCATGCACCCCAGCTAGACTTGTCCTTCTCCTCCTGGTTTCTGGCCTCTTCTCACACGTCAGCTGGTTCATATCCTGACACTCTCTGTACACAGTGCCTGACTACTGCCAACTTGTACTGATTTATTTCAGGTTACCTTAGTAACTTCTGTAAATTTGTATATTTGTTAATTTGTATAATTTGCATATTATTCTACTACTATACTTGTGGATGTATCATGCATTTTATACCTTATTGTTTTTACTGTATTCCCTTGTAATCCTCCCTGGGTCACAGTAAAAAATGAGCTCTGGTTTAGTGTGCTTTTGCAGTCAATAAATTCAAATTAATTAATTAATATTGTTATATTAGTTAAGTAAGCATTTTATTGATCAGCTTAAAAGCCACATACAATACAGAAATTTTAACACCAAAATACAATACATAAAATGTTTAAACAACAATCATCAATGTCTTATAAATCTCTTAAATACAAGTTTTAAGATGTCAGATTGACAATTAAAATAAACATATTTAATATATTGTCAAGAATACACAATAATGCTAATCCATGCCTTTACAGATGAGTTGTTTGAAGAAATTTTCCAAAATCTCAACAGTTTTTTTTTATCTGTAGCTCTAAGCAAATAATTCAACAAATCAGAAGGAGGAACTCAGACCACCAAGCAACCCTCCCAACCATTTTCCCAGAGGATTCATAAACAGGGCAACACAGTACAACATGTTTTAGATCATCTTTTAGTTCCAATCCACAGTTACAGAAAGGTGAAAGAACAATCTTATTTTTATATATGTACTGTATATAATTAGCCATATAGCATTCAGTCCTAAATCTTGTATATATCCTCCTTAATTTAGGACATACTAGCAATGAAAGATAGTTCTCAAAATTGCATGAGGACTTAAGTGTCTTGTAGTAATCATGCAATTTGAGCATGGGAAGTTGTGAGAGCAATTTACTCCTATCCAAGTCACTGAATCTTAATTTGATATCCTGTTTAACTTCTGAGAAAGGTCTAAAATAAATGTTATATAGAAGATGTCCTAGCCCAGCAGGCATAATAATTTCTTTGATAAGCCGAATACAGGGATGTACAAACCCCATACTAGTCATCCTTATGCTTTCTTCTAAGCACATTCTAGAATATATTTTTTCCAGTAAGGAAAACAGTTTCAATAAAACAATAAAACTAGAGTTTGTTGTTCATGTATAAAGGAAAGCAAAGAATGTTGACCCAGTTCCAACGCCAAGATAAATTTCAGGGTTCCTTGTGGTAACATAAGAATATATCTATACAGATTGTTTAAAATAACCTGCAGTCTTCTGGACTCTGCATGCCCCCAAACCTCAGAAGTTTATAACATGCTAGTTCTTATTTTAACATTTAACACTCTCATAATTCCTTTTACTGGTGATTTCTCCATTTTATTGTTAAAAATCTTCAAGGCATTTCCTGTGGATCTCATTTTTTTTTAAATAGTATTCAAGTGTTTAGTCCAGGATAAATCGTGGTCAAAACGAACTCCTAAGTAATCATATTGCTTTACCCTATCAATACTTGCACCATCAGTCTTGAAGGTTGATGTGTTATTTCTTTGTTTTAAAAACACTACTATGTTAGTTTTACTATGATTAATCCTAAGTTGTAGCTGAATGCAAAGAGATTCAAACTTCAGTAATTTCTTTTTCAAACTGAAAGCTGAAGTGGAAAGTAAACCAAATCATCTGCATAAGTGAGGTTATCAATCCTACAGTCACCAACCTTGGGAGCATGAAAATCAAAATCTGTGATCTGATACAGAATGGTGTTTATATATATATATATATATATATATATATATATATATATATATATATATATGTTAAATAACATTGGGGCCAGAATACACCCTGTCTAACCCTACATTTGTTAGAAAAGTTTCAGTTTTATGCCCATGTTGATCACACGAACACTAGCCCAAGAATTTTCATGGAGCCTAATGATGGTGTCACAAGGTACTCTCAAGATTTAAGTCCCTAAGTATTGCCCAGAGTAATTTCCTGCTGACACCATCAAATGCAGAAAGAAAAATCCACAAAACAGCAATATAAATAGTTCTTTCTAACTTTAACATATTTCCATATCAGATACTGCAGAACAAAACAATGTTTTACTGTAGACCAGTTCTTCCTAAACCCATTCTGTGACTCATTTAGTATTGAGTTTTCTTCAACTCAATCCAACAATCTGTCCAGGATTATCTTAGAAAAACTTTTGGGATACATCAATCAGGCTAATTGGCCTATACATCTTGGGGTTGTTTGGGTCTTCTTTTAAAATGGGAAATATAATACTACCTGCCCAACTTTGAGGGCATGAAAGACCCTGAACCAGCCCATTAAATAAGATGAAGAAGAGAGAAGCCACCGATTTGAAATCGTTATATACATCTCCCAATATACCATCATATTTGTTATGTAAGCCAAATGGAACCTGATTAGTAAACATTTGTCTCATATCATGTTAACCAACAGAACTATACTAGCAGTTATTAAAGGTATAGGTTTTGCCGTGTTAAAAGGTACCTAGACAATTTCTGTAACATATATAAATAAATAATATGCATGTCTGATATATTTTTAAAACAGTTCTTTCCTAGTTTTCTTTACAAAATCACATTAACTTAATGTACTGTAACTAGAACATCTCCAATGAAACTCACGAAGCACATTAAGTTTCAAAAACGTTGCTTCTGGAGTGTATGACATTGTTCCATTAGGTTTATTAAGAAGTCATCATTTCAATACATAGAGCAGATGGTTTAGTTCTAAGTTTAGGACATTTGTACTGAGTGCACATTGCGACTTTAGGAAGTCTTCACATAAAGTAAGGTGTATTTCCCAGGTTTGGAGGTTTACACTGGAATATAGATAATATCATGCATTTTAGGAAGTCGTTATTGAACTACAGAGAATATGGTATGTTTCTGTTTATATTTAGGATGTCTATTAAACTCAGGAAGGTATGTCTTTGATTGTCTACAGGGAATCTTCAAAGAAATATGCAGAACGTGACACTATTCTGTTTTGTTTTTGGAAGTCTACCTAAAAAACATACAGTAAGTGGGATATTATTTTGATGGGTTCAGAAAGCGTCCATTGCAATACATATTGAAACTATTATGTTTCAGTTTAGGAGGCCTCCATTAACATATAGTGTGTTACTATTCTGTTTCAACTTAGGGACTCTCTACTAAAATACCCAGTGTGTGTGGTAACATTGTTGTTTAAACAGTCTCCATTTCATAGTGCAGCACTATTCTGTTTGGGTTTAGGGTGTCTCAATTGAGTACATATAGCCTAAAAATATTGTGCTTGGATTCATAAAGCGTGTACTAAAGTGCATGAACTGTTGTACTGTTCTGTATGGGATTAGTATGTCTCCATTTAACACAGGTGCAATAATCTGTTTGAGCTGAAGAAGTCTTAATTAAAATAAATAGAGCCTGATGTTATTCTGTTGTGTTTGGATTTACTATACCCAGGGCCCTGGTGTTCTGCAGAATTTTCTGATTTCTGTGGCAGGGCTCCTTGACTTCTCTTGACAGCATTTTCTGATTTCTGCGGCATGATTTATTCATTTCTCTGGCAGAATGCAGTCCTGTCGTTGGCTAAATATGATGTGATGTCATCGATGACATCATATGCTGAGCATAGAGGAGGGGCTTCAGGATAAACAAGATGGGAAAGAAGAGCTGACACTATGGAAAAACAGTATATTTATAAGAAAATTCACTAAAAACAATGAATTCTGTGGCACTATATATTCTCGGCATGATGCAAATTCTGTGGCAAATTCCACAACCATAGAACCGCAGAATTCAGGGCCTTGACCATACCATACCATACCATAGCATACCATACATATTTATATAGCACATTCCATGCAAGCATCTCAAAGCACTTTGCAATCAGCACACAACTCCATGCTGAACAATCAATGAAGTGCAACCACTTCTGGGGTGGATAGTGGCTGCCATTCTGTGCCAGCATACTAATGCTCTCATATTCTCTGTATCCAGATGCAAACTGAGTGATATTAATACATTTTTATTTTGGTAACACCTTTTATTAGACTAACTGAAGAATTTGTACACAAGCGTTTGAGACCTTCTGATTATATTTAACCAGGTAAATCAGTCGGTTGGTTAGTGAATGGAATATATTTGGCCAGAACACAAGGACATTCCCTTATTCTGTGCATCTTTTAGATGTGCAAACAGATATTGATATCCACCCAAACTACCACAAGAACAGGAAGACAAGGTCTCAGGTTAACTTCTCAAAACTCACTTCACAACTGCACAGTTTTCCCTAAAATCATGCTGGAACATTGTTGCGGTTAATTGTACCCAGAGGGTAGTGCCAGCTATTGCAGATATAGCAGCACCATTGCATGCAGCACATGGAGTTCATGGTGGCCTTACAGACTGGGCCCAACACTGTATAGCTTCTGAGAGATCTGACAGGCTGAGGCTCCAATATAGGAAAGATGCTGGTTTGGAGGATCCTTTGAAATATATAGTAGGATACAATTACCTGTGCATTTAGGAAACCTCTACTAAAATACACAGCCTGCAATGCTATTTTCATTAGAGGTCTCCACTGAAAGAAAATGTGGTCAATTGTATTGCACTTATACCAGCTGTGCCAGTGCAAATAAATGGATTCTGACCATTGATTTCTCAAACTTAACATTTCCATGTTTTCAGTATGCAATACTTTATATAAAACTACAAAAGCAACATTAACATTCATTGCATGCATAAATCTTACCTTAAACCTGCTCCTTTAAAAGGAATACATAAAATTACTTTTATGTGATAAGTGAAATCTGGGCACTTGTTTATGTGAATAAAAGTGTTATGAAGAAAAAATGGCTTTCAGTGATATTGCACTGTAGGTGTGAAAAGCCCAGTTTAAATATTATGTCCCATTCATCTTAATTTTTCTAAATATTGGCAGCACCTGAATTGGGTTTAGACATTATGTCAATCGTGCTTTTATAAAGTTTCCATTTTTCTGTTATCGTGTTCCAGCTAAGGCATCTAACAAAGTTGCCATTATAATGTTTTCAATAATGGATTTTTCAAATGAAAGTAGACTGCATGCTATTTCAAAGATTGCATCTGCAACTTTGAGAGCTTTCTTTGGAAGAACAATTCTACCTTTAGCTTTCAAAAACATCAGACAAATTCAGATTTATTTCAGATATACAGTATGTATTTGTCCGGGAACGGATTCATGGAGTCGAAGCTAATTAACAGTGAAGCCCTGGTGTAGTGGCATGAGGTTACAACATATGGATCTTATTCTCAGAAAAATTACATAATGGTACTGAGTTTAATTATTGAAACTGCAGTATGCTTAATGCAACAGCTGTACACTTCCTTATAGTTTTGAGATAGCATTTCAGACAGTCCATATGCCATTATGTCAACTTAATACTTAACAACGCAGGAGCAGTCTGAAAATTGCAGCATGTCTCAGTTCAGCCCCCATCTGACTTATAAGAAAATCAAAAAATGCCTCTGAATAGACTTTTACAAAATCTATTGATTCTGAAGTGTCTAATAGAGATACACTGTCACCATATTTAATCCCAATGCCCCCCAAAGAAGACAAAAATATTTTTTTACAAAAATTAGATTTTTCTGTAAATCGTTGTAAGATATACCATTTTGAGGTTTGTACATGAAACAATTTAAACAGGCTAAACATGTAATATTAACGAGAAAGCAGTTTTATTGTCTAAATTGCCACACACATCTTGGTAAAATGCTCTTCCAGATAATAATGGCACTGAGTTTAATTATTTAAATTACAGTATGCTTAACACAGAGTGCAGCGGGTACACTTCCTTATAGTTTTGCGACAGCATTTCAGACAGTCCATATGCCATGATGTCAACTTAATACTCAAACTTAATACTCGACATCTCAGGAACAGTCTGAATATTGTGGCATGTCTCAGTTCAGCCCCTATCTGACTTAAAAGAAACACAAAAAACACCCTTGAATAGACTTTTACAAAATCTGTTGATTCTGAAGCATCTAATAGAGATACATTGTCACCAAATTTAATCCCAATGCCCCCCAAAGAATACATAAATCTTTTTTTTACAAAAATGTAATTTTTCTGTAAATCGTTGCAAGATTTACTATTTTGAGATTTGTACATGAAATTATTTAAATAGGCTAAAACGTGTAATTATAGTGAGAAAACAGTTTTATTGTCTAAATTGCCACACACATCTTGGTAAAATGCTCTTCCATATTTTAAAAATGTATATGAATGCAAGAGAACCACATTTGCACTGTTTGTATAAAAGTAAGTTCTGAGTCAATGTGAGAAGTAAGCGGTAAGTGTCGACCAAAGAAAAGTTAGTCATGCAGAAGTTGTGAGGGTTTGAATGAGATTTGCATACTGTAACCAAGACCTCCCGAAATACGACCCTCCTTATTGTATGTGAAGTGTTCCTTTGTGTGAATTTTCAGGGTGAGACTTAATGATCCCTACAAATTTGCATTTAAATAGCGACATCAAGTGATTCATGTGCCACACACCAGTGGGCTCCCAGATGTCAAGCCAAAGTCAGTCAGATGACCATTGCCCAGCTGTCCTCTTCAACATCACACCAGAGCATGCCTTAAAGGACAGCATCCTACTTCAATTTGCTGTTTCAAAGGATAACTCTGCCACTGTTAGCTACCATTTAAATTCATCAAAATGTACAAGGGCTATAATTGTAAATGCTGATTCCTGAAAGGTAACACAGACCCATGATGCATCTATTTTAGAACGTGTCATCCTTTTCATTTAACTATGTTTCCCTCTAGAGAATGTATTTCTTTATTTTGAATAATATACCAAAGCCACAAAACATTCATAAATTAAATGCGGTTCCTCTACTGAAACTGATGTGAACATCCCTCAACAAACAATCCAAATAGCAATGTTATTTTGCTTATGAATACCATTGTGTGTGTGTGTGTGTGTGTGCGTGTGTGTGCATGTGCGTGTGGTGAGGGCAGTGGCACTAAGGCATATTTTGTAAGTATGTTTGTTGTTCATGCTGCCTCTTTAATTTCAAAATAAACATTAAATGAACTTAGGGGAACTTAAGGAGGTATCCTTTATGACACTAATTCAGGAAATGGTGGGGTAACTCTGACGACTGAATTTACTGGTTTCTTGGTTCAATGGTAACTTTGCCTCTTGTCATAATCACAACCAACAACACCCCCATGTGTGGAGTCTTTCAGGAACTGTTGATTGATGTCAGCATGAATCACTCCTATGATGTCCTCACTCTAGGTTACACAGCAAAAGCTCCATCTACCAGTCTGAATGAAAAAAAAAATGTGGCTGTGGGAGGGTTTGTTTTTACAAATGAGCAAACCCAGTGTGGGATGGGGGTGGAGTTGGGGTGGGTTAAATATACTCTCGGGGAAGGGGACCTCTCAAGAGATCACCAGAGTGGTGGGGGCATACAGCGCACAGTGGGTGGCTGCAGGAAGGTTTGTTTTCACAAATGAGTAAACTCTGTGCGGAGTGGGGGTGGAGTTGGGGTGGGTTAAACATACTCTCAGGGAAGGGGACCTCTCAAGAGATCAAGTACAAAGAAAAAAGAGCTCTTCAACTGCTATACCTCATACAGTCAGCGTAGTAATTGGGCTCTCTGCGAAATAAACTATTTTGACACTTCATCATGTTGTACGGATGTAAAACATGATGTAGGTCCTTTTAGGATGCAAAACGTCTGCAGGCTACACCCACAACAGATGTAAAAAGGATTAGAGAGGAGGAGGAAGTAAAAGAAGGGTCAGATGAGGAACGGTCCCGCATACAAAGTTTGAAGGTAGCCAAAGAGTAGGAAAGTAGACCATGTTCTGCTTAATACATTCAATCATTTTGATCCACTTAGTATAATAACAGAAGATGGTGCTACTAGCTCATCTACTTCCAACAACTCTGAGGACAGTAACATTGCAGTGGACAATGTGGCATCCATCAGTATGACACTTCAAAACAATGAGAAAGCACAGATCCAGAACTTGGAAACTTTACCTTCCTGCAGTAACGTTTTGAACACTTCAAGCATATTATTTATTTATTTATTTAAGGTCTAGGAATTACAACCCTTTGAGTCAGCGACTCATTTGCAAAGGCTCCACGTCATACAAAAAATGGATTAGAACACAGTACAATATGGAATTAACAATTTAGACATCAGCTATTGAACAAAGAAAGACAGTAACATACCGAGATGAACGAAAAAATACAATGGCACAGTCATGGAACAACAGCAGTTTATGAAGTACTAGTGCAATAGAGATTTATTGAGACTCATCTGCAGTCACATTGGGAGTTAGACATAATGTGATTACGTAACTCAGGTTTAAAGGGACCAAGCCTGAGGATTGATAAAATGCAGTCAGGGATTGAGTTCATCCAGAGTGGGGCCCTGAAGCAAAAAGACCTTTGGCCAGCCGTGGTCTTTACAAAAGGGACACGGAATGTGGCAATGTCAGAGTGTCTAGTGGAGCAAGCAGGAAGGTTCTTTTGGAGGAGTTGAAGACAGCCGGAGGGGCTAGGCCCAACTGGATTTTTTTTGCCATCAGACAGGTCTGATAAACTAGCCGCCCCTGAAAATTGAGCCAGGATGAGGGCAGATAGAGGTCACAGGTGTGATTCAGACGATCACCACCTATGGCCGATCTGCAGGCTTTGTTTAGGGCATGTTTAATGCTGGAAAGTGCTGCGTCACAGGTGGCCCCATAGATGATTATGCCGTAGTCTACCAGTGAAAGGATGGAGCTGGAGATAGCTAAGCATAGAGCCTCCAGAGGTAGACATGGCCTAAGCCTGTAGAGGAGACCGATTCTTTTGTTAATTTCTGTACTAGTTGACACGATATGCTCATGATAGGTAAGGGCAGAGTCTAGGGTAACCCCAAGATATTTGAAATTGGAAACCAGTTCCAACGTGGTGCCTGTTACATTAAGTATAGATAATTTGGTAGTGCTGTGCTTATGCTGTGGATGGGTGAATAGCATGACTTTCATCTTTTTTGTGTTGAGTATGAGCTTGTGAGAGGAAAACCAGGCTTCAATTTGAGAGAAAGAGCTCTGCAAGGATTTTTGAAGCATCATGGGGTCAGGGTGATGACTGAAAATCACAGCATCATCTGCATAGAGAGAAGGCATGAGGAGGCCAGAGGTAATGAGTTCAGGAAAAGTGAGAAGAGGAGCGGACTGAGGATAAAGCCTTGTGGGACACCCAATCGGACTGGAAGGTTTGCAGAGAGGGTGTTTCTTATCATCACGTGTTGCGTGCAGCCAGAGAGATAACTAGAGAACCAGCTAGTAGTTTCATAGGAGACACCGACAGAGAGGAGGGAGTTAAAGTGCATGATGTGATTGACAGTATCGAATGCCTTGGAGAGATCTATAAAGACTAAGCCAGCCAGGTCTCCATGGTCCAGAGCATCATGTACAAAGGAGGTGAGTTCTAGTAGGGCAGTGGTGGTGGTGCTGTGACCTTTCCTGAAACCGTGTTGTTGTTGGCAGATTAGGTGTTGAGCATCTAGATAGTTGGAAAGTTGATCAGCCATAATTTTCTCCAAAGCTTTAGAGAGTGGGGGGAGTATGGAGATGGGCCTGTAATTAGTAGTGGAAGTATGTGCACCACTTTTATGTACTGGTGTAATCCTCGCCTTTTTCCACAAAGCTGGGAATTGTCCCAGGCAGAGGGACATGTTGAAAATTTTAGTGAGCAGTACTAGAACAGCATCAAGGGTTAAGGATAGCAGTTTAGCATCTAGTGAGCCACCACTATGTCTGGACTTACCAAGGAACCTGGCAATGTATGCATGGGCATCACCAGTGGAGATAGTTTTTAGACGAAAAGGAGGCGCAGTGGGGGGTGGTGGAAAATATCCCGCTGCAGCACTGAAAAAATCGGGAGGAGAATTGAGCTTAGATCTGAGAATGATATATTGAAAGCATTCCGCTATTTTTTAGGTTCTTGGGCAGGAGTACCATCCAGGATAAGTATGGTAGGGGAGGGAGGTAGACTTTCCACTAAGTTCCTTTATATTATCCCAGAACCTCTTTCTATCACCCCAGGTGACAGTGAGTTTTGTTTGGTAGTAAGCAGCCTTTGCTAGCCGAATGGCCCAGGTGCAGGCGTTTCTGGCAGCACGATAGCGTTATCGGTCAGCGGGTTGACCTGACTGAAGAGCTCTGCACCACAGGTCGTCACGTACCTTCATTTGATCAAGCAAAGTCCAAGTTACCCAGGGGGATGATTTAGACTTTTCAGACTGTTTGACACGGGGGACAAAAATGTCACAGGCGGATTGGAAGGAACTAATGAAGAAGGACATGGTGGCACCAACTGACATCAGGTGATCAAGAGGGGACCAGTCAATATTCTGAAGTAGTTTTCTGAGATGTTTTAGAGCCCCCTTCTTGAGCTGGTGACATATGGAGATCCTAGGTGGGGGTGGTTTCCAGCTATTTGACCAGAGACATGTTACCGGGGAGTGATCACTGATGGAGTCCGATTGCACCTGAACATCCAGTATGTGCTCAGGATGGTTTGTGAGTATGAAGTCAAGGAGGGAGCTGTGGCTCGTATTTTTGTTCACTCTAGTTGGGGTGAGGACCATCTGGGACAAATTATGGGCTGCAGCTGCATCCCTGAGGGTGTCTGTGGGGCAAGCCAGTTTGAGTTAAAATCTCCAAGGGCTATGACTTCAGAATTTTTGGGGAGTTGGCTGATTATGTTTAGGACGGATGCGAAGGCATCCCTTTGGTGACGAGGGGGCATGTATACAGACATTATGTAAAGTGATTTTTTCGAGTTCCCAAGTTCAACCCTGACAGTGAGAGACTGTGCACCTTCCGAGGGGCTTATGGTTGTAGTGTATATTCCATGCAGGTGATCTCGAAGATATAGAGCACATCTCCCACCCCGTCTTTTTTGCCTATCTGACCTGTATAATGTGTAGCCAGATATGCTTACAGCTGAGTCCGGGATATGCTGGGACAGCCAAGTTTCAGTAACAACTATGACATCAGGGAGGTGGAGGCAGACCCAGGCTTGGAATGAGGCAAGTTTTTTTTAAAGACTACAAATATTAATGGTGGCCAGCCGAAGCCCCTTTTGCCTAGCTGGTTGCCATGGGGTGTGGAGAGAGGGACCAGGATTTGGATGAATATTGCCCACTAATAGCAGGATGATGATTACTGTCCTGGTTAGGATAGTTTTGTGGATCTTTTTGGAGTTGCGTCGAGATGTGACCATATGATGAAGGGGTTTATTGGAAATATGGGTGCACATAAATCGTATCATTTCCTGCCCATAAAGTAATGGGGCAAACATGGTGTCAGAGGTGGGGTGACATGGTAAGAGAGGAGGGAAAGGGATATAGGACATGGTAACTGGTGAGGGGGTTATAATTGGACAGGTTAATGCTGGAGGAATGATTGGGGCAGAGGGGGGTATTAGGACTAGTATGAAGAGGGCAGGAGGTTAGTGGATTGTAGGAGAGGGTTAGAATGAGGAGGGTAATCCAGGACGCAGCAATGTGGACTGAGAAGGATGATATGGTGATTATTTTAGACATACTTGGGGGGAGGTTAAATGTAACTTAATGATGTTTTCCAAGCTGGTTGTAATAATACAGAAATATTTTTTTTTTATAGATTGGGCTCACATGGAAGGGACTTGCAGTGGTAAAGAGAGCTGAGAGTGAGAGATCAGCTGTATAAATGGTCCAGAGTGAAAAGCTCCACGGAAGATGTCAGTGGCAGCCCCTAGTGGCAGGTCCTGATAACCTGCTAACGGAGAAGCTGCCTGATTGTTTTTTTCACCTCACCAATCAAAAGAGCTCTCTGAGAGTATATAAGGAGAGCATGACCAAGGGTGGTGGTGGGGGCGGCGGGGCAGCCGATGTGCAGCATCAGCGGGGATAGTACTACAGCAGAGTGCGGCTTTGCAGAGTTTCCCACTGTACCTGCTGCTCAGTTCCAGGGCAAACGCGGGTTCCAAGGCTTCAAAGCAGCATCCGTTTGTTTTATTTTTCGGCTCCAGGGAGGGAGTTCGTTCCCTCACGACCACCAGCACCCACGAGGGGAGCCACGCTATGCGATTCTGCCAAGGAAGAGGAGAAAAACACGGTTAATATAGGTAAGTTACATGTGGGGGCGAGGGGATTGAAATAGGTGATTCAGGCTGTGCGACTAACGATTTGGTATCTGCGTGGGACACAGAGAAATGGCGTTGCACTAGTTTCACACATTTTTAGCAAGTACAGTATATTTGCTACACGGAGAGAGCCTCTGCAGTTTTAGGGCTGGCTTTTGGCTCAGGAGACAAACTCCGGTGCAGATATAGTGACCTAGCTCAGGGAGTTTAAGGTTAATACAGCCCAGTAATATTTGTCAGCAATGTTAACTGCAGATGATCTCAAAATGGCTATGGGGCTCAGAAGGCAAATCTCAGGTGCAGAAGGAGTGACCAAGCTCAGATAAATTTTTGATTAAAATACAGCCCAGACTTCTTGTCAGCAGTGTTACCTGTAAGTCATTTCAAAATGGCTATGGGGCCAGGGGGCTAATCTCAGGTAACAGGCACAGTGACCTAGTACAGAGAATGTAAGGTTTCAGTACAGCTTTTTGTCACACGATGTTAAGTACAGCAGTTTCAAATGGCTATGGGGCACAGGTTATAAGGAAAGCACAGTACATTAGTAACATTGATCTACATTGGTTTGGAACAGTCAAAAAGGTATGCTCTTAATGGAAACAGTAAAAAAGCGACTCTTTTTTTTTTAAACCTTTTCCTGAATTTTGGCAAATAGTTATTTTACATTTAAAAAGGCAAGCACTTAGGGTAACAGTAGAGAAGCAACTTTTTTAAACCTTTTCCTGAAATTTGGCAAATAGTTATTTTACATTCAAAATGGCAAGCTCTTAAGGTAACAATAGAAAAGCAACGTTTTACATTTAAAAGGCAAGCTCTTAAGGCAACAGAGGAAAAGCAACTTTTTTAGACCTATTTCTGAATTTTGGCAGACAGAAAAACTATCTCCACATGTGTGGGGGCAGTAATTGCAGAGTGCGGCTTTGCAGAGTTCCCCACTGTACCTGCTGCTCAGTTCCAGGGCAAACGCGGGTCCCAAGGCTTCAAAGCGGCAGCCCTTTGTTTTATTTTTTGGCTCCAGGGAGGGAGTTCGTTCCCTCACAACCACCAGCACCCACGAGGGGAGCCTCGCTATGCGATTCTGCCCAGGATTAACCAAACTTGGCTCCACCAAAATTTGGTAGCATTGTGCAAGATACTATATCATTAAATAATCAAGAACAAGGTATCCCGAGCAATACTGTACCTAATATAGAGGAAAATATGGACATTAGTAATTCTACTACCACTAAACAAAATAAATTATAGTACTGGGAGACTCTATGGCGATACACCTAGATAGGACTATATGTAATCCAGATAGAAAAAATAGATCATTATCATGATTCAGAGGAGCCACAATTGCTGACATCACACACATGGTCACTGACATACAAAACACAGTAATAAAACCCCTCATAGTAATGCATGCCGGGACTAACAATATCAGACAGGACTCAGTTCAAAACATTATGCAGGACTATGTTTTATTAACCAATAAATCAGTAGAGCTAAGCTGTGAAGTAACCTTATCAGAAGTTTTACCCATTCCAAGAGAAACAGAATATAACCTAAAGAAAGTGAGGGTCATAAATGAATGGATGAGAAAATGGTGCCTGAGGCAAGGAATAACATGTATAATGCACCAGAGAAGAATATAACAGGAGAAATGAACAATTCCGCTAGGATGGATTACTTCTCAGTAAGAAGGGCAGCAATCTTCTTGGAAAGCAATTTCTAGACTGCTTTAACAAATATTTAAACTAAACATGAGGGAGAGGGGCTAAATGCCTATAACACAAAATATCAGGGGACAAATATAACATCAAACAAAACAACAAATGAAAAATGAGATAAACATCCTATAAGGGCAGAACAAACTAGAAAGGATAATGGGGACAAAAAAGAGACCAACACAAAGAATGATGATGCCACAGGAATTAAAATCTTGGTAGTTAATGCTAGGAGTCTGCACAACAAAAAAGAAGAGCTGAAACATAGGTTATACACAGAAGACATCTCAATTTGTGCAGTCGCTGCAACCCGGTTTAAAGACAATAACTGGGGAATTGATATCCTAGGATACCCAATATTGCATAACAACTGTAGGGAAAAAAGAGGTGGAGAAGTTGCCTTCTATATATCCAATGCATATACAGTGCACAAAATAAATGAACATACAGGACCAGGCAATAACAAGCTATTATAGGCTAAAATACAATCATCCACAAGGGTACTAATAGTATGTGTAGGGTACCTATCACCAAATCTTAATAAGGGATGAAAATAATGCATTTATCTCTGAAATTGAAAATGTATCTATAATGGGAGATTACTTGTTACTGAGTGATTTCAACTTCCCAGCAATTAACTGGGACACACTTCAGGGGACAAGTAGTATAGAAAACAGGTATATCAATATGACAGTACATCATAACTTAGAACAATTATTCAAACAAAGTACCAGATGTAATAACATTTTAGATTTGGTATTTACTAACACAACAGAAGGTATAGAGGACATGCAAGTACTATCACCATTGGGAGACAGTGATCATTAAACAATATTACTTCAAATCAGGATAGAAAGAATGTCTACAAAGAGAAAAACAACAATTAGAAACTATTATAAAGCTGACTACAAAAGCATGAAGGGATATCTAAAAGAATGGAATTGGGAATCAAAACTAAACAACTTAGATATGGACCACATCTGGTAAAAACTAAAACTAAAAATAGACACCTGTATAAAATCTTGGGTACCAAAAATAAATAAAAAAATACAACAATAACAAAAGAGTACCACCATGGTGGAATAAGAACATACAAAGAAATATTAGGGGGAAAAATCATATCTAAAGTATATACAAAAACAATTAACACAATTTACATCAATATAAAAAATTGCAAATAAAACAAAGAATAGTATTAAGAAAGCTAAGCAGAAAAGAGAATTATATCTTGCCCCAGCAGTAAAGGATAATACATTTTTTTTTATAATTACGTAGGGTCACTTAAGAGTGGATATCAAACTACTGGACCACTCGAAGTCCAAGGTAAAATTATACAAGATGAAGGTCAAATAGCAAATGAATTAAATAACTATTTCATTAGCATTTATACATCAAAAGAGATTGTTACAATGAAGGATGCAAAACTAGAAGGACATATACCATTCACAGTCGAAGAGGTAAAACAAACAATTAAAATTATTAAAACAGATTGTTCTGCTGGTCCAAATAATATACACCCAAAATTTCTTAAAGAGCTAGTAGACGAACTTAAAGGGCCATTGACATGCTTGTTTAATGCATCATTGAATGAAGGTAGGGTTCTGAAAGAATGGACGGACACCATAATCACCCCAATACATAAAGCAGGTAGAAAAAAGGAAGTCCAGAATTGCAGACCTAGAAGTCTGACTTCTGTGTGGGTAAACTTCTTGAGAGATTAATACAGGGGCGTATAATTATACATATTCATCAGAACAGACTAACTGATATAACACAACATGGCTTCAGTACAGGAAAGTCTTGCTTAACAAACTTATTACAATTCTTCGAAACAGTTAGTGTAGCCCTAGACAATGGCTTGCCTGTTGACATTGTTTTTCTAGGCAGAAGACACCAGGAGAAAGGACTGCTGTGTGACTGGACTTCTCTGCTGGGACTAAAGTAGAAGAATGTTTGTACTTGGACCTTTAATTTAGGTTAAAAAAAAACTAACATACAAGACAAAAAAAAAGTGTGTGTGTGTCTGTCTGGGTTAACTGAACTGAATGGGTATCTGAACAGTTATAGGTGTAAATATCAGGTGATTAAAAGGACTTAACTGCTGTGAGGTTTAAATTACTGGTAGAAAGATCTAGTAAGTAGGGGGAGTGGCTTAGCTAGAAGGAAGCTACATTTAAAGACTGCCTTAGAAAGATTCTGCTAATATCTAGGCAGAAGACACCAGGAGAAAGGACTGCTGTGTGACTGGACTTCTCTGCTGGGACTATATTGCCCTCCTTCCCCACCCAAAGCTAGTTCTATTTTTATAGGCACAGGATTTGACTGACAACAAGAACTTCCTGTTTGGGAGCAGGACGTGAGTGATCACAGAACCACCAAAGACCCACCATCCTAGAAGGGCAAAAGTAGCTCTCTGGCCCCCTCTAGCTGCTGGAGGTCTGCCTCTGAGCAAGTAAGTGGTCTACTGAGAAATATTGGATATTCTTGTCTCAGAACAGGACAATCAGGAGCTCAAAGGGCACACAAGCAGAAAGTAAGGAGAGAGAGAAAAAAAAAACAGAGGAAAGAGTAAGGATTGAAAACAGTTAAGGGGCCAGAAATAAGACATGATTGGAGTGGTGCAATTCAGTGGCTGTGGAGCAGCAGTGTTCCGGGAGACGTTCTGGAGGATGCGGTGTTGTCCTATCTGCGGGCACCTCTCTGGGCTGAGGGAGGAGGTTGCACATCTCCAGGCTGAGTTGACCAGGATTTGTGGGACCTCCTCTTCCATCCAGGGACCACCAGTGCCACTGCCGTTGCCTCAGAGGTTGCCAAGAAAGAGGAGCGGTTGGACCACAGTGGGCTCAGGGAGGGTGAGGGTGGTGGAACAGAGGCGCATCCTTCCAGTTGTACCTCTCCACAATTCCTATGACATTCTGGCAAAGTGTGGTTCCTCTATGGAGGCACCCGCAGTGGAGACCAAGGAGGATGCTGGGAACCTCCACAAAGGAGACCCACAGGAGGGTGGCAGGGACCCTGCAGGGGAAGGAAACAACTCCTGGTGGGGGACTCCATTGTTAGGAAGGTAGAACTGGGGGAGGAAGGGGAGAGGGAGGTAAGGTGCCTGCCTGGCGCCATGGCTTGGAGGGACAGGGAGCGAATCCTCAGGATTGCCGGAGCAGCTGCACAGGGGAGGGAGCTGGATGTCATTGTCCACCTAGGGACAAATGACCTGGCTAAGAAAGGGATTAGAGAAGTGCAGGAAGAGTTTGTGGAATTGGGGAGGGGCCTTAGTCAAGTAGCACGCACGGTAACCTTCTCGGAGGTGCTGCCCATCTATGGCATAGGAGAGGCTAGTGTGTTCCGCACCATGGGATTCAATCAGTGGTTGAAAAACTGGTGTGGAGCTCAGGGATTTGGCTTCATTGGGGACTGGGGGTCCACCTGGAGTGATGCAAGCCTATACTGGCAAAATGGGCTGCATCTGTCCGGGAGGGGAACCAGAATCCTAGGTGATAGGTTTAAATGCTTCATTGGCAAGCTTTAAAACTAGCCAAAGGGGGAGGCACTGGAAAAGAGCAGGAAAATCCTAGCCGCCCCCAAATAATCACGGTAGTAAGTGCGGCAAACACCAACATAGAGGTGCCGATAGGGAAAAGGGCAGGGGTAAATGGAGAAAGTGACAAAGGCAAGAAGGACAGGGATGGGGCAAAGGGAGTAAGGCCATCAGGAAATAGAGGGTAATGAGTACAATGCCCGTAGTCTGGGCAACAAGCTCCTGAGCTGGTGGCCTTGATGGAAGAGGGATGCCTGATATCGTAGCAGTCACAGAAACATGGTACACAGAGAACCATGACTGGGATGTTAACATACCAGGGTACATAACCTACAGGAGAGACAGGCAGGGGAGAAGAGGGAGGAGTAGCTCTCTGTAAAGGAAGGATAAAAGCAACTGAACAAAGAGTAAACAGGGAGGAGAGGAGGCACTGTGGGTCACCTTGGAGACTGGAAAGGGCACCACATCCGCACAGGGGTTGTGTACAGACCCCCATGTCAGGGAGGAATGGACAAGGATATGATAGAAGGCATTCTTAGAATGGCAGAAAGGAAATACTATTGATGGGAGACCTGAATATGCCAGATGCTAACTGGAGCACATTGCTGCAGCCACATCCAAGAGCAGGGCCATTCTTGATGCCCTACAGGTGGCAGGCATTAGACAGCACTACTGGAACCCACCTTTGAGGGAGCAATCTCAGACCTCAGTACTCTCAAATGGGGGCAGTGAGAGGATCTCAGATCTAGAAGAGGGTTGCCTTCCGGGGACAAGTGACCATCAAACAGTGTGGTTCACGTTAAACTCAGCTACAGAGTCAAGCCATACAAAAGTGAGGGTACTGGACTTTAGGAGAGCTGACTTTGGCAAGATGGGAGAGTGCCTCAGAAAAGCACTAGCAAACAGGCTAGAAGGAGGTGTGGAGCAACAATGGGGAATCATCAAACTGCCATCACAGAGGCAACAAGCCTGTGTGAAGCAAATAAACAAATCAAAATGAAAGAAAAAGCCATTATGGTTCTCAAAAAGAGGTGGCTGTGAAAGTCAGGAAGAAAAAGATAGCATTCGAAGTATAAGGAAACACAGAAGGAGCAGGACAGAGGCTGTACCAGTTAAGGCAGAAGGAAGCAGGGAGGAAGTCAGAATAGCAAAGGCCCAAACTGAGGAAAAGATAGCCAACTCAGTTAAGAAGGGAGATAAAACCTTTATAGAGTACATCAGCGAAGCGTAGAAGACAAAGGAGGATAGTGAGGCTGAATAGAATAATGTGGGTGGGCAGAGGGGACAGTGAAAAGCAGGGATACTGAACAATATTTCTGTTCAGTATTCACAAAAGAGGAGGAAGTGCTAATCCAATTAACAGAAGCACTCTTGATAGAGGGTTGATCCCAGTCCTTTCACAGAAGAAAGGGTTCTGCAAGAACTCCTAAAACTGAAGGTGGACAAAGCAATGGGTCCTGATGGAATTCACCCCAGAATTCTAAAAGAATTAGGGAGGAACTAGTGAAACCACTGGCTACTCTTTTAATAAATCATGGGAGGATGGTGTGGTACCTGAGGACTGGAGGAAGGCGGATGATTCCCCTTCACAAAAGTGGGACCAAGACAGACGAGGAAACTACAGACCTGTCAGTCTGACCTCTGTGGTAGGGAAAGTGATGGAGTCACTTCTGAAGGAAAGAATAGTTGAGTACCTAGAGGCCAGTGGAGCACAGGACCCGAGGCAGCATGGATTCCAGCGGAAGGTCATGTCAGACGAATCTAATAGATTTCTTTGACTGGGTGACCAAAGTAGTAGACCAGGGAGGGGCTGTGGACATGGCCTACCTAGACTTAACAAGGCATTTGACACAGTCCCACACAAAGATTAATAGTCAAATTAACCAGCCTGGGAGTGGGTCCCAGGGTGGTAGCCTGGTAAAACATTGGCTGCACAACAGGACACAGAAGGTAAATTGTAAATGGAGTCCACTCTGAAGAAAGAGAGTTACTAGTGGGTACCACAGGGTTCAGTATTGGGTCCAGTCCTTTTAATGTCTTCATCAGTGACATTGCAGAGGGACTGGAAGGAAAAGTATGCCTTTTGCAGATGACACAAAGATCTGCAACAGGGTTGATACACAAGGAGGCATGGAAAGGATGAAAGGGACTTGGCAAGGTTGGAGGAATGGTCAGAAGTATGGCAGCTAGGATTCAATGCAAAGAAGCAAAATAATGCACCTGGAAACAAGAACCCAGGGAAGAATACACAGTGGGTGGGAGGTAGTAACAACAACAAAAAGGAAAGGGACCTGGGGTAATCATATCAGATGAACTTAAGGTTAGCAAGCAATGTGAGAAGGCAGTAGGGAGGCTGGGTATACTGGGATGTATAGGGAGAGCATCAGCAGCAGAAAACAGGAAGTTGTTATCCCTCTGTACAGACAGTTGGTGAGACCCCATCTGGAGTACTGTGTCCAGTTCTGGAGACCCCATCTCCACAAGGACATAGACAGGATAGAGGTAGTCCATAGGAGGGCAACTAAAATGGTGCAGGGTCTGCAAGAGAAGTCGTATGAGGAGAGACTAAAGGAGCTTAATATGTATACCCTTGAGGAAAGAAGGGAGAGGGGGGACATGATAGAAACTTTTAAGTACCTCAGTGGAATCAACAAAGTCCAAGAGGGTGGCATCTTTCAGAAAAGAAGCTTGCAAGAACAAGGGACACAATTTAAAGATAGAAGGAGGCGGTTCAGGGCAATGTGAGAAAGTATTATTTCACAGAGAGGGTAGTGGATGCATGGAACAGCCTTCCTGAGGAGGTTGTGGGATCTAAAACTGTGGGAGAATTCAAGAATGCATGGGACAGACATAAGGCAATTCTTGTGGGGGGTAGGAAGAAATAGGCTGTTGGTTAACTAGGATCTACGGCCTATCCTGTAGGTAGGGAAATGGGCAGACTAGATGGGCCAAGCGGTCCTTATCTGCCGTCAAAGTCTATGTTTCTATGTAACAGACTAACTGATATAACACAACATGGCTTCAGTACAGGAAAGTCTTGCTTAACAAACTTATTACAATTCTTCGAAACAGTTAGTGTAGCCCTAGACAACGGCTTGCCTGTTGACATTGTGTTTTTGGATTATGCAAAGGCATTGAACATTTTGTCCCATAGAATATTAATAGAACAACTATACAGGCTTTAGTTTAATACTAACGTAGTAGCATGGATCACTTCATGATTAAATGAAAGAAGACAGAAAGTGGGGATCAGGAGTAACATATCAACCTGGGGGTATGTCACCAGTGGTGTTCCCCAGGGCTCTGTACTGGGACCCACGCTGTTCAACATATCAGTGCCCACTATGCAGACTGGTAGTACTTCTTGGATAAGCAAACATGCAAATGACTGCAAATTAGGCAGTATAATTTATGACAAAACATCAGGACAACATTTCCAAGACAGCATAACAAGACTAGGCCCCAAAAAAATGGTATTTAACGCAAACAAATGCAATGTTATGCATTTAGGACAGAACAACCAAAGAAGAATCTATAAATTAAACGATATTATCATACAAGAGACAACCACTGAAAAAGATATGGGTGTAATAATTATGGATAATTTATTGTTTGCTTTACACACAATAAATACAGTTAAGAAATGTCAAAGAATATTGGGTTATATATTACAAAATATTAAAATCAGAGAACCTGAGGTAATTATCCCCCATACTCCAGTTTGGCCGGCCACATTTGGAGTATTGCTCCCCATTCTGTACACCACAAAGCAAAAGAGGAATAAAAATGAAAGAAAGTGTACAGAGAAAAGTAACTAAAAAGGTTAAAAATATGAAACATCTTCAATATGGGAAAGACTTAGTAAACTGGGTTTGTACTCATTGGAATATAGGGGAATAAGATCTTTGCCTAGCATATACTGCGATCAAAAATGAGTATACCTTAGAAACAATTGGTCTTGTTAAACAACCAGTGATTAAAAAAAAAAGATCACATAACCACAAACTGAGTGGTAACAAATGCACAATAGTAAAAAGAAGTAAATGGTACACCCAAAGAATAATTAATACTTGGAACACATTACTAGAGGATGTGGTAAACAGTCCTACAATAGACACTTTCAAAAATAGGCTATATATATAATATATAACTCAAAGCAAATGTTCCACCATTAGTGGTGGCAAATTTATATAAAGGTTTTTGACCTAATAAAACTCATAACATACCTATGAACCTATGAATTGTATATGTCACTTCAGGGCTGGCAACTGGTGGTGGGTGGGGGGGAACCATTTGCACCAGGGATTGTATATGTCACTTTGGGGCTGGCGATCAGAGAGGAGGGATCACTAGCACCAGGGACTTGTAGTTTTACTACACGACTGGTGATCGGGAGGGACCACTGGCACCAGGGATGTTAATTTTGAACATGGGATGGTGATAGAAGAGAGGGGGGACCACTAGCACCAGGCATGTTAATTTTGAATACAGGTCTGGGGATTAGAGGGAGTGGGGACCACTGCACCTAATGCTCACCTTCCAGCCCCAGCTTATACCTCCTGTCCAAACCACAAGGTACAGTGCCAACCTAGTGCCTCATAGTGATATAGCATGGCCCACATAATCTGTTGGAGTTTTCTTCATGCAGGGTCTTATGGGCCCTGCATGAAGACATCACATTTGACTTAATCTGCTCAGGGGAGATGGTGGGCATTAGGGTGGACAACCCCAAGTCAGACTCCACCACTGAATTTCCAATACTCCAGATACCCAAATCCCTCATGTTTTTATTTCCTCTTCTTTTTGCGCTTTGTGTTCTACAACCCTAATGTCTGCATTAATGTTGTTTTTTGCAAAGAATTTCCCTTCTTTATTAGAGACAGTCTTGACCCCAGCAGGCCCCAGCACACAAGTCAATACCTTTTGGGTGGGGTTCCCTGACCCTACGCAGGGTGTGGCATCTGTTCCACTGCTCCATCCCTACCTAGGCCGGGGCTCATGCTGCATTCTTCAGCACCTTCCCCATCAGCCTTGTCCCAGTAAACCAGCTCACTGAGTTCATACCTGAACTCAGCTCACTGGCACGGTAAGGCAGCGTGTTCCAAAGTGGTGCAATGGACATCCCGGCAAATAACATTACTTAATAAATTCTTTGTTATTTTAATATTTTGACTCCAGACTTTCAAAATAGTCTTCTTATGACCCCACCTCATAAACCCCGTTGGTGAAAATGTTTAAATCCAAGCTGAAATGCCTTCTCACACCACAGGTGTGAAACCACATTTCAGATAGAATGTGTAAAATGACAGCTGTACTGTTCATGAGATTGTGTGAAAAACTGGCCATGTTGAAAATTCGGTGTCAAAATATTGAAAATTGCCAAAGGCATGTGCATACATAGAGCAATTTCAACAAATGCGTATAACTTGGCCATTTTTAGGAATTCTTTCACCACAATTTCAACATAACCTTTTTGGGACCCCAGCTCATGAACACTGTCAGTGAAATTTCATTAATTGGGATGAAATGGGATTTTGCGCAGCGACCATGAAATCTCCTTCCAGGGCCCAATTACTGAAATTACAGTTGTAATGTTTATAAGGTGGATCCCAAAAAAGCCATGATGAAAATTTGGTGAAAAAATTCTACAAAAATGGCAAAGTTATGAACACAATTTCAAAATGCCATTGAAATACATTATAAGGCATTTACGTTTATTCCTCCATTCACGCTTCAGCTTTGAAGAGTGCAGACATGTCTCAGTCAACAGAAAATGACAGCATATGACCTCTGGAAGTAAGTACAGGGTAAGGGGTGTGTGTGGGGCAGTTGGTGGTCAGTGAGAGGGGCCGCGGTGAAGGAAGGGAGATGTCGGTAATGACAAGTGATAATTTTCTATTTTTCAAGTAAAAAAAGGAATTTGAGGGACAATTTTTCTTTTTAAAGGAAAGTTAAAAGCTATTTTGGTACACTGGGGGTGGGCTCCCCAGTATTCCACACTGCTGGGGTGGACTTCAGAATGCCAGCACAGGGATTGGACCCCCCAATGACTGCAAGTATTAGTAAAATAACGGGATGGGGGGAATCCATGTGTTGGATCATGCAATATTATAAATAAATTATTTCACGGCACTGTGGGTGAGCTCCTCAGTGTCCCACTTTGCTAGGGAGTGGTGGTGGGGCTTGTAAATGCCAACACGGGGATTGGGCAGGTGGCATCTGACACCAAGGGTGGGCATCCCGGTGTCGGTTTAAATATATACATATATAAATAAATATATAAATAAATTGAGTAAATCCACTGCCACCAAGAACTGGGGCCCCCAGTGTACAGATACTGTTGAAGGCACTGCACAGTCAGGACGGCAGGGATATAATGACAGTAGCCCCGTCCCTGACCTATGAATCATGACAGCAGCAGGGCTTGCACTATACAACACTGTTGTCATTTATTAAAGAGAGCTGTCTTGTACTGTATAGTGCAAGCTTCTGTTTTCACAAAAATAATTTATGGATAGAACATTGATTTTTTGAACTGGGTTTGTGCATGAAAAGGGGTTACCAAAGTGTGATATGAGTCAGATTTTCAAATTACTTCTAGATTAATTTTGTTGTTCATTTCAAGATATTATGACCCAAGCATGAAAAAAGAAACATATTGGAGATAAAAGCTTCATAGGTTCCTGAGATAAAAGAACTCTAATGTGGTGAGTGTAACAAGTGACTCCACACATCGTGGTGAATGTAACATGTGGCACAAGACACGTGTTTTAATTGTGAAACATTTACTAACATATGTAATGATTTATATTAACCATGAGAAACAAATATTTACAAGAATTCCATTATATTAATGGCAAATTTGATGTTTGGCACCATGTACCGTGATGAATGTAACAAGTGACACCACATATATGTTTCACTTACTAAAAGTATAGTAAACATGCCTAACAACTAACATACTACTACTACTGGCTGACATAATGCTACAAAACATGCAAAAAATTGGCAATTACATTACTGGCAAGTGTGATGTTTTACACCACATACCATGGTAAATGTAACGAGCGACACCACACATTTATTTTAGCAGTAAAAACTTTACTGAACATGCCTAACAGCTAACATGCTAATACTAATGGCTAACAGAGTGCTACAAAACCTGGAGAAATTTGACAACAACAACATTGCTGACAGGTGTGATGTCTGACTGGACATACATACTAACATACTAATTGCAAGCAGATTAGGCCTTATGGTCTATCGAGTCTGCTCAAACCGCAGATCCCTAGATGGGTACTGAGGCCCCCCCACTTGTGTTCCAGAAACCCCTATAATCCATCCCCACCCCCCTGGGCCAGGCCATCATCTGATACATCCACTTTCTGTGTCTGTCCCACCCTCTCTTGAAGCTCTCCACTGTGGATCTCTGAACCAGCTCACCAGGCAGCGTGTTCCAAAGATCCACCACCCTCTCAGTGAAAAACCTCCTCCTCTTTTCCCCCCTCACCCTTCCACCTTCCAACTTCAAACCATGCCCTTTGGTGATACTTCCTTGCTTTAGCCTAAAGATCCCCTCCATGTTTACCCTATTTATTCCCTTGAGGTACTTGAAGACCTCAATCATGTCCCTCCCTGTCTCTCCTCTCCTCCAATGAAAACAGGCAGAGCTCCTCAAGTCTGTCCTCATACATCAAATCCCCTAGTCCTCATATCATCTTAGTTGCCCTCCTCTGTACCCTCTCTAGGAGCTGTATGTCCCTCTTCAAGTGTGGTCTCCAGTACTGTACACAGTAATCTTGGTCTAACCAGTCCATTGTACAGTGGTAGAATCACTTCCCTGCTCCTAGAGGTGATCCTCCTTACGATGCATCCCAACATCCTGTTTGCTTTGCTAGCTGCACTCCTGCACTGCTCAGAGTTATTCATACATGTATCCACCGTGACCCCTAGGTCTTTTTGCCCTGTTGAGGCCTCCAGCGCCTCCCTTCCCAGGGTGTACCTGTGTTTAGGGTTTCCCCGCCCAAGATGTAACACCTTGCACTTGGTGATATTGAAATTTAATTTCCATGTGTGAGCTCACCTTTCCAGGGAGTCCAGGTCCTCTTGCAGGGCCAACCTCCCCTCTTCCCCCTCAACTACTTCTCTCATCTTGGAGTTGTCAGCGAAGAAACTCATTTCACACCCTATACCCTCCCTGATGTCTGATATGTACGCATTAAACAGGATCGGACCCAGGACCGAGCCCTGCGGTACCCCACTACTGACCTCTCTAAAGTTCGAGAGCTCCCCACCAACCACTACTCTTTGAGTGTGTCCAGCTAGCCAGTTTTCAATCCATCTGACCATCAAAGGGCCTACTCCCAACCCTGTCAGTTTCTCCACCAGACCATTGTGGGGGACAGAGTCAAATGTCTTGCTGAAGTCCAAGAATAATACATCCACATGCTTTACCCTGTCCAGTTCTGATGTTATCCATTCGCAGAACTCCACAAGATTGGTTTGACATGATCTACCTGGTACAAACCCATGTTGCAGACTATCCAGACCTCCCACTTCCTCCAAGTATACCCCCAATTGTTCCTTTAGTATGCTCTCCAATAATTTTCCCACCACCGAGGTCAAACTGATGGGTCTATAGTTACCTGGTACTTCCCTTGACCCCCCTTTATGGATTGGCACCACATGTACCTCTCGCCAATCCCTAGGTACCCTCCCTGTCTCAAGCAACCTGCTGAAGAGCTCCGCCAGGGGTACAGTCAGTATGTCCGCCAATTGCCATAGTACTCTTGGATGAATGCTATCCAGCCCAGGAGATTTATCTTTCTTTAGGGTCTTAAGGGCTAACCACACCCTTTCGGTGGAGATAGCATCATCTGTCCCCTCCACCTTACTGGCCTTTTTATCCTTATCCTGATGTGACACCCTTGGGGTACCTCTCCCTCCCTCTTGCTCCATTTCTGTTGCTTCCCGATCCCTCTCACTACTGCTTCTATCCCCATCATGCCTTGCTTTGTAGATATCCCATCCCCCACCCTAGTGAACACAGAGGTGAAGTACTCATTTAATACCTCTGCCTGGTCCCTCGCCTCTTCCACCCACCCATCTTCTGATCTCAATCTGCCGAGATTGCCCTTATCATTTCTCTGCTCCCCAATGTACTAGAAGAACCCCTTTTCCCCTCCCCATATCCCCTGTGCCAGCCGTTGCTGTTTATTAGACTTTGCCCCCGGCACCATCCTGGTGGCTTTTCTAGATGCAAGATGGTACATTTCCTTTTCCCTATCCCCTCTCCTTGTTTTATATTTTTTGTAGGCAGCCTTCTTTTCTCTGACCACTACCTGAACCTCACTGGACCACCAGCATGGTTTATGTGACCTAGCTTCCTTACACTTCACCTTAGCGCAGGTCCTGACTGCCTCATGAAGTCCCGGTTTTATGACCTCCCATCTCTTTTCCACATTTGTCATTGTTGTAATCCCCTTCAAGTGATCCTGGAGAATATTTCCCATGCCCACAAAGTCTGCCCTCCTGAAGTCCACTGCCAGTGTCTTAGATCTCTCCCCCCTCCCCCCATGCTTATTTGAAACCAGACAGTATTGTCATCACTCCCAGTCAGGGGATTCTCTACAACCAGGTCCCTTACCAGATCCGCATCTGCCAGAACCATGTCCAGGACATGCCCATCCCTTGTGGACTCCATCACATGCTGTGTTAAGAACACATCCTGGAAGCCATCCAGCAGCCTCTGCTCCTTGGCCACCTTAGAGGACATGCTTTCCCAGTTTGTACCTGGCATATTAAGGTCCCCCATCAACACCACTCCTTCCCCTTTTGGTCCACACTGGGCAATGATGTTGTCCAGCAAACCATCCTCCAGAACATCATCCATCCTGGGGGGCCTATATACTACACCCAGCATGACCTTACCTCCTGCCAGGGTTCATAAGGTGACCCATAAGGCCTCCACGTTTCCCTCTGCCTCTTCTACCCTAGCAATTTCTATGTCATCTGTAATGAACATAGCCACTCCACCCCCTCTGCCCTCCTTTCTATCCTTACTAAGCATAGTGTAGCCCAGCATGTTTAGGTACTAGCCATGGTTTTTGTTGGCCCACGTTTCCGTGACTGCCACCACATCCCCCCCCCCCCCGAACAGCATGGCCTGGAACTCTGGCAACTTGTTTCTCAAGCTCCTGGCATTTATTAACCCCACCCCTTAACCCTGTGGTAGTGAGGATTCTTTATAACAGATTTAGACAGACAGCTGTAATATAGTGCATAAAAAACACATATTCTGTGTTTGTCAATTTATTGTCCAAAAAGCAAAATAAAGAAAATAAAGGATATTTACAAAAAGGAAAATAAGAGGGTGTTAATTCTTCACACCAATGTAAATCATCAGTACATTATTCTTCTTCCATTAAGCATCAGAATCAAAATAATTCCTAAGATCTTCCTTCTTGACAGTGTGTAAACCTCCACACTCAGCTCTTCTTAGCTCTTGCTCAGTCTCTGATCAGAAAGCAACTGACCATCTTCCATACTCTCTCTCCTATTTACCTCTCTAGCCCTCTGGTGGACATCCTTTTATGGCAGCCTGACGTGACATCAGAGGTCAGATGACAACATCAATTAGCAGGGACACTTTATTTTAAACCTCTACATTTCATAAAACAATGTCCTAGCCTGCCTAGCTTAATGCTATTGTCTATGTCCACCATACAGGCTCTTAAGGAGTCTCTATTCTGAAGAAAAAGGCTAAATAAAACCTTAATTACAGGGGCATGACATCACACTTGAGAGCTGACTCCTCCCCTACTGTGATGTCACAGACTGCTTCTCCCATAAATACAGTCAGTTCTGGGGCTGCCAGCCCTATAGCAGGACCTCTGGAAACATCATCAGGTAATGACCCTTTTTTCTTTTATTTCTGGCTCATTGTAATATTTTAAACCAGAAGAAAAATATTCAGTAGGTATCACTAGGCTTGAAAATGTAAGCAGAAAGGCACGCTCCTTATCTGTTTACTCTTACGCTAGAGAACATCCTGCTTTAAGAGAAATAAACCTTTTTAAAGAAAACATACAAAACAGAAGACAATTTCCAGGGCATACATTTCTTTATAGCTAGAAACAATAACTGCTTGTAATTTATACAAATACTTTCTTTTTTATTTGAGAAACAACATTTTCTGTTTCATACTTAGCTTTGCAAAACAGCTGTTGGCTGAAAACTTCAGCCGTCAGCTCCCATTTCATTTTCAGCCCTGTTTTGTTTGACAGCAAAGCTAGCTTCTTTGCTGTACCTGATACCTGCAGCATTTCTTTATATGGGCATCATGGGGGTTTTATATGCTTAAACTCCCTTCATTCTTTTCTAAGGGAGTGTTTTTCTGTGTTTCCCCAACTGAGTTAGCTCAGTCTACACACTTGCTGCAAGACACAGGCGCGTGAAACAACAGGGGCAAATTTTGTACATTCTTTGGAACTCTGCATCAATCTTTCCACTTCAGAGCCGTGTCCTCTTTATAAGAAACCACTCCTGGTGGTTAAACAATCATTTCAAAACAAACATCGTCTGGGACCAAATTCAACATACTGCTTGCAGCAGCAGGGAACCACTGCTCTTTCTTTATGGCACCAGTTATTTTTCAGGAGCTGCTTTTAAATGGGAACACAGGCATTTTAACAAATAGGGGACAGAAAAGAAAAGAAAATAGATATCAGGTTGGCCACCCTGATAGGGAAAAGAAAGGATAGTCAGAAAAAAGAGGAGAAAGGACAGAGTGAAATAGAACACCTAAGGGGATTGCCTGTTTTGAATCCTCATTCTGGCACAATCCCTGATCCCCTTTGTTGAACCCCACCCAGGTTCCTTATACTTCCATCCTCCCTCTGCTCCTCCCAAAACCACCTCCCCCAGTCTGTTTCCCCCCTCCCCCCCTTGGGTTTGAAGGCTACTTCCTTCATCTGGAGGAGATGGCTTCTGGTCAGCCCCTCCCTTATCCCTACCCCCTCACAAGTTTAAACCCCACCTCTCTTGAATGTAGTCAGCCATATCCTGTTTAAGGACCTCCTTCCCTAACGGGGCAAGATGAAGCCTGTCCCTTATCCTCCAAAACTCCTTCCCAGTTCCCTAACACCCCCAACCCAGTTTCTTCACCCCACTTCCTAAGCCAGTCATTAACCTCTGTGATCTTCATTTTTTCTCCACTGAGGCCTTTGGGTTCTGCAATATCTCTGAAAAGGAAATGTTGCATCCATTATCCCGACAGACTCTGGCAAGTTCTCGGAACCTTGCTTGGATTTCCAAAATGCTATTTCCCTCTAGATCGTTAGTTCCCAAATGTACCAGGAAATCCGGTTTCCCTCCACAGTCCCTAACCAGTTCATACACTATGAACTTTGCTCTGTGCACTGTCAGCCCAGAGATACTCACTACCTTCACCTGTCTATGGCAT
This sequence comes from Neoceratodus forsteri, assembly GCA_016271365.2. Taxonomy (NCBI): domain Eukaryota; kingdom Metazoa; phylum Chordata; order Ceratodontiformes; family Ceratodontidae; genus Neoceratodus; species Neoceratodus forsteri. The sequence goes on along the minus strand of CM057450.1, from coordinate 651,589,864 downwards.
CCACCCCCCTGTCTCTCCCAATGGATACCCCTAATCATCGAGTCTCCCAATAACAGAACCTTAACACCGCCATCATCCTTATGGTTACCTCCACTATGCCCTCTCAACCCCCATCCCCCCTTTATTCATAATCTCAATTCCATGGGAGTCTTCCCTCCTTATTAGAGACCCCCTTGTCACCCTCCCCTTTCTGCCTCCCTTTTTATTTTGCCCACTTAACTCAGACCCCCCTGAATAGGTGTCCCCTTTAACCGGCTCTTATTCAAACCATTTATCCTGGCCCTGATGGTTTCCCCTTCCCCCACACCGCCATCCTCCCCCCTTGTAATAGTACCCCTACCTCCAGAGGACCTCTGTGGGTCCTTTTTACCTAGGACCCCATCCTTGGTACAGACCCCCCTCTTGAAGGGGGGCCCCCTCCCCCACCTTCTTGTCTCCCAGTTTCTCTCCAGTCGTGCTCTCCTCCCTCATGTCTGCAATATGTTGCATCTCCCCCATCTGCTTAACATTTACGCTTCCCCTTCTCCCTCTGGGACTATTTCTATCCTTTCCATTGCTGGTCAGTGATGCCCTATGAGTATCCGACTCCCTCCCCCCGGCCTCTGTATCAGTTTCCTTATTTCCACCAATGCCTTTCTCCCCCTCTAGGTTGCTTAGTAGCTCAAATTTATTGTAACACTCTATGCCAGCCTCCATCAAGTAATCTGAGTTTCCCCTGACTGCCCCTCTAAACTGCCCCTCTTCCTCCCTTCTTGCACTGTTCTCCTTAGGAGCTCCCTTCCCACAGTCTGCTCTTTTAGGCTTCACCACAACAGCCCCTCCTGATTCTTTCCCCTCCACTCTCTTTATATTCGGAATGTTTACCCCGTAAGTTTTCCCCTTAGCGTCAACATCCCTATCTAAGGGTCCTCTGTTCCTAATGTCCCCCTCCTGCTTGCTGTAACATAATGTCCTGTAATTTCTGAGCGTTGCCCCAGCCTCCCCTCAGCCCCACCCTTCTGCTGCCCATTTCCACACCCCTTATCCTTGGACAAACATCCCCAACTCCCCCAGCTTACTCCTTAACCAATATACTTCACTCCTGATATGAGATAGCTGTCTACAGAGTGGGCAGCCTCCTCTCCAGGCCCAATTGAGGTGTGCCACCTCACAGCCTGTGCAACCTACAACCCTTCGGAAGATGCCTGCCATGGTGGAATATGGCCACCCTGTTTGTCCCTCTCTGTTCATAATGGCACACACTTCTTTTCTCAGTCCCTTCCCCCGGAATACAGTGTCTCTCTATATACTGACTGCAGTTGTTTACGAACCCAATTTCAACCCCACCATTAATGTTACCATGTCTCACAAACACATACAGTCCAGTGTGTGTCCAGCCTCACTAACAGTGTGTGGATGCAAACATCAGGTACCATATGATGTCACAGGCCCAAACGTTGTGAATGTGACACCACACATTTGTAACAACTTTACTGAACATGCTAACAGCTAACATGCTATTACTAAGGACTGACATAGCACTACAAAACCTGGAGAAATTTGACAACAACAACATGACTGACAGGTGTGATGTTTTACCTGACATACCATGGTGAATGGAACTAGTTACCATGGTGAATGTAACTCATCACCTCTCAAATTTGTTTAGTTTTTAAAAACTTTACTAAACATTACTAACAACTAGCATACTACTGACTCATACATATGGGTTGACAGGAATGGGCAACCTGACTGGTTGAGTCACTTTGCAAAACTGTATATTAAGTCAGCATTAATCCATGGGCCAGTGGAATGACTGAAGAGTTCTGCCACCAGCTCTTGTTTCGAGATTGAAAAGCAAAGTGTAGGGAAGGCTATTTTCAATTCTGTTAATGAGTGATGTAATGTATTGCAGTATGGACACCAGTTACTTCCAGCGCCATCTCAGAATTTCATATTTGGTACTGATGGTCTGCAGTTCCTCAGGTAGAAGACTGAGTGTGTCCCTTCCCTTCAAAGCCTATAGGCTCATAAAATATGTGCATTGTCTTCCATAATGAATCTGTGTCCTTCCGTTGTGGCCATGTGAAGCTGCTAGCCTCACGCTGCTGCAAAAAGTTGAAATGGTATTTGCCACTCTCATCCATGGTGATTAGCTGACCGATGTAGAAGGTCTTTGAATAATACAAGGCATAAAATGTGTTCACCTGTATATGTTCTTTTGACTTCACCTTCTTTGAACACGCAGATGAAGGAGTGGCTGCATTAGAGTTCTGGTTGGTGCTGCTGCTGCTTGATGGAACAGCCAGAATCTCAGGAACCATGGCAGATGAAGGAGTGGCTTTGTCAGCACTCTGACTGGTGGTGCTGCTGCTTGATGGAACAACTGTAGTCTCAGGAATCATGGCAGATGAAGGAGTGACTGAATAACGCTCTGGTTGGTGGTGATTCTGCTTCTCAGGAACCATGTCCTTGTCAGGATGGGTTGGAAGGGTAGTATCATCAGGCATTGTGATAGGAGACGCTGAGGTCACATGTGTTACTGGCATGTCATGGCTAGAATATCCAGAAGATTTCCGAAGTGTATGTAACTTCCATGATTCCACATGACAAGAATTCTCACATGGGCTGTCTTCCCTTTGACATGGTCTACAGAAACAGCTCAGTCCTCTTGTCGCAACTACGCCATCTGCCACAGCCTTAATACTATGGATCCTCCGTGTTCTAGGTATGGTTCTCACTTCAGGTCCTGCTCACCATTTTATTTGCCTATATGCCACCCAAAAGAAGGTTCTTAGCAAATGGCTACATCCTTCATTGTCAGGCTCTATTGTCCGATTACTTTCACAAAATTTAAATAGTTCTGCATTACAAATCACTGCCCAAAGATTCTGCACCACCTGACTTGCAGCAGATTTGATGACAGCACTTTCTCCATCTGATGGGCCTTTCCCATGACACGAATCAAAAAATGCTCATTCAGTTTGAAACCCATTCTGTATCACTGAAGATGAGATAGAGATAAAAGCCCACTTAGATTTATATTGGCTTCCACAGCCATCAATGAACCGTTTCACTCATTCAATATTCATTCTGTGAATGTTATGCAGATGTTTATTTGCAAGTTCTACAGAATGGTGTACAGTATGGTGGCCATGCTTAAGGTCATTTGATATAAAGTCAATGTACTCAGTAACAGTGTCTTCACATTCATTTTGAATACCTGTAGTATGTGACTACAGGGTGTACTGTGGCCTGTTCATGGTGCCAATGACAGGACTGAATTTGATCTTGGAACTCACAAGTGTAATTCTTGGCGAAGTCCAGTGGCATTATTACCCAACCTATTGGCATTTGGTCTTTCACAGTCATGAACTGATTATGTTGCCATGATGCAACGTGCAGATGTTGGCACAAAAAAAATGACATCTTCTGTTAACACTTCCACAAGTTGAGTCACAGTGGTTTGTTTGCATTGAGCACTTTTCTAGACTGTTTAACCATAGTGTCATTCACGTCTCCGGTCACACTGACAGTCTCCCACTGGAACCATCTGACTTCATCACTTCCATGTTTCTGCACAAATTCCTCTGTTTTTTAAATGTTGCATTGGTACTGCAGTTCTCACAAATTTTGCCAATGCAATTTTTTGCAAAACATTTGTCACCAGGGGTTCATAGGCACATGGTGAGCTCAACAGCCCTATAAATGTTTTCAATTTTGCATTGTGGAAAATGTTTAACATCAGCAAACCAGTTCAAGAATTGCAGCTTTAACTCCGCATTGGCATGGTACTCACACAGGCACTGATCCAGTGTTTATTGCCTGGCAGGTTTGATATTTATTGGTCTCAGACTATGGAACTTAGTGGACCCTATTTTTGTTTCACGGTGTGGCTGGCAAAACTTCTGGTGGAGGCTATTAAGGGTCTTGTCCAAGAAAGCCTTTGTTGGCCCAATCTTTTTGGGAACTGCCTTCTTGTGAGGCAATGATGTAGATGAGGCCTCAAAGTAGTGCTGAACTTTCTTTACTGTTTCTGCAGACAGTTTGGCCTTGTGCTGCTTGTTCCTTGGCTCTCTTTCACCCTTTGATGCCCTCATCATTCTCCTCCAACTGATTCCAAGTGCTCTGCTTCCACCATGGAGCATTTGGTACTTTTTCAGCACCAGAAAAGAACTGATAAAGCTCTTTTTGAATTCCTGTTGCTGTTTAGTATTGCATTCCTTCAGCTGCAACATTTTGTCCTTTATAACCTCAACCATCTTGTCCTTAAGGTTGGTGTGGCAGGTCAAGCTCATGTTTTACTTCAACAGAGCATTCTGTTTTGCTGGTGAGCATGAAGAAATTACCTTTGCAATTGTACAAGCAAACCGTGTGGGTGACTGTGGCAGTCCTTGTCGTGCTCTCAGAATTGTTTTCCTGATAGCATTATGCAAGCATCAGTCTACCATTGTGGTGTCATGGGATGTATCCTGGGTCACACGTGTTTTCCATGAGAGATGCACTGCACATGGCACGGAGTGGGAGAGTGCAAACCAGTATCTCATTCTCTTTATTTGTCTTGTACAGTTCTCACCTTTTTTCATTCAATCATCTGTGTTTCTGACTAGACGTGTTTCTCTATTCTTTTTTTTTTTTTTTTTTAGTCTTTGGTAACTGGGTAAGGCCCACTATGCACAAGTGCCTGTTTTCAGGGGTGACCAAGGTGCACTGGGTGGTTAAGTGACTAGCATAGAGTCACACAGTATGCAAGTGGAGGTTGTGAGAATCAAACCCAGGTCTGGTCTGCTGGATGTACCAAGCTCATTCACAGCTTGTTACTCTAACCTCTAGGCTATACTGCCAGCCCATTCTGTCCCTCCAATGTGCTCTTTCTTCATTCTTCTTCTTCTTTTGTGAATCTTTTCCAGTAGTTTCCTTTGAAGAAGTGGCTGTGCAGTCTGCAGCCACTGCAGCTTGGGCCTTTCACGCTCTGTATCATTGCATTCTTAATCTGGCCTTCTCATTACAGTTTTTCCTCTTTTCTTCATTCTATGTATCTCAGGCAGGAGGCAGTATAGCGCAGTGGTTTAAGGCTCTGAGCTGCAAATCTGGTGATATCCAGCAGACCAGACCTGGGTTTGAACCCCACTGCTTCCACTTGCATACTGTGTGGCCCTGAGCAAGTCACTTAACTTCCCTGTGCTCCCAGGTTGCACCTGTAAAAAAGCTTTCAACTTAGTCTGCTAGTCCTGGTTAAATAACTGACAAAAAAAAAAAATCTCGATAAGACTGTGATTGTGCTTTGCATTTCTCCAAATAGCTGCCTTAACAATCTGGATCCTTCTTCACGTTGTCTTGGTACAACTGACTTCTCTCCTTTTCTGATAGTGCACAGGGGGAAATATTCAGTGCATCTGTGATTAAATCTGCAGCAGATACATGAGGTCTTCTCATCTCCATTGCTTCAAAAACAAACTGAGATAAAAGTCTGATATTAGCTAGGCATTCCTCTCAAAGAACAAGCATTTGTCAATGCCGAATGTTGCTTGCTTCTATGTGCTGAAGGGTATTTGGAAGTCATTGGAGTGCAAATATTGAAAATTTGCGAACTTACGAGCGTGCGTAGGACCTGCGCAACGCACGCTCGTAAAACAGTCATTTTTAGGAATTTTTTCACCAAATTTTCAACATAGCCATTTTAAGACCTCTGCTCATGAACAGTGTCACTGTGATTTTGTTAATGTGTCCCATACATTGAGTTTGCACACCGACTGCGCCATTGTGCGCTACATGGGCGGAAACACGTTTTGGGCAGGATGTGAAAAATGACAGCTGTACTGCTCATAAGGAGGTGTAGTAAAATGGCAATGTTGAAAATCTGGAGTGAAAATATTGAACATTTGCGAACTTACAAGCCTGCATAGGAACTGCACAACGCACGCTTATAAAACAGTCATTTTTAGGAATTTTTTCACCAAATTTTCAACATAGCCATTTTAAGACCTCTGCTCATGAACAGGGTCACTGTGATTTTCTTAATTTGTCCAGTACATTGATTTCGCACACCGACTGCGCCATTCTGCACTACATGGGCAGAAACACATTTTGGGTGAGATGTGAAAAATGACAGCTATACTACTCATAAGAAGGTGTGGCAAAATGGCAATGTTGAAAATCTGGAGTAAAAATATTGAAATCTCGCGAACTTACGAGCCTGCATAGGAACTGCGCAACACACGCTCGTAAAACAGTCATTTTTTGGAATTTTTGCACCAAATTTTCAATATGGGGTTTTTGGGACCCCTTCTCATGAATGATTTCACTGTCATGGTGGTATTTGGGCGAAGGGTGATTTCGCAGTCACTGCACAGTCACTGCGCCGAATCACCCTCAGGCCAGAATAACGCCATGACAGTGACATCATTCATGAGAGAAAAAACCCTATGTTAATTGAGTAAAATTCCAAAAATCCTGAGATGTGCAACAAAGTTGAAACCCCCTATCTAGGCCATTATACAGCTTACCGTCATTTCCTCAGTTCGCGGTCGGCTTTGAAGAGTGCAGGCGTGTTCCCGGTCCACGAAGATCATCGCGCCAGAGTCGGAGGTAAGTATGGGGTGAGGGTGTGGGGAGGCTGGAGTGCGCAGTGGGTGAGTGCGGGTTGTGGGAGGGTGGGAGGCGGCTCAGCAGGACGTTTTGTTTTCAGGTTAAAAAATAAAAAAGGCGTTGTGGGACCGTTTGCCCGCGCTGGGGTGGGCTCCCAGTGTGGCACAAGGATGTTGGGGGCATTCAGCCGACGGGGATTGGGCACCCTCATCGGCCAAATGACTCATTGCCACGCTGGGGTGGGCTCCCAGTATGGCACCTGCCTAACTGGGGGAGGCGCTGGCTCAGCCGGCGGTTGGGCACCCGTCGGCCTACTGCATAGTAGATGCGGGGTGCGCACGCTGTGGGGGAGCCACGCTCAGTGGGCTTTTATCTCTGCTCACCAGCCGTGTAGCCCCCTTTCAATCAGTTACTGGCATTTTGGAGCGTGTCATAGACAGCCCAAAATGCATTGGCTTACAGGGGCCGCGCCTGCCAGCTCACTGACTGAATTGGAGGAGGAGGTGATACACCTCCGAAATCTCCGATGATGGCACTATGTTTCTTGCACATGCGTGCAAGCAACATAAAAAGCAGCAGACAGAGAGGCTGCACAGGAAATAGATGGACTGACACAAGAGGTAAGTACATACCTGACAAACAAAGGCATGAAGTGGACAAGCCGACCAAAGGAGCCTCGCTCCATATTCTCAGGCAGACAGACTGACCAAGGGGGACACACTACACATTCTCAGGCAGACAGACCAACCGAAGAAGATGTGGTCCACATTCTCAGGCAGACAGACCAACCATAGAAGATGCGCTACACATTCTCAGGCAGACAGACCAACCGAAGAAGATGTGGTCCACATTCTTAGGCAGACAGCCCTACCATGGGAGATGCACTCCCCATTCTCAGGCAGACAGACCAACCAAAGGAGACATGCTCCACATTCTCAGACAGACAGACTGACCAAAGGAGATGTGCTTCACATTCTCAGGCAGATAGAAAAACCAAAGGAGATGCACTCCATATTCTCAGGCAGACAGATTAACCATGGGAGACACACTCCACATTCTCAGGCAGACAAACTGACCAAAGGAGATGCGCTCCATATTCTCAGGCAGACAGACTGACTGAGAGAGATGAGCTAAACATCACCAAAGGAGATGGGCTAAACATACAAGAATCAGAATAGCAAAGGAGACTTACTCAAAATTATTTGTAAACAGTTGTTAGTCACTGAAGAAACAAAACATCCAAAAAAGGCAATTTACACAGTCACTTAACAGAAGGTGAAACCAAACAATAACATGGATCTCAATCTCCCCCCCCCCCCACCAAACAAAAAATGCTGCATGGTGCTTAAAATGGCCAAATGCAGGTGAACAAACAAACACAGCTGGAACAAAAGTAGGAGTGCAGTTTACAAAAAAAAATGTAACTGCTTTTAACCCACCAAAAAAGGCTGATACCCCCCCCAGCTGTGTCTGTGCTCACCTACATTTGCCCAGACAGTCCCATCACAGTAGCAGAAGCCACACAGCAGCAAGGATCTCAATCCCACCCACCCCCCACAAAGCAAAGGAGGCTGGATGGTGCTTAAAATGGCAGAACATAGGTGAACAAAGAAACACAGCTGGAACAAAGGCAGGAGTGCAGTTTAAAAAAAAAAGTAAACTGCTTTTGGGCTACCAAAATGGCCAATACCCCTCCAGCTGTGTCTGTGCTCACCTACATTCGCCCAGACAGTCCCATCGCAGTAGCAAGGGCCACATAGCAGCACGTATCTCAGCCCCAACCCCCCCCACCAAACAAGGAGGGCTGAATGGTTGTCAAGATGGTAGTTTGCTCACCTGGTAAGGGTGATTGTGGGAGCACCTTCTTACAGTGCTCCGAGTCTCAACACATGGGTGGTTGGCGCTCTTCTCATAGGCTGATGCACAAAGGAATCCCAAAATCTCAAAATCCGATCCTTCTCCTATCCTTGCTGTTCCCAGAATCCTCAGTATGATATCCTCCAAAGTTCGTCTCTCTCCTGAAAGTAACCTGTTAAGCAACCAAGAAAAAACAGCAGACACCCTGCTTTCCAGTGGTCCCACGAGTGGTCGTTGGGTGGAATAACACACAACACGGTGATGTCATGTCGAAAGCTAATCTTTACTACGTACTGTTGTTATAAACATCTGACACCCTGTTACATAGCTACTGACTGTGTGGGATGTATGTGCTATAACTGTATACATTTAGAAATCGAGAGTTTCAGATACATTCCTAGATGTCTCACTCTATATGTTTGCCTTAACTGTATCACTATATATATATATATATATATATATATATATAATCACACATGCCCACACAATGCAAAGCATCATGGGCTGCATATGCAAATCACCACAGAATGTTATGCTGGTTCAACTTTAAGCAGAATTGCATGGTGCCGAAAGGCCTCTCACACAGTTTGCAAAGGGTGCTAACAGATGACATAGACACGTGTTTCGTCCTACCAGGACTCATCAGTATGCCTCGTCCATTTGACGCCCCAGTGAAATGAACCAGCTACCCTAAGACAGTGTGTCTTGGTTATGTTGTGGTGAACCCATTAAAATAAAAAACTATTTAAAAGACAAAGAACCTCTGTGTGCAAATACTGAGGCAAGAGTTACCCCAAAGGGCATTTGGCTGGGAAGCCAAGTTTCAAGAAAGTACAAAATCACAAATGCCCACACAATGCAAAGCATCATGGGCTGCATATGCAAATCACCACAGAATGTTATGCTGGTTCAACTTTAAGCAGAATTGCATGGTGCGGAAAGGCCTCTCACACAGTTTGCAAAGGGTGCTAACAGATGACATAGACATGTGTTTCGTCCTACCAGGACTCATCAGCATGCCTCGTCTGTTTGTAATGGGTTCACCACAACATAACCAAGACATACTGTCTTATTGTGGCTGGTTCATTCCACTGGGGTGTCAAACAGATGAACATACTGATGAGTCTGGTGAGTTATTTTGCGATAACCATGTCTGTTGTCTGCCCCAGCACCGTGAGGCACGGCACCATGCAGACCTGCCAAGACAGACCGAGGCTCTTGTTCTGTGTTGCCTTGTGATGCTGCACTGTGGGCATGTGTGATTTTGTATTTTCTTGAACAGGCTGCCCAGCCATACTGTGCGTAACCCCACCCGTGTTTGCACACAGAAAGGTTCTTCTTTAAATAGTTTTTTTATTTTAATGGGTTCACCACAACATAACCAAGACACACTGTCTTAGGGTAGCTGGTTCATTCCACTGGGGTGTCAAACAGACAAGGCATACTGATGAGTCCTGGTAGGATGAAACATGTGTCTATGGCATCTGTTAGCACCCTTTGCAAACTGTGTGAGAGGCCTTTCGGCACCACGCAATTCTGCTTAAAGCTGAACCAGCATAACATTCTGTGGTGATTTGCATATGCAACCCACGATGCTTTGCATTGTGTGGGTATGTGTGATTTTGTATTTTCTTGAAACTTGGCTTCCCAGCCAAATGCCCTTTGGGGTAACCCTTGCCTCAGTATTTGCACACAGAGGTTCTTTGTCATATATATTTATTTATATACATATATATATATATATATATATATATATATATATATGTTTCTCTGCAATGGGTGGGATACGAGTGCTGTAAGAAGGTGCTCCTATAATCACTTTTACCAGGTGAGTAAACTACCATTATCTATCGCACCTTCTTATAGCACTCTGAGTCTCAACACATGGGAAGACTGTACAGCAGTATTAGACTTTTTCCTGGGTGGGAGGAGGAACTGGGATCAATGCTGTCTGGAACACTCTGCGACCAAACTCGGAGTTACCCGTTAAGCCTGTGTCTAACCGGTAGTACCTGAGAAAGGTGTGCGGGGACTCCCAGGTTGCCGCCTAGCAAATTTCTCTGACCGACTCGGAGTTTCGTTCCGCCCAAGATGTGGCTACTGCTCGAGTGGAGTGGGCTCTGATGTTAGCTGAAGGGGTGTTACCTCCACTCCTGTAGGCCCACGCTATGGCTTCCCGTAGCCATCTAGCAATAGTGGATCTGAATGCTGCCAAACCTTGTTTATTGCCTTGGAGTAGTACAAACAGCCTGTCTGTCCAATGGAGAGTCTCCGTCCTGGTCAGGTAGGTCTGAATTGCTCGGGCTGGGTCTAGGCTGAGTAGAGTTTCCCTGTGAGGGTCCCCTAACTGGTGGTTGAAGGTAGGGACCAAGATCTCTTGGGATGTGTGGTAGGTATTGGCCACCTTCGGGATAAAGGATGGGATGGGTTGGGGTACGACCCTGTCTGGGAAAAAACAGATAAATGGCTCTCTGCAAGATAAAGCCTGTAATTCGCTAGTTCTCTTGGCTGATGAGATAGCTACTAGGAATATGGTCTTCATCGTAAGTATGGATAAGGGGATGGATTCAATGGATTCAAAAGTTGGGATGGCGAGAGCATCAAGTACCAAACTGAGGTGCCATGGAGCTGTCAGGGTGCTTGGGGTGTGGTTGATAAGGGTTGTGGCTTTTAGGAAAGCTTGGACCAAGGGGTGGGCTCCAGGCAAATGTCCATCGGTTTCTCCCCTTATGGCCCCTATTGCGGCCATCTGTACCCTCAGAGATGTGGCTGATAACCCCTTTTCCAACCCTTTTTGCAGAAACTCTGATACATTCATAATACTACAATGAGATGCCTTCAAGTCCTGGCTCTTGCACCATGAAGCAAATGCCCACCAATGTTTGTTATAGGTCCTGTTGGTGGAATCCCTTCTCTCTTGTACCAAGGTGTCCACCACCATATCTGATACCCCTTGCCCTAACAATCTAGCCCTTTGAGTAGCCAAGCCATCAGTTTCAGCGGTAGAGGGTTTTCGTGCCAGATCGGACCTTGCCTGAGTAAATTGTGTTGGCGAGGTAACCTCATAGGATTGTCTGTTAGCATTTTCCTGATTAGGGTGTACCAGGTTCTCCTCGGCCAGTCTGGGGCTACGAGGACTACATTGCTGCCCATGCTTCGGATCTTCTGTAGCACTGCGGGTAACATGGCTATTGGGGGAAATACATACACCTTTCTGAATGTCCATGGGGTCGATATGGCATCCACCCCTATCGCTCTCTTGTCTTTGAATCTGGACATATAGTTCAGGAGTTGGGTGTTGGTCGCTGAGGCCATGAGGTCGATGTCAAAGGGGTCTCATTTTTTCTGGAGTTCATTGAAAATTTCTGGATGAAGTTGCCATTCCCCCTGTTGTAGCGTTTGCCTGCTCAACCAGTCTGCCCTTGTATTTAAGTTGCCTGCTAGGTGGACTGCTATGAGGCTGAGTAGGTTCTTTTCTGCCCATTGCAGTAGTATTTCTGCCTCTCGAGCCATGGATCTGCTTCTTGTTCCTCCCTACTTGTTGATGTATGCCATCGCTACTCGGTTGTCGGTGAGCATTTTTACGTGGTGTCTTTGGAGTTGACCTTTGAAATGTATGAGGGCTAGCCAGATGGCTCTTGTCTCTAGTATGTTGATTGGGAGTTTTACCTCCCTGTTTTTCCATTTCCCTTGGATGGACTGTCTGTCCAGAACAGCACCCCAGCCTAGCAGGCTTGCATCTGTTTCGAGGGTTCTTGTTGTCTCTCTCCAATTGTGCCCCTTGTGAGAAGGTGTGTGGGTCTGCCCACCATCGTAGAGATTTCTGCACTGCTGGTGGAATTGCTACCCTCTGACTGTAATTCTGTCGACTGTAGTTCCAGTTGTCTAGAAGTAGGTGTTGTAAATGTCTCGTGTAACCTGGCCCAGTCATGTAGGTCTATGCATGCTGCCATGACCCCCAGTAGCTGCATGAGATGCCAAATGGTTGTTAACTTCTTCTGCATAACTGCCTTGCAGTGCACTGTTAACGTGCGGATGCCTGTCTGAGATGGTCTTACAGTGCCTGTCACTGTGTTGAACGTTGCCCCCAAGTGGTCTAATACTGTGGTCAGAGTCAGGTGGCTCTTTGCTTTGTTGATGAGCCACCCGTGTTCGATCAGTAACTGCTGAACTCTGCGTGTTGCTGTCCTTGACTGTTGCACTGTTCTCACCCATATCAACCAGTCGTCCAGGTATGGGATCACATGAATGCCCTCCGTGCATAATTTTGCCGCTAGGGGTGCCATCACCTTGGTGAACAGTCTTGGGACCGACGCCAATCTGAATGGCATGCATTGGTATTGGAAGTGGTATCCCAGAATGCTGAATCGGAGGAACCTCTGGTGGGAAGGTCTGATAGGTATGTGTAGATAGGCATCCTTTAGTTCTATTGAGGTTAAGACATCTCCCTTGCATATCGCTGCAATGGTGGATCTTAGGGTTTCCATCTTGAACCTCTGGTACCGGACGAAGTTGTTCACAAATTTTAGGTCCAGGATAGGTCTGAGGTCTCCGGTCTTTTTTGGGACTAGAAAGAATACAGAGTAGATGCCGGAGAATCTCTCTTGAGTTGGAATGGGCTTTATGGCTCTGCGTGTAGCAGTTGGTGAAGGATGGTCCGTACTTGCTGCGAGGTCGCTTTGTCCCTTGAGACGTCAGATTCTATATATCTGTCCCTTCTTGGGACTGAGTTGAATTCTATGGCATAGCCCTGCGAGATGATCTCCCTGACCGATTCATCATTGATTGATTTGGTCCAGGTTGTGGTGAACTGCTGTAGTCTTCCTCCCACTGCGTCCGTTTGGCCCTGAACAGGCGGATTCTCTTTGGTGGAATCCTCTGTTTGATTTGGCTGTCCTGAACCCCTGCTTGCCATTGTAGTGGGAGCCTCTGCCCCTGTTGCCTTGAAAGTTCTATCTGTTGCTGAAAAAATTTGGTTTGAATCCAAAGGAACGTCTATCCTGTCCCTGGTGGCCTTGACCCCTTTTGGCTCTGCCTGAGAAATGTCGGAATTTATTATTTTGAAAAGACAGTAGAGTGGCTCACCCTCCTTGATCCCTGTCATCCCCTTTCTTTACTGTGAACTCCTCTATACTGGGTCCAAACACCTTGTCTCCAGAGAATTGCAGTTTCATGATCCTAGACTTGGACTCTTGATCTGCATTCCACAGCTTCAGCCATACCTGTCTCCTGGCTGTATTGATGGAAGCTGCTGACCTAGATGCCATCTTTTCTGACACTTTGTAACAGATTAGTCTTTTAAAAAGCACACAAGAACAAACAATAACAACAAACTTTAGCTACTTTTAGGCCCTGCGCCACAGAGACTCCTGTGTCTAACAGAGACTAGCCTTTGGTAAATTCAACTGTTTTAGTGGTCCCTTTACTAAAAAGGGATCTGTAAGAATAACTGTATGCCTTTACAGGCACTCTGGGATTTCAATACAATTTTAAAAACTGAGAAATATTCATCTTACCTTAGGGCTTGGTACAGAGCCAGATGAAAACGTGACCAGCCTTGGAAGATGCACAAAGAAAAACTGAGGATTCTGGGAACAGCAAAGATAGGAGACGGATCGGATTTCGAAATTTTGGGATTCCTTTGTGCATCAGCCTATGAGAAGAGCATTAACTACCCATGTGTAGAGACTCGGAGTGCTGTAAGAAGGTGCGATACCGATAGATAATGGCCAAATGTAGGTGAATAAACACAGCTGGAACAAAGGCAGGAGTGCAGTTTACATGAAAAAAATTTAAACTGCTTTTAAGCTACCAAAAAAGGATGATATCCTCCAGCTGTGTCTGTGCTCACCTACATTTACCCAGACAGTCCCATCAAAGAAGCAGATAAACCACATAGCAGCACAGATCTCAATCCCAACCCCAGCCCACCAAAAAAAGAAGACATCACATTCTTCAAAATGGCCAAACGTAGGTGAACAAACACAGCTGGAACAAAGGCAGGCGTGCAGTTTACATAAAAAAAAAATGTAAACTGCTTTTAAGCCACCAAAAAAAGGCCGATACCCCTCCAGCTGTGTATGTGCTCACCTACGTTTACACAGACAATCCCATCACAGTAGCAGAAACCACACAGCAGCACGGATCTCAGTCCAGTCCTCCCCACCACCACCAAACAAAGGAGGCCGTATGGTACTTGCTCAAATTGGCTGAACACAGGTACACAAACACACGTGGACAAAGGGAAGAGGGCGATGTACAAACAAATGCCTGCAACACATCCGGGTGTATTTGTTACCTATGGTTTGCCACACATTTACACCAGCAAAGGAACCCCTTGCATAATTTAGCTAAACAAAGAAAAGCTCTGTGGTCTTACCTGGTTCTGAAACAGCAAAGAAATACCACTATACCAGAAGTAACCACCCCAAAAAATTAAAAAAAAAAGAAAAGAAAAAAAGCAATGCACAGCTATCCATTAAGCCCAATGACTTGCCCCCCCGCCCCCACACCAGGCAGGTGCTCCTGTGACTGAATTTTGTAGTTTCCCTGAATAATTTGATTTCAGTAACATTTGCTGGCATAAATGAATGTAACTATGACACCAGGCACACCACATGGTGAATGAACATGTAACCCAAAGTGCCTGGTGTCACAAATGTCTCAAAATATTTATTTACACTCCAAAATCCCCCCTACCATGCTGCTTTTGATTGTTTTTAAACTGCTGTCACAGAGTGGCTCTGGAAAGGGTTGGGGCCCTGGAACTCCTTGTGCTTTTTATGTTAGAAAAGCCAAAAGGTGAAAATAATATTACAGATAATGTTGGGATCTTGTTTTAAATGGTAGTATTCCTATTTTGGACACTAAATAAAATAGAGTAGTACAGTAAGCAGCAAAATCTTGAAGGGAAAACAAGGGAAGGGGGCTGAAGCTATAATGGGTTTCCCAATTGTTTTTCCCAACTATGAGAATTTTCTGTTAAGCTGCCCCATGAAGCTGTGATTTTGCACATTGTCGTACAGAGAAAACGCTGTATAGTTCAGCCATTTTTGTGCTTTTAAATGTGCATTCATGAATGTGTTTTAAAACTGTGCTTTGTCTCCAGGTTTATTTCTTAATTTTAAAAGGCACAGTCCTGGTATTAGGAAGTGATAGTAAAGGAGTTGAAAAGGAAATAAGAAAGGCATTTGTAAAAATACCTGTATTAGTGCAGTCATGCTATTATGAGGTGCCTTTTAACTGAAAGGGGAGATGTAGTGAATAGGAGATTTATAAAATGGTTAATCCCCCACCCCTTTTGAGACATGAGTAGCAGAAAAGCTGGTTTCTGAAGGATACTCTTGAGATGGAAAAAAGAAGTTAGCAGCTGAACATTAAGGTTGCTCCTTTCAACTGCTGTGTTTAAATGTTTAGCGAGACGAGTAGGAAATAGAAGCTAAATGTAGTCACATAAAAAAACTAAGAGAAGCAACACTTTAATATGGTTGCTCTGTATCAGTTTCTCTACTTTTGCTGTGCCCTTGATTTGCGGTTTCATTTCCTTAAAGGATACCTAAACAACATTTTGACAACAAACTATTCAAAAAATATGACTCTGTAGGTGACTTAAGGAAAGGCTGCTGTATTCATTAAGGCTAAAACTACATTCATATAATTTACCTAAATGTGGTTCCAGAGCATTTGAATATTGTAAAATCAGCCTTCTAGTTTTAAAAAAACTGTCTTATCTGCTTCCTAAAATGGCTACCAAAAGTGTTATGTAATCACATCATTGGAGCCAAAGTCAGAAAGATATATGGCTCTCTATAGTGCTAACTAGTTATTTTTTCCCCTTGTATAGAATTGTTTCACCCAAATGGTCAAAACCATGGGCATTATTTTGTATAATACACATGTTAGGCCATGGTTCTGTTGATTTTGTTTATTTTAACATGCTGAAATTGTGTTTTAATCCAACCGACTTTCTCTGTGGCAAACCACAGTGCAGTACAAATCGTGAATAACCTGGTGGTCTAGTGGTTATGGTGGATCCAGGATGCTACAATGATGGTGCTGGGGTGGTGCGCATGCTTAATATGCACTTTTTAACATTTTTATTAAACCTTTATATTTTCTGCTATTCTTTTCTAGTACGTTTTTGAAAGAACCTACAAGTGTAATCCATAGTTTGAATGTAAACATTTGTACAATCAATAAATCAGACTTCTTCAACAAAGTGAAATGCAGCAGCAGCATGTAAGTACATTACTATGTGTGTGTGTGGGGGGGGGTGCAGCCACACCTTTCACCACCCCCTAGAGCCACCACTTTCTAGTAGCAAAGTTCTTGTGCAGTCCAATGTTAAGAGTTCGTACTTTCTTGAAACTCAAATATATGCTTGTCTTATCATCTTTTTCCATGGGAAATAATAATAATAAGAATAATCAGCATTTATATAGTGGTTTTCATACACATTGTATCCCAAAATGCTTTACAAGCAATACTAGACTGGTAGTGAAGTGACTGAACATGTAGTGGCAGCCATTTCATACATTAATATCCACACACAGCCTTGGACAATTGCATGAACTGGTTTTATGGGAAGGGGAATGTTGGCCAGGACAATGGGGTCAGGTAGTGATCAATGTGCTGGCAGCCCACATCTTATTTATCATAGTAAAATGCTCATATTTCTCTCCTCTGTCTTCCTCCTTCCCTGAATATAGCAGTACCTTGCAAGAATGGCCTTCTCAGTCCCCCTCTGGTATTCATTTTTCACTATTCCTCCTCACACCAAAAACTGGTGAGCTCATCACCCTTCTGCATCATGAATGCAAGTAGTAGAGTCCCCGTTTTATTTTGACATATCAAATATAAACATATCTTTCCAGTACATCAGGCTGATAGCAACAGGGAACAAGGGGAATGATGGGCTTTTCTAGCCTTAAAAATCTAGGCTACCTTTGATTAGGCACTGCTAAGTGATGGGTGTGCACATCTTTATGCACATCATTTAATGGTGCCTAATCATAGGTGGCTTAGATCTTACACAGGTAGAAAAGCCTATTTTTCCACCTGTGCAATGCAGCAATCAGCCTGGCTTACCAGAAGATCATGTTTATTATTAATTATATGTAAAAATAACATGGGAGACTGTACTAACCACATTCATGATGCAGAAGGGTAGTAAACTCACCAGTTTTTGGTGTGGGGAGCAGGTGAGAGGAATGAATGCCAGAGAGGGACTGAAGAGGCCATTACAGCAGGGTACAGCTATATTCAGATTAGCTGAAGACATGAAGGAGGATGTTGAGCAGATCACTGTGAGATCTGAAATGTGGGGCTGCCAACATCATGATCACTACCTGACTGTGGATGAGAGTAGCCAGCGATGACAAATACTCAGAGTGGCAGGTCTGCACCTAAACTGTTATTTGAATTCAGTGTAGGGAGATTACCCTCAGGTGGGGGGTGTTGACGTTTGTTAGGACAGTATTGAGGGAGTTGTGTATAGCTCATTCAAGATTTGGAAGGGTGGTAGCCAGCCAACTCGAATTGTGGTGTAGATCACAGGAAAGTACTGGAGAAGAATTGCTGGGAACTGTCCTGCAGGGTTCTGCAGATCACAGGTAAAGGAATAGACTGACACTGGAAGTTGGGTGGATTTGCTCAAGGTATTAGTATGCCTCTCCTGCTAATAATATCGTTATCCATTGTAAGTGCAGCCCTTATGAGGGCATGAACAGCAGTTTTTCTGGTGGGTCATAATGCTTATTGCTTTGCCTTCCAGGAAGACATAGTTGTTGGTTAATGAGGTGGGACAAAACACAACAGGGGGACTGTACATACTACCATCACTGTGCAGAAGGGTGGTGATCCACTCAATGTTTACTGTGGGAGCAGAAGTCAAACACTGAGAATGTGGACTGGATAGTGATTTGTGAGGCATTTTTTAACAGTGCCAGTTGATGACACATATTGGTATAGGTGTGCACAACTCTCTGAGGTACAAGATTACAATCTGAGAAATGATAATTCTCTTCATGAGACCATTAGCACATATGTGGCACCAGGCAGTACTAAGGACAGGGTATGGATGGTTGGGTGTTCAACAGAAGGCAGGCTAGATGCAAGAGGTTCACATGGAAAAATAAATCCTCATTTGTGGATTAACAGGAGAGCATGGGCTTTGGAACTGAACCAGATCAGTACTTTGCTCTGTGACCCTGAGCAAGTCATTACACTTCCTTGTGCTCCCAGGCCACACCTTTAAACAAGCTTTCAGCTTAGTGTGTCTCTCCTGATTAACAAAAAACAAAATTCAGTGCATCATATAACCAAAGTGTTGTACTGTAATGCAGTTTGCCAAGGAAAAAGTCAGCTGGATTGCAAAACATTTTCAACAAGTTAAAGTAAACAAAATTAACAAAATCATAGCCTAACATGTGCACTGATTAAAATAATCCACAAGTTAATACATGGTGTTGATCATTCTGGTACAACAATTTAAAACAAAGAGGGAAAGAAGAACTAGTAAGCACTATAGAAATATATGTGGGTCTCTGTCTTTGGCTCAGATGATGTCATCATGACTCATCACTTAACAGACTTGGCAGACATCTTAGGGAGAAACCAAGGCTGTTTTTTTGAAAGTGAAAGGCTGATGTTTACATTTTTCAAAAGCTATGAAACTGCATTTATATTGTTTACATAAATTCAGTTTTAGCATAAATGTAAACAGCAGCCTCTACTTTACCTTGTTATAAAGCCAGATTTTGGAGTTAGCAGTTTTAAAAAACTGCTTGTTTAGGTACCCTTTAAGTACACACACTTGTTTGGGTAATGGTTTTAGGCTTTGTGTAGCAGGCTGTAAAAATGATTTTAAAAGGCAGATTATTTTGAACTACTTCCTGCTTGAAGTCAGTTAAAACATATAGTAGATTAAAACTGCTCAAAGTAATAATAAAACACAGAGAGGCATGCTTGAAATTACCTGTCTTTGTGTTCAAGTAGGTTTGGAAAGTGCTGCTGCTTCAAGTTGCTCCCATGCCTCAGTGCTCTACAGGGTGCTGTCCGACCATAACTTAACCCCTTATACACTGCAGTTACAATCGCAGTCTGTGTTAGTCTCATAAGTAAAACAAACAAATATATATCTTGAACAAAACCAGGTTTTAGGAAATTTATAAAGTGACTCCATGATGATACAGGGTTATATGGTTTTGTTAAACAAAGTACCTGTTGTTATGCCTATGTCTGGAAATATTTGGGGAGTGATCCTGTTCCTTTCTCACTCTATCATGCCTCAGTTCCCTTTACAGCTGGTCTGCCTCTGTGTTTCCTACTATATTGGGATTGGGATTTGTGGGAGGGGCTGGAGTGTTAGAGACCCACCCAAAGCAGTATAATGTTTGTGTAGCTTGAATAAAATATTTTTTATTTATCTTTTGTTGACCAGGTAAGTGCACTAGACAAATCCTGCCTATTTTCAGGCACGACCCGGAGGAGGGGGATACAGATGAATGCCAACTGACCTCGAACCAGATTAAGCTGTTGGTGGTATTTTTAGTGAATGAGGGAAATTTGGCCAGGACACCGGGGAAATTCCCCTACTCGTCAGAGGGGGAACCTCTGTCCAAGATGGCGGACCCACCCTTGCCTTCTGAGGAGGGAGCTATGGAGGTGGGAGATTTGGTCTCAGCTCCTACCTCTGAACAAATGGAGACCACAATGCCAACAATTGATGTTTTGCCTGTTGCTGTTCCTAATTCAACTTTAAGTTCTGATGCTCATACTAAGGCTGTTATACCTAGCCCTCTGCTTACTTCTTATGGAACTGACTTGCTGACCTGCGTGCCTACCGTCGACTTACTGGAGGATTTTACTTCATCTGACTCTGAAAACCACTATTTGATAGCACAAGAGATCCAGGAGCTTTTTGCAATGGTGGAGCGCCATTTTGCTAATGCAAAACTGAAAATGCACAGAGATATGCAACGCCTGAGAGCCGACAGCATAGATGCATCTTCCCCTCGGGTGGAAATTTTTGAAGATTCACCTGACTTGTCTCCTTTACTGCCTGTTGCTGTGACAGGCTCTGACCCGACTAGTGCATTGGGAGCTGAAGCCCTACAGCCTGCTCTCCTGCCAACTGCAGTACAAACGGATTCATTTTCCTTTTCACTACCTGCTTCTATTTCATCGCAGAGCTCCCTACATGTACAAGAATCATCTACAGTAAATATTATTAAAGAACCTACCTGGACTGTTGAATCAGCGTTGAGAGGTGCTGGCTGGATCCAGGGTACTGTTCCAGGAAGTTGGAAGTCTGGTCCATCTCCAATTCGGTCCCCCTGCCCTGAAGATTTTCCAGAGCTACAGAGCAAGATAGGTGCTTCAAAAGTCACTACTGACCCCTTGTGTCTCCCTCATGAACTGGAGCTTACACAGAACCCTGTGTTGGATTACCTGAAGGGTTCTTCACCTCAGATTCCTCTTTCTACTACTTCTGTAGAGGCTCTGGCTCCCCCATCACCACAGCCCCGCCCCCCCGAATTTCAGGACCAAGCCGGTCATATTCTTCTTTCTTTAAATTTCCAATTCAGGCTGCTAAAGACACAATGCTGTTCACTTGGCATATCGGGGGGGGGGGTTACCTGAGCCACCTGATCAGGTCTATGTGGCACGTACACTGCTAAAGGATTCTTTAAAAATTTTTTCCCATGAAATATATGCGTTAATTCATATCTCTGGTGAAACCACGTTTGACATTAGTTTCCAAACATCTAGGGGACTGGAGTGTTTTTGGTCAAAGTATAATTCTCTGTGGACTACTGCATTATGGACCCCATTTCAGGCTATTCCTCTTTCTAAACCCATTTTTAAGGTGATCACTGTTCTGTTTCATAATGAGGGAGTTGAGGTGGAGGATGTGGTGTATTGGCTGAAACAGCATTGTGACGTCCAGGGACAGCCTGAAGCCATTTTGGATACCTAGAACATTTGGACTGGGGGCTGGAAGTTTAAAGTCTTGTTACGATCTAATGATTCTGGGGTTGTACATCTGCCTAACTCTTTTTTCATAGGCCGAGATAGGGGGGTCTTGTTCTACCCGGGTCAGCCGAAGGCTTGCTATCGGTGTGGTGACCCTGCACATCTTAGTAATGTATGTGATAAAATGAAATGCAATGTCTGTGGGGAATTGGACCATGTAGGGGCACACTGTTTGAATGAATGTAGATGTAACCTATGTGACAAACAGGGGCACACCTTTCAGAATTGTAAATGGGCTGCACATAACCAGGAATTTCATGATGGCGGAGTGGACCAGCGCTTTATTATTACACAGGCACAGAAGGCCCGTCTCCGGACCACCTTGGCTGTACCTCCCCCTAGGGCAGCCCAGCCCTTACTGCAGGCTTCAGTGCCTGTTGTATCCTCTGAGGCCGTACCTCAGATGGTTTCCTTCACAGATGACCCCTTGCCTGAGATTTCTCATGTCCCTGATCCTGCCCAGTCTAATTTTCCTGTTCTGGACCCAGTCCCAGGTCCAAGTACTATGCCCCCGCCGAGTGCTTACAAATGTCATACGTAGAAGGTCACTGAGAAATAACCCTCAGGTTGCACCATCTCCTGTGAGTGGTCGGACCCCCAGTGCCCTTATCTAATTCTTTTGAACTTCTCCAGCCCTTTCTGATGATGCTGGAGGTGAGTCAGACTCTTCCTCCATAGCTTCTACTCTCCCTAGCGGTACCACTGACCCTGAGTTGCAACTTGGCACTGGCCTTTCTCAGAGCGTAAGGCCAGAGTAAAACTAAAGGGAAGAAGGTGGTTGGGAAAAGGAAATTGTAAAATATGTTTTGTCTGTTTTCCTTTTTTTTTGTTATGTTTCACTTTGTTTGCCATACTATTAATGTAAATAGTATGAAGCGTATGGCTAAAAGGAGATTGATTTTTTCCTTTCTACGGCTTTTGCCTTTGGGTTTAATTTTATTACAGGATACAAGACTTCATGCTACACATGAGATACGATCAAGCACAACAGGACTGGTTACTGGGTCCTTCTTTTTGGTCGATTGGTCAGGATTCTTGTTCGGGACTGGGAATATTAATTAATAGCCCAGACTTCCGTTTGCTAAAATTGTTTGATGTAGCCCCTGGTATGGCGCTTATTATAGATTTTGTTACTGGGTCCTGTCCTTACCGGGTGATAAACATTTATGCCCCTCAAATCAAAACTGAACGCATAGCTTTATTTACTTTGCTTTGTCCTTATTTGCATACCTCCTTTCAGGTATTGTTTGCTGGTGACTTTAATTGTGGCCTGAGTCTTCAGGATAAGAGCTCCTTTGCTGCTACAAAGAAACTGTTTTGTGATTCCCACGAATTGGGTAAATTGGTTCAAGTCGCCCACTTAATGGACTCTTATCTCCCCTTTACTACACAACACACCCCTACCTTCCAAAAGGGTAAACTAGCCACACGTATTGATTATGTGTTTTCCTCTCCTACAGTGCCAATTATTTCTGCCAAAGTTCAAGCGGTTGAGTTTTCTGATCATAAGCTGCTTTCTGTTGGTTTTGGTTCTGTTGTCTCTTCCCTTAAAGATCCAGGTATTTGGAAATTCAAAACATCTTTGTTGCAGATTCCAATGTTTATGCAGTCTTTCCTGTCCTTCATACAAGCCCGTAAATCTGTTTTGATTTGTTATGAAGATCCTGTTCAGTGATGGTTAGACACGAAACATGATCTGGTCACTTTTTTAAAAACTTACAGTCATTTAAAATGTAGGAGGGAATACCTAGACTATTTGCAGAAGAGGGTACATTTTCAGTCATTATTAACCATAGCATACACGACAGGGCAAGACCTTACTCAACAAATAAAAGTCCTACAGAATGATATGTTGACTTTCCAATTCAGGCAATCACAACAACTTTATTACCAACATAAATTCTGTACTCTTGGAACACGTGATGTTATTTGTCCTTTTGAATATAATTCCCATCAGTCCGCCCAAAAAAATATGACGTGTCTTCTAAATTCAGAAGGGACCTTATGTTCCTCACAAACTGAGATTTGTCATATTGTAACAAAGTATACTACAGCCCTTTTTTTTCCCCTCCCTGCTGTGGCTGGTAACAGTGCGACTTTGTATAGTGGCCTTGATATCCCAGCTCCCTCACAGCTATGTCAGGACCAGGCTTGTTCTCCTATCATGGAGCAGGATTTGACACTGGCTATTCTTCATTACCTGTACAGAGAACTCCTGGTCCGGATGGTCTCCCTGCTGGCTTATATAAAGTGCTGGGTGACCATTTGGCCTCAGAACTTACATCTGTGTTTAATTCTCTGTTAACATGTGAATCTCTCCCTTTGGAATTTACTAAAGGTACTTTGATTTACATTTATAAACAGAAAGGTGATATCCATTCTCTAGAGAATTGGCAACCTTTATGTATGTTGAACACCAACTTTAAGCTCTTCATGAAAATTATTGTGAAGCGTTTGGT
This sequence comes from Neoceratodus forsteri, assembly GCA_016271365.2. NCBI lineage: Eukaryota > Metazoa > Chordata > Ceratodontiformes > Ceratodontidae > Neoceratodus > Neoceratodus forsteri. The sequence continues at coordinate 651,565,946 of CM057450.1, read as the reverse complement.
GAGGATAGCGGAGGTGGTTTTGCATCCCGCCCAATCCTGTTCGGTGCCTCAAAGGAGAATTTCTGATCATTTGATCCTCTTACAAGAATTATTTTCTCATGGCTATGCAGGTCTGGCTTCAGGACTTGTTGTTTCCGTAGATCAAAAGGCTGCTTTTGATTCGGTTAGGCATGATTTTTTATGCAAAGCACTTCATTTTCTGCATGTACTTGATGTTATGGTACGCTGGATTTGTGCTTTCTATAGAACGGTGACTGTTGTGCCTGTAGTGAATGGCTGGATAGGACCCATGATCCCCATAAAACGGGGGGTTCGTCAGGGCTGTCCTTTAAGCCCGTTGTTATATGTATTTTTTCTTGATGTTTTGCTCCATTGGCTGAATACTAATTCTCAGATTCAGTCTATTTCTAGTGGTGCCTTATGCTTGCCTTACAAGGCTATCGCATATGCAGATGATGTTTGTTTTCTTGTAGCTGATGCAGCCTCAGTGGTTCATTCTCTCCGTGAGTGCTCTATTTTTGGAAACTTCTCTGGTGCTGTTTTAAATTACACTAAAAGTCTGGTTATTTGGGTCGGTTCAGCACCTCCCCCTCGAATCGTATTGGCCCGTTACGTCTAGTTGAGGGCCCTATTAGCATTCTGGGAATTTTTTTGAGGACACAGGACTCAGATTTGTTTAACTGGAATGTTAAACTGCAACAAGGTAAACTTCAGGTGGCCTCCTGGAACCGGGGCAGATAGGGAAAAAAAACGTGTTTTCTTAATTAAAAACTATTTGATCTCTACTTTTTTTTTGAGTTATGTATTCCTGTTCCATGACAGCTAGAAACTGCTGTCTTTAGCCTGTTTTTTCAGGTTCTTTGGGGTAGTAGGTTAAACCCGATAAAGCGGAATATCACTTATTTACCTATCCCTGAGGGTGGCGTTTGTATGGTTAACCCTTTGTTATTTTTTTCTAGCATTTTTTTCACTGCAAACCTTAGGCCTTTATTGATTCATGCCCAAATGTGATGGGAACCTTGGTTTTATGATTCTTGCAGGATTTGGTTTCATCAATGGGAAACTAATTCCTTAACTGTGTTAAGACAGACTGTTGGTATACCAACTTAAGTAAAACATATGTTTTTACATCTCAGACAATGGAAGGTGTCTGTTCAGATGTTATTAAATCATTCACATAAAGTTTTATATAAGAAATTACTCCTGATGGTTTGTGCTGTATCAGTACCCTTCGATAAGTGTCCTGGTCAGCACCTCCCTTCCCTTTTGTTACTGTGGAAATGTAAGAGGGTTCCAGACAAAATGTGGGATTTTCATTGGCTTTCATGCCATGAAAAGATTAATGTAAAATCAAATCATAAACATAAGCAGTCCCAAGATAGAATGTGTTCTCGCTTATTATGTATTACAGAACTTGAAACTATCCCTCATTTATTTTTTGACTGTTCCTTTATCAAAAATTGGTGGTCCTTTTTGGCACAGGCATGGGATACCCCCTTGCTTCAGTCGGTTACTTATTTGAATCTTGTATATGGGGTTTTTCTCCCCAGTGGTCAAAATGGCACCAGGACACTTTAAACCTTGTTTTTGTCTGCATTAAATGGAATATTTGGATGGTGCGTTGCATGTTTTCTTTGCAGCAAAAGGACTGCTCCTATTTGGAGCTCGAAAGAAAGATTGTACAAGATTTAAGAGAAATTTATGAGCATGAACGTACTCTATACTCAGGTACGACACTTTTGGAACTTTGGAAAGCTCTTCCTTGGATCACTGACTTTGATTTTGCAGTTACCTGAATGATTGCATAATACTTATCCTGTGTTTCCTTTGTTTTGTATTATGCTTTGTGTACTATTGTACGATTTTTTGTCTCAATAAAACTTTCCCCTACTCTGTTCGATAAGTGCCATGTGATCTTTAACATCCACCTGAACTACCACCAATCCAGGTAGATGGGACCTCAGTTTAACATCTCATTCGAAAGACGGCACCTCAGAAGTGCAGCACCCCTCTCATGCTGCACTACAGTGTCAGTACTGGGATATTAACCCAAGTGTCAGATGTGGGAACTGAACTCACAGCCCTCTGATCTCCCGTCCTCAGAGGCGAGTGTGCTACCTACTGAGCCACGGATGATTTCAGAGTTAGTATGAGACAGGTTTTGATATACCTGTGCGAAGTGTATGTTCCTTAGTGAATTATTTTGTATTTCTGTTAAATAAATAATGTATTTGTTAGGTTCAATATTGTGGGCAGAGCAAGTAGATCACATGTGCTTCTGCCTGTATAAAAGGACTGCCAGTGATGATTTAAGTTAGATAGGATTTGGGGTCTGGAGAGGAACTCTGCCAAATGCTCCAAAGTGCTAGACTTTATCTAATTTATTCGCATTTTGTTATGTTAATTGCTGTCGAACCAGTTTGCTGTAATACATGTGCCCTACTTTGAAGAAGAAAGAAAGAAATCTGAAATTTAATGACTGCTGATGTGTCAGACTGCCAGTGTTGTCCACTTGTTCACCTGCACCCTGTGACAAGTGCCCTGAATCCTGAACAGTAAGCCCTATAGCCAGTGATATTTACTTCTTTGTCACATACTTAACACCAGTGCTCAGCATGGTGATCATAAAACAGGGCCTACCTTGAGTGATTGTAATGCAGGCAGATGGCTGTGACACAACGACTTCTCTCTCCAACTGCTCCAAAGGTAAATGGGGCTCCCCTTCAGTGTTTGTGGTTTTTTAAACCACAAAATGGACTCTGCCCACTGGCATGCCACATCGCGAGTTCTGGCTGATCCAAATGAGGGCACGCTGACGGCAGCGTACGTGTTGAACAGCAGAGCATGCGTGATGCAAAATAAGCATGGTATGAAAGGTTGCCAACTGGGAGACCAAAAGCACAGTGAAAGAACAGGAGGGAGGCAGCAGCAGGGAAGCTAGTAATGCAACAGAGATTGGGGGTTCCAATACGGGAGCATTTAAAGGCACAGCTGCACCACAAGCTATTTGGGGAGGCTCTGGATGAACATAACATGCTGTGACAACAGCAGTTACGTTCACTGTAGTAAATGAAAGGGTGAATAAATGTTATATAGACCATTAGAAAAGCGTCAGATTGTTTGCAAACAAGGCATACACATATATACTGCAGAAAAAAATTGTATTGTGGGGCAGACATGAAAAACAAAAGTACTTCAGAGGAAAATAAAACAAGAGGTTTTCAATGTCATGTTTTTGCATACTAAACAACAGCTAAAATGCTGGTTGATTTCTTAAAAAACTGCATATGAACACCATGAAATTGGATATCCTTATTTAATATCTCTGCTAATGACCCACTATGAATAGCAATACCAAGGGCATTGCTGACATAGAAACATAGAAACATAGACTTTGATGGCAGATAAGGACTGCTTGGCCCATCTAGTCTGCCCATTTCCCTACCTACAGGATAGGCCGCAGATCCTAGTTAACCAACAGCCTATTTCTTCCTACCCCCCACAAGAATTGCCTTATGTCTGTCCCATGCATTCTTGAATTATCCCACAGTTTTAGACCCCACAACCTCCTCAGGAAGACTGTTCCATGCATCCACTACCCTTTCTATGAAATAATACTTCCTCACATTGCCCCTGAACCGCCCTCCTTCTATCTTTAAATTGTGTCCCCTTGTTCTTGCAATTCTCTTTTTCTGAAAGATGCTACCCTCTTGAACTTTGTTAATTCCACTACGGTACTTATAAGTTTCTATCATGTCCCTCCTCTCCCTTCTTTCCTCAAGGGTATACATATTAAGCTCCTTTAGTCTCTCCTCAAATGGCTTCTTTTGCAGACCCTGCACCATTTTAGTTGGCCTCCTCTGGACTACCTCTATCCTGTCTATGTCCTTGCGGAGATGGGGTCTCCAGAACTGGACACAGTACTCCAGATGGGGTCTCACCAACTGTCTGTACAGAGGGATAACAACTTCTTGTTTTCTGCTGCTGATGCCTCTCCCTATACATCCCAGTATACCCCCAGCCCTCCCTACTGCCTTCTCACATTGCTTGCTAACCTTAAGGTCATCTGATATGATTACCCCCAGGTCCCTTTCCTTTTTTGTTGTTGTTACTACCTCCCCACCCATTGTGTATTCTTCCCCTGGGTTCTTGTTTCCCAGGTGCATTATTTTGCACTTCTTTGCATTGAATCCTAGCTGCCATACTTCTGACCATTCCTCCAACCTTGCCAAGTCCCTTTTCATCCTTTACACGCCTCCTTGTGTATCAACCCTGTTGCAGATCTTTGTGTCAACTGCAAAAAGGCATACTTTTCCTTCCAGTCCCTCTGCAATGTCACTGATGAAGACATTAAAAAGGACTGGACCAGTACTGAACCCTGCGGTACCCCACTAGTAACCCCTCTTTCTTCAGAGTGGACTCCATTTACAATTACCTTCTGTGTCCTGTTGTGCAGCCAATATTTTACCCAGGCTACCACCCTGGGACCCACTCCCAGACTGGTTAATTTGACTATTAATCTTTTGTGTGGGACTGTGTCAAATGCCTTGCTAAAGTCTAGGTAGGCCATGTCCACATCCCATCCCTGGTCTACTACTTTGGTCACCCAGTCAAAGAAATCTATTAGATTTGTCTGACATGACCTTCCCGCTGTGAACCCATGCTGCCTTGGGTCCTGTGCTCCACTGGCCTCTAGGTACTCAACTGTTCTTTCCTTCAGCAGTGACTCCATAATTTTCCCTACCACAGAGGTCAGACTGACAGGTCTGTAGTTTCCTGCCTCTGTCTTGGTCCCACTTTTGTGAAGGGGAATCACATCCACCTTCCTCCAGTCCTCAGGTACCACACCATCCTCCCATGATTTATTAAAAAGAGCAGCCAGTGGTTTCACTAGTTCCTCCCTTAATTCTTTTAGAATTCTGGGGTGAATTCCATCAGGACCCATTGCTTTGTCCACCTTCAGTTTTAGGAGTTCTTGCAGAACCCTTTCTTCTGTGAAAGGACTGGGATCGATCCCCCTATCAAGAGTGCTTCTGTTATTTGGATTAGGCACTTCCCCCTCCTCTTTTGTGAATACTGAGCAGAAATATTCGTTCAGTATCCCTGCTTTTTCACTGTCCCCCTCTGCCCACCCACCGTTCATTCTATTCAGCCTCACTATCCCTCCCTTTGTCTTTCTACGCTCACTGATGTACCTATAAAAGGTTTTATCCCCCTTCTTAACTGAGTTGGCTATCTTTTCCTCAGTTTGGGCCTTTGCTATTCTGACTTCCCTCCCTGCTTCCTTCTGCCTTAACTGGTACAGCTCTCTGTCCTGCTCCTTCTGTGTTTCCTTATACTTCCGGAATGCTATCTTTTTCTTCCTGACTTTCCACAGTCACCTCTTTTGAGAACCATAGTGGCTTTTCTTTCATTTTGATTTGTTTATTTGCTTCACACAAAGGCTTGTTGCCTCTGTGGTGGCAGTTTGATGATTCACCATTGTTGCTCTACACCTCCTTCTAGCCTGTTTGCTAGTGCTTTTCTGAGGCACTCTCCCATCTTGCCAAAGTCAGCCCTCCTAAAGTCCAGTACCCTCACTTTTGTATGGCTTGACTCTGTAGCTGAGTTTAACGTGAACCACACTGTTTGATGGTCACTTATCCCCAGATGGCAACCCACTTCTAGATCTGAGATCCTCTCACTGCCCCCGTTTGAGAGTACAAGGTCTAAGATTGCTCCTTCATGAGTGAGTTCTGAAACTAGCTGTCCAAGGCCTGCCACCTGTAGGGCATCAAGAATGGCCCTGCTCTTGGATGTGGCTGCAGCAAATGTGCTCCAGTTAACATCTGGCATATTCAGGTCTCCCATCAACAGTATCTTCCCTTTCTCTGCCATTCTAAGAATGCCTTCTGACATTTTTGTGACAATTTTGGATTTTTCTGCATTGTCAGTTGCATATATATACTGCCCATTGGTAACCCCTTTTCATTAACTGACCCAACTGTGCATGCTCAGAAATGAAACATTTTTATTAAATATTTTAAAAACTACTTAACAGCTGGACCAAACATCAACAAAAGCACATACCTTGGACCACACTTGGTCAAACCTGAAAGTTTCAGGTTTCAAAAACTCATATTTTTATGTTTGCTTGTGTGCATGCACAAGAAACATTATGTGGCAGCTTAGGAGAGAAGGGGATTGTAGAGGTGTGGCACTGTGGTGGCCAATGCTGGCACCACATTGTTGGGCTTGGCAGTATTCAACCAGTGCAGGCTCAGTGTCCTGATGACACTGGTTCTGCAGAGTGCCACTAACTTGTAATGATTTTGCCACTTCAATCAGGGGTCACCTCGTCATTGCAGCATCAGCCATTCCGCTGCAATGAGGGAGCGACCCATCATTGCAGGGCAGTACCTACCTTGCCTGGTGTAACATTTCATCAATGAGGCAACAGCTATGCCACCTCAGAGCCCCATGAAAGCCAACGGGGGTGCCCAATCCCCCTGTTGGCATGCCCCAACCCAGTTTCTTTACTGACAGGGGAGCCTACTCCCCGTTGGCATAATGCCCCTCCCCATTTGTTATGTGCCAAGAGGGGTGCCCAATCCCCTTTGGCTTCAGTCCCCCCCTCCCAAAACGCAGGTGGCACACTGGTAGCCCATCCCCATGTACAAAAACCTTTTTGTCTTCCCTGAAACCAAGAAAATGGTCCCTCACAGTGTCTTGTGCCCCCTTCCCCAGCCCGCAGCCATCCTCAGCGTACACTGCCTCCCCACACTGTCCCCACCCCATACTTACCTCTGGAGTCCAGTGCGACAATCTTAAGTGGACCAGGAACACATCTGCACTCTTCAAAGCTGACCACGAACTGAAGGAATGCCGGTAAGGCATACAATGGCATAAACAGTTTTTTTTTCAACTTTAATACATATCTTGGGCATTTTTGGGAATTTTGGCACTAAATTTTCAACATGGGGTTACAGGGACCCCTCCTCATGAATTCAGTCACTGTCATGGTGTTATTCAGTCCTGAAAGGTGATTTTGTGGTCACTGCACAGAATCACCTTTTGGGACTGATTAACCAAAGCAGCAGTGCCACTGAAACAAGGTGGGCTCTCAAAAAGCCTATGTTACAAATTTGGTGAAAAAATCAAACAATTACTGTTTTACAAGTATGCATTGTGCAGTTTCCACGCATGCTCGTAACTTCGTGAATTTGTAATGTTTTCACTCCAGATTTTCAGCACTGGCATTTTTCCACACCTCCTTATGAACAGTGCAGCTGTCATTTTACACATCCTGGCTGAAATGTGTTTTTGCACTTCTGGCACAGAATAGCCCGGTCACTGTGGGAAATCAGTTTTCGGGTCAGATTAAGAAAATGACAGTGACACTGCTGAAGAGCAGAGGTCCTAAAACGCCTATGGTGACAAAAGTCCATAAAATGACAATGTTACAAGTGTGCATTATGCAGTTTTCACGCACTCTTGTAACTTTGCAAATCTGTGATATTTTCACACCAGATGTTCAACACTGGCATTTTTTTACACCTCATTATGAACAGTACAACTGCCATTTTTCACATCCTGGCAGAAATGTGTGTTCACAACTCCAGAGAAGAATAGCGCAGTCGCTATGGGAAATCAGTGTTTGGGAGAGATTAAGGACGAGCAAGTGAGAGAGAGAGAGAGAGAGGGAGTGAGTGAGCTCAATGGAGCTCTGTCGGAAGTGCAGCAGATTTCTTTGTAGGCAGAAAAAGGCACCAGCATGGGTAGGAGCCCAGTACAAAAGGGCAGCCTGCAGCGCTGGGAGAAACAGACCGAGTGAATGGTGGGGTGAGCAAGCTCAACTGAGCTCTGTCTGGACTTCAGAGTTGCCCACCCTCCGCCCAGGGTCCTGTGTGGTCCTATATTACAGCAGGTTCTCTGGGGTGGAGACAAAGTAATGATTGGATACTTTTAGGATTGCTGTAATAATACAGATTTAGTTGTCCTGTTTATTTTTCTAACTGTGCTAAGTACTGTGCTATACTGTTAGGATTGTTGTAATAATACATATTTATTTGTTCTGTTTATTTCTCCAACTGAGCTGAGTAATACGTGCAATAGGATTTCTAACTGGGCTAAGTGAAACTATATGAGGGCTGAGAACAAAAAGTATGGTAGCTGAGGGGTGAAAAATGGACAAGGAGGCTTTAGGATTGCTACAGTAGTACAGTATCTAATGGATGAGATTTGAGACTGAATTAACCCAGTCGGCAAGGGGGCAGTAGGGGGGACTAGTGTGGGGGGAACAGGAATTTGAGTAAATAGGGGCCTAACAGTTGTAGTAGGGTACAGAAACTGGGAGTAAGAGCCCGTAACATAAGATGGGGCCCAAAATGGGTCAGGTGCCACATGTCAATAGGGCGAGCATCTTTGGAAGGGTGGTGGGGTGTACAGGGTGTGGGTCCGCCATGATCCTGGACTGGGCTCGGAGGATAGGGGGGTGTATGGTCTGTAGACAACTGGCTGGTTTGAAGGAGGAACTGTGGAGGTTAGAGAGGACTCCAGGTGACAGGGCAGATGAGTATAGTAGGCATCCTGGCTGGGGGACAGGGGATGGCAAGGGGGTGGGGAAGAAAAACTAGGGACTGAAACTGACCCCAGTATCAGAGGCACTAGCAGAAAAGAGAGGAGAAGGAAGGGAGTTCCCGAGGTGATGGGGGCCTCCTGATGGGGGAGGAAGAGACCATAAGGAGTACCAAGGGAGAGAGCAGATGGTTGTGGGTAGGGAGGGACCAGAGGACAGACCGGGGGAGCACAGAGGGCAACAAGTAGGAGTGGGAACTGGTAGGGGGAAGAGATGTAGAAGGGGTATTGAAAAGGAATAGATTCAAGCCTCTGCTATGGGAGAGAGAGGGGAAGCAGGAACATACTGAAGGGGGGAGGATAAGCGGGGCATGACAGGGATGGCAACAGGTGGGGAAGAGATAGTGAGGACAAAAGGGTACAAGGCGGCCTAGTAAGGAAGGAGGGGGATGACTGGAGGAGAGAAGGCTATGGGAAGGGGGAAGGATGGGAGAGGCATCATTTTTAGGGTTGAAGGGAATGGGCGCTGTAAATCGACAACAATGGTGATAGGAGAGGGGTTAGAAATTAGCTGAGGAGGAGGGGAGTTCAACATGGGAAGCCCAATAGGAAGCAGTCTGGCTGGGAAGGGGTTCAAGGGGGATGGGAGGAATAAGGCAGATAAAAAGGCTGAGGCTAAAGTAGGGGGTGGAGATACAGAAGTCACAGAAGGTGCAGCTGGTGGGGGTAAGAGGCAGGGAAGAATAAATACTGGGGTGGTGGAAGGGGCATTAGAAGGAAAAGGGGGGTAAGGGACGGGGAGGTACTCATCCTAGGGGATTCTATACTGAAAAGGAGAGATAGGGTGGAAGGTGGGAAAGGCACAGCCATATTTGGGGTGAAGCTATCCCTGGGTTGACTGCAGCAGTGGCAGGTCAGGCACTGCTCAAGTGTGCAAGGAGGGGAAGGGGGAGGAAGAAACCTCATCTAGTGTTGCATGTGAGTATAAATGACTTGGTGGGGGAGACTGTGGAAGTAGTGAGGGGGAGGTGTGAGGAGTTGGGCAGGCAGCGTGAGGTGGTGGGGGAGTTGGTAGCATTCTTGGAGGTACTCCAGGTACCATGTGCAAGCATGAGGAGGAAAGGTTAGGATCGAGGAGTTCAACAAGTGGCTGAGGGATTGGTGCCACACCAAAAATTATGGATTAGTGACTAACTGGGGTAGGGTCTGGGGGAATAGTGACTTGTACTCGGGGACAAGCTACACTTGAGCAAGGAGGGGAGTATTAATGGTGATATTAGAGGGGCATATCTCTACTAAGGTGGATTTAGGCCCAGTGGCACTGAGGGCTGAGGTGCTGGACACCACACCGTGCGCCATGCAGGTGACCCAGGTTCAGGAACAGACTCAGGCCACCAGGGGCTGGCTGGGGAGAGGAAGCATTGAGCATCCCACCACTGCTCTCCTTCCTCTGGGGTGGGTGGGTGTATGGCATTGCACTGCAGTGGCGGCTGGTGGAGGCCAGCTGCACTGCAGTTGCGTGCTCGAGAGGTGGGAGTGAGGAGGGTGTCGGCACTAAGTGCCTTTGATGCCACTGCACATCCTGCTCCTGGGGAGAAAATGGAGGTGGAAAATAGTGGGGCGATATCGCCGGCTGATGGCCATGCCCTGCACCTCTGGACACGAGAGCAGTCGCCCCCAGGGGTACAGCAACCTGGGCGAAGGCTAGTTTCTCTTGCTTACACGACCTGGTCCGGGGTGTGGGAGCTGGCAGCTGGAGGTCGCTACAGCTCACTCCGCTAGAGGAGAAATAGTGACATGATAAAAAAACTAAGGTGGATTTAAACTAGTGAGGAGGGTGGCCTTAAGAATGAGGTTAATAGAAAGATCTGGACAGGGGAGCCTAATAAACTCACCACCTAGATATAGGTAAAGGCGGAGGTGTAGCAACCCTGGGAGGGGGCAGGCAGAGTGGCCTGAGTGTAACGTACAAGGCACCACCACCTGGTAAGAATAAGGAGGAGAAAGGGTGCAGACTATCAGGAGGAGGGACACATATCAAAAAGAAGAGTGAGAAGAAGGAGGGGTACAGGTGGAAAGTGATCTCTCTCAATGCAAGAAGCCTAGGGAGCAGAAGGTGGACATTTCTGCAGTGACAGAGACTTGGGCCACAGAGTACCATGATTGGGATTTGACAATCCCGGGATACAGGATATATAGCAGGGACCGGGGGTTGGAAGATGGGGGCGTTGCACTCCATATGAGGGAAGAGATCAAATGCATAATGGATGAGAGAGAAGAGGAGAGGACAAAGGCACTTTGGGTGCAGCTCCTGGACTCCAAGGGCAGAAAGCTGAGGCTGGGAGTGGTGTACAGACCACCAGCTCAATCCGGGGAACTGGATGGGGAGTTGGCAGAGCAGATAAGGAGGGTGTATTGAAGGAGGAGTGTGGTGATAGTGGGGGATTTTAACCTACCAGGGGTTGACTGGAGCACCCCGGCCATTAGCAGTACCAGGGAGCAAGTGCTCCTTCATGCACTCCAGGATGGCCTTCTGATGCAATTGGTAAGTGGGCCTACAAAGGCTACAAAGCTCTGGACCTAGTACCAAACCCTCCAGCTGTACCGATTTGACCAGTACAATACCAGCTTTCTAACTGTGGTACTGCATTCTGAGAAGGTTTCACTATGTATCGAATTTCTCAGGGCTGGGGGGCTGCCAAAAATAGTTAAATTTGTGAGTTTCCAATCTTGATAGCTGCAGTGTGACAGTTCATGGTGAAAGGCTGGGATGCATGTGGTCTGAGCAGAAAGCATCCCATCTGGCTCACCTGTGACCCTTGGAACTTGAAGCAACTGCAGCCTGGATGTTTCCCTTGTCACATTTTGGCAGGAGTGTCTGTAACTCTGACTAGCTGAGCTGTCACATCTTTGAGACTGATTGGCCGCGCATCTCTATCCTCTCTCCTCTATCTGGCCGTGGTGAAACGCAGCTCTCTGCTCCTTTTTGGAGAATCAACGCTCAGTGCTACTAGTTTAAATTACACACTTACTGTACTAGCATGTTTGTCAGTGTTTTGTATCTCCGAGATGTTGGTCGGGGTCATCTGTGGATGGACGTCAGTCTCCATAAGACAGAGATTCTCATTGTTGATCGGATCCCCACTCAGAGACCAGCAAACTAACAGCAGAGATTCGTAAGACTAAGAGGTTCTTTTTGTGTTAACGTCAAGAAATCTGTACAGGCTTAGGGTGTTATGGCACCGGGTAGACTATTGGGATTAATGTCAGTGGGGGTTGCACATATTTACCTGCGTGAGACCAAGGGAACACAAGGAAGATTAAAGAGTTCTCATAGTTCATACATCGAATAGCATTTGTTTATGTATGGCTATGAGTACATTGTTGGAGGAAGCTAACTTGCCCATGTAGGCAAACCATTCTGCAATGTACAGTAGGTGCAGAGGGACCATGCCATTTAGACAGCAGATGCCATTTAATCCCTAAGGCTTTTGTAAGTAGTCACCTGTGCGGAATGTTGTGGAGGCACACAGAAGAACAAAAAAAGGGAGAAATCTATGGAGTAGGCATCAGAACCCAACAAAAAAGGGAGAAGATTCCTTTTTACTTTCCTATAATTACCCACAGTCAAAGTGCCACCTAGTGTAAGTATACAATAAACTCAATAGGGTACTTACTCCCTCATCACTACTCCCTCCCTCCCTGCTGTCAGATCTATGATCTGTCCACTTGCTATTAAGCCAAGATTAACACACTTATGATTCCTAACTATTTCATCCCAGTTACTTCTAGTACCCTATGGCTGGACAGCCAATGCTAATGTGGAAATTAGCAAGTTAAATTCTCCATAAATGTTTTTAGATGCATAGAAAGTTTCAATTCATGACATGCTTAATGCAGCTTTAAAGCAGCAGCCCAAAATATAAACAAATCTGATGGGTGACTTATGTTTATTCCTAATGTGGCACATTAGGACTAAACAAGTCACCTATCAATTAGTTTATTCCTGATGATGCCTCCATGGGATAGGGCAGCCTGCTATGCTGCCAGACTCCCTTGGAAGCAGCTCACTAATTTTGCTCACTCACCACTGCACTGTGAGCTGCTCGCTCAGTTAACAGCTTGCCATGAGCCTCTTGCTCATCACAGTACCTGTACCTGTTTTCATACGTCAAATGTTGGAGGGTCTGTAGTACTGGCAAATGGGGAGGCAGTGAGGGAGGTAATGGTGGATGACTCACTGGCGAGTAATGACCTCTGAACAGTGTGGCTCATTCTTGTGCTGGTCAGGGAGACAGGAGGCACGGGCACTAAGGTGGTGGACTTTAGTAGGGTGGACTATGGGAGGATGTGAGCAATACTGCAAAAGACACTCCAGGATATAAGGCTGGGGATGGATGCAGAACAAAAGTGGGGAGTCATAAAGACTGGGCTAACAGAGGCCACAGTAGCCTGCACCAGGACCAGAAGTAAGAAGAGCAGAGCCAAGAAAAAATGCTGGCTGAACGAGGAAGTGCTGCAAGGGGTGAGGGCAAAGAGGGCTACATACCAGAAGTACAGGAGAACAGGACAGGGAGAGGATAAGGAGGCTTACGGGAGTTGGTCAAGGGAAGGTTGGCCAAGAGGGTGAAAAAACTAAGGCCTCCAGAGAATTAAGGTTAGCTCAGGGCATAAAGGGAGGGGAAAATAACTTTTTGGGGTATGTCAGGGAAAGAGGAAGTGCAAGGAACATATTGTGAGGATAAAGTGAGGAGCGGATTGGGTGGAAAAGGGGGAGGAGCAAGAAGAAATTCTAAATGAATATTTCTGCTCCATTTTCACTAAGAAGAGGGATGGGTCCACTACTAGCATGGGTTGGGGGGTGGGGACAGGGGGAGGAGGTGATGGATAAAGGGATTGCAGGGAGTATGGTGCTAAAGGGGCTTGGTTTCTTGGTGTTGTGAGGCATAAGAAGGCATTAGCCCATCGAGAATGCCCCCCACAAGTTTGTGGCACTGTACATTGAGGACTTAATTAGTGGTTAACTACAAGTCCATACCCTTTTTAAACATTTCAGAATTTTCACTGTCAACTAGTTTTTGTGGAAGTTTGTTCCACATTCTGGGTGCCATTATTGTAAAGAAGATCAGTCTTTTATTAGTTTTGACCTTTCCAACCTCTAGCTGTTTGGATTGCAACCTTGGTACTAACTTTCTGTTACAGAACTGAATGCCAGATTGTTGCATTAAAATTGGTGATTGAAGAATTTTAAACAGGAATAAAAGGTCTCCTCTCTGGCACCTTATTTCCAGGGAATGAAGGTCCAATTTGTGAAGTCTGTCTGGATAGCTTAGTTGTGCTAAATGGGTACCATTTTAGTTACCCTTTTTTGTATATGTTCAACCCTTTCTCTGTCTTTTTTTTAGGTAGGGACTCCAGAATGGTGAGCCGTAATCAGAATGTGGTTTGATGTATGTTTGGTAGAGGGGGATTATGCATTCTTCTGTCTTTGTGATGAAGGCACAGTCTATTCTTCTAAGTAGTGCATTGTAATTCTTTGCTAATTTGTTGCAGTAGTCAACTGAGGACAGCTTGTTGTTGATTATGATACCAAGGTCTTTCTCTCTATTTGTTGCCTTTAATGTAGTGTTGTTTATTTGGTAGGTTTGTTTTGGGTTATTTTTTCCTTGATGAATTACGGTACAATTTCCAGTGTTAAAGTTCTTCCTGTTTGTCCTTTCCTAGGTTTCGATTTCAGATAGATCTTTGGTTTGTTGATTTGTGCCACTTAGTGAGTCTACCCTTCCCCTAACTTCGTGACGTCGGCAAATTTGGACAGTATATTGTTTGAGCTGACTTGCATGTCTGATATAAATGGATTAAACAGTGTGGGTCTGAGGACAGAGCCCTGCGGTACCCCACTAGTCACCATCCCTATGTCTGACAGTGCGCCATTGATTTTTATCTGTTGTGTTCTGTCTGTCAGCCAATGGTTCACCCAGGTGGCTAAATTGCTGGGGAGGCCAAGGTGCAGAAGTTTATCAATTAATTTCCCATGTTCCACCAGGTAAAATGCCTTACTGTAATCTAGAAGCATAACATCCATAGGGGTATTAGAGTCAGTGGCCTGAGGGCAGTAAGGGTAGGCAAGGCACCAGGTCCCAATGGCATCCACCCCAGGGTGCTGAGGGAGATGGCAGAGCTGTTGACTGAGCTGCTGTAAGATCTGTTCAACACCTCCCTGGAAATGGGGGGGTGTGCCCCAGGACTGGATGGTGGCCCGTGTGGTGCCCATACACAAGAGTGGGCCTAGGGAGGAGCAACGAAATTATCGGTCAGTCAGTCTCACGTCAATAGTGGGTAAGCTTATAGAGGTGATACTGAAGGAGAGGCTGGTGGCATTCCTAGAGAGTAATGGACTCCAAGATGGGTGGCAACATAGGTTTGTCTCAGGGAGGTCTTGTCAAACCAACCTAATAGAGTATTATGACTGGGTGACAAGGAAGTTGGACAGGGGCCATGTGGTACATGTCCTGTACTTGGACTTCAGTAAGGCCTTTGATACAGTGCCTCATGCGAGACTGGGGGGGGGGAGCTGATGGCAGTGGGGGTGGGAAAAAAGCTGACTAAATGGATAGAGAACTGGTTACAATGGAGGGTGCAGAGGGTGGTGGTGGTGGGGGAGCTCTCGGCACCCACAGCAGTGACAAGCGGGGTGCAGCAGGGGTCACTGCTGGGCCCAGTGCTATTTGGGCTCTTTATCTCTAATATAGCACACAGACTGGGGAGCCGGGTTAGTCTGTTCTCAGAAGATACCAAACTGGGGGCGGTGGTGGAAGAAGAGCACAGATGGGAAAAACTGCTGGGGGACCTAACCAAACTACAGACATGGTTGGTGGAGTGGCAGCTACAATTCAATGCAAAGAAGTGTAAGGTGATGCACCTCAGGGCTAAGAACCAGAAGAGGGACTATTGGTTGGGGGGGGGATTGAAGCTGGAGATCACAGAGGAGGAGAAGAACCGAGGGTGTTGGTAACTGGGAGCATGAACAACTCCGCACAGTGCAGGAAAGTAACAGTGAAGGCAAACAGGATGCTGGGCTGCATCACAAGGTGGTTCTCATCCAGACACGGGGATGTGATCCTACCTCTCTACATATCATTGATCAGATCGCACCTGGAGTACTGTGTGCAATACTGGAGGCCATACCTAAGGAGAGGTATAAATTTACTGGAGGGGGTGCAAAGGAGGGCAACAAAAATGTTAAAGGGGATGGATGGAAAGGAGTATGAAGTTAGGCTGAAGGAGCTGAATATGTACCCACTGGAGGAGAAGAGGGATGGGGGGATGTGATTGAAGCATTTAAATACCTGAGGGGGTAAATAAACCTAGCACTGAGGAGGTGTTTAAATTGAGGAGTGGAAGAGAGATGAGGGGGTATGGACTAAGGCTGGAAAGGGGACATTTCAAGAGGGAAATGAGGAGGCACTACTTCATCGAGAGGGTGGTGTCTAGTTGAAATGCACTTCCAGAGGGAGTGGTAACATGTAGGACAGTCAGTAGCTTCAAGAAGGAGCAGGACAAAGCAAGAGTCAGTGGGCACAGGCTGGGACAAGCAGGGAGGAACTGAGGGGGGGGAGGAGGCTGGGGCAGCTGCCATCTAGAGTGCTAGCTGCACACTTGGGCAGACTTACATAGATCAATTGGTCTGTTCTACTGGCAGGTTTGTATGTTTGTATGTATGTTCATATGTAAAATCACAGTTACTCTGTTCATGAGCAGAGATCTTTTATTTATTTAGTTTTTGTTTACCGGGTAGGTACACTAGCCATGGTCATGACTATTTTCAGGCACAACCCGGGAGGATACAGTACAAAAAAACAATAAGATATGACAATGTTTACAGGAACATCTTTTAGGGAGTAAATATCAAACAGAACATCAAACATTACAACAGTAAACCTTAATAATAGTTAATGCCATGAAAAGTGTAGATAGATTCAGAGAGAGAGAAAAGGAATTAGAGAAAAGAGCTGAGTGTAAGTGCAGGACAGTGCTGGTATTGGGGGGGGGGCTAAGGGGTTTGAAGCAGGAGCAAACATTTGTTGAGACTAGATACTTGCAGAGCTCAGTCTTAAAGGCCTTGTGAGAGGGAGCAAGGCACACAGCTAGGGAGATGGAGTTCCAATATTGTGGAGCTAGAACAGTAAAAGCACTTGCATCCTTGGAGGAACTGTACCTAGGGTTACAAACAAGGGATTTCTCCACCGAGTGCAATCCATAGTGGGAGGTCTGTCTGACAAAGTACCCAGCAAGTGACATAGGAGTTTGTGAAGCTATGATCCTATTCATGGTAGTGCCGAGAGAGTAGGCCTAGTCTCCTTTGGAGGTAGCCAGCCCAGGTCCGAGTAGAGGAGATAGTGGCATTTAAGTCAGTGGGCAGAGGAGGCATAGCGACAGATGCTGTTGTAGGTGACGTCCCACTTGTATAGACTAGATTTGGCCACAGCAGTATAGGTGGCAATACCATAGGTGAGCGAGGGGAGTAAAATACCTCATGCTGTTGCTAGCCTGGTGGAGGGGGTTAACACATTGCTGTTGCGGTAGGCAATGCCCAGTTTTGTGTTAACTATCTTGCAAGCATCTTGTATATGGAGATCAAAGCTTAGTGATTGGTTGAGGGTAACACCAAGGTATTTAAAAGAAGTCACAGATCCTATGGTGGAGCCATCCAAGGCCGTGACTCTGAGATTACTTTGGGAGTGCTTGATTTTAGGGTTTGTTCCAAAAAGCATAACTTTGGTCTTTGAGTCATTTAACAGCAGTCTGTGGTTTGCCAACCATGACTGTGTACTTTGAAAGTCAGTCGACAGTAGCTGATTTATGACATGTATGTCTTTGGCACTGGTATAGAGCACTATATCATCAGCATACAGAAGTGAGGAAGTCTCCGATAGGGTAGATGTGATGCCATTGATAAAGATGGAGAAAAGGAGTGGGTCGAGGATGGAGCCTTGGGGCACCCCAATATTTAGTCCAGTCTTGCATGAGAAGGCAGAGTTGTATTTGACCATTTGAGTCCTGTTTGCTAGGTAGCTGTCAAACCAATTTACAACATTAGGTGCAAAGTTTAGTGAATGCAGGGTAGCGAGGAGGATAGGGTGGTCAACCAGGTCGAAGGCCTTTGTCTTGTCAATGTAGATTGCCCCTGTGAGAAGACCAGCATCCATAGCAGATAGGGTGTCGGACGTGAGTTTGAGGAGGGCAGTAGTTGTGCTGTGATCTTTGCGGAATCCATGCTGTGGCACAGTTAGAAGCTCATATTTCTGTAAGAATTCAATAGTTTGGGTTGCTACAAGCTTTTTGAAAATCTTTCCAAGGACAGGAAGGATGACAATGGGTCTATAGTTTTCAGGGTCTTTGGGATCTCCTTTTTTGAAAACAGGGGTGACCCTTGTTGACTTCCAGATATCAGGTACTTGACTTTGACTAAGTGAGAGAGTGAAGATCCTTGCTAGTGGTGCAGCTATAAAAGGTGCCACCAGTGTTAATAGTCTGGGTTCCAACGTGTCTGAGCTAGTAGCCATAGTCTCCGAGACTTTCCATAGGTGGGAGAAGACATCTTTACATGTAATTGACAGGAAATAGAAGAAGGGGCCTGACCTATCAGGAAGAATATTAGGAAGTTGCAACACTGGGAGGGAGGAGGTAAGAGGTGAGAAGTCAGAGAATTTGCAATTAAAAAAGTTTGCAATGGTCTCAGGGTTGTTACAATTTATGCCTTCAAGAATCATGTCACTAGGTGACGAGAGCTGGTGAGAACCCAGAAAAGACTTGATATGGGACCAGAATTTTCTGGAGTCACCATAAGAGTTTGTTAGCAATTCTTTGCAGTAAGAGCTTTTTGCATGCTTGATGTCTTTTTTACAGGCATTCCTCTGAGCTCTGTAGAGGTCATAGTCACTTTTCAGACCGGAGGTTTTGAACCAGTGTCAACTCTTATCCCTCCTCTTTAACTTGGTAAGGAGATCGGTCTTTAACTATCGGGTTTTCCTAAGCTTGACTTGACGTATAACCAGATGACAATGGTGGTCCTGTTTGGCTAGTAAGTTGTTTAGGAAGATATTTAGGGCAGATTGAACATCAGTAGCTTTATACAAATCAGTCCAGTCAGTGCAGGAGACATTCTGTAGAAAGGATTGGGGCTCAAGGCTTTCATAATCATGGAAGGTGATGAGATGGGGCCTAGTCAGAGGTGGGACAGCTTGCCCCATATGCAGAAAGTTGGGGAGTGGTCAGTAATACCATCAGCTAAGGTGCCAGAGTTGAGAATGTTTTCAGGATGATTTGTCAAAATCCAATCCAGCAGGGTGCTACTATTTGAGTTTGGGGCTAACCTGGTAAGCTCAGTGATCAATTGGTGTAGGTTGTAGCTTTGGATCTTTGAGAGTGACATAGCATGGGTATTGTCAAGCCAGTTAATGTTTAGGTCCCCAAGCACTTCATTTCTACCAGCTAATAGCGATGTTTTATCAGGAAGATCATCCAGACCCTTTATGCCATTTTTCGGTGGATTATACACAAAAACGATATGCAATTTCTTTGCCCCCAGTGAGAGAATTGCATGTTGCACCTCACAATGGCCTTGGGATGAGGAGTGTGTAGCAGAAAGGTTTAGGTGGTTTTTGAAATAAATAGCCGTGCCTCCACCTCTTTTACTTATACCTCTGTCATTCCTCAGTAGATTATAGGAGGGTATTTGGAGACGAGAATCCTGGACAATGGGTTTGAGCCAAGTTTCAGTTAGGCAAATTATATCAGGTTCGTGGAGGGCAGTCCAGGTTTCTAATTCTGCAAAGTTATGCTCAAGGCTTCTAATGTTATGGTGAGCTATGAAGAGACCTCTGGTGGTGGGCACTGAGCTTGTAGGGCCTGGGCAAGGATTCAATTGCACATCCCCAGAGAGCAGAATAGCCAAGATGAGAAGATACCATAATTTGCGATGGATGAAAGGGGAGAGGGTTAGAAGCCATAAGGGGCATCTTGCAAGTTTACAGGAGGCTTTGAAGTTTGAGATCCTATTTAGCGGGGGGGGGGGTGGAATTGCATAGAAATGGGAGCAGTACGAGAAGGTTTGAGAAAACATAGTCATGGGAGGGAGCTTGGATAGGAGGGTCTGCTGGGTTAGTAGGGGGTACTGCAGTCAGGGACGGGTGTAAAAATGTCAAGGTGGTTATGAGTAGTAGTACTATTATATATTTATCCATTTCTTAGCTGCAATCCTTAAACTCTGCCAGTGTTACCTACCAGGTAGAATACAATGGGTTAGCAGGCACAGAAACCCCTAGTGGTTGGTTCTTATAAGCGTGCAATGGGAGAGTAGACTCTTAGTCTTCTGAGACCTATATAAACAACAGCCCACCCAGGGTGGGTGAGGTGGGAGGCAGGTGGGGAGCTGGTGCAAAGCACCGGCAGGAACAGAGCTGTGCTGAGTCGGCGGTTCTTGGGAGCATGGGCAGCGGCTGTTTCAGGGCCGGCCGCACCACTCAGGAGTCCAGGGAAGTCCTCCAGTGGAGGGGGAACCTGCACTGCTGTGCTGAGTCAGCGGTTCTTGGGAGTGCAGGCGGTGGCTGTTTCAGAGCTGGCCGCACTGCTCATGAGTCAAGGGAAGTCCTCCAGTGGAGGGGGAACCTGCGGTCAGGTTTCCCACTGAAAAAACAAGCAGGAAAGCGCTGTTATTACTTCACTCTAAATCGAGAAGCGTGGGTCTAGCAGAAGAGAGCTGTTGTTCTGTTAAGCATTGGGCATGGGCAGACAGGCCAGGGAGACAGTGAAACAGCAGGAGGTGGAAGACAGGGCAATTTGCAGGTGGTAGGAACAGGGTGAGAAAGAGAAAGAGAGAGAGAGAGTTTCAGATAGAGAGCCAGGGGAAGCAGAGAGGCAAAACAGCAGATTGTGATCAAACGTGGCTTACAAGTTTAAGAAATATACATTCAGTTATGCTCACATTTAAATTTTACACAATGCAAAAGAAATTACAGCTTTTAAAACAGGTTGTACCACACTGGTGCTGTAAATGGAGTTTCACAGTGGCAGAAGGCTCATAGAATACAAAGAGTGTCGAAACAGAGAGCAGCCAATCAGGGGAGATTCAAGGAAAAGCACTCGATTCCAGTTGGGTAAGAGAGCACCGTACCTGCTGCGCTGAGCTGGCAGTTCTTGGTAGTGCAGGCAGCAGCTGTTTCAGGGCCAGTTGCAACACTCAGGAGTCCAGGGAAGTCCTTCGGTGGAGAGGGAACCCACGGTTGGGTTTCCCACTGCTGCGCTGATTCGGCGGTTCTTGGGAGTGCAGACGGCGGCTGTTTCAGAGCTGGCCACACTGCTCAGGAGTCCAGGGAAGTCCTCCAGTGGAGGGGGAGTCTGCGGTCGGGTTTCCCACTGCTGCACTGAGTCGGCAGTTCTTGGGAGCACAAGTGGCAGCTGTTTCAGGGCCAGCCGCACCGCTCAGGAATCCAGGGAAGTCCTCCGGTGGAGGAGGAACCCACTGTTGGGTTTTTCAGTGCCTATGTTGAAAATTTGGTGACAAACGTCCATAAAATGACTGTATTACAAGCGTGCATTGTGCAGTTTCCATGCACCATCGTAACTTTACAAATCTGTAGAAGTTCCACTCCACATTTTCAACACTGGCATTTTTTCAGACCTCCTTATGAACAGTACAGCTGTCATTTTTCACATCCTACCCAAAATATGCGTTTAAACATCTGGCATAGAATAGTGTGGTTGCTGCGGAAAATTAATGTTTGGGACAGATTAATAAAATCTTAGTGACAGTGTTCATGAGTAGACATCACAAAATGCCTATGTTGAAAATTTGGTGAAATAATTCCACTAAATGACTGTGTTACGTGCATGTGTTGCACAGTTTCCATGTATGCTCTGAAGTTCAAGCATTTTTAATATTTTCACTACAGATTTTCAACATTGCCATCTCTTCACACCTCCCAGTGAATGGTACAGATGTCATTCTTCACATCCTGCCCGATCTGTGTTTTCGTACATCTGGCGCACAATGGCACAGTCTCTGTGGGAACTCAAAATTCGGGACACATTGACAAAATCACAGTGCCACTGTTCATGCGAAGAGGTCCCAAATGCTTTCATGAGATGGGAGTCATAAAAAGGCCATGTTGAAAATTTGTAGTACAAATACCAACAAACGCCTGGGGCGTTAGGGTTTCTAATCATAACGTCCAACCCTGTACAGACTGACAGGCATCAGGGGTGTGCTTTTGGATTGCCGACTGTAATACTCATGCAATTCCACCCTCCACTCTGCAGCCAGTAACAGGCATCAAGGTGTGCCTTGGACTCTTCGACCCCAGAGTTCACCCCATTCTCCTATATTGTACCCATTTCAGCGCATGTCCTTATGGAGTGGGGTGACTGTTAAGCCGAACACTCGAAGGCACACCTCAACATTTGTTGGTGTCTGCAGGATAGAGTGAGGTGAAATGGCATGAACGTTATGGAAGACAACCCAAATGCATACCCCAATGCCTGTCTGTCTCTGCAAGGGGGAGGTAGGGTTGGCGTGAAGTTCAGTACTTCACTGCCATTCCTACTCTGCATCTGTCTAACGCCTGCATTTCCAATGCTAATACCAGCAAGCAAACATTCGGCATTTACAAATGCTTGTTTTAGTTATGTGGTGGCAAGCAAAGGTCTCAAAATTTTCAAAAATGGTTAGTTTTACATTTTTATGCACCTCTGTAACTTGGCCCCCACTTAACTGATCTACATGAAATTTTCAGGATAAAAAGATCCGGATACAAAGGCCATACGTTCCAAATTTCTTGTAAATCAGTTGAATGGGGCAAAGTTATTAAGGTGCAAAAATGTGGGTTTAACATACAGTAGAACTGCTTACTCAACCCTAATATGCAGGCAGTGCCGTGCCTGTATAATATATACATTCATGGCAAAAAACTTCTTTAATGCAGTGAGGGTTGTTACAAAAGTAACAAAAGCAGGGAAATGTGGTGTTGGGGTGTCCAACCCTAACACCCCACCCCCACCCTACAGACACTGAGAGGACTCGGGTCTGTGCCTTGGGGTCATCAGCCGTAATGCTCACCCCATTCCTTAAGTAAATAAACTGAGATGGGTACAGTATAGGAGAATGGGATGAGTGTTAGGATTAATAACCCCAAGGCACAATCCAACACCAGTCAGCTGGAAAGTATAACACGGTGGTTTAAGGCTCTGAGCTGCAAACCTAGAGACCTGGGTTTGAATCCCACAGCCCTCACTTGCATACTGTGTGATGCTGAGCAAGTCACTTAACTTCCTTGTGTTCCTAGGTCACATCTGTAAACAAGCTTCAGCTTAGTATGTCTCTCCTGGTTTAAAAAAAAAAAAACTCTAATGTCACATTTCCCTACTTTTGTCGCTTTAGTAACTACCTGATGCATTAACAAAGTGTTTTGCAATGAATTTCCTTACTTTTTCAGATAGTATAATCATACCCTTACTTGTCTGTGTGAGCTGTGCACATGTATGTAGGTGTGGAGGATCCTGTACTTCCATTTATAAGACAACAATGACCAAATTGTCAGCATAGCCATCATATTACCACACCTCATGTACCTCAGTACATAACATTTTCAGATCCACGGCAAAACACAATTCTGTGCAGCTGCAATGCCATTCCACGCCACAGGTGTGAAAACACATCTTGAACAGGATTCAAAAAATGACAGCTGTGACATACATCAGGTCAGGACTCAAAATATTAAAAAATTACCAAAGGGGCGTTGATGAGCAGCTAGCAAGATGGATGTGCCACCACTCTGCTCCGTGCTAATGGCTGATTAAAAGTTAAAATTAGGGTGGAAAAGCTGACCTCGTAATATTGCAGCGGTACCAATCTGCTCGGGAAAGAGCGATGGACGATTATCTCATGCCCAATACTGGAAAAAGTCAATGGATTGCTGGTAAATCGGGAAAGAAGACAACGGTTTCCATGGCCTCCACATCAGGTGAAAGCGTGGGCAAAATATCCTTATAGCCGAGATTGGTGCATTAGGCCGGGAAATATCAGGCCAAGTAATTGTTACGCTGGAGCCCAGATTGTTAAAACTGGAAGGAAAAATTTATCTTAAACTCCAAGAAGTGCTGGAACAGCAGACCATGTACTCTAACAGGATAAAGGAGGCTGAAAAGCATATATCACGCTTGGAAGACAAAAATGCAGAGACCCCAAGGTAAGTCGCACAGTTACAGAAGGAATTAGAGGAATTAAAAGATGCCATGGATTACCAAGAAAATTATTACTGGCGGCTCAACTTGCGCCTCAGAGGTTTGCTGGAAGGTGCAGAGAAAGGGGATATAATGGGCTTGTGTGCCCAGATCCTTCCAGAGCTCTTGGGAATTCAACCAAAGAATGGCCGCTTCAAGTTAGAAAGGGCTCAACGAGCCATGATGCCATGACAATTGGGAGACCAGCCCCCGTGGCAGATAATTGCTCAATTCCACTCCTTTCAAGATAGGGAAGCAATCCTTACAGCCTATAGAGGTAAGGGGGTGCTGGAGTATGAAGGGACACGTATATTCATCTCACAAGACTATTCCTTATGGCTCCTTCAGAAGAGGAAGGTTTTCAACCTGCTCGTGGCTCAACTGAGAAACCTTAAGGTCGAGAATTTCACAATTTATCCTGCAGTGCTAAAGATCAGATATGAGGGGGCAACCTACTCCTTCTGGGAGCTCAATAAAGCAGAACTTTTCGTGGCTGACCTGCAAAAGAAACTGGGCAAGTGATGGCACTTAGGAGACTTGTTAATTTGTTGGACTGAATGTTGGTTGCCGTTGCAACATTAATGTTCTGAAAGTCTCCCCGTTCGTGTAGCCTGGTCATGTGAGGTGGAAGAATGCGGGGTTCCTTGTACACTCAGAGTTCTGAAGATATGCCCCAGGGCCTTTCTAGATGAGAGACTGGGTTGAGCAGTATCCCTGCTTTTTCACTGTCCCCCCTTGTGGGTGGGCAGAGGGGGACAGTGAAAAAGCAGGGATACAGAATGAATATTTCTGCTCAGTATTCACAGAAGAGGAGGGGGAAGTGCCTAATCCAATTAACAGAAGCACTCTTGATAGGGGGGTTGATCCCAGTCCTTTCACAGAAGAAAGGGTTCTGCAAGAACTCCTAAAACTGAAGGTGGACAAAGCAATGGGTCCTGAAGGAATTCACCCCAGAATTCTAAAAGAATTAAGGGAGGAACTAGTGAAACCACTGGCAACTCTTTTTAATAAATCATGGGAGGATGGTGTGGTACCCGAGAACTGGAGGAAGGTGGATGTGATTCCCCTTCACAAAAGTGGGACCAAGACAGAGGCAGGAAACTACAGACCTGCCAGTCTGACCTCTGTGGTAGGGAAAGTGATGGAGTCACTTCTGAAGGAAAGAATAGTTGAGTACCTAGAGGCCAGTGGAGCACAGGACCCAAGGCAGCATGGGTTCACAGTGGGAAGGTCATGTCAGATGAATCTAATAGTTTCTTTGACTGGGTGACCAAAGTAGTAGACCAGGAATGGCTGTGGACATGGCCTACCTACACTTTAGCAAGGCATTTGACACAGTCCCACAAACAAAAGATTAACAGTCAAATTAACCAGCCTGGAGTGGGCCCAGGTGGTAGCCTGGGTAAAACATTGGCTGCACAACAGGACACAGAAGGTAATTGTAAATGGAGTCCACTCTGAAAAAGAGGGGTTACTAATGGGGTACCGTGAGGATTCAGTATTGGGTCCAGTCCTTTTAATGTCTTCACCAGCGTGACATTGCAGAGGACTGGAAGGAAAAGTATGCCTTTTGCAGATGACACCAAGATCTGCAACAGGGTTGATACACAAGGAGGCGTGGAAAGGATAAAGGGACTTGGCAAGGTTGGAGGAATGGTCAGAAGTATGGCAGCTAGGATTCAATGCAAAGAAGTGCAAATAATGCACCTGGGAAACAAGAACCCAGGAAGAATACACAATGGTGGGGGAGGTAGTAACAACAACAAAAAGGAAGGGACCTGAGGTAATCATATCAGATGACCTTAAGGTTAGCAAGCAATGTCAGAAGGCAGTAGGGAGGGCTGAGGGTATACTGGGATGTATAGGAGAGGCATCAGCAGCAGAAAACAGGAAGTTGTTTTCCTCTGTACAGACAGTTGGCGAGACCCACATCTGGGCCACTGTGTCCAGTTCTGGAGACCCCATCTCCAAGGACATAGACAGGATAGAGGTAGTCCAGAGGAGGGCAACTAAAATGGTGCAGGGTCTGCAAGAGAAGCCGTATGAGGAGAGACTAAAGAAGCTTAATATGTATACCCTTGAGGAAAGAAGGGAGAGGGAGGACATTATAGAAACTTTTAAGTACTTCAGTGTAATCAACAAAGTCCAAGAGGGTAGCATCTTTCAGAAAAAGAGACATGCAAGAAAAAGGGGACACAATTTAAAGATAGAAGAAGGGCGGTTCCGGGGCAATGTGAGGAAGTATTATTTCACAGAGGGTAGTGGATCGTGGAACAGCCTTCCTGAGGAAGTTGTGGGGTCTAAAACTGTGGGAGAATTTAGAATGCATGGGACAGACATAAGGCAATTCTTGGGGGGTAGGAAGAAATAGGCTGTTGGTTAACTAGGGATCTGCAGCCTATCCTGTAGTAGGGAAATGGGCAGACTAGATGGGCCAAGCGGTTCTCATTCGTCAATAAAGTCCATGTTTCTATGTTTCAGAGTGATCCAAGCTCAGAAGGGTGCCCTACCAAATACTCTTGGGCATCTATGGGAGGCGAGGGCTGCACAGGGGGACATTAAAGTTTTAGTTGAGGTTTAAGCTTGTTCTGTCCATATAGCTCGGTAAGTCTTTTTCTCATACAGGTAAATAAATGAAAATAGTTATCGGTTGGGGCAGGAGCAGCAGGGCATCGATATCATTAATTGGGTATTTGACACTTATGCTGAGATTGCAACTAGTGTCATGGGGGTGGGGGGTATGGTGCAGGAAATTCAAAGTGATAAAGGATTCAGTAGGGATATGCTTTATCGTAGGGACCAGATGTGGGGGGGGGGGCAAGATTCTAAGGGAAGGTGTTAACTTTCAATCAGTTGGAGGGGGATATACTGTTCATGTTATCCTGTTACCTTATTGTTATTTCTGCTGTATGTTGTTGTATGCATCTCATACTGAATCTGGAGTGGTACATTGGGGCAATATACTTTGAGGCATGGGGGGATCCAATGGTTGGCTTTTATGCAGAGGGAAAAGAGGTAACTGAATATGGGTAGTAAACAAGAATTGATGGTGGTCTCCTGGAATGTGCGAGGGGTTACAAACCCGATCAAGCACACAATGCTCTTAACAGTGCTTAGAAAATGGGGTACAAAAGTAGCACTATTATAGGAGACCCATCTGTCGGACGTAGAGCATGCCAAACTTGCTCAAGGGTGGGTGGGTAAGTGCTGCGCTGCTTCCTTCTCTTCTCGGAAACGAGGAGTTGCTGTCCTATTGCATAAGAGTCTGCCATTTGAGGTTAAAAGAATTGTGAAAGACCATAGGGAGAGTAGATATGTCTTTTTGGTGGGGCAGTTGTATGGGGAACAAATCATATTTGGTAATGTTTATGCACCTGCTACATATGAACTGAAGTTTTTCCTGGAGCTTTTGGATTTGCTTATTAGGGAACAGTTTCCTGGTCTTGTACTGGGGAGAGACCTGAATAGTGTATTAGACCCGGTTATGGATCACTCGGGGGGAGAGGCATTAAATCAATGGCAGATGGGCATGTTGGATCTTGAACTGGTAGATAGTTGGAGAATGGCAAACCCAGGGGCCAGGAAATACATGTTTTTCTCAAACCCTCACGGGATATAGACAAGAATCGACTATATCCTGGTCCCGTGAGAATGGAATGATAGGCTGGTAGATGTATCACATAGCCCAATCCACATCTCGGACCATGCTATGGTGATAGGGAAGATTAGGATGCAAGGGATAAGGGACATACCAGCACAGTGGAAATTCCCTACATATATGCTTCCTAATAAGGAATTTAGGGAATACCTGTCAAAACAGTGGCACTTTTAGAAAGAAACTAATCAAGAAGAAGAAGAATCAGCATTTATATAGTGCTTTTCATACATCCAAAGTGCTTTACAAGCAATGCTAGACTGGTAGTGAAGTGACTGAATGTGTGGTGGCAGCCATATCACACATCATCACCCACACACAGCCTGGATAATTGCATGAACTGGTTTGTGGGAAGGGGAATGTTGGCCAGGACACCGGGAATGTTCCCTACTCTTTGCAAAGAGTGCCCTGGGTTCTTTTACTTCCACCTGGACAACACCAGGATGGGCAGAAGGGACCTCGGTTTAACGTCTCATCCGAAGGACGGCACACCCCAGCAGTACAGCACCCCCCAATACTGCACTCAGATGCCACCGATATTTAGGTACAAGTCCAATCCCGGTGTGGGATGAGAACCCACGACCTTCTGGTCCAGAGGCGGATGTGCTACCAACTGAGCCACACTGACATCAAGGGTCGGAGGTGTCCCGAGCTGTCTTTTGGGATGCTGGGAAGGCCTTCTTGTGAGGTTCCATAATAGCCTATACGGCTTGGGCTAAAAAAGAGAAACAAGAAAAGAGACAGAGACTGGAGAAGCAGCTCAAAGATCTGGAAAGGCATGTGGCCCAGGGAGAGGGAGGTGCAGTAGAACAGCTGCTAACGGCTACAAGGGAAGCATTGAATTCCTTGGTGCATGGGGAAGCCAGGAAGTCATGGTTTTATGCTAAACACCAGATGTTTGAATGGTCTAATAAACCGGGCCCGCTTATGGTTAGACTTATGGGTGG
This sequence comes from Neoceratodus forsteri, assembly GCA_016271365.2. Lineage (NCBI taxonomy): Eukaryota > Metazoa > Chordata > Ceratodontiformes > Ceratodontidae > Neoceratodus > Neoceratodus forsteri. Next base: position 651,537,509 of record CM057450.1, on the reverse strand, counting down.
GGGGGGTAAATGCCCCACTAGGATAATGGGGATTAAGAATAAGGAGGGTAAGGTGCATAGGGAGGCAGGGGAAGTGAGGGACTGTTTTCAGAAGTTTTATACCCAGCTTTACAAAGCAGAATGTAAGTGTAGGGGCAGTGGATGCAGGAATTCTTGGATAAGATAGAACTACCCAGGCTTACAGTGAGCCAAAGGGACCATTTAAATCAGCCTATAACAAAAGAAGAGGTTCTAAAGGCTATCAGGAAAATGTAAAAAGGTAAGGCAAGTGGGCCAGATGGATTCCCGTTGGAATTTTATAGAGCACTAGCAGGTCAGTTAGCGGATACGCTATGTGAGGTATTCCGAGGGGACAAGGGGGAGGAAAGCTTGCGGATACCAGGCACTTGTTATGATGCCATGATATGCCTGGTCCTAAGCCAGAGAAGGAGTCATCAGAATGTGCTTCATACAGACCGATTTCACTACTAAATTGCGATCTTAAAATGCTGGTCATGATTCTGGCGATGCGGCTTGAGGATTATCTGCCTGCGTAGGTTTGCCCAGACCAGACCAGATTTATAAAAGGGAGACTATCCTATCATAATATGCGCAGATTGCTTAATGTAGTCTAGAGGGTGGGACAAGAGCCAGAGAAAACCTATGTTATATCCATGGATGCAGAAAAAGCTTTCAATAGGGTGGAGTGGGAACACCTCTTTGAGGTGTTGGTCTGGTTTGGTCTGGGTGAGTCATACATCAGGTGGATTAAAGCTATGTACCAAGCCCCTACAGCACGAGTCTTGGTTAATGGGATACCTACTGCACCATTTGTCTTCAAGAGGGGTACTCAGCAGGGGTGCCCGCTGTCACCACTATTGTTTGCTCTGGCACTGGAACCCTTGGCTGCAGCAATAAGGCAGCGTCAGGGGATTTGGGGTATCGGGGGGAGGGGGAGGTTGTGCACAAGGCCGCCTTGTACACAGATGATATGCTCTTATTTATTAGAGACCCTCAGAGGTCTATGCCACTACTATTAGAATTGATAGAGAAGTCTGCCACTTTTTTTGGGTATAAAATTAACTTAAATAAATCTGAAATGTTTTGTTTCCCTAATCTGGAGGAGGCAGATAAACAATGGGGAATACAGGGTCAGGAGACATATATTACCTATTTGGGTATTAAAGTGGGTAGGACAATTGGGTCACTATATGGATTGAATTACACACCACTTATCAAAATAGTAGAGGCAGATTTGAGGAGGTGGATGCTGTTACCCATATCTTGGTTGGGATGGATTAATTTATTGAAAATGAATATCCTACTGAGGATTTTGTACCCCATGCAAATGATCCTGATGCACCTTGTTAGAGGGGACATTGTTAAGGTACAGAAGCTAGCTACTCAGTTTATATGGAGGGGGCAGAGGCCGAGAATCCATTTGCAGAGACTTAAGGCAGAGACAGCCAGAGTAGGCCTAAATTTTCCCAACATAACAAATTATTATCTGGCCATCCAGCAACGCTATATTGCTGACTGGGTATACTGTCCTACAGTGGCAAGTTGGGTTACGATGGAACAATGGGGATGTCCTGGGGCACTTATCCGCTTACTTACATAGTACAGGTGCAAAAGCCTATGCTGCCCGGGGGGGGGGTCATAACCCCTTAGTAAAATCAGTATTGGAGGCATAGAACCTCCTTAGGAAATCTAGGGGGATTAATAAAGGAGAAACATTATTATTACAGATAGAGGGAAACCCTTTTTTTTACCAGGATTAGAGGATGGAGGATTTAGGGAATGGGAAAGAAGGGGAGCTAAGTGTCTGGGCAATTTAGTTTGTAATGACATACTGAGTACGATGGGGGATGTTATACAGGGGTTGGGCCTCCAAGGGCAGCAAACATTGCGATACTTATAACTTCGGGCATTCCTGTTGAAAGTGGAGAGGGGCGAGGTAGAATCACGTGGGTGGGGGCCAGTAGAGATGATGATAAATAGGGCACAACGTGACCCCAAGGGGTTTATCGGAAAGGCAGTAAAGGTGGGGAGAGAAGTATACCCAGATTACACACAGAGAGTTAAACAGCTATGGGAAAAGGAGCTGGGAATCCAAATCTCAGAGGACAGTTGGCAGCAAGCGTTGGTGGGCCATATGGGCCTCTCAATATGCAACAAATTTAAGGAGGCCTTCTATAAATTTTTGCACAGAGCGTATTACCCACCGGCTGTGGTGCATAGGGCACACCCCTCTGTTTCCCCTCTCTGTGGCAGGTGCAGAAAATAAAAAGGGACATATATGCATTCCTTTTGGAATTGCAGGGTCTTAAGGGCCTTTTGGAGTAAAATTTGTGAAGAAATAACACAGATGGTGGGGTTCCCCATTCAAATGGATCCTATCACAGGATTGTTTGGTATGTCCCTGGGAGAGGCAGGTGAATGGGAGCCATTACCTCGGTGGATTAGAATAATGATGGTGATGGCCAGACATTGTATCCAGAATACTTGGGTTAATCATGTGATCCCCACCACTCAGCAATGGCGCCAATTGGTGTTACAGAATTTGGCACTAGAAAGATTGTCATTGATGCTTAGTAATAGGGAGGATGCCTTTTATAGGGAATGGACACCCTTCCTGACACCACTAAGTAGTGAAGAGATGACCATCCTATGCTGTGGTCTGGAGTAGAGTTAGATATAGAAGAAGTCCTGGACTCCCCCATGCCTCATTGCTCCACTAAGCGAATATGCTAGCTAAGGAAATGGTAAAAGTAATCATAAATAAGAGGAATTAAATGAGAAGGAAGAAATAATGTTGAGGAATCTCAGAATGTAATAATAATGAACTATGAGATGCATTTGTTTGTATGTCTGTATGTCGCTGTGTGATGTCTTTGTTGATCATTTTAAAATTAATAAAAAAATTATTACAAAAAAAAAATTACCAAAATTATGCATGTGCGTAGGAAAATTTCAATGAATGCTCATAACGCAGCCATTTTTAGGAATTTCTTCACCTAATTTTCAACATGGCGGTTTTGAGACCCCACCTCATAAACACTGGCAGTGTCATTTTGTTAATTAGTCCTGAAGGATGATTTCATGTAGCGATTGCGAAATCACCCTCTGTACCCGATTAATGAAATGAAAGCTGCAATGTCGCAACACACAGCAATATACCATGCTACCAATACAGTGCAGTATATTGCCAGTGGCATAAATCTTTGTTTTGCGGGAGGCTCTGCACACCCCCATTACAGGGCTGTGCCCCAAACCCCAACTAAAATAACTAACAAAGGAACTCGGGGAGTTGACATAAATTTGCACAAAGTGTAAAAAACACAAAAATTCCATTTGTCTGGGACCAGAAATAGAAACCCGATTCACAGACGCACTGCCTCCCCTTGTTGCTTGTGGCTCATCCCATCAAGTCACAGCATCTACTCACTGGTCCCTTGTCCCAGCAGGATTCTTATCCTGTACCAGGGTAGAGTGAGGGGGTGCACTACCGTGCATGCATCCTTTCGCGGTTTTGTACCCACTCGCTCTTCCCTACTGAACTGTTCCTGTTACGCAGTTATGTCATGCGCTATAAAGCGTATGATATACTGACAATGGAATCATGGGGGGTCCCCAAAAAGTTATGTTGGAAATTTGGTATAAAAATTAAAAAAAATGCCAAACTTATGAACATAAGTTCAAAACGCCAACGAAATACATTATACGGCACTTACCTTGATTGCTCAGTTCACAGTTCAGTTTTGAAGAATACAGATGTGTTTTGGTTCTCAGAAGATGACAGCCAGGGACCTCTGCTGGTAAGTATATAGGGTAAGGGGGGATGGAGTGGTGGGTGCTGAAGAGACTCTTTTGTTTTTTTCAGGTCTAAAAAAAACATAGAGGGACAGTTTTCTTTATTACAGGGACCCAGTGATGGGGGGTGGTGCCACTGGGTCTACAACAACTCACTCCCGACAATTCACTCTCAACAAACTCACTTCAGCCATTACACTCCCATACGCACTTGCTTCCCTGTCAGTTCACTCCCATTGCAAATTCACTCCCACTATTAATTCATTCCCATAGCTTGCATTAATACATGAATCTACATACATGAATTTCTCTTCTTCTTCTGAATGCCATCCAAGCACCCGAAGTCTCATTTTAGATTTAATCCCCCCCAGTAAATGTACCAATTAACAAGCAGCATATTGAATAAAACCTCCAATATCAGTATACTGTCAGTATTTGCTCTTTTCACTATCTCTCTGTCTGTGATACTGCTACGAGTGCTTGTAAAATGACAGATCATTTCATATTGTCTGAGAGGAACGGGCACAAGCTTGTTGATGAAAGAAATTATATTCATACAATGCATAAGAGGGGCCACGAAGGAAAGGCAATCTGGCAATGTGAACAAGCTGTGTGAAAGCCAAAGGACTGTAATGTAAGGTTGCATACTGCCAGTGAACAAGATCCTACCATAATATTTCACTTCTCACAACACACTCATGCACCGGACACTAGTGTTGTGGAGAAATCAGAGGCTGTCCCTATTGCAAAGCAGAGGACTGCTGTGACACAAGATACAACATCCCAAGTTGTCATTCATGCCTGGGAGCACATATCTATGGCAACTCAAGGCAAACTACTGGATAAAAATATCAAGCACGCTATACAGTGGGTGCGAGTTCATGGCACACCACCAAGTCCTAAAGATTTGTCTGATCTGGTTATCCCCTTCTTGTACAAAACATACACTCCTGAGTCATCAGTAAATTTCTTATTGTATGACAGTGTTGCAGGCCCAGACAGAATTCTTATTTTTGGCACTGAAACTAACCTCCACTTTTTAGAATGGTGCAAGAACTAGTATGTGGATGGTACTTTCAGTGTGGCCCCACCACTGTTCCACCAGATGTACGTTATCTTAAGAGAGAGATTTGAGAATGTACAGCCAGCCATATTATGCTGTTCTTCCCAGCAAACGAAGAGAAGTTTATGAACATTTGCTAACAGTGCTTAAAACACTGAACCCGCATCTTGCACCCCAATTTGTCATGACAGACTTTGAGTTGGCAACTATTAAAGCATTCAAACATGTATTCCCTCAAGCGCACCAAGTAAGATGTTTTTTTCATTTTACACACTGCGTGTACCACAAAATACAATCAGAGGGATTGTTTGTCAAGTATGGTCAGGATGCAGAATTTGCCCTGAAATGCAAATACCTGCCAGCCCTTGCGTTTTACCAACCTGACGAGGTAGTGGCACGATTTGAGGAGATCACAGATGAGTCACTACAGGTATTCCCCCCCAAATTAGAGCCTATCATCAACTACTTTGAAGATGTGTGGATAGGCAGGAGAAATAGGAGGGGGACAGGATGCAGGCAGCCTCTGTACCCAATTGCACTGTAGAACCACTGCGATAGTGTGCAAGAAAGGAGATCAAAAACTAATAACATGGTTGAGGCATTCCACCGAGGCATGCAGAGTGTTCTCTGCATGGCGCACCCCACCGTCTGGAAATTCATCGATGGGATATGTGGCATTCAGAAGAAGAGATTCATGTATCGAGCAACTCATTGCCATTTATGCACCAGTGAGACACAAGCCAGCTTATCTTGCAAATGTTGAGCAGCTGGCACACATCCTTGAAAAGTACAGTGAGCGAACCACTGAGGAATTCCTGCAAGACGTTGCATATACCTTTGATTATTGACCACAAGACAAGTAGTACTACTTCTGTTTTTAATTTGTCTTTAAACTAAATAAAGTTGCAAATAAAGTTGTAAACCAATTGCCCTGAATATGTTCACAAGCATCGCACTTCCTAACTTGATGCACAAGATCAAACAAGCCCACAGCATCGTCCAAAAATCAATCAGTATGCAACAGAGGATCTGTTGCCCAATAGTGATAAAACACTCACTAAAGTCAGCAAATAACAAACAAGCAGTTTGATCCCTCTGAAAACACTCATGGGTAAATCACTCTTGGAGAGAGAGGAAATAAACACTGTGTAGCAAGGGAATAATAGCCAAGTGAAACACTCATGGGGAAATCACACTCAGGGAACAAGGTAATATTTTTAAGTTGTTTAACCAGGAGTAGCACACTAAGCTGAAAGCTTTTTTACAGGAGCGATCTGGGAGCACAGGGAAGTTAGGTGACTTGCTCAGGGTCACACAGTATGCAAGTGGAAGCTGTGGGATTCAAACCCTGGTCTGGTCTGCTGGATGTCACCAGATTTGCAGCTCAGAGCCTTAAACCACTGTGCTATACTGCCTCCAATAATAAACACTGGGGAGTGAATCTGTTGGGAGTGAGTAGGCACAGGAGCAAATCACTATGGGGGAGAGATGTTGTGAGCCAAGAGATTGGGATCGAGTATTCAGGAGCGAATTGTCATGCTCCTGGTGCTACTAGCCACCAGGGACATAAATGCTAACATGGGGATGGCAATTAGAGGGCTGGGGAGGGAGAAGGGACCACTGGACTACCAGGGAAGATTTTTATTACATGGGGACAGCAATCGGATATCAGGGGAGAGGGAGCATTGGACTACCAGGGAAAATGTTCATTAAGTTGGGGACATCGATCAGAGAAGTAGGAAGAGGGGGGAGGGACCACTAGGATGACAGGGAAGATTTTTATTAATAGGAAGACAGTGATCGGACATCATAGGAGAGGGGACCACTGGACTACCAGGGGAAATGTTTATTAAAAGAGATGGAAAACAAAATATCCATTGGCATTGTCTATTTATGTTGCAATGATCGGAATAAATGCTGCCATTTGTCAAGGTTAGTTTTCATTTTGTAGGCAGCTCTGTTTCAGTCAGTGATGGCAGTCAACATTGCATCAAATTCATTTGTTCTTGACCCTTTGCCAGTCGACTGCCTATCACTGAATAAGAACTGTGTGCATTTCCTATGTGTTAACCAGTACCAACCCCCCCCTTTTTGTACCAGTTGTTTTCAATTAAACCTGTCACTCCTGGAAAAGCTCCACAGACACGCAGACAGCATACTACCACAAGATCACCCTGTACTTATCAATATTCAGTGCAGTTCAAGTGAAAAAAGAGTATCTGTAAGGTCATGCCCAAGAGCCCCACAAGACAAGGACCACCACAACCATGTGGCATGGATAAATTAGCTCAAGACCAGAAAACCCACTATCAAGGTATAGTATACAATGGCAAGAAAAAATCCTGGACTGTGATTGGTCAGTCTTGGGCTGGACCCGTGATGTTATCCCAGTACAACATCACGGGTCTAGTCTCAGCCTCACTGTGAACCTGTAGATGATTTTTTTGGACCTAGTGCTCTTTTTTTGCATTTTCTCTTAAGAAACAAAAATAGTTTTCCACACTAATAAAAACATTCTTTAAAATTATTTTTGTATTTTATATATAACAATGAGCCATTGTACAATAGCAATAATGCCCTCCAGGGTGTGTGTCGTTTGGGATAACGTCACACCTCAGTTGTTGGACGCACCCGGCCTGTGGCCTCGTGCCCAACCACCTGAGGCGTGACGTTATCCCAGCACGACTCACACCCTGTAGGGCATTATTGCTTAATTAACCATGGAAGATTATTCTAATTTCTTTACAAACAACCACTGCAGTGACATCCTCACAGATAGTCAATACAGGATGAGTGTATGTTTTAGTTATTGGTAGTGGTAGGGGAAACCAAGGGTGGGGCTATGATAGTTTGAATTGTGATGGACCTTTACTTTTTGAAGTCTTTATATATAGTTCAAACAGTAAAGTTCACTTTTAAAGAACTTCAAATGGTTATTTTCCAATCGATTGGACCTTGCAAAGTGAGTGACAGGCGATATGATTCTCGCCTTCAAAACATATATTTCACCTAAAAATTGTTAAGCAATAATAAAATAATATTGCTAAGCATGTGACTGAGACCTAAATACAGGTATTGGTCATCCCTAACCATGTAAGATTTCCTTTAAAATCCAGTTTTTAAGGAAGGGGAACAAGATGGCAGAGGCACAGACAGTATTTCCCTGAGGTTTGACCAGTAAATCCTTAACAATTAACAGTTTGAACAGTTTTCAATAACCTACCTGTCTGGCAGCTACCACAAAATTCATTATAATTCAAAAACGGTGAAATTTCTTTTCACCAAACTATTAAAATGCAAACCCTTGGCACTGCCCCCATCATCCCTGAACATTTTGTGAAAACATTTTATTACCTCAAATCTCTAGAAGAGAGCAAAGAATCCCATGTTAACCAATAGGAAAAAGTGTGTTTTTCTGTTTTTTTAGCACTTTATATCTCAAAAACCATACAGGACGCCATCATGAAACTTTTCACATCTTGAGATATTTACAGGGTGACCAGGCATGCCAAATTTCAGGCTATTTTGTCAAAAAATTCCAAAGTTATTAAGGTACAAAATGTTGAATTTAGCATACAACTGTCACTACTACACCTCTATAGTAAGTAGCAAAGAACTTTGTTAATGCTGCAGTTAAGGTCAAAGTGATAAAAGTTGGGAAATGAGACATTAGGGTTTCCCTAACACCCCACCCTCAAAACAGGCAGGAGAGCAGGTGTGGGGTGTGCTTGGGCTTCTCAAGCCTAACACTTACCCCATTCCATCTGTAAATAAGGTCAGATGTGTAGACTTTATGAGAATGGGGTGAGCATTAGGATTGAGAAGCCCAAGGCACACCCCATACCTGCTCTCCTTCCTGGGTTGGGAGGGTGGGGTGTTAGGTAAACCCTAATGCCTTATTTCCCGTGCTTATCGCTTTGACTCTAACTAGAGCATTAACAATGTTTTTGCAAATTACTGTATTACCTTACTTTATGAGATAGTATAATAGTATTCTTATTCTACTTTGGGGCTGGGGTCCTTTGGACCGTACACTCTCATCCCTCCATAGATATGTGTGTGTGTGTGTGTCTGTGTGTGTGTGTGTGTGTGTATATATATACATATTCATATATAGATATATACATATATATATATATACAGTATATATATATATATACAGATATATACAGTATATATATATATATATAATGGTAGCAAGGTAGTGCTACCATAGTTAGGATTGAGTACCCCATTTAAGGTTAAATGGCGAAATTTTGCACCTTAATAACTTTGCCACTGTTCAATCGATTTGCCTGAAATTTGGCAGACATGGAGTATAATCATAGATCTTGGGATCTGCCAACCTTTGTACTGGTCGGATATACAGCTGTGGAGTTATTAAGCAACATTCCGGAGTGCATTTATGCTTTTTTGTGCATTCTTTGCTCGTACCTACAGGTAGCACGGTGTGTGCAACTGGGCCACAAACTTCAGGGAATGTGTGGCCAGGGTCCTCGATGTGCCATTTGAAGATTTCATGATAAAATATTGAATGGTTCAAAGGGTATTCAAAAAACAATTTTCCCATTATAGTCAATGGGAAAAGTTAACAAAAAGTTCCACAGTGTCGCAAATGCAGTTTTTAGTGTCGCAAGTGGCCCCCGTAGTGTTGTGAGTCAGCAGTTTTTTTTTTCAGTTACTAATCACAGAAATGCTTGGCATTTAAAATTGGGACCCTCTAGGGACATCATTATTTTTGTGTTTACCTAATCGAGCCCTGAGGATGCTAGGCATGTCTTTATTTTGGGGTTAAACACCCCAGAAATATGCTTTTGACATTTTTGGGAAAAGTAGTGTCGCACCTGCGACACTTTCATGATTTTTTTTGCGAAAGTGTCACAGATCACGACACTACTTTGCAACACTATGGCCAAAGTAACAGGAATTGTTTGCCACCCTGCTACAAAAGAACAGTTTGTTCTTTTGGGCTGAAATTTGGAGGGAAGAAAGCAAACATGCCACAGATGTGCCTTTTGTTGGTTTGGTGAAACACTATTGCACAGCTGCAAAGATACAATACTCTGAAGTTGACACTTTTCCCAATAGACTAACATTATGGTGTCCGCCACGCCTTTCAGGCCCGTATCTCGGAAACAGTGCAAGATACTGACTTTTTGTCAGAAAAATGCCTAGTCTCCCAAATGGGGCTAAGTACAAAACTAGCCAGGAAAGTCATAATTCATACGCAATTTAATTTTTTTTTCTGCGTCGTACGGTTCCTGAGATATAAGCAATTTAGTCTTCCAGCTCCTCATTTTCAGCTCCGAGACCCATTATTATGCATATATTCTTTGTACTCACTGTGTTTCTCTATGGAGCTGTTGGGGAAACCAGGGTGTTGCCCTTCATTACTGTTACCCTTAACCTTTCCACTTGTGTTTCCGTACCCGTTTGCATTACTGTTACTGTGTATGCCACTGTGTGCATTAACCTTTGCGTTTTTGTTTGCGATTGCGTTTGCATTACTGTTACCATTTGCATTTCCACTTCTGTTTGTTTTTACACTTGTGTCACCGTGCACATTTTCATTTGCTTTTGTGGTCACCCTTCCATCTGCGTATGTGTTTATCTTTCGTTTGGCATCATCGTTGCTGTTACCATTACCAATTGCATTTCCAGTTGCGTTACCATCACCTTGCATGTTACGGTTTGCATTTTCATACATGCTTGCTTTTCTGTTTCTGTTTCCTTTGACATTAATGTTCCTGTTACCATTACCATTTGCGTTTCCAATTGCGTTGCCATGACCGTGTGCGTTACGGTTTGTGTTTCCGTATGTGTTTCCGTTTCCATTTCTGTTTCCTTTGGTGTTATTCTTGCTGTTATCATTACCATTTGCATTTCCAATTGTGGTACCATGACTGTGCGTGTTACCAGTTTCATTTCTGCATGAGCTTCCATTTGCGTCTCTGTTTGCATTACTTTTCGCTTTGCCGTCAGTTTGCGCTTGTGTTTCTATTACCGTTTGTGTTACCATTTAAGTTTGTGTCACCATGTGCGTTACTGTTTCTGATTGTCTTTGTGTTGCAGTTACCATTACTGTGTGACAAACAATTACAAGGTGGGACCGTGGGGCCCGAAGGGCCTGTGCTGTCAACACCACATTCCATTAACTATTTATACTCCTCATTCTCAAAAAGAAGGGAAATTCATGACAAAAAACTCCAGTTAATGCATCAGTTAGGGTTGTTTCACAGTGACAAAAGTAAGCAAATTCGATGTTAGGGTTGAAAACTCCCCTTGCCCCCCCAACTGTCATTGGGGTGTGCGTTGGGGTTGTCAGTCCTAACTCTCACCCCATTCTCCTATGCTTCACTGCCTCAGCTTCTTTACACATGGGATGGGGTGAGAGTTGGGACTGATGACTAACGCACCTCAATGAAGTGGGGGCAAGGGGGGTTTAACCCAACATCAATTTCCTAACTTTTGTCACTGTGGAACAACCCTAACTGATGCATTAAACAGAGTTTTTGCCATGAATATATATATATATATATATATATATATATATATATATATATATATATCTATACACACACACACTATATATAGCTGTGGAAGCACAGGGCCCTCCAGGCCCTGCACTTCCATTTATAGGACAACAGTGACCAAATTGTCAGCATAGCCTTCTTATTACCCCACCTCATGTACTGGCTACAGAAAATGTTTGAATCCCCACCAAAACATAATTCTGTACAACTGTAATGCCATTCTGTGCCACAGGTGTGAGAAAAGCATTTTAGGCAGTATCTGAAAAATGACAGCTGTAACATACATGAGGTGGAGTAATAAGAAGGCTATGTTGAAAATCTGGGGTCAAAATAGTTAAAATTTAAAAAGTTATGAGCAGGCATAGTTAAATTGCAACAAATGGTTATAACTTTGGCCTTTTTTCATATTCTGTCCCCAAATTTTCAACATAGTCTTCTTATGACCCTACCTCACAAATCCCATAGGTGAAAAATTTCAAATCTGTGCCACAATGCCATTCTACTCCACAGGTGGGAAAACACGTTTCGGACAGGATGTGAAAAATGACTGCTGTACTGTTCATGAGGTGGTGTGAACAAATTGCTGTGTTGAAAATGTGGACTCAAAACATTGAAAATTATCAAAGTTATGCCCGTGCATAGAACATTTTCAATGAATGCTCATAATCTGGCTAGTTTTAGGAATTTATTCCACCAAATTTTCAATCTGGCCTTTTTGGGACCCTACCTCATGAACACTGGTAGTGAAATTTTGTTATTCGGTTCCAAAAGGTGATTTTGTGCAGTGACCATGAAATCATGTTTTGGGCCTGATTAATGAAATGACAGTGGCAGTGTTCATGAGGTGGGTTCCCAAAAAGGGAAAATCTGTGAAAAAAATTCCAATAAATAGCAAAGTAATGAACATAAATTCAAAACACCACTGAAATACATTATACAGCACTTACCTTGATTCCTCAGTTCACGGTTTGGCATTGAAGAGTGCCAAGATGTCTCAGACCACAGACGATGACAACCTGTGACCTCTGGTGGTACATATTGGGTAACAGGAGTTGGGTGCTCAGTGTGAGGGTGGGGATGGAGGTGTGGGGACTGCGAGGGGGGCCATTTTCTTTTTTTCATGTTAAGAAAAAGACTTTGGGGGACTGTTTTCTTTTTAGAGGATTAAATCCCATAAATGTCCAGTGACTGCTGTAGCATACTATAGTGCATGGTGAGGGCTTGTTCTGGATGGAAATCCATCCTACCTGAAATGTTGTTGTACCACAGTTCAAAGGTCATGGAAGACAGTAATACCATACCATGGTACAACAAGATTTTAGCTGATTTTGAAAGTGCATGAGCTGCACTGTTCAGTAGCACAGCTGTGGCAACAGAAATGGCAGGATCAACCAGATAGTAAGTTGGAGCCGTGGCACATGATTGATCACTCAAAGCACCTGACGAACAAATAAAACATGTGCATGCAGGATCAACCAGATAAAAAAATGCAGGATCAATCGGATATTTAAAAAACTTACAATTGAGGAAACATGATCATTCACAATAAATCCTCTTGCTTAGCGAGAAATATGATGGCAGTATTTTTTTAAATCCCTCCCATAGGCAGCTAGCAACCAATAGAAAGCCATACTACAGACGTAGGGACCTCTTGTCTCTAACAACCACAATAAAGACCATAGCAAACCAGCCTTAAATTAGGGAATAAAATGCAGCAGCAGGTATGGCTGTCTTTAAAAAAATCAAACTCTTGTTTATTTTACTTTTGGGGCACCATACACTATAAAAAACAGTAGATGGGTAACTCTACGCCCAAATAGTGTGTTGTGCCACCTTGGGTTCTGAGTCCCATAGACCTCTTGAACTTCACTCTCGAGGTCACAGAGAATCAGAACCCCTTGGTGGCGCAACACACTTTTTGTACACAGTTTCCCACGCTCTATTCTCTATATATATAGCAGTGGAACTGCCTCCACCAATCACAGTGCAGCATTACTGTACCTCTCATTAAGCATACAGTTGCTGCCTGGTGCTGCCTGGCACAGCTGAGTCCTACCACGTTGATTCTCAGTTGTCAGACTGTTCCTGTCAGAGTTGCCATGGTGGTATCAGTGATATCCTGTGACAATAGCGATGGAACAATTACGACTCAATTTTGCATGACTAAAATATAGTGAATGTGAAAATAGCAACCACTAAACAATTGTGACTCATCAAATAAGCAATTTCAGCAATAATCAGTGATCAATAATAGCGAATTCCTAAAGTAGCAATGCACTCTGAGGTGAAGGTGACAAATGGTGTCTGATAGCTATATGCATCAAAACAGCTACTTTTGGAAATGAAAAAAAAAAAACACAATTACAAGGATTGTGAAGTCTGTGTCAGGGAAAATCCAAAAGTCCATTTTAGTATTGGGCTCAAGGTGTTTGTAGCACTTGTATAGTGCTGTTTTCAGCTATATTTCATATTTTTAAGGCTAGTGCCAAAACCGGAAGTGCACTGCTGCTGACTTCTGTTTTTTCGGCTACATAAACAGCCCCTCTAGTGAGCGGGCCAAACGTGCATGAGGCTGCGTACAGAGATGCGCGTGTCTGCTGTGTTCGCTGGGCATGCTGGGATAGCTGGACATCTGAACTTACCTATAAACAATATTTCAGGAGGTTAGTGTTTTACTTTGGGAGTATATATTGGAATATAACATGGAGGGGGAATACACAACATCTGTTCAATGTTTGATGTACTGTGAGGGGATTCTCGTAGTTGATTTTGTCTGTAGTAAATGCCTTCTAATTTCGACACTACAGGAGGAAATAGCACTTATGTTAGATGCTAAACAAATGCCCACAGACAAAAGGGAATTGGAAAGCTTTATTGACTACTTGGAGGAAAGATTACATCCCCCTCCACTTGCTGCTACTCCCTTAAATGACAGACATCACAAACCCTCATTAAGAGTAGTGGCTCATCCTCTGCCCCTACTCCCATTCTCCCAAATGAAGAGAAACCACAGTCCCTTACTGACAGTGATGGTTGGGCCTTTGTAACTAAATCTAAAAAGAGGAGAGGTGGTCAGATTTATAATAGTGCACCTGTTGAAACTTACAACAGATTCAAGCAATTGGAGAATATAGAGGCTGATTTAGTCAATGGATCATCCATTGACTTACTACCTCCAAACCAATTGTTTCAAAAAAGGTATCTGAGCGTAGACCTGTATTAGCTCCCCCAGCACTTCCTTTAGTAAACCTCATATTATAAGTCCAACACTATGTGATGCACCAAAACCCAATTTCTCTGTACCCAATCCTTTTCCAGAGTTTACCACTTGTGCTTCTATTCCCTCCTAGAGAAGTCTTTGTATTGGGGGACTCAATTATCAAACACATTGACCGAGCAGTTTGCAATGTTGATAAAGGGAACCGTACATATTCCAGCTTCAGAGGTGCCAAGGTATCAGACATTACATCAATGATACCCAATATTCTACATCAAGCTAGAGATAATCCACTTCTTATCATCCACACTGGAACAAATGATATTAACTGCACTGAATTTAAACAATTGCAGCAGGATTATGTCTCGTTAACTAACATGTTGATAGAAAAAGGATGCTATGTTTGTATTTCTGAGATCCTACCTGTACCAAGCCATAAATGAATGGCTAAGGAAGTGGCATCTGAAACAGGACATCCCATGCATTACACACTGGGAAACATTCCAGGATAGAAATTCCTTATATTGTTGGGATGGTTTACACCTTAGCCGCAGGGGCAGTGCATTACTGGGGAAGAATGTTACTGCTATTATTAATCAGTGTTTAAACTAAAGCTTGAGGGGGAGAATGGGTATGTACCCAAGTCTCTGAAACAGCATCAACAAACTAATCACAAAACATGTAAATGTTTGGCTCTCAACGCAAAATCACTAAACCAGGTTAAACTGGCAGAACTTGAGGTGAAATGTAGAACCTTAAATACAGGTGTGGTAGGGGTTACAGAAACGTGGTGGGAGTCAGCTTCAATGTGGTCTAAGGACATTCCTAACTATAAACTTTATTATAAAAACAGAACTAATAAGCAGGGTGGTGGGGTAAGCATATATGTGAGAAATTATATCCCATCCTTTGACGTTCATCTTCCCTCCACTTCAGAAAGTATTTGGGTCAAAATACAATTAAAAGGCCACTCATATATCACTATTGGAAATGTATATAGACCCCCATAAGTAGACCTTTAATATACATCTAATATGTTAAAAGAGATCTCGACTTTTTCAGAAACTGAGGATATTGTCCTAGAATATTTTAACATGCCTCATATTAACTGGGACTCCCTTTTGGGCCATTCAAGTGCAGATAAATGCTTAGTAGATGTAGTTACCAACACAGGGCTACAGCAGTTAGCAGTTATTTATGGAACCCACTAGGGGACCAAATATACGGGACTGATTACTTACTAATATAGAAACTGAAATCAGTAATCTTCACATCTGGGATCCACTGGGTGCAAGTGATAATATTTTCTATATCTTTTGAAATTCAACAGGAAACCATTAACCACAGAACATCTACAAATATAAAACATTATAATAAAGCTAATTTTTCAGATATTAATAGAGAACTAGTTAATATAAACTGGGAAACACTTTTTTATAACCTAACAACCCAGCAAGCCTGGACTAGCTTTAAAAACATAATTCATAAACTGGAAACCCTACATATTCTAATAAAAATAAAATATAATAATAAAGGTAAAATTCCCCCATGGTTTAATAAAACTCAGATTAACCATAAAATTAAACTTTTTAAGAAACTTAAAAAAAGAATCCAACCACACAAAGACATTTTACTTTTTTAAATAGAGGTCAGCAGTTAAAATTTTAAAACAATCCATTAAATTGGCAAAAAACAAACTTTAATTCAAATTAGCACATACTAAAGACTGTCATAAGTCTCTTTTCTCACATATAAATAACACAGCTAGATACCTTGATTTTCGTTTGGGATACCTCTCTGGGAAAGTGATCAGAACTAGCACCCCCTAGGGGCTGGCCCAGCTTCTGCCTAAACTGAATCCCACCCCCTACCAACTTAGGTCTCTCACATCAGGGATGCTCAAAGTCCCTCTTACCCGGACCCTCATGGGGGATTGGGACTTTGCCATAAGTGCACCCAGACTCTGGAATTCGCTGCCTGTGGATATCCGAGCTGGCCCCTCCTA
The DNA here is from genome assembly GCA_016271365.2 of Neoceratodus forsteri. NCBI lineage: Eukaryota > Metazoa > Chordata > Ceratodontiformes > Ceratodontidae > Neoceratodus > Neoceratodus forsteri. Next base: position 651,520,899 of record CM057450.1, on the reverse strand, counting down.
TCTGAGTTTTCTAAATTCCCTGTGGGGTTTCCTAAAACTAGCATCAGATTGTGACTGCCCCAAACCTCCCTAGAGTAAGGTGTCACATTGTTTTGTCTGAACCTCCCCAGGGTGTCTCCATTGAATTCCTGGAGATATTTTCACCACTGTTTCAATTAATTCTGACTACTCCTGCCTAAAAAGTCTTGGGCATTTTCATATCCATTATTGCTCCATGGTCATAGGCTAGCCATAACATACTGCACCTTGGTCACTTGGTAGAAACTTGTACTACCAAGCTTTTCTGTTTCTGCCTAACATGTGCATATTTAGAAAAATGTGATGAGCTGTATATACCTGTCCGCGATCCAACTAGCCTAGAGGGTGTATACAACAATGTTAAGTTATATTATGACCAATCCAGTCCTTGAGCTATGCTCCACTCCTATATATGATGACCTGTATATATCTGTCAGTTGAACTAGTTAGTCTAGAGTGTATAATCTGAAATGTGCTTACTACTATATGTTTTCCCTTTCCCTAGCGTCAAATGATGTATTTCTCACATGTTTGTTTACTGTAACAAAAAACTGTACTCTCTTTGCCATGTCTCTTTGACTGTTGTTCCTTGTGTTGTATTCTCCCAGGTCATTCCTGAAAATGGGCATAATACTTGTCTAGTGTACTTACCCGGTAAACAAAAGCTAAATAAATAAATAAAATGGGCGACTATAGGACCCTTAATTAATAATGGAACCAGATTATCAGATATTGAGATGGCTTACCTTTTTAATAATTACTTTTGTTCAATTTTTTCCAAACAGACATCAGCTACCCCCGTTTATCCAAACCGATCTGGTTTCCATAACATTACAATATCCAATATTTCTCAGGCTGTAAAAAAAATTAACAAAAATACCAGTCCTGGTCCTGATGACATTCATCCTTGGTTGTGATTGAAACTTCTCAGGCTATCTCCAAACCCTTATCACTTATTTTTAATAAATCCTTGCAAGAAAGTTCCATACCCAATGAGTGGCGCACAGTGACTGTTACCCCGATATTTAAAAAAGGCAACAGAGGCAGTGTTCAGAACTATCGCCCCATTAGCCTGACCTCTGTAGTTGGTAAATTAATGGAAAGGGTTACCACAATGAAGGCTGAACAAGAGTGTTCTAGACTAGGGATTGAAGACTCTTTACAGCACGGGTTTGCATCAATGCACTCATGCACAACTAATTTGATATCCTTCTATGATAATATTATTGCATTATTGGATGTGGGTATTCCCAATGACATAGTATTGCTTGATTTCAGTCGAGCGTTTGATAAAGTTCCACACAATAATCTCATAACCAAAATGTTTAATTTGGGTTTATCCCCAGAAATTGTAAACTGGGCATCAGATTGGTTAACCAACATAACTCAGAGATTTAGGATTAATGATGTGCTGTCTGACTGGGGTACAGTGTCGAGTGGAGTCCCTCAGGGCTCAGTTTTGGGACCCACATTGTTTAATCTTTTTATTTGTGATTTGCAGCCAGGACCCAACAATTACATGTCAAATTCGTTGATGATACAAAATGAGGGGGTAGGGTTAATAATCCTGACAACATAGCATCATTAAAATTAGAATTGGAAATAGTTGAACAATGGGCTAAATATAATGATTTACACTTAAACCAGCATAAATGTGTGGTCATACATTTTCGAAAAAACAGCCTGAATAATGTATATTATCTAAACAAGTCACCACTCAAAACATCTAACTGTGAGAAAGATCTGGGCATATTCGTCAATAATAAACTTACATCAATGGATCACTGTACTAAAATTTCCAACATGGCAAACAGACTCCTGAGGCAAATTAAGCAACCTTTTATAAATCACTCTGAACAATGCCTCATCCCCCTGTTCATGGTTTATATTAGACCTTACCTTGATTATGGATCCCCCTCCTGGAACCCGAGTCTTAAAAGAGATATAGCCCAGTTGGAACAATTCCAAAGGAGAGTCACCAAAATGGTGCCTAGACTAGCACATCTTGGTTATCCCTCTAGACTTAGGGCCACTGGACTCTTTTCACTTCAAAACAGAAGAATAAGAGGTGACATGCTCTTAGTGTGCAATTTGCTTCAGTTGTCTGATCTTATGAAACAATGTGGACTATCATATTCAAATAGAAGATAAGTCCTGAGGTTACATAATAGGCAACTTGAGGTTAAGAGTTATAAAACCAACAAAAGGGGTAACTCTTTTACTCTTAGGGCTTCCAGAATATGGAACACTCTACCACAGGATTTAATTTAATTAGAAAATATGACCAGCTTTAAGAATAGACTGGACATATGAATTGGGGAGAATTGTTAACAATGTCCCACACTGTGTGGGGAACAGTCTCGATGGGCTTTGCCTTCTTCTGTTCAATTACACCAAGTTATACCAAGTTATTGAAAGCACACAAAGCACATGAAAGAACACTGTGAAAAACCATCTTCTGTTCAGCTTAGACTTTGAATTGAAAATTGTAAGCTAGTCCGCGCAGGTAGCCATATTTGCTCCTTGTAGAATACTGCGATACAATTTTCTCAACCCGAATGTTCATGTCCTTGTATTTTCTTTTTTGAGTGCATCCACCTGCCCCAGACACCATTTGCTCGACCTTCACCACAGTGAGCCTCTGTTCTTCTTCTTCTTTCAAGCATTCAATCAACTTCCAAGTGCTCGGGTGACATGCACCTAGCCGGCAGTTGAAACCTCTGTGCCACCCTTCAACTGCATTGTTAGTGCATGTAATACCTCTACTTGTGGCATCATAACAATTCCACTGTTCTGGGGGAAATGCTGTGGTTCTTCGGCCTGCTTGACCCCTTGGTCTCCCCACCAGTTTGACTCATAGTAGTCAAGCAGTGGTGTTAACAACTCCTCATTTGCTGAAAAAAACTCCCACTCCCTCATTTCATCAAACAGGCTCACAACATCACATGTTGGTACAAACACCAAGGAGCAGAGCATTCAGAGGTATAACGCAAAGTCAGGGTCTGCACAACCTCTTGGTACTTTTAGATCCTTTGCCACACTGCTTGTGTGAAATGGAAGAAGCAGCCTCTGATCTCTGTGTTTGGAAAATGCAGAGGAGAAAGATTTCCAAGCAGATTTCTCAAAATCCATTACTGCAGATGCAGGGGTTACAGCTGAGCACAATTTCTGCACTTTACTAAACACTCATGAATATCAGCTGCTCTTTCTTGCGCACATCAGCACATATACTGCGGTGATAACGCAACCTGATCAGAGGCAATGAATGGTATACAGCTGATCAAATAATGATGGGCAGGACTTAAATGTCCCATCAAGCATCCAGTTATTGCACTCCTGTAATAGCTTAAGATTGCTATGTGTGGTGAAAATCAGAAAGTGATCAGGCTCACTGCCACTATCAAACAACAGAAATGGTTCACCAGATTTTGTTATTGTAAACTCAGGTGGAATAATCATTTCCTGAACTGTGGCAGGTTTGGCTGGGCACCCTTTATCCACCTGTCTGATTCATTTCACCATCTGTTTTATTAAAGGGTCACCTATCAGGTGCACTACTGGTGCACTGGGCTGCCAGTATAGCCTAGAGGTTAGAGGAATGAGGTGTGAACGAGCTTGCTACATCCAGCAAACCAGACCTGAGTTTGATTCTCACAACCTCCACTTGCATACTGTGTGACTCTGAGCAAGTCATTCGACGGCCCAGTGCTCCCAGGTTGCCCCTGAAAACAGGCACTTGTGCCTAGTGGGTCTCACCTGGTTACCAAAGACTACAGTAAAATAAAAAAAAAATTGTACAACCACTTAGGACATTGTCTCAACACTGTTTCGAGCATGCTCCCTAATTTCTTCCATCGCTTTCCTAACCCCAACATCACCAGCATCAGAGACATGTGTGTGCTGTTTAAGAAGAGCAGATACTTTGTTGCTCAGCATATGTTTTCTGGCCAAGCACTGGAACTTATGTGCATCAACACAACGTCAATAAATCTTATCCAATGTTTCCTTGTCTTTTCGGTACACATAGCCTTTAAACAGTGCTAGCGGCCTACCTTGCTGGTTCTGAATCAGCTTGAACTCCATTGCTGTACTCCCGCCAATCCACCAAGTATCCCAGAGCCAGAACCAAGCATGTCTGGCTTCATATTAAAACAGGAAGGTGGGAGGAGCCTATAATGTAAACATGAAGCAGTGTACAGAACATGGAACAAGGAACATCATGAGAGATACAGAAGTGTTGAGGTGCACAATGAGAGCTTGAACAAAAAAGATTGCTAATTTTACCTATCAGCTATACTTGACGGTGCTATTATACACAATTGCGATTTTAACACTCGCTATAAACAAGTCACCTATTTAAACCAAGCTATTAAGCTATCGCTATTTTTACATGGAACAGAATCAGCTGTCAGAGGAATCTTGCTGTAAAATACAAACCCTGTATTGAAACAGAAGTGGAAAACTCTAAAAGAAAAATAAAAACCTCTAATCAGTGCTTCCTCCCCACCGATCCTCAAAAGCTTTAATCAGCACTTCCTCCCTGCCGATCTTCTGTTAATGCTGGTAAGATACTTCAAAGATACCATCAGCACCATAAAACCAATGCTCCAAATTAACCTCCGTTTTCAAATCCACGACCGCAAACATAGTGGAAAAGGGTAAAATAGCAGAAACTTTTATCGTAATTCAGCCCCGCTGTGTAAGCAACACCTAAACACCCCTCATGGAATGTACTATTAGCACACGAAGCAGCGGGGGAGAACGCTAAAATGGGCACAAATAAAATAAACATTCTTGAGCAGAATTTGTAGACTTTTGGGGAACAGGTAGTTCAACTGTTACATAAATACACTGTATTAATATGTAGAGTGAGTGGTGTCTCTTATGGGATAAGAAGGTTATCTCATGCTGTTTTGGGCTGACAAAACCGCTCAGCTTTGCCTTGCAGTCCTCTAACTCAAAACAGCATAAGGTAACCTTCTTATCCTGTAAGAGACACCACTCACTCTACATATTAAAATTTAATCTCAGCCACCTTGCCAGTTTTCTGACACAGTCACTTTGCCACTTCTTTTGCATTTTCAACTTCATGCTTTCGTGGCTCGGTTGCCTAATCCCATTAGTGTCTTGTGACTGCTAATTGCTTGTGTGTCCACAAACCTCCACTGGACTACCAGCTTCAAAAATTATTTATTCTTTGGCTGGAAACTTACTTTTTAGTAAAGTCATGCTTGAATACTTTTCAGTATAGAAGCAGTCACTGCCACATCGGGAGAAGACCACTGGTGTGTCTAAGCACCTGTTGCAGAAAACTGACCTTAGTCTGGGGAATACAAGAGTGGAGCCATGAGTGCAGTTGTGCCCTGTGGTCTTCAACTGGCTTGGTATTTGTTCTAATACCTGTTCCTATACTGAAAAATATTCCAGCATTGGCTTTATTAAAAAGTGCATTTCCAGTCAAAGAAAAAATAAGTCATGAAGCTGGTAGTCCAGTGGAGGATTGTGGACCAAGAGACACCAAGTACATATGCGATCAAAGCTGAATGGAGTACATATAAGTAAAAAAAAAAAAGGAGATTGCAATCAGATGGTGGTGCAGTGTCACTAGACACCAGAGACTAACAAAATATAAGGGGGACAACGATCAGAGGATAGGGGGTCCAACTGGACACCAGGGAACAGACAAAATCAATGGGGATGGGGACTGGAGGGTGGGGATACCACTAGACACCAGTAGAGATGGGCGGAAATTTAATTTGCAGGTGAAGTTCCCATGAAATTGCAGTTTCACAGTGCAAAATATTTCATAGAATTCAGGAGTTCTGGGAAATATTTCACAGGTGCAAAATTCCACCCAGGAAATGCAGAATTTCACCTACATGTGGGTGAAATTCTGCTGTTCATGGGTGAAATTTCACACTTTGTGGGTGAAATTCTGCATTTAGCAACTGGAATCTCGCATTTTTCATCCACAAACAATCTAATACATTTTTTTGTGGAGTGGAGTTTGCCAGCTTTGCCCATCATTATACACCTGGGAAATACAGAGAAATATTTCTTGAGTCACGAAAAATATTTTTTTGTATCACAGTAACAAAAAAGGATTTTTTACAGTAAATAAAACAAATTTCTGGGATATCTCAGTAACATTAAAGTGCAGATTGCACCTAACCGGGTCCCAATCAGCCAGCTAGGTGTGGTGGTCTCTCTCCAGGATGTTATTTTTTTGGCTCTTGAAAAAACAATATAAGAAAGAATTGAACAAGTCAGTAGCTCACAAAAAAATATTTTTATCACAAGAAAAAGGATTTTACTCTCATGAAAAAAGAACAAGGCTCACAAGACAGAATCTTTTGTTACAAGATCAAATCCTTTGTTGAACTTTCTCCCTCTATCCTGAAGTGATCTTCCCATTGAAAACAATGGGAAATGAAAAAATGAATAACTTTGCAATGGATTAATATTTTTTCACAAAGCAAAGGATGCCGGTTCTGTTACCCAAGCTGTTTCTACCATAAAACAAGCATTTGGCAATGCCAAATGTTGTCTTGCTGGCATTGGCATTGGTAGTGCAGGAGTTAGAGAGATGCATAATAGAAATGGCAGAGAAGTATGGAACCGACATCAACCCCACCCCACCTTGTAGAGAGTGACAGGCATTGAGGTATGCCTTTGGGTTGTCACTGTAACACTCATGTCATTTTACCTCACCCTACTCCACAGACTCTGATAATTGTCCTGCTGTGCCTTGGGTCATTGGGCCTTACACTCACCCCATTCTATAAGGAACTATTCAAACTTGTTTGGGAGATGAGCTGGTGAATTGTATTTGTACAGTGTGCATTATTTGCTATATTCAGAAGAGATGTACCATGGCACAGCTCTTTTGAATATATCCCTTTCCTACTCCAGTGCAATTCAGTTGCACTGCACAACCACTTGCGCCATTGCCAGGCACAATTCTAAATACCGGGCCCTACAGTAGGTGTATAAGTTGTGCTATACTTTCCAAACAAAACAAATAATTTACATTCACTACATTCTGGCATGTCTGATATATTAAAACAAGAATGTGCTCAGTTTCATTTATGAACCAATATAAATTAGTTTTTATACAAGGTACAAAATGGTTTTATTGTTCTGCAGTTATGCCATTACAAACGAGCATTTGTCAATGCTGAATGTTTGCTTGCTGCCATTAGCATTGCAAGTGCAGGAGTTAGAAAGATACAGAATAGGAATGGCAGTGGAGTATTGAACGGACATCTACCCCACCCCCCTCTCTGCAGAGATGGACAGGCATTGGGGTGCACCTTTGGGTCATCGCCCATAACGCTCATGCCATTTCACCTCACCCTACTCTGCAGACACCAACAAGTGCCGAGGTGTGCCTTGGGGTGTTTGGGCTTTACACTCACCCCGTTCCATAAGGAAATATGTTGAAATGGGTGCAGTATAGGAGAATGGGATGAACTTTGGGGCCAAAGAGTCCAAGGCACACCTTGATGCCTGTCAGTGGCTGCAGGGTAGGGTTGGGGTGCAGTGGCATGAGCATTATAGCTGAAAATGCAAAGGCACTCCCCTGATGCCTGTTAGTTTGTACAGGGTGGAACGTTACAGTTAGAAACGCTAATGCCCTGGGTGTTTGTTGGTATTTGCATTCCAAATTTTCAACATTGCCTTTTTTGTGACCCCACCTCATGAAAGCATTTGAGACCTCTGTTCATGAACAGTAGTGCTGTGATTTTGTTGATCTGTCCGGAATGTTGATTTCCCACAGCAACCACGCCATTCTACGCCACATGTGAAAACACAGTTCGGGCAGTATGTGAAAAATGACAGCTGCACTATTCATAAGGAGGTGTGAAGAGATGGCAATTTTGAAAATCTGGAGTGTAAATATTAAAAATTCTTGAAGATAGAGTGCGTGAAAACTGTGCACGCTCATAACACAGTCATTTTTTTGTAATTCTTTCACCAAATTTTTTAACATAGGCATTTTGAGACCTCTGCTCATGAACAGTGGCACTATGATTTTCTTAAGCTGTCCCAAACGTTGATTTCCCACTGTGACTGCGTCATTGTGTACCAAATGTGTGAAACCACATTTCAGGTAGGATGTGAAAAATGACAGCTGTCCTGTTCATAAGGAGATGTGCAAAAATTGCAATGTTGAAAATCTGGAGTACAAATATGAAAAATTCTCAAAGTTATGAGCGTGCGTGGAAACTGCGTGATGCATGCTCATAACACAGTCATTTTTTTGAATTTTTTCACCAAATTGCAAAATAGGCTTTTTGGGAGCCCACCTCATGAACAGTGACACTGTCATTTCATTATTAGGTCCCAAAAGGTGATTCCATGCAGTGACCACTAAATCACCTTTCAGAACCAAATAACAAGATGACAGTGACTGAATTCATGAGGTGGGATCTCAAGAACCCGTTGTTGAAAATTTGGTGCCAAAATTCACAAAAAATAGCTGAGATATGCACCAAAGTTGAAAAAAAAAGTATGCCATTATATAGCTTACCAGCATTTCTTCAGTTCGCGGTCAGCTTTGAAGAGTGCAGACGTGTTCCCAGTCAATCAAAGATCGTCACCCCAGGCTCCAGAGGTAAGTATGGGGTGCGGGGAGTGTGGGGGGAAGTAGGGTATGCAGAGGTTGGGTGCGGGTTGGGGAGGGGCACTGGACACTTCGAGGGACTGTTTTCTCTTTTTTCAGGTAAAAAAAATAAAAGCATAAAGACAATGCGGGTCAGTTTTCTTATTTTGAAAGTGTGTTTTGGCACACTGGGGTGGGATCGCAGTGTGCCATCTGTATTTTGGGAGAGAGGGACTGAAGCCAACAGGGATTGGGCTCCCTGTCGGCACAGAAATGTGTTGGGGGCACATGATGCTAAGGGGGATTGGGCACCCCCTCGGCACATAAATTAAATGATAAGGGGGTCATTATGCTGACGGGGATTGGGCTCCCCCATCAGCAAACTGAACTGGGAAGGGGCATGCCAACAGGGGGATTGGGCACCCCCGATGTCAGCTTGATTAGGACTGTAAGGTGGACAGCGACAGCAGCCGCCATCTTTTATTGAAATGTTACTCCAGGCAAGGCACGCCCTGCAATGAGGTGGAGGGCTCTCACTGCAGCAATTAAATCATTTCAAGTTGGTGGCATGCTTTTGCACTGCTGTCATAGTGTGCAATCTAATTCGTGCCACAGAGCCCAGCCCAAAAAAGCAGTGGAGCCACTGGCCACAACACGACCGCACCTCCAAATCCTGCTAGTCCAAGCTACCCGAATATGTTACAAATGTAGATATTGTAGCACTCACTCCAAAAAAACAAAATCACCATAAAGTAAATTAAATTGCAGATTTATTAATAAACTAATAAATCAGCAATTTAGTTGACTTTATGGTGGTTTTATTTTTTTTGGAGTGAAGGCTGCAATACCTACATTTGTTTCTTATTTTGGCTGGCTGCTAATTTTGCAAGTGAACCACCATGGACTGAGCACAGGACAGTTGTTTTTAATTTTTCCATACCCGAATGTGTTGCTTGCACGTGCACAAGACAACATAAACATCACACAAAATTCCACACCATCTGGATGCAAGGCTATGACGAAAAAACTACAAAAAGTGGTGACTTTATGACTTTTTGCACTGTTCAGATCTTAGAATCCACATATCTAAATAGAACAAAACTCGCAACATGAAGAGATCTTCCCCACCGCACAAGGTATACCAAATTCTGAGCAAATCCATTGATCAGTTGCAAAGTTATTAAAGTACAAAATCTGAGGTTTAACATTAAACATGAAACTCAATCCTAACTATTGGGGCACTACTGCACCCATACATACAGTATATGTACAGTGAAGCCTGCCAGGATGAAGTGTAGTGTCATATGTTTACTGCATGACAAAAGGGATTAGCTCCCATTTGAACTGCATTGTTTGCTGCAGTAACTCTACTGCAGAATTCTGCAGTGATGTGCTTCATCCTGGTGGGCTTCACTGTAAATATATATTTAGATATATAATAATGGAGTGGTTGTGCCACTATAGTTAGGGTTGAGTAGGTAGTTTAATGTTAAACCTCCAAATTTTTAACTCTTTAATAACTTTAAACACTATTCAAAGAGATTTACAGAATTAACATGTGTTGTCCTATGGGTGGTCTCTTGACATAACTAAGTTTTGTTTTGATTGGATTTGTGTATTTTGCACTGCACATAGTGAAAAACTGCTAAAATTCACCTTTTTTGGCTGTTTGTTGCTCATCAAGCTACAGCCACATTGTTTGGGATTTTGGTCTGAAATTTTCAGAGTGAAGAAGGTGTTCCCAAAAGAAGAAGACAGTGTTTGTTTGATGAAAAAATATTAATCCATTCCAAAGTTATTAAACTTTGAAATTTCAAGTTCTCAGCATGCTCAAGTTCAGTTTTTTGGATAGCTGCATGGTACAAAAAATATTTTGGTCTGACAAAAAGGGATTTTAACAACTCATGAAAAGATATCCTTAGAATCCCTTTTCATCAGCACAAAATCCTTTTTAGTCAGCCACCACCTTTTTTTTTTAGCCCAAACAAAACATTATAACTTTTCCCAGGGATGTCTTCTGGAGACATCCAAGTATGTATTTTGTTCATGTGGACATCCTTTACTGTTCTGTGCCTTTATCTTGCTTTTATGTGGCCTCAGAATGCTTATTTTTTATTTTAAAAATTATTTTTCGAGACTCTCTTCCGTTCCATTTTTGCAATGCGAAGAATGATTTTGTCACCTCGTGAAAAAGGAAATTTGTCTGGTGAAAAAGGATTACTGGCAGGGCCATCTGGTCTGACAACTCCCATCTTTTTTCATGAGCTGTCCTAATCCTTTCTTGTCAGTCAATTCCTTTTTCTCAAGGTGTCAAAATCGTCATGCAAAAAAGGATTAGGACTTCTCAGACCAGATGGCCCTGCCAGTAATCTTTTTTCATCAGACAAATTCCTTTTTTCTGTGGTGTCAGAATCCCTTTTCATATCACAAAAAGGGATATTGACAGCTCACAAAAAAGGATGGTCAGCAGGACTATCTGGACTGAGAAGTCCTAATCCTTTTTAACATGATGAAAAAAGATTTTTATACTGCATGAAAAAGGAATCAGCTGACGAAAAAGGATTAGGACAGTTCATGAAAAAGGATTTAAAAAATTGATCCTTTTTTTGTCAGCTGTCCTAATCTTTTTTCATCAGCTAATTCCTTTTTCGAGAGGTGTCATAATCCTTTTTCATCATGAGAAAAAGGATTATGACTTCTCGGACCAGATGGCCCTGCCCTTAATCCTGTTTCACCAGGCAAATTCCTTTTTTGCAAGGTGTCAAAATACTTGTTCACATCACAAAAAGGGATTTTGACATCTCACAAAAAAGGATATTTAAAATGTATTGTTTATTTGTCACTTCACTGCAAAGAAATGGTTATGACTTTTGGGCTGAAATTTGTAGGGTACAAAGGGCTTGCCTCACAAATGTGCCTTTTGCTGGTTTGGTGATACAATTTACATCACTTCAATAATTATAACATTCCAAAGTTTAGAAATTTCCCATTGGAAAACATTGTGGTAGTCGCAGTGCCTTTTGGTGGCTATATCATGAAAATTCTTTGAGATATGGATTTTTTACTAAACATAGGTTAGTACACCTCTAGGTGTACTAAGTAATGATCCCTTGATTATAACTGTGGTGGAATTTTTCCCAGTGTGTCTATGGTTACTGTGATATTGTGCTATTTGTAGCACAAGGGTTACTTGGAATGTCTGTATTCCTGCATTCTGTCCCTACACCTATGGATAGATGGGAGTGCAGGGTCCAGAGGGCCATGCACCCCCACATATAGATACTATTATGCGGTAATGGGAGCACAGAGTCCTCCATTATGCAGTAATGGGAGATGAGGGTTACTTACAATGTCTCTACACTTATGGATAGATGGAAGTGCAGGACCTGGAGGGCCATTCACTCACACATATGGATATTATTATGTAGTGATGGAAGTGCAGGGACCTACAGGCCCTGTGCTGTAACAGGGTGATGAAGGTTAATGACAATGTCTCTACACTTATGATTAGATAGGAATGCAGGGCCCTATGAAAATCAGGGACAATTACAATATGCATGCATGGGCCCTGTGCATCCACAATACACTATAAACTGATGGGTGGGCAGGGCCCAGAGGGCCCTGCACTCCCACAACCATATGTGGGTAACATTAGACTTTCTCAAAAAGCAAGGAAATTCATTGCAAAAAAACTTTGTTAATGCATCAGTTATGGTTAAATCAACAAAAGTAGGGAAATGAGGCATTAGGGTTTCCAATCCTAACACCTCCCACTCAAACATACCACCCCACCCTCCACAGACCAACACACGTCGGAGTGTGCTTTGAGGCCATTGACCCTAATGCTTACCCATTCTCTTATGCTGTACCATGCCAGCTTCCTTACACATGGAATGGGGTGACTGTTAGGACTGATGACCTCAAGGCTCCTAATAGAGTCTCCAAATCGAGTCTGTGGTATTAAACAAATACAGCTTATATTAACAGTTTTAAACCTTCATGGGGGGTCTGGTAGAGGCCTAAAAGAGGCAGGGAATGCAAGAGGCCACATGTTGTACTCACATGATATGCTCAAGGAATATGTAAAAGACCATGTTCAATGAAGGGGGCCTGCAGGCCTCAACTGGGTACAGTATCTCCCTAACAAGAAGGTGTGAGATCTTGATATAAAGTGAGTAAGAGTAGATAGTATTAGTTTGTCAGTGAAATAGGATATGTTCAACTGGCAGATAAGAGAGTGACAGACCTCCAGGGATGAGCCACCAAGTACGGTCCCAAAATTTGCATGCATCAGTCCAACTTACTCAGGGCGATGTGGACTACTTTCTCATATCTGGCTTTAAGAGTGATTAGATTTTCCACTCCTGAATAGCTGATGGTACTGGATCCCACCAGTGCCATAGCAAGATTCATTTAGCTGCTCCTAATACATGGTTTACCCAGCATATCTAAGGGGATGGTAAAGTACTGCCTTCAGGAGAGAGCCCCAGCAATGCCATTTAGGGGTTTCAGCATTGTGGGACCCAGACCAACTCCCTACATGAATTCCATCCCCCCTCCTAATATTGATCTAGCACTGGACATGACCAGAGGATATGGTACAGTGAGACCTGAGGGGAAGTACACCTCCAGCACCCACTTGTGTGAATAATACCATCACAGTATAGCCATTGTGGCATCCTGTATGCTATGTGCAGAATTTTATACTGCAGTGTTTTAGCTTGCAGTTCCCTGCTGACAACATATGCCTGTGTCCAGACTTTGTTCCAATACTCCTTGAGAACTGATAGGGCCAATTCTTGTGCCCATTTGTCCCTAGGGCCAGTCTGAACAGGGCATGGGGATTCCTTTCCCACTAGATGTTTAATCTTTTCTGCTATGCGGTTTGGTGTAGTCAGTGTTCCCACCCATTTATCAAGGGTAGATGGAGGAGGTAAAGTATGGGTAGGAGACACTTTCACCCTGAGGAGGTCATGGATCTGTAAGTGCTTCATTCAGAAGAGTGTTCAAGGGATGTCAGACTTAAACTGCACCTGGACAAATGAAAGAAGGATCCCTCTGTACGATGGTATAAATCCCCCTGCACACTAATACCCCTTTCCTGCTAGGCAGTTCAATGGAGTGGTTTTCTCCCAACTGTAAGCTGGGGATTGTCCCAGAGTGGTCTGTTTCTACAAGTTTTTGTGTCCCTGTCTAATTGTTCCTCGTACTTCACCCAAATCTGTCTCATATTTTTAGTGCAAGATGACATGGTGACTTTGTTACCCCATTCAGGGAATACTAAGGATACTGAAGTTGGAAACCTCCCTGAGTTTGTTCCATTGAAATCCACCTTGGGCAAGGTGTAGACAGGTTCGGCTTGTAACAGGTTATGGCCTAATGGAAGATGACATAGTCATGCATGTTCCTAAGATTTTGGTGGCCAAAGCCACCTCTTCCCCAATGTAGTTGGAGTCTAGACAGTTTTATCTTGGGCATCTTCTCTGCCCATATGAAGGCAGATAGTTTGGAGGCCAGGGATTTAAAGAAAGCTACAGGAATGTGTAGGGTTAAGTTGGGCAAAATATAATGGAGTTTTAAGAGCATGACCAGTTTAAGGGCATTAACCCACACCCATGTTAATAGGAGAAGGGAATCCCACCACCTAACATCTGAGTTTACAGCATCTAGTATGACCCAAGTGTTTGCTGCAATACTAGCTACTACTGGAAATCAGAGATGAATTCCAAGGCAAAGCCACCCCATCTGCCACACACTGGTATGGATATTCCAAAAAAAGCTGCTGCATGCATTGGGGATTGTGGGGCATTATTTGTGACTTAGACCCATTCAGCTTATAGCCACAAAAAGAGAAGTATTGCTGAATATTGCCCTGGAGGGCTTTCAGGGAAGATAGGATGCCAGGCCTCCAATAACACCTGTGTGCACAACCTACCCAGTCCTTTTTACTTCAACAGCACTTGTGTACCACCTCGAGCCTGCTCCTGGTACACTCATGCACTATAATGGTTCTGTTGCATTACTACTGTTTTGTACGTTTATACAGTATGTTCTTTTGTATGATTTTGGACATGTACTGTAATTTACCCAATGTTCCACTACCGTTTATTGTACAATACCTTGTGTTCCAACTGTTGCATAATCTTACAATGTTGTATTGTTTGTACTACCCACATACTATTGTAACTGATCATCCTTCACAACCCTATATAATCCCTTCCCCCCAGGTCACACTGTGAGATGAGCAACTTGTTGTTCAGTGTGCCCTGGCGAAACATTTCAACAAATAAATTAAAATAAATGAAATAAAAATAATGTCATCAGCAAAAAGTGTCAATTTCTGGGGAGTCCACTGAACAATCACACAGGGAAAGGATGTGGCAGCCTGAATTTTAAGGGCAAGGGGCACCACTGCGAGTAAGAACAAAAAGGAGACAGAGGGCTCCCTCTGGGAGGAGGCGGTGGGGGCTGAAATGATTACAGGATTTAAGAATGCATGGGCTAGGCATCAGAGGATCCTTGTAGTCAGGGGAAGGGAGGACTGCTGTCGATGGATTGGTATATAGGAGATTGACCAGGGTTATAAATTTTGAGTCAAACCTAGATCTGAGGTAAGGAGGGGTGGGAGGGGGGCAATTGTAATACCTTCAGGCTTGTCATAGCCACATTAATCAGCGTGGTAGGTCTAAGGGTAAGAGGGAGGGTATGGGGGTAAATTGAAGGCAGCTAATGGTACAGGTGAAATGAGTTGCAGTAAATTTTGAGCAGTATTCCAGAGGACTGGTAAGGTGTGACTAATTGCAGCCCAACCAAAGCGCATCCTAACTCTGCATATGTAAAGGGTGATACGAGTCTGGCTTCTCAGCAGAAAGCTTCCAGGAATGCAAGAAGGCAGGCAATCCTTAATACATTGAGGCAGCTTGTTAGAGATGTCCCTATAGATCCAGAGCATGGTGTTCTTTTGTTGTCTAAGACTAAGGTAGCCCCAGCCTACAATGTTGTATAGGGTACAGTGGTGTGTTGAGTAGGGGGCACCGGTAATGAACCTGAATGTCTGGTGGTACAGAATGTCTAGTTTGGCAAGGGCCACACAAGATCAGTGTCCATACAGAAGGTCTGCATAGTCAATGAGAGGCAAGAACGTTGTTTGAATCAACCTGGTTCTCCCCTCCTGTGTTAATAGATGCCTGATTCTGAAGAAAATCCCAAGCCTCTGTTTAAGTTTTTGGGAGAGTTCCTCAATATGGATTTTGAAGGAAAGATTGGAGTCAATCCACACCCCCAGATATTTGAAGGAATCTACATAGTCTAGCGATTCGTAGAGCAAGGTGTGGATTTGAAGGGCTGTCCCCACCATGGTAGAGTAGGGGGAGCTTACCACAGGGAAGAAGATCATGGCATTTGTTTTCTTAGCATTTAACAGAAGTTTGGAATAAAGGAGATTGTTCTGTAACTGGTTAAATTCTATTTAGAGGTCTCTACATGCGAGTTCCAGAGTAGGTCTGGCTACATACAACACAGCGTCATCTGCAAAGAGATGCATGTCAGCTGGCTTGACTTCAGCATCTAGTTCGTTTATGTAAATGGCAAACAAGAGAGGACCCAAGATGGACCCTTGTGGTACTCCTCTAGAGAGTGTTTTTAGGAGGGAGAGACTCCCCCAGCCCTTATCTGTTGGTGTCGATCAGAGAGGCAGTTAGAAAACCACTCTAGGAGTGTGTCATTGATGCCAATATTCTGTAGAGCAATCAGTAGCAAGGCATGGTCTACCATGTCGAAGGCTTTGCTAAGGTTGAGAAACAGAGCGCACACATAACTTCTGGCATCCAAGGCTGTCAACCAGTCATTCGTGACCAGAGCAAGCACTGAGATGATACTATGGTGGGATCGGAAACCAGACTGAGCAGGGTTTAGAAGGTCCAAGTCACTGATGTGCTGTCTAAGCTGGGTATTAACCACTTTTTCCAGAAGCTTAGAGAGGGTAGGGAGTAAGGAGATGGGGCGGTAGTCATTAAGATCGCTAGTGCTGCCAGATTTAAATAGTGGGATAACGTGGGCAGTTTTCCAGATGTTTGGGAGTGAGCCCTGGGTAACGGACGTGTTGAAGAGATGGGTGATTGTGGGTGACAGAACATGGTAGCCAAGCCCGAGGAAGAAGGGCTCTATTAGGTCTGCCCCAGCACTTTTCCTACAATCCAGATGGAGTAGAAGGTCCTCAACTTCCTTTACTGTGACAGGGAAGAAGGAAAATGTCGTGTGAGGAGGGGGCGAGGTTGGAGCAGGGGCTGGGCAAGTTGAGCTAGGAGTAAATAGTTGTGCATGTAGGCTAGAAGTGGGGGAGTCATCAAATGCTAGGGCCTGCGGTGGCAAAGTGATTATTAAAGAATTCAAGGATTTCTTGCTTGTCAGTAACAACCAAGTTGCCTGAAGGGAATTTTGGCAGGAATGGACAAGCAGAACTGTGGCCCTGTATTTCTTTTAAGGTTTTCAAGAATTTAGTTGTACTATTAGAGGAAGAGTTAAGTTTGGACTGGTAGTAACTAGATTTTGCATCCCTAACCATTCTCGTGCAGCAGTTTCTGACAGCTCTGAAAGCTGACCAGTTGTTAGGCTGTTTGGTCTTTCTGGCCTTCTTCCAAAGTGAGTCTCTGTGGAGCAGCTCTTCTTTCAAGCTCGATGAGAACCAAGGGCATGTTTTCTTATTGGTTTAGATTTTTGCAAGTGGTGCGTATTTATTGATGGAACCAAGAACAATGTTTTGGAAGACTGCGAAGGCTTCTTTAACCGAAGGGGCCAGGTAGAAGTCCTGCTAATATGCATATTGCAGGTCAAAGAGGTAGGCTTTATGGTCAAAATGTAATTTTGATCTTTTAAGAGCGTAGCTACAGGAGGAAATAAACCTAGGGTATGTCCTCACACAAGCTATAACACAATGATCACTGAGGTCGTTGAAGAAAACGCCAGAGTAGGAGTATAGGTGAGGTTTGTTAACTAAAAAAACATCAAGAAGGGTACTGTTTTTAGGATGTGTTTTGTTAGGATGGATGGACTCCATTATGAGCTGTGACATCCCAAAGTTGTTGCGTAACCCCTTAAGGGGTTGTGAAGAGGTTGAGAACCAGTCCAGGTTAAGGTCTCCTGCAATAATCACTTCAGAGGATAAAGAGGATAGCATGCTGGTTAGGTGCTGTAACACCTTATGCCCTGCAGAGGGAGGACTATAACAACCTAGTATATAAATGGGGATTGAAGAGCGAAGCTGTACTTTTAGCGTGGTACATTCAAATTCCAGGGGCACAGTAGTAGAGTTAACAATGGAGGCTGGGAATTTGTCCCAGACATAGATAGCCACCCCCCCTCCCCTAGTTGGCCTGTCAGTCCTGTGGATGGAGTAGGAGAGGATATTTATCCCATGGTTCAGGGTAAAAGGCCTCAGCCAGGTTGCCATTACCACAGCAATATCCGGGGAGGCAATACTAAACCAAGACTGAATAATATATACTGTAGCTTTTTTAACAAGCTACAGGCATTAAAGTGAATCAGGCTTTGCCTCTTAAGGCCAGGCAGCTCAGAGACAGCCTGGATAGGAAGTGGGGGCCAGGATTGAGTTTGATGTTACCTGCACAATTTAATGTCAGCAACAGGAGTTTTGTGAGAGTGTTTAACAGGAGCCTATGCAGGCAAGAACGCACCCTCTTACGAGGGCTGGGGCAGGTGGGTGTTGGAGGAGGCAAGGAAGTATAGCTGGGGCACTGTGATGCATAAATATAAATCATAATGGATGTGACATAAGTAAAGTGTGGGAAGGGGATGGAGGAAGGATGCATATTGCAAGGCATGTGGTACAAGATGGTTGCTGAGCTATGTCCATGGTTGGGTAGGTTAGCTTGGGGAAGATAAAATATAGTGATGAGAGAAGAGACAGGACATACAACGTGTGCCCAGAGGCTGGACATAGGGTTGGGAAAGGCTAATTTACCCATGGGTGCAATGGTGAAGTGCAGCATGCACAACATGCAGCCTAACAATAGGAGTAGGGGGCTCATTATGTTACCCAGTTAAGCCTAAAGTACCCAGCAGCCAATGGAAGGGAAGTGCAAGGGGGGAAGAGAGGGACACAAATATTAAGTATCCAAAAACAAGGAGCAAGAATGTAGAAATTAGTTTAAGTTTAGGGTCTAGGGTACACTCACAGCAGGCTAGGCATGCCTTCAGGGAGAAAGGGGTGGATTGAAATGCAGGAGGTGGGATCGCTAAGCTTTCTTGAGTGAAGACATGCCTCCACACCTATGGGCCAGTTAGAAAAGACCAGAGGCAGGGTTTTAGAGTATTTAATTAAGGTGGGAGGAGGGGGTGTGAGGGTGGGTAAAAAAATGCTCAAAGAGCAGCAGCAGCACACACAGGGAGCTGACAGCAGGCTACACAGGAATCATGCCAAATTCAAAATCTGCCAGAGCAGCTTGCTTGGGAAATTGTACCTGCACTTGTGGAATTCGACGTTGGCTCAGTTGGTAGCTGGGGAGGGCAGAAAGTTTCATTGATCCTGGAAGGAAAGAGAGGAATTTTAAACTTGGGAAGTATGTTGTAAGAGCAAGCGGGGACTGGGCTGAAATGCAGGATGGGGGGTGGAAGGAAGGAAGATTAAGTGCAAGAGGAAGAGAGAGACAGACAGAGAGGAACAGAGGGCTTGGAGGGGTTTGAGTACAAACAAGTTAATAAAAAATTCCAGCTAGTAGGAAACAATATTGTAGGGCACCAGCAGTTAAACTTAGAGCAGCTAAACAATGTAAAAAATTATATAATTTGCTAAGCTAGAGCTAAACGCAAAATTCTGAGCTTAAAGAACAACTAAAATCACAGCCAAATGAAAAATGCTCAAAGAGCAGCAGTGGCAGCACATACAGGGAGCTGACAGCAGGCTACACAGGAATCATGCCAAGTTCAAAATCTGGCGGAGTAGCTTGCTTGGGAAATCATACCTGCACTTGTGGAATTCGGCGTTGGCTCAGTCAGAAGCTGGGGAAGGGCAGGAAGGTTCATTAACTGGACAGATTAGGTGGGCTAAAGGCCCTTATCTGCTATCAGTATCTATGTATCTGTGCCTAGGCGATCAGGCATAAAACCTACAGTACCTGTGTAATTGTCTGCAAATCACCAGGTTGTGCACCAGAGAAAGAGGAAGATGCTCCTGGATAATCCAGTTTCCAGTTGCCTTGGTGGCACAGCAGGTAGCACAACCGGGTTGGTATTCAGGATGGCCTTGCTTGAAGTCCCAGCTGAGGCACTTATTTCTTTCTCTCTTCTGTTTGTGTGTGTTCTATACATGTGCACACTGCACTCTTCCAATGGTAAATGAAACCTATCTGGTCTGGATGGATGAGCTCACCTATGATCTCTTGCAGTCTCCAAGCTAGGACTTTCACAAAAATCTTCGCATCCACGTTAACCAAATAAATTGAATGATACTGTGAGCAAAGGATGCTATTCTTGCTCTTTTTTGGTATTAATGTAATGAGAGCCTGCATGTGAAGGTAGGAGGAAGAGTCCACTTGTCCCAAGCCTCATTAAAGACTGCAGACAGTTTGGGGGCAAAAATTCCTATGAAGGTCCACCAGTGGGGAATCCATCTAGATCAGAGCACTTACAAAGGTCCATACTCAACATTGTCTTGTCTCTCTTGAGGTGAAACTGGTTGGGTTAATTGGGTATTCAATGAAAGAGGAACCACAGGGATGATCAGATCCTGATAGAAGGCAGAGAATTCTGCTTCTGAGGAAACACCTCAGAGGAGAACAGGGACTGATAAAAATTTTAGAATTCCTTGTTTATATGTTCAGTGACTATGACTATGATATCTGCCCCTGTTTTAATCAGAGGGAAATGTTTGTCTACTTCTCTCACCTTTATGTGACAACTTATTGGGTTGCTCTCCAGCCTCTCAATACTGCTGGGTTAAATGAAACAGTGCGTGTTCTATCTTATGGTGCAAAGATTCCTCCAGTGCAGCATTTGCCTCTGCAATTTGGGGTTGGAGGCTTTGGCGCAAGTTGGGAGGGGTCTGGTAATCTTGTTTCAGTTGCTTTAACTCTTTTTCTTTTTTGGTGGGTAATTTGATCTTGTTGCTTGCCCAGCTGAGAGGAATGGATAACAACCTTCCCCTTATTACAGCATTCATGGCTTCCCACTGGGTACCAACTGAGATGACAGAAGTATCATTGAGGGAGAAGTACTCCAGGATACTCATACACAGTTTCTCTTTAAATGCATGGTCCTGCAGCAAGAATGTGTTAAATCACCATTTGTTTCTGGGGCCTACTAGTCTCCCCCAGGCTACTGTCAGAATCATAGGAGCATGACCTGACACCAGAATATTACCCATAGACACTCCTCAAGGTAAGGAACACATTCCTGCAAAACAAAAATAACATTACAGTCCTGCTATTAGGGTCATGGGCCATGGAATAACAGGAAAAATCGATTGCACACAATTGCAGCTGCACAGGGGAGGGAACTGGATGTCATTGTCCACCTAGGGACAAATGACCTGGCTAAGAAAGGGATTAGAGAAGTGCAGGAAGAGTTTGTGGAATTGGGGAGGGGCCTTTAGTCAAGTAGCATGCACAGTAACCTTCTCGGAGGTGCTGCCCATCTATTGCATAGGAGAGGTTAGGGTGTTCTGCACCATGGGATTCAATCAGTGGTTGAAAAACTGGTGTGGATCTCAGGGATTTGGCTTCATTGGGGACTAGGGCTCCACCTGGAGTGATGCAAGCCTAAACTGGCACGATGAGCTGCATCTGTCCGGGAGAGGAACCAGGATCCTAGGTGATAAGTTTAAATGCTTCATTGGTAAGCATTTAAACTAGCCAAGGGGTGAGGCACTGAAAAGGAGCAGGGAAATCCTAGCCCCCCCCAAAAAAAAAATCACGGTAGTAAGTATGGCAAACACCAACATAGAGGTGTCGACAGGGAGAAGGGCAGGGGTAAATGGAGAAAGTGACAAAGGCAAGAAGGACAGGGATGGAGCAAAGGGAGTAAGGCCATCAGAAAATGGAGGGTAATGGTACCAATGCTCGTAGTCTGGGCAACAAGCTCACTGAGCTGGTGGCCTTGATGGAAGAGGGATGCCTGGATATCGTGAGTAGTCATAGAAACATGGTACACAGAGAACCATGACTGGATGTTAACATACCAGGGTACATAACCTACAGGAGAGACAGGCAGGCGAGAAGAGGGGGAGGAGTAGTTCTCTATGTAAAGGAAGGGATAAAGGCAACTGAACAAAAGAGTAAACAGGGAGGAGAGGAGGCACTGTGGGTCACCTTGGAGAGTGGAAAGGGCACCACAATCTGCACAGGGGTGGTGTACAGACCCCCATGTCAGGGGGAGGGAATGGACAAGGATATGATAGAAGGCATTCTTAGAATGGCAGAGAAAGGGGAGATACTGTTGATGGGAGACCTGAATATGCCAGATGTTAACTGGAACACATTTGCTGCAGCCACATCCAAGAGCAGGGCCATTCTTGATGTCCTACAGGTGGCAGGCATCAGACAGCTAGTTTCGGAACCCACTCAGGAGGGAGCAATCTTAGACCTCATACTCTCAAACGGGGGCAGTGAGAGGATCTCAGATCTAGAAGTGGGTTTGCCATCTGGGGACAAGTGACCATCAAACAGTGTGGTTCATGTTAAACTCAGCTATAGAGTCAAGCCATACAAAAGTGAGGGTACTGGACTTTAGGAGGACTGACTTTGGCAAGATGGGAGAGTGCCTTAGAATAGCACTAGCAAACAGGCTAGAAGGAGGTGTGGAGCAACAATGGGGAATCATCAAAACTGCCATCACAGAGGCAACAAGCCTTTGTGTGAAGCAAATAAACAAATCAAAATGAAAGAAAAAGCCACTATGGTTCTTAAAAGAGGTGGTTGTGAAAGTCAGGAAGAAAAAGATAGCATTTTGGAAGTATAAGGAAACACAGAAGGAGCAGGACAGAGAGCTGTACCAGTTAAGGCAGAAGGAAGCAGGGAGGGAAGTCAGAATAGCAAAGGCCCAAACTGAGGAAAAGATAGCCAACTCAGTTAAGAAGGGAGATAAAACTTTATAGGTACATCAGCGAAGAGAAAGACAAAGGGAGGGATAGTGAGGCTGAATAGAATGAACGGTGGGTGGGCAAAGGGGGACAGTGAAAAAACAGGGATACTGAATGAATATTTCTGCTCAGTATTCACAAAAGAGAAGGGGGAAGTGCCTAATCCAATTAACAGAAGCACTCTTGATAGGGAGGTCAATCCCAGTCCTTTCACAGAAGAAAGGGTTCTGCAAGAATTCCTAAAACTGAAGGTCAACAAAGCAATGGGTCCTAATGGAATTCACCCCAGAATTCTAAAAAGATTAAGGGAGGAACTAGTGAAACCACTGGCTACTCTTTTTAATAAATCATGGGAGGATGGTGTGGTACCCGAGGACTGGAGGAAGGCGGATGTGATTCCCCTTCACAAAAGTGGCACCAAGACAGAGGCAGGAAACTACAGACCTGTCAGTCTGAGTTCTGTGGTAGGGAAAGTGATGGAGTCACTTCTGAAGGAAAGAATAGTTGAGTACCTAGAGGCCAGTGGGGCACAGGACCCAAGGCAGCATGGGTTCACAGCGGGAAGGTCATGTCAGACGAATCTAATAGATTTCTTTGACTGGGTGACCAAAGTAGTAGACCAGGGAGGGGCTGTGGACATGGCCTACCTAGACTTTAGCAAGGCATTTGACACAGTCCCACACAAAAGATTAATAGTCAAATTAACCAGCCTGTGAGTGGGTCCCAGGGTGGTAGCCTGGGTAAAACATTGGCTGCACAACAGGACACAGAAGGTAATTGTAAATGGAGTCCACTCTGAAGAAAGAGGGGTTACTAGTGGGGCACCGCATTATTCAGTAGTGGGTCCAGTCCTTTTTAATGTCTTCATCAGTGACATTGCAGAGGGACTGGAAGGAAAAGCATGCCTTTTTGCAGATGACACAAAGATCTGCAACAGGGTTGATATACAAGGAGGCGTGGAAAGGCTGAAAAGGGACTTTGCAAGGTTGGAGGAATGGTCAGAAGTATGGCAGCTAGGATTCAATGCAAAGAAATGCAAAATAATGCATCTGGGAAACAAGAACCCAGGGGAAGAATACACAATGGGTGGGGAGGTAGTAACAACAACAAAAAGGAAAGGGACCTGGGGTAATTATATCAGATGACCTTAAGGTTAGCAAGCAATGTGAGAAGGCAGTAGGGAGGGCTGGGGTATACTGGGATGTATAGGAGAGGCACCAGCAGCAGAAAACAGGAAGTTGTTATCCTCTGTACAGACAGTTGGTGAGACCCCATCTGAGTACTGTATAAGTTCTGAGACCCCATCTTGCAAGGACATAGACAGATAGAGGCAGTCCAGAGGAGGGCAACTAAAATGGCACAGGGTCTGCAAGAGAAGCCGTATGAGAAGAGACTAAAGGAGCTTAATATGTATACCCTTGAGGAAAGAAGGGAGAGGAGGGACATGATAGAAACTTTTAAGTACCTCAGTGGAACCAACAAAGTCCAAGAGGGTAGCATCTTTGAGAAAAAGAGACATGCAAGAACAAGGGGACACAATTTAAAGATAGAAGGGGGCAGTTCAGGGGCAATGTGAGGAAGTATTATTTCACAGAGAGGGTAGTGGATGCATGGAACAGCCTTCCTGAGGAGGTTGTGGGGTCTAAAACTGTGGGAGAATTCAATAATGAATGGGACAGACATAAGGCAATTCTTGTGGGGGGTAGGAAGAAATAGGCTGTTGGTTAACTAGGATCTGCGGTGTATCCTGTAGGTAGGGAAATGGGCAGACTAGATGGGCCAAGCAGTCCTTATCTGCCATCAAAGTCTATGTTTCTGTGTTTCAGTGGGATGCAGTGTCCACCAGACATCTGAAAGACCTGCATTATGATAAGCTAGGGTCACTTGGTTAGCCACTTGAGCTTTCTGCTGGTGACCTGGTCCCAATCTGTCTAATGAGGAGGATAATGTTAAGTTGATATCACCTCCAATTATGATCTCAGCAGGGTTTGCTGGGAGTTCCTTCGATATCTCATGAAAAAATCAATATTTATTAGGTACTCAGGGCATAAATGCAGCCAATGACAATCTACTTGCCCTGGAACATGCCTTCAATTGAGACCATACACCTTTCTGTGACTTTCTCTTCTTTATGAATTACTACAGTATATGTAAGCCCTTACTACAGAGGACATCCACCCATTTCCCACCAAGGAGCAGCAGATGAGAGGCTTCCCCTACAGTAGGTGCATCTCTTGGACCAGTTCGATGTCACATTGCATATTTTTCTTCTCTTAATAGGGTAGCTCAGTCCCCTGGCATTCCAAGAGATTCTTTTTAGGAGTCAAACTCTGACATAGAAAGATGGAAACATAGACTTTGATGGCAGATAAGGACCACTTGTCCCACCCAGTCTGCCCATTTCCCTACCTATTGGATAAGCTGCAGATTCTAGTTAACCAACAGCCTACTTCCTGCAACCCTCCACTATAATTGCCTTATGTCTGTCCCATGCATGTTTGAATTCCCTCACTGTTTTAGATCCCACAACCTCTCCAGGAAGGCGGTTCCATGCATCCACCACTCCCTCCTTGAAAAATGATTTTCTCACATTACCCCTGAGCTGTCCCCCCTCTAACTTTAAATTGTGTCCCCTTGTTCTTACACATCTCTTTTTCTGAAAGATGCTACCCTCCTGGACTGTGTTGATTCCCTTGAGGTACTTAAAAGTTTCTATCATGTCCCCCCTGTCCCTCCTTTCATCAAGGGTAAACATATTAAACTCTCTCAGTCTCTCTTCATATGGTTTCTGATGTAGACCCTGCACCATTTTAGTTGCCCTCCACTGGACTGCTTCCATCCTGTCTATGTCCTTGTGCAAATGAGGTCTCCAAAACTGCACGCAGTACTCCAGATGGGGTCTCACCAACTGTCTGTACAGAGGGATAATCACTTCCCTTTTTATGTTGATTGTGTGCATGTGCAAGAAACATGTTGCTGCAGGTTTCTGCAGAAGCAGGTTGTGGAGGCGTGGCACTGTTGTGCCCAATGCCCCCACAGCCTGCAAAAGCTCGTCCCCATCCCCCAATGCCGTGGCACGCTGCTGCTGACACTAATTCAGCCAGCAGTGCCACAAATTTAAAACAAATAGCCGCTGCAATCAGGGGCCCCTTTGTCATTGCAACGTCAGCCATTCGCTGCAATGAAGGAGCGATCTGTCATTGCAGGGCGGGATGTAGCAGCTGTGGTATTGTTTGTGAACATGGCTGCAGCTTGCCGCCATGTTCACAAACAATATGTACCCCCTCATGTTTATTTGCTGACAGGGGTTCCCAGTCCCTGTCAGCAGAAAGAACTCCCCCCTTTTGCTGTTTGCCGACAGGAGTGCCCAGTCCCTGTTGGCAGAAATAAACCCCTTTTGTTGTTTGCCGACTGGGTGCCCAACTCGCTGGCTACAGTTGTCCCCTCAAGACTCGTGGCATGCTGGGAGCCCACCCCAGCGGCCCCATGCCCCCAAAATATGGAAAGCATCCCGCGACGTTTTCTCGTACCTGAAAGAAAGGAAACGGTCCCTCGTAGTCTCCCCACAACCCCCCCCACAACCCACACCCAGCCTCTCCACATCCCCCTCACCCCATACTTACCTCCGGAGCATGACGCGACGATCTTCGCTGAACCGGGAACACATCTGCACTCTTCAAAGCCAACCGCGAACTGAGGAAATGCCAGTAAGCTGTATAATGTAATGAATAGGGATTTTTCAACTTTAGTGCATATCGCGGGCATTTTTGGGAATTTTTTCACCAAATTTTCAACATGGGGTTTTTGGGACCCCTCCTCATGAATTCTTGAACTGTCATGGTGTTAATCAGCCCGGAAAGGTGGTTTCGCAGTCATTGTGTGGAATCACCCTTCGGGGCCGATTAATGAAATGACAGTGCAAGTGTTCATGAGGTGGGATCTCAAAATGCCTATGTTGCAAATTTGGTGGAAAAAATCCAAAAAATCACTGTTTTATGAGCGTGCATTGCGCAGTTGCTACGTATGCTCGTAACTTCACGAATGTACAATATTTTCATGCCAGATTTTCAACATTGGCATTTTGTCACACCTCCTTGTGAGCAGTACAGCTGTCATTGTTCACATCCTAGCCGAAATGTGTTTTCACACTTCCAGCACAGAATAGTGCGGTCGCTGTGGGAAATCAGTGTTCAGGACAGATTAAGAAAATGACAGTGACACTGTTCATGAGTAGAGGCCCTAAAATGCCTATGTTGAAAATTTGGTGACGATACTCCGTAAAATGACTGTGTTACAAGTGTGCATTGCGAAGTTGGCACGCACGCTCGTAACTTCATGAATTTCTAATATTTTCACTCCAGATCTGCAACATTGCCATTTTCCCAGACCTTCTTATTATCCTGGCCAAAATGTGTTTTCGCACTTCCGGTGCAGAATAGAGTGGTCGCTGTGGGAAATCACTGTTCGGGACAGATTAAGAAAATGACAATGGTACTGTTCATGAGCAGAGGTCCTAAAATGGCTATGTTGAACATTTGGTGATGATAGCCCATCAATGGACTGTGTTACAAGTGTGCATTGCACACTTTCCACGCACCCTTGTAACTTCGCAGATTTGTAATATTGTCACACCACATTTCCAACAGTGCCATTTTTTCACACCTCCTTATAAGGAGTACAGCTGTCATTTTTCACATCCTGACCGAAATGTGTTTTCACAGTTCTGGCGCAGAATAACATGGTCACTGTGGGAAATCGGTGTTCGGGACAGATTAAGAAAATGACAGTAGTACTGTTCATGAGCAGAGGTCCAAAAATCCCTATGTTGAAAATTTGATGACGAAACTCCATAACATGACTGTGTTACAAGCGTGCGTTGAACTGTTTCCACGCACCCTTGTAAGTTCGCAAATTTGTAATACTGTCATGCCACATTTTCAACAGTGGCATTTTTTTCAACTCCTTATGAACACTGCAGCTGTCATTTTTCACATCCTGGCTACAATATGTTTTTATACTCCTGCAGACAATAGCACGGTCACTGTAGGAAATCAGTGTTTGGGACAGATAAAGATCAACTGAGTGAGAGGGGGGAGTGACCGAGCTCAACTGAGCTCTGTCAAGACTGCTGTGGAATTGTTTGTGGCAGACAAAGGCCCCAACACAAGAGTCCAGAACAAAAGGGCAGCCTGCAACACTGGGAGAAACAGAACGAGAGAGCGAGTGGGGGGGGAGGGGGAGTGAGCGAACTCACCGAAGTGCTGTCAGGACTGCTGCAGATTTCTTTGTGGGCAGAAAAAGGCGTCGATACAGGCATAGGAGCCCAGGACAAAAAGCCAGCCTGCAGCAGTGGGAGAAACAGTACGAGCGAGTGAGACAAGCTCAACGGAGCTCTTTCAGAGCTGCTGGGATTTCTTTGTGGGCAGAAAAAGGTGCCAATGCAGGCAGGAGCCCCATATAAAAGGGCAGCTTGCAGCACCAGGACAAACAGAATGAGCGATGACAGCTCTGTCGGGACAGCTGCGGATTTCTTTGTGGACAGACAAAGTTGCCAACACAGCCAGGAACTCCATGCAAAAGCGCAGTCTGCGGCGCCAAGACAAACAGAACGAGCGAGTGACAGAGCAGTAGTGAGTGAGCTCAACGGGGGCTGCAGTGTGACTGCTGCAGATTTCTTTGTGGGCAGAAAATGCGGCAACGCAGGCAGAAACCCAGTACAAAAGGCCAGCTTGCAGTGCCGGCAGAAATGGAATGTGAGAGTGACAGAGGGGGAGTGAGGGAGCTCAGTGGAGCTGTGTTGGGATTGCTTCAGATTTCCTTCTGGCCAGAAAAAGCCACCAATGCAGGCAGGAGCCCAATACAAAAGGGTAGCCTGCAGTGCCAGGAGACACAGAATGACCACGTGAGGGAGGGGGAGTCGGTGAGCTCAACCGGGCTTTGTTGGGACTGCTGCAGATTTGTTTGTGGGCAGGAAAAGGCAGCAATGCATGCAGGGGCCCAGTACAGAAGGGCAGCCTGCAGTGGCAGGAAAAACCACAATGAGTGAGTGAGTGAGCTCAACAGGGCTGTATTGTAACTGCTGCAAAGTTCTTTGTGGGCATAAGAAGGCAGCAATGCAGGCAGGAGCCCAGTAGAAGAGGACAGCCTGCAGTGCCGGCACAACAGAATGAGTGAGTGAGAGAAGGAGTGAGCGAGCTCAATGGAGCTGTTGGGACTGCCATAACATGACTGTGTTACAAGTGTGCGTTGAACTGTTTCCACGCACCCTTCTAATTTCACAAATTTGTAATACTGTCACGCCACATTTTCAACAGTGGCATTTTTTTCACAACTCCTTATGAACACTACAGCTGTCATTTTGCACATTCTGACTAAAATATGTTTCTGCACTCCAGCCGCACAATAGCACGGTCACTCTGGGAAATCAGTATTTGGGACAGATTAAGATTGACCGAGTGACAGGGTGGAGTGGCGGAGCTCAACTGAGCTCTGTCGGGACTGCTGTGGATTTGTTTGTGGGCAGACAAAGGCCCCAACACAAGAGCCCAGTACAAAAAGACAGCCTGCAGCACTGGAAGAAACAGAACGAGAGAGCGAGTGAGGGAGGGGGAGTGAGCGAACTCACCAAAGCGCTGTCAGGACTGCTGCAGATTTCTTTGTGGGCAGAAAAAGGCATCAATACAGGCAGGGGCCCAGGACAAGAGGGCATTCTGCAACGGTGGGACAAACAGTGCAAGCGAGTGAGACAAGGGGACTTAGTGAGCTCAACGGAGCTCTGTCAGGAATGCAAGGATTGCTTTGTGGGCAGAAAAAGGGGCAAATGCAGACAGGAACCCCGTACAAAAGGGCAGCTTGCAGCGCCAGGACAAACAGAATGAGCGATGAGAGAGGGAGACTGAGTGACCTCAACGCAGCTCTGTCAGGACAGCTGTGGATTTCTTTGTGGACAGACAAAGGTGCCAATGCAGCCAGGAGCCCCATACAAAAGTGCAGTCTGCGGCGCCAAGACAAACAGAACGAGCGAAAGTGACAGAGCGATACTGAGCGAGCTCAACGGAGTTGTAGTGTGACTGCTGCAGATTTCTTTGTGGGCAGAAATGCGGCAACGCAGACAGGAGCCCAGTACAAAGGCCAGTTTGCAGCGCCCGGCAGAAACGGAATGCAAGAGTGACAGATGGGCAGTGAGCGAGCTCAGTGGAGCTGTGTCAGGACTGCTTCAGATTTCTTTCTGGCCAGGAAAAGCCACCACTGCAGGCAGGAGCCCAGTACAAAAGGGCAGCCTGCAGCGCCAGGAGACAGAATGAGCAAGTGAGGGAGGAGGAGTCAGTGAGCTCAACGGGGCTTTGTTGGGACTGCTGCAGATTTGTTTGTGGGCAGAAAAAGTCAGCAATGCATGCAGGGGCCCAGTACAAAAGGGCAGCCTGCAGTGGCACGAAAACCAGAATGAGTGAGTGAGTGAGCTCAACAGAGCTGTATTGTAACTGCTACAAATTTCTTTATGGGCATAAGAAGGCAGCAACACAGGCAAGAGCCCAGTAGAATAGGGCAGCCTGCAGCGCCAGCAGAACAGAACGAGCGAGTGAAAGAAGAGCAGTGAGCAAGCTCAATGGAGCTTTGTCGGGACTGCTGCAGATTTCTTTGTGGGCAGAAAAAGGCGCCAACAGAGACAGGAGCCCAGTACAAAAGGGCAGCCTGCAGCGCCAGGAGAACCGGAATGAGTGAGTGAGACAGGCGGACTGAGCGACCTCAGTGGACTTCTGCCAGGACAGCTGTGGATTTCTTCATGGGTAGAAAAAGCCACTAACACAGGCAGGAGCCCAGTACAAAAAGGCAGCCTGCAGTTCCAGGAGACACAGAATGAGTGAGTGACACAGGGGGAGTGAACCACCTCAATGGAGCTCTCTCAGGACAGCTGCGTATTCCTTCCTCAGCAGAACAAGGTGCCACTACACACACCAGCCCAGTACAAAAGAGCAGCCTGAAGCACTGGGACTAACAGACTGAGCCACTGACAGAGGCCCACTATGCAAGCTCAACAGACCAACGCAATCAACATTAGGCATTGACAAATGCTTGTTCTACTTGTGATGCCCCTCCCTATGCATCCCAGTATCCCCCTCACTCTCCTTACTGACTTCTCACATTGATTACCCACCTTTAGGTCATCTGACATGACGAAACCCAGATCCCTTTCCATTACTGTTGTCGTTAGTACCTCCTCTGCTATTGTGTACTCTTCTCCTAGATTTTTATTTCCTGGGTGCATTACTTTGCACTTCTTTGCACTCAATCTAAGTTGCCATACGTCTGACCATTCCTCCAACCTTGCCAAGTCCCTTCTCATCCTTTCTACCCCCCCTTGTGTATCAACTCTGTTACAGATCTTTGTGTCATCTGCAAAGAGGCATACCTTTCCTTCCAGACCCTCTGCAATGTCACCTATAAAGACATTGCACGTGACTGCAGTTAGAGTACCCTTTGATGTAAAATTAAGAAGCTGTGGCTTCCCATCCCTCCAGATACAGTCCTGTCACCCCCCCCAACTAGAGCCCCCACCAGAGCACCAATATTCCCCACCAGACCTTAAAGTGGAAAGACATATAACAATCTGCACAGTGCTCAATAGGTGCAAATACTCTAAACTGGCACACTGGAACAAGAACTTATATGTTCAAATAATAAAATATAGTAATAGTGAGTGACTCCAGCTGGTGGAGGCAACTAGCAAGTATCACTAGCTGATAGTTATGATGGCCATTAAGCCTTAACTCTCATGGAACATATAGGTGATCACTAGGGAACTCCTGCCAGCCTGCAAATCCCCTCACAGTTTGTAGGTGATGTCTATGAAAGGAGCACAAAGAGACGCATGATGGAGGGAGTAAGGGTAAGTTGAGGCATCCTGAGTGACAGAGGATAACAGCCATTAACGGTGATTGCTGCCTCCTATGGTTATCAACTGAACATCAGGCTGGTGT
Organism: Neoceratodus forsteri; assembly: GCA_016271365.2. Taxonomy (NCBI): domain Eukaryota; kingdom Metazoa; phylum Chordata; order Ceratodontiformes; family Ceratodontidae; genus Neoceratodus; species Neoceratodus forsteri. Next base: position 651,489,206 of record CM057450.1, on the reverse strand, counting down.
GGGACCAGTGTCTGCTGGCTCTGATAGTAGGGGAAAGCACCCAGGCGCAGCGTTTTAAATAAGGCACACAGCACTAAGTAGAATTCCTTTCTGGCTGGCCAGATTCAATAATACAGGGCCCTTGATTTTGGGTTGAGCAAATACAAAGGGGCTACTGTCACAAGGAGCTGCATGTACAGTGAACCATGGTAATGAGAACATACCATAAGCAATCTTATGAGTGGAATAATATGATGTCCAATAAATGTATATGTAAGGAACAGCCTGGGGCACCACAGTATTCCCTTAAGTTCTTATCTGCCCTGATTCTGTGTCCACAGCAGATCTCAAAGTTGAATCCTAACCGTGCTTTTTCATGTGGAACTGCCCCCTACCACACCACTAAAATATCTTTGCTGTCCAACCCCCTCTGTGGGGGTCATTGGGCAGCGGTACTACCACAATGGAACCTCGGCTACCCAGAGAATGTGGATATACCCCTCTGATATACCATCATTGTCTAACTGCTCTGTTGGGGCTCGTATGCTACTCTACATGTCCATGGGTTCATTTAGCCCTCACTCAAATCTCTATCCTCACTTGTCCCCCTACTCTCGTAGAAGGGGGCGGGTTCGCTTCTTTAAGTTTCTGATATGTGCCATTAAAAAATTCCTCTTCTGCTTACTACTGTGCTCAGGCAATATTGAACTGAACCCTGGTCTGGCTACCCCTATAGCTGGCCACAATGATCTGGACAACCTTAAAGGTTTAAGTCTGCTTCACATAAACGATTGCAGCATTCTTAGCAAATTTGACCTCCTGCAAACTTGGATCTCTCATGCCAAGCTGGATGTGTTGGCTATCACAGAAACCTGGCACAGACCATCTATCCCTGATCTCAGAATTAATGTCCCCTCTTACAATGTTTATAGATCCGACAGACCTACCAGAGGCAGAGGAGTAGTCATTTACATCCATGATAGAGTCACTGCTACTGTCTTGGAAGCTGCTACGATGCCGAAGGAATTTGAATGCCTGACCTTAAAAGTCCAGCTCTCTCCATCAATGCCTCTCTGTATTATAGGTTGCCAGAGACTCCCATCAGCCGGGCTTTCAGTATTGAATAACCTAAGCACTGCTCTTAGTACGCTGCCCTCGGAGGTCATTATTATAGGGAACTTCAGTCTAGACTGGTTCTCTACCAGCTCTAAGCCTCTAAAGGCCTTTTGTGATACCTTTGGGCTCTCACAGCTCATTATGGAAGCCACCCACCCGAACAAGAAAAATCCCTCAAACTGTAGTTTGATTGATCTTATACTGGTCAATAAACCATATCTTTTTACACATGCAGGTGTACTCATTAATGACCTCAGTGACCACTGTGCCATCGCTTGTGTCTGGTCTGTGCCTAAGATAGCCTCCACCTCTAGATTTCTCTACAAGAGATCCTGGCAAAACTTTAATCCTTATGCCTTCCTCTTTGATCTTCAGCACACACTCTGGCAAGATTTTTACCTTGACTCCATTGTGGAGGAGGCCTCCCTGTTATTCCAGGACCTTGTCCTGAGTGTCATTAATCATCACGCACCCCTCGTAAAAGTTTGCACAAAGAGAAAGTCTAACCCTTGGTTTACAACTAGCCTAAAAGCAGCCTTGCTTAACAGGAACTTTCTCTGGAAAAAATCCAGGAAGTCCAAACTTAATACTGATTGGACGGCTTTTGGTGTTTCAAGAAACCACTGTACAAAGCTTATCAGATCTGAAAAAGCTAAATACTTCCGTAATGAACTGGACCAGTCTACAAAGTGTTCAGCCAAATTCTAGAACACCTTAAGACAGGTTGAAGGTCATGCCCCTTCAAACTCCCTTCCCACCAAGATCTCTCTCGGTGACTCCATCACTATGGATAAGCAGATGATCCTTGACCTTCTCAATAACCAGCTTGCTTCAGCTGGATTGGCTTTTGACTCCTCACCTACCAACACCCTTAGGCCCAGCTTTGTCCCCGGGCTTCGTGAGACACCCCCATTAACACCCCTACACATGATATAGACTTTTCCTTCTCTTCCATTACCCAGAAACAAGTGGAAGACTTACTGCTTGACCTTGACATCAGAAAGAGTGCAGGTGCTGATCTAATTGAGCCGTATTTCTTAAAACTTGACTCTTATGTCTTGTCTCTCCCAATCACTCACCTTTTTAACTTGTCTTTGGCCCAGGGCTTCATCCCTTCAATCTGGAAAACTGCCCTCGTTATACCCCTGTTCAAGTCTGGTGACCCCAGCAATTTAAACAATTACATACTGATATCTCTGCTTCCTATCCTTTCCAAGCTGCTTGAGAAACTGGTTGACATCCAGCTTAGGAATCACTTAGAGTCTTTTAGCCTTTTAAACCTAGTGCAGTCAGGCTTCCGTCCATGCCACAGTACTATATCCGTACTTGCTAAGGTCACTAATGACTGGCAGAAGGCCCTAGACTACAAGAACTATGTTTGTGCCTTATTTCTTGACCTGAGTAAGGCATTTGATACTGTTGACCATGAGCTGGACTTGGACACCCTTAAAAACATTGGCGATCACGTGATGCGTCAGAGTGGGTAAGATGCTTGGATCTTGGCTCTGCTCCTTGGCTCCATTAAATCGCGGATTTTAGGCTACTAAACCCTAGCCAAACTGGTCAATCTGCTTCCCACAGTCTGCTTACCACCTGCTGTCTCCTCCAACCTGCTTTTCTGGTGCCTACAAGCTCGAATCGGTTCCAATCACCACATGGAGCATGGAGGGTAAGAGGCAACCTGTGGGGCCTATTCATACCCCGCTGAACACGCCTGACAAGGCCAAAGCAGAGAGGAAACCAAAAACGCAAATGGGCTCCATCTTCAAATTGCCTGCAGCACCCACCTCACTTTCCAAAGAGAGATTTCTTCTAGATCTGTCACCCTTGAAGGAAGCGTTGGTGGGAATCACCTCCCAACTCACCAGCCTTCAGGCTATGACTGAGTCCCTCTTGCGTAGAATAGGGGACGCCAAAGTTCGCATCAGCTCTTTAGATGACTGGAGGCATAGACAGGAGCAGGATTCCACAGCTGTTCAGTGAAAGTTGGCAAAGTTGGAAGAAAGGGTAGAAGACCTCAAGGGGTGTAGTAGAAGGAATAACCTCCTGCTTCTAGGATTACCGGAGGGAGAAGAGGGTCAGAAACCTGTTTTGTTTATACAAAAACTGTGCAACAAGATCAGGGGCCATCTCCTAACAGCCCTAATTATATTGTTGAAAGGGCACATAGGCCACTTAGACCAACACCCCCCCCCCCCCCCCTCGTGTTTTCCACCCCATCCATTGAACTTTAAGCTACTACTGTAAATTACCTCGATAAAGTGCACATGTTGTCCAAACTGTGTGAGCTGAAAGAGCTCATTTGGGAGGGGCACAAGCTGAGAGTATCATAAGATCTACCGCACTCTGTCAGGCTTAAGAGGGCAGAATTTAATCCCATTATCTCAAAATTCATAGCAGCTGGAATCTGATTTAAAATGCTTTACCCTGCTAAGCTGCAAATAACATATCAGGGGTACCCCAAATCATTTGAGTCAGTGAAGCAGGCAAAGACGGATCTGCCAGCTATATTCCCAGACTTGTTCCAGGTCCCCAAATGAACACTCATCTGTCAGCAGTGGTTTTACACCAGGAATGAAGGTGTCTGCAAATCTAAGGATAGCTAAGTGCTCGTTTGTTAATTTGATGGCTTGTTAGCTCCCTAACCTTTTATCTTCTGCCTGGGTGGAAATTATATAACCTCAGGACTCACATTGTTCAAATGCTTTTCATCACCAGTCACCATGCAAAACAACCCTGAAATAATGTGACTTGCCCTGCACTTTCACTTTGGATACCTGCCTAACAACAGTCTTCAACAATGACCTCTCCTGTTTTGGGGACTTACAGGCACTGCTTCATTGCCATGATGCATCAGGAGACCCCTGAATAGGAGGTAAGGTAGGCATCCTGGTTGTTGGCTTATTGGGGACCTGGCTCTGGGGTGGGACAGCCTCCTTTTCTTTTCTTTTTTTTTCCTCTGCTGCTAGGATACACCGGGGCACATGCTTCCCTGCATCTTGCCTCCTCTGCATACCCCAGGGAGCCTGGGAGTGACTTGTTCTCTCCCTTAATTGCTGCGTTTACTCAACTTTGGATGCTGGACGTGGTAGGAAGGCTGGCACCTCAGGCCCCTCTTCAAGCCCAGGCAGAGCATACTGTTCTGGCTGCCCTTGTCCCCCCTTGCAGCCTGTAAAGGCATGGCTGAGTGCATGGGTGTAGTTGTGGAAATCTCCCCTCCTCTGCCCTTGAATCTTGATGTGCTACAGTCAATTAGAAGTGGGGCAGTAGCCCGGGGGGCAATTTGCCGCGAGTGAAGGCTGCTAGTTCTGGAGTCCACACATTCACAAGGACATTAACCAAACTGGGGCAGTCCAGAAGGGCAACCAAGATGGTGCAGGGACTGCATCAGAAAACATATGAGGACAGATTAACAGAACTCAATATGTATACCCTGGAGCAAAGGAGGGAGAGAGTGATATGATTGAAACATTCAAACACCTTAATCATATTCATAATAATCATCTTTATTTATATTGCACCTTTCAGATATCAAGGCACATCTCAGAGAATAAAATAACAAATAAAAGCAGCAACAATAAATACACATTAAAATTCAAAGGTAATTACCTAATTAAGGGCATCAACAAGGTAAAAGAGTCTAACATATTTCAATATAAGAAAAATAGCAGGACAAGAGGACACAGCATGAGATTAGAGGGAGGCTGATTAAAGGGTAGTGTGAGAAAGTTATTTTTCACAGAAAGACAGAAAGGGTGGTGGATGCATGGAATGGCCTACCTCAGGAAGTGGTGGATATGAATATAGTGCAGGGCTTTAGACAGGCACTGGATAGGCATAAGGGAGCAATACAGATAAGTATGAATAGATAGGCCATTGACAGAGTAAATGCCAATGGCACATTCATAAGGTAGAAAAAGAAATGGGCAGACTGGATGGGCCTTGCGGTCCTTATCTGCCTTCAGTTTCTATGTTTTTGTGAAAAAAGACACAGGAATAGGGCTCTGCATGTTTCTATGCATGTAAGCTGTCATATACTGGTTTACAACCAGCTGTAATTACTATTCCCTGTTATGCTGTGAGCTGTTTTTCTGTGCACTGTATTTGCATGCTTTGTAATGTTCCTTGCGTTACTTTGTAAGCAGCATCATGCACAATTCTGGCATGCACTACTGTGCCACATACTCTGTTGTGGCATGTGCTGTTATTCCTGTGCTGCTTTTCATGTGCTGTTTTCTGTTAGAGATATTGAGCCGGTAGGAAAAAAACATGGGCAGACTGGGCCCAATGTCTCTTTACTGAAATCACATTCTATGTTTCTAGAAGCAAACCACACAAGGACAAATGTCCAGGACTTTAGAAGGGCATATTTTAAAGTAATGGGAAACTGCCTTAGAAACAGCCTAACAGTGGTGGATGGCTAGAATGGGGTAGAGGAACAGTGGAGACAAATTAAGGAAGGTATAGTGAAAGCAACAAGCCTCTATGTGAAAGAGGTGAGTAAAAACAGGAGGAAAAGAGGCCACTATGGTACTTTTGGGCCGTGGCCACGAAAGTGAAAGAAAAAAAGATGGCATTCAGGAGGTACAAAGAAATGCAAAGGGAGAAGTTGGAGAAGTACTGTACCAGGTAAACCAGAGGGAAGCATGGAGGGTAGAGAGGCAAGCAAAAGCACAAACAGAGGAAAGGATAACCAAAGGAGTGGCAGAAGGGGCCAACACTTTCTATAGGTACATAAGTGAGAAGAGGAAGGCAAGGAGAGGGACAGTGAGGATAAGGAAGTCAGTAGATGTTGACTTCTCAGAGGATGATTAGGAAAAGGCTGAGATCTTGAACAGATATTTCTGTTCAGTCTTCACAGTGAAGAGGGAGGGGGACAGATCTTCAAGGAGCTGCAAGAACACAGTAGGATGGGGAGGTAAACACAAATCCATTTACAGATGAAAGAGTCTTGAAGGGACTTGCAAACCTGAATGTAAACAAGGTCCTGGGACCAGACGAGATATATCCAAGGTGCTAAGAAAACTCAGGGAGGAGCCTGCTGCACCACTGGCAACTTTTGTCAACATACCACTGGAAACCGGAGAGGTTCCAGAGGACTGGAGGATAGCTGATGTAGTTCCACTCCATAGAAGTGGCAGCAAGTAGGAGGCTAGTCTCCTATCAGTGGTGGGGAAATTAATGGAAACCTGTTAAAAGAAGAGCTAGTGGAACCCAGTACAATCTTGGTTATCCAGACTGCGTGAGAGACGTGAAATTAGTTCTGATAACAGGGAGTCCGTAAAACTGGGATTAAAATGTTCAGAGTGTATTCACTTGGGAAACATGCTACCAGTCCATTAGATAGGGATGTCTGAATAATGGGGGTTCATTAGATCGAGATTGCACTGTATCTTGAATCCAGGGGGTTGCAAGACCAAATACAGTATGGATTTATGAGGGGAAGGTCATGTTAGACAAATCTGATAGACTTCCTTGACTGGGTGACCAGGGAACTTGATCAGGGAAGGGCAGTAGATTTTGCCAATTTGCACTTCAGCAAAGCCTTCAACACTATACCATATAAGAGACTGTTAAATAAACTGGGTAGTCTGGTGGTGGAGCTAAAGGTGTTAATTAGGTAAAACATTGGTTAATGGATAAGTGGCAGAAGGTTGTGGTATATGGCACTCACTCTAATGAGGGGAGAGTGACCAGTGGCATACCACAGAGTTCATTATTGGAGCTAGTCCTATACAACATCTTCATAAGAGCCATTGTCGAAGAGTTTGAATGGAAGGTACGTCTTTTTGCAGATAACACAAGGATTTGCAGCAGGGTGGATACTCAGGAAGGGGGTAGAGAAAAGGAGAAGGGATCTTAGAAAACTTGAGGAGTGGTCAAGGGTATGGCAGCTGTGGTTTAGTACCAAAAAGTGTACCATCATGCCCTGAGGCATAGATACCTAGGAATTGTGTATAAAATGGAGTGGAGTACTGTTGGTCACTAAAACGGGAAGGGACCTAGGGGGTTATACTACCTGATGACTTCAATGTGGATGGGCAATGTGACAAGGCATTGGGGAGAGTCGGTGGATTGTTTGGGTGCAGAAGGAGAGGTGTCACCAGCAGAAAGAAGGAGGTGATATTACTGCAGTTTAGATCATTGGTGAGACTACACCTGGAATATTTTATTTTATTTTTTATTTATTGTAAAATCGGAATTATATTGTATCCAGTTCTGGAGGTCACATCACAGAAAAGACATTGACAGGGTAGAGGCAGTTCAGAGGAGGGCAACTAAAATGGTGCATGGGTTGCATGAGAAACCATACGATGAGAAACTGAGGGATCTCAATATGTACACCCTGGAGGACAGGAGGGAGAGAGGGGACATAATAGACACCTGCAAGTACCTCACAGGAGTGAACAAGGTACAGGTGGGGATCTTGTTTCAAATGCAAAAGTGCAGCAGAACAAGAGGGCATGAAACAAAGCAAGAAGGGGGACCTTTAAGAGGGATGTGATGAAATACTGCTTCTACTTTCAGAACCACTCTCAGAAGCACTCTGTGTAGCTGTACAAAGAGAAAAGGCGCCATACATGACAAGGCTTGTAATTCACTAGTCCTGTGGATTGAGTAAATAGCCACTAGGAACACTGGGCTCAAGTTAAAGACAGTAGCTCAGTTTTAGGGTCACAGATGTGCCAAAGCCCCTTTGGACACAGAGCAGTCTGATTTTCAAAGAAGTGGTGCATTTGCGACATATTCCCCAATTTATGGCATCTTGCGCCAAAGGGTTGGCATAAGTGCCGCGATCCTGGATGCAAAGTTAGACCAGGCAGTAGGTGGTCTAACTCACTGCATCCCACATTCTGGATTTGTGGCAGGTGTTTGCAGCACATTTCTTCAAAACTCGCACTTGCCGCAAGGTGTGACGCAGGTCACCACTTGCGTAACACACCCTGCCACAAGTCCAGTGCACAGACTCATCTTGACTGAAAATCGAGCCTAGTGTTCCTAGTGGCTATTTGCTTTTGAATCGCTAGGATCCTAACATGTCTATCCCATGAAGTTTTTAATTTTCTCACTGACGTTGCTCCCACCACCTCTGCTGGGAGGCTGTTCCATGTCTCCACCACCCCTTCTGTAAAGAAATACTTTCTCACATTGCCCCTTAGTCTACCCCCCCCACAGTCTCATGGCATGCCATCTTGTTCTACAGCATCTTCTTTTCTGAAAGATGCTGCCTCCTGTACATTTTTTATTCTCTTTAGGTACTTGAAGGTCATGTCTCCCCTCTCCCTCCTCTCCTCCAGGGTATATATATTGAACTCCTCCAGTCTCTCCTTGTATGACCTTTGGTGTAGGCCTTGCACCATTGTTGCTGCCCTTTTTTGAACTGCCTTTTCCCTGTCTATGTCCTTTCAGAGATGCAGCCTCCAGAACCAAACTCCAAACAGTACTCCAAATGAGGTCCCAGCAATGATTTGTACAGTGGCATCACCACCTCTTTTCTTCTGCTGATACCTCTTCCTATGCACCCCAACATTCCACTGGCTCTCCCTACTGCCTTGGCACATTGTTTGGCCATCTTTAAGTCATTAGATACGATCACCCCCAGATCTCTTTCCTGTTTGGTGGCCATTAATAACTCCCCACCCATCATGTAATCCTCCCTAAGGTTCCTGTGCCCCAAGGGCATGATTTTGTACTTCTTCATATTGAATCTTAGTTGCCACTCTCTGCACCATTCCTTCAGTTTAGCTAGGTCCTTCCTCAATTTTTTCACCCCACCCAGAGTGCCTGCCCTATTGCAGATCTTAGTGCCCTCTGCAAAGAGGCACACCTTCTCCTCCAACCCCTCAGCAATGTCACTAATGAAGATATTAAACAGTACTGGCCCAAGAACTGATCCCTGTGGCACCCCCACTGGTCACCCTCTCTTCCTCAGATTCACCTTTTTTTACCACCCCCCCTCTGTGTTCTATCCCTCAACTAATTCCAAACCCAGTTCACCACCTTGTAACCCAATCCGAGGCTGTGCAACTTGTTTGCAAGCCTCCTATGTGAAACGGTGTCAAACATCTTGCTGAAGTCAAGGTAGGCCACATCAACCGCTCCCCCCAATCCACATACCTGGTCACCTAGTCAAAGAAATCTATCAGATTTGTCTGACATAACTTTCTTGAAGTGAATCCATGCAGCCTTGGATCTTGTACTCTGCTAGATCAAGGTTCTCTACTATCCTTTCTTTTAGCAGTGATTCCTTAGGTTTTCCCCACCACTGAGCTCAGGCTGACAGGTCTGTAGTTTCTATCCTCCTCCCTGCTCTCATTTCTATGGAGAGGGACTAAATCAGCCCTTTTCCAGTTCTCTGGAACCACTCCTGTATCCAGTGACCTAAGCAGCTCTACCCTTTCCCATTGCACCACCCTATTAGCCATGAACTGAACACTTCAACTTTTAAATGCTTAATTTCTACCATGTCCCACGCTGGTAGGACCTCAGAGAAGGTCACCAACACTGATGCTTGCAGTTTATCTCCCAACTTCCTTCACTGTCTCCAGTTTACAGCTGGCCAGATCATTTGGCTCTAAGTGGACAATCACATCTGTATCCGTACCAATGCAAATGACACTCCCCTCATTCCTGCTGTATCCCCTTCTAGCTGAGGTGCCCATTAGCCATCTGACTATCCTGCTGCTGCCTCCCCGGCCACCTGCACCCAGCACTTCCTCATTCTGTCTGCTAACGGATTACTGAGACCCTTTAATCTATTTAAAGATTTTTTAATCTTGAAGAGACACAGTTTTTTCTTGGACATACTGTATAATATTTTAATTGTAGCCTGAATAGCATTTTTGACTTACTTGTTAGATACATGGGGGGAAAAAAGGAAAGTAAGGGTGAAGATCAGCAGATCAGCAAGATAAGGATAGGGGATGGTTGGGCACAGAAGGCAGGGGAACAGGCAGAAGTCCTAAATAAGTACTTTGCCTCACTTTTTACTGGGGGGATGGAGGGTCTATGTCTTGCGAGGGGAGCGGGGCCAAACTGGAGGAAGGGATGTGACCAGTAGAGACCAGGGGCCCTGATGGGTCAGGGGAAAGGGAGTGGCCACCACAGACAGGTGGGGGCCCAGCAGTACAGGGTGAAAAGGGGGAGGACGTGGAGGCTGAAATCCCGGTAGAGAGAGAGTAAGGGAAACCCTCAGGTCCCTTTGGATTGAGAAAGTACCTGGGCCAGAAGAGATACATCCCAGGGTGCTGAGAGAACTGGCAGATGTCCTGGCAGTCCCTCTAGTGGAGCTTCTCAACATCTCTCTGAGGACTGGATAGGTGCCCCAAGACTGGAGGGTGGCCCATGTCGTGTCGATCCACAAGGGAGGGTGAAGAGAGGAGGCAGAAAATTACAGGCCCATTAGCCTGACATTGGGGGTTGGCAAGGTGATGGAGGGTATTGTCAAGGAAAGGCTAGGGGGTTACTGGAGCAAACTGGGCACTTGAATGATAGGCAGCATGGCTTTGTCATGGGAATATCATGCTAGACAAACCTTGTCGAGTTCTATGACTGGGTGACGAGGGCCCTGGAGCAGGGTAGGCCAGCAGACATCCTCTTTCTGGACTTTAGCAAGGCATTTGATTCAGTACCCCACAGTGGCCTGCTGGCTAAGCTGAAGGAAATGGGGGTAGGGAGACAGTTGTTAAGATGGATAGGAAATTGGCTCTCTGTGCATACTCAGAAGGTGGTGGTTGGAGGGTTTAGCCTTATCCCCAAGTGGTTACTAGTGGGATTCCTCAGTGGTCAGTGCTGGGGCCACTCCTGCTCAATGTCTATATCTCAGACAGCAGGAGGGGGATCAGGAGTGAGATGAGTCTCTTTGCAGATTACTCAAAGCTGGGTGCAGTGGTGGATGAGGAGGAGGAGGGAAGGGTGGCCTTGCAGGAGTACCTGGAGGCTCTGAAAAGGTGGTCGGGAAAATGGAAACTAAAATTCAATGTAGGGAAGTGCAAGGTTCTGCACCTGGGAGTCAGAAATCCAGGCCAGGGGTATACCCTGGGAGGAGACATGATTCAAGTCACGGAGGGTGAGAATGACCTGAGGTAGTGGTGGTTGTCAAAATGAACAACTCAGAGACCTGTAGGAGAGCACCGGCAAGAGCAAATAGGATGCTGGGATGCATCGCCAGGGGGATTTACTCCAGAAAGGCAGAAGTGATCCTTCCACTGTATAACTGCTTGATTAGGCCACACCTCGAGTATTGTGTACAGTTTTGGAGACCATATTTAAAGCGGGACATTACACTCCTAGAGAGGGTCCAAAGGAGGGCAACCAAAATGATCTGGGGCCTGGGGGAGAGGACCTATGAGGAGAGGCTCAAGGAGCTTGACATGTACACCCTGGAGGAGAGGAGGGACGGGGGTACATGATAGAGGTCTTTAAGTACATGAAAGGGATCAATAAAGGAGGCCCAGTCAGGGTGCTCCAAAGGAAGGAGGGTGGGGCAACGAGAGGTCATGGGTGTAACTGGAAGGGGGCAAGCTGAGAGGGGAGAGGAGGAGATGTTATTTCACTGAAAGGGTGATGGAGCCATGGAATTCACTGCCCAGGGAACTGGTAGAGGTGGAGACTGTGGACAGGTTTAAGAGGGGATGGGACAGGTATAGGGGGAGGGTAAATCTGACCAGGCCCAATACAGGTGGAACATCTAGGACTGGGGACAGTATAACCCAAGGGGAAGGGGGGAACACACCAAAATCAGCCCTCAGTGCGGGTGCTGAAAATCAAGCAGACTCGAGAGACCATTAGGCCTATTCTGCTGGCATTTTAGTATGTTAGTATGTTAGATGCAGCTTTATTCTAAGCTTTAGAATCTTTCATTTTTAAGCCACACGTGCAAAGGTTGTGGTCAGTTTATTTGTGCTTTGTGAAGAACATCTGCTCTGCTACCCATGTATCCTAATTAAAAAACAAAATATTTTTCTACGCTGGGTATTCCTTCTTATTTTAACCAAATTCAATCATTTGTGGATTTAGTTACTGATTACCTTTTTTACTGCATCCTGCTGTAAAGCTGTGTCCATTCCATGTTTCTTGCCTACAAGAACAATTTTCAGGAAACCATTCCCCATCTTAGTCTATGTAGAGACATTTATACACAGTCTGCCTTTCTAATGTTTGCTTTCTGGTTTCCACTTCCCTTCTTTATATTGAGGCTGGCTCAATTTCACTAGTAGTAGAGCTGACATCTGGCAGTCCACCACAACAAACTGGTCTCCACTCCATTCTTGGCAGATCTAGTGTTTATATCTATGAATCTTACTGTGTTACGTTGTATCCATGACACTCCAGACTTTACCTCATGGGTTCTCAACCCACCTGATAGGCTAGTGATGCACATGTGACCCAGATAAAATTTCAGAGCATAGCCAGGTCCCAGGAGTCCCCATTCTCCAGTTTCAACCTTGCATCCAAAGAGGCTACAAGCACTCCAGGAGTCCCTGTTAACTAATTAACTAAGGTAGGCCAGCTTGTTTCTTTTGAGGATCAATGGCTCCCATAGCACTTTACATAATTGGATTAATTGTAAAACCTGTTATGCTGCCTGGCTTACAGTGGCCACAGCGGCAAGTGAGACTGTTTAAATGAGACCTTTTTGGTTTTACAATTTAGATGGAATTCTGTAATATCCTGGGCTTTGCAGTGGTTGTTTCTGTATTGGAAGTGAAGAAGATAGTAGAGTCTTAAGAAAAAGATCTACAATTAATTGTGATTGAGTTGGAAGCTTCAAGTTTTGTTTAGAGGTTGGAAGTTTGTGTAGGCCATTGGCTAGCTGTTTTTTTGTGACGTTCTGGAAGGTTTAAACTGCTAGTTTACAAAGGTGTTTTGTTAGAACAAGGAATTCGAGCGATTTGCTCTGTTACAGCATGTTTATTCGCTGAGGCAATGACTGGTTCACGAATTGAATGATTTTCAGGAGTATGCGCTGCTTGCACGCTTTCCCTTGCTGTTTAAAAAAATCTGTGCTTCAGCGCTCGCTCTGTGACTGGCGGCTCTCCTTCCAAGCGGGGCCACCCAGTCTTTTAAAGAGATCCCAGGTGCTAAAATTTTCCCTGCTGCTGGCAGCCCTCCTCTCTAGTGGGGCCATCCAGGCATGGCAGTCAACAACAGTCTGGTGACTCTCCTGCTTTGCGCATGGGCCTCCTGCTGAATTGCAGGCATCTCCTCACAAGTGGATGCCATGCGTGGCGTTTCTCTGTCCCTCTGTTCCTGGCTACTCTCGGCAGGTAGCATAGGTTTTTCTTTCTGCATCCCAGTCGCAGCCCCTGCCTAAGCGGCTGCCTTGGGGACAGAATCTCCTTGTTCCTCTAATTCTGGCCATATGCAGGAGCAGTCCTGTGCCACTGCCCCTACAATAGCGACTGGTACGTGAGGACAACTCGTTTTTGTTGGTTTCCTGCGGTCCAAAAAAAATCAGAGATCGCGGCAGAAACAATATCAGGAAACTGGGGCTAATTTTCTTTGGGAGTTCAGAAGAAGCTTTATTTTACAAAAAGCTCAACTCGGCAGCCTTGCTCACTCAGTCCTAAGGCACCACGTGGTTCCATATAGGACACATACCTTGGGCGCCATCATAGGAGACTATCCTCTCTCCACCATGGTCCTGATCGCCACCATCTTGGGGGAGAGGCTTCCTCTCTCCAGGGAGTTAATCTGACTCCATTTTGTCACAGGAGCTGCCATTTTGAGCAATGCTTCTGAAGACTGAAAGCAAGCAGCCTCCATTTCACAGCCAGATGCGCATGTTTTGCACAATATTGCTAGCAATTTTAATAAAATCAGCTCTTTGTCACAGGAGCTGCCATTTTGAGCAATGCTTCTGAAGACTGGAAGCAAACAGCCTCTATTTCACAGCCAGACATGCACATTTTGCACAATATTATTAGCATTTTTAATAAAAACAGCTCCCCTTCGCAGAGTACAGTGACCTATTGAAAGGATCAGTCCCCTTTTTGCATGTGGCAGTTTTTCACTAGCCCACATGCAAAATTCTCAGCATATAAGTCTAACAGTGCTCCTTTTGTCTGGTGTTTTTTTGTAAAGGATGTATTTTTAGCATACAGATGCAATTACACCTCATTTTATATATCTTATTTACTTGCCCAAAAGGGTGTGTGTGTGTGTGTGTGTGTGTGTGTGTGTGTGTGTATATATATATATATATGTATATATAAACGTATTTTTATATATATATATATATATATATATAAAACAGATGCCCTTCTCTCATCTCTTTCAGATGGTGAAGGCCAAGAATGTGTGTCCTGCAGTACTGCACTGATGCCCCACACCCAAGGTCCCCTCTGTCCAGTATGCTTGCATTAAGATGAGCAAACCAGCGGCCAACCCTCCACTGCTGACTTAGATGGGCAAGGGCCTGCAGCATCAGAATAAATGAACCCAGGGTCTCTCCTCATTCAGGCGCAACAGGCGACGGTGGCCATGATGAAGAGTCAGCAGAACTTCATGCTTAAAGTCATGGAAAAGCTTGAGTCTCTGACAAAGTTGAGAACACCCTCCCCTACAGCCCCTGGCCAAACTCCAGGTGCCAGCACCCCTCCACAACCACGTCTTGATGAAGAGCCTGCATCACCTCCTCCAGGGGAGGAGGACACGGGTGGAGCACCAGACAACTGTGAGGATGTCGATTCAGGAGAGGAAGATAAGGACATCTTACCCGATACCCCTTCCTAAACTTCAAAACTTTGTTCATTTGATTTGATTCCGAGCCTGATGAGGGCCATTAAATCAACCATGGGTTCTGATGTTAACACACCAAAACCTGAGTCCAAACTCGATCCAATGATCCAGCAGAACCAAAAGATCAAGGACACATTCCCTAGGTGTCCCACTATCGATGACATTTTCACGAAGGAGTGGGAAGCCGCAGAGCCTGGTTGTATGTCCGAGAAGTGAAATCTAGATTGCATATACCCAGTACAAGAGGACAAGGTTAAGTTATGGTGTACGGCACCATCTATAGACCCTCAGATAGCAGCACTTAGCAAGAAGACGGTGCTGCTTTGTAGCACGATCTCACTCAAAGATCCTACCGACAAGAAAGTAGAAGAGATACTAAAGAAGCTGTTCAATTTCTCAGGCATGACAGCTAAAGCAGCAGTCACAGCAGTCTATTTGGCAAGGACGCAGATCCGCTGGTTGGAGGAACTGCTAGATAAAGCAGACCCCAAATTCAGGGAAGCAGAGCTGTTAGAATGTACTCTGGAAACAGCAAAATACCTGGGGGAAATGGCTGTGGACGCATTAAAACTAGAAGCCAGATCTGCCGCCTTGACAAACAGAGCCAGGCGAGCGCTATGGCTCACGCTATGGAACACAGACAATAAGTCAAAGATGCTGCTACAGAATTTGCCCTTTAAGGGGAATAACGTGTTCGGAGAAGGCTTGAAGGAGTTCCTAAAGCAAAAAGAAGAGGGCATGGACCTCACAAAAGACAAACAAAGAACCACATATTTGCCCTCCGCACGGTGCAGGTTTCAGGGGAACAACAGGTTCCAACACAACAGAAGGCAAAATTACACAAATAATTTCTTTTGAGGCAGAGGCCTCAGCAGCACTAACAATGGTTTCAGAGGCCCCTCACAAGGTACATATTCAGCCTCACGATGTAGACAATTTGGAGGCAGAGGCAGAGGAGGAAAGTCAAGCAGTACTGACTATTCCACATGGTTGCCGCCAACCCCAATCCCACTAGGGAACTACCCACTGGTGGGTCAGAGATTGATGGCTTTCCAACAACACTGGTGATGGACCACATCGGATAGATGGGTCCTAGAAATCAATTCCCAAGGCTATGCGATCGAATTTTCGAGCATGCAATCCAGAGACAGAGTGGTACTGTCTCCCATTTCAAAAAAGCAGGCCACCACCCACCAGGTACAGGAGGTTCTCCGGGACCTGTTACAGAACAATGCCATCTGACCGGTGCCAGCAGATGAGGCCAGCATAGGGGTCTACTCCGTATTCTTCATGGTCCCAAAGAAAAATGGAGACCTCAGACCTATCCTGGACTTAAAGTTCCTGAACAGGTTCGTATCCACTCCATGGTTCACAATGGAGACCCTCTGATCCACCTTAAAAAATGTATGGGTGGGGGATTACCTCACATCCATAGACCTGAAGGATGCATACACCCACATCCCAATCATGCCAAGTCATCAACGTTTCCTCTGATTTCACATACTGGGTCAGCACCTACAGTACCAGGCCCTACCATTCAGCCTCACATCAGCACCATGGATGTTTACAAAGGTATCTGTGGTCTTAGCAGCCCGCCTAAGGGAAAAAGGGAGTGGATATTATCTCTTACTTGGACGACTGGCTGATAAGGGCACGCAGCAACGCCCAGTCTCAGAGAAGCATGGGCTTGGTCCTGATGACTCTGTCCCAACATGGTTGGGTAGTCAAACACGAGAAGAGTTTGCTGCATCCAGCACAGTTTATAGAACACCTGGGTACAGAAATAGACATGGCCGAGGGGCTGGCAAGACCTTCAGTACAGCACATCGACTCAGTAATGTCGATGGTACAGAGCTTAAGGTCCTCAGCCAAGCCAACACTGGGCCAAGCAGCCCAGGTTCTTGGCATAATGGCATCCTGCTTAGATATAGTACCGTGGGCGAGATGGAACATGTGCCCACTACAGTACTGCATGCTGCAGCAGGGCTCCCCATCAGAAGACAACCTCAACCAGATGATCAATCTCCCAAGGATGATGAAAGACTCACTGAAATAGTGGACACACCATCCAAACCTACAGAGAGGGTGCCCCCTAGAACTATCTTACGAGGTAACAATGGAGACCGATGCCAGCCTAATCGGTTGGGGACTGTGCTTGCACCAGTCCACCGCACAAGGCAAGTGGACATCTGCAGAAGTTCGACTATCCATCAACATCCTAGAAATGAGGGTAGTGTTCAGTGCTCTGAGAGCATTTAGGAACAACATAGTGGGTCTGACAGTGCTGGTGAAGTCCGACAACCAGGTCATGGTAGCTTATATAGCAAAGCAAGGTGGCACACGCAGCAGAGCCATGCTCAGAGAGGCCGCCAAGGTATTGAACTGGGCACAGTACAATCTGTCTCACCTCCACGCCATTCACCTGGTGGGGAAGTTGAATGTCAGAGCAGATTGGTTAAGCAGACAGCAGGTACATCCCGGGGAGTGGCAGCTGCACTCGGATCTTTCCACCATGGTACAGAAGAGGTGGGGCCATATCCCAATGGACCTCATGGCATCCAAGGCAAACACACATGTAAAAGCTTATTTCTCCAGATACAAGGAGAAACATGCAATTGCAACAGATGCCCTATCACAAACCTGGGATCAGGAATGGTCATACATCTTTCCCCCAATTCCCCTGATCCCACAAGTACTGGCAAAGGTCAGGCAATCCCAGCTACAGATCATTCTGATCATGCCTTATTGGCCAAGGAGACCGTGGTTTGCAGCAGTGATATCCATGACACTGGACAGGTGGATCCTCCCATGTTGGAGGGACATGTTATGGCAGGGACCTTTACTCCACCCAGCTCCCCACTCCCTGAAACTGTCGGCCTGGCACCTGAGAGGCAGAGACTGCTAACAGCCAGGTATCATGAGTCAGTCATCTCAACTATTCTACAATCCAGGAAGCCATCTACCACTTCCACGTACAACAGACAGTGGAACATCTTCACCAAATGGTGCAAGTCCTCACATCACAAGCCAATGCGAGTGGATATGTCAGTGATCCTGCTATATTTACATCACGGGTTAGATAAGGGATTATCCGCCTCCTCCCTGCGGGTACAACTATCGGCCATAGATGCAGCCATGGGAAGAGTCGGCCTCTCACCACCAAGTGCACATCCTGATGCCATCAGATTCCTTAGAGCTGCACAACATATTTGACCACTCATTTGGTCACCATTAGCCCCTTGGGATTTAACCATGGTGCTTGATGCTCTAGGGAAGGATCCATTCGAGCCCAGTCACAGTATACCTCTATACTGGTTAGGTTTGAAAACCTGTTTCCTGGTGGCTGTCTGCTCTGCTCGCAGGATTAGTGAGCTAGGAGCACTATCGTGAAAGGAGCTCTACACTATCTTCATGGCACAAGGGGTCTTTATGAAGACTGTGCCTGCCTTTCTACCAAAGATCATGTCCACATTCCACAAGGAACAGGCACTAGAGTTGCCAACATTTCATGCACAGGCAGAACAAGGGGGGCCAGGTAATCATCACCCGCTAGACATGGGTAGTACCGTAGCACAACATATCACAAGGACAAGAGCCATCCGTAGGTCAGAGACACTTTTTGTTATCGCACAAGGCCATAAGCAAGGATTGACTGCTTCGAAGACCACCATCGCTAGCTGGATAAAAAGGTCAATTCAGGAGGCCTACAAGACAAACGGTCTCACTCCCCCACAAGGAATAAAAACCCACCCAACAAGAACAATGGCTACCTCCTGGACAGAAAGAGCTAGCGTATCAATGGAGGACATTTGCAGGGCTGCGACCTGGACTTCTGTACATACATTCGCTAGGCATTACAGACTTGAGTCCCTATACAAGCAAAGAACTGAGTTTGCCACAAATGTTTTAGCTTCAGCGTGTCCCTAGGACATGTCTGTCTGATCACCCTGGTCCGCCCTGATGTTTTTTTTTTTGCACTGCTTACTAGAAGTAACCCATGAGGTAATGTCTGGAGTGTCATGGATACAACATAACACAGTGGGTGTTTACTTACCTGGGAAAGGTGATTGTGTTAGTTGTATCCATGACACTCCCCGATCCATCTAACAGGGTGAGTACAGCACAGATTTCATGCTGAACGACTTCGGTGGCAACAAATTGATATGAAAATAGGAATGGCTAGTATTGTAATCTAATATTCCATGTTTCGTAGTCGGAGTCCTTATGGACCGAATTAGAACTGTAATGAATTGGAAATAAATATAAAATTATGGTGAGTCCATGGTCAATAATTTCTTACGTTTTTATATAAACAACAATGGGAGTCACCACTGTTAGGTTTTTTTTGGTTTAAAGCATTTGCATTTCAGCTATGGAAGGATCAAAACTGGAGAATGGGGACTCCCGGGACCTGGCTATGCTCTGAAATTTGATCTGGATCACATGTGCAGCAGTAGCCTATCAGGTGGTTTGAGAAACCATGAGGTAATGTCTGGAGTGTCATGGACACAGCTAACACAATCACCTTTACCAGGTGAGTAAACACCCATTCAAAAGCTGGCTGCTAATGACCTGGCTCACTCAAAAGTCACTGACAAAGTGTGTAGAGACACCAACCATCTGAAATCAGAAAACAGTAACTGTCTTGTTATTCTAAGTTACACTACTCATGACATTACCCATCATGCAGTTTTTTTTTTTTATCATGGGCTGCATTACTTATACTAAGACATTATCTCCACAACAGATGTTGCCTTGCTGGGGTGCTGAGCTTAACCACTGATTCAAAATGGGCTTGCATTATGGAGGTACGTGGTATTTAAATAAAACGTTAAGCCTGCTTGAAATCCTCTATAGAATTCATGTGACTAAACACCCCAGAAAGGGTGCTTGGCATCTTTTAAAATGCTACCTGCCTGCATTAGTAGACCACCAGCCCCCCAAAACCCCAAACTGCAATAAAGTACATTTATTCCCCTAACAGAATAATTAAATAATGGATTTTGGAGGTAAGGATAACAGAATAAAAAATTAATTGCATAATTCTGTTTGAAGCAGCCTGAAGCTGCCCCATCCCTAAGTAAGGCAATGAAACACAGACAAATGTACTGTATGCGACACAAGAACTACTAGGAGAGTTCAGGTAGACCTGGATTGGCAGCTGTAAGCATAGTCATGTCTTCATCATCATACATTTTCACAGTGAATACCATGATCTGCGAGCAATAAAAATATAAAGGTGCCATAAATCTGGGAGGTTAAGCTTTGCCCTGAATATCTATTGTCATAGGAGATGCTTGTAGTGGTGAATGGCTGCAGCAGCCACCTAGCATATTACAATTCATTTACAGTATACTTAGCACAACACCAGGCAGCTGGGGTTTACTTTACTGTAAATGTTAACATGCTAGCAGGCTGCTGCAGGTATACTTGTAACTACAAACAGTCTTGTGACAACAGACATTCAGAGCAAAGCTTAAACTTTCTAAATTCATGGCCCTCTTATTTTTGCATGTGCTCTTGTGCAAGGAACGTCTTGTGCTAGTAGCACATTTCAGAGGTGTGTCTGTGTTGGTGAATGCAGGGCACGCTATAGTAGGTGCGTCCCTCATTCCCCAACAAACCAGCATGCTAGCACTGACACCAACATTATGTAAAGTGGATACAACTCCTAAGAAAAGTGCCGCTGCAATCAGAGACAAGCTCGTCATGCAGCGACACCGATGACATTCCTCCTGACATGGCTTTCCTGGAGAAGTATTTAAACAAACATGGTGGCAGGGGCTGCCTCCGTCTGCCACACACAATCCCCAGAAAGCCAACTTCAGGGGTACCCGATCCCCCTGTTGGCATGTTTAATAATCCCCCAAGATTGTATGACACACTGGGAACCAACCCCAGTGTGCCTCCCTGTGTTTGGAAGCCGATCGCCATCTGCATTTTCCTACCCAACCTCCACCCCCATTGTGTGCTACACTGGGACACCACCCCAGTGTGGCCAACATCACCCCCCCAAAGTCATGGGGCACACTGGGAGCCCACCTTAGTGTGCCCAACATTTTTCTTACACCTAACAAGAAAGAAAACCTTCCACAGTGTTCGTTTTTTTTTTATTACCTGAAACAAAGAAAATAATCCCTCACTGTTGGGTCCCTTCCCCAACCCGCACCCACCCTCTGTGCACCCCACCTCTCCACACCCCCCTCACCCCATACTTATCTCCGGAGGTCGGTGCCACGATCTTCAGTGGGGCAGGAACACGTCTGCACTCTTCAAAGCCGACTGTGAACTGAAGAAATGCTGGTAAGCTGTATAATGGCATAAATTGGGAAGGGGGAGGGTGTTCACCATATGTGGATATCTCAGTAATTTTTTTGAATTTTGTCTCCAGATTTTCAGCATGGGGTGCTTGGGACCCCACCTCATGAACACATGCACTGTCATCTCATTACTCGGTCCTGAAAGGTCATTTCATGGTCACTGCATGGAATCACCTTTTGGGACTGACTAACAAAACAACAGTGCCACTGTTCATGAGGTGGGGGTCCCAAAAAGCCTATCTTGCAAATTTGTTGGAAAAATTCAAAAAAATTACTGTGTTATGAGCATGCATTGTGCAGTTTTAAGGCACACTCGTAACTTCGACAATTTTTTATATTTTCACTCCAGATTTTCAACATTGCCATTTTTTCACACCTCCTTATTAACAGTATGGCTGTCATTTTTCACATCCTGCCTGTAATGTGTTTTTGCACATGTGACGCACAATGGCATGGTCACTGTGTGAAATCAATGTTCAGGACACATTAACAAAATCACAGTGACACTGTTCATGAGTGGAGGTCCCAGAATGCCTATGTTGAAAATTTGGTTAAAAAAAATCCGCAAATAATTGCGTTATGGGCATGCATCGCGCAGGTTCTATGCACCCTTGTGACTACACCAATTTTTCATATTTTCACTCCAGATTTTAAACATTGCCATTTTTGTACACTTCCTTATGAACAATATAGCTGTCATTTTTCACGTCTTGTCCATAATGTGTTTTCGCACATGTGGCACACAATCACAAGGTCACTGTGGAAAATCAATGTTTGGGATGGATTAACAAAATCACAGTGATACTGTTCATGACCAGAGTTCTCGAAATGCCTATGTTGAAAATGTAGTTAAAAAATCCCCAAAATAATTGTGTTACGGACGTGCGTTGCACAGTTTCTATGCACACTGGGTCAGGAGTACCATCACCCCTATCCAGGGACCACCCAGTCCAATGCAACTGCCTCAAAGGATGCCGAGAACGAGGAGCACTTGGATGACAGTGGGCTCAGGGAGGGTTAGAGCAGTCAGGCAGAGGCACATCCCAGATCCTATTCCACTCAAGAACTCATATGCCACACTGGCAAATGAGGACAACCAAATAGAGGTACCCAGAGAAGTGGAAGGAAAGGATGTGGAGGTTAGCCAAGGAGGTGACTCCAGCGGAAAGCAGTGACCCCAGAGGAGGAGGAAGCGAATCCTGGTGGGGGACTCCATCATAAGAGGGATCCAGCTAGGAACACAGGAGGGGAGGACAGGGAGGTGAGGTGCTCACCAGGTGCCACGGCATGAGGGATGGAAGGAAGATCCTGGGATCACTGGGAAGGCAAGACTGAGGGTGAGCCGGATGTCATTATCCACCTAGGTACTAATGACCTGGCAAATGGGGAGCCAAAGGAAGTTCAGGAAGAGTTTAGGAAACTGGGGAGGGGTCTCAAGCAAGTAGCTACTTCTGTCACTTTCTCAGAAGTACTACCTGTGAGAGGCAAGGGAGAGCATAGGAGTGCATGCACCAGGAACTTTAACTCATGGTTGAAGAACTGGTGCTGTGAGGAAGGGTTTGGATTCATTGGTGACTGGGGACCCACCTGGAGGGAGGTTTGTTCAAGCCTGACGGCCTGCATCCATCCTGGAGGGGAATCCAAGCACTCAATGATAAGTTTAAATCCTACATTGACAAGCATTTAAACTAGCAAAGGGGGGTGGCAGGCCAGCAAGGAGGGTACCTACTTGCTCACCCCCACAGCTAGCAGTGGAACCAGTGAACCAGAGGAGTAGCTATCTCTGCAAAGCAATGTGAAAAGATGGAGATTAGTGCCCAAGAGGTGGATAAGCAGAAAGGGCAAAATTCAGCAGAAGGGCAGACAGCAAGGAGAACCAGGGATAAATGACAACCAAGGAAGGGGCTGGGTAGAACAGTGAAACAGTCTAGGAGGTCAAATCATGGAAAGCCATGTGTGCAAAATGCCAGGAGCCTTAGCAACAAGATGGAAGATCTGGAGGCTGTCATGGTACAGTCAGACCTGGACATTGTGGCCATCACTGAAACCTGGTGTAATGATAACCACGACTGGGAGATGGTCATACCTGGCTACAACACATTCAGAAGAGACAGAGCAGGCAGGAAGGAGGAGGAGTGGCACTGTATGTGAAAATGACATAAGGGCCACGGAGATCCAGGAGGAACAAAATGGGGAGAGATACTGTGGGTTAAGCTGGAAAGGAAAATGGGACAGCCATCCGCACAGGTGTGGTCTATAGACCACCACCAGCCCAGGAGGAAGAAACAGATAGGAGTTGATGCTAGCCATCCAAAGGATGGCAGACAAGGGTGAGGTAGTACTGGTTGGAGACTTCAATATTCCAGACGTGGACTGGAGCATCCCAGCAGCAGCATAAACTAGAGCAGATTTATCCTGGACTCCTTCAGGGTGCCTTCCTCAAGCAACTGGTCATAGAACCAACTCGGCAGAAGGCAATACTGGACCTTGTGCTCACAAACAGGGACAGTGGGATGGGGGTAACAGTGGGGAGCACCTGGGAAACAGTGACCACCAGTCATTGTGGTTTGAAATCACAGAAAGAGCAGAACCAAACCACACAAAACACGATCCTGGATTTTAGGGGCAGACATTGGGAAAATGGGGAGATACTTGAAAGAGGCATTAAGGGAATGGGACAGGAATCAGGGGTTGAGGAACAGTGGTCAGTATTTAAAATGGGGATTACAAGAACAACAGAATTATGCATTAAGCAGGTTAGCAAGAGGAAAAGGAAGAGGAGACCATTATGGTTTTCCAAAGAGGTAGCAAAGAAAGTGAAAGCCAAAAAGATTGCATTCAGGCAATACAAAAAGACACAGGCAGAAGGGGATAGGGAGAAGTACCAGGAGAAGCAAAGGGAGGCAGGGAGGTCAGTAAGGGAAGCCAAAGCTCAGACAGAAGAATACATTGCAAAATCAGTGGGTAGAGGGGACAAAACCTTTTACAGGTACATAAGTGAAAAAAGAAAGACAAAGGGAGGGATAGTGAGACTGAAGGGGGAGGATGGGGGCCGCGTGGAGGATGACAACAGTAAAGCTGACATATTGAACAGGTATTTCTGCTCAGTCTTTACTGAGGAAGAGGAGGTAATGGGTCTGAAGGGAGTACAAGGGGTGAGAATGGTGCAGAAATGGACACAAGTCCCTTTACACGAGAAAGGGTCCTGAAGGAACTGGAAGTAATAAGAGTTGATAAAGCAATGGGGCCAGATGGGGTGCACCCCAGGGTCCTTAAAGAACTAAGAGAGGTGGTGGCTGAACCTCTGGCTATCCTGTTTAGCTGATCACTGGAAACAGGGGAGGTACCCAAAGACTGGAGAACGGCAGATGTAGTCCCCTTATACAAAAGTGGGAACAAAGAGGATGCAGGGAACTACAGACCAGTCAGCCTCACCTCGGTAGTGGGGAAGATCATGGAAGCACTACTGAAAGAGAGATTGATGGAACATCTAGTTGTCAATGGACTACAGGACCCAAGGCAGCATGGTTTCACCAGGAGGAGGTCATGTCAGACCAACCTCGTTGAATTTTTTGACTGGGTGACTAGGGAGGTGGATCAGGGGAAGGCAGTGGACATGGCCTATCTGGACTTCAGCAAGGCCTTTGACACTGTGCCACATAGAAGACTATTACACAAACTGGGGAATATGGTGGGCAGGACAGTAGTGTGGTGGGTAGGTAACTGGCTGGGTGGCAGGACACAGAGGGTGGTGGTAAATGGCTGTCACTCCACAGAGGGAAGAGTGACCAGTGGGGTACCACAGGGATCAGTGCTGGGACCGGTCCTATTCAACATCTTCATCAGTGACATTGCGCAGGACCTAGAAGGCAGAATTTCACTGTTCGCTGATGACACAAAGCTCTGTAACAGAGTAGACACATCAGAGGGTGTAGACAGAATGAGAAGCGACCTGCAGAAACTTGAAGAATGGTCAGGGGTTTGGTAGTTGAAATTCAATGCAAAGAAGTGCAAGATAATGCATATGAAGCACAAAAACCCTGGCACAATATATCAGTTGGGGGGTGAGGATATAGCATGCACCAAGCAGGAAAGGGATCTTAGGGTTGTCATCTCTCTGATGACCTCAAGGTGGGAAACAGTGTGACAAGGCGGTAGGTAAAGCAAATAGGATGCTGGGATGTATAGGCAGGGCATCACCAGCAGGAAAGGGAGGTCATAATTCCGCCATACAAGACACTAGTGAGGCCCCACCTGGAGTACAGTGTACAGTTCTGGAGACCATACCTCGTAAGGACATAGACAGGCAGAGAAGGTCCAGAGGAGGGCAACAAAGATGGTGCATGGATTGCATCACAAGTCCTATGAAGACAGGTTGAAGGAACTGAACATGTACTCCCTGGAGGAGAGGAGGAGAGAGGATATGATAGAGACATACAAGTATCTTACAGGGAGGAACAGGGTGCAGGAAAACACTATTTTTAAGTGAAAAGATGTTCCAGGACTAGAGGGCATGGATGAAGTTGGAGGGAGGCGATTCAGAGGAAACATGAGAAAGAATTTCTTCACAGAATGGGTGGTGGACAAGTGGAACACCTTGCCAGAGGAAGTGGTGGGGGCTGAAACAATCACGGGATTTAAGAATGCATGGGATAGACATAAAGGAATTCTGGAGGTCAGGGGTAAGGGGCAACAGACTTCTAGGAAAACAAACTGAACTTACAAGCTCAAATGGGCAGACTGGGTGGGCCTTAGGCCCTTATCTGCCAACACTGTCTATGTATCTATGTATCTATGTATCTATGTATCTATGTACTTGTGACTTCACCAAGTTTTCTTATTTTCAATCCAGATTTTCAACAATATCATTTTTTTACACCTCCTCATGAACAGTGCAGCTGTCATTTTTCACATCCTGCCCACAATGTGTTTTCGCACCTGTAGCACCAAATGGCACAGTCGCTGTGCAAAATCATCTTTCAGCTAACGAACTCATAGTGCTACTGTTCATGAGGTGGGGGTTCACAAACGTAACAGCTGACTTTGCTAAACCAGTAGAAGGAGAGAGATCTTAATTGGGGGTGTGGCTTAGACACTATTAAAGCAGGTGACTCAAATTACAACTTCCTGTTGCTAGCCTTTTTTCTTACTAATTGCCCTCCATCTCACCCCACCCACCCTAAGCCAGTTCTATTTTTATAGCCACTGGATTTGACTGTCAACAGGAACTTCCTGTTTGGCAGTAGGAAGGGAAGGATCATAGAGAAACATTGGTTTTGTCAACCCTAAAGGAAAAAAGTAGCTCACTCTCCCCCCCCCCCACACAGCTGCTGGTGGTCTGACATTGAATAAGGAAGAAGGCTACTGAAGAAGATTGTAAGTTGCTGTCCCAGAACAGGAAGGGTGAGAGTTGTAAGGAGAGGAGAGAGTACGCATACAGAGAAACAGGAGCGGGGACACAAAATAAGACATGATAGGAGTGGTGCAGTGCAATGGCTGTGAGGCGGCAGTGTTCCAGGAGACATTCTGGAGGCTGCAATGCTGCCCTATTTGCAGGCATCTCTCTGGTCTGAGAGAGGAGGTTGCCCGTCTCCAGACTGACCTGGTTAGGATTTGTGAAACCTCCCCAGGGACCACCAGGGACAATGCCACTACCTCAAAGGTTGCCAAGAAAGAGGAGAGGCTGGACCAAGGTGAGCTCAGGGAGGAGACAGTGGTGGAACAGAGTTGTATCCCTCCAGCTGTACCTCTCCACAATTCATTCGCTCTTCTGGTGGATAGTGGTTCCTCTATGGAGGCACCTGCAGTGGAGACCAAGGAAGATGCTGGGAACCTTTACAAAGGAGACCCACAGGAGGGTGGCATGGGACCCCACAGGGGAAGGAAACAACTCCTGGTGGGGGACTCAATCATTAGTGGGGTAGAAATGGGGGAGGAAGGGGAGAGGGAGGTAAGGTGCCTTCCTGGCGCCACCACTTGGAGGGACAGGAAGCAAATCCTCAGGATCGTAGGAGGAGCTGCACAAGGGAGGGAGATGGATGTCATTGTCCACCTAAGGACAAATGACCTGGCTAGGAATGGGATCAGAGCAGTACAAGAGGAGTTTGTAGAGTTGAGAGGGGCCTTAGACAAGTAGCGCATAAGGTAACCTTCTCGGAGGTGCTGCCTGTTTATGGCAAGGGTGATGCTAGGCACCCTCACCAGGGAATTCAATGAGTGGTTGAAAAACTGGTGTGGAGCTCAGGGTTTTGGCTTCATTGGGGACTGGGGAGCCACCTCGAGGGATGCAGACCTATACTGGTGCGATGGTCTGCATCTGTCCTGGGGAGAACCAGGATCCTAGGTGAGAGGTTTAAATGCTTTATTGGCAAGCATTTAAACTAGCCAAGGGGGGAGGCACTGAAAAGGAGCAGGGAAATCCCAGCCTCCCTCCACAAAACATGGTAATTAGTGAGGTAAACACCAAGGTAGAGAAGTTATTAGGGAGCAGGACAGAGGTAAATGTAAAAAAAGGCAAAGGCAGTAAGGACAGGAATGGGGCTAAAAGGGGTAAGGCTATCAAAAAGTGGAGGGTGATGAGTACCAACGCCTGTAGTCTGTGTAAAAAGCTCCCTGAACTAGTGGCCTTGATGGAAGAGGGTTGCCTGGATACTGTGTCAGTCACAGAAACATGGTACACAGAGAACCATGGCTGGGATGTCAACATACCAGGATACACAATCTATCGGAGGGACTGGGAGGGTAAAAGAGGAGGAGAAGGAGCTCTCTATGTAAAGGAAGGAATCAAAGCAACAGAACTAAAGAGTAAACAGGGAGCAAATGAGGTACTCTGGGTCACCCTGGAGACAGGAAATGGCACCACAATCCGTATGGGGGTTGTATACAGACTCCCATCTCTGGGGGAGGGAATGGACAAGGAAATGATAGAAGGCTTCCTTAGAATGGCAGAAAAAGGGGAGATATTGTTGATGGGGGACCTGAATATGCCAGATGTTTACTGGAGCACCTTTGCTACAGGCACATCCAAGAGCAGGGTAATTTGTGATGCCCTACAGGGGGCATGCCTCAGACAGCTAGTACTGGAACCCACTCAGGAGGGAACAATCTTAGACCTGGTACTCTCAAATGGGGACAGAAAAAGAATCTCAGATTTAGAAGTGGGTAGCCATCTGGGAACAAGTGACCACAAACAGTGTGGTTCACAATAAACACAGCCATACAGTCAAGCCATACAAAAGCAAAAGTCTTGGACTTTAGCAGGGCTGACTTTGGGAAAATGAGAGAGTGCCTCAGAAAAACACTAGCAAACAGGCAAGAAGGAGGGGTGGAGGAACAATGAGGAGTAATCAAAACAGCCATCAGAGAGGCAACAAGCCTTTGTGTAAAGCAAATCAACAAAACACAATGAAGGGAAAAAAACGTTATGGTTCTCAAAAGAGGTGCCAGGGAAGGTTAAGGAGAAAAGGATAGCATTCAGAAAATATAAGGAAACACAGAAGGAGCAGGACAGAGAACTTTATCAGTTAAAGCAGAAAGAGGCTGGGAAAGCAGTCAGAATAGCAAAAGCCCAAACCGAGGAAAGGATAGCCAATTATGTTAAGAAGGGGGATAAGACCTTTTATAGGTACATTAGGGAGCGAAGAAAGACCAAAGGAGGGATACTGAGGCTTTATAAAGAGGAGGGAATGTGGGTAGAGGGTGACAGTGAAAAGGCAGGGATACTGAATGAATACTTCTGCTCAGTATTCACAAAGGAAGAGGAGGGGGAGGTACCTAAATCAAACAAGAGAAACACTCTGAAGACGGGGGGTCGATACCAGTCCATTTACAAAAGAAAGGATTCTGAAAGAACTAATAAAATTGAAGGTGGACAAAGCAATGGAGCCTGATGGGATTCACCCAAGAATTCTAAAGGAACTAAGGGTAGAACTAGTGACACCTCTGACTACTCCCTTTAACAAATCATGGGAGGATGGGGTGGTACCTGAGAACTGGAGGAGGGCAGATGTGATTCCGCTTCACAAAACTGGGAGCAGGACAGAGGCAGGAAACTACAGACCAGTTAGTTTGACCTCAGTGGTAGGGAAAATGATGGAATCACTTCTGAAGGAAAGAATTGTAGAGTACCTAGAGGCCAGTGGGGCACAGGAACCAAGGCAGCCTGGATTCATGATGGGAAGGTAGTGTCAGACGAATCTAATAGATTTCTTTGACTGAGTGACCAAATTAGTAGACCAGGAGGGGGCTGTGGATATGGCTTACCTAGATTTTAGCAAGACATTTGATACAGTCTCACACAAAAGATTAATACACAAGTTAGCCAGCCTTGGAGTGGGTCCCAAGGTGGTAGCCTGGATAAAAAATTGGCTAGACAACAGGATGCAAAGGGTAGTAGTAAATGGAGTACACAGTAAAGAAAGGAGGGTTACTAGCAAGGTACCGTGAGGGTTCAGTACTAGGACCGTCCTTTTAATGTCTTTATAAGTGACATTGCAGAGGAACTGGAAGGAAAAGTATGTCTCTTTGCAGACGACACAAAGATCTGCAACAGGGTTGATACACAAGATGGAGTGGAAAGGATGAGAAGGGACTTGACAAGGTTGGAGCAATGGTCAAATGTATGGCAGCTCAGATTCAATGCAAAGAAGTGCAAGGTAATGCACATGGGAAACAAAAACCCAGGGGAAGAGTACACAATGGGGGGGGTGAGATACTGACAACAGTAAAAATGGAAAGGAATCTGGGGTAATTATATCAGATGACCTAAAGGTGGGTAAGCAACGTGAGAAGGCAGTAAGGAAGGCTGGGGGGATACTGGGATGCATAGGAAGAGGCATCAATAGTAGAAAACAGGAAGTTGTTATCCCTCTGTACAGACAGTTGGTGAGACCCCATCTGGAGTACTGTGTGCAGTTCTGGAGACCCCAGCTCCGCAAAGACACAGACAGAGTGGAGGCTGTCCAGAGGGGGGCAACCAAAATTGTGCAAGGTCTGCACCAGAAGACATACAAAGAAAGATTAAATGAGCTTAATATGTATACACTTGAGGAAAGAAGGGAGAGGGGACATGATAGAAACTTTCAAGTACCTCAAGGAAATCAACAAAGTCCAAGAGGGTAGCATCTTTCAGAAAAAGAGATGTGCAAGAACAAGGGGGCACAATTTGAAGATAGAGGGGGGATGGCTCAGAGGTAATGTGAGGTAGTATTTTTTCACAGAGAAGGTTGTGGATGCATGGAACAGCTTCCTGAGGAGGTCGTGGAGTCAAGAACAGTGGGGGAATTCAAGAATGCATGGGGCAGACATAAGGCACTCCTAGTGGGGGGTAGGAGGAAGTAAGCTGTTGGTTAACTAGGATCTGCAGCTTATCTGTTAGGTAGGAAAATGGATAGACTGGGTGGGCCAAGCAGTCCTTATCTGCCATAAAATTCTATGTTTCTATGTTGAAAATTTGGAGTAAAAATACCAACAAATGCCCAGGGTGTTAGGGTTTCCAAGTGTAACGCCCCACCCTGTAGAAACTGACAGGTA
The DNA here is from genome assembly GCA_016271365.2 of Neoceratodus forsteri. Classification (NCBI taxonomy): domain Eukaryota; kingdom Metazoa; phylum Chordata; order Ceratodontiformes; family Ceratodontidae; genus Neoceratodus; species Neoceratodus forsteri. The sequence goes on along the minus strand of CM057450.1, from coordinate 651,458,517 downwards.
TCAGGGGTGTGACTTGGCATTGTTGGCTATAATGCTCACACCATTACAACCCCACCCTGCAAGCAGTGACACGCATCTAGGTGTGCCTTGGACTCTTTGGCCCCAGAGTTAATCCCATTCTCCTCTACTGCACCCTTCTCAGTGTATTTCCTTATGGAATGGGGTGAGCGTAAGGCCCGAAGACTCCAAGCACACCACGGCTCTTGTCGGTGTCTGCGGGGTAGGGTGAGATGAAGTGGCATGAGTGTTATGGCCGATGACCCAAAGGCACACCCCAATGCCTATCACTCTCTGCAGGGTGGGGCTGGGGTTGGTGTCAGTTCACTACTTCACTGCCAATCCTATTTTGCATATCTCTAATTCCTGCACTACCAATGCCAATGCTAGCAAGCTAACTTTAGGCATTGACTAATGTGTGTTTGCTGAGAGAGACAGAGTGGGAGAAGAGGGAGAAAAGAGGGGGAAAGAGAGAGACAGAGAGGGAGAAAGACAGAGAGAAAGGCAGAGGGAGAGAGAGAGAGAATAGGAAGGAGGGGGGAGAGAGAGAGAGAGAGAGTCAGTGGTGGCAAGAGAGGGAGGGGAAAGAGGGACCATACCTCTCAGCTTTCCCTGATTTTCAGGGATGTCCCTGATTTTGACTCAAAATGTTCCTATCCCTACTAAAATGTGTGTTTCTGTGACTGAACAGTGGGTATAATGTATGCTCACAATATTGTCAAACAGAATTACAGATTTGCTCTTCTGCAAACTATTTTAACCAATACTGTTACGCTGCCTGTTTCAGGGGATAGAACCAATTGTTAAACTGTGTCCCTCATTTTACTTCGTCACTGATTTTTTTAAGCCATGTCCAAGTGCCAAACACCACTGCAAATACCTGCAAGTGAATGTTCAGCATTGACAAATGCTTGTTTTATTATTCACAGGTACTACAAAACATTACAAGCAACTACAGCAGGGAGTTGCATTCTCAGCAACTACAGAGAGGCAAAGTTATTAGAATCACTTTTAAAAGAACTTTACAAAGTTTTCCCAACTTCACTTTGTCAGAGGCTGCACTTAGCGTAGATTTGTCCTGACACAGTGCACTCCTTCACCCAGCAAAGACCGCATAGTAACACTTCACCAGCAAATGTGTTAGCAGACTGCCAACACGGACGTTTTCCATTGGGTGAAGTAGCTTTTTGCTGGCAAAAAAATGACACACTTTTTTTATCCAAAATACCTGTTTTAAATGTAGACCCCAGCCCCACTCTCTGTGGCATACTGTGTCCATCCCTCCCATCACCCAGACCCTTTAGATTAACATACCCCTATCTCTTTACCCTTTAGCACCCTACCTCCCTCCTCACCCTCATGGTCCCAGTAACGTTTGCCAGTTTTAGTGCATTTAATGAATAAAATAGCCCTTCCCCCTACTTGCGCCCTGTCATACACCATCCACCTCCCCCAGCCTATCCCAGTAATAACAATTAGCAATGACCACCACCTTCCCTCCATCAAACACCAAACCTCTCTCCTCCACCTCCAAAGCCCCAGGAAAGTAAAGGTGCCGGTACCTGTTAGGATGAAAGCTGTCCCATGCTGGGGCAAGACAGATGCTCTCCCCTTTAACGTCCTGCACATGAATAAAGCAATGATGTTGTCTCCTATAGTAGCACCTGCTCGGCTGGCAGGCAGTTACTAGTCATTATATTTCGGAACAAAAAGAATGACAGGCAGAGAAAGAAATCATGTGGTTTCTACAAATGCTGTAGATATTGTGTTTGTAAAAATGCCACTGTGGAGAAGGACATTCTTATACTGGGTGTTGTCCTCTTCAGTGTCTTCATATTGTAAGTGATATTGCTGAGGAACTGGAAGGGAAGTGGTGTATCTTTGTGGATGACACACAATCTGCAACAGGGTGAACGCCCAGGAGTGGTGGAGAGAATGCAAAGGGATCTGGAGAAACTAGAGGACTGGTCTAGGGAGTGGCCATTAGGTTTCAATGTCAAAAGTGCAAAGTCATGCACATAGGGTGGGAAAACATAGTGACTATGTATTAGATGGTGGAGGCATTTATAGTTACCAAGCCAGATAGGCACCCTGAGGTGATCATATCTATCTCCAGGTGGCAGATCAGTGCAACAAGGCAGTAGGCAAGGTGATCTGGATGCTAGGGTGCATATGGAGGTGGATTTCCAGCAGGAGAAGGGAGGTAGTGCTGCCTGTGTATTGCTCACTTATGATAATACTCCACATAGAGTACTGTGTCCCAGTTCTGGAGGCCATGCCTCTGCAAGGACATCAACAAGGTGGAAGTAGTCCAGAGGAGGGTTGCTAAAATGGTGCATGGGTTGTATGTAGTGAAAACTATACGAGGAGGACCTGCAGGAGATCTACATGTAATCTCTAGAGGAGAGGAAAGTGAGCGGGGATTGGACTGAGACCTATAAGTACCTCACAGAGGTGAACAAAGTGCAGGGGGAGTCTATTTCACAGAAGGAGGAACAGAAGAACACAGGGACTTGCTATGAAGTGGGGGGGGGGGATTAAGAGGGATGTAAAGAAAATACTTCTTCACAGAAAGGGTGGTGGATGCATGGAACAGCCTGCCAGAAGATGTGGTAGAGGCATGGGATAGGTACAAGGGTATAATGAATAGCGGTAACGGAGCAGGGAAGGATACCTATGACCAAACAGAATCCAGGGTGTATAAATAGGCAGGAAAAATAACACAGACTAGATGGGCCTACCAGTCCTGTTCTGATGACACATTCCATGTTTCTGTTTCATCTAATGGAACTGGGTCATATTTCTTTTGCTTTTTTTTCTCACTGATACAGACTTTTAGATTTTTTGTAAATAATGTTTATATATGGGGTTAATACTTAGGCATTTGGATACAGTGTATATCTTTTGAAAGGAAAATTACACCTGAGATTTTTCTTTGAAGCAGCAGTACAGTGAAGAAATAGTTTTCCAGAAAGTTAGTTTTCAACTTCCATTAACAACAAGCATTTATCAATACTGAACCTATTTGCTGACATGCTTTTACAAGTCAGAACAATAGTATCTTGAGACCTTTTTTTCCTCCAGAAGCCATTGGGCGAGATATTCAAAACTGTGCCCCGGGGCTAAATTAACACTGCCCGGTGGGCAAACTTAGCCCAGAGGAAAAAGCAAGCTATTCAAAAGGAATAGCCTGGTGCAAAATCAACTGAATATAGCATGCAAAGGAAGATGGGCAAACAGGGCCAGGAGTGCAGGGCAAAAATTGCCCGGGAATAAGACAGCACTGAATGTAACAAATAAGACAGCACTGAATATAGCTCCCAGACAGACAGTGCAAACACACAAAGGAACACAGTGCAGAGGTGACCGTGGCCACCCAGGAACACATGCAAAATGAAACAGCTCTGAATGTGAACACAGGAGCAGACAGCACAGCAGTACCAGTGAATGGCAAGGAACAACCAGGACCCACAAGTGACAACCACGGAACAGTACAAAATGTCCAATACACCCAAGCACCCCAGAAAGACACAGGTATGTCAACAAAAAGTATGTATAATTCAAAAAGTCAACAACAATGGCAGGATAACAACAGGAACAGTAACACAAAGGAAATGCTGGCCAAAAACAGCAACAAACAACAGGGAAATAAGGAAAGGAGGACAACAGAGTAAGTAAAGAAACAGTATAACTGGCAGGAAACTGAAAGGGCCATAAAACAATGGCAAACACAGGGGATGTAAGGCAAATGGAAAACTATATACAATATTTACATATGTACAGGGGCAGTAGAAGTGAAGGAGAAGGGTATAGGGAAATGGACACAGGAAGCAAGGGAGGGCTACAGAATGGGACAAACAGAGGACAGGCAAAGGGGGTGGGGGTCAGGAAGCAAAACAAGACAAAGGAAGACAGTTATGACTGGGTGCTGGAGAGTGCTGGCAGTTGTTCTTCAGGGATGGATGCTACCATCCTGGTCTCAGCGATGAGGACAGCCTGCTGTTCTATTAGTGTCCACTGCTGCCGCACCACTCGGTGCAGGCGTGCATCCCTCCCCTTGGACTCCTCCGGACGGATGGCCACAGGGAAGACTGGCAAGGACCTACAGGACAGGTGGACCATGACAGGATGGGACATCGACACAGAGGCACAGTGCAAGCCCATGTGGTACCACAACCATGCCCGTGTGGCAATACAGAACAATACACTATGCACACCTGTCATGCACCTGCAGGATGAGGCCGGAGGACATAGGCAGCATGCACCACCCCAAGGTACACAGACATGCGTAGATGTATGCCGACAACATCACAGCACAGTGGACACCACACAGCACAGTGGTGTGCACAGTGTAACTGTGCAAACAGACAGTCAGTCCCTGAGATGTCAACAACATACAAATGGGATGACACATGTTGGGACATGCTTCCCAGAGGAACAGAGCAATGATACACAACACAGAGGACACTCACCGGAGAAACAGGCACAGTCACAACACAGTATGATGGTATGCAGCCCATACCATAGCAGAGCATGGCATGTGGTGTTGCCACCACCCACTGCAGCAGCACACACAAGGCAGACATGCATGGCCACGCCCATGTAACACAGGGACAAAGGCCATGGGCCACCGGTGGCAGGACAGCAGTAAACCAAACACATGCCCAGCACAGTGCCACACAGGTAGCCATGGTAGGGCAGGGCCCACCCCTGGAGGTGGGAACAACACCTGCCGCAGGGCTGGAAACACAGCACACCATGCCACCACAGTCGACCATTCCCTGCACCCCCCCATGCATGGCCAATGTATAAACACCAGGCACTGCATGGACAGTGGACCATCAGGCAGTAGAGGAACATGGCCCCACAACACAGCTGTATGCAACAGGCACACATGATGAGCAGAGCCACACAGGCCTGTACAGCACTAGGGCCCCACAGAGCCCCCCCCAAGCAGGCACTGTGGATGGCCGCTGCCCATCCCATGCCAAGGCCCACCATGCCATACTAGTGGTCGGAGTGCAATGCCCACACACCGGCAGAGTGAAACAGTCACCACGCCACCGAGCAGTCCCTGAAGTGTACAGTATGAACACCACAGGTATGCACCTACAACATGCCTTGCAGTACCTCTGAACCCTAGACAAGACAATGTGAACAGCACATGGCATGTGAGCAGCCGGACAGTCAAGCAGGGCTATATATGGCAACGGCAACACACGGCAGTACAGCAGGTAGGCCCCACATAGCCCTCCCACAGCAGGCACAGTGTATGGCTGCTGCCCACCCAGATACATGCTGCACCCTGCCACACTGGTGGCTAACACAGTACCACATTGCACATGCCATGGTACCAGGCAGATAGCCAGGCATACGGCGGGAACAGCACTTTCAGCCCATGGAAAGACCTAACCAGGACTAGGGTGTCAGCGTGGCTCAGTTGGTAGCACATCCACCTCTGGACCAGAAGGTTGTGGGTTTTTGTCCCACACCGGGATTGGACTTGCACCTAAAAATCGCTGGCATCTGAGTGCAGTATTGGGGGATGCTGTACTGCTGGGGTGTGCCATCCTTCGGATGAGACGTTAAACCGAGGTCCCGTCTGCCCATCCTGGTGTTGTCCTGGTGGGTGTCCAGGTGGAAGTAAAAGAACCCAGGGCACTCTTCGCAAAGAGTAGGGAACATTCCCAGTGTCCTGGCCAACATTCCCCTTCCTATAAACTGGTTCATGCAATTATCCAGGCTGTGTGTGGGTGATGATGTGCGATATGGCCGCCACCACACATTCAGTCACTTCACTACCAGTCTAGCATTGCTTGTAAAGCGCTTTGGATGTATGAAAAGCACTATATAAATACTGATTCTTCTTCTTCTTCTAACCATGTCATAAGCTGTGCAGTGTGTAGAAAAACAGTGTACTCAAGCAATAGGCACAGATCATCGGTGCTGCTCTCCTCCACCTATTGATGCATTGGTGTCACCCTCCACCTGTCCCTGTTGGTGCCCTGGGTGCCCTGCTGCTCCGCACTCTCCGATTCAGTCCGATCACTGTGTTCTTCAGTGGGAAGTGGGAACAGCACTGTTACTACAATGTGAGCCCCCATAGTATGCCACAGCAGTGTCCATGGTACCCTCCGTCACTGTTCGTATGGCACTGCAAACGCACATGTGCCCCCCCCCATGCAGGCACACTATGTCACCCATGCCATGCCCTGTCCTGGACAGGTGATGCCACAATGGCCCATTGCATGGGCACTGTCCACAAAGGGCAGTACGGCTTGGCAATAGTGCTGTGGACCGTGGCCACATGTAGACAGCCAGAGGCATGGCACACACACAGCAGTGAAGGTGTGCTGTACACAGAGGCCCCAACCATACCACAGGCCGCTGGTGTGTACAACATGCACAGCAGCATGCAGCCCACTGCCATCATATATGAGCACAGCAGACAAGGCTGGGGGTCAGGTGTGGTGAGTGCATCCAACAATTGGAGGCGGTGTGGTCCATGGAAGTGTCAATATACACCACAGAGCATCCAACACTCCAGAACTTCTGGATGACTGGTATCGCCCACAGCTCTGCACCCATACAACTATGGCACAAACAGCACATGTCACATATAGGTACCCAATAACACCAGCAATGTCCAAGAGCCCACTTGGCAGGTATGTGTAGGGGATGTCAGGCACCCCACCCAACACACTGACACACCCAAGGATTGTAGCCACTTTCACATATACACACATGCACACACACAGGCACCCCACCCAACACACTGACACACCCAAGGGATTGTAGCCACTTTCACATATACACACATGCACACACTCACAGGCACCCAACCCAACACACTGACACACCCAAGGGATTGCAGCTACATACACATATACACACACACACGGGACACCTGGGTGCGGTGCTAGCCATCACCTACCTGGCAAGGGCACTGTCCCATCATGCACCATCTGTTGGTACAGCTCAAGCTGCAGCCACTGCCTGCGCCACAGGTCTACATACTGGTGCCAGCATTTCTCCCCATTGTGTGGGATACCTGTCCTGGTGAACTGGTGGCGGGCAATAGTGGCCCACACCTGGTGCCATGACAGGTCCCCCTCCCGGACCACCCCAAACAGGCATCGGTGTCTCTGCTGAACCGGCTGGACCCGGTTTGCCATCTCCACATCACCCCAATGCTTGTCCCTCTGTACCACTGCCCTTTGCCTATGTCATCCAGACATGGCCACACACGTGGAAAGCACTATTAATGTGACACTGGGGCATAACCTGCACCTGTACACACCACCTGTGACTAGCGCTACGCTGCCATGTGCACTAACACCATGCAACCCAGAAATCTGCTCAGTGCACATGCATGACCCTGCCTCGATCCCAGCACAGCTGTAGTGTGCATGCACTGTGCTGTCGCACAAATGACCGTAGTACAACGCAACACCGCACAGTGCAGGGTTGTTAGCGAGGACCCCAGGCTGCCCGCACATGTGCAAGGCATGCGCAGTGGCACTCAGCATGGCGCTAATGACACAGTGCCACGCTATGACACGGGCAGATAGCCCAGCACTAGCCCTTTGCCCGGCACTATCTGTTTGCCTGGAACTAACACAAGCCATATTCAAAGCAGCTATGCAAATAAGGGTACTTGTGTATGCAAGGGGCAAACAAGGAGATTACCATATTATTACAACCTCATTTGCATGCCAAACAGGCCTGATTGCCCTGCAGGGCAATTTAAGGGCAAACAGTACTCCACCATAGGGACTGCAAAGTTGTGCATGTTTGAGATAGGCAGCACTTTAGACAGCAGGATGTCCCAGGAGAGACAGCAGGAGCAGTCAGGTTTGTACAGCATGCAGGCCAGTCCGCAGTACAGTACAGGGCTGTGGGCTTGGATACGCACATTCCACACATGTGTACAGTTGTGCATGGGGCCTGCAACAGTACAGATGCTGGATTGTTGGCAGACACACGACACAGTGCTGGGCCTGTGCTGTACATGACCCATGGGGAAGGGGGAGCTGGCAATGCCGTCCCATCCTAGGGGTGCACACCTTGGTGGTCACTTGCACAGAATGTCCGCAACACTGCTGGGTGTGCCTGGGTCAACCATTAAGCAGGCTGTGTCCCAGTGAGTGGGGGTGCTGAACTTGACCTGTACACCCACAGCTGCCTGCTTAGTCCCCTGGGCCCAACAGACCTTGCATGGGACTGTGTGCCTGGTGTGTGCATGCTGGTATGCTGCACGGGCACACACTGCACCATCCATGCTGCCACGTGCTGCTGGCACAGCAGACACACACACACACACACCCCAGGTTGACGGCATGGGCAGCGCAGGCACTGCTGGGCATGCCATGCAAAGGTGTGCAGCCATCCCTAGCACTGCGTGGTGCGGTCTGTATGCACTGTTCCAGCTGCACACAGGGGCAGGCAATGCATGGCAGGTGCGTAGTGTGCCATGCCCATTAGGTACTGCTACAGCTGTGCACTCATCATATGCCACTGTGTGAAACATGTGCCATTTCCTCTGTCCCACACAGGTGATGCAGCAGGGCAGAAGCGGCTCCTGGCCCACAAATTCTCTGGGGATGAGCTCAGGGTCCTAGTACATGCTGTGAAGCAGAGAGAGCTTGTCCTGCTGAGGAATAAGTCAATGGATGCTGCTGTGAGGTGCATGTGGGTGGAGATCACGGCAGAGGTGAACTCCATGGGTGGCCATGGCCATAGCAGTGACATAGTCAGAAAGTGGTGGAATGACTTGCTGCATTGAGCTAAGGAGGAAGAGGCCCAGCGACTGTGGGAATGGCTGGGTATGGGCAGAGGACCACAGCCCATGGAGCAGCGGGAGTGGGACCCACTGATGGCCTTGGTTACCTCTACCCTGAGACCAGTGGCGGTTGGTGGAGTCAAGGGTGGCAGGTGTGAGACACCGCTCACACAACCTAGGGCAGATATGTCTGCAGCATGTGTCCGCCGCTGCCTGGCTGACACCGACGGGGCTGTGGCACCCTTTCCCACTGTCATGGTGCATTCCAGTTGCACACATGGGTGTGTCACAGTGTGGTTGTAGTGTGTGTGTTGCACTGTGGTGTGCATGTGCTGGCAGTGCACAGCGTGCACAGGTGCACGGGTTGTTGGTGCATGTGTGCACTGGGTAGGAGTGTGTGCATGGGAGCATCACTTGCTTTCACATGGACTCCACTGTGGGGTGTGCACAGATGCACTGTGGGGCAACCACTGTTGGGGATGCATGTGGTGGTGGTGTGTTTGCTGTCTGTGCACTGTACCGGACACTAATGCCATCTCTGTTCCTTCACAGCACTGGGTGCCTGGCAGGCTGTGACCCAGAAGGTGCCTGGCACAGTAGTACAGGAGGTAGAGGATGATGCTGCAGAGGTCCAGCTAGCAACATTGGGCATGGGTGTCATGCAGGGTCCTGCAGTGGCACTGGACGTGTGGCCAGTCAGTGGCCAAGGAACACAGGCAGATGGTGGTACTGCTGGATCATCTGAGGAGGATGCTGCATTCCTGGAGTCCTTTGGCATTTATGGGGCTGCCCAGGTGGAGGACCTGAGCAGTAAGCAGGTGGTCATTCTCGCCGTTACAAGTGACCATGGCTCAGAGGCAGTGGAGGACAACAACACCCTGCCAGTGGGCAGGCCAGTGTATGGAGACATTGGGGTGGGACCAGCAGGGAAAAGACACACAGCAGCATTGGGGTTGGGGGTGCACAGGCACATGGCACTGTCCAGCTCATGGCTGTCAGCCATGGGACTGGCCAGTGTGCCCCTCTGGACATGAGCTGCTGGCCACGGGGTGTCGAGCCGGCCTGCAGCATAACCTGACCCTGCAGGTCCACAGCAGCAGCCTGCCCATCAGCAGCTGACACCACCGGCACATGCACAGCTGCCCCACCATGCCCAATGGCAGCCACAACCTTCACCTACAGGGCAGGTCGGCACTGCTCACCTGGCACAGAATGGCTAGAGTTCACGGCCCATGCTCCAGGTGGACCTGACATGGCAGCACGCAACTCAGCTGGACCTGCATGTGTTCCACAGGGAGGTGCGCCATGAGCTGTCCCAACTGTGGGACATGGTGGGCTCTGCCCCTTGCCTGTGCCACATGTGTGCACTGGCATGCTGCATCCTGGTCCTCCACATGCCTCCCACGGTGTCGTGGGCACCCACCTTCCACATCTGTGCCTGCATCTTGGCTAGGCCACAGGCGAACCACTGTCCCAACCTCGCCACAGTCCACCCCGCCCATGTCCTCTGCACACAGCATGCCTAGCTCAGTGATACACACACAGGGGGTGCGTTGTGTGCAGGGTGGCAGGCGCCACTGATGGGCACCACCTCTAGCATGCTGTGCCCATGTCTCACACACATACACACTCATGCACGCTCACATAGCCTGTCCCCTGCCTGCACACACACCTCCTCACCCCATGTTCCCTCACATACCACCCCACTTGTCGACACGTGCATGCAGCATAGCTGTACACCCTGTACACCTGCATGACATGCACTTCGCACCACACACTGCACCATGTCACTACATCATACTGTCAGCATGTACATCACCAGAGTGGTTCACTATGTACACTGTCCTGGGTCTTCACAACTATTAAATACACTGTTCATGACATGCTTGTTGTCTGTGTTGTGTTTACTCACCGCCCCTCTGTGCTAGTGTCTGGATGATGCTGCTCCTGTGCTCCAGGGCCCTGTGGGCCATGTGAGGATCCCATCTGTCGAGTTGCTGTACTATCCCCTTTACCTCTGGCTCTAGCTAACTGTCAGACTGTTCCTCAGGTTCAGTGCACATAGCCCACGGCTGAGCACCATGTTGTGTAGCATACAACAGGCTAGGATGATATGGCATACCTTCTGAGGCCTATACTGTAAGGCACCACCTGACTGGTCTATGCTGCCGAACTGCATCTTTAGCATCCCAAAGACCCTCTCTATGATGTTCCTGGTTGCGGCGTGTGCCTCGTTATATCGTTCCTCAGCCACTGTGGCTGGCCGGGGTACCAGTGTAAGCAGTCAGGATCACAGGGGATAGGCACTGTCCCCTGTGGAGAGATGGCACCTGTTAGTGTTGCTGTCGTGCTGCATGCCCATTGCTGCTATGTATCGTTTATGGTGCTGTCCCCCCACCCCTTCCCTGACTAACCATGCCTGTCCCTGCCTCTCCCTGCCTCTCCTGTGCTTTTTCCCTGTCATGGCTGCCCATACTTACCAACAAGGTGCCCACTGGGTATCCTGCCCTCCTCAAAGGCCTGGCACAGCAGGGACTGTTGCCATATGAAGGCGCTGTGGGCACTGCCAGGGTACTGTGCAAAGACATTGCTGATGAACTCTGTTGCATCTCACAGCACCTGGCAACTGATGGAGTGGTAGCCCTTCCTGTTCACATAGATATCACTGCCATTGCCAGGTGGTGCACGGATGGGGACATGGGTGCAGTCAATGGCACTGAGTATGGCTGGTAGGTGTGCAACTCAATATAATTGCTGCATGGTTTCTCTGTGCTCAGCTGTCTTGCTGGGGAATACTATGAACTCACCAGCATGTGGCAGAAAAGCATCAAGGAACTGGGTCAGGAGGTGTGAGGTGGCAGACTGCGATACCCCGATGGTGTCCCTCATTGGGCGCTGGAATGTCTCAGTGGCTAGGATGCACATCGCTGCCGTCACCGTCTCCTCAATTGACATGTCATGGCTGCATCTGGTGTTGGGCTGCAGCTGCTCATGCAGGAGTTTGCATAACTACCTCAACATTCCCCTGTCCATCCTGTACTGCCCAATGATGTGCTCATCAGGCAGGGTCTCGAAGGAGATTCTGGGCTAGTACCACCTGTGCGCAGCATATCTCCTCCTTGGCCTGCAGTGTGGGCCTGGTTGTGCCTGCTCCCTTACCTCCTCCTCCACAACCTCCTCCATGAGATGCAGCACTACAGCATTGCTGAAAATAGCCATTTTCACTTCCTGGTCTGGCCACTCCCTCCTCTGTGGATTGCCCTGGGATAAGACCTGTCTTTTATAGGTGGTAAACAGCACCACGTTATGTGTTGCACGATGCGGCCTTGTGCCGCACTATCCCTCTGAATATCCCATTGCATCTGTATGCACGTACCGCCCCTCACTTTGCCCCTTGCATACAATTTGGGTTTGCCCGACGCTAATGCTGTTTGTGCGCGCTATTTGCTCTTTTGAATATGGCGGTCCTGTGCTAAACTGGCACTGTTCCTGCACAAACGGTTTGTGCACTGCGCAAAGCTTTGAATAGCTGGTCCATTGTCTCATGGACTTTGGGTTCCACCAGGTTAAGGGGAATAGAGCTGAAACAATGGTGAACAGAACAAAGAACATCTTTATAAGTTCGCCATTTCTTCATAACTTCATTGTTTTTTGATATTTTAACCCCAAATTTTTAACATAGTCTTTTTATGACCCCATGCTATGATCAAGACAGCTTTAATTTTTTAAATCCCATCTGAAATGTGATTTTGCAGAGCAACTGCAAAAACATATTTTGGAGGGGACTTAGAAAACAACACCTGTCATATTTGTGAGGTGGGGAAACACAAGGGCTTTGTTGAAAATTTGGGCTCAAAATGAAATGTACAAAAATTAAGGTTGTGTAAACATTGAAAAAATTAAACTTTCTTCATAAGTTCATTATTTTCTGACATTTTGACCTGACATTTTCAACATAGTCGATTTATGACCCCACCTTATGATGAAGATAGATGGAATTTTTAAAATCATGTCAAAAAGGTGATTTTGCAGAATGACTGCAAAAACTTGTTTCAGAGGGGATTTGAAAAATAACACCTGACGTGGTTATTAGGCGGGGTAACAAAAGGACCACTGTGTGTTGCACATTTTGTGCCAACATCTTAAAAAATCACTAAGTGCTGAGTAAATGAGGAAATAATTCAATGTTTCCAAAGAACTTTGTTGTTTTTCATCATTTTAACCCTAAACAATGCAACATTGTTATTTTATGACATCCCTTCCAATCAAAACAGGTGGAATTTATTTAAATCCTGTCTGAAAGACAGAGCGCGCACGGTTCCCCTTTTTGTTTTATTAACACTGTTGCAAAGCTGAAGCTGAGTGGCCGGCTGAGCTGGGAGGACAGCTGGAGCATCGTGATCCTCCAGCACAGGTGCTGATTCTGCCCTAAGATGGAGACTGAGAAAGGGCTCCCAAAGTGTCAGTGTATATAGAGAGGTAGACAGGCACAGGTAAGGGTGGGTGGGGAAGAGAGCTGACTGGCAGTATTCTGCTACAATCAACAGGTCTGAACTGATGTCTTTTCCAGACCTCACTTTCTTTTGTCTGCTCATCTCATGCCATTGGAGAGTCTCTTATCCTCTTTCCTCCCTCCCTCTTGAAGGAACACTGTCTCCTCCCTCACATTGAACAATCTGCACTATAAAAAACACCACATATGCCTTGCCAGCTGCATGCCAGCAGCGCACACACACCAGCATTTCCTCCTGTACAATACAGTGAAATTCTGCTTGTTTTTTGGCAAATTGAACTGGGGAAAAAATGGCAAAATCTGAAAATCTGTCACAAAATAAAGTTTTGTGAGTGGCAGCTTAAACACTGATACAGATTTACCAAGTCTGCTGCTAACCATGAGAAATCCCCTTTCTAGCTTACATACATACAAACAGATGAATATGCCAGCAATAAAAGGCCTTATGGTCTATCTAGTCTTCTCGAGTGGGCAGTTCCCACCGTGTTAACAGAGGGAACTGCCCCCTTCCCTTTCCCTCTTGACCCCACTCAAATACCCGCCACTCCCCTCCATTTGCAAATTTACCCTTTACCCTGTTCCATCCCCTCTTGAAGTCGGCCACCATTTTTAGAGATACTTCTTCTGGCAACTCATTCCACTTGGCCACCACCCTCTCTGTAAAAAAGTGCCTGCTCATCTCCCTTTTGAATCTTTCCCACACCAGCTTTAGGCTGTGCCCCACAGTGGTCTGTTCCCACTAATGATGAACAGGCTCTCAGTGTTCACCCTGTTTATATCTTTAAGGTGCCTGAAGGTCTCAGTCATGTCTCACCTCTCCCTTCTGTCCTCCAGAGAGTACATGATGAACCCCCTGAGCCTCTCCTCCTAGATGTTACCTTGCTGTATCTGGATCATCTGGGTTCTCCTTCTCTGGACTGATTCCAGCAAGTTGATATCCTTCTTAAGATAATACTGCACACTATACTCCAGGTGCCATCTCACTACTGACCTGTGCAGCATCAGAATGACCTTTGCCTTCTGGCCAGTAATTACCCTGGCAATGCAGCCCAGCACAGGATTTGATCTGGGTGCTGCTTTCTTGCGGTTTGCCAAGTGTTTCAGGTCAGTCGTGATAACTACTCCCAGGTCCTCTTATTCCTCTGTCCTGGCTACCTGCACACCACGCAACCAGTATTTGGTTCCCTAGGTTCTTTTCCCCAAAGTGCATGACATTACACTTTTTAATGTTCAGTTCCAGTTGCCAAATGCCAGGCCACTTCTGTAGCCTAGCTACTGTAGGTCTTCCCTGAGTTCCTGTCTCCAGTACTCTGTGTCTGCCTTCCCACAGAAGTTTGCATTGTCAGGGAACAGGCACATCTTACACTTGATCACATATGTGATGTCACTTATGAAAATGTTAAACAACACTGGACTGAGCATTGAGCCCTGTGGAACCCCACTAGTCATAGGCCTAGCTTTTGATAATTCCCCTCTAATATCACCTTTTAGTTTCTGTCCTGCAGCCAGCTTCTGACCCATCTTACAAGCTTTGCCCCACCCCCATGTCTTCTGGCTTCCTGATCAGTCTCCTATGAGACACAGAGTCAAATATCTTCTTGAAGCCGAGATACAGGACATCAACCACCTAGCCCTTGTCCACTGTCCTCATAATCTAGTCAAAGAAGTCAGTTAGGTTAGTCTGACTGGACTTCCCCCGACACAAAGCCATGATGCCTCTGTAACCCCTGGGTGGCACTACCCCAAGGGATACTACCCCTGCCTGCTTGGCTAGTAGCAGGTTAAGGGGCCTGAGTTCTGAAGTGGGTGCCTCCACCTGGAGATCAGGGTTGGTAGTGGTCAAGCTAACCTGGGCACAGCCCTCCGGGACACTGTAACCCCCTCTTTCCCCTCTAGTGGCTTGAACACTGTACAATAATCACTTTCACAATACCCCTGGTACACCACACAAGTAACCACACTGTTTGCACTTACCACCAGGGCTGGTTCCTCTGGCTCAACCCTGGGACCCCCCCCCCTGTAAAACAAGGTTATGCACAGCAAATAGCAACAGTACAGTACTTTGAGCACAAACTGGAACCACAGTCACATTACATGCAGATCTGATTTATTCTGGGGACTTGAACACGAGAGGGGCAAAATCAGGTTAATTAGCTTAAAGGTTATATCAATCAAGCAGTTATGCATGCGCTTTGAGTCCCCCCACACAGTCACACCTTTGAGTACCCAGGTGGAGAAGAGATGGGCTAGCCAGGACTGTTGCCCGGGGTTGGCCGGCGTCACAGTTGGTTGGGGCCCTGTGATGGAAAACACAACATGCACAGTACACAATATTTGTAATCTGGAGCAGGGGGCTCAGTTCGTAAAGGAAACGGAACAACAAGATGATCAGATAACACACTCAGATTAAGCTGTTGTTACAGGGAGCTACCCTGGTATTTGCTCACATTACCCAAGACTGGACACAGGCTGGACGAAAATCGAGACTGCAGGTGGTTGATCTGGAATGCCAGAAGAAGCAGAGCCCACACGAGTCACAGAGGCATCATTCCTGTTCAAGCGTGGAGCAGGGGGCTGATCCCTAGGCAGGTCTCTCGTCGATGGCTTCTCTGTGCAGTGGGTAGTCTGGTTGGGCCAGTCTGGCAAGGTCCAGACTGCATGGAGACAAATTTGGATGCAGTCCATTTTGGGCTGGATACAGCTTCCAGCAAGCAGAACACAGTTTACACAGTGGGGGACTAACTCACGACCCACTAGCAGCTCATAGCACATTTACATGTAAGAGAATTCTACTGTACCAGGCAGAGTGCTCCCCGGTCACAATCACAAAGTCTCTGCACACACCTGGAGCTTAGGGGTAGCTAGAACTCCTGACAGGCCGATCGCATTCAGCAAAATCTTTGGTATTCTTCAGGTTGAGCCTGGCCCACTTCAGCAGCTTACTTTAGTCACACAAACTTGGATTTAGTCCAAAATAATTCTCTTCTCTCCCTCTCAGGAGCAGCACACCGACATTCAGGCCAAAAACTTAGCGTTTTCAGAGTTCTTCCATGTGAATCCACTCAGGATTGCTGCTCAGAATCCTTCAGCTCCTTCTTGTTCAGCTTCCAGTTTAGGTCTAACTGAATACTGCAAGCAGCCTGGGACTTCCCCAAGATCCAAAAGATTTGGTTGGCTGATTTGGTTGTCAGTCAAAGCAAGAGCTTCCCCTTCAGTTGCAAAATATGCGCAAAAACTCAAACCACAGTTCCTACAGATTTTGAATTCAGACAGCTCCTGTAGTCCTGCTACATTTTAGGTCCCACCAGTACTGTTTGGTCCAATTTGCAGTCCAGGACCAAGATAATGGAGACAAACAAAACAGTCCTTGCTACAAAGAAAGCAGGTTAGACAAACTACATTATTATTATCACTCGAAATGATTTTCAGTAAATAGTTACATCTTTCAACAGAGCTCCCGCTCAGATTACTTAAACTGCAATTAGGCAGCTCTTCAAGAGACAGTACATAGAGGCTATATAAGCTCTGGTAATCACATTTAAACTGCTAAAATACAGGACACCAGCCTGGCAATGAGCATTTAGGCAAGCTCAAGAAAGACTTTTTGGGAACCCCCATTTGTAGGGTTACACCTCTCATCCTGGAGCCCATTCTTCTCCAGAATACTCAAAAATCACTCCTTCAGGATGGTCTCCATCAGCTTGCCCATTATTGAGGTCAGGCTGACCGGCCTGTAGTTGTTGGGTTCATCCCTCAGCCTACTTTTATGGAGAGGCACCACATGTGCTATTCCTCAGCTCTGGGGCATGGTCCCAGACTCCAGAGAGGTGTTAAACAGGTCTGCCAGGGTACTCACCAGAACCTCCACCAGTTCCCTTAGAACCCTTAAGTGCACACTATCTGTCTCTAGGAGTTTCTCCACCTTTAGGACCTCAGGCCCTTAAGTTCTCTGTCAGCTTGTATTACGCCATCCATGACCTCCCCCCCAGTCCCCAACCTCTTGCTCCCTTGTGGCACTGGTCTGTCCTTCTCCCTAGTGAAGCAGAACAGAAGCACTTGTTAAATACCTACACTTTCTCTTCATTACCCTCTGTCCTTTTCCAGTCTGACAGTGTCATCCTTTGTGCTCCTCTCCTCTTCTTTCTTATATACAGTATATTAGAAGGCCTTCTCACCTGATCTTACTCCTTGTGCTAGCTGTACTTCCCTTGTAGCCATTTCCACTCTGACCGCTCTGCTTACCTCCCTTGATTTAGTGGGATAATCATTCCTATCTTCCTCTTTCTGAGTGCAGTATGTCTGTAATTTCAGAAGGCTGCCCTGTTGTCCCCTACTGCTTTTGCCTCCTCCTTGCTAAACCAGCTGGGTTTTGTACCTTTAGATTTCTTAATTTTGATTTTGGCACACTCACTAATGGCCTCCATCAATTCCACCTATGTTATGGCCCATTTTTGTTCCACATTTATCCCCACTCTGATCCCAGCAAGGTGTCCTGCTCGATTTTCTCCCATCCTACCAATGTCAACCCTTCTGAAGTCCAATGCCCTTGTCTTGGTCCTGACCAGCCCACTGACCATGTTGAGGCAGAACAACACTGTGTGGTGGTCACTTCCTGCAAGCAGTGCTTCCATATTCACATCCTGAACATGTGCAGAGTTGGACAGGACCAGGTCCAGTATGACTGTCCCCCAAGTGGTCTCCTTGACACATTGTGACAGAAAATCACTCTGGAATGTGTCCAGTAGTATTTGCTCCCTAGTGCAGGAGGTAACCAGGATTTTCCAATCTACCCTAGGTAGATTGAAATCCCCCATTATTACAACCCCCTCATGCTGGACATTTTCATGATTTGGGATCCTAGGACCCTGTCAAACTCCTCATCCTGGGAAGATGGCCTGTAGACCATTCTCATCCTTAAGTTCCTCCCATTAGTGGATTGTAGTTGCACCCACAATGCTTCAGTTTTACCCTCTGCCTCTTCCTCTTAGGTACAAGTAATCCCCTCTTTCACATACAAAGCCACTCCCCCCTTCCCATCTCCCTATCCTTTCCATACATTTTATACCCAGGAACTGCAAGGTCTCAGTCATGGTTTTGTGTGGCCCACATCTCTGTGAGGGCCACTATGTCCACCTCTCCCTCAGCCATTATTGACTGCAATTCTGTCATCTTGTTTCTCAGACTTCTGGCATTCAGAGACACCACCCACCACTGCAACTTGGGTCACCCCTTATTCCTGACTTGCCCCACTTCACCCTCTCTTCCACAGTCCCTGCTTCCTTCCTCCCTCCTCCTCTCTCATCTAGCTCCTTCCCATGCTGTCCAGATTGTGGGGACGGAGCACTATTGGACTTCTCCACAGGTGACTAAGGGTGCTGTGCACTCTGCTGCCTCCACCCATGTTAGTTTAAATTTAGGTTTATCCTCATACATTTCTCCAATTTACCCTTCAGGATTCTTGTACTCTTCTTAATTAGATGTTACCTGTCTAGTGCAGATATGTCTTTGTTGTTCCAAGTCCTCCTCTGCCACCAATTAAACTGTACCTTTCCTCCTTGCAGTACCCTCTAAACCACCCATTAAATTCCTTGGTTCTTATCTTCCTTCCCATATTGTCCCTTAGTATTGGAAGCATCTCCAAGACAAACCTCCCTGCATCACTGCAAATTCTCCTCACCTTCCAGACTCTCTCCTGCACCACTCTTACCTCACATTCCGGCATGTCATTTGTACCCAGGTGCACTATAACATGAGGTTTCCCTACCCCCTGACCCACATACTATGCTTCTAGAGATTCCACTCTCCGTGCCATCATTCCTGGCATATATCCTATGGTCCTTGATTGTCCCCTCCACCTCCTTCACTACTGATTCCCCCAGACCTCCGCCTGCTCCCAACATATTGAGGATGTCTATAATGTCCCGTAGATGGGCCGGTGTGTAATAACCATGGACAGGATTTCCAAAACGATTAGTAGAAGATCCATCCCAGCTGTTTTCAGAAGAGAAATGTAGCCAGTCTGCGAACTGTCTATTAGAGGGTCTAACTGAATTCAGATTTTGCATATTTAAAAAGATACAACCATAGCAAAAAAAAATTATGCATGTCACGATCATATCATTTTTTTGCAGACCATTATGGCTTTTTGTTCAAAATGGATATATGTGTATCCCCTGGGTTCCACTAGGGTAAGAACCATGTTAGCTAAAGTGTATTTTAGGTAGGAAGCCTGGGCAGCAAATAGTTAACCTTCCTGGGCTCCTTTGACAACTTCTGCCAGTCACTCTGGCGGAGGTTGCAAGTGGGAGTGGCTTTCACAGTAGCAAAAGTCATGATAGATTGTTGCTGCAGTAGTCTGTCTCTGCCTCAAAGCACTGCAGTGTATTTGGGGTGCTGACTGAGGAGCGCCTTAGGAGAGGTGCCACCTCTCTCCCGACCCTTTTCAGCTCCTAGAGTGTTCTCAGAAAGGCCTACATCAGGTTGTGGCAGCGGCCTTCTACTGTGCAGTGCCCCAAGAGGGTGAAAAATCCTAAATGTTTTAGTTCCTATAACCATGAGTAAAACACAGGGTCCTCCCCCATTCTTGACAAACATTGACTAATAAAATGCTTCTCAGCTGCTGGATTGGCTAGATGTTTCCCTTCCCTGAGGGAATTCATGCCTTTTGGGACATTTTTACCTCAGACAATGTTTGAGGACTGTTTAAGGACTAAAACGGTGCCTTCACAGTATGGACTTGTTTGGGAATAGAGTTGCCTCCCTCTGTTCAGTTTTGAACAAACTCGCTTCTGTCTGAGACATACAGAGCAAACTTTTTTCTGCACTTTTGGAAATGTACTGAACTGTTTTCTCAGTTTTGGGACATGCCCTGCCCTGTAAAGACTTTGTGAATTTTGGGACTTTGGTAATGGGGGAACCTGGCGTTGAGACCCCTGGGACAAGTAAACCCAGCTTTGTTCATTTTCTGGAAAGAATAACTGGTAAATAGTGAGCCCAGCATTGTTCATCTTTCACCTTTGGACAATTTGGCTTGTGTCCATAGGCTGAAAGAGGAACAGGTAGGGAATGTTGTTTCCTGCACCCCCCCCCAGGGAAAAGGGGATGGGATTCAAAAAAATATATATGTTGCCTTACAAGATTCACAGTTTGCATTTTGCTAAAGAAAAGGTACTTAAAATATGCATTACAGTAATGTCTACTGAGCAAAAAAGCCTAAAATCTCAGGATTTCAGGCAGAGGAAGATGATAGGGGGTCAACAGAAGACATTCCTTTATACGTACTGTAATTTCCTTTTCTGTTAGTACTAACATTATCATTAAGAAAATCATTACATATGGGTGATGTGCATCCTTATGAGGGGATAAGCAGTATAGTCTCAGACCTTTGGCTATCATATCAACCCTTTAGAGAACATCAATCACAGGGTTATAAAAAAAAATTCCCTAAGCCCCTCACTGGTGCCTTATCTGTTTAGGACATAAATAGTCCTTATCTCAGTTTTTTTCTGTTATCTAGATTTGAAAGGGGAAGGGATTGTAATTAATAGCTCTGAGGAGCTGGCCACCAGATCCCTTCCCTTTCCTGGTTCCAATTAATGAAAGTGCCACCCTATGCTCCTATGTTTTGTGACATAGTAGTTTGCAGAGCACTGGGGAGCACTCCATTGATATCAATGGGGGGGGGCTTAAAATTACTTTTTTTTACATATTTTAGAGGTGCATGGTGGTCAAAACAAAGCCACCGCTCAACTAACAAGGCACTTTTAGTGAGTTTAATAAATAGAGTAGCCCTTCCCCTACTTGCACCGTGTCATACACCATGCACCTCCCCAGCCCATCCACATAATAACAATCCCTGTAATAACAATTAGCAAAAACCACCACCTTTTCATCTTCTCACCTTCTAGTCAATATGTATACCCTAGAGTAAAGGAGGGAGAGAGGTGATATGATCAAGGCATTCAAATATCTTAAGGGCATCAACAAGGTGAAAGAGTCTAACTTGTTTGAATATAAGAAAAATAGTAGAACAGAAGGACACAGCATGAGATTAGAGGAAGTCCGATTAAGGGGTAATGTGAGGAAGTTCTTTTTCACAGAAAGGGTGGTGGATGTATGGAACAGCCTACATCAAGAAGTGGTGGATATGAATACAGTGCAGGGCTTTAAACAGGCTTGCGATAGGCATAAGGGAGCAATGCAGATGAGTATGAATAAATAGGCCTTTGACAGAATAAAAACCTATGTCACATTCATAAGGTAGAAAAAATTGGCAGACTGGATGGGCCTCGCGGTCCTTATCTGCCATAAACGTCTATGTTTCTATGTTACCCAACCTCTCTCCCCCACCTCCAAAGCCCCATGAAAGTAAAGATGCCAGTACCTGTTAGGATGAAAGCTGTCCCATGCTGGGGCAAGACAGATGCCTTCCCCCTTTAGTGTCCAGCACATGAATAAGGCAATAATGTTGTCTCCTATTGTAACACCTGCTCAGCTGACAAGCAGTTAATAACCATTATATTTTGGAAGAAAAAGAATGACTAACAGAGAAAGAAACCATGTGGTTTCTACAAATGCTGCAGATATTGTGTTTGTAATCACACCACTGTGCAGAAGGACATTCTTATAGTGGGTGTTATTAGGAATGTGTAGACCAAAAAACATATATGTTATTTTGACTATGCAATAGTTGTGGCCTTGTGTTCCTTTTCATAAATTTTTGTGGGAGAACCACCAGAAAACTAAACATAAAAGTCCAGGAATATGTACAGACTATTAAACTGCAGATTAAAGCAATACTCTTGAGGGTCACTTTATGCAATATCATAATAATAACTGTGAAAGCTGCTATTTTGCAGGAATGGAATTTACTCACTACCCAAAGTGGGGATATGCTGCTCATTCTGTTAAGAAAGGTAACAAGATGATTCATGAATGGAAGGCCCTGGTACAATACCAATAGGATGTAATGAAATCATGGACTTGTCATAATTCATCTAAAAGAACTGGACTGCATTTCTTTTGATTTTTTTCTTATTGATATGGGCTTTTGGATTTTTTGTAAATGATATTTATGTATGGGATTAATACTTAAGCATTTGGATACTGTTTGCACCTGGGGTGTATCTTTAAAGCAGCAGTGCAGTAGAGAAATATTTTCTAAAAAAATAGGTTTCAGCTTCCATTAATAATAAGCATTAGTTAATGCAGAACCTGTTTGCTTGTATGCTGTTACAAGTCAAAAGAACAGTATCTTGCAACCATTTTCTGCTCATAGCCAAAGTTTAATGGGCTTTGAGTTCTACCACATTAAGGGCGATAGAGCTGTAAAAACTGAGAAAAAATAAAAACAAAATGTTTAAGTTCCCAATTTCTTTATAACTTCATTGTTTTTTGATATGTTGACCCTACATTTTCAGCATAGTATATTTATGTCCCCATTATTATGACCAAGACAAGTGCAATTGTTTAAATCCCATCTGATATGTAATTGTGTGGTGCGAGTGCAAAAACATGTTTTGGAGGGAATTTGAAAAACAGCACCTGTCACATTCATGAGGCGAGGTAACACAATGACTATGTTGAAAATTTCAGGCTAAAATGTGCAAAATTAACAGTTCTGTATAAACTTTGGAAAACATTCAATGTTTCTTCATAACTTCATTGTTTTCTAACATTTTGACCCCACATTTTCCACATAGTCTTTTTGTAACCCCACCTTTATTTTGCTGTTAAACTGTCTGTAGAGATTTCCAAAATACAGCCAAGCATAGAAATATGAAAACAGCAAACAGATCAAATGGAAAAATGGACATACTGTACTACTCAGACATAAGTAACAAGGTAAAAATAACCAAATATTTACACTAAACACCATGAAACCAGGTTGCATGTCAGCCAAAAGGTTACAAAATATACAAACAGGGTAATATGTAAGAAATACAAAGTGAAGCTGCAAAACAAGAAGAAGAACCAACACAGAACAAAAAGAAGAACAAGGAAAAACAATGGTGCACAAGACCAGGGAACTACACAAGCCCAGCCGAATGGTCAATAGAAGAAACCAGACAGATAAAAACAGTAAACAGCCCAGGAGGAGGGTTAGAGGGGCCAGTTGAGAAGTAATTAACCCACACCTGTTCAAGGAGAAATAAAATTAAGATAAGGTTGCCAACATTTATAATAGGTTTCCAGAGAATTAGTGGCTAAGTATTAGAGACGGTCTAGCTTGGCAAGTTGGTTCAGGGTAGTGAAGAGTTCCAGGAAAGAGGGGATGGTTGTAGTGCACCATTTACTAAGGAGGAGCCACTTGACTTGCATGCAAAATAAAGCAAATCACCTGTGCTCTGGGGCAGCAAGGTGCAGTGCCTCAGAGGTGAGTCCCAGTATGAGCAACGGGTCCAAAAAAGGAACAGGTTTACTTAGGACTGTAGAGGCAAAATGGCAGATTCGTTGCCACAAACACTGAATCTGAGGGGATAAGATAAAGATCACCTCTATGTAAGACGCAGTACCAGCACGAGTTAGAAGGTAGAAGGTGGGCCTTATGGAGAGCCTGGAGGGTCCTGTACCAAGAATGTAGTATTTTATTCTGAATAAGCCTGCTTCTGGCATCTTTAAAAACCCTATGCCCAAAGCTTAACTGCTGACCTGCAGCATCTTATCCCAAGCTGCTTTAGACTGTAAATACTGAGTAGGAAGGTTGCCTCTGCTACAGGAATAGATCTGACCCGCTAGGCCTGTCTTACAGGAAAGCCAGCGAGGAAGGATGTCAAGGGATGAATTGGAGTATAATAGCTGGAGGACCAGCTGCAGGGCACTTCAGATTTGGAGGTACCTCCAAAAATGAGACTTTAGGAGACCATGGCGGGTCTGTAGCTCTTGAAAAGTATCAATAACCAATTCCTGTGGGGCTAGGAGATCCTTCAGGACACTAACACCACAAGTCCACAAAGAAGGCCAGTTAAGGTGCTGGTGGCCCATCTGTATGTTAGGGATTCTCCACAAAGGTGAAAAAAAGGACAAGGGCAGGAGTTGAGGATAATCTAGTGTGAAGCTTATGCCAATACTTTATGGCAGAGCCAGCTGTGGGGTGAGCTGCCATATGTTTAGGGATGGGAGAGTAAAGAAGGAGAGGAAGAGTGTTCAGGGCATGTTGCTCAGTCTCCATGGAGACCCACTGAGGCATCTCTGCCATATAAGGCCAGAATCACTGCAGTGTCTGGATCACCTTAAAAGCCCCCAAATAACCCTCAAACCAAGGTAAGCACCATCCACCTCAGACCAGTGTGCCCTGAGCTTGCTAAGGCTGTACCATGGTTTTTTCTTCCACCCAGAGGACATTGTCAATAGGTTCATCAAGTCTGGCAAACCATCTGGTGGGGATGGGAACAGGTATATGAGAAAGAAGGTAAAAAATCTTTGGGGTAGCAATTATTCTGAGTGCAGCGATCTTGCCAGCCATTGTCAACAGAAGTAACTTTCACCAATCACATTCAGTCTTTAGAGACAGCAACAAGGGTTGCAGACTAGCCTCCCATATTTTGGTCAGATCAGGGGGAACTGTAATACCTACGTAAATAATACCTTCTGCTGCCCGGGCTAAACCATGTGGAGTCACAAAATGAGGGATACTGAAATGATTCAGGGGAAGACATCACTTTTAGAAGTATTGACCTTCAAACTGGAGAGCTGGGTGAACTGATTGAGGAGGGAAAGAAGAGAGGTATGGGACATATGAACGTCTGACAGTGGAATAAGGATATATCATTGGCATACATGAGCATGGAATATCAGAGTGACCCCACCTTATGATGAAAACAGGTGGAATTTTTTAAATCCTGCCCTAAAGGTGATTTTACAGAGCCATGACAGGGAAGGGGGTGGAAGCGGTCTGGGGGGAATAACACAGGTGTTTGGGTGGGGCTGAAGTAGATTAGACTGGGAGATGCACACTCAAGCAAACTCGATAGACCACTGCGGCCTCTATCTGCTAGCATTTTCATATGTTCATTTGTAACTGAAGGGCTATATTATGTATTTGGTGCCAAAATCTATAAAAAATCACAAAGTTGTGAGAAAATGTTGAAAAAATTTAACTTTTCCAAAGATCTTTTTTACATTGTAACATTTTAACCCCAAATTCTCAGCATAGTCTTTTCATGAGATCACCTTATGATCAAGACAGGTAGAATTTTTTTACATCCTGTTCGAAAGGAGATTTTGTGGAACAATTGCAAAAACATGGTTGGGGGACGGGGATTTGATAAGTAATACCAGTCATGATCATAACTTGGAGTAACAAGAGGGCTGTGTGGAACATTTCACCCAACATCTGCTAAAATCATAGTTATGAGCAAATGTTGAAAACAAAATTCATGTTTCTTCATAGTTTCACAGTTTTTTGACATTTTGATCCTCAACTGTTAACATAGTACGTTTATGATCACACCTTATGATCAAGACAGATAGAATTTTTTAAATCTCATTTGCAAAGGTTATTTTGAACAGTGACTGAGAACATGTTTTAGGGGGATTTTAAAAATGTTGCCTACCTTGTTCATGAAGTGGAATTCCAAATCAGCTATGTTGAAAATTTGGTGCAAAAGTGTTAAAAAATGACAAAGTTCAAATAAGTAAAAGTTCAAAATGCATTAAAACAGCTTTAACTGAACTTACTAATTTTCAGTCAGTTCACAGTCAGGCTCCAGAGGAGCAGGACATTTCAGGCGTCAGAGGAGTTCAGTGAATAGGTAAATGAGGGGTGCAAGGAGTGTGGGATAGTGGGTGCTGAGAGAGGGGTAGGAGAACAGAGGGTTTGGGGACAGAACATGTCAAGGGACCATTTCCCTTTTTACAGGTTTTTGTGAAAAACAAAACACAAAAAGATAACGAGGGACAGGATGATGAGGAACGGTTGTCTTTACTTCAGTTACCGACACTGGGGATTGGGCATCCCAGTGCTGGTTTGTTTGAACTACCACCAATCCAGGCAGATGGGACCTCAGTTTACTGTCTCATCCGAAAGATGGCACCTCAGATGTGCAGCACCCCCCTCATGCTGCACTACAGTGTCAGTATTTAGATATTAACCCAAGTGCCAGATGTGAGAACTAAACCCACGGCCCTCTGATCTCCTGGCCTCAGAGGCAAGTGTGCTACCTACTGAGCCACTGACACTGCCAAGTAATCAGTATGATTACTTAACCTTGCAGCTCAGCAGTAGCAGAGTGGAATCTGTTGGCATGAGATTCACAGCCTGAATTTTGCTAAAGGAAAGGTACTTAATGTATGCATCAATTTCTAACTGAGCAAAAAATTTGAAATTCTCAGTGTGTTAGGCAGAGAAAGATTATGAGTTCAACAGGAGAAATTCCATCATACTTACTCTGATTTCCATTTTTTTAGCTCTACCATTGTCAGTGGGGAAATCATTACATATGGGCGATGTGCATCATTGTCAAGGGATAAGAGGTAGAGTCACAGCCCTTTGGCTATCATATCAACACTTTAAAGGGACATTGTCAACCCCCTTAGGCCTCAAAATGTTCCAAGTTTAAGAAACACATTTTATAATTTGTCACATTCTGTAGAGGCTGTTTATGTAAATGATAGTTTGTCTATAATTCTTTTTTTCTTTTAAAAATTAAAAAACAGACTGCCCAACATACTGGTGTTATAAGACAAACACATGTTAGTTTAGAGTCCCTTAATAAACATAGAAACATGGAAGTTGATGGCAGATAAGAACCGCAAGGCCCATCCAGTCTGCCCATGTTTTCCACCTTATGAATGTGCCATAGGCCTTTACTCTGTCAATAGCCTATTTATTCATACTCATCTGTATTGCTCCCTTATGCCTATCCCATGCCTGTTTGAAGTCCTGCACTGTATTCATACCCACCACTTCCTGAGGTAGGCTGTTCCATGCATCCACCACCCCTTCTGTGAAAAATAACTTCTTCACATTACCCCTTAATTGGCCTCCCTCTAATTTCATTCTGTGTCTTCTTGACATGCTATTTTTATGTTGACTGCATGCAGCACAAGAAACACATTGGCACTGCTTGCTGAGAAGTAGGCTGTGGAGTCACGGCACTGTTGTGGCCAATGCCCTCACAGCCTGCAAAGGCTTGTCCCACTTCCCCCAATGCCATTACAGGCTGCTAGTGACACAAGTTTGGAACGTTCGCACCAACTTGTGACAAATCAGCCACTGCAATCAGGGGCTGTCTCGTCATTGCAGTGTAAGCCATCCAGTGCAATGAGGGAGCAACCCGTCATTGCAGGAAGGATCTAGCAAGCCTGATATTGTTTGTGAACATGGCAGTGGGTTGCCGCCCTGTTCACAAACAATATAACACCCCCAATGTTTATCTGCTGATGGGGGAGCCCACTCCCTGTCGGCATAATGTGCCCCTCCCGTTTCAGTGTCTGCCGACTAGGTGCCCAATCCCTGTCGGCAGAAAAGATTCCCCCCCTTTGTTATTTGGTTGACAGGGTGCCTAATTCCATCGCAGAAAGGAATGCCCCTTTGTTGTTTGCTGACGGGGGCCAAATCTGATCGGCTACAGCACCCCCAAAAGCGAGACTCCAGTGGCACACTGAGAGTCCACCTCAGTGTGTAAATGCCTGTGAAGGTAAAATCATCCCGCATTGTCTTTTTTTTTTTTGCCTGTAAAGAAAAAACGGCCCTCGCGGTCTCCCAGACCCCCCTCCCGCAACTCGCTCCCAACCACTGTGCACCCTGCCTTCCCACACTCCCCTCAACCCATATGTACCTCCGGAGTCCGGCGCGACGATCTTCGGTGGACCGGGAACAAGTCTGTACTCTTCAAAGCCGACCGCGAACTGAGGAAATGCCAGTAAGCTGTATAATGGAGTAAATAGGGTTTTTTCAACTTTGCTGCATATCTCAGGCATTTTTTGGAATTTTTTCACCAAATTTTCAACATGGGGTTTTTGGGACCCCTCCTCATGAATGCTTCAACTGTCATGGCATTAATCGGCCCCAAAAGATGATTTCGCAGTCACTGCATGGAATCACCTTTTGGGGCTAATTAATGAAACAACAGTGCCAGTGTTCATGAGGTGGACTCTCAAAAAGCCTATGTTGCAAATTTGGTGGGAAAAATCCCAAAAATGACTGTTTCTGAGTCGCTGCACAGTTGCTACGCGCTCGTAACCATTGGTGTCAATATTTTGATGCCAGATTTTCAACACTGGCATTTTGTCACACCCTTGTGAACAGTACAGCTGTCATTGTTCACATCCTGGCAGAAATGTGTTTTCGCACTTCTGGCGCCAGAATAGCGATCGCTGTTGGAAATCAGTGTTGGGACAGATTAAGACAAGCATTTGTCAATGCGAATGTTTGCTTGCTGGCATTGGCAGTGGTAGTGTAGAGTTACAGAGCTGCGTAATAGGAATGGCAGTGAAGTATTGAACTGAAGCCAACACACCACCCTGCAGAGTGACAGGCATTGGGGTGTGCGTTTGGGTAAGTCAGGCATACACCATGCCATTTCACCACCCACCCTGCAGAGACTGACAAGTGTCACGGTGTTCCTTGTGGTCTTTGGCCCTTATGCACACCCCATTTCATTAGGAAATATGGTGAGGTGGGTGCGATATAGGAGAATGGGGTGAAGTTTGGGGCCGAAGAGTCCAAGGCATACCTCGATGCCTCTCACTGACCGCAGGGTGTGGAATGGTATGAGCATCACAGGCAAGAATCCCAAGTCACAACCCTGATTCCTGTCATTCTCTATAGGGTTGGGCGTTATAGTTGAAAACCCCAATACCTCAGGCATTCGTTGGTATTTTCACTCCAAATTTTCAACATGTTTGTTTTGTGACCCCACCTCATGAACAGGGGGAATATCAGTTTGTTAGCGGAAAGCTGCTTATGCACAGTGACTATGGCATTTAGCACCACAGGTGCAAAAGTATTCCAAACAGGATGTAAAAAATGACAGCTGTACTCTTTCATGGGGAGGTGTAAAAAATGGCAATGTTGCAAATGTGTAGTAAAATTATTTAAAAATATGGGGAAGTCACGAGCGTACATAGAAACTGTGCAATGCACACCCGTAATATAATTAGGTTGGGGATTTCTTACAGCAGATTGTCAGCTCAGGCATTTTGGTGCCTCCGATCATCAACAGTGTCACTGTGATTTTCTTTATCTGTGCCAAACAATGATTTCCCACAGCGACCACGCATCTCTGCACTGAAAATGTGAAAACACACTTCAGCCATGTTGTCAAAAATGGCAGCTGTACTGTTCATAAGGAAGTGTGGAAAAATGTCACTGGTGAAAATCTGGACTGAAAATATTACAAAGTCATGAACGAACGAGGGTGCATGGAAACTGCGCAATGCTCACTCGTAACACAGTCATTTATGGACTTTTGTCACAAATTTTCAACATAGCCATTTAAGACCTCTGCTCATGAACAAGTAGTAACTGTGATTTTCTTAATCTGTCCTAAACATTGCTTTCGCACACCAACAGCACCATTGTAGCGCTACATGTGCGAAACACATTTTGGGTGACATATGAAAAATTGCAGCTGTACTGTTCATAAGGAAGTTTAATAAAATGGACATGTTGAAAATCTGAAGTGAAAATATTAAATTTGCAAACTTACGAGCATGCACAGGAACTGTGCAACGCATGATCGTAAAAGTCATTTTAAGGAATTTATTCACCAAATTTTCAACATAGCCATTTTAAGACCTCTGCTCATGAACAGTGTCACTGTGATTTTCTTAATTTGTCCTGTACATTGATTTCGCACACCGACTGCGCCATTGTGCGCTACATGGCCGGAAACACGTTTTGGGTGAGATGTGAAAAATGACAGCTGTACTGCTCATAAGAAGGTGTGGAAAAATGGCAATGTTGGAAATCTGGAGTCAAAATATTGACAATTCGCGAACTTACGAGCGTGCATAGGAACTGTACAACACACGCTCGTAAAACAGTCATTTTTTGGAATTTTTTCACCAAATTTTCAACATAGCCATTTTAACACCTCACCTCATGAACAGTGTCACTGTGATTTTCTTAATTTGTCCCGTACATTGATCTCGCACACCAACTGCGCCATTGTGCGCTACATGGGCAGAAACACATTTTGGGTGAGATGTGAAAAGTGACAGCTATACTACTCATAAGAGGGTGTGGTAAAATGGCAATGTTGAAAATCTGGAGTGAAAATATTGAAAATTCACGAACTTAAGAGCCTGCGTAGGAACTGCTCAATGCACGCTCATAAAACAGTCATTTTGGGAATTTTGGCACCAAATTTTCAACATGGGGTTTTTGGGACCCCTTCTCATGATTGATGTCACTGTCATGGTGTTATTTGGGCCCAAAGGGTGATTTCGCAGTGACTGCGAAATCACCCTTCAGGCCTGAATAACACCATGACAGTGACATCATTCATGAGAAGGGTCCAAAAATCCATGTTGAAAATTTGGTACAAAATTCATAAAATGCCTGAGATATACAACAAAGTTGACCCCCATCTAGCCCTTTATACAGCTTACGGCATTTCCTCATTGCATGATCGGCTTTGAAGAGTGCAGACATGTTCCGTCCACCGAAGATCATGTGCGAGGTCCGGAGGTAAGTATGGGGTGAGGAGGGGGTGTGGGAAAGCTGGGTGTGCAGTGGATGGGTGCGGGTTGTGGGAGGCGGGGAGACTCGCCGTGGGACCGGTTTTCTTTACAGGTAGAAAAAAAAAACGACGACATGGGATGTTTACCACACTGGGGTGGGCTCCCAGCATGGCACAAGGATGTTGGGGGGGTGTTCGGCCGACAGGGGATTGGGCACCCCCGTCGGCCTAAGGAATAGATTGCTACACTGGGGTGGGCTCCCAGCGTGGCACTTACTACTCGGGGGGGAGGACAGTGCAGCCGATGGGGATTGAGGCACCCCGTTGGCTATATTATTATTTGCCACGCTGGGGTGGGCAGCAGCGTGGCATTTTAAACCTTTGGGGGAGGGGGGGCTGGCACAGCCGGGGATTGGGCACCCGTCGGCTATACAGTGCGTGTGAAGTAGCGCCAAGCCTGCGTGGGCATGTGTGTGTGTGTGTGTGTGTGTGTGTGTGTGTGTGGGGCTGTGCGCGGAGCAGGCGATATCTTATCGCTGCTCACTCAAGCGTAACTCCCCTTTCAACTGTATGCCATTGCATTTTGGAGCGTGTCATAGACAGCTCCAGAATGCATTAGCTTACAGAGGCCACACCTGCCAGCACACTGAATTGGAGGAGGAGGTGACACACCTCCAAAATCTCCGATGATGGCACTATGTTTCTTGCACATGCGTGCAAGCAAACATAAAAATGACAGTGACACTGTTCATGAGTAGAGGTCCTGAAATTGCTATGTTGAAAATTTGGTAACGATACTCCATAAAATGACTGTGTTATGAGCGTCCATTGCGCAGTTTGCACGCATGCTCGTAACTTTGCGAATGTATAGTATTTTCACTCCAGATTTTCAACATTGCCATTTTCCCACACCTACTTATGAACAGTGCAGCTGTCATTTTACCCATCCTGGTCAAAATGTGTTTTCGCAGTTCCAGCACAGAATAGAGCGGTCGCTGTGGGAAATCACTGTCCGGGACAGAGTAATAAAATGACAGTGATACTGTTCATGAGCAGAGGTCCTAAAATGCCTATGTTGAAAATTTGGTGATGATAGCCCATCAAATGACTGTGTTACAAGTGTGCATTGCACACTTTCCACACACCCTTGTAACTTTGCAGATTCATAATACTGTCATGCCACATTTTCAACAGTGGCAATTTTTCACACCTCCTTATGAGCAGTACAGCTGTCATTTTTCAAGTCCTGAGTGAAACGTGGTTTCACAGTTGCGGCACAGAATAACGCGGTCACTGAGGGAAATCAGTGTTTGGGACTGATTAAGAAAATGACAGTGGCACTGTTCATGAGCAGAGGTCCTAAAATCACTATGTTGGAAATTTGGTGTCAAAACTCCATAACATGACTGTGTTATAAGCGTGCGTTCAACTGTTTCCACGCACCCTTGTAACTTCGCAAATTTGTAATATTTTCACACCACATTTTCAACAGTGGCATTCTTTCACACCTCCTTATTAACAGTACAGCTGTCATTTTTCACATCCTGGCTAAAATATGTTTTTGCACTCCTGATGGAGAATAGCACGGTCGCTGTGGGACATCAGTGTTTGGGATAGATTAAGATGGAACGAGTGAGGGGGGGAGTGACCGAGCTCAACTGAGCTCTGTTGGGACTGCTCCAGATTTGTTTGTGGGCAGAAAAAGGTCCCAACACAAGAGGCCAGTACAAAAGGGCAGCCTGGAGCACTGGGAGAAACAGAACGAGAGAGAGAGTGAGTGAGGAAGGGGGAGTGAAAGAACTCACCGGAGCGCTGTCAGGACTGCTGTGGATTTCTTTTTGGGCAGAAAAAGGCATCAATGCAGGCAGGGGCCCAGTAGAAAAGGCCAGCCTGCAGCAGTGGGAGAAACAGTACGAGTGAGTGAGACAGGGGGACTGAATGAGCTCAATGGAGCTCTATCAGGACTGCTGCGGATTTCTTTATTGGCAGAAAAAGGCGCCAGTGCAGACAGGAGCCCCGTACAAAAGGGCCTCTTGCAGCGCCATGACAAACAGAATGAGCACGTGACAGAGGGAGACTGAGCAACCTCAATGGAGCTTTGTCGGTACAGCTGCGGATTGATTTGTGGACAGACAAAGGTGCCAACGCAGCCAGCAGCCCCGTACACAAGCACAGCCTGCAGCACCAAGAGAAACAGAATGAGTGAGTGACTGAGCAGTAGTGAGCGAGCTCAGTGGAGCTCTATTGTGATTGCTGTGGATTTCTTTGTGGGCAGAAAATGTGGCAACACAGGCAGGAGCCCAGTACAAAAGGCCAGCTTGCAGCGTGGGCAGAAACAGAATGAGTGAGTGAGACAGGGGGAGTGAGCAAGCTCAATGGAGCTGTGTCAGGACTGCTTCAGATTTCTTTCTGGCCAGAACAAGCCACCAATGCAGGCAGGAGCCCAGTACAAAAGGGCAGCCTGCAGTGGCAGGAGACACAGAATGAGCGAGTGAGGGAGGGGGACTACGTGAGCTCAACGGAGCTCTGTTGGGACTGCTGCAGATTTGTTTGTGGGCAGAAAAAGGCACCAATGCATGCAGGGGCCCAGTACAAAATGGCAGCCTGCAGTGGCAGGAAAACCAGAATGCACGAGTGAGAGAGGGGGAGTGAGTGAGCTCAACAGAGCTGTATTGTAACTGCTGCAAATGGTGGCAACGCAGGCAGGAGCACAATAGAAAAGGGCAGTCTGCAATGCCACCAGAAACGGAATGAGCGAGTGAGAGAAGAGGACTGAGAGAGCTCAAAGGAGCATTGTCAGGACTGCTGCAGATTTCTTTGTGGGCAGAAAAAGGCGCCAACAGAGCCAGGAGCCCAGTACAAAAGGGCAGGCTGCACTGCCAGGAGAAACAGAATGAGTGAGTGACACATGGGGAGTGAGCACCCTCAACGGAGTTCTGTCGGGACAGCTGTGGATTTCTTTGTGGGCAGAAAAAGGTGCCAACACAGGCAGGAGCCCAGTACAAAAGGGCAGCCCGCAGCACCAGGAGAAACAGAATGAGTGAGTGAGAAAGGGGGACTCCGCAGGCTCAACAGACCTGTGTTGGGACTGCTGCAGATTTCTTTGTGGCAGAAAAAGCCACCAACAGAGACAGAAGCCCAGTACAAAGGGGCAGCCTGCAGTGCCAGGAGAAACAGAATGAGTGAGTGAGAGAGGGGGAGTGAGCCACCTCAACGCAGCTCTGTCGGGACAGCTGCAGATTTCTTAGTGGGCAGAACAAGGTGCCAATGCAGGCAGGAGCCAGTACAAAACAGCAGCCTACAGCACCGGGAGAAACAGACTGAGCAAGTGACAGAGGGGCAGTGAGCGAGCTCAACACACCAGCGCAATCAACAATTGGCACTGACAAATGCTTGTCCTTATATTGAAACATATTAGACTCTTTCACCTTGTTAATCCCCTAAAGATGTTTGAATGTTTCGATCACATCACCTCTCTCCATCTTTTGCCCTAGAGTATACATATTGAGCTCTGTTAATCTGTCCTCATATGTTTTCTGATGCAGTCCCTGCACCATTTTGGTTGCCCTTCTCTGGACTGCCTTCATTTTGTTAATGTCCTTGTGCAGATGCGGCCTGCAGTACTGCATGCAGTACTGCAGATGGGGCCAAGCAAGTGTCTTGTAATAAGGGATTACTACCTCCCTCTTACGACTTGTGATACCCCTACTAATACACCCCAATATCCCTCTAGCCTTACCTACTGCTTTAGTGGCCTGCTTGGATGATTTCAGGTCATCTGTGATAATGATGCCAAAATCTCTTTCTTTCCTTGTGATTGCCAGTAACTCCTCTCCCAATCTGTAAGTAGCTTCAGGGTTTCTCTTCCCTATGTACACAATCTTGCACTTCTTTACTTTAAATCCCAGCTGCCACTCTTCTGATCATTTTGCCAGTTTATCCAGATCTCTTCTCATTCTGCCCATCCCATCTGGATTATCTACTCTGTTGCAGATCTTGGAGTCATCTGCAAACAGACAAGCCTTACCCTCCAGTCCATCTGCAATGTCACTGATGAAGATATTGAAGAGGAGAGGACTGGCCCCAGGACTGATCCTCGAGGTACCCCACTTGTGACTTGCATCTCTTCTGACTATATACCATTTACCACCACTTCCTGTTTTCTGCCTGCCAACCAGTTTGCTACCCCGTTGACCAATCTCTGACCCACCCCAAGCCTACCCAGCTTATCAATCGATCTTCTGTGTGGAACACTATTGAAAGCTTTGCTGAAGTCAAGATAGGTGATATCAACTGCACCCCCTTGGTCCACTACTCTAGTTACCCAGTCAAAGAAATCTATGAGATTAGTTTGACAGGACCTTCCTGTTGTGAACCCATGCTGTCTTGGATCCTGTGCTCCTATGGATTCCAGTTGTTGCACTATCCTTTCCTTAAGGAGTGCCTCCATAATCTTGCCCACTACTGAGGTAAGACTGACTGATCTGTAGTTGTCTGCCTCCTCCCTGCTCCCACCCTTGTGGAGTGGGATCACATGAGCCCTTCTCCAGTCTTCTGGGACCTCTCCTGTGCTTAGAGACTCACTAAACAGTTCTGATAATGGCTCTTCTTGTTCCACCCTTAGCTCCTTTAGTACCCTGGGATGTATGCCATCAGGTCCTATTGCCTTGTCTACCCTGAGCTTAATGAGCTCTTGTAGGACCCTTTCTTTTGTGAAGGGACTTGTGCACACCTCCTTTCCCCCTTGTGTCCATGGTACTGAGCTGTGGGCCCCTGCCCTATCTTCTTCTCAGTAAATACTGAGCAGAAGTATCTAGTTAGGATAGATGCTTTTCCCTGGTCTTCCTTTACACACTCCCCCTTATCCCCTTTGATCTTAGCAATACCCTCTCTGGACTTTCTCCTTTCACTAATATATCTATAGAAAGCCTTGTCCCCTCCTTTTACTGTTTGTGCTAGTGTTTCCTCAGTTTGGGCCTTTGCCTGCCTTACTGCCTTCCATGCTTCCCTTAGGGAAGTTTGATATGCCTCCCTCTCTTCGTCCCGCTGTGTTTCCTTATATGTCCTGAAGGCCAACCTTTTGGCTCTGATCTTTTCTGCTACTGGTTTTGAGAACCAAAGTGGTTTCCTCCTTCTTTTGCTCTTGCCTTTTTTCCCTAACACAAGGGATGTGGTTTCAAGTATTGCATCCTTAATGCTTGCCCACTTTACCTGTACCCCCTCACCTGTATTTCTTCTTGCCAGGACTAGCTTAACTCCGTTGGCCATCTTGCCAAAGTCAGCTCCCCTGAAGTTCCATATTTTTGCCTTGGAATGGTATGATTTAGTTCTAGTGGCCAAATTGAACCATACCATGTGATGGTCACTGGCCCCCAAGTGACCTTCTACCTGGAGATCTGTGATCCTTTCCCCATTAGTCAGTACTAGATCTAGGATAGCACTGTCTCTTGTGGGTTGCACTAGTTGTTTGAGGCCTTCCCCCGGCAGGAAATCCACTATGTGTCTAGTTCTGGTGGATGTTCCTGCTGGTATTGACCAATCTGAATCTGGCATGTTGAAGTCTCCCATTATCAGAACCTCCCTGTTAGCTGTCATGTTTTGTATATCTTCTAACAGTAATGTGTCTTTGTTCTCCCCCTGGTCTGGATGCCTGTAGACCACCCCAGTTCATATGGCTGTCCCATTTCCTGTTTCCAGGGTGACAAACAGCTCTTCTGACTCCTTATGTGTATTCTGAATTTTTGTAGCTTCGAGATTTTCATTGACATAAAGGACGACTCCACTCCCCCCTTTTTCCACTTTGGTCTCTTCTGAACTGTACATAGCCGGGTACTGAAGTCTTCTAAGTGTGGTTACTGATGAACCATGTCTCGCTAAGGGGCTACTATGTCCAGTTTAGCCTCTGTCATTGTTGCCTCCAGGTTTGGGAACTTGTTTCCCAGACTGGGGGCATTTATGTATGTGATTTTCCATTGGCCAGATTTCGGTGCGTTAGTTGTTGGGTGAGATCTGGCATTTCCCCTGCATGTCGTATGGAGAGCCAGACCTTTTTCCTTACCTGGGGATGCAAATTAACGACAAACATGCTGAACTCCTGTTTGATTACTAGCTGAGGGGGAAGGAATGTTCTTCCTATTTGATGTATTGGGTGCTGCACCCCTCTCCCCATTTGCTAGTTTAAATATTCTGCAAAGACGTCTAACTTCTGTCCCAATGCACTGACTCCCTCCTTAGTCATATGCAGTCCATTGAATTTAAAGAACTTTCACTCCCAAAACTGTTGCCAGTTACCTACAAATTTGTGTCCCTTTTCCTAGCAGCAGCCCTTCAGCCACATATATAGCTCCCCTATCTCCCCTTCTCTGACCTTCTGTCCATCTGCCCCTCTCTCCCAGATAGGCAGAATCTCAGAGAAGGAGATGTCAGATGAAATGGATGATAGTTTTTGTCCCAGCCTGGTCAGGTGTTCCTTGGTCTCCATAACTGACCAGCTAGTGAGATCATTAGTCCCTATGTGTACCTGGATGTCAACATTTTCTCCTGCTTCCTGTACAATTTTAGCATTGCGGTCAGTGTCCCTCCATGCTGATGTACACGGGGAGACATCTGACCATTATCCCTGGCTGGATGTAGGTATCAACTCCTCAAATCATGGAGTCACCTATGATCAGAAGTGTTTTGGATTTCCTTTTTGCTTTTTTGTTTTGGTCCCTTTTTGGGCAAGTTTTTTAGCTCTAGTTCCTGTGCTGCAGTGTCCTGCTCTGCAGTGTCCTCTGCCCTTTTGTTTGATTTCAGAGATAGAGGCAGATATCTGTTTGCAGTTTTTATATAGTTTATGGAGGTGATACATTGGTGAGCATTGAGTGATAGGGCACCCAATTTGCCCCCTCCTAACCACCTGCCAACCTCCTGAACCAGCTACCCTTTGCAGTCGAGGTGCTTCAGTTGGATGTTGGGGAAATGGTGGGCGGTTCTTGTAATATATTTCCTCCTGAATATGCGATTTGAGGCACGCAGTCTCTGCCTATGCTGCCCTGAGCTGAGCCCTCAGATCTCCGATGGTCCAGCATGTAGGACAGCACCCTGAATCCTGTATAACTGCCTTTTTGAAAAGTGTCCCACAGTTCCTGCAGTTAATAATATCCATTCCAGTTGAGTTGCCGAGTTTATAACCAGGTCTGAGTAATTAGAAGGAAAATGAAAGTACATTTTTTTTTGTTTGTTTGTTTGTTTGCTTGTTTTTGTATAACTTTTTATAACGAGTTAAATAATAGTGCCCCTGTAAGTGAGGTCACTGTGTGGATACCCCTCCGATCCCCCCTTCCTGCTTTGCTACAGGAAATGTTGCGACTGTGCTACTCTATAAAAGGAGCATAGCATGGAGTGGTTGGGGATGGGGTGGGTCGGTGGTAGAGCCCTTTCCTTGCTGAAAAAGAAGAACCACAGACATAAGAAATGAGGAGGTAAGAGCAGAAACAATCACCCAACAACAAATGCCGTAGCCCTGAAAGCTTAGCCTAATGATGACAAAACTGTAAAACATATAAGCACCACCTATAACAATTTCACAAAAGATATACCCTGCAAAAAGCACTTTGCTACAGAGAAAAACAAAGCAGTAACAGAAGATATACCTTGCAAAAAACAATTTGAATCAGAGAAGATTACAGCAGTAATAAGTAAGCCCAAAACAGTAACAAACCTGTAGGCACACCCTGTAATATGCAACAGAAAGTATACCCTGCAACATCAATTTGAGTCAGAGAACAATAACGCAGTAAAATGTAAGCAAAAACAGTAACAAAACATGTGAGCACAAAAGAAAATAATAACCTACAGTAAATCTGCCTAGCCAAAAGAAGCCTTCATCTTTTTCCTTGCTCTGATAATGTTGTTCCTTGCTCTGTCCTTACAAGCAAACCATGAAGAAAAGAGTCCAGGTGAAGCTAGGTGCCTTTGCCAGCAAACCTACTCTTCCACCTTGTTAGGTCACAGGATTGGGCAGCCAACCATGGGCAGACTGGATGGACCATTGGTCTTTTTGCCATCATTGTCTATGTTTCTAAACTCCCACTGCATCTTTGCTGAACTTGGGAACACCTGCAGTGCACCACTGATGCAGCTGTGGGAGGAGCAGAGCCTATTGAATTATGAGTGACTGTACTGTTTCAGTGTTTTCTTAATGGTCTAGAAGTATGTAATTAGAGTAGGTCAAGGATTAGAAACAAAACAAGGTTGTGTACAGTTACAGCATTAGCATGTACAGTGTGACCACTTGTAAAGAACTAGTTTGATAACCGGTAAATCTTCCGTTACATCGTTTATGTTGTGAACCTTCTTGGGAAGGGCAGAATTCATAAAAGATCCACAGACAAACATACAGGCTTTTAGCCTTTTGATCTGGAAACCGTACCAGTATCCTGTGATATGAGCTTACACCTGCAGGCACACCTCTCCAGCCCACATCCAACATCCCACCATCCCAGTGGCCACTGGCACCCCCCCACAAGGGCATAGGTCAAGGGCGCTAGCGATCAGACTGTCTGCATGCCGACCTCATGGCATGACCCACAGGGCCGAAGGCACTGGAAGCAAGGGCCACAATGCAAACAGCAGACACAAGCATGGAGCAATGCCTGTCAGCCACCCGGCAGCAGCACGGACTACCGCACAGTCCCACATGCCAATCGACACACAGTCCGTGTAATGTTGCTTTGCTGGCACCATTGCATGGATTGCTCTGCTGCAGTTGGGTCATCCTCTTCCAACCCTTCCAGTTGGTGATTGTTGCCTAGGTGACAGATCTGGTCCATCAAAACAACAAATAAAAAACTGCTAAACTTGTCTGGGGTGGGGGTTTAAATAAAGGGCAGAAAGCTTAGTAGGTAATTATGTGTTAATAGACAATAGAATGAAGTTGGGAGCAGCTGGAAGTAGCCATGAATACCAGTAAGCACTAGAGTAATGTGAGAAAGTGACTGTTAATGCGCTACTTGACGGCCGCTACATGTGGCATACAGTTCCATTACAACCGGTGGTTTTATTATTGATTAGATAGGAAAAAGGCATTTGGCATGAGAAAAATTACCATTACAAGTGGCTGTCTGCTACATCTGTGTCCCTTAAATGTGGCACATACTGTATTTCAGTTCTACTATGAGACGAAACAGGCAAAACAACAAGCAGCATCAGTGAATGACTAAGAACATAAGCAATCATAAAACATGAGGTCTTACCTAGGAATCACATGATGCAAAAAAGGTCGAAAGTGTCCTTTAAAAACACCAGCAGCATGAACATTCCCCACACAAGAGTTACTCAGAACAAATTTTTACCATTGAAATAAACTGCTAACACTCATAAGCCAAGCGGAGTTCTTCAGAAGATAGTTACATAATAAATGTGAGTTAGGAAATATAAATAGAAAGACATATCATCACTTCTGGAAGTGGAGCTGGCCCAGTGGCTCATCATTCTGCCTTTTTCTGGAAGGTGTATCCTTATTTGCATCTTTTGGAAATACTGTACTGTAAGATTAGGTTAGACTTTAACAACAGGCACTTTTAATTCCAACAAACAGGTGAGGGACTAAAAGTCATTGCAGACATTTCTGAATTCAGGATTATGACCAGTCATAAGCCTTACATTTGTACTTGCAATTTTCTTATGCATATATTCAGTTATGTAATGCTTGCAGAACCTGTGCCCAAGTTCAGCAAGCATTACTGGATTAATTCTCTATGCGTGAGTACCGAGCTGCCCAGTGTGCACTAATTCTGTGAGTCTCATATATTCAGTTATAAGCTGCAAATCCAGCCAACAAAATTAGTTCTTATAAATTGTTTATAAATATATCAGAAAATATTTTCCAAGGAGAACCAACAACTCCAGGGAGCTAACATCTAACAATTTCTCTCATGCTACATACATTGTAATGAGAAAAAAAAGGCAATACTAGGGGTAGAACCCAGGGCAGAGTAGGTCTGAAACAACATGCTGAGCCCTAAAAGCCTCACCCACCACTGACATCATCAATGACATCATGCGGCCTTATCATTCTGAGTAAATGTCAGTAGAGGAAACGTGTATGACCACAAGATGTGCTTCACAAGCTATGCTTGCTCTGGCACCTAACAGAGTGGACAGCAAATTGTCCAGTTGGAAGCACCCAAAGGGTGACTGTAAACTGGGAACATTTACAGGTCAGGGAGGTCATACGTAGGGTACCACAAGGGTTGGTGCTAGGACCACTACTCTCATGTTTAATGTTTTCTTTTGTGACATGGAAGAATAGAAAAATGTGCCTCTTTGCAGATAACACTAAACTCTATAGCTGGGTAGTTTCCAAGGAGGGGGTCAAGGGCATGAAAAGGGATCAAAACAGGTTGGGGAGGGAGTCCCAGGCATGGCAACTGAAGTGTAAAGTGAAGAA
The DNA here is from genome assembly GCA_016271365.2 of Neoceratodus forsteri. NCBI lineage: Eukaryota > Metazoa > Chordata > Ceratodontiformes > Ceratodontidae > Neoceratodus > Neoceratodus forsteri. The sequence continues at coordinate 651,417,166 of CM057450.1, read as the reverse complement.
GTGCAAACTTATGCACATAGTCAAGGGTAACCCATAGGTAGATTTACTGGCAATGGGGTGAAAAAAAGCTGCTTGACTATCATAGATACATTTATTGGCAAGGGGGATCTGTTTGACTATCACAGACAGATTTAGTGGCAAAGGGGGGATGATGTGCCTGACCACTGAGGAAAGGGATTTCAGGACCATCATTAGTGATAGTCTCAAGTCAGTGACCCTGTGCACCAGGGCACTTGAAAGGTTAAACAGATGTCTGGAGTGCATAGGGAGAGGGTTCTCAAGTAGAAGAAAATAAGTACTTAGAAGTACTCAGATCTTAAAGGACATTATCACTAATGCCCTCAATATACATGCACCAATCACCAGTGTCAGAACTAAAGTAAAATCTTGTCGTTGGTTCACTGCTGACCTTAAATCAGTTTTGTTAGCCAGAGACAAACTCTGGAAAAAGGCAAGAAAAACAAAGGATACTAGAGACTGGCTTCAATTCAGAAAAGCAAGAAACTCATGCACAAAACAAATAAGAAATGCCAAAGCTGCCTACTATAGAGCTGAATTGGATGCATCCTATACTAACCCATCCAGATTCTGGGGTACTATAAAGGAATTCTAGGCCAAAATTCTACCCTGCCTTACCCTCCAAACTGCTACTAAGTGACATAGAAATCATTGACAAGCAAGAAATCTTAAATACCTTCAATGACCATTTCACCACAGCTGGCCTAGCATTTGACTCTTCACCTGCAAATCTCTTGAGATCATCATTAAACCTTCAATCCACTGTGGACAAAGGCTGCTTCAACATTCTCCTTCAAACCAATATCCTTAAAAGAAGTAGAAGACCTCCTATTCAATTTAGATACTTCTAAGAGTGCAGGTGCAGACTCCTGGACCCCTACTTTCTTAAAGTAGCATTGCAGCTTATCTGCCCCCCTCACTCACCTCTTCAATCTTTCCCTAGCTACTGGTTCCATCCCCTCCATATGGAAAACAGCTCAAGTAGTTCCACTGCTTAAATCAGGTGATCCCATGGACCTTAACAATTACAGGCCCATTTCCATCCTACCGGTACTATCCAAGATGCTTGAAAAATTAGTAAATTCACAGTTAAGGGCCTATCTGGACACCAACAACCTCCTAAATCCAGCACAATCTGGATTTAGATCAATGCATAGCACCATCTCTGCCCCAGCGAAAGTCACTAACGATTGGCAGACTGCCTTGGATAAAAAGAATAGTACCTGTGCTGTGTTCCTGGATTTGAGTAAAGCATTTGATACAGTGGATCATGAATCATTAATCTCCTTTCTTAGCTCTGTAGGCCTTGATTCACTCTCACTCAATTGGTTTAGGTGCTATCTCTCTGGAAGGTTACAATTGGTAAAAATGAAAATTACCTATCTACCTCTAAACCACTGCTAAGAGGTGTACCGCAAAGCTCTATCCTAGACCCCATCCTTTTGCCATTTATATTAATAACATTGATGCCAACTCTCTCAATCTAACATTCATCTGTTTGCTGATGATACTGTAGTATATGTCAGCAATCCTCACCATCAAAAGCCTGTGAACTGTTACAGTCAGAATTCTCCATCCTACAACACAACCTATTGGAAAAAAAATTACTTCTAAATGCCAAAAAAACAAAAGCTATGTTCTTTGCAACAAAGAATTGCTCTGCCACTACCCCATCATTCATCACCGCACAATTATCCAACTTATTTGGAGAAAAGCTGGAATTTGTGGATAAATTCAAATATCTTGGAGTCTGGATTGACAATAAGCTTGACTACTCTGTCCACATTGAAGAGCTATTAAAAAAGTTGAGACAAAGGCTTGGCCTATTTTACAGAATAAAACACTACCTTACCAGAGACTCCAAACAAAGATTAATCCAGGCATCATTCCTATCCCTTATTGACTATGCTGACTTCTCACGGCCATTGCTCACTCTCCTCTTAAATAAGCTGGACACCCTGTATCATAGAGCCATCAGATTTATTACAGACCTTCCTCCAGCACCCATCATTGCTCTCTTCACATGGCAGTCAATTGGACATCCCTACAGCACAGAAGAAAAAGGAATGCTGCAATCTGGATCTTTAAAGCTTTATCAGGCAAACTCCCCTCCTATATCTCAGACTGTTTCAGCCGAATCACATCTAGGCCATACACCTTAAGGATCAATACGCTCATTATGCTAAAGATTCCCATTACCTGCACCCGGTTTGGGAGGGCTGCTATCAGCTATTCCCTAGCATTTGTCTGGAACTCACTCCAAAATCTATGAATCTGAATACCCTCTTACCCTTATCATCCTTCAAAAGATTATACACCGCCTATTTCCAGAGTTGTGCAACTGCTTCCATAAGGCCTAGTCTCCCATCCAACCTACACCCTCCCTTCTGTAATCCACTATGTTTAGTTTCCTCTTCTAACCAGTCAGTTATCACATTTCATATAAAAGCCTACAAAAGCCCTATTATTTGATTATTATCCCTGCTATATCTATTATCTCTTCATTTTACAGGTTAAGTTATTTTACTGTGCCTTGTATATCTGTAAATTTTGTATATATCTCTTATTTATTTGATTGTACTAATGTTATGCTATTCTCATGTCTTTGTAAAAAAACTTGTACCCTTATTTGTATGACCACTCAGGTCCATCTTGTAAATAAGCTACGCTCAATGATGTTCGCCTGAATAAATAAAGATTTTGATTGATTGATTGATTGATTGATTGAAGTACTGTTGCCCCTCTGTTGGTCACTGGTGAGGCCACATCAGGAGTTGCACAAGAAAAAAGATGAAGGCCACATAGATACTGTCCAGAGGAGAGCAACAAAGGTTATACCAGGACAGCAAGGATAACCAAATTAGGAGCATTTAACCTACCTAAATACAGCCCAACATTCTGTGGTTATTTGCATATGCAGCCCATGATGCTTTGCATTGTGTGAGCATGTGTGATTTTGTATTTTCTTGAAACTTGGCTTTCCAGCCAAATGCCCTTTGGGGTAACCCTTGCCTCAGTGTTTGTGCACAGAGGTTCTTTGTCTTTTAAATAGTTTTTTATTTTAATGGGTTCACCACAACATATCCAAGACACGTTGTCTTAGGGTAGCTGGTCCATTCGACTGGGGTGTCAAACAGACGAGGCATACTGATGAGTCCTGGTAGGACAAAACACGTGTCTATGTCTTCTGTTAGCACCCTTTGCAAACTGTGTGAGAGGCCTTTCGGCACCATGCAATTCTGCTTAAAGTTGGACCAGCATAACATTCTGTGGTGATTTGCATATGCAGCCCACGATGCTTTGCATTGTGTGAGCATGTGTGATTTTGTGTTTTCTTGAAACTTGGCTTCCCAGCCAAATGCCCTTTGGGGTAACCCTTGCCTCAGTGTTTGCGCACAGAGGTTCTTTGTCTTTTAAATAGTTTTTTATTTTAATGGGTTCACCACAACATATCCAAGACACACTGTCTTAGGGTAGCTGGTCCATTCCACTGGGTTGTCAAACAGATGAGGCATACTGATGAGTCCTGGTAGGACTAAACACGTGTCTATGTCTTCTGTTAGCACCCTTTGCAAACTGTGTGAGAGGCCTTTCGGCACCATGCAATTCTGCTTAAAGTTGGATCAGCATAACATTCTGTGATGATTTGCATATGCAGCCCATGATGCTTTGCATTGTATGAGCATGTGTGATTTTGTATTTACCTAAATACGTGCTCACTGAAGACCGAAAGGGAGAAGGGGTGGCATAATAGAAATCATTAAGTATCCAAAAGACATTAACGGGGTATTCAGAAGCAGTGCATTAGGGAAAGCAGAAGGGTACACCAGCTAAAGCTCATGAAGTTTAGCAGTGAGTGAGACAGTTGCAGGAACTGTGTGGTGCTGTTCTCTAGAGTTACACTTTAGATAAGGGGTTCACTGACTCTTTTGCAGGATCTTTGCAGTGCTCCATGCTCAGCTGATAACAGAGAGGAGAAATAGATCTCTCATGTGTCACCGGCTCAGCTGAAACCCACTGCCCACACCACCAGTCCCCCAGGAGCCCACTGGTCTGGGGTGGAGAGTGGCGGGGAGGGTGAGGAGTGGGTGACAGAGGCAGCCATAATTAGGTCAATTAATCTAACACCATCTCAAAGGCAAATTGCCTTGCACCCCTGGAGGAGACTCGGGTACCTGACTCTGCCAGGGGCAGCCTGGGCCATTTGGGAGGAAATGGGAGTGATGACCTGATGTCACTGAGGGGTGAGAGTAAGAAGAGGGAAGCTAAGAGAGTCTTAGTGGTCAAGGATTTTATGATCAGGGGAGTATAGAGGGTGATGGGTGGGGGGAGGAAGGGTGGTGAATGGTCAAGTTCCTTCCTGGGACATCGACCATTTGGGACATACAGAGAATACCAGAGATGGAAGGGGGTGGGGAGTTGGATGTGCTGGTAGATATTAGTACCAATGACCTGGTGAACCAACCTGTGGAGCAAGTGTAGCAGAATTTTCAGAGGCCAGTAGACAGATTGCAGGCACACTCATGCTCCCTGGCCCTTTTCAAGGTCCTCCCTGTGTAGTTTAAGGGTGAAAAGGAAAGCTAGAGTAAGGACAAAAGAAACAGCGTAATTAAATAGGTGGTTAAAGGGATGGTACCAGGAGAAAGGGTACCAATTTGGGGGTACTTTGGGGACTTCTGGAACCAGAGGTTCATCAAAGGTAATGGCCTTCACTTGACAAGAGAGGAGACCAGTGTGCTGGGACGGACGTTTGACATCTACATTTGACAGTTACATTGACTATGGGGGACACTGAGGCTAGGAGAACCACAGTAAAGGGAGTGAGGGAGGTGAACCTAGCTAATACTCCCCCTATACTGGGGATGGTAACAGTAAGGTGGGTAAAGCTGAGGTTCAAAAAGGAGTAGTGGAAGAAGAACGGGAGGTTCTCAGGATCTGCAAGCAACAGAAAACATAAGAAAGTAAAAAGAATGAGAAGGAATACAGGTGTAGGATCACAAAACTGCTCAAGAGGATCAGGAGCTAGTTGGAAGGTGTCTGCCTTAGTGCCAGGAGTCTGGGTAACAAAATCAGTGAGCTACAGGCATTAGTGGCAGACACTGAGGTGGAGCTCAAAGTCATCATAGAAACTTGGGCCACAGAGAATAATGACAGGGACTTGTCAGTCCCAGGTTACACAATGTTTAGATAGGATGCAGGGAAAGGCAAAGAAAGGGATGTAGCCTAGTATGTCAGTGAGGGCACAGAGTCTGTGGAGGACAGAGACATCAGGGAAAGTAAAGGGAAACAGAGCCACTGTGGGTTAACCTCAGAGCACACTCAGGCAAGGAAATATGGGTAGAAGTGATCTATAGACTACCAGTACAAGAAGAAGAGAGAGAGATAGGGAGATCAGAAAACAGCTGGCAAGGTGAGTGATGAAGGAAGAAGTGGTGGTGGTGGGTGATCTGAACCTGCTGGATATTGACTGGGACATTCCAGCAGAGAGGTACACCAGAAGTCAGGCCCTGTTGGACACATTGGTGGACTTTCTGCTAGTGCAGCTGGTTAAGAAACCCACTAGACAGGTGGCCATTCTTGGTATGGTGCTCATCAACTTGGAAATGATGGGTGGAATGAGGGTAGGAGAGCCACTGGGGTCCAGCAACCATAACTTTATTTGGTTCAGTCTGCCCTTGGGACCAGAATGCTGCATCAAAAGAACAGAGTTCACCTGGATAAGGGAGCTTGTCTGAGACAAACTGATAGAAGAGATAGGGAAGGGAGGAGGGGTTGTTCTGTATTGTGAGGGAGGGCACCTGGGCTATGAAAGTGCAAAGGAATCTAGAGGTACAGGAAGGGCTGAAGATGCTGTGGGTCACCCTGGAGACAGGAGATGGGGGACTAATGCACCGGGATGATATACAGTCCTACAGCACAGGGGAGAATATGGATAAGGTACTAGGGGGAACTGTCAGTAAGATGGCAAATAAGGGGGAGGTGCTGCTGGTTGGGGACTTCAATCTGTCATATGTGTACTGGAGTCATCCAGCCACAGCTTCAGGTAGAAGCAGGTGCAACCCCCCTACAAATGGGGTTCCTAAAAGCCTTCCCAGAGCTTGCCTAAGTGCACCTTGCCTAACTGGTGTTCGGCATAATGCGCTTAAATGTGGGCGTTGTGAGTGCTTTTAGAGCCTCTGGTACTGTTTCTTTAAGAGCTGCCTGCCTGCAGGCTTGATTAGTTTGTATAAGAGGGGCTGTGGGTTTACTGCTTGACTCCCACCCAAGCTGCAGTTTAAATTGCTCCACATCTGCAGTCGCTAAGAGAGCAGAGGGAGCCTAATTGAAGGATGTAACTGTTTGCTGGGAAATATGTAACGTAACAGTAAAAATGTAGTTTGTTTAACCTACCTTTATTGCAGCTGGGACTCTGTGTGTTGGCCCCTCCATTTTGGACCTGGACTGCTGAGATGGGCCAATTGGGGAAGGGGGGCCTGGAAATGGAGACCACTTGAGCCAATCAGAACTTGGACTCCCACTGGGAGCCTGCCTAAAGGGGAGTATATGGCGGGTGCTCCTGGGAAGTGTAGTTTAGACCCTGGTGCCTTTTTTGCATCAGTGAAGGGTGTATGCTGTGACTGGCAGAAAGAATCAGCCAATTGTAGCCTGTGGAGACAAGAGGAAACTGCCCTGAACTGTCCTGGAGAGGCAGAGTTGTTTGTGGTCATGAAGAGAGAAGGAGTTCTAGCTCCTGCGCTGTAAAAGTCTTCGCGCGGGAAGCGCGTGTGCAGGCCAAGAAGTCAGGTGACAGTCTCACCAGAAGGAGCAGACAAGATTTGTGGAGGCGTGCAGACAGAGGAGGCTGTACATTTACAGCTACCTACGAGGCTCACCCTGTAGAGGACTGGAGAATCTGTTTCAATCGCGCTCGGTCTGTCAGGACAAGTGAAGCTGAGTTGCATCACCCGGTTTGTGTAGTGAAAGCGATCGGGAGTTTAAAGCAGCTGCCTGGCATGGTACCCTTCTATGCTACATATAAATGTGTGGAGAAGTGTCTGGATCACAGGCTAAGTCCTGCAAGTGGTGTGAGAGGGATCTTTCTGCAGGAGTCGTGAGTACTAAATCAGGGTAGCTCCCTGTCAGATGTTGATTCTAAAGGCATGATTTGTCTGGCTGCTCCACTGGCTACATGAACTGAGCCTGTGGGCTCTTCTTAATCAATTTACATATCAAATGCCTGTTTTCTTCATCAGGGCCCCAACCAGCTACAACAAATACTCTAGCCTTGTATTGCCTGGGTACCCAGAGACGGTGACATAAGTTTGGCCTGTGCACAGTGCCCTATATATTAGAGTGTTAAGATAATCAACCTAATCTCCCCCGCCCTTGTTACTTCCCCTTCAATAAATCAGATTTGTTGTTTGCAAGGTATACTGTCTGAACTGAGTGTTTGTGCCACCCTCTTGTGTATGGGTTATTGTATCGCTGCAACTTATTTTACAGGGGATCCTCCGTACCAAGTTGGCCAATCCATCCTGGGAGTAAGTGTAAGTCATCACAGTGGTGTGGGAAGCATTCGTGGGCCACTAGTGGAGGGACGGGGGTTGCAGTGTCCCAGAGGGCTGTGACCGAGTCGTTCTCGACTGTTCCAACCCGACCTCTGGGTGGAGGCACCCGCCATTGGATCCAGGCCCCTTAACCTATTAGTGGTAAGGCAGGCAGGGGCAGTAGCCCTTGGGATAGTGCCCCCTGGGGATTACATTTTGGAGGTACCACTGGGATTAGCATCCTCTAGTGGCCAAGTAGACGAAGTACCCCAACATGGCCAAACTAAAGGAAAAACTGAAGGGGGATATCACGACCAAAATCGAAATAGATCCTGTTAAGATGATGGTGCATAAACTGATGGGGTGGGGTGAATCTGAAGAATTGGATTCCCAGAAAATTGTGTTACTACTGGATGTACCTCTGGGGATAAAGAATGCTGACCTTGTTTCTGCAGTTGAGCGCGTTAAATGTTTAGGTAAGGTAGAGGTGAAGGGGCGAATGGGCGACCTACTCGACCAAACCTTGCAGGTACTGCTTTTATGCAGTATTATCATAGACCCCGAGAGGGTGCCCCCAGTGATTTACCCAGAAGGTGTTCAAAAGGGATGGAGGGTCATCCATGCCCGAAGTGGTTTGGTCACCCCAGAGGGATCCCCCAAGACTAATAGTTTTAAAGATAAATTGCTTAAACTGTTAGCTGCAGAAGGGAGGACTACTCAGGAATTACTACAGGTGTTAGACCTTTCCAGTGATCCCACCCCCCAACCGTCCCCAGGTACATCTCCCGGGTCATCCAAAAGCTCCATTCTGGAATCACCCCCTGTAGTTGTTCTCCCCATACAGCTAGACTCCTATCAGAGATTGAAACTCTTTTCTGGTACTGTGCCCGTGCCCTCGGGGGAAGATGATTTGGAGACTTGGATGGACTATGCTACCCACTTAGTCCAAGAGTGGCAGTGCTCTGAGGGGGAGAAATGAAAGAGACTGAGGGAGAGCCTGAGGGGCCCAGCTTTGGAAGCCATTCGGTTCCTGCGGGCTACTAGTCCCGAAGCCACTGCAGTAGAGTACCTTTCTGCCTTAGGGGGGTGTTTGGGAGTACAGAAACCGGGGAAGACCTGTTGTGGAAGTTCAAGTCAGCTAAACAATGGAGGAATGAGAAACTGTGAGCCTTTGTCACCAGAATGGAAAGGGCACTGCAAAAAGCTTGTCGAAAAGGAAGGGGGGGGGGTAACTGCCCCAGCATTGAATCAGGTCCAGCTAGATCATATCTTGAAATCTGCCAGGTTTTCCAGTGTGATATTGTTGAAACTCAAATTACATGACCGACGGGCTGCCTCTCCTGAATACTGCCAATTGATGAGAGAAATTCGGGAAGTTGAGACTGATGAAGAGGGTGGGAACCTTATGTGGGGGTTGTGAATCTATGCCAGACCCCTGAGTCCAGTGAACCAGATGAGGCCCATTCATCGAGAGGATTGATCAAGGGGCCGACAGAGACTTATCGGGGGCCTGATGCATTTCCTGTGTCTCCGGAGACCCATGGTGGAGTGGGGGTGCATGCTGTTTCCTCTGATTCCCGGGTGGAAAGTGACCTGAAGGCTGAGATTAGAGATTTATGGGAAATGGTGAGAGAATTGAAACAAACTGCTGCCAACCCCCCCAAATTTGGGGAGCCTGAGTAGTCTCGGAGCAAACAAACTGGTCCAGAGGAGCCTTCCAGAACACCCGACGCCTCTAGGCAGGCGAGATATCTCCCTCCCACCAAAGACCTCCGAGATACTAAGTTCTGTTACCACTGTGGGGAGGATGGACACTTTCAGACTGAGTGCCGGTTGCCAGAGAACCTAAGGAGGGTCACCAGCAAGCTAGTAGCCTGGCATCACAAGGCTTTTGCCAGGCCCCAAGGAGGGCCTCCTCAGAAGAGTTTTGTCACCCGGGCCAATGCCCAAGCAGCCTCCAAAACCATGCCCCCTGAATGGTCTGACGTGGCGGGTCCCTCAATGGAAACCACAGTGAGAGTGACTGGAGTACCCACCCACGCTGTGTTAGACAGTGGTTCCCAAGTGACCATTATGTTTCAGGACTGGTATCGGAAGCATTTGCTTGACGTGCCCCTTCAGCCTTTAGATGGATTACATGTTTGGGGACTGAGCGAAAAAGCCTACCCCTACTCTGGGTATATCCGAATCTGGTTATCTTTTCCTACTTCTGTAGCTGGGGTGGCCAAACAAGTAGAGACCTTGGCGTTAGTGTGTTCCCCCATTGGACTGTATGATGGGGTGCCTTTGTTAATTGGAACCAATGCCCATATGTTTGGTCATTTAACACAGCTGTGCTCTGAAAAACAGAGGTCCAGGACTGGGCGAGCTCTCACAATTCCAGCCTTGATTCAGAAGGCCTATGAAACCCAGAGAAAGGCTAGCCAGGTGGGACCCGAAGGCCCAGTGGGTGTTGTATGGAAGAAGGATCCAGAGTCTTTGCTGCTAGCACTAAATGCCCAGTGTGTTCTACAAGGAGAGGTCTGAATTAAAAAGGATGTTAAGAATAAAATATTGATGCTGGACGCACCAGGCGATGGAAAATTTCCAGAGGGGTTGCTGGTCAAACCCAGCATTTTGCCTGCTCAAGCCCATGCTTTTGCCAGAAGAGTAATGGTTCAGGTGCACAATGTATCTGATCGAGAGATTCGGGTGAAGCGAGATTGCACTCTGGCCATGATGCACTGTGCGGATACTGCTGTTCTGCCCAGCAACAAGACTCCCGGGAGGAGTGACTGAGTGACCCCTGATCTGTTTGATTTTGGTGACTCCCCCCTGCCAGCAGAATGGAAGAAAAGGATTAGTGAAAGGATCTCCCAGAGGCAGCAGGTGTTTTCCTTGAAGGAGTGGGATGTAGGATGTGTGCAAGGAGCTGAGCACCACATTCGGCTGCAGGATGAGCGACCCTTCCGTGAGCGATCTCGACGCCTGGCCCCTACTGATATAGATGATGTGAGATGACACCTGCAGGAGATGCTCACAGCTGGGGTGATACAAGAATCCAGAAGTCTCTATGCTTCACCTATTGTAGTAGGGAGGAAAAAGAGAGGAGCTGCCCGGATGTGTGCGGATTACCATACTTTAAACAGGCAAACTATACCAGGCCAGTATACATGCCACGCATTCATGACACCTTGGATTGTCTAAATGGTAGTAAATGGTTCTCAGTGTTAGACCTTCGCAGTGGGTACTACCAGATCCTGATGGCTCCGGAGGATCGTGAAAAAATTGCTTTTATTTGCCCACTAGGTTTCTAAGAGTATTTGAGGATGCCTCAGGGGATTTCAGGCACCCCTGCAACTTTCTAGTGCTTGATGAAGCGTGCTGTGGGGGATATGAACTTGCTCGAGTGTTTAGTCTACCTGGATGATGTCATAGTGTTTTGCAGCCCCTTAGAGGAACATGAAAGCAGGTTGTTCAAAGTCCTGGATCGACTGGAAGACTTTGGTCTCAAATTGTCTATAGATAAGTGTCAATTCTTTCAAACATCCGTGAAATATGTGGGGCACATAGTATCCACTGAAGGCGTAGAGACTGACCCCAGTAAAGTGGAAGCTTTGACTACTTGGCCTCAACCAAATAATTTGAAAGAGCTGCAAAGGTTCCTAGGGTTTTGTGGTTATTATAGGCGATTTATCAAAGACTATTCTCGAGTGATCTGCCCTCTACTCAGCCTTACTCGGGGGTATCCTCCAACCCACAAAAAGTATAAGAAAGCTGTGCTCCCTGGGACTGAGAAACAATATTTCTGTCCAAATGATGTGTTTGGGACAGGCTGGACTGCTGATTGTGAGGTAGCTTTACATGACATTATATATCAACTTACCCATACCACAGTGCTGACCTATGCTGTCCCTGCCAGGCCATACATTCTTCATACTGATGCCAGTCTACAAGGATTGGGGGCTGTGTTATATCAAGAACACACAAATGGTCTAATACCCGTAGCCTTTGCCAGCAGGAGCCTAACTCCTTCAGAAAAGAACTATCCAGTGCACAAGCTAGAGTTCCTGGCCTTGAAGTGGGCCATTGTTGATCAATTTCATGACTACTTGTACGGAGCTAAGATATTGGTGAAGACTGATAACAATCCTCTAACCTATGTGCAGAACTCAGCTAAGTTGGATGCCACTGGCCATAGGTGGCTTTCTGCGTTGTCTACCTATGACTATGTTGTTGAATACAGAGCAGGCCTGAACCACATAGATGCTGATGCTCTCTCTCGGAGGCCTGTGTCCCGAGACAATTGGGTCAGGTTGTCAGAACCTGACGTTAGAGCACTTTGCCAAAAATTTGACAAGGAGGAACAGGTATCTCCTGATGCTGTGGACTGCATGGTGGATTGCTTGGGGCCATCTGAGAACTGTATACCTACTGCTTACTGTCATTTATCTGCATTAGACACTAGTGCGTTGCCCCAGTTCAATAATGATAGTCTCTGGCTGGCTCAGTCCCGAGACCCCATGATAAAAACTGCTCTGGAGGCTCTGCACGTGGGGAAAGATGTATCAAAACTGCGTTCCACTGACTTGAGAACTGCCCTGTTGTACAAAGAAGGTCCCAAGCTGAAACTGATTAATAACTTATTATACAGAGAGATGGTAGATAAAGGGGGCGAGTAGACAAACAACAACTGGTGCTGCCCACTGCTTTTAGAGAACTGGTGTTGAGGTCCCTGCACAATCACATGGAACACCTCGGCATAGACCGAACCCTTGAGTTGGTGAGGTCCTGGTTTTATTGGCCCAAAATGGGTGCTGATGTGGAACAGCATATCCAGACTTGTAACCGATGTTTACAAAGAAAGACCCTGCCCCAATGGGCTGCCCCCCTGGTTAACATCACTACTAGTGCCCCTATGGAATTGGTCTGCATTGATTTCCTGAGTCTAGAGCCAGATCAGAGAAACATCAGCAATATATTGGTAGTTACTGATCACTTCACTCGGTATGCACAGGCTTTCCCTAGTAAAGATCAGAAAGCCACCATGGTGGCTAAAGTACTTGTTGAGAATTTCTTTGTCTACTACGGGACCCATCAACAAATCCATTCCGATCAAGGGAGAGATTCTGAGAGCCACTTGATTAAGGAAATGCTATCCTTGTGGGGGGTATGAAAGTTAAGAACTACTCCTTATCATCCCCAGCCTGAAAGGTTTAACCGCACATTGCTTGACATGTTGGGCACCCTGCAACCTAAAGGTAAGCCTAGATGGAGTCAGCAGATTAGCACTCTGGTACATGCTTACAACTGCACCAAAAGTGATGCCACTGGGTTTTCCCTGTATAGGCTTGATGTTTGGGAGAGAGGCTAGACTGCCCATAGATGTCTGTTTCTGAGTTTCTCCTGATGGGGTTCAAGCAGCTAATCATCTACAGTATGTGCAGAAGCTGAAGGCCCAATTAAACCATGCCTACCAACTAGCTCAGACCATGGCTGCTAAATGAAGTCTAGCCAATAAAGAAAGGTATGATAAAAAAAGTGAAAGCAATGGAGCTGAGAGAAGGGGATAGAGAGCTACTGAGGAATCTGGGACTGCATGGCAAGCATAAGATTGCTGACAGATGGTATCACCTCCCTCATATTGTTGTAGGAAAGCTGGAAGAGTTACCTGTATACAAAGTGTGGCCTGAGAACAACTCAAAAGATGTGAAAACTATACACAGAAATCATCTGCTGCCAATTGGACAGATCCTGATAGAGACTGAACCACCAAATGCCCCCCTCTGGGCCTGTGACTAGAGCCACTGCCAAGATAAAACTAAGACCGATTAATTCCCCAGAAAGCAAACTAAAGATGCCTTCTCCACCTCCCTCCGTTGAAGCTGATTGCCAGTCTGTGTCCGAGGACAGTGAGTGTAATCCTGAGTATTACCCCTCTTATGAACTGAGTCAGTTGTTTAGGGGCAATCCCCTAGTCAATCCTGGGGATGAAGCTGGGCTTCCTGGAATATCTGTGCCCCCAGCTTTGTCTCTGGAGCCGATGCTCCTGGAGGGAGAGGTGAGTGCTATTAAATATGAAGATATGAGCTCATTGGGACTGGCTGAACTGTCTGATTTCTCAGACAAAGGAAGTGACTTGGGGGAGGCAACTGGGGATATGCCAGAGCAAGAAGAATATTTTGAGTGCCCTGATAGTTCCCCGCCAGTACCAGAAATGTCCCCGGCTGAGCCAGGTAGTGTGAGTTTAGAAATAGGGGGCCCTGACCCCGAAGGTACCCTGGACTCTAGGTCCCCTGCTCCCACAGAGGTTCCCCCGGCCACCCCAAGTAGGTCTGGAGTGGAGTCTGAGCCTTCAGAAATTTTACCCAAGACTCCTAGACAGACTGGCCGAGAAGTACGGCCTGTAGTGAGATTGAGTTATGAGTTCTTTGGCCAGCCTGTGGATCTGCCTTTGAATGTGGTCCATAAGGAGGTGTACATGTCCCCGAGCTCATTGCGCAAACAAAGCCTGGGGAATAATTCCAGACTGCTAGTACTGCCCTCTGAGTATGGTGCCCCTGCCCCATTTAGCCCTCAGGTAGCTGATAGGGAAGGGCCCCTCTATCCAGGTGTCATGGGCAGGAAGTAATGACCTGATTTAAAAAGAAAAGGGTTGTCTGTATGTGTAATGTTGTGTAATATATGGATTATAAAAATAATACTACCAAAATGCATACAAAAAATTCATTGTAATACACTGCAAGTAAAGTGATAATACTATCGTTGCCAAGTGATAATACTATCGTTCAAAACTCGTAATACTATCATTCAAGCTCTGAACGATAATATTATCACCAAACCAGAACAGCGCAGTCTCAAAACTCTCCAATACCGTACACTTAATGCGTGCTGACATACCACAGATCGTGCCTCCTCATTAGACTCAGTGTCTCTGTAGGCGGGCAAAACAGTTTGAAAAAATTGGCGTCTGTCTCTCGCTTAGCGAGAGAAAATGATCTGTTCGCTCTCCTGCTGATTCTTTGCAGCAAAACTGTTTCTATAATCCTGCATACGGCATCGCAAGAAATCAATGAAAGGTAGGACTGCCTTAAAAAATAAGCAGCTCAACAGAGACACTGAGCAAGCGAGCAGGCGGGGGCAGGGGGGAAGTGTGGAGACGGAGAAAGTCACTGTCTGAGTCCTTCCTGTGACGGCAGCCTGCCCTGGAGTCATAGCACCTCACAAACTGCCAAGAAAACTCACATCCATATATTACAAAAATTAAAAAATAGCCGAGTGTCTATGACTCGGAAATTATACCATCTCGAGGTTCTGGGGTCAAGGGAACCTCTCGAGCTTCGCTCTCGAGTTTCTCTTGACCCCAGAACCTCTCGATGGTATAATTCCCTTGTAGTAGACACTCGCCGATCTATTATTCTATTTATAACCAATAGTAAACTGTGTAATACAGTACCAATGTATGTAACAATAGGTTTGATGTGCTGTCAGTTTAAACTGTTTTGCCTTAAGTGATTTAAGGGTAACTACTTGACACGGATGCCAAGTTCTTTCCATGCCAGAAAGGGTGTAACCCCCCCTACAAATGGGGGTTCCTAAAAGCCTTCCCAGAGCTTGCCTAAGTGCTCCCTGCCTAAATGGTGTTCGGCGTAATGCGCTTAAATGTGGGCGCTGTGAGTGCTTTTAGAGCCTCTGGTAGTGTCTCTTTAAGAGCTGCCTGCCTGCCTGCAGTATTGATTAGTTTGTATAAGAGGGGCTGTGGGTTTACTGCTCGACTCCCACCCGAGCTGCTGTTTAAATCGCTCTGCTTCTGCAGTCGCTAAGAGAGTAGAGGGAGCCTAATTGAAGGATGTAACTGCTGGAATTTATGTAACGTAACAGTAAAAATGTAGTTTGTTTAACCTGCCTTTATTGCAGCTGGGACTCTGTGTGCTGGCCCCTCCATTTTGGACCTGGACTGCAGAGATGGGCCAATTGGGGAAGGGGGGCCTGGAAATGGAGACCACCTAAGCCAATCAGAACTTGGACTCCCACTGGGAGCCTGCCTAAAAGGGAGTATATGGCGGGTGCTCCTGGGAAGTGTAGTTTAGACCCTGACGCCTTTTTTGCACCAATGGAGGGCATATGCTGTGACTGGCAGAAAGAATCAGCCAATTGTAGCCTGTGGAGACAAGAGGAAACTGCCCTGAACTGTCCTGGAGAGGCAGAGTCATTTGTGGTGAAGTGAAGAGAAGGCTCTGGCTCCTGCGCTGTAAAGTCTTGGCCGGAAGCGCATGCAGGCCAAGAAGTCGGGTGACAGTATCGCCAGAAGGAGCGGACATGATCTGTGGAGACGTGCAGGCAGAGAAGGCTGTACGTTTACAGCTACCTACCAGGCTCACCCTGTAGAGGACTGGAGAATCTGCTTCAATCACGCTCGGTCTGTCAGGACAAGTGAAGCTGCGTTGCATCACCCGGTTTGTGTAGTGAAAGCGATCGGGAGTTTAAAGCAGCTGCCTGACGTGGTACCCCTCTGTGCTACATATAAATGTGTGGAGAAGTGTCTGGATCACAGGCTAAGTCTTGCAAGTGGTGTGAGAGGGATCTTTCTGCAGGAGTCGTGAGTACTAAATCAGGGTAGCTCCCTGTCAGATGTTGATTCTGAGGGCATGATTTGTCTGGCTGCTCCATTGGCTGCATGAACTGAGCCTGCGGGCTCTTCTTAATCAATTTACATATCAAATGCTTGTTTTCTTCATCAGGGCCCCAACCAGATGCAACAAATAGGCTAGCTTTGTATTGCCTGATTACCCAGAGACAGTGACTTATAAGTTTGGCCTGTGCACATTGCCCTATATATTAGAATGTTAAGCTAATCAACCTGATTTCCCCAACCCTTGCTACTTCCTCTTCTATAAATCAGATTTGTTGTTTGCAAGGCATACTGTCTGAATTGAGTGTTTGTGCCACCCTCTTGTGTATGGGTTATTGTATCACTGCAACTTATTTTACAGAGGATCCTCCGTACCAAGTTGGCCAATCCATCCTGGGGGTAAGTGTAAGTCATCACGGTGGTGTGGGAAGCATTTGTGGGCCACTAGTGGAGGGACAGGGGGGTTGCAGTGACCCAGAGGGCTGTGACCGAGTCATTCTCGACTGTTCCAACCCCGACCTCTGGGTGGAGGCACCCGCCATTGGATCCAGGCCCCTTAACCTGTTAGTGGTAAGGCAGGCAGAGGCAGTAACCCTTGGGATAGCGCCCATTGGGGGTTACACAGGTAAATCCTTGACTCCCTGCAGGGGGTGTTTCTCAGGCATCTAGTCAGTGAACCCACTAAGGGCAGAGCAATACTGGACCTGGTGCTCACTAGCAGAAATTATATTGCAGACATCACAGTGGGCACTCCTCTGGAGAACAGTGATAATCGTAGTGTGGTTCAGCATTAAGAAGGGTGCAGCAGAAAACCACACAAGGGCAAGAGTCTTGGACTTTAGGAGGGTAGATTTTAAAGAAATAGGAGAATACCTCAGAAGTAGCCTAGCAAGGATGGATTGCCAGGGTGGTTTAGAGGAACCATGGAGAAAATTAAGGGAAGCATAGTGAAGGCAAGCAACGTCTGCATGAAGGAAGTGAGCAAAAGCAGGTGAAAAAGGCCATTATGATACTCTAGGTACATGTCCACGAAAGTAATGAAATAAAGGGTGGCATTCAGGAAGTACAAAGAAATACCAAAGGAGGAGGAGGAGGATAGGGAAGTGTACCCAGTAAAACAGAGGGAAGAAGGAAGGGCAGTGAAGCAAGCAAAGGTGCAAACAGAGGAGAGGAATACCAGAGGGGTGGCAAAAGGGAACAAGACTTTCTTCAGGTACATAAGCCAGCAGAGTGAGTCTGTGCAGAGGAGGATCAGGAAAAAGCAGACATCCTGAACACATACTTCTGCTCACGCTTCACAGAGGAGGGGAAGGGGGATGGACCATGGAGGAGCAGTAGGAACACTGAGGAGGGGGAAACAAGTCCATTTACAGAGGAAAGAATCCTAAAGGAATTGCAAATGAGAAAGTGGACAAGACCATGGGACCGGATGGGATACATTCAAGGGTTCTAAGGGAACTCAGCATGGAACTTGGACCACTGATGGCCTTTCAACATCTAACTGGAAGCAGGAGTGTTTCCAGAGGAGTGCAGGCGAGCTGATGTAGTCCCGCTCCATAAAAGCAGCAGCAGGAAGGAGGCTAACAACTATAGGCCGGTCAGTATCACTTCAGTTGTGGGTAAAGTATTGGAAGCCCTATTAAAAGAAAGGCTAGTGTAATATATTGAATCCAACACGCTGCAAGACAAAAGGCATCATGAATTCAAGGGAGAAGGTCATACCAGACAAATCTGATTGAGTTCTTTGAGGAAAGAACTAGATCAAGGAAAGGCAGTGAGTGGACATAATCTACTTGAACTTCAGCAAGGCTTTCGACACTGTGCAGAAGACTAGTAAAGAAATTAGACAGTCTAGAAGTGGGATCCAGAGTTGTAAACTGGGTTGGGTTGTGGTTAGGAGACAGAGGATGGTGGTAAATGACATTCACTCTAATGATGGGAGAATGACAAGAAGGGTGCTGCAGGGTTCACTACTGAGACTGTTCCTCTTCAATGTCTTCATTAGTGACATTGCAGAAGAGGTGAAAGGGAAGGTATGCCTTTTTACAGATGACACCAAAATCTGTAATAGGTAGCTACTCAGGAGAGGGTGAAGAGAGAATGAGCTGAGACCTTAGAAAACTTGGAGAGTCAAGGGTATAAAACTGGGTTTCAATGCCAAAAAGTGCAAAATCATGCACCTAGGACAGAGAAGCTGAGTAGTTCAGTATAAAATGGGGGAGAAGGTTACTGATGGCCATTAAACAGGAAAGAGACCTTGGAGTTATAATATTTGATGACCTAAAAGTGGCCAGGCCGTGTGAAAAGGCAGTAGGCAGGGCCAGTGGTATGCTGAGGTGCATTAGGGAGGTATCACCAGCAGGAAGAGGGAGGTGGTGTTACTACTGTGTAGGGTGTTGAATGATGAGACCCAACCTGGAGTACTGTGTCCAGTTCTGGAGGTCACATTTAAGAAAAGACAGACAAGGAAGAGGCAGTCCAGAGGAGGGAAAATCAAATGGTGCAGGGGCTACACAAGAAGCCCTACATGGAGGGTCTCAACATGTACACCTTGATGGTGAGGAGAGGAAACATGACAGAGATCAACAAGTACCTTACTGGGGTGAACAGGGTACAGGGGGGACTCTATTTCAAATGAGGAAGTACACCAAGACAGGAGGACATGCAATGAAGCTGAAAGGGGGGGAGTTTAAGATGAATGTGAGGAAATACTATTTCACTGAAAGAGTAGTGGACACCTGGAACAGTCTGCCAGCAGAGGTAGTGGGGGTAAAAACACTGGGGGACTTCAGGCATGCATGGGATAAGAATAGGGGAATGCCGGTAAATAGGCAGGAAGGAGGAGGGGCCACAGGAGAACAGGCAGGGTCTGTGGAAACAGAATAGGCAGGGGGCATCTGGGCAGACTGGGTGTGTCAAGCAGTCCTTTTCTGCTGACAAATTTTTGTTCTGTGACCACGGTGGACAGCATCGGAGGTGTACAGGAAAGATGGGGGCAATCAAGGGGACCATTCTCAAGGCAACAAAGTCATGCATGAGAAATGCTACAAAATAACACAGGTACAAGTAGAGACCAATACGGTTCTCTGAAAGGGTCAGTAAAGGAGTGAGGACCAAGAAAAAGGCTTTCACCAGGTAAAGGGAAAAATGGGGAGGAATGGGAAGAGTACCAAATAGAAACTAGGGAAGCAAAAAGGACAGTTTGGAAGACAAAGACAGACATAGAGCTGCTTATTGCATAGGGGGTCAAGGGTGGGGAGAAACAATTCTTCAGATATATTAAGGGAAAAAATGAAGCAGAAAGGGGCTATTGTTAGGCTACAAGATGGGAGGATACTAGAGGAAGAACATAACCCAATTGTCCTTAACAATTACTTCTGCTATGTCTTCACCAGGGAAGTGGACACCTGCCTGAATGTGGCATCAACGTGAATGCCAGGAGCTTTCCTGAAATGAGGCAGCTTGCATTTACCACACAAAAAGTCTAGAAGAGGCTTGAACCCCTTAAGGTAGATAAAGCCTCAGGGCTGGGATTGGATGCACCCAAGGGTGCTCAAGGAATTGGCTGTGAACTGGCTGAACCCCTAGCAGGGCTATTCAGTTGTTCAATTCAGACAGCAGTAGTTCCAAAAGAGTGGAAGGTGGCAGATGTAGCATCACTACATGGGCGGGGGAGGGGGCAAGGAGCAACTGGGGAATTACAGCCCTGTAAGCCTTACCTCTGTAGTATGTAAACCGATGGAGTCACTTATCAGAGAGGACCGTGTGGACTAACTAGAGAGCAATGGACTCCAGGATAGAAAACAGCATAGGTTTGTGGCAGTGAGGTCTTGTTAGACCAACCTGATAGCTTTCTCTGTGTGGGTAACAAAGGTAGCAGATAAGGGTCATGCTGTGAATTTACTACATTTCGATTTCAGCAAAGGTTTTGACTTGGCTGTACACAGAAGATTGCTGAAGAAGCTGGGGGACCTGTGCGTGGCTAGGGACATAGATGAGTAGAAAACTGCTTGACGGAGAGACAGCAGAGGATGGTGGTGAACAGGGTCAAATTGGAAGAGGAGGTCACAAGATAGTGCTGCAGGGATTTGCTCTAGGTCCTGTCCTCTTCAGTATGTTCATCAGCGACATTAGAGATAGCATACTGGGCAAGTTGTGCTTATTTGCAGATGACACAAAACTCTGCAGTAAAGTAGACAGTGACAAATGGATCAGGTTGATGCAGAGGGATCTATATGTAACCCCCCCCCGTTCCCAGGGGTTTATAGAATCCCACTTAGAATCAGTGGCAGGCAGGGAAGGCAGCTAGTGAAATGCCAGTTAAATGGATTTCATACTGTCATTCTCTGGTTTCAGTCTCAGCTGAACTGGAGGATGATATAACTGTCACAGCAACATAAGCCATAATGGAAGCTAGCTGAGGGAGATAGTTTTAGAATGTAGAGTTTGAGTGAGTTCAGTCTGTAGTTGGAGTCAGTGGAGGAGGCTGTAGGTAGTGCAACTCCTCTCTCTAGCTCTGTCAGTGAACTACCAGTAGTGTTTTATTTGTTTCTCACCCTAGTGTGAGCCAGTAGAGCCTAGTGGTGAAGTGGTGGAAACCAAGCCAAGTGGTTTTCACAGTGCCTCATCCCAGGAGGGATGGGGTGGTTTCCAGGATTCAGTGGCAATCCCCTGGTCCAGTCTGGACTGTGTTGAAGCTGCCTGAGATTCAACTGCTCTGTGAGTACCTGTGACTTTTGTTTGGAAAAGCCGTGGGGCATCTGCATTCCTGTTGGTGAGTTTTCTCTGACATTGGGATCCTGTCACCTAGACTGTTTTCTGATAAAGTGGCTGCTAAAGTTGGGGTCTAGTGAAGAGACATTGCCAGTTACAGAACTTTTAACTTCCTGACACCTCAGAGGTGTGTAATGTAGCACGTTAAATGTGAAAGACATTTCAAGATAGCATCTACAAGTTTTCTTTGAGGGTGTTAGTACCCAGATGAAGAGCCAAGTATAAATTTGGAAGCAAAAGGTGGGAGACCCCCCCATCTGGAACAACTAGTTTACCTCTCCGGGTTCAGTTTGGGCACCTGTGTTTTCGTTCAGTGCATTTGGCCAGTGCCTGAAGAAATTAGTTAACAGACCTAGGTTGGATTTTCTGTGTGCCTGTATGTGCTCTTTGGTGGTCGAGGGTGCCACCAGTAATTCCTCATGAAATATGGGAAAGTCTCCTAGTACTGGCCTTGTGTGCCTAGTCAAGGGAAGTGTTCCATTTCTGGCCTTGTGTGCCAACCTCCATTCAGAACCAGAGTGTTTGTTGTTCCATTTCAGAACCAGAGAGTTTGCTGTGTGTGTTCAGTATGCCTATGCAAAATGGGAATTTAGGAATGTCTGCACTTCAGTAATCTGCATTACCAGTAGGAGCAGTCCTGTGGGGGTCCATCTTCGCTTTGTGATTATTCTCTGTGCATGTGAATAAAAGCCACACTCTAGAATCTCAACCTGGTTTGAACAATACTGTTATTGTTTCCACTGTGTCTGGATTTACTTGCATGCCCCTGACCAGAAGTACAAACCTAGCATAATTGTGAGCAAACATTTTCTCCCAGGGACCCAGGTTGATGGCCATAGTAAATGGTCCCCCCAGGTGTGCGCCAGGTAGTTGCCACACTTGGGTTGCCTGTCTGCGTATGGAAAGCTCAGAAGTAGCTGTACTAGTAAACTGAATTGTAATGACAACTCCCATCCCTCTCTTAGGTGCCATGTGTTGAGAGGAGCAGCCCTGCTAGTTAGACAAGTGGGGGCTGTTGGGGGTGGGTTACATACAAAAGCTAGGGAGGTAAGGTTTGGCAATTTAAATTCAGTGCCATAAAATGCATGATTATGCACCTAGGGGGAAAAAAACAGGACCGAGTACTGGATGGGAGAGGTTAAACTGAGCACTACAGCAGAGGAAAGGGACCAGGGAGTCATTATTCCTGACTCCCTCAAGCAATCAAGCCAGTGTAACACATCATATACTGTAGTAAGGCTAATAGGATGCTAGGGTGTACCAGAAGGGGTGCTGGCAGCAGGAAAAAGAAGGCACTCCTACCTCTGTATAGGTCAATGGTGAAGCTGCACCTGGAATATTATGCTGTATTCTGAAGTCTTCACCTAAGGAAGGACAGTGACAGTCTGGAAATGTTGCAAAGCAGGGTGACTAAGATGATTCAGGGCCAACAGGACAGATTTTATGAAGATCATCTTAAAGAACCAAACATGTACTCACTGGAGACCAGGTAAGGGGGGATATGAAAGAGACCTTCACATTCCTGAAGAGAATAAACAAGATGAACTGTGTAGAAGTATTTTGCAGAGTCAAGAACCCAAGGCCATGAGTGGAAACTGATGAATGGCAGGTTTAAGAGGACATGTGAGCAAGTTTTATTTCACAGAAATAGTGGTGAAGCCCTGGAACAGTCTGTCAGCAGAGGTGGTGGGTGTTAAGACCATACATGGCCTCAAGCATGGCTGGAACAGAGTGAAGGGTTTGGTGGTTGATCAGGTTGGTAGCAGTAGGGAGCAGAATGGGGGGTAGACCAGGAGTGATAAAACCCCATATGGACAATAGCTCCCAGAGCAGACAGAGCACTCTGGGCAGAATAGATAGATTTCAGTCTTTCTGCCATCATTGTCTATGTTTATATGTATTGTGTCATGACCTATGTAAGTATAGTAACCGCCAAGCAATATGGGACATGAGCATGAACTGGTGTTGGGTAGTGTCACAAACGCACTCAGCAAATCAGGTCTTCTGCTCCCACAGTGCCAACCACAGAGCACAATAGTGTGAACAGGTAACAGACAGGGTAACCCTCCTGTCTGCTTTTGGGTCTGAATCACCTTTAGTCTCAAAACATGGGGGGATTCAAGCTGTGAACCTTATGCTAGTGTAGCCAAGGTACAGGCTCAGATAAGTACACTTTTTGGGGACTGCGGAACAATCATTTGCCAGGGGCACCAAGCCAGGCTTCCAAAATGAACCCTTAAAATTCTATAAGAGACCTTAGGTATATTCTTACCTTTTCCCAGTTTAGTAACACCATCAAGCCCTTGAGCAGTTGTCAGACTTAACCATCTATACGTCACATGCAAAAAAAGAACTGGTAGATACCCAGGCAGTCTTTCAAAGAGAAGGTATTTTACCAAAAGATGATAAAAATATGAAAAATTTAGACACAGAACAATATATCAAAGAGCTCACAATCACATAAAAGGACAAAGGAAGATTACAAAACAAAACTCCTACCACAATACATTTAGACCTTTGCTTTCTAAGGTATTGCCTCTGGAAGTGCTTAAGTTAGATCAGAGAGCTGTCTCTCTAGAGTCCCAAAATAATATGACCCATTCATTTCAGACACAAGTATCAGTTTAAACTGTGTCTCCAAACCCCTTCTGTGAGTCATCTAGCTCCTCCTTTTAGAATTAAAAAAAATACAAACATGATGTCCTGTCAGGAGGTATATTAAATAAGGTGACATCAGCAAAAACTCGGTTCCCAAATTATGAGTCATTCATCAACCAGTTCCTTTTAGGTTTACAACCCTGCAGTCCATTACCTAGGTGCGATATAGCCAACAGGAATCAGCTAAATTACGTTCTGTCCTGTAATAAAATGTATATTTAGTTTCCAACTTCAATGCAGCAACAGGCCTTAAAATATAATAAAATGCCCTCTGGAAGGAAAGTAATTAATTAACTGGTTTCTGGTCAGTTTATATATCATGTTGCTTCACTGAAACCTTGGGGGGGGGGCACCCATGGAAGCACAGGCTGTCTTATGTGAGACAATCACATATTATATTTTTATATTACAAATATCATATAACAATCATAGCTAGCAGGCCAAGCGTCACAGGTAGTAGATTTAGGAAGGATGTAAGAAAGTAGTTCTTCACAGAAAGGTTGCTAAGGGAAGCAGTAAATACAAAGAGGGTGACAGACTTAAGAAAGCATGGGAAAGCTATAAGAGGTTGGTGAAAACTAAGACAGTGAAGGGGGTGTATCATGGAGTAGGAGTAGATAAACTACTAATGGGCATTCAGCCTAGGCACAACCAAGGGTGGACTTATATAATTAAGGTAGGAAAAGGGGCAGATAAGATAAACTATGACAAAGCTGGCCCACTGGCACAGTGTTAGAGCTACCACTTGTGATGCTTATGACCTGGGTTCGGGAATGAGCTCGGAACATTAGATGGCTGGCCAGCTGGAGGTAGGATGAGTGTCCCATGGACTGCACTCCTCCTACAGAGTGGGACTGGCACTCAGTGGAGACTATGTGTACATGAGCAGGACCATGTAAGAAAGGGTGGAGATGACGGCTGATATCTGTGGGGCATGCGTGGGAGCATGCACATCCACACATTGATGCCATTGCATGTCTGCATCTCCAGTGGGAAACTAATGTAGAAAACCCTCCAGTCAGGCTGCAGCATGAAGCCCAGGATCCATGAACCACCACACCGCTGAAATGACCCAGACACAAGTCTTGGCCAGGGCTCTAGGGTGATCTCACTCTTTCCTTGAGGGAAGCCTCTCCATGTGGGGAATGTCACAGTCCTCCTGGACCAGACAGCCATGGGGAGTGCTTGGGATGGGGTGGGTAGAGGGTCTGTAGGCAGATAAGGGGTACATCCTCATGCTGGCCAGGAGAGCCACAGAACTGGGGGAAAAAAATATGGACTTTGCTCCTTTGTGTACTGACACCTATGTTTCTGTTACACTGTGTGTGAACAAGTGATAAATTAAGCAAGCCAGACATTAGGCTGCACTAAAATGAATTCTGTAAGATTAAGGGACGTTTGGCCCAATGTACAAATCTGTTGTTAGACAGCATTTGGAAACTGATTCAGTTTTGGGTCCCTTTCCAAAGGAAGGATGTAGCCAGGATAGGATACAGAAAAAAGAGATTATTTGTGAGCTTTGGCATATAACATATAATGAGAGACTGCACAACCTGGGTTAGATTATTTTGGAGTGGAAATGAAATGGGGTTAGCAAATAATTGTGTGCAATACAATAAAAGACAACTTGAGGAAACCAATGCAGTGGTTTAAATTTGGGTTTAAAAGGGATGAATCAGGGAACCAAAGGCTATAATTTCCAGCTCCGGAGGAAGCCTATTAGGGAAGACAGTTGAAAATATTTTTTTACTTGAAAAGGGTTGGAATCTGGAATGCATTAGCACTGCAAGCAGTGGAGGTCAAACCTGTTGTTAAATAAAATCTTGTTCTGTACATTTTTATTTATTTATTTAGTTGTTTAACCAGGTATAGCACACTAAGCTGAAAGCTTTTTTGCAAGAGCGACCTGGGAGCACAACATGAACGTGTACATGAACAGTAACAGTCTGCAGAGTTACTACCACTAAGTTATGGGGATGATCACCATAGGAAAATGTGGCCTGCTCTTTCTGAAACACTTTGGTCTGTAGCTTAGCATGTACATTCTTAAAAGGCAATACTGTGCATAACTTGGAAAAGCGAAAGCCTGGACTTTATAATAAACATTACTAGTTGTAGTTACTGTAATAATGCACATTATACAATGGCAAGAAAGAATGCTGGGCTGTGATTGGTCAGTCTGGGGCTGGACCAGGGATGTTATCCCAGCATAACATCCCGACTCTAGTCCCAGCACTCTACTGACCACATTAAGTGGTAAAAAACACTGCACAGCCATTCGTCCAATCGTATTCACTGCTTCTCGTTCTGAACAAAAATCTGAATTTCCACTTCTCCACAAAACTGCAAATCCCGAGTCCCACAACAGAAAACAAAGGCACAAACCAACGTAACAACCGTGGGACTTCTCCCCAAATTCCCAAAATATCTTCTTATTTAAAAAAAAAAAAAGACGTTAGAGTTGCGTTCACGGAAGTAGCACACTGATGGATTGAACCAGCAAGCGAGCCTTTCAATGGTCACTGCGTGTCTTTCTCCATAACGCTCACTCGCTCTTCAACTCAATTTTTTATAGGTACTCTCTTTTTTTAACTCAGCACGTAAACAGAAACAGTAAAATCATTCACCTACCAGTTACTTTTCATGGCACTGGCACCGAGTGGGCAGCAGCAGCGCTAATGGGAGGTTGCAACGGTGCTTGCTCTTCGGGGCAAAATATCACAACTTTAAAAATCTCCCCATACAAAACTCTACCAGCAGAACCTGAAGTACAACACACCGGATAGGAAGAAGGGACCAACGTAAATGAAGTGAAAGCACATGTACTGTAAGACAACCAAGCAGATACAGAACTACAGAAAAAATCCAATCCCCCACACAGCTCCACCTATAGGATAAACAGGGAAAAGGAACTTCTTTATAGATAAATATTCTTCCACACAAAAAAAACAAGTGAAAAAACTCTTTAAAACGTATTTCTTTTTATTTTTATTCTTTTATTTAAAGGTTAGCCATTGTATAATAGGAATAATGCCCTCCAGGGTGGGTGTTATGCTGAGATAACATCCCTT
The DNA here is from genome assembly GCA_016271365.2 of Neoceratodus forsteri. NCBI lineage: Eukaryota > Metazoa > Chordata > Ceratodontiformes > Ceratodontidae > Neoceratodus > Neoceratodus forsteri. The sequence goes on along the minus strand of CM057450.1, from coordinate 651,390,509 downwards.
CTCGGGTGTTGGACGCCCTCGGCCGGTGGCCTCGGGCCCAACCACCCGAGGCGGGATGTTATCCCAGCATAACACCCACCCTGTCAGGCATTATTCCTTTAATAAATAATGGGCAGCTGTAGTGTACAGTGTAAGTTAATTGGGACACCATTTAACAGGACATCCACTTAATTAGAACATCCCTCAAAGCACCGATTGCACACAATGCATTTCAATACATGCACTCTTCCTTTAATTGGGATGTATCAGTCATTTTATTGGGATGGTCTGTCCCTTCTTCCTGGTTCATGCACACCTTCAGTAATATTATAAAAAGAGACCAGCCCCAAGGCCAGATCTCAACTTGCAATTAGCATTTCTTAGTGTCCAAACAGTTAGAGGGCCAGAAAAAAAGACATGATGGGAGTGGTGCAGTGCAGTGGCTGTGGAGCAGCAGTCTTCCGAGAAATGTTCTGGAGGATGCAGTGTTGTCCCATCTGCAGGCACCTCTCTGGGCTGAGGAAGGAGGTTGCTCATCTCTAGGCTGAGTTGGCCAGGATTTGTGGGACCTCCTCTCCCACCCAGGGACCACCAGGATCACTGCCATTGCCTCAGAGGTTGCCAAGAAAGAGGAGCGGTTGGACCACAGTGGGCTCAGGGAGGGTGAGGGTGGTGGAACAGAGGTGCATCCCTCCAGTTGTACCTCTCCCACAATTTCTATGCCATTCTGGAAAAGTGTGGTTCCTCTATGGAGGCACCCACAGTGGAGACCAAAGAGGATGCTGGGAACCTCCGCAAAGGAGACCCACAGGAGGGTGACAAGGGACCCCACAGGTGAAGAAAACAGCTCTTGGTGGGGGACTCCATTGTTAGGAAGGTAGAACTAGGGGGGGGAAGAGGAGAGGGCGGTAAGGTGCCTGCCTGCCTGGCGCCATGGCTTGGAGGGACAGGGAGCGAATCCTCAGGATCACAGGAGCAGCTGCACAGGGGAGAGAGCTGGATGTCATTGTCCACCTAGGGACAAATGACCTGGCTAAGAAAGGGATCAGAGCAGTGCAAGAAGCGTTTAGGAGATGGGGAGGGGGCCTTAGACAAATAGCACACATGGTAACCTTCTAGAAGGTGCTGCCTGTCTATGGCATGGATGAGGCTAGGGTGCTCCACACCATGGGATTCAATCAGTGGTTGAAAAACTGGTGCAGAGCTCAGGGATGTGGCTTCATTGGGGACTGGGGGTCCACCTGGAGGGATGCAGGCCTATACTGGTGTGGTGGTCTGCATCTGTCCAGGAAGGGAACCAGGATCCTAGGTGATAGATTTGAATACTTCATTGGCAAGCATTTAAACTAGCCAAGGTGGGAGACACTGGAAAGGAGCAGGGAAATCCTAGCCCCCCCCCAAAAAAAAATCAGGGTACTAAGTGAGGTGGTGACACCAACATAGAGATGTCAATAGGGAGAAGCTCAGGGGCAAATAGAAAAAGTGACAAATGCAATAAGGACAGGGATGGGAAAAAAGGGGTAAGACCATCAAGAAATGGAGAGTAATGAGTACCAATGCCCGTAGTCTGGGCAACAAGCTCCCTGAACTGGTGGCCTTGATGGAAGAGGGATGCCTGGATATTGTAGCAGTCACAGAAACATGGTACACAGAGAAACATGACTGGGATGTTAACATACCAGGGTACACAACCTACAGGAGAGACAGGGAGGGCAGAAGAAGGGGGGAGTAGCTCTCTATGTAAGGGAAGAGATAAAAGTAACTGAACAAAAGAGTAAACAGGGAGGAGAGGAGGCACTGTGGGTCACCTTAGAGCCTGGAAATGACACCACAATCCACACAGGGGTTGTGTACAGACCCCCATGTCAGGGGGAGGGAATGGACAAGGATATGATAGAAGGCATACTTAGGATGGCAGAGAAAGGGGAGATACTGTTGATGGGGGACCTTAATATGCCAGATGTTAACTGGAACAACTTTGCTGCTGCCACATCCAAAAGCAGGGCCATTCTTGATGCCCTTCAGGTGGCATGCCTCAGACAACTAGTTTTGGAACCTACTCGTGAAGGTGCAATCTTAGACCTCGTACTCTCAAATGGAGACAGTGAGAAGATCTCAGATCTAGCAGTGGGTAGCCATTTGGGAACAAGTGACCACCAAACAGTGTGGTTCATGATAAACTCAGCTACAGAGTCAAGCCATACAAAAGTGAGGGTTCTGGACTTCAGGAGGTCTGACTTTGGCAAGATGGGAGAGTGCCTTAGAAAAGCACTAGCAAACAGGCTAGAAGGAGGTGTGGAGCAACAATGGGGAAATATCAAAGCTGCCATCACAGAGGCAACAAGCCTTTGCATGAAGCAAATAAACAAATCAAAATGAAAGAAAAAGCCACTATGGTTCTCAAAAGAAGTGGTGGTGAAGGTTAGGGAGAAAAAGATAGCATTTAGGAAGTATAAAGAAACACAAAAAGAGCAGAACAGAGAACCGTACCAGTTAAGGCAAAAGGGGGCATGGAGGGTAGTCAGAATAGCAAAGGCACAAACTGAGGAAAAGATAGCCAACTCGGCTAAGAAGGGGGATAAGACCTTTTATAGGTATATCAGGGAGCGTAGAAAGACAAACGGAGGGATAGTGAGGCTGAATAGAATGGATGGTGGGTGGGCAGAGAGTGACAGTGAAAAAGCAGGGATACTGTAAGAATACTTCTGTTCAGTATTCACAAAAGAGGAAGTGGGGGTGGTGCCTAATCCAATTAACAGAAGCACTCTGGAGAGGGGGGGTCGATCCCAGTCGTTTCACAGAAGAAAGGGTTCTGAAAAAACTCCTAAAACTGAAGGTGGACAAAGCAATGGGGCCAGATGGAATTCACCCCAGAATTCTAAAAGAATTAAGCAGAGAACTAATGAAACCACTGACTACCCTTTTTAACAAATCATAGGAGGATGGTGTGGTGCCTGATGACTGGAAAAGGGTTGATGTGATTCCCCTTCACAAAAGTGGGAGCAAGACAGAGGCAGGAAACTACAGACCTGTCAGTTTGACTTCTGTGGTAGGGAAAGTGATGGAATCACTTCTGAAGGAAAGAACTGTTGAGTACCTAGAGGCCAGTGGGGCACAGGACCCAAGGCAGCATGGGTTCACAGTGGGAAGGTCATGTCAGACGGATCTAATTGATTTCTTTGACTTGGTGACCAAAGTAATAGACCAGGAAGGGGCTGTGGACATGGCCTACCTAGACTTTAGCAAGGCATTTGACACAGTCCCACACAAAAGATTAGTAGTCAAATTAACCAGCCTTGGAGTGGGTCCAAGAGTGGTAGCCTGGGTAAAACATTGGCTGAACAACAGGACACAGAAGGTAATTGTAAATGGAGTCCACTCTGAAGAAAGAGGGGTTACTAGTGGGCTACCGCAGGGTTCAGTACTGGGTCCAGTCCTTTTTAATGTCTTTATAAGTGACATTGCAGAGGGACTGGAAGGAAAAGTATGCCTCTTTGCAGATGACACAAAGATCTGCAACAGGTTTGATATACAAGGAGGCATGGAAAGGATGAGAAGGGACTTGGCAAGGTTGGAGGAATGGTCAGAAGTATGGCAGCTTGGATTCAATGCAAAAACATGCAAAGTAATGCAACTGGGAAACAAAAATCGAGGGGAAGGTTACACATTGGGGGGGAGATAGTAACAACAACTAAAATGGAAAGGGACCTGGGGGTAATCATATCAGATGACCTTAAGGTTGGCAAGCAATGTGAGAAGGCGGTAGGGAGGACTCGGGGATACTAGGATATATAGGGAGAGGCATCACCAGCAGAAAACAGGAAGTTGTTATTCCCCTGTGCAGACAGTTGGTGAGACCCCATCTGGAGTACTGTGTCCAGTTCTGGAGACCCCATCTCCACAATGACATAGACAGGATGGAGGCAGTTCAGAGGAGGGCAACTAAAATGGTGCAGGGTCTGCAAGAGAAGCCATACGAGGAGAGGCTAAAGGAATTTAATATGTATACCCTTGAGGAAAGGGGGGACATGATAGAAATGTTTAAGTACCTCAGTGGAATCAACAAAGTCCAAGAGGGTAGCATCTTTCAGAAAAAGAGATGTGCAAGAACAAGGGGACAAGATTTGAAGATAGAGGGGGGACGGCTCAGGGGCAATGTGAAGAAGTATTTTTTCACAGAGGGTGGTGGATGCATTGAACAGCCTTCCTGAGGAGCTTGTGGGGTCTAAAACTGTGGAGAATTCAAGAATGCATGGGACAGACATAAGGCAATTTTTGTGGGGGGGGGTAGGAAGAAATAGGCTGTTGGTTAAATAGGATCTGCAGCTTATCCTGTAAGTAGGGAAATGGGCAGACTAGGTGGGCCAAGCAGTCCTTATCTGCCGTCAAAGTCTATGTTTCTATGTTTACTTACATGGCAACAAAGAATACTGATCTAGCATGTCTAAGAAGGCAAAGGTTCTTGAAGTCTTACAGCTGTCTAACACATCACCTTCTAATGTGGCAAAATAACTTGGGATCTCTGAGTCAGGCCAGTTTCATCAGCACTGATGGGGAAAAATACTCACAGAATGGCTTGTACTATAAATAGCAAGCCCCAAGCAGAAGAGAGAAAAGGAAGGAAAAGATACTCAGTTAGAGGATGCTTTGCTTGTCTGGTTTACACACTTTGCTAGAAAGTGGAGCATGGCTGTTAGGTCCAGGCTTAAAGGGGCACTGTCAGCCTCTAATATCAATTTTTGAATTCACTCACCTACTCATGTTGTTTGGATGTGTCATTGCTGCAGTCTTGTGTGTGTGTGTCCTGCTGTCATTATTATCGTGATGCGTTAATTTAAGTAATTAATAGAAGCATTTTATTTATCGAACACTTGTGGCATGTCTGTCTTTGTTTCTGCTGCTTTACTGCCAACATGCACATTCACGTTCCTGTGGAGGATGAGTGGGGAGGCGTTCATGCACAGACAGGAAATGTCCTCTGCTTCCTATCACAGTCCGTTTATATTTTGGTACCGATGTGTGCTTGAGTCATTTACTTCTCCAAATCAGCGCTAATTCACATCAGCTTGTCTGATCCATTGAGTTCTCCGACCATGTAAATGGAAAAGGTGAGACAACTGCAACGGTAGCAACACCGTTTCATTTTCTTGCGATTTTTAGATTGTTTTGTGGGTGCTAATTAGTAAGTTGTCGCCATGGTTTTATTTTCCAGTGACAGCCCAGCATTGTGCAGTCTATTTGCCCATCACTACAGTATGCCTTTTTCTTTTTTTATTTGATTTTTCCCTATGCTGTGCTACCGCTCAGTAATGGTTCCAACAAGGCGGTGAACCACTGCCTTGCAGATTGTATTATTTGCTGCCTGAATTGTCTGTCACTGTTAGCTCCAGCAATGTGCTGACTGCTTTGTATGCAGATGGTGAGCATCCCCATTATATTCTATTTGCAGCATGGCTTTCCTGTTATGGCTGCAATGTTCAATGGGATGAGTTTTGTGATAGTAAGTGCCAGCATTAATGGAGGCTAAAATGGTGTTGCCGTCCTGGCCATGGCCCCCCCCCACTGTTATTCAAGGGGTACCACAGATGTATTTCACCTCCCCCCACCGCTCACATACTTTCTGATGTTTTTTTTTAATATATTCCCGGACCGTACAAAGCTGCACTGACAAAACGTATATATTGTGCTGACCGCTGAAGGAGCTCTTGTAAAAGGGTGATCCCCGATGCTACTGTTCCCAATCTGCCTGCCTCCCATGCAACTGGGGTACTGGAAACCAAAATCTTCTATTGGTTCTCCCAGATGCGTAGTATTTATATGGCAACTTGGGCAGAATGCACTCATCGCCATAGTAATACTAGGAGAATCATTAGAAGAATTATCTCTATCTCTATTTAATCAAAAAGGAGAGCGCAGCAGCCACTACTTTGAGTGGAATCTCAACAGTCATTAAGCTGTGTGTGTGTTTGTGTCCTCCGGTGACTCTACAGTATAAGCATTTCCCATCACAGTGGTGTAAGGCAAAAAGAATAGGTGCATTATGCCTGTGCTACAATTCTGCTGTGTTTCAATTAATAATAGGGAATTCCCGACAGTGGAGTGCTGTGCCAGTCACATAGTTTACGTATATGAAGAGTGGATAGGTTCTGAGGCTGTTATGGTGCTGAGGTGATGAGTAAACGAGCGTAACAGAATGGACTGTTTTATAAGGTATTTTGCATGGTTTGTTTTAATGTGAATTGTATTTTTCCCACATAAATGGAACTTTTCTAATTGCTTTGATCATTTGAGACAGTTTTGTAACTGTGAGGGGGTTGGTTGTTGGATTCTTCTCTTTATTTACTCAGTTTACTAATACTGATTTCATATGTTGCTTGGTTAGCAATTGAGTGGTGTTAGGTTTTAAATAGGTTTCAGTTTGTATGTGAGTGTAGTGTTGGTGTGTGTGGTTGGGTGTGTGTTTTTTGTTCTGTGTGTGAGATTGGATGGATGCCTGTGAGTGTGGTTTTATCCTTGGTTATGTGTGGTTTTACTTTGTTTTTAAAGTGATCTGACTAATTTATTGTGAGGTGACAGAATTATGTGTAGAGGCTTCCATATTGTAATGCTCACCTACTCTGCTGACCACCTGTGGGTGCTCTGTCCTTCCACATGGATTCCCCTGACTCTCCCAGTGTAGGTCCGGAGCTGCTGTCAGTAGGAGGGAACCCTACAAAGGAAGAGCACTGACTGCAGTGGAGGTCAAGGGAATGATGGCATGGAAGGTAGGAATGGAGTGATTCAGACCAGCAGACATCTGGGAAGTAGATGGATTGAAGAACAAGGAATCTCATAACTGATTCCTTCCCCATGTCCCTGCCAAATTTCATTGGGCAGCAAGTAGTCTGTCCGGCCTTTGCTGCTGATCCTTTTTGACTGTTGTATATAATGCAAGATCAATTAAGCCATAAGATGCAACCATGGGCCATGTTAATGTTCTATTTAATCACCCCCTGGGGTTGTAATGTGGCTCGAGGTACAGCTGATGCCCATATTGCCCCAAGGTGGTGATTAACCTGAACATTAATATAAGCCCTGGGATTACCTTATTGCTGCTATAAAAGGGTATACTAAATTAGAATATTTTTTTTTTTTAGAATGCACCTTTTTAAATGTACACGAGGTGCTACCGAGTGCCATATTGCCCCTAGTAGGTGAGAAACTGACTGTTAATCTGACTTCTGGGACTGCCTTATCGCTATTATAAAATTATCTCAAAATCAAATTGTTAATGTAATTTTTAAACATTTTCCTCATTAAGAACGCTATTTTTAATAGGTCATTTAGCAATAGTTAAAGAATGCTGGTTCAGAATCAGAATGCATCATCCCAGTCATTCGGTAGTGATAGAAGAATGGAATGCTATCAGGAAGAATTCACCTGTCATGGTGATCAGGCTGTACATGACAGTATAACAGATTAGTGTAGGGCTGTCAGAATCCTTACAGCCAATCATATTTCATGTACTCCATCCTGCACATCTTAACATAGTGTACTAGGTATGTTTGGGGGCAGCAAATTGTCTCACTATAAAATGATCAACATGCTTGCTCCAGACTGCAGTAAATTGCGATATCCTTCAGCACAGACTGCTCTTCTGTGCCACTTGCGCTGGATGGTTGGGGGGGCAGGGTGTTAGCTGTGAATGCATCTTCACGTTATAATTATGTATTGTGATGTCTAGCCAAGATGCAATGTCCTTCATTATTATGTAAGTGGTTGTGGAGCCTGTTAATGGCTCTCATTTGAAACAAATCAATTCCAGTACTTTAATTATTGCCTCATTAGCACCATACTCAAGTTTCAGCAGAAGGTGTTTCTGTCAACTCTGACAACTCCTGCAAACCTTTTTATTGTTTTTAGTTTTGGATTTTCTTGAGGTTGACAGTATAGTGCCATTACTGTTTGTCACTGTTTTTATGTCAGCCAGTTCTGCATCTTTCTTAACATTGCCTCTGCAATCACATAGCCTCATACATAGCCAAGCTTCTGAACCCAGACACATATGCGTAGTCTGCAGCTAAGGATCATGTGTGCCACCTATTCTGTCCTGTGCTCCTTTTCCTACTGTGCTACAGTAGTCCAAGCTTGCTTTCTGTGTAACTTGTGCCAAAGCCCTGTCTTTCTTTCTCTGGTCACCTACTGACTATCCCACCTATCCTGGCCTCATGTCACAGTTCAGCAGCCATTACACATGCTGATAGGCTTGTCCTCCTGTCTCCCTCTGCACACTGTATTCTTTGATTACATATAATTTGAGCTTAAATCCGGCCCGGTGGTGCTGAGGATTGAGGCGCTGGATGCCACACCTTGTGCCACATCGTCGACCTGTGTTCAGGAATGTATCTGAATCATTCAGAGGTTGGAGGGTGTAAGGACTGAGTGTCCAGACTGTACTCCTTCCCCTGGCTGAAACACAGAAACAGAGACTATGACGGCAGATAAGGACCGCTTGGCCCACCTAGTCTACCCATTTCCCTACCTAGCTACCTACTGGATATGCTGCAGATCCTAGTTAACATACTAACATACTAATAAGTCAGCAGAATAGGCCTAATGGTCTCTCATGTATAGCCAGCACCCCTACTGGGCGCCCGATTTGCACTCCCCCACCACCACGTAAGGCCCACCAGTTTTCTCAGAAGGGGACTTCCACGGCTTCAACCTCCCCCTGAACCTATGCCAGCCCCTCTCGAACCCCTCCACAGTATACTCCTCCACCAGGCCCCTGGGCAGCGTATTCCATGGTTCCATCACCCTCTCAGTGAAGTAGCACCTCCAACAGCCTACTTCTTCCTACCCCCACAAGAATTGCCTTGTGTCTCTTCCATACATTCTTGAATTCCCCCACTCTTTTTGACCCCACAGCCTCCTCAAGAAGGCTGTTCCATGTGTCCACCACCCTCTCTGTGAAAAACAAAACTCTCTGACATTGTCCCTGGGCTGTCCCCCCTCTATCTTCAAATCATGTTGCCTTGTTCTTGCACATCTCTTTTTCTGAAATATACTACCCTCTTGGACTTTGTTGATTCACTTGAGGTACTTAAAAGTTTCTATCATGTCACCCCGCTCCCTTCTTTCTTAAAGGGTATACATATTAAGCTTCTTCAAGTCTCTCTTTGTATGGCTTCTATTGCAAACCCTGCATCATTTCAGTTGCCCTCCTCTGGACTGCCTACTCTGGGTGGGGGGGTTTATGCTGCATACATCAGCACAAGAGGGGTTTTGCATTCTTACAGTGTGCTTGGCTTCCTCCGTGGAGTTGGACATTACTACACTATGAGGCACTTGCTTTCCTCTTCCTCCATCTCCTCACCTAGCCTCAACCCCCTTCGATCACCCTCTTTATCCCTTCCACTGCCCTACTTTCGACCCCTTCTCCTTCTCCCCACCTAGCATCACCCCCCTTGATCAACCCTCTCACATTGCCTCCTCCACTCTTGAGCTATGCTCCATTGCTTTTGTCACTTCATTCTTATTATGTTATCCCCCACGCCTTCACCTTTATTTATGCAATTTACATACTTAAAGGAGAACCGTAGCAATGATGCCTCCTTATCCGTAAAGCTGACCCTCCGGTTTAGCTGCTTCGCCTAAGCGGCAATTTTTTCTTTTTGCATCAAGAGTTCAGTTTATTTTGTAAACGTCTGTGAGCCGGGAAGTGGCTGGCGCTGGGGTTTCCACAGAGTGAAAAGTGCGCTGTTCTGCCTACTTGTGGCCAGCGTAGTGAGGTGCCACATTTAATACATCTTCTAACGGAGCCTCTAGCGCTGGGCTATACTTCCGGGTTCATGGACGCTATAAAATAAACTGAACTTTTTGTGGTGCAAGAAAATGTCGTGGAGCAAAAGCAAACCGAGGATCAGCTTTATGGGATAAGGAAGTACTCATTTGCTATGGTTCTCCTTTAAAAGTTTAAATCCTGTTCCATCACTCTCACTTCTAGTCTCCAATGAGTACTGATCTAATTCCACACACCTATGCTTGTATGGATGCCACTGCTTACTCAGCACCATCTTGTTAGCCATTCTCTAAACCCACTCCATCCAATTTAAGTTCTTGCATGGGTGTGGTCACTTGAACTGGACCCCTGTACTCAATGTACAGCATTACCATTGTTTTTTATGCTTGCTTGCTCGCATGCTCAAGAAACATCTTGCGACAATGTGACTCTTGGAGGTGTGTGCGTGACCTGGCCAATGCAGTGCTTGCTGGAGCGGGCATGTCTGTGTTGCGCCAATGGATGGGCGAGCTGTGGATGACTGCATCTTGGCTGCAGTGACTTTCACTTGAAAGGAAAGAGCCACTGCAGTCTGGAGCGGCATGCTGTCTGAATGCAGCATATGAAGGGAACAATGTTCTGCGGTTTACAAACATAGCATAACATTTGAGAGAGGGGAGTCTTTTTAACCTGCCCGTTTTCACCCTCCCACAGGGACGTCCATTTCTTTTTGAGAAGCTGGTAGTGGTGCAGTTATGTTCAGTAGTAGCATGTGTTTGTATCATAGGCACTGGAACCAGGGGGCGGAGGGGCAAGAGCTCCACCAGTGTTTTTGTGCACTAGGAGATAGCCTCTGCTCTGCAGTGATTATTATGAACATTTTTTCTGTGACTGTCATTGCCTGACAGTGTTGCAGTGCCTGGCTGGAGTGGAATCTGTTCTGCAGCCGCACCCCCATGCTGCCCTGCCACTAAACAAAACAAAAGAAACACCTGCTGTGTTAAATACCTCAGCCAGCAAAGTTGTAAAGTAGAGTCGTTATTATAACACCTCTACTTACAACTCCTGAACTTAACTGTTCATTCAAGCAGCTTGGCTAGGCAGTATTAACACTTCCGTCTCATCTCCCCTTTGTTTTTGGGACTTTGTTTCAGGAGGAGGACTTAGCACCTAGTTAGCCAGTAAGCCATTAGCCTAAGCCATAAGCCGTAAGCCAGCTGCCAGATAACTGCATCAAGACTCAAGTAATGTGCCCTGCCTCCGCTTCACTGGCGCCTCTCAGTCTACTAAAATAAATTGAAATTAAAGTAGTCCTTTTTTTTTAATGTCCCGACTCCTGTGGAAGTTCCGAGCCAAGCGACCCTGCCCCCCCACCGAGAACGAGAAGTGAAGTGATCTGATGAAAGTGAATGAAGAAGCAAGCCATGTGCCAGGGCTAGTAGCCAGAGAGTATAAGGGGTAGTCACACTCACACACACACATTCCCCAAATGCAACATTTCTCCGGCTGACTTCTTCTACTTCCTGGCTTTTGATTTCCTTGTTTTCTAAAATTGCACTTCAGTGCAGCCATTACATTTTCCAAAAAGTCGGTAATTCCTTTTATTTATTTCCTTGTGTGTTTCCATGTAAACGAAAACATAGCTGACTTTAGTAAATAAGAAGAGGAGGGGCTGCTGATAGCTCGACTCCCCCCCCACCACCCCACGACTTGCATTCGTTGATTGATAAAAGAAGCATGTGCCTTTTGACCGCCAATCCTCAGTCATTATCTTGCCAACAACCACCACCATTAAATCATCTTGCCTCAGAGAAGTGGGTATGGCGCGAGACAGCACATTGTTCAAAAGAAGAACTTGCACTGTCCTACAAATTCTAAATAATACTCTCAAAATAGTTTATCATTAGGAGATAAAGGGGTTATTTATCTATTGATTTATGTTAATTTTTTAACCAGGAAAGGCACAGTAATCTATGATTGCTTGTTTCCAGATGTGTCCCGAGGGCGGGTTACGTGGACCAGTTTTTTTTTTTAATTAATATTATTATTGTATGGGTAAATAGTGTCCCTGAGATGTCGCTTGGCTAATTCGATGGAGGCAAAGTCACAAACAGAAACATTTATGAATACATTATTTACTATATATGGGGTCTCCATGACTCAACAGTACCGAGGGGGAGGGCTATCCCTCATCATGACCTCTTTTACGGGCTTGCCAGCTTCCTACAAGATAGGGTTCAATGATACCAAATATGTCATCACCTGACCCAAAGATAAGACCTGCTCCTTGAAAATTGCGACTCTGCAGACTGAAGACACTGCCACATATTTCTGTGCAGCCAGCCAACATGGTGATTCAAGGCAGCTCCTCCCCCTCTCAAAAAGTGCATACTCAGTACACGTTAATCAGATTATTCGAGCACCCGCACTTTGTGCTGGTGCTAAGTATTACTATCTGTTATGTTTTAAAATTTAATCTGGTCTTGTTCAACAAACTCACACTGCAACAGGAATAGAGCAGCTTTCATTTTTATTCAGGAGCCTCTCTCTCTCAACAACAATACTCTCTGTCAGCTCTCTTTCTAGCTTACACATATCGGAACGCTGCCCTCAAGTGGCAGAGTAACGCAATGCATTACCATTTCACATACATAACATTTCCTCCCCACTAAATTATATTGTTACCAAATGAACAAGTATTAGCATTATTCGCTATTATTAAGATGGTTTATACTATGCTAGAGGTAGGGGGTAGACTGCCCCAGGCCTCGAACAAGTCAAGGAGATTATTCTGCCCCAATAATCTGATCTGGCTCTCTAACTACACAAAACATTTATTTCTTTTAAATATCTCACAGGTTCAAATGATCTGGAGGTTTTGAAATTCGGGATGGATAACGTCTATCGTGAGCAACCCTTGGCATGGCTGCCCTGTCTGGTACCTCCCTCCGATCCTCGGTTGATGGTTGTACAACCTCACCATTGCTCCTCTCCACCTCCTCCTTTACATCTTCAGAAGGTGTTGAGACTTCTGTAGTGGGGCTTCTGTAAGCTACGGCAGATGGAATCCACATTTCCTGTGGGTTTTCTTCCCTAGAGGTGTCCCCATCTGTGCGCTGCTGAAGATCTAGGAGCTGTTCAGCATGACGTTTCCATTTCACTCCAGATTCAACATCAACTGTATACGACACTGGACCCGTCTGAGATGTCACCACACCAGGGTTCCACTTTTCCCCTTCCGGTAATCTCGAACAAGCACTTCTTGACCAACAATGAACTGCCTGTCCTTTGAATGAGCTTGCCGGTGTAGTATTTGAGATTCTTGGTTCTTCAAAACCTCTGATGCCACATCTGGCTTAAGCAAATCAAGACGGGAGCGAAGCTTACACCGAAAAAACAACACTGCTGGAGATTCCTTTGTTGTAGCATGGGGTGTATTTCGGTATGCCAGCAGGAAGTTATCCAACTTGTGTTGTCAGGTCAAAGACCCCTCCGATTTCAGAGCAATCTTCATGGTTTGTCAGCTAAAACGCCTAGGCCATTAGTAGAGGGTGATATGGGACACTCTGAATATGCCTCCACCATTGGACTTCAAAATGCTACAAAGCCACTAGAAATAAATTGTGGTCCATTATCACTGACCAGCTGTTCAGGAATCCATGTAGCATAAATAGTCCTCTCAGCACTTGAATGGTCTTACTGGTAGTAGTAGCGTCCATGACTTGAATTTCGGGCCACTTTGAGTGGGCATCTACAACAATTAAGTACATGTGTCCCTCCCATGGCCCCACAAAATCTACATGAATGCGCTGCCTCAGTGCACCTGGCCACATCCAGGGATGTAGAGGTGAGGGACACAGCATTTTCTGAACACGCTGACAGGTAGTGCATGTTTTTGCTTGTTGCTCAATTTGCAGATCAATCCCTGGCCACCAAATATAGCTTCTAGCTAAAGCCTTCATTCTCACTACACCCGGGTGTCCCACATGTAGCTCATCCAGAACACGAATACGTAGTTTTGAAGGGACAATCACCCGGACACCCCACATCAAGCAACCTTGCTGTACTGAAAGCTCATTACGTCTGGTGTAGAATGGTGACAACTCACCGTGAATGTCCTGGTTCACAGTAAAAGTCCCTTTTGTTACTAAGTCCAAGACTTGAGACAACACAGGATCAACTTTTGTCTCCTTTTTAATTTCAGAGCTTGTGATAGGTAATTTCTCAAGCTGACTGATGTAGAAGACATTGACAGTGTCCACCTTGTCACTGTGTGCTACCTGCAGAGGCAATCTTGAGAGCCCCTCAGCATTGCCATGAAGAGCCGCCTTCTTGTATTCAATACGGTAGTTGTGAGCTGATAACAAGAGAGCCCAACGTTGCATTCTGGCTGCTGCCATGGAAGGAATACCTTTGTGGGGGCTGAAAATGGTTGTGAGGGGACGGTGACCAGTGAGGAGTGTGAATTCCCGACCATAAAGGTATTGGTGGAATTTGCGAACTCCGAACACTATTGCCAAAGCTTCTCTCTCTCTATTTGGGCATAGTTTTGTTCAGCTTTGCTGAGAGTTCTGGATGCAAAGGCAATTGGCTTTTCGTTCCCATTCAGTAGAACATGAGAAAGAACTGCTCCCACCCCATAAGGTGAGGCATCACACGCCAGTCTGATGCTCAGCTGTGGATTATAGTGAATGAGCACATCTTGAGAAACAAGCTGCTTTTTAGCCTTCTTAAACGTGCTCTCACAGTCCTTTGTCCAACACCAGGACTTCCCCTTGCACAGCAAGCCATTTAGTGGGTTGAGGATCGTAGCCAGATTAGGAATAAACCTGCCATAATAATTTAACAGGCCCAAGAACCACCGTAACTGGCTCACATTTTCCGGTGCTGGGACGTCCACAATCGCTTTTTCTTTCTCAGGTGATTTGTGTAAGCCCTCTGCATCTATGGTATGACCCAAGTACTCCAATGAAGTCTTGAAAAATTCACACTTCTCCTTCTGGACACGCAAGCCAAAATCTTCCAATCACTGCAGAACTGCATCCAGGTTCTTCAGGTGCTCTGCATCATTCCTTCTGGTCACCAGTATATCATCCAGGTAACAGTGAACATTTGGAAGACCTCGTAAAACCTGGTCCATAGCTCGCTGAAATATGGCTGGAGCTGATGCAATGCCAAAAGGTAGGCAATTATAGCAGAAGAGACCCTTTTGGGTGGTTATTGTGAGATATTTCTTTGAGTTTACATCTACTCTCATTTGTAGATAAGCATGTGACAAATCCAGCTTACTGAAGCATTGGCCCTGTGCCAGCGATGCAAACAAGTCTTCGATGCGTGGAATCGGATACTGTTCCACACACAGAACTGGATTTATGGTTACTTTAAAGTCTCCACATATTCGCACTGACCCATCTTTCTTTACCACTGGCACTACTGGTGTTGCCCAGTCACTACACTGTACAGGTGACAAGACTCCAGCTTCAGTTAGGCGAGTTAATTCGGCCTCCACTTTCGGTCTGAGTGCATAAGGTACTGGGCGAGGTTGACAAAACTTTGGTTTGTGCTGTGGCTTCAAAAACACTCTTGCCTCAATGTCCTTCATTGTGCCTAGCTCCCCTTTGAATAAAGGAGCATGTTTGTGCAACACTGCTTCTAGAGTGTTGTGGTCACCCGTATTAACAGTCCTTATCTCCTGCCAGTTGAGGCGTATTTTCTTCAGCCATTCTCGGCCTAAGAGTGAAGGGTAGTTACCTTTAACCACGTACAAAGGCAGTAGTGCCATTTGCCCATTTATTTTCACCTGCACCTTGATGACACCTTCAGGTGAAATTGCCTCGCCAGTGTATGTCCTCAGTACAACGTCAGTCATTTGCAGGGGTAGATGTCTCAACATAGTTTCATACTTGTCTGTAGAAATCAATGAGACTGCCACCCTTGTGTCCAATTCCATTTTCAGTGGTTTCCCTTCATTTTCAGGTGTTACACAGATGGTTGCTGTTTCCCCTTTAAGAGTCAGCATGTGCAATGCTAATTCAGTATCAGTGTCATCACTGCACGTTCCCTGTGTTTCCACACGATGTACTTCTCTCTTTCTACATTTCACAAATTGCTTCCCTTTGCTTCCATTGATTTCCCCTCCTTTCTTTTTCCCTCTGCACACTTGCCCAATGTGGCCTTTCTTCCCACAGTTATGACATGTCTGTTCTTTAAACCAGCAGTCCTTATCACTGTGATTAGCCTTGCCACAACGACCACATTTGTTAGGCTTCCTGGGAGAAGAGAAGGATAAAGCATTTACTTTCAGGGAATCACTTAGGTGCTGAGCCTCCCGTGCAGCTGTTTCCACTGATACAGCGATCTCTATCACTTTCTTGTATGTCAGTCCCGCCTCCGTTAAGAGACGCTTCTGTGTCGCTTCACTTTTCAAACCGCACACAAATCTGTCTCGGAGGGCATCATCTAAATGGGTGCCAAACTCACAATGCTCAGCTAATTTCTTTAGAACAGCCACATACTGCGCAACAGACTCACCCTCTGTTTGATTCCGTTTGTGAAAGCGAAATCTTTCAGCAATCACCAGAGGCTTAGGAGAGAAATGTGTCTGTAAGACCTCCACAATACTGGAAAAAGTTTTCTCCCCGGGCTTTTCTGGTGCTATAAGACTTCTCAGCAAACTGTACGTTGTGCTGCCCATGACACTCAGTAACACAGCCACTTGTTTTTCATCACTTATATCATTTGCTGTGACAAAATGTCCAAATCTCTCAATATAAGTTGTCCACTGTTCCACATTTTCATCAAAGGCATCAATATGTCCTATAGTCGCAGCCATCTTTTGAGTTTCTCGCAGGTTCACTCGTGGGTCCAAAAGTTACGTCTCAGGAAAACCCTCACAGCAGTAATTCGTTCTAGTAAGGTACAGGAGAGTAACTAAACACCGCATCGCCAATTATGTTATGTTCTAACATTTAATCTGGTCTTGTTCAACAAGCTCACACTGCAACAGGAATAGAGCAGCTTTCATTTTTATTCAGGAGCCTCTCTCTCTCAACAACAACACTCTCTATCAGCTCTCTTTCTAGCTTACACATATTGGAATGCTGCCCTCAAGTGGCAGAGTAACGCAATGCATTACCATTTCACATACATAACACTATCTAGTTACAAAACTGAGTTAAATGACCATTCAGGGAATCGGGAACCCTTTAGTAAGAAGAAAAGTCCCCCCCAACACACACACACACACACACTTTTTTCTAAAATCGCACTTCAATGCAGACATTACATTTTCCAAAAAGTCGGTAATTCCTTTTATTTATTTCCTTTTGTGTTTCCATGTAAAGGAAAATATAGCTGACTTTAGTAAATAAGAAGAGGAGGGGCTGCTGATAGCTCGGCTCCCTCCCTTCACCACCCCACGACTTGCATTCGTTGATTGATAAAAGAAGCATGCGCCTTTTGACCGCCAATCCTCAGTCATTATCTTGCCAACAACCACCACCATTAAATCATCTTGCCTCAGAGAAGTGGGTATGACGAGAGACAGCACATTGTTCAAAAGAAGAACTTGCACTGTCCTACAAATTCTAAATAATACTCTCAAAATAGTTTATCATTAGGAGATAGAGGGGTTATTTATCTATTGAGTTATGTTAATTTTTTAACCAGGAAAGGCACAGTAATCTATGATTGCTTGTTTCCAGGTGTGTCCCGAGGCCGGGTTACATGGACCAGTTTTTTTGTTTTTTAGTTAATATTATTATTGTATGGGTAAATAGTGTCCCTGAGATGTCGCTTGGCTAATCCGATGGAGGCAAAGTCACAAACAGAAACATTTATGAATACATTATATACTATATATGGGGTCTCCACTAGTAGTAGTAGACTCTTTCAAATACATTGGAGTCACCTTAGTAGACCCTGCTCTGGATTTTAACCTGCACCTGTCAGCAACCTGCAAAACAGTAAACATGAAGCTTGGGGTCACCTATAAAACCAGGTGTGCCCTTAACTGCAGCCGTTAGGCTGGCTATTGCACTGGGTATCCTACTGTCTCACATATTGACTAGTTTCTTACTTGGCTGCTACAAAGGGTGTTATAAAAACAGAATACGTGTTACAATAGCATTTGTTCCTTTGCCTTTCAGTGGCCAGGTTTACATCAGGCCCCCCAAATCTTGGTTCTCCTTCTTCCTATCGTCTTTTCACCGCTTACTGTAACATTGACAATATTATCAGAACTGGTACACCAGGTACCCTTGCCAGCATGGTAAAGCATGCCTTGCAGGTCTACCTTTTGATCTGTGGCTCTGTTAGTACTGGTCCCTAAATGTGCTACTAAGATGGGGAACAGGCTTTCTCTGTATTTGCTCCCAGGCTCTGGATCTCCTTTATACAATGCCCCTTAGATGTTCTCAGTCTCATCAGGTTTTTAAGAGAGAATTTCATAAGCTCTTCCTGTCTAATGATAAGTGTTTGTGTAATTAATATATTGTTTTATTACTTAACTCGGCTTTACCTTTTGCACTCACTGTAATTGTATTCTCAAATCTGTTATCTCTATGCACTGTGTTGATTGTTTTGTGTTCTTCCTGTATCTTGCCAGCCCACCTGGTGTAATTGTATTTAGTGTCCCTGCAATGTTGCTCATTTATTATCTGTAACTCTTCTGGGTCCTGCCTCAAAATAGGCAATATTTTTGTCTAGTGCCTCTACCAGGTCAACAAAAACTAAATAAATAAATACATTGGTAAATATTCAAAGTAAGGAACAAGGCAGTTAATAACTACTAAAATTAATTGAAATTACAAAAACTTGTGGAGAGCTGGCTGTTTTACTTAATTGTTTTGAAGAGTCCAAATTTCAAAGGTTGCCATCAGACAAAACATTAGTGAGTGAAGACCTATAGGCTGTATAGAGCTTCACAGGCGCTAAAGCCTCATTCATTCACTCCAATGCCTGGTAGGGAAAGAAACACTTTTTAAAGGGGGAGTGTTGGCCAGGACGACACAGGAACCTGGTGTTTTTCTAATCTTCTTTTTAAAAAAGGTGGTAACCCTTATCTCAGGGCCGGACGTACTTGTGGTTATTTACAGTACTGCATTAGTTCAAGATTTAAAGCTGTATGTGTTGTTTGTTTTCTACCCCATCTACACTCACCCCCCGATCATGCAAAGAGAAAGGGGCTACAGTTACAGCACCATCTATCTGCACGAGTTCCACCTCTCTCTGCAGTACCACACCCCGAGAGGGGGTACTAGCTTACTCTTCATCCTGGACCTTCCTCAGTGAGCCTCCCCCCACTCAGCAGAGACCATCCAAAACCACAGACACCCTACTTACTGTTAGGCCCCCCCTCAGCATGGACATACTGTAGGACATGGAGTGCCTCTGACCAGCGTCACTCTCGAACATCTTGTGGTAATGTTTTAATGTCCAGTCCGATCCTAACAACTCTCTCCGGCCTGAAAGAATAGTAACACACTGTCCTGCAGTGCATTTACATGCATACAGTTAACCAGTAAACGCAGTGTTAACGGGATATACCGGGAGAAAAATCAGTGTCCAGGTAACCAAAACTGCATGTGAACGTGGTGATGGTTGGTGACATAGTAGTTTGACGTCTGCCATACTAGAGAGTCTGTGTTTGCAAGCAGATAAGTGAGGGATATATAAAAAGATGTAAGGAGAATGGAAATAAATATGTCAGTTGTTTCGTTTGTGTATATCACTCCAAACCACAACCATGCCGTCTAAAGCCGTCCCCCCTTCCCACAGTGCATTACATATGGGTACAAGTGCAAATCATTTTGCAGAGCAGGCTGGCTCCTCGCCTGTTTCCCCTTCTAAACCCCTATGAACTCATGACATTGGTCATCCCTAGTAATTCTGTGCCCCCCCCCACTGTATTCCCACCTCAGGTTTGTCCCTGGTATTCAGTAGACCCCCACCCCTTCTTAAACCTCCTAATTATTTTGGTAATGCCCAACGCCTCCCCACCCAAACTTTACTTCCAGTCCACAAGCCTCTGCCCCAGACCGCTTTGTTGAGACACCTGGTCTAGAGATCAGGTACGTGAGGCCAGCAAGCTGCTGATCTTAGCTCCATGGCTTATGGCTATACCAGTGCTGGAATTACCATGGACGCCCCTGCCCCTTTAAACTTATGTTGTCCAGGTGGAATTTGGACTTTTACCTATGTCACTACCTGCACTCAGAACTCTGAACATGAGCTGTTGACCTAACGGATCAGTGTCCATTGTTCTGAATCCATGCAGTGAGGTACTCACAACCTCAGCACTGTGGCGCTGTGCCTGGCATGACTACACTATTTCAATGCCATTCCTACACCACATCTGTCTAACTCCTTTACATCCAATGCTAACATCAGCAAGCAAACATTTGGCATTGACAAATGCTTGTTTGACTAGTCATCAGAAATTCCCTCTTTCTGCTAGTAACAACCCCTCCAAAAGCATGCCAGCATCCCATTTTCCTGCAACTACCACTTTACCGGATCGGCTAACTACCGTAATGTCGCTTGATATTATAAGCACCGTATCTGTCTACCACCTAATTCAGCCAGTTTCCTCCACCCCCGGGACTGTAAGCTGCCTGTTGGGTTTTACACCACAAGTACATCACCACACACTTTTTTGACATATAATTTAATTTTCTAAGTTTCCAACCACACCTACTGAATCTGTAGGCTCTACATCATGGCACACCACACCCCCGGGTGACCACCTGATTAATTAATTTCATAGTGTCTGTGCATAGGTGCACCCCTCCCTCCATCTGGTCAGCTACATCACTGATGATGATGTTTTAAGTGAGAGGTCCCAGTACTGACCCTTGGGGCATGCAGCTCATCACTACCTTCAACCTGCACTGTACCCAGTTTACCACCACTCTCTAGCTTGAGCCCATCAACCATATTTCCAGCCTCCTTTTTATTTTCTGTCTCTCCACTAAGCTTTACAGCATAGTTAATAGCCTTCTGTGCTGGACGGTGTTGAAGGCCTTACAGAAGTTCACATAGGTCGGGTTCACTATCCATTCCTGGTCAATCACCTGTGACCAGTGGCATTCCTGGAATTCATTATAGCTTTCGACAGCATCCCAGATGCAAGGTAGAGAAAACCCGAGCAGCCTGGCTATGGGACCAACAGGCCTTATTGATTGTATATAACCAACTGGGTGACAGGACACAGAGGGCTGTAGTGCTACAGGGATCTGTGTTGCATTATGTCCTCTTTTATACTTGCCCAAGCAGCACTGCATAGGGGCTTGAAGAGAAGGTATGTCTCTTTATGGATGATGATAATATCCACAATAGATTCGACACTGGTGGGGTTTGGGGTGAATGTGAAAGTACCTAAAGATGCTAGAGGAGTAGTCGACAATATGTTCACTTCTATGCAAATGCTAGTGGTAGGGTCACAAAAATTTTAGGTAGAATTGCCAAAAGGCATGGGGGCATGATGGCCACCAGTCATGAGAGAGACCAGGGGGTTATTGAATCTCAGGAAGTAAGGTTAACCAAATAATGTTATACTGCTGCTGGTAAAGCCACTGTGATGCTTGGGTGCATATGGTGAGCCACTTGGATGCTGTGGTGCATAGGCAGAGGTATCAACCGATGAAACAAAGGCAGCTGTTATTGACATGCACAGCTCACAAGAGCACCCTCATCAGGAGTACTGTGTCAGTTCCTAGCTGCTGCATAGCCAGAAGAATAAACACAGAACTGAGCTAGTCCATAGAATGGAAAGCAAAAAACTGATTAAATGACTGCATCAAATGTCATATTGGGAAAGACTAGAGGATATCAAAATATATTCCCAAGAGGAATGGACTGAGAGGGTAGATATGATGATGTGGCACATCGCACTGATGAAAGAATGGGTGCAGATTCAGTGGTCCGGATGTTGGGACGCGCTGCATGGCCAGCACTTGATGTTGCTCAAGCGTGGTCTTGGAAACAGTCGTAGTCATGGAGAACCAACAATATGGGGTTACACTGTACCTATAATAGCTGCCTTGTGTTATTTTCAGCTGTTTATTTGATCTTACTTGCCTGTTCTGGCTGTTGGTCTGACTCTGTTATGTGGTCATTCCTGAGTTTCATGGTATCATTATTGAATCATTATGTCCACTGATTATTTTGATCCTTTGGGTTATTTTCACAATTTTTTTCCCTTACAGTCCTCTATGGCAAACCACATGTCTAATGTGGACAGTATCGAGTCCACGTCATCAGAAAGTCATGAAGCATCTGTCCCCCAGAAAAAAGTCATGTTGGACATCTGATGTGCTGTGTCAGAGCAGCTGTGTAGTGCGCTCAATGCATGTGGTAGGTGTAAGCAATAGTCCGTAAATAGTTTTATGTTTTTGCTGTGAGCCAGTACTCCACCCTCAATCTGCAATAATGGATCCACTTATGGCCTTAGTCTGATGCAAGTACCATTAAGGGTATGTTCTGTAAACACTTTTAACATGGTTATAAAAAATCCAGTAACTAATTGGCTGAGGAGTGCAGAACTTGACGCTTTTAGCTCACTATGACCATAGTGAAAAAAGGGCCAGTATCCTCTTCAAATATGCAACCAAAAACCTTTATCCATTGCCCTAGAACTAAAACTGTGTGAATTAAAACTAACATAATGATTAATTGAATTTGCCCTCTTCTTATGGACAACTTGAACAGTGAAGTGTGACAGTACTGACAGTTTTTAAGACATGATGTTTCTTGATGAGGAAAATCCACCCTACTATCTGCACCTCCTTACTGGTTAAACACAAATATAACAAACGCTCGTGTTTCATCTTTGGCTGTCTGCTGTGTGAAATCAAGCCTGAGCAGAGCTGAGCAGATATCTGAAGTTTTGTATCCCATACAAAGTCAATATTGTAGCTATTTACGTTCAGCGCAAGACCACTATCTTAAACAGCCTTTTGGGTACTTTGTAGTTTAATATCTTTGCAAGTGTTATGTGTATTTTTTTTGTGGGTATTTTTTTTGGTTATGTGATTTGCACTATTGATCTGAAATATTCAGGATTGATGTGGCTTGGGCCACTTATGTGTCTTTAGTTAGTTTTGTGCAAAATATATTACCAGAAATGGATAGTCAACCTGCTTGTGTCCAATTGTTGCTGCCTTTGCTCCAACCCATCACCTAAATTAGTACTGTGCAGCTAATAAATTAGTATTTGTTACAACTAGCATTCACATGTAATTACCAGTTGGTTGCAGGGTACCTATGCAAGGGTGTACAGTAAATGTGGTTATGTACTGACTGCATGCCGAGTAAGTCCTGCCTTACTTTTTGGTTATGTTAATTCTACAATTTTCAGAGCCCCTCAACCTCCGTCTCCACGCCAGAGTCCAGGACATTTCTGGGCTCATTCTCCAGATTCTGACTTCACTGCTGCATTGGCACAGGACATGCAATTCGCAATTCTGTTACACAGACTCGAGGGCCACAAACATGAGGAAGAAGTTGCAGTACTCAACATGCACGTGGCAGAGGTCATGGGAGAGGTGTGGCTCATTCACTTGTGCAATCCATCGATGCAGCCATGTTACCACACGCAAGCAATGTATCCTGTGTTCAGATTCAAAGATGGTCTTTGACTGTACATTATGCTTATTCATTTTTGTTTGTTTGTTTGTTTTTCTTTGCGACAACTGTTTTATGGTTTGGTTTTCCTTTTCAGTATGTTATTATTGAAAATATTATGTTATTTGCTATAATATGTGACTTTTCTGGGTATTGTCTTGCCAATGGCACAGTATGTTACAGACACAGGCACAGTAGACATCAGCACGGCATTAAATATGCCAGTCGTTTTTTTTTTAAATAACAATCACACATGACATTACTTGCCATATCTTTTCCAATACACAGGACAATAAGTAGTGCACTGTGAACTAAATGTGATATGTATAGTCTCAAAAGATAGTGAGCCATTTTCAAGGGATAAAAGAATGAAGGCTAAGTATTTCAGTACATGGAAACAATAGACAAATACCAGAGGTGCTTCAGTAAGGACAAGTATTTACTGGCCATGTGGTGCTGAGGGTTGAGGTGCTGGATGCAACACCTCTCACTGCACTGGCAACCCGTGTTTGGGAGCAAGCTCTGGTTGATGGGTGTCATCAGGGGAGGAAAGGATTGAGCGTCCAGAGGACAGCTCTACTCTCCTCTTCTCTTCTCTCCTCTCCTGGGGAGGATGGGCTTGCAGTCCTGCCACAGCAGCAACTACCAGTGGAGACTGGTAGCACCAAGGCCAGGATCGCCTACGCCACTGGAGGAGGCAATGGTGAATGCTCATGAGGGGGTTGGGAGAGCATGCCCAGTTTGTGCTGAGAGTCACTGCATGTCCGTGCCTCCTCAGGGGTCACGTCATGAGCCAGCATAAGGAAAAACCCCTGCCAGAGGGAAACAAATGGTGGTAAAAAAAAAAAAGAGCAAGTATTTATGATTGTATGTCTGCAGCGGACTAGTCCATTACACATCACAACTATATAATATGAACAATACGAACAACTTGGTGTCCATAGAGGCTATAGTTTTCCATACATGCTACTTCTGTATATTTGAATGCGCTATGCATGCCAAAGACCAGTACAGTGGAGAATAATCACATTTTTAAAAATTTCGCTGTGACAAGGTTTGAATTCTAACCCAGTTTATTTTGTCCTTTTTTATCATTAAGGGAGCAATCACCAGTAAGAGGGCAGATTTACTGTCCGGTGGATTACTGCAGGGAAGAACCAACCTGCTAAGCATTTTCCAACTGTGGACAGACCTTTACATCCTGTATGTCTACAGCCCAACAGTCACATTATGTGTGGAGTTTGCACAGTTCTTTTCTGATGGTATTGCATAACGGACCGAGGGCACCCTGTCAGTAGACTCTACTTTAGTCTGCAGTTGTCAACCCGGGGGGAATTGAGGTGCTCAGTCTCTCTGGGAGGAGTTTAAACATATGGTTATATCATAGGCCATTGGGATAATCTCCAAGCTGAAGCCCACATACTGTGAACTTGACCTGGCACCAACATGTTTCTTGCTGAGAAGTGTTTGCGCCATTGGACCAGTGTTCACTGGAATTGTCTGGTGCTCACTAATGGTGTGTGTGGGGAGGTGTTTTTCCAGAAGCCTTGAAAGAGGCTTCAATGAGACGTCTTCTGAATAAACCATCTATTGACATGCATATTGTGGCGAAATACTAAACAACTGTTTGTTTGAGATTGATGAGTGAATGTCCACAGGCCAGTTGTGACTCAACACAGACACGACGGAGGAACTAGTGATTGAGTTGCGACTAAACACGGTCACGACAGAGGTACTAGTGATTGAGTCAGGTTGGTGGATTGCAATCTGCCACCACTATGCCATTTCTTCATGCACCTACAAGGCTCGCATGCTATCTCATCCAACCAGTGTCCCCTGCAATGGATAAAGATGAGACACACATCTCTTCCTTTTCCACCCTGTGTTTCTCATTCATCCCCAACCGCCACCTCAACCAAACATTGGTCTTACAGACCAAAATCGATGCTGTGTTCTCAAAAGTGACCACTGAAATAGTTTCCCATTCCTCCAAAGGGTGCAGGATTTTAATCCCACTTTTGCCTGTTTCCCAAATGAACTGAAGATCTGTGCCCAATTTTGGATCTGAGGTGCCGTAAGCACTACATCACTTACCTAAAGCCTCAGACGGTGTCTCTTCTGACACTTCTCCCTTTGCTGAATACTGGCAATTGACTCTTCTCTCTAGATATGAAGGATGCATTCCTCCATATCCTGATGCACCCTGCCCACAGACAGATTCTCCATTTCATGTTTCAGGGTCAGCATTACCAGTTCTGTTCCCTCCTATCTGGCTTTCCCTCTGGAAACTAAGCTGCCTATTGGTGATCTTAGCAGCCGAATGCCATGAGGCACTCTATCTTTCCCTACCTAGATGACTGACTTATGAAAGCATCTTCCAGCCAACAGGCCACACACAGGTGGGAATAATGGTACACTATCCAAAATTCAAAATGGACTGAGCACAATGCTTCCAATATATTGAAGCCATGTTTGACATCTCCATGGGGATGGTGTCTCTGCTCATAACTCTACTGGATGCCCTGATAGCTTTGGCATGCAGATTAGAATCCGGAAAATTGGTCTCGGCACGAGACTACCTTCACCTCCTGTGATGTTTGGCAGCTAGGATACCGACAATCCCTAATGCCAGGTGACATATGAGAGTCCTTCAGAGATTGCTCATTGTCTTAATGGATCAAATGAATGATTGCGGTACCCTGTTCCTGATGTCTTCCCTGGGTCTTCGATCCCTACCATGGTGGCAGTCCAGAGATAACTTAATGAGAGGCATGCCATTCCATTCTACTGTCTCAAGTCTCATTCTAACTACAGACTGTAATTGCCATGTTAAACTAACTTTTTTTTCATTTATTACAGGAACACATAAACTGAATGGCAACAGATGCACTATGTGACCGTTACCTTAATATGGCACTGCAGAATCCGGGTCTTGTATTCAATATTTTATCAGGGCCGCAACCAGACTCAGAGAGTACACAGAGATCAACCAATACTGATGTCCTACAGTGGTGTGTCTGTGCCCTCTGTCAACTCATGCCAACTGCTGTGGAAAGCATATGCTGTGGCTTTACGCACTACATATCTGTAATGGAAGTAAGTACATTACACTGATCACTGCTTTTCGGTTTTACTTTCACAAGCAACACTTGTTGACCTCATATAGTTACAAAGCTGCAGTCAGAGGCGATACCTTTCTGTAATCATTCAAGTACTCAGGTTGCCCTTTGCACAGCCTTTTCACAGTGTTTGCTGTGTCTTGCATGTCCTATGCATGTGCAAGACTGTTTTCTCATTTCCAGTTGACAATTTTCCAGGGGTCTGGAAAAGTATTGAAACTGTGCCCCATGTCAGTAGTTTAGCATGGGCTGCTTTTATAGTTTCCCTTTCCACCTCCCCCCCTCCACCAACCCCCCATCCCAATGCACTGAAGCTGGTCCCACTTGTGAACATCTCCAAAGTAAGCAAACTGTTTATAAATCAAAGCACATTCAAAAAGCTTTAGAAATCTGCATCGGAAAAGCAGAAAGGTGATACTGAGCAAGCACATATATGGTTCAAATGTGCAATGATGAATACTTCGGCATTGTTTTGCTGCTAATCTCTCAAAGGTATTTTGCATTTTTGTTTCTATTTTGTCAGTAAACACTTTACAAATCATTACTGACAAGAAGAAATGTGATATTGAGCGAGCGCACATATGTTGCAAATGTGCACAACGAGTATCTCGGCACGGCTTTGCTGCTAATCTCGCAAAGGTGTTTTGCATTTTTTTTTCTAGTTTGCCAGTGCAAAAAACTTTAGAAATCATTGCTGAAAAGAAGCAAGGTGATACTGAGCGAGTGCACATATGTTGAAAATGTGCATGGGATGGAAAATTCTACTACAGATCGTATCCAATATGTGGAGGAGGTTCCTGGGTAGCCAGGTGCAGGGCCTGCTGGTGGTCGGCATTATTCTGTCAGCCAGTGTTATTTTCATGTGTTCTTCTGTCCCCTAGGATGTCAGCAGCAAGGGTGCACAAGCATGCCCGGACCCAATGGTGTGTGTCGCAGCACCAGACAACATCGTCCAACCCCCTAGCTGCTCCCGACTGCACTGCCACCTGTGGTCACCCAGGTGGCAGTGCTGCAGCAGAGCTGGCTGCCCCCTCACCAGAGGAGTAGGAGAGCTTCCCCTGGGATGCTCGTACCCCCCCCCACAACCAATGACATGAGTTAATTCCTGGTTTCACTAAAAGATTCACATGTTTTTAACCACAGAAAGGCAAGAGGAGAATGAAAGAATAGAAACAGCAAGTGGAGGGAGCTAACAGATGCAAATTGTGGGACCATTTAGGTGGCCAGTTCCTTGGTGCAACAGAGAAATTTGACAAAGGACGACAAAATAGACCCTTGCTTTTGACTCCTTCTGCATAACACATGGGACAAGGTCTTACCCAACCATGTCACACATACCCCTCTTTAAGAGAGTTTTTTTAAACAGTTTTCAAAAACCTTCTTTCATTTCTCAGTTAACATTACACCATTTACAATTATTTGCATATACAGTACCCCTTTTTTCATAACACCTTTTACATCAAACAATACAGTTGAGCTTACACATTTTTTCAACATTCTGAATTCTCCACTCCTGAACCATATCTTGACAGAAATTCAACACTAACATTCTGTTTTCTGTATCTGTGCATCACTTTGAATTTAAATGACTGTACCACCAGGTGCCATCTTGTGATTCTGTTTTTTTCATCCTTCAGTTGATGAAGCCAACAGAGAGGACTGTTTTGCTGTAAGTACGAAGTCATCACCCTGCAAGATAAAACATAAGGGATTCCAATGCCCAATTCACAGCAAGACATTCTTTCTCAATAGTGGAGTACTTTTTCTCTCTGTTATGCATTTTACTACTGCAATACAAAATGGGATGTTCCTTCCCATCTATACTCTGATTCAGGACTGCACCAGCGCCTACTTCTGATGCATCTATCTGTAACAGAAATTGTGTCTTGTAGTCCAGACTTCTTAAAGGAAAACTATACCCCCTTTGTGGTGAGATGTCTAATTAGCTTTCTCTCCTTAAGTCTGTCTTGTATTTTAGTGTGGTTGAGGCTCATCACTAAGTCTATTTTTTTTAAATTTGACATACTTTATTAAGCATATCCCAATACATCAACATACGAAAGTAAATGTAATGATGTCAATGCATACTGCCAAGAAGGCCATACACCGGTTAATAAAATAGAATAGGAGAACAATCGGAGAAAGTAAGAAAAATGCAACCTTGAAAAAAAAAAAAACACAACACACCCCACCCTCCCTCCCCCACGCTGCACTCTCCTATAACTTATTACCATTAGGTTAACAAGAAGACAGCAAAGATAGTCGTTAAGATGTAATTAAAAAGGGATTAGAGGTTCATGAACCCAACACAAGACATCCTATCAAGACAGAGGGCATATAATTCCCCACATTTTTTGTTAAAAGATGAAAGGTGATGACGTACACTCACAATTAAGTATTCAAGGTGGAGCGCAAATGATATTTCATGCAACCATACCGCATAAGAGATGGTAACTTGATCCATCCAGTGTCTAAGCACTAGCTTTTTGACTGCCATTGAAATTAGAGCCATATGAAACCTTCTCTCCTTCACCGGAATTCTGGAGTAATCTCCCAAGATACATATGGCAGGAGAGAAGAGGCCCTGTAGTCCCAGCAATGGGTTTAGAGCAGATTCAATTTGCTTCCACAACGGGGATATCCTTTCACAGGACCACAATATATGAAGGAGCGAGCCCTCCTCTTTATTACACCTAGAGCACTTGTTGGAGGGAAGCCTCTTCATTTGGGCCAATTTTACCAGAGTATAATACATATTGTTTAAGATACAGTATTGTGTAAGTCTGTATCGGTCCTGGGTGAGGTATGTGTATAGGTCTGTCCATACTGAATGCAAGTTAATAACTTTGTCAGGGAAAGAAGCCTGCCAAATCCGAGAACCAGCAATCAGAGGAGGCTGAGGAAATGTGAGGATCAGTTTATATATGGTAGAAATGCCATGGGATTTGCAAGCAAGAGTCTTAATTTGCTGGAGGAAAGCTTCAATATGAGAGGGATTGCACTCTTTCCCCACTACCTTAGCCAGTAGGTGCTTAAGCTGAAAAATTTGGAAGGCAGCCCGCGACGTTAGACCAAATTTAGTGAGAATCTCCTTGGTAGATAAGATAGCGCCCTTTGAGTAAAAATCAGTCACCGTGAGCTCAGGAGGAAGAGATAGCCAACACTGAGATATGGGGACTCCCCATATTTCAAGATTCAAGTTGGCATATAGTGGCTGAGAGGGATCAGAACTCGGAAATACCTTATAAAAGCTGAACATTTGGGAGAGAACTCTTAGTAAGGTGCCAATGGGAAAAAACTGCAAGGCTTTTGGCAATTTTTTTAGAGGGTGTATAAAAGAGCGAAGAGGGAGCTAAATTATGTGCAGTAAGAATATCAGACTCTATATGTAACCAAATAGGGACATAGTCATGATGTGCACAGAGTTTGGCTAAAGAAAGCCACTTCCCACACTTATAAAGGTGACAAGCCCAATAGTAAAACAGAAAGTTAGGGAGATGCAAACCCCCCATCTCTTTAGGTAGGGAGAGCTTAAGGTAGGATCTTCTGATTGCCTTATCTTGCCAGATAAAGGAGTTAACATCAGAGTGGATGCACTGAAAAAAGGACAAAGGTAACCAAACGTCCAACATGTTTAGTGGATAAAACAATCTGGGTAGAACATTCATCTTGACGGTATTAATTCTGCCCCAGAGCGAGAGAGGGAGCTTCTTCCATCT
Source organism: Neoceratodus forsteri (assembly GCA_016271365.2). Taxonomy (NCBI): domain Eukaryota; kingdom Metazoa; phylum Chordata; order Ceratodontiformes; family Ceratodontidae; genus Neoceratodus; species Neoceratodus forsteri. The sequence goes on along the minus strand of CM057450.1, from coordinate 651,360,309 downwards.
TGATAAGTCCTATTGAATGTTAGACCACAAGTCCTCTAAATTAAGTTTGCAGAGTAATGATAAGTCCAAGGTAATATAAATGCCCAGGTATTTAATGGACTTGGGGGTCCATTTCATACCAAACTCACTGAAAGCTGAGCTATATGTTAAGCAATTAAGGAGAAAGATTTCAGTTTTGCCAATGTTGAGTTTATAATTCGAGAATTTCCCAAAAGTATCAATAATATGCAATGTTTCTGTTATAGAGGAGACTGGATCTGAAAGGTGAAGCATTATGTCATCTGCATAAAATGAAAGCACAGGGATCCTATCACCTGTAATTAAAGGGGAGGAATTTAGTCGCCTATTCAGGGGTTCAAGATACATATTAAAGAAAAAGGAGAAAACGGGCAACCCTGCCGCGTACCCGAGAAGAGAGGGAAAGCCTCGGATAAGACACCATTGCAATTTATTTTAGCCTGAGGAGAGGAGTATAGGGTCTGAATCCATTTAATAAAGGTATTAGGAAAGTCCATTGTCTGCAACGTAGCCCAAAGGAAGTTCCAATCCACCCTGTCAAATGCTTTTTCTGCATCATGGGATATCAGGGCCGTGGGGAAGGGGGAGGTCTTGGCCACTTGAACCAAGTATGCCAATTTATGAAGGTGGTTAGCAGGTGTTCTTCCTGACACAAACCCAATTTGCTCTGGGCTGAGAAGCTGAGTCCAAACTTGTTCAATTCTACTAGCGAGTATCTTAGCTAAAATTTTAATATCACAATTTAACAAGAAATGGGCAATAGCTTGTGGGAGATTGGGGTGGCTTGTTAGGTTTAAGGAGGAGGAGGATAATGGACGCTTCCAACATAGATGGATCTAGGGTTTGTCCTGAAAGCATATATTGATATAGACGCAATAAATACAGAGCAAGATCTTTGGCAAAAACTTTGTAGAAATTCGAAGGGAAACCATCTGGACCAGGGGCCTTATCCAATGCGAGATTGTGAATAGCAGATAACATTTCCTGAAGGGATATAGGAGCAGATAAAAGGGATTGTTGTGAGAGAAAGAGAGAGAGAGAAAGAGTAGGTAAGGGTGAGGTGGATAAATAATCTAGTAATTCAGCATGAGACGGAGATGCAGGATGCTGACTATAGAGAGAAAGATAAAACTGTCTAAAGACAGCAGTTATGTCTCTTGGATGTGTTTTAGTAGTTCCATCCAGATCATTGATTGAGGGAACAAATCTAGACGCCTCTAGTTTCCTCAGGCGCAAAGCTAGAAGATGACTCACCTTCTCACCCTGCTCTATATATTTTGCCTTGGTTCTTAAAATGAGAAATTCTGCTTTTTCCTGCACTAGACGAGAATACTGATTTCTTAAATTCAGCAATGATTTTAACAAATTGGGAGAGGAAGAAGAGGTGAGATATTGCTCAAGTGTACGAATCTGACCCAGAAGTGAGATGGTGGCCGCCTCTGTCTTCCGTTTACTGGTGGAGGAGAGTCTAATAAACTCACCTCGCAGAAAACATTTTAAGACACACCATTCGTGGTCTGTTCTTGCAACAGAGCCCTGATTATTTGCTATAAAGAGTTGAATCAAATCCGAGATTCTGGTAATAACGTAGTCCTCCTTTAAAAGCTGTGTATTTAAACGCCATACTGAGTCCCTTTGGAGATTTTGATTTAACATGACTGTGACCCATGCCACAGCATGGTCCGATGTAACAATCAGCTCTAGAGCAGAGTCATTGAGACCGTGTATAAGAGAACAACTAAGTAAAATATAATCTAGCCAAGACCAAGTGGAATGCACCATAGAGTAAAATGAGAAAGCACGGGTCTTAGGATTTAGGAGGCGCCAGGGATTGCACAATCCGGCAGAGTCAAAAAATTCAGCAAGAGCCTTCTGTACTTGGGAAGGAGACTTAGGCAAGGAATTGGATCTATCCAAGTCCTGTGTGGGTGGTAGGTTCCAATCCCCCCCGAGAATTAAGGGAAACGCAGAAAACCTTTGTAATTCGGTTGATAAATCCTGAAAAAATTCAGAATTTTCCCCCACAGGCCCATACACACTCCCCAGGACCAATTCAGTACAGTCCAATAATCCTTGGACTAAACCATATCTCCCCTGTGGATCAGCAATCATTATTTTGGGCTGAAAGGCTATCGATTTGTGAATTAATATAGCAGTACCACCACTGGCGGATGAGTTACCAGAAGCAAAAACTTGCCCAATCTCAATCTGCGCAAGCCCACTGCTTCCCCAGGGAGTAGATGGGTTTCCTGGATGAAGGAGATATGGGCATTCAATAATAAGTGTTTTAAGATCTGGATTCTTTTGTTAAGATCACGAGCCCCTCTTACATTCCAAGTTATACATTTTTTCAGACCAGTAACCACTGAAGGTTATAACAACCAATGCATAGCCAGGCCAATGTAATATGAGAGTGTACCACTAATCCCCCCCAACCAGTATTACATACAAACTGTTGAAATGGTGTTCCTGCAAGACCCCCCAAAAAAACCTGAACATGTATCTGTCCATAATGGCAATTATAAGGTATGGAGAAACCCCATCATAAACAGTGGAAAGCAACGGAATACCATAGTTTCCAACCCGCCCCCCACAATCCCCCCCCATATAACTATTTACAAATATCCCTCTACCTAGCTTTGAAACTAGTAAAAAAAAATACATTATTCTTGAATGGTAGAGAGTCCACAAGTACCCCATTATAACTACCCTCAATACCTCTGACCAAATATAGGAGACTAAATTTGGTAAAAATACGCATTGGGTAAACCTCTGACACTAAACTGGGCATTAATATAGACCAATCTAATAGTCCAAAAGTAATCCCCAGAGTGTCAAGTAATGCAAAGCAAAAAACAGGAGTAATTAGGGTACAACCCCCATACTTCAGGACGTGCTGTGGGTTACTCTTAAGCCAATACCCTCTCCCTCCCACCCCCCAACACACTTCAAAAAAAAAAGAGATTGAAATTACTTTGAAATCCAGACTGAGATACCCCAACAATGTACAGTATGAGCTTCATTCAATCCCCATAAATAGAGCCCTATTCCTCTGAAAAGCAAAAGGGAAGCAAAGTCAACACCACACTCCCTGATAGAAGTAGTAGGTAAAAGACATGAATATGTGGTAGACGAGACTGCAGAGAGAACTGATATCGAACATAAAGAATAGGCATACCAAGAAGAGTGGTGAGAGAGTAAAGGAGACATGAACGCTGAAAGAAGGAAAGAGAACAGGAGTCCTATAGAGAAGGAGTAATCGAGGAGAGACAAATACCATTATGTTGCGAGTAGTGTAATTATCGCACTAGATATAGAAGAACAAGAAAAATAGTATGAAAATGAAACAGCCAGAAAGGATAGAATTAATAGTAAGCAGGAAGATAGATAGTAGGAATATTTCCAGAGTTATTTGCATAAAATAACAGCAGAAACATCACCAGGAAGAAAAAACATATCGGGTAGTTCCTCAAATATACGGGTGTTCCCCAGGGGAACCATATTGGTATCGGGCCAAACCGTCCCATGAGAAAAAGTCCCCACTGGAAACAGATAATTGTGAGAAAAAGGGGTCCGTGGGAAAATGGTGCCTCATTGCCACGCAGAGTCCTCCAGGCCCACAGGCCATTGTGCACCTCCCTCTTCGGCCGCCGCCATCCTCTCCTCACCGGGGAAAAACTCCCCACTCAAAGGCGTCTCCTGGAAAAAGCTCCTCAATGGTAAGCCAGCCGAAAAAAGATTAATACAGTCAGAGATAAAAAGTTTTTTGCTAACATGAGAACGAGATTCCAGTCCTAAGATTTAAATAGTGAAGGCAACTTCTTGCAGAGATCAGCTTGGGCCTGGTCGGCAGAATCGAAGGAAAGCCATGCTCCGTCAACCAAAACCTGCAAACAAGCTGGGTATGCCATGCAAAACTTAATACTGGCAGCTATCAGCTTGCTGACTGTTGAATGAAAGGAGGCTCTTTTCCGTCGAGTTTCAAGGGGTAGATCCTGAGTAATCCTTAGTCGCTTGCCCTCCCATTGTGTAGATTGTAACTCCCTGACTTTCGCCAAGATGTGTTGCTTTTCCAGATAGTTGAGAAAACTAATAATCATCGGACGAGGGGAGGCAGTCTCCTCTGGCTTTGGGCGTAAAGACCTGTGTGCCCTTTCTATTAAATAAATAGGGTTATGTGGGCAAGGGCCCATGATCTTAGAGAAGAATTTCTGTATAAACAAAATTGCAGAGGGATCTTCAGCCCCCTCTGGTAGCCCAAAGATCAAGATGTTGTTCCTTCTACTGCGCCCCTCTAGATCTTCGGTTTTGAGTTGTAATTTAGTAATTTGTTGCCTGAGCTTCGTAATTTCTGGTTCCTTCCTGTCTCTCCAGGCCTCTAGGTAATAGGTGCGTGTCTCCGTGTCTGCCGTACGAGTTCTGAGGTCTGCCATTTCAGCACGAATATTTTTGAGATCAGAGGCAATGTCTAGAAGCGTCTCCTTAAAGGGTTGCAGCTGTTGGAAGAAGCGTTCTTCTGAGAGCTGTGCTGATGCTGACAATGCACCCAGTTGTTTAGCCAATGGTTGCTGGAGAGGTTTTGCCTTCTTCACCTGCTTATCAGACGAGACCGGGGGCTTATGTCTGGGCAAGGCCATTTTCATTTTCGGCCTCCATCGCTACATGTTAAAGCAATCGATACTCCAAAAAAAACAGCCAGCAAGCTCCGTTAGGTGAGCAGAAATGTAGATGTTGAGGCTACCCCCAATTTCAAGCCAGAAAGCACCCTATGATATTAGATTGGTAGTCGGGGGAGCGGGGGCCGAGGGAAACAGCAGCTAGCAAGCCCAGACCATCACGTGATCTCACTCATCACTAAGTCTGTGAAAGCACCCTTGTGCAAACGCTACATGCCCCAAGAACACTCACATTCCAATCACATTTTGTTACTTGCCATATTGTCTTCCACACACTTGCCAGCAAGTCCAGCAATGTTGGCTTTACATTTAGGGTCAAGTACACATTGTTGCATTGCATAAACTTTAAAATGGAACATTAAAATCAGATAGTGTGCTGTTATGGCGGTTCAGTCATTGAACATTCTCAATCATACACATACCACCACATGATCTCGGGTGCACTACTACGCATTAACAAGAACATTTGAAATGCCAGTTGAAACATGCCACATGGTCTATCAATTTTGCTCGATTGTGCAGCTGGCCTCACCCTTCCCTTCCTTTCTCGCTGTCATTTCCCACCCACCAACCCCCTCACTCTGTACCATCCCCTCTTGAAGTAGCACACCATCCTACAGGACACCACCTCCTCCAGTAGTGCTCCACTTGTCTACTACCTTCTCTGTGAAACAATGTCTCCTAATTTCCCTCCAGAATTTTCCCCATCCAACATCAGTTGATGCCCTCTAGTATCGCTCGCCTTTCTGATCCGTAATATCTCTCCTTTATTAATCTTGTTTATCCCCTTCAGGTACTTAAGGTCTCGATTATATCTCCCCTATCTCTCCTCTCCTACAGGGAATACATGTTAAGCACGTTCAGCCTTTCCTTGTGGGATTTCCTCTCCAAACCCTGTATCATATTTGTTGCTCTGTGCTGCACCACCTCCCAACAGTCTGATGACCTTCCTCAGGAATAGGCACTGGTACTGCATGCATCATTCTGTGTGTGGCCTGACCAGTGAACTGAATGAACAAGGGAAGGATCACCACACTACTTCTAGAGCTGACACACTTTGCTATACAGCCCAGCATCTTGTTGGCTTCTGCTGTTGCCTTCCTGCACCGAGTAGTGTTGTTCATAACATAAGAACATTTGAAATGCCAGCAGAAACTGGCCACATGGTCTAATGAGTCTGCTCGATTCTACAGCTAGCCCATCAACTTGCAGCTGCCCCACCCTTGTGCTCAAACAGTGCCATGAGAGGGCACTTGTCCACGAACAGGCTTGACAGACTGATGGGCCTAATCTGCTGATTTTTTAGTATGTTAGTATATGCCCCATTATAATCATCCCCAGGTCAGTTTCCTCCTCTGTGCTTGCCAACTGTACCCCTCCCCACTGATAGCTCCTCCGCTGGTTCTTAGCTCCAAAGTACAGTACTGTACACTTCTTGGCATTGAACCCAAACTGCAATGTATCTATCCACTCCTGCAGTTTAGTAAATTTTCCTTGCATCCTTGGTATCGTCTGCAAACAGAGTGATCTTACTCTGGGTCCCATGTGAGATATCTGCTATGAATATCCCAAGCAGCACTGGTAACAGTACACACTCCTGTGGCACCCTGCTTATTTCTGTTCTTGGTGATGATAGTTTTCACTCCACTACCCGTTGCTGCATACCCTTCAGCCAGTTAGTGATCCAGTTGCCCATCTTGGTATCCACCCCCACATCCACCCTTAACCTCCCATGTGGCATGTAATCGAAGGCCTTTCTGAAGTCCAAGTACAGTACATCCACTGCGTGGTCCCTGTCCAGTTCCTTGGTCACCCAGCTGTAGTACTCAATAGGTTTATCTTACAGGACCTGCCTGAGACAATCCCATGTTATTGTCAGTCTAGGAGATTATTGTTCTCTGAAAATGTCAGCATTCTCTCATTGACGATTGTCTCCATGAGTTTCCCCACTACTGATGTGAGACTCGCAGGTCTTTAGTTGCCTGGATTGTCCCTTGGGCCACCTTTGTGAATGGGTACCACATGGGCAAATCTCCAGTCCTGTTGTACACAACCTTTCTTCTGTGAGGTATTTGAACAGGTCAGCCAGTGGTCATTATAGCTGTTCCACCCACTAGTGTATCCCTCCCGGTACTGCTCCATTATCTCCTCCTCTGTTAACACAGCCATAGATGGGTGGTTATCCAGATGAAAAGCAGTGAACAACACAGTGTGTAAAAAGAAGCATGGTGAGCATCTCTTAGAAACATAGGCAATAAAGGCAGAAAAAGAGCAAAGGTCCATCCAGTCTATCCGAGTTCCCTATTTAGCACTGGGGCCTATTGTTTCTCCAGGTCTTAGGCCTCCCCACCCTTACTCCATTCTCCTTCCTGATTCTGATGTCCTAAGTAACCACAATACCTAATGGTTTTGCACCCAAAAAATTGGCTGACAGCCTGTTCCATGGCTCACCACCCTTTCTGTAAAACAGTACTTCCTTGTGTCCCTCCTGAACCTCTCCTGTTAGCTGCTACTCATGACCACATGACTGCGAGCTGGTATTCAAGTTAAATAATTCCTTTCGGTTCACCCTGTTAATTCCTTTTAGGAATTTGAAGGTCTCTATTATATCTCAGCTCTCCCTTCTGGTCTTCAGCAAGTACTTTTTCAGTGCCTTGAGGCACTCCTTATAGTACATGCACTGCTGGCCCTGAATATTTTTTGTCACCCTGCACTGCACCATCTCAAGCCCATCATTCCTGAGGTGAGGACCCCAGAACTGGGTGCAGAACTCCAGTACCATCCTGATGCATCCAGTCATCTTATTTGCCTGCTATAAATCTTGTTGCAGTAACTCAATTACTTTAGGGAGTCACTGATGATGTCAAGGTCTCATTCCTCAACCGTGGTACTGAGTCTCACCCTTCTCATCCAACACTCTGTCCTGCCATTCTTGTTCCCTAGGTGCATCACTTTGCACGTTCTGCAGTTGAATTTCAACTGCCAAACCCTTGACCACCCCTCGAGCTTTTGCAAGTCTCTCTGCATTTCCTTTATTCCTTTGTTACTGCCCACACTTCCGTAGAGCTTACCGGTAGTGTCATCTGTGAAGAGACAAAGCCTGCCCTGGATCCCCTCACCAATATCACTGATGAACATGTTTAAGAGGACTGGACCTAAAACAGATCCCTGTGGGGCCCCATTCGTGACCTCCCACTTTTCTGATTTAACCCCATTGACCACTACCCACTACTGTCTCCTCTTTAGCCAATTACCTTCCCAGTTTACTATGACCTTAGCCACACCCAGATCCTTTAACTTCTTCAGCAAGTGTCTGTGGGGTACCAAGTCAAATGCATTGCTGAAGTCAAAGTAGAGCAAATCCACATGGTGGCCCATATCTAATTCCCTCATCACCTAGTCAAAGAAAACTATCAGGTTAGTGTGACAAGACTTCCCTGCCATGAATCTGTGCTGCTACTATCCTGGAGACCGTTACTCTCCAAGTAATACACAAGATTCTCTTTGGCCAGTGACCCCATCAGTTTTCCCACAGTAGAGGTAAGACTGACAGGTCTGTAGTTCTCTCCTTGCCCCTTGTCCTCCCACCATGGAGTGGAACTACTTCCCCCACCCTTCATCCCTTCAGAACCACCCATGTCCTTAGAGAGCTGTTGAATAGACCTACCAGGGAATCAGCCAATTGTGCTGCCAATTCATTGAGTATCCACAGATGCTATCCATCTGTTCCTGGGGTCTTATCAAACTTCAGGGCTGTCATTCCTTTTAGGACCCTATCACTACTAAATACTGGCTGCCTCATCTCTGGCACCCCCTTAATGACTGCTTTGATGCCACTCTCTGACAAGTAGCCATTGCCATCTATAGTGAAAACTGAGCAAACTCTATTATTAAGGATAGCAGCCTTTTTTATGTCTGCAACAAACACCCTGTCCTTCCTCTTAGCCTTACAATTCTTCCTCCTTTCTTCCTTTTTTCACTAATATACCTGAAAAACTGCTTTTCTCTGCTCTTAACTCCCTCCACAATATACAGTTCTGTTTTTGCATTTGTCTCACTGACCACCCTCTTTGCTGTCCTGTTTTTCAGCAAATATTCTTCCCAGTCTTCCTCCACCTGCATTCCTTTAAAGTTGTAGTGGGCTCATAGAATATGCTGGCAGATAAACATCATTTGGCCCACCTAGCCTGCCCACTTTTTCCCTGCCTATAGTATTGCCGAGATCCCACTTGATCTACAGCCAATTCACCCACCCACCCACCACTTCCCTTTCCTAAGATTCAGTTATACCTATCCCATGCATTCTTGAACCCCACTGTTTTTATCTCCACCACCTTTTCTGGAAGACTGTTATAGAAATCTACCACTCTTCCTGTGAAGAAGTACCTCCTCACATCTCTCCTGAATCTACTCGCCCTTCAGCTTTTCATTGTTCATTCATTTAATTTTATTGAAGGGTTAGACCATTGAGAATATACTTATTTAAAATGGTGACCCATGGCATTACATAAAACAAAATTACAATTAATATAACATTACTAAAGACAAACAACTACAACAAATATAACATTGCATAAAAACACAATACACAACAACAAAAAAAACAAGTTCTAACTACATATATACTAAGACATGAATCCTAATCATCCATAAGCACAGCAGGACTTAGTTTGAGTAGTTATAGTGCCCATAAACCATTAAGTGTTTTTATAGATGGAGTTTTTACATTTGCCAGTTGAAACCTTGAAGAAAATGTATTCCACAGCTGTGGAATCATGTAATAAAAAAACATATTGCTCTTGTAGTTGTTGATTTGAGGATGACTAGCTCTCTGTGTACTGCTTTCCTAAGGACAGGATTTATCTTCCTAAATTCCAGTTTCTCAGAGAGATAATTGGGTATGACACCAAGGACACTTTTATAAACAAAATCCACTTTATGTAATTGCTTCCTATCAGCTAGAGAAAGCCAGCCCAATTTAGTATACATCAAACAGGGATGAGTGTCTCTTGGATACTGGAGAATTGATCTTGCCAGCCTATTGTACAAAATATCCAACTTCTGCAGTTTAACTGTACTAGCGAGTCATAAAGGACATCACTAAACTCAAACTGCAGAAAAATCTGTGTTTCCACTATTTTCTTTATCATACTTCTCCCCATACAATTTTTATTATGGTATAACAACCCTACTCTTTTACCTATTGCCCCAATAAGTTTATCCACATGGGTATTGCCCATTGCTGATGCATCCACCCAGTAGCCTAAATACTTATAATGGGTAACCTGCTCAATCTTGACCACCTCTAAATCGGTAATAATCAGTTCCATTCAGTATTTTAGTTTTGCAGCAGACCCCAGGACCATACATTTTGTTTTACTGATTTTCATCATGTCCCCTTATCCTTGAGTACTTTTTTCCAAAAAATACTTCACTTTTGTACCTTGTTTACCCATGTAAGGTACTTAACTGTCTTTATCATATCCCCCTTCACTCTCCTCTCTTTCAGAGTGCACATATTTAGATCCCTTAATCTCTCCTCATAGGGCTTCTAATACGGACCCCAGACTCTGCGCTATTTTAGTTGCCCTTTTCTGGACCACTTTCACTCTGTCTATGTCCTTTCTGAGATGTGTTCTCCAGAACTGGACACAGTGCTTTAAGTGGGGTTTTACCAGCATCTTATACAGAGGCAACACCACCTCCCTCTTTCTGCTGATGATTCTCCATCTTATACATTCCAGTATCCCTCTAGCCTTCCCTACTACCTTGTTGTACTGCCTGGCCAACTTTGGATCATCCAGTATAATCACCCCAAGATCTTTTTCCTGGTTGGTGATCATCAGTGCCACCCCAATTTTGTACTCCACTCCATGTTTCTGTGCCCCAAATGCATTATTTTGCACTTTTTCACATTGAAACCCAGCTTTCATACCCTTGACCACACCTCAAGATTTCTCAGGTCACTGCTCATCCTTTCCACCCCCTGGAGTGTCCACTGTATTGTAGAGTTAGGTGTCATTCACAAAGAGGCACCCTCCAGCTCTTCTGCAATGCCACCTATAAAAACAATAAAGAGGACTAGTCCCAACACTGACGCTGAGGCACCCCTCTGATCACCCTCCCTTTTTCTGAGTGAACTCTGTTTATCACTACCCTCTCCCACTTATCCTTTAATCAATTTCTTACCCAGCTTACCACCTTTGAACCCACTCCTAAGGTACCCAGCTTGCTTACTAGTCTCCTGTGTGGAACAGTGTTGAATATCTTACTGCCATCTAGGTAGGCTATGTTCACTGCTCCACCTTGATCTAGTTCCTTGGTCACCCAGTCAAAAAAGCTCTATCACATTCATTTGACATGACTTTCCCCTCCCTCCCATGAATCAATGCTGACTTGGGTCTTGTAACCCATTGGATTCAAAATTCTTTCAGCAGTCATTCCATTAACTTTCCCGCCACTGAAGTCTGGCTGACTGGCCTATAATTGCCAGCCTCTTTCCTGCTACCACTTTTGTGAAGTGGGACTACAGCTGCCCTCCTGCAGTCCTCCGGGATAGCGTCTTTTTCCAATAAACTGTTGTAACCCCTAGGTGGTGCTATCCCGAGGGCTTCTACCCCTGCCTGCTTGGCTAGTAGAAGGTTAAGGGGCCTAAGTTCTGAAACGGGTGCCTCCACCTGGAGGTCAGGGTTAGTAGTGGTCAAGTTAACCTGGGCACAGCCCTCCGGGACACTGTAACCCCCCTCTTTCCCCTCTAGTGGCCTGAACACTGTACAGTAATCACCTTCACAATACCCCTGGTACACCCCACAAATACCCACACTGTTTGCACTTACCACCAGGGCTGGTTCCTCTGGCTCAACCCTGGGAACCCTCTGTAAAACAAGGTTAAGCACAGCAAATAGCTACAGTACAGTACTTTGAGCACAAACTGTAACCACAGTCAGATTACATGCAGAAAAAGTTAGATGTGATTTATTCAGGGGACTTGAACAAGGAAGGGGCAAAATCATGTTAATTAGCTTAAAGGTTATATCAATCAAGCAGTTATATATGTGCTTTGAGTCCCCCCCCCACACACAGTCCACCTCTGGGTACCCAGGTGGAGAAGAGACGGGCTAGCCAGGACAGTTGCTGGGGTTGCAGCTGGTTGAGGCCCTGTGATGGAAAACTCAACATGCACAGTACACAATATTTGTAATCAGGAGCCAGAGGGCTCAGTTCGTAAAGGAAATGAAACAACAAGACAATCAGATGACATACTCAGATTAAGCTGTTGTTGTAGGGAGCTACCCTGGTATTTACTCACGATACCCAAGATGGACACAGGCTGGACAAAAATCGAGACTGCAGGTGGTTGATCTGGAATGCCAGGAGAAGCACGGCCCACACAAGTCACAGAGGCATTGTTCCTGTTCAAGCGTGGAGCAGGGGGCTGATCCCCAGGCATGTCTCTCGTCGATGGCTTCTCTGTGCAGTGGGTAGTCTGGCTGGGTCAGTCTGGCAAAGCCCAGACCGCATGGAGACAAGTTCAGAAGCAGTCCGCTTTGGGCTGGATACAGCTTCCAGCAAGCAGAACACAGTTCACACAGTAGGGAACTAACTCACAACCCACAAGCAGCTCATAGCACATTTACATGTACGGAAATTCTACTGTACCAGGCAAAGCGCTCCCCGGGCACAATCGCAAAGTCTCTGCACACACCAGGAGCTTAGGGGTAGCTGGAACTCCTGACAGGCCGATCGCATTCAGCAAAAATATTCGGTCTTCTTCAGGTTGAGCCTGGCCCACTTCAGTAGCTTACTTTAGTCACACAAACTTGGATTTAGTCCAAATTAATTCTCTTCTCTCCCTCTCAGGAGCAGCACACCGGCACGCAGGCCAAAACCTTAGCCTTTTCAGAGTTCTCCCATGTGAATCCACTCAGGATAGCTGCTCAAAAACACTTCAGCTCCTTCTTGCTCAGCTTCCAGCTTAGTTCTAACTGAAAACTGCAAACAGCCCGGGACTTCCCCAAGATCCAAAAGATTTGGTTGGCTGATTTGGCTGTCAGTCAAAGCAAGAGCTCCCCCTTCAGTTGCAAAAAAGGCACAAAAACTCAAACCACAGTTCCTATAGATTTTGAATTCAGACAGTTCCTGTAGTCCGGCTACATTTTAGGTCCAACCAGAACTGATTGGTCCAATTTGCAGTCCAGGACCAAGATGGTGGAGGCAAACAAAACAGTCCTTGCTACAAAGAAAGCAGGTTAGACAAACTACATTATCATTATCATTCTAAATGGTTTTCAGCAAATAGTTACATCTTTCAACAGAGCTCCCTCCCAGATTACTTAAGCTGCAATTAGGCAGCTCTTAAAGAGACAGTACACAGAGGCTATACAAGCTCTGGTAATCACATTTAAACTGCTAAAATGCAGGACACCAGCCTGGCAGTGAGCATTTAGGCAAGCTCAAGGAAGACTTTTTGGGAACCCCCATTTGTAGGGGGGTTACACTGTTAAATAGGATCATCAGAGGTGCAGCCAGTATCACCCTGAGCTCCTTCAATATCCTTGGGTGGACCCCATCTGGCCCCATTGCATTGTCCTCTTTCAGATTTGCGAGTCCCTTCAGAACTCTGTTCTAAGAAAAAGGACTAGTGTCCACCTTCCTCCCTCCCTCCAATGCTCCTGTTACATTTTTGGCCCCTCCTCATCTCTCTCCTCTGTGAACATGGAATAAAAGTATTTGTTCAGGATGTCTGTCTTTTCATGATCCCCCTCTGTGCAGTCCTCACTTCACTTCATAACATTACAATTCCACCCCTGGTCTTCACTTACATACCTAAAAACATGTCTTGTCCCCTTTTGTTACCTCCTGGGCTATTCTCTCTTCAGTTTGTGCCTTTGCACTCCTTGCTGCTCTCCGTTTCCCTCTATTTCCCTGATACACCTCCCTATCCTGCTCCCTCTGCATCTCCTTATACCTTTTGAATGCTACCCTCTTACCTTTTACCTTTTTTGCCACCTCTTCTGAGAACCATAGCAGTTTCTTTTTCCTCTTTCGTTTGCTCTCTTGCTTGACACAGAGGTTTGTTGCCTTCATTATGGCCCTTTTTTAGTTTCCTCCACTGTCCATCCACTCCACCCAGTTGATCCACCCCCCACCCCACCCCCACCAGGTCATCTCTGAGGCATTCACCCATCTTTATAAAATCTGCCCTCCTGAAATCTAGAACCCTCATCCTTGTGTGGTTCAACTCCGCAGCCATCCTGATATTGAACCACACTGTACAGTGCTCACTGGTCCCCAGGTGACCACCCACGTTTGACGTCTGCAGCACTGTCCCTGCTGGTGAGCACCAGGTTCAGTATTGCCCCATTATGAGTGGGTTCACTGATTAGATTTGTGAGGAACACCCCCTGCAGGGAGTCCAAGATATCCCTGCTTCTAGCTGTAGCTACAGCTGGGAGGCTCCAATCTACATCTGGCTACAGATCTGCAAAGTTGCCAAAATTTGCTCCATGGAAAAATCCACAAATTTTGACAAATTCACAGGACTGGGGACTGTAATTCACCTTGTTATTTGCCAGGTAATGGGCCAAAAGTCACCTGGCGAATGGCCAGTTCACTGGCAAACAACAAAGTGAATCTAGTGTTGCCAATTACCCCCCCGCAACACCCCCTCACTGGCATCCTCTTCCCTTCACCCTGGCAAACATCATGATTGCTGCTGAGTCAGTAAAAAAGGAATTCCTTCCCCCACCTGCATACCAATTACACTCCCCCCACCTCCCCCCACTAAAGTCCCACAGTGTTTAATTTTTACTCCCTAGTCCCCCACCTGCCCCGGTCCCCACCAACCTCCTTCCCCCATGAGCTCCCACAAAATATAGGCTGTGAATAAAGAAAATGGTTCCTAAGTGCAGAGCTTCTGCTTTGTTCAGTGCTGACTCCCTACTCCTGTCTCATAGCAATTGCTTTAATGAATAAATGATGACATCTTGGCTCCAAATAAAACCTGATTGGTTGAAAATTCAAATAATTAGGTTTTACTAGGTGCAAAGATGTCAGCATTTACTCATTCATGCAATTTTATGAACTGGAACTGGGATGAGTCAGCACCGAACAGAGCAGATGCTGTGCAGCAGGGGACCATTTCTGTATTAGCAGCCAGTATTTTGTGGACACTCGTGGATCGAGTAGGGTGGGGGGACCAGAAGGGGTCTGGGTGAGGCAGTGGAAATTAAAATGAAAGATGTTGGGACTTGGGAGGGGGAGGTGGATGGAGTGTATTTGGTATTCAGGTGGGTGAGAAGGGATTACCCGTTATTGTACAGTGCAAAAAGCCTGCACCGTAGCAGACATAGTGATTGCTGCAGCAAGGGGGAGTGAGGGTGCCAGCGGGGGTTGTTTTGTTTAATTGTTATGTTCATGGGGGGGGATGGGTGGTTTCACAGCACAGTGGGTGAGGGAAGGTTTTTTAAGTTAAAAAAAAACAGCGAAGTTGGCTGGTTCAGCTGCAGAATCCAGTTTTCATGAATGTGAATAAAGCAGATTCACGCCAACTTCACTGGTGAATTAAAAATTAGCAATACCTCTTCATCTGGCAGATTCAAGTCCCTGACAAACAGCACCTCCCCCTTTTCTGCCATCTTGATAATGGCTTCCATCAGTACCTTATCTAACTCTTCCCTCTGTGCTGGTGGTCTGTAGATCACCCTAGTGTGATTAGAGGTGCCATTCCCTGTCTCTAGGGTGACCCGCAGTACTTCTGACCCCCCTGTATTCCCTGTATCTCAGTCACTTCAATGCCCTCCCTCACAAAAAGTACCACACTCCTTCCTTTTCTTCCCACCCTGTCCTTTCTGAGCAGAGTATAGCCTCGTATGGACATGCCCCAGTCATGGTTTTCATTGCACCATGACTCAGTAATGGCCACAATATCCAGGTAAGCTTCTGCCATTATGGCCTCTAGATCTGGAATCTTATTTCCTGTACTTCTAGCATTCACACAAATGGCATTCCAGGTTTTGTTACCACTCTGTTTTTTATCCCCCCTTTTTTTCTTTTTGCTTAATGCTTTCCCTCATCCTCCATCTCTTTTTAGCAAAGTACAGTGTCAGAACGACACAACAATCCTGACACCAGCAGAGCGACTGTTAAAATCCCAACCGCCACAATGGCAACACACCTCAACAGCTGGCACACACCCCACAGCAGTGGCAGGTGCACCAACAGAAGCAACAAAGTTGACCGCTGCACCTGCAGACCTGGGTGCACTGGCTGGGCCACCACAACCCCTGTGGTGTGTGCACACTGCCCCAAGTCATGACAGCCGTCCAGACTTGCGTCCGACTGCACCGGAGACATCCCCTGACCCTGTGCATGGCTCCAAGCCACATACCCTGGTGCCAATGTTGGGCACATGATGTGCCTACTGGTGACCCCTGCCCACAACCTGTAAGTGCACTCTGCCATCCATTGGGTCCTCCGTGGCGTGGGGGGGCACGTCGTCAAGTCCAGTGCCACAGTGGCGGTCATAGTCAGTGCATCATTGCGGTGGCTGTGTGCCTTTCAGTCCATCGGTGTGTCCATTCTGCCTGCAGTGTTGGGTTGCCAGCAGTCTGTTGGGGGTGCATCAGGATCTAGTGCGGTGGTGTCCTGGTGTCTCTGTGGGTGGTGTCAGCAATGTGGCTGTCGGCAACCTGTGGTGCTTCCTCTTTTTAGTGCACACATTCCCATACCCTTCATTTTTTCCACCCTGCTTCCTGTATTAATTTGCATCCCAGAGGATTCCACTCCTCTCAGGTTCTCCATACTGTCCACTTCAGCCTGTGGGGGGGGGGCAGTTTTTGCCTCCCTGATCTGTTCTGCAACCGCCGTTGGTTAGTTTAAATGGTCGTCAAGTAACATTTAAACCATCCAGTGAGGACTGTGGTTCTGCAACTCTTGTCAAGAACCATAGTGGTCTCTTGAACCTCTTTGTTTTGGTTACTATTCTCATGCATAACTTAGATGTCCCCAAAATGGTCCTCTTAATTGCCCTTATCTCTTTTTCTCTGCACTTATGTTGTCCACCCCTCTTAACTTATCCCTGGCCAGCTCTTTCAGCCTATCAAAGTCTGCCCTTCTAAAACCAAGGACTTCAGCTCTCATTTGCGGTTTACCAGACACGAGGGTCAGTTCAAACCAAATGGAGTTATGATCACTGTTCCCTAACAGCCCCCCTACTCCCACAGCTCCAACCATATGCAGGTTGGTAAACACCACATTGAGAACTGCAGTCTGCCTGGGGGGCTTCTAAATTAACTGTACCAGAAGACACTCCTGGAATGCATCCAGTAAGACCTGGCTTCTGGTTCTCCTGACAATTGGAACATCCCAATAGATGTCCAGCAGGTTCAGATCACCCAGCACCACTACTTCCTCCTTAACAATCCCTCCTTCCAGTTCTTCTCTGAATTCTCTGTCTTTCTCCTCCCCTTGCCTTGGCAGTCTACCTCCAAGTCCAGTTTCTTGTCTGAGGCTGTCATGAGTTGCATCCACAGCAACTCAGTCTCCCTTTTATGAACCCTGATGCACCCATCTTTCATCACATCTATACCTTCCATGACATAAAGAGCTGCTCCTCCCCCTCTACCTGTTCTTTTATCCCTCCTGAACATCAAGTACCCAGAGACTGTCAGCTCCCAGGCGTTATTTTCCAAAACCCATGTTTTAATTATGGCCACAATGTCTACCTCAGGGTCTACCATCAGCACCTGGAGTTCATTGATTTTATTACCTATACTCCTGGCATTAAGGCACATCCTCTTCCAACTGACCCCTGATTCTGCATTGCTACTATTGCTACTATCCTTGCCCTTGCATATCCTCTTATCCACTTCTTTTTCTTGGTACTTCCACCCTGTTGGGAGGTGGAAGAGCTGCAGTTGTCTGAAACTGAAACATCTTCGCCAATGGAATTCACAGGTTTTTCCACTCTGGGACCCTGTTGCTTCTCTGGGGAGTGTCCTGTCCTGAAACCGGGGAGGTTTGTTGGGGTGGTTGGTGGTGCGGAGGACTGTGCCTGCGACCGTCGGAGGGCGGGTTTTACGGTGCATGGTTCTCGTTGTTCTTTGGGGGCGGAATGGTGAGCCTGTCCCTTGCTGAGATAAATTGCACCCTGATCTTCCAGCAGTACTGTCTTTGGGGGATGGTTAGACAGCTCTAAGGGGGGTGAAGCTGTTTGTCTGCAGTCGTTGTGGTTTAGCGACTGGGTGAAGTTGTGAAGTGAAGCAGCTTGAAGTCGCCTGCAGTTATTGTGGTTGGCGACTGAGTGGGAGCGGTGGATTATGGAGGGGGGCAGTACTTGAAGTGGGCTGTGAGTCCTGTCCTTGTTGGTGTCGTTGCAAGGAATGATGTTTTCAGTTTGAGGACTGTTTCCTGGACAAATGGTCAGACTCTATTCTGGACATATGGTCAGATTCTATCCTCCTCTTAACTTTTTGGACCTGGTGGACAGTGAGAGTGCCATATTCTTGATTTAAATAAAGTAAATAAAATAGTTCGATGTACCCCTGACCTAAGTGGGAGATAGATTTTGGGGGGACAGCATATTTTTGCCCTGGTGAGGTGAGAGCTCCCAGAGGCTGTTAATTATTGCACTGGAGAGAGTTGTGGTAACTCTTTTTATTTTATAATTAACTCACTATTTCTTCATTTTATTAATTGCTATGTTTAGACATATTTTTTTTTATTTTATTTTGTTTTGTGTATTGGTTTGAACTGTGTAGGGTGAGTGAAGTTTGAAAGGAGGGTTGAGTGATTGAGTGTATAAGTGTAGTGTGGATTAAGTAGGTGTGGCTGCTGTTATTTTGTGTGCTTGTAGAGTGTTGTAAAGATGTGTTGGGAAGGTGCAGGGATGGTCAGGCAGTATTCCCCCTCCAGACTTAAGGATCTCCATCCTTTTGGGTGTCCCCCATTATCCCCAGAGGTATATAGATGGTGTCATGCTCTGGGGATTGTTAGGAGGACAAGGGTGGGAACTGGGTCTGGTGGGAGGATGGAAAGGAGTGGGAGGATTGGGACAGTGGGGACAAGAAGACGCCCTGGGTTGAAATGGGTTCAAGAGGGGGTCTTCCCTGCCTGATTCTCATACCCAAGGGCTCAGGCAGGTAGCTGGGTCTTCACTGGTGACTCATCCTACTTGGGCAGTGTTATGTAATGCAAGGTCCATTAAAAACAAGTCAGCTATAATAGCGGATCTTGTTGGATCATCAGATCTGGTGTGCATCACCAAGACCTGGCTGGATGAGAGTGCTGGCCCAGTTTTGGCCTCAGCAATTCCAGCCGGGTATTCGTTGATGCACTGCTTGAGGATGGATCGTAGGGGTAGGGGAGTTGCTATCTGTTTTAAATCAAAACTGAGCCTGGTGGAGGTACCAGTGGGGATCACCAACTCCTTTGAATGTATTATGGGTGAGGGTGTGGAGTGTAGGATTCTTCTTGTCTGCTGTCCACCAGGAGATGGGAATGTTTTCCTGCAGGAAGCTGTGGACTTCTTTGTTGACCTGACATTGGGATCCCCCAGATGGCTGATCCTGGGAGATTTCAATGCCTGGATCAATGACGAACTCTCTCGATTTGGTCAAGACTTCCTCCAGCTCATGAATTTTCTGGGCTTCACACAGGTTATTTCCTCCTTGACCCATACTGGTGGTCATTCATTGGACTTGGTGTTCCTCCCAGGGATGGAGATATCCGACTTGGTGGATGGAACCAGTTGGGTGGTCTGACCATCACACCATTGGGTTCAGTTTCACGACTCCCCTAAATAGGTCTGCCCCTACGGAGATGGTCCAGTACCGCCCTTTGAGGGGAGTTTCTCTGGATGGCCTAATGGTGGTGCTTGACCTATCGGGTTTACCGAGTGAATGCATGGATCCTGGGGACCTGGTACTTGCCTATAATAAGGCGGTAGTGGTGGCCCTGGACTCCATTGCTCCTGTTTGTCCCCTCATTCTTCGCCCAGGGTCTCCTTGGTTTCGATGAGTCCCTGAGGGAGTTGAGGAGAGTGAGACAAAGGCTAGAGAGGAGCTGGCGGAAGTCATGCCTTGAGGGTGACAGACTTAGATTGATGGATCATTATCGGGACTATCAATCAGCAATTACCCATAAGAAAGCAGAATTCCTGTCCAGGGAAATTGCTGCTGTCCAGAATCGACCAGTCCAGCTCTTCCGGACTGTGGACAGATTATGCAATCCAATCTGTCTTCAGCCTGGGAGTGCTTTTTCACAGGAATGGTGTAAGGAGTTTGCTTGGTTCTTCGCAGATAAGGTTGCCACACCCCAGTCCAGCCTCCAGCTGGCTCCCTCTAATGAGAATAGCAGTGATCGGCAGGAGATGTCGGGTGCCTAGTTTGTGTGGTGTGACTTTTATCTTCTCACAATCAATGACATTGTGATGGTCATCCAGTCGCTGCGACCAACCAATTGTAGTTTGGATCCAGGCCCTACTTGCCTCCTTGTAGGCTGTATGGATAAGATCGGCCCAGTCCTTGCCAAGATAGTCTGGAGGTCTTTGGAGAAGGGAATTTTTCTGAATCCCCTGAAGGAGGCCGTGGTTCGGCCCTTTCTTAAGAAGCCCTCCTTGGACTCGGACTGTCTGGCAAACTACAGACCGGTCTCAAACCTGCCCTGTGTGGGTAAGGTTATTGAGAAGGTGGTTGCGTCGCAGCTGGATGACCATTTGACCAGCTACAATGTCTATGATTCTCTCCAGTCCGGATATAGGAAGAGACATAGTACTGAGACAGCCCTTGTTCGGGGTACTAAATGACCTCCTAATAGTGAGAGATCAAAGGACCCGTTCTATTTTGGTTCTTTAAGATCACTTTGCGGCATTTGACACTGTGGACCATGGTGTGCTGTTGGAGCACCTGCGGCTTATCTGTGGACTGTCTGGTATGGTCCTCGGATGGTTTCGATCATTCCTTGAGGGTAGGACTCAGAGAGTGGTGTCGGGGATTTTTTCCTCAACACCACTCCCCCCTATCCTGTGGGGTGCCGCAGGGCTCTATCTGTCACCCATGTTGTTCACAGTGTACATGCTGCCATTGGGAGTGATCATTAGGCGATACAGCTTGAGTTTTCACTGCTATGCAGATGATACTCAGCTGTACATGTCCTTTGTGCCCGATCAGAGTGATTCTGTCTCGGGTTTTAACAACTGTCTTGCCGAGATCCAGGATTGGATGAGCATGAGTTGGTTACGGTTAAACCCGGACAAAACTGAGGTGTTGGTGGTGGACTCAGGTCGTTGGGAGGTGGTTTTGTTGGGAGGAACACCCTCTGCCCTATGACTCGGGGGTGTTCAGATATCTACCTCAGACTGGGTGCGGAGCCTGGGTGTTATTTTGGATGACTGCCTGACCCTTAAATCTCAGGTATCGGCGATTGTCAAAACCTCATTTTACCATCTGAGCAATATCGTCCGGGTAAAACATCTGGTTCCTCCCGATGATCTTTCTACATTAGTCCACACCATCGTTACCTCCCACCTTGACTACTGCAACACCCTTTACCTAGGGCTACAAGGGGTTGATATCCGCCACTTGCAGCTAATGCAGAATGCGGCAGCTAGGCTGTTGACTGGTACTTCTAGGACCAGTCATATAACACCTGTGCTCTGCGGACTGCACTGGCTGCCAAAACAGTGGCGGATCACCTTCAAGGTCGCTTTGTTGACCTATAAGGCCCTACATGATCAGGGACCTAGTTACCTGCAAGATCTTCATTGCCCCCACTGCCCCATCTGCTCCCTCCAATACACTGATGAGGGATTGCTAGAGATTCCCAGGGTTCGTTTGAAGACATCTGGGGCTTGGGCATATAGTTTTACGGCCCCAACCCTGTGGAATTCTCTACCTTGTCGGGTGCAAGACTGTCTAACTGTCCAAAGTTTTAAAACTGCACTTAAAACCTATTTATTTAGTCTAGCATATTCTGATTTTTAGGCCGCTGTTGTATTTAAGGAATTTTAAATTGATGGTTTGTTGATATTGTTTTAATCATTTTTGTATTGTACAAGTTCCTGGATTCTGAGAAAGGTCCTTTTTTATAAATAAAGTTTTACTTACTTACCCTTTGCACTCCCCCTCTGTAAAGTCCGTTCACCTAGTCCAGTGTTGGCCATAGGTTTCTTTGTACCTCCTATGCTGCCAAAAGCCCCCAGATGTGTAGGGAATACTAGGATCCTTTTCCTCAACCCTTGATACCGATGCTTCATCTGCATCTGATTAGATTAAAAATGTAATCCATGTTCTGATGTCTGAGTGTGCCCTCAAGAACATTTTTAATGCTGAGGAGAGTGACTTGTTTCATCAAATGTATCCTGACAGGTGCCACACTCATGAGCTGATTGTTGGAGAAAAGATAAAAGACAGGGTCTCCATCCTGTGCTGCACTAACATGCTGGTGACTGAGAAATTACCATCGGTTGTCATTGGTAAGGACCTTTCCACTGTTCCTGTCACCTACAAGAGATAAAAAGTCTTTCATTTCATTGACAACTGTAGTGCTGACTCTGCAGAGTTAGCTAGCAAAGTGACACAAATTAAAATTGTTTTTCTACCATCAAACACAACAGGCTTGATCCAACCTCCCGATATGGACTTCATAAAAAAAAGGTAAAACATTACTTCCATGCTTTGTTCTCCCACATCATTGGCACTATCAACAGCAGCTCACCTGCTTTAGTATGAGATCGCAAGAACTGTCACCCTTTTTGTTAAGGTGTTTATGATACATAAAAAATGGGCCACTGTCAAAGAAAGCACCATTGTCAACTACTTCCACAAGACTGAATTTACTGTGCAACAGGCACCTACTAATATCAATGCATATAAACCTGAACAAGAGTCTGAAGACGTGCTTGAAGATGTTGAATACTCACAGCACATAATCCCATCAGAGTTCAAGGCATTTGTAAACTACAGCATGTCTGTGAAACAACAGAAGATGTGGTATCATGAGATGACATCCGTACTGCAGTGAAGACAGAAACAACACAAGACTCACTATAATTACTAGTGACCCCCTTTTATCACACTATTTACTCTGAAATGCCATAATAACTCCAAAACATGTCATTATGGCATTTGCTTTAAGTCTCAGTACAGTAAAGATCATCATGCTACATCATTGGCCCCTATTCCATGAGTGGGCAGGCTGAATGGTTTCAAAAACATGGTGGCTCTGCTTACTGACCACTCACTACAAGGATGGAGAGTTTCTGGTATTATAAGTCTTCTAACTTGATTATTTATTCTTTTTAAAAATGTATCTGGTTGATCCTCCCTTTTAAATTACTAAAATGCATCTTGTTGATCCTGCTGTGTGCTGGGTTTGGATGAGAAACTGCGAGTCCGACCCAGCATGATCACCAGAAGGACTGTGCCTCACCTCTGAACCACGATCTGAACCACAAATGCCTCATCTCTGAACCAAGAGAGAGAGAGAGAGAGAAACAGACAGAGTGACAGAGAGAGAGAGAGAGAGAGAGCGACAGAGAGAGAGAGAAAAAGACAGAGACAGAGTGTGTGTGTGTGTGTGTGTGTGTGTGTGTGTGTGTGTGTGTGTGTGACACAATCACGTTCACCAGTAATTATAAACAAGCATTTGTCAATGCCGAATGTTTGCTTGCTGGCATTGGCATTGGGAGTGTAGGAGTTAGAGAGCTGCATAATAGGAATGGCAGTGAAGTATTGAACTGAAGCCAACCCCACCACCACCCTGCAGAGACTGACAGGCATTGGGGTGTGCCTTTGGGTCATCAAGCAAAACAGCCACTCCATTTCACCACACCCTACTCTGCAGACACTGACAAGTGTCATGGTGTGCCTTGGGGTCCTTGGCCCTTATGCTCACCCCATTCCATCAGGAAATATGGTGAGATGGGTCCTGTATAGGAGAATGGGGTAAACTTTGGGGCCGAAGTGTCCAAGGCACACCTTGATGCCTCTCACTGGCTGCAGGGTGTGGAATGGTATGAGCATTACAGGCGAGAACCCCAAGTTACACCCCTGATGCCTGTCAATCTCTACAGGCTGGGGCGTTATGGTCGGAAACCCTAATGCCTCAGGCATTTGTTGGCATTTTCACTCCAAATTTTCAACATGGGTTTTTTGTGACCCCCACCTTATGAACAGTGGCAGTATCAGTTTGTTAATCAAAAGCAGATTTCGCATAGCAACTACGCCATTTGGCACCACAGGTGCGAAAACACATTTTGAACAGGATGTGAAAAATGACAGCTGTACTGTTCATGGGGAGGTACAAAAAATGGCAATGTTGAAATTCTGCAGTGAAAATATTTTAAAAAACTGGTGAAGTCACGAGCGTGCGTAGAAAATGCACAACACACACCCCTAATGCAATTAGTTTGGGGATTTTTTATAGCAGATTGTCAATGCAGGGATTTTGGAACCTCTGCTCATGAACAGTGTCACTGTGATTTTCTTACTGTATCCTGAACAGTGATTTCCCACAGCGACCACGCATTTCTGCGCTGGAAGTGCGAAAATACATTTCAGCCATGGTGTGAAAAATAACAGCTGTACTGTTCATAAGGAAGTGTGGAAAAATGGCAGTGTTGAAAATCTGAACTGAAAATATTAGAACTCCATGAAGTTACGAGGGTGCGTGGGAACTGCGCAATGGTCGCTCGTAACACAGTCATTTTATGGACTTTTTTTACCAAATTTTTAACATAGCCATTTTAACACCTCTGCTCATGAACAGTGTCACTGTGATTTTCTTAATCTGTCCCAAACATTGATTTCACACACCGATTGCACCATTGTGTGCTACATGTGCAGAAACACATTTTGGGTGAGATGTGAGAAATGACCTGTACTGCTAATAAGGAGGTGTGGTAAAATGGCAACATTGAAAATCTGGAGTGAAAATATTGAAAATTCACAAACTTACGAGCGTGCGTAGGAACCGTGCAACGCATGCTCGTAAAACAGTAATTTTTGGGAATTTTTTCACCAAATTTTTAACATAGCCATTTTAACACCTCTGCTCATGAACAGTGTCACTGCAATTTTCTTAATCTGTCTCAAACATTGATTTCACACACCGACTGCGCCATTGTGCGCTACATGCACAGGAACACATTTTGGGCGAGATATGAGAAATGACAGCTGTACTGCTCATAAGGAGGTATGGTAAAATGGCAATGTTAAAAATCTGGAGTGAACATATTGAAAATTCGTGAACTTATGAGCGTGCATAGGAACAATGCAATGCATGCTTGTAAAACAGTCATTTTTGGGAATTTTTTCACCAAATTTTCAACATAGGGTTTTAGGGGGCCCTACCTCATGAACTGTGACACTGTCATTTCATTAATCAGTCCCAAAAGGTGATTTCATGCAGTGACTGCGAAATCACCCTTCGGGCCTGATTAACACCATGACAGTGAGAGAATTCATGAGAAGGGGTCCCAAAAACCCCATGTTGAAAATTTGGTGCTAACATTCCAAAAAATGCCTGAGATATGCATTAAGGTTGAAAAAACCCTATTTATTGCATTATACAGCTTACCGGCATTTCCTCAGTTTGCGGTCGACTTTGAAGAGTGCAGACGTGTTCCTGGTCCACCGATGATCGCGCCGGACTCCAGAGGTAAGTATGTGGGGAGGTAGGGTGCACAGAGGGTGGGCACGGGTGAGGGGAGTGGGGGGCAGGACACTCAGCGAGGGAAGTTTTTTCCTTTCAGTTTTTTTTTAAACTTAGACAACGTGGGACATTTGCCACGCTGGGGCTCGCCGTGGCACAAGGAAGGCTGTTTGGGGCCGTGGAGCCGACAGGTGGGATTGAGCACCCCGTCAGCCATGCGATCTGTTGCCAGCTGGGGTGGGCTCCAGAGTGGCACCCTGTCACTTTGGGGGGGAGTGGAGCTGATGGGGGATTGGGCACCCCTCCCTGTCGTATTATATATAATGTGCTGCCATGCTGGGGTGGGCACCCAGCGTGGCATCTGGAACTCTGTTGGGGAGAAGGCAGCATTGCCGACGTGGGGATTGGGCACCTGGGTCAGCTATACAGTGCGGGGCGCGAAAGCAAGCAGTATGCATACGTATGTGTGTGGGGGGGAGCATGCATGAGCAGGCGATATCTTATCGCTGCTCACTGAAACGTAGATCTCCCTTTCAACTGTACGGCACTGCATTTTGGGATCATGGCACTGTGTTTCTTGCACATGCGTGCAAGCAAACATAAAAATAATGTCTATGCAACTGTCTTGTTAAGAATTTTTTTTACACACCCTCAGTGTGTGTGATGATTTCAAACAAATCCAAAAATAGCATGCTCAAACCTTTTATGTTACGTCACGCACTGGAATTCACATTTCTTCTAAGGGGTGCTACTAGGTTGTGGCATACTGTACAACATACAATCCAAAGATACTAGCACACACACCCCCCACAACATAACATATTTAAACTTTCCACTGCCAAAATTGGATATTTTTACCTTGAGCTCCATGTGAGGAGTGGGTCCTTTTAGTTTCAGTTTGGAATTCCAATTTGAGTAAGCTAAATCACCAGCATTAAGGTGGGACCTTTCGATTTAGTTCCTAACTTTCCAGTTCCTCAATGGCTAATGTGTCTAATTGACTCCTATTATACACTGTGCTCCCATCAGGGATTTTACATAGGTGTTTCAAAGGGAGCAAGCTAAAAAGGAGCACCACAGACCCCCAAAAGTAAGCAGTTTTGATTCTCTGTTTTTGGGCTTGACTTTTCTTAGTTTAACTTTTATTTGCCAGGGAGGAACTCTAGCTGGGAGATATTTGCAGTCATTTGTGACTAGACCTGTTACTTAACTTCTGTGAACCAGGTGTCTGAAAGGAAGGAAGGCACTCCCTGGGGTGGAGGGTCAGAGTTGTAGTTGATTGTTTCTGGAGGCACAGAGTTTACTCCCACCCACTCTGCCCCACACCCCACCCACCCAAGCGCATAACTGCCTTTATATCAGGGGTTCTGACATCACTTCCCCAAAATTGCTAACAACATACACCTGTTCATATCCTTAAAGGCACAGCACACTGAATAGGGGGTAGAGACACTCACAAGCTTGCACACACTAAAACAAGAACAAAAAAGAAAAACATCTGAAACAGGAAGGGAGACAGATATGTGGGGAGTGGTGCAGTGCACTGGCTGTGGAGCAGCAGTCTTCTGGGATACATTCTGGAGACTGTGTTGCACCCTTATTTGCAGGCTCCTCTTTGGTCTGAGGGAGGTGGTTTCTCGTTTCCATGCTGACCTGGCAAGGATTTGGGAAACCTGCTCCCCCACCCAGGGACCACCTAGGCCACCACCACTACCTCAGAGGTTGCCAAGAAAGAGGAGTGGTAGGACCATGGTGGGCTCAGGGATGGTGAGGGTGGTGGAACAGAGGTGCATCCCTCCAGTTGTGCCTCTTCACAATTCATTCACCACTCTGGCAGAGCAGGGTTCCTCTATGAAGGCACCTGCAGTAAAGACCAAGGAGGATGTTGTGAACCTCCACAGTGGAGACCCACAGGAGGGTGGCACAGGACCCCACAGGGGAAGGAAACAACTACTGGTGGGGGACTCAGTTGTTAGGGGGTAAAACTGGGGGAGGGAAGGGGAAAGGAGGTAAGGTGCCTGCCCAGTGCCATGGCTTGAAGGGACAGGAAACAAATCCTCAGGATCGTGGGAGCAGCTGCAAGGGGAAATGAGCTGGATGTCATTATCCACCTAGGGACAAATGACCTGGCTGAGAATGGGATCAGAGCAGTGCAACAGGAGTTTGTGGAGTTGGGAAGGGCCTTAGACAAGTATCACACACAGTAACTTTCTCAGAAGTGCTACCTGTATATAACATGGATGAGGCTAGGGTACTCCACACCATGGAATTCAGTGACTGGTTGATAAACTGGTGCAGAGCTCAGGGATTTGGAGTTCACTGGGGACTGGAGCTCCACCTGGTGGGATACAGGCCTATACTGGCATGATGGTCTACATCTGTCCAGGAGGGGAACTAGAATCCTAGGTGATAGGTTTAAATGCTTCACTGGCAAGCATTTAAACTAGCCAAGGGGGGATGCACTGAAAAGGTGAAGAGAAATCCTAGCCCCCCCTCCCAAAAAACAAATCAGGGTAGTTAGTGAGGTAAACACCAAGATAGAGCAATTGATAGGGAGAAAGACAGGGGTAGATGAAGAAGAAGACAAAGGCAGTAAGGACAGGGATGGGGCAAAAAGAAATAAGGCCATAAAAAAATGGAGGGTAATGAGTACCAATGTCCGTAGTCTAGTAAAAAGCTCCCCGAAATGGTGGCCTTGATGGGAGAGGGATGCCTGGATATTGTGGTAGTCACAGAAACATGGTACACAGAGAACCGTGACTGGGATGTCAGCATACCAGGGTACACAATCTACAGGAGGGACAGGGAGGGTAGAAGAGAAGGAGTAGGAGTAGCTCTCTATGTAAGGGAAGGGATCAAAGCAACAGAACTAAAGGGTAAACAGGGAGAAGAGGAGGCACTCTGGGTCACCCTGGAGACTGGAAATGGCACCACAAGCCATACAGATGTTGTATACAGACCCCCATCTCAGGAGGAGGAAATGAACAAGGAAATGATAGAAGGCATCCTTAGGATGGCAGAGAAAGGGGCAATATTGCTGATGGGGGACCTGAATATGCAAGATGTTAACTGGCGCACCATTGCTGCAGCCACATCCAAGAGCAGGGCCATTCTCGATGCCCTACAGGGGGCATGTCTCAGACAGCTAGTTTTGGAACCCACTCGGAAGGGAGCAATCTTAGACCTGGTACTCTTAAATGGGGAGAGAGAGAGAGGATCTCAGATCTAGAAGTGGGTAGCCATCTGGGAACAAGTTATCACCAAACAGTGTGGTTCATGAAAAACTTAGCTGTAGAGTCAAGCCATACAAAAGTGAAGGTACTTGACTTCAGGAAGGCTGATTTTGTCAAAATGGGTGAGTGCCTCAGAAAAGCACTAGCAAACAAGCAAGAAGGTGGGATGGAGCAACAATGGGGAATTATCAAAACCGCCATCACAGAGGCAACAAGCCTTTGTGTGAAGAAAATAAACAAATCAAAATGAAAGAAAAAAACACTATAGTTCTCAAAAGAAGTGGCGGGGAAGGTTAGGGAGAAAAAGATAGCATTCAGGAAGTACAAGGAAACACAGAAGGAGCAGGGCAGAGAACTGTACCAGTTAAAGCAGAAGGAAACGGGGAAGGCAGTCAGAATAGCAAAGGCCCAAACTGAGGAAAAGATAGCCAACTTGGTTAAAAAGGGGGATAAAACTTTTATAGGTACATTAGAGAGCAAAGGAAGACTAAGGCACAGATACTAAGGCTGAATAAAGAGGAAGGTAGTTGGGCAGAAAGTGACAGTGAAAAAGCAGGGATACTGAACAAATACTTCTGCTTGGTATTCACAACGGAAGAGCAGGGGGAGATACCTAATCCAGTCAATAGAAGCACTCTGGATGGGGGGTTGATATTAGTCCTTTCACAGAAGAAATGGTTCTGAAAGAACTCCTAAAACTGATGGTGGATAAAGCAATGGGGCCTGATGGGATTCACCCCA
Source organism: Neoceratodus forsteri (assembly GCA_016271365.2). Lineage (NCBI taxonomy): Eukaryota > Metazoa > Chordata > Ceratodontiformes > Ceratodontidae > Neoceratodus > Neoceratodus forsteri. Next base: position 651,330,989 of record CM057450.1, on the reverse strand, counting down.
GAATTCTAAAATAACTAAGGGAAGAACTAGTGACACCACTGACTACCCTTTTTAATAAATCGTGGGAGGATGGTGTGGTACCTGAGGACTGGAGGAGGGCAGATGTGATTCCCCTTCACAAAAGTAGGAGCATGACAGAGGCAGGAAACTACAGACCTGTCAGTTTGACCTCAGTGGTAGGGAAAATGATGGAATCACTTCTGAAGGAAAGAATTGTTGAGCACCTAGAGGCCAGTGGGGCACAGAACCCAAGGCAGCATGGATTCACAGCAGGAAGGTCATGTCAGACAAATCTAATTGATTTCTTTGACTGGGTGAACAAAGTAGTAGACCAGGGAGGGGCTGTAGACATGGCCTACATAGACTTTAGCAAGACATTTGACACAGTCCTGCACAAAAGATTAATAAACAAATTAGCCAGCCTGGGAGTGGGTTCCAGGGTGGTAGCCTGGGTATAACACTGGCTGGACTACAAGACACAGAGGGTAATAGTAAATGTAGTCCACAGTGAAGAAAGGGGGGTTACTGGTGGGGTAGCACAGAGTTCAGTACTGGGGCCGGTCATTTTTAATGTCTTTATAAGTGACATTGCAGAGGGACTGGAAGGAAAAGTATGTCTTTTTGCAGATGACACAAAGATCTGCAACAGGGTTGATACACAAGATGGAGTGGAAAGGATGAAAAGGGACTTAGCAAGGTTGGAGGAATGGTCAAATGTATGGCAGCTTAGATTAAATGCAAAGAAGTGCAAAGTAATGCATCTGGGAAACAAAAACCCAGGGGAAGAGTACACAATAGGGGATGAGATACTGACAACAACAAAAATGGAAAGGGACCTGAAGGTAGTCATGTCAGATGACTAAAGGTGGGCAAGCAATGTGAGAAGTCAATAAGGAGGGCTGGGAGGATACTGGGATGCATAGGGAGAGGCATCACCAGTAGAAAACAAGAAGTTGTTGACCCTCTGTACAGACAGTTGGTAAGACCACATCTAGAGTACTGTGTACAGTTCTGGAGACCCCATCTCTGCAAAGACATAGACAGGGTGGAGGCTGTCTAGAGGAGGGCAACCAAAATGGTGCAGGGTCTGCACCAGAAGACATATGAAGAAAGACTAAAGGAGCTTAAGATGTACTGTATAGTCTCGAGGAAATGAGGGGGGGGGGGAACATGATAAAAACTTTCAAATACCTCAAGGGAATCAACAAAGTCCAAGAAAGTACAACTTTCAGAAAAAGAGATGTGCAAGAACAAGGGGCACAATTTGAAGTTAGAGGGGGGACAGCTCAGAGGAAATGTGAGGAAGTATTTCTTCACAGAGAGGGTTGTAGATGCATGGAACAGCCTTTCTGAGGAGGTCATAGAATCAAAAAACAGTGGGGGAATTCAAGAATGCATGGGACAGACATAAGGCAATTCTAGTGGGGGGAAGGAGGAAGTAGGCTGTTGGTTATAGGAAAACTGCAGAAATACAGTGCCCCCACCCCAATGCTTACCCCGATTCAGCTTTCAGGCGCCTTCCTTTCTTGCACTGTTACTTATTTAATTTTATTTCGAAGTTCGAGATCCGAGAATATGGTGGACACTGGGGGGCTCTATTTACTGTAAAGGTGTTGCGCCGCACTGCTCACTTCAATACAAGTGAGTGGTGTGGTGCCGCACCGTTACAGTGAATGGAGCTCCCCCATCATCCACCATATTCCTGGATCGCAGACATTTCAAAATAAAATTAAACAAGTGTCAGTGCATAAAATGGGACTGTCATTCCTGAAAAGCTGAATCGGGGGGTAAGCCTTTTGGGGGTGGAGGTGCATGTATTTCTGCAGTTTTCCTTTAACTAGGATCTGCAGCTTATCCATTAGGTAGGGAAATGGGCAGACTAGGTGGGCCAAGCGGTTCTTATCTGCCATCAGATTCTATGTTTCTATGTTTCAAATCCAAAAATAGCATGCTCAGACCTTTTATGTTGCTTCTCACACTGGAATTCACATTTTTTCTAAGGGGTGCAACTAGGTTGTGGCATACAACATACAATCCAAAGATACTAGTGCACACAACCCCCCCCGCCACAGCATAACATATATTCCAGTGTGTGAAGTAACATGAAAGGTTTGAGCATGCTATTTTTTGGATTTGTTTGAGTTTTGGGGGGTCTGGGGTGATCCTTTTTAGCATGCTGTCTTTGAAACACCTGTGTAAAACCTTGATGAGAGCACAGTGTATAAAAGTAGTCAAATAGACACATTAGCCATTGAGGCACTGGAAAGTTAGGGACTAAATTGAAGGATCCCACTTTGACATTGGTGATTTAGCTTACTCAAATTGGAATTCCAGCCTGAAACTAAGAGGACCCACTTCTCACATGGAGCTTGAGGTAAAAATAGGCAATTGTTGGCAGTAGAAAATTTAAATATGTTATGCTGGGGGGGCGGTTGGTGTGCGCTAGTATCTTTGGATTATGTGTGATAACCTCAAAAACCTCTCAAGCTTTGCTCTCGAGGTTTATGGGTCATCACACACCTCGGGTGTGTAAAAAAAATCTATAACACACAGTTGCATAGCCATTATTCTCCATATTGAAGAACAATGAGGATGAGACTAGTGCTGTGCAGAATTTTCAAATTCTGGTGGAACGAATTTTGCCAGAAATGGAATGGTGGAATTTTGCAGTAGAAATGAGTTTTTCCACATCATTTCCGATCTCAATCATAGAATCATAGAATTTGCTAGCAGAAAAAGACCATATGGCCCATCTAGTCTGCCCGATATAGCCCCCCTCCTCCTCCTCCCTTTATCCCCCCGCTCTCTCCCTCCTCCCTAGTCCCATATAGTTATCCCATGCTGTTTTGAATTTTTCCACCGTGTCCACCTCCACCACCCACTCTGGCAATCTATTCCATGGTTGCACCATCCTCTTTGAGAAATAATGCTCCCTCACATCCCCTTTAAATCTGCCCCCCTCCAGCTTATAAGCATGCCCTCTGGTGGTTTTGTTCTCATTCAGCCTGAAGATGTTATCCCTCTTCACCTTGTTCATTCCCTTCATATACTTGAAGATTTCCACCATGTACCCCCTCTCCCATCAATATTTTCCATGGAAATGGTTGCGGAATCAGTGTCTGTGGAAAAAATGCTATTCTGCAGAATATTATTCTGTTGATCATGGCAGGCAGAATTCCATAGAAGAACCAGTGGAATTCCAGTGGAAATTCTGCTGATGGAATGGTCATTCTGTGCTAATTTCATCAGCGAAATTCCACATTCTACATAGCACTAGCTGACACAGATAGGGTTAGTTTGTGCCACGCTCCTGTCTTACTTGTTTTGGAATTAATTTGAATTATACCTGTATCTTTAAGGTATACACAGCCTTATTCCTGATTCAGCACCTGATTCCACCCACCCACCATGATAAAACAGGAAAGTGTCTGGTCCATGTGAGCATAGGGAGCCCTTTGTCCAACTACTGGAGATCACCTTAGGGACTTGGGAAGAAATGTTCCTGGGTTTTCCCTATAAAAGTTTATTTTTTCTCTGAATGGATGGGTTAAAAAGGTCAAGAAAAATAATAATAATTAGTTCAACTGTCATTGCCATTATAAATGTAGCATGACTTGGAATCTCTTGAAGGAAGGGGAAGAGGAGGGGAAGTGATACCTGGACCAATTTGAATAGTGTTTCCTTGAGTCAGCATGGGTAGATGGCCAGGATGCTCATGTCAAGCTCAGATGGGCCTAGGCCACCTGCATTGGGAATTCACCAACAAAAATAATGAGCCTTGCAAGACAGGGGCTAGAAACACTTCTGTCAGTAAAGTGTTTCCCCCCCATGCTGTTGAGGAAGGGTCCTCATAACTTTCCACACTCCTTTGCGAGGAGGCTGATCCAAGCAGGGAGCTATGGCCTTCTCAGATATAAGAGGACCTCCCCTAGGTAGAAGAAGGTGATGTGGGCCAGGCAGGAGATTCCTAGCAGGGCATATCATCGCTGAACAGTATGCCATAAGATGGAGTGCTTAATGAACATATGGCTAAAATCATTTAAGGACCTAGTGTACTTTCTAAAATTAACATGAGATTTTAGAAGCAGCCAACCATTACCTTTCATATCTGAGGTACTTTTTCTTTTCCCTTTGTTTAATTAGATTATTTAGCTGATGTTAGTAGGTGTGATGTGTGGAACAGCTCTTTGCCTGGCAGCTAACATATCTTGATCTACTGACCCACACTACATTATCAGCATTGTGATGTTACTGACTGTGACATCACTGCTACTTAGGCACACAGCAAGTGAGTGACTGCCAAGTCATTCACCTCTGATGTCACTGTCATTGAGATCATAATGCTGATAATAATGTAGTGTGGGGCAGTAGAGTTAGACACGTCAGCTGCCAGGCTAAGAGCTGTTCCGCACATCCATCACAGTATTATCACATAGAAGACCTTCTGATAAGCAAAAGGAAAAAGAAAAATACTTCAGAAATGAAACGTTATAACTGGCTGCTACTAAACATTGGTTTTATTTTCCTGTCTGCCTGTTTTGGCTCCACTAACTCTTTCAAGTAGCACTGCAAGGAAACTGGGCAACACATTTGACCCTACCCTTTTTCTCAATATAAAAGATTCCAGGTCTCTTCCTGTTTTATTTGTTGATAAAATGTTTCAGTTCCTCCAAAGTTAACAATAAATGTTTTCATTTAGTTTTTTCCCACAAGAACAAAAATATGGCCACTACATTAGAAAAAACATTGTAAATATGATAAGGGATAGGATGAAGAAAAAAAAACAAACTATGGTGCACAGTATTAAGTATGTTGAAAGGCATGCCAATTCTTTTATTAAATGTAGCTGAAACTAGCGTGTTGGGTTTTTTTTTTGGGAAAAACATTCTTTATTGCAATGCTGCTTTAACTCCTGATGTGTCTCTGTCTCGTTATTTAGCAGGGTGGGGAGTGTAATTTGGCCTGATTGCCCAAATAATATGTATACAAACAACTCTAACCCTTATGCCCTTCTGGAGAGACTTTAAATGGACAGCCCTGATGAAGTTTTCTTCTCACCCCAGTAATAACACAGCATTATATTATGAGCAGATACAATCTACTGTATGCTGGAGGAAACATTGGACTGAGGGTGGGAAACCATTTCCACATCTTTTGGTACTGCAGTACTGTACACTGGAACATATATTTTTCAAGTATATTGGTGAAAAGAGGGAGACAAAGTTACTGTAGGCATAGTAAGCTAAAAAAGGAGGAGGAGTTAGTGGAAGGCACTAAAGAGAAGGCAGAAGAGTCAAATGAATACTTCTGCTCCATCTTTACTAAAGAAAACGGTAGACCAGCGCAGCAAGGCAGGATGAGGGAGGAAAGGAAGGGGGAACATGGCTGAGGGCAAGATAATGGAAGACAGTTAGGAAAGGGCTCATGTCCCTAAAGTTAAACAAGTTTCTGGACCCAGATGGCATGCACCCTAGAGTGTTGAGAGAACTGGTGGGTCAGCTGGTGGATTTGTTTAACTGGGCTTTAGATACAGGGGCGGAACCGCAGGAGTGGAGAACTGCACATGTGGTATAGCTACACAAGGGTTGGCCCAGGGATGACACTGGGAACTACAGTCCTGTCAGTCTACCTCCATTGTGGTAAACTAATGGAGACTGTTGTGAAGGAGAGACTACTTAAGTTCCTTTAAACCAATGGGCTACAAACAAGAGACAGCATGGGTCATGTCAGGGTGCTGCCAAACCAACCTTATTGACTTCTTTGACTGGGTAACAGAGGTAGTGGACAAGGCTCAGGTGGTTGACATTCTATATTTGGATTTCAGGAAGGCCTTTGACTTGGTGCCCCACAAGATGCTGATCAGGACGTTGGAGGATCTAGGGGCAGGGAGCAAATTAACCAGGTGGGTGGTGAATTGGTTCAGTGGTAGGATGCAGAGTGTGGTGGTGGTGGGGAATTCTTAGGAACAAAGGACATTACAAGTGATGTCCCACAAGGTCAGTGCTCAGCCCAGCTGCTGATCAGTATGTTCATTAATGACATTGGGAACAGAGTAAAAGCCAAGATATGCCTCTCTTCAGAGGACACAAAGCTCTAGTGGAGGGTAGATACAGATGGCAAGGCAAAGGCAAGGCAAAATGTATTTAAAAGACACCCAATCCTGGAGGCTCTGGGAACCTTACAAATAAGTAAACACATATTCAGAGACAGATCAATAAAACTCAAGAATAAATATAGACATATAAATAATAATGCTTCATATAGACATCACCCATAGATAATAAACCAAACATCGTCTTATCGATGACTATAATCAAATCAAATCTGTAAATTAATAACTTAATCCAAAAAGGCCTAAGCGAATAGGAGGGCCTTAAAGCGGGCCTTGAATACCTCCAAAGTAGGGGCCCCCCTTGACCCCAAAGGGCAGCGAATTCCACAGGACGGGGACGGTGACAGTAAAGGCCCTACCGCCAGCTGATTTCAACCTCATCCTGGGAATTGCCAGGGGGCCTCCACAGGAGGAATGGAGGGGGTGAACCGAGAGAGCAGGTACAAGAAGATCTAACAGATAACCAGGGTCCTGACTGTGTAGGGCCTTATAGGTGAGAAGACCCACCTTAAAGAAGATCCTCCACCTGACTGGCAGCCAGCGCAGCTCACGCAACACTGATGTAATATGGCAAAATTTTGGCTGCCCAGTAAGTAACCAGCAGCTGCGTTCTGCACTAGCTGCAGTCTGCGGAGACATCCTTCCATGATCCCACGGTAGAGCGCATTACAGTAGTCAAGCCTTGATGTAACTAAGGCATGAATCAAAGTGGGAAGGTCCAGAGTCGGAACAAGGGGCTTTATCCTGGCAACATTTCTGAGATGGAAAAAACAGGAGCAGATGGTGGAAGATATCGGTGCCTCCATCGTTAAACTCCTATTCAGAATGGCACCAAGACTTCGCACCCTAGAGGAGGCCTTCAATGGAACAGATTCCAGAACAAGTTCAGTCTCTGATCCAGAGGCCATCCCATCACGCACTCTGTTCAACTCCACCACCAATACCTCCATCTTATTGAGGTTCAGTCACAACCTGCTAGAGGCCATCCAGTCATTGATCTCAGCAAGGCAGCTGTTCAGCACATCTACTGTGTTGGGTGTTCCTGGGGCAAAGGGTAAGTATAGCTGGGTATCATCAGCATAGCAATGAAAATGAAACCCTAAGCCATACTTCCTAATGATCCCTCCCAGGGGTAGCATGTACACTGTGAACAACATTGGGGCTAACACCGACCCCTGAGGGACTCCACAAGATAGGGAGCTAGGGGTGGAAGAGAATTTCCCCATCACAACCTGTTGCCTTCTGTTGGTTAAAAAGGACTTTAACCAGTGGATGACAGTGCCGGTGAGTCTGCAGAGTTCCCTGAGGCAGTCAAGCAACACACAATGGTCCACAGTGTCAAATGCTGAAGAGAGATCAAGGAGAACAAGAACTGTCCTTTCTCCTCGATCTCTAGTCCTGAGGACATCATTCTGCACCTGAACAAGCATGATTTCTGTGCTATGCCTCACCCAAAACCCTGACTGGAAGTGTTTGTACAACTCATGGGTCACGAGGTGCTCCTCCAACTGAAGCGCCACTACCTGCTCCACAATCTTTGCCAAAAAAGGGAAGAATGGAGATAGGTCAGTAATTTGCCCTAATCTCTGGGTCCAAGGATGGTTTCTTTAAGAGTGGTCTCACCAATGCTGCCTCCTTCAAGGCATCAGGGAAGACCCCCTCAGATAAGGAACACCGTACAATCAGAGCAAACACCGGGCCAATGGTGTCGATGCATCTCATCAAGAAACGCGTTGGCACCAGATCCAGTTTGCAGAAAGTGTGCTTCAGATCGGTCGCCACTCCAATGACCTCACTTACCTCCACTGGTCTAAACTCCCCCCCAACCAGGTGGAGTGCACTCAGAACACTTCTGGTGGCCACTGCCAGCTATAGCATTGCTGACTGGAGGAACTCCCTACCAGATACTGGACACACTGTCCGAGAAGAGCCGAGCAAACTCTTCGCATTCAACATTAGAAAAAACTTCTTCGGCTTAGACAAGCTGGACGAAGTAGCCTGTCCACAGTCCAAAAAAATATAGCTGGTCAGTTCTTCCCAGCAGCAATCTCCCTTGACAGGAACACTGCCTTCTTATGGTTGATTGCCCCCTGGTATACACTATAGTGCACACACAGGGCCAGTTTGTCCTCCTCCAGGCCGAACTTCCTCCAGCAGCACTCCAACCTCCATCGCTTTCTCTTCATCTCTCTGAGGTCCCCATCAAACCAGAGGAAGCAGGAACCTGAGGGCCAAGTACAGTCTAAGAGTGGTAAAGGTCTTTGAATCAGAGGAAAAAAAGGATTTGGGGATAGCCATCACCAGTGACCTTAAACAGTCTTTGTAGTGTAGGAAAGCAGTGGTCAAGCAAACAAAATGCTAGCCTGTATTGCTAGGGGGTTCATGAACAGAGAGAAGGAGGGTATATTGCCGTTGTACAGGTCCTTGGTGGGACCGAACCTGGAGTATGGTGTGCAGTACTGGAGCACCCACCTGAAAAAGGATATAAACCAGCTCAAGGCAGTTCAGAGGAGGGCAACAAAGATGGTTTAGGGACAGCAGGGCGGGGCATATGAGGACAGGTTGAGAGAACTCAACATTTACTCACTCGAGAAGAGCAAGGAAAGAGGGAAAATGACTGAAACCTTCAAGCACCTGAAAGGTGTAATCAAGGCAGACATCAGGGAACTTTCCTGTCTCAGTGAAAGCAAGACCACAAGGGGTCACAGTTATAAGATGGGAGGAGGGGGTCAAATCCAGTAGATTTTATTGTTTGACAACTTGGTCATTATATAGAAGAAAATAAACATAGGCAATAATAAAATTTCAATATAATTGTTAATTACAAAGTTGTTAACAGATATTAAAAAAGCATAGTATAACTTTATATGTTTTAAAAATACACTTGGATAATCAGAAGATAGTTCACTTCTCATTCAAATTTCATTATCAGTTTCCTTACCCTTAGATGGCTATAAGATAGTTCACTTCTCATTCAGATTTCATTATCAGTTTCCTTTACACATGGAAAACAAAGTTTTAATGCATTTCAATGTCACTATATACCTACATAGACATTTTACAATCATCTTGCCCTCAGTGCAATTAAATTACAAGACAAATTGTAACAGATGAGAAGTTTGATTTACAAAAAGCATAGCATTAGTTCACAAAGTTTGTAAAATTTCAATACAAATTTCAATACTCCTATCATTTAATCATACACAGAGTATTTCAAGTATAAAGCACATAATGACTAAAGAACAGGAACGGGCATTGTGTCCAATAATTTTAGCTAAGTCATGCAGAGAAAAGCAAGTGAGTTTAAACAGGACATTATATGGTTCTGGTATGGCTACCTACACCCTGTTACAATGTCTTGTCGCCAGTAATCCCTACATTCCATAAAGGAGAAAACTGAATCTGATCTGTAGGATTATAAAAAAGAATTGGGCTCATTGCTCATTCAGTATTCTATATCCCATGTATTTATGACTTGTCATTTGACTGTACATATCTTTTCTCATATTTAGTAGCTTACAGAAGAAATATGGCATGTTTCTTCAAGATGGTCAGGTTTTCAGTTTTGAAAAGTAGAAACAATATGTATGGGGGGGAGGGGTGTACATGGAGTGTCTGCATTATCTTACCTAAACATTTGTTTCTTATTTGATTGTACTATGGATAGTACATGACAACTTGAAGTAAATCTTCAGTGACCTGTAGGCCACAGTTACAAGTTATTGATATAAAACCATCTCTTTTGAATCTATAGTTAATGACATTGCTGGGAAATGCTTCAAACCCAAACGGAATCAAACGCTGTCTATATCTTGGGTTCTGTATTGATTTTAGATAAAATTTCAGTGAATGTTCTTTCATATTATTTAGTAGACATCTAGAGACGTTTAGTTGTGTGACTGAAATCAAGTCCTATTTTTAAACTGTTGAGTTAGACCATCCTGAGCTTCTCTGGGTCATGGATAAGCTGACATATCTCAGCATTTACCTGAGCACAACCCTGTACAAATTGAAACAATACAACATGGATAGTGTAGTCTCACAACTTCAGATAGATCTGGATTGTTGGTCTCTCTTACCAATGTCTCTGTGGGGTCGCTTGAGCATAATAAAAATGAACATCTTGCCACGCATTCTATACCCTCTTATCCTGCTCACCCTGACCCCACCTAATGGTCGGTTTACTCAGATAAACAGAATCCCTTCAAACTTTTTATGGCGAGGGCCCCCCCTCCCGCCGACGATCCCTAGTGAAACTCTTTTTGTACTATTTGGCAATACATTGCTCTTATTTCCAATGCAGGGCTTATTTAAGGCTGGATATGCAGGGTTCTACTTATGTTCGTCAGTGGTTGGATTTCAAACATGCTCTATGTTCTAAACTAGGATTAGATCTCTGCTCCCCGGGGTACATTTCTCTGAAAAAGCTCCCCAGAACATTGATACCCCTATAAGTCATTCCCTGCAGGCGCATAGACAGCTTTGTTCTATGCTCAAGGTCTACCCACAAAAAGACATTACACAGCCTCTGTTCTACAACCCCAACTTAAAAATCTAGGGCCAAGTACTGACAAAGAGGGTCTGGCCCTTTAGGGCTATGAAGTCGGAAGAACACCTGGTGAAAAAATAAGATGTCAACCTTTTTGGAGGCTCAGCAGAAATTTAGCTGGTCCCCTTCAACATGCTTTCAGTATCTTCAAATATCCCACATGTTATTTCAGCACTCTGGCTCTGGTGTCTGGTATAAGCCCTATGAAGATCTAATACTTGATTGGGTTTTATCTGCTCCCACGTCTCACACTATTTCTTACTATTATACGAAGCTGCAGGAAGCACTCCATGCTAGAGAACCTGAATTCTTATACTCCTGGGATCAGATAATCCCTTCATTGCAAGGCTCTCACAACTGGAGTTGTATTTGGAAGGATACCTATAAATATATTAAGTGGGACAGATATCACTTTATGCAGTTCCAGTTTTTGCATAATCTATTCTACACTCCAAATAAACTATGTAAAATGGGCAAACTCACTTCGGACTTATGCACCAGATGCCAGAAAGAGACCAGAACACTATTTCACATGTTTTGGTCCTGAGAAAAGGTAAAGCTTTTCAGGGAAACCATTCAGCAACATTTAGATCCCTTGCTGGGCCTAGATAGTGCATTCATGCCAGAAATGTGTCTGTTAGGAGACTTTGCCGAAGGGGTGTTTGGCAATCAAAAACCCCACATAGCATTTATTTCGACCTGTGCCAAAAAGATCATTCTCAGATATTGGTGTGATCACTGTATCCCTAGTTATACTGAATGGTACAGAGAGATACTCTTTGCTTTGCAAGCAGACAAGACTATCGCTAGTTTATCAGAGTACTTACTGGTATATAACCAGACATGGGAGCCCCTACATATCCTGCTGCTTTTATATTATTAGGCAATGATCTGCCGCCACATGACAGGCAGATGTATTGTTACTTAGTATAGTTTCCTACTTGTTTTTATTATAATAGTCTGCATATTGATTATGTTTCTCTTTTTTTCCATTATATGATGTCAGCACATGGTTGAAGTGTCCTCTTTCTTATTTTATGGAGTTATATCAATATTCTCCAGAATATGGGCAGGGGGGTTTGTTAGTTTACCTGGGGATGGGAGGGTGTGGGGATGGTAAGGAGATACAGATGGGTGGTATATAGTTTCATTTGTTATATTTTGTTTTGCCTTTTTATCTATCTTACTCACTGAATGCCAATTTTATTATGTCTTTGTTAACTCTTATCTCATTTTGGCTTATTTTATGGCTCTGTATGCTATTATCCTTGCCTATTGATTTTCAATAAAGTTTATTTAATATGAAAAAACTTTATGTTGAGTTAATTTAGCTATACATTTGGTGTGAGAGTAATGTATCATAATTCCTTGTTCCACTAAAGATTTGAAATATATTATGGACCCGTTCTGTACTCTGAGTTGGCATTGGAGCAAGTGCGGCGGTAGAATGTGCTGGATCTGTGAATGACATCGGGAGGACTTTACTGGCCATCACATAGTGTGCTCTGGGCGGTTGTTTTTCTGCCCATTATCGCCTGTACGTTTGGGTTGTTGGTCCACCCAGCGCACTGTTCCTGTGAGCTCTGAGGAACAATTTGATGCTTGGATGCTGTTTTTGGATCTTTTTCTTGCCCTTTACCCTTGGGGAGTTGTGTTTTTGGATACAGATATCGTGGTGAAGGGGGATCTGGACTAAATCAGTAAAGATCATGGATTTTGGCCATGGATTATCTTTGGACTGTTGACAGCTTGCTCAAGGTTCCCAGGAGTAGTGTGCATACTTGGACAAACTTCTAATTTGCAGCAGGGAGTTGGTTTCTTGATCCTGTTTGTGGACTGGTGAACTGAGGGCAGTGTATGTCTGAGCAGGGGTCCCAATTTTACTTTGTTGGGTAGCTGGTAATGTGGTTGGTGTACCCCTAGGAAGTCTCTGCTGAGCCTGCTAGTAAGTGGGCCTGGCTGGGATCTGCAGTGTCAGCCATAGGCTTGCAGTCTGGTTCCTTATTGGATATATCGGGGCAGCTCCGGCTTCAGAGCAACATTTCCTGAAGTGGACTTTTTGATTTTTTCCCTTCAAAGATATGGTCAGATCTTTTTATTTTTCAAGTTTAAATTCTGTTAAGAAGGCAGTGACAGTGCCCTCTTATCCCTTAGTCTTGGAACTGTGAGAGGGCACCGAGACTGAAAAGGGTTTGGTTGGAGTGTGGTCTAGCCACCAAGGAAGATGGCAGTATAGCTCCATAGCTCTCACTAGACCTTAGCCCATCCATGCTCATATGCCGCAATCCTGTGGAGTCTCCTATCTTAATCAGCGGCTTAACGCATGGGTAATATCCCACTTGCTGAGCGATGTATCCTTTCAGTGGATTTTTGGAGTAAATACATGATTTTTGGTGGTGCTATGATTTGAACCTACTATGGCCTGGCCAGGCCTAGGCCGCTCAGGCCCAATATTTGTGTACCGCAGGCTTAACAATCGACAGACCGTTTACACCTCTATCCCTCCCTCCCTTAGAGGCTGTCATAGAACCACTGGTCTAACATAGAGCTTTCATGGCGTTCCAAGCACCGGAGGGTCAACGCCTGAACATGGACCAACCAGTGGCTGTTGGGGAATCCCTGCAACATATCACTAAACTCTTGGAAACCTTAATTACCAGAGTCGATGATATCAACCTGACTCTGGCTGGTACTACTAAAGACGTCCAGCAATTACAGGACAGAATGAATGTGGCGGAGCAAAGAGCTGAAACTTGCGATGCTCAGCATGCTCAGATTTGGCAGCATCTTCAGCAGCATGAGGAGTGGCTAGCAGTGCTTTGAGAGAGGGCCGAGGATCATGAAAACTGCAGCCAATGCAATAATTTATGGATTGTTGGTCTTCTGGAGGGGGCTGAAGGGCACTCAATGGAGAAATTTTTAAATGAAAATCTTTCTCACATGCTGGGGGACCGATGGAGAGGCCCAACTGAAATTAAGAGGGCACACAGGGTTTCTACTCGGGTAAACAAGCATTTCAATACACCTAGGCCGATTGTAGCCTACCTGTTAAGATACACTACCAAAGAGAGAATCCTTCGGGCTAGGTGAACTTTCTTGGCAGGGAGCCCCAATTGCCATATACAGGGACTTCGCTCAGGAAATGGCTGCAAGGCGGAGAACATTCAGGACGATTAAAAGATTTCTTTATCAACATGACTTTAAATTTAAATTCAAAAACCTTACTAGATTACATGTTGCTAAGGAAGGTCATAAGCTCATCGTTGATCACCCAGGGGACATAGAAAGGTGGATTGCTCAATTATGGTCATGCCTACTGTGCCCTACTACAAATCCCAGGAAGCTTTGGGAACCTCCTCCAGTGCCGCCTCTAGGTAGGAATCTTTATTCTACATACAGTTCCCCGGCATCCCATTTGCAAACCGGACATGTCCCACAACAAAAGGTTCCCCCAGCGAAGACTGTCTCTCAAACAGCTTGTTCTAATGCCAATTCACTGTCATTGGCTTTGCAGATGTCCAATTTGCAGTCCTCCCTTCCTCAACGGGAACTAAACTCATCATCCAAACCAAGACACAGACCTAGGAGTGGCTCACAATATTCACCTTCTAAATCCACTGCTGCTCCACCCTCAAAGATTTCCAGGGACAACATCTCTCCTATGCCGAACCAGGATATGGACACTGAACAAGTAGCAGACTGGGCAGATCTCCCTGAAACATCCTTAGTGGAATAGGTAGACACTCTTTCACCAGTACGGCCGGGACTCATCTGCTACGCGGCTGCAGTGGCGCAGACACCTTTATACCATGGATGTACCCATCGGGTTCCCCCCGAGATGGTTGAAGGCTAATCTGTTGGATCCCCTGGAACTTGACTGATTACTTAACATTGTATTCATAATTGGCAGCATGATGGGGGGCGAGTTGATCACTATGTCTTCCTCCCCCCCACGACCTGTGCCATGGTATAGATGTAGCTACGTTGATTCAGATGTACCTTTAACCCCTTCCCTCCTCCTCCCCCCCCCAGTCATATGGAATGATTAAAGCTGGCTAGACAGATGCCTAGATATGCCCCATCCCTTTTATTTGACCATCTGATAATCCTAGCTGAAGAAGAAAGTGGGCGAAGTAGCCCTCTCCTCCACCCCTTCCCCCATGTACTATACACGCAGCAGTTAGTTCCTAGGCCTGGTGCACTTCCACTTCCCATGGTGTGCTCTCTTACTCCAGTCTAGCAGACAGCAGTTGGGTATGCCCACCCTCCCCTTCGTCACCCTCCCCCTTCACATGGTTCGGGTTGTCAGACCAAGGGTTAAGTCGGGTCTATGATGAGTCAGTTCTTTGTATCATCCACACCAGACCCTCCTGAATTGAGAATTGGGGATAGCATAGCTGCAGGGTACATATTTATATTACCCTCGTTTGCCTTGACCCCAGTCTCATATCATCGTTGTTGTTGTTGTTGTTGTGTCTCTCTTTGGCACTACTTGGTTCACTACTGGGCCAGTTGCCCGCTTTGACATTGACTTATTGTGTTTAAATACTAATTAGCTTTCTGCTCATTGTTTCTAGGATTGCAATCACAGCCTCATCTACACCTTAGAAACGCAGCCCTGACGTTACAGGTGATGCTTACATCTTTCACAGTGCTAGTACGCGTATTGATAGTCCTACCCTCGCTCAGGTATTTGGTGGCCCTGCAAGTTGGTAATCTTTCTACCCCTCAATCAACTGGAAGCTCTGTAAGTAGCTCCTCTTGTCTATTGTGTGGAAAAATGTCTACTACTCCTGGTGCCCAACAAGGATATCGCTGGATATCCTGGAATGTGAAAGGGTTAAACCATCCTATTAAAAGTACAAAAGTTTTACAACATTTGAAATCCCTACGGGCAGACATTACCCTCCTTCAAGAAACCCACTTGTCATCTAAATGTACTACTTGGTTAAAAAAGTTCTGGGTAGGAGAAGTACTGGCCAGCTCCTCCACCACTAAAGCTAAGGGAGTAGCAATCCTTACCATCGTGCTTCCCCTTGGGTGGTGAAAGAGGTCAAAAAAGATACTCAAGGTCGTTGGTTAGTAACGAATCTTGTTTCCCCTACAGGCGCTATTCTATTGGGCAAAGTGTATGCTGCCAATGTTGAGCATGTTGATTTTTTTCTGGCAATCAGCCAGGCCATATCAGATCTACAGTCAGAAGAATCACCGCTCCCTGTAATGCTGTGTGGGGATTTTAATATGGTAGGGGATATATTTGTAGATAAATCCGATCCCACCCCCCATTCTAATCCCAAGGCCAGGCAATCCCTCCAATGCATGATAGAGAAATGGGCCTTTATGGATATTTTGCATAGGGACCACCCCACTGGTAGAGATTTCTCATTTTACTCTGTGCCCATCAGTCCCACAGTCGTATAGATTTCTGGCTCACTACTGAAGCAACAGGAAGATGTCTCTCTGACCCCAATATTGTCTCGATTCTAATATCAGATCATGCCCCTATCTCAGTGAGATTTATTCCCCCAGAGCATCGCCCCTCTGGAACCTGCTGGCATTGCAATCCACTGCTACTCCAGAACCTGGACTTTCGCCCATATCTCATACAGGCCACAAAAGATTATTTTTCTCTGAATGCTGACTGTGGGGTTTCCCTGAATACCATCTGGGAAGCATTTAAAGCTGTACTAAGGGGTTGCATCATTGCCTTCTCAGCAACACGGGATCGGAAGCGCAGGGAAACCCTGACCCAGCTCCAAGTAAACTTAGTCCCTCTGGAACATCGCTTTAAATCTAACCCATGAGCCACCCCAGATAATGCCCTACACAGGCAAATAGTAGGCCTTAAATATCCAATTAACATAATCCTGCATCAAAAAGCCGAATGGTATATCTTGAGGTCAAAGCAGGCCTATTGGGCTGGAGGTGAGCGTGCAGGAAAGTTAATTGCCTTTCGCCTATGGAAACAACAGGCAGCCACATGAATACATGCTCTCCACATCTCTGAGGGTTCCGTAGTGACCAATCCCAAACAAATTAACACTACTATGCAGCAGTTTTACCAATCCCTCTATCAATCTCGGTCCCCTACTACTGCTACAGAGTTACAGGAGTGTTACGCCAAATTTTGTCACCAAACCCCATTACCGACTCTCACCCCTGAACAGGTGACTCTTCTACAATAACCTGTCTCTTGTGCTGAACTCCAATTGGCACATCTCAAATGGCATGGGGGAAGGCCCCAGGTCCAGACGGTATGTCCGTGGAGCTATACCAGGCCCTTGGACCAGACATTTTCCAGCCATTGCAGCATGCCTTACACTTTGCCCATACTTCTGGATCTCTCCCCCCTATTATGAAGGAGGCAATAATCTCCCTTCTCCCAAAAAAAATCATCTGATCCTCTGGATTGTGCTAACTTTCGGCCAATATCCCTTTTGTCAGTTGACACAAAAATACTAACCAAAGCACTAGCATCTAGGCTGACATCTATTCTTCCCTTGATTATACACCCCTCCCAAAAGGGGTTCATGTGGGGAAAATCAGGGATGGATAATACCAGACTCCTCCTAAACCTGAAATGGTATGCCGCCAAATCCTCCCTTCCCCAATCAGCTTTGGCGGCTGATTTCTCTAAGGCATTTGATTCTATTGAATGGCACTATCTCTAAGAAGTCCTACTCAGGTATGGCTTTGGTACTTCATTTATGTAGTGGGTACGTACTCTTTACTGCTCCCCCACAGCCTGTATCCTCACCAGTAACGAGATTTCCTCCCCTTTTGAGTTACATCGAGGCACAGACAAGGCTGCCCCTTATCCCCCTTACTATTCCTGGTGATCCTTGACCCGTTAATCAGGACATTCATTGCCTCCCCACAAATACCAGGAATTATAGTGGCCAACCAACCCTACTTGGTAGCGGCCTATGCAGACGACCTGCTGCTTACCCTTTCTAACCCCCAGCAAACCCTACCGAAAGTGCTTCAGGTGTTGGAAGAATTTGGAGCAATCTGTGGTCTCAGTATTAATAAAAAAAAACATCCTAGCACCTCTAAATAATCACTGTACTAAGACCTGTATTCAAGGCACTAATCTGTCCTGGGCAAGCACCGGGTTTACCTACCTTGGTATTTGTATACCAACAGCATAGCAGGCGCTCGAATCTGTCAGCTTTTCCCCATTGTTAGCACAACTAATTGTGGAAGTTGAGAGATGGAGTAAGCTGTAGCTTTCTTTACCAGGCAGGATAGCAGCTCTTTGTATGCTCTTGCTCCCGTGTGTTATGTATCTTTTCAATAATCTACCCATCCATCTCTCACCCAAGCTTTTTATTTCACTAGAGAAACTAACAATCAGTTTTTTATGGGACTCCAAACTGCTTGGATGGAATAAGTATAAACTGAGGGCACAATGGTCCCAGGGAGGCCTCAATGTCCCCCAGTACTATGGTTATTACCTCTCAAGTATAGCTGCACAGGCAACCAAGTGGTTTGTGCCTAATGCTATGGGCTCCCTGATATGGGTCCAATTGGAAGCTGACCTGGCAAGGGCAATTCCCCTATATACGCTTGATACACTCTCTTCCACCCACAGTGCTGTGCACGGCCTGCTCTTGGAAATGCCTTAGGAACAAATCTCATCTGCCTAGACAGTCCTGGAACCCTCCTGTACAATATGCTCTTCTATGGCGCAATAACCTTCTTCAAATTGATGGGGCATCAATATGTTGTCCTTCCTGGCACAAAGTCGGAATCCAGGTAGTACAAGATCTCTCTCTCCCTCAGGCACATACCCTCTGCCCCCCTTTGATCAGTTACAAAAACAATTTTCCCTACCACACAAAGACTTTTGGAGATACTCACAAATCTGTAGTGCCTTACACCCCCTTCTTCCCAAATTCCAGGAGATCACACAATGATCATGGTTAGCTAGCTTACACCGTCTTCCCTCCAGCAAAGGGGTTATGGGTTGCTTCTATAGTTCTTGGACAGACTCACAATTGAATACAACTTTGTCTTGTAAAAAGAAGTGGGAATCATATATTGGCTCTTCCATC
Organism: Neoceratodus forsteri; assembly: GCA_016271365.2. Classification (NCBI taxonomy): domain Eukaryota; kingdom Metazoa; phylum Chordata; order Ceratodontiformes; family Ceratodontidae; genus Neoceratodus; species Neoceratodus forsteri. The sequence continues at coordinate 651,312,271 of CM057450.1, read as the reverse complement.
TCTGACTGCCAATCAACTTCTTACCTTTAAGGTATACACCATACATACAGTGACATCAATAGTCACTTCCTACAGTTAAAAATGTTATTGTTGTGGCACTGTACACCAGTGATTCTCCACTCTCGTGGTCTGCTTGGCCATAACAAATGTTGGTGTTGCTCCCAAGGGGAGGCATACATCCTTCATATCTTATGGTCCTGTCCTAACTTGTTAACTTATTGGAAGATGGTTGCCTCGGATATCTCTTTAGTACTTAAGCAACCAATTGCTCTGGCTGATGCTAAGTTATGTTTGGGGAATATTTCCGCCCTGAGTCAGCTATCTAAACCCCTTAAGGACTGGACCCTGGTAGCTATCCTGGAGGCTAAACGCCTTCTCTTTAAGTTTTGGTGCCAGCCAGTCATCCCTACCCGCACTGTCTGACATGCAGCTTTGGCTAAGCTCTCTTTGTTTGATCGGCTTTCCCACCTTCAAAGGGGCAATCTCCACCATTACCGTCAGAGATGGGACCCATATCTTAGCTCCCCTCTTTGTAAAATCCCAGCGTCACCCCCTAACCCTCCTATCTAAAAGGCTGACTGTAGTCCATTAGTTATATTATAGATTATGATAGGTGAAGATATATGTTTGTCATATGATATAAGCATCTGCCCTTATCTAGGGTTCAATTTGTTTCTATGTATTATCCTTCTGGAAAGTACTGTATCTTTAATACAATTGTAATATGGCAATTTGGATACCCAGTTACTTATGACTTATAGTAAGAACACCTGTGTCATGAAAGATAACATCTATTTCCATTGTATCCTTTGGGATGTATCATACTCAGTAATTGGTTGACTGTACTGCTGATTTTCTACTGTATGAAAGCACTTAAAATACCTTAATAAAATATTATACGAGAAAAAAAAAAGAAAAGAGTTTGGTCTTCATCAGCAAAGTCCCCTGGTTGTGAGGGTACTTTGGGGACTGAGAAGGAACTGAGATTTAAGCACTTTATCTCCAGGAAGTGAGAGTCCTTGGGGGAATTTGTTGGCCTCCTCCGATGGTGGGATTGCCAGTGGGGGTTGAAAAACCTGGACCTATCTTTGCTATTGGATTTTCATGGACATTATTTTTCAGTTATTATTTGAAGGTGTTCGTTGTTATGTGCACCCCTTGATCATCTTGGGCTTTCTGGCTGGGACTGATTGATTTTGTTAGTTTGTACTCTTTGGTTTTCCCTAATTGTGAGCTGAGGGAGAATCATGTATCAATTTAGTTTTAGTTTCCTTAATTTTTTTTCTGTTTTTTATTTTATATAATGATTATCATTTAGTGAATTGTTTTGTTTTTGGGGTGTGATGTAATTTTACTGTGATTATCAAAATGTGTTGGAGGCCTGCCCCCATGGACGTGCGCTACTCATCCTCTGCCCTTCATGCCCTCCACCTCATTACCTCTCCCACTGCAGTTTGATATCTACCAGTGCTGTAGAGCATCGAATATTGCTCGTCGGGGGAGGAGGGGAGTTGGAGGGTGTGAACAGCGGAGGGTGAATGAGTGGAGCCACCGTATTAGGGTTGTGAGATCCAGGAGATGCCCTGGGGTGAAATGGAACCTGGAATGTGGTTCTCCATGTCTTGTTTCCATACCCAAGGGCACCACTAATTTTGGTGGGTAGGTGGCCTGGATGGCCTTGGAAGCCCATCCAACTCGTGTGGTGCTGTATAATGCCAGGTCCATTAAAAACAAGACTGCAATTATTGCAGATCTTGGTGTTTCAGTGGACCTGGCATGCATTACTGAGACCTGGCTGGACAAGAACTCTGGCCCTGTACTGGAGGCTGCAACTCCGGCTGGGTACTCGGTTATTCACCGCCTGAGATTGGATCGTGGGAGGGGGGGTTGCTGTCTGTTTTAAGACCAAATTGGGCCTCACGAGTGTACCAGTTGAGGAGACCCAATCATTTGAATGTACTGTGGTAGCAGGTGTAGGTTGTAGGATTGCCCTCATCTACCGTCCACCTGGAAATGAGAAGCGGTTCCTTCAGGAAGTGGTGGATTTCAATCCCAGGGCTCTCCCTTTCATTACCAAAAAGAATTTCTCTGATAATCTAAAAGATTCCCCATTGGGCTCTATGCTTGAGATACAACGGCAGCTTAATATTTTCCTTAAGACAGTTGGTCATGGGGATTTAGCACAACCTCTTTTCAACAATCCCAATTTCTTAATTTCGGGTAAAACCCTTAAAGCTGTTTCAGTTTGGCCTGACATGGGAATTGAAAAGATTGAGGACTTGGTTACCAGTTATAAGCTGATGTGGTTCTAGGAGCCTAGCTCCCTGTATAAATGGTCCCTGAGATATGCATTTAAATATTTGCAGGTTTCCCATATGCTAATGAAACATTTTGGTACTGGGCTCTGGATTAACACTCTGTCATCTATACTTATCCCATATATTAAATCTCTCCCGACTTCCCATTTAATAGTGTATGCATATACCTTTTTGCAGACCACAATGGCCCGGTTAGAAAGTCATAGATGTTATTGGTGGGACCAGTCACTTCCGGCACATACCCCCCCTAGATGTTGGCCGAGAAACTGGAAACACCTATATAGATACACTGAATGGGATAGGTATAGGTTTATGCAGTTTCAAATTAATCATAATCTATTCTATACCCCAGTTAAACTTTACCAGATGGGCTCCCGGACTTCCGATCTCTGTACCAGGTGTTCAAGGCTTACAGGAGACCTACTACACATGTTGTGGTTGTGTGAGAGAATCTCTCCATTCTGGAATAGTATCGAGTCCCGTCTGAACCCATTACTATCTCTCTCAGATAAATTCTTTCCTGAGATTTGCATTTTAGGAGACTACGCTACTCTTCAGGGCCGATCCCAATGAGTCTATATGGCACTAATCTCAGCCTGTGCCAAAAAAGTAATATTCAGGCATTGGATTGACGCAATTACCCCTTCATATACTGAATGGTACTGAGAAATAATGTTTGCTATACAGGCAGAGTGAGTTATAGCAGGGATGACTAATAATCTGGACAAATTTAAGAAACTTGGGACCCCCTACTTAGTCTATTGCTGATTAGACCTGGCTAGGTTAAATCCAATATGAGTGCCCTTGTAACCGTTAGTTTACAAAAGATTTAGAGATGTAATATTCAATGTACATTTGGATTTACTTCCTATTGGCAGTCGGTGGAAGGGAGGGGTGGGGTACAGACATCTGTTTACTTGTCATTCGTTATCCATTTAGATGTATTTTGATAGGTATAATTTCTTCTCTTGAGTATGTATTTACAGCGTAACTTGATCATGATGCATGTTGGATGTCTGTAAATTTGGTGGTGAAAACTTTAATAAAGTATATTTAATGAAAAAAAAAAGGAAGTGGCAGATTTCATGATCGACATGGCGTTTGAGTCGCCAAGGCTAATGGTCCTGGGCGACTTCAACGCCTGGGTTACTGATGAACTCTCGCAATTTGATCAGCACTTCCTCCAGTTAATGTCATCTCTGGGCCTCACACAGATTGTTTCCACTGCTACCCATAAACATAGTCATTCTCTTGACTTAGTTTTCCTCCTGGGGGTCGAAGCCTCAGAATTGGGGGTGGAACCAGTCAGATGGTCCAACCACTACACCGTGCGTTTCAGTTTTTGCACCCCTCTTCGTAGGCCTGCCCCTGTGGAGATGATCAGGTATCGCCCTTTACAAGATGTAAGCTCTGAAGGCCTGGCGACGGTGCATGATTTATCTGTCCTTCCTTCGGCAACCAGTGACCCAGAAGCCCTAGTTGCGGCCTATAATCAGGCAATAGCTTTGGCTCTGGATGTCATTGCTCCTGTCCGTATTCGTCCTCTCTCCCTTCGCCCTCAGTCCACTTGGTTTGATGGGTCTTTGAGGGAGCTGCAGCAACAAGGACGAAGGTTAGAACGTTGCTGGTGGAGATCTGCCCTTGATGCCAGCCACCTTAGATTGATGGACCATTATCAAGCCTATCAATCCGCAATCACCTGTAAGAAGGCAGAGTTCCTGTCTGGGGAGATTGAGGCTGCTTGGAACCTACCAGCTCAGCTCTTTCGAACCATGGACAGACTGTGCAACCCAGCCTGTCTACAGGTCCAAAGAGCATTTTTGCAAGTGGAGTGCATCGAGCTTGCTCGATTCTTTGTGGCTAAGGTGGCCAACATCAGGGTGGAACTCCTACTGGCACAGTCTGGCGCTGCTCTAGACTGGCAGTTGGACACTGCGCCTCAGTTTTCCTGGAGTACCTTTGGCCGGCCAGAGCTCGGGGACATCATGAGGATTGTCCAGGGTATGTGCCCTACATCCTATAGTTTGGGTCCAGGTCCAACTACCCTGATTTTGGGTTGTAGTGATATTCTTGGCCTGATCCTAGCACAGATAGTCTGGTGCACCCTGGATACAGGTGAGTTTCCTAGCTCCCTGAAGGAGACGGTGGTGACTCCCTCCTGAAGAAAGCTTCCTTGGACCCAGACTGCCATGCGAACTACAGACCAATCTCGAACCTCCTCTTTATGGGGAAGTTGATCGAGAAAGTAGTTGCCATACAACTGGAAGACCATTTGACCATCCATGATCTATATGAGCCTCTCCAGTCCAGTTTTCGAAAGAGGCATAGTATTGAGATGGCACTGGTTTGGGTGCTCAATGATCTCCTAATGGCTAGAGATTGGAAGAGTCATTCCATCTTTGTCCTTTTTGGACCTTTCTTCAGCATTTGACACTGTGGACTATGGGGTCCTGCTTGATCATTTGAAGTGCATCTGTGGCCTGTCAGGTACAGTCTTCGGGTGGTTTTCATCTTTTCTCACCAGAAGAACTCAAAGGGTGGTGTCGGGGATTTATTCCTCTGACCCAATCCCTTTGTCACGTGGGGTTCCTCAGGGATCGGTACTGTCTCCCATGTTGTTCGCAGTGTACATGCTAGCCCTCGGAGACATTGTAAGAAGGTATGGGCTGAGGTTTCATTGCTATGCTGATGATACCCAGCTCTACATTTCTTTTTGAGCCATACCAGAATAGAGCTCTCTCAGTATTTAATAACTGCCTAACAGAAATCGAGGAGTGGATGGATTCGAGCTGGCTGAAGTTGAACTCAGCGAAGACTGAGGTGTTGGTGGTGGACCGGGGCCACTAGATAGAGGGATGGGGGTGGGGTCACCCTTGGGACTTTTTCTCAGGGGTCTCCCACTCCTGACTTCTGAATGGGTGCGAAATCTGGGGGTAATTCTGGATGAGTTCTTGACATTGCATTTGCAGGTGTCGGCCATTATCAAATCCTCTTTTTATCATCTGAGGAATATCTCCAAAGTTAAGCACCTAGTTCTTTCTGGTGATCTTTCTATGCTGGTCCATGCCTTTGTGTCCTATCGCCTGGACTATTGCAATGCCCTTTACCTAGGGCTTCCAGGGGTGGATATTCGCTGCCTGCAGCTGGTGCAGAACGCAGCGGCCCGGTTATTGATGGGAACCTCTCGGTCCTGTCATATTTCGCCAGTGCTGTGCGAACTGCACTGGCTGTCAGTTCAGTGGTGAATCACCTTTAAAGTCAGACTTCTGACTTATAAAGCCCTACACAGACTGGGCCCAGACTACCTGAAAGAGCTCCTAGTCCCTTACTGCCCTGGGTGATCTCTCTGCTTGACTGATGAGGGGTTGCTAGAGATCCCAAGGGTTTGTTTAAAATCTTCTGGGGCCCATGCATTCATGCACGTGGCCCCTACCCTTTGGAATTCTCTGCCCCATCAGATACGTGAGTGTCCGACCGTGGAGGGATTTAAACAGGCATTAAAAACTTTTTTATGGAGCTGTGCTTTGGGGTACTAGTTTTACACTTCTGATTGTCTATAAATTTTTATTTTATTTATAATATATGTAATTTTATCTTGAAGTTGTGCAATTTTATGTAAGGAGCCTTGGCATTTGAAAGCCACCATACAAATAAAAAATAATTAAATTGAACTGAATCTATGTTCAATAAATTGTTATTGATCCATTTCTCTGAAAGATCTTTTTGAAGAAATATTCTTTTTTCTTTAAGATAATGTGTCTGGCATTAGCTGTATGTCTGTTTATTTGTCCTAACTGAATTCTTATCAGTGCACTCAGTGTTGCCTTTGGTAACTTTAGAAACACAGAAACATTGACATTGACGGCAGAAGGAGACCGCTATGTCAATCTATTCTGCCCATTTGTTTTAAATCTATTTGACACTCTAGTTGCCCTTTGTAGTCAGGGCTCCCTTGTGTCTATCCCATGCATTCTTGAATCCACCCATAGTGTTGAACCCCCACAACCTCTTGGGGCAAGCTGTTCCAGGCATTCACCACTCTTTCTGTGAAGAAAAACTTCCTGGTGTTGGTAGAGAACCGTTCTCCTTGCAGCCTGTTTATAGGCCGCATTTAGTATGGAATCAATTAAATTCAAATCATTACCTTTCCATACATCTACAGTATATAATCCTTGGTCAATAAGTTTTATATTTATAGCTTTTAACATAGGGTTCAATGAGAAACCACCATATACTTTAAAATGGGTTATTTTGACATCATATTTAGCACACAGTGCAACGTGACCAAAATTGCACAAATTTAATTTAACTCAAAGCAATTAGGGCTTCATTCACTTCTGTTGAAAATGTTCGATTTCAGACAATTAGCATAACTTTATTTCCATGCAATCACCACATTTAGTGAAACTAGTGAAAATTAAATTACAGCAAAAATACCCAGTTTTGCAGTATTCTATTAAATCTCTGCAGTGCTCCTGCTGTAATCCACAGTCTATGGCTGGTATGTTTGTTCCAACTCTTATTATAACTGAAGGTTAAACCTAGATAAAAAAATTCCTGAACATGTTAAAAGGTTTACTTGCTAGGTATAGATTTTGATAGGTCTTTTTATTGCCAAAGATCACAGCATTCATTTTTTTGGTGTATTAGTTATGAGACTGAGTTTGCTACACATTGCATCAAGTTTATCTAGACTTCTCTGTAGTCCTATTCTGCTAGTTGAAATAATTGTGAGGTTTCCTGCAAATGAAAGTACAGGGACATAGTGCTGTAGTGTTTTTGGTATGTGATATTCTGGTTTACTGATTATATATAGCTATATATTATAGTGAGCAGAGCTTTCTATGTTAAACCTCAGATTTTGCACTTAATAACTTCACAACCATTCAATAGCTTTGCACAAATATTTGCATTCACGGTCACATACAGTAGATCCCTTGAAGTACCAAGTTTTGTTCCAGTTGGATATGTGGATTCTGAGAGCTGGATAGTGTCAAAAAGTTAAACATTGCAGTTTTTGCTGTTTTTTGTGTCATCAAATAGCGTCCAGATGGTTTGGAATGTTGGTGTGAAATTTTCATGGTAGAAAGGGCTTGGGTCACAGAAGTGCCTTTCACTTATTTGGTGATAAAACATAAATCCAGTACAACTTTATTACATTTTTAAGTTCCCATTATTTTTAATGGGAATTTCACTCTCCAGGATAGCTTCCTGGAATGAAAAAAGAACTTGGTCAAATGAAAAAGGATTCTTTTTTGTAAGGAGCCAATCCTTTTTCATGAGACAATGATCCATTTTCATTTTCTGCCATCTTGTTTTCTTTTCTTTTGAGTTTTGAGCAATACCAAATTCTTTTAACTTAGTCCATAAATGATATCCTAAAATAGAATCAAAGCCGGGGAAGGTTCGGGAATGTGGCCAGTAGACACATCTTTACAGAATGGTTTGTTTTGGAGTGGAATTAACTAATGTCTGAGGTCATCACCAGCAAGACATGGTGTGGTTGAGAAGAGCTTGGAACAGGGTGAAGGGAAGGGTCAGGGCTGATGGGGAGATGGGGCCCAATGTAGTGGAACAGGGTCACTGCTATTGAACAAACTCGACAGACTGTAAAGCCTACTGCTGGCTATTTCATATGCTCATATGTTCATATGTGTCCCTCTTTATGTGTTCGTGAGTCGTGTTTTAGTGTTTGTATGAGTTAGCCATATGAACACTAAAAAGTTCAGCTCTCTGTGGGCTGAAAACTAGAACATTAGTTGAAAAAGGGGTGGTCTGTGCTTTATGTGGTTGACAGATTAATCTAAAAGGAATGTGCATCTGTACTTTTTGTCCCTGAACATTGTGTTTTTTTTACAAGAAAATAACATTTGTTAAAAATCACGAGTAGCAACTACATAACTATTTTGCATGTCTCTATTTCTATTTCCCTGCCTTATGCCATTTTTCAGATATTAACAAAAACGCGTTAATTTTTTCTGCATGCTCAGTAGGGAAAATGAACATTCTATGAATAACTGGATTCTTATGAAGCATAAATGCATGCCATCACATGGCAAAATGCATTTGTATGGCAAAAATGCATTCATATGGTGAAAATGCATTCATATGATGAAAACGCATTTGTTTAGTGAAAATGTGTTCATTCAGTAAACATTTTAGTGTTTGTATGAATTCCTGATACAAACACTGAAAAAGATTACATCTTTGTGGGCTGAAAACAAGAAAATTAGCTGAAGTAGTGGTCTGTACTTGAGTGTTTGGCAGATTACTATGAAAGGAATGTGCTTTTGTACTTTTGCCCCTAGTATTTTGTTTTTACCAGAAAATAAAATTTGTTAAAACTCACAAGTCACAAGTCACTGGGGGATGTAGTTAAGATGTGTCACAGCCAGCGGGCAGAAGAGCTGCTCTGTCAGATCCAGGCATTAGAGCTCTCTCTATCCTTTGATACCGATGTGACTTTCTGGTCTCGGTTGCAAGATCAATGGAAACTCTACTACGAATACTTGGCTGAGAAAGTGGAGAATGCCCATCAATGTACAAAGATGCATTACTTAGAAGCAGGAGAGCGGTCAGGGCAGTTACTGGCTCCTCATTTAAAACAGATGGATTCTGCCCAGATTATTCCTAATCTTCAGCCTGCTCCTCAGGACCCTATCCTTACACAGCCCCAAGATATTCTGTAGCTCATGTTTTTCACTTATATTATAGCTCCCTCTACAGTCAGGAAGTTGTTTCTCCTGCCATTTTACAACCTATGGAGAGTTATTTAAATTATTTTCCTCTTCTCACTCTTTCTCAGCAGGATCTTCTACAAGCCCTGATACTGGAGTCAGCAGTCAGACAGGTTCTTAACAGTCTCCTGAAGGGTAAGGCCCCTAGCCCCAATGGTTTTATTAATGCTTTTTATTCTATATTCATTGACATATTGACCCCTCTTCTCACACATGTATTCATCTATTTTCTTTCCTCTGGTCTCACGGATACTTCCCTTACCCAGGTCTGGCTCTCTCTTATTTTTAAGCCTGGAAAAGATCCTTTTCCCCCCCAGGCAGTTACTGTCTGATATCACTCCTAAACATGGACTTAAAAATACTAAGTAAGCTCTTGCTGAACCAGTTGCTACAGGTCTGGACTGGTTTGGTTTCTCCAGATCGGGTGGGCTTTATGTCGGGCCACCACTCAAGTGACCATGTACATAAACTCCTGCATCTGATCTCTGCATCCAGGGAAATCAGGGTCCCTGCAATCCTGGTCTCCCTGGATGTGGAGAAGGCCTTTAATAGGGTCTTGTGGCCTTTCCTGTTTCTGGTTTTGAAAAAGTTTGGCTTTCCTGGTAACTTCTGTTCCTGGGTGCGGGTCTTGTATAGTAAACCTACAGCTAGAATTCACTATAATGGGGTCCTGTTGGAACTGGTGATGCTTCAGCAGGATATGAGGTAGGGCTGCTCCCCTCTCCCTTTTTCTTTTCAGTCTGTACCTGGAGCCCCTCCTTTGGAAGATTCAACTTAATCCAGAGATCTTGGGCATCTGTGTGGGGGGCTCCAGGTACAAGTTATCAGCTTACACAGATGACCTTCTGTTGCATCTTGAGTCCCCAGTTTCCTCCCTTTCTGCATTGTTAAAAGAAATACAGGCATTTTCAGAGGTCTTGGGATAGCAGCTTAACCAGGATAAATCCCAAGTGATGCCTTTCAACACTCTGGTTTTCACACACCAAATCCTAGACTTGGGCTTATGCTGGGCACCAGCAACACTTACTTATCTTGGAATTCACATCTCCCCTGTTCCTTCTGAGTCAGTCAAATTAAATTTTACTCCACTTCTCTCTAGAATTAAGGAGGACTAGATGCAGAGGGTTGCCCTGCCTAGTTCCTTGTTAGGGAATGTCAACATTCTAAAGATGAACATTCTACCCAGTGTTCTCTATTTCATGGCTCTGCTTGGTCTCTATCTACCTAAGGTTTAATTTTCCCAACTTCACAGGTAAATTTTGGATTTTATCTGGCAACAAGGGGCCATGCAATGGGCATATTATAAGTCGACGCAATGGAAGGAAGGGGTGGTCTTTGCCGGCCAGATTTTTTTCTTATATTATTGTGCTCTTCATAATAAAAAAATCTTCTGGTGGGCCCAAATTTTGACTGGCCCCAGCAATGGGGAATACCATCTTTTGTGGCTCCAGCTTGAATCTCAGCTTTGTCTACAACATGGTATTCAGCTCTCTATCCTTTTATATACTAAACCCTTTGTTCTCCCTTCGCGATTTGGCAGTACCCCCCTAAAATGGTCACTGCAGGCTCTTTATCATTTGTGGTCCTACCTCAAAAAGGACTGGACTTGGGATCTTTCTCAATCCCTTTTGAGAAATCCCAACATTAGATTTGCCAAGCATCCTGTCCCTTTTAATTTTTGTCCCCAGATGCGGAACTCCCCTTTAGAGTATGTTCTCTCTCTAATGGGAGGTCTGCATCATTGTCTGTAATCCAGCATCACTTTGCCTTTCCAGTTTAACACCCTTTCAAACATTTACAGCTTTCTGGGTCTGTGACTACTCTTTTGGGCCCGCTGCCCTGGGCTCCCTCTTCCTCCTCTCCTTCCGGAACTCAAATTGATTTCCCTTAATCCACACTCTGTTGCACGTTTCTATGCTTTTTTCAGCTCAATAACTTTAGGGGGCTACAGGGTATGGATTTTTACTGGCAACATATTATGAACCTGCCGCTTGAGCCTAAGGACTGGCAGTTAATCTGGAAGAGACTTCATATGTAAAGATATATGTCTTTATACCCAATTCCGCATTCTTCACAATATATACTTTACCCCCATATGGGTCACCTCTCTACACCAGAATGTACTCATTGTGGTTCTGGGGTGAGCTCTCTTATGCACATTTAATGGGATTTTCCTAAAGTGGCTCCCTTCTGGTCTAATATGCATAGCTCCCTCAATCCTCTGCTTTCTCTGACTCCCTTTTTACTCCTGAATCTTGCCTTTTAGGTCTTTTTCCTGATGAGCTCTTTGGTCCCCATATGGCATATCTTTCTTTAATTGCTATAACTGCTAAACTAGTCATCCTTCACCATTGAAAGGATGACTGTATCCCTTCGCTCTCTGACTGATGACAGGAACTCCTTCAAGCCTTTTCGGTTGAAAAGCATAGTGCCAAACGACAAGAGAAAATTGAAAAATATATTTGGAATTCTGGGGACCCTTGTAAGCTCTTATCTAAAATGTATTCTGGAGTGTTTAGTAGGTGCTCATAAGGGGTATTGTAGGATGTGTGGTGATCCCAGTTTTTTAGGGTCCTCCAGATCCCCCCCCTGTTTTTCTTTTCTTTCTTTTCTTTTGCTGTATTGGTTAGGTTTTTGCCTAAGAACCTGTCCCTTGGGTGTTTGGCAGTGCTCAGGGCTGGGTAGGGAGAGGGGCAGGGGTGGAATTGGGTTGCGGGGGGCTTAGGTGGATGTTTAGGGGTATGAGGTTGTTCTTGTTAATATTTTTTTTTTGTATTTACCTTTTTTCTTGTGACCAAGACAATGTACATACATGGTTCATTGTTTAACAGACTTTGTAATGCTTTGTTTATAATTCAATAAAGCATATTAAATGGTAAAAAAAAAATCACAAGTCACAAACACATAAATATTTTATATGTCCCTCTATGCATTCATGACTCACATTTTAACATTTGTATGAGTTAGCTATATGAACACTTAAAAAAGTCAAATCTTTGTAGGCTGATAAAATGAAAATTATCTGAAGGGATAGTCTGTGCTTTGAGTGGTTGACAAATTACTCTAAGGAGTGTGCTTTCATATGTTTTGCTGTTTGAAATTCAATAAACGTTATTCACATTTCACAAAACAACAAGTAAAGGTAAATGCACCACACTATTACAACTGTGACAGTAGAGGTAAGAGTTACACCTTTCAACAAATCCATACAACACAACACAGTCACACAGTCCTTCCCACCTCCATCCCTCCCCCAGTGGAGAACCAAACATAAGATTCCCAGGATGCTTTAAACTTAAAATGTGCAACTAAATATAACCCAATATAAATAATTACAGTGATTGGAAAGCAATAAGGTAACAGAAAAGGGACCTTAAAAACATACAGTACATATCTGGGCTGGCCCGATGGCACTGAGGGCCGAGGTGCTGGAAGCCTTATCTCAGGCTACACCAGTGACCTGTGTTCAGGAATGAGCACGGGCCACTGGGGGTCAGCAGGGGAGGAGAAGGATTGAGCACCCGATGGCTGCTCTCTTTCTCTGGGGTGGGGAGGACTGCAGACCTCGCTGCAATACTGCCACCTGGGGGAACCTGGGTGGAAGGTGCAGTCAGAGGCAGCAAGACATGTTGGGAGGGGCAGACGCATACCTCTCAACCTTTTGTCCCCCAAATGTGGAACATTGCCTCTCAAAATGTGGAACAAATGAGCAAAATGTGGAACACTGAATCAAATCTTTACATAACAAGCTCAGAACACTGTTAAAATGTTTGCATTTATGTTCAGAAAGTCTGTTATTAATTAAATGATATATTTTTTGCATCAATTACTAAAGATTTTTGCTTTAAAATGTTAACACTGAATGTGGAACAAGTCCTCACAATGTGGAACATGAAGCTCTTGTTTAGTAAAATGAGGAACGTTCCTCATAATGTAGTACAGTTGAGAGGTATGGACAGACGTCAGCTGAGGGCCTGAGAAAAGGCACGTCTCACCATGGCTTTGTCTCATTTGCCCTCCCAGTGTACTGATGTCCACAGGGGAGGGAGAAAAAAAAGACAGGAAAACACCCCACAGTGGTGCTAGTAGACGGGTTCCAGTGCTGGCGATTGGAGGAACCCAAGGATGACAGTGCAAGGTGCACATCAAATAGTAAGGTCTGGGGGAGTTAGAGGGACTCCTCCATCCCAGCCTGGGGGGGTCATCCAGAGTGCTCAGGGTCCAGGAACGGGGTACCCATATGGGCTGATGATCCTTGGGGGAGCTCCAATGCAGGACGCATTGGGTCCCTGAAGAGTGGGGTCACTGCGAGTAGGTAGGAGGACAAAGACAAGGTAAAAAAAAAACATACATGCATAAATAAACAATAATACCACAAGTTTATGTGGCTGGTTTCAGATATCATCCTTGGTGCCTCTCGAAGGAGAACTCAGAGGGAGTATAAAGTGTGCAATTGACCCCATTTCTTGTTATACCCCTTAATTTTATAATGAGAACTAGCAGTCATTTTCTCCAAATGGAAATTATTCAGGAGTTCCTGCAACCATTCGTTATAAGAGATATCCAACTGGTCTTTCCAGTGGCGGAGGACCACACGCTTCACAGAGGGAAACCATGGCCATATGATGTCTCAGCTCTCTTATAGAAACATCCAAATAGTTCCCTCTAATACAAACTTCCAGTGTAAAAAAGTCATTAAGGCCTAGAAGGGGGTCAGCTCTGGCTTTGATAGTGTCCCATAGAAGGGCAATCTTCGGGTACTCCCCAAAAATGTGGAGCAAAGTTCCATCCATTTGCCCACATCTCATACATAAAGGTGAAACAAGTTTCCCCATCTTGAATAATTTTGTTGGCATGAAATAAATATTGTGTAAAATGTAAAACTGAGTGATTCAAAGTCTGACTTTGGAAGTATATAAGCAGAGGTCTTTCCAGATTTCATCCCAGTTAAAAGTATGAGTCAGAAAAGATGTAGCCCAATAATTGGGTTGGCCAGATATCTCAGGGAATAAGTTAGTGAATAAAAAGGAGTAAGTCTGAGAGACAGAGCGGATGTCTTGCCAAGTCCATCAGCGTTCACCAAACCTCTCCTTATTATTGCACCATAGTGAGGTGCTGAACCATTGAGTCAAAAGGTGGTGTAGCTGATAGATCTTGAAAATAAATTTAGTTGGCAAATGCAGTTTAGTTAGAACATCTTGACTGGACTGGAGTTGGGCGTTTGTCAGTAGATCATATACTTTCCTCTCAGCCAGCTAGGGAAGCCAGGCAGAAGAAATCATTACTCCATCTACTTTGAAGTTGGGGTTTGCACATAATTGTTGAGAAACATCTGTATGTGAGTTGTACTGCGTATGTCTACATAACTGAGCATGTACCCATAGGGAAGTATGTATCACAGAGCCTTGAAGTCGCCTTGGTAGCGACTTAGGAGGAGGAGAAATGTAGAAGAGACTATCTGGGGATAGTTCAGCATCACTTATCATGGTCCTCTCCAACTACATCCACACCAGTATATAAGAGGGTTCATCTTCTTTTGTTTCCGTACTAGGCCATCTCGCATATTTAGTAATGTGACTGGCTAAATAGTAAAGAAAGAAGTTCAGTAATTTAAGGCCACTCAGACTTTTCGGTGCTGCTACATGATTGTAGGCCATCTTGGTGGTTTCTGCCCACCAGATGAAGGCCAATATCATCTCGTGAACCCTCCGGAACCAGCCTAGTGGTAGAAAAAGATTTAAAGAAGTGAGGGGACAGAAAAACTGAGGGAGCACATTCATTTTGATAATGTTAGTTCTCCCCCATAGAGATACTGAAAGAGAATCCTATCTATTTAAATCTTGTTGAATGATGGAAATTAAGTCATCCAGGTTCAACTTCTTCATGAAAGTGACACCTTGGGTGAGTACTATCCCTAGTTACTTGAGATGAATGGACCATGTTAAGTCCATAGCTGTAATGTCAAATTTATAGACAGTGGGGGTTAAGGGCATCATTACCATCTTGTCAATATTCAGCTTGTAGTTTGAATACCTACCAAATTACTAAATGAGAGACAGTGCCAAAGGAACTGAAGCAATAGGGTTGGTGACATGTAACAAGATATCATCAGCATATGGAGAGAGCTTGAGGTTAAATGATCTGATCTATATGCCAGCTATTAGGGGGGATTCCTTGAGCTGAATCAAGAGAGGTTCTAAATATAAATAAATAACAACGGGGATAATGGACAACCCTGTTGGGTACCCGAACATAAAGGGAAAGATGAAGAAAAGACTCCTTTTCAACAGAGCTTTGCATTGGGATGTGGGTATAGAGTTTATACCCAATTGATAAACAAGGGAGGAAAACCTAAATTTTGCAAGGCTGAAAATAGAAAGCTCCAATCAACTCTATAGAAGGCTTTCTCTGTGTCTTGGCTGCAGAGAATATATGAGAAATCTTACGCAAATGATCAGTCAAAGACCGTCCTCATACAAAATCCATCTGTTCTGGATTAATCAGTCCCTCCCATACCCACATAATTCTGTTAGCCAATATTCTGGCAAAAATCTTCATATCATAGGTCTTGAGAGATATGGGACTAAAACTAGTGACCCTGTCTGGGGGTTTGCCTGGTTTGGGCAAGACTATGATAACAGCTTCTAACAGAGAGGCATCTGTGAGCCCAGATTTGCAAAGGAAAGAAAAAAGATGATGCAAGATCGGTATTAACTCTTTTGAGAAAGTTTTGTAAAAGTTCAACAGGAGACCATCTGGCCCAGGAGCTTTATCTAGTGATAAGGAGTTAATTCCATCGACAATCTCCTGGTGCATGAAGGGACAGCTAAGAAAGAATTGTTCATCTGGTGTCAAGTGCTGAAGGGGTATACCATTCAGATATTCCTGTTTTTCAGACGGGGAAGGTGGAACAAGGGAGGGCTTGTATAATGTTCGATAGTATGATTCTAATTCTCTCACTTTATCTTTAGGTGACATTTTAAAGGAGTTATCACTTATAGAGGCAATAGATAAAACTTTTCAGGATGCTTCTTGCTTTCGCCATCGCATGGCGAGAAGGCGACTCACTTTCTTACCTTGGTCCACGTATAGCGAGTGGGTCTTAAGTATGGCATATTCAGCCTTAACCCTCAAACTCTCTGCATATTTATCCTGGAGAATGAGTAGTGTTTTACAGAGTTCCTCTGGAGAGTTCGATGTCAAGTCTTTTTCTATCCCAGTAATACGATTTAATAGGAGGTGCATATCAGCTTCTTGTCTGTGTTTCCTCGTGGTAGAGATTCTGATAAATTCCCCACGCAAAAAAACACTTGAGTGCTGCCCACTCTTTGTCTGTGTGCACTATGGATCCCTCATTCTGATCTACAAACAAAGCTATGAGACTTTATTTGCATAACAACTGGAGTATCTTTTAGTAATTAAGTATTTAATTTTCACATAGTTTCTTTGTGAATATTAGGAGACAAAAGTACAATTGAGACATACAAGAGAGTGGTCCGACAGCACTCTCAGAGTAAACCCACTGCACAGAACACCCAATAGGACATGTTAGCTAATTAGAAAATAATCAAGCCATGAATACGCCCCTTGTGGTGCTGAAAAGGAAGTATATTCCTGGGCAGATGGATTAAGGACTCACCAGAGATCACAAAGACCAGCCATATCAATCAATTCATGTAAGGAGTGTTGTGCAGGAGATAGGCCAAGTTGTCTCCCCCTGGTTTTATTCATATCTTGTGTAAGTGTCAAGTTCCAATCTCCCACCAAAATAATGGGGAGGGTAAGGAAAGGTGATAAAATCATAGGCAATTCAGAAAAAAAATTCTTGTGAGTCTTGATTGGGCCCATAAATGCAGCCCAACAAGACTTCAGAAGGATCTAGAATACTTTAAACCAGTATGTACCGCCCCTTCGGATCTTCAAGGCTCTGCAGTAATTGGAATGTGACTACTTTGGAAATTAATATAGCCACTCCTTCTTTAGAAGTACCATTTCCTGTGGCTAACACCTGCCCCACTAATTGTTTATGAAAGGAAGAATCTTCCAAGGTAAATAGGTGGATCTCCTGTAGAAATACAATTGAACACTGCAACAATTTAAAGGAGTAGTACACCCAGAATTTGCAAAAAACATATGTTGTGCAGAATGTTTTGATTTGTGTGTGAAGTTCTAGGGTGTCCTTCCCTCTGTCTGCTATTAGGAGTTTTTCCTAAATTAGCCTGCTAGATTTATGATAGTTTCACAACCCCTGAGGAGCTCCATCTGAGTCAGTTTTATTGCTTTTCTTGTTCCCACAATGCATCCTGTCTCATGTGACAGTGATGTAGCGGAGACCATAGGTTCAGCTGCAAGCATTGCTTTAGAATTAGTTCACAACAGCAGAGCTGTGTAACTTTTCTTATCCAGTGTGCACAAATGGCTACATGTACAGTTTAGCAGATACTTGAGAGCTAACTGAGTAGGTTTTCTGCAAGAAAACAGCTACTAAATAGCTTTAATTCAGTATTTTTGTTTTCGGTGTATGTCAGGTCTAGCTAGCAAGGGTAAGTGTTTTGATTTTAAACTTGCATGGCAATATAATTAAATAACTCACACATGCACACACATCTTTAATAAAAAAAAACTTTATTAAAAAAGAATTCACATCTGTAAAAAAAAATTAAAAATCATGTCACAGAGCAAAATCAGCACTAACTGCCAATTCTATCTAATAGAATGCTGGTACCTATATTTACAGTTTAGCAAATACTTGAGAGCTAAATGAATGGGGTTTTCTGTAAAAAAACAGCTAGAGTCTACTAATTTTAGCATTGATGATCTAGGTGATTTCTATGCTTTTTATGGTTGTGTTTAGTTTGATTAAATTAAGTTTTAAAATCAAAACATTCCTGCTAGCTGGACCTGACACAAGTAGAAAACAAAAATATTGAATTAGAGAGTTATATAGTATCTGTTTTCTTACAGAAACCCCACTCCACTCTTAAGTATTTGTTAAACTGTACATTTAGCTATTTGTGCACACGGGATAAGAAAAGTTACACAGCTCTGCTGTTATGAACTAATTCTAAAGCAATGCTTGCAGCTGAATCTATGGTTTCATCTACATCACAGTCACATGAGATAGGATGCATCGTAGGGACACGAAAAGCAAAAAATCTGACTCAGATGGAGATCCCAAGGGGGTTGTAAAACTATCATAAAGCTAGCAGGCTAATTTAGTAAAAACTCCTAATAGCAGACAGAGGGAAGGATACACTAGGACTTCCCACACAAATCAAAACATTCTGCACAAAGTATGTTTTTTGCTAATTTTGGGTGCACCACTCCTTTAAGGTGTTTGATGATCTGATAATGCTTCAACTTCGAGAGGGCACCTTTAACATTTCAGGTAGCATATTTCATACCATAAAAGCTATAATTAAATTCTTAAACATGATAAGGGT
Source organism: Neoceratodus forsteri (assembly GCA_016271365.2). Lineage (NCBI taxonomy): Eukaryota > Metazoa > Chordata > Ceratodontiformes > Ceratodontidae > Neoceratodus > Neoceratodus forsteri. The sequence goes on along the minus strand of CM057450.1, from coordinate 651,293,773 downwards.
CCATAATTATGATGTAGACCAGGTATCAATAAAATAGTATTTCTCTGCTGAAAACATACCCTTTTAAACCCAAAATGATGATGAGCCCTTTCCCATAGAGACCAGTAATAGCAGACAGTGGTAATGATACTGAAACCTAGACAAATATAGTTATAGACCAAAGTAGCTGCAATCCTCTCGTGGCTCTTTCATCCTTCCCCCTGTAACAGTAGAACACACCAAACAAACAGAATCAAACCCCAGTGTCTCCCAATAAGAGTGTCAGCATAAATGAAACCCTGGTATAACCAGGAAAGGAGCAGGAAACCCTCCCCTTCCCTACCCCAACACAAAAAATATCTCAAGACCCCCGGTATAATGACCGACATACTCCTAAGCAAACACTACACCTGGTCCCGGATAACTATACAGACACTACCAGTTAGATCCCCCCCCCCGCCTTCCCATCTCCCTAAAGAACAGTAACTAATTAAGGCTACTTAGTAATAGTATGAACATATATCCAGCAAACCTGTATCTTAATTGTAGTTAATTCCCGAGTAAGACAAAGTATACAAACCCACAATACTGCACCTGTTCTAGAACAAGTGGAGCTCCTGTCTTTTGCCAGCACAAACCAGAAGATGCACCATGGTGCAATATTGAAAGGACGGGGATGCGCAGCACAAATCTGGATGTGCCTGAGTGCAAACATAATGCATGCAGTGCATGTGCAGGGGGCATTCCCATGAATGTGCCTCACAGCCAAATATTCAGCAAAGATGAGCTGTGCATCCATGGCGCAACCTGTAGATGTGCTGTGCAAAGATAGGCATAAAAAAAGTATGCCTAAGTGCAGTCCACCCACAGGCAGAGAGCAGCATAGCAGCTGTGGATGGGACAGCTCTCCTGATGGCAGCAGCTATGAGGGGAGTGAGGAGATGGGAGGAAAAACAGTGTGGACATGGAAGGGCCCATAGGCAGTATGCCCAGCAGAGAAGGTACTGTGCCCATGTCACATTCGACCACCTGAGTGGCATGGAGATTGCAGGCCAGTACAGACTCAACAGGGCACTGCTGAGACAGCTCTGTGAGCTGCTCCATAATGACCTGCAGGCATCAACACACAGGAGTCACGCCATGATGGTGGAGACAAATGTAACAGCAGCAATGTGCTTGCTCACCACAGGCACTTTCCAGACACTGGTGGGTGACACTACTGGCATCACACAGTCTGCCACATCCTGTCTCCTCACCGCTCTGCTGCCACATGCTTCAGAGTAACAAATTCCCAAGCAGACAGGCAGAGTGGACAGAAACCATGCAGCACTTCCACAGGGTGGCATTCATGCCAGGTGTACTAGGGACCACAGACTGCAACCATGTGGCAATACAAACACCACCTGGCCCAGAGGGAGTGGCATACATCAATAGAAAAGGCTACCACTCCATAAACTGACAGGCGGTGTGCAATGCCACAAGAAACATTACCAATGTATGTGCCACGCACCCTGGTAGTGCACATGATGCCAACATCTGGCACCAGTTGGCCCTCTGACGCCTGTTTGAGAGTGGAGGGATACCAAGCAGTCACCTAGTGGGTGAGTGAGGTATGACAACAAGCCCACACAGTGCACAGTGGTATACAATACAGTATGCGTAACTGCTTTGTGGGAAACAAACATGGCTCGCCCTGCCAAACAGCCAAGCAGCCCCATGGACCATGTGTGCGCACTGCACTATGAACCACATGTGGCAGATGTGTGCTGGGTTGGGGAGGGCATGTCCGGGGACACACACAGCAGTCACATGTGTACAGGCATGCAGTGGCACAGAGCATGGGCCTGACACAGGTGCTGTGGTGCTACAGAGAGCACACCTGGACAGGACAGTGGCTGTGCACCAGCAGGGGCAGGGCACTTGAACAGCAGGGCTTGGCCGTGGGAGGCCATGGCATGCCAGGCACGTGCCCTGCATGCAACACATATGCAGGGCATACACTGACATGATGATGCATGCATGGCCTGTGTGCTGTGGAGTGGGAGAGTCAGGGCAGGGGCCTCACAGAGCAATGGCAGACATGCAGTAACATAGGGCTGTAGTAAACATGTGAATGACTGATGTACACTTAACACTTTCTCTCTTCCACAGGTGGCTGTGCATACCCCCTATGGCCGTGGCTGCTCACCACCATATGCAAGCCTCCATCCGTACTGGAGAATTGGTACAATAAGGCACATGCCATGATATGCAACATCGTCGAGCGTGTGTTCAGCATGCTCAAAATAAGATTCAGATGCCTGGACAAGTCTGGTGGTGCCCTGCAGTACAGCCCAGAGAAGGCCTGTGGCATATTCCTGGCCTGTTGCATGCTACACAACTTGGCCATAGACCATGGAATACATGTCCAGGCTGAGTAAAGCAACATCTCTGAGGATGAGGGGCCACAGGCAGAGGGTGGGTAGGAACACCACCACTATAGGGACCCATGACTGGCCACTAGGGAGAGGTGGCACAGGGACACGATCATGGAAAAGCACTTTGGAGACTGCAGGTGGGTAACAGAATGGGATAATGTGGGATTGGGAAACATTGTATGTGAATGGAGGGATAACATGTGAAGGTTGGCAGATGTGGCATGGCTGACAGGTCCACAGTGGCGGAGGTACACACACATGCATGTGTGGCCATAACGGAACAGTCATGTCTGGGCTTACACAGGGCACTGTCATGTTTGGCAGGGATCAGCGGACAATGCCCACAAACATGCACAGCGGACACTCAAGGCTGCGCTCATCACATCCATGCCAGACAACACAGCAGCAGTGCCCCACCACAAGCCTGGAATACCACACAGACAGCATGGACATGCAAGCCACAGACCCACCTGTGTGCCCCGCATGCAGACCTGGGAACAGACAGCAGGGTGTGTGGGCAACCAATGCCTGGATGGTGACTGTGCCATGACAACTACATACAGGTGGGATCACTGTGACCTACCATGGCCACCATGGACACGTGGGCAGCCACCCCACGATGTGTGCACCCCTCTGGGGTGGCAACCACATCAGCAGGGGACTCAACTGCACTGGCAGAGGTAGACCCATGAGACAGTGACTGTGTGCTCATGGGTGTCTGATTGCCAACGTCCAGATGGGACCCAGGGGTGTTGGGGATACCTGAGGCAGGGGATGGCTTCAGAAGCAATGGGGCCATGCTATGCCATGAGGCGGGAGTGCTGGTGTCACTACATGGTGTGCAGCAGGCACTCCTGCATCCGTGGGGCATGAGGGTGGCACAGCTCACCTTGATGGCCTGTGCTATCCTCTCAAAGACTGCGGTGATGTCCTCTCACAGTTGGTGAATCTCGCCAACAACATCCACCCTGTGCTGGCATATCTCGTCAACCAACCAGGAGCGACCCACAGAGGCATGGTCATCCATGATGCCCACTGGCACATTCAGGTCCTGATACACCTCCCTGAGCACACCCTGATGCCCCACAGAGGCCTGCAGGAGACAGGGGTGCTTGTCAAGCCCATCAGCAGGGGACCTATCCTCTGAGGGGCACTGACGGGTGGGTGGTGTACTGGCCTGCAGTGCAACATCCACGGCCTGTGCATGCTGCATGGCTGGCTGCTGTTTGGGTGGGAAGTGTAGGTGGGCAGGAACAGTGTCCAGTCATGTCATTTGCATGGGTGGCACATTGCTGGTGCACAACACCCTGCTGCTCCAGGGTGATGGCCCCTGTCCCCACAGCCACACCCCGGACCTGGCCGCCCACAACCACCGCTGGTACGGTAGTCAGTGTGCCATCCCATCTGGGGCCATGTGTGGGTGCAGGGTGCATCACCCTATCAGTCACAATCTGTGTGGCCACCTGTGCTGTGGCAGTGGCACCGCTGTGTCTCAACACCTGAAGCTGTGTGGCATCATCATCATCATCATCATCATCATCCTCCATTGCCAATGCCAACACCATGAGGTCATCAGGCAACTCAGTGTCAGGCAGGGTGTTCAGACCCACGAATCTCAGCAGGTTCTGGAACAGGCCATCCCTGCCCGCACCAGCCTCAAACCCTGCTGATGTTGATGGCCTTGGTTCCTCCTCCACCTCCTCCACTGGTCCCTCCACCTGCGTGCCATGCCCTGCAGCTCCCCTGAGGCATGATAGTGCTGGAAGGCAGACAGGTATGCATGGTCAGGATGGCATTTCCATGGATGTCCATTGACAGGTGTACATGGGGCCGTGTGGCATGAAGTACAGTTGTGCAGACAGTACCACACATGGCATGCACCAGCACTGTGACCTGTGTCACACACCACTGTGTGATGTGTGCATTGCATGCCGAAGGACCATGCATGCATGGTTCCATGACATGGACAACCGTCGGGCCATGGCTGTGCACAGGCCCCCCCCCCAGGCAAGGGGCACTTCCTCCTATGTGCGGGCACACTGGCAACAGTGACAGTCCACAATGGTGCATTGCACTGTTATGTGTTGCTGACGTTCAGAAACATGGCACATGTACACAGGTGGACAGTGACCACCACTGGCCACCTCACCTCAGCAGGCAGATGTCCCTGGTGTCACAGCCAGTCATGGCAGCACACATTTGCTGCATGGGGTACACTGCATGGCCGTGGGGGGATGTGCAATGGTGGATGCACTGCATAGCAGCATGGCGACAATGTGTGCGTTCATGTGTGGCATGACCTGCACACCCAGGATCACAGCAAACAGCCAGACAGAAAATGTGACACATGCATACTCACAGAGCTGTGCAGGGCCTCTGCCTGTCTGGAAGCCACCTGCAGGGATACCCTCCACGGATGCCCAGGACAGTGTGGATGCGAGCACCTTCTCCCATGCAGTTAGTGGTGGCACATGTGTGGCCCACCCCTGTGGCTTGCAGGGATGCCCGCATGGTGGCCAGGCACTCCCTGCTCCTGGTCTTCTCACTATTCGTGCACTTAATGCATTCCTGGGAGGTGCAGTTGTGCACTCCATGGGCATTCATAGCCTGTGCCACCACATCCCATCCCTGTGTCCTCTCCTGCTGCGTGCCTGTCTTCCCTGACAAGAGGTCCTCCATCTGGACATAGGCCTTGACAAGGCCCCCCAACTCATCATCTGTGAAGTTCAGACATCTCCTCCATCTCACCTCCTCCTCCGCTGCTATACTAGTGCCTGGGATGGAAGTGTGACAGCCATTAGCACGGTACACAGTAATACTGCACTGCTCCCAGGCATGCAGTCTTCCTGGCCAGAGACCCATAAACAGTGTAGCTGTGGAAAACAAACCTCCATGGTGCAGTACCTGCTGGTCATCAGTGGTGTGTGGTGGTGCAGAGCAGCCCATTTATAGTTCAGCACATGCAAATGAGGGTCTGGGCATCCTATAATGAGATGCTAATGTGGGGACTTGCACTGGGATTGGGCAATGAGGCAATCGGCATATCCTGGCTGAATATGGCTCATTTGCACCCAGCCCATCTCCATCTGCTCCACACATGTAATTGTGCCCATTACTTCCGCATCGCACATCTCCGCACATGTGAGGTTCTCTGGCACATACCCACCATGCGCGACAGTGCAACCAGCTGTTACCTGGCAACGCACTGTGCATAGCGGTGCAGCGCATCACCGCGCATGTGTGATACTATACGGCATGCACATCCTGTGTGGCGGTGCATGCTCTGTGATGTTGCAAGGTGCATGTACACATTGATGCACAATTACATTGGCTGATGTGTGGCTTGTTGTGACCTTACCAATATGACCGCCATTCTGGTCATGCATATGCAGTGTGCGATTACATTACCCCCATTCTCCCGCCCAGCATTGCAGCACTGCGCATGCACACTGATGCACAATGGACCACGTAGTGCACATTGGCATTGCACATCTGTGTGCTGAGCAGGCCATTGCATGCATGCATGCATGCCTATTATGCACTGGCTGTGAGCAGGCCATATGGTGTGCAGTGCTGCATGCTGGAAGTGTCACTGTCTGTTAGCACACTGTCTAAACCAGTGATTGTCAACCGGGGGTCTGTGGCCCAAAGGGGGTCTGTGAGCACCCACCAGGGGGTCTACAAAGTTGTTTATTTAAATGGTAGCGCGGTAAAATGCCCCAAATCGCAACCGCGCATAAGCAGAGCTGAAATCCACAGTCAAACACTCAGTTGCAACTGTGAGTGAGACATTATGCAATATTAATGAAAAACTTGAGTAGTTATACCTAAATTCATGACTTGTCCTTAAATCACTTTATGGTGCTGTGTAATTAAATGAATTGCCTCGTTGAATGTGACAAGTAAGGAGGGAACTGCTGTGATTGCTGCTGATCTGCACTATTGTGTTCTTAATTAGTCCGTGAGTCCGTGAGTATAATGTCCCCATTCCAGCCTTTAATTGTTTGCAATGGGTAATTGCTACTCAGTTGTTTTAAGTGTAATCACTTGATGTACGCTTTCTTCATTTCACTGCACAGGACCTGTTTCTGCACTCCTCAGGTTAAGCAGATCGCGTGTGAAATACTTTTCATTTATGTATTCACAGCATTACCACCGTTTGCCTCTACATTGCCTAACATTAAACCAGCTGCTGTTATTGCCTGTTCTTGCCTGCATTCTTTTGAATCATGGATCAGGGAATCATGGCCTCTCAATCACAGTGGCATATTAAAGTCTTGTAGTGCTCAGTCAGTTCAGTATTTATTTAGACTCTAAACAATGGCACATGCGGGGGTAGCAGGGCCATGGGTACTTAACTGGAATGACATTGAGCTAGCCAACCTTGTGGCATTGGTGCAGCCTGTGGAGGGCCAGCTGTTTGGTGCTGAGGCCTTGCAGGAGGCTAGGTCCCAGATCTGAGCCAATGTGGCAAACAGGCTCATAAGGAGGACGGGGGTGCCTCGCACTGGGGAACAGTGCAGGCACCATTATAGGGACCTGTGGAGGAGGGACCCTGAGCAGCTGAGGGCTCTGCAGGAGCGTGCCCACAGGTGTGATGTGCCATGACCAGGTATGTACACTGTCTGCTCACTCTGCCATAGCCTGCATGCTGTTTCTGTATTTGAGGGGTGGTGTTGCTGTACCTGTGGATGCTGCAGGGTTCTAGCACCATGTGGTAGTCCTGCTGTGCACCATGCCCATGTGTGTCCAACACGTTGTCTGTGTCCCACCAGGACTGTGGATGCCCGGCATGGCACACACATGGTGCACTGGGCCTCCAGACATAATGCATGTAGCTATTGGCCATATACGGTATGTTTGGGCATGGCATCATGTCCCACGGCAATGTCCATTGCATGCACCTGCTGCCATTACATTGCACTGTCCCACAGTCGGGTCACTGTGTGACACTGTCGCATGGCTGTTCGCCGGTATATCGTGTGTGTGGTGAGTTGTTGGGTCTGTGCCTGTGTCCCATCAATGTTCAATATGCACATCATTCCGGGGGGGGGAGGGGCAAGCCGGTGTATATTGTGGCACTGAGTGCATGTCCTTTGTTTCACCACACAGATCAGCCTGCTGTGGGTGGTGCCTGTGGTATGGGCCGGTGTGACCAGATCCGAGGCTCTCTGGGGATGTTAACTGCAATACATCACATGCAGGGGGTGAGATTCAGGTGGCTGGGAGAAATTCTGCATGCTATATGGGAGCAGATGGTGGTGCTCAGAGGATTGAGTCAGATCACACACACCCCCAGTGGGGACCAGGAACTTTATTCATTGTGTGTCGCCTTTGCACTGGCATTGCCTGGACTTTATTTTGTGCACCCCTACATCACTCCTCTCACCTGTTACATCACCTGTAGTTCCCTGCCCCACCTGCACTCCCTGTACCCTTTTCATCCCCCCCCCCCCGTTTTGAGGTTTTGATTGCTGTTGTTGGTATTGTATTGTTACATATTTGTGTTACCTTTTGTCTTGTGTATTGTACTAAAGCATTTTATACTGGACATTACCTGTGTCTGTGGTCAGTCTGTGCTGTGATTGATGTCTGCTGTTCTGTTGCTTACACTGCCCACTGCCCCTTGGCCAGCATGGCTTGCCTGTTCATGTCCTGTAGTGCATGACTTCTCTGTCCACCAACACCGGCCAATGCCCTGCTTGCCATGGTCATCTCTGTGGTGCATCTGTGCTGACACTCCCTGTTGCCCACAGCAGCATGTTCAGTGTGTCTCACCCCCAGTGCTGTGCACTCCTTCATGTTTGCACCATGCACTATGCTGCACTGCTTCTCACATCATGTGCCCCTGGACATGTGCACCCTATGTGGCCTACGCACATCTGGCACATTTAGCTACCTGGCAATGTTTTGCCAGTGCCTCTGTTGGGCGTGCTGTTCAATGCCATCCCTAGTGTTCTGTCCTGTCGTCCATGTCCTTGTCAGTGCCATGCCATCTGCGTGTGCTGGGCACAGTGCATGCCTCTGTGTGTGTTGCCACATCCTGTACCCCTGCTGTGCTGCTCAGTGCCCATCCTGATCCTGTGCAGTGCCACTCTTTTCACCATGGCCATGGTTGCTGGGGCCCCCCGTCTCTGTACTTGCATTGTGCTCATGGCCCACCCTGGGCACTGACACATTGCTCCAGTCTCAGGCAGACCTGCTCCACTTGCCATATTCAGTTCTGCCCTTCTGTGCTGCACATGTGTGGTTGTGCTATAGTCCATCTGTGGTATATTCAGCTGCGGTTGCGCTGGCACATCCTGTGGCACATCAACTGAATACAGCAGTTATTGGGGGTGGCACATCTGGGTTGTACTGCGCTGACACTTGCGCTGTGTGCCTAGGGACTTTTAAATATCTAGGTCCCTGTATATACTGAGCCCTAGGCAGCAGTGGCCCCTCACCAATACAGGGCGTACCTAAAGCTATGAGAAGCTAATAGAATATGTTGTGCTGTTAAATTTTATGGGTTTTTTTTTTACCAGAAAATAGCATTTGTTAAAAATCAAAAGTCACAAACACATAAATATGTTATATGTCCCTAGTTATGTGTTAGTGACTTGGATTTTAGCATTTTATGAGTTAGCATATAAACACTAAAAAAAGTTACATCTTTCCAGGATAAAAACATGAAAATTAGCCGAAGGGGTGGTCTGTGCTTTTAGTGGTTGACAGATTACCCTGAAATGAATGTGAATTTTTATTACCCTGAAATGAATGCATGTTTGTACTTTTTACCTCCAAATAAAAATGTGTTTTTTTATACCAGAAAATAACATTTGTTAAAATTCACAATTCAGGAAAACATAAATATTTTATATGTCCCTATTTATAGATATGTGACTTGCATTAAAGTATTCATGTGAGTAAGACACATATGACTTCTAAAACAGATCAAATCTTTTCAGGCTGATGAGAAAATTAGCTAAATGGTTGGTCTGTACTTCGAGTGATTGACAAATTACTCCTAAAGGACTATGCTTTTGTACCTTTTGCCCCCAAATAGTGTGATTTTTACCAAAAAATAAGATTTGTTATAAATCATAAGTTATAATTGTATAAATATTTTATATTTTCCCATTTGTGAGTACGTGACCCACATTTTAGTGTTCGAATTAGATTAACCATATAGGATGGAAACAAGAAAATTAGTTGGAGGGGTGGGCTACGATTTCAGTGGTCAACAGATTAGTCTAAAAGGAATGCGCTTACTTCTTGTCTCAAAATGCTGTGTTTTTTTTCCAGAAAATAACATTTGTCAAAAATGACAAGTCGCAAATGCAAAAAATATTTTGTGTCAGTGATTTTACATTTGTGCCTAATTATTCTGTTCCTGGCAATTTAAAATAGCAGAACATGATTGCACATTAACAATTTGAAAACAAAGTGTATTTTCCAGCTGTAACATACAGTATGAGTTTGACATGTTAAGGCATTTGGGGGATTGTTTAGGTTGCATTTTCTCAAAATATAATGCTTAATTTCAGCAAAAATGGAGATTTGCAATGTCATCCCATACAAACACAAATAGAAATTTATGAAAATGCATTTGTGAGATTACGTTTGATTTCGTGACTGCTTTCTGTAAAGACTTTTAAAAATATTTTGCTGTTTTCCTGCACAAGGCCTGGAGGGTCCTGGGTGCCCAGAGCCAGATGGACCTTTTCAGTGCAGGGCCCTGTGTGTTCACAGCCAGATAGACTCTTTCCCAAGGTGCAAGGCCCAGAGGGCCCAATGTGTCTGCATCCATAGCCTCAAGGAAGCACAGGACCTAAGGGCTCTACACTTCTGCATCCACCTGGAATCCTCAGTTGGTACAGGGCCCAGAGAACCCTGTATATCTGCATCTGCAGTTGCATGGACAGGCCCTGTTCATTCACAGCTGGACAGACTCTTCCCTTTGTGCAGGGACTTGAGGAACCTACACGTTCACAATATTTTATATAATTTACATAATTTCATGCAGGTGACAGAGATTATAAATACACTATCACAAACATAAAGGAAATTAATTGCAAAAAAATGTATTTAAAGCACACATTAAGGTTGAAGAACATAAAGTATACAAAGAAAGGAAATGAAAACATTAGGGTTTGAAATCTCAGGAGTCTTTGCAAATCATTGGTAAGGTGTTCCTTGTGACTCTCAACCCATAATACTTTGCATAGCATACAGGGCTCTACATGAAGAAACTTATGACTGATTTTGTGGCTACATGTTGAAAGCCATAGTTGCCTTGCTCCAAATAGTGCACCTATGAGGCATGGTGTTGGACCCATAGCTTGTGCTTTGGTCACAGCCCTAGGGGCTGTGGGAGGGAGTATGCATTATTGTTGAAAACCCCAGGACCACCATTCCTCCAATTTCCAAAGGATCCTGACACTCCGGACCCTATTGTTTTCACTTCCTTACTTTATGCGCTTTACATGTTTCAACTCTAATGTCTGCAGTAATGTAATTTTTTGCAATATAGGCATATCTACTGTACTAGTGCAGTAATGCCAGTATAGTCTGGGCTGAGTAAGGTGTTTAATGTTAAACCCCAATTTTTGCACCTTAATGACTTTGGTGGCCTTCAATGAAATAGTCCAAAATGTTGTAAGTCTAGTCTGGCTGGCAGGGTCTCAAGATGTGAAAAGTTTTGTGACTGCATCTTGTGTGGTTTTGGGAAAATGCAGCATCGATTGTTAATGAATTACTTTTTTTCTATACTTAACATAGGTTTGTTTGCTTTCATGTACAGCCTAGACGGTATGGAATTTTTTCAAAAAACATTCAGGGTAGAAGTGGCCTACATCAAGTTAATGCCTTTTGAAGGTTTCCTGAAAAAAATATTAAGCAGTTCCAGAGTTATAAGGATTTTAAGGGTTTTTTTCTGAGTGTGCTCAGTAGGGTTTTTGAATAACCCTCTCATATAAATGATAAAAAACATCAATCAGGAGGGTTTATTGTTCATGAATCAAATATCAAGAGAAAAAAATATTGATTGTGATGACCGCCATCTTTTGTTTTTTTTAAATAAAAGGCATGGAAAATACCTAAAAATGAAATAAAATGACAATATTAAATGTGCGCTGAAAACAGAAAATAGAATTAGAATCAATGTTTTGCCTGAGGGTCTTCTTCAGGAATTATCTAAAAGAGAAAAAAGCAAAGTTAGTTGAGCGGTAAGGGAAAATAAGTGATATATATGTGAGGAAAGAAAATACTGGGAGGATCTAGGAGAAAAAGTGATAATAGGCAAGGTAAGACTTATGGTTTAGCATTGTAGCCTGTCTTTTTCACCTCCACCCCCATAGTATCTTGCATGTGTGCATGGTATATTTGCATGTGTAGGTATGCCTGCACCAACTTCCATCCAGAGTGTGTGTGTGTGTGTGTGTGTGTGTGTGTGTGTGTGTAGGGGTGGGGGTTGGGGTAGGCATACTCACATGGGCATTCCAGCTTTGTGTGCACATCCATTTTCATTTTCTACAGATGTCTCTGTCTTCTTCCTCCCCATTTGTCATCTTTCAGCCTTCTTACTAGGTTTGGTTAAGTAGTCCCCACTTGAGGACTCCTCAGCTCATTCATTCCTGCTTTACCTTTTCATACCCATCATTACTTAGAAACAGAGACTCTGCCAGCAAATAAGGGTTGCTTAGTCCACCCAGTGTGCCCATTTATCCCTTCCTGCAGTATACCCAGAGACCCTACTTGATTACCTTTCTGGTTTTCAGATTCTCAGCTGTGAGTCATCTGTTTGGCCAGACATGCTGCTCCTCCAATCTTTCTCCTATAACCTCAGCCTGCTAACACTGGTTAACTGTAAGCATGGCCCCTTCCCTGGGTTGATAACTTTTTTTCTAACTGGTATACTTGATAGCCTAGGCTAGATCTAGACTCCCCTTAGGTATTTTATATATTGGTAATTCCTCAACTTGTGTAACTTCTTTTTCAAGATGGCAGCCACGCTGGGCCAGGCATCGCTGTAGTTCTGCAATTCTACTGTTTTATTTTTTTTATCTATTTTAAATTGTTTTATTGTATCTCAATCCTATTATTTCTGAAATTTAGGGGTCAATTGTATCGATGGTATAACGCGATTAATTAGCGAGTGTTTTTTCTTTACTTCCCGGTCTGCAAATGCCGGTCGGTTAATGCCCTATTTGCTTTTTCGCTTTTGGCTCTCGCCCTCGACAGGATTTTAGTCGGGACCTGCTTGTCTCTGGCTGTTGTTTCAGGTCCTGTTTGTTATTGCTTCAGCTGGAATCTGTCTACCGTGGAACTGGTGGTGTGAGTCAGCCACTTTGACAGCGAACTATTGGATTGTGTGTGGGTCCTGTGCTGGAGGTGGGAGTTGGCAGCTTGGATTTAAAAGTGGAATTTTTGGGTCACCTTTGAAGTGGACTCTGGAGTTGTGTGTGGGTCCTGTGCTGAAGGTGGGAGTCAGCAACCTGGATTCAAAAGTTAGCAGCTTGGATTCAAAAGCGGAATTATTGGGACGCCTCTGAAGTGGCTTTTTTTTTCTTGGACTCTGGAGTTGTTTTTGAGTAAGGATTGTCGCTGAAGTATTGAAGACGTGGCCAGGTGGATTTGTCTACCAGAGAGTTGATTGAAATGTGTCCTGGTAAAGGAGCTGTTCAGCTTGGACTGCTCCATATTTGTTTTCATTTTTATCAATTTTAGATTGTTTTGTGGTACCTTTTTTAGTACTGGCTTTTGTTCTATGACTTGTGGGATTTTAAAGGCTATTGGGGATTTTGGGGTCTCTGGCTCCCACAGGGTGGGGAAGGGGGGCTGGTTGGTGGTCCGGTGTTCTATTCCCCTTCCCTAGATTTGCAGGGTGGTCAGTTGGAGGGCTGGCCTGGCCCATGGTCGTAGTGGTGTGCCACTGATCTCCCGAGATATTTCCCCTTTTATTCTGCAATTGAAGATATTTGTGGGCCCTGGAGGATCCTGGCTGACTTTTCTGAAGTTAGACAATTCCGATTTCAATCTTCTGACTTCACTGAATTCTTGTTTTGGCACCATGAACATTCTTATTTTTGTTTGACTGGATTTAATGTGTTTGTTTTTTGATCCCTGTATGGATTGCAAGTAATTTTTTGTTTTATGTATATCCAGCTTGTGTTTTCTCTGTCATCGAGTCTTTATATTTGGAAATTAGTTCGGGCAGTGAGAGGGCCCAGTGAAAATCTATTATTTCACCCTCTGCTTAGTTTAGTGTGAGACACTAACCTGGGGGGTGGATTACGAAACTTTTCTCCTTATATTTTTATTGGTTTTTGTTTTATTTTCGTTTATGTGGCTGTGTTTTATTTTTGTTTTAGTGGGATAATTTAGAGTATGATAAGAAGTTAAGTTGTTGTTAGTTATCTGGTTTTTAGGTATTTTTGTAGTGATGGGAGGTGAACTTCAAGTGTGGTGTATTTTTAGGGATACGATATTACTGGCCTGGGATATGTGTTTGCCTGTATCCCCTCCGGTCATGCGCTATTCAGCCTCCGCCCTTCGCTCCCTCCACCCTTTTCTCCCCCCTCCTTTGGCCTTTTCTATTTATCAACATTGCCGTGCTATAGGAATTGCCTGTAGGAGGGGGTTTGGGGTGGAGGGTGTGAACAGTGGAGGCTGGAGGAGCGGGGTGCTCCTATAGGAGTGGTTAAGTCCAGGAGACGCCCTGGGGCAAAGTGAAGCTTGGAGCATGGACCGTCTTGTTTGGTCCCCATACCCAAGGGCACCACCATTGGTGATGGGCAGGTAGTTAGGGCAGTTCAGGAGTTCTGTCCAACCTGGGCACTGTTGTGCAATGCTAGGTCTGTCTGGAATAAGACTGCTGTGATCTTTGATCTTGTTGGTTTGGCAGACCTGGCTTGCATCACCGAGACCTGGCTGGATGATAATGCAGGCCCAATATTGGAGGCTGCAATTTCAGCCGGGTTTACGGTGATACACCGCCCGTAGTTGGACCGCGGAGGTATGGGGTCACAGTCTGTTATAAGACTGAATTGGCACTCATTAGTGTTCCAGTTGTGGAGACCATCTCCTTTGAATGTGCTGTTGTAGTAGGTGTGGGCTATTGAATTGCTCTCATCTACCGCCCACCTGGAGATGGGAGGCAATTCCTTAAGGAAGTAGCGGACTTCATCGTTGATCTGGCTTTTGAGTCTCCCAGACTGATGGTTCTGGGTGATTTTAATGCCTGGATCGACAATGAACTCTCACAATTTGGACAACGCTTCCTCCAGCTGATGGATTCATTGGGCCTAACACAGGTGGTTACCACTGCTACACATAATGCTGGCCATTCCCTTGACCTGGTCTTTCTTCTGGGGATCGAGGCCTCTGACATGGGGGTGGAACCAGTTGGATGGTCCGACCACTACACTGTGAGATTCAATTTTGGTATCCCACCTTGTAGGCCGACCCTTGTGGAGATGGTCAAGTACCGCCCTTTGCGGAATATTACTTCCAATGGCCTTACTGCGGTCCTTGACCTATCACAATTTCCTGTGCATTGCAGCGATCCAGAGGCATTAGTTTTGGCCTATAATAATGCCATCACCTCTTCCCTGAATTCTGTTGCTCCAGTTTCTGTGCTCCCTCTCTCCCTTCGACCTCGGGCACCTTGGTTTGATGGTGCCTTAAGGGAGTTGCGGTGACTAGGATGCAGGTTAGAATGTTGTTGGCAGAAATCTGGCCTGGATGTCGATCATCTTAGACTGCTAGAACATTATCAATTCTATCAGTCAGAAATTTCCCGTAAGAAGGCAGAATTCCTGTCCAGGGAAATTTCTGCTGGCCAGAACCGACCAGCTCAGCTCTTCAGAACCATGGACAGATTGTGCAACCCAACCTGTCTCCAGCTCTGAAGAGCGTTTTCACAATTACAGTGTGATGAGCTTGCTTAGTTCTTCACTAATAAGGTGATGGACATCAGGTCAGAGATTCTCCTGACACATTCTATGTGAGCTGTTAGGGATCAGGACTTGGTCGCTGCCCCTCCATTTTCCTGGAGTACCTTCGACCACCCAGAAATCATAGATGTTATGTGGATTGTCCTAGGGATGCGCCCTACATGCTGTAGTTTAGATCTGGGTCCTACATCCCTTATTTTGGGCTGTGGGGAGGTCATTTTCCCGGTTCTAACACAGATAGTCTGGTGCTCCCTTGACTCGGGTGAATATCCCTGTTCCTTGAAAGAGGCGTTAGCAATACCCTTGTTGAAGAAAGCTTCATTGGACCCAGACTGTCTGGCCAACTACAGGCCTGTCTTGAACCTCCCCTTTGTGGGGAAGGTGATCGAGAAAGTAGTGGTGGCCCAGTTGGAGAACCATTTGACCATCCATAGCATCTATGAACTGCTGCAATCAGGCTTTCAAAAGAGGCACAGTACCGAGACTGCACTGGTTCAGATGCTCAATGATCTCCTGATGGCGAGAGACCAGAGAAAACAGTCCATTTTGGTACTATTAGATCTGTCCTCATCATTTGACACCATTGACCATGGGGTCCTTCTTGAGTGCCTGAGATACATTTGTGGGCTTTCTGGGGTGGTCCTCAGATGGTTCACTTCTTTTCTCACCGGAAGAACTCAGAGGGTAGTTTTGGTGGTCTTTTCTTCCGATCCCACCTCTCTGCCTTGTGGAGTGCCTCAGGGCTCTTTTTTGTCCCCCATGTTGTTTGCAGTGTATATGCTTCCTCTCGGAGACATTGTGAGATGGTATGATCTGCAGTTTCATTGCTATGCCGATGATACCCAGCTATACCTGTCTTTTGCCCCCGACCAGAAAGGAGCCATTTCAGTATTTAATAGCTGCCTCAATGAAATCCAGGATTGGCTGAGGTCCAGTTGGTTGAAGTTGAACTCAGGGAAGACGGAGGTGTTGGTTTTGGATCCAGATCGCCGGATAGGGGGGTCCAGTGGCCGGCTCCCCTTCTGGATTGTGTCTTGGGGCTGTTGAGCTATTGGACTCTGAACAGGTGGTTGACCTGGGGTTGATATTGGATGCTGGGCTGACACTTCAACCTCAGGTGTCAGCTGTGGTTAAGACATCTTTTTACCATCTAAGAAACATCACCAGGATCAAGCACCATGTTCCATCTGGTGATCTGCCAACTCTGATCCATGCCTTTGTGACCTCATGCCTTGACTACTGCAACTCACTTTACTTTGGGCTTCTGGGGGTTGATATCCACCGCTTGCAGCTGGTGCAGAATTCTGAAACAAGGTTGTTGGTGGGAACTCCTAGATCCTCCCATATTACACCGGTGCTGCAGGAACTGCACTGGCTGTCAGGTCATTGGCGGATCACCTTCAAAGTCGGCTTACTGACTTTTAAGCCCTACATGAACTGGGCCCTGATTACCTGAAAGAACTCCCGATTCCTTACCATCCTATGAGACCACTCCGCTCTGTCGACGAGGGGTTGCTAGAGATTCCTAGGGTGACTTTAAAATCTGCTGGGGCCCGTGCTTTTATGTTTACGGCCCCTTCCCTTTGGAATTCTCTACCCCATCGGATTAGGGAGTGCACGACTGTGGGGAGTTTTAAACAGGCTCTGAAATCTTTTCTGTGGGAAAAATCCTATGGATGCACTATCTATTGAATTGTATTTATTATGTGGCTGAATTTGTTGGATTTTATTCTTTTATTGTATGGCGCCTTGATGCCTGAAAGGCGCTTAATAAATAAAGCATATTATTATTATTATTATTATTAGTAGTAATACCCTATCTGGGCACACCAGTCATTTGCTCCTCCACCTTTTCTTTTTTTACCTTAAACTAGCTGTTTTCTGCTAATGGCAATTGGGCTCTGATAGTCCTAGCCTTTTTTTGGTTTTGTTGACTTACTCATACTCCCTTATTTAATTCCCCTTGATATTTAATTTATTTCTCTCTATGTGACTCCTAGATACACTCATCAAAGTACACAGGGCATTTGCATGCTCCATTTGTTTCATCCATTAACTGTGCTATATTCATGTAATTGCACTGGGTTCTGACTGTTCTTGCCATTTTACTGATTTTAGTTGGATTAGGCCCTCATATTCGAAAGAGATGCATGGCGCAAGTAGGAGATGCGCCACCCAGCACAAAAATGTGCCAGAACACGATATACAAAAGGGTGAGATGTGTCATGCATCTCAGGATGTGCCATGGTGCAAAGTTAATGCATGCAGAACATATACAGGGGGAGTTTCCATGAATATGCCACACAGTGGCATATTCAGCAAAAATGGGTGGTGCATGTGCAGCGCATCTCCAAGATGCCCTGCCCAAAGTGAGGTATAAAAGGAGCATGCCTAACTTTGCAAGCCACGCAGAGGCTGGATAGAGAACAGCAGCAGCAGCAACAGACATGGATGCCAGTGTCTTTGTCATGGAGGCTGTCATGAGAGGAGTGAGGAGAAGGGATTAACAACAGGGGAGTGGAAGGACTCACAGGTGGTGCACCACCCACAGATGGTACCGTGCCCATGTCAGCTTCTGACAGCTGAGTGATACAGAGACAGGGGGCCGGTACCATCTCAATAGGGAAATGCTGAGGCAGCTCTGTGAGATGCTACATGATGAACTGAAGGCACCAACACACAGGAACCATGCCATGCCATGTTAGTGGAGACAAAGGTGACAGCTGCACTGTGCTTGCTCAACATGGGCACCTTCAAAATACTTGTGGGTGACACCACAAGTATCACACAATCTGCCACATCCCATCTCCTCACACAATTCCTCACCGCTCTGCTGCCTCATGCTTCGGAGTTCATACCATTCCCAAGCACACAGGCAGAGCATACAGAAACAATTTAGCACTTCCATAGGGTGGCATGCGTGCCACGCATGCTAGGGGCCATAGACTGCACCCATGTGGCTATAGGGCACCACCTGGCCCCAACGGGAATGCATACATGAACCAGAAGGGCTACCATTCCATCAACTGCCAGGTGGTGTGCAATGCCACAGGGTGCATCATTCATGTCTATGCAACCCAACCTGGGAGTGCACACGATGCCTACATCTGGCATTGTTCGACCCTGTGCCACCATTTAGAGTCCAGGAACATACCCAGTGGTCACCTAGTAGGTGAGTGAGGCATACCCTATGGTGGAGGGGGCTAGACTGTGGCCTGCAGCACAGTAGGTGGCAGTTCTGGGGCTGGCAGGAACCATTCAGTGTCTGACAGGCAGAGATAACAATGAAGGGGGGGTGAATGGTGACAGTGGGACACACAGACAGGGGTCCATAGTTGAGGTGGGTGACTGTGAGGTGTGCAGTGTGGCAGGGCCAAGACATCTGGCAAAGTTATTGGGCATGTGGCAACACATGCACCATGGAGGGGAAAGCACCTGGTGCTGGCCTGAGCACCAAACAAGGAATGGGGTGCAAGTGCAACCAACAGGCTGTGTAGCCTAGGGTAGTGCGCTTGCACACCAGGCAGGTAGCATTGCAAACTCCACCACAGTGAGGGTGCAGCAGGGTGTGGGTGGGCAGTGTATGGTGTCCAGGCAGCAGGGCAGTGTGGCACAGGTAGCAGACAGGGAGCAGGGTTGCCAGCAGGGGACAGTGTATGTAGACTGGACACTGACATATCTCATTACTGCCCCATAGGAGTCAGCAAGTACCCACTGCATCCCTGGCTGCTCACCCCATACTGCATCCCTCAACAGAGGCCAAGGAATGGTATAATGAGGCACACATCAGGACACGCAACATCATCAAGCATGTGTTCAGCATGCTCAAGATGCAGTTCAGATGCCTGGACAAGTCTGGTGGTGCCCTACAGTATAGCCCACAGAAGACCTGTGGCATATTCCTGGCCTGTTGCATGCTCCACAACATGGCCACTGACCATGGAATTCTTGTCCAGGCCAGAGAGGATAACAGTTCAGAGGATGAAGGACCACAGGTGGAGGTGGAGGTTGAGCTTGAATGGCTGGAAAGGAGTGACCCAAATCTCTCCACCAGGGCACTGCGGCACAGGGCCACCATTGTTGAGGAGCACTCCGGTGGCCACAGGTGAGTACAACGGAGACCAGACTGGGCATCCACACACACGCACACTGATATCACAAGGAGGCACCATGGCCAGGTGTGTGGCCACCACACTGATGCAAGGGGCAGCACAGACAGGTACACAGGGGTAGTAATGGGCACACAGGCCAGGGGGTACGCAGGTGCATGTGTCAACATGGCATGGATCAGAGGATGTTGCTGGCACACATGCACAGCGGATGACACAGGATGCATTCATCACATCCATGCCACACAACATGGCACCATGCCCCACACCCATGTCCTGGATGCCACATGGACAACATGAACTGGACACCACAGGCCTATGCATGTGCAGTAGGCACCACACATAGGCCTGGAATTTGTTGAGAAGGGATCACGGTGCCGCCAGGCCAGTGATGCCAGGCATGCTTCAGTGCCCACCACAGCAGACACTGTGGACATGTGGGCAGCACTGCACAGTCACGGTTATCACCTTTGGGGGGTCAACTGCTACAAGGGGTCACTTCTCATCCCCGAGGGTGTGGACACACGCGACCATGACTGAACACTTGGGGGTATCCTGAACAGCTGCCTAGATCCGGGTGTGTTGGTGAGCAAAGTTGCAGGGGGAGGCATCTGTTGCACTGTGGTCAGACACCGCCATGGTGTGGGAGTGCTTGTGGCACTGCCTGTTGTGTGGTTGGTACTGCTGCAGTCACGAGGTGCACAACCCACATCAATGGCCTGAGCAATCCTGGCATGAGGCACATTTCTGACACCATGTTCTCGTACAGATGGCGCATCGCACCCATGACTTGTTCATGCCTCACAGCCGCATGCTCATCCATGTGACAAACATGCATCTGCAGCCCATGTATAGTCTCCCAGAGCACGACCTGGGCTTCCACGGAGCTTTGCAGGAGCCAGGTGTGCTCATCGAGCCTGTCAGTGGAGACATGGTCTCTGGGTGGCACTGACAGGCTGGAGGTGTGCTAAGCTGCTATGCCACATCCACAGTCTCTGGATGTCGCACAACAGCCTGCTGTTGGGTCAGGGACTGTGTGCATGTAGGCACTGCAGGCCCTGGCACAGCCACGCTGTATGCCTCTGCAGACAGTCGGTGCACTGTGCCCTGTGGAATGGTGGTACTGCCACCAGCCCTCACAGAGACTCCATGGCCCAGGCAGACCACAACTGGTGCAGCGTCATCCAGTGTGTGGTGTGCCTGGGGATGTGCATGTGAGGGCCCAGGATGAAAGACACTGCCCATCACTGTCATGTTGGCAACCGGACCACCATGGGTGTCTGTCATGTGTGCACTGGTGCCTTCCAGCTGTGTTTCATCATCATCAGTGTCATCTGTGGTGGATGCCAGAACCTCGAGATTATCTGGTAGAGGCAGACAGGGTTGGGAGATGTGATCAGCCAGCCCCAGTATAACCTCCTGATCGAGCACGGCATGCCCCTCTGCAGCAGCCACCAATGTAGTGGACATGGAGGCCCTTGGTTCATCCATCTTCTGTATGGCTGCAGTGTTCCTGGACCCAGTGACAGCCCTGAGGTGTGATGGAGCTGTAATGGATGAAGGATGTGCATGGTCAGTGAGTGTTGTCCATATAGGTGCATGACATGTGCACACAGGTGGTGCTCCTGTGTGCCACGTTGCTGCTGGTGATGCCACTGGGCACATGGGTGTATGTTGGAACACATGTATCACACACATGCCTGGCATGTGTGAGTCACTCTGGAATGTGTGTGTGTGTGTGTGCATGCACCCACAGGGGACACTGTATTACACCGCTATGTGTGCCCATCAGTCACTCACCAGGTGAAGCCCCACCCAGTGGCCTTTTGTGTGCTGTGAGGATGCACTATGGCTGGTCATGCACACACAACCCTTGTCCCCATGTCCCATTCCTGAAACACGCAGCAGGCCACCTGACAGGCTTAATGACCAAGAGGTGCTGCCCTGGACATTTATTGCGACATAACCTGCTACTGTGCATGACTGCCAGCAACACTGGCAACACATGGAGGGGCTTGGACAGTGTTCCCTGGGTACACAGTGCCATGGCATGCATGGACTGGCATGCAAAACCATGGCACATACACACAGGCCCTGCTGCTACCCATCGTATGCATACTCACAGCGTAGCGCTGGCTTATCTCCTTTATCAAATCCCCCACCTGGGACTCCCTCAACCACAGTGTGGTTCAGTGTGCTGGCCACCAGGACCACTTGTGCTGTCAGGGCAGGCACTGTGGATGCCCCCCTTATGGCCTGCTGGGATGCCTTAAGTGTGGCAAGCCACTACTTGGCCCTGGTGTGCTCACTGTTCATCCACTTTATACATTCCTGGGGTGTCCTATTGCAAGCAAGCAAGCACAACTTTATTTATATAGCGCCTTTCATAGCCAAGGCGCTGTACAGAATATAAAATTACAATATAAACCATAATACAATAACATTTAAAAACATTTAATTTATCATTTAATTAGGGAAGCCCAGAGAAAATAAATGTGTTTTCAGCACAGATTTAAGCTGCTGACGGTCAGGCACTCTCTTAACCGATGAGGTAGAGAATTTCACAGGGTTGGTGCTACAAATGAAAAAGCATGAGCTCCAGATGTTTTAAGATGAACCCTGGGAATCTCTAGCAATCCCTCATCGGTGGATTGGAGAGGGCAATTGGGGGAGTAGGGAGTCAGGAAATCTTTCAGGTAGTTGGGTCCCTGTTCATGTAGGGCTTTAAAGGTAAGCAAGCCCACCTTATAGGTGATCCGCTACTGAACTGGCAGCCAATGCAGTTCGCACAGCACAGGCGTAATGTGACTGGTCCTAGAGGTACCAGTCAACAGCCTGGCTGCCACGTTCTGCACTAGCTGCAGGCGGCGGATATCAACCCCAGCCAGCCCTAGGTAGAGGGCATTGCAGTAGTCAAGACGGGTGGTAATGGAGGCATGGACCAGTGCTGGTAGGTCGCCCAGTGGAATCAAGTGTTTCACCCAGGCGATATTTCTCAGATGGTAAAATGAGGATTTGACCACAGATGACACCTCAGACTTCAGGGTCAAGCCGTCATCAAAAATAACACCCAGGTTACGCACCCAATCTGAGGTAATGAACTGGACACTATCAAGTCACAGGCCCGACATGAGCCCAGCTCCAAGACCTGCCCCCGGGCGACCTGGATCCACAACCAACACCTCGGTCTTATCCAGATTTAACCTCAACCAACTTGAGCTCATCCAGTCTTTGATCTCTGAGAGGCAATGATTTAGCACAGAGACTGCATCAACCTGTCCGGGCACAAAGGACATATACAGCTGAGTATCATCTGCATTGCAGTGAAAACTCAAGCCGCATTGCCTGATGATATCTCCCAATGGCAACATAAACAGTGCAAACAACATAGGCACCAATATGGATCCCTGCGGCACCCCGCAGGACAGGGGGAGGGAGTCAGAGGAATAAATTATGGTGAACACCCTCTGAGACCTGCCTACAAGGAAAGATCAAAACCATTCGAGGACTGTACTTGACAGTCCACAAAGGAAATGCAGGGTTTCCAAAAGCACCTCATGGTCCACAGTGTCAAAAGCTGCTGAGAGATTGAGAAGGACCAGGATGGTATGAACCTTTCGATCTCTAGCCATTAGGAGATCATTTAATAACCGAACAAGGGCAGTCTACGTGCTATGCCTCTTCCTGAAACTGGACTGGAGAGCTTCATAGACATTGTGAGTTACCAAGTGATTGTGCAGTTGCAATGCAACCACCTTCTCAATAACCTTCCCCACAAAGGGAAGGTTAGAGACAGGTCAGTAGTTAGCTGGATCGATGGGATCCAAGGAGTTTTTTTTAAGGAGTGGTCAAATGACCGCCTCCTTTAGGTGATCTGGAAAGATTCCCCTGTCTAAGGATTTCCATGCAATTTCAGCTAGGATTGGGCAGATGACATCTACACAACCCACTAAAAGGGGGGGTAGGGCCTGGATCCAAACTGCAACAGGTTGGGCGCAGAGTCCGAACAATCTTCACAATGTCCATGAATTCTGGTCGGTCGAAATACATCCAGACAGACCAGGTGCTTACCACCTCCCATCAGCCTCAGCAACCCCTTGTAGAGAGAGAAGGGCCAATTCCAGACCTGATGCTGGCAACCTTATCTGGGAAAAACCAAGTTAGTTCATCACACTCAATTTGTGAAAAAACTCTTCCATACTGGAGACAGATTGGATTGTATAATCTGTCAACAGTTCGAAAAAGTTGAGCCAGTTGGTTCTGCACAGCAGAAATCTCTCTGGACAGGAACTCTGCCTTCTTACGGGTGATTTGTGATTTATAGCCCTTATAATGTTCCATCGATCTAAGCCTGTCGGCATCCAGGCTGGACTTCTGCCATGCTCTCTCCAGCCTTAAACCAACCCATCTCAACTCCTTCAGGGACTCATCATGCCAAGGGGACATTGGGTGTAGAGTGAGTGGTCGAACAAGAACAGGAGCAATCAAGTCCAAGGCCTCTCCCACTGCCTTATTATAGGCTAGTATGAGATCCCTTGGAATTGTGCTTTCACCCAGCAATCCCCGATAGGTTCAGCACCGCCAGTAGATCATCTGGGGTAGCTTCCCTTAAAGGGTGGTACTGGACACTCTCCAAAGGGGTAGGTCCATTTAGGGGGCCCCAAAACTAAACCCTATGGTGTGATGGTCAGACCAACTGATTGCTTCCACCCCCAAGTCAGTGATCTCCATCCCCAGGAGGAACAGCAGATCCAATGAGTGACCTCCTATATGGGTAGAGGAGTTAACTACCTGTGTAAGGCCAAGAATTGTCATTAGCTGGAGGAGATTTTAGCCAAACTGCGAAAGTTTGTCATCAACCCAGATATTGAAGTCCCCCAGAATTATACATCTGGGAAAATCCAACACCATGTTGATGATGAAATCCGCAATCTGCTGCAGGAATTTACCCCTATCACCTGGTGGACGGTAAATGAGGAGTATCCTGCAGCCTACACCCTCACCCATAACACACTCAAAGGATCTGGTGGTCCCCACTGGAACATCCACAAGGCTTAGTTTGGTCTTAAAAAAGATGGCTATGCCCCCACCCCTACGATCCAACCTCGGGCGGTGAATCACCGAAATCCCATCTGGAACTACAGAAGCCAATACTGGGCCTGCATTTTCATCCAGCCAGATCTTGTTGATACATGCCAAGTCCACCGTTTCAACAAGATCAGCTATAGTAGCTGTCTTGTTTTTGATGGACCTAGCATTACACAACACCGCCTGGGTTGGATGAGTTGCTGGAGAAGACCTCAACTCCTGACCAGCATCAAATGCTGGGCCTTTGGGTATGGGAACAAGACAAGGACTACCCCTGTCTTGGCACCATTTCACCCCATGGCGTCGCCTTGTCCCTACCACCGCAATACGTCCCCCCTTTCTGTTTGCCCACCAGGCCCAACTTTGCCCCCTTTCCTGCGCCTTCTAGCAATCCCAAAAGATTGACAGCATCTGTAAATCTCTGTTGGTAAGAAAGGGCAGTCAAAGGGGCGCAGTTCCCTGAGCTTGGTGGGGGAATCCTGGCTGCCTGTCTTTTGACCCTTCCTACACATAATAAAACACTGATCTGTTTACACACACACAAAAATAAATTTAAATAAAATAACAAAAATCATCAGCCACCTGAGGCTCTCTCACAGCCTGAGGCGGCCAACAAATTACAGGTGCTTACCCCCTTTGGAAACTCCTCTTCTCTCTCTCTCACCGAGAGGGTAGAGTATCCAAAAATTAAATGAAATCAACTAATAACTCTACCCATGCACCCATCCCACACCTGCAATAAACTATGATATAAATAAATTAAAAAATTATAAATAAGTACACCAATTTGAACTATCAGGCTAGTCACCAAAGTCCCAACAAAGATGGCAAGTCAAATATAGTTGAGTTTTGAGATTATAATTAAAGTCATAGAAAGGCAAGTTAGCCAGTAACACAAATCCCAAGAAAGATTTGCAGGTGAAAAGGAGGGCTCTTACCACCTCCTATTTGTTGAAATTGGTTCAACGGAACAAACCTTCCACAGGCAAATCCCATTCATGCAAACTGAGTTCTCCAAGAGGAGGCCCTCTCACTGCTTCCCTGAATAGTTAAAATTCCTAGGCTTAAATAAGCAGTTTCAACGATCATAAATAAAGACCAGATAAAACTTCAGACCAGTCAGCAACAGTCAAACTAGTGAAAATGAAGATGGCAAAAATTAAGATCTTATTTGTTCAAATGACGTCAGAGCCCAAACCAACCCAGGGCAGGTCCCGGCATATGCAACCGTTCCCCCCCACCTGGATCACTGGGGAAAGCCAAGCCTCTGCCAGGCAACCCCTGTGGCCCTTGGAAGCCCTGTGAGCACCAGCCAGTAAGCGCTCCTGACCCTCCCAGGGAAAAACAGCTACCCTGTACCCACCTCTAGGTTGGCTGGGCTGGCTGAACCTCTCCTGCTCCTTCTCCTCTTCCTTCCTTCAGCACGCCACAACACAGTACCAAGGCCAACAGTTGAAGTAATCCTCGAGCACCAGACCAAGTCCAAACGCTCGATTAGTCAGTTTCCTGGCTTACTCCAGCATACATTCGGGACTTTCTGTGACAAGTTACCATAATCCTCAAACATCAGGCCAAGTCTAAAACACTCAGTTTATCAATTTATCCCAGCTAGCTCCAGTATACAAGCGGAACTTTCTGTGACAACACACAGGACTCCAGATTTGTAGTGAAATCTGTACTAGTACTGACAATAGTCCGACGGCTTCGATTTTATGCAAGCTGCCACAATTCAGGTAGACGGGGACGAACAAGAACGCTCCTAACAACTTTCCCCAATATCCCAAATCTTGGAGCATTTCCCCGTCACATGGAAGCATCAGCAGTTCTACAAAACACTGCTGCAAGCCTCCTATATTCCCGAAGCTCAAACAACTGAACTTAAATAATGAAACTAACGAACATTAAAATAAAACATAAAAAAAAAAAAACTTCAGCATGTAAATACAAACTCTGCAGAGCTAAATTCATGGCTGGCCCAGCATGGCCACCATCTACAGAAGGGCATTGACAGCCTGTGCAACTTTATCCCATCCCTGGACCCTCTCCTGCTGGTTGCTAGCCTTGCAGGTAAACAGGTCCTCACAAATGAGGTAGGTCTCTAGGAGGGCCTGCAACTCATCCTTCATAAAATTTGGCTGCCTCCTCCTCTTCCTCTCCTTGGCTGTCATGCTGGTGCCTGTGGAATGCAAGAGTCACACATGAGCACAGGCAATGCAGCTGTACAGTGCAGCAGACAATGGGAAAGAAATCAATAGGTAAACACTCACCTTCAAGGTTGCAGTTTCCTTCGGTCACCTGTGTAGAGGGGGAAGAGCAGAGTGGCCCATTTATGGCTCAGCACATGCAAATGAGGGGCAGGTCTTCATGTAATGGGATGCAAATGTACCGAGCTGGGCCAAAATTGGGCAATTAGGTCATCTGCATATGCAGACTGAATATTGCAAACTTGCTCCTGGCTCATCTCATTCCGCATTGTGCATCTATTGGGGCGCATCATCTCCGCATGGCTCAGTTTACACACATGCATGATAGTACTTTCCATCACAGGGGCACGCGGTCGCAGAAGCGTGAAGTCATGGCTGATGCACCATGCATGTCCCTGCACATCGTCCACTTACACAGTGTATGTGGAATGCATATGTCCACCATGATATGCAATGCAGATGGCCCCTATGGTGGCAAAGCATGCCACTCACAACATAACAGATATGCATGTCTGTGTCTGCATGGTGCATGGGACATGACCCTGCACTCCTGCCCTGATGTCCTGTACCATGCATGTGCTGCAACGCGTCATTGTGCCTCTATTATGCATCACTATGGCACAAGTGCATGCCACGCTGAGCATTGCATGGATGGCCTATCATGCATTTGGCATGGCACACACACATATACCACAGTGCATTGCAGAGTGCAACACCTGCTGCAGTGTTTGAGACAATGACATGTGCTGCACCCATCCAGGCCACTAGACCCCATGCCAAGAACTGGGGGGAAGTGGAGATAGCCAACCTGGTGGTGCTGGTGGCACCACTTGAGGGCAAGCTCTTTAGGTCTGAGAAGCTGGTGGAGTCATGGTCCCAGGCATGAGTTAGGGTGGTATCCCACCTCACACACTGCACTGGTGTGCCACGGTTAGGTGAGCAGGCACAGGTATGGTGACCTGCAGAGGAGGGAAACTGAATGTTTGCAGCATCTGCGAGACATGGCATGCAGAGGGCAGTGTCACACCCAGTTACATAGGTACAGTGTGCATGCCAACATTGGTACTAGGTGGGCTTGCAGGTGTACAGCAGGGGTGTGCATCACCAGCACATGGGTGGGCATCACCATTGGCACGTGGTGGGGCACATGGCACCATTCGCATCCACGGCTGCCACCTGCTGCACTGATGTCACGCGTCACTTTTGCAGTGGCCGTGTCAGGCATCTGTATGCAGTGCCAACACATGGCATGCATTCTTCCATGTGCTGGCCCACTGTCTCACTGTTGCGCCCCTGGCTAGAGCAGGACTGCTGTCCATGCATGCTACACAGTGTTGTTCCATTCTTGTCCCCTCTGCAGGTCATGAGGAGTGGTGACAGGCCACACACCTCACTCTGTAGTGCTCCAGTGACAGGGAGGACTCAGGGACTGGTAGATTGGGGATATAATAAGATATGACACAAGAGGCAGGAGGTAAGTGTGATGACAGTGCAGCATGTTCCTGGTTTTGGGGGGAGGGTTCATTGCTCAATGCGGCCCATGGCCAGGATGCCGTGCATGCCCCTGTGTAGCCAGACACACACACACCTGGAACATTGTCCTGGCACTGTGTTGCATCTCTGCTGTGAACCTGGCTCCTATGTGTGTTGAGCCCTGGCCACTGTGGCTGTACAGGTTCATGGGTGCCTCTTGGTGCCCACAGAGGATCACATGCTGGGCCTGAGCAAGTGGTGCAAGCGGTGGCAGCTGTCACACACTGTGCGGGGATGTCTGCATGTTTCAGGATGTTGTCCAGTGCATGCACGTGCCATTCTTTGCTGTTCCTGTGCCATATGCTAGCCACTGTATGGCACTGTTTCACTGCCCGGTGCCAGTCTGCCATGTGCTGGTTGTCAGTGCGGCCCTGGGCAGGGGCCCAGATGGCATCTGGCATGTGTGTCCACAACATCTGGGGGGGTTGTGGCTAGGTGGTCTGCATCACTGAGATTGTGTTCTGTGTTCCCCCCTGTAGGTCGTCAGCAAGCTGGACTGAGCACACAGAGGAGGTAATTTGGCTGTGGAAAGCCGATTGTCTGTGGATGGACAGTGTTAGCTGTGGACCTGTTTGTGGCCATGTTCAGGTGCCAAGGGGCCATTCTTCGTGCCATCAGGGCAATCTTGAGGGATCTGCGCAGTGATGGACAGAGGGGACAATGCAACCCTGACAGTGGCCAGGCCCGTTAGACCATTCACGCCTTCACCACGTGTTTATAGCCCCTTCCTTCATACACCTGCACCCACTCAAGCCCCATGTACATAGTTAACCCCCCCCCCATTCCCTGCTCCTGCCATCCTCTTTCCTGTACATAGTTGTGCATGGCTGTTTCCCATTCTGTTGTTGCTTTGTATTTTCTTATTGTGTTTTGTATTAAAATGTTGTTCACCTCACAGTACCAGTGCTTGTGGTCTGTCTATTGCTTCTCATGTCAACACCTGTTCTGTTGCAATATTGTACCACTGCACCTTGCTACCCACTGCCCCTATGTGCATGTTGTCCCACACATTGCCTGTGGTGACTGCCCTGGTTTGCCTGTGGGGTGTTCTTCCTGGCATACATTTGTGGCTCTGACCCCGTCCCCATGGGCAAGACCTCTGCCTGCCTCTGCTGTTGTCCTGACATCATGTTGCTATGCATGCTGTTTGCAGTTCAGTGTTACAGGGGAGCACCTATGTGGCCTAGGGCATCCCTCCCTGTGTACCGGTGCACATGTGGCATGGTGTGGCTGTGGTACGGCAGACACAATCTGCCCAGCATGGCACATCGGGCCAGGTGTCACAGGGCTATGCCTGCCCATGCAGTCATTGGCAACACCATCGCAGTGCCACTCCTGACTTGCCTGTCTGTGTGCCTTGCACACTGTGGCACGTACTCCCCCTTGGCTGCTGGTCACTATGTGCTGCTTTGTAGTGTGCCCACTGGTGCTGTACTGGCACCCATTTTGCACTGTCTCTGTGTCTCTGAACATACCCAGGTCTTTGGGGGGTCTGCACTCACTGTGTTTGCTGTTGTGCACTGCTCAGTTCCCTTCTGCAGTCATGTGCTGCTGCTGCGCTGTCCCAGCTTGACTTGCTCCATTTCCCATATTCAGTCCTGCCCTGATGCGCAGCCCATGTTGAGTTGCACCATGGCACATTGTTGCATTATTCAGAACACTTTGCGCCGGCATATCCTCTGGTGAATTTTCTGAATATTGCAATATTTTGGGGCGGGGCATTTCAGTTGTGTGGCGCAGCCACTTGCACTTTTCCTATTCAGTTTTGCATATGTGGGCCTATATCCATACACAACTATTTAAATCTCAGGCTTCCCCTTCTCCATACATTCATAGCTGTATTCTGTTCAGTCCCACAGGAAATGGTCTAGGTCTGTCACAGTGTTGTTGTTTTTTTCAACCTTAACCAACCTAGACACAGTTTTTCATTGTTGGGCTGTTGCTTGCTGCTGTATATTGCTTACCACTACAGCACCACCATGTTCCTTGCCTTCCTCTGCCTTGCCCAGTTCCCTCTCCTGCTTCCCTCCCCCTCTCTCCCTCCCTCCTTCCTCCCTCCCTCATCCAGCTACCCTCCCTCCCTCTCCTCCTCCCTGCACCTGTTGTACCCCTTCTCTAGCCCTCTGCCCTCCTCCTCCCTTATCCAGCCAGGGCTTCTCACTTCTGCATCTCCTAATATGGAGTTTTTACACCATGCTCTCCTCTCCTCTCCTCTTACCATCACCCCCGCTGCCTCTCATTCTCGCTCCAAGAGGAAGAAGTCCCACTCAGTCCTTCTCATTTTCCTGCTACTACTCCTGTCTGGTGATGTGGAGTCCAGCCCAGGTCCCTGCCCCCTGCCTCTGCTACTGGTAAGAGCCTTAGCATTTTTCACCTCAGTGCTAGGAGTCTTTCCCCTAAACTCGACCTCAGTCTGTCTGAGCTAAACAGCACTCTCCTGACATCCTCTGCATCTCTGAATCTTGACTGTCCTCCAGGACCCCTGACTCTAGTCTGACCCTTCCCGATCTCTGTCTGTTCCCAGGCATGACAGGGGAAAATGTGGTGGAGGCATTGCCATCTATGTTCACTAGAGCCTCCCCTGTGCCCTGGCCATAAGGGAAGCTGTACCCTCCTCCCAAGAATTCCTTATTTGCCAGGTTCTCATTCCCTCATCTGTCCCCATCTTTATTGGGGTTTCTATGTCTCACCCAAGAACTCATCTGCCTTACAAATTGACTCTCTCCAGCATAACCTCACATTGCTCCACTGGTGCTATCATTCTCCTTGGGGAATTCAATATTAATCAGTCCTCTCCTTCCTCCAGATTGACCAACCATAGGATTCGGTCTCTGAAACTGTCTTGGATTTTCTCTGAACCAACACAGCTCAACCTCCAGTTACTGCAACTACAACCTTTTGGACTGGGTTCTCTCCTTCCACCCTCACCGCACTGTTGTAGCAGGAATATTGCCGGATTCTTTCAGTGACCACTGCATGATGTTCTGTGTCAGGAAAATCTAGCATCCTCCTTCATCACCAAAATACATCTGGTCCAGGTGCCTCTGGTTACTGAATGTCAAAGCTCTACTGAGCAACCTCACTGCAACAGACTGGTCATACATCCTCTTGGCCCCCAACATTGATTTGTCCCTCTCCCTTTTCCACTCCAAATTCTTCTCCATTTGGGATATGCATGTCCTCCCCAGGAAATCCAGGGTAAAATGTTCCCACCTCCCCTGAATTTCCCCCAAATTCATTGATCAGTGCAAGTCCCGTGATCTTACCTGGGTCCACTATAAATTATCTTACTCCCTACCACCACTACAGGGTCCTGAGCAACAACTTTACTATGGCTGTCCAGGCTGGAAAATATAATTTTTTCAAAGCTAACCTCCAGAACATTCTTAGCACCCCAGCTGAATTCTGGAAGGTAATCCACTCCCTTTTTTACTCCCCTGCTCTGTCTGCTCCCCTAGTCTTCGTGGTTAATGGTTCTAGTGTGTATGACACTTCCTTCTTAACTACTCACTTAAATGAGTTCTACAGTACCTCTGCCTTCCCTTCTTCCCCCACTCCAGGCTCCCCTCTCTTCCATCCTGCTCCCCCTTCTTCTCCTCCCTACTGTGCCCCAGGTTTCCATTTCCCCATCACTACACAAGAAACTCTGCTTGCCATTTCCTCCCTCAACCTGTCAGTGTCTAAACAGATGGACTAGATCCTAAACTCCTCCATCTCTCAGGTCCTGCCATTGTACCTTCACTTACCCACCTACTTAACTTATCATTCTTCCTGTGCTCCATTTCCCAGTCATGGAAGATTTTCAAAGTTCTTCCATTTCACAAAGGGGGTAACCCCCTTCTCCATGGGCAACTTCCATCCTATCTCCCTCTTCACCTCCCTGGCTAAGTGGTAAGAGAAGCTAGTCTATTCCAGATTGTTAGACTACCTCTCATCCTTCACTTTCTTCTCCCCCTTCCAGTCTAGTTTTCAGAAACACTACTCCACAGTCTCTTCCTTGCTGCATGTCACTGACTACGTCTTATTTGGGATAGATCAGGGGCACATCACTGCTGTCATTTTCATAGATCTGGCCAAAGCCTTCGACTTGGTGTCCCACCTGCTCTTACTGGACAAGCTGAGCTCTGCTGGCCTTTCAGCTCCCACCATTGACTGATTCCTATCCTACCCAATGAACCATCAACAGTTGGTACAGGTTGGGGGCATCCTATCACCACCCTTCTCATCCAGGCTGGGTCCCCAAGGGCTTCATCCTGGGTCTCATCCCATTCTCCATTTTTCTGAATGACCTCCCCCCACCTGTACCAACCTGCATATTTACATATATGCAGATGACACAGTCATCTTTACTTCTGGTCCCTCTGCCACAGCTGAAAAAAACTTGCTCTAGCAGGATTTCCACAACATCCTACGCTGGTTCCATTCCAACCATCTCAGGGTCAACAACAAAAAAAACAGTATCTATGACCTTTGGCTCTAGCCAGAGACTGGCCAAGCTCATGAGACTTCTAGTTTTCCCCATGCTGGATGGCTCCCCTTGAAGTGGTGTAGTCCTTCATGTACCATGGTATGTGGCTGGACACCAAGCTTGACTTCACAGCCCACATCAATGCAATCCATGTAAAACTCCACCACAAACTTTGTGCCCTGTACTGTAATAAAGACTGCCTACCCCTACTGGTCTGCAGGGTGCTGGTCACCAAAAGGGTTCTTCCCATTTTAAACTGTGTAGATGTGGTCTATCACTGCCCCCTGTGCTTCTGTAGCAAGACTGGACTACCTCTGGAATGCTTTTTGTTGCTTCACTGCAAATTCTTCTCTTTGTACATACCACTGCTTCTACTAATCCTCCATGTCCATCCTCCCCCTACCTTTTCATCGCCAGTTACACTGTACCTCCTTCATATGTAAATACTGGCTTGGTTCCCTCCTACTTCTCCTCATTCCTATCCCGTCTCCCATACTCCATACTCCCGCTATTCCAGGAACCATTAACCTTCTCTGCTCCTCATCCCTGATCCTCTGCTGGAGAAGCTGACTTCTCCTATTGGCTTCCAACACTCTGGAACCTGTTCTCCTCTTTCCTCTGCCTTTCTACCTCTCCAAACTCCCTCAGGCATCAGTCAGAAACTCCTCTCACCCCCAACCTGCACCTGCTTCCCTAGTGGTAGTGGTGGCACAGGGGTTAGGTACCACCCCACCTAACAGGTCTCTAGTGTACTACAATGCTTGCCCCCATGCCTTGCCATGGCAGTTTCTTTCACTTGTATATGCATGACATACTGTACTATAACTGCACCTTAATTTAGTACCAAGCTACATGCCTGTGATGATTTATAAACTGTACTGTATCAGCACATTAATCTGTACCAAGCATGCACTGTGTCATATTCACTGTACCACCAGTAATTGCTTCCCCAGGGTCACTCCTGTAAACGAGTCTTGGCTCAGTGGGCCTTTCCTGGTCACCAATTTTAAAACAAATAAATAAACTAAATATGATATTATCCTTTCTACCAGACTGATAGCAGTGGTATTCACCTTGTCCTAATAATGAGAAGGAGTACCTGGCTTAGACCAGCTGCATCAGCACTTACCACACGTGTGACCTCCTCAAAGGGCTTCAGCACAGTGCAGAGGATCTCCAGCAGGTGCCACTGACTTATTTATTTATTTATTTATTTTTTAGTTGTTTAACCAGGAATAGCACACTGAGCTGAAAGCTTTTTTACAGGTGCGACCTAGGAGCACAGAGAAGTTAAGTAACTTGCTCAGGGTCACACAGTATGCAAGTGGAAGCTGTGGGATTCAAACCCAGATCTGTTCTGCTGGATGTCACCAGATTTGCAGCTTAGAGCCTTAAACCACTGCGCTATACTGCCTTTCAACGCTTATACTTATGCTGAATGCCATACTGATGGATAGTCTTATGTTGTTCTTGCAGCCATTGCATCCTGTGATATGTGGAATTCCACCTTCTTGACACATCTTGCTTCAGAAAGTGGAAGGGAAGGTGGTTCTGCTGCTGAATGTTTTGCAACAGCTTCTATACCTTTACAGAATGGCTATAATGACCACAAACATCTCTGACCAGACCTACATGTCTGCACTGTGGTGTCATCCTCATCTAGGAGTCCCTGAACAACCATATTTATTTATGTATTTATTTATTTATTTGTTTATTTAAATTCTGTTAACCAGGTAAGAGCACTGGACAAATGCCCTTTTCCAGGACCAATTTGACAGAAAACAGCAAATTAAACAACAAAAAAGAAATAGTACATACACAAGCATTACATACATAACACAGAAAATCGATTAGAAACATTACATCAAGAAAAACATTTACAAACATCCATGAACAATAAATATTCTTTCAAATGAGACTTAAATGTCCTCAAAGACATTTTTATTCGTAACATGCCAGGTAATGCGTTCCAAAAAATTGGGACTGCAATTGAATAGGAGCGTGAACCTGATTTGAATTTATGATATGGAATGCTAAGCATACTGTAATACCAGAAGAAGATTGCACATTTGTTACTGGAGCTTCAATAGTAATCAAGTCAGAAAGTGGATAATACAACTTACCATGAGCAGCCTAAAAAAATATGACATCCCAGATAAACAAATTTACAACCTGGGGACAACCAACCCAACTGGGAATATAATAAGCAATGATGCGTACAGGAAGGGGATCCCAAAATGAAATGGCAAATATATTATATGCAACTCACAGAACATTACTCTCTTTTGCACTCAGATTATAATAAAGACTGGCATTATAATTCAAATGGGGTAACTAAAAACCTGTTGCTAGGGATGGACAGGCTTTGAGAGAAAAATATATCCCAAACATATATAAAATATCATGTTTAGTATTAATAGTTTGACTTACTGCTTTGACTTGAGAATGAAATGTTAACCCAGAATCAAGAAGAACACCTAAATATTTAAACTCTGATACCTGATCAATTGCAGTCCCACATGAGTCATGAACTTGCAAACTTAAATTATCTCTCAGCATAGGTGCTGAACCAAAAGGCATTGATTTGTTTTTTGTGTTTTTTTTACATTCAAAGTCAATGAGTTAGTTGAAAACCATTTGCAAATCTCCTGAAAATCATGATCTAAACAAACGGTTAACTGGGAAATAGATTTGTCTTGATGGAAAATAATCAGATTGTTCGCATATAAAAGAGTTTCACAGGAATTACACAGTGATGGAAGTTGGTTAATAAAAAGGGAAAGCAACAGGGGTCCCAGAATGGACCCCTGTGGAACCCCACACTTTAATTCACAAGCATACTACTGGGCTGTGTTCACACAAACAATTTGTGATTGTTCAGTTGAATCATTTTTGAACCAGTCCATATTTAAAGAGAAACCTTATTCCCCCAATATTTCACAGAGCAAGGAGTGATCTATAAGATCAAATGCCCTGGTCAGGTCAATGAGCACCACCCCTGTCATAACATCTTTCTCGAAACCACCTAAGATAGAGTTTGTGAACCTGACCAAGGCCGTACTCATCCCATGATTCCTACGAAATCCATGCTGTAGAGGACACATAATATCATACTGTAGGTCTCCAGATAGTGAGTAACTTGACTGGATACAAATTTCTCAAGAACTTTTCTCAATGGATTTAGAATAGAAATTGGCCTATGGTCCTCTGCCAAAACAGCATTGATCTCTTGAGAATTGGGAAACATTAGCATTTTCAAGGAAGCTGAAAAAAAAATGAAATTAAACAAAAATTAAAAATAGTCAAGTCAAACTTTATTTATATACTAACATACTAGATGCCAGCAGTTTAGGCCTATTGGTCTATCAAGTCTGCTCGTGCTTCAGCACCTCAATTGGGTACCGTAGCCCTCTGTCTGTCTCCTTCCACTATTACTCCATCCCCCCAGTCCTGCCAGCCCAAGGGCAAACCAGCCTCTGCTTCACCCCTTGCCTACACATGTCCCACCCTCTCTTGAATCCCTCCACTGTATCTGCCTGTACCAGCTCCCCAGGCAGCGCATTCCATGGTTCCACCGCTCTCTCTGTGAAGTACCTTCTCCTCCTTTCCCCCCTAATCCTACCACCCTCAATGTTCCAACTGTGTCCTCTGGTGATTCCACCCTCCTTCAGTCAAAATATCCTATCTTGGCTTACCTGATTTACTCCCCTGAGCTACTTAAAGACCTCAATCATGTCCTCCCTGGTCCCTCCTCCTCCAGTGAGAACAGGTTGAGCTCCCCTAGTTGTTCCTCATATATCATATCCCCCCAGGCCCTGGATCATTCTGATTGCTCTCCTCTGAACTCTCTCCAGGAGTTGGATGTCCATCCTTAGGTGCGGCCTCTAGAACTGCACACAGTACTCAAGATGTGGTCTAACCAGGCTGTTGTAAAGTGACAAAATTACCTCCCTTTTCTTTGAGGTAATCCCCCTAGCAATGCATCCCAGCATCCTATTTGCCCTGACTGCAGCCCTCCTGCACTTCTCTGAATTATTCATGTTAACATCCACCAAGACTCCTAGGTCTCTTTCCCCTGCTGTGGCCTGCAAATCATCCCCCCCCAGGGTGTACACATAGTTGGGGGTTTCCCTACCCTAGGTGTAGCACCTTGAACTTGGAGGGGTTCAATTTCAATTTTCAGGTGCAGGACCACCTATCCAGAGTATCCAGGTCCTCTTGCAGGGCCAATATCCCCTCCTCCTCTCCACCACCGCCACCCCCATGACACTTAATCCCTGGGGATCTAGGCGCCTTACATAATTACAGCAAGGGAAACATATTGTGCATGAATTTTTTTTAAAATCAGCAATTTTCAAAGAGTATCACAGATATCCATCTTTCAGTATAAAAATTGGTATAAATAAATGTAATTAAAAATTGTCAAAAGTTAACTTAAAAAGAAAAGTTGTCAGGCTGATTTAAAAATGTCCAAGGATGGTGCCCTTTCTAAGAGGTTTTGGCAGGGAGTTCCAAAACACAGGTCCAGTGACCCAGAAGGCGCAGTCACCAGATGTTTTCAGTCACATCTTCGGGATCACTAGAAGGCCCTTTGTGGATGACTGGAGAAAGTGAATAGAAGAAAGAGGGTCAGTTACAAAAGGAGAAACAAGTTTGACAAAATGACCATCCAGCCCACCGCCACAATTACTAAACTTGTCCAGAAGTACACCCACCAATTTCAATACTTCAGCTCTAGAAACTTTATAAAAATATAAGGGAGGATGATCAGAAGAAAAAGCAGTTAATCCCTTATTACCATCTGACTATGTAGAAAAATCAGAATTATAGCAAGACTAGTCTAAAATTTAGTGTTAACTAAATTTGCAGTTGAAAGAGGATCAGTAACCTCCTATTCATTCATTTTTATCACCTTAATAATAGACTTTTACTTTGAAGATAAAAGAGAATTTACAGTGCTCCAAAAACTCTTTGTATCAAACAGACCAGCAGTAAACTTAACCCTATAATATTCCTTTTTAGCCATAGTCACCATTTTACTAACTTGGTTACAAAGTGGCCTATAAGTATTTAATGATGAAATTGAGGGAGATAGTTTTTACACAACCCACGCCAAGTCTCTCATCTTAATATGTATTTTAATATCATTAGTAAACTACGTACAGTGAGCAAAACATGGAACATGTGTATAATCCCTGGTGTCAATTGCCTTTGCAGTGTTATTTGCATTATCTGATACTATAAGACCTGATATTAATGAGTATAGTATCAGACACTCATCAAACTTCTGCTGAAGTAAGTGTAACAAGTTTTCTTCATGCTGGTCATTGTCAAAGCCAACACTACATAAAACTGTAAAAATCAAAAAATCTTATTCTGTGAAAGATTGCTTTTGCAATCACTACTCAGCTGACACAGAAAGTGCCTGCTGTCTCATATCTGTTCTATGCAACAACTGCCAATAAAACAGGAAGTAACCATTCAGAAAAGAACTGTCTATGGTGCCCCTATAGAACCAAAAAGGATATCTACCATACTGTAAAAAGACTCCCTTTTCTGCTTCAGAGGGATGGGATCCAGCGTAATTGCTGCGCACAAGTCAAGTGTGCTACATGTGAACTAGATGTGTTTCTGAGATAAAATTTGCTTAGGTTCACTTAGTGTAAGCTTACCACTTGCAAAACCTGAACAAGTCAGCATGTGGCACGTATTCTGCATGCATCTTGCAGACCTTTTTTCTGTAAGCATTATTTAAATTTTGATGTTTTCTTATGTCTTAATGTAAAGGTGGGGTACCCCTCAGTGTCTAGGAGTATATAGTGGCCCTTCTTGTCAGAAGGGAATCCACCTTATGCCATGAAACCTTGTACCTCTCTCATACTGCTGCCACCACAAGTCAGGGAAGATGGGGTCCAAGGCAACTTAGACACATAAAGCAGGGACCTAACTATTAGAGAACACAAAATAACAAATATCCTTGCTAGAAGCAGAGATCAAGCAGGCTGTTATGTTTATTTACCGTTGATCTTACATGGCTTTGAAATGCATTTCCCCTTCTACTTTAGCTTCAACTAGTCAGCCAAAATTCATTACTGTCATGGTAAATAACAATCAATTATGGCTTCTATACATAGTATACTACACTGTACTTAATTATTCCAAGTTCATTTTTGCCCCTCACCATGACTAGGCTCTACCGCTACTGATGTTATCATACTCTATCACCCTTTTGGGGTCTCCTGGGCTCTTGCACCTATAAGACCAGTTGTGCGGTGGCACCCTCCCCGGCAGGGCAAGCACCATCCTGGAGACAGCTATGCAGGTGCCAGCAAATGACATTCAATGGAATCAGCAAATCAGCATTATGCTCGACTGCTAAGTATCACTACATTTAGTTCAGCTGTATGTATCCCACTTTTGATGTCACACTGATAGCCCTAATGGCCCAAAACAAAGCAGGATCTCATGTCTGGTACCTCAGTCGGGCACTTACCAACCCAAACTCTTACCAGGCATGCCCCCTCAGGGGTATAACCAGGGATTTCAAATTTGCACACTGAGCTGCCACACTGCTACCCCCACCCCCACTATTTTCTATGCCCCCCATCTGACACACACACACACACTCACGTCATTTAGTCTGTGGCATATGCTCTAAATATGAAATGTGAAGATGTAACACACATACTCACATTCCCATACAGTAAGACATCCTTTCAATCACCAACAATGTTAGACTAACATACTGGCTTTTAGTTACAATGTTGCATTATGGCAAGCCTCTGATCACATCAATGTAGCCAGTTCCCACAGAGGTCCATTCACACTGGTACCTGTACTTATACAGTACCTGTACTCATTCACTTTATCCACTCACTCAAGCACTAAAACTGAGCACCCACACCAGTCAACAATATCTAAAGTAACAAAAATCACCCACTCAACAAAATGGTAACATGCCAAACAGCAGTGCACTATCACTGGTTATTTTACAATTATTTACATTACAGTATAAGAGGGCTGGGGTAAGCTAGATGGTGCTCTGATTTTGGGTCGGTTACCTTAACCACCCAAACCATTTGCACCAAAAAGCTCCATACTACCCAAGCTTGGTGTGTTACCAGTTCACAATTTAAAAATGGACTACAACTCAAATACCAAGATGGAAATACAAAAAGACACAACAGCTAATCTCCCACACCAACCAAAAATTATTGGTTTGGGTGCTCAGTCAGCAAGTTAATTATAAAATACCATCCCGCTTTAATCCACTATTCACATCTTTAATCCACCAATCCTTGATATCCATTCCATATTTATGTATTAACTTCCAATTTCCATCACTCCTCCACAGTAGTCAGATGCACACTTGATCTACCTCTCGACCCTCTCTGTGCAAACCCCCAAGGTGCCAAACAAGCCTAGGTGCACACCCAGTCCATGTTCCTTCTTTTATTCTGGCCCAGTACCCTCTGAACCCCTTCTTTCTGTACCACACCAACCAAAAATTATGTGCTGCAGCCCACTCATACCCAAAGTAACCAAAGTCAGCCACTCAATGTGATAGTAAGATACCCACAGCAGTGCACTATTATTGATTACCTTACAGTAACAGTAATTATTTACATTACAGTATATGAGGGCTGGGGTAAGCTACATGGTGCTCTGGTTTTGGTTCAGTTACATTAACTACCAAAACCATTCACACCAAAATGCCCCATTCCACCCAAACTTGGTACATTATCAGTTTGCAATTTAAAAATGGACTACAAATCAAATACCATGATGGAAATACAAAAAGAGACAACAGCTGAGCTCCCACACCAAACAAAAATTATTCATGTGCTGCAGCCCACTCATACTCAAAGTGACCAAAGTTACCCACTCAACAAAATGGTAACATACCCACAGCAATGTATTATTACTGATTATACCTTACAGTTACAGTAATTATTTACATTACCATATAAGATGGCTTGAGTAAGCTAGATTGTGCTCTGGTTTTGGTTCAGTTACCTTAACCACCTAAACCGTTCATACCAAAAAACCTCATACCACTCATTACATTGCCAGATTTCACCTTGGCACGAGTCAGTTGATGTGCTTATTATTCATTGGAAAAGCATATGTCTTGGCATGTATCATAGTCTTTGATTACCTGTTCCACATCAATTACAATGTCTTTGTTTATATGCAGAAGAACCAGTCCTGTAAGGCATTGATCCCCCATGCTGCTTCTAAGCCATGTCTTGACCCTCCTCAAGGCACTGAAGGATCTTTCTGCATTTGCCACACTGACTAGCATGGTTGCCAAGGTAGATAAAGCTGCAGTTATATCTGGGTACAGATTTTCATTCAGATTTTGTAACATCGTTATAACTGAACCTGCTCGATCTGCCAATGGAATACTGAGCCATTTTGCGTTCCATCTTTGCAACTCCAGTTTAAGCTCCTCTAAGCTGCTGAAGTCAGTCTTATAGGCACCAAACAAGTCTTCTATCTGTCCCCCCTGCAGAAACTACAGTTTTAGTGGTATAAGATATCTGGCAATGAACCAAAGGCAGCACTCAATGAGTTAATCCTGCAGTTCGGAAATTTCATGGTCAAAAAAAGGAACAAAACTGCTCAGCCTGAAGTATTCTTGAGGTTTTGCAGCACTGACATTATTTCGTTGAGTTTGCTTTTCACATATTTGGGGTATAGCCTCCTCAATAAATGTCATCTCCACCAGAGCCAGGATGTTTTGGTACAGCTCTGCAACTTGTCTCTCTGAACTCTGCCCCATGTTCTTCAGTGCTTGCACAAGGGTAGTGGCCTCTTCTGATGCTTGAATTAGGTCTATATTGATACATTGCAGGCAGAGATGGAGCAGTTTTGTTGGGGCCAAAACAAGATTCACACAACACAGAGTCACAAGGAAGTCAAATCTTGTGATTGAAAGTAGCAAACTGTTTGCTTCACTGTCAAACTCTGCTGTCTTTTCCAGTGTGCTTATAACCACCACATTTTTGACTTTGAGCTTTGAAAGGGAATCCATTTGACTCATCCTCCTGTTGTTTCCAGCTGCAGGAATAGATGCTGGATGGTCTGCTGGCTCATTATCATGGTCAGAAGGGAAGCTGCTGAATTCTTTCAGTTCTGATACAAAGATATTGTGGCCCTTGAGAGAAGATTTCAGTGATGCAATTATTTTTTTTGGTGGTATCAAACATATTTGCTACTTGCTCGTGGCACATAAATGGATGATTGCTGTATTGAGGCTGTGAGCCTTGCAAACAGTGTATACCACTTCAGGGACCACTTCCTTGACATGTGCTTGAACACCATTGAATTTTCCCCTGATGTTACTCGCTTTCTCATAGCCTTGTCCTCACATTAATTTTGTGTTAATACCCCAAGCTGCTAAACATCTCAGGAACAGTTCTGCTAGCCAACCACCTGTTGTATTAACACCCTCAGTGAATCTGACAAAATCTTTACAAATTTCAAGTTTGCCAGAAAGGTAACAATGTACACAGTGAACAGATAATAAGATCTGTTCTTTGGTAGACACATTCAGTGTCCCATCTGCTATGAAGCCACACAATTTTTCTTCCCTTATAATGTTTAAAGTTTTCGTCTGTATCCATAGGCCCCTTACTTTAATCATTTTGTTTTAAATTTGTGGTGAAATGTACACGGCATTCATTGCAGCTGCTTGACGGTGTTCTTGTAGAATGGTATCCA
Source organism: Neoceratodus forsteri (assembly GCA_016271365.2). NCBI lineage: Eukaryota > Metazoa > Chordata > Ceratodontiformes > Ceratodontidae > Neoceratodus > Neoceratodus forsteri. Next base: position 651,251,311 of record CM057450.1, on the reverse strand, counting down.
TTTCTGCAGTGTACTGCAACATGGCATGGAAATTTCTGGTGGCCCTTTTTAGCCTGATACCCCAACAGTGAAACACGGAAAATTACTACTACAGCGACAGTCACTGAAATAGTCCATTTCCATGTTTCACAGTTCCCCAGTGTCCTGCCCCCTCCCTGGACCAACTCTGACCTGGAGTTGAGAATCTTAAAGTCCAGGAGGTGCGGGGGGGTAGAGCCCCCTGCATGGAGGGTGTGGGGGCACAGCCCCCACAGAAAACACTGGGGGCTTGGGTGGCACAATACCTGCATCGGTATTTTGTCATCGCTGTGCGGGTGGTCGACAGGTTTACTGTCAACCAAACTTGGTGCTTCCGAAATTTTCACTGTCACAAACTTTTCTTCTGAGTGCAATGTTTTGCCTCCCACAAAAGGGAATGATCTTTATTATCCTATGTAGGAGATGCATGGTCCTCTCCAACACCTTGTTATTGCACTCCACAAGAGATTAGTTTGCAGTTTTTAACTTCCATGCAGAAACTGAGAGAAATGCATCTTCTTTAGCAACAGCATTGTTATGATCCTTTGATTTTCTGTGCCTCTCCAGAATCTTCTTCCCATTAGACCAATCCCTCACTGGTGCCGATACCAGAATACTGTCACATGAATATGAAGCACAGACCACAGAATACACCATCCAACAGCTTTGAATATCTAGCAAATTTGTACTCCTGCAACAGCTGAGCATTAAAATGCCTGTAACGCTGGTTGTCACCTTCTGAACCCATCAGATGACCAGGAAGTTGAAACCCTGGTGGTAGTTGCCACTGAGTTTCAAGAATTTCCTTCCTATAAGAATCTATAAGATGGGACCGATTAAAACAGCTGATGTCTTCTGTATTCTAAAGATGCAGGTCTGGTTCAAGGGAAATGCTAAGGGTCTGGATTGCTTCAATGGTAATTGCTTCATTGGGCTCCATTAACTGAAAGGTGATATAGAAACACAGAAATTGATGGCAGATAAGAACTGCTAGGCCCATTCAGTCTGCCCATTTCCCTATCTACTGCAAAAGCCACAGACCCTACTTGATCTCCGGCTTTACTGTCTTGTTCATATTGCTAGGGCTCCTCAACACCTGTTCCATGCATTTTTGAAATCCCCTACTGTGTTTGCCCCCACTACCTCGGCTGGGAGTTGATTCCATGCATCCACCACCCTTTTTGTGAAGAAATACTTCCTCAGGTTACCCCTTAGTCTACCCCCCATCCAACCTCGTATCATGCCTCCTCATTACTGAACATCTTCTTGTCTGAAAGATGCTATTTATGTTCTTTAGATATTTGTAGGTTTCTATTATATCTCCTGTCTCTCCTCTCCTCTCTTCCAGGGTATACATATTGAGGTCTCCCAGTCTCTCCTCATATGACTTCTAGTGCAGGCCCTGCACCATCTTTGTTGCCCTTCTTTGAACTGCCTCTACCCTATCTATGTCCTTACAGAGATGCGGCCTCCAGAACTGGACACAGTACTCCCAATGAGGCCTCACCAATGATCTGTACAGTAGCATCACTGCCTCTTTTCTTCTGCTGGTGATACCTTTCCCTATGCATTCCAGCATCCCACTGGCTCTCCCCACAGCCTTGGCCCATTGTTTGGCCGCATTTAGGTAATCAGATATGATTACCCCCATATCCTTTCCTGTTGGGTGACCATCTGTATCTCCTCCCCATCATGTAATCCTCCCCTAAGTTCTTGTACCACAAATGCATGATTTTGCACTTTTTCACACTGAATCTAAGCTGTCACACTCTTGACCATCCCTCCAGTTTACATAGGTCCCTCCTAATTTTTTCCACCCCTCCTGGAGTGTCCACCCTGTTGCAGATCTTAGTGTCATCTGCAAAGAGGCACACCTTCCCTTTCAGCCCCTCCACAATGTCACTTGTGAAGACATTAAAGAGGACTGGCCCCAGAACTGATCCCTGTGGCACCCTACTGGTCACCTCCATTCCTCAGATTGAGCTCCATTTACCACCACCCTCTGTCTCCTTTCACTCAACAAGTTCCTAACCCAGTTTGTCACCTTGTGACCCACTCCCAGGTTGACCAGCTTATTCACAAGTCTTCTATGTGGAACAGTTTCGAATACCTTACTGAAATCCAAGTAGGCCACATACACTGCTCCCCCCAATCCACTTTCCTAATCATCCAGTCAAAGAAATAAATTAGATTTGTTTGACATGACCTTCCCACTGTGAATCCATGCTGTCTCAGGCTCAGTGCTCCACTGTATTCAAGGTGTTCCACAATCCTTTCTTTAAGAAGGGATTCCATAAATTTTCCCCACTATTGAGGTGAGGCTCACTGGTCTATAGTTTTCAGTCTCCTCCCTACTCCCACTTTTGTGAAGAGGAACTACATCTGCCCTCCTCCAGTCCTCTGGAACCACTCCCGTATCAAGTTATTTATTGAACAGGGCTGCCAGTGGTGCTGCCAGCACCTCCCATAGTTCCCTTAATATTCTAGGATGTATCCCATCTGGACCCATTGCCTTGTCCACTTTCAGTTTTGTGAGTTCTTTTATGACTCTCTCTTCCATAAGTGTACTGGTGTCTACCTCCCTCCCATATTTGCTCATGTTGCCTAACTGTGGTCTCTCACCTTCTTCTTCATCTGTGAATACAGAAGAAAAATATTTGTTCAGTATTGATGCTTTTTCTAGTTCCTTTCCACACACTCCCCTTCTTCCCCTTTAAGCCTTACAATTCCACCCTTGGTTTATCTCCTTTCACTAATGTACCTATAAAATGTTTTGTCCCCTATTTCAAAGGCAGCGGCTGCAGAATTTTGCTTACAACTTGCAACTTATTGCAGAATATCTGCAATGCTGCAAAATTCACAGTTCTTGGTAATCTTTATTAATATTTCAAGTGTATCTGTAGCACCTGGTTTCCTTCCCCTCCTTTTATATTCAAATCCCCCTCCATGCTCAGCATGCGATTTTATCAGTGCTATCACATCATGCATTAGCTAATGATAGGGCTACATTCTGCCACATGCATGAATAGTCACTTATCTACCACAGCTCCCACTCCCAGAGGAAGTGGCACAGTACATCAGGTACTGTGACATCTGTTCAGCCTGTACTACAGCCTAATACATGTTTCAGTCTTAAGTTATTACACCAGGGCCAACTTAAACAAATATTTGACAATTGCATAGATCTGTTGAATCCATACTATAGCTTACTTTGTGCAGATTTATTTGTGCCTTTAAATTATAGGATGTTGTCGGTAATTAGTAACTGGTAAAATGAATTAACGTGTAATTTTTAAGAAAGAAAAAGTAATTATGCCAGGAAAGATGGAATATAATAATGTGTAGGCCTGTTGAAAGAACAGACCTACTAAATGAATAATTGTGATATACGCATTTTTGCCAGGGTTATAGATTACATGTTATCACTGGTTGATAGAATTAGCTAAAAGTTATGGAGAAATGTTGTGTGCTGGGCCAGCCATTGGGCAAGGGGGTAGCATGTTGTGTTCCCGTGCCAGAAACTTAGGTTCAAGGATGAGCTCTGGGAGCTGGCTAGGCAGCACAAGAATGGGGGGGGCAGCCCTGTTGCACACCACTGCTCTGAGCCTGAGAAGACTATGGTGCAAGGTCCTTACACGGGTGACACCTTGTGATAGACTGGGTAGCCTTCTCTCACAAGGGGTTCACGTGCATGTCATGGCCTGATGGGGTTACATAGTGTGTCAGAGGAAGTGGGTTGGCATGAAAAATGAGTCTTGCAGTATCTCCTCTGTTCTCTTTATTCCATACCAAAGGGACCTCTATAAATGAACATACCATTTTACTGTCACAAACATTTTAATTTATTTAAAACAAACACTTATGTTACAGATTACGTATGAGTATATTTATTTATTTTATTTATTTATTGAATTTTGTTGCCCACTAAGTCTAGAAGTCCCTTTTTCAGGGGCAACTGGAGGAGGGGAATTCTGATGGTAACCAACTGAAACTGAACCAAATTAAGCTGTTGGTGGTATTTTTAGTGAATAGGGAAAATTTGGCCAGGACACCGGGGAAATTCCCCTACTCTGCCTACAGAGGGCACTGTAGCACTGCGGCAGAGATGGAGGACTCCAGTCCAAGTTTGGTCATGGTAGAGGAAGGTTGTGTGATAGCAGCTCCTGACTCAATGTTGGAATCTGACATGGATATGGATCAGGGAGCAGAAGCTCAGCAACAGCAAGTGGAAGCCAAAACATTGGATTAACAAGTGGATGAGAAACCTGGAATGAAGGAGGAGCATCTTTTCAGGTACAATTGGAGGAAAGGAAAAAACATCTGATGGATATGTTATTGGCTGCAGAAAATGAGTTTCAACTTAATAAATTAAAATTGGTAGAAGAATGAACTAAACGAAAGAGGTCCACAGTCAGTCCTATTCAAGAAGGTAATAAACGTTTACCTTTAGCTTTAAATTCTGACTAAACCCCGAGAACTTCCATAGGACCTAGAGAGATGGCTGAGTCCCAGCAGTTTGATGAAGGGGAAGTGAAAGTCAGCAGCTCCTCCACTGAATGGACTCTGGGAGAGGCTGTACGAGAGGCAGGCTGGGTTCTTCAAAATGAAGTTTGGGTTCCTGTTACGAATATCCCAATCCCAGGGGTGAATGGAAAAGTGAATAATAGTGAGACTGGAGCTAACCCAGAAACTTCCATTTTGAGTTTTGAAAAATCTTCTGTACAGGCTGTCTCAAGTTTTGGTTACTGATTCTGCGCATAGCGCAAGAGAGGCTGTAGAACTGGAAACTACGCCAGGCACTACTTCTGATGTTTCAACAAACCGATGTAACGAAAGGAGAGGGCCTATTTTAAACTCCTTGGTGAGTAGTACTCTACTGAAGATTTCTACTGGGAATATGAGGAAAGAGACTGTGGATGTTTTAGGTGTGAACTCGGTCCCTTCAGTTAAAAATCTTTCAGATGGAAGGGATCAGGGAGAAGACGGGTTGCTAGCAGAGAAACTGGGCAAACAATCATATGCTGGTCTTTTCTGGAAGCCAGCTGAAGCTGCTAAAAGAAGGTATTTGGTTTGTCTCCATTATAAAGGTCTTGCTCCTGTGGCCCTTGGTAGACTATGGGTGGGCAAATCTTTAATTATTGAATCTTTAGGTTTTTCCCCAGCTGAAGTATACACCTTTATAGATGACCCAGGAGATAAGACATATGATGTAAGCTTTTGTATGATGGCATCTTTGGATAAATTCTGGTGGTTGTATTATGAACTCAAAGACATTGATATTTGGAAAGAGTTTTTGGCAATTCCCATTACAAAGCCTACTATTAAAACTGTTAACTTACTCTTCCGTAATGAAGGAGTAAACATTAGTAACATCATATTTTGGTTAGAAAAATGTTGTAGTGTCCTTGATCACCCCAAGCCCATAATGGATGACAATGGATTTTGGACTGGGGGGGTGGACTATTAGGGTTCAGTTAACTCAAAATGAATCAGGGATACAACATTTGCTGAGTTCTTTCTTTTTTGGAAAGAGACAGAGGGATTCTATTTTACGCTGGACAACCTAAAAGTTGTTACAAATGTGGTTCCTTAGCTCATTTAAGCAATGAATGTGACCAAGTCAAATGTTTTCATTGTGGGGTATTGGGCCGTTTGGCAGCAAGATGTCAGGCTCCTCCAGTATGTAATTTGTGTGGAGATAATGATCATTCTTTTGCAGAGTGCCCTTGGGCAGAACATAATTTAGATGACATTTCAGACCATGAGTTCCTTTTATCGCAAACTAGAAAACCCTTTAGTCCCCCTGAGACAGTCCCATCAGGAAGAAGGAGAGGAAGAGGTAGGGGAGAGGGATTGGGAGGGAGAACTTGGAATTCATCACCTAAGAAGCAGGAATCTTTGGTTATACCTTCAGTTCACCCTATGGAGGCAACTACAGTCATTCTTCAGTCTGAGATACAGACAGGGGATGAGGAAACCCCGTTTGTAACCTCTCAGAGTTCTCCATCATGTAGAAAAACAATTTTAGCTTTGACGGTCGGAGATCAAGGTAAAAAGGGTATATATGGGACTCAAGATGTGGATCAGCTAACTGCACAGTAGGTAGTGGTATCAGGGGAACCGTTTCAAATTAAGAGCATACCCATTGGAAGTGACAGAGTTCCCTTAACCCCATTGCCGCTCAGTAATCAATTTGAGGCCTTTTCCACATGGGGAGACCAGGTGGAATTAGAGCACCCAATGGAGAAAGAGAAAAGTCGTTCAGTGAACTCTCCATTTGATAGAGTTGAATGTTCTTCTGAAGAGGTAGTTTTCCATCCTGAGGTCTCAAATTTCTGGAAACCACAGAAGCGGGTAATGTGGTCTAGTGGAAAAATTCCTAAACTCCTCCCTGAGTCTTTCTATTTAAAAGTGGCTAGTTTAAATGTAAATAGCATCAAGTCTATCGTGAAATGAATAGCTACTTTTGGTGTGTTACAACATTTAGAGTATAATGTTTATTTTTACAGGATACCAGATTACATTCTAGGAGTGAAATTGATTGAGCCTCTAGTGATTGGAAATGGGGTACTTCTTATTGGTGTAAAAGTGTGGGCCTGCACCTTGGACTCCGTGCCCAACTAGATCAAAAGGTAGAATGTAAAGAACAATTCTGCCAGCACTGGCTACTCACAGTTTCTTCGCTTCAGTGTCAGTAAGTAATAGTCCACGATTAGTTCACAGCCAAAAACCAGAAGCAGGAGCAAAAATACTACAGGTGCCAAAAGAAGAGCACTAGTTTTTATTAATCCAAGTGCATATACACAGCACTGTAACAGCTCCTATGCAACTAAACCCTCTTCTCACAACAAGCTTTGACGAGTTTTTCATCCCTCATCAAGAACAGATTTCCAAATACGTATCAGATAAAAGGATACCTGATAGCATGTGGGATATGGTCTGGTTGGGAATTCATGGATAGAATAATGTTAAGGGGAACCAAAAACACAAGTCCTTTCAGGAGAGAAATTGTTCTAGAGTTACATGTGTGTCTGTAATTGAAATTATAGATCATTTGTATTTTCATTGCCCATATGCGGAGCAGTTTTGGGATGTTGTTAAAAACCGTTGGAAAGTGTCACATTTCATACCATCTACTTCTGCTTTTTTGTATTATGGGGTGATTTCCCCAAGCTGATGTATTTGTCCCATAGTACCCTTAGAGTGATAATGGTACATTTTCTATATTGGCTGTGGATTAGCAGATGTAGATTTACTTTACAACAGCAGTCCATTTCAGCTTTAGAATTGTTTTTCATTTTAAACACTGATCTTAAGGAATTGAAAAAGATAGAGAAAAATCGATTAGAGTCTAGGATTTGGGATCAATGGTGGGAATATTTTGATTTTATTTAAGAGATTTGATGTTACTGAACTTTTTAAATGAATTAGATATTAGTTGTTGCTATATTTTTTTCTACACTTAAGATGTAGTGAGCTGTCTTATAAGTTTGAATTATAATTTAAAAAAGTACTGTTTATTAGATTTGTTTAAATTTTGTTCAAAATAGGGATGGAAGGGGTGGTTTAAAATGTTCTTTTATGTTTTAGGGCAAATGCAGGAATGAAAACTTATTTCTGATTTTGTATTTTTCTTTTCTCATTTGGATGCTAGAATACCGACTTAGGTATATGTTGTTTGGATTTTAATAAAAAGTTCCCCTACTCTTATACGAGGAGGGGGAGGGAGTTGGTTACAAAGTCTTCCTTCTGTTGGGGGTTTTGTATGAATTAATACTTATTTATGTTTGATTTTTTATTTCTCATGGTTTTGTATGATGTAATACTGATTAGCATATATTTTGTTATGATTTTAATAAAAAATGTCCCTACTCTTATAATGGGGAGGGGAAGGGGGTGGGTTATACTGTTTCTCTTATGTTCAGGGTTATTATATGAATTAATACTTATTTATGTTTTTTGTTTCTTTCCTTTTTATGGTTATGAATGATGTAATATTGATTTGCATATACTTTGTTATGATTTTGTTCAGATTTCAACAAAAAATTCTCCTACCTCCAATAATAGAACCTACGCAGGTCTGTTCCACACTCCACCTGAACCAGCTAAAAATAGAAACGCTGTTTGTATTAGATATAGAGGAGATCTGGAAGTTTTCCCAGACCATGTGTACATGGGGAAATCTTTAATAAAAGAAAGCTTGCAATTTCTCCTATCAGAAATATATGCTTTGATACACACATCAGGCAATGCTAATTTTGATTTAAGTTTTAAGACTCCTGCTGGCCTGGAAGCTTTCTGACACCGATAACAAGTATGCCTCACTCTGGTCACCTTTTATAGCTATCTCTCTAATGAAACTTGCAATCAGAACCATCTCAGTTTTGTTTAAGAACGAGGGAGTAGCAGTGTCAGACATTTTAAGATGGCTTAAGTTAAAGTGTTCTGTTCTAAGCCCACCAGAACCTATCATCGACTCAGAACAGCTATGGACTGGGGGGTTGGAGAACTCAAGTTCAGCTTCCTCATGTAAATGGGGTAATTCACCACTTACCTAGTTGCTTCTACCTAGGTAGAGACAGAGGATTTATCTTCTACTCAGGACAGCCCAAATCATGTTTCAGATGTGGTGCACACACATATCTCAGCAGTGCATGGGATAGGTTAAAATGTTCCCTCTGTGGAGGGATTGGGCATGAAGCATTAACTGTCAGAAACCAGTTTATTGCAATATGCGTGATGAATCCTCCCAATCATTCAAGAATTGCTCATGGGCTGCTCACATTAACCTGTCTAATGTTCAAGAACCACAGGAAGAAACTGTATCCAGGGCTCAGAACAATGCAGCTACAGCCCCTCATTTAGAGTCAAGAAAGGAAAGGGGTAACCTCCAATCTCTCTGTTCAAACACCCCTGGGCCTAACATCCCGGTGGAACACGAACAGCAAAATGCTGTTGACCAGACAGAGAACTAGCCTATCTTGGAGGTGAATAGCACAGCACAATCTCAAGATATGTCAGCAGAACATTCAAGGGAAGACACAACTATTGCTCAGTATCAGGACAGTTCAAGAGAGGCTATGACTGCTATTGAAATGGAACAGGATCAGATAATGCCCCCCTGAAGAAAACTCCTGGTCTCAGGCTGGCAAAGGAAGGCGAACTAGGAGCAAATCTAACAGAGAGGGCCAATGTTACTAATCTAACGATGGAGGAAAGAATACCTACAAGGAATATGTATGCAACATTATCAAAGAGGAAGCAGTGGGCGGACACAGAGGAAGACTCGGATGCTTCTTCCATTGCTTCATCTCAGTCAGTTCCTACAACAGATACAGAACATGTATCTAGTGACTCAAGAATGTCTAAAAGAAAAGATGCAAAATGAAGTCCCCTGGGAAAGGCAAAAGAAGTTAAGAGTGCTCCTTAACCACTAATCTCCTATGTCCTTTTCTTTAGCATGCTGTACCCTTAATGTGAACAGTATCAAGAACTCAAAAATAAGAAAGACTACTCTATTCTTGGGGACTTAAATCCTTTAAATGATCTTATTATAGGACACCAGAATTCATACATTAAGGGAAGTTAACCAAGCATCCAAGGCATGGCATAATGGGGTGTCCTTCTGGTCATTAGGGGAGGTTGCATGTTCAGGAGTTGCAATTCTTTTCAATAATCAACAGTTTACAGTTGCAAAACTGATAGATTTAGTTCCTGGTATGGTCCTTATACTGGATGTAATGATCCAGAGACAAGACTGGAGAATTATTAACATATACAATCCCCAGGTCAAAACACAAGAGAATTGAGGTTAGGTGAAATGTACAACCATACCTACATTCATCTAGATATATTATTTTTGGAGGGGACTTTAATTGTATTCTTAATTTGGCAGATAAAACAGGGATGACCCATAAACTATATTCTGACACTAATCTTTTAAATACTATGTATAAAACAACAAGACTAATAAATGTGGCAGCTGCTGGGTCTAACCCTCCAGCACATACATATAAGAGAGGGAGATTCTCCACCAGAATCGACCATTTTTTTATTTCAGAGTGGATTCCCTGTCAGAAAAGTGTAGTCACCCCTATAGAGATATCTGATCACTGTCTTTTGACAATCTGCTTAGGGTTACCAATAAACAAACCAGAGGCCCACAACCACTGGAAAATGAATACTATGGTGTTAAAGGAAGAAAATAAATGGGAAGGTCTCCTAGAGGTAATAAAAGACAAAGTGTCTGTGTTTGAACTATTTGACAACCTGGCCCAATGGTGGCAGGAGGCTAAACTTGAAATAAAAAAAGCATTGTAGAGTAACCTGTAAATCATATCACCACAAGAGATATCTCCAATATTTGGAAAAATGGAGACATCGCCAGAAATTATTTTCTCTAAAAAAAGACTTTGGCCTGGACTACTCTGAGCAAATAGCTCAGGCAAAAAAAGAAATGGCTTCTTATCAATATGATCGAGCAGCTTCACTGTTTGTAGAACAAAAATATGGGACAAAAGGTAAGGACTGGACAGTAAATCCACATGCAAATTGCCAGCAATGGATAGAGTCAAAAGGTATGTCCTTACTCATGAACAAAGAGGGGATGCAGATGGAAGATAACCAGGAAATCCTACAGGTAGTGAGCAAGCATACTAAAGTGCTATTTGGCCAACCAGCACTCTCCCCTGGGGATAGCAGTGATTTTTTAAAAGGCCTCGATATTCCATAGCTATCCCAAGATATCAAATCAGAACTAGTGCACATTGTTAGTGAAGAAGAAGTGAGCTCAGTAATCAATCATTTAAAAAAAGTAGTAACACCAGGGCCAGATGGGATTCCTAATGAGTTCTATAAAAAATCTATACATAATTTAATGAAATATCTGACCTTGGTGTATAACCACATCATCCAAGGCTAATATCCATTTCCCCCAACATTAGTGGATAGTATTTTAATTTATCTACATAAGAAAAATGAGAGAGAGAATTTAGATAATTCAAGATCTATTAGCTTGATAAATTCCGACTGGAAAGTTTTATGCAAAATTGTAAGTATCAGACTGACAAAACTGCTAATACTCTGATAGGTTCAACACAAACATGCGCAGTGCCTCAGAGGTCTATGTTAGATAACTTTAAACTATTTAGAGAAATTTTTTATCATTCACAGACAGAAGGATTTGTAATATCCCTTGATCAGTCGACGGCCTTCGACTCAGTCTCACATAAATATCTCTTTGAAGTATTACAACATTATGGTATCCCAAGCATGTTTATCAAATGGATTCAAATTCTGTATAACCACGCATATATAACTCCATTGGTTAATGGTTGTATGGGCTTACATATAAAGATTGGGAAAGGGGTTAGATAGGGTTGCCCACTGAGCCCGCTCTTATATGTGTTTACAATTGATCCTTTGCTTAGGAAACTCAACAGCCAGCTATCTATTAAACATTTATCAGGTCCGGGTAATACAAAATTCCCATGCATAATGGCATATGCAGATGATATCTGCTTAATAGTAGCAGATCAGGCATCAGGAAGCCAGGCCCTAAAACAGTTCTATCATTTTCTCAAACCTCAGGGTCCAGTTTAAATATAGCAAAGTGTGTAGGGACTAACTTAGCAGGTCCCCACCACAACCAGACTCAGGAAATAGAAGGGATCAGTATTCATGTTGGAGCAATGAGACTCCTAGGGTTACTGATTGGTAGCAAGGATCCAGCAGAAACAAACTGGACAGAGAAATTAATCATCGCAGAAGAAAAAATTTCCAAACGGAAAAGCTTCCCTATGTCTAGGAAGAAGAGAATTTATATGCTCAAAACATATATAGTCCCTATTTTTGTAACAGTAAGTTATATCTTCCCTTTACCGGTTAAACTAGAGTCCTAAATATACAATATGTGCTTCCAACTTCCTTGGGGAAGCCACTTGAACTCTATAAAGAGAAACATTATGTATTGGCCTAAAAAACAAGGTGGGCTAAATATGCTTAACCCAGTCTTGTTATTCTTCACCATCTTTTTACACTCAAATAGTCTCCCTGTCATAGTAGACAACCAACAGGAATGGGCAGCATGTTTAAAAATCAGGTGCCAGTACTTTGTAAATAAATTGAAGGCCCCAAACTAGTGAACATTTATACAAATACCACCAGGGATCCACCTATACTTAATAGAAATCTTTAAAAAAAATTAAACAATGGGGCATAACTACTCAAACGATGCTACTCCAGAAAAGGAAGGCACTGTATGCCTTTATCTTGAGTAGTGTTTTCTTACTAGGACCATGCTTTAAGTGCCCTCCACACATAGAAACAAATGTCTTACAAAACAACTGACAGAAGATAGAATCCCCCCCAAAATGTGGACTAAATGTGAATGGTAACCATGCACAAAAAGCAATGGAAAAGCGATATTGCACTAGAGTTAGCTGTATAACTCAAGTAGAAACAATGCAACACTTATTTTTTGACTGCCCTTACATATCATAGTTTTGGGATCTCTTAGCAAAAAAATGGGCAACGCCTGTGATGACGGAAATTACATAAACAGAATTAGTGTTTGGGAAATTTGGAGTAGAATGGAATCAATTTTACCCAGGTACTCTAAGGGTACTTTTTTCAATTTTAAATGGTTTATATGGCAGCACAAGTGTCTGCTTGTTTTACAACAAAAGCAAGTCTGTTTAGTGGAACTTTTAGAGAAAGTGACTAAGGAAACAGTGTCAGTATATGAGCAGGAACTGCACAAATTTCCCCTACTAGTAGTGAATACCTGGTGGAGAAGCCTTCCTACTCACTACTTTGAAAGAAGAATCCGAGTATACAGTTAGAGAAGGTGCATCTCTTTGCACCTTAGTTTAGAATGGAATCAAAACACTGATTTAAAAGAGCGCAATGTTTCTAAAGGTTATAAGTTAAAAGGAGGTTGTGATAAAGTAAATTGAATATAGATATATACCTGTTTTTTTTTTACAATAGGAAAAAGGGGGCAGGGGGCAAGATGAAGGTCTGTTTGTTTTATGAGTTAAAATGTCTGTGGAACTGTAAAAATAAGGAATCTAAAGAACTATGCTAGGTGAATATTTAAGTTCTGATGAGTATGTGTGTGATGTCTAAAATGGGAACAAAGGTTTGATGATTGATTCTTTGTATTTCTTGTTGCTATATAGTTCATCAATAAAAAATTCCCCTACTCTTTGGTAGGGGGAACTGCTGAACCCATGGCCTCGACCCAGGAGAACTTTCAGTGTGCTGGTGTTGGTGTACCTGCAGGAGAGCTGATCTCCACTCCTACAGGTCCAGCTATGGAGATCGCTTCTAGCGCTGTGTTTGTGAAATCTGAAGATATGGTCACTGAAATGGTAGAAATGGTAGAAAATGTGGAACTGTGCCTTCGAGTTTAATGCTGGCTGAAAAATTATGGCTAAAAAACATGCTTATAATGAACAGACAGCAAGTATTAGCTGTAATTACGGCAAAAGAGCATTCCATGACTACACAAGAAAAAATACCTCTGGATGGTTTGGAGCTGCAGCGTGAGTCTGCATCAGAAAGCTACAAAGGAATATGCAAAGAAATATCCTCCCCACAAGAGCTACTGACAGGTCTATTACCAGTAAAAAGTCTGCTTGTCAAATCATGCTATGATGCACTAGCATCAAAGACATTCCACCCGGATGACTCAGTGCCTTCGACATCCAACATAGCTGATTCTGTACTCCCCCTGGCTTCACAAACAACTGGTGAAGTGGAAAAAAGACTCCTGTAAGTACTGATCCTAATGTATTGCAAGCTAATAATATCACTAATATCGGGGAGATAAAACTTTGGAGGGGGAGAATGGAGACTTCTAATGAGCAAATAAACAGGCCGGGCTGCCTCTCCTATTTCCTAGCACGCTCTCTCAGAAGTGCTGGGTGGAAACCTGGAACAGAGGGTTACTAGGTTCCAGACCCACAGCATAGCCCGATACCTAGAGAACAACAGACAGCTGTGGAGCAAGATGGAAACTGTGAGGGGGGAGTTTATCACAACCCAATCCCTTCATCACAGACTCTGACTTAGATTTGCACGCTGATGATGTGCAACCTACTGTGCCAGAAACTATTAATTTACAGAGGGTTCCACTGATATCGAGCTCATCTTTGGGGGATGAGGGTCCTAGCTCTCAGCCACCTACATGGGGGGGGGGGAACGAATGGATGAAGCCTCCAACCCACAGGGCCCTCACTCAGATTCACGGGAACAAGCAAAAAATACATGAGAAGAGTTTAGAAGATGGGACAATTTCTCTGGACAGCCTCCTCCTATGCAGAGAAGAAATGCAGTCAGATTACAGTATTTAGGGCCTTTAACAAACACCCAATAGGATTTATGTGGGGAAAAAACAAATTAAGGAGTCATTGTTTTTTTTTACAAACAAGATTTATACCCTTATTCATGTATCGGGTGACAGTCTTTTTTATATAAGCTTTAACCCCCCCCCCAGGGCTTAGACAGGTTTTGGGCCAGATATGAAAAAATGCAATATTCTGCCCTATGGTTACCATTTAGGGCAATCCCATTAACCAAACCTGCAATTAAATTGGTCACCATGTTGTTCCAAAGTGAGAATGTAGCTGTTCTTGATATTTCTCACTGACTGCAACAGAGATGTGAGATACTAGGTACTCCACAACCAATTTTTGATGCTGAACATATTTGGACAGGGGGATGGAAATATAAGGTGAGGCTGCGACATAACAGTATAGGTCCCATCCATCTACCCAATAGCTTGTTTTTGGGGAGGGAGAGGGAACACTGTTTTTATGTGGGACAGCCCAGAACTTGTTTTAAATGTGGGTCTTGTATGCATTTAAGTTCTGCATGTAATCGTCTGCGATGTAATCGTTGTCTCTCTTATGGTCATTCAAGTGCAGATTGTAAAAATGAGCTAAAGTGTCATTTATGTGATGAAACAGGGCATGGTTTTAGGGCATGCCCTTGAGTGACACATAATAGATCTGATCATCCAAATCAGGATACCATTCTTACTGAGGCTCAAAGAAAGCCATTGCTGCTAACAGGCCACCCTGATCATACTAATGTAACCCCAGACTCCCCCCAACACTGGCTGACCCTCCGAATATGGTCTTAGCATCTAAGGGCCCCCATACTCTTCCCCTACAGTTTCAGACAGTGAGGTTCCAGAAGAGACCCCCATGGTCCAAGAACCTAGTGACACTACTCCAAATGATGGAGCAGGATGTTTGATCCCCGATAAGATCTCTGAAACTCCTGAGGAGCAAGTGGTTATGCCACCTCCTAAAATGGGAGTGACGACCAAAAGAAGGACTGTAAACCTAACAAGGACCAGATCTAAAATGGCCAAGGCTTCATCTCCTGACACTGGTATCTCCCTCAGTAATAAATCTGACACTCTTTCAAAGAAATCCCAGTCTTCAGATCAGGAAGGGGACTCTGAAACCTCCTCCCAGGCCCTTCTTTCCTCTGACTCAGAGGGGCATAAATTGCAAGACACTGGAGGGCAAGCAAGGCCTAAGAGGCTAGGAGTAAGGCCTAGAAGGGGTACCAGATCAGGGAAGGATACCCTGAACCCCCCCTTTTTTGTGTGACTCTTTTAAATGGCTCATAATTGTATGCTAAGTGTAGCCACTCTGAATACTAATAGTATAAAAAATGCTTGGCGCAGGCTGGTGTCATTTACTAGCTTGAAGGATCTAGCCTTTGATATATGTCTTATTCAGGATACTGGGTTGAACACCTTATCCTTGGTACACATTGCAAAAAGGCTGTGGCGCTGGGGACCTTCTTTTTTCTTTTGGAGTGGACACGTGTGATGGTGTTGAGATTTTGTTCAGAGGGGGTGGGTTCCAGATAACTAAATTAGTGGAAATTTACTCTGGGAGGGCACTATTATTAGACTTTAACTACCAAACTGCAGCTTGGAGGATAATAAACCTGTACTCTCCTGTTAGAAAACAAGCATTTGTCAATGCTGGATGTTGATTGCGCTGGTCTGTTGAGCTCGCTCACTGCCCCTGTGTCACTTGCTCAGTCTGTTTCTCCCGGTGCTGCAGGCTGCTGTTTTGTACTGGGCTCCTGCCTGCATTGGCACTTTTGTTCTGGCCACTACGAAATCTGCAGCTGTCCCGACAGAGCTCCATTGAGGTGGCTCACTCCCCCCCTCTCTCACGTGCTCATTCTGTTTCTCCTGGCACTGCAGGCTGCCCTTTTGTACTGGGTTCCTGCCTCTGTTGGTGGCTTTTTCTGCCCACAAAGAAATCTGCAGTAGTCCCAACACAGGTCTGTTGAGCTTGCTGACTCCCCCTCTCTCACTCACTCATTCCATTTCTGCTGGCTCTGCAGGCTGGCCTTTTGTACTGGGCTCCTGCCTGCCTTGCCGCCTTTTTCTGCCAACAAAGAAATCCGCAGCAGTTACAGTAGAGCTCCATTGAGCTCGCTCACTCCCCTTCTCTCACTCACTTGTTGTGTTTCTCCTGGCGCTGAAGGCTGCCCATTTGTACTGGGCTCCTGCCTGCATTTGCACCTGTTTCTGCCCACAAAGAAATCCACAGCTGTCCCGACAGAGCTCCATTGAGGTCGCTCACTCCCCGTGTCACTCACTCATTCTGTTTCTCATGGCACAGCAGGCTGCCCTTTTGTACTGGGCGCCTGGCTCAGTTGGGGCCTTTTTCTGCCACACAGAAATCTGCAGCAGTCCCAACAAAGCTCCATTGAGCTCACTCACTCCCCTTCTGTCACTCGCTCAGTCCGTTTCTGCCGGTGCTGCAAGCTGCCCTTTTCTATTGGGCTCCTGCCTGCATTGCCGCCTTCTTCCGCCCACAAATAAATTTGCTGCAGTTACAATAGAGATCCATTGAGCTTGGTCAGTCCCACTCTCTCACTTGCTTATTCTGGTTTTCCCACCACTGCAGGCTGCCCTTTTGTACTGGGCCCCTGCATGCATTGCTGCCTTTTTCTGCCCACAAACAAATCTGCAGCAGTCCCAACAGAGCTCCACTGAGCTCACTCACTCTCCCTCCCTCACTTGCTTGGTCTGTGTCTCCTGCTGCTGCAGGCTGCCCTTTTGTACTGGGCTCCTGCCTGCATTGGTGGCTTATTCTGGCCAGAAAGAAATCTGTTGCAGTCCCGACACAGCTTCATTGAGCTGTCTCACCCACTCATTCCATTTCGGCCCGTGCTGCAAGCTGGCCCATTGTACTGGCCTCCTGCCTGCGTTGCCTCATTTTCTGCCCACAAAGAAATCCGCAGCTGTCACAATAGAGCTCCGTTGAGTTCACTCACTACCGCTCTGTCACTCACTTGATCTGTTTCTTTTGGTGCTGCAGGCTGTGCTTGTGTACAGGGCTCCTGGCTGGGTTGACACCTTTGTCTGTCCACAAATAAATCTGCTGCTGTCCCGATAGAGTTCCATTGAGGTCGCTCAGTCTCCCTCTGTCACATGCTCATTCTGTTTGTCCTGGCGCTGCAAGCAGCCCTTTTGTACAGGACTCCTGCCTGCATTGGTGCCTTTTTCTGCCCACAAAGAAATCCGCAGCAATCCTGATAGAGCTCCGTTGAGCTCACTTAGTCCTCCTGTCTCCCTCACTCATACTGTTTCTCCCACTGCTGCAGACTGGCCTTTTGTACTGGGCCCCTGCCTGCATTGATATCTTTTTCTGCCCACAAAGAAATCCACAGCAGTCCTGACAGCGCTTCGGTGAATTCGCTCACTCTCCCTCCCTCCCTCACTCGTTTTGTTTCTCCCCGTGCTGCAGGCTGCCCTTTTGTACTGGGCTCTTGCGTTGGGCCCTTTCTCTACCCACAAACAAATTCGCAGCAGTCCCGACAGAGCTCAGTTGAGCTTGGTCACTCCCCCCTCTCACTCATTCTATCTTAATGTGTCCCAAACAGTGATTTCCCACAGCGACTGTACTATTCTGTGGCAGGAGTGCAAAAACATATTTTAGCCAGGATGTGAAAAAATGGCAGCTGTACTGTTCATAAGGAGGTGTGGAAAAATGCCACTGTTGAAAATGTGACATGAAAATATTATAAAATTGCGAAGTTACAAGGGTGTGTGGAAACAGTTCAACGCACACTTGTAACAGAGTCATGATATGGAGTTACGTCACCAAATTTTCAACATAGGCATTTTAGGGCCTCTGCTCATGAACAGTGCCACTGTCATTTTCTTACTCTGTCGCGAATAGTGATTTCCCACAGCGACCGCATTATTGTGCGCCGGAACTGTGACAACACATTTCGGTCAGGATGTGAAAAATGACAGCTGTACTGCTCATAAGGAAGCGTGAAAAAATTCTACTGGTGAAAATCTGGCATGACAATATTACAAATGTGCGAAGTTACAAGGGTGCGTGGAAAGTGTGCAACGCACACTTGTAACAGTCATTTGATGGGCTATCATCACCAAATTTTCGACATAGACATTTTAGGACCTCTGCTCATGAACAGTATCACTGTCATTTTCTTAATCTGTCCCAGACCGTGATTTTCCACAGCGACAGCTCTATTCTGCATTGGAAGTGCGAAAACACATTTCAGCAAGGATGGCAAATATGACAGCTGCACTATTCGTAAGTAGGTGTGGGAAAATGGCAATGTTGGAAATCTGGAGTGAAAATAATATAAATTCGTAAAATTACGAGCGTGCGTGCAAACTGCTCAACGCACGCCCATAACACAGTCATTTTATGGAGTATCGTTACCAAATTTTCAAATTAGGCATTTCAGGACCTCTACTCATGAACAGTGTGACTGTCATTTTCTTAATCTGTCCCAAACACTAATTTCCCACAGCGACCACGCTATTCTGCACCGGAATTACGAAACACATTTCTGCCAGGATGTGAACAATGACAGCTATACTGTTCACAAGGAGGTGTGACAAAATGACAGTGTTGAAAATCTGGCATGAAAATATTGCAAATTCACGAAGTTATGAGCGTGCATAGCAACTGAGCAGCGCACGCTCGTAAAACAGTTATTTTTTGGATTTTTTCCACCAAATTTGCAACATAGGGTTTTTGAGAGCCCACCTCATGAACACTGGTACTGTTGTTTCATTAATTAGCCCCCAAAGGTGATTCCATGCAGTGACCGCAAAATCACCTTTCGAGGCTGAATAACGCCATGAAAGGTCAAGCTTTCATACGGAGGGGTCCCAAAAACCCCATGTTGAAAATTTGGTGAAAAAATTCCCAAAAATGCCAGAGATATGCACTGAAGTTGAAAAAACCCTATTTATTACGTTATACAGCTTACCGGCATTTCCTCAGTTCGCGGTTGGCTTTGAAGAGTGAAGACATGTTCCTGGTCCACGAAGATGCGTGGGAGCTCGAGGAGGAGTAAGTATGGGGGTGAGGGGTTGTGGGGAGGCAGGGTGCACAGTGGGTGGGTGGGGTTGTGGGTGGGGGCAGGGCAAGTGCTGAGGACAATTTCCTTTATCAGGAAAAAAAAAAAAAAAAAAAGACGTCGCGGAACCGTTTTCTTCACAGGGGAATCTTGCAAGCTGGGGTGGGCTTCCAGCATGCCAGCAGAGGCTTTTGTTTGGGGGGTCAGCAGTAGCCAATGGGGGATTGGGCACCCCCGTCGGCAAACAAGGGGGGGTGGGTATCATTATGCCTATGGGGATTGGGCACCCCATCAGCAGAAACAAATGTGGGGGAGGACAGAATGCCAATGGGGAGTGGGCTCCCTGGTTGGCAACAATAGAAACATGGGGCCACCAAAGCTGACAGGGATTAGGGCCCCCCCCATCGGCAAGTAAACATGGTGGGGGGAGTTATATTGTTTGTGAACATGGCGGCAAGCTGCCGCCATGTTCTCAAACAATATCAGGGGTTTTACATCCTGCCCTGCAATGACAGGTCGCTCCCTCATTGCAGCGGATGGCTGACACTGCAATGACGAGGCGGCCCCTGATTGCAGTGGCAAAATTCTCAGAACTTGGTGTCAACGTTCCAAACTGCTGTCACCAGCAGCCTGCAATGGCATTGGGGGAAGCGGGACAAGCCTTTGCATGCTGTGGGGGCATTGACCACAACAGTGCCCTGCCTCCACAGCCTGCTTCTCAGCAAGCTGTCCCTATATGTTTCTTGTGCTGCATGCAATCAACATAGAAAGACAGAGTAGATCTATTTAACACAATTAAGCCGTGTCTATTTACCACTAAACACATCATTTGGGGAGGGGACTTTAACTGTGTGGTTGCTAAACAGGACAGAGGAGCACTTACTGATAAAGACTTCTGTGACACAAATTGCCTTAAACATATTCTTTCTGTCTGTAAACTACAAGATTCTTATAGAACATGTTATCCACAGGGAGGTCACACTTTTTTTAAAGGTCGTCTGTCTACAAGGATAGGTTTTTTTTTATAGATCAGCTAGTGCATGTTCTGCAAGCAAAAACCACCCCAGTTGAGACATCTGACCACATCATCCTGACAGTTACCTTAGGGTTGGGGATACAATTACCTCATGGGAAAGGATATTGGAAGTTTAATATTACTTTATTAGATATTGCTCTTTGAGGTAACCATTGCCTCAGTGCTTGAGCACTGAGGTTCTTAGTCTTATCTTGTTTTTTGTTTTTATTGGGTTCATCACAACATAACCTAGATAGACCATCTTAGGGTAGCTGGATCTTTCCACTGGGGTGTCACACAGACTAGGCACACTGATGAGTTCTGGTAGGATGAAACACATGTATGTGTCTTCTGTTGGCACCCTTTGCAGACTATGTGAGAGACCTTTTGGTACCATGCATTTCTGCTTAAAATTGAACCAGTATACCATACTGTGGTGATTTGCATATACAGCCCATGGTGCTTTGAATTATGGGGGTATGTGTGATTTTGTATTTCTTCAGATGTAAATATATTTTGCAGCAAGTGTATCAAGCCCCTACCTGTACTGTAGAAAGGATAGAGCATGATCTGACCAATCAATGTATGTATGAGAAGCAACATTTGATACACAATGAATGGATAGCAAGATGGAAGGATGTTCCTTTCTTGAAAGATACAGTAGGATGACTAGATAAGTTAGTCCCTGGACAGGGTATTACTGCATGTACTTTGATTTAATGATGTGCATACATTTCTTGATTTTTGTCTAGTTTCCTTCTCTAGCTGTATATAATTTCTTTAACCAAGTCATGTTATGCTGTACTATTGGTTGTTTTCATTTGTTATGTTGTTATAATAAAAATTTCTCCTACTGAACTGTAGGAGGACCCTGTGGGCTTGCCAGCACTATGGCCAGTCCATCTGAGACTCCGGTGGTGGTGGAAGTAGGACAGAATGCTGCTTAAGACTCCTCTGCAGCACTGGATTCTACAGTTTTAGACACTTCTGCTGTGAATGAGGAAGTACAGTCAGATATGGAACCTACAGTCCTGGAAGATTTAGATGTGATGCCAGAATCACCACTGACTACCTCTGATAATGGTATGATTGGGCCTGGTCTTTTTGTTTCCTCAATAGGCCCTGCTCAGACTGTGCAAATACAGACCCGACTTGCGTTTTTGGAAAAATAAAAAATAAAAACAGCTAAGACGACTGCGGAAGCTCAATGAGGCTCTGTCCACATTACAACATCCGCTAGCGGCTGTCACTTCTCCTAGTGTTTTTGTCTATACCAGCCTGAAAGTGCCGGCAGTGATGACTCACCCAATAAGTACTTCAGAGGTAGCAAAATCAGTGGCGGTGGACAACGGGAGGATAAATGCTGATGCAATAGAGGCTGGCAGTCAAAACAGTGATCCTTCTGTGTGCCCAAAGCCTCCCAGTAAAGAAATGCAAGAGAAACCTCCACAACAGCAGAGACAGTGTTTGGGGCCTGGAATGGCTATATGGACTCAGGCTGGTGTCAAACAGCTCCCACCAGTAACGGTAGCACCTCCTTCTTCTGTAGAAGGTACCTACTCCTTCAAGGACAGACCCTGTGTGAAAGATTGGGGGTCATAATGGAAACAGAACTGGAAGCTATAGACTGGTCCCCCAAAGCAGCATTAGAAGGTGCAGGATGGTCACAAGACCTCTCTGGGAACTGGTTGCCTGATCCTAAGGATCCTAGTGGAATGAACCAGCTACCCTAAGACAGTGTGTCTTGGTTATGTTGTGGTGAACCCACTGGGGTGTCAAACAGACGAGGCATACTGATGACTCCTGGTAGGACAAAACACGTGTCTATGTCATCTGTTAGCACCCTTTGCAAACTGTGTGAGAGGCCTTTCGGCACCATGCAATTTTGCTTAAAGTTGAACCAGCATAACATTCTGTGGTGATTTGCATATGCAGCCCATGATGTTTTGTATTGTGTGGGCATGTGTGATTTTGTATTTTCTTGAAACTTGGCTTCCCAGCCAAATGCCCTGTGGGGTAACCCTTGCCTCAGTGTTTGGCACAGAGATTCTTTGTCTTTTAAACAGTTTTTTA
The DNA here is from genome assembly GCA_016271365.2 of Neoceratodus forsteri. Taxonomy (NCBI): domain Eukaryota; kingdom Metazoa; phylum Chordata; order Ceratodontiformes; family Ceratodontidae; genus Neoceratodus; species Neoceratodus forsteri. The sequence goes on along the minus strand of CM057450.1, from coordinate 651,228,816 downwards.
TTTTAATGGGTTGACCACAACATAACCAAGACACACTGTCTTAGGGTAGCTGGTTCATTCCACTGGGGTGTCAAACAGATGAGGCATACTGATGAGTTCTGGTAGGACGAAACACGTGTCTATGTCATCTGTTAGCACCCTTTGCAAACTGTGTGAGAGGCCTTTCAGCACCATGCAATTTTGCTTAAAGTTGAACCAGCATAACATTTTGTGGTGATTTGCATATGCAGCCCATGATGCTTTGCATTGTGTGGGCATGTGTGATTTTGTATTTTCTTGAAACTTGGCTTCCCAGCCAAATGCCCTTTGGGGTAACCCTTGCCTCAGTGTTTGCGAACAGATATTCTTTATCTTTTAAAGGTTAAATTACACTCCACAGATTCTGAGACTATACACCTTCCCAGTTCCTTTTTTTGGGGCAAAGACTGAGGATCCATCTTCTATAGTGGACAACCAAGGTCCTGTTTCAAGTGCAATTCATGGGACCACCTTAGCTCTGCCTGTAATTCCCCATGCTGTAACCACTGTTTGGGGCTTGGACATGCTTCCTCTGCATGTCTAAATCTATTTAAGTGTAATCTGTGCAAACAAACAGGTCATGCCTATGGGGTGTTGTCCCTGGGCATCGCACAATAAAGAAGATTGCCCCTCACAAGAAGGTTTAATTAATATTGCACAGCATCAGCAAGCAGAAAGGGTAGTGGCACAGGATCTACAGGCATCATTAGAAGCATCTCCACAGACCCTCCCCCAGCAGGTGGAGATACCACAGGTAGATCAGATGGAAGTTTCAGAATGTGCACAAGAGGCTAGAACATCACAGAGAGTGGTAGAACATCCTGCTGCCACCTTAAAACCCTTGTAGGAAGCAGTTGATGCAGAGCAAAGGGCTATGCCGTCACCCCCCCCACCCCCCCGAGATAAGGAGGGAGAATTTCAGGTAGTTACTCAGAAAAAAAGACCAAGATCTGGGCGGTCAGGGGTTCAGAGATCTAAAAGGAATTTGGCAAAGTCTGGGCAGGACCCGGTGTCTTGGAAAACAGGAAATAAATATGCCTCTCTCTCCAGTGATAGTACGGATAGGGATTCGGAGGGGCATGAGTCAGATTCATCCTCCATCACTTCCAACACAGACACTGAAGGGGGTGGGGAGGTATCTATAGCCAAATGAAACAGGCAACGTAGAACATCCAGGACCCCATAGATTTTCTTTCCTTTGATATATTATATCTACTACTGAGCCGTCCAGATGAGCCAACTTACTATCAGCAGTATTAATATTAACAGCATGAAAAATTAAAGGAAACGCTTGGGAGCCATGTTGTATTTGCAGAATCTACATAGTGATATTATGTGTGTGTTGGACACGCATTTAAAATCCACTTATGAATTACAACAGGTCACAAGATCTTGGCCTTTGGGTCCATCTTTTCGGTCCTCTGGCACAGATATTTGTGATGGAGAGGGCATTTTGTTTGCTAATTCCCAGTTAAGGGTATCATGGTTGGCTGATATCCATCCATGGCAAGCCTTTTTACTGGATATTTCCTATTATTCTAGTAGACTCCAGGTTATAGCAGTGTATGCTCCACAAACAAAGGCTCAGAAGGTTACTTTATTTAGAGGTGCAACCATTTCTACACACCTCTAGATATATATATTGGCTGTGATATTTTAACTGTGGCCTGTCTAAAGCAGATAGGGGCCTACAAACAGAGAAAATGTTCTCTGACTCTATTTCTCTACAGAATATTCTAACTAATGCAGGGCTAGTAGATGCCTATAGAAAACTGCAAGCTAAGGGTGGGTATACTTACCATAGGGGCCCTCTAAAAACAGGAATTGATTTTATTTTTATGCCTTCTGCACTAAAAATACAAGATGCATATATTTCTTCTTGTGAATTTTCAGACCACATGGTTGTTACACTAAAAAACCCATGTGGATGTACCTCACAATGTAAGAAATCTTACTGGAAATTGAGTGAGTCTGTTCTGGCTGACCCCCCTCTTCAGAAGGCATGAAGGAGGAAATGGGCAGCCACGCTATCTGTAGTAGATTGTTACTCTGACCATTTGGAATGGTGGGAAGATATAAAACAGTCTTGGTGTCATTTTTTTCAATACCATGCACATTCCTGATCCACGTCAGATTATTTAGCATAGTTACAGCTTTGACATCAGCTGCAAAGGGTTATTTCCCAAATGGACACCACAGGGCATGATCTGAGCTCACAGGTTAGTAATTTAAAATCTCAAATGTTATCTTTGCAGAATAATAGGGCCAAAACTATACAGCAAGAGCTCAGGTTTGGCACATAGCTCTCAAAAGGGTCTTTAGATACATGCAAAGAGAGAGGGAAAAGGACTGAGAATAGAGTTATTAAAGAGTTAACATCCCCTATGGGGAGAATAGTAAATTCTCCACAAGAATTACTAAATCTAGTAGAGGACTAGGTGACACAGACCTTTGGTCCCCCCAAGTCTGAGGTACAAGATATTCTAGAATCTCTAGGATTACCAAGGGTGCCAAAAGCAGATGCTCAGAGCCTTGTAGCTGAAGTATTCCTTGAGGAAGTGAAGGCAGCTGTTGTACAGTTATCTTCTAACATGGTCCCTGGATCAGATGGGCTTAGTTCTAGATTTTATAAGACTTTTATAGATGATTTATTCCCCGCTTTGGTAATTTTGTGTACCCACATACTGAACACTTCTCAATATTCCACTTCAATGATGGATGCAGTTCTGGCACTTATCCATAAAAAGGGGTCCCTCAAGGAGATTGGGGATTGGAGACCCTTAAGTTTGCTGAACTCAGACCTGAAAATTCTGAGTAAGATATTGTTGGCAAGACTTTCCAGAGTAGCACAATATCTGATCAGCCCATTCCATACTTGTGCATTACAGGGTAGAAGACAGCATGATAACCTGATCACATTAAGAGAATTACTCTACAAAGGGAATTTAGAGGACAAGACAGGATATATTTTTAGTTTAGATCAGGAGAAGGCCTTTGATAGGCTTTCTCACCATTTTTTATTTTCCACATTGTTGGGGTTTGGTATTCCTAAAACCTTTGTTAATTGGATAAAAGCAATGTATGGTGCATCCTTTTTATGGCCCAACATCAATGGTTGGTTTGGGAGAAAGGTGAAATTTCATAGGAGTGTGAAGCAAGGCTGCCCTCTCAGCCCACTCCTCTATGCCTTCAGTATAGATGTGCTAATCAGATTAGTATTAGCCCATGATTAATTAAAGGGTATAACACTCATAGAGTCTCTTCAGGTTAAAGCATTGGCCTATGCTGATGACCTTATCTAAACCCTCTCAGATAACTCTTCAGAAATGGCGTTAATAGCAGTTTTGGCACAGTTCTCTTATTTATCAGGATCTAAAATTAATTTTGAGAAAAGTAGGGGAGTAATTGTGGGACACACCCTGTTACGAACTTCAGTTCTATTGGCGGGAATCACTGTGACAGCGGATCCAATAACTATATTAGGAGTCAAATTTGGACCCGCGGATATAGCACATTTAAAATGGGGAAACCAAGGTGCAACAAACAAATAGGATAGTTGCCAGTTGGAAAGGACAACAGATATCCAAAAAGAAGAGAGTTTTATTGATTAAGCCCTTATTAATTCCCCAGTTTTTGTACCTTAGTTATATCTTTCCTCCTCCGTAGTCTATAAGTACACGTTTGTTTTTGTTTTTTCCAGGCCTTATGGGGCTCACGGCTAAATCCTATTAAGAGGGAGTTCATGTATCTCCCTATTAATAAGGGTGGTGTGGGGATGATATATCCCATTGCCTTTTTCTTCAGTTTGTTTTCTTTGCTTATAATTTTTGTTCCTCCTTGCATCCAGGCACCAAATATTGGGAACCTTTGGTCCAAGAATGGCTATCCCCTTGTATGCCGGCGTGGGACAGTAAGAAGGTGAAATCCCTCCCCCTTAAAACCCTGGATTATGGGAAAGGTTGTATTAGGAATGCTATAAGATGGGGGGGGTCACCTCTACATAATTGTTAACTATGGATAGAAAGGTTATTTATGCAGCAATAGTAGCTACTGAAAGTAGTTAGGTGGTAGAAATTCCAGGATGTCCGGTAAACAAAAAAACATACATTATACAACAATTGTCTAATATTAGAATTCTATCTTTTATCTGGGATAATACTTGCTAAGGTAACTATGGCAGACTAGGGGTCAAAGGGAATGGTAAACATAAACAGCTATCAGAATGATATTTCCCAAGGTCAACATATTTACAGGTGTTGGAAACACAGCAGCATCTGTTCTTAGAATGCCCTTATGCTTGCTCCTTTTGCTTATATCTGTCTCATTCTTGGGTAATAGAAACATAGAAACATAGAATTTGACGGCAGATAAGGACCGCTTGGCCCACCTAGTCTGCCCATTTTCCTACCTAACAGATAAGCTGCAGATCCTAGTTAACCAACAGCTTAATTCCTCCTACCCCCCACTAGGACTGCCCTATGCCTGTCCCATGCATTCTTGAAGTCCCCCACTGTTCTTGACCCACGACCTCTTCAGGAGGCTGTTCCATGCATCCACAACCCTCTCAGTGAAAAAATACTTCCTCACATTACCTCTGAGCCATCCCCCTCTATCTTCAAATTGTGCCTCCTTGTTCTTGCACATCTCTTTTTCTGGAAGATGCTACCCTCTTGGACTTTGTTAATTCCCTTGAGGTACTTGAAAGTTTCTATCATGTCCCTCTCTCCCTTCTTTCCTCAATGGTATACATATTAAGCTCCTTTAGTCTTTCTTCGTATGTCTTCTGGTGCAGACCCTGCACCATTTTGTATGCCCTCCTCTGGACAGCCTCCACTCTGTCTATGTCTTTTCGGAGATGGGGTCTCCAGAACTGCACACAGTACTCCAGATGGGGTCTCACCAACTGTCTGTACAGAGGGATAACAACTTCCTGTTTTCTACTATTGATGCCTCTTCCTATACATCCCAGTATCCCCCCAGCCTTCCTTACTGCCTTATTACATTGCTTGCCCACCTTTAGGTCATCTGATATAATTACCCCCAGGTCCCTTTCTAAGAAATAGAACCTCACTTAGCTGCCCCTTAATATCAAGTTCTTATGTATGGATCAGATATAGTTTAAACAAGTGTCACAAAGATACCATGTATATAGCGTTGGCCTTAATTAGGTATTTCCTATGGCAATCACGATGTATGCTAATTTTGCAGCAAAAAACAGTTACATATCAGGAGCTCCTGAGCAATATACGATATTCTCTGCAAAGCATACAGGTAGCGGATATGAAAAGATATCCATTGGAAAAAACACAGCACTTATGGTTAAATTGTGCAACTTAGTTGGGTTAAAGCGTTTGAAGCACTCATTTAAATGATTTTATCTTTGGTTGAAGTAATAACCATATTTGTACCCTCAATTTTGTTTTCCTTTGTTTTTTTTAAATGTTATGATGAATATATGTTATTTTGAATTTCTTTGTATTTTATAACTTTATTTTTGTATGTTGTTTTGATTGTTGTGTAAAGAAGTCCACTTATAATAAAAATGCCCCTACTCTGCAGTAGAGGGTGCTACGACGGTGTGAGTTGATGGCCACTTCAGTCTGTGTGGAGTCCTGCATGGATGCAGGTGAGGTGGGGGAATTGGTCTCCTCCCTTGCCTCAGAAACAATGGAGACCAGCGTTTCTGCACATGTTTTGAAACTCAACAAACCTCACATGGGACTGTATCTGAAGTTGAATTGTTGGCAGAGCAGAATGAAATTTCCTCTAATGTAGCTGTTTTGCTGGAGGGAAGTACTATGTGCTCAGTGGAGGAATTGCTGAGGGAATTGCACAAGGAGGAATGCCAGTATGTGGCATGACATGCTGGACTAGAAGCCGAAATTTGGAAGAAAGCTGCGGATGCCCCTGCAGAGTTGGAACATCAGAGGGCTGTTCTGCTGGGCAAGGAAATGAAACCTGAAAGATCCACGGCTCTGGAAGACTGTCTGTGGAGTGCCAGGATTAGTGGAGCAAGACAAACTAAGGATTCAAGGTACTGTGGTTGCAGGAGGAGATAATGACAAGGGCAGTGGGCTAAGCACCGAGCCAGAATTATTGTTTAAACTGGGACTGTGTACACAACATGAAGCATCTGAAGGAGATGCTCCACAGCAGACACCTGTTCTACAGATATCTCCTGCTGCATGACCTGTGTTTCCAAGGGCCATATTGCACACAGATACTGGAAAGATGAAAAAGCAGGTGAAGGAGAAAAGACAATCCAAAGGTTCAGGACTGTCTTTTCAGACTGGGGGAGGGGCAGTAGCACCCCCTCTTTGAATGGTACACAGGAGTCAGACCCCCCCCAATTCAAGCAGGGCTGACGTCTGATACCCCAATATGGATCACAATGGTCCTTGAACAGGCTGGTTGGGTTAAAAGCCTAGATGGCAAGGGATGGGATGCAAACCTCCCAGGGACCTCTAAGGCTGTGCCTGAACAGTCACTTGCTATGATCCTCAACACAGAGGTGCTGGAGATGGTGAAATTAGCATCAGACTCACAGATCCCCCCTGAACAACCAGAAGGCCCTTCTGGCCAGGACACTAGTATCACAGGTACCCAGACATTTTACAAAAAATACAGATGTTAGACGGGGATGAGGAGTCTAGCAATGGCATCCCTGTTCAGGATGCAATGCAATCGTCACAAGACATGGAAGGCCCATCAAGGAACCTGGGGGAGAAGGATGTGGTTCCAAGACAACAGGCTGCCCTACAAGGTGAGGGGTCAGCATCTGTACAGGCTGGCCCCCCAAATGTCTGGCAAACAAACGTAAGGGAGCGTTTATTTCCAGATGCAACAAGACTTGCCTCAGAGCCTGCAAAGAGAGGTAATGCAGTTCGCTTAAAATATAGAGGGGGACTTGAAGTGGCTCCCAACCATATATATGTGGGATGCTCTCTCATCAAGGAGAGTATGAAATTCTATGCATATGAAGTGTATGCCTTAATCCATATGTCAGGTGATATGCTGCATGACATCAGCTTCAAACACCCTTCTGGCCTTGAATGATTTTGGAAGCAATATCAGCTTTTAAAAAATACCCCACTTTGGCAGCCATTTGTAGCTATCCCCCTTATGAAACGCTCCTTTGAAAGAATCATGGTGATGTTTCGTAATGAGGTGGTCAATGTGGTGGACATCACATTTTGGTTAAAACAGAGGTGCACAATTAATGAGCACCCAGCGCCCATTTTGGATGATGAGCACTTTTGGACAGGGGGATGGTGCTACAAAGTCAGTCTGAAACAAATCAATGGGGAACCCAAACATCTACTCAATTGTTTCTTTTTGGAATGGGATAGGGGTGTAGTGTTTTAAGCTGGGCAGCCCCAGGCATGCTACAGATGTGGGGACATTGGGTACTTGAGCAATGCTTGTGACAAATTGAAATGTGGCTCCGTGGAATTGTGGGCCATGGTAGTAATCAATGCCCAAACCTCATGTGATGTAACCTTTGTGAGGACCAAGGACACACCTTCTGTAGCTGCTCCTGGGCCTCTCACAACAGTCTGGACCAAGCACTTAGGGCTGAACAAGATGTCTATGTGACATTAGCACAGAAAGACAGACTGAAAATGCTATCAATTCCACCGGAAGTTCGTACATTGCATATGGATAAACACAGGAACATTGCAGATACTGGGGAAGTGGGCTCTGAGGTGTGGATGATCCACTGCCTGCCCCCTCCCATGCTCCAGTTAGAGATGAGTGCCGTAATGTGGATGCAGCTCAGGTTCCCTCACCTGATGAAGTCACTCCACACAAAAATCCTCAGGAGCACATACTGCAGGCTGTGACATCCACAGTCATGGTAGTCTCTGGAATAGTGGAACAGGATGCCACTAAGGCACAAGTCATGCCCCCGCCTGCACAGACAGCAGATACCTCTTTCAAGATGGTCCCCAGATCAAAAGTAGGAATAAAATCACTGCTTCCAACTATGTTGCCACATGAGAGGGAACCAATATTGGTGCAAAACCAGTATGCTGCATTACAAGACTAGGACTGGGTTACTTCTGAATGAGGACTGGATGTCTCTTCCATGGCATCATCACAGGCAGGCATTGCCATGGACATAGACAAAAGTAACCTACAGCAGAAAAAAAAAGAAAAAAAAAGAGATGACCACACTTTAACTGGAAAAAATGTTTTTGATGTCTATTTTCTTTACTTCCTTTTCATGGCTGCCCTTAATATCTTAACATGCAATGTTAACAGTGTAAAATTTATAGCTAAGAGGCAGGGTACTTTTTCAGTATTGAATGATTTAAAGTGGGATATTATTCTCTTTCAGGACACTTGTTGACACACCATTTCTGAAATTACGGTGACACAAAAAGATTAGAGATGGGATTCCTCACTGTGGTAGGTGGGGGAGGAGACCTGTTCTGGGTTGGGGTTCTTATTTTCTAATTCTACAGTGACAATTACAAAGGTGATTGATGTTTGTACAGGGAGAGCAATGGTAATTGACCTTATCTATGCTTCAAAAGCTTTGTGCCTTATTAATGTGCATGCTCCACAGGTAAAGGCGGAGCACACCAGGCCTTTACATCAGTTGGAACCTTACCTGCATACCTCTAAGATAACCCGGGGGGGGGGGGGATTTTAATTGCAGGCTGACAAAAAGGGACTTGGGGAGGAAGTCAGAAAAAATATGTTGTGACACAAATTTGTTAAACTCTATTTTATGGCGTTCGGGGTTCAAAGACGTATATGACATTCTGGGTACTACACCTATGCATACCTTTTGCAAGGGACTACTATCTTCTAGGATAGATTTTTGGTTTGTTCCAGATAAAAACCCTATTAGGGATGCTAGGGTAATACCCCTGTAAACATCAGACCACGCAGCAGTGTGGGTTACCACTGATTTAGCACAACACACACAAATAGGATGAGGGTTTTGGAGAATGAATGTGACTCCCTGCAGGAGGACACTGTTCAGAGGGAAATTAATGAATCATTGACAGCTAGACGGTTGGTACAATGTCTTTATGACAACCTGGTGGAATGATGGGAGGACACTAAGTTAGACTTTAAACAGTTGATGATACACATTTCACAATACACTACATATTTGGGTTGGAGAGCACGGTACTTGTGGCTCCTGACCCAAATGAGGGAAATGGGACAGGATCTCATCCTACAGATTGATGATGTGAAAAAAATAATGTTCCAGTCCCTATAATAGAGAAAAATCTCTTTGTATGGAACAAAATTTTTGTTTAAAGCTGGCGACCCCACAGAAATTGCAAACTGGAGACCTGTAAGTCTGCTGACAGCAGATTTTAAAATATTGGCTAAATTTATTACTGTCAGATTGGCAAGGGCAGCAACATATTTGATTTTGGAGACCCAAACCTGTGCAAGTCCAGGGAGATCTCTAAATCAAAACTTAATGTTTCTTAGGGACATAGCAGCACATAGCCTGGATATGACTGTAGAGAGTTACATTTTATGAGTTGACCAGGAAACAGCATTTGACTCTATTAAGCATAACTATTTGTGGCAAGTTTTGCGCAGTTATGGTATACCAGAGGAGTTCCTTGCCATGATACAACTTTTGTATAGTGAGGCCCAGGTAAGACCCTTAGTAAATGGATATTTAGGGACACCTATGCATTTATGGAATGGAATGAGGCGGGGTGCTCATTGAACCCCCTGTTATATGTGTTTTGTTTAGACCCAATTTTATGGATGATTGAAGGGGATGCTCAAATAGCCCCAGTAACACAGTCTGGAGGACCACCTCTCACTAAAGTCTCGGCTTATGCAGATGACATTGTAGTGGTGGTAGCAGACTTACAGTCTGGTGCACATGCTCTGGATGTTTTTCAAGATAATCATATGTTTACAGGGACTGGCATTAACTGTAGAAAGAGTGCTGCTCTAGCACTAGAGGGTGCAGACACCTCAGCTGCTTTTGTTATGCCAGTGACTAAGAGACCTAATAAGATATTAGGCTTATATTTTTGGGATAGCAATGCAGCTCAGAGTAACAGGGAAAAGAAAGTGTGCATTGCACAGCCCAAAGTACAACAGTGGAAGTCTTGGTCTATGACCAAGAAAAAGAGGATTTATTTGTAACGTAGCTATATTGTCCCTATTTTCTTGAATGTGGCTCATAGTTTTCCTTTACCATTTCCACTCCATTCAACACTTCTCATCACCTTTTTTCAACAACTGTGGGGTAGTAGATTGAACCCAGTGAAATGTAACTATACTTATAGGGGGCGGACAGAAGGGGGTTTAGATAGCCGGCCCGGTGGTGCTGAGGGTTGAGGCGCGGGACGCCACACCTCGCGCCATGCCAGCAACCCAGGTTTGGGAATGGACTCGGGCCGCCGGGGGCTGGCAGGGGGAAGGAAGGATTGAGCATCCTATGACAGCTCTCCTTCCTTCGGGTGGTGAGGGATACATGCGCCGCTGCAGCGACACCCAGCGGAGGCTGGGCGTCCAACAGCATGCGCATTGGACAGGGGGGAGAAGCCAGCAGACGTCTGCACATAGTGCACTGATGTCATTGCACGTCCGGCTCTCCAGGGGGCATATAATATACAAAATAGGGACTCTGCCTCTATGAAGCCCTCCCCAGGGGTCCTCTCAGGTCGCCGATCCCCCAACCAGTTATTAGGACCGTGGGCTGGAATATGGGGTGCCAGCTCCACGGCCCCATCCTCTGGGGGGTAAGCCAGGGGTGACCGGGGGAATCGGCCAACATGGAGGACCTCAGGGGCCATGACCAGGGTGGATACTCGGCGAGAGTATCCAAATTAAAAAAAAAAAAAGAAAGGGGTTTAGATATGATACAACCCATTGGTTTTTTTTTTTTAGTATATTTTTTACACCAATATCAAACCCTTATTTAGTGGAACAATAAGTGCATAGGCCCCGATGGTATAACAATGGAAGGCAGCATTTTTTTCTGCTTGGGGTAGGGGGAAATGGAACCCGTCAGATAAGTGTTTACCAGATTATGTGCAAGTATGTTTTAAATATATTTGATTATGGAAAATTGAGTCTGTCTGGTTTCAGGGGTCCCCAGGAAACAGTTTTATAAAGAAATTGTGGGGGCATGTTATCATGAAGACCCTATTTTTGTGGTGGGCCCTCACATACAGATAAAATACCTCTTGGAAACTATGTTGGATAAGAGGATTCCACCAAAGATGCAAGATACAATGTGCTGCACCAGTACTTACTCAGTCACTCAATAAAAGCTTAAATGGCTGTGTATTCATTTCTTGATACAGTGCTGTGCCAAGCACTTTGAATAAAGAAGTATTTTATACACAAGCAGACCTCTGAGCCTTCATTAAGCTTTACACTTTTATTGAGTGACTGAGTGAGTATTGGTGGAGGCATTCCTTCATTTTCTGCTTTACTTGTATTAGAGCCTTGCACATACGGCCCTGGTGTAGCCCACGCTGTTTTAATGTGGTTATGTGGTCATGGGAAACTGAATGTGAGGGCCAACCACAAACATAAGGTAGTTACTGACCGTGTGTGTTTAAAGGTCAGATGTCATGAAGTGGTGGAGAAAATGCAGCATTTATTCTTTGACTGCCCATTCATACAGCCTTTGAGGACACTGTTGGATGACTACTGGGGTACAAAATGTTTTACAGCTATGACATATGATATGTTACTATATGGTCAGCTACCTGCGGTTTGGCTAAAATGGAACAGGAGTACAGTATACATGATATTTGCATGCCATAAGTGGGTTATTTGGCAGGTACAGTGCCAAGCTTTTTTGAAAGGGTAAGAGGTGACCTTGCCAGACCTCCTTTTTAAGCTACAATCTGAATTAGATGCTGTGTGTCAGTATGAATGTCATACTATTGGTGAGGCCGCGTGTAGTCAATACTGGAAAAGGATTGATTGGGTTGGCTAGAAAGACATAAGACAGCAGCTGAATTTGTTTTTGTGTTTCCTGCCTTATGGTTTTTTCTGTCAGCTTTAATTGTTTTAGATTGTTTCATGCTCCTTTAGAAGTGAATGAAGTTCACCTCATGCCATGCTGGCTATAGTGGTGGTCGAAGTGCCCTCAATTTGCTCCATGAAGTGATTCGCAGAGGGAAGGTGAATTAGCAAAGTACTCCGCAATGTGAAGCGGAGTACTTCACATCATAATGGGTAACACAAAGTCCATTGAAAGCAATGACTTCATGTTACTCTGCCTTCCACAAACCACTACTCCACAAATTTTAAGGTGAAGTACATTGAAAACAATGTACTTTGCCTCATTTCACCTTGTTTTCAGCTCCAATGGAGAATTTTGCAGTGATTCATGGGATTTCAGGTCACATGGGCTCTAGATTGTTCTGCACAGCCTCAGTTCAGGGTAGTGTGTGTAGGAAGCTATAGGAAACAGTCTGCTCTGAGAGCTCTCTGTGATTCAAACCTTCTAAAAGCTGTTAAAAACCTTTTTTGAGTAATTTTCTTTGCTCAAACTTTAGTTCATCGATTGTAGGAAACCCTCCTTTGCTCATATCATTGAGCGTTTATTATCTGTGTGTGGATTTTGAATGTTGATGTACAACATTCAGTCTGTGTACTGAGAGACAGTGGAAGTGTGCTTTGGGGAAGGGGAGTATCTGTGGTGTAAGTAGATTTAAATTGGAGAAACAGGGAATTCTTTATTTTTTGGTTATAATTTTCTTGCATAACTGACTGTGTTAATGTACACACAGTAATATTTTCAGTAATTGTTGAAATTTATTTGATGACTATGTGTTGTGGACCTGGTGCAGCAGTGCATAACTTCAGGTTGTTTAAAATATGTGGTATATTACTGAAGTTTTCAATTTGCTATGCATTACTTGTAGACAAATTGTGTGTTTGTGTATGAGTGTGTGCGCAGTGCGTGACATCAAATAATACACCTTTTATTGTGCCACAGTGTAATTGCAGGTGCAGCAGTGTGAACCTGCTATCCACTGCACCTGCATGATTTTGTACTGCCATTGTGGTATCCTTTCTTGGTTTTGCACTGACATAATCTGCAGTCAATGCCCCCCCCCCCCGGCAAAAGGTATTCTTTTCCAGATTGGATTGTTTGTGACTTGAGCACCACTAGTTAGTTAAGGTGTTGTTGAACTTGTTGTGACTTTGCATCTGTATCTCTTGTTGAAGCCACAGTTGTTTTTTTGTCTTCACATCTAGTATGCCCCCAGCCCCAGCCCCCACCCAGAGTGAACTTTCCAAAATCTAAATTTGTTTAGAATATTCTTGTTGATCCCCCAAAATGCCCGCAAGAAGACATGCAAGCAAAGCTGTTTCTTGCCATGGCACTGCTGCCAATGGTAAGATTGTCTGTGGGCATGGTAGTATGCAGAAGTGCATTGCTGATGTGAGGAAAGGTATTTCTCCTTCAATGTTTTTTACAGTGCAGTCAGTAGCTTCACTCATAGTTGGAGGAGATGATGTTGTCCCAGCTGGTGGTGTTAGTACAGTTGCTGGTGGTGGTATGAGTATTGTTGCCTCAATTTCCACTTCTGGCCAGTTTACCATGTCCAAAAATATAATGGAGTGTGAAGCAGTGCCAATGAGTGACAGTGCAGATGATGTCATACTCCTCAGCTACATCCCAGTAACTGAACATGAGGATTCTGATCATCATGTCAATGATGGCACACAATGTCACATTTCTTCCACGATGGTTCGGGTCATGCATTTGTCAAGCAGTGATTCACAGTGTGGTGAAAAAATATCGGGTGATGGTGGTGTTGATGATGAATCTGATGATGACATTCTTGCTGTGGTTGCAACATGCAGTACCCATGCCAGCATCCAAGTAGAAGATGTGGATGAGGATGAGGGTGATGCTGATGAATATGATGATGATATAAGTGACCCTAGTTGGGAACTGGAGAAAATGAAATTCAAGGCGGCTGAGTCTGGGTCTGTTTGCATTAACACATCCCCCCCCCCCCCGTAAAAAGTTGTGATTTACCAGTTTCAGTTGATGATAAAGATGATGATGATGTTGATGATGATGATGACCCAGTAATAATGATAGGTAGTCGTAGTGGTCAGTTGCAGTCCAAGTGTGTCCTGCCTGAAAAATCATGTAGCACACCCCCCACTTCATGGCTTAAAAAAACAGAGTCCAATAAGCAGCATCAGGGACATGTTAAAACTAGAGCATCACAATCCCTTGTTTGGGATTTTTTTGTGCAAGATGCAAATGATGAGTCAGTTGCAATCTGCCAGGTTTGCCATGTGCGTGTGAGGCGAGGTGAAAAGGGGAGCCATTTGGGTACAGGGGGACAGCATACACATTTTAAGAACAGGCACATGGCACTGTGGACCCAGCACAAGATGGCAGCTAATATTGCAGTGGGGCATGCACCACCATCAAACCACCATAATGAGCATGTTATCCCCTTCCATGACTGTAAAATTAAGTAGGAAATTAAATGTGTGCTGTAGTGATGAAATAAGAGCAAAGGATTACTACAGGCTTGATGAGGTGGAGGAGCATAATGATTTTCAAATCTTGTCCAGTGGTGGTGAGAGTAGCAGTTTTGGTGGTGGTGGTGGTGGTCAATGCAGTATGTCTAGTGCAAATGGTACATCAACCCCTGTTGGTAAATCTGGGAAAATAACTGCATTTGTGGATTTGCCATCACCTCTACAACCGTCTTCATCACACGTCCACACTACTCCCCCTACCACTGGCAGAGCAGAACCATTTGTCATCACACCCCTTGTGAAACATTTACAGTGGTGCCCAGTAGGATGAAGCGCAGCACTGCAACATTTTTCAGTAGAGTTACTGCAGCAAACAATGCAATTTCAATGGGAGTTAATCCCTTTTGTCATGCAGTAAACCTGTGATACTGCGTTACATCCTGGCGGGCTTGTGACTGTAAGTCAGCCCACGTTACAGAGTGTCTTTGCGCATAAGCTGAAGTACCCACCCAATCATATCGCGTAACGTGAACTGAATGCTGCTGTAGCTGAAATGCTGGCAATTGATCTTTTGCCTTTCACCTTTGTGGAGAATTCTGGGTTCTGGTGATTTGCTGCACGTGTCTGTCCAAAATGGAAAGCCCCATCCAGGACATACTTTTCGACCCGTGCTGTCCCCGAGTTGCACCGTACTGTGTCAGAATCTGTAAGACATGCCCTTCAACATTCCTCCTCTCCATTCATCCATTTAAGTATGGATATGTGGACATGTGGCAAAACAGTGGGGAGTTCATATTTGTGTATAACTGCACACTGGACACAGGTGCTGGGTGTTGTTTCTGCTGTTGGTAGTGTGAATAATCACTGTAGTAAGGTGGAGTGTCATGGTAGCAATCTTCCAGAAATTCAACAGCATGCAACGATTGCTATATGCAATGTGACCTGTTCACACACTGGTGAAAACATGTCGGGCCTGGTACTGACTGAAATTGACAGGTGGCTGAACCCCCTATCTTTGAGAGCTGGGTTCATAGCAAGTGACAATGGGTCAAATGTGATGAAATGCACAATGAATGGTGGCTTTATTCGAGTTCCATGCATGGGCCATTGTTTAAATCTTGTGGTGCAGGAGTTTCTGCAGCACCCTGATATAAAGGAAATGTTGACAGTTGCATGCCATATCTGTTCTCACTTTTCACGCTCTACAAAATCCCATGATCAGCTTCGGCAGTTGTAGATCTGAAACAGCCTCCCTCAGCACTGCTTAAAACTGGAAGTTGTCACCCTGTGGAACTCCACTTTACACATGGCAGAGAGGTTGTATCAACAATATAAAGCCATTTCAGAATATCTTGTCATGCACATTAGCCGTGACAGTTCTGGGGCCTCCATGTCTATGATGACTGAACAGTGGTGCCTCATGGGCTCTGTAATAACAATTTTGAGGCCTTTTGAACATGCCACCTAGGCAGTGAGTGGCGAGTCTGCCTCCATTAGCCAATCAAGTCCACTGCCGCGGGTGCTGAGGCAGACATTGGTGAATGTGCAGCATAGCCTTGATGTTGCTGGAGATGGTGCTAGCAGTGTGTTGCTGACACACATGCTGACAGTATTCAACCAGAATCATCACATCTTGAGCATCCAGCATAGTGACAACTTTGCAACAGCAACAATGCTGGACCCATGATACAAACGTGGAAATGCCTCAGTACTGGAGGATGGGCCTGAACAGGTAAAACATTTCAGTGGCCAACTGGTGCACTTGGTTCATGGGGCACAGAAGTCACATGCCAAGGTCAGCAAACCTCAGCAGCATAATCAGGCTGAAAGTGAACCTGGAGGAGTAGTATCAAGCATATCCTTTAAGGGGAAGGGGACTGCATTTCCTGGTGGTCTGTCATCATAACTGCTTGGCGTTAACCCACTTTGGGAGGCTTTGTCACAAGTGGGGATTTGTGACATAAATTATTCTGGAGAACAGGATGATGCATTAACCAATGGACTTAGTGCAAGCACAGAGAATGGTTGAGTCATATTTGTCTGAAAACAGGCATCTGTCAATCACTGATGATCCTCTTTTATACTGGAGTGGAAGGGTCAGTGACTGGCCAGAGCTGACCGCTGTGGCACTGAAGTAGCTGACATGCCCACCCTCCAGTGTGAGTGTCAATAAGGTATTCAGCTCAGCAGGTACAATAGTTCGGGATCGTGGTACAAACCTCGCTCCTGCAAATGTTAGTTTGCTGACATTTATAAAAATGATGAAAGGCACATACCAGCTCAGACTGCAACATCAGTATTCGTACCCCGGCGTAGATATGGTTTTACTGATGTTGTAGAAAGGGACCATCCTGGAGGCACTGGTAGCATGAAATGGCCTACCACTGACGTAGATGATGACGCAATGGAGAAAGAATTTCCCAGTGGTCAGAATTCACATACAGATGACTGCGAGGGCAGCTTTCTTTATGAGGATGAGGATGATGATGAGGTTAATGTTGGCACGTTTTAACTTAAGTGGTTAAAAGGCTGTCACATTTGTTGCATGATACATGTTTTCTTTTTCATACAGTTAAATCAGTGTCCCACTCAGAGTGACTAAAATTCCAATTGTCACATTACATTTGTAATTACACAAAGCACAATATATCCTAGCCCCTGGACTACCACCATCATAAGACCACTGTTAGCCACTGCCACAATAGGGAATGTCACCATGTGCCCCCCTGGACTACCACCACCATAAGACTGCTGTTAGCCACTGCCACCATAGGGAATGTCAAGGTGTGCCCCCCTGGACTACCACCACCATAAGACCACTGTTAGCCACTGCCACCATAGGGAATGTCACCATGTTCCCCCCGGACTACCACCACCATAAGACCACTGTTAGCCATTGCCACCATAGGGCATGTCACTGTGTTCCCCCCGGACTACCACCACCATAGGGAATCTCACAGTGAACCCCCCTGGACTACCGCCACTATTATACCATTGTTAGCCACTGCCATCACCACCAGATGCAGGAAGATGTGAGAGGGAATGTCATCATGTGCCTCAGCTATGACCACCACCACCCACCACCACCATTGTGACAATGTTTTCCATTACACGTCTTGACCATTGCCAAGGCAAAGGGAATCGAACAGGAGACCACATCCATCAGCCACAGGCACAATGTTTCTTACTATGAATACTATAAACTGAGTATGTGTACTAATGGTTTTCATGCTGTTCAACTTCCTTTAGCTGTGTGTTTTGTTTTCTGTAGCTTTTCCAAGCTGCAATGGTCAAAAACATATGGTCAACTTATTTTGTTTTTTTACAGGTTAACAACAAAGGACTGTCCTTCACTGAATGTCTGTATCAATGGTACAGCAGTAGTACTGTCTACAGGAATCTGTGGGATATCCATTTCCAATCCATACTGGTAAGTGTATACATTTTATTTCATCTGTTCCTTTTTTTTTTTCATAAGAGTGCAAAAAATCCGACTGATGATTCATAAACTAGGTGGCATGTATGTCACAAAAAATAATTCTGCAACATATCATGCACTGTATTCCAATTCTGCAGCTGCAGCCATGACAGTGTTGAAAACGTTTGACCCAGGCTGTGTTACTTGACAACATGTGGTTTTAAAATGTAACTTGAGTTGAGATGCAGGGACACTGACACGGTGTATTTGTTATAGCCTGGTATTAAATTAAATTGTGATCTGATGATTGCAGTGGGACAGCTTTCTACCTGTGTTAATCCAGATACCCGTGGAACAACCAAGGCTTAAACATAATGTCTTACTGCTGCAATCAAGTTGTAAGAAGTCCTTCATTTCTTTTTTTAGGAAACTTCCAGATGCTTTGTTGTGTCATAGTTGCCTTATCCAAAGAACTTCTTCAACATCATGCCCCGCCGCCCCCAGGCTGGGGCAGACATGCAACAAGCAGAAGTCATTTGAATTGATGATGACCATGACCATTACTGGACTGGAGAAGGATGCAGATAAAATCTGTGAAGAAGTAACCAAATAATAAATCATTAAGGAGACCTACATGCAAATATGCTTCCCCCCCAAAAAAAATTACCTTCATTGGCTTGAAAGTATTCCATTTCCAATTCCAACGGCAACATTTCTCATCAACCACAGGAATGTGCACCCCAACAGTATGCGACCTGCTGCGATACAAAACAATAGAATGAGTACATGTATATATATATATATAGATATATATATATCTATATATATATATTATATATATATAGAGATATATATATATATCTATATATAGAGATATATACTGTAGGTATATATATATATATATATATATATATTTATATATATATATATATATATATATCAACCCCTCACCTAGAAAATACATATATATATATCTATATCAACTCACCAAGGCTACTAATAGTGTACACACAAAGGGTACCCTTCCATCTGGTTGAGGTGATTGCATTGCAGCACATGTTGGACAAGCAACAGTTCTCTCACTGTCATCATTTGTGATGGAACACTGAATGGTCACTCATGTCATGTTATCCCTCCTTTACACTGTTTGGCAAGACACTGTGCATCATGACATCATCATCACGGTAAGGTCAATACACACCCAGCAATACATGTAAGTGCAACAGCAGCAGCACTTGGGAAAATTCTGGGGGACTTTGCATGTGGTGTACTGCTCCCATTTCATTTCGTCAACACTTGGGAATTTTCTCTGACACCAGGCAGTTGCATTTTGGGGATGCAGAAAAATTCTGGGGACTCTGTGTGACCACTGCATGCATGAGTGACTGCACAGTACATTCTGGGGAACTTTGCATGTGGTGTACCACTCCCATTTCACTTTGTCAGCACTTGGGGATTTTCTGGACACAAGACAGTTACATTTTGAGGATACACAATAATTCTGGTGACTGTGTGTTGTGAGCACATAATGTCATAAATTATAAATTAATGTCTATTTCAAAAAATAAATATTTCTACAGCCTCAGTAATGTTTACTTTGTGTTGAGACTTGTGAAGTGTTTGTCAAAAAGCAGAACTGAGCAGTGCAAGTATGCTGTGCTAAACTGCATGTGTGCCATCAGTGTTCTTCCCTGTATGTGCAGACATTGTCCAGCTTCGTGCAAACATATATGTGTTGTGACTTGTTGCAGTATGTAAGGAATAAAGATAAGAAAGAATATATGACGTATATTTTATTTGTACCATCATCACCAGTGGAGTAAGTGATATGACATTTTTTCAGAGGTCTTGAGCCACTGTGAACCTCAATCACTCACAATGCACATGTGACTTTGTAGATATAATAGCACAAAAAATGTATGCTTTTCAACAAACCATACACAATAGACATTAAACAATGCTGAGGCTCCCAATGTATGTTATGGTCTACAGACATTTTAAAGTCAGAATATATAACCAGTCCTGCAGTCCACTGCCACTACACTGTGCAAGGACTGGTGGTGTGTCATGTTATGGTGTACATCAACTGATACAAAACTGACACTGCCAGTCTAAACTACAAATACATCACTTATTCAAGAACAAAAAATGAAAAGAACTGTGGTAGCACAGTGTGTTGGCATTTGGCAGTGAGTGAACTGGACCTTATATATTTTCTGACTTTATAGTGTCTGTACACCATCCGTCAAACATTTTGAGTGCCTCACCATCACCAATATTTCATGTCTGTTGGGTACGGTTTGTTGAAAAGCAGGATTTTTGGTTGATATATGATGTCCTACAAGTCATGTGTGCACTATGTGACTAAGGTGCACTCTGGCCAGAGACCTCTGAAAAAATATCATATCACTTAGTCTGCTGCTGATGATGGTGACAATAAAATATATGTTATATATTCTTACCTTTGTTCTTTATACCATAAACACTGCAACAAGTCAGCATATATATATTTGCAAGAAGCTGGACAATGTCTGCAGTCACACACACACACAGGAAACATCACTGACTGCACACATGCAATTTAACACATCATACTTTCACTGCTCAGTACTGCTTTTCCACAACCACTTCACAACAGAAAGTAAACATTACTGAGGCACCAGATTATATTAAAAGGGCAATAAGGAGCATGTATGTATGTATGTATGTATGTATGTGTATGTATATATTTAAACTACTACTGTGGCTTTCCCTGTCTCTGATATTACACAAAAGACAAAACACTACTGCAGTGGGGGGGGTGCTGAAAAAAAGGTAATGGGGGATCCCCTGCTGGTCCAGCAGCAGCTGGAGCAGTGACATAATATGTAACTGGTGTCGCTGTATCTGGTCCAACTGCTGCTGGACAGCACCCGCCCTCTCATTATTTTCTTCCACCGTGGCCCACAAAAGCACAATGTCTGCCTGAGTTGCAGGCATTGTGGGGTCCACTGGTGGTGGTACACCAGGTAGTAGTGGTGGTGAGGGTGGTGCTGGTGGCGGTGGTGGAGCAGCTGCTTCTGTGGCCCTCCTCCTGCTGTGGTGATGCACAACAGCAGCACCCTCTGCCACTGCCACAGAAGGTCCAGCAGGTGGAGGCCTAGCCCATTTTGTGGCAGCCTGCTGCTCCACCTTATGATGATTCAATACATGGGTACGCTGGCTCCCAGTCCCCTGAAGTGTCCCCCGAGGGCCATGGCACACATCCACCCCACAAAGTCCACATACAACCCGGCTGCTGTCACCCCCAACACAGTTGAAAAACTTCCAAACTGGGGAGCTGTGGGGGGGGGAACCAGGCATAGCAGGGGCAGATGCAGTGCCAGAAGCCTGGTCATGGTGGGGCTTGACCTGTTGCTCTGGAAGCAATGCTGCTGGAGGTCCTGTGGCTGCCACTGGTGGTGGACTTGGTGGTTGTGGTGGTGGTGGTGGTGCTGCTGCTACTTCAGGAGGGGGGACCAAAGATTTTTTAGTGGTCCAGCACCATCCAGCAACACCCCCCACACACTGTGCACTCCTCCCGTCCTGCCAGCAATGCTTCTACTTGGTTCCACTTCCCCCGGCACAGTCACATTCCCTCCTGATTTGGATCATCGAGATCCTGTCCCTGCTCTATTTCAAAACAATCCCTCCTTCCCTCTCCAGCTAGCAATGCCAATGACTTTACAGATACTACACAACACAGAACACACACTCACACATACACAGTCTCACACACACACACACACACACACACACACACACAACAAAACTTATAAAACAAAGAAATCAGTCACCACAAGAAAAGAAAAAATGAACTGCCAAAAGAGTACAAAAACCCCCCTAAACAATTAGATTTTAAAAAAGCTTTTGGGTTTGAGCACATTTACCAACAACAACAATCCTCTCTACTCTCCTCCTACAAAATGCCTCCTCTCTGTTACTCAGCACAGGAGAAAGTGAAAGTATCTGCTTGTATGACTCACTTCCTTCCTGCATGGCTTAAGCATGTGACTTACAGTACTGTAAGCCATGTGATGTGTGTGGGGGGGCTGACTATATTGTTGTCACTTCGCCTTACTTTGCGTTAAGGCAGAATGACAATGTGAAGTCATAATAACAAGGCGAAGTGAGCACTTTCCAGTGACCACTTCGTGTAGCATTATGACAATGCAAAGTGGCCACTTCACATTCACTTCACCTCAATTTTAATTTCGCTGCATCTCTAGCCAGCGACCCGGGTTTGGGAATGGGCTCAAGACACCGGAGACTGGCAGGGGAAGGAGAGGATTAAGCATCCATGGGACTGCTCTCCTCTCCTGGGGTGGGTAGCAGGGTAGCATCGCTCAGCAGTGGCCCCCAGTGGAGACCGGGAGCACTGCATGAGTGATGCAATAAGGGAATCACCAGAAAAATGGAAATGGCTCCATGACCAGCCGGATGATGGCTGCTGGTCTTCCGACACCACCAAAGCCCCCGTAAGGAGCCATGTCCACCTCAGCAGCAACCCGAGGTCAAGTAGTTGCACTGGCCACCCCCACCTGTGCCTTCCCCTTTGGAGGAGAGGGACCCATTCGATGAAGGGTTATGCCGGGTTACCCCGGGGATGGCTGCCATATGAGGTAGGAGGCAAGTCGAGGACCATGGTGGCTCAGAGTGGTGAGGTCATGGAGCATGTAGGGGAAAAAAAAAGAAGGGAATAAAGTTGCTCTCTACTATGTTTTGAAGTTGAGTGAGTAGGAGGAGGGTATGTTTGAAACACTGAGTTTTGATCCTTATGTTACATCATCTGCGATTTATGAAAACATGCATATATATTTTTTGATTTTTTTTCTTGCTGTTCTGGTATGCATTAATACCTTTCTTTTGAGTGTTCATTTACAGCAAGTTTTGTTATCCTGTATTTGCTGACCGTTTTATAATGTTTTGTTTTTGTATTCTATTAAAAAAATTCCCCTACTGTTTTCGAGAAGTGCAATGGGATCTTTAACATCCAGCTCAACAACCACCAGAACAGGCAGATGGGACCTCGGTTCAATGTCTCATCTGAAAGGCGGCACCCCAGGAGCGCAGCACCCCCTCACGCTGCACTACAGTGTCAGTATTGGAATTATATATGATAGACAGTGAGGACCTCATGAGTGGTGTAAACAGCATGAATTTATAGATAACTTCACATATGGTCCCCTCTTGAGTACTTCACTTATTCAAAAGGATAGGACCTTAAGTGACAGATTTTTTTTTTTTTTATAATTAATATTTTATTGCTTTTATACGCCACTCCAGCAAACATCAAGTAGACAGAAACATACCTCTATGACAAATAGTGCTCAGTCATCCATAGAGAAATGCCGTAATACAATTAGGGCGTATTACAATAAACACTACCCAAGACAGGACAGGAGAGGAGAAAGACAGGAGAAACAATACTCTATCTACCCTAAAATATCCCTTTATCCCCCAAGGTTACTACAGAAAAGTGAGAAAAAAAAAAAAAAAAAAAAAAAAGCAGGATAATTGGCCCAAGCAACAAGAATTAAACTTTCAAGTTCCAGGATCTCAACAAGTGATCTAATCGACCCCATCGTGATGCAAAGGCTTTCGACTGGCCTCGAATATGTGCTATATGCCTTTCTAGCTGTAAAGCTAATATGCATTCACGATGCCACTCCAGTAGAGACAGGGAACTATCAGATGACCAGTGCCTTAAAATTATTAGTTTCATAACAGCAGCAATAAGTGACACTTGGGTTCTCCAAGACCTTGGAGTAGCATCAGGAAAGAGATGCAATAAATAGATTTCTGGAGTGTTCATAGCGTAAGAGCCAAGGATAGGGCGTACAAGTTTAACAAGGGTCTCCCATAGAGTTCGTATCTTCGACATGTCCAGCATATGGAGCAAAGAGCCTCCACCAACTTGCAGTTCCAACAGAGTGGAGAATTCGCGGCTTCCATCTAAATAAATGTGTGGGTGTTAAATAAAGATGATGCAAAATATTAAATTGAATCAGCCTGAGTCTATCTTGTTTAACATATCGATAGATAGAATTCCAGAGCTTCTTCCAGAAGTCCGGAGTATCCGTAAGACTTAGTTCGCTGACCCAATAATAACAAACCCCTGATGGGAGTTTAGAATCCCACTCTTGAAGCAATTTGTATACCTTGGATATTGCATGTGGTTGTATCACAGCTGTTAAGAGGAGGGTGATATTTTCCGACTCGAGGGTCGAAGATGAAAGAGAAGGGAGAAACTGGGACAGAGCCTTTCCCAGCTGCAGCCACTTGAAGAAGCAACTATCAGTGAAGCCATAACCAAGGCCACTGTTTTTTGTTTTTTACCGGAAAATCCGGTAAAATTCCGGAATTAGGGCTGACTGAAAACCGGTAAAAACGAAGATTTCATGGAATCTGGCATTTTCTATCAGATCAGTAAATCTATAAAAGTCTGTTTTCCTTTTAATTCCTTCCTGTACTATTTTCTGTTTGCTTTCTTTAATGCTCTGTATATTAAGTCTTCTTTAATTCTGATTATTTATGCACATATTAAAAGAATGATAATAGAATCCCGGTAAAATCCGGAAATTAGAGGAACAATCACCGGTGAAATTCCGGAATCTTAAGTCTTGAAAACGGAATTTAATTGTTTTAATCACCGTAAATCAGTGGCCTTGGCCATAACGCCTCTTTAGGTCATCAAAGGGCCGTAGTTTGCTCTGTTTCAAAAGGTCTGCAGCTGAGAAATGGCTTATCTATGGCCAAAAAAGAAGTGGTATTGTGGTACCACCAAGCTTGAAGTGGATATTTTCAAATATAGGTTGGGCATCCGAAGTCCACCACCTAAATCCAAGATGTTGTTGTAATTGAAGAAGGGCTTTCAGGGACCATCCCATAGGATTATTCTTAAATAATCTAGGGATATCAGACGGGGAAAGAAATAAAAGGGCTCGTAAAGAACAATTAGCCCTTTTAGCTAAATCATATTCTATGTCGTACCAAAGGGGCCTGTAATCTTAATGCATGTTGTCTCTATTCCACCAACCCAGCTTACAGACATGCTGTGCCACATAATATAAAAATACAGAAGGAGCGGCTAAACCACCCTTGTGCTTTGGGGCTGTCAGATTATGGTAGGACCTGCGAGTTTGTTTTCCTTGCCATAGAAAAGAATCAAATATTTTTTGCAACTTGATAAACCATTTTTTCAGAAGGTATATCCCAAGCATTCCCAAGGGGTATAATAACCTAGGTAAAACATTCATTTTTAAAAGGTTTATCCTACCCCACAGTGTCAAGGAGATTGATCGCCATCTAGGCAGATCTTCTGATATAGTTTGAACAAGAGCATCCAAGTTCTTTTGAATCATCAGTGAAAGGCTTATACAAATGTTAATACCCAAATACGGTAAAGACTTATCTTCCCAGCCCAAACCCAGTGAGCGAAAATCAACCATTATCACTTTGTTATTTAAGGGAAAGACTTTGGATTTTGTGCGATTTAGTTTATAGCCCAAGACCTTTGAGAAGTAATCTATTTCCTCGAGTATGGCTGATATGGAAACATCTGGATCTTCAACGTGTAACAACACATCATCAGCATAGGCAGAGCAGATATAGGTATCTCTCCCCACCTTGATACCCCTTAGAACGGATTCCCCATTAATTTACATAGGAGCGGTTCCAAATATAGATTAAATAAGAGTGGGATAGAGGACAGCCTTGCTTGTACCCTGCTCTAACTTAATACTTTGACAATACCCCATTGCATTTGACTCTGGTGGAGGGGGAGGAATATAGGATTTGGACCCATTTTATAAAGCCATCAGGTAAGCCAAAAGCTGACATAGTAAGGAACAGATAGTCCCAGGTTACTCTGTCGAATGCCGCATCGAGAGAGAGAAGTGTGGCTGGGGCATCGACTCTCTAACCTCCATCATAAGATGTAATAACTTTCTGAGATGGTCCTGAGAAATCTCCTTCATGAAACCAACCTGCTCCCTGCAAATCAACCTATCCATTACTTTGGACAGTCTACATGCACGACGATCTTAGCTAATATTTTACATCTGTATTCAATAGTGATATAGGGCGATAACTATCTAAATTTAAGGGTCTTTACCTGGTTTCAAAATTAAAGTAATTGTTGCCTCGAAAAAGCTCGAATCCGATACCCCATGGTCATACCAATAATAGAAAACCTCTAACAGAATTGGGGCTAGATCTGACGAGAGGACTTTGAAAAAATTACTAGGGTAGCCATCAGGCCCAGGAGACTTATCAAGGGGCATCTGCTGAATAGCTTGACGGATCTCTAAAGTTGTTATTGGGGCAACTAAGACTGTAGCCTCATCCGGGGAAATCTTTGGTAGAGAGACTGATTGCAGAAAATTATTAATATCCGATTTTGAGGTCTCAATCTGAGTATCTTTTGAGTATACCTTTTGAAAAAAAACCCTAAAGGCTTCCGCCATGATATATGGAGCTGTACAAATTTGGTCTCCCTGAGAGGTACGAATTCCTGCAATATGTTGAGCTAAATCCATTTGTTTTATCCGCATTGCAAACAACTTTCCGGCCTTCTCTCCTGTGTCCAGATATTGAAGTTTTGCTCGCAACAATGCAAGCTCAGCTTGATGCAAGGCAAGCCCTGAATATTGAGCCTGCAACTTATGCAGTTTAATCCTCTCTGTGTCGGACTAATGTTGAGACAAACTGTGTTCGATTTGGCTAATTTGGGTTAGCAAGGAGTCCATCTTATTCCTCTGAATAAGTTTTTTCCTAGAGGAAATCTTAATTAATTCCCCCCTTAAGGAACACTTCAAAGCCGCCAGATCATATCCTTTTGAGTTATTGAATTTTGGTTAGTCTGCAAAAACAAATTAATGTAATCTTTAATTGTTTTTAAATGCAGTTCTTCCTTTAGAATTTGGCAATTTAGTCTCCATTGCGGTGATCGCCGGGACAGAGAGGATGGTCTAAACAATACACTAACCGGGGCATGGTCCGAAATGACCCTAGCTGAAATATCAGCCTCTATCATGTCAGGGATCGCTACAGAGCTAACTAAAATGTAATCAATTCTTGAATAAGAATTGTGAACTGGGGAATAGAAGGAATACTGCCTCCCAGGATTAAGGACACGCCATATATCCACTAAAGCTGCATTGTTTATAAGACCTTCAAAGCCCTTTGTGCCGGGATAAGCTCTTCCTCCTATTAAAAGTTCTATCCAGGTCGTTTTGCAGTACTAAATTCCAATCACCTCCAATGACTGTCAGTTGATGTGTGTCTGAAACTACCCGCTGCAGCAACATTGAGAAAAAGGAGGGGGAGTCACTATTAGGGCCATAGACAGAGCCTAACAATAAGGTTTGTGAGGCTAATTGTGCTTGTACAAATATATATCAGCCTTCCGGGTCCCAGTATTCATTCAGAAATTGAATGGGGACGCCTTTAGCTACAAGTATGGCCACTCCAGCCCTTCTGGTCGAGGCCCCCACCCCATATATCTGGGCAACCCATGCCCTCCTGAAATACTGCACATCACCCTTCTTCAAATGGGTTTCCTGAAGGAGGGCAATATGTGCGCCCAAATGATGCAGATGCCTTAGAATCACTTGCCGTTTAGCCCTATCCTTGGCTCCCTTAACATTCCAACTTATAAACTTATATATTTGACTCATCGTATATAAAAATAAGAGTCGTTAAGTGCATAGAGAGAGATCTGGAGATATTAACACTCTCCCAAGGGCCAGTTAAGTAGATAACAGCATTTTCATACCAAAAGAAAATGTGCTTTCCCAACAAACTGTAACAAGTGACAGATTTTTTTTACGTCTTTCAAAAATAAAATTGTTTCTAAAAGTATGTTTGTTTGTTTTTTAACTAGTGTTACTGTGCGTCCCCCCATCCCAATTGCCATAGCCATTGCCATGGATGTGCAGTCAGGATGACAAGCTGACAGTGTGATGGGGCAGTTCTCTGGTGCCTCAGAACTTCTGCAGAAATTACAAACCACTGCTGCAGAAGTTTTGCAACAAATGGTTATCCTGCCACAGAACGTGGTCCCAAAATGCTGCAGAAAAGTAGGGGCTTTGCCTATGTTTACCTCCTGTGCTATTTTTTCCTCCGTTTGCACCTTTGCACTCCTAACTGCTTTCCCTGCCTCACTCTGTTTATCCAGGTACACTACCCTGTCCTCCTCCTTCTGTGTTTCCTTGTATTTCCTGAAAGCTATCTTTTTAGCCCTTATCTTCCCAGCCACCTCCTTTGAGAACAATAGTGGTTTTCTCTTTCTCCTTACCTTGTTTACTTGCATAATGCAAAGGTTTGTCGCTTCCACTATGGCTCCTTTCAGATGGGTCCACTGTTCTTCAACTCCGCCTTCCCCCATTCATCCCTCCCTGCCAGGTCATTCTTGAGACATATCCCCATATTAGTAAAGCCCACCCTCCTGAAATCAAGGACACTCAATTCTGTGTGGCTTGACTCCTTATTTTATTTATTTAGTTTTTGTTGACCGGGTAAGTGCACTAGACAAATCCTGCCTATTTTCAAGCGCGACCTGGGGGAGGGGGATACAGATGAATGCCAACTTTAGTGAATGACACTGTACTCATACTATACCACACCATGCGATGATCACTGGACCCCAGTTGTCCACTCACCCTGACTTCTGCAGTTCTTTTCCTGCTGGTGAGTACCCAGTCCAAAATTGCACCCTCCCAGGTGGGCCCTGGCACTAACTGCCTGAGGTATCTCCCTTGCATGGAGTACAGAATGTTCCTGTTCCTGGCTGAGGCAGCAGCTGGAATGCTCCAATTCACATGTGACAGATTGAAATCATCTACCAAACAGCATCTCCCATTTAGCTACCATAGTGTGGGTGGATTCCACTAAAACCCTGTCCACCTCCTCCTCCTCCTCCTCCTGTGATGGAGGTCTGTATATCATGCCTGTATGAAAAGCTGTGCCATTGCACATCTCAAGGGAGAAGCACAATACCTCCACCCCTCAACATTCCCTGTATCTAAGTCACTCTAATACCCTCCCTGGTGTAAAAAGCCAACCCCCCTCCCTTTTTACCCTTCCTGTCTATCCTAAACAGAGTATAAACTGATATTGCTACATCCCAGTCATGGTTTTGAGTATACCAGGTCTTGATAATAACTACAATGACCAGGTTAGCTTCCATCATCAAGGCTACCAGGTCTGGGATTTTATTTCTAAGGCTGTGGGCATTAGTCTTCATGGCCTTCCATGTTTTGCCATTACTCCTTTTATCATCCCCCCTTTATCCTTTTTGCCTCCTCCATTTGTCCTTCCTGTTTTTAACCCTCTTCCTCCTGTCCTCTGCTGTTCCCCCTTTATGAGTTTAGTTACTTCTGGTGATATCATAACATTATGGTCCTCCATGTTGACTGCACTATCCTGTGGGGGTAGGCAGTTTTATTCTCCCAACTTCCTTCTGCTATACCACCCCCCGGTGGCTAGTTTAAATGCTTGCCAATGATGAAACATTTAAACTATTCACTGAGGAAAACAGTCCCCTCCCTGGATGGATGTAGGCTGTCGCCCTTGTACAGGTCCACATTCTTCTAGGTGGGTCCTCAGATGCCAATGAAGTCAAAACCTTTCTCTCTGCATCAGTTCTTCAGCCAAGTGTTGAAGTCCCTGGTGCAGAAGTTCCTAGCCTCTCCTTGTCGTGGACAGGCAGCACCTCTGAGAAGGTAATGGAGCTTGTTACCTGCCCTGGGCCCCTCCTCAACTCCCTGAACTCCTCCTATACCCTTTATATCCCTGCCTTATCCCTAGCCAGGTCATTTGTTCCCAGATGGACAATGGACAATGACATCAAGATCCCCCCTCCTCACTACTGGCGTGGCAAGTCTCTGGATCCTCCCCATCCCTCAGAGCTGTGCTTCCTGGTTGGCACTTTACCTCCCTTTCCTCCACTGTAAGTTCCCAAATCCACTCCCTGGACTATGGAGTCCTCTGCTAGGAAAAGCTTCCTCTCCTTTGGGGTCTTCTACCACCTGCCTGTGGGAATCTCTTGAAGAGAACCTTCTCATCCTCCTTGGTCACAACTTGGGGGGACACTGTGGGATTCTCTCACTCCTCCAAAGCTGTGTAGGAGTTCTTCAGTTCCACTGGGTGAGGGATGTGCTTTTGATCCACCCGCCTTACCCTCCCTGAGTCCACTGTAATCCACCTACTCCTTCTGCTGGCCCACCTTTGAGGTAGTGGGTGTCAACTTGTTGGCCCCTGGTTGGGGGAGGAGATTCCCTGAAACCTAGTCAATTCAGCCTGGAGGCTGGGAATCTCCACCCTCAAACCAGAGAGGTGCCTGCAGATGGGACAGCATTGCAGATCCCAGAAAGTCCTTCTGAAGGCTGCTGCTCCACATCCATTGCACTGCACCATTACTCCCAACATGATCCCTTTCTGCTCTGCTTCTGTCTGCCCTGATTGCTGTTAGGGAACCTCCCTTCTCCTTAGTACTGTAACCCTTTTCCCAATGACTATTTACCTGGAACCACTAATGTACCATGCAGTGCTATACTGTATTATGTTTTGCAGAAGACATGCAAAAAAAAAACATGGGCCTTTAACCCAATATACTTACTCCTTATACATCAAATTACAGGGAAAATGCAAACTAAAACAAGTAATAAAAATAAAATCTAACAATCCTAAAACCAGGAAGGTATTATGAAGCAGTTCCTTCAAAAAGCATTTGGTCAAGCATTGTAAGTATGCATTTCTTACCCTTAGGTAGATAAAGGTCGAGTGAGGAAGGACTGCATCATCCTAGACATTATTGCAGTTTTCTCCATTCTGGCCTGTTTTGCCTTTCGGACCCAAGATCAAGATGGCTGTTTTCATTTTCCTGCCTCCATTTTGCAAATGTGAATGGCTGTTGTTTAATCCCTGCAATTTCATCTACCTTCCAGCAAGCCACCTTGCTCCCAGCGTTCAAAGGCCTGCTCAGACATGCTCCAACTGCTCCTTGTCTCTGCCTCTAACTTCTCACCAAGCTAAGCTCTGACTTATCTGCGCCCTGTCTTTCAATTTTATGCTTATATTAATTGTAATTACCCAAATGTGTTTGCATAACTGCACTCTTGAGCTATGAATCTGGCTCTAGTTCATTGTGTTTTGTTTTTAAATCACTTTCCTTTTGTACTTGTTCTTATTATACCCTGTTTCCCAGGTCGCATCTGGAAATGAGTCCTGGTTCAGTGTGCCTTTCCCAGTCACCAAAGTTTGAATAAATAAATAAACAACTAAATAAATATAAACAGAAGGAAAATCAATCTTTGGAAAAAAAATACAGCAGAGGATAATTTAAAGGACTGAGGGAAGAGAGGAGCATGCAGGCAGTAAACTAATGTTCTGTACCTTAATGCAGCAGTTGGTGCAATCGTCCATTCACTGAAGTTAGTGTAGTCTTCCAGAAATTTGCAGGATATCCAGCTGTTGCCAAAAACCAACACTGTAGCTTCTGTCCAAGAATCAGTGCTGTAGCTTTTTCCCTGTGTAACTGTTCTGTACCCAACACCGCTGCCTCCAGCCCTGTGCAGCCATGCTGTGTACCTGTTGCAGCTGCCACCCCCTCAATAATAATAATAAAAAATAATAGTTGCAGTAGTAAAATGCAGAGTTCAGAGAAATGCCCCACACAAGCCCACCCTAATCAGAAGATTGGAAAAAAACGCCCCACCAAAAAAATAAAATATTTACAGTTTTCATTGACAAGAACAAGACCCCATGGTTCAGCAACAAACAGTTTTCATCATTCAGGGGCCAACCCCCAATCTTTTCATTAACAGCCCTCACTCAATTAATAAAACATACATGTATATCTGTCCATGGATAAAGCACATTAATCTGGATCCAGCTCGCACTTTATCATGAACAAAACAGCTGACAAATAACCAGAAACTCATGTGATAAAAGCCATTTGTATTGCTGTTTTGTTTGAGCTTTTTATCTCCAACTAGTTATGACAGGGCAAAAATGCTGGTATATGCATACACTTGATTTTAAATTGGTTAAAGATACAAAGGATGATGGGAAGGATAACCTTATTCTGTAAGGTGGTCCTCGATTTCAGATCTCATTCTTGTGGATAATTAATTATACCTAATTTTCTGATCCTTGATCTAATTAAGAGGTACGACATTCTGACCCAGGGAACAAAACATATATGCAAGGATTGGTATCAGCTTTCCATGTTAGGAAATTCATAAGCTCGAGAATAGCAATCCTATGTTTCCTAATTGTCTATAAAATGAACTCTTAATTTGCATTTGGAATGTTTATTTCTTTATAAAAAAAATCAAACATTTAACCACTGGATTCATAGAACCATACATTTTATCAATTTCTCTAAAGTATAGCGAACAAGCACCAACAGTATTAAAAATAGCACTACCAAAACAGTGTGGCCAAATAAATCTATTGCAGATACATTACACCATTCTTGCCCATGCCATGCTCCATAAAAGTGAAGTATTGCTTGGTGGCATTCTAGATCATACGGGTCACTTTGATACATATCTAAAAATGGACTTCTACAACCTATTGCAACAACCTCCTAGTAAATGTAACCTCACAATCTATTGCACATTCAGATGGTATATATCCCACATAAACAACTTTGCCACTGAGACAGAAAACAACTGAAGAGATATTTTAAATTATAATCAAGCAAGCAATGAAAATTACCTAGCTAGCTATGCAGCTGGTAGACATAATTTACCAAAGAAGCAGAATCTCTTTTGAACTGGGGGCTGTATCTGCAAGTTGCACAAGGGTTACACTGGGATTCAGTAAGTGTGGTGGGATGCAAACATGTCATCTTCAGTTTTGAATTTCAGTGTAATACATCGTTGGGCCCGCTTACCCATTGAAAATGCCATCATTTATTTCCCTTATACAATGGTAGTGAAGTAGAGTATTATGACCCTCATTAACTGCCTTTATAGGACACAGCAAAAATGGTGAACCTTAGGTATTATATAAAATGATGGCAAAGTGTGGTACATGAGGATATACCATCTCGGGGTTGAACAAGCTTATAAAGGCCACTCGCCCTTTGGGCTTGTGATGTTATGGTGCTTGTTCCAGTCCCCAATTGTATTATTTCCTCATATACCACACTTTGCCATCATTTGTTCTCTGTGTTCTAACCACTATACTGCATTGCCATCATAATATTTAGCAGTATAGTTTCTACTTCATGGTAAGAAAACTTGCTCTGAACATATTCTGCCAGCATTTTCTGCTGTCTGAGTTTGGTCTTATTTTTGCAATGCACATAGTGTCTGAATTTACCAGTACAGAAAGTAGTGATACACATTAAAAATATGCCACTTATAGATTGCTCAGTAGAGCTACTAATTCCCCATGGAAACAAGTGAATAATTCATTAGCCCTGTAGGGACATTACTGGGATAAATTAGTGACTTTGCTTTAAAGTGGTATCATTTGGGTCTATGTGATAACGGCGAACGCCTAAAGGCAATCGCTGTTATTGCTCAGTCAGAGTGCCGAACACATTTTCGGCACTCTGACAACCCTGGCGCACTAGCACAATGGCACCAGAACATATTTTTACTACTTTCTGTGGGGGGTGGCTGTGCCCCCCACACCGCCCCGCAGGGAGGCTTCTCCCCCCACACCCCCTACTTAAGGATTCTCAAGTCCAAGGTGGTGCAAGTCGGGGGGGGGTGAAAGTAGCAAAATTAAAAAGGTTTGGGCCAGGAGCAATAAAAATCGCACCAGCGCCTGGACTCAAACCCAGTACCTCAGCCACTCCAGCCATTGCCCAATCCCCGATGCCATGCCGCAGCTCGACCGAGGACCCTGGCGCCACCTCCTACAGCCTCTCCACCCCCTCCCAGCCCATGCTCACTGTGCTCACTCCCACCTCCCCACGCGCGTACGTATACGACATCCTGTCACCTAGTTCGCCAACCCCCTCATCCGGTCGCCCTACCTGTCGGTCGCCGTGAGTGGATTGCGCGAGGAAGGTGTCACCGTAATGGATGGCGCCCTTCCTCATGCGCCCACTTCACAGGTTACCGTATCATTTTCATATGCTTGCTTCTCTCATCCTTTGCAATAATCAAATTCCCAATCCTCAGCCACAGAGAAGCAGGGTGGGTAACAGCTGGACTGTTTCAATCAAGCAGTTCCTAGTGACAATTTTATACCAAGAGTTAAAAATCCTCACTATGTATGCTTAAATCTGTTATATAATCAGCTTACATTCCAAATCCAGTGTATCACATACTCATTACTGTATATTATTTCAAGCAACTATGCCAAAAACATGCTTTTACATGCCAGAAACAACAATCGCATCAGTAATAGCATTTTGGGTCCCTTAATTGCTTGGTTGTTATTCATCTAAATTAATTAAATCTGTCATATTGCTGTGCTTACTTGCACGATGTGAATGGAAGCTGTCTGATGGGGGTATGGCAAGAAATATTGTAAAATACAGGCAACACATGGTCATCTGTATTCATAAAAAACAAAGCTTTATAACTTAATTGCTGGCACTTTCAATCTCCTAGATACTTAATATCAAATTATACAATGGCACTTCTCCAACTGGAATTCCATGAGTAAATCACACTATAACTCATGGATAAAGACCCAGTCATCCACACCTGCAATACTCATTAAAGAAATCCATCTGCCCCCTGACAATGAAATCGTCAGAACCTCCATGTTGGATTCTCTGTGAAGCGCAATGGAAAATCACATGAAAAGCCTGCATATGAAAAAAATACACTGCCTCGCTGAAGAAGTATAAAAGAAGTCTCACAGTCTACTGGAAAACCACCATCTCACCTCCTTTTAAAATATGGACTGTTCCCAATGAGACCATTAGCTGGCAGCTCCTCTAACAGTCCCTTCCTCCAGCTTCTGTTCCAGTCAGTGCTGCCTCCCATACCAGACACTCCCTCATGCCTTGGTTGCACTGCCTTAGCTCCCCATTATTAGTGCACGACTCCCATGCTCTCCCGATACCATCCCATTACCTAAAGTGAAATAAAAAAAACACCTCAGGTCCTAGTCAACTTGCAGAAATACCTTTCCTCCCTTGCTGTTCCTCCCCCCTACAATGTTGGTCTCTCAGTCCGCCTCAGCTGCCACCCCATGCATCTTCTCAGCTGTTGTCGTTGAGTTGACACCCAAAAAAAACAGTGCTGTAGCAAGCAGAGGTAGGGGTAGATGTGGTGTGTGTGTGTGTGTGTGTGTGTGTTGGGGGGGGGGGTCAGTGTGTTTCCACCAAGCAACAATGAACTATCTTACATACAGAAGAAGGCTACTACACAGAAAATCAATAAAAAATGTTTCTTTGAAAGAAAAAACAATTTGATCTTTTTAAAAAATGTTCAATTCCTACCCATTTTATAATTGCAATAAACCATTCCAATTATGCTGGATTTCATTATGTGTGGGATTTGGTCACTCATCCTGTGGCCTCATGACCAAACCACACCAGGCATTAAGTAAATCCCAGCATAACCCACATCACATTGAAGTTTATTGCTTAAGCCACCCACACCTCTGATAACAGCTGTCAGATTTCTTATCAATAGATTTCCATTCTGAATACACTTTGCACAGTTTCACTGCATAACAGCAATGATTTTTAGATTATTTATGGCACAAATTAAAGTTGCAGTGTCTCTTGCAAAAAGCCAAAAAGAAAATACTAGCTATAATATAAGTGCCACAGACAAAAATCTGTCTGATACTGGAAAGGTAGCTGTCATTTTGCACAAGATATGGGGCATTTGAAACTCAGTCTGAACGTTCTGCAAACCTACTTGCTGAGTATGAGCAAACTAGCAAAGCACAGTTTGCAACTTAGTAGACACCACATACCCTACCCAATTATGCACCCTTCACATGTGTGCAAGGGGCACCACCTATTAATTAAAGCTACACTGACCTCTTTTTTTTATTTTACATTTGAAGCAAACCTTCCAAAAAGAAACGACGTTAAGATGTTTAGCCTGGACAGTCCTTAAGGTCAGTCAGTCAATTATGCTGCTTCATCTTTTGTACAGCTGTTCAGATTCGGTGCCTGTTTTTAACCCCTAAGAATGTTTCTACGTGGAAGTGCTATGATTTAACCAGTTGCAGAGTCTGATCCCAGTGCCTCTGGTTGGCACCTTGGCTTTTCAACATGTGAAAAATGCTAACAGGACTCGGCTTTAATATTAGCATTCAGTGGAACAAACTTTTAAATCTGCAGTGTCCTTTTTTTTATTTTACGTTTGAAGCAAGTCGCTTCAGTCCTGTTATTATTTTTCAGATGTTGAAAAGGCAAGGTGCAAACCAGAGTCTGGTAGAGACTGCATGCTGCATTAAAAACATAACTGCATCAACTTTTTGTTTTTGCATTATCTGTTTATACTCTCCCCTTGTGTCTGACTGGCCTCTCCTTCGGGCCACCAGGGACTGACTCACCACCCCCCTTTGGGAACCCCCATCCCCCACCTCATATCATTGCCTACCTTGCGGCTTAACTTGCTTGGCCCTGGGTGCTGCTGAGGTTAGTCTGTCCAGGTGCTCCATGGTGACGAGTGTCTGGGCAGTCATATTCCGGTTGATCAAGATGCTATTTTTCTCTGGTTTTCTGAGCCCCTCCTGTTGTGCCACTCTTGTAGTACTCCCGGTCTCCACCAGGGGCCACTACTGAATGAAGCAAACTCTCCAACCCACCCCAGGAGAGGAGAGCAGTCCTCAGGATGCTCAGTCCTTCTCCTTTCTCACTGACCCCTGGCATCCCGAGTCCATTCCCGAACCCGGGTCGAAGGTGTGGCATGAGGTAAGGCATCCAGCGTCTCAACCCTCAGCACCACCTGGCCGGTCTCACTTAGGCTTTTTGATCTTTTGCTGTTTCCCTGTTCAGTGCCTTGGCCCCAAACCTACTGAACAGAGTCTTCTTACACAGTGCTGTTGTGCCTTTACCTATTATAGTATCACCAAAGAACCTTGTGGCTCTCACTATTAACACAAAAACATAGAATTTGTCAGCAGATAGATACTTCTTTGGTTCATCCCTCACATGCCTTCTGAGCCAACCCCTTCCAGCTTCATAGCATGACCCCTTGTCCTTGAGTCCGTCTTTTTATGGAAAATACTACCTTCTTGTACCTTAACACCTGTCATGTACTTGAACCATATCAGCGACCTGACATTCAGCAGGGGTTTAATAGGATTGGAGCCTTCCACTTCCTCTTACAAACTGTGTGAGTCCCAGCAAATCTGTCACTTTTCAATTTGCCTTAATTGAATACTATTGGAGAGCTGCCCACCCCCAATCTAGGATACAAGTGTGCAGAGCAAGGAACAAGGACTTGGGGAGCGGGGGGCTCCCAAATCCTCACCCAACAAATCAGGAACAAGAAATAAAGGTCCAGTAATAGCAAGCATTTGTCAATGCCAAACGTTTCCTTGCATGGTTTATGTGGCAGGTGTATATTGTGTTAGTTAAACTTCTGGTGGGAGGAAAAACCTGCCTGAACTATGTTTTGCCAAGCTGTCATATTTAAGACAGCATTTGAGTACATAAGCTTGGGTAATAAGGCTATTTTGAAAATGTGGGGTGCATCACTGGCCTGGTTGCACTGAGGCTTGAAGCACTGGAAACCACACCTTGCGCCATGCTGTTGACCCGTGTTCGGGAGTGAGTGCAGGCCACTGGGGGTCAGTAGGGGAGGAGAAGGATCAAGCATCCAAGTGACAGCTCTCCTATTCTAGGGAGAGGGCCGACCAGTTGTTGGTGCATGCCTGGCCCCTTGCAGCAGCTGGGAGGCTGGCACACTGATGCTGTAGGCATAGGGTCAGAGGCAGGGCAGATACCTGATGGGGTACACACACAGGAGCATGCATGGCACCTTCACTGGCATCCTAGCACACTCTGCCCCTGAAGGGGAGAAACTGGGAGGAAAAAAGCTCATGGCAGATGATGGAGGGAGCTCACAGGTCCCACCCCCGAATAGTCACAGTGCCAACCCCTGTGCTGGTGGGCCCCTAGCTGACCCTGCCAAGAGGGTAAGCCCAGGGGGTAGCTGGTCAGCGTTGGCTGGTGGATATCAGAGAATGGGCCTGGGGTTCCCTCCAGATAGAGATGCCATGGAGCAGGAGTACAAATAATCAAAAAAAAAAAATGTTGGGTGCAAATATTTAAGATTTCCACAGTCACTAGCATGTGTACTGCAACTGCAACAAGTGGGAATAACTTTGTCATTTATTCATATTTTGACCCTAAATGTTAAACATAGTCTTCCTATTACCCCACCTCATGAACCCTGTAGGTGAAAATGTTCAAATCTGTGGGAAAATGGCATTCCACGCCACAGGTGCAAAATCACATTATGGGCAGGATGTGAAAAATTACAGCTGTACTGGTCATGAAGTGTTAATTAGTTGGTTAGTTAGTTAGTTAAAACTTTATTTTTAGACAGGATAAAACTTTACATCCGAGGACCTATTTTCAAACTTGTCCTGTTGCATAAATACACACGTTACAAAAACAATTCGCATTACATACATATAACATTATCACTCAAATTACAACTGTCATTAATTCTAACCTAACATGCCATCTATTTTTAAGTTCATCAGCTATACACCCAATTCATTCATAAAATGCTGGCACAGAGACTACATAAGTGTACAATTATAGATATTTATATACATGAACATTCCTGGGAAATATTCTTTTCCACTTTGGATTTAAAAGTAGATATTCTCGTTAGATTCCTCATTGTTGGTGGGTAGTAGTGGGTGAAGTGGGCTCAATCTGCTCTGTGAAGCATTTCGCGGAGCACAGGCGGATTCGCAGAGTGCTCTGCAATGCAAAGCAGAGTACTTCACGTTATAATGAGGAATGTGAAGTGCATTAGAAAAAGCGACTTTGTGTTACCCCGCCTCCACTGGTCACTACTCTTTCAATCTTTAAGGCGAAGTACATTGGTGGCAGTTCACTTCGCCTCACTTCGCCTTGTTTTTGAGCTCCAAAGGCGGATTTTGCAGTGATTTTTGGGAGTTCAGGTTGCATGGGCTCTATATTGATCTGCACAGCCTCAGTTCGGGGTAGTATGAGTAGGAAGGAGTAGGAGACAGTGTGCTCGGATAGCTGTCTGTAGGAATCTTTTAAAAGCTGTTCAGAAAGCATTTTTGCTGTTTTGGGGGATCCAACTGTAGTTCATCGATTGTTGGAAACCCTCCTGTGCTCACATCATTGAACGTTTTTGTTTGTGTGTGGATTTTAAATATCAATTTACAACATTGAGTGTGTGTGGTGAAAGACAGTGAAGTGTGCTGTGTGGGGGAGGGGAGTATCTGTGTGTAGGTAGATTTAAGTTGGAGAACTAGTGATTTATTTGCGTTTTGGTTATATTTTTGTTACATAACTGACTGTGTTACTGTACACATAGTAAAATTGTTAGTAATAGTACAAATTTTCTTGCTGTTTGTTGTGTGAATGTGGTACAGCACTTCATAAGATCAGGTTATTTAAATTACAAATTTACATTAAGTAGCAGTACACTGAACTTTTGCATTTGCATCGCATTCCTAGTTCAGCATTGTACACAAACTGTTCTGTGTTGTGTGTGCAGTGTTGCGTGCATCAAATATAATACACCTTTTAAAATTTGTGACACAGACTAGTGTAAGTGCAACTGAGCGCAGCAGTATGAACCTGCTATCCACTGCAGCTGCCTGATTTTGTATTGCGATCGTGTTCTCTGTTTTTAGTTTTGCTGCTTGTAGTGCCATAAAAATCAGCACTGTCTGTATTCAGTGCTCCCCAACCCCCATGTTGAAAAGGTATTTTATACCAGACTGGATTGTTTTTGTGACCCCATCAGCACCACTGGTTACTGAAGTTGTTTTAATTTAATGACAGTGTCACAACACAGTAGTCTGTTATCTGTTGCTGAAGCCACAGTTGTTTATTTTGCTTCACATCCAGCCAGCATCCCTCTAGTCAGAAAGTGAACGTATCAAAATCTGAATTTGGTAATAATATTTGTGTTTGATCCCCCAAAATGCCTGCAAAGAGACGTGCAAGTAAAGCTGTTTCTGGCCATGGCAATGTTGGCAGTAAGAGGGTCTGTGGGCGTGGTAGTAGTACACGGACGGAGAAGTGCATTGCTGATGTGAGGAAAGGTATTTCTCCTGCAATGTTTTTTACAGCCCAATCAGTAGCTTCACTCATAGTTGGAGGAGATGATGTTTTCCCAGCCAGTGGTGTTAGTGTTACTGGTGTTAGTGGTGGTGGAGGTAGCATTAGCATTGTTGCATCAAGTTCTAATTCTGACCAGTGTACCATATCCAAACATATTGAGTGCGAAGCAGTGCAAGTGACAGCGTAGATGATGTCATACTTCCCAGTAACATCCCATTAACTGAACCTGATTCTGATGATTATGTCAACAATAGCAAACAATGTGATATTCCATCCACCGTGGCACGTAATGTCACGCATTTTCTATGCAGTGATTCACAGTGTGCTGAAAAAATACCAGGTGATGGTGGTGTAGATGCTGATGATGAATGTGATGATGCTGCTGATGATGATGGCGCCGTAGATGCTGATGAGGAATGTGATGATGCTGCTGATGATGATGGCGGTGTAGATGCTGATGATGAATGTGATGATGCTGATGATGATGATGGCGGTGTAGATGCTGATGATGAATGTGATGATGCTGCTGATGATGATGGCGGTGTAGATGCTGATGATGAATGTGATGATGCTGCTGATGATGATGTTGCTGTTGTTGCAACATGCAGTCCACATGCTAACATCCAAGCAGAAGATGTGGATGTGTGTGACAGTGTCGTTGATGAATATGATGATGATGTAATTGACCCCAGTTGGGAACCGGAGAAAAATAAATTCAAAAAGGCTGTGTTTGAGTCTGTTTGCAGGAATCCCACCCCCCATGTAAAAACTTGTGATTTACCGGTTTTAGTTGATGATGATGACCCAGTAATTAATATGATAGGTAGTTGTGGTGGTCAGTTGCAGTCCAGGTGTGCAGTGCCCGAATCATCACATGCACCCCCCTACTTCAGTGCTTAAAATAACAGACTTAAATAAGCCATCTCATGGACATGTTAAAAGCAGAGCATCACAATCCCTTGTTTGGGATTTTTTTGTTCAAGATGCAAATGATGAGTCAGTTGCAATCTGCCAGGTTTGCCATGTGTATGTGAGTCGAGGTAAAAAGGGGAGCCGTCTGGGCACAGGAGGACAGCATACGCATCTTAAGAATAGGCACTTGGCACTGTGGACCCAGCAAAAGCTGGCAGCTAATACCGCAGTGGGGCATTCACCCTCGTCACCAGCAACCATAGCGAGCATGTTATCCCCTTCCATGACTGTTAAGCCCAGTAGGAAATTAAATGTGTGCAGTAGTGCAGTAATAAGAGCAGAGGATTACTACAGGCATGATGAGGTGGAGGACCATAATGACTTTGAAATGTTGTCCAGTGCTGGTGAGAGTAGCAGTTTTGGTGGTGGTGGTGGTGGTAAATGCAGTATGTCTAGTGCAAGTGGTACATCAATCCCAGTTGGCAAATCTGGAAAAATAACATAATTTCTGGGTTTGTCATCATCACCTGTGCAACCATTTTCATCAAATGTCCACACTCCACCCCCTGCCAATGCCATTCATCACAGAGCACAACCATTTGTGACCAACAACACACCCCATGTAAAACGTTTAAGTCAGCCTACGTTACAGAGTGTTTTTGCGCATAAGCTGAAGTACCCCCCCAATCATACAGTGTCACGTGAACTTAATGCTGCTGTAGCGGAAATGCTGGCAATTGATCTTTTGCCCTTCTACTTTGTGGAGAATTCTGGGTTCCGGCGGTTTGCTGCCCGTGCCTGTCCAAAATGGAAAGTCCCATCCAGGACATACTTTTCTACCCATGCTGTTCCCGGGTTGTTCCGCACTGTCTCCAACTCAGTAAGACATGCCCTTCAACATTCCTCCTCTCCATTCATCAATTTAAGTATGGATATGTGGACAAGTGGCAAAACAGCGGGGAGTTCATATCTGTGTATAACTGTACACTGGGCGCAGGTGCCAGGGGTTATTTGTAATGCTGGTAGTGTGAATAATCAGTGCAGTAAGGTGGATTGTCATGGTAGCAATCTTCCTGGAATTTGCCAG
The DNA here is from genome assembly GCA_016271365.2 of Neoceratodus forsteri. Lineage (NCBI taxonomy): Eukaryota > Metazoa > Chordata > Ceratodontiformes > Ceratodontidae > Neoceratodus > Neoceratodus forsteri. Next base: position 651,186,666 of record CM057450.1, on the reverse strand, counting down.
CATGCAACAATTGCTATGCACAGTGTGACCTGTTCACACACTGGTGAGAACATGTTGGACATAGTACTGACTGAAATTAACAGATGGCTAAACCCTCTGTCCCTGAGAGCTGGGTTCATAGCAAGTGACAATGGGTCAAATGTGGTGAAATGCATTACGAATGGTGGTTTTTTTTGTGTTCCATGCAAGGCCCACTGTTTAAATCTTGTGGTTCAGGAGTTTCTGCAGCACCCTGACATAAAGGAAATGCTGACCATTGCATGATGTATCGTCTCTCACTTTTCAAGATCTGGAAAGGCCTGTGACCAACTGCAGCAGTTGCAGATACAAAACAGCCTGCCTCAGCACCGCTTGAAGCTGGAAGTTGTCACCCAATGGAATGCCACATTATACATGGCAGAGAGGTTGTATGAACAATACAAAGCCATCACAGACTATCTTGTGATGCACACTAGCCGTGACAGTTCTGGGCCTCCATGTCTATGACGACTGAACAGTGGTGCATCATGGACTCTGTAATAACAATTTTGCGGCCTTTTGAACATGCCACACAGGCAGTGAGTGGTGAGTCTGCCTCTATTAGCCAATCAATTCCACTGCTTCAGGTGCTGAGGCAGACATTGGTGAATGTACAGCATAGCCTTGATGTTGCCGGAGATGGTGGTAGCAGTATGATGCTGCAACACATGTTGACAGTATTCGACCAGAATCGTCACATTGTGAGCATTCAGCATAGTGACAACTTTGCCATGGCAACAATGCTGGACCCACGATACAAACGTGGAATTGCATCAGTACTGGAGGGAGGGCCTTAACAGGTAAAAAATATCAGTGGTCAACTGGTTCGCTTGGTTCATGGGGCACAGAAGTCACGTGCCAAGGTTTGCAAACCTCAGCAGCATAATCCAGCTGAAGGTGTAGCTGGAGGACCAGCAAGCATATCATGAAAGGGTAAGGAGACTGTAGTTCCAGGTGGTCTGTCATCCAAAGTGGGTGGTGTCAACCTGCTTTGGGAGGCTTTGTCCCAAGTGGGTATTTGTGAAATAAATGATTCCAGAGAACAGGTTGATGCATCAGCAATTGGACTTAGTGCGGCACAGAGAATGGTTGAGTCATATTTGTCTGAAAACAGGCATCTGACAATAAGTGAAGATCCTCTTTTGTATTGGAGTGGAAAGGTCAGTGAATGGCCAGAGCTGACTGCAGTGGCACTGAAGTACCTCACATGCCCACCCTCCAGTGTAAGTGTTGAGAGGGTATTCAGCTCAGCAGGTGCAATAGTCAGAGATCGTTGCACAAACCTGTCTCCTGCAAATATTAGTTTGCTAACATTCATTAAAATGAATGAGAGGCACATACCAGCACAGACAGCAACCTCGGTATTCGTACCCCGGCCTAGTCAGGGTGGTCTTGCTGATGTGGAAATGGAGCATCCTGGTGGCACTGGCAGTGGCTGCCTGAAATGGCCCACCACTGATGTAGATGATGACACAATGGAGAAAGAATTTCCCAGTGGTCAGACTTCAGACATCGGTGACTGTGAGGGCAGTTTTCTTTATGAGGATGACGATGTGGCTAATGTTGGCAGGTTTTAACTGCAGTATTTAAAAGGCGGTGTGCTCCACCCACCCCAGGTGACCACCGGGACTGATGTTATGCAAGTCTGCCACCATGAGTCTGTCTGCCCCCCACGGACCACCACCACCACCACCGGGACTAATGTTATGCAAGTCTGCCACCATGAGTCTGTCTGCCCCCATGGACCACCACCCCCACCACCACTGGGACTGATGTTATGCAAGTCTGCCACCATGAGTCTGTCTGCCCCCCATGGACCACCACCACCACCAGGACTGATGTTCTGCAAGTCTGCCACCATGAGTCTGTCTGCCCCCCATGGACCACCAGTGCACCACCACCACCACCAGCTTCTTAATATTTAAACCATAAAGTAAGTATGTACACTCATGTTTGTTATGCTGCCTCACTTCCTTAAGTCATATGTTTTGTTTTCTGTAGCTTTTCAGAGCCACAGTGGCAAAACACATACAGTACACTTCTTTTGTTCCTTTTACAGGAGAACAAAAACAGGCTCCATTGCTAATACTCGTTAGGAAAGACGCTGTAGCTATACCGTACAGAGAGGAAGCGATGTAATGTCCATGTGAAATCCATTCTGGTAAGTATGAAGATTTTATTTCATCAGTTTCATTGCTTTGTAAAGACTGATGCAAACATTGCACACAATAGGTTGTCTTAGTAGTTGACACGATGTGTCTCTGAAAAGTAACTTGACAATAGGGATTGAGATTTGAGAACCAGGGAGGGACACATAACAATGAAGTTGTAACTTGTAAGAAGTCATTCATTTCTTTTTTTTAGGAAACTTCGAGATGCTTTGTTGTTCTGTCAAAGTGGCCTTATCCAAAAAAGTTCTTCAACATCAGGCACACCCCTTCCCCGAGCTTGGGCACACATGCAACATGCAGAAGTCATTTCATTAGATGACCATGACCATCAATAACAACCGGACTCCAGAAGGATGCTGATGAAATCTGTGAAGAAGTAAAAAAATAAGAAACTTTTACAGACAAAACTGAAAATATGATTCCCCCACCCCCCCAAAAAAAAGAATTACTTACCTTCATGTGCTTGAGAGTTATCCGTTTCCATTTAAGTGCAAAAAATTCTCATTGAGCACTGGAATGTGCACATCAACAGTTTATGAGTCACCTGTGTGATGCAGAACAATAGCATGAGTACATGCCCATGTCAAGTTCAACCCCCCTCATCATCACCTACAAAATACACAACCATATATCTATATATATACGTATATATATCTACTCACCAAGGCTACTATTAGTGTACATCCAAAGGGTACCTTTCAATCCAGTTGAGATGATCACATTTCATTTAGTGGAATCATCTCGCACAACACATTGGACCAGCAACATGAACTTCACAGTCATCATTTTATACTGGGGTATGTGCTGAAACAGTCTTGTTTCACTTTGTTACCACTTGTCAATTTTCTGCACACAAGGATGATGCATTGTGGGCCTGCAGAAAAAATCTGGGGACGCCGTGCCACTTTTGTTTGTTCTGTGATTGTTACTGTGTGCTCATAGTCATGATGTCATAGTGAAATTTTTACAATAAAAGCAGCATTGCAAGAATGTCCTCACAGTTCTGAACTGTACTTTTTAATGCTACTTTAAATTGCCACAGCAACCACTACTTACGTCCGAGTCGTCAGTGACTTGAATGATATGATTCTTCTCACAATTTATGTCTGCTTCTCTTACTCCTACTTTTTTTCATGTATGAAACCAAAATGAGCACATCTTCCAATATTGTTCAGACCAGCTTTGTATTTATTTGCAGCTGCTTTTCAATAACTATTGTTCCGTGGTGTCATATAAAACACTAACTGATGCATAACTGTTAGTTAACAACAGAAGTTATATATGACAATTATCTGATGTGATGGAGAAAAGCAGAGGAAAACAATGACAAAGACCTGGTCACACTCACTGTCAGCAGCACCAATTTAAAAGGAATGCTCCTTTCATTATTTCACACATGAAAAAGGTAGTACAGCACACTCAACTACTGCAAATTATCGTATCATTCCAGTCAGTCAGGATGTAAGTAAAGGAAGTTGTAACATAGCACAAAAAAATATAGGTCAAAGTTATCAACAGATTGTTGCACTGCTGCTTTACAGACAGTTACCACATTACACAGTTATGGTGATGCACATAAACTAATATGTGGGGACATTACTACCACTGGAATATTTCTTGCTCCACAGAGTGCAAAATATGTCTGTGAAAACCACCCATAATTTCATTACAGTAAGTCACATGATGGAGGAATTAACAATCTGAAAAGCAACCCACATTTGTGCCACACTTCCTCAGCAACGGTAAGACGTGATGCCAGGGGGAGTGCAGGTACATGCTCCACTATAGTGAATGTCCAGCAGCTATCCCAAGCAATGTTTCCTAATGTTATACGGTTCACTTTGTGGTGAAATGTGAGATGTTTCCACTAACAAGGCTCTTCTTACTGGAAATGTGGCCACATATTTCACAGCAAACTGACCATTAACATAAAGAAACATTCGCAAACCTGCACAATCGGATATTCACTGTAAGGAGAACGCACACGCGCTCTCCCTGCCATCATGTCCTAATGTTGCTGAGAAGGGAGGCAGAATGTGGGCACATTTTCAGAGTGGTAATGCCTCCATCACGTGACTCACTGTAATACATTTATGCATTGTTTTAAAAAAAAATGTATTGCACTATGTGGTGCAAGAAATATTCCCCAGGAAGGGAAAATGTGAATGATTTAATAATAACCAACAAAAAACACACAACAAAAGTACAACACAGTAGTGGGGTGGTGTCAGGGGGTGGTGGTGGGTGTGGGGGGGCAGAAAACAATGCCCAGACTTACTATGGCCATGGGATGCCATGGTGGTTCAGCAGCAGGTGCAGCACTGAAAGTATTTGCTGCTGCTGCACTTCCACTCTGGTAACCTGCTGCTCCAAAGCACTGAAACACTTGTTTTCCTCCAGTGCTGCCCACACCAGAAAGAGGTCAGACTGGCTAACAGGGACTGTGCCAGGATCCACTGCAGTGGGTAATCCAGGTAGTGGGGCTGGTGGTGGACAGGGTGGTGCTGGTGGCCATGGTGGCAGTGGTGGTGGTGGAGCACCTGATGTACCCCTCCTCCACCTGCTGCGGTGGTGACTGCTGTGAGGCACATCTTCCACCCCAGCAGCACCTTCAGCCACTGCCACGGAAGGGCCAGCAGATGGATGCATGGCCCCTTCCATAGCAGCCTGCCAGTCTGCCCTGTGGTGATTCATTATGTGGGTGCGCTGGCTACCGGTCCCCAAATGTGTCCCAGGGGGCCCACGGTGCACCAGCACACCACACACACACAGCACTGCACCACTGTGCTGTCTCCCTCCACACAATTAAAAAACTCCCACACTGGGGAGCTGCGGGGGGGGCCAGACACAGTTCGCACTTGTCGGGCATGAGTCCCACCACCACCCACAATTGCTGGGGCCACCTCCTGTGGTTGTGGAGGTGGTGGAAGGGGTGCTGCTGAAGCCCCAACAGCTTCTGCTAGTGGAGGTGGCGGAGAAGGTGGACAAGCAACGGCCACCGGTGGCATTGATGCTGCTGCTGCTTCTGTTGCTTCCACGGGGGAAGCAACACTGGCCAGGAGTCTGGAGTGGTCCAACATAACATGACCACACCGCTCCCCCATAGGTCTTCACTCCTCTTCTCCTAACGCTCCCACGTGCCAGCGACTCTCCTTCTCCGACTCCAAAGTGACCCTCCATCCTCCTGGGGCCACGGGACGACACACGCACACACACACACACACAGACAGTGGACACACACACATGTATACACACACACACACACACACACACACACAGTCAGTCACACACAAAACAAAAACAAAACTTATACAAAAAAATTCACTAACCAAAAAAACACTAAGACAATACAAACACTAAATAAAATAGCTTTTATAAAAGCTGTTTGATTGTTATGGCAGTAACAAGAAACGACTCTGAGAGCCAAGCAAACTCCTCTCTTCTCACAATTTTGCTTTCTCCCTGCACAAATGCAAAGGAGAAAGTGAAACTGCTTCTCTGACTCACTTCCTCCCTGCCTGGCTAAAGCATGTGACTTACAGTACTGCAGGCTATGTGATGCTTCTCACTTCACCTTACTTGCGTTAAGGCATAATAGAGGCCTTGGTGGTAATGATAGCAGCAGTGAGCACTTCACAGGTCCACTCACATTGTGCCCACAGACGTGAAGTGGACACTTCACGTCCACTTCGCGGGCAGATTTATAATTCGCTGTATCTCTATTGGTGGGATCTCATTCCAAATTTTCGCTGCTTGGAATTGTAGTGTCATACAACCATACCTTGTGTTGAATTTTAGTATTTTTATACCCCTATGAACTACCTCCCTCAACTCATATCATTGTGTTTTACATCCAGATTGGATGTTAAGATTTCCCTTAATCAACCCCCTATTGATCTTAAATATCAGCACCGAATATTGTTTTTTTAGCCGTACCGCTGGACTGTCCCATTTCAAGTCTTTATACATTAAATAATGGTGAGGCTTATAGGAGCACCTCAAATGAATCTTGCCAATCGATTATATGATTTGTTGATTTTATCTAGGTGTTTTTATTCAGCAAAACTGTAAACCAAGTTACCATACTCCAAAACTGGCAATATTAACTGTGTGCGATTGTTTTCCACATCTGGTAAGTCACAATTGAGGAAGATCTTCGCAGTGCCCCTAGTCTAGTGTTAACTTTCTTAGTAGTATGTTCTATGTGGCCACTAAATGTAAGTGAACTGTCTAGGATCACTCCTAGGTATTCATATTGATTTGTGACAAGTAGTTTTTTTTTACTACCTCTTGTCAGAATTCCCTTGTCCAACATTGTTATTGCTAATTTTGTTTGTTTTTTGTTGAAAAACATTACTTGTGTTTTCTTCTCGCTCATCACAAGTTTAGAATTATGAAACCAGTCCTGAAGGATATCAAAGTCCAACTGGAGTCTCATTAACATTTTGTCCTGCGTTTTTGCTATAGCTAACAAAACATTATCATCTGCATAAAGCCTTATACATGTATTATGGATATTTTTGGCAGCTCATTTACGTAAATCAGAAATAACAGTGGCCCCGAGTGGCACGTGATGCAGCGTGCCTGAAGGACACTTCTTCTATCCTCTCCAGCCTCCCACCGCATTAAACTTGATTTTTTTACTTTTAGAAAGTCTTCTGGATGTTTTAAAATATATTCTAGGAGTGTCTGAATTGCTGGACTTGCAATCTTGATCGGTTCCAGTGGGATGGAGGCAGAAATGAAGAAAGCCGACCCAAAACACACTCCTCCTGCCACACCGGAGAAGGCCCCCAAGAAACAAAGAGCTGGCAGTACCTCAGCTTCCCAGCCCCTATCCCAGCAGAAATTGGACCAAGAACTGTTAACGCTTTCTGGCTTTCTTGATGAATTCTGACCTTTTCAGGAGGAACTTAGAGGGCTGACATCGGAGATAAAATCTCTATCTCAAGCTATTGAGGACATCATCCTAAGAACAACCGACAACGAAGCCCGTATCATTTTCTTGGAGAGATGGGCTGATAAGCTAGATCCTGATTTTGTGGTGATGAAACAAAAAATTGCCAGACTTGACCAAATAGTGGAAGACCTGGAAGGCTGTAGCCACCGGAACAATGCAGTCATTATTGGTCTTCCAGAGACAGAGGAAGGGCATGACTCCATTCTCTTTGTCCAAAAATTTGTTGAGAAAATACTAGGGCCTTCTCCTTTTGGCTCCCAGTATGTCATTGAATGGGCTCACAGGGCTCTCTGACTGACTCCTCCACCGGGGGCTCTCCCCATGACCCATAATTTTTCATGTTTTTGAATTATTTAGAGAAACAGCATTTTTTCACTAAAATAAAGGAGATTCAAGACTTACAATGGGAGGGGACAAGAATCCGAGTAGCCCAGGACTTACCCCTCACAGTCCGGCAATGCAGATCTGTGTTCCATCCATTAGTAACAAATGTTATAGCAGCTGGATTAAAATTTAAAATGATTTACCCGGCTAGATTGCAGGTCCTGATCTCTGGAACTTGGCACTCATATAAAGACTCGGAGGTGACGAACATTGGCCTCAAATCTGCTTTACCAGATTTGTTTAGGAATACCTGATGGCAAGGAGCGGATTAGCTTTTGATTTACAGGACGCAAGAATGACCAAGCATATACAAGTCTGGAGACTCAAGGCACCAATCAGAGGAATCAGCAATTTGGGGTATTAGATCGATCTTCATGATACAAATCTCACCAGGATTACTCATTTAGTTTTCTCCCTTGGCGTTCAGTGGGGTACTAAGCAGGGTCCTTCTTTCCCTCATGCTGATAATGGTTATTCCTGTTGTTTTTGCCAGAAGGATCGGATTCGTGTTGGTGTCCACTTATAAGAACTGAGGACTAGATCTACCCAAATCCTTCTCCGTAGATAAAACTGTACAAGAACTACAGAATTGAAGGGAACCATAGGTCACCTTTTCTCTTTTTTCTATATGCTGAACTCGGGACTGATAGCGAGAGTTGTATATTTCTTTATGCTATCAAGTTATGTTTTAATTAGATGCTTAGTAATTACAGTATGTAATTGTTCTAATATTCTGTTGTTGGGCCAGTTAGCTTGAAACTATTCCTATATTCACCGATTTCTCATTGTTAATTTTACTAGGGTTTAGAGGGGATGTGGTTACTCTTTATATCCGCTAGAGGGGAGTGTTGTACTAGTTTTCTTACCGTTTAAAAGCTGAGACTCTCATGATTACTCTGCCAGATATTATTGCCTACAGAAAGATCAGCCTTTCTCTCAGACTGAATGATTGGAGAATATATAGCAGGTGGGTTGGCTGGAAAGTAGAGGCGACATTATGGAGGGCTGTAAAACGATTCATAGGACAGTAAGGTGGTAAGGGAGGGTTGGGAGGTTCATGAGCATAGTACGGTTACAAAGATTAAGATTTTTTTTTCTTTTTCTCGAGACATAAGAGGTTTGTTGGAGATTTTGTTCGGGAGGGAGGGAAGGGGGGAAGGGCAGCACGGTCCATTATTCACAGAATTTATATGAATCCATGACATGCTTGTTTTCCAGTAATTTTAAGCTCAATTTGTTTTGTGTTCAAGAGACATGGCTAATGATATATGTTTTACATCATGGAATGTTAAAGGGGTCCATCAGAAATTAAAACAATATAAAATCCTAAAATATTTAGATATTCTACATTCCCATATTTCTTTTATTCAGGAATCCCATTTATTAGACTCGGAGGCCATTCAGATGAGAAGACAGCAAATAGGTTAGGTATTTGCTGCCCAAGGTACCTCTAATAGCTGTGGAGTTTTAATCTTAATTAACAGAAAAGTCCCATTTAATCCTGTGCAGGTCCTTAAGGACCCACAGGGCAGATTCATATTAGTCCGAGGAACTGTTTACTCCACAAGCCACCTGCTCGGAAGTATTTATGGTCCTAACAAGGATGACCCACTTTTTTTTATGCACCTACTTAATATTATGCTCCCTTTTTTACCTGCTTTAATAATTTTAGGAGGTGACTTGAACATAGTATTTGATCCCAGTATAGACCGCACAGGCTCTGTTCCTGGAGGACTTTCTTCAGCTCAACATGCCTTGCTAGAACTAATGGATTGGCTGGGTCTCTGTGACGTTTGGAGGGTTCTAAATCCCAAGGCTAGGGAGTACACATTTACATCCCCTGTGCATGGGACTTCATCCTGTATCGACTACATTTTGCTATCCCAAACCCTTCTCTCTGGTGTCACCACCTCGTCTATCCAACCTGAACCTCCATCAGACCACTCCCTGGTGCTGGATCGGTTGTCCCTTATGTCTTTGCCCAAACGGAACCCTAGTTGGAAACTGAATGACAAGTTACTTAAGGACTCCAGGTTTTCAGATAGCATTAGAGATCATATCACACAATTCTTTGAGTTAAACGCTTTTCCTGATACTAAGCCTGATATCGTCTGGTGTGCCTTCAAAGCATATCTCTGGGGTATTTTAATTGGGCTAGCTTCCAATAGGAAAAAAACTTCAAGAGTCAAAATTAAAAAAATATGCTGTCCAAATTCAGTCTCTGGAATCAAACTTACAACCTCACTCTCCGACAAATAAAGACTTACAAAGTTGAAAGACTCCTATTTAAGTTTACTTAGTGAAAAAGCAGAATGTGCCATTATTCACACTAAGGCTTCATACACAGATCAAGGGGAGAATGCAGGGAAATTATTAGCCCTTAGAATTAAACAGCAGGAATCATCTCGATTCATCCCTCCTATTCGTTCCAGTATGGATGGTTCTTTAAAATCTTCACCTAAGGAAATTGTTAATGATTTTACCACATATTACAAGCACTTAAATGGAGCTATGACCGATCCCCCTTCTAATTCTATTCTCTCTTCTTATTTATCGGAAACTCATTTACCCCTCCTTTCTGAGGCCCATAAATGGGTGCTAGTAACACCTATTTCCACCTTGGAAATAGCCAAAGTGATACAATGTCTCCCCTCAGATAAAACCCCAGGGCCTGATGGATTATCACCCAATTTCTATAAGAGCTTTAAGGAAATACTTATCCCATATCTTCTTCCCCTATATCAACACATTTTATCGGGTGTGCAAGTAGATTCCACTTTATTTGAAGCGATGATTGTTCTTCTCCCAAAACCAGACTGGAACTTAGACTCTGTGAAAAACTACAGGCCCATCTCCCTGCTTAATCAGAATGTAAAGATTTTAACCAAATTGTTGGCAGATAGGCTTAGCCTAATACTTACAGATTTAATAGGAATACAACAGGTGGGTTTTATGAAGGAGAGATCATCGGTAGACCACCTTTGTACCCTTTCTCATGTCTTCTCGATGTCAAGGGATGCCTCTTTCCTTGCAGCTTTAGTGTCCCTTGATGCTGAGAAGGTTTTGACCGAGATAACTGGAATTTTCTATTTCAAATTTTGAATGCCTTTGGATTTCCACCCCAATTCCAGGAATGGGTGAAAGCTCTTTATCACAACTCATCCGCCAGAATCTCTGGAAATGGAGCAATTTCTGAACTGTTCTCTTTATACTCTGGCACCAGACAGGGTTGTCCCCTATCTCCACTACTTTTTAACCTATACCTGGAGCCTCTAATCTGTAAATTGTCTCTATGTCAGAACATACAAGGTTTGTCAATTCATGGTACCGAAGTGAAGTTATCTGCTTATGCAGATGATCTTCTACATCTTTCCTACCCAGAGACATCTATTCCAGCCATGTTAGAGTTCATAAAGGACTATAGTAGGCTATCAAATTATAAATTAAATGTCGGTAAGTCTATTGTATTCCTCTTAAACCACAAAGTATTTAAAAACAACATCATAGCACTAGGACTTTCCTTATCCCAGGACTCTTTACGATACCTCAGTATTGAACTCACTAGGAATACACAGCTTACTATTAAGAAACATTTCGAGTTGCTGTTACAAATTTTGGCTCAAGACTTAGACCGCTGGTTGACTCTCCCTATCTCATTGTGGGGAAGGATAAATTTAATCAAGATGAATATCTTTCCCCGGCTACTCTAGCCCCTTCAACTACTCAATATTTGCTTACTGGGTATTTGGTTTAAGAAGGTTCAAAGCTTAATAACAAAATTTATCTGGTCCATGAAACAACCAAGACTAGCATATCATAAATTAGCTGCCTCCAAACTAAAAGGAGGTCTACATTTAGCATAACTTAACTTGTACTATTGGGCCAGTCATGCTTCCAAATATCTCAAATGGTTAGATCTAAATCCCCTACCCCCTTTCTCCTTGGTTCAAAATAGAATTAGAATTGATTCATTCACGTAACATGGATCCTTCCACTTTATTATGCTTAAACATATCCTCGTTACTGAAAAGCTTAAAAACCACTATGATAGAAACCTCCATAAGAGCTCATTCCCAGTTATGTGCATTCTTAAAATACACACATTATATGGATACTTCTCAATTGATTTGGAACTCCCCAGTTTTTAAAATTGATAATACAGTAAGAGATTAACACCCAAGTGGCTACCCCAACTTGGAAGCGGAAAATTGGCCTTGTTTGTGGGACAAGATGGTTCCTGGCTCTTGACGGCAGAACTTATGACTAAATTTAGTATTCTACCATCTGATCATTTTAAGGTTCTTCAGCTAAGGCATCTCCTTATCAAAAAGATCGGTAAGACACCTCCCATACCACTCAAGTTTTCATTTCATTCAGAACTGAGTCCTCTAGCCAAGTCCCCCAAAGCAATTTCGAAATTACTGTATATGGTACTCTTTATGAATGGCGTTTTCCCAAACCCTTTGGTCCCACAACATACATACGAACATACCGAAATTTGCCAGCAGATAAAGGCCTAGAGGTCTATCAAGTCTGCTCGAATGTGCAGCTAGCACCTCTTATTCTGCAGCTGCCCATCACTTCCACCCTTCCCCTTCATTAACCCTCCCCCTTGTCCTGTCCCATCTCCTTTTGAAGCAGTCCACTGTTCTACTGGATACCACTTCTGCAGGTAACACATTCCATCCAGCCACCACCCTCTCTGTAAAAAAGTGTCTCCTCATCTCCCTCCTGAATCTTTCATCCTCCAGTCTCATATCATGGCCCCTGGTGTCCCTCCCCTCCCTTACTTTGAACAGCCCCTCTGTACCTGTCTTGTTTATTCCTTTCATGTATTTAAAGGTTTCAATCATGTCCCCCGTCCCTCCTCTCCTCCAGTGAGTACATGTTCAACTCCCTCAACCTCCTCTCCTATGATAAGTTCCCCAGCCCCTTGATCATCTTTGTCGCCTTGCGCTGCACCCCCCCTCCAGTAACTTAATGTCCTTCTTCAGATACAGGTGCCAGTACTGCATGCAGTACTCCAGGTGCGGTCTAACTAATGACCTATACAGTGGCAGAATCACCTCCTCCCTCCTCCCCCCTCGAGGATATATCCCTTGCAATACAAGCCAGCATTTTGTTGGCCTTTGCAGCTGCCTTCCTACATTGTGCCGAGTTGTTGATTGACCCTGTAATGAGCACCCCCAGATCCTTCTCCTCCTCTGTCTGGGCTAGCTGCACTCCCCCCTGCTGGTAACTCCTCCTTGGGTTCTTCATCCCAAAATGCAGCACCTAGCACTTTTTGGCATTAAACCCCAGTTGCCAGGTGTCTGACCAGGTTTCAAGCTTTGCCAGATCATCCTGCAACCCCTGCCATCCCCCTAGGTCATCCACCATTGCTCCTACCTTGGTATCATCAGCAAACAGACTGATCTTGCTCTTGATGTCCCATGATATGTCTGCAATGAATATCCCAAACAACACTGGTCCCAACACCAAGCCCTGTGGACCACCACATGTCACTACCCTTGGGTATGAGAGCTCCCCACCCACCACCACCCTCTGTTGCCTTCCCTGAAGCCAGTTTCCTACCCATCTTACCAGCTTTGCACCCGCCCCTGTGCCTACTAACTTACTTCCCGGCCTTCCATGCGGCACTGAGTCGAATGCCTTACTGAAGTCCAGATACAGGACATCCACTGTATATCCCCTGTCCAGTTGCCTAGTTACCCAGTCATAGAACTCCACCAGGTTGGTTTGGCAGGATCTGCCCTGTGTGAAGTCATGCTGTCCGCTGTCCTGTAGTCCTTTGGCCTCTAGGAGGGCCACCAGCCTCTCCTTCAGGATAGTCTCCATTAGTTTACCCACGATGAATGTGAGGCTCACTGGTCTATAGTTTCCCAGTTCATCCTTGGGGCCACTCTTGTGGAGGGGCACCACATGAGCCATCCTGCAGTCCTGAGGTACACACCCCGAATGTAGTGAGGCATTAAATCGGTCTGCCAAAGGTCCTGCAAGGACCTCTGCCAGCTCCTTCAGTACCCTGGGGTGGATGCCATCTGGGCCTGGCACCTTGTCCACCCTCAGTGCCTTCAAAACCTCTCAAACTCTGCCCTCCATGATTTCACCATCTGTCACCCCTTCCCCCCCATTTCTGACATTTCTTCCCTCTTGGGTGTCACCCCCCTCTTCTCTTTAGTAAATACTGAGCAGAAGTACTCATTTAGTGCTTCTGCCTTATCGCACCCTGCTTCCACCCAACTCTCCTCCTTTCTAATCCTTACTATGTGGTCCTTACAGCTCCTTTTCTCCCTGATGTACCTAAAGAAGTCCTTCTTCCCCTTCTTAATGCCTTGTGCCACCCTGAGTTCTGTAGATGCTTTGGCACCCCTTACTGCCCTTGTCACCTCCTTCGATTCTGTCAAGTACTCCTCCCTGTCCTCCCCCTCCCTATGTTCTTGTACTTCCTAAAGGCAGCTCTTTTCCTCCTTACCTTTTCCATGACCTCCTTGCTCAATCAGCTTGGTTTCTTAGCCCTAGCCTTCTTGCTCTGGGCCTTGCAGCAGGTTTTGGTTGCCTCCACTATCCCCAGCTTTACGAGCTCCCACCTCTGGTTAGTGTCCATACTACATTGAATTCTGGCCAGATACCCTTTTACCACTTCCCCCATCCTCCCAAAGTCAGCCCTCCTGAAGTCCAGCACTCTTGTGCCAAATTCCACTCCTTCCTTGCCCATATCCAATGTGAGCCATGCTGAGTGGTGATCGTTCCCTGACAGCGGTTCCTCCACTGTAAGTTCTCAGACCTGGTCAGACCTTTTTCCTCACTGGAATAAAGACTGGTCTACCCTTTGGAATAGTTGTCACCATTTTGTAACACAGGACTGGTTACGTCTCATGCAATTCAATATCTTGCACAACCTCTATTACTCTCCACAAAAGCTGGCAGCTTGGGGATTGTTGTTATCCTATCAATGTACATGGTGTTCTCAGGCTGAAGGTATCCTTCTTCACATCTTTTGGAACTGCCCCAAGACAGCCCCTCTCTGGAATGTTATTAAGGACAGAGTAGATTCATTATTGGGGTTGTCTGATCTTTTCACACCTGAGATAAGTCTTTTGGGGGATTATTCAAACATAACTGTGACTAACCGGAAATATCGTATTTCTATGATATCTATGTCAGTTAAGAAATTGGTCCTTAGGCATTGGAAAAACACAGACACTGTCTCCTACTCTGAATGGCTTAATGAATTCTTAGCAAACCTCAGAACTGAAAAAAACATAGCAAATCTCAATAACAATATATCAAAATATAAACAGATTTGGGCCCCTTTACATACGTTATACTCCCTTTAAACTAGTTATTGTGATCCTAGTACCACATAGATGGTCTTGATTAATTGGACTGTGGGGGATGGCAAAATGAGGAGCTGGGGAAGGGGGATGGAGGGAGAGGGGACGGGATCATGATTCCTGATAGTAAATGTACCTGTATAACTGTGATATGCATGATCATGTTTGATGTAAAAATGAAAAATTACAATAAACTTTAAATTGAAAAAAAAAGGAAATAACAGTGGCCCCAAGACTGACTCTTGGGGCACACCTCTTGATAAATTACCCAAGTCTGATAAATGATTATCCATTTCTACCCACTGTTTCCTTTCCCCTAGATATGATTTAAACCACTGTATTGTCCTCAATGCCATTCCAGTTCTTTCCAGTCTCCCAAAGACAATGTGGTGGTCCCCCAAATCATAGGCTTTTGACAGGTCGTCGAACACTGCACCCACTGACTCCCCTGCATTCAAGGCAGCTGCCACCTTGTTCACAAAGTCCACAAGTCCGGTGCCTGTAGAGTGCCCTGTCCTAAAACCATGTTGGAATTTTGTAAATTTAGAGTATTTTTTCAACTATTCATAAAGTTGGTTGTATACCATGTGCTCCATCAACTTTGAGAGAATGGAAAGACCTGCAATTGGCCTATAATTTGAGGGATCATTCAAATCACCACCTTTAAAGATTGGGACAATTTTTGCCATCTTCCATATTTCTGGGAATGTATTCTCCATTTAACTTTGATTAAACAAATCTGTTAAAACTGGAGATAGTATGTCCTTTGCATCCTTCAGGAACTTTATTTCTATTTTATCTAATCCATAATATTTTTAGGGTTAAGTTTTTTAATTTCATCTTTGACTTCCTTTACCCTTATTTTTCTAAAATAGAACAGGGGGATTTGTTTCTTCACCTCCTATTTTAGTTGATTCAGTTTGTTTTATTCTACCAAGTGGGGTGTCAATGTCAAGCAGTGTAGTGAAATAGTGATTTAATACTTGGGGCACAGTTTTTGAGTCTAGAAATTCACCTCTGTCATGTGACATTTTTATCCCTTGATTGGCTCTAATAGGGTTATCCAGATCTTTTATTTTTATTTATTTTATTTATTAGGTCTAGGATTACAATACCTTTGAGCAAGGGTTCTTTTACAAAGGTTCCACGTCAGGTTGCAATTCAAAGCATAAGACATGTAAGTCAGATTACAAATTCAATACATAGGACAAGGTTACAAATGTGTAAGCTAAACAGAGCTACAAAGCATCTGAGAAACAAAACAAGTTTTGGAGGCTAGGTTACAAGGAGATAGTGGATGAGGTACAGAGAGGATAGAGGATAAGAGACAGGAAGAGTAGAGGGGGACAAAGAGCTATAGAGGAGGAGTGCAGCCAGAGGCATTGTCATAGACATAACATGGGGAAATGCGTGCTAAGGGGTAACCAAGTGCTAATAGGAGAGAGAACTGCATAAGGTTAGGGAAATATTCATGGGGTCAGCTAGTGGAGGCAGTCACAGGAGCTAGAGGCAATAAGAGAGAGGCATAGCCTTGATTTAAATGTCCAAGGGCAGGAGTGGAGGAGATGTAACTGTTTAGACCATTTAGGCAGCTGGGTGCCCTGTAGGCAAAAGATCTTTGACCTTGTGAGGTACGACAACATGGAACCTGCAGGAGTTGTGATTCAGACCCCCTGGTTGAGTGGGGGTTATTGCTAGGGTGCAGGAGTGCACACACTGCACAGGGCGCAAGGCCTATAGTTATTTTCTTCGCCATGGTGCAGGTTAGGTACTTTTTCTGATTGGTGAGTTGCAGCCATCCAATTTGTGCATAGAGGTTGCATGTATGTGTGAGGTGGTGGGATCCAGTGAGAAGTCGGCAGGCCTTATTGAGAGAGGTGGATATGCATCTAAGAGCGGTAGCGGGGCCAGAACCATAGATGATAAGCCCATAGTCAATAATGGAGATAACAGAGCTCTGAACGGTGACAGTCAGGGCTTCTGGAGTAAGATGTTGCCTATGCTGGAAGAGAAGGCCAAGGTGAGTATTTGCTGCTTTGGCTACAGAGTCAACGTGGGCACTGTAAGTTAGATGAGGGTCTAGAGTGATCCCAAGGTACTTAAATGCTTGAACCTGTTCCAGGGTGACTCCATGACTGGTTTTGATGGATAGCGGGTGCAGCTTATGCTTATTATGAGAGCTGCTGAACATCATAGACTTTGTTTTCTTATTATTGAGGACCAGATAGTGATTTGAGACCCAATTTTCAACAGATGTGAAGCCAAGCTGAAGGTTATCTTGTAGAGGCTTAGGATCCTTGTGGAAGGCCAGAATTACAGCATCATCTGCATAGAGGATGATTGTTTTGGAGCAAGAATTTGGAAGGGAGTTTAGGAACAAACTGAATAGTAGGGGGCCCAGAATGGATCCCTGGGGGACACCTGAGCGAACAGGCCTGGTATCAGAGTGGACATCTGCAATTTTTACTCTTTGAGACCGGTTCTCCAAGTAGCTTTTAAACCAGGCAGTGGAGTTGGGAGAGAGCCCAGCTTTCAGAAGTTGCACAAGCAGTAAGCGGTGATGGACAGTGTCGAACACCTTAGTCAAATCAATAAAGACGGACCCAATTAACTGACCATTATCCAGTGAGCTGTGAAGAATGCCAGAGAATTCCAGTAGAGAAGATGAGGTGCTATGTCCTTTCCTGAAGTCATGTTGTTGGAAGCACAGGATATTTTATTTGTCTAGGAAATCTGTGAGCTGATCTGCTGCAATACATTCAAGGGCCTTGGAGAGGAGTGGCAATATAGAAATCAGACAGTAGTTTCTATGAGTGGCCCTGTCACCACTTTTATGGATAGGGGTAACAGTGGTGGATTTCCATTTGTCAGGGAACTGGCTGAGCCTAAGTGAGAGGTTGAAAATATATGTCAGCGGCTGTAACACCTCATTAAGGGTGAGGGACAGCAGTTTAAGGTCAAGTGTATCACTGCTGGATCTGGATTTGGTGATGGCTTTGACAATGTATTTGCGGGCATCATGCATCTTGACTGCTTTGAAGTAAAAAGGCATGTGGCTAGAGAAGGAGTCATTGGGGGGGAGAAGGAGAGTCATAGTCCTTGAAAAAGTCAGAAGGGAGAACACTGCTGAGATCGGTGAATGCAGTGTTGAAGGTATTTACTATGATTTTAGGGTCAAACGCAGTAGACCCATTTTTGTTGAGCAAAGTTGGGGAGATTTTTGGCTGCTTCCCAGTGACCTCTTTAATATTGTTCCAAAATGCCCTCCTGTTACCCCAGGTATCCGTAAGAGCGTTCTTGAAGTAGGTAGATTTCTTTTGCCGGACAGATTTGGTACAGTCATTCCGTGCACTTTTACAGTTTTGGATGTCAGTTTCTTTACCAGTGGTTCTGGCCAGATCCCAGAGGCGGTCTCTAGATTTTAGTTGACATAAAAGATCGGCTGAGAGCCAGGGATTGCAAAGGGCTTTGACTTTGCACTTTTTAAAAGGAGTGTAGGAGTCACAGGCTGCATTGAAAGTGTTGATGAAGTAATCCAGCGCAGTATTTACATCTGTTGCTTTGTAGATAGGGAACCAGTCTCGGAGGTTGAGGCATGTTTTGAGGTGTGACAACTGCGCACGTGGTAGGACTCTACTAGTGATAATATTAGAAGGGGGCTTGCGGAATTTGTTTGACCATTCACAGATGACAGGGGAATGGTCGCTAAGCGAGTCAGGGAGGACTGAGGTATTTGTGATATGAGTTGGGTGGCTGGTAAGAATCCAATCCAGGAGGGTGCTGGTACCAGATTTGTAGTTTTTCCTGGTTGGAGAGACAACCATCTGGGTGAGAGGGGCTGATGGTCCTTATGGACCCCTGCATCAGACGCGAGCCAGTTTATGTTAAAGTCTCCAAGCAGAATCATTTCAGAGTCAGGAGGTTGGGACCTGGTGAGTTCCAAGACAGCATTAAGGCCATTCTGTTGTTCTTTCGGGGGGATATACACTGAGGCAACTGTGAGAGATTTGTTATGTGCACCTAATAAGGTTCTTATAGGGAGAGTCTGCGCAGCAGTGGCTGGAAGGGGGGAAGTGATGGGGTGACCCAGTAGCAAATCTTTATGGTAAATTGCACATCTACCACCTCTTTTGGACTTCCGGTCCAGCCTGAAAACATTGTAACCTAGAAGAGCGATAGCCAGGTTGGGGATTTGGGGTGTAAGCCAGGTTTCTACAACTGCCAGGATATCTGGGCTGTGCTGATTGGTAAAGATTTGTAGGGCATCCAGCTTGGGGAGTAGACTGCAGATGTTGAGAGATGCTATGGAAAGTGCTCCTGAGGGTTTTTCCTGGTAGATAGAACTGGAGGTGATTGGGCCAGGGTTAGGATGGATGTTTCCTGGCAGCAGCAGGAGGAGGAGGAGCACAAGCTTCAGGGTGCAACAGCGTAAGTCCCTGAGCATGAGTCTACATGCCTGTTTTTTGCAGGAACTTACATTAGGTTGGTGGCAATGATCCCAAAGTGATGGCACGTGACAGAGTGATGAGAATGTCCAGGGCCTGTGTACAGTAGTAGGCGGGGACTGCCATCCATTTGCAGAGGGGTACACCCAGGGAGGGAGAGGCAAGTTTATGATGGAGAGTAACTGAGTGATGATAGGCAGTGCCAAGTAGGATGCTGGGGGGGGGAGAGGGGAAGCAAGCTCCAGGGAGGAAGAAAAGCGGAAAGAGGGATGAGAATAAGAGAAGCAGAAACTGCAGTGCATGGAGGTACGACATGATGTGACAGTCAGGAGGATTGTATTGTATTGTATTGGGTAAGTGTGCTTATAACTGAGTCCTCTAGTTATTATAGCCCAATACTGCTTTGGATGGGTTACATTTTCAATGTTATTGTTATAGAATGTTTTACTTGCTTGCTTAATTGACTTTTTACATTTGTTACATTGATTTTTATACTGGTCCCAATCTGCCCCGTTTTTTTGTTTTGTATGCTTTTTCCAGGCTGTATCTTCAACACATATCATTTTCCTTAGGGTTTCATTTACCCAAGGTAGATGTTTTTCCTTAATTTACTTGTTTTAAAGGGTGCATGTTGATTACAGATATGCAGAAAAGTTTTAGTAAAATCTTCAACCCCCAAATTTACATCTGGGATAAATTTTAACTCAAGTCCCTAACAAAATGATCAGGGTGATAATTTGTATAATCCCTTTTAATTCTGATTTTCCCTTCTTCCTACAATTAAATTTATCGGTTATTATATTTAATACAGGATTGTGGTCCCCTAGATCAGGAAGTAAAACCTGGCAACTTTCAATATTAAATCCCTTTGAGAAAAACATTAGATCTAGGATACTACCCTGGCTATTTATATTACTTTTTCTTGTAACTTGGTTTACTGTTTGCTGAACATTCAAGATCTCAAAGCTCATTTCTAGTTTCTTGCCCCTGGGTTTACTAAAGGCGGCATTAAAATCCCTGATTAGGATTATATCCTTATCCACTGCCAGGGAAGCTATTTTTTGAGCCAACACTTCAAAATTACTAACATTTATATTTGGGGGAGAATAAACAACACCTATTAAAAGTTTGAGTAGTTTGGACACAACACAAAGGTATTCTATCCCTTCAACTGCTCCTGAATGCATAATCTCAAGTGATCCCAGTTTATTATTAATGTACAGAAGAACCACCCCCTCCCCGCTTGCTTGTATCTTGCCTGAAAGTGCCAAATCTATCCATTAATATTTCTGCATTTGGCATTCATTTCGCTAACCATGTTTCAGTAGAACCAGTTACTTCGGGCTCAAGTTACTGAGACCATATTCTAAAATTCTGTATTTTATTTGTGAGGCTTCTAGAATTTTCATGCATAATTTTTAATCCTGGCCTTTTTGGAGTTTGTGGTCCAGGATTAACTTCCATATCACCTGCTAACACTAAAATGAAATAATAAAAGTTGTCTCTGACAATTTGCTGTGTTTCCAAGTTGACCCTCTACTTTCTAGGTGCAGGCATTTTGCTTGTTTTAGCAATTTTATGTTGTTGTTGGTAAAACCATTCCTTCTGGCCCTTGATAACATCATAAGGCCAGGTGGAGAAATTGACATCCATATTGCAGCTCTGTTTTGCAACCTGCCTCAAGAAATGTCTGCATCCAAATAATTACTTTCAGTTGGTAATGAATGGCATGTTAGAACAATTATCAGAATACTTTGCACCATAAATTTTAGCATTTTATACAGAATAATGTCCTATGGGTAATTCTTTGTATAAAACTGGACGATTTCGCTTATCTAACCAGGAGTAATTTGTTACTAATCCCTTTTTAAAGAGCACTTTTATGTTAAAATAATACCACAGGAATTTGCTCTAAAAATAAATTCTCCTGCATTAGTTATTTAACCCTGAATTAAAATATACAAGGGCTCACTTTATATGGTTCCTTCCTGTTTAGTTTTTCTCTGCTGAGTGGCATGTGTGCCACTCATGCACACGCTGTGCATGCCACGCAGGGCTTTAAAGCGTATAGCCCCTCCTTCTGGGTGGTCCCACACAGCTGCTGACTCACCGCCAAGTCCTTTCCTAGTATGCAACCAGAGACCTTCACACAGCAGTTCTTGTTACTGTTTAGGACACACTGATGTTAGGCCAGGCTACAGACAGTACGTTAAGAGGCAGTCTTTGTGACCTGGTGTGTTGTAGTCACTGTAGCTTGTAGATGCTGCACTCTCCCACCCTGCTGCCACTGCCAGCATCTTGTTGGACAGAATCAGGTGCTCTGAAGCTGTGCACACCACACAGGGCTTTAAAGCATATAGTCCCTCCCTCTGGGTGGTCCCACATGGCTGCTGACTCGCCGCCGAGTCCCATCTTACTATGCAAATGAAGACCTTCACACAGCACTTCTTGTTACTGTTTAGGGCACACTGATGTTAGGGTAGGCTACAGACAGTACATTAAGAGGCAGTCTCTGTGAACTGTTGTGTTGTAGTCACTATAGCTCAGAGTCATACGTGCCACACTCTTCTGCCCTGCCACCACTGCCAGTGTCTTGTTAAATGGAATCAAGCTTTCTGAAGCTGAGTGCGCCACTTGGAGCTTTAAAGCATATAGCCCTCCCTCTGGGTGGTCCCACATGGCTGCTGACTCGCCACTGAGTTCCCTCCTACTATGCAACTAGAGACCTTCACACAACAGTTCTTGTTATCGTTTAGGCACACTGATGTTAGGGCAGGCTACAGACAGTACATTAAGAGGCAGTCTCTGTGACCTGGTGTGTTGTATTCACTGTAGCTCATACATGCTGCGCTCTCCTGTCCTGCTGCCACTGTCAGTGTCTTGTTGGATGGATACAGGCATGGTGTGTTAAAAAGGCTATATTGAAAATTTGGAGTGAAAATATTGAAAATAACCGAGGTTACATGGATGTATAAAAAAATTCTGAACGATCTGGTGTAACTCTGTCATTTTTATGTTTGCTTGCACGCATGTGCAAGAAACATAGTGCCATCATCCGAGTTTTTGGAGGTGTGGCACCCGTCTTCCAATTCAGTCAGTGTATTTGCAGGCACGGCTGCAATTCTCCAATGAACGCTGCATCTGTCTATAACAGCAGTTGAAAATGCAGTGGCCGTACAGTTGAAAGGGACAGCTACGCTCAGTGAGCAGCGATAAGATATCGCATGCTCATGCGCGCTCCCCCCCACACACACACACACGAACGCATACTGTGCTCATGCTCCCCCAAGTACAGGCCGCATGGGGTGCCCAATCCCCCATCGGCTGTGCTGCGCTCCCCCCAAACAGAGTTCCTGGTGCCACGCTGGGAGCCCACCCCAGCATGGCAACAGATCGTATGGCCGACGGGGGTGCCCAATCACCTGTTGGCTCCACTGTCCCCCCCAAGAGACTACAGGGTGCCATGCTGGGAGTCCACCCCAGCATGGCAACAGATCATGTGGCTGACGGGGGTGCCCAATCCCCCATTGGCTCCACTGTCCCCCCCAAGAGACTACAGGGTGCCACGCTAGGAGCCCACTCCAGTGTAGCAACAGATCGTACGGCCGATGGGGGTGCCCAAACCCACAGCTCCATGGCCCCCCAAACAGCAATCCAGCTGCCATGCTGGGAGCCCATCCCAGCATGGCACAAGTCCAGCGTTGTCTAAGTTAAAAAAAAAAGAAACCTGAAAGAAAAAAACCTTCCCTCACTGACTGTCCTGACCCAATATCCCCCACCCACACCCACCCTCTGCACACCCTGCCCCCCCACACTCCCTCCTCACCCCATACTTACCTCCGGACCTTGGCACGACAATCTTCGTGGACCAGGAACATGTCTGCACTCTTCAAAGCCGACCGCTGAACTGAGGAAATGCCGTAAGCTGTATAATGTTATAAATAGGGTTTTTCAACTTTAGTAGCATATCTCGGTATTTTGGGGCTTTTTTCACCAAATTTTAACATGGGGTTTTAGACCTCACCTATGAATTCTGTCACTGTCATGAATAATTGGCCCCAAAAGGTGATTTCATGGTCACTGTGTGGAACCACCTTTGGGACCGATTTACAAAATGACAGTGTCACAGTTCATGAGGTAGGCCTCCAAAAACCCTATGTTGAAAATTTGGTGAACAAATTCCAAAAAATGACTGTTTTACGAGCATGCGTTGTGCTGTTCCTACGCACTCTCGTTAAGTTCACGAATTTTCAATATTTTCACTCCATATTTTCAATATTGCCATTTTACCACACCTTCTTATGAGCAGTACAGCTGTTATTTTTCACATCTCGCCAAAACATGTTTCCGCCCATGTAGGATACAATGGCGCAGTCGGTGTGCGAAATCAATGTTTGGGACAGATTAAGAAAATCACAATGACACTGTTCATGAGCAGAGGTGTTAAAATGGCTATGTTAAAAATTTGGTGAAATAAGTCCATGAAATGACTGTGTTACGAGCGACCATTGCACAGTTTCCACGCACCCTCATAACTTCATGGATTTCTAATATTTTTAGTCCAGATTTTCACCACTGGCATTTTTCCACACTTTCTTATGAACAGTACAACTGTCATTTTTCATACCATGGCTGAAATGTGTTTTCGCACTTCCAGCGCAGAAATGCGTGGTCGCTGTGGGAAATCACTGTTCAGGACAGATTAAGAAAATCACAGTGACACTGTTCATGAGTGGAGGTTACAAAATCCCTGTGTTGACAATCTGCTGTAAAAAATATCCCCAAACTAACTGCATTACGGGTGTTCGTTGCGCATTTTCTGTGCACGCTCGTGACTTCACCAGTTTTTTTAATATTTTCACTGCAGAATTTCAACATTGCCATTTTTTGCACCTCCCCATGAACAGTACAGCTGTCATTTTTCACATCCTGTTTGAAATGTGTTTTCGCACCTGTGGTGCCAAAAGGCATAGTCGTTGCGCGAAATCAGCTTTCCGCAAACTGATATTGCCACTGTTCATAAGGTGGGGGTCACAAAAAAAAACATGTTGAAAATTTGGAGTGAAAATGCCAGAGAACACCTGAGGTGTTAGGGTTTCCGACCCTAACGCCCCAGCCTGTAGAGATTGAGAGGCATCAGGGGTGTGACTAGGGATTCTCGCCTGTAATGCTCATACCATTCCACACCCTGCAGCCAGTGAGAGGCTTCAAGGTGTGCCTTGGACTCTTTGGCCACAAAGTTCACCCCACCCTCCTATACAGGACCCATCTCACCATATTTCCTGATGGAATGGGGTGCACATAAGGGCCAAAGACCCTAAGGCACACCGTGACACTTGTCAGTGTCTGCAGGGTAGGGTGTGGTGAAATGGCATGGCCGTTATGCCTGATGACCCAAAGGCACACCCCAATGCCTGTAAGTCTCTGCAGGGTGGTGGTGGGGTTGGCTTCAGTTCAATACTTCACTGCCATTCCTATTATGCAGCTGTCTATCTCCTACACTACCAATGCCAATGCCAGCATGCAAACATTCGGCATTGACAAATGCTTGTTGGGAGTTGTTTCACCAAGTTTTCAGCATAGCCTTTTGGTACCCCACCTCATGAAGATTGCCACTGTCATTTTGTTCACTGATCCCAAAAGGTGATTTCACAGAAGAACCATGCTATTCTGCACCACAGGTGCCAAAACACATTTTGGGCAGGAAGTGAAAAATGAAAGCTATACTGTTTATAAGCAGGTGTGACAAAATGGCATTGTTGAAAATCTGTAGTGAAAATATGAAAACTGGTGAAGTTAGGAGCATGTGTAGAAAAAGTGCAACGCATGCTCGTAATGCAGTCATTTTTTGGAATTTTTTTCACCAAATTTGCAACATGGGCTTTTTGGGACCCCACCTCATAAACAATGGCACTGCTGATTCATTAATCAGTCCCAAATGGCGATTCCACTCAGGAACCACAAAATCACCTTTCAGGATCAAGCAACAAAATGACAGTCATGGTGTACATGAGGTGGGGTTCCAAGAACCCCATGTTGAAAATTTGGGACTAAAATTCCGAAAAATGGTTGCAATATCATCCTAAGTCGAAAACCCCATTGATTGCCATTGTACGGTGCTTACCTTTGATTCTTCAGTGTGCAGGTCAGCTTTGAAGAGTGCAGATGTGTCCTGGTCTTCAAAAGATGACAGCGCTGACCTCCAGAGGTAAGTATGGGGTAAGGGGGGGGGTGCGGGGAGGTGGGTGCTCAGTGAGAGGGTGAGGATGGGGAGGGGTGACTGGGGAGATGACAAGGGACTATTTTCTGTTTTACAGGTGAAAAGAAAAAAGAGGATGGGGCACGGTTTTATTTATTTACAGGTACAAAAAAATTGGGGCACACAGCGTTGGGCTACCAGTGTGCCACAGGATTTGGGGGGCATGATGCCTACACAGGGATTGGGCACCTCGATGTAGGCACGGGAACAGGGAACAGAGGATGCGGGGTGGACAGCACGCAGTGGGAGGGAGCAGAAGGGTTTGATTAGGTGCCAGGGCTGGGACAAGAGCAGTGAGGACAGCAGGAGTGGGAGGATTTCATGAAAGATGCCAGACCCATGGGGGAATGAAGGGTGCAGGGCAGAACTGCAGCAGTGGGAGTTAGCAGGAGGGTCTGCAGAGTTGCAATGCTGGCTATGTAAATGAGAGGAATGAAGCACACTCTCATTGGTGTGGTTAATTTCTGTCAAGTGCGGCTGGTCCCCACTGTGAAATTCCGATGGCCATCACACTCAGCTTCAGTGGTCATTGGTGTGTCAGGATCTAGCCCACTGTACAGTGTTCTGCACTGGTCTCTTCCCTGACACAC
This sequence comes from Neoceratodus forsteri, assembly GCA_016271365.2. NCBI lineage: Eukaryota > Metazoa > Chordata > Ceratodontiformes > Ceratodontidae > Neoceratodus > Neoceratodus forsteri. Next base: position 651,160,502 of record CM057450.1, on the reverse strand, counting down.
CTCTCAAAGTTGGTACTGTCCCAAGGTATTTCTTGCGCCAGTGCAAAGAAACACAGAAATCAGTTGGTAGGGATTAGGGAAACCTTATTGTTTTTCATAAATGATTCAAAATACAATGATTTTTGATCTGCATTAAAATTGTATCAAGTGCCTTTTTTATAAAACGTTCTAAACCATGCAGCAAATTCTACTTCTTGAAGTACATTTAACCCCCCCCCCACCAACCCTCAAAAAAAAAAAAAACCTGTGTGATGGCCTGCAGTGGCCAGATTTCTTCTGGTTTCTGCAGATCTGCAGCTTTGTCATAGCCTTCCCCAAATAAACCCACAGTTTAGGCCACTGGTTTGACTATATCTGGACATTTATACAATAATTACACAATATTTACAAGGCAGGGGCACAGTACAGCTGATTTCCCTAATATATGGAGCACTACATCTCACACAGAGAAAGCACATGAAAAAGCACAGAGAAAGCAGATGAAAACCAGTAGCATTTTTTGTCCCCACGTAGTTTTTTTTTTTTTTTTTAGCAATAATGTTTTTTTGTTTTTTTGTTCTGGCAACAAATATCAAGACACTCATTTTTCCTTTTGCTTTCTCTCATTCTGAATTTTGATATGGGTTTTTACAAGTTCTCTAAAAAGCTCCCGGTCCAGTGTCATGCCCACCTTGAAAAATTACATTTCTCGGTACAGCGTTGTACTGTTTGTCATTAGAAACACATGGCAACACCATTCTAATGCACACACCCACAGTATGAATGTAGCATGAACATTTAACAGGTCACCTCAGCAGAAGTGATTTTTAGAAACTGCAAAATTAATTACAAAGATAGCTATCGAAAGAATCTATTTTAGAAAATATCTAAAAAGCTATTGGAGTTATTTTTCTGTCAAATAATAAAAGACTGCTGCTTTGTTTTCTATAGATCAGCAGCCTTGTCACGGCCCTCCCCACTGAAACTTGTTTCTGACCACTGGCCAGTATACAGCATGTCAGGACAGTCGCATTCACACAATATTTAAAAGGCAGAGGCACAGCACAGCCAATATCCCGAGTGTATGGAGCACTGCCTCAACTTTACCTCTTAAAATTGCAAGGCAGCCTCCTTTATTCACTGGTGACCATTTGTCTGGGGTGAGGGGACTGGAGAGTTGTGCATGAACCGGGTCCACATGTTGTGACCGTGATCTTTGCAGTCGCACCACCGACATGCTAATAATTAATAACTAATTCTTATCTTTCACCTATGTGCAGCTCCACTAACCCCCCCCCCAACCGGTCAGAAACCAGCCAGGTGGGTGGATATGTCACTGCGGCAGGAGATGGAGCTTTCCTTCCCTGCAGACTACCTCAGGATTTGGTCTCAGAAAATTGAAAAATGAATACAAATTACAGCCATATGGTTGTCGTGGAAATGTCAGCAAGCAAGGAGTAGTTACCTTATGTGATGGGAGCTGGCAAATTAATATCATTCAGAGCTGCTGCTGCTGTCGGGGCTCTGGCTCGACATGTTTCCCGTTCAGCTGGACTGGTACTACACTTTAGAAGTGGCCCCGCTCAATGCCACCATCACATCAGGAGCTGCTGATGACCTCCAGCTCTGATCCACACCCCAAGCCAAGACTGCTATTTCTGTTACCCCATGCCCCACTCCCACTGCACATATTTCCTTGAATTTCTCACCCGACACCCACATTAAGAAAAAAATGTATTTTATTGTTTTATTTTCGCACATACCTATTAGAATTTGCTTGAGGAAAAAAAACTAAGTCTGCAGAAGGTTTGGATCTCTGGTCTGATCCAATTCTAAGAATTAATACAGCGTTGACTAGTCTGTGCTTCAGTTCAGTCTTTGCTCACTCCAGCTCTTTTCTCTTTCCATACCGAGTCTCCTGACTCCCAGCAGAGCTGCTTCAGTTGGTTGCTTGCCACCCAACAATTAAACAATGGTTGCAACACAACGCAGAAATCTAATTTCTTCTCTGTTCTCAATAAGCTCCACTCCATTGAATTAACACTAATGATGATCCTCCAGTACTGAACAAGTCTCAACTGCCCATCCTCCATACCCCAGTCCTTCTTCTGAAGTTCCTGGTTCTTTTCTGTTAGGACATTTAAACACACCACCAGTGAGTAGCCACATGCCCTACCTGACACCTGCAGCTAATCAGGAGCTTTAATAATGCAGAGGACCTAACTGAGCCCTTCACCTACAATATCCACCCTTTAATCTGTTGCTACAGCTACCCCCCACTGAAAAAAGCTGAAAGTCCACAAAAGCCCATACCATAGACAAACAAACATGTGAATGAGAGATGCCACATTGGCCACACTGGCCAGCTTTGTTTACTACCCCCTGGAGAGCTTGGGGTATACTGGGATGCATAGGGAGAGGCATTACCAGCAGAAAACAGGAAGTTGTATCCCTCTGTACAGACAGTTGGTGAGACCCCATCTGGAGTACTGCATCCAGTTCTGGAGACCCCATCTCTGCAAGGACATAGACAGGATAGAGGCAGTCCAGAGGAGGGCAACTAGAATGGTGCAGGGTCTGCAAGAGAAGCCATACGAGGAGAGACTAAAAGAGCTTAATATGTACTGTATACCCTTGAGGAAAGGCGGGAGAGGGGGGACATAATAGAAATGTTTAAGTACCTCAGTGGAATCAATAAAGTCCTAGAGGGTAGCATCTTTCAGAAAAAGAGACATGCAAGAACAAGGAGACACAATTTAAAGATGGGGTGGTTCAGGGCAATGTGAGGAAGTATTTTTCACAGAGAGGGTATTGGATGCATGGAACAGCCTTCCTGAGGAGGTCATAGAGTCAAAAACTGTGGGAGAATTCAAGAATGCATGGACAGACATAAGGCAATTCTTGTGGGGAAGTAGGAAGAAACAGGCTGTTGATTAACTAGGATCTGCGGCTTTATCCTGTAGGTAGGAAAATGGGCAGACTAGGTGGGCCAAGCGGTCCTTACCTGCCGTGAAAGTCTATGTTTCAAAGTCTATGTACTGGCTTTGGTATGTTGTAGAGTACTTGGTTTATCAGTGGCTACACCCTTGCTTCGCCCTGCTCTCAGAACTCTGCTAACTCCTTCCAATGGTTCAGCTTGAAGGGTCTTCAAGTAGCTTATCTTAATATTTGTAGTCTTTTTTCCAGTTGCCCAGAACTGGAAACCTGGGCAACTCAGTACAGCCCTGATATACTTGGCATTACCTAATTATGCCTCAAGCTTGCTATCCATGATGCAATGCAGAATTGACTGTGCTTCCTCTAAGAGGGGTAAGGGCATTATAAATTACTAAAAGGAATGCTTGAAGCTAGGGTAAGGGCATTATAAATTACTAAAAGGAATGCTTGAAGCTATCTGCCTTGCAAGTGGATCCTGTATCCTCTTGTGAAGCTTTGCACTCCATACTAGTTAGAAGGAATACCAAAACATTACAGTATAGTGTGTGTGTGTGTATACAAGCCTCCTAAAAGTGAAAAAGTTTAGATTAGCTGACGTTATTTGTCACCTGTGTGCAGTACTTGACAAAAATAAGATCTTACTGTTAGGTGACTTTAAAGAGCACCTTTCCCTTTAGTTTCTAAATCAAAAAATGATTAAACAGGGAGGTCCTTTATTTCTTGGGGAGCTCCTCCATGCTATCTTTCCTTTTTTGAATAGTGGACCCAAAGGAAGGGAAGAGATCATAATTTTCCCCTGAGGGGGCTGCCCGCAAGATCCCTCTCCACTTCCTGTTTCTCCTATGTGTCCCCACACTCCAACTTCTGTGACTTCTTTATAGATCACAGTGCAAGGACGCGTGCCATTCACTTCAATGGTGCATCTTTATCAGATGCAATTTCCCAATTGTGAATTGGGTTTTGGTACCTATTGATGGCAGAATTCAACTAACGGAGCTCTTGTTAGTTGAAATCTGCCATCAGTACGTAACAAAACCTGATATACAGTCAGGAAATTACATTTGAAGACAATGCTCCATTGAAATGTATGGAGTGCATCCCTATGCTCTGCTATAAAAATGTCATAGTAGGTCAGAGCATGGGGACCCTCGGAGAATCAGGAAGTGGAGAGAAATCAAGCCTGTGGCCTTCTGGAGCAAATTATGAGCCCTTCCCTTCCTTTGAGTTCACTATTAAAAAAAGAAAAGACAGCATAAACGAGCTCCCCTAGAGGTAAGAGAGCTTTCTGTTAATCGTTTTTTGGTTGGGAAAGGTGCTCTTTAACCTCATTGGCTTGGTAATAACTCTAAATGTCTTGAATCCGTGATGAGTAAGCTCACCTAAAGCAGCTTATTACTAACCTCACTAGAAATATAGAAACATAGAATTTGACAGCAGATAAGGACCGCTTGGTCCACCTAATCTGCCCATTTTTGCCTATCAGTTTCATATACCTCAGATCCTGAACGATCTGCAGCTTATCTGCTCTTGCCTATCACTAGAGTTTCCTTATATCTGTCCCATGTGTTTTTGAATTCCCTTACTATTTTTGCCCTTACAACCTCTGCCGGGAGGCTGTTCCATGGATCCACTACCCTTTCCGTGAAAAAATACTTTCTCAAATTAACCTCAAGTCTACCCCCCTCTGTTTTCATATCAAGGCCCTTTGCTTTTGAATATCTTTTTTTTAAGATGCTACTCTCTTGCACCTTATTTACACCCTTGAGGTATTTGAAAGTCTCTATTATGTCCCCCCCTTCTCCTCTCCCTTCCTCTCCCCTCCCCATCTGTCCTCTCCTCTCCACTCCTCTCCTCCAGGTAATACATATTGAGATCCTTCAGTCTCCCCTCATATGACTTTTGATGCACCCCTGCACCATTTTTGTCATCTGTCTCTGAACCACTTCTACTCTGTCCATTCCTGCCAGAGATGTGGCCTCAGTATTCTAGATGAGGTCTCATCAATTTTCTGTACAGTTTCATCACCATTTCCTTCCTTCTGATGGAGATACCTCTCCCTATGCATCCCAGCATTCCACTGGCACTTCTCACATTGTTTGGTAAGCTTTAGATCATCAGCTACGATTACTTCCAGGTTCCTTTCCTGTTTGGTGTCCGTTAGTATCTCCCCCCAATTATGTATACTCCCCCCTGCATTTCAGTGCCCCAAGTACATGATCTTGCACTTCTTTTCATTGAATCTTAGCTGCCACACCCTTGACCACTACTCAAGCTTGCTTAGGTCCCTTCTCATCTTCTCCACTGCTTTTGGAGTGTCAGCCCTGTTGCAGATCTTCATGTTGTCTGCAAAGAGATACACCTTCCCTTCCAGCCCCTCTACAATGTTGCTTATGAAGACATTAAAGAGGACTGGTCCAAACACTGATCCCTGCAGGACCCAGCTGGTTACCCCCTCACTTCAGATTGAACTCTGTTCACCACCACCCTCTGTTTCCTATCACTCAGCCAATTTTTTACCCTGTTTACCACCCTGGGACCCACTCCCAGGATGCCCAGCTTGTTTACTAGCCTCAGGTATAAGGGTATGGGTAAGGTAAGGATGAGGAATGCCAGATCTGGAGATGTAATCCTGATGGGGGATGGGGTCAGGGGGATTTAGCAGGGAGGAAGGGGCAGCAATGGCATCATGTCCCGGTGCTGATTTTCGAGCAGACTTTATAGGTCTTTAGGCCTACTTTGCTGGCATTTAGTACGTTAGTATGTGGGATGGTGTCAAAGGCCTTACTGAATTCCAGGTAGGCCACATCCACCACCCCTCCCTCCCCTCCTCCCTGATCCACCTCTCTAGTCATCCAGTCAAAGGTCATGCTGAGGGTCATACTAAAGGTTTCAAGATAGCCAAGAAGGCATGGCCCATATAGGCTATCCCCACCATTTCAGTGGCGGTAACATATGTTATCAACTTCAGAAAAATACTCATCGAGCCTTGCTTTAAAAATACACACATTTTCTGCCTCTACCACCTTTGCAGGCAATCTATTCCTCATCCTTATTACCCTACACTTAAAACCATACCTCCTCACATCTGTCCTACTTCTTCCCTCCTCCATCTGCTTGTCATGTCCTCGCAAACTATATACCTTCTCTTTAAACACTAATCTATCCAATTTGTTTGACAAGATTTTTCCACTGTGAATTCATGCTGCCTCAGATTCTGTGCTCTGTTTGTATTCGAGATATATCACAAACCTTTCTTTTAGTAGTTATTCCATTATTTTCCCCACCAATGAGTGGCTGACTTGCTTGTAATTTCCATCCTCTTCCCCGCTCCCACTTTTGTGAAGCGTGACAACCTTCACCCTCCTCCAGTCCTTGGGTACCACGCCTGTTTCCAGCAAACTGTTGAATGGGGCTATCAGTGGTGTTGCCAGCACCTCCCTGAGTTCTCTTATTACTCTGGGATGTATCTCATCCGGCCCCATTGCCTTGTCCACTTTCAGATTAGCAAGTTCCTTTAGGACTCTCTCCTCCTTAAATGGACTGGTGTCCACCTCCTTCCCTCCCAGTGGTGTTTCCTTCACCTAACTTTGGTCTTTACCCTTCTTCTGTGAAAACTGAACAAAAATACTTGTTCTGGATTTTTGCTTTTTCTTGGTCCCCCTATGCACACTTCCCTCCCTCCCTTTTTAGTCTCACAATCCCACCCTTAGTCTTTTTTCATTCAATAACATACCTGAAAAGGTTTTTGTCCTCTTTTGTTATTGCCTGGGTTATGTTTTCTTCTGTTTCTTGCTTTGCACTCCTGACTGCTTTCCTTGCTACCCTCTGCTTCTCTGGATACAGTTCCCTGTCTTCTTCCCTCTGTGTTTCCTTGTACCCCCTGAATGCCACCCCTTTCACTCTTACAAATTTGACCACTTCCTTTGAGAACCATACTGTTTTTTTCTTTCTCTTTGTTTTACTTACTTGCCTAATGCAATAGCTTGCTGCCTCCACTATGGCTCTCTTAAGATTCTTCCACTGCTCCTTCACTCCTCCTCCTCCTCCTCCTCCTCACTTTTCTCCTTCCTTGCCAGTGATTTCCTAAGACATTCCCCCATCTTTGCATAGTTAACCCACCTGAAATAAAGGACCCTTGCTTTCATGTAGTTTGACTCTTCTGCTGTTCTCACATTGAACCACACTGTACTGTGATCGCTTGATCCCAGATGGCTCCCCACTTTTATGTCTGTAATGCTGTTCCCATTGGTGAGTACCATGTCCAAAGCTGCTCCCTCTCAGATGGGCTCTGTAATAACTGTCTTAGGCACACCCCCTGCAGGCCTTTCAGGATGTCTCTTTTCCTGGCTGAGACTGCAGCCTGGTTGCTTCACTCCACATCTGACAGATTGAAGTCTCCTACAAGCAGCATCTCCCCTTTAGTAATCATTCTATAGATGGCTTTTAAAACCAACCTGTCCATCTCTTCCCCTTGTGCGGAAAGTCTGTAGATCACACCAATGTGAATGGCAGTGCCATTTCCCATCTCCAGGGTGACCCATAGTGCCTCTGCCTCTCCCTGCATTACCTGTACCTCAGTTGCCTTAATTCCTTCCCTGACATAGATGGCCACTCCTCCTCCCTTTTTACCCACACTGTCCCTGCTGAATAGAGAGTAACCTGGTATTGTCATATCCCAGTCATGGTTCCCCAGGAAACATGTCTTGGTAACAGCGGCAATGTCCAGGTCCACCTCAGCCATCAGGGCCACCAGGTCCAGGATTTTGTTTCCCAGACTGCAGGCATTTGTGCACATGGCTTTCCAGTTTGACTGCCTCCTCTCCTAATAACTCCACTACTATCCCCATGTCTTTCCTCCATGCCCCGTATTAGGCTAGCTAATAGAGGTTATCAATGTAATGATTCTCTCTCTTTTGGCTCTAACTGCCTTTAGAGAGTTGTGTTTCCTTGTTTCTCAGAGGCCACCAGTCTGGTTCCCCAGGAATTCACTTCTCCTTGCACAAGGCTAGGAATGTCACCATAGGTTAACTTTGGTAGTATGTTCTTCTACTGATGGATGCCAACAAAGTTTTCCCTTAGCCAGAGAAAATAAATCACTACCTTACAATTAAGACACAGTCACGACTGTTAGGTAAATAAAAGTATTTTACTTGATGAGTCAAGGTGCAACTCCAGGATATCAAAGTTCAGCTTGACAGGAATCCTCTAAATTTATAGCTTTCATCTGAAACTCTGTGATGGTCATCCCTTTGAAACAAACAACCATTTTAAATTCTGTACAAGTTTGAATTCCTTTTCCCCAATCAACTTAAAAACGTTAAGCCTATAGATATTCAATAAAGATCACTTTAACAACCAATTTGTATCTGAAGGGTCCAATCCTTTCAAAATCTGTGTGTATGTGTGTGTGTGACTGCCCACTCCACTTTGTCACTCTCTTACCTATCCTATTACCTTGTCCAGAGGCAGAACCTGCTAGTGAAGTGGAATCCCTGTCTTTTTTTTCTTGGTTGTTAGCAAGCCAAGGAAAATCTTCTGGTGAGATTCAGAAGACCAGAATAATAGTTTTAGTAAATCCCATGGGCGCACCCACTGGGGGCATCAGGAGGATATGTCCCCCTCAATTTTCTAAGCCAGCCATTACGTCCCCGCCCCCCAACATTTTAGACTTACGTTAAACAGCATCACTCACAAGCTACAGCACACTCGGCAACTTCAGAGTCAATACAATTGGTAGATTCAAGCCGACAGTCAGGAGACAGATCTAGCAGGGGACTGAGAGTGCGACCGCACATAATTCAAACAAATGTGCAAAGTACTAGAGAGTCTTACAGATGTGGTTCAAGTCCATTGATCAAAATCCAGTTGTAGATTGGAGCAGAATGTGTCCAGCCCAGAACAATAAAACAGACGAAATATAATGTAAATAAACACTTGAGCAGATTTACACCCTTCTTGCCCAGTGAGGTCAGAATATATTGCAAAAACATCCTTTTGTGCTGGCTAATGGGGCTTTGTAGTATGATTGGTGGTATTGTCTTATCAACTGACTCAGAGCAGTAAAACTGCAACACCCACACCTTGCCACCAGCCAGCCTGCAACAAAGGGGAAATAGCCTGGGTGAGGTGTATAAAGTATTTGTGTGTCAGCTTTGCAGCCCCACTTCTTCCAGCCACAACCTGAGTAGCACCCTAACACCAACAACCTGACTGACACGCTCCTAGCGCTGCCTTAACCATATCTCCATGTCCACACCTTCACTAAGGTAATTACATTTTCTTACTATTACATTTGGAAAAAAAAGTTTCGTGTTGTGCTCCCCCTAATCTGTTATACAGGCAGCAGGCAGGAGTAGAAAGTGGATATCATGGCCTGAAGAGCTGCATTGTACTAACTGAAGATAGTGCCCATACTTGAAGAGGGACATTAAGTTACCGGAGGGGGTGCAGCACAGGGCAACAAAGATGATCAAGGGACTAATGGACATACCCTACGTGAACAGGCTGAGGGAGATGAACATGTACTCACTGGAGGAGAGGAGAGACGGGGGGATATGATTGAAACCTTCAACTACATGACGGGAATAAACAAGACAGGCATGAAGGGACTATTCAAGTTAAGGGGGGGTAGGGACATTTGTGGTCACAATCTCAGATTGGAGGGGGGAAGGTTCAGAAGGGAAATGAGAATACACTTTTTTACAGAGAGAGTGATGTCTGGGTGGAACACGTTGCCTGAGGAAGTGGTATCCTGTAGAACAGTGGACTGCTTCAAAAGGGGATGGGATTCGATAAGAGGGGGGGTCAAGGGAGGGGCAGCTGCAGTATAAGGGTTGCTAGCTGCACACTCGAGCAGAATCAATAGACCATAAGATCTTTATCTGCTGGCAAATTCATATGTTTATATGTTTGTAAGCTATTCTGCACTTTTAGTAAAGTTTGAACTGGGGCACTTAATTCAAAAAAAGTGTTTACATTCTCTATTAATTTAGCAGCCCAGCATCTATCCCTATAGAAAATATAGAAGATGTCATTAAGGATAAAGTGACTGATGGTTTTGCAGAGCACACGCTCACAGTTTATTTAGAAGCTTGATATAAGGGATCCATGCCTGCAAACTACAAACCAATGACTGACAGAGTACTGGTTTCTATGGGATGGATGCTGGGCTGCTAAATTAATATAGAATAAAAATGATTTTCTTGGGAGGGAGGGTATTGGCTCAGTCCTGCCTTTACTAAAAGTGAAGATAGATTAGCACACAACCAAGAAATTGTCAACCAGAAAACACAAACAAACCAGGGCAGGGTATCAAACTGAGTGTGTGGCACAATAAGCATTAATGAGTCTGGAAGTCTCTCTCAGCACAGCAGTATCTTGAGTTTTGAAGATTGCACACTATGTATTTAGAATATTGTATAGTGTGATGTCTATACAAACTACAGATCATTGCTGGAGTATTGGTTTCTATATGGATGGCTGCTGGGCTGCTAAATTAATAAAGAATTTAAACACAATGTTTTTTGTATTACGTGGTTGAAGCTGCATAGCTGTCTTACAAGATGGCTTATATAAATAAATATTTCAGCGCAGATCTGGGAAACATAAAGAGCTCTCTTTGGTTACCCACAAATGAACTGTTTTTTTTTCAGGGGCAAAACTGTATTGCAGCTGACTTTCCCCATTGCAAATGAGCAGTGCAATTGTCAGTAAAGTGAACTGTCTTTGTTTAAAGTCTTGGAATTTGAGAGGGTTATTACTTCTTGAATAGCATCCCAGTTGGCTGCAGTCTGGTGTCATTGGCTGTGAAGTTCTCCACACAGGTGGAGAAACGATTCCATCTACTTACCCGGATGAACCTTCCCAATCCCCAATAAGACACACACTCAGGTTAAGGTTCTTTGGCAGAAAGGCCGATTTACTTGACATTAAAAATGAATACAAGAATACAATAATCCACACATCATGCATAATACAGAGTATACAGTAACAATTCAGTTTATACAAAAACAGGATATAAACTAGAGTATTCCTTAGGGGGAGCAGGTGCATTTGTCAGAAAGGTACCAAAGCCAGCCTAGGTCCAAATGAACCCGGCAGACTCCCACAGGGTCGGCCAGTCCCTTGACGAGCATGGCTTGGTGGAACAGTCCCACTAGTCTCCAGCCATTCAGTGTGGACCTCACTGGGCCCCACCGCCTGGACGTTGCCCACCGTGATTCTGCTCCGCCCCACTTTTTGTGGTCTTCATCGGAGTAAGTCCTCACCGGGCCACCCCTAACCATCTAAATAAACCCCTTATGAAAACTGCAACCCAAATCATCTGCCACAAGATACGCACACAGTGCGCATCTCCCACCAATGCCCCCAGGGGAATACTCTACAGCTATGCCTCTAAAACATTCTGGATGCCAATATTAAAAAGTGCCTGCCCCACATCTAACAGATACACACCATCTGTCCCCAAAAAAGGCCATATAATATGGGTAAATGTTCCGATGCCTAATAACTGTGATTCCCCAGTTGCAGCAGAAACGAGAGGTCTCTTGGTTCACTTACTTATGCAGCTGGTGCCCCCCCCCCAATCTCCCTGAGGCAATATCTTGGACCAACCCAGCTTAGTGGTGGGTATATTTTGCTGGATACAGTGGAAATCCATGATAATGCCCCAAATGAGATCAATGGAGGACAGGCGCCCCAGATCATGACCTCCCAAATGAACAACCAAGCCTGTGGTAGACTGGCCAATAAACCTAAGTTTTTGAGAGTCAGTATCAGGTCAGTCCACTGCATGCCCCCTATTCCACACCAGTGGACTGTGGCTTTGTCCGCCAGAATACCAAGCTGATCCCCTTGACCTTGATGCACTGCCCAAGCTTGTACCCTCTCGATAAAGGAGTGGCCCACCAGGCAAAATGCTTTGGGTGTGGGCAGGGCACCTGTAAATGAAATCAACATGTTAGAAATGGGCACCCTGTGTCTTGCCTTGTGCCGCTACACTTCTGCCTTCCTGAGGTCTTACATAGCTCCTGTACGCCTTGGCCCGCCACATTCCAATAGCTTGTATTTTATCCCCTGCACAGCCCAGCCTAGTTGCCTCCATAGCAGCCCCAATTCTGTGTGTATTAAAAAATTAGGGGTCCCTGCCGGTGGCCCTAATCCCCTTTTTCAGAACTGCTACAAACTGATATCTAGTGACCGGCTTCCTGTTGGTGTGAACAAAGAAGGCCCCTTGAGCTCCTCCCTTTCTCTGGCCCATGTACTCTGCTATTGTGCTCCATGGGCAGAAAGCCAGCCTGTCTGCCCTGTGGAGCCTGATAACTCTTATGGGCCCTAGTGGAGAGGTTTTGGAATGGCGCAAAAGTAGCTTCAGCGTGCTGTGTTTGACTGTCACATCTCCCCATTGTAAGTTATGCCCCATCGATATCCCGTCATTCTCCATCAGCACCGATACTCTGAAAGCCCCAAAGAATGTGCACACAAACAGGGCCTTGAACAGTGTTGCCTCATCCCCAGACCAACAACTGTAGAAACATAGAAACATAGAATTTGATGGCAGATAAGGACCGCCCACTCAGTCTGCCCATTTCCCTACCTAATGGATAAGCTGCAGATCCTAGTTAACCAGCAGCCTACTTCTTCCTGCCCCAACCCCCTAGAATTGCCTTATGACTGTCCCATGCATGCTTGAATTCCACCACTGTTTTTGACTCCACAACCTCCTTCGGAAGGCCGTTCCATGCATCCACAACCCTCTCTCTGAAAAATACTTCCTTAAATTACCTCTGAGCCGCCCCTCTATCTTCAAATTGTGCCCTCTTGTTCTTGCACACCTCTTTTTTTGAAAGATGCTACCCTCTTGGACTTTGTTGATTCCCTTGAGGTACTTGAAAGTTTCTATCATGTCCCCCCTCTCCCTTCTTTCCTCAAGGCTATACATATTAAGCTCCTAAGTCTCTCTTCATATGTCTTCCGGTGCAGACCCTGCACCATTTTAGTTGCCCTCCTCTGGACAGCTTCCATCCTGTCTATGTCTTTGCAGAGATTGGGTCTCAGAACTGCATGCAGTACTCCAGATGGGGTCTGACCAGCTGTCTGTACAGAGGAATAATAACTTCCTGTTTTCTACTGGTGATGCCTCTCCATATGCATCCCAGTATCCCCAGCCCTCTTGCTGCCCTCTCACATTGCTTGCCCACCTTTAGGTCATCTGATATGACTGCCCCAGGTCCCTTTCCATTTTGTTGTTGTTAGTATCTCACCCCCATTGTGTACTCTTCCCCTGGGTTTTGTTTCCCAGGTGCATTACCTTGCACTTCTTAGCATTGAATCTAAGCTGCCATACATTTGACCATTCCTCTAACCTTGCCAAGTCCCTTCTCATCCTTTCCACCCCACCTTGTGCATCAACTCTGTTGCAGATCTTTGTGTCATCTGCAAAGAGGCATACTTTTCCTTCCAGTCCCTCTGCAATGTCACTTATAAAGACATTGAAGAGGACAGTCCTAATACTGAACCCTGTGGTACCCCACTAGTAACCCCCCTTTCTTCAGAGTGGACTCCATTTACTATTACTCTCTGTGTCCTATTCTCCAGCCAATTCTTTACCCAGGCTGTCATCTTAGGACCCACTCCCAGGCTGGCTAACTTGTATATTAATCTTTGTGTGGACTGTGTCAAATGCCTTGCTAAAGTCTAGGTAGGCCATGTCCACAGCCCCTCCTGATCTACTACTTTGGTCACCCAGTCAAAAAAATCTATCAGATTTGTCTGGCATGACCTTCCGCTGTGAATCCATGCTGCCTTGGGTCCTGAGCCCCTCTGGCCTCTAGATACTCAATAATTCTTTCCTTCAGAAGTGATTCCATCATTTTCCCTACCACTGAGGTTAAACTAACAGGTCTGTAGTTTTCTGCTTCAGCCTTGCCCCCACTTTTGTGAAGGGGAATCACATCTGCCCTTCTCCAGTCCTCGGGTACCACCCCATCCTCCCATGATTTGTTAAAGAGGGTAGTCAGTGGTGTCACTAGTTCTACCCTTAGTTCTTTTAGAATTCTGGGATAAATCCCATCAGGCCCCATTGCTTTGTCCACCTTCAGTTTTAAGAGTTTTTTCAGAACCCTTTCTTCTGTAAATGGGCTGGTATCAACTTCTGTATCCAGAGTGTTTCTACTGTTTGTTTTAGGTACCTCCCCCTCTTCCTTTGTAAATACTGAGCAAAAATATTTGTTTAGTATCTCTGCCTTTTCACAGTCACCCTCTGCCCACCCTCCTCCCCTTTATTAAGCCTCACTATCCCTCCTTTGGTCTTCCTTTGCTCCTGATGTACCTATAAAGGTTTTATCCCCTTCTTAACCAAGTTGGCTATCTTTTCCTCAGTTTGGGCCTTTGCTGTTCTGACTGCCTTCCCAGCTTCCTTTGCTTTAACTGATACAGTTCTCTGTCCTGCTCCTTCTGTGATTCCTTGTACTTTCTAAATGCTTTCTTTTTCTTGAACCTTCACTGCCACTTCCTTTGAGAACCATAGTGGTTTCTTACATCGTTTGTTTTGTTTATTTGCTTCACACAAAGGCTTGTTACCTCTGTGATAGCAGTTTTATTATTCCCCATTTTCTTCCGCCTCCTTCCTGCCCATTTGCTAGTGCATTCCTTAGGCACTCACCCATTTTAGCAAAGTCAGCCCTCCTAAAGTCCAGTACTTTTGCCTTTGTATGACTTGACTCTATTGCTGTGTTTATTGTGAACCATACTGTTCGATGGTCGCTAGTTCCCAGATGGCTACCCACTTCTACATCTGTGATCCTCTCTTCATCTCCATTTGAGAGAACCAGGTCTAAGATTGCTCCCTCTCAAGTGGGCTCCAATACTAGTTGTCTAAGGCATGCCCCCTGTAGGGCATCTAGAATAACCCCACTCTTCGAAGTGGCTGCTGCAACTGCACTCCAGTTAACATCTGGCATATTCAGATCACCATCAGCAATATCTCCCTTTTTCTGCCATTCTAAGTATACTTTCTATCATTTCCTTGTCCATTTCTCCCCTGAGAAGAGGTCTGTATCTAACCCCCAGCGGTTGTGGTTCCATTGCCAGTCTCCAAATTTACCCTGAGTATTTCTTCTCTCTCTGTTTTCCTTTGTTCTGTTGCTTTGATTCCTTCCCTTATGTAAAGAGCTACTCCTCCTCCTCTTTTACCCTCCCTGTCCCACCTGTAGATAGTGTATCCTGGTATGTTTATGTCCCAGTCATGGTTTTGTGTGTACCATGTTTCTGTGACTGCCATGATATCCAGATGTTCCTCCTCCATCAAGGCCACTAATTCAGGAAGCTTGTTACTCAGACTACGGGCATTGGTACTCATTGCTCTCCATTTTTTGATGGCTTTACCTTCTGTTGCAGCATCCCCCACTGACCTTTCTACCTCGGTCTTTTTCTCATTTAGTACCCTGTTTTGTAGGAGAGGCTGGGATTTTCCTGCTGCTTATCAGTGCCCCCTGACTAGTTTAAAAGCTTGCCAATGAAGCATTTAAACTGATTGCTCAAAAGACTTGTTCCCTTCCTGGACAGATGCAGACCATCCTGCCAGAATAGGCTGGTGTCCCTCCGGGTGGAACCCCAGTCCCCAATGAAGCCAAACCCCTGTTCTCCACACCATTTTTTCAACCATTCATTAAACTGCATGGTGCAAAGTACCCTCGCCTCACTCACACCATTGACAGGCAGCACCTCTGAGAAGGATACTGTATGTGCTACTTGTCTTAGGCCCTTCCCCAATTCTACAAAGTCCTTCTGCACTGCTCTAATCTCATGTTGAGCCAAGTCATTTGTCCCTAGGTGGACAATGACATCCAGCTCAGACTCCTGTACAGCTGTTCTCGTGATCCTGAGGATGCGCTTCCTCTCCCTCCAAGCCATGGCACCAGGCAGGCACCTTACTTCAGTTTTCCCTGCTCCCCCCAGTTCTATCCCCCTAATAATTGAGTCCCCCACCAGGAGCTGCTTCCTTTCCTTGTGGTGTCCTCTGCCTCCTTCCTGTGGGCCTCCCTTGTGACAGTTGTTCTCAGCCTCCTTAGTCTCCTCTGCGGGTGCATCCATGGGGAGCTATGCCCCCAGAATGGTGTATGGACTGTAGAGTGGAACAAGTGACTGGGTGTGCCTCTGTTCCACCATCCTCACCCTCCCTGAGCCCACTGTGGTCCAACTGCTGTGCTTTCTTCGCAATCTCTGTGGTAGTGGTGGTGGCTCTGGTGCTCCCTGGATGGGGGAGGTTCCCTTCCTACCATCCAGTGTGGCCTGGGGGAAGGTTCCCTTACTACTGTCCAGTGTGGCCTGAAGATGGGCAACTTCCTCCCTCAGGGCAGAGAGTTGTCTGCAAATAGGGCCTTACAAAACAATCAGCTAAGAGCTCTGACCCACCGCTGTGATGAGTGCCTTCCTGTCAGCAAGATACCCTACACAACAATTTGACAGAGAAAATACCCTGTTAATCAAACAGAGAAAAATCCAGACATCCAAGTCAGACACAGGTAAAACCTCCCCAGCCCCAAAACAGCCTGGTGGTTTGTGCTCTGAAAGCAGTCAGCCCCAAAATAAGTCAGCTGTGCTTTAAACTCTTCCTGCACTGAAAATCTTAAGAATTGTAACAAAGACTGTCTTTTCCTGATCATTCTAAGTTCCTTATTTCACCTTTCGGTTAGAAGTAGCCTCCACCTACAGATTATCTGCTACAAACCAAAGACAATTGTAAGGTTCACCTCCCTCTGTTGTGAGCACAACTCGCTTTCTTGCAAATCCAATGTTCAGTATTGCAGCTTCCAGCCAGAGGTAGTTTGACTTGAAAAATATTAGCTGTTCTGATGAGTTTGCTATAAAACACTTGCTTATAATACTATTGTTCTCAGGTCTGCTACCAAAGCTATTGGCTGATAAGTAGCTATGATGTAAGCACTTCCTGCTAAATTCTGGAATTTCCTTATAAGGCACACACAGATAAACACAAAAAACAGTTTCCACCCCCTAGGGCACTTGTCTGGGTCAAATACACAACCTGTACCTGCACTTATTTCAGGATTTATGACAAATTCTTAGCCCAAGGTTTAAACTCTTCCTGCACTGAAAATCTTAAGAATTGTAACAAAGACTGTCTTTTCCTGATAATTCTAAGTTCCTTATTTCACCTTTCAGTTAGAAGTAGCCTCCACCTGCAGAATATCTGCTACAAACCAAAGACAATTGTAAGGTTCACCTCCCTCTGTTGTGAGCACAACTCACTTTCTTGCAAATCCTATGTTCAGTATTGCAGCTTCCAGCCAGAGGTAGTTTGACTTGAAAAATATTAGCTGTTCTCTGTAACTATGTGGCAAGACCCCCATTATGTCCACCAGCAAGCCACTCTCAACTGGTTTTCTTGTGTCCTGTCTGTTGCCCCTTATCCTAGCTCAACCTTCCACCATCTTTCAGATGATAAAAGCCCCCATTACGTCTTGGAGGATGTGCATTTTAGCGATGAAGGCCAGTCCTGATAAGTGGCTGCATAAGTAAGATGGTGCCCTGCCTTCCTCTATCATGTGGTGCACAAACTGCTGAATAAGAAGCGGGTGTTGCAATGCACCATAACCCTTAGCTCTGACCCCACAGAAATCCCAGAAAGTCTTTAGGTGAACCTCATACTTACACCAAGTTGCTGGGGCCAAAGAGTGTCACACCAAATCATCTGTTCTTGGATCACCACCTGCCAGAGAAAAGTCAGCACCTGGGCTGGCAATCTCTCCATTGCTGGAGCCATCTGCCTGAAGCACTGGAATTGCAAACGAGACAGAGCGTCGACAATTACATTCCCATCCCCAGGTACGTGCTTTGTTCTGAATAGGATATTGAGCTGTAGGCACCTGAGGACAAATACCCTCAGAAGTCTCATTACTTCATTGGACTTTGAGGACTGAGTGTTGATTATGTGAACCACCCCCTCATTGTCTGACTGGAAGAGAACCTTTTTATCCTTCATTCTGTCCCCCCATACAAAAACAGCTGCTACAATGGGGAAAAATTACAACAAGGTGATATTCTGGAGCAGGGCTGCCTTTCACCAGCTGTCGTCCCATGGGCCAGCGAACCAAGAGCCTTGGAAGAACACCCAATATCCAATACTCCCGGTCACATCCTTGACCTATTTGGCAGTCATGGCTGAATGGGGACCCCACCCGCCATACTGATATCCCATTAAAATCTCTGAGGAAAATGTCCCAGACTGCCAGGTCCGACCTCATTTCCTTTGTCACCCGGATGTGGTGATGTAGCAGTAGAGCACCCCTTGTTGCCCATGCTAACCACCTAATGAACAGTCTCCCCAGTGCTACATGCTTACAGGTGAAGTTCAGGTGGCTGGTGAGTGACTGTAGTGTTTTAAGGGTGACCTTATTCGCTGCCTTTACTTCCCCCACCAGATGACTGAGCCTCCCCACCTTATCGCCAGGGAGCCACGACACCATCTCCACAGAATCCAGCTCAATTCCTAGGTAGGTAAGCCAAGTTGCTGTGCCCTCAGTCTTCTCATGCTCCAAGGGCACACCGAACCAATCCATCAGCTCTGAGAAGGTGTGCAGCATGGCATCGCATTCCTCCGAACCTGGCGAGCCGATGAAGAAGAAGTTGTCCAGGTAGTAAGTTATCTTGCTGGAACCGCAATGCTGCCTGGCAGCCCACTCCAGGAACCTACTGATGAGTTGACTGGCAGCAGTCAGAAGGCCAAGTTTATGTCGCTGTTTTCCAACAGTGCCCCTTGCTGGCCTGTTGAGTGAGCTGGACCACTGTGTCAAAAGATGCATAGGACACCGCACTGTCTTCTGAGCTGATGAAATCATTAACTGAAGATCCTTTGCGGTAAGACAGGTGGTGTATCAACCTGTACTCTTCTGGTGTCTTCTTAGGCACTGATCCCAGTGGAGAGATATGCAAATGGGTGAGCGGCGGTTCTGTGAAAGGGCCTGCCACCCTGCCCTCCTCTACCTCTTTCATGATCTTGGATGCCTCCATGTGCTGTAATGTGTATGCCGACTTAAGATTTTGTGCCAGTGTGGCTACCCCGTGGTCCTTGGTAAGGGATGTGGAGCCCTGAGGTGAAACCTTGCAATACATACAGTGCGTCTGTTCTGCGAGGGTAATGGTGCAGCCAGGGGGTAATGTTCTCAATTCTTATGGGGGACTTCACCCACTTTCTTGGTGGGTCTGTCCCAGTGAGTCCCGTCAGCTTGTGAGCTGCCCCTTTCCTCACACTACCTGCACCTTGACAGGCACTGGCTTTGTGTTCCCCCCACAAGTACTGCATTCATGTCTAAACTTTCAGAAGTCTTGAAAACATTTTTTGGTGTTGAATTGTCTGCAAGTACCCACCCCTTTTTGGCTGACCCAGGGGGATTTTGACATCATTAGCCCACTGGCCGTGTATGCCACATTGGCGGGCTTGGCCCTGGTCATATGTGTCTGAACCAAATGTCGTGATCTATTCTGTCCCAGTGCATGTCCGGGGATTGGACAAAACACATGCGGAATAGTTCATCGTATTGTAACCATGTGTTACCCTTGTAAGCCAAATGTGCAGTTTTGATGTTGTCTCTATATTTGAGAAGCTGATCAATCTTTTCCAGAAACGTTCTACAGTAGATCGACATGAAAATATCAAAAGCCGCTGACCAATTGTCACATGTGTGGGGGACTTCGGGTCTCTTTATTTTCTCTTGCTTTACCTTATCCTTATACCCGGCATTGAGGAGTTCCCTGTGCAGGAGTTCAAATATCTCTATACAGTATACTCCCCTTTACAAATCTTTTCCTTGAGGGCCAGAGACAAATGGGTGTCCATGGGGTCATCAACCCGCACATATGCCCAATGTTCGACATGCTGGGGCATGGCTGTAGAAGGAGCGCCCTCCGTGCTCACTGTATGAGCAACTTCTGGCCCAGTAGGTAGTGGCTGACTGGCCCCGGGGGCTGCTGGGCCATCCCCCTGGGCCAACAACCCCCATACATGTGAACCCCTTGGTCAATGTGGCCCTGGAATGGGTTGTGGTTTTCAACGCTCCCACCAGTCCCCCCCACAGCAGTGGCATTGGAGTGTCCATGCTGTCCCCCATCCCCTCCAATGCCCTCTGGGCCCCAGCAGTCCTGGTATTGTGTGGAGATAGTTGAGCAACTGCCGTGTTATTCACTATGTTACCCCTGCCAAAGAAAATGCTAACTACCTCAAGGCACCCAGGGCCACCCCTGCCCCTCCGTAGGAAGGCCGGAACCCAGGCCCCGCGAAACCTGCGCTGCAGACACTGTGTCTCCCAGTGACCCCCCCGAGAAACAATATGGGAACCAAGAGAGTGGCATAGCCCACCATCTCTATGGTAAGTTGCTGCTAGTGCCCGATACTTGGCCCAGTGCCCCAGTGTTTGTGGGAAGATTATCCTGCGAAGGTCCCCTTGACCTGGGCTGTGGAAACCTGAAACAACCTTTTGCCTTTTGCAAGGCATACCTGGCGAGGAGCCTCCTAGCTGTGGCTCCGGGTGCCCGGCCATGGACAGGCCCCAGCCTTGCCTCCTGGTGCCCTTTCTCTCCATTAACGCTGGACTGCTCCCCCTGACTATTGGGCTCTGGCTCCTGACTTAACACCGGGGTGCCCTTGTTGGCTTGGGTGCCGATATATACTCACTTCTTCCAACCGTGGGGGCAATGCGTTCACCTCCTTTGAATCTTTTTTGGCTCCTTCCTCCTCCAGCGTGGCCTGGCAGGGCTCCATGTTGCTGACTTCTAGCCCGAGCCCTGCCTCCTTTTGCCTCGGGACCACTGCCATCCTCCTTCGACTGGCTGCCACCAAAGCCTCCGCCACCTGAGCCGTGGGTCTTCTGGAGTGCTTGCTTGCGTGTGGTGTGCTGGGTTCACTGGCCAAATGCCTGGGCACCTCCTTCAGCGCTACTTGCAGCCTGTTGGGGCCCCCCAGCTCCATCAGCCGCTGCAGGGCCTCCTTAAACTGCGGGGTGGCAACTTTCTGGGAACTGGAGCCCATAGAGGCCAAGGCCTCCTCACTCCCCTGTCCCGCAGGTCTGTCCCCAGAACTCATGATGCTTGTGTTACTCTGGCATGCCGATGGCAAATCTGCAAAGCAAAAAACAGCTGTTGAGTAAGGATGCCTATCCCCACCTGCTACCGCATCACTGCCATTGCTGTCCGGATCCTTTTTGTTGTGTTTTTTTTTTTTTAAGTAGGCCCCCCCCCATGCCGAGCTTGCCCTGGACCAGCTCCAAGAAGCCCGCTGACCTAGGAGGGCTCCCACCAGGAGGAAAAACAGGAAAGCAGAAACAGAAATATATAGAAGCTGGAGGCTTCCCAATACGTACAATATAATTATGAAACACTATTTTGCCCAAAATCCTGCCCAAAAGCTGTCTGCAGGGCTGCAGGGGGAAGGCAGTGCACTAAACCCCAGGCAAGATGGCCGCGTTGCTCTTGCGAGGACCCGTGAGACCTGGGACAGCCCTATACTGCTACTGGGCCCCAGACAAGATGGTGTCTCCCAACTAGCACGAGAAGCGCGCTCTAGTTATGCCGCACCCAAGGTCCTGCGGGATCCAGCGGAAGGCTAGACCCTGCCAGATATGGTGCTTTCAATGGCTGGGCGGCAGGGGAAAACAAGTCACCTACACCTGCACTACCGTGGAAAAGCCCAAGGCTGAGCTATCCTCCCTACAACCCCTCCCCTGGTGTTCGTGGGCAAGTAGAATGCCTAGAAAATGCACTCCCATAAACCGAGGACCCTCCAAGGCAAGTTGCTAAACCCCCCCCCGCCTCTGTGCTGAGCCCCTGCTGTGCAAAATGGACACCCAGCCGGCTGCCAAGATTGCTACCACCGCTGGGACCGCACTGCAAGGCTGTGCCCGGGCGGTGGGTGACTGAGGGGATCACAGTTCAGGACCTGCCGCAACACAGGCTGGAGATGTAGGAGCTGGGTAAGGAGGCCGCCACAGAGATGCTGCTTAGAAGGGAAGATGAAAGCAGTGGTGCTTACAGCCACTTGGATGACCAGGCAGCTAATGGGACATGTTGCCAGGGAAAAGGAGTTTCCCTTGTTAGTATTTATTTTTAAACAGGGAAGGAACCACGAGGTGGGTCAACAAAGCAGCCGCTTACGCCACCAGGGAGCTAGGGAGAGGGAGAGAGGTGGGGGGGGTGCAGCTGCCAGGTGCCCGGGGAAGTACCGGGGATACAACCCAAGACAAAACATGCATTACCAACAAAATGTTTTTTCTTTTGGGAAAGCAGATGGAAGAGAAATGCCCTAAGCCAAAAAGAATGTGTCTCAGCAGGACCCCAGATGAAAAGTAACAGGCAAAACCCACCTCCAGGCCTACCAAAGCCTACTAAAGCCAACAGGCCTAGCAGGCCCCAAGCTCCCAAAGCCTACCTTGTAATGGTCCTGGGATTTTGGATGTCCCTCAGGTGATGTCCAGATAGCAACAGGCAGACTTCACTGCTGTCTGGACTTTAGAAGCTGGCCTGTGCACCTCCCTTCCCTTGGGTGCTCCGGCCACTGTCCAGGCAGGGCACAGGCCATTGGCCACCACCATCCCACAGTAGCACCTTGGGTGCAGGTGGCCAGGAATTGGTCCACAGGTCTCGGGGTAAGAGACCCCCCAAAGATGGCTGGGAGTGGTCATTCCTGAAGTAATGCTTTTACTTGCATTATCTGGACAATGTAGGTTGCAGTACATTGCCTTATTCCATCACATTAAAGTGTGTGTGGTCCCTGCTACTGCTTCTATGCAGCAATGTGGACCATGACTGTTTTTATCTGAATCAGCCACAAACCCCTCAGTCTACTCATGGATCCTGAACAGGAGTTGGTATAGGACTGTGATGGCAAGGGGAGTCAATCTTATTTCTATAGTGCCACTTCCCAAAGGCTTGGGTTGCTTTACAAATTAAAACATATAACATGAAACATATCCAGAATCAGAAAACACCATAAATAGACTTCAAATCAATTCAAATAAATTACAGAACACAAAATTAAAAAAGCAACTTGCTACCAACTATTGCCAAGGTAACATTGTGGTGGTGGTGGGGGGGGGGGGAAGCTGTGATATTCCTATATGAAGAAAAAGTGGAGGCTGAGTGGGTGGCTGTTACAGCATATGTTCAGGAACCCAGAGAGTCAGGTTCAAATCCCAATATAGTCACTTACTCACTGTGTGGCTCTGAGCAAGTTACTTAAGATGCATACATGAGTACAACCTTAACTCCACTGAAAATTAGATATTGCATTTCGGCAGGGGCATCATCCTCAATATAAACAAGTGCCATTGCATTAGTGGTATATGGAATGGGAACTTAGTTTGTAATGGCAAGAGGCAGAGCACAGTAGCCAGGGATTGTGCAATGAGTTTGAGAACAGCTGTCCATGATGTTAATGGCAACTACTGTTGTACGACTCCCCCTCCCCCAAGGGCTACTCAGATGAAGAGAGTCACACTCAGCAGAGTCTCCCTTCTGGGCTTCTTTCTGATGCCCATGGGGCATTAACACAGGCTAAGTACAGTGAGCCCAAACCTGCCCCCCATGAGGTGTCACAATGACATCATGCATTCACTTAATAGCTCACCTCCTACTTCCACGCTAGATTCTTTTTTTATTTTACTTTTAGTTTAGAATTTTGGGCTGCTAAAGGCACAATGAGAGATAACATGTTTCTAGGTGTGACCCAGTAGTACAGGGAGGTTAAGTGACTCACTCAGGGTCACATCATATGCAGTGCAAGTGGTAGTTGTGGGATTTAGACAGACTCAGGTCTGCTAGCCTCACCAGGACATTAGGTCAAGGGGTGAGGTAGAAATACCTATTCAGGCAAACTGGATGGACCAATGGCATTTTTCCGCTGGCAATGTTTATGTTTCTGTGCTGGTTTTCCAGGTTTACAACTTGGCACTCTAACCTCTAAGCTATACTGTCTGCCGTACTGGCAGAAAGTTGACCAAGTCTTTCAGCATAGGTGCAAAGGGTCCAGGAAAGGGGACACACACACATGCCAGGTAGACCTGGATACATATTTCACTAGATTTCATGTGGAGCAGACAATATTTGACTTTTCTTTTAAGACTGCACTTTGCCTGCTATTTTAGCATTACCACTGGCTGCTTCATTTTAAAGAGAGGGTGTTAGATTTTCAACTGGGTCTATAGACTGTGGCTATACATTTCTTACAGTAGATAGCTGCTGTCTGTTCAGTGTCAAGTTATCATGTGCTATGTCTGCCTCAGTGTGAGATCATGCTTTCAGGTTTGGGTACTTTCTGTGTTGGCTTGTGCACATGCTCATGCAACATCTTGTGGTGGTAGCACAAATGCAGAGGCGTGCCAGTGTTGGCCAAAGCAGGATACGCTTTAGTGGGCGCATCTTTCAGCACCCAATCAGTCAGCATGCTGGCAATGACAGCAGTTTCAGAGAGAGCCATGAAGATGAAATAAATGTGCCGCTGCAATCAGAGACAAGCTTGTCATTGCAGCGGCAGATGGCATGCCTCTGTTACATGCCTTTCCTGGTGAAACATTTCAGTAAAAATAGCGGCTCCTGCCATCCACCACACAATACGTAGAAAGCCAACATCAGGGTGCCCAATTCCCGTGTTGGCATGTTCACAGCTCCTGCTGCCCTCCATACTGCAACCTCCCACTACTGCTGCCCTCCCTGCTCCCTCCGTTCCCTGTCCCCAACAGAAAAAAAACCTCTCTCAACCTCCCACTACTGCTGCCCTCCCTGCTCCCTCCGTTCCCTGTCCCCAACAGAAAAAAAACCTCTCTCAACCTCCCACTGCTGCTGCCCTCCCTGCTCCCTCCATTCCCCGTCCCCCAACTGAATAAAAAACCTCTCTCAACCTCCCACTACTGCTGCCCTCCCTGCTCCCTCCATTCCCCGTCCCCCAACAGAAAAAAAACCTCTCTCAACCTCCCACTACTGCTGCCCTGCTCCCTCCATTCCCGTCCCCAACAGAAAAAAACCTCTCTCAACCTCCCACTACTGCTGCCTCCCTGCTCCCTCCATTCCCGTCCCACAACAGAAAAAAAACTCCTCTCAACCTCCCACTGCTGCCCTCCCTGCTCCCTCCATTCCCCGTCCCCAACAGAATAAAAACCCTCTCAACCTCCACTACTGCTGCCCTCCCTGCTCCCTCCATTCCCGTCCCCCAACAGAAAAAAACCTCTCTCAACCTCCCACTGCTGCCTCCCTGCTCCCTCCATTCCCCGTCCCCCAACAGAAAAAAAACCTCTCTCAACCTCCCACTACTGCTGCCCTCCCTGCTCCCTCCATTCCCCGTCCCCCAACAGAATAAAAACCTCTCTCAACCTCCCACTACTGCTGCCCTCCCTGCTCCCTCCATTCCCCGTCCCCAACTGAAAAAAAAACCTCTCTCAACCTCCCACTACTGCTGCCTCCCTCACTCCCCACCAAGAATTGTAGCACACTGGGACCCCACCCAGTGTGCCTATTTTTGTTTCTTAACCTGTAAATAAAAAACCTTCCCTTACTTTTTTTATTTTTTCCTGCAAACAAGAAAATGGTTCACCGATGTCTCCCCGTCCCCCCATCTCAACTCTCCCTCTGCTTTGAACCTCCCCACCTCCCCTCACCCATACTTACCCTCCGGAGGTCAGGAGCTGTGATCTTCTCTGAACTGGAATGCGTCTGCACTCTTCAAAGCCGAACTGCGATGTGAAGAAATGACAGTAAGCTTTATAATTGGAAGCAGTGGGGTTCAACTTGAGATTGATATCTCAGCCATATTTTGGAATTTTGGCTAATTTTCATCAAGGGTTTTGGGATTACCTCATGAACATGTGTCATTGTTATTTAGTTTCTTGGTCCCAAAGGTGGTTTACTTATTCGCTGCACAGAATTGTCTTTGGGTCAGATAATGAAATGGCACTGCCACCGTTCATGAGGTGGGGTCTAAACCCATGTTACAAATTGTGGAAAAATTCAAAAATTTATTCTGTTATGAGTGTGTGTTACTAAAGTTTCTATGCACACTTGTAACTTAGCCAATTTTTAATATTTTCACTCCAGATTTTCAACATTGCTATTAGTTCATACCTCCTTATGAACAGCACAGCTGCCATTTTTCACATCCTGCCTGAAATGTGTTTTCACACCTGTGGTGCACGGTGGGTGCAGACGCTGTGCAAAATCAACTTTTGGAACAGAGCAGCAAAATCACAGTGCCACTGTTCATGAGGAGAGGTCCCAAAATGCCCATGTTGAAAATTTGGTGAAACAATTCCAAAAAATGACTGCGTTACGTGCGTGCATTTCGCAGTTTCTATGTACACTTGTAAGGACACGCATTTTTCATATTTTCTCTCTAGATTTTAAACATTACCATTTTTTCACACCTCCTCATGAACAGTACCGTTGTCATTTTTTGCATCCTGCTTGAAATGTGCTTCCGCACCTGTGGTTCCGAATGGTGCAGCTGCTGTGCGATATCACCTTTCAGGATTGAGCAATGAAATGATAGTGCCACTGTTCATGAGGTGGGTTCGGAAAAAGTCCATGTTGAAAATTTGGAGTGAAAATACCAACAAAAGCCTGGGGCATTAAGGTTTCTGTCAATACACCCACCAAGTATAGACTGACAGGTGTCGGGGGCGTAACTTGGGTTCATCGACTGTAGTGTTTGTGAAATTCTACCCCTACCCTCCCACCCTATAGCCACTGACAGGCATCGAGGTGTGCCTTGGGGTCTGTTGCCCTAATGTTCACCCCATTCTCCTGTACTGCACCCATCTCAGCTTGTTTTCTTATGGAATGGGGTGAGCATAAGGCCCGAAGACCCAAAGCACACCGTGACACCTGTCGGTGTCTTCAGGGTGGGATGAAGTGGAATGGTATAAGCGTTATTGCTGATGACCCAAAGCCACACTCCCAGTGCCTTTCAGTCTCTGTGGGGGGGGGGTTGGCGTTAGTTCAATACTTCACTGCCGTTCCTATTATGCATCTCTCTGACTCCTGCATTACCAATGCCAATGGCAACAAACCAACATTTGGCATTAACAAATGCTTGTTAGATTTATTTCAAGTGAATTAAGTTATGTGGGAGATGCAGGCAGATGATGAAAGATCCAGACCATCTGCACATAATATATCTCGGGAGATGTTAAGTCTGTATAGTTTTCATAGTTAGGCTCCTACGTGCAGTGTACCTGATTCTCAACAAGTGGGCCTTTTATTAGTCCGGGTGCCTTACTTGACCTTTTTTGCATGGGAGACTTCACTTTAGATACAGTCATCTATAGGAGAGAGAGAGCAGCAGCATTCTGAATTATGTCCCTAATGGCTTGCCATAGCAGCAAACAGTTACACTGGCTGCAGCTCTGTTTGTCAAGTCCAACATATAAAAAGTCCTCTCCACTGTATCGCATTGTTTTATTCCCTGTGAGGAGGACTTCACATCCAAGCTGAAGCTGTAATATATTTGTAGTTACCTAAGTGAGGGTGACTACTATTGTATATAATTTAGAAGCATGGATCCAACATCACATGCTTTCCCATTTGTTAATCAGAATTATACGGTTTCAATACATAAAAGAAAGCAGTTGAACATGTTAATAAGCTTCTGTTGTATGTATGAGAGGTGTCGATTGTTGATCTGTTTTAGTCTTTCCATTCCCATCTTCAGTTTATTTACAGAGGAAAGCTCTCCCACCTACCATAGTATCCGTAATTGCTCAAACCAGTAATGCACGTTTATATTTATGTACAGTTATGCTGCTACTGGCAAAAGTGCTGTTTTTTATTCTAGTCTACCTCAGCGCCATCAGGGGTCTCTAAGAAGCTAGACACATAAACTGATTCACAGCAATCTTCCTTTGACAATTTTTTGTTTGTCTTTTGGAGGTGTATGTGGTGGTGTCTCTCCTTCCATAGTAACCATACAGTTTCAGTGATGGCTAGGATGCTAAAGAATTAAACCAAACCTTTTATATCCA
The DNA here is from genome assembly GCA_016271365.2 of Neoceratodus forsteri. Taxonomy (NCBI): domain Eukaryota; kingdom Metazoa; phylum Chordata; order Ceratodontiformes; family Ceratodontidae; genus Neoceratodus; species Neoceratodus forsteri. The sequence continues at coordinate 651,132,570 of CM057450.1, read as the reverse complement.
CCTAACTGCTAGCTGTACAGTGAGGATAGACTAGGAACACATTTGTGAGTGCCCCAGTGTGTGTATATGTGTGTGTGTGTGTGTGTGTGTGTGTGTGTGTGTGTGTGTGTGTGTGTGTGTGTGTGTGTGTGTGTGTGTGTGGCATCAGTGGTGGGTATCTATTGGCATTGGCACAAAAGCCTGGTAGAGTCATGTCCCCCCCAAACTTTTAGCCGTGGTTGCATCCCCCATGGGAATCCATACAATTAACTACTTAGTTCTCATTTCTGTCACATCTCCCCACCCCAAGTGATGAAGGTGTTTTCTTTTGGGCCACTTCAAGAGACACGACCATTCACGCAGCTTTTGGAAATGCCCAAAGTGTTCAGCCCTGCCGACAGCCCGTCTGTATTGGCATTTTGTTTACCACTGTGGTGCTAAATTTATTTTTATTTTTTTCATTTTTGTTAACCAGGTAGGTGCACTAGACAAGAGATTTTGCTTATTTTCAGGCATGTCCCGGGAGAGTTACACATCAGAAACAGCAGATACATAGTGTCCACAACAGAACACAAAACATCTAGCTGGAAGGAAAATACAGTAACATATAACAATTTAGAATACATGGCACATTCAGGAACAACAAGTAGAATATAAATAGCATGAGGATAAACAGTAATCACAGTTACATAAACTTTTATAGAATTTTGAAAACAGTATAATTGACTAAAAAATACATATACAACAAACACTGGAAGTACATAAGTGCTGAGTGGAAATACCGCTCTCAAGGTGGAAGATCAGTGGTAGTAGTGCAAGCAAGTGGAGACAAGCAAGAGGTAGAGCAGGAGCAGAGACCTGAGCTCATAAGGTGAGGTCTTAAACTTTTTTGAAAAGCCGGGTGAGTAGCCGACTGTTTAACATAGAGTGGAAGGGTGTTCCACATTCTGGTAGCAGATACGGCAAATGCAGGTTCACCCTTCTTGGTGAGACATCTAGGCGTAACAAAGGAAGCATTTTCAGTAGATCTCAGCATATAGAGCAAGTCAGGTTGTTTTAGCAGAGTTACAAGGGATCTTGGAGTACTAGTCCAGGTTAATTTATCGACCAGACAACCAGCTGTGTACAGATGATAGGAGGATGGGGTGGGCCAATTGAAGGAAGAATAGAGATAACAGCGATGTGTTAGTTAAGGAGCTGCAAGGGTGAAGCGGCAGATACTATTGTAACAAGTGCTCCATTTCTGGATTACTTGCTTGCTAGCATTAAGGTAGACTATAGAGCCATAGTTGAGGCAAGGTCAAAGAATTCCCTGAGCAATGGCCAGCCTGGCTGTCGAATTTAGGGAGGATCTTACCTTGTAAGTCAGGCCAAGTTTACTGTTCACTGCCTTACAAGTGGCTGCAACATGAAGATTAAAGTCCAGTGAGGGGTCTAGAGTCATCCCAAGATATCTGAAGGATGTGACTGTATCCAGGATTATGCCATCAGGTCCACAAAGGGGAAAGTCCCATATGACAAGCTTTTAGCCTAGGGGAAGTCCCAAAGAGCATTAACACCATTTTGCTAGTGTTAAGCAGGAGCTTATTTTGTTTTAGCCAAGCCAAGAGGCAGTCAAAGTTAGATTGAAGGGAGGTGTGAACTGCCGAAATGTCATTATCGGCAGAGTAGATAACCATATTGTCTGCATAGACAAGAGACAAAGTCGATCTGGATGGGGGGGGGGATTATTTATAAAGAGACAGAAAAGGAGGGGGACCAAGAATAGAACCTTGGGGAACACCAACTGAGGTAGAGACAAGATCGGACATGACGTTCCCTATTTGAACAAATTGTTGCCTACCCAGAAGGTAACTGCAAAACCAGGCTGTGGCAGAATTTGAGAAACCAAGAGAGGATAGTTTGGAGAGCAGAAGAGAGTGGTCATGTTATAGGCCTGCAGGACCTGTGCAGTAGTTTTCCATTTTGCCTGCTTGACCTATGAAGCCAGATCGGGGATTATGATCTGTGACCATAGTAAATTATGATCTGTGACCACAGTAAATTCTCTCCCGTACAGGTAAGGCTGCAGCTTCTGAAGGGCCATTACTGCCCCCAAGCACTCCTTCTCAATTGGGGCATATGCCTCCTCCCTGGGAAGCAGCCTTCAGCTCAGATACACCACAGGGTGCTCCTTCTCCTGCAGCATAGCCTGTCTCAGCACGACTCCCAGCCCATGGTCTAAGGCATTCATGTGGACAATAATCTTCAGACTGTAAATAGCTAGCATAGCTGGCCCACTCAAGGCCTTCTATAGTTCCTGAAAAGCAGAATCACAGTCATCTGTCCACTTGACCTTCTCTGGTTTTCTCCTTTTTGTTAGGTCTATTAGGGGTGTGGCCATATCACTGTAGTGGGGGATAAACCTCCTGTAGTACCCCATGGCCCCCAGAAATGCCCTAACCTGTTTCTTAGTGATAGGAGTGGGGCAGTCCAGGATGGCATCAACCATTGCAGGCTCTGGATGGATGCATCCACTGCCCACCCATTGCCCGAGGTAGGACACTTCTGCCATACCCGTCTGGCACTTTTCTATCTTGACTGTCAGCCCTACGACCTTCAGCCTGTGGAACACCTCCTGCACATGCTGGATGTGCTCTTCCCAGGTCTGGCTGTATATGGCTTTGTCATCCATATAGGCTAGTGCAAAATCACCTACCCCAGACAGAATGCAAGCCTCAAGCTGCTGAAAGGTTGCAGGTGCATTCTTCATCCCAAAGGGCATTACCTTGAATTTGTATAAGTCAAATGGGGTGACAGAAAGCTAATCTATCCCTGGCTGCAGGGGTCAGAGATACCTGCCAGTAGCTCTTTGTTAAGTCTACTGTGGTCAGATACTTGGCTCCCCCCAGTTGCCCCAGGGTATCTTCTGTTCTGGGCATGGGTAGGCATCTGACTCTGTGCAGCTGTTGAGCTTCTGGCAGTCAACAGAACTGTGTGGTACCATCTTTTTTAGGGATCAAGACCATGAGTGAGGCCCAGGAACTACTGGACTCCTGGATCACTCCAAGTTCCAGCATCTCATGGAGCTCCTTTTTTATGGTCTGCTTAACCTGATCTGGTATCCTGTAGGGAGACTATCTCAGTGGCACCTGGGCCTCATTATACTGTTTATACACATGGTGCTCTGCTAGTGTGATGAACCCCGGTTTCCCTGTGAACGTGTCCCCGAACTCTCTCAGCACACCCTGAATCTCCTGCACCAGGACTGGTGTTAACTGGTCGAAGAGTGCAAGGTTGTTCATGGAGGATCCTACCCAGGCCTCCCCAAAGAGGTCCACCAGTGGATCAGTCTTATTTTCCCCTGCTGGGGTGCTGCATACCATGAGTACCAATTCCTCCCTATCGTAGCAGGGCTTCATCATGTTAGCATGATACACCTTTTGCTTGCAGCTCCTACCAGGTAGCGCTATCAGATAGTTAACATCACTCACCTTTTGGACAATGGAGAATGGCCCCTCCTATGCTGCCTACAGTTTATTCTGATGGACAGGGATGAGTACCATCACTCACTGTCACACTCTGTATTCTCGGGCTTGGGCCCTACAGTCATACCAGACTTTCTGCCATTGTTGCACAGTGGCTAAGTGCTCCTGAGCAAGCCCCATGAGCTCTGTAAGCCGGTTCCTAAAGTTTAAGACATACTCCACAACAGAATCCCCTTGAAAAGCATGGTCACCCTCCCATTCATCCCAAACTAAATCTAGAGGGCCCCTCACCCTATGATCAAACAGGAGCTTGAAGTGTGAGAACCCTGTGGACTCCTGTGGGACTTCCCTGTATGCAAACAGGAGATGGGGAAAATATTTGTCCCAATCCCTCTTGAACTGGTCAGCGAATGTCCTTGGCATGGTCTTAAGAGACAAATTAAATTGCTCCACCAGACCATTAGTCTGAGGGTGGTATGGGGAGATTCTAAGCTGCTTTACCCCACACTTCTCCCATAAACTACTCATTAACTCAGACATGAAGCTGGCACCTTAGTCAGACAGTATCTCCTGGGGAAAGCCCACCCAGCTAAATTTCCCCAACAGTGCATCAGCCACCTTTTCCACCTCAATGGTTAATAAGGGTACTGCCTCTGGGTATCTGGTTGCATAATCCACTACCACCAGGATATACTGCTTGTCAATGCTACTTGGGGTGCTAAGTGGCCCCACTATGTCCATGGCTACCCTCTTGAAGGGTTCATCAATAATGGGCAGGGGCACCAAAGCTGCCTTGGCCTTGTCCCCCATTTTTCCCCACGCTTTGGCACTGTGGACAAGTCCAACAGTAGTCTGCCATATCCTTGCCAATACCAGGTTAGAAGAAATTATTGGTCTGCCGTGTTTTGTTGTGCACCTCACACCCAAGTGGCCTGAAATGGGGATATCATGGGCCAGGGCCAAGAGCCACTGGCAGTAACCCCTAGGGACTACCAGCTGCTGCAGTACCTCTCCATTTAGCTCCACCTTGGTGTACACTTCCTGTAAAACAACACCTTCTCCTAGTACACTTACTCTATACTCACCTGAGAGACTTCAGCCCTGTCAGCTACTTCTCTCAGTTTCTGTAAGGTAGGATCAGCCAGCTGTGCCATGCCCACCTCCTCTTCTCTGAGCCACCCCAGCTCCTCTTCATAAGGAAGTCCTGTGACCTCCTCTGTTGATGACTGGGGCTCAGGGCTACTACTCCTAGCCAGCCCTCCACCTGTGCTAGTCACCTCCTCAGCTGCTGTGCGAGAGCTGGTACTGGCTGGGTTGCCCCCCCTTTACCCTCAGGAGTCTGCCATTTTGCCTGTCTATGAGTAGTAACACATACCAGAGATTTCCTGTGGTCAAAATAATTTCCCATGATCACACTCATAGGGAGACCATGTATGACTCCCACCTCCTTTTCTCTGTGGTCACCCTTCCAGCTCAGGAAGACCCAGGCCATCAGTATTTGGACTGCTGGACCTGTGACTCCCTGAATCATGGAGAAATGCCCTGGCAGAATCTGCTCCACCTTAATTAAATCCTACCTCCCCAAGGAAATGGAAGCACCTGTATCCATCAAACCCTGTGTTACTGCCCCATTAACTACAGCAGGGTGAATATGCTCAGGGGAAAGAAGTGGTACTACAGTCTGCATGCAACCTACCCATTGTTGGGTGCTATTTTGCTCACCCTCTCCCTCAACCTTTTGCCCCTTTAACAGTTTCTGAGGGCTGGTATACCTCAAATGCCCCACTTGATTGCAAATATAGCATTTCTTGGCCATATTTGCGATCTTGGTTCCCTTTAGAACCAGAGGATTTTGCTTTGGGCTCAGGTGCAGGCTGGTTTACTTTAGGCTGCCCTCCTTGGGACCCCTTACAACCATGTACTGCCCCCCTCCCATAAGACTTGTACTGTGCATATGGCCTGCTGGTCATGCACAGATCATCACTTGCTGCTACCTCTTTCAAGGAGCATCATATCCTGTCTAGCAGCCATACACACAGATCCTCAGGTACAATTCTAACAAATTGTTTCCTCACCAACACATCTTTGATTAGTTCCACAGTGTCTGCTTTTCCCCCTTCAACACACCTGTCAACGTTAGTACACAGATGAATTAACCTGCAATTCCACATAATTGCTTTCTGGGCTTTTCTTTAAACTCCCTAAATTTCCTTCTGTAAGCTTCAAGAGTTAATTAAAAATGTTTTAATAACACCATCTTAACCTTATCATTATCGACAAAGTCTTCATTACTGTACTTATTTTGGTAAATGCCTGCAAAGCATGTTCTGTAAGCAAGGGTGTGAGATGAGTTGCCCAGGTGGATGAGTTATCCAATTGCAATTCCCACACACCCTCTTAAACGACCTTAAAAATAGATCAAGATCATCTCCCTCTTTATACTGTGGTAACAATTTAGAATTAATTTTGGCTTCATGGGGGAAACTCGCTCCGCCATTACTTACATTTTGCTGGCACATTGTCATCATGTCCTTCTTGTGCTGTTGTCTCTGGATCTCATGTTGTCATTCTTTTTATCTGTCCTCCAGTCTTTTTGTTTCTACTTCCAGTTCCTGCTGGTGAATCTTTCCCTTTCCTCTGCCTTCAGTCTTCTCATCTCTGCTTCCAGCCTTTTAACCTCTAGTTCCTTGTCTTACAGCAACAGTTGCAGAGCATCAAGCTTATTTGGAGAGTTTGTTACCCCAGCTCCTGACTCACCACCAGGGACCTTCTTCTTCTGGTTATGTGCCACCAAGAAGGCTATGAGGTCTGCCTTCTTTTCCTTTTCCTGACCCTCAAGCTGGATCCCCTTTTCTTGGCACTTGTCAGAAAGCTATTCCAAAGTAAGCCTGTCATATTGCTGGGAGCTTATTATTTCAACCTACACTAAACTGTGCTGACAAGAAACAAAAAAAAAATTGTAAAAGTGGCCTCTTTTGTATATCCTTTTTATGTAGGCTCGCGCTTGCGTGCCAGCCAACATATTGCATTAGGAGCAGATTTGGAGGTGCGGTCACTGTGGGCGAATGCAGGGCATGCATCAGTAGGTGTGTCCCTCATTCCCCAGTAAGACAGCATGCAGGCGCCACACCAGCAAGACTTAATGTGGTGACCACATCTAGGAAAACAACCACTGCAATGAGAAGCAAGCTTCTCATTGCAGCAGCACAGCCTCCCCACGTAAACATGGCAACCAGGGTGCCCCAACCCTGTCGCATTCCCCCGCCCACTTCAATTGCCAATGGGGAGCCCACCCCTGTTGGAATAATGACCCTCAAGTGTGTGCCTAGGGGTGCCCAATCCCCTCGGCATCATCGTTCCCCAGCAGTCTTCCTTTGACAGCGGGGAGCCCAATCCCCATTGGCTATAGTCTCCCCATCCCTGTTAATTTAGCCGATGGGGAAGCCCACTCCCCGTCGGCATAATGTCTCCCCCCCATCTGTTGTGTGCCGAGGGGAGTGCCCAATCCCTTTGGCTCTTGCCCCCCATGTGCCGACAAGGGTGCCCAATCCCCTATTGGCTACAGCCCCCCCAAAAACAATCAGGTGACATGCTGGGAGCCCACCCCAGTGTGCCAAAAGTGCCTGAAAAAACAAAAACTGTCCCGCGATGTTCCTTTTTTTTACCCTGTAAAAAAGAAAATGGTCCCTCACGGTTTCCCTGCCCCCTTCCACAACCCAGGCCCACCCACTGTGCACCCTGCCTCCCCACACCACCCCTCACCCCATACCTACCTCCGGAGTCTGGTGCGGCGATCTTCGGTGGACCGGGAATATGTCTGCACTCTTCAAAGCTGACCGCGAACTGAAGAAATCCCGGTAAGCTGTATAATGGCATAAATAGGGTTTTTTGAACTTTGGTGCATATCTTGGGCATTTTGAAGAATTTTGACACTAACTTTTCAACATGGGGTTATTGGGACCCTTCCTCATGAATTCAGTCACTGTCATGGCGTTATTCAGTCCCGAAAGGTGATTTTGTGGTCACTGTGTGGAATCACCTTTTAGGACTGAGTAACAAAACAACAGTGCCACTGTTCATGGGGGAGCTCTCAAAAAGCCTATGTTGCAAATTTGGTGGAAAAAATCAAAAAAATGGCTGTTTTACTGGCGTGCGTTGTGCAGTTCCATGCCTTTCAGTAACTAGTGAATTTGTAATATTTTCACTCCACATTTTCAGAATTGGCATTTTTACACACCTCCTCATGAACAATACAGCTATCATTTTCCATATCCTGGCCAAAATGTGTTTTCGCACATCTGGCGCAGACTAGCGCGATCGCTGAGCAAAATCAGTTTTTGGGACAGTTTGAGGAAATGATGGTGACACTGTTCATGAGCAGAGGTCCTAAAATGCCTATGTTGAAAATCTGGTGACAAAAGTCCATAAAATTACTGTTATAAACGTGCGTTGTGCAGTTTCCACGCACCCTTGTAACTTCGCAAATTTGCAATATTTTCAAGCCACATTTCCAACACTGGCATTTTTTCACACCTCCTTAAGAACAGTACAGCTGTCATTTTTCACATCCTGCCCAAAATATGTTTTCCCACCTGTGGCGCACAATGGCGTGGTCTTTGTGGGAAATCAACTTTTGGGACAAATTAACAAAATCATAATGCCACTGTTCATGAGGGGAGGTCCCAAAATGCCAATGTTAAAAATGTGGTTAAAAAATCTCAAAAATAATTGGGTTACGGACATGTGTTGCACACTTTCTATGCATGCTCATGACTTCACCAATTTTTAATATTTTCACTCCAGATTTTCAACGTTGCCATTTTTTTACACCTCCTCATGAACAATACACTTGTCATTTTTCACATACTGCCCAAAATATGTTTTCATCTCTGTGTCATCAAAGGGCATAGTCACTGTGCAAAACCGCCTTTCAGCTAACAAACTGACAGCGCCACTCTTCATGAGGTGGGGTCACAAAAAGCCCATGTTGAAAATTTGGAGGGAAGATACCAACACACGCCGACGGCGTTAGGGTTTCCAACAGTAACACCCCACCCTGTACAGACTGACAGGTGTCAGGGGTGTGACTTGGGATCATCGGCTGCAATGCTCATGCCATTCCACCTCCACCCCCACCCTGCAGCCAGTGACAGGCATCGTGGTGTGCCTTGGAGTGTTCGGCCACAAAGTTCACCCCATTCTCCTATACTGCACCCACCTCAGCATATTTCCTTATGGAATGGGGTAAGTATAATGCCCAAAGACCCCAAAGCACATCATGACACTTAGTTATTTATTTGTTTTTGTTGACCAGGTGGGTGCGTTAGGCAAGAACCTACCTATTTTCAAGCATGACCCGGGAGGGTACAAGATACAGTACAATCAACAAGCAAGACATTGGAGGACTACAATCAGCTGGCGATGTTATACAGCAGATATCCTTGCAGCATATACACAGAAAATACAGAATACATGTTTATGACAAATAAGATACAGACAGATGAGTGCTAGACGGCACAGCTATCTTCGCAGGGATAGAGGGGGTATAAACCAACAGGGGGTAAACATCCTCATAGGGATGACAATCAAGGACAATGCAGAGTTCCAGGAGCTAGGCAGTAGTGGATTTGTGCATGCTGATACAGGGGCCAGGGGAGGTTAGGAGCAGGTCACATGAATCAACTGCATAAAGGTAGGAAAAAAGTGCAGACTTGAAGGAGGAGTGAGATAGTGAGCACTTAAGGGTGTGAGGTAGAGAGTTCCAGAATTTGGGGGAAAAGTGGTCGAAAGCTTGCTCCTCCATTCTAGTGGAACAGAGTGGGGCAGAGAGTTGAAAGGAGTTAGAGGACCTAAGCGAGTGGGAGAGAGGCACAGTGGTGAGCACTTGTTGGTGTCTACAGGGTAGGGTGAGGTAAAATGGCATGAGCATTATAGCTGACGATCCAAAGGCACACCCCAATACCTGTCAGTCTCTGCAGGGTGGGGGTGGGGTTGGCGTCACTTCAGTACTTCACTGCCATTCCTATTATGCATCTCTAACTCCTGCACTACCAATGCCAATGCCAGCGAGACAACATTCGGCATTGACAAATGCTTGTTCATGACTGCTAAGGTAGAGTTTTCTACTGGCCAGCTCTGTCTCTCAGTGTGCTCAAAAGGTTCACTCAGATCCCAGATGCTGAACACCAATTGTGACAGCCCTCTCTCTTTCAGCTGTAACTGCCCTTTAGAGAGTTTTGTGTTTCCTTGTTTCTCAGCTGCCACCAGCCTGGTTCCCCGTGACTTCACGTCTCCTTGCACAAGGCTAGGAAGGGCACCACAGGTTAACTTTGGTAGTTTGCCCTTCTGATGATGGAGGCCAACAGAGTTTTCCTTAGCCAGAGAAAATAAATAACTTCCTTACAATTAAGACACAGTCACGACTGTTAGGTAAATAAAAGTATTTACATTAGGAGTCAAGGTGCAACTCCAGGATATCAATAGTACAAATGAGAGGAAAACACTTTTACAAGAAAAATAAACAAATGGTTTTAAATTACAGAAAACAGTGCAGACTGCTTTAATCTAACATAAAAAAGTACTTGCCTTTCTAAGCTCAAAGACAAACTAAGAGCTAAACTATCTGTCACACCTACACAAACCTTGGCTGAAGGCAGGCTCTGCTTATCTTCATGGATGGTCTCAGGCAAAAGCTCCGTTGACAGGAATCCTCTAAATTTACAGCTTACATCTGAAACCATTGGAGCCAGGTTTGTAAAATTTTTGGTGGGACACAGGGTTCAGGGGTCAAAGCCCTGCCCCCTGGCCCAGAGTTCAGAGGATACCCCCCCAGGGTCTACAAGAGCACAGCCTCCTGTATGGTAACATTGGGGTCTGGAAGTTAAGCCCCAGGCCTTAGATAGGAGAACAAAATGTCTGAATTTATAACACTGCATTCTCTGTAATTCTATGTGATGGCAGCACACTTTCTATGATGGACGGATAACGGACAGAACAATTTGGAGGGGTAACAGGAAGCATGTCCATCCTGTCTCTCATAATCAAAGACATTTGAGAGGTATGCCTGGAAATTCACAGAGGGTCGGAGCGAGATGCAGTGGACGGGGCCCACTGGGTACCCACCTAGAAAATTAATGGAGTCCCCAGAGAGAGCACAGCACACTCACATCAGCATTCCGCATACAATTTGGAATATGCTGCATATTACTGTTTCTTCCAGAAATCCCTTTAAATTAGAAAATAGACAATTTAGGCACATGTTTTCAAGGTGGGCTGGTACCCAATTGAGGGGACTCACAGTGCTGAAAACTCTTGGAATTTCAGTGGACTTTCTACGACTTAGCACCTATATAGGTCTGATAAACTCACAGTATCGATGCCATTGACTTATAATGGGATAGGGTTGTGGGCCTAGTTTAAAGCAGCAATACATGGTAGTGGTGATAATTTTGACCTGTAGGCTATACCTTTCTATTTTATTTTATTTTGCTACCTATCTCCAGACTTGTACGATACACTTTTTTCAACACATTGAGTCTGTTTTATCCTCCCCTTTTTATGCTGGCGCACTTGCGCAGCCGACATCTTGGGACAGTGCAGCTTTCGAGGCGCGGTCGCTGTTGGGTGAATGCAGGGCACGCACCAGTAGGTGCGTCCAGCATTCCCCAATCAGCCTGCATGCCAGTGCCACACCATGCATACATAATGTGGCGAGCAGCACATCTAAGAAAAGGTCTGCTGCAATCCAAGCAAAGCTCATCAGATGCAGCGGTCCTTTTCTTGCTGTGCTCGCCGCCATTATGTACGTGGCAGCACATTGGCTGCCGAACTGCCGACTTTGGGGGTGCCCAATTCCCCCTTTCGGCTGCCCCTACCCCTTGTGAATGTGCCGACGGGGGAGCCGACTCCCCATCGGCATAAAGCATCCACACCCATTTGTGATAAAGTGGGGGGGGGCACGTGATGCAGTGTGCCTGAAAGCAGCTCTCTCTTGTGCTCCCTGCCTCTTCATACCAAAACTAATATTTTCAACTACAAAACTGATATCCTCTTCAACTTTAACGACCCTAAAGGCTTCCTAACTGAGTGCAGTGTCTGTGAGCCGATTTTTTAGGGTGCTTGAAAGTGTTTCCAGAGACTAATATCGATGGAGGCTGAAATGAAAGCAGCTAGTGTGAAACACACTCCACCATCAACGCCTGAAAAGGCTTCTAAGAAGGCTAGAAACACCAATTCTGCTTCCTCCACTAAACAAAATACTTCTGCTGCCTCAAATACACCATTAACTGAGGAGCGTTTCCTTCAAATTATGGAACCTTTTAAAGAAACACTACAGGAGATCTCAGGAGAAGTCAAATCTATTAGAAAGGACTTTGTGGACTTATCCAGGCAAGTTGGAGATCTGGAAACCAATGTCTCTTCAATAGATCGATGGAGAAATACAGTTGATCCAGAGATTACAAAACTAAAACAACAAATACAAAAGTTACAAGCTAAAACTGAAGACCTTGAAGGGAGGAGCAGGAGGAACAACGTTCTCATCCTGGGGCTACCAGAGTCTGAGAAGGGAAATGACACCATTAAATTTGTCCAGCACTTCTTAAATAAAGTCGTGGGTCTATCTCCAATTAATCAATCTTACCATATTGAAAGAGCCCACAGATCACTGAGGCCCAAACCTCCACCGAATGCCCCCCCGAGACCAATCATCATAAAATTTCTAAGCTATATTGAATGTCAGCATATCTTAGCCAGAATCAAAGAACTGGACTCCGTGCAATGGTCCCACGTGAAATTGAGAATTACCCAGGATTTACCCTTCAAAGTCCGAAAAAGAAGAGCAGCATTTCATCCAATTATTAAAAAGCTAATCGCGGCTGGTATCAGATTTAGAATGGTGTATCCGCAATTGGGTCTCCCTGGAAGGCAGCTGGCAGTACTACTAAAGATCCGAATATGCATTAGCCGACCTGCCCAAAAACTTCCCAACCTGTTTAAAGGGGACTGAATTGCTGGGACCTACTATCCGTTGTTGGAGATCTTAGCCTGTACATTTTATTTAAATTTGATTGTTTAATCTTTAAGTTTTCCCCCAGAGTAGCGCGACGGCGCTTAGTTGGCTTACCTTGATCCGGGGGGGTTGAATCCTGTTTGGGATGGATGGTCAGGGTAGGTCGGTATAGGCCGAGAGGCCTAGGTAATTCAGCAGGCCCGAGGGTCGGTAGCTCCACGTTGGTTGCTATGGTCGGAGGCGGGAACTGGAAGTGTGGTTGTTGTTTCCGGGGGGAATTTTTAGTGCTCGGACCAGTTAGGTCCGTCCCGGTCCCTTCCGACGCGCACTTCCTCCCAATGGTTGCCCCGAGCCAGAGCCGAATTTTAGAGGGACCGCTACCGACAAACAAGTCCAGTGGATACTGCAGGTAAATCCTCATTTCGGAGGGAGGTTCTTTCATGCTATTGATGTACAAGAGGGCGACTATGTTGCTTAAGATCGAATCCGGGGGTAGTTTCAGCGTGCCTGGGCTTACTAGGTCTAAGGGCCTGACAGCCTGTGCTCTGTTTAATTTTGGGATATCATTCCTGGTTTGGAGTTGGTGGAAGGGGGGGGAGGGGACCCTGTCTTTTAGAGCCTGTCTCACGACCGTGGATGGACTTGTAGATTACCATGGCTACCCCATTCATGTAAATACTGTGACTGTAGATCTGAATTTATGACTCGGGGATAGGGACTCTAGCCTTATTTCTGTTAGATCTTGATTAATCTGGGGTGATGCCATGGTATCGGGGAGGGGTTCTGCTTATTACGATACTGCCTTTGATTCTTTGGAGTTTTGGACGGGGAGGGTTTTGTATATAGTTGGCTGTATTTTGGGGAGATTGGGGGGTTGGGGTTAGGACTGAAGGGCAGATGTAAGGTCTTTTATTTTAATTGTTCTGGGGACTGGAGCGGAGGAGATACCTAATTATGCCATTCTGTGTTATTTTTCAGCACGCTCTGCAAGAGTTGCTCCCCTCGATACCAATGTTTTGGATGGATTTGAGCTTTGTACATGGGGAGGGGAGGATGTCACCAATGATTCCTTGGTGGGTTAGTATACCAAGTTTTCAAGTCACCTGAGTACTAGTAATAATGGCATTAAGCCATATTAAATTTGCTACATGGAATGTGAGGGGTTTAAGGGAAATTTCGAAGAGAGGTCGGGTTTTACTGAACTGCTCATTATTAGGGGTTGACATACTTTTCCTTCAGGAGACCCATATTATGGTAACTGAAACGAATCTGCTTAGGTTTAAGGGCTTTGCGCAGGTTTATGCATCAGGTCAATCAACTAATAGTAAGGGCGTGGCTATTTTGATCAGACGTAATTTGCCTTTTGTGATGAAGAAGCATGTGCATGATCCAGAAGGGAGATATATACTTGTTCAGAGCACGCTATATAATATGGAGGTAGTTTTGGGTTCTATATATGGTCCTGTCGGAGGGGATCCCACATTTTTGATGGCCCTAGTTGGTCTGTTGAGTGTCTTTCTCCCTTCCAATTTTATTTTAGGAGGGATTGGAATATTGCACCTATCGCAGTGGCTGGACAGATCCGGTGGTTGCCCTAAAACTGAGTCACCGCTCAGCTAGCTCTTGCTGATTCTTTCGTTGTGGGGCTAGAAGATCATGGAGGATACTTAATCTCGTCTAGAACTTACTCCTTCTACTCCCCAATGCATAGTTCGTGGTCCCGGGTAGACTATATTTTAGTGAGCACCAGCTTGCTATCTAATATCTCTTCTGCCAATATAGAGCCTATAGTTATATCTGACCACGCCATGGCATGGGTTAAACTGTCTCCGGGTCCCTCAGGTCGAGACACTATCTGGAAGCTCAACAATCAGATTTTGAAAGATGAGCGGATTACTTCATCTTTCAAAACTTTGATTTCGTCCTTCTTGGAATTCAATCAAGGCTCGGTTGATAGATACGATTTAATCTGGTGCTCACTGAAATGTTTCCTCAGGGGTGAATTCATTAAGGAAGCCTCTAGACGGAAGCGAGTAAGGGTAGAGAAAGCTAATTCTTTAGCTAGTCGAATTAAGGACGCGGAGGAAGAACTCTCAGCTTCTTACTCTCAGGGGACACTGGAGAAGTTGTACAAGCTTAAAGATGAATACGAAGACCTAATCAGAGAGAGGACAGAATATGCCATATTGAAATCCAAAACAAAATATCTTGAACAGGGGGAGAAACCAGGCAGAGTTCTAGCCCTAAGGCTCAAAGAAATGGAGAACTCGAGGCTGATTCCCAGTATTAGGGCGGGGGACGGCTCCATTAAAACCAGTCCGCGGGACATTGCTGGGGTCTTTGAGAACTTTTTCAGGACTCTTTACAAGACTGAAGCTTGTCCGGTGTCTCCTACGAGTATAACAGAATTCCTTGAGAATTCCCCTCTTCCTAGGCTTGATGCTAGTCAGAGTGAACTATTGCTAGGCCCCATAACTTCAGAAGAAATCACAGGTGCCATTCGTGATCTTACTCTGGATAAAGCCCCAGGTCCAGACAGATTTTCCCCAAATTTCTATAAAACTTTTTGTTCGGAGCTTACTCCTCCATTATTAAGCTTATTTAATTATATCCTGTCTTCCGGATCTTTAGACCCCTCTTTATTAGAAGCAACTATTATTCTAATCCCCAAATCCAACAAATCGGTCTTAGACCCTGCTAATTATAGACCAATTTCCCTACTCAATTACGATGTTAAGATTTTAACTAAGATTCTTTCGTTGAGAATTAAACGAGTATGGCAGGCGCTCCTTAATGTGTGGAGCAAGTGGGCTCGTTCAGGAAAGATCTGCAGCTGACCATATGAGGACCCTTGCACATCTTCTACACCGCTCAAGACTCTCAACTCCCTATGGCTCTAGTAGCCTTAGATGCCGAGAAGGCCTTTGATCGGGTGAATTGGGAATTTCTGTGGGCTACCCTGGAGAGAATGGGCTTCCCGGCACAATTTATCCAATGGATTAAAGCGATCTATAGCTCTCCCTCCATGCTAGAGTCTACTGCAATGGGGTACTCTCTCCCAGATTCCCTTTATATTCTGGTACTCGCCAGGGTTGTCCGCTATCACTGTACCTTTTCAATCTTTACTTAGAACCCTTAGTGCGTATCAAGTCCTCATCTGATATTAAGGGCTACACTATCAGACAGCAATCATTAACTATCTCTGTGTTCGCAGATGATATTTTGTTGCATCTTACGAACCCAGTTCAGTCTATCCAAGGGGTACTAAAAATCATTACTCAATTTGGGGCGGTTTCCAATTACGGCTGAATTTATCTAAATCTGAAATTTTTCGCTTAATTCACGAGTCTTCCAGACGGAGGTAGCTCAATTTGGCATGAAATGGTCGGCCAATCATCTTAAATATTTAAGTATATATATCTAACGTGAGACCTTTGTACAACTAAAACTTAATCTGGAGGATCTAATGGATCGGGTCAGGGTGACCTTAATAGATGGTCAACCTTGCCCCTAACTATAGGCGGAGAATAGTGTGATTAAGATGAATATACTTCTCTCTTTTTACCCTTTAAGTTTGCTAAATATATAGCTACGAAGTCTTTTCCAAAGATTCATTCCACCATAGTTAAGTTTATCTGGAAGGATAAGCAACCAAGAAGGTCTTTTTCCAAACTGTGTGCACCTAAAATTAATGGGGACTTGTCTACCCAATTTTGAACTCTACTATAGGGCCAGCCATTTGGTGAAAATGAGTAAATGGATCTGTCCACCTCAGGGTCCCTATAAGCCTAGGTGGTTGCAGATTGAAGCGAACTCCTCAAGAGCCTTAATATAGATCCCCAATCTTTGTTCTGCAACCTCTCAGTGCTTCCAATACAGGTAAGTAGCTCCGTGATCGGGACCTCAGTAAAGGTCTTTAACCAGCACTGTAACTCAGTTGGAATTAATAATTCCAAAGACCGACCTAACCCTTAGTTTCTAATCCCAATATTAAGTTGGGCTCATGTTGGCTGACCCTCCTGGTTGCCATAATTAATGATTGTGTGGTGGAAGACTTTTACTGTCAGGATTTCCTATGTCCCTCAGATGAGTTGATGACCAAATTCACTATTCCTTTGCAATATATTTTTAAATTATACCAATTAAGGCATCTCATAGTTAAAGGTTTTGGTCCGGTGAAAGTGCTGTCCGGTCTTCGACCTTTGCTGGACCTGCTCAAGTCCCTGGCAAATGAACCCCACAGTATAGCTAAACTTTATGCACAGCTTCTTCTTCGCAAAATACCTGAAGCCTTACCAGGTTCTAAGGTGTGGGAACCATTGATTGCCAATTATCCTTCTCCCTGGAAACAGGTGTGGACAGATTTGAATAGGTTTCTTTCCTTGGACAGGTATGAACACACAATATTACATAGTTAACAACATGTACTATCATGACAAAACTTTTTAAATTTGGGAAAGTTAATTCCACCACCTGTACAAGGTGTGGAAAACCAGGGATATACTGCACATATTTTGGACCTGTAAAAGGTTGCTCCTTTGTGGAAATGCATTCAAGGTAACTTGGATCCTTTGTTAGGTTTAAAGGACTTATTCACACCTGAAATTTGTATACTGGGGGTCTATGCTGATATTAAAGTGAAGGAAAAGAAATACCATAGCCCTAATTTCAATGGCGGTCAAAAGATTAATTCTTCGCCACTGGTTAGACCAATCTGAAATTATTTATCAGGATTGGATAGCAGAAATGTCCCAATGTTTCAAAGTTGAAAAATTGGTCACTAGTTTCAGGCATGCTCTGCCTGCATTCCACAAAAAATGGGGCAAACTATATGCCCTATATCTCCACTAGGATTCCATCCGGTGTCTCTTAGAATCCCCTCCTCTTTACTATAGGTCTTAGGTCATCTGACCTGGCCAGTGTCCCTTGTTAGGTCCCCTTAGCCCCTGTTTACACTTAGGTACCGTCTGTTTTACTGAGGTCCTTGGGTTATTAGTGGCGACATCCTCCTAGGGGAGGGGTGGGGGGCGGGGAGGGGTTTGTTCCTTTTTGCACTGTTTTGTTTCTTGGTTGTGTTGTTTCCTTATCAATTTTGTTCTACCGAGCTGTTGGTTATGGAACATGCTAATGTATGCTCATGTTTTGGTCTGTTAAAACTAATAAAGCGTGAATTTCAAAAAAAAAATAAAGTGAGGGGTGCCCAGTCCCCTCGGCTCTTCCCGCCCCCTTTCCTTGTGTGCTGATGGGGACCCACTCTCTGTTGGCAGAAATAACCCCTCAATTGTTTAATGCCGAGGGGTGCCCAATCCTCGGCTCTCGCCCCCATCCTGCTTTGTGTGCCGGCCAGAGTGCTCAATCCCGTCAGCATAAATTCCCCTTGTTGTTTGCTGAAGAGGGTGCCCAATTCCCCATCGGCTACAGACACCCTAAACAGTTAGGTGGCATGCTGAAAGCCCACCCCAGCATACCAAATCCCAGCAAAAAAAACTGTCCCCAATTTTTTGTTTTTTTCTTTTGAACCTGTAAAGGAAAACAGTCCCTTGTAGTCTCCGTGCCCCCTCCCCACCGCACCCACCACTCGCACTCCTGCCTCCCCACACACACACCCTCACCCCATACTTACCTCCAGAGTCCGCGCGATGATCTTTGGTGGACCAGGAACACGTCTGCACTCTTCAAAGCCGACCACAAACTGAGGAAATGCCAGTAAGCTGTATATAGAAAATAAAGGATGGGGAAGTGTGTGTTGTGAAAATTAATGCTCACCCAAGGTGTGGATGCTACATAACCCCAGGGCGAAGCCGAGGGGTTTATCAAGCATCCACACGAGGGTGAGCATTTAAATTCAAATATGACACACTTCACCATCTTTTATTTTTAATAATAAAAGGGCAGCAATTTTTCTCCTGCTTGAGTTCAGTGTTCACACACACACACACACACTCTCACACACACACACACACACACACACACACACACACTCTGTCTCTCTTACAAACACAGACACACACACACACAATCTCTGACTTCATCTGTCTTCTGCCCTCTACCTCCCTTAACATAGTTCTTTTTTGTTTCCGTTTTGTTTATACTTTACAGCTAGTCTCTGACCTGATCGCGTCTACCACGCTTCCCTGGCACGCTCCCTTGTAGCTCTAGACATTTTGTCCCGAAGCGGACAAACAGCAGGATCAACCAGATATTTTGCTGAGGAAAAGGCTGGATCAGCCAGATACATGAAACAAATAGAAAAAAGGATGGACGCGTCTTGTTTCGGAGGCTCCACGGGACGCGAGAGACGGAGCCGCCATGTTTGTAAGACAGTTTAGCCCGCCCCACGCCCGAACATTATCCAATGAGCGAGCGTCATCGAATGAGTGACTGGGCGTGTGAATGTCGTAATAACCAGCCAGTTATTATGGCAAATAGCAACTGGTTCAGCCCATAGGAAAAATTGCTGACCAGTAATTATAATGGAATAAATAGGGTTTTTCAACTTTGTTTGCTTATCTCAGAGCATTTTTGCAAATTTTGGCCCCAAATTTTCAACATGGGGTTTTGGACCCCTTCTCATAAATTCTTGCACTGTCATGGCATTATTTGGTCCCAAAGGTGATTTCGCAGTCACTGCGGAATCACCTTTTGGGACCCTGTAACGAAATGACAGTGCCACTGTTCATGAAGGGGGCTCTCAAGAATCCTATGTTGCAAATTTGGTGGGAAAAATCCAAAACATGACTGTTTTACAAGTGTGCATAGCAACAGCGCAACGCACGCTCATAAGTTAGTGAATTCACAATATTTTCACGCCAGATTCTCAACATTGGCATTTTACTACACCTTCTTGTGAACTATACGCTGTCATTTTTCACATCCTGGCCGAAATGTGTTTTCGCACTTCCAGAGCAGAATAGCGTGGTCGCTGTGCGAAATCAGTGTTCGGGACACATTACAAAAATGACAGTGATACTGTTCATGAGCAGAGGTCCTAAAATGCCTGTGTTGAAAATTTGGTGACAATACTCAGTGAAATGACTGTTTTACGAGCATGCGTAGCAACTGCTCAACGCACGCTCGTAAGTTAGTGCATTAGCAATATTTTCATGCCATATTCTCAACATTGGCATTTTACTACACCTTCTTGTGAACTGTATAGTTGTCATTTTTCAAATCCTTGCTGATATGTGTTTTCGCACTTTTGGCACAGAATAGCGCGATAAGCTGTGCGAAATCAGTGTTGGGACACATCAAGAAAATGACAGTGACACTGTTCATGAGCAGAGGTCTTAAAATGCCTGTGTTGAAAGTTGATGACAATACTTCATAAAATGACTGTGTTTCGAGGCATGCGTTGTGCAGTTTGCACGCCGCGCTCATCGTTCGCAAACTTCTAATATTTTCATTCAGATTTTCAAAAGTGCCATTGTTCTGCACCTCCTAATGAACAGTACAGCTGTCATTTTCACATCTGACCAAAATATGTTTCACAATTCCGGTAGAATAAGCGTGGTCGCTGTGGAAAGTCCGTGTTTGAGACACACAATGAAAATGACAGTGACACTGTTCATTAGCAGATGCCCTAAAATGCCTATGTTGAACGAAAGTAAATAAAATGGGTGTTTTATGAGCCTGCATTGCACAGTTTGCATGCATGCTCATGACTTTGTGAATTTGTTACAGTTTCACTCCAGCTGTTCATCACTGACATTTTTCCATGCCTCCTTATGAACACTACAGCTGCATGAAATGTGTTCTCGCACGTCCGGCACAGAATTGCATGGCCGCTGTGCGAAATCAGTTTTCGGGACAGTTTGAGGAAATGACAGTGACACTATTCATGAGCAGAGGTCTTAAAATGCCTATGTTGAAAATTCAGTGCCAAAACTCCATACAATGACTGTGTTGCAAGTGTGCATTGCGCAGTTTCACATACCCTTGTAACTTCATCAATCTGCAAAATTTTCATGCCACATTTTCACCACTGACATTTGTGCACATCTCCTTATCAACAGTCCAGCTGCCATTTTTCACAGCCTCCCCAAAACATGTTTCTGCAACTGTGGCGCACAATGGCGTGCTCGCTGTGCAAAATCACCTTTTGAGACACACTCACAAAATCACAGCACTATGCATCTCTAGCTCCGCCACTCCCACTGCCAATGCCAGCGTGACAACATTCGGCATTGACAAATGCTAGTTTTTGTTACAGTTGAAATAACAAGCATTTGTCAATGCCGAATGTTTGTGCTTGCTGGCATTGGCAGTGGTAGTGTAGAAGTTACAGAGCTGCGTAATAGGAATGGCAGTGAAGTATTGAACTGAAGCCAACCCCACCACCACCCTGCAGATAGTGACAGGCATTGAGGTGTGCGTTTGGGTCATCAGGCATAATGGCCACGCCATTTCACCACACCCCACCCTGCAGACACTGACAAGTGTCACGGTGTTCCTTGGAGTCTTTGGCCCTTATGCGCACCCCATTTCATTAGGAGATATGGTGAGATGGGTGCAATATAGGAGAATGGGGTGAAGTTTGGGGCCGAAGAGTCCAAGGCATACCTCGATGCCTCTCACTGACTGCAGGGTGTGGAATGATATGAGCATCACAGGCAAGAATCCAAAGTCACACCCCCTGATGCCTGTCATTCTCTACAGGGTTGGGCGTTATGGTTGGAAACCCTAATACCTCAGGCATTCGTTGGTATTTTCACTCCAAATTTTCAACATGTTTGTTTTGTGACCCCACCTCATGAACAGGGGGAATATGAGTTTGTTAGCCAAAAGCTGCTTATGCACAGTGACTACGGCATTTAGCACCACATGTGCAAAAACATTCCGAACAGGATGTAAAAAATGACTGCTGTACTGTTCATGGGGAGGTGTAAAAAATGGCAATGTTGCAAATCTGTAGTAAAAATATTTAAAAAAATGGTGAAGTCACGAGCGTACATAGAAACTGTGCAGCGACACCCGTGTACTCAATTAGGTTGGGGATTTTTGTAGCAATTGTCAACTCAGGCATTTTGGTGCCTCCGATCATGAACAGTGTCAGTGTGATTTTCTTTATCTGTGCCGAACAATGATTTCCACAGCGACCACGCATCTCTGCGCTGAAAGTGTGAAACACACTTCAACCATGTTGTGAAAAATGACAGCTGTACTGTTCATAAGAGATGTGGAAAACTGCCACTGGTGAAAATCTGGACTGAAAATATTACAAAGTCATGAACTAACGAGTCGCGTGGAAACTGCGCAATGCTCACTGTAACACAGTCATTTTATGGACTTTGTCACCAAATTTTCAACATAGCCATTTTAAGACCTCTGCTCATGAACAGAGTAACTGTGATTTTCTTAATCTGTCCTAAACATTGCTTAGCACCAACAGCACCATTGTGCGCTACATGTGCAAAAACACATTTTGGGCGACATATGAAAAATTGTAGCTGTACTGTTCATAAGGAAGTGTAATAAAATGGCAATGTTGAAAATCTGGAGTGAAAATATTAAATTTGCAAACTTACGAGCAAGCATAGGAACTGTGCAAAGCACGCTCGTAAAACAGACATTTTTTGGAATTTTTGAACAAATTTTCAACATAGCCATTTTAAGACCTTTGCTCATGAACAGTGTCACTGTGATTTTCTTAATTTGTCCCATACATTGATCTACTTACCGACTGCTTGTTATGCGCTACATGACGGAAACACATTTTGGGTGAGATGTGAAAATGACAGCTGTACTACTCATAAGAAGGTGTGGTAAAATGGCAATGTTGAAAATCTGAGTGAAAATATTGAAAGTTCGCTGAACTTAAAAGCGTGCGTAGGAACTGTATACAATGCGGCTAAATGAAACAGTCATTTTTGGAATTTTTCACCAAATTTTCAACATAGCCATTTAAGACCTTTGCTCATGAACAGTGTAACTGTGATTTTCTTAATTTATCCTGTACATTGATCTCACACACTGACTGCGCCATTGTGCGCTACATGGGCGGAAACACATTTTGGGTGAGATGTGAAAAATGACAGCTATACTACTCATAAGAAGGTGTGGCAAAATGGCAATGTTGGAAATCTGGAGTGAAAATATTGAAAATTCGCGAACTTACAAGCGTGCATAGGAACTATACAATGCATGCTCGTAAAACAGTCATTTTTTGGAATTTTTTGACCAAATTTTCAACATTGCCATTTTAACACCTCACCTCCTGAACAGTGTCACTGCAATTTTCTTAATTTGTCCCGTACATTGATTTTGCACACTGACTGCGCCATTGTGCGCTACATAGTGACATTTTAGGTTATTGTGAAAATGACAGCTGTACTACTCATAGGAAGGTGTGGTAAAATGGCAATGTTGAAAATCTGGGTAAAAATATTGAAAATTCACAAACTTACGAGCCTGCGTGGGAACTGCTCAGCACGCTCAGTAAAACATTCATTTTTGGAATTTTGGCACCAAATTTTCAACATGGGGTTTTGGGACCCCTTCTCATGAATGATGTCACTGTCATGGCATTATTCAGGCCAAAGGGTGATTTCAACGCGGTGACTGCGAAATCACGCACGGGCTGAAACTCATGACGGTGTTTATCGAGAAGAATCTAATTGGTATAAAATCAAAAACCTGAATATGCAACAAAGTTGAAAACCCTATCTAGCCCATTATACAGCTTACGGCATTTCCTCAGTTCGCGGTCGGCTTTGAAGAGTGCAGAGCGTGTTCCCAGTCCACCGAAGATCGTCGCGCAAGGTCAGGAGGTGGTATGGGGTGAGGGGGTGTGAGGAGGCAGGGTGCTGAGTGAGTGGGTGGGGTTGTGGGAGGGGCCAGGGAGACTATGTGGGACCATTTTCTTTACAGGTAAAAAAGAACTGACGTGGGGCGTTTGCCATGCTGGGGTGGGCTCCCAATGTGGCACAAGGATGGTTGGGGGGGCGTTCAGCCGACGGGGGATTGGGCACCCCCGTCGCGTATATCATTAGTTGCCACGCTGGGGTGGGCACCGCTGTTTTTTGATCGCGCTGATTTGCAGTCAGTCTTTTGACCCAGTGCCTACTGATAAGCCACACAGGTAGTAGGAAGGACACACTGAGATTTTCTGGCAGCAGCCATGTACAATAAGAACAGGGAGAGTGAGATACAAGCCCAGTGGGGGAAGGATGAATGTCAGGCAATGTCTTGTAGTTGGAGATAGGTTTTACAAGTAGGTAAAAAGAGATATGGAATTTTTTTTTCTAATTCTGATACCAAATCTGATTTCAACTGTGTTTTTTTATTCAGATTTTTGGGCTTCAACACTGAAATTCATAATTCTGAAAAATACCCAGAATCAATGAATCAAAATCTGTTGGACAGATACAGGAGCAAAACTACCGTGAGGAGTATCATGTTGCTGGACAATTGCTTATGAGCAGTATGATGTAACCAACAAGTCAACTGTTTTTAATGAATATGGGTCCCTATTCATGATCGGGGCGTAGGTACATGTGAAATGCATGTACCCCGCCCGTGATTACACACCATGAACAGGTGAGTCTGTACCAGCAATAACATATGCCAGCCACCTGTCCATGGCCCTGCCCCCCAGAATGCAGGTCTGTGCAGGGCGGGAACAGGTGAAGTCACGGACCCAGCTGGGCATCCAATTGGATGCCCGGCATGGGTCCACCAGTTGGATCCCTTGCACAGCAGGACGCACATTGACAGAGTGCCCTGCGTATGTCTGAGGGCACTGTAGCCCTACTACCCACCACAGCCACCAGCCCTCACCATCAGCATTGATGCAGTGCCCTGTGACGGGGAGGGGGGCATGCTTGCCAATGGGGGTGGGGAGACACATACTCCAGTAGCGAGGTGGGGGATGGCAAGCGGTGCCACTGGGGTGGGTGGATGGTAACCTTGACCTGGTGCCCCTGAGAAGGGTAAAGGTGTTGTTGATGTTGGGGGTGCCACACTCACCGCTTCATGCAGGAGTGGGTGGGTGGTGTCAGGTGGCTATGACCTGTGGCCCTGGTGGTGCGGTGGGCTGCTCACCCTCTCCTGTGGTGTGTGCATGTGGCACATTGGGGGTTTAGCTGGGACTCTCTGGTGCACCCTGTGACCACCTACCACTACTGCAGCCAGCACTACATGCCTTAGTGCATGGCGATAGTGACAGCTCACCAGACCCGCCCCTGTTGCATTACTCATTGTGCGGCCAGGATTGGGTTTGTATTTACTGCATGCCCCCCCTTGGTACATCCTGCATGGAGGGCACAGTTGCTGTGGGGTGGTTACTTGCCCCAGATATGTGTGCATAGCCACTCCTCACCATTCATGCATAGGGGGCATGATGCAAAGGCAAGGATGTACAGTGCTTAATGCATCAGAGGAGCTATGTTTTGGAAGGCACAAAAGGTAGCATATGCTTGCATGCCATTCTATAGGCAGCCTTTGTTTAGTTTGGGAATTAATTCCAGATTGTTGAGTTAGCATGGTTAAGGTAGAAATCTGAGTCTTTGCATCTCCTCGAGGGATAGGAGAGAGCAATAGCTAATTAACTTGAGGACTAGAAGACCTGAATTGGAATTTAAAAACAAGGGAGGCAATCAGCAAAAGAGTTAGCAGGACCAGGTATGTTCCCACAACTGATTCTGAACTTGTATGATAAAAAAGTTTGCATTCATTATTTCTGGAAATTCATTACGGATGAGGATGAAAATCAGCCTTTATTTATAATAGTTACAGTTGCTTTGTTATCAGAATAGAATGTGCACAAGTTGATTGTTCTGAAGACGACTCAGGTGAGAGAGGCTGCAACCACGGTATACATTTCAAAAAGGTAAGATATGGATTGAAAATGAGGAATATCATTGATTTCTGATAGCCATGGACAATTATACAATGGCAAGAAAATTTCCAGGGCTCTGATTGGTCAGTGTGTGTGCCTCAGACAGTGAGGTTATCGAAGCATAACCTCACTGTACAAGAAAAACAGGTAGGTGGCTGTGCACAGCAAGGACCTGTGACAAAGCAGAAGGGACAGATACTCACATGAAATGCAACGACTGCATTCCAGTCCCCATCCATACAAAACTGCCATGTGTTGTGTCAAGGTTTTCAAGAAGCAAAAGTTTATTCCAATAAAACAGGATAAAATCCAAAATGGTGAAGACACTAACAGTAGGTTACCAGATCCATCCTTGAGAACACAAGCAGTCTGCCTGCGACCTCATGCCCAGCCACCCCAGACGTAAGGTTATTCCAGCACTACCCACAACTTGTCATGCATTATTGCTTAAGTGAACCATGATGGGGCCACAAACTCACAAAATCATAGGATGGGATTACAGTGATGAAAATCAAGATTTTTCATCCTGGAGCAGGATCTTTACAAAACATAGATATGGCACTGTAGTCTGAGGGAAAAATTGTGACCACATGGCTAGGTTTGAATAAGCAATAGCAGTGATGGTAAGATGATGTTCCAGAGATGTGGCTGTTTCAAGTCAAGAAGTAATATGAAACTTCTGCCTTGAGGAATAATCCTCATTACAAACTGAAGGTATCCTTATAAGGACAATAGTTCTCATTTTGTACAGTATCATTCAAATGAAAAGGAAGAGACCAGGTCAGAAATGCGGAGCAGTTTGTCTCAAGATATCTGCATCTATAGTAACAGATTGAAGATTAGGATAAATAACTGGAGTGGATGGAATGGAGTGAAGTCTGATAAGGAAGCCTTTGGCAAAGACTTGGAGAAGAAATTGAATCAGATTCAGATGGATGGTTAGATAACAACTTCTGGAGATGAGGATGTTAACTAGAGTCTAATGGCAGGAAAAATGTAAATTGTGGCTTTGATTAGGAAAAGGTTTAGAGCTACAGATCAGCTTAGAGTGAGCTTCCAGCAATGGCTGTACATGTGTACAGCAGGGGCACAGTGGCACAAAGTAAGGGATTCATTGAAGTTGATAGAAGTGCTCAACTGGAAGAAAACACAATCTGTTGTCCTTTTTAAAGAAACGTAGGAAGTGTTGGCAGAAAAGAACCGGGAGGCCCATCTAGTCTTCCCAATTTTCCCTGCCTATTTCAACATCCTGAACCCTATTTAGCCACAGGTGCCCCCCCTCCTCCTGTTCCTCTTACTATTATGCCCATGTGCTTATCCCATGCATGTTTGAAGCACAACACTCTCTTTGCCCCACCAGGTTTACTGACAACTTATTGCAGACCTCCACCAACCTTTTTGTGAAGAAGTATTTCCTCATATCTCTCTTATATTCCCTCCTTCCAAGCTTCATACCATGCCCCTGTGTTCTGCTGCTCCTTTTCTGAAAAAGATTCCCCTCCTACACTTTGTTCACCCAAATGGAGGTTAATGAGTACCA
This sequence comes from Neoceratodus forsteri, assembly GCA_016271365.2. Lineage (NCBI taxonomy): Eukaryota > Metazoa > Chordata > Ceratodontiformes > Ceratodontidae > Neoceratodus > Neoceratodus forsteri. The sequence goes on along the minus strand of CM057450.1, from coordinate 651,105,739 downwards.
ATGCTCGTAGTCTAGGTAAAAAGCTTCCCGAAATGGTAGTCTTGATAGAAGAGGGATGCCTAGATATCATGGCAGTCACAGAAACATGGTACACAGAGAACCATGACTGGGATGTCCGCATACCAGGGTACACAATCTACAGGAAGAACAGGGAGGGAAGAGGAGGAGTAGGAGGAGCTCTCTGTGTAAGGGAAGGGACCAAAGCAACAGAACTAAAGGGTAAACAGGGAGGAGAGGAGGCACTGTGGGTCACCCTGGAGACTGGAAATGGCACCACAATCTGCACAGGGGTTGTATACAGACCCCCGTCTCAGGGGAAGAAAATGGACAAAGAAATGATAGAAGGCATCCTTAGGATGGCAGAGAAAGAGGAGATATTGCTGATGGGGGACCTGAATGCAGATGTTAACTAGAGCACCTTTGCTGCAGCCACATCCAAAAGCAGGGCCATTTTCGATGCCCTACAGGGGGCATGCCTCAGACAGCTAGTTTTGGAACCACACTCGAGAGAGAGCAATCTTAGGCCTCGTGCTCTCAAATGGGGACAGAGAGAGGATCTCCGATCTTGAAGTGGGTAGCCATCTGGGAACAAGCGACCACCAAACAGTGTGGTTCACGATAAACTTGGCTGTAGAGTCAAGCCATATAAAAGTGAAGGTACTGGACCTCAGGAGGACTGATTTTGTCAAAATGGGAGAGTGCCTCAGAAAAGCACTAGCAAACAGGCAAGAAGCTGGGGTGGAGCAACAATGGGGAAACATCAAAACCGCCACCACAGAGGCAACAAGCCTTTGTGTGAAGCAAATAAACAAATCAAAACAAAAGAAAAAAAACACTATAGTTCTCAAAAGAAGAGGCGGGGAAGGTTAGGGAGAAAAAGATAGCTTTTAGGAAGTATGAAGAAACACAGAAGGAGCAGGACAGAGAACTGTACTAGTTAAAGCAGAAGGCAGCGGGGAAGGCAGTCAGAATAGCAAAGGCCCAAACCGAGGAAAAGATAGCCAACTCGGTTAAGAAGGGGGATAAAACCTTTTATAGGTACAGTACATTGGGAGAAAGAAAGACTAGCCAGGGATACTGAGGCTGAATAAAAAGGAAGGTGGTTGGGCAGACAGCGACAGTGGAAAAGCAGGGATACTGAACCAACACTTCTGCTCAGTATCCACAATGGAAAAAGCAGGGGAGATACCTAATCCAGTCAATAGAAGCACTCTGGATAGTGGGGTTAATATTAGTCCTTTCACAGAAGAAACGGTTCTGAAAGAACTCTTAAAACTGAAGTGGATAAAGCAAATGGGCCTGATGGGATACAATCCAGAATTCTAAAAGAACTAAGGAAGAACTAGTAACACCACTGACTACCCTTTTAATAAATCATGGGAGGATAATGAGGTACCTGAGGACTGGAGGAGGGCAGATGTGATTCCCTTTCACAAAAGTGGGAGAAAGACAGAGGCAGCAAAACTACAGACCTGTCAGTTTGACCTCAGTGGTAGGGAAAATGATGGAATCACTTCTGAAGGAAAGAATTGTTGAGTATCTAGAGGCCAGTGGGGCACAGGACCCAAGGCAGCATGGATTCACAGCAGGAAGATCATGTCAGACAAATCTAATTGATTTCTTTGACTGGGTGACCAAAGCAGTAGACCAGGGAGGGGCTGTGGACATGGCCTACCTAGACTTTAGCAAGGCATTTGACACAGTCCGCACAAAAGATTAATAAACAAATTAGCCAGCCTGGGAGTGGGTCCCAGGATGGTAGCCTGGTAAAACATTGACTGGACAACAGGACACAGAGGGTAATAGTAAATGGAGTCCACAGTGAAGAAAGGGGGGTGTTACTAGTGGGGTACCGCAGGGTTCAGTACTGGGGCCGGTCCTTTTTAATGTCTTTATAAGTGACATTGCAGAGGGACTGGAAGGAAAAGTATGTTTCTTTGCAGATGACACAAAGATCTGCAACAGGGTTGATATGCATGGTGGGGTGGAAAGGATGAAAAGAGACTTGGCAAGGTTGGAGGAATCGTCAAATGTATGGCAGCTTAGATTCAACACAAAGAAGTGTAAAGTAATGCACCTGGGAAACAAAAACCCAGGGGAAAAGTACACAATGGGGGGTGAGATACTGACAACAACAAAAATGGAAAGGGACCTGGGGGTAGTCATATCAGATGACCTAAAGGTGGGCCAGCAATGTGAGAAGGCAGTAAGGAGGGCTGGGGATACTGGGATGCATAGAGAGAGGCATCACCACTAGAAAACAGGAAGTTGTTGGCCCTCTGTACAGACAGTTGGTAAGACCACATCTGGAGTACTGTGTTCAGTTCTGGAGACCCCATTTCTGCAAAGACATATACAGGGTGGAGGCTGTCCAGAGGAGGGCAACCAAAATGGTGCAGAGTCTGCACCAGAAAACATATGAAGAAAGACTAAAGGAGCTTAAGATGTATAGCCTCAAGGAAAGGGGGGCATGATAGAAACTTTCAAATACCTCAAGGGAATCAACAAAGCCCAAGAGGGTAGCATCTCTCAAAAAAAGAGATGTGTAAGAACAAGCGGGCACAATTTGAAGATAGAGGGCAGACGGCTCAGAAGAAATGCGAGGAAGTATTTCTTCATAGAAAAGCTTGTAGATGCATGGAACAGCCTTCCTGAGGAGGTCGTAGAGTCAAAAACAGTGGGGGAATTCAAGAATGCATGAGATAGACATAAGGCAATTCTAGGGGTGTAGGAGGAAGTAGGCTGTTGGTTAACTTGGATTTGCAGCTTATCCGTTAGGTAGAGAAATGAGCAGACTAGGTGGACCAAGCGGTCCATATCTGCCATCACATTTTATCTTTAGGTACTTATAGATCTCAATCATGCCCCCCTCGTACTCTCCTGTCTTCCAGGGAATACAGGTTGAGGTCCTGCAACCTCTCCTTGTATGGTTTCATGTGCAACCTCTGCACCATTTTGGCAGCCTTCCTCTAGACTGCTTCCACCCTGTCAAAGTATTTGCAGATGTGCGGCTTCCAGAACTGGATGCAGTACTCCAGGTAGGGGTCTTACTAGTGAGCAATACAGCCAACACCACCTCCTATCTCCTGCTCTAAATACCCATGCCTATGCAACCCAACATTTGGCTACCTTGCCTACTGCCTTGTTGCACTGCACTGCCACATTGAGCTCATCAGATATGATTACCCCAAATTCCCTCTCTTGCTTGCTGACTATAAGCACCTTCTGCCCATATTATACTCATCCAGAAGATTCTTTGATGCATAAAATACTTGCTGAAATTTTGAAGAACAAGATGTATGAGAATTTTGAGATGGAAGAGAGTCATGAACAGAAAGAACATAAGGCTGCAAAATGAGTAAATGACCCACATATAGAACAGGCAGGGCACGTTGTCTAGTGTAGTGCCCATACTATAATTCATTATCTAGAGCTGTCCTAATATCTCACAGTTACATTTCCATATATTAGTAGCAGTTTTAGCAGAAACTGAGTAGTAAAAATCATAGAAGGGCCATGATATCTGATAGCAAGATTAAACTGTGAAGACATAGACAAGTTACCCAGCAGGGGTGCTATCAGTTGCACGGAATCAGTTTGGAAGGTTGGGCTGGAGAAGCAATGATGGCTGTTAGGATGGAACCGGGGAAATGGAGTGTGAAAGCAGAGTCAGTATTGGAAAAGGAGTATTTCTAAGAACACCTGGAAGCTGATGGGAAGGACCCAGGTGGGATAGTTGACTGGAAGACCTAGATTCCAGGACGCATTTTTGTAATCAAGTCAAGCTACAACTAAGACTGCTTGGAAAATAAGAACCTGCAACTCTTCAAACTGAATTGAAGCAGGAGTTGTAGTAGGAGAAGGCCCTCGTGGTGCTGATGAAGCTAGGTTTGCCATCAGTACTGTGACATACAGGACAAATCAAACTGTTCCTGCTTCCTGACAGAGGAAGAAAAAGGGGATATTCAATATCTGATGTGGAGTTATCAGCTTGGGAATAGAGTCCATTCCTTAATGCTGAACTGAGATTTGGAAGAGACATTCCTATGAAGAGTTTAGGTGGAGGCAGACTGCAAGGGCATCACGTCCTCCTAGTTCAAATGAACTGAGTTGGTGTCTTCAAGATCTGATATGTTGACATGAGGGAAGAATTAAAAAGAGGGATACATAAGTCTGAGTGGAGCTCAGGAGGATGAGCCTGTCACAATAAGATAACCACTATGCATGGATGACCTCCAGCATCCCAAGAGGATCAATGATACCAGCCCGACAATCCCGACCAGGAACCCATCAACACCCCTGACCAAGACCCCAAACTGACTGGCAACATTGCGACGCACAAGGTGTGAAGGCTGCCCCCCCCCCACTATTCTGTATATATCTAACTCCTCGTCTGCACGGATAGTGGAGTTAGATATTTGCCTCCCATTATCTTCAGGTGTCTGAAGCAAAACCCCATTGCTGCCTATTTAGGAGTAGTGGGGGGTTTTGCTGTGGGGTTGCTGCAGGTGTCACTGTAGTGGCAGCATACCATCCCAAGAGATGCTCTGAAGATGGGTCTTAGTTCCAACTACAGGCTAGGCAAGGTACAGGGCCACACGACAGTGCTTCTAAAGCCCATTTTATTACTCCTATGTGGCTTATCTGAGAAGTAATAGGAACTAACAAGTAGACTTCAGATCTTGCACCCACCAGAGCATGTCATAGGAGGTCCTGAGAGAAAGTGAGGCCACTGGAATACCTGAGTTTGATGAACGAAAAATGAGAGTGGAACCAACAAAGAGCACAAGGTGATATAAACATTGACTGCAAGACTGACCTCAAAAAATGCAGCAGTGAAGTGCAAAAAGGCTGTAGCCCAACATTCTGAATCTCACAGACAAGAGAGATAATTGGTCAGCAGAGGAAAGTAGGAAGCAGTAACTAGAATGGGAGAGGAGAACTGAAGAAACACTAGTAATCAGACCTCAGCAACACACAAGACAGGGACTGATGGGTGGCAGCAAGCTGTGAATGACAAGTAGCTGGTGAAGGAGGCAGAATGGGACAGCGAACTGAAATAATGCACAAAAAAGAGGGGAGTTGGCAGAGGAGCTGCAGCATGCACAAAAACAGAGAGAGCAGGACAGCAGCACAGAAAAGAAAAGCAAAGCACAGCAAACTGAGCCAGGAATGAAAAGAAAAAGAAAACAAAAAATGCAGGGTTCAAAAACAAGAGAAGCATACAGGAAATGGAAAGGACAACAGCAGCAGCAGCTAGATGAGCACAGACAGCAGAGCAAAGGGTGACAGCAGCTGAAGGCAAAATGAATGGGAGAAAGGAGACACATGGGGCCCGATTCAGAGTCGCATGGCGCAAGTCATGGGTGTCTGCGAGTTGCACCATGCGGCGCTACGCCGGTGACCCTGTGCCATATTCCAAAACAGCCAGGGTCCCCGCACCTGTCCAGAGACTTGCGGCAGCTGCAGGCTAGCACACAGGAATGGCACAATGGACCTGGGTGCACGCAGAGTCATGACCCTCGATTACTGTCCCCGGAGCCCCCTGCCCCAAAATGCATCCGCAACCACCTGGGGGCATTGGGGGGACTGGCTGGTGGCACATGCATTTGAGGGGGCAGTGAAGGAAATGGACCCCGGGGGGTCCACGACATTTGGGGTGGGGGGCATGACCTTGCTGGGGGGAGATGTGGAGCAGGGATATGTGCTACCCACAGTGCTGTAGAGTGGGCATCCATCAGTTGACAATGATGGATGTCCATTAGACCACCTCCATGCTGGTCTAAGTCCACAGCGCCATAGCGGGTCTTGGAATGGCATTAGTGGGTTACAGCAGCCGCCCTTCTGGAATAGGGTGCAGTTGCTGCCGTAACCCTCCCTTGTGCCATGCTGCAGTGGGTTGCAGGGTAGTGGGTGGTGTAGCCCACATTTGGAGCAATCTGCATGCAGCATGGCGCAAGCCGCAACTTGGAATACCAACGTGGAATGTTTGGCAAGGTGCGATTTAAGCCATAGAGTCTGGCGTAAAATGCTTGCGTCATGCATAAGTCATTTGGAATCTGGCCCATGGAGAAACAGTTCAAAATGGCAGAGCAAGCAAGGAAATGGGAGCCATCACTAGATCACAAATGAGAAACCTCGAAGTAGTGATTGTGTGACTGAAAGGCATTTTTGTAGTGCTGAGGGAGGAGTATAGCAGCCTCCTATCGATGCACAGGCTAGCCTTTCAATTAGGACTCAGTCTCCCACCACCACATACTGTAAGTGACCAAAGGAAAATTCCACCTTTTTTTTTTTTGTGGTCTCCACATGTCACTCACAGAATATGCTGCAGATTTGGAGTAATGTGCGTGATGATGCAGCTGCTTCATGAGTGATCTGCAGGGCCACACATGATGTGCACAGAGAGGATAAGTCAGCACTCAAGGAGACAAAACAGAATGGCATACAGTGAGACTCAAAACCCAGTTTTGCAGTTAAAAGCATTTTTATGATTAATAGAACATGAGCAAAACAAGAAAAAGCTAGCACTGGAGAATGCAGAACTAGAGAGCTATGGCACATTGACCCAAATGGGCTTTGTCAGTAGAAGGGGGGGGTCATGATATGCAGTAGAGGTCTGGGGCAATGTGTGTTAATAAGAATGGTAGCTTTGCAAATGACACACATATACATGCATGCATCCACATACACTGCTCCAGCTGGGTATCCTATTACAGTACCTCTGTCTCCCAACACACGAGTGCAGTGTTCTTGTATGATGTTATTTATTGATAATAATAAAAACATATGTTTGAAACCTGGATTGTGCTTTGGCATTCCATCTGGTGTGGATCATGAGAGCTGTAGATGGGCTGGGCAGAGCCAGAGTGGTGTACTGTAGTGCAGTACAATGACTTGTCAATCTACCAGAGTAGAGTGGAGTGGAGTATGGCATCTGACCCAGGGGCCTCAGTATGGCATCCACAGAGGAACTACAGGTCCACAGGAGACTCTAGATGTGAGACACTGGACAAGGTAGGAAGTGACACCTTGCATGTCCTTAGTTATACTGTAAGATTCAGCTAACAGACAGTTTTCTGGTCTATGTAGCGGCAGTATAAATGGAAGTAAGTAGTAAACTCCTGGGGAGACGTAAGAGCAGGAAAGGGGGTTGGGTCAGGAAAAGAAGTGTGAACTCAGCAGTACGGTAGGTCAATATGCAAGTTCTGGTGAAGGTAGAACAGAGGGATATGAGCATCAAGGACGTAGGAAGAGGGTAATCCAAACTAGGGTAAGTACTAAGTGAGCACAGCAAATGGGCAGTGGTCATGGGTGTGGTGCAGTAATAATAGATGTGGTGTCGCAGACTTCAGGAGACCTTCTGAAGAATGAGGTGCTGCCCCATCTGTACTCACCTCTCTGGGTTATGAGCACAGGTTGCTGGACTCTGGGCCAAACTGGAAAGGGTACAGCAAAATATCTGTCCCACCCAGGGGCCACCAAGTCCACCACCACCACCACCACCCTTCCAGAGGATGGCTAGAAAGAGAAGAGTGGATGGATTCTGGTGGACTCCAGGGGGATGGAGGTGGGGGAAGGTGCATTCTCCCCAGTACCACTGTGGGACACCTTTGCCATACTGGTGTAATGGGCAACCAAGAGGAGGTTCCCAGTGCAGTAGGAGGGAAGAGGTGATGCCTCAAGAACGGAAGTCCAAGAAGGAAAGCAGAGGCCCCCAGCACAAAAGGAAGCAACTGCTGGTGTGGGACTGTATAGTAAGGAGTGGCAAAGACTTGGAAGCTGGGGTAGGAAAGGATAGGGAGGCGAGGTGTCTGAGGAGCACATCAGGTGGAGAGCAACTACTACAGACTGCTAGGGAAGGAGGTGGGAGGGAGCTGCATCATTGTATATTATAAGGAAGAGGGACATGTGGGGAGTGGTTCAATGCACTGGCTGTGGGGCAGCAATTTTCCGGGAGACATACTGGAACCTGCATTGCTGCCCTATTTGCAGGCAACTGTCAGCTTTGAGGAGGAGGTTGCTCACCCCAGGCTGAACTGGCAAGGACTAGGAGGCCTCCCCACCCAAAGAGCACCAGTTCCACAACCACTGCCTCAGAGGTTGCCATGTGTGAAGAGCAGATGGACCACAGTAGGTTCTGGGAGGGGGAGGGTGGTGGAACAGAGGCGTAGCCCCCAAGTTGTACCTCTACGCAAATCATATGTCAGTCTGGCAAATCAAGGTTCTTCTTTGATGACACCCTCAGTGGAGACCAAGAAGAATGCTGGGGACATCCACAAGGGAGACCCACAAAAGAGTGGCAAGGGACACCACAGGGGGAAAGAAACAGCTTCTGATAGGGGACTCAGTTGTTAGGGGTGTAGACCTGGGGAAGGGAGAGGAGAGGGAAGTAAGGTGCCTGCCTAATGCCATGACTTGGAGGGACAGGAAGCAAATCCTCAGGATTGCAGAAGCAGCATCACAGGAGCGGGAACTAGATATCACTGTCCACCTTGGGACAAATTACCTAGCTAGGCATGCGATCAGGGCAGTGCAGGATGAATTTGTGGAGTTGGGGAGGGGCCTCAGACAGGTAGCAAGCACGGTAACCTTCTCAGAGGTGCTGCCAGTCTATGGCAGGGGTGAGGCTAGGGTACTGCACACCATGCAGTTTAATGAATGGTTGTAAAACTGGTGCAGAGCACAGGGCATTGGCTTCATTGGGGACTGGGGGTCCAAATGGAGAGATGAAGGTCTATACTGGCATGATGGTCTGCATCTGTTCAGGAAGGGAAACACACTCCTAGGTGACAGGTTTAAAGGCTTCCTTGGCAAGCTTTTAAACTAGCCAAGGGGGGAGGTGCTGATAGGAAACAGGAAAGTTCAAGCCTCCCCACAAAACATGGAGGTAGTAGGGTAAACACTGAGGTACAGAGCTTGACAGAGGGCAGGACAGGAGTAAATGGAAAAATGGACAAGGGCAATAAGAGCAGGGATGGGGTAAAAAAGGATAAAGCCAACATTAAATGGAGGGCAATGAGTACCAATGCCTATAGTCTGGGAAACAAGCTTCCTGAGCTAGTATCTGTGATGGAAGATGAACAATTGGATATTGTGGCAGTCACAGAAACATGGCACATGGAGAACCATGACTGGATGTCAACATACCAGGGTACACAATCTACAGAAGGGACAGGGAGGGTAAAGAGGAGGTGAAGTAGCTCTCTACATAAGGAAAGAGATCAAAGCTACAGAACTAAAAAGTAAAGGGAAGAACAATAGGCACTCTGGGTTACCTTGGAGACAGGGAATGGCATCACAGTCTGCACAGGGTTGTATATAGACCCCATCTCAAGGGAGGAAATGGACAAGAAAATGATAAAGGCATTCTCAAAATGGCTGAAAGAGAGCTACTGTTGATGGGGTACCCGAATATGCCAGACGTTAACTGGACGACATGGACTGCAGCCACATCCAAGAGCAGGGTCATTCTCGATGCCCTACAGGGGGTATGCCTTAGACAGGTAGTGCTGGAACCCACTCAGGAGGGAGCAATATTAGACCTGGTACTCTCAAATGGAGAGAGAATCACAAACTTAGAAGTCAGTAGACATCTGGGAACAAGCGACCACTGCACAGTGTGTTTCACAATAAACACAACCATGGAGACAAGCCATACAAAGACAAGGATAATGGACTTTAGAAGGGATAGCTTTGGCATAATGGGTGAATACCTGAGGAATGCATTAGCAAATGGCCAGAAAGGAGGGGTGGAAGAACAATGGAGAACAATCAAAACTGCCATCATGGAGGCAACAAGACTTTGTGTGAAACAAATAAAGAAAATGAAGCGGAATAAAAAACCACTATGGTTCTCAAAAGAGGTGTCAGGGAAGGTTAAGGAGAAAAAGGCTGCATTCAAAAAGTATAAGGAATCACAGAAGGAGCACGAGAGGGAACTGTGTCAATTAAAGCAGAAAGAAGTGGGGAAGGCAGTCAGAAAAGCAAAGGCCCAAACTGAGGAAAAGATAGCCAACTCAGTTAAGAAAGGGGATAAAACCTTTTATAGGTACATTAGGGAGCATAGAAAGGTTAAGGGAGGGACAGTGAAGATTAATAAAGGAGAGAGGGGAGGTGGGTAGAGGGAGACAGTGAAAAGGCAGAGATACTGAATGAATACTTTTGCTCAGTATTCACAAAAGAAGAAGAGGAGGAGTTACCTAAACCAAACAGTAGAAGCACTCTGGGTAGTGGGGTTGATGCCAGTCCATTTACAGAAGAAAGAGTCCTGAAAGAACTCCTAAGACTCAAGGTGGACAAAGCAATGGGATCTGACGGGAAAACCCTATAATCCTAAAAGAGCTAAGGGAGGACCTAGTGGCACCACTAACCACACTTTTTAACAAATCATGGGAAGATGGGGTGGTACCTGAGGACTGGAGGAGGACAGATGTGATTCCCCTTCAAAAAAGTGGGAGCAAGGCAGAAGCAGGAAACTACAGACCTGTTAGTTTGACCTCAGTGGTGGGGAAAATGATGGAATCACTTCTGAAAAAAAGAATTGTTCAGTACCTAGAGGCCAGCGGGGCACAGGACCCAAAGCAGCATGGCTTCACAGCAGGAAGGTCATGTCAGATGAATCTAAGTGATTTCTTTGACTGGGTGACCAAAGTAATAGACCAGGGAGGGGCTGTGGATATGGCCTACCTAGACTTTAGCAAGGCATTTGACACAGTCCCACACAAAAGATTAATAATCAAGTTAGCCAGCCTGAGAGTGGGTTCCAGGGAGGTAGCCTGGGTATTAAACTGGCTGCACAACAGGACACAGCAGGTCATAGTGAATGGAACACATTCTGAAGAAAGGTGGGTTACTAGTGGAGTACCTCAGGGCTCAGTACTGGGTCCAGTCCTCTTCAACGTCTTTATAGGTGACATTGCAGAGGTTTTGAAGGAAAGGTATGCCTCTTTGCAGATGACACAAAGATCTGTAACAGAGTTGATACACAAGGGGGAGTAGAAAGGATGAGAAGGGACTTGGCAAGGTTGGAGGAATGGTCAGACATATGGCAGCTTAGATTCAATGCAAAGAAGTGCAAAGTAATGCACCTGGGAAATAAAAATCCAGGAGAAGAGTACACAATAGCAGGGGAGGTACTAACGACAACAATAATGGAAAGGGATCTGAGTGTAGTCATATCAGATGACCTAAAGGTGGATAAGCAATGTGAGAAGTCAGTAAGGAGAGCAAGGGGGATACTGGGATGCATGGGGAGGGGCATCACAAGTAGAAAAAGGGAAGTGGTTATCCCTCTGTACAGACAGTTGGTGAGACCCCTTCTGGAGTACTGCGTGCAGTTTTGGAGTCCTCATCTAGGCAAGGACATAGACTGAATGGAAGCAGTCCAGAGGAGGGCAACTAAAATGGTGCAGGGTCTACATCAGAAACCATATGAAGAGAGACTGAGAGAGCTTAATATGTATACCCTTGATGAAAGGAGGGACGACGGGGGCACGATAGAAACTTTTAAATACCTCAAGGGAATCAACAAAGTCCAGGAGGGTAGCATCTTTCAGAAAAAGAGATGTGTAAGAACAAGGGGGCACAATTTAAAGTTAGAGGGCGACGTCAGGGGTAATGTGAGGAAATTATTTTTCAAGGAGAGAGTGGTGGACGCATTGAACCACCTTCCTGGAGAGGTTGTGGGGTCTAAAACAGTGAGGGAATTCTAACATTCATGGGACAGACATAAGGCAATTATAGTGGGGAGTTGCAGGAAGTAGGCTGTTGGTTAACTAGAATCTGCAGCTTATCCAATAAGTAGGGAAGTGGGCAGACTGGGTGGGCCAAGTGGTCCTTATCTGCCATCAAAGTCTATGTTTCTATGTTTCATTGTCCGTCTCGGGACACATGTCCTAGTATAGGAGAGGGTAGGTGTAGTACTGGAAAACTTCAGGGAGCTGCGAAGGAACCTCAAGCAGATCGCATGCATGGTGGCATTTCCCAAGAAGCTGCCTGTAAAGGGTAGGGGTACTCCACACCAGAACCTTTAATGACTGGCTGAAGTTATGGTATATGGAGGAGGACTTTAATTGCATCAGAGACTGGGGACAAACCTGTGAAGACGGGGAGCTCTATAAGGGAAACAGCCTGCATCATTCTGGGAAGGAGAATGCAGTTAACTGCGAGATAGCCATACTGAGCTACTTTCTGTTTAAGAGATAAAGGGTGGGGAGGCAGGGAGGAAGGGCGGCCTTATACAGTATGTGAGGGAGGGAATAAAGGCCACTGAGGTGCAAGTGCACCAAGGTGAGCAGGGTCTGGAGGTGCTGTGGGTCTTCCTGAAGACAAACTCTGGGACAGCTACCCAGCCAGAGTATTGTACAGACATCTAAAAACAAAAAGAATCTTGCACACATGGCATGCACCAGAAATGGAAGAGACTCAACAAAATGTGTAGTAACAAAATATTTTATTTACTGTTTGATAAAGTCAGAGTATTTCATGAAATGCAGTTAGGTGTTTTTCATAACTGCCTGTGTGAGCTGTGCCATGAGTTATATGCCCTTATCACAACAGCACATTATACATGAGTAAATAAAATGTTTTTGTTATTACATATTTTGTTAAGTCTCTTCTGTTTCTGATGAGGGTAATGTGTGTGAGGCTCTTTTTGGTTTTTGATGTGGCTGTTTAGCCTCATGCACGATCGTCTCTGGGCCAGGGGCAATTCCTTTTCTGTTGCTAGGTAGTGCACAGACCTCCAGTAGAAGGGGAGGCAATGGACAAGGCACTGGTGGAGGCCAGGATGGCAAGAAAGGTGGAGGTGCTACTAGTTGGAGATTTCAATCTGCCGGATGTGGATTGGAACCTTCTGACTGCAGCTTTGACAAGGAACAAGGTTATCCTTGACTCCCTACGGGGGCTTTTCTCAGGCAGCTAGTAAAACACAGAGAAAGGAAATCCAGCATCACCTACCATTATTTTCAAAATGAAGTTACTACACAACAATGAAATCAAATGCACAAAGAATTGTTTTGCACAAATGCCAACTACCTTAAGTGTGCGCCCCTCATGGAGACAGTAGCCGGAACACGGCTACAACTCCAAGCAGTTCACCAGTTAATGCTCTGATTATACTTAAGGTGAAAACAGTCGGAGTTGTAGGTGTGTTTTTGCTGGCATCTCCATGAGGAGCCATGGTGTTTGCCTGGATAAATAAAGATTTCGATTGACTAATTGATTTATTGAGCATGTGGTGGTACCCAGTAGACAGTATGTAAGTGTTCATGTGTTATTATGTATGCTTCATATTATTATATATGTTTATTAACTTTGTCACGATTGTATTTAATGGACTTGGGATGTTCTGTAAATGAGGCTTGATCTCATTGAACTCATCCTGTAAATCCAAAACTTTGAAATATAAAAGGGGACCGACACTGAAGGAACTTGTCATTTTTCCAATAATTTATTTTGTGTATTTGATTTCATTGCTGTGTGGTACTTTCATGTTGGAAATAATGGTGGATGGTGCTGGGTTTCCTTTCTCAAGTTGCTGCCTAGTCCTTTACACACCTAGTGGTGGGGCAGCTCTGTTGGTTTTGCAACTAGTAAATGAATTAGTGATACTGTAGCCCTCCAGACCCCCTTGCAATATTTTGATGTACACTGAAAATCTGATTTATCGTATTCTGCGCTATCATCACGTGCTTGCCATTGATTTTGTTTTTTTCTCAGTTTATTTGAGTTGGGGGATTCTGCCCCCCATTTCCCCATTTCTTTTAACATGAGGGGTGTGAGGGTGCAGCCATCCCAACCCGAACTGACAAAAAACAAACATACAGGCCACAAGTGGGAAATTTACAATGCATCGCAATTTACACAGTTCAGCAAGTAGCATAGCAATAATATAGCGTGATGTTATTACTATATAAAATCATAATGTCTCAGGATTTAATGGATCAATGTGGCCTAAAATTTTCAGATAGAAGGACTTCACCTCGGCTACACAATAAACAGCTTGGTGTGGCAAAATCAAGAACTAATAAAAGACTGAATTACTTTACTGTAAGAACACCTAGACTGTGGAATAGCTTACCACAATATTTGGTGGACAGTAATTCTATTCATTCCTTCAAAAGAGGTTTTGACCTGTGGATTGAGTCAAATAACATGTGAAATAACTGGGCGCAAATTTCCCACCATAGTGGAGGGGGGTAATCTCGATGGACCTCGGCCTTCTTTTGTCCCTTGTGACCAAGTAAATTGAGTATTTCCATAACGTACCGTTACACTACTTGTGGGAGTCCAGAGTGCCACAGTATTGCCAAAGATTGTACTGGGGTTCACTGACCCAGCTAGGGAAGGGCAGTGTTGAACCTAGTGCTAACAACCAGGGACAGCATTGCAGACGTCATAGTGGACAGTCCCCTAAGTACCAATGATCACTGTACAGTGTGGTTCAACATAATGAAAAGAGCAGAGGTGAGCCACATGAGGATGAGGGTCCTGGATTTCATGAGGATGGATTTTAAAGAAATGGTAGAATGCCTCAGAAAATGCCTCAAAGGAGGGTATGCAAGGAGGAGCAGAGCTCTGTAGCGACCGAAGAAAGCAAAAGCAGAAGAAAAAGGAGATTATGGTTCTCCAAAGAAGTGGCAAGTTTGGTGAAAGACAAAAGGTGGCATTCAAGAGGTAAAAAGAAATGCAGAGGAAGAAGGATGGGGATGTGTATCAAGCCAGGCAGAAAGAATAAGGTAAGCTGGTCAGGGGAGCAAAGGCACCAACAGAGGAAAGGATTGCTAGAGGGGTGTCTAAAGTGGATAAGACTTTTTTTCAGATATGTAAATGAGAAAAGAAAAGCAAGTAAAAGGACAGTAAGGATTAAAAGGGCAGACCCTGCAAGGTCGTTTTGACTATACATCGGGCTGCACAGTGGATAACTCCCTCCGCCTCCCACATATGTCCCCTTACTCTCCCCTATTGACAGAGTGCTCACCAGAAACCTTCAGGCATCCTCCATTCCACAACTGGAAGTACCGTGCGTCCTCACCCCCATGGGAAAACAGGCTTTCTCTATCACTGCCCCCTCACTTTGGGACAAACTCTCCCACCTATTCACTCATAATCCACACATCTAGCTTTCAAGCATGCCATGAAAATATGGCTTTTCTCATTGGTGGTCTGCCACTGTTCCTAATTGCAAGGACACTGTTTTGGATTTCTTCTCTGACCTAAGCACTTAGTCTATATCTGAATCCTGACAGCACTCCCCCCCCCTCGTGCTCCTTTCCCCACTGTGACTACCCTTTTCCTCCTGCCCCTCTCTTGCTTTGCCCCTCTACTACCCCTTTTTTACTTTCCTTTTTATGTTTGCTTGCACATATGTGCAAGAAACATAGTGCCATCATCGGAGTTTTTGGAGGTGTGTCAGCCCTCTTCCAATTCAGTCTGTGTTTTTGCAGGTGCAGCTGCAGTTCTCTAATGCCTGCTAGAGCTGTCTATGACAGCTCCAAAATGCAGTGGTGTACAGTTGAAAGGGGGAGCTACGCTTCAGTGAGCAGCAATCAGATATCGCCTGCTCATGCGCGCTCGCCCTACACACACACACACACACACATATGCTGCTGCTGCTGCTCCTCCCCCAACGCACGCACTGCATAGCCAACGGGGGTGCCCAATCCCCCGTCGGCTGTGCTGCACCCACCCGAAACAAGTTTCATATGCCACGCTGGGTGCCCACCCAGCGTGGCTATCGTACAACCGGCGGTTGCTCAATCCCCGTCGTCTCCATGTGTCTCCCGAGTACAGGGTGCCATGCTGGGAGCCACCCCAGCATGGCAACAGTGCTGCTTAGCCAATGGGGTGCCCAATCCCCTGTCGGCTCCACGCTCCCCAGCGTTCTTCTGCCATGCTGGGAGCCCACCCCAGTGTGGCAAACGTCCTGCGTCATCTTTTAAAACAAAAACCTGTAAAGAAAAAGCGGTCCTCGCAGTCTCCCTGCCCCCCCATAACCCACACCACCACTCGCAGCCTGCCTCCCCACCCCACCCCATATTCCCTCCGAGTCCGGCGCGACGATCTCGTGGACTGGGAATCGCCTGGCGCCTTCAAAGTCGATCGCCAACTGAGGAAATGCTGGTAAGCTGTATAATGGGATAGATAGGGTTTTTTCAACTTTGTTGCATATCTCAGGCATTTTTTGGAATTTTTGCACCAAATTTTCAACATGGGGTTTTTGGGACCCCTCCTCATGAATCTTGCACTGTCATGGAGTTACTCGGGCCCGAAGGGTGATTTCTCAGCCACTGCGCAAAATCACCTTTCAACAGTGCCATTTTACCACACTTCCTCTTATGAGCAGTACAGCTACTATTTGTCACATCTCGCCCCAAAATGTGTTTCCGCACATGTAGCGCACAATGGTACAGTCGGTGTGCGAAAACAATGTTTGGGACAGATTAAGAAAATCACAGTAACACTGGTCATGAGCAGAGGTCTTAAAATGGTTATGTTGAAAATTTGGCGACAGAACTCCATAAAATGACTGTGTTACGAGTGAGCATTGCGCAGTTTCCACGCACCCTCATAAGTTCATGAATTTGTAATATTTTCAGTCCAGATTTCACCAGTGACATTTTTCCACACCTCCTTATGAACAGTACAGCTGTCATTTTCCACAACATGGCCGAAATGTGTTTTCACAATTTCAGCACAGAAATGCGTGGTCGCTGTGGGAAATAATTGTTCGGGACAGATAAAGAAAATCACACTGACACTGTTCATGATCGGAGGTCCCAAAATGCCTGTGTTAACAATCTGCTGTAAAAAAATCCCCAAACTAGTTACATTACAGGTGTGCGTTGCACAGTTTCTACCGTCGTGACTTCACCAGTTTTTAAGATTTTCACTGCAGATTTTCCACATTGCCATTTTTTACACCTCCATGAACAGTACCGCTGTCATTTTTCACATCCTGTTCAGAATGTGTTTTTGCACCTGTGGTGCAAAATGCCATAGTCGCTGTGCAAAAACAGTTTTAGGCTAACAAACTGATATTGCCACTGTTCATGAGGTGGGGGTAACAAAAAACATGTTGAAAATTTGGAGTGAAAATACCAACGAATGCCTGAGGCGTTAGGGTTTCCGACCATAACGCCCCACCCTGTAGAGAATGACAGGCATCAGGGGTATGACTTAAGATTCTTGCCTGTCATGCTCATACCATTCCACCCCCACCCACACCCTGCAGCCAGTGAGAGGCATCAAGGTGTGCCTCAGACTCTTCGGGCCCAAACTTCACCCCGTTCTCCTATACCGCACCCATCTCACCGTATTTCCTGATGGAATGGGGTGCGCATAAGGGCCAAAAACCCCAAGGCACACCATGACACTTGTCAGTGTCTGCAGGGTAGGGTGTGGTGAAATGGTATGGTCGTTATGCCTGACGACCCAAAGGCACACCCCAATGCCTGTCACTCTCTGCAGGGTGGTGGTGGGGTTGGCTTCAGTTCAATACTTCGCTTCCATTCCTATTATGCAGATCTGTAACTTCTACACTACCAATGCCAATGCCAGCAAGCAAACATTCGGTATTGACAAATGCTTGTTTTTCTAGAACCAATGCTGATTGTTTTTTTCAATTTAGCTATCAAAAGTTGCTTTGTTTCTTTGATATCTGTCTAAATTGTGAATCAACCCTTGTTATTTAATGCAACAGTGAATTTTATCTTGTATCTCACACAATTTTTCCTGCTTATACCATGCTATGACATGATTTTTGCTGTGTCATTACTACCCTGTACATTTGTATCTTATGTATTGTTTTGAACCTCTCTTGTTGTACTTGTATTTTGGTTGCGATTTCTGTGACTGAAACGGTCCTCTGGATCAGTGCAGCTACCGGTTATCAAAGACATACATACATACATAAATAAATCAAAAGTTGGGGATTGTGTGGAAGGGATCACAAAAAAGTTGACATATGATTAGCCCACTGGTGCAGCAGTAATGATAATACTAGTGACGCTGACAACCCGGGTTCAGGAATGAAACCAGAATGTCAGAGGGCTGGGTGGGGAGGAGGTAGGATGAGCATCTGTTGGACAGCTCGTCCCTCCAGGGTGGACAGGAAATGGCACCCTAGATTAGGAAGGGAGGTGATGGCAGATGCTGGTGCACCATGTGGGAGCACACGTGTCTACATTACTAGCATCACTGCACTGCCACACCTCCATGGGAGAAACCATGAGAAACACCCTCCAGAGCAGAGGAGTATAAAGTCAGGTGACCTGCTCAGTTCTCATCAGAAAGATGCCCAGCATAAGTCTCAGCTGGGGCTTCAAATCGTTATGGACCTGCAGTACTGGGCAGATTGGAGGGATGCCAGGTGAGAGACTGTGTGATACCCAAGTTGGTTGATTACGGGGGTGCTTCCCTGCAATACCAGAGAACAAAAATAGAGTTCAAAAAATAAAGAAAAAGCTGAAATTTTTAACTGCTGCTCTGTTCAGTTATCACAGTGGAGGGTGGAGACATGGTCCATCAGGGGGAAGCAAAGAAAAGGAGGGGGTGAACAGAAGTCCATTTTCAAAAAAAAGAGTCCAGAAAGAACTTGCAGCCCTAAAGATGAATGAGGCTATGGGACCAGATGGGATAAAACCCAGGATACTGAAAGAGCTCAGGAAAGTGCTACAGTAGCTAGACAGCCTTGTTCAACAGTTCACTGGAAGCAGGAGTGGTTCTGGAGGATTGAAAAGGTACTGACATAGTCCCATTACATAAGAGCAGCAATACAGAGGAAGCTAGCAACTACAGACAATTTAGACTAACTTTCAAGGCCCTTGCTAGTTGACAGGTGCCCTTGATTAATCACCAGTTGATAATTACAATATATAACAAGCATTTGTCAATGCCGAATGTTGCTTGCTTATATGTGTTGTTTAGGTATTTGGAGTAAAAATACCATGCCTAAGAACTGGCAGCGGGGATCGGAAGCTCATGCTGCCCAACCATAACCCATTTTCCACTTTTCTCCCCTTTGCAGAGTGTGAGCGAGCAATGACTCTTAGGCACAGTGTGCCAATGTCTGCCACACTCCACTCCCTTTACTACACGGTTTTAGTAGCGCCTCCGGTCGTCACCAGGGGCTGCTACAGAGCGGTTGGTTCCTGGATCCCACTCCAGGATAGGAGAGGAGTCCTCCAGATGCTCAATCCTATCTCTCCCCTGCTGACCCCTGGCAGCCTGGGGTCACGTCCGAACCGGGTCACCTGCATGGCAGCGTGGGGTCCAGTACTTCAACCCTCAGCAGTGGGCAGCAGTAATGCTGCTGTTAATACTCCCTCCCTTCCTGCTCCAGTGTACCCTGTCCCAGTGTACAACTCACTATCCCCCCCCAGACCCTACCCCAGTTAGTCACTAAGCCATAATGTTTGGTGTGGCACCAATCCCTCAGCCACTCGTTGAATTCCTCAAGCCTACCCTTCCTCCCCATGCTTGCAGATGGTACCGGCAGTACCTCCAAGAATGCCACAAACTTCCCCACCCCCTCACGCTGCCTGCCCAACTACTCAAACCTCCCCTTCACCACTTCTACAGTGCCCCCCGCCAAGTTGTTTGTACACACATGCAACAGTAAATGAGGTTTCTTCCTCCCCCTCGCTGCACACTTGAGCAGTGCCTGCCCTGCCCCTCCTGCAGTCAACCTGGGGACAGCTTCAACCCAAATATGGCTGTGCCTTTCCCCCTTTCTGCCCCTTCTCACCCATTTCAGTATAGAATCCCCCAGGATGAGTACCCCATCCCTTACCCCTTCCTTCTAATGCTCCTTCCACCACGCCAGTATTCATTCTTCCCTGACCACCCCCACCAGGTGCACCCTCTATGACTTCTGTATCTATACTCCCTATTTATGCCTCACCCCTTTTCTCTGCCTTATTCCTCCCATTCCCCTTGAACCCCTTCCCAGCCTGACTACTTCCTACTGGGCTTCCCATGTCGACCACTCCTCCTCCCCTGCTGATTTCCAACCCCTCTCCTATCCCCGCTGTTGTCAATTTAGAGCCCCCATTCCCTTCTACCCCGATAGTGATGCCCATCCCATCCTTCCCGCTTCGCATAGCCTTCTCTCCTCCAGTCACCACCCCTCCTTCCTTACTAGCCCCTTTGTACCCTTTCATCCTCGCCTATCTCTTCCCCTACCTGTTGCCATCTCTCTCATGCCCGCTTGTCCTCCCCATTCAGTATGATCCTGCTCCCCCTCTCTCCCATAGCAGAGGTTCAAATCTATTCCTAGTCGATACCCTCCTATGTCTCTTCCCTGTGGTTCCCCCCTACTGAACATCGAACATATGAATTTGCCAGCAGAAACAGACCACCTGGTCTATCAAATCTGCTCAGGTGTGCAGCTAGCACCCCTAGTTTGCAGCTGCCCACCCCATTTGTCATCCCACTACCACCCCACCTCTCCCACCCTCACTCTCTCCATTCCCTGCACCATGCCCTTTTGAAACTGTTCGCAGATTTACATGATACCACCCACTCTGGTAGAGCATTCCATTCTGCTGCCACCTCTCTGTGAAATAGTGTCTCCTCATTTCCTTCCTAAATCTCCCCATTCTTAGCGCATACCCCTGGTGACCCTCCCTCCTTAACTTAAAGACCCCATCTGCCCCATCCTTATTGATTCCCTAAGATACTTGACTGTCTCTATCATGTCCCCCCTGTTCCTTCTATCCTCCAGGGTGTACGTATTCAGGTCCTTCAGCCTGCGGTCATCGTCTGTTGCTTCCATTCCACATATCATTTTTGTTGCCCTCCTCTGCACCCCCTCCAGTAGCCTCATATCACACTTTAGGTATGGCCTCCAAAACTGCACACAGTACTCTAAGTGTGGCCTTCTCAGCAGCCTGTAGAGGGGCAAGATCACACCTCTCTTCACCTGGATGAAAAACTCCTCGCTATGCACTCAGCATTTTGTTCGCTTTTGCAGCCGCTCTCCTGCACTGGGCAGTGTTGTCCATGGTCCCTGTTATCATTACCCATAGGTCCTTCTCCTCCTCAGTGATCTCCAGCTTAACCCCTCCCAGCCAGTATTCTCACCATGGGTTCTTCACCCCAAAGTGCATAACCTTACACTTCTTTGCATTGAACCCCAGATACCACCTCTCTGACCACTCCTCTAGCTTTCTTAGGTCCCCCTGCAGCTGCTTCCATCCCTTCTCTCCATTCACCACTGCTCTGATTTTGGTGTCATCAATGAACAGGCTTATCTTGCTCACCACCCCATGTGCAATGTCTGATATGAAGAGCCCGAACAATACTGGCCCCAACACAGAGCCCTGTGGCATCCCACTTGTCACCAGCCTTGGAGTTGAGAGCTCCCCTCTCACCACCGCCTGCTGCAGCCTCCCACTCAGCCAGCTTGTAATCCAGTTCATCATTTTTGCCCCTTCCTCTACACCAGTTAGCTTCCCCCCAAGCCGCCCATGAGGCACAGAATTGAAGGCCTTGCTGAAGTACAAGTAAAGAACATCCACTGCATTACCATTATCCAGCTCACTTGTCACCCAGTCATAATATTGTATCAGGTTGGTTTGACAAAACTCCCCTGAAGCAAACCCATGCTGCCTCACATCCTGGAGGCCATTGTCCTATAGGTACAACACCAGTCTTTCCTTTAGTATTGTCTCCATGAGTTTTCACACTATGAAGGTGAGACTTATCGGGAGATAATTACCCAGTTCATCCCTTGGTCCACTCTTATGTAATGGTACTACATGTGCCATCCTCCAGTCCAGTGGCACACATCCCGACTCCAGTGAGGTGCTGTACAGATCTGCCAGTGGGTCCGCCAACACCTCTGCCATCTCCCTCAGCACCCTGGGGTGGATACCATCCAGCCCTGGTGCCTTCTCTAACTTCAGTGCTCTCACTCCCTCTAGGACTCAGCTTGCCTCAATTCTTCCATCTGTTGTCTCCTATCCCCCGTCCCCTCCCAGCCCATGGTGGTAGCAATCCCCTCTTTTCTTCCGTGAACACTGAGCAAAAGTATTCATTCAGTGCTTCTGCCTGCTCCTCTTGTTCCCCTCTGTACCCAGCCCTCCCTACCTGCAGTCATCTGCTCTCTACCCGGTACTCCTCGTGGCCTCTGCCTCCCCCATCGGGAGGCCCCCCTTGCCTCGGGCACCCTCTCCCTTCTCCTATCTTTTCTGTTAGTGCCTCTGATACTGGGGTCAGTTTCACTCCCTAGTTGTTCTTCCTGTGTCCTTCTTTGCCATCCCCTATCCCCCCCCCCAGCCAGGATGCCTACCATACTCATCTGCCCTGCCACTTAGACTCCTCCGTAACTTCCACAGTTCCTCCCTCAAACTAGCCAGTCATCTACAGACCACTCCCCCCCCGCTCCAAGCCCAGTCCAGGATCATGGTGGACCCACATCCTGTACAGCCCACCACCCTTCCAAAGATGCCTGCCCTATTGACATGTGGCACCTGCCCCATTTTGGCCCCATCTTATGTTACGGGTTCCTACTCCTAGGTTTTGTACCGTGACTACAACTGTTAGCTCCTATTTACTCAATTTCATTCCTCCCACACTAGTGGGAGGAACAGGAATTTGAGTAAGCTCGTCGTATCAGGTTAATTCAGTCTCAAATTCATCCATCAGATACTGTATTACTGTAGCAATCCTAAAGCCTCCTTGTCTGTTTTTCACCCCTCAGCTACCATACTTTTTGTTCTTAGCTCTCATATAGTTTCACTTAGCCCAGTTAGAAATCCTATTGCACTCCAAGTATTACTCAGCTCAGTTAGAGAAATAAACAGAACAAATAAATATGTATTATTACAGCAATCATAACAGTATAGTTCAGTACTTAGCTCGGTTAGAGAAAGAAACAGAACAAATAAATATGTATTATTACAGCAATCATAACAGTATAGCTCAGTACTTAGCTCAGTTAGAGAAATAAACAGAACTGAATCTATATTATTACAGCAATCCTAAAAGTATCCAATCATTCCTTTGTCTCCACTCCAGAGATCCTGCTGTAATATAGGACCACAGAGGATGCTGGGCTAGAGGGTGGGTGACTGTAAAGTCCTAGCAGAGCTCCACTGAGCTTGCTCACTCCCCCTCTCTCACTTGCTCATTCTATTTCTCCCGACACTGCAGGCTGCCCTTTTGTACTGGGCTCCTGCTTGCATTGGCACCTTTTTCTGCCCACAGAGAAATCCACAGCAGTCCTGATAGAGCTCCATTGAGCTTGCTCACTCCCCTCTCTCACTCAGTCCTTCTATTTCTCCCAGCCCTGCAGGCTGCCCTTTGTATTGGGCCCTACCGCATTGCCTTTTTCTGCCCACAAAGAAATCTGCAGCAGTCCCACAGAACTCTGTTGAGCTTCCTCACTCCCCCTCCCTCATTTGCTTGTTCTGTTTCTCCTGGTGCTGCAGGTAGCACTTTTGTACTGGGCTTCTGCCTGCGTTGACACCTTTTCCTACCCACAAAGAAATCCGCAGCAGTCCCAACAGAGCTCCATTGAGCTCGCTCACTCCCCCTCCCTTACTGGCTCATTCTGTTTCTCCAGGCGCTGCAGGCTGCCCATTTGTACTGGGCTCCTGCCTGCATTGGTGCCTTTTTCTGCCCATAAAGAAATCCTCAGCAGTCCTGACAGAGCTCAGTTGAGCTCGTTCACTCCCCCTCTCTCACACGCTCAATCTTAATCTGTCCCAAACACTGATTTCCCACAGCGACCACAGTATTCTGCACCGGAAGTGCAAAAACATAATTCAGACAGGATGCAAAACGACAGCTGTACTGTTCATAAGGAGGTGTGAAAAAATGCCAGTTTGAAAATCTGGTATGAAAATATTACAAATTTCATGAAGTCACAAGGGTGTGTGGAAACAGTGCAATGCACACTTGTAACACAGTCATTTGATAGACTATCATCACCAAATTTTCAACATAGGCATTTTAGGACCTCTGCTCATGAGCAGTGTCACTGTCAATTTCTTAATCGGTCCCGAACACTGATTTCCCACAGCAAGCGTGTTATTCTGCACTGAAGTGCGAAACACATTTTGGCCAGGATTTGAAAAATAACAGCTGTACTGTTCATAGGAGGTGAAAAAATGGCAATGTTGAAAATCTGGCATGAAAATATTGAATAGATTCATGTGATATTCTGGCGTGCGTAGCAACTGCGCATGAACTGCAGCTAAAACAGTAATTTTTTTGGATTTTTTCCATCAAATTTGCAACATAGGCTTTTTGAGAGCCCACCTCATGAACACTGGCACTGTTGTTTCGTTACTCAGTCCCAAAAGGTGATTCCACGCAGTGACCGCAAAATCTCCTTTCGGCACCGAATAACTCCATGACAGTGACTGAATTAATGAGGATGGATCCCAATAACCCCATGCTGAAAATCTAGTGCCAAAATTCCCAAAAATGCCTGAGATATGCACCAAAGTTCAAAAAACCCTATTTATGCCATTATACAGCTTACCGGCATTTCTTCAGTTCACGGTCAGTTTTGAAGAGTGCAGACCTGTTCCCAGTCCACTGAAGATCATCATGCTGGGCTCCAGAGGTAAGTATGGGGTAAGGGAGGGTGTGGGGAGGCAAGGTGCGCAGAGGGTGGGTGTAGGTTGGGGGCGGGGCCACGGAATCAACAAGGGTCCGTTTTCTGTTTTACAGGGTTTAAAAAAGAAACATATTGCGGGACAGTTTTCCTTTTTACAGGGACATTTGGCACACTGGAGTGGGCTCCCAGAATGCCACCTGAGTTTTTTTGGGAGGTCTGCGCGACAAAGGTTAGGCACCCCCCTCGGCCACAATTCATTGGGGGCATTATGCTGAAGGGAATGGGCTCCCCATCGCAACTTCATCTGAGAAAGGGGACTGAAGCTGGCGGGATTGGGCACCCACGCAAAGAAAGGGGAGATGATGCCGAGGGGATTGGGCACCCCTTGGCAGACAACAGGAACTTTGAGGCAGTGACATTATGCTGATGGGGACTGGACTCCCGGTCGGCAAACTGGGTCAGGGGCATGCAAGGGACCGCCCTGCAATGACGGGTCACTCCCTCATTGCAACGGAATGGCTGACGCTGCAGTGACAAGGTGGCCCCTGATTGCAGTGGCTAAAACATTTCAAGGTGGTGGCATGCTGGCTGAACTAGAGTCAGCAGCAATGTGCCACCCCATAGGAGAAAGTGGGCCAAGCCTCAAAAGGCAGTGGCGGCACTGGCAACAACAGTGCTGCACCTCCACAACCTGCTTCTGCAGCAAGCTGCTGCAACATGTTTCTTGTGCATGCACGCAAGCAATATTAAAATGATGGGAAAGCTGCCCCCCATAGGCTATAATGGAGCACATCCCCATGCTCTCTCTGACTCCATGTCATATTGTGGCTGAGTGAGGGGGCAGAGTGTGGCAGCACTACAGACCAGGAACCAGATGAGACCTGATGGGGACAATTTTATGAGCATTTTTACTTGTAAACTAGAGCAATATTTTTGGGACCCTATGCAGCAACTGCTTTTCACTGTGCTAAGGTACCAATATATGTGGTCCACATCATGAGGCTGGTAAGTCTCTTTAAGTTATGTTCCTCAACATGAGAACAGGTACAATGATCAGGGTTTCAGCATATGTGTCTGTGTGACTGACCACTGTAGCACTCACCTACCTTAGTCACTTGTTACCACGCAGAGATTACAAACACACATTAGGAGGTCAGACAGAGTCAGCAATCTCAATTACAATGACTACCAGCAAGCAAATAGGGGGTATTTTGAAAGTGGCAGAAGATGTACAGTTTAACATCTGTAATAGTGGCTATTCCACAGGCATGGTGCAGAAACAGCAAAAGACCTTTAACCTACTCATGTCCTTGCCCTCGGGATCTCCCACAGTGTCAGGTTGAGGACCTAAATGCCCTCATCTGGGTTTTGGCCTGGAGTGATACAGTGGACACTGGGAGGGGCAGCAATTTTAGTTAGCTTAAAGGTTAGCTATAGGAATGAATAAGCTTATCTTGCCTCCAGGGAGTGCCAGTTTAGAATTGAGAGTATATCGCAGTGATGGTCTCTGGGCTTCACACCTACCTCAGAACATGCTACTTTGTGATACAGCACCTTTAGTCTGCACAGAGAGGATGTAGGAGAGGGGCACCATAAAGTAAGACAGGTAGTAGTGTGCCGGAGGCAATGACCAACCAAGCTTCGCTACTGAGGTACCTACTAAGTCTGTACAGAAGTCCAGTCTTCTGATGCAGTGACTTCATCACATCCTCAACATGAGGTTTCAGCATGAGCTGCTGGTCTAGACACACCCTAATGTATTTCACAGTCAGTCCCTTCCAGCCAAGTAGCATCCAATGAGGATAGCTGGAAAAGATAACAGCACTGTACAAACTTATATATGGGAATCATTCACATCTAGGCTGTGTTTCCATCTTGGGGGTTGTAATGACATTACAGGGCCTCTCCAGCTTGACTCTCAAGGTCATTGTGACATCATTACAATATACTGATGACAATACAGCCTTGTTGTATAAGGTTACTAATACATTATTATCCATATAGCAGAAGCGGGACACACTGAGTGGCAAATAAGTTAAATATGCCTTACTACAAGTCATGAAAACATTCGGGAGATTGCCTGTTTTACTGTTTAGTGATGGGGTCAGACCTTTAGAAGAAATACAACTGTCACTGGAAATACTCAGCTTTTTAGTTTGGCGCATACCTCTCAAGT
Source organism: Neoceratodus forsteri (assembly GCA_016271365.2). Taxonomy (NCBI): domain Eukaryota; kingdom Metazoa; phylum Chordata; order Ceratodontiformes; family Ceratodontidae; genus Neoceratodus; species Neoceratodus forsteri. The sequence goes on along the minus strand of CM057450.1, from coordinate 651,078,989 downwards.
GTCCCTCATTATGATGAACATCCCTCATTTTGCCACTTAAAATTGCTCTGTCCCTCATCCATCCCTCATGGAAAAGGTGCTGCCCACACAAAGGTGCTGATCTAAAGTCAGACTTCCAAGCAGAAACTCTTAATATATAGAGAATAGTGGATGGGGGAGTGTGTGATATGAGAATTTAATGCACACTCGAGGGGTGGGATGCTGCATAAACCCCGAGGGCGAAGCCCGAGGGGTTTGTGAATGCATCCCACCCTGAGGGTGTGCATTAAATTCTCATATGCACACTTCTCCATCTTTTATGTTATATAATTGCTGGTGAGTAATTTTTTCCAGCCAGAATCCTGTACTAGAGGCAAAGACTACTCACACACAGACACCCACACACTGAGACACCCACACCCCTCACATGGAGGGAATCAGGGAAGAACATAGATTTCCTGGTATGCAGCTAAGGATTGGATGTGGATGGGGGTAGGACTTTTCATGGTCAACCAAGGGATACAAGAAATTACAACTTATATTTTTTCTCTTTGTGTGTGTGTAAGGACGGGATGATTAGGGGAAACTGTTTTTTTCTTTTCTTTTTCTCCTTCTCACTGCCTCTCTTTACAGTTCAGGCTTTTTTTATTTATTTTTTTACTTACAGTTGGAGTCCCGATTCCAGTTCAGTAGGCTTATAGCCAAAAAATGGGCTCGTTCCCACTCAGCTGCTCAGCTGTATTTCTCACAGCCGACGAACAGCAGGATCAACTAGGTATAACTTTTTTTAATGGAGAAGATGAACAGTTTAGAAAAAATGTTGGGAGTCGGACCGAGGCATGTTACAGTGGCGGCTCCATTCAGTGATGGTTCCTCGATCAGCTAGCTCCTCAGTAAGCAAGAAACGGACCCGCCATCTTTCACAATCTGTTTAGCCCACCCCCACACAGCATGAGAATCAATGACAGAGTGCTCCTTTTTTGAGTGATGGTGCGCGGGTTCGTCGTAATAACCCTCCAGTTATTAGGGTGAATATCAGCTCGGTGAGCCAGAAGAAAAAAATTGCTCACCAGTAATTATTCTAAAATACTGAATCCAAAATAAACTTTGTACAAGTAAACACTATGGTTTTCACAGTGTTCTGAGCTTACATCTCCATGTTTGAAGATGTGTCCCTCATTCTGAGGCTCTGTGTCCCTCATTATCCCTTATTTTGGTTGTCAGAAAATGTCCATGTCCCTCATTTCAGTGACAAAGTTGAGAGGTATGGTTTGGGGTGGTAAGAAATATTGTGTTTCTATCTGGGAAGCAGAATAAACAAACCTGCTATATAAATTAGATTGCAATAAAGTATGTCATAGAAACATTATCCAAGTCTTCAAACATTTCCTGGTACATTTTATTAGAAAACTCCTCTTTCTTGGCATGACTCCTGTTAAAGGAAGGCTGATGCAACAATCTTGTAATCCAGCAGTGATTCTCTTTTTTTATGTTTACTGGATTCCCCAACCCACCCACACTCAGTCATTATCCAGAACAAGCCATGTCTTGCAATGGAGAAAAGTAAAGCTAAGGCAGAATGTTAACAGCTATGAAATTTAGTATTTTCTCCCAAATATTCCATAAGCAAACTTTTTAACTATTTCTGTTTAACAGAGAATTTATTTTATTTTTTCCCCATATTGTCCTTTACTCTCCTCTGGCAGGCTGGGTGGCTGTATCAGCCTGTCTGTTCTAGTACCATTGTTGTCCTGGGGCTCTGACATCCTCCTTCCTCCGAGCCTGGGTGGACCATCAGCACAGCTGGGGGTGCTTCATTAAGCTCCAACCCCCATCTTTTCCACCTTATTTTTGCCCTTTATTCCCTTGAGCCCCAGACAAGGTCGGACATGCGCATAGAGGAGTGCACACACACCATGGCCTGAAAAGGTTCTGCTCCTCCCCACCACAGGCCTAGGGTCTAGCCCCCCTCTGTTGCCCACACCACTACCACACCTCCACACGGTGGCAGGTAAAGGCCAGGAGAGCCAACCTCCTCTATCTGTGAGTGGAGAGCTGCCTGAAGTCATAACTAGCACTATATAAACTGATGTATGGGAACCCTCCACATCAAGGCTGCGTTTATTCAGGGTGTAATGACATTACAGGACCTCTAGAGCTTGCTTTAGGTTACTGTGATGTCATTACAGCACTTTTGATGGTAAACAGCCTTCTTGTATATAGTTACTAATACACTATTCTCCATATAGCAGAGTGGAATTGAGTGTCAAGATAAGTCAAATATGCCTTACTACAAATCAAACAATTATTTGTGAGATACCTTTTTGCTGTTTAAAGATAGGGTCTAACCTCCAGATAAGAATAGAGCTGTCATGAGAAATGTCCAGCTTTTCAGTTTGGGGTCATGAGATACATTGTTATTTTTCTGGGTGGGGAAACAAAATAAACAAAGCTGCTGGGAAAATCTGATATCTGTAAATTGGATCAAGAAATCAATAGCCAAGTCTTTAAGCAATTCCTAGTGTATTCCCCTTAGAAAACTCTGTTTTCTTGGCATGATTTAAAATAAACAAGGATGATGCAATAATCTAAATCTATTAGAAAAATGAGAAGCTAGTAAAGTGTATGTTGAAGACTGCATCCAATTCTTAAATCAATTGCTGGTGTACTCTATTTGAAAACTCAATTTTCTGGCATGATTCCTTTTAAAGAAAGGATAATGCAACAATCTCTTGAGCCAGGGTGTTCCTTTTCTTTATTTCCTTGATTGATTGACTGATTTGTTAATTGGTGGGTACACTGATCCCTGGGACCTTTTCCAGGAGCAACCTGGGCCACAGGGCATTTCTGAATGCCAGTACATTAGAGGCTTGAGCCCAGCCCCCTCATGAGATCCACAACCAACAAGCCGGGGTCTGGGGCCAGTATTCTCATCTTGTTGTGACAACCAGGGTGCCACAGTTACGCTTGGAAACTATTGTTGCTATTATAATGTTCGACTCTGGAAACTGTTGTTATTATTATAATGTTCGACTCTGGAAACTGTTGTTGTTATTACAATGTTCGACTCTGGAAACTGTTGTTATTATTATAATGTTCGACTCTGGAAACTGTTGTTGTTGTAATGCTATGTGTTGGATACTGTGCTGCCACACAGACTCTGTACACTATAATTGCTTCCAATGCCACTTTTTACTCAGTTTGCCCAGTTCTATACCTGTTGTCTCGTATCACCTAACTGTACTTTGTATCTTTAGTACTTGTTTTCTTTTTACCATGCATGTGCCATGTTTATGGCTCTGCAGAGGCATCTCTAGGGGTGGGCATTCGGAGCCTGAGCCCTGAATCTTTGCTGTAAAGCCCCAAATGAAATGTGACACTGTGTTGTTTTTTTTTTTTTTTTGCTTGGCCCCAGCAGTTTGAGACTGGCCATCCACCCGCTGAGCTGTCTGCTTAGAGTCAGTCACCGATCTGCAGCATCGGAGGTCATGTGACGGCACTCAGAAGTTGCAGTCTTCTATCAACCAGTTGTTGCCACATACCACGTGGAAGACAAACTCATCGATTAGACTGTTAAAATCAGAGAGATCGACTGAGATTTTCAGGGAGAAAGAGTAGAGTGTAATTTCAGCATTAAAAGTTCTTACTTTGTTGTGCTGTGCCACATTTCTCTTCAAGTACCGTGGCGTCCCCAGGATGAAACTCACTTTTAATGCACTTTGCAGTATGGTGCAGCAGACCTACTGAATAAAGCAGTGTAATTTCAATGCCAATTAGTCCCCATTGTTATTCAGGAAAGTGGCATTCACTTCATCCTGACAGTGTCACATTTTTCCTCGTAGTCTCATCATGATGGTGCCAAGTGTTATGTTGCCCTGCCATGTAAAGTATATACAAAACACTGTGATAAGTGCATCTCCACAGACAGTAGCCCCCCAAAAAATTATGACAATATATTGTGAGGTGATATTACCTTTATGGGAAGGTCACACTATATTGACCCTGAGCACAGAATGTTTAATACAAATATAGACCAACATCTGGTAATGTAAGAAGCATTTGTCAATGCTGAATATTTGCTTGCTGGCATTGGCATTGGTAGTGTAGAAGTTGCAGAGCTGCATAACAGAAATGGCAGTGAAGTATTGAACTGAAGCCAACCCCACCACCACCCTGCAGAGAGTGGCAGGCATTGGGGTGTGCCTTTGGGTCGTCAGGCATAATGGCCATGCCATTTCACCAAACCCTACCCAGCAGACACTGACAAGTGTCATGGTGTGCCTTGGGGTCTTTGGCTCTTATGCGCACCCCATTCCATCAGGAAATACAGTGAGATGGGTGTGGCATAGGAGAATGGGGTGAACATTGGGGCCGAAGAGTCCAAGGCATACCTCGATGCCTCTCACTGGCTGCAGGGTGTGGAATGGTATGAGCATTACAGGCAAGAATCCAAAGTCACACCCCTGATGCCTGTCATTCTCTACAGGGTGGGGTTTTATGGTTGGAAACCCTAACACCTCAGGCATTCGTTGGTATTTTCACTCTAAATTTTGAACATGTTTTTTTTGTGACCCCCCACCTCATGAACAGTGGCAATATCAGTTTATTAGCCGAATGATGCTTATGCACAGCGACTACGGCATTTAGCACCACAGGTGCAAAAATACATTCCAAACAGGATGTGAAAATGACAGCTATACTGTTCATGGGGAGGTGTAAAAAATGGTAATGTTGCAAATCTGCAGTAAAAATATTAAAAAAACTGGTGAAGTCACGAGCGTGCATAGAAACTGTGCAACGCACACCTGTAACGTAATTAGTTTGGGGATTTTTTACAGCAGATTGTCAACACAGGCATTTTGGGACCTCCGATCATGAACAGTGTCACTGTGATTTTCTTTATCTGTCCCCGAACAATGATTTCACAGCGACTATCAAAGACCTCTCTGCGCTGAAAGTGTGAAACACATTTCGCCATGTTGTGAAAATGACAGCTGTATTGTTCATAAAAAGTGTGGAAAATGCCAGTGGTGAAAATCTGGACTGAAAATATTACAAAGTCATGAACTTACGAGCATGCGTGAAACTGCACAATGCTCACTCAGAATACAGTCATTTTATGGACTTTTGTCACCAAATTTTCAACATAGCCATTTTACGACATCTGCTCATGAACAGTGTAACTGTGATTTTCTTAATCTGTCCCAAACATTGCTTTCGCACACCGACTGCACCATTGTGCGCTACATGTGTGGAAACACATTTTGGGCGACATGTGAAAAATGGCAGCTGTACTGTTCAAAAGAAAGTGTAATAAAATGGCAATATGGAAAATCTGGAGTGAAAATATAGAAAATTCACAAACTTACGAGCGTGCGTAGGAACTGCGCAACACGCGCTCGTAAAACAGTCATTTATAGGAATCTCTTCACCAAATTTTCAACATAACCATTTCAAGACCTCTGCTCAAGAACAGTGTCACTGTGGTTTTCTTAATGTGTCCCATACATTGATTTCACACACCGACTGCGCCATTGTGCGCTACCTGGATGGAAACACATTTTGGGCAAGATGTGAAAAATGACAGCTGCACTGCTCATAAGGAAGTGTAATAAAATGGCAATGTTGAAAATCTGGAATGAAAATATTGAAAATTATCAAACTTACGAGCGTGCGTAGGAACTGCGCAATGCGCACTCGTAAAACAGTCATTTTTAAGAATTTTTTCACCAAATTTTTGACATAGCCATTTTAAGACCTCTGCTCATTAACAGTGTCACTGTGATTTTCTTACTGTGTCCCATGCATTGATTTCGCACACCGACTGCGTCATTGTGTGCTACATGGGTGGAAGCACGTTTTGGGCAAGATGTGAAAAATGACAGCTGTACTGCTCATAAGGAGGTGTGGTAAAATGGCAATGTTGAAAATCGGGAGTGAAAATATTGAAAATTCGCGAACTTATGAGTGTGCGTAGGAACTGCGAAATGCATGCTCGTAAAACAGTCATTTTTAGGAATTTTTCCACCAAATTTTCAACATAGGCTTTTTGAGAGCCCACCTTATGAACAGTGGCAGTGTCGTTTCATTACTCAGTTCTGAAAGGTGATTTCATGCAGTGACTGAGAAATGACCCTTCGGGGCCAATTAACGCCATGACAGTGAGATCATTCATGAGAAGAGGTCCCAAAAACCCCATGTTGTAAATTTGCTGCAAAAATTCCAAAGAATACCTGAGATATGCAGCAAAGTTGAAAAAACCCTATCTATCCCATTATACAGCTTACCGGCATTTCCTCAGTTCGCGGTCGGCTTTGAAGAGTGAAGACATGTTCCCGGTCCACCGAAGATCATCGCGCCGGAGTCCGGAGGTAAGTATGGGGTGAGGGGAGGCAGGGTGCGCAGTGGGTGGGCGCAGGTGGGGACAGTGATACTGAGGGACCGTTTTTGAATGTCAGGTGTTTTTTTTTTTAAATGCCGATGATGCGGGACATTTGCCACGCTGGGTTGGGCTCCCAGCATGGCATAAGGATGGCTGGTGGGGGGGCTTGAAGCTGACGGGAGATTGGGCACCCCCGTCAGTGATAAGATGTGTTGCCATGCTGGGGTGGCTCCAGCATGGCACCCTGTACCTGGGGGCAGGAATTAGTGGAGCCAATGGGGAATTGGGCACCCCATTGGCTACTGATAGGTAGCCACGCCTGGGGTGGCACCAGCGTGGCATATAGAACTCTGTTTTTGGGGGCGAGCACAGCCAACAGGGATTGGGCACCCCCGCCGGCTGCCACAGTGTGGGGTAGCACGCAGCATGCGGCATTGTGTGTGTGTGTGTGTGTAAAAGCGCATGAGCAGGCGTATATCTTATCACTGCTTACCGAAGCGTAGCTCCCCTTTCAACTGTATGCCACTGCATTTTGACTGGTCATAGACAGCCTGAGCAGGCATTGGAGAACTGCGGTCACGCCTGCAAACACACTGCCTGAATTGGAAGAGGGCAGCCACACCTCCAAAACTCGGATGATGGCACTATGTTTCTTGCACGCGTGCAAGCAAACATAAAAAGTCAAGAAACCAGTTATATCATCCAGCACACAGGCTAACAAAAATACACATAAGCTCATTGTAGGGGAAACAACACACTGAACTCCGTGAATGAACTATGGAAGGTCAACACTGGTTTACCCTTATGCTTTGGAACCCCTTGAAGCCAACTAAAAACCCATTTCCTGCAGCCTGAAACTCCACCTCATAAGTAAAGATATGGCAGGGCAACATAAGTAGTCTTTGGATATTTCTCAGGGTTTTGAACCTGGTAAAGTATGTAAAAAGAACTGCCACATAGCTAATGTAAGCCATAAGGAATAAAATACCTGTTTTATGCAGACCTGATCACACTGCAAATGCGATACTGGATGGTTGCCGAGCAACCTATCACGCATGCGCGATTGCACTTCCCGCCACATCATGACATAGGCAGACCACAGGACTGCACAAAATATGTAAGAGACACATTGGAAACAGCTCTAGTAGGAAGCAGAAGGCATTTTTATGTTTGCTTGCATGCATGTGCAAGAAACATAGTGCCATCATCGGAGATTTCGGAGGTGTGTCACCTCCTCCTCCAATTCAGTCAGTGTGTTGGCAGGCGCGGCCCCTGTAAGCCAATGCATGCTGGAGCTGTCTATGACAAGCTCCAAAATGCAGTGGCATACAGTTCAAAGGGGAGCTATGCTTGAGTGAGCAGCAATAAGATGCTCGCCTGCTCATCGCAGCTCCCCACACACACACACACCGGCTTGCGCGCCCCATGCGCACACAGTGTATGAGCCGAGAGGCGCCCAATCCCGTCGGCTGTGATGCATTCCCCCGCCTCCCCCAAAGTTTCCAAAATGCCACGCTGGGTGCCCACCCCAGCGTGGCAACTATCGATATTGCCGACGGGTGCCCAATCCCCGTCGGCTCCACTGTCCTCACCCTCCCCGAAGTACTAAGTGCCATGCTGGGAGCCCACCCAGCGTGGCAATCGATGTTAGGCCGGCGGGGTGCCCACTTCACGGCTGAATGCCCCCACCATTCTCCTGTGTACACGCTGGGAGCCCACCCCAGCATGGCAACGCCCCACACATTATCCTTTTTTTTTGTTTTTTAACCTGAAAAGAAAAACGGTCCCATGTAGTCTCCTGGCCCCTCCCACAACCCGCACCCACCCACTGCGCACCCAGCCTCCCCACACCCCCATACTTACCTCCGGACCTCAGCGCAACGATCTTCGATGGACTGGAAACACGCCTGCACTCTTCAAAGCTGACCGCGAACTGAGGAAATGCCGTAAGCTGTATAATGGGCTAGATAGGGGTTTTTCATCTTTGTATCATATCTCAGGCATTTTTGAATTTTGCGCAAATTTTCAACATGGGTTTTGGGACCCTTCTCATGAATGATGTCACTGTCATGGAGTTATTTGCTCAAGGTGATTTCCAGTCACTGCACAGTCACTGAGCCGAAATCACCCTTCAGGCCTGAATAATGCCATGACAGTGACATCATTCATGAGAAGAGGTCCCAAAACCCCATGTTGAAAAATTTGGTGCCAAACTTCCAAAATGACTGTTTTACGAGCGTGCGTTGCGCAGTTCCTATGCAGGCTCGTAAGTTCGTGAATTTTCAATATTTTCACTCCAGATTTTCAACATTGCCATTTTACCACACCTTCTTATGAGTAGTACAGCTGTCATTTTTCACATCTCACCCAAAATGTGTTTCCGCCCATGTAGCGCTCAACAGCGTAGTCGGTGTGCGAAATCAATGTACGAGAGAAATTAAGAAAATCACAGTGACACTGTTTATGAGCAGAGGTCTTAAAATGGCTATGTTGAAAATTTTGTGAAAAATTCCAAAATGACTGTTTCACGAGCATCGTTGTACAGTTCTCGCATGCTTTCGTGGTTCGCGTATTTCAATATTTTCACTCCAGATTTTCAACATTGCCATTTTACCACACCTTCTTATGAGTAGTATAGCTGTCATTTTTCACATCTCACCCAAAATGTGTTTCCACCCATGTAACGCACAATGGCGCAGTCGGTGTGCTAAATCAATGTACGGGACAAATTAAGAAAATCACAGTGACACTGTTCATGAGCAGAGGTCTTAAAATGGCTATGTTGAAAATTTGGTGAAAAAATTCCTAAAAATGACTGTTTTACGAGCGTATGCTGACAGTTTCTATGCATGCTCGTAAGTTTGCAAATTTAATATTTTCATCAGATTAACATTGCCATTTTATTACATTTCCTTATGAACAGTACAGCTGCAATTTTTCATATGTTGCCCAAATGTGCTTTCAAGACATGTAGCGCATAAATGGTGCTTGGTGTGCGAAAGCAATGTTTAGGACAGATTAAGAAAATCACAGTTACACTGTTCATGAGCAGAGGTCTTAAAATGGCTATGTTGAAAATTTGGTGACAAAAGTCCATAAAATGACTGTGTTACGAAGTGAGCATTGGCGCAGTTTCCACGCACCCTCGTTAGTTCATGACTTTGTAATATTTTCAGTCCAGATTTTCACCAGTGGCATTTTCCACACTTCCTTATGAACAGTACAGCTGTCATTTTCACAATATGGCTGAAGTGTTTTCACACTTTCAGCGCAGAGATCGTGGTGCAGCTGTGAAATCATTGTTCGGCACAGATAAAGAAAATTACAGTGACACTGTTCATGATCGGAGGCACCAAAATGCCTGAGTTGACAATCTGCTGTAAAAATCCCCAACCTAATTATATACGGTGTGTTGCACAGTTTCTATGTATGCTCATGACTTCACCATTTTATTTTATATTTTTTACTAGATTTGGTAACATTGCTATTTTTACACTCCCCATGAACAGTACAGCTGTCATTTTTACATCCTGTTCGAATGTTTTGCACCTGTGGTGCTAAATGCCGAGTCACTGTGCATAAGCAGCTTTGCTAACAAACTGATATTCCCCTGTTCATGAGGTGGGGTCACAAAAAAAATGTTGAAAATTTGGAGTGAAAATACCAACGAATGCCTGAGGTATTAGGGTTTCCAACCATAACTCCCAACCCTGTAGAGAATGACAGGCATCAGGGATGTGACTTGGGATTCTTGCCTGTGATGCTCATACCATTCCACACCCTGCAGTCAGTGAGAGGCATTGAGGTATGCCTTGGACTCTTCGACCCCAAACTTCACCCCATTCTCCTATATCACACCCATCTCACCATATTTCCTAATGGAATGGGGTGCGCATAAGGGCCAAAGACCCCAAGGCACACTGTGACACTTGTCAGTGTCTGCAGGGTGGGGTGTGGTGAAATGGCGTGGCTGTTATGCCTGATGACCCAAAGGCACACCCCAATGCCTGTCAGTCTCTGCAGGGTGGTGGTGGGGTTGGCTTCAGTTCAATACTTCACTGCCATTCCTATTATGCAGCTCTGTAACTTCTACGCTACCACTGCCAATGCCAGCAAGCAAACATTTGGCATTGACAAATGCTTGTTTTGCTACGCAGTAACTGGGAAACAAAACATAAAACCAAAGAGCAACGGTGGTGGTAAACACAAAAGGGTTTTTAAAAAACAGAAGTGGATTTGAGAAAGCTTTTAACTATTAAGGTATGTGAAACATATTGAGATCTAAACAAAAGTAATTTGATTTATGTCTCCACACTAAAAGAGATAAACAGAATAAGAGGCTCCACCAGAAGTAGCTCTAAAACACTTAGCAAGGTATGCTGTTTCACAAGCAAAGGGGTGAGGGGGGGGTCAAGCCATTAAGGCTGTAGTGAAATTTCCCTTTATCTTGCAAGCTCTGTGATGGTAATCCATTGACAAGGCACATTTATCTAATTACAGGAGGTACAGAAAAATGCTAGGACACTGAAGTAAAATATACCTACTGACAGAAAAACAAACAGAAAAAGTGATGATAGGAACTTTCTAAACTGGTATGTGAATATGTGAATATTGAACTATGAAAAACCAAGAAAGGATGATTTTAAAACAAAATGTAAAGAATAGTAACAAAAATATATTTCCAACAGATTGATAAATAAATCTCATGAACAAGCTCTCCAGTGGAGCGAAATGTAGGGGAGATCAATAAAGAAACAAGGTTTAAAAATTGGAAAGCATTCTGAAGTCTTTGATTTTTAAAGGGCCCCCTTTACACATATTGTTTAAAGTTGTCCTGAAGCTTGCAAAGGGCTTCAGTAAAGAATGTAACCACTGCAGAGACATCTTTATGTAGGTAGAGGTCAGACCAGTTTATAGCTTAGACATCCCTAAGGACAGAGTCATGATCCTGGTTGTTGAATTTCCTGAAAGACAGTAGTTTGAGGGGAGGACGGAAAGATTTGGTGGTTAAAACGATATAACTTGGGGTATGGTTGCTAATTGAGTCAGACAGTATGCCTGCTTGTACTGCAAGACCAGGTTGACCCAATTTGTGACTATCCAGTCAAGGATGGAGTGGTTGAACGAGCAGGGTTGAACCTAGTAGGGGAGGAGATGACTTGTTCCAGGTGGTATATTTTCAAGAGATGAGCATAATCAGGTACTGGGGTTTCTGTCCATTTGATGTTAAAGTCCTCGAGTAGGATAGTGTCTCTGGAGGAGGAGGCAGATGCTAGGAAATCCAATAAGCCCTGAATGCCTTGGGGGGTAGCAGCAGCCTAGGTGAAGTTTTTTTGATGCACCTAGGACAATCTCTGTGACTAGGCATTCACTTGAGGAGGTGGGGGTTGTTCAGGCGATGGTGGTGGCAGTGATATGATCTCTCATATACAGTGCAATGACCCCACCCCTCTTTTTACCTGGTCTGTCTAGGTGCAGTGGAGAGTAATGGGGGAGTAGGTAAGAGACGTTGCTGTGGTATGGCTTCAGCCAGGTCTCTGAGAGGCCTAAGACATTAGACTTGTATAGGGACACCCAGGCTTCAGGTTCAGGGAATTTACATGGGAGGCTGCAAACATTCAGATGGGCAACCCTGATGGCAGAATGCCCTGCCCAGGTAACATTTGTGTAATCAATATGTGTGTTTAAGGGTCCAAGGTTGGTTTCCATGTCACCTGCAAAGAGGAGAAATGAGAGGAGGTGGCAGGTGGGAGGGTTCCAGTGGTGTGGGGGGACTGGATGGTAAGGGAGTGGATGAAAAGGTCAAGCAAATGCTGTTCAAGGTTAGTCAGTAAGGCCAGTAAGGCAGAGCCCAGTGGAGAGTGCTGATATCTGGCTGTATTGGGTTGGGGGGGTCACTAAGTGTATGTGTGACTGAAAAAGACTGTTGGCATATCTGACAAGGATGGAAGTACAAAAATCTGTTACGGTTAGCAGACCAGTCATGAAGCTTAGTACCAGGAGGAGCACATAAGTATTCATTTTGCTAAGGCCAATGCCAGAAAGTGCAGATAAATTTTAGATTTAGCGAGTGGGTGATTTCAAAGTATCAAGTAGGTAGGTGTCACTTTAAGAGATGGCAGCTAGAGGAGCATACAGGAGTAGGCAGGGATATAAGCCTGAAGAGCATTTAAATAGTGTTGGGGTGGGGAGGGTGGGTCGGAGAAAATTTCCCCACACAGTAGCCAAAGCCGCAACAGTGAATTTGGCAGGAGAAGGCAGACATTTTCAGAATAGTGCTCCTATATTCAAACAGAGAGCTGGCGGAGATCTAATTAGTCAAGGCAGTTTGTGCTTGGAGGTGCCGGGCAATCAGAGGATGTAGTGAAGAGGCACTGAAATACTGTTACCTTAGGCAGGAGAAGGGCTTCCAGGAGATGGAAGAGGAAGGAGCAGCTGTCGCAGCAGAGCTAGGAAACTGCACCACCAGCAAGGAGTGCAGGGCACTCAGTCAGGGTGAGGGATCTGTGGAGAAAAACAGAGTGTAAGCAGAGTTGAACTCAGTCAGAGACCAAAGGCTGGGAGGTGGAGGGGGGAGAGAAGAAACAGAGAGACAAGAGTCAGCAGGGGGTAGGAGCCAGAGGGAAAACTAGAGGCTTAACAGCTGTAAATCACAGTGTGTGGAGAGTAGGGGAAGAGAAGAAAGCAAGGGAGGGAGATTTACATTAGAAAAAGAGTTGAGAGACCAGGGCAGAGAAGTAACACAGGCAGGGATGGAAAAATTCAGGACAATTTCAGTAACAGCATAACACAGTAAATAACATTAAACAGGGTAGCCAGTAACACTCTAAAAATTAATAAGATTTCCCCAAAACAAAATTTCCCCTCACAGGAGTCGAAGCCGCAACAGTGAATTTGTCAGGAGAAGGCAGAAAGTTTCAGAAAAGCACTCCTATATTCAAACAGGAAGCTGGAGAAGATCTGTTTGGTGGAGGCAGTTTGTGCTTGGAGGTGCCAGCCAATCAGAAGAAGAAGAAGAAGCGGAGAGGGATGCATAGATTAAGAGCCATCAAGGCAAACCTACAGATGTTGTTGTAGGGTATGTTTTGTCTGTACAGGATGGAGGATGTCGGACTTCGGGGGTCATAAAATCCTTGTGCCAGTAACTAACTCCTAGTCTCTAGTTCACACTCTGGACTGTGAGTCTGATGAAGTCACAAAAAGTCAGAGAGAGGTCGAGGGTGACTCCCAGATAATTTGAAACTAGTCTCTAACTCAAGAGGTGATCTTTCAAGGGACATGGTGTAGAGAGAACTAGTGTCTCCAGCCCACCTAACTAGTTTGTGTTTTGATCTGAATAGCATGTCCTTAGTCTTCTGGGTATTTACCAACAGTTGGTTGGTAAGGAACAATTGTTGGATGGTGCCAAAGTTTTCTGTGAGAGTGGATGAAAGTTCAGCTGGGGTCTTTGTACAATGGCTGCGGATAAGATCATCAGCATACACGAGCAAGTTGCACATGATGCAATTCCTGGGAAGGGAGTTGACAAACAGGGAAAACAAGATGGATCCAAGTATAGATTCTTGCTGGACCCTGGTATGAACCTCACAGGTGTTGGAAATGCCCCCCCCCCCGTTCAGACTACCTGGGTACATCCAAAAAGGTAGTCATGAAACCATACATAGGACACAGCAGAGCACCCAATTGTGCTCAGTTTACCTAGCAGAATGTTATGGTCTACTAGGTCAAAGACCTTGGTGAGATCCATAAAGATGGCACCAGTGAGATTGCCTTCATCCATGCCTCTGAAAATGTGATTGGTGAAGCAAGCCTGTGCAGTGGTGGTACTATGGCATTTCAGAAAGCCATGCTGTTGGGGAGAAAGGAAGTTGTACTTAGACATATTGTCTGAGATTTGCTGGTACACAACCTTTTCAAGGATTTTATTCAGGTGGTAGAGAATGGTGATGGGGTGGTAATTGTTAACTAGGGTAGTCAGACTTTGCTGGATTCCCATTATCCTCCCATCCCCACCCCCACACACACACAGCCTTCTCCAGGACAAATCATATCTTGCAGTGGAGAAAAGCAGAGATGGGGAGACAGCTAACAGGTATGAAATTTAGAATTTACTCCCAACTATTTCACAAACAAACTTTTTAACTGTTACTGTTTATTACAGAATGTATTATATTTAAATTAGGGCTGGGAGAACTTGGTGAAGTTCTGACCCTTATTAAATAAGAATCGGAATACTGTGAAGTTCTGATTTATTCTGATTAGTTCTGATTTATTGACAAATACTTGAAAAAAAGGGAAAAAAATGCATAAAAGTGGCCAAAGTTGGTCACATTTAACACACGGGCCCAAAAGGAAATAATTTAATGGATTATTTGTATAAAAATTAATGTAAAACTGCTAAATAAAAAAGCAATCACTCACTACTAGCCATTTCATGGCTGGCCTATAATGGTGGGGTGGCATGTGCTGCTTGGTCCATGACATGAGTGTGCTGGGAGAGACAGAGAGAGAGACAGACAGATGAAAATACCTTTATCATAGCACCACCAGGCACTGCAGGCACTGCCGGGAAGGTAATACTTTTTTTATTAATGGTGTTGTGTGGGTATTATTGTGATGGATGTTCCAGTCAGAGTGAACAGGCCAAAGGAATGGATATGAACAATCAAATGAGCAGCACTAAGAGAGCCCACCCACCTTACCCATGTGAAAGATGCAACTGCTTCACATGCCACTGTGTACTGTGATATATGGTACACTACCTGGTCCAAGAGGCGGTAATGTTTTCTGGTACTACAACTACTTCTACTGAATCTGATCAACATGCTGAATCCTTAAAGAAGAAAAACGAAAGACATAGTGATCACCACCACCCAGGCAGGCAGCCAGTCACACATCGCATCGGTGAAGTGCAGTGCAGACATAAAAAAGTTTGCTAATGCCACCTGAAGACCTGATGACAGTCACACAACACAATTACATCCTTCCTAGTTCCACAATTGCTGCCAGCCACTGCCAAGTAATTTTAGTATCAAAAATAAAATATAGTAATATAATAATCTCAGCCCAGTTACTGTGAGATGTAACCAGCCAAGCATACCACGCACACACCAACAACAAAGAAATGATATGAATTTTCAGTTTAGTAGCATTTTTTTCTGTAAAGTATTCACAGCCTAATACGGGGGATGTAAGAAATATACAAAGTATTCATGTTCTGGGTTTCAGGCTTCTGCTAAGTCATGCACTGTATGAAAATTAAAACAGTATAGTCAGAATCAGTTGCTGAGGGCACAAAAAGTGGCAAGCAGTAGTAGTAAGGACTGGAGTAAGGACAAAAAGTGATAATTAGTAGCCGTGACTTGTGAGGACAAAAAGTGATAATAGTTGTAGTAGACAGCAGTACCCTACCTTCCAGATCAGATAGTGGTACCAGGTACCACCAAGCAAGTTTGTGACATGAAATGCAGTTGCTTACTGTATTTGGACTCTGAACCCACTGATGTTATTTTTTTTTTATTCTGTGCTGCTCATGTGATTATTCAAGTAACAGTGGCCTGGCCTAGTCTGTCCTGACCTGATTTGTTGCAATTAATTGCTACCTCATGTAGTAGACCCTATTTACAAAATAATTTCACCACAGGCATGAATTCTTGAAAGTCTTTTGTGGATAGGGCCTGCTCAGAGCAGCCAGTGTATGTTTTATTCAGGTATAATATTTAAAATTAAAGTGAGGAATGCTGACTTTAAGAAATGTCAGCCACTCAGAACTTTATGGTGTCAAACAGGATTGTGTGTCAGTAATGACATTACCAGGTGAACTAAACAATTGTTCTGAACACACGCTAGTCAGAGGGCAATTCATGTATTTCATTGCAATGTTTACTAAAGCAGGCCACATATTTTGTTGGCATTTCCAGTATTTCAAAGGATCATCATTCCAGCTGTTATTGGGCACTGCCAAGTACATTTCAATAATGGTCTGTGCTGAGACTGTGTTACAAGAATAGGTGAAGACGATGCTACAATTACATCTTCTAAGTGACTCCAGAGACATGAAGCTGAGCCAGGTGACTGTGGGACAGTGCTATGGTTGGCCGGTGCTGAAGAAGAAGATTGGGCTGCAATGACTGAGGAGGAAGAGGGATAAAATGCTGCAACAGTAGAGGATGGGCCACCAGATGCTGCACTGTATCATGAAGAAGATTCTGAATGTGGTGTTGCTGTCGTACTCTGTTCCATGACAGCAAGCACCTCATCAATTATTTGTTTGTTTATCTCAAAACAAGTGTCATCATGATCACTCAACAGTTGTCTCGATTTGTAAAATAGGTCCAAGACTGTTGCTTTAATGTAGTACTCAGAATGAAGTATTTTACATAATTTGTCATCTTCAACTTTTTGATCATACGTCTCATTAGATCTTGTTGTATTCTGGGGGCAACCTGCACGTGCCAGCAACACCACTGGCAGCCTGTGTGGTCATGGAACTGTCTTGCTTCTCTAACTTTTCCCTAATAAGATTCAATCTGAATTTTAAAATTTTTATTAGGGGTATCACCTGGCTGAGAGTTGTTGTGTTTGCACTAACTTCCCTGGTGATTTTCTCAAGTGGCTGGAGCAGTAAAATTAGAAACTCCAGCATGGCCCACTGTGGTGGAGTTATATAGACATTGCATCACCAATTTTATTTTCAAAGGTATACTGCCTGACAGCTTTCTTTTCTTCCAGCAGCCTTTGGAACATATGAAAGTCGAATTCCATCGAATAGAAATGTCTTGGATCGGTCTGTGCAAAGGTAAACTGTGTACTTGCTGTATTTTTTCAAACAAGTGACTGGCTTTGCCTGAGTGACTGAAATGAATGCGTATTCTTTTAGCAGTGCTAACAAGATTACTCTCCCTGTCATTATTGTGAAAACCGTGAACTATTAAATGTAAGCAATGCACAAAGCAGCTGATGTGAACAAAGCCCCCTTCCTCCAAGGCCTTCCTTATGTTGGACCCATTATCTGCAACTATAAAGCCAACTGACAGTCCCTGTGAAGTGAACCACTGATGTACTGGTTTTTGGAGCTCTTCATAGTTGTTGTATGAGGTATGTTCAGATGGGAAATAAAACATTCTTAGAACAGTAAACTGTGATGCTTTACTGACCCCAGTCTGGTATCCTGTGATATGGGGCACTAGCAAGTGGGCACCTGCCAAAATGGTGACTCACTTTTGGCTAGTGCCCCGATGGCAGGGGTGTGGGGTAGGTGACTGGATGGGGGTTGTTGCAAAAAGGCGACAGGATATTGCATGGGTATACATGTGCAGGGGGTGGGAGTGAGCCTGATGGACGTGGGGTGGGACAGTACACCAGGGGTGGTGTTGTGGGGTTCTGGAGAGCTGGTGTCATGGTGTGGTGGGATAGGTGCCAGCTTGGGGTGGTTTGGATACAGGGTTTGGGACTGGGCGCCAGTGGTTTTGTTGCGCCCGGCCCAAACAGTGCTTTTTATTTTGTTCAACTTTAACCCCTGACATGCACCCCGAGCGGAGAATCAAGAAGTTAGGGTAAAAAGCCCCTCATGGGGGGGAAGGCAGTCCCCTTAATATTACAACAAAATCACAAGATTTTGTGCGCTGGGTTTGGTTTGGCCGGATCCCACATTGCTGAAATTTGGGGTTGCCATAAGGGAATTTGGCATGCCGAATTCACCCTTATGACATGGAACCCCCAGTCTCACGTGAATTATCAAAACATGCCCGATGTGCCATGAAAGACATGAAGGATTCAGGCTGACAGCTTGTCCAGTAATCTTTTGTGAGTTGCACCACGCTTCCAACAGCATTGCACAAGATGCGTCTTCATTGTTTACACACAATATCGTAAAGATGTGGAATCCCAGTTGCCGAGAAGTATTTCCACGATGGTATACTATATCAAGGTTCGAGGTACTCAGGCAGATGCCTGAATTCTGTATGTTCAAACACGTTACATGGTAGTAAATCAACAACTATCATTTCTGAAATTTTTTGGGTTATTGCAACAGCAACAGGGTGAGTCGAGGCATGTTTGGCTTTACACTCATATGTTTCTGAACTGGCAAGCTGTCTCTTTGAAGGAGGATGGCTTTTGAACACATGGTTAATTTCAGTAACAGTTGGAGGAGTCCTTCGAATGGCAAGAGTAGTAGTGGAGGTGTTTCAGTAGTGCTGTGGGGGCTGCCACTGCTTTCAGCTATCGGAGTTACCCCTGAGTATAGTGAGCTATCACTGTTGCTTTCTCTTCGAGACTCACCACTGGACTTCTCAGTAATGTTATGACATCTGCCTAGGTGCCTTTTCAGTGCTGAAGTTCCCAATGCTCCTTTCTTTTTACCTCTGCTGATTGGCCATTTACAAATAACGCATGTTGCTACCAAGTCATTGAAAGCACTAATGGAGAAGTATGACCAAACAAAAGATTGCATTTTTTCATTTTTTTCCCCCAGGAAGGCATAGCACCTTGGTCAGCTTTTCAGGCCCCCCCCAAAAAATGTTTCTTGGGTCCGTTCATCTTACGGTTTATTTCCACTGCCCCCTTCCACAATCAAAACATGTATGCCTGTTTCTTCCTCATCTGCAAGTTCCAACCCCTCCAGTAAACCTTGTACTGCTTGATCATTCTCTTCATCTTTATTATTACCCTCATTAGGTTCAGCCTCAGAAGAATCAGATGAGGGACTGGCAGTAGCATAGTATGCAATTGTTCCATACCATTGGGTGCCTCTGTGGGTGGTACCCATAACACCTATAGTTTTTTAAACTACATAACATTTTTTTTGCTTGGGACTAATGATTTGATACATTCACCTTTTTTGGATTCAAGCATTCACTTGGAAGACAAAACCTTAGATGTAAAAAAAATCACTAATTGGGGTTTGATTTTGTTTACCCTTTTCAGGCAGATTGCTGTCTTTTGCAGTGCCACTGCCTACCTGAAAAATATAATGCACCTCATCAACACTTTGATCAATTTTTATGTTGTCTCGCGCTTGCATGCCAGCCAACATATTGGAGTAGTAGCAGATTTGGAGGTGTGATCACTGTGGGTTAATACAGGGCACACATCAGTAGGTGCATCCCTCAGTCCCCAATAAGGCAGCTGCAGGCGCTGACACCAGCAACATGTAAACTGGCCACAAGATCAAAGAAAAGGTCCACTGCAATGAGAGCCAAGCTCCTCATGCAGCGGTGTGCCTTTCCTGGTGAAGCAGTTTCATAAACATGGCAGCACTGACTGCCGCCACACAGAGTGTTGACTTCAGGGTTGCCCAATCACCTGTTGTCATGCCCGACACACTTTATTTGCCGACGGGGAGCCCTCTCTTTCGGCATAATGCCCTCCTCCCATTTCTGTGTGGCCAAGGGGTGCCCAATCCCTTGACATCCTGTGCCCCCAAGTCTTTCTTTGCCAATGGGGCCCAATCCCTGTCAGTTTCAGTCCTCCCTTCTGCCTTCCCTATTTAATTTGCTGACATGGGAGCCCACTCCCCATCGGCATAATGTCCCCCCCACCATTTTTGTTGTGTGCTGAGGGGGGTGCCCAATCCTCCTTGGCTCTTGTCCCCCCTTCGGTATGTGCTGACAGAGGTGCCCAATCCCCCATCAGCTACAGCACCCCCCAAAACACTCAGGTGGCATGCTGGGATCCCACCCCAGTGTGCCAAATGCCCCTGTAAAGAAAAAAACATCCCGCAATGTTTTTTTTTTTTTTAAACCTGTGAATCAGAAAATGGTCCCTTGCAGTCTGTCCTGCTCCTTCCCTCAACCCGCACCCAACTTCTGTTTATCCCACCTCCCCACACATCACCTCTCCCCATTCTTACCTCTGGAGCACAGCACGATGATCTTCGGTGGACCTGGAACACGTCTGCACTCTTCAAAGCCGACTGCGAATTGAAGAAATGCTGGTAAGCTGTATAATGGAATAAATAGGTTTTTTTCAACACTGGCACATATCTTGGCCATTTTGGGAATTTTGGCACCAAATTTGCAACATGAGGTTATTGGGACCACTCCTCATGAATTCAGTCACTGTGTCGTGGCATTATCGGCCCCAAAAGGTGATTTCATGGTCACTGCACAGAATCACCTTTTGGGACTGATTAATGAAATGACAGTGCCACTGTTCATGAGGGGGGGCTCTCAAAAAGCCTATGTTGCAAATTTTTTACCAAAAATTCAAAAAATGCCTGTTTTATGACTGTGCATTGCACAGTTTCCATGCATGCTCGTAACTTCGTGAATTTGTAATATTTTCACTCCAGATTTTGAGGTAGAAGACTTGGTTTGCTGGCCAAGGCACCTAGCTTCACCTGAGCTCTTTCCTTCTAAGACTGCTTGAAAGGCAGAGTAGAGAAATTTACCAGAGCAAGGGAGAAGGATTAAGACTTAGTTTGGCTACAGATTTACTGTGTGGTGGTGTTTTGATTTTTTACTCACAGGGATTGCTACTGTTTGTGGCTAACATTTCATTGCTTTATTTTTCTCTGATTCAAATTGTTGTTGCTGGTATACCTTCTTCTGCATTATTACAAGGTGTGCCTACAGGTGTGCTAACAGATTACTGCTGTAATCTTCTGATTCAAATTGTCTTTTGAAAGGTATATCTTCTGTTACTGCTTTATTTTCTCTGGAGCAAAGTGTTTCTTACAGGGTATATCTTCTCTGAAATTATTACAGGTGGTGCTTTACAGGTTTTACAGTTTTATCTAACATTAGGATAAGCTTTCAGGGTTACTCCATTTGTTGTTGACTGATTGTTTCTGCTCTTACCTCCTTGTTCTTTCGTCCGTGGTTCTTCTTTTTAGGCAGGGAAGGGCCCAGCCACCCACCCCATCCCCAACCACCCCACGCCAACTCCTTTATAGGGTACCACAGTTGTGACATTTCCTGTGGCAGAGCAGGAAGGGAGGATCAGTGGGGCCTCCACAAGGTGATCTCATTTACAGGGGCATCTAGTAATTTAACTTGTTATAACAAGTTAAACAAAGCACAATTAAACCATTACTTGCATTTTTTTCCTTTTTTTCCTTCTAATTACTCTGACTAGGTTACAAACCCAGCAACTTATTTGGAATGGATTTCATTAACTGCAGGTACTGTGGAACAATTTTCAGAAGGACAGTCTTACAGGATTTAGGACACTGTCCTACATGCTGGGCCTTGAGATCTTCGGTCTCAGCTCCGGGCAGCATGGGCAGAGATTGCCGCGCCTCAAATTTCATATTGAAGAGGAAATACATTATAAGAACCACCCGCCATTTCCCCAGCATCCAACAGAAAAACCTCGACCGCAGAGGGTAGTTGGTCCAGGAGGTTGGCAGGTGGTTAGGAGGAGCAAATCAGGTGCCCCATCACTCTCTCTGCTCTCCAACACATTACCTCCAAAAACCATATAAACGCTACAAACAGGTATCTGCCTCTATCTCTGAAATCAAATAAAGAGGCAGAAGACACTGCAGAGCAGGACACTGCGGCACAGGAGCTAGCACAACAATACTCACCCAAATCAGGAACCAAAACTAAACAAGCACAAAGGAAATCCAAAAAACTTCTGATCATAGGAGACTCCATGATTCGGGGAGTTGATACCCATCTCCAGCCAGGGGTGATGGTCAGATGTCTCCCAGGTACATCAGCATGGAGAGACACTGACGCGTACTAAAATTGTTCACAAAGCAGGAGAAAACATTGATGTCCTAGTACACATAGGGACTAATGATCTGTAGCCAAGTCAGTTGTGGAGACCAGGACACCTGACTAAGCTGGGTGACAAACTATCATCTATTTCGTCCAGCATCTCCTTCTCTGAGATCCTGCCAGTCTGGGAGAAGGGAACAGATGGACGGAAGGTCAGAGAAGGAGAGATAGGGGAGCTAAACACGTGGCTCAAGGACTGGTGCCAGGAAAAAGGACACAGATTTGTAGGGAACTGGCAACAGTTCTGGGAGCGAAAGTTCTTTAAATTTGATGGACTGCATCTGACTAAAGAGGGAGTCAGTGCATTGGGGCAGAAGTTTGACGTCTTTGCAGAATATTTAAACTAGCAAATGGGGAGAGGGGTGCAGCACCCCATACGTCGAATGGGAAGAACACCCCTCCCCCCTCAGCTAGTGGTCAAACAGGAATTCAGCGTGTTTGCCATTCATTTGCATCACCAGGTAAGAAAAAAGGTTTGTCTCCCCATACGATGCACAGGGGTAATGCCAAACTTCACCCAACAACTAACACACCAAAATCTGGCCAATGGAAAATCATGTACACAAATGCTCACAGCCTGGGAAATAAGATCCCAGACCTGCAGGCAATAATGTCAGAGGCTAAACTGGACATAGTAGCAATTAGTGAGACGTGGTTTACCAGTAACCACACTTGGAGACTTCAGTACCTGGCTATGTATTGTTCAGAAGAGACCGAGGTGCAAAGGGGGAGGAGGCCCTGTATGTTAATGAAAATATCAAAGCTACAGAAATTCAGAATACACATAAGGAGCCAGAAGAACTGTGGTCACCCTGGAAACAGGAAATGGGACAGACATAAGAACTGGGGTTGTCTACAGGCCCCAGACCAGAGGAGGACATAGACACATTACTGTTAGAAGATATACAAACATGACAGCTAAAGGGAGGTTCTGATAATGGGAGACTTCAACATGCCAGATATAGATTGGTCAATACCAGCAGGAACATCTGCCAGAACTAGACTCATAGTGGATTCCCTGCGAGGAGGCCTCAAACAACTGGTACAGCAACCCACAGAGACAGGGCTATCCTAGATCTAGTACTGACTAACAAAGAAGGGATCACAGATCTCCAGGTAGAAGGTCACCTGGGGTCCAGTGACCATCACTGGTATGGTTCAATTTGGCTACTACATCTAAATCATCCCATTCCAAGGCAAAATATGGGACTTCAGAGGAGCTGACTTTGATAAGATGGCCAACAGAGTTAAGCTAGCCCTGGCAAAAAGAAACACAGGTGAGGAGGTACAGGCAAAGTGGGCAAGCATTAAGATACAATACTTGAAGCAACATCCCATTGTGTTAGACAGAAAAGGAAGTGCAAAAGAAGAGGAAACCACTTTGGTTCTCAAATACAGTAGCGAAAAGGTCAGAGCCAAAAGGCTGGCCTTCCAGAAAATATAAGGGAACACAGAGGGATGAAGATAGGGAGGCATACCAAACTGCCCTAAGGGAAGCAGGTAAGGCAGTAAGGCAGGCAAAGTCCCAAACTGAGGAAACACTAGCACGAACAGTAAAAGAAGGTGACAAGACTTTCTATAGATACATTAGTGAAAGAAAGTCCAGAGGGGTGTGCTAAGCTTAATGGAGAAAAGGGAGCATGTGAGGAGGAGGACCCTGTAAAGGCATCTATCCTAAATAGATACTTTGCTCAGTATTTACTGAAGAGAAGGTAGGGCAGGGCCACAGCTCAGCATCATGGACACAGGGGAGGGAGGTGAGCACTACTCCTTCACAAAGAAAGGGTCCTACAAGAGCTTGCTAAGCTCAGGGTGGATAAGGCAATGGGACCTGATGGCATACATCCCAGGGTACTTAAGGAGCTAAAGGAGGAACTAGCAGAGCCATTAGCAGAATTGTTTAGTGAGTCTCTGAGCACAGGAGAGGTCCCAGAAGACTGGGAGAAGGGCTCATGTGATCCCGCTCCACAAGAGTGGTAGCAGGGAGGAGGCGGGGAACTACAGACCAGTCAGTCTTACCTCAGTAGTGGGCAAGATTATGGAGGCACTCCTTAAGGAAGGATAGTGCAACACCTGGAATCCATAGGGCTCAGGATCCAAGACAGCATGGGTTTACAAAGGAAGGTCCTGTCAAACTAATCTCATAGATTTCTTTGACTGGGTAACCAGAGTGGTGGACCAAGGGGAGCAGTTGATGTCGCCTACCTTGACTTCAACAAAGCTTTGACACTGTTCCACTAGAAGATTGATAAATAAGCTAGGTAGGCTCGGGGTGGGTCAGAAGTTGGTCAACTGGGTGGCAAACTGGTTGACTGGCAGAAAACAGAGTGGTGGTAAATGGTATACAGTCAGAAGAGATGCAAGTCACAAGTGGGGTACCTCAGGGATCAGTCCTGGGGCCAGTCCTATTCAACATCTTCATTAGTGACCTCGAGATGGACTAGAGGGTAAGGCTTGTCTGTTTGCAGATGACACCAAGATCTGCAACAGTGAGATGATCCAGATGGGGTGGGCAGAATGAGAAAGAGATCTGGATAAACTAGCAAATGGTCAGAAGAGTGGCAACTGGATTTAATGCAAAGAATGCAAAATCATGCACATAGGGAAGAGAAACCCGAAGCCACTTATAGGCTGGGAGGGAGTTGCTAGCAGTCACAAAGGAAGAAAGAGACTTGGGCATCATCATCACTGATGACCTAAAATCATCAAGCAGACCTCTAAAGCAGTAGGTAAGGCTAGCGGGGTGTTAGGGTGTATTAGTAGGGTATCACAAGTCGTAAGAGGAGGTAATAATCCTCTGTACAAGACATTGGTTAGGCCCCATCTGGAGTACTGCGTGCAGTATTGGAGCCACACCTTCACAAGGACATTAACCAAATTGAGGCAGTTCAGAGAGGGCAGCCAAATGGTGCAGGGACTGCATCAGAAGACATATGAGGACAGATTAGCGGACTCAATATGTATACCCTTGAGCAAAGGAGGAGAGAGGTGATATGAGTGAGACATTTAAACACCTTAAGGGCATAAACAAGGTGAAAGAGTCTAACATGTTTAAATATAAGAAAAATTGCAGGACAAGAGGACACAGCATGAGATTAGAGGAGGCCGATTAAGGGGAATGTGAGGAAATTCTTTTCACAGAAAGGGTGGTAGATGCATGGAATAGCTTACCAAAGTGGTGGCTATGAATACAGTGCAGGAGCTTCAAACAGGCATGGGATAGGCATAAGGGAGCAATACAAATGACTATGAATAGATAGGTCACTGAGCAAAGGCCGATGGCACATTTATAAGGTAGAAAAAGAAATGGGCAGACTGGATGGGCCTTGCGGTCCTTATCTGCCGTCAACTTCTATGTTTCTATGTTTCTATGTTTCTATGATTTTCAACATTGCCATTTTCCCACACCTCCTTTTTTTCAAATTAAGTAAGCTTTATTGATTTTTATATTATCCTCTTTATACATGTGCATAACAGTTTCAGCTACCAAGAGGAGAGCTAACAGTGAAAAGCTGTATAATAGATATAGATACAAGAATTACAAATACTGTTTACATCTAGTATCCTGAGCGTTCCACCCAATGTTCACCATTTTCTAGTATAATAAAATAATATAAAAACTAGAAAAAAAATATCATGAAATACCCACTTAGTGCTAAAACTACACAGTATAATGTAACTGTTCCTACCATCCCTCCCTCCCATCCCCTCCTCCCTTCCCCCTCCACCCTATAATTTTCCTTCCCCCCCTCGGGTACACTTCAGCTACTCAAATTAATGTGGAGAATGTCATCTTCTCTTTCTAATGCCCATATTATAAAAAAAAAGAAAAACTCTATATTGTTAACAAAGTATGTAGAGGGGCCCAAACTTCATTATAATAATGCAGTCTATACGACAGCTGAGCTATCATTTTTTCAGCCTGTAGGGCAAATTGAATCTTTTTAATCCATTCAGACCTGGAAGGTACTGCTTGATCAAGCCAATGCCATAAAATAATTTTTTGTGCACAGAGATATCATAGCTATGTGTTTACACTGCTTCCCAAGTAAAACTGACCCGTAATCACCTAAAATACAAATTTCTGCTGTGAACACTTCAGAAAGACCCAACAGGGGATCCAAATTATTTTTAATATTTGCCCAAAAAGGTACTACCTTATTACATTCCCATAATATATGTAAAAGATTACCAGGCACTTCCCCACATCTGGAGCATAAATTTGAATAAAGTAGCCCCATTTTATATAATTTCACCAGGGTATAATATAAATCATGTATAACAAAAAATTGTAATAATCTGTATCTATCCCACTTCACATCTCGGTATAAATGTTGCCATATCTTATCCCAAGACGTTTTTCCGGGAGCAGAGTTAGGCAATACCTGATCCCACACATATTGTGGACAGTATTTATGGGATTCGAGATGATCTCTCAAACTATGGTAAAAATAGGAAATGAACTTTGATGTAGGTGGTGTTGAGAATGATTGTAACATCGGTCCAGCTAAATACTGGTCCCAGGGTCCCACCCCAAAATGTGAATACAACATATGGGACAACTGCAAATACTTAAAAACAAATTATGTTGGTATTTGAAACTTGTCTTTAACCTCCTGAAATGTCAATAAGTGATGGTCCCTTTCTAAATCAACCACTTTAACTATATTGTTAAAAGGCCAGAATTTCTCATTTAAAAATTTACCACCAATCTTTAAATTGGGGTTTCTGAGAAATGATTGTGAGATGTCCTTCTCCACAGAAATCTGAAGCTTAGCATTTGTCTTATTATAAACTCTCAGAGTAATCCTAATTGTAGTATCATATAAAGCTCTAGGAATATTCTTAAGCGATACATAACTGAATGTACTTATATCTATCCCCTGGGAGGCACACAATGATCTTTTAATTTGGAGCCATTGTGGAATATAATTGTGATGCTCCTCTATCCACATCCCTCGGCTCCATCTAAATATTGTTGAGTATGTAATTGCATAATAATAAAGAAGAAAATCTGGCAACTGCAGACCACCATTTGCCCTGCTACACTAGAGTTTTGCTATAGCCCTTCTCGGTTTCTTTTTACCCCAAATAAAATTCGCTATTACACGATTCACCTGTGAGAACCAAGATTTAGGGAGGAACAGATTAGTCATATATAGAGGATATAATAACCGGGGAAGTACATTCATTTTTATTACATTAATCTTTCCCCACAAGGAGAGAGGAAGTGTACTCCAATGATTAAGATCTTTACTAATTTGGGCAAGAGTTTTACCTAGATTGTTATGTTTCATTCGTAAACAGTCCATAGAAAGGTATATCCCTAAATATTGCATATTATCCTTAACCCATCTTAATCCGAATTAGGATACCTCTGCTGAATAAGTATATTTATTTAGAGGCATCACTTCTGTTTTGGCTATGTTAAGCTTATAATTTGAAAATTTTCCAAATTGTTCAATAACAGCTAATGTCGATTTTATTGAAGAAGAGGGATGTAGGATATGAAGAAGGATGTCGTCCGCATACACTGATAGTTTATATTGGTGAGGCCCAACCTTGATACCTTGTATTGAAGGGGAAAGATTAATGTAATGAATGAGTGGTTCTAAGTGGAGATTAAATAAAAAAGAGGATAAGGGGCATCCCTGTCTGGCGCCCCGTCTCAACTCCACAGCTTTAGAGAGCATTCTGTTACAGAGAACATGAGCTGTCAGTCGGGTGTACAAGACCTTTACCCATTGTTTAAATTGATGAGGAATATTGTATTTGGGCATGATATAGAACAAGTAGTGCCACGATACCCAATCAAAAGCCTTTTCTGCATCCAGGGACACCAGAGCAGCAGGTACTGAAGAGTCCCTGGATGCAGAAATCAAATGGCTTAACTTCTGCATATGGTCCACGGAGTGCCTATTGGCCACAAATCCTACCTGTTCTGGGCTTATTAAACCTTGTCACACTTTCCCCAATCTGTTGGCTAAAATCTTTGCCAGTATTTTTAGATCAACATTTATCAAAGAAACAGGTAGGTAATTAGCTACCCATAGAGGATCTTTTCCTGGTTTCGGGAGAACTACCACTGTGGTCTCTGTAAGGGAGTAATCTGTAACCCCGTGCTCATAGATATAGTTATAAGTTTCTAACAGAATAGGGGCTAACTGGCTCTTGTAGGCCTTATAGAATTCTGTGGTATATCCATCCAGACCTGGAGTTTTATTCAGTGGTAATGCATCAATAGATGAGCATATTTCTGACACCAGGATAGGAGTTTTTAGATACTCCGCTTGTTGGTTATCTAAAGAGGGAAACGTTATCCTTTGCAAAAAGTGCACCACATCTGTAGAGTCAAACAGGGCACCCGACAGGGAATATAGATCAGAATAATATTGTAGAAAACAACAAAGAATATCCTGTGGCAAAGTAACCAAGGAGCCGGTGGCATTGTATATAGAGGGGATTATTCTATCTGCTGCTTGCGCTCTTAAACGGAGAGCAAGTAATTTGCCCGCTTTACTTCCTTGGTCGAAGTATTGAATCATGGATCTCTGTAAAAGGTACTCTGCTTTATCCGTCAATAAGGAATTGTATTGATCCCTAAGAATTTCCAAATTAGTAAGGGAGGTTTGATCCGGGGAAAAAGGAATTGATAATTCCTCAGCTCTTATTTCCTGGAGAAGACGGGACGTTACCTGTACGTTTATTTTTTTTTAATAGTAGCTAGTCGAATTATCTTCCCCCTAAGGGTACACTTTCGTGCTCCCCACAGAATATCTAATTTGGACATACATGGTCTATTGTTTTTGATAAATGGTAAAAGAAAATTTTGGAGATAAGAATAAATCTTTTTAGATTTTAACAACTGGTGATTAAACCTCCATACTTTATCATGGACTCTATTAAGACCTGGATCCCAGTGTAACAAAACAGGATGGTAGTCTGAGATAACCTTAGCCAGATATAGACAAGATAAAACCAGAGAGAGGTGCCCAATATCCACCAGAAAGTAGTCTATCCTAGAAAATGAATTATGTGGTATTGAGTGAAAGGAGTACTCTCTCTTGGAGGGAAAAAGAGCCCTCCAAGGATCAATTAATCCCAGAGTATCAATAATTTCCCAAATGGCTATTTGTGCCTGTGAAAGGGTGGGACTACCAATCCCAGACCTGTCGAATATATTGCAAAAAGTCAGATTCCAGTCGCCTCCAAGCAGCATTGGATATTTTGCCCACAGTACCAGACTTTACATAAGACCTGTAAAAAAAACAGGATCGTCCGTTGTCGACCCATAAACTGAACCCATTACCACTTCAGAGTGACCTATTATTGCTTTGATTATAATAAATCTGTGATACCCATCTATTATTGCATCAAGTAGATGGAATGGTAGACGGTGTGATATAAGAATAGCCACCCCACCGCTATGAGAATTAGGTGCTGTTCCGAATACTTGTCCCATCCAATTTCTCCTAAAAAGGAGCACCTGGGAGGGAGGGAGGTAGATGGGTCTTTTGAAGAAATACTATGTCTGTTTCTAATTTTTGTAAGTTCAAAAGTATTTTTGCTCTCTTTGTTGGAGCTTGGGCACCCCTCACATTCCAAGAACATATTTTATATACTTCCATATACATTCATCCACTTGAAAATTCCTCCGTAAGTAAGTAACACTATTATCACTTTTTCTCCCCCTTTTAAACCGAATGTGTGTACCCTTATCCCCCTGTATCCTCTTCCCTATGACCCTTCCCTCTTCCACATGTAAACCCCACCGATGTTTAAGAATCTGAATATGAAAAACCCCATATTTCACTCCATCTATCCCCCCACCACTATCTCCCTCTCCCCTTCTTTAGCCACAGCCAAATAGTAAAAATCTTCTTCCAATGACAATAGAAGTCCACCAACCCTCGAGATTTGCCATATAAAATTAAATCCAACATGATTTGAAAATAAAAAATGTACGAGTATTTCAGCTGTATAATTGGCCATAACCAAATAATGAAAACCTTCTTTCAGTTGCGCTAACCTTTTATAAACCATCGGGGTTGGTCCTTTAAGAATAAACACAATAAGATTCAAAATCCAGTAATTTATATAAAAATTAGCTGTGTCGACCCTCCACCCTCTTATATAGCATGTAATGCTTTGCAACCTTTCAACAACTACCCATCGGCTCCTGCTCCAGGAACCAGCCTAATTTAAACAGATATAAACCATTAACATCAAAAAACCTAAACAGTAGCACATTTCTTGGCTCCGAGAAAAAATGAGCCAATCCCCCTCCTCGCCATAATAAAAACCCCT
This sequence comes from Neoceratodus forsteri, assembly GCA_016271365.2. Classification (NCBI taxonomy): domain Eukaryota; kingdom Metazoa; phylum Chordata; order Ceratodontiformes; family Ceratodontidae; genus Neoceratodus; species Neoceratodus forsteri. The sequence continues at coordinate 651,048,593 of CM057450.1, read as the reverse complement.
TCTTAACCTCCCTTTGGCCAGTATGCACTAGAGCCCTTTTACGATCCTGCACTATTGCAGACACGAATGGTGTGTTTTCTTTTCGATCCAGTCAAATACAGTAATAGCAACAAATTAGAATCATAGCTGCAGAGACTGGAACCGTGCAGTCATTCCTTAACATTATCCGGCCCTCTGGTGGCCATGGTGTAGTTCCACTTTGTTTCTTCTGTTTAAATTTTAAAGATTGCCAACTTTAGTAATACCCCCCTTGTCTGTCCCTGTAGTCTTCATCGAGAGGAAAAAAGATCTGGAAGTAGAGATTGCAGCGCTGGTATAGCCTGTTGTGCAGACTCGTAATTATGCCAAACTCCAGAGACCAATACTGCTAATTTTGATGGATACTGCACTTTATATTTTATACTTACAGCTATAAGTTTAGATACCAAAGGGTGATATGCCACCCTACGCTGTTGGACTGTAGCAGGCAGATCCTGTGCAAAACGAAGCTGTTGACCTTCCCAAAGCACTTGTTGCATATCCCTAGTCTTCCCCAAAATATGAACCTTATCTAGGTAATTCAGAAACTTTATTATTAACAGTCAAGGTGGTCAGACAGGAGCTGGTTTTGGCCTCAGTGAACAGTGTGCCCTCTCGATAACATAGATGGTATTATTAGGAGAAGGGCCCGCAATCTTGGTAAACATCTTTTGCAAGAACAGAATAGATGCCGATCCCTCTGCTTCCTCTGGCAGCCCGAAGATAATGATGTTGTTCCTTCGACTTTGACCTTCTAAATCCTCTAGTTTCCCTTCTATTTTATGAACACATTGCCTTAATGAGGTAACTTCTGGTTCCATCATGGCCTTCCATCCTTCCAGTGATGATACCCTGGCTGCTGTGTCTGCAATAGTTCTGTTGGTGTCTGCCAGCTCCCCATGTATATTTTTTTAATTCTGCAGTAATTTCCTGCAGTGCTGCTTTAAAGGGATGTAACTCCTCCATAATTTTTTTTTATGTAAGAGGTGGTGAGGTAGATGCTTAATTCGAAGCTGCCTGTATTTTAGCTACTGCCCCGGTCTGGCTTTTTTGCCTTTTTGGCCTTTTTTCTGGCGATTGAGGGGGAGTATGAGAGGGGGGTGCCTGGCGCATCTCTGCTTCCATCGGGAAGGTAGGCCTCATAGACCGCTCTCCAGTAAGTTGCCGTAGCACTTCTCTTTTGCACAAGATTGGTGCTTCCAGTCATTTCAGCACTCGATCGATCACTAATTCAAGCACTTTCAGTAGAGCAGTGCTCAAAAAAGATAGAAATTTCTCCTGAAATGACCACTTTCTGAGCAGGAGCCGACTTAGGTGCTGCTAACCAGCCATGCACATCACGTGATCTCCCCTTCCCACACCTCCTTATGAACAGTATAGGTGTCATTTTACATATCTTGGCCGAAATGTGTTTTCGCATGTCCAGAGCAGAATAGCCCAGTCACTGTGTGAAATCAGTTTTTGGGACAGTTTGACAAAATGACAATGACACTGTTCATGAGTAGAGGTCCTAAAATGCCTATGTTGAAAATTTGGTGATGAAAGTCCATAAAATGACTGTGTTACAAGCATGTGTTGCTCAGTTTCCAAAGACCCTTGTGACTTCGCAAATTTGTAATATTTTCATGCCAGATTTTTAACACTGCCATTTTTTCACACCTCATTATGAACAGTACATCTATCATTTTTCACATCCTGCCCAAAATGTGTTTTCGCACCTGTGGTCATACAATGGCGTGGTCGCTGTGGGAGATCAACTTTTGGGACAGATTAAGAAAATCACAGTGCCGCTGTTCATGAGGGGAGGTCCCAAAATGCCTATGTTTAAAATCTGGTTTTAAAAACCCCCACAAATAATTGGGTTACGGACGTGCGTTGCGCAGTTTCTATGCATGCTCATGCCTTCATCAATTTTTCATATTTTCGCTCCAGATTATCAACGTTGCCATGTTTTTACACCTCCTCTACAACAATACAGATGTCATTTATCACATCCTGCTCAAAATGTGTTCACATACCTGTTACGCCAAATGGCACAATTACTGTGCAAAATCACTTTTCGCCTAACAAACTGATGCTGCCGCTCTTCATGAGGTGGGGTCACAAAAAACCCATGTTGATAATTTGGAGTGAAAATACCAACACAAGCCTATGGTGTTAGGGTTTCCAACTTTTACACCCCACCTGTAGAGACTGACAGGTGTCAGAGGTGTGACTTGGGATCATCAGCTGTAATGCTCCTGCCATTCCACCCCACCCCCACCCAGCAGCCACTGACAGGCATTGAGGTGTGCCTTGGAGTGTTCAGCCACAAAGTTCACCCCATTCTCCTATACTGCACCCACCTCAGTGTATTTCATTATGGGATGGAGTAAGTATAATGGCCAAGGACCCCAAAGCACACCACAACACTTGTCAATGTCTACAGGGTAGGGTGAGGTAAAATGGCATGAGCGTTATAGCTGATGACCAAAAGGCACACCCAATGCCTGTCAGTCTCTTCAGGGTGGGTGTGGAATTGGTGTAACTTCAATACTTCACTGCCACTCCTATTATGCGTCTCTGACTGCTGCACTACCGATGCCAATGCCAGCGAGACAACATTCAGCATTGACAAATGCTTGTTTTTTTAGTATTCTAACCTGTAACAAAGGATCCCTCTAATTAATATGATGTCTTTCTGATGACTCCCACTCACAGGCGAGGGACAAATTTACTGTTGTGACTCATGACTGTACACAACACACTGACAGAACAGTAGCCCACCACCACTTCCTTCAAAGATTACCGGACTGACTCCCACAATACAGTTAGTTACTGTTAAGTGACCAAATTCAGCAACTGTTAAGTGCGCCTCAAAATTTTAATTGGAGATGTAGACACATCTGGTGCATAGCTGCAGGCAGCACAGTCCCATACTGGGAGTTGGTTAATGCTTATACGTAATGTAACACAATATACTATAAAACTAATGATACTAAGGAGGAATAATGGGGAATGAGTGATGATGATGGTGACACTTGTGAGTACAGTACTTGTACTTTACTTGTGTTGTACTGTAAACAGCCTGCTACAAGTCACAAAGTCAGATTATCCCCTAGGCCCCCCATAGCCAAAAACACAGGCACATTAACTTGTATGTTATTTGTCTGAACATTTTTTCTTTAATACATGAAATTGTGAATGAATGTTAACAAGTAATTGTGATTCATGATTGAAAGGCAAAAGTCAAAGATTTATTTTGCCACCATGCTGCCCTTGCCCTGTACACACAGTCACACTGAAGCCAGGAAAAATAAATATTTGGATTTCTGGGACTACTATATTTATTGTGCCCCCTCCACTCGCCGTCTCACACTCTCACCTCTAAATGGCACAAGTCAAAGATTTATTTTGCCACCTTGCTGCCCTTGCTGTTTACACACAGCCACACTGAAGCCAGGAAAAAAAGTTATTTGGGTTCTGAGACTGTTACATTTATCATGGGCCACTCTGTAGTCTGTCTCTCTCTCCCGCCCCTCTGGATGTTACAAGTCAGTGATTGATTTTGCCACTCTGCTCCCCTTGCCTGTACACACAGCCACACTGAAGCCAGGAAAACAAAATTGGATTTTATGTAACTGTAAAATTTCTCTTGGATCCCCAGTAGTCTCTCCTCTGGATCAGGAATGGCACAAGTCAAAGATTTTGCCAGCCTGCCCTTTCTCACACACATAGTCAACCACAGTGTCTGAGGCCAAGAAAAGAAAAATAACCTTTATTTTGGATTTTCTGTAACTGTAAAATCTCTATTGGGCCCCCAGTAGTCTGTCCCTCTCCCTCTCTCCTCTAGATCTGGAATGGCACAAGTCAAAGATTTTGCCTGCCTGCCCTTTCTCATGTACACAGCTACACTGACTGAGGCCAAGAAAAGAAGAAAAAAACTTTCATTTGGGATTTTCTGTAATTGTAAAATCTCTCTGAATCTAGAATGGCACAAAACTAAACATTTTTCTGTAACTGTAAACTCTCTTGGGCTCCCAGTAGTCTCGCCTTCTCTCCTCGGGGTCTGGGATGACACACATCAAAGATTTTGCCAGCCTGCCCTTGCTCTTGTACACAGCTACACTGTCTGAGGCCAAGAAAATAAAAAAACTGTCGTTGGGATTTTCTGTAACTGTAAAATTTCTCTTGGGCCTTCACTAGTCTCTCCTTCTCTCCTCTGGATCTTCTGGAATGGCACAAGTCAACGATTTTGCCAGCCTGCCCTTGCTCATGTACATACAGTCACACTACCACACTGCTGCCTTTTGTATCCCCCATAGGCAGCCACCCAGGCCACCATTATCTCCCCAGTCCCTCAGGATTCCTCCTTTCTCCAGTCCCGCCAAGTCCCGCCTCCTGACCCATCATCACCCTCCCCTGATGATAAGGTTCTCTCCCCCTCACCCCGGTAAGTCTCCTTTCTCTGACTCTCCCTAGTTTCTTTTCCCTCCCTTCATATATATTTTTTTTTATTTGTGGGTTTTTTGTGGGTTTTGTTTGGCGACTTTTTCTGGTGGCGTCTCTTCTGAGGTGCTCCTGCTCCTTCAACTGTCCTCCTCTCTTGTCTGGGTGGCATTGCGGACTCAACATGGATATATACCACGAGTGCATCATGACTGTCTGTTGCCTTATTGGATGTGCCAACCACCTGTATGTGGAGCAAGCATGCCAAGGGTATCCCCATAGCAACAGTAAACAAAATGGCAGAAATGGCATTTCCACGGACCCAAACAGGACTTGTGCTGTGAAGTCCGCATTTATCTGTGTCCATGGATTGCAGTTTCAATCTGGGGGTCCAGATCTCCCGTGAAACAGTCACCCAACCCTAATTTAAATGTTCAGTTTTCTTCTTTTGGAACACATCTTGGTAGCCTGTCCAGGAAGATTATATACAATCAGTTACCTGACCTGACTTTGCATCACAGTACCTTTTTCATAGCGGTTTTTCATCCCAGGTGGGTCAGCTTCAGCAGCTATCAGCCCTGTCGCTACCTTCCCCACTTGGTGTCTTACCAGCCTGATCATTTCTGTCCCCATATGTCGGGGTGGGGGACTTGGCAACACAAGAGTTGGGTTGGGTAGGTAGGGCTTCACAAAGTCAAAACCTTTCCTTTTCCATTTTCTCCCTGTTTCCCCATGCTGGGGCACACATGTAGACATGCACATGTGGAGACACGTGCATGACAGGAAGTCCTGCAGCCCTCCCTTCCACTGCCCTCCTTGACTTGCATTACCACCTGGCCTCCATTGACTGGCAGTCATATGGGTAGGGCAATCATTCCCCTTTTCCCCCAGGAAAGGAGATCAGTTGTCAGGTACTCAGTCCTTTCCCACCCTGGCCAACTCCCAGCAATCCATGCTCACCACCAAACATGGGTCATTGATGTGACAGGAGGTAAGTTGCCGGTGCCTCAGCCCTCCATACTACTTGGCCAGCATGTAGTGCCTTTGTTTAGGACATTGTACTGTAGTGCCTTTGTTTAGGACATTGTACTGTAGTGCCTTTGTTTATGACATTGTACTGTAGTGCTTTTGTTTACGACATTGTACTGTAGAGCCTTTGTTTATGACATTGTACTGTAGTGCCTTTGTTTAGGACATTGTACTGTAGTGCCTTTGTTTATGACATTGTACTGTAGTGCTTTTGTTTATGACATTGTACTGTAGAGCCTTTGTTTATGACATTGTACTGTAGTGCCTTTGTTTATGATATTGTACTGTAGTGCCTTTGTTTATGACATTGTACTGTGGTGCTTAGCATGACAAGAGACTGTAATGTAAAAAGCAGATATACTGCAGTGTGAGAACAGCTGAAACAGTCAGATGCCTGTTGAAAGACACAGTAAAATAACAGTTGCATTATCTGAACTATTTTGTAGACCAGTAACAGCAGGCAGTGTTAGGTGGCGCAACATGTTGCACAGTTGCCTCTGAGGCTGCAGTATTGAAAGGCTGTGGGTTATAGCCCTACACCAGGAACTTGGGGTAAAAATCCCAATACTGACACCGTAGTACAGCATGAGGGGGTGCTGCACTGTAGAGGAGCCATCGGATGAGATGTTAAACCAAGGTCCCGTCTGCATGTTCTGGCAATTGTTAAGGTAGATATTAAAGAGCCCATAGCACTTCTTGAAAAAAGTAGGGGAGTTTCTTATTGAATAATCCAACAAACTACAAATAGAACAAACCCCAGCTCAGGAGGAACATAAAAAGGAACCACAATACCTAATGGAGGAAAAAAACAGTGAAAATATCTGCAGTACCTGCAAGAAAAAGCAAATGAAGGAAAACAAAAATAAAAAAATGCAATTAATTTTAACCAGGCTAATGAGCCCCACCAGTCTCTAATCACAACACATGGTAGAAGATGGTACTCCTTGTCCTGAATATGGGTAAGTTCAGTAATAATAGTATGTAGCAATTGTACAGAGCAAGAAATTGTTGCTGCAGTACCATCTTTCAACGAGTTTGCCATATCCAATATTTATCATTTTTCTTATGCTACCCCAAAACCTCTGCAAGCACTGCCATACCATCCCCCGTGTTTGGACTTACCCCGAATGGGGCCACCAGGTGGGCACCCTCCTGTGGACAATGGTGGCAAGACCAGCTTACCCCGGTTGGGAGCCACAGGAGCGGGACCACTCTGGTGGACAATGGTGGCCTAGTGGGGCATGGTGGCAGTGTAGCATTATAGATGGAGACAGATTTTTTGCTAGTAAGGAAGCCCCCTGGAGGTGGGGACATGCACTGATGACTAGTGTTTGACTCGCCCCACCCCACCCCACCAGGGGTCCCTAGTCCGCCAGGCACTCAAACCCCCTCCCCCTGGAGAAGAAGAGCAGTCTGTGAGATGCTCAATACTTTTCCCCCCTGGGTGGCCCTCTGATTCCCAGGTCCGTTCCTGAAACCAGGATGTTGGCACCGCAGACGGAAGCCTTTCATCTGCGCCGCTGGGCCAGCTAATCATATCCAATATTGAAAACAAAAAGAAAGGACCTGAACACTACTAGTATTACAGAAATGTCAGCAAAGCAGGAAAAAAAAAAGATTTCAAGTGATAGATTTTAACAAAGGGGTTGCATCCAGCATTCCAAAACCAAAGCCCAAAAATCCTGGATATAAGGACAGTGGCAGTACAAGTGTTCAGTCGTTTTGACAACTAGAGAACACATAGGTCTAGGACAATATCTCTCTCACATATCCTTGTGTTTCAAATTACCATTCACATTCAATTTTTTATGGGCACAAAGCCAAATCGTATCCCACATCTTAACGGGACCCTCTTGTCGGTCAGACAAATGACTAACTGAGTTCAAATCATGAACAGACAAAGTCAAAAATATAGGTTAATCAGTAAACTTGGAAAGGACAATAATCTCATAAAAAGCTTTGTGAGACATAGATCAGAGCATACTGGACCTTGCTTGCCACTGTTTCAGTTTATCAAAACAGTCCCGAAATGAAGAAGATACTCTATACTGTCTCTTGTTTTTATGAAAAAAAGAATTATTAGTCTATTCAACCAATATATCAGTAACATGATGTTGCACCCAAAATATCCAGTCCTGAGAGAAAGACGACAACAAAGGTTTAAGGGTGGAAAAAGGAAAATACTTAACATGAAGATCAGGAGGTTAATTATCTTCAAACCACCAGAGGAAATAAGCAGATGTATAACCCTTGTTTAACTGTGTTAAGATGACTCTCCCATAAACTTTAAAACAGATAGGCAACTGGATCTCCAAACTATGGGTGGGGTGTGTGTGTGTGTGGGGGGTAAACATACCTGAGGTATAAAGACTGGAACCAGAAAAGTTTTAATAAAAAAAACTTTCTACTTCCCTATTTTCCATTGCATCCATTATGTACATTTCGAAACCTAACCTCTAATTGTCTCTGCCAGTTAAACTGGGCCATATTTCTCCAAACAAAGTATATCCTCAGGATTTTATAAGGTTCTTGCACTACTGTAATCCTTGCAATTGAATCTCTAAAACATCCTTGAGACCCCAAATGAAGACCAGTACTCTTCTGAAAATCTATCACTGCCCCAGTGACAACAGTAAAAACATTCCAGGATGCCTTGAACCCCAGCACTCGACCCCTGGTCCATGAGCCATAAAATATAAATTGTCTGCATAATCAATTTGTAGTAACACCAGGTAAATGTGGGGACAATGACACACCTGTAACTTTGGGAGAAACATTTAAAAGTCTCAGTAAAGGGTCTAGGGACAATATATATGAAAGAGGCTTAAGGGGCAACCTTGCCAGACCCCCACCTGCAGGGAACTGGCCTGCCCAGTCTACCCATTTGTATAAGGTGACACCAAAGCACAGTTGTAACACATCTGGACCCAGTGGATAAACTGGATTGGAAAGCCATAGGCAGTGAAGCACTTCCACAAATAATCATATGAGACCCTATCAAATGCAATAGCTTGATCCAAACTAAAGAGATAACCATCTAAACTACCTGAAGCTCCAATGTCACATAAACATAGTAGAGCATCAGTGATATGCCCTCAGGGATAGAACATTATTTCTAGCGTCAGATGTATGAGCTTAATCGAAAACTGACAGCAATCTATGACTCAATAATTTAGTAAAGATTTTGAAGTCCAGTATTAAGGAAGGTAATTAGGTGATAGCAATCAAGGTCTGATCACCTTTTTATACAAAACATCATCAGACCATCATACATGTCCTCTGGTAATTGAGGGGCAAGGAATAGGGGTTAAAAATTTAATAATTCAGCTGAGAAATGTGGTCACAGCCATCTATAGAAGTCTCCTGGGAGGGCATCCAAACCTGGGCTGCATAAAGATTCAAACTACGAATGATTTGTTCTAACTCAGTTTTACTGATGAGCCACAAGACACAACCTCTGCTGAGAAGACAGAGTAGGATTACAACTAAGCTGCAATAAGAGAGCCATATGAACAGTACCACAAAGGACTTCCAAATATCTGAACTATATGTTGTTCCAAGAATTGTAAAATGACAGCTTTATCTGATACCAAGCCCTCGCCATCCTGGAGAACCCAGATACATTTTGAGAAATTCATCTTGGCAACTCTCAAAGGGATTAAAACAGATCTTCTGACCCTGAATGTCAAATTTATGTTCAGATTCTAAAGGCTGTAGTCTGTTACATTGAAAATCAACCATTTCTGTCTTAACTGCAGAAATTTGTGCCAAATAATCAGAAACGTTAAAACTTTGCAATTACATCCGTTTATAAAGTGTAGCCTGGAGATCAAGATATTTATTATGTAACTCCCCCTGCAAATTGGGGTTCCCAAAAGTCTTCCAGGAGCTTGCCTGAATGCTCCAAGTCTGGGTGGTGTTCGGCGTCTGAGCTATTTAAATGTGGTTCCAAGTGAGTGCTATTTGAGCCTTCATGTACTGTCTCTTTAAGAGCTGTCTGCTTGCAGACTTAATTGGTTTGTATGGGGACTGTGTATTTGTCTTGATCCATAAGCTGCTGTCAATTAGCTCTATCTCTGCCGTTGCTACATGTGCAGAGGGAGCCTTGTTGAAAGATATAACTGTTTGCCAGAAATCATTTAGAGTGACTGAGAAAATGTAGTTTGTCTAACCTGTCCTCATTTCAGCACAAACTGTTTTAGTGTAACTCTTTCATTTTGGCCCTGTATAGCTGACTTGGACCATTCAGGATAATAGGGAGACCCTAAAATGGATCCTGTGGACGAATCAGAACTTGGACTCTCAATTCTGAGCCAGCCACTAGGGGATTGTATGGGCAGTGACTCTAGGAAATGTAGTTTTAACCTTGGCACCTTTTTCCACCAACAGCGGGAGTCTTACTGTGAGTGACAGTCGAGCCAGCCAACAGAATGGTGTGAAGCTAAAGGAAATGCCCTGCTCTGTGGCTGAAAAGATTAGATCAGTTGTGACTGTGAAGAGAGAAGGAGCTCTGTGCTTCTGCGGTGTATAATTTCATGCAGGAAGCACATGTGAGGCCCTGAGTTTCAGCCTGCAGCCATTGTAAGTGCCAGATTGGACTGAATCCAAGCTGTGAGGAGAAAAAAGCACCAGAAGTGTGGAAACCAGGCTCACCCTGTAGAAGACTGGAGAAATTGTTGAATCACACTCGGTCTGTCAGGAACTGAAGCTGCTGTGTGTGCTCCCGGGTATTTTGCAGTAAGTGCGATGGGGGATCGAGGAGCAGCCTGCCTGGTATAGTACTTTCCTTTTACATATGAATGTGTGTAGTGCTTGTGGGGAATCAATATTTCCAATCCCCTGTACTGTGTGCTGTGTGTTGAAGCTGGAAGCAAACCCCAGCTTGTCTCGGACTAAATCCGTTTGCTATAAAGTGCAATGGGGTCCAGTCACAAGGACCTTGTCTCCATGCCCTGTTGTTTCTGACAATCCAGAGAACATCCACTATCCGGTTCTCAGCTTGGGTATTTTGAGTACAAATCAGGGCATTCCCCTGCAGCCTGTTTTCAATCACAAGTGTGTCATCTAATTCTTGTTATTTCACTGCTTCATGGACTGAGCCATCTGGCTCCGGATTACAATTGGGTGTTGTGCATATGTTTTCTTCTACAGGGCCCTATCCATCTGCACCTGCCAGCCAACCCCTGGCAATGGACCTGGCTAGCCTTCCCAACCTGGGTACCTAGAGCATGACTTTTTAGACCCTATATGACCCAGCACAGTGCACACATACAGGGTCTGAAAAGTCACACTCTGGGTACCCAGGTTGGGGGGGCGGGGTTAGCCAGGTCTCTTGCCCGGGTTCGCTGGCAGGCAGATGGATAGGCCCTGTAGAAGAAAATATATGCACAACACCAAGTGTAATCCGAGCCTGATGGCTCAGGCCATGAAGCAAAGAAACAACAAGAATTAGATGACACACTTGTGATTGAAAACAGGCTGCAGGGGAATACTCTGATTTGTACTCACAATACCCAAGCTGAGAACCGGATGGTGGATGTTCTCTGGATTGTCAGAAACAACAGGGCATGGAGACAAGGTCCTTGTGACTGGACCCCACTGCAGTTTATAGCAAACAGATTTAGTTCAAGACAAGCTGGGGTTTGCTTCCAGCTTCAACACACAGCACACAGCACAGGGGATTGGAAATATTGATTCCCCACAAGCACTACACACATTCATATGTAAAAGTATTATACCAGGCAGGCTGCTCCTTGACCCCGATCGCACTTATAACAAAATACCTGGGAGAACACACAGCAGCTTCAGTTCCTGAAAGACCGAGCGTGATTCAGCAATTTCTCCAGTCTTCTACATGGTGAGCCTGGTTTCCACACTTCTGGTGCTTCTTTCTCCTCACAACTTGGATTCAGTCCAAACTGGCACTCACGATGGCTGCAGGCCGAAACTCAGGGCCTCACACATGCTTCCCGCGTAAAACCATACACCACAGAAGCACAGAGCTCCTTCTCTTTTCACAGTCACAACTGTTCTAATCTTTCCAGTCACAGAGCAGGGCATTTCCTTTAACTCCACACCATTCTGTTGGTTGGTTCGACTGTCACTCACAATAAGACTCCCTCTGTTGGTGGAAAAAGGCGCCAAGGTTAAAACTACATTACCCAGAGTCACTGCCCATACAATCCCCTTGTGGTTGGCTCAAAATTGAGAGTCCAAGTTCCGAATCATCCACAGGCTCCATTTTAGGGTCTCTATATCATCCTGATTGGTCTAAGTCAGCTATTCAGGACCAAAAATGAAAGAGTTACACTAAAACAGTTCCTACTGAAATGAAGACAGGTTAGACAAACTACATTTTCTCAGTCACTCTAAATGACTTCTGGCAAACAGTTATATGTTTCAACAAGGCTCCCTCTGCACATGTAGCGATGGCAGAGACAGAGCGAATTGAGAGCAGCTTGGGTGGGATTCGAACATTAAATACACAGTCCCCCCATACAAACCAATTAAGTCTGCAAGCAGACAGCTCTTAAAGAGGCAGTACGTGAAGGCTCAAATAGCACTCACTTGGAACCACATTTAAACAGTTCAGATGCCAAACACCGCCCAGACTTGGAGCATTCATGCAAGCTCCTGGAAGACTTTTGGGAACCCCCATTTGCAAGGGGGTTCTTAAGATGGCTCAGCCACTGAGCAATGTACTTTAAAAAAAGTTTGAAAATTCCTCTTAGAATCTTCCTACCAAACAAACTGGGGAGTTGTACATACACCAGGCAGATTTCTTGTCCTTCAGAAGGTGATGTAGATCAGATAAAACCCAAGTGCCCTGCAGAAAGTCGCTATTCAAATTCAATACACCCCCTACCCAGAGAAACAGCAGTAAGCTCTAACAATTTCAGGCAAATTATGCCATGGTTGGATGTCTCAATAGGGAGTACTGCAACCTGCGAGATAGACAAACATGGCTGAAATGAGCCAGTAGTCAATTCATATAGACAGTACACCTCAATGGTACGTACATTGTGGAGTAGCAGTATGAAAAAAATGTGCATCCACTAAGCTTGCTGTTCAAATCATTGATCTCAAAAAAGTAGTATCATAAAATACTTTATTGGTCTTAACTCCCCTACCATTGCCTAGAATACTGCAATTAAAATCCCCCCCAAGAGTACTGGTTGTACTGGTAGACTAGTATATAAATAGGGTTGAATTAATGTAAATAGATCAATCCTTGCGGCTGTGGTCTGAGATGCATAGACTGTGATGAGGTGAAGAAGATGATTACAAATAGAACTATCTAACAAGAGTGCTCAGCCAGGAAATACAGTATGTCAAATAAACAAGTAACAGTAAACCTGTGAGACTTAAAACAAATAGCCACCCCACTACACAAGTTCTCCCCAAGACACCAAAATGATGGACCCCACACCCATGTAGACTAAGCCACTTGTATGTCCCCAATATTCCATAAATTGGTATCCTGCAAAAAAAATGTCAAAAGAAAATTGTGCAAGTATATCAAATGTGGCCAGACATTTCCTGGCAGACTTTACACTGTTTACAGTCAGGGAAGCAAAACCCAGATCAGTAAGAGCCAGTGTCAGTAAGGAGGAAAAAGTCAAGTCTTAAAAGAACTTTGAGTCTCTGGATGGATCCTCCATGTCTTTCTTCTAGTAGCAGGCCCCACAGGACCAGGAGCTTCAACATCCAAAAGTGCCTTCTTCTGAGAAGAAGCCAGGGAGGAAACATCTAAGTCAAATTCCTCCTCCGTATCACCTCAGTGTTGCAAGGAGGCAAATTTATCCTTGAAGGATAATGATTCAGAAGAGACTGGATATTTCTTCTTGCATTTACTCTTACTCTTAGCAACAGGTTGAAACTCTTCCATTGCTGGAATGGGGAGGGGGACATAGTAGAACCAGCAACAGAGGAGCTACAGTCAGTCATGTACAAGAGCAGGACATTGGAAGTATCCATTAAAATATCTGGAACCGTACCAATGGAGCCTGTGGAGTGCTCATTAGAGGGAGGCAGACAGGAGAAAGCACAATGCCCACAGGAGCTATAACAATCAGGCATCCGGGGGACCAGTAACAACAAAATTAACATCCCCTCCTACTCTTTGTTCAGAGCTGACAGGCAAACCAGAGGTGGTGGGGTAGCTATTTACATCAAGGATAAATTCCCTGCCTCCATAATTGACTCAACCTCTGTCTCAAAAGAATTTGAAAGCTTGTCATTAAAGATTGAAATGGCCACCGGTGTCTCATTATGTATAATAGGATGCTACAGACCCCCATCAGCTGGACTACAGTTGTTAAAACATCTCGAAAACATCCTGGGTTTGGCATCTTCAGAGTGTATCATACTAGGGGACTTCAACTTAGATTGGCTCTCCAGTACATCCACCCCACTTAAAATGCTCTGTGATTCCCTTGGGTTGTCACAGCTAATAAACAAATCTACTCATGCTAACAAGATCAACCCTAATAACAGTACTCTCTTGGATATAATTTTAGTTAACAAACCCAATTTATTCTCCCATGCTGGCATCTTTTTCTCTGATATTAGTGACCATTGCTTCATCGCGTGTGTAAGATCCACTCTTAAATCCACAACTGTACCAAAATTCTCCTTTAAAAGGTGCATACGCAACTTTGATCTCCATGGGTATGTATCAGACCTAAGAGACTCCATGCGATGGCAGGACTTATATCTAGCCAAGTCCCTGACTAGGGCTTATGATATTTTCCCAGAAATTGTGCTAGGGGCTCTCAACAAGTATGCCCCATAGTAAAAGTTTGTGCCAGAAACAAATCCACTCAGTGGTTTACAGAAGACCTGAAAGATGCTTTGCAGAGTAGGGAGGTACTCTGGAGAACTACTAGGAAAACAAATTTAATAAATTACTGGAATTCTTTCCTAAGGGCGAGGAACCTCTGCACCAAAATGGTCAGAGAAGCCAAAGCTAATTTCTTTCGCTCTCAGCTGGAGAAGTCCTCAAGAAATGCCTCCAAATTCTGGAAGACTATCAAAGACATTGAAGGTCACACCACTGTAAATTCCCTACCTACTAAATTATTGATCGACAATACTGTCATCTCAGACAGACCGTCTATCCTCAATGCTCTCAATAATCATTTTGCCACTGCAGGGCTAGCCTTTGACTCCTCTCCCGTGAATATCCTCCGCCAACAACTTAGATGGGATACACAAGAAAAACCCATCCCCAGTCCATCCTTCTCTCTGCAGCCTACCTCCCTGAAAGAAGTCAAACATCTTCTCTTTCAGCTAGACACTAGAAAAAGTGCTGGGGCCGACCTCATTGACCCATACTTTTTAAAGGTTGTCTACTGTGTCCTTGCAGTCCCAATTACTCATCTCTTCAACTTATCCTTGTCCCAGGGTGACCTACCGCCCTTTTGGAAAAATACACTTGCGGTTCCTTTGTTTAAGTCAGGAGATCCCAGTGACCTCAATAACTACAGGCCAGTCTTCTTACTTCCAGTCCTGTCAAAGATGCTGGAGAAAATAGTGAACTCCCAGCTTTGGAAGTACCTGGAATCAGAAAAATTGCTCAACCCATTACAATCTGGTTTTAGAGCACAGCATAGTACAATCTCTGCTCTAGCCAAGGTGACGAATGACTGGCAGCTTGAATTAGACAAAAAAAAAAATTTGTGCGGTTTTCTTGGACCTAAGCAAGGTGTTCGATACCCTTGATCACAGACTGCTTCTGTCATCCCTCCGGAACATAGGTTTGGATTCCCTATCCCTTAAATGGTTCTCCAACTTCCTCTCAGGATGACTTCAACAAGTAAAGGCAGAAGGGGAAGTTTCTCCACCAAAACCCCTATTGAGGGGTGTACCACAAGGCTCCATTCTTGGTCCCTTGCTCTTCACCATTTATATTAACAATGCAGATGCCCCCATCAAAAAGCACAAATACACCTATTCACGGATGGTACAGTACTCTATGCTAGTAGCCCCACACCTGAAGCGGCCTGTAAAGCCCTTCAAAATTAATTTAATCTGCTGCAACATCAGCTTATAAAAGTGAAACTGTTCTTAAACGTGAAAAAAATCCAAAGCAATGTCCCTCTCGCCCCTTCAAAATGCAATAAATCCTGCAATTGCTGGGACTCTCCTGCAGATCATTACCATTCTAGGTGAGCAGTTGGACTGTGTACCAAAGTACAAGTACCTGGGGGTCTGGTTAGACCATAGACTTACTTTCACAGATCACTTAGAAGAACTGGCAAAGAAACTTAGACAAAGACTTGGTCTGTTCTTTAGGATTTAATAATCTCCTCACAAGAGACGCTAAACTGAAACTGGTTCAAACTACTTTTCTTTCCCTATTGGATTACGCAGACTTTCTATATAGTCAAGGACCTGCAGATACCCTAGCTAAACTCGTTACGCTTTATCACAGAGCCATAATATTTATCACAGGTCTTCCATACTCAACCCACCACTGTGCATTGTACATGGCAGTGGGATGGTCATCCCTTGCTTACAGACAGCTAAAAAATGCTGTGGTTTAGACATACAAAGCTATCTCAAATAAACTGCCCCAGTATATCTGTCTGTTTACCTTTGTGCACTCTGGGGAAGTACACTACCGGGCAAAAGTTTTAGAACACCCCCAGTTTTCCAGTTTTTATTGAAATTTCCGCAGTTTAATGTCACACTGTACTCTGAAATTAAAGCATAGAACAAATAAACAATTGGAGATAAAAAAGAAATCATAGAATCATTTTGTTTAACAAAATTTAATCTAAATTTTTGACTCATCAAAGTAGCCACCTTTTGCAGATATAACCGCCGAACACACTCGTGGCATTCTTCCTACAATGGACATCAAATATTGTTCAGGAAGTTCTTCCAACACTGTTGCAGAAGTTCCCAAATGTGTTGCACTTGTAGGTTGCTTTGCTTTCACGCTTCTGTCCAGTTCATCCCAAACCAGCTCGATGGGGTTTAAGTCTGGAGACTATGCTGGCCATTCCATGATTTGAAGCCTACCGTCTTGTTCTTTTCCTCGAAGGTAGTTCTGACATAGTCTGGAGGTATGTTTGGGTCATTATCTTGCTGTAGGATTAACCCTGACCAACTAGGCATAGACCAGAGGGTATTGCATGGCGCTGCAAAATGCTGTGGTAGCCCTTTTGGTTCAGGGTGCCAGTCACTCTGTGCAAATCGCCGACTCTGGATCCAGCAAAAGAGCCCCAGACCATCACGCTTCCTCCTCCATGTTTGACAGTTGGTGTCACACACTGAGGAACCATCCTTTCGCCTACTCGACGGCGTACAAATACCCTGCGTGATGAACCGAAGATTTTAAATTTTAGTTCATCGGTCCATAAGACCTTCTTCCAGTCTTCAGTAGTCCACTGGCGGTGCTTCATGGCCCAGGCAAGCCTCTTTTTCTTATTATGCCATCTAGCAATGGCTTTCTTACTGCTCTCGACCTGTCAAACCTGCAGCTCCAAGTCTTCTCTTCACAATTGAAACTGAGACTTGCTTACTTCGACCAGTGTTAAGCTGTGCTTGAAGCTGTTGTCCTGTGAGCCGCCTATCACGCAAGCTGTTGACTCTCAGAAACTTGTCTTCTGATTCTGTTGTGGCTTTGGGTCTGCCAGACCTCATCCTGTCAGTTTCCTCCAGTTTCCAAGTGCCTTTTGATGGTGTAGGAAACTGTACTCACTGACACCTTGGCTTTCTTTGCAATTTCTCTAAAGGAAAGACCTACACTTTTAAGGGTTATAATGGTCTGTCTGTCTTCCTTTGTTAATTGCCTTTTTCTCACCATTATGATAGCAATATACAGTACTGCTTCCTGCAGTGCAATATTGTCCAAATAATGCTTCAGAGGGTGTAATAACAGTCTGTTCCAACACTGCTTTCATACATACAGGGGTTTGTAATCAAGTAATCAACAAAGTTGGGACACCTGTAGGAATTGTTTGCATCAACTTTCAAGGCTTAATTTACTTCCATTGCTGCAGAACAGCTGTAAGTTGTTAACCCATTACTTGTTCCCTGAAAAAGGCCTTTTTTATAACTCTGAAATTTACATTATTTTTCAGTTTTTGCTAACCTAAACTTATTTTTTTTAACCTCTAGTAGTTTACCGCTTACCTTTGTACCATTTCAGGTTATTCACTGGACTTGAATTGCTTAAATTTCAATAAAAACTGGAAAAATGGGGGTGTTCTAAAACTTTGTCCGGTAGTGTATTCCCTGAGAAGCACCTCATATATCTACCTTTATATTTACAAAGCAAAATCTCGCATTGGCAGAGCAGCCATCAGCTTTGTACTCCCTCAACTGTGGAACAAGCTGCAAAAAACTTTGAAATTAACTCACCCCATCAGCCTAGCAGCTTTTAAATCTCTCTATATACATCATAATAAGGAGTCCTGTGCCTGTCTACCCTAAATAGTGACTCCTATAAGTCCAAGTATGCTCTAATTACTACTGTTAAAAGACTGATCACATCTATAATCGACTCTTCCCTCTCCTCTTTTTCTACCCCCAAATCTGTCCCTTCCACATTCCTTTGACCCTGGTTCCAGCTCTGAATTCTCCATACCATATCACTATGTATCTTTTTATATTAGGTTTTATTTGTGTTCAGTGCACCTGATATGTATATTTCTTTACTTTTATGAAAAATGGTGTCCTACCCAAAACTAGCTGTATCTTCTGTTCCAAACATATACTACTGTCAATGCTACCTGCTGATACTTTGTATATACTGTATTATTGTATCTCACTTTATTTGTATTATTACTATTTTCTTGTGTGTTGCATCCCATGTATATTATCCCTTGTTCCTTGTTAACAAACCTAGGTCCACCTCAAAAATGAGGTTGCTCAACAGTGATCGCCTGGTTAAATAAATAAAGACTAGACTAAATATAAGGTAGTACAGGATTTAGAAGCCTGGGGCAGGTAGAAATCCTGCTCCGCAGAATCAGGGTGATCGTGGGCATCCCAAGGACAAGACCGGTAGGTATGGCCCTCCTCCTAAGACAAATTACATTTCAATGTGAGGGTACAGTAAAGACTGGTATGCCAAAGCTACCACATAATGTGCACTCAATAATTTCAAACAAGTTGCTCAGATGAAGTAAGGACCCACATTTATAACAGGACTTGGGCTGTCCCGGGTTATACCCATCTACTATAATACTTTTTCTCTCTACATGATGATCAAAAGGAACCTTCCTGTTCTGCAAACTGATCCTAATATCCAGGCTGGTTTTATAACGCCACCTCATGCTTGAGTAGACAGACTATCCAATCTTTAGAATCATTTGGTATGTAGCAGCTGTCACACTACTAACCATTATATTGTACCAGGTACTAAGGCGCATGGTGGACCCTGTTGTTAAATCTACAAATTCATCTCTAGTGTTACTGAAATTCAAGGCCCAAAGGATGTTTTTCACTTTACCAAGGAGTTATCACGACTCTCCAGCAATGTAGTACAGTATGTTCTTTGTAGGAAGTGCCTGGGTATTCATACTGGAGAGACTAGCAGATACCTGACTGACCAGCTCAGAGAGCACTGCATACTAAAGCTGTCTGAAATGGGGACATTAGTTCACCAATTATGGTCCAATTTTACCTCAAATAACCATAATGACAATGGTCTTTCTGTTTGTGTTCTCCAGTAGTGATTCTGAAAGGCTGATTAAAGAAATAGTACAGGAACCACATTTATCATCTACGTAGGTCCACAGCAGCCCTCTGGATTGAAAGACAGATTAGCGGTAGTAAAATCTAGTTTATATCTAAAGAAAATATCCGGTAGCATACATTGTTACTTCAGGCAGACTGGACATTTCTCTAGAGATATCACAAACATTTCAGAAAATACAGTATCTAGATTCTGGATCTGTCAACGGCTACAACTGTAACTCATCTTTCAGCCACCTCATGTTATAGCACTGAACGTATTCCTTTCTCTTCACCCCTCTGGTACCCATGTAATCATGATATGTGTGTATGTGTTGATATGCCTGCACACATATCTAGCGAGGGTATGGGTGGGCCTAGTCATGGACCTTTTGCTGCAGTATATGTGCCTATTCATATTTCTTTTCTCCTGTTTTCCTGCACGCCCCCACATTTGTTGTTCTTAATCTTCTGACTTTGTCTACTTATTAGATCCTATCTGCTGATTCATCAGCTCTTAGAACTCTCACTCTTTCTTTAATGTATCTTCCTCTTCCAATACTCACATTTTCTTTTCCAGCTTCCTTGTAAAGTGATTTTCCATGTTTTGGCAAGGAGGTGTCTATTGGCTACAGCAAGACTCAGATCTTTTTTTTTTTGTTATGTAAACATATTTTTTGAAGTAGCTTCTGTTTTACAGTACTATCTATCTGACAAAAATTTCCCATTTCATGATACATACAGTATGTATATCGAGTACAATAGTTTAGTAGTGATGTGCAGAATGTAGACTTCTGCTGGGGAAATTAGTGTGGAATGGCCATTCTACCAGCAGAATTTCTGCCAGAATTCCACTGTTTTTTCTGTGGAATTCCACTTGCTGCGTTCCGCTTAAAAATATTCGTGGAACAGCCTTTTTTCCCCACAGAAAATCATTTCTATAGAAAATATTAAGATCCACAGAATAAAATTCCATCTAAATGTTGCAGAAAATCTCATTCCACATTTTTCTGCCATGGAATTCTGGCATTCTGTTGCTGGCAAAATTAAGTGGAATTTTGAAAATTCCATGAAATTTTGTTCTGCCAGAAATGGAAAATTCCACACAACACTATAATTTATGTTTGTATATGGAACACATGCTGGAAAGGAAAAATACATAACAGTTCTTTGGCTATCCTGATAACATAAAGTGTCAGTAGACAACACCTGTATTGGTTACCCTGAGAGATATCATAGTATGTAACTAATACCAGATTTTAACCCATTGGTCACTGTTAATTTAGTAGGTAAATTTATATAAGTGATTTATTTAGACTCAATGGCCCTGAGGGACATACAATAGCACCAGTGATATGCTAATAGTGCCATTTTCAATTGCTGTTAATATAGCATGTCAGGTTTGTTGGAATAAATGCTCTTGTCCAGATGCAGTCATTTGACATCTCTCAAGGGTCAGACATAGCATCATATTTGCCAACAAATGAGATATACCAGGTGGTGTGTCACTAACCCAATGTCAGGTAATGTTTTTTCTTGCACTGACTAAAGCCACTTCCCAAGTTTGGCAATGGTGAGAATCATTCCCATTCCCTGGTTCTGCCATGTATAAATTCTAAGGGTATGTCTGGAAGATTTTCTCCTAATTTTTTTTCTTTTGGGGTGTACAGCAAACCAGAAGGATGCCACCTTACTACACTTTAATGTTAAGTGTAAGAAGTCATCAGTTTCTATCTAACATTTGGACATATTGCAAATTTGGTTGGGTTGAATCGGTACAATTTAGAGGGAGTCAAATACGTTCTATATAAAAAATGTTATGACATTCTGTGTAATTTGTTGGATCTGAAACAATTTTGCACATGTTGTACTGCTCTTTTCCACATTTGGGTTTCGACATCTATGTTTAGCTCTGTATTACAATCTGTCTTTGCCTTCACTTTGGTAGTGGGGATGGAGCCAAAAAAAAGTTTATAGAAGGCTGAGAGTGGTGTCATAGAGGGTTAAGGCTTGCATATTATTTCCTCAGTTGGGGACATAGTAGGCATAAACAAAGAAGTCACCTGTCTGTATACCAAATGAATTCCTAGGGTTGGTAAAAGATTTAAGATATTTCCACTAGTACAGATTCCCCATAGGGCTGATACCTGCCTTATACTAACATAGCAGTATTTGGTGGAGAAATACATTATAACCTGGCATAGCCTTCAAACTAATGACTGGGTCTCTGCAATGGATTCTAAGAAAACTACTGGAGTAGTATTCTTGGATCTAAACAAAGCTTTTGATACAGTAGACCACAATCTATTAGTTCACAGCCTTACCAACCTTGGCTTTACTCCATCCACAACTCAGTGGTTCAATAGCTACCTGACAGGCAGGACACAGAAAGTTAAATCAGGAGATTTGTTTTCGTCCTCCTTACCTACTGTAAGGGGAGTCCCCCAGGGATCTATCTTAGGCCCCATCCTCTTTTCCTGATATATAAACAACCTTGATCATCAGATTACCAAGTTCCATTTACATTTCTTTGCAGATGATACAGTCTTGTACACATCTGGGCCCTCACTGGAAGGAGTTAGGGACACCCTTCAAGCAGACTTTGCACAACTAGAAAAAAACCTAATTAATGCAAAGTTACTCCTTAATACCAAAAAAATGAAAGCTATGATCCTCCAACCATGCTTCTCCCACTCTACTACTCTTGTTCCACCTAATGACTTTATAAATACTTCCTTAGGCGAGCACTTGGAAATAGTTTCAAAGTTCAAATATCTCGGTTTCTGGCTCGATAATAGGCTTTCCTTCAATGATCACCTCGATGACTTGGCTAAAAGGCTTAAAGCCAGGTTAGGCTTTTTTTTCCGGAATAGATCTTTCTTTCCCACGGAAATCAGAACCAGATTGGTTCAGGCCACTTTCCTCCCCCTTCTTGATTACGGTGATATAATCTACAACTCTTCAGCTTCCACTAGTCTCCATAAGTTAGATGTTCTCCACCACCGCTCCCTCCAATTTATCACCAACTCCCTTCCCCTAACTCATCACTGTGATCTATATGCCTTAGTTGGCTGGCCCTCGCTTACCGTTAGACGGACAGTCCACACAGGCATCTGGACTCTAAAACTTCTCCAGAACAAACTACCGCAATATCTATCATCGTTAATACACATAGCGCATAGTGTTTACTCCCTTAGGAAGACATACCTTCTCCTTCTCGATGTACCTAGGACCCGTACTTCCTGTGGAAAATGCGCTATATCATGTTCACTGCCAACAATTTGGAATCGATTACAATCCTCACTGAAATTACCCAGTATTGTCCCTGTTAACCTTTTCAAAAGGCTAGCCATGGCTAAACTAAAAGATACCTGTAACTGTTTTTAAACTGAATATTATCCCTGGGGCACCAGTTTAATGACCCCACGATACCTCAGGTTCCATCTCCCCACTTCATTAGCTCTGTCTTGAGCTACTTTCAGTGTCTTAGGTGGAATTCCTATTAACGTACTAGTTATTGTTATATAATAACTGGCGAGCACTTTTTTCTTAAGGCTCAGCCGGTTGATAGTTTCCATAATAACCTGCGGGTTATTACAGCATTCACGCGCTACATCTATCAAGAGCAGCGCTCTCTCATTGGCTCTTACTAGCACTGAGGGCGGGCTAAACCGTTCCGGAAACATAGCGTCTCTGAACGACGCTTACCGAGGAGCCGTGCACCAGACCTGCTAGAACAGTATCTCACCTTCACAGCTGTCTTTTATTTAGAATCAAAGTGATTACTCTTAGAGATTTCTTTTTAAAATTTTTAAACTATCTGGTTAATCCTGCTGTTCGGCGAGGAACGGGACCACGGCTACAAATGGGGCAACGGCTGACTTCCTAAAGCGCTAGGTAAGCGCTATTATATCTCCAAACTGCAAATGATATAAATAAATAAAATAAAAAACAGTTAAAAGAAAACAAGAAAAGAGAGACTGTGTGTCTCACAGTGTGTGTCTGACAGTGAGTGTGTGTGTGTGTGCTGTGAGACAGTGACACAGATAATGGGATCACAAGACATAAGATGGAAAAAAGTGCTCCCCAGATATTATATAAAATAAAAGATGGGGGAAGTGTGTGGTAAACTTGAATTTAATGCACACCCTTGGTGTGGGATGCTTTAATAAACCCTTCGGGCTTCGCCCTCGGGGTTTATGTAGCATCCCACACCTCAGGTGTGCATTAAATTCTCGTATCACACACTTCCCCATCCATTATTCTATATGTAATTACTGTTACTTTCTCCAGGAGCTTTAATTTCTTTGAGGAAATCCTAATGTATGTAATGTATTGTCTTATAAACAGTTTCACCTCACATTATGAACTTTGTGTACCCAGGGAGCTGAGCTCCTTTTGTATATTGTGTATTATTATGTAATCTCTTAACTTATTTGATTGTACGTCTGTCTCAGGACCTTATTGTAAATGTACGAATGTCTCAGGACCTCCTTGTGATTGAGCTTGCTCAACAGAGTTTTCCTGCAATAAACTTGAACTTGAAACTCATGTGCAGTGCTGCATTTGGAGACTACCCTTTGGTGTGCCCAATAAATCTATGGGCTCCTATCCAGATCTGAGTAAGTTGATGCATATGTAACCCCCTTTAAGGGGCTTACCTTACTTGCCCCTATTTTCTCTTATTTCCTCCTGTTTGCTTGTTGCTCTTCCTGGGGTCCCCATTAGTCTTTTGGTACTTCCTGGTGCCCAACCCCCCCGAAAAAAAAACAAGTGCAGTATGTAATTTTAGCCTGTTTGGACTTAAACTCTGAACAGGGAGTCACTGGTGTTATTCTGAACTTGCTGGCGACCAAGCATGCACTAGAAAGTGATTTCATTTTTCCGACCACCATTTTCCGTCAATTGAAGGACATTGCCATGGTCCTGGTGCCTCTGGCATACTAAATGGGGACTGGGAATCACAACAAGGCTGAAGAGAAGTCTGAGGGAAGGTTTTTAAAACAAAGTTTGCAATGGGCACAAGCGAGGGCTCAGGAATAAATATGAGCCCTCATGAATGTTAATGAGGGCACTGCCTGTTGCTTAGTGGGACTGTATTGTGGTGTCAGTGATGGCAAACATATTGAGCTTAAATGTGCACAAGTAGGTTTGTTTGAAAGGGCACAGTTGGGGCTATGTGTCTGTGGGGTGTTGTAAATAAATAGCGTTTCTGCTGGCTGCACCAAAACTATTACTGTGGGACAATATGAGGACTGCTAATAGACTGAGTGGTAGCAGCCATGTCTATAGTACTTTGGCCTATGTTATCAGCCAATCCAGTATCTAGGCACCCAAAGTGTCTGAGAAGGGACTCATGGGAGAGGGAGTTAACTATTTTAAGTGTCAAGAGTTAAAGACAATCAGAGGGCCCAAAAGGCCATTAACAGTGATTGATAATGAAGGGCAGCAAATCAGAGGTCTGAACTGCGGAGAGGAATCTCAGGGACTTTGGGGAATTGGGTCAGTCTTGACTGGGCTCCTGTTGAGTCCGGAGGGATCTGTGTTGGAGAGATCTGACTGTCTGGGTCCTTTCAGAGGGTTTAAGTGGAAAACTAAAGCTAAGAGAGAAGGGTGACTCCTGTCTGAGAAAGACTGTGCTTGTGTGAGAATGTTCAAGGTATTTTGGACTGTACTGTTTCTTTTAGAGAGATTTTCTGCTACAGAAATCCTGCACTGTAGCTGCGACTTGCAGGAACTGATTTGAGAGCTGAACATCTCTGGGACTGGGGCCAGCCAGTGTGTATATGAAAGCTGTTCTAAGGACTGGAGACATTGCTGGGAGTTGTTGAGCCAGCTAAAGCTACTTCAGAGGCTGGATTGAAATCAAGAGACTCAGTGAGTAAAAGGAGAGCAGGGGATTTCCATGTCTTGGAATCCCTGATGTTGCTGTGCATCCCAGTGTGAAGTGGAACTGTTGCTTAAAACTTGGACATCAGTTGCCCAACAGCACTGCAGACTGAAATTTGAAAGTTGCCTGGCTGCCCCAGAATTGTGTATTGGTGCAGGAAAGACTGATCTCTTCCAGTTACAGAGGCATTCTCCAGAGCCAGGGAGGGAACTAGCTAACCCCTCTCAAGTGGGGCCTGCTAGCCTCAGGGGTTCACCGGTGTTTGCTGGGGCAATAGGGCTCCTATGACCCTTTGGGGGAACCAGGCTGTGGAGTCATAGATACATAGATACATAGACAGTGTCAGCAGATAAGGGCCTATGGCCCACCCAGTCTGCCCATTTGAGCTTGTAAATTCAGTTTATGTTTTCCTAGAAGTCTGTTGCCCCTTACCCCTGACCTCCAGAATTCCTTTATGTCTATCCCATGCATTCTTAAATTCCGTGATTGTTTCAGCCCCCACCACTTCCTCTGGCAGGGTGTTCCACTTGTCCACTACCCGTTCTGTGAAGAAATTCCTCCTCACGTTTCCTCTGAATTGTCCTCCCTCCAACTTCATCCCAAGTCACTCCCAGGTGTGGGCCTACTGCGGCTGGGTGAGACCAATGTTTGTGCTCTTCGACAGGCTAGAAGAGGCCAAAGGTGACAAGTGACCAGACCTTCAATCAAGACTGAAGTTTCAGTACATCTTTCTGCTGCTCAGTATCTGGCCTTCTAAAAACTGAACCCATCACTCCTGGCCTTGTGGAGCCCTTCTGCATCAGAGACTCCTGAGAATCTCCAAGCCGTCAGTACCCAGGGATTATCCCTGGAATTCAAGGGGAGTGTTCCGTTTAAATTAAATACATCTCATCAAGTTTTTAAGGCCCCAACAGCCATCCAACCCACGGCAACATCCAGGCCTGCACCTATTGGATACACAGAAAGACTGTTTAGCTATAGCACTGGTACCAGTGGGGGTGGGCAACTAGGGCAGTTTGGCCCACAGGCCCTGTAGTTGCTGCATTGCTTATTCTTGCTAACCAATTTTCTTAATACAGCTATCCCAGTTCCTGGTATCCTCTTTCCTAACCGCTTTCCTCCCAATAAGGCTGTGATTTGTTGTTTGGAACTGCTGTGTGAGGGGTATTTTGTAACTAGCAATTACCAAGTGTTTATGGTTACATGTAGTGCTGTGGGAAATGAGAATTTTACAGGCGAGAGTAGTGTAAGACCAACCATTCCTCCGGCAGAATTTCTGCCAGAATTTCCCTAGTTCTTCTGCAGAATTCCACCTACTGTGATCCATGGAATAATATTCCATGGAACATCATTTCATTCTGTGGAAAATTATTCTGCAGTAATTTCCATGGAAAATATTGAGATCTGCGGATGGCATTTTTTTCATGGAAAATCATTCTGCAACTATTTTCTGCTGCAGAATTGCACCATTCCGTTTCTGGTGGAAATTCAGTGAAATTTTGAAAATTCCACAGACTTTCATTCTGCTGGAATTTGAAAAATTCTGTATGGCACTACTTGCAGATACTGGGAAACCATTGGGTATCCATGGTATGTGGGGTGGTTGGTAGGGGAGGTGGTTAGGCGCAACATCCCAGGGGTCTATGCCAACCAACCATCTAACCCACTTATAAATTACTCTGGGTGGAGGCACTGAGCTATTTACTTTAATTTTGGGATAGGACCCCTGACCACCACTATCACAGGACCCATGCCCCTTAACCTGTTAGAGGGTCAACAGGCAGAGGTAGTAGCCCACAGGCACACGGTGCCCAGGCTACACTTAAAAGGGTTTGTACTCTGATTCGTAAGAGGAACAGACTGGTTCAGCATGGAACAAGGCGACCCTGAAATAAGCCCTCCAGGAATAGGTTATTCTGTCTTTAAAAGCTGCCAGACCAATGTGCTATTTAAATGGGCAATCTAAAGAAATGCTAAATGTGCTGCCCAGTAGTAATATTTAAAGTGCAGCAATGCCAATCCATCTTCTTTTAGGGCTAGTTGTAAAATGGACGTTTTTATACGTGTTGACTTCCCACACCATAAAAATATGTGGAGTATACCATCTAAATGTATAAATAACACTTCTGGGACCCTGATAGGAAGGTTCTGAAATAGAAACATAGAAACATAGAAACATAGAATTTGACGGCAGATAAGGACCGCTTGGCCCACCTAGTCTGCCCATTTTCCTACCTAACAGATAAGCTGCAGATCCTAGTTAACCAACAGCTTAATTCCTCCTACCCCCCACTAGGACTGCCCTATGCCTGTCCCATGCATTCTTGAAGTCCCCCACTGTTCTTGACCCCACGACCTCTTCAGGGAGGCTGTTCCATGCATCCACAACCCTCTCAGTGAAAAATACTTCCTCACATTACCTCTGAGCCATCCCCCTTCTATCTTCAAATTGTGCCCCCTTGTTCTTGCACATCTCTTTTTCTGAAAGATGCTACCCTCTTGGACTTTGTTAATTCCCTTGAGGTACTTGAAAGTTTCTATCAAGTCCCCTCTCTCCCTTCTTTCCTCAAGGGTATACATATTAAGCTCCTTTAGTCTTTCTTCATATGTCTTCTGTACAGGCATGCTGGTAATATAGTAATTTTAACTGTGTTGATTTGCCCTATGTGGCAAATAGTTAGCCCCTGCCCTCACTCAGTCTTTTCTTAATAGTGGTTAGCATGGCATGGTAGTTTTCTTTATATAAGTGGGATAACGTTTTTAATATGTTTATAAACCCAAATATTTTAGGGATGTAACCAAGGACATATTTAGTGGGTTATCAACTATGTGGTTGGTGCCCCCCGTCCTCAGAGCCAGCACCTCACTTTTCATCAAATTAGTTTAATGGCATAAAATTCCATCATATTCTAAGAGGAGCAGCTACAACACAGGAATTCTCTACTCAGGAGACTGGAGATAAACCAACATGTCATCTGCAAATAGGGCAACTTTGTGGTGCCCCCCCCATCTGCAGACCTTTGATACTCTTATCCTCCCTTATTGTCATAGCCAAAGATTCCAAAGACATAACCCCCTCATTCAGACACTTCGAAATCATGTCCTGCAAGGGGACCTACAGCTCATTTTGAAATATTTTAAAGAAATCTGTGGGGAAGCTGTCTGACTTGAAGCCTTCTCACTTTGAAATGGGTGATGGCTTCTTTTATTTCTGTCCACTAAATTTCTTGCTCTAGCATTACGTTACCTTTTATGTCTATTTTCAGTATAGGAGCCTTATTGAAAGAGTCCTCTAGTGGGGCTGGTGAGGGAGACACCTCTAGAAACATAAAAACATAGAAGCTCTCAGCAGAAAAGGACCTCCTGGCCCACCTAGTCTGCCATACCTGGTATGTTATCATGGCCTTACCCCTGCCCTGCCCTGACACCAAGGTTCCCCTGTGTCTATACCATGCATGTTTGAAACCTGTAATCATTTCAGTACCAACCACCTCTGCTAGGAGTCTAGTCCAGGTGTTCACCACCCTTTCCATGAAGAAGTATTTCCTCACATCCCCTCCTCCCTGTCAGCTTCATATCATGCCCCCTTGTTCTTGAGCACCTCTTTCTGTGCAGTATGTCATCCTCTTGTACCTTATTGATACCCTTTAAATATTTGAATGTTTCTGTCATGTCTCTCCTTTATGTCTTCTCCTCCAGTGAGTACATATTCAATTCCCTGAGTGTTTCCTTGTAGGTCTTTTGATGCAGGCCATGTACCATTTTGGTAGCTGTTCTCTGTATCGCCTCCACCGGATCTATGTCCTTCCTGAGATGGAGCCTCCAGAACTGGACATGGTACTCCAGACATGGGATCACCATTGATCTATACAGGGGTAAAATGACCTCCCTTTTTCTGCTGGTGATTCCCATCCCTATGCACCCCAGCATCCTACTAGCCTTTCCTACTGTCTTATTACACTGCTTTGCTACCTTCAGGTCACCAGATATGATGATCCTCAGATCTCTTCCCTGTTTTGCTGTTGTTAACACCCCCCCCCCCATTGTTAGCACCTCTGTAGTGTAAAGAGGACTATAGAATGATCTAAAACATTCTCCACTTTCATCATCCCTATGCTTTAGACTACCATCACTTGCTTGCTTTTGAACAATCTTTTATGCCCCATCCCTACTCTGTAGTTGCCAGGACAACCACTTCTCCCCAGCATCTCCATCAAAATAATTGCCTGCTTGCATGAGAAATATGGCTCTTTCTGTTGTGACAATGTGGGCGATTATACTCCCACTTTAGGTGTTCTCCATGTATGAATTTTTGGCTTTAGTTATTATGTCATACAGCTCAATGATATAGTTATCGTCTAATTTCTTTTTACTGCTGGCGTAGAGTATAGCCCCTCTTAACACTGCCTTGAGAGCCTCGCATTGTATGGCAGCTGAGATTACATCTACAGGGTTATTCCCAAATAATCTTTAATCTATTGCTGGCTATAGACCTGAAATTCTGCTTTCTTCAATGAGGTGGGGTTTAACCTCCAAGTCTTATTTACCTCCAGGCTCCCTATTCCTGACAAAGTCACCACCACTGAGAAGCGATCTGAGAAAGTCATACTCCCATGTTGGAGTGAGTGTAGGTTAGGTATGAAAGTCTGAGTTTCTCCACTGAAGGAGGCAATAAAGGAGCTGCTAGATGATTCTAAAAAGATAAGCATTGTTTGGAAGGCCTGAATAGGGAATGTGGAGACTCGAGTCTCCTCCTTGGAAGACTAGAGAAATAAAACAGATATGGAGCTTTCCCAGCTATGGAAAAAATTAAACAGATTTAAGCAGGAATTGGAAGCCCTCGAAGGGAGGTCCAGGAGAAATAATGTTGTTGCTTATGGCCTTATAGAAACAGTGGAGGGAGGGGGCCCCATTTGTTTTGCCCAAATATTGTGTGAAAATATAGGTGGTCCCTCCCCAAACCACACATATATTATTAAAAGAGCTCATACAGCCCTGCTACCAGCCCCTAAAAAGGAGATCCCTCAACACCATTTTACATAAAATTTAACTACTTGGACAGATCACATTTTTGAACAAAGCTCAATCAAACCTGAACCTGTCATGGGATGGGAAAAGGATCAGACTTGCAAGATTTACCTCAAGTGCTTTGCTTGCGTAGAAGAGGGTTCACTCCTGTAGTTAACAAGTTAATTGCTCAGATATTAAATTTACAGTGCTGTACCCTGCCAAATTAAACTAATTAATTAAATTAAACGTTACCCAGAACTATTCAAAATGGGCTGAACTTATCACACTTCAACTCTTTGGGAAAAAGTTGACTTAACAATTAATAGTTAGAAGAACTGTTGGTGGAATACTAATATCAGATAATCATACAGCTTATCAGTTTGTATTTTCATGTGGAAATTAGCTTGCAAGGTCCCTTTGTTGGTTTATTTGGTGAAAGCAAAGGTGTTCAAGACTGTAAGCTAATACTGTAGATCTGAGGATGGAATGGTCATACTGTAAAGTTGAAGTCGAGTTAAAATTTTAGAACTTATGGTTCAGTAGTTATGGGGGGAAGGTTAACTAAACTGTTTCAAGTTAACAAACTTAATTTTTTAGGGCCTGATGTAGATTCTAAGGAGCATTAAGGATGAATAATAGAGGGCCTATGTTTATGTTCTCTTCCTCTCATCTTTAACATTTTTTTATTAATACTAGACAGAAGACAATTATGGAAACTCTACTTTACTGTTAAGATGAGTTCATTCTTTATTTTGATGTTTTTTTCCTTTAAATACATAAAGACATAAGGGAAGATGGTAGCATTTTTTGAGACGCTTCTCAAACAAATGAACCTATGCATCAGTTAATCTGAGTATTTATGAGTGCCGACCCTCATGTGATAATTCCAACTATAAGGCCATAGGAAATATCCGTCAAGAGGGACAACCAAAGGTCAGACATAACAACTGTTTTTTAAGGGCTTGGTAATCATGTAATAGTTTAATAAGAACTTTATAAAGAAAATGAGATTCTGAGAAAAAAAGTAGTTAATAAGACCTGTAGAGGGAAAGAGGACTTTCCTTTATGTCATCTGTTGATTTAACATCTTCATATATGAAAAACTGACCTGTATTGGTCTCAGTGGGCTTACCCGGTCAACAAACCTAAATAAATAGATAAAAATAAATATACAGAGGTCTTAACTCGATCAGAGGTAATCTCCACTGGGATATAAACAGATGGAATTCGGCTTTTGTTTCCCATTTGCAACAGGATGGGGAATCCTAAGTAGATCAGCCTAGCAGTCAAGATATTTAGGTTAGGATTGGGGCACAAGCCAGACAAGTCTACATGGAAGTTATAGCAGGAAGCTTAATTTCAGACCCCAGGTAATGATACAATCACAGTCTTCAGAGATCATCACTTTGTCAAATAAGAGCCAAGATAGTTTCGGACCATTTAATTAAGTGCTTCCCAACTACTCGATTACTGAAGGATCTGTTAAATAGGGGCACCCTTAGGTACAGATCATAAGAGTGTTGCCTATTACAATTTATAATCCATATCACCTTATAGGCTATAATTGTGTACCCATGCATGACTCCTGTAGTGGTACCTTTATCTATTATTTATTTATTGAAATAACACAATTTGAAAATATCTAGGAGAACAGTGGCAATGTACTACAGGTTTGTCGAACTTGCCATTATTTACTCAACCCTCAGAGTCTTCGTTAAATAGGAGACAATAGCCATCCCAGTGGCGCTGAGGGTTGAGGCACTGGATGCCACACCTCGCACCATGCTGAAGACCCAGGTTCATGAATCAGCCTGGGACATACATCGGGGGACAGCAGGGGAGGGAGAGGATTGAGCATCCGAGGACCATGCTCCTCTCCCAGAAGGGAGGGGGGGCACATGCTCAGTGCCTGACTAGTCTCTGGTGGAAGCCAGAAGCATAGTAGACACATGAGCGCACACAGGGGTTGGGAAATGGTGGATGTTGGTGGAGATGCCTTGACGTAGGGGCGTAGCCAATCCCCCAGAACATCGTAAAAACACCAGTGACACTCCCGGGTAGATGGAGCACCAGACCCCGCTCCCCAATACCCCTACCTGCCCCAGTGACCAGTGTCCTGATAAGACTCAGGAATTTGTGGTGCATGCCCCCCCACCTTGTCCCCACCTGCAGGGTAAGCCAAGGCTATGTGGGGGATGGACCGCCATGGGATACATGTAGGAGGTGGGGACTCGAATGGCCATAGGCATCTCCTGAAAGGAGTGGAGTGCCATGGGAGGGGAGGAGTATAAACAGATAGTAAAAAAAAAAAAAAAGAAACAATGAGCTCAGATTTATATGGCCATGATATCCCTGTACCATGTATTAAACCTGAATCCGGAGATCGTAGCAGCAAGCTTCAGGGAAGACATTTAAGCCTTGATCTCCTGTGCAGCTAACAATGTTGGTTATGATGAATTTCTCCAGCTTTGCTTGTCATCTTTAAACGGGCTATATTATGCTCCTTTCTTCTACTAATAAACTATGAAGGTGTGGAACCTGGAATCTCAAACCAAGGCAGTGGTAAACATGGGCACACTGATAAAGAACAAAACTCTATATATAATCTAAAACATTATGTAAGGTGTGCTAAGTCACATTAAAGAGTGTATGATACACGGGTATAATAAAATTTTTTACTAGATATCGCGAGAAAGATGGTTTGATGACTAATAGATATGGTCCTGAGTTGATTTGCCCTGCTCAAAAGTAAAACCTGGCATGTTCCGCTCCTACATTTTCATTTATACTTTATCCTCTGACCTTTAATAAAGTTTACCTTATCAGAAAGATATAAATTAATTACTATAAGGCTATTTCTTTTCTATAACTAATTAGCAGCTATTGTTAAATTGAGGGCCTATAGCATCTATTTATAATGGTGTGTTTATTAGTTTAAAAAAACACAGGATTGGAATATTAGAGAGTCGCATCGTATCATTCTACTAAATTAACAGAAAGCTTCACAATCTACAATGTTTTGGAGATGACTGGGGTGGCTATATTGCTATTATGCATCCCTTTTGGCTTTCCTTTTATACATTTCATTTTCTCTTTCTTTTAGATAACTCTCTCCTTTCTCATCATCTTCTTTCTTCTATAAATAATGGTCGGGGGGGATTGGGTGGATTTTGCTTAGACTCATAGGTTTCTTACAGGGTTAGAGTAATTAGGAGGGCAGTCTTAAGAACTGGGGGTAGGTTTTGTATATACTGTACTTTAGCTATCTCTTATTCCTTTCCCACTTTTCTCTGTTTTTATGTATTTCTTATGGGGTTAATATTCTCTAAGGTTGAGGGGGTGGGGAGTGAACATCCCGGACGCAAGAATAGGCATGTACACCAGCCAACCACATCTAAAAATAGTAATTACATTTAATTCCTTCAATAAGTTATGAGTGCTGTCAATCTAAAATTAGCTTAATGGAATGTAAAAGGAATGCAATCAAAAAGAAAAAGAACTCAGATTCTTAACTACGTAAAAGTATTGGGATATAATATTATCCTTTTTCAAGAAACTCACCTGTTGAGTACAGAGATATATTGTCTTAAAAGGTTCAGTTTTACGAATGTTCATGGATAGGGAAATATACAAATTAGGCGGGGTGGCCATTTTGATGGATTCTATGTGGACTTTAACCTTGCAAAGACAATTATAGATCCTGAGGGGAGAGTTATACTTCTCATAGGGAAAGCAGCATCTGCTGAGTGTGTATTGGGCTCTATTTATGGTCCTAATACAATTGCAACACCAATTTTTATGTCTCTAATATCTCAACTATCTCCTTATATAACAAGCATGATAATCTTAGGAGGCAATTGGAATACTACCTTGGATCCTTTTCAGGACAGAACATATCCACTAAATGGGACTATAATGGTGGAGAATAAGGCAATTCAGGATTTATTAAAAATATGTAATTTGGTAGACCCTCAGAGAACTTTAAATCCCTATACGAAAGCTTATACCTTTTATTCACATTCACAATTCATATTCTAGAATTGATTATTTTTTAGTTTCTAAATGCTATCTAAATAAGATAGTAAATTCTGAAATAAGGTCCAGAACTCTATCAGATCATTCTTTAATTCATTTAATGTTAATTTTCACAGTATCCAATACTAAACAATTTTTGTGGAGACTAAATAATAACCTTCTGAGGCAAGAATATATTGTTAGGAGTATTAATAAAGCCATCACAGATTTTTAAGAACAAAATGTCAACTCTATATAAAAAATAGACAAAATATGGGATTCATATAGATGCTTTCTTAGGGGTAAATTCATTAGGTTCAGGGCTAAATTTAAAAAAACAAAAATCAGAGAAGATACAAATTATTTCTAACAGGTTAAGCCACCTAGAAGCACTTAATCCATCTAATCTGACCCTTCAGAATATCCAGGAGATACAGGAAGTCAAAGAGGAACTGGCTAGCTTAACTTTAGAGAAAGCATAATTTATGATATGTAGATCAATGGCTAATTAAGTAGCCCTAGGTAATAAACCAAGCAAGTTACTTGCCAACAGACTAAATAAATTTGAATTAACAAACCATATTTTGGTGTGACCAAGGGAGGGGGGATCTTTGGCAGGGTGGTGGGGTGCACTGGCTGTGGAATGGCTATGATCCTAAATTGGGCTTGGAGGATGGGGGTTGTATGATTTGTAAGCAGCTCACTCAGCTGAGAGAGGAAGTGGTGGGGCTATGGTGGGGGTTAAATGGGGGGAAGCTGGGGAAAGGGGGTAGAGAGACAGGGGCGGTATAAGCCAAGGAAGGAGTGGGAATGGCTAAGTGGATTCACTGGAGGATCAGATACACTGTTCTGGAAGTCAAGGGCTTGGGAGGAAGAGGATGGAAGGAGATCCAGAGGGGATAGACTAGATGTGGTAACAGACAACAGCAAGTCCAGATTTGGAACACAGGAGGAAAGGGGTCAGTGGGAACTGACAGCAGGAAGTCTAGCGGCACAAAAATGACACCTGCAGCCAGAGGAAAGGAGTCAGCTGGGGATCAGGAGGAGTGTAAGACAGTAGGCTCAGAAAAAGGCAGACGGATGCCCAGTATGAAGGACAATGCAGGCATAGGTGAAATGGGCCAGAGGGTGGAAGTAACAAATAGTTTTGCCCTCCTAGGTATTCTAGTCAAGGACATTGGAGAGGAAGGGGTCCTGCAGGGGTCATCAGAGAAGGGGGTGCAGAGCTGCTGGGGGATGTGGGGGGAAAGATCTCAGGTGCAGTGGAAGGGGGAGGAGGGGGTAGGCACATTGCATACAGGAGAAGGAGTGGAGGAGGAGACGGGCACATTAGGGACACACCAAAAGGTGGCACTAGGGGAACTGTGGCATAAGAAAAGGGGCAGGAAGGAACCACTGGAAGAGCTGGAGTTGAGCTCCTGGGGGGCTGAAAATGAGCTGGAGGAAACCCTGCAGGATAGGAGCTGCAATAGGAGGCTGGGGCATGTGCCGGACAGGGTGCAGGAGAGGGGAAATATGCAGACAGGGTAGGTGGTAAGGAGGAAGACTTCCCCAAGTGGGCTACGGTGCTCAAAACCTTCTTCAAAGATGGGCAGGACAAGAACAGTTGTAGGGGGATCAAGCGCAGTTGTCACAATCTTGCACAGTGATGCGGACAAGGGAAGGCCAGGAGCAGATGGGGGGATCAGGTGAAATTGGATCATGGTCAAGCAGTGATGCAGGAGGGGTCTGCAAGGATGAAGGAAGCCAGGTGGAAGTACAAGGGATGAAGAGGTACAGGAGGGGGGTGTCTGATGAAAGGCTAAAGGGACAGGGTGAAGAGGTACAGATGCTGGGTATGGGTAAAAATCAGGATAGGCTAGGTGATGGGGAACAAAAGATGAGCAGGGGCAGAAACCAAGTCAGAATGGAACATGAGGAGGAGTCCAAAGGGAGCCAAACCCTGCGACACAAAGCTAGAGGCCAAAAGGATACCCAGGAAGCAGGGGGCAGTAGAGTAGCATTCTTGGGGGACTCAATAATTAAGGGGCTAAAATGGGGAAGGAAGGGAGCAAAAAACAATGCAGTATGGGTACAGTGCATGTCAGGGATGATGGTGCTGGAGGTGAGGCATCATATTCCTTCCTGGGGTAAGCAGCAGGATGAAAGGACACATCTGGTGTTTCACCTGGGTACAAATGACTTGGAAGAGAACAGTCTGATGGAGGTACAGGCAAGGTTCAAGGAACTCGCTAGGTTCTGTAGGAGCAGCACTGTTTTCCCTTCCATTTTCTTCTCTGAGGTGTTGCCAGTACCAAGAGCGAGCACACCCAGAAAGGAGAAGATAAGGGCATTCAACAATTGGCTACAAGGTTGGTGCAGTCAGATGGGGTTCAGCTGGATAGGTGACTGGGGCTGTACATGGGAGGAGGAGGGGCTGTATGCCTAAGATAGGCTACACCTGAGCTCTTCAGGGGCAGCTGCACTAAAGAGTAAACTGGGGGACTTCATGGCAAGGAAGTTCAATTTAAACTAAGTAAGAGGGGGTGGCTAAGGACAGGGCCAGCCTTACGTGAGGCAGAGCAGAGAAGCTGTCAGCCTTCCCCCCAAGTCATAACACTCATCAAGGGAACACTTAACAGCAGGGAAGGATGGGATGGGGCTACATGTTGGAGGGCTTTGGTTGCAAATGCCAGGAGCCTGGGAACAAAATGGGAGAACTGGAGGCCACCATGAAGGAGTAGAACCTAGACATTGTAGCAGTGAGAAAGACTTTGTGGAATGAGAACTATGCCTGGGAGACGGTGATCCCAGGGTATCGGTTGTTTAGGAAGGATCATGAGGGGGGAAGAAGGGGAAGGGGTGGCATTATATATCAGGGCAGGGATTGGGGCCATGGAAGGGCAGGATGGGGGGTAAACAGAAATAATGTGGGTCACCCTAGACAGGGGACGGGGAAAACCTGCGTGTTGGGGTAGTCTATTGGCCTCCTATGCAGGGGGAGGAAGGGGATAGGCACTTTGTAGAATCAGTAGCAAAAATGGCACGGAAAGGGGAAATTCTGCTAGTTGGGGGCTTAAACCTTCCAGACATCAACTGGGAGGCCCAGGCAGCAATCTCCGCAAGGAGCAGGGGCATCTTAGAGGCTCTTCAGGGCATATTCCTGCAGCAAAGAGTGAGTGAGCCCACTAGGGGTGTAAAACTGTTGGATGTGGTCCTCACAAATGGGGACAGTGTAGAGGAGGTGGAGATGGGGGAAGAGCTTGGCACCAGTGACCACAGGGCTGTTAGGTTCAGGGTGAGAGCAGGCAGGGAGAGGGTTAGGACAAGAACCAAGGTAATGGACTTCAGAAAGGCTGAGTGTCATGGAATGAGGAAGGTAGTTGGGGAAGAAATGTTGAGCATAGGGGATGTGCAGGGGGTGGAGGAATTATGGGCAGCCATCAAGAGAGGGGTATTTAAAGCCATGGACTCATGTATTAGAAGGGTAAGAAAGAACAGAAGACAGAGAAGACCTCTATGGTTCACTAGAAAGGTGGTGTTAGGGGTCAAGGAGAAGACTAGAGCATTCAAGAGGTACAGGAAGACACAAAAGGATGAGGACAAGGAAACCTACAGGGAAAAAAGAAAAGAGGCTGGGCAAAAGATAAGGAGGGCTAAGGAGGCCATTAAGGAGAGGATAGCGAAGCAGACAAGGAGGGGGGACAAAACCTTCTTTAGGTACATTGGAGAAAGGAGGAGGGCACAGCATGGATTGGAAGGATAAGGGGGTAAGTAGAACAATACTGGAAGGGGTCTTCGAAAAAGCAGAGGCATTAAACAGCTATTTCGCCTCAATCTTCACTGAGGAAAGGGAGGGTAGGGGACCAGGATGGGGTGGGGAGGGTAACAGCCACAGGCAGGTGGCTGTGGCAGAATTCACTGCTGAAGGAGTAAGGGAAGAGCTGGGTAGACTTATGGTAGACAAGGCAATGGGGCCTGATGGAATACATCCAAGGGTTCTCAAGGAGGTGAAGGATGAACTGGTGCCGCATCTGGCAAGGCTGTTTAACTTGTCCTTGGTCACGGGGTGGTGTCAATGGACTGGATGAGGGCAGAGGTGGTCGCACTACATAAAGGGGGGGCCGGAAGGATGAGGCCAAAAACTACCATCGTATTAGTCTTACCTTGGTGGTGGGGAAGGTAATGGAAACACTACTTAAGATCAGGTTGATAGAATACTTGGAGATGAATGGCATGCAGGATGACAAGCAGCATGGCTTCACCAAGGGAAGGTCCTGTCAGACTAACCTGATAGAGTTTTTCAATGGAGTGACACAGATAGTGAACCAGGGAGGAGCAGTGGACGTGGCCTATCTGGATTTCAATAAGGCCTTCAACACCGTTCCGCATGGTGGAATGGTACATAAGCTGGACAGACTAGGGGTGGACAACAGGATCACCAGATGGGTGGAAAACTGGTTGAAGGGAAGGAGTCAGATGGTGGTGGTAAATGGGGCACATTCCAAGGAACAGGCGGTGACCAGTGGGGTGCCACAGGGGTCAGTGCTAGGACCAATACTCTTTAACATCTATGTTAGTGACCTAGTGGAGGGCCTGTTCGCAGATGATACAAAGGTCTGCAATAGGGTGGATTCATCTAGTGGGGTGCAAGCCATGAGGCGGGACCTGGAGAGGCTGGAGAGATGGTCTGACACCTGGAAATTGAAGTTTAATACACAAAAGTCCTCTCTGATGCACATGGGGAGGAAGAATAGGAGGGAAACTTACTCCCTTGGGGGGCTGGTAATTAAGGAGAAGGAAACAGAAAAGGACCTGGGGATTATGGTATTGCGTGACCTCAAGGTGGGCAGCCAGTGTAGCAGGGTGGCGGGAAAGGCAAATGGAATGTTGGCCTGCATTGCGAGGGGTTTTAACAGCAAGAAGAGGGAGGTGCTAATGCTATTATACAGAACCATGGTTAGGCCACATCTGAAGTATGGGGTGCAGTTCTGGAGGCCTCACCTAAGAAGAGATGTTGAGCTGATGGAGAGGGTGCAGAGAAGGGCAACCAAAATGGTACAAGGGATGCAGGATGTACTCTATGAGAGAAGATTGAGAGGGCTGAATTTGTACCCTCTGGAGACTAGGAGGGAGAGGGGGGACATGATTGAGACCTTTAAGTATCTGAAGGGAATAAATAAGGTAGAGGGTAACTGCCTGTTCAAATTGAAGAAGGGAGTGAACAAGAGGGGACATAGCCTCAAACTGGAAGGTGGGCAATACAGAGATAATATCAGGGGGCAGTTTTTCACGGAGAGGGTGGTGGAGGCCTGGAACAAGCTGCCGGAGGAGGTAGTGGCAGCTGAAATGGTGGAGGGGTTCAAGAGGGCTTGGAATAGATTTAAGGCGTTGGGAAAAGAGGGTATAAGCATAACAGAAGGGGGGAAGTAGGGTGTTGGGCAGACTAGATGGGCTGTGGTGCCTTTCTCTGCCATCACATTTCTGTGTTTCTGTGTATATTGCCTCCATAATTTCAGACAATGATAACAGAGTCCTTATTAACTATAATGATATTTTAGGGAAGTTCCTAAACTTTTATTTGAACCTCTACTGTCCAATCCAAAACCCATCCTCCCCACAAAGAATAGAAGATTTTCTAAATGGATTTTCCTGCCCATGTTTGGACTAAATATGGGGGCATAACTTTTTAGTACCTATTTCAATACAAGAAATACAAGAAGCAATTAATAGCTTCTCTATTAACAAGGCCCCGGGCCCAGATAGCTTGATGACTAATTTCTATAAACCTTTTGTGATGCCCTTTGCTCCATTTTACAAACAGTTTATACTTTTATCTTATCCAGAAAGATCTCAGATCCTTCTCTC
Source organism: Neoceratodus forsteri (assembly GCA_016271365.2). Classification (NCBI taxonomy): domain Eukaryota; kingdom Metazoa; phylum Chordata; order Ceratodontiformes; family Ceratodontidae; genus Neoceratodus; species Neoceratodus forsteri. Next base: position 651,008,668 of record CM057450.1, on the reverse strand, counting down.
CTAGACGCTACAATAATCCTACTCCCAAAGCACAATAAACCTAAAGACAAAGTTTCAACCTATAGACCAATACCATTAATCATTTATGATGTTAAAATATTAACCCGCATTATAGCCGAAAGAATAATAAGCATATGGCAGCCACTTATTAGTAGACAGCAAGTAGGCTTTATGGCCCAGATATTCAAACTGCGCCCAAAAAGTGCACAATAGCATGAGCAAGCGCAAGTCTATTGTGCCCATGCGCAAGAGATGCAATATTCAAAAACGGAGCAGGCCAAATTGCGCCTACAGCCGACGACTGAATATCGCACCACCTGCACCATAGCCCAACTAGGGAGGGGAAGCTGAGCAGATCTGATGCGCCATAGCACAACAAGGGATGTTCAGATGAGCAGTTCAGAGGCGCCATAGCGCAACCAGGGAGCCCCCCAGCTGCGGAGCAATGTAACTGCACAATCAGGGAGGTAGGGGCCCACCGCCCATGCCACAGATGGGCACAGGAACACACAGCAGAACAGACATTGTTCCCCAACTCCCCAAGCACAGCACAACTAGGGGAGGGCTGGAATAACCACTGGCCCATGGAGACAAGCAACCAACCCACAGCCTGGCCATGGTGCCCCATCACACCTACCGGCAAGCTGTAGCTGGCACACAAGGAGGGCAGACCACCCTGTGCCACATCATCCCCACCAGTGCACAGCACACCCTGCACTGTGACCCCCAGACCCTCCCCCATGAGCAGTGACCACCACTGCAGGAAACCCCATGCATGCCACCACCCCCACTGTGTCAATGCAACCCTGTGCACCACAGGACCATGCAAGCCAGCCCCACCACGAGCACCCATCAGTGGGTTGTAGCACATGGCAATGCAACAACGGCAGACACAGTGCCACCACGCACAGTCCCCCCAAGGTACTGCTGAGAGACCGACCATGCGTTGGCACAAGAGGTACCCCACATGGGACAGGCGTGCCTATGACACCACCACCACCAGTGGTACAGTGCCCTGCACAGTATTCCAGTGACACACCCCGACCCACCACTGGCCACAACAGCCAGCACAGACACCCACAGTGGTGCGTGGAAGCATGCACCACACCAGATGCCACACAGGGTATGGACAGACACCCACCTATACCCAAGGGCACAACACAGGGACGCAGTGGTGGAGCAACCAAGCCCCCAGTGTGGGCCCATGTAAGCGGTGTACACACAATGCTCAGTCCACCATGGCTTTGGAGTGCCAGCCACCCTGTGCAGGCACTGTGGACCTGCACAACACCAGTAGTCACCCGGAGTACAAGCCACAGGCAATGCGGCACATCCCCTGCAACACACACAAGCCACAGCATGGAGGTGGGACAATGACTGTGTTGCCCACAGTGCCACCCGAGCCAGGTATGTACCACACCAGTGACAGGGGCAACCCAGCAAAGTGACGGGTACAGTGTCCGTCCTGCAGGGAATGCCACCACTGACATGCCAGCGGACCGTGCAGTTCACAGACAGGCATGTGTGTCTGCTGCACAGGCCATGGATGGGCCGATGGGTGCGCCATGGACACAGAGCATGAGCCATGGACCACTGCACACAGTCATCCAGTGCACAGGGAATAACACACACAACACAGACACTGACTGATATCTACTCCCACACCATAGTCACCTCCACACGGACACACACACACACACACCCATGACTGCACCACCCCTGACGCCATGCACACCACTGCAGCTGAGCACCTATAGCCTGCTGCAAATCAGAGACCACCACAGTATTCATATCAAATTCAAATGTATTGTAAATATAAAAGTGAACTATGTACAACAATAAAAACTATATACAAGCTTGGGGGGGACACAAACAAGGTGGGGTGTGTAGGGGAAAGGGGTGGACAAATGGGATGGGATAGAAGGGTTGTGAGGGTGGGTCCAGGGGGGTAGGGGAAGTAATGGACCGAAGGACTTTCATCAGGACCACTGTTCCTGGCTCTGGGACCTCCGGCCTCTGTGCCTCTGGAGCACCCCCATTGTGTCCAGCCTCCTTAACTCAATGTCTCCTAGCCGATGCCTGTAGTCGCCAGTAAAATACACTGGTGTGTCCTAAGGATGTCTGCAGAAGTCAGCTACTGACTCCCAGTGTGCCCTTGCAACGTCTGGAGAAGTCACTTATATATTTTAATATATAGTGTAACAGAATATAATATATATTTGACTGCATAGCACCGTTGGAAAGGTGATTTTATGCTGAACAACTTTGTCACTGATATTTTGTGCATATCATGTATACTTTTGGAGTTATTTGCATTTGTTTATGGTATGGTGTGTATGGCTTATGTAGCCTGTTTTAGTGACAAAAATATATTTTTTTGCTGTTTCAACCAGCTTAAAAAAAACAACAAAATTACATATTATTATTTGCATACCACCATTGGGAAGGTAATGTTGTGCTGAACAACTTTGCAATTGATATTTTATGTATATCATGTATACTTTAGGAGTATTCACATTTGTTTATGGTATGGTGTGTATGGCTGACATGTTTTCCATCAAGATTCACCCAAGCAGCTTGAATAAAATTCACTTTTTTGGCACTTCAGTAGGTATAAAATAAAAACTGTATTGATTACAACTGGTTGCATAGCACCATTGGAAAGGCATTTTTGTGCTCATCAACTTTCATGCGGATACTTTGTGTGTATCATGTATACTTTTGGAGTTATATGCATTTGTTTATGATATGGTGTATGTGGCTGAGATTCATCCCTCAAATCTCACCAAAGCACCTTGACTAAAATGGGGAAAAATTACGTTTTATAGTAAAAAGATATCTTTTTTTTAACAAACATAATATTAAAACACCATCTAATGTCTGTATGCTTAATTTGGTGTTGATATTTTACATTTTCCAACAAAAAATGGCTTATGTTGCCCTTTTTTAGTGAAAAAAATATTTAGTTTGCTCTTTCGACCAGCAGAGAAAAAAAACCAAAATTACTTATTATTACATGCATGCCACTATTGGAAAGGCAATTTTGTGCTGAATAACTGTGCCACTCATACTTTGTGTCTAGCATGTACAGTTATTGAGCTATTAGCATTTGTTTGCGACATGCTGACTATGGCTTGATTTTGCTTAGAAAGGCCCAGGATTCACTGTTAAAAGTATACAGGAGATTCAGGAGACAAGTGGTGTAATCTCAGAGTAAGCCTGTGGAGGCAATGAGTTAAGATGTCGAGGGACTCGTGGGCCAGCTGTAGGAGCTCCCATAAGGCATCCCGAATGTCCCTGAGATGGCGTGTACCTAGGACAAGGGAGCACAGACAATAGGTGTGAATGCACAACCCCATACAGCCCGCCCACTGTGCATGGCATACGGCCATGGGACATACCACTGTGATGGTGTGTGACCACCCACAGTGATCACGTCCACAGGATCTGCCCACCCAGGCGCATACAGCCATGCGGATCGCTGCACACACCCACCAGCCATGTCACGCACAGCACCACTGTGGCCATATAGTGACATGGCTATGTGGTGCAAAGGCAGTGGCAAAGCCATGCACCTGGTGCATGCATGGACCACCAGTGACGCACACCCAGAGATGCATTGCCACTGGACAGTGTTGACTGTAACAAGTTGCGTGCATGGCAGTGATGTCGATGAATGGTGGCCATGCCCCGCTGCCCACTCTGTCACACAGCATGCAATACTAATCATGGATGTATGGCACTCACCCTCATCGGGCTGGTCAGGTGGGCGTTGATGGCCCTCGCTCCGCCTGGCTGCATTGTCGTCCCCCCTCCGCCGCTCTGCCCGCAATCTGCGGAGTTCGTCCAGGCCTGTGGGGAAAAAGGAGAGAAAAACATCAGTACATTCCCTATGCAAAGTCCCCCTGCCCCAGTGTGTGCCTCCCACCCAGCCAGACCCACCTCCCACCCCACACCCTGTGAACACCGCCATGGCCAACCCCATACGGTCCCTCCCCTATGTGCTGGACACATACAACACCGTGACTCATATGGACAATAAAGTGTGTTGACAGAACCCCTACCTGGACGTGGCACCGTGTCCCTCCTGGCACATGCCCGCAGTCGGGCCAGTAGCTCTGGCTCCCTCCTGCGCAGGTCACCATAGCGGTGCCTGCACTGCTCTGCATTATGACCCCATCCTGTGGCCTCTTCCAGAGCAGTGGCCACCTCCTGCCACACCTGGGTCCTGGCTCTGTCCGGGGGGGCCTCCCCGAAGAGAGGCCCATGGTGTGGCTCAACAATGGCCATCAGATTGGCCAGCTCAATTGCTGTCCACTGTGCTGCCCATCTGTGCGCCATTCTAGCAGCTATAGTAGGCAATATGGCACTCTGCAGTGTGGCTCCCCACGTGCAGATGCTGCACGGTACAGCGCTGCCATTCCCTAGCATGCTGTTACCGAACAGCACAATAGAGGGGCACCTATGCCTGACGCATGGCGCCAAGGGGGCAAAGGTCAGGCACAGGGTCAAGGGTCTCTGACGCAAGGCCACGCACAGCGCCATCAGATGACAATGCGTGTAGCGCGATTGGCTGCCTTTGTGCCAGCGCCATAGCGGACTACCGAGCAGTTGGGCCATTGTGCCTATGATGGCCAGTGCCACAGTGCCATGTAGTGACCATCACTATAGTGCCACTGGCACAATGGTGGTCATGCCCTGCATTGCCTACCATGCTAAGCATGTCATCAGCACGGCAGTCAGCAACCCGGGCATGCTCAGTGAGGTGTACTACGCATGTCACAGGACTGCACCATTGTCTCAGCATGTTCAACACAATTGCACAAAATTCAACAGCGCGATATTCAGCCGTCATATGCATATCATCTGATCAGCCATTCAATGGTGCAGCACTGCAATTTGCATCTACTTAAAGTTGCTCCTCGCCTCATTTGCATGGATTGCTCTATAAAGGTGCGACAATGTGCTGCAGTGGCCATAGTCGGTTATTGCAGTTTATTGGTGAGTTGCATGCTGTTTGGGAGTGTGGACTGTGGATTCAGGGACATGCATGGGACTGCACAGTCACAGGTAACAACTGCCATTCTTACAGGCTACATAATGACCGAGCAGGTTGTTGGAGAGGAGGAAAACAGTGGTGGGAGGAGGAGGAGGCCGAACTTTACAAAGACTGAAACCGAGGCCCTGTTCGAGGACTACCTGGATCAGGAGCTACTGCTCAGTGGACGGTGGAGAACTCCTCAGGCCCATGCTGCTGCATGGGAGGAGGTGCCACGTGCCATGAACCTGCATGGCAGCCACCAGCACTCCGTGCAGGAGTGTAAGAAGAAGATGGGCATGGACAGGAGGAGAGTAAAGGAGAAGGTGGCTGCCATCAGGGCAGCACATGCTGCAACAGGTGGGGGACAGCCGGAGGTGGTACAGCTGACCCTAGTGGAGGACAGGCTTGCTGGAAGCATGCAGTGCAGTGCCATTGAGGGTGTTCCAGGTGGTGGCTTCCAGACGAGTGGTAGCCCATCACTGCATGGTAAGTCATGGTCTGTCTATGGGGGGCGCAGGGTAGGTCACATGCAGTAATGCGACTTTGCTTTCCCTTACAGATCCTAAGCATCTGCATGAGTCAGCGGTGGTGGGTCTGTCCACTGCAGACAGTCAGATGGAGTCGGAGGTGGGACCATCCACCTTCACAGGTATATGTGGATCATTGCAACAGTGAGGCCACCTGGCTGTCCACACTGATGTCATTGTGACAGGTGTAGAGGAAGCCCTGCCTATGTCCCAGCACGCTGGCATCCATGGATGCCAGCACGCTGTGGCTGTGGCCAGGGCAGAGTCCGGCACCAGTGATGATGACACGACCATCATGGGCAGTGACACGTGTGTGCCACAGGATGGCCACACAGCAGGGCAATTCGCCCCCATGGCTGTGGGTGGTGCTGCCATGGAGGCCTGCATGTCAGCACAGTCCCAGGCTGTGCCTGTCAGCACCAGTGGGGCAGCACTGGTGTCTATTCAGGACAGTGGGACTGTTGCGGCCACTGCGGTGGCACCACTGAGCCCTGGGGTGTGGCTGCTGGAGGGGCAGCATCAGCAGTCGCCCACTGGGCTTGGGGTTACAGGGTTCAGCGTCGGCGGCTGTGCACCACCTGTGGACATGCCCAGGCCTGGTCCTGGTGCGCAGCACCCACCCTCAAGGGGTGCTAAACATCAGGGCCTTGCACACCCTGAGGGACAGGATGCCGAGGAGGCTGATGACCTCTTGGATGAGCACACCTGCCTACTGCGAGCATCAGTCCAGCAGCAGATGCAGTTTGCGATGTTCGTGGATGCACTGCATGTGGCTCTGGAGTGGGCAGAGGAGCATCGCAGCAGGGACACCGCACTGATCCTAGCAGCGATGGACCGTTTGCGGGAGGATGTGACTGCTGCCATTGACAGGCATGCACAGGCATTCATTGCTGTCATGGCCACAATGGGCACACAGTCAGGTGCCCATGCATCGCAGACACCATGCAGTGCACTATCCACTCCCCATTCCCGGCATCGTGCGACTCCCACCCTGTTGATGCCGGGTTCAGCTGTGGGCATCCCGAGCACTCCTGGTGCAGGCATGTTCGGTGTGCTGCAGACCCCTACGCGAGCATGATTGTGTTCACGCAGTGGAACCCTTGGGGGACCATCAGTGCCACCCCATGAGGTAGTGGTCAGCCTGCTAGTGCTGGCGGGTCTCGGCAGGGCTGCCCACGCATCCATGGTGGCCGTGGCACTGTGTCACGTGACTGACCTGTCTTCCAGCACGGCTGTCTGGTGCTGCCCTGTGTGCATTGTGTGTGTCAGTGGGCAGTGCACGGGTGGGTACCCGGCCCTGCATGCGGACACACAGTCCACCTGCACACCCTCCAGGCTGCTGTCCGCAGTTGCGTGTGCATGATGATGCCTGCATTGTGCTGTACACCAAAGTGCAATGGTGCTCAGCATCTGACACACGCACATGGACAGGCAGTGGGCGTGGTGGCCTGTGGACATGTGTGTTGCTAGGGTGTGCATTCTGGGTCAGTGTGCCTTCTGCCCTCTGTGCACGTTTGTTGCGTTGTGTGTGTGTGTGTGTGTCCTTCGGCATGGCATGTTAATCCTCATCCATCCCTGGTTGTCGGTGTGCCTCTGTGCCCAGCCACTTCCCTTGACGGCATGCACCCCTGGTGTGTGTCCATGCGTGTTTGTGGGTTGTGCCTTGGCCACTGGTGGTTGCGCATGGCTCCATGACTTACCTGGGTTGGCTGAAGTGCTCCTCCGTGATGGTGTCCCGGTGCAGCTGTGCCAGCCGGAGCAGTCGGGGGGTCCCGTTGGCCAAGGGGGGGCTGCCCATCACCATCATCACCGGTGTCCTCATCGTCCCCATCGCTGTCCCCCTCTTCGACCTGTATGGCTATCCCACATTCGTTGGCCATGTTGTGCAAGATGCGACAGGCCAGGAATATCCCGCAGGCCTTTGAGAGGCTGTACTGTAGGGCACCGCCGGAGGTGTTCAGGCAATGGAAACATGCCTTCAGCATCCCGAACACCCGCTCGATGACATTACGTGTGGTGGCATGTGCCTCATTGTAGTGTTGCTGCGATGGGGTCACGGGCCGCTGGTAGGGTGCGAGCAGCCAGGGATAGAGTGGGTATCCATTGTCACCTGTGTGTAGAGGGTGGAGGTTAGTTTTGTGATCAACATCACCCTGTCCCAGGCCATGTAGGCCACTACCCATGCCACCTCTGGCCATGCCCCCCCAGGCCCTATGGTTGTCCATGTGGTTTGCATACTCACCCACTAGGTGTGCAGTGGGGATGTCCCCACTCTCGAATCTGTGGCACAGTGCCGACTGGTGCCAGATGAAAGAATCATGTGCTCCCCAAGGGTGTGTGGCACAGACATTGATGATGCACCCGCTGGCATCGCACACCACCTGGCAGTTGATGCTGGCATAGCCCTTGCGATTCATGTATGCATCCCGTCAGAGCCAGATGGTAGTGCGTGTGGGCCACATGGGTGCAGTCTATTCCCCTAGCATGCCAGGCATACGTGCTACCCTGTGGAACTCCTGTATGTTTGCTGTGCGCTCTGCTGCTGTGCTGGGGAAATAGATGTACTCCTCAGCATGTGGCAGCAGTGCGCTGAGGAATTGGATGAGGTGGCATGATGTGGCCGACTGGGTTATGCCTGTGGTGTCCCCAGTTGGTCTCTGGAAGGTACCCGTGGCGAGTAGGCACATGCAGGCTGTTACCTTGATTTCCACTGACAGGGCATGGCTCCATCGTGTGGGTGCCTGCATCACATCACTGCGCAGCTCACAGAGCCACCTCAGAATTGCCCTGTTCAGGTGGTACTGGCTCACAATCTCAGTATCAGTGTACAGCTCAAAGCTGGTGTGGGCTCGGTACTGCCTGTTGGGGGCATACCACCGATGGGCCCTTCCACGGCCACGCCCCCCTGCCGCCCGCCTTCTCACCCCCCTCATTATGGCCTCCATGTGGAAGGTGGCACTGGCCATATCCCTGGCTTTTGTTCACCCCCGGCAGCTGTTGCTGTATTCCCCCCGCTGTCCTGGCTGCTACCTCCCCTGCACCGGGTACACCTGCCTGTGCTGGCCTCTGTGCTGTGTGGCTCCCCACACCTTCCCTATGCCTGGCTGTTCAGAGTGACCTTTCCCTGGTCTGCCCTGTTTGTGCCTCCTGCCCTGTCTGTCTGCCTCTGCCTCTGACACATGTGGCTTCCCTGTAGCGTTCTTGTGCCTCTTCCTTGTTCCTTTTTATTTTGGCTCATTTCCGCTATGGGTCAACTTCCGCTTGCTCCACTATTGCGCATGGCGCAAGTCTTTGAATATCACACTGCGCCATTTATGCATGGTTCCTCCCCCTTCGGTTGCTCATGCCTTCATTATCACTGCGCTGTTGCTCAGCATGATTTCGGGGGCACAACTGCCTCCTGCTGAATATCGCAGAATGGCACATTTTTGGACTTGCACAGGCGCAGCACTATTGTGCATGGCTCAACTCTTTTGAATATCTGGGCCTATATCTAAAAGGCAAGCTGCAGACCAACTGAGAAAATTGTCTCATGTCTTCTCCATGTCCAGGGAGTCCAAGCATCTGATGAGTAAATTCTATATGGGGTGGGCAAGAGAGGGAGCAGTGCTGGTTGGGGGGGTCACAAGTAGCAGGACTGAAGAGACACAGAATTTTTCTTAAACTGGTGCAGCAAGCAGTCTTTTTGTTGCATGATTTTTATTTGCACCAAACAGCATAGGGATGAAAGAAAAGTAATGGGAACAAAACATGCCTACCAAATTTTTTTTATATATTTTTAATTTATTTAAGTCTCAGATTACACATACCTTTGAGCTAAGAGCTCTTAAAACAAAGGTTCTACATCAGTAGAAAGTACTGCAGATTAAACAGGGCAGTAAACAACGGTACAAATAAAGTGAATATAGGAGGTACAAAAATCATAATTGACAGCCAATGTAATCCAACAGAGACACATTGTGCTAAACAGTTTCAGGCACAGGTAACTGCATACAGCACATAGAATATCAGCCAGAAGACTTTGTCAAGACAAACAGGGCACAGGGTGAGGAAGGGAAGGGAAGGGAAATGGGATGGTGGGCAGGGAAGAGTAAAAGAGGGGTGTCAGAAGGATGGCATGGGGAGAGGCAGGGCAAGGAGAGATGGGGAGGAAGGGTGGCAAGGGGGGTAGGGTAGATGAAATGAGGAGTAGGAGACAAGAATGATGAGTTACTTTATGAGAAGATGAGTGTTAAGGTTGAGTTTTGGGAATAAACATAATTAAAGGAGACAATCACAGGTGCTGCCTGTAGAGAGTAGTGAATGGGCCTAGCTTAGTTTCAGAAGAGATGTCACTGTTGAGAGCATTAATCCAGAGGGGGGTCCTGTAGGCGAATGATCTTTGCCCCTAACTGGTTTGGTGGTAAGGGACCTGTAGGAGCTGAGATACAGAACCTTGGGCACAGCAAGGACTTTGAGGAGTGCTTAGTAGATCTTGAACTCTTGGAGGAAAGAGGTCTAAGGTTGTTTGCTTGGCCATCAGGCACGTTTGGTGTTTAATGTGATTTTTAAGCTGTAGCCACCCAGTTTGGGCATAGAGGTCACATGTGGGGGTGAGACGGTGTGCTCCTGAGATGAGATGACATGCCTTTTTAAGAGTAGTGGAGATACTCTGAAGGGAGGTATCAGTAGCAGAGCCATAGATGATTAGTCCATAGTCAGTTATGGAAATGACAGAGCTTTGTACAGCTCTCCTTAGGGCTTCAGGGATCAGAGATCGCCTGTGTCTGTAGAGTAGATCAATATGAATATTTACAGCTTTAGCAACATTGTCTATATTCACCCCATATGATAAGTTGCTGTCTAGGGTGACACCAAGATACTTGAAGACGTGTACCTGTTCAAGAAGAATATTAGTGATAGTGAGAGGATTTTGTCTGTGTTTGTTATGGGAGCTGCTGAAGAGCACAAGCTCATTATGTTTGCTTGTACGCATGTGCAAGAAACATAGTGCCATCATCGGAGATTTCGGAGGTGTGTCACCTCCTCCTCCAATTCAGTCAGTGCGCTGGCAGGCGCGGCCCCTGTAAGCCAATGCATGCTGGAGCTGTCTATGACAAGCTCCAAAATGCAGTGGCATACAGTTGAAAGAAGCTCACGCTTGAATGAGCAGCGATAAGATCTGGCTGCTCACGCAGCAGCTCCCCTCCCCACACTACACACACCATACAGGGCTTGCGTGCCCCAAGACGCATCGCCACTGTATAGCCGACGGTGCCCATCCCCGTGGGCTGTGTGCGCCCTCCGCCCTCCCCCAAAAGCCTTCTGAAATGCAACGCTCGGTGCCCACCCCAGCGTGGCAACCATGATATAGCCGACGGGGTGCCCAATCCCCGTCGGATCCACTTTCCTAATCCCCCAGTAGTAAGTGCCACGCTGGAGCCCACCCCAGTGTGGCAAGCGATCACCAAACCCCGGCAGGGGTACCCAATCCCCGTCAAGTTGAACACCAACCCGTCTTGTGCCACGCTGGGAGCCCACCCCAGCGTGGCAAACGCCCCACGTTGTCCGTTTTACCGCAAAGAAAAAGAGTCCCCGTAGTCTCCTGGCCCCCTCCCACAACCCGCACCCACCCAGCACCTGCCCTCCGCCTTCCCTACACCCCCTCTCACCCCATACTTACCTCCGGACCTCGGCGTTGATGATCTTCGTGGACCGGGAACACGCCTGCACCTTCAAAGCCAACCGCGAACTGAGAAAATGCCGGTAAGCTGTATAATGGGCTAGATAGGGGTTTTCAACTTTGTTGCATATCTCAGACATTTTTGGGAATTTTTGCACCAAATTTTCAACATGGGGGGTTTTGGGACCCCTTCTCATGAATGATGTCACTGTCATGGCGTTATTCGGGCCCGAAGGGTGATTTCGCAGTCACTGCGCAAAATCACCCTTCGGGCCTGAATAACACCATGACAGTGACATCATTCATGAGAAGGGTCCCAAAACCCCATGTTGAAAATTTGGCGAAAAATTCCAAAATGATTGTTTTACGAGCATTGTACAGTTCCTATGCACGCTCATAAGTTCACGAATTTTCAATATTTTCACTCCAGATTTTCAACATTGCCATTTTACCACACCTTCTTATGAGTAGTACAGCTGTCATTTTTCACATCTCACCCAAAATGTGTTTCCACCCATGTAGCGCACAATGGTGCAGTCGGTATGCGAAATCAGTGTATGGGACAAATTAAGAAAGTCACTGTGACACTGTTCATGAGCAGAGGTCTTAAAATGGCTATGTTGAAAATTTGGTGAAAAAATTCCTAAAAATGGCTGTTTTACAAGCGTACGCTGCGCAGTTCCTATGCACGCTTGTAAGTTCGCGAATTTTCAATATTTTCATTCCAGATTTTCAACATTGCCATTTTACCACACCTTCTTATGAGTAGTATAGCTGTCATTTTTCACATCTCACCCAAAATGTGTTTCCGCCCATGTAGCGCACAATGGCGCAGTCGGTGTGCGAAATCAATGTACGGGACAAATTAAGAAAATCACAGTGACACTGTTCATGAGGTGAAGTGTTAAAATGGCTATGTTGAAAATTTGGTGAAAAAATTCCTAAAAATGACTTTTTACGAGCGTGCATTGCACAGTTCCTATGCATGCTCGTAAGTTTGCAAATTTAATATTTTCACTCCAGATTTTCAACATTGCCATTTTATTACACTTCCTTATGAACAGTACAGCTACAATTTTTCATATGTCACCCAAAATGTGTTTTCGCACTTGTAGTGCACAATGGTGCTGTTGGTGTGCGAAAGCAATGTTTAGGACAGAGTAAGAAAATCACAGTTACACTGTTCATGAGCAGAGGTCTTAAAATGGCTATGTTGAAAATTTGGTGACAAAAGTCCATAAAATGACTGTGATATGAGAGAGCATTTCCCAGTTTCCACGCACCCTCGTTACTTCATGACTTTGTAATATTTTCAGTCCAGATTTTCACCAGTGACATTTTTCCACACTTCCTTATGAACAGTACCCTAGCTGTCATTTTTCACAACATGGCTGAAGTGTATTTTCACATTTTCAATGCAGAGATGCGTGGTCGTTGTGGGAAATCATTGTTCGGCACAGATAAATAAAAATACAGTGACACTGTTCATGATCGGAGGCACCAAAATGCCTGAGTTGACAATCTGCTGTAAAAAATCCCCAACCTAATTATATTACGGGTGTGCTTTGCACAGTTTCTATGTACGCTCGTGACTTCACCATTTTTTTAAATATTTTTACTACAGATTTGCAACATTGCCATTTTTTACACCTCCCCATGAACAGTACAGCTGTCATTTTTTACATCCTGTTCAGAATGTTTTTGCACCTGTGGTGCTAAATGCCGTAGTCACTGTGCATAAGCAGCTTTCGGCTAACAAACTGATATTCCCCCTGTTCATGAGGTGGGGTCACAAAACAAACATGTTGAAGATTTGGAGGAAAATACCAACGAATGCCTGAGGTATTAGGGTTTCCAACTATAACGCCCAACCCTGTAGAGAATGACAGGCATCAGGGGTGTGACTTGGGATTCTTGCCTGTGATGCTCATACCATTCCACACCCTGCAGTCAGTGAGAGGCATTGAGGTATGCCTTGGACTCTTTGGCCCAAAACTTCACCCCATTCTCCTCTCTCGCACCCACATCTCACCATATTTCCTAATGAAATGGGAGTGCGCATGAGCCAAAGACCCCAAGGAACACTGACACTTGTCAGTGTCTGCAGGGTGGGGTGTGGTGCAATGGCATGGCCGTTATGCCTGACGACCCAAACGCACACCCCAATGCTTGTCACTATCTGCAGGGTGGTGGTGGGGTTGGCTTCAGTTCAATACTTCACTGCCATTCCTATTACACAGCTCTGTAACTTCTACACTACCACTGCCAATGCCAGCAAGCAAACATTCGGCATTGACAAATGCTTGTTTTTTTTATAGTTTAGTATCAGCTTGTAATTACTAAACCATTTCTCTACAGAGGCAAATCCTAGCTGCAGCTGGCTTTCAAGGGGTAAAGGCTCTGGGTGACTTGTGTATATCACGGCATCATCTTTGTATAGTAGGATTTGTTCAGGGCAGGAGCTTGCAAGACTGTTTAGGAAGAGACTAAATAGAACTGGGCCCAAGATGAGCCCTTGAGGAACCCCAGTGTGAACAGGTCTTGAGTCAGAGAGGACTTCAGCAATGTTGACTTGTTGAGTGCGGTTGTCCAGATAATTTTTAAACCAGGGTGGCCAGCCCAGTGGTGCTGAGGGTTGAGGCACTGAACGCCACACCTCACGCCATGCTGGCGAGCCGGGTTTGGGAATGATCCCGGGCCACTAGGGGTCGGCAGGGGAGAGAGAGGATCGAGCGTCTGGAGGACTGCTCTCCTCTCTCGGGGGGATCCAGGTAACTGCCTAGCATTGCAGCAGCTCCCCGGTGGAGACCAGAGGCACTGCAATGCTTAGGGCTAGCATAGGGGGATGCAGAGTCATGACGGACATGCCTGGTGTCTTTGCACGCTCGGGCTCCACTAGAGGGAAGGAGGGAAGGGCATAAATAAAGAAAATCCCCATCCTCGGGAATAGGTGATGGCACCACTTCCCACAGCCACACTCCACTAGCTGGACCCTCTCCACTCCTGGGCCGAACCCAGCCCAGCCTGAATTTTACATAAAGCACCCTGGGCAGAAAGGGTGGTCCTACCTCAGGGGGCTCACAGCTGGGGAGATAGCTGGGGTGGTGCCAGGAGGAAGAGGAGTTTCAGGCTCGGAGATAGAGCTGGGAGACCAGTGGATCCCAGAGAGAGTTCCCCAGGTGACGGTGCTATAAAAATAAGTTAAAAAAATAAAGACTTTTAAACCAGGTAGTAGAATCAGGGGAGAGACCAGCATTAAGTAGTTGTTCCAGTAGTAGAGGGTGATGGACCGTGTTGAATGCTGTCATCACGTCGATGAAAGTAGCACCAACTATTTAACCATGATCCAGGGAACTGTGCATAGAGCCAATGAATTCTATGAGGGCAGAGGTGGTGCTATGTCCTTTTCTGAACACATGTTGTTGGGCACATTGGCTCTTATGCTTGTAGAGATAGTCAGTAAGCTGGTCAGTGATGATGCATTCAAGAGCCTTAGAGAGAGTCGGTAGTATGGTGATAGGCTGGTAGTTCACATGAAGAGTCCTATCACCACTTTTGCAGACCGTGGTAACCGTGGCTGATTTCCATTTATTGGGGAACTGTGCAAGTCTAAGTAAGAGGTTAAAGATCCAGGTTAAAGGTGCTAACACTTCCTCAAGAGTGAGGGATAGGAGTTTGAGGTCCAGGGAGTCCCCACTGTGTCCAGTTTTGCCAGTAGCTTTATGGATATATATTCAGGCTTCCTGCAGTGAGATTACTTTGAAGTAGAAAGGCGGGGGATTAGACAGTGGGGAAGAGCTTACAGGATAGGTCGGAGTGACATCTGCCTCAAAGAAGTCTGGTGGAAGAACACTGCTAAGATCTGTGAATGCGCCATTAAAGGTACTGGCAATAGTTAGGGGGTTCAGTGTTGTGGCCCTTCCAATGCCAGGTAAAGTGGGTGATGTTTTCTGGGTTTTCCCTGTAACCTCTTTGATATTGTCCCAGAAAGCTTTACCTTGTAGTATTCATTTTCTCATGGTAGATGGATGTTGTACAATAATTCCACACTCTCTTGTATTGCTGAATGTCTGATTGCATGCCAGTGGCACAAGCCCATTGCCAGAGGTGGTCCCTAAGTTTCATATGAGCTAATAAGTATGCAGTGAGCCAGGAGTTAGAAGGGCATTTGATTTTCTACTTTTTTAGGGGTACATGGGAGTCACAGGCAGCATTAAAGGTGTCGATGAAATAATCAAGTGCCGTGTTTACATCCTTTGCACTGTAGACAGGAGTCCAATCTTGCACTCTAAGGAGGGATTTGAGGGATGCAAGATGACTTCATGGTAGAACCTTGATAGTGATTGCCTCTGGTAAAGGTTTGCAGAATTTTTGCATGCGCAAATGTCAGGGAATGGTCACTGAGTGTATCTGGCAGGACAGTGGTGTTAGAAATGCAGTTGGGGTCATTGGTTAGGATTCAATCTAGTAGGCTGTTTGATCCAATTTTGTAGTTGGATCTAGTTGGGGAGTCTACCAGCTGGAAATAGTTTGTGGCAGATATGGTATCCTTAAAGTTCCCATTCTCAGGTGCAAGACAACTAATATTAAAATCTCCCATCAGAATTAACTCCAAGCCAGGGGGTTGATTCCTGATGAAGTCCATGACAGAATTGTGAACCTTCCCCTACTCTTTAGGGGTGATGTACACTGGTGCTATATTAAGTTTCTTATTATGGGCACCTAGCAGAGTTTTGATAGCTGGTAATTGTGTGAATGAACCATCAGTTGGTATCGGCAGGGGATGTCACATAAGTGACTCTTTGAGACAGATTGTACATCCTCCACCTCTCTTGGTAGTCCTGTCTAGTCTGAGGATGGTGTATCCCAGGAGGGCAATATCCATGTCAGGGATTTTTGGAGTGAGCCATGTTTCAGAAATTGACAAGGCATCTGGGCTGTGTTGGTTAACAAAGACTTGTAGAGCATCCAGCTTAGGGAGGAGATTGCAGATGTTCAGAGCAGCAAGCGAAAGTAACCCTGGCCGCATTAACAAGGATGTCTTATATGATGTGCTGGGGCCAGGGTTTGGGTGAATAAACAACAGTAACAACATAAGTAAAAGTCTGAGCAGGCATAATCTTATCTGCCTGAAGGTAAGTCTTGCCATCCACCTCTGTCTGGCATCACAGCTTGGTGGTTGTTGTTAGTAATCCCAGAGGGTGGGCAAGAGGGATAGAGGGGAGAGTAATAAAGTATGGGTGCATGATACCTATACCTGATGTTAATCTTCAAATCAGTCAAAAGGCATAGGGCTACTATGTGCTGAGACAGGATTAGAGGCAAGAGTCCCAGTGGTAAGGAAGATTATGTTGAGCATGTAGGAGGGAAGTTGGGAGGGGTAGCAGGCTCCAGGTATGCTTGTATGTGATATCAGTAATGCAAGCAGGAAGAAACAAGGGAGCAGACAGGACAGCATCATTGTATTTAGGTAGAGACTTGAAGGGAAAATGGAGGTCAGAGATGGAAAGGGGGAGTGGGACTGAGGAGTAAACAGACTCTGGAGCTCAGCTCAGGCAAGAGGAGCAGAGGTGATTATAGGAATTGGGAACTATTTGAAGAGCAGATTAGTTGAGCTGAGGTAGCTTTAAGACAGAAGTAGGTCCCATGTAAACAATCTGAGGAACCTATTTCAGCCAGAGAGGGAGTGGGAGGCAAAGGGAGATTGCTTAGGTGTATTTAATTAAGGCTGAGGGTGGGGGAGGGGGCAAGCACAAAACTATGTTCCTGTGAGAGCCCAGGAGCCATGGGCTGAATAGAAAAGGAACAGGAGCCAGTCAGGTCAAAAGCCATAGAAAAGCAGCAAATAGGATGAGAGTTTGTGCAGGCTATGGCCAATGGGAGCTCTGAGGTGCTTTCCAGGCTATGTCTAGAGGCTTACCCAGCTTGGAGCTGTTGTATGGTCGATTGCAGTGGTGGTGGCACTGGCAGCTGGCTTCACCAGCCTCAGCCACTAGAGGAGCGATAGATTGCTCAGTCAAGGGAT
Organism: Neoceratodus forsteri; assembly: GCA_016271365.2. Classification (NCBI taxonomy): domain Eukaryota; kingdom Metazoa; phylum Chordata; order Ceratodontiformes; family Ceratodontidae; genus Neoceratodus; species Neoceratodus forsteri. Next base: position 650,991,413 of record CM057450.1, on the reverse strand, counting down.
GACCTAAAGGGAGAGAACTGGAGCAGGGAGTCACTAGATGAGTTATGGGAAATAAAAGCATAGGCAGAGAGCTAAATCAGGGGGTGGGAAGAGGAACAGAAAAGACAAAAGCCTAAAAGTTTGGTGGTGGGGGTGGCAGCCAGACCACTAAATGGCTAGCAGTTTAGGAGTTGCACAAAGGTAAGGAATAAGAGGAAAAATTAACAGAATTTGAGTGGGGGCAGGGGCTAGAGGAAGACAGAAGGGCAGGGAGAGCAGAGAAAAGACTGGGCTCAGGGGAGTGAGAGGTTACAGAACAAAAGTGAAAGGGAAGAGCTGGCAGTCACAATTTTCCCAAATAGACAAACCCCAGTAAACAAATTCAGCAGTTAAACACAAAATTCACATAGCAGTACAATATTCCCCAAAATGTCTTTCCTGTGAGGGCCCGAGAGCTGTGGCTGAAGAGAGAAGGAACAGGAGCCAATCAGGTCAAAAGCCATAGAAAAGTGGCCAAGAGGATGAGAGTTTGTGCAGGCTGTGGCCAATGGGAGCCCCGAGGTGCTTTCCCAGCTATGTCTAGAGGATTACCCAGCTTGGAGCTCTTCTCCAGTGACCCACGGTGGTGGCACTGGTACCTGGCTTCACCAGCCTCAGCAGCTAGAGGAGTGGTAGATTGCCCGGTCAATGGCCAACCCAGCTTGGAGATCTTCTCTGGCAGGTCATGGTGGTGGCGTTGGTGGCTGACTTCACCAGCCTCAGCCACTAGAGGAGCAGTAGATTACCCTGTCCCTTCAGTGGTTAATGTGAAGTAAACCGAACACAGTTACTACAACTTTTTTCTACATGTTGTTTATTCAAAATTAGACACGAATAGAAAACCATTTCAGACAATCAGGCTTCATGTCTACCCATTTTATAATTAATCAGTAATATACAATAATACACAACAGCGTGTGGTATATCATGGGATATCATCATGACTCAGGTGCATTGTGCTGCCTTGTGCCCGAATGCACCCAAGAAGTGATGATATCCCATGATATACTACACCCTGGAGTGTATTAATGCTATTATGAACTGGATCCCCATGTAAAGTAATACAAACATTTTTTTTAATTAAAAGGTTGTCATTTTTTTTTCTTTGTAGTGTACATAAAAAAATGTTCCTTTAATTTTAGTCATGGCCAGTTGATGGTACTGTGTCTTGTAGTATGGGCTGCTATTTGTTGTTGGTAGAGGTGACCGGAAGTTGTGGTTGACGGTTTGAGCAGGTGAGGCAGATCTGTGCTTTTATGTTGAATTCTGCCTAACGTCTGAAGAACAACAGCAGAAATGGTGAGGTTGTGTTTTCTGGAGTAGCAGGCAAATGTTTGAGAGGGGCTGTTGCTGTAGAGGGGGATGTTTGCTCGTGAGCATCCATTGCTGGATTTTCGTTGGTGTAGCAGTGTTGTGGCACAGTTTGGAGAGCATGTGCTTTTCTGTATGTCGCAGCTGGCAGCAACTTCATTCATATGAGCATGGTATATTTAGAGGTATGACTCTCTCCAGACCCCAGCAGTTGTTCTGGGATCCTTGTGTCTAGTTGAGTGAGAGACATGTTAATGTCACTGTCAGATGGATCTGCTGTGGGTGAGGAGGCTAGTGGCCGAAGGCTTTTTGAAACATTGGCTGACCAGCTATCATGGACGTTGTGAGGATCATTCAGACTGTGCAGCTAAGCAGCTGTAGTTTGGGTCTGGGTCCAATGAGTCTCTTTGTGGGATTAGGGATGTTCGAAAATTAATTTCTGCCTGCGGAATTTTGGCGAAAGTGTGGATTTCGCTTCTGTGAAAGTTTGGAAATCATTTTTGGAACTTTCACAGAAATTCTGCCTTATAAACTGCATAAAAAATGTAAAAAACTGCAGGATAATTTATTATACTGTGGAAAACAATCCGCAGAAAGGATCATTGCCAGTGGTCATTTCTGAGGCTTTTTTTAACTGCAGTTTAACTCATTAATCCACCCTCCCACTGATCATGGCTCCCAAAACATTTTATTTCCCTGATCTCTAGTAGACCCAACTCACTATCCTGGATTCCTTAGTCCACAAGTAAACATCCGGCAGTCCACCAACTCATCCCCCCCTCTAGTTCCAGTATTCCCTGGTATCTAGTGGACCTCCCCATCCCAGATCCCTTGTAAAAAAAAATTATCTCAATTCCCCGGTGTCTATTAGACACCCACAAACACCACCCTGACAGTTCAGCTTCCACCACCCAACTCCCCTTCCCACCTTGCCCCTGAGCAGGCCACCAGTGCAGCACTCCTCTCTCCTCCACTACCAGTGGCCAAATGAATTGTCAGTGAATAACCACGTGGTTGTACAAGCAGGCACTCATTCATTGACTTCATTAAACTGTGGAAAGAATAAATTCTGTAGTTTATATGCATTTTTCCACAGTTCACAAAAAAAGTCTGCAGAACTTGGTGAAAATCCTACTTTCTCCAATGGTGAAAGTTCTGCAATTTCTGCGAAAGTTCCAACATTTCACGGAAGTTCCGCAAAAGCGGAATTAGCAACTTTCGCCCACCCCTATGGGGATGCATAGAGAAAATCAGCAAAGTTCTGGCTAAGATAGTCTGGCAATCATTGGAGAGGGAGATCTTTCCAGATCCCCTTAAGGAAGCAGTCATTTGACCACTTATGAAAAAATCCTCCCTTGATCCAGATAATCTTGCTAACTACAGGCCGGTCTCTAACCTGCCCTTTGTGGATAAGGTTATTGAGAAGGTGGTTATGCAGCAGCTGGATGATCATTTGTCTATCCACAATGTCTATGATTCTCTCCAGTCTGGATTTAGGAAGAGGCATAGCACTGAGACAGCCCTTGTTCAGTGCTTAATGATCTCCTAATAGTGAGAGATCGGAGGACTCATCCCATCTTGGTCCTCCTTGAGCTCTCAATAGCATTTGACACTATGGACCATGGTGTGCTATTGGAGCACCTGTGGCTCATTTGTGGACTGTCTGGGTGGTTTCAATGTCACCTCAAGGGTAGAACACAGAGAGTTGTCTCTGGAATTTTTTCCTCTGATCCTCTCCTCCTGTCCTGTTGGGTGCAGCATGGCTCCATTTTGGTGCCTATATTGTTCACAGTGTACATGCTGCCATTGGGCGACATTATTAGGTGGTATGGGCTGAGATTTCACTGCTACGCAGATGATACTCAGCTATACATGTTTTTGTGCCAGAGCAGGGAGATGTTCTCATGGTGTTTAATAACTGCCTATCCGAGATCCAAGACTGGATGAGTTCTAGTTGGCTGAGGTTGAACCCTGACTAGACTGAGGTGTTGGTGGTAGACCCTGATCATTTGAGGGTGAGTGTGCTGGCAGGACAACCCTTTGGCCTTTGATTTGGGGGTGTCCAGTTGACCACCTCAGACTGAGTGAGGAACCTGAGTGTTATTTTTGATGATGGCTTGACCTTGAAATCACAGGTGTCTGCCATTGTCAAAACCTCTTTGTACCATCTGAAGAATATTGCCCAGGTGAATAGCTTGGTTTCTTCTGATGATCTTCCTACGTTGGTCCATGCCTTCATGACCACTTGCCTTGACTACTGCAATGCCCTGTACCTAGGGCTGTTTGGGGTTGATATCCGTTGCCTGCAGCTAGTGCAGAATGCAGCTGCTAGACTTCAGACTGGTACATCTAGGACCAGTCATATAATGCCTGTGCTCCACGGACCGCATTGGCTTCCAGTGTGATGGCGTATTACCTTCAAAGTCGGTTTGCTGGCCTATAAAGCCTGACATGATCAGGGACCCTGCTACCTGCAAGATCTCCTTTCTCCCTACTGCCCCTCCCAGCCATTTCAATCCACTGACAAGGGATTACTAGAGATTCCCAGGGGGCGACTACAAACATCTGTGGCCCATTCTTTTGCTTATATGGCCCTGACCCTGTGGAATTCTCTACCTCGTTGGATATGGGACTGCCTGACCATCCAAAGCTTTAAAAAAGAACTCAAGACATACCTTTTTAGCCTGGTATTTTTAGAGGAAACTTAATATAGTGTCACAACCAAGTTATGTTATCAGATTAATTTGATTACTATTTTAAATTTATGGTTTTAAATAAGTGTTATTGATGTATGCAAACTTATGTACAGGTGCCTTGATTGTAAGAAAGGCACCTTGTAGAGAAATAAAGATTGATTGATGTTGTCGGATTTAATCACAGTTCCAAATACCTCTCAGCCAATCATCTTCCTTCATTTTTTTAAATCCAATTCATAATGAATGTGAAGACAGCTTAGTATGATGAAAACATGGGAACAGGGCATGATTTAACAGGACTAAACTGGAGCAGTTCCTGGGAGACATTCATCAGTCAGAGACCGCTCTCTCCCATACATCTCCTGAGGTGGACTGGGTTCAGCTGTACCCTCTCCATGCTCAGTATGTGAGAGTTCTGGCACAGAAGGCAGAGCTTGTGCTCCACCACACAAAGTTGATGCACCTCGATGCTGGTGAAAAGGCTGGGAAACTCCTTGCTCTCCGGCTATGCCAACTTGGCATGGTTAAGTTTATCCCAGCAATACAGCCTCACCCGGATGCCCATGTGGTTACCAACCCTATCGATATGGCCGCCCTCTTTGGTGAATACTATGCCCATCTGTATTCTGTTGACCTGGCTACAGCTCCTTTTTTTGAAGCATTGCAGAATTCCTGGACATCATCCCTCTTCTGACTCTCCCTCCCTTCATTACTGATCAGTTGGGTGCTCCAGTAATGGTAGTGGAGGCTGTGAAAGCCATCCGGCCTTTATCTCAGGATAAGGCACTCGGTCCTGATGGACTGACCAATAATTTCTATACGGCGTGCACCCTGGAGATCACCCCTGTTCTTGCAGAGGTGTTTATTTTCTGGTTTGAAAATGGGATGGGTGACCCAGTTTTTTTTAGAGGTGCTAATTACTCTTATACCAATACCTGGAAAAGACCCACTACTGACAGAAAGTTATCACCTCATTTCCCTTCTGAACTCAGACATTAAGATCCTCTCCAAAATGCTGGCCACTCGACTGGCCTGTCATTGGACAGGAGCAGGTGGGTTTCATTTCCAGTCGGTCCTTGGGGGATCACCTAAGAAAGCTTCTACACCTTATTTCCGCATCCAGGGAGAGCAAGTCCCCAATGGTGTTGGTCTCCTTGCATGCGGAAAAGGCTTTTGATCGGGTTGTCTGAAACTACCTATTTGCAACCCTGCAAAGATTTAGAGTACCTCTGATTTAGTTACGTGAGTGAAATGTTTGTATGCTGCGCCTTCTGCTTGTGTTTGGTGCAATGGCCATCTCTCTCCTGCCTTTACCATACAGCACGGTATTAGGCAAGGATACCCCCTGTCACCCTTTTTGTTACATTTTTATTTGGAACCACTAATCCAACATCTATGTAACTTGGCTGCCCTCAAAGGAATCCCAGTGGCCGGTACACGCTATGTTTTATTGGTGTATGTAGATGATTTGCTTCTGCATCTGGAGAATCCTTCAGTCTCCATTCCAGCTCTACTCCAGGAAATATCCACCTTTTCCAGTGTTTCCTACTACAAGTTGAACCTCTCAAAAACCAAAGTCTTTCCCCTTAATAACCTCACCAATGGGCAAGAGGTCTGGAGCTTGGGGCTTTCATTGGAACCCAGGGCATTAACCTACTTGGGGATACAAATCACTCACTCAGTACCATTTATGATTAAGGAAAACCCATCTCACCTCTTAGAAGTGCTTAGGTCTGATTTAAACAGATGGTCTGCCCTCCTCTTGTCACTGTGAGGAAGAGTTAGTACCCTCAAGATGAAAGTGCTGCTCCACCTGTTATATCCCCTGGGGATGCTGGGTTTCCATCTCCCTAAGCTTTGGTTCTCCCATTTGCAGTGGATGTTCAATTCCTTTCTCTGGAAATCCTCGGCTATTTGCAGAGCCTATGGCAAGCTGACTGCCCCAAGCTGCAAGGAGGTTTAGCTCTTCCCTCGGTCTTCTTGTATTATGGTGCCCAACATGCCAGTAAATTGCTCCAATAGAGAACAAGGGAAGATTCTTTGGAGCCTTCTGATTATACTCCGCTATGACTAGACATTGAGAGGGCACTGGTGGTACGAGTGGGGTGTTTTCTGAACAGCCTACTCTATCTTCATTCCTCTCAGCTTCTCTGTTAACTGCGAGCTACTCCTATAGAGTGGTTCCTCAAAGCATGGGTGCAATTGCAATCACATCTCTTGTTTTCTTGGATGAGATGGTCCCCCCGATCTGTGTTCCTTAATCCCCACTTCAAAATAGGTGCACGCACCATCCTTCACTCTTTTTGCCCTCACCCAAGTGCCTGCACATTGGCAGACTCTGTCCATGGTGATAGTTTGGTCAGTCAGTGCAGTCCTTTTCCAATTACAGGGTAAGGACTTTTTCAGATTTCTGCAGCTTAGAAGTGCAGTAGCTGCTTTTCTGGATCTCAAGCCATGGCATATACTTCAAGCTAGAGGGTCTGGATCCCCTTCTGTCATTAACTGTACAGCCTCGATCGGTGTCCATGCTATATAAATGCTTTCAGTCCCTGGACCCTCATCTCCCTTCCAAAGTGTGTTATTATTGGGTCCATACCGTGCACCTTCTAGACGATAGACTCTTGGAAAGCATTGTGGGTGAATTTATATCGATATATACAGTAAAGCAGGACTGGCTCTGAATAGTGCAGTTTAACATCATGCATAATTACTTCACCCCATTCAAGTTGCAGACGATGGGTAAACTACTATCCCCCCTTGTGCTCACGGTGCCAAGAGGCTCCTGGCTCCCTGTATCACTTGTTGTGGGACTGCATCAGAATCCAATCCCTTTGGAGTTCTATTCAACGTGCCCTGGACCTCTTTCTGGGTCTAGATGACTTGTTTACCCCTGAGGGCTATTTGTTAGTGGTTTTCCCTCCTGGTACATCCAAAGTTAGAAAAGCTCACTTGTCATTGGTAGCATCCGCGGATAAACTAGTAATATTGTGACACTGGAAAGATGATGCCCCTCCTTCTCTCTTGGAATGGCATAGTGAAATTCTGACTGCCCTGCTGCTTGAAAAGCACATTGCAATGATGTGGAAGAGAGTAGACACCTCAATGCTTTAGCTATATCTGGGAGTCTCTGTATACCCTGCTGTCCCTCAGGGACTCTTCAGGCCCCACTTGACTTACTTCAGTTCCCAATGCTTCCTGATATCTGTGTTTCTGACCGGGCGTCTTTCCAGTCAGAGTCCTTGGCAATGCTGCAGGATTGCAGATGAAGAGGAGGGGATGGCAGAGGAGGAAGGGGACTTTTGGGGTACTTTCTTTTTTTTTCTATAGTTTCCTGCCCGTGTCATGATGAACATCCATTGTATCGTGCTTGTTGCTGTTTGTTCTTGCTATACTAGGGTTCATACTACGGTGTGGAGAAGAGCAAGGAGGCCAAAGTCCATATCGCTCTTATACTAAGCCAGAGAATAATAAGATAAATTATACTCGGAACTAATTAATCAATCAGGCCGATATTTGAAAGTGCTCTTAGTTTCACTGATGACAACGTCCAGAGGGAGCTTGTTCCAGGGGCCAATGGTACGAAGGGTGAAGAAATATTTTCTGCTAGTATCTTTAAATGATTTCTGTACAAGTTTCAAGGGGTGGCCTCTAATATCATGCAAGAAAGTCTTAAAGTCAAGTCCTAATTCCGACATAATGTTGGGATCTTGAATAACATCAAAAAGAAACATGAGAGCACCTCTTATGCGATGAGTAGATAATGACAAAAGGTTTGAAGATGTCAGCCTGTTTTTATAGTATACCAAGTTTATGTCAGAAATGTGTTTAGTAAACTTCCTTTGTATTTTTTACAAAGAGTGGCTCTCTGATTTCTTATATGGTCACCAAAGTTGGGATGCGTACTCCAGGTGTGCCTGGCATATCTCTTTTCCTGTTTTGTTGTTACTCTTGAAAATAAATACTGATAAAGCATATTAAATATAAAGGAAACATGGAAATAGCATTTTATTCACATCTAGTCATATGAAGGTACATCTTAGGGCCACTTTGTGGATGTTAAAGGAAAGCTGTCATAAACAGAGGGTCCCCATCCCCCAAATCCTTATGCCCCGATTAGGCTTTTGGAACGAGCAATTTTTTTTTTTAAGTATTTTTACTTTATTTTAATGTTGTAAAGTCTGTGATTCCACAATATGGCAGATACTGCATGGTTTCATTTCATGTGAAAGTGCAGTGCACATAATGCTTTCATAATTCTGTGGAATAAAAAAAAAATTCCAGAAAGAATTTCCAAAGCAAAATTGCAATCCCATACCCATTCCATTGGCAGAATTGTGCATTCAGTAATACCCTACTAAGGTATCTATCTTTCTATCTGTCTGTCTGTCTGGCAGTCCATCCGTCTGTCTGTCTGTCTGCCTATCTATCTATCTATCTATCTATCTATCTATCTATCTATCTATCTGTCTGTCTGTCTAGTTATCTATCTACAGTGAAGTCCACCAGGATGAAGCACAGCACTGCAGAATTCTGCAATAGAGTTACTGCAGTAAACAATGCAGTTTCAATGGAAGTTAATCCCTTTTGTCATGCAGCAAACCTGTGACACTGTGCTTCATCCTGGCTGGCATCACTCTAGCTAACTGTCTGTCTGCCTATCTATCTATCTATCTATCTATCTCTCTCTCTCTCTCTCTATTGGCACACATGAAAAAAATGACCTGGCAAACCAGTTGGTGGAGGCAGTGAAGAAGAATCTAGAACAGTTAGGTGAAAGACTGGCTGCAAGAGCAACATCCCTGGCCTTCTCCAAGGTTCTCCCAGTTTGGGGTAAAGTAGGGAGCACAAATAAAATCAGACTGGAAGAGAGTAATGAATTCAGCAGCTGATTGAAAGAATGCTGCAGCAAAAAATATTTCACTGTGTAGGGGATTGGGGGACTTCTGGGGCAGAAGGCTCTTCAGATATGATTAGCTGCACCTAACAAAAAAGGGTGTGAGGGCGCTGGTGAAAAAGTTTGATGTTCACATTGTTTAGTCAAGGGCGAGCAGGAGGCTAGGGAGGCTATCAGTAGAATGGATAGCAGCTTAGCTGATACACCCTCAAATCAAACAAAATCATTAGCAACAATTTCCAAACTAACCACACTGACCTAAAGGGGAAAGGCAAGAGCAACAGGGGCAGTAAATCAGGTGTTAAATATCATGCAGGTAAAAAGGGCAGAGAAGCTAGGGCACAGCCAGGTTCATGGAAGGCAGTTTTTCTCAATGCTAGGAACCTGGGAAATAAAATTACTGACCTGCAAGCATTGATTGCTGACACTGGAGATTACCTTGTTGCTATCACTCAGACATGGGCCATGGAGTGCAATAAATGGGATCTATTGGTCCCAGGATATGCACTATACAGAAAGGATAGGAAGGCAGCCAAGGGGAAGGGGTTGCACTCTATATTAGGGAGGGCATAGGGGACACAATTGATGAGAATGACAGTCACATGAAGGTCAGATCCCTATGGGTTCAGCTAACTGCAACATCAGGGAAGGCGTTTCAATTGGGAGTGATATACAGGCCTCAAAGCCAGGCAGAGGAGAGAGACATACAGCTCACACATGAAATTAAAAGAGTTTCTGGAAGGGGAACTACAGTGGTGGTCAGTGACTTGAACTTACCCAACACTGACTGGGATGTTCCAGTGGTGAAATTAACCAAAAGTCAGATCACCCCGGACTCCCTACAGGACAGCATGCTAACACAGTTGATAAAGGTTCCAACCAGGCAGGAGGCAATTCTGGTGTAGTTCTAACTAACACTGAGGCAGTAAGGACAGTTAGGATTGAGGAAGCACTAGACAATAGCGACCTTAACACAGTATGGTTTGAGATTTCCTCTGGGATTGAAAGATCTAAATACCAGACAGAGGTACTGCCTTTCAAGGGAGCAAACTTTGTAAAGTTGAGACAGACAGTAAGCAACTGTTTGATTAATATCACAAACAAAACAGAAGTCAAAGACATCTGGGCTGTGATAAAGGATTCGGTTCTGTTAGCAACAAAACTCTGTATCAAAACAGTGACAAAAAGATACAGATACAAGAAGCACATTTGATTCACGGACATTGTCCAAAGAGCAATCAGAAACAAAAGGGAGGCCTTTCATAGGTTCAAATGGATCCAAGGGGCAGGAGAATGGGAGGATTACACCCAGAAAAGTAGGGAAGCAAAGAGGGCATTAAGGGATGCGAAGGCAGAAACAGAGCTCTGGATTGCAGAAGGGAAAACATCAGGGGAAAACACTTTTTTTTTGATACATACAAGAAAAAAAGAAGAAATGGAGAGGGAATGCAAAATTGTTGAAAGGGAACAGACTGATCGAGGAGGATGACCAGAAGGTGGAGGTCCGGAACAACTTTTTCTGCTTCGTAGTCACCGAGGAGAAAACTAGACCGATGCCAGAAAAGGGGATAAGGGCAGTTAATAAAGGGATCAAAGCAATGGAAGCACTGATATTCACCTCAGATAGCTGACTTATTTTGGGGCTGACTGCTTTCAGAGCCCAAACCACCAGGCTGTTTTGGGGCTGGGGAGGTTTACCTGTGTGTGACTTGGATGTCTGGATTTTTCTCTGTTTGATTAGCAGGGTATTTTCTCTGTCAAATTGTTGTGTAGGGCATCTTGCTGACAGGAAGGCAATCTTCGCAGTGGTGGGTCAGAGCTTTTAGCTGATTGTTTTGTGAGGGCACAGTTTAGGACCAACCCCTTCCCACCCCTGGAAATAGTTCCTTTATACCTGGGGTTCTGACATCATTTCCTCAAGAATGCAAGGTGCATATCACTGTCATATCCTGTCTAGCACACTGCACTGACAATATAAGCATACACATTGTATAATATATATATTTCTATATAACAAACCAATCACACACACACATATAAAAAAAAAGTAGATAAACGTGGGGAGTAGTGCAATGTAATGGCTGTGGTGCAGCAGTTTTCCGGGAGTTTTTCTGTAGGCTGTGATGCTGCTCTATTTGCAGACAACTCTCTGCCCTGAGGGAGGAAGTTACCCATCTTCAGGCCACACTGGACAGTAGGAAGAGAACCTCCCCCATCCAGGGAGCAGCAGAGCCACCACCACCACTACCTCAGAGGTTGCAAAGAAAGCACAGCAGTTGGACCACAGTGGACTCAGAGAGGGTGAGGATGGTGGAACAGAGGCACACCCAGTCAGTTGTTCCACACCACAATCCATACACCATTCTGGGGGAGCATAGCTCCCCTATGGATACACCCGCAGAGGAGATTAAGGAGGCTGAGGACAACTGTCACAAGGGAAGTCCACAGGAAGGAGGCAGAGGACACCACAGGGAAAGGAAGCAGCTCCTGGTGGGGGACTCAATTATTAGGGGGATAGAACTGGGGGGAGCAGGGAAAACTGAAGTAAGGTGCCTGCCTGGTGCCATGGCTTGGAGAGACAGGAAGCGCATCCTCAGGATCATGAGAACAGCTTCACAGGAGTCTGAGCTGGATGTCATTGTCCACCTAGGGACAAATGACATGGCTCATCATGAGATTAGAGCAGTGCAGGAGGACTTTGTAGAGTTGGGGAGGGGCCTAAGACAAGTAGTACACGCAGTATCCTTCTCAGAGGGGCTGCCTATCAATGGCATGGGTGAGGTGAGGGTACTTTGCACCATGCAGTTTAATGAATGGTTGAAAAAATGGTGTGGAGCACAGGGGTTTGGCTTCACTGGGGACTGGGGTTCCACCTGGAGGGACACCAGCCTATACTGGCAGGAAGGTCTGCATCTGTCCAGGAAGGGAACACGTCTTTTGAGCAATCAATTTAAATGCTTCATTGGCAAGCTTTTAAACTAGTCAAGGGGAGAGGCACTGATAAGCAGCAAGAAAATCCCAGCCTCTCCCTACAAAACAGGGTACTAAATGAGAAAAAGACCGAGGTAGAAAGGTCAGTGGGGGATGCTGCAACAGAAGGTAAAGCCATCAAAAAATGGAGAGCAATGAGTACCAATGCCCGTAGCCTGAGCAGCAAGCTTCCTGAATTAGTGGTCTTGATGGAGGAGGAACATCTGGATATTGTGGCAGTCACAGAAACATGGTACACACAAAACCATGACTGGGACGTAAACATACCAAGATACACTATCTACAGGAGGGACAGGGGGGGTAAAAGAGGAAGAGAAGGAGCTCTTTACATAAGGGAAGGAATCAAAGCAACAGTACAAAAGGGTAAACAGGGAGGAGAAGAAGCACTGTGGGTAAATTTGGAGACCGGCAATGGCACCACAATCCGCACAGGAGCTGTATACAGACCGCCTTCTCAGGGGGAGGAAATGGACAAGGAAATGATAGAAAGTATACTTAGAATGGCAGAAAAAGGGGAGATATTGCTGATGAGTGATCTGAATATGCCAGATGTTAACTGGAGTGCAGCTGCAGCAGCCACTTCGCAGAGTGGGGTTATTCTAGATGCCCCACAGGGGGCATGCCTTAGACAACTAGTATTGGAGCCCACTCGAGAGGGAGCAATCTTAGACCTGGTTCTCTCAAATGGAGATGGAGAGAGGATCACAGTTGTAGAAGTGGGTAGCCATCTGGGAACTAGCGACCATCGAACAGTATGGTTCACAATAAACACAGCAATAGAGTCAAGCCATACAAAGGCAAACGTACTGGACTTTAGGAGGGCTGACTTTGCCAAAATGGGTGAGTGCCTAAGGAATGCACTAGCAAATGGGCAGGAAGGAGGGGTGGAAGAACAATGGGGAATAATAAAAACTGCCATCACAGAGGTAACAAGCCTTTGTGTGAAGCAAATAAACAAAATGAAACGATGTAAGAAACCACTATGGTTCTCAAAGGAAGTGTCAGTGAAGGTTCAAGAGAAAAAGAAAGCATTCAGAAAGTACAAGGAATCACAGAAGGAGCAGGACAGATAACTGCATCAGTTAAAGCAAAAGGAAGCTGGGAAGGCAGTCAGAACAGCAAAGGCCAAACCAAGGAAAAGATAGCCAACTCAGTTAAAAAGGGGGATAAAACCTTTTAAAGGTACATCAGGGAGCGAAGGAAGACCAAGGGAGGGATAGTGAGGCTTAATAAAGGGGAGGGAGGGTGGGCAGAGGGTGACTGTGAAAAGGCAGAGATACTAAACAAATATTTTTGCTCAGTATTTACAAATGAAGAGGGGGAGGTACCTAAAACAAACAGTAGAAACACTCTGGATACAGAAGTTGATACCAGCCCATTTACAGAAGAAAGGGTTCTGAAAGAACTCTTAAAACTGAAGGTGGGCAAAGCAATGGGGCCTGATGGGATTCATCCCAGAATTTTAAAGAACTAAGGGTAGAACTAGTGACACCACTGACTACCCTCTTTAACAAATCATGGGAGGATGGGGTGGTACCGAGGACTGGAGGAGGGCAGATGTGATTCCCTTCACAAAAGTGGGAGCAAGGCAGAAGCAGGAAACTACAGACCTGTTAGTTTAACCTCAGTGATAGGGAAAATGATGGAATCACTTCTGAAGGAAAGAATTGTCGAGTATCTAGAGGCCAGAGGGGCACAGGACCCAAGGCAGCATGGATTCACAGCAGGAAGGTCATGCCAGACGAATCTGACAGATTTCTTTGACTGGGTGACCAAAGTAGTAGATCAGGGAGGGGCTGTGGACATGGCCTACCTAGACTTTAGCAAGGCATTTGAAACAGTCCCACACAAAAGATTAATATACTAGTTAGCCAGCCTGGGAGTGGGTCCCAAGATGACAGCCTGGGTAAAGAATAGGACGTAGAGAGTAATAGTAAATGGAGTCCACTCTGAAGAAAGGCGGGTTACTAGTGGGGTACCGCAGGGTTCAGTATTAGAACCGGTCCTCTTCAATGTCTTTATAAGAGACATTGCAGAGGGACTGGAAGGAAAAGTATGTCTCTTTGCAGATGACACAAAGATCTGCAACAGAGTTAATGCACAAGGTGGGGTGGAAAGAATGAGAAGGGACTTGGCAAGGTTAGAGGAATGGTCAAATGTATGGCAACTTAGATTCAATGCTAAGAAGTGCAAGGTAATGCACCTGGGAAACAAAAACCCAGGGAAGAGTACACAATGGTGGGTGAGATACTAACAGCAACAAAAATGGAAAGGGACCTGGGGGTAGTCATATCAGATGACCTAAAGGTGGGCAAGCAATGTAAGAGGGCAGCAAGGAGGGCTGGGGAGATACTAGGATGCATAGGGAGAGGCATCACCAGTAAAAAAACGGAAGTTATTATCCCTCTGTACAGATAGCTGGAGAGACCCCATCTGGAGTACAGCGTGCAGTTCTGGAGACCCAATCTCCACAAAGACATAGACAGGATGGAAGCTGTCCGGAGGAGTGCAACTAAAATGGTGCAGGGTCTGCACCAGAAGACATATGAAGAGAGACTTAAGGAGCTTAATATGTATAGCCTCAAGGAAAGGAGTGAGAGGAGGGACATGATAGAAACGTTCAAGTACCTCAAGGGAATCAACGAAGTCCAAAAGGGTAGCATCTTTCAAAAAAAGAGGTGCACAAGAACAAGGCGGCCCAATTTGAAGACGGGGGGTGGCTCAGAGGTCATTTAAGGAAGTATTTTTTCACAGAGAGGGTTGTGGATGCATGGAACAGCCTTCCGGAGGAGGTTGTGGAGTCAAAAACAGTGGTGGAATTCAAGCATGCATGGGACAGTCATAAGGCAATTTAGGGGTTGGGGGTAGGAAGAAGTAGGCTGCTGGTTAACTAGGATCTGCAGCTTATCCATTAGGGAGGAAAATGGGCAGACTGGGTGGGCCAAGCGGTCCTTATCTGCCTTCAAATTCTATGTTTCTATGTTAGGAAGGGGTTGGCAGCCCTCAGGCCAAACAAAACACAGGGGTCAGATGGATTACACACAAGGGTACTAAAGGAATTGGTGGACAAATTAGCTAAACCATTAGCACACCTATTCAACAGCTGGCTGAGAATAGGAGTTGCACCAGGAGACTGGAGGAGGGCAGATGTAATGCCACTCCACAAGGAAGGAGTTAGAGAGGAGGTGAGGAATTACAGACTGGTAAGCCTCACTTCTGTTGTGGGAAAACTAATGGAGTCCTTAATCAAACAAGATCTCATGCAATACCAACAGGGAAATGGGCTCCAGGACAACAAACAACAGGGATTTGTGGCAGGGAGGTCATACCAGACAAATCTAATTACTTTTTTGATTGGGTAACAAGGGAACTTGATAGAGGGCATGCAGTTGAATTTCTGTATTTCGATTTCAGCGAGGCTTTTGACTTGGTGCCACACAGATGGCTGTTGAAAAAGCTAGAGGATATAGGGGCTGCAAAGGACATTGTCAGTTGAGTGGGTAACTGGCTTACAGACAGGCAGCAAAGGGTAGAAATAAACTGGGTGAAACCAAATGACAGTGAGGTCACAAGTGGAGTCCCTTAGGGTTTGGTACTGGGCCCAGTCCTAGTCAACATATTCATAGGTGACATTAGTGACAGCATCCAGGGAAAGCCTGCCCTGTTCACAGATGACACCAAGCTGGGAGGGTGGGTGGACAGTCAGGACCTACAAAGGGACCTCCAGAGATTGGAAAGATGGTTGAATCTGCGGCAGCTAAAATCCAACACAAAGATATACAAAGTTATGCATCTGGGAAAAGGGAACTGTTCAGAAGGGATAGGGAGGGTAAGAAGGGGAGGGGCTGCTTTATACATCAGGGAAGGCATAAGTGTAACTGAAGGACGAGAGGAGGATGGGGAGACTGAGCTACTGTGGTTAACGCTAGGCAGGAGGACAGGAGAATCATTGTAACTGGGGGTGGTTTACAGGCCACCTAAGCAAGGGGAGAAGGGCGATCAACAGTTAATTCAGGCAGTCACAAGGCTGTCCCTACAAGGAGAACTACTGCTGGTAGGGTACCTAAACCTCCCAGATGTAGACTGGGAAATCCCAGATGCAGCATCGTCAAGGAGCTGGAAGATACTAGCTGCACTGCAGGGGGTATTTCTTCAACAGCTAGTCAGGGAACTGACAAGGGACAACAACCTGCTGGATGTGGTCCTGACAAATGGTGAGAGTTTGAAGGAGGTGCAGATGGGAGAAGCCTTGGGCGACAGCGACCATAGCACAGTAAGGTTCAGGATCAGGGCAGGGAGGGAGACAAGTAAAACCAGTATTACAATCATGGACTTCAGACGCACAGACTTTGATGAGATGAGAAGGATAATAAGGGAGACAATGAAGGGTACGGTGAATATAAGGGCAGTGGAGAAGCTATGGGAAGCCATCAAGAGAGGGGTACTGCAAGCCACAGAAATATGCACAAAAAAGGTTAGGAAGAGCAAGAGGGGGAGAAAACCACTTTGGTTTACAAAGGAGGTTGCATTGGCAGTCAGGGAAAGGAGGAGGGCTTTCAGAAAATTTAAGAGGGGACTCAGTGAGGAAGATAAGGAAGGGTGTAGGAAAAGAGTAGTCTAGCAGGGAAGAAGCTTGCCCCAACCATGCAGTAAAGGAGCTGCAATTCACTTAACCCCCTAACTTGGTGGTGGAACCGGTTGGATGGTTGGACCATCACTCTATAGTAGTAGTAGTAGTAGTAAAAATCTTTATTTTTATACAGGACAAGCTAGTATAAAACATCATTAGGAAAAATAATCCTACATTATAGGTGCTCCTGTTTTCAGTATAACATAAAGTACAAAGACAATAACAGGTATAACAAATATTTTATAGCATCACTTACATCAACATTACATTCATGTATCCTAGTCGTTGCACATACAATGTACACTCAATTCATGTTTAAACTCCTTCATGAATAATTTAGTATCGATCTGATTAACTATGGATTCTTTGTTTATTGAATTCCATATTTGAAACATAATAGCTGGGAAACACATAGAACTATATTTATTTTTTAATTTCGGAGGAATGCATCCTCTTGAAGGTGTCTGGCATAAATTATAATGATGTTGTATTATTTCTAATTTTTCAAACAAGTATGTAGGTTTTTTTTATTTGTATATAGGACTTTATGAATTAAATTTGCCCATTGCAACTTCCTTTTTAAAGTTGGGGTTAACCATCCAAGATTACTAAACAAAGTACAGTGGTGTGAACTTATTCCTTTCCCTAACATAAACCTTACAAGTCTATTGTACATCGTATCAACTTTGGCCAAACTTTTTTTATGAGCAAAATCATATACATGACTTCCATAGTCCATGATTAGAAGTAAAAGTTGATTTACAACCGCCAATCTCATTTGCTTATTCAAACAGGATTTTGAGCGTCTAAAAGCTCCCAGTTGCTTATTTACCTTATTTATGGTGTCTTCTGTATGATAGTCGAAAATCAGACTCTCATCCAGCCAGACACCCAAATATCTATACATTGTATCTTGAACTATTTGATCACCATTATCAGTAATGATTTTAATATTGAGGACAACATCAACCTTTCCTATTTGTTTTTTCCTAAATAACATTGATTTCAGTTTTTTGTAATTCATAACCAAACCCAACTCCTTAATCCAAGTACAAAGTGCTAGAAAATTCTTTTGGAGATTTCTTTCCATTTGTTCCATATTCAAGCCATTTGCCACCAAAATGGTATAATCAGCGTATAGCCTAAGACTAGAATTTGTTGCAACTTCCACTACACCATTTCTGTATATCAAAAATAAGGTTGGCCCCAAAATTGATCTTTGAGGTACACCCCTCTGGACAGAAACACTGTCAGAGAGGAGACTGTCTGCACAAATCTGCTGGAAACAATCCTGTAAGTAGGATGAAAACTATCCCACTACTTCTGTTGACAGGCCTATCTCCATAAGTCTATCACACAGCAGGCCATGGTTGACGGTGTCGAAGGCCTTGGAAAGGTCCATGAACACCGCACCTACCGACCTACCTCCCTCCAACTGGAATGCAATTAAATCCACCAGGTCAGCAAAGTGCAGTGCCCATGGATTGGTTCTTCCTAAAACCTGACTGGCAAGCAGAAAGCAAGGAGTACTGTTCAAGATATAGGGTGCAGTTTTGTGGCTCCCCCTGTGAGACCCACCCCTTTGGAGATGGTTCAGCACTGCCTTTTGAGGAGTGTTACCCTGGAGGGTCTGATGATGGTGCTGGACCTATCGAGTAGGCCATTGGAATGCTCGGATCTGGGGGACCTATTGGTGCACTATGATAGTGTGGTGCTGGAGGTCCTGGATTCTGTAGCTCCTGTCTGAGTTTGCACTCTCACTCTCCGCCCTTGATCCCATTGGTTTGATGGGACCTTGAAGAGTTTGAGAAGAGTTGTGCGAAGGTTGAAATGTTGCTGCCGGAAATCCAGCCTGGGGGAGGACAGACTTAGGTTGATAGCTCATTATGGAGACTATCAATCAGAAATGTCCCATAAGAAGGCAGAATTCCTATTCAGGGAGATTGCTGTAGCAAGGAATTGACTGGCTCAGCTCTTTCAGACCATGGATAGGCTGTGCAATCCAGCCTGTGTTTAGGACCAGACAGCCTTTTCACAGTCTAAGTGTGATGAGTTTGCTCAATTCTTTGCAGATAAGGTGTCCTCCATAAGGTCAGAGGTTTGCTGGACTGGTTCAAATAAGTACAGCAGTGATCAACGTGACAGCACAGGCACCTGTTCTATCTGGAAAGATTTTGACCAGCCAGCGATCATGGATATCATGAAGATTGTTCGGGGTTTGCTACCGATGTACTGTAGTTTGGATCCTGGTCCAACTTGCCTCCTTGTGGGTTGTATGGATGTCATTAGACCTATCCTTGCTGAGATAGTCTGGTGTTTGCTGGACCAGGGGGTGTTTCCAGACTCCCTAAAGGAGGCTGTGGTGACAGTCCTCTTAAAGAAACCTTCCTGTGACCCAGACTGTCTTGCAAACTACAGACCTGTCTCTAGCCTGCCCTTTTTGGGCAAGGTTATTGAGAAGGTAGTCGTTTTGCAGCTTGAGAACTTGCTTACCACCCACAAAGTCTGTGATCCTCTCCAGTCTGGTTTCAGGAAGAGGCACAGTACCGAGACAGCTTTGGTTTGAGTACTTAATGATCTCCTGATAGCAAGGGATCAGAAGAATTGTTTGATCTCTCTGCGGCATTTGACACTGTTGACCATGGGGATTTGCTGGAATGCCTGCAGCTGTTCTGTGGACTGTTGGGGACAGTCTTCATGTGGTTCCATTCTTTCCTCACAGGCAGGACCCAGAGGGTGGTGTCTGGGTTTTTTCCTCTGTCCCTTTCTCCCTGCCTTGTGGGGTGCCGCAGTGTTCAGTGCTGTCCCCTATGCTGTTCACGGTGTATATGTTGCGATTAGGAGACATTATAAAGCAGTATGGTCTGGGTTTTCACTGCTATACAGGTGATACCCAGCTTTACATACCCTTTGTAGTGGTGGGCGAAGAGGGCTCAATCCGCTACATGAAGCGATTTGCGGAGCAAAGGCGGATTTGCGGAGTGCTCCACAACGTGAAGTGGAGTTCTTCACATTATAATGTGGAACGCAAAGTCCATTGGAAGCAATGACTTCACATTACTCCACCTCCCCAGACCACTACTCTGCCAAATTTAAGGTGAAGTGCATTGAGGACAATGCACTTCGCCTCACTTCACCTTGTTTTTGAGCTCCGAAGGCAAATTTTGCAGTGATTCATGGGATTTCAGGTCACATGGGCTCTATATTGATCTGCACAGCCTCAGTTCGGAGAAGGATGAGTAGGAAGGAGCAGGAGACAGTGTGGTCTGATAGCTGTCTGTGATAGGAATCTTGTAAAATCTGTTCAAAAAGCATTTTTGTGGTTTTTTTTTTTTGGATTTAACTTTAGTTCGATTGTAGGAAACCCTCCTGTGCTCATATCATCGAGTGGTTTTGTTTTTGTGTGGATTTTGAATGTTAATTTACAACATTGAGTGTGTGTGGTGAAAGACAGTGAAAGTGTGCTTTGAGGGAGGGGCGTATCTGTGGTGTAGGTAGATTTAAGTTGGAGAAATAGTGATTTCTTTGTTTTTTGGTTATATTTTTGTTATATAACTGACTGTGTTAATGTACACATAGTAATATTGTCAGTAATAGTAGACATTTTCTTGCTGTTGTGTGGATGTGGTGCAGCAGTTCATAAGTTCAGGTTGTTTACATTACAAATTTAGAATACGTAACGTGGCATAGTACTGAACTTTTGCATTTGCTACCCATTCCTCATTCAGCACCGTACACAAACTGTTCTGTGTGTGAGTGTGTGTGCTGTGGTGCGTGCATCAAATAATACACCTTTTATTGTACCACAGACTAGTGTAATTGCAGGCGCAGCAGTGTGAACCTGCTATCCACTGCAGCTGCCTG
Source organism: Neoceratodus forsteri (assembly GCA_016271365.2). Classification (NCBI taxonomy): domain Eukaryota; kingdom Metazoa; phylum Chordata; order Ceratodontiformes; family Ceratodontidae; genus Neoceratodus; species Neoceratodus forsteri. Next base: position 650,971,009 of record CM057450.1, on the reverse strand, counting down.
ATTTTGTACTCCAATCGATTGTGGTATCTATTCTTAGTTTTGCTGCTTGTAGTGCCATAAAAATCAGCACTGTCTACATTCAGAGCTCCCCTCCCCAGCCCCATGTTCAGAAGGTATTTTTTACCAGATGGTATTGTTTTTTTGACCTCATCAGCACCACTGGTTACTGAAGTTGTTTTAATTCTGTGACAGTCTCAGAGTAGTCTCTTATCTGTTGCTGAAGCCACAGTTGTTTATTTGGCTTCACATCCAGCGTCCCTCCAATCAGAGAGTGAAAGTATCAAAATCTGAATTTGGTTATAATATTTGTGGTTGATCCCTCAAAATGCCTGCAAAGAGACATGCAAGCAAAGCTGTTTCTTGCCATGGCAATGCTGGCAGTAAGATGGTCTGTGGGTGTGGTAGTAGTACGCAGATGCAGAAGCATATTGCTGATGTGAGGAAAGGTATTTCAACTGCAATGCTTTTTACAGCCCAGTCAGTAGCTTCACTCATAGTTGGAGGAGATGATGTTTTCCCAGCCTGCGGTGTTAGTGTTACTGGTGTTAGTGGTGGTGGAGGTAGTATTAGCATTGTTGCATCAAGTTCTAATTCCAACCAGTGTACCATATCCAAAAATATTGAGTGTGAAGCAATGCAAGTGAGTAGCAGCACAGATGATGTCATACTTCCCAGCAACACCCCAGTAACTGAACCTGATGATTCTGATAATCATGTCAACGATAGCATACAATGTGATATTCCATCCACCATGGCACTTAATGTCATGCATTTTCCATGCAGTGATTCACAGTGTGGTGAAAAAATATCAGGTGACGGTCGTGTAGATGCTGATGATGAATGTGATGATGATGATGATGTTGCTGTTGTTGCAACATGCAGTCCACATGCTAGCATCCAAGCAGAATATGTGGATGTATGTGACATTGATGAATATGATGATGATGTAATTGATCTCAGCTGGGAACCGGAGAAAAATAAATTAAAAGTGGCTGTGTCTGAGTCTGTTTGTAGGAACCCCTCCCCCCCGTAAAAACTTGTGATCTACTGGTTTTAGTTGATGATGATGACCCAGTAATAAATATGATAGGTACTTGTGTTGGTTAGTTGCAGTCCAGGTGTGCAGTGCCCAAAACATCACGTGCCCCCCTCCACTTCAGTGCTTAAAATAATGGACTTAAATAAGCCACATCATGGACATGTTAAAAGCAGAGCATCACAATCCCTTTTTTGGGATTTTATTTGTTCAAGATACAAATGATGATTCAGTTGCAATCTGCCAGGTTTGCCATGTGCGTGTGAGTCAAGGTAAAAAGGGGAGCCATCTAGGCACAGGAGGACAGCATAGGCACTTGGCTCTGTGGACCCAGCACAAGCTTGCATCTAATACCACAGTGGGGCATTCACCCATGTCACCAGCAACCACTGCCAGCATGTTATCCCCTTCCATGACTGTTAAGCCCAGTAGGAAATTAAACATGTGCAGTAATGCGGTAACAAGAGCAGAGGATTACTACAGGCATGATGAGGTGCAGGACCATAATGACTTTGAAATGTTGTCCAGTGCTGGTGAGAGTAGCAGTTTTGGTGGTGGTGGTGGGAATGCAGTATGTCTAGTGCAAGTGGTACATCAACCCCAGTTGGCAAATCTGGCAAAATAACAGCATTTCTGGGTTTGTCATCATCACCTGTGCAACCGTCTTCATCAAATGTCTACACTCCACCCCCTGCCAATGCCATTCATCACAGAGCATAACCATTTGTGATCAACACACCCCGTATAAAATATTTAATTCAGCCCATGTTACAGACTGTTTTTGAGCATAAGCTGAAGTACCCCCCCCCCCAAATCATACAGTGTCACATGAACTCAATGCTGCTGTAGTAGAAATGCTGGCAATTGATCTTTTGCCCTTCTCCATTTGTGGAGAATTCTGGGTTCTGGCGGTTTGCTGCCCGTGCCTGTCCAAAACAGAAAGTCCCATCCAGGACATACTTTTCTACCCATGCTGTTCTCGAGTTGTGCCGCACTGTCTCAGACTCAGTAAGACATGCCCTTCAACATTCCTCCTCTCCATTCATCCATTTAAGTATGGATATGTGGACAAGTGTCAAAACAGTGGGGAGTTCATATTTGTGTATAACTGCACACTGGGTGCAGGTGCCGGGTGTTGTTTGTGATGTTGGTAGTGTGAATAATCAGTGCAGTAAGGTGGATTGTCACAGTAGCAACCTTCCTGGAATTCAACAGCATGCAACGATTGCTATGCACAATGTGACCTGTTCACACACTGGTGAGAACATGTTGGACGTGGTACTGACTGAAACTGATAGATGGCTAAACCCTCTGTCCCTGAGAACTGGGTTCTTAACAAGTGACAATGGGTCAAATATGGTGAAATGCATCACGAATGGTGTTTTTTTTTCACGTTCCATGCATGGCCCACTGTTTAAATCTTGTGGTGCAGGAGTTTCTGCAGCACCCTGATGTAAAGGAAATGCTGACTGCTGCATGACACATCTGCTTTCACTTTTCAAGATCTGGAAAGGCCCGTGACCAACTGCAGCAGTTGCAGATACAAAACAGCCTGCCTGAGCACCGCTTGAAGCAGGAAGTTGTCACCCAATGGAACTCCACTTTATACATGGCGGAGAGGTTGTATGAACAATACAAAGCCATCACAGAATATCTTGTTATGCACACTAGCCGTGACAGTTCTAGGGCCTCCATGTATATGACGACTGAACAGTGGCGCCTCATGAACTCTGTAATAATTTTGCGGCCTTTTGAACATGACAAACAGGCAGTGAGTGGCGAGTCTACCTCCATTAGCCAATCAATTCCACTGCTGCGGGTGATGAGGCAGACATTGGTGAATGTACAGCATAGCCTTGATGTTGCCAGAGACGGTGGTAGCAGTATGTTGCTGCAACACATGCTGACAGTATTTGACCAGAATCGTCACATTGTGAGCGTTCAGCATAGTGACAACTTTGCCATAGCAACAATGCTGGACCCATGATGCAAACATGGAATTACATCAGTACTGGTGGGGGGGCCTGAGCAGGTAAAAAATATCAGTAGTCAACTGGTGTGCTTGGTTCATGGGGCACAGAAGTCACGTGCCAAGGTCAGCAAACCTCAGCAGCATAATCTGGCTGAAGGTGTACCTGGAGGACCATCAAGCATATCCTGCAAGGGGAAGGGACTGCAGTTCCAGGTGGTCTGTCATCCAAAGTGGCTGGCGTCAACCCACTTTGGGAGGCTTTGTCCCAAGTGGATATTTGTGAAATAAATGATTAGGGAGAACAGGATAATGCGTCAACAATTGGACTTAGTGCGGCACAGAGAACGGTTGAGTCATATTTGTCTGAAAACAGGCATCTGACAATAAGTGAAGATCCTCTTTTGTACTGGAGTGGAAAGTTCAGTGAATGGCCAGAGCTGACTGCAGTGGCACTGAAGTACCTCACATGCCCACCCTCCAGTGTAAGTGTTGAGAGGGTATTCAGCTCAGCTCGGGACTGATGTTCACCACTACCACCATGAGTCTGTCTGCCCCCTGAACCACCACCACTACCGGGACTGATGTTAGCCACTGCCACCATGAGTCTGCCCCCGGACTACCACCGGGACAGATGTTAACTACTGCCACCATGAGTCTGTCTGCCCCCCAGACCACCACCACTGGGACTGATGTTAGCCACTGCCACCATGAGTCTGTCTGCCCCTGGACCACCACCACCACCAGGACTGATGTTAGCCACTGTCACCATGAGTCTGTCAGCCCCCTCGAACCACCACCACCTCCGGGACTAATGTTAGCCACTGCCATCACTAAGCCTGAGTCTGTCCGGACCACCACATTCATCAGCCAGATACACAAAGCTTCTTAATATTTAAACCATAAAGTGAGTATGTGTACTCATGTTTGCTATGCTGCTTCATTTCCTTTAGTTGTATGTTTTGTTTTCTGTAGCTTTTCCGAGCTGCAGTGGTAAAACACATACGGTACACTTCTTTTGTTTCTTCTACAGGGTAACAAAAAAAGGCTCCATTGCTAAAACTCGTTGGGAATAGTACTGTAGCTGTACTGTACAGAGAGAAAGCAATGTAATATCCATGTAAAATCCATTCTGGTAAGTATGAAGATTTTATTTCATCCATTTCATTGTTTTATAAAGACTGCAGCAAATATTGCACACATATTGTGTTAGTTGACAAGATGTGGGTTTGAAATGTAACTTGACTTTAGACTGAGATTTGAGAACCAGGGATGGACACATGGCAATTTAGTTGTAAGAAGTCATTCATTTCTTTTTTTTAGGAAACTTCCAGATGCTTTGTTGTTCTGTCGAAGTGGCCTTATCCAAAACAGTTCTTCAACATCAGGCACCCCCCCTCCCCCGAGCTTGGGCACACATGCAACACGCAGAAGTTGTTTCATTAGATGACCATGACCATCCTAACACAACAGGACTCCAGAAGGATGCTGATGAAATCTGTGAAGAAGTAACAAAATAAGAAACCATTACAGACAAACCTGCAAATATGATTCCCCTCACCTCCCCCACAAAAAAAAATACTTACCTTCATGTGCTTGAGAGTTATCTGTTTCCAATTTCAGTGCAAAAAATTCTCATTGAGCACTGGAATGTGCACACCAACAGTTTCTGTGTGACCTGTGATGCAGAACAATACCATGAGTACATGCCCATGTCAACCCTCCTCACCTACAAAAAAATATATATATAATATATATACTGTGTATATATATATATATATATATATATATATATATATATATATATATATATATATGTATATATATGTATGTGTATATATATATATATATATATATATATATATATATATATATAAAACCCCTGTTACCCGGGGTTACTAGAATCCCAGTAAGACCTAGTGGTAGGCAAGGCAGCTGTGAAACTCCAGTTACATGGACTTCATACTGTCTCACTCTGTTCTCAGTCTCAGCTGAGACTGAGGGATGACATCACCATAGAACTATTGCAGCTGCATGAGCCACATTGGAATCTGCAGTTGGGAGTTAGGTTAGAATGTTGGGAGTTTTTGAAGGCAGTTGTGTGTGAGCAGTCTTGAAGAGAAGAGCACAGCAGTCTGTGCACAAGCTCTTGGAGCCTAAAGCTCTGATATAGAGCTACTTTTAGGGAGAGGTGTGTGATTCCGCCAAAAGAGGAACACAGTAAGCTGTTTGTGAAGTGGTGGAGACCACTGTTACTGGTTTCTGTGCCCCATCCCTGAGGGGATGGGGGTAAAAGTTTTGCCTGTTATTCCAAGGGCAACCTTCCTGGTTTTCGGCTAGGGAAGAAACTGCCTTATTTTTTCTAAGTTGTGCTGTGGCACCAGAAGTTGTCAAGAGTTCACCTGTGGGGCACCTGCAACCAAAGGGTGAGTTTGCTCTTATACGGGGCCTATGTTTCACCTGAACTGTTGTAAAGTGGGAATCGGACTGCTTAATCAGTGGGAGGCCTAGAGGAATAGGCTAAGCCAAAGTAAAAGTATGTTCAAGTCCAACACAAGGGGAAAGCCAAGACATGTAGAGGAAATGTGCTATGCATTTACCCTTTAATCTACACTGCCAAGCTTTTCAGAAAGAGATGTTTAAATATGTTCGAGTCTAGTACAAGGGGAAAGTCAAGACATGTAGAGGAAATGTGCTATGCGTTTACCCTTTAATCTATATTGCCAAGCTTTTCAGAAAGAGATGTTTAATGTCCAGAGAAATGGCCGGGTATGAATTGCGGAAGCTAGTGGTGGGAAACCCCCCATCTTTAGTAACCAGGTTCACCTCTATGGATTTGCTCTGTGGCCCTTTTACTTTGCCTCATGCACTTGGCCAGTGCTGAGGGACGTACCCAGACATGGGATTGAAAGGAAATTTCCCTTATGGAGTCGAAGGCTCTAAGGTGGTTTAGGCAGCCACCAGGAAAATTTGTCCATGTTTCATGGAAAGTGTTCAAGTGGCCGGCAGGGGAGCCGAGCCAGGGAAACCCCAAATAGTGTACAAGTCGGGCTGTGTACCCAAAGCAGCGTGCAAGTCTGGGCTGTGTGCCTAGTGGGTCCAGAGCCTGAGGGCTGAAGTGTTGAGGAAGTGTTCTGTTTCTCTTAATCTGCATTACCAGAAATGTAGCCCCTTGGGGGCTGTCTATGCTTTGTTTGTTCAGTTTGGATGTGAATAAAGCCACACTTTAGAATCCCATCCCTGGTATTGGACATTACAGTTATTGCTTCCTGTGTTTGGATTTACTTGGGTGCCCCTGTGCCAAGTAGCCAAACCTAGCCCTTGTGCCGAGTGACCTAGTCCTCCTCGAACCCAGTCCCCACCTGGTACTGCTGTCAGCTTCAACAGCATACCACCTGTCATTTGCAAAAAGGCAGGGGTGAGGGCATTACAAAATGGAAGCATCACTTTGGATTTTAAATTAGGGAGGAAAGGTGCTCAGGCAAGGGGCTAGCGTTTTGGTTATCTGGCAGTGGGTAGCCCAAAAAGCTGAAGCAAGTTTAACTAGTGTGACGCTGTGTGCTGTGGTTCATATGCTGCTGTTAAAATGCCAACTGTTTACCAAGGAGCAGTAAAGCTGAAAGAGTATGCCCTTGTCCTGCATCAAATATTTACAGCGCTTTTGCCAACTTTTAAAAAAAACTGTGTGTGATAAAGAAAAGTGTGGAAGACTAGGGGTAGCAACAGGAAAATTGCGCCCTGGACATTGGAAATGCTTTCTAGTAAACTGTGTGATAAAGAAAAGTGTGGAAAACTAGGGGTAGCAACAGGAAAATTGTGCCCTGGATGTTGGAAATGCTTTCTAGTAAACTGTGTGATAAAGAAAAGTGTGGAAGACTAGGGGTAGCAACAGGAAAATTGTGCCCTGGACGTTGGAAATGCTTTTTAGTAAACTGAGAGACTTGCTGTGTTAATGGCCACGTCAAATGGTTGAAATGGGCTCCTGCCATGGAGTCAGTTAGAGAAAAAAAAAAAAAAGTGTTTAGCAGTTTCAATTTGCCTGCTCGACGATCACCGTGAAGAGAAGAGCACTCGCGAGGGAAAGAGGCTCATTTGCATGGCGTCGGGTGATTGGTGAGGCTGCAATCAGTCCCGCCCCCCCAGCCAGCTCTACAGTGACTGCCCAGCATTCGAGAGGGAGTGTGAGTGGAGTGCGTGTACTGGCTTAGTGGAGGAGCGTCGCGGTGATTAAAAAGCGCTGTAAAATGATTAAAAATAGACTTTTCTGTTTAAAATCGGGCTCAACCCGCATCTCGATTGACTGGATTGTGAGTGTGGTGATCGGAGAGACGATCAGCAGGACTGCCCACCCGCTTCCTTTCTGAGGCCTCCAAGACTGGCTGCAGGCCGTTTTTCCATTGCAGCAAACAGCTACTGATAACAACGAGTACGAACAGTAAATAATTGCTCAAACAGTGATTTTCTGCCAAAAGCCAACTGAATCTGTATGCAGCAGAGTAGTCACTTTGCAAATAAAGACTGTGTCAAGTTTTACTAGCTAAAGCAAGTCTGTTAAGCCATTGACTGTGAGCATAGTTATGGGTTCAGCATCAGAATAATGTTTCAAAGCCAGTAGAAAGACTGTGAGTTGTAGCAAAATGTGCAGCACTAGTTACAGGCAATCCTGTGCTTGAAATCCTGAGGCTTTAAGGGGCTGTGAGCTAAAGCAATGTTTTCAGCAAGTGAAAAGTCCGTGGTAAATCATATAAATGTGCTACGAAAAGAACAGTGCAAGTTTGTGCAGTTTTGAGCAAAGTTATCAGTAGTGTGTGTAAATCGGATGCGCAGTGGCCGGACCCAATTTCTGAATGTTGATGCACAGGAGTGCTGCCGCCGCCATTACAGGGTGGGGTAGTAATGTAAACACAGCAGCAGAGGAGCCATTTTAAAAGTAAAATAAAGTGTTCAGTGAAGTGGGACTTTCAGTAACAGTGAGCATTTGTTTGTTTAACCCTGTAGTCATGGCCTCAGGACCAGCCCGCTACCCAGATCATGCCCGGGCTATGGTAGCAGCAGAAGTAAATAAGTTAAGGGACATTGAGAGGTGTTATTATGGAGGACAACTGCCTTCTCATGTGGCGATTCCTGGATACCCAGTGCAAGTGTGTTTAATATGCTTAAATGCTGGAAGGGACATCTTCATGGTACCTCACTGCTCAGGGAGCTTAGAGAAATACGGCTTGTATAAAGAGCCCAAGATTCATTTGGCTCCCACATGGACAAAAGTTCAAGAATTTGTAGTTGGCAGCACACAGCACCAGGCGGAGCCTGTTGAAGAAGGCCCCTCGGGGGAGTGTGGCACAAAGCTAGAGGGTGCAGATTTGCAGACAGAACCATATGCTGATGTTTCGGATGCTGGATCGCAGAGAGATAATTCAGACATATCATCAGTAGACCCTTGGGGGAAGCCTAGCCCAAGTCTCATAGGAGAAGATGAGATGAGGGAGGCCTTTGAATGGGAAGTATAGACCTCCGCACCCAGTGAGGAGTAGATAGTCTCAGGAGTGAGGACGACTGCTCACTCCTGGGCACAGATTCTCAGTGAGAAAGAAGAAGAGGGGAACCTATGTGGCCTTGTGAAAAAGGAACGGGTACACAGCCTCAAGCTCATGCCTCAGTTGAATGCATGGAAGAGAGTGGTGATGCCACTGCCCTGGTTGTGCAAGAAGAAGTAGTCAGGGATCCATTTTTTGTCTCTTTGAAAATGCGTAGCTGGCAGAACCAGGACTAGCCACCCCCAAGCCAGGCCAGTGGTCTCAGGTTGACCAAAGCTAGTGAAGAGGAGAGACTGGTTTATAGGAAGGTGAATGAAATCTATGGGATGTCCTTTCCTACCTTTCCTCAGAAATTCTGGGAGGAGATTGAGAACAGCAGGAAATCCTGGATCTGGGCCGAAACAACGAAATGTGTGCATCCTGGTGCAAACATGCATGTCAGGAACAGAATGTTTCATGAAAAAATACACCCAGTGGAAAAGAGGCCGGACACTGTTTAGGGACACTGTTCGAATAGTGAATGGAGAGGGGTGTGAAACCGTTCACAGTGTGAACTATGTGTGCCCAGATGGAGTAATAATTCAAGCTCCTGACCCACTGTACTATTGGCCTCAATGCAAAGACCTCCCTGCATATATGCCCGTGCCTACCAGATGGAAAGCAGAGCAGTGGTAGTCAATGCTGCCACCCCAGCCATTGCAGTGCCTTTTCGTTTCCGCCAGTATGTACATCCATGACTCAGGTGTCCAGAATCCATCAACTGGCCCACCAGATGACTTCAGATCCAGAGAGGATGCCAGCCCAGCTGTATCCTGATCCATTGCCTGGTAATTGGAGGACATCAGACAAGCTGTTTTTCCTTTTTGTTCTTGTTCCAAGATTCCATCTCCAGAGATGACATCAGCCCAGCTGTTTCCAGATGTGCCCTCCTGTAGTTCCCGGAAGATGTCCGCCCAGCTGTATCGGAAGAATGCTGCCAGGGAGAGTCTTCGGCAGGTAGGGGTTTAGATAGACTGTGTATGCAGATTAGAAGTGTGTGTTGTCTTTCTTTTTCTTGCAGGTGTTCCTGAAGAAGATAGAAGAGAAGACAAGAAGAGGAGGAGGGGCTCATTGGAATTCCTCACTAGTACTTTAGTGTGCAATATTTAAAGTACTGTTGTTGTTGTTGTTGTTACTGTAGTAATCCTTTCCTTCTACAGGTATGGTTGTGGGGGAATGTGGGAGTAATGCATAGTAGAGTATGGTATTAGCTCCTGGTGTGTGGTTGCATGATGTCCAGGGTTGGGGAGGTTCTCTGTTTTGTTTTGGGATTTGAGTTAGAGGCAGACAGATTTTCCCGAGAGGGCTAGGGGGGGATAGACAGGCTGTGGTCCTGAACAGCTGTAGGGACTGCAGTACTGAGCTATTTGGTCTATGCTCTGGACAGTTCTACCAGAGCCACTAGGCACCCATAGTTAGTGGGTAGCGTAGAGGCTGATATGTCAGCCAAAGGCTTCTAGGCCCTCAGTGTTGCCTGCCTGTGATAGCACATGGTAGGAGGGGGCCTGGTCACCCCCCCTCCGCAGGTAACACATAGGGTGGGATGGCCTAAGCCGGGTAAATAATGACTACGGACAGTCATTTTCCTGGCCCAGGGCGAGTGTAACCCCCCTGTTATCCAGGGTTACTAGAATCCCAGTAAGACCTAGTGGTAGGCAGGGAAGGCAGCTTGTGAAACTCCAGTTAAATGGACTTCATACTGTCTCACTCTGTTCTCAGTCTCAGCTGAGACTGAGGGATGACATCACCATAGAACTATAACAGCTGCATGAGCCACATTGGAATCTGCAGTTGGGAGTTAGGTTAGAATGTTGGGAGTTTTTGAAGGCAGTTGTTTGTGAGCAGTCTTGAAGAGAGGAGCACAGCAGTCTGTGCACAGGCTCTTAGAGCAAAAAGCTCTGATATAGAGCTACTTTTAAGGAGAGGTGTGTGATTCCGCCAAAAGAGGAACACAGTAAGCTGTTTGTGAAGTGGTGGAGACCGCTGTTGCTGGTCTCTGTGCTCCATTCCTGAGGGGATGGGGGTAAAAGATTTTCCTGCTATTCCAAGGGCAACCCTCCTGGTTTCCGGCTAGGGAAGAAGCTGCCTTATTTTTTCTAAGTTGTGCTGCGGCACCAGAAGTTGTCAAGAATCGCCTGTGGGGCACCTACAACCAAAGGGTGAGTTTGCTCTTATATGGGGCCTATGTTTCACCTGAATTGTTGTAAAGTGGGGATTGGACTGCTTAATCAGTGGGAGGCCTAGAGGGATAGGCTAAGCCAAAGTAAAAATATGTTCAAGTCCAGCACAAGGGGAAAGCCAAGACATGTAGAGGAAATGTGCTATGAATTTAACTTTTAATCTACACTGCCAAGCTTTTCAGAAAGAGATGTTTAATGTCCAGAGAAATGGCGGGTATGAATTGTGGAAGCTAGTGGTGGGAATCCCCCCATCTTTAGTAACCAGGTTCACCTCTACGGATTTGCTCTGTGGCCCTTTTACTTTGCCTCATGCACTTGGCCAGTGCAGAGGGACATACCCAGACGTGGGATTGAAAGGAAATTTCCCTTATGGAGTCGAAGGCTCTAAGGTGGTTTAGGGAGCCACCTGGAAAATGTGTCCATGTTTCATGGAAGGTGTTCGAGTGGCCGGCAGGGCCGAGCCAGGAAAACCCAAAATAGTGTACAAGTCGGGCTGTATACCCAAAGCATCGTGCAAGTCTGGGCTGTGTGCCTGGTGGGTCCAGAGCCTGAGGGCAGTGTTGAGGAAGTGTTCTGTTTCTCTTAATCTGCATTACCAGGAATGTAGCCCCCTGGGAGTCCATCTATGCTTTGTTTGTTCAGTTTGGATGTGAATAAAGCCACACTTTAGAATCCCATCCCTGGTATTGGACATTACAGTTATTGCTTCCTGTGTTTGGATTTACTTGGGTGCCCCTGTGCAGAGTAACCAAACCTAGTCCTTGTGCCGAGTAACCTAGTCCTCCTCAAACTCAGTCCCCCACCTGGTACTGCTGTCAGCTTCAACAGCATACCACCTGTCATTTGCAAAAAGGCAGGGGTGTAGGGGCTTACACACACACACATATATATATATATATATATATATATACACTTACCAATGCTACTATTAGTGTACAGCCAAAGGGCACCCTTCAATCCAGTTGAGATGATCACATTGCATTTGCTGGAATTGTCTAGCAGAACGCATTGGACCAGCAATACGATGCTCACAGTCATCATTTTATACTGGGGTATGTGCTGAAACAGTCTCATTCCACTGTGTAACCACTTGTCAATTTTCTGCATACAAGCAGGATGCATTTTGGGCCTGCAGAAAAAATCTCGGACTCTGTGCCACTTTTGTGCGCATGACTGAGTGCGCCATTAATTTTGGGGGACTTTGTACGTGCTGAAACACTCTCATTCCACTGTGTTAACACTTGTCAATTTTCTGCACACAAGCAGGATGCATTTTGGGCTGGCAGACAAAATCTGGGACTCTGTGCCGCTTTTGTGTGTTCTGTGATTGTTGCTGTGAGCTCATGATGTCATACTGACTTTTTAACAAATAAAGCAGCATTGCAAGAATGTCCTGACTGTTTTGAACTGTACTTTTTTATGCTACTTTACATTGCCACAGCCACCACTAGTTACCTCTGAGTCATGACTTGAATGATATGATTCTTTTCACAGTTTATGTCTGTTTTACTTACTTGACTACTTTTTTTCATGTATGAAAAAAGAAATGAGCATGCCTTCCAATATTGTTCGGACCAGGTTTGTATTTATTTGCAGCTGCTTTTCAATAACTATTGTTCCGTGGTGTCATATAAAACACTGACTGATGCATAACTGTTAATTAACAGCAGAAGTGATATAAAACAACTAATTGATGTGATGGAGAAAAGCAGAGGAAAACAATGACAAAGACCTGGTCAGCACCAATTTAAAAGGAATGCTCCTTTCATTATTTCATACATGAAAAAAGTTAGTACAGCAGATTCAACTACAGCAAATTCTCATATCATTCCAGTCAGTCAGGATGTAAGTAAAGGAAGTTGTAACATAGCATTAAAAAATATAGGTCAGAGTTCTCAACAGATTGCTGCGCTACTGCTTTACAGACATTCACCACATTACATAGTTGTGGTGATGCACATAACCTAATATGTGGGGGCCTTACTCCCACTGGAATATTTCTTGCTCCACAGAGTGCAATATATTTCTGTGAAAACTGCCCATAATTTCATTACAGTGTGTCACGTGAGGAGGAATTACCGATCAGAGAAGCCTCCCACATTCTGCCCCCCTTTCCCAGCAATGTTAGGACGTGATGCCAGGGGGAGCGCAGGTGCATGCTCCACTATAGTGAATGTCCGGCAGCTATCCCAATGTTTCCTTATGTTATGAGGTTCACTTTGCGGTGAAATGTGGGAATGTTTCCACTAACAAGGCCCTTCTTACTGGAAACGTGCCCACATGTTTCACCACAAACTGACCATTAGAACATAAAGAAACATTCGGAAACCTGCTGGACAATCACATATTCACTGTAAGGAGCACACACGCACTCTCCCTGCCATCTCGTCCTAACATTGCTGAGAAAGGAGTCAGAATATGGGCAGATTTTCAGAATGGAAATTCCTCCATCACGTGACACACTGTAATGAAATTACGGGTGGTTTTCACACAAATGTATTGCACTATGTGGTACAAGAAAGATTCCCTTGGAAGGGAAAATGTGTATGATTAAACAACAAAGGAAAAACACACAAAAACAGTACAACACAGTAGTGACGTGGGGTCAGGGGTTGGGGTGGAGGGGGGGCATAAAACAATCCCCTCACTTACTGTGGCCATGGGATGCCATGGTGGTCCAGCAGCAGGTGCAGCACTGAAAGTATTTGCTGCTGCTGTGCTTCCACTCTGTTCACCTGCTGCTGCAAAGCACTGAACCACTCATTATTTTCTTCAAGAGCTGCCCACACCAGGGCGATGTCAGACTGTGTTGCAGGGACTGTGGCAGGGTCCACTGCAGCGGGGAATCCAGGTAGTGGTGTGGTGGTGGACAGGATGGTGCTGGTGGCTGTGGTGGTGGTGGTGGTGGTGGAGCAGCTGCTGTAGTCGCCCTCCTCCTGCTGTGTCAGTGACTGGCAGGCACAACTCCCACCCCAGCAGCACCCTTGGCCACTGCCACGGAAGGGGTAGCAGGTGGACACACTGGGGAGCTGCGAGGGGGACCAGACACAGTCCTCATATGAGTCCCACCACCACCTACATTTTCTGGGGCCACCTTCTGTGGCTGTGGAGATGGTGGAGGGGGTGCTGCTGGAGCCCCAACAGCTGCTGCTACTGGTGGTGGTGGTGGAAGTGGCAGAGAAGGTGGATGCACAGTAGCCACCGGTGGCACTGGTGCTGTTGCTGCTCCTGTTGCTTCAATGGGGGAAGCAACACGGCAGAAGTCGGGAGCGGTGCAACATGACACAACTGCCCCACCCCCACGGGTCCGTACTCCTCCTATCACAGCCTTCCACGGGCCAGCCGATTTGCCTTCTCCTAGGTCCATCCCCCTGAAGTCCATGGGCCAAAACACACACACACACACACACACACACACACACACACACGCACACACACACACACAAAATGAAACAAAACTTATACAAAAAAATTCACTAACAAAAAACCCACAAATACAATACAAAAACTAAATAAAGATATAGCTTTTTAAAAAGCTGTTGGTTTTCTTCTGGAACTGTAATGCAATGAAGTGGCAACAAGGCAATCAGGCAAGCACTGTAACTCCTCTCCTCTCACAAATGCTTTCTCCCTCCACAAATGCAAAGGAGAAAGTGAAACTGCTTCTGTAACTCGCTTTCCTTCCTGCCAGGCTAAAGCATGTGACTTACAGTACTGCAAGCCATGTGATGTGCCTATTCTCTTCTCACTTCCCCTACTTCGCATTAAGGCATAACGGCAACATGAAGTGGTAATAATATAACGCAAAGTGAGCACTTTGCAGTGCCCACTTTGCAGGGATTAAAAATTTGCTGCATCTCTAGTCCTTTGTACCCAAACAGAATAGTGCGATCTCGGTCTTTAACAGCTGCTTCACTGAGATTCAGGACTGGATGAGTGCTAACTGGTTGACACTAAATCCGGATGAGACCGAGGTGTTGGTGGTGGATCCAGGTCAGCGGGTAGAGAAGTTGACTCCTGGACAACTGTCTGGCCTTGTGCTTGAGGGTAACTAGTTGAGACTTTCTGAACCGGTGCAGAACTTGGGTGTTGTGCTTAATAATGAACTGACACTAAAAGCACAGGTGTCAGCAGTTGTCAAGTCCTCATTTTACCATCTAAGGAACATCACCCAGATAAAGCACCTTGTTCTGCCCAAGGACCTTCCTACTTTGGTTCACGCCTTTGTGTCCTCCCGTCTTGATTCCTGCTATGCTCTATACCTAGGGTTACCGGGATGGATCTCCGTCACCTTCAGCTGGTGCAGAATGCTGCAGCCAGGTTGTTGACAGGGTTGTCAAAAACTAGCCATGTCACTCCTGTGCTGCACAAACTGCACTATTCCCGGTGTGATGGAGGATCACCTTCAAGTTCACATTGCTGACCTATAAGACCCTACACAGACAGGGACGGGGTTACTTGCAAGACCTCCTTCAGCCCTACTGCCCGCTCCACCCTCTCCGCTCCACTGATGAAGGATTACTAGAGATTCCCAGGGTGTGTCTTCAGACATCAGGTGCTAGGGCTTTTGCTTTTGTAGCCCTGACCCTGTGAAACTCTCTACCTTGTCAGATTAGAGAGTGCCTGTCTGGCATGGGAAAATAAGGGGATCCAAACTGTCCAAGACCTTTATATGCCCAATTCCTCCACATTCATGTCATACGAGCAGCTCAAAGCTTGATATTCTCTCCAGTCTAATGACTTTTGGAGATACTTGCAACTGCATAGTGTGGTCCAGTCTCTAAGTTGGGAACACCTTGCCAACCCCAAATGGCACTGGCTGGCCTCCCTACACCTAAAATCCTCCTCTCAGGGTCTAGCAGGACAATTCTACAGTACATGGCGTGAGGCACAATCTGATCACACTGAATCCTCTTGGGCTGCCTGGAGGGCAGATCTCAATATCCCTATCACCCCAGAAACATGGTTCCGATGCCTATGTCAAGCACATTCCACATATAAGGATGTTAAGAGTTAACTAATCCAACTCAAAATTCTCCTCAGGTGGTATCGCACCCCACTGCCCTTCACTCATGGTGCATTCTTCCCCATGCAAAGTGCTGGAGATGTTGGCATGATCCGGCAAATATCTTACACCTTCTTTGGTACTGTCCGGCCTTGAGCATTTTTTGGTCGGCTGTAGCAATGGACTGCTCTGAGGTACTAGGGCTACCTATGGACATTTCCAATCCATTGGTCCTATTGGGGGATTCTGCTCCCTTGGACCAACTGCCAACACTACACAAGAACTGGCTCTGAGTAGTCCTCTTGGAGGCTAAAAGGCTCCTACTCCTGTCTTGGAGATGAGCATCATCTCCACCTATCTCCCTATGGCACTCCTCCCTAGTCAGACTAACCACCTTTGAAAGGCTCACTTATGCCAATAGAGGGCAGCTTCCTTCATACTATAGGAAATGGGGGGCATACCTCAATTCCTCTCTATGTAGGGCCCCGTTCCCCCCCCCGGGCAACCCCCCCATTCAATGAGGCCTATTGACATGGAAGTCTCTTAGTTAGTTACGCCTTAAGGACCTAAATTAATACTGCCTCTGAACTGCTATACCCTCTTCTGCTCAAGTACGCTTCTCTTTACATCTAAATCTTTCCCTTTATCTGACTGTTAATCTACCTTTCTGGATGCCTTTAAATGCTATTAACGAGTGACCCTAGACACTTAGATACATAGACTGTTGAGCTAGTGTTTGTAAGAATCGTTGCAGGGCCTGGGTCTTTATACCTAGGCTATGTTGGCACTTAACCCTTTCTGTTTAAGAACTTCAAAGGATGTCTGAATGTATATTGCTATGGACAGGAATATATATGTAACTCCTTATGTCCTGGTAAATTATGTATAACCTGGATTGTCTAATCTGAGAACTCCATACTATATGTCAAGTGTATGTACCTCCTCCTTTGTTCACAAGGATAATGAATAAATAAAAATAAAATATTATATGATAGAGAGTGCCTGTCCACCGAGACTTTCAAGTCCTCATTAAAAACTTATCTTTTCGGCCTGGCCTATGGGGACAATATTTAATTTTAAAGTCTTTTTATTGAATATTTGTTTTATAGTGTATCTGTGCTTTGGCTTTGGAAAAGTGCATTATAAATAACATCTGATTGATTGATTGAACCTGCCTGTGGTCGGATTGGAGCAGGCACTGCACGGGGGAAGCAGCTTGTGCCGAATGGACCAGCAGTAAGCATCAGTGACAAGGAGCAAGACAGACAGACAGCCAAAGGAGGGATCGAGGAGCCAAGCCAGAGCTACAAGGATTTTGGGAGCCAATCAGGAAGCAAGAGGCTCCCAGAGTGTGACCAGCGACCCAATCAGAGAAGGAAGTGGGGTATTTAAAATGGTGACTGGGGCTATAAATTCCCTCTGCACAACTGTGCAGTAAACGAGCTGCAATTCATTTAACCTGCCTGTGGCACAGATCGGAGCAGGCACCACATGGGGAAGCAGTTTGCGCCAGAGGGACTAGCAGTAAGCATTGGCAGCAAGAAGCAAGATGGGCAGCCAAAGGCGAGACCAGGGAGCCAAGTCAAAGCTACGAGGATTTTTCTCCCACCCACCCTCTGCGCTCCACCAACAATATTAAATGGAGCATTTAGCCCGCTCATACTAGCAGACAGCCAATAGAGATGCAGGGGCGGTGTTACTGGGATGTCCTTCGGACCAACCTGACTGGAAAGCCTGAAAGCTCAACTGGAGTAAAGCTCAGGGGCAGGGGATTGGAGCAGATTCAAGGTACTGTACAACTAACCTGAAAAGTTAAGTCCTTAGGGCTGTTCACTTGTGTTGTGTTGTGTTGTGTTGTGTTGTGTTGTGTTGTGTTGTGTTACTCCTTGAGGGGGTAAAGTTTGAGGGCAGTCTCTTGTCATTGGGGATACTCCTCGAGGGGATGACGTTTTAATGAAATTTTCTGTTGTCAGGGCTACTCTTTGGGGGGTAAAGTCTAAGGGTATACTGATAATGATGGGGATGCTGAGGGCAGGATGGGGGGCTAGGGGCAATGGAGCATTCAGGAGGTATGGTGAATGTGGGATGGCAAGACTAGGAGGGGTGTTATGGTGGTGGGGTTAACATAAAGGGAGGGAAGGCTAGTGTGGGAGGCAGGAGACCAATCCCCTGTTGGGGGGGGTCCAGGGGAGACAGGGTAGTGGGATGCAATGGCTGTGGGGCAGCCATATGGATTGGTACATTGTGGAGGCTGTGGGAATATCCCATTTGCCGCAAGCTGACAGCACTGCAGACGGAGGTCAATTGGTTGTTGGGAGAGTTAGGAAGGTTGAAAGAGGGGATGAGCAGAGTGAGGGTAGGAGGGGCATCACCTTGGGCATATAGGGGTTCAGAGTTTGAGGTGTCAGGGGGTGGGAATGGAGCATGGGGCATAATGTGGGTTACAAGCCGCTCTGTGGTGGTGGAAAGGAAAATACAGGCAGGAGGGGGATAGGGTTAAGTAACAGGTATGAGGTTCTGATTTCAGTAGCAGAGGGTGAGGAAGGTACTACCAGAAGTGAGGCAGGTGACAGACAGGGCCGGCAGAATACTGGGGAAAGGAGTCTGGACAGGGGGAGGGGTGTGGGCTTGAGAAACAGAAGGAGGGAGGGGGAGATAGGGCAGAGGGAATGGGGAAGCCAAGAGAGAGCTGGGGGCACTTGAGGGGCAGGGGCATCTCAGATGCCGTGTCAGATTTGGGGAGGGGCAGTGGCTGCATTAGTCAAGGGAGGGGCAGTAGGCAAGGGGATAAGCTGGAAAGGGAGAAGAGAAATTTGGGGGTGGATCTAGGTACTTCTGGGCAGGGAAGAGCATATGGTCAAGGGGGAAGCGGTTGCAAGCAGATACAGGCAAAAGGGAGGAGGTGGGGGGAGGAGTAGTGGTTTTAGAGGACTCTGTACTAAGGGGATCAGGTGGGGGAGGAGCGAATGACAGTCAGATATGGGTAGAATCTATACTGGTGTTAACAGCGGGAAGGGCAGGGCAGGCCATGCTGAGATGTGTCAGGAGGGGAAGGGAAAAAAACTCACGTGGTGGTGCATATAGGAACAAATTACTTGGTGGTGGGTCAGGTGGAGATGGTTAGGGAGAAATGTGAAGAACTAGGGAAGTTGTACAAGGAGGTTGGGTGCTCCGTGGCCTTCTCAGAAGTTTTTCTGGTATGCAGGGCAAGCAGAGCAAGGAAGGACAGGATTGTGGTGTTCAATTCTTGGCTGGCAGAGTGGTGTCACTCAGAAGGATATGGACTGGTGGGGTACTGGGAGAACAAATGGGACAACAGTGACCTGTATGCAGCAGACAAGTTGCACTTGAGTAGGGTGGGGCAGGGGGTCTTGAAACAGAAACTGGAGGAGTACATAGCTTCCAGGGGGATTTTAAACTAGAAAGGGGGTGGTGAATGTGCAGGTAGTATGCAGGGCCACCAGGTAGTGGAGTGGTATGAGTTAACCCCCAAGACAGTAGAGTTTGTAAGGAGGGGGTGTCGAGGGGGTAAAGAAATCAAGCAGGGGAAGGGGTAAGGAGAAAGCAGGGGCTGGGTGGAGGAGCCTGGGTAATAAAGTTGCTGAGCTACAGGCTGTCTTAAGCATAGGGAAGGTGGATGCTGCAGCCATCATGGAGACGTGGGCTAACCAACACTAGCATTGGGGTCTAATGATCCCTGGGCACAGGATGTATAGAAAAGACAGGAGAGTGGGGAAGGGAGATGGGGTGACGGTTTATGTAAAGGATGGGATCAAGTGTTCAAGGGATGAGGTGGAGGAGGGGAGGATTGAGGCCACCAAGGAACTGAGGTTGGCCCAGGGCATAAGGTAGAGGGAGAAGGAATTCTTTAAGTACATGATGGAAAAAAGGAATTGTAAGGACTGCATAGTTCAGATTAGGGAGGGTGGTGGATAGGTGGAGAAGGATGGGGAACAGGCAGAGGTACTGAACAAATACTTCTGCTCTGTGTTCACGAGGGAGGTAGGAGGTCCGCTACCTCCATGGAATGGAGGGGTGGGGAGGAGTTTACTGACGTAGTGATTCAAGAAAGCAGGGTAATGGAAGGTCTGAAGGCACTTAGGGTGGATAAGGCACCAGATCCTGATGGCATTCACCCTAGGGTGTTGAGGGAGATGGCTGAGGTGCTGGCCGGGCTGCTGGCTGACCTGTTCAACACCTTCTTGGATGTGGGATGCATACAGCAGGATTGGAGGTTGGATCATGTTTTGGCAATCCATAAGAGCAGCCCAAAGGATGAGCCAGGCAACTACAGACCTGTCAGTCTCACTTCCATAGCTGGGTAAGCTAATGGAATCAATTTTGATGGAGAGACTGGTAACTTTTCTGGAGGTCAGTGATCTCCAGGATGTGCGGCAGCATGAATTCATCTCAGGGAGATCATGCCAGACCAACCTGATAGAATACTATGACTGAGTGAGAGGGGAATTGGACAAGGACCATGCAATGGATGCCCTATATTTGAATTTCAGCAAGGCCCTTGACTTGGTACCTCATGGGCAACTGGGGGCAAAGCTGGAACACGTAGGAGTGGGGGCTAAGATAGCTGGCTGGATCAGAAATTGGCTTGGGGATAGACTGCAATGGGTGGTGGTGGGGGGAGAACTCTCCTCTCCTCTCCCAAGCCAATGACCAGTAGTGTGCCGAAGGGCTCCATGCTGGGGCCTGTATTGTCTGGACTGTCCATATCAGATATTGCTCATGGGGTAGAGATCGGGATCAATCTGTTTGCAGACGACACCAAGATGGGAACTGTAGTGGATGACATAGAAGGGTGGCAGAGGTTACAGGGTGACCTCACCATGCTTAAAGAGTGCTCAGTGAGGTGACAACTGGGATTTAACACACAGAAGTACAAAATTAAGCACTTTGGGGCAAGGAACCAGAGGAGGGAATATTGGCTTGGTGGGGTGTGGTTAGGGGTCATTGAGGAAAAGGACCGGGGAGTCATAGTAACAGGAAGCATGCATAAATCTTCTCAATGCAAGAGGGTGGTGGCTAGGGCCAATAGGATGCTGGGATACATAGCGGGGGGATTCTCATCCAGGCACAAAGAGGTAAATGGAATGTTGGCATGCATAGGCAGGGGCATTACTAGCAGAAGGAGGGAGGTAATAATGCCCCTTTACAAAGCCATGGTGTGGCCACACCTGGAGTATGGGGTTCAATTCTGGAGGCCACATCTCTGCAAGGATACAGATGCATTGGAGAGGGTTCAGAGAAGGGCAACCAAGATGGTGCAGGGTATGCAGGGAAAGTCATATGAGCAGAAGTGTAAGGAGCTGGCTCTGTACACGTTCGAGACAAGGTGGGAAAGGGGAGACATGACTGAAACTTGTAAATATGTAAAGGGGCTCAATAAAGTTGGGAAGAGGGTTTACTTATGAGGAAGGAGGTGGTCAGAACTAGAGGGCACAGCCTCAGACTGCAAAGAAAAAGATACAGGGGCAATGTGAGAGAGCGTTTCTTCACGGAGAGGGTGGTGGAGCCCTGGAACATACTACCAGAGTGGTGGGGGCTAAATGTCAGTTGATCCTCATAGGACTCCTTCACTGCCCTTGACTTAGCTCAATTAGTCACTCTTCCTACCAGATTTAATCAGTTAAGTGGCACCAGTTCCCTCCTTGATATAATACTTTCCAACCGCCCCCACAAAATCAAGACTGTTTATGTCCTAGCTAACTCCCTCAGTGACCATTCCCCTAGCCTCTGTTTCTGGTCCTCCCCCACGCAAAAACCCATGTGCGAAGTCACCTCCCACCACCGCTTTTGCCCAGGGGGCCTCAGTAAACTGAAGCAGTACCTAGCCTAACTTGACTAGTCCCCGATCTCACTCGCAACTGGTATAGACACTATGCTAGCTTACCTCACCAGAGCCTTCTGCAAGGTCTGTGACCTCTTTTCCCCCTTTACCAGTACCCGCTCCAAAAGATATAATGCCACCTGGATTTCCCCTTCCCTTATTCAACAGCTGAGGCAGCGAGACAACCTCTGGCATGTCGCGGTCGAGTCAGGCAGGACAGTGGACAGACAGGCCTATAATGCTGCTCGTAACCAATGCACCTGGGCCATAAGGCAAGCCAAGTCCAAATACTACCAAACCACCCTGGCTGCCTCCTGGGGCTCTGCGCATACATTCTGGGACAATATTAAGGAGCTCAATGGAAAAACTCACTCCCCCCATCTCAGATATCTGTCAACAGCACTATTACCACTGACCCCCCACATATTGCTGACTGCCTCAACATGACTTTCTCTGACCTAAGTGCAGTCCTTACTGTCCACTTTTTTGACCCTATCCCTACTTAAACCCCCCCACCCTGAATCGCCTCCCATTTCTCCTCCACACCATATCTCCCCATGAAGCCAAAACATTCCTACTAAAAGCCCTTTCCAACCACAACCCCAGCTGGGACCCCACTGACTCCAGGATTCTCTGTCTAACTCTAGATTCCATGCAAGCCCCTCTCAGCGACCTGTTAAACTGGTCTCTGTGCCTCGATCAATTCACAAGTGCCTGGAACTCAGCTGAAATTACCCCAGTTCATAAGAATGGAGATCTCACATTACCAAATAACTACAGACCGAGCTCCATCCTCCACCAACTCTCTAAAGCCCTGGAAAAAAACAGTATCCTCCCAACTCATGGAATATCTAACCAAATACAGCATACTATGTCCAGAACAGCATGGCTTCTGCCCTGGACACAGCACCACCACAGCACTCCTAGAGTTCTCACAGCAAATACACTCTGCACTTGATTCTGGGGTCGTTGCTGGGGCAGTGTTCATTGACCTATCTAAGGCCTTTGACACTGTGTGTCACCACCTATTGCTTGATTCCCTCCATCAGCTAGGCTTCTCATCTGGCCCCCTTGCCTGGTTCTCTAGTTACCTCCATGCCAGATCCCAATGGGTCGAGATAAACAGTACCCTATCAGCTGCCCTACCTGTTTGCTCAGGTGTCCCCCACGGTTCCATCCTGGGCCCCACATTTTTCAGTCTCTTTCTAAACACCCTTCCTAGCTCCTGCTCAGACAGTATGCTCTATATACCAACAATGCGGGTTCTCATCGCCTTCCACCCCGACCCCATCACCCTCCAGAACTCTCTGCAACTCACCTTCAGCCAAGCTGAAAAATAGTTCCTCGACCATCGTCTAGTTCTGAATCTCAAGAAGACAAAAATCTATGCTTTTTGCCCACAGCCAGAGTAACTCCAGAAATGCCCTCCTCATCCTCCCCAGCACCCTACACCCCCTTGAACAGGTGTCTGCATACAAATATCTGGGCATCAACTTTGACACGGCTCTCTCTTGCCACTCTCATCTTAATTCCCTGTCCACTGCCATAAACACCCGGATTGGACTCCTCTACCACCACAAAGACTGCCTCCCTCAGAATGTTCTCCAGCTGGCTATCACCTCCTCCATCCTGCCACTGGTCAACTACGGGCTTCCTATCTATGTGGCTGCTGACCCCATCACCCTCACCAAAGTCCAGACCTCGATCAACAAGGTTTGCAGGCTCCTGACCAGTGCCCCCAGCAGAACGCACACATGCCAGTTCTACTCCTCCTCGAACTTACTCACCTTTAATGAGCGCCTGCACTACCACACCTGTACACTGGAAAAAAAAATCACTACTTGGGCTCTCCCCCCAGGGGTTGCTGCATCCCTAAAATTGGCCTCCCACTAAATTGGCCTCTCACTCGGTCCCCACCCGAAGCACAACCAAAGTCACCTTCCCGGTCCCAAGAACCAGGACCTCTCTCTCCCAAAGATCATTCCACCACAGAGCCCCCTCTTAGTACCACTCCCTCCCCACTCATATCACAAACATCCCCAAATTGGCCTTCAAATTCGCCCTCCAAAACCACCTCACTGACACTTTCGAGAACATAAATGCCCCTGACTGGCCCATACCTAGAGCTCCGCCTGGCCCTATTTACAGATAGCGTCCTTCCGGACTGCCTTCTTCCCCAACAACCACCCCTTCCCCCTCAGGTATTGCTCCCTAGAACCCCTAGCGGTACTTTATTATTTATATACTAGACTAATTGTAACTAATTGAAGCCTTTGTACACCTATGTATTACTGGAATTGCTTTGTGTGTTCTTTTATTGTATCTCACCTGTAATGTTCTCCATTGTTATACTCCACCACCAATTGTTGTCTACCCTCCCTGCGATGAGGTGCCTTTGTAAATGAGTCTTTGACTCAAAGGTTGTAAATCCGAATTATGAAATAAATAAATAAATTGGTGCAATAATTCAAGAGGGCATGGGACAAGCATATGTGGCTGAGTACTGGGGGAAGAGTGGGTCTGGCAGTGAGGGGGAGTTGTACGGGGGAAAAAAAGGGCAGACTAGATGGGCCGGTATGATCCTTTTCTGCCATCAAGCTTCTATGATATGATTTTATGATATGAACTCTAAGATGGAATATTGGCTAAATGGAGTCCAGCTGTGTACCTCTCAGGAAGAAAGGGACATGAGGATCTTCATTTCTGACACCAGGAACTAGATAAGCCAATACAATACAGCATGCAGCAAGGTGAATAGAATGTTGGGATGTACAGGCAGAGGGATCGATAGTAGGAATTAAAAGGTGATTGTCCCCCTCTACAGATCAATCTATCAATCATAACCTTTATTTAACCAGGCAAACGCCATTAAGTGGAGCTCATTTTCAAGGCGGACCTGGGTGAACACAAATACAAAATAACAGGATAATATACAAGAATATGATACACAGGCATGATTAACAGGTATAGGCAGTACAATGGGTGGAGTGCAGGATAAGGGCAACAAAGAAATTTTTAACAGATACAAACTGAGTTAACAAAGAGTAATACAGAACGAGTCAGTGATAATGGAAAGCATGGGGAAAGGGAGAGTGACTCCTAACTACCATGGAGTGCTAAAAAACAAAAAAAACAAAAAGGGCCCTGTAGCACCTGTGAGGGAATATATGAGGTGCAGTGAGGCGGGAGAGGGGTAAGGTGAAAGGAGACGGAGGGGGAAAAGTAAGATGAACTTGGAGTGCAGGGCAAAAGAGGAGCCTGACGAAGAGGAAAGACGGAGGGTACAGAAGAAGGGGAGAGTGCGAATACCACAGGGAAAGATCAGAGGATGAGAGAAGGTAACAAGTGAAAGGGAAGAAGGGATGAAGGAGAGAAAAAAGGATGTAATGGAGGGGTGTAATGGAGGGGAGAGGGCCAAGCCAAGGCTGGGGTCAGGAAGGAAGGGGTATGAGGGGGAGTGACAGGAAGGGGGAAAGGGGGCGAGGGTTATAAGACCAGCTGGGATTGAATCTCTGGTGAGGCTAGACAAAAGATAAGGGAAGTAGTTTAGTCAGGGTAGCAAGCACAGGATTCTTTGATGTGCTGAGGTTAGAGTGCTTTGAAGGCTGCGAGACTGACTTTGCATGTCAATTTCAGAATTTTTTGTAGATTGTTCCATAGCCTGGGAAGAGCAAAGCTAATGGACGCCCAGCCGAAGCGGGATCTGACTTTTTTTTAGCTTTAAGGTAATACAGGAGGTGCTTCTCAATGCATATCTGCTCAGGGTGCAAGGAGGCAGGGAGTCTGAGATATAGCCAGGCAGTTTATTGATAATAGCTTTGTAAGCCCAGAAGATGGCATTTCTTTGTCGTCTGAAGGCAAGGGAAGACCAACCTTCAGCGGTATACAACATACAGTGGTGAGTGCAGTATGGAAAATCAGATATGAACCTTAAAGCTCTGTGATAGAGCATGTCAAGTTTTGAATGTGTGCCGGCTGATCCATGGCTATAAAGGAAATCAGCATAGTCTAGCAGGGGTAGAAAGGTAGTTTGGACTAGCCTCCATCTTGCATCTGATGGGAGGAGATTTTTTATCCTAAAGAATAAGCCGAGCCTTTGGCGAAGCTTTTTGGTTAATTGATCTATATGCTCTGCAAAGGAGAGTCTGTTTCGATCCAGACACCCAGATATTTGAAGTGGGTTACGTGCTCCAATTGTTCGCCCAGGCCAGTGGATATCGGGGAGAGAGATCCAGATGAGGCAGTATTAGGTCTGTTGGGGAAGGGTGAGAAGATCATGGCTTTTGTTTTCTTGGCATTCAGCAGGAATTTTTGATTTAAAAGCTGATGCTGCAATAAATTAAGGTCATCCTGGAGAGCTGTGAGTGCCACATCTGGGGAGGGGCCGTTAGCATAATGCACCATGTCATCGGCAAATAGGTGTATCTGGGCTTTTTTGATGGCTGCATCTATTCTGTTTATATAGATAACGAAAAGTAGAGGCCCCAGGATGGAACCTTGAGGGACACCCCTCAGGAGGGGTTTTAAAGGAGAAACTTCACCTTCCATCTTTACCTGCTGGTAGCGGCCTGAGAGATGGTTCTCAAACCAACTAGAGGATAAAGAACCCAAGCCAACATACCAGAGGCCTGTAAGGAGCAGGGCATGATCAACGGTATTGAAGGCTTTGCTTAGGTCCAGGAACACAGCACATACAAAGCGTCTTCTGTCTAATCACACTGCCAGTCATTAGTAACTTTAGCCAGTGCTAAAATTGTACTACGTTGTGCTCTAAAGCCTGATTGTAGCGGATTAAGCAAGTTTGCAGATTCCAGGTAATTTCTGAGCTGAGCATTCACGATTTTTTCTAATAGCTTGGAAAGAGTTGATAGGATAGAAATAGGCCTATAATTATTTAGGTCACTGGGATCACCCGACTTAAACAGTGGGATGACGTGCTGTCTTCCAGATGGTAAGGAGATTGCCCCGTGAGAGGGATAAATTGAACAAATGCGTGATCTCTGGTAAGATTGCACCTGGAGTACTGTGTTTAGTTTTGAAGGCCACACCTGAGCAAGAATAAGGGCAGACTGGAGGCTGTACAGAGGACAGAGACAAAGATGATCCAGGGTCTACAGGGACTAGCCTATGAGCATTAACTGATATCATTAAATATGTACTCGCTGGAAACAAGGAGGGAGAGAGGAGATATGATTAAGACATTTAAGTTCCTGAAAGGAAAAAAGCAAGCTGCCAGACTCTTAGGAGCTATTCCATAGGATCACCAGCTAAATGGCTAGAGGACGTGAGTGGAAACTGAGAGAGGGGAGCATCAGGAGAGATCTAAGGAAGCACTTCTTCACAGAAAAAGTGGTGGAGCTATGTAACTACCTGCCAGCAGACATGGTGGGTGCAGGGACAGTAATGCGCTTCAAGCATGGGTGGGACAGGCGTAGAGCTCAACTAAGGGGTATTACAACAATTAAAAATGGAAAGATCCGGAACGCGGGTAGTTCAAATGATCAACAACAGGTCCTGGGTTTCTCATGGGCAGACTTGATGGATCATCAGTCTCCTTCTGCTGTCATTTTCTATGTATATCTCTATCTATCTGTCTATCCATCTATCTGTCTGTAGGTCTGTGTCTGTCCATCTGTCTGTCTACCTATGTATCTGTCTGTCAAGATGTCTATCATCCATCTATCCATCTGTCTGTCTATCTATATGTGTGTCTGTCTGTCTGTCTATAGTATCTATCTATATGTCGATCTATCTATTTATCTATCTACAGTATCTATCTATCTTTAGAAAATGGACTGCAGATTTTTCAGCCTCTGATTGGCTGAGCCTCTTGGCAAGGGGTACATTTACATGCCAATAGAGAATGGAAAATACCTAGTAGGTTGCCAACTTGACTATTTACCTGAAAAAATCATAGTGCCCCATAGAATGTTGAGAACCAAAATAGATGCCATTGTTTTTCTTGCTTAGTGAACATGAAATGGCCATCCAAAACAAAACAACTTAGAAGTGTTAATGCACGAAACACCAATTAAGCAATTTTTAAAATCTGTACCTTGAATCCTACCTTATTTGAGTGCAGCTGTTGGCTAAATGTTGACAACTCTGCCTGTTTCTACACACCAGTGAAGCAGTATATCCTTTTTTCCTGACTCTGTGTGAATGTCTGATCAAACCTGCTACCCTTCCCGCTACACAGTCACATTCTGTCCACTCCCACATGCAGAGCCACTTGCCATCGCTTACTCCCCCCATGTCTGTCCACTAATTACATACTACAGTACAGTACCTTTAAATTTGACCATTATTGGTGCCGATTTAAATCTCCCACTCTGCTCCAGATTGCTGCTGGAATACATAATCTCCACTCACTCAGCTGCCATGCCTGATCTCATGCTCCACCCCACTCCATCAATGTTGATTTGGACTGTGGTTTCCCTGCCCAATCATGATGCAGTTGATTCTGATGTGAGAAAAAAATGAAGTACTGGCGGGTGTTGGTGGGCAATGATGGCTCAACAGAACCGAGGGATGGGGGGGCAGGGGGCAGTCTTTTGAATGAAGGAACTCTGAAGCACAGCAGTGCCCTCTGCTTAAAACTATGCTACCTGAGGGACTGCTTTACCAAAAAAAAAAATTAAAATTCTTTACTTTTTTTTTTTAACTCTCCCTTAAACATAGCACAGGTAGCCCATTTTCTAAGTGTAATAATACCCATCAGAGTGGGTGGTATTGGACTTTATACAATAGGAGTGAGCAGATAACTCATCAGATGAAAACAGGTATTCTCACTGCAGAGTGACAACTCCAGTTATCACACTGTGATTACATCATCACAGTGTGATGACTCCAGGTTATCACACTCTGAATACATCATCACAGTGTGATAACTCTGTCAAACAAACAAAAAAAACAGCACAAAATACACTCTTATTATATAAAACGGATATGTGCTGGGCAGCTATGTGATAGCTGAAATATCAGAACTTGTGGCAACTTACCTCAGGGTTAAACCACTTGTGGATACGCTATGGGGAGCCACTCATGATAACCCTAAGCTCACTTGCCACTAATGCTGATATTTCAGCTATCACATAGCTGCTCATCATGTATCCCCTTAATAACAGCCCTTCCAGGGTCTATAAGACCCTCCACCTGCAGCATTGGGCCTCATTACACCCCTGGGCAGTCCATTATAGCCAATACTGCCAACCCTGTTACATAGAAACATAGAAACACAGAATTTGACTGCAGATAAGGACCGCTTGGCCCACCCAGTCTGCCCATTTCCCTACCTAATGGATAAGCTGCAGATCCTAGTTAACCAGCAGCCTACTTCATCCTACCCCAACCCCCTAGAATTGCCTTATGGCTGTTCCATGCATGCTTGAATTCCACCACTGTTTTGACTCCACAGCCTCCCTACGGAAGGCCGTTCCATACATCCACAACCCTCTCTGTGAAAAAATACTTTCTTAAATTACCTCACAACGCCCCCCCTCTATCTTCAAATGGTACCCCCTTGTTCTTGCACTCTTTTTGAAAGATGTTACCCTCTTGGACTTTGTTGATTCCTTGAGGTACTTGAAAGTTTCTATCATGTCCCCCCCTCGCTCCTTTCCTCGAGGCTATACATATTAAGCTCCTTAAGTCTCTCTTCACATGTCTTCCGGTGCAGACCCTGCACCATTTTAGTTGCCCTCTTCTGGACAGCTTCCATCCTGTCTATGTCTTTGTGGAGATTGGGTCTCCAGAACTGCATGCAGTACTCCAGATGGGGTCTCACCAGCTGTCTGTAGAGAGGGATAATAACTTCCTGTTTTCTACTGGTGATGCACTCTCCCTATGCATCCCAGTATCCTCCCAGCCCTCCTTGCTGCCCTCTCACATTGCTTGCCCACCTTTAGGTAATCTGATATGACTACCCCCAGGTCCTTTCCATTTTGTTGCTGTTAGTATCTCACCCCCATTGTGTACTCTTCCCTGGTTTTTGTTTCCCAGGTGCATTACCTTGCACTTTTTAGCATTGACTCTAAGCTGCCATACATTTGACCATTCCTCTAACCTTGCCAAGTCCCTTCTCATCTTTCCACCCCACCATGTGCATCAACTCTGTTGCAGATCTTTGTGTCATCTGCAAAGAGACATACTTTCCTTCCAGTCCCTCTGCAATGTGGAAACATAAAGACATTGAAGAGGACCAGTCTAATACTGAACCATCGCGGTACCCCACTAGTAACCCGCCGTTCTTCAGAGTGGACTCCATTTACTGTTACTCTCTGTGTCCTATTCTCCAGCCAATTCTTTACCCAGGCTGTCATCTTGGGACACATTCTCAGGCTAGCTAACTTGTATATTAATCTTTTGTGTGGGACTGTGTCAAATGCTTTGCTAAAGTCTAGGTAGACCATGTCCACAGCCCCTCCCTGATCTACTACTTTGGTCACCCAGTCAAAGAAATCTATCAGATTTGTCTGGCATGACCTTCCCGCTGTGAATCCATGCTGCCTTGGGTCCTGTGCCCCTCTGGCCTCTAGATACTCGACAGTTATTTCCTTCAGAAGTGATTCCATCATTTTCCCTATCACTGAGGTTAAACTAACAGGTCTGTAGTTTCCTGCTTCTGCCTTGCTCCCACTTTTGTGAAGGGGAATCACATCTGCCCTCCTCCAGTCCTCGGGTACCACCCCATCCTCCCATGATTTGTTAAAGAGGGTAGTCAGTGGTGTCACTAGTTCTACCCTTAGTTCTTTTAGAATTCTGGGATGAATCCCATCAGGCCCCATTGCTTTGTCCACCTTCAGTTTAAAGAGTTCTTTTTTTTAGAACCCTTTCTTCTGTAAATGGGCTGATTTCAACTTCTGTATCCGGAGTGTTTCTACTGTTTATTTTAGGTACCCCCCCATTTGTAAATACTGAGCAAAAATATTTGTTTAGCATCTCTGCCTTTTCACAGTCAACCTCTGCCCATCCTCTCTCCCCTTTATTAAGCCTCACTACCCCTCCCTTGGTCTTCCTTCGCTCCCTGATGTACCTGTAAAAAGGTTTTATCCCACTTCTTAACTGAGTTGGCTATCTTTTCCTCAGTTTGGGCCTTTGCTGTTCTGACTGCCTTCCCAGCTTCCTTTTGCTTTAACTGATACAGTTCTCTGTCCTGCTCCTTCAGTGATTCCTTGTACTTCCTGAATGCTTTCTTTTCTCTCTTGAACCTTCACTGCCACTTCCTTTGAGAACCATAGTGGTTTCTTACATCGTTTTGTTTTGTTTATTTGCTTCACACAAAGGCTTGTTACCTCTGTGATGGCAGTTTTTATTATTCCCCATTGTTCTTCCACCCTCCTTCCTGCCCATTTGCTAGTGCATCTCTTAGGGCACTCACCCATTTTGGCAAAGTCAGCCCTCCTAAAGTCCAGTACTTTTGCCTTTGTATGGCTTGACTCTATTGCTGTGTTTATGTGAACCATACTGTTCGATGGTTGCTAGTTCCCAGATGGCTACCCACTTCTACATCTGTGATCCTCTCTTCATCTCCATTTGAGAGAACCAGGTCTAAGATTGCTCCCTCTCGAGTGGGCTCCAATACTAGTTGTCTAAGGCATGCCCCCTGTAGGGCATCTAGAATAACCCCACTCTTTGAAGTGGCTGCTGCAACTGCACTCCAGTTAATATCTGGCATATTCAGATCACCCATCAGCAATATCTCCCCTTTTTCTGCCATTCTAAGTATACTTTCTATCATTTCCTTGTCCATTTCCTCCCTCTGAGAAGGGGGTCTGTATACAACTCCTGTGCGGATTGTGGTGCCATTGCCTGTCTCCAAATTTACCCACAGTGCTTCTTCTCCTCCATGTTTACCCTTTTGTTCTGTTGCTTTGATTCCTTCCCTTATGTAAAGAGCTACTCCTCCTCCTCTTTTACCCTCCCTGTCCCTCCTGTAGATAGTGTATCCTGGTATGTTTACGTCCCAGTCATGGTCTTGTGTGCCATGTTTCTGTGACTGCCATGATATCCAGATGTTCCTCCTCCATCAAGGTCACTAATTCAGGAAGCTTGTTACCCAGACTACGGGCATTGGTACTCATTGCTCTTCATTTTTGATGGCTTTACCTTCTGTTGCAGCATCCCCACTGACCTTTCTACCTCAGTCTTTTTCTCATTTAGTACCCTGTTTTGTAGGAGAGGCTGGGATTTTCCCTGCTTATCAGTGCCTCCCTTGACTAGTTTAAAAGCTGCCAATGAAGCATTTAAACCGATTGCTCAAAAGACTTGTTCCCTTTCTAGACAGATGCAGACCATCCTGCCAGTATAGGCTGGTGTCCCTCCAGGTGGAACCCCAGTCCCCAATGAAGCCAAACCCCTGTGCTCCACACCATGTTTTCAACCATTCATTAAACTGCATGGTGCAAGGTACCCTCGCCTCACCCATGCCATTGACAGGCAGCACCTCTGAGAAGGATACTGTGTGTGCTACTTGTCTTAGGCCCCTCCCCAACTCTACAAAGTCCTCCTGCACTGCTCTAATCTCATGATGAGCCAAGTCATTTGTCCCTAGGTGGACAATGACATCCAGCTCAGACTCCCGTGCAGCTGTTCTTGTGATCCTGAGGATGCTTCCTATCTCTCAAGCCATGGCACCAGGCAGGCACCTTACTTCAGTTTTCCCTGCTCCCCCCAGTTCTATCCCCCTAATAACTGAGTCCCCCACCAGGAGCTGCTTCCTTTCCCTGTGGTGTCCTCTGCCTCCTTTCTGTGGGCCTCTCTTGTGACAGATGTCCTCAGCCTCCTTAGTCTCCTCTGTGGGTGCATCCATAAGGGAGCTATGCTCCCCCAGAATGGTGTATGGATTGTGGAGTGGAACGACTGACTGGGTGTGCCTCTGTTCCACCATCCTCACCCTCCCTGTGCCCACTGTGGTCCAACTGCTGTGCTTTCTTCACAACCTCTGAGGTAGTGGTGGTGGCTCTGGTGCTCCCTGGATGGGGGAGGTTCCCTTCCTACTGTCCAGTGTGGCCTGGGGGAAGGTTCCCTTACTACTGTCTAGTGTGGCCTGAAGACTGGCAACTTCCTCCCTCAGGGCAGAGAGTTGTCTGCAAATAGGGCAGCATCTCAGCCTCCAGAAAGACTCCCGGAAGGCTGCTGCCCCACAGCCATTACATTGCACTACTCCCCACTTGTTTATCTCCTTTATTTTGTGTGTGTATGTAATTGGTTTGTTATATAGAAATATATATTATACAATGTGTATGCTTATATTGTCAGTGCAGTGTGCTAGAGAGGATACGACAGTGATATGCGCCTTGCACTCTTGAGGAAATTATGTCAGAACCCCAGGTATAAAGGAACTATTTCCAGGGGTATTATTGCTTACATCTTTCTATTTTTCTATCAATTTGCAATATCTCTCTGTCTGTCTATCAGTCTATCTATCCATCCATGTTTTCTGTCTCTCTACCACTCCACTACTTTTATTTGCTGCTTTCATTATACATTATTCCTGAAGACCCATGATTGAGGCATTGATTCTAACTACATTTTTCATTTTAGTGTGTATTTAATATTACCTTTTTGTTTTATTTGTAGCCAACATGTTGGCACAGCACTCTGTTTCTAATAGCATACATAAAACATTTATTTCTGTTCCTACCTGTTCTTTAATCCTTTCACCTTTTTATGAATAATGTTAGTCCATGGGGGGCTGTAGAATCAAAGTGCTGATGAATTTATATTGTTTACTGATATAAACCAATTATTGTATAAGGGATATTTAATGGTGAGCTGTCAGATAAATGATTTATCTACCCAAGTGCTGTTTGACCTCGGGTAACCTCACGAGTGGTGTAAGCCACAGGTGAGATGTCAGAGGTCAAACAGCACGAGTGTAGATAAATCATTTATCTGACAGCTCACCATTGTATATTTCATTTATGCAATAGGGATGCTTTCTGTCAGTGCAGGGACATTTGCTTTTGATTATCTTTTTGCATATGTTTGTCAAAAAAGTGAACAAAAAATGGCAATTTCTGCTCTTTTTTGCTACTTATAAAAAAATCTGTAAGGTATCTATAAATGAAATACCACTCATTTTGTAGATAATTTTGTGCTGCACAACTTTCATGCTCACAGCACTATGCCATCTTTTTTCATTTTAAAGTTATTTGCATTTGAAGGTAGTGAGTACTGGTACTGAGGCTGAACGTTCTAAATAAGTTCCGGGGTGATTGTGACATATCTACTATGTATATAAATCTGTGATGATGTGTCTACTATGTGTATAAATGTAAAATTTTGAATTTATCTCATAGTAGCTCAGATTTATCACATAGGATTTATGTCCATGCCTATTGCATAAATTCATTTATTTATAATTTTTTCTGCTGCTTTTATATATATTTCAGAACCTTGCTACAGAACTGATGGTTGAAATACCACAAACACAAGATGCCCTGCTTATATCTCAGACACAATGATTACTAGGATTTTGAAAAAAGTACCATCTAAATCCACCATACCGTACAACAAGACAGAAAAAGATTTGGAGAAATTCTGCTTTGCAGGAAGAGATAATAGTATTGCAACAAAATATTGTCTTAATATCAGTTTGTTCATTGAAAGGTACAAGAAAGACCAGCCCAGTGGTACATTCTGGGAGACTTGAGGTTCACATATGATCTCTGGAATCCCACAGTAGGGTCAGCTTGGATCCAGGCATGTCACTGAGCTGAAGTACTTGACTCCTGGGAAGTAGAACATGGCCTGGCTGGCATTAACTGACTCCCTATGGCTGATAGAGCAGAAGCATTGGTGATAGCCCTGAAGGCAGACCCTCAACCCTTTCACCTTGCTGGAGGAAGAGTGCAGTGGTGGAGACCCCATCGTAATGGTGGGTGACATGGAAAACCATGGGGCTGATGGTTACTGGGAATATCTGCTCACTGTTGGATTACTGTGATGTCATATAAATAAGAATGTGTGATATGCATCAGAGTTGGAACGCCAAGGTAATAAGACAGAATGTTATCAATGTGTCTCTTGCCAGGAAACCACAATTAGTGCCCTGAGGAAGTGAGGTGGCTCCTCAGAAAACTTTGCTGTGGATATTTCAGTGTGTAAGTTACAATAAAAATATGGACTCAATGCTACATAGGAGCTGAACTCAATGTTTCTTTCAGTGTATGAACTTGAACCTTTTGAGTTCCTCCATCATAAGTGTAATTATCCTCAATCTCTCCACTCAGGAGAATAAATCAAATTGGATGTTTCTGTTGAAATTTCAGTCTCTTGAAAAGTTCACTATGTTTCTTAAAGAAACAATCATATTCATAGCCATGTTTCTTGTTTTGTTTGAAAATCAGGCACGATGAACTGAGTGATACCTTTCATAGCCCCAGCATAGGTGCTGTGCTTAAATAGAGATTGTTTTTCTTACACAAGTTTTATGGACTGCACAAGTACCTTATAGAAAACTGTTCAGCCTTAATTGTTTGATATACTCTTTATTCGCGAAATCAGCGTTGGTCGTGCACGAAATGTCTGCCCAGTTTTTATGCACGTAGAACTGTACACAGTAACAGAGTGTTGTAGTATCTGAAAGGACTTGGTCACTCCTGTCACATGACAGTATCAATACCACAGTTTGATTACTGACACACATCCAAACTTAACTGGTAGAATGTTGCCTTACTTCATGCTGTGGAACCTTTAATGATGTTCTCTCTGAGGAATCTATCTAGTTCTACTCTGGAAGCCTAACCAGTGTTTGTTTCCACTACCTCACTAGGTAGGCTTAGACACATGCTGATCATGGTGCCCTGTCTGTGGAAAGTGCTTTCTGATGTTTCCCCTTATCCCACCACTTTAGTTTATGTGCATTCCCTCCAGCTTGGCATGAACTTTCTAGGTGGAGCAGCTATGTATGCTGTACTCTGTCTATCCTTTTTATTATTTTGACCACTTTGATTATGTCCCCCTCAGCCTTCTTTTTTCTAGACTGAATTATTTGAATATATCCAAAACTTTTCTTGTACGTCTTGCCCACTGGTCAGCCGACTGATGAAAGCAGTTTGAAAGCATTGCTTTCAGTCACACTGCTAACCCACTAGACCCCTATCCTAAGAACCCCTCCTGCCCAGCCCACAATTAATTTTGCCATACAATGGGTATCCAATCCTACCATTGATATCCTCCCTCCCTCCTGACCCACGCTTCATATTAAATTACCAGACAGCAGGTTCCCAGTGCCACCACTGTTATTTCCCCCTCCCTACCGACCCACATTTTAATGAAGTAAAAACGGCTGGATGGTGCCCAGTCCCACTGGCTGTTACACATTTGTTAAAACCGATAGCAGGGTGCCCACATTCACTGTGGCTAAGACAACTCCCCTTTTGAATAACAAGTGGACAGCTGTGCTCATCCCTGGTACTGCTGTGCATGATGGCCCCCCTCCCTTCCCCTTAGTTCAGTCCGAGACCCCCCATGCATAACTGGAGACAGCAGGGTGCCCATGCCCAGCGGTGCTGAGGAGTCTGCTGACACTGAGGTGCCCAATCCTCAGTGTTGGCACCTTTGAACGTAAGTAAACTGTCCCTTGAAGATCTTTTTTTTTTTTCTCAACCTGAAAAGCAGAAAATGGTCTCTCATCAATCTGTGACCCCCCCACCCCACACCACCCTGATCCCTCACTTAGTACCCACTACTCCACACAGCCCCACACCCCTCACTCATCCACAGAAGGTTTCTCAGTGTATATACACTCATATCCTGGTGGCAACACATCCTTGTTGTGTAAGGTTACTAATACATTATTCTCCATTTAGCAGAAGTGGGACAGACTGAGCGGCAAATTTATTTATTTATTGAAAAGCTTCACCAGGTAAGGTACACTGAGCAACAAGTTGCTCATCTCCTGGTAAGACCTGGGGGTGGGTAATGGGAGTTACATCGTATTATTGAGTACACACAATAGCACAAAATCAGTTTACACAAAAGCATATAAAGCATGGATTACAAGCATAAAAAGCCAAATAAGTCAAACATGGCTTACTACTGTACAAGTCATGCAAACATGAGAGATTGCTTTTTTTGCTGTTTAAAGATGGGGTCAGACCTTTAGAAAACACACAGCTGTCACTGGAAACACTCAGCCTTTTAGTTTGGGGTGGTAAGACCACTATTTATTGGTTTCCGTGTGGAAAATAGAATAAAAACTCCTGCTGGAGAAATTTGGCACCAGTAAATTGCTTCATGAAAACATTAAC
Organism: Neoceratodus forsteri; assembly: GCA_016271365.2. Classification (NCBI taxonomy): domain Eukaryota; kingdom Metazoa; phylum Chordata; order Ceratodontiformes; family Ceratodontidae; genus Neoceratodus; species Neoceratodus forsteri. The sequence continues at coordinate 650,934,147 of CM057450.1, read as the reverse complement.
CAATTCTCTATGCATTTCCTGGTGTAGTCCACTGGAAAACTCTGTTTTCTTGGCATGATTCCTTTAAAAGAAAGGATGATGGAATAATCTAAGCCTGCTGTAAACATTAGAAGAAAGTGAAGTGTACTACAAAAACATTATCCAATTCTCCATGTATTTCCTGGTGTATTGCATTTGGAAACTCTGTTTTCTTGGCATGATTCATTCTAAAGGAAGGATGATGTAACAGTCTTGTGATCTAGTGGTGCTTCCCTTATTTATGTTTGCTAGATTCCCAGGGTCCACTCAATCCCACCCATACACAGTCATTATCCAGGACAAGTCATGCCTTGCAGTGAAGATGTAACCCCTAGGTAGCGAAATCCCAATGGCTACTACCCCTGCCTGCTTGGCTAGTAGCAGGTTAAGGGGCCTGAGTTCTGAAACGGGTGCCTCCACCCAGAGGCCAGAGTTGGTAGTGGTCAAGCTAACCTGGGCACAGCCCTCCGGGACACTGTAACCCACCTCCTTTCTTACTAGTGGCCGGAAGGATACACAATAATCACCTTCACAATACCCCACTGTGGTAGGGACTGTCTGTTCTCTATCCCCATGTATTTTGAAGTGTTAAATGGGTGTTTGTAAATACCTATCTGCAGTCAAATGGCAGCTAAAGTTTTCAATTATTTGGGCTGGAAAACAGGAACTTTCCCTCTGTGTAGAAACCTGTTGCAACAGTACTTAGCTCTCTGCTCTCTCTTCTGTCCCTGTATTCTTTTGTTTATTTCATCTGTTCCCCTGCTCATGGAATGGCCACCTGTGAGTAGTCTCTTTCTCTCTCTCCCTAATCTCCCTTTGTGTCCTCTTTGTTTTGCACCCGGATATTGCCAAAACTGCTGTTTGACTGTGGAAAATCCCCATATAGTTTTACATAGAAGGTTTTTAAGACTTTATGTGTATTTTTGCACTGTTTAGTTAGCACTTCCATGTCTGTGCTGAAATAGAGAAGTAGTGCTTTAGTCTGATGCTTAGAACCTCAGGGTTTGTATTTCTTCAGTGCAAGTGACGTCACTGAAGTGAGTACAGCTTCTTGTAGCCAGAAAACTGTGTGCAAACATTCAAAAGTAAAGCAGGGTTTGAGCTGTTTGGTGTTTGTAAAGCCACCTGGCTGAATTATATTAGGTAGCTTATTTTGTTAAGCTAGTCACACTGTGTAAGCTGTTTGCTCCAAATGTTGTAAATATTTAAAACGACTGACTGAAAATGATTTGTTTGTTCAGCAGCCTCTCCTCTTAGCTTTCCATCTGTCTATAGTGCCGGCCGGCCCTAGCTCCACCTCTTTTATGGTGAAAGCTGAAAGGAGGAGTCTGCTGCTCTCAGAAAAAGAGTAAAAGATGAAATTACTTGAAATTTTTAACTTTAATGAACCAGAAAACCATGTAGTGGTGAAATAAATGCCTAAACTGAAACTCAGGTGAAATATAAACTGTGTTTGCTGTTATAAAGTTAGAATTCATTCTGTATAGGGAGGAGTTTTCCTGTACCATGTGATCTGACCGCAGTATATATTGAGTGCAAAAAGAGTGTATTAAGTCAGTGTGTGGTAGGAAGGCAAGCCTACCAGTTGTCTAGCCAGTTTTTAGGCAAACCCTGTCTTCAGTGAATGTAACTGTAGAATTGTATTTTCTTTTTCATTCTGCTTAGTGTTATTTTATTTTTTCGCCTTTAGTCCATTTATTTTTCCTGCTGTATGAATAAATTTAAGTTTGATTTCTACAATCCTGACTGTGTGCTAGACTCCATTTGATCCCATGAGTACAAGTTGGTGTCAGAAGTGGGATCTAAGGAGGCGAGTTGACATTCTGGTGGATATCGTCCAGAGATATCATGTAGGAGCAAAAGAAGCAGGGGAAAGATGGAAACACCCACACCTGAGGGAGTTCTGACCAGAACAATGGTAGACAAGTACCAGATTCCATTGGCCAGTGGTCTGGGTGACATCAGGAGGAAAGACACTAAGAGTGACATGAAAGAAGAAGGAGCCATTGGGGGTGAGGACAACAGTTCAGTGGAAGAAGAGGAAGAAGCACCTCCTTCTGATATGCAAGATCTACTCAGATGGCTGTGTTTGAAACAGATGGACATTGAGAAACAAAGAGAAAGAGACTAACACCAGAACGAGGCCGGGTGGGTGGAGACCCTTAAAGCTATACAGACTATGGAGACTGCCAGACCCAACCCACCAAGTGAAGGACCCAGGGATAGTAAGTTATCTAAGTTAATGGACAATGATGATATAGAGGCATACATCACTACATTTGAAAGAGTAGCAACTGCCTGTGGGTGGCCTAGGGACCAATGGGTCATTCAGTTAGCCCCTTACCTCACAGGAAGAGCTCAGTTGGTCTATAGCCATGTAGAGACACAAAATGCCTCGAACTATGATCATGTGAAACAGGCAATCATTAAATGGTACAATATCAGTACAGAGATGTACCACCCAAGATTCCGGACATTTCAGTATTATACAGCTGATTCTCCACAAGAAGCTTATGTTCGGTTGCAGGATTTATGCACCAAATGGCTACAGCCCACTGTGAGAATTATGCAGCAAGTGGTAGAGTCCATAGTCTTGGAACAATTTATAAAGATATTGCCCCATGAAGTACAGATGTGGGTAAGAGAACACAGACTGGAAACAGCAGAAAAGGCCATCAGCCTAGCTGAGGACTTCTTGACAGCTCGTCCACAATGACAGAAAGGATCTCATGGGACATCCCCATCTACCACTATGGTAAGACAAACATCTACTACCCCCTCTACTAATGTTTCCAGTACTTCTCCCTATAAGAAAAATAGCAGGCCATATAACCCAGATATTATTTGCCTGGACTGTAAGGCCAAAGGGACACATAGCCAGATTTTGCCCTAAAAAGAAAACTGAATCCTCTCACCTAGCTTTGGCAAATTGGGGGCAATATACAAAGGCTGTGAACACTGAAGGGCATGATGAGACTGCTTTAATCAATTCTGGGAGCAAGCAAACTCTGGCACATGCTGATGTATTCTGTGGGGCATCTCAGACACTAAGTGATGAAAAAACGGGGGTTACCTGTGTACATGGGGACACTCACTTCTACCCTTTGCAAGAAGCAACTATTAGTGTTCAAGGTACTGTTCATCATATGAAGGTGGGGGTAGTGCCAAAATTACCAGTTCCTGTTATTTTGGGTCATGACTTTCCTACTTTTGGTGATTTATGCACTGCCTCCTCATCAGTTTGTGCTGTGACCACGCGAGCTCAGGCTCAACAAGAAAGAACTGTTGCAGAACTATTTCCTTTTGATGACACATTATTCGAGACACCTGGGAAAACCACAAAGTCCAAAAGTCAGAGAAGACTTGATAAACTTAACTGGACTAAGAAAATAGACTTAAGTGTTGTTGATGATGTGGTGCTTAGAGCTACTATGTTAGAGTCATTTGCTGAGGATCAAAAGAAGGATGCCACACTAATGCCTTTGTTTTCACAGGTTGTTCCTGAGGAGGTAGAAGGTACACCTCCTATGTACAGGGTTCAACAGGGAAAACTATATAGAATATGTATAAATCCCAAAACAGGAGAGAGTGTGGATCACTTGGTGGTCCCTAGCCAATACAAGGAGCAGTTGATATTTTTGGCACATGATGTGCCTGTGGGGGTCATGCAGGTAGGGATAGGATCCTACAGAGGCTGTTATACAGGTTCTTCTGGCCTGGTATTCATGACCAGGTAGCAGAATACTGTAAAAGCTGTGACAAGTGTCAAAAGGTAGCCCCGGTCACAAAGAAAGACAAAGTTTCCCCTACAGCCATTGCCATTGGTAACAGTTCCTTTTGAGCGTGTGGCCATGGATAGTATAGGGCCCCTCCCCAAAAGTGCGAAAGGAAATAGGTTTGCCCTCCTACTATGTGACTATGCTACTAAGTACCCAGAGGCCATTCCTTTGCGAACTGTTATGGCTGAAAGGATAGCTGAAGAAATCAAAATGTTTAGTAGGGTAGGCATACCCAAGGTTATTCTCACAGATAGAGGAACCAATTTCTGTTCTGTCATGTTGAGACATCTCTATCAAGCACTTGGAGTGGAAGTGGTATACACTTCTCCATACCTCTTCCAAACGGATGGCTTGGTTGAGCGCTTCAACAAGTCATTAAAGAAAATGATACAGCAATATGTGGAGGATGAGGGTAAACACTGGGATCTATATTTACCATTATTACTGTTTGCATATCAGGAGGTCCACCAGGCATCAACAGGATTCTCATCCTTTGAGTAACTTTATGGCAAGAATCCCAGAGGCCTCCTAGATGTGGTCAGGGAACAATGGGAAGATACAAAAACTTGGAAGAACCCCACTACCCTTGATTATGTTAGAGAAATGTACCAAAGGGTGGCAAGGTATACCCAGCTAGCCCATGAACAAAACCAGGCCAAACAGAACTATCAAAAGGAAAGATATGATATAGGAGTAGGAAATAAACACTTCAGTGCTGGAGATCATGTCCTACCGTTACTTTCATCAACTGATAATAAGTTGACGATGAAGTGGCAGGGGCCTTATGTGATTCAAAAACAAACACCGGACCTGTCACGTACTTGGTGGAAGTACCGGATAGAAAGAAAAAACTGAAGGTGTACCACGCAAATCTTTTGAAAAAATGGAACGACTATTCTGGGGAAAGCATGTATGTATGTCCTACTTGTGTTGATAATGAAATGGATTTAGCATATAAGAGACTGGACTCTGAACATTCTCCTTCTACCCTAGTAATAAATCCTTTCTTGACAGAAAAACAAAAACTAGATTTGGCTCAGACTATAAACCAGTTTTCTTCTACATTCACAACCATGCCAGGAAAAACTACTGTGATCTCTCATCAGATCCAGGTATCCCAAACAACACCCATCCGGTTAAAACCTTATCATATCCCAGAAAAGATAAAACCTGAAGTCATAAAAGAAATAAAGAAAATGAGAGAAATGGGTGTCATTGAAGAGGCCAACAGTGAATGGGGTTTCCCAATGGTGATAGTCCCAAAGAAGGAGGATGGAGTCTGAATATGTTTAGATTTTCGCAAGTTGAATGTGATATCTAAATTTGATGGGTATCCTATGCCTCGAGTGGATGACATCATTGACCAACTCGGGCAAGCCCAATATGTCAGTACTCTTGATTTAACAAAAGGGTACTGGCAGATTCCACTTGATGAGACAGCCAGAGAAAAGACGGCCTTTAGCACCCCTTTGGGATCCTTTCAATTCACCATGATGCCCTTTGGACTTCATGGTGCACCCGCCACATTCCAAAGATTGATGGATAAGTTACTGAGACCTCATCTGAGATATAGTGCAGATTATCTTGATGACGTGATTGTCTTTAGCTCTTCATGGGAAGACCACGTCCAACACCTAACAAAAGTATTAGACACCATTACACAGACCAGCCTTACTATTAACCCTACTAAATGCTCCCTTGCTATGAAGGAAGCACGTAATTTAGGATTTTTAATAGGTGAAGGGCAGGTAAAACCAGAGGTGGGGAAGGTAGATGCAGTAGCCAAGAGTCCCCACCCCATCACGAAGAAACATGTACTGTACATTCATTTCTGGGTCTAGCAGGTTATTATAGACGTTTGTGCCCCAGTTCACTACCCTAGCCAGTCCTTTAATCGAGTTAACAAGAAAGAATAAACCTACCAAAGTAATCTGGACTACAGAGTGTGAAGAGTCCTTTTGTGCGATAAAGGTTGCCCTTTGTTCAGCTCCAGTACTAAAGAGTCTTGATTTTGCAAAGCCTTTTATTGTCCAAACAGATGCATTGAATGTAGGCATTGGAGCAGTATTGTCCCAAATCCAGGAAGGAGAAGAACATCCTATACTATATATAAGCAAAAAGTTTCATGCCAGAGAAACTAAATATTCCACCATAGAAAAGGAATGCTTGGCACTTAAATGGGCAATAGAAACTTTGCGATACTATCTAGGGGTAAATAACTTTGAAGTCTGGACTGACCATAATTCTCTTTGTTGGATCCAGAATATGAAAGACAACAATCCAAGGATTACGCGTTGGTATTTAACCCTACAACCATACAACTTCACTGTGAAGCACAGATCTGGGACAGCCAATAGCAATGCAGACTTCATGTCTCATTTTGGTGCAGATATAACCATATAGACAGGAGTAGACCTCAGGGTTTTGATTAATTGAATTGTTTGAGGAAAGAGTATGTCCTCAGACATGTGTATTAATTATATTATTGTATCAGGGACCCTGAGGTGGAGCTTCAGGAGAGGGTGGGCCGAAGCTCCATCTCTCTGCTAGAGAGATCTACATATCCTGTCTTGGCAAAGATAAAAGCTGATTGTAACCAAAAAAAACCCACTTTTTTTTCCTTGGGTCGGGAGGAGACTGTGGTAGGGGCTGTCTGCTCTCTATCCCCATGTATTTTGAAGTGTTAAATGGGTGTTTGTAAATACCTATCTGCAGTCAAACGGCAGCTAAAGTTTTCAATTATTTGAGCTGGAAAACAGGAACTTTCCCTCTGTGTAGAAACCTGTTGCAACAGTACTTAGCTCTCTCTTCTGTCCCTGTATTCTTTTGTTTATTTCATCTGTTCCAATGCTCATGGAATGGTCACCTGTGAGTAGTCTCTCTCTCTCTCTCTCTAATCTCCCATTGTGTCCTCTTTCTTTGTTTTGCACCCGGATATTGCCAAAACTGCTGTTTGACTGTGGAAAATCCCCCATATAGTTTCACATAGAAGGTTTTTAAGACTTTATGTGTATTTTTGCACTGTTTAGTTAGTACTTCCATGTCTGTGCTGAAATAGAGAAGTAGTGCTTTAGTCTGATGCTTAGAACCTCAGGGTTTGTATTTCTTTAGTGCAAGTGAAGTCACTGAAGTGAGTACAGCTTCTTGTAGATTAATTCTGTATAGGGAGGAGTTTTCCTGTACCATGTGATCTGAAGGAAAGAATTGTTGAGTACCTAGAGACCAGAGGGGCACAGGACCCAAGGCAGCATGGATTCACAGCAGGAAGGTCATGTCAAACAAATCTAATTGATTTCTTTGACTGAGTGACCAAAGTAGTAGACCAGGGAGGGGCTGTGGACATGGCCTACCTAGACTTCAGCAAGGAATTTGTCACAGTCCGGCACAAAAGATTAATAAACAAATTAGCCAGCCTGGGAGTGGGTACCAGGGTGGTAGCCTGGGTAAAACACTGGCTGGACAACAGGACACAGCGGGTAATAGTAGATGGAGTCCACAGTGAAGAAAGGAGGGTTACTAGTGGGGTACCACAGGGTTCAGTACTGGGGCCGGTCCTTTTTAATGTCTTTATAAGTGACATTGTGGAGGGACTATAGGGGAAGGTATGTCTCTTTACAGATGACACAAAGATCTGCAACAGGGTTGGGGTGGAAAGGATGAAAAGGGACTTGGCAAGGTTGGAGGAATGGTCAAATGTATGGCAGCTTAGATTCAACACAAAGAAGTGCAAAGTAATGCACCTGGGAAAAAAAAGCCCAGGGCAAGAGTACACAATTGGCGGGGAGATACTGACAACAAAAAAAATAGAAAGGGGCCTGGGGGTAGTCATATCAGACAACTTGAAGGTGGGCCAGCAATGTGAGAAGGCAGTAAGGAGGGCTGGGGGGATATTGGGATGCAGACGGAGAGGCATCACCAGTAGAAAACTGGAAGTTGTTGGCCCTCTGTACAGACAGTTGGTAAGACCACACCTGGAGTACCGTGTACAGTTCTGGAGACCCCATTTCTGCAAAGACATGGACAGGGTGGAGCATGTCCAGAGGAGGGCAACCAAAATGGTGCAGGGTCTTCACCAGAAGACATATGAAGAAAGATTAAAAGAGCTTAAGATGTATAGCCTTGAGGAAAGGAGGGAGAGGGGAGACATGATATAAACTTTCAAATACCTCAAGGGAATCAACAAAGTCCAAGAGGGTAGCATCTTTCAAAAAATAGCCGCAAGAACAAGGACACAATTTGACGATAGAGGGGGCGGCTCAGTGGTAATGTGAGAATGTTTCTTCACAGAGAGGGTTGTAGATGCATGGAACAGCCTTCCTGAGGAGGTCATAAAGTCAAAAACAGTGAGGGAATTCAAGAATGCATGGGACAGACAAAAGGCAATTCTAGTGGGGGGTAGGAGGAAGTAGGCTGTTGGTTAACTAGGATCTGCAGCTTATCAGTTAGGTAGGGAAAAGGGCAGGCTAGGTGGGCCAAGTGGTCCTTATCAGCCGTCAAATTCTATGTTTCTATGTAAGACAATCGGATGACACACTTTTAGATTAGGCTGTTATTTCAGGGAGCTACCCTGATGATTACTCACAATACCGAAGACTGAACACAGGCTGGACAAAAATCAAGACAGCAGGTGGTTAATCTGGAGTGCCAGAAGAAACAGGGCCCACACGATTCGCTGAGGCATCGTTCCTGTTCAAGCGCAGAGCAGGGGGCTGATCCCCAGGGAGGTCACTAGTTGGTGTCTTTCTCTGTGCAGTGGGGTAGTCTGGTAGGGCCAGCGTGGCATGGCTCAGGCCGAATGGAGATGAACGCAGATTCAGTCCGATTAGGCTGGATAAAGCTTCCAGCAAGCAGAACACAGTTCACACAGTGGGGAACCAAATCATGACCCACTTTCAATACACAGCACATTTACATGTAAAGGATTCTATGGTACCAGCAAGCAGAACACAGTTCACACAGTGGGGAACCAAATCACGACCCACTTTCAATACACAGCACATTACACGTAAGGAAATTTTACTGTCCCAGGCAAACCGCTCTCCGGTCCTAATCGCAAAGTATCTGCACAAACTGGGGATTCAAAAGCAGCTGGAAATCCTAACAGGGCCTATCACATTCAGTAAATCTTCAGTCTTCTTCAGGTTAAATTCTGGTCACAGTCCAGTGGCTTAAATAGTCCTCACAACTCGGATTCAGTCTGAATAAACTCTGTTTTCCTTTTCAGAGACAGCGGGCAGACAGGAAGGCCAAAACCCAGCCCTTTCACAGTTCTCCCATGCAAAACTACACAGAACTGCTGCTTAAAAATCACTTGAGCTGTTACTTCTTCACTTCTCAGCTCAAAAACTGAAACTAGCTGCAGCAGCCTGGGAAATTCCCCAAGATGCAAAAGGTTCGGTTGGCTGACCCTCCTGTCAGTCACAACAAAGGCTCCCCCTTCAGGTGCAAAAAGGCTCAAAAAGCCCAAAACTACAGTTCCTAAAGATTTTGACTCCAGATAGCTCCTGTAGTCCAGCTCAATTTTAGGTCCCACCAGTACTGATTGGTCCAATTCCCAGTCCAGGACCAAGATAGTGGAGATAAACAAAACGGTCCTTGCTGCAAAGAAGGCAGGTTAGACAAACTGCATTATCATTATCACTCTAAATGATTTTCAGCAAACAGTTACATCTTTCAACAGAGCTCCCTCTCTGATTACTTATGACTGCAATCCAGGCAGCTCTTAAAGAGATAGTACACAGAGGTTATACAGACACTCTCTGGCAATCACATTTAAACTGCAAAAGTACAGGACACCAACCTGGCAGTGAGCATTTAGGCAAGCTCGAGGAAGACTTTTTGGGAACACCCATTTGTAGGGGGGTTACAGAGAAAAGGAAGGATGGGACAGAAAGTTAACAACTATTGAATGTAGTATTTATTCCCAAATATTTCATAAACAAACCTTTTGACTAATACCATTTACCAGAGAACACATTTTTTAATCTTCAGTTTTCTGAGAAACACAGATAATAACAGCAAAAAGAGAACAAAGGTCCACCTAGTCTGCCTACATTTCTCTATCTGCCCCAGGAGCTATTGCCCATCTGGGGTTTTATCCCTCCAGGTCCAACCCCTGCTCCCAGCGGTGCCATGGGGACAAGTTGGGGGGCTGTAGGAATAACACAAAATTCCATTACTACTTATCTTCTGACACTGCATGCATTAAAGGGGCACTTTGAATGCTCTTGTGCAAAAGTGGAGGGCTGCTGCCACCCCTCACCCTTAGGGTTCTGGCATCTATGCCTGCTCCCCTCCCTACTGCTATTTACCTGAGCAACTGTCAATGCCTTCACTCTCTGCCAACTATGCTTGAAACTGTTCACGGTCATGGTGTCCACCATTTCCACTGGCAAACTGTTCCACAATTACACCATCTTTTCTAAATAAAAAAATTCCTCACATCCCTCTTAAACCTTCCCTCTGCCAGTTTCACTAGGGTTCTTGACTCTGTACTCCTGCTAAGTAGTTCTATGCAGTATACCATGTTTATTCCCTTCAGGAATGTGAAGGTCTCTATCATATTCCACCCTCTCGACTGGTCTCCAGTGGGTACATGCTCAATGACTTAAGACAGTCTTCATAAGATCTGTCCTGTTGGCCTTAAATTATCTTTGGTCACCCTTCATTGCACGGTTTCCAGCCTGTCCCTGTCCTTCCATAAGTGAGGACTGCAAAACTGGGCACTGTATTCCAGTTTTTCTGTTGTCAGTTCCCCTTCCAATACCCCTCAGCATCTGATTAGCCTTGCTATCGGCCTTGTTACACTGGCTTGATTGTTTGAGGGAGTCACTCATGATGAGTCCCACATCCCTTTCCGCTGCCATAGTGCTCAGTTTAAACCATTGCATTCAGCGCTCTGTCTTGTTTTTGGTTTTTTCTAGGTGCATAAATTTGCATTTTTTAGCATGAAATTTCAACTCTCAAAAAGAAATAATTTGAATTCATCCACCAGCAGACTTAATTTCACAGTAGTCTGTTTTTTTTTTTTTTTTCACTTTAGTTTTCTGTATGGCCACTATATTTCTATATCCCAAATGTTTTCACTGATTTTTTTGGCTTTGTCAAGGAAAAGCGGTCCTGTATTTCAGAAAATATACAAAGACATTTAAGTTTCATATTTAATCTGTTATGTCACAACCTTAGTATAATTTCAAAGTATTACTAATCCTTTGCACCATTTCTTTAATAGCTGTCGAATTCTTATCAATTTCAATGAATCATAATTGTATCTAGCCACCTCTATGGATGGAAGTCACTCTCACCAGAGTGGTGCTGTGTCTGGCTGTGTAGTGAAACTCTGAGCTTATGAATCACTGCTGAATGACATCATTGCCTGGGATCTCCCCTGTCCCAAAATGGACATATCTGACACAGACAGGTATCTAATCAGTAGGTAACTCCACAGTATGTAGGTAGCTATAATTCCACCAGAGTTGAGAACTTTAAAGAGGACCTTCCCTGATGGTCCAAAAAGTTACAGCTTGAAGTCATTATATGCAGCACTAGACCCGAAAAGGTGTATGTATTTGTTATTTCTAGCCAAGGTTTACTCTGCCTTCCATAATTTGGATTTGTTTTTGAACCACGTTGCACTTGTCTTTGCTGTTTAGCTGCTGGGCTGCTAGCTTCTTATGACATCACTGTAGGATAGAGGAGTGACTCACACTGTACAGTACCATGCGACTGCAACAATGTTGCAAGGGAAACATACCAGTACTCAGTGTACTTGCTGTGTTCCCCCTTCCCCAAGACACCCTGTTAGCAATGCATTATGCCAACATCTACAGTAAATGCCTTGTCAGTATGTTTTTGTTTTGTGTATATGTGTGTGTGTGTGTGTGTGTGTGTGAAATTGACTCTGCTCTACAATGATGTCAGCAGTATAACCCCGGGCCCACAGCAACACCAGGTTTGCTATGTAAGCTCTGGTACACCCCACAGTTTTTAGAAGCTCAGAATGCAAAAACTAACTGCAGCAGACTGTAATGAAATGCAAAAACTAACTGCAGCAGACAGTAATGAAATACAGTTTCAGAATGAATGCAAAAAGGGGTAATTAATGCATGAAAGTCAAAGTGACTGGGGAAGGTCCTCTTTAAATCAGGTTTCCAAAACATTTTTACTACTACTTTTTTTTTTTTTTTTTGAAGTCAAAACTCATGACTTCATTAAGTGAACAACAGGTAAAATCTTTCAATTATGTAGGATTTTTGTCATGACCTTAAAAAGTTCCCTCCCGGGGAGATCAGATTCACAAAGCTCAGGGTTAATCTGTATTTAGCTCATTATCTCCTGGTGGCCATTTTGTGTCAGGTTATCAATGGATAGCATGGACTTCATACAAAGCTACTGGAAGTAAGTTAAGTGATTGATCAGTCCCCCTCCTTTATTACAACCACTCCTCCACCTCAGCGCCCAAATATACAGGCATTTATGGAAACTCATCTCACATTTTAGGCTCTCTTCAATAACATAACATCACACAATCCTGTAAACCATTAGATGTCAGTAGCTAATATTTAAAAATCCTTGGTAACAAAAAAAAATTACTGGGCAGTCATCCTATGTGGGTTCTGGTGACCCAGTTGAATCAAACATAACTGGATCATAAAACTACAGCAATGGGACCCAGTCAATTTCTTCATCCATACCAATATTAGGATCCTGTACTCCCAACCTGTCAGTCCAATACACCTCCCTTAGCAGTATTTTTCTGTCCCAATCCCTTCCCCTTTCTGGTTTTAACAATTTCTCTATTCCAAACAATCTTAGTACTGGTATCCGATGGTTTTCTGCCATAAAATGGAGCGCCACACTTGAAGTGTCATCCTTCCTGCTAATCACTGATTTGTGTTCAGAGATCCTAAAATGTACTGTAGTTCTCAGGACATTTGTCCCACATAATATTTATCACTGGGGTCTCTTATCCCATGGATTACATATGTACTACTACATTTAATTGCTTCTCTAATCCTTATTTTCTTATTGCTACAGTAGCAGAATTAGTGAAATCTTTCATTTTTCATGTATTATTGCACTGAATACATTGCCCACATGGAGAGTTACCAGGTGGGATGGGTCCAGAACTGAACCCAGTTTCTTTTTCTTTATCTAGTCCACAAAATTAGAATGCAATAACTTTATCCTTGATAGTGTTACCCTTTTTCACTACAGTTAATGGGGGTGTGATGAAAGCTTGTTCCCCTCTAGGTGTCAACTTTAATAATTTCCAGTTACTTACTAAAATGTTTTTAATGCTGCATAGTATGGGGTAGAGAAAACTACTCTGGGAGGGTTCTCAGTATACAGTACACATTCTGTTGTATCAGTAATTGTTCTCGTAGTACTACACTTGCCTTTTTCTGTGCTTCCTCCAAAATTTTGTGTTTGTAACTTCTTTGTTAAAAGCTTCATGCAAGTTCAGTAGATGCTTCCTGATAACAATTTGTCCTTGAACAATTTCTTTTTAGCTGCAAATATTGGCCATGTTGAATATTTTCAGTTTCTTAGGGTATGCACTACTGAATGCATGAAAAGTGTTCTTGTCTGCAGGTTTCCTGTAAACTCTTGCCCTGATTTTTATTTATTTATTTAAAAGTTGATAGCCGGGAAAGGCACTCTGAGCCAAGACTTGTTTCCAAGTGTGACCCAGGGGGATGGGGGAGACAAATACAGGGGTGAGAAACACAGACGGAACATCACAAATAAAAACAGTTGATTACAAGAGATTCAGATGGCAAAATAAATGCAAGTATATACGTAGCAACATGATTTTACAGTATTACAACATTATTTACATGACAGATGCACAACTGTACTGAATATGTGTGGAGCAAAGTGGGTAAAGAGGATTAGCTCAAAGGCAGACAAAATAAGGGTTAGACTGTAAGTAAAAGTAAGCCAGGAGGTAGATGTCAGACCAGGGGGGATGAGGCAACACTTGGCTGACTAGGAAGTAGGGCCTGTGGGTCTGGGAATGGGGTGGGGTGAAAGGGAGAGGAAGGAGAGAGGGAGCAGGTACAGGGGAGCTGTGGGAATGGCATGGAGAAGGGATTTAAGGATGGAGAAAGTGGTGGCATGACAGGTATCCCAAGTGAGTTGGTTCCAGAGGTGAGGGTGCCAGTAAGAGAAAGCCGCTTGACCTGAGCAAGAGTGAGGGTGTGGAAGAGAGAATGTTTGGGCATCCCTAGATCGAAGGGAATACAAGGACGAACTAATCAGGGAGAGACAGGTGTTGAGGTAGGAGGGTAGAGACCTGAACCAGAATTTACCAATGAATGTGAGGCAGTGTATCTTACAGCTGGTATTTACAGGAGTGTGGGAGACAGAGGAGTAGCATGTACAGTGGTGAGTGGAGGGAGTGGGGTGGCAAAATAGTAGAATGAATTAAGTAGGATGTCAAGCCTACCTAATGAAGTTGCAGGAGCAGAGGCATAGACAATATCAGCATAGTCTAATACATGGTAAGAGTAGTCTTGTTGAGTGTGTTATGGTTAGTAGATAGTGGGAGACATTCTTTGTGTCAGTAAAGGGCACCAAGTTTAGGGTGGAGTTTGGAACAAATGTGGTCTATGTGAGTGGAGAAGTCCAGGCTGCTATCCAGCTGGACCCAAAGGTATTTGAAAGAGTTGGCAGACTGGATGGGTGAATTGTCGAGGGTAGTGAAAGTAGGGGGGCATTGTGTTTTGGACCATTTTCGCCTCGCTCCAAAACAGTTTTTTTTAAATTAAGTTTCATCTGATTCTCATGGAACCATTTTTGAACTTTGTCAAAGTCACTGTGAAGGCCTCCCCTTCAAAGTGACTTTGACAAAGTTAAACAAGCATTTGTCAATGCCGAATGTTTGCTTGCTGGCATTGGCAGTGGTAGTGTAGAAGTTACAGAGCTGCGTAATAGGAATGGCAGTGAAGTATTGAACTAAAGCCAACCCCACCACCACCCTGCAGAGAGTGACAGGCATTGGGGTGTGCGTTTGGGTCGTCAGGCATAACGGCCACGCCATTTCACCACACCCACCCTGCAGACACTGACAAGTGTCACGGTGTTCCTGGGGTCTTTGGCTCTTATGCAACCCATTTCATTAGGAATATGGTGAGATGAGGACATATAGGAGAATGGGGTGAACTTTGGGGTCGAAGAGTCCAAGGCATACCCTCGATGCCTCTCACTGACTGCAGGGTGTAGAATGGTATGAGCATCACAGGCAAGAATCCCAAGTCACACCCTGATGCCTGTCATTCTCTACAGGGTTGGTATGGTTTGAAACCCTAATACCTCAGGCATTCGTTAGTATTTTCACTCCAAATTTTCAACATGTTTGTTTTGTGACCCCACCTCATGAACAGGGGAATATCAGTTTGTTAGCCAAAGCTGCTTATGCACAGTGACTACGGCATTTAGCACCACAGGTGCAAAAACATTCCGAACAGGATGTAAAACATGACAGCTGTACTGTTCATGGGAGGTGTAAAATAGCAATGTTGCAAATCTGTAGTAAAAATATTAAAAAAACTGGTGAAGTCTCGACGTACATAGAAACTGTGCAATGCACACCGTAATATAATTAGGTTGGGATTTTTACAGCAGATTGTCAACTCAGGCATTTGGTGCCTCCGATCATGAACAGTGTCACTGTGATTTTCTTTATCTGTGCCGAACAATGATTTCCACAGCGACCACGCATCTCTGTGCTGAAAGTGTGAAAACACACTTCAGCCATGTTGTGAAAAATGACAGCTGTACTGTTCATAAGGAAGTGTGGAAAATGCCACTGGTGAAAATCTGGACTGAAAATATTACATAGTCATGAACTTACGAGTGCGTGGAAACTGCGCAATGCTCTTTTCGTAACACAGTCATTTTATGGACTTTTGTCACCAAATTTTCAACATATAGCCATTTTAAGACCTCTGCTCATGAAAAGTGTAACTGTAATTTTCTTAATCTATCCTAAACATTGCCAAGACACCAACAGCAATTAGTCAAAGTGCTACATGTGTGAAAACACATTTTGGGCGACATATGAAAAATTGCAGCTGTACTGTTCATAAGGAAGTGTAATAAAATGGCAATGTTGAAAATCTGGAGTGAAAATATTAAATTCATAAACTTACGAGCATGCATAGGAACTGTGCAGCGCATGCTCGTAAAACAGTCATTTTAAGGAATTTTTTCACCAAATTTTCAACATAGCCATTTTAAGACCTCTGCTCATGAACAGTGTCACTGTGATTTTCTTAATGTGTCCCATACATTGATTTTGCACATCGACTGCGCCATTGTGCGCTACATGGGCGGAAACACATTTTGGGCAAGATGTGAAAAATTACAGCTGTACTACTCATAAGAAGGTGTGGTAAAATGGCAATGTTGAAAATATGGAGTGAAAATATTGAAAATTCGCGAACTTATGAGCCTGTGTAGGAACTGCACAATGCACGCTCAAATAAAACAGTCATTTTTAAATTTTTACTGCAAATTTCAACAACAGGGTTTTGGGACCCCTTTCTCATGAATGATGCCACTGTCATGGTGTTATTCAGGCCTGTGAAGGTGGATTTGTATAGTGACGGCAATTCACCCTTCAGGCAAGGCAACGCCATGACAGTGACATCATTCATGAGAAGGGGTCCCAAAACCCATGTTGAAAATTTGGTGCAAAAATTCCAAAAAATGTCTGAGATATGCAATAAAGTTGAAAACCCCTTATCTAGCCCATTATACAGCTTACCGGCATTTCCTCAGTTAGCGGTCGGCTTTGAAAGTGCAAGACGATGTTCCCCGGTCCACCGAAGATCGTCGCGCCCGAGCTCGGAGGAGAGCAAGGTATGAGGTAAGGGTGTGGGGAGAAGTGCTGCCAGTGGTGGAGTCCGGGTTGTGGGAGGGGGCCAGGAGACCACAGCGGACCGCTTTTCCTTTACAGGTTAAAAAAAAAGGAATCATGCGGACATTTTGTCACACTGGGGTGGCTCCCAGCGTGTACAAGTGGATGGTTGGGGCGTTCAACCGACGGGATTGGCACCCGTCGGCCAAGCATCGCTTGCCACGCTGGGGTATCAGGCTCCCAACATGGCACCCAGTACTCGGGGGTGAGGACAGTGGCGCCGACGAGTTGGGCACCCCCGTCAACTATATCATTAGTGCCATGCTGGGTGGGCACCAGCGTGGCATTTGGAATGCTTTGGGGGCGGGGGAGCGGTACTGCCGAGCCGGAATTGGGTACCCCTATCGGCTATATATGTGTGTGCATGCGGCGAAGCGCGCACGCCAAGCGGGCGCGTGGCGTGGTGTGTGTGTGGGGGAGCTGCGATGAGCAGGCGGATATCTTATCGCTGCTCATCAAGCATAGCTCCCTTGGAACTGTATGCCACTGCATTTTGGAGCTTGTTACAGACAGCTCCAGCATGTATTGGCTTACAGGGGCCGTGCCTGCCAACACACTGACTGAATTGGAGGAGGAGGTGACACACCCCCGAAATCTCGGATGATGGCACTATGTTTCTTGCACATGCGTGCAAGCAAACATAAAAATGGTTACATTAGCAGCAGAAGCACCGGAAAGGTATCATACAGTGTTGTCCACATACAGATGGATTTTAGAGGGGGAGCAAACAGAAGGGAGGTCATTTACACATATGGAATATAGAATGGGGCCCAGTATGGAGCTTTGGGGGACACCAGCTAGGATGGGGAGGGAGAGGGTGGTTGCTACTACCACAGATTGTTGCCTTTGATGAAGGTATGAGCTGAACCATTTGGTGGCAGTTGGGACAAGACCAAAGCAATGATGTTTTTGAGTGAGAAAGGTGTGAGAAATGGAGTCAAAGGCTTTTGCCATGTCAATAAAGATGGCTGCTGTAATAAGGCCATTGTTCATGGTGGATTGGATAGTGTCAGTGACCCGGAGCAGGAAGGAAACAGTGGAATGATGCTTCCTGAAGCTGGACAGGAAGGGAGAAAGACTGTTACTCCCCCAAGCTAGTTAGAAGGTACTTGGGGATTTAGTCCAGAAGCAGCTGGGTGGGGAGGGGGATCTGGAAAAGGAGGGAAGGGTGACGGGGTGGAGGGTGGTCTCGGTGAATGCGAGAAGCCATGGTAACAGGTCAGCGGAGCTTCAGGTGCTCTTGGCTGTAGGGAGGGAGGGTGGACATCGTGGCCATCCCAGAAACGTTAGCCACAGAGCACCAGGACTGGGACCTGGCAATCCCAGGGTTCTGACTGTACAGAGAGGACCATGGGGAAGGGAGGGAAGGGGGTGGCTGTCTATGTGCAGGAGGGGATCAAATGTAAGAGGGATAAAAAGGAAGAGAAGAATATGGAGGTAATGTGGTTATAGCTCCTGGACTCCAGGGGAAGGAAGTTGAGGTTTGGGGTGGTGTATAGGTTGCCACCCTAGACAGTGGAAAGGGACAGGAAACTTGTGGAACAAATCAGTAATATGTAGGAGGGGGAAAGTGGTCATAGTGGGGGATTTCAACCCGCTGGGGTGGACTGGCCCGTGCTGGTCACCTACAGTACCAGTGAGAGGGTCCTCTTGGACACATTCCAGGAGGAGCTCCTGGCACAGCTGGTTGCTGCACCTACGAGAGTGAGGAACATGCTGGACCTGGTACTATCTAACAGTGAGGCAGTGAAGGACATAAGGGTGGAGGATCCATTAGTTAACAGTGATAATCAAACGGTGTGGTATAACATGACAATGAGCAGGAAGCTGAAGGGATCCGCAACAAAGGTGGTGGATTTCAGGAAGGCGAACTTTGAGAAAATAATGGAATTGCTGAAGGGGAGACTCGAAAGAATAAAGCAGGGGATGGGGACAGTGCAGAAGTGGGACATAATAAAGCAAGGAATCATAGAGGTAATGGATACATGCACCAGGCTACAGAGTAAGAAGAACAGGGTGAAGAGATGATGCTGGCTGAACCGGGAGGTGATAGAGGGGGTAAGAGCAAAAAGAGCAGTGTACCGGAGGTTCAGAAGGACGGGGAAGAGGAAGGACAGGAAGGAGTACACCAAATGGTCCAAGGAGGTGACCAAGAGCACCCTGGGGTGGATATCATCTGGCCCTGGCACTTTGTTCACCTTCAGTGCCATTAGCCCTTCCAAGACTCTGCTACCCTCTATTCTACTATCCGTTAACTCACACCACCATCTTCCTTCCCCCCAACAAGGGTGGTAATGGACCCCCTCCTCCCTTGTGAACACTAAGAGGGCAAGAGGTGCAAAAGCCACTAGGGAACTCAGAATAGTGCAGGGAATTCAAGGAGTGGAGAAAGACCTTTTTAGATATGCCAGGGAAAATAGGAAGTGCAGGGACAGTATAGTGAGGATAAAAAGGGGGAAGGAGTGGCTATAAAAGGGGAAGGAACAAGCAGAAGAACTGAATGAGTACTTCTGCTTAGTGTTCACAAGGGAGGAGGGGGTCCATTACCACCTCTTGCCTATTCTATCAATCCTGTATGCTTGGAAGCCTTTGAGAGCAAGTTCGCTATCTTTAATCCTACTGGCCAACCAGATCTCCATTAGGCAGAGGATGCTGGGGGTATGAAGGGCCATCCATGCTTGTAGTTGGTCAAATTTTGCAGTTAAACTGCAGATGTTCAGTGAGGCTATTTTTAGGCCTTTAACCTTATGAACACCAAGGCCCATTGAAGTGAGTAAGCCTGGGTTCAAGTGAATGCTGCCAGAGAGGAGCAGGACCATAAAGATGACCTTTCTGGCAGAAAGGTTTATGCTAAATTCAGCTCATACCTTCCACTGCCGAGGCTTCAGGTGATTCAGGTGGTTGGACACCGGTTTAACTTTTAGGGTATAGCTAACCGTTACTACCCCTATGCTAGGGGAGGGCATATGGACACCCGTGTTTGTAGGGTAAGGCTGAGTGAGTCACTGCCCACAGCCAAGTGAGGCAGTTTCTGAAGGTGCATTTGACAGCCATGCACTATCGAGTAGTGGTTCGGAGGGGGGTAGCAGCAGCCAAGCTAGGCATCTGGTGCCGGCTGTACCAAGCCAGGCAGCAAGGAGCAGAAGGAGATAGCACCCCTTGATAGGGGACATGGCAGCTTGATTCAGTCATCAAGCCTGACACACTGGTGCCAAAGTGAGGCTGTACAGTTAACCACTATACTTGGTGGGCTAGAAGGAGGAGTTACACTAGATAGGGAATGTGCTTCACAAGAGACAGTGTTGCTGTCACTTTAAGCTTGAGCAGCTGGCTGGCAGTAGCCTGTAAGAGTGAGCTAGTAAGCCAGGGTGGGGGTTTAAGTGTATTTAAACAGGACTGGGGTGGGGGTGGGGGTGGGTGGGGAATCAAAAAATCAGGCTCCAAGGACTCCCTTCCTGGAGGTAATCAGTCCCCGAGGGTGAGTCCTTACCTGGACTTCTGTGAGGGGCTGGTGGCTTCAGACCCGGACCGCAGTTGGCAGTCCGGCAGGTCGGGTTCATCAGAGAACCACAGCTATGGCTCTCAGACTAACTGAAAAGAGAAGGACGGGGGAAATTAAATAAGAGAGGTAAGGTGATGGGGCTGTTTGTGGAGCTAAAAAGAAATACAAAATGGCTTAAACAGGGGGTGAGTTGCAGACCAAAATGTTAGGCAAGGTGCCACAAGGTCTGAGAGAGCAAGAACAGGGCTAATTAAAACACAATAAAAAGTGTAAAAAGTAAAGTAAAAAGGTGAAAAATAGGGGGGTGACTTCAAGATCTAAGCTGAGATCGCTGCTGGATCTTAAGAGGGAACACTCTACAGGCACTTAGATTAAATCAGCAGAACCTGAACTCTAAAATGCTAGCAAGACAGTATTAACAGAAATCAAAATCCAGTAAAATATAATTCAAGCATTAACAGTGCAGAGCTATACAGAGCCAATCGGAGTGCTCCTGGGGCTAACTGCAGCCAATGGGTCACAGCAGGAATAGACGCCGGACTTAAACCCATAAACAACTGTACTCATGTAAAAAGGAAAAATCAGGCTCCTAAGTCTCCCTTCCTGGAGGTAATCGGTCCCCGAGGGCGAGTCCGTACCTGGGCTTCTGTAAGGGGCTGGTGGATTCAGTCCCAGACTGTGGATGGCAGTCTGCCAGGTCAGGTTTATCAGAGAATCATGGCTGTGGCTCTCGGACCACCTGGGCTTCTGTGAGGGGCTGGTGGCTTCAGATCCGGACTGTGGATGGCAGTCTGGCAGGTCGGGTTCATCAGAGAACCATGAACTTGGATTTCAGCAAGGCCTTCAACTCAGTGCCCCTTGGGAGACTAGGGGTGAAGTTATCCAGGGTGGGAGTGGGGACAAAGATGGCATGTTGGATCTCAAACTGGCTAAAGGGTAGGCTGCAGAGGGTGATGATGGTGGGGGAAGTCTCAGAGCCTAGATCTGTGATGAACAGGGTGCCGCAGGGCTCGATGCTGGGCCTGGTGCTGTTCAGGTTATTCATCTAAGACATTGCGCAGTGGGTGGTGAGCAGGATTAGCCTGTTCAACGATGATATCAGGAGACAATGAAGAGGGATGGGTGCAGCTACAGAGGGACTTGCCAAAGTTGGAGGAATGTTCAGGGAGGTGGCAGCTGGGGTTCAATGCAAAAAAATGCAAGGTGTTGCATTTTGGGGCAAGGAACCCAAGGAGATAATACTGGCTAGGGTGAATCAAACTGTGGAGGACCGAGGAGGAAAAGGACCTGGGGGTATTGATAACAGCAAGCATGAACAATACTGCCCAATGCAGGAGGGCAGTGGTGAAAGCAAACAGGATACTAGGGTGCATAGCATGCGGTTTCATATCCAGGCACAGGGAGGTGATTTTGTCCCTCCACAGGGTGCTGGTTAGGCCTCACTTGGAGTACTGTGTGCAGTTCTGGAGGCCATACCTGAGCTAGGACATCAAGCTGCTGGAAGGAGTACATCGAAGCGCGACAAGGATGAGTCAGGGGATGGAGGAAATGGATTATGAGATGATGCTAAAGGAATTAAATATGTACGTACTGGAAGAGAGGTGGGAAAGGTGGGGCATGATCACGACATTCAAGTACCTGAAGGGTGTCAACAAGGGGGGGGTGGAAGGGGTGTTGAAACTAAGGAGTGGGAGGAAGACTAGGGCATGGAATAAAAATAGAGGAGGGGAGATTCAGGAGGAAGATGAGGAGGCATTATTTCACAGAGAGAGTAGTTGTGAGGTTGAATGCATTACCAGAAGGGGTGATATCATGCAAAAATGTGGCTGACTTTAAGAAATCTTGGGACAGGGTACAGGGCTGGGTAAGGATGGGTGAGAAGGACAACAATGGAAGGTTAAGGGAGTTGAGGGAGGGGCAGCTGCCTGCTAGGGAGCTAGCTGCATAATCGAGCAGACTTTGATAGACCGGTAGGTATGTTCTGCTGGCACATTCATATGTTCATAAGTTAGTGGCAGTTATATGTTCCAGGAGCCTTGAGTAGATAAGAGACTCTTGGAGCTTGACAAGGGCTGATAGGAGAGATATGGGCCTATAATTGTCTGGTGAGCTGGTGTAATGACCCCACCCCTGCCTTTTTACTAAAACGACAGGTGGCATGCTGTTGGCGTTGGCAGCAATACCTGGTGGGGGACCTGGGTTCGGGGAGGATGAGGTTACCTGGCACAAAGGACCTAGGTTTGGCTACTCTGCACAGGGGCACCCAAGTAAATCCAACTACAGGAAGCAATAACTGTAACGTCCAGAACCAGAATTGGGATTTTTCAGTGTGGCTTTATTTATTAACTAACTGAACATAAACAAAGCATTGCATGGTCCCCCAAAGGGCTTCGTTCACTGTATGTGCAGATTAGAGGTTAACCAAGTGTTCCATTTGAAGAATGAACACATTACTACTGTTGTCTGGCTTTGGACCCACCAGGCACTCAGCCCGGACTTTGCATGCGCTTTGGATACATAGCCCGACTGGCCCGGCTCCCCTGCCGGCCACTTGACTGACGGTCCACTTGAAGAATGAACCCAAACTTTACTTGGAAAGACATCCCATCAAACAAGGAGACTCCAAAACTGTGGCTCCCCACACCACTTAGAGTCTGCGACTCCTAGAGAGATTTGTTTTCTTACTTCCAATCGAACTCCCATCAAACAAGGAGACTCCCATCCAACAAGGAGTAATTTTCCCATCCTGTGGTTCCCCACACCACTTAGAGTCTGCGACTCCTAGAGATTTTCGAATTCTGACCACGCCTGGGTACCCACCCCATCACTGGCCAAGTGCATGAGGCAAGTAGCAAAACACAGAAGAAATCCGTAGAGGTGGACCTGGTTACTAAAGATGGGGTTTTCCCACCTCCAGCTCCCACAGCCCATACCCGGCCATTTCTCTGGATACACATAGAAAACTTTAGAACTTTAAAATGTAGATTGAACGGTGGATGACCTGAAGCACTCCCTCTACAGCATTACTTGAAATCCAATAAAACTTCAGATTGTTTGACTGCTCCATTGGTTCGTCCTAGTAACATAGTCCTCCCAAATAGCAGTCCCCATTACTTGAAATCCATTTAAAACTTTAGACTGTTTGACTGCTCCATTTGTTTGTCCTAATAAACATAGTCCTCCCAAATAGCAGTCCACATTCATTTCCCAACTGAAGAAAACAATTTGTTTGCCCCTTCAAATGGAGCCAAACACTCACCCATTCGTTGCAGGTGCCCCACAGGCGAAGTATTATAACCTTTGCTGTTATACAAGAACAGACTAAATATGACCAGGCAGCTTCCTTCCATGGTGGGAGAAGGTTGCCCTGGAACCCACAGAGAACTCCCCCGGAGAGGGGGCACTGAGACCGGGGGAGCGGTCTCCACCACTTTAAAAAAAAAGGTAAACACAGGAACACTTCCTTCTTCTTTGAAACAAACTGAAGACTGACCGACTTCCTCCCTGTTTGCTTTAGGACAAACTGAAGAATGACTTTGAAATTTCCAAAAGTTCTAAACTCACTCCCTGAGCTATAGATTCCAATGTGGCTCATGCAGCTGTGACAGTTCTATAGTGATGTCATCTCTCAAGTCTCAGCTGTGACTGAGGACAGAGTGAGGCAGTGTGAAACCCATTTAACTGGAGTTTCACAAGCTGCCTTCCCTGCCTACCACTAGGTCTTACTGGGATTCTAGTAACCCCGGGTAACAAAGGGGTTACACTCGCCCTTGACCAGGAAAATGACTGTCCCCAGTCATTATGCATCCGGCCTTAGGCCATCCCACCCTATGTGCTACCTGCGGAGGGGGGTGATCAGGCCTCCTCCTACCATGTGCAAGCACAGGTAGGCAACACTAAGGGCCTAGAGGCCTATAGCTGACACATCAGCCTCTACTCTATCCACTTACTATGGACACCTAGTGGCTCTGGTAGAACTGTCCAGAGCATAGTCCTGATAGATCAGCACTGCAGTTCCTATGACCACTGAGGACCACAGCCTGCCTATCCCCCCTAACCCTCTAGGGAAAACCTATCTGCCTCTTAACATAACATTCCCAAACAAAACAAAACCCGGGGACCTCCCCGACCTTGGGCAGCCTGCAACTACAACCATTAGCAATAATAACACAGTACATTTAAATTCTACACCATAAGCACTGACAAGGAACTCCGATGAGCCCCTCCTCCTCTTCTTGTCTTCTCTTCTGTCTTCCAGGAACACCTGTAAGAAAAGACAAAAACAAAAAAAAAACACATCCTAATCTGCATGCACATTCTATCTAAACAACAACAACGACAGCAACAACCCTTACCATACAGAAAAAACACTGAACAATCGTCCCCCCAATTTTTTTTTTTTTTTTAGAAAAGGTAGAAAAACACAGTATTTACGTTAAAGTACAATGATGACATTGGTTACAATACACCTTTGGGGGGGATGGAGTGCCCTAAAAGTCCCAACTAGTGACCACAAGGCCCGAAGGCCAGTCCATTAAAGAGTCTCTCCTGGGCCGGAGCCCCATGAAACATAGTTCTTTAAGGCCAAAATCCCGATGGGGAGAGTCTTTGTGGACAGTTCACACATTTTTGAAGTCTGTAGTGTAGGGTGTGTACTGCAATGTCATAAAGATAGAAAAAAGGGTTTTTTGGACTTACCAGCCTCTTGAAATATAAGACTAGGCACCGACCTGCACCGCAGCCGAAGACTCTCCCTGGCAGCATTTCTTCTGATACAGCTGGGTGGAAATCTTCCGGGAACACAGGAGGGCACATCTGGAAACAGCTGGGGTGATGTCATCTCTGGAGAAGGAACCTTAGAACAGGAACAAAAAGAAAAACAGCTGGTCCGGCGTCATCCAATTACCAGGCGATGAACAGGAAAACAGCTGGGCTGGTGTCCTCTCTGGATCTGAAGTCATCTGGTGGGCTAGTAGATGGTTGCTGAACAAGACAGTACACTGTGGACTGATAAATGTGGAGCACCTGAGTCCTTGGTTATTCATATTGGCAGATCAATAAGGGCACTTCACAGTCTAGATGTGGCAGTATTGACTACCACTGCTCGGCTCTCCATTTTGTAGGCACGGGTTTAATTACTGGGAGGTCCTTGCACTGAGGCCAATAGTAGAGGGGGTCAGGGGCTTGAATTATTACTCCATCTGGATGCACATAATTCACACAATTGGAGACTTCACGTCCCTCTCCGTCCACTATTCTCACTCTGTCCATAAACAGTGTCCTGCCTCTCTTCCACTGTGTATACTTTTCATGGAACAGTCTATTCGTTACATGCTGGTTGGCCCCAGGATGCACATGTTTCATTGTTTCATCCCAGATCCAGGATTTCCTGCAGTTCTCAATCTCCTATCAGACTCTCCAAGGAAAGGTAGGAAAGGTCATACCAAAGATTTCATTGGCTTTTCTACGAACCAGTCTCTCCTCTTTACTTGCTTTGGTCAATCTGAGACTGCTGGCCTGGCTTGGGGGTGGCCAGTCCTGGTTCTGCCAGCTTCGCATCCTCAATGAAATTAAAAAAGGATCCCTGACTTCTTCTTCTTCTGGTGAAGCCAGGGTAGTGGCATCACCACCTTCTTGAACACTTTCCTCCGAGGCAAGATCTTGAGGCTGTGTACCCGTTCCTTTCTCACAAGGCCACATAGGTTCCCCCTCATCTTCCTCTTCACTGAGGATCTGAGCCCAGGAGTGAGCAGTAGTTCTCACCCCCCAGACTATCCATTCATCACTGGGAGCGGAGGTCGATACCTCTCATTCAAAGGCCTCCCGCATCTCATCTTCACCTTCGAGACTTGGGCTAGGCCCCCCCACCCAGGAGTCTATTGATGCTTTATCTGAACTTGCCTTCTGAGATCCAGCATCCAATGCTTCAATTTCAGATTCAGTCTCTAATTCTGCACTCTCTAGCTTTGTGCCACACTCCCCCAAGGGACCTTCCTCCACAGGCTCCGCCTGATGCTGTGTGCTGGCAGCTGCAGATTCGTGAATTTTTCTCCATGTGGGAGCCAAACGATTTGGAGGCGCTTTATACAAGCCATATTTTTGAAGGCATCCAGCACAGTGAGGAATCATGAAGACATCCCTTCCAGCACTCAAACACATCTGGCATACATGCACTGGATAATTAGGAATTGCCACATCAGGAGGGAGTTGCCCTCTATAGTACCACTTTTCAATATCTCTCAATCTATTTACTGCTGCTGTTACTGCAACCCAGGCATGATCCGGGTAACGAGCTGGTCCTGAGGCCATAACTGTAGAAAAATAAACAAAAGTTCACTGTAACTG
Source organism: Neoceratodus forsteri (assembly GCA_016271365.2). Lineage (NCBI taxonomy): Eukaryota > Metazoa > Chordata > Ceratodontiformes > Ceratodontidae > Neoceratodus > Neoceratodus forsteri. Next base: position 650,907,578 of record CM057450.1, on the reverse strand, counting down.
AAAGTCCCACTTTAATGAACACACTCTGTAGCTTTAAAATGGCTCCTCTGCTGCTGTGTTTACTTTACTACCCCACCCTGTAATGGCGGCGGCAGCACTCCTGTGCATCAACAATCAGACTCTGGGTCAAGCCACTGCGCACCTGATTTACATCAGCTACTAATAACTTTTACTCAAACTGCACAACTTGCTCTGTTCTGGCTGTTCACACATTTACAGGATTTTCCTTGGACTTTTCACATGCTGGCAACATTCATTTAATTACAATCCTTTTAAAACTTCAGGTTTCAGCACAGGATTGCATGCTTCTACTAGTGTTGCACTTTTTTACAACCCCCAGTCTCTCTCTGGCTGAAAACTTTAAACTGAGGCTACTTTCATTGCTATGCACACATTTAATGGCTTTACAGACTTGCACTTGCTAGCAGGACATCACACAATAGCTACTTGCAAAGCGACTATACAGCTGCACACACATTTTATATGGCATTATTGAAAATCACTGATTGAGCAGTTTTACTTATTTACTCATTGTTATTGTAGCAGATTGCTGCGATGGGGTAAAACGGCCTGCAGCCAGATTTTTGAAGGCCTCAGAATGCAAACGGGCGGGCAGTCTCCGCGATCTTCATTTTAAACACACAATTCACTGATCCCACGATCGATATGTGGGTTGAGCCCGATTTTTAACTAGAAAGTCACTTTTTTACTGTTTACAGCACTTTGATTACTTCGCGGATGCTCCTCCACTGCCAGTACACGCACTACTCTCTGTCTCCCTCTCGAATGCTGAAGCAGACTCTGAAGAGCTGGCTGAGGCGGGACTAACGGAAACTGACCAGCCACACGGCGCCATGCAAATGAGCCTCTTCTTCCTCGCGAGGCTCCTCCTCACGGCGAACGTCGAGCAGGCAAATTTAAACTAAAAAATACACTTTTTTTTTTTCTCAACTGACTCCACGGCGGGAGCCCATTTCAACCATGTAACATTGCCATTGACTCTGCAGTCTCTAGCATTGCACAGAAAGCATTTCCAACGTCCAGGGCATAATTTCTCTGTTGCTACTCCTAGTTTTCCACACTTTTCTTCACAGAAATTCATTTTAAAAGCATTTCAAACGTCCAGGACATATTTTCTCTGTTGCTACCCCTAGTTTTCCACACTTTCCTTCACAGAAATTCATTTTAAAACTGACAAAAACGCTGTAAACAATTTTTGATGCAGGACAAGGACACACACTTTGGCTTTACAGCTCCTTGGTAAACAGTTGGCATTTTTTAAACAGCAGCACAAGATTCACAGCACACAGCAACACACTAGGGAAATTGCTTCAACTTTTTGGGCTACTGACTGCCAGATAGCCAAAACGCTAGCCTATTTGCCCAAGCACCTTCCTTCCCGAACAAATCCAAAGCGGTGCCTCCATTTTTGTAATGGGCCCATTTCTGCCTTTTTACTAAAACGACAGGTGGCATGCTGTTGGCGTTGGCAGCAATACCTGGTGGGGGACCTGGGTTCGGGGAGGATGAGGTTACCTGGCACAAGGGACCTAGGTTTGGCTACTCTGCACAGGGGCACCCAAGTAAATCCAACTACAGGAAGCAATAACTGTAATGTCCAGAACCAGAATTGGGATTTTTCAGTGTGGCTTTATTTATTAACTAACTGAACATAAACAAAGCATTGCATGGTCCCCCAAAGGGCTTTGTTCACTGTATGTGCAGATTAGAGGTTAACCAAGCGGTCCATTTGAAGAATGAACACATTACTACTGTTGTCTGGCTTTGGACCCACCAGGCACTCAGCCCAGACTTTGCATGCGCTTTGGATACATAGCCCGACTGGCCCGGCTCCCCTGCCGGCCACTTGACTGACGGTCCACTTGAAGAATGAACCCAAACTTTACTTGGAAAGATATCCCATCAAACAAGGAGACTCCAAAACTGTGGCTCCCCACACCACTTAGAGTCTGCGACTCCTAGAGAGATTTGTTTTCTTACTTCCAATCGAACTCCCATCAAACAAGGAGACTCCCATCCAACAAGGAGTAATTTTCCCATCCTGTGGCTCCCCACACCACTTAGAGTCTGCGACTCCTAGAGAGATTTTCAAGTTGCGACCCACGTCTGGGTACCCACCCCATCACTGGCCAAGTGCATGAGGCAAGTAGCAAAGCACAGAAGAAATCCGTAGAGGTGGACCTGGTTACTAAAGATGGGGGGTTTTTCCACCTCCAGCTCCCACAGCCCATACCCGGCCATTTCTCTGGATACACACAGAAAACTTTAGAACTTTAAAATATAGATTGAACGGTGGATGACCTGAAGCACCCCCTCTACAGCATTACTAGAAATCCAATAAAACTTTAGACTGTTAGACTGCTCCATTGGTTCGTCCTAGTAACATAGTCCTCCCAAATAGCAGTCCCCATTACTTGAAATCCATTTAAAACTTTAGACTGTTTGACTGCTCCATTTGTTTGTCCTAGTAAACATAGTCATCCCAAATAGCAGTCCACATTCATTTCCCAACTGAAGAAAACAATTTGTTTGCCCCTTCAAATGGAGCCAAACATTCACCCATTCGTTGCAGGTGCCCCACAGGCGAAGTACTATAACCTTTGCTGTTATACAAGAACAGACTAAATATGACCAGGCAGCTTCCTTCCATGGTGGGAGAAGGGGATTGCCCCTGGAACCCACAGAGAACTTTTCCTCCCCCCGAGATGGGGCACTGAGACCGGGAGCGGTCTCCACCACTTTAAAAAAAAAGGTAAACACAGGAACACTTCCTTCTTCTTTGAAACAAACTGAAGACTGACCGACTTCCTCCCTGTTTGCTTTAGGACAAACTGAAGAATGACTTTGAAATTTCCAAAAGTTCTAAACTCACTCCCTGAGCTGTAGATTCCAATGTGGCTCATGCAGCTGCGACAGTTCTATAGTGATGTCATCTCTCAAGTCTCAGCTGTGACTGAGGACAGAGTGAGACAGTGTGAAACCCATTTAACTGGAGTTTCACAAGCTGTCTGCCCTGCCTACCACTAGGTCTTACTGGGATTCTAGTAACCCCGGGTAACAAAGGAGTTACACTGGGATCCCCACCCTTATGCAAGGGGAGCACTTTGGCCAGTTTCCAAGCTAGGGGAAGAGAGCTGGTAGAGAGCGAAAGGTTTAGGAGATGAGCGAGGGGGTGTGCGATGTCCAGAGTGGAGATACAGAGCATCTTGGGGTGGAGACAATCTGGACTGGCTTTGGTAGGATTGAGCACCGTTAGGGCATTGCAAACCTCTTCTGGGGAGATAGTGGAGAAAGGGATGCCAGGCCCTGTAGGGGTAGAAGATTCAGAGGAAGGTGGCATGGGGTGGTCAGGGAGGGCACAGGTGGTAAAAAATTTGTTGAAAGTTTCTGCAATAGTGGTTGAGTCAAAAATGGTTACTTCATCAGTTTTTAAGATATGTAGAGGTTGAGCAGTGGAAGGGTTTAGGAGGTTGCGGAGGGCTTTCCAGACAACTACTGGGGAGCCGGGTCTGAAGCTGACTTAAAATAGCTGGATTTGGCTTTTCTGATGGCCTGGGCACAGGCATTTCTGAGAGATCTATAGAGCTGGTAGTTGGTGTGTAGGTAGGAGGCCTTAAATCTTGCCCAGAGTTTGTCTCAAGATTTACAGAGGGAGAGGAAGTCCGGGATAATCCAGGGGACATGGTGGCATTTTACTCTCGCCTTTCTTAGGGGAGCATGAGTGTTACAGATTCAGGTGATGGTCTTAGAGAACAGTTGTAGAGCTGTATCAGCATTTAGGGCAAAGTACATAGGAGACCAATCTGCATAAGTTAAGTCAGTATAGCAGTAGCATAAGTTAAGTCAGGAGGCAGTAAAGCACAGTGGTTTAAGGCTCTGAGCTGCGAACCTGGAGACCTGGGTTTGAATCCCACAGCCCCCACTTGCAAACTGTGTGACCCTGAGCAAGTCACTTAACTTCCTTGTGCTCCCAGATTGCACCTGTAAACAAGCTTTCAGCTTAGTGTCTCTCTCCTGGTAAAATAAAAAAAATTAAAAAAAAGTCCTGGAGAAGGGAGTTAAGAGTCCAGGGTGTGGAGAGAATGTTACCAAATATATTTGGGGGCTGAATGGGGAGTTGCAGCTTTTCTAACACAGTATGTGATGCAGTGGTCACTAAGGATGTTGGGGAGTACACCAGCATCAGAAATGCAGTGAGGGCGGGAAGAGAGCTCTCAATTGAGGAGTGTGCATTTTAAGGATTTGGGGTTCAAGCGAGTTGGTTCAGAGATCATCTGCAAGAGGTTTAGCGATTCGAGTTTAAGAATGGAGGGTTTAGTGATTGGGGATAGCCAGTCCGCATTAAAGTTTCCAAACAGGATGAGCTCGCCTCCACTTGTGTGTAAGCAGATAGTGGAGATACAATCAACCAAGGAGTTGTGTTGTACTTTATAAATTTCTATATTCAAAAATGATAAACTTTATTCACTGTATGGTAATATAAATTGTATACTGTGATTGACAATATTGAGGTAGGCATGGAATTTCAACAGCTCCTCAGTGGTTCTTTGCCATAAAAAGAACAAATCATCTATGTATCAGTTGTAAAGTATTACTGTAGCTAGATATGAATTCCTGGTGCTCATATTATCATAAATATACATAAACATATTCACAAAAGATGGGGCTCAAGATCTTTACATGAAAATCTCACAACAGGAAGGGCTACTAGTCATCAGGAAAAGTACTGAATTTGAAAAACTTAGAAGAGGAACTGAGCACAGACTTTCTCATTGATTTAGCAAGCCTTGTATTGATGCAGAATTATTTTAAATTTAATGACAGTCTTTATTTACAGACCAAAGGGACAGTCTTGGGGTTAACAATGGCCCCATCTTTTGTGACTTTGTTGAGCAGCAGGTTCTATGTTAAACCCCCTACCATCAGACCTTATTAGCTCTGGCAGCATTTGACGAAATTTGCAGATTTTGCCTGCTCTGTCTAGTAGGTAAAGTATAAATATATGGAAGGTTATGTGATGGCAGCTTGTGTGATTTCTAAGATCTGCATATAGTATGTCATTTTCCTGTAGATATCTAATTTTTTTTCTGTACTTAACATGGGCTTTTGCTGTCAAGCACAGCCTACATGGAATAGAACTTTTTCCTGAAACTTTCCAGGTGCAAGTGTGATGAACTAAGGTAGTGCCTCTGGAAAGTTTTGTGAAAAAATATTAAATGGTTCTAGAGTTATTCGTATTTAAAAGTTTGTAGTTTCCTGTTCAAAGCATGCTCAGTAAGATGTCTGGGATGATGTTCTTATACAACACGAACAATTAAGTGTCAGAAGACCCTATTTGGCATCTCACTATTTGCTTCTTATGGCATAAAACTGTTTTTGTGCAGTAACAGCTGTCATCTTCTTTCCCCCCTCAAACTAAAAAACAAGGAAAATACATAAAAATTGTGCAGTTTTAAGAAACAAGCACCTGAACCTAGCTAAATGTTACCCAATTAGAAATATTCTTGTGTCCATTTTTTAAAATGGCCAGAAATACCTTTTCTGGACACCCCAAAATCCAGGGTGCCCAGCTTAGCAAGAGAAGTCATTCACCTGCAGTCTCTGTATGAATTCTAAAACCTCAGCAGGAGTCATGCTGCTGACTTAAGTTAAAGCAGTGAGGCAGTGACCCATCTTCTTTCTTTCTTTCTTTCTTTCTTTCTTTCTTTCTTTCTTCCTTCCTTCCTTCCTTCCCTCCTTCCCTATCTATAGAAAATATTTAAGTGGACCAGTGTGCCTATTTCTGGTACTGTTTCTTTTTCTCTTCTCTGCTCCAGCTAACTTTAAATATATTGATATCACCCTGGACCCTGCCCTGGATTTCTCCATTCATATTTCTCATGCCTGCAAGGAAGTCAACAGAAGCTTTGGCGTATCTTACCATCTAAAATGCTCACTTATGTTCAAGGCCAGACTTGCAGTAGCAGAGGGTGTCCTCTTCCTCTGATTGCAATATAGATAGCTAAACTTCTACCGTGCATCAAAACATGCAAAAGTAAGTGGGATGTGTCCTACAATAACATCTATTGCTTCTTCCTAGCCTCACTGTGACTCATGCATCACTATGCCCTTTATATCTCCCTGGGATGGCTTTTCCCCTCTGCAGCCCATTCCTACTCCCTACAGTGTTTTCTTGACAAATTGCTAAGATCTTACACCCCTCCCTTTACCCTCCCCTGACACCATAGCAGGAATACTCACTCAGATTCAATGATATTGCCCTCTTCCAAGTTACTATCTGCTCATCTAAAATGGAGAAAAATACTTTCTCAGTCTTTGCACCAAAATTTTGGAACTCACTCCCACTATAGATTTGCAATCTTCCCTCACACAGGCTTTTCAAGGGTATTGTCTTTATGTATCTTAGCGGGTTAACCTTTTGCCACTGTGCTTATTAATGCCCCATCTCCCCATGCTGTATATCCATTTTAATCACCCTCATATCCTGAGGCATGCCCCTAGCCATGATGTGCCCCAATAAGTACTCCTAAGCCTGTATATTTTTACTCTCAAACCTATGTATGCAAACTTCTTGAAATTTATATTGAGGCTGTTGTGTGTTGTTTACCAGACCCCAGGCCATTTTCTGTACTATGTATCTTCTTGTGTTTATTGTTCATGCTGTTGTACCCTCCCAGGTCATACGTGAAAACAGAAGTTTACTTGCCTAGTGTACCCTACCCAGTAAACAAAAACTACATAAATAAATAAATATAAAATAAATAAACATTAGGAATCCATTCACAAGGACTACCCTGTACATATGGTTAAAAGCCCACAGATATATAGAACACAAAGTAGGGCTATCACCACTGGCAAGCCTCATGCAAGCCTTTAAAGGGATAGAATGTTAACAGTGTTTGTACACCAGGAGCTGTTGGTATGGAGGTCTAAGGGGCATAAGCAGGTTAAAGCCGGTTACAAAAAGACTAAAGATCTGTATGAAGGGGGTGAGTTGCAGGATTTTATTTGACTGAAGCACATGTACAATCTACAGACATGCTCCTTCTTTATTTGTGTGTGCAAAAGATTCTAGAGAACCAGTTGGGGTGGGGGGTGTTGGACACACTGGTGTGCTTATCAGCAGAATATTAGAGGCAGCCCTGCAACTGGGGTCAAAACCCCTCTCTGCATTCTACAAGCTGATTGGGAGGGTGGTAACCATGAGTTGGACGACTTTAGAATATTATGGGGAAGAGACCACGGTATAGAAGTTTCATAAAACATGGAATATTGCCATTACTTATGCCCTCACCTGTTCCCACTTGAACAGGCTATGCCAAGTACAAATTCCTATACCGCACATACATGTGTCCCTCCAAGGAGGTGAGTGATCACTGCCCTAAATGCAAGATTGCTGAGGGAAGTTATGCATGTGGTCTGGTTCTGTCCTAAATTCCAGGCATACTGGGAAGAGTTACATAACATTATGGAGACAGTGCTGGGAAGGTCCCTGCTCTCATTGCCTTTGTGCTTTTTAGAAATGGTAGATCAGGGGGCATCAAAATTGGGCTTGCCAACTGTAGAATTTGGCTCTAGTCATGGCCTGCAAAACCCTGGTGCAGCACTGGATAGTAGAGGACCCCCCCCCCTGCAAACTGCTTACTGGCTAACAAACTTGAAAGATTACATGAGACTGGAGAGAGCACAGATGAAAGCAAATGGCTCAGTGAAAGCTTTTGAAACTCTGTAGCAGTCCTTAAGAAGCTCTGTGGTCACTATTAAAACAAGCATTTGCCAATGCCGGATGTTTGCTTGCTGGCATTAGCAGTTGAAGTGCAGGAGTTAGACAGATGCAGTATAGGAATGGCAGTGAAGTACTGAACTGATGCCAACTCAACCCCCACCCTGCAGAGATGGACAGGCATTGGGGTGTGGCTTTGGGTCGTCACTCATGACGGACAGAACATTTTACCTCACCCTTCCCTGCAGACACTGACAAGTGTTGAGGTGTGCCTTGGGGTGTTTGGGCTTTACATTTACCTCATTCCATAAGGAAACACGCTGAAATGGGTGCAGTATAGGAGAATGGGGTGAACTGTGGGGCCAAAGGGTTCAAGGCACACTTCGATGCCTGTCACTGGCTGCAGGGTGGGGGTGGAATCCAATCCCCACCCAGTTCCCAATCCCATTCCCTGGTGATCCAATGCCTCCCACCCAGCCTCCCCAGCAGTCAGATGTCCCCACTGTTATGAAAAATGACATATTTCTGAACCTAAAACCTGGCAATAGGGAGAAGGTCAAATGGCATATAACATGCACTAGTGAAGGTGTCATGTATATGCTAAGCTACACTTGTGGTAGCTATTACATTGGTCACACTGAGAGACCACTAAGAATCAGAATGGCTGAACATCTCAAAGCAACTGAGAATAAAAATGAAGAATACTCAATGGCAGCTCATAGAAATAGCACACAAAATAAAAGGACACACACCATGAAAGCCATATGCATTGAACTAAATCACAGAGATATGGGGGGGGGGGACTTTTTAACTGTATTAAACAAAAAAGAACAGGAGCAGATCTACAGGCTGAATAAACTGTGCCTGAATGGGAAATTTGAATTAACGCTATTCTTGAGGAAATGATTATCCTAATAGATGTCACACAGTGGACATAAGTGTGCAAATTCAATTTCCCTTACTCATACAGGCTATATGGTACCTATTTATCCTTTTGAACTGTTCATCCTTCAACAGAATGCTCCCCGGAGTGGTCCTGACCCCCAGACAATAGATTTCTTCTTTTTATGTTTGCCGCACAAGAAACATGATGTGACAGCTTAGGAGAGAAGTGGGTTGTGGAGGCACGGCAGTGTTATAGCCAAGGGAGGCACTGCATTAGGGGGCTTGGCAATGGTGGACAAATGGAGGCACAGTGTGGTGATGACACTGGTCTCCAAAAGTGCACCAACTTCTAACATTTCGCTGCAGCAATCCGGGGCCACCTCGTCATTGCAGCATCAATCATTGTGCTGCAAAGAGGGAGCAACCCATCATTGCAGGGCGGAATGTTAACTAGCATAATACTGTTTGTGAACATGGCAGGCGGCTTGCAGCCACATTCACAAACAGTAATATGCTGCCCCCATGCCAAGGGGGGCCCAATCCCTTTCTGCAGCAAGTGCCCCCCCAGATGGTCTTTGTTTGCTGACGGGGGCCCCAATCCCCGCCGACTTCAGTGCGCAAATGTCCTGTCTGCCAACGGGGGAGGCCACTCCCCATCGGCATGTTCTAACCGAACCCCCCTCTTATTTTCTTGAGTGCTGACGGGGGTGCCCAATCCCCGTCGGCATGATTCCCCCTCTGTTCTTGCTGTGCTGATGGGGGTGCCAAGTCCTCCACCGGCTACAGGTCCCCCCCAAACAAAACAGTCCATTGGCACACTGGGAGCCCACCCCAGCATGCCAAATGTCCCTACGAAATAGAAAACCGCCCCATGTTCTCTTTTTTTTTCCCTGTGGAGAAAAAAATGGTCCCTCGCAGTCTCCCAGACCCCCTCCAGCAACCTCGCACCCACCCACTGAGCACCCTGACTTTCTACACCCCTCACCCTCATACTTACTCCGGAGTCTGGCGCGACATCTTCGGTGGACTGGGAACATGTCTGCACTCTTCAAAGCTGACCGCGAACTGAGGAAATGCCGGTAAGCTGTATAATGGGATAGATAGGGTTTTTTCAACTTTGCTGCATATCTCAGGCATTTTTTGGAATTTTGGAGCCAAATTTTAAACATGGTGTTTTTGGGACCCCTCCTCATGAATTCTGTCACTGTCATTGCGTTAATCGGGCCCAAAGGGTGATTTCGCGGTCACTGCACGAAGTCACCTTTTGGGACCAATTAATGAAATGACAGTGCCAGTGTTCATGAGGTGGGCTCTCAGAAAGCCTATGTTGCAAATTTGGTGAAAAAATTCCTAGAAATGATTGTTTTACGAGCGTGCATTGCGCAGTTCCTACATAGGCTCGTAAGTTTGCGAATTCGTAACATTTGCACTCCAGATTTTCACCATTGCCATTCTATCACACCTACTTATGAGCAGTAGAGATGTCATTTTTCATACGTCGTCCAAAATGTGTTGCGCACATGTAGCGCACAATAGTGCAGTCAGTGTGCGAAATCAATGTTTGGGACATATTAAGAAAATCACAGTGACAGTGTTCATGAGCAGAGGTCTTACAATGGCTAAGTTGAAAATTTGGTGAAAAAATTCCTAAAAATGACTGTTTTACGAGCGTGTGTTACGCAGTTCCTACGCATGCTTGTAAGTGCACAAATTTTTAATATTTGCAGTCCAGATTTTCAACATTGCCATTTTACCACACTTCCTTAAGAGCAGTACAGCTGTCATTTTTCACATCTTGCCCAAAATGTGTTTCCGTGCATGTAGCGCACAATGGCGCAGTTGGTGTGTGAAATCAATGTTTGAGACAGATTAAGAAAATCACAGTGACACTGTTCATGAGCAGAGGTCTTAAAATGGCTATGTTGAAAATTTGGTGAAAACATTCCTAAAAATGACTGTTTTACAAGCATGCGTTGCGCAGGTCCTACCCACGCTCATAAGTGCACAAATTTTTAATATTAGCACTCCAGATTTTCAACAATGCCATTTTACCACACCTCCTTATGAGCAGTACAGTTTTAATTTTGCACATCTTTCCCACAATGTGTTTCTGCACATGCAGCACACAATGGCGCAGTAGGTGTGCGAAATCAATGTTTGGGACACATTACGAAAACACAGTGACGCTGTTCATTAGCAGAGGTCCTAAAATGTCTATGTTGAAAATGTGGTGAGAAAAGTCCATAAAATGACTGTGCTACCGGCGTGTATTGATAGTTCAAGCCGACTCCGTATCTTTCAGCACATTTGCAACATTTTCACTCCAGATTGTCAACATCTGCCATTTGTCCCATTCTCCTTATGAGCAGTACAGCTATCATTTTTCACATCCCTGCCCAAACATGTTTTTGCACTTGTGGTGCAGACTAGCTCGGTCGTTGTGGGAAATCCATGTTTGGGACACATTAGGAAAATCACACTGACACTGTTCATTAGCAGAGGTCCTAAAATGGGTACGTTGAAAATCTGGTGACAAGCGTCCATGAAATGACTGTGTTACGAGTGTGCACTGCACAGTTTCCATGCACGTTCGTAACTTCGCACATTTGCAATATTTTCACCCCATATTGTCAACATTGCCATTTTTCCACACCTCCTTATGAACAGTGCCGCTGTCATTTTGCACATCCTGGCCAAAATGTGTTTTCGCACTTCCGGCACACAATAGCACAGTCGCTATGGGAAATCACTGTTTGAGATACATTACAAAAATCACAGTGACACTGTTCATTAGCAGAGGTCCTAAAATGCCTATGTTGAAAATTTGGTGTTGAAAGTCCGTAAAGTGACTGTGTTACGAGCATGCATTGCGCAGTTTCCACGCACGCTTATAACTTTGCACATTTGTAATATTTTCACTCCAGATTTTCAACATTGCCATTTTTCCACACCTCCTTGTGAACAGTACAGCTGTCATTTTTCACATCTTGGTCAAAATGTGTTTTTGCAGTTCCGGCGTAGACTACTGTGGTTGCTGTGGGACATCAGTGTTCAGGACACAGTAACAAAATCACAGTGACGCTGTTCATAAGCACAGGCCGTTAAATGCCTATGGTGAAAATCTGGTGATGAAACTCCATAAAATGACTGTGTTACGTGCATGCGTTGTGCAGTTTCCACGTATGCTCAGAACTGCAAGCATTGTTAATATTTCCACTAGACATTTTCAACATTGCCATCTCTTCATACCTCCCTATGGATGGTTCGGCTGTCATTCTTCACATCCTGCCTGATCTGTGTTTTCGTACATGTGGTGCAGAATGGCACTGTCACTGTTGGAAGTCACTTTTCGGGACACATTGACAAAATCACACTGCCACGGTTCATGAGAAGAGGTCCCAAATGCTTTCATGAGGTGGGCTTACAAAAAGGCCATGTTCAAAATTTGTACTGTGAATACCAACAAATGCCCGAGGCATTAGGGTTTCTAACCATAACATCCTACCCTGTACAGACAGACAGGCATCGGGGGGTGCCTTTGGATTGCCAACTGTACTGCTCATGACATTCCACCCCCCCCACTGACAGGCATCGAGGTGTACCTTAGACTCTTCGTCCCAAGACTTCACACCATTCTTCTATGCTGCACCCATTTCAACGTATGTCCTTTTGGAATGGGCTGACTGTAAACCCAAATTCACAAAACCCTAAGGCACAGGTCAACACATCTCGCTGTCTGCAGAATAGAGTGAGGTGACATGGCTTGACCGTCATAGGTGACGACCCAAAAACTTACCCCACATCCTTTCCGTCTCTACAGCATGGAGGTGTGGTTCATGTCAAGTTCACTAATTCACTGCCATTCCTATTCTGCATCTGTCTAACTCCTGCATTTCTAATGCTAATACCAGCAAGCAAACATTCGGCATTGACTAATGCTTGTTACATTTGATGCAGTGTTTTTCATTGGTCACCTGTTGGGAGTCTCCCCTTTGACTACTTATTACCCTTCCACTAGTGCTTTTTTGGTGTTTTTTGGTGTTTTTACCTTTTTTGGTAATTGGTATATGCCTTGAAGTCATGATGAACTTCCCTCTACACTGAACTGCAACTGAACAGCCTGTACTATGAGGCATTTTTCGAATATCAAACTACGATATTAATAACACTGAGGTTTTAACTTGCATCCATGATCTCGAGTAAAAGTATATAAATATGTTGGTTGGGCACCAGTATGCTATCTATTGAATCACTACAGTTTGTCCAGATCCAATCGCCCCACCAAACAAAAGGGTGGAGGAGTTGCCCTTTATTGTAAAGAGTATCTCAATGTCTCTGTACTCCAGTCTTGGATAACAAATCACTGTGAAGCTCTGCATATGGTTCTACAACTAGGGGGTAATAAAAGGCTAAATCTGATCTGTGCCTACAATCCTCCAAAGGGGCTCTCCCTGGCTTAAATGGGCTCTTGGATTATCTGGCCACTCTAAAGGGTAGATCTGAAGTCATACTAATGGGAGACTTCAACCTAGACCTATCAGGGAGTCATGCCGGTACATATACTGAAGCTGTCGCCCGACTTAACCTTGCTCAACTTATCTCTAGCCCTACAAGCATCTCTTCCAACTCAGAGCGCCAATCTCTCCTGGACTGGATGGCTACAAATAGAGCAAATAAAATAACTGCTGCAGGAACCTTTTCGGATTCTATTAGTGATCACCTGCCTATGTTCTGTATCTGGTATGGCCACTGCCTTAAACCCCACCCAAGAATAATTCAATTTCGGGATTTTGCCAAACTAAACTGAACTGTACTTCTCGAGGATATTAATAATATAGACTGGTCTCCCATCTATCACACTGATGATGTAAACACAGCACTTGAATACCTGATGTCTCAGCTTCTGGCCTTTCAGGATCTGCACATCCCACTGAAAGAAAGGCGTCTCAGGTGATCCCCTAATAAATGGCTAAAAAAAGATCTCCTTCAAGCCATGATAAAAAGAGACAAGGCCTGGACCTTGGCAAAGAAGTCCCAACAATCAGAAGACTGGGCTAACTATAGACAACTGAGAAATGCCTGCAAAAAAGATATTCAGAAGGCTAAAAGGAGCTACTGCCTTAAGCTTCTCCAATCTTCAGTGGGTAATACCAGGGGTTTTTGAAACCACATCAAAAAAATTTCATTGGGCAAAGACCCAAAACTGCCATTACCACATGACACTGAATGACGCAAACTGTAATAAGTTACCTACTATTGCTCTTAATGCACAATTCTCGGATCTCTCCGAATACACTGAGAAATTCAACCAACCTCTTTCATCTCCTCCTGAGGTGCAACTTTCGCATGAAACCCCTTTTCTGTCTCACATTAGTCTCCTCCACTGAAGTGCTGCATCTCCTCAAATCAGTATCCACCTATGGATCTGCTGGCCCGGATGGGCTATTGCCAAGCTTCTTGAAGCAGGCAGCCCCTGCCCTTGTTGTTCCTATTGCAAGAATCTTTAATCTTTCCATAATAACCCAAACGGTACCAACATTGTGGAAAACCGCTCGCGTTGTCCCTGTTCACAAAAAAGGGGATACCAAAAATATGTCAAACTATAGACCGATTGCCATTCTCTCTACCCTAAATAAACTTCTCGAGAAGGCTATCGCTACTCAGGTCACAAATTACCTGCACCTTCACAACCTTATATCCCCTACCCAGCATGGATTCCCGAAGAGGACACAGCACCACAACTGCTCTACTTCAGCTGACAAATGCAGTCCTTGCAGCGATGCATAAGAGTCTGCTCACTGAGGCCATATTTATCGATCTCACAAAGGCATTTGACCTTGTGAATCACTCTCTGCTGCTTTCCAAACTGTCCCGCCTTGGCTTTGATCTATCGACCATCTCCTGGTTCGATAGCTACCTCTCAGGGAGGTTGCAATTTGTCCAAATTGAATACGCTGTCTCAAATCTTTCCCCTACCTCTGTTGGAGTCCCCCAAGGATCTATTCTTGGCCCACTACTTTTCTCCCTTTTCATTAACAACTTGCCCTCCCTTCCCTGCTCCTCCTCATTAATCCTTTATGCTGATGACATGGTGCTTCTCTCCAGTGATAAAGATCCCTTATCAGTAAAAGCACATCTTCAAGCAGACTTCAACTGCTTGCAGGAGTGGTTACTATAGAACAGGCTCCTAATGAATGCTAAGAAAACCGTAACTATGCTTTTGGCCCCCCCCCCCGTCAAGAATCAGATCTCTTACTCCAGACTTATTGATACAGTCTCTAGATGACTCCCCTCTTGAATGTGTTACCTTCTTCAGGTATCTAGGAGTCACTCTCAACCCATCTCTTGACTTTAACCTCCACATTGCGGCTACATGTAAGACAGTTTACTCAAAACTTGGTCTTGCCTTTAAAATTAGGTCCTCCCTCAATTATGCTGCCCGGCTTGCTATTGCACAAGAATTTCTCCTCCCTGCTCTGACATATTGCTCTCAGGTTTAGCTTAAAGCTAGCAAAGGAGCGCTCCAGAAATGGAGCACCTGCTATAACAGTATATGCAGATTTGCTCTCTCCGCTCACAGACTTACCCATCATTGCCTGCTCTACTCGAAACTAAATTGGCTCTCCCCAGACTCGCTCAGACACTATTCTGCGGGCTGTACAATTGAAAATATGATCAGAACGGGGTTCCCTAAATACCTTGCCGAACTATTAACTCAGCTCTCCGAAGTATACCTCCTCAGGGCATGTGCTCAAACCCAACTTGAAATTCCCAGATATCTCACTAAAAAAGGAGAACGATCCTTCGCCATATCTGCCCCCCACTCCTGGAACTCCATTCCCTCCCACATCAAACTCTCCAAATCCCACAAGGCCTTTAAACTGGGTCTTTGGGCACACCTATTAGAATCCAACTGCTGCTCTTGTGCTGTAACTCGAGCCTCTCTCCTAGCATGTTCTCCTCCCTATGGCACTTACTGATTTCCTGCTGGTCTCCAAAATCTGAAAGTTTCCCACATCCAGCAGAAATCCTATTGTTATAATGCTACTTCTTTTAAGTTTTGTTTGCTGTTTGTCGTTTCAATTTAGTCATTGATGTATCATGAGATGAAAATAACGTAATGTTATCTGTTTCTCTTTGTCATCACTGATAATGACTGTACCTGGCTGTATACTGTTCAAATGTTTGTTCTCACCTCATGCTGCATCATGAAATACTCTTTAATGTTGACTCTGGTCTCCCTGTCTGTATTCTCCCAGGTTGTGCCTGAATATAGGCAACATTGTTGTCTAGTGTACTTACCCGGTAAACAAAAACCAAATAAATAAATAAAAATGCTGCAAATCTACTGCACGTCACTGTTTTTTATTTTATGTTTTTTTACAGAAATTAGAAGTTTTGTGGAGATTTGATACGTTGACCAGCTGCATGCAAATCACATCTCTGGTTCTGGAGTCATCAGTCTTGACAAGTGTAGGTCTCCCCAGCTACGACACATTGTTAACATACTCCTAGCTATGTTACTGCTTTTTGTATGCAGTTTGGAGCACTGAGATTTTTTGACAATTTGTATGCAAATTAAATCCCTTTTCAGTGGAGCAACAATTTCAACTTTTTAAGCTTGTTTAGGTTCCTGCAACCACTACACACAGTCTGTGTTTCTGCTATATAATGAGCATTGCAAATTCCACAGTCTTTCCTGTGATACAGACATTGACCATTTGTATGCAGACCTGATCCTGATCCCATTTATTAGCATATTCATTTCTCTCTGTCAACACAGATGCTTATATGCACAAGACTTTACCATAGACACCTTGCTACTGACAAGAATGGATTTACCCATGTTGTCTGGATTTAGTTGAATTACCAAGCAAGAATATGAGCTTTTCGTTTTCTTTCAATATTGATTCCCAGCCACAACCCCGCTCCCACTCCCATCCGAAATCCCAGCACGGCAGTGGCAGACTGGCACAGCCCTCCTCTCTCCTCCACATCTGGCCCGCCGACTGAGCTGTCAGTGAATGAGCTTCATTGACAGTTCAGTTGGTGGGCCGGCCATGGAGGAGAGAGGAGGGCTGTGCATGCCTGCCGCAGCCATGCTGGGATTTAGGATGGGGGTGGGAATGGGGTTGAGGTGGGGTCAAATGGCTGCTAGGGAGGCTGGGGGGGCAATGGATCACCAGGGAATGGGATTGGGAACTGGGAACTGGGCAGGGATCGGATTTGAAAGGGGGTTAAAATGAAAAAAAAAAAAAAACACTAGACCACCAGAGATTTTTTTTTAACAGTATAAGGAGTGAGTGGACTAAAGGAGGAGATATGGAGGGATGTGGGTGGAGGGGGGGGGGGTTGCCATACATTTCCATGGCATTTGGCAGGGTGGATTATTACTGGGTGGAGGGGAGGGACCACTAGCTACCATGGATAATTTAATTATTTAATTACAATTACATGTGGGACAGGTGGGGAGAGGGCCAACAAACTGTATATGAATGTGATATATCGTGTAACCCATATGCCATATCACCCATAGACTGGGAAGAGGTTACACACTGTATGCAAGTTCTTGTAACTTATGTTCTATGTTATTTTACCCACCTAATCCATATATTGGGATGGGGTTAGCATACTATATGTAATTTATGGATGTAATCCATAGACTGGGAGGGAGTTAGGATTTTTCTCTACATGTCAGACAGCGGGTAGGGGGAGGGACCGCTAGCCACCAAGGATCTACTTATTTTAACTTGATAGACCCAACTAAGGTGAAATTTTGGCTGTGGACGGAAGGCGAAATTTTACTGCAAAAGGCAAAATTTTGTCACGTAAGGTGAAATTTTGCTTCGGAACGCAAAAGTTTGCCGTTCTGCCAGGTGAAATTTCTCCACTCTGCCAGGCAAAATATCGCATTCCGCTATGCAAAATGGGTGGAATTTTGTGGATTTCTCCTCGAAGCATATTCCGCCCACTTCACCCACCTCTATTGCTGAGGTCATATTGAATGTATTATTTACTGCAAGGTATGCAGTGAAATATGCTGTTCCTTTAATTGATATGTCACTGCTGAAAACAGTTGAAAATAAAGTTTAAAAAAGGTTCACTCTTAGTTAAGTACCATTTATTTAGAGTGCAGCTCTGCACATGTTGTTATGGCAATTTCAAACATACAAAAGTATAAATTATAGTATTTCTTTACAATGCCAGAAACAATTTAGCCAGAGAGTGTAATGAAAGTGCTGAACTGCATTATATGTGGAATGCAGGAGTATTACAGTAGTGCATTTAAAAGTTCAGTAACCTATTGACTGGCTACCATGCCCCTGTGCTTTGCCCTTTATCAGAGCTTCATCAGGGAGCAGGATCTATGAACCTGACTGATGCCTTTTATAGATCACAGTGTGTGATTATGTTATATGTCATATGTTTGAAATTTTCAAGCCTAAAGAAACCTCTCGTTGTGGCTAGTTATGGGAATTGCATAATGACGCATCTCACTGACAGACTTGCATCCTGAAATGTAGATATATAGCCACGAGAATCTGAAAGTGGCTTATGCCATCCAAATGCATTTGACCTTCTCAAGACCTGCAAGAATTGATGATAAAATATAAGTGCTATAAAATAAAGTGCAAGGTGGAAAGTGCTTAAAAAACATCTGCAACCTGCAGAGAAATTATCATTATTACAGGTTACCTAAATGACAACACTCTAATAACATCTCTTTTGTCATAAACTTAAATAATGGATTCTTAAGCTCACAAGGAATCAGCATTTAATTTAATCCTAAATTGAGTCTATGCTGTTGCTGCAAATGTGAGAATATAGCATATGTTCATTAACTTCATATTAAATTAAGAACAGAGAGAAAATCTTGCACTATATATCTTAATCATGATTACCCCGAACACTATTTTTAACATGTAAGTCAAATTTCTGGTATCTATGCAATGGGGGGTCAGTAGGATAACCATGTGTTCAGTGTAATAGCTGTACAGCAAAGAGAGCAGAAATATAGAAATATTTTCTTAAAAAAAGAAAAGAAAAAAATGACTATATTATCATTAAGTTTGCACTTAAAATGGATATAATATGCAATACATGTTGTTACAAAAATTATCTTGGGACAAACTTTTATGACCCACAGGTCTAACAATCCCCAAAGTGATGACCTGAT
This sequence comes from Neoceratodus forsteri, assembly GCA_016271365.2. Classification (NCBI taxonomy): domain Eukaryota; kingdom Metazoa; phylum Chordata; order Ceratodontiformes; family Ceratodontidae; genus Neoceratodus; species Neoceratodus forsteri. Next base: position 650,888,772 of record CM057450.1, on the reverse strand, counting down.
TTCTTTCCTACTGGAGAAGCAATTTCAGTTGCTCCCCACCATATTTCAATGCCTTTACCCAATCCACACATACAAATGTTAAAGGTGAGGGGTCTGAGTTGTGACATTGCATAAAGTGTGCACCCAAAGGATTATCCTGTTTAACATTTGCTATGGACCTTAAAGGAGATATGAAATGATTTTTACATAGTTAATTGCCCTTCCATCTTCCTTTCCATGCCAGTTGTGTATTCTGATAAGCGTTGATGATTTTTTGATAAATAACCTACCAATGAATTCCACTCTCCTCACCAGCTACTGCTCTCTGTTTTCATATTTCTAAGACATTCTGTGACATCAGAAACTCCCATTCCATGCTCTTCATCTGAATGGCCTGGAAAGGTGTTTGTGATGTCATAGAATGTCCAGGCAGTATGTAAAGAGAAAGCAGCAATTGCTGAGGAGAGAGGGATTTAGGATCCTTAAAAAGGCAGCAAAATTAGATTATGAATTTAACAAACAAGCATTTGTCAATGCCGAACGTTCACTTACAGGTATTTGCAGTGGTGTTTGGCACGTATGGTGCTTTACCCTAATGCCCTGTGCAATTGCTGGTATTTGTACAATAAATTTTCAGCATGACCTTTTTGTTACCCCCATTGTGCATTACATAGGCGGAAAACGTTTTGGGCAGGATGTGAAAAATGACAGCTGTACTGCTCATAAGGAAGTGTGGTAAAATGGCAATGTTGAAAATCTGGAGTGGAAATATTGAAAAGTCGCAAACTTCTGACGTGCGTGGGGTGTGCAAAACACGCTCGTAAAACAGTCATTGTTAGAATTTTTCACTAAATTTTAACATTGGCATTTTAAAACCTCTGCTAATGAACAGTGTCACTGTGATTTTCTTACTGTGTCCCATACATTGAGTTCGCACACCGACTGCACCATTGTGCACTATATGGGCGGAAACATGTTTTGGGCAGGATGTGAAAAATGACAGTTGTACTGCTCATGAGGAGGTGTGGTAAAATGGCAATGTTGAAAATCTGGAGTGAAAAGATGGAAAATTCGCAAACTTACGAGCATGCGTAGGAACTGCGCAGCACACTCGTAAAACAGTCATTTTTTAGGAATTTTTCACCAAATTTTCAACACAGCCATTTTAAGACCTCTGCTAATGAACAGTGTCACTGTGATTTTCTTACTGTGTCCCATACATTGATTTACGCTTTACCGACTCGCCATTGTGTGCACTACATGGTAGGAAACATGTTTTGGGCAGGATATGAAAAATGAAAGCTGTACTGCTCATAAGGAGGTGTGGTAAAATGGCAATGTTGAAAATCTGGAGTGAAAATATTAAAATTTGCAAACTTATGAGCGTGCGTGAGGAGCTGCGCAACGCAGACTTGTAAAACAGTAATTTTTAGGAATTTTTTCACCAAATTTTCAACACAGCCATTTTAAGACCTCTGCTCATGATCAGTGTCACTGTGAATTTCTTAATGTGTCCCATACATTGAGTTCGCACACCGACTGCGCCATTGTGCGCTACATGGGTGGAAACACGTTTTGGGTGAGATGTGAAAAATGACAGCTGTACTACTCATAAGAAGGTATGGTAAAATGGCAATGTTGAAAATCTGGAGTGGAAATATTAAAAATTTGCAAACCTACAAGCGTGCGTAGGAACTGCATAACGCACTCTCGTAAAGCAGTCATTTTTAGGAATTTTTTCACCAAATTTTCAACATAGCCATTTTAAGACCTCTGCTAATGAACAGTGTCACTGTGATTTTCTTAATGCGTCCCATACATTGATTTCACACACCAACTGCACCATTGTGCACTACATGGGCGGAAACACGTTCTGGGCAGGATGTGAAAAATGACAGTTGTACTGCTCATAAGGAGGTGTGGTAAAATGGCAATGTTGAAAATCTGGAGTGAAAACATTGAAAATTCGTGAACTTATGAGCCTGCGTAGGAACTGCGCAATGCACGCCCGTAAAACAGTCATTTTTTGGAATTTTTGCACCAAATTTTCAACATGGGGTTTTTGGGACCCCTTCTCATGAATGGTGTCACTGTCATGGCATTATTCAGGCCGAAGGGGTGATTTCCGCGAGTGACTGCGAAATCACCCTTCGGGCCCGAATAACGCCATGACAGTGACATCATTCAGAGAAGGGTCCAAAACTCCATGTTGAAAATTTGGTGCAAAAATTCCAAAAAATGCCCTGAGATATGCAATAAAGTTGAAAACCCCTATCTAGCCGCTATACAGCTTACCGGCATTTCTCAGTTCAAGGGTCGGTTTTGAAGAGTGCAGGCGTGTTCCCGGTCCACGAAGACGTCGCGCCAAGCTCGGAGTAAGTATGGGGTGAGGGTGTGGGGAGGCTGGATGCGCGGTGGGTGGGTGCGGGTTGTGGGAGGGACTGGGAGAGCGCCATGGGACCATTTTGCTTTACAGGTGAAAAAAAAAAGACTACGTGGGACGTTTGCCACGCTGGGTGGGCTCCCAGCATGGCAGAAGGATGGCTGGGGGGCCGAGGGCCAGCGGGGATTGGGCACCCCGTCGGCAGATGATCTTGGGACGTTTGCCTGGGAGGTGGGCTCCCAGCGTGGCACCTAAGCTTTGGGGCGTGAGGCCTACCAGCACTGTGTATGACAGCAGTGGTTTTCTTTGAAGCGAAGACCACTGCTGTCATACACAGCTCCCGCACCCATTGGTGCAGGACCGCCATGCCTGCTCAATGGAGCAGTAGATTGAAAGGGAGAGGCATACCTCCAAAGTGTGCTACTCTCCCAAGACGTTCCTTTCGCATGCGCGCAAGCAAACGTAAAAAGGGGTAGCCAATAAAAGAACAACTAGAGGACTTCAAAAGGTGTAAACACTGTTTCCTATCACCTTTAAATGTTACTGGATGCACACCTTAAGCATCTTTTTGGTCTCCAGAATGTACAGTAATTTAGCAATGGTACAAGAATACATATACCAGTGGTAGTACAGTTGATAAACTCTCTGATGTCAACACTGTTGTTTTAGTCAGCTGTTTAAAGTCTTGGGTTTGTACCCCATATTTGCAAACACTGCAGTGTCAACAGCAAAAGGATCCCACTGGTCTGGGTGGTAGCCAGTTTCTGAATTCTTTTTGGGGGCCAGTTGGCTATGCATTAATTTGGCTCACAAGTTACTAGCTCTACTGAATGAAATCCTAGGTACAATTGCAACACTATCTGCTAGACTTCTATCATTTAACAAAATAGGTCAGTACTTGCAGAACACAAACCCAGTTTGTCCAGAAATGCTATTATTTTCTGTGACAAATGCGGTTAGCTGTACCTCATGATTTATTTTTGCTTTTGGGTAGCAGAAACTCCACCCTAGATCTTTCTTGTGCCCTTTCCCTAGCAACATCTAAATTTTGATTAATGTACCCCCTCTGCAGGACTGTTTTCCAAACTGTCAGACAGTGCCTCAAAATCCTCTTTATTACAGCAGTTTCTTCATAACCAATCAAAGCAACTATCAGGGATTGAGTTAAAGTTTTTGAGTGAAAACTGTCTATAAGCTATAATGTGTTAATAGCCATATTCTTATGTTGGTGCACTTGCGCAGCCAACATCTTGGGGTAGTGCAGCTTTGGAGACGCAGTCGCTGTTGGGCAAATGCAGGGCACACACCAGTAGGTGCATTCCTCATTCCCCAATCAGCCTGCATGCTGGCACCACACCATGCATACGTGATGTGGTGAGCACATCTAAGAAAAGGTCTGCTGCAATCCGAGCAAAGCTTGTCAGATGCAGTGGACCTTTCCTGGACATGCTCGATGACATTATGAGCATGGCGGCACAGTGGCTGCCAAACTGCCGACTTTGGGGTGCCCAATCCCCCTGTCAGTTACCCCTGGCCCTCTGTATGTGCCAACAGGGGAGCCCACTTCCTGTCAGCATAAATCACCCCTCCATTATTAAATGCCGAGGGAGGTGCCCAATCCCCCTTGGCTCTGCTCCCGCTTTCTTTGTGTGCCGACGGGGCAGCCCACTCCCCTTTGGCATAAAGAACCCCCCCATTGTTAAATGCTGAAGGGGGTGCCCAATCCCCCTTGGCTCAACCCCCGCTTGCTTTGCTTTCAGTGCGTGGGTGCTCAATCCCTGGCACAACATCCCCGTGTTGTGTGCCGACGAGGGTGCCCAATCCCCCATCAGCTACAGACCCCCCCAACAGTTAGGTGACACACTGGGAGCCCACCCCGGCATGCCAAATCTCCTAAAAACAAAACAAAACAAAAAAAAAACTGTCTCGCGATGTCTAATTTTTTTACCTGTAAAACGAAAACGGTCCCTTGTGTTCTCCCTGACACCCACCTGCACCCACCCTCTGTGCACCCTGCCTCCCCCACACCTCCCTCACCCCATACTTACCTCCAGAGTCCAGTGCGATGATCTTCGGTGGACATGTCTACACTCTTCAAAACCAACCGCAAACTGAAGAAATGCAGGTAAGCTGTATAATGGAATAAATAGGGTGTTTTCAACTTTGCTGCATATCTCAGGAATTTTTGGGAATTTTGACCCCAAATTTTCAACATGGGGTTCTTGGGACCCCTCCTCATGAATTCTTGCACTGTCATGGCGTTATTCAGTCCTGAAAGGTGATTTCGCAGACACTGCGTGGAATCACCTTTTGGGGCCAAGTAATGAAATGACAGTACCACTGTTCATGAGGGGGGCTCTCAAAAGTCTATGTTGCAAATTTGGCAGGAAAAATCCCCAAAATTACTGTTTTATGAGTGTGCATTGCGCAGTTGCTACGCACGCTCGTAAGTTAGCAAATTCACAATATTCTCATGCCAGATTCTCAACATTGGCATTTTACCACACCTTCTTGTGAACTGTATAGCTGTCATTTTTCATATCCTGGCCGAAATGTATTTTCGCACTTCCGGCGCAGAATAGCACAGTCGCTGTGTGAAATCAGTGTTCGGGACACATTACGAAAATGATGACAGTCACAGTGTTCATGAGCAGAGGTCCTAAAATGTCTGTGTTGAAAATTTGGTGACAATACTCCATAAGATAACTGCGTTACGAGTGTGCATTGCACAGTTTGCATGCACGCTCGTAAGTTCACAAACTAATATTTTCACTCCAGATTTTCAACAGTGGCATTGTTCTGCACCTCCTAATGAACAGTACAGCTGTCATTTTTCACATCCTGACCAAAATCTGTTTTGCAGTTCCCACGCAGAATAGTGCAGTCACTGTGGAAAGCCCGTGTTCGAGACACATTATGAAAATGGCAGTGACACTGTCCATTAGCAGATGTCCTAAAATGCCTATGTTGAAAATTTGGGGGTGAAAGTCAATAAAATGAGTGTTTTACGAGCGTGTGTTGTGCAATTTACATGCACACTCATGACTTTGTGAATTTGTAACAGTTTCACTCCAGCTGTTCATCATTGGCATTTTTCCATGCCTCCTTATGAACATTACAGCTGGCTGAAATGTGTTTTCGCACGTCCGGTGCAGAATTTCATGTTTGCTGTGTGAAATCAGTTTTCGGGACAGTTTTTGATAATGATGGTGACACTATTCATGAGCAGAGGTCCTAAAATGCCTATGTTGAAAATTTGGTGCGGAAAGTCCATACAATGACTGTGTTGCAAGCGTGCATTGCGCAGTTTCCACGCACCCTTGTAACCTCGTCAATCTGTAATATTTTCATGCCACATTTTCACCACTGGCATTTGTGCACACCTCCTTATCGACAGTCCAGATGCCATTTTTCACAGCCTGCCCAAAACACGTTTCTTCAGCTGTGGCACACAATGGCGTGCTTGCTGTGCAAAATCACCTTTTGCGACACATAAACAAAATCAAAGCACTATGAGTGTCTAGCTCCGCCACTGCCAATGCCAGCACGACAACATTCGGCATTGACAAATGCTTGTTAAATGTCCCACAGTTTTTACTTTACTTGTTTCTCTGCCCAATTCACTGGCTAAGGGGACATAAAGGAAGATGACACTAGATTTGTCCACAGTATATGCAAAATTGACATTAGCATTGTTCTCTTTTAACCAGGATATAAATCCAGTTGCTTCATTGGTTGTTCCACACCAAACACAGATAATGTCATCAATATATTGCCAATATATAATTACCCAAATTACATTACTGAGCTACACTTTAAAAAGTAACACTGCACGAAAGAGCAATTTTTTTTTTTTTTTTTTTTAGAAAATAATGCTTTCTGATGTTCTAATCCATCAAAGGAAGAAACTTCAAGAGCAGGAAAAAAAAAAGAAAAGTTGAAGAAGCATAGCATTTCCACTACTGACTTGGTGAACCCTCAGAAAATAGGAAAGAACTGTCTAGCTTGACAAATACCTAGTTAGTGCTTTTGCCTCTGAGGATGGAGAGTTGCAGCCGACAGCAGATCTTGCTACCATGCCAGGCATCGTGAAACTGTAGGGTGTATAGAACAAAATGTCTTGGATGCCAGAGCAAACACAACATACCAATATGAAGAACATCACAATACCAGCCTTGGCTTTTCAGCACCTTCAGTAAACCCGCATTTCAAAAATGTCCCAAAGTGTTTAAGTGAGTCTCAGTAAAAGAAAATGAAGAAATGGCTTCAGCAAATTCAGCTTAGTCATCAGTGGTTTCACTAGGTGTTGGCCTGCAGTCTGTAACATAGTCAACTCTCTCAACTGAAACTTCCTATAACTTATACCAAAAGCCTTACTGACTGAAACAAGCATTTGTCAATGCCGAATGTTTGCTTGCTGATATTATTTATTTATTTATAGCATAGGAATTGCAACCCTTTGAGTCATAGACTCGTTTCCAAAGGCTTCATGTCAAGTACAAGGTATTACAAAGACAAGGACAACAACCAGAAAATACAGTTTAACAATGGGAATAGTCATACGAGTGAATCTAGCATACGTAGGGTAACTGCCTATACAACTGGTTGCTAAACGAGAAGGAGGCCGAATTACATGCATACAGAATGTACAGATGTGCAGTGAACATACTTAGGTAGATTGCTTATACACAACAGATGCAGCAATACAGGTTATTTTTGGATTTCAGGGTGATGTCTTGAGTGATGTTTTGTAGTGTGCAGCCTTCTGTGAGGCATTGTCAGGATCCAAATAGGAGTGTGCTATGGGCTAATTAGGATAGGTCTAGGGCATAGGGCCCTGGGTGCAGGGAAAAGTGATCAGCCTCATTAGAGACCTTGTCAGTGCCAGAATAGCATCTTATGAAGGGTCAGGGCCTAGGGTGAGGCCAACAGTTGCACTGGCAGCTTTGTGCTGATAAAATATGGGCTTTTAGGGCCATCTTAAATGGACCTAGCTTGGTAATTGTGGTAATGGCAGGTGGTAGGGCACTGTACCATGAGGGGGCTCTGAAAGGGAATGATCTTTGTACTAATGAGGTCCTGACCCTAGGCACCTTCCAGATAGCATTGGTGGCAGTGCAAGTGGCCACAGAGAGGGTGGCTGACTGGAGGGAGGCCGCAGCACGGACTGGGGTAAGGCCCAGGTGGATTTTTTTGGTGAGGAGACAGGTTTGATACTACAACCTTTCCTCTAGTGTGAGAACATTAGTGAGTGAGTAGATGGTGCAGGTGTATGTATGCTGATCTACACCACAGAGGACCCGGCAGGCCTTACTGATAACAAGTTGGATTTGTTGGAGTTCCGTTGGGTCTGAGGCAGCATAGATGGTGAGTCCGTAATCCACCCATGACAGGAACAGGACAGGACATTACTGCCAGCTACAATGCTTCTGGTGGTAGGCAATCTTTGTGCCTGTATAGGAGACCGATACGGGTATTAGTGGCTGAGGATAGGGTTTTAATGAGGTCATAGAATGAGAGGGTGGTGTCAGAGGTGGCACCTAGGTACTTAGAGGTTTGGATCTGCTCCAGAGGGAGGAGAAAATTAGCATTGGAAATGCAGGAGTTAGACAGATGCAGAATAGGAATGGCAATAATGTATTGAACTTCATGCCAACCCCACCTCCACCCTGCATAGATGGACAGGCATTGGGGTATGAGTTTGGGTTGTCACCCATAACGTTCATGCCATTTCACCTCACCCTATCCTGCAGACAACAGCAAGTGTTGAGATGTGCCCTGGGGTGTTCGGCTTTAACCAATACTCTATTAAGTTGGTTTGACAAGACCTCCCTGAGACAAATCCGTGTTGCCGCCCATCTTGGAGGCCAGTACTTTCTAGGAATGCCACCAGTCTTTCCTTCAGTATTGCCTCCATAAGCTTACCCACTGACCGGACGATAATTTTTTGGCTCTCCCCTAGGCCCACTCTTGTGTATGGGCACCACATGGGCCACCCTCCAGTCCTGGGGCACACACCTGGTTTCAAGGGAGGTGTTGAACAGATCTGCCAGTGGTTCAGTCAAGAGCTACTCCATCTCCCTCAGCACCCTGAGGTGTATGCCATTGGGACCCATGCCTTGTCCACCCTTACTGCCCTCTGCCCCTCTAGCACCCTTCTCCATGTGATCACTTTGTCCATCACCTCCTCCTCCCCCTTTCCCCACTCCCAGCCCATGCTGGTAGTGGACTATCTCTCTCCTTAGTGAAAATGGAACAGAAGTACTCATTTAGAATTTCTGCTTGCTTCTCCCCCTTTTCCACCCAATCCCCTTCCTGCTTTATCCTCACAATATGTTCTGTGCACTTCCGCTTTTCCCTGACATACCTAAACAAGCATTTGTCAACACTGAATGTTGATTGCGTTGGTGTGTTGTGCACGCTCACTGGCCCTCTGTCAGTCGCTCAGTCTGTTTCGTCCGGTGCTGCAGGCTGCTGTTTTGTACTGGGCTCCTGCCTGCATTTGCACCTTGTTCTGCCCACTAAGAATTCTGCAGCTGTCCCGACAGAACTCTGTTGAGGTGGCTCACTCCCCCTCTCTCACTTGTTCATTCTGTGTCTCCTGGTGCTGCAGGCTGCCCTTTTGTACTGGGTTCCTGCCTCTGTTGGTGGCTTTTTCTGTCCACAAAGAAATCTGCAGCAGTCCCGACACAGGTCTGTTGAACCTGCTGACTCCTCCCTCTCACTCACTCATTCCATTTCTGCCGGCGCTGCAGGGTGGCATTTTGTACTGGGCTCCAGCCTGCATTGGCACCTTTTTCTGCCAACAAGGAAATCCACAGCAGTCATGACAGAGCTCCGTTGAGGTTGCTCACTCCCCCTGTGTCACTCACTCATTCTGTCTGTCCTGGCCTCTGCAGGCTGCCCTTTTGTACTGGGCTCCTGCCTCTGTTGGCACCTTTGTGTGCCCACAAAGAAATCTGCAGCAGTCCCAACAAAGCTCCGTTTAGCTCGCTCCCCTTCTCTCACTCACTCATTCCGTTTCTGCCGGAGCTGCAGGCTGCCCTTTTTTATTGGACTCCTGCCTGCATTGCCGCCTTCTTCTGTCCACAAAGAAATTTGCAGCAGTTACAATAGAGCTCTGTTGAGCTCGCTCACTCCCCCTGTCTCACTCGCTCATTCTGGGTTTCCCGCCAGTGCAGGCTGTCCATTTGTACTGGGCCCCTGCATGCACTGGCACCTTTGTCTGTCCACAAACAAATCCACAGCTGTCCTGACAGAGCTCTGTTGAGGTCGCTCAGTCTCCCTGTCTCACATGCTCATTCTGTTTGTCCTGGTGCTGCAAGCAGCCCTTTTGTACGGGACTCCTGCCTGCATTGTTGCCTTTTTCTGCCCACAAACAAATCCGCAGCGGTCCTGACAGAGCTCCGTTGAGCTCACTCGGTCCCCCTGTCTCACTTGCTCGTACTGTTTCTCCCACTGCTGCAGGCTGGCCTTTTGTACTGGGCCCCTGGCTACACTGATGCCTTTTTCTGCCCACAAAGAAAATCCGCAGCAGTCCTGAAAGAGCTCTGGTGAATTCGGTCACTCACCCTCCATCACTCGCTCTCTCATTCTGTTTCTCCCAGTGCTGCAGGCTGCCCTTTTGTACTGGGCTCTTATGTTTGCGCCCTTTCTCTGCCCACAAACAAATCCACAGCTGTCCCCACAGAGCTCTGTTGAGGTCGCTCAGTCTCCCTGTCTCACACGCTCATTCTGTTTGTCCTGGCGTTGCAAGCAGCCCTTTTGTACTGGACTCCTGCCTACATTGATGCCTTTGTCTGCACACAAAGAAATCCACAGCAGTTCTGACAGAGCTCCGTTGAGCTCACTCAGTCCCCCTGTCTCACTCGCTCGTACTGTTTCTCCCACTGCTGCAGGCTGGCCTTTTGCACTGGGCCCCTGCCTGCACTGATGCCTTTTCCTGACCACAAAGACATCCGCAGCAGTCCTGAAAGAGGTCTGGTGACTTTGCTCACTCCCCCTCTCTCACTCGCTCTCTCATTCTGTTTATCCCAGTGCTGCAGGCTGCCCTTTTGTACTGGGCTCTTGCGTTGGGCCCTTTCTCTGCCCACAAACAAATCCGCAGCAGTCCCGACAGACCTCAATTCAGTGCGGTCACTCCCCCCTCTCACTCGTTCAATCTTAATGTGTCCCATGCAGCGATTCCCCACCGTGACCATGCTATTCTGCGGCAGGAGTGCAAAAACACATTTTAGCCACAATGTGAAAAATGGCAGCTGTACTGTTCGCAGGAGGTGTGAAAAATGCCACTGTTGAAAATGTGGGGTGAAAACATTACAAAAGTGAGGCGTTACAAGGTGCGTGGAAACAGTTCAATGCACGCTTGTAACACAGTCATGTTATGGGTTTAGATGCCCGATTTTCAACATGGCATTTTAGGACCTCTACTCATGAACAGTGCCTGTCATTTCTTAATGTCCCGAACACTGATTTCGCTGGCGACCGTGCTATTCTCGCCGGAAGTGCGAAAACACATTTCGGCCAGGATGTGAAAAATGACAGCTGCACAGCTCACAAGGAGGTGTGGGAAAATTCCACTGGTGAAAATGTGGCATGACAATATTACAAATCTGCGAAGTTACAAGCGTGCATGGAAAGTGTGCAACACACACTTGTAACACAGTCATTCGATGGGCTATTATCACCAAATTTTCAACATAGGCATTTTATGACCTCTGCTCATGAACAGTACCACTCTCATTTTCTTAATCTGTCCCAGACAGTGATTTCCCACAGCGACCGCTGTATTCTGCGCCGGGAGTGCGAAAACACATTTCAGCCAGGATGAAAAAAATGACAGCTTTACTGTTCATAAGTAGGTGTGGGAAAATGGCAATGTTGGAAAGCTGGAGTGAAAATATTAGAAATTTGCAAAATTACGAGTGTGTGTGCAAACTGCGCAATGCACGCTCGTAACACAGTCATTTTGTGGAGTATCATTACCAGATTTTCAGCATAGCCATTTCAGGACCTCTACTAATGAACAGGGGCACTGTCATTTTTTTAATCTGTCCTGAACACTGATTTCCCACAGCAACCACACCATTCTGCGCTGGAAGTGCGAAAACACATTTCCGCCAGGATGTGAACAATGACAGCTGTACTGTTCACAAGGAGGTGCAACAAAATGCCAATGTTGGAAATCTGACATGAAAATATTGCAAATTCACGAGAGTTACCGTCGTGCGTAACAACTACGCCAGCGAACTATAAAACAGTAATTTTTGGATTTTTCCGCAAATTTGCAACATAGGATCTTTGAGTCACCTCATGAACACTGGCACTGTCGTTTTGTTAATCAGCCCGAAGGTGATTTCATGCAGTGACCACGAAATCACCTTTCTGGGCTGATTAATGCCATGACAGTTCAAGAATTCATGAGGAGGGGTCCCAAAAACGCCATGTTGAAAATTTGGTTTAAAAATTCCCCAAAATGCCTGAGATATGCAGTAAAGTTGAAAAAACCCTATGTATTACATTACACAGCTTACCAGCATTTCCTCAGTTCGAGGTCGGCTTTGAAGAGTGCAGACGTGTTCCCCATCCACCGAAGATTGTAGCACCGAGCTCCTAAGGTGAAAGTATGGGCGGGGGGGTGTGGGAGGCAGGCGTGCAGTGGGTGGGTCTGAGGTTGCGGGTGAGCAGGCGAGCGCCGAGGATGGTTCCTTTCTTCCAGGATTTAAAAAATAAATAAATAAACCCAGACGTCATTCATGGGACCGATTTTCTCACTTGCAGGGGCATCTGGCACACACTGGGGTGGGCTCCCAGTGTGCCAGCAGAGCTCTCCTGGACTGGGGCCCAGCAGTAGCTGACGAGTTGGGCACCACGTCGGCAAATGGCGGTGGGTTATCAAGTATGCTGGCGGGGATTCGCACCCGTCGGCAGCAACAAAGGGGTAACAGAATGCCGACGGGGTGGGCTCCCCATCGGCAACAAAACAAATAGGGGAACACTACAGCCGATGGGATTGTACCCGTCGGCAGGAACAAAAGCGGGGGGCACAGAATGCCAATGGGATTGGGGTCCCGTCGGCAACTAAAAGTGTGAGGGTATATTGTTTGTGAACACGGTGGCAAGCGTTACCATGTTCACAAACAATCTCAAAGTTTACATCCCGCTCTGCATCACTGGTCGCTTCCTCATTGCAGCAGATGACTGACGCTGCAATGATGAGGCCGCCCTGATTGCAGCGGCTGTTTTAGAAAGTTGTGGCAGCTGGCTGAACTGGTGTGTCAACGCAGTAGCGTGCCACGGCGTCAGGAAAGCGGGCTGGCTGGCACGGGCTGTGAGCCATTGGCCACAACAGTGCGCGCCTCCACAACCTGCTTCTCGAGAAACCTGTCGCAACATGTTTCTTACATGCGCAATCAACATAAAAGTCCTTTCCCTCCCTTTATGCCCTGTGCTAACCTTAATTCCCTGGGAGCCTTAGCTTTTTTCACCCTCCTGGCCACCTCCCTTGACCAACTCCCGTAAGCCTTCTTATCCTCTCCCTTCCCTGTTCTTCTGTACTTCCGGTATGCAGCCCTCTTTGCCTTCACCCCTTGCAGCACTACCTCGTTCAGCCAGCATGGTTTCTTGGCTCTGCTCTTCTTACTCCTGGCCCTGGTGCAGGCTACTGTGGCCTCTGTTAGCCCAGTCTTTATGACTCCCCACTTTTGTTCTGCATCCATCCCCGGCCTTATATCCTGAAGTCTCCCTCACAGTATTGCTCCCATCCTCCCAAAGTTGACCCTACTAAAGTTCACCACCTTAGTGCCCGTGCCTCCTGTCTCCCTGCCCAGGGTGAGAACGAGCCATACTGTTTGGTGGTCACTACCAGCTACTGGGTCCTCTACCCTTACCACCCTCATCGCCTCCCCATTTGCCAGTACTAGGTTCAGAGTGCTACCAAGCCTTGTAGGCCCACTTACTGATTGTGTCAGAAGGCCGTCCTGGAATGCATCAAGGAGCACCTGCTCCCTGGTACTGCTAGTGGCTGGGGTACTCCAGTCAACCCCATGTAGGTTACAATTCCCCACTATCACCACACACCCCCTTCTACACATCCTCCTTATCTGCTCTGCCAACTCCCCATCCAGTTCTCCGGATTGGGCTGGTGGTCTGTACACCACTCCCAGCCTCAGCTTTCTGCATTTGGAGTCCAGGAGCTGCACCCAAAGCACCTCTGTCCTCCCCTCTCCTCTTCTCCCTCATCCCTTATTCATTTGATTGATTCCCTCACATAGAGTGCACCCCACCCCATTCCAACCCCCAGTCCCTTCTGTATATCCTATATCTTGGGATTGACAAGTCCCAGTCATGGTACTCTGTGGCCCAAGTCTCTGTCACTGCAGTAATGTCCACCTTCCCCTCTGAAAGGAGTGCCTGAAGCTCTGAAATTTTGTTCCCCAGGCTTCTTGCGTTGAGAGGGACCACATTCCACCAGTACTCCTCCTTCCCCTCACTCTTCTCCTTGGCCTGTGTCCCTCCTCCTGGTAGTCCCCACCCTTTCTCCTCCTTATTCTTACCAGGTGGTGATGCCTTCTGTATTACACTCAGATCACTCTGCCCACCCCCTCCCAGGGTTACTACGCCTCCGCTTTTACCTATATCTAGGAGGGTGAGCTCATTAGGCTCCCATGTCTGGACCTTTCTACCAGCCTCAATCTTTTGGCCACCCCTCTCCATTAGTTTAAATCCACCTTAGTAGAGATATGCTCCCCTAATGCCGCTTTTAATACTCCCTTCCCCTCCCTGCTCAAGCGTAGCCTGTCCCCCTCGTACAAGTCACTGTTCCCCAGACCCTGCCCCAGTTAGTCACTAACCCATAATTTTTGGTATGGCACCAATCCCTCAGACAGTTGTTGTACTTCTCGATCCTGCCCTTCCTCTCTGTGCTTGCACATGATAGCAGAAGTACCTTCAAGAATGTCACCAACTTCCCAACCCCCTCACACTGTCTTCCCAACTCCTCAAACCTCCCCCTCACTACTTGCACAGTCTCCTCCGCCAAGTCGTTTGAACCCATTTGCAACACTAAATGAGGTTTTCTTCCTCCTCCTCACTGCACACTTGAGCAGTGCCTGCCCTGCCCCTCCTGCAGTCAACCTGGGGATAGCTTCAACTCACATACGGCTGTGCCTTCCCTCCTTTCACCCCATCTCATGCCTTTCAGTATAGAATCCCCTAGGATGAGTACCCCCCATCCGTTACCCTCTTTCCCTTCCAATGCCCTTTCCACTATCTCAGTATTCATTCTTCCCTGCCCTTTATCCCCACCAGCTGCACCCTCTGTGACTTCTGTATCTGTACCCTCTACTTCCGCCTCACCCCTTTTCTCTGCCTTATTCCTCCCATCCCCCTTGAACCCCTTCCCATCCTGACTACTTCCTGCTCTGCTTCCCATGTCAACCTTCCCTCCTTCCCCACTGATTTCCAGCTCCTCTCCTATCCCCATTGTTGTCAATTTAGAGCCCCCATTCCCTTCGACCCCAACAGTGATGCCCCTCCCATCTTCCCCTTCCTGTAGTATTCTTTTCTCCAGTTACCCCCTCCTTCCTTACTAGCCCCCTTCTACCCTTTCATCCTTGCTACCTTTTCCCCACCTGTTGCCATCCCTCTCATGCTCTGCTTGTCCTCCCCCCTTCAGTACGTTCCTGCTCCCCCTCTCTGTCTCATAGCAGAGGCTCAGATCTATTCTTAGTCGATATCCCTCCTACATCTCTTCCCCCTATCGGTTCCCACCTCTGACTTGTTCCCCTCCATGCCCCCCGGGTCCCACCCCTGGTCTCTCCCTACCCGCAGCCCTCTGCTTTCTCCCCTGGTACTCCTTGTGGTCTTTTCCTCCCCCATCAGTAGGCCCCCCTCACCTTGGGCACCCCCTCCCTTGTCCTCTCTTTTCTGCTAGTGCCTCTGATACTGGGGTCAGTTTCAGTCCCTAGTTGTTCTTCCCCACCCCCCTCCATCCCCATTCCCCCCCAGCCAGGATGCCTACTATACTCATCTGCCCTGCCACCTGGAGTCCTCCCTAACCTCCACAGTTCCTCCTTCAAACCAGCCAGTTGTCTACTGACTATACACCCTGCATAGGAGCCAACTTTTATTTTTTCCGGGGAGGGGCTCAACAAATGGCTGGGGATCTGGAGGCTGCCAAGGCCCACAGAAGCTCTGGGGAATTTGGCATTCCACTGTGCATTTTGAGGGTTTTGCTGAAGAAATAGCACAACATAAAACAAGCATCACTGAAATCATAGCACAGTACCCAAATTAGACCATATTTTCTTCAGTGATTACATTATAGGGGTGTTTCTGTCAACTTTATTTATACAACTAGCAAAAGCCCAAATGATGCATTTTTCAATTACAGCAAGATGTCTCTAGCTTGCAGTCCCCAGTCGCCCCCCGCCCCAAGCAATACCACAGTAAAATGAAGGGAATTAAACAGATACAATACACGGCATGAGAAATAAAATGTTAGGAATTCTAACTTTGTGATGAGTTTGTTCTAACAGTTTACTCCCCATATGGCATTAGCCAAGCTTTGATTTGCAGTTACATCCTTTGGCTTTACCAAATCAATTTGCTTTATAAACTTATCACTCAGCCTAACTGCAAGTACTTTTCAAAAACTTTAAGGTCTCTTTCCACTAAAACGAATACCGACAGTGTTAGCAACATTTAAGAAAACATGATTTTTATGTAGCCAGTCACCTAACAGTTTAAATTTAGCTGACACAGAATATCAACTCAATGATTGCATGAAAGGGAAAGAGGAAATTGTTTAACCAAGAAGGACACATTAAACTGAAGTTTGTTTCCGGGTACAACCTGGGAGCACAACAAAGTTTAAGTGACTTGGTCAGGGAAGAGTCGTACAGTATGCAGATCAGGTGTGGGCTGTAGGATTCAATCCCACATCTACATGTTTACAGTCCAGTGTCCTTAACCACTACACTATACTGCCTCTTGCATGACAACAGTAAATACAACACAGTATTACCTGCATTAAGCAGAATTATACATTTGTTTCTGTTGAGTCAAACCTTTCAATAAATTAACCAAAAAAAAACCTCAGCAACACCTTTTTAGATCCCTGTGAAACTTCAAACTTTATCTTGGCTAGATCTGTGTGGACTAATCCCAGCTTTACCTCCTGAGAATGATTTGGCGGATAAGAAAAATGTACTGATTTTGATGTTTGCTTGCTCATGAGCAAGAAACATTATTTGGCAGCTTAGGAGAGAAGCGGGTTGTGGAGGTGCGGTACTGTGGCGGCCAGTGCCGCCACTGCATTTCTGGGCTTGGCCCGCTGTAACCAATGCAGTAACAGGTTGCTGCTGACACTAGTTCAGCAAGCCTGCCACCAACTTGAAATGAATTAGCTGCCTCGTCTTTGCAGCATCAGCTAATTCAACTCTGCATACTGAGTGAATAGTGCAGACTACAAGCTGATGGTGCGATGGCGGGTGGTCCCTGATTGTTGCAGCTGCCCGGTATCATAGTCTTGCAGTATTGTGATGAGAGGAGCAGTCCTTACTCTCTTGCTGCCCTGTGTAATGAAATTATTTGCAACACTTTGGAAAACGGAGCCATTTTCCTTGGGGGCATAGCTACTGATATGCCAGGTAAGCCACGGAGAATATGCTGAACTGGGGGGGGGGGTATAGCAAACAAGTTGACCACCAGCAGCACGTGTCCTCTCTGACCATCTTTGGGGCAGCTGCTCATCATCGCAGCACAAAACTGTCCTTCTGAATCAGGTCAGCGATGGTGTAGTGTGTGTACAATGTGTCCTTGATTGGCTGCGATTTTACGTATGAGGTGCAGCTAGTGAGGAGCGGCAAGTGTAAATGCCCCCCCCCCCAGTTCAGCAAACATGGCACAGTACTTTTTGAGTCTTGGAGGAGACAACCTTTTTGTAAGCAGGGCCACAGGATGGATTCAGGACATAAGCTGCATTGTCTGAGTCTGCTAGACTGTTGGAGAAGTGAGAAGAAGCCTGGCACAACAGAACAGACTCGAGATCAGCATGGCCGTGAATCTGAATGAAGCCGAGAGTAGAGCAGCCTGTGAGAGAAGGAAGAAGTGAGCAGCTTGCCAGCATCTGTGGTCAGTTGGTGAGACAACGAGACTCACTTGCTAAAGTAATTGTGCTGTTTTTTTGTTTTTTATTTTGAGCGCATCTGAGTCTGTCTGACTGAATAGATTGCATGCAGGGGAAGCAATCATGGTTTCTTCTATAACTATGACAGCCCCTCCTCCCCGACCCACCCCACTTTTGCCTATGTTCCGGAACCCATACCAAAGTCGCAGTGGCAATCTGTAGTGGGAGGGCACCTGTAAACAGACAGTGTAGGACTCCCAGAGCAGCACAGTAAAAACCTGTCTTATTTTATTTTCATTCACTGCCCCTGCCTAGTGACACCTTCAGCTTCCAGTTCCCCACATTTGTCCCAGGAAAACTTCTGACACCTGCTCGCTCTCTTCTCTAGTTCCCCATTCCTGATGCATTGTGCTGTGTGAGAGCACAGCAAAGCAGACAGCAAGAGAACAGGATGAGGCACTTGTTGGAATGTCACAGAGGACAGAGCTGCATCATCAAGTTGAGCTGCACAGGTCAGGACAGCGTAGGTTCCGCACTGCTCAGAAGGGAGACAGAGATCAGAGGCACCAGTCACTGTTACTGTATATGCCTGATTTATATGTTTATGTGATCCCCACCCCTCAGGACATCTTCCTTTTGGTCCACAACTGTACTGTACTAAGCTACTGCCTTGTCTTGCTTGCCTGCATGCCCCCCCCCCCACCTTCGGGCCGAATACTGCTGCCGCCAGCCCCTTGCCTGAGTGCTGCTCCCATTTCCCATGCTGCTGTAGTCTCCAAGTGCTGCCAGCAGGTAAGACATTGCTCCCTTAAATAAAAAAAAAAATGCCAGGTGCATACATTGACTATTTTAAGTGCCCAATATTGCACAGATGTTGCTTTCCAAGGGAGGGAGGGTTTCCTTCGTCACCCTCTCTATAAGTCGGTTCGCTACAAAAAAAAAAATAAATATTATCCCTTATTATTGAAAAACTCAGTACCAATCTGCACACCTGGTTGTATTTTTTTTTTCACTTTAAAAATGAGAAATGTTCTCATGGTATTGTGGATCCTGCAGATTTGATGCTGCTGGTGCTGGAGAGCATACCTCTCAACTGTCCCTGATTTTCAGGGACGTCCCTGATTTTGCCGTAGATTTTTCCTCTGTCGCTCATAAAATTTGTGTTCTTGTGGCAGAACAGTGGGGATTAAAAGCACAAAATAATGTCAAACATTAAAATAACAGACTTGTTATTCTTCAGAAAATGCATCTTAACACAAATCCCTTTATTCTATCAGCTTTCTCAGTGAATAGTACAATATTTTAAGATGTGTCCCTGATTTGGGGTCTTTGTCACTGATTTTTTTAAGCCTTGTCCCTGAATCTTGAGGCAAATGGTTGAGAGGTATGCTGGAGAGGTAATGGGAATTTTGGGATTGTTGTCCTGGAAAACAGTTCTGTGGGGGATAAGAATATAATAAAAACATGGAGAAATGCAAACTGAGTGAGCAAATTGGAATGAATAATTTTATCACAAGCTGCACTACGGAGGGGTCTCTCGACTCTCAGTAATAAGCTAATCTTTTATTGATTTTATTATGGAATTCCTGGCTGCTGCACCTGTAGTGTGACCAATGGGGAGTCACTTTCCTAGGTAACCCCTCACTGTCTATGAACTAGGAAAATAAATGTCTTGTGTCAGTAGGATGTCTTACACCAGAAATCACAATCATTCAGGTTTCCCGTGTTTCTCTCCCAACAGTGTGGATGGCTGTTGAAAGAGAGAGAACGATTTTCAAGCAATTTGCATTCCAGCTCTCTCACTCCCTTCCCTCTTGTCCTGCAACAAAAATGGAAAGGGACCTGGGGGTAGTGATATCAGATGACCTAAAGGTGGGCAAGCAATGTGAGAGGGTAGCAAGGAGGGCTGGGGGGATACTGGGATGCATAGGGAGAGGCATCACCAGTAGAAAACAAGACGTTATTATGCCTCTGTACAGACAGCTGGTGAAACCCCATCTGGAGTACTGCGTGCAGTTTTGGAGACCCAATCTCTGCAAAGACATAGACAGGATGGAAGCTGTCCAGAGGAGGGCAACTAAAATGGTGCAGGGTCTGCACCGGAAGACATATGAAGAGAGACTTAAGGAGCTTAATATGTATAGCCTTGAGGAAAGGAGGGAGATGGGGGACATGATAGAAACTTTCAAGTACCTCAAGAGAATCAAGAAAGTTCAAGAGGGTAGCATCTTTCAAAAAAAGAGGTGTGCAAGAACAAGGGGGCACAATTTGAAGACAGAGGGGGACTGCTCAGAGGTAATTTAAGGAAGTATTTTTTCACAGAGAGGGTTGTGGATGCATGGAACGGCCTTCCGGAGGAGGTTGTGGAGTCAAAAACAGTGGTGGAATTCAAGCATGCCTGGGACAGTCATAAGGCAATTCTAGGGGGTGGGGGGTAGGAAGAAGTAGGCTGTTGGTTAACTAGGATCTGCAGCTTATCCATTAGGTAGGGAAATGGGCAGACTGGGTGGGCCAAGTGGTCCTTATCTGATGTCAAAATCTACGTTTCTATGGCTATGTTTGTTTTATCTGGCCCAAAGAAATTCAAAGCCAGAAATACACTTCCAATTTGTTTAAATGTAATGGCTTCCTGATCAGCCACTTATTCAGCTTGTAAGGCGCATTGCTTATGGCATGCCTTTCAGTGTATTGAGCCAACTGGTTCTTTCGGGCAGCACATCCCCAGCAAAAAGAAAACAAAATCTAAACTTTCCACAAAGGGAGAGCATAGAAAACATCTCATTTCATTGATGTTCTTGCCTGGAGGAAATGTCGTTAGTAACAGCTCCTTCACACAGGAACATGTTTCATTCATGACAGCCACCAGGCTTGGCAGGACTGCTTACGTAAATAAAGGAAACTAAACCAAATTAACAACTTTCTCCATAGTAGGAGGAAGAGAAACATCCCCCTAACACTTCTAGCCTGGAAGGAAACAGTTTTTTCATTCTCTTATTCAGCACTTCTTATCTTGGGTGCCTTTTCACTGGCTCAGTCAAAGCTTTTCTTGTGCCACAAACTACTAGGTAGCCCGTAACATTATAAAGGTGCAAAACCTTTCCTTTTTAGAGTTGCAGATTGCAGATGGGTGTAGCCCTGCAGTCCTTTTATGATCACTAAAGGGGCTCCTTTTCGAACTAGCAACATGTTGGATTGCGTCGTAGTTGCCTCCACATCTGTAAAACACTCTGCCCATGTTGTCCCTACAGATCGCAGCACTGCACTATTTCACGGTGCCCGTGGTTTATCTGCATCCCCCTTTGCACTGCCGAAGAACACACAGCCCTGCCCCCCTAGAGCTCCACTGCACACCCCCAGTTCTCTGTCAGACTGCAACACAGCAGCACTGGAGGGTAGACCAGGGAATCTAAGCTACTAAAACTTTTTATTATTTATAGCAGCCTGAAACCAGGGATTCGGTGCAGAAAGGAAGACTGTAACTGACCTTTTTCCTGTTCTGTTCTTTTCTCCTCCTTCCTGTTTCAGGCTTCTTTGCAGGGACCGGTAGCTGAGGAGCACAAATGGGCCAGTGCAGCACCTGCTGGGGTGGCAGTTTAGTGCAGTGGTTTAAGGCTCTGAACTGCAAATCTGATGACATCCAACAGAGCAGACCAGACCTGTGTTTGAATCCCACAGCTTCCACTTGCAGACTGTGTAACCCTGTGCTCCCAGGTCACACCTACAAAAAAAGCTTTTAGCTTAGTATGCTAGTCCTGGTTAAACAACTAACAAAAAAAAAAGAAATAAATAAAGCTAAACAAAGGGACTGTAGAACAGCTGAGGAAAGTACACCCAGCATTTTTTTGTGCTTTGTAAATGAAAGATACCCCCTCTCCCCATATGACCCAACCCTGCCTCTCAGCACTTTGGTTTTTGATAGTGGCAAAGGCTAGTGCTCACATTTTGTTTTACTTTTCCCCAGTCTGCAAGAGAGAGAGAGAGAGAGAGAGAGAGAGAGAGAGAGAGTGTGTGTGTGAGAGACAGACAGGGAAGGCCAGAGTGTACTGTCCTGGTAAACCAGCAAAGACTGTACAACAGCCACTAGTATTTATTTTTCCCTAATGTACAGCACTTGCACTTTTTCCTTTTACTTTCCCCTGACCCTCCAGTAACAGCTAAAGGATGCTACTAAAGGCTATGGCAGGACAGCAGGAAGTAGCCATCCAAGAGTGAATTCCTGATATGTGTGTATCTGTTCTCTGTCTCCACATCGGAGCTTTCTGTGACTCTATGTCTCTGTGTGTCTTTCTCTCTCTGCTACAGCTGCATTCATGACAGCCATTGGAATTTTACAGCAGGAGCTGGCCTTCACTTGAGAGAAATGAACTGCACCAATGAGAGAATGTGCTTCATTCCACTCATTTGCATAGTGGCCATTAAAAGCCAAATCCCTCCCTATGCTGCTGTCAACCCCGCTCCTTCATTCCCCGGCTGAGCCTCTGGCTACAAATCTTCATTGGATTTTGACTGTTTTGTCAAGAACGGGCCAGTCTCTAACCTCCCATTTTAAGGGAAGGTTATAGAAAAAGTGGTGGCAAGTCAGCTTGAGGAGTGACATGCCTCGTCCTCCTCCTATGAGATTTTCCAGTCTGGGTTTAGAGCTGAGCATAGTATGGAGACCACCCTGGTGAAGGTGCATAATGATCTCCTAATGGCAAGAGACAGGAGAGATCGTTCCATCTTGGTCCTCCTGGATCTTTCAGCAGCATTTGACACTGTGGACCACGAGGTGCTGCTTGACCAATTGTGATTCAGATGTGGCCTATCCAGTAAGGTCATCAAATGGTTCAGGTCATACTTGGCAAGTAGAGTGCAGAGGGTGGTGATGGTGTTGGCCTCATCTAGCTCGAAGCCTCTAACCTGTGGAGTTCTGCAGGGGTCAGTCTTGTCGCTCTTCTTGTTCACAGTATGTATGTTGCCATTGGGAGACATTATCAGGTGGTATGGGTTGGGTTTTCACTGCTATGCAGATGATACCCAGCTATACCTGTCCTGTGCACCAAGTAACCAGATGGCAGACTCTGTATTTAATAACTGCCTGTCTGAGATCTGGACTTGGATGTCCCACAACTGGTTGGGACTCAATCCAGACAAAACAGAGGTGCTGGTGGTGGATCTGGATCGTTGTGGGGGGAAAGGTGGTTTGTGGAGTCCCCCTAGTCTTGTACTGGGGGGGTGACACTGACCCCATCCGAATGGGTGAAGAATCTGGGTGTGATCCTTGACAGCGGCTTGACATTTGATCCTCAGGTGTCAGCCATTGTTAAGAGTGGATTTTACCATCTGAGGAACATTGCCCAGATTCGGAACCTGTTACCCCAAGGACCTAGTCTCACTAGTACATGCTTTCGTAATGTCTAGACTGGATTACTGCAATGCCCTGTACCAAGAGGTAACCTCCACTGACTGTGGCTGGTGCAGAACATGGCAGCAAGATTACTGATGCGTGCATATAGGTGTGATCATATTACACCCGTCCTCCGTGAACAGCACTGGCTGCCGGTTAGGTGGAGGATTGCCTTCAAGGTTGGGTTACTGTCCTATAAAGCCCTAAATGAACAGGGTCCAGTCTCCCTGCAAGATCTCCTTGTGCCTCACCATCCATCCTGAGCTCTCCGTTCCACCGAGGGTTGTCTTCTTAGTGTTCCTAGGGTTAGGTTGCACCACTCTGGTGATGGGCTGTTTTTGGTGGCTGCACCTACCCTATGGAACTCACTACCCAAACAGCTGTGGGAGGCACCCTCGGTGGACACCTTCAAAAGAGGATTAGAAACCTATTTATTTAACCAGGCTTTTAACATGTAGAATATGAACTCGATTTTAATTGATTTGACAGTTTTTATTAATTATTATGTTGGATATTGCTCTTCATTTTAAGTTTGTATTTTATGAATATGTTAAAATTGTTGTACAGTATATTGTTTTAAATGTGAAGCACCCTGAGTCCCTGGAAAGGGGCGCTATAGAAATAAAGTATCTATCTATCTATCTATCTATCTATCTATCTATCTATCTATCTATCTATCAATCAACAAATAAATCCCTCCCACTTCCTCCCTCTGCTGCTGTCCTCCCTGCTCCCTTGTTCCCCAGCTGCAAATAAATCCTTGTATCTCTTGTTGACGTATTATAATAAAAATTGAATTTAAAAAAAAGATCAGCACAGAAGCAATCATGGTTTCTTACAGTATATAATTACTACAGCCCCTCCTCCCCACCCAGCTCGCCCCACTTTTGCCTATGTTCTGAAACCCATGCCAAAGTCCCCATGACGATCTGTAGCGGGATGGCACCTGTAATCAGACAGTGTAGGACGGCCAGAGCACCCACAGTAAAAACCCATATTTTATTTACTGCCTTTGCCTAGTGACACCTTCAGCTTCCAGTTCCCACACCACATTCGTCCCAGGGAAACTTCTGAAACCTACCTGCTTACTTCTTTAGTAACTGTGCACATGTCCAATAATGGATAAGCATCCCTTTACAAATTACACGTGAAGGTAGACAGTTTGTTTGCCTGTTATTCACCTTTTCCAACAGCAGAGACTGCTCTCATTCCCCACCAATTAGCTTGTCGGGAGTGGCTTCCCAAGTGGAAAACCCAGTCGAATTTGATTTACTACAGCAGTAACTTTAGTTTGTTCTATAAAACTGTATTTCCATTGGTAAACATATTTGTTTTATTTTAAATGTTTGTGTGGCGGCTTGTTTGATGCTGACTGCTGGCATTATGTACTCCTTGCCAGATCCTTGAGCATCTGGTCTGGAGCCTCAACTGAATCATTTTCCAGTCTGCCTACAATTTAACGTGTTCCCTTTCTGTTTCCATAGAGGCCATAGTGCACTTGCTTATGATAGTCTCTGCATGGTGTTTGAGGAAGAGAAGTTCCCATTACTTCTAACTCAAGTAGTGGCTATGCTGAGCAAGGAAGATGAAATCAAGATTTAACACAATTGACATTAGAGCAGTTCTTTCCGAGCTCAACGACAGGTACCTGGCTTCACTAACCCCTGGAAAATGCATCCCATGCTGTAATTTGCAAGTTGTATACTCAGGGCTCTTACTAGTCTACGTCATTTTTATGTTGTTTGCATGCATGTGCCAGAAACATAGTGCCAACATCGGAGATTTTGGAGGTGTGTCACCTCCTCCTCCTCCAATTCAGTCAGTGTGCTGGCAGGTGCGGCCCCTGTAAGCCAATGCATTCTGGAGCTGTCTATGACACGCTCCAAAATGCAGTGGCATACAGTTGAAAGGGGGAGCTACGCTTGAGTGAGCAGCGATAAGATATCGCCTGCTCATCGCTATCCCCACACCACACACACGCAGCATTGCCCACACAGGCGTCACCCCGCACTTTATAGCCCGACGGGGTGCCCAATCCCGTCGGCTGCTTCATTCCCCTGCCCCCAAAGGCCATCAAATGCCACGCTGGGTGCCCACCCCAGCGTGGCAATATAATATAACCCGACAGGGGTGCCCAATCCCGTCGGCTGCACTGTCTCCTCCCCGGTAGTAAGTGCCACGCTGGGGCCCACCCAGCGTGGCAATCTATTCCTTAGGCGGCGGGGTGCCCAATCCCGTCGGCTGAACCCCCCCCAGCGTCCTTGTGCCATGCTGGAGCTCACCCAGCGTGGCAAGCGATCCACGTCGTCATTTTTTTTTACCCAGAAGAAAAACGGTCCCACAGCGAGTCTCCCGCCCCCACAACCCGCACCCACCCACTGCGCACTCCAGCCTCCCCACACCCCTCACCCCATACTTACCTCTGGACTTGATGCGACGATCTTGGTGGACCGTGAACATGTCTGCACTCTTCAAAGCCGACCCTTGAACTGAGGAAATGCCGGTAAGCTGTATAATGGGCTAGATAGGTGGGGTTCAACTTTGTTGCATATCTCAGCCATTTTTGGGAATTTTTGCACCAAATTTTCAACATGGGGTTTGGATCCTTCTGCATGAATGATGTCACTGTCATGGCGTTATTCGGACGAAGGGTGATTTCGCATGATCACTGCACAAAATCACCCTTTGGGCCTGAATAACGTCATGACAGTGACATTATTCATGAGAAGGGTCCTAAAACCCCATGTTGAAAATTTGCGCCAAATTCCAAAATGACTGTTTTATTTAGTAGCTGCAGCATTGCGGCGAGTTCCTACGCAGGCCTCAGAAGTTCATAAAATTTCAATATTTCACTCCAGATTTTCAACATTACCATTTTACCAGACCTTCTTATGAGTAGTACAGCTGTCATTTTTCACATCTCACCCAAAATGTGTTTCCGCCCATGTAGCGCACAATGGCACAGTCGATTGTGCAAAATCAATGCGGGGATAAATTAAGAAAATCACAGTGACACTGTTCATGAGCAAAGGTCTTAAAAGGCTATGTTGAAAATTTAGTGAAAAATTCAAAAATGTCTGTTTCTGACGTGCGTTGTACAGTTCCACCTTGCAGCATGATTCGTAATTTTCAATATTTTCACTCCAGATTTTCAACATTGCCATTTACCACACCTTCTTATGAGTAGTACAGCTGTCATTTTCACATCTCACCCAAAATGTGTTTCCGCCCATGTAGCCACAATGCGCAGTCGGTGTCTTGAAATCAATGTCTGACGGACAAATTAAGAAAATCACAGTGACACTGTTTCATGAGCAGAGGTCTTAAAATGGCTATGTTGAAAATTTGGTGAAAAATTCGCTCAGATGTTCTGCAATATTACTAATGAAGACATTGAACAGAACTGGCCCCAGGACCATCCCTGCAGCACCCCACTGGTGCCCCTCTCCCTTGACTGCATACCATTTACCACCACTCTCTGCCTCCTGTCTGTTAGCCAGTTTCTACCAGTTTACCACCCTTTCCCCATGCCCAGCCTACCCAGCTAGTTTATCAGCCTCCCATATGGGATGGTGTCAAAGGCTTTGCTGAAATCAAGGTAGCGTTGTCCACTGCCCACCCTGATTCAGTTCCTTTGTCACCCAGTCAATTAAATCAACCAGATTTATCTGACATGATGTCCCCACTGTGAATCCATGTTGTCTATGGTCCTGGGTTCCGATGGCATCTAGATGCCCCACTATCCTTTCTTTAAGCAATGTCTCCATGATCTTCCCCACTACTGAGGTGAGGCTGAATGTCCTATTGTTCCCTGCCTCCTCCCTGCTGCCGGACTTGTGTAGAGGGACCACATGTGCCCTCCTCCAATTCACTCATGTTGAATGACTCAGTGAACATGGCTGCCAGAGGTACTGCTATCTCCTTCGCAGTTCTGTTAATATCCTTAGGCGTATGCCATCTGGTTCCATCTTTGTCCACCTTCAATTTAGTGAGCTCCTGCAGAACTCTTTGCCTTTGAATGGACTATTGTCCACCTCTACCCCTTGGCAACTGCTGTACTGCTGTGGCCTTGCCCCTCCACTCTTCTGTGAATACTAAACGGAAAGACACAGTGGATGTCTTGGGAGGAAGGCATGAAACTGTCACTTCCAAATACCTAAACAGCACATACAAGCAAGCAACATTCGGCATTGACAAATGCTTGTTTTTTCACATGTTGATATGATTAAAGTGCCAGCTGGGTTGGCAGTGCTGACATACTGTAGGCTTTTGCTGTCTCTCATTGTGGAACACTGCTCTCATTTGACCACTGTGGCTCTGTCTTGCACAGAAAAGTTGCTTGTCCCACATTTTTGCACTGTGGATTAGAATCAGGAATTCATATCATTCCGTGTTGTTATCGTTAAGTTAAACTTTAAACATCCGGAAAATGTTTATTTTCATTGTGTCCTGAGCTCCTGTTACCAGTTTGATAGAGTGTCCCCTCATTTTGCTTTTCCCCCACATTAAATCTCCATTAGGGTGACGACAAGTTGAGAGGGATGCTTGATAATGCCAGGCAAGGCAGAGCATATGAGTTTGTTGGTTAGGGCAGAGAACAATGCATGTAGCTGTGTAATCAGATCTCCAGAGCTACCCTTTGGAACAGACCATTTTGCCACAACACAGCACGGTGATGGAAGAAAATGACATTTTTGGTATTTGAAATTTACAGGGATGGGCTCTGTGTGTGATGTATGCTGGTTAACCCTTTCACTGCTAGGGGTGTTCTACACTTCTTTGCCAGGCTTTTTTTCTGTTTAATTTCTGCACAGTATTATTTAAATCATCCATATATTCCCTTCAAGGAAAAGTAGAGCAATCAAGAAGGTTGTTTACTGGCAGACTCTGCCCCTTTTCATGTTTGCTCGTGCACTTGTGCAAGAAAAACCTTGGCACAGTACCGCATTTCAGAGGTGTGTCAGGGACGAGTCCAATGCAGAGCACTGCACAGTGGGTGTGACCCTAACACACCAATGAACGGTAACACCCACTATGACAACCATTGGAATTTCACAGTGGGAGCTGGCCTTCACTTCAGAGAAATGAACCACACCAATGAGAGAGTGTGCTTCATTCCTTATTTGCACAGAGGCCATTACAAGCCAAATCCCTCCCTCTGCTGCTGTCGTCCCCGCTCCCTCATTCTCCGGCTGAGCCTCTGGCTACAAATAAATCTCTTCCGCTTCCTCCCTCTGCTGCTGTTCTCCCTGCTCCTTTGTTCCCTGGCTACAAATAAATCCCTCCTGCTTCCTGTGCATGCACAAGAAACAGAGAGACACACTCTTGCTGTCATGGTCTCTCACTATCCCTCCCTCCCTCCAGCTGTGCTCAGTAAGGATACCCACAGCAGCAGTACAGGAGGCTCGGCAACCCACCTGCAGCACCGAGAATGTCACTCTCTCACTCCCTCACTCTGTATTGTGCTGGCTGTTCATGGCACACTGCCATACTGCACAGCGCTCTCTCTCTCTTTGCCTTGCAGTGAGTTGAGACTTGCATTGTGCTGTGTACTACAGGGACTCACGATGCACAAAGACTTGGTCCTGGTGGTGGTGGGGGCTCGCTGCTGCTATTGTGGTCACCTTCTGGCAGTGCAACTAACATTTTCCTGTCCCCTGGCTGTCACTTATGGTCTGCCTCTCTCTCCAGATACCCTGCTGCTGCACAGTTGCTGGGCTTGTGAAATGGGCAATTATTTGTATGAGAATCCGACATTATGAGTCAGAGAACACCACCACCGATGATCTGAAGGTGCACAGCAGAAAATTATGTCTTGGAGTACTGCCAAGCATTCCATTTGTCATCTTTGTCATCTTTACTTCTATGCCTGCATATTATGCCTGCACTCCTCCAGATGCAATACAAACAACCTGGCATCCTTACCTTCCTGTGGAGACTGGTACACAGTGACAGTTTACTACGCCAGTCACCGGATGATCATGACACATTTTGGTACCACTAATTCAGTATGGAGGGCTGCAACAGGCTGACATGTACATGTGGTAGTGGTGGTGAGTGCTGCTGTGAGTAGGACTGGCAACATCTGTGGCTTTATGGGACAATGCTTATGGAACAATCACTCAGTGCTCACCCTGACTTTGCTCAGAGCTCTCTCTCTCTCTCTCTCTCTGTCCGTGCAAGCTGTGTTGCAAAAGTTCATACTTTAACCCACACACCACATTTACTGCTGACTGACACAATGATGACCTGAGCTGACCCCTCTGCACCCTTTGCTCTTTTACACATGCTCAGTGACAGCGCTGACATTAGCTGACAGAGCAACAGTGGCTGATGCTGTGGTTTTGTCAACGGCTGAATATTGTGCAGCCCTCACTCACTTAGCACTCATTTTAAATGGCTGCCTTTCATTTCAGATTTTCAGCCAGCATAACCAGTCCCACTTGGCGCAGGGATTCTGCTATGGGAAGCATCACCCCAACTGTGCCCATACAGGGTCAGGTGCTGCTGTCCAACCAATTGCCGGTGCTAGTATTGCTCAGCTAGCCCATGTTATAGTATGGAGAGTTCCACCTCCTAGGCATGACAGTTCATCCTACAAATTTAGAGATTATAGTTCCACTTCCTAAACATTTCCAGTTTAACCATTGGTTTCCATCACCTGCAACCAGGCATACAGCATAGAGAATACCACGAGTTGACGTGTCTGAGTTTTGCTTGAAATACTTTATTGTTATACTTGCTATAGTCTAGATGCTAAATGCTTTTGCAAAAGAAGAGCATGACTAGTGGGAACTGAAAGTAGCCTGGTGGTAGCTCAGATTCACTGAGCAGTTCTTGGCTGTCCATTAATACAAAAGTTACGAGAAGAGGGTGGTGCCATAGGCGATGTCCACCCTTCCCCCTTTGACCGGGAAGCTTTCAAACTATTCTTACATGGCATGGAAAACATGTTGTGATAAGATACAGCATGCTATTGGGGTTTCTTCTGCTACCCAGCAACAGAGCAGAGCCATGTCATTCAAGAAGAAACCGAGGGGGAAAAGAGTGGGCAGAAGCCAGGAGGGGGAGTTTGGCAGGAGTCCGGTGGCAGGGGAGATCTTGCAGGGCAGCGAGGATGGTTCTACATTCCAGTCCCGTCTGTGTCTGATTGTCACCGACTGCTCGGAAAAACGTAATACATATGCTTTCATTTCATGCAAGGTGCTGGGGCTAGAGATGAACTTTCATGCAACAGTTCCTGCATTCCTTGCTTTGAAAGTTACTGAACTTATTGGCAGCAAAGGGGGTACACCATGCCAGTTTTGCACCGATTATGCTTCCTGTGTATGTATGTACACACTAGTAAAGTAACAAATACATTTTTGAAAAGGAAAAAAAAAACTACATTAAGGTAACTTTAGGGTTTGCTGACAAAGTACAAAAAGTAATAGCGCGCAAAGTTAGAGTGATACCTTTTACTGCTATAGTGTGCTCATCCCTGGAAGAAGGATTGCTTTACCAAACTGTGTATTACGCAAATCACTATGTTATTTACCCATTACTATGTGCATGCAGGATAGACATAATTAGGGGTTTCAGCTGGAGAACCCTTACTGTGTTTTTCCTGACTTTTATTTTATTTTCCGTGTGCCCTGGACCCTCTCCTTTAGGCTCTCTACAAGGCAAACCCCTGCTGCCCGCTATTCTCACCCTTTGCTTCTGGACTCTTCCCCTATCTCGGTTGTCAGGCGGATCCAACGTATCCCTGTTGGAGGGGGCCCGCCTGCCACCAGGAAAGAAGCACCTTTATTCACTCTGTGGCAGGGAAGTACCAGCTCCTTTTGGGGCCTGGTAGCACAAGAGGGTCAACCAGGAAGGCTGTCACCTAGGATGCTCTATGTAACCCTTTTCCCTTTTTCCTTTTTCAAGTTCCCATCGACCACCCGCATGCATTCACGCATAGCAGCACCCTGGGGTGGGGACATACAGCACCATGTGATCACCCATTCTTCCAAGACTGCCACCGCAAAGCCACCACCAGGAGGTGCTATTAAAGCAGAATGCAGCCACCCACCCTAAGGGAGGGAAGCATCCAACGGATGCTCTGATTCTCTCCTTGCCGGTCTGTGCTCCTGATGTCTCGGGCTCTGGGCATAAACTCAAATCGCCAGCGTGCCACAGCGATGCCCCATTATTCAGCACCACAAAGCTGCCTGACTTTTAATTAGGCTCTGTACACACTTGTGAGGTGGGCTTTAAACCATTTAAAAAAACTGTTGAATTCTTACCATGTTAATGCAGCTACATTGCTGCCTTAAGCTGTTTTGTGAAGCTTTTTAAAACCCACATCATGAACACGCTCTGCAACCTCATAGAGTGATGCCTGTAATCGTGCTGTGCATCAGAGGGCTGTGCATAGTAGAGGACTACCAAATATCGGGATGAACACATCAACTTGTACTCACTTGTAGGGGTAACCTTGTTTAGCTTAAACCATTTTTAAAACTGGGTTATAGACTAGGTAGTCACCAGGGTTCAAACTCGGTTATTAAAAATGGTTTAATTAGGACTGCAGTGTGCATGCAAGCCATGTTATCCGTGTCTTACACTGTGTTAAGATCTCTAACATGGTTTAAGATCGTTAGTGTTTACAGGGCCAGATTTTCATTTATTACTCTGGCACGCTTGCACCACTATAGTTAAGACTGCCCAACAAGTTCTTTGTTAAACCCCTAACTTTGCACCTTAATAGCTCTGGCATCCTTCAACGAAGTTATCTTTGTCTAGTAGGCAAGGTTTCAATATACCTAAAGTTTTGAGATTGCAGCGTGTGGGGTTTCCGAGATCCACATATGCAGTTTTCCTGTAGAAGGCTAATTTGTTCCTATCATTTAATATGGGTTTTTGGTTTTGCTCTCAGGCACAGGCTAGATGGCATGGAATGTTTTCCTGAAACTTTCAGGGTAGAAGTGGGCTGTTCCAGGGTAGTGCCGCTTGAAGGTTTCACGAAAAACTAGTTCCAGAGTGATAAGGATTTTTAGTTTGGGTTTTGTCTGTTCTGAGCATGCTTAGTACTTTTTTGGATAACATTCTGAAATGACATGAAAAATTCTGTGATACCAGACCGTTTTTAAGTTTGTGCAAATGCGTCGAACTTCTTGTGATGAGTGACTTTTGAGGGATGCATCACTGTCTGTCCAATGCAGAGTACTCTGCAAGAGGCTCGACAGCATCACATCAATCATCAGACAGGCTGATCGTGATGCTGTTTTGCCTGAAGTGGTCTGCACTTGAAAAGAAAAAGGTGAAGCAATCATGTGGCAACTTTTCCTTTTCATCTGCAGGTCACTGCCCAGCAAACAGCTGTTTGTGTCTCGATCAGCCTGGCTGACATCTCTGCCCCCCTTCGCCACCCCGCTGGTCCCTTCCCTCTCCAGCCCCTTGCACTCTTGGCTGACACCTTAAGCCCTGTAGGGCATAAATACATTTATCACAGTGCTACTGGAGTGGCGATTCTGGAAGGTGGGAGGAGATGCATTTCTCCCCTGCCTCCTTTTGCTCCTCTTCTCCCACCCATGCAGAGTAGGCCACAACCTAAGCTCGGTACAGGCTGGGAGTTTACAGTGCCCAAAGACACTTTCACTTTCAGTGAGATCATGCTGGCAGACCCCCCCCACCTGCAAACATCGGGGTGTTCAATCCCTGTGTCAGCATGTATCCCACTCCCCCATTAATGTGGCACACTGGAAACCCACCACAGTGTGCCAAAATACTACCTCTGAAGTGTCTGACACCGGGATGCCCACTTCCAGTGTCAGATGCCCTACCGTCCCACACCCCTATTTTCTCAGCCGACCTTGAGTGCCCAATCCACGAGTCGGCATTGATCCCCCTCATTTTGGCACACTGGGAGCCCACCCTAGGTACCAACTCCATTTTATTAATATTTCACCTGTAAAAAAATCCCACAAGGACTTTTTAATACCTTAAAAAAAAAGAAAAGTCCTTGTCATTCCCACCGACCTCCCCCCAACCTGCACCCTCCCTCTGCATGCCCCAGCTCTCTGCACCACCCTCACCCATACTTGCCTCCGGAGGTCAGGAGCAGCAATCTTCTGTGGATCGAGAACACGTCTGCACTCTTCAAAGACCAACCGGGACCTGAAGAAATGATGGTAAGCCCTATAATTACAGTCAATTGGGGGTTTTCAACTTAAGTTGATATCTCAGTCACTTTTTGGGAGTTTTAGTTCCAAATTTTCAACATGGGGTTCTTGGGACCTCACCTCATGAACACTGCCACTGTCATTTTGTTTCTCGGTCCCAAAAGGTGATTTTGCAGTCGCTGCACAACAGCGCCTTCGGGACCAGTTAACAAAATGACAGTGTCACTATTCATGAGATGAGGTCCCAAAAAACTAAAAATAAAATGACTGAGTTATAAGTATCCATTTCACACTTTCTACACATGCTTGTAACTTCATCAATTTTTAATATTTTCACTCCAAATTTCAACTTTCCCATTTTTTCACACGCCCTTATAACAGTACAGCTGTCATTTTTTGCATCCTTCCCGAAATGTGTTTTTGCACTTGTGTCGCAGAATAGCACGGTCACTGCGCAAAATCAGCTTTTGGGACAGATTAATGAAATCCCAGTGTCACTGTTCATGAGGGGAAGTTCCAAAAAGGCAGTGTTAAAAATTTGTTGAAAACATTCCAGAAAATAACTGCGTTATGAGCGTACATTGCACAGTTTCTATGCACACCAGTAACTTCGCCACTTTTTCATATTTTCACTCCAGATTTTCAATATTGCCATTTCTTCACACCTGCTCATGAACAGTACAGCTTTCATTTTTCACATCCTGCCTGAAATGTGTTTTCGCACCCGTAGCACCAAATGGTACACTCACCATGTGAAATTACCTTTTGGAATTTAGTAACAAAATTATACTGCCACTGTTCATGAGGTGGGGTCCCAAAAAGCCCATGCTGAAAATCTGGAGCAAAAATACCAACAAACACCTGGGGTGTTAGGGTTTCCAACTGTAACGCCCCACTCTGTCCAGACTGACAGGCATTGGGGGGGTGTCTTGGGGTCATCGGCTATAATGCTCACCACGTTCCACCCACCCTGCAGCCAATGACAGGCATCAAGGTGTGCCATGGGGTCTTCAGCCCTAACGCTCACCCCCTTCTCCTGTGCTGCACCCATCACAGGTTATTTCCTTATGGAATGGGGTGAGCGTAAGGGAAGAAGATCTCAAGGCACACTGCAACACCTGTCGGTGTCTGCAGGGTGGGGTGATGTGTACTGGTGTGAGTGTTATGGCCGATGACCCAAAGGCACACCCCCAATGCCTGTCAGGGTAAAGGCGGGGGTTGGTGTTACTTCAATACTTCACTGCCATTCCTATTAGGCATCTCTCTAACTCCTACACTACCAATGCCAATAACAACAAGCAAACATTCGGCATTGACAAATGCTTGTTTTTCACTGGAGGAGATAATACAAGAGGGAAAAAGTCTGGGCCAACGGAAGTTTGTCAGCAATGAAGGTCAATATATTTGTCAAGCCAAAATATCCAGCTCATGTAAACATAGCCACTGCATTGTCCAGTCCTAATAACTGTCTTTGGAAAACAGCAGCATAGTCAAGGAAGCATTTATTGTTCAGCTGAACATGTTCTTTAAATATCAGACAGTACAAATAAAGGACTGTACTGCTGAAACCATGACTCACCTAATTCATAAACCAGGGACATTGTTATGTTAGATTATAGCTACAGATCAAGTAAGGTGCATTGAGTTTGGTGTGATTTGGGGATCACAAAGTCAGGATCCACCACCAGTACCTTCACCTCTGAACTCCAACACCTGAATTCTGAACCAATGGGCCAATCAGACTCAGGCTCAGCAATGCATAATCTTAACTGAATCCCTGAACCCCGACCCCCAGTCTCCCCCTCCTCACTAAATGTGGGAAGGGAGTGGGACTGCACCTTAAGCGAATCATTTTCTACAGTTGCTGACTTCTGAGAATGGCAGAAAAAAAAAGTCAGCAACTGTAGAAAATGAAATGCCTCAAAGCATCGAACACACACAGATGATACAGCCACTCAAATATTGTGTACTCCATGGTGGGGACATGGTCTTACAATAAAACAAGTTGGATGAGTTCATATGCAAAAATCAAAAACCATAGTACAAAAATAACTGTGATAACCATCCATGATAAGATGCTCCTGCTTCTAGTTCAGGAGAAAAGAAGGCGATGGGTGACATCCAGAATGCTGGAACCATAGTGGCTGGAAGTGCAACTGTGTAAGTTGTTCAACCGACTAAAAATGGAATGTCTGGAACAGGCACAAACTGCATTCTTTGTTCTGTTCCATTCAGATAAATGGCTATTCCAGATTTTCATTCTTTCTGGGTGTTCAAGTTCCACCACTGCAGAGTTTACCCTCAATGAGAAAATAATACATTTTGCACTTGTTCAAACTTCCATCAAACAGACATTCTGGTTTTTAATGGTTCTTCTGGCTGTCCTGGTTCTAGCATTTTGGATACCCTCCAGTCCCAATTTATTTCGAATGGCCTAACATTTCAGCCAACTGCCTGATGCTTCATCGGATTCAGAGCACCTCTGAATGAAGTACCTAGCAAATGGCATGAAAACATAACATAAGTGAGGTCAAAAGACTCAAAATACACCAGTGCTGCTGCACTGCTCTGTCTAAGCCCCTATTGGTAGGAAGTGAGCATACAGCACAGGCAGCCCACTCAACTACATTGTTTGTTTTCAATTATAGTAATTTTTCTTCAAGTGTGGCACGCACCCACCCACCACTGTGCCAGGTCCAGACTGCCAGT
The DNA here is from genome assembly GCA_016271365.2 of Neoceratodus forsteri. Classification (NCBI taxonomy): domain Eukaryota; kingdom Metazoa; phylum Chordata; order Ceratodontiformes; family Ceratodontidae; genus Neoceratodus; species Neoceratodus forsteri. The sequence goes on along the minus strand of CM057450.1, from coordinate 650,853,037 downwards.
GAATCTGTAATGGTGCCCTTTTTTCCTCTGTTACCCCAGACTGTCAAGACAGTGAAAATATTACTTATTACCTTGTCCTCGCTACTTGTTTCTTGATTGTGAGCTGTGCTGCAGGTTCCTTCCTGGCTCCGACTTTCTCCCACAGCCACACCACCAGACTTTCACACTTTTAGTTGACTGAGTACTGACTGGTGAGGTAGGTGATGACTCTGGCTCTGCGCACCTTGCTGCATGCCACGTGGCCCCAAACCCGGCACCAGTTATTCGAGGCAGTTGGTCAGTCCCACACAGTCGGCCACTCTTGACCTGCCCGACAACCATCTAATCCTAAATTATTTAACAATCGGGAATGGCTCCTGAGTCCCGGCATCCCCGCCCTAGCACATGGCACAGGCCATGCCCTGCTGCTCACTACCGCCTACCAAATCTTACTTCAGTTCTTCTCCACCCAGTCGCAGAGTCCTGCCACTGCCACCATCAGTCATCTGGCAAAATGAAACCATCAACGTTCTCTGCCGTCTGCTGAAGAGGATTAAAATAATGGATCCACTGGATTCAGACTGGCACCAAACAGCACACAGTGTCAGAGGTGTCACAGCACATGTGTGTACTTCACGCTGATGAACTGGCATGACTGGAATTGGATTGCACCACCAACCCTCCACCAATGGCACTGTGCAGAAAAATAAAAAAAAAGCAGGGTGAATGAATAATTAATGATACAGGCACATCATGAAGATGGGATGGTACTGCTCTTCCCAGCAGTGAAGTCAGCCAGCCCTGTCCCCACTGGAAAGGTTCCTCAGGGTGGCGGCACTGACAGTAATGTAAAAAACAGGGATAAATAAAAAACAATTATGATGGGATGGCGTCGGGCCCTGTGGGGGCAGAGCCCCCACTTTAGCTTCCTGGGGGGGGCTTCAACCCCTCAGCCCCCCATAGTCAGTGCCTATGCACCCCCCTATCCTCCAAGCCCAGTCCAGGATCATGGTGGACCTACACCCTGTACACCCCACCAGCCTTCCAAAGATGCCCGTCCTATTGACATGCGGCACCTGCCCCATTTTGGCCCCCATCTTATGTTATGGGCTCTTACTCCTGGTTTCTGTACACTACTACAACTGTTAGGCCCCTAGTTACTCAAATTCCTGTTCCCCCCACACTAGTCCCTCTACTGCCCCCAGCCAACCGGGTTAATTCAGTCTCAAATCTCATCCATTAGATACTGTATTACAGTAGCAATCCTAAAGCCTCCTTGTCTGTTTTTCACCCCCTCAACTACCATGCCTTTTGTTCTCAGCTGTCATATAGTTTCACTTAGCCCAGTTAGAAATCCTATTGCACTCCAAGTATTACTCAGCTGAGTTAGAGGAATAAACAGAACAAATAAATATGAATTATTACAGCAATCCTAACAGTATAGCTCAGTTAGAGAAATAAACAGAACAACTAAATCTGTATCATTACAGCAATCCTAAAAGTATCTAATCATTGCTTTGTCTCCACTCTAGAGATCCTGTTGTAATGTAGGACCACAGAGGACCCTGGGTGGCAGGGTGGGCAACTCTAAAGGCTCGACAGAGCTCAGTTGAGCTCGCTCACCCCCCCCCCCTCTCACTCACTCATTCTGTTTCTCCCAGTGCTGCAGGCTGCTCTTTTGTACTGGGCTCCTTTTTCTGCCCACAAAGAAATCCGTAGCAGTCCCGACAGAGCTCCATTGAGTTTGCTCATTCCCCTCTCTCACTCACTCATTCTGTTTCTCCTTGTGCTGCAGGCTGCCTTTTTGTACTGGGCTCCTGCCTGTTTTGGCACCTTTTTCTGCCCACAAAGAAATCTGCAGCAGTCCCAACAGAGCTCCTTTGAGCTCACTCACTCCCCCCTCTCACTCGCTCGTTCTTAATCTGTCCCAAACACTGATTTCCCACAGTGACCATGTTATTCTGCATTGGAAACACATTTCAGCCAGGATGTGAAAAATAACAGCTGTACTGTTCATAAGGAGGTGTGAAAAAATGCCAGTGCTGAAAGTCTGGGGTGAAAATATTGCAAATTTGTGAAGTTACAAGGGTGCATGGAAACTGCGCAATGCATGCTTGTAACACATTTTATGGACTGTCATCACCAGATTTTTAACATAGGCATTTTAGGACCTCTGCTCATGAACAGTGTCACTGTCATTTTCTTAATCTGTTCTGAAAATTGATTTCCCACAGTGACTGCGCTATTCTGCGCCAGAAGTGCGAAAACACATTTTGGCTAGCATGTGTAAAATGACAGCTGTACTGTTCATAAGGAGGTGTGAAAAAAGGCCAATGTTAAAACTCTGGAGTGAAAATATTACAAATTCACGAAGTTACGAGTGTGCATGGAAACTGCACAATGCATGCTCATAAAACAGTCATTTTTATGTTGCTTGCACGCATGTGCAAGAAACATAGTGCCATCATCCGAGTTTTCGGAGGTGTGGCAGCCCTCTACCAATTCAGTCAGTGCATTTGCAGGCGCGGCCATAGTTCTCCAATGCCTGCAGTTGAAAGGGGGAGCTACGCTTCAGTGAGCAGCGATAAGATATCACCTGCTCATGCGTGTTCCCCCTACACAGACACACACACACACGCACACTGCATGCTTGCCCCCCCCACACACACTGTAGCCCAGGGGTGCCCAATCTCCCCCATCAGCTGTGCTGCGCTCCCCCCCTCAAACAGAGTGGCACCGCCACGCTGGGTACCCACCCAAGCGTGGCAATGCTTCAATATAGCCGACGGGGGTGCCCAATCCCCCGTCAGCTCCACTATCTCTCCCAACCCCCAGGTGCAGTGCCACGCTGGGGAGCCCACCCCAGCGTGGCAACAGAATATTATCGCTGGCCGAGAGTGCCCAATCTCCATCGGCTCCATGGCCCCCAAACAGCCCCCTTGTGCCACGCTGGGAGCCCACCCCAGCGTGGCAAACGTCCCGCGTCATCCTCCTGTTTTTTTTTTTTCCAAAAAACACCAGTCTGCAACAGAAAAACGGCCCCTCACTGTCTGGACCCCACCCGCGCCCATCCACTTCGCACCCTGCCTCCCCACACCCCCCCACCTCACTCCATACTTACCTCCGGACTCCGGCGCGATGATCTTCGGTGGACCGGGAACACGTCTGCACTCTTCAAAGCTGACCACGAACTGAGGAAATACCGGTAAGCTGTATAATGTAATAAATAGGGTTTTGTTCAACTTTGCTGCATATCTCAGCCATTTTTTAGAATTTTTGCACCAAATTTTCAACATGGGGTTTTTGGGACCCCTTCTCATGAATGCTCTCACTGTCATGGTGTTATTCGGGCCCAAAGGGTGATTTCACAGTCACTGTGGAAATCACCTTTCAGCACTGATTAATGAAACGACACTGCCAGTGTTCATAAGGTGGGCTCTCAAAAGCCTATGTTGAAAAATTTAATTAAATTCTAAAAGCTGTTTCTGCGTGCGTTATGCAGTTCCTTACGCGCTCAAGTTCGTGAATTTTCAATATTTTCACTCCAGATTTTCAACATTGTCATTTACCACACCTCCTTATGGCAAGTACAGCTGTCATTTTCACATCTTGCCCAAAACGTGTTTCCGCCCATGTAGCGCACAATGGCGCAGTCGGTGTGTGAAATCACTGTATGGGACAGACTAAGAAAATCACAGTGGCACCGTTCATGAGCAGAGGTCTTAAAATGGCTATGTTGAAAATTTGGTCACAAACTTCATGTAAATGACTGTTTCACGAACGTGCGTTGCGCAGTTCCTACACACGCTCGTAAGTTTGCAAATTTTCAATATTTGCACTCCACTGACTTCCAAATACCTACACAGCACATACAAGCAAGCAACATTCAGCATTGACAAATGCTTGTTTAGATTTGTTTCACCAAACTTGCAACATAGGCTGTTTGAGAGCCTACCTCATGAACAGTGGCACTGTCATTTCGTTAATCGGTCCTGAAAGGTGATTCCAAGCAGTGACAGCGAAATCAACTTTTGGGACCAAATAACTCCCTGACAGTGACTGAATTCATGAGGAGGGGTCCCAATAACCCCATGCTGAAAATTTGGTGCCAAAATTTCCAAAAATGCCCAAGATATGCACCAAAGTTGAAAACCCCCTATTTATGCCATTATACACCTTACTGGCATTTCTTCAGTTAGCAGTCGGTTTTGAAGAGTGCAGACATGTTCCCAGTCCACCGAAGATCATCGCGCTGGACTCCGGAGGTAAGTATGGGATGAGGGGGCTATGGGGAGGGAGGGTATGCAGAAAGTGGGCATGGGTTTGGGGAGGGGGCAGGAGAGACTGTGAGGGACCGTTTTCTTGTTTTACAGGTTAAAAAAAAAAAGACAACAAGGGTCAGTTTTCCTTTTTTTGCAAGTGCTATTTGGTACACTGGGATGGGCTTCCATTGTACGACCTGCGTTTGTGTGGAGGGGGACTGAAGCTGATGAGGATTGGGCCCCCCATTGGCACAGAAAGGTGTGGGGGCATGGATGATGCCGAGGGGGATTGGGCATCTCCTTGGCACACAGCAGAAATTGGGTGGTGAAGATTATTATGATGATGGGGATTGGGCTCCCCTGTCAACAACTGGAACTGAGAAGGGGGGACTGAAGCTGACAGGGATTGGGCCCCCAATGGCACAGAAATGTGGGGGGTGCATGATGCCGAGGGGGATTGGGCACCCCCTTGGCACATAACTGAAATGGGGGGGCATTATGCTGATGGGAAGTGGACTCCGCCATCAGCAAATGGCCTCAGAGGTGGCATACAGCTGCCAGGGTCCTGGTAATGTTACACCAGGCAAGGTACTGCCCTGCAATGACAGGTCACTCCCTGATTGCAGCAGAATGGCTGACACTGCAATGACGAGGCAGCCCCTAATTGCAGCGGCGAAATCCTTACAACTTGGTGGCACTCTGCAGAACCAGTGTCATCAGCACACTGGCCTTGCATTGGTCAAGCACTGCTAAGCCCAACAATGCAGTGCCGGCATTGGCTGCCACAGTGCTGCACCTCCACAACCCACTTCTCTTCTAAGCTGCCACATGATGTTTCTTGTGCATGCGCACAAGCAAACATAAAAAAGAATGATGTTAAATAGAGATGTGTATGGTGGCCCAAAAGTGCAAAACACAAAACCAAAAAAATGAAAGGCAATCAAATAAGTAAAGCAGTAACCACAAAATAAAATGCAAACAACACAATTTAAAGCAATAAAACAAAATGTAAAATGTGTTGCTACAAAACTAATGTAACACAGCAATAGCAAATGTAATGTCCAACCAAAAGAAATGACAAATGCAACACAAAACAATGAAGTCCATCTAAAAATCATGAAGTTATAAAATATATTAATACAACTAAAACATGAATGCAAACAAATTTAATATACCACAACAAAAAGTAAATGCAAAAAAAAAAAGCATAGCACAACTAAAAGATGAATGCAAGCAAGAAAAGAGCAGCACAACATAAAAGTGAATGCAAACAAAAAAGTGAATGCAAACAAAAAAGCATAGCACAACTAAAAGATGAATGCAAACAAAAAAGCATAGGACAACTAAAAGGTGAATGCAAACAAAAAAGCATAGGACAACTAAACAAGCATTTGTCAATGCCGAATGTTGATTGCGTTGGTGTGTTGAGCTCGCTCACTGCCCCTCTGTCACTCACTCAGTCTGTTTCTCCCAGTGCTGCAGGCTGCTATTTTGCACTGGGCTCCTGCCTGCATTAGCACCTTGTTCTGCCCACTTAGAAATTCTCAGCTGCCCAGACAGAGCTGCATTGAGGTGGCTCACTCCCCCTCTCTCACTCTCGCTCATTCCGTTTCTCCTGGCCCTGCAGGCTGCCCTTTTGTACTGGGCTCCTGCCTCTGTTGGTGGCTTTTTCTAGCCACAAAGAAATCTGCAGCAGTCCCAACTCAGGTCTGTTGAGCCTGCTGACTCCCTATCTGTCACTCACTCGTTCCGTTTCTGCCAGGGTTGCAGGCTGGCCTTTTGTACTGGGCTCCTGCCTGCGTTGTTGCCTTTTTCTGCCAACAAACAAATTTGCAGCAGTCATGATAGAGCTCTATTGAGCTCGCTCACTCCCTGTCACTAGCTCATTGTGTTTCTCCCAGCGCTGCAGGCTGCCCTTTTGTACTGGGCTCCTGCCTGCATTGTCACCTTTTTCTGCCCAGAAAGAAATCCACAGCTGTCCCGACAGAGCTTCGTTGAGGTCGCTCACTCCCCCCTGTGTCACTCACTCATTCTGTTTCTCCTGGCGCTGCAGCCTGCCCTTTTGTACTGGGCTTCTGCCTCTGTTGGCACCTTTTTCTTCCCACAAAGAAATCTGCAGCAGTCCTGACAATGCTCTGTTGAGCTCGCTCACTCCCCTTCTCTCACTCGCTCATTCCATTTCTGCCCACGTTGCAGGCTGCCCTTTTGCATTGGGCTCCTGCCTGCGTTGCCGCCATTTGCAGCAGTTACAATAGAGCTCCATTGAGTTCTCTCACTCCCCCTCTCTCACTCACACATTCTGGTTTTCCCACCACTGCAGGCTGCCATTTTGCACTGGGCCCCTGAGTGCACTGCTGCCTTTTTCTGCCCACAAACAAATCTGCAGCAGTCCCAACAGAGCTCCGTTAAACTCACTCACTTCCCTTCCCTTACTCGCTCATTCTGTGTCTCCTGCAGCTGCAGGCTGCCTTTTTGTACTGGGCTCCTGCCTGCACTGGTGGCTTGTTCTTGCCAGAAAGAAATCTGAAGCAGTCCTGACACAGCTCCATTGAGCTTGTTCCCTCCCCCTCTCTCACTCACACATTCCGTTTCTGTTTACGCTGCAAGCTGGCCTTTTGTACTGGGCTCCTGCCTGTGGTGCCGGATTTTCTGCCCACAAAGAAATCCACAGCAGTCACAATAGAGCTCCATTGAGCTTGCTCACTACCGCTCTGTCACTCACTCGTTCTGTTTCTCTTGGCGCTGCAGACAGTGCTTGTGTACGGGGCTCCTGGCTGTGTTGGCACCTTTGCCTGTCCACAAAGTAATTTGCTGCTGTACCAACAAAGCTCCGTTGAGGTCGCTCAGTCTCCCTCTGTCACGCGCTCATTCTGTTTGTCCTGGCGCTTCAAGCGGCCCTTTTGTATGGGGCTCCTGCCTGCACTGGTGCCTTTTTCTGCCAGCAAAGAAATCCGTAGCAGTCCTGATAGAGCTCCATTCAGCTCACTCAGTCCCCCTGTCTCACTCACTCGTACTGTTTCTCCCACCGCTACAGGCTGGCCTTTTCTACTGGGCCCCTGCCTGCACTGACGCCTTTTTCTGCCCACAAAGAAATCCACAGCAGTCCTGACAGCACTCCGTTGAGTTCGCTCACTCCCCCTCCCTCACTTGCTCTCTCGTTCTGTTTCTCCCAGTGCTGCAGGCTGCCCTTTTGTACTGGCCTCTTGCGTTGTGGCCTTTTTCTGCCCACATACAAATCCGGAGCAGTCCCGACAGAGCTCAGTTGAGCTCAGTCACTCCCCCCTCTCACTCGTTCCATCTTAATCTGTCGCAAACACTGATGTCCCACAGTGACCGTGCTATTCTCCGTCAGGAGTGCAAAAACGTATTTTAGTCATGATGTGAAAAATGACAGCTGTACTGTTCATAAGGAGGTGTGAAAGAATGCCACTGTTAAAAATATGGCGTGAAAATATTACAAATTTGCGAAGTTACAAGGGTGCGTGTAAACAGTTGAACGCACACTTGTAACACAGTCATGTTATGGAGTTTTGTCACCAAATTTTCAACATAGGGATTTTAGGACCTCTGCTCATGAACAGTGCCACTGTCATTTTCTTAATCTGTCCCGAACACTGATTTGCCACAGCGACCGCGTTATTCTGTGCCACAACTGTTAAACCACATTTCAGTCAGGATGTGAAAAATGACAGCTGTACTGCTCATAAGGAGGTGTGAAAAAATGCCATTGTTGAAAATGTGGCATGACAATATTACGAATCTGCAAAGTTACAAAGGTGTGTGGAAAGTGTACAACGCACACTTGTAACACACACATTTGATGGACTATCATCACCAAATTTTCAACATAGGCATTTTAGGACCTCTGCTCATGAATAGTATCACTGCCATTTTATTAATCTGTCCCGGACAGTGATTTCCCACAGCGACCGCTCTATTTTGCGCCGGAACTGCAAAAACACATTTTGGCCAGGATGGGAAAAATGACAGCTGCACCATTCATACGTAGGTGTGGGAAAATGGCAATGTTGAAAATCTGGAGTGAAAATATTATAAATTCGTGAAGTTACGAGCATGCATGCAAACTGCGCAATGCACGCTCGTAACACAGTCATTTTATGGAGTATCGTTACCAAATTTTCAACGTAGCCATTTCAGGACCTCTACTCATGAACAGAGTCACTGTCATTTCCTTAATCTGTCCCAAACACTGATTTCCAACAGCGACCTATTCTGCACCAGAAGTGCGAAAACACATTTCCGCCAGGATGTAAACTATGAAAATTTGGTGTCAAAATTCCAAAAAATGGCAGAGATATGCAGCAAATTTGGAAAAACCCAATTTATTACATTATACAGCTTACCAGCATTTCCTCAGTTCAGTGGTTGGCTTTGAAGAGTGCAGGACGTGTTCCCGGTCCACCAAAGATCATCGCGCCCAGCTCGGAGGTAAGTATGGGGTGGGGGGTGTGGGAGGCAGGCCGCACAGTGGGTGGAGTGCGGGTTGTGGGTGGGGGGGCGAGACTAGAGGACAGTTTCCTTTTTCAGGTACAAAAAAACAAAGACACAATGGGACCATTTTCCCTTTACAGGGCCATGTGGCACGCTGGTGACTCCCAACGTGCCATCAATCAACTTTCTTTTAGGGGGCCAGCTGTTGCGGATGGGGATTATGCACCTCCATTGGCAAACAACAAAAGGGGGTTCTTTTGTGCTGATGGGTGATCGACACCCCTATCGGCAGACAGTTAAACGGGGGGGGGGGATTCCTTTGTGCCAACAGGGACTAGGCACCCCCGTCAGCAAACAACAAAAGGGGGGGTTCCTTTTTGACAACAGGAATTGGGCACCCCATTGGCAGACAGTTAAACAGGGGGAGCGCTACATTATGCCGACTGGGAGTGGGCTCCCCCATTGGCAGAAAAACATGGTGGGGGGGTTAATATCTGCCACCATGTTCACAAACAATATCAGGGTTTTTACATCCCGCCCTGCAATGATGGGTCGCTCCCTCATTGCAGCAGATGGCTTATGCTGCAGTAATGAGGTGGCCCCTGATTGCAGTGGCTAAATTGTCACAAGTTGGCGCAAATGTTCCAAACTTGTGTCACCAGCAGCCTGCCACGGCACTGGGGGAAGTGGGAGAAGCCTTTGCAGGCTGTGGGGGCATTGGCCACAACAGTGCCGCGCCTCCACAGCCTGTTTCTCAGAAAGCTGTCCCAATATGTTTCTTGCGCTGCACGCAATCAACATAAAACTGAATACAAACAAGAAGGCATAACACAACTAAAAGATGAATGCAAACAAAAAAGCAAAGAACAACTAAAAGACAAATGAAAACAAAAAAGCATAGCACAACTAAAAGATGGATGCATTTGTCAGTGCCAAACGTTGTCTTGCTGGCAATGGCATTGGTAGTGCAGGAGTTAGAGAGATGCATAACAGGAATGGCAGTAAAGTATTGAACTGATGCCAGCCCCACTCCCACCTTACAGAGACTGACAGGCTTTGGGGTGTGTCTTTGTGTCATCGGCCATAACGCTCATGCTATTTCACCTCACCCTATCCTGCAGATACCGACAATTGTTGCAGTGCTCCTTGGTGTGTTCGGGCCTTACACTCGCCCCATTCCATAAGGAAATACACTGAGATGGGTGCAGTATAGGACAATGTGGTGAACTTTGAGACTGAAGACTCCAAGGCACACCTCGATGCCTGTCACTGGCTGCAGGGTGGGAGTGGGGGTGGAATAGCATAACCATTACAGCCGATGATCCCAAGTCACACCCCTGATGCCTGTCAGTGTCTACAGGGTGGGGTGTTATGGTTGGAAACCCTAATGCCCAAGGTATTTGTTGGTATTTTCACTCCAAATTTTCAACATGGGCTTTTTGTGATCCCAATTCATGAACAGTGGCACTATCAGTTCATTAGCCAAAAGGAGATTTTGCACAGCGACTGTGCCATATGGCGCCACAGGTGCAAAAACACATTTCAGGCAGGATATGAAAAATGACAGCTGTACAGTTCATAAGGAAGTGTAAAAATGGCAATGTTGAAAATCTGCAGTCAAAATATGAAAAATAGGTGAAGTCAGGAGCGTGCATAGAAACTGTGCAACGCATGCCTGCAATGCAATTATTTTTGGGATTTTAACTACATTTTCAACATAGGCATTTTGGGACCTCCGCTCATGAACACTGGCACTGTGATTTTGTTAACCTGTCCAGAAAGTTGATTTCTCACAGTGACCATGTCATTGTGAACCAGATGTGTGAACACACATTTCAGGCAGGATGTGAAAAATGACAGCAGTACTGTTCATAAGGAGGTGTGAAAAAATGGCAATGTTGAAAATCTGGAGTGAAAATATTCAAAATTGTCGAAGTTACTAACGTGCGTGAAAACTGTGCAATGCATGCTTGTAATGCAGGCATTTTCTGGAATTATTTCACCAGATTTGCAACATAGGCTTTTTGGGACCCCATCTCATGAACAGTGGCACTGTTGTTTCATTAATCTGTCCCAAAAGGAAATCACCTCTCAGGAACGACTAATGAGATGACAGAAAATGTGTTCATGAGGTGGGTTCCCAAGAACCCCATGTTGAAAATTTGGAGGCAAGATTCAAAAAAATTGCTGGGATATCCACTTAAGTTGAACCCCCTCTCCCCCCCATTGATGCCATTATATAGCTTACTGGCATTTCTTCATTTTGCAGTTCAGCTTTGAAGAGTCCAGATGTGTCCCGATCCACAGATGATTGCAGTGCTGGACCTATGGAGGTAAGTATGGGGTGAGGGGGGTGCAGGAAGGTGGGGTGCACAGAGGATGGGTGCAGGTTAGGGGGACCAGGGTCTATGAGGGACCGTTTTCTTTTTTACAGGGAAAAACAAAAAAGCGGACATCAATAGGGACAGTTTTCTTTCTTTACAGGTGAACTAAAAAAAAATATTGGGCACACTGGGGTGGGCTCCCAGCATACCCCATGACTTTTTTTTGGGGGAGAATGTTTGGCATTCTGGGGTGGGTTCCCAGTGTGCCCCATGAGTTTTTTTGGGGGGGATGTAGGACACACTGGGTGGGCTCCCAGTGTGCTCCTTGGGTTTAGGGGGAGACTGATGCTGATGGGGATTGGGCCCCATCAGCAAAGAAAGTGTGTGTGTGTGTGTGTGTGTGTGTGTGTGTGTGTGTGTGGGGGGACTGATGCTGATGGGGATCGTGATCCATGCCCTGTCAGCAAAGAAAGTGTGTGGGGTCGGGGAACATGCCAATATGGTTGATGGGCCACTCCCAATGTCCGTATGGGGATTGTGTATGGTAGATGGCAGGAGCTGTCATGTTTATTGAAAAGTGTCACTAGGAAAGGCATGCTGGGGAGGCATGTCATCTGTAACTGCATAACGAGCTTGTCTCTGACTGCAGTGGCACATTTCTTTCAAGTTGGTTGCACTTTCCATAATTTCCATGTCAGTTCTAGCATGCTCACTAACTAGGGGATGAGGGACCCACCTACTAAAGCATTCCCTGCATTAGCCAAGACTGACACACCTCTCAATGTGGTACTACCGCAAGATGTTTCTTGTGCCTGTGCACAAGGCAACATAAAAAGCACAAGCTGTGACACCTACCAGCACTAAATGTACAACGAGGTATATGCGGAGTTCAGGGTTCTTCATTTTCCACAGAGCAATACACCAGTCTCCCCATTCCTCTAAAATGCCAGGGAGAATTCCAAACCCTTCAGGAGTTTTTTTTTCTTCACTTTAAGTCATCAGCATTGGCTGGCCCACCAGCGCTGTGGTGGAGCTGCCACTCATGATGTCGGTAACCCAGGTTCAGGAACCAGCCTAGGTCATCAGAGAGCCAGCTGGGGGGGGGGGTTGAGCATCCTAGGGGCACTCTCCTCCTCCTCCTCCTCCTCCGGGAAGGGAGGGTTGCAGTGCCTGCTGCGATACCACCACTTGGGTGACCACAAGTGGCAGTGTAGTCAGGAATGCCATGAGGGAGGGGAGGACGTTGGCTGGGGTCAGGAGCGGTGGCATATTTCTGTGTGAACATGTGTCCCTGGACTCCCCTGCATGCTACCATCCTTGGGGATTGAGAGAAAATGGAAAATGGACTCCGCATCCACTCCTGGTGATGGGCCCTGGTGCCTAGTAACTGGACTATCCCTGATAATCCTGGAGAGAACTGCCTGATGCAGCTCTGTGTAGGTAGAGAGAAGCTGAGGCTCTCTCCTTCCTTCTGGGGGTGGGGTGGGTAAACTGCTACAGGATGGGGCATGATTCTCCTAGAGGGCACTCAGAAGTGTGGCCGAGCAGAAAGGGCACCTTGGGAGACCCTGAGAGAAGGGGTTGATGCAGTGCTGGAAGGGGGCATAAACAGAGAAAATGAAAAAAAAAATAAAAATGTCAGCAGGATTGGTTCTCCTAATACTGTGTTTGACTACGTTTTGTGAAGAAGATATTTTTTTTAATCAACAAATTTTTTTTAGCATCATCTGTTCAGCTTCTCTACTACCCCTCCAACAGAATTCCTTTCCAGAATTAGGTCGGTGCCGTCCATACATATCAGTGAAGACAGCCCTGAGGAACTGACAGTGAGGGGCAAGTGACAAGCGATATGCCCAAGGATGCCATGTAGGAGCTGAAGTGTAAAAATAGTTTTTACGAGGTTGCTAGGCTCTCAGATCCTCTGAAAGTCTTTGCATCAGAACCTAAAATGTCTGCTGAAGGAGGGCTTTCCATGCAGATTTATCTGTATCCACAGTGACTGGTGTGATATCACTAACAAAATAGTGGTTCACAGAAACATTTCCCTCTGCTCTACCCACAGAGACTGGTACACTATCATTTTCCCAGCTGTGGTTCAGAGAAGTATCTACCCTCTAACCTACCAACAGATACTGGCATACTGACAATGTTGGACTGGGCCTCCAGGAGGCCTTTCCATATGCTCCCCACGAGTGGGTTCCTAACAAACATGCAAGCACTGAACATCCTTTCATGAAGTATTTTTCCTGTATTTTTTTCAAATGAAACAGGATTTTATTTCTACTCTGTGCAAGTTGAGATGGATAGAATGCACTGGAGTGGCTGGAACAACCTTGAATGGAGAAACCATACCACTGGGACAACCTTGAATGCAGCCAGAATACAAAACTGGGCTGTCCAGTGGTCAGGCACCAGCACATTCCACTGCCATGATGACCCAGATTTGTGAGTAGACAATGGGATGGGTCAGCACAGTGCATCTCGTTGACATGGTGACCTGGATTTGTGAATCGACAGTTCGATGTGCCAGCACCAATGCATCTTGCTGCCATGCTGGTTGTGACCCGGTATGTGAGTAGACTAGGAAAGCTAGCCTCATGAACCTTGAAGGGTAGGTTAGGGTAGTGCTGGATTTGGGAAGCTGGCCTCATGGCCCTTGGAGGGTAGGGTAGTACTGAGCTTGGCAAGCTGGCCTCATGGACCTTGGAGGGTAGGGTAGTGCTGGACTTGGGAAACTGGTCTCGCCAACCTTGGAGGGTAGGTTAGTGCTGTACTTGGCAAGCTGGCCTCATGGAACTTGGAGGGTAGAGTAGTGCTGGGCTTAGGAAGCTGGCCTCATGATCCTTGGAGGGTAGGGTAGTGCTAGGTTCAGGAAGCTGGCCTCATGGACCTTGGAGGGTACAGCAGTGTTAGACTTGGCAAGCTGGCCTTATGGCCCTTGGAAGTTAGGGTAGTGCTGAGCTCAGGAAACTGGTCCCATGGCCCTTGGACTGTAGGGTAGTGTTGAGCTTGGAAAGTTGGCCTCATGGGCCTTAATGGGTAGGGTAGTGCTGGGCTCAAGAAGCTGGTCTCATGGCCCTTAGATTGTAGGGTAGTGCTGGGTTTGGGAAGCTGGCCCAATGGATCCTGGAGGGTACCTTAGTGCTGGACTTGGCAAGCTGGCCTTATAGCTCTTGAATGTTAGGGCAGTGCTGGGCTCAGGAAGCTGGCCTCATGGTCCTTGAAGGGTAGGGTAGTGTTAGGCTCTGGAAGTTTCTTAAGTAAATTCAAGCTAAAGGGACTTACATCCATGATGCTTGCCAATCCCATAATGGCCAAAATTTAGTAGTTTTGCCACAGCAAAAGTTGTCACATCTGACTTTAAACTTATCCATATTCGTACCTTCAACCACAGTAGTTGGTAGGTAACAACCCTTTGCGTAAACCAGTGTTTCCTCAAATTAGTGTTCCACTTGGACAATTCCAGTTGCAAATTATGTCTCCTACTGTTAGTTCATCCAGATCTAAAAGTTAATCGCAGGTCTTGCCGCAGTGTGGTGTTGCTAATGATTTTGAACATCATGCACAAATCACCTCTAAGTCTTCTATAGTGTAGTGAGTATAAATTGAGTTTTTCCAATCTTTTATCATAAGGAATACTTTTCAGCCCAGATACATATTTGGTAGCTCTGCGCTGCACCCCCTCAACCTTGACCACACCTTCCCTATTTTGAGGTGACCACACCTGGGTGCAGTACTCCAGATGTGGCCTAACCAGGGCTCCATACAGAGGCATCAGGACATCCTCATTCCTGCTGGCAATATGCCTTAAAATGCAATTTAAGTTTTGATTAGCTTTTATGACCTGTTTCTTGCAGTGTATACTAAACTTTAGGTGGGATGTTATTTTCACTCCCAAGTCCCTCTCCTCACTAGTAACACATAAAGTGTTAGTTCCTATGGTGTATGTATAGTTTTTGTTATGGAGGCCAAAGTGCATAATCTTACATTTGGCAATGTTAAGTTCTAATTTGCTAGATTTGGTCCACTGATAAATTTCATCAATAGCCTTCTGCAGGTAGAGGGCCTCAGATGTGTCAGTCACAGTTCTACCCACTCTGCAATCATCAGTGAATTTGGAAATCCATATACTAGGGTCTATAAGTTTAAGAGTGGAGCCCCAACACGGATCCCTGTGGTACCCCGCTTGAGACGGTGACCTATCCGACAACACACCTCTCACTGTGACTCTCTGTTTCCTACCAGTTAACCATACTGTTATCCACCTTAAGATGTTTCTGTCTAGCCCTACAGTTACTAGTGTTTCTATTAACTCAGCATGGGGTAATTTATCAAACGCCTTGGCGAAGTCCATGAAAACCACGTCCACTGCATTACTCCATCCAGCTCAAGGTTAACTTTTTCATAAAAAGTAAGTAGATTTGTCTGGCATGACCTTGACTTAGTGAACCCATGCTGAACAGGATCACTCAAGCTGTTTTCTACTAAATAATCCATAATCATAGCTTTTAGAATCCCTTCCAATATTTTCCCTATTAGTGATGTAAGGCTTATTGGCCTAAAATTAGCTGGCTCAGAGCTATGCCCCTTTTTATGGAGTGGGACCACAGTAGCAGCCCTCCAATCCTGTGGGACCTCATCTCTATCAAGAGAGGTCTGGAACAGGTAAGTCAGTGGGAGTGTCAAGGGATCTGCCAACTCATGTAAGACTCTGGGATGAATGTTGTCTGGTCCTGGGGATTTGTTAGTGTCTTATTTGTTCAGTCTGGTCCTAACCTCCTCTGGTTTTATGATAATTTGCCCTGGAATAGTTTCTAGTTTAGCATATAAGGGAGGATTAGCTCCAGTGTTAAAATGGAGCAAAAATAACTGTTTAGAATGTCAGCGGTCTCTTTTTCAGATGCCAGTTCACCAATAGAGTTTTTAAAGGGGCCCAACATTATTGAGTTGCTCTTCATGCAATTTATATATGAGAAAAATTACTTTTTATTGTCCTTAACCTTGGAAGCCAAGATAACTTCTTGTTGAGCTCTGGCCTCATGGCCCTTGGATTGAAGGGTAGTGCTGGGCTTGGGAAGCCGGCCTTGTGCCTCTTGGAGAGTAGGGTAGTGCCTGGCTCTGGAGGATGGCCTTGTGCCTCTTGGAGGGTAGGGTACTGCCTGGCTCTGGAGGCTGACCTTGTGACTCTTTGGAGGTAGAGCAGGGTAGTGATGGGTTCAGAAAGGAGGCCTTGTGCCTCTTGGAGGGTACAGTAGTGCTGGGCTCGGGAGGCTGGCCTTGTGGCCTTGGAGGGTAGGGCAGTGCTGAACACGGGAAGCTGAACTCATGGCCCTTGAAGGGTAGAGTAATGCTGGGCTCAGGAGGCTAATTTTGTGGCCATTGGAGGGTAGGGTGGTGCCAGACTTGGGAGGCTGGACTCGTGGCCCTTGGAGGTCAGGATAGTGCTGGGCTTGGGAAGCTGAACTCATAGCCCTTGGACTGTAGGGTAGTTCTGGGCTCAGGAAGCTGGATGCATAGCCCTTGGTGGGCTTGGGAGACTGGCCTTGTGGCACTGGGATGATAGGGTAGTGCTGGGCTCAGGAGGCTGACCTTGTGGCCCTTGGAGGGAAGGGGAGGACAGGGCTTGGCTCAGGAGGCTGGTTGTATTGCCCTGGGAGAGTAGGTAGTGCCAGACTTGAGAGACTGGACTCGTGGCCCTTGGAGAGTAGGGTAGTGCTGGGATTGGGAAGCTGAACTCATGGCTCTTACTTGGTAGGGCAGTGCTGGGCTCATGAAGGTGAACTGATGGCTCTTGGACTGTAGGATAGTGCTGGGCTCAGGAAGCTGGACTCATGCTCCTTGGAGAGTAGGGTAATGCTGGGCTTGGCAGGCTGGCCTCGTGGCCCTGGGAGGGTTTTGCTGGGCTCAGGAAGCTAACCTTGTGTCCCTTGGAGGGTAGGGTAGGGCTGGGCTCAGGAGGCTGGCCTTGTAAACCTGGGAGGGTAAGGTAGTGTTGGGCTCGGAAGGCTGGACTTATGGCCCGGGGAGGGTAGGGTAGTGCTGGGCTTGGGAAGCTGGCCTTGTGGCCTTTGGAGGGTAGGGTAGAGCTGGGCTCCGGTGGTTGGCCTCATGGCCCTGAGTGGGTAGGGCAATGCTGGGCTCAGGAAGCTGGTCTTGTGACCCTTGGACTATAAGGTATCGCTGGCTTGGGAGGCTGGCCTCGTGGCCTCGGGAGAGGAGGGTAGTACTGCCATGTAGTAATGTTCCATGATGGAAGGGTGGCGCCTAGTTAGCATCAGCATTATGACCCTCTGCAGTTGGATGGGGAGCTTGCTGCTCTGCAAAGGAGTTGCTGAATGCGTGCAACACCTGTCTGAGATCTGCTTGCTGCCATGCAGGAGGGGGCCTCAAGAAATGGGGAAATCATACTTAACCTTGCAACCACCAAAATTAGCAGCCTAATCTGACATGCTGCTCTGCTGATATGACAGTATGCCACAAAATGGGGGAGGATACCTGCATCTCCCAAACCTAAGCATGCTGCTTACTGAAATGCTGAAATATAGTATGCCAGAAAAGGTTAAGGTGTTGCTTTTAAATGTTTGTGTTGTCTCTCATTTGCCTCAGAACTAAGGTAACTGCTGTCAAAACTAACAGCAGTTCACTGAAATAGAAAATACTAGCATAATCAGATAGCACCACAGCATTAAGGTAGCACCACGTCACCGATGTCAAAGAATTTCAACAAGTGCATATTGCTGTAATGCAGACACCCCCAGCAGCACTGGCCCACTGACATCATAGCCTGTCAACAAGTGACATACTGCTTTAATATAGACCCCCCCAAGCACCTCCGCACTGACATAACACTATGTCAACAAATGGCATACTGCTTTAATGCAGACCTTCCCCCCAGCACCACCACCCCACTGGTATCACAGCAAGTCAACAAGCAGCATACTGCTTTAATGCATACCCTGCACCCAGCAGCACCATCCCACCAGCATCACAGCATGTCAACAAGCCACATCCTGGTGTAATGCTGACGCCCCCAGCAGCATCACCCACACCAGCATCAGACCATGTCAATAAGTGATATACTGCTTTAATGCAGCTCTCTCAGCAGCACCCCGCACCACCACCACCATCACAACATGCCAACAAGCGGCATCTTGCTTTAGTGCAGACCCCCAGAGCAGCACCACACTTACCAGCATCACAGCATATCAGCAAGTGGCATACTGCTTTAATGCAGATATCCCCCCCAGCAGCACCACCCCACATGGGCATCACAGCATATCAGCAAGTGGCATACTGCTTTAATGTAGATATCCCCCCAGCAGCACCACTCCACATGGGCATCACAGCATGTCAGCAAGCGGCAGACTGCTTCAGTGCAGAACCTCCCTCCCAAGCAGCACCACCCCACCAACATCACAACATGTCACCAAAGCATACTGCTTTAATGCAAAATCCCCCCAGCAACAGCCCCTACTAGCAGGATAGCATGACAGCAAGTGGCAAACTTCTTTAATGCAGACACCCCTCTGCAGTACCACCCCACCACCATCACATTATAACAGCAAATGGCATACAGCGCTAATGCAGAAATCACCTAGCAGCACCACCCCAACATCACATGTCAGCAAATGGCATACAGCTTTAATGCAGATACCACCCAGCAGCACCACCCCAACATCACAACATGTCAGCAAATGGCATACAGCTTCAATGCAGACACCACCCAGCAGCACCACCACCCCAACATCACAGCATATCAGCAAATGGCATACAGCTTTAATGTAGAAACCACCCAGCAGCGCCACCCCAACAACATCACAACATATCGGCAAATGGCATACAGCTTTAATGCAGACTCTCCCAGCAGCACCACCCCAACAGCATCACAGCATGTCAACAAGTTGCATATTGTTTGAATGCAGACCCCCCCCCAACATCACAGCATGTCAACAAAACCAGATAAAAACCCTCTTACTTGCCCCTCCTTCTGCCCTATCTCAGTACTGAATACCGATTAAAAGCTTTGTATGGCTATTCTCGCTGGAAGATTGGATAAGGACTTCCCTACCCTGATAGGCAGAGATCAGACAGGGTTTGTGCACTGTAGAACCACTAATGATAACTCCCTTGGGGGGGGGGGCACTGTGGAGCCCAAGCTGAACGGCAACAGATTTTACAGTTCCTTTAATAACTACAGTGATCGATTAAATCATCCTTTTAAGTACCTTGAAACTGATTGTGGTAGCACCAGTGGACAGAGCAATATCAGATTCTCTAGAAATGGGCAATCTTAGGTACAATAAAGGGACTGGTGGAGCTGAAAAAGGCAAGGGGTCTAGTGGAGCCCAACCCTCATGGCACACTGTGGAGTCATTGGCCAGGGCAGAACAAGCTTCAGGTGACACAGTGGCATTACTTGGTCTGAAGCTTCAAAGACTATCTTCCTCTGCTTTGGATTTAGCCCAGAAAGTGGTTGGTTTCAATAGCAGCGTGTTGCTTCTTGAGACCAATATGGACGGACTGAAGGGCGAGAAGGCTGAGGTCCATAAGCAAGTGGACACCTCCTTGAGTACCACTACCCTAATGACTAAATAAAACCAGCACCCGTGAACATGATTGGAATCCTTGGAGAACCAAACTAGATCAGCCAATATACGGATTATTGGCTTACCAGGGGTTGTGAAGGGGATCATCCAGTGATGTTTGTTCAGGAATGGCTCACCAAAAAGTTAGTACCGGAGGGAGTAGTGAGTATACTGGCCATTTGGAAAGCCTATTGGATCACACCTAGAGGCTGCCCACAGAACTCTGAAGAACCTAGGACTCAGATGGTGGTGATGGCAAGAGTTGATATCAGAGACCACATATTGCAGTACACTTGTAGAGAGGACCTATCATGTAGGATGACCTACTGTACAAGTCCATGTCTTTCCTGACATACGTTATGTCACATGGCAATGTCAGAAAAATCTGATGGAGTTTGACATTCCTTGAGAGAGGCTAGTGTGCCTCATCCTACAGGGGCGTAGCCAGAATTTTTTTTTGAGGGCGGGGTTTAAATATGAAATGTTTGAAAAGGGACAAATAAAAGCCGGGGGTGGCCCCCAGAAGCTCTGGGGGTTGTACATGTTCTGTGGTGAGTTTTGGGGGGTTTCTTGAAGAAAACATACACTATTGTTACATGTTCTCCACTCCTAATTGCATGGTAAACATTTTTTTTTTCACATGGAATCAGGGTTGTGGGGGACTCTGGCTGTCATAACAGTCTACAGAACCTCCAATGGTTGTGGACAACTGGTTATCTAACAGTGCCATCAACCATTCATGTGGTTCTACCAGCTGTGTTAGTAATGCCGCCCAGTAACAAGGCATTGTACCACTATGGACATGGATTATGGTGGAATGTCATGCCACCAGCACCAGGTCACCATCCATAACTCACCCATGTTTTCTGCTATGGTGTCCTAGTTGTCCCATCCCCCCAATGTTACTAATGTGCAAGCGTGTGCCCCTTTTGTATATTTGTATGTCAAAAATGAGCAGTTATATGTACTGTGTGAGCTGTTTAAATTATTTATGGGACTTTCATCTGTTTAATTGTACTACTCAGCGAGACAGGGGCTCGGGGGAACTGACTGCTGAGGTCACATCTAGAGGCGGGGACTTGCATCATTTAAATACCCACACTGCTCGCAAGTTGTAATATAGCCCGACTTGCACCATATTCAGCCTGCTGCTCTTGCTATCCTGAAAAATTCCCCCTACTAAATCCCAGGAAGACACCACGAGAGTGAAAGACTGTGTGAGCTGTTTAAATTGCTTCTGGGACTTTCACCTGTTTAATTGCACTGCTCAGCGAGATGGGGACTCGGGGGAGCTGACTGCTGAGGTCACATCTAGAGGTGGGGACTTGCACCATTTAAATTCCCGCACCGCTCGCAAGCGTAGCGAGAGCTTTGTGAGAGGCGCATGCACCACTCCTAGAAGGAAAATAACTTTAAATTCCTTCTTGGTGGATTTGGTTTGTAAGTAATTTACTGTAAAAGAAATTTAATTGGCATTAGTGAGAAGGGCATGTTAGCTCCTATAGGAGAGAACAGACTTGTTGTGGGTCTTGTTACGTTAGGCTGTTTCTTATAAATATTGGTCTAAAGGGGATTGCCTGGTTTAAAGAGAGGTTTTTAATAGTTGTTTTAAGAATATACGTACATGAAGTTAAGAGTAGTAGTCTTTTTGAAATATATCCTACCAACATTAAACTAGAGGTATCATAATGCATATAGGAAATCTGCTGGGGTTGATGCTGTTTGTTTGTTCAATAAATAATTTTTGCACAAATTTGAAAGTTTCAAATGAAATGGGCTATTAGTGGTCAACCCATTCATTAATAAAAATTCAAGGAGAAAGTTTGGGTTCCTTGAAATCAAGAAGAAATGAGTTTTCAAGTAAATGGACAATATACTGTTTAGCTGACCAGATAAGACAATTGCAGGCTTATGATATACATAGGAACATGTGCTCATATAACATCAAGTATGCCCTACTCTTAATACTGGTGGGGGGTTGACATATAATTAAATCCTGGACCTATGAGGAGAAAGGAGACAAAATTAAAAGTTATTCATGATAACGCTAGGAGCTTGGCCCCAAAAATGGATATAGTGGAAATGCTGGTCGAAGACCAAAAGCCATATATTGCAGGTTTTTCAGAAACCTGGCTTACAAATAAAGTAGAAAATTGCTAAATAGGATTGGTAGGTTATCAACTATATCATTCAGATAGGATGAGTAGAAGGGTTGGGAGGGGGTCATTTTATATATAAAAAATTCACTGGGTCCAGTAACTGTCATAATTTCAAAGTTCTTGTAATAAAGTGCCATTGTATTTTTAACTTCCACCTAGACAGCCATCAGAGAGGGGTAGATGGGACCTTGGTTTAATATGTCATGAGAGGGATGGCTACTCCACTATTAGAAACTGGGTTAGTGAATTCTAGCTTTCCCTTTGGCTAAGACACCGATCTTAGCAGGCAGGTATTTCGTGATAGATGCCCGCTTAAAACATGTTCCTTTTCAGGGTGCCCCATTACTTAGGATGTTTTTGGGCACCCCAAATTTTTAAACAGTGTCGCCGCCTTGTTTTCTGCCTTGCTAATGGGAGACAGAGCAAGGCAGCCCCAGCCGAGAAATCACATCACCCACAGACCCTGTAAACTATCGCAAAGCCACTACAGCTTAAATTAAGATTAAAAATACTTTCTTTTCTGTGCCCACGATACCGTCACTATAGCAACAGTAGCTCCACTTCACATTGCTCTGAAGATCGCGCTCTCACAGCGAAGTGTGACAGGTAACGTTTGCTCTCTTCCCGCTTGACAAATATAAAAGAGTAAAACTTCTATTCTGTGCCTGCATTCTTTTATTGTGTTGCTCCTTTACTCAGTCTCTCCCCCCCAAAACATCATGCCGGAGGCCCCTGTCTCAACCCGTAACTCTTTTTTAACGGTTTTCTATTTTTAAGTAGCAGCGTTATCTCAACGCTAATAGAACCACATTTCCAGGATGTACTCGTGCTCCACTCCACCACCACCCTCAGTCAGTGCCCGCTGCACACATGCCAGATACATTTAAATGCCAAGCATTTAAAAATCTGTTAAGGGCTGGGGGGGGGGGATAAGGCAATACCTGTACTGTTGGAACTGATCGCCGGCATTACTGACCTCTTCCGCTCTGTTCATCTCCCGATATTTTGCAAGCAATCCCATACCACCATACAAAACCCTCTCAAGATTGATTGCCTAACACAATAATGCTAATCAATGGGGGGAAAACAAAAGGACAGCAACCACAGCAATAAAAAAATAACATACTGTAATAATGCTAATCCGTGGGGAGAGGGGGCACAAGATAAACAGAAGCTGAAGGTATACACTGTTGCTAAGTGGAAGGGCATGGCATCCAACCCAGTACCTGAAAACAAAATTCAGCAGCGCCATCTAGTGAATGCAATGATAAACACAGAATCAAAGGGACTACTTAACACAAAAATTACCTTATTAATAAAATAAAGCATTTAACCTATTTCTTAAAAAAATCGATAAACTATTTATTTCGAAAATAAAACAAAAAAAAAACATTTTCTAAGCACAATAATACCCTCTAGGGTGGGCGGTATGGACAATACCGGACCTTCCAGGGTCTATTAGGCCCTCTGCCTGCGGCGTCGGGGCTCATTACATCCCTGGGCAGTCCTGTATTGCCCAATACCGCCCACCCTGTCGGGTATTATTGCTTGCATATAGCACCACCCAGAACTGCACTGCCATGCCAAGGCTGAATACAAACCCAAACAAACATGTAAAAACAGCACACATAAAGACAATAAATTCAAAGAAATGTAATTCATGCAGACTGCCAGATTCAAATATACCATTGCTTGTAGACACTAGTCCAGGCACAATTCTCAAAGAGCCCTTAGATCACCACAATTTGCAGTGATCTAGGGCTGTAGTGCATCAGGGACCCTGCACTCAATTCTGTAAAAGCAGGGATCTTTGGGCCAAAAACCCAGGAGTTGCCGCACCCACAGGCTAGTGCCAAACCATAGGTGCACCTGTGGGACTTGCCACAGGGATCTGGCTCTCCTCCACACCTAGCACAACACTAGAGGGACTGGAATGATTGGGAGGGGTGAAACAAGTTTTCCAGGAGTGATCCAGTGGCAGAAGGGGTGCCATAGGGCAAGTTGGGGAGACATGAGAATTTGGGGGGTGTTGTGGAACCCAGTGAGGAAGCCATTCATATAACTATTAAGCTAATTGGATGGTACTACAGGGGTGGGATCCAGGGACAAACAGTACTGGTGGCTGGGGCTGCTGTCAGGGCAAAGCCCACCTGTGGCCATGGCATTGTTTGTCCCTGGACCTGCCCCTGTGGTACCATCCCATTAGCTTAATGGTCATATAAATGGCATCCCCTCTGGGTGACACATCACTCCCTGGCATGCCCACCATTACCCCAACATCCCTATGGTAACCCATGCACCTTCAGCACTGAGCCCCCCCCCCCCCACATTTAGAGCCTCCCATTTCACCACCATGTGTAGCACTGGCGTAAGGGGCTTAGATCACCTCCTAGATGGTCTAACTTGAGCCCCTTTTTGTGCCAATGGTAGGGTTTCCAGAATACCAATAAAGGGGATGTTGCATCCCTGCTGTGGCACTTGCCCCCTTGCAACCTTGTGCACCTGATCGTGTGATACAACCATGGCACAAAGGGACTTTGTTACAGCAGCTTCAGGAGTTGATGCAGCTGCGTTACAACTTCCTGATTGACACAAACCATTTTTCAGGGTCTTGGTGAAAACATCATAGAGTTGTTTTAAGACTCAACAGGTTGAGAGCTCCTGATTAAATTAGAAGTATTCTGCAGTTCCATAAGAAACAAATTAAAGTAGTCATGTACCTTATGGTTTATCCATCAAAATGTATGTTAATAAAAATGACAGAATTCTAGGGTAGCCAGAGTATGTTATAAAATTAAATGTTTCCAGCAAGCCTCCCCTTGCTCCCATGCTGTTCTGATTTAATAGGGATGGAAATTTAAACCAAAATAAGCCAAATCAATTTTCTGGTCACAAGTTTTATAAAGCATGGCATCTGAATTTATTGTATTTGCAATAATTTTGATCACTTTATGGTATTCTGCAAATGGACGTACAGTAAATTGTTACAAAATGTGGTAATGGTATACAAAACCCTTTGCCACCTGAAAGTGCCACAAATAATTTGTTTCTAATATCTTGCTGGTGTCTGGCACTCCTTTCCATGGTAATCCACCCACCCATTCAGAGGTAAGTACTGTGGACCCTTCTAAAAGCCTCCTTAACCTTACCCCCATGGTATAGCTCGCCCTGTCCCAGATTAGGCAGACTTGAAAAAGAATCTGGTGGGGGAGGTAGCAGGGCATCCCTTGCTGGATGGGTTCAGTGGCACTTGGTATAGTGGTGGGCAGTTTATCCACTCAGTTCACTTCCAGCACTTTTGTTCTCTCAGCCTCGCTCCCCCTTGACCACCTGAAATCCTCTCAAACTCCTCTCCAGAAGTGAGCCCACTTCTCTGGCCACCCAGAGTCCCTATTATGCAGCCCATGGACTGCCTTGCTATCACTGCTCCCCCAGGCACACCATGGGGGCAGTGCTGCGGTGGGAACCTCCCACGCTCATACCTAGAGGAGAGCGACCTGAAGGATGCTGGCTCTTCCACTGCTGAATTTTGCAGGGAATGTGACACATGGCTCTTCAAGTCATTGTACTGTCAAGCTGATCATACAATCTTTTTATAAAAAGGGTGATGAAATCCTAGCAATCTTGATTGTCCAAGAGAAGCATTGTTCAGAGCATTCATATTAATATCCATAAATGTGCTCTGTTTGAACAATCTGGTACAACTATTAATGTGCTGCCAGATATGTAAAACTTGGGAATAAAACTGTGTTTGCTCTAAGTGATCTTACTAGATTAAAAGTTGACTTGCTGTTTTTTTTGGGGGGGTGGGTGAGGGATTTTCATTATGGCACCATAAATCAGTATTAATAAGAAAGCAAATGTCTAATGCACAGTTGAAAGAATATTAGGGATTAAATTATGGTAAATATGTAGGGCTCTATTTTCATAAGAAGCTATGCACGAAGGTGGCCGAGGTACCTGCTAAAGACGTGTAAACTGGCTGTGTGGACCTACATACAGTCGTGGCAAAAATATTGGCGCCCTTGCACTTTTTCAAATAACTCACAATTTCCTCTAAACATAAGTTGAAATTAACAACAGTACAGTATTTGGTCTCCATAATTCTTTATTTCTCTGTTAATATTACAGAACCTTGTTTTTGATTCAGAATTTAATATATCCTTTTAAATCAGAAAATGAAAAGAAATGGCATTAACAAAATTATTGACACCCTAGACTTAATATTTGGTAGCACAGTCTTTGGTCAAAATAACTGCAATCAACCACTTCCTATAGCCATGGATGAGCTTCCTGCACCTCTCTACTGGCAGTTTGGCCCACTCTTCTTGTGCAGACTGCTCTAGTTCTCCCAGATTTGAAGGGTGCCTTCTCCCAACTGCTGTTTTCAGATCTCTCCACAGGTTTTCAATGGGATTTAGATCTGGACTCATTGCTGGCCACTTCAGAACAGTCCAGCATCTTGTCTTGAACCATCCTGGGTGCTTTTTGAAGTGTGTTTGGGGTCACTGTCCTGCTGGAAGACCAATGACCTTCGATGGAGACCTGGTTTTCTGACACTGGGTTCAATATTGCACTCTGAAATGGCCTGGTACTCTCTAGATTTCATGATGCCATGCGCACGTTCAAGGCACCCAGTGCCAGAGGCAGCACAGCAACTCCAAAACATCACTGAACCTCCTCCATGTTTGACTGTAGGGAAGGTGTTCTTTTCTTTGAAGGCTTCATTTTGTTTTCTGTGAACCTAGAGATGATGTGCTTTACCAAAAAGCTCTAATTTGGTCTCATCTGTCCACAGGACATTCTCCCAGAAGGATTTTGGCTTGTTCAGGTGTGTTTTGGCAAACCCCAGTTGGGCTTTCTTATGTCTTTCTCTCAGCAGTGGGGTCCTCCTGGGCCTCCTACCATATAACCCCCTTTCATTGAGTTGATGACGGATGGTGCGAGTTGAAACTGTCGTACCTTGTGTCTGAAGGTCGGCTTGAATCTGTTTGGCAGTTGATCGACGTGCTTTCTCCACCATTCGAACAATCCTGCACTGCAATCTTCGATCAAGTTTTCTCTTGCGGCCACGTCCAGGGAGGTTGGCTACAGTACCATGGGCCTTAAACATCCTGATAACATTATGTATGGTGGAAACAGGAACATCAAGGTCTCTGGAGATTGATTTGTAGCCTTGAGATTGTCCATGCTTGGCTACAGTCTTCTGTCTGACCTCCTCAGACAACTCTCTGGCTGTCTTTCTTTTCTCCACGCTCATTGCGGTACACACAGTGACACAAAACAGGAGAATGAGTCCTTTTCTCTATTCAAAGTGGTTGAATGAGTGATTTTTATATTGCAGGCACCTGCAACTCACCACAGGTGAGTTCAGTTCCAAAGTGAAGGAGAATCACCTGCTTGGAAATCTAATTTTTCAAACCACTTCTAAAAGGTGCCAATAATTTTGTCCGGGCCATTTAAGGATTTCTGTGTGGAATAAGCTAAGACTTAGTAAATTTTTCTGCTTTTTGTGTTTTATTCCACTGCAAACCAAAGAAATACATATGTGGATACCAAAATATTTTTTAATTTCAACAATTTTCTGGAAGGAATGGTGCATTATTAGAAAAAACTACAAGGGTGCCAATATTTTTGGCCACGACTGTAATTCGTTAACCTGGTCTGTCTGTCTGTGGTCACTCCCCATATTTATTTATTTAAGAGATTTACCAGGAAGGCATACTGTGCAGAGTACCGCTTGATTCCAGATGCGCCCTGGGGTAGGGGGTTACAAGAGTGCAGTAAATAAGACAAAACAGTACATACATAATTAGCAGATAGAACAGACAGTGGCCCAGTAGGACGGGTGCAGTAACTGAGATGCATAACGGTTCATACAAATATGAAGAGTATTTCAGGCAGTGATGTAGTAGGATGGAAGAAATTACAACAATTACTTAGTGTGATCAAAAATTAGATTACATACTATATGGGTAAAGCGTGCGTATCGTACAGCAACAGTAGTAGTTTCAGTAGCATATAGTACCATTAAGAAACAGATACATGCATAGCAGCTTGGAGGGTCTGACACAAGTGGAGAGGCGAACACCAGCGGGCATTCAATTAGAAGCCTTTTTCCACTGGCACGCATCCTGTATTCCTATGAGGAAATATTAACATAGGTACATGCTTGAACAGTAGCCCTCAGCCCTTGCTGCACATTTGGAGGGCTGGGGGCAGTGAGATGGAGGGTTGCTTGCCCTACCATGGCACCTGCCACTGGTTGGAGGGGTAACATAGCTGCTATGGGAGGATCCTTGCATGTTTAGCCTGCACCCCCACTCTACTGGCACTCTGCTTCCTGGTGCTGGGGTAGTGAATGGCACATAACAATGCCCCACCCCAGATCACTTTCCAGTTATGGCCCTGCATGCAGTGTTGCACATGGTCAGGGTATCTGGTATGTAAAAGGGGCATGAGCCCCTTTCATACATAATGCAGGGGTATGACAGTAAACCAACTACATGGCTGTCTGACTTAGGGGTCCCTATGTGCTGCATATCTGCAGCACATAAGCATAGTGTATAGGGTCCCATAGGTGCAGTTTCTGATTTGTGGTTGCTCCTGTTATGCTATTAGGAGAAATCTACTTTTTTCAAGATGTGCAAATTCAAACTGTAAGTCTTGCGCTATGTGGAAGGGGTTAATTCAATTAATTCAACCAGTGGTATACAAATGATTTTAATGTGTATTGTGTCCTATGAAAAGGGTAGCTATTTGGCTCATCCCCGATAAACAAAAAAATATATACTGGGTGCCCAGTATTAGGTTCCCACTTCCTTCTGGTCTAGTCCTGTTTTTTTATTTTATTTTAGTTAGATATTGACCACTCAAAGACAGGCTCATTTACGTGATGCACCTAGTTTCCAAGAGGGTCCTTGGGGGAACATAATTTGAGCAGAGTTGAATCAGGGTATCTAGGTGCAAGTATGTATTGTTCAGTGACAGTGTCAAACCTTACCTGGCTGGCTTCAATTTAGCTCCCTCCAGGCTCCTGTCTGAGTCCAGTCAGATGAAGGCTTCAGAATTGGATGGGGGGGGGGGCGACGACTGTAGGAGAGGCCCGAGAGAGGGACCGAGCGAGTCAGGCAGCAACAGACTGCAGGCCTGGCTCCTACTCGCGAATTGCGATGGTGACTACATCCACCCGCAGACATGCCCGCTGCTAAATTACTCAAGTGACTGTTGAGGAGGTGCCTCAGGGCAGGCTCAGCTCCACACAGCTACTGGGTGGTGACTACGAGTGGCTGAGGCTCCCAAATATAAATATTACAGTTTACAGTCCCATGACTCCTGTTTCTATCTTCAAGTTCGATGAGGTAGTCACTCTCATATCCCCCTCTCTCTCAGAAAAAAAAATAGCATAGTAGTGCATGTGGTAGTGTGCCAAGCTACCAAATACACGTTGGCCAGCTTAATTGACTGATGATATGTTGAGAGGAGGAGCCAAGGGGGAGGGGGAGGAGGAGGAGCGCGAGGGCAACTACCCCAGGCAGCACACAGCACACTGAGCAGCAACGGGCACTGAAGCACAAATTTAAAGGGTCAATTAATATTTTAAATGCATTTTGGAGGTCATTTCGGGGGGTGTTTGAACACCCTAAACACCCCCTTGCCTACGCCCTGGGGGTGTTTGAACACGCTAAACACCCCCCTGCCTATGCTCCTGTCATCCTATGATATACCTGGCCCATCTTAGGATCATATACCAGGGTAAGGTATGTATTTTCTTGGGCCGTGTGAAAGCTGCTAAGTAGGTGACTAGAAAGGAGGCTAAAGTCAAGGCTAGATGCCAAGGCTAGACCGGAGGAGGAAGACAGTGCCGAGGCCATAGGGGAACACATGAAGATGTGGATTTATTACCACAGTCTGTTACTCCTAGCAACAAAGTTTTTGCTGTCTTGACTGTTGAATGATTTATCAGCCAGTTAGCCTTTTCTAAAATGATTTGGGACACTAATGTTCATTTTATGTGGATATTTCGTATCTGTTGTTCTTATCACTGTGTTGGCTAATCTGGGCCTGGGTTTCTCGGGTCCAGTAACCATAATCATATTGTTTCACTGTTGCTATTGTTACTGATTATCCTCAGAATCTCAGTTTCAAGGTTTCCTTGGGGGGGGGGTGATTATCCAATAATGTTGGATCTATTGGTATTGGTCCTTGGGGATTACAGAAGGCATGAGGGTCAGAACTGTTAATTATGTTTTAATGCATTTCTGCTGCTTGAAGGAATTTTGAGGTGAAGATTCACGTTAGAGATAATAACATGGCACCATTAGTCCCTACCGGAATGTGTTCTTTTGGACTTTTATTGCTGGACAATTCTTTACCTTTCAGAATAGCCATGTTGTTCTAGGTCTCACAAATGCAGCATGTATGGAGATTTACTTTAGAATTATTATTATCCGGTATCCCCTCAATGATGTATCCTTATATAGTGACTACATATCTTCCTTTTGATTAATGGATGTAGGTCCTGGAAATGTATGCCCCTTTTGGACTGCTTACTACATGCTATACCTTCGTTATGTAAAAGGTAAATTCAAAAAATAAAGTTTAAAAAAAAAATGTTAACACCCACAGAACTCTGCACCTCCTCACCCGGATGCAGAGGTCCTCCATCCTTTCACTCTTGCTCAGTCTAGATGTTGAGAAGGCATTTGACCGGGTGTCCTGGCCATTCCTGTACCTGGTGCTGGGGTGGCTGGGACTCCCCGCTTTCCACATTCAGTTACTTCAAAAGATTTACACCACACCACATGCTTGTGCCAAGGTAAATGGTCACCCCTCAGAGGACTTCATACGTTACAGCTGCACCCATCAGAGCTGTCCATTATCTCCCCTTTTATTCACAGTCTATATAGAACCACTTGCACAGGCCATATGAGAGACAGACCAGTTCAGAGATGCTCAAGCAGGGAGGGAAGGGGAGGAGTACTGAATTGCTCCATATGCAGATAACATTTCCCTACCCTTGGGTGAAAGGCCCATGGCCTGGCTTGAACTGGAAAGGGAGT
Organism: Neoceratodus forsteri; assembly: GCA_016271365.2. Classification (NCBI taxonomy): domain Eukaryota; kingdom Metazoa; phylum Chordata; order Ceratodontiformes; family Ceratodontidae; genus Neoceratodus; species Neoceratodus forsteri. The sequence continues at coordinate 650,822,214 of CM057450.1, read as the reverse complement.
TTCTCTGTAATACGGAGAATATCAAGAATGTTTATAATTCTACACCTGTACAGGACTTACACAGAGATGCCAACCCCGGGTTATATTACCAGTTACAGATAAATGTTCTTGGATTCAGGATTAAGGTCCTTCATTGATCTGCAGACTATCTTTGGCCTGAGACAGAAGGAGTTCTTCAGATACCTGCAGGTTCACCATTTTTACCAGTCCCCACCTCTGGGGGCTCACACCACTACATCGCACCCTGCAATGTGCTTCCTGTGCTTTTTTAAAACAGGGATCCTCCTCTCATATGATTTCACACATCTAGCAGGTGCTCCAGGACACCCTGGGAGACTCCTACCAGGAAGTAGCTCAGAGATGGGAGGAGGAAATGGGAGTGGCTGTCCCACTGGACACCTGGCACCGAACATGTCTCACCACTGGAAAGGTGACCAGCTCTCATCAATGGCAGAAGTATAGTTGGAAGCAATCGGTCCACAACTGTAAAACACCAACTATCACAGTACACTGTTCCCTATCCCACTCTGATGCTTGCTGGCATAACTGCATTGAATCCCGAGCAACACACACTCATATATTGTGTACCTGTCCAGTTCCATGCTCTTTTCAGGATCTTGAAAAGGAACTAACAGAACTGCATAACAGGCCCATCCTGCTATCCTTAGAATTACATTTATTCCTGCAATTTCCACATGGACTTTGGGACACACATGCCTAGTACCTGCTCAGTATCCTCCTTACAGCAGCAAGAATGTTGATCGCATGCCAGTGGTTAACACTCGAGCCACCAGACATCCTGGCCTAGTGCACTCTGGTAGTAAAACTTATACTATGGGAAAAATTACTTTGTCTGTTAATGATCGCTCTAAGAGGTTTAACTCCAGATGTACCTCCTGGCTACTTTACACCATAAACAAGGATCCAACTTTGGTACCTTGACACTACACCCAGAGAGTGACTCAGACTGGTACCCCCCCACCAGTTCTGCCCTCCCCATACTAAGAAACCTAGATATACAACTGAATAGGTATTCTGCTGGTCCTCCCTTCTCCACTGGAAGTATTCAGGGGATCTGCCTCCCTCCTGCACCTACCCCCCCCATCCCACGACGGCATTTTTCTTAATGTTTGAAAACCTCCTTTGATGGATCACAATATTATTTGCAAACTCTTACCAGACATAGAGTGCACTCTTTATCTGTGCGTTTGTCATTTCTGAACTAACTGATCCACTGAGGGGGTTCTACACAGGTTCTGCATCATGGATGACTTCTACCGGCCTGTACTGACATTATTGCACTGTATTTCTTATTGTAGATCACTGCAAAAATGTTAATACGAACTATACTTACAAAACAAAAAAAAATCACAGCATGTCAACAAGCAGTATACTGCATTAGTGCAGAGCCGCCCAACCAAGCTGCACCCCCCACACACCGGTATCACAGCATGTCAACCAGTGGCACACTGCTTTAATGCAGCAACCCCCAGTGGCCAGTAGCACCCACCACTGACACTGATCTTCCAGGAGGGGAGGGATGTTGGCCTGGCCTTATACTGCCACCAGGTGGAGGCCTGGTGGTAGTGCAGCCTGGGCAGCAAGAAGGGAGGAGGCTGTGGAAATGTCATTTGTGTTTGCCTCTAGATGCACGCTTGATGTCCTGCAGCAGGGGCAGGAGACAACCAAGAAAATGAATGCTGGGGGCTTAATGAAGCCTTGCCCACTCATCTTGAGTCCACGCTGTCATCCAGTGACCTCACCGATCATCCGCTGTAGATAATTATACTGGAAGGAGGATGGTCATCCCCTCTCCTGCCCTGCCATAGGTGGGGGGATTCAAAAGGGAACAACAGACCACAGTGAGTACTGGGCAGAGGAGTCCTGGCTCAGGAAAGTGAGGACAAGGCTGATTATTTGCCTCTGGACTAAGGCGATATAAACACCTTTGGGGAAAAAAAAACACATGCCAATACCAGAAAGGGATCCATTGTTTACTGTAATGGTAGCCACCGACATACCCAGACTCCCTTCCATGGATCCCTGCTGGCATGATGGCAGAGAGATCAGCTGAGGGAACAACAGGTCACTGAGCAGATAGCCTGACAGAGGGTGTGGAAGGTCACAAAGGGAGAGGTGATTGAGTGGCTGCTGGGCAGACAGCCTGGCAGAGGGAATGGAAGGCAGCACAGAGAGAGGTGACTGGGTGGTCATGGGGCAGATTGCCTGAGAGAGGGAGTGGAAGGTGGCACAGGGAGAGGTGACTGGGTAGTTGTTGGGCAGATGGCCTGACAGAGGGAGTGAAAGGTGGCACAGGGAGAGGTGATGGGGGGGGTTGGTGTGCCGATGGCCCGGCAGAGGAAGTGGAAGGTGGCACAGGGAGAGATGACTGGGTGGTCATTGGGCAGATGGCCTGGCAGAGGGAGTGGAAGGTGGCATAGGGAGAGGTGATTGGGGGGTTGGTGTGCCAATGGCCTGACAGAGGAAGTGGAAGGTGGCACAGGGAGAGTTGATTGGGTGGTCGCTGGGCAGATAGCCTGACAGAGGGAGTGCAAGGTAACACAGGAAGAGGTGACAGGGTGGTCACTGGGAAGATGGCCTGACATAGGGAGTGGAAGGTGTTACAGGGAGAGGTGACTGGGTGGTCACTGGGCAGATGGCCAGACAGAGGGAGTAGAAGGTGGCACGGTATCCAGTTAAAACAGCATGGACAGAATAGCGTGGCACAAAACTGCACAGTGAAATTAGTGTATGTAAAAATAGCAACAGGGAAAGTATTGTGTGGACATAACAGCAATACCCCTGTGGCTGTTTTCACCTTGTAAATGTCAGGTTGCCAGCATGCTATCACTGTGTTTTGATGGATAGAGCTTCAGGCTGTGGATGGTGGCAGTGCCTACAGCCTCCCAGATTTGGGTTCCACCATGCTGTATTCTTTTTAATTTTTTTTTATTTATTTTTTACTTGCACAGACCTTGGCCTTGCTTTAGAGGAGACCTTGGAACCCCTCCCCCAACTTCTTCCATTGGGTTCCCGATCTCAGGTTCCCAGCTTCATTGTGCTCGGGGACTGGGGTATTTATACATTTTTACCCCAATGAGTCCCAATCCCTGAGAACACCGGCATGAAGGACATGTGTCCAGATGTGTGGCTTGCAGATGCATGTCACTGTCAAGTGCCCATCAGCACCCTCCCTGCCTCTGACTCTGTAGAACCATGCACCCTACCGCACGTGCTTTCACCAGTGGTAGTACGATGGGTGCCTTTGCTCTCTGGTACCCCACCTTCCCCTGGAGGAGGAGAGCATCCATTGGGATGCTCAATCCTCTTCCTCCCATCTGACTCCTGACAACCCAGGCTCGTTACTGAACCTGGATCGCCAGTGTAGCACGAGGTGCGGTGTCCAGTGCCTCAACCCTCATCGCCACCAGGCCGGCGCCTTTTTCTTTTTTTTTTTTAACTAAGTTGCCATGTGTCTGCCCCCCTTGCTTTCCCTCCTGCATGTACTCTAAGTCCTCCCATCCCCAAGCTGTTACACCCCCACAACATACCACCCTTCTCCTCTTTGCTCCCCATGCAACTTTTGTCTGCTGCCGACTTCCTCCACGGACTCTGCCCACCCCCGAGAATTATGCCTACTCCCCCACATGTGTCCCCCTTTATCATTAACTATTTAATAGTTGGCATGTGTGGGGGTAAAGACTCCTGCAAAGGAAGGTGCAGGGGGAAGAGTACCCCCTCAGAAAATTACTTTTTGCAGCACCTGTTGTTGGCATTATTTGCTGTCAGCATGGTTTTCTGCTGTGCTATTCCATCCGGCCTCTTATAACAGTATTCCTGGCTGCACAGGGAGAGGTGATTGGGTGGTCACTGGGCAGATGGCCTGACAGAGGGAGTGAAAGGTGGCACAGGGAGAGGTGACTGGGTGGTCGCTAGGCAGATGGCCTGACGCAGGGAGTGGAAGGTGGTACAGAGGAGGTGACTTGGTGGTCACTGGGCAGATGGACTAACAGAGGGAATGGAAGTTGGCACAAGGTGAGGTGACTGGGTGGTCACTGGGCAGATGGCCTGACAGAGGGAGTGGAAGGTGGCACAGGAAGGGGTGACTGGGTGATTGCTGTGCAGATGGCCTGACAGAGGGAGTGGAAGGTGGCACAGGGAGAAGAAGAAAGATGGGAAAAAAAGAAAGCAAGAATACAAAATTGTTTCCACTGATGATTTTGATATACTGAGTTGGTTTCTGGGTGGTCCTGGCTTCATTCAAGACTTCCCGGAATGCAACTCACAATGCCACCAGTTGAATACCCACAAAGTACAGAACCAGATTCATTGTTGGGTCAGTCTTTGTGTTCTGGCTCTGTTCCATGTGATATTGGTTTCAGAACCATTCCTTTTAGTTCCATTAACCTTTCCAGTCCCTCCTTTCTGGTTGTTCTATTCATTTTGGCTCATTCTAGTTTCAGACCATTCTAGTTCTGCAACCATTTCAGTTCTGCATGCATTCTATTTTTAACCAAGTAACTAAGCCAGGGAAGCCTGCATACAGCAGGGGTAGCGGGGTCCACAAGAGTCCTAAAGGCCAGGAACCCAGCCCACAGTAGCACACTCAGCCAGGGAAGCCTGCACACAGCAGGGGTAGCGTGGTCTACAACAGCCCTAAAAGTAACTACTCCCGACCTGCTGCAGAACTCTGCGAGGGGTGTTAGCCCGTTGATGCTGCACATCGACCGCCCCGCCCACCCCAGCCACCCAAGGTTGGCCCTCAGTTTAAGGACCACTCTAGTCACATGACTACCTGTTCAGTTTTTTCTAAGTCCCCACTTTCACATTGTCAGGTTATACCAACTGTACACTAGAGGGTGCTCACCAAAATCTCTCCCCTAGATTCCTCCAAGCCTTTCCTTCACCCTTTCTCTCCTCCTCTCTACTGCCTGACACTCTAGTGTCCCATCTCCTCTCACTCCCCCAACTCAGCTCATACTACCCCAGTCTTCTATCCCTTAGCCATCACCTGCCTACCTCCTCACTACCCCACCTACAACCCCCCATACCCCGAACTGCCCTTCCCTGGGTGGCTACTAGGAGTCACTGCCACACCCATCTTTTTCAGCCAACCGCCCACCTTTTCTTTGGACTTTCACCATGAGTGCCCAGGTTATCCAGGTGCCACAGGGAGCCCCCCTCCTGGGTTTTATACCTGGTACCCTTCGCACTATAGTACGCCACTCTGCCACTGCACCACAGTGACTCCCACATTTCTGGATGTCAGTATGTTCCCCTTATACTTAACCACTGGTGGTCTCAAACTCAGCACCATGGCCATCCATGCCCATCTCCACAGCATGGCCTCTCTCTTGCTACTGATGCCATCCCTCCCTCTATTGTGCTCAACACCCCCTCCCCAATGCCCTACCTCTGAGCTGCTCCCCCGTCCCTCCTTCCAGCACCCCCACTTTGGCCACCTCTATATCCCCCTGCCACACCCACCAGCACACGCACCTGCCCCTCCCTCCCCACCCAAACTCCCCATGACCCATCCTTTTTTCGCCATCCCAACCATCCGCTTCCTTTCCAATACCATGCACCAAGCCAATAAAATAACGCATACCCCCCTCCCCCTGGGGTGGTATAGGCGTTGTCTCCCCTGTTTAGGATTATCTCCATACTGCTCGTGGTATCCAGTAACATCCACCCCAACCCAGGCCCTGGCACCTCTGCCCCCCCCCATCTCTAGTCTGCATATTACCTCAATGAATATATGCAGCATACTTAAGAAATCTGCTGCCCTACAATGCTGGATCATGCAGCACCAACCAGACATCTTAGCACTGGTCTAGACATGGCTCTCCAAATCAACCCCTGACTCCTTCATCTCCATCCTTGGGTACTTCCTCTCTATAAGGAGGACAAAGTGGGCAAGTGGGGTGGTGGCTGCGCACTGTACTTGCGTGACACCTTACTGGGCCAAGCCCTACCCCCACCCAAACTGGATCACAGCACTCAAGCTATGTCTCTAAAAATCATAGAAACATAGAATTTGACGGCAGATAAGGACCACTTGGCCCACCTATTCTGCCCATTTCCATGCCTACTGGATAAGCTGCAGATCTTAGTTAACCAGCAGCCTACTTCTTCCTACCCCCACCCCCTAGAATTGCCTTATGACTGTCCCATGCATGCTTGAATCACCCCTGATCCATCTAAGGACCCCCTTATCATCACCGTGGCATAATTTCCCCTGTGGAAACAAACCTATGCACTCTCCTCCCTCGTGGAATACCTCACCAGCTTCCCCCACAAGGCTGAGCATATCCTGCTGGGTGACCTCAACATAAACTGACTCGCCAGCTCTGCTGCCTCAGCCAAGGATACTCTCACAGCCATGGACCTCTCCCAAGTGGTAACGCAGCCAACCAGACACAACCCATCTACTGTCACACACACCCTGCTGGACATTGTCCTTTCCAATCGACCCCATAAAATCACAGACATCACTGTCCTACTGAACACCCTCAGTGAACACTCCCCAGTGATCTTCTCGTGGTCCAGTAGGCTGCTCAAACACACACCAAGAGTCACAATCCAACTACGACTTCGCCCTGGTAGCATCTCAAATTTCAAACAGCATCTCTCCCACAGGGACTGTTCCCCAATACACCTTGCCACCAGCACCGATGTTGCACTTGAGTACTTCACCAACTCCCTTAACTTAGCCTGTGACACCTTTGCACCCCTCACAAAGACGCACTCTAAGCAGCACAATGCACCATGGATTAACCTATCCCTCCCCACACAACTGAGGAATAGAGACAATCTATGGCACAGAGCCATAGACTCGGGCAAACCAGCTGATAAACAGACATACCGAACCGAGCGTAACAAGTGCACATGGGCCATTCACAAGGCAAAAGCCGAATACTATAGGTTGACCTTAACTACCTTGTGGGGGTCATCCTGTAAGTTTTGGGAGAACATAAAAATTCTAAATGGCAAATCCCGACTCCCTCCCTCAGCTCAGTGTAAATGGCTCCATCACCACTGATCCAAAGTGTACAACAGACAGCCTCAATACTAGCTTTACTGACCTAAGCTCGGTGCTTGCCAAAAAATTTCTTCAACCCAATACCGGCCCCCCAACCACCCACTCTCACATGCCCCCTTCTCTACCTTAGGACAATCTCTCCACAAGAAGCCAAGCCTTACCTTACAAAAGCCCTCAATGTGTCCAGCCCCCAAAATGACTGCTTGGATATAAGGCTCCTCTGCCTGGCACTTGATGAGCTACTCCTTCCCCTGACTAACCTACTAAACCACTCCCTCTAGTTCCCCAGTGCCTGGAAGACTGCAGTAATAAATCCCATCCACAAAGGTGGGGATAACTTATCCCCTGGGAACTACTGACCAATCTCAATCACCACCCCCCCCCCAAAGCCCTTGAAAAGGTAGTGGCAGACCAACTTGCCAACTACCTCATAACCCATGACCTGCTCTGCAAGGAACAGCACAGTTTCCATTCAGGCCATAGCACCACCACAGCACTTCTAGAATTCTCTAGCTTCCTCCACACTGCACTCAACAAGGGCCAGCTGGCCGGGCAGTGTTCATCGACCTCTCCAAGGCCTTTGATGTGGTCAGTCACCCCCTCCTACTTGACTCCCTACTGCAAGTGGGTTTCTCCCAAGGCCCCTTAGCTTGATTCACAAGCTACCTAGCCTCCAGGGTGCAATGCTTTAAGATCAACATGATGCTCTCCAGTACCTGCCCCGTCCACTCAGGAGTCCCACAGGGCTCCATTCTGGGGCCAATACTCTTCAGTCTGTCCATCAATGTACTTCCTAACTCGTGTACCACCAAGGTCCTACTCTATGCAGACAACATCATCCTCTGTGTCTCCCACTCCAACCCCATCAGTCTGCAGGCCTCCCTCCAGGCTGGAGAGAGGCCATGATGTGGAGATGGGCATGGATGGCCATGGTGCTGAGTTTGAGACCACCTTAGGTAATGCTAGCCATGTTGCAGTGCCTCTCAATCACAGTGTACATGTCAGGTGGCTAACTGATGCTGGCTTCTTCACAGTCAACTGGAATCATCAGCAAGCATTTTAAGGACTGCCATGTCTTAAAGATTAACTCCCGCACTGCTGGAACATTTTTCACATCTCTAAAATGAGGTAAAATAAATTAGTTTTTAGACTAACAAAAGTATTATACAAATAAAACTAACACTAGATGAGTGCAATGCACATGTAAAGTAAGGCCATCTTGGGGTACAGAGTCCATAATTGCATTCTACACATGCAATATTGGTTTATGAGCCTCTTAGTCATCACTATTGGCATAGTTTCCTCTTAGACATGGGGAAGGGGAGAGGGTCGAACTAGACACTATGAACACTGGACATGGAGATATGAAAGGGTAGGGGGTGCCACTGGACACCAGAGGCATTACACATGAAGACAGGGAGATAGTAGTGGCAAAGTTATGTAGCAGACCTTCAATGTTCAGTTCCACTGTACAGTACATGTTGGCCTCCCCAAACACAGAAATACATTGCTGTCACCGCCTCCAAAGCTGGGCCGCATCCTCACATCTCGCTCTTCCTACATTTACAGCTCTGTTGTATTCTACAGCACACCGCCTCCATCTACTGCAAGGAGCAATATGCCTTGATAATAGCCTGCAGATGTTAGATAATTATATTGAAAGACTATCGTAAGGAGACATTAGTGCCTTGCATGTTTAGTAGAGTCATTAGCATTTTACTATATGTATAACTATTGCAGTTCAGTACTTCACTGCAAAATGGGTTTCTGCCTCACAAAGTACCCAGTTTGCTCAATGTGGTAGAGTACAGGAGTCTGTGTGGTCATGAAGGTCTCACAAGCGGGGGGGGGGGTGAGTGAGTGAAAAGAATATGCAAAGCAAGCATGAAATATAACTTATGTTGAGGCCAACACTGCAGAGGAGCTCATTCAAGTACTGATTAAAAAATATTAACCTTAAAATATCAGCAATAATGTATATTGAGCACTTATTTCTTGTTGTTAAATGAAACGTCATTCTTGGGGTGGGGCACTTATGTCAGCATTATTGAAATAAATATAAATAAGTTATGTTCTAAATAGTGATCTGAGGAAGATACTGTGAATAGCTGCATAAACCAAGATGAGAATCATGCCCCCCCCCCCCAAGTATCATTCACAGGTTCAGATAACAGCCTGAATCCTTCAAAATGTGTGTTTTTATTTCTTTAAAATTTTCCATATCTGGAATAATTTATAAGGCTATAGTGTCAGCGCCCCCAGCAAAAAAAAGCAGCCTGTAATTCATTCAAGTTAATTCCATTTTCTTTACCTTCATTCAGTTATTTTTACATTTTAAAGGAGTTCTTGGTCTCACCATTCAGCTGAATTATGATTAACATGACCACCATCGACAAGGTGACCCCCCATCCATCACGTAACTACACTTTAAATTTTTATATGCAATAGCAGCTGATGTCCCACCACTTTCTCTCTTTCTTATGTGAAAACCACTGTCTGGCTTCATCATTTACATAGTGTGCTCTGCCCTGGTATCCCGTCAAGTCCGCATGCAGCAAAGGAGCATGGTGAAAATCTCATCATCTAAATCTTGAATGAAGGAACAGTGAAGCATAGCAAAGAAGCATTTGTCAATGCCGAATGTTTGCTTGCTGGCATTGGCAGTGGTAGTGTAGAAGTTACAGAGCGGCTTAATAGGAATGGCAGTGAAGTACTGAATTGAAGCCAACCCCACCACCACCCTGCAGAGAGTGACAGGCATTGGGGTGTGCCTTTGGATTGTCAGGCATAACGGCCACGCCATTTCACCACACCACACCACACCCTGCAGACACTGACAAGTGTCACGGTGTTCCTTGGGGTCTTTGGCCCTTATGCGCACCTCATTCCATTAGGAAATACGGTGAGATGGGTGCGATATAGGAGAATGGGGTGAACTTTGGGGCCGAAGAGTCCAAGGCATACCTCGATGTCTCTCACTGGCTGCAGGGTGCGGAATGGTATGAACATTACAGGCAAGAATCCCAAGTCACACCCCTGATGCCTGTCATTCTCTACAGGGTTGGGCTTTATGGTTGGAAATCCTAATACCTCAGGCATTCGTTGGTATTTTCACTCCAAATTTTCAACATGTTTTTTTTGTGACCCCACCTCGTGAACAGGGGGAATATCAGTTTGTTAGCCAAAAGCTGCTTATGCACAGTGACTACAGCATTTAGCACCACAGGTGCAAAAACATTCCGAACAGGATGTAAAAAATGACAGCTGTACTGTTCATGGGGAGGTGTAAAAAATGGCAATGTTGCAAATCTGCAGTAAAAATATAAAAAAAATGGTGAAGTGACGAGCGCATAAGAAACTGTGCAACACACACCTGTAATATAATTAGGTTGGGGATTTTTACACAGATCGTCAACTCAGGCATTTTGGTGCCTCAATCATGAACAGTGTCACAGTGATTTTCTTTATCTGTCCCGAACAATGATTTCCCACAGCGACCACGCATCTTCTGCGCTGAAAGTGTGAAAACACACTTTGGCCATGTTGTGAAAAATGACAGCTGTACTGTTCATAAGGAAGTGTGGAAAAATGCCACTGGTGAAAATCTGGACTGAAAATATTACAAAGTCATGAACTTACGAGGGTGCGTGGAAACTGCACAATGTTCACTCATAACACAGTCATTTTATGGACTTTTGTCACCAAATTTTCAACATAACCATTTTAAGACCTCTGCTCATGAACAGTGTAACTGTGATTTTCTTAATCTGTCCCAAACATTGCTTGCGCACACCAACAGCACCATTGTGCACTACATGTGCGAAAACACATTTTGGGCGACATATGAAAAATGGCAGCTGTACTGTTCATAAGGAAGTGTAATAAAATGGCAATGTTGAAAATCTGGATTGAAAATATTAAATTCGCAAACTTACGAGCATGCATAGGAACTGCGCAACGCACGCTAGTAAAACAGTCATTTTTAGGAATTTTTTCACCAAATTTTCAACATAGCCATTTTAAGACCTCTGCTCATGAACAGTGTCTCTGTGATTTTTGTAATGTGTCCCATACATTAATTTTGCACATCGACTGCGCCATTGTGCGCTACATGGGCGGAAACACATTTTGGGTGAGATGTGAAAAATGACAGCTATACTGCTCATAAGAAGGTAAGGTAAAATGGCAATGCTGAAAATCTGGAGTGAAAATATTGAAATTTCGCGAACTTAAGAGCGTGCATAGGAACTGCACAATGCACGCTCGTGAAACAGTCATTTTTAGGAATTTTTTCACCAAATTTTCAACATAGCCATTTTAAGACCTCTGCTCATGAACAGTGTCAGTGTGATTTTCTTAATGTGTCCCATACATTGATTTTGCACACTGACTCTGCCATTGTGTGCTACATGGGCGGAAACACATTTTAGCCAAGATGTGAAAAATGACAGCTGTACTGCTCATAAGGAGGTGTGGTAAAATGGCAATGTTGAAAATCTGGAGTGAAAATATTGAAAATTCGCGAACTTACGAGCATGCGTAGGAACTGCGCAATGCACACTCGTAAAAGTCATTTTTAGGAATTTTTTCACCAAATTTTCAACATAGCCATTTTAAGACCTCTGCTCATGAACAGTGTCACTGTGATTTTCTTAATTTGTCCCATACATTGATTTTGCACACTGACTAGTCTTTTTGAGAGCCCACCTTACGAACACTGGCAGTGTCGTTTCGTTAATCATTCTAGAAAGATGATTTCGCGCAGTGGCTGCAAAATCACCCTTTGGGCCCAAGTAATGCCATGACAGTGCAAGAATTCATGAGAAGGGGTCCCAAAAACCCCATGTTGAAAATTTGGTGCAAAAATTCCAAAAAATGCCTGAGATATGCAATAAAGTTGAAAAAACCCTATCTAGCCCATTAAACAGCTTACTGGCATTTCCTCAGTTCGCGGTCAGCTTTGAAGAGTGCAGGCGTGTTCGGTCCACTGAAGATCATCGCGCCGAGCTCTGGAGATAAGTATGGGTGGGGGTGTGGGGAATGGTCGCGCAGTGGGTGGAGTGCGGGTTGTGGGAGGGCTGGGAGACTGCGTGTGACCATTTTGCTTTTCAGGGTGTTTTTAAAAAGGCGATGCGGGACGTTGCCATGCTGGGTGGGCTCCCAGCGTGGCACAAGAGCAACTGGGCGTGAAGCCGACGGGATTGGGCACCCCTGGGCCATAGCATCAGTTGCCACGCTGGGGTGGCTCTCAGCATGGCGCCCAGTACTTTTGGTGGGGAGGAGGACAGCGGAGCCGATGGGGGATTGGGCACCCCGCCGGCTATCTTGATATTCTGCCACGCTGGGTGGGCACCAGCGGGCATTTGGAAAGGCTTTGGGGAAGCGCAGCACAGCCGATGGGGGGAGTGGGCACCCCATTGGCTATACAGTGTGCGTGAGGGGGCACGCAGTACTGTGCATGTGTGTGTGTGTGTGTGTGTGTGTGTGTGTAGGGGAGCTGGCGCAGGAGCAGTGATATCTTATTGCTGCTCACCGAAGCGTAGCTCCCTTTCAACTGTATGCCACTGCATTTTGAGCTTGTCATAGACAGCTCCAGCATGCACTGGCGGACAGGGGATGCACCTGCCAACACACTGACTGAATTGGAAGAGGGGGTGACACACCTCCGAAAACTCGGATGATGGCACTATGTTTCTTGCACATGCGTGCAAGCAAACATAATAATGAGTGGACCACACAGTAATGAGGAGATTTAAGCAAACACTGTCACAATCATGTCAGTTAAAGTAGCCATGGAATGAGTTAAAAAGGTATAAAAAGGTGTGGACTTTTGTTATTGAGTTGTAACTCATGAGTTGTTTAGTTTTGCAGCCTGTGAGTTGTACAGTTAATTATCCGAAAGTGGTAGGTGCTGTGTTTATTCATGATAGAATTGTTAGGAGCTTGTGCATCCAATTACTCCCTTATATAGGGCAGCAGACTACATAAGGTGTTTGGAATGTGGGATTCTGTGTGTGTTGTGACAATGTCTTTGCAGTTCATTACAAGTCAACAGGGCAGGCAAGCAGTTGCAGATCTATAATGGCTATATTTACAGAAGGGAAAGAGTGAGGTCAAGGAAGAGTCATTGGAAATGTGTGGAGTATGATAAGTCAAAGTGTCCTGTGAGGTGTCAACTACCTGTTAGTAAAGTTGTGAGGTGTCATAACCATTTTCCTGATGCTGGGGTTATTTCTGCAAGGCAGGTTTTAACAAGTAGTAAGCACTGAGCTGTCAGCACACAAGAAACATTGCATCACATTGTTGTTGATGCTGCCATGAAGGTATCCCCTTTGGTTGCTGGGAGGCTGCCTTCCTTGAATTGTATGAAGCAAACTGTTCAGAGGCCTCAACAAGCAGTGAGTCTTCTACCTAGCCAACCAAGTTCTGTTGCTGATTTGCACATTCTGGAGGTGTATACTGTTGCAGATTGAGGAGAACTGTTTTTTTCCTAGGACAGCAGCAGCTGAGGTGACAAGTTTCTTATCTTCTCTACCTGGAGGAATCTTGAATACATGGAGAACTGCAAGCATTGGTCTGCTGATGGGACATTTAAAGCAACACCACTTCTGTTTGCTTAGGTTTATATTATACATGGTGTTCAGTATAGTTCAGTCATCCCAAGTGTGTTTATACTGATGTCCAGCAGGGCATCTGGCTGCTATGTGTGCTTTTAGTGAGCTTAATAAGTTACCACCACAGCTCTGTCTGAAGTCCATTATGACTGACTTTGAGCAGGCCCCCCAAAGGAGATTTAGTAGTGTTTTTCCTAGAGCTGAAACCAGGGGTGGCTTTTTTCCCTTGTGTCAAGCTATTTGGCAGAAGATTCAAGAGGTATCTGATATTCATGAGCGGTGCATGGCCAATGAGGATATTGTACTGCATGTGTGCCTTCTTCCAGCTCTAGCCTATGCACTTGATGCTGAGGTTACTGCAGTCTTTGAGGCTATATATAAATTGGAGTTCTTTGTTGCTAATGAAGACATTCTTCAGCCCCTGATGGACTACCTTGAAAATACTTGGATTGGGTGTCCAGTGGGTCATGGGGCATGGCATTAGCCTTTATTTCCCATTGACATTTTGGAGCTGATATGATGCTGTCAAATCTGGCCTTCCTTGAACAATTAATGCTGTGGAGGGCCAGTCATAATGCAGTTTGGAAAATTATTGATGGACTTAGGGCAGAACAGAAGCTAAATGAAGTCAAGATTGAGCAGTATATTTCTTGTCGGGAGCCACCTACCTCAGAGAAGAGGTACAGAGATATTCTTAAGTGAATTACAGCCCTAGTTGAAGAATATGCCAGCAGGATGCCTTATGGAAGAGCATGTAATTTTCAGCTACTGGTTTGATGTTCATCCATGTATTTGCAATAAAGCTGTGTGTGCCCTTACTTTGACTGGTGTTATTCTTTCAAATTTGGTACAGAAGTAGCAGAGTATGTGGTTACGTATGGCTGGGTACAGTGCAACATTGTTTCTCTGATGCAGTTTTCCCCCTATCTGTTGTGCACATACATAGTTTTTACCTGTGGGTTCTTCATGGCTCTGTTTCTTACTGCCCTGTTTCTGTTTTGCCAATCTTGACATGGACCCCTCTGCCCATGAGATGCTCACAGGTGAACGCCGAGGATCTAACTAATTAGGAGAAGGCTACACCTCTCCTGTTTTTTATGCAATGTTAAAGGCTTAGGAAGCTTAATCCAGGCTAATACTCAGAGATTTTATTGTATTTCTTATACATTTTTCTCAGATTTTACTGGGGTGCTCCTTGTGTGTGGCTAAAATCAGATTCAGACAGTTACATTAACAGTACCCCCCCCCCCAACAAAAAAAAGCAGCTTGAAAGCCTGCAATTCATTTAGGTTAATTCCATTTTCTTTCTTTGCTGTCATTCAATCATTTTAACATTTTAAAGTAGTTCTTGGTCTTATCAATCTGCCAAATCATGATTAACCTGATGATAACAAGGAGACCCCCTCATCAGTCAGGTATCTATACTTTAAATTTTAACATACCAATATGAGCTGAGGTCCCTCCGCTTTCTTTCTTTCTCATGTGGAAATCACTCTCTGGGTTTATTTTTATACAGTGTGCTCTGGCCCTTAAGGAGATCACAGGGTATCATTGAGGAACTCATCAATTAGTAGAAGACCACATCTCTTCTGTTATTATGCAGTTTTAAATGTTTAGTAAGCTTATCTCTGACTAATACTGAGGGATTTTATCACTTTCTTTTTAAAAGTTTCCCTTAAATTTTACTGGGCTGTTCCTGGTGTATGGCCAAAATAAGATCAAACAGTTATATACCTGTGCCCCTTCCAGGAAAACTGCAGCTTTAAAATCTGCAGTGTATTCAAGTTAATTTGGTTTTCTCCCTTTGCCTTCATTTAATCATTTTAACATTTTAAAAGGGTTCTTGGTCTTATTATTTGGCTAAATCAGGATTAGCCTGACCACCAATGACAAGTTAACCCCCTCATCAGTCTGGTATCTACACTTTAAATTTTAACATGCCAATATAAGCTGGCATTCCACCATTTTCTCTCGTTCTTGTGTGGAAACCACTCTAGCTTCATCTTTTATATAGTGGCCCGATATTCAGAGTTGTGTCCGGCAATGGCGCATCTGGTGGCACAGGCGCCCAACGCTGTGTTGCGCTAGTGAAACCCAGGGATATATTCAAAAGAGATAAGCAATGGCACATCCCCTCGGAATATATCAGGTAATGTGCACTGCGCAAATATGATGCACTGGCACATCCCTCCCAGACAAGGCTGAATACCAGGAATGGGAACCGTGCCAGTGCAACAGAGTTACACTGTGCACAAATTCCTGATATTCAGCCAGCAGTATGCAAAAGGGCCCATAATGCATGCAAGGCACAAATGGAGCCATTTGCATGTCATTATGGCCCCATTTGCATGAGTTGTGCAGGGCAGACCAGTGAAATGCGCATGGCACCCTGCACAGCATGTGGTGCTGCCAGTGGGGGTCTAGTGGCACCCCCCACCCTCCCCATAGCCCTGATCATGTTAAAATGAATATAGTAATCTTCTCTGGTAGTCTAGTGGCACCCCACACTGTCCCGATACTCTGATCCCCGTGAAAGCAATATTTGAAGCCCCCCTGGTGGTGTAGTGGTCCCCCCACCCCTCCCATAGGTGCAATGCCCATACAATAATATTTCTGCTTTCCTGGTAGTCTAGTGGTTCCCCCTACCCCTCCCATAGCTGTGATCCCTGTAAAATTATTTTTCTGCTTCCCTGGAAGTCTAGTGGTAACCGTCACTCCGCCCATATCCCTGATAACCCATCTGGGCACTGACAATAATTCTCTGGTGGTCCAGTGGAATCCCTCGCCCCTCCACCCACATAGGACCCCCTTGTCCACCCAGCTCCCCCGTTCATTGGTAAATTGGCCCCGGCTGCCTGCCAAATGATACCTGTATCTGCTGTGATTGACTGGGCCGGTAGTAACATGCTGTGGTTCATACACAAATATGTGAATGAATGACTTCATTCACATATTTGTGAATGACTAATAGCAGTATAATTGCAAGCCCATTGGTCCACAGTGTAGACCAATGGGCCAACAGCTGATACTGTAAGCTGTCATTTGGCAGGCAGCCATGGTGGTATGTGGGTGGGTTTGCTGCTACCAGCCAATGACGTGGTGGGTGAGGCTGGGTGGGCAGGGGGTCCTGTGTGGGTGGGGGGTGCCACTAGGCTACCAGAGAATTATTGTCAGTGCCTAGATG
This sequence comes from Neoceratodus forsteri, assembly GCA_016271365.2. Classification (NCBI taxonomy): domain Eukaryota; kingdom Metazoa; phylum Chordata; order Ceratodontiformes; family Ceratodontidae; genus Neoceratodus; species Neoceratodus forsteri. The sequence continues at coordinate 650,805,374 of CM057450.1, read as the reverse complement.
GGCAATTGGGGATACGGGAGGGGTGGGGGTTAAAATTAGACTACCAGGGAAGCAGAAATATTATTTTATGGTCATTGCAGCTACAGGAGTGGTGGGGTGGGGACCACTAGACTACCAGGGAAGCGGATATATTGTTGTACTGGCATCATAGCTATGGGAGGGGTGAGGGGACCACTTGACTACCAGAGGGGCTTTAAATATATATACAGTACAACCTCATTTATTCGAACACAATGGGAGAAAGTGATATTGTTTGGATAAATGGGTGGTTCGCTTAAATGAGTTTGCATTGAAGTTAATGGGGACAAAAGCAAAAATGCGCCTAAGTATAGCGTTGAAAGAAATATGATTTATCTAGTTAAAATTAATTTTATTGAGACAAAAACAAATGAAATAAAATTTTAAACATGTATAAATTTAAAGAAAATAATCAGTGATTGTTTTTTATTTTTTAGCTTCATTTCGTTTACAAAGCACTTTTTGCTTCGTTTGTCTGAGCAGGAGTGTGTGTGGGTAATAACACTCCTGCTGACGTTTGAGCCATAGGATGCATTTCTTGAAGGCACCCAGCTCATCCTCATCATTTGCTGGCTCAGTTGTTGTCTGCTCCTCTGTTGTGATCGCCGAGATGCCATGATCGGTGAGTTCACCATACCCCAATGAGCAGCCAACTACAAAGAGATACCGTAATGAACTGAACTAAAAGAGTGTGAAACCCCTTAAGTAGCTAGTAATTAGGCAGCTGCATTTAATTTACAAATAAATAGACTGTACTTGTTACTGCTTTGTTAGCACTGTTAACGCTTTGCTGAACTGCAAATGACAGGTGGGCTACAAATATGGGGGACACAACTCTGGTTTGGTTAATCCGGAGGTTTGAAAAATCGGGGGTTGGTTAAGCAAGGTCATACTGTGTTTCATGGGGATCAGAGCATCAGGAGGGATGGGGTGCCACTAGACTACCAGGGAACAGTTCCATATATCTTTTACAGTGATAGGGGTTACGGGGAGGGCAGGGGTCTTCTAGACCACCAGGGTAGCTATGGGTGCTTCTGCACAGTGTGCTGGTTGGGCGGGTGGCCACCCACGGCTGGCAGCTGCTGCATTGCACCTTGCAGTGCAGCAGCTCACCTGTGGGTGGCCACCATTTGAGCCTTTTTGCAGGCTCAACTTGGTGCTTCAGGCTGGCACCATCCCAGGGTTGTGCAGGCATATGTGCCACAAAACCTGGGCTGAATATTGAACAGTCAGATACATTAATGGCTTTGCTCAAGATCTTCCTTTGAATATTGCCCCAGGGTGCATTTCTGGGGTTGCGCTGGTGCAACTCAGTTGCACCAGGTGCAACCCCTTTGAATATCTGGCCCAGTGTGTGTAAGAATATGCATATTAATGATGCACACTTGACGTGACGTCATAGTATTTTGAATGTGTCCTATAAATTAGGCTTGGCAGGCTACAACCCACCAGAATTACATTAGAACCTGAGTGCTGATGTACTGTGTTGTAACTAGCTGACAATACGTAGTAAAGCAGTTTAAAATGAGCATACCTGCATCCAGGTATCATTACATGGTGTCAGAAGATAAAGAAGCTATCATCACCTGCCGCACTTCAGCTGCATGGAAATATTGCTGAAAATTGGTGTTGATTCAAACAACAGTTGAAATCTTCTTTATTGCCACTGGAGTTATGAAATCCCAGAAGATACTGTGTAGGCCATGATTTTTTTTGCATGTGGCTGGCCCTGCGGCCCTGGAGGTGTACAGTACCTTTGAATGGGCAAAAGAGGTAGACAAGGAGAATTTATCCAATGATATGAAGCAATTTGAGAGGTATTACAACCCACACAAGAACTTAACATATGAGAGACATCTGTTTAATCTCAGGAATCAGAACCCAGGTGAATCTATTGATGCCTATGTTACTGAGTTGTGTCTGAGGGCTAAATTATGTGAGTTTGGCAACCTGTGTGATTCTCTTATCAGAGATAGAATTATTTGTGGCATTCTTAATGATCATGTCCAATGCCGCCTGCTCCAAGAGGTAGATACGACCCTTGTGAAAGCTATCAATATATGTAGAGTGGCTGAATTAAGTGAGAGGCAAATTAAGACTTTCAGTGAGATCATAGGGGAGGAAACATCCGTCCCTGTTGCAATTCACAAAAAAGGGGGAGAACAAAAATCTGTTGATAAAATTAGAGCTTGCCAGCAAGAGAGTCAAGAGTGCGCAGATATGGAAAGTGTGGTAGAGAGCATGAGCCAAATTGGTGCTCGGCATTTGGACAAAAGTGTAGACTGTGCAATAGATAAAATCATTTTGACAGAATGTGTCATGCTGAAGAAGGTACAAAAATCCATTATGTCAGAGAAGGTATACCGTGACATTGGCACCCGCAATTGAGCGACCTGTGAAAGGGGCGACTGAATTGCAGTGAATGTCAGAGTGGCAAACCGGGAGCTACAGCAACCAGATGGGGTGGGTTGATGATCTGAGTGACAGAAAGCCGCTACAGGCATGTGCACAGGAGGGGTGGGAGCGAGCACGCTGCTACAGGTACGTGTGCAGGGTGGTGGGAGTGAGCACAGTCAGCGAGGAGTGGGAGGGGATTTGAGGGGTGGCATTGTGGAAGGTTGTCGAGCTGGCCCCGTGGTGCAGCCAGTTGGCTTGTGGCTTTGCTGTGTAGGGTGCTGGGTTCAGGTCCGGGCACAGGTTCGTTTTTGTTGCGACTGGCCCAAATTTAATTGTTTTATGTTTTGCCCCCCCGACATGCACCCCCCTGGAGTTGAGAATCCTTAAGTAGGGGGGTACAGGGTGTATGTGTGGGGGAAACAGCCCCCCCACATAAACATAAAAATATACAAGTCCATGGTGCCATTTTGTTGTGAACTAGGGAGTCAGAGTGCCAAAACTGATTTCGGCACTCTAACTTCACCATAACGGCCAAAGGGCGATCGCCGTTATCACATAGAACCATCAGAGAATAAACCAGTAGTGATTGTGAGAATACTTATAGTTTTGAGGCACTAACTGATAATGTTGACGGACTCTGGTTGGAAAGTGACCTTGAATAAAAAATGGAAAAAATCTGAGTTTCAAGTTGGACACTGGATCCCAGTGTAATGTAATGCCGTTGAAGATGTATTGGGACTGTGTCTAGAAAGATACTTCAAAATCTAAAGCTAGACTGATTTCAGATTCAGGACATCAGCTGAATGTGTGTGAGAAAGTTTCAAAAACCAGTATCATGTCATCACATTTCAAGTGGCGGATGCCAATATGACTCCAGTGTTGGGACTGCATACCTGTTTAGAAATGATTTTATTTTTTTTTTCACTTTGGTAACTGGGTAAGTGCAATAGCACTAAGTGCATTTTTCAGTCATGACCGGGGTGCAGCTGCATGGACATTTGAGGACATACATACAAATGTTTAGATGCTGGTTACAAAAAGTGAAACATGCACCTATTGATTAAAAATTACATACTTGAGGCACTCAGAAAATGCAGCTAATTGCGAGGGAAATTAGTGCAGATACTACATTGAGTACAGAGGCATAGAGGTATTTACATGGGGTATTTAGACAAAACAGTCACAGGCACTGAGTGTTCGATAAAATTATTTTACATTGTATGAGAAAGCAGAGACGGTGATTTTCTAATGGGGAAGGGGGGATTGTATTCCATAGTGAGTTGGCGCGGTAGCTGAAGGAACACTGTTCAGAATTGTTGAGTACCTAGAGGGCAGTGGGGCACAGGACCCAAGGCAGCATGGGTTCATACCTCTCAAGTGTCCCTCATTATGAGGGACATCCCTCATTTTGCCCCTTAAAATTGCTCTGTCCCTCATCTGTCCCTCATGGAAAAGGGCTGCCCACACAGAGAATGTGCTGTAAATTCAGATTTTAAAGCAGAAACTTAATATTCTAAAATACTAAATCCAAAATAAACTTTGTACAGGTAAACAGTATGGTTTTCACAGTGTTCTGAGCTTGTATCTCCAAGTTTGAAGATATGTCCCTCATTCTGAGGGTCTGTGCCCCTCATTATCCCTCATTTTGAGTGTCCAAAAATGTCCACGTCCCTCATTTCAGTGACAAAAGGTTGAGAGGTATGCATAGGTTCACAGCGGGAAGGTCATGTCAGACGAATCTAATTAATTTCTTTGACTGGGTGACCAAAGTAGTAGATCTGGGAGGGGCTGTAGACAAGGCCTACCTAGACTTTAGCAAGGCATTTGACACAGTCCCACACAAAAGATTAATAATCAAATTAACCAGCCTGGGAGTGGGTCCCATGGTGGTAGCCTGGGTAAAACATTGGCTGGACAACAGGATACAGAAGGTAATTGTAAATGGAGTCCACTCTGAAGAAAGAGGGGTTACTAGTGGGGTACTGCAGGGTTCAGTACTGGGTCCAGTCCTTTTTAATGTCTTTATAAGTGACATTGCAGAGGGACTGGGAGGAAAAGTATGCTTCTTTGCAGATGACACAAAGATCTGCAACAGGGTTGATACACAAGGAGGCGTGGAAAGCATGAGAAGGGACTTGGAAAGATTGGAGGAGTGATCAGAAGTATGGCAGCTTGGGTTCAATATGAAGTAGGGCAAAATAATGCACCTGGGAAACAAAAACCCAGGAGAAGATTACACAATGGGGGGGGAGGTAGTAACAAAACCAAAAATGGAAAGGGACCTGTGGGTAATTATATCAGATGGCCTTAAGGTTAGCAAGCAATGTGAGAAGGCAATAGGGAGGGCTGGGGGATACTGGGATGTATAGGGAAAGGCATCACCAGCAGAAAACAGGAAGTTGTTATCCCTCTGTACAGACAGTTAGTTAGATCCATCTGGAATACTGCGTCCAGTTCTGGAGACCCCATCTCCGCAAGGACATAGGATGGAGGCAGTCCAGAGGAGGGCAACTAAAATGGTACTGGGTCTGCAAGAGAAGTCATACAAGGAGAGACTAAAGGAGCTTAATATGTATACCGTTGAGGAAAGGAGGGAGAGGAGGGATATGATAGAAACTTTAAAGTGCTTCAGTGGAATCAATAAAGTCCAAGAGGGTAGCATCTTTCTGAAAAAGAGATGTGCAAGAACAAGGGAACACAACTTGAAGATAGAGGGGGAATGGCTCAGGGCAATGTGAGGAAGTATTTTTTCACAGACAGGATGGTGGACACATGGAACCACCTTCCTGAAGAGGTTGTGGGATCTAAAACTGTGTGACTATTCAATAATGCATGGGACAGACATAAGGCAATTCTAGTGTTGGGGGTGGAGGAAGAAATAGACTGTTGGTTAACTAGGAGCTGCAGCTTATCCAGTAGGTAGGGGGAAATAAGCAGACTAGTTGGGCCAAGATGTCCTTATCTGCTGTCAAAGTCTATGTTTCAGCATTCTACCCTTTATCATACCCTGGTCAATAGCTGAAACTCCTAACAGTAGAGCGATACTGGGTCACACTAAGTCTTTTGTGGGATCTCCCTCTTGAACTGCCAGATAATTGCAGCTCTTAATGAGTTATTAATCACACCAGGACATCTGGAACATTGAGTGAGATTAGCATGAGGACTAAAGCCTGCTAAAATAGAGACTTTTTAACTTCAGTAACAGCCATTAAAATCTGCACTAGTCAAACCGGACAAGTAGAAAGTTAGCTGTACTAGCCCTGGTCAATTTGCAGTAGTGTTTGGATTAGTGAAACAATGTAAAGATCAATCCCTGGTTAGTGTTTTCACAGGCCTGAGAGCTAACAACAAACTGTAGCAGCAATCTAAACATTTACATACTAATCAGTCAGTCAGACTGCACAGTCACCTCTGGATACTGGCATCTGAACAAAAGGCAAAATGCTGTGTTACCTGTGCTTGGACGATTAAAAGTGTTTATGTTCCAGCAGAGAACATTTGATTTCTCTAGCGGCCTATGGGCCATTTCTTATTTTCTTGATCTAAGTGTGCCCACACTTTCCTTATGAACACTCAGATGTAATCCAAGTCCCACTTTGACTTGTCCCCTGAAGTTCTCCTTCTGTTTTGCATCTCTGGATAAGAAGTTTGTCAGGTATAATATTACCATTTACATCCAGCACTGCATAAATGCAGACAGTTTTCCCACTGGCATCCATGTATGCATATATCAAGTACAAGAATTAATGCAGTAAGTTGTTTTGCATCTAGACAGTCTGAATAATTATAGTTTTACTGTATAAAATTATATAAATGCAGCTGTCGGGCAAAGATTCCAGGCTCCGCATAGTTATTCTTTTTAATTAAAATATAATTGTGTCGAGTACTGTACAGCTGTTTATTCTTTTGATTTTGTAGGTCTGCAATTCCGCTTTTGGTATCAGTCATCAATGCAGGCAGGATGTGGAGCTTCATATTGCTGGAGCAGACCACAAGAAGTTGGCCAAGGTTACTATGGCATGCAAACCTGTATCATCTTACTTTGTACAGCAGCCTCAGGACAGTGTTACTAATGCTGAGGTGCTTTTCATTGGATACCTTCTAGAGCATAACCTACCATTTGAGGTTGCAGCTCATGCTGTTCCACTCTTCCGCAAGATGTTTCCCGACAGTGAAATAGCTAAAAACTATGGATGTGCAGCAACTAAAACACACACAATTGTGAATTATGCCATAGCACCTGAGTTACAAGAACCTCTTCTGGATTATCTACAGCGTAACCCATTCACATTAGCAGTTGATGGTAGTAGTGACACAGGAACTGAGAGCATGTATCCACTAGTTGTTAGGATATATGATGTCAACAAAGGTGAGATCAGTTCAGTGTTCTGGCACTTGTGGCTGATTTCAGACTGTAGCACCACAGGAACATTTGAACAAATAAGTGAAGCTTTCAAGGAATACTCTGTGCCATGGGAAAATGTTATTGGTCTGAGCTTGGGCAATGCTTCTGTGAACATGGGAAGGCATAAGAGGTTATATAGAAACTTTGAAGCCAAAAACCCAAGTGTCTTCACATTTGGTTGTCCGTGCCATGTCATTCATAACACTGCCAATCATGGATCTAAAGCCTTTGCACAGACCACTGGGTTTGATGTTGGTGATTTCCTTGTCAACGTGTACTGTTACTTTGATAACAGTACAAAACGTCAAGCATCACTTAGAGTTTTGCTACTTCAGTGACCAGGAATACAGGAAAATCTTAAAGTATGGGGCTACACGCTGGCTTAGCAAAGATGTGTGTATATCCAGAGTTCTCAAACAGTACCCCAGCCTGAAGAGTTTCTTTGCTAGTCAACCAGATTTGAAATCTGATCCAAGATTATGGAGGCTGAAGCAATACTTCACTGATCCTGTGCCTGAGGTTTACCTTTTATTCTACCAGTCTATCATGCCCATATTCTCTGACCTAAACAAACTTCTTCAGGCTGAAGAACCTAAAATACATGTGTTGTGTCAAGAGAGCCATAATTTCCTCCAAAAATTGTTGGGTAGATGCATGAAAGTAGATTCATATGAAGGCAAGGCCTTAGCCAACATAGATGTGCATCAGCCTGAGAACCTGCTTCCCCCTCAAAACGTAATGATTGGTTTCACCACCCGTACAGTTATGAGGCAAAACAACTTTCTCCCTGATGAAGAACAGAATGTTGCCAAAAGCTGCCAGTTGTTTCTACTTCAGGCATATCATTATGCCACTGGTCACTTACCTGTAAATTACCTTGTACTGAAAAATGCTGAAGTGCTTTTATTTGATCAGCATACTGAAGTCAGCTTTGACAGTTTGGTGTTCTTTGTGGAAACATTTCCAAAACTGAAGGAAAAAGTTGATGGGAATCTGGACAGAATGTATGATCAGTTTACTGACTATCAGCTTGTGGATGACTCTGAACCAGAACTGGCTGAACTAGATCAGGTGGACCATTTATGGCACTATCTGGGTCAGGTGAAAGGGTGTGATGGTCCAAGATTTAATTTTTTGTTTGAGGTGGCCAAGTACATTCTTCTTCTCCCACACAGCAATGCAGAAGAAGAACACATATTTTCTACAGTGGCCAAAAACAAGACCACCTTTCGATCAAGCCTATCAAATCGTACAATGCTACCATCCATTCTAACTTGCAAGACCAATCATTTCAACAAAACGCCATGCTACAAATTTGTCCCTAGCAAGTCTCTGCTCAGAAAGGCTAAACATGCTGCCTCAAACTATAATGCTGACCATACTTCTTCTGAAATATGATGTCTGAACATTTGATGTATGAATAGTAATACAACACTTTCATGATCTTTTCTTGCCATGTTTCATGCGAATACGTTAAGAATAATAAACTGTTAGGGTGATGTAAAAAAACTGAAGTTTGTTATTTATATTACCATATATTTATTGATGGGAATCCAAGTTTCAAATACTTTGAAGTTAACCAATCTTTTGTTCTTTCTCTTCTTTTATTGTTATATAAACAATGGCATTCTTTTTAATGTAGAAAGTGGATTTGAAATGTATGAGTCATGAAAAAAGTAAATGTGTGTCATTTGTCTGCAGCACACTCCATTCATTTATGGGAATTCAGATTGCTAATTATATAATTGGAAATTTAACAAATGTTGTTGTTACCATTGTTAATATTAAAAGGACACTGTCAACCCTTTAGGTCTCAAAGTTTCCCTAGTTTAAAAAACACATTTTATGATTGCCAACATTTGGTAAAGATTGCTGATGTAGCTCATAGTTTGATTCTGACTCTTTCTTTCAAAAAAGTGAAAACAGACTACTCACCATACTAGTGTTACCACACAAACACAGCTTTGCTTACATTCCTTGATCAGCTCCAACTGCATCTTTCCTGTTCTTGGGAACACCCACAACACAGTCCATCCCCTTATGATGCAGTGGGAGTTTAGGAGGCTACTGCCTCATGAGTGACTGTACTGTTTTGGTGTGTTTCTACAGTAATGCTCAGGAAGTATGCAGCAAGAACAGATCCACGATTATAAACAAAACAAGGTTGTTTATAAATATACATTAGCAGGCATTTCAATTCTACTAAACAAGGAGACAGACAAAACAAACAGCAACATCAATGAATTTTAGAGAAGGTAAGCAATCATAAAATGTAGGTCTTTAACTATAACTAATATAATAAAAAACAGGTTGACAGTGTCCCTTTTAATATACCATGGTGAATGTCACTTTCATAATCTCTGCTACCATGTTTTATGTGGATAAGCATGTGAATATAAAAGTTAGTGGATTTGGGGATGTAAAAACTGAAGTTTGTCACTTACCAACATTATGCCATTCCTGGGACTTCAAATAGTTGCAAATTAAATGATAAAGCAATTACCAACTTTGTTGTTGTTTCATCATTTTTCTTTTTTTTTTCAGCTGTAAAAGGTATGTCCCTTCTCCACTCCAGCAGTCTCTCCCCCCCCCCCCACCGCCACTCTCGGCCTCACTCCCCCACTCCTCGGCTGTAGTGGCCAGCATTCCAGTTGCTGAAATTTGGGACCTATGGATTGAGTCCCTTAAGGTTCCTGAGAGTAAAATTCTTTCTGCCTTTTTTACCAAAATCCAGTCAAGCAAGGAATGATTGCCTGGCTGAGGGTTCAGTCTAGTTGGTGTTCTGTAAATGAAGAGCAAGACACAACAGTAGAAATCTTGTCTAGTTTTGCTCATGTATTTCAATAGTTGGGGTGTTTGGAGGGAGAACATCACATCAAAACAGATAATGCTGTGAGCTCTGTAATTCACCCACCCAGAAAAATGTCATTCACCTTGAAAGACAAAGTGAAAGCTGAATTTGATAACACGGAGAAGCTGAGCATTATTAAGAAGGTAGAGAGGTCCACTAGTTGAATTAATTTGATGGTGACAGTAGAAAAGCCTGACAAAGTGAGAAAACATTATTAACCCAAGGGACTTGAACAAAAAAGTAAAGAGAGTGCACTACCCCATGAAGACTGTAGAAAAAGTCTCAGCCAGAATCGCTAGCACCAAAATATTCTTTGTGCAAGATACTGGTAATGTCTTTTGGCAAATCAGGCTTGATGAACCTAGTTCAAAATTTATTACCTTCAATACACACTTTGGACACTACAAATTAAAACACATACCATTTAGAACTTGCTCAGCCCCTGAAATTTTTCAAAGAAAAATATCACACACATTTGAGGGTTTAGATGGTGTAGAGACCTATACAGATGACATACTAATATGGAGCTCGGACTTGCAAGAACACAATGGAAAGAGCACAGTACAGCCTGCTTTTAAGAACATCATATTTGCTAAGAGAAAATGTTCTGATACGTGGGCTTTTACTAAAAGCGGGCTTACAATAAATTGATTACTGCACATTTTCTTTTAATTTCTATGTTAAACCCACACTGATAATCTGAATAAAGCTTCTCTTTATTTGCCAGGATTTTTGAAATCATGCACACACTGATGTTAACATCTGTATTACAGAAAGCATGAGAAAAAATCCAAAACAGGACTATGTAAAGTTCCCTATATTGGACATACTGTAAACTAGGTATTGAAGGCCTGGTAGCAGACCCTGATAAAATCAAGGCTGTTGTGAACATGCTTACTCACAAGAGCGTAACAGATTTACAAAGATTCATGGGGATGGTTAACTACCTAGCTATGTTTATACCTAATCTGTCCACCATTAACAAACCCTTGCGAGAATTGCTGGAGAAAGAAATGACATGTCCTTGGGAAACCAGACATGATCAAGTATTCAATAAACTCAAAATAATCATCATGCACCCCCTCGGTGCTAGCCTGCTATGACCAGCACAAGCCTGTGGTCCTGTCTGTGGATGCCTCCTCAGAAGGGCTGGGAGCATGTCTGTTGCAAGCAAGCAACCCTGTTGCATTTGCTTCAAGATCACTTAATAAAGCAGAGAAAAACTATGCCCAAATAAAAAAGGAGATGCTAGTGAGCAACTTTGGCTGTGCTAAGTTTTACCAATATACCTATGGCAGACAACGGGTGTTGGTGGAAACTAACTACAAACCATTACAGAGCCTGTTTAAAAACAACTGCATACTGCCTCAACTCAAATTCAGCGGATGATGCTCAAACTGCAAAAATGTGATTTGCATGTGATGTACATTGTGGGGCACACACTTCATATTGCTGACGCCCTTAGCTGGGCGGCCCAGAATACTTCATTACCAGAAAAAGACACCGATCAATATGAGGTTCACACAACTGTGAAGATCCCAATCAATAATGAGAAACTGAAATGGTTTCAAGCAGAGACACAAAAAGACTCTGTGCTACATAGAAACATAGACTTTGACGACAGATAAGAACCACTTGGCCCACCCAGTCTGCCCATTTCCCTACCTATTGGATAAGCTGCAGATTCTAGTTAATCAACAGCCTCCTTCCTGCCACCCCCACTACAATTGCCTTATGTCTGTCCCATGCATGTTTGAATTCCCCCACTGTTTTAGACCCAACAACCTCCCCAGGAAGGTGGTTCCATGCATCCATCAGTCTCTCCATGAAATAAAATTTCCTCACATTACGCCTGAGTCATCCCCCCTCTATCTTTAAATTGTGCCCCCTTTTTCTTACACATCTCTTTTTCTGAAATATGCTACCCTCCTGGACTTTGTTGATTCCCTTCAGGTACTTGAACATTTCTATCATGTCCCCCCCATCCCTCCTTTCATCAAGGGTATACATATTAAGCTGTCTCAGTCTCTCTTCACATGGTTTCTGATGCAGACCCTGCACCATTTTAGTTGCCCTCCTCTGGACTGCTTCCATCCTGTCTACGTGCTTGTGTAGATGAGGTCTCCAAAACTGCACACAGTACTCCAGATGGGGTCTCACCAACTGTCTGTACAGAGGGATAACCACTTCCCCTTTTCTACTTGTGATGCCCCTTCCTATGCATACCAGTACCCCCCTGACTCTCCTTACTGACTTCTCACATTGCTTACCAACCTTTAGATCATCTGATATGACTACCCCCAGGTCCCTTTCCATTTTTGTTGTTGTTAGTACCTCCCCTGCTATTGTGTACTCTTCTCCTGGGTTTTTGTTTCCCAAATACATTACTTTGCACTTCTTTGCATTGAATCTAAGTTGCCATGTGTCCGACCATTCCTCCAACCTTGCCAAGTCCCTTCTCATCCTTTCTACAGCCCCTTGTTTATCAACTCTGTTACAGATCTTTGTGTCATCTGCAAAGAGGCATACCTTTCCCTCCAGACCCTCTGCAATGTCACCTATAAAGATGTTAAAGAGGACTGGACCCAGTACTGAGCCCTGAGGTACTCCACTAGTGACCCCCCTTTCTTCGGAATGTGTTCCATTCACTATTACCTTCTGTGTCATGTTTTGTAGCCAGTTTGCTACCCAGACTACCACTCTGGGACCCACTCCCAGGCTGGCTAACTTGATTATTCATCTTTTGTGCAGGACTGTGTCAAATGCCTTGCTAAAGTCTAGGTAGGCCATATCCACAGCCCCTCCCTGGTCTATTACTTTGGTCACCCAGTCAAAGAAATCTATTAGATTCATCTGACATGACCTTTCTGCTGTAAATCCATGCTGCTTTGAGTCCTGTGCCCTGCTGGCCTCTAGGTACTCAACAATTCTTTCTTTCAGAAGTGATTCTATCATTTTCCCTACCACTGAGGTCAAATTGACAGGTCTGTAGTTTCCTGCTTCTGCCTTGCTCCCGCTTTTGTGAAGGGTAAGCACATCTGCCCTCCTCCAGTCCTCAGGTACCACCCCATCTTCCCATGATTTGTTAAAAAGTGTGGTCAGTGGTGTCACTAGGTCCTCCCTTAGTTCTTCTAGGATTCAGGGGTGAACCCCATCAGGCCCCATTGCTTTACCTCGGAGGCCTCAGAGACACAGCAGCTTACATGCAGTTCTATCACCAAGACTTCAAAGGCCAAAAAGAAAGCTGCAACGACCACTAATTAGACATGATTCTGACAGAGTTAAAGAAGTTCAAAGATGAATTCCATACCTTTAAAGATAAGATGGCCTTGTTTAGTACGGATCTATCTAACTTGGATAATAACATAAAATCCCTGGAGGAAACCACAGAAACACAAGTCAACCATGTCTCGCAGTTACAGACGGCTGTGGCTCAAGTGATTAAGGTCTGCCATATTGTTGCTGATCACCAGGAAGATACTGAACATAGGCATCAGTGCAGGGACATCCGGATTTATTCATTCTCAGAAAATAGTAAAGGTCCAGACATTATGAACTTCATAGACACCTTATTATGCACCTCTCTCATGCTAGATTTGGACTTTCAATTGGAGTTGGAGCATGTTCATTGGGCCTAGGGACCTAAACCATTAAGCTCATCTGTCCAACCCAGGCCTATCATTGTGTGCTTCCTGAGGTACCAAACTAAGGAGTTGCTACTTCAGAAGGCCTGGGCACAGGGCAAGGTGTTCTATGGGGGACACCCATATTTTTCTGGACAATGATTATGCCTCCACAATGATGCAATGGAGGAGAGCATATACATCCCTCTTCCCAGTACTTTGGCAGAATAAGCTTAAATTCAGAACACTGTATCCCTCCCAGCTCATGATCCAGTATCCAAATGGCCAACAAAGTTTGATACAACAGCTGCAGCAGCAGATGATCTCCAGAAGAGATAATTTTCCATTTCAGCACATAGCCTTGCCCCAGAGATCTTCATCCTGACACAGCACGGGGTAGTCTTTTCCTTCAGATCCATTAGCACAAAAATCCTCCTTTAAATCCCTGAAGAAGTTGTTCCTTCAGGTTGCAACATCAGATGCCTGAACTGTCTGATTTGCAGACAGTTGTCCATTCTTTTGTACACAGTGAGTAGCCTGACTTGTTGAGGATACCTATAGGCTCTCCCTCTCTTTCTTCCTGGGGTGGGGTGGGGGGCTATGGCTTTGGCCCTGGGTGGCTCTGCTTGGGACCTGGGAGGGGGCTGCACTCAGATCTGGGGATCAGCCATTGTGTTATCATGGATTCAGTTACTGCTCTGGATGCTTTATCTATATATGTTTTGGGGTGCGCTCGTTCCTTGGGGGAGCCTGGTCCATTCTTGTTAGGCCGCCTGAGATAATTTAGCTGTGGGCTGAAGGAAGTGTGGTTAATTGACTGAGTGAGGGGTTAAAACTGCCTTGCATGTCTGTTAAATAAGAACTTGAATTTAAATTCCACTGAAGTGTGAGTGGGCTCCTAGTAAAGCTGTTGGGGCAGAGGTGGCACGGTCTTCTGAAGGGGGGGGACCCTGCACACGGGGCCCATTGGAGATAGACTCCCACTAAATAGGGGCAATTCTTCTAGCTACTAACTGGCTGGCCCCTCACTATCTGTAAAACATGCCCTGCTGAAAGGGGAATAGGTGCAGGAGTCCTCCTGGAGGAGTGGAATTTCACATGATCCCCCACCAAGTCAGTATTCACATTTGATAAGGATTTTTGTTTTTCTTTGCACTATGGATCTTTCTTGATGACCCCTCAGTTTTTATAATACTGCTGCATGGTGGGGTGGAGGTAGGAGGTGACCTGAGATATTCTGGCTGTACGCCAGATGAGATCCAATACACTAACTGAATGAGGGATTACAACTGTCCTACAGTTCCCTTAAATAGGGACTTACATTTAATTCCCTCTGAAGGGTGAGCAAGCATTTTGTCAAGCAGATGGGGCGGAGGTGTGCGTGGTCCCTCGATGTGGGGACCCTGCGCACAGGCCCCACTGGAGGAAGATTCCGATTAAATAGGGATGATTCTCTTAGCCACTCACTGGCTGGCTCCTCACTCAATGTATAATTTGATAGGCTGAATGGGGAAGAGGTGCAGGAGCCCTCCTGGGGGTGGTCTTCCGCACAATCCCCACCAGGTCTGGATTCCCATTAGATAGGGACTTCTGCTCTTACTTGCTACTACAGACTCCTCCTGGTGCCCCCACAATCTCCACAATATTGTTAGGTGCAGATGGACTGGGCCCATGCTGGGGAGTGAGTGCACCCCCATCCGATGACGCTGTTCTGAACGGGAGATACCGTGGAGGTGCTGAGTATGTGAGATGTGAGGATTGGTCATGGTTCTGGCTGTGGTGTGTCTGGGGGGGGCTTCGCCTTCCTTCTGCCCTGCTTGGGTCTAGGGGCTGGAACTTTGGTGGGGGTTGGGGGTTGTGTGGGGTTTCACTTCTTCCCTTCCCTCTCCTTCTGTCTAGGGAGGCTGAGCATTCACTGACCCGAGAGTTGCTCTGGGGGAGGCTCAATGCTGAGAGCCCTCCCATACCTCCTTAGGAACCCGGAGGTATCTCTTGGGAGTTTTCTTTTATTTTATCTGGAGGAGATAAAAAATGAGCTTTTCTTTTAATTAATGTTTTGGGCCATCCAGCAGTACAGACTTGCTGAACTGGCTTCAGAGGTTGTCTTAAATGGCTTTTATCTTATTTTTCCCTGAGATTACTTTACTAATATGATTTTGCAGCCTGGCTCTGGGCAGATAGGCTAGAAATACTTTGCTCTGAAAACTTGATATGGGGAATGGCCCCTTCCTTTTATGAAACATTGTCCTCCAGAACCTGGATGTAACAAGATCCCTAACTTTTACAGGACTGTTACTTAAATCATTTCTGGACATTAGAGAGATGATTAGTGATTATTAGGGCCCAGAGTTACACCCCTTGGCTCTTACCTGCGGCATTCTTATAATTTCAACTACCTATAAGATCACAATAATAGGCTTTTTGGATGGAGAGAGTAATGACTTTGAAGGCCCACAGGAGATGGTGCACTTTTTCCCCCACTTACTTTTCTGATCCCTATGCTACCTCCCTAACATCCTCCTTTTAATTTTTTCCTTGAGACATCAAGTACCCCACCATCCCTTTACATTACGAGGACAATGATACCCCAAAGGAGTCTGTCCCCATACGGGAATAGCATTTCTCTCTAGGCAGCATTTGATGCTGTCAAATAGAGAGATGTATGTGACCACATCGTCTCTGCTGGAAGTCCTAACCCATCAGTTGTTTCAATTCAATTGGGGATGGGGGTTACACCCCATCCACTTTTGGCTTTGTTGTTGTTATAGACCCAGTTGGCCTTCACAGTTGCTCTGCCAGGATCATTTTGTTTATAGAACTCCTGGTACTTGTTCTGTATTAAATTCTATGATTCACAACTTTTTTTCCGCCTGTTATTGTTTTTGTTTTATTTATATGGCACATGCGGACGGTGTTATATTGTTTCTTCCACAGTACTCCTACAGGAAACAGTACTATGTTAAGCTTACTGCAGGAGGGATGGAAATTAATGCAGCATTTTATATATATATATATATATATATATATATATATATACCAGACTGGGGGCTTAGTTTGAGTTCTTAATCACAGTGTCCCATGAGTAAGCCTTTCAGAATAATATTGCACAATGTAAACAGGTTGACCGGACCAGTTAAACATAGTAGAACCTTGACCACTCATAAAAAACTTAACCCTGATCTTTTGTTACATACTAACATACTAAAATGACAGCAGAATAGGCCTAATGGTCTTTCGTGTCTGCTCATTTGGTCAGCCCCCCACCCTGGGAGCTGACCTTGCTGCCCTCTTCTCCCTCTCTGGCTTCTTCCTTCCCCTGCATTGTTAATGCAGGAAACTCACATATCCATGGCAGGACAGCAGAAACTGTTGCAGTTTGGCTTGTCCCAGGTGGTGGACTCTGCCTACAGATATGGGAGACAGAGGGGCCAGTGATTTTAATCCCTAAAAAATCCCCTTTTTTGTAAACCCATCATTTTACAGATAATGAGGGCAACCTGACCTTAGTGACTGGTACAGTTCAGGGTCCGCAGTTAACAACATGCAGTGTCTACATTCCCCTGGGGAGTGATGCATCATCTGTTCAACAGATAATAGATGCAGTTATGACACATAAACAGGGCACTGTCATCCTAGGTGGACACCTTAACTGCTTATTAAATCCTACCCTAGATACCTCTGCATCAAGATCCCCATCTCAAACTTTGGGACAGAAACATCGTCATTGAATTCTTAGAGAGATGGGGTTGGTAGATGCCTGGCATCATCTCCACTCCCTCCTCTCACCAATTCTCCTTTTACTTCCATGCCCACAAACACTACTCCAGATAAGACAATTTTTGAGTAAGCGGGGAACACATAGGCAGTATATATAGTTCAGATATCAAGACTATTCATCTCTCTGACCATGCCCCTATTGGTTAGGAACTAAACATAGCTCAGGAATGAAGACACACCCTGTAGCATCTTAATAATTCCTTATTACGAGACCCGGTTTTCTGGGACTTTATAAAAGACCTAATTCCTGAAATAATCTGTAACAATTCTCCTCCCCAATCTTCCCCCCAGTCAATGTGGGATACTCTAAGTGCAGTCCTGTGCAGCCATATTCCTGCATTTGTGACATGACAGAAAAACAGAGGGAAGCCTGACTCTAGGAATTACAGGAGAAATTAAAATTCCTAAATGGTGACCATATGCAAGGAGACCATTTACTGGAACAACAGGTTTCCCAGACACACCTTGAGACTGAAAAACTTCTGACAGCCAGGGCTGAACAGGCTTTAATTTGGCAATGACAGAAGTATTAAGAAGGGGGCGCTCAGGCGTCTAGGGTCCTTGCATATCGCCTTCACAAACAAACTCAAATGACAACTATCTTTAAACTACAGGACCCAAAAATGGGTAGATTTTCTACTTCCACATGTTAAATTTTAGAGCCTTTTAGTCAGTTTTATTTGGATCTCTATTCAGAGTCCTCTCCTCTTCCCCAGATCCGGAAGCTATAGACATTTTCATGAAGGGGCTCAAGATTCCCACTTTAAACCCCCAACAAATTGTCATCTTAATATACCCCATTTCTGAACAGGAACTCCTCACCATGATTGAAAACCTCAAGACAAGGAAGAGTCCAGACCGTGATGGCTTTGGAGCCAAGTTTTATAAAACATTTCTTGGCTTAATAAAAGATCCCTTACTACAGGCCTTCAGAGAGAGCCAGAACACAGCTCAATTCCCAATATCTGTAGGCAAGCCATGACTTTGAAACCTAATAAGCTGCCTTATTTGTGCAATTCCTACCACCCAATCTCAGTCCGAAATCAGGACTATAAAATCTACACTAGTATTATAGCCCATCGCCTCGATGATATTCTCCCTCTCTTGATACACCCTGACCAATCCAACTTCATAAAATCCAGACAAACAACTGACAGCATTAGCATAACACTTTATTTGTTTAGCCATGCCCGTTTATCTTATTCCCCCTTAATGGTTCGTAGTTTTAGTCACTCAGAAGGCTATTGACAGGGTTTCTTGGTTATTCTTACAATACACCCTTCTGAAGTTTGATTTCCTCCTAGAATCTCTTGATATCATTAAAGGAATATGCACCAGCCCCGAGACCTCTGTCAAAGTGAATGGCTCCCACTCCTTCCGTTTCCCTCTATTCCATGGTATTAGGCAGGGATGCCTACTCTTTCCCTACCTATTTGCTTTATATGCCTAACCCATTGCTCAATTCTTGCTCCAAACACAACAAATTCGGTGCTATCAGTTGGATGAACACCTGCATAAACTAGCTTATTACGCAGATGATCTCATGCTATATATATTACTACTTCAGACACATCTTTGGTGGTTTTAGAAGAAAGTGTCTCCCTTATAGAATGAGTTTCTAGCTACAAAACAAATTCAGGTAAAATGGAGGTGTTGATGATACAGAGTTCCCCTTTGCTGCTTTCAATGCAAAAACATCCATATAAGTGGAATCGGTCCCACATTACGTATTTATGTACTGGTTTGCCTCAGACCCTCATTCTATATTCCAACAAAACTACAATCATTTATACATGCAGGTCAAGGCATATCTTAAAATTTGGCTGCATCTCCTAATACCGCTCAGTAATATGGCTCACTTTAACCAAATAAACATATTACCACACGTTTTATATTTAATGCAAAATATCCCATCTCTTCCTTCAAAAAAAGAACTGATTAGATGGAACAGTATAATTTCTTCTTTTTTTTGGCAGGTGAAGAAACCTAAAGTGGCCTTGAGTAAACTGCATCTCCCTAAAAACAGGGGTGGGCTGGCCCTTTCTGATCTACAACATTACCCCTTAGCTGCAATTCTTAATCATCTGACCCATTATCTGGGACCCCATGCACAATCTCCTTTGTGGGTACAGATAGAATGGTCCCTTTCCTTACTTCCACTGGATCACACTATGGTGTTCCAGCCAAATAGTGAGGATCTTCACCATGAAAACTCCATCTTCACCAAGGATATTTTAAGAAACTGGGTAGCACACACTTGAAAAGACATGAGAATATGACAGGAGCACAGTGGGTTTGAATCCCAGCCTTAAATCCAGCTTTTGCTCTGGCAAGACTGGATCACAGGTTTCAAAACTGGATGTGGGATGGTCTATCACATTCAGGTACCTTTCATTTCTGCCATAATGGCTCCCTTAAACTGTTTTTGCAATTACAAGCCAAATACACCCTCACTCAACAGGACATTTTTGGATACTTGCAGATGCACCATTTTTTGGCTTCTGCTTTAGGTTTAAATATCACTTCTCTGACACCACCCCCACTGTTCTCATTGCTAATACAAGTTCAATCAGAAGCCTCCCTGAAACACTTGAACTCCCATTTTTACAAGGCATTGACAGACCTACCTACCTACAGTATTAATGGAAGGTGTTCAGATAAATTAGGAGGCAGAACTTATGATAAACTTGATTCCAGCAGAATGGCTGAGGGTCTGGTCTCAGCAACAACAGATACATTCTTAAAATTGGAGGGAATTTGGGTGGGGTGTGGCTGTCCAGTTCATCCAAACCCCACAAATTACAGCCAATTTTTTGTCTACAGGAGATTTCTCATGTTGGAGGGGTTGTGGGTGTGAAGTTTCGACCCATACCCATGTTTTCTGGTCTTGCCCCATACTCACACCATTTTGGCAAGGTGTGGAAGCAGCCCTGAGAGAAATCTTCCCGAATTTTGGATCTCTAATCCCTGAAGTGGCCATTCTACTTCATTTCCCCACACACTTTAAACAGAAATATGCCCTCTAGGTATATTTTTGGCTGCAACTAAAAAGATAATTACCAGATTATGGCAGTGGTCCACTCCACCAACATTTAGGAACTGGCAAGATACTATTCATGACATTTACAAAATAGAGAGCCTTACAGTGAGACACCAGGTAGAACACCCTCACTAATGAATAGATGGACCATCTGGTTTACCTATATAGCAGAGCATAGACCAGAGCTGCTGCCCTAGTGAAGTTTACCAGGGAGTGAGGAACAACATCCAGTCAGCCCATTCTTCAACTACTCTGGAACCTGCACTAAAAATTTGTAATGACTTCTTCTCTGACCCGTACACCTCTTGTTTCGACCGTTTTACTCTCTGACCTGTAGAAAATTATACAAAGTATTTGTATTACTTTACTGAATATGTATATAGATTTATTTGCCACTTCATAATGATATACAAAGAGAATTATTTCTGATGTATGTCTACATGGACTATTAAAAAACATAATAAATATTAAAGTTCAAAAACAACAACAAAAAAAAAGAATCTGCTGAAAAAGGCTAAATGGGACCACAAAGATCCCTGTCTTGCACTGCTCAATTTAAGGAATACTCATTTAGAGGCCTTGAGTTTGCCAGCACAACTGTTTAAGGGATGCCGAAGAAGAACATCGATTCCAACAAGACACAAATTGTTAAAGCTTAAATTAATAGGGCATGGGGTCATGTCACCATAAACAAAAACAGCACAGCAATGTACCGCACTGTAAATACAGCAGATACATTTCTAGCACTGAAAAAGAGAAAAAAAATGAAGCAAAATAGGTGAAGAACGCAAGGACTTCTTTGTTTTTGGCTTATGAGTCCCCTCCCCATTAATATAATGAACCTTGGGGGGTCAATACGTGGATGAGGAGAAACACTGGTGAGGGGGCCAAAAAAAATGCACAGTGCAGTTTGCAAAAGACTGGGACTGGGATTCGAGCCCTGGTCCACATACTGTATGCAGACCTGACCTGCACTACCCCCAGCTCATTCCTCTAAGCCACAGTGGCTGCTCAGCAAACCACTTCCCCAGCAGAGGTCTTGACCTCTATGTCACTCCTCCCCACCAGCCATGTGTGACAGGGTACAAAACCATGCTTGCTACATTTGTGCTTGTGTAGTTTTGTACCCTGTCACTGTAGTTTCCCGTGCTGTATGTGGTGCGTGGTTTTGACTTCGCCATTATACATACAGCAGATTGACCCAGTACCAATTAATAGAGACTGAAGTTTGAGCTGCATTAGATAAGACCCAGAGGAAAAATAGTTTTACTATAATCAAAGAGTGCACCCACTCCCTGCTCTGATGCCAGGACAGCAGGTGCATCTGGGTACCCCCTGAGAATAAGTGGACCCCTCCAGTAGTCCTTTCACCAGCACAAACACCTCATTCATACATTGTTGAAGCTAATGGGAAGCAATAGCAATGAAATCAAAGGGATCTCCTGGGAACTCCAGAGCCACAATCCAGTTCGCCATGGAGAGCGCAGGATATTTCACCAGGCAGCAGAGAGATAAAAGGTGAGGCCAAGTTGGCAGAGGAGGAGGAGAAAGTAAGAGAGAGAGAGAGAGAGAGAGAGAGAGAGAGAGACAGAAAGAGAGAGACACTTGAGGAGGAAGACACAGCTATGGCAGTGCAGCAGCTTCAGGACCCGAGTGAGGTTCCCCCATGGATGACATCGACAGTAATGCTGGCCGCTCTAATATTTATTTATTAGCTTTTGATTACTGGGTAGGTGCACTAGGCACTGTCC
This sequence comes from Neoceratodus forsteri, assembly GCA_016271365.2. Classification (NCBI taxonomy): domain Eukaryota; kingdom Metazoa; phylum Chordata; order Ceratodontiformes; family Ceratodontidae; genus Neoceratodus; species Neoceratodus forsteri. Next base: position 650,783,512 of record CM057450.1, on the reverse strand, counting down.
CTGCCTATTTTCAGGCATGACCCGAGACAGTACACTGTACAACAATACAATGAACAGAAAAGGATACAAAATACAATGGTACAAACAGGACAGGTTAATCAACGGACACATCAAGGCCAAGCATGCGTGACCAAACGGCAAGCCCTACTAACGTGAGCTGTGTGAGTGGATGCCAGATACGTAGACCTACATAATACAGGACTTAGAACTGGACTGAACTCATGTAGTCAAAAAATATTTAATTTGTCATTCTGTAATTTTGGGGGAAGATTATGCTGAAGGAGGAAGATGTAAGGGTAAGGATACGCATATTAATGATGCACGCTTGTCGTGACATCAAGGCATTTTGAATGTATCCTACAAATTAGGCTTGGCAGGCTACACCCCACCAGAATTACATTAGAACATGAGTGCTGATGTACTGTGTTGTAACTAGCTGGTAATATATAGTAAACCACTATAAAAGAGCATACCTGCATCTGTGTATTATTACAGTGTGCTCTGGCCCATAAGAGGCTCACAGGTGACCACTGAGGAGCTTACTAATATAGAGAAGGCCACACCTCTCCTATTTTAAATGCAATGTTAAAGGTTTAACATGCTTAACCCTGGCTAATACACAGATATTTTTTGCATTGCTTGTACATTTTTCTTACATTTTACAGGGGTGCTCCTGGGGTATGTGGCCAAAATCAGAATCAGTTATAAAACCAGTGCTCCCCCAAACAAACAAAAGCAGCTTGAAAGGCTGCAGTTCATTTATGTTAATTCCATTTTTTTTATTTACCTTCATTCAATCATGTTAACATTTTATATCGGTTCTTGGTTTCACAATTCAGCTGAATCATTATTAGCTTGACCACCATTGACAAGATGACTCCCCCCCCATCCATCAGGTAACTACACTTTAAATTTTAACATGCAATATCAGCTGAGGTCCCACCACTTTCTCTCTTTCCTATGTGGAAACCACTCTCTGGTTCATATTTTATATAGCATGCTCTGGCCCATAAGAGGCTCACAGGTGACCATTAGTGCAGAACACAGTGGCCAGGTTGCTGACAGGCCTTTTGAGGCCCAGTTATGTGACTCTGGTCCTGCATATTCTGCATTGCTGCCAGTCAGATGGAGGGTCCTTTTCAAGGTGGGTCTTCTCAACTTTAAAGCCCTATACAGGCTGGGTCTTGGTTACTTGTCTGAGCTCTTAACACTGGTGTCCTCTGTTCGATCCCTCTGCTTCTCTTCCTCGGGCCTCCTGGATGTTCTCAGGGTCTGGCTCAAGACCTAAGGAGATTATGCTTTTAGTGTCTCTGGGCTGACCCTGTGACACTCACTTCTACCCGAAGTCCAGGAGGCCCCCTCGATAGAGGTGTTTAAGGGGAGGCTAAAAGACCACCTCTTCAGTCTGGCTTTTGACTGCTGTCATCCTTAGTTCTGGCCAGTTCCTTGAAGTATGACTTCTGGGAACCTCTTTACTGTTGCAGAATATTAATTTTATTATGGTTTTAATGAAATTTTATTATATGTTTTAATTTATTGTAGTATATTTTATTCATGTTTGGCGCCCAGAGCCTCTGCAATTCGGCACCTTATAAATAAAATTGTCTTGCCTTACCATTCAGGAGCACACTAATTAGGAGAAGGCCACACCACTCCTGTTTTTAATACAGTGTTAAAGGCTTAGCAAGCTCAACCCTGGCTAATACACAGAGATTTTATCACATTTCATATACTTTGTTCTTACACTTTACAGGAGTGCATTCTGTGTGTGGCCAAAAGCAGAATTAAGCAGTTATAGTAGCAGTGCTCCCCCCTGCCCCCCAAAATAAACAAAGCAGCTTGCTCAGTGGAGTAATGTGCAGAAGCCTGTGGTTTGCCCTCGCACACTGGTTATGGCTTTGCTTTGCACACAGGAGATATATCGGAAACCTGTTAGTAATGCCTAGGGCTTTAGGTCTCTTCTCCAATATACTGTACTTTTGTGCTTTGTGCAAATGTTGAACAGTGTTTGCCTGATTAAAAAAAGATTTTGATTGATTGATTGATTGGCTGATTGATTGATTGATTGAAATGTTCATTGTTCACTGGTGGTTTGTCCAGTAACTGTGGTAAATTACAAGTACTGTTATCTGCTGATGATGCCGTTCTGTACAGATCTCAGACCAACCTGTCTCAGATTCAATCTGGTGTACAGGTGGATTTTGCCTCACTTGAATCCTGGTTTCAATCAACTGTGCTAATCTTGAATGCCAAAGATACAAAGGCCATGCTATTTGGTACCCATAGGCTGGGTCATGACGGACAAAATCTACTCCACATTATTACTCTGTCAGGGACATGTATAGATACAATGACTATGGTAAAGTGTCTGGGAATCCAGTTAGACCAAGAATTTTGCCACAGGCTTCATGCCAAAGTAGTGGTTAAAACCCTGAACCAAAAACAGAGCATGCTGAAGAGGTTGCACTCCTGCTACACGATGAAGGTCAGGCATTCGATCACAAACAGTGTCCTTTTCCCACTATCAACTATGGGGCTTCACTTCTATCATCCCTCAAGGAAACGGAACTCTCCAAACTGAAGTTTACCTACCATTGTATAGTGTGTTTTGCTGTTGGGATCTGCAGCTGGGAGCTTCACTACAAGGCATTCTCCATACTAAACTGGTCCCCCATGGAAGGGAGGCTTCATCTCCCTGCATTTTCTATGGCACGCAAACTCCTTTACTCCCCACCACCTTAAAATATCTGGCTGATATTATGGCCTTCAAACCACTTGGAAGGCCCCTCTGTTCCACTTGACTGAAACTGCTACCATACTGAAGGCACTCTGTGCTGCTAGTCAATGATTCTTTGTGAGCACTGCACCATGGCCATGGAATCATCTCCCCCTATGGTAATGGAATGCCTAAACTCTGCATCCTTCAGATCTGCCATGAAGGTGTATCTATTTGTCAACAGAACTTGTGCCTGCTTTAGCTAGCCTATCTGTTAATCTGACTCGCTGTACTTGCCTACAAATAGTGTTCCTGTTCTTTCAAATGAAGTGCTTTTGAGTACTTGCATCCTCTGTCTCACGACTGACATGCTATGTATAGCCATTGTCCGCACTGGATTTTGTCATTTATGTCTGCACTGCTTGTTAATATCATCTGTATGTATTCTTTCAATGTATATTACGTAATTAATTCTGGGTCACTTCTGAAAAAGGAACAGTTTGTCTCATTGATTTTACCCAGTTACCAAAATCCAATAAATAAAAAAAAGTAATGAAAGTATAAAACCCTTTGTGCATTGATTTGTGTGTTTTGAATAAGGGCCCCTGAAAAGACACTGAAATGGTCAGCAAATGCAAACTTTCTACTAGTATGACTCATACATTACTCATGCCTTTCATGATGTGTCTCATCTTTGATTCTGGCATGTATACTGCCTTCTCTTCTCCCAGTTCACTGTGGGGAGGCCTTACAACTGGGATGGGTGTAAACAATTGTAAAGCAAGCTTGAAATCTAACTTATGCTGGGGCCAACACTGTATAGGTGGATCATTGCAGTGCTGAATAAAATAACCTTAAAATAATAACAATAACATATACTGAGCACTTCTTTCCTGTTATTAAATGGAATATGTCAGTAGTGGCATGGGACAGTTATGTCACTGTTAGTGTTCTGTTCCAAACAGTGTTCAGACGCAAACAGATAACTGCATGAGCCAAGATGAGAATAATGGTTAGGTCAGCAATATGTGTAGAATATGTATTCCAGCTATTAAATGCTCTATAGAACACTACATTTTCTCCTAAAAAGGATCAACATCTTGGAATTCCCTCCCTGTGCATTTGTGTCCTGTCAATAGACCATTACCCTCCCTGCAAATTTTGAAAACTTCATTCAGAGTTAATCAATCAGTTTTTTGCGATTTTTGTTTGCAGATATTCTACTTACCATGTTTGCATTGTTGTTGTGTTTTTTTGTAGATAATGTTATTACTGCTTGTGAAGCCATGGACCAGTGAAGCACAAATAGCTGTTTTTCCTTAGTATTTATATACTGTTTATACTGATCTATTTTTGTAATGGTAACAGTTTTCTTGTATCAGTTTACTTTGGGAAACCATTGTAAATGAGCGTAAGCTCAATAGGTCTGTACCACTTTTCCTGTGTTAATAAAATCTTGAATCTTGACTCATGTTTTTTTCCCAATCATCAACAGTTTCATGTAACAGCCTGAATCTTTCAAGTGTGTTTTTCTATGTATTTAAAATGTTTCATATCAGGAATAATTCAAATCAAATTTCAAGGGGTTCCTGGGGAGGCAGTATTCAGTTGTAAACACCATCATGAAACGAATTTCAAGTCAAACTTTAGGAAGCCTAAAACCTCAATCATGATAGTGCTTGAGTGAGTCTAGTGGTAGCTATTGTTCCCGTCAGCATTTGTTTTGCATGGCAGAATATGTATGTTGCTTGTCAATTTGCTTGTTTTGCATTACTTTGTGGAGGTGTGTAATTTATGTCTGTCAGTATTTAAGCAGTGGTCCCACATGATAAGTGATGCTTCTCCAGTATATCGGCTCCATGGTTTAGAACTGGTGTTACTTTGCTTATGGCAAGCAGTTAGGGACATAATTCAAAATCTCTGGCTGTATAGTAAAACACATACTATGTGGTGAAATACATACATCATATAGTAAAATATATACATTATATAGTGAAATGCATACACAATGTAGTGAACCACATACAGTATCTACTGAAATATATACATTGTATAGTGAAATACATATACTGTATACTGAAATACATATATTATATAGTGAAACACATACACTATATAGTGAAATGCTTACATTGCATAGTGAAATACATACACTATCTACTGAAATCCACATACTGAGTACTGAAAATCCACATGCACTATATACTGAAACAAATGTACTATGTACTGAAACATATACACTACCTATTGAGATACATACACTACAGACTGAAACACCCACATAAACTATCTACTGAAACAAATACTCTATAGATTGTAACACATACACTATATATTGAGAAAAAACTGCATACACTATATACTGAAACAAATACACTATATATTGAAATGCATACACTACACACTGAAAAAGCATATACACTATATACTGAAACAAATACACTATATATTGAAACATCTACACTTTATATTGAAATACATACATTATCTATTGAAATAAATACAATATGCACTGAAAAATCTGTATACACTATATATTGAAACAAATACACTGCATGTAAGCATTAATCACCGACAGAGGAGGGCTCTACTGGTGGATTAATGCCCGCTGGGGGGGGCGCCGTTGCACGAGGACGAAGCCCGAGGGTTTCAACCTCAGTGGCATTGAATCAACGTAGAGCCCGACGCTGGAGGTGATTAATGCCCATGTAACACGCACAAGTGCGACGCAAGTAGCCATCACAGTTGAAAACTTACCTCTTCCGATGACCTCTTCTAGTCCTGTGTCTCCGTTTCTGCCTGCGAGTCCTGCTGTCATGCTAGGTCCCTAGTGGAAGACAGTCAGCTGGTAGGAGAGGAACATGGCATTATGAGATGATAATGCCGTGTTGGGCTCGTGAACGCGCAACAGCAACATGGCATTATGAGAGATAATGCCGTGTTGGGCTCGTGAACGCACTTCCCACAACAGCAACACGGCATTATTGTCTCACAATGCCGTGTTGCTCCTGCACCACGTGACGCCGTCCTGCCTATCGCGTGGCGCCCTGGCACGGCTCTCCATAATGCCGTGTTACAAATTGAAATACATACACTATCTATTGAAATGCATATACTACACAATGAAAAAAGCACATACACTATATACTGGAACAAGTACACTATATATTGAAACATCTTCACTTTATATTGAAATACATACACTATCTGTTGAAATAAATACACTATGCACTAAAAAATCTGCATACACTATATACTGAAACAAATACACTACATGTTGAAACACACTATCTATTGAAACACATACACTGTAGACTGAAAAATTCACGTACTCTATGTACTGAAACAAATAAACTATATACTGAAATGGACTGTGTTCTGAACCTACCCATCCCCCTGCCCTTCCCCCATGAATGTCCTAGAGCTGAACTCATTGCCTGTTGCATTCAGTTAGCTGCTAGCTTGATGAAAGGATGTCTAAAACTGCAGAGCTGAGGTAAACAAAACAGGGCTATCTCTTATTCTACTTCTTTATGGGGGTTTTCCTTTTGTTTTGCTTGCACACCTCTAGCCAAATTTCAGACCATTGTGATGTAACAAGAAACTTTTAAAACTAATTTAAATGCTGTAGTTTATTCTTTTAAATAAGTGCTGCCTTCATTTACTGTCAGACAACACATTTGTATAGGAAGCTAATACAGGATATTCCTAACATACCTGTATACATAGGGAGCTGCATGCATTTTTCCAAGTTAAAGTGTTGATTTGTTTTATGTGTAATTAACTACTGTGTAAGTCCAGCAACTTATCTGAGTTGAATGCTTGGGAAGCACTTCAGGAGCTGTGGAAGTGTAAGCCAAAATCATTGCTAGTTTGTACTCTATGGACTATGTTTTGATTAATTTTTTATTTTAATGTTTTGTTTAATAAACGTTTCTTGGTTAAGAAACAAAATTATATATTTTTACTGCAATCCCTCAGTATTCAGATCTCATCAGGAGTTTAGCTGGTATATGCATATAATTTGCATTGTTTTACTGAATAACTTTACTGTGAATCCTCACTGGAGGCATGCACAGTCTGTTTTGGGGTTTGAGCTTCTCAAACTGTATTTTATTTATTTTTTTCCCATAGAGATTTTTATCTCCTTAGTCACCCTGCTACCCCTTTGCCCGCTGACATCTCCAGCCCAATCACTTACCATCCACAGGACATATTTCCTCTGAGACCCCCCCCCCCACTCACATCCCCCATGTTGGGGTCAGGAGGGGGAGGGCCATTGACAAGGAGACACATATTCCCATATGAGCAGAGCCTGGTTAGCAGTGCAAATTCTGCAGCAGGTTGTTGGATCATTTTGCCGTTAGGGGGTTTCTACCTTTTGTTTCATCCCTTGGGCAGCCAAGCATGGAATTATGCAATTGCGTATAAAGACACATGCTTGCTTTGTGCCTGCCTGAGCCCTCCCCCTTATGCAACTCCACTGCCCTGCCAACCCTCCTCGGCTAGGTGGATGTTGAAGAGCGGGGTGGTCAGACTTCCCCTCACTGAGAGGAGAGCATTCCCTGAGATGCTCAATCGTATCTCCCCTCCAGCTAACCCTTGTGCAACTCAACACCACCAAAACTGGGCCAGTGGCATGGGAGGCAGTGCAATCACCACCAAGCTGCTAGGCCAGCCCACCAGACTGTGTTTTTATAAGTAAATAAAGACAGCATATAGGTAAAAGAAGAAAACAAACTGTATTTTAACTAGTCTGTTATAAACATTTAAGTCACATCACAATGTTTTGAAATCGGATAAAGGTTTTGCAAGCAAAATACGATAAAACAATACATAAAGAGATAGATAAGATAAACCTTTGATGTTTACCTTCTGCATCTTAGGAGGCATCGGCCAGGATTTTTAGTCAATTGGGGCCCCATTTTCAGAAGGTTAGCGTGTAGAGCTAAACATTACACTGTGGGAACAGCATGGTTGGATCGATGTCGTATTCAGCATCACTTGATGCTACCCTGATCATGTGCATGTGCATATATACTACTACAGCCATGTAAATGAATAATCCTCTCCTGCATACAGAGCACAGTGCTGTATAAAAGGTTTCCTTAGTGACCATAAGTACTTCCCTCTACATTTTATACTCAGCCTCTAGGCTTCTAGTACCTAGATGCTTGATTTTGCACTTTTTGGCTTTGAACCCAAACTGCCATGTCCCATAGCACTCCTTAAGTTTTCTAATGTCCCCACTCATTCTCTCCATCTGCACCTATCAACGCTATTACAGATTGTGGTGTCATCTGCAAAAAGGCATATCTCCCCTTCCATTTCTTCTGTTATGCCACTTATAAAGACACTGAAGAGGATGAGTCCCATCACTGAACCCTCCGGCACCCTACTGGTCACTCTCTCCTCACTGGAGGGAGTGCCATTTACCACCAACTTCTGTGGCTGTGCGCTATCTCAGGGGCAGCAATTAGGAGTGCACAACACTAATCTGAAAATGGGGGCCCACATACCACTGTAACAGGACTAGCACTGCATTGTGATAAGCATGGTTGATACTATTTTAACAAGCATTTGTCAATGCCGAATGTTGATTGCGCTGGTCTGTTGAGCTCGCACAGTGGTCCTCTGTCAGTGGCTCAGTCTGTTAATCCCAGTGCTGTAGGCTGCTCTTTTGTACTGGGCTGGTGCGTGCATTGGCACCTTGTTCTGCCGAGGAAGGAATACGCAGCTGTCCCGAGAGAGCTCCATTGAGGTGGCTCACTCCCCCTGTGTCACTCACTCATTCTGTGTCTCCTGGCACTGCAGGCTGCCTTTTTGTATTGGGCTCCTGCCTGTGTTGGTGGCTTTTTCTACCCATGAAGAAATCCACAGCTGTCCTGGCAGAAGTCCATTGAGGTCGCTCAGACCGCCTGTCTCACTCACTCATTCCGGTTCTCCTGGCACTGCAGACTGCCCTTTTGTACTGGGCTCCTGTCTCTGTTGGCACCTTTTTCTGCCCACAAAGAAATCTGCAGCAGTCCCGACAAAGCTCCGTTGAGCTCGCTCACTCCCCTTCTCTCACTCGCTCATTCTGTTCTGCCGGCGCTGCAGGCCGCCCTTTTCTACTGGGCTCCTGCCTGTGTTGCTGCCTTCTTATGCCCATGAAGAAATTTGTAGCAGTTACAATAAAGCTCTGTTGAGCTCACTCACTCGCTCATTCTGGTTTTTGTGCCACTGCAGGCTGCCCTTTTGTACTGGGCCCCTGCATGCATTGCTGCCTTTTTCTGCCCACAAACAAATCTGCAGCAGTCCCAACAAAGCCCCGTTGAGCTCACTGACTCCCCTTCCCTCACTTGCTCATTCTGTGTCTCCTGGCACTGCAGGCTGCCCTTTTGTACTGGGCGCCTGCCTGCAGTGAGTATTTTCTGGCAGAAAAGAAATCTGAAGCAGTCCTGACACAGCTCCACTGAGCTCGCTCACTGCCGTCTGTCACTCTTGCATTCTGTTTCTGCGGCGCTGTAAGCTGGCCTTTTGTACTGGGCTTCTGTCTGCGTTGCATTTTCTGCCTAAAGAAATCTACAGCAGTCACCTACAGCTCCATTGAGCTCGCTCTGTATGCTCTGTCACCTTGCTCTGTTTGTCTTAGCGCCGCAGATTGCACTTTTGTATGGGGCTCCTGGCTGCATTGGCACCTTTATCTGTCCACAAAAGAAATCCATAGCTGTCCTGACAGAACTCGCGTTGAGGTCGCCAGTCTCCCTCTCTCATCGCTCATTCTGTTTGTCCGTGGCAAGCTGCCCTTTTGTACAGGGGTTCCTGTCTGCATTGGCCCCTTTTTCTGCCCACAAAGCAATCCCAGCAGTCCTGACAGAGCTCCGTTGAGCTCACTAAGTCCCCTTGTCTCACTTGCTCGCACTGTTTGTCCCACCGCTGCAGGATGCCCTTTTGCACTGGGCCCCTGCCTGTATTGACGCCTTTTTCTGCCCACAAAGAAATCTGCAGCAGTCCTGACAGCGCTTTGGTGAGTTTGCTCACTCCGCCTCCCTCACTCACTCTCTCGTTCTGTTTCTTCCAGTGCTGCAGGCTGCCCTTTTGTACTGGGCTCTTGTGTTGGGGCCTTTGTCTGCCCACAAACAAATCCAAAGCAGTCCCAACAGAGCTCAGTTGAGCTCGGCCACTCCCGGCTGTCACTCGGTCGATCTTAATCTGTCCTAAACACTGATTTCCCAGAGTGACCGTGCTATTGTGCGGCAGGAGTGCAGAAACATATTTTAGCCAGGATGTGCAAAATGACAGCTGTAGTGTTCATAAGGAGTTGTGAAAAAATGCCACTGTTGAAAATGTGGCGTGACAGCATTACAAATTTGCGAAATTAGAAGGGTTCGTGGAAACAGTTCAACGCACGCTTGTAACACAGTCATGTTATGGCAGTCCCAACAGAGCTCCATTGATTTCGCTCACTCCACTTCTCTCACTCGCTCATTCTGTTGTGCCGGTACTGCAGGCTGCCCTTTTCTACTGGGCTTCTGCCTGCATTGCTGCCTTCTTATGCCCACAAACAACTTTGCAGCAGCTACAATACAGCCCTGTTGAGCTCACTCACTCGATCATTCTGGTTTTCCTGCCACTGCAGGCTGCCCTTCTGTACTGGGCCCCTGCATGTATTGCTGCCTTTTCCTGCCCACAAACAAATCTGCAGCAGTCCCAACAAAGCCCCGTTGAGCTCACCGACTTCCCCTCCTGCACATGGTCATTCAGTGTCTCCTGGCACTGCAGGCTACCCTTTTGTACTGGGCTCCTGCCTGTATTGGTGGCTTTTTCTGGCCAGAAGGAAATCTGAAGCAGTCCTGACACAGCTCTACTGTCACTCTCGCATTCCATTTCTGCTGGTGCTGCAAGCTGGCCTTTTGTACTGGGTTTCTGCCTGCATTGCTGCATTTTCTGCCCACAAAGAAATCTGCAGCAGTCACACTACAGCCCCGTTGAGCTCACTCACTACTGCTCTGTCACTCGCTCGTTCTATTTCTCTTGGCGCCACAGACTGCGCTTTTGCATGGAGTTCCTGGCTTTGTTGGCAACTTTGTCTGTCCACAAAGAAATCCGCAGCTGTCCCGACAGAGCCCTCATCGCTCATTCTGTTTGTTCTGGTGCGGCAAGCTGCCCTTTTATATGGGACTCCTGCCTGCATTGACACCTTTTTCTGCCCACAAGGAAATCCCAGCAGCTCTAACAGAGCTCCGTTGAGCTCACCAAGTCCCCTTGTCTCACTCGCTCGTATTGTTTCTCCCACTGCTGCAGGCTGGCTTTTTGTACTGGGCCCCTATGCCTGTATCGACACCTTTTTCTGCACACAAAGAAATCTGCAGCAGTCCTGACAGCGCTTCGGTGAGTTCGCTCACTCTCCCTCCCTCACTCACTCTCTCGTTCTGTTTCTTCCAGTGCTGCAGGCTGCCCTTTTGTTCTGGGCTCTTGTGTTGGGGCCTTTGTCTGCCACAAACAAATCCGCAGCAGTTCTGACAGAGCTCAGTTGAGCTCGGTCACTCCCCCCTCTCACTCGGTCGAGCTTAATCTGTCCCAAACACTGATTTCCCACAGTGACCGTGCTGTTGTCTGCAGGAGTATAAAAACATATTTTAGCCAGGATATGAAAATGACAGCTGCGAGTGTTCATAGAGTTGAAAAATGCCACTGTTGAAAATGTGGCGTGACAGTATTACAAATTTGCAAAGTTACGAGGTGCGTGAAACGTTCAACGCGTCGCTGTAACACAGTCATGTTATGGAGTTTCGTCACCAAATTTTCAACATAGGGATTTTTGGACCTCTGCTCATGAACAGTACCACTGTCATTTTCTTAATCTGTCCCGAACACTGATTTCCCACAGTGACCATGTTATTCTGCGCCGGAACTGTGAAAACACATTTCAGTCAGGATGTGAAAAATGTCAGCTGTACTGCTTATAAGGAGATGTGAAAAAATGGCACTGTTGGAAATGTGGTGTGACAATATTACAAATCTGCGAAGTTACAAGGGTGCATGGAAAGTGCGCAACCCACATTTGTAACACAGTCCATTGATGGGCTATCATCACCAAATTTTCAACATAGCCATTTTAGGACCTCTGCTCATGAACAGTACCATTGTCATTTTCTTAATCTGTCCCGAACAGTGATTTCCCGCAGCGACCGCTCTATTCTGCGCCGGAAGTGCGAAAACACATTTTGGCCAGGATGGGAAAAATGGCAACTGTACTATTCATAAGAAGGTCTGGGAAAATGGCAGTGTTACAAATCTGGAGTGAAAATATTAGAAATTCGCGATTACGAGCGTGTGTGCCAACTGCGCAGTGCACGCTCATAACACAGTCATTTTACAGAGTATCATTACCAAATTTTCAACATAGGCATTTTAGGACCTCTACTCATGAACAGTGCCACTGTCATTTTCTTAATCTGTCCTGAACACTGATTTCCCACAGCGACCACTCTATTCTGTGCCAGAAGTGCGACAACACATTTCCGCCAGGATGTGAACAATGACTGCTATACTGTTCACCAGGAGGTGTGACAAAATGCCAGTGTTGAAAATCTGGCATCAAAATATTGCAAATTCACGAAGTTATGAGTGTGGGTAGCAACTGCACAGCGCTCGCTCGTGAAACAGTCATTTTTTGGATTTTTCCACCAAATTTGCAACATAGGCTTTTGAGACCCACCTCGTGAACACTGGCACTGCCGTTTCGTTAGTGGCCCAAAAGATGATTCGGCGCGGTGACTGCGAATCTCCTTCGGGGCGATTAACTAATGACAGTTCAAGAATATGCGGAAGTTACAGCATAATTTGGTGAAAAAGTCCCAAAATGCCCGAGATATGTACTAAAGTTGAAAAAACACTATTTATTATGTTATACAGCTTACCGGCATTTCCTGAGTTCACGGTCAGATTTGAAGAGTGCAGACGTGTTCCCGGTCCACCGAAGATCGTCGTGCCAAGCTCCGGAGGTAAGTATGGCATGATGGGGGGTGTGTGGGGAGGCAGAGTGTGCAGTGGGTTGGTGCGGGTTGCAGGTGGGGGTCAGGGATGCTACAAGAAACCATTTCGTTTTTTGCAGGTAAAAAAATAAAAATACTTTGCGGGACCATTTTTCCCTTTACAGGGGCATGTGGCATGCTGGGATGGGCACCCAGCATGTCACCAATGGCTTTCTTTTTGGGGGGGGCAGGAATAAAGGCAGGGAGGGTGTTACAGATTGCTGGCGAGTGGGCTCCCTGTTGGCACCAAAACAATGGGCACCGAGGCACAGCGGGTTTGGGACCCTGTTGGCACATAAACATGGTGGGGTATGCTTAGGAACACCAAGGCAACTCCGTCGCTGTTCACAAACAATATCACATAGAACATAGACTTTGATGGCAGATAAGGACCGCTTGGCCCATCTAGTCTGCCCATTTCTCACTAGCAGGATAGGCCGCAGATCCTAGTTAACCAACAGCCTATTTCTTCCTTCCCCCACAAGAATTGCCTTATGTCTGTCCATGCATTCTTGAATTATCTCACAGTTTTAGACCCCAACCTCCTTAGGAAGGCTGTTCCATGCATCCACTACCTCTCTGTGAAATAATACTTCCTCACATTGCCCTGAACCGCCCTCCTTCTATCTTTCTTAAATTGTGTCCCTTGTTCTTGCACGTCTCTTTTTCTGAAAGATGCTACCCTCTTGGACTTTGTTGATTCCACTGAGGTACTTAAAAGTTCCTATCATGCCCCCCCTCTCCCGTCTTTCGTTAAGGGTATACATATTAAGCTCCTTTAGTCTCTCCTCATACGGCTTCTCTTGCAGACCCTGCAGCATTTTAGTTGCCCTTCTCTGGACTACCTCTATCCTGTCTATGTCCTTGTGGAGATGGGGTCTCCAGAACTGGACACAGTACTCCAGATGGGGTCTCACCAACTGTCTGTACAGAGGAATAACAACTTCCTGTTTTCTGCTGCTGATGCCTTTCCCTATACATTCCAGTACAACCCCAGCCCTCCCTACTGCCTTCTCACATTGCTTGCTAACCTTAAGGTCATCTGATATGATTACTCCCAGGTCCCTTTCCTTTTTTGTTGTTGTTACTACCTTCCCACCCATTGTGTATTCTTCCCCTCGGTTCTTGTTTCCCAGGTGCATTATTTTGTACTTCTTTGCATTGAATCCTAGCTGCCATACTTCTGACCATTCCTCCAACCTTGCCAAGTCCCTTTTCATCCTTTCCACACCTCCTTGTGTATCAACCCTGTTGCAGATCTTTGTGTCATCTGCAAAACGGCATACTTTTCCTCCCAGTACCTCTGCAATATCACTGTTGAAGACAATAAAAAGGACTAGACCCAAAACTGAACCCTGCGGTACCCCACTAGTAACCCCTCTTTCTTCAGAGTGGAGTCCATTTACAATTACCTTCTGTGTCCTGTTGTGCAGCCAATGTTTTACCCAGGCTACCACCCTGGGACCCACTCCCAGGCTGGTTAATTTGACTATTAATCTTTTGTGTGGGACTGTGTCAAATGCCTTGCTAAAGTGTAGGCAGGCCATGTCCACAGCCCCTCCCTGGTCTACTACTTTGGTCACCCAAATAAGTCTATTAGATTCATCTGACATGACCTTCCCGCTGTGATCTCATGCTGCCTTGGGTCCTGTGCTCATCTGGCCTCTAGGTACTCAACTATTCTTTCCTTCAGAAGTGACTCCATCACTTTCCCTACCACAGAGGTCAGACTGACAGATCTGTAGTTTCCTGCCTCTGTCTTGGTCCCACTTTTGTGAAGGGGAATCACATCCACCTTCCTCCAGTCCTCGGGTACCACACCATCCTCCCATGATTTATTAAAAAGAGTAGCCAGTGATTTCACTAGTTCCTCCCTTAATTCTTTTAGAATTCTGGGGTGAATTTCATCAGGACCCATTGCTTTGTCCACCTTCAGTTTTATGAGTTCTTGTAGAACCCTTTCTTCTGTGAAAGGACTGGGATCGACCCCCCTATCAAGAGTGCTTCTGTTAATTGGATTAGGCACTTCCCCCTCCTCTTTTGTGAATACTGAGCAGAAATATTTGTTCAGTATCCCTGCTTTTTCACTGTCCATATCTGCCTACCCACCGTTCATTCTATTCAGCCTCACTATCCCTCCCTTTGTCTTTCTACACTCGCTGATGTACCTATAAAAGGTTTTATCCCCCTTCTTAACTGAGTTGGCTATCTTTTCCTCAGTTTGGGCCTTTGCTATTCTGACTTCCCTCCCTGCTTCCTTCTGCCTTAACTGGTACAGCTCTCTGTCCTGCTCCTTCTGTGTTTCCTTATACTTCCGGAATGCTATCTTTTTCTTCCTGACTTTCACAGACACCTCTTTTGAGAACCATAGTGGCTTTTTCTTTCATTTTGATTTGTTTATTTGCTTCACACAAAGGCTTGTTGCCTCTGTGATGGCAGTTTTGATGATTCCCCATTGTTGCTCCACACCTCCTTCTAGCCTGTTTGCTAGTGCTTTTCTGAGGCACTCTCCCATCTTGCCAAAGTCAGCCCTCCTAAAGTCCAGTACCCTCACGTTTGTATGGCTTGACTCTGTAGCTGAGTTTAACATGTACCACACTGTTTGATGGTCACTTGTCCCCAGATGGCAACCCACTTCTAGATCTGAGATCCACTCACTGCTCCCATTTGAGAGTATGAGGTCTAAGATTGCTCCCTCATGAGTGGGTTCCAAAACTAGCTGTCTGAGGCCTGCCACCCATAGGGCATCAAGAATGGCCCTGCTTTTGAATGTGGCTGCAGCAAATGTGCTCCAGTTAACATCTGGCATATTCAGGTCTCCCATCAACAGTATCTCCCCTTTCTCTGCCATTCTAAGAATGCCTTCTATCATATCCTTTTCCATTCCCTCCCCTGACATGGGGGTCTGTACACAACCCCTGTGCAGATTGTGGTGCCCTTTCCAGTCTCAAGGTGACCCACAGTGCCTCCCTCTCTCCCTGTTTACTCTTTTGTTCAGTTGTTTTATCCCTTCCTTTACATGAGAGCTACTCCTCCCCTCTTCTCCCTGCCTGTCTCTCCTGTAGGTTATGTACCCTGGTATGTTAACATCCCAGTCATGGTTCTCTGTGTACCATATTTCTGTGACTGCTACTATATCCAGGCATCCCTCTTCCATCAAGGCCACCAGCTCAGGGAGCTTGTTGCCCAGACTACAGGCATTGGTACTCATTACCCTCCATTTCCTGATGGCCTTGCTCCCTTTTTCCCCATCCCTGTCCATCTTGCCTTTGTCACTTTCTCCATTTACCCCAGCCTTTCTCCCTATCGACACCTCTATGTTGGTGTTTGCCGCACTGACTACCGTGATTATTTGTGGGGGCACTAGGATTTCCCTGCTCTTTTCCAGTGCCTCCCCCCTTGGCTAGTTTAAATGCTTGCCAATGAAGCATTTAAACCTATCACCTAGGATCCTGGTTCCCTTCCCAGACAGAAGCAGCCCATCATGCCAGTATAGGCTTGCATCACTCCAGGTGGACCCCCAGTCCCAAATGAAGCCAAATCCCTGAGCTCCACACCAGTTTTTCAACCACTGATTGAATCCCATGGTGCGGAACACCCTAGCCTCTCCTATGCCATAGATGGGCAGCACCTCCGAGAAGGTTACCGTGCATGCTACTTGACTAAGACCCCTCCCCAATTCCACAAACTCTTCCTGCACTTCTCTAATCCCTTTCTTAGCCAGGTAATTTGTCCCTAGGTGGACAATGACATCCAGCTCCCTCCTCTGTGCAGCTGCTCCAGCAATCCTGAGGATTCGCTCCCTGTCCCTCCAAGCCATGGTGCCAGGCAGGCACCTTACCTCCCTCTCCCCTTCCTCCCCCAGTTCTACCTTCCTAACAATGGAGCCCCCACCAGGAGTTGTTTCCTTCCCCTGCAGGGTCCCCTGTCACCCTCCTGTGGTTCTCCTTTGTGGAGGTTCCCAGCATCCTCCTTGGTCTCCACTGCGGGTGCCTCCATAGAGGAACCACACTTTGCCAGAATGGCATAGAGATTGTGGAGGCAGTACAGCTGGAAGGATGCGCCTCTGTTCCACCACGCTCACCTCCCTGAGCCCACTGTGCTCCAACCACCTCTTCTTTTGGCAACCTCTGAGGCAGCGGCAGTGGCACTGGTGGTCCCTGGATGGAAGAGGAGGTCCCACAAATCCTGGCCAACTCAGTCTGGAGATGAGCAACCTCCTCCCTCAGCCCAGAGAGGTGCCTGCAGATGGGACAACACCGCATCCTTCAGAACGTCTCCCGGAAGACTGATGCTCCACAGCCACTGCACTGCACCACTCCAATCATGTCTTATTTCTGGGTTTTTACATCCCACCCTGCAATGACGGGTTGCTCCCTCATTGCAGCAGACGGCTGACGCTGCAATGATGAGGTGGCCCCTGATTGCAGTGGTGAAATTGTTAGCAGTTGGTGCAAATATTCCAAACCACTGTCACCAGCAGCCTGCAATGGCATTGGGGGAAGCTGAACAAGCCTTTGCAGGCTGTAGAGGCATTGGCCACAACAGTGCCGTGCCTCCACAGCTTGCTACTGAGGAAGTTGCCGCAATATGTTATTTGCGCTGTGCGCAATCAACATAAAAATGGTACATCCTGTCTACCCCATTTCCCAAATTAAACCTCAGAACCTACTGTCCATGCAGGGTAATAGCCTTCACTAGCCACTCCCTTGTTCCCGTCCCTACTACTATCAGTCTGAGTAACCATTATACCCTTCACTTTGTCACAGCCATGCTTGAAACCATTTATGGTTTTGGTGCCTGACATCTCAGTTGGCAAACTATTCCACATTTCCACCACCATTTCTGGAAAATAAAACTTTCCAATATCCCTCTTAAACCTCCATCCCATCAGTCTCTACTTGTGCTCCCATAACCTTGCACTGTTACTCATACTAAGTAGTTCTCCATTCACTTTGTTTATTCCTTACAGGAATGTGAAGGTCTCTATCATATCACTCCTCTCTTGTCTGGTCTCTAGTGAAGACATGTTCAGTGCCTTGAGCAGATCCTCATACGATCTGTTCTGTCAGCTCTGAGTCATCCTGATCACCCTTTGTCCTTATCTTTCCTGAGGTGAGGTCTTCAGAAGTTCAGAACTCTGAACAGTATACTCAGTGCAGTCTCACCAACGATCAATAAAGAGGCAGTAAACCTCTTTTCTTCTACTATCAGAATTGTTACTCCTCCTCCTTCAAAAGATGGTGACCCGTCAGGTACGACCAGCTACTGACTCATTCCTCTCCTCCCTCCAAAATACAGGAACAAATTGCCTTGTTACAACTTTCTCTCTTTCTGGACTCCTCTTCCTTTTTCACCCAATACAAGTCTGGCTTCTGCAAAAATCACTCCACCACCTGCTCAGGCTCACCAAATCCATCCATAATGGTATGGATCACAGCCTATTCACTTCTGCTATCTTCATCGATCTAGCCAAAGCATTCAACCCTGTCTACCACCCAATTATTAGCCAAACTCCAGGCTGCAGGCCTCTCTGACTTAGCCATCAGCTGTTCCACTCCTACCACAGGGGTAGGTCCCAAGCAGTCAAAAGTGGTGACCCCCTCTCTCCTCCCTGCGTGTATCCACTTGGGTCCCACAAGGATCTGTGTTAAGCCCACTACTTTTCTCCATTTTCCTTAATGATCTCATCCTCCATGTGCTTATCTACATCCATTCACATGTACATGGATAACACAGTCCTCTTCACAGCAGGCCCACAGACTCCAGCTGGACTTTGATCAAGTTCAGCCCTGACCACACACAAATCAGCTTTTCCTCAATGCCAAGAAGGCTGTCTCCATGTCCTTTGGCACAAGGCACCAGACTCTCTAGGCTCCCTTCCCTTCCTACTTTCCATACCCTGGATGGCTCCCCTGTGAAGGATGCCACCACCTTTTATTTATCTTGGTATCTGGCTAGACCAGCACCTAAACATTTCTGAACAAGTGGATGCTATAGTCAAAAAGCTGCACCACAATTTGGTGCACTTTACAGGAACTGTGACTGTATCCCACCTCCAGCATACCATACTGTCATCCAGAGAATGATCCTCCAAATCTCTGACTATGGTGATGTGGTCTACAGCGTAGCCCCCTTCACTACCCTTGCCAGGCTGGACACACTTTTCAACTATTTCTGCCATTACACTCTCGATTATCCTTCTTGGACTCACCATTGTTCTATATATAAATCTCTCTCCTTTTCTTGTCTTGTGGACAGACACCATGCCCACTGTGCCAGCTTTGTGGGCAAATCCGGTTTGTTTCCCTACCCTTCTATCTCTCTGACGGCCCCGTTATAGCCATACCATCAGAAGCTGAAATATTCAAACCCTAGTAGTCCCTTCAGTTTCCACAACCTTCAGCAAAGTCACGTTCAGCCACCGCTGCCCTAAAATATGGAACTCCCTTGCCCCAGCCTTTCACCAATCTCCCTCCCATGGATTATTTCAAACCACTTCAGTGGTCTCACCTCTCCCCCCTGCACTTGCTCTAGTTTTCCCTCTTGCTCTCCTATTACTTGTTTTCAGTTTAGGTACAGCTAAAATCTGGCACCTGTGCTTCCACTCTAGGCATTATGCACAAATGTTTATAGCTAATGTTGAAGTAAAAGCCTCTCCAGCCCCTTTGCATATCAGTTGTGCAGATGGAGCTCCCCTCCTAACTGTGAACTCCATCAAATACCTTGGGTGACACTTGACCCCCAGTTGGACCTAGGGAGTCATATCCTAAATGTCTGTAGAACTGTGAACTGCAAATTGGGTCTGGCCTATAGGGCCAAAAATAACCTGACACCTGCTGCTCGTCTGGCACTTGCTAGAGGTGTACTACTTCCCTTCCTTAGCTATGGTCTCCACCAATTTGCCTGTACCTCCAGCTCTTTTACCGGTGGCACACAACGCATACAAAACATCTGTCGCTTCTCTGCCGCCTGCCTCACCCACCATTGTGAGCTTTATGATAAACTAGGTTTGCTTTCCCTGACCAATCACCTGAACTTTGGGCTGGGATGCCTCATGGGCAAAGTGATCAGAACCTGCACCCCCCCCAGGGTTGGCACAGCTTCTCTCACCTCCTGACCCCTCCTCTTACCCACTCAGGTCCCAGGG
Source organism: Neoceratodus forsteri (assembly GCA_016271365.2). NCBI lineage: Eukaryota > Metazoa > Chordata > Ceratodontiformes > Ceratodontidae > Neoceratodus > Neoceratodus forsteri. The sequence continues at coordinate 650,763,627 of CM057450.1, read as the reverse complement.
TCCTGGGATGCTAAAAGTACTCCTCACCTGAACCCTTATGGGGGACAGAGACTTTGTTGCATGTGCTCCTAGGCTCTGGAACTCCTTTCCTGACCATGTTCGTTCCACCTCCTCCCATCAGTGCTTCCGGAAATCCCTTTGGGGACATCTGAAGCTGGTCTCAGCGTACGAATGTCCCAAGCCTCCCTAGCCTAATTGTACTTGGAGCCCAACTGTTCTGAGGACCTGCCAATGATCTTTTGGTCATTTCTCATGATCCAGTTGCTCTCCTAGGCATCTGACTGCACTATGTATGCTCTAGACTATATATTGTTGATTATATGTACTTTATCAATTTCTGTCATTGCAGTTCACTCCATGCCTTACCATTTTGTGACTCGATGCATTTTGTTACTCTATGTACTTTCTTTACTTGCTGTTATGTTCTGATGTTCAAGTTCAAGTTTATTGCAGGAAAACTCCATTGAGCAAGCTCATTCACAATGAGGTCCTGTAACATAAACACTTAAAGTACAAACATAGATAGGTAATAACAGTATATACATGAAATGCACATTACATGATACAGGCTGGATATACATACAAAGGTACCACATAGGGTGACCGCAGGTGGTAAACATTAATATGAGACAGGGAAGCGACTTACAGGTTGCATACTGATAAATGAAACATGATGACTGGCGTGTGCAATACATATATTTTGGCAGCTAGAACAAACAACAGACTACAACTGATATGGGGGAGGAGTGATTTGATAGAGTAGCAGTGGAGCGTAAGCATAGATAAAACCAGGAGTAGATAGGGAAGGGAAAGCAGTTAATATGACAAAGCAATTATACCTTACCAGTGGATAAATATGGCACACATGGGGAAGGAAGAGACTTAATGACAGTTACAGGTGTCTTTTATTTTGGCTGAACTTAGCGATTTGTAGAAGTTTATTGAAACTGTGCTAGTTAGTTTCAGTACGGTTTGTAATTGGTTTCAAATGGAGGGAAGGGCATATGCAATAGCACGTTTACCAAAGGAGGTCCGTGTCCTTGGTATGTCAAGCATAATAAAGTCAGATTTTCTTAATGAGTATGCACTATGTGACATACTAATAAGGGAAGAGAGATAGCTTGGCAATTTCTGTAGGAGCAGTTTAAGAGTCCATAGCCCAGCATGGAGCTGCCGTCTAGTAGTAAGGGATGTCCCACCAACAGCTGCATATAAGTCACAGTGGTGTGAACGGTAAGGGGAGTTGGTAATGAACTGTAACGCATGGTGATAAAGGATGTCCAGTTTACTTAGATTTGCAGGAGTGGTGGAGGAATAGATTACATCTCCATAGTCGAATGGGGGAGAAAAGTGGCCTGTACAAGCTTGTTTTGAGTTTCAAGGGGGAAAAGGGGCCTATTTCTGTAGAAGAAACCTAACCTTGCTTTTAACCTTTTAGAGACATCTTCGATGTGGTCATTGAAAGATAATTTATTGTCGATCCAGATACCCAGATATTTAAATTTGGTTACAACTTCCAGAGGCTCATTTAGCGTGGTGACAATGAAGTCTTGGTCAAGAGTATTGGGGGGGCCTGTGACAGCACTGCGGGAGAATATCATCGCTTTAGTCTTCTTATCATTGAGCAGAAGCTTTGCCTTTATTAGATTATGCTCAAGTTGTGTGAAGTCCACTTGAAGCACTCCCTTGACTTCAGATAACGATGAGCCAGAAGTAATGATGTATCTGTATTACCTGTTGTACTCTCCCGGGAAGTTCCTGAAAATAGGCATATAACTTGTCTAGTGTACCTACCCGGTTAACAAAAGCTAAATAAATAAATAAATAAAACTGCTCTGTATTTGATCACCAGCATAGGTCTGTGGCTCCTGACTGTGCTGTATGTGCATTGTCGATTGTTTGCTTGTCACTCAAGTTCTCACATCTTGCATGTATTATTCCCAATGTAATTTGTGCTTGTGTACCACTCTGCTCCATGTATATTATGTATTTTGAACTATTGTGCTACCTAAGATCCACTTGTACAAGTTCCCCTTCCCCAGGATGCATCTAGAAATGAGCTCCCAGCTTAGTATTCCTGGGTGGGAAGCACTAGACACCAAGGATCATTTTACTATAATAATTAGAGCCATTTAAACTGCGATCAGGGGTGTAGAACCTTTACATGCCATGGATCATTTTGGTATACTACTTGGGAGCATCATAATGGTGACCACAGGTAGGGTCACAATATGCACCACTGTGTGCAGAAATTAATTTATTAATTGAAAAGTTTCACCAGGGAAGGTACACTGAAGAACAAGTTGCTCGTCTCCCGGTATGACCTGGGGGAGAGGGTGGTGGGAGTTACATAGTAACAATGAGTACAAACAAAATACACAATAGCATACAAAAATATAGGTTACAACTGAATTACACATTAGCATGAAAAGCAAATAATTACAAGGGTAGAGAAGTGAAAACCAGTCGCAGTGAGCTTGTGGTGAGACAGAGAGAGAGAAAGAGAGAGAGGGAGAGAGATTAATGTAATAGAAAGTGTGAACCAATGGCCTGCACTATGCAGACTAAGAATAGCACTTGGTGGCAAGTGAAGTGAGTCAGCAGGGCATCAAACAGCATGTAGGACAAGAAAGGGGGGTAGCTAAGGGCAGGAGCAATTTACAGAGAGGAAATTATGAAGAGCTTGATTTAATGACCCAGGCGAGGAAGAGCATTCCACAATTTAGGGAGACGATAGGAATGGGAGGCCTGTCCACTAGCGGTGGATCTCCAGGGAACAGACAGAGTTCTATGGTCATGGGCTCTTAGAAGTTGAAAGGGAGTGTGGGGGGGGATTAGGGAATTCAGGTAGGGAGGGAGTGTGCCAAGCCAGTACTTAGAGATGAGATTTGCGCAATGATGTAGTCACCTATTTGTTAGGGAGGGGAAGGCTAAACCTTGGTACAAGTGGCAGCGGTGGGTAAGGTGAGGTGCATCCAGAGCAAACCGACAGAATGAGTTGAAAAGAGTATCCAGGTTGGCTAAGGAGGTGTCAGGAGCAGAGCAATAAAAAACATCGCAATAGTCGAAAACTGGGAAGATCATTTTTTGGATCAGTTCGTGTCTTGCCTGTGGCGAGAGGCAAGAGCGGTTTCTATATAAGGCACCAAGTTTGGGACAAAGATTTTTTATTATGGCATCTACATGGGCCAAGAAGGTGAGATGTTTATCCAGCCAAACACCCAGATACCTGAAAGACTCAGTAGCAATTACAGTTGCTCCATCGAGGGTAGTGAAGGTGGGGCAGAAGGGAGCCTTGACAGCTTCTGACATGTGCCAAAAGTCATGGACACAGTTTTCTTGGCATTTAGGAAGAGTTGGTGAGATTGAAATCAGCTCTAGGCATTATGGAAATCACGTTGGAGCCTGGAGGTGACATCCAAGGGTGAGGGCCAAGAGGAGAATAGAACCGCATCATCAGCATACATTTGTATAGAAGATGAGGTACAGATGGATGGAAGGTCATTCAGAAAGATAGAGAAGAGAATCAGGCATGGTATGGACCCTTGGGGGACTCCAGACTATATGGGTAGAGGAGGGGAGATGTAGTCGGATATTTTTACAGACTCTGAGCGGTCATATAGGTATGTGCTGAACCATTTAATGGCATGTTCAGACAGCCCAGCTGATGGGAGGGAGTGGAGCAGGAGGAAGTGGGAAACCGTTTCAAAAGTTTTAGCAAGATCAATAAAAATGGCAGTGGTTATGTGAGTGATTTTTCTCCCTCCCCCACCCCTCCCAGACCTCCTTTAAATACATGTATGCTCCGCCTTCCCCCTACTGTCCCAGCTCTCATTGGCTCTCCCAGAACCCTGCTGCTCCACTGACCTACTGAGCAAGTATAGCTTTTCTTCTGACTCAGCCTCGTCCTCCGTGACCAATACTCCCCAGTTTAACCAAGATGCTGCCCTACACTTCACAGCACTTATTCTCCCCCCTCTGCCACCTAATCCCGCATCCCCTCCTCTGAAATTAGATGATATCCTCCCCCTATCTACAATCAGGGTAACTCCCCCTCTACCATTACCATATCCTGGTCTCACTCACCCACTCTCCCCTGCACCTCTCTCGTCCAGCTGCCTATGTACATTACTCTTATATGGCTGCTTAGCTCCAGGTCACCCTTTGCTAATACCCAAAGCCCTAGCTCCCGACTGCTATGTAACCACTCCTGGATCAACAGCGCAAAGCTGCATTATATTATTATTGCCCTCCTACTCTTATCAGCTGGTGACATAAACCCCAACCCTAGCCCAGCTCAGCCTCCTCCTGCAGCCAGCACTGAGACACGTCTCTCAGCTCTTCCAAATGGCCTTAAAATACTACATATCAATATACGTAGACTCATCCCTAAAGTGGACTTGCTACAGCCACTGGCGGCTACGCTCAACCCTGATATAATAATAATTTCCGAATCCTGGCTAAATACAAAAATCAGCAACTCATCTCTTACTCTCCCTGGTTTCACAATATCGAGACAGGACCGACTTGGAAGAGGAGGTAGGGTAGCCATCTATGTCTCCTCTTCCATCCATTTCACTTCCGTCTTTTCAAGTGCTCTACCAAAAGCTTACAAGGCTCTGTCTGCTGTTGCAAATCTCACTCCCCTTCTCCAAACCTATCTTTGTTGTAGCAGGTGTCTACTGCTGTCCTGGCCCACAACCCAATATTGCTACTAAATTCATAACCACCTTAGTTAGCCACTCTTCTGCTGGCGAATTAGATGTTATGGGAGAGTTCAACTTAAATTGGACTACCATACCCAGCAAAGTGCTAAATGCTATACATGCGCTCAACCTAACTCAAATAATCCAAGATCCGACTAGGCTAAATCACAAGACAGGAAACCATTCCCTCATCGACTGGGCCCTTACAACTCACACCCATAGGGTCATTAATTCCGGTACTCTAGCAGATGCCTTCAGTGACCATTGCATGACTTTCCTGCTGCTCAAAATTCACAAAGTCAAAGTCCCCTATAAAACTCTACAAATCCAATCATACAAATCCCTGAACATTGACCCACTTCTTTATGATTTGACCAACACTAACTGGGCACCTATATATGTTGCCAGTAACCTAGATGTCATAGCTAACTACTTCAGAGAATGATTCCTTGAAGTATGGAATCAACATGCACCACTACGCTGGGTATGTGTCCGTAGAAACCACCTCCCCTGGATCTCCCCAGAACTCATTGCTTGTAAAAAGGGCACATGATACAGCCTGGAAGCTCCATAAAAGCACAAAGCTCCTTAAAGACTATGAGGCCTACCGGGTCCTCAGAAACAAATGGACAAAAGCCACTCGTTTGGCCAAGGCTGATTACTTCAGCTCTACTTCTAACTCTAATAAAAATAACCCATCCCAATTCTGGAAAGTAATCCACTCTCTTTTCTCCCCACAGGCTCCCCTTCCCTCCTCCTCCAAATAAACAATACTGTCATTGCTGACCACCCTAGTATTGTTGCTGCTTAACTCGTGACTTTACCTCATGTGTTTCTACTCTGCTAGGCTCCTCCCAACTATTAACCAGTTATTCTCAGCACCCATTAGAAGTCCTCCAGCCCCACCTCATAGCTTTTCCTTCTCTAAAATTCTGAGAACTGACATGCTGGTGGCCTTGGAAGCCCTAAACCCGAGTAAAGGTAGCTCCTCTGATGGACTGGACCCAAAGTTACTAAACTTGTCTGCCTCTATCATTGCTCCCCCACTCACTGCTCTTTTGAATCTCTCGTTTCACTTGGCCGAAATTCCCCGTGAGTGGAAACATGCTATTGTCCTCCCTCTCCATAAGTGTGGCGACTCCTCCTCCCCTGAGAACTACCGCCCTATATCTCTCCTCCTGACGTTAGCCAAACTACAAGAACATCTAGTCCTTGACTAACTATCCTCATACCTCTCAGACAGAAATTTCTTCACCCAGTATCAATCTGGGTTCTGTAAACATCACTCTACTACTACCTCGCTGCTTTGAATCACTGATGCGATCCTGACAGGCATGGATTGCGGTCACATAACCACTGCCATTTTTATTGATCTTGCTAAAGCTTTTGGCATGGTTTCCCACTCCCTCCTGTTCCACTCCATCTCATCAGCTGGGCTGTCTGAACGTGCCATTAAATGGTTCAGCACATACCTATATGACTGCGCACAGTCTGTAAAAATATCCGACTACATCTCTCCTCCTCTACCCATATAGTCTGGAGTCCCCCAAGGGCCCATACTAGGCCCGATTCTCTTCTCCATCTTTCTGAATGATCTTCCATCCATCTGTACCTCATCTTCTATACATGTGTATGCTGATGATGCGGTTCTATTCTCCTCTTGGCCCTCACCCTTGGATGTCGCCTCCAGACTCCAACGTGATTTCAATAATGCCTAGAGCTGGTTTCAATCTCACCAACTCTTCCTAAATGCCAAGAAAACTGTGTCCATGACTTTTGGCACATGTCAGAAGCTGTCAAGGCTCCCTCCTGCCCCTACCTTCACTACCCTCGACAGAGCAACTGTAATTGCTACCGAGTCTTTCAGGTATCTGGGCGTTTGGCTGGATAAACATCTCACCTTCTAGACCCATGTAGATGCCATAATAAAAAAGCTTCATCTCAAACTCAGCGCCTTATATAGAAACCACTCCTGCCTCCCGCCGTAGGCAAGACGTGAACTGATCCAAAAAATGATCCTCCTGGTTTTCGACTATTGCGATGTTGTTTATTGCTCTGCTCCTGCCACCTCCCTAGCCAACCTGGATACTCTTTTCAACTCATTCTGTCGGTTTGCTTTGGATGCACCTCACCTTACCCACAGCTGCCACTTGTACTGAGCTTTAGCCTTCCCCTCCCTAACAAATAGGCGACTACATCATTGCGCAAATCTCATCTCTAAGTGCTGGCTTGGCACACTCCCTCCCTACCTAAATTCCCTAATCTCCCCCCCACCCACTCCCTCTCAACTTCTAAGAGCCCATGACCATAGAACTCTGTCTGTTCCCTGAAGATCCACCGCTAGTAGACAGGCCTCCCACTCCTATCATCTCCCCAAAATGTGGAATGCACTTCCTACACATATCCAATCCTCTTCTTCGCCTGGGTCATTAAATCAAGCTCTTCATAATTTCCTCTCTGTAAATTGCCCTGCTCCTAGCTCCCCCTTTTCTTGTCCTACATCCTGTTGATGCCCTGCTGACTCACTTCACTTGCCACCCTGTGCTATTCTTAGTCTGCATAGTGCAGGCCATTGGTTCACACTTGCTATTACGTTACTCTCTCTCTCTCTCTGTCTCACCACAAGCTCACTGCGACTGGTTTTCACTTCTCTACCCTTGTAATTATTTGCTTTTCATGCTAATGTGTAATTCAGTGGTAACCTATGTTTTTATATGATATTGTGTATTTTGTGTGTACTCATTGTTACTATGTAACTCCCACCACCCTCTCCCCAGGTCGTACCAGGTGACGAGCAACTTGTTCTTCAGTGTACCTCCCCTGGTGAAACTTTTCAATTAATAAATTAATTTCAGCACACAGTGGTGCATACTGTGACCCTACCTGTGGTCACCATTATGATGCTCCCAAGTAGTATACCAAAATGATCCATGGCATGTAAAGATTCTACACCCCTGATCACAGTTTAAATGGCTCCAATTATTATAGTAAAATGATCCTTGGTGTCTAGTGCTTCCCACCCAGGAATACTAAGCTGGGGGCACATTTCTAGATGCATTCTGGGGAAGGGGAACTTGTACAAGTGGGTCTTGCGTAGCACAATAGTTCAAAATACATAACATACATGGAGCAGAGTGGTACACAAGCACAAATTACATTGGGAATAATACATGCAAGATGTGAGAACTTGAGTGACAAGCAAACAATCGACAATGCACATACAGCATAGTCAGAAGCCACAAACCTATGCTGGTGATCAAATACAGAGCAGTTTTATTTATTATTTATTTAGCTTTTGTTAACCGGGTAGGTACACTAGACAAGTTATATGCCTATTTTCAGGAACTTCCTGGGAGAGTACAACAGGTAATACAGATACATCAGAACATAACAGCAAGTAAAGCAAGTACATAGAGTAACAAAATGCATTGAGTCACAGAACGGTAAGGCATGGAGTGAACTGCAATGACAGAAATTGATAAAGTACATATAATCAACAATATATAGTCTAGAGCATACACAGTGCAGTCAGATGCCTAGGAGAGCAATTGGATCATGAGAAATGACCAAAAGATCATTGGCAGGTCCTCAGAACAGTTGGGCTCCAAGTACAATTATGCTTGGGAGGCTTGGAACATTCGCACACTGAGGCCAGCTTCAGATGCCCCCACAGGGACTTCCAGAAGCACTGATGGGAGGAGGTGGAATGAACATGGTCAGGAAAGGAGTTCCAGAGCCTAGGAGCACATGCAACAAAGTCCCTGTCCCCCATAAGGGTTCAGGTGAGGGGTACTTTTAGCATCCCAGGACCCTGGGACCTGAGTGGGTAACAGGAGGGGTCAGGAGGTGAGAGAAGCTGTGCCAACCCCGTGGGGGGGGGCCGGTTCTGATCACTTTGTCCATGAGGCATCCTAGCCCAAAGTTCAGGTGATTGGTCAGGGAAAGCCAACCTAGTTTGTCATAAAGCTCACAATGGTGGGTGAGATGGGGGGCGGCCAGTACAAAGCAACAGATGTTATTGTACTTTGTGTGCCACCCAGTAAGAAGAGCTTTGGAGGTACAGGGAAATTGGTGGAGACCATAGCTAAGGAAGGGAAGTAGTACACCTCTAGCAAGTGCCAGATGAGCAGCAGGTGTCAGGTTATTTTTGGCCTTATAGGCCAGACCCAATTTACAGTTCATAGTTCTACAGACATTTAGGATATGACTCCCTAGGTCCAACTGGGGGTCAAGTGTCACCCCAAGGTATTTGATGGAGTTCACAGTTAGGAGGGGAGCTCCATCTGCACAACTGATATGCAAAGGGTCTGGAGAGGCTTTTACTTCAACATTAGCTATAAACATTTGTGCATAATGCCTACAGTGGAAGCATAGGTGCCAGATTTTAGCTGTACCTAAACTGGAAACAAGTAATAGGAGAGCAAGAGGGAAAACTAGAGCAAGTGCAGGGGGGAGAGGTGAGACCACTGAAGTGGTTTGAAACAATCCATGGGAAGGAGATTAGTGAATGGCTGGGGCAAGGGAGTTCCAGATTTTAGGGCAGCAGTGGCTAAACGTGACTTTGCCAATGGTTGTGGAAACTGAAGGGACTACTAGGGTTTGAATATTTCAGCTTCTGATGGTATGGATATAACGGGGCCATCGGAGAGATAGGAGGGTAGGAAAACAAACCGGATTTGCCCACAAAGCTGGCACAGTGGGCATGGTGTCTGTCCACAAGAAAAGAAAAGGAGAGAGATTTATATATAGAACAATGGTGAGTCCAAGAAGGATAATCGAAAGTGTAATGGCAGAAATAGTTGAAGAGAGTGTCCAGTCTGGCAAGGGTAGTGAAGGGGGCTATGCTCTAGACCACATCACCATAGTCAGAGATTTGGAGGATCATTCTCTGGATAATAGCATGGTATGTTGGTGGTGGGATACAGTCACAGTTCCTGTAAAGTGCACCAAATTGTGGTGCAGCTTTTTGACTATAGCATCCACTTGTTCAGAAACATTTAGGTGCTGGTCTAGCCAGATACCAAGATAACTAAAGGTGGTGACATCCTCCACAGGGGAGCCATTCAGGGTATGGAAAGTAGGAAGGGGAGGGAGCCTAGAGAGTCTGGTGATTTGTGCCAAAGGACATGGAGACAGCCTTCTTGGCATTGAGGAAAAGCTGATTTGTGTGTGGTCAGGGCTGAACTTGATCAAAGTCCAGCTGGAGTCTGTGGGCCTGCTGTGAAGAGGACCGTGTCATCCATGTGTACATGTGAATGGATGCAGATAAGCACATGGAGGAGGAGATCATTAAGGAAAATGGAGAAAAGTAGTGGGCTTAACACAGATCCTTGTGGGACCCAAGTGGATACACGCAGGGAGGAGAGGGGGGTTCACCACTTTTGACTGCTTGGGACCTACCCCTGTGGTAGGAGTGGAACAGCTGATGGCTAAGTCAGAGAGGCCTGCAGCCTGGAGTTTGGCTATTAATTGGGTTGTAGACAGGGTTGAATACTTTGGCTAGATCGATGAAGATAGCAGAAGTGACTAGGCTGTGATCCATACCATTATGGATGGATTTGGTGAGCCTGAGCAGGTGGTAGAGTGTTTTTTGTGGAAGTCAGACTTGTATTGGGTGAAAAAGGAAGAGGAGCCCAGAAAGGGAGAGAGTTGTAACAAGATAATTTGTTCCTGTATTTTGGAGGGAGGAGAGAAATGAGTCGGTAGATGTTCGTACCTGACGGGTCACCATCTTTTGGAGAAGGAGGAGTAACAGTGGCAGCCTTCCAGTCAGCAGGGATGGAGGAACACCAGAAAGAGAGGTTAGGGAGGTCATCCAATGGGGAGGAGACTGCAGAAGCAGTCAGATGGAGGAGCTTGCTATCCCAGCCATTTGGGCTTCTACCTTTGGAAGGATTAAGGGCGGAAAGTGTGCCGGGGATAAAGGATGGAGTTACTGGAGAGAAAAAATACGATAGTGGGAAGGAAGGAGATGACACTCATGCAGGTTGCAGGGTGAGGGAGGTGAGGAAGGGGAGAGGGAGGAGAGGAGAGAGGAGGTACAGGTGATGAAAAGGAATTACATCTCTATGGTGATGAAGGAGAGGTTAGAGACAGGGGTGTCACTGACTCTGAGGACAGGCAAAGGAGTGGGAGGGGAGAAGAGATTGTGGCAGCCTTTCAAAATTTAGACAGGTAACCAATGTTGATACTGAAGTTAGATGTAAAATTCTCACGTTAGGCAAGCTTATTGCCATGGTACAGGTGCTGCGGAGATGATGATACCTCTGGAAGCCATGGGGGATGGGTTATCTTTATTTTTTGACTAGGCCAAATCATGCACTTGCAAGTAAGCTATGAGCTCAGCCATGATCTAGGGGAGGTGGTGTACCTTTTCTCATGTCCTTCTCTGGGGGGCATGGCAGTCCCATAAAGGGGAGGCAGTATAGCGCAGTGGTTTAAGGCTCTGAGCTGCAATCTGGTGACATCCAGCAGACCATACCTGGGTTTGAATCCACAGCTTCCATTTGCATACTGTGTGACTCTGAGCAAGTCACTTAACTTCCATGTGCTCCCAGGTCGCTCCTGTAAAAAAGCTTTCAGCTTAGTGTGCTACTCCTGGTTAAACAACTAAGAACAAATATATATTTAGAGTAATTTTGTTTTGAAACATGTTAGCATGGAATCAGTGGAGCAGACCAATGAGATAAGGGATCAATCAGAGTGACTTAGGTCATGGCACAAGGGGGTGAGGTCCAGGGATTTGAAGGAAAATATAAGCAGTGTTTTGGTGGGGGTGAGGGGGCTTTAGTTGAATGAGAGGCATCAGAGGGTTGTAATTATGGTGTCAAATCAGAAAAGAGAGAAGTCAAGAGTGGAATGCCACAGGGATCCATCCTGACTCTTGTTCTCTTCAATATGCTCATTAACAACGTTTGAGAATGAATCTGGGGCTGTGTCTCTTTGAAGATGGCACCAAGCTCATGGGAGGGTAGATAGTGATGGGGAAGTAGGATACTGCAGACTGACATGTAAAGATTAGAGAGGTGGCCTAAGGTTTGGCAGTTGAAATTCAATGCCAAAAAGTGCAAGGTGATCCACTTAGGGGACAAGAACCCCAGGACAGAGTACTGGATAGGAGGGATAGAGCTGAGCACTACAGCTGAGGAAAGGGACCTAGTATTCGTCATTAATTACTCCCTTAAACAATCAAGCTAGTACAGTGAGGCATCTAGTAAGGCAACTAGAATACTAGGATGTGCCAGAAGGAGTTCTGATAGTGAAGAAAAGAGGTTTACTGCCTCTTTATTGATCGTTGGTGAGGCTGCACTGGGTATACTGTTCAGAGTTCTGAACTTCTGAAGACCTCACCTCAGGAAAGATAAGGACAAAGGGTGATCAGGATGATTCAGAGCTAACAGGACAGATCATATGAGGATCTGCTCAAGGCACTGAATGTGTCTTCACTGGAGACCAGACAAGAGAGGAATGATATGATAGAGGCCTTCACGTTCCTGTAAGGAATAAACAAGGTGAATGGAGAACTACTTAGCATGAGTAACAGTTCAAGGTTATGGGGGCACAAGTAGAGACTGATGGGACGGAGGTTCAAGAGAGATATTGGAAAGTTTTATTTTCCAGAAATGGTGGTGGAAATGTGGAATAGTTTGCCAACTGAGATGGCAGGCACCAAAACCATTAATGGTTTCTAGCATGGCTGTGACAAAGTGAAGGGTATAATCGTTACTCATGCTGATAGTAGTAGGAAGGGGAACAAGGGATTTTATAGCGAAGGCTATTACCCTGCATGGACAGTAGGTTCTGAGGTTTAATATGGGAAATGGGGCAGACAAGATGTACCATTTTTATGTTGATTGTGCACAGTGCAAATAACGTATTGCAGGCTGCTGGTGACAGTAGTTTGGAATATTTGCACCAACTACTGACAATTTCGCTGCTGCAATCAGGGGCTGCCTCGTCATTGCAGCATCAGCCATCTGCTGCAATGAGGACTGACCATTATTGTGGGTTGGGATGTAAAAACCCTGATATTGTTTGTGAACAGGGCGGCAGGTTGCCGCCCTCTTCACAAACAATATAACCCCACCCACCATGTTTATGTGCCAACGGGGTCCCCAAACCCCGTCGGCATCGATGCCCCATTGTTTCTGGTGCCGATGGGGAACCCACTCCCCGTCTGCATTCTGTAACACCCCCCCCACTTTTATTCCTGCCGATGGGGTGCCCAATACCCATGGGCTACTGCTGCCCCTCCCAAAAGAAAGCCATTCATGGCACACTGGGTCACCATCCCAGCATGCCACATGCCCCAGTAAAGGGAAAAACAGTCCCGTGAAGTATTTTTTTTTTTACCTGCAAAAAAGGAAATGGTTTCTCCTAGTGTCCCTGGCCCCCACCTGCAACCCGCACCAATCCACTGTGCACCCTGCCTCCCCACACACCCCCCGTCACCCCATACTTACTTCCGGAGCTTGGCGCGGCGATCTTCGGTGGACCAGGAACATGTCTGCACTTTTCAAAGCCGACCGTGAACTGAGGAAATGCTGGTAAGCTGTATAACGTAATATATAGTGTTTTTCAACTTTAGTACATATCTTAGGCATTTTTGGGACTTTTTTCACCAAATTTTCAACATAGGGTTTTAGACTTCTATGAATTCTTGAACTGTCATTAGTATCGCCCCGAAGGTGATGTTACGATCACTGCGGAATCACCTTCCGGGGCCGATTAATGAAATGACTGTCCCAGTGTTCATGAGGTGGATCTCAAAAAGCCTATGTTGCAAATTTAGTGGGAAAAATCCAAAAAAATGACTGTTTTATGAGCGTATGCTGCGCAGTTGCTATCCACGCTAGTAACTTTGTGAATTTTCAATATTTTCATGCCAGATTTTCAACATTGGCATTTTTTTACACCTCCTTGTGAACAGTACAGCTGTCATTGTTCACATCCTGGCAGAAATGTGTTTTCGCACTTCTGGTACAGTATAGCGTGGCCACTGTGGGAAATCAGTGTTCAGGACAGATTAAGACAAGCATTTGTCAATGCCGAATGTTTGCTTGCTGGCATTGGCAGTGGTGTAGAATTACAGAGCTGTGAATAGGAATGGCAGAAGCATTGAATTGAAGCAACCCACCACCACCCCTGGCAGAGAGTGACAGGCATTGGGTGTGCCTTTGGGTTGTCAGGTAACGGCCATGCCATTTCACCACACCACACCCTGCAGACACTGACAGAGTGTCACGGTGTTCTTGGGGTCTTTGGGCCTTGCGCACCCCATTCCATCAGGAAATACAGTGAGATGGGTGCTGTATATGAGAATGGGTGAACTTTAATAAGAGTCCGAGGCATATCTCGATGCCTCTCACTGGCTGCGGGTGTGGAATGGTATGAGTATTGCAGGCAAGAATCCCAGTCACATCCCTGATGCCTGTCATTCTCACGGAGTTGGGCGTTATGGTTAGGCACCGTGGTACCTCAGGCATTTGTTGGTATTTTCACTCCAAATTTTCAACATTTTTTGTGACCCCACCTCATGAACAGTGGCAATATCAGTTTGTTAGCTGAAAGCTGCTTATGCACAGCGTACTACGGATTTAGCACACACAGGTGCAAACACATTCCAAACAGGATGTAAAAATGACAGCTGTACTGTTCATGGGGAGGGGTAAAAATGGCAATGTTGCAAATCTGTAGTAAAATATTCAAAAACTGGTGAAGTCACGAAGGCAGATAGAAACTGTACAACGCATAACCATAATGTAATTAGTTTGGGGATTTTTACAGCAGATTGTCAACAGAGGCATTTTGGGACCTCTGATCATGAACAATGTCACTGTGATTTTCTTTTATCTGTCCCGAATAATGATTTCCCACAGTGACCACGATCTCTGCACTGAAAGTGTGGAACACATTTCGCCATGTTGTGAAAATGACAGCTGTACTGTTCATAAGGAAGTGTAGAAAATGCCACCAGTGAAAATCTGAACTGAAAATATTACAGTCATGAACTTATGAGGGTGCATGGAAACGCTAATGCTCACCATAACACAATCATTTTATGGATTTTTGTCACCACCTCAACATAGCCATTTTAAGATCTTCGGCTCATGAACAGTGTAACTGTGATTTTTTAATCTGTCCCAAACATTGCTTCGCGACACTGACTGCACCATTGTGCACTCATACATGCGAAACACATTTTGGGCAACATGTGAAAATGGAAGCTGTAATGTTCATAAGGAAGTAAAAAATGGCAATGCTGAAAATCTGGATTGAAAATATTGAAAATTGACATCTAGATGGCACAGGAACCGCGCAGCGTAATAATTTGTAAAAACAGTCATATTTAGATTTTTTCATCACCTTTTCAACATAGCCATTTTAAGATGTTCAGCTCGCGAACAGCGCCACTGTGATTTTCTCAATTTGTCCCGACATTGATTTCGCGGTGACAATCGACCAGCGGCTGTGCGCCATAAGGTGAAATGTTTTGGGTGAGATGAAAAATGACAGCTGTACTGCTCATAAGGAGGTGGTAAAATGGCAATGTTGAAAATCTGGAGGAAAATATTGAAAATTGCGGAACTTACAAGCGCATGTGATGAATCAGCAACGCACACCAGTAAACAGTCATTTTTAGGATTTTTTACCAATTTTCATATAGCCATTTTAAGATGTCTGCTCATGAACAGTACTGTGATTTTCTTAATGTGTCCCATACATTGATTTCAAGACATCGACCGCGCCCATTATGTGCTACATGCATGAAGCACATTTGGGCAAGAAGTGAAAATGACAGCTGTTCTGCCTCATAAGGAGGCAATAAATGGCAATGTTGAAAATCTGGAGAGAAAATATTGAAAATTTACAACTTATGAGCCTCGTGAGGAACTGTGCAACGATGCTCATAAAACAGTATTTTTGGAATTTTTCCACATTTTCAAAATAGACTTCTGAGAGCCCATTTTATAAATACACATAAGTATATTCCATTATTCAGGCCAAAGGTGATTCCGGCAGTGATGCAAAATCACCTGGCCCGAATAACGCTTAATGACAGTGAAATCATTCATGAGAACGGGTCCCAAAACCCTATTTTGAAAATTTGCAGAAAATTCTCAAAATGCCTGGAGATATGCAACAAAGTTGAAAACCCTATCTGTCCTATTATACAGCTTTACCGCATTTCTCAGTTCATGGTCTGCTTTGAAGAGTGCAGACATGTTCCTGGTCCACCGAAGATCATCGCACTGAGGTCAGGAAGCAAGTATGGGGTGGGGGGTGGGGAGGCAGGTGAGCAGGTTGGTGCGGGTTGTGGAGGGGCAGGGGAGAGGCTGACGTAGGACAGTTTTTAATTTTCAGGGTTTTTTATCAAATGACGACGCGAGACGCTTGCCACAGCGGGTGAGTTCTCAGCATGGCACAAGGATGGATGGTTGGGGGGCTTGGAGTCGACAGGGATTGGGCACCCTATTGCACAGGCATCAGTTGCCATGCTGGGGTGGGTCTTGTGTGACACCCTGTACTCGGAGGGGAGGATAGTGAGCCGATAGGGATTGGCACCGCTGGCTATGGCTGATGATTTGCCACACTGGATGGCACCCAGCGTGGCATGTGGAAGGCTTCTGGGGAGAGCTGCAAGACGCAGCCGACGGGGATGGGCACCCCGCTGGCTATACAGTGTGTGCATGAGGGGGCAGCATGCAGTGCGTGCATGTGTTTGTGTGCGTGTATGTGTGTGGGGGGAGCCGCGCATGAGCAGGCAATATCTGATCACTGCTTCACTGAAGCTGTGAGCTTCTTTCAACTGTACTCACTGCATTTTGAACTGTCATAAACAGCTCCAGCAGGTATTGAGAACTGCAGCACACCTGCACAACACGCTGACTGAATTGAAGAGGGGGTGACACCTCGAAAACCTCGATGATGGCATCTATGTTTCTTGCACATGCGTAAGCAAACAATAAAATGACAGTGACACTGCTCATAAGTAGAGGTCCTGAAATGGCTGTGTTGAAAAATCTGTAACGTACTATTTATAGTCGACTGTGTTACGAGTGTGCATGCCCAGTTTGCACGCCGTAACTTCGTGAATTTATATTTTCAATTCAGATTTTTTAACATTGCCATTTTCCAACACCTACTTATGAACAGTGCATCCGCCATTTTTCCCATCCTGGCTGAAATGTGTTTTCGCACTTCGGCTGCAGAATAGAGCAGTTGCGTGGGAAATCACTGTCTGGGACAGATTAAGAAATGACAGTGATACTGTTCGTGAGCAGAGGTCCTAAATGTCTACAGCTTTGGATGATAGCTCAGCAATGATCAGACATGCGTGCGCTGCCACTTTCCACACCCTTGTAACTTCAGATTTGTAATATTGCCATGCCAGATTTTCAATATGGTATTTTTTCACACCTCCTTATGAGCAGTACAGTCATTTTCATCCTGATTGAAATGTGGTTTCACAGTGATGCACAATAAAGCTGTCGCTGTGGTAAATCAGTGTTAGGGACAGATTTAGAAAATGACAGGCACTGTTCATGAGCAGAGGTCCTAAAGTCTTATGTTGAAAATTTGGTGACTAAACTCCATAACATGACTGTGTTAAGCTGTCATTGCATTGTTCAAGCACCCTTGTAACTTCAGACATTTGTAATATTTTCACACCGGATTTCACAGTGGCACTTTTCACACCTCCTTATGAAGAGTACAGCTGCCTGGGTTTTCACATCCTGGGTCTAAATATGTTTCACCCCTGCCAAGAATAAAGCCTGGAAACCAGTGGTTGGGACACTAAGATTGGAATGGGGAGTGACTGAGCCAACTGAGCTCTGTTGGGACTGCTGTATTTGTTTAGGCAAAAAGGCCCTACACAAGAGCCCAGTACAGGGGCAGCCTGCAGCACTGGGAGAAACAGAACAAGAAAGTGAGTGAGGGAGGGTGAGTGAGAGAATCACCGGAGCACTGTCAGGACTGCCGGTGATTTTTGTAGGCAGTAAAAGCCAAAGCAGGCAGGGACCCAGTAGAAAAGGCCAGCCTGCAGCGTGGGAGAAATAGTATGAGGGTGAGATGGGTGACTGAGTGGATTTCAGAGATCCTAGCAGGACTGCTATTGGATTGTGGGCAGAAAAGGTGCCAATGCAGGCAGGAGCACCAATAAAAAGGCCGTATGCGTTAGGGACAAGCAGAATGAGCATGTGACAGAGGAGACTGAGCGACTTTAGCAAAGCTCTGTTGAGACAGCTGCAGATTTCTTTGTGGACAGACAGGGTGCCAACACAGCCAGGAGCCCCTGACAAGCGCAGCCTGCAGCACCAAGAGAAACAGAATGAGTGAGGACAGAGCTGTAGTGAGCGAGCTCAACAGAGCTTGACAGACTGCTGCGGATTTGTAGGCAGAAAATGTAGCAACAGAGGCAGGAGCCCAGTATAAAAGGCCAGCCTGCAATCACCGGGAGAAACGGAATGAGTGGAGTGAGGGGAGTGAGCGTAGTTTCACCGAAGCTGTGTCGGGACTGTTTCCAGATTTCTTCTGGCTGAATAAGCCACCACGCAGGTGCGGAGCCCAGTACAAAGGCAGCCTGCAGTGGCAGGGGACAGAATGAGTGAGTGAGGGAGGAGGAGTACAACGGAGCTCTTTGGGACTGCTGCAGATTTGTTTGTAAGAGAAAGACAGATATGCACGCTGGGGCCCAGTACAAAAGGGCAGCCTGCAGTGGCAGGAAAACCAGAATGAGTGAGTGAGAGAGAGGGATTGAGCGAGCTCAATGGAGCGATATTGTGACTGCTGCACATTTCTTTCTGGGCATGAAAAGCTGGCAACACAGGCAGGAGCCCAGTACAAAAGGGCAGCTTACAGCACTGGCAGAAACGGAATGAGCGAGTGACAGAGGGGAAGTGAGCGACCTCAAAAGAGCTGTGTCAGTACTGCTGCAGATCTCTTTGTGGGCAGAAAAAGCTGCCAATGCAGGCAGGAACCCAGAACAAAAGTGCAGCCTGCAGCACTGGGAGACACCGAATGAGCGAGTGAGGGAGGGGAGGGAGGGAGGAGTGAGCTCACCAAGCTTTTGCTGGGACTAAGGTGGATTTCTTTGTGGGCAGATAGAGGCAGCACTCAATGGGGCCTAGTAATAAAAGGGCAGTTTTCAGGTATGAAGAAACAGAACGAATGAGTGAGAGGGGGGATTGAGTGAGCCAGCTCAATGGAGTTGTTCTGTGACTGCTGCAGATTTCTTGTGGGCAGAAGTATAGGCGGCACGCAGGCAGGAACCCTTAGTGACAAAAAGGGCTGCCTGCACCGGCAGAAATGGAATGATTGATTAAGTAAGAGGGTGAGGAGTGAGCTCAACGGAGCTCTGTTGGGACTGCAGATTTCTTTGTGGGAGAAAAGGCGCCAAGAGAGGCCGAGTCAACTACAAAATGGCAGCCTGCAATGCCAGGAGAAACAGAACAGGAATGAGACAGGCAGGAGGAGCACCCCAGAGCTCTGTCAGGACAGCTGCAAAATTTCTTAGCAAAAAAGGTGCCAACACAGGCAGAAGCCCAGTACAAAAGACAGCCTGCAGCAGTGAGACACAGAATGAGCGTGTATGATGGGAGTAAGTGAGCTCAACGGAGCTCTGTTGGGACTGCTGGATTTCTTTGTGGGCAGAAAGGCAGCAATGCACGAGGGGCCCAGTACAAAAGGCAGCCTGCATTAGCCTGAGAAACAGAACGAGGAGTGAGAGAGGGGACTGAGCGAGCTCAACAGAGCTCTATCGTAACTGCTGCATATTTCTTTGTGGGCAGAAGAAGGCGGCAATGCCGGCAGGAGCACAGTACAAAAGGGCAGCCTGCAGCACTGGCAGAAACGAATGAAGAGAGTGAGAGGGGAGAGTGAGTAGCTCAACGGAGCCTGTCGGGACTGCTGCAGATTGTTGTTTGTGACCAGACAAAGGTGCCAACAGAGGCAGGAGCCTAGTACAAAAGGGCAGCTCTAAGCGGCCAGGAGAAAAGAATGAGCCAGTGAGACAAGGAGTGGAGGACCTCACTGGAGATCTGTCGGGACAGCTGCGGATTTCTTTGTGGGCAGAAAAAAGCAACAATGTAGGTGGGAGCCCAGTACAAAAGGCCAGCCTGCAGCACAGGCAGAAATCGAATGTGTGACTGAAAGAGGGGGAGTGAGCAGGCTCAACGGATCTGCATCAGGACTGCTGCAGATTTATTTGTGGGCAGAATAAGCCAACGCAGGCAGGAACCCTGTACAAAAGCACAGCCTGCACCCGCAGGAGACACAGAACCAGTGAGAGAGTGAGGGAAGTGGAGTGAGTGAGCTCAACAGAGCTCTGTTGGGACTGCTGTGGATTTCTTTGTGGGTAGAAAAAGGCAGCAATGCATCCAGGGGCCCAGTACAAAAGGACAGCCTGTAGCAGTGGCAGAAACAGAACGAGTGAGTGGGGGGGTGAGTGAGCTCAACAGAGCTCTATTGTGACTGCTGCAGATTCCTTTGTGGGCAGAAAAAGGTGGCACGGTGTGGTGAGCCCAATAAGAGGCCAGCTCGCAGCGCCGCAGAGCACGGAATGAGTGAGGACAGATGGGGAGGAGCAACCTCAACCGACCTGTGTTGGGACTACAGCAGATTTCTTTGTTGGCAGAAAGCCACCAACAGAGGCAGGAGGCTCAGTACAAAGGCCAGCCTGCAGCAAGGATAAACAGAAAGAGGGAGTCAGAGGGGAGGACCCACCTTAACGGAGCTCTGTCAGGCCATCTGTGATTTCTTTGTGACAGAAAAGCGGTGCCAATGCAAGGAAGGAGCTCAGTAGAAACAGCAGCCTGCTACGGGAGAACAGAATGAGCCGAAAGTGACACAGGCCAGTGAGTGAGTCCTAACGGACTCAACGCAATCGACATTCAGCGCTGGCAAATGCTTGTTTATTGTGTCCAGAACTGACTGTGTGTGTATGTGTGTGGGGTTGTTGCAGGCTGCGATGTGTGCAGTTAAAACACAATTCCCAGAATCATTAACTAGCACTAACCACGCAGTGTGTTAACACTTCAAGAAAGCATTTAGTATACCGGTACACCTTATATGCATTAGAGTAACCCCCAGTTGTATGAGCACCTGGTTGCAATTAGTAATCCTGTGAAAAAAAAAGAGTGCCATATTAACAGGTTAGCACTGCACAGAAGAAGAATGCTTTTTAAAATAGTACCAACCATGCTTATCACAATGCAGTCCTTGTTACAGTGGCATGTGGGCCCCATTTTCAGATTAGTGTTGTGCACCCTAAGTGCTACACCAGAGATAGCACAGCCACAGACGGTAGGAATGGCACTCCTCCAGTGAGGAGAGAGTGACCAGTAGGGTGCCGGAGGGTTCAGTAATGGGACACATCCTCTTCAGTGTCCTTATAAGTGGCATAACAGAAAAACTGGAAGGGGAGATATGCCATTTTGCAGATGACACCACAATCTGTGATAGCGTTGATAGGTGCAGATGGAGAGAATGAGTGGGGACATAAGAAAACTTAAAGAGTGCTACGGGACATGGCAGTTCGGGTTCAAAGCCAAAATGTGCAAAATCAAGCATCTAGGTACTACAAGCCTAGAGGCTGAGTATAAAATGTAGAGGGAGGTACTTATGGTCACTAAGGAAACCTTTTATACAGCACTGTGTTCTGTTTGCAGGAGAGGATTATTCATTTACGTGGCTGTAGTAGTATATATGCACATGCACATGATCAGGGTAGCATCAAGTGATGCTGAATACGACATCGATCCAACCATGCTGTTCTCACAGTGTAATGTTTAGCTCTAGACGCTAACCTTCTGAAAATGGGGCCCCAATTGATTAAAAATCCTGGCCGATGCCTCCTAAGATGCAGAAGATAAACATAAAACGTTTATCTCATCTATCTCTTTATGTATTGTTTTATCGTATTTTTCTTGCAAAACCTTTATCTGATTTCAAAACATTGTGATGTGACTTAAAATGTTTATAACAGACTAGTTAAAATACAGTTTGTTGTCTTCTTTTACCTATATGCTGTCTTTATTTACTTATAAACACACAGCCTGGTGGGCTGGCCTAGCAGCTTGGTGGTGATTGCACTGCCTCCCATGCCACTGGCCCAGTTTTGGGGGTGGACCTGAGTTGCACAGGGTTAGCTGGGGAGATATGATTGAGCATCTCAGGGAATGCCTCCCTCTCAGTGAGGGGGAAGTCTGACCACCCGGCCTTCAACATCCACCTAGCTGAGGAGGGTTGGCAGGGCAGTGGAGTTGCATGAGGGGGAGGGCTCAGGCAGGGACACAGCAAGCATGTGTCTTTATACGCAATTGCATCATTCCATGCTTGGCTGCCCAGGGAATGAAACCAAAGATTGAAACCCCTAATGGCAAAATTATCCAACAACCTGCCACAGATTTTGCACTGTTAAACAGGCTCTGCTCATATATGTGTCTCCTTGTCAATGGCCCTCCCCCTCCTGGCCCCAAGCCCCCAACACGGGGAATGTGAGTGGGGGGGATCTCAGAGCAAATATGTCCTGTGGATGGTAAGTGGTTGGACTGGAGATGTCAGTGGGTAAAGGGGTAGCAGGGTGACTAAGGAGATAAAAATCTCTATGGGGAAAAAAAAAAGAAATAAAACACAGTTTGAGAAGCTCAAACCCCAAAACAGACTGTGCATGCCTCCAGTGAGGATTCACAGTAAAGTTATTTAGTAAAACAATGCAAATTATATGCATATGCCAGCTAAACTCCCGATGAAAATTGAATACTGAGGGATTGCAGCAAAAATATATATTTTAAAATAAAAACTTAAAACATAGTCCAGAGTACAAACTAGCAATGATTTTGGCTTTCACTTCTACAACTCCTGAAGTGCTTCCCAAGCATTCAACTCAGATAAGTTGCTGGACTTACACAGTAATTAATTATACATAAAACAAATCAACACTTTAACTTGGAAAAATGCATGCAGCTCCCTATGTATACAGCTATGTTAGGAATATCCTGTATTAGCTTCCTATACAAATCAGTAAAAAGGCAGCACTTATTTAAAAGAATAAACTACAGCATTTAAATTAGTTTTAAAAGTTTCTTGTCACATCACAATGGTCTGAAATTTGACTAAAGATGTGCAAGCAAAACAAAAGGAAAACACCCATAAAGAAGTAGAATAAGACATAGCCCTGTTTTGTTTACCTCAGCTCTGCAGTTTCAGACGTCCTCTCATCAAGCTAGCAGCTAACTGAATGCAACAGGCAATGAGTTCAGCTCTAGGACATTCATGGGGGAGGGGCAGGGGGATGGCTAGTTTCAGAACATAGTCCATTTCAGTATATAGTTTATTATGTTTGCTTGCACGTATGTGCAAGAAACATAGTGCCATCATCCGAGATTTCGGAGGTGTGTCACCTCCTCCTCCAATTCAGTCAGTGTGTTGTCAGGTGCGGCCCCTGTAAGCCAATGCATGCTGGAGCTGTCTATGACAAGCTCCAAAATGCAGTGGCATACAGTTGAAAGGGGGAGCTATGCTTCAGTGAGCAGTGATAAGATATCGCCTGCCCGCGCAGCGCCGTCCACCTACACACACACACACACACACACACACACACACACACACACACACAGAAACGCGACGCATACCGCGTGCTGCCCCCGACACATGTATAGCCACGGGGTGCCTAATCCCACGCTGGCTTTGGTGCTCGCGCCCCCAAAGTTTTTCCATGCCAAGCTGGGTGCCCTCCCAGCGTGGCAATCATAGAATAGCCGACGGGTGCCCAACTCTGCCGGCTCCACTGTCCTCACCCCCACAGTACTGGGTGCCATGCTGGGAGCCCACCCCAGCGTGGCAACTGATCATATGGGCGACGGGGTGCCCAATCCCCGTCGGCTCCAAGCAGCCCCTCCCCAGACATCTTGTGCCACGCTGCAGCCCACCCCAGCGCGGGCAAAATCCCGCCGCTTTTTTTTTTTTTGTACCTACAAAATAAAAACGTCCCACGGCGCTTCTCCCAGCTCCCTCCCACAACCTCGCACTCCACCCACTGCGCACTCTGCCTCCCACACCCCTCACCCCATTCTTACCTCCGGAGCTCGCGCTGATCTTCGTGGACCGGGAACACGCCTGCACTCTTTCAAAGCCGAACGCGAACTGAGGATATGCCGTAAGCTGTATAATGGGCTAGATAGGTTTTTCAACTTTATTGCATATTCAGGAATTTTTTGAATTTATGCTCCCAGTTTTTCAACATGGAGTTTTGGGATTCTTTCATAATGATGTCATTGTCATGGCGTTAATTCGGGCCTGAAGGGTGATTTTGCAGTCACTGTGCAAAATCACCCTTCGGGCCTGAATAACACCATGACAGGGACGTCATTCATGAGAAGGGGTCCCAAAAACCCCATGTTGAAGATTTGATGCAAAAATTCCAAAAAATGACTGTTTTACGAGCATACGTTGCGCAGTTCCTACGCACGCTCGTAAGTTCATGAATTTTCAATATTTTCACTCCAGATTTTCAACATTGCCATTTTACTACACCTTCTTATGAGTAGTACAGCTGTCATTTTTCACATCTCACCCAAAATGTGTTTCCACCCATGTAGCGCACAATGGCGCAGTCGGTGTGCGAAGATCAATGTATGGGACAAATTAAGAAAATCACAGTGACACTGTTCATGAGCTGAGGTCTTAAAATGGCTATGTTAAAAATTTGGTGAAAAATTCCAAAAAATGACTGTTTTACGATCGTACGCTGTACAGTTCCTATGCACGCTCGTAAGTTCGTGAATTTTCAATATTTTCACTCCAGATTTTCAACATTGCCATTTTACCACACCTTCTTATGAGCAGCACAGCTGTCATTTTCACATCTCACCCAAAACGTAGCCATCATGTAGCGCATAATGGCGCAGTCGGTGTGCGTAAATCAATGTATGGGACAATTAAGAAAATCACAGTGACACTGTTCATGAGCAGAGGTCTTAAAATGGCTATGTTGAAAATTTGGTGAAAAAATTCCTAAAATTACTGTTTTACGAGCATGCATTGCGCAGTTCCTACGCACCCGTAAGTTCGCAAATTTTCAATATTTTCACTCCAGATTTTCAACATTGCCATTTTACCACACCTCCTTATGAGCAGTACAGCTGTAATTTTTCACATCTTGCCCAAAATGTGTTTCTGCCCATGTAGCGCCAATGGCGCAGTCGATGTGAAAAATCAATGTATGGGACACATTAAGAAAATCACAGTGACACTGTTCATGAGCAGAGGTCTTAAAATGGCTATGTTGAAAATTTGGTGAAAAAATTCCTAAAAATGACTGTTTTACGAGTGTGCATTACGCAGTTCCTATGCATGCTTATAAGTTTGCAAATTTAATATCTTCACTCCAGATTTTCAAGATTGCCATTTTATTACACTTCCTTATGAACAGTACAGCTGCCATTTTTCATATGTCACCCAAAATGTGTTTTCGTACATGTAATGCACAATTTGGTGTGTGAAAGCAATGTTTAGGACAGATTAAGAAAATCACAGTTATACTGTTCATGAGCAGAGGTCTTAAAATGGCTATGTTGAAAATCTGGTGACAAAAGTCCATAAAATGACTGTGTTACGAGTGAGCATTGCACAGTTTCCACGCACCCTCATAACTTCATGACTTTGTAATATTTTCAGTTCAGATTTTCACCAGTGGCATTTTTCCACACTTCCTTATGAACAGTACAGCTGTCATTTTTCACAACATGGCTGAAGTGTGTTTTCACACTTTCAGCGCAGAGATGCGTGGTCACTGTGGGAAATCATTGTTCGGCACAGATAAAGAAAATCACAGTAACAATGTTCATGATCGGAGGCACCAAAATGCCCGAGTTGACAGTCTGCTGTAAAAAATCCCCAACCTAATTATATTATGGGTGTGCGTTGCACAGTTTCTATGTACGCTCGTGACTTCACCATTTTTTTAAATATTTTTACTGCAGATTTGCAACATTGCCATTTTTACACCTCCCATGAACAGTACAGCTGTCATTTTTACATCCTGTTCGGAATTTTTGCACCTGTGGTGCTAAATGCCGTAGTCGCCAGCATAAGCAGCTTTCGTTAACAAACTGATATTCCCCTGTTCATGAGGTGGGGTCACAAAAAACATGTTGAAAATTTGGAGGAAAATACTAACGAATGCCTGAGGTATTGGGTTTCCAACCATAACGCCCAACCCTGTAGAGAATGACAGGCATCAGGGGTGTGACTTGGGATTCTTGCCTGTAATGCTCATATCATTCCACACCCTGCAGCCAGTGAGAGGCATCGAGGTATGCCTTGTACTCTTCGGCCGCAAAGTTCACCCCATTTTCCTACATCACACCCATCTCACCATATTTCCTAATGAAATGGGGTGCGCATAAGGGCCAAAGACCCCAAGGAACACCGTGACACTTGTCAGTGTCTGCAGGGTGGGGTGTGGTGAAATGGCGTGGCCTTTATGCCCGATGACCCAAACGCACACCCCAATGCCTGTCACTCTCTGCAAGGTGGTGTTGGGGTTGGCTTCAGTTCAATACTTCACTGCCATTCCAATTACGCAGCTCTGTAACTTCTACACTACCACTGCCAATGCCAGCAAGCAAACCTTCGGCATTGACAAAAGCTTGTTTGTTTCAGTATATAGAGTATGTGAAATTTTCAGTCTACAGTGTATGTGTTTCAATACATAGTGTATGTGTTTCACCATGTAGTGTATTTGTTTCAGTATATAGTGTATGCAGATTTTTCAGTACATATTGTATTTATTTCAACAGATAGTGTATGTATTTCAATATAAAATGAAGATGTTTCAATATATAATGTATTTGTTTCAGTATATAGTGTATGTGCTTTTTTCAGTGTGTAGTATATGCATTTCAATATATAGTGTATGTATTTCAACATACAGTGTATTTGTTTCAATATATAGTGTATGCAGATTTTTCAGTGCATAGTGTATTTATTTCAATAGATAGTGTATGTATTTCAATATGAAGGGTAGATGTTTCAATATATAGTGTATTTCTTTCAGTATGTAGTATATATGCTTTTTTCAGTGTGTAGTGTATGCATTTCAATTTATAGTGTATTTGTTTCAGTATATAGTGTATGCAGTTTTTTCTCAATATATAGTGTATGTGTTACAATCTATAGAGTATTTGTTTCAGTAGATAGTTTATGTGGATGTTTCAGTCTGTAGTGTATGTACATCAATAGGTAGTGTATATGTTTCAGTACATAGTACATTTGTTTCGCTATATAGTGTATGTGGATTTTCAGTACTCAGTATGTGGATTTCAGTAGATAGTGTATGTATTTCACTACGCAATGTAAGCATTTGACTATATAATATATGTGTTTCACTATGTAATATATGTATTTCAGTATACAGTATATGTATTTCACTATACAATGTATATATTTCAGTAGATACTGTATGTGGTTCACTACATTGTGTATGTATCTTACTATATAATGTATGTATTTCACTATATGATGTATGTATTTCACCATATAGTGTGTGTTTTACTATACAGCCAGAGATTCTGAATTATGTCCCTAACGGTTTGCCATATTTGCTGATGTTCCCTTTGGTGCTCCCTATCAGAAAGCAGGTGTTTCCCTGTAGCAGTTTTGAACATGCTGGTGCTTTGGACCAACATTTTCCCACTAGCTGTTTCACTAAAGCAGAGTTTGTTCATGCTGTAATGGAGGTATCTGAGGAGTTTTTGATCTGGAACTGGGGGTTTTGTTAAGGAGACTTTAATGCTGTGAAACAAAATTTACCATCATTTCTACAGGTAAGGCTCTACATTTTTTAGATGCTGACACCCCATTTTATTTCCTGGAGTGGATACATTTATTCATCAACTTCATGAATTATGTCCTATTTTGCAGAAAGGATGATACTTTCTAAACAAATGCTGCACTATTATTTTCAAGGCTTCTGGAAGGTGATGCATCTTCACTACTGGACCTTGCTGTGCTGTCTTTTTTTTTTTTACTATGTTTATGCTCCTTTGGTCTGAGGCATCTCTCGGAGGTGCCTTCTCAACTCAGCCCTGCTTCTCCCTGCCAAGTCTCCTCCCAGTGTTCCTCCTTACAGGGACTTCCCAGCCCCCTGGATCACCCCCTGGGAGAGGGCCAACCACTCCTACCTTGGCAGTGTCTTTCTGAAATTAGAGGGTCCATCCCTGCAGATGGTGCCTGGGGATCACTGGTGCAACAGTCCAGCACTGGGGATGTGTGGCCTGGTCCCTGAAGCCACTGTCACCTCCTCAGTCCTCCGGGGATTTTCCTGTGCTTTTCCCCCAGGTGTGCAGTCATGCTATGATATAATGGCACTATGTGCCGACGTCCGCTAATGCTCCTCCCCTGCATTTGCTAAACCACATCCTTGTCTTGCTCCTAAGATCTCCCAGGAGCTACTAGAGAGTGGTGCAAGCCCCAATCTCTCCCCAGGGAACTGAGAGCAGTTTCACAGATGCTCGTTCCCTTCCTTCCCCTGCCTACCCTCAGTGGTCTGGACTCGTTCTCAAACCTGGGTCACTGGTATGGCACAAGGTGTGGTGTCCAGTGCCTGAACCCTCAGTGCCACCGGGCCAGGTCTGTCTATTGTGTCTTAGCGAGCATGTTTGTTTGTTTTTTAAAATAATTTTACATTAGTTCTTATGTAATTATATGATCACAAAGTAAAAGTCCTCCACCACTCACCAGAAAAAAATTGTTTGCCTAAAATCAGAATGTATCAATTCTCGTCATAAGTTTGAAGTGAATACTTGTGTCATTGGTTAGAGCAGATTAAAGGGAAAGGTAAAAAAAAGGTTTTGACAAACACTCAAACTTTGGTTTAGCTAATGGTGCATGCATCTGTGGAGGGAAGGTAAGAAAAGGCTTTTGTAAGGAAACTTAAAGCTAGAAGATAGCAAGAAGTAGTTATAGTACAAAGTCTGACAGTGCACAGAACAGGTTGGGAGGGACTTTGGAACATTTCCTGATCAGTCTCAAAAGCAAAACTGCATGCAATAGCAGACTGCAAGAGGAATTCCAGTTGTATATCAGTGTTTATATTAAGCTGGTCTGAGGAGCAAAATCCAAGATGGACATGTGGCAATGTACGTACTTGAGCTCTTGGAGCTGTTCTTTCCAGTCTCCATTTTTCCCTTTTTTATGTTGCTTGTATGCATGTGCAAGAAACATAGTGCCATTATCTGAGTTTTTGGAGGTGTGGCACCCGTCTTCCAATTCAGTCAGTGTGTTTGCAGGTGCGGCCCCAGTTCCCCAATCACTGCTGCAGCTGTCTATGACAGCAGTTGAAAATGCAGTGGTTGTACAGTTGAAAGGGAGAGCTCCACTTCAGTGAGCAGAGCTCTCCCCCCCACACACACATGCAAGCAAGCATACTGCGTGCTGATGCGCTCCCTCCCCCCCATGCACACACTGTATGGCCGATGGGGATGCCCAATCCCCCGTTGGCTCCACCCCCACCCACAAAAGCTGTCCTGGTGCCACAGTGGAGCCTACCCCAGCATGGCAAAACTGTTATAGCCGACGGGGTGCCTAACTCTCCACGGCTCCACGGGTTGCACGCCCCAAAGTTTTCCAGGTGCCACTCTGGGAGCCCACCCCAGCATGGCAAAGCTTGTTATGGGCCAACGGGGTGCCCAATCCCATCAGCTCCAGTCCCCTAAACAGTTTTTATAGCTGCCATGCTGGGAGCCCACCCCAGCGTGGCAAACGCCCCGTGTCATCTTAATAAAAAAATAAACCTGTAAACAAAATACAGTTCCTCGAGTCTCCCTGCCCCCACAACCCGCACTCCACTCCACTGCACACCCTGCTTCCCACACACACCTACATCTATACTTACCTGGACCTCGTGTGACGATCTTTGGTGAACTGGGAATACGCTCTGCACTTCTTCAAAGCCGACTGCAACTGAGGAAATGCTAGTAAGCTGTATAATGTTATAAATAGGGTTTTTTCAACTTTGTTGCATATCTCAGGCATTTTTGGGAATTTTGGGCCCACATTTTCAACATGGGGTTTTTAGGACCCCCTCCTCGAGAAATTCTTACACTGTCATGGCGTTAATCGGGCCCGAAGGGTGATTTCACGGTCACTGCGTGAAATCACCTTTTGGGACCAATTAATGAAATGACACTGCCAGTGTTCATAAGGTGGGCTCTCAAAAAGTCTATGTTGAAAATTGGTGAAACAATTCCTAAAAATGACTGTTTTACGAGCGTGCATTGAGCAGTTCCTACGCACGCTTGTAAGTTCGCAAATTTTCATTATTTTCACTCCAGATTTTCAACATTACCATTTTACCACACCTCCTTTTGAGCAGTATAGCTGGCATTTTTCACAACTCACCCAAAATATGTTTCCTCCCATGTAGCGCACAATGGCACAGTCGGTGTGCGAAATCAATGTGTGGGACACATTAAGAAAATCACAGTGACACTGTTCATGAGCAGATGTCTTGAAATGGCTATGTTGAAAATTTGGTGAAAAAATTCCTAAAAATGACTGTTTTACGAGCATGCATTGCACAGTTCCTACCCATGCTCGTAAGTTCGCAAATTTTTAATATTTGCACTCCAGATTTTCAACATTGCCAATTTACCACACCTCCTTATGAGCAGTACAGCTGTCATTTTTCACATCACCCAAAATGTGTTTCTGTGCATGTAGCACACAATGGTGCAGTCAGTGTGCGCAATCAATGTTTGGGACAGATTAAGAAAATCACAGTGACACTGTTCATGAGCAGAGGTCTTAAAATGGCTATGTTCAAAATTTGGTTAAAAAATTCCCTTCAGCCATTCTGCAATGTTACTAATGAAGACCCTGCAGCACTCCACTGGTCACCCCCTCTCCCTAGACTGCACTCCATTTACCACCACTCTCTGTCTGCTGTCTGTTAGCCAGTTTCTAACCCAGTTTACCACCCTTTCCCCCATGCCTGGCCTACCCATCTAGTTTATCAGCCTCCTATGTGGGAAGGTGTCAAAGGCTTTGCTGAAATCAAGGTAAGCATTGTCCACTGCCCCACCCTGATTCACTTCCTTTGTCACCCAGTCAAAGAAATCAACAAGATTTGTCTGACATGATGTCCCCACTGTGAATCCATGTTGTCTATGGTCCTGGGTCTGGGGCTTCTAGATGCCCCACTATCCTTTCTTTAAGCAATGCCTCCATGATCTTCCTCACTACTGAGGTGAGGCTGAACAGCCTATTGTTCCCTGCCTCCTCCCTGCTGCTGCATTTGTGTAAAGGGACCACATGTGCCCTCCTCCAATTCACTCAAGTTGAATGACTTAGTGAATATGGCTGCCAGAGGTACTGCTATCTCCCTTCGCAGTTCTCTTAATATCCTTGGGCGTATGCCATCTGGTTAGTGAGCCCCTTTTTGCCTTTGAATGGAGTATTGTCCACCTCTTCACCCCCTTGGCAACTGCTGTTCTGCATTGGCCCTTGCCCCTCCCACTCTTCTGTCAATACTGAGTGGAAAGACACAGTGAAGACTTGGAAGGAAGGCATGGAACTATCACTTCCAAATACCTAAACAGCACCTACAAGCAAGCAACATTCGGCATTGACAAATGCTTGTCTACATAGACATGGCAGATACAGATCCCAATATTTTTGGTTAGGACATAAAAGGTTCTGTATCTACATCTTATTTATTTCCCTGGTCCCTTGGGATGGACCTTTAAAAATGTCAGGGAATTCACAGAGTTTTTCCGAGAACAGTAATGCTTCCAACATCCAAAATGCAGAAACAGGCAAGCATAGCAAGATTCCCTGTTACAGTCACAACAGCATCTGCAGCAGACTTCTCTTGGACCTGATAGTCACCACACCACATCTTCACCCTTTGCTATGGTAGTTTCAGCTTCAACACTGATAACAGCTGATATTAAAGTGGGTATGAGAGGAAAATCTGGACAGGTGGGCGGCAAACAGATGAAAAGACTGATGTTAAGGGTGAATATGCAAATGAAATGTCATGAAAAAGGAGAAAAATGGACTGGTGAGGACAAGCAGGAAAAGGGGACTAGAAGGGAGGAAGGGGACAGCTATCACAACAAAAGAGGTACAAGTGAAGAAAAGGTCACTAGTACTGAGATAGACAAATTACCAGGCCTGAATGGAGTGCACGCTAGAGTGCTGAGGGAACTGGTGGGGGAGCTTGAGGAGCCACTGGTGTACCTGTTCAGTTGTTCACTGGAGTTGGGTGTGGTGCCACAGGACTAGAGAATAGCACATGTGGTGGCCCTCCACAACAGCATCCTCAGGGATGACACTAGAAACTACAGACTGGTCAGTCTCACTTTAATAGGGTGCAAACTTATGGAGACCATACTGAAGGAATGATTGATAGAGCATCTAGTAGAACATGATCTCCAGGATGTAAGGCAGCATGGATATACAAGAAAGAGGTCCTGTCAAATGAATCTGATCACTTCTTTGGGTAACCAAAAAAGTGGACAGGGGCCAAGTAGTGGACATCCTCTACCTGGATTTTATCAAGGCCTTTGACTCTGTACCATACAGGAGGCTAATCAGGAAGTTAGCGGACCTCAGAGTAGGAGAAAAGATGGTTAGATGGCTGGAAAACTGGCTAGGAAACAGGAACCAAAAGGTGATGGTGAGAGAAGAGTTGTCTAGCACCAGGGTGGTCACAAGTGGAACCCTGTAGGGCTTTGTGCTATAGCTGGTGCTATTCAGCATTTTCTTTAATGATACTGGGGATGGTATCAAGGGCAAAATGTGTCTGTTCATGGGTAACATCAAACTCTGCTGGAGGGTGGAATCAGCTGAGAAGATAAAGGACCTTAAAGAGGACCTAAGAAAACTTGAAACTTGGTCTGGGATCTGGCAACTGAAGACCAGTGCCAAGAAGTGCAAGGTTATACATATTGGAGCCAAAAATCCTGGGCAGAGTACTACTTGGGAGGAGTCCAGGCATCTCCCACAGAGGAGGAGCAGGACTTGGGAGTAATGATGACTAGTGACCTGAGGCATTCTACACAGTGCAAGAAGGCAGTGGCAAGTGCAAACAGGATGTTGGGGTACATAGCCAGGGGGATCAGCAGTAGGTGACAAGGTGGTATTGCCCCTTGTAGAGGTCATGTTGAGACCACAGCTGGAGTATGCGGTGAAGTTCTGGAGCTATGAAGATGGTTGTGGAGCAACAGGGTAAGTCTTATAAGAAGAGACTGAGGGCACTAAACATGTTCTCCCTAGAGGACAGGAGAAAGAGGGGAGACATGATTGAGACCTTTAAGTACTTGAAACTGATTAATAAAGTGAACGTGCAGGGTCTTTTCAGGCTATGCCACAGCAAAATATTGGGGAGGCACAGCCTAAAGTTGGAGAGGGGTATTTGAGAGGGTTGTTAGAAGACACATCTCACAGAAAGGTTGGTGACCAAATGGAACATGCTGCCAGAAGAGGTAATCCACTTGACAATGGGGGCAGCTTCAAGAGAGGCTAGGCTAGATATATGGGAAAGAAAAAAGTCAAGAGGGGGAAGGAATGGAAATTAAGGGGAGGAGGGAGCAGGGACAACAGCCTGGGCTAAGAAGCCTGCACAATGAGCAGATTCGATAGATCAAAAGGCCTAATTCTGCAGTCTTCTTTGTATGTTCATACACACGAAATGTGGCAATGATTTTGCAAGATTAACGTAGTCATTGAGGGACTTAACTTAGTACTAAATAGACTGCCAGACAACATGGACAAGCTAACTAAGCATTCAATAGAGCTTGAATTCAGGGTCAGTTATGTGTTGGAAAAAACTAGCCCCTATCCTAGAAAAGGTTGACTGTCATGACACTAAGTCACAAGCACTTCAACATAAACTGGAAGATTTGGAGTTAATGTATAGGAGGGATAAAATAAGGTTGAGAAAGATTCCTGAATGGCTGGAATGGAAAAAAAAAAACAGGGTGCCATTTTTCCGAGAAGTTACAGTTGCAACAGTTGACATGGCGAGCTATTTCCTGATATTTTGAAAATTTCATAAAAAACTCTCTCCAGTGGGCTTAAAATGGTGCTGCAGGAAGGCAGGCAATTTTGTTATGCAGATCACAGATATTCTAGGGAAATACCTGACCATGTCATTTTCTGGAACTGTACTAACAGAGGCACTAGTATTAAAATTGCCTGATGAAAAGCTTATGCTTGCTAGAACCCACAAAAGCTTTAATTATCAAAGGCAGTCAGAGCCAAGGTGGCTTTTATCAAGATGCAACATTATCAGGACTGAGAAAGGAGCCTCTGTAAGACCTGCCCCCAAAATGGGCTTTTTGTTCTTGACCACCAATTGGAACAGAATTGAGGTAGTCAGGGTGGGCAGACATCTGGGATCCAATGATCATCACACAGAGTGGTTCAGCATGAGTGAAGAGGCAGAGTTATGCCACACAAAGGTGAGGGTCCTGGATTTCAGGTGAGTGGGCTTTACTAAGATGGAGATATGTCTCAAGCATGCCCTGGAAGGAAGGGACACATGGGGAGGAGTGGAGAAGCAGTGGGCTCATCCGAAAGGAGCCATAGTGGAGGTGAAAACCCTGTGCATTAGGCAAGAAAGCAAGTGCAAGAGAAGGAAAAAGCCACTATGGTTCTCAAAGGAAGTGGCCAAGATAGTAAGGACGAAAAAGATGGCTTTCAGGAAATACAAAGAAACTCTGCAGAGGGACAGCGTAGTGTACCTGGATAAACAGAGGAAGGCAAGGAAAGCAGTCAGGACAGCAAAGGCACAAACAGAGGAAAAAATAGCACAGGAGGCAAAAAAAGGGGACAAGACTTTTTATAGGTACATTAGTGTGAGGAGAAAAAACAGGGGTGGGATAGTACTGCTAAAGGGGAAGAAGTGGAGCGTGTGGAAGGCAACCATGAAAAAGCAACAAAAGTGAACAAATATTTTTGTTCTGTATTCACGAAGAAGGAGAAGGTGAGGGTCCATAGTTAAGCAACATAAACAGATATGGGCGGGAAATGGACACCAGTCCATTTACGGATGGGAAGGTCCTAAAAGAACTCGCAAAACTGAAAGTGGGCAAAGCAATGGGACCGGATGGGATAAATCCTAGAATATTAAGGGAACTAAGGGATGTGCTGGTAGCAGCACTGACATCACTGTTCAATGAATCACTCAATATAAGAGTAGTTCCAGAAGACTGGAGGAGGGCAGATGTAGTTTCTCTTCACAAAAGTGGGAGTAGGGAGGTGACTGGAAACTATAGACCAGTCAGCCTTGTGACACTCTACCATCTACTTGTCGTTATGTTGTATAATATTTGTGATATAAATATATGTTATGTGAATGTCTGCTTAGAGAATGGCAGCCAGCAGTTTGTAGAGGCCTGACCTTTGACCCCAACACAGTAACTGCAGTAGCAGATGGATAGTTTCCTTCTCTGTTGACACATAATGCTTTCTTCCAAATGCCAGGTTATAACACATAGTAAAATACTCCTACTTTGATCTGGGATGAAGTATGCATTTTATAACCCCTGAGGAAAAGGACATTTTAACAGATTCCTGTTAACTTGCAAAC
This sequence comes from Neoceratodus forsteri, assembly GCA_016271365.2. Taxonomy (NCBI): domain Eukaryota; kingdom Metazoa; phylum Chordata; order Ceratodontiformes; family Ceratodontidae; genus Neoceratodus; species Neoceratodus forsteri. Next base: position 650,728,320 of record CM057450.1, on the reverse strand, counting down.
TGGTAATCATTTTTGTAGGCCAGGAAACTAGTAGAGAGACCAAAGAGACTGTCATACTTTAATATTGCTATTGTGCAGATTTTCAGCAAGCAGTAAAATAACATCCTTTTGGATATCCTTACTCTGCTTACAAATCAATTATGGGCTAACAGTGACCTCATGAACTGTGACCTCACAGGATAGGAGGGACATGCTGGATTATTATCACTCTGGCTGAAACGAATGAGACACTTCATCTCTGAACACCAAAAAGGCACTTCTGTTAAAAATAGATAACATCCAACTGGAACTTAACTAGGCTAGGAATTTAAGAATCAGGAGTTTGGTTTCTGTAAAATTCCAATTTAGTCCTGACTGTAAGTACTTTTGTTATATGTTCTATGTTTTGTATGTATTTACTATTTTTTTTATTTTAGTAAACCTTTTGGTTTCCTTAATCCTGCTTGAGTCTTTTATTTGCATGTGGAGGCTGAGACAGTATTAGGAAATTCTGACAAGAACTGTTAAGGGCTTAAAAAGTGTTTGTTACTATCATGCTGAGGAAAGAATATATCCAGGTCTCAAACTGAGTCAAAAGGGTAGACTTTTGAACCTGGCTGGGTGCCCACAGGGTAAAGTATTGTACTGCATCCCCAGAAAAGAGTACATATCTGAGCTTGTTAACTGAGTGTGCTAGCAGAAAAGGTTCATATTTGACACCAGGCCTCGAGGTTAGTAGGTGATTCGGACCCAAAACAGACAGGAGAGTTACCCTGTTTGTCTCCTGTTCACATATTACACTTCGAGGTTTGGCACTGTGGGAGCAGAGGGCCTGACCTGAGGGATTGTGACAAGCCTCAACACCATAGTAGGGAAAATTATGGAATCACTACTTAAAGTAAGGATTGTGGAACATCTTGAATACAGTGGAGCACCAAATCTGAGACAGCATGGTTTCACAGCAGGAAGGTCATGTCAAACAAATCTAATTGATTTCTTTGACTAAGTGACTATAGCCATGGATTGGGGGGAGTGGAGGATGTGGCCTACCAGGATTTCAGTATGGCTTGCGGTTCTGTTCCACATAGATGACTGGTGAACAAACTGGGCACCCTGGTTGTGGGTGACAAGGTCGTAAACTGTTTTAGGAACTGGTTGAGTGATAGAAGACAGTGGGTCATGGTAAATGGAGCTCAATCTGAGGAAAGGAGGGTGACCAGAAGGGTGCCACAAGGATCAGTCCTGGGGCCAGTGTTTTTTAATGTCTTCATAAGTGACATTATGGAGGGGCTGGATGGGAAGGTGAGCCTCTTTGTGGATGACACTAAGACCTGCAACAGGGTGACACATCGAGAGGGGTGGAATAATGAGGCGGGACCTAGCTAAACTGGAGGAATGGTCTACAGTGTGGTAACTGAGATTCAATGTAAAAAAGTGCAAAATCATGCATTTGGGGTGCAAAAACCCAGGGGAGGATTACACGATGTGGGAAGGAGATATTGATGGTCACCAATCAGGAAAGGGATTTGGTAGTAATCATATCTGATGACATAAATGTGGCCAAACAATGTGCCAAGGCTGTGTGGAGAGCCAGTGGGATGCTGGGGTGCATAGGGAGAGGTATCACCAGCAGAAGGAAGGAGGTAGTGAAGCCACTGTACAGATCATTGGTGAGGCCTCACTTGGAATACTATGTCCAGTTCTGGAGGCTGCATCTCCATAAGGACACTGACAAGGTGGAGGCAGTTCAAAGAAGGGTAACAAAGATGGTGCAGGGCCTGCACCAAAAGTCATATAAGGAGAGACTGGGAGACCTCAATATGTATACCCTGAAGGAGAGGAGAGACAGCGGAAATATGATAGAAACCTACAGATATCTAAAAGGCATAAATAGGGTACCAGAGGGTAGCATCTTTTAGAAAAGGAGATGTCCTGAAACGAGGGGGTGTGACATGAGTTTGGAAGGGGGTAGACTAAGGGAGAGAGTGAGGAAATATTTCTTCATGGAAAGGGTTATAGATGCATTGAATAGACTCCCAACAGGGGTGGTAGGGGAAAACTCAGTGAGGGAATTCAAACATGCATGGGACAGGCATAGGGGAACCCTAACAATAGGAACAAGAAGGTAAAGCCAGAGATCAAGTAGGATCTGTGGCTTTTACCATAGGCAGGGACAATGGGTAGACTGGATGGGCCTAGCGATCCTTATCTGTCATCAGTTTCTGTGTTTCTGTTTCTATGTTGACCACAGGCTACATGTCTATCTTGATATTTGTCTGTCTATAGTATCTAGGCAGAAAGCATTTACCCCATTATAAATGGTTTACAAAACAGAAATACACCATACTCATTAATTCTTCTGGCAACTGGTTGTGCCTAGGGGCACTTCTCCTCTAGAGGGGGGGCCCATCCGATGAAGGGTCACTTCGGGTCACCCGGGGAATCTATTTGTGGTAGTGGGCAGTAGCAGGATGACAGCTGGTTGAGGAGGTTGGCCATGGGGCCCAGGTGGCTCGACGGAGTGGCTAGTTAGGAGGGATGTGAGAGGAGCAAAAAAGAATAAAGAAATAAATGGTTTACAAAACAGAAGCACACCAGCTCCAATCACACTAGTAGCAGCTCTTTACAAATGATCCAGCTTGGAGAATCTGTGTCAGCTATGACTGCCCTAGAGCTTCCTGGTGACAAGTAACTGGTGACTAAGGAAGATGTCACTCCAAATAATGGTCTCTCTGACAGTAATGACAAGTGTGAGTGGACATTATGAGACACTTTCCTTGTTTTTTTGGTTATTTTGCTCTTTGTCTTTAATAAACATAGCCTCTCCCTTTTTGACTGTGGTTATAGGGATGCAGAGCAATGGATTATCTACAGTACATAGACTTTACCCTACCCCTGTTTCTTAATACACTTACCTCAACTAGATAGGGAACCATGGGTGGACTGAATGGACCATCAGTCTTTTTCTGCCGTCATTGTCTATGTTTCTGTATTTTGACATACAACCCAGCAGGGTTATTGCAACATACTGTAATAGACACTGCCACCACTGCGTCTCCTGGATCTTACTATGCACTATGCAAGACAGGCTCTGTGTGGTGGCTCCTGGTGAAAGTTAAAGGACTTGTGCTGACTTCACTATTCATGGGTTTGAATTAATCACATCCCAATCAAAGCAAGGCTAAGAGAAGATCGGGAGGGAGTCACTGTCAATCTGTCAAATAGATGGTGGTGCTAAGAGAAACAACTATGTATTGAAGGGGTATTCCAACAGAGAATTCAGAAATTTAAGTTCACCAAAGTTGGTCTGGCTGTATAAGTAGATATTTGGCTTAAGATTTAGGAGACAGTATCTCAGAGCCCCTTAATGTCTCCACACACAAGGTAATGCACTGACTGCCTTTGCAGACAGTTGGGGGGGTAGGCTGGCACTGACACCACAACTTTTTGTGGTTAAGCAGGCTTTGGGGAGGGAGGGCTGCACCCTATATGGACAAGTATTATTGAGTGGCTCAATATGAATGACTCAATAATTCCAATCCCATGTAGAGCAAGTAGGGAAAAAGAGCACTGAATAGGTATAGCAAGTGTAGCACTGAGGTACACATGCTACACTCATGAGAAAGGGGATAAAGAAAATTACTTGGCCAAGCCCTGCTAAGCTGGCTGTGGTATAGTGGCTTGAGATACTGCTCCTGGAGCCTGTGGTGCTGGATTCAAATCTCGGTGCAGGGATTTGTTTTGCTTCCAAGGGGAGTTTCTGTTTTTTGTAAGTCTGTTCCCCCTGGAGTTGAAAATCTTTATGTTGGGGGAGCAGGGGGCTAGCTCCCAGCAAAAAAATGAAGAAGCATTTGTATATTTTTCGAGGACTGTCGCTGTTTGTGGTGGTCTCTCTAAGGTGAAGTTGTCCTTTTGTCACGGGTGATTTTTTTCATCACTCTATTGAGCGGTGGGATAAGGTACACACCCTTATCACATAAATATGGGAGGTATGGGTCACCCATGATTGTGGAGAAGGGGGGGCAGAGGGGTAGCACAAGTGCATATGGAAAGCACTTAAAGGGTGTACAGTTTCTTGTTTCAGAGAGTTAAGAAAAATGTGAAAAGGGAAAAAGAGATGGTGTGCTGGACTGAGAAAAGTATAGCTAAAAAGGAAAAAAAAAAAGGTTCCCCAATGATAACATGTGCAATTGCAGAATGTGAAGCAAACAAGGCATCCGTAGCCAGACCAGTAGTACAACGGTAGTGCTACCATTTGCTTCACAGGTGATCTGGGATCAGAAATGGGCATGGGTTCTTCATTGGCTAGTCAAAAAAGGAGGATTGAGCATCCCGCGGGCAGCTGTCTTCCTTTCGGGGGGGGGGTTGTTAGTGTATCCTGTTGCTTGGTTATCACCTAGCAGAGGTTGGGTAACACAGCAGGTGCCTCACTTAGTGAGTACAGCCCTGATGTTTGCAACGTGAGTTCAAGCCACCAATGCTGCCTACAAATGCTAGAGAGGTGACTCTTGTCCTTAAAAAATAGTCTCTGGCGTACAATGAAAGAAGCTACTTTTGACCAAGGTGGGTGATTTGGTATTACAAACATCAGGCTTATCTCTTAGGGCATTACTGTTGCCAATATTTATGCCCTCAATGATGCCAATTTCAGTTACTTCACAGACACTTTTTGTCTTTAAATCATCACAGTTATCACCCCCCTACTTAGTTGTGGGAGATTTCAACTTCATCCTTGACATACAGGATAGGACTACAGGCTCTAAAGAGCACATGACTACAGCTGTTAATTAAAGGATTTATTTTGATCTTAGACTTCGTGACAGTTTTACAATAAATCAACTCCTATTAGTGACATACTCCTTTCATTCACTGGAGTATAACCCATATTCAGGAATTTATTGTGTCTTTAATTTCTGAGTCTATCCTATTTAAAATATCTAATGTTAGATATGTCAAACCCTCTCTACACTGTAAACTGTATAAACAATAATACCCGACAGGGTGGGTGGTATTGGGCAATACTGGAGCACCCACGGGTGCAATGAGTAGGGCTGTGCAAATACATTTTTTTGAATATTCGGCCGAATATTCAATATTCAGGGCTAGCAAGACCGAATATTAGTATTCGGCAAAGTAACATAACCCCCTTCCCCCCAACCTTAGACAGCACCCAACCCCCTCCCATTCTCCAACCACTTTTGCTCTGTTAATTCTTTTGAGGCGACTGGCACAACCCCACCCGCCTCCACAGCTGGCCACCAGGATTTAATTACTAAGTGTTAAAAGTTACAATCCTCACCATGGTCCATCCATTCACCCACTCCATAGCTCTGTAGCAAGCAGCAGCCCCTGCCTCCCCTGCACCCTGCCTGTACCTAGAACAATATGTAAATGTAAGCAAAAGGCAGCTGGCACAGCCCGCCATCATCCATGTCTGGCTGCCTTCTTGTGAAAGAAACCACACGTGCTTTCACTTATATAGATAACAAGCTGGTCACGTGATCAGCTTGGTTTCTATATAAGCACAAGCCAGCATGGTTTCATTCACAAAATGGCAGCTGGACGTGGAGGAGGGCGGGCTGTGCCGGCTGCCTTTTGCTTACATTTATACATTGTTTTAGGTGCAGGCAGGGTGTGGGTGAGATGGGGGCTGCTGCTGGCTATGGAGTTATGGGGGGGGATGGATGGACCACGGTGAGGATTGTAACTTTTAACTTAGTAATTAAACCCTGGCGGCCGGCTATGGAGGTGGAGGGGGTTGTGCCGGTCACCTCCAAAGAATTTGCTGGGGTTTTTACATAGTAAAAGTAGTTGCCGGAGGCTGGGGGGGATTTGAGTGCTGAGTGGGGAGGGGTTATATAACTTCTCGGTCACGATTTTAACAGTGAGACATTTGTTATTCGGATTCCGTAATAACAAATAGCTCATTATTTGTGGTATTTGGGAAATAATATTCGTTATTCGCACAGCCCTAGTAATGAGGCCTGATGCTGCAGTTGGGGGGCCTTATAGCCCCTGGAAGCTCTGGTATAGCCCAATGATACCCACCCCGTTGGGTATTATTGTGCTTAGAAAATGAGCACATGTGTAAATTTTTATTTAGAATAGAAAAACAGAAAATTACTTTAAAAACAAATATAAGCATTACAAAAAAATCTTTTTTTTGGTTAAGTAGTCCCTCCTTTTCTGTGCTGTTCCATATTGTCTCCCACTCCCCCACAGAGCCATTCACTTTCAACCTCCCTCACTCCAGTAGAAGACATGGCCTTCTCTTAAAGGTCCCTCCCCCAGCAGTATCTTGACATAATGTTTGTGTTTAAAAAACAGACCTTGCACAACCGTGGTAAGCAAAACTAGGAAGTGCTCTGTTTGTTCTGTTGTTGTTTTGTTTTTATCTTTAACATGTCAGCTTTTTTATAAGTGTTGTGTGGTGTGCCCCCCCCCATCCATGCAAAAAACAAAGTGTGATGGTACACATCGCGAGTCGAGTTGGCAATTCATGTGCATCAGCGAGTCAGTGAGAGTAACAGAGTGGAGCAGGAAATGCCAAGCGATATCATCAAACTGCACAGTGACCTGTTACTATTTTTCAAATATGTGTTTAGGAAGGGGTTTTGTTTTACGGTTGTTTTCAAATGTAATGTTTAATAAGGAAATCAGTACTTTTATCCTGGGACAATCCCTCTGCCAACCTTGGCTATCATAAAAGGAGTGGGGGTGGCACATGACAAAAATACCAACAATTTTTTTTTATACATCTCATCCCCATCACACTACCAGTAACAAGGAGTTTGAGACTGATTTGATCGCAGAGTGGGTAGGTGAGTCGCGCTCCCTGGAGGTGGGGGTCAGTCTCTCTCTCTCTCTCTCAAGGAGATGTTTGAGCAGTAGGTTGGTGGCAGCAGGATGTGGTAGCAAGTGTAGCAATAGACCTGACTGGTCTTTGGGAAGAGGTGTGTGACAGTGGAAGGTAATTTTTTTTAACAGGAATTCAGGCGGTACTGTCCATGCAGTGAGAGCAGCTGTGGGTTCAGAAAAGCAGTATATGAAGCAGGTGAGACTGGGAGCTAGGGAGAGGTTTTTGTTCTTCTTTTTTTGTTTAATGCCCAGCTTACTGATGCTACAGCAAGAGTGTTGGGGAGCCATGGCTGAGCAGGGCAGGTCTGGAGCAGACTGAAGATGGTATGGACCTGTTGACAAGATCAGCAGGGACACAGCTGCCATGCCTGTATCTGCAATGCCAGAGCAAGTGATGTCAGAAATATATAGTTACAGAAATTGGGAGAGAGGGGCTTTGTAACAGCTGATGGTTATCTAACAGACACACAAACAAACAAACAAAAAAAAAACGGTTCAAAGGGCAAAATACAGCATACTGAAACCAAAGAACCATGAGGGTCATAGTACTATTTCAGTGGTACAGACTCAGTATGGCAGGCTCTCACTAACTGATTGAAAACAAATGGGGGCTATTTGATATTGAAAATTTGATTGGCCCAGTAATATGCTAAGGTAATCAGGCAACCGGAGACAGACTCATTATTTCCCAGTCACTGTTACCTGATACCGGATCAGCCAGTTAGTGGCATTAGCCAAACAGAAACTGGCCTTTTCCCTACCCATTTCCTAATTACTGATAAACCTACACATCAAAAAGGATAAGAACAGACTGGAAGTGATATAGAGTAGGGCAATCTGGATGGTTCAGGCACTACAGGGGGAATCCTATGAGAAATGTCTGAGGGCATTAAACATGCACTAAGCAGAGGACAGGAGGGAGGTAGGGTGATATAATAGAGACGTTCACGTTTTTGAAAGGGATTAGTAAAGTGAACTGGATGGAATTGTTTAATAGGGACACCAGTTCTCTGACACATGAGCACGAATGCAAACTGAAAGGGGGGTGGCTTCAAGAGGGACTTGAGAAAGTATTATTGCACTGAAAGGGTGGTGGAGCCATGGGACAGCCTACCTGCTGAAGTGGTGGGTACCACAACTGTGGAAAGCTTCAAGTGTGGGTGGGACAGAGTAAGAGGAATAACAGAAAGCTCTCCATTGTGTGTCAGGAGTGGGATGGATGGGATGGATGGATGAGCTGAAGGGAGGGGATAGTTCCCCAGATAGATACTAGGCTCCAGACAATCCATGGGCAGACTGGATGGATCATTGGTCTTTTTCTGCCATCATTGCCTATGTTTCTGTTTCTACATCGGCATCAGAATTAATGACCACACGTCCTTATTCTTGTTTTTAGACCTGGGAGGGCTGTATGAGAGGGTTTGGTCTTGGAAAATTGATAACCTGTTGCTGACAGATTTGGAATTTGTTGGTAAAGTCAAGCAGAGGCTCCACATTTTTGTAGAACTAGCATGAAAAGAGACAAGAGAAGCACTTTCCTCTACTACACTTGGACCCTTCAAAATGAATCTCAAACTTTACCTCACCTCTACCACTCAATGTGACTGCTTCTCTGAACAGAGATCTCTAAACACCTCCCAGCTCATTCATGTCTCATAGCCCGCCCTTTCCCAGTCTCATTCCCTCTGGCACAGGGCCTTCCTTGTGACTCCTTTCCTGCTTCACAGCTCCACTGGCACAAGACATTTTCCACCACCATCAGACAGTGGCCCATTAGCCTGCCAACTTTCTCTCCCGATCGCACGCCTGCAATACTAACGGCCTATGGTGCCCTCTGTCTCTTATTGTTATCACAGCCAGCTGCCTACTCAAGCTGCTTGTTATAGGAATATTATCTCAAAGTTCGTTATAACTGAGTATCTTTATTTTTTCTTTTAGTTGTTTTGGTTGTTTATTGTACATTCTTTTACTACCTCTGTATGTATGTTGACCCTCATCCTTTGACGTGGAACCTTTGTAAATGAGCAGTTTCTGCTCAAAGGTATTTGTAATCCAAGAATTTAATAAATAAATTTAAAAAAAAAAGCTGGGTGGAAGCAGTATAGGAAGAAATGGATGCCTATTTCAGAGTACTGATAATATCCTATGCTAATTTTAAGAAAAGCAGAGAGGGGTTTGGTGCCGAATCAAACTGAACGGGATTTACAAATAGCTGAAACAAGATATGCAGCCTCTGGAAATAAACAAGACTTTCTTTACCTGATTAGCCATATAAATTAGTATAACTAGCTGGCTGCTGGATGCAGTGTAGACAATGGCCAAGGCCAAAACCAAAGACAATTTGTTCTTCATATCACTCTAATAAACTCACTTTCCAGCTACAGAGTTTTATAAGCTATTTATATACCCGAGTCTAACATCACTCCTTTTAACATTAAGATGTTTCTCATGGAGTTAGAGAAACCACAAGTAGTGTACTACAACAAAATAAGAAACTACAGGATAGAGACCTATTTTGAAGAAAGTTAAAAAAGCCGTTAATGACATCCCTAACTGGAAGTCTCCTGGCCCCGATGGTTCATTCCCAGAATTTGTTCAAAATGTTAAACTGACATTCTAGCACCCTTTCTACTATTGGCCCTCATAGAACCTGAACATTTGGGACCCCCACCCCCCTCGTGTAACCACCATTTCATTACTTTAGAAAATTATTAAGACTAACATGTGGTTCTTGTAGATCGATTTGGTCCCTAACTTTAATGACAAAATCATTGACAAAATCCTTGCTGTCAGGTTAAATGGGTAGTAAAGACATTATTCATCAGAATCAGATTGGTTTTGTTGGGGTAAGGAGGCTGGCAGGGAATATCAGACATACATTAGATATAAGGGAAATACCTTCCCTGTCCATAGTGTTATTCCCCTGAGAAATCCTCCCCTGAGAAAATCCTACTCTACTCGGATGATGCAGTTCTCTACTCCTCCAACTCTGACCCCTCCTCCCTCAATATATCTCTCTCCAAAACTATTTCTCTGCTGCTGAATTCTGGTTCACTGATTACGAGATAGTCTTAAACTAGAAAAAAAAAACACGATTATGCTGTTTACCCACCACCAGAGCAAGCATGAAAATACCTCACTCTGAATTCAAACCAACCATTTTCAACCCCTTGTTCAAGTAAACACTTTAAAATACCTGGGTATCACACTAGACCCAGCCCTCACCTTCCATGACCACATCCATCACCTCTGTACGACAGTCAACACAAGAATTGGCCTTTTCTACTGCCATATGAACTGCCTCCCATTGGAAGCCCTCCAACTAGCCATCTCTTTGTCAGTCCTATCCCTTATAGACTATGGGATCATTGTCTACGGAACTGCTGATAGCACATCCCTTCACAGGCTCAAAATCTCCTTAAATAAGGCCTGAAGGCTTGCCACTGAATCCCCCAGGCTCACACACACACCTGTTCACTATACAACATGGTCCCCTTGTTGAACCTCGAGGAACGACTAATGTCCCAAACATGACTTCTCACCAGGAAAATTACCAAAGGCCTTGCCCCCCTGAGCTCTCCCAACTTATTTAGCAAACTCCCAAAATTGTCAACACCCGCAGCACATCTAAATCCCACCTGCTGGTTCCACGTCTCAGAACTGCCCTGTGTTAATGCTCCTTTATCTACAGAGCCCCCTCCTGGTTCAACTCCCTTCCTAGTCCTATCACCCTTGAACCCAAACTTGGTCGTTTGAAGTCCCTTCCCCGGGATCACCTGCTTAACTCTCATACCTGCAGCTTCCATGGTTAACCCACCCCTACCCAAATTTCACATTTTGCATCTTTCTCAGACAGAGGACTCCTATCCTGCCTCATCCCTCCTTAGCCCTGCCCCTAGCTCCTGACTCACCCTGCCCTACTTGCAACTATTTTTTATTATTACCTATATCTGCATATACTCCTATCTATGGTATGTAACATTGTAATGTGTGAAAGATTGGCTTGCAACTCTTCCCTTTGTTACTTAACCCTGAATTTTTTACTCTATGTATATCCATCATGTTGTTTGTAGATATATTGTTCACAATGACATGGAGCCTGTGTAAATAAGTCTCTGACTCAAAGGACTGTAATTCCAATACTCCTCAATAAATAAATAAAAATCTCTAGATGCCAAAAAAGCCTTTGATCAGGTTCTCTGGCATTTTCACTGGAGTGATCTGCTGACCTACATTATAGGGGAAGGAATTAGATAAAGTACTGGTGCAGGCCATTGACAAGATACATAGATACATAGACAGTGTCGGCAGATAAGGGCCTATGGCCCACCCAGTCTGCCCATTTGAGCTTCTAAGTTCAGTTTATGTTTTCCTAGAAGTCTGTTGCCCCTTACCCCTGACCTCCAGAATTCCTTCATGTCTATCCCATACATTCTTAAATCCCATGATTCTTTCAGCCCCACACCACTTCCTCTGGCAGGGTGTTCCACTTGTCCACCACCCATTCTGTGAAGAAATTCTTCCTCATGTTTCCTCTGAATCATCCTCCCTTCAACTTCATCCCATGCCCTCTAGTCCTGGAACATCTTTTTCACTTAAAAATAGTGTATTCCTGCACCCTGTTCCTCCATGTAAGATACTTGTATGTCTCTATCATATCCCCTCTCTCCCTCCTCTCCTCCAGGGAGTACATGTTCAGTTCCTTCAACCTGTTTTCATAGGACTTGTGATGCAATCCATGCACCATCTTTGTTGCCCTCCTCTGAACCTTCTCTACCCTGTCTATGTCCTTACGTAGGTATGGTCTCCAGAACTGTACACTGTACTCCAGGTGGGGCCTCACTAGTGTCTTGTATAGCAGAATTATGACCTCCCTTTTCCTGCTGGTGATGCCCCTGCCTATACATCCCAGCATCCTATTTGCTTTACCTGCTGCCTTGTCACACTGTTTCCCTACCTTCCACAGCTCCTGAAGTGCTTCCCAAGCATTCAACTCAGATAAGTTGCTAGACTTACACAGTAATTAATTACACATAAAACAAATCAACACTTTAACTTGGAAAAATGCATGCAGCTCCCTATGTATACAGGTATGTTAGGAATATCCTGTATTAGGTTCCTATACAAATGTGTTGTCTGACAGTAAGTGAAGGCAGCACTTATTTAAAAGAATAAACTACAGCATTTAAAGGAAAACTGTCCAAACAGTGTGGGCATTCACCAGGGCTGCAAAAAATACCCGATGAACAATCATATGTTTTAATGATTGGTCTCTTTTTGAGTTATTACTTGCCAGAACAGCAGTTTGGTGCATTATTTTGTGTCCGCAGACGAGATCCCGTCCTGTGCCAGAATGTTTGTATGACAAGCAACGTTATTACTGGATAAAGAACACCTGATGCCATGAGGTTCTTATCCTTAGAGTACCCCTGTTAGTCGGTAAGTGTTTAAAATCATTCTAAAGTTGAGCTCCTAGCTCTGTCATGCGCAGTAGAACATAACACCACGCAATGCCTGAACTTGAGCTCTAGGCGCCTACTGCGTACATGACTGAGCTTGAGCCCAACTTAAGAACGATTTTAAATACTTTACACTGTCTGCTTTAACTGGGAATTGCTTCTAGAGGTTCAGTTAATAGATCTCTGCATGGCACGGTGTTTCTTTTTATCCAGTGTATATGTGCCTTCGCTATTTTTACGAGCATTCCGGCACAGGACCGGACGTCTGGGTCACACTCTATCTTCCAGTGCGGTGGCACTTTCAAAATGGTGCATCCAGGAGCAACAGTACAACAATTAATAACTCATAAAAGGTTAGCTCCATTCATTTTAAACTATATTGGTTGTTTAAATCTGGCATTTTTTGTAGCCCTGGTGAATGCCCTCACTGTTTGGACAGTTTTCCTTTAAATTAGTTTTAAAAGTTTCTTGTCACATCACAGTGGTCTGAAATTTGACTAAAGGTGTGCAAGCAAAACAAAAGGAAAACCCCCATAAAGAAGTAGAATAAGAGATAGGCCTGTTTTGTTTACCTCAGCTCTGCAGTTTCAGACATCCTCTCATCAAGCTAGCAGCTAACTGAATGCAGCAGGCAATGAGTTCAGCTGTAGGACATTAATGGGGGAGGGGCAGATTGATGGGTAGTTTCAGAACATAGTCCATTTCAGTATATAGTTTATTTGTTTCAGTATATAGAGTATGTGACTTTTCAGTCTACAGTGTATGTGTTTTATGTGTTTCACCATGTAGTGTATTTGTTTCAGTATATAGTGTATGCAGATTTGTTAGTGCATAGTGTATTTATTTCAACAGATAGTGTATGTATTTCAATATGAAGTGAAGATGTTTCAACATATAGTGTATTTGTTTCAGTATATAGTGTATGTGCTTTTTTCAGTGTGTAGTATATGCATTTCAATAGATAGTGTATGTATTTCAATATACAGTGTATTTGTTTCAATATATAGTGTATACAGATTCTTCAGTGCATATTGTATTTATTTCAGTAGATAGTGTATGTATTTCAATATAAAGTGTAGATGTTTCAATATATAGTGTATTGTTTCAGTATATAGTGTATGCAGTTTTTTCTCAATATATAGTGTATATGTTACAATCTATACAGTATTTGTTTCAGTAGATAGTTTATGTGGATGTTTCAGTCTATAGTGTATGTATCTCAATATGCAGTGTATATGTTTCAGTACATAGTACATTTGTTTCAGTATATAGTGTATGTGGATTTTCAGTACTCAGTATGTGGATTTCAGTAGATAGTGTATGTATTTCACTATGCAATATAAGCATTCCACTATATAGCGTATGTGTTTCACTATATAATATATGTATTTCAGTATACAGTATATGTATTTCACTATATGATGTGTATATTTCAGTAGATACTGTATGTGGTTCACTACATTGTGTATGTTTCTCACTATATAATGTATATATTTCACTATATGATGTATGAATTTCACCATATAGTGTGTGTTTTACTATACAGCCAGAGATTCTGAATTATGTCCCTAACGGCTTGCAATAATTTTGGCTTACACTTCCACAGCTCCTGAAGTGCTTCCCAAGCATTCAACTCAGATAAGTTGCTGGACTTACACAGTAATTAATTACGCATAAAACAAATCAACACTTTAACTTGGAAAAATGCATGCAGCTCCCTATGTATACAGGAATGTTAGGAATATCCTGTATTAGCTTCCTATACAAATGTGTTGTCTGACAGTAAATGAAGGCAGCACTTATTTAAAAGAATAAACTACGGCATTTAAATTAGTTTTAAAAGTTTCTTGTCACATCACTATGGTCTGATATTTGACTAAAGGTGTGCAAGCAAAACAAAAGGAAAACCCCATAAAGAAGTAGAATAAGAGATAGCCCTGTTTTGTTTACCTCAGCTCTGCAGTTTCAGAGATCCTCTCATCAAGCTAGCAGCTAACTGAATGCAGCAGGCAATGAGTTCAACTCTAGGACATTCATGGGGAAGGGGCAGTGGGATGGGTAGTTTCAGAACACAGTCCATTTCAGTATATAGTTTATTTGTTTCAGTATATAGAGTATGTGAATTTTTTCAGTCTACAGTGTATGTGTTTCAATACATAGTGTATGTGTTTCACCATATAGTGTAATTGTTTCAGTATATAGTGTATGCAGATTTTTCAGTGCATAGTGTATTTATTTCAACAGATAGTGTATGTATTTCAATATAAAGTGAAGATGTTTCAATATATAGTGTATTTGTTTCAGTATATAGTGTATGTGCTTTTTTCAGTGTGTAGTTTATGCATTTCAATAGATAGTGTATGTATTTCAATATACAGTATCTTTGTTTCAATATATAGTGTATGCAGATGTTTCAGTGCATAGTGTATTTATTTCAATAGATAGTGTATGTATTTCAATGTAAAGTGTAGATGTTTCAATATATAGTGTATTTGTTTCAGTATATAGTGTATATGCTTTTTTCAGTGTGTAGTGTATGTATTTCAATATATAGTGTATTTGCTTCAGTATATAGTGTATGCAGTTTTTTCTCAATATATAGTGTATGTGTTACAATCTATAGAGTATTTGTTTCAGTAGATAGTTTATGTGGATGTTTCAGTCTGTAGTGTATGTATCTCAATAGGTAGTCTATATGTTTTAGTACATAGTACATTTGTTTCAGTATATAGTGTATGTGGATTTTCAGTATTCAGTATATGGATTTCAGTAGATAGTGTATGTATTTCACCATGCAATGTAAGCATTTCACTATATAGTGTATGTGTTTCACTATATAATATATGTATTTCAGTATACAGTATATGTATTTCACTATACGATGTATATATTTCAGTAGATACTGTATGTGGTTCACTACATTGTGTATGTATCTCACTATATAATGTATATATTTCACTATATGATGTATGTATTTCACCATATAGTGTGTGTTTTACTATACAGCCAGAGATTCTGAATTATGTCCCTAACGGCTTGCCATAGTATCTAGTAACTGTCTTTGAACTTTGTAATCCTAGTGTTTCTTTTATACTTACATTCCCTTGTGATGCTGGGAATGCAAACAAGGTACTATAAAATATCTACACAGGGCTATTCAATGTACAAATTATTCAGCTACAAAAAGGGTAATGACAATATTATACCATTATAATAAATACATAAATGTGATGCATAGAATGTGTTTTCATGCAGTCAAATACAATTTTTAGTGGAAGGGTTCAGTAGGTCAATCATCAGAATTTTAAATTGCTAATATTCATAATACAAAGTCTAGGTTCTTAATGTAAACCAGAGTACTGTATGCCACTATTTTTTACAATGTTATTTTTAGGCTCAACCACGATGTCACCCTGAAGAGACCACCATTTCAAGTTTAGTCTTTTGAATGAACAGTGCATTTAAAGAGCAACAGATCCCTCCAGTATAACAGAAGAGATGTTTATGAACGTTACCCTTCTTACTTTGTAAGCCCCCCACAAAGCTCATTTCAATAGGTATTGACCTTACTTGTAGCAAGAAGTGTTCTGGAGGTAAACATGAGTAAGTCTGTTTAATATTCACAATGACATGACATTGTGACAATGAAGTATCAGTGTTAGACATATTTAGTCACGTTTATTTTTAGACTGGTGCTAGCTACTGGTAAACCAATTTTTTAAAATGAGCTTTTTGGGACTTTCAAACTTTGAGTGCCAGTATTTATTTATTCACGTTCAAATAAACATAATATTGAGGCTAACTATTGCATATAGATTAAACACTTTCAGTGCGTTAATATTCAGTTTCGTTATTATTAAGGACTTAACAAATATTCTAATGTCATTAGCCACGTGCAACAAGGGATATTCTAAGACCAGCAGAATGCATTGGCAGGGTATTCACCACTATGGCACTCTTCTCCCATTATTTGGCCCTAGTACAGTATTCCAGAGCTGGCATGGGAGGTCTTGCCTCTCTGAGTGGTCTTTGGGAAAAATGTCCCTGTAGATGGCTTCTAATCCCTATAAAATATTATTTTACAGCTGTATTGCTTGTGACTTAATTTTGTTTATTTTAGCTGTATACTTATTCACAGTCTGCTTCTCTCTCTCTGAAGATTGTTAGCTCTCAGAACAAATACGTCAGGTTTGCTATTTAAGTTGAAGAAAAGATCATGTAGAGTTTTGCTTACTTTCTTGTTCTTGCAGCATCATATTAGACTTGATTGGAGCAACTGAGACCTGTATAGGGTTAGGGTAAAGTGCAGTGGCTATTAGGATTGATGCTGGGAGAGGTTACATAGAAATATAGAATCTGATGGCAGATAAGGGCCGCTTGGCCCACCTAGTCTGCCCATTTCTCTACCTAACAGATAAGCTGAAGATCCTAGTTAACCAACAGACTACTTCCTCCTACCCCCAACTAGAATTGCCTTATGTCTGTCCCATTCATTGTTTAATTTCTCCCACTGTTTTTGACTCTACAACCTCCTCAGGAAGACTGTTCCATGCATCTCCTACCCTCTCTCTGTGAAGAAATACCTCCTCACATTACCACTGAGCCGCCCCCCCATCTTCAAATTGTGCCCCCTTATTCTTGCACATCTCTTTATCTGAAAGATGCTACCCTCTTGGACTTTGTTAATTCCCTTGAGGTACTTGAAAGTTTCTATCCTGTCCCCCCTCCCTCTTTTCCTCGAGGCTATACATCTTAAGCTCCTTTAGTCTTTCTTCATATGTCTTCTGGTGCAGACCCAGCACCATTTTGATTAACCTCCTCTGGACAGCCTCCACCCTGTCTATGTCATTGTGGAGATGGAGTCTCCAGAACTGTACACAGTTACTCCAGATGTGGTCTTACCAGCTGTCCGTACAAAGGGACAACAACTTCTTGTTTTCTACTGGTGATGCCTCTCCCTATGCATCCCAGTTTCCCCCAGCCCTCCTTACTGCCTTCTCACATTGCTGGCTGGCATGGGGTCATTATGTCGAATGACATAATGCCACATAGCACAATCGCGTTGCGCGATTTATGCCATAGTGCATCTGTCTTTGTTCTATGGGGGGGCTCCACCCCAACCCCCTGTTATGGGGGCTGCACCCTGGGACCCCCCCACTAAAGATTCTCAACTCTGGGGGGTTCAACTAGGGGTACACACAAGTCCGGGTTCGCCATAATGCTATACACTATTATGTCATGCAGCATTATGACCCAGTACATTGCTGGCCCACCTTTAGGTCATCTGATATGACTACCCCCAGGTCCCTTTACATATTTGTTGTTGTCAGTATCTCACCACTCCCCATTGTGTGCCTGATGCCCCTGCTTTAAAGTATCTCAAGCTAGGGCTCCCTCAGTGCAAATACTGTCTGGTGAACCTGTCAGCAGAGTAAATTAATCTGAAGATGTGGCAAGCTCTTTTTTTTTTTTTGCTTTTTCACAGCTTTTGTGTTTGTTAATATTGGGGAAGAGCTCTTTTTCATATTTATTTACTTTTCAGCATTTTTTAGAAGTAGGTTGCTGGCAGGACTCTTCATGGTAACCTGCAAAGCAACGGTATCCCTTGACATTGGTGGCCACGACTGGGCACCTACAAAAACGGTGACTCAATCATGGCACATGTCAATGGGGCTACCCACTGGGGAGGGCAACCAGATGGGAGGGTTCACGCATATAGCAACAGGATGTCACTACATATATACATGCACTGGAGGGAACAAGCATGCTCAGTGAGGGGGCGGGAGGGTTTGTCAGGATTGGTGCCATGGTGAGCTGCTGAGCTGGCCATATGGCATGGTGGGGTGGGTTCAGGGCTTGGGTTGTGAGAGTGCTGGGTTCAGGTCTGGGTGCAGATACATTTTGTTGTGTACTGCCCCAATTTTTGTTGTTGTTGTCGTTTTGCACCACCCCGACATGCACCCCCCTGGAGTTCAGAATACTTCAGTAGGGGAGTGCGGGGGGCTTAACCCCCCACATCAAATACTAAAATTCAAATACATTTTGGTGATGTACTCCCCAGTGCACAGCAAAATGGTGCTGGGGGGTACATTGCTGAAATTTATTTTCGGCAATGTACAGTCGCCATAATGGTGATCGCCTTTCGGCAGTCGCCATTATGACATAGAACACAAAGCAACTTGCTGTTATGGTCCTGACAGGGAAAAGGAAGTGTATTATGATTCCAGAGCCAGTGAAGAGGGGAAATGATTTGGGGGGGCTATGATAACCCATCTATGTTGACAGCAGGGGATTGGTTTTTATTTTATTTGTTAGCCCTGTAGTGGGCAAATTAACTATGCAGTTACCTCTGCTATGGGAGCCTTCAGATGAAGTACATGGTGGAGGCTGATTATGTAATGGCATGAGGGTGGGAAGATTATCCTCAGCCCAGTAAAGGAAAGGGAGGGTACTTATCATTGAACCTGCTGTAATTAATACACAATAAAATCTACTGGGGGGGCACAGAATCCCTGCAAAACTAAGCACACATGGTGCCACCATTTAGGTTTTGTCTTTCCCTATCTTTTTTGGTGGGGATTTTATTAAGTTGGGGTGAATCAGTCTTTCAGAGGGCTCTAGCTACAAATATAGTGGTGAACACTGTCTGCCTTAAGGTGCATGCAGTTGAATAACACATCCTTTTGGGACTATGGAGGTGGAAGATTGTTCCCGCCTCTGGACTGGAAGCTGACTTGTATATAGTTTCTAGTTATAGTGGGATATGGTTTTTTGTCCCATGTAAGGATGTTTTGGTTATCAAATGGGGGGGGGGGAATGTTAACTTTTACTGTCAATTGGTTTGACATTTTTCTGACCTCTGATTTGGTCAAATGTTCTTTTTTTTTACATTAAGAAAAGCCACAAAGCACTCAAGATTTGGTCTGGTCACAGGTTTCTCTTTATTTCAGTTAAAAGAAGTTAAAGCCCCACATTTTGAGGAGGGTTGTTTCCAACTCCATAGCTCTGGTCTTCTTCTCAGTCTGCTGCATAGGATCCTTTTGGATGGCTGGGTTGAGATGAGTGTTGTCTGGGTTCTCCCGACCTCTTGGGCTGAGACCGATGAGGTGATGTGGGGGTGCTTTGCAGGGCAAGTAAGGCACCCTTCTTTTCTGATCTCAAAATGTCTGTAAACCCTGTCAAAATATTTTCACAGAATATTAATGGTTTTCACAACCCTACTAAATGAACATGTTTCATGCAATACCTTCAAAACCAAAAGGTTGATAAATATTTCATCCAGGAAACCCACTTGTCTGAGATGGAATGCCTTAAGCTGAGATGAGGACAATGTTATGGAGTGTACTCATCCTCACACTCTAATGGACAGAGGAGGGGAGTAGCCATATTGGTGTCCTCTTCTATGCCCCTGGAATTTCATGAGGTATATGACAAAACCTAGGGATGGTATGGCATGGTGCAGGGCAGGCTCTACTCCCAGGTAGTAGCACTGGTGAATGTTTGCTTGCCTCTCCAATCCAAACTCCCTGTGATATGAGCCTTTTTGGGTAAGACTTTGAACATGTTATAGGGCCAAATGATAATGGGGGAAGACTTTAACGTAGTCCATTCAGCACAGCTAGACACCTCCAATCCATAGTCCTATAGGACGTCTAATGTAGTAAAATACTTAAAAGGGATTCTGGCACAGCTAGGCATTGTAGATATATGGAGACAGTTATTCCCTTCCCTACAAAGCTATACATACTTTTCCAGGCACCATAATACCTATTCAAGATTAGACTATTTTTTCATAACCTGTGAACATCTTACCTTGGTTCAGGATGTCTCTGTAGGTCCGAAACTTGTTTTGGATCATCATTCCTTGTTTTTTAAAGTAAATTTATGGAAAGAAAGGAAACAGGTGTTGTGGTGCCTTAATCCTGCTCTGCTCCAAGATCCACATTACATTGAATATATGCAAAACAGTATCCCACAGATTTTACAAGAAAATAACTCAACCCAAGTCTCAAACCCAGTTATATGGGATACTCTAAAAGCTGTGGTAAGGGGTGAAACAACAGTGTATTCTACTCAAAAGACACTTATGTTGGAGGCCAAATATGAGTCCTTACACCAACAACTTCAGGCCTATCAATGTCTATGCAAGGAGGGGGACTAAGAATTACAAGTAAAAATTAGAGACACTAAAATGGAATTACACAAGATTATGGATCTAGAAGTTCACCACACTTAAATATATCTCAAGCAATCAAATTATGAGGGTGGGACTAGGGGAACCCACCAACTTACTCGCAAGCTTAGAACACGTAAAAAAGCCTCTACTATTTTAAAAATGAAACATCCAGTCACTAAACAAATAACACATCAGGAGGAGAAGATCCACCATGCTTTTGTCTCTTATTATTAGTCCCTATAAAGGAATTACTCGCCTTCATCTACAGAAGCTAGAAATCACTTCCTGTCCCAGTTTTAACTACAGAGACTTACAGCAGCCCAACATAAAACTTTGTAAGCCTTAAGTAGAGCAGAAGAGGTCCTGAAACAGATCCAGGTTTCTAAGACACAAAAGTGTCCCAGCCCAGACAGCTTTATAGCCTAGTGGTGCAAGACGTTTTCCAGGCTACTCCTTGCTACCTGTGCTTTTAACTTATAGAGCAATTGCAGAGAGAGAAACTTCTCCCCCTTCTTTGAGCTTACGTGGTTCTTACCCCCCTTCCAAAACCTGAAATGGACATTATGGAGACAAAGTCGTATTGTTCAATTTCCATTTTAAACTTTGATTATAAAATATTTATGGCAATATGAGCTTCTAGACAGGAAAATGTACTCCCCTTACTCATACACCCAGATCAAGCAGGTTTTATTAGACAAAGAAATACTCTGGATAATATACAATGTACCATACTACTGTTGAAATATATCCAATCCTGAAAAATCCCAGCAGCCCTGCTAAATTTAGATGTTGAAAAGGCATCTGACAGGATGTCCTGGGATTTTCTGTGGGATACCCTGTCCACATTTTGCTTCCTGTGCTCATTTTTGAAATTGAGCAAAAATATTTACCTTTGTCCCCAAAGCCTATGTTTGCATAAATGGTGCTTTGTCCCCTCCTATAACCATGCAGTGAAGCACATTCCAGGGTTGCCCCCTTTCCCCACTTCTGTTTACCCTTTTTTGTAATCTTTAGCTGTGGCCTTCAGTGGGAGGAGCAAGTAGAAGGGGTACCCCTGGGTCAGCGCAAGTATAAAATTTAATTATTCGCAGATGACATTCTCCTAACTTAACTTTCCCCCAAACAATCGATACCAGCTATTTGGGAACTATTAAACACATTTCAAACTTAAAGAGCAGCTTCCTACTGATGGTTGTGCTGCCCTCTCCCAGCCCATTCGATAACTTACCCCCACAGACAGGGTCCCTATTAGTCGATTGATCACTTTGATTTATGAAAATCGTGACAATAAATAATCTAAAACTATGTGACAATATCGGCCCCATTATAAGTGAATGGGGCGCACTCCCACAGCCTTCGTTTTGTGACATCACAAAACAGGGCTACATGGGCCAACGTGGGGGCATGGTTTGCTCAGTTCTTTTTTTGCCAGTGGGCTTGATTTTAATTTTACGAGTAAAATAACTTTTAATACAGCACGACTTGTTATGCCACACTTCATTGGGAGCTGTCTGTGGGGGTAAGTTATTGAATGGGCTGGGGCAAGCAGCTACTAGGAATCTGCTCTTTAATGTCACTTAAACTGAAGTCTTTTTATTAAATTTTGCCCCCTCTAAGACACTGAAGACATTATACCCCTTGAACTGGCATTGCAACAAAATCAGATTTTTGCACACTTATATTCCCAGGGACCCCAGCAATATTGATTTTGTTAATTATGAGCCCCTTTCAACCACTATACAGCATGATCTGGCTAACTGGAGAAAGTTATGTCTTACCTTCTTTCAGTGGATAGAAATAATATGAATAAATGTCC
Organism: Neoceratodus forsteri; assembly: GCA_016271365.2. Classification (NCBI taxonomy): domain Eukaryota; kingdom Metazoa; phylum Chordata; order Ceratodontiformes; family Ceratodontidae; genus Neoceratodus; species Neoceratodus forsteri. Next base: position 650,706,032 of record CM057450.1, on the reverse strand, counting down.
TTCCTCGCATCCTATATCTATTTCAAAATATTCCTCTTTTTTTCCACCAATCTTTTATTTTAAATACTGCAACAGACTAATATCAAACTTTATATGTGGTGGCCAGAGACCAGGGTTTGTTTTTCCCTTCTCCAGCCATCTGTTGCACGGGGTAACTTACCCAATCTGTAGTTTTATGCCAGGGTGGCATCTCTTAAGGTGTTGCTCCTGGGGTTGTCCCCTTTTTTTCAGTCCCATGGAAAGACACTGAATTTTTTAATTAATGACTTATATGATGTAGAGAAAATATTATTTGAATCTAGAGGAAGGTCTCCGTAACTCCACTTGTTTACTCATTACATGGCCAACATTTTATGAATCTGAAGCTTTTTAAAGAATCATTCCACTTTACAGGATATCTTTTTTTTCTGCAGACTACTGTGGGAAGATGAATATTTTATTCCACCCTAATTAGATTTAGCCTTCTCTACATTTATCAGTTCTTGACCACAAAAGGTGTTATCCCCTTTAATGACTTGCAACATGACTATGGGCTCTTAGACTGGGACTGATTTTGATATCAGCAGGTTAGAAACTGTATATTACATCAACACTTAAACATATCCCAGCTGCCTACTCCTTTGCCCACACTGTTGACTTTGTTAAGAGATTTAGTGGAGGGTTACCCATGGGACCATTTAATAGGCTGTTTTTATAAAATCTTGAGAGAAAATCTTGGGGATTCAACTTCCATAGTTCTGGAGGATTGAAACAGTGAATTGGACCTCTCAGTGCCTTATACCCTCTGGGTGGAATCAGCCATAACTGCCATAAAAATGACAACTTCCAGTACATGCAGAGAATTTAGGTGGAAGTGTCGATATAGATTTTTCTACTCCCTGGCAGTCCTTGCAAAATACCTCCCAGCTTCTTATGGAGCTTGCTGTAGGGGCTGTAGATGCAACTTGGCAGACTTAGGGCATATTTTTTGGTTATGACCCCTGTTAATGCACTTTTGGTGCTCCTTGCAGGAGGAGTTGTGAGACTGCCTGGGAGAACAGATTGAACTTACAGCAGAAATGGTGCTGTTATCAATTTTCTCAGAGCATCGCCCAATGTGGAATACAACTCTGCTTCCCCTATATCTTCTAGCAGCCAAAAAAAAAAAATAACCCTCAAGTGGATGACCAGTACTATACCCACAGCATTAGAGTGGAGTTAAATTGTCCTGGAAATATACAAACCTGAAGGCTTAACAGCAGGGCTCCATGACAGGATAACACCTTTCCAAGACAAATGGCAGAAATGGATGTGGTACATGGCAAAAACAGATGTTGACTTTGTGCCATAACATGGTCAGGTTTCCTGCTGTAATAACTCCTTTTGAGCTTTAGCCATAAATATAAGGTGTGTAGTGTGGTATATTGTACTTTTTACTCTTTGCTATAGTAGGTTCTCTGAAGATATTACCTGAACCAGGATTAGTCTTTAAAAACCTTGGGTTATACCTCCTCACAATGTTGAAGTTTAATGACCTTTACAACATTTGGATGTATGAGATACTGTAATAGAATGCTACTATTGGCATGTGCATTTTGAACTACTTGATGTATCTGTACAACAGCTGCTTCATTTAATAAATATATTAAAAACAAACTTTTTAGAAGTACTGTAGAGGTCCATTCAAACATGAGCAGATGCCAGCTAAAGCTAGTTGGCAGTCATCTTGATACCACTCAGAAATGGATGAGTCTGTGTTCTTACTATTGGACATACAGTGACCATAACCCATCTGCACTACTTTCATCATAGCAAGAAAGTTCTGTCTAACCTTCCTCCATTCTGCTTTGTAGCATACTTTATTACATTCTCAATTTGGGATCTTATAGGAATAAAGAAAACATAATTAAACATTTTCACATGAAAATGAATGTAATAAACATAGCTGATTTTCATCTGAACTGATAATTTACATATTTTTCTATTTAATAATGTTTGACAAGGCTAGGCAAGCTGAGCCAGAGCACATTTCCACATATAGAATGAGGGAGGGGTTACAAGAGAATGTGATACAGCAAGCGTAGTGACAATGATATAAGCATGTTCAGGAACACTATAAAGCAAGGTACCAATAAATAACATGCAGAGGAAAACAAAAGCAATGCAAAAGGTATGCAAAATATACATTACAGGGGTTACTAATAGTTTTTCTTTGGTCTGAAGGTTTTATTTATTTATTTATTTATTGAATTTAATTGGAATTACAATCCTTTGAGTCACAGACTCTTTTGCAAAGGCTCCACGTCTGTTACAGGGGGTAGAGAGTGAACAAATACAGAAGAAACGTACATAAACAAGCAGTATTCACATAACAGTACTAGCAGTGCAGTCCAGGCTTTGTCTTAGTTAACCGGTGACAGTAGTTGGCAGCATTCTGGATATCACTTGACAGAGACGTGCAGGATGCTGATTCATGGGATCTAGAGAGACCCTGTGTCAGGTATTTGGAGGGTTTGGGAACACAAGCAGTGGGCAGTTTTAGCCACAGTCACATTTAGATGACTCAAGTAGTTGGGCTTTGAGGCCTGTTTTGAATAGGGAGATGCTATGGGTCTGAGAGAGAGGGGGTGGTAAAGTATTGAGCCAAAGAGGGGCACGGTAGCGGAAGGATCTTTGCCCAAGGGATGTTCTACAATGGGGGACCAGAAATGAGGAGTTTGCTGCGAGCCTTGTATTATGCCTGAGGGGGGCTGCGCTGATTATGGAAAGAAGGTTAACAGGGGCTAGCTGGAGATGTATCTTTTTTGCGAGGATGCAGGTGTGATACTTTAGTCTTTGTTGGAAGTTTAGCCAACCAGCCAAAGCATACAGCTCACAGGTATGAATTAGTCTGTCACTGCCGGTGACTAGGCGGCAGGCTTTATTCAAGGCAGTGTTAATGCTACGTAGTGTGGTGGGTTCTGCTGAGCCATATATCACTATCCCATAGTCAACTAGGGAGAGGATTGAGGAGGAGACTGCAAGATGTATGGCCTGTGTGGGTAAGCAGTGTTTAAGTCTGTAGAGGATACCCACTCTAGCGTTGACAGTGGAGGAGAGAAGTTGTATGTGACTATGGTAGGAGAGGGAGGTGTCTAATGTGATACCCACGTATTTCAAATTTGTAACATGTTCAAGTGGGGCGCCTTGTGTGTTTTTGATTAGGAGTGCTGACTGACTGTATGAGCTTTGACGGTGAGCAAAGATCATGGACTTAGTTTTTTTACAGTTGATGATCAGGCGGTGTTCAGTGAGCCAGGTCTCTAGCTCCCAGAAGAAACTCTGGAGGGCGCTCGGTTGTGGGTGTTTCCAAAACAGTACCGCACCATCAGCGTAGAGTAGTAGATGACCGCTGCATGCTTTGGGGAGAGAGTTTAAAAAGAGGGTGAATAGAAGCGGGCCGAGTATAGACACCTGTGGGACCCCAGAGCAAACTGTTTTTCAGGAGGAGATGGTGGTGTTTATCCTGACTTGTTGTGACTGGCCTGAGAGGTAATCCTTGAACCAGGCAGTTGCCTCTGGGACCACATTTAGTTGTGGAAGGACACAAAGCAGTAGCTCATAACTGACCGTGTCAAATGCCTTGGTCAGATCCACATAGGTTGCACCTGCTATTGAGCCTTGGTCTAGGGCCTCGTGGACGAATGAGGTGAGCTCAGAAAGTGCTGTAACGGTACTATGGCCAGTCCGGAAACCATGCTGTTCCTGGCAGAGAAGGTTGTGTTTAGTTAGGTGTTCTGTTAGCTGGTACAAAACTATTTTTTCCAGTGCTTTGGAGAGGGGTGGCAGTATTGAAATCGGTCTATAGTTGCTTGTGTAAGTGGTGTTGCCGCTCTTCAGAAAGGGAGTGATTATGGCTCTCTTCCAGGTTGAGGGGAACTGACCGAGGCATAGAGAGAGGTTGAGAATTTTAGTAAGGTGGGGTAATGTGACATCCAGGGTCGGTCGAATGAGTTTAAGATCTAGGGAATCATTGCTGTAACGGTTATTGGCGATAGCTTTGGCAATGTAGTGTCTTGCCTCATGGGGAGATGACTCTCAGCCTGAAGGGTATCGAATTGACATTATGCGAGGTGTCGGGGAGGTGGGGGGACAGGGTGGAAGAAATTAGGAGGGAGGATATGGGAAAGGTCTGAGAAGGCGGAGTTGAGGGCTTCTGCGATAGTGGAAGGATCCTGGGTGATATCCCCGTTTATAGTGAGTTGGGGTGGGGAAGCAGGATTTCCCACTGAGTTCTTTTATATTGTTCCAGAATTTTTTACCGTCTCCCTAGGAGGAGGTTAGGGTTTGTTGGTAGTAAATAGCTTTCTCCTGCCATAAGACCTGTGTACATTTGTTGCAGGCAACTCGGTATAGCTGTCTATCCTGCGTATGTTGGGAGTCAAGGGCCTTATGCCATAGGTTGTCCCTTTGTTGGAGCAGGTTAAGTAGTGAGGGTGTGATCTAGGGGGTGTTTCTGGTTTTCACTACTTGCTTGGGGAGAGGAGCGAAAATGTCGCAGGCCTTGTTGAAAGTGGTTATAAAGTGGGCGAGTGCTAGGTCTACTGACTGTGTGGTGTAAATGGGGAGCCAATTGCTGGTAGTTAGATGGGCTTTGAGGTTCTCTAGGCCTCCTCTTTTTAGCCATCTCTGCAAGGAGATTTTAGGGGTGGCAGGGGGCAATTTACCTGACCACCAGCAGGTCACCGGGGAGTGGTCACTGATAGAGTCAGGGAGCACCATGGCATGGGAGAGGTTCCTTGGCCTGTTGGTGAAGATGAGGTCTAAAAGGGTGGAGGTCCCGGATCTATTGTCCCTTCTGGTAGGAGAGGTGACGAGTTGGGCAAGATCATATGCCAGGGCAGTGTCTTTGGTCTTTGCTTCTGCAGCTCAAGTGTTATATTCTTTACACTATATTTTTGATTTATCATTTGCCTCAGCGATTAGTAGTTATATGCCACATAGCCCAAAGTAGGTACTGTTGTACATATAATATTCATTTAGAGGGACTTCCAATAGTCCAAATTTGCAAGTATGCCTACCATGCTGTCAGCCTGGTTTCATGCTGTGTTTCAAGGGCACTGCACACTGAATGACAGGGAAGGGCAAGTGACCTTTTCAGATGCTTCCTGCCTCAAGGAGTGGGCAGAACCTCTGATGGTGTGTGACTTGACTAACCCCTGGCAGCCAAGGTGGGGAGGGGCTGTCCTGAAGGACACAAGGAGACCTGGCTTCATTGGGGGCGCACCTGGCTCTGACATGATTATAGTTATATGATGCTTGGTACAAAGGCTTCACATCAAGGCCAGGTTGTCAGTGAGACACAGCCACTGGATGGTGAGTAAGCATACCCAGCCACCCTGTGCTCTGCAAAATAGGATTGTCTTACAGTGTCTACCCCCACATTAAAGAGGGAATAAGAAGAGCATGCTGCACAGTTTTGCTGTGCAGAATTATGCAGTTCTGAGTTAATTGAATTTTATTGGAATTGCATTAAATTCTGCAGAATTCTGTGGAATTTTGCTGAATTTCATGTACATTTCACACAATTGTTGACATTTGTTCATTTGGTCTTAACTCAGTCACCTCCTGAGCCATTTCACTTGATTGTGTACTGTCAGATATCTTAAGGATATGTCAAATATTGTGGCATTTGGATGAGTAGTTTCCAAATTATAGGGGTCAAACCCATGCATTTTATTGTTGAGGGATATTTTGTAAAAATATTTATCTGCTTATAACCTGACAACCTTTGGAGCTAGATATGTGCAAATGATCATATATAACCTTCTTGGAAGTGTTCTAGAAACTATTGAACATGAAGGGACTCTGTTTAGTAATTTTTAAGTTAAATTGGTTTGTAATTTCACTAAATAATTATTTTTTGAAATTTTGTGAAAGAGTTTCTCAAAATGTGGATGGCTGTAACTTTCCTGCTGTTGAGGGTATATACATTAATTTAGTGTGCATATCCATGGTCAATATAGCTGGAGAAATTTGGTTCAGTGGTTTAAAATCTACAGTGGAAATATCACAAATTTTTTTGGCAAACATTTCTCAGATATTCATGGTAGTGTAATAAGTACTGCCTCCAGAATTTCACTTGTGGAATTTAACATTCAGAAAGCACTTATCAACACTGCATCTAATAACCTGAGTTGAATTGTTTGCAGTCCTGTAGTATCTTCTCTCTGTTAACAACATATTGCGGTTGTTTGAAGTGGAAGAGCAGGTTTTGGAGGCGTGGTCGTGCTGCGGCCAGTGGCACCACTGCTTTTTCGGGCTTGACTGTGTGGCATGAATGAGATTGCACGCTGTCTATGACAGCAGTTGCAAAGCGTGCCACCAACTTGAAACGTTTTAGCCACTGCAATGAGGGAGCTCCACCTCATTGCAGGGTGTGCCTTCCCTGGTGTAACATTCCAATGAGACATGTCCCCAGAAAAGCATACATAGGGGGTGTCCAATCCCCTGTCGGCATCATTATGCCCCTCTCCAAAGCTCATTTGCTGATGGGGGAGCCCAGTCCCCATTGGCATCATGTCCTGTGTCAGGTGTTTGCCGAGGGGGGTGCCCAATCCCCCTCAGCATCATTCCCCTCGCTGCCAAACACCCTTTTTTATTTTCTGACGGGGTGCCTAATCCCCATTGGCTCCAGTCCCCCCACCACAAAACACACAGGTAGCATACTGGGAGCCTACCCCAGCTTGCCAAATGTACCTGTCAAAAGAAAAAATCTTCCTACGATGTTTAATTTCTATTTTTTTAATCTGTAAAGTAGAAAATGGTCCTTCACTGTCTACAGCCCCCTCCCTCCTCCCCTGACCCACACCCACCCACTGTGTACCCCATCTCTATACTCCCCTACCCCTATACTTACCTCCGAGCCCAGCGCAACAATCTTCAGTGGACCGAACACATCTGTACTTCCAAAGCCGACAGCAAACTGAAGAAATGCCGTAAGCTGTATAATGGCATAAATAGTTTTTTTTTTTTTTAACTTTGGTGCATATCTCAAGCATTTTGGGAATTTTGGCACCAGATTTTCAACATGGGTTATTGGGACCCCTCCTCATGAATTCAGTCACTGTCATGGCATTATTGGGTCCCAAGAGTTGATTTCACGTCACTGTGTGGAATCACCTTTGAGACTGATTATGAAAATGACAGTGCCACCTGTTCATGAGGCGGGCTCCTCAAAAACTATGTTAGTAAAATTTGGTGAAAAGAATCCCAAAAATGACTTTTACGAGTGTGCATTGTGCAGTTTCCACACATGCTCGTAACTTCCAAATCTGTAATATTTTCACTCCAGATTTTCAACATTGGCATTTTTTTCACACCTCTTAATGAACAATACAGTGGTCATTTTCATATCTTGGCCGAAATGTGTTTTCACACTTCCAGTGCAGAATAGTGCATTCGCAGTGGGAAATCAATGTTCCAGACAGATTAGGAAGATCACAGTGACATTGTTCATGAGCAGAGGTCCTAAAATGCCTATGTTGAAATTTTGGTGATGAAAGTCTATTAAATGACTGTGCTATGAGCATGCATTGTGCAGTTTCCACACACCCTCGTAATTTCGCAAATTTGTAATATTTTCACTCCAGATTTTCAACATTGGCATTTTTTTCACACCTCCTTATGAACAGTCCAGCTGTCACTTTTCACATCCTGGTCAAATTGCGTTTTTGCACTTCCCACGCTGAATAGCACGACTGCTGTGGGAAATCAGTGTTTGGGACAGATTAAGAAAATCACAGTGACTCTGTTCATGAGCAGATGTCTTAAAATGCCTATGTTGAAAATTAGGTGATGCCGGCCTGGTGGCACTGAGGGTTGAGCCGCTGGATGCCACACCTTCACCATTTCAGTGACCCGGGTTCGGGAGTGAGCTCAGTCATCGGGGGTTGGCCAGGGGGAGATAGGCTGGAGAGTCTGGGGACAGCTCACCTTCTCCGGGGGGGAGGGGGGACTTCCAACCCAGCAAGCGGTGACCCCTGGCAGAGGCTGGGAGAAGCAACAGCAAGCTGGAGTCTCAGGAGTATGATTGGGTGCAAGCATAGGCCAGCAGCCAATCAGCTTCTGGGGCTGCTCCTTTGTGGAAGGAGGTGGGGACGTTGCGGATGCCAGCAGATGCCTTGACGCATGGGCATGTAATGTCCCTTGAGAAACATGGGAAAAAACCCTCAGAGCCGGGATGACGGAACGCTGAGCTGGGTCCCGATGTGCCAGCACCTGCCTGTGACCCAGGACCCTGATGACATTCAAGATTTGGGAGGTCGTCTGAACCCGACCCCACCAGGGGGGTTTCCGTGGCTAGATGGAGGGACCAGAGGTTGCAAGGTAGGTGCTGGCCGGGGCAGGCTTAATGGGTGATTCCTGAAGGAAGCAGCTCTGGGGGCAGTAGGAGGAGAAAAAAAACATAAATTTAAGACAAAAAAAAAGAAAGAAAAAAAGAAAATTAAGTGACAGAAGTCCATAAAATGACTGTGTTACAAGTGTGCATTATGCAGTTTCCATGCGCGCTTGTAACTTCGATCATTTTCAATATTTTCACTCCAGATTTTCACCATTGCCATTTTTTCACACCTTCTTATGAGCAGTACAGCTGTCATTTTCCACATCCTACACGAAGTGTGTTTTTGCACATCCAGCGTGCAGTGGCTGTAGGAAAACAATGTTCAGAACAGAGTAAGAAAATCACAGTAACACTGTTCATGAACAGAGGTCTCAAAATGCCTATGTTGAAAATTTAGTGAAAAAATTCTGTAAAATGACTGTTACAAGTGAGCATTGCGCAGTGTCCACACACCTTCGTAAATTCAGGAATTTGTAATATTTTCACTCCGGATTTTCAACATTGTCATTTTTGCACACCTTCTTATGAACAGTACAGCTGTCATTTGTCACATCCTACCCAAAATGTAGTTTTGCACATCTGGCGCACAATCACGCTGTCGCTGTGGGAAATCAACGTTTGGAGCAGATTAAGATACTCATAGTGTCACTGTTCATGAGCAGAGGTCCCAAAATGGCTATGTTAAAAATTTGGTGAAATAACTCCACTAAATGACTGTGTTACGAATGTGCAATGTGCAGTTTTCACACACGCTCATAACTTCGAGAATGTTTAATATTTCCACTCCAGATTTTCAACATTGCCATCTCTTCATGCCTCGTTATCAATGGTGCAGCTGACATTTCAATGTGGTGCAGAATGGTGCAGTCACTGTGGGAAATCAATGTTCGAGACAGATTAACAAAATCACAGGGACACTGTTCATGAGCAGAGGTCCCAAATGCTTTCATGAGGTGGGGTCACAAAAAGGCCATTTTTCAAAATTTGGAGTGCAAATACCAACAAATGCCCAGGGTGTTAGAGTTTCTAACCATTATGTCCCACCCTGTACTGACTGACAGGCATCAGGGGTGTGTCTTTGGTTTGTCTGCTGTACTGCTGATGCTGTTGGTCCTCCACCCCCACACTGCAGCCACTGACAGGCATCAAGGTGTGCCTTGTACTCTATAGCCCCAAAGTTCAACCCATTCTCCTATGCTGCACCCATCTCAATGTACTTCCTTATGAAATGGGGTGAGCATAACGCCTGATGACCCCAAGGCACAACGCAATACTTGTCAGACTCTGCAGGGTAGGGTAAGGTGAAATGGCATGAGCGTTATGGCCAGCAACCCAAATACACACCCCAATGCCTGTCACTCACTGCAGGGTGGGGTGGGGTTGACGTTGGTTCTATGCTTCACTGCTATTCCTATTATGTGCTTCTCTCCAGCACTGCCAATGCCAACACCAGCAAGACAACATTCAGCATTGACAAATGCTTGTTTCTGGTTTGACTTGACCAGATAGACTCAGTGGAACAGCTAGTCCCACTGATATCTGACTTGTTCTATGCAGTGGCACACTCCCTTAAGAGAAGTCACCTACTCTTTTTCTTATCAAACCTATTCCAGTGGAATAGCCAGAATTTCTTCTTTGAAGTGTCATGATCAATTTCTTCCCTCACTAAACCTCTCTGAGTGTCTTTAAGTCCTAGATTTACAAACATACCAGATTCCCTAGCTAGTCAGTTTTGCTGGTGTGATTCTAATACAGTATGATCTGCTTTCATGCTGGAATTCTTCTCCCTCTACTTGCCATACCTGGGGGTACACTATTCTTTTGTAACCCAGTTCAGCTGTCTTTTTTCAAGTGAACCTATGCATCTTACTCTTGCCAACCCTTATCTTTCAGTTTATATCCCACAAACTACCTTACAGGAGCATGTCCAAATGTCTTGGCATCATTACATGTCCCACTGCTTGGGGGAACTGACTGCACAAAGGAAAATCCATCCATGTGTCAGGATCCCCTGAGCACTCAGACCTTGGTCTGTGCTGCAGATGTGGGGACACCCTAGGAACCTCCACTCCATATCTTGGGGAAATGGGGGGTGGACACTAGCTTGGTCAGCACTTGCCATGAGGGGGTAGACTTGTGAGTTGAAAGTTCCCAGGGGTTCATGATGGCAGGGAGACTGGGATCGGGTCTGACCAGGGGTGAAGCCATGCCAGAGCAATAAAATATAAACAAAAAAAGAGATTTGAAACATAATTTACTTAAACAAGTCTTACGGAGATTGAAGTATGTGGCAGATTTGGTGAATATTTAATGAGTGATATTACAATCAGATGGAAATAAATAAAATTAAAATTTTGGCAGAATTTTGCAGAATGTTTACAGAAAGTCTATAGAATTTCATGGAAACAGAATTGTAGTTCCACATGAATTCTGCTGACAGAATTAATACACAGTTCTACTGTAGAATCGGCTGAATAAGGTGATGAATTTATGCATGCACCCCATGCCCACACGGATCCTGTCAATGTCTTTTTTGCCACCTTACCCTAAGAGTATTTGCCCCAAGTCTTGCCTGAGACAGAGTAGAAATGGTCTCCAAGGTTTTGGGGATTGGCTTCAGGAGGCCCCACGTGGGGAGCAGATCACAAGAAGACCTACAGGTAGGGTGTGAGTAACAGAGACTTGAGGAGGAGGAGGAGGAGGAGGAGGAGAAGAAAGGTCTGAGTGCCTGGTGGAGCTCATCACATAGGAAAGCAGCAGACTGAGAGGGTAGAAACAAGTATTCCAGTGCTGACTCAGTGACTTGGAGGGCTAAAGTGCTGAAAACCACAACCAATGCTGGTTACCTGGGCTCAGAAGGGAGCTCATGTTTCCAGGGAGTTGGCTGGGGGGGGGGGGTTGAGAGAATCGAACATCCAGCAATACTCCAGTTGGGGTCTTACCAACTGTCTCACCAACAGACAGTTAGTGAGACTCTGTCTGTAGTACTACATGCAGTTCTGGAGACCCCATCTCCGCAAGGACATAGTCAGGATGGAAGCAGTCCAGAGAAGGGCAACTAAAATGGTGCAGGGTCTGCACCAGAAGCCATATGAAGAGAGACTAAAAGAGCTTAATATATATACCTTTGAGGAAAGGAGGGGAGATGGGGGACATGACAGAAACTTTCAAGTACCTCAAGGGAATCAATAAAGTCCAAGAGGGTGGTATCTTTCAGAAAAAGAGATGTGCAAGAACAAGGTGGGGGGGGAGGGGCACAATTTGAAGATAGAGGGGAGATGGTTCAGGGACAATGTGAAGAAATATTTTTTCACACAGAGAGGGTGGTGGACACAGGGACTGAACTTTCTGAGGAGGTCATGGGGTCAAAAACAGTGGAGAAATTCAAGAATGCATGGGACTGACATAAGGCAATTCTAGTGGGGGTAGAAGGAAGAAGGATGTTGGTTAACTAGGATCTGCAGCTTATCCAACAGGTAGGGAAATTGTCCGACTGGGTGGGCCAAGTGTTGCTTATCTGCCATCAAAGTCTATGTTTCTGTGCTCTGCTGTCATGAGGAGAGGATGTTCAGCACCCAGCTGTTGACCATTTCTGAGTGGAGGCTCAGTAGAGGGGCAAGTGCTGGGTGCCATTGCAGAGAGGATGCTAATGGTTTGATGCAGGAAGTGTGTGCATCTATTCAGCACATCCTGTTATCATGTTGTGGCTAGGGATTGAAGCGAGAACAGGGGAAAAGTGTCTCAGGCAGTGTGAAGCTCCACCTATCTTCCCCTGACCTGCACCATCACCAGACTTCCATCCTCCAGTCAGATGTGTTCTCCAGGGGAATGGGGGGAGGGCCACTCCTACTTCAGCCCTGCCACAGAGGGAATCCATGAGGTAATCTCTGGGGGACGGCTGGTCTCAGGGAGGTGGTGTCAGTCCCTGGAGGTATGACAGCACCCTCTGGCCATGGTGTGTGAAAGCAACTTCATGGGAAAAAAAACAGAAACAGTTTCCTTATGGGGTTGTAAAACATGAGGGAGAAAAATGAATGTAGAAAAAGTACTAAGCTTGTATGGAAGATGTGCTGAGCCAGGTGGCCAGGGGAGTAATGGAGTTGTAAGGGAAGGGAGAATGAAATAACAAAAAGCATAACAAGATTTGTCTGGTGCTAACAAAGCTGGTCTCGTGTGTTTTATGTTGTTATGTTTGTTAATCTTTGTGGCTTTTTTATTTTTCTTGTTACTACTGTACTGTATGTACATAACTTAGTATAACAGTTATAACATTTTTACGATTGTATTTAATTAAAACCCACCTCTATCCTCCCCTTTACAGTTGTACTATATATAGTACTGTACTGGGGTCCTACTTGTATGCATTGTTACTATATATTTACACAGGTTAGGTCAGATGAGATGTAATATCTAATTTTCAATGGTGCCCTGCTTTGAGACACTTTTACAGTCTATTTACCCAGAATAGCACAGCTCAGATGTGATAGCTCCTTTCCAGTGGGCTGCTGCTTTTACCCATTTTTATACCTTTTCTACACAGAATACCACATTGGAGATTTCAGGGGGGCCCTGCTTTTACACATTTTATCATTTATCTAACCAGTATAGTCCAACTAAGAGACAATTTCTCATTTTCAGTAGGGTCTAGTATGTTTCCCAGGATAGAGCAGCATAGATTCAGTTTCAGTGGGATTCTTCTGTACTAGGGTCCTGTGTTTACATACTTTTACCGTAAAAGTACTCTGCATGGACCAGATGAGATGCAATCTCATTTTCAATAGGGTCCTGCTTTTACACATTTTTGCAATATATTTACCCAGGGTAGCCCAGCGGGGATGCATACATCATTTTCAATGGGGTCCTGCTTTTGCATATTTTTTCAGACTATATGTACCCAGGAAACCACAGCAGAGCTGCAATTCTCATTTTTACAATGCTTGTACCCAGGATAGAGTAGCTGAGAGGCACCATGTCATTTTCAGTAGACTTCGACACTTTGACCCCAAATTTCCAACATGATATTTTTATGACCTCACATTGTGATCAAGAAAGGTGGAATTTTTTTTTAATTCCTTCAGAAAGGTAATGTTGTGGTGTAACTGTGAAAATATGTTTTTGAGGGGATTTCAAAAAGGACATTTGTCATATCCATGAGGTGGGGTAACACATGGGCTATGTTGACAATTTGGGGCAAATATCTACACAAATAACAAAGTTATGAGTGAACATTGAAAAAATTAAAAGTGTATTCATATACCATAATTGTTTTTTTTTACATTTTGACCCCATTTGTATTGTAGTCTTTTTATAACCCCACTTTATGATTAAGACAGGTGTAATATTTTAAATCTCATCTGAAAGGTGGTTTTGTAGGTCATCTGTGAAAACACATTTCAGAGGGGATTTGAAAAATGATACTTGTCATGCTCACAAGGTGGGGTACCGAAAGGATTATGTTGAATATTGTGGGCCAAAATCTGTACAAATGACAAAGTAAGTACACACTGGAAAAATTTGTACCCGGTCAGAATAGTGCTACCAGAATAGTGCACATAAAGAGAGCACCAGTCTGAATAGTGCTGCCACAAACAGCGAGAAGGGATTGACAGCACTTACAGTAAATGCTTCCCAGGTCACTGTCCATGGTGCTGCCACAGGACAAGGGCAGCAAAATTCTGGAGGCCAGCTGAGCTGCTTCTGTGGTGTGGAGGGTAGAGTCATGGAGCAGCTCAGCTGGGTGGTAGTGGAAACCAAGGTTTTAATCCTGGTCTCCCTAGATTTTTGCCTTGATTTGGACTTAATTTTTTTTCAAGGGGCCATGGAAACAGTATTCCATGGCCCCACAATTCTCTTCTTGCCCTGTGATTCACTCTCCCCCAGAGTTAGGATCTATTAGTCCAGCGGGTGCAGGGGGCAGTGGCCCCTCATTGGGGGTGCAGGGGCAAAGCCCCCTGCAAAACATAAAGTGGCAGCATTTTGACAGGCATGCTTCTTGAGCGTGCTATTTTCAGTGGCACTATTCTGATCTAGTGCCAAAAAAATTCAATGTTTCTTCATAACTTTGTTGTTTTTTGACATTTTGACCCAAAATATTTAGCATCATCTTTTTATCACCCCACCTTATAAACTAGACTGGTGGATTTTTTTTTTAATCTTATCCATGAGGTGATTTTGTGGTGTGACCACGAAAACATGATTCAGAGAGAAACTGAAAAATGACACCTGTCATGTTCATGAGGTGGGGCAACACAAAGCCTATATTGAAAACGTGGGCCAAGAAGTCTCCACAAATGACAAAGTTGTGAGTAAACGTTAGAAAAATTCAACGTGTGTTCATATAACTTCACTATTTTTTCACATTTTGACCCCAAATTCTCAACATTATCTTTTTATGACCCTGCCTTGTGTCTAAGACAGGTACATATTTTTAAATCCCATCCAAAAGGTGATTTGACAGAGTGAGTGTGAAAACATGTTTCAGAGGGGATTTAAAAACTTACATCTGTCATGTTCATGAGGTGGGGTAACAGAGGGCTATGTTCAATATTTGGGGCCAAAATCTGCTTAAGTGGTAGAGTTATGCGTAAACAATGGAAGCAATCCACGTTTCTTCATAACTTTCACATTCTGACCTCACATTTTCAAAATAGTCTTTTTATGACCCCACCTTATGATCAAAACAGGTGCAATTTTTTAAATCCCATTAGAAAGGTGATTTTACAGAGCAACTGCAAAAACATGTTTCAGGAGGGATTTGGAAAATGATACCTATCATGTTCGTAAGGTGGGGTAACAAATGGTCCAGGGACTAAATCTGCAAAAAATCACAAAGTTATGAGTAAATGTGAAAAAAATCAACATTACTTCATAACATCATTGTTTTTGTACATCCTGACCTCAAATTTCTAACATATATTTTATGACTCCCACTTTATGAGTCAGACAAGTGAAATTTCTAAATCCCATCTGAAACAGGGATGTGAAAAATTTCACCAACCTGGTTCATGAGGACGGTGGGGTAAACAAGAACACATTGAAAATTTGGAGCAAAAGTAAATGACAAAGTTGTGAGTCAGAGCTGGAAACAAATTAAAAAGTCATTAACCAAACTTACCTTGTTTTCATTCAGTCACAGTTCAGCACTGGAAGCAAGAGGACATTTGAGAGGCAGTGTTGGACTCACTGGATAGGTAAGTGAGGGGTATGAGCATGTGGGCTTGTGGGTGCTAAGAAGTGAGGTCAGGGTGGGGGTGCCGGTGTCAGGCTGCTAAAGGTTGGGGGTACAGAAGTTGTTGACGGTCTTTGTTTTTTGAAGGGTTTCCAAAAATATATATATAATTAGAAGACAATGTAGGATGGTTTCCTTTATATCACTTACCCAATACTGGGGATTGGACACCCCAGTGTTGGTTTGTTGTTTGGCAGCACTGGGGGTGGGCACTCTGGTGTTGCATCCTGTTTGGGGGTGGCAGTGCAACATGGAGTGGGCAGGAGGAAAGAAGGAAGGAAGAGGGATGCTGTTATTTGGTGACTGCTCTGTGGGCACCCCAGTGTCATAGCCTGAGATGGGTGGGGAATGCTGTTTTATCAGACAGGAGGAAAGTTGAGAGGGTTATGCTGTTGTTTAACAGAACCAGAGGTGAGCACCCTGATGCTGTATCCTGAGATTGGAGTGGGGCACTGTTGAGTCAGCAGGAGGGCAGATGGGAGGGGGATGCTGTTGTGTGGTAGCATGAGGGGTGTGCCCCCCATGTCACATATTGAAGTGAGAGGAGGAAGCTGTTGTTTGGCAGCACCAGGGTGAATACACTGTTATGCATCCTGTCCAAAGGTGGGCACAGCATGGATCACCAGCCCTAACTGCATGTTCCCAAGATGGGCACCGATTGCTCTTCTCCAGTTCTCATACACTGTCCTCGAGCTGTCATGCATTGTCCTTCTTGTAACCAATAGGAAGTCAGCACTTGTTATAGACAGCTGCAAAGAGTAATAGCAAGGTATACACTACCTCACTGACAGTCATAAAAGGGTATATCTAAGTTCCCAAATGAAGTTCAGTGAGACAGCTACAAAAGACTTTCTGGCTTATATCACAGTAGGAGGTTGTCTGCTAAAATACATTTTAGAGACTGTTAGGCACAAAGAATAGATAGACAGATAGATAGATAGATAGATAGATAGATAGATAGATAGATAGATAGATAGATATTGATCTTCATTTGCACCTCCCACAAGCTTAAGGTGCTGTATAAGAACGTATATAAAATGTACAAAAATAACAAACAACAATAAATACACAAACAGTTCTTCAGCAAGCCTGTTCTTAATTATATACTGTATCACTGTGTTCAATAAACTAAAGAAAATTCATAATCAGTGGTACAGTAATATAATCTTAGAATGATGTTGAAAAATTAATTTTGAAATGTTTGGTTAAATAACACAATTTTTAACAAGGATCATGAAGAAGAATATTCAAAGATTTCATTCCTTTTGGTGTTGAAATGTGACTCCTTAGTATTACACAACAGTACCATGGTTCAGAAGCTACCTCTCTGGGAGGGTCCAAAAAGTGAAAATCCTGGACACCTTCTCCGACATCCTTAGTGTTAACACAGGCGTTCCTCAAGGCTCTATCCTTAGCTCTCTACTGTTTAGCCTGTTCTTAAACAACCTCCCTCATTCAGTAAATGACCAGCTACTACTGTATGCAGAAGATGCGGTCCTATATTCATGTAATTCTGACCCCTACAAACTGGAAAAGCAAATGCTGGCTAATTTCATTGCGGCTGAGCACTGGTTCCTTCAATCAAAGCTGCTCCTCAATTGTAAAAAAGCTAAGACTATGTTATTCGCATCACCACATAACAAACACCACACTCACCAACTTTGCATTCAGAACAATCAGAATACTTCCCTGGAGGTGGTTCAAACATTTAAATACCTAGCATTCACACTGGACTACACCCTCTCATTTAACCAACACATAGATGCAGTCGCGAAGTCGTCAAATGCAAAAGTAGGATTACTGTGCAGACAAGGCCTGACTCCTGAGGCACTCAAAACTGCTGTAAATAGTTCAGTCCCCTCAGTGATAGACTATGGTCTAGCAGTATATGGGGCTGCCTCCTAAACTGCTTTGAAATGTATCAGAACAACACTAAATAAAGCTTGTCCTTTAGTCCTACGTGTACCCCATCTCACTCACAGTTGCGAGTTGTACACTCAAACAAAATGGCTCAACCTTGACAGTCACCTCCAGTATCAAGTATGCTTGCTCGCCAAGAAGTCTATGTTAGGACTTAACCACCCCAGGCCTCAAAGCCTCCTTAGCTGACCTAATTCCATCAGAGGCACTAGGGGTACAAACAACTCAGCCCTCTGCATCCCTTTCCATAGAATCACACAAGGTCAATGGTCCTACGAATACTGGGCACCACTTTGGCTTAATGCGCTTGACCTAGGCATCACAAAAGAGGACAAAATAGGCCCCTTTAAAGATAAACTCTGAGTGGGCTTTGCCACAAACAGGAACTGTGACTGTGAGATCTGAACTCCCCCACACTCTCCCCATCTCTTTCCTGCTTCCCTCAATATAACCTGCATTCTTGCCTCTCCTCTCTTCTCTTCTTGCTAACACTCCCCTAGTAGGCTCCAAGTCCCCGCCTCAGCACTTCCCCCCCCAGTGAGTCTAGCCCTCCTTTATGACTACACTCTTTAGCACTTATGACAAAAGAACTGCTGCCCATCAAGTTCCTGCCTCCTTTCGTATAGTATTAGTTAATTATTTTACAGACTATACCATCCTCTGCTCCCTACCTGATTCACTCTATATCCTGTAGAATCTCAAGTTGTTCACTTATCAACCTGTCAGCCTAGCCTGCTCTAAATTATGTGTCTGTATATTTTTACTTATCTACTCCCTGGTATTGTAATTATGTAACCTCTGTAACCTGATGCACTCATGTCTTTCTAGGCATGGAACCACCTTGTATCTGCTTATGTACTTGTAACCACTGTAAATGATGTAATGCCCATGTATTACTATGATGTGGAACCTCTGTAAAAGAGCCTTTGGCTCAAAGGTACTTCCTAGAAATAAATAAATAAAATAAAATAAACACAAAACAAATGTCATACCATCAGATACAAGGCCACAGTTTCATCTCAGGATTCAGGTGGCATCACTTGAACGTTTTATTCTTGTAGTTCAGGTGTCAGCAAAATACCTTAATGGAATTATAGTCTTGATTCTGATAGTTTCCAGTCTAACTTGTAATGTTTCTTGAGCAATAACACTCTAAGGCTCAAAATAAAACTGTGCATACCTACTTTTGACTGTACAGTGACATCTAGAGGCTGGTTGGTCACTATATGCTTAATCTAACTGCTGCTGCTGAACAAACTTCATGTGCTTTCTAAGCAGTCCCATAGCTTTGTTAGTAAAATTGAGTTCAACAAAGTCTTAGCATTTTATGCTCCAAGAGGACTTACATAATTGCATACTAATTTAAGGTAGGAAGGAACTTTAGGTCCATCATGTCTGCCCCCCCCCCCTCGCACTTCACCAGTAGTGATGAAAAAATAAATATTCTGTGAAAATGTGTACTAATTCATATGAACTGCATACTCATTTTAGTATGCAGGGTACCCATTTATTTAGTTGGTAAGCAGACATTTGTACAAATGTACTATAAAGGCCTGTATTGTCTTCATGTTCCCTGTCTCTGCAGGTAGGCTTTTCCTCATGTTCCCCACCCTGTGGGAGATAAGTGCCTCCTTTTGCCACAACTGAATTTTCCACTGCTGAGATTCAGGGCATGTTTCCACAGCCTGCCTGAAGAAATAAGGTGACATAGTTCCTGGTAATAAAATAAAGTGCATTATAAGCAATCTTGGTGAGGTCAATGGGCAGTAACAAGATGAATGCCTGCAAAAAGGAAAAAATGTCTTACTCTCTCACTGAAATATTTTAAGGCCCACTGAAACATGCCTGCTCATAATGTCATACAGCTATCACAAAACACCAGTCTGTAGTTCCATGCTTCTCCACTCACTTCAGCTGCTCATGCTCATTAAGTCCTTTCTAGATCAACAAAGCTTTCCATTTCACCAGAAGTGTATTGTTTTAAACAGTACCTTCTCACAGTCCAGTAGCCTAGTGGAAGTGCTATACGGTCCAATGCAGGAAACCTGTGCACAGAAGTGAGCCTTGGAACCCCATTATTGAACAATCCATTGTCAGAGCTGCTGCTGCCGCTGGTGCACTGCTTCCTGGCAGGGGAATAGGTGCTGCCTTACCCACTCCTGCAGGGATCTATTTAGTGGGCCAAGAGAGCCCCATAAACTCCTGCATTACAGGTATGTTAGCCCCTCTGCAGGGATGCTGTAGATGCATGGCATGCACGTGGCATCATCAGTAGGAAGGTAGCAGGGGTAAAAGGCTAATGCAGATGCTTCGTCATGCAACAGCACAGGATGTAACAAAACACCTCCCTCCTTCACACATCAGGATGAAGGTCTAGACTGTCAGTCTTCAGCCTGACCAGTTGTGTCTCCTTTTAACCAACTTCTTACAGACCAGTGGGGCGCCCCCAAACTCTGGACCCCACCATGGGGTGAAGTCCATGAAGGACCAAGAGGTGAGTAAACTGGGAAAGGTCTGAGAGGTTGCCTGTGGCAGTCAGCAGGGGGCAGAAGAACTTGAAGAAAAAAAAAATTGCCTGACCTAAAAAAATATTTCTGGATTTGTGGTCACCCTTATTTACAACGATGCATTTTTTGAATGTTCATGACAATCCGGGTGGGTAATCCCCTGCAGTTTAGTGACTTTCTGGAGGGAACCATTTTTGTAATTTTTCAGTAACACTGGAATACATTTTGTGTAAGTGAACCTTGGCATTGCTGAGTGCACTCCAAAGCTGCTCCACTGAGCCACCATAGCCAGTCACACACTGACCTGTCATGATCACCAATGCAGAGATAAATGGCAACTGGAGTGCTTCGCTAACCTCTGAAAGATCTGTCACAGAAATTCTCGGCCTTGAGGACAGGAACACAAGTCTTTTGAATAGCAATTGACATCACTACATCTATGGTAGGGTCACTGGGCCAGCTCCCTGATAAATGCTTTGCTGTGGCGCTAAGTGAGAAGCCACAGTTGATGATCTGTGCATTCCTTTCCTTTCCTTTTCTCAGTACATGACAACAAGCTTGTAAGGGCATTAAGAGTGCTAGAGAGGGAAACTCTTTGCTATACTATCACTCACTGGAATGTAAGAAGCAAAACTTAAAGCACTTCTTAAAGTGTTAGCTGGGATTGATGAGATGGATGTGGGGGAGGGGTACACTAAGAGTGAGGAACATATAAGCAAAAATCAAGATCCCCGATATTTCAGCCATACTTTTCAATACAATAATAGAACAAAACAGCTCATGTTGTATACTGTAGATGCTAGCAGCCCACGAAGCTTCGCATGGTGGATAACAGAAGATCATTATGGTACACTGGCTACCTCTGTACTGTAGCTTCATGCATATTTATGGAAGACATAGAGGGAGATCCCTTTGCTGAGTTCCTGATGCAACCCTTTGTGCTGCCTGTGAAGAACTGACTTTGCAGTTCTTCTATCGCAGCTGGACTCCACTGATTTTTTTACCATACAGCCAGGCTAGGAGAATGGGGGCTAGGACACGTGAGTCCTGCTGCTATGGAAAGATGAAGCCCTGCTGTTACAGCTATGACTGCCTCATTTGTAACTGAAACTTTTGGAACCATTGCTAGTGCTACACCCCCCCCCACCTACACACACGCATGCACAAATACACTAACTGTGGGGTTAAGCTGTCTTACTTGGCATAATGTTCAACACTGCTTTTCAAAATAGGAGCAGAGAATACTTGTTTTAAATAAGAAAGTAGCTGCAAAAACCAGCACAACCCAGGCACAGGTACAAAAAAGTACACCAGGTTTATTCACAAATAAATAGTTAAGAATGGCAAAAGATTCATCCATAAGTGCAGGCAAACAAACCTTTACCAGTTTCAATCTCATGTGATCATCATCAGGAGGTGATACCAGTAAATGTCCTTCCTCTTAAGCACTGATGGATTTAAAGTGACAGTGCAAAAAAGCAGTATGTATAATTAAACAGTGCAAAACACAACAAACATATTGAAAGATAATAAATAATGAAATAAATAACATCTGTGCTAAAGTGCATTGTAAAACAATGTAACTTCATTGTGACAACAATTAAAAATTGCTCTGAAGCCAATAAAGCACTTAATTGTTACATCTATTAATAACGAGATGATGAAGTTGTTAATGTTACTAATGGTACTTAAAAACACCTGTCTCAACTATTTCAGTACATATCAAATTGTATTAGGCATTCTTTACAACAATAGCAAGGGTACTACACAATTATTTATAAGCAAGTGAGGTAACACCTCAAAAATGCTGTACATAAGAGGTAGAGAATGTCAAACCCATTTATGAAGTGAGTTGTGCAAGTTCTCTATTCCAGTTTTTACAGTGTTGGAGGCACCACAGGTATATACACAGTACTCCAGTATATCCTAGAAAAGAACAAAAAACGCACATATTAACATGAATGCAGAATGTACATTCAAGCAATTTATGAGATACGTGTGCATTATGAAATTTCAAAACTGCTTATGTCTCCAAGTAGTCATAAACATCCTGGACTCATTTTCTCCTTTTAATACATGGCATCAGCTCAGTTCTTTCATTGAGACCTGGTAGTGTGGAGGCTGCTAGGATGACTATCTAGAAAGATTCTCTATAGAGTAGCACGTCATCTACGTTACCTCCTCCCCAGTCCAACGTGACCTTGTCAATAGCAAGGAACTTGAACTGATGTGTCCCATTACAGTCTCTCTCTCTTGATGTGTACTGCTGGGGCATTTTTTGTATCCCTATCCCCCCAGTTATAGTTCACAGATATTTCCCTATCCTGATTTTAAGTGAGCAGGTGGTTTTCCCCAATAGAATGCCCACATGTGCTGGTAGCAAGGGCTACTTCATTCCCACTGTTGCAAGTGTCGAATTCCCTTATTTTGAACATCTTAGTATTGTTACATGCTATAAATGTGTCTGTTTTCAAAATATTAGGACAGAATTTATACTTGCCATATGGGAAGTTCCCTTTAGGTAGTAGGCGTAACCATGTACCCTGTGTCCCAGTCTCCACCTCATGTTCTGACTGGTAACAATGAACCAGCTGATCTCTGAGGTTTCTGTCATGCCTGTATACTATTCAGGGTTTCTCTTTTACAACTTCTTTAAGTAATAGCTTATTCTCTAAGATATTCCAATTGGCATTCATGGTCAACTTTATTGCCCCAGAGTGTCTACTGTAATTAGTGACAACATTGGTCCTAGTTTGGGTAATTTTGTGGGTGTGCCTCTGCCAACAGCTTTTCTCTTGTAATTTCTAATATATCTGTATATGCAGACTCAACCAGCGTGCTGTTATAAGCCCTCTCACTGAATCTGCCACATAAATCAGCCCCTTGTATCATGTAATCAGTTTCCTGAGTGCAGTTTCTGTGAACCCTTAACATCTGGACTTTGGGAATGTTATTAATCATGTGTCTGGGGTGGAAGCTGGAAGGAAGTAACAGGGAATTTCTATCCATTGTCATTCTGAATAGATTTGTTTCTAGCCCCCCCCCCCCAGAGTTTCAAGATTTACAAATCTAAGAACAACGCCATTTGTCTGTCACATTATACAGTACATTTTTTATTTGAGTTTGTCCCCTCAAGGTATTTTACAAAGTCCTTGAGTTCCTCCAGCATGCCTCTCCAGACCATAAAGATGTTATCAATAAAACAACGCCAGATATCAATCCTATTGTGAAAAGGATTGGTCTGGTCATCATAGATGTATGCTCATTCCTACATGCCCAAAAAGAAGTTGGCATCATTTGGGGCAAAAGTAGCACCCATTGCCATCACCTTAAGTTGTAGATAATGTTTACTTTTAAACATGAATCTGTTTTTCTTTAGCACATGTTCCACGCACTCAATAAAAAAAAACTTTTCTTGTCATTTGTCAGGGTGATATCTAGATCAAACTAGGCCACAAGGGCCTCCAAAGCCCCCTCATGGGGTATACTGGTCTACAGTGCAGTAACATCCACAGACACTACAGTAAATACCAGTCATCCTCTGTCTGCATATTGTCCAGAATCCCTAGCATCTGTGTGGTATCCCTTATGTAAGCTGGCAGACCTGTGACATAACCTTTGATGTGGGCATCCACGTACTTAAGAGAGTGGTTCAGTCAGTGAACCTATTCCCGCCACAGTGGGGCAGCCTGGTGGGTTATACAGGTCCTTCTGAATTTTAGGGAGCACATATATGCATGCATGCACTGGATTTTTAACAGTCATACAATGCATTTCATCTGCTGTAATACATCCTGACAGGAAAGCATCATACAAGAAACCATCGATTTCTTTCTTAAAATCATTCGTAGGATCCCCCCCTGAGCTTCCTATAACAAGTGGTGTCATTCAATTGTCTCTCTATCTCCCCTGCATACTTTTCAGTGGACATCACTACAATGGACCCTCCCTTATCTTCCGGTTTGATAGTGAGGTCTTTATTTACCGCTAGACTTTAAGTGCTGCTGCCTCTTCACTACTAATGTTAATGTATCCTGGAACAGCCATAGTTTCAAACATAGTTTTAAATTGCCATTCACACGCTCTTTCAACAGTCTTTACTATTTCATTACAAGGAGGCATGTGTGTGGATGTTGGTCTGAAGGTCCTTACCTCATTCTTTCCAGTGTCCAGTCACTCACTGGGTGGGGGGCACTTCTGCACATGTCTGATTCAGTAAAGTAAATGTTCAGATTGAAGTTCCAGATGATTCTGTGCAGGTCTACATATAATACAAAAGGATTAGTGTCCTGAGTAGTAACAAATGATAGCCCCTTTTGCAACATCCTTTCTTGTTCTGATGTCAGTGTGATATCAGAGATATGAATGACAATGTTTTCAAGGTTATGGGGGTCAATTGTGTCTCCTGTCCTTAATCCTCCCCCCCATGTTTTTGGCCTCCTCTTCTGGTTGGTTTCTTGGGTCCAGCTGTTGTTGTCCCCTGCCTCTGCCTCTCCCCTAACTGTTCTGGGCTGGTGTGTCTAGAATCTGAAACTGCATGCTCCTCCGGATTGGGGGTGGGTCATAGCCCTGTTGTCCCTCTTCTAAAAAAGGGTCCTCCTGTTCTGACTCATTATTGGAGGTGTTGTATGTTGGTGAATTGTTCCTATATCTCAGTATTTATCTTGGTTGGGAGGGGGTCAATTGTTGCCCTTGCCTCTACCTCTAGTATTCAGGGTTTAGTTGGTTTGGGTTTTTATTTTCCAATCAAGGACTCTATTATATAAGTAATCTTTCCTGTCTTACTCAAATTTATGTGATTTGTCCTTCTTAATTCTGTTTTCAGCCCTCCAAATGTTTTCTTTACATTTAATCTCATATATTACAAATTATGGGGAATCCTTATACTGCAGCACAGCTTGTTCTTTGTTCTGAATGTTTGTACTCACATCTTCCTATTGGGCTTGGTAATCTCTAATAATAGTGTGCATAAACACTTCAGTCCCAATATTCTGTGATTTGCAGCAGTCTGTCATGAAACGTTCCCCGTCCCAACCAAACCCTGGGTTTTTTAGTACCCTAAACCCCCTTGGTGTCCTTCCAACCTTTAACAATGGTGGCATCTCCTCAAAAGATAGCCCGCTCTAGAGCAATAAATGCAATCTTAATGTTAACAGGTACCTCCTGTGATGTGTTGGTAGTTGGTGGTATATCTTCTGCAGCACCTCTGGTTGCCTCTGTTTCTTCCAATAATGCAGCTTCCCCAGCTTCTGCGAGCACTCTGGCTGAGAAGGATCCTGCATCTGATCCCAAGGTAATGTCCTAAAGAGCTGCAAAGGACATGCCTTAGCTACGTACAGTACAAATCACATTAAACTGTTCCACCAATGAGTTGAGTTAGCATAGTTTTTTACAGTTGTTAATGCATTGCCAACTCATATTGCACTGGTTTTCAATGCTTAACCAGCTCAAGGGCAATGTTTTTAGAATGTTTTTGTAGCTGAGTTGGAATGCATCTGCAGTCCAGTCAAAATGCAAAGCAAAACTGCGTTTTAACTCATATGAAACAGTTTGTACAGAGCTTTGTGTTGGGTCCAGCAGCACTTATGCAACTCAGTCAGAAATGTTAAAACAACTCATTGAAGGAACAGTTTAATGTGACTTGTACTGTACAGTATCTGCTCAGTTTCTACGTCAAAAGGTCCCAAGTAATTGTCCCCTCTCACAGATGAAAGGTTGTCTTAACTCCCAGTTACAGAACCTTAGGGATCCCCGACTGTGAGACCAGACCGCTTGTTAATAAACACTGCTGAGCTCCAACAAAATAAAAAAAAATGTGACTTCTAAGAAATGCTGGAGCAGTGCCTTTTGGTGATAAAGTTAAACAGGAAGAAAGGCAAAACAGCTCCACTAGAAAAAGGGTGTACTCAGAATTAACTGAACCAGGAAGTAACTTTTGGATCCACTGTTAGTGCTACACCCCCAACCTACACACACACAACTACACTAACTGTGAGGTTAAGCTCTCTCACATGGCATAATGTTTGACACTGCTTCTCAAACAGAGTCAGAGAATACTTGTTTTAAATAACTCTTGCAGACCGTTATGTTATTATGTGTAGAAGGAAAAATAGTGTTATCATGCTTAAGGAGGCAGTTAAGTAAGTGCTGCAGGCTAGTCATATGCACTCGAACAGTAGTTGGTTGGAAAACATGCAATGCTGCACTATTTTTAAATTTCATGGGACCAGCAGGCAACAATGTATGATGTGCTTATGAAACATAGGTAGGATGACTGATAGGATGCTAGAAACTGTAGTTACATTTGAGGGTATGTGTGACATACAGTAGAGATGGCCATGCAGTCTCTTTGCCTCCATCCAAAGGACTACTTGTCAGATTAAGATGGCAGCTACCAATATTTGGGGAAAACTGAAAGTTCTGAGAACTGTGGATTTATTTCCTTTTGTGCTACATTCAGCTTGCCAGCACATGTTTTTACCAGTGCATTAGACAGATCTAATGCACAGGTAAAGGTCAACCAGCTTGTAGGATTTTACCTTCCAATTTTATAGCACTTATTAGAAACTTAGAAAACTGATTCCGAAGGTGTGCACTGTAACTAACTTTGCTGATACATATGGTCTGATCAAAACAGGCCTATTGTGGCAACAAACCATCCCCCCTTTGCACATGAGAGGTACTTGGTAGCAGCCCCAACCCTCAGGCACACTGGTGCAAGTGTTCATCCAGCCCAATGTTGCTCTGTGCATTGACCTACTTAGCCAGTCAGGTAGAAGAGGAGGGTCACACTCTCCACAACTCATAAAGTAAGGCATGTCTGGCAGAAGCCGGTTCCATGTCATAAAAGTGATCAAGCAACAGCGATCACTATTATGGCGAGTGTACATTGCCAAAAAATCATTTGGCAATGCACACTGGCAGTGCACTGAATAACGGCACCCAAAACCTACAGGTCTTGCTTTTAATTTAGTGGACTGCGCCCCCTACTTATGGATTCTCAACTCTGGGAGGATGCATGTTGGGAGTGGGACTTGGAGCAATACATGCAACCGGGCGGCAAAAAAAAACAAAAAAAAACACACCATGCTGGACCAGAACCTAGTACCCTATGCCTCGCAGCTGACCACCCTTCCCACGATGCCAGTGATCTGGCTCAGAAGCTGCTCACTGCAACCCCTCCTACATACCATCCCTTCCCCGCATCTCTCTCCCCCCCCCCGCAGGCATGCGTGTATACATGTGAGTTCTTGTCATGGTTTTTGCTGACTGCAGTATCCGGTTGCCCTCTTACCTAGGTAGCCATGATCACGGTCATCGAGATTGAGTTACTGTTTTTATAGGTGCTCAATCTCGGTCACTATGGTCACGGACTACCGCAGAAGCCTCTTGGAGGGCAAAGAGGTTGCACAATTGGGACATCTGCTGTAGGTCTTTTGCACTCCTCCAATATCTACTGCAGCAATTGGTGCCCCTAAAGCACTAACATGCTATTTCTGAAGTAAGACCACTGTGGCCCCATGAGGCCACCAGCATACATTTCTGTGGCTATAGAGTTCTTCAGAGCTCCAATTACAAAGGCAATATAATGGACAATATTTTACTTTTTTAAATAAACATTAGAAGTACATTTCAATTGAAAATCTATTAGGGACCTGATTTATTGTTTAGTATTTAAAATGAAATGTGTTATGGGTTTGTGGGTATAACATGAGGTATGAGAAAAGCCACAGGGACTGTTATGTCCTAATTGTAAACATGAATTGTTAGGATCATGATGATTTGGGGTGTAACAAATTGTCTGTGCCTATGACATAATAAACACTGCCAGTGAGCATCCAAAAGTGATAAAGCTGTGGCCGGAGTTTATTTCTGGTTGGGGTTCTGGGGACAATTTGTGTAATTGGTTTGGTAGATTGTTTAACTGATGTCCTAACTGGTTAATTGATTGACTAATTAGTTGAGTTTAATATAGTGCCAAAGGGTTTTATGTCCTGATGATATATACATTTACTGTAAGTAGTTTAGGTATGCATCTTTGTATAATTGTTGTACAGTAGGCATATACATTTAATGGCCCAATGCACAGTTGGTATTTACCTATAATTGATAGTTTTATCAAAACATAAAAATGTAGACTTTGAAAGCAGATAAAGACCACTTGGACCACCCAGTCACCCATTTCCCTACCTATTGGATAAGTTGCAGATCTTAGTTAACCAAACAGCCTACTTCTTCCTATCCCCACCAGAACTGCCTTATGTCAGGCCCATGCATTCTTGAATTCCCTCCACTGTCTTTGACCCTATTACCTACTCAGGATAGCCATTCTATGTGTCTTCCACCCTCTCTGTGAAACAATTCTTCCTCACATTGCCCCTGAGCCATCTCCCCCATCTTCTTATTCAAAGGTATATAGGAACATGAACCACAGCTTTTTCCTTGGAAGAATACCCATCCATGAAATAAATAAATATAAATATATTATATATAATATGTATTTATCGGCAGTTTAAATTAAAAAAAAATCACAAATATTTGGGTTATTTTTGCTTGCCATGTACCTAAACTGAAAATATCATGACATTCTCCCTCTAGGTGGATGACAATGCAAATATTCCTTCTGACAGAGCTGTTTAACTAAACGCAATGAGAGATGAGCCAGTGCAGGCCATGGAGATGAGAGGAGGGCTGTGCTGAGCACCATTTACAGATGGGGGGAGCTGGGTGATGGGCACTACCTGCTGGGGTATGGGGCCACTTGATGACCAGGATAAAGGAGTCTTTTGAGACAATGGTGGCATCAGGAAGGGGGCATAAATATTAATATACATGGTGATACTGGCATAATCTGGGCTTGGGGGCATGATAACTTAATTCAAAAATGATCATGGTACAATCAGGGATTGGGGAGGGGGCATATATATTGTGCATAATGAGAATGGCACAGTCAGGGGCATGAAAAGTTAATTCAAAAATGATCATGGCACAATCAGGGATAGGGAAGAGGGAATGAATATTATTATGCATAACAAGAATGGCACAATCAGGGTTCGAGGAGGTGGGGCATGACACATGTATTCAATACTGATCATGGCACAATCAGGCCTAGGGAGAGGGGCCCAAGGCACTATGCCACATATGGGTTGACTCTCCCAGAGGAAGATTTTCTAAGTACTCTTAGACCAGCCCTAACTGGCCTCTCAAGCCTAACACTCACCCCATTCCATCTGTAAATAAAGTCAGTTGTGTAGACTTTATGAGAATGGGGTAAACATTAATCTTGAGAGGCCTAAAGCATACCCCACACCTTCTCTCCTGCCTGGTTTGGGAGCGTGGATTGTTAGAGCTGGAAACCTTAATGCCTCATTTCCCAACTTTTGCTGCTTTGACCCTATCTGGAGCATTAACACATTTTTTTTGGCAACTTAATTCTTTACTTTTTGAAATACTATACCAGTATCTTTATTTTACTCTAGGAGGATGGGATCCTTTGGACCCTTTACTCCAGTCCCTGCACAGATGTGTATATGTATATAGCTGTGTAAGCACAGGGCTCTTCAAGTTCTGCACTTCCATTTATAGGATGACAGTGACCAAATTGTTAGCATAGCTGTTCAATTACCCCCACTTCATGTACCTGGTACAGAACATTTTTTGAATCCCCATAAAAACGTGATTCTACACAACTGCAGCATCATTCAGTGCCATAGGTATAAAAACACATTTTGGGCAAGATTTAAAAAATGATAGCTGTGACATCTATAAGGTGGAGAAATAAGAAGGCTATTTTGAAAATCTGGGGTCAAAATATTAACTATTTCCAAAGTTACAAGTGTGCATAGCAGAATTGCAATGAATGGTCAGAACTTGGCATTTTTTCATATTTCAAGCCCAAATTTTCAACATAACTTTCTTATAATCCCAACTCATGAGCAAGGGCAGAAAAAATGTCCAAATCCTGCCCAAAAGGTGAATGCACCATGCGACTGTGAAATCACCTTTCAGGAGGGAGTTGTGTAATGACAGTCCTATTGTTCATGAGGTGGGGTCCCCAAAAGACCATGATGAAAATGTTGGGGTCAAAATCTCAGAATATGGAGTTATGCATAAAATTAGCCCCCATTGAAATACATCAAACCGCATTTACCTTAGTTTCTCATATTGAAGTCGCTGGTTCCAGCAGCAAGACCGTCTTGATGGGAGAGTGGGTGTTGAACCTGGGACTGGTTCAGGTAAGTGAGGGTGTGTGGGAGTGAACTGGGGATGTTGGGTGGTAGGTGCCGAGTGGGAGGTAGTGGTGGGGGGGGCTGGTCAGCAAGGGACCTTTTTTACAGCAAACAAAAAAACACTGAGATACTGTTTTCTTTATTACAGGCTTTGCCTGCAATGGAAGGGTAGGGGGTAGCACTAGGCACATTAACCAATAGAACTCACTGCTGCAATGAGAGTCCCTAGATTAATGGCTACCATGTATCAGTGAGGCAGAGATCATAACAATATAGAACTATATTAAAAACAGCAAAAAATATATATGGGGAAGGGTGAAGGGGTAAGAGCAAAGGGGAAATATAAAAATATTTGCTACTGCCACAATGTTAAATTCATAGACAGTGCAACATATGCTGTGTAATACCGCAATGCATTGCTATCCATTCTACTCAGATGCATGGGGCTATATTACGGTTCTGATTACTTAAGCAAAAATACAGCAGCTCAGTATGGGAAACGGTAATCTCATTTATACAATGGTAGCTTTCTCAGTTGAATATTCTGTGTTATTTACACTGCACTGAGGATAAATCCTGATGATAGCAGCAGAGTGAGGATATTGACAATTACATATTGGGCTAAATCCAACAGCCCAGTCCCCACAACCTGGTTGGTTGGTTGGCTGGCACCTTTTCGCCATGATGAATTGGCCAGTGTACCCACAGGAAAAGGTGCCAGCCACCAGTTAGCCACAGCAAGAACCTGCTCTGAAATCAGTACCAGACAAAGCCAGAACCACAAAAAGATGGGGACGATCACACTGCTAGACAAACTCAACCTCCAACTAACAGTTGCACACAGCACTCCTACACAAGCAAAAATGAGTGGCGACAGTTTTCAACAAATAAAAGCAAAATCACACTACCAATTAGCAACAGCAGTTAGCCACATCCAAAATATTTAATCTGTCCCGAAAAAAAAAGAAAACTCTGAATAAAACTTCTGTACCACATCACCCCAGTAACCCCAGCAAGCAGGCCTTGACTGTGACCTTACACTGCTGCCCCCCCAAAAAATGACTTCACTTCCTGTCACACCAAACTGCAGTGAAATAGCCAGTAGCATATTTTATTTTGTCTTACACAAGCAACAGCAAAAAGGCAGCATCCAGGTAAATACAACTCTTATTTATAAACATCCATGGAACAGCATTGTGCTGTCTCTCTCTGATGTGCACCGACTGAATAATGGCACAGTGGGGGATGCTCCCCTATATTATACATAGCAACAAGGAATTATTTTTGTACCGAAACAAAACAAAGTATGTAAAACCACAAGTAAATAATTTTTTCTTTATCTTTTTAGCTACATATTCACCTCATGACCAAACCACACCAGCCGCGGTAAATACACCAGTATACCCACACCCTGGAAGGGTATATTGCTTAAATATCAACACTCTGCTGATGTCACCAGTAGGAATATATGCACTGCAGCTTGCATTCTAAAGGAAACCATTTCAGATAACAGTTTCTCTTTCTCACTGAAGCTGCAACTTACTCAATTAGCTTTGCAAAACACTCTCACCTTTGCCCCATTTAAGCAATACTGCATGACAGGGTGTGGGTTATGTTAGGATTTACAACACCTGGTGTGTTGTTTGGTCTTGAGGTCACAGGCCGAGTGAGCAAAACACACCAGGTGTTGTAAATCCTAGTATTAACCCACATCCTGGAATGGTATATTGTGATTATACAATGGCCCCCTTTAAAAATAATATAATAATAAAACATTTAAAATGATTTTGCTCGCAAATAAAGTGTTTTAAATAGTGTTTTTTTCTGTTGTATCCTTCCTCTTTATGTTAAATAGTTCTCTCTTTGTAGGCAGAGTTTTTATGTAGGACATTGCAGTCCACTGCCACCCGCACTCCCCCCCCCCCAACACAAACACACATACTGATGTACATAGATTCCTATTTTGAACTGGTTGCTGATGCTGATAGCATAGTGCTGTATATTAAAAAGGAAAGGAAGCACTGATTTTTCTTATGTCTGTCTCGCTTCATAAGAGGTGGTACCTAATTTGATTTGGAGGACACGTGATGGTTGGAGTTTTATTTTTTAATACAATGAAAAAAAGACGTTCTCCCTTGTGTTTCGCTGGAAACTGAGTGTGGTAAAGCTGAGGATGAAACATTCTGAAAGGGTAATGGAATGCCGTTCATTAGCGTGCTTATTTCCAGGTTCAGTTCTTGGCTGAGGTAAGAGGAATGCATGTCACTTGGAGGAGTTTTGCATTTTACAGTGTTGGATGGACAGGGGAAAAAGTGGTGAAAGGAGGTGAACTGAGAGGAAATTAGTTTGCTGCTGGATACTGATGAAAAGAAGGTACTTGGGACAGGACAGGGAGGTGGGTGGACAACTGTTTTACCAGTTTTCAGATGGAGTGAAATACGACGAGTAGCGATGTGGGTGGGGAAGTTCAAAACTGTGAGTGGCAGTCATTGAGAAAGGCAAACTATGATGAGCTTTTATCTAGGATGAACACAATAATTTACAAGTAGAAGTGTGTGTGGAAGATGATGGGACAGTGTATTTTTCTAAATCAACTGGGCTTTACTGGGGAAGGGGGGCTGGAGTTGTCAGTCAGGAGATTGTCACCGTCTGCTCCCTCTGTGCCAGTCATGACTTCGCAGAGGTCGGAGTGATTTCAGGTCAGTCATTGGTGCGGCTTAGTGGTGACTGGCACCTCTTCCCATTGGTACTAGGGAGGATTTACAATAGGTGCAAGGTGTCAGTTGACTATTCAGAGGCTGCCATTTTTGGACCCCATTGTATAATATGTTTCTAACACTCCTAGACCATTACTGTGCTGATCTCAGCTTCAAAGCAACCTGAATTCTAAATGGAACTCCATCACAAAACAATTTGTCTCTCTCCCTGCAGTCTGCAACATATTCAAATAGCACTGAAAGAACACTCACCTATCTGCCACAGTGTTTGTAAAACTCCCAGCACGTTACCATGCTAATCTCACCTTCAAAACAGCCTGCATTCTAAATGGAACTCCTTTTCAAAGCAGTTTCTCTTTCTCAGTGCTACCTGCAACAGTGTCTTTCTCACTGAAGCCTACAACTTACTCAATTAGCTTTGCAAAACACATCCACCTGTATTCCATTGTTTTTCTAACTCCCAGTCCACTCAGAGCAACACACACACACACACACACACACACACACACACACACACACACATGCACACCACTCAGAAAAAGCAGAAAACACAAAAGAAACAAAACATGTTTCTAAAGCTCTCACCCCCATGGTATAAATCGCACACATAATGTACAGATTGTTGGATATGGAAAATATTCTCAGTCCTGCAGAGTGAGCTGTGCATTCTCACTCTGCAGGAGAGAATATTTTCCATATTCTACTCCTGCCTATCATGTACTGTATCTCCTATATATACAAGACACAGAATCATAATAAAAATGATGCACTGGCAGTACACAATAAAGCAAATTTATCATATTACATGCCCTTCAAGCCTTACACTTACTTGACTGTTTCAAATATTGATATATTGAAATACAAGAGTGGAGAAAAGTGAAACATGATGGAGCAAAGGGACATGAGAAAAAAGATATGAAGGAGAGCATAAGACACTGGTCTAGTGGTATTCCCCACCATCTGATATAGTCCCTATATTCAGCATAAATTTCCCTGGTGTCTAGTGGCACCCCGACCCTCCAATTGCCAGTTATACTTCCCTGGTGTCTAGTGCTAGGCCCTCAATCCAATTGCCATCCCAGTTTCAAATGTGTTTCCCTGGTATCTGGTGGCACCCCCCCCTACACACACAGACCTTCCCATTACTCTCCTCAGACTGTAATTAAGAAAACAATCTGTCAATGCCTTTTTTGCTTAAGCCTGTAGAAAAGAAAATAGTCCCTCACCGATCCAACCCCCCACCCTAACCTTCCACTGGGCATGCTCCAACCCACACAAGTCCCAGCATGAAGATCCACTCTCTGAAAGAAGACACGTCTTGCTGCTGGAACCACTGACTACTATATGACAAAGCAATGTACTGTAAGTGAGCTTCAATGTATTTCAATGGATGTTCAACTTTGATGCATACCTTGGGCATTGTTGCATAGTTTTACACCACATTTTCAACATGGCCTTTTTGAGACCCCTCCTAATGAACAAAG
This sequence comes from Neoceratodus forsteri, assembly GCA_016271365.2. Classification (NCBI taxonomy): domain Eukaryota; kingdom Metazoa; phylum Chordata; order Ceratodontiformes; family Ceratodontidae; genus Neoceratodus; species Neoceratodus forsteri. The sequence goes on along the minus strand of CM057450.1, from coordinate 650,671,585 downwards.
TTAGTGGAATTCTGCAAGTCCAGCCCTAAAGGTGAATTTGTGTTTGATTGGTGAAATCACCTTTCAAGTGGGATTTCTAACATTTCACCAGCTTTTTTCATGAGATGGAGTCATCAGACGGCTATGATGAAAATTTGGGAAACAAATATGTAAAAATGGCAAATTTATGGTCATATGTTGAAATGTTGCTATGTTCACATGTAACTTTGCCAATTTTTAAATATTTGGACCCCAAATTTTCGAGTATAGCCATCTCATTATACCACTTCATGAATGTGACAGCAGTTATTTATCAAACACTGGCCAAACTGTGTTTTCACACCAGTTGCATGCAATGGCATGGTGGTGATGCAGAATTACCTTTTGGTGGGGATTTCAACATTTTCATTACCAGGTTCATGAGGTGGGGTAATAAGAAGGCTATGCAGAAAATGTTATTACTGTTTTAATATAAATGCAAGCACAGAGCCCAGAAGATCCTGTGCTTCCACAGTAACATATATGTAGGCATCAAAGTCATAGAAAAGCAGCATGGCTCTCTGCAAATATCTGCTATAAATTCTTGCAGTACCCCCATTGGTGCAGCAGTTGGATTTCTGCTTGCTACGCCAGTGACCCAGGTTTAGGAATGGACCCAGGGCATCGGAGGGCCAGCTGGGGAGAGAAGGCTGGAGCATCCTGCGGAATGTTCTCCTTCTCCGGGGGAAGGGAGGGAAGTGTGTACGGCACATGATGGACCCCTGGCAGAGGCCAAGGGTACCACAAGTGACTGGCAACACTACGTTCAGAGGGCAAGACATATGCAGGTCATTATTGCACATTCTCATCCCACTTACAGTGGAAAAAAAAAACACTGCCACCCATAACCTTGATGATGTCCACCCCACCGCCTTCATTGCCCCCAGCCCGACCTATCCCGTCATTCGCTGCACTATGGGCTGGGTGCCGCGTCCCCGCCCTGGGGGGGAAACCAGTGGGTATAAGGAGTGCATCTCATGTGGGGGTGAGGTGGTAGGGGTCCATGACCAGACCGAGGGTTCCGGCATGGGTGGCGGCCAAAAAGATTAAAAATAAAATGCTTGCAGTACCAGTATGGAAAAAGAAAATGTGCAACTTACCAGGACAGTCCAAATGCTAGGAACACTCTCTGAAAATGGAAAACAAGGGTCAGCACTCCAAAAGGCATCAAGTTAATTCAGCTCATTTTTACTAGTTACCATCAGGAAATTCAGCAGCAGCAGCAACAGCAGCAAAAAGCCAGGCATTGGTGGATCCACTTCACAATACATTTGTATATATCCATAAGTCCATAAGTGGTTCAAACATGCCAAAAAAGCAATTTACATTCTGACGACTTATGCAAATGACACTCTCGCATAATACATTTACATTTCAGCATCATAACCGACATCTTCATCAGAACACATGAGACACTATCACTGCCTTTCTTAAAAACACCATTCTTAAAGAGACAGTGCTAAAGTGCTAAGTAATATCAAAAGTGCTATATGAAACTACTAAAGTGCAAAACTGGTACAGAATAAGAAAATGCACAGCATCCTACAACCTACAAATCAATAAATAGACAGTCTCATCTAATCTAGTAAACTATGTACAAATGAACATACACATAAATGCACAAATCACCCGTTAACCCCTATTTAATTATTTGTGCACAGCAGGATGCACTAAAGCTCACTCCATTTGGTGAGTACTGTATGTTTCTATAGTGTATGGAATGGGGTGAGTTTTAGGGTTGACGACCCCAAGGAAGACTGCACCCCCCCCCCGATTTGCTTCAGGGGTGGGGGTGTGGTTTAATGGTTGGAAACCCTAAAGCCACATTTCTCTACTCTTGTCCCTGTAGCCTGCACCCTAAATGTTGCATTAATGCAGCTTTTTTTTGCAAAGAATATGTGTGTGTGTGTGTGTGTGTGTGTGTGTGTGTGTGTGTGTGTGTGTGTACAGTATGTATGCTACTTAGACTGGATAGTCACTATATGGGACCAAAGCTAAATGAAATGACTATTCAATATAACTGCTTTCTCTATAGAGGTTAAATTATTCTGCTCTGGGTAAAAAAGGACACTGTGGTTACATTATCTGCTCCATTGTGCCTACAGATAGTAGTGCATATGCCCACTTAGATAGGCTGACATTTATTTTATTACAAGTTGTTGAACAGGAAAGGCACACAGAGACAGACTTAATTTCTAGTATGTTCTGGAGGGGGGGCAAAGGGGGAGTACAGTTAAATAAAAAGATGCAGATGAGAAGATAACAATATAACATCCCATTAATGTTTATGGCATTACATATAAGGTGCACATTATTCTTCTGTCACTAAAATGTGTTTATATGGGTGGGTATCTGGTACAGTAGGGCTATTTTCCTATCGCCAGCAATTAGAAAAATTGACAACGTCAAAATGCTCTTTCACTGGGAGGAAGCTTTGAACATTATGCTGTGGTTTTCAGACTTACTTTCAGAGGGGCTGTGTTCTAGTGAAGCATATCTGCAATAATTAGAAACAGCTGCATTTGTTGACATGACTGTCAGCTGACTTATATTAGAAGACGTCAGGTCTTCTCTGAGCACGTGCATACTTGTTACTCTATTCCATAACGGAAGAGCATATCATGCAAATGTAAATGCCAAATGTTGCAGACCCACCCCTCATGTCCAGAAGCTCTATGTGGGTGTGGGTGTGGGGAGGCAAAAATATGTGACTGGGAAGACTAGGTCTTGGAGAATATAAAGGAGGGTGAAGTAATGTGCAGTACAGTTATTTCAGGACAATGGAGCCTTTTGTGTTTATTTTGGCTCTGGCCATGGTGCTAATTCAAGCTGGTGCTAGTCCTATAACACAAGTTTCAGGTAAGGATTTGTATTTTGTTTTTCGTTCTAAGACATTTATAAAATATGTGCCTCTAGCTAACAAAATGACATGCTAAAACATATACTGTTAATAATATTTGTGATAAAGTGCTTTTTTGCACTGAAAGTATTACCAGATATATTCATTTCAGTCCTGAATGCTTATGACAACGTTAAAATGGTTCAATTAAAACAATAAGGCATGGCAGGGTGTATAGAATGTTATACAGTAAAAATGTCACATCTGGCCAAGGCACAACAGAGTGTACAGTATGCTATGCAGTAATAATGTCACATCTGGGCTAAGGCACAACAATGTGTACAGTATGTTATGTAGTAATAATTAATGGCTTTGCCTTTTTCCCATAGGAAAACCATGGTGTAATTTGCCGTTATAAAGGAGTGTTTATAATGGCAAACACACGCATGGTTTCCCTCACTCTGAGCATGCCCCGCTGCAGCTCTTCTCTTCAGACCACTGGCAGCACATTTTTCTTCTTCTCTGGAGACTTAACCACCACTTGGACTCAACAGTAAGTAAATTTTAAACAGAAAACCTAAAAAACAAGGGGGGAAGTTATTTTTTTTACTGCTCTGGAGGCTACATTGATTTTATATAATTGCTGTGGCGAAAAAGGCAAACCCAGCAATTATATAAAATATATATAAAATAAAAATATGGTGTGGGGTTTATGAGCATCTAACCCCTCGGGTGTGTGTAAGCTTCTCATTACACACACCACCCCCTACTTTATTCTATATATATTGTCACATCTGGGGTGCATTTTGAAGCATGAGGTTCACCCAAATGACTTCAGTTACCCAAGAAGTGATAATAACTAGCATAACAAATGCCCTGGAGTACTTTATTGCAAGTATAAAATAAATTCTGTAGAATTAAAGGAGGGGGATTTTTAAAGTAGGACATTCTTTAGATTAGTTTCATGTGATGATGTTGTATTGACTTAACAGTTTGGCAACAACTGCTCCAGACCTATCAGCATTCAGAATTTTTTTCTTTCTATGTTATGGATTGAAATTATTTGCAGATATACAGACACCTTCAAATTGTAAAATGACGTTAGCATTGCAAAAAAGAAAATGTCAATAATAAAGAGAGGGCTTATTAAAGAAGGATGACCCAGGCTGATTTAACAGTAGGCAATCCCTTATGTGCTTGGGAAGGCATCCACTGAATAATGCTGCTATTGGGTTTAAATCTAAATAATGTGTCTACTCTATTCAGGCTTGATAGTCTCTTTCTGATTCACAATAATTTACTTTCCAGTCAACTTGTTGCCTCCCTTTATGTTCAATAGTCATTATCTGGGTAAAAAAAAAAGATTATCTGGTTAATATTTGCTCCATTTGAAAGACAGCTACAGCAGGAGTAGTAGGTAGGCAAAGCCAGACACAGTGGACTAAAGTATTCGGATTATTCCTTATTCCTGGCAGACCTGAGGGGCTATTAATCCCTTTCCAATAATTGTAGAATTGGCTGATATTACTGTAGTTTTTAACTTTGAGGTAATGATGCATATTATGTTGCATATTGATGTGTTGATCCTCGTAGCTACAAAGAAAAATGCAACTGAAACAGTGAATGTCACAGCCACAATAGTCAAGAATGTTTTGATACAAGAGTGGTTTAAAAGTGCTGGAAATACTACCAGACAATATGGGTTTCATATGATTGTTACATATGACACAAAACTGAGTAATACTCATTATAGAGAAAATAGACTGCTCTCTGGGGGACCCTGTCCAAATGCCCCAAGGTTGTTCTCTCTCCTTTTGCTACTTAAAGTAATTCCTGCTGTGTACAGATGTCCAAAGCACCGCCGTCAGTAGCACTATGGGAGTCTTGTTCTATCAGTGCGAGGTAACTGTGAATATTATGCTGCAGTTTTCCGAACTGCACTACATCAGGGGCTGTGTTATAACAAAGCTTGTCTGCAGTAATTATAAACAGCTGTGTTTGGTGAAATCACTCTCAGCTGACCAATAGGAGAAGAGACCAAGTCTTCCCTGAGCACATGGATACTTGGCAGTCTATTTCATAACTTAGGAACACGTCATGTAAACAGAAATGTGTAAGGCTGCAAACATACTCCATGCCTCTGTAACGCTCGGCTTCAGCAAGGCACCAGGAGCTGTGAGAAGCTAAAGCGGATACCGTGGAAGGCAAAGTATGGATGTGGGGATTAGAGTCCGGCCACGCAGCAAGCTTACAATCAAAAGCCATTGGTCCTTCCACAGTAAAGCCATTTAACACACTGAAGGAGCATGCAGAGGTGGCTGTAGGTAACTGTAGGTTATGCCAGCTCTACTGTCATATACCATTTTTGGTTCTGTTAAGTTTAAAATGAACAACAAAACTATAATTTATAGCAGGCAAGTTTGTTTTAGACATATCATTGAATTTCTGCATACAAGCATGCTTCTAATAATTGCCCAATTGAAAACATTTTAGAGACTTGTAAACATGACTATATATAGAACTTACACAGTGAAGCCAGAAAAAAAAACTTCCAGTAAATTCCAAAAACAGTTTTACTTACCCCTTCCTGTACAATGAGGCCAGAAAAAAAGCTTCTAGTAAATTTGAGAAAAAGTTTTACTTATCCCTTCCTGTAGAATGAAGCCAGAAAAAAAGCTTCCAGTAAATCAGAAAAAGATGTTTTGCTTATCTATTCTTGACAGCTTTTCTGATGTAATTTTCTTACATTATATGCTTATCTGAGCTGGCGAACATTTATGAAAGTATACATAAAATTGAAATTCCTAATGACTAAATAAAAAAAACATTTTTTTGTGACTACTTCATTGATTTACATGAAAAAAAAGACATTTAGCATAACAGTTCTGCAACTGCTTGATCTAACACGCAGCGTCATTCAAATCAAACATCTGCTCAAGAAGGCAGACACAGACATCTGATGGCTTTAACTCATTAGTGAGATCAGCAACAAAGCCAATGAAAGAATCTTTGTTGAGGTGCACAGAGCATTATGTGCTGCAGCAGAGCCACTTGAGCTGTATGCTTACCCTTGTGCCCTTTCCCTCGTGGGTGGCAGCATACTGAAGTTGTTTTTAAAAAAACATTTTCTGCATGCATGCTCTGAGAAAGGGCTAGGTGACTAGTGCAACTGGGCAAAATTTAACTTCTACCAGCAGAATCTAGGCAAAAGTAAGATTTTGAAAACCCATTAAGCAGTGCTCCAACTCTATTGTCCATGATCAGCAAAAGAAAAAAAAGCTTGAAGCGGCACAGAAAAGTAGCACCAGACTTCCAGCAGTAGAAAAAATGCTATTTCTTAAAGTGCAAAAAGAAAACAGTACAACACATATTTCAGGGCTACATAGGCATAGCATGAACTAACTCTACTGGTTTCACTGCTTTACAGGACAATCAGAGTCCTGTATGTCAGGGGTCATAGGTCTTTTTATATGAATACATTTAAAGTGACAGTAGTGCATTACGTGTAATGTAAAGTTCTGACCATACAAAATCTTTTCTAATGTAATTTAAAATGCTTAATAAAATGCAAAAGTGGGTTGTGGTAATGACATAAGTAGGACAAGATATTTGTTCTTGTTTTCTGATACATTCATTAGATCAAAAAATGTAACTCAGTTCACTGTCCTCACTGTTGTGTTATTCCCCAAAATAGTTTTCACTTCCAAAATAAAAAAAAATATTGCTGAAATAAAAACAAAAACAAAAACACAGTACCAGATTACAAAAAAGCTGTATCTCACAGCAGTGCTTGTTTTTAAGCTTCTGTGCCCAAACAGGAAGTGAGGGGCAACCATCATTGTAGTCTGGAATGACTATTATGGAGGACATTGACTACATGACTCAGGTGCCCAACTGGAGGGAGGCAGGAAGAAAGAAAGGAGCTGGGACCTGTATAAAAAGCTATTCACCCAGTGTGTCCTTAACGCTGATGTCCCAGAGTGTTAGTGGACAAGAGCAGAAGTGGAACAGATCATTTGCATCTAAGGCATCCTTAGGTGACTACAGAGAAGCAGAGGGCTGTGCCAGATGAACAAGGGAAACGGTAAGATACTGTAAAGCTTACTGCTGCACTGTATAAGTAGTTTCGGGTGGTGGGGTAGAGATTAACTGCTGGGACATAATCAGGCAGATTGAGGCTACTGATGGGAATAAAGGTGACACCCTATCTGGGGTAAGGTGAAGTAGCATTTCAGGAAGGGCAAAAGGGGAAAGTTAGTACAAGTGAAGAGGCAAGGGGGTAAAGGGAGGGCTACGTCTATAAATAACAACTGTAATAAAGGGCAGCAGGTAACATCCTATCTAAGATGAGTTGTCAAAGTTCTGATATAGGGTAAAGGCAGTAAAGGAACACGTAAAGGCAAGAGGCAGTACTAGGGACAAGGTGCATCTGTAGGCAGATGAGAATAATTCATGTTAGCAGATATAGCAGTGGTGCAATGGTTGTGGAGCTGCAACATACCAAGAGACACTCTGGAAACTGAGGTGCTGCACTACCCTCATGCACCTCTCAGGGTTGAGGACAGAGGTTGCAGATCTGTGGGCAGAGCTGTCTAGGATTGTGAGGACCTCTTGTTACACCTAGGGGCCATGCAGTCTGCCATCATTGCCCCAGATGTTGCCTAGGCAGAGGAGGGCCAGCTGGACCTTGGTGTGCTCTGGTGGCTGGGGATAGTAGGACAGGTGCATGTTCCTCAGCCTGTGCCACTGCAGAATTCCTTTGGCATTCTGGCAGGACATGACTACAAGGAGGAGGCACCCAAAGCAGTGGCAATGAAGGATGTGCAGGTCCTTTGAAGGGGGCTACAAAGTGGGAGGTAGTAGACCCTATTAGTGGAGAAGGAAGATTCTGGTGGAGGACAGTTCATAAGGGGACAGATTTGGGAGCAGGATTTTTTTTGTAATTCTATTTTGGGTTCAGAATCCTGTTGCATCTTGTTACAGCCTGGGATTGATCCCAGGTCTGTTCAGAAGACAGGTTTTCATCCTTATCCAGCCTGAGGTGTGATCAGAATTAAAAACACAAAAAGAAAACAAAATACACAAAAATTAACAAAGATACAGAGAAACAAGAAAATTAACTAAACGTTATGCAAAGTTATTTCCCAGTGCTTCTGTGAATGGAGCCCAGAGCACCTCAAATTTACTTGTATCACCAGATCTGACATAATATGATCTTTCCAATGTAGCACTTTCCACCATAAGATTTAATAATTCTTTACATGATGGAGGCGTAGCATCTTCCCAGTGCTGGAGAATTAGCTTTTTAGCATTTATTAGAATTAATTTAACAAATCTGCCTGTTGATTAGACATTCCTAGGTCCTCAATCATGTGGAAAATGATAATATCTAGATCAAATGGAAAATCCACTCCTAAGATATGCTGCAGTAGTCTATATATCTTCTACCAATAATTTTTAAGATCTGGACAGGTAACAAACATATGTACTAGAGTACCATTATTGTTTTACATCTTTAGCATCTGTCAGATATCTCACCATTAAAGTTACTCAGTTTCTTAGGAGTGTAGTATGTTCTATGAATAATATTAAACTGAATTTGTCTCAATCTAACATTCTGAGAAACTGTACCATGGGAAGACTTAATGGTAAGGTAATAGACTTTGAAAATCTCTCCCCCATTTATTTTTTAGAGTTTTCAAACCTTCTGTAGATTCTATTAAAAGGAATGAATATATATTTTTTGTAAATTTTACTTCCATATCACAGGATGTAAAGAATTCCTGCATTGGGGAAGTCACTGGAAGTTCCAGATTCCTCACACATTTTTTCAAAATTCCCTTAACATGTAAGCATATGGGGAAAGCTCCTGGCTGTAGATTAAGTTTCACTGTTAATTCCTCAAAGGTTAAAAACCTGGAGGTCATAGATGAAATCATATCCCCAAGACACAGAAAATCACCCCAATCCAATTTTTAGGAAGATAGGAGAGAGGCAATTACACATTTGATATTATTGGAGATAACTGTGTGATCCTATTCTTAAAACCTAATAAGCTATTTGCCTTTTTCCAAGCCTCCGATATGGTCCTAGTGTAAAATGCAAGAAGAGCATTATCTGAATATAGATCCATTCCAATGCCATCTTTATTTCCCTTCTGGGTAGCCTATGGGCTTCCATTTTCAACCATATTGGATTATTCTCAGAGGTTCTAAACCACCCAATCAACATTTCTAATTGTGCAGCCAGATAGTATAGAAACACATTTGGTAAACCCAGACCTCCTTCTTCTGTAGGTAAATATAATGTTTCTAACTTAAGTCTAGGGTTTTTTATTAACCCATACAAACTTTCTTTGTATGTTTCTCTAACTTCTTGAACTCACCTCTACTTATTGTTATTGGCAGTGTTTAAAAAAAAAAGCAGGCACGGTAGAATATTGATCTTCACTATGATGCATCTTCCTATAATAGAAAGTAGCAATAATACCCATCTATCCATATCCAAATATATTAGTTGCAACAAAGGTGGATAATCTATCTCCCAGAATTTATTAAGGTTTTTTGCAAATAAATGCCCAGGTATTTGATCTTTTCTTTACATGCCCCTGTCAAATTGAGATTTATCTGTTGGGCCACACTTGAATTTAACAGTAGCACCTCAGATTTCTGAGTATTAACTCTATAACTGGAGACCTTACTAAAAATGTTTAATACTTTTACTATAGTCTGGGAGAATTTTTGAATATCCTGTTCATACAAAATTACATCATCTGCGTAGAGCAAAATCACATGCCAGCTCTCATCTATTTTTATACCTATCTCGGTTGCCAAGTTCCTGACAGTCATGGCTAGTGCTTCAACAAAAATTGAAAAGAGCAGGAAGGGGTCTTAAATTGTTTTCGGAACAGTCTGGTTCATTTTTACTCTTGCACAGGGTGTACTATAAATATAATCTATCCACCATAAGAACTGTCCTTTAATACCAAATTTCCCCAATTTTTTTTCAGGAAATTCCAACTGACCCTATCAAATGCCTTTTCGGTGTCCAGTGTGAGCAGGGCCATGCCCTCCCCAACTGCCTGCTCTATTATATTAATTGTACACCTAGTGTTATTAGAGTATTCTCCCTTTTCTAAGCCCATCTGATCTTCATGTATTATTTTATGTATAACCCCATTGAATCTATTTGTTAATATTTTTGTGAATAGTTTATAATCTGAATTTAATAATGAAATCAGTCTATAAGACTCACATTCCATAGGATTTTTATCCTTTTTGAGCAATAGGGTTATTATTGCTTCATTCACAAAGCCATCCGGCCCAGGAGATTTCCCATTTGTAATTCTAAGATTGTTTCTCTAATCTCCTTCAGCGTGATTGGGTCATTCAAAATTTTTAAGTTATCTTATGTTAAAACAGGATAATGTAAAGAATCCCCTAAAGTCTCTTCTTCTGGAGTATACAGTTTTTGATAAAACTTCTGAAAAATAAGATTGATTTTTCCAGGGTTCCTCACCAGAATTCCTTGCTCATCTCTCTTGCAATATATGCCATTTTGTTCTTGTTCACATTTTAGTTTGTATGCTAATAATTTATCTGGCTTATCACTAAAATAAAAAATAATAATTTGACCTTATCCTTGCAACAGTATGTTCCACTTTTTCGTTCTCCTCCTTATTATTCATTTCCCTCAGCCCAAGGACTTCATGTAAGTGTGCAACTAAGCCAGAGATAGCTATGCTGCATTTAATTTGTTCTCAATATCCTGCAGTTTACTCCTAGCCTTCTTTTTTTATTACTGCTTTGACTAATTAGTCGGCCTCTTAGATATGCCTTTAGAGAGCTCCATACTGTATTTAAGGAGATGTCTTCCTGAGTATTTAAATCGAAGAAAAGACTCATTTCCTCTGATAATTTCATTAAAAAAAATCATGTTTTAAGAGTTATGGATTTAGTTTCCATAAGAAATCTCTTAGTCTGTTTTTAAACATGAATTTTGTGTCCAGAGAAACATGGTCTGATATTTTTATAGATCCATACTTAATTCTGGAAACTAAATATATTAATGATTTAGATATAATCATATAATCAATTCTTGAATGCAAATTAAATACCCTAAAATAAAGAAAAACTTTTCAAGACAGGGTGTAAATCTCTAAATGCTTCTATTGGGGCTCACTTTTCCATGAATCCTTTAGTAAGAGCTACTGCTCTAGTTTTTTTCTCCATATTGTGCATCCTATCTTCTCAAGATAAGGCACGGTTTAAGTCACCTCCAGTTATCATGGAGGATGAGTAATTAGCTATTTAAAAAAATGTTGCAAAAAAAGTCTGTGTCTCTTGCATTTGGAGCATATATGCTAACTACAGTAATATCTATACTATCTTTACATAGCCGAGCTACAACATATCTGCCATTGACATCAACATAAGAATCAATAAGTTGTAGCTGAAGACTTTTTTCCATACAATAGCAACACCCCTAGGCAAGCTTGTATATGGGGCTGAGACACCATTGGATTTAACCAGATTTTCTAAATATTTAAAGTCAATTTTATAAAAGTGTGTCTCCTGCAATAATATGCAATCAATACCTTTTTGTTATGCTTCATCAATGATTTTACGTACTGTATTTTGTTTTTGCTGTGGGCTCCATTCATGTTCCATGTCACACAATGTAAATCCCACATGGGAACAATGGATAAAAATAATATGTATATAAAAAAAGTGAATCCCCATAATTCTGGTCATGCCACTGATGTAGTAACTTAAAGCCAAACATACAGTCTTCCTGAACTCCCTTTTTTTTACACAAGCTGTGATACAGAATAAGTCTGGCATAACAAACAAACCAACCAATAGTGAACTATCCCACCACCTAACAAAGAAAGGACTAACATCCTTACCCTACATTTGCCCTCTTCATCCCTTGAACCAATGGCCAGCCTGCCAGCTGGTACTCCAATCCGGGTACCCACCCTATATTCCTGTAAGATAGCTGTGGCTCCTGAGTCCAAGCATTCTAAACAGGGATGAGAGCTGTGAAAGAGGGTAGCCAGGGAAGCAGTGCCTGCAGGAAGAAAACCTAAGCTATATACTGTATATGCCTTTTCCCCCTTCTCTCTTCCTTTCTACTCCCTTCATTCCTCCTCTTCCCTTGCTTCTGCCCTTTTCTCTTTCCCTCTTTCAAAATATTATTAACCTCCAGGACTTTCCACATGTTGGGTCATGCCTAAAGGGTTATTACTTTTATTCTTATTTGTAACTGGCGAATGTGGTGGAGATGTGCCATTCTTGTCTGCTTTATTTGTAACTGGTGAAGGGAGTGGAGATGAACCATTCTAGTCTGCTTTATTTTTCTCATTACCTTGAGTTTCTTTCTTTTTTTTTTATCATGGTCTTTACTTTTTGAAGTTGAAGATGAAGCTGATGTTGAAGGGCTTGACCTAGAAGTTCAGCCTTTATCTGTAATTAATATTCTAACACGATTTTCTGCTTCATGAGGAGAATGAAAGCCGGAGTACCCTCCTTCATGGAATATGTGTAGCTTTGCTGAAGGAATCATAGTGTATCTAATATAATGTTCTTATAAAAGAGATACCACTGACTCAAAGGCCTTTCTTTTTGATATTACCTCAGGCCCAAAATCTAGGAACACCTGCAAAGAGAGTCCTCTCACATAAATGCCCTTCTCCACCCTGGCTTTTTGCAGAATTCATTGTCTATCTTGATATCTATGTGATCTTATATAGATAAATCTTGGCTGCTTACATTCATAGTTTAGATTTGCCATGCGCCATGAGCTTTATCCAGGTCTATATTTGAATTCCCTCCCTGTGGTGGTATTGCTTCCATCAACAATTCTTCAAAAAATGTAATTACATATGTGCCTTCTAGGCCTTCTGGAACTCCTTCTATCATTAAATTTCATCTCCTGACTCTTGTTTCCTGTTCTTCAATTTTCATTTTTAAGCACTCCAGCTCCTTCTGTTGTTTCTCCAATTGAATGGCAATAGGCCTTAGTTTGTCTTCTTGCTGGCATACTCTGCTTTCTACCTTATCCATTCTTGTATTCATGTCCTTGACTTTGTCAGGCCATTTAAAGCTTCTGTAAACCCCTTTAAAGAGTTGTTTATCTGAGAAAATCCAGTTCTCATCTCCATTAACATACTGTATTATATTCCGTTTCCCACTTGTTTGTAATTTCTCCTTCCATTGTTTGATCCTCCATTGCTACTTCTTTTTCTTTGACGTCTTGCCCTTGCCCTTTCTTGTCTGATTTGTTTTTGTGTTTTCCCCCTGTCATGCTGCCCAAGGTACAAAAATGTTCTGTCTTCTGAACCTTCTGAGGCCCTATGAAGTTGAGATCAGTCTGCCTTTCCTTTGAACTTGTTTTTCTTTTCTCTATATTCAGTGATCATTATCTATTTTGGAGACCCTTCTTTTAAAAGGCTTTTCCCTCTTGCCCTCTCCCTTCCTTTAGAACATATAAATTTTTCCCTTTAACTACAGAAGGTAGTTATGTAGGCACCTCCACGTTATCTTCTTGCTTTTGTTGTCTTTCTCTTGCTTTAGTTTGAGTCAGCATATATCTTACTTCCTTAACCCTGTGAAATTGTTTTGACATTAGTCAAATTAAATAAAATACAAATCAATTATTCCCCCCCAAGACTTCTTCCAACTGGGGGGGGGCAAGCCTTGTGAAAAATAAGGCCACAATATTGTACAGCAGACCTGTCACTTTTTTTTCTCAACCTTTTTCCTTGCTTTAACCCCTCCTATTGACACTGAGCCCACATAGGCTTCAAAAGGTGAAAAAACAGCTCAGTGCAGGCTTCTTGTTTTATAGCTTCCTCTATTCTTTTGCCATTCTCATAATCTGGTGAAGCCTGTTAACATCTTCTTTAATTTTTATCTTCACACGTTATTCACACAGTTTGTAGAATGCTTGAGCTATTATCTTAACTACTAGGTTCTCTTCATCTCTCCACATCAATTAAAAATAGTTGTGGATAGAAAAGCATCTCTAGTCGTAGGAACTCCTATCTGTTTTGCTGTTTCTTGCCATTTGATATCTTTGAGCATCCTAACCAAAAGAAAAAGCACAGCATATGGAGAACATCAGGTATATACTAGTAAACCCTGTATAACACAACTCTCAGAACTCAGCATGTTGAAGCAGTGTCTTTGCCTTCTGGTACTCTTTTTACCCTCCAATACTTCTCACCTCTGAGAGCTTTGCATTGTTCACTCAGTTACTCAGTTTCTGTTTTGCTTCTTTTCAAATACAAATGGCATCGCCGCTGATGACTACTATGATTGCTGGGACCACACCCAAAAGGCTGATGAGTGTAATCAGTTTTGCTATTGGAGAAAACCTCAGCCTATAACCAACCGCTCCCTTCCTTGTATTGTCTGGCTCTCCCATGTGCTGGGGTACTCAGCAGCAAAATGCCTCTTCTTCTGTAACATTCAGCCTCCATGGCACTAAACAGGCACCAAGCCATGGAAAGGAAGGGCAAGGAGAAACAAAGACACTCTTGACACTAGCACCTGAATAGCAGTTCAAACAGAAAGCAGAGAAGCAATTTAGTACAAACTTAGAGGGTAACTTTTCTTATCATTTTGAGAGTTGTCCTGGAGTCAGGTTTGCTCCCTGCATCTCAGTGCCTGGCTTCCGCACACCCACGCTACCATGTTACCATCTTGCGCATGCCTCCTGGGAGCAGGAAGGGTTGGAGAGAGGGAGGTTAGATGTCTACCTGGTGCCCTGGTTAGAGGGATGGACAGTGGATCCTAATGATCACTAGACTGGCAGGGCAGGGGGTGCTGGATGACTTTATCCACCTGGAAACAAATGACCTACTGAGGGATGGGGCTGGGGTAGTACAGGGTGATTTCAGGGAACTGACTAGTGGCCTAAAGCAATCTGTGGCATTCACTGAGGTGCTACCTGTCTATGGACAAGGGGAGTATAGGGTACTCTGCATCAGGAGCTTCAACACTTAGTTGAAGGAATGGTGCAGGGAGAAGTGGTTTGGCTTTATTGGGGATTGGGGGCCAATGTGGAAGGATATGGTTCTATACAAAGGTGATGGCCTGCATTCTTCTTAGAAGGGGACATCAGCCCTCAGTGGAAGGTTCAAATGTTACTTTAATTATCATTTAAACTAGCCAAAGGGGAGGCAGTAATACAAAGGGAGGCAAAAACTGCCTTCTCATAGACTGAAATAGCAGGAAGAGAGGGCCAGAGGGGAGAAAATTCCACCAGGGTATAAATTAAAGGAGACAAATGCATAGTAAGACAAAAAGGGGATGAGGGTGGAGGAGGGGAAAATAGAAGTGTTGAGGAGGCAATGCACAAAGACCGTAGCAAGGGGGAATGAGGGAAGTTTCAACTGGCAGCAAAGGTGGGAAGGTGTGGAAAGGTGAGATTAGAGGCTAAGTGAAAGCAAGGTGTAGAGAGCCATGTGTGCCAATGCAACAAGTATTAGAAATAAGATTCCAGAACTTGAGGGTATCATGGTAGAGGCAGAACTGGATCTTGTGACCATAACTGAGTCCTGAGGCGTAGGTGGCCATGACTGGAACATGGCCATATTAGGCTATACTTAGTTTGGAAAGTATAGGGAGGGAAACAAGTGAGGAGACATTGTGCTACATGTGAGAGAGGGTATCAGAGCAATGAAAATACAAAGAAACATAGGAGTAAAGGATGGGTTGGAGGTGCTGTGGGTCACCTTATAGACAGAAGCTGGAGCAACTGTTTGCACTGGGTTGATTTACAGACCTCCAATATAAGTGAAAGAATTGGATAAGGCACTGGGGGACATCATCAGCATGATAGAAAATAAGGGGGAGGTGTTGCTGGTGGGGCACTTCAATCTACTGAATGTAGATTGGAGCCTCCCAGCTACAGCCTCACCTAAAAGTAGGACCATCCTAGACTCCTTTCAGGGGATATTTCTGAGGCAACTAGCCAAAGAGCCCACTGGAGATAGGATAATACTAGACTTGGTGCTCACAAACAAGGACAGTATTGCAGATATCAAGGTAGGATGCCACCTGGGGACTGGCGATCACTGTACAGCATGGTTTAACATAAGGACAGTGGCAGAGACAAACCACACAAGGTCAAGAGTCCTGGAATTCAGGAGGACAGATTAAAAAATGGGTAAATGCCTCTGGGACAATGTAGCAGTGGGCAGTTGCAAGGGTGGGGTGGAGGAACAGTGGGGCAAACTAAGGGATGGCATAGTGAAGGCAACAAACCCTTGCACATAGGAAATGAACAGGACAAAAAAAGACCACTATGGTTCCCAAGGGAAGTAGCTGTGAATGTGAAGACTAAAGGTGTGGCATTCAGGAAGTACAAGGAGATGCAAAGGGAAGAGGTTAAGGAGCTGTACCAGGAAAAGTAGAGGGAAGTAAGGAAAGCAGTGAGGGGTGCAAAGGTGCAATGCAAACGAAGGAAAGAACAGCCAAAAGAGTTGCTGAAGAGTAAAATATGTTCTTTAGATATGCATGTGAAATGAGGGACACAAGGGAAGGAATGTGAGGATAAGAAGGGAAGGGGAGACTGTGCAGAGGAGGATCAGGAAAAAGCAGATATCCTGCTTAGACTTCAGTGGAAAGAGAGGGAAAGGACCACAAAGATATGGCAGGAACACTGGGGGAAAAGAGGTGGACACAAGTTCATTTGCAGAGGCGAGTCCTCAGAGTACTAGTAAATCTGAAAGTGGCTAAGGCTATGAGGCCAGATAGGGTACATCCAAGTGTACTGAGGGAGATCAGGGACGTACTGAGTGTGCCTTTGACAGCTTTATCCAACAATTCACTGGAAACAGAAGGGGTTCCAGAGGACTGCAGAAGGGCATAGGTAGTCCCACTTTAGAAAAGTGGCTGCATGGAGCTATATACCAGCAACCTTATGTTAGTGGTGGAAAAGTTAATGAAAACACTAATAAAAGAAAGGCTAGTCGAATATCTTGAAACCAGAGGGTTACAAGACTGAGACAGTGCAAATTCACTGTGAAGAGGTCTTGTCAGACAAACCTGATCGATTTCTTCAACTGGATGACCAGAGAAACAGGTCATGGTGGGACAGACTTTAAAAAGAAACATAGGAGATGATGGCAAATAAGGACCGCTAGGCCCATCCAGTCTGCCCAGATAACCTACCTGTTTCAGTGGCCGCTGACCCTACTAAGTCATCGGCTTTAACTTCTGCTTCCCACCTCTAGGGTTCCCTTATGCCTATCCCATGCATGTTTGAATCCCGCCACTGTGTTTGCTCCTACCAGTTCCATGCATCCCCCACCCTTTCTGTAGAAAAGAACTTCCTCACATTACCCTTGATCCTGCCTCCCTCCAATCTCATATCGTGCTCCCTTGTTCTTGTATCTTTCCTGTACCGAAAGATGTCTTCCATTTGCACCTTGTTTATGCCCTTAAGATACTTGAAGGTTTATATCATATCTCCTCATTCCCTCCTCTCTTCCAATGTATACATATTGAGGTATTTTAATCTCTCCTCATAAGCCTTCTTTTGCAAGCCCTGTACCATCTTAGTTGCCCTTCTTTGAACTCCCTCCACCCTGTGTATGTCCATACAAAGATGAAATCTCCAGAACTACACATAGTGCTCCAGATGAGGCCTCACCAGTGTTTTGTATAGTGGTATGATCGCCTCCCTCCTTCTGCTGGTGATACCCCTTCCTATGCACCCCAACATGCCACTGGCCCTCCCAACAGCCTTTGTATTCTGCTTGGCCACCTTTAGGTAATCTGAGATGATAATCCTCAAATCCCTTTCCTGCCTGGTGACTTTCAGCAACTCCCACCCCATCCTGTAGCTCTCTGCAGGGTTTCTGCAACCCAGGTGCATGATTTTGCACTTCTTCACATTGAACTTCAGTTGGCACACTTCAGACCATTTTTCCAGTTTTCCTAGGTCCCGCCCCATTTTTTCCACCCCATCTGGAGGGTCTACCCTGTTGCAGATCTTGCTGTCATTTGCAAACAGGTAAATCTACTCTTCCAGCCCATCTGCAATGTCACTAATAAAGACATTAAAAAGGACTGGCCCCAAGACTGATCTTTGAGGTATCCCACTGGTCACCCCTATTTCCTCTGATTGGATCCCATTTACCACAACCCCCTGCTTCCTGTCTCCCAACAAGTTTCTAACCCAGTTCACCACCTTATGGCCCACACTCAGGCTTCCCAAATTATTTACCAGTCTTTTATGTATAACAGTGTCGAAGGCCTTGCAACACCATACCATATAGAAGGCTTATAAAGAAACTGGGCAGTTTGGGGTGAAGTCAGGGTTGGTAAACTGGGTGTGGGACTTGTTGATGGTTAGATGAGAGAAACTGGTGGTAAGTGGCACTCACACTAATGAGGGAAGAGTGACCAGTGGGGTACTTCAGGGCTCAGTGCTGGACCAGTCTTTTTCAGTATCTTCATAAGCGACATTGCAGAAGAGCTGGAAGGGAATGCATGCTTCTTTGAGGATGACATCAGAATCATCAATAGGATAGATACTCTGTAGGGGGTAAAGAGAATAAGCAGAGACCTGAAAAAAGTCAAAAAGTGATTGGGGGTATCATATTTGATGGCCTCAAGGTGGTGGGGCAGTGCGACAAGGCAGTAGGCAAGACCAGCTGGTTACAGTGGCACATAGGGTAGGAAATTACCAGCAGAAAGAGAAAGATGATGTTAACATTATATCAATCATTGGTGAGACCCCACCTGACATTTCTCAGGAAGGACATAGACAGGGTAGAGGCTGTACAGAGGAGGGCAACTAAAATGGTGTAGGGGCTGAATCAAATGATCTGTGAAAAGAGACTGAGGAATCTCAAAATGTACACCCTGGAAGAGAGAAAGAAAAAGAGGGGGACATGACAGTGACACATAAATATCTCACAGGATAAACAGGGTACAGAAGGGCAGTGTTTTTCAGAATTAAAGGTGCACAAGGACAACCGAGTTTGCAATGAAGCTGGAAAGAGGAAATTTAAGACTAGGTTTGCTGGCATAAAGCATCTAGCTTCACCTGAGCTCTTTCCTTCTAGGGTTTGCTTGAAAGGACAGATCAAGGAACAACATTAACAGAGGAAGCAGACACATTAAGGCTTCTTTTGGCTAAGCAGAGTTACTGTTGTGTTACTATTTTGCTTTGTATTTAGTAGTAGTAGTAGTAGTAGTAAAAATGTTTATTTTTATGCAGTATAGCGAACTTTAAGTCATAGACCTATTTTCAAAGTTGTCCTGTGTCAAGAACAAATTACATTCAATATACCATACAAAAATTCAGACTACATAAAACAAATAATAAATATTTTTTTAACATTATACAAGATAAAAATCTTCAATCAGACCAACAACTAACACATTTATCCACATTTTAAAAACAAGTACATTCATCATAAAATACAGTGCTCAATTCTAGTTTAAACTGGGATAGTTTTGTTGTTTTCCTTAATTCAGGGGGAATATTATTCCAAATATTTGCAGTCTGAGCCTCAAGTGTCATTTTACCATATCTTGTATTAGTTTTTGGCAAAATGTAACCTCTATGCTTTGCATTCCTTAAAAGATATGGATAATATTTACTAACAGAAGGCAATTCCATGTTTCCATCAATCATCCCATTTATTATTTTATAGATATGTACTGAATATTGTTTTTTAAATCGTACTGATAAACTGTCCCAGTTTAGGTCTTTATACAAAATGCAATGATGAGTATTATAGCTACAATTCAGGACAAATCTTGTCAATCGATTATATGATATGATGAATTTATTTAAATGTGTTTGACCCGCAAAATTATACACCATATTTCCATATTCTAACACAGGCATTATTAATTGATTTGCAATTAACCTCCGGGTTTGTAGATTTAATATCCTTGAAGACTTACGTAATGCCCCTATCTTATTGTTAATTTTCTTTATTGTATTATTAATATGAGCTGAGAAAGATAAAGTATAATCAATCTCTACACCTAAATATTTATATTGATCTGTGATTATCAATTTTTTCCCATTCCTCATTAATATTTCCCTATCTCTGATCTGTTTTTTATTAACCTTTTTTTTTTTTATTGAAAAACATAACCTGAGTTTTTTTTATCACTTATCACTAATTTAGAGCTGGAAAACCAATCCTGTAGAACATCAAAATCCATCTGTAATTTAACCATCATTTCATTTAGAGATTTGGCTGATGCTAAAAGTACTGTATCATCTGCATACAACCTGATTTGTGTATTATTTATTTTGGTAGGTAATTCATTAATATATAACAAAAACAATAATGGCCCCAAAATTGAATATTGAGGAACTACTCTTAGTATACTACCTACTTCAGAAAATTGACCATTTATTACTACTTACTGTTTTCTTTGACTTAAATATGATTTAAACCATAATAATGACCTAGGGGCTATACCAATCCTCTCCATCCTCTCATACAATAAATGGTGTTTGACCAAATCAAAGGCTTTGGACAGGTCAACAAACACTGCACCCGTGGACTCTCCCTTATCCAAGGCCACTGCCACTTTATCAACAAAGTCCACGAACTCAGTGCAAGTTGAATAACCTGCCCTAAAGCCATGTTGGTATTTAGTCAATTCTGAATATTTTTCTAAGTAACTGTACAACTGGCCAAACACCATTCATTCCATTAACTTAGAGGAGGAGATAGGATTGCTATTGGTCTATAGTTTGAGGGTCATTTGAACCCCATAAATATAGGTACTATTTTGGCTATTTTCCAGATAGAGGAAAAACATTTTCCATCAAACTTTGATTAAATAAATCAGTCAGTATTGGTGATAAGACTTCAACTGCATCTTTAATAAATTTCCCTTCAATATTGTCCATACCATATGATTTATTTTTATTTAATTTTAAGATCTCCTGCCTAACTTCTGAGATTTTTATTTTTTTTTTAATAAAAAAGAGGACAATTTTCATTATTAGTTTCTTTATTTACTAAATCTGTTTGTACTTGTGAACTAGCTGGGATGGTAATATCAGGCAATGTTAAATATGTATTCAACAGCTGGACTGTTTTCTTTGAGTCAAGGAGCTCACCCTTATTATTAGACATTTTTATACAAGAATTAGCTCTCAAAGGGTTTTCCAATTCTTTTATCATATTCCAGTATTGTTTAGGATAATGAATTGTCTCAATGTTAACGTTGTCAAATTTTTTTCTTGCAGATCTAATTAACCTTTTGCATTCATTTCATTTTATTTTGAAATTAACCCAGTCTTCCTCCCTTTTTGTTTTATTTTCTCTTTTCCAGATTCCATCTCTGATATGAATTTTCTTTTTCAAATATTCATTTATCCATGGAAGATACTTTTTCTTTGTTTTAGTTTTTTTTAAATGGTGCATGCCTATTACAGGCCTCTATATAAGTTTTTGAAAATTCTTGAACCACCAAATTTACGTCTGGAATTAAATGTAATCTTCCCCACTCTATACAATTTAAATCATAAACAAAATGATTTGTGTGATAGTTCTTAAAGTTTCTTTTTAGGGTAATCTTTTCTTAATAATTTGATTTAAATCTTTTACAGCACAATATGCTGGATTATGATCCCCCAAATTTGGAGGTAAAATCAAACATGTTTTGACAAGAAAGCTCCTAGAGAGAAAAATCAAGTCCAAAATGCTCCCCTGACTTTTAACCCCACTTTTCCTAGTACTTTGATTTATTATTTGATTGACATTTAGTATCTCAAAACTTTGTTCCAATTTTAATCCCCTTGGCTTGCCCAAGCAGCATTTAAATCACCAATTAGTATTAAATCTTTACCATCTGACACTAATGCTAATTTAGGTGCCAATAATTAAAACTTGGTAGTATTTAATTTTGAAGGGGAATATACTATACTAATTAAGAGCTGCAATCTTTCAAATTTAACACAAAGGCATTCAATTCCCTCTAAATTACACTGAAAAACAACTTCTCCCAAATCCAGTTTCTCTGTGATATATAAAAGAACCCCACCACCCCTCTTTCCCCTATTTAATCTAAAAAGATTATAACCATCCATTAATATTCCTTATCCTGTATGTTTTGAGATAACCATGTTTCAGTTAATCCCATCACGTCTGGTTTATAACTTGTAGTCCATATTTGAAATTCATGCATCTTGTTTATAACACTTCTTGCGTTTTCAAGTGAAATTTTTAAATTTTGTTTATTGACTCCTTTGGGGCCGGGATTTATCTACACATCACCTACAAGCAGTATTACTATGCTACAAACAAATAGTGTAGTTAATTTTAAGTGGGATTTTCTTGGTGAAAAACATTGGATTCTAACCTGATTAAATAATCTCCACTGCCTGAAGAGTCCATTTATTCTGGTTCTATAAATAAATTCGGAACCTGACGACATAAATAAATGCCACAACATATTTTTTTCTTGCTGCCTTGCAGGTGATGGAGTGGCCCCCCGATTCCAACAGTCAATCTTCTTCCACTGATTAATACGTATCACAATTAGGACACAGTACATTACATATTTCTGCATGGTTAATAATTAAAACAATTGAAATTCAGTATAACACTCACCAAGCTTGGACTTTTAAATCTGAGTGAGAGTTTGAATATTTAATTACTATAAATAGTTCTCAATCTATAAATCCAAACTTCAAGCTAGAGGATGTGCTTACAGGTTTTATTACTGTTCTGTGCTTACAGGTTATAGTTTACTGCTTTATTTTTCTCTGATTTAATTTTTTTTTCACAGGGTATATTTTCTGCTAGATTCTTACAGGGCGTCCTTACAGGTTTGTTACTGTTTTGTGCTTACAGATTACTGCTTTATTTCTCTTGGATTCAAATGTGTTTTGCAAGGAATAGTTTCTGATAAATTGTTACAGATTTTGGTTACATGTTTTGTTACTGTTTTGTGCTTGTAGGTTATATAGTTTATTGCTTAATTTTTCTCTGATTGAAATTGTTTTTTGCAGGGTATATTTTCAGCCAAATTGTAACAGAGTGTGCTTACAGGTTTGTGCTTACAGGTTACTGCTTTGTCTTTCTCTGAGTTACATTGTTGTTATTTTTTTTTTGCAAGGTATATTTTTTGTTATATTGCTACAGGTTGTGCTTACAGGTTTTGCTACTGTTTTGTGCTTAAAGGTTTTAAATATTGAACTATCTTTAAGCTAAGCAAAGTTACTGTTTTCTCACTATTTTGTTTTGTGCTTTCAGGTTTTTGTTTTGGAGCTTAAAGGTATCACAGTCTCATTCTCACATTGAAGGAGCTAATTGTTTTTCTTCCACAGCTCTTCTAGTGGATTAGTAGTGTAACGGGGTGGGGTGGGGGGTGGAATGGACAAAGGCTTAGTACCTTTCAACAGAAGGAAGATTATAAAGGTTAGATTAGTTGATGTGTTGTGGTGAAGACTAAGTTTGCTGACATAAAGTAGCTAAGTTCACCTGAGCTCTTTTCTTCTAGAGTTTGCATGAAAGGACAGAGCGAGGAACAACATTAACAGAACAAGAAGAAACATTAAGGCTTCTTTTGGCTAAGCTGAGTTATTGTTGTGTTACTATTTTGTTTTGTGCTTACAGGCTGTGCTTGCAGGTTTTATTACTGTGTTGTGCTTACAGGTTGTACAGTTTACTGCTTTATTTTTCTCTGATTGAAATAGTTTTTTTGTAGGGTATATTTTCTTTTAAATTGTTGTGCGGGTTGTCTTGCTGAAAGGAAGGAAAACACTCACTGGGGTGGTGGCTTACAGCTGTAGCTGATTGTTTCTGGAGGGCACAGGCTTGGTCCCACCCACTCTGCCCCTCACCCCACCCACCCCAAGCACATCATTTCCTTTATACCAGAGATTCTGACATCACTTCCTCAAAAAGGCAAAGGACATACACCTGTCACAACCTTAACAGCCCAGCACACTGCATAGGGGATAGACACATACACACTAACAAAAAAGAAAGAAAAAAACTAAACAGGAAGGGAGAGAGAGACACATATGGGGAGCAATGCAATGCACTGGCTGTGGGGTGCTATTCTTTTGGGAGATGTTCTTGAGGCTGCCATGCTGCCCTATTTGCAGGCACCTCTCTGGTCTGAGGGAGGAGGTTTCTTATCTCCAGGCCAACCTAGTGAGGATTTGGAAAACCTCCTCCCTCACTCAGGGACCACCAGGGCCACTGCCACTGCCTCAGAGGTTGCTAAGAAAGAGGAGCAGTTGGACCACAGTGGGCTCAGGGAGGGTGAGGGTGGTGGATCAGAGGTGTATACCTCAAGCTGTAGTTCTCCACAATTCATATGTCATTCTGGTGGAGTTTTGTTCTTCTATGGAGGTACCCACAGCAGCAACCAAGGATGATGCCGGGAACCTCCTAAAAGGAAACCCAGAGGAAGGTGGCATGAGACCCCACAGTGAAAGGAAACACCTCCTGGTTGGGGACTCAGTCATTAGGAGGGTAGAACTGGGGTGGGAGGGGAGAGGGAGGTAAGGTGCCTGCCCACCACCGTGACTGGGTAGGACAGGAAGTGAATCCTCAGGATTGTGAGTGCAGTGGCACAGGAGAGGAAGCTGGATGTTGTTATCCACCTAGGGACAAATGGCTGGGCTGAGAATGGGTTCAGAGCAGTGCAGGAGGAGTTTGTAGAGTTGGAAAGGGGCCTTAGACAAGTAGCATACACAGAAACCTTCTCAGAGGTGCTGCTGTCTATGGCATGGGTGAGGCTAGGATACTCTGCACCATGGGGTTCAATAAATGGTTGAAACACTTGTGTGGAGCTCAGAGTTTTGGCTTCACTGGGGACTGGCGGTCCACCTGGAGGGATGCAGGCCTATACTGGTGTGATGGTCTGCATCTGTCCAGGAGGGGAAACAGGATTATAGGTGATAGGTTTAAATGCTTCATTGGCAAGCAATTAAACTAGCCAAGGGAGGAGGCACTGAGAAGAAGCATGGAAATCCCAGCCCCCCCTCACCAAACAGGGTAGTTAGTGAAGTAAGCACTAAGGTAGAGAAGTCAATAGGGAGCAGGACAGGAGTCAATGGAGAAAAAAGCAAAGACAGTAAGGACAGGGATGGAGCATAAAAGGGGTAAGACTATCAAGGAATGGTGGACGATGAGTAACAGTGTATGTAGTCTAGGTAACAAGCTCCCTGAACTAGTGGCCTTGATGGAAGAGAGACACCTGGATATTATGGCAGTCACAGAAGCATGGTACACAGAGAACCATGACTGGGATGTCAACTTACCAGGGTACACAATCTACAGAAGGGACAGGGATGGTAAAAGAGGAGGGGGAGTAGTAGCTCTCTACGTGAGGGAAGGGATCAAAGCAATGTAACTAAAGGGTAAACAGGGAGGAGAGGTGGCACTTTGGGCTCCCTGGAGACAGGAAATGGCACCATAATCTGTACAGGCAGTTGTATACAGAACCCTGCCTCAGGGGGAGGTAATGGACAAGGAAATGATAAAAGGCATCCTTAGAATGGCAGAAAAGGGGGAGATAGCATTGATGGAGGACCTGAATATGCCAGATGGTAACAGGAGCACCTTTGCTGCAGCCACATCCAAGAGCAGGGTAATTCTCAATGCAGTACAGGGGGCATGCCTCAGACAGCTAGTGTTGGAACCCACTCGGGAAGGAGCAATCTTAGACCTAGTACTCTCAAACAGGGATGGAGAGAGGATCTTGGATTTAGAAGTGGGTAGCCATCAGGGAAGAAGTGACCACAAAACAGAGTGGTTCACAATAAACACAGCCACAGAGTCAAGTCACACAAAGGTGAGGGTACTGGACTTCAGGAGGGCTGACTTTGCAAAACAGGGGAAAGCCTCAGAAAAACACTAGCAAATGGGCATGAAGGTGCTGTGGAGAAACAATAGAGAAAAATCAAAGCTGCCATCACAGAGGCAACTAGCCTTTGTGTGATGCAAATAAACAAAACAAAACAAAGGAAAAAAAACACTATGGTTCTTAAAGAAGGTGGAGGGAAGTTAGGGAGAAAAAGATAGCATTCAGGAAGTATAAGGAAACACAAAAGGAGCAGGACAGAGAACTATACCAGTTAAAGCAGAAAAAAGCAGGGAAGGCAGTCAGAATAGCAAAGGCCCAAACTGAGGAAAAGGTAGCTAACTTTAGTTTAGAAGGGGGATAAAACCTTTTATAGGTACATCAGAGAGTGAAGAAAGACCAGGGGAGGGATAGTGAGGCTTAAAAAAGAGGAGAGGGTGGGCAGAGGGTGACAGAGACAAAGCAGAGATATGGAATGCTTCTGCTCAGTATTCACAAAAGAAGAGTAGGGGGAGGTACCTAAACCAAATAATGGAAGCATACTGGATGGGGGGGTCAATACCAGTTCATTCACGGAAGAAAGGGTCCTGAAAGAACTTTTAAAACTATAGGTGGACAAAGCTATATGGCATGACGGAATTCAGAATTCTAAAAGAACTAAGGGGAGAACTAGTGGCACCACTGACTAGCCTTTTTAAGAAATCATGGGAGGTTGGTGTGGTACCTGATGACTGGAGGAGGGCAGATGTTATTCCACTTCACAAAAGTGGGAGCAAGGCAGAGGCAGGAAACTACAGAACTGTTAGTTTGACACTAGTGATAGGGAAAATGATAGAATCACTTCTGAAAGAAAGAATTGTTGAGTACCTAGAGGCCAGCAGGGCACAGGACCCAAGGCAGCATGGATTCATAGTGGGAAGGTCATGTCAGATGTATCTAATAGATTTATTTGATTGAATGATGTAAGCATGTGAGTTCAATAACAGGCACCAGTCAACCAATGCAGTGCATAAAAAATGCAAGTGCTGCTTTTATCATTTTATTTTCAAATGATAAATACATAAAAATAAAGATATTTACAGAAAATAAATAAATGGGTGTTAAAACTTCCAC
This sequence comes from Neoceratodus forsteri, assembly GCA_016271365.2. Lineage (NCBI taxonomy): Eukaryota > Metazoa > Chordata > Ceratodontiformes > Ceratodontidae > Neoceratodus > Neoceratodus forsteri. Next base: position 650,644,798 of record CM057450.1, on the reverse strand, counting down.
ACCAAAATAAATTAAAATCAAAATCAGGCAAGTCTTCCTTCAGGTTCCCTGTTCTCCTCTGTATATACAAAATCTTTTCTCAGTCAATACAGTGTATAAACTCTCACACCTCCTCTCACCTCACTTGATCAGAAGGTACTGAACAACCTCTCCATTTTGGGCCCCTAATGGGCAGGTTATATAATACCAAAAGTATGACATTATCATCATGTGACTTTGCAATTATACAGAAAACCTTATTCCTCTGATCTGGAACAGAAGTTTAGGATGTAAACTCTCCTGATATGAAGCTCTCTAATTCTTCTTACAGCTGTAACAGAAGTATCACTGCGAAGGTATCATTATAGCCTGAAAGAACCTTAATTAGCAGTATAAGCATCATCAGGGCCTTTTAGCCCATCCCCTTTCAATGACATCACCAAAGATCGTTTCTATAAATGTAGTCACTTTCAGGGTTGCTAGCCCTGTAGAAGACCTTCTCATAACCTGCCATCCTTATAGGTAAGGGACAAAAAATTTAACAATATCAAGTTTGTTTTTATAGAGAACTCTGACTTTCCCAGGCATAAACAGAGTATGGGCACGCTCCCTCTCTATTTACCCTGCAAAGGTAGAATAGCTCTGATAAAATAAAACCTTTTCCTATGTTGCTTTTTTTTAAATTTATGCTCAGGTTTTGTTTGTGCTGCAAACGTCTTTATTTTCTCATATTTCCACCTTTGTAATATTTGAGAATCAGCCTCTTATTATATTCAGCATTATTTTACTGAGAGGTACAATATTTGTCCTTTGTTTCATATTTTCCAGCCCCTGATGGCTTTGTCATTTCAGCCATCGGCAAACATTTCAGGATTCACTCCCCATACTGTACTTTTACTGCCTGTTAACTTTGTACAGCAAAACAATTATTCTAACACTCAAAATCCTGCTTTTTAACATTGCTGCAGCCTGCACAATCTCTGCAGCACTTAGTTTAACTCTTTTTTTATTTAATCCTTTCTCTTTTGTTTCAGTCAGCAGAGCGAATGTTGCAGCAAGTGGCTGCAGGGAGTGTTTACATTCTCCCTAGCAACAGCCTACTCACTTGCTTTCTGTCTTGCAGCGACTCACTTGCATAAAACAAATTGAAGCAAGGGGATCTGCATTTACAAGAGCTCTACAGCTCTAAAATGTATTTAATGCTGCACAAAGGTGCGCACTCTTCCCTCACGAATGTGTGCACATTCCTGCGCAATAGTGCAATCATGCAGGAGTGCAATCGTGTGCACGATGGTCTGTGTTGCAACAGGAAAAAGCTTGGCAATTAACTCTGGTTCCAGCAACACTCAAGATTCAAGTTTTTACAGAGAAATCAACAGGTTTGGCATAGTAAAAGGCTCTGTTAATGATGTGCTGAATGTGGGGAATAAACTTTCTTGTGGCATTTTGAAATGTTAAAGAAGCTAATCAAAGGGATAGTACAGATAAGGAAAAGAACTATCAGGTTGAACACCCTGACAGGAATTTAAGGATAGTTAGAAGAGACTAGATGATAGGACAAAGTGAAAAGAAACATTTATGTGTTCAAATTACTTATCCTTCCATAGGTGACCAAAGTAGTAGACCAGGGAGGGGCTGTGGACATGGCCCACCTAGACTTTAGCAGGGCATTTGGCACAGTCCCATACAAAAGATTAATAAACAAGTTAGCCAGCCTGGGAGTGTGTACCAGGGTGGTAACATGAGTAAAAAACTGGCTGGACAACAGGACACAGAGGGTAATAATAAATGGAGTCCACTCCAAAGAAAGCAGGGTTACTAGTGGGGTACCGCAGGGTTCAGTACTGGGACTGGTCCTCTTTAATGTCTTTATAGGTGACATTACAGAGGGATTAGAAGGAAAAATATGCCTATTTGCAGATGACACAAAGATCTGCAACAGGGTTGATACACAAGAAGGGTGGAAAGGATGAGAAGGGACTTGAAAAGCTGCCCAACGTGACCCCGCTTACAGCCAAAATCACTATAGACTAACTACCCCTGCTCACCAAGAACAGTCCCCCCCAAGCAGCCAGTACTGAAGTCCTCCTCCCCAAACAACCAGTACTATTAGCTCCCTGCAGCCCCAAGACTAGTTATTTCCCCACCATCTTCTACCTACTGCTGCTCCATAAGCTCTCGAGCTCATTGTGTCGGTCGTCCTCCATCTCTATTCCCTACCCCTCCCTCGCCAGGTTCCCACTACTCCCAGAGTCCTGAGACTCCCTCAGATCTACAGCATGGATTATCTATTGACTTGGGTGGCTCCTGTACACTCAGCACATATACCCTATACTGCTGTCCCCCTCCCCTGTGGCCGCCCCCCCTCTGAGATGGGGTCCAACCCTATACAGACCCCCGGATCCCCTGCATTGAGGGCGAACAGATCAAATAAGCTTTGCCAAGGCTCACACAGGTCACTTCTGAAGGGGTCTAGCAATGACCTACTTTCCTTCCACTTCACATATGCCCAACGGAGACCCCACCTAATGGAATCGATCACCCCTGCTGGCCTCTTCCTGAAGGGACGTTACACCTATTTGTTACCATTCCTCAGCATCCTCGACCAATGGAGCCATCTATTCATCCTCTTGAAGGACTTTGGCTTTTATGCCAGGATCAAGCTGGTGCTGGGGGGGGACATTGAACCCAACCCTGGCCCATACTCTCCCAATCTCATCCTTACTGACCCTACTAACCCCCTCTGGGCAAACTCTAGGGGAATCAAGTTGGTGCATATGAACAACAACAGCCTAAACACAAAATTCATGACCTGGTGACCTGGACAACACTGTACAAACCGGATATACTTGTGGTCACCAAAACATGGCTCAAACCCCAGATCCTCCCACACGAAGTGGACTTAGCTGGCTATCAAGTTTTCCGAAAGGACAGAGTGGGGGAAAAAAAGAGGAGGTGGGGTTTCATTTACCTCAACTCCACCTTGAATGCCTCGCAGGTCGAGCACCCTGCCTTCCACGACTTGCACAGTGAGATCTTAATCCTTAAAGTGCTCCTTGGTGACACTAAGCCCCTTTACATAGGCTGCATCTATCTCCCACCTCACTTAGCTGTCACTTCCCTTGAACCCCTAATCAACACCTTTGAGGAGCATCCTTTGGGGGACGTCATCCTTCTCTGGGACTTCAACCTAAACTGGCTGGCCCTAGGGTCTCCCACGACCAAGAGCCTAGTACTTGACTCCTCTCTCACCCAAGTCATTGACCTCCCTACCAGACACAATGCTAAAACTGGCAACCACTCCCTGATCGACTGGGCTCTAGTCTCCTGCCCTGACTGCATACTTACTGCTGGGATCATGTCTGATTCCCTTAGTGACCACTCTCCAACTTTCTGTATATGGTCCAATAAACCCTGTAAAACCCCTGCTCATGTCATAGAAGCAAGGAATTTTAGCAGGTTTGTGCCTGCTGATGTCTGCTCAGCCCTGGGGACTACCAACTGGAACCCCATCATCTCTCTCCCCTTGCTCGATGAGGCACTCGACTACTTCACCAACTCATTCTTGTACTTGGCTAACCTACACGCTCCACGGAAGAAACTAAGGGTTCAGGGAAAGTGCCACAAATGGCTGAGCCCTAACCTTAAGCAATTTATGATACTCCGTGACAGGGCCTGGGGACTCTACAAATCTTCTGGCGGCTTACCTGAATGGGAAAAGTATAGGGAACTGAGGAACCTTTGCAAGAAAACCTCTAAACAAGCTAAATCATAGTACCTAAGGGACCTCCAAACAGGTCATCTCAGTAACTCCAAGAAATTCTGGGGTCACATTAACTCCCTCCTTAAGGGTACCCCAAACTCACCTAATGACACACTTCTAGTCAGTAACTCCTTGATCAACGACCCCTTGACTGTTGCTGAAGCCTTCTCTGACTGCTTCTCTAATCCCTTAGGTTTCCCCCCACCCCACTGCTTCCCCTGGGTCCCTTCCCTTCATCCCTTGGGACTGAACCCTCCCACGGCCCCAATACCACCTGAAACTAGTCGAACCGTCCGCTGTACTCCCACTGCTCCTCAAAATAAATCCCAACTCCTCCCCCGGGCATGACCTTTTAGAACCTAGACTGCTGAGAGCAGCCGCCATGGCTATTGCCTATCCTGTCACCCTATTGATTAATAGGTCACTCCTTGAAGGATCCATCCCTACCAAATGGAAGGTTTTGACTATTGTCCCAATCCATAAAAAAGGTCCCCGTGACCTCGTGGGAAACTACAGGCCAATCTCCCTTCTCAGCCCTCTTGGAAAAGTACAGAAGAGGCTCGTATATAATCAACTACAGGACTACCTAGAACAGCACCTACTACTCTCTGATGTACAACATGGGTTCAGAAAAGGCCATGGCACTGACACTGCCCTAATCCAACTCACATCTGACATTCTTAAGGCCATGGACCAAGGTTTCCCAACAGGTGCACTATTCATCGACCTATCCAAGGCCTTTGACATGGTCAACCATGAACTCCTTCTCTCTAAGCTCTGGCAACTAGGTCTGGACGCACACGCCCTCTCATGGTTCAAGAACTACCTGACTAACAGAACACAGAAAGTCCGTTGGAGGGGTTCTCAATCCGGCAAAAGACCCATGGTCTCAGGGGTACCCCAGGGCTCGATCTTGGGCTCCCTGCTATTCTCACTCTTCCTAAATGACATCGAAGGAGGCTGCAGGCCGAGTAACCTCATTCTTTATGCAGATGACACTGTTGTCTACTTCAGCGACCCCCACCCCTATGTCATCTCTTCCAAGCTGCAGACTTGTCTCTCTGACCTTGAGGCCTGGTTCTCAGTCAAACTCTCTAAAACTGAATGATGACAAAAGCAAGACCATCCTGTTCGGGACCAGACGGGTCGGGGCTGACAGAAATTACCTACTCAAGCTCACGTCAGCCCTAGGGAGGAGGGTTTAGGTCTTGGATCAGTTCAAGTACCTAGGTGTCCTCCTTGACCAGGAGCTGACCTATAAATCCCACATCATCTCCCTAACCCAAACCATCCACCAGAAGATGCGGCTCCTTTATTGCCTGGGAAACTCCCTTTCTTAGCGAGGCGCATCGTGCAGTCGCCAACTGCAATCTCCTTCCTACAATCCTCTATGGAGCCTCACTACTGCAGTCTCTCCGAGAGTCTGAGCTCAGTAAGCTCTCCACACTCTACCATAAAGTGGTTCGCTTCGCTACTAACTCTTTCCCTAGGAGGCATCACTGCGAGGCCTTAGCAGACCTAAACTGGCCCTTCCTCCAGCACAAGCTAGCCTACTTCTCTGCCTGCCTTGCTTTCAAATTCACCTCCCTTGGTTCTCCTCCTCACCTGCGTGATCTACTCATCCCAAAGATCCAGCACCGTACCCTTCGATCCTCAGCTAGATGTCCCCTTGCCACCCCCCGGGTTCGCACCAATCAAGGCAAACGCTCCTTCCATTACGCTGCCCCTCTATTATGGAGTGCCTGCCCTGTAACTCTAATCAATAAGCCTTCTCTCCTAGGGTTTAAATCGGACCTCAAAGCTTATCTCCTGGAACTTAGTCTCTGCGGGTACAACCGTTAGCCTCTGATCATGATCACCCCTCTGTGACCTCTGGTGACAACTTCAACCGCTTTCCTATAGCATTCCCTTTGTAAACTGCTAAGGTACTTTGAAACTGTCTTAACATCTATTAGACCAGTGGAACCCTCTGCTCTCTGGGCCAACGAGATTACCCAATGTGTACCATGTACAAACCATAAACTTATGTATGTTAATACCCAACTATGTACCCCCTGTGACTAATTATGTACTCAGCTAAACACTGTCCTACAGTTGCTCATGTGTATCCCACTCCTTGTTATGTATTTTATCTAATGTCATCCTATACTATTCCTCTATGTATGTGCACACTGTATCTACAAATGTATACCTAAGACTACTGTTTAATGTTGCCAAGATACGTACTCTCTGTAACTAATCCCGGGTCGCCCTTGAAAAAGGGATCTCTGGTCTCAGTGGGCCTACCCAGTTACCAAAATCTAAATAAATAAATAAAAGGTTGGAGGAATAGTCAAAAGTATGGCAGCTTAGATGCAATGCAAAGAAGTGCAAAGTAATGCACCTGGGCAACAGAAACCCAGGGGAAGAGTACACAGTGGGGGAGTGGGTATTACCAACAACAAAAATGGGAAGGGGCCTGGGGGGTAGTCATATCAGATGACCTAAAGGTAGGCAAGCAATGTGAGATGGCAGTAAGGGGGATACTCGTACGCATAGGGAGAGGCATCACCAGTAGAAAACAAGAAGTTTTTATCCATCTGTACAGACAGTTGGTGAGACCCTTCTGGAGTACTGCGTGCAGTTTTGGAGGCCACATCTTCACAAGGACATAGACAGGATGGAAGAAGATTAGAGAAGGGCAACTAAAGTGGTGCCGGTCTGCACGTGAAGCCATATGAAGAGAGACTAAAAGAGCTTTGAGGCAGTATAGCGCAGTGGTTTAAGGCTCTGAGCTGCAAATCTGGTGACATCCAGCAGACCTGACATGGGTTTGAATCCCTCAGCTTCCACTTGCATACTGTGTGATCCTAAGCAAGCCACTTAACTTCCCTGTGCTCACAAGTCGCACCTGTAAAAACGTTTTCAGCTTACTGTGCTACTCTTGGTTAAAAAGCTTAATATGTATAGCTGAAAGGAGGGAGAGGAGGGATATGATAGAAACTTTCAAGCACCTCAAGGGAATTAATGAAGTCCAAGATGGTAGCATCTTTCAGAAAAGAGATCTGCAAAAACAAGGGGGCACAATTTGAAGATAGAAGTGGGACAACACAAGAGCAACATGAGGAAGTATTTTTTCACAGAGAGGGTGGTGAACACATGAAACAGCCTTCCTGAGGAAGTCATGAGGTTAAAAACAGTGGGGAAATTTAAGAATGCATGGGACAGACATAAGTCATTCTAGTGGGAGGTTGGAGGAAGTAGGCTGTCTGTAAAACTAGGATCTGCAGCTTATCCAATAAGTAGGGAAATGGGCAGACTGGATGGACCAAGCAGACCTTATCTGCCTACAAATTCTGTTTCTACATAACATTTCACAATATTCTGCCAGAAATTAAATTTCGGTTATGTACATCTAATTTTGAAAGTAGTAGTTTAAACTGCACCGCATAAGTTATGACTAAAGTCCCCTATTCTATGGAGAGATGTACCAGTACTTCGATCTCTAGCTGTGACGGGGTTAGGTTATAAGCAGTCAAACGTTTGGACATTTTCAAGTATATTTTGCAAGTACTGCATGTAAATTGCAAAACTGTAAGCTCCTATGTCTGTAAAACTGGGGAATTCATTGCCATCAATGTTGATTAAGACCACCAAATGAAGTTATGTTTGCCAACATTCTTATCTCTTGCTTACAGATGATCACATTAAAAGCAACAAAAATTGACAAATAACACCTGTAATTAAATTTGAATTTCATGAGCTTTTATGAAAATTGTTGAAACTTATGATACTTTTGTGGAAGTTTTATTTACAGATTTAGCCAAGCTATACACTTGAACTGCCATGGAGAAGGAGGAATAAAATGGCTTGGCTGAGTGAAAATAAGTAGGCCCATGCGCATACCTTTTCCCAAATATTAGGCTGAAAATTTGATATTCAGCAGCCAAATATTCAGGGAAAGGTATTCTCTTTTTTGGCATTTGGAGAAATAACAAAGTAAAAGGAAACAGCCCCCACCCTCCTCCCTCAGCCCAAATCCAGTTCAATACAACCCCTGTATACCCCCCTGGCAGAAGTCTCATTCCAACCTCTTCTCCCCCAGCACTCACAATGTGTTTAACAATACTAGCACATTTTAAATAAAATCCCACAGTGGGTGAATAGCACAACCTGCCCACTTCCACATCCAGCCACAGTCTTTCTAAATGAAATTACATATCAAGGGAACTCTCTTGACCAGTCAGACTGTCCCTGTCCTCTGCACAAGTGACACTCTTATTCTGTGAAGAGTATCTCATATGTAGCTGCCCTGAAGACAGACATGTTCGGGGCAGGTTTTTCAAATGTTAATATATATAATTGAACAATCTCGATCAATAATGTATTAATATTGCCACAGAGACCACTCTTACAATTGTAAGAGTAGTCTCATTTATATTCTTAGGATATCAGAACCATTCACATTCTGTTCATTGTTCTCATGCCCAAAGATTGCATGTGGGACCACTCTTACAACCATAAGATTGGTCTTGGCAGCGGTATTAACATGCTACCCTTGTCTGAGCTAAAAATGAACATTTCTAAATGCCCCTCCAACCCTTGCTACACCCTGCTTCTACCCTCTTCTCCCCCTAACTCCCTATTTTAAGTCAGGAATGTGACCGGAACCAGCTTGCCTCCATGACTGGTGGCTTCTCATCAATAAAAATACTCGCATGCTAGCTCTGTAATAATTAAGCCATCACTTGCAAAACTTGTACTTGCTGGAACTAGCATAGTGGCGAAATGTACCTGCTCCTTTCCTCCCCCTATAGGAAATGTACCGGCTCCTTTCCTCCCTCTATATCCCTTTCTCCTCTTTTTCTTCTCTTCATGTTTTCTACTCCCTGCTATGGCTCTGTCTCAGATTATCTGTAAGAGTGGGCTTTTTCAGGGCAGTAGCTTTGCCTTTTTTTCCCCCATCATTTGTTTATCTCCTGAGCTGTCTTGGCTGCTCCCATTTCTACCGACTCCCTCAGCCGTGTCACCCAACTTCTCTGGGACTTACCATTCCACTGTTGTCCTCTGCTTCAGGACTGTGGTGGGTGCTGGTGTGGGGCCTGTGAGGGGTTGGTCATCATCCTGCAGCCGAGGTGTTTATCCAGCAATATTCTCCCAGGGAACACAGGATGTGCAATGGACAGAGTGTGCAAGCTCTGTCTCTGGCACCCTGAATGTGGGTTCCCTTCCCTCTCCTAGTGATGTCACATGTGCTGCCTCCCTGCTGCCACTGGGTGGCAGTCAGACAGAAAGCCACAGCAACCCCCCCTCCCTGAGAGAGGAGAGCAGTTCTACAGATGTTTAATTCTCCCTCACCCGGCCAGCCCCCACGTGACCTACATTCATTTCCAAACCCAGGTTACTGGTGTGGCAGGAGGTGAGGCACCCAGTACTTCAGCCCTCCATGCCAACTGGGCTGGCTAAGTGCATTTGTCTTTAAGAAATTCTGGTTTCTTGGAATTGATTGTTCCTAAGATCAGTGCACATAGGATATCCTGTGTTTTTTTTTAGTCATATGATTCCATAGTTCTGGAATTCATTGCCTCCATCAGTAAATAGACATAAGGACATTAAACTGCCATCAGCCACCTTACTGACATTTTGGTTCTCAAGATTACCTCAGTTATGTTGTCACGAGTGGAGAGAGAAATCTCCTGAAATTAATTGAATTGTTTATGTAAGCTGCCTGCAACAAACTGTTAATTAAAAGATGCCTGACTGTGAACTTTGTATGAACTGGCTGTATATTTTACATTCTGATAGTCACTGTTGTTTTGTTTTCCCTTGTGAATGTGCATATTATTGTACAAATGTACTGTTTTTAAAGTAATTAGATACATATTATTGTAAAATGTAGCATATGTGCTTTTGCATTGTGAGTTATTGTAAATAAGGTTTGCTCAGTTGCTATTCCTAAATAAACAAACTTGAACTTAAAACCTACATTGACATCACATGCGTAACAGATCATGATAGGACACAGCTACTGCTCAGTGTTAATGATGATGCACAATAACAATCAGCAACTCTAGGATGCCCATGTAACATGCAGTCCCAGGGCATGTACAAGCTGTAGTGTCCTGGAAGAGCAACACCACCAGCTCCCCCAACCCCACCTACAGACCACACCCCAACCCACTGAGAGAGCTTAGTTCCTACACATCAATCTACTTAATGTTTTACTTACTAACTGGCAGTCAGGGTCACTCACACACACATAGGCAAAACACAAATGATGGATTTTTATGCCCCACTGCACTAGCAGTACTCAGGAAAGAAAGAAAAAAATATATACATGCATATATATATGTATGCATGTAAATATATATATATATATATCTATACACATACACACACATATATATATATATATATATATGTATGTACATATGTGTGTATATATATATATATATATATATTATGGTAGCACAGTAGTGCTACCATAGTTAGGGTTGAGGAGCCATTTACATGTTAAACCTAAAATTTTGCACCTTAATAACTTTGCAACCATTCAACGGATTTGCCTGAAATGTGGAACACATGATCAAGAACTATGCATCTTGGGATCTGCCAACTTTTGTACTGTTTGGATATACGGCTGCGGAGTTATTAAGCGTGATCTGCACACGCATTTACGCTTTTTTGCAATTTTTTGGTCATCTGTACAGGTTGCATGGTTTGTGTGACCGGTCCAAAATCTTCCGGGAACATGTGGCCGGGGTCCCCGATGTGCTTTTTGAAGATTTTGTGAAAAAATATTAAATGGTTCAAAAGTTATTCAAAAAACAGTTTCCCATTATAAGTCAATGGGAAAAGTTAACAAAAAGTTCAACACTTTCGCAAATGCAGTTTTTACTTTCGCAAATGGCCCTTTTACTTTCACAAATCCACCATTTTGTTTTCAGTTGGTGATCAGAAAAATGCTTGGCATTTAAATTTGGGACCCTCTAGCAACACAATTATTTTCGTGTTTACCTAGTCGGACCCTGAGGATGCTAGGCATGTCTTTATTTTGAGGTTAAACACCCTAGAAATAAGTTTTTCAAGTTTCTGGAAAAAGTACTTTCGCAAAGTAGTGTTGTACTCATGAGTGTCGCAAATTTTTGCAAACGCTTTTGCAAATTGAGACACTACTTTTCCAGGCTATGGCAAAATGACAGCAATTCTTTGCCACCCTGCTGCAGAAGAACGATTTAGTCTTTTGGGCTGAAATTTGGAGGGAACACAGCCAACATCTCACAGATGTACCTTTCAGTATTTTGGTGAAAACATATTACAGGGCAGCAAAGTTACAGCACTCCAAAATTGACACTTTTTCCCATAGGATAACATTACGGCGTCCTCCACATTACAGGAATCCTTTGCTACACTGCTGCAAAATAACGGTTTGGTCTTTTGGGCTGAAATTTGGAGGAAAGAAAGCCAACATCTCACAGATGTGTCTTTCAGTAGTTTGGTGAAAAAATATTACAGGGATCCAAAGTGATCGCACTCTGAACTTCTATTTTTTTCCTACAGGATAACATTATGGCTTTCGCCGTGCCTTTCAGGGCCCGTATCTCGGAAACGGTGCGAGATACAGACTTTTTGTCAGAAAAATGCTTAGCCCCATCAATGGAGCTAAATACAAAACTAGCCAGGAAAGTCATACATCATATGACTTTTAAATTTTTTTTCTACGTTGTACGGTTCCTGAGATATAAGCAATTTAGTATTCCAACTTGACATTTTCTGCTCCGAGACCCATTATTATGCATACATTCTTTGTACTCACTGTCTTTCTCCATGCAGCTTTTGGGGAAAACCAGCCTGTGTGCTTACATTACTGTTACCCTTACCGCTTCCACTTGCGGTTCCGTACCGGTTTCACTTACCGTTTCCGTCTACGGCACCATGTGCATTACCCTTTACGGTTTCATTTGCGGTTGTGTTTGCGTTATTTTAACCATTTGTGTCTACAGTACTGTGTATCTTTCTGTTTCACTTTGCGTCACCATGCGCATTATCATTTGCGTTTGCGGGCACCGTGTTACTATGCAACAAGTCATCACGTGGCGGGTGCTCCCATCTCTGCATTACATTCATTATTTCTCATTATAATTCTCAAAAAGAAGGGAAATTAGAGGCAAAAAAATCCATTTAATGCATTAGTTAAGGTTGTTCCACAGTGACAAAAGTGAGGAAATTTGGTGTTAGGGTTGAAGGCCCCCCTTGACCCCCCGTCCACACCTTCACCTGGCATCGGGATGCGCATTGGGGTTGTCGGTCCTAACTCTCACCCCATTCTCCTATACCTCTGCTTCTTCACACATCTGATAGGGTGAGAGTTAGGGCCAACAATCCCAACGCGCACCCTGATGCCGGTTGGGGTCAAAGTGGGGCTTTCAACCTAACACCGAATTTCCTCACTTTGTCATGTGGAACAACCTAACTAATGCATTAAATGGATTTTTGCCTTATATAATATATATATATATATATATATATATATATATAGTATATCATACAGGCGTAGTCACACCTGTATATTAGGGATGAGTAAGCACTTCTATGTTAAACTCAACATTTTGAACCTTAATAACTTTGCTCCCTTTCAAACAATATTTGGAAAGCACAGCCTCTGTGCCAGGATCTGCTGGTCCTATAAATTTCAAGTAGATCAGTTCATTTACAGCAAAGTTACAGAGGTGCAACAAATGGTAAAATTCTCCATTTTGAAAATGTTAAGACTTTTTTGCCATTTGGATAAATTAAAAACTAGAAGGATGAAATCTGAAACTTTAAGGTTTGATAAAGCTTGGTCCAATGCATGCATTTTGTGGTTTTCAGGTCCAGCTGTCAAGTAATTTTTAAAGTATTTAACAAAAATGTTCCATTTCTGAGGATGTGCGTTCAAAAAATCCACATTCTATTCATAACTGAGTTTTTGCGAAAGCAACAGCTTGCATTATACAACACAGCTAATTTAAATAAATGACAGCTGTGTTATATAGTGCAACTTCTGCTGCTGTCGTGACTCTTAGGTCAGGGATGGGGCCAGTGTCATTATAGCCCTGCCATAATGACTGTGTTATGCCTTAATTAAACTGCTATTTGCACACTGGGGGCCCCAATCTCTGGTGGCAGTGTATTTATTTATTTATTTATTATTATTATCCAGCACTGGGATGCCCACCCCTGGTGTTGGATGCTTTCTCCCTGTACAGCCTCTTGTTTTATTAACACTGCCAACATCAGGGGACCCAATCATCGTGTCATCATTTACAATCCCCAGCAATGTGGGACAGTGGGGGGCCCACTCCCAGTGTCCTGAAATAGTTTTATGTTTTAATTATTATTATTACTAAAAATAAATCACAGTCCCATGTCTTTTTTGTTATCCTGAAAAAAAAAAGAAAATGGTCCTTTGTCGTCACTGCCGTCCTCCTCCCTCCTGACTGTCCCACTGAGCACCCACCACCCCACCCCTTACCCTGTACTTACTTATTAGAGTGGTATGCTGTCATCTTCTGTGGACTGAGACACATCTACACTCTTCAAAGTCAAACTGTGAACTGAAGAATAATGGTATGTGCAATATAATGTATTTCAGTGGTGTTTTGAACTTATGTTCATAGCTGACATTTTTTGGAATTTTTTCCCTAAATTTTCAACATAACCTTTTTGGGACGCCACCTAATGAATATTGTCACTGTCATTTCATTAATCAGGCCTGGAAGGTTATTCCGTGATTGCTGCATGAAATCACCTTTTGGGACTGAATAATGAAATTACACTGCCAGCGTTCATGAAGTGGGGTCCCAAAAAGGCCATGTTAAAAATCTGATGAAACAATTCCTAAAAAATTGTTGAGTTATGAACGTTCATTGACATTTTTCTACGCAGGTGCATAACTTTATTAATTTTCAATATTTCAGCTCCAGATTTTCAACATAGCTATTTTTTCACACCACCTCTTGTACAGTACAGCTGTCATTTTTCCACATCCTGTCCCAAACATGATTTCACACCTGTGCACAGAATAGTATTTCAGCATGGATTTGCACATTTTCACCTACCATGCTTAGAAGGTGGGGTCATAAGAAGATTATGTTGAAATTTGGGGTCAAAATAGTAAAAAACAAAGAATTTAAGTAAAGTTGTTTGCAGGGATGTCCATTGCACTACTGGGGAATATGCTGCCTTACTTTGCCAGTGAGATGAGTTCAGGTGTGAACTTAATGAGCCGGTTTACTGGGACAAGGCTGATGGGGAAGGTGCTGCAGCATGCAGCACCAGCCATGGCCTGGGTAGGGTTGAGCAGTGTTTTGGCACAGATGCCACACCCTGTGGTGGGTCAGGGAACCTCACCCACAAGGTATTGACATGTGTGCAGGGGGCCTACTGGGCTGGTATGGTGTCATTATGTCACAAGACATAATGCCGCATGGCATTATCATGCTGCATGATTTATGCCATGAGGCATCATGTCTTTGTTCTGTGGGGGAGGTTCTGCCCCCACACCTTCCATTATGGGGGTCTGTGCCCCCAGGACCCCCCCACTAAAGAATTTCAACTCCGGGGGTCCAACTCAGGGAGCGCACAGGTCTGTGTTTCACCATAATGCCGTACGCTATTAAGCATGTGACTTTATGACCTGGTACGTACTGGGTCCATGCACTGCATCAGGACTATCTCCAAAATTGTATTTAGCTCATTTTGCACAGGCCACGAAGGGAATTGCACAAATGAGGATACAATTTCACTATCACAAAAAGAAGGGAAAGCCTTTGAAAAACAAAAACCATGTTAATGCAGACATTAGGGTTGTAAAACACAAAGCAGACAAAGACAGACAAAGAAAAGCATTAAGGATTTGGGTCTCTGCAGTATTGGTGAATCTGTGATGATTCTTAATTGGGGGTGTCAACCCTAATGCCCACCCCTCCCCTGATCAGATGAGGTCAAATGTGATGTGAGATTATACTAGCCATACTCTACCACTATAAGGCACTAGGTTGGAGCTGTATCGTGTGCTTCAGACAGGAGGCTATGGATTGGGGGGGCATTAGGTTTGACAACCACAAGTAAAGCCCCACCACTGATTTGCCAGCATTCTGGAGACCCAAATCCCTAATGTTTTTCAGTTCCTGATTTTGTGTTCTTTGTGTTTTACAACCCTCATGTCTACATTAACATAACTTTTTTTTGCAAATATACGCAGTATATCCTTCAAACTCCCCTGCCCCGCACCTTTCCAAATCTGCTATTGTAAATACACTCTGTCCTGCTCCTGCTGCAGGGGGCTTAACATAAACAAATATGGATTTCTGTGCCCTCTACACCACCAGCACTCAGTATTAAATAATTGTCATATCTGAAAAATAAGTCCTGCACCTGTCCCACTCTCCTACATTCACTTTACCCCTGCTGCATGGACTGCAGGTGTCACGGCAGTCTCACAATGTACACATTCTCCTCTGCTCAGTTGTGCAATTTCAGTAACCTGCCTGTCTGAAGCTACAGTTAAATGTAGTGAAAATTTGCTAATAATGATGGTAATGTACAATTCCCTGATGATTTTTGTAGTTTCCTGATCAGAAGTCAGTTTTTTCACATAAAAGGATCTCCTTTAGTAGCCCTGCCAGCTCTGTCCCTTGTGTGTGTGTGAGAGAGAGAGAGAGAGAGTGTGTGTGTGTGAGAGAGAGAGAGTGTGTGTGTGTGAGAGAGAGAGAGAGTGTGAGTGAGAGAGAGAGAGAGAGATCTGTGCAGTGCCAAGAGTTCTCAGTCTCTAATGTTGCTTATTGGCAGCTGTAGGTCATGTGGCTTGTCGACAACTTGGACATGTTAAGTGTGTGCTCTCTGTAAAAAATATTGTATTATGACATCAAAATTCTAAAGTGCCAAAAATGTTTCTTTGGATTTGCTTTGCTGATGTCCTAAATGCCGTATTTCAGTACCTTCATCGATTCAGAATTTTCCTATTCTTACTGTCTCTCTCCTTGACTCATTGACGGGATATACTATATGACCCTGGGTTTCTTTTGAAACTGTACCTCACTGCACTGGTGCCCAAAAATGACTTCCTTATCTTTTTTGTAAAATTGTACTTGATTAAAGCTTCCATTAGTATGTGTGGTACTGCTGTTCAAAAGTAAAATTCTGCCAGAGAAATTACTGTGAAAGCTGGAATTTCAGTTGTGTGAAATTTTGAAATTTGTCAGCTTTTGCAGACATTCTGACTTAGAACGGTGGACTAAATGTATGAGTTGTGGATTAATGTATTAAACTGCAGAACAAAATTCTGAAAACATAGTACAGTGATCTGTTCTGTAGACTTTTTTCTTGCAGTTTAATACATTAATCTGGAATTCAAACATTCATTCCACAATTCAGTGACTCACTGAACTGCAGAATGAATGTATGAATTGCAGATTAATGTACTAAAGGAGATAGCTAATTATATTTGATTATATCATTTTTGTGCACTGGAAATGAGACCTATCACAAGCCATGAAGACTGATGGTATTAGAAAAATATTTGTATTCAGTAGGTCCATTTTTTAAACTTGTATGCCAGTCCCCCCAAAAATAATTGCTGTATGAAGCATTTGTTCATTAGTAAGTAGGACAGTATTCAAATTAATTATTTCCCATGTATATGTCCATCTAGATTATCAATAAGACTATTCAAATTATTATGAATTTACATATTTCTACTACTGCAATTGATAATGGTACTTCACAAGTCAGTAGTTCACAAACGGCAAATTCATGCTGTGAGATTATGCATTCTGTGAGTTTTTCTCATTCAGCATGAACTGTTACAATTTATGTATTCAGTTGCATTAAGAACAAGTATTGAAACTTGGGATCCACATAGCAAATTACAACCATCACTGTATTTATTTATTTAGATTTTGATAACCGGGTAAGCTCACTGAGACCAGAGATCCCTTTTTCAGGAGTGACCCGGATTAGTTTATCATTTGTTTATCATTTGTTTATCAAGTCTAGGATTACAAATACCTTTGAGTCTTGGCTCTTTTACAAAGGTTCCACGTCAGAGAAATACAAATTATGGGGAACATCAAGACAGACATTACAACAATGTGGACATTGCAAACAGAGTTACAGATTAATACAATTCAAGGGTAGCATTGTAACAAGGCAGCCAGCGGCATTTGTCAGAGAAAATAGACAACAGATAAGAAGTGCCAGAGTCATAGGGAGAGGGAAGAGGAGAGGGGGGAGAAGGAATGTAGGAAGGGTGGAGAGAGGGTGAAAAGTGCAGCATTGGGTATACCAAGATGTGAGGGTAGAATCCAGTGAGGAGGGGGGGGGGACAACTGGAGCAGAAAGGGACGTGGAGAAACAAGGTTAAGTTGGGCAGTCACAGGAGCTGTTGGTGAGTGAGATAGTTTTTTAAACATACCAATTGTTGGGGCAGAGGAGAGGTGGTTGGGCTGAGGCCATTGAACCAGAGTGGCACTCGATAAGCAAAAGAGCATTGTCCCTGTGAAGTGTGACAGTGGGGACTTTCAGTAGCTGTCGCATGGATCTCCTAAGGCACCTTTTGTTAATTCGGTGTTGTAACAGAGTTGAGACCCCAGAAGGTGCAAGGCCAAGGTAGATTTTTTTTCACCATGGAGCAGGTGAGAAACTTTATGCGGTTTGATAGTTGGAGTCAGACAGTCTGAGTGTACAGGTCACATGTGTGGATGAGACGGTGAGCACCAGTGATGAGCCGACATGCTTTATTTAAGGCAGTTGAGAGGTGTCTAAGGGTTGTGGTTGTGGCTGAGCCATAAATAATGAGACCATAGTCTATTACAGAGATCACAGAGCTCAGGACTGCAGCCTTCAAAGCTTCTGGCGTGAGGTGTGGTCTGTGTTTGTAGAGGAGACCAAGCTGTGTATTAGCAGCTCTAGTTACATTATCTACATGAAGTCCATAGGAGAGATTAGGTCAAGCTGTATCCCTAAGTATTTGAAGGACCCCACCTGATCTAGAGTGTTCCCCTGGGTGGTGAGATAGCCAAGTGGTGTAGCTTGTGTGGGTTATGAGAGCTGCAGAAGAGCATAGATTTGGTTTTTTTGTCATTGAGGACCAGTTTATGATTAAGAAACCATGTATCTACAGAACTGAAACCAAGTTGAAGGTTGTGTTGAAGAGTTGCAGGATCTTTGTGAGTGGAGACTACAACAGCATCATCGGCATATAGTATGATCTGCTCAGAGCAGTGGTAAGGAAGGGAGTTTAAGAAAAGGCTAAAAAGGAGGGGGCCCAGTATGGATCCCTGTGGGACACCCGAGCGAACAGGCAGGGTGTTAGAAAAAGCGTCTGCAATTTTAACTCTCTGTGACCAGTTTTCTAAGTAGCTTTTAAACCAGAGAGAGAGAGAGAGAGAAGAGTCAGGATAGCCCAGCATTCAGTAGTTGGTGTATTAGTAGTCCATGGTGTACTGTATCGAAGGCCTTGGAGAGGTCGACGAAAACAGCCCCAGTGAGAAGGCTGTTGTCAAGGGATTTGTGCAAAGCTCCAGTGAACTCAAGAAGGGCTGTGGTGGTGCTGTGACCTTTCCGGAAGCCGTGTTGTTGTGGCCAAGGTATATTGTATTTATCCAAGTGGTCGGTAAGTTGATCAGCCACGATGTGCTCGAGTGCCTTAGAGAGTGGGGCAGTATGGAGAAAGGGCGATAATTTGAGTGATTCATCTTGTCCCCACTTTTATGGACGGGTGTCACAGTGGCTGTTTTCCACAGGTCCAGGAATTTTCCACAGCTGAGAGAGAGGTTTAGGATTTTGTTAATGGATGAATTACCTTCATCGAGGGTGAGCAAGAAGCTTAAGATCCAGGGTGTCACTACTAGATCTAGATTTAGAGATATCTGCAGTAATATAGCGGCAAGCTTCATTCTAGTTCACCTCCCTGAAGTAGAAGAGGGGATGGTCAGACTGAGGGGCTTGAGGTATCAGGAGCAGGCCCCGTTTTCTAAAAAGTCAAGGGGTAGAACAGCACTAAAGTCTGAAAAAGCCGTGTTAAAGATGTTTACATCACCTTGGGGTTGAGGGTTGAGCATCCATCAACCATTAACATGGCCAGAGAGGTTTTTGGCTGCTTCACTGTGACATCCTTGATATTGTCCCAAAAAAGCACGACCATTTCCCCATGTATTGGTGAGAGTATCTTTGTAATAGGTGGATTTCATTAGCCGAATGGCTGTTGTGCAGGCATTTCATGCTTGTTTGTAATTTTGGATGTCCAGTTGTTTGCCAGTGGCCCTGGCAACTTCCCAGAGGTGATCCCTTAGTTTCAGCTGTGAGTGAAGAGCCACGGTGACCCATGGGTTAGAGAGAGATTTTGTTTTACGCCTTTTAGCAGGGGCAAAGAGGTTGCAGGCTTGTTGAAAATTGAGATGAAGTGATCAAGAGCCAAGTTAACATCTGTTGCTTCATGGATGGGTAGCCAGTCTTGTAGAAGCAGGTGTTGTTTGAGATGTGGAAGTTTTCCATGAGGAAGGACTCTGCTAGCGATAATTTTGGGAGGTGGCTTAAGAAATTTGTTAGACCATGCACACATGACTAGGGAGTGGTCACTGAGAGAGTCTGGGAGAATGGTCGTACGAGAAATCCTTGTGGGGTAAGTGGCAAGGACCCAATCCAAGAGGGTACTGGTGCCAGTCTTGTAGTCAATCCTAGTAGGAGAGTTTACCATTTGCGTGAGGTTAGCAGCTGAGATGGAGTCTTTATAGGCACTGGCGCTCGATGCTAACCAGTTTATGTTGAAATCCCCTAGTAGAATAAGTTCAGCTTTGGGAGGATGAGAGTTGATAAAGTTTAGGACGTCGTTGAATCCATGTTTAGAGTCCCTGGACGGGATGTATATGGAGACAATAATCAGGGCTTTATGGTTGGGACCTAGGATGATTTTTATTGGCTGAATCTGGGATGAGGCAGAAAGTGATGGAGTTGCTACAGGGTGCCAAGACAGGGAGTCTTTGATATAGATTGCGCAACCACCGCCTTTTTTGGATATCCGGTCCAGCCTGTGGACATTGTAGCCCTGTATTGTTACTGCTGAGTCAGGAACTTTAGATGTCAGCCAAATTTCAACCACTGCAAGGATGTCAGGGTTGTGTTGGCATATGAAGGCTTGGAGTGCATCCAGCTTTGGTAGTAGGCTGCAGATATTAATGGTTGCAAGGATAAGGGCACCTGGAATTTATGTGTGGCCTGAGCTTCTAGGGCCAGGATTGGGATGGACACTGCCTGAGATGAGAAGGAGGAGGAGTAGGAGTTTTAAGGAGCAAAGTTGCAGCTCTTTGAGAGATAGTTTTGATCGTTGTTTCTGGGAGTAGAAGTTGCAAGGTTCCAAGCGGTATCCTATATGGACTGCAACGTGGTACAGTGTAGAGAGGTGGCCACACTTGTTGAGAGTAGTGGTCGGGTTAAGTACAATAACAAGATAATACAAGACAATAATGACATATATTGGCAGGAGTACACAGTAGTACATACATTGGTAGGAGTACACACTAGCTGGAGCATAAAGAGCACGTCAGTTACATACACGTAATAACATAGCAATTAAATCAGACATATGACATCTTAACCAACAATGCTTTAGGGGAGAGGTGGTAACAGAAATATGCAGGATATATTGTCACCCTGTAGGCTGACTGCTGTGGGACAAGCAAGTGGAGACCACATCTCAGGAAGGACATAGAATGGAAGCAGTCCAGAGAAGAGAAACAAAAATGATACATGGACTGCACCACAAGCCTTATGAGGAAAGACTCAAGGAACTTAATATCTATTCACTGGAAGAGAGAAGGAAGAGCAAGTAAAATATTAAGTGGGTTCCAGGTGGTAGCCTTGGTAAAACACTGGCTGGATGACAGGATACAGAGCGTAATAGTAACTGGAGTCCAAAGTGAAGAAAGGGGGGTTACTAGTGGGGTACCGCAATGTTCAGTACTGGGGCCAGTCCTTTTTAATGTCTTTATAAGTGACATTGCAGAGATACTGGAAGGAAAAGAATGTTTCTTTGCAGATGACACAAAGATCTGCAACAGGGTCAATAAGCAAGGTGGGGTGGAAATAATGAAAAGGGACTTGGCAAGGTTGGAGGAATGGTCAAATGTATGGCAGCTTAGATTCAATGCAAAGAAGTGCAATGTAATGCACCTGGAAAACAAAAACCCAGGGGAAGTGTACACAATGGGGGGGGTGAGATACTGACAACTACAAAAATGGAAAGGGACCTGAGGGTAGTCATATCAGATGACCTAAAGATGGGCCAGCAATGTGAGAAGGCAGTAAGGAGGGCTGGGGGGATACTGGGATGCATAAGGAGAGGCATCACCAGTAGAAAACAAGAACTTGTTGGCCCTCTGTACAGACTGTTGGTAAGACCACATCTGGTGTACTGTGTACAGTTCTGGAGACCCCATTTCCACAAAGACATAGACAGGGTGGAGGCTGTCTGGGGAGGGCAACCAACATGATGCAGGGTCTGCAGCAGAAGACATTTGAAGAAAGACTAAAGGAGCTTAAGATGTGAACCCTTGAGGAAAGGAGGGAGAGGGGGGACAAGATAGAAACTTTCAAATACCTCAAGGGAATCGACAAAGTCCAAGAGGGTAGCATCTTTCAGAAAAAGAGATGTGCAAGAACAAGGGGGCACAATTTGAAGATAGAGGGGGGACAGCTCAGAGGTAATGTGAGGAAATATTTCTTCACATAGAGGGTTGTATATGCATGGAACAGCCTTCCTGAGGAGGTTGTAGGGTCAAAAACAGTGGGGGAATTCAAGAATGCATTGGACAGACATAAGGCAATTCTAGTGGGGGGTAGGAGGAAGTAGGCTGTTGGTTAACTAGGATCTGCAGCTTATTTGTTAGGTAGAGAAATTGGCAGGCTAGGTGGGCCAAGCGATCCTTATTTGCCATCAAATTCTATGATTCTATGTTTCTATATGATAGAGACTTCCAAATACCTTAGAAGAAAAAACAGGTACAGGAGGGGAGTAGAGAAGAAAGTGCACAAGGACTAGGGGACATAACATGAGGCTGGAGGGAGGGATGGAGGCTTACGGGGAATGCTGGGAAGTATTTTTTCACAGAAAGGGTGGTGGATCCATTGAACAGCCTACCAGCAGAGGTGGTAGAAGCAAAAACAGTATGGGGATTCAAAAGCGCATGGGAAAAGCATAAAGGCACCTTGCTGTGCAGCAGAGCACAGGAAAGGCAGTCCAGACCAGAGTAGGGATTCCCAAACCAAGTAGGAAATAAGGCAGACTAGGTGGATTGGTTGGTCCTTACCTACCCTCAGATTCTATGTTTCTATGTTAATATAGATAAACGTGTACCCTGAAATGTAGGAAAAGTTACTGATTTGTCTGGAGGTGACCCTAATAAAATTAGAAACCTTGTATAAAACTGTACTTGGTGAGTGGGCCTGCTTCTCCTGGATTTGCCTTTGATTGATACTGAGCCTTTCCCATGTATACCAATTTCTTTTTGACCGAGGTGGGCTGAGCCAGACAGTGGTTTCCCCATTCTCATTTCCAGCACATAAACATGACATACTCAAACATAAAATGTGTTATCTTCTTTAATGTATTAATCCACAATTCACACATTTATTCTGCAGTACAATGAATCACTGAACTGTAGAATGAATGTATAAATTGTGGATTAATGTATTGTACTGCAGAAAGAAATTCCACATAACAGATCACTGTGATCCTTCTGTGGATTTTTCTCCCAGTTTAATACATTACTCTACAGTTCATACATTCTTGCCACTGTTTTAATTCGGACATTCTGCAAATGTTGCCAAAGTGCATCCCAAAGTTTTGCAGAAGTGAAATTCAGAGTCTTGCGGTAATTCAGTGAGTAGAATTTTATTTTTGCACAGCAGTACCATGCATACTAGTGGAAACAATCAAGTAAAATTCTACAAATGGTAAGGAAGTCATGTTTGAGCACCGGTACAAAGAGGCACAGTTTCTAAAGAAACCCAGAGCCATAAAGTAATTTGAAGTCAAAGAGTTGAGGAGAGAGAGAGGCAGTAGGATAAGCAGATCCTGAATCAATGAAGGTACCAGTACTGTCATGTAACGTTTAGGACACACTAGTAAATCAAGTCCGAAGGAACTCATTTTCTTCTTTCCTAAGTTTTTTTACCTAGTTTACCTAGATTTTGGATTTCTGTATCTAGTGGCAGATCTGTCCAGGACAGAAGTCATCCGATTGAGTTAACAATTGCTTGAGCATGCAACTCTGCAGTTTTCATATCATCAATAAATCATTTTGTCAGAGTGACATAAAATACTTTGATGGCCACTGCTGAGTTAGGGCTCAGCAGTCTTGATGAAATGTTATCTTTTGTTGAAAAGAAAATTCTAAACTTTATCATTTTGAAGGTAGGGAGAGAATCATACAACATATACGTATGAACTTCTCCCTACACAAAATTAGTGTGTTGTCCGTAGTGCCACTGTCAGTAACACAGTAAACTCTTTGAAAATAGAAGAGTAAAACAGTTTGAGTCCTGTTTTGCCATCCTGCAGTGTATGGTTACTGTCACTTTGCTGGTTTAAACTTGATATGTGTTTTATTTTAATTTTACTATGTCTGCTTTGCAATTGTATAGCACCACAATGGTCCAGCAAACCTGATGATAAGAAAAACTATTTGTTTTCTTACAGTTACTGCATTATAACACCTTTTTCTTTACAAGGCAGGAGTTGCAAAATCAAGATGCGAGCTTCGGTTTGCCCATTATAACTTCAGAACTAATGGTGTAATAAGAATCATTTTGCTCTTTCAGTTGAAACTGTGCTTGTCATTATATTTTTTACATTCTCTGTTATCAGAGTAATGTTATATGATTTTTCCATTCACATGTTCTGCCTAGAGTGGTGGTTGTAATCTGCAATGTGGATCCTATATTTCAATACTTGTTCTTGATGCAGTTGAATCCCTAAATTGTAGCAGTTCACGCTGAAAGAGAAAATCTCATGAATTGCTACTACATCTGATAGTGCTAATTTGCTGTTTGTGAACCGGTGACTCATGATGTACAGTTCTCAATTGCAGCAATAGGAATATGTGAATTCATAAAATATAGAATAGTCTGTTGATGATCTTGATGCCAATATACATGGGAAATCATTTATTCCAATGCTGTTCAACTGATAGCAACATAAACAAGAAAAAATGTATTTACATGCGGTCTACTTATTAATGAACTCCTTTATCTGGTGATCATTTTTGGGGTGGGGTGGGAGCTGGCACACAAGTTTAGAAATGAACCTACAAATACCAATGATTTACTTATACTGTAACATCTAACGTCATGGCTTTTTTCTTAGTTCTCATTGCCACCACAAAAAACTATATAATCAAAAGTAAAACCTGCTATCTCTTTTAATACATTAGGCCACAATTCATTACATTCATTCTGCAGTTCAGTGAGTCACTGAACTGCAGAATGAATGTGCGAATTGTGGATTAATGTATTAAACTGTGGAAAGAAATTCTGCAGAACTGATCACTGAATGGTGGAATGATTACATGTACTGTATTAAACTGTGGAATGAAATTGCTCAGAACTATCGCTTCACAGTTCATGTGTATTATCTACACTTCAGTCAGACATGTTTACAGAATGGGATGAAAATTCACCAAACACATTTGGAAGCTTTGGATTTTGCCGAAGTCAGAATTTCTGAAAATTCCATGACATTTGAGAAATTTCATGACATTTCTACATATTTGGAATTTGCAGATACTGCCCAGCTATAATATGTGGTACAATATTGTATGATACTGTGTTTCTTTGACCATGTATTTATTCGTACAGTGATGATTTTTATTACTAGTATTTTTTGCATGTCCCATATTTTGCACAACCGCCCCCCCCCCATGGGTCACACCTGGAAAAGTGCTTTGGCTTAGTGTATTTCTGTTTGTGACCAATTTAAAACAGAAAGAAGGAAAGAAAGAAAGAAAGAAAGAAAGAAAGAAAGAAAGAAAGAAAGAAAGAAAGAAAGAAAGAAAGAAAGAAAGAAAGAAAGAAAGAAAGAAAGATGAATTAGGGGGGTTTTGCCAACCCATTACTAAAAACCATGCATAAAACAGTTTTGTTAGGCGTTTCTTTTTTGGTAGTGAGCTGCTTTCTGGCACTAGTTCCGCATGCCCTTGTATAACATGAGTAGGGATTTGCCTGCCCAATACTGAATGCATTTAAAACATCTTGTGAGACGCCGGCTCCATGGTGCCAGGAGATAGAGGATTGCCTGGTATGATGGCTACCCGGGTTCATGCCTGAGCCCAGGATGTCAGGAGAGGAGGCTGGCAGGTAGGGCTCAAGAGTGTCCCTTGGATGCTCTCCTCCCAAGGGGAGGGTTTCAGAGTGCATTGCCCTATAGTGGCTTCTTGCAGCCAGATTCAGCCTTGCGCTTTCCGGCATGGGTGAGAACGCCCCACTGGCACAAGCAGCAAGGATGCCACAGTGTGCCTCCTAGTGGTGCAGGGCAACAGAACATAGGAAAATGGCCACATGTGCTGGCCAGATGACGGTGACCCACCTTCTCTGGCCACAAAGCTGGGAAGCCCTCGAGTCAACCCCAGGGTGGCCAAGATATGAGAGGGTGCTGATAAGGCACCTCGATCTCCCCTCCCGGATGCTACCATGGGTAAGAAGACCTCCCCAATGATGGGATACATCAGGATGGTCAGCAGTGGGAGAGACGGATGTCAAAATGGGGGAATGGAGAGGATGAGGACTTGGCCTCCAGAAGAGAGGGCGGCTGTGTTGGAAGAAGGGGGCATAAACAAAGTATGCAAAAAAAACCAACCCAAAAAACATGTTGTGAGGTGTTTGCTTAGTGAGCTGTTTGCCAAAGCCAGTTTCACACACCTGTGCCCAGTTTTAGAAGGTCCTTTTCAGCCTTTTACTGGAACTATACTATATTAACAATGTTGTTATACATTTTTTTGTAAGGCACTACATGCCAATGCTATTTTCTCATACTTACACCCAATGTTAGTTAGACTTTGCCAGTCTATGACCAAAACCATAGAACAATGTCACTATGCACTTTTAGTTTAGTGAGGTGCCTGTAAATGCCAGTTGTGGGTACCGTGCCATACGGCAAGCAGAGAATCAATTGAGCAGGAAAAGGAGGAGGATAGGGTAGTGGAAGAAGAAGACCAAGATACAGTTTCAGGTAAGGTAATCAAACATAAGAGCTTTGCAACAGGAAAATGGAGGTGCTCTTGGTGAAAACAGAAACTTTACAACATCATAACCAGGCACTCACCAAACCACCAAAGAGAGAGGCTGAAGCTGCAGGATTTGAAGTATAAAAAACATTTATTAGGCACAAGAACAGTCTGACACGTTTCTGGTCACCATGACCTTTTCTCAAAGACTGTCTTTTTACTTTGTCTTTATACTTTAAATACTGCAGTTTCAGTTTCTCTCTTTGGTGGTTTGGATGAGTGCCTGGTTATGATGTTGAACAGTTTCAAGTATGTAGCAGAGTAATCAGTCATCAGTAGCAGTTCAGAAGAAGGGGAGAAAGAGGAGGAAGGAAATGTTTAGGCCCAAAAGAAACAGAAAAGAAATTAAAAACAGTTCCCAGAGAAAAGAGGAAGGGAGCAGCAGAACAAGTAACTTTTTTTTTCAAATTGTTTAACCAGGAGAGACACACTAAGCTGAAAGCTTGTTTACAGGCACGACCTGGAAGCACAGAGAAGTTAAGTGACTTGCTCAGGGTCACACATTGTAAGGCACTAGAACAGGAAAGCAGATTAGAATGAAGACAGCCAAGAACATGGTCCTGGGGTGGAGTACATTGATGATATGCCAGTGCCTAACATGGTGGAGGTACCGGGAGAAGAGAAGGATGATGATGACTAAGTCTCCAAAAGCTCCTAAGGGCAAGCCAAAAATCTGTGAAATCTCTAACCTCAGACATTTTTTAACTTTTAAGAGTCTAACAGATATATATTTTGTATTCTGTTCAAGAAGAAACTTAGTAATGGAATGGAAGGTGCTTGCTGGTGCCAATCAACAGCATTTAAAAAAAGTGTCATCTAGTTGAGTATCTGGATTTACTCAAACACAACAAACTAATATACCAAGAGGCAGGGAATAGAATACTAAGGATCCTCTGGAACAATCTCTTGGAAGAGTTTGTGGTAAGGAAAGTCATTAGCCCTGAACCACTACATTGTGCTGCCTAGGAGGCAGTATAGTGTACTAGTTGAGGGAGCTGGAGACCTGGGTTTGAATCACATCAGCCCCCCCTTGCATACTGTGTGACCCTGAGCAACTCACTTAACTTCCTTGTGCTCCCAGGTTGAACCTGGAAACAAGCTCTGGCTTAGTGTGCCTTTCCTGGTTAAACAATTCCCCTCCCCCTTTACCCTTCCTTTTGCAATACAGAAATGCTACCATCTACCACACATTATTTTACTCTTTGAGGGACACATCTCTCATCTACTTTCACCCCTGGCAGCAAAGTACAGCAACTGACATAGCCTGGCATGCAGAAGCCCATTAAAAGCACGTAAATGTCTCAATCAGCAACTACAGAGAGTGCAGAAATACACAACCAACTTGCTTGAGGTCACGAAAATAATGAATGTAATTGGTAAGATGATGGCCATTATTGTCCTGACTTTCTCACTTGTCAGCAATGGTGGTTTCAAAGCCCTGAGGAAAATTGTTGTGCTGAGGATCCAGCTCCCTCTGGAAAATATAGTTTTAAAGCATTGCCATCCTATGATTGTGCATGGCTGTCTGTAATATACAGTGCATGAATGATGTGCATTAGATGTCTCTTGGATAATCATGAGTGTCATCTTGTAAAGTTCTTTGAGTTATGTTCTTGATGTTCCAAACCATTTATTTTTTAATATCAATCAGAAATCACCCATAAGAAGACAGAATTCATGTCCAGGGAGATTTCTGCTGCATGGAATCGACCCGTTCAGCTCTTCCAGACTGTGGACAGACTGTGCAATCCAGTCTGTTTCCAGCTCAGAAGGGTATTTTCTTAGGCTAAATGTGAGGAGCCAGCTCGATTATTGCGGATAAGGTTGCCAGCATCTGGTCTAGCATTGGCTGTACTCTCCCTATGAGGAACTGTGGAGGTCGGCAAGAGATGATGAACACTTAGTCTGTCTGGGTGGACTTTAGCCAGCTGGAATTCATATACATTGTGCAGATCATCCAGACATTGCGCCCAACCAGCTGTAGTTTGGATCCAGCCCTACACACCTATTAGTGGACTGTGTAGATGTCATCTGCCCAGTCCTAGCTCAAATTGTCTGGGGATCCTTGGAGAGGAGTGTTTTTCCAGATCACCTTAAGGATGTGGTCATATGACCACTCCTAAAAAAAAATTCCTGTATCCAGGATGCCCAGCTAACTACAGGCCTGTCTCTAACCCTCCTTTTGCCAGGAAGGTTATTGAGAAGGTGGTTGTGTTGCAACTGGATGATCACTTTGTGACCCACAATGTCTATGATGCTCTCCAGTCTGGATTTCAGAAGCAACATAGTACCAAGACTGCACTTGTCTGGGTATTGAATGACCTCCTAATAGTGAGGGATCGAAAAGGAATGTACCATCTTGATCTCTCTGCAGCATTTGACACCATTGACCATGGTGTGCTATTGGAGTACCTGCACTGGCTCTGTGGACTGTCAGTGACAGTCCTAGAATGGTTTTGATCTTTCCTCACAGGCAGGTTTTAGAGGGTGGTCACTGAAATTTATTGTTCTGATGCCCTTCCCCTGACCTGTCATGTCCTGCAGGGCTCCATATTGGTGCCCATGTTGTTTGCAGTGTACATGCTGCCATTAGGAGATATCATTAGTTGATACAGTTTGAGGTTTCACTGCTATGCAGATGATATGCAACTGTATTTGTCCTTTCTACCCAAACAAGGGGATGCAGTCTCTGTGCTTAACAACTGTCTTGCCAAGATCAAGGACTGGATGAGCACCAGCTGGCTGAGACTGAACCCTGACTAGACCGAAGTGTTGGTTGTGGACCCTGGTCATCCAGGGGTGGGTTTGGGGGCTGGGCAGGCATTGGGCATATGGCTTGACAGCATATAGCTTACTACCTCTGACCAGGTACACAGCTTGGGTGTTATTTTTGATGATAGCTTGACCCTGAAACCTCAGGCATCTGCCGTTGTCAAATCCTCTTTCTACCATCTGAGGAACATTGCTCGAGTGAAACATCTGGTTCCTTTGGATGACCTTCCAGCATTGGTCCACACCATCATTTCCACCCGCCTTGACTACGGCAATGCCCTCTACCTAGGGCTTCCAGGGGTTGATATCCACTGCTTACAACTAGTATAGAATATGGTAGCCAGGCTATTGACTGATACATCTAGGACCAGTAATATTACGCTTATGCTGTGTAGACTCCACTGGCTGCTTGTTCCAAGGTGGATCACATTTAAGATCAGTCTTCTGACCTTTAAAGCCCTACACAAACTGAGACCCAGCTACCTGCAAGATCTCTTGACTCCCTACTGCCTCCTCCGCCCTCTCTGATCTACCGATGAGGGATTGCTAGAGATTCCCAGGGTATGTTTGAAGACATCTGGTGCTTGTGCTTTTTCTTTTGCCGCCTCTACCCTGTGGAATTCTGTACCTCATTGGTTGAGAGAACGCCTGACTGTCGAGAGATCTAAGTCAGAATATAAGACGTATCTTTTTCAGATGGCTTTCCCAGATGATTTTAATTAATTTATACATCTGTAATTTTATAAATTTATTTGTTTTATGGTTTCACCTGTAAAGTGCCTTGGTTTCAAGAAAGGCACTATATAAATAAAGTTTGCTTTGCTTTAATAATTTTTATGTTTTGACAGGATTTTCTTATTCCCTCATTCTCCTATTGTAGTCCTGTATAGGATTATGCTCCTAACCATCAAATATTGTTTTAAAAACTGAATGTACAGTAAAAAAAAAAAACAGCAACCCCCCCATGATAGTTCCACCTACCACCATGTTTCTGTGTCCGTCCCTGCTAGTGCTGGCCTAAGTGAGGTCAGATATTGAGTGATCATTAAGGATACCATGCAAACTGATTTGTTATTCTGCCTTGCAACATTAATAACATAGATTGCTACACCTCCTTCTACCTGGTGGCATGCCCTGATTGCTCCAATGTCTCTAATACATTTGGTGATGTGGTACACTGATGCTAGGGGCAAATAATTTAGACAGGATTTCAACTATTATTCCCCCCCCTCCCAGATTATAGATGGGTAAGGAGGGGGTATATAGCATAATCATTGCATTTTAGGGACTGGGGATTAGGTTAGGCAGGGAGAGTATGACTTCCAAGATATCTTTGTTTTTAGTCATAGTGGCTGGAGCCAGCATAGTGTTGTTTTTAACCCTGCATACTATGGAACAATAGGGAGGGGGTGGAAGGCAGGAAAATACTGGGATGAGGATGGAGTGGCTAAGGGACAAGCCCTGGACACCTAGGTAGGGCTAGAGGTTTTTGATATATTTTAAATGTTATTCCTAAGTTTTGGCTCAAAAATAAACAACAAGGACAGTAATTAATAGCTGCGCATTTGAGGTGCTGAGTACCAATTATCACAGAATAGTCAATAAAAGGTAATTACACATCATTAGTATCAGCAAAGATTTTTTCTTAACTATGTTAATGGATACATGGAACAAATAAAAAGGTAAATTCCTTGACAGTTCACATGGTTCTATTTATTCAGTTCTTGTTTTCTGTATTGCACCCAGTAATCTTTGCTGTAACCAAAGAGTGGCTGTTCTCAGGGCAGTACATATTTAAGCTATGTCAATGACTCAATAGGTAGCACACTGTATTCTGGGGCTGGAAGATCAGACAGTTGTAGGTTCTAGCCACACATCATGAACTTGGGTTGATATCCATAACTGACACTGTACTGCAGTATGAGAGGGTGCTGCATTGTTGAGGTGCCATCCCATGGATAAGCCACTAAAATATTGTCCCTTCTGGCCATCTATAAGCATTGTCCAGACAGGAGTTAAAGATGTTATGGCACTTATTGAGGGTAGAGGGAGATACCACTGAGTCAAGGCTAACACTCCCCTACATCAGTAAAAGAGGCCCACGTAGCCCCCCCCGATGAATCTGGAAATGAGCTATTGTAGCTCAGTGTGTCTTTCCTGACTAAACGTTACAAATAAATAAATAAGTCATGTATGGTTTCGCTTATTTTATATTCATACTCCCTTATACCCATTAACAAAATCCAAGGAGGAGAAGGATCTGGGAGAGCTGGTAACCAGGGAGATGAACCACTTTGCTCAGTGCAGGAAGGCAGCAGCAAAGGCAAACAGGATGCTAGGATGCATAGCAAGGGGGATTACTTCTAGCAGTGGGAAGGTCATCTTGCCCTTGTACAAGGCCCTGGTGAGACAGCACCTAGAGTACTGCATGCAATTCTGGCACCCCTACTTGAAAAGGGACATTAAACTACTGGAGGGGGTACAGCGGAGGGCTACAAAAATTATCCTGAGGCTGGGGGACAGACCATATGAGGAGAGACTGAGAGAGCTCAATATGTATACCCTGAAGAAAAGAAGGGAAACAGAAGATATGATTGAGACCTCCAAGTGCCTGAAGGGTTTGAACAAAGCAGACACCAGATGTATGTTCAATCTGAAAGGCAGAAGGGAAACCAGGGGACACTCTATGAAGCAGGAAAGGGGCAGGTTCAAGAGGGAACTGAGGAGGTGCTATTTCACAGAAAGGGTGGTGGCAATATATATTTATAAAATAGGTAGGGAAATTGCTTGGAACCTATTGGAGGATGACCATCACATGACCATGTGTATATCAGAGCGTGACTGCACACCTGCACTTTTACCCCCTATAAAACAATTTTACCATTTTATAAGATAGATAACCCACTCTAGGATGTGCAGTCATGCTCTGATATATGCATGCCTTGGGGGTTGATGCACTCAGCCTGCAGCCTTATGCGCGCAAAACACACCAAGGCATGCGTATATCAGAGTGCAACCGCACACCTAAGAGTGGGTTATCTTTTATATATATATACATGTTTATATTTATATATAGATATATAGATTTTTTTTTTGTTCATTTGTTTTTTTACAATTCTGTTTATTCTCTGTTGCAGGCCACTAACCCATCAGCCAACGTTAGTGGACTTGGGGTCATTCTAAAACTTATGGCACTATACGTATCACAGCAGAACCCTAGAGTGAGCTCAGAGGCTTCATCCTTCAGTGACCCCTGATATTCCTCCATTTTCACCCTTCATTACCTGAGACCACAGAAGCAGTGATGCATGTGTGTGTGGAGGTGCACAGGCACAACACAGCTCCAGTCAACAGCTCCTTCTGCCTTCCCTTGGTCTAGTGCCAGTGTTCCTAGGCTGAGATACATCTACCTGGCCTCCACCAAGGGGCAGCCAAGTTCCAAGGAGACCCTATCCATCCTCCCGAGGTGGAAGGCTACCAGTTGGCAGCTGATCAATGTCCTCTCCCTCCCCCCTTCTGACCTCTGATGACCTGGGCTCATTCTCAAACCCAGGTTGCTGGCATGGCATGAGGTATGGCATCCAGCACCTCAACCCTCAGTGCCACCGGGTTGGCCCAAATAAATATATATGTTACAAAGAAATTATTAATGAGACATCATTAGTGGTTAAAAAAAATAACGTGAATTCTCTTAACTATTTTTGATCTGTAGTATTATCTGAAAATGGTGACATGGATACCAGAAGAATTGCCAGGCAATTTCAATATGACAACATGACGGCTGAAAGCCCAGCCTGCCGAGGTAAAATTGTGGGTAGATTACTGAAAGTAGACACTACAACGTCACTGATATAGGAAATGATCATGTTTAGCACTGAGGAGGTCTGAATACTATCTAGAATGCTCTAGCTATTTTGAAGGGGAATCAGTAATCTTTATCTCTGCTGTGGGGGGGGGGGGCTGTGATTTTGGATGTATAGGAAGGAGGGTTATTGTTTTTCTGTTAACTGCCATTTATAGGACTACTGGTGGTCAGCTGGAATCTGCTACACTGTAGTGGGGAGACTGTCATCCTCAGCACTGCGGGAGGGATGCAGACATCCTTAGCACTGTGGAAGGAAAACAGCCATCCTTAGCACTGTAGGGGAAGCTGTTATCCTTAGCACTGCAGAAGGAAGACATTCATCCTTAGCACTGTACATGGGAGCTGTCATTTTAAGCACTTTAAAAGGAAAACAGTCAAAACAACCAACCTGAACTGTAATCCTTATCACTGTATGAGTGAATCAGTTCTTCTTACCACTGCAGGGAGAAGCTGGCATCTTTAGCACTCTTGGAGAGAAGCAGGTGTCCTTAATACTAGATCAGGGAAGCTGTAGTCCTTAGCAGTGTATGATGGTAGCAGTCATTTTCAGCAGTGAATGAAGGAAGTTGCCATCCATTGTATTATAGACAGAAACTAGTAATCCTTACTGCTTTAGGGGTGGGAACAGTCATCCTCAGCACTGCAGGAAGGAAACAGCCACCCTTAGCACTGTAGTGGGAGCTATCATCATAAGCACTGAAGGCAGGAAACAATTGTTGGTAGCACAATGGCAGAAAGCTATCTTTCTGAGGACTATATGAGGGAAACAGTTATCCTTGAACTGTAGAGGGTTGTCATTAACATCTTACCATGAAGCTGACATCCTTAGCAATGTAGGAGGGAAACTGTCATCTCTATTGCTAGTGGAAAGAAAACGGTTTCATCCTAGGTCTGTCAGCAGGGTAAAGATGTAATTTCTTTCACTGTAAGAGGGTAGCACCTGTTCTGAATAGTCCACGTCTAACAGAATGTAGCACCTTTTGAAACATTTCCTTGTTAGCTCATCCCCCATGCACTCATGTGCATTTGCATACCCATGGTGCTTTGTGCTGAGCTTGAGGATTTTGATTTATGTATTTTCTGAATCCACACAAATTGAAAGTATCTGTCTTTTTATATCATGTATGCATCCCATATATTGTTCCTCATCTTTCTAGTCAGCATTTAAATGACTTTATTTCTTTCCACTCACTATGACAATAAAAAAAAACAACAAATGTATCTGCTTCCAGAATTCAGATGATTTACTTGTGCAGAATGACATAGATGAGATGTCATAATTAATTTCTATGTAAGTTCTGGTTTTGTTTAGGGTACAGTGAAGTTTGCCACAACCAAGCTCAACTCTGTAGAATTCTGCAGTAGTGTTCCGTGCAGTAACAATGCAGTTTCCATCAGAGTTAGTCCCTTTTGTCATGCAGGGAAACTGTGACACTGCACTTGATCCTAGCAGGCTTCACTGAAGGTTGGTACCTGTCATCTGATTGGTACATTGATTTTAAGATTGAATGGGATGTTATGCTGATATGGTGACCAGGATAGGGCAATATGAATGCATCCAAAAGGGGATTCAGCTACTGTACATAGAACTTCCGAATAGCTTCAAAATTAGGTGCACACATATGAAGGGCCAGTGGGAGAAAATTATTACTCCTCATAGTAAAGGTGGACTAGGATGTCCTGACCCTGACTCATATGCAATGGGCCATTATGGGACATTATTATGGAAATGGCCTTTTTTCCCCAAAACTGAATATTAAATTATAAATAAAATAATTAAACAACATTCACCAATCTATATACTGTAGGAATTGCAAATTTGATTATTAATGTACCAAGAAGTTTGCTCAGTGTTCCACTGATTAAATATGTGTATGTGGTGATACAAAAGACTAATAGATTCCTTACCCAGGACAAGATTCCCTGGCTGTATCTATTCATATGGAAAGGTCATGTATTATGGCCCAAAGGCTGTCATGTTGGATTGGAAGCCAAAATGCAGAACAGATATTATTCAAGAAAGGATATTATAAATCAGGGTAAATTTCCTGAATTCGAGGATTCACCTTTTTCAAGATACAATAAAGGAAAAAGTTCATTTTTCGTCTACTTGAAAGTAAAATCTAAATTTCAACAAATAGCAAAAAGATATCAGGCTAGAATAGATATGGACTATAGTAGAATTGTAGAATACCATACAAAGATGATTTTTAAAGGAGAAAAATCTTTTGAACTCTTTCTATATAAATATAGCTAATAAAAATTATAAAATAAACTATAACTCACAAATTAAGTGGAATAGAAAACTTAACTCAAAAATAACTGACCAACAGTGGTTAAATATAAGAATTCTAGCAAATAAAAATTATATATCGGCCCATAATAAATCAAATCAAGTTAAGATTAATGAGAGGGCATATTTAACACCTCTAAATATAGCCAGAATGGCTAGCAGCCTATTTGTAAAATGTTGGCATAAATGTAATCTGATAGCAAATATAGAACATTGCCTCTGGAGTTGTCCAAAACTTATACCATGGTGGCAGAAGATGAGAATATTAACTGAGCAAATTCTTCTAACTAAATTACAATTGGATCCAGTTATATTTTTATTCAATTATGCACCAGATCTGGATGAGACAAAAAAAAAATGTTAGACCTAGCCACTAAGACTACTAAGACATTGATACCGGAAAGATGGAATGCTGAGCAAATTCCAATATTTGAAAAACAAAGATGGTGGAATCTAGTTAAGGAAACATTAATACATACAAAATTGTGGTGGGACATCCTAGAATATGAAAATGACATACTAGGTATAGGTTGGAGAACAATCAAAGATAATCTTCCAGATATTCCTAAATTAAATGTATAATAAAGTTGTAAATGTTATATTGTATAAGTTCCAGATATTTACACTGAGGTGATTATGTTAAATTAATATTGTTCTTGTGTACTGTAGCTAACCATTGAATGAAATTGAAAAATAATAAAACATGTTATAGAAAAAAAATGAAGGGGTCAGTGAGGAAATGCAAATAAATGGATCAAATACTGTAGGCAGTGGGTGAAATAATAGAAAATATTTTTTGTTTAATTAATTTTCATTATTGCTGTTATGACAGATTTGACATTCGGGACCCGTGAAGAATGTCTTATCGGAATCCTTCAGTGTCATGTCTCAAATGAATCACACTGTGAATCAGGTACAAGTAGAATTACCTCATGATAAAATAATTAATAATGTCTGACAGAAATGAGAAAATGTTTTATTTTATTCTGATATATTCATTTTCTTTTACAGGCTAGGCTCACTGGAACCAGTTTTTTTACAAACGTAACCCAGATGTCAATGATACCATGTTTCTGTTAGACTACATGTTACTTTTGAGTGACCACAAGATTGTCTGAATTTGTGTCAAGAGGGATATAGAGAACTTGGCAATAAATGTGTCAGATTTGAATACAGAAAATTGGGGTTTATTTTGATTATTTTTTTAATTTATTTTTTTTTTACAGAAAAAAAGGCACCTTTAACTTGGAAAAAATGCATTATTGGAACCATCAAATCTTATGGCTTAAACAACTCATGCTGTGGAACAAGTAAATATCTTCTATTTAACATGTAAAGGGGGACTGACATGGTGTCACAATGGAGGTGGACAATTTATTCCTGCTGAAAAATTTATTTTTAATATCCCACCAAAATTGGCTCTTTTTAAAACAGCATACCATTTTTGTTTGTTTGTTATTCTTCACCTGTGTGTTTTCTGACTCTCCAAAGTACAGCACAATAGAATATTTGCACTGATCATTTTATGTATTCATAATATTTACATAAGAATGGCATTGGATAGGGGCCATGACATGGATTCACTCTACTTTAACTTCAGCAAGACTTTCTGTTGTGTGCCTCACAGATGATTGCTGAGAAGAGGAAGGATCTTGGTGCAGCTAGGGATATAGAAAGATGGGTAGGTAACTGGTTAAAGGGGAGGAAGCAGAGGGTTGTGGTTAATGGTGTTAGATCAGAAGAGTGGGTGGTCAAAAGTGGGGTACAACAGGGGTCTGTCATTGGCCCCGTCCTGCTCAATATGTTCATCAACAACATTAGAGAAGAAATCTGGTCTAGTATGGCAATGGCCTTGGTGGGGTTCACACATATGGTACATGGGGCCCTTGATAAGGGTTACTTTGCTGAGGCCATTTTTGTGGCCTTTGACCTTGTGATTTGTGATTTGTAATTTGCTTTTTGCTTACCCTGCACAAACTGGGCATGTCTACGGTCACTCTTGGCTTGTACTGGAATTACCTCTCTGGTCAAATGCAAACTACAAAAATAAAGGGTCACCTATCTCCCCTGTCTTTCATGTCACTGGGTGTTCCCCAGGGTTCTATTTTGGGTCCACTTTTATTTAGTTTATTCCTGAACACAACACCATCCATTTGTAAAAGTTCTAAGATGTTTCTTTATACCACTGAAACAGTGATCCTCATGAGCAGTCCAACCTCACCACCATCCTGGATCTATTGGTATCAAAAGTTGTTGACCTACAAAAATGGTTCCTTATAAACAA
The DNA here is from genome assembly GCA_016271365.2 of Neoceratodus forsteri. Lineage (NCBI taxonomy): Eukaryota > Metazoa > Chordata > Ceratodontiformes > Ceratodontidae > Neoceratodus > Neoceratodus forsteri. Next base: position 650,607,544 of record CM057450.1, on the reverse strand, counting down.
TCTGGTTTTGAATGCAAAAAAATAAAACAACTAAATAAATGGTATAACACAACAAAAGAAAGAAGTTGCCTGTTGAACCAGTCCTTTCCCTGTGCACTTTAAAGGGGGTTGAAATTGAAGAGGTGAAGGAATTTAAGTACCTTGACCTCATCCTGGACAGCACACTCTCCTTTGAACAACATATGCACTTTATAGTAAAAGTAATTCACCAAAGACTAGGTTCACTATATAGGTTAAACTCACTATTGTCCCCACTACAATGATGCTTCTGGCACAGAGCTTCCTTTTACTGGTAATTGACTATGGTATACTATTTTACTGATCTGCTGGAGAGGTGTTACTGGCTGCGGTGAGGACACTCTATCAGGTGGCAAGATTTGTAACTCAGTTGCCACATTGCACTCACCACTGTGACTTGTATAAACCAGTGGGATGGCTTCTGTTAGAACAAAGGTACTTATTTAATTTAGGTACATCTGCAAAAAAAAAAAGTTACTCTTGATCTCATTCCTTTATCACTTCATTCAGTTTTTAAAAAACATATTAGGAGCATCTCCACTTGATCATCTTTTTAGTATCAGTTTACTGTTCCAGGATGAAAGCATCAAGTTGGTCAGAAAATAATGTTTTACAAACTGCCATCTTTTTACATTTCTCCACCTTTATCTTTATTTGATAATAATGGTAATACAGCTGAGTTTTAAACATGCTTGAAAACATTACCTCACTTTTAAATGTCAATGTGCATGCTTCTCTGGATGGACATACTTGACATTGTACTCATATATGTATGGTTGTATTACTTGGATTGTTTGTCACATGTATGTTTTGCACTCTGTTATGTTCTGGTCATCCGTGTAATTGGGTCCCTTGGTCTAAGGTCTTACTAGACTGTAAATAAACAAAGCAAACAAATCTGTGGCAGGTTGTGTCTCTTTGCAGATGACACTGAGCTCTGTGGGTGTGTGGACAGCAATGAGGGAAGCAGGGTAATGCAGAGTGACCTGCAAAGACTAAAGAGGTGATCAAAGGTTTGGCAGTTTAAGTTCAATGCAAAAAAAGTGCAAGGTGATGCACCTAGGGAACAAGATTCCAGAGACAGAGTCCTGGATGGATGGGGGTAAGAGCTAACTGTATGTCTGAGGAAGGGGACTTAGGAGTTATCATTAGTGACTCCCTCAAACTATTAAGCCAGTTCAACAAGGCCTATAGGAAGGCAAATAGGATGCTGAGATGCATCAGAATGGTTACTGTCAGCAGAAAAAAAGAGTTAGTACTACCTCTTTATAGAGGAGTGAGGCTATACCTACAGTACTGTGCTCAGTTCTGGAGTCCTCACCCTGGGAAAGATAAAGACAGGTTGGAGATGGTGCAGCAAAGGGTGACAAAGATGATTCAGGCCCAACAGCGAAGTCTTATGAGGATTACCTCAAGGCACTGAACATGTACTTACTGGAGACCAGCTGAGAGAGGGGAGATATGATAGAGACCTTCAAGTTTATGAAAGGAATAAACAAAGTGAATGACAGAGAATTATTTAGCATGAGTAATGGTTCAAGGTCACAAGAGCATTAGTGGAAACTGACAGTTGTGAGGATCAAGAGGGATATGAGAAAGTATAATTTTAAAGAAATGATGGTGGAACTATTGAATAGTCTACTAGCCTAGGTGGTGTGTGCCAAAACCAATTATGGTTTCAAGCACGGCGGACAGAGTGAAGGGTATAGTGGTTACTCACACAAGAGTGACAGGGAGGGGAATAGGAAGGCAGGAGTGCTAGAATTCTGTAAGGACAATAGGTCGAGAGTGTTAGATAGGTAACCATGGATAGGCTAGATGGACTTTTGGTCTTTTTCTGCACTCATTGTCTATATTTCTGTCTTTGTAGACTAAGCTGAGACAGCTTATTTTGTGGTGCTTTGGGGGGGTTACATTGACTTGTTTAATTGACAGACAAAATGTTGGCCAGGACACTGGGAGGAAAATCCTCTACTGATATGTGCATGATATATCTTCTGGCTTAGTAGCCATGAGAACTGAGGAGTACAAAGCAATCACAAACATAAACAGCAAAACAATACATTTTGTAATAGGCTGGGTTGTGAGAGAAAATTGTTAATGCAAGAATATTTTTATTTTGAATTCTCTTATGTTATGGCTCTTTAGAAGAAAGATATTAAAAACTGGCAAGAACCATTATGTGCACAAATAACATACAAGGAACTAGTTTTAGGAATTTATCGGGCATCAAGAAGGAAATGTGACGCTCACACTTTGCATGTGATTCTTATAGTCTTTAAATACTGTAGATGGTGGAACAGATATTCTTGGGTGTTACAACAAAAGGTAATAATGCACATAGACTTAATTAATGTGATAGTTACTGCACTCTGACAAATTAAGAAAACAAATGAAATAAAATTCTCCTTCATGAATTAAGGATTTGTGGAGGCAATGTAACTTTTTCCTTTTTTTTTTAAAAACATAATTTTATTATTTCGCAAATAAAAGAAGAATTAAAAATTAAATACAATAATACAAATACAATACATAAAATCATCATTTTTTAATAGTACCTTAATACATAATACTTAATTATTACAGTAGTACAATACAAGGTCCCTCCCTCTCCCAAATAACTATTAATTCTCAAATACTAATAATAGTGCTAAACACTCTCTAATCTCTCTCCAGTGCTTGTCCTCACATATATAATCATTATAATATTTTTCCCATAGTTGTTCAAACTGGAGTGTTTCAAAAACCAAATACATCCATTTATAAGAGTCAAACTTTCCAAAGGACTCAGCATTCCAGCTAGCTAAGATTAACCTTTTAGTAGACATAGTAGGCAAAGAACATATTTTCTCTTCTTTTTTGATAGGTCTAAATCTTGATAGCCATTCAATATCATATGTTTAAAGGTGAGGGTAATTTTTATCTTCAGCCCTATCTCTAATAGTGATCTAGTTTTTGACTACCATTCCAGAGGCACTGTAACTTTTTATGATACACCTGGCAATTTGAATCTTTCCACTTTGCAGGACTTCAGTTTTGTTTTCTTTTCAAATATTTTGAGTTGCTAATTATACACTGACACTGTACTGTAGAAAAGAAGGGTTTTGTGAACATCCACTCTGTTATGTCTTTCAGAAACTTATGAAATGTATGATAATTTTCCAATATGCTTTGTTATTAATTTTATTCTTAATAAAATTTCCCTTCTCTTACAATTGGAATTGCTAGATGTCCTGGTGGAACTATACAATTCCTTGCTGTAGAATAACATTTTGGGGCAAACTATAGTACAGGGAATATTAATTCTGCTACATAAAAAAGGATAAGGAGGACTTTTACAATTGGAGACCCCAAAGTTTGTTAAATGTTGATTTGAAAATGTTAATGAATATTCTGCGGAAATGTCTGGCTGCTGCACCAGTCACCATGATATTGCCATTTCAAACATGTGCTATTGAAAACAGGAAAATCCAGGCCAATTTGTTCTTGATCCAGAAACTAGCTGAACAGGGGAAACAGGGAAAACTGAAGGGTCTTCTTCTGGCCTTGGACATGGAGAAGGCCTTTGACACAGTTTATTATAATTATCTGTTTAAAATGTTGCTTAAATACAGTATCCCAATACCATCTGTAGAGTGGATATGTTTTCCTGTACGACACTGGCTCCATGTTCATCGTAATTAATGGGAGAAATGAGAAGGAATTGCCCCTTTGCTCTGTGGTTTGTCTGGGGTACCCCATGAGCCCGATGTTATATCTGTTTGTTTTGGATCATGTTTTAAGAAAAATAACTCATGATGCATTAATTGTGGGTATTGATACCTAGCTGAGCAACCTGCCATACAAGTCTGCTGCATATGCAGATGATATATGCCTGGGTTCCATGTCTAAAGGGTGAACAAATAGCAGTGACCCATCACAATAGCACTGAACCCACAGGGCAAACACTTTTCAGAAAGTGTTTTTTTGTGGGGGGGCTCCACCCCTCACACTCTCCCATGTGGGGGGTTGTGCCCCCAAACCCCCTTTATTTGGATTCCTACTCCAGGGAGGTGCAAGTCAGGGATGGGGGCACAACCAAGGTCACTATAAAGTGTTGGCGAAATTGTTCCTTCGCCCTTTTGACAGTTCGCCATTCTTGGTTCACCCTTTTGACATGCTACCGTATGGCTGCTGTTGAAATATGTTACCTCAGTACAAAGGATGTTTGCACATTTTTAACAGCTTGCACTTATGTCTCAGTCTAAGCTGAACTTTCAGACAAGTTCTGGCATGCACTTATGGGGGCATTATTGGAGGTGTAGCCTTTTTGGATGGTCCTATAAAAATTTTGGGGATATGATTTGGTAACATTGACATGGCCAGTTATAACTGGTAAAATGGAATTAGAACTACTGAGGTACAAGTTATGTGGTGGTGTAAATTACCTATGTCAAGACATAAAAGGGTATACTTGATTAAAACTTCTAATTCCTGTATTTTTATAAATCAGATGTATTTTTCCCCCAGCTACAGAGATTTAATTTCATTTATTTTGAAATCGTAGTTAAGTACTCTGGAATTTACATTCCAGTTTCAGGTACGACCTGAAGTCAGATAAAGGTACAACACACAAATATACATGTTTTGGCAACATAAAAAATACAGAAATAACAATAATACAGTACATTCATTTACATACGCATTCATTCAGACTTTTAAAATAATTAAAAGCTGCCATGTTGAAGGTATTAACAGATGTAGCTTGCTTAACATGGAGAGGAAAGGTGTTCAGGACAGAAGCAGCACAGTAGGCAAAAGTTCTCTTGCCTGTGTTTGATCGTCCAAGAGGCAAGACCAATTGAGACTTTGCAGCTAATTGTGATTTGTAAATGGAAGAATATTTGGTAAGGGAATTTCATAAAGTGACTGGAATTCCTGTTTTTATTATTTTTAATGTAAAATGGGACATTGTAAGCCTAAAATTACTCTGTAGAGGAAACCAGTTGAGTTGATTCAGTATTTGGCAGAGGTGTGTGCGATGGGGAGCCAAGACTGCAAATTTCCCTATTTTTTGTAGTAGTGTTTCTTTTCTAGATGCAGTACTAGCAGGAGCAGTATCAATAATCAATGATGCATAGAGTAGTTCAACACTGGGAGGACATTTTGTTGAGTGATAGCAAGACACGTTTCTTTTGTTAAAACATTTTTTTAATCGGTATAATGTTCCTATTTTTGCATTTATCTTAGAAGTGACTTTGTCCATATGAACATTGAATTTTAGAGATGGCTCCAAAGTAATACCTAGATATTTAAACAAATATACAGTCTCAATTGGACTACCCCCATGTAAGCAAACTGTAAAGTCACTTGAGTATTTTTTTTTTTTATTTTAACATTGGATCCAAACAACATAGCTTTAGTTTTATTTTATTTAAAACCAGATTGTTCTAACAAAACCAATCTTGGATTTTTGCAGACTCACGACTTAGTGTAGAATTGACTTCTAGAACAAATGTAATAAGGGACATTAATGCTGCATCATTTGCGTAAAGATGCATAGAGATGAAGACTGCCCTTTACAGTATCTGTTTTAGGCTACTGTGGGGCAGTCATCAGAATCCTCTTAAGAGAAGTCATATGTACTGAGATAGTGGAGGGGGGGAGTGTCCATGGTAAAACTGGCATTGATTTTCTATTGTATCTTCTTTAGTTTCAGTGACTGGCCACTATTTTTCCCAATATTAAATATGGGCTTTCACTTGTTTAAGTCAACATGCCAACCTCTTCTACCTGTGTGGGAACAACAAACTTAAAAATGTCTGGGGCCCTGTTTTTTCCAATGGTACCTTACATGCAATATGGTTTTCAAAACATGAAGACCTGGACATTGACCCCAAACCTCATCCAAGAGAACACAGGCAGGAAGTTGAATAAAATGGTCTTAACAGACTATTTCTTTATTTGTCCAGTATTTGACCCAAAGTTTGGGATTTCAGAAATGACGATCACTAATCAACTGGTAGATGATGCTATACCATGGAAAGTGTGGGACAGAGTGTGTCTCTTTGCTCATAGGAAGTTAAATTTCAAGGGCCATGCCAAGCACAAAAGTCTAGAAGAACAGGGCTGTCTACAATCTGAGTGCTATCAAGAAGCAGAAACAATGGACCATTTGTTTTTTACATGCCAGTATATCAAGACATTTTGTCCTCAATTGGAGTCAGATTAGGTGGCCCTTCTATTTCAGCAGGTGGCATACAAGAATTTAATTTTTGGGCATACTAAATTCTTGTATCCCACCTCCTGAAATAGAGATAGAACAGCTCCCACCAATGGCCCCCACACTCAAGTGTGGGGATAGGTCCCAATGTGCACTTTATATGCAGAAACATTTTGGTTTACTTCTCATTTACTGCAAGTACAGTAGATTGTACCACACTAATTTTGTTTAGCTGAAACATGATGTCTTCTGTTACTAGAAATCCCAGAACCTCCTGAAGATGTCATCAGAGCAGTAGGCAGCAGTGAGAAGATTCAATAGCTTACAGTGCGTGTGAGAGTTTATATAAGCTCTGATCTTCTGTTTGCTGGTCCCACTGTCCTTCATGGGCTACATACAGTCACAGAGGATGGTACTTAGTCCCTGCAGAAAAACAATCTCAGAAAACATCTGACTGGAGATTATGAAAGCTCTAACATGTACTGAAGACTATTGAATCCCCTACTCCTGCCAACTGTTCTAATGTGAATTGCAGGAGATTCTGGGATGTGTAATAAAAGATGTGAGCATACAACCAAGCAAAATTAGTCTGATATCATCTGTTATACTATGGAAAACAATAAGTAAACCAAAATGTTTTTGTCCAGAAAGATTACATTGGGACCAGCCCCACACTTGAGTGTGGGGGCCCCTGGCAATGGATGTTACCTTTAAAGACACCTGGAACGCATGGGGCAGTGATATTTTACTTCTTGTATTCACTTGTATTAAGTTGTGTACTTGGCAATCCAGTTGTCAGTTTGTGTTACAGAGTAAAGGAGTCCAAGTGCAGGTTATTATAAAAATCGTGAAAAATGAACTTAGGTAATTAAAGACAAAGAAATTGTTAAACCACCACAGGAGATGTACAATATAATACATTGTGGAATGGGATGCATGGTTGGATTGAGGATATAAGGAGCCTGAGGGTGAGGTATTCTTTGGTGGCGGTCTGTTTCTGTTCTGTTTTCTTTTATCTTCTTTGAATATAATGATTTCTTAGTGACTTAATATGTACATATATCTTAGTTATTACATGTGATGACATTTCTAGTTTTTTTTTTTTCTGTATTGTTTTCTGTTGATATCTTTTGTATACCCCTACTCTTACAGTAAGTACCACGTGGTCTTTAACTCCACAAAGAATTGCCACCATAGATGGCAGACAGGACATAGTTTAATGTCTTTTCTGAAGGACACCACAACAGTGCTACACCCCCTAGTACTGCACTACTGTGTCAATGCACAGGACACTGCATTGTCAGTCAGCTGCCTTTCTCAGCTTCACAGAAACATATACCTAGAAACATAGAAACATAGACTTGATGGCAAGATAAGGACCACTTGGCCCACCTAGTCTGCCCATTTCCCTACTTACAGGATAAGCTGCAGATCCTAGTTAACCAACAGCATATTTTTTCCTACCTCCCACAAGAATTGCCTTATGTCTGTCCCATGCATTCTTGAATTCTCCCACAGTTTTAGACCCCACAACTTCCTCTGGAAGGCTGTTCCATGTGTCCACCACCCTCTCTGTGAAAAAATACTTCCTCACATTGCCCCTGAGCCGTCCCCCCTCTATCTTCAAATTGTGTCCCCTTGTTCTTGCACATCTCTTTTTCTGAAAGATCCTACCCTCTTGGACTTTGTTGATTCCACTGAGGTACTTAAAAGTTTCTATCATGTCCCCCCCTCCCTCCTTTCTTCAAGGGTATACATATTAAGCTCCTTTAGTCTCTCCTCATATGACTTCTCTTGCAGACCCTGCACCATTTTAGTTGCCCTCCTCTGGACTGCCTCCATCCTGTCTATGTCCTTGTGGAGATGGGGTCTCCAGAACTGGATCTAGTACTCCAGATGGGATCTCACCAACTGTCTGTACAGAGGGATAACAACTTCCTGTTTTCTGCTGCTGATGCCTCTCCCTGTGCAGCCCAGTATACCCCCAGCCCTCCCTACTGCCTTCTTACATTGCTTGCTAACCTTAAGGTCATCTGATATGACTACCCCCAGGTCCCTTTCCATTTTTGTTGTTGTTACTACCCCCCCCCCATTGTGTAATCTTCCTCTCAGTTTTTGTTTCCCAGGTGCATTATTTTGCACTTGTTTGCATTAAATTCAAGCTGTCATACTTGTGACCTTTCCTCCAACCTTGCCAAGTCCCTTCTCATCCTTTCCACACCTCCTTGTGTATCAACGCTGTTGCAGATCTTTGTATCATCTGCAAAGAGGCATACTTTTCCTTCCAGTCCCCTGCAATGTCACTTATAAAGACATTAAAAAGGACTAGACCCAGTACTGAACCCTGCGGTACCCCACTAGTAACCCCTATTTCTTCAGAGTGGACTCCATTTACAATTACCTTCTGTGTCCTGTTCTCCAGCCAATGTTTTACCCAGGCTACCACCCTGGGACCCACTCCCAGGCTGGTTAATTTGATTATTAATCTTTTGTGTGGGACAGTGTCAAATGCATTGCTAAAGTCTAGGTAGGCCATGTCCACAGCCCCTCCCTAGTCTACTACTTTGGTCACCCAGTCAACAAAATCAATTAGATTCATCTGACATGCCCTTCCCACTGTGAACCCATACTGCCTTGGGTCCTGTGCCTCACTGGCCTCGAGGTACTCAACAATTCTTTCCTTCAGTAGTGATTCCATCACTTTCATTACCACAGAGGTCAAACTGACAGGTCTGTAGTTTCCTGCCTCTGTCTTGGTCCCACTTTTGTGAAGGGGAATCACATCTGTCTTCCTCCAGTCCTCAGGTACTACACCATCCTTCCATGATTTGTTAAAAAGGCAGTCAGTGGTGTCACTAGTTCTCCCCTTAATTCTTTTAGAATTCTGGGGTGAATTCTGTCAGGCCCCATTGCTTTGTCCACTTCAGTTTTAGTAGTTCTTTCAGAACCCTTCTTCTGTGAAAGGACTGGGATCAACCCCCCTATCCAGAGTGCTTCTGTTAATTGGATTAGACACCTCCCCCTCCTCTTTTGTGAATACTGAGCAGACGTATTTATTCAGTAATCCTGCTTTTTCACTGTCCCTCTCTGCCCACCCACCATCCATTCTATTCAGCCTCACTATCCATCCCTTTGTCTTTCTACGCTCCCTGATGTACCCATAAAAGGTTTGATCCCCCTTCTTAACCGAGTTGGCTATCTTTTCCTCAGTTTGGGCTCTTGCTATTCTGACTTCTCTCCCTGCTTCCTTCTGCCTTAACTGGTACAGTTCTGTGTCTTGCTCCTTCTGCGTTTCCTTATACTTCCTAAATGCTATCTTTTTCTCTCTAACCTTCCCTGCCACCTCTTTTGAGAACCATAGTGGCTTTTTCTTTCATTTTGATTTATTTGCTTTACACAAAGGCTTGTTGCCTCTGTGATGGCAGTTTTGATGTTTCCCCATTGTTGCTTCACCCTTCCCTCTAGCCTGTTTGCTAGTGCTTTTCTAAGGCACTCTCCCATCTTGCCAAAGTCAGCCCTCCTAAAGTCTAGTACCCTCACTTTTGAATGGCTTGACTCTGTAGCTGAGTTTATCATGAACCACAGTGTTTGGTGGTCACTTGTTCCCAGATGGCTACCCATTTCTAGATCTGAGATCCTCTCAGTGTCCCCATTTGAGAGTAAGAGGTCTAAGATTGCTCCCTCACAAGTGGGTTCCAAAACTAGCTGTCTGAGGCATGCCACCTGTAGGGCATCAAGAATGGCCCTGCTCATGGATGTGGCTGCAGCAAAGGTGCTCCACTTAACATCTGGCATATTCAAGTACCCCATCAACAGTATCTTCCTTTCCCTGTCATCCTAAGGATGCCTTCTATCATATCCATGTCCATTCCCTCCCCCTGACATGGGGGTCTGTATGCAACCCCTGTGCAGATTGTGGTGCCATTTCCAGTCTCTAAGGTGACCCACAGTGCCTCCTCTCCTCCCTGTTTACTCTTTTGTTCCATTGCCTTGCTATGAATGATGGAAAGAACTGGGCAGTCTTTTGGCCCTGACTAAGACATTTGACTTAGTAAATCACAATCTGTTGTAATTGAAACTGGCTTGGTTGGAATTGGATCAGGAGTTATCTGAAAAAGAGTTTGCAATAGGTTACTTCAGTAAGATGCTACAAAGTTTACTATAAATTAACAAACACATCCACACTCAGTTCATCAGAAGAAACAATGTGAGCCATGGAGCCCTCAGTGTTTCTGCCTGCTACTCCTTCATTCTTTGCCGAGGAACCTTGACAAAGCACCAGGAAGCAATAGGCATGAAACATTTCGGGCTCCCTGGTTTACCTCTTTTTACATGATTAACTGAGTGTGGTTGTTTTTGCTAAATTTATAATAAACATTAGCAGTTATCCTCTTCACCGATGGAAACTGAATCCTTTTACTGGGTATAAATTGTCTCTGGGTTTATGTGTGCTAAATTATTACTGAGAAGCCTTTGTTCATGCTAGTTTTCATAAAAAAAAACATCTTGAAACCTAATTAATCAGGCCATTTTCATTTGGGAGACAAAAAACCATGGGTAATGAAAACTGCTGGCCATCAGCACTAAGATGTCTATGTCTCACACACATGTTTTAAAAACCTTTCTGGCAGCTTTGTTTTGGTATTATAAACCACGTCACAAGGCCCACTCATAAAAACACCATATTCATACACAATAAAGAACTGTACAACTCATCCATGTTCTGAGAAACATTAAATGCAGAAACACAACACACAGAAAATATAAAACACAAAATAGAATTACCTTTTCAAGTATCTGTCTCCTTACTTCTTTTACAGTGCCAACCACCAGGATCGAGCACTCGTCACCGTTTCTGCTGGAATATCTTGAAGGATTCTGCAGGAACTCAACATAAATTTAACATCACTTATGCAGTAAACTTTGATATCTGATAAAGAGTGCTCAGTTCTTGGGTTGGCACTGTATATTCCATCCAAAAGACTAGTCCTCCAAACCATCCCAGAGCTGATGGCCTCACCATCTTGTAGCACCTGTTGAGTCTACTTCCTTTTTAACACTAAAAATTCACGTCCGTTCACACCTCAGCACAACACCAACTATCATTTCAATCTGTTTTTACTATATCACCCCCTCTATCTGTAATGGCAACACAGACTGTTGAGCTGCCATTGTTTTAAATCTTAGTCACTCCATTATTCTGTGCAACACAGGCTGCCAAGCCACTTGCTCCTACAATTCCCCTACCCCACCTCTGCCACTCTCAATCACTTGCTTTAGAGTCAAACCCATCTGCTCAGTCTTTCTTGTTTGATCCATACTTTGCTTTTCTTCAAACCAGCACAAGATGGACACTGCTCTCCACTGTGTGTTTAACAACACTGCACATGTACCTTTTCTCCATGCTCCTGAAAACTTTGTCTTTACCTCCTGGTACCTGTGTCTTCTTTCCCTTATCCTGCATACTCACCACTCCCCAGCACTACTCACTCCCAATCCACCTCCCTTATCCACATCACAGCATGACAGCTGCAAAAATTAACAATAATCAATTAATTAAAAAGAAACAGAACATTTTTTTTTACTTTATTTCTTTTCAAGAAAACAAAACTTAATATATGGTAAGTGGTATCCAGACATAGAGAAAAAGCCATTGCATTTCAACACCACCTTGTAGCACCTAATGGTGAATGAAACACAGAAACATAGAAGTTGATGGCAGATAAGGACCGCAAGGCCCATCCAGTCTGCCGATTTCTTTTTCTACCTTATGAATGTGCCATCGGCCTTTGCTCTGTCAATGGCCTATCAAGTCTTACTCATCTGTATTGCTCCCTTATGACTATCCCATGCATGTTTGAAGCCCTGCACTGCATTCATATCCACCACTTCCTGAGGTAGACCATTCCATGCATCCACCACCCTTTCTGTGAAAAAGAACTTCCTCACATTACCCCTTAATCGGCCTCCCTCTAATCTCATGCTGTGTCCTCTTGTCCTGCTATTTTTCTTATATCGAAACTTGTTATTAACGACTCTTTCATCTTGTTAATGCACTTAAGGTGTTTGAATGTTTCGATCATATCACCTCTCTCCCTCTTTTGTTCTAGGGTATACGTATTGAGCTCTGTTAATCTGTCCTATGTTTTCTGATGCAGTCCATGCACCATTTTGTTGCCCTTCTCTGGACTGCCTCAGTTTGGTTAATGTCCTGTGAAGGTGGCTCCAGTACTGCACGCAGTACTCTAGATGGGGCCTAACCAGTGTCTTGTAAAGAGGGATTATTACCTCCTTCTTCCGACTTATGATACCTCTACTAATACACCCCAACATCCCTCTAGCCTTACCCACTGCTTTAGTGGTCTGCTTGGATGATTTCAGGTCATCAGTGATGATGATGCTCAAGTCTCTTTCTTCCCTTGTGACTGCCAGCAACTCTCCTCCCAGCCTATAGGTGGCTTCAGGGTTTCTTTTCCCTATGTGTATAATCTTGCACTTCTTTGCAGTAAACCCCAGTTGCCACTCTTCTGACCATTTTGCTAGTTTATCCAGATCTCTTCTCATTCTGCCCACCCCATCTGGATGATCTACTCTGTTGCATATCTTGGTGTCATCTGCAAACAGACAAACCTTACCCTCCAGTCCCTCTGCAATGTCACTGATGAAGATATTGAAGAGGACTGGCCCCAGAACTGATCCCTGAGGTACCCCACTTGTGACTTGCATCTCTTCTGACTGTATACCATTTACCACCACTCTCTGTTTTCTGCCCATCAACCAGTTTGCCACCCAGTTGACCAACTTCTGACACACCCCAAGCCTACTCAGCTTATTAATCTATCTTCTATGTGGAACAGTATCAAAAGTTTTGCTGAAGTCAAGGTAGGTGACATCAACTGCTCCCCCTTGGTCCACCACTCTGGTTACCCAGTCAAAGAAATCTATGAGATTAGTTTGACAGGACCTTCCTTTTGTAAACACATGCTGTCTTGGATCCTGTGCTCCTATGGATTCCAGATGTTGTACTATCCTTTCCTTAAGAAGTGCCTCCATAATCTTGCCCACTACTGAGGTAAGACTGACTGGTCTGTAGTTCTCTGCCTCCTCCCTGCTACCACTATTGTGGAGCGGGATCACATTAGCCCTTCTCCAGTCTTCTGGGACCTCTCCTGTGTTCAGAGACTCACTAAACAGTTATGATAATGGCTCTGCTAGTTCCACCCTTAGCTCCTTTAGTACCCTGGGATGTATGCCATCAGGTCCCATTGCCTTGTCCACCCTGAGCTTATCGAGCTCTTGCAGGACCCTTTCTTTTGTGAAGAGACTAGTGCACACCTCCCTCCCCCCTGTGTCCATGGTGCTGAGCTGTTGGCCTTGCTCTACCTTCTCTTCAGTAACTATTGAGCAGAAGTATCTATTTAGGATGGAATGCTTTTACCTGGTCCTCCTCCTCACATGCCCCCCTTATCCCCTTTGATCTTAGCAATGCCCTCTCTGGAATTTCTCCTTTCACTAATGTATCTATAGAAAGTATTGTCACCTTCTTTTACTGTTTGTGCTAGTGTTCCCTCGGTTTTGGCCTTTGCCTGCCTTCCCTGCTTCCCTTAGGGAAGTTTGGTATGTCTCCCTATCTTTATCCTGCTGCATTCCCTTATATTTCCTGAAGGCCAGTCTTTGGCTCTGACCTTTTCTACTACTGTTTTTGAGAACCAAAGTGGTTTCTTTCTTGTTTTGCACTTCCTTTTCTCTCTAACACAGTGGGATGATGCTTCAAGTATTGCATCTTTAATGCTTGCCCACTTTGCCTGTACCACCTCACCTGTATTTCTTTTTGCCAGGGCTAGCTTAACTCTGTTGGTCATCCTATCAAAGTCAGCCTCTGAAGTCCCGTAGTTTTGTTAAAGAAACATAAATGTTATTATTGCCTTGGAATGTGATGATTTAGTTCTAGTGGCCAAATTGAACCATAACATGTGATGGTCACTAGCCCCAGGTGACCTTCTACCTGGAGATCTGTGATCTTTTCCCTGTTAGTCAGTACTAGATCTAGGATAGCCTGTCTCTTGTGGGTTGTTGTACCGGTTGTTTGAGGCCCTCCCCCTACAGGGAATCCACCATGTGTCTAGTTCTGGCAGATGTTCCTGCTGGTATTGACCAATCTGTATCCGGCATGTTGAAGTCTCCCATTATCAGAACCTCAACTTTAGCGGTCATGTTTTGTATATTTTCTAACAGTAATGTGTCTATGTCCTCCCCCTGGTCTGGAGGCCTGTAGACAATCCCAGTTTAAATGGCTATCCCATTTCCTGTTTCTAGGGCGGCCCACAGTTCTTCTGGCTCCTTATGTGTATTCTGAATTTCTGATATTTTCATTGACATAAAGGGCCACTCCACCCCCCCCTTTTTGCACCTCAGTCTCTTTTGAACAGTACATGGCCAAGTACTGAAGTCTCCCAAGTGTGGTAACTGGTAAATCGTGACTCGCTAATGGCTACTATGTCCAGTTTAGCCTCTGTCATTATTGCCTGCAGGTCTGGTATCTTACGAACATACGAAATTTGCCAGCAGATAAAGGCCTAGAGGTCTATCAAGTCTGCTTGAATGTGCAGCTAGCACCCCTTATTCTGCAGCTGCCCCTCCCTTCCACCCTTCCCCTTCATTAACCCTCCCCCTTGTCCTGTCCCATCCTCGTTTGAAGCAGTCCACTGTTCTACTGCATACCACTGCAGTAGGTAGACGATTCCACCCAGCCACCACCCTCTGTAAAAAGTGTCTCCTCATCTCCCTCCTGAGCCTTCCTCGCCCAGTCTCATATCATGGCCCCTGGTGGCCCTCCCTCCCTACTTTGAACAGCCCTTCTGTACCAGTCTTGTTTATTCCTTTCATGTATTTAGGTTTCAATCATGTCGCCCTGTCTCTCCTCTCCTCCAGTGAGTACATGTTCAACTCCTTCAACCTCCTCTCGTATGATAAGTCCCCCAGCCCCTTGATCATCTTTGTCACTCTGCGCTGCACCCACTCCAGTAACTTAATGTCCCTCTTCAGATACGGATGCCAGTACTGCACGCAGTACTCCAGGAGTGGTCTAACTAATGACCTATACAGTGGCAGAATCACCTCCTCCCTCCTCGAGGATATACCCCTTGCAATACAACCCAGCATTTTGTTGGCATTTGCAGCTGCCTTCCTACATTGTGCCGAGTTGTTCATTGACCCTGTAATGAGCACAACCAGATCCTTCTCCTCCTTTGTCTGGGCTAGTAGCACTCCCCCTAGCTGGTAACTCCTCCTTGGGTTCTTCATCCCAAAATGCAGCATCTTGCACTTTTTGGCATTAAAGCCCAGTTGCCAGGTGTCTGACCTGGTTTCAAGCTTTGCCAGATCATCCTGCAACCCTGCCGTCCCCTAGGTCATCCACCACCGCGCCTACCTTGGTATCATCAGCAAACAGACTGATCTTGCTCTTGATGTCCCATGATATGTCTGCAATGAATATCCTAAACAACACTGGTCCCAACACTGAGCCCTGTGGAACACCGCCATCACTGCCCTTGGGTGTGAGAGCTCCCACCCACCACCACCCTCTGTTGCCTTCCTGCAGCCAGTTTCCTACCCATCTCACCAGCTTTGCACCCGCCTTGAGCCTACTAACTCTTCCCAGCCTTCCATGTGGCACTGAGTCAATGCCTTACTAAAGTCCAGATACAGGACATCCACTGCATTGCCCCTGTCCAGTTGCCTAGTTACCCAGTCATAGAACTTGACCAGGTTGGTTTGGCAGGATCTGCCACTTATGAAGCCATGCTGTCTGCTGTCCTGTAGTCCTTTGGCTCTAGGAGGGCCACCAGTCTCTCCTTCAGGATAGTCTCCATTAGCTTACCCATGATGGATGTGAGGCTCACTGGTCTGTAGTTTCCCGGTTCATCCTTGGGGCCACTCTTGCAGAGGGGCACCACAAGAGCCATCCTCCAGTCCTGTGGTACACAACCCAAATGTAGTGAGGCATTAAATATGTCTGCCAAAGGTCCTGCAAGGACCTCTGCCAGCTCCTTCAGTACCCTGGGGTGGATGCCATCTGGGCTTGGTGCCTTGTCCACCCTCAGTGCCTTCAAACCCTCTCGAACTCTGCTCTCCATGATTTCCCCATCTGTCACTACTCCCCCCCCCCGCTTCTGCCATTTCTCCCACCTTGGTGTCACCCCTCTCTTTAGTAAATATTGAGCAGAAGTTCTCATTTAGTGCTTCCGCCCTTATCGCACCCTGCTTCCACCCAACCCCTCCTTCCTAATCCTTACTATGTGGTCCTTACAGCTCCTTTTCTCCCTGATGTACTT
Organism: Neoceratodus forsteri; assembly: GCA_016271365.2. Classification (NCBI taxonomy): domain Eukaryota; kingdom Metazoa; phylum Chordata; order Ceratodontiformes; family Ceratodontidae; genus Neoceratodus; species Neoceratodus forsteri. Next base: position 650,590,990 of record CM057450.1, on the reverse strand, counting down.
AAAGAAGTCCTTCCTCCTTCTTAATGCCTTGTGCCAGCCTGAGTTCTGTAGGTGCTTTGCTTCCTTACTGCCCTTGTCACCTCCTTCGATTCTGTCAAGTACTCCTCCCTGTCCTCCCCCCTCCTTGTTTTCTTGTACTTCCTAAAGGCAGCTCTTTTCCTCCTTAGCTTTTCCATGACCTCCTTGCTCAACCAGATCGGTTTCTTAGCCCTAGCCTTCTTGCTCTGGGCTTTGCAGCAGGTTTTGGTTGCCTCCACTATCCCCAGCTTTATGAGCTCCCACCTCTGGTTAGTGTCCATACTAGATTGAATTCTGGACAGGTACCCTTTTACCACTTTCCCCATCCTCCCAAAGTCAGCCCTCCTGAAGTCCAGCACTATTGTGCCAGATTCCACTCCTTCCTTGCCCATATCCAATGTGAGCTATACTGAGCGGTGGTCTCTCCCTGACAGCGGTTCCTCCACTGTAAGTTCTCTCACAAAGTCCCCATTTGCCAGGACAAGGTCTTGTTTCCCAGACTGCAAGCATTTGTGTACATGATTTTCCATTTGCCAGATTTTGATGTGTTAGTTGTTAGGCGAGGTCTAGCATTTCCCCTGTGTGTCATATGGAGGGCTAGAGCTTTTTTCTTACCTGGTGATGCAAACGAACTACAAACATGCTGAACTCCTGTTTGACCACTAGTTGAGGGGGGAGGGGTGTTCTTCCCATTCGACATATGGGTTGCTGCACCCACTCCCCATTTGCTAGTTTAAATATTCTGCAAAGATGTCAGACTTCTGCCCTAATGCACTGACTCCCTCCTTAGTCAGATGCAGTCCATCAAATGTAAAGAACTTTTGCTCCCAAAACTGTTGCCAGTTCCCTAAAAATATGTGTCCTTTTTCTGGCATCAGCCCTTGAGCCACTTGTTTAGATCCCCTATCTCCCCTTCTCATACCTTCTGTCCATCTGCCTCCCCCATCCCAGACTGGCAGGATCTCAGAGAAGGAGATGCCGGATGAAATGGATGATAGTTTGTCACCCAGCCTGGTCAGGTGTTCCTTGGTCTCCACAACTGAACTGCTGGTGAGATCACTAGTCCCTATTTATACCAGGACGTCAATGTTTTCTCCTGCTTCCTGAACAATTTTAGCAATGTGGTCAGTGTCTCTCCACGCTGATGTACCTGGGAGACATCTGACCTGGAGATAGGTATCAACTCCCCCGAATCATGGAGTCTCCTATGATCAGAGGGTTTTTCTGGATTTCCTTTTTGCTTTTTTTTTTTAGTTCCTGTTTTGGGTGAGTTTTGTTGTGCTAGCTCCTGTGCTGCAGTGTCCTGCTCTGTAGTGTCCTCTGCCCCTTTGTTTGATTTCGGAGATAGAGGCAGATACCTGTAGTTTTTATATGGTTTGTGGAGGTGGTATTTGGAGAGCACTCAATAAAGAAGCACTTTCCTCTACTACTCTTGGACCCTTCAAAAGGAATCTCAAACTTTACCTCACCTCTACCACTCAATGTGACTGCTTCTCTGAACAGAGATCTCTCTAAACAAGTCCCAGCTCACTCATGTCTCACAGCCCACCCTTTCCCAGTCTCAGTCCCTCTGGCACTGGGCCTTCCTTGTGACTTCTTTCCTGCTTCGCATCTCCACTGGTACAAGACATTTTCCACCACCATCATCGGACAGTGGCCCATTAGCCTGCCAACTTCCTCTCCCGGTCACACGCCTGCAATACTAACTGCTTATGGTGCCCTCTATCTCTTATTGTTACCGCAGCCAGCTGCCTACCCAAGCTGCTCATTATATGAATATTATCTCAAAGTATGTTATAACTGAGTATCTTTATTTTTTCTTTTAGTTGTTTTGGTTGTTTATTGTGCATTCTTTTACTACCTCTGTATGTATGTTGACCCTCATCCTTTGACGTGGAACCTTTGTAAATGATCAGCTTCTGCTCAAAGGTATTTGTAATCCGAGAATTTAATAAATAAATAAATAGATTGGGCACCCAATTTGCCCCTCCTAACCACCTGCCAACCTCCTAGACCAACTACCCTCTGCAGTCAAGGTGCTTCTGTTGGACGTTGGGGACATGGTGGGCGGTTCTTATAATATATTTCCTCTTAAATATGTAATTTGAGAAGCGCAATCTCTGCCCATGGTGCCTGTAGCTGAGCCCTTAGATCTCAAATGGCCCAGCATGTAGGACAGTGTCCTAAATCCTGTAAAACTGCCCTCCTAAAAAGTGTTCCACAGTACCTGCAGTTAATGATATCCTTTCTAGATAAGTTGCTGGGTTTATAACCTGGTCAGAGTAATTAGAAGGAAGAAAATGAAAGCAAATGTTTGAGTTTGTGTTTTGTTTGTTTGTTTTTGTATAACTTCTTTTAACAAGATAAATTACTAGTGCCCCTGTAAATGAGGTCACTGTATGGATACCCCTCTGATCTGCCCCTTCCTGCTTTGCTACAGGAAATGCCATGACAGTGCTACCCTATAAAAGGAGTGTAGTGTGGGGTGGTTGGGAATGGGGGTGGGTGGCTGGGCCCTTCCCCTGCCAAAAAAGAAGAACCACGGACAAAAGAAACAGGGAGGTAAGAGCAGAAACAATCAGTCAGCAACAATTGCAGTAGCCCTGAAAGCTTATCCTAATGATAGATAGATCTGTAAAACATGTAAGGTACCACTTGTAATAATTTCACAGAAGATATACCCTGTAAGAAACACTTTGCTACAGAGAAAAATAAAGCAGTAACAGTAGATATACCTTGCAAAAGACAATTTTAATCAGAAGATTACAGCAGTAATCTGTAAGGACACACCTGTAGGCACACCCTGTAATAATGCAGCAGAAGGTGTACCCAGCAACAACAATTTGAATCAGAGAAAAATAAAGCAATAAAATGTTAGCAACAAACAGTAACAATCCCTGTGAGCACAAAACAAAAATAACAACACATAGTAAATATGCCTAGCCAAAAGAAGCCTTAATCATTTTCCTTGCTCTGGTAAGGTTCTTTGCTTTGTCCTTGCAAGCAACCTATAAGAAAAGAGCTCAGGTGAAGCTAGGTGCTAGGTGAATGGACCATTTCACATTCATTTAAACCATTGTATTCACTTTTGTTGCAGAAGTTGCCCCAAACCCATTTTTATAAGCACAACAAAACACTTAATGGTGTTGACAGTATTGCCACAACAGCACTTCTAGGAGCTGAAGGTACTCAACCTGCAGCTTCATATCTTGCTGCTCCCCTTTGCATGTGGTTCTTGCAGCATAGTCAACATTCCATCAGGTCTTTTTGTGTAATTATCAGAAAGTCAGACTTAATAGCATTTCGTTATACCCCTCTATGGTTTGTGATAGCTGTCATTGAGCTACTTGCCACCTGTAAGGATGCAAATGTTTTGCTGTACTCTGATGATGCAGTCAAAAACATGATTGGCTAAAATGTGAATAGTATAAGTGAGTATCTCTGAAAGGTTCTGCTGTATTACAAAATGAGTTGGATCAAACAAACTTGTTCTTAACAGCAGCAAAAATATAAGCATTGATATTTGGGTCTGAGCAAGAGTAAACCAAAACATAAACTCCTTTGTGGTCATTTCTCTCAAAGATACAACACTTAATATAAGACATTCTAGCTAATAAGATAAATTAAAAAAATGTCCTTTTATATAGAATGATTATACTTCATGACTGTCAGCTGGCAACTAGCCGAGGAGAAGAGAGAAGGGCTGTGCTGGATGATGATATAATGAAGGCTGGCAATTGGGGTGACATCGATATGGGGGTGCGGGGTGGGAGTCCACTGTGATGGGCAGGTTTGTGGATAGTGGTGGGGGGAATGATTACACTCCCAAGAATTTTCTTTTACACATGGCTGGGCCATTGGTGGGGGAACCACAATACCACCAGGGCTTTACATTTACACATGGCTGAGCAATCAAGAGGTTGGGGGACCACTATGCCATCAGTGTTTACTGTTGTACTATGGAATGGGTAATAAAGAGGCTGCTGCATCACATGCAAATGAGACATTAATGAGCATGCAGATGGTCCTTTAGTGTCTTGCATGCCCAATGAAGTCATTTAATTGGGTTAAATATGGCCCACAAGATGCCAACTGCATCCTGTTTCGGGCAGTGCTATCTCCTGTGCGTCATATGCAGCCATGGTCTGTATCAGTACAGTGCTGATGAACTTAGCACTGTGCTAACATGGCCTGATATTCAGTCAGTAAGTGCTGCTGTGTCTGTGAGTGCTGTCATTCTGTATATCACTCAAAGCTGGTAGTGCACAATCACAAGCGCAGTGCGAATGGTTGAGCTGGGGTTATTCCCGACACTGAATGTGGGACACTTAACATTTAAAAGCTGATGAAAATAATTTCATCAAATGAAATCATTTGTTTATTTCTATTGCTTTGCCTTGGTCATAGAAACAAAGAATGTGACAGCAGATAAGGGCCGCCGGACCCACCCAGTCTGCCCATTTTATTCTTTTTTTTAATGCTGTAGACTTTTCCTGATCTATGGCACCAACTCTACCTTTCCTCTTCCCCTCCCTGTCTCACCCCTGCAGTTACCCCTCTCTTCCTTACCCTGACAATTCCTCTGCATCTGTCTGAGGCAGTTTTGAACTACTTTACTGTCTTCACTCACACTACCTCCACCGGAAGGCTGTTCCAGGCATCCACTACCCTTTCTGTGAATAAGTAATTCCTCATATCCTTCTTGAAATTCCCTCCCCCTCCAGCTTCATAGCATGCCCCCTTGTTCTAGAGCACCTTTGTCTCTGAGAAATACTCCCCTCCTGTACCTTATTTACTCACATTAGATAGTTAAACATCTTTATCATATCAGCCCTCTCCTCCTCCAGGGTGTACATGTTTATCTCCCTTAGCTTCTTCTAATAGGTCTTATGATGCAGACCCTGCACCATTTTGTTGGTCCTCCACTGGACTACCTCTGCCTATGTCCTTCTTGAGGTGTGGTCTCCAGAACTGGACACAGTATTCAAGGTGCAGTCTCACCAGTGATCTATACGGGGGCAGCACCACCTCCCTCTTTCTGCTGGTGATACTCCTTCCTATGCATCCCAGCATCCCACTTGCCTTGCTGATTGCCCTATCACACTGCTTGGCCACCTTTAGGTCATCTAATGTAATTACGCTTAAATCTGTTTCCTGCTTTGTTTTTGTCAGTATCATTCCCTTCAGTTTGTTCTTTGCTCCCAGGTTATTATGGCCTAATCTTGTGCCTTTTTGTATTAAAGCTTAGCTGCCATACCCTTGACTACTCCTCCAGTCTTTTTAGATCTAGTTGCATCCTCCCCCCTCCCCGGAGTGTCAACTGTGTTGCATATTTTGGTGTCATCAGCAAAGAGAGACCTTTCCTTCCAGTTCCTCTGCTATGTTACTTATGAAGACATTGAAGAGGACCTGACCCAGCACTGACCCTTGAGGTACCCTGCTGGTCACCTTCCCTTCTTTGGAGAGAACTCCATTTACCACTAGCTTTTGTGTCCTGTCTACTAATTATTGTCCATCCCCAATCCTTCAGTCTCCTATGTGGAACTGTGTCAAAAGCCTTGCTGAATTCGAGGTAGGCCACGTCCACTGCCCCACCCTGATCCAACTCCCTGGTCACACATTCAAATAAGTCTATCAGATTTGCTTAGCATGACCGTCTTTCCATGAATCCATGCTGCCTTGGATCCTGTAATCCACTTGATACAAAGCATTCCACTATCCTTTCTTTGATTAGTATTTCCATCAACTTTCCCATCACTGATGTCAGGGTGACAGGCCAATTGTTGCCCACCTTCTCCTTGCTGCCACTTTTGTAAAATGAGACTCTGTCTTTCTCCAGTCCCTTGGAAACCATGCCTGTCTCCAGTGATCTGTTAAATAGGTCTATTAGAAGTGCAGTCAACACTTCTCTGAGTGCCTTCAGCACCATTGGATGTACCCTGTCTAGCCTTATAGCCTTGTCTCCCTTCAGGTTAGTCAGTGCCTTTTGGACTTCCTCCTCAAAGAATAGGCTGGTGTCCACTTTACTCCCCCCAAAGTCAGTGGTGCCTTTTTGAGGACCCTCTCCTTCAACTATGAATACTGAGGAAAAGTATTTATTTATTCAAAATGTCTGCCTTCCCTTAATCTGCCTCCATACAATCACCCCCTTCCTTCTTTAACTGCACAGTCCCTCCTTTTGTCTTCCTTTTCTCATTCACATACCTGAATGCCCTTTTTTGATCTCTTTGGAGAACCACAGTGGTCTCCTTTTTCTTTTACTTTTGCTTACCTGCTTGACTGCTAGGTTTGTTGCCCTCACTATCCCCTCTTTTAGTTTAGCCCACTTTTGCTTCACCTTGTCCAAGTCCTCACCCCCTGACAGGTGATTCCTGAGGCACTCTTCCATTTTCAAGAAATCTGCCCTTCTGAAGTCCAGGATTCTTGCCATTGTGTGGTTAGATTCCGCTGCACTTCTTATGTGGAACCACACTGTACGATGGTCACTGGTCCCTAGGTGGCTTCTCACATTGGTGTCCTCAGTCTTATTCCCATTTGTAAGCACCAGATCTAGTACAGCCCCATCATGAGTAGATTCACTTACCAGCTGCCAGAGGAATGCCCCTTGCATGGATTCCAGGATGTTGCTGCTCCTAGATGAAGCTGCAGCAGGATGGCTCAAATATACATCTGCCATGCTGAAGTCCCCCATCTTGCTAATTGCTTCTAACATATCTCTACCTAGGTCCTCCCCCTTTGCTGGAGGCCTGTAAATCACCCCCATCTGAATAGCAGGGCTGTTACCCAGCTCAAGGGTAATGCATAGCATCTTTGTCTTCCCCTGAATCCCCCTGCATTTCTGTCACTTTTATGCTATCTTTCATACAAAGCCCCACTCTGCCACCCTTCCTTTCTTTCCTGTCTCTCCTGAACAACATGTACCCTGGTATGAACATATCCCAGGCATGGCTGACTGTGCACCATGACTCAATAATGGCCATGATATCTAGGTCATCTTCCATGAAGTTAGCCTCTAGTTCCAGGATCGTATTTCCAAAACTTCTAGCATCGGTGCACATGATGTTCCAGAATTTTTCAGCACACTGCTTGCTGGTTTCCTCTTTCCCTTTATGCCCTCTTTCTCCCTCCTTTCTTCTGTCCCTTTCCCCCTTTACTAATAGTCTTTCATCTTGCCCTACTAGCTCCATGGTGGGACTCACTTCCCCCAGGCTCCCTAAACACCCTACCTCAGCCTGTTGGGGGGGGCAGATTCTGCCTCCCTCTCTGTTTCCACTTCCCCGTTGCCTAGTTTAAATGTTTGTCAAAGTAATGTTTAAACTGACCACTGAAGACTGTGGTTGCCCTCCTGGAAGGATGCAGGCTGTCCCCACTGTATTGGCTGTTATCTTGCCATGTGGGACCCCAGTCCCCAATGCAGTTGTACCCCTCCTTTCTGCACTGTTCTTCAAACATGAGTTGAAGGTGCTGGTGCAGAGCTCCCTCCTCTTCCCTCTGTTGTAGACAGGCAGTACCTCTGCAAAGGCTACAGAGTGTGCTACCCATCTTTGATTTCTTCCCAGCTCCCTGGACTTCCCATGGACTATGGCTGCCCAATTCCTGGCCAGGCCATTTGTCCCCAGGTGGCCAATGACATCCAACTCCCTCTTCCTACCTACTGCCATAGTGATTCTTAGGATGTGCTTCCCATCTCTTCTTGCCACAATGCTGAGTAGGCAACTGCCTCCCTATCTAGCCCCTTTCCTACTCCCAGCAAAACTTCCCTAACTATTGAGTCCCCCACCAGAAGTTACTTCCTCCTTCTTTGGGATCCTCCTTCACCCACATTGGGGTCTCCACTTGAGAGGGCCTCCAAATCCTCCTCGGCCACTTCCATTGCTGCTTCTTAGTCATCCTGCTCTGCCAGGATGGCATAGGAATTCTTAAGTGGAACCAGTTGGGTGAATGTGCCTGTGACTTCCCCACAACCTTCCAGATCCTACCACCCTCTCCCTCTTAGAGCCCACCATAGTCCATCCACATCTCCTATCTGGCAACCAGTGAGGTAAGGGTGGTGGATTAGATGGTTCCTTGGTGACAGAAAGGGTCCTCTGACTTCCAGCCAATGCAGCCTCAAGCCTAGTGACTGCCTTCCGACTCAAAGCAAACACAGTCTTGAGCCTAGAGACTCTCTCTGCCAACCGAGAAAAGCTCACAAAGATGGTGCAGCACTGTAGTCTCCAGAAGGTTTCCCTGAAGACTGCTGCCCTTCAACCACTGCACTATACCACTACTCACATCTTCTGTTCCTGCACTCCCTATACTTTCTGTCCTCCTGTTCCAGAACCTAATGAGACTAAGCTGTCTTCACCACCAGTTTACCAAAACACAGCTTTTGTTTTGTTGATTTGTTGGCTTAGCACCCTCCCTACCAGACCTGCAGAACATTCACAAGGCACCAAACTTTCCTGGTAACAGTTACCCATGAGTTCCCCCACCTACAGCACAACTTCTACCCCAAAACTATATCCAGCAAACCCTTACACCCACAGCACCAGGTTTTACCTGGAAACAGTAGCTAGTGAGCTCCCTCACCCAAACACACTTTACCCAGAAACAGTTTTCAGGAAGCACCACTCCCCCAACCCAATATTATCCCTATAGAAGTTACCTTACAAGCCCCCTCACCCAACAACACACTATTTAGGTCCATTTGTTAAAGACACATTGAACTCCCGCTACCCCACCCCCAGAACAACCCAGCAAGTCATACCTGTGATTCAGCAGACAGGGTTTCTGGTTGTCAGCTGTCTCCTGGAGTGACTTCTGGCAGACTCCTCTCATTGCTGTTCTTGGCATGTGTCCTTAGTGTGATAGCTGCAAGTAAATGGTTGCATAGTAGGAAGGAGCTTTATACAGCAGGTGGGCTCTCACAACTCCACCCCAACACTCCTCTGAGGTGCCCAATTGGTGATCCTAAGTGCCATTGCCCACTGCTGTCTTCCAGAGCTCTAGAGCGAAAGAGAGGCTATTCTTCTCCTAGCCTCCTCTCCTGCTGGCATCCCAATCCCTGTTCTGCTTCTACTGTGTGGTCTGGTTCTCTACCAGAGCTCTTTAATCAAGATGGGCTCCCACAGCTCTGCCCCCCAAAGGTGTCTGATTAGTGCTTCTAAGTGCCATTGCCCCAGTAGTGGACTGCAGGTGTCTTCCAGAGCTCCAACAGGAGAGAATCTCTTCTTTCACCTAGTCTCCTCTCCCATTGCTCCTCTGGTGTCCTGATCCCAGCCCTGCTTCTGCTGTGTCAGTCACAATAAATACCATGAACATGATAATGATAACTGACAGAGATGAACATTAAAAGAGCTGTGTACCATTAGATGAGAGTTAATTATTTACTTAGTGTGTTTTGTTTAGCTGAACTGTTTAGCTCTTGCAACATAAAATTAATCTGTATTAATAGTGGGTCTATGTGATAACGGTGAATGCCTAAAGGCGATCACTGTTATCGCTCAGTCAGAGTGCTGAACACATTTTTGGCACTCTGACAACCCCGGTGCACCAGAACAATGGTGCCAGGACAGATTTTTACTGCTTTCTGAATGGGTGGGCTGTGCCCACCCACTCACCTCCTGCACCCACCTACTTAAGGATTCTCTACTCCAGGGGGGTGCATGTCAGGGGGGTGAAAAGAGTAAAAATAAAAGGTTTGGGCCTAGCGCAATAAAAAAATCTCACCAGCGCCCTGACCCGAACCCAGTACCTCAGCCAGCCCAGCCACTAGCCAATCCCTGACACCACAACGCAGCTCAGCCAGCAACCACAGTGCCACCTCCTACAGCCTCTCCACCCTCTCCCAGCCCATGCTCACCATGCTCGTTCCCACCCCACCAAGCACGTATGTATAGCGACATCCTGTCGCCTAGTTCACCCACCCCCTCATCTGGTCGCCCTATCTTTCCATCGCCGTGAGTGGATTGTGCCGGGAAGGAGTTGCTGTAACGGACAGCGCCCTTCCTCATGCACCCACTTCACGGGTTACCATTGATAGTGATTCAGTGTTAATGCAGTTGGGTGTGATTAAAATAGATTTAGAAATAAACAATTTGTGGAACAAACCCCAAATCACCTGCAAGAACATTAGGGGGAAATAAGAACTATATCATTTTTATTGTTACAGTTTGAAAATGTTTCAAAGTTTGATAAAAGATTGTATGGTTCCATTTCAGTAGTGATAGACATGTTTCAGGACAAAAATCACCAAAGATAAAGCTGGATTGGTTGGCTGAAGCACAAAAATAAATAAGACATGATATCATTGTTCTTTGTTCTCTACCCTCAGAGATATACAACACTACAACCCATATGTGTTGTGGCACTACAGGTGACTTGATCCTTGAGAAGACTACCACAGTGGATCGTTGCTGTGGAAAAAAACTGATCAACGATACAGAGGTGTGCTGTCCTGACCTGTCAAGTCATCCAAAGTCCAAAGGAACAGAATGCTGCCCTCTGGGGTCTGGGAAGAACTATATGGTGTATGACCCTGAACAATATCTTTGCATATCTGGTAAGGCAGATTTAAGTTTCATGACAGCAGTGCAAAGGACAAATGCAGCACATTGACTTTATTATTCAGCCAGACATATATTTTTAGTACCTCGGTCTCTTTAGTTTCATTGCTGTGTGAATCATAAATGCTTTTTTTTTTGTTCAATTTTTATTTTATTTTTATTTTAGTTTTTGTTGACTGGGTAAGTGCACTTGACAAATCCTGCCTATTTTCAGGCATGACCCAAGGGAGAGGGATACAGATGAATGCCAACTGACCTTGAACCAGATGAAACTCTTTCATTGATGTGCCTAACTCCTCTGACCCCCTCTTGAGCTCCCACCACACCCCAGACCCATCACCTCGCTTTCTTTTGGGACTTACCACTCCCCTCATTACCCCTGTGGCTTATCTCCCTTTATGGAGCCCTCTGGCCAGGCCAGTTCCTTTGGGTGCCAATATTCAGTCATTCTGGAGTTGCCCAGGTCAGCAGGTGTGGGCCTGTGGGTGCAAGGGGGCTGTCATATTGCATGGGGGATCTTTTCTTCCTGTTACTCCCTGCCCCAAGACTCAGGTAACTAGAATGTGCATGCACTTGCATGGAAGCATGCATAGCATGGCACCAGCCTACGTCTTCCCTCCCCATATATTTATACATGGTCCCCATATGTTTGCATGTGTCTTACCTCTCTCTGTTGCACTACCACCTGTGGTTACCCAGGTGGTGGTATAGCCATGGAGCATGTTGCCCTCCATCTCCAGAGGAGAAAAGCATCCCAGAGCATCCCCTGGGATGCTCGATCCCCACCCCCCGCTGGCCCTTGATGACCGGAGCTCATTCCCAAATGCAGGTCACTACAGTACATCATGAGTAGTAGTGCTACCACTGTGCAGATAGGTTGTCTTGCACAATTATTTTTAGGTAGATGCTTGAAATATTTTAAAGACAACAAAGTAGTGACTACTATGCCCTGACACACAACTCATTAAATAACTGAAGATCTGGGTCAGTGGTATTGACTCCCATACAGAATAAAGTGGCCCAGAATGCTATAACATTGCCTTCTATTTGAAATCTTTGTAGTACCCAGTCTGGCTGCACTCAACGGTACATGGTACAGAAGAAAGAGCACATCATCCCCTTTCATATGTCTCAGAATTCAGAGCCAATGATACACATATAACCTGCCCCACTGTCTCTCTGATCTGTGTCATTGTATTGTACTCTACCTGCTCTTCTAGCTGGGAAGACAGGTGAATGCCACTGCCATTTAATAGTAAGCTCCCCCCTTTTACTTCATCAGCCACCCGTGCCCCACTCTGGAGTTGCCACTAGTCAGGGAAAACCCTTTATAACACAGTTCATGACTTTGCCATATCTGAGTTACAGCTTTGTCCTTGCATGAGTCTCTCCACCTTGTGCATCTCAGTTACTCATGTAAAACAACTGTGATTCAGCACATGTACATCATGACCCCTCTTCACCAGGTGGTCCAGTACCTTAATCCTCCTCCTGCTACTCCTTACCGGAACCATTCACCCCAACCCTGGCCCTGGAAACTCCAACCCCTCTCCTCCTTCCCCTTGTCTTATACCACCAAAGGGAAACACATTAGTTTAGTCCACCTCAACATTCATAACCTCCCTGCTAAAAATGATGCCTACCAGGCCTTGGTCACCATAAACAACTCTGATGTTATAGCACTCTCTGAAACATGACTCCCTCACAAAATCTCTGATGGGGAGATTGAACTCAGCAGTTACACTTCCATTAGGAAAGACAGACAGAGGAGGAAGAAGAAGGAGATGGTTGCATGTTCTTTGTTTCGAACAAGTTCTAATTTACTGAATACAGTCCCAATGCTGAGTTCAACATGCTTAAGACCCCCTCCATCCACCTACTCCTTGGACAAAGCAAAACCCTTACCCTCAAAACTGCCTCTCTCTCTCCCCCCAGGAACCCCTTCCTCTGACCTGGAGACCCTGCTTGGCCTTAAAAACTCCCTCCTCCTCAACAGAGAGTGGGTACTTCTTGGTGATTTCAACTTAAACTGGGACTCCTGCCAAGCCAATGTAGCCAAATCCTGCATTGCTGGCCTAGGTCTACACCAGCTTATCTCCACCCCATCAGGTCAATCTATAAGATGGGGACCCAAATGCTTATTGACTGGATCATCATTTCAAACCCTACCCATATCACTGACTCAGAAGTTGTACCAGACTGTCTCAGCAATCACTGCGCCATTTTCTATCACTGGTCTGTCCAATACCCCAAACCTCCCTCTAAGTTAATTTTCTCTAGAAGTCTCACAAACAACAGTATTGAGGAAATAACTTGTGGCTTCCACCAGGTTGACTGGTCTTTCACCTGTTTCAGGAGACCTGGATAATGTCCTAGACAAATTTTCAGCTATCTTTAACTGTGTCTGTGGTAAATTTGCTGCACTCAAAAAATCAGGGTCTGTGGACTTGTTAATGAATGGGTCTCTCCAGACATTATCAAATTGATGAGGACTAGGGTCAAAGCCTGGTTTTATTACACTAAGCACAGGGACCTTGCCCAGTTCTCCCTCTACCTAGCACTCAGAAACTGGTGCAAATCCACTATCAGAAAGGCCAAAATGGACTATCTCCAAAATAAACAACTCGGCAAAGTGGCAAACCCCTGTCAACTTTGGGGTACTCTCAACCCCTTACTTGAGAAAAACAAGAATGCAGAATCCATCACACTTATACAAGGTGGTTAATCAGACAAACAACCCTTCTGAAGTTGCCAACATCTTCAATTCTTTCTTCAGAGACCCTGATAAATATAAACCTTTCTCCATCTCCCCAACCCCTACTTCCATCTCCTACTCCAATGCCGAGACTGGCCCCAAATTTTATTTCTGGGCCATTAAGCCCTCAGATACCATCAAGCTTATCTGGAGGAAGAACCCTAAACCCAGCATAGGAGCAGATGGAATTGACTTCAGAATCCTCAAACTCACCATCATAACTCTAGCAGTTCCCCTCACCAACATACTCACCCTCTCCCTTTGCTCCTGCCATTTCCCAAGCATCTGGAAAACCGCTACCATAAAACCTTTCTTCAAATCTGTGTCCAGGCATGATGTCAAGAGTTACCAATGTATCTTGCTCCCCTCCCCAAAATTCTTGAAAAAGTAGTCCATACACAAGTCACTGCCTTTCTTGACTGCCGCAACTTCCTCTCTGAAGCTCAGCATAGATTTAGATCTGGGCACAGCACAGAAACAGCCTGGTTTAAGTTCACCAGTGACAGTCATAAGGCCAATGACAAAGGCCACTACGCTGGCTCCATTTTTGTGGACCCAACCAAGGCCTTTGACCTGGTCAACCACAGCTTACTTCTGGATACCCTCACTGGGTTGAAAATATCTGCAAATGTAGTTAACTTGGTCTGTAACTACCTCTCCCATAGATCCTAGAAAACAACCATAAATGGTCATTTCTCCTCCAACTGCTTAATTAAATATGGGGCACTTCAGGGGTTCATCCTAGGCCTGCTCTTGTTCTTCATTTTCATCAACAGCCTCCCAGATACCTGCCATACAACCAATATTGTCCTATATGCTGACTATGTGGCCCTATACTTCAGCGGCGACAACAACACTGAAACAATGGCAGCAAACCTGCAAGTGGATTTCAGCAAGCTATACTCTTGGTTTTCTACCAAAGGTATGGTTCTAAATTCCAAGAAGACCAAGAATACAATCTGCTCTAGCCCAAAAAAAATGAGAATCACGGGTCTGACTGTCATGGACAACCTTGGAAACCCTATTGAAAAAGTTTACAAATTGAAATACCTGGGTCTTTTCCTCGACTCACACCTGGACTTCGTTATCCACATTATCAACCTTATCAAGAAGATCCATATGAGGTTGGGTCTTTTATATCAAATCAGAAATTTCCTTATCTTCATTTCCAAACTATGCCTGACCAGCTCTCTACTCCTACCTCTACTCAAGTATGGCTCCATTGTCTACTCCCCCAATCCCACCTCCCTCCTCTTCCCTAAACTCAGGTCCACTTACAACAGCATTGCACATTTTGTCGCTGGCCTTCCATGGAATACATACCACTGTGCCCTGTACCTTCCCCTCAGCTGACTCACCCTCAAGGGCAGGTTCCATTTTAAAATGGTCTTTCTTATACAAAGTGAACCTCAACCTACTGCTGGCTAGCTTCACCTCCCTTTTCCCCAAATCAGTCCCTAAGTGATGCACAAGAAGGGCTTCTAATCAGACCTTCAATATTCCTTTCTATTGGACCACCAATGAACAGAATTCAATCACCTATGTAGACCCAAAGTTTTATAACAATCTGTCCCCTGATATTCTTGCATGCAGCACTATTAGTTCCTTCATCTGCACCCTCAAGGACCACCTCCTCAAATCTACCAACGGTGCTTGCCCAAGACAGTCTTCCCCCTGGATGTACAAAATAATGGTGTCTCTCTCTCCTTCAACCATATATTGTGTCTTTCCTCACTTCACCCAAATCCCCCCTACCACCTCTCCCACTCCCCTCTCCACTAGCTGCCCCATGCCTCCTCTGCTTCCCAGCTTGTGCCCCTAACCCTAAGCTGCAGATTGGGGTGTTGTTCTTAGCTTGCTCAAAAGGATTTCTAGCCTCTGCATGAATTGTTCCCTTTATATATTCTCCCACTGTATTAAAGTGTGAAAATGTATTATATAAACTATACTTATATACAGGGGGTGGGATATTCAAAGGGGTTGTGCCCTGCATATTATTTGAAATGGGTGGGTTTTTGCTTCTTCAATGTCCTGGGCACACCATTAATGTATGTGGGCTGTAAGGTAGCATGCCCATGCATATACAGCACATCCCGATATGTGCGGCGGATATGCAGGCACAACCCTGCCTTGCGCTGCTCAGGGTGGCGCAGAGTTGTTCCCATTGAAACAGGGAACATGTCAGGAACACCCACAGGTGGACTGCCATATTTCAGGGTGCAACCCAGCAGCTGCCTGCCATGTATGGCCACCCCACCTCCCAAAACACTGTCCCAAGCTCCCTGCCCAGGGAGCATTGGGCCTCCCCCCCCGTTCCATAGCCTGATCACGGCCAAAAGTAATATATCTCCCTGGTGGTCCAGTGGACTGATCCCCAACATCCAATTGTGGGCACATGATTCCAATATCCTTGGTTGTCCAATGGACCGCTCTCTATAGCCCAAACATGGGCATAAGCACTAAGTTTCCCTGGTGATCCAGTGGACTGCTTTCCAACAGCTGATTGTGGGCATATGTATATGGTACCTCTGGTGGTCCAGTGGAACCCCCCCAGTGCCCGATAGCAGGCGGAATCTCTGTAGTGAAACCCTGGTGGTCCAGTGGTACCCCTCTCCACACCCAACCACATAGTCCCCTGCCACCCTGCACCCCCCACATCAGCGGCAGGCGGCAGCTCACCACCTATAAGCCGCAGCCACCTGCCAACTGACAGCGTACAGTAAGGCATATGCCTTTGTTGGTTCATTGGGCTTTATCGGGTAGTCCGTCTGTATTGTACATTGAAACCCTATATGTGAATGAGCTGCTCATTCACAAATCGGGACTGTGTAGTACAGTATGGACTGCACGCCCATTGGCCCATGCAGTGGACCAATAGGTGTACAGCCCTATTGTGTACTGTCAGTCACGGGGGGTGCAGGGTGGCAGGGGACTTTGGGAGCGGGTGGTGGGGTACCACTGGCCCACCAGGGAGTTTGACTAATGCCCACGAGCTGGCAAAGGAATTGGTCCACTGGACCACCAGTGCTTATTTTAATACATGCCCACAATTGGGCAGGGGATAGCGGTCCACTGGACCACCAGGGCTTATCTTAATACATGCCCGTGATCGGGCAGGGGATAGCAGTCCACTGGACCACCACAGAGTAATTCTACTCATGCCTGTGATCGGGTGAATGGGTGCAGCACCCACCGAGGGGCAGCGAGGCATCAGTCCCCAATGGTTGCAACCTGGCAGGGTTCCAGGCGCAAGCCACCGGGAATCGGCGCAAAGCATGAAAAATGGGACCATAATGACATGCAAATGGCCCTGTTTGTGCCTTGCATGTATTATGGCCTAGTTTGCATGTTCATAGCAGAATATCACCCTTGCTGCACCTAGCATAACCACACTTGCACTGGCGCAGCCCCAAGTTCCCCTGCCGCCACATGCGCCAGGGCAGTGCCACTGTGCCATGTGCAGTGCATGCACCCTCAGTGCCATATTCAGTGGTGCTGAGCCATAACGCAGCACCATTGAATATCACCTGGGCTTTGCCCTGGCTCAACCCAGTTGTGCTGCGTCCAGGCTTGCGTCCCTGCTTAGCGTAGTCAGAATATCCATCCCAGTATGTACTGTACATATATACTGTGCAGTGCGTATACACTGCTCTGTAAGATGTTTGAACCTATTTATTTTGTACTATGTATTATTATGATGTATAGACCTATGTATCTTTGTGCACTGTATTACAATTTGTAAAACTATTCCTGTTCAACTGGACATTTGTGAAAATGGGCATTTTTGCTCATATATCTTCCAGTTTAAAATAAATGATTGATCGATTGAGTTGAAGGTGGAAGCTTTAAATATACTACAACACATGCATTAGAACACACACACACACACCTGTCATGATTGATCCAGAGCTGCTAGAGACAGACCAGATCCCCAGAAAAGATGTAAGGTAAAAAATACCTCTTTTACTTACGTTATTTTAAAAGTACAGGAGCCTGAGTCAGTAAAGGAGGCTAGACACTCCCTTGCTGAACTGAAAAAAAAAAAAAACATTTCCATTGTTTTTTCAGAGCAAACACGAACAGCTGCTTTAAATAATGAAAACTAAGAAAACAAAACTTATACCACTGTACTATCAGCATTCCCTCAGCAAAAACACAGTACCCATGGGTCCCAATTAGATAAATCATTCAGGCAGTAATTAAAAAAAAAATAATTTACAAAGCTTTTATTTGCAATTTATTTGGTTGATCCTATGATGCTCCACCCTAAATTAGTATTCCAAAGTTCCCTGCAGCAAGCTCTTTAATGACGCAACTGACAGGCTAAGCCACAGGGGACTTTTATGTGGCAGTACAGTTGTTAGGAAATATCAAAAGATATACTGCACATGTTTGTGCTTCTAGTTCCAGTACTGATCGACTGACAAAAGCACTTTCCTTGGTCAGTCAGTACTGGAGCAAGAAATACAAACATGTGCTGTATATCTTTTGATATTTCCTAACAACTGTACTGTTACATAGGAGTCCCCTACAGCTTAACCAATTAGTTGAGTCAGCAAAGAACTTGCCTCTGGGAACTTTGGAATAGCAATGGTGTGTGGAGCGTCACAGGATCGACCAGGTAAATTACAAATAAAAGCTTTGTAAGGTATTTTTTAAAATTAACACCGGTGCAATTTACCTAATCGGGACCTATAGGTTCTGTGTTTTTGTTGTCAGAATGCTGACAGTTCCCCTTTAATACAGACTTGGCTCACAGCATCCTATAGTATCATAGAATTTGTTGGCAGAAAAGAACTGCTTGGCTGACCCAGTCTGCTCAGATGGTCCTTGCCTAGTCTGCCTGTGCAGATCCTAACTGATCTCCAATGATTCTCCCTGCCTATTTACAAATGTTCTATGTTTATCCCACAAATTCTTGAAGCCCCCTGTAGTTTACACCTTTGTCACATCTGCTGGCAGTCTGTTCCAGATGTCCACCACTCTTTCAGTGAAGTAGTAGTTCCTCATATCCCTCTTAACCCCCCCAGCTTCATCGCATGCCTACTAGTCCTAATGCTCTTTCTTTCTTTCTTTGAATTTTGATGATCAGGTAGGCCCACTGAGACAGAGTTGTCCCATTTTCAGGAATTACCTGGGGAACATACTCATTCCAGTGTATACAAAACATTACAGAGGTACTGACATATACATTTCATATATACAGAAAAATAAACTAACTATAAATAGTTAACAATGAGGTAAGAACATAGGTTACAAGAGTTCATACAACATTATATATGGAAACATACCAAGGTTAGTTATGTACATAGATTAGGTAATATATATATATATACTGTATGTATTTGTTTACAAAGCAAAACTCGCATTGGCAGAGCAGCCATCAGCTTTGTGCTCCCTCAACTGTGGAATAAGCTGCAAAAAAACTTTGAAATTAACTCACCCCACCAGCCTAGCAGCTTTTCAATCTCTATATCTACATCATAATAAGGAGTCCTGTGCCTGTCTACCCTAAATAGTGACTCCTGTAAGTCCAAGCACACTCTAATTACTACTGTTAAAAGACTGATCACATCTATAATCGACTCTTCCCTCTCCCCTTTTTCTACCCCCATATCTGTCCCTTCCACATTCCTTTGACCCTGGTTCCAGCTCTAAATTCTCCATACCGTATCACTATATATCTTTTTTATACTAGGTTTTATTTGTGTTCAGTGTACCTGATATGTATATTTCTTCACTTTTATGAAAAATTGTGCCCTACCCAAAACTAGCTGTATCTTCTTTCCAAACATATACTACTGTCAATGCTACCTGCTGATACTTTGTATAAGCTGTATTATTGTATCTCACTTTATTTGTATTATTACTGTTTTCTTGTGTGTTGCATCCCATGTATATTGTCCTTTGTTCCTTGTTGACAAACCCAGGTCAACCTCAAAAATGAGCTTGCTCAACGGTGATCACCTGGTTAAATAAAGACTTTGATTGATTGATTGATATATATATATATATATATACATAAATATATATATATATATATATACATACACATACACACATATATATTTAACAAAACTTTCACATAAAGTGAGGTTGTAGTAGGAGAGGTTTTCAAAATGGTAGAGGAACTGGGTTCTCTCAGCTCAGGAAGAATGGGATTGGAATGGATAAGGGAAAGAACACTTAAGATGATAGTGGAGGTTAATAACAGTTATAGATTGAAGGGGGAAAGAATATTTCTTTAAAATATTTTTTGCACTGAGGGAGAGATGTATAAGAAAGTAAACTATGTGGGAGTCTTTCCCATTTCTGAGGGACTGCAAAAGAGAAGACTCTCTTGCCAATGGCTAAGTGAGTCTTTGGTAGACATAGCAAAAGATTGTGGGAGGGTTAGAGGTCCCTGGTGAAGGGTTTCAGTGTGAGCAATTTGGAGAGGCTGGGGGGGGAGGAGGTGGATTAGTTTAAAAGTGGTGCATACCATTGGGAAATCCAGTTTAGCTTCGAAGGAGGGCCAGCTTAGGCTGGTAAGATCTTCGCAGTGGTGGGTTTGAGCTAACTAGTTACTGTAATATATATAGAATAACAGATGAGCATCTATCTGTTATGGTTACTGTAATCCATCAAGGGGTTCCCATGACTTCATAAACCTAAAGAGTGAAGCTCAAGAGATTTATGACATCCCAGGAATCTGGAGATGGTACAGGTGTCTTTTGATATTTAGATTTCAGTGTAATGAAGGCTGCTCAGCTGACTGCATGCTCAATTTATTACATCAGGCTAAAAAAAACTGCCTTCTGACAAGCACTGCGTCAACACCCAACATCTTCACCTTGCACATTTAATGCAAGTTACTTACCATTGTTTTGCCTTTTTTCACAATAAAAAGTTTCGGCAACATTTCATGGCTGTGAGGTGTCATTTTTTTGTGACCTTGCTGATATTCTGGTTTGTGTAGTCATGGTGTCTAGATATTATGAGCTGCCAGAGCTACAGGGTGGTGTAAACCCATGGCACATCAACTGGAGCAAAGACATGCAGCCTTGCAATGTTTAGCCTAGGAATTTTGACCTAATACTGGCTTGCTCTATGAGATCATTACTCTGACACTTTGGCTACAACTACAAGGTAGCCTCATTTATTATACCACTGCTTTCTACATGTTTACAGACCTACTGTTGGGGTTGTTTTTGCCAGTTGTCTCATTACTGAAAATGTTGTTAGGCTGAATAGCCCTGGTGAGGTGTCATTGCACTGGATATTTTTGTACCAGTTGTCGCAGATCTGGTGTAAATCATTGGCCCTTCCAGTTTGAGTATTTCTTTGATCTGTAGAAAATGAAAATGAGTGTGCACACATAGCTTTCACCTTTTAGTCTTCTTACTAGGTCCTTTTAATTAGTTCCCGCTTAAGGGATCCTCAACTCATTCACTTCTACTGTGCTTTTTCATACCTATCATCACCTTTTCATTTTCCAGATTCTATTCTTACCTTACCTATTATGACTCTTCTACAGCCTCCTCCATTTTCTTTCCTCACATATATTTCTCTTATTTCCCCTACCTGCTTTTTTTTCTGTTTTACATAATTCCTGCAGAAAACCTATGGTTGAAACATCAATTCTAACTCACTTTTCTATTTTCAGCATGCATTTAATATTACAATTTTATTCTATAGCTGTAACACATGCTGTGCAAATAAAAGTCAGAAAAAAACATTTTATTTGTTGGTTTATTATTAAATGTATCATTTTGCAATATTCAATATACAAATTATACTACTTATGCACCGCTATGTGGTACAGCTAAGAATCACTATAGGAATTGATGAAATTTGTTTAAGGGGCAGCAGATTGACCAGCTGATATACAATTTGTAGATAGCTAGCTAGCTACACCTCTGCATGTCATCAGTCATGGTCCTCTATAGTAGCCATTGTGAACCCCAAGGGGAATTGGAGCCAGAACAGCTGTTGTAGGGAAAAAGGCAAGTAGTCCATCTGCAGGCAGGGCCTATTTCCACCAACACCACATGCGCCAAACTGCCACAGCAGGCTGCTTGATCATCTGTCTGTCTGTCTATCCGCCTACGAGGTTTATCACCATCACCTGATCCATCTCAAAGAAAATCCTCATCAAAGAGGTATGTACTGAAGTGTAACACATGTACTATGCTATGGGATAATTTGATTGTAAGGAACACTGTGTGACTTCAGTTGTGGTATACTGGCAGTAGCATAATAGTCATGGCAGGATTAGCTGTAATTATAATTGTGTCTCAGTAGCAGTGGCAAGTCAGGGTCCAGCTGTGAGAAAGAGTGTTTAAATTGCATGTTGGGGTAAGTAGGCATTTGCTAGTGGAATTATTCTATGTGATGTGGGGTGGATCTTTGGATGGAAATGGCAAAGTTAGGATTTCGACTGCTGTGGAGAAAAGAGAAAAGATCACCAAGGCAAAGAAGGGCAATAGATCTGCAGTGTGTGTGTGTGTGTGTGTGTGTGTGAGAGTGTAGGGGGAGCTATGTGATGGTCGGATTTTATTATGGAAATTTAATGATCATGTGCAACATTTTTCTTTCTGCAAGTAATCTGTGCCATTTTTCTGCTTATTGCGATTAGCTATGAATACCTGCACAATCATTTCCATAACATTTATTCATTAAATACATATTTGTTACCTTGTTTTGTGTGGTGCATCCTCTGTAGCACCCTTTTGTTTACAGCTGCTTTTGGTTGCCGAGCGGTCCCTGTGTGTGCAGTATGATATTGTCATAGGGTATATAAGGGGACTGTGGAGAGACTGCCAGTACAGTGGTACTATCTTTGCCACTTTATAATAAATGTTTTCATGGACTAAAAATAATAACTATTGTGTAGTAGACATCACCCTCCCTCACTCTATCATTGTGCATAGACAAATTCCAGTAAATGACAAATTGCACTTACTTTTTTTTTTAACTCTCTTTTTCTCTCTCCCTGGACTGGAACTCTCTCGGGCTATCCCCGCTGGCCTAACCGCTCTACCATCCGCCGTGTCTCCCGTCATCTTCAAGGTAATTATAACCCTGGGACCATGGGGGCTAACAGCCCCAGAGAGATTGAAGGGGGCAGTGACGGGAGACTGGTATTGGATGTGTGGTGATGGCACTGGAGGAAGCCATCACCTATCTGTCCAAGGAGGGTGTTTCTCTTTTACACCCCTTAGTCCCCTCTCTCCCATGTGTGGGCATGTTCCCGACTTCTTGGTGTATGGTAGTCCTGCCAGCATCGGGCCACGCTGAGTATGTGCTGCTCAGTGCTCTGTGATGTCTCCAATCTCCACCAGGGGTCACAAGAGCACCGAGCCACCCATCTCCTTCCCCCCAGGATGGGAGAGCAGCCCAGCGGGTGCTTCATCCTGTCCCTCCCCTGCTGACCCCTGGCACCCAAGCTCGCTTCCAAACTCGGGTCGCCAGCATGGCACGAGGTGTGGCATCCAGTGCCTCAACCCTCAGCACCACCGGCCCAAATTGCACTTACTTGAAATGCCCAATTCTTCAGCTCCATCCACCTGTTTCTGCTGTGTATCAGCGCCATCATGATCTGAAGACGCACCTCCAGCCCACATCTAAGAACAGCCTGTAGAATGATGCTCTGGCTAATTTACATGTCAGGAACATAGTATACTGAATACTGTTTTCAACTAAGGGCTTACTACTGAACTTAAGAAGGTAATTCATTTCTAAAAATGAGTGCTGCAACCATTGAAATTTACTGTTCAAACATTGTGCCGGGAAGCTCTCTGCATGCACTCCAACATGGGTGTGCATGCTCAAAGCTTAGCTGCAATATTTTAACAGTAAATGTCAATTGTTGCAGTGCTAATTTTTAGAAATGAATTACTTTCTTAAATTTGGTAGTAAGCTCTTAGTTGAAAACAGCATTCAGCATAATATGCTCCCGATATGTACATTAGTCAGAGCGCCATTCTACAGGCAGTTCTGGGATGTGAGCTGGAGGCACATCCTCAGAGTGTGATTGCATTGTGATACACAGCAGAAATTAGTTGGGGGGGCTGAAGAATCGGGCATTTCAAGTAAGTGCAACTTGTCATTTACTGGAATTTGGCTATGCACAATGACAGAGTAAGGGAAGGTGATGTCTACTACACAACTGTCATTTTTAGTTTGTGAAAATGTTTATTATAAAGTGGCAAAGACAGTATTACTGTGCTGGCAGCCTCTCCACAGCTCCCTTACACACCATATGACATCATCATGCTAGGGATGTCTTCTGTGGAGCATCTGTGCAGATCGGGGACAGCAAAACCAAATGGGGCACACATTTGCACTATATTTAAAGACAGTACTTTACCAGATACTACACAGCAGTGATGGGACACCACTTACAAAGGTGGTCTGTACTCCTGTGTTTAGTGTGAGGGACACTACAGAATGGTGCACATGCTCTTTAAAGGGGTAGTTGTGGCTTTTGCACAGTCTGGAGGAGAATACAGGCTAGATGTGGGAAAAGATCACCAAGTGCAGAAGATGCAGCAGGGTGTGTGTGGTGGTGGGGTAAGGGTGGGATGTAAAGGGGTAATTGTGGTTGAAATTGTCAGAATATACAGCTTAGTGGGAAAGATTGCCAAGGGCTCTAGCAGTAGATGCATGGAGTGTGTGCATTGTAGGGTCAGTGTGGGTGTTATGAAATGAAAACGGTCAGGGACAGAAGTAGCTGGCAAAGTCAGAGTTCAGCTGTAAGGGGAAAAGATTGCAAAGGGCAGAAGTAAATGCAGGGAGTGTGTTTGAGTTCTTTTTAACAGAGCTCCTATTTATGGAAATGCAAAAGGATTGTTGTGGCTGGCAAAGTCAGAATTGCACTTTGTTATAAATTAGCATTCATTGTCTTTAGAATGTGTTTTATTTCTTTATACACTTCTTGGGGTTTCATGAACACATAGCTATGCTCAATGAGTAAATACGACTATGTTATCAAAAGTAATATGCATTACAGTTACAGTTACTAATTACTTTTTTATATAAAAGTAATAAGCAACTGTAACGGATTACATTTA
Organism: Neoceratodus forsteri; assembly: GCA_016271365.2. Taxonomy (NCBI): domain Eukaryota; kingdom Metazoa; phylum Chordata; order Ceratodontiformes; family Ceratodontidae; genus Neoceratodus; species Neoceratodus forsteri. The sequence goes on along the minus strand of CM057450.1, from coordinate 650,566,616 downwards.
TTTGAAACTAACTAGTAACTGTAACTGATTACTTTTTAAAAGTAACTTACCCAGCACTTCTTGCAGGTCTCTAGTATGTCCCCCCTCACTGTCCTCTCTTCCAGGGTATATTTGTTGAACTCATTCATTCTCTCTTCCTAGGGCTTTTAATGTAACCCCCATATCATTTTAATTGTGCTCCTCTGGTCTGCATCCACCCTGTCTATGTTCTTCTGAGATGCATCTCTACCAGCAGTCTTTTTCTGGGTCTTTTCAGGAGAAAGATACTGTATGCTGGAGGAATGCTTTATTAAGCTCTAACCCCTATGTAGCCCATGAATTAGGGGCAAAGGATGCAGTTAAATGTGATCAGAATCAGAAGATTTAGGTATATTGTAGGAACAAAACTTTCTTTTCTATAACATGCACAGATCACAACATGTCCACTCTGTTAGCTATTACATCATCTGAGCATATAGCATGTAGTTACCTTTACCAGCCAAAAGGTGGCACAACACAAAGCTGCAGTGCATTAGTCTACTCTATTACTTGTAATATTAACTCTTACACTTGATGCACCTAACATTATCAGAACCTAAAAAATGCCCTGAAATTGCTCTTTTACAGAAAATGACATAGCTTCTGGAAAGTTCTGAAATTATCCAAACTAGTTCTCACTTTCCAACCCACCACCTGTAATGCAGTGGATAAATCTTTTAGTAACACCAACTAAAATACTAGAAATACATAAGAAGGTAGCTGCATCACCTGCCCCCAAGAAAAATAAAGACAGTATAAGCATGTTTCCCAATCTAATTAATAAATATAATAATAAATGTATGACATATCTGGTTACTTGTCAGTTCCCTATCTGACACTATCTTTTCACAGTTACCCCTCCTAAACCCACAAGTCTTATGTCATAATTACCATGTGGTCTTCATCCCCATCAGTTAATGGAACAGCAGATAAAATCATAAACATACACACTGCTTGACTGCTGCCTGACATCATTTTGTGTCCAAATCAAATGACAGTAAAAAAGGGGAAGGACCCACTGAGCTGTGCATCCTATCATCCTATCTCTCTGCTTAACACAGATTACAAGATTTTTGCTAAAATTATAGCTAAGAGATTAGAATACATTCTACCTGACATTATCCACCAGGATCAAAATGACTTCATTAAAAATAGACATTTGATGGAAAATATAAGATGTACAATCAATACTATGGCATTAAATTATGAAAAAGATGCAGCTCTGTTCACTATTGATGTGGAAAAAGCTTTTGATAGGGTGGAATGGCTTTATATTTTGTGGGCTTGGGTGCTCATCTCAGCAGGTGGATAAAATGTACTTATGATTCCCCAAGTGCGGCTATTAAAATTAATGGCTTAATTTCAGACCAATTTCTCATGGGAAGAGGAACCAGACAGGGCTGTCCTCTGTTCCACCTTATTTTTGCTTTAGCCATTGAACCACTAGCTATAGCCATTAGAAATCATCAGGACATTATGGGAATTACTATAGACTGAATACAAGAGAATATATGCTTATTTGTAGATGACATTTTGTTATACATTACTAATCTGAATAGGTCTATCGCTTGTCTAATTCAAATTACTAACCATTTTGGTCATTTTTTCAGGGTATAAAATCAATTGGTCAAAGACTCAACTTTTAAAACTAAAATAAAAAACAGATAATACCTCATTTGATGCTCAAACATTAGGATACAATATAAAAATAGCAGAAGCACATTTTAAATATTTAGGGGTTAATACAATGGATACTACAGAGAATCTGTACAGTGCAAATTTCAAAGATCTGCAAAATAACATATCAAAGTATCTGAACAGATGGAATATATGATTTTTGACATTGATTGGAAGAATTAATTTAATTAAAATGCAGATAGTCCCAACATTATTTTTTTCAGGCTATGGCTATTTCCATTCCAATAAGCTTCTTTAAGAGGTTAAATAAACTAATTACTAAATTTTTGTAGAAACAAAATAAATCTAGGATAGCGTGGAATGTGCTGATTTTGCCTGAAGAACATAGAGGCCAATCATTACCAGATTTTTATTTATATTACTTAGTAACCCAAATTACTCAAATGTGGGATTGGGAGCAAGACCAAGCTCCAAAAAAGATTTCATCACTATAACTCAACCATATCCGAGTCTTATGAACTTACTGCACTCAGCAATACAGGTTAAGAAATTTCCAGAGACATTGTTTATCACAACCAATACAACCTATTGGTGCTGGATAGACCTTCAAAAAAGATTGAGAGAAAAATATCTAATTACAGAATTTTCCCCCATTGCTACTAAATGAAACATTTAAGAAGTGGCAAGATCAGGGATTAACCCAAAAGGGAGATTTCTATCAGGAAGGACAATCAAAATATTTTGTTAAGTCAGAAAAAGAAAAGAAAATATTAAATGATCAGATCTTCTATTATATCAAGATAAAAAAGAATTCTGAGGAAAAATAAAAACAAAATTAGGATTATTGATCCCCCGATAATATTAGACACTATCAGAAATAATAAAGATGGTAAAAAGCTGATATCATCTTTGTACTATTTATTAATGGACAAATCAAAATATAGTCTTGATAAACTTAGATTGAAATGGCAAAGAGACTTAGGGATTTGCATATCAGAAAATCAATGGCGAGATATTGTTAATGCTTATGTTAACAATGTCCATGCAGTTAGATTACAACAGATTCAGTTAAATATAGTACATAGGATATATTATACACCACACAGATTGCATTTATGTAGTCCTAATATAATGGATAAATGCCCAAGGTATACCATCCCTTTAGGCACTCTAATACATATAATATAGCAATATAATAATATAATAGCAATGGCGGTAACTATTACATCCATTGATGGAATTGAAGGAACTCAATGCTCTAAATACCTTATGTATGCATGTACATTAGGTATTATACCACAAGGTGACAATGTCTGTTTGAAGTGTACTGAAAATATTACTTTAATTCTGGAAGTTCAGACATTTAATACCAGATTGTTGGCAATAGAGGAGAGTCAAAAGCAAATGCATTATAGATATAATACTATCAACCCTTTCTGTTCTCACAGTGGTCCTCCAGATAACTCTGGTTCCACAGAAGTTTCCCCTACAACCTATGTATCTGATCAATCTAGCAATAGTCTTCTAATACCGGGTGATAATATGAACATTGCTCACAAAAAAAAACAATCTAGGGATAGTGATAATGATAATAGTGACAACACTAATAAACTATGGTATGAAGCACAAAGTAAAAGAACTCATAAAAAGGGTCATAAAGCAGCTGCTTTTTCCCTGGATATCTCTAATAGATACTGTCCACTAACCCTTGAAGTAAATTCTTCTGATAATGTGTCCTCAGACAGTTCAAAATGTAATAAAGTAGCAGTTACAGGAAATACATCCTGTGCAATGATGGAACCCGCTATGATATATGAGTCAGTGGGTAGATGCCCACCTCCCTCTACTATACCTTTAATCTCTCTGCCTATAGTAACTAACCCAAACCAGTCTACTAGCAACATCGCTTTAGGCAGTAACACGCTTCCAATGGATACAACCCTGAGTGTCACTTTACAGTAAAGACAAGTTTATGTGCTGGGTGATTCACTTGTTAAACAACTGGACAGAGATATCTGCTTTGAAGATAAGGCGAATTGTATTGTTTCTAGTTTTCATGGTGCAAGAATATATGATATTACTTGAATGGTGAATAACATATTAAAAGATTGTGGTCCAAATCCCCTTGTGGTACTTCATATAGACACAAATAACATCATGCATGATGACTTGCTAGATATAAAAAAGGACACAGTAGCACTGTTTAATCACTTGCAAGAACATAGGTGTGATATAGCATTGTCTGAAATCCTACCTATCCCTAGAGCAACAAACATGATCAATCATAAAATAAAAAGTTATAATGAATGGCTGCATAAATGGTGCCTTAGACAATGTCATACTTGCATCACCCACTGGGAGGAATTCTTTACCAGGCCAGACCTCTTTGGTAGGGATGGCCTTCATCTGAGCTAGCAGGGTAATTCTTTTTTTAGTAAACATATTCTTGATTTTTTAAATAAGAATTTAAACTCATAGAGCTTGGGGTGAAACCATTGGTTCCCCCCTCCCCCAGTACTGACACTTACACACATAATATTTAGCAATTAAAAGAACTAAAATGTTTATATTTCAATTCCAGGAGTCTCTCCAATAAACTAGATGAACTAAAATCTACCATAGCATTGGAGAACGCAGATATTATTTCTGTTACTGAAACATGGAATAATGATAAGTATGACTGGGATTGTCATTTACCTGGGTATGCATCATATTTTCTTAACAGAAAACACAAAAAAGGTGGAGGTGTGGTCATATTCCTGAGAGACGCACTACAGTCAATAGATATTTCTAACAAAGTTAAAATCCCACTAGCTCAACTGAAACAGTCTGGGTAAAAGTTCTTTTAAATAAAATACAACACAACATATACGAACATACGAACATACGAAATTTGCCAGCAGATAAAGGCCTAGAGGTCTATCAAGTCTGCTCGAATGTGCAGCTAGCACCCCTTATTCTGCAGCTGCCCCTACAGCTTCCACCCTTCCCCTTCATTAACCATCCCCCTTGTCCTGACCCATCCTCATTTGAAGCAGTCCACTGTTCTACTGCATACCACTTCTGCAGGTAGTGCATTCCACCCAGCCACCACCCTCTCTTTAAAAAAGTGTCTCCTCATCTCCCTCCTGAACCTTCCTCACTCCAGTCTCATATCATGGCCCCTGGTGGCCCTCCCCTCCCTTACTTTGAACAGCCCCTCTGTACCCGTCTTGTTTATTCCTTTCATGTATTTAAAGGTTTCAATCATGTCACCCCTGTCTCTCCTCTCCTCCAGTGAGTACATGTTCAACTCCTTCAACCTCCTCTCGTATGATAAGTCCCCCAGCCCCTTGATCATCTTTGTCGCCCTGCGCTGCACCCCCTCCAGTAACTTAATGTCCCTCTTCAGATGCGGATGCCAGTACTGCACGCAGTACTCCAGGTGTGGTCTAACTAATGACCTATACAGTGGCAGAATCACCTCCTCCTTCCTTGAGGATATACCCCTTGCAATACAACCCAGCATTTTGTTGGCCTTTGCAGCTGTCTTCCTACATTGTGTCGAGTTGTTCATTGACCCTATAATGAGCACACCCAGATCCTTCACCTCCTCTGTCTGGGCTAGCTGCACTCCCCCTAGCTGGTAACTCCTCCTTGGGTTCTTCATCCCAAAATGCAGCACCTTGCACTTTTTGGCATTAAACCCCAGTTGCCAGGTGTCTGACCAGGTTTCAAGCTTTGCCAGATCATCCTGCAACCCCTGCCATCCCCCTAGGTCATCCACCACGGCGCCTACCTTGGTATCATCAGTAAACAGACTGATCTTGCTCTTGATGTCCCATGATATGTCTGTGATGAATATCCCAAACAACACTGGTCCCAACACCGAGCCATGTGGAACACCGCTTGTCACTGCCCTTGGATATGAGAGCTCCCCACCCACCACCACCCCCCTCTGTTGCCTTCCCTGCAGCCAGTTTCCTACCCATCTCACCAGCTTTGCACCCGCCCCTGTGCCTACTAACTTCCTTCCCAGCCTTCCATGTGGCACCGAGTCGAATGCCTTACTGAAGTCCAGATACAGGACATCCACTGCATGGCCCTTGTCTAGTTGCCTAGTTACCCAGTCATAGAACTCGACCAGGTTGGTTTGGCAGGATCTGCCACATATGAAGCCATGCTGTCTGCTGTCCTGTAGTCCTTTGGCCTCTAGGAGGCCACCAGCCTCTCCTTCAGTATAGTCTCCATTAGCTTACCCACGATGGATGTGAGGCTCACTGGTCTGTAGTTTCCCGGTTCATCCTTGGAGCCACACTTGTGGAGGGGCACCACATGTGCCATCCTCCAGTCCTGAGGTACACACCACGAATGTAGTGAAGCATTAAATAGGTCTGCCAAAGGTCCTGCAAGGACCTCTGCCAGCTCCTTCAGTACCCTTGGGTGGATGCCATCTGGGCCTGGCGCCTTGTCCACCCTCAGTGCCTTCAAACCCTCTCGAACTCTGCCCTCCATGATTTCCCCATCTGTCACCACTTCCACCCCTGCTTCTGCCATTTCTCCCACCTTAGGTGTCACCCCTCTTCTCTTTAGTAAATACTGAGCAGAAGTACTCATTTAGTGCTTCCCTTATCGTACCCTGTTTCCACCCAACCCCCCTCCTTCCTAATCCTTACTATGTGGTCCTTACAGCTCCTTTTCTCCCTGATGTACTTAAAGAAGTCCTTCTCCCTCTTCTTAATGCCTTGTGCCAGCCTGAGTTCTGTAGATGCTTTGGCTCCCCTTACTGCCCTTGTCACCTCCTTGTCATTCTTAGAATTTGCTGTCACCTTCCAAATACTTCTCATGAGTATTTTGACAATATTGTTCAGGAAAGTGATACTGCTTGTACCTAGGGTGACATACTTTTGATGGGTGATTTTAATCTTGGAGATATTGACTGGGTGAACCTAACTGCTACTTCAGGGATAGAAAACACATTATTAAATATCATTCAACAGTGTAACCTCACACATAGTATAAAATTACCAACCAGAGGAAATAACCTTCTTGATCTGGTATTTCATCACAAAAATCTGATAGTGAAAAATGTCAAGATATTACCACCGATAGGCAACAGTGACCACAAAGCCATTAAGTTTGCATTAGAACATTCAGTGACTATTGCTCATAACATAACCAAAATGTGTGTGTGTGTATATATATATATATATATATATATATATATATATATATATAGATGTATATGTATATATATATATATATATATATATATATATATACACACACACACACATTTGGTTATGTTATGTTATATATATATATATATATATATATGATAAGGTGGATATTTCCAGTATTAACACTTATTTAAGCAATATCGATTGAAACATAGAATTTGATGGCAGATAAGGACCTCAAGGCCCATCCAGTCTGCCCATTTCTTTTTCTACGTTATAAACGTGCCATCGGCCTTTGCTCTGTCAGTGGCCTATCTATTCATACAATAAAATTGGCAGGATATACTCTCATCATCAGATACAAGTGTATATTTGTTAGAAATATCTAATGACTGTAGTGCATCTCTCAGGAATCTGACCACACCTCCACCTATTTATATTCCATTTAAAATTAAAAAAAAACTAGTAGTCGCCACTAACCAAAGTGGATGAATAAATCCATAAAAAAAATAATTCAACTGAAAAACAAAAGGCACTCTAATTACTTAAAATCACCAACACAAACCAATTGGATCTGTTACTTACATGTACAAAAAAATGTAAAAGAAACATTCAAAAAGCAATGAAAAAATGGGAATACAAACTTGCATCAGAAGCTAATAAAAACAATAGTAAAACCTTTTTTCTTACTTTAATGCATTTAAAAAACCTATGTGTCAGGTGGGTCCTTTACAATCAAATGATAACATAATTCGTGCTTCTATTGACATGGCCAACTTCTTTAATACCTAATTTTGTGAACTTCTTCAAACCAATCAGAAAAGTGTGGTATTGCAAAATACATTAGATAAACCAAACACAATATCAGAAACTGAAGTTCATAATAAATTGTTACTACTAAAGGGTAAAACCAGCACCTCCCCTGACTACATTTCTGTTCACCTTTTATATCTTCTTGCTGATAGTCTGTCACTTTCACTAAAACTGCTATTTTAGCATTGTATCAACTTGTCTTATGTTCCAGAACTTTGGAAAACTGCTTTTGTTATCCCAATTCATAAAAAAGGTCCACGTAATAATTGGGAGAATTACAGACCAATTAGCCTTTCACCTCCACTATGTAAACTATTAGAAGGGTTCATAAAGGAAATTATTTCTGATGCTCTGGATAAATTAGACACTAATCAACATGGGTTTAAAAAAGGTCATAGTTGCCTGACTAATCTACTCTGCTTTTATGAAGATGTTAGTTACCAAATCGACAACAGACTCCCTTATGATATTGTATATATAGGTTTTAATAAAGCTTTCAATTCCATACCTCATTGGGCTGTCATACAAAAGTTAGGCACCTTACAGATTAATTATAATATCATTAGATGGATATCAAATTGACTAACTGGTAGAACACAGAGAGTATTGATTAATAGATACCTTTCTAAAATTGGTTATGTCTTTTTGTGTGTGTTTTTTACCTTCCTTCCACACACTCAGGTGTCCACCTGTCCTTCATGCTGCCTAGTGCTCCATACCCTGGCAGTCCTCTTCTGGAGCTCTTCCTCTCACATACATATTGCAACTGACCCCCGAGTTGTCCCGTAGTATCCCATCACCAGATGGGTCCCCTCCTCCAAGGGGGAAGGCACCAGGTGGTGGGGAAAACCAGCACACTATTTTGTTCATGGTCCAGGGGTGCTGCTGTGGTGGAGGAGGCTCCTGGAGGTTCCAGGGAACATGAAGAACAGAGGCTGTCATCCAATGGTGCTGAAGCTTTTTTCTGGCTTTCTTAGTCCCTCCTGTGCCACTATGTGTAGTATCCCCTGGTCTCCACCAGGGACCTCTACAGAGTGGAGCTACCCCCAGCCCTCCCCAGGAGAGGAGAGCAGTCCTTTGGATGCTTAATCCTCTCCTTCCCCCTGCCCACCCACGGCAGCTGAGTCCATTCCCGAACCCAAGACACTGGCGTGGTTCAAGGTGTGGCATCCAGCTCCTCAACCCTCTGCACCACCGGGCTGGCTAAATTGGTTATGTCTGTAGAGGAGGTTCCACAAGGGTCCATGCTGGGCCCTTGTTTGTTTCAGGCTTTTATTGCAGTCTTAACCCAGAAATGCTACTCCACTGCTATAAAATACACAGATGATATTAAAATTGGCAGACCTTGTTCCAATTCTGACAATATAGCGATTATTCAAAAAGATCTGTACTACATCACACACTGGGTTAAGATGTTGGGATATGAAATTGAATCATAACAAATACAAAGTCATGTACTTGGGTCCTCATAACCTATGTCATACATACAGATTAGATGACAATGTACTTTCTAGTACGTCCTCGGAAAAAGATCTTGGTGTCCATATAATGCAGGATTTTTCACCTAGATTGCAGATTAATAAAACAATTCAAAAAGCAAATGGTGCTGTCCGGTCCATACGCAGGAATATTAAATCATGTGAGGAAAAAGTGTTAATGACGCTGTATAGAGCCTGTGTTTTCCCCCTTCTGGATTATGCATCACAGTTATGGTATCCTTTTAAGAAACATGACATTTCACACATTGAAAAAGTCCAGAGAAAATTTACAAACTATATTAAAGGATACTCTAATCTACTGTATGAATCCAGACTTAAATCTCTAAATTTAATGGCATTATCTACCAGACGACTGATGGGGGATCTTTTACTCATGTTTAACATAATGCAAGATCCATTTCTTATGACTGCTATGGGTTTAGATTTCAAAAATAATGTCTTTAACAGTAAGGGACACCCTGTGTAGCTGCAAGATAGGGACTTTAATCTAATGCCTAGAAAATTATTTTATACTGTCAGAACTATTAATCCCTGAATGCACTTCCATTAGGAAATAATTATCAGTAAAACCAAAGCTACATTTAAGTACAGATTGGATACATTTATCCTTTCCAAGGTTACATTTAATTATTATTAACTACAGGAGCAATCATAGGCCTCACAGCCTCCTAGCTCCCTACACTTCCTAGTATGATTCCTAGTATGATATGATTTACTCATGTCCTTGTTTATCAAATTATTGGTCAGAAATCAACCAGTTTACCTTAATCCTATTTGGTAAACAAGTAATCTTTAATTCTGTAATAACAAAGTTGGGAATTTATCTGAACAAACATTTTTTAGAAGAGGAGTAAAGGAAACCATTAATATTAATAACAATAGTAGCAAAAAGGTGCATCCTGCAGAAATGGAAAGATCCGAGCCCCCACCGATGTTCAGAGCTTAGCTGAACTCAATCATAGATATATCTAAATTAGAAAAGGCATGGTATTGCAAAATGGATCTTAAAGGAAAATATGACTAAATGTGGTGTCTGTTCCTGATGGCCTTGGCTCAAACTAATGTTTAAAGAAATAAAAGATATTTTTATATAAATCAGATTTAAATAGGGAAGTTCCTGGACCACTACCATCTACCTATATGATGATGAAATTCAGTATGGACCTATCTGAAAAAATCAAATATGATGTTAATGGGTTACTGATACTAATCTGAATTGAGGGGGGAAAAACAAATCAAATGACAGTAAAGATTCAGGAAATATTGCAATAGTATGAAGTTCAAATACAGCATGTAGACAGTGTGTCTATGGTCACAAAAGATTAGCTTTCCTCTCAGTAACTTAAAGGAACACTACACCTCACATATTATCAGTTTTATAAATTTATCTGCACTTGTCTTTAATTAACTACATTTATAACATTGGTTACCTAAAGTAGGAAATCTGATTGGAACAAGCTGTCACTTATCCATGGACTAAATTTCCTATTTAATCCATGGTTTTCATGACTGATCTAGTTTTTATCAGCACAGTAGGTATCATCACCCAGTGGAGGGATCTACAGATTCTCTTCAGCTCGGTTTTAGCAGAAGACATTTTTTTAATTTTAGTGAGGAAAGTGAACTGTAACTTACAAAATGTAAGACAATTAATTCTTCCATTCTCGGGAGCGTGTAGTGAAAAGGAATAGTTGGATCACTGGTGAGCCAACAGAGAAAGCGTTCTCTCCGAGGTGAAAAATAAATACTTCAGACAGTGCTCCCATGATATAGCTGATAGCTGAGAGAGCTCACCCTTCACACAGGACCCCAGTCAGAATAGAAAGAGTTTATATTCAGTTGCCATAGCAAAGCAGACAAGAGTCATATGTTCACCCAAGTAGCACAGAATGATGTCAGCTGTTGGGAAACAGCATTACAGTGCTGAACGCTCCACCCCAACAGACGGACCCCTGATGGAGAGAGAGAGAGAGAGAGAGAGAGAGAGAAACAGAATACTGTCCTCTTAGGTGACTAGCAAAACACAGTGGCAGACCCCTACACAAACACACACAGAGCAAGCTGCAGAAAGCACTATTGAGAAAGAGATAGAGAGACAGACAGAGACAGAGACAGAGACAGAGACAGAGAGACAGAGAGACAGAGATACAGCAATAGGTAACAGAGAGCTGTATCCTATGTCCCATATGGAGCCCAGAGAAAAGGATAGTTATCTCCATCCCCTCCAGCTCCAGCCCCAACTTGCAGAGTGACCAGGGAAACTGTGATGGTTGTTTTCACTCCGTCTGTCAACAAGCATCTGTAAACAGTGAGCTGCACATACCTGTTTATTCCGAGTGGCAGTGGAGCTCTAAATATCAACTACAGTACTGCAGTGTCAGTGGCTGTCCACTTTGGAGGAGAGACAGGTGGAGCACAGGTTTCCCTCCCCCCTCACCCGACCATGACACCGAGACTGCATGTCTGTCTCCATGCTGGAGAATGGATCAATGTCTGTGTTTCTCTGTGTGTGATCACTCAGCAGCTGCGGGACACAAGATAAGAGCAAGAGACAGTGGTTCTCATGTCCCTCTTAATGAGCCTGGCGGAAATGTGCAGAGAGGGAGCTGCACAAGCAGATCACCGAGGTCCTGTCACCAGTACGGCACTTACTTTGCAGCCCAGGTACCAGTGTGAGAGTGGTGGGTGAGCACGAGTTAACTTTGGTGACAGCTCTCTGTGTCTCTCTTTCTCTCTCTCTCTGTGTTGGTGCACTTGTTCTGTCTGTGGCTCCATTGTGGGGTTGCAGTTCTCTGTCTGTTCTGTTGCTGCTGACTGTGTCCATGAAACAGGGAGAGAGAGAGAGAGAAAGAAAGAGAGAGATAGAGAGAGAGAGACTCTGAGCAAGAGAGAGACACATGGGAGACAGCATGTCCAACTTCAAAGGGACAGGTAGGTACCAGTTGTACTCCAGACGTTCTGCTGTTTGCCTTGAGGTTGTCACTGCTTCCCCAGGAGACCACATTTGCACTCACATGAGAGAGAGAGAGAGAGAGAGAGAGAGACAGGGAGAGCAAGAGAGAGACAGAGAGAGCAAGAGAATCAACATCTGTGACAAGCACCACAGAATACCTTTTGTCTGTGTCTGTCTGTGGGATTGGTAGCTGCCCGCTCAGCATCCTGTGATCTGCACAATGGAACTTCTTTTTGTCTGTGGAGCTGAGTTATTTGTGTTGATGTGTCTGTGGTGATGGGCACCTCAGATACTGTCACATGGACGGTACTGTGGGGGCACCAGTGGTTTTCCAGCAGCATGTAACAGAGAGAGACTGAGTGAGACAGTGACAATGGGTGAGGCAGGTCCCTCTGAACTGTGAGGTGCCTGTCAATGTGTGTGTGTGTTGGGGGGGTTGAAAGAAACCTCATAGGCAAGGTACCAGACATTGATATGCACAAGACATGTCACAAATCATGTTTAAACAGTATATGTGACATTTCCATGAGCGTCACAGGAGTGCAGGATGCATTATTTGTTAGGGACTATTTTGCAAGGTGGCAGGACATTTCTTGCTATTTAAACAGGTAAAAAAAAGTTTCCTGGATTGTTTCCTTGTTCTGCACATAACCCAAGTTATAAGTGCAAAACCCCACTCCAGGGTATGGGGTTATAGGCATTTAATCCACACCTGGAGCACTGTGAGGACATCCAGCCTGCTGCCTCATGCCTCACTGCACACCCCAGTCATGGATTAAATGCCTATAACAACATACCCTGTCATGGGTTATTGCTAATTTCTATAGCAGTTAGTAAAAGAAACTTTCAGTTTATTTTTCTGTTAGCAGTAGTCCTCTGTAATGATCCAGGGTGCCTCCATTTTCTGACTATTGAAATATCAGTTTGTTCTGAGAGCTGCATTAGAAGTGAGAAAATGATGGCATGGAGCACATTTACACTATGCATCTCAATGCAACAAGTCTGAGTAACCCTAAACACTCTCAATACACAACGTGAACATGAATTACAAGAAAACAATCATTCTCTATCACTCTGAACTTGAACCAAACTGAAGGTACTGTAAATGGGGAGGGGTATTTCACACCTTCTTGCTTTTTGTTTTGTTATTCTTAGTCAGCAGGCTTGCATGTTGTAGAAAAAGTCTAGGAATGCTCTGCACTCTCCTTTTGCACAGATTTAGTGGCGGTTCGCAGTCAAGTTCAAATCTAGTCTGTTTATTGGTAGTTTCATAAGGCACTTTTACATACAACTGAATGACCATCACCTGTGTGCCACTGTTGTACTCTGTTCCGTTTATGGTTCACTTTACACAGAAGGTATTCTGGCAACTCCCTCATCTCCGTTTTCAATAGTTTGTGTTTCGGCTCCCCCATGGAGTGTGGTGCTCTATGGCTGTTTTTGTACTGCTGTCAGAATGGCTGTTTTACACAGCCAGATGATACGGAATACATCGGGACAAACCGAGGAAGGTAGAGATTGTGGTTCGGGTGAATGTTCACCAAGAGAATGGAGCAGATGCATTTTACACACAGAGGGTGTAATGGTATATTGTTTCTGTAACAGTCATTCCATTACAGAAACCTGTGTGTAAAAGCGTCTGTAGACACAAAACCTTCTCTCAGTGTTGAGTTAGTATTTGCACCTTCCAAACTCGCTCCCCAGTGCTTTGACCAGGGTGAGGTCTTCCTCAGGGGTGGAGTTCGTTTGGATGTGCCTCCCTTAAATAACCACTATTTAACATCACCTGCAAGTGGACTAGCTCCCAGGAACAACTGAAATTTCAACAGTTAGAAAATGAAGTCACACAAGACTGTTGCTATAGTAACAGTATACTAAAATAAAATAAATGTTGATATAACCTAATTGCTATAGAAATATAGCTGAATAGTGACAAGATAGCATTTACAGTATGTGCGGGTGTAGTACTTATAGCAGAACTCAAGGTATGATTGAGGTTTGTAATGCTAAATGTTATATTTTTAGCATAAAGATAAGGTGCATACTTGTAACTGTTACGTTCTTGAGATATAGATGAAGTGCCTATTGTTAAATTAGGTACATGCTAAGTTGTACGGTGCAGGTGGGTGTACTGTACAATGTATCTCTAAAAGTGAACATTTCAATGGGGCAGTTGAGGCGCACTGTAATTGTGAGGTGTGAATAAGGTGCAGTTGAGTTTTATTTCATGTGTACACCTCCAACAAGGTACTCACCTCAGTATAGTCAGGGTGAGTCTACATATGGTAAGCCATTTTCCCACACACCCAAATGGTATTTCCCATGTATCTGTATTTTTGAGTGCACAGTTAAATTCATTAATCATTTTGAGAGGTTATCTGATCTTACACAGGCCATTTATTTATACTTGTGTGTGGGCCTTACCCTCCATCTGGCTCTGTGGTAAGTGCAGTAGTCTGATATATAAATCATTTTGACAAAGTGCTTGACCATTTTCGGGCTGCGGGTCAAAATTACTAAGTGGGTTCACACCCAGCTAATAGATAGAAAACAGAAGGCAGTGGTAAATGGTACATACTCTAGGGATTGGTGGGGAAGGGGGTGACCAGTGAGATACCACAGGGTTCTATGCTGGGACCAGTCCTCTTCAACATCTTCATAGGGGACACTGAAGAGGAACTTCGGGGGAAGGTCTGTCTTTTAGCAAATGACACTTAAATCTACAACAGGTTGGACATTTAAGATGGACATTAGAAATTGTTCAGGGATCTAGGAAAACTAGGGAAGCAGTAGATGGCATTGCAGTTGGTGTTCAATACCAAAAAGTGCAAAATCATGCACTTAAGACACAGGAACTCTGATGATAAGTAAAAGATGGTGGGAGGTGTTGGCAGTGACAGGGAAGGCAAGGGATCTCAGTGTTAGTATTTCAGAAGACTACAATGTGGCATGCAGTATGACAAGGATGTGGACATGGCTATTGGGATGATAGGGTGCATTGAGAGTGACATTACCGGCAGAAAAAGGGAGGTGGTGCTGTCACTGTACTGCTCTTTGGTATATCTGCAAAACAGACCAAATAGCTTGCA
Organism: Neoceratodus forsteri; assembly: GCA_016271365.2. Lineage (NCBI taxonomy): Eukaryota > Metazoa > Chordata > Ceratodontiformes > Ceratodontidae > Neoceratodus > Neoceratodus forsteri. The sequence goes on along the minus strand of CM057450.1, from coordinate 650,551,447 downwards.
TAGCCCTCTGGCAGAAAATAAATCAGGACCAGAGACTATTTTGCAGATCACACAGATATAATGGCTAGTGCCAGCTAATTACAAATACAGATACCTGTACATACGAAACATGTCATCATCTCAAGTTGTTAAATGTAAAAAGGCTGAAGTGCAAGATAATTTTACCAAGGCCAACACCTCTTCACAGTCACCCTAGCACTTCAGCTCCTACACTGAGCCTTTATCAGGGGTTGGAGACTGCTGGTACCATCATGCTTTTTGCAGTCAGTGCATGCTACTTGAATATTCATTATAAGTAAGTAGTTATCTCTTTCACGGTGTATTTAAAGGCACAGTGTGATAGTGACACAACCTAGCTGTTCCTTAAAGAAGAGGGAAACATGTACATTAGCCATAGTTATATCACCATAATGTCAATTCTTTAAGTCATACAATACAATAACCACAAAGTCTGTCCTTAAAATACAACCAGCTGCTGCCTGTATTTTGAAAAACAATTTTTTTCAAAAGTACATCCAATCAAATATAAAATTTCAAGCAATCATACTTTTTCATTTGAAGTACCATAAGTAAATAGACATGGTAGAAGGGTGATTCCCTAATTTTTATTTATTTATTAAGTTTTTGTTGACCGGGTAAGTGCATTAGAAAAATTCTGCATATTTTCAGGCATGACCCGGGAAGGGGATACAGATGAATGCCAGCTGACCTTGAACCAGATTAAGCAGTTGGTGATATTTTTAGTGAATGGGGGGGGAAACCTGGTCAGGGCACTGGGGGAATTCCCCTACTTCCCGTGAGCAGGGGGGACCCATTTTCCTGTGGGACCAAGATGGCAGTTCTCATGGATCCTGGTGTGGAAGTGTTGCAATCTGTGAGCATGGAGTCCTCCATTTCTTGTGTGGAGGTGAGGGGACAGGACCTGATTTGGATTTTCTGCCTGGTGCTGTAGACACTGACATAGTTTGCGAAATTCTACCTCAGCCGGTTGCTTTGGAAACCGGTATGCAGCCTGAAGATTTAGTTTCACTACAGTCTTCAGACCAGGAAAATATTTTGGAACTTTCTCTTGAGGAAAAACGGCAAATTTTGCAGGCCGAATTGTCTACTATTGAAGCACAGCTGAATGCAGAGAAACTGCTCTGCGAGGAAGACAAAAAATGTAAATGTTTGGGGGATAATTCCCATGGTAAAGTTACTGGAGGTGTTTCCAAAGTTTTAATTTTTTCCTCTACTCTGCTGGCTCCTTCAGTGGGTGTTTCAGGTTCTCCCCAGACGGCTACGTCATATTGCGGTGATGTGGAAGAAGCTTGGGACAGTGAAAAAGCAGGAATACTGAACGAATATTTCTGCTCAGTATTCACAAAAGAGGAGGGGGAAGTGCCTAATCCAATTAACAGAAGCACTCTTGATAGGGGGGTCGATCCCAGTCCTTTCACAGAAGAAAGGGTTCTGCGAGAACTCCTAAAACTGAAGGTGGACAAAGCAATGGATCCTGATGGAATTCACCCCAGAATTCTAAAAGAATTAAGGAAGAACTAGTAAAATCACTGGCTACTCTTTTTAATAAATCATGGGAGGATGGTGTGGTACCCGAGGACTGGAGGAAGGTGGATGTGATTCCCCTTCACAAAAGTGGGACCAAGACAGAGGCAGGAAACTACAGACCTGTCAGTCTGACCTCTGTGGTAGGGAAAGTGATGGAGTCACTTCTGAAGGAAAGAATAGTTGAGTACCTAGAGGTCAGTGGAGCACAGGATCCAAGGTAGCATGGGTTCACAGTGGGAAGGTCATGTCAGGCAGATCTAATAGATTTCTTTGACTGGGTGACCAAAGTAGTAGACCAGGGAGGGCTGTGGACATGACCTACCTAGACTTTAGCAAGGCATTTGACACAGTCCCATACAAAGATTATTAGTCAAATTAACCAGCCTGGGTGGGTCCCAGGGTGGTAGCCTGAGTAAAACATTGGCTGGACAACAGGACACAGAAGGTAATTGTAAATGGAGTCCACTCTGAAGAAAGGGCAGTTACTAGTGGGGTACCGCAGGGTTCAGTATTGGGTCCAGTCCTTTTTAATGTCTTCATCAGTGGCATTGCAGAGGGACTGGAAGGAAAAGTATGCCTTTTTGCAGATGACACAAAGATCTGCAACAGGGTTGATACACAAGGAGGCATGGAAAGGATGAAAAGGGACTTGGCAAGGTTGGAGGAATGGTCAGACGTATGGCAGCTAGGATTCAATGCAAAAAAGTGCAAAATAATGCACCTGGAAACAAGAACCCAGGGAAGAATACACAATGGGTGGGAGGTAGTAACAACAACAAAACAGGAAAGGGACCTGGGGTAATCATATTAGATGACCTTAAGGTTGAAACAATGTGGGAAGGCAGTAGGGAGGCGAGGGTATACTGGGATGTATAGGGAGAGGCATCAGCAGCAGAAAACAGGAAGTTGTTATCCCTCTGTACAGACATTTGGTGAGACCCCATCTGGAATACTGTGTCCAGTTCTGGAGACCCCGTCTCCGCAAGGACATAGACAGTATAGAGGCAATCCAGAGGAGGGCAACTAAAATGGTGCAGGGTCTGCAAGAGAAGCCATATGAGGAGAGACTAAAGGAGCTTAATATGTATACCCTTGAGGAAAGAAGGGAGAGGGGGGACATGATAGAAACTTTCAAGTACCTCAAGATAATCAACAAAGTCCAAGAGGGTAGCATCTTTCAGAAAAAGAGACTTGCAAGAACAAGGGGACACAATTTAAAGATAGAAAGAGGGCAGTTCAGGGGCAATGTGAGGAAGTATTATTTCACAGAGAGGGTAGTGAATGCATGGAACAGCCTTCCTGAGGAAGTTGTGGGGTCTAAAACTGTGGGAGAAATCAAGAATGCATGGGACAGACATAAGGCAATTCTTGTGGGGGGCAGGAAGATATAGGCTGTTGGTTAACTAGGATCTGCGGCCTATCCTGTAGGTAGGGAAATGGGCAGACTAGATGGGCCTAGCGGTCCTTATCTGCCATCAAAATCTATGTTTCTATGTTTCTATGTCCCCAGAACGGGCCCTAGAGGGGGCAGGTTGGTCGCAGGATGCTGCCGGCGTGTGGCAGGCTGATGTCACTCCAATATTAGCAGGCAGTATGTAGGATGCTGTCAAGGAATTGATTACACCGTCTCCTGTGGTTGGGGTTGATTTTGAGCAACAGGAGAAAATGGAGCCTTCAGGTACTGTTTCTTTTTCCCCTCTTTTGACTGTGTCCCCACAAAGGTTCCAAACTCCCTCTGTGGACACAACTCTGCCGCCGGTTGTGGAGTCTTCTGATTTGGATGCTGCCCCTGATTCTCCTTTGGGTGAAAAGACTGATTCCGCCTCGACCTTTGCCAGTTTATTTAAGAAGCCTGTGGAACTTGCTAAATGGAGGAACGTTGTGTGATTTAGGTATCTAGGGGGTATGGAGACACCTCCTGATCATTTTTTTGTGGGGAACCTCTTGCTAAAACAATTTTTGCATTTTACCCATGCAGGTGTTTATGCTCTCATTCATGCAGCAGGGGAATCCACTTTTGATATTAGTTTTCGAACCCCAGATCTGTTGGAAAAATTTTGGACTCGATATAAGAATTTAAAGACTAACCCCCTGTGGACCCCCTTTCAAATTATTCCTTTAACTAAACAATCTTTTCAGGTTATCACTGTTTTATTTTGTAATGAGGGGGTCAATATTCAGGATATCCTTTACTGGTTGGATAAACGCTGTGAGGTGCAAAGTATCCCTGAGCCCATTTTAGATGGGGAAGATTTTTGGAATGGTTGGTTGGAAAATAAAAATTAAATTACGGTATGCGGGTATAGAGTTAAAACACTTGCCAAACTGTCTTTACATTGGGCGGGATAAGAGTTTCATCTTTTACCCAGGACAACCCCGTAGGTGCTTTAAATGTGGGTCTGCCAGACATATTAGCCCCAACTGTGACATGCTTAAATGCATTCTCTGTGGTGAATTGGGTCACATGAGTTTCCATTGTACAAACTCTTTGAAGTGCACCTTGTGTAAAGAGGAGGGGCATTCATTTCCAACTTGTCCCTGGGCATCTCATAATACTGCTGATGCAGACTTCACTATCCAAGATTTTTATATTCAAAAATCTAAATCGGCCTCTGGTTTTCGGAGTTTTTCTCCTTCTCCCCATACTGCCCTGATAGTGGAGGATCCGGATGTGGTCAATTCAGATAATGCTGCTATAGTAGACTCCGAGGTTGGGAGTAGGGATATTACCCTGGTCCCTGGGAAAGTCCCTCAGTCTTCTGTTTCTATGCCCCCAAGCCTCCTCCTCCTGTGAGTGATGGATTCCACGAAGTAAAAGGAAAAAAGGGGATGAAGGGACGAAGGTTAAAGCTCAGCCTGAGAGTTCTGTGGAGGCAATTATTCATGACAATCCTTTTCATCCTCTTCGGGAAGGTATATCTGAGGATGATTTAGACTCTGACACTGCCTCTTGGGCTTCTTCCCAGGCTGAAGCGCCCTCTAATGCTGAATATCTGGAAGGTACTGTTGCCAGTCGAACTAGGAGGAGGCTTATGGGTGTGAGGGCCTCCTCTAGGAAAGTACCTTGACTCACTCGTTGATCTCTGTTATGGGTCTGAGTCATTATGATTTAACTATAGTCTCTCTCAACACAAATAGTGTGTTGTCAGAGCAAAAGAGACTGGTGTCTTTTTCTTTATTTTCAGAATTTTTTTTAGTTTTTGCATAATCTTTTTATTAGTTTATCTTTTCATACTACAGCAGAATAAAAGTATACATCTCCACCGACACTTACTAGTCTTATACATATCGTACAGGTCTCTCCCGCTACATCCATCAGTTATCAACAGTTAATTCAAGTACAATTCTTATAGACCTTATACATCCATCTCAGATTAAGTACATGCCTCTATGTTTTATTCTTGGGATGCACATCCTGGTGGAGATATAATAAAAAGAAGGAGAACAAAGAAGAGAGAGAGAAGAAAGCAAAAGACAGAAATATAAAAGAGACAGAAAAGTCCCTTCTCCCCCACTCTTCCCTCCCATATCACCTTCCCCCTTCCCCCCACCCCCCAGCCAATTGAGAATTCACATCATCCTATATAGATATCCATATCTTGTTATCTTTATCCACATCTTAATATCTCCTGTTCCAAGGGCTGCATAGAATGTAACTAGGGTGCCCACATATTCACAAACTGATTTTCTCACCCCTTAGCCTTATATGTCAAACTTTCTAATTGCAGCGCATCTCATGCAAGATTCCTCCACTGCCTAGTTGTAGGCTTATCCCCAGAAACCCATGTGTTCAGAATACACTGCTTTGCCAGTACCAGAAAGTATTCTCACCCATCTCTCTAGCATCTCCCATTCATCCTGGTGTGTGCCATCTACACCAAACAACATTATAAGCGGTTCTACTCTAACCTGCTATCCCTTCATGCTTGTCAACTCCTTTGCCATGTCACCCCAAAAAGCTTGGAGTATTGGACACGTCCAAAATGAGTGCAAGTAGGTACCCAGGGCCAACCCACATCTCTGTCGAAATTGTTGGATTGTACCTATTCACTGCAACAGGTGGAGTATACAACCTGTGGACGAATTTATGTGCTGCCTCTTTATACTTGTTACATAGTAGCAAGCCCTGGAGCGTCCCTTTCATTAAAGTCCACTGCTCCTCAGAGAGTATAACTCCCAGATCCCTTTCCCAAAGGTGTTTAGTTTTACTTGTCATATCTGGCCACTGGAGACGCAGGAAAGATGCAGCCTTCCTGACAATACCTACAGGTTTCTGTTTAACTTGCTGTAGCAATTCCTCCACACTCTGTATCCGGGCACCAGGGACTCTTTGCTTTTCAATACTCTGCACATATTTCCTCGCCTGGAAATATCTAAACATGTGATGTGCAGGTAGGCCCAGGTCTTTCCTAAGCTCATTAAATGGATGAGTCACTCCCTTTTTCCTTAAATCATTAAGGCATATTTACTCCCCCCCTCTCTTCCCAACTCTGAAATACTGGATCTCCTACTCCGGGGATAAAAAATGGGTTCCCAGCCAGTGGTAGAATAAAAGATTCCCCCTTTTGATGCCCTATCACCTTCTTAATTTGATCTCAGGTGTCTACTACCTCCTTCACTAAAATACTCGAAACCCGCTTATCCCACAGCCCCCTTCTACTTGCTTCTACTAACAGAGATGCGATTCGAACCCCAAATCCCTCCTCCTCCAAGTCCATCCAACTGGCCTCTTTTGGCCTATACACCCAGTCTTTAATAATCCTCAATTGTGCCGCCTCAAAATATAACTTCATACCTGGGTAGTTCAGCCCTCCTTTAGATTGGTCAGCTTTTAACTTATTTAAACTAGCCCTTGGCTTCTTCCCTTGCCATATAAATCTGGAACAGTCCTTTTCAAATGCCTTTATATCTTTCCCTGTCAGTCCTATTGGTAACATCTGTAATGGGTATACGACTCTAGGGAGAATGTTCATCTTAAGTAGATTAATACATCCTATCCATGATATAGGCAGGTTTCTCCATCTGTTCATATCCTCTCTTAACACTTTTAATAGTGGGGTGTAATTCAGTCTATAAAGTGATCTCAAATCCCTTCCTATCTTGATCCCTTAACATGTGAGGTGCGTACCTACTCTCTTCAAACCCCATGTATCACCCGCATCCCCCTTCTCTTCTCCCAGAAGCATGATTTCGGACTTCCCCAGATTCAATTTATATCCTGAGAATGCGGAAAATTGACCTATGATGTCCAACAAGGCAGGCATGGACTGTGAAAGGCTCCTCACATATACATCATGTCATCAGCATATGGTGTAATTTTATACTGTCCTCCACCTTCCCCTTTATCCCTTGTATTCTTGGGTCTTCTCTGATGGCAATAGCCAGTGGTTCTACCGCCATTGCAAATAGCAGAGGGGAGAGAGGGTATCCCTGCCTTGTCCCCCTGTGAAGCATAAATTGTTCAGTTATGTTCCCATTAACCAGAACTGCAGCCTTGGGTGCCTGATACAGTGCTCGTACCATTTTAATGAAGCTTTCCCCTAAATCAAAGCATTCCAAGACTGTGAACAAATATGGCCATTTAATCCTGTCAAACGCTTTTTTGGCATCCATTGACAATACAGCCGTCCTCTCTCCCGATTTCTTGGCCTGTTCCAAAACATTAAGGACCATCCTAATATTGTGATACGAGTGCCTACCTTTTATAAAACTCGTTTGATCTGGGTGGATCAACTCTGGGAGGATACCCTCCAATCTACTAGCTAAAATTTTAGCAAACACCTTAGCATCACAATTTAACAGGGATATTGGTCTGTATGATGAGCATTCCATTAGGTCCTTATTCAGTTTCGGAATCACACACACCAAGGCGCAGCCACTTGTATCTGGCAGTTCCCCTTTCTCTCTTCCCTCCCTAAATACGTCCCACATTACCTCCTTTACATTCTCCCTCAGCAGTTTATAATACTCTGCGGGCAGGCCATCTGGGCCACATGCCTTCCCGGTCTTCATCATGTTGATGGCCCGAAGGATTTCCTCCCTGGTGATCTCCTTATCTAATAGCTCCTGTTGGTGTTTCGTTATTTGGGGCAGCTTATGCTTAGCCAGGAAATCAAGCATTTCTGTTTTACTTCCCTCTCCACTTGCCCTGTATAAATCCTCATAGTATTTCTTAAATGTTTCCCTTATCTTCACATATTTAGTAACCGTCTGCCCCTTTTTATTTTTAATCCCCAGGATGTGCACTGCAATTTTCCTACCCTTTACAAGGTTTACCAGCAATGGCCCTGGCTTGTTCTCCCATTCATATACTCTATGTTTCAGGTAGAACAGCTTTTTCTGAGCCTTGTCCATCAACAAGGTGTTAAGCATCTGTCTGGTTGTTACCAGTTCCTGCATCGCCTGTTCACCTCCTTCCCCCCTTGCTACCCTCCCCTCCAGTATTCTCAGTTCTTGTTGAAGAGTTTCCTGTCTTTCCATTCTATTTTTTTTTTTATGTTTTGCCATATACCCTATGATTGCTCCCCTCATGTATGCTTTGCCTGCGTCCCATAACATTTGTTTAGAAGTGGCAGTCGGTGCATTTACATCCATATAGAATTTAAATTGCTCCTTCACATATTTCTGAAACTCCTGCGAGCCTAGCATATAAGTAGGGAATCTCCATGTCTGCATTTCCCCCCTCTCACTCGGAGATCGAAAGGACGCCACTACTCCTGCGTGGTCTGAGATATGTATGGGGCCATGTGCCACCTTCCTGAGTTTCTCATACCAATCAAGTGTTACATAGACATGGTCAATCCTCGACCACGTTCTGTGAGAGTTTGAATAAAAAGTATATTCTCTATCTTGGGGGTGCACTGTTCTCCAGGCATCCACTAGGTTCAGTTCTGCCAACCCTTCCCTCAATTTCCTAATACAAGGATCCCTGCATCCCTTCCCCTCTGAGTGATCAAGGGCAGCATCAGGCGTGCAGTTAAAGTCCCCTCCCAGAATCAGGTTCTCAAACTGTTCCCTCATCAATATGGACAAAATGCTGTTATAGAATCCCGGGTCCACATTAGTTGGTGCATACACACTCCCAAACGTGACTTTCAGGCCATGGAGAACCCCTGCAACAAACACATATCTACCTTCCTTTGGATCTGCAAGGACTTTTGTGATCTGAAATGGTAAATTTTTGTGCACCAGAACTGCCACTCCTTGTTTTCGCGGGCTAAAAGAGGCCGTGTACCACACACCCACCCACCCCCTTTTAAGTTTTACATGTTCTCCTGATGTCAGGTGTGTTTCCTGCAGGACAGCCACCTGCACTTGTGCTCTCTTTAACGCTGTTAACACTGCACTCCGCTTAATCGGAGAAGAGAGACCATGGACATTCCAGGATTGTATTACCAAATCACCTCCCACCATTGTCTCTTTCCATTATCCCTTTTCCTCTGTCTTTCCAAATACTTCCCGCCTCTGGCATTCCTCTTATTCCCCCTTCATCTTCTCCCATACTTTGCCCAAGCCCAGCTGCCAACATCCCAGCAACCATGTCAGCAACCCTACTATCCATACATGCCCTCTTAACCTTCTCCCTTGAATGTGAATCTCGATAGCTCTTAGCTCTTCCCATTAAGGCTACTATAAATCCCCTTTTTACCCCCCCTCTTACCCGCACTACTTCTATTCCCAAACATCCCAAACTGTTTTCTTTCCTCCCAGCACTCCTCCTACCAGCATATCAGCCATCGCTCCTCATTGCTTTTTCCTGCCATCCCAGCAGCTCCTCCCAAGATCTGCTATTTGAGCAGCTACCTCCTCTCACCCCCCCCCCAGAGACCCCTTCATCTGTGGCCTAAGCTGGCCCATCTAATTCATAACATACCATCGTAACATATGTACATTGTAGAGCTGGAATCACTTCAATTTAATCCCCGTCAATCTGTGCTGAGTCACCTTAATTTCTACCCTCCACCATAGCCTTCCCCTCTCCCTTCCACAAACCAACACCATAACTCCACGTTCAGTCCCTTTCAGCTATAAGGCTTCCTTTTCATTGGCTGACCCGGTCAGAGGCCAGTGGGGTAGGCCATGTGATTTCAAACTTCCTCACACACTGGGCCCAGGCCACCAGTCACTCTTCCCAGCCCACCTTCTCCACCGGAGATCCTCCGTCACTTTCTCCAGCATCTGCGAGCCTTCTCCTCCACAGTTTCAAAACCTCAGCATATATTCCACCGATAAACAGTCTCATTCCGTCCTCACTATCCACTGATTTATCCATAGGCCTTTTGAATTCCAAGCTTTACAAAATTAAACATGAACAGTCCAACTTATAACTGGGGATTTACCCCCTACTAGAAAAGACAGTTAGTGTCTCAAGTCCTTCTCGCTTCTCCCATCATGTTGCAGCTCTCTTCAGCCCACTTTCTTCTTGAGCTCCTTTATAAAGGTGTTCGCCTTTTCCACCTCCCAAAACAAGTACACCGCACCTTCATGTTTTATTTTAAGGATCGCGGGGTAAATCATGTAATGCTCCACTTGCATCTCTCTTAGCTGAGCCATTGCAGTAGCAAACACCCGCCTCATCTTAAGTAGCCTGTTTGAGTAATCCTGCGTAACATGGATTCTCACTCCATCAATTTCAACAGGTTGGTTTACCTTAAAGGCTTTTATCACTGTCTCCCTGTCCTGGAAGTTATGGTACCAGATAACAATTCTTCTCGGGGGGTTGACCCGGACCTGGCTTGGGCAGTACTGCTCTATGCGCCCTTTTGATCTTATGCTTTCCCCTTTAGGTTGCAGTTTCAGGATCTTTGGCAATTTCTCAGCACAGAATTTCAACATGTCTGGGCCCTCCTTCCCTTCATTTAGCCCTTGTAAGTGAAGATTAGTACGTCTGACATAGTTCTCCTGGTAATCGAAAGCCTCTCTCAGATCCTCCAGCTCCTTTTCTAAAGCCATTATTTTCTCCGGCAAAGGCTGTATTACATCTTCAACTCTAGCTGTACGCTCCTCGACCTCTGTTAATCTTTCACCATGCGCCGCAGTACTCTCTGCTATTTCCTGCAACTTTGCTTCGATCTGGTTCTCCAATTTTTCAAAGCGGGGATTCAGGGCAGCCAGCACTTGCATTGTCACCGCTCGCCCCAGTACTGCTAATTCTGCCGCCGAGAAGGAGATTGGGCCTGTAGGCTCTGCTGTGGGCCCAGCTGGCTGTTTCTTAAGGTCTTTCCCAGTGTTTCTAGCAGGCTTCACTGTTGCATTTGCAAGGTAGTCATCCATCATTTTACACCTCCGGACAATAATACAGTGGAATCCGAGTCTCTTTTTCTTAGTTTTTATATAAAAATATTATATTTAGGTCTCTGGGGTGTAGAGCTCGATGAGAATGCGTCTTACTTCTTAGCTGCTCATCAGCACCCCTCGTAATCCCCCAGATTTATGTTTTGATGTGGTTTTTTTTTCAGGATACCAGGCTACAGTCCCAAACTGATTTTAAGATAGGGAGGGATGCCTGGGTTTGGGGAGCTAGTTTTTGGTCAGGGGGGACTGATCTTTGTAGTGGGGTAGGTATTTGTTTTTCTACTCATAATATTAAAGTTTTTCATTCTGTAGACATTTTCCCAGGTAGAGCCCTTTTGTTGGATGTGCGGCTTCAGGAGATGGATTTTCGTCTCATAAATGTATATGCCCCTCAAACTAAAACTGGCAGGATAGAGTTGTTTAATCTTCTTTTGCCATATCTTTTTACATCTAGATATATACTTTTTGGTGGAGACTTTAATACAAGTAGATTGTTTTCGGATAGGGGTCCAAGAGTCTCTAAACTTTATTGTGATTCACAGTACCTTAATCATGTGTTACAATTGACCAGGCTTGTTGATGCCTTTGCCTTTCCAGATATCCCTAAGCCCCCCATACCTTTTTTAAGGGCATTTTATCTACCCAGATAGATTTTTGGCTTTTATCCCCTCATTTAACTATTAGGCATAAATCTGTGACACCTGTTGCTACTTCTGACCACGGTCTCCTTGTTGTTTCTCTCTCAGACCTTGATGCTACTGTTAGAGGGAAGACGTATTGGACGCTAAATTTAAGTCTGATGGCAATTGATGACATCTGGAAGGGTTTTCAGGCCCTGGTACAAGCCAGACAATCTGTAGCTTTTCTATATGATTCTTTGGCAGACTGGTGGTCGAATAGTAAGGCCTATTTTCAAAGATATTTTCAGTTGATGGGTAAACTAAATGGTACAAAACGAAAGGAGAATTATAAGGTTTTACAAGAACAACTTGTGTTATTGCAGTCATTACAAGTTTCTACTGGGACTTCTTTGTTGATCAAATCAAACAGATTAAGTATAACTTGACAAGTTTGCAATATAATAGGATGAAATTCTTAGAAGCTGAACAAAAAAGGGGATGTACTGGGAAGCAGGGCAGTGTTAATCCTTTTGATTCCTGCTCTTCTCAGCGTCACCATAAGATCATATACTCCCTTAAATCTAAGGATGGGTCTGAGAAATTTGGGAACTTGGATATCATGAAGGAAGTGGAAAGTTTTGTACAGTCTAAATTTTATTCTGTAGCTATCCTTGAAACAGAGGTGTTTGATTAGGTGGGTTCTTGTGATTTGGCACAAATCCTTGACTCTCTGAAATCTTCTTTGATTGCCCCTGTTACTGAACATGAATTGGGTTCCATTATTTCTGTTCAAAACCAGGGGTAGCTCCAGGGCCTGATGGCCTACCGAATTAGTTTTATAAATTACTTTTTCCATTACTCCCCTCTGAGTTTGATGCAGCTTTCAATTTTTTTTCTGGATTCCTGTGTTTTACTAGGTAGTATGTACACTGGCCTTTTTTTGTTCTGTTTAAAACTGGTGATAGATCCTTTTTGGATAATTGGTGGCCCATTGCTCTTTTAAATACAGATAGTAAAATCAAGGTGAAATTGTTGTATCATCGTTTAACTTTAGTTTTGGAAGATATAGTCCACCCCACACAGTTTTGTGCTATTCCTGGGAGAAAAATAGCTGACGTACTTATTTTGCTTAGGGAAATTATGGAAAAGGGATCTGGAGGGGAAGTGAGTGGTTATTTAGTAGGGTTGGATCAAGCTAAGGCCTTTGATACTGTTTGTCATAATTATTTATGGATTGTACTTCAAAGTCATGGGCCCAGATATTCAAGAGGGTTGCTCCATGCTCAACAGGGTTGCGCATGCGCAAGTCCTACATTGCGCCATTCTGCGATATTCAGCAGGAGGCAGTTGCGCCACTGAAAACAGGCTGAGCAACAGCGCAATGCAAATGAATGCATGCTCAACATGAGGGGGAGGAACCATGCATAAACTGCACAACCCGATATTCAGTCGGGCTGTGCAGAGTAGTGCAGGCGCAACCCCAACCTGCGCCTGCACAACTTTGAGCCAAAAAAAAGGATCAAGTTGAGGGCCACCCACAGGTGAGCTGCTGTATTGCAGGGTGCAACACAGCAGCTGCCACCTAGCTGGCCCCAACTCAGTCCTGTGCCCCCACCAGCCCGTCGCGGGCATACAGTAACATGCCCCGCCCACATCTCCCACAGCCCGATCGTGGGCAATACAGTAACATGAACCCCCACCCACATCTCCCACAGCCTGATCGCGGGCAATACAGTAACATGAACCCCCACCACACATCTCCCGAAGCCCGATCGCGGGCAGAGCGTCTATCAACCCCCAGTGCCCGATCGTGGGCAGAATGTAAACCCCCAACCCGAATATCTCCCTGGTGGTCCAGTGGACCGTAAAGCCTGATCGTGGGCAGAATGTCAAGTTACAACCCCCAAACATCTCCCTGGTGTCTAGTGTCCCCCCACCCACCACAAGCCCCTCCACCCGCTCCCCGCGGCTGGCCGGCAGCAGCATCCACCCCCGCCCACCGACTGACTGTCCGGTAGGGCTGCATACCCATTGGTGCAAGCTACAGCCAATGGGTGTGCAGCCCATACCATCATGACAGTCCAGATTTGTGAATGAACATCATTCACCGTCTGGACTGTCATGTCTGATATGGGCTGCACGCCCATTGGCTGAGCTCATAATCATGCAGCTACCTACCAGACAGTCAGTCAGTGGCGGCGGGCGGCAGGCGGGTGGGATGCTGCCGCCCACCGCTGCAGGGGGGGCGGGGTGGAGGGCTTCGTGGGTGGGTGGGGAGGACACTAGACACCAGGGAGATGTTTGGGGGTTGTAACTTGACATTCTGCCCACGATCGGGCTTTACAGTCCACTGGACCACCAGGGAGATATTCGGTTGGGGTTTACATTCTGCCCGCGATCGGGCATTGGGGGGTTGATATCGCTCTGCCCGCGATCGGGCTGTGGGAGATGTGTGGGGTCGGGTTCATGTAACTGTATTGCCCGCGATCGGGCTGTGGGAGATGTGGTGGGGGTTCTATGTTACTGTATGCCCGCAATCGGGCTGTGGGAGATGTGTGGGGGGGTACAGCATACTGTATGCCCACAATCGGGCTTCGGGAGATGTGTGTGGGGGAATGTAGACACAGAGATACTGCCCATGAAGGTAGGGAAAGGCCGGTCTCGACAGCTGCTGCCTGGCAGGGCGGCCAGGCGCAGTCCTCGGGATCGGCGCACCTACATGCAATGGCATGCAAATGGGGCCATAAATAGATGCAAATGGCCCCCTGTGCCTTGCATAAATTATGGCCCCATTGCATGTCACCTTTTGAATATCAGAAATTTGAGCATGGCGCAATGGTACTTGCATACATAGAGGTTAATGCTCAACTCTGGCAACTTAACGTTGGGCAAGAGTTCCACTGCGCCATCTTTGCCAAGTGCTGTGGCTGGGGTGATATTCAAAGGTTGCTCAATAGCGCAACTCCTTTGAATATCACTCCGGCCACACCCCTGCGCAACTATTTTGAGCAGCGCAGGGGCTTGCGCCTCAGAATGGCGCAGTTTGAATATCTGGGCCATGGTCTTCAAGTTATCTTCTTGAACTGGCTTACGTTATATTACCAACAGGCTATGGTTAAACCTTATGTGAATGGCTGGGTGAGGGCTAGTTGTCTAGTTCAGAGGGGGGTTAAGCAAGGTTGCCCCCTGAGTCCGGCTTTGTATATTTTGGGATTAAAGGAACTGGAAGGGAACAGGATCAGTTGTGTTCCAGGACAGTAGCTGCATCTTGTTGTTTTCATAGGGTTCTTGTGGATTTTACTTGGTAGAAGGTTATTTCTTTTCTTTCTTTCTTTTAAGGGGCTAGCAGGGTATTGGTTTGGGGGCTGTTGGAAGTTTGAAAACTGGTTTGGTGGCTGTAAGTGGACTTAGTTGTTGGATGCTTCACTGTGTAACAGGCTGCACTGGTGGAGGCCTATTTCTTCTGATTTAAACCCTATTTGGTGGGATTTGCTTTGGCCTGGTTATTTGAATTGGAGACCTATATCTATTAATTTCAAGCCTATTTTGATGTGTTGTTAGTGAAGCTGATTAAATTGGAGACCTGTTTTTTTGGCAGCAAACATATTTTGGGGGCTTTGAGTTGAATTTTGATTCCTTGTTGCTGACTTCAGTAGCTGCAAAGATTACTGCATAGTGGGGGAAGGGTGTTAATGGTCTGGCCAGGTCTCACTCAGCTAATTGACTGGAGGCAAAGCTGAATCAGGTTTGTGATGTTAGGTGCTTTGTCTTCTCAGAAGGAACTGGTAGGGGACAGGATCAGTTGTGTTCCAGGACAGTAGCTGCATCTTGTTGTTTTCACAGGGTTCTTGTGGATTTTACTTGGTAGAAGGTTATTTTTTTTTTCTTTCTTTCTTCTAAGGGGCTAGCAGGGTATTGTTTTGGGGGCTTTTGGAAGTTTGAAAACTGGTTTGGTGGCTGTAAGTGGGCTCATTTGTTGGATGTTTCACTGTGTAACAGGCTGTGCTGGTGGAGGCCTATTTCTTCTGATTTAAAACCTATTTGGTGGGATTTGCTTGGACCTGGTTCTTTGGCTGCTGGGCTTGGAGGGGAGACACAGGGCTGATACACTCTCTCCCTCGAGTCGGGTGTCTGCCCAAGACCCACCCTTCCCCACCCTCCCTCCCTAGAGTTCTGCTAATTTATAGGGGAACACCTGCCCTGCAATTGGAGGAAAAGGCTGCAGGTGCAGCTCATGTAGTTCTAGCCACTGAGAGTTGGATAGAAAGGCTGGGAGAGAGGAGCTTAGGGAGTTGTTCATTTCCCTTGTAAGTTTACTGTGTTGTGCTGCACCTAGTAACAGGGTTACCGGTGTACTGTGGGACTGTATCTAAGATTAGTGGGTGATCTGATTAGGCAGTAGGGGTGTATCTTGGACTAGAGGGGAACCTGGTGGCTCACCCAAGGAAACCTACTTGGAAGGGGATGGAACCACACGTCATTGGGGCTGGAATCTTTGGGAGGGTGGTGGGGTGCACGGGGTGTGGAGCAGCCATGATACTGGACTGGGCTTGGAAGTTCGGTGGTTGCCCACTGTGCTACCAGCCAGCACAGCTTAGGGAGGAGGTTGCGGGGATTAGGAGACAGCTGGGGGAAGGGGGAGGTATGGTTGAGGAAAGGGGCAGGGGATCTCCCACGGGGTTGCACCAAGCACTGGGGGTGGGGGCATAGGGAAAGGAGTGCAGGAGAATACTCAGGGGTCACATAGGGACCCTGGCAGAGGGGGTCCAAAAGGACACTAACAAGGAAGCAGGCAGGTAACTGGGGACCCTCAAAAAGGAGGGATAGAGGGACAACATTCTCAGGGACGTAGGCAGATGGCCAGGGCTGGACAGAAGGAAGCAAGGAGGTGGATCAGACCTTACACTCAGTAACTGCTTCAATTCTCTTCTTCTGCTCTTGGATGAGGGGGGATGATGTAGCCACGACAGGGATGGTTAGAGATGGAAATGGAGTGGGGGGCAGGAAGCAGGGGCCGGATAGCAGGAAGAACAGGGGGGAATCCGGAATGCAGGAAAATGGGGTGAGCAGTGAATCAGAGCAGGAGGGGCAGGGGGAAGAGGGAGGAAAGTGCAAGGAGAAGGACCAGTTGGGAGGAACGGTAAAGGATAAGGACCAGAAGTACAAGGAGGATTCAATAAAGGGAGCTGAGGGTTTAGGCCAGGGGAAAACGACAAGCAAGGAGGGACTAAATGGAGACAGGAAAGAAGGGAGGACAAGCCAGGCTAGTTTAGCAGATGGGGGAGAAGGACCAGTCGCGAGCAGTGAGGGTGGAGTTAGCAAGGTACAGAAGGATATTCAGGAGGAGGTGAGGCATAGGATTAGAGGGAGGGGTGGCCAGGGTAAATAAGGAGGGGGTGGCATGTGGCACCCATATAGGGGGAGTAACAAGGAGCTGGCTGGGTGGAGGGGCCGGTAGAAAGGATGAGGAACATGGAAGGGGAATGGAGGAAAAGGAGTGGTCAGAGTGCTCCTGTTGGGGGATTCTATGATCAGGGGTATCAAATGGGATAGGGAGGGAGAAGCCTGGCCAGTTAGAACAAAATGCTTCCCTGGACTAACGGTGCACAGGGCTAAGCATGAGGTATATCAGCTGGCAAAGGATTGTGGGGGTTTCCCAGACATACTGGTCCACCTGGGTACAAATGACATTGAGGGAAATAGCGAGCTAGAGATACAGGCAAGATTCAGGGAGCTTGCCAGGGTCTGTCATGACATAGGATGCACAGTTTCCTTCTCAGAAATCCTGCTGGTGCCAAGGGCTAGTGGGGAACACAAAAGGAAGATTAGGGAGATAAACCAGTGGCTCAGGGAGTGGTGTGAGGCCAGAGGGTATGGGTTGATGAGGGATTGGGGGGAGACCTGGGAGGATAAGGAGCTGTATGCTAGAGATAGACTCCATCTCAGTTTAGAGAGGATGGGAATCCTTAAGTTGAAAATAGAGGGGTTCATTGGTGAAAAGTGGGGTTTAAACTTGTGAAGGGGGAGGGATGGGGAAAAGGCTGTCAAGGGGGTGCCGATAAAGGAGGGACTCTGTCTCCACCCCCCTGGGGAGCTGGAGGATTGTGGGAAAAGGCCGACTGGTAAAGTGCAGACTAGGGGAAAACAGAATCCCCATGGGAACATGAGCAGGGGAAATGGAAGTATAGGGAAAGGGTGGAAGGTAGTCCTGCTAAATGCCAGGAGCTGGGTAATAAAATGCCTGAGCTCCAGGTGACACTAACTGAGGGAGCAGTGGATGTGGCAGCAGTCACTGAGACCTGGGCCACTGCAGGACATGACTGGGACCTGAACCTGGAGGGTTACACTATGTTTAGGACGGACAGGGGGATGGAAGGGAAGGAGGGGTAGCAATGATAGTCAAAAACTGCATTGGCATAGGGGGAGTAGAGGAGGCGGAGGGAACCATGGAGGTGATTTGGGTCACCTTGATAACAAGGGGGGGCAAGAGAGTAAAAATAGGAGTGGTGTATAGACCCCCTGCCCTGGCGGAGGAGTTGGAGGAGAGTCTGGTGGCAGATGTTGGGAGACACTGCAGACTGGGCAGAGGAACGGTGGTGTTGTTGGGGGACTTAAACATGCCAGAAACAGACTGGGAGACTATGACATCCTCTGTGACCAGGGAACAGAGGTTGTTGGATGTCTTTCGAGATGCGTTCCTAACTCAGCAGGTGGGGGAACGGACCAGGGAGGCGCGGGTACTGGATGTGGTCCTGGCAGACAGTGACCAGATTGGGAGCCTGGAGGTAAGGGACCCATTGGTGGGAGTGACCATGCCATGGTCTAGTTCTGCCTGGACCTAGGAGGGCTAGAAGGATGCACAAAGACGGAGGTAACTGACTTCAGGGGGATGGATTTTAAGGAAATGGGAAGGATCCTTAAGGAGCATTTGGATGTGATTGGGTCAGACATGGACGCTGACAGTAGGTGGGAAATCATTAGGAGAGGGGTGCAGAATGCTACCAGCACCTGTGCAAGAGTAAGACGAAAATGCGTAGGGCCCGAAAACCCTGCTGGTTGACCAGGGAGGTCCAGGAGGAAGGCTAAGCAGGGAGAAGAGGTACCAGAAGAGGAAATCACAGCAGAGAGAGTGAGGGAAGCCCTCAGCTCCCTTAAGATAGAGAAAGCACTGGGGCCGGATAAATTACATCCCAGAGTGCTGAAGAAACTTGAAGACGTCCTGGCAAAACCCCTGGCGGAGCTTTTCACCATCTCTCTGAGGACAGGGTGGGTGCCCCAGGACTGGAAGGTGGCTCATATAGTGCCTATCCACAAGAAGGGGATCAAGGGAGGTGGCAGAGAACTACAGGCCTGTCAGCCTGACATCGGTGGTGGGCAAGGTGATGGAGGGCATTGTCAAGAAGAGGCTGGGGGGGGACCTGGAAAAGTCAGGGTGCCTGTATGATAGACAGCATGGATTCATCCCAGGGAAATCGTGTCAGGCAAACCTTGTGGAGTTCTATGACTGGGTGATGAGTGCCTTGGACCTGGGTAGACCAGTGGACGTCCTCTTTCTAGACTTCAGCAAGGCATTTGACTGTTCCTCATGTGGGCCTGTTGGATAAGCTGGGAGAAATGGGGATGGGGGAACCAGATGATCAGATGGATAGGCAATTGGCTCCAGAACCAGACCCAGAGGGTCGTAGTTAGCGGGATAGTCTCATCCCCAATGAGGGTCATTAGTGGGGTCCCACAGGGATCAGTCCTTGGGCCCCTCCTGTTCAACGCCTACATCTCTGACATAAGGACAGGAATCAGGAGTGAGATGAGTCTCTTTGTGGATGACTCAAAACTGGGGGCGGTGGTGGATGGGGAAGAGGGGAGGGTGGCCCTACAGGGGGACCTGGAGGCTCTGGAAAGATGGTCTAGAAAGTGGAAGCTGAGGTTCAATGCAGGGAAATGCAAGGTACTCCACTTGAGGCCAGAAACCGGGCCAAGTGTACACCGGGGGATGCTACAAGTCTCGATGGCTGAAAGGGACCTGGGGGTGGTGGTGGATGTCAAGATGAACAACTCTGAGACTTGTAGGAGGGCAGCAGCCAAGGCCAGCAGGATGCTGAGATGCATCGCTAGGGGGATCACCTCCAGAAGGAGGGAAGTGATACTCCCTCTGTATAACTGCTTGGTGAGGCCGCACTTGAGTACTGCATGCAGTTTTGGAGGCCACACTTAAAGAGGGACATTAAACTCCTGGAGAGGGTCCAGAGGAGGGCAACCAAAATGATTTGGGGCTTGGGGGACAGGACCTATGAGGAGAGGCTCGAAGAGCTAAATATGTACACATTGGAAGACAGAAGGGACTGGGGGGACGTGATAGAGGTCTTCAGGTACATGAAGAGGTTAAATAGGGGAGGAACAGTCAGGGTGCTTCAAAGGAAGGAGGAGGAGGGCGCCACTCGAGGGCATGGTGGAAGCTGGAGGGGTGAAGATTCAGGGGAGAAAGGAGGAGGTGCTACTTCACTGAGAGGGTGGTGGTGGAGCCATGGAATGCACTGCCTAGGGGGCTGGTGGAGGCAGAGACGGTGGAGGTGTTCAAGAGGGGGTGGGACAGGTACAGGGGAAGGGTTCTGGAAGCAAAATCCAGTGCAGCAAGAATATCCAGAACTGAGAAGGGAGAAGCCAGAGAAGGTGAAGGGGGCAGCAAGGTAAGCACCCAGGGTGGGGGCTGACCAAATGAGCAGACACGAAAGACCATTAGGCCTATTCTGCTGGTATTTTAGTATGTTAATAAATCCACTTTTAAGGAAATTACAGCTGCATGAAGATATTAGGGGTCTTTCAGTGCATAGTGGGGATGTGGAGGTTAAAAGTATAACCTATGCGGATGATATGTGCCTGATGTTGGGGGACCAGGCATCAGCAAATACGACTGGTCAGGAAATTATGCATTTTTCTCTGTTAACTAATACCACTATTAATATTGCCAAAAGTATATGTCTTCCTATAGGTGACTTGGTTCCTAAAATTCAGTATTTTTTGGACATACCTTGTCAGACTCAACCACAGAAATTACTGAGTTTTTTTGGTATGGGGGACGTGAGTACTTATAATTGGTCTCTTATTATATCAGATGCTAGGGGGAAAAATTGGAAAGTGGAACTTTTGGCATATGTCCAAGCTAAAAAGAGTATATATGGTAAAAACCTTTTTATTGCCAATGTTTCTGCATTTATGTGTGGTTTTTCCACTAACTGTACGATTAGAGACTGTACTCTATGGTTTATTTTTTCAATGTATTCGGGGTAGCCAGCTTAATCCGATTAAAAGAGGGGTTTTGTATAGCCCTATTAAAGATTGTGGATTGCAGATAATTCACCTTATTGTTTTTTTCTTTTCTTTATTTTTGTATGGGAATTTGATGCCAGTGATGGGCGATGGGCCCAAGGTTTGGAACCCCTGGGTTTCTGATCAAATTGACCTGTGGCTTCTTTCTTGGGGTATTGAGTCCACCATTCCAAAACAAAAATCACTTCAGGGCCTCCCTTCATATATGCAGTATATTTTGGGGAAATTGAAGCTATCGGGTATTACTAGGAGACAATTATTGACCCTTTCTAGGAAAGAGATGTATGTGTCTATTGTCTCTAGTTTTTTTATTGACATTCATAGATATTGAAACTGTAATTATAGGAAAAATGTTGCTTAATCCTAGATTGCAGGGAAAGATGTGGGATGTTCTTTGGTTAAGTGTTCATGACAAACTAAATGTATGGAATAATTTGAAGCATAAGGGATTAGCTGAGAGAGTGTGCCCTAGGGATGACATGTGCCATGGGGTTTCGGAAACTGTAGATCATTTATTTTTGAATGTCCTTTATTTTTGTCCTTTTGGTCATTTCTTTATTCACAGTGGCCTTCTTTTCCTTTTTCTTGTCTAACTAGAGATATTTTGTTGTTGGGTTTGTTACCAAAGAAATGGATTAAGTATGATTCAGGAACCGTTTATTTAATTTTATTGATTCTCAAGTACTATATATGGCATATGAGATGCCAATTGACTTTATATAAAAGAAGGGTTACTGCTGAACAATTGTTCTGGATTGTGTATAATTCCTTTAAAGGTTCAAGGGATGTGGACTTTTTCACTTGTTCATGCTCCCTTTTTCAAGAGAGGTGGCATCATATGGACTGTTTTTTGGATGTGGGGTAGGTCTCCACACGTGAGATGTAATATATCTTTAGGAGGTATTGTCAGGACAATTATTTATGATTTCTTCTACTGTTTATTTTTTATGTTTTATATTTTATTTTTGTATGCTTCCATATTATTTTGTATGATTTTTTTGTTTGAATTTCAATCTTTTTTCCTCTGCTCCTGGGGGAGCGGTTTCTAGTATTTCTTTTTATTAGTTTGGAGACTGTGAAAATGAATTTTCGTATTGATTGTATGATGTAATACTTATTTACGTTTGCGTTTATTTCTGTATTATGTTTGTGTGCAGTAACACTTTGTTGTGTATATTTTGATTTTAAGTTTTAATAAAAAATTCCCCTACTCATCGGTAGGGATAATGTTAAGTGGTGTGGTGACAGTCTCCATCTGATTGCTGATGGAGCAGGATGTAGAGGTGCTCAGGGAGTTGGCTGCTCCACCATTGGTGGAGACGAGCAATTTGGATAAGTTTTATCGTGCAAAGGTATGCTTGGAAGCGATTCTATCCAGTACCAAGGGAGCATTATCTAAGAATTCTGATACGGTTGGTTGGGCTCTGAGATCTGGAAAGACTATATTGCTACCTTCTATGGATGTACAGTCTGAGGTACCACCTATTGCAGATAGTTATGCTTTACCTTTACTGACGAAATCTTGTACTGACAGCGATTCATCCTGCAATGTTGTGGCTACTTTCAGTGCTTTAGATGTTCCCGTGGTGTCTGGCAGGAGTTGTCAAGTAACACCCCAGAATAGGCAGCTCCCAGACACACCTGGCACCTGGCAATCTGTCTTGCCTCTCTCTCTCTCCACTGGTTGTTTTTCAGACTACTGCTACTGCTCAGGAAGGGCCTACTGTTTTTTCATTTTCCGCTCCTACTCCAGAGGTTCATGTTAAGAAGTCTTCTCTTCCTGTGACTGTTTGGGCTGATTAAGAAATGGAATCTACTGAGCCCTGGTCAGTTGAACAGTCCCTTAAAGCCTCAGGTTGGATGCACTTGCCTACTGATGAAAGATGGACTTCAGAGTTTGCCCCGATACGTATTCCGGGGGAACAGCTGGCTGATAGATCTTCTACTATTGCTGGTGCTGCCATTTCATCCTTAAGGGCTGTACCTGGGTATTCTCCTTCCAATACTGTTGCTGACATTACTATTGACCCTGACTTGGAACTGATTCAGAATGCCAAACTGAACTTTGGTCATAAGGCCACATTAACTACTCGGGCATCTAAGACACAGGATCCTGGGTGCTCCCTTGCCTCGGATGGTCACAGTGATGTTGATGGTTTTCCAACCCCATCTACTACTCATGACTGCTCTGGGGGGGTGCAAAACCTTCTCATACTTATACCTCTTTTTTTCACAAGCATGTTACACCTGCTAAATGACACAATGCTGTCCATATACTTTATAAGGGGGGTTTGGATGTCTTCCCTGACTGGGTTTATGTGGGAAAAGTTCTGTTGAAAGATTTTCTGCACGTTAATGCTACTGAGTTATATGCTCTTATCCACGTGTCTGGGGAGAATTATTTTGAAGTGAGCTTCAAGATGTAGAGTGGGTTGGAGAATTTTTTGAAGCAGTACCATAAAGTGCAACATACCCCTCTCTGGTCCCCTTTTGAGGTTATACCCCTTTCTAAGCCTGCCCAGAAGACTGTCACAGTTTTATTTTGCAATGAAGGGGTTAGTGTCACTGATTTGGTCTCCTGGTTATAACTCAGATGCACAGTTCTAGGTCACCCAGAAGCTATTTTTGATACTGAGTACATCTGGACAGAAGGTTGCAAAATTCGGGTTCTCCTCAAAACTGTTGATGGTTTTCTTCAACATCTCCCCAATTCTTTTTTTGGGGGGGGAGTGATAGGGGGTGTTGTTCTATCCAGGGCAGCCTAAAGTACGCTATAAATGTGGTTCCCCAGGGCATATTAGTAGTGCTTGTATTAAGATTAAATGTTCTGTGTGGTAACTTTGGTCATTCTAATCTTCAGTGCACCAATGGACTCCACTGTACTGTGTGTGGTGTTATGAGTCATTCTTATATGATGTGTACACAAGCAGCGCATTCTAAGAAGGGTTCAGGAGATCAGGAGGAGCAACGTTTACTGGTGACTGTTGCTCAAAGGGAGTATGTGAAACTTTCTTGAGACAGGCCTCCAGTTCTTGAGCTAGTAGACTCTCAGGGGAGTCTTCCTATTGCTGAGCCTGCAGACTGTTCTCCCTCCCATGCTGCAGTTGAGCCGGAGTTGCCTGTAATTGCTCACGAGCCTTCCTTGGAAGTAGATTTACCCCCTGTGATTTAGATGATTCTGTCATTGTTGAGAAAGGTTCTTCTGAGTTGCAGGATACTGTGTGATCTGAGATGCCCCCCGATGTTCCTGGTCTAGATTTTGATAAACGAATATCCCACCGTTGTAGTTGGAGACAACCTGCATCCAAAGTACATAAAATCTCTGAGACTCGAACCTCTAAGAGGTTTCAGACCCTTTTCCCTGATGCTGATGCTCCTGAGAATGAATCTGACCGTTCTTTAGATGACATACCCTTCTCTGATACCTTTTCTGTCTCTGGTTCCGGTGATTTGGGGGAAGACTCTCAGGTACATGCAGGGCCTAGGAGAAAATGGAATCATGCTAAGCCTGTGAGTAAAGAGAAGGTGGTCAATCTTGGGAAATCTAGGTTACACAAGCCCCCTTGGTTTCTGAATGGTTTTGCGACAACAGCTGAAGTTCTTGATGATCAATGTCAACAGCATTAAAATGCTAAGTAGAGGGGTGGTGTTTTTTCTTATTTGCTGTCCTATGGGGTGGATATTATTTTTTTACAGGACACCCAGCTGCATTCTTTGTGTAATATACAGATTGCACAATGGGACTGGTTTAAAGGGGTTTCTTACTGGTCGATTGGTTTTGGGGCCTGTACAGGGGTTGGTATTTTGTTCCTTTTGAATATACATCTTATTGAGCTTATTGACCTTATCCCTGGGAGGGGTTTGATTCTTGACATTAAATTTGATAATATGTTGTTTCGGTTGATTAATTTGTATGCTTTCCAAGTTAAATAAAAAATGATAGATAGTCTTAGGCAAATTCGCCCTTTTTTATTTTCTGCACATAATATAATTTGGGGGTGGAATTTTAACTGTGTTCTTTCCTTGGAGGATAGGGGGCCTGATACTTCCACTAAAAAAATTTTTTGTGATATGGCTTTTCTTAAAAATACTGTGTTAATGGCTAATCTGGTTGATGTCTATACTTCTGTCCACAAGAAATCTGCACCTACATTTCAGAGGGTGACGAGACTATATTTCCTTTTTGTGAATAAAGGTATTGCAGTTTGTACTGCTACAATTGAATCAGTGGCATACTCTGATCATAAAACTCTGTCTGTGGTTGTTGGGGAATTTTTCTCTTCCTAAAGGGCCTGGGGTTTGGAAATGTAATACATTGTTACTTCAGTCTACTGCTGTTGCTCACCAGCTGGTGTATTTTGCTAAATGTCGGAAAACTTTGTTTGCCATTTTTGATAATCCCTTACTTTGGTGGGAGAGTTTTAAACTGGATTTAAAAGCCTTATTGATAGGTCTTAGTAAACATAGGGCTGATTCTGCCAAGCTTAAATATTTACAGTATAGGAAGCAACTGCAGAGTCTCATGAGTTTAGCTCTGTCCACTCAGCATGACTTTGGGGCACAAATTACTTCCATTCAACAACATATGTGGGATTTCCATGAGATGCAAATGTCCATGCTTCCGATGCAACAGCAGTTTGGTACACAGGGGAGGTTGGATAATGTTTGCCCTTTTCTTTGTTGTAAAGACCAAGTTAGGTCCCGACCTATGGAAGCTGTTTGGGATGCTCAACATGTGCTCCAGACACAACATCAGGACATACTGCATACTGTCTCCAGCTATTTGACCTCACAGTTTGCATCCCAACCCACTGACACATCGGCTTTCTCTACCCTGTTTTCGCTTTTGCCTATTCCTGACTCTACGCTTTAGCTGACGCCCATGACCTTTGTGCTGATATTACTTCTCAGGAAGTTCTTGAGGTGGTTAATGCACTCCCTGTGGATAAAGTGCCCAGAAGTGATGGACTGCCTCTCAAATTGTATTGTTTAATTGTACCTTACATTTCAATAGAATTGGCCAAGCTGTATACTTATTTACTTGCTTCTGGGTCTATCCCTTTGGATATGTCTCTTGGGATTGTGACACTTTTATTTAAGAAAGGTGATAGGGAAAATCTCAATAATTGGCAGCCTATTTGATTGTTAAATGTTGATTTTAAGATATTGACTAAGATTCTTTGCAATACGCTCTCCAAGATAGCACAACAGGTTATTTCTCCAGTGCAGTCTTGTGCAGTTCCTGGTAAAACTATGACTGATCAACTCCTTTTGCTGAGAGAAGTATTTGCAGCTGGAGCTTTTCCTGGTACACAGGGTTATGTAGTTTCTTTGGATCAGAGAAAAGCTTTTGTTTCTGTAGGTTATGATTTTTTGTTGTTTACCTTGGCTACTTATGGTATCCCCATGCAGTTTATCTCCTGGTTACAAGCTCTTTATTGGACCACAGTGGTAAAACCATTGGTTAATGGATTCCTTGGACCAATGCTGCTGATTAAATGTGGGTACAACAGGGTTGCCCCTTAAGTCTCTTGCTTTTCATTTTTAGCTTGGACCCTTTATTGCGGCTTTTAAATTATATGCAATTTTTTACACCTCTGTCTCAGGAATCTGTCTGCCTGTCACGGTAGTGGCCTATGTGGATGATGTCAGTCTTATTTTGAAAAGTGTGGCTGATATTGAGACTGCCATGGAGTTTTGTCATCTTTATGGGAAATATTCTGGGATCTGTCTCAATAAAGACAAAAGTACGATAAGATGGCTTAAAGGAGTTCCTCTGCACGGCTCTCATATTGCTGGTATTGCCATAGAAGATGGCCCTGTGTACATTTTGGGTGTTGATTTTGATACGGATCACCAGGATCTCCTTAACTGGGACAAAAAGCTCCAATGTGGGAAAACATTGGTGGCCTCTTGGAATACTCTTACTATGAGTAAACTAAAATGGGTATATTTAGTTAAAACGTATTTATTGCCTCTTCTTCTTTATATTAGTGGGATTTTTCCTCTTTCTAAAGAGGGTGAGACTTTGTTATATAGTCTTTTTTTCCCAAGCCATTCGGGGGAGCAGACTGAATCCCCTGAAACATAAAATATTTGTACTTAAAAGTCAAGGATGGTGGTTTAAGTATGGTTACCCCCCACTCTTTTCCTTTTTATTAATTTTTTATTTTCTAATTTGCATCCATTATGTGATCAAAATCCAGTGTGGTGGACTGCATTGTTTTCCACTAAGCTTCAGGGCTGGTTTGATGGCTGGGTCTCTGGTTCTCAGAAACTATTTAAAACTGTTTCTTTTTCCCCACGATGTTACAGGGAGATTTTTGTTCAGCTTCATAAATGGGGTATCACTGCTGCTGATATTAAGGCATGCTTGAAGAAGCAATTGTATGCTTTGGTATAAGGCAGGCATTTTACTGAAGTTATAACTTTTCCTTTATGTCCTCAGGGTAAGATTCCTAGTGTGCTGCATTTACTTCATAACGAAAAGACTTCCCAGCAAATGTTTTGATATTTTATGGCTCTGTTGTCATGAGAAGTTGAATATTAAGGCAAATCAAAAACATAATTATCCAGACTTTTGGGGATTTTTTGACTAATTGGTGGAGTATAAATATTGTGTCTTATATTACGTATGACAATTTGATCTATGGGATTTATAGGCCAGCTTGGGGTCAGTGGCATAGCAGTACTTCGAATGTTCTTTTTTCCATTTCTATTTATTTATTTCAAATTCTGATTAATACCTTTGAGCCGGGGGCTTGTTTACAAAGGCTTCAAGTCAACAAGGAATACAAGATATTTACAGGTGATGAAACATTGCAGAACAGAAAGACATCAACTAACAAGTGGTATTAGTGTGCAGTTACAACATTAAGCAGGGTACAAGAAGTAAGGAGAAACAGGACCATACTTCCAGAGAAACATATTAATGCAGCACTAATTAAGTGCAGTACAGTGTTTAGCAATCATGTTACAGTTCAGACGGGGTGCTCCCAGTCTGCAGAAATGCATGTTTTAGCAGCCAAGGTGAGGCTTTGTCAAGGGGAGGAAGTAGGTGGTGGGAGGTGGGAGGGGGAAGTGGACAGCTGTGGAACAGGAGGGTGGGAGTGAGAGAGGGTAGCGTTTGACGGGTGTGAGAACCACCTTCAGAGGCCATGGGTTAACAGAAACACTGGCAGTCAAATTTGCTGGCAAGAAGAGATCGAAGCCCATTTTTAAAGTAGCCAAGTCTGGGGGAGTTGGCAAGGTCTGCAGGCAGATCATTGAACCATTTAGGCCCACAGTAGGAGAGGGATCTTTGGCCAAGGGTGGTTCATTTGAAGGGAACAGTTAAAACAGTCCTGGAGGCACTCCTTATACATTTAGATAGTTGTGCAGGCTCAAAGAAGGCTGAAGTAGCCATAGGCATGGACCCCATCAGGGACTTTTTCGCAAGGAGGCAGGCCTGGTATTGGAGTCTGTGGTGGAGTGGGAGCCAGCCAGTTTCCTTGTATAGGTCACAAGAGTGAGTCATTTTGTGTACTCCCAGAACGAGGCGGCAGGCCTTGTTGAAAATGGTTTTGACCCTTTTAAGCACTGTGTCCCATATATGACAAGACCATAATCCACAGATGAGAGAACTGAACTGCACATAACAAGTTTCTGGGCAGCCAGTGTCATTGAGGTGCAATGTCTTTACAGGATGCCAAGCTTCATATTTGTGGACTTTACCAGTTGGTCAGCATGGGTAGTGAAGGTGAGGGTGTCATCAAGGTGAATCCCTAAGTACTTGAATGTATTGACTTGGTCTAGTACTTCTCCTTTGCTACAGGGTTTTATTTAACTCTAAAAATTGATTAGCGTTTTGCTCATAAAAGTGCTAAAACATTGTGAAAATGCATAGCACCTGCCTCACTGTGTTTAACAAACATAACACTTCTAGAAAACCTATATAAATACTTTCTGAACAGTTAGTATTGTCCCAAGGAAAAACAACTGCTAATCAATTATTTAAAACCCTGTGCTATGAAGTATATGCAGTGAGAACCCTCAAATCTTGCTCTGTGGGGTGCTTTGTGGTTGAGTAGCAGTTTATTTTGGGTGAACCAGGATTCCAGTGCATGAAAACTGTGCTGAAGTTCAGAGCTAATTGATCCCAGGTCTTTCCCTGAGACAGAGATAATGGCATTGTCTGCATAGAGTACAGAGTGTGCAGGACATGTAGAAGGCATGTCATTTATGAAGAGGCTGAATAAGCGAGGACAGAGAATAGAACCTTGCAGGACCCCCTAGGTTTACTTCCCTGTGCTCAGAGATTATATTGCCAATCCTGACCCATTGAGATCTATGGGTTAGGTAGCTATGGAACCAGGCCACAGATTCCATTGACAATCCTGTAGAGAGGAGACATTTCAGTAGCAGTTGGTGATTGACTGTGTCAAAGGCCTTGGTGAGGTCTATGAAGATAGACCCCACCACCATCCCTTTATCCAGGGCCCCATAAAGCTGTGTGGTGTACTCTACTAACGCGGTGACAGTGGAGTGGTTTTGTCTGAATCTGTGTTGTTGCAAGCAGAGAAGGCTATGCTTTTCTAGGTACTCAGTTAGTTGTTCTGAGACCACCCTTTCAAGTGCTTTGGGGGGCATAAAATCAAGATGGGCTGGAGGTTTGCTAAATTAGCTCTGTCTCCTGATTTAAAAACAGGTGTGACTAGAGCCTCTTTCCACCTGTCAGGGAAGATGCCAGATCTTAAAGAGGCATTGAATACCTTGGTGAGTGGTGCCACAAGTTCATTTAATGTGAGTGCAACCATCTTCATATCGATCGTTAAATGGTATAGTTGAAATGCTAGCTGTTTATTTACATTGCAACAAAAAGCAACTCACTTTTGATGATTTACAGGATTGTATTCTGAAGGAAGTCAGAGATATTTATTATAAAGAAAAAGTTTTTCAGTCTGCATTGTATGTTCAAAAAATATGTGGAGAAATCTTCCCTGGATCACAGATTCTGATGTTCCTATTACTTAAGACTGTTATTGTGTCTTTGGTTCTGTTCTTTATGTTTCTTTTAAGTGTGTGAATTTCTTCATATTGCAATAAACAAAATTCCCCTACACTTTTCGGGAAGTGCCATGGGATCTTTAACATCCACCTGAACTACCACCAGAACAGGCAGATGGGACCTCGGTTTAATGTCTCATCCAAAAGATGGCACTTCAGGAGTGCAGCACCCCCCTCATGCTACTCTGTTGTGTCAGTATTGAGATATTCATCCAAGTGCCTGGTGTGAGGATAGAACCCACTGCCTTCTGATCTCCCAGCCTCAGAGGTGAGTGTGCTACCTACTAAGCCACTGACACTGTGTAATAATATTAATGGGTAATAGAATTAAATAGAACTATCTCACTCACCTATTCTGCAAGTGGTCACGGACTCCTGTTAAGTGTCTTTCAAGCAGCATGAAATACAAGAGGGATCTGCTGTGCAAAGGTACTTCTGTTCCATGTGCATAGTGAGACAGTATAAAAGATAAAGGGTGAAATAATGTTACCTAGGATAAAAAGAAACAAGTCATTATCTTTTGTCAAAAAGTAACAGAAAGTACAAAAGCAGGACAATATGTGTTGTTATAACAACACTGTTTCAGTGGTGGTGCACAATTCAGGATTCATAAATCTATTCCTAAATCAAAGACAGTTTTAAATTCCAAACGTCATTATGACCCTTAGGTTTAAGACTTTCAAGAAGAAAAATCCATTGACTCTCTTTTCATTGCAGTTTGCTCACCCTTTCACCACCCTGTTTCAGTGGTGGTGCCCATTCAATGCCAGCAGATTCCCACCCTGATGGGCCACTGTTGTGATGTTCTTTGCAATGTACAGCTAGTGGGGAGTCTGGTACAGCATTTTTGATATTCCTCAAGTGTTCTTGAATCCTAGTCCTCAGCTCTGTCACTGCTCTCCCAATACACTGTTTTTTTGCAAGGACAAATGATAACATATACTACAAAATGTGTAGTGTGTCTAATGAATTCTCTAATCTCCACTTCAAAGGAAGTCTCTGGATGTTAAAAAAATATTGGTTTGTAAAACATAGTTACACACACATCTATCACATGCATAATCCTTTCAAGAGTGGTAGTATCCAATTAAGAAGTCTTTGCTGTTCCTCTTAAAAGTGGCTATGAAACAAAACATAATTTATACTTTTTACATTGGCTGTGGTTGCACACCCAATGTTTTGTGGCAAGGATAGGGAATTTCCACACCAATTGCAGCAAGACTAGACTGCAGTGGCAGAGGGGTCCACCTGGAAAGTTGGTGAAGGACTGCCTGGAAACTATGTACTAGTTACTGAGGATCCAGGGGTTGGCAGGTGCTTGTGTCAGTAACATACCACTTCACTGTGGAGACCAGCTCCATGTCTGTATTATTATTAATTTTTTTAACCCTGTAAAACAGAAAACTGTCCGCTGTTGTGTGTTGTGCCGTTAGTCCCCCTACCTGACCCTCCCACTCAGCTCCGATCACCCCACCACCCTAAGCCCTTACTTGTCCAGTGGGGGTCTGACACCGTAATCTTCTCCAGACAGCAGAGACATCTTTGAAACTGAACCATTAACTGAGGAAATCAGGTATGCATTTCAATGTATTTCAATGGGGAGTTGAACTTAGTGGCATAACTTGACCATTTTTAAATATTGTTGCCCCAAATTTTCGACATGCTTTTTTTGGAACCCTACCTCATGAACAATTACTGTGACATTGGGCAAATCTGTACTTAAAGGCGACTTTGTGATTGCTGTGCAAAATCACTTTTTGGGCAGGAGTTGAACATTTTCTCTGCTCTTGTTTATGAGGTGGTGTCATAAGAAGGCTATGTTGGAAATCAGGAACAAAAATTATTTAAAAACAAAGTTATGGACCTACATTGAAATTTAACAACGCAGCCTTGTAACTTTGGTACTTTCCAATATTTTGACCCCAAATTTTCATCATAGCCATTTTTTCACATAACCTCATGAATATGACACATGCCAGTATTCAAATCTGGGCCAAAATGTGTTTTTGCACCTGTGGCATGAAATGATGTTTTGTCGGGAATTTAAAAATTTTCACCTACCGTGTTCATTTGGTGGATTAATAGGAAGGCTATGCTGAACATTTGGTATACAAATATGGTGAAATGCCTAGGTTATGAGTGAACATTAAACCATTTCCTCATTCACTCATAAAATCACTCACTTTCAATATTTTGACTCCGGCCTTTCAACATAGACATTTTTCCACATCACCTCATAAATGTGACATCAGTCATTTTTAAAATCCTGGAAAAGATGTGTTTTTGCACCTCTGGAATGAAATTACATTTTGACCAATATACTATAAATGGCACGTCATGTCTATAATGCGAATCCTAAAAGAAGTATCTTCAAAATTTGTGCTCAGAATTGCAGAAAATAAAAATTGTTTAACAAGCAGTCAGTGTTCTTCATTGACAAATGCTTGTTTTCTTTCTGGAATGTAAGTCTTTGTATGGGACTGAGTTTCTGATACAGGTCTTTATCACTTAACCAAACATTCAATGTGCTTAAGCAGCTGGATGAGATGAGATGATGCTTGTGTAACTTGATTTGATTTGTGGCTTTCAGCCTCTCTATCCGTGGGATATATCACCCTGTGGGGGTACAATGCAAGGAACCCTACTGAAGGGTTCCCCTCTACAAGTGCTGTGGGAATGATTGCATTGACTAAAGGTAAGTTAGGAAGAAGCCCATGGGTAAGAGAGATGAGCTGCTGGAGGAGGAGGGGTGGATGGTGGGCAACGAAAAAATGAATCATGGCGAGGCCCAGTATGTGTGACCTTTAAGCCCGATGGGGGAGTGACGTAGCTGCTCTGCCCATTGATTCTCAGGCTTAAAGCCCTCATATTCAATGTGCTCATGCAATTGGATGAGATGAGATGATACTTGTGTAACTTGATTTGCTCTGTGGCTTTCCGCTTCTCTATCTGTGGGATATACCATTCTGTACTCTGTACAAAAAAAACTCAAATTAAGCACTCTAATTGGTATAAATGCCTTCAAGATGCTTTATTTCTGTACAATCAGAGAAGTATGTAACTGCTTCACCCACTCAGACCCAGTACCGGTGTCTGCACTGGTATATAGCCATGCCTAGACCCAATTTTAAGTACTGACCCCCCCGCTTGCTCCTCACAAGCCTAATTGTTCTCTCTCTTATCCCCCTGTCTTATCAACACTAGGCCCATCCATCCCCTTATCCTTCCTTTCCCAACCTCGGATAGGAGCTCACTACCCCTGGTTTGTGACATCCTACCATGCCCCATACTTTATAGCATTCAATCCCGGGGCTCACACATACTCCTTTTCTCCATCCACCTTCTCTACATCCCATTTTACTAACTCATCTCCATGCACTGTGCCCTCCTAGCCTTCCTCCCCACCTCCCTCCCTCCCCCACCTTCGACTCTACCTGGTGTATATTTTTTCTTCCGTTACTTCCTCCTGCAACCTAAGATAACCTGCTTTATCTTCCTATAGACACTTCTATGTATGTAAATACCCTGTAATCTGTACAATATCTGTATAATTCTATGTACATATGAACTTCTTTTTCTTCCTCTCTGTAAACAGTACTATCTGTGTTGCCTTGTAAATACCTGTGTTGACCTGTGTATACAATTGCTCATGCTCCACCCAGGTCCATCTTGCAAATGAGCTTCTGCTCAATGATGAACACCTGGTTAAATAAAGATTTGATTGCTTGATTGATTGCAGGGGTATGACACAAGGAACCCTAGAGGAGGGTTCCACCCTACAGGTGCCAAGGGAATGATTGCATCAGCTAGAGATAGGTTAGGAAGAAGCCCAAAAAGAATACCCAAACGTGTCAAACATCAAAGAGGCAAGGATGATGAATGAATTCTGAGAAGATGATAAGGGCAGACTTCCTAATGAGAGAGGGGAAAGCTGAGGGCCACCATCTGTCTTCATCCAACAGCGGAACCTTACTAAGTAACCTAAGAAAGCACTAACTCTAACTAATATTATGACCATTGGTATGGAGGAGAGTAAAAACCCCTTTGAGGAGGAAACTTCTGGGATTCCAGGGCCTAGGTCGCCTTCCATCCAGCCTGACAATGTTTGATTTGATGATGTTTGATTGGCGGACGTATGTTGGTAAAGAGAAGGATTTGTTAAAGAGAAGGATATGAGTAAGGAAGATGATGATGGGATGGGGAAAACTCAAAAGAAGGCACAGATCGAAGAAGAAACATGAGGCAGTGATGAAGACTGATGATCAGCACAGGAGGGTTCATGTAGATGTCAGAGGAGCAAGAAGCATCCAGATGTGCTCACAAGTAGACCGAGGATAATGCAGACTGACTTGAGTGAGCTATGCTAGTGAGCAGACACTGAGGCTGATGAGGCATGCTTGAGTATGCGATGTGAACAATTAGAACTGGAATGATTAGACCCTGAGATTGTAGTCAATAAGGTAGTATAGGAGTCAATGATAGGAATGCTCGACTAAACCTTGAGGTGAGGAGGAGTGAATAATGACTGGAGTAATGAACTCAATACATGTAGGAGGATAGCCACGGGTCAAAGATGATGGAGTGAAGCCATGATTGGAGTGAATCCTTGATGGCTGGTATGAGATAATTCAATGACAGGAATGGTCAAGGAAGTGAAAAATGAGGCTCCTCAATAGGAGGTAGACTCAGAGACCAATAAGGCATGTCTGGAATCAGAGGCATGTGAACCAAATGCAGACTGATGATGATGATGATTGCTGCAGGAGTGAAGCAGTGAAATATGAGAAGACTGAGGAAGAGGAGACAGGAAATGAACTTGAACATGAACTTCAAGGATGGTGGGGAACAGCCAGCCAAGTAGCGATTGGATGAGGCGCCAGCCCATAGCAAAGGGTGACAGACAAGAAGGCATGGCCATGAATGGAGATAGAGTTGAATCGAGGTGACTGACATGGCAGGCCAAAGGGAGGCAGCCAAGGCATACTGATGGAGTGATTAAAAGAGATGAGCAGGTCAAGGTGAGGTATCATGGAATGCGAGCAAATCGGACAAGAAAGAGTGAAACCAGGGCTGCAGTAAATCCTTGATGGCTGATGATGGAATGCAGCCATGAATGAAGGCGTGATGAGATAAGAAATGGTTAATGAGGACAGGATTCAGGAACCTGATACATGTGGGAGGAGGGTCAAGGATTGATGAGGTGGCACATGAGTCATGATCAGTAAGCCTAAAAGAAATATCCACTGCTGGTCAGACAGAGTCAGTCAGATGAGAAAAGGCACTAGGATGAGGAAGGTAAAGCAGGAAGGTACAAGGAAGGATTAAAGACATGGAGGCTGGTACAGGAAAGTGAGATATGAAAGGATGGAGGATGGTAGGGAAGTCAAGTCAAGGTTGCAGGGACCTGAAAGGGGTATACTTGAGTGCGCAATGAGAAAGAGTAGACCCATGTAGAGGTCAGATGAGTGAGGGGTCAGAGACAATATAATGATGTGGATGTGAGGGATCATTGTTCAGGTTCCGTTTTGCTCTGAAGAGGAATTAAGAATATATACAGGGGTGTAGAGAGACAAGGCAGTAAGAGTGCAGAAGGTGATGGTAGGATAGGGGAAAAATCCCAAAAGAAAAGCACATGCCAGGGCTTGGAAAACTAGAAGCGCCATAGATATGGGAGTTGAGCAGAAGTGAGGGCCAAGGATAGCAACACCTCAGATGGAGGTAGGAGTTACTGAGGGTCTTAACAATGAGGAGTCATAGAGGCAGACACAGGAACTCAGAAAACATGAAACCAATCTGATAGAAACATACCTTTGCACGTTACCGCTATAAGTGGTGCGGGAGAGGCATGGTAGGCTGAGCACCATGTATGCCTGGTTTGTCCTGGTAAGTCAAACAGAAGTTAAGCCAAATAGATATTCCGCTATGAATGTTTCCTAAGTAACCACATAAAGATACACCGACATTGCTGTAAGAAGGAGAGGAACCAAGTGAGCAATCCTGAAAATAATGAAGGAAAACACAAGGAGCTGGAGTCCTCACCTGTGACACCAACAATCCAACGAAAAGAACGAGCAGGACTGAAAGAAAATTTGCTGAGCCCCACTACAGGTACCATGGTAAGTTGGCATCCACTGTCTCAACCAAAGAAACTAGCCCAGGCCCTGAAGCTGTAGTTTTCATGTGTCATCCTTCTTCTAGGGCATCTGGAATGCCAAAGCATCATGAAGATGGAAGGCTGGTGTAAGGACAGTCAGTCCCGAGAGCTGGAGAAGGGGTAATAGAAATGCTGAGCGGCTGCTGAAGAGATGGCGAGGGCATCAGCAAGCAGGGGAAAGGAAGCCAAGATTAGGAGAGGCAGGAAGGGATGTCCAGAATGGGGAAAGAGCGAGCCTGCAATGGCAAAACACTGATGGGGTTCAGCAGCTGTGGTGAGATAACCACACGATATGCACCAGTGAGGAGGACCAGGTGGGTCGGCAGACCTGGAGCAGGCGAGAGACAGTTGGAGAGTGGAGTAGCAGACTAGACACCAGCAGAGTACTGGAGTACTTCAGGAGGAAGGCAGGAACAAAAGAGGAAGGAACAGAGACCATTTGGGAGGGGGTAATGAGAACGGGCAGCCAAAATGGAGTGCTGAATGATGACGGCACACCTAGAAGGTGAACTTAGAGCCATGGAATGGAGGACTGAAAAAAGGAGAGGAAGCCCAAACAAAACACAAGCAAGGTAAATGAAGCACTGAAACACCCGAGGAATGAGGCAGGGAACAGGGAAGAAGGAACGAGCAGGAGAGGAAGGAAGGGAATGGAATGAGCAAAGGATAGACATATGGGGAATGTGAGGGGGCAACAGGAGGGTGGGAAATGGGAGAGGAGCAGCAAGCAGTCCCGTAACTTAGTGGCAGCAGGCCAAAAAAGGAGAAGCAGAGATAGGGTTGTCAAAGGGGGCAATGAGGATACACAGAGGAGAAACAGCTGACGTAGCCTCCAGCTGCCACAAAAAATGAATCCTGGCGAGGCCCAGGATGTGTGACCTTTAAGTCTGATGGGGGGTGATGTAGTTGCTCTGCCCATTGAACCTCGGGCTTAAAGCCCTCCCATTATAGTTTTATCAATTATGTTACCCATTTGGCCTGCTCAGTTATTGTAGAGAGTGCTAAGATAATAGTGTTGCAATCCTTTTTTTTCACTTTGTTTTGGTATTGGCAAAGTCTTTCTTTTCATCCCTTTTACTTAGTAATAAGTTTCCTAAAGCATTTTTTTGTCATAGCCCCTTACTTCAAACCTACTTGGTTAGTTCTTTTGCCCGCGACTCAAAGTCTGTTAAGATGGTACGGTTCCTTCATTGTTATAGGAATCATAGGACAAATACCCTTTGAGCCTTGCCATTTCTCAATGGATGTATCTGGCTACCCTTTTGATTAACATACTTAACCAGCTTTTCTTTAAATGCATAAACTGTCTTGCATTGAACCACATTTTCTGGGAATTCATTGCTTACTGATACTACCCTCTGGTGTAACAATGCGCCCCTCTTCTTAACCTTATTTTTTATTTATTTATTTTATTGTGGAGCCTATGGTTCTCTTCTATTTGCATACTTTCTAAGTCAATATATTCCCATATATCATTGTCTATGTGTGCTTTATGCTTTAGACATGAGTCCCCCACTCAACCTCCTATATTTCAGGGAATATAAATTAAGCCTCTTCTTTCATTCCTTCAGCTAGCTTGGTTGCTCTTCTCTGTACACCCTCCAACTTTTTTTTATAAGGGGCCCAAAACTGCACACTATACTCCAGGTGAGATGGCAAGAAACAAAATAGGGGCATGATCATCTCTCTGGACCTATTTGATATACTATGTCCTATGCAGCCCAACATTTTATTTCAGCTTTTTTTAATTTCGCTTCAATGATTGTCAAAGGTCAAGTCATTATTGACTTGGACTGCTAGATACTTTTCTACTTCAGTTTTCTGTATTTTCTGACTCATTAAGTAATGGCTTGCCCTTTTATTCTTTGTTCTGAAGTGCCTTACTCTGCATTTTTTGGCATTAAATGTCAGTTTGCTGTTGTTGGTCCAAATTTCCAGTTTTGCCAGTTTCTGCTGAAATGTAATTATGGCCTTGTCATTTGTAACAATCACTCCAATTTTTGTATCATCTGCAAATTTTTACAACCATGTGTTTCCACTTTATTGCATAGATGCCAAATATATATTGAAGAGCGCTGGTCACAGCACTGACCCCTGTGCACACCACTGGTCACACTACTGCATTCAGATGTTGATCCCCTGATACTCACCCTTTGCTTCCTTACACTCAACCAAGAAGTCATCCAACCTACAATGTTCTTATTTATATGCAACTCCAGCAGTTTACATATTAGTTCTGGGTGAAGTACAATTATCAAATGCCTTGGAGTAGTATTCCAAGGAATTGATTGTACAATATGCATTTTTGTTCAGCTTGGTTGGGTGTGAGCTATCTGCCCTGAGTAGGGCACTTGTTGCAGTTTACCACTCCAGACCCATCCTTAGTTGCAACCTTACCTGGGTTTGCATAGTTTTATTTTCCGATTGACTGGTGGTTGATCTGACCTACCTGTCTCCCTGGAACTAGCAGACAGAAGCTGGTCCACACAACTGGTATAGAGTTGGGCTGTATAGTAACATAGTGAGTGAAAAGGAGACCCAACATGAGGAGACAGAGACACTGTTCTGCTTTGAAAGCAAGACAGCAAATACACTTAAGTAAGATCAAGAAAAAACTTATTGAGAACTGCTCTGAATAGAAACCAATTGGGGACATTAAAATCTGTTCACCAGTCTAGAGGAAGCATTAATTAGCAAATTTAACCTGGCATATACCATTTTAACTTTGGAAACATACCTGGAAAATGAACAGGCATCACACGGTCTGAAATTTACTAAAACCTCTTCTGGTGGCTTGGATAAATGAAACTATCATAGTGATTAGGAGCATGCACTTGCTGAGTACTTGCTGAAAACCTTGATCAAAGAAAATGCAGACAGGCAAATATCAGTAACATTAGAAATTACTGAAATACACTTACAATTGACAAAATACAAAAATAAAAAAAGATCTGACTAAGCTAGACTGCAAACTCAAAGAAAACAGTCTCTGAATATGAAATTGAATTAATTCAATGCAAACAGAGGAAACTGGACTGGAGAATACATAGCTGGTCAAGGTTCCCATAGTCTAAAAGTAGAGGGAGGTTGAACCAATGTGGGAGGTCAAGGAGGAGCCAATTGCAGAAACTAGGAAGCTGTGACATCTTCAGATGAGGACGGAGAAGACACAGAAGAATCAGCCAATCAAAGTCATTCATTTTTTAGGACAAACTGTGATGGCAGCAAAGAAAAAGGAGCAAAGGAACAGGCTGAAAAGGAGACAAAATGACAAAAGACAAGACAGGGCAGGATAAGAGGACAGAGAGGAAGGGATCTCAGGCAGATTTACCAGGAAGAGGGCATCCTTGGCAGCATATCAAAAGAAATAATCATCCTGAGTGGTAAGCCGCTATCAGCTTCAGAAACGTCCTTATTATCACTGGAACTTAACTTTGTACCAGCAGCCAGACCAAACAGATTTGATGCTGTGGTGAATACACAGTATTCAAATTCATCACAAGGTTACAGCTTAAAAAGCAGTTTGCCATGGACCCTAATAAACATTAGACTCAAGGTTTAGATATTGAGTCAAACAATACACTAGACTTAACATATGAAAATAATCTGAAATAAGGGAGAAGGGAGCAAGTGTTATGACAACTGTAACTGAATTTGATCATTTAGACATAGAGTTGATCGACCTCTGAATAAAGAAATATAGTGAGGGAGCAATATGTGGAGAGCACCTTAAAAGGACACTATCAATCCCTTTAGGCCTCAACTTGTCTCTAGTTTAAAAACACATTTTATAATTGCTCACATTCTGAAGATTTTGTTGATGTGGCTAATCAGTATAATTCTGATTCTTTTCTTTTAAAAGGGAAAAATATTCATTTCTTTTCTTTTAAAAGGGAAAAATAGATGCCCCACCATATTGGCAGCACACAAAATTGTTTACGGTCCTTATTCAACTCCCACTGCATCTTTGCTGGCTGTGGGAACACCCTTAACACAGTCTAGCCACTCATTATGCAGCCAGTAGAGAGGAGACTGTTGCATCATGACTGGCTGTTCTGCTTGGCTGTTTTCCCTTATGTTCAGGAAGTACACGGTAAGAATAGATCAAGGATTTAAAACAAAACAAGGTTGGGTATAATTACACCATTAGCGTGCACTTCAGTTTTACCAAGAAAGGAAGTAGATAAAACAAACAGTAACATAAAAAGAATGCAAACAAGTAAGGAATCAGAAAAATGTGGGGTTTTAACTTGAAATCATGTGATACAAAAAGGTTGACAGTGTCCCTTTAAGAGATAATCATTTATCATGATGGTGCTGAGAACAGCTAGGCAGTACCACTGTCATGCTATGCCTTTAAATCTATTTTTGAATCTGAGGAAAGCATTATGAAGCTACAGGATAATATTGATTTGTGGCAATTGAGGAAAATAACATTTAAGGAACAATCACAATTCATTCCAATGTTACTATGCTCAGCTATCAAAATGTATTACAAAACAGTAAAAAAAAGAAATTGATGACCACTTTGGAAAAAAGATAAGAACAACAACAACAGCAAAAAGATAACAGAAGAGAGAGTTGCATTCGAGAAATTATGTAAAGAAAAATCTAATTTTAAAACAAGCTGATAGGGGAACTATGTAGTTATTATAAATGTTACACAGTATAAAGAGATGTCACTGAAACTGCTAAAAAATTCAATGAATAACAAAAAGTTAGGAACTGATTCTTTGCCACTGTTCCATAAAGAATACAACAGGCTTCTGGAAAGGAACAGGGACAATGGACACATATCAAAGAAAGAACTGAAATTTCTTTGAGCTGAAGTCCCAGTTTTGGCAACATTCTATTGCCTCCCTAAAATTCACAATTCTTTTGGGGGGGGGGGCACCAGGAAGGCCAGTTGTCTCTGGGTGGGATCCCTAATTGAGAAACTATCAGAATTCATTGCTTTTTCTATGCCATGAAGTTTGTGGCATACAGAGTGACACATTAGGGACACCGTGAATATTCTAAAGAAATTTGAGGGGTTCGTCTGGAGAGAAAACTTCTCTTTTGGTTGGAGACTGAGGTAGAATTTCTTCATATACTAGTTAAACATGCAGATAGCCTCCAGGCATGTAAATATTTTCTCAAAAAGAGTAAATATGAGGAGCATTCTGGAAGGGTTTGATTTCATTTTACAACACAACTTCTTTACGTTTGATGGAAATTTCTTTATACAACTATGTGGGACTGCTATGGGGCAAGCATGGCCCTTTCATTTGCCAATCTCTTCCTTAGAATGTGGGAAGAGCTCCTTATACTTAACCAGGATGCCACCTACATACATCATTAAGTATACATTGATTAAATTGATTGATGTTTTGTGTGTGTGTGTGTATATGTAGGCAGAGCAATTTTTAATATGGCTTAATAATAATGACTTAAAATGTAACCATTTAATCAATAAGAGTGAACTGAACTTCATGGATGTCATCCTTTCAGGTAGTGTTAACCAAACAGTAATGACAAAAATGGTTCAGAAAATAGACAGCAACAAATGCCCCTTCTCAGGGCAAAGGGTTTATGTGATAACAGTGAAAACCTAAAGGTGATCGCCGTTATCGCAGTCAGAGTGCCGAAAATTAATTTCAGCACTCTGACTCACCGGTGCACAACAAAATGGCACTGAGGACTTGTTTTTTTAATGTTTCATGCAAGGGGCTGCACCTCCCGCACCCCATTACTTAAGGATTCTCAACTCCAGGGGTGTGCA
The DNA here is from genome assembly GCA_016271365.2 of Neoceratodus forsteri. Taxonomy (NCBI): domain Eukaryota; kingdom Metazoa; phylum Chordata; order Ceratodontiformes; family Ceratodontidae; genus Neoceratodus; species Neoceratodus forsteri. Next base: position 650,509,701 of record CM057450.1, on the reverse strand, counting down.
TGTCGGGAGGGGGGTGAGAAAACATTTAAAAATAAGTCCTGGCTGGGCACAACAAAAACACACCAGCGTCCGAACCTGAACCCAGTACCCTGCCCACCAATGCCACCAACCCACCCACCATGCAATGGGATCAGCTCGGCAACCCACTGTGGCACCACCCCTCACAATCCCTCCTGCCCCTCACCATGCATGCTACTCCCCCCCCCCCATGTACGCACGTATAGTGACATCCTGTAGCTATATTCACGACCCCCATTCGGTCACCGTATCCTACCCCAGTCCCGATTACATGTTCTGGGGATTGGGTTGCCATTATTGTAGGTGCCCAATTGCTGACGCCCATGTCATGGGCTACCAGGGCAAATAACTGGCACTCTAGCAATCTGAAAAACATCCATATCATGCTGTCAATTCCTTACAATGCAAAAAAAACATACCAGCTTAATAGGCTTTAAATACTTTGGCTTCCTCCTTGATTCTAAGTTCTCCTTCCTTCCTCACATTGAAGCCCTTCTAAAAAGCTTAAACTACAGTAAGGTTGGGCTTTTTCTACAGAAGTAAGGCCTTATTTTCCCAAAATTCCAGATTAAGACTGTTCCAGTCCACCTTCCTCCCTCTCCTAGACTATGCAGATATAATTTACAAAAATTGTACAGCTGCCCATTTGCAAAGGCTTGATACCCTTTATCACAGAGCCATCCATTTTGTTATTAATGCCCCTGCAAGAACACACCATTGCTTCCAATATGCAGCAGTGGGATGGACCTCTCTGACTACCAGGAGACTCTTACATGCTTATCTATGGGCTTATAAATCTCTCTTGAACAAACTCCCGATCTACATCACTAGTGTTATTTCTCACCCCCAAACTCCCAATGCTCCTAGAAATGCCTCTTACATTTCTTTAGATGTGCCCAAAATCCATACCCACTTTGGTCAAATTTCCATTAGTTATTCCCTCCCCACCGCTTGAAACAAACTTCAATCTTCCCTTAAATTGGGCACCCTCATTCCCCTAAGGGCATTCAGAACTCACATAACCAATATAATTAACGATGCTTGCCATTGCAATTAATCCAGAAGAGCTCACCTACCTTCTTAACTTAGCCCTAAATCATCACTCTTGCATACTTGTCTTGGGTACTAGAATGTTTTCCCCTCTCTGCCATTTGCCCATTATACCAAACTCTCATTAGTACTATAGTATGCCTAATGATGATTCTTCTGTTGCTTTGTGTATGTGTGTGTGTGTGTGTGTATATATATATATATATATATATATATATATATATATATATGTACTGTTTTGTCCAACATCGCTCTGTTTACCTTGTAGTACCATTGCAATTATTCCTAGTTATATTATGTATATACCATTATCATGTACTGTTTTGTCCAACATCGCACTGTTTACCTTGTAGTACCACTGCAATTATTCCTAGTTATAGTATGTATATACCATTATCGTGTACGGATTACACAGTATGTTTCCCAGCATTGGCTGTTCACCTCTGCCTTGTCTAGCTCATATTGAACATTTTGTTAACTAGTGTCTGTTAATTAATTTTGTATCCCCATATCAACTGTATGTATGGTTTCTTTTTGTAAAAAAAAGGTCATACATGAAAATGAGCTTGCTCAATGGATTTATCTCTTCAGAATAAACTTGAACTTGAACTTTGAAGTCCCTGGCAAAAGGGCTAACCGATAGATTTAAAGCAATGGGCTATGACCCCCCAAAAAATATTTGGAAGATTATTACAAGACAAGAGGGTGGGAAAGAAGGATTCTTCTGAAAAAGCTGCACACTCACCACCAAAGGTGCAGTCTCCAAACAGTAATATTGATTCACACTCCATAGTTTAGTGCTGTATATAACATACTCTAGCCAGAGCCTACATGGCTGCAAAATGATATTGATGGTAATGAAAAATGCATAAGAAAAATTGTATCATAAAGAAACACATACTATATGAGTTTTTTTAACAGAACAAGCATTTGTACAATAATCAAAAGCTTACATCCATGGGAGTATAGTTCCTCCATCCAGATTGTATCACCTATCCACAAACTAGTGGTATTATAAAGGGATGAGAATTTCATTATGTGATTGGTCTGCACATTCCAATCTCTTTTTTCCTTTTTTATATACTGTATGTACAGGATGGAGGGCCATTCCCCCCTCTCGTGCAACAATCCAGATTGGCTCTGGACCTGAGGACACCTCAGGATGGAAGCATGGTAGGAGCATCATGGGACCTGCTTCTGCTTCCAGTTTTATATCTTTTGTCCCTAGCCCTTCACTGGGGCATGCAAGCTGGGTGTGCATACATGGAGTTGTGCACATGCCTGTGGAATCCCACAGTTCCCTCCTCACCCTGTCATCCTCAGACCTGCATTACTACCACACCTCAATCTGGTGGTGGCCATTCAGCAAGAGAGGCAGTCTTCCCTCCTTCCCTAGGAAAGGAGAACAGTCCAGTGGATGCTCAATCCTTTCCTTCCCCAGCCAACCCTCAGCACCCCAGGCTCATTCCTGAACCAGGGTCACTGGCGTGAGCCAAACTGTAATTTAATTACATCAACAATTGCAAGCATGTAAGAAATTGCAATGGACTAGATAGGTTGGACAGTGAATATAATTAATCATGTTTTACTTTTTCTTTTTGCATATTCTCTCTGTTTTGTACCACTACAGTTTGCAAGGCTGTGTATTACTTTGAGCTGCATTATTCATAACCTCACAGTGGGAGGTCATGGATGTCAGAGGGAGACTGGTATGCTCTTATGTTTTTGAAAAAAAAAGTCTCACTTGATAGAATTATCATTCTGGAATTTAAGCAACCCCAGTTACATGATACAATTTATATATGTACTAATATTAATCACCAAATGAGATATTTGTAGAAGTAGTGCAAGAAACAATTATATCACACATTTCCATTTTTTGCCATGCATGTACTCTCGTCCCAAGACAGAATGTTCTATACTTCATTAAAAAATATTTTCTAAATTAATTTAGGTGAACTTCACTAAGAGGTAAGATGACTGCACTGGCTATTGTAAACCAGTAAGAGTGCAAACGTTCTCCTTCAAGAACTGCACTAACAGGGTTCACAGAACCCAATAAAAAAGGGGGATATGCAGCAGGTACATGGAGTCAAATTATTAATATATTGGGTACTGCAGTTTTATTAAAAATAGTTTAAAAAAGAAGGTACTAAGAAGTGTTAACAGTGACCATGTTAGTGCAGTTCTTGAAGGAAAAATGTTGTGTTCTTTATTCATTAATGACTGCCAGAGCTGTCACCTTGCCTCTTAGTGTTTACTAAAATGGATTTGGCAAACAGTTTTTAAACAATTATAGAACATTTTGTCATTGGGCGAGTGTAAAGGCATGCCATGGAATGGAAATGTGTGATATACTGTAGTTGTTTCTCACACTACTTTTGTAAATATCTCATTTTGTGGTTAATATCAGTACAGATATAAACTGTATAGTAAAATTGTCATTACTTAAATTGCAGGATGGTAATTCTGTCAAGTGAAATTTTTTTTCTAAAACACATGAGCATATCAGCCCCCCTGACCTCTGTGACATCCGAGTATGAGGAGACTGTAAGATTGTGAATTATGCAGCTCAAATTAACACACATCACTACAAGCTGTAGTGGTAGAGATCAGGGAGAGTGATAAATTTAAAAAGAAAAAGTAAAACATTAATTATATTCACTACCCAACTTATCTAGTCCATTGCAATTGCTTATGTGCTTTTGATTGTTGATGTAATTATTTTACTATTTGGTAAAGAAATAAGATTAATGGTATGAGTGGAGAATCCAATCCCTGAATAAATATATAGAGGGAGGTAATGATGCAAGGGCAAAATATATATAAAAAAGGGAAAAAGAGGTTGGAATGTGTACATCAATCACATGGCAAACATCTAATTTCTTTACAATACCACTAAGAGAACAGGCAGACAGAACTTGTGCCATGCTACAATATTCAAATGCCCTCTTGGTGCTGGCACTGTGTCATAGCACTGACACTAAAAGGTAATGTATTCAGGGGAGGGAATGAGGGGAGTGGACATGAATGCCAGCGAACCGGCACATTCAAAAGATGAGCGCTGTGCTACAGGATTTTGTGCCACCTGTAGTGCTGCTGTGCTGAATACCGCCTGCAAAAAGCATGTGGTAATGTGGTGGTGGTGGTGCCTGTAGTAATTTGAAGTGTAACTTTGAATTAGTTCCAGGTTTACCCCAGTGAGATAAGCTGAGAATCTGTACTAATGCGAGTCAATAAGTCAGATCTATTTGTTGATTTGTCTTTGGGAAATAACAGGTTCTTGCTTCATCATTCCCTCTAGTTCTAGGAAAAGCTGCTTCTTTGGAATATTTGGATCAAGTAATCCAAATAGGGACTCAAAGGGATTATAGGTTCTGCTTCTCTGGAATATTTGGATCAGGCAATCCAAACAGGGACTCACAGGGATTGCAGGCTCTGCAGTACATGCTGCTGTATCCTTTCTTTTAACAGCCTTGCAGTTTTTCCAACATAATAGAGATGACAATCATACCATAAGATGTAGACCACACATGTTGTTGTACAACTTATGACTTCCCTTATTTTTACTTTCTTCTCTCTGTTACTGTATGTAAGTTCTTTCCCTACATTCATGTACTGACAAATGTTACAGTTGTGACATTTGTACACCCCGGAGGTCTTATGGGTAGCCAAGAGATTTGTTCTGTGGTTGTTTTCCTGAACTGGTTGTGTACCAACCTGTCCCTCAATGTAGCTGCCTTTTTATGTGACTCTTGGTTTCCCCTATTTTATTTCTCAAAATATTATCATGCCTTAAAATCTGCCAATTATTCCTAACCACATTCCCTGTTTGACCTGTTATACTGTTATGGTCTGTGGAAAAGGTTATGGGTATATTCTCATCCATTTTGTGTTTTATCTTAGTTTCCAATAATTCATGTTGTGTTTTATCTTTCACTTTCTCAAATGAATTTTTCAAAACCTGCTGTTGGCAACCTTGGTCTCTAAATCTCTCCCATAGTTCTGTTTGTAATTCAAAAGTCTTGTTATCAGAACAATTTCTCCTTACCCTCGGTAACTGCCCATATGGTATGGACTCTTTTAATCCCATTGGGCAAAAACTGCTATGTAAAAATGAATTTGTGGATGTCTGTTTCCTATACCCCTTTGTCGTAATGGTCCCTGTCTGACTGTCACCTGTTAATGTTATATCTAAAAAAATCTATTTCCTTTTCATTTATTATGGATATAAACTTTAAGTTCCAAGTGTTTGTATTCAGCCATTTTACAAAGTTCTTAACACTCTTAGGTGTTCCCTTCCAAATACACAAACGGCCATCAATAAAATGACCCCACTTCACAATGTTGTTTATATAGGGGTTCCCAGTTACATCAGACAGTATTTCATTTTCCCACAGACCCATAAAGAGAGTGGTGTAAGTGGGTGCCATAGCAGTTCCACATTTCTGGATGTAGTATTCCCCATTGAACTCAAAGAAATTGTGTGTTAACACAAATTGTAAACATTTTCCCATGAACTCAGTTGGTATGAGGTCTCCCTTGTTTTCCTCTCTCAAAAATATTCAGTTGTCCTCATGCCTATCTCATGGTTTATTTAGGTATACAAGGCCTCTACATCAACTGAGATCCAAAGGTAACCATCTTGCCAGACTATGTCTTTAAATTTACTAATGATATCACTTGTGTCCCTTAAAAAGAGAATAGTTTTCTCATGCTGTTCTGCAAAAAGAGGTCAATAAATTCCCATGACGATGAAATTAAAGATCCCAGCCCAGTAACAAAAGGTCTCCCTGGTGGTTCTTGAATATTCTTATTTACCTCTGGGAGAGCATAGAAAGTAGGCAAAATTTGGTGCTCATTATATAAATACTTGAACTCTTCCTGGAATATAATACCCGGTGCCTCTGATAAGAGCATGAATACCTTAGTTCTAAATCTGTGAGTAGGGTTACTTTTAAGTTTTTTCATAATTCTCAGTATTATTCAATGGTTTTTCTACATTTTTTTTTGGCAATCATTCCTGTTCACGAAGATCACATTTCCACTCTTATCAGCTGCTTTTATAATTAATTCAGAATTTTCTGACAACCGAGTGCAATTTGCTCTTGACATTTGAGGTTCCCTTGTCTTATCCTATTCTGCCTCTCCATTATTTATTTAACCATCTTTTCAAAGACAAAAATATTGTTATTCTGAATGTTAGGACAGAATACTGACTTCCATTTAAATAACGTGTTTCTTAATGTCTTAAAGTTCTATTCTGTATCTTTTTTTGCTGCTCTGTGTCCTGGTTTTGGTCTTCAAGTTTCCAATAAGGCTGTCAAGTGTGGGTCCTCAGTAAGTTCATCAGCTTCAGGTGTGTGTGTGTCCACACAGTCCACAGCATTATTTGCCTGTAGTAAGTAAGCCACATTGTCTTCCACATTTGTTTCTGGTTCTATAAACCCCATATTTGAATTTCTTGTTTGTTGCTTCTTTAATTCAAAAAAATAGTGCAGCTTAATTTTTCTAAAAAGTTTTAATAGGTCAATATAAATGCCAAAGTTATTGATTTTTGGTGTTGGCGAGAAGCTCAGTCCTTTTCCTAATGGTGTGAGCTGCGCTTCTGTCAAAGTTTCTTTTGATAAGTTTAGCACTTGTAGATGGGTTTTTTACTAGTGTTCTCAGTGCTTATCTTGCTGAGCTTACTACAGCTCCCTCTTTTTCCCTCTCCCCTCTCCTTGTGTACCTCCTTGGTCTCCCCTCTCAACTACCCTCTCCACCAAAAAAGGCTCTCTTGTAGTGTTCTTAGTTAAATCAGTCGTAATTGCTTTTTGTGACTGTGCCTTTAAATAAGTTGATTTTTCTTTGTTAAACCTGTGTCTGCTTCTGGATCTGCCATGGCTCCAGGACCTCACAAACTCTCTCTTATTCTGTATGGTAAATGCTGTTCCAGACTCATAGTCCTTATTGTCCCTTTTCAGCTTTTTTTTTTTTCATGTTTAGTTATTTTATTCTTTAGTGCTTTATCCAGGCTTTCAAAATCCTTGTGTCCCTTATAAGTCAAAATTTCAGCTCTAAGCTCTTTTGTTGTTGTGTCTAGTCCTTTAAATTTTCACTATCCTCCTTAATATATAGCACAGTGGTTTAAGGCTCTGAGCTGCAAATCTGGTAACATCCAGCAGACCAGATGTGGGTTTGAATCCCACAGCTTCCACTTGCATACTGTGTGACACTGAGCAAGTCACTTAACTTCCCTGTGCTCCCAAGTTGCACCTGTAAAAAAGTTTTCAGCTTAGTGTGTCTCACCTGGTTAAATAACTAAATAAATAAAAAAATATTAGTTTAGTGTATTCCACTGAAGAATTTTCTAATATTTTAAGCCATGCTTCTTAATTTCGAACTCCTCAATACTGCAGGATGGTAACTTTACAACTCTTAACCCTTTAGGCACTTGTCCTCTTTCTAAATGTATCTCCAATGTGGCTATGTTGAAACTCAGGTTAACTTCACAAAAGCAGGAGCTTTTCTAACTTTTGGAAATAAATCTAAATGTTATCTTCATTCTCTGGTGTAGCTGTACCACCTGCTGTGTTATTGCCAAGCCATGCCTTTTTAGTAAGCTCTTTCATTTGTTGGAATCAGAGTGTGTCTCCTAGGCTAAAGCTCCTTTCTTTTTCATGTGTTGAAGTCCCAGCATGCATTCTGTATAAGGTCTGCTGATTCTCTCCCTTGTGGCTTGTTTTGCAAAAACTTCCAGTTTCAGTCCCGATTATAAGAACTAGTAATACAGTGATCCAGCTCCTTTAAATGTAAAAATAGGTGCAATTGTTTATATAAACTTCCTTATTTCTATTGTCAACAGTATGGAATGAAACAGTTCAGTGGGAATCCAATCCCTGAAAAAATATATAGACTGAGGTTATTATGCAAGAGCAAAAAAATACAAGTAGAAAAGGGAAAAGGGTTGAATGCGTACATCAATCACATTACAAAAATCTAATTTCTTTATAATACAACTAGAAGAACAGGCAGACATAACTGAAATGTAAAGGAATGCTGGACTATGTCAGTCCATGGTAGTAAAGCAAGGCTAACAGACAGTGGTGCGTGTGTGTGTGTGGGGGGGATTTAAAACCTAGGAGGAAACAACATGGCAGTGGTTGAACACAGCACTGTTAACTCTTACTAACTACAGACAGAACTTAGATGTTATGTAAAGAAATTCTGGACTAATGACTGATATGTGACTCTGACGTGGTAGGAGAGGTGTTGCAACTGCAAAGGAAATGCACTTTGTTTTTTCTTGTTTTTTTGGGGAAGGGACTTTGTTGTCTAGCATAGTTATCTGGCATAGGAGACTGTGCTGCAAGTCTAACATGTTCTTCAGAGGAAAAGAATGCTTTGAAGGAATGCTAAGTCCCTTTATGAAGTAGGATGTCTGCAGGGCTCCACCCACTGCAGCCATAAAAATGCAAACAGTTCGACAATGAGTGCAGACCTCACATCAGAGAGGTGCATCCTCCCTTATGTAGGATCTGCATTCATTGTGGAATTATTTGCACTTTTAAATCTGGCATTAAACTCTGGGGTGTGAATCAATATTCCTGTTTGTGGACTGCTCCTTTGGTGGTGAGTGTTCAGCTTTTTCAGAAGTAATCTTGTGTATACTTTTGCTGGAAGCACCTGGCTCCAAGTGTGGCTCTTTCTTTGTGTTGCAGAGGGAAAAAAAAGATTTTGCCAATACTGAAACACAGTAACGAGGTGGATTACAGCAAAATTATCTTTAGCACTCCCTACAATAACCTAAGAGGCCAACTTGGTAACGGCATCTATAAAAAACTGTGACATTTGGTTAAATGAGAAAGATCTGTATCGGGAACTTGACCCCACAGCAAGAGTTACATTCTCAAAAGAAAAAAGTATAAAGGATTTTTTTAGTTCTCAGCTGGCTACCACTATCCTTGAAATGATTATTTGTTGTGACAGATGCCATGTGTGTAAATATGTTTTACAAACTAATATTTTTTAACATCCAGAGACTTCCTTTATAGTGGAGATTAGAGAATTCGTTAGATGCACTACAAATTTTTTAGTACTCTATATGTTATCATTTGTTAGATTGAAGTAATGTCATTGTTTTGTATGTGTCTGCAATTTTGTCCATCTGGCTTTAATCATTATATCTGTGTAATTGATATAGCAGACTCTGATCCTGTTTTATTTTCTGCCATAGGCCTGTGCAAGGTATGTAGTCTGCTTTAGTTTATGTTTGGCATTAGCCACCCCTAGTTTGCACCTTCTGTCCCTTCTAGAGCACAGTTGCAATCCATCCTGGTGTGTTTGTCTCTGGTATGCCTCCACCTGAAATACTGTGTCAAGTTTTGGAGACTTCACCTCAGGAAAGACATAAACATGGTGGAGGGGGTCCAGAGAAGGGGAGCCAAGATGGTGCAGGGGTTGCAAGGGAAGCCCTAAACTTAATTAGCTCAGTTCTCCCTCATCGGGAACGCTGCAGCAAATAACGTCCCTCCTGGAGGAGCCAATAGCACTGGTAGACAAATTCAAGTATTTAGGATTCTGGATTGATCACAAACTCTCCTATACAGTTCACATGGAGGAACTAGCAAAAAAGTTAAAGCAACGATTAGGACTGTTCTTCAGAACCAAACACCTACTATCGGAGGAAGCAAAGCTGAGATTAATACAATTCACATTCCTCCCCCTCCTGGGCTATGCCAACCTCCTGTATAGCCATGGCCTAAGCACCGCATTGGCCAAGCTAGACACCCTATACAATAGGGTGCTAAGATTTATCACTGGTGCTCCATACAGGACTCACCACTGCTGCCTTCATGCTCTTCTTGGCTGGCAGTCCCTAAAAACCAGGAGACTTATAAATGCGACTATTTGGACCTATAGAGCCCTAACTGGCAAGCTCCTGCAATACATTTCTAACCTCCTAACCAGTACCCCGGGAAGTTATTCCCTCAGAAGATACTTCTACATCTCACTCACTCAACATCCCTAGATACAGAATGTGCTTTGGGTTATCATCTATGAGCTATGCTGTACCAGCCCTATGGAACAACCATCAAAAGTCACTGAAGCTTTCAACCTATGTTAGAATGGCAACCTTCAAAACATTACTAAGACTACACATCAGGGACACCTGTAACTGCTACTCCTAATTCCCCTCTAGTCTGCTTAATTCCACTCTAGCCCTAGCATGCTTCTCTCCTTCCCTGTCTTCCACTCTCCACCAGCTTTATAGGTCTTCTTCACACTATGCTTGTTCTTGTCTTTCCATTTTCTCTTCTTTGATGGGACCTCAACCTATATTCTTTCCCCTCTGACCTCCTGTTTCATTCCCCCATTCTATATGTTAATCACACTTTAGAACAATGTGACACATACAAGTCCTATGTTGCACTTGGGCACCATATGCCCTATTTATGTATGAATGTTTCATAAACATTAACCATGTGATCTTTGTGTATACCAGTGTCGTATTGTTGTTCTCTTTATTTTTTTCTTTATGACCTTGTATTATCTGTTGCTATGTTTCAGCACTGTGCTCACTGATCAGGCCTACTTTGTAAATGAGTTTCATTTAATGATATTTCACCTAGTTAAATAAAGATTGATTAACTGATTGACGAGAGACCGAGGGATCTTAATAAGTACACTCTGGAGGACAGAAGAGTGAGGGGTGACCTGATTGAGACCTTCAAGTACCTCACAGGGGTGAACAGAGTGCAGGGAGGGAATTTCTTCCATAAGAGGATGAGCACCAGGACTAGGGGCATACAGTGAAACTGGAGTGGGAAATTTCAGGAAGGATATGAGGAAACACTTCTTCACAGAAAGGGTGGTATAAGCACAGAACAAACTGCCATCTGAACTTGTGGAGACTAGAATGGTGGTAGGCTTCAGGAATGCAAGGGTTAGACACAGGAGCATACTGGTACAGAAACAGTGACAAGGCAGGGCCCCTGCTGACCAATTAGGGTCTGTGGAGGTACAATAGGCAGGAAACCCTTGGGCAGACTGGGTAGGCCTATGGGGCTTTTTCTACTAACAAATTCTATGTTTCTGTGTTTGAACCTTCAGAGACAATATTTGTCCACATGTAGACAGTGCATTTCCCAACATACCAAACAAAGAAGTGTGCACTGGAGTGGTGGAGCTCTTGGTGAATTGCAAACTTTCAAACTGTAGAAACTGGGCACTCACCAATCAATATAGCTGGACACCACAACTTTTCAACTTACACCACCAAAAAAGTTTATTCACATCCCTTCATGGGTTACAAACATATGCTTAATGTGTTTTGGACACTGCTGTGTCCTTTATCAAAGGCTGAAATGCAACTACATCGACAATCTATTTAATGAAAAAAATAACTGACATTGAAACATAGAACACAAAACATAGAAAGTGACTGCAGAAGGGTACCATATGGCCCATCTAGTTTGTCCTTGTTCCTATCCCCCTCTCTTAATTGCTATTCAGTGTTATGGCACCCTTGTACCAATCCCAAGCATTTTTGAAAGTTTCCACTGTTTTTGCCTCTACCACTCCCTGTGGAAGGCCATTCCATGCATCTGCCACCCTCTCTGTAAAGGCAAACTTGTCTGTGCTGCCCTTGAATTTTCCCCCCTGCAGCCTCGTATCATACCCCCTGGTTTTGGTGTGATTCTTGATCCAAAACAGGTCTTGAACCTGTACCTTGTTTATTCCATTTAGGAACTTGAAGGTCTCCATTATGTCTCCCCTCTCCCATTGCTGCTCCAGGGAATACATGTTTAGGTCCTGCAGCCATTCATCATATGTTTTGCCGTGTATTCCCTGTATAATTTGTGTTGCTCTCCTTAGCACTGTTTCCAGTCTATGCATGTCATTTTTAAGGTGCAGCCTCCAGAACTGGATGCTGTACTCCTTGTGTGGCTTCACCAATGATCTATGGAGTAGCAGGATGACCTCTCTGACAACAGTGTGACATCACATACACATATTTAAAATCATTGGTCAAAACTTAATTGGAATCCACAGACAATTATACCATTGTGCAATGAGAATGATATTAACTAGGAAGTCTTAATGTCAGTCTCATTGTATAATGGTCTAATTGTCTGTGGATACCAATTAAATGTCGACTGATGATTTTTAATCTATATATGTGATGTCACAGTGTTGTCAGTTATTTTTTTCATTAGATTGTCTATGTAGTTGCACTTCAGCCTTTGACAAAGGACACAGCAATGTCCAAAATGTGTCAAGTGCATGTTTATTACCCATGAAGGGATGTGAATAAACTTTTTTGACGGTTGAAGTTGAAAAGTTGTGGTGTCCAGCTATATTGATTGGCGAGTGCCTGGTTTCTACAATTTGAACATTTTCCAATATCTCTAGCAGTACAACATTTTTTTTAGTCTTTGGTGACCAGGTAAAGCCCACTAGGCACAAGTGCCTGTTTTCATGGGTGACCTGGGAGCACTGAGTGGTTAAGTGACTTGTTCAGAGTCACACAGTACGCAAGCGGAGGTTGTGAGAATCAGATCCAGGTCTGGTCTGCTGGATGTACCAAGCTCGTTCACAGTGTGTTACTCTAACCCCTAGGCCAAATATTGTGGTTATAGGAAAAGATTCTGCAGAACATAAGTACTGGCATATCTGGTTATATGAGATTGTTCAAGCTTTTCTTCACCAAAATAATGCACATAAAATGTTTAAGCAATATACCATGAGATGGTGTTGGTGATGCCAGGATTTACACATGCCCTGGAGTGTTGTTCGGTCATGAGGCATAGCCGAGTGACCAACAACACCCCAGGGGTGGGTAAATCCTGGCATCACCAACACTCTCGAGTGGGATATTGCTATTATACAATGCTAGAATTGTATGTTTAGTAATTTTGAGGGGGGTTTAGTGATTTTTATTTTTTACTTCTTTTATTTTCAATAGACTAGTGAAAGTGTTTGTACAGCACAGAAAACAGTGCATTGCGTTGCTGCTTGTATGATGGCATAATGCTGTCGCTTTGAGCAGGATGAGTCTGGTCCCATGGTGAGAATGGAACCAAGAGTGGAAGACGTGCGTGCTGACTTTCATTGTGGAGTTCCTGAGTGCTGTTTTAGAGTGTGCCGAGCATTTGTTGTAGCTCCGTTTTCTTAGTTAATTGAAAGGAGCTGTACATTTTTTCCTGTGCTTTATTTTTGGTATTGAAACGGAGAAAGTGAGTAGTGTATTTTTTCCGAATTTAGATGTGGTTTGTTTTGAGTCTCAGACTGCTGGAGCAGGTAAGGTCAAAGGGTAACATGGAATTTCAACTGTGGAGATAACGTCGTCAGTATTAGGTCTCTGGGCAGTGCTGTAATTGAGGGTGAAGATGTTAGGAGACAGATCTGAGAGGACAGCCTTTTTGCCTGGAAAAGGTTTCTGAAAAGGGGGTTATATCAGAGAAGTGTCTCGGGCAAAAGAGTGTTTTTAAAAAAAAAAAAAGTGTTGTGGTTTGAAGGGCGGTTTACCGTTTGCATATGGGAATGGAAACAGAGCAGCAGTCGTGAGAGATAGCCATTTAGTGGTGATTCACGAGTTTAGCAGTTGTGGATTTCTGTTGGAGTGATTTCAGGTAGGGTTACTGATTCGGCTGACTGGCAACTGGCACCTCTTCCCATGGGGTGATGCTAGGATTTACAATGGAAGAGGGGTATGAGTCAGCCAATAAGGATACAGTATTTACGTTCTGTTTTCATGCCCATTGTATAATACAAAATTTACTATTAATGGGGGGGGGGGACAGAAAACATAATGGTGATCAGCTAATGCAAATTTTTAAATACCATTGAAAGTCATCTGATGTGCTGAAATTTGCAGTTAACTTACCATTGCAAATAAAATGAACTGCAGCAGATAGACAACATCTGGGAAATAAACGTAGGAGAAATCAACAAAAAAGTTCGCAGAGAGAGAATCAATAGAACACATCCATAATAGGAAACCACAGAAAAAAGATCCACCAAATGAATTTACAGAAACCAAAATTTGCAAATCAGCCTAACTCTAGTATTCTTGTCTCAGCATAATGTTGTTTCTCGGGGTTCCCTGCACTGTGTTATTTCATGTAATGAGATTATGACATAGACAACTTATGCTCTATTCTCGTCATAGAAAACAATCAACACCATAATACTTGATTGCAGTATTCCAATCCGCAGTGTTATATATAAGCAATAAGACATGCTGGGGCATGCATAATGCTGATCTAACCACATGCTCAGAGGTATAGTGAGGCATGACACTGCAGGTGGAATGCCTTCAGCACAAGGAAGAGCAGTTAGATCAGCATAATGTATACCCTGAAGTATTTTATTGTGCTTATAAAATGGGTAGGTTGAGAAAATTTAAAAAACTAAATTATATGCTAACTTTTTTTATTTACAACAGGTATTTTATTCTGCTAACTTTAACTAGTAAAAAGTAGTCCCACCCGAGCTGCCAAGCATCTGTCTATCCACACATTTAATAGGTGGAATGTTTGTTTATTATGGATGCAAAAATTCAGACCTCTGCAGAATTCTACTCTCTGAAAAGTTACCTCTCTATGCACAAACAAACACATCAGAAGGCCTCATGAAAGTCAGCATGTTCAATTGTATCTCAGGCAGGGCAAGCAGTAAATATTTCCTGGATGGCAGGTAAAGATGGCGGGGGCATGATGAGAAATGAAGCCCCAAAATATAAAACTGTGAGTAGTACTTCAGTTTGATGGGTGTGTGCATAAAGAGGAAAACATAAAAGAAAAGCACATCAGAAGTTTGTTTGTCATTTACATTGTGAGGTAATTTAATTTTCAGGCTGAGATGATATTCTTAGTGAGTAAAGGTGGCAAGCATGTTTGAAACGGCAATCAGGAATTAAAAACAAATTGGTATTGCTACTGTGCTGTATCTTGATTGCCAACACTTTCTTTTACCTGTGCATTGCTTGAGGTCAATGCACAGGTCCTAGCCCATCAGAACACAGTATTTTCCCTATCCATTCTATAATGTGTTTTATGAAAGACAAAGAAGAAGCATAGATATAGCTAGACAGGAGACAGAGACAGTGAGTGAGTGAGAGATAGAGAGAGAGAGAGAGAGAGAAATCAGCAGATAGGCAAGGATCAAGGGAAAGAATCTGGTTTTAGATAGTGCAGCACATTTCTACAAACCGTATCACAAAACATTTCACAATCCAGGAGAAGTATGGGAAAGATGTTGCTGCAATTTTGATACACAAACATATTTAAATAGTGCAAAGACAGATTAAAGAGAGAGTGCAGTGATAAGTATTACAATAGGAGGTGGTTGTAACATTCATGCTTAGGCCTTGAGGATCAGAGCTGTGTACTGTAACTACCAGGTCAAACTAGGCAGACAGACAGGCTGATGGACAGACTGACAGGCAGATAGATAAAATCATACAGTAAAAACATACTACAGTTTATCCACAACAGCCCAACTGAGATACACCTCATTTCAGAAGGGTCCTCAATCCAACTTTTTATGCTCCCCCCCAGGTCCCATAGAGTCCAGTGATATGCAGTTGGAATAGTAAATCCACAGAAAGCAGATCCCATGCAAAAGTGTGAGGAGCCCTAGGGAGATTTCTAGGGAGAAATTTAAAGAGCTAGTGTACTGCCTGAATCTAATATTAGTTTTTAAAAGCAGTCAGATATTGCCTTTTATATCTGACAAACGTTTTGTTTTCCCTTTAGTTAATTAGAAGAGTGTGTACCTGATGTTAGTAGGAAAGTGTGCTGTGTGGAACAGCACTCTGCTGAGTAGCTGACATATCTAGCTCTATCCCCCAACTACATCATTAGCATTGTGGAGTTTCTGACTGTGACATCACTATTGCTTAGGAAAAGCCATTCAATACCCACCAGGTTAGCCTCCTGAGATATCACTGTCAATCAGATCACAATGCTGATGATATAGTTGGGGGACTAGTAATAGATATGTCAGCTGCCAGGCTGAGATCTATTCTACACATCCAGAACAGTATTATCACATAGAAAACTTCCTAATCAGCAAAGGGAAAAAGGAAAATACTTAAGAAATAAAAAAATTACAGCTGACTAGTACTTAAAATTCATAACATTTTTCAGTCTGTGTGTTTTGGTTCCACTAGCTCTTTAATTTGATACACCAGCAGTGTGGTTCTGGTTTCATCCAATTTTAGAGCTCAGAAGATTGAAACTTAAGGAGGTTAAATTACTTGTTCATGGTCACACAGACAGTCAGTGTCTACACTGGAATTTAAACCAACTCTAGGATCTTCTGATTTACTGTGTATTCTAACTACCAGGCCATGCTGCCTCCCAAAGAGACAGATATGCAAACATCGCGTCCATTGCATAAATATTAAATAGAGACATAGAAATAGAATGCTGAGGACAGAAAATGCTGCAAGATCCATTCAATCTATCCTGACATTAACTATTAACCGCAAAACTCCAGCTGAACACTCCAGACCAGTGTCTCTGAACTACCCAACATCTCCTTGAACCTATACCCACTAACCTTGAGCAGCACCACACTACCAACTTTTACCACTTCACTGGGAAAGCCATTAAAGATTTAGACAGGATTTCAACTATTGCTGCCCCTTCCCCACAAAATCATGGAAAGTTCAGGAGGGAGGACACCTCATAAGTAATCAATTACATTTTAGGGACTGGGGATTTGGTTAGGTAGTGAGAGTATGACTTCAAAGATGTCTTTGGCTTTTGTCATAGTGGTTCAATCCAGCATTGTGTTGTTTTTAATCCTGCATGCTATGGAACAATGGGGAGGGTGTGGAAGGCAGGAAATACTGGGATTAGGATGGAGTGGTCAAGGAACAAGACCTGGTCACCTAGGGAGGGCTAAAGGTTTTTATTATATTTTATAAAATGGGTCAAGAAATCCTGTAACCTAGTTAGCTACAATATCTTCTGAGCCATGTCCTTATCAGAAGATACTGTAGCCAGCCGGCACTACTCTCCACTCCTAAGCCCCACTACAGAAGAAAATCAGTGAGCTGTGCCAACCCTAAACAAAAACACATGCTGGCACAGCTCACAGTGGTGAAACGGCAGCCTGTCAGCTAAGCATGTGCTGAATCTTTTAAACCAGCTATGGATTCACTGTGCCACAATACAGCCAGCGTGCCAGTACCTTTAAATTAAAAAAAAACACACTATCCTCCGACGATACTTTTTTGTATGATTTCTGTCCACAGTCTCCATTCTGCACAATCTTTAAACTGTTAATGTTTTTTAACAGACCTGTGTTTGTACGTAGCATGGATTTCAAACTAGCAGCTACAGGTCCACTGCTCTGTTAAGAACCAGACATTGTGGCAGCACCCAAAATAAAAAAACAAACCCCGTAAGCCGTGGATTCTAAAACAATAAAAAAATATATTTATGAGTGACTGCTCGAACTAATAACACCCAAGATTTTCCAAGCGCTAAGTATGGTGGCTCCACTGGGAGATGCTCACCTTCAATAAAAAAACGATAGTCAGTGTCACGCAAATGACACAAAAGAAAATCAATGTGTCTGGGTATCTGTATGTATGTGGGGGTGTCTAATGGTACAAAAAGCAGCAGTGACATGCTGATTACCTCACAGGTACATAGGAAGCATTGTGCTGGCCATAAACACTTCTTTTAACACTGAGACTATTTTTTACTATTTCAGCTATCAACTCTTTTCTTCATGTTTTTGACTTTTTGTTCTTTTTTTTCTTTGGCACCGATTAGCTAATTACATGGCAGCCCATTTTATAAGCACAATAACACACTCCGAGGTGTGGGTTACATACTGATAAGAGCATGCCCAGAGGCATAAGGCACTCAGCACAAGTGCCTCGTGCCTTAGTACACCCCTGGGCTTGCTGTTATCCATACGTAACCCACACTTTGTCATGTGTTATTGCTTGCTTAAATGTTTCTCCTGAGCTTTGGCTCAAACATGAGCAATAAGCAATGAATAGCTGATCATTTGGGGTGCGGTGCATCAATGATCAGAGTATTTGATAAAAGGTGCTTACACATTGTTCGTAACAGCAAAGGTTTTTTTTCAACTATATTGATGGGGTTCATAGAAAAAATAAAATTATAAATCCCATGATAGTTCCCAGAGTTCTACTTGGTTCTTATTCTGATGTAGCACCCATAATTTTAGCTGTAACCAAATTGTGATTGTTCTCAGGGCATGACATGTTTAAGCTGTTTTGGTGGCTCAATAGGCAGCACACTCTGTTCTGTGGAGAGAAGATCAGAAGGTCATAGGTTCTAGCCATGCATCAGGAACTTGGATTAATACCTGTAACTGCACGTATTGCAGTATGATGAGGTACTGCATTGTTGTGGTGCCATCCCGTGGATGAAACATGAAAACATGGCCCCCTTCTGGTCATCTCACTTATGGGGAAGGGGGGATTTCACTGAATCATGGCTAACATTCCCCTTCTCTATAAAAGAGGTCCAAGTAACCCACCCCCTAGGATGCACCAGAAAAGAAAAGCTGTCAGTGCTCACTGTTTAATTTTATTTGTACTGCCTTATACTCATATATCCCTATTGTTTAGCACTCTCTTTCCCATGGATTCTCATGGAAACATGGCCAACCACAACTCAACATGCCATCCTGGACAAATAATTTTTATAAAGAAATTGGTAATAAAACAACTTTAGTGGATGACAAAATGACTTGTGAATTCTCTTAATTATTTTTTATCTGTAGACTCAATTGAAGATGGTGGCAAGTTTTCCAGAATAATTCAAAAACAATTTGGACATGAGCACATGGTGGTTGAGAATCCAGCCTACCAAGGTAAAATTGTGGCTAGATTATCGAAAGTAGACATTACAATGTCAACTGATAGAGGAGATTCTCATTTGTAGTATGGGAGAGGTCTGAATGCTTTAGCTATTTTGAAGGGGAATTGATTATCTCTATCATTGCAAGGGGCTATGATTTCTGGAGCTGTAGGTAGGGGTATTGTCACCTCTGGCATTATAGAAGTATTGCTGGTGACCCCCTTTAATACATGGACTAGAGCCATGTTTCAAATGCTGTAATAGCCTATTGAATTGTGTCACTCTTCTGAAGCACTCCACCTCATTGGCTTTTACTCCACCTGTGGGGTGGGCACAACACATCAACAAACATGGTGATGGTGGTTTCTCCATTACTGAGGAGTCAGACCCACATTCATCATCTGCTTCTGCATCCTGGTAACCTATTAATTCATAGAGGCATTTATCTGGTTGATCCTGCTATTGCAAACTTTAATAACTCTATCTGGTTGATACTGGTGTTTGGGGCAGAACTTCAGGAGACAGGCAGACAGCCACTTTAATCAGGAAGGGGCTGTGTCTGTCTACGCATGACAGTTCAACTAAAAAAAAAGAAAAGAAAATAAATCATGCTGAAAAATATCCTGGAGAGAAAAAGGGAGCATATGTGTGTGTGTGTGTGTGTGTGTGTGTGTGTGTGTGTGTGTGAGTCTGGAGTAAGGGGCTGAGCAGCAGCAGGGATCACTGTATGCCTGCTTCGGTGACTTCCTTTGTTGACTCCCTTGCTCCAGTAATTATAAAAAAATAATGCCTACGCAAGGTTTGTGTTATGAGGAATTTTCACACATCCTCAGTGTGTGATAATCTTATAAATCCCTCAAGCTTCACTCTCGGGGTTTATAGATGATCACACACCTTGAGTGTGGGAAAATTCCTCATACCACATACCTGCACAGGCATTATTGTCTGTGTAATTGTCTTCCTATACTAACTACAAGTTCTAGCACTACTCGAGGTTAGCTGTAATCTCTTGCATTGTAGAGGAGAAGCTGTTTTCTTTACCACTGCAAGAGGGAAGCAGGCATCCTAGCACTGTAGAAGGAAAGCACTCACCCTCCAGACTGCACATGGAACTTGTCATCTTTCACACTGTAGAAGGAAAACAGGCAACTTTAACCCAGTTGGTGGAAAGTTGTTAACCTTATCACTGTATGAGTGAACCAGTTGTTCTTATCTCTGCAGGCAGAAGCTGGCATTTGTAACACTGCTGGTGGGAAACAACTGTCCTTAGCTTTAGATGGGGGGGCTATAATCCCTAGCAATGTAAGAAGGAAGCAATCATTTTTGGCACTCCATTGGGGAAACTGACGTCCTTAGCAATATAAAAAGAAATACGTTATTCTTAGTGCTGTAGGGTTGGAACCAGTTATCCTTAGCACTGTAGGGCGGGCTGCCGCCATTAGCACTGTAGGCAGGAAACAGTTCTTCATAGCACTGTGATGGGAAGCTATCTTTTGCAGAACTTTAGAAGGGAAACAGTTGTTCTTAGCACCGTAGGAGGGAAACAGTCATCCTTAGCATCTAAGGGATGAAGTTGTCATTCTTGGCCCTGTAGGAAGGAAGCTGTCATCTCTAGTACTAGTGAAAGGAAAATTGTTTCTTCCCATTCATGTGAGTAGCATAAAAACGTGATTTCTTTCACTGTAAGAGGGGGAGCTACAATTTCCAGCATCTAGTTCTGAGAAGTGACGTCTAACAAGATGCAGTACCATGTGAAGCACATTCTTGTCAGTTTATCTTCCGCCCAGGACCCAATTCATATGCATGTATTTGCATGCCCATGATGCTTTGCGCTGGGCTTTGGACTTTTGCTTGTATGTGTTTTCTGAACCCACACAAACTGAAAGAATCCGTCTTCTATTATTTATGCATCTTACATATTGCTTCTCTTCATCCTATTAAGCACTTAAATTACTTTATTACCTCTTTTCACTCAACATGACAATAGACTTCAAATGTATCTACTCCCAGAATACATAACATTTATTTTATTAAATATAGCCTAGTCATCATTCCATATTTTATTTCCAGCCAAGTCCGGTTTCTGCTTAGGGTAGTTTGCTGGGCTTTATTGCTGTTGGCACTTTGATTTTAAGTTTTCTTTGAACCGTATGCAGATATGGTGACTAGGCTCAGGCAGAGTGAATGTATGCATAATAGATGCACACATGTGAGAATAAATTAGTCAGGCACTAAAGGTAGAGAAAGGAATGGGTGGAAATGTTAGAAACAATTTTTTTGTTGTTTTAATTAATTTTTATTATTGCTTTTGTGACAGATATGAAGTTTGGAACCCGTGAAGAATGCCTTTTTGGAATCCTTCAGTATCATGTCTCAAATGTATCACACTGTGAATCAGGTAAATATCCCCTAATTGCCATGCACAAGGCAAAGACAGATACAAGTACACAAGAGAAAAGTGAGATTTCCTCTTGATAAACAAAATAATTATCAGTGTCTGACAGACATGTTAACAGTTTTTATTTTATTCTAATATATTCATTTGTTTACTGGGTAGGCTCAGTGGAACCAATTTTTGCAGAAGTGACCCAGTTGTCAATACACATATGTTAGATTGCATGCTATTTCGAAGTGCAATCTGAATTTGTGTCGAGAGGGCTACAGAGAGCATGGCAATAAGTAGGTCAAATTGGCAATTAGATAAGTGAGGTTTATTCTGATTATTTTTAAATTCCTTTCATTTTTTTTTTTTTTTTTGCAGAAACAAAGCCGTCATTTGCCTGGAGAAACTGCGTTACTAAAGCCATTGAATCTTACGGCTTAAACAAGTCTTGCTGTGGAACAAGTAAATATCTTCTACTCAACATATGAAGGGGGGGCAGATACGGGGTCACAATGAAGGTGTACAGTTTCCTCCTGTTAAAAAATTGTGTTTTTAATATCTCACTAAAATGTGGTTATTTTGAAAACAATATACAATTTTTGTTTCTCTGTTATTCTTCACCTGTGTGTTTTCTGATGCTACGAAATACAGTGCAATAGAAATTCACACCAGTTATTTTTATTTCATAATATTTGCCCAAGAAAGGTATACTGGGTTGTGACAGCTCATTTCCTGGTACATCCAGGGGAAGGGATTACATTGACTTATTTAATTGACAGGGGAAATGTTGGCCAGGACACCAGGGAAATTCCCCTACTCTGCCTGCAGGGGTGCTGTCACTTTCTGTGGACAGAATGGAGGAGCCCAGTTGGAGTCAGACAGAGGAGGAGGAGGAGGAGGAGAAGCTGGGGTGTTGCCCAAGGAGTTTTCTGAGTCTACAGTGGAAAGTACGAATAAGACTTTGTATGCAGAAACTACAAGAATACGCCAGGGGGTGCTGTTGCTCAGCAGGAGGATGGGAGAGCCCAGTAAAGCCTTGACTGTGGAGGGAGAAGGAGCTATGAATGAGCTGCTGGCTATGGAGCCAGAAACAAAAATGACAATTTCTGAACCAGGAACAAGCAAAACTATGGACAATACTGATAGTGAAACAGACTTTTCACAGTTCATCCAGCAGGAACCACGTGTGAGTACCTTCAATTCTGTCCAGGACAAACAACCTTTATTGAGAGACATAGAAATTACCTCAGGCTCTGCATATGATGTGGAGCTTCATGAAAGAAGAAGAAAAATGCTTCTGACGCAATTGCAGGAAGAAGGGAGGAGAATAGCGATAACTGAAACTGTGGTCATTACCTGGAAAAAAACTGCCAGTACTTTTAGTGGCTTGACAGCATCAGTGGAATTGACACTCTCTTTATGTTTAGCCGTGAGCGTTTCTCATCGACAACAAGCAATAGTGCATGCGGATCCTGTTTTTGAGCCCACCACTCCAACAAAAGGAGTTTCTGAGAAAGTTACCACTCCTTGATCCCCTGAAAAAGCTTTACATGATGATGGATGGGTTGACAGGACTACAGAGGATTCCTGATGATGAGGATAAGGCTGTACAGCATTATAGAGCCTCACAAAGGGAGCAACCCCTGCCAAACGAGCAGCAAGGAGCTGAGCCACAGACCAAAAAACAAACTTCTGCACCCAAACTCAGACACGTGAATACGGGGTGCCCCCCGGTAAGTCAGCTAAAATAATACTAATACTGCCTGTAAAGAAAATCTTGACAATACATGTACTGAGCAAGAGGGGTCAAATGAGGCTAATCACACTGACAACCAGCCTGATGGCTTACACACAGGTGTAGGTGCCTTACAGGGGGAATTAATAGACACAGACTCTGGCAAACCAGATTAAGGGGAAACAATAATTCAAAGGGAGGCACCTCTGAATGCACCCAAACTCCCAAAAGTGGGAAGAGAGCAAACTGCACCTAGACAATATTCTGACTTTTTCAGGCCTGCTGGAGAACCAGTACCAAGGCTCAATGCTGTGCACATTATTTACAAGGGGGGTTTAGAAAAGCCACCAGACAGGATTTATGTGGCAAGAAAACTGATTAAGGATTCCCTTAAGTTTTATGCTTCAGAGATTTGTGCAATGATTCATGTGGGGGATTCCAACTACGATATTAGCTTTAAACAGGTGCATGATCTAGAAAGATTTTGGAAGCAATATAACAAACACCCTCACAGTTAAGATTTCTTGCAGTTCCTTTAACCATACCTGCACTGCACACTGTTAATACTTTGTTTACATACAGAAAATGTAAATACTGCAGATATTTTATACTGGTTATTGTTGTACTCCCTTTATGATGTAACAAAATTATTTTACTATATTTGTCCTCTTTGTGACGAGGTACCTTTGAAAATGAGCCTCTGGCTCAAAGGTTTATAAACTGATGTACAAATAAATAAAATAAAAAATTATAGATTCTGAGCAAATCTGAACAGAAGGGTGAAAAGTGCAGGGGGGAAACTGCTACAGACTGATTTTGGGGTGACTCATTTACCTAACAGTTTTGTACTAGGTGGGGACAAAGGCATGCTGCTTTATCCAGGGCAACCGAAATCCTGCCTTAAGTGTGGTTCACCATCCCACCTTAGAAATGTGTGTCATAGCACACAATGTGGTCACTGCATGGAATATGGGCATATAACTGAAACTTGTACAAAGGCATTTAGGTGCAACCTTTGTGATAGACAATGCCATTCCTTTGCCAAATGTCCCTGGTTAGCTCATAATCGAGGTACTAGAATGACACAAGAGGATATAGTTACAAAAGTACAATAACAGAGCTGTGCAAGGGCATCAGAATAGCATATGGAGGACATTCATAGACAGGCTCAGTCACAAGCCCAAACACAGGCCCTAACACCAGATGCTCATCCCACCTCCCCCCAGGATATACAGAGGGAAACACCTGAAATCACAGTACCAGAACCTGTCCAGGAGACAAAGATATTTACTACACCTCAAGCACCAGAGTTAATGGAAGAAAATGATGATCCAGGTCAAATAATAGATTCAGAACCCCCATGCCCTCTGGGCCAGATGCCTCCCCTTCCCCTCAGGCCCCTTCATGGTGGTGTGACCCAACTTTAGAAAGAAAAAGGAAAGAACAAGAACAGGTTCCACACCCACATCTAAACAGAAGAAAAGAGAGCTTCTATTACAGAACAGATATAAAATTCTCAGAATGCCAAAGGAGTGGGGTGAGTCTGAAGAAGGCAATGTGGTGGAAACCTCTTCCTTGGCCTCCGCTATCCATGACCCCCCCCCCTTCTGATTTAGAAGACATGGATACTGATAACACAGGTAAACCTCCCCAAAGACTCACTAGGTCAGCTGCTAAATGGGCTATAAGAGTCATTCATGGTACAGGACATGAGGAACACTACACATAACATACTATGGGTACCCTTATATTTCATTCACGAAATGTGAACAGTATCAAGAATTTTAGAAAGAACCCCATTAAGAGACAGCACAGCTCACTTTATTTTCCTACAGGATACAAGGCTCAAAACGTCTTTTGAGACAACTCAGGCTAGCAGACTGTGGACAAAAGATGCAACCTTTATGAACAGTGTCAGTGGCTCAGTAGGTAGCACACTCACTCTGAGGCCGGGAGATCAGAGGACTGTGGGTTCCGTTCCCACATCTGGCACTTGGGTTAATATCCCAGTACTGACACTGCAGTGCAGCATGAGTAATTTCCTGACAACAGGGATGGGCTACCTCACGAGTTTTATAAAAAAATCTTTCCACATTTCACACAAACTTACTACCCTATATAATGATATGCTTCCTTATGAACAATTATCCACTGACATGTATTCTAGATACTCATTTTACTGCACAAAACTGGAGACAAAGAACAGCTAACAAATTGGAGGCCTAGGTCATTATTAAATTCTGATTTCAAAATTCTAGTAAAACTCCTAAGCAATAGACTTATATCAGTTTTATCCTCACTCATTGACCCCACCCAAGCTTACTCCCTCTCTGGAAGGAAACTCTCAGACATTCTTATTTTGCCTAGAGAAATATTAGAGAAGGGTAATGGAAGGGTTCTGTTTGTTGGACTGAAGCCATTTGGTAACGCTGCTCGTAAGCGGCTGATGTCTGGACTGCCTTTTTGCACTTTTGCTGCCTGCTTACACTTTGGAACTCTCCCTGCTGTTCGTTTGCCCTCTGGTGGCTGATCTGCATGGGGTGGGAGACCGTGCTCAGTTCTGCTGTTTACACCTGGTCGGAGGTGTGAGCGAGGGGGAGCTTTGATTGTGCTGAAGGGCGGATACTGCTCGACATTAAAGCCGCTATTCAAGAAGCGAGCGCCACTTGGCATTGGAAATTTTGTTTCATTAAAGAAGGGAAATGGGTTGGTCTGTGACATGGTTTTAATCTATGTTGAAGTTAAGTAGTTTTATAGTTATTGCTTGGTAAGGTACGTTAAGTTGGAGTTTGTTTAAGTATATTTTATTGTATTAAGCAGGTTAGGCAGTTATTTTGTTTCATTTTAAATTCTGTTTAAATAGTAGTTTATGTTTTTTGAAATGTGTAGGGACTATGTGGGAGGATCCATGGGGGCTAGGATTACCTATAGCCACTCACTGCTATATGATTTACGTCCCTCTGCTCCTTTCCCTGTGTCTGTTACTATTGCTAGATGCTGTCGGGAAGTGGGGATTGCAGAGGGTCGTGCTGATTATTGGCAGTGGGATGATTTAGGTATGGGTGACGGCAGGATAGAGGTTGTTAGGTCCAGGAGGCACCCTGGGTTGCGACGGGCATCTGGGAGAGGCCAGACGTGGTTGGTGCCCATCCCCAGGGGAGTCCACTAGACCGAGTGGTCAGACAACCTGAGGGGCTGCACCACCCTCCAATCCTCTGAAAGCAGTGCTATGCAATGCCAGGTCCATCAGAAAAAAGACGGCAATTATTGCCACCTTGGTTTCATCGGTCAATCTGGCTTGCACCATGGAGGCCTGGGTGGGTGATGATGCAGGCCCTATTTTTGAGGCTGCGGTCCCTCCTGGGTATACTGTGGTGCACTGCCCCGGAGTGAATCACAGGGGTGGTGGTGTAGCTATCTGCTTTAGATCCAGCCTGACCTTTGCCGTGCACCCGCTGGAAACTCTGGGTTCTTTTGAGTGTGTGGCTATCCGCGGGTGGTCTCGGTGCGGGCTGCAGGATCTTCCTCGTCTATTGTCCTTCTGGTCCGATGGGGAATTTCCTGCAGAAGTTTGCCGAGTTCACTGCTGGTGAAACATTGGGATCCCCCAGATGTATTTTTCTGGGGGATTTCGATGTTTGGGTGGATGATGGAGATCAAAGATGCAGTGGCAATTTTTTTGCAGAGTATGTCCTCTTTAGGACTGTCGCAGGTCGTTTCTGCACCCACCCATCAGGATGGCCACATATTGGACCTGGTGTTTTCACCGGGGCTTGAGATCACTGATCTTGAGATTGAGCGGGTCTTTTGGTCCGATCATTGCATGGTGAAGTTCACGTTTGGGGCTCCTGCCATAAGCCCTTCCCCTGCTGAGATGATTAGCTGTCACCCTTTGTGGGGTCTTACCCCTGAGGGTTTTTTGGCGGCAGCTAAATTGTCTAGTGTGGGTGCTGCATGTGTCAGAGGTGTTGGTGCCGGGGTTGACACCTATAATAGGGTGCACTATAAACTACCTCGCACCTGTCCGTGTATGACCCAGAACTTCATACCTGAGGTCCCCATGGTTTGATGCGGACCTTGATGAAGCGGATGGGTCAGAGATTAGAGCACTGCTGGAGAAGGTCCCGCTTGGGGGCAGACAAACTGGTCCTGTGTATGCACTATTGTGCATATCAGGAGGCAATCAGCCATAAGAAGGCAGTGTTCCTGTCCAGGGAGATTGCTGCTGGAAGAACCGACCAGCTGCACTCTTTCGGAGTGTAGATAAACTTCTTCATCCTGTCTGTCTGCAGCCCGGGAGGGTTTTTTCTCATGAGATTGTGAGGAGTTTGCTCAGTTTTTCTTGGACAGGGTGTCCTCGATCCGGCGGGTGGCTTCTTCAGCCAGCAATACTATAGCTGACAGTGGTCGCCAAATGTGTTCTGAGTGCACTCCGCCGAGTTGGGGGGAGTTTAGACCAGTGGAGGTGAGTGAGGTTATCGTGGTGGCAACCAATTTGAAGCATACCTTTTGTGAGCTGGACCCAGTGCCAACACGTTTCTTAATGAGATGTGTTGACTCTGTTGGCCCGGTGTTTGCTGTGATTGTATGGTGTTCCTTATCTGAGTGAGTCTTTCTGGCTGCCTTGAAGAAGGCTCTGGTGAGACCCTTTTTAAAGAAACCATCTTTGGACCCGGAGATCATGGCAAATTACCATCCCATCTCCAACCTCCAATTTTTGGGGAAAGTGGTGGAGAAGGTGGTAGCGCTTCAATTGGAGGAGCACCTCGTGACTCATGAGTTGTATGATCCCTTCCAGTCAGCTTTTCGGGCCAGACATAGCACAGAAACTGCACTTGTTCCGGTGCAGAATGACCTCCTCAGGGCTAGAGATCAGGAGGACAGGACAATTCTTGTTCTTCTCAATCTCTTCTCAGCATTTGACACTGTGGACCATTGTGTGTTGCTTGTCCATCTCAGGGAGCTGTGTGGACTCACCGATACTGTCATCAACTGGTTTGAGTCCTTTCTTACCAATAGGAGGCAACAGGTTATGATGGGTAATTTCTCATCTATACCCTGTCTCCTCCCCTGAGGAGTTCCTCAGGGCTCGGTACTGGCCCCAATGTTGTTTGCAGTGTATATGCTGACCCTGGGGGGATCATTAGAAAATATGGCTTGAGTTTTCATTGCTATGCCGATGATACTCAGCTATATTTGTCCTTTTCCCCAGGAACATCCAATGCAGTAGACGTGCTAAACATCTGTCTGACTGAGATAAATGACTGGATGGCCTCCAGCTGGCTGCAACTGAACCCTAACAAGACGGAGGTATTGGTAGTGGAGTTGAACAGAGTGCGTGATAGGATGGCCTCTGACTCAGCAACTGGACTTGTTCTGGGGGCTGTGTCATTGAAGGCCTCCTCTTGGGTGCACAATCTTGGAGTGATTCTGGACAGGAATCTGACCATGGAGGTCCAGATATCTTCCATGGTTCGTACCTGTTTTTTTCCATCTCAGAAACATTGCCAGGTTTAAGCCCCTTGTTCCGCCTCTGGACCTCCCTACCTTGATACACGCCTTAGTCACATCTAGGCTGGACTACTGTAATGCGCTCTATCTTGGGGTCACAGGGGGACTTCTCCGCAGACTGCAGCTGGTGCAAAATGCAGCTGCCTGGTTATTGACTGGGCAGAAGAAGTTCTGTCATATTACACTGGTTTTGTGCGAATTGCACTGGCTGCCAGTCAGGTGGAGACTCCTCTTCAAGGTGGGTCTTCTCACCTATAAGGCCCTACACAGACAGGGCCCTGGTTACCTGTCAGTCCTTCTGACACCTACTCCCTCTGTCTGCCCTCTTCGATCCTCCAGTGGTGGCCTCCTGACCATTCGTAGAACAAGGCTTAAATCAGCCGGTGATAGAGCCTTTAATGTTATGGCTCCCGTTCTATGGAACTCTTTACCAGCTATAGTCAGAGAGGCTCCCACGATAGATGTCTTCAAGGTTCGCTTGAAGACATTATTATTTCTCACAAGCATTTGATGTTTAGAGTATGATTTAATATATAATTTGTGATTTATTATCCGTATTCATTCGATTGTCTATGTATGATGTTTTAAAATTTGTACAGCGCCCAGAGCCTCCGGGATTGGGCATCTTTTAAATAAATTTGCCTTGCCTCGCCTAATAATGAAGAACTGACTGGATTTTTATTAAGTCTCGACCAGATAAAGGCCTTCGATAGGGTCTCTTTTGACTAGTGATGGGCGAGGTGGCCAAAATTCCCTCTGCGAAGTGATTCACGGAGTAATGCAAAATCCACAAAGTAATCGGCAACGCAAAGCGGGGTACTTTGCGTCATAATGAGGAATGCAACGAGATCATGTGATGGATCTGGCTTGCTAGCTGCTGTTTCCTTGAGCTCCCGCTTTCCCCCTACTGAATATCTAATATAATCAAATGCTCTTTGGATCAGGTTCGTGGAGACCACCTTATTTTACTGCTCCAAACTATCTGAAGAAGTTACTTGGCTGTTTTTTTTTACGTTTCGGGTGGCTAAATAAAACGCGATGGAGGCCGAAATGAAAGTGGCCTT
This sequence comes from Neoceratodus forsteri, assembly GCA_016271365.2. NCBI lineage: Eukaryota > Metazoa > Chordata > Ceratodontiformes > Ceratodontidae > Neoceratodus > Neoceratodus forsteri. The sequence goes on along the minus strand of CM057450.1, from coordinate 650,480,100 downwards.
GCCTAGATATACACCCCCGGTCTCGCCTGATAAGCAGGCTAAAAAAGCAAAACCACTCCAGCATCCTTCGGCTAAGCAACTGAGCGCTCTTTCAGCCCCTGCACCGTTGTCGGAGGAGCATTACCTGCAAGAGCTGCAACCTTTCAAAGAAGCTTTACAAGAAATTGCTACAGGTCTCAAAAATATCCACAATGACATGGCTGATCTCAAGATCCAAGCGGCGGACACCGAGGCACGCACCCACTCCCTAGAAACCTGGCGTGATAAGGCAGACCCTGAGATCGCAAAACTCAGGCAACAAATTACAAAGCTACAACTCAAAACAGAAGATTTAGAGGGATGCAGCAGGAGGAACAACATTTTAATTTTCAGGCTGCCTGAAGGGGCTGAAGGTTCCTCTGCGATTTTATTTGCTCAGAAGCTCTTCACTAAAATAGTGGGCCCTTCCCCACACAGTCCCACCTACTTAATTGAAAGGGCGCATAGGTTCCTGCGCCCAAAGCCGGAGGAGTCTGCTTCCCTTCGTCCAATGATCATTCGTCTGCTTAACTATCTGGAAAAGCAACACATCCTCTCAAAAGTTAGAGAGCTACAGGTTATTCACTGGGAGGACAAGCGACTTTGGATTACCCAGGATCTGCCTCTGGAAACTCGCCAGAAGAGAGACACCTTTCACCCTACTGTTACTAAATTGATTGCTGCCAGTATCAAGTTACGTATGGCTTATCCTGCTCGCCTGCAGGTTTTGGTGGATGGAGTATGGCTCTCTTTTGACTCTGCTGATCAAGCTCGGGTCCAGTTGAACAAGAAGCTACCCATGTTGTTTAAATCTTAAAGTTGTGAGCCATAATATGAACTGCCAAGAAGCTCTGGTTGTCTAAATGCTTGTTATTTTGCTTACCACGAAGGCAATCAGTCCAGATGGAGCCTACAAGAGAAGAAGTAATCCCTGTGAAGGAGATGACGGTGGTAGACTGAGATGGAGATGGGCAGTAGCCTAAAGCTCTGGAGGAACTTGCACACCATCGAAGTGCTCTATCCCCACGGACTCTTTTTGATTGTTTGACTATTTCCCTGGGGCTTGTTTTTTTTTTTTTGGTACGGTGCAAGCCCGCTGTTAATTTGGTTCCCTTGGGAAACAACCGCATCAACGAAAGGATGTCTGGCACAATGAACCCAGTTTGATTTATTTTGATTTTATTTTAAAATAATCAAGAAAGTGTCTAGCATTTTTATTTCTTTCTTATTTTGTTTCTAACTCTCTATCCATTAATCACTCCCCCTTCTATAGAATTTTCTTAGCTTTTGCCATACTGGTAAGTGGGGGCGAAGCTAACGTCTTTGCATACTCAGCTTACCTCATTCTCTGATCTTTCACAACTTCTGTCTCTTCCCCTTCTCTTTCAGTCCTTTCTGCCCCCCCATATCACTGCTTCATGCTTTCAGTTCAGCTATTTCTGCCGTCACCTCTTTTTTCACTTCTTCTCTTTCTCTATTGAGCCTTTGCTGCAACGGCTCCTTCTTGGACCATTGTCTGGTAACAACATGACTTACTATGAATGATTCCCTTTTTCACAATCCTGTGGTGTTCTCCTTTAGGATTAGAACAAATGTTTGCATATTCATTGGTTGGGTTCTTGGGGGAAGGGGGGGCTATCAGCTTAGGAATGGCCAGCCACACATTCTGGTGTATAGGGGGGAGTATCCTAGTTGCCCTCGGATTTATTATAATTGCTTATGCTAGTATGGAGAATACTTTTTGGTTCTCAAGAAGGTTGATAGCTATGTTTTTTTTGGGAGCAGTGCTCTATACTACATATGGACCAGATATCTCATTATGTATTTTCAGATAGGATCATGGAGAGCAACTACGATGGGGTACACATGGGTTCTCTACCCTATAAGGGCAATAAGGGATATAAGGAGGTTTCATGGTTGGGTAGAGTGTCAACTGTAAATAGTTTTAAGAGGGTTTTGACCATGGGGGTACTTGATAACCATGGCACCCCGCATTTCTTTATTGTCTAGGATTGGGGTATCCAACATATTGTAACTGTCCTACTGGATGAAGTTAATGTTGTATTTCTTTTCTGGATCTAGGAGGATGCCAATGTTATAGTTTTGAGGGAATACTTGTTGGGGGGGGTTCTGGTGCACTTTCTCAATATAAGGGACTGGTTCTGTAAGGTGCTTCATAAAATTAAATGACCAGTGGCCTGAAAAAATTTATAACCTGGAATGTTAGAGGGGCTCGTGAGTTGAATAAAATAATCCAGATTCTTAAACATTTATCAGTACTGCAGGCCAACATCTCTTTCATTCAAGAAACCCATCTTCTCCCTGGGGAAGCTGCTGGCTTGCGTAGGCAGGAGGTTGGGAAAATTTACGCATCTGGTATGTCGACAGCCAGTGGTGGTACCGCTATCCTGATTCACTGGTCTGTAGCCTGCCAGCCCAAAACAACCATCACAGATCCACAGGGGAGATACATTTTAGTTCATGGCCTACTAGAGTGTACTGAAGTAGTTCTCGGAAGTGTGTATGGGCCTGTGGGGGGGAATACAGACTTCTTCCTAGACCTGCAGAATAAATTGCGAATATTTTCTACTCTTCCAATAATACTTGGAGGAGACTGGAACCTACCACCCACCCAGGATTTAGATCGTTCCAACTCCCAGTTCAAGCCCCTCTCTGTTGCCCAGAAGGCACTCACTGAATTTCTTGATTCTGCTAAGCTGTGTGACTCATGGCGATTACAGAATTCTACGGTCCGTTCCTTTTCCTTTCACTCAATGGTGCACTCCACTTGGTCCCGGCTGGATTATATCTTACTTAGCCACTCGCTTATACAGGGTTTAAATGACTCTGCTATAGAACTGATAGTTATATTGGATCACGCTGTCATCTGGGTTACTGTCTTGTTAGACCATAATTTCCAAAGGGATTTGGTATGGAGCCTAAATATGCAGTTATTAAAGGACGACTATGTTATTTCCAGAATTTCTGATCTGATTCATGTATTTGTTGCAAACAACCAAGGCTCTGTCACAAGAGCGGACCACGAATGGTGTGCCTTGAAGTGTTTCTTGAGAGGTGAGTTTATTAGGCTATCCTCTACTCATAAACGAAAGAGAGAAGCTACCATCACCTCACTTCTGGCCCAAATCCATTTGCTTGAACAATCCCTCCCCTCTTCTCCCTCTCCTGATCTCTTGGAAAAATTATTGAATTTAAGGAATCAGTATTCGCGTCTAGTACAAGAAAAAGCAGAATTTGTCATATTGAGAACTCAGGCAAAATACATAGAGCAAGGAGGAGAAAGTGAGTCAACTACTAGCCCTGCATCTGAGTAAATTAGAGGCGTCAAGGTTCATCTCCTCCATTAATGACCCTGGTGAGATTACTAAAACACATCCCAGAGACATAGCTTCTATTTTTAAGCAGTTCTACTCTTCTCTTAACAATCAGCATCCTTCACCCCCACCACAAAGGGAGCTGCTAGAATACCTGACTGCCTCATCTCTACCCACTCTTTCTCTTACACAGCAGACCTTTTTATCCGCTCCCATTTCCCTTCAAGAAGTGCTATAGGCTATTCATAATCTAGCTTTGGATAAGGCCCCCAGCCCAGATGGCTTACCGTCAAACTGCTATAAAGCTTTTTGCTAAAGATCTTGCACCTAGCCTGCTGTGTTTGTACCAATTTATTCTTTCCAGGCAATCCCAGGACCCATCCTTGCTATAAGCCTTAATTATCCTTCTCCTTATACCAGACAAACCACCCCAGTCTCCAGCAGTTACTGCCCAATTTCCCTATTAAATTGTGATATTAAAATTCCTGCCAAGATACTCGCTAGTAGAATTTAACAAGTCTGGACCCATCTTCTCAGTCTGGAACAAATAGGATTTGTGGCAGGTAGAACCCCTGCAGACCATCTCCATAATTTGTCATATCTGGTTCAGTTGGCAAAAACTTCTTCTACCCCATGGCATTAATTTATTTAGACGCAGAAAAAGCATTTGACAGGGTAGACTGGAATTTCTTGTGGGCAACGCTGCAGACAATGGGTTTCCCTAATGACTTTAGCAAATGGATTCAAGCTCTATATTTCTTCCCTCGGGCTAGAATACACTGCGATGGAGTACTCTCGGATGCTTTCCTTCTCTTCTCTGGCATGCGGCAGGGCTGCCCTCTCTCTCCTTTTCTCTTTAACATGTATCTTATTTATTTATTTATTTATTTATAATGCAATCAGTTTACAACCTTTGAGCCAGGGGCTCATTTCCAAAGGTACCTCGTCAATAATGTTAGAGAATTCGGCATAATACAAATAAAACAGATAATACAGGTAATATGGAAAAGAGGGGTACATACAGAGCAGTGCATGAGTATAAACAGACACGCATTAAAGGCACATGGCAAACAACAACATTGGTAGTGTGATACAGAGCAAAATGTATAATTGACAACAGTAAATAAAAGGTTTAGCAGCATAACGGTATTTTATACAGGTGTGATTACAGACAAGCAGGTCTACTGTGCCAGATTACAGGAACGTGGGATTGAGGCAGTCACAGTACAGGGTGGTTTGAGCATCTGTTAGGCACAGGAGCAGCAGCTTGATGAATAGCTCGCTTTTGAGGGCATTTTGAAAGTGGAGATGGTGGGGGTATCAGTGATGGCCCGAGGAAGAGTGTTGTACCAAGCGGGGCTCTGTGGCAGAAAGATCTCTGTCCAAGTGAGGTCCTAGTGCGAGGAACCAGGAAGGTGGCTTTGCAGGAGGTCCGGTGCTGACCAGGGCTGTGCTGGGAGGAGGGCGAAGTCAGCCCGGGGGGAGAAAGTCCTAATAAGGTTTTTTTTGAGATGAGGCACGTTTGGTATAACAGGCGTTCGTCGAGGTCAAGCAATTCTGCAAGGTCATAGAGTTGGCAGGTATGAGTGAGCTTAGGGGCCCCAGTGATTAGCCTGCAAGCCTTATTTAGGAGGAGGCGGATTTTGTTGAGGGCCGTCATGTTGGCAGCCCCATAGATAGGTAGCCCATAGTCCACCAGGGAGAGTATGGAGGAAGTAACCGCCAGCCGGAGTGCGTCAGGGGGGAGACAGTTTTTGTGGCGGTAGAGGATACCAAGTCGGATATTGGTAACAGAAGCGAGTGCATCGATGTGGGTATGGTAGGAGAGGGCTGAGTCAAATAGGATCCCTAAGTACTTATAGGATTGGACTTGTTCCAGTTGTAGTTTAGAGCCAGAAAGGATAGGAGAGGTGTTGGATGATTTATTTTGGGGTTGGGCGAAGAGCATGGTTTAGACTTTTTAAGATTTATGACTAATCTATGCTCTTTAAGCCAAGCTTCAGCACCGTCCTTAGGCCCTTTGTAGGGAAACCTGGAGGGAAGTGGGGTTACGGTCAGTGGCAAAGAGGACGGTATCATCTGCGTACAGCAGAATATTCCCAGGGCATGCACTGGGCAGGGTGTTAAGGTAAAGCGAGAAGAGGAGGGGCCCCAGGATGGAGCCCTGTGGAACCCCTGAGTGGATCGAGCGTGGGTTAGAAAGAGTCCCACCAATTTTGACTCGTTGGGAGTGGGTGGACAGGTAGCTGGAGCACCAAGCTAGTGGTCCAGAGGCAAACCCAGCGTGACAGAGGGCTCCCAGAAGTAGGGGTTGGGAGACCGTGTCAAAGGCCTTTGATAGGTCAAGGAACACAGCCCCCGCCAGGGAGCCGGTATCCAATGAGGAGTGAAGGAAGGAGGCGAATTCAATAAGAGCAGTGCTAGTACTGTGTCCTGCGCGGAAGCCGTGCTGCTCCGGGCAGAGGATGTTGTATTTGGTCAGGTATTCAGATATTTGTGCGGCAACTAGTTTTCCAGCACCTTGAAAGGGGGGAGAATGGAGATCGGTCGATAGTTTCCAGCTAAGGACCTATCACCCCTTTATGGATTGGTGGACCGCTGGCAGTTTTCCACGAGGAGGGAATTGTCCCAGGCAGAGTGATTTGTTAAGAAGGCAGGTGAGTGGGGTGAGGACTTGATCCAGGACTAACTGAGAATTTTGTGATCCAGGGAGATGTCACTGGAACTGTTGCCTTTAGTGCATGGGTCAGGTGCAGTCTGGCTTCCTGGGTAGAACCTCACGAAGGTGGAAGCAGGGGCGATGGAGGGCAGGGGTAGGATGGGTGGAGGCTGATCAAAGAAGTTACTGGGGAGGATGGGACTAAGGTCTGTAAAGGCGGTGTTGAGGAGGTTTGCAATGTCAGCGGGGTCTGTAATGGTGGTGTTGTTGGTGGTAATCTGGGATGGGGGAGGGGAGCGGGCATTCCCATTCAGTTGTTTGACCTTATCCCAGAAGGTACGGGCGCTCCCCCAGGAGGCAGTGAGGGAGGCCTGATAGTGGTCGGCTTTGGCTTTCCTGATTGCCCAAGTACACTTATTCCGCGCAGCATTGTAGGCCAGTCTGTCAGCTGGGTGCCTAGTTTCAGTGGCACGGAACCAAAGGTTGTCCCTGTGCTTGAGCAGCATAGAGAGTGCAGGGGTAATCCAGGGCAGGTTAGGTCTTTTGGAGCGGACGGCAGAGAGGGGAGCAAAGAGATCGCAGGCTTTATTAAAGGTGGAGGTAAAGAAGACAAGAGCGGCATCTATATCGGGTGCATGGAGGATCGGGGACCAGTCTTGCAGTTCAAGGTATTGTTTTAGGTTTTTTAGGCCATAAGGTCTGAAACGCCGTCGGAGAACGCGCTGAGCAGTAGGTCGGGGTAGGGTGGCCAACCAGCGGAAGAGCACAGGGGAGTGGTCGCTGAGTGAGTCCGGGAGGACTTGGATGTCCAGGATTTTAGGGGGGCGGTTTGTGATGATGACATCAAGGAGGGTGCTAGTACCTCTCTTGGGGTTCACACGTGTGGGTTGGGAGACTAGTTGGGTTAGATCCAGAGCTGTGAAGGAGTCCCGAGCGGGGGAGGATGAGGAACAAAGCCAGTTCACATTGAGGTCCCCAACTATGATTTTGTCAGCATTGTGGGGAAGGGTGGCAAGGTAGTCAGTGAGGGATATTAGCGCTGGGTTTTTGAGCTTGGGCGGTATGTAGGCAGTGGTGAGGTAAAAGGGGGATCTGGTGGGGTCCGGGGTAAGCTTAATGGTGAGGGCTTGGGCCCCATTTACAAGGACCGGTGCAGGAAGGGCGATACCAGTGAGGATGCTCCTGGTGTAGATAGCGCAGCCTCCCCCACGTTTGGTTACCCGATCCTCACGATATAGGGTGTAGCCAGGGAGGGTAACAAGGGAGTCGGGGGTGGAATTAGATAGCCACGTTTCCACCAGTGCAATGATGTCAGGGTTGTGCTGTGAGACCCAACATTGGAGGGTGTCGAATTTTTTCAGGACGCTGCATATGTTCATGGAGGCAATCAGCAGCCCGGACACCCTCCTGCTGAGGTGGTCCTGGTGGGTCCAGGGTTAGGGTGGATATTGCCAGATAAGAGTAGTAGGAGGACAACAGTTCTGGCCAGGCACGGCAGTAGAGATTAGTTTCACGGCTAGGGGGGAGTTGGGGCGGGATCATAGAGGAGCAGGGGATGAGAAGGGAATTAACAGTGGGAGGGCAAGGATAGTGAGCTGTCCGAGAAAGGAGGGAGGGAGGGGAAGAGGCAAGGAGCTGGGAGTTGTTGGTCAGTGTGCATGGACATCGAGGGTGAGTAGGAACTAAGTTGGTGGGAATTAAGGGTGAGATAGCCTGTAGCCTATGGGAGATAAACGGCTGGTGGGAGGGGGGAACCAGGAGGAGGATGACGGGGAGGGAGTTTAATAGTAGGTGAGCTAGCATGGTAGACAGGTGGTAGTGGAGTAGGGAGTTAAGAAGGCTGTACTGCCTCCTAGAGAGTGTGGCTGCCACTTTAGATTAGTGGCAGTGACACAGACTCTGGTGGTAAGGGTACAGGGTTCACGTCCCAACTAGGGCAACACAGAATTTGCCTGGGAGAGGGCAGTGTGCTGTAGTCTAGTGGTCAACGTGGGCTGGGAAATTGGCCTCTGCAGGGGTGGTATGTAGTGACTCCTAGTGGTCACTGGGTGTAGGTGGAGGGGTGGATTTAAGGGTGGGTGGGTATTTGGAAGACAAGGGGGGAAGGTGACGATGGGGATTAGGGCAGAGGAGGGAGTGTTGGCAGGGTGGTGCAGGAGAGGAGAAGGAGGATTCCTGGGTAGGCAGGCCGACAGAATGTGGTGCATCAGCAGTGGGGTCCCTCTAGTGGTGAGCCGATATAATCTGCAAATGAGAAAGTGGGGAGATAGAAATATAGGCACACAGGAAGTGATGTCAGGGACCAGTGCCTATAAAGGAAATGCCGACCCAGGGTGGGTGGGTGGAGGGGCGGGGGCAGCTCGACTGCAAAGCGTGTCGACAGGGCTAACCCGCCTCACGAACGCTAGCTGAGCGAGGTACTTAATTACCTCCTGCAGCCGGTAGATTTTGGCCCTGGGGAGCGACGATGTCCTCGGGGGACCTGTTTGCTTCTTGAACCCCTTATCAGACGACTGAATTCTTCTCCCTTAATCACCGGCATACCAGTAGGCGATAGGGCTCCTCTGCTTTCGGTCTATGCAGATGATATATTGCTTCACCTATCAAATCCAGTTTCTTCTCTAGCAGAAGCACTGAATATCATTGATAATTTTGGGATATTCTTGAATTACAAACTCAATATTAGTAAAACCGAAATCCTTCCCCTTAATCATCTAACATATAGTTCGGATTTTAGTAAGTTCGGGATGAAATGGACCCCTCGGTCCATTAAATACTTAGGTATTTACATGACCTTGGACTTATCCTTACTGCGTAAACTTAATCTAGAGGACTTGTGGAATAATATTCAACAAGATTTAGTAAGATGGAAAAAGCTTCGTTTCTCGTTATGGGGAAGAATTAATACCGTTAAGATGAATGTCCTGCCCAGATTGTTTTACCCGTTGAATATGTTGGATGTATGGTTACCTTTGTCATTTTTTCAACATATCCACTCTGATATTAATTCCTTCATTTGACGGGATAAAGCAATCAGAAGATCCTATCTTAAGCTATCCTTACCAAAGGAATTAGGCTGCCTGCGTCTTCCTAATTTCTTATTCTACTGGGCTTGTCATCTGTACAAGTGTGGGAAATGGCTCTCTTTACCTGATCTTCTCATTCACCATGACTATGCTCCAATCTGTTTTTTCATCAAATCGGACATGTTGGCTGCTCATAAGTTAGCCCCTTCCACACTGTTTTACACATCTATAAAGCACATACCTAAAGCCCTACAGTCTCTCCCGATTAGCATTTCATTAAGAGTTCTTTCTCAACTGTTCAGATACTGTAAGATATTCCCAGGCTCTGACTTTTCTCAGCCAATCTACGCCAACTTGAAACTCAAAATAGGAGGTGCTCCTATATCTCAAAGTTGGCTACCACTCTCTTCGGAACATATCGTTGCCGATTTCTATTCACAGAATTCTATTCAGACCACAGAGGCGATTCTTGCCAAATTCGGTTTAACATCTCGGGCAGTTTTTAAAATTCTTCAGCTTAAACATATACTAGTCAAAGTGTTTGGGAAAGAACCCAAACCCTCTGCTTTTCTTCAGCAAATTAGGATCTCAGCCACCAAACCCCATGGTATATCTACTTTGTACAAACTGGTTCTCACATACCTGCAGCCTCCCTCAGCTGCCGGGTCCAAGATCTGGCAGGTCTTTTTCCCTGAAGTAGTTATTAATTGGCAACGTATTTGGAAAGATTTATACATATACCACACTCAAGACCGTTATTGGGTAGCGCAATACTGTATCTTAAATACCCTGTATTATACTCCTATTAAACTGGCTCAAATGAAGCACCTTCCCTCTAGCATCTGCTCTAGATGTAACAAGGAGGAAGGTTCGCTCATTCATATATTCTGGTCATGTGAAAAGGTATCTCCCCTGTGGAAGCAAATTGAATCAACATTAGACCCACTGCTGGGGCTACAGGGCCTCTTCTCTCCCATCATATGTATTCTGGGAGACTACTCCAGCATTGCGGTGAAGGAGAGAAGATTCCACATGGCCCTAATCTCAATGGCTGTCAAAAAATTAGTGCTTAGACATTGGATGGATCAGGCTGTTATTACTTATACTGAATGGCTGCATGAAATATTATTTGCGGTCCGTGCTGAGCAACTAATTGCGAGCGTACATCACCATCAATCATCTTTTAATAACAAATGAGAGAAGTTAAATGCCCTTTATTTGTCTTGACAAGGTGAGGTAGATGGCTTATGAGCCTCTCTTCCTTCTCTTTTCTCCCCCTTCTTCTGGTGTCTATTTGCCTTGTATGAGTTCCTCTAATGTCTTTGTCATAGACACCTATTGTTCTTTTGTTTTGTTTCTTCTATTAATTTATATACTTGTTAACCACTTTGGTCCTCACTTAGTACTGTTAAACTAGGTTAATGGGAAAGTGCACCAATGGGTGGGGGGGTAGGCGGTTTATTTTGTTTAATGTAATGTTAGTTATTATTTTTTCCGAATGTCTCACCTTTATCTTGTTAATAATTCCTTTTTTAAAATGTACTACTTGTAGTGGTCAGTGTATGCCATGTGTAATTTCCTTTTGTTTTGCAAAATTAATAAAGGATGTTAAATTCAAAAAAAATAATGAGGAATGTGAAGTCCATTGAAAGCAATGACTTCACATTATTCTGCCTTCCCCAAACCACTTCTCCACCATTGATTTCAATGTACTTCGCATCACTTCACCTTGTAATTGAACTCCAAGGTAAATTATGCAGTGATTCATGGGATTGCAGGTCACACGGGCTCTAGATTGTTCTGCACAGCCTCAGTTCCGGGTAGTGTGTGTGTACTGGTAGCTGGAGACAGTTTGCTCTCAGGGATCTGCGATTTAAAACCTTTAAAAGCTGTTAAAAAAAACCTTATTGAGTCTTTTTTTTGCTCAAAATTTAGTACATCAATTGTAGGAAACCCTCCTGTGCTCATTTCATTGAGTGTTTATTGTTTGTGTGTGGATTTTGAATGCTTATTTGGAACATTCCGTCTGTGTACTGTGAAGTGTGCTTTGTGGGGAGGGACATATCTGTGGTGTAGGTATATTAATTGAGAGAAAAAGACAGTTTTTCTGTTTTGGTTATATTTTTCTTGTATAACTGTGTTAATGTACACACAGTAATAGTTTCAGTAATTCTTGACATTTGTTTGCTGATTGTTGTGGTGCAGCCATGTATAATTTCAGTTTGTTTAAAACATTTGGTTATATTACTAAAGGTTTTCAATTTGCTACGCATTACTTGAGTGTGTGTGTGTGTGTGTGTGTGTGTGTGAATGTGCAATGTGTGCCATCAAATCAGACACTTTTTATTGTGTCACAGAGTAATTGTAGCAGTGTGAACCTGCTATCCATTGTACCTGCATGAATTGTTAGTACTGCTTTGTGGTATCTTTACTGGTAGTGGACTGTTACTGCCGTGCACTACCACCAGCAACCGGCAAAAGTTATTCTTTTCCAGATTTGGATTTGTGACTTGTGAGCACTGGTTAGGTGTTGTTGTGCCTTTGTGTTTGTATCTCTTGAGTGTGCATCACAATCTTAATCTGTCTGTATATTTACAGTGCACCATTAATTTTCGGAGACTTTGCATTTCTTGTTATGCTCTCATTTCACTTCATCAGCACTGGGGAATTTTCTAGATACAAGACAGTAGCATTTTGGGGATGCACATTAATTCTGGTGACTGTGTGTGAACACTGCACGCATAACTGAGTGCACCATTAATTCTGGCGACTGTGTGTGTGTGTGTTGGGGGGGCTGCCAATATTGTTATAATGTCACCTTACTTCGCATTAAGGTGGAATGACAATGTAAAGTAATAATTACAGTGCGAAGTGAGAATTTCTTATTGGCCACTCCGCATAGGGGAATGACAACATGAAGTGCCCACTTTGCGGGCACTTCACCGGTGAAATTCAAATTCGCTGCATCCCTACTCTTGGCTACCTATGGACTCGTATGAGAGCATATGGATTCCCAAACAATTTATTCCTTGAGTGCAGCTGTGTTACAAGAATGTCTCAGTGTCCCCAGACATCAATGGTTGGGTAGGTAACCCATGTGCAGTTAAGACTGGGGTCCATCAAGGGTGCTCCCTTAGCCCTATGTTATATATTTTGACCTTAGATCCCTTAGTTTGCAGGATAAATATGGAACAGATGGTAATAGCCTAGCTTACACAGGTGATCTGTGTCTCATTCTAGCCGATTACAACTCAGGGTCCATGGTTAAGCCCATTCTGAACTTCTTTTCTGAAATATCTGGGTCCCAGATCAATTTAACTAAAAGTCATTGTATACCAATAGGACCATATGAGTCTCAGAATTTGGACCTCACTGGAATCCCTATAATCCATAAAAAGGACAAGATTTTGGGCATCTGTTTTGGACACTCAAATTCAGCACAAATTAACTGAGAATATACTGTAAACATGACCTTTGATAGAGTAACTCAGTGGAATAGATAAAGAATGAGTAAAAAATGATTTTTTATGATAAAAACATTTTTAATTCCAATGTTTTTATTTCTTAGTTATATTTATCCTGGGCCCAAATCACTGGAGATCAGACTACTGAGCTGCTTTCTTCAATGTGTCTGGGACAGCCATTTGAACCCCATAAAACGAGGGACTTTATTTTTAGGTATAGCATCAGGAGGACTAAAAATGGTGAATCTGGAGGCCTTCTTCCAGAGTATATTTATATACTCAAATATTAGGTCTCTCATCTATGGCAGCCTTGTATTATGGGTCCCATGGATCATGGACCATCTCTCCCATATAATAACAGGCTAGGGGACACCCACTCCTACTCAGGCAACTGACAACTCTCTGGCTTTTCAAGGATGCACTGCCCTGGTTCGCTAGCTACCTCAGAGGAAGGGTCCAATGTGTTAGGATTGCTGACGTCACCACTGATGAAAAACCAGTCCTCTCAGGTGTCCCACAGGGGTCTCTACTGGGACCATTACTCTTTATCTCTTCCTGAACAGTCTCCCTAGCATCTGCCAACAAAGAATATGACTCTATGCGAATGATACAGTACTGTTTAGTAGCAACGAAGATTATAAACAACTTGTGAGTCAGTTGCAGTGTGATTTCAGGCATGTTGAAGAATGGTTTAGCTCACATAAACTCATCCTGAACTATAGCAAAACTAAGGTCATGACATTCTGCAATGCATGGAGCAAGTATAAACCTCTGCCCCTCACCATCACTAACCACGTGGGGATTTCAATTGAACATGTTACTGAGTTGAAATATCTCGACATCACCTTAGACTGTTCCCTTTCTTACATGTGACACATTGGCAATGTAGCTAAGGCCGCCAACATACGGATCGGCCTTCTCCACAAGCACAAACACTGCATGACCACTGATGCCCTTAGACTGGTCATCTACAGCTCCATCACCTCCATCGTTGACTACAGTCTAGTCATCTATGGCTCTGCTTCCCCTACTGCCCTCCGGAGGATATCGGTGACTCACAACATGGCCTGTAGGCTTTTAATGGGTGCCGCCTGCCCAACACACACCTGTGACCTGTACGCCCAGGCTGGAATGCTACCACTCCTTAGTAGAATACAATACCAGACCTGTTTGTTAACCAGAAAAGTTCTCCTTGGGCTCATGCCATCAGGAGTGGCAAAGTTTCTTACTGCCAACAGCAGTACTCAGCTTACACGCAGTGCTCTATATCTAGCCTTCCAGGTTCCCAGATGCCGGACCACAATGGGTCAGAGGTCATTCATGCACAGGGCTCCTTATTGGTACAATACCCTTAACAAAGAAACACTTACAACTGTGATGCTTGGTCCTTATAAAAGGCAACTTCAACTATTCCTCGCCTCTACCACTCAATGTGACTGCCTCTCCTAAGTAATTGCCTTCTTATTTTACCCTAGTCGAAGGTGACCTGTAACCTCCCCTAGAGCTCCACTTTTTTGGCACCAGTTCCCCACCTCACCCCTTACTCCCCCCACACCACACTTCCTCACCTACCCCCTTCCCTCTCTGATGGCATTTTCAGATATGGGGCCCTCCAGCCCATCCACCTCGCACTTTTGCCACCCACCTCTACCCGCCGACAATAGCTCATTAGCCTGTCTACTTCTTCCTGACTCCCTCCTACCCTATACTAACTATATACTATTCACCCTGAAACTTGTCAGAATCTGGCTTATGTTGTCTCTCTCCATTTTTGGCTATATAATAAATGCTTAGGCATCTTTGTGCTTTTAAGACTGTAACCATTATTGACCTTTGTATGTATGTTACCCTACATCCTTTGACGTGGAACCTTTGTAAATGAGCAGTTCCTGCTCAAAGGTATTTGTAATCCTAGAGTTTAATAAAATAAAAAAATAAAATTTAAAAATTGGATATTTCTAAACAAACACATGTTTCAGATCTACCCCATTATTTGCAGGATAATATAAGTAAATTGAAACAGTGGCAAGTCCGTACACACTCTCTTAGAACACATGATGGGAAACAATTTTACTCTGCCATCCAATCTAGGTATTATGTTGTACCCCCATGTTTTTTGGTACACTCCAATCAAGAACTGAAATATATTGCTAGTATGTTGCAGGAGAAAGGGATCACACCACAAATGTGAGATATTGTGTGCCCATAAGAAATTCAATGTAAAGCATAATTTAAAACAAAGGAACAAGAGAAAGATGTCCAAGGCAGTTATGATCAGATGTACTGAAAACAATGAATCACATTGTGAATAAAATTATCCTCCCTGTCCTCAATTACAGGGACGTAGTCTACAGTGCTGGCCCCAAGACCACATTAGCCAGGCTGGACCCTCTCTTCCACTCTTCCACTCTTTCTGCCGTTTTGCCCTGAACATTGTGAAAAAAATGATCCTCCCTGTCCTCAACTATGGGGATGTAGTCTATGGTGCCAGCCCCAAGACCACATTAGCCAGGCTGGACCCTCTCTTCCAGTCATTCTGACATTTCGCCCTGAACAGCCCCTACTCCACACACCACTGTGCCCTATATCAAGCAATGACCCTCACCTCTCTTGACAATCGCAGGCTAAACCACTGCGCAAAGATCCCGGCCAAGTATTGGTTGCAGTGTCTCCCTTCCTACCTCTCCGATGTCTTAACAAACCCTAGCGCACAACCATACACACTCAGAAACTCAGACTTCAGGTCCCTAGTGGTCCCTTACCGGTCTACTACCACCTCAGGTCAGTCAGGTTTCAGCTACTGCACTCCCGTGTTGTGGAACTCCCTCCCAGTTAACGTTCGCCGCTTCACCTCCCTTTCTCACCTAAACACCATGCTCCAAGCTCATTTTGCCCCTACCTGTGCTTGTGTCTAGGTGTTTCCCAATCACTAGTAACATCTCAGGGTATGTCTGCACTTAGAAAATTGCAATTAATCAATGCCTAACTATTGTTCTCTAGCCTTATACTGTCTCTCATATGATTCAAAGTTAATTTATTGTACTCTTGCTGTATTTACATACTAACATACTAAAATGCCAGCAGAATAGGCCTAACAGTCTTTCGTGTCTGCTCATTTGGTCAGCCCCCACCCTGGGTGCTGACCTTGCTGCCCCCCTCGCCTTCCCTGGCTTCTTCCTTCTCAGTTCCAGATATTCTCGCTGCATTGGATTTTGCTTCTGGAACCCTTCCCCTGTACCTGTCCCACCCCCTCTTGAACCCCTCCACCGTCTCTGCCTCCACCAGCCCCCTAGGCAGTGCATTCCATGGCTCCACCACCCTCTCAGTGAAGTAGCACCTTCTCCTTTCTCCCCTGAAACTTCCCCCCTCCAGCTTCCACCCATGCCCTCTAGTGGCCCCCTCCTCCTTCCTTCGAAGAACCCTGACTGTTCCTCCCCTATTTACCCTCTTCATGTAACTGACTCTCAATCCACTATGAATGAGGAATCAGAACCAAATGTTAGTAATCTTCCCCTATGTATTCACTTGTCTACGCTGTCTTCAACTGTCTACCTCATGCTATATGAACTGTGGTTACCAACTGACTCTCTCAATCTACTACTGACTTGTAATCAGAACCAAATGTTAGTGTTCTCCCACTATGTATTCACTTGTCTATACTGTTTTCAACTGTCTACCTATGTTCCCCCCTCCCCCATGACGCATCTGAAATCAAGCAGTATTCTGCTCAGTGTGTCTTTCCTCGTAAAACGCTTAAATAAATAAATAAATAAATTTATGTTTTGAGTGTCCTTTATTTTAAACTTTTGGAGATTACTTAAAAACTAATGGGAACAATTCCCTAAGTACAACTACACCTAATGTCTTATTTTAGGTATCTTTCCAGGTAGTAATTTCCCCATACCATGTTAATACCTTTAGAATTCTCACTCCGTGTTTTAAATACTGGATTTGGCAAGCAAGGTGCCAGCTGACCCTACAACAAATAGAATGGGGCCCAGATCAACTCTTATATTCCATTCTAGGAAGTATTTCTACTATCAGACAAAAAGAACAATGTCTGCATACACCCACCCTCTACTCTGAATGGTGGAATGCACTTTCCTGGTTCATGTAATGTGTAGAACAGGGATTAAGGAAGGTAGCATGTGAGGTGGGTGCCTGAATCATGGCGCCATCTGAAATGGCGATGCGATATGGGAGAAAGCCCGAAAGGTGAGGGGGCAGGGAGGGTGACTGGATGTGTTGGGATGAACAACCCAAGTGACAGGATGTCGCTACATGTACACACACATAAGGGGGGAGTGAGCATGGCCTGAGAGGGGGCGGAGGGGATGGCACTGTGGTCGGCTGCTGAGCTGCACCGTGGCATCAGGGGTTGGCCTCTACTTGCAGTGGTGAGGTTTCAGGTGTGGGTCTGGGTCTGGGCGCTACTGTGCTTCTCTTGTGCCTGGCCCAAAATCTTTTTTTTTTTATTTACCCCCCCAACATGCACCCCCAGAGTTGAGAATCCTAAGTAGGGGGGTGTGAGTGTGAAGTCCCCCGCAGAAAGCAAGTATTTTTAGTCCCCAGGGCCATTTTCCTTGTGCTGAGGTTGTCAGGGTGGCGAAATTGTTTTCGCTGCCCTGACATCACTCTTCTGCGGATCGTCATTCCACAATTGCCCACATCACATAAAACCATTAAGGAAGACTATTCTCATTTACCTTGCCTACACTGTTATTACAGCATTTATTTTCATAATAGTTCCTTAGGAATTTATCCAGTATATATGGATCATGATCAAATGTCCAAAAGAATGTAACCCAACGTACTGTATATGTGGGCTTAAAGTAATTGGAACTATTGTATATATGTCAAATAGAGTTTCCTAATTTGGCTAGGTTTTAGAATTCTAGCCCCTCACTTTGTCTTCACATAGTAAGATCCATTAAATTGTTTTTTACGTATTCCCCCTGTGTTATGAATGGAGCAACACACATTGGAATGTTGCTTTTATGATTTCATGACTCTGTCACTGGTGTTCTTTTATTTTTCTAATTTTTTTATGTTATGAGGCTAATGACATCTTTTTAATGTTTCTGTATGTTTTATATATTTCTTTAATAAGACTACCCTTATCGTTTGGGTAGAGTGAATTATTGCTCATTTCTCAGGCAGTCTGCCTAAGATGGCCAACATGGGGGAAGAGGAGAACAGCGGTGCATCTGCCCTGCTACCTATGACCACACCTGCACTTGTTACTGTTACTGATATTGATAAGTTGGAGGCTCTACCTGAGGTTAAGCTTCCACTAGAGCCTGTGTTGCAGTCCATTGCTTGTATCTCAGAACATGTTGTGGTTCCACCCACTGCTACTGATTCTGTTCTTCCTGATATGGTTTTGAACGATGGGACTGCTGTCCCTCTGTCTGTATCTAACCCTGTGGATTCAGCTGCACTGAGTGCCAACAAAACTATATTAAAGAAGGCTCTGGATGACATGAAATGGAAGCTTCCAGCCATGATAGCAGAGGAGAAGCACAAATGTCTTTTAGCCTTAGAGCAGCTGCACCATGTGCCTGCTGTCCTCAGCACAGCAGTTGCTGCTTCTGATCAGCGCCCGGAGTTCAGTCCTGCTAAGCCTCCTCACTGGTGCTCTCTGGAATTAAGGAGTCCTCCTGGATTGCTTCTGTGGATTTTCTTTTGCACACCCTTTATGCTGAGGTGGCAGTTGCATACCCTCCACCAACCATGACACCTCAAACTGTACAGAACGCTCTGCAATGGGTGGGTTGGATTCAATCTGCTGATGGATCTTGGTTACCTGACAGTTATGATCCTGTGTTAGTCCACCACGCAACCTGTCCAACTCACTCTCCTGAGAGACTGGCTGCTGAGTCACCTATTCTTCCACAACTGCCTTTAGCTGACTTCCAGAATATGGACGAGTCTGTTGAGCCTGTTTCTTTCCCTCTTGAACCCACTATGGTGACACAATTAGAAAACTTTCCTTTTCATACACACTGTGAGCCTTCTGATACTCCTGACTCTCCTATGGAAGGCTGTTCGACTTCAGTATCTTGTACCCCAAGTTACTTAATGAGTTTTGACTCTGATTGTATTACTGCAAAGTTGACTACCACCTCTTTACAATATCCTGCTCAGGAGGCATTTATGAAGCCTTTATTTCATATGTTGCATTTGTTTCAGAAAATGGTTGAACCAGCTCCTAGGAAGAATATGATTCACCTGCTGTATAAAGGGGGTTTGAAGCCCCCCCCCGATCATGTTTATGTTGCTAGAACTCATTTGAAAGATTCTCTTAAATATTATGCCTCTAATAATTTTGCATTGATTCATAATTCAAAACATAATTGTGATGTTAGTTTTAAACAGCTTTTGGGTGAGGTATGAATCCTTGAAAGATATTCCACTTTGGTCCCCTTTTTTGTCCATTCCCATTACCAAGTCTGCTATATGTACTATTACAGTTTCTTTTCAAAAACAAAGGGGTTAATGTTTCTGACAATTATGTGAGGTCCTTGAAAAAAACGTGCCTATGATAGATTCAGAAAAGATTGAATGGGGGGCTGGCATATCAAGGTTAAATTAATCATGTCCAATAAGGGCATAATACATTTGCCGAGCAGTTTTTATTTGGGGCATGATAGAGGTGTCCTCTTTTACCCAGGATAGATGAAGTCTTGCCACAAATGTGGTTCCCGTATGCATTTTAGTAATGTGTGACACTTCCAGATGCACTCATTGTCTAGATTTTGGGGATCTGGCAGTGACTTGTGTTAATCTCTTCTGTTGTGACTTGTGTGAAGAGAAAGGGCAGCCGTATGTTCATTGTCCTTGGACATCCTACAACAATGGAGACAGTGCTTCTCATGAGCCCCTTATCACCCAGACTCAGAAGCAGGGAGCAGCACAGGCTTCAGAAATCTGACTTGCGGTTCTGAGACAAGAAGTTGATGCTATCACTTCCCTAAATCCCCCTTTCTCTGCAGCTGATGTGCAGAGTGCTGATTCAGTTCCTCCTGTTGTCTTTTCTGCTTCCCAAGTTATGACCTCTGAACTGGCTCACCATATTCTTTTGGGCACTAATCCTCTGGGTAGTACCTCTATGCCCCCCCCCACCGAGGATGTTCCCTTTCAGTTGGCGAAGCAGAAAAAGAGACCCAGCAATAAACGCTGGAAAGGGAAAGAGTCTTAAGAGTCAAAGGGGAAAAACAGGAAACTTTCAGCCACAGTTGATGCTGTCTCTTTAGACAATCAACTTTCTGCTTTGACTAAGATTAAGCAATGGGGTGACACAGTTGGTGAGGAAAATGATCCTAATGGTTCTTCTATTGCCTCTTCTTTGAAGGAATTATCTTCTGATAAAGAAGAGTCTGGCATTAGAGAATGGAAACAATGGAAAACCAGGACTCAGGAGACTTGATGTCTGTTCACATGATCTTTTCATCTAATGTCTTTTCTATCATTATTCAGTTTTAATGTAAATAGCATCAAGAGCTGTAAAAAAGATTGGCTAAATTTTCAGAACTTGCTACTATTCATTATAATATTTTTTGCTTTAAGACATTAAAAAATTCAACATCTTTATTCATTTTATATCATACACGAACACAAACAACATATTCACTCTTGTAGTATCTAAAGATTACATGAAACCAATCTATCTTTGGATAAATTATATCAATTGTAATAAACCCATTAACTCAATCCTCAGAACCCCCACCCTCCCCATCCATCATCCACCCCTCCCTGGGTGTGCCAACTAAACCCGACATTACAGGAAGGTAATAGGAAACAATAAACAAATTAATTATAGAATGCCAATAACATAAAAAAACAAACAAAAAACATACAGAGACATACAGGAGATGGATGTTAATGCAAGTATAGAGCATATAGTTTACCTCATTTTTTATTGAATGAGTCCATGTTGTTACAGGAGCTAGCAACCAGTCTTTCAGCATTGAAACAAGCTAATAAATCTTTCAACCATTCAGCAAATGTTATGGCTAGTTGATCCATCCAGTGCTTAAGTACCAATTTCTTAACCACTACTGAGATTAATGCCATATGGAATTTGTGCTCTTGGATCCCAATACTGGAAAACATTCCTAAGATACATATCACTATGGTAAACAGTTCCTCCAATCATAATACTGGATCCAGTTTGGACTGAATTGTGTGCCTTAGAGTGGTCACCTTTTCACAGTGCCAAAATATATGTATCAGGTTCCCGTCAAATGCTGTAAGACATTAAGCCGAACAGTTAGTTTGAGATTTCACAAACTACCAACTTGTGGTCAGTTAGGGAATCCATGTGTTTTGACATTGGAGTTTTATTCAGTAATGCTAATTTTAAAGTTACCAGGCTAATAAATATTGAACTGGGCAGAGCTCTTCTGCTGGGCATTCAGTATGGTCCTACTAGGCTGAGACCTATCTTCCTTTATGTAACAAAAACTAACTAAATAAATAACGTGCCACAAATGAAAGCTTAAAGAATAGCCCTATTTAAGGCTGTTCAACCTTATTTACATACCTCACTGCTAGTGGTTTTGAGGGGATTTTAATTGTGGTTTACACCAGTCTGATAGAGGGCTTTGAATGAACAAACTGTTTTGTGATACAAACTCAAATAGATATTTTACTTGCTATGAGTTTGAAAGATTCCTATAGAAATTGCCATCTTACTAGAGGGAATACTTACTTCTGTGGTTTATCTTCCATGAGAATTGACTTTCTCTTTGTGTCACAGAATATTGTGGTACAAACAGCATAAACTATTGTGTTGTCTTTTTTGTATCATAGTGCTTTCCAGGTGGATATTGCTTGGAGGTCGGTGCCTGTCTGCAAGAAAGGTCATTGGCATCTTAATATAGCACTATTGTCTGGTTCTGACATTCAGTTTTGAGAATTATGGGCTGCAAGGCAATCAGGTTTAGGCATGTATGAATTAGTGTGAGCAGCTTAGCAGATTGCACACTTGCCTCTGAGACCAGGAGATCAGAAGGCTGCGGGTTCTGTCCCCACACCAGGCACTTGGATTAAATCCCAGTACTGACACTGAGGGGAATGCTGAACTCCCAAGGTGTGTCTTTCAGATGAGACACTAAACCGAGGTCGCATCTGCCTGTTCTGGTGATAGTTCAGGTGGATGTCAAAGATCCCATGGCACTTCTTGAAAAGAGTAGGGGTATTTTTTATTAAGAAGGACTACAAAGAAATACAATAACAAATACAATACCCATCAACTCATAATACAGTGTGCATACATACGATACTTAATTTCAATAATACAAACAACCTTTTCTTGAAGGTTTAAACATCTTTTACTATAAATCCATAGGTGCTTAACTTTCTCATCATTGTACATTTTCCCACCTACAGCCCATGTTTTCTGCATTGCTATTTGAATATTATTAATCATTTCCCTGTAACTAATTACTCTTTGCTGGGTCACTAGTATGCATCTGGACTGCCATATGTAATACCAAATTGTTGCAAATATTACATATAATGGCCCAGATATTCAAAAGGGTTGCGCATGGAACCGGGAGCAAGAATGAGTAGAAACAGGAGAGGATACAGGACAGACTTGGGCTATTTAAAATCAGGACCAGGAGTCGCTTGACAGCTAGCCGGGGAGCTGAACGTTGGAATCTGTGGCTCAGTGGAATGGGGCTGTTTAAGCCAGAACGTTTAAATCTTTAAATCTTTTTCTTTTTAAGCAGGACAGGGAACTGAATGATTTGAATTAAAACTGGACCGATCGGCAGAATGGGGCTGTTTAAAATTTTAAGGCAAGGATTTACTGTGGCTTTGTTTTCTGTTGTACCACCGAGGTATCACACCAGAGGGGATTAAGGGATTAAGAGTGCTTGCGGTTTACACGCTGTTAGCACTTCCACCTGAGCTCAATTAAAAAATGGATTAAGGAGGTCACAGTGAATAGGATTTAATTACACTAGTTAAAGACAAATGCAAACAGATTTGGATTCTCAGTTTTACGTATTAAAGAGGTAATAAACATGAGAAAAAAATCCGTTTGCATTGTGTCTCATTCGGAAAGTCAGACATACGGACTAATGAGGCACGGATAAACCAGATCTGTCTGTATACTAAAAATATACTACTAAAAAAAGCTGTGGGGTCCACCATACTTAAACTTGCTTCTTTAAGTGGCCTATAAGATATTTCCCTCTTGACTGGGTTCAGTCTATTTCCCCATAGTGTCTGGAAAAAATGCTATATAGCGAGGTGTACAAGTTTGGGGTTGGGGGGATTACATAACAAAAGTACAACAAAATCAATACTGGTAATGTTTTAATTAATATTACCCTCTTTTTTTTTGCAATCTGTCAGCCCCTCCATAAAGCCACCATTCTCTTTGCTTTCTGAATTCCAGTGTCCCAATTATATTTTATCCAGTCTTCCCTTCCAAACCTAATCCCTAATATTGTTATTGGGTGTCTAGAGATTCCAATTTCTGTATATTTTCCTTCTCCAGGCATTGGGGGTATCCTTTAAAATGATTCCTGTGATCTTGTTATAATTCATTTTGGAGCCTGAGGATTGCGAGAACTTAAAAAATATTTCCTGAATGATGTTTTCATCAGTGGAAGGCGAAAGGCACAATA
Source organism: Neoceratodus forsteri (assembly GCA_016271365.2). Lineage (NCBI taxonomy): Eukaryota > Metazoa > Chordata > Ceratodontiformes > Ceratodontidae > Neoceratodus > Neoceratodus forsteri. The sequence continues at coordinate 650,456,955 of CM057450.1, read as the reverse complement.
CAAGATCAGCTGCATATGCAAAGATTTTTGTGGGGGGGTCCTGCTCAATATATTGTATCCCAAGTATACTGCTATGATTACTTACATTCCTAATTAGCCCATCTATACAAAAACATGTAAGAGCAGACTAAGGTGGCATCCTTGCCTAACCCCTCTTTTGATGGCCATTTCTCTCCATATCCACTGATTTATATTTGGTAAAAATACTTCATTATCATACAATAACTTGAGCCATTTTATAAATGTTTCTGGAAGGCCATAAGATTTAAAAACTTGAAAAAGATAACTATGCCAGACCTGGTCGAAGGCCTTCTCCTGAGTTTTGCTTATTATGTAGTCTTGTATTTCATTTTTTGAAGACTTATAAAAAATTTCTCTCAACATAATCAAATTATCATATTGATACCTTCCTGGAATAGCACAGGTCTGACTATCATCTATCAATTTGTCACTTACCACCAGGAGCCAATTTAAAAGAACTTTACTCAATATTTTTAAGTCTGTATTTGAAAGGCTCAGTGGTCTCCTGTTTTTTATAGCCTCCCTGTCTCCTTTTTTATATAGTAGAATTAATATTGCCTGCTTCATATTTTTTGTTAGACCTTCCCCATTGAACACATTATTGAAAACTATTTCCAGAGCTGGTGCAATTTCTTCTATGAATGTTTTATATAATTCTGATGTAATTCCATCAGTACCTGGCACTGAATCATTTTTTTAAGGATTTTATAGCTTGTTTTTATTTATTCTTCAGTAATAGAGGAAGCTAAGGTCTCATCATCCTCTGTTGTAAGTTTTGGCAAATTTAATTCTAAAAAGTCCTCTTTATTATCTGTTGCAGGATGATAGAATACTATTTGCAGTTGTTTTTCTGCTATGGCTAAACTTTCCTCTGGCAAGAATTTCATCTCCGTTTTCAAATCTTAATTTAGTAATAATCCTATTATCTATCCTGTTCTTACATACTTTAAAGGGATTTTTTTTAAACTAGTGCCAAACGTCATCTCTTGTTCTATTGATTTCGCTCTATCATATTGCAAAGAAAACATTTGTTTTTTTTTTTTAAGTTTGCTATTTGGGCCCTGTAATCTCTCTTTTCTGTCTCTGTTAGGTATATAAGTTTCTGCAGCTGTCCTCTTAGCTTTAATTAAGTTAAATATTCTCTATTAGCCTCTGTTTTTGCTTTAGTTTGAAAAAAGGTTTTCCATGCAATTTTTGTACCTTCCAACCAGGTGACAATATCCTCAAACATTCCTACAACAGACAACCTAGCAAACCAGTCTTTATTCCACTCTATTTTCACTTTTTACATTTGCTTGTGTGCATGCACAAGGAACATCTTGCAACAGTACTACTTTTGGAGGTGTGTGACCCTCCTCACTAAAGTAGTGCTCAGTGTAGCAGGCACGACTCTAGGGGACCAAGACATGCCAAGCTGTGTATGGCAGCAGTTCAGCTGTGTTGGTCTTCACTTCTAAGAAAAGGTCTGCTGCAATCAGCGGTTGCAGCATGTATGCAGTTAGCATAATTAACTCAGCTGAACTGCTGTCATGCACAGCTCAGCATGAAATCCCTCCCACTTCCTCCCTCTGCTAATATCCTTCCCCTCCCTCACTACTGTTCTCCCCAGCCCCCACGTTGTGTGCCGAGGGGTGTGCCACATCTCCCTCAGCTCATGCACCCCCAGCACACTGTGTGGCCAACAGGGGTACCCAATCCTCCATTGGCTACTGCCCCCCAAGACAAACAACCAGTTGGCATGCTGGGAGCCCACCCCAGCATGCTAATACCTCCCCCCATGCACACTGTGTGGCCGGGGGGGTGCCCAATCCCCACTGGCTCCAGCACCCCCACCCCAACAAAGACATAGGTGGCATGCTGGGAGCCCACCCCAGCATGCCAAAAGCATCCTTTCCTTTAATTTTTTACAGTTCCCTGTGAAAGAAGAAAATGGTCCCTCAGTGAGTCTCTGCCTCCCTGCCAACCCATGCCCACCCTCTGTGCACCCACCTCCTCACACCCCATCACCCCACACTTACCTCTGTAGCCCAGTGTGATGATCTTTGGTGGACTGGGAACACATCTGCACTCTTCAAAACCAACCACGAACTGAGGAAATGCTGGTAAGCTGTATAATGGCATAAATAGGGTTTTTCCAATTTAGGTAGATATCGCCCATTTTTTTGACTTTTGGCACCAAAGTTTCAACAGGGGGTTCTTGACACCCCTTCACATGAATTCAGTCACTATCATGGCATTATTCGGTCCCGAAGGGTGATTTCGTGGTCACTGCATGGAATCACCTTTTGGGACCAATTAACAAAATGACAGTGCCATTGCTTATGAGGTGGGCTCTCAAAAAGCCTATGTTGCAAATTTGGTGAAAAAATTCCAAGAAATGACTGTGTTAAGAGCGTGCATTGCGCAGTTTCCATGCACACTTGTAAGTTTGTAAATTTGTAATTTTTTCATTCCAGATTTTCAAAATAGGCATATTTCCACACCTCCTTATAAACAGTGCAGCTGTCATGTTTCACATCCTGGCTGAAATGTGTTTTTGCACTTCCTGTGCAAAATAGTGTGGTCACTGTTGGGAATCAGTGTTCACTACAGAGTAAGACAATTACAGTGACACTGTTCATGAGCAGAGGTCCTAAAATGCCTGTGTTGAAAATTTGGTGATAAAAGTCCATAAAGTGGCTGTGTTATGAGCATGCATTGCTCAGTTTCTATGTACACTCATACGCTCATGAATTTGTAATATTTTCACTCCAGATTTTCAACATTGCCATTTTTCCACATCTCCTTATGAGCAATATAGCTGTCATTTTTCACATCCTGGCTGAAATGTGTTTTCGCACTTCCGGCATAGAATAGCACGGTCGCTGTGAGAAATCATGTCTGGTACAGAATAAAAAAATCACAGTGACACTGTTCATGAGCAGACATCCTAAAATGCCTATGTTGAAAATTCATTGCAAAAATTAAAAAAAAATGACTGTTTAACGAGCGTGCATTGCGCAATTTTCATGTGCACTTGTAACTTTGCAAATTTGCAATATTTTCACTCCAGATTTTCAACATTTGCATTTTCTCATACCCAGTGGTGCAAGTGGTAGACAAGAAGTACAGGAACTCAGGCACTGGCAATTATAAAATACAGAATGAAGATCTTCAATCTAAAGGATAGCGGTGTTAAGGCACAACTATCTAATTTGATGCTAGTAGATTCAGTTAGAGATATTAAAGTATTTCTAGGAAAATAGTATTGTTATACAAGTCAAATGGTGTTATGGAAACACTGTTGATAGATCACAAATCCAGAAATTGTCGCTATGTTGCTGGTTTAAGAATTTCAGTTTTAGTATCAGTGGGAAGAAGTACAGGAACTCAGTTCCTGCTGCAAAAAAGGTACAGGAACTGAGTTCCTGTGCATTCCTGCTCACTTTCATCACTGTCCACACCTCCTTATGAACAGTACAGCTGTCATTTTTCACATTCTGGCCAAAATCTGTTTTCACACTTCTGGCACAGAATAACACGGTCACTGTGGGAAATTAGTGTTCCGTACACAGTAATAAATTCATAGTGGCACGGTTCATGACCAGAGGTGACAAAATGCCTATGTTGAAACTTTGGTGAAATAATTCCACCGAATGACTGTGTTACAAGTGTGGGTTGTGCAGTTTTCACACAGGCTCATACCCATAAGCACAACCAGGGTGATAGGGTTCCTAAGACAGACACTTAAAGTATGAGGGGGAAATGTTACTCAGATATAAGTGGAGTTGCAGAGAGGTACTCTGTTGGAATATGGATGCTGATGGGGGATGGATACAACTGGGGGGGGCCTGCACAAATGCCATACACCAATGCACATACCTGCAAGGGAACGCTCGGCATTGACACATGCTTGTTCATTCTGCAGTGAGGAGCTATTAAGTCTTCACATATTCTTCTTGCATCTTGGGGTCTGTACCCATCTAATACCTATTATTACTGATCTATGAACAGTGAATTCCCAAGCTCTTCGTGATGCTGCTTCTAAATCTAATATATTGGAGGAAACTATGAAGTCTATCCTGGTGGACAATGAAGCTTTAAAGAATGTGTTTCCTCATGGAGGATATAAAGCTCTATATGAATCTGTTAAATTTGCATCTTGTACTATTTCTTTCAGTGCATTAGTGTCACAAAAACGTTTCTCAGTAGTTAAACCTCTGTCTGATTTCTCCATCCCATAGTTAAAATCACCAACCCATGCAATAAGTCTAGAAGTGTGCAAATAAGGCCTAATCTGTTTGAATAAGGATACTCTAAGGGCTTTCACCTGTGAGGCTTATGTATTAATTAACCTAAACCTTTCTGGGCCCAAAAAAAATTCTAAAGAAGAGCCTGACCTGGGGCTATTTGAGTAAACCTGGACACTTTTAAATTCACATTTTTAAATAATATCCCCACATCATCACAAGCCTCTTCTCCCACTGACCAGAAAGAGGGCCCTTTATACCAATATTTCTTCCCTAATCGTAATTTCAGCATAGTTTTCATTCTAGTATCTTGTAAACAAATGATATCTGATCTGAGGGTCTGCAAAACATTTAATATTGTCAACATTTTCTTAGGATTCTTAATACTATTTACATTTAAGGAAGAAATATGCAAAGAATCCATTTATTCAAAACATAACTTTAATCCTAGGGAGTTTTAATAATTAGCCTGCACCTTGTACACCGCACTATAGGCCTTTCTGTTCCCCCTCCATCCTGGTCTGATGTTACCTCCATAGTGGTTGAAGTCAATGAGGAGGAGTCTGACCCCTTCCCATCCATATCTTCATCTTGGTTTTCTGTACTTAATGCTGAAAAAGTGTTCCTTATCCTCTAATCCCCTTTTCCTAGTGGGGTTCCCTTACTACTAGCTATGTCCATTAGAGTCTTCCCATACCTATTTCTTTTTTTTGCTTCGACTTTCTTAAATGGCTGTTCTACCGGGGAGGAGGGTGAGGGGGCATTTCCACATCTCTGGTTCTATTTGCTTCCTTTTCCCTTTGATCAGCTCCCTTACTTGCAATTTCCTCGCTCTGTGCTCCCTCTGGCACTTCTTGGGGTAATGAATATGTCTTCTGATTGTTTGTGCTGATTGCTTCCTCCTGCTATGTCTCTGCCTCAGATGCTACCCTAGCTACTCTTCTTGCTTGTGCCTGTTGTGCTCTGCTGATCAGTCCTTCATGAGAGGGACAGTTTTCCTGATTGTGTGAGGCCAAAGGGCATTTTCTGTACCCATAAAGGTTACATTTGAAAAGATTCACACAATTAGGAGAAGTGTGCCCATATTCAAGACAATGGCTGCAGCGGGGAGCGTCACTTGCTGAGCTTAAATGCATTCTTGACCCACATTTATAACATGATTTTGGCTGGCCATTGTAAAACAATATACATCTGTCCTGTCCCAGATAAATTGTGCTCAGGAGGTGAACTGGACCATTGTTGGTAGAACACAGTTTAATCTTAACCTTCCATCCCCTATTCCAGATCTGTTCACTATCTAGAATGGGGGAGGGTATGTCCAGTACCTCACATCTTTGCCTCAACCAGAATAAAATATCCTCCACATTTACCCCCTCGTTGAGGAACATAACAGTAATTATCTTAACTGCAGGCTTGGTCAATGGTACGGCCACAAATGGTAACCCAATAGGAGTATTTTTAACATTCTGGTATTGCATCCAAAATTTATCAAGGCTAGAGACAGTTTTAAAACTAATATCATAGTTCCCATTCCCCAAGTGTAACAGAGCAAAATTCTCTGAAAAGAAAAACCCCATTGATGCCTTTAATAAGTTTTTTGTAATATGTTGTATGTCAGGGGGATTCTCCAGGCCTCCCTTACATATCAGCCTTACAGCATTCTTTCTAGGGGCTGGCTCACCCTTGTTTTGAAAGAAGTCAGCTAGGCAAAACATTGTGTTTAGCCAGTCCCTTCTTGATGTATCTGTTAGAATATTATCTGGAGGTCCCATCCTTTGTTCATCATTATTTGTTGTACAGTGTCATCTGCATTACTTGTATTTTCAAGTGCACTGTTGGGGTCCTTAGTTGTAGAGAGTACTCTCAGAATCCTGTACATCATGATTGCTATCTTTCTCATCATTGTGCACATTTTCTGTATTTACCTCAGTTTGCTGCATTTTAGAATTTTTTTGGTACCTCTTCGCGTTTATATCTTCTGGGTCTGGAACCCATTGTTTTCTTGTGATAAAATTCAGCCCGTCCCTTCCAGAGTTCTCTCAGGGCCCATGCTTCTGTATCTGTAGCATTTGCCACTGTATCTCCTGTTGCAGTGGCTTCTTTATTCAATAAACCAGCTGTCTCAGCAGTGTGTGCTGTCTGAAATCCACCTTTTTAACCGGGGATTTTCTTAACAATTTGCATTTTCATTTTTGCGATGTGGGACTTGCCTAAACATTTTGCTTTACCTTTTGAACTTGTGCTAAGTTTATCGGATATTTCTGGCTTTCAGCACAACAAGCTGCCAGCCAGTGCTGCCTTATTTCTTGCAACATCTTTCGAGCAGCATGCAGTTTCCTTTGATGCTGCTATGTCATTTTGCAACTGCGTTAACAGCGCTGAGTCATTTTCTGTAGTTGTAATTTTTTCTGACTGCATAGCCAGGACTTCAGCTTGCAAAACCTCCCTCAGTTTTTTGCATTCAACTTCCTTAAGGGACAGTTCTTTAATTAAAGTTTCTTTATCAGAGATAATAACTGAAACATTCTCACCGTGCTTTTTCTTTTGTAAGCTGTTTGCAGCATCTTCTTCTTGCTGAATTAAATCTGATTCAGATTCAAAAAATTCTTCAGGCACATCCATGTCCACACTTCCTTCTTCTTCTACCACAAAATTAGCCTCTGTAATGTTAGGGGTAGAGGAGGAGACCATCTCCTATAACTCCACATCACTTCCTCCTCCACCTGTGTCCAGCACCAAAATGGGCCCCTCCATCCTGCTCACAGGAAGTGACAGCACTCCTGCAAGCAGAGTAGGGGGATTTCTCCCGTGCCCTAGCCAACTTTCTCCTCCATTCACCAAAAATACCAACAACAACTTAATCTTGTTCAAGGTCAGTTGGAATTCAGCTGTATCCCCTTCCCCCGGGTCATGCCTGAAAATAGGCAACATTTGTCTAGTGCACTTACCCGGTAAAAAAAAACAAAAACAAAAAACAAAAACTAAAAAAAAAACCTAAATTATGGGCTGCGAGGCAATCAGTTTTATGTATGTATGACTCCCTTATTGCTGGGTGGGAAGATTCTAAAAAAAGATTTTAGGCAGTTTTTTAAGAAGAGGGCATGAAAGCACTGGCAATTATTTAAATACTTACAATTCAGATGGCATTTGCAACTCTTGATATCAAAATCACATACGGCTCACACAGATTATGGTTCTCAAATCAGTAATTTAAAAAGTGATGTGTTTCTTTTACAATATAAGAGGGCTACCTCTTTGCACCAAGAAATGAAATTTGATACACAAAATAAAAAAACAAACATTTGACCCTTCCAAGGATTGTAAACATGGAATTGACAAAAATGTTCTTCATTACACAGTACAACAGGAACAGTTGCACATACTGTTGTGGGAATGCTCTCTTTGTCCATACTTTCATGACACGGTCCTTTGGTACTTTATTATTTAAGCTTCCTTGCTCAGACTTTTTTTCCATATCCAGTTCCACCACTGAGTGACATTGAAATGTTTGACTTATACCTGTGATTACAGAAGCAGAAGTCATATCTGCTATTACATCTCTAAGCAGTAATACTTCACATGGGTCTGATGGCCTTAGTTTTGAATTTTATAAACCATTTATGTCTGATCTGGTTCTGCTTATACTGCCTTTGTATAATTGTATTCTTGATACTCACTCTTTACTGGACTCTATGACCATAGCACATTTAATTTTTTTTGCATAAAAAGGTAAAGAAATTACAGATACAAAACTGGACACTATTAGTTTGTTGAATTCAAACTGTAAAATTTTGAGGAAAATATTGGTTGGTAGATTGGCAACTGCGTCAAATAAACTATTTAGTCCAGCTCATGCTTATTCCATTGATAACAGATGAAACATAGAACCATAGAATTTGATGGCAGGATAAGGACTGCTTGGCCCTCCTAGTCTGCCCATTTCCCTACCTAATGGATAACCTGCTGATCCCAGTTAACCAACAGCCTACTTCCTCCTACCCCCCACTAGAATTCCATTATGTCTGTCCCATGCATTCTTGAATTCCCCCACTGTTTTTGACTCCACAACCACCTCAGGAAGGCTGTTCCATTCATCCACAACCCTCTTAATGAAAGAATACTTCCTCACATTACCTCTGAGTCGTCCCCCCTCTGTCTTCAAATTGTGCCCCCTTGTTCTTGCACATCTCTTTTTCTGAAAGATGCTACTCTTGGACTTTGTTGAGTCCCTTGAGGTACTTGAAAGTTTTTATCATGTACCCCCCCCCCCACCGAGGGTATATATATTAAGCTCCTTTAGTCTCTCTTCAAATGTCTTATGGTACAGACCATGCACCATTTTGGTTGCCCTCCTCTGGACAGCCTCCAGCTTCCAGCCTGTCTATGTTTTTGCAAAGATGGAGTCTCCAGAACTGCACGCAGTACTCTGATTGGGGTCTCACCAGATGTCTGTACAGAGGGATAACAACTTTTTGTTTTCTACTGGTAATGCCTCGCATAATGCATCCCAGTATACTCCCAGCCCTCCTTACTGCCTTCTCACATTGCTTGCCTACCTTTAGATCATCTGATATAACTACCCCAGGTCCCTTTCCATTTTTGCTGTTGTCAGTATCTTAACCCCCAGTGTGTACTCTTCCACTGGGTTTTTGTTTCCCAGGTGCATCACTTTGCACTTCTTTTCATTGAATATAAGTTGGATTCAGGATAATTTAATCCTTCTTAGAGAACTACAATATTTTTTCAGGAATGTGTAGGCTTAACTGAGGGTTTTCTGTTGAACCTTGATCAGGAAAACACACTTGACTGTCTTTCTCATGACTACCTCTTTTTTGCCTTACAGAGTTATGGTATCTCTGACCTGTTTATTACTTACCTTAAGGTATTTTATTCACCTGCTCAACTACGATCTATTGTGAATGGTTGGCCCTGGATGTTTAGTGACAGTACAAAGAGGGGCTAGACAAGGTTGCCCATTTAGTCCACTGCTTTAAGCATATAGCATAAATTTATTTTTCCATCATATTCAGGCTGACAATAGAACTCATGGTGTATGACTTGTTCAGACAATACTCCCTCTTAAAACGGTGGCCTATGTAGATGATGCAGTGTTGGTTTTATAGAGCAGCCCTTCGGAATGTACTGGGGTTGAGCATTTGGATTCCTTTGCTGCTGTATAAGGCTCAAGACTTAATCATTATTAATGGGCGGGTTTTGCAGATGTAGATGCTTCTACTGTGACTGACAATACCTTTGCTACTACAAAGATTACTACAGAACCCATTAGGATTTTAGGCATGTGAGACTGAGCCAATGATATAGCCCTTATAAATGGGAAAGATTATCTTAAGACTGCTGACAGGGTTATTTGTAAAAGGAAAGGTAACCAGCTCTCTAAAACAAAACAAATTGCTTCGATAAAAACTCTTTTGCTGCCCATTTTTGTATATATTATATTTTCCCCCTCCATTGTCATCAGAGACAAGGGTGTACAGTGTTTTTTTCAGGCCTCATGGGGCAGCTGACTGAACCCAGATAAAAGGGAAGTCACATATAAATCTATTGATTCTGGGAGTCTGGTAATGGTACTCCCATTCATTCTTTGTTATATTGTCTCTTTGTATACCGACTTTTACACAGTCCTCAAAGTGAGAGGCCAGGACTGAATATTTGTTTTGATAGACTGGATAGAAATATTTGTTTTTGATAGACTGGATAGAAATCTGTCAAATGGCCTGGTTGAACTTTAAATACAAGGAGATATCTTTTTTCTCATTGGTGCTCTCCAGTTTGAAGCCTATGTTTTACGAACTTATTAAAGATCAAATGAAAAAGATTTACAGATTGTCAATAAAAACTTGAGGTCAAGTCCCTGTGTCATGACTAGTGTTTCCAGAAAATATGCTGTTTAGTTATGTGGTTTTTCTTTAAATCAGCATCTGTTAATGTGCTCTGCAGTAACTGAAAACAGTGAAGAAACTGAAGATATTGCTGTCCCTGTCAGTGAGCAATGACATACTTGTCCAGCCTGTTGCTGCTGCAATCAAGTCCCTAATTGCCTGAAGAATCTGTTGCACTTTTCAGTGAAAGCAATCTGTAGGGCTAATTGTATTTACTGCAGATGTGTTGCTAACCCATCTGGATTGTGTTTAGTGCAATTAGTTTATAATCTATCATTCTGTTCTCATAATGAGTTGATCATTTATGTTTCAGTGGTGCACTGAAGGGATAAAATGACTGTTTGTGAGAAATCACCAGTCTGTATCACAGCAGTTAGTACTATCACATCAAAACTCTGCATTGTTGACTAGCAATATAACAGATGCTTGTTTAATGAATATAAAATAAATCTGAAGTGTGTTATGTCATAGAAATAGTGTGTCTTTTATGTAGGCTCCATGAATATGTTCATGTAAAAACACCATTGTTAATATGTCAGATTATACAAAGGCAAGGCAGAATCCTGGACTCTGATTGGTCAGTGTATGCCTGAGACAGTGATGTTATTACCCAATAATAACACTATATCGATTTACCAATTAATTATTTTCTCTTAAGAAACAAAGATATACTACCTCACTAAAAAATCTACTAAAATCATTTTAAATTTTTTTTTTATTTTATTTTGTATAACATCAAGCCATTGTATAATTACAATAAGGCACTCCAAGGTGTGTGTTATTGTGTAATAATATCACTGCTGGAGTGGTGGAAGCACTCGGCTTCACCTCGTGCTTCAACCCCACCCCAGGAGTGATGCAGTGCAAATAACACACACTACTGTCGTGCTTATTGCTTAACTGACAAAAAATGTGTCTGCCACACTCTGCTATTTCAGGAATATGTACTAAATGAACTCACAAAATTTAGTCTTCTAAGGGATTCTATGTGAAAATACCCCATGTATGTGTGTAACTTGAAATACTAAATGTCATCCTCATACCCCTGTCTCCTGCCCCTCAACTGAGCTGCTGCACCTTGCTTCCCTCTGCCTCCCCCACCAGGCACAGCCAGTGCTCCCTGTTCTAGTCTCCACAGACAGGACTGTTGTGCTCTGCTAAGCCCTAGAGTCCCAGGGCCTCTGCCTCCACAGTTGGGGCTGCTGCACCATGCTTCCCAGGGCCACCAAAGTTGGGGCTTTTGCTGCACCCTGCTACCCACTTTCACTGCTCTACATGAGCAGGGCCACTGCATCACATGCATTCAGTCTCACAGTCAAGGCTGCTGTGGCCATTTGTACCCTAGAGCCCCATCACACCACAGCTAGAACTGTGCTGCACCCTGCTACCCTGTGTCCCTTCTCTATAACACAAGATGAAAGTGTTTTTTTTCATTTTGTCTTTCAAGCAGCATGGGAAGTGTACCCAAGGATCAGACTCTGATGGCAGAGAGCTGCATGTTGCAACAACCCTAACTGTGGAAGCAAGAGGCTCTGTGATGCAGCAGGGCACAGTGGTGGCAGGGTGCAGATGACAGCACGGTGCAGAAGCCTTGACTGGGGTACTACACAGTGGGGCATCAGGGTACAATAGCCCTGACTGCGAGACAGAGTGCACGTGTTGCAGCAGCCCTGTCCATTTAGGGCAGTGGATGTAGGCAGTAGGGTACAACAAAGACCCCACCTTTTGGTGGCTGGGGGTAGCATGGTGCAGCAGCCCCAACTGTGGAGGCAGAGGCCCTGGGACTCCAGTGCTTAGCAGAGTGAAGACTGGAACAGGGAGCACTGGCCATGCCTGGTGGAGCGACAGAGGGAAGCAGGGTGCAGCATCCTTAACTGAGGGGCAGGAGACAGGGGCATCAGGATGACATATAGTATTTCTAGTTACACACATACATGATGTATTTTCACATGGAATCCCTCAGAGAACTGAAGTTTGTGAGTTCATATAACATATGTTCCTGAAATAGCAGAGTGTGGCAGATACCTGTTTGTTAATCTGATATATCAACAATATTGTTCTCATATGGACATGTTCATGGAGGCTACATCAAAGACACACTACTTCTGTGACTTAACAAACTTTACATTTATTTTATAACCATTGAACAGTCCTGTGTTATTTTGCGAGACAACAAAGCAGAGTTTTGATGTGACAGTATTGACTACTGTTATACAGACAGGTGATTTCTCACACATAGCCATTTATATCACTTCAGTGCACCACTGAAACACAAAGAACCAACTCTTTATGGGAACAGAATGATAGATTGTAAACCAATCAATCTAAACACAACCTAGATGGGCTAATAACACACTTGGAGTAAAGACAATTAGCCCTAACAGATTGTTTTGACTGGAAAGGGGGGTTACTAGTGGGGTACCACAGGGTTCAGTATTAGGACCGGTCCTCTTCAATGTCTTATAAGCGACATTGCAGAGAGACTGGAAGGAAAAGTATGTCTCTTTGCAGATGACACAAAGATCTGCAACAGAGTTGATGCACAAGGTGGGATGGAAAGGATGAGAAGTGACTTGACAAGGTTAGAGGAATGGTCAAATGTTTGGCAGCTTAGATTCAATGCTAAGAAGTGCAAGGTAATGCACTTGGGGAAACAAAAACCCAGGGGAAGAGTACACAATGGGGGGGGGGTGAGATACTAATAACAACAAAAATGGAAAGGGACCTGGGGGTAGTCATATCAGATGGTCTGAAGGTGGGAAAGCAATGTGAGAAGGCAGCAAGGAGGGCTGGGGAGATACTGGGATGCATAGGGAGAGACATCACCAGTAGAAAACAAGAAGGTATTATCCCCTCTGTATAGACAGCTGGTGAGACCCCATCTGGAGTGCTGCATGCAGTTCTGGAGACCCAGTCTCCGCAAAGACATAGACAGGATGGAAGCTGTCCAGAAGAGGGCAACTAAAATGGTGCAGGGTCTGCAAGAGAAGCCATATGAGGAGAGACTAAAGGAGCTTAATATGTATACCCTTAAGGAAAGAAGGGAGAGGGGGGACATGATAGAAACTTTCAAGTACCTCAAGGGAATCAACAAAGTCCAAGAGAGCAGCTTCTTTCAAAAAAAGAGGTGTACAAGAACAAAGGGGCACAATTTGAAGATGGGGGGGAGGTGACTCAGAGGTAATTTAAGGAAGTATGTTTTCAAAAAGAGGGTTGTGGATGCATGGAACAGCCTTCCGGAGGAGGTTGTGGAGTCAAAAAACAGTGGTGGAATGCAAGCATGCATGGGACAGTCATAAGGCAATTCTAGGGGTTGGGGGTAGGAAGAAATAGGCTGCTTGTTAACTAGGATCTGCAGCTTATCCATTAGGTAGGGAAATGGGCAGACTGGGTGGGCCAAGCGGTCCTTATCTGCCATCAAATTATATGTTTCTATGAAAGTGCAACAGCTTCTTAAGGCAATTAGGGACATAATTGCAACAGCAACAGGCTAGAAAAGTATGATGTCATTGCTCACTGACAGGGAAAGCAATATCTTCAGTTTCTTCACTGTTTTCAGTTACTGCAGAGCACATTAACAGATGCTGATTTAAAGAAAACCACATAACAAAACAGCATGATATTTTTTCAGAAAACACTAGTCATGACACAGGGACTTGACTCCAAGTTTTTATTGGCAATCTGTAAATCTTTTTCATTTGATCTTTAAATGGAAGGTCCCTAGTGAGTCTCTTCTCCCAAGTACTAGAGAAGGTTTGTACCACAGTATTATGAATGCAGCTTTTGGATCCAAAGTGGTTATTCCAAATTGTCTGCAGATTCGTGCTCAGTTGATTCTCTCACAATTAACAAATGACAGAATCCCTGTCTTTGCATGGGATGTTATGTGGTTGTGCCTGCATGGCAGATTGGGTGTCTGAAATAATCATAAACACAAAAAAGATTCCTGATAGATACTGTTTAAGACCTGACTGTGTTAATATTTTGGAGACACAGGAACACCTTTTTTTTTGACTGTCCCTTTACTGTTCAGTTCTGGGCCTACCTGGATAAACACTGGAACTGTAATCTCTTTAATAACTAATAATAATAATAATAATACATTTTATTTTTAGGGTGCCTTATCCAAAGCCAAGGCGCCTAACAATATAAAATCAAACAAACATCAGTTCAATTTAAAATCAAATAAAGATGAATCAAAAAATCAATTAATTAACTGAGAAGGCTTGGTGCCATAAAAAGGTTTTTAAGCCTTGCTTAAATCCCTCCACAGTTGTGCACTCCCGCAACCGACGAGGTAGAGAATTCCAATGCGTTGGAGCAGCATACACACATGCTCTTGCACCAGATGATTTCAAGTTCACCCTTGGAATCTCTAGCAACCCCTCATCAGCCAAGTGGAGTGATTGACCAGGGCAGTAAGGGACCAGGATCTCTTTCAGATAGTCCGTGCCCAGTCCATGAAGGGCTTTAAAAGTCAGTAAACTGACTTTATAGGTTCTTCGCCACTCTACTGGCAGCCAGTGCAGTTCACGCAGCACCAGTGAAATATGACAGGACTGAGCAGATCCTGTCAAAAGCCGGGCTGCCGCATTCTATACCAGCTGCAAGTGATGGATTTCTACCCCAGAAAGCCGTAGGCAGAGGGAGTTGCAATAATCCAAGTGCAAGGACACAAAGGTGTGGACCAGAGTAGGAAGGTTTTCAGACGGAACCAGATGCCTAATCCTGGTGATATTCCTAAGATGATAGAAGGACATTTTGATGACAGCTGACACCTGGGGATGCAGGTCAGCCCATCATCAAAAATTACCCCCAGGTTACACACCTGTTCAGAGGTTGGGAATGAAATGCCACCAAGAAAAATTCCAGAGGGCGCACCAAATCCCGACCCCCTTATCCGGTGATCTGGGTTCACAACCAATACCTCAGTTTTTTCTGAGTTCAACTTCAGCCAACTGGAATCCAGCCACTCCTGGATTTCTTTCAGACAGTTATTAAAGACCGAGAGTGCTCCATCCAGGTCAGGTGTGAAAGAAAGGTAGAGCTAGATATCATCTGCATAGCAGTGAAACCTCAACCTATACCTTCTTACAATGTCTCTGAGGGGTAGCATGTACACGGCAAACAACATGGGTGACAACACAGATCCCTGGGGCACCTCACATGACAGAGGAATTGGGCCTGAGGAATTAACCCCAGACACCACTCTCTGTGTTCTACCCATTCCCGACAGTCCACAATTTGTGCCCCAGGCATCCTATCAACACCCCATGGTCCACGGTGTCAAAAGCTGAAGAGAGATCCAGAAGCACCAAGATGGTACGATTCTTCTGATCTCTCAACATCAGGAGATCATTGAGCACCCAAACTAGTGCTGTCTCAGTACTGTGCCTCTTATGAAAACCGGACTGGAGCGGTTCATAGATGTCATGGATAGTCAAATGGTCTTCCGGCTGTGCTGCCACTACTTTCTCAATCACCTTCCCTAAAAAAGGGAAGGTTAGAGATGGGTCTGTAGTTTGCATGGCAGTCAGTGTCCAGGGTTGCTTTCTTCAAGAGTGGTGTCACCACTGCCTCTTTCAGGGAGCTAGGAAACTCTCCAGATTCCAAGGAGCACCAGACTATCTGTGCAAGGACCAGACCAATGGCATTGATACAACCGAAAATTAGGGAAGTTGGTCCAGGGTCCTGAACGTTACATAACTTACATATGATTCATTGATTTGGGGTATTGTTCCAAATCAGTGGAAACATTATCATGTTGGGACCCTACAAGTTCTTTTTGCTTTGCTTAAATATTATATGTTGCAAGCACACTGCAGTTGGGTTTTACCACAGCAGTTATTATCTCCCATGACCATCTTTTTTTTTATACAAATTATTTCTTCGCTCCCTTGCCTGAGGAACTCTCTCCAGCATCTGCCTAACCCACTCTCTACCTCCCGCTGTGGCGACTGCAACTACTCTCTCTCTCCAACTAGGCTACACCCCAGGATCTAAGCCCCCATGGGGAAGGGCTGCCCTATCCTCCCAGGACACTCTATCTATAGTGTAGTGAGCCTGTTGGAGTGGAGGGCCTGGGAGAGTGAGGAGCCCAGCGTTGAGAGTGTGGAGCTGGCAGCACTGCCTTCGCCTATCCTTTGGAGCTTTTTTTTTCCATTTTTCCTCCATTTCCCCTGATGCTCGGTCATGCAATGGCGTCAATGGCACTAGTGCCAATGCCTGCTGCAACAACTCCTACGCCAGTAATGTGGCGATGCAAACTTGGTTTTCCCAGTCTCTACAGAGTGGCCCTCGTGTGGACGCAATCCCTCAGATCCTCCCGAAAGAGAGCAGTCCTCCGGATGCTCAATCTCTTACCTCCCCTGCCGACCCCTGATGACCCGAGCTCATTCCTGAACCCGGGTAGTGTGAGGTATGGTATCCAGCTTCTCAACCCTCAGCGCCACCGGGCCGGCCTCCCCTGACCATCTTAACAAGTGTTACTGCAGCATGTTTGAAACAAGGATGTTTGTACTTTCTCAAAACCTAAGGTTACTCATCTTTGGAAACATTGTTTAGTCCTTATTACTCTTTAATGGGAGTTGTATTTAGAGCATTTACTGTTTGGATCCTTACAATATATTATGTTTTTTTTTTTCTTCTCTCTTTGACTAACAAACTGGTGTTCATGAAGCCTGATTAGTGTTTTTATGTGTTTTTTTCTTTGTACTTAATTTCTTGCCTCTTTATGGATCATTGTACTTTCTTCCAAAAAATACCCCCACTCTTACAATAAATGTCACATGACCTTAACTCATAACTGAATTGCCATCAACGATGGGTAGACCGAACCTAGGTTTAAGGTCTCATCTGAAGGATAATACCACAACAGTGCTATACCCCCCAGTGCTGCACTACAGTGTCAATGCACAGTTCACTACATTGTCAATCAACTGCCTCGCACTGGTTCACAAAAACGTATACTTTGCTATGAATGATAGGAAAAAAATGGGTCAGTGTTTATGGATCTGACTATGGCTGTTCACTTAGCAAACCTCAAGTAATTGTTATTGAAATTGGCTTGATTGGAATTGAATCAGAGTTATATAAACTTGAGTTTTCTACTGGTAACTTAAGTAAGAGTCTTCAAAGTTTATTATAAAATTAAAACAAGCACATCCCTACTCAGTTAATGAGATGAAAATATATGAATCACAGAGCACCAAATGTTTCATGCCTGATGCACTTGGTGCTTTATTTAAACCATTTTGTCAGCTTTTTTGCCAAATTTGCCTGAAACCTCATTTTATAAGAACAACAAACACTTCAGGATGTTGCTTGTACCACCACAACTGCTCTTGTGGGAGCAGAAAGTACTAAGCCTGTAGCCTCATGTCCTGCTGCACCCTTGGGTGTGTAGTTGTTGTAGCATAGCCAATGCCCCATCAGGTAATTTAGCTTAAATATCAGCTAGTCAGACATAATGGTGTCTTGTCATACCCACGGATGGTTTGTGACAGCTTTTGTTGAGCTACCTGCAACCTGTAAGGG
This sequence comes from Neoceratodus forsteri, assembly GCA_016271365.2. Taxonomy (NCBI): domain Eukaryota; kingdom Metazoa; phylum Chordata; order Ceratodontiformes; family Ceratodontidae; genus Neoceratodus; species Neoceratodus forsteri. The sequence continues at coordinate 650,439,269 of CM057450.1, read as the reverse complement.
TGCAAATGTTCTGCTGTCCTGTACTTTAATGATGCAATGAAATACATGAGTGGCAACAATGTGAATAGTATAAATGACCAGGGGAGGGACCTACTCCATTACAAAAATGGGTTGAATCAAACAAACATGCCCTTAATGGCAACAAAAATTAAGCAGTGATGTCTGGGTCCAGGCAAGAGTAAAGCAGAGCATAGACTCATTTGTGATCAGTTCTCTGGAGATACAAAACTCACTGTAGGACTAATAAGGTAAATATATATGCCATACCTGTGAGGATAAAAAAAGGCAAATATTTTCGATATTCTCAGGGTGGTCAGACCTACAGTGAGGATATCACATTTATCCTCACTGTAGGTAAATTTATCCACACAGTAGGTAGAGATTGGCTCATGTGGAACTCATTTGCATATTCAGCTGCAGTAGTGGTAGTAACTGTGTTCAAATGTGAATAACTTTAAAACTAAAAAATGATACCATGGTACTGTGAGCACGAAAGTTGTTCAGCACAAAAATATCTACAAAATGAGTGGTGTTTTATTTATGACTAACTTTTATTTTTTATATAATTAGCTGAAAAACAACAAAAAGTAAATTTTTTCACTTTTTTTAATGAACAAATGTGAATAACTTTAAAATGCAAAATTATAGCATGGTACTGCAAGCACGAAAGGTGTTCAGCACATAAATATCTACAAAATGAGTGCTGTTTTATTTATGATTAGCTTTTATTTTTTTATATAAACAAAAAAAGCAGAAAATGCTATTTTGTTTTACTCTTTTGATAAACAAATGTGAATAACATTAAAATGAAAAATGATAGCATGGTGCTACCAGCATGAAAGTTGTTCAGTGCAAAAATATCTACAAAATGAGTGGTGTTTCATTGATATATACCTTTTAGTTTTTTATAATTAGCAAAGAAACTGCGTAAAATTAAAATTTTTTAACTTTTTGCAACAAACAAATGCATATAATTTTAATATGAAAAATAGTAGCATGTTACTTTGTGGAAAAAGTTGATCAGGACAAAAATACCTACAAAATGAGTGGTGTTTCATTTATAGTTTTCTTTTAGATTGTTTATAATCGGCAAAAAATGGCAAGAATGTACTTTTTTTTTTACATTTTTTGAGATATGGCATAAATGAAATACACAACCCCCCCCCACTGGAAATAACACAAACGCTCCCTCCTGGAGCCGGATGGAATGGAACATGGCTGCTAGAGGTAATTAAATCTACCTCTTGAGCAGCTCCCTTGTGTGGGGGTGTTAGCCCGTCGACGCGCTATGCACGTCAACTGCCCCACCAGCCCCAGCCACCCTCCCACCCAGGGCCATCCCTTCATTTATTGGTCCCCCTGCCTGACATCACTTCCTGTCTGCTGTATTACTAAGTCCCCACTTTTCCATTTGCAGGTTACACCTGCTGGCCACTAGAGTGACTGGCCCACCCTCACCTTAAGCTCTGCTATCTGACTTCCTCCCCCACCACTTCCTAGAACCTCCCCCACTGCCTGTGCCACTTCCCCTTCTAGAACCCATACCTACCTCTGCCCATACCTCTCCCAGCACCCAGCCCCACAGCTTGCCCAGCATCCTACTCCTAACTACACCCCCAAACCTACACCCAGTGACCACTAGGAGTCACTATTACGCACCCTGTTTTCAGCCCTAACCCTGACTGCATCAGACCCACTAGAACATGGATCTCTGCTCCCACCCAGGCACTCCTCTAGCTGCCCTGAGCAAGAGTTGAACCTGGTACCCTGTCCAACAGAGTCCATGACACTACCACTAATCCAAAGTGGTATCCACGTTAGTTGGAACTCAACCAAAATACTTCTACCTTCCTACCTTATGGCTGCTACTAGAACCATGTTAGTCCACCTCCTCCTAAAATGCCTCCCCTTCATCCTCCTGCTAGTACCCTTGTCCCACCAGTCAGTCACCCCTCCTGGCTCACTGGTACCCGCACCAACAATTCATGTTGAATTAGTTAGATCTCACCCCACACTGTGCATGTTCACTAGCCTACAGCACCCATCCCCTGGGTACCTCCCTGCTGCCTCCCCAGGCTCCCCCTGGCATTTAATCATTCTTGCCCTCCCCACCTGGCAAACCCTTCCCATCCCCTGTTCCCTTAGGGTCCCCTCCCCATCCACTCACACCCGTTGGAAGCCCACACATCATCGCCCTCCGGCTAGAGCAGTTATCCTCCTTCTACTCCTTATAGGCAATATACATCCTAACCCAGGCCCCACCCATACCAACCCACCAGGTGGGCTCCCTGGTCTCACCATTGCCTCTATGAACATACGCAGCATATTGAAAAAATATGATACCCTCCAATGCTGGGTCATGTTACATAAACCGGATGTCATTGCACTGGTGGAAACCTGGCTTTCAAAGTCCACCCCTGACTCCTCTGTCTCCCTCCCTGGCTACACCTTATACCGGGAGGATCGTGTGGGCAAATGTGGGGGTGGCTGTGCAATCTATGCCAAGGATACACTCATCGGCCAAGCACTCCCTGCTCCAGCCCTTGCTAGCGGGGTGCAGGCCCTTACCCTTAAACTTATTCCAGACACCTCCAAGGCCCCCCTTTATCTCACCTCTGCCTACATTCCCCCTAAGAACCAAAACCCGGCATTGTTATCCTTAACGGATTATCATGCCACCCTCCCTCACAAGGCAGAACAAGTCCTTGTGGGGGACCTTAACGTGAACTGGTTCAGTGCCACCTCCGCCTCTGCCTGGGACTCCTTCGCAGCTATTGATTTGACACAGCTCGTTTCCCAACCCACTAGAGTAAACCCTAAGAATGGCACCAGCACCCTCCTAGATGTAATCATCACCAACCACCCCAAAAAGATCCTGGACATCCAAGTCTTCCCCGACTCATTCAGTGACCACTCCCCTATCCTATTCTGCTGGGGAACCCTCTCACCCAGACCCACAGCTCCGCCCACACAGCGCCGGTGTTTCAGACCAGGTGGGCTGAGAAACCTCAAGGAACTTCTTACTCAGATAAACTGGTCCCCCATTCACCATGCCCCTGACATAGATACTGCCCTTGCCCTCTTTTCCCAAACCTTTAACCGAGCCTGTGACCTCTTCGCACCCATCACGGCTGCTTGGACCAAAAAACACAATGTGCCCTGGAGTACTCCTGCCCTATTACAACAGCTCAAGCATAGGGATAACCTATGGCACCGGGCCTTAGAATCAGGCTGAATGACTGACAGACAGGCCTATAATGCTGCACAGATTAAGTGCACCCGGGCCATCCGTAAAGCCAAAGCTGATCATTACCAGGCCACTCTCACCTCCTCCTGGGGATGTGCCCATACTTTCTGGGACAATGTCAAACAATTAAATGGGAGTGCACGCTCCCCTCCCCCATCCCAGATCACCATGGATGGCACATCAATTACGGACCCAGTAAACATCGCAAACTACCTCAACACAGCCTTTACGGACCTGAGCTCCGTCCTCCCCAGTAATTTCTTTGACTCGCCACCCTCCCTACCTGCTCCAGCCCTCCTACACCCCTGCTTCCACCTGCATAGGGTAACTGCCCAGGAAGCCAGACCCCACCTGGTCAGAGCACTAAAAAGCAATAATCCAGGTGCAGACTCGCTTGACCCCAGAATTCTCCGTCTGGTTCTGGATCAGTTTCTTGCCCAACTTACTAGCCTTCTCAACAAATCCCTCTGTCTGGGGCAATTCCCAACTGCATGGAAGGCTGCCATTGTCACCCCCATTCACAAAGGTGGTGACAGGTCTGCTGCAGGGAACTACCATCCAATCTCCATACCCCCCCTTTCCAAAACACTAGAGAAGCTGGTTGCCACACAAATCTCTGAATACCTGACCAAATACAACATCCTCTGCCCAGAACAGCACTGTGTCCATGCTGGTCACAGCACCGGCACTGCACTAGTTGAATTCTCAACCTTTCTACACTCCTCTCTGGACTCTGGCTCCCTAGCCGGAGCAGTGTTCATCAACCTCTCAAAGGCATTCGACACTGTCTCTCACCCCCTCCTGCTGGATGCCCTCTGCCACATTGGCTTCGCCACTGGGCCTCTTGCATGGTGCACCAGCTATCTATCTGCCCGCTCCCAATGTGTCAGAATTAATGGGGCACTTTCCAATACTAGTCCCATCCATTCAGGAGTTCCTCAGGGATCCATCCTGGGACCTCTACTCTTCTCTCTCTATCTTAATACCCTGCCCAGTGCATGCACTGGGAAAATTCTGCTGTATGCAGACAATGCCATCATATTTGCCACCCACCGTAACCCTATCTCCCTCCAAGACTCTCTACAACTATCCTTTAATGATGTTGAAACCTGGTTTGAAGAGCACAGACTGGTCATTAATCTCAAAAAAAACAAAGACAATGCTCTTTGCCCACCCCCAAAACAAAGCCAGCAACTTCCCACTCCATATCCTCCCCGGGTCCAAACAGCCTCTTGAGCAGGTCCACTCCTATAAGTACCTTGGGGTCTCCTTTGATTCAGCACTCACCTACCACACCCACATTGATGCACTTGCCTCAGCCACTAATGTGCGACTTGGCATCTTATACCGACATAAAAACTGTCTCCCCCAACTGCCCTCCGTATAGTGGTCACTTCCTCTATACTGTCCCTGGTTGACTATGGCCTCCCAGTATACAGTGCTGCTGACACAACCGCCCTCAATAAAATTCACCTCATCTTAAATAAAGCATGCAGGCTAATCACTGGGGCCCCCAGGATAACGCACTCTTGCCAGCTCTATGACATGGCTAAACTGCTTAATCTGGATGAACGTCTTTGCTACCAAACTTGCTTAACAAAAAAAACCCTTCTAGGACTCTCCCCACCTGGGCTGACAGCCTTGCTCCAACAAGCCCAACCCTTGGTCTGCACACGGTCCTCCTGCAAGGCCACTCTTCTGGTCCCAAGATCCAGAACATCCCATGGACAGAGATCCTTTTGCTTTAGAGCTCTGTCCTGGTATAACTCACTCCCTGCCCCCATCTCAGATGCCCCCACAATTTCCAAATTCAAACTCGCACTTAGAAGCCAACTATTTAACACACGAAGCTGCACCTGTATATAACTGAGTCGCTGCGCACAGTGCCCTGACAATGCCCACTGGGCAACATCCACTCCACATTGCACTAATCCTCATTCATTGCTGTTTATACTGCTTTGACCTTGCTACATCTTGCAAACTTGCTTATCTGCTGACCGGATGTAGTCACTGGTACTTGCTACCATTAATCCAAATGCTGTAACCAAAATTCAGTTGTCTCCTGTGCTTGCTACCATTAATCCAAATGCTGTAACCAAAATTCAGTTGTTTTTCTGCATCATATGTAAGTCTGTTATGTATTGTCCTCACTGTGACGAGGTACCTTTGGAAATGAGCCTCTGGCTCAAAGGTTATAAACCGATTTCTCAAATAAATAAATAAATATTGTCGATATTTTTTGTTCTTGTGCCAGTTGACTCCATAACATCACTCGTGGCTTTGACACTCGTGATGTTATCAGGTCAACTGGCACTCGAACAAAAAATATCAACAATCTATCCAGTAGGGGGGTTGTGTATCCCATATATATAAATATATTTATATTATGGTAGCACGGTAGTGCTACCATAGTTAGGGTTGAGGAGCCATTTCTATGTTAAACCTCAAAACTTTGCACCTTAATAACTTTGCAACTGTTTGATGGATTTGGCTGAAATTCAGAATGCACAATCAAGAACCATAGGCCTTGGAATCTGCCAAGTTTTGTACTGGTTGGATACACGGCTGCAGAGTTATTAAGCGTGATTTTTATGCGCGTTTAAGCTTTTTCTGGAATTCTACGGTTGCGTGTACAGGTCGCACAGTTTGGGCGACCGGCCTGAAATCTTCAGGGAATGTGCAGCTGGGGTCTCTGATGTGCCTTTCAAAGATTTGGTGAAAAAATATTAAATGGTTCAAAAGTTATTCAAAAAACAATTTCCCATTATAAGTCAATGGGAAAAGTTAACAAAAAGTTCAACACTTTCGCAAATGCATTTTTACTTTCGCAAATGTGCCTGTTACTTCCGCAAATCGGCCATTTTGTTTTCAGTTGGTGATCAGAAAAATGCTTGGCATTTAAATTTGGGACCCTCTAGCAACCTAATTCTTTTTGTAGTCACCTAGTCGGACCCTGAGGATGCTAGCCATGTCTTTATTTTGGGGTAAAACACCCCAGAAATATGTTTTTCAAATTTCTGGAAAAAGTACTTTTGCAAAGTACTTTCGTGTCATGAAAGTGTTGCAAATGTTTATAAGCTTTAAATTGCGACAATAGTTTCTAGTCTGTGGGAAAATAACAGCAATTCTTTGGCACTACACTGCAAAGAACGGTTGGGAGTTTTGGGCTGAAATTTGGAGGGAGATGAGCCGACATCTCACAGATGTGCCTTTCAGTGTTGTATTGAAAAAATATTACATGGCAGCAAAGTTACGGTACTCAAATTTGACATTTTTCCCATAGGATAACATTATGGCGTCCGACGCATTACAAGGAATCCTTTGGCACCCTGCTGCAAAATAACGGTTTGGTCTTTTTCCTGAAATTTGGAGGAAGACAGCCAACAGCCCACAGATGTGCCTTTCAGTGGTTTGGTGAAAAAATATTACAGGAGGCAAAGTTATGGCACTCAGACTTCTCTTTTCCGTGGGATAACATTCTGGCGTGCCGTGCCTTTCAGAGCCCGTATCTCGAAGCGGTGCGAGATCGGACTTTCGATGAAAAAACTTAGCCCCACAGTGGGGCTAAGTACAAAACAGCCAGGACAGTCATAAATCATATGACTTTTAAATTTTTTTTCTACGTCGTACGGTTCCTGAGATAAAACCTATCTAGTATTCCATGTCCTCATTTTCTGCTCCGATACCCATTATTATGCATACATTCTTTGTACTCACTGTCTTTCTCTATTCAGCTTTTGGGGAAAACCAGCCTGTGCACTTACATTACTGTTACCGTTGCCCTTTCCGCTTGCGGTTCCGTGCCCGTTTCACTTACCGTTGATGTCTACATCACCATGTGCGTTATCCTTTGCGTTTTCATTTACGCTTGCATTTCTGTTATTTTTTGCTATTTGTGTCTACAGTACTGTTTCTCTTTCTGTTTCACTTTGCGTCACCATGCCCATTGACATTTCCGTTTGCAGGCACCATGTTACTATGTGACAACATATCACTTGGCAGACCGTTCCCGTCTATGCCACCGTGTGCGTTACCTTTTCTGTTCTCATTCATGCTTACGATACCATGTGCGCCACTGTTAGCGCTTCTGTTTGTGTTGCTGTTCCTGTTACTATGCCACAAGACATCATGTGTCGGGAGTGTGGGGCCGCATTACATTCACTATTTCTCATTATCATTCTCAAAAAGAAGGGAAATTAGAGGCAAAAACTCCATTTAATGCATTAGTTAGAGTTGTTCCTCAGTGACAAAAGTGAGGAAATTCACTATTAGGGTTGAACACCCTAACTCCGAAATTCACCCCCCCCAGCACCACACACACACAGACACACACACACACATATGCAAGTATGGGGGAGGACCAAGTCAACACAACCAATGACAGACATCCAGCAGCAGGTGACAGAAATAACAAACAATTGTCTAAATTTACTACAAGACATCCCCACCCACCTGACCAGGTACTGCATGCTCAATAATAGATGGGGATTAAAATTATTGGAAGTCCATCAAATATGATTCTGAAAGATATTGATCTGTATTCTTTTTTCAACCACAGGTATTTGCCTCTTCTCTGTGGATTGATAGGGCTGTCAAATCAAAATAATTTAGATCAGGTCCAACATCAAACAAACTATTATGTGACTCTTGATGAATTCTCACCTCTAGCTCATCCAGCTCCATTTATTTAACATTTTCTGGTTTCTCCAAATCCTTAATTTCCAGTAACAGTGAATTGTGCAGTGACGTTGCATTAGATAAAATGTGTCCTTGTACAGTACACAGGCCATGCAATCTCTGTACAGCATAGAAAGACATGCAGTCTATACAATATCTCAGACAAAGGCTTCCTGAATTTTTATATGGTGGCTGGCTGAGGAGGTGAGAGGTGCTATGTGCAGATCACTGTATGGACTCCCCCACAGCAGTGCTTCAGATAAGGAGGGGGAGGGGTTGGCAGGGTGGGTGGTCAGTGTCCACAGTTCAGGAGGCTGCAAGACACCAGGAAAAGATTACATTTTTATGGGGACTGGGGTTGGTTGGTGGGAGGTACCACTATATGCCAGGGAATATGAGTTATTTTGTTTTAGTGATTTTTCTGTATTTATTGGATGCCTAGGAACTAACCATCAGTTATCTTCAGTGCTATCAAGCAGGGCCAATGATCAGAGAACTGGGGGAACACTGGGTGTCAGGGGTATCATTTCACATGTACAGGCTGATGATCAGAGAGTAGGAGGGACCACTAGGCACTAGGTAATTGTTTCTTTCACTGGTGCTGTGCACAGAGGATGGGTAACCACTGGCTGCCAAGACATATATATTTTTTTGTGTGGCCAGGGATCAAAGACCATGTAAGACCACTGGCAACCAGGGAACCTACTGTTGTTTATGAGGTTAAGATCAGATATACAGAGGGACCACTAGATCCCAGGGGGTTCTTGTATGAATACAGGTATGGTGATCAGAGGGCAGGGGTACCATGGACCTCCAGGACTTCTCATTTTACATTATGGGATGGCAATCAGAGAGTGGGTGGACCACAGACCATCAGGGCTTATTATTTTGCAGTACAGAATAGTGATTGGAGGTTTGGGGTCCACTTGGCACCAGGGACTATTTAACCATGATATGGGATAGTGATTGTAGGGTGGGGACCATGGACCACAAGGGGGCAGGTGTTCTTCCCAATGGCTGACTTGGTTGTTGGTTGTAGTTGCTCCACCAGCCACTAGGGTTGCCTAAACCAAGTTGGGCTTTTGACTGGCAGTATTTGTGCTGCACAAAGTGGCCTGTGCTTTCCCCTCTGTTCAGTGTAGATGGTCTGAATATCTTGCTGAATTGGTCATTCTGTCCCAACCCCCCTTTGCCCACCTATATTTATTATTTTTTGCGCAAATAATCACTGTAGTAAGTGTGGCAAACACCAACATAGAGGTGTCGATAGGGAGAAGGGCAGGGGTAAATGGAGAAAGTGACAAAGGCAAGAAGGACAGGGATTGGGCAAAAGGGAGTAAGGCCATCAGGAAATGGAGGGTAATGAGTACCAATGCCCATAGTCTGGGCAACAAGCTCCCTGAGCTGATGGCCTTAATGGAAGAGGGATGCCTGGATATCGTAGCAGTCACAGAAACATGGTACACAGAGAACCATGACTGGGATGTTAACATACCAGGGTACATAACCACAGGAGAGACAGGCAGGGAGAAGAGGGGAGGAGTAGCTCTCTATGTAAAGGAAGGATAAAAGCAACTGAACAAAAGAGTAAACAGGGAGGAGAGGAGGCACTGTGGGTCACCTTGGAGACTGGAAAGGCACCACAATCCGCACAGGGTTGTGTACAGACCCCATGTCAGGGGGAAGGAATGGACAAGGATATGATAGAAGGCATTCTTAGAATGGCAGAGAAAGGGGAGATACTGTTGATGGGAGACCTGAATATGTCAGATGTTAACTGGAGCACATTTGCTGCAGCCACATCCAAGAGCAGGGCCATTCTTGATGCCCTACAGGTGGCAGGCATTAGACAGCTTGTTTCAGAACCCACTCGTGAGGGAGCAATCTTAGACCTCACACTCTCAAACGGGGGCAGTGAGAGGATCTCAGATCTAGAAGTGGGTTGCCATCTGAGGACAAGTGACCATCAAACAGTGTGGTTCATGTTAAACTCAGCTACAGAGTCAAGCCATACAAAAGTGAGGGTACTGGACTTTAGGAGGGCTGACTTTGGCAAGATGGGAGAGTGCCTCAGAAAAGCACTAGCAAACAGGCTAGAAGGAGGTGTGGAGCAACAATGGGAATTATCAAAACTGCCATCACAGAGGCAACAAGCCTTTGTGTGAAGCAAATAAACAAATCAAAATGAAAGAAAAGCCACTATGGTTCTCAAAAGAGGTAGCTGTGAAAGTCAGGAAGAAAAGATAGCATTCCGGAGTATAAGGAAACAACACAGAAGGAGCAGGACAGAGAGCTGTACCAGTTAAGGCAGAAGGAAGCAGGGAGGAAGTAAGAATAGCAAAGGCCCAAACTGAGGAAAAGATAGCCAACTCAGTTAAGAAGGGGGATAAAACCTTTTATAGGTACATCAGTGAGCGTAGAAAGACAAAGGGAGGGATAGTGAGGCTGAATAGAATGAACGGTGGGTGGGCAGAGGGGGACAGTGAAAAAGCAGGAATACTGAATGAATATTTCTGCTCAGTATTCACAAAAGAGGAGGGGGAAGTGCCTAATCCAATTAACAGAAGCACTCTTGATAGGGGGGTCAATCCAAGTCCTTTCACAGAAGAAAGGGTTCTGCAAGAACTCCTAAAACTGAAGGTGGACAAAGCAATGGGTCCTGATGGAATTCACCCCAGAATTCTAAAAGAATTAAGGAGGGAACTAGTGAAACCACTGGCTACTCTTTTAATAAATCATGGGAGGATAGTGTGGTACCTGAGGACTGGAGGAAGGGAGGTGATGATTCCCCTCAAAAGTGGGACCAAGACAGAGGCAGGAAACTACAGACCTGTCAGTCTGACCTCTGTGGTAGGGAAAGTGATGGAGTCACTTCTGAAGGAAAGAATAGTTGAGTACCTAGAGGCCAGTGGAGCACAGGACCCAAGGCAGCATGGGTTCACAGCGGGAAGGTCATGTCAGATGAATCTAATAGATTTCTTTGACTGGGTGACCAAAGTAGTAGACCAGGGAGGGGCTGTGGACATTTTAGCAAGGCATTTGACGCAGTTCCACACAAAAGATTAATAGTCAAATTAACCAGCCTGGGAGTGGGACCCAGGGTGGTAGCCTGGGTAAAACATTGGCTGGACAACAGGACACAGAAGGTAATTGTAAATGGAGTCCACTCTGAAGAAAACGGGGTTACTAGTGGGGTACCTCAGGGTTCAGTATTGGGTCCAGTCCTTTTTAATGTCTTCATCAGTGACATTGCAGAGGTACTGGAAGGAAAAGTATGCCTTTTTGCAGATGACACAAAGATCTGCAACAGGGTTGCTACACAAGGAGGCGTGAAAAGGATGAAAAGGGACTTGGCAAGGTTAGAGGAATGGTCAGAAGTATGGCAGCTAGGATTCAATGCAAGAAGTGCAAAATAATGCACCTAGGAAACAAGAACCCAGGGGAAGAATACACAATGGGTGGGGAGGTAGTAACAACAACAAAAAAGGAAAGGGACCTGGGGATAATCATATCAGATGACCTTAAGGTTAGCAAGCAATGTGAGAAGGCAGTAGGGAGGGCTGGGGGTATACTGGGATGTATAGGGAGAGGCATCATCATCAGCAGAAAACAGGAAGCTGTTATCCCTCTGTACAGACAGTTGGTGAGACCCCATCTGGAGTACTGTGTCCAGTTCTGAGACCCCATCTCCATGAAGGACATAGACAGGATAGAGGCAGTCCAGAGGAGGGCAACTAAAATGGTGCAGGGTCTGCAAGAGAAGCCATGTGAGGAGAGACTAAAGGAGCTTAATATGTATACCCTTGAGGAAAGAAGGGAGAGGGGGGACATGATAGAAACTTTTAAGTACCTCAGTGGAATCAACAACGACCAAGAGGGTAGCATCTTTCATAAAAAGAGACTTGCAAGAACAAGGGGACACAATTCAAAGATAGAAGGAGGGTGGTTCAGGGGCAATGTGAGGAAGTATTATTTCACAGAGAGGGTAGTGGATGCATGGAACAGCCTTCCTGAGGAGGTTGTGGGGTCTAAAACTGTGGGAGAATTCAAGAATGCATGGGACAGACATAAGGCAATTCTTGTGGGGGGTAGGAAGAAATAGGCTGTTGGTTAACTAGGATCTGCGGCCCATCCTGTAGGTAGGGAAATGGGCTGACTAGATGGACCTAGCGGTCCTTATTTGCCGTCAAAGTCTATGTTTCTATGTTTCTATACACTAATCCTTTTAGAATGCACAACTGCCCCTTTTGAATATAGCATTCTGGCACAAACCCCTGGCAAATGGAGAACACTCACTTTGCCCACCAGGTAAATTCAACTCTATCCACTAGAAATAGTGGCAAGTTTTTTCTATAGGTCTATGACCTCCAAACTCATATCACTTCTATGAATCTATGAATCTATAAAGTAGAAGGACTAAAGCAATAAGAAAACAGAGTGCTGGCCCATGGATGAATGGTTCTAGCCCATGGATATATGGTGAGCAAATGACTAAATTAGCAATTAGTAATGCAATGCAGCATTTCCAAATTCTGGTAAAACAGAATGCATGGAATTTCTGAACATTCAGTCTAATTTCATAAAATCATGTCAGTAGCGGAATGTTTTTCGCAGATTAGAAAACCATGGTTGACACAAATCACTGATTCCTTCCCATAATCTATGGAAAATATTCCATAGTTTGCATAATTCATGGAAACCCATTCAGTGTTTTAACATTAAAATGATTTGTGGTACTCTGCTGAATTAAACAAAAATTGTAACAAGAAACATTTTGGAAGCAGAACTGTCATTCTGCACATATTCTACCAGAGCAATTCTACATTCTGCAAAGCTCTGCAAGGTTGGAGAAGGGCCTGTGTCTTTCAAATCCAAATAGCAGAGCAACAAAAATAACCCATAACTCTTAGAAATATGTAAATGACCACTACGAGAGAGGTTGTTCAGTTTTTCTTTGGTCACAAAGACTGAGGATACATTTTTATATCACCTGTACTGTACAGTAGGCAACCAATTCAAATTCAGCCAAGATGAACAGTAGCCAAAACTATTATCAGCCAAAGACTGTTCATTGGCTGCTTATGTGAATTGAGTTGTGATTATACTTCATGTCAGTCCTTCAAATAAAATAATAAAAAGTAAAACAATCATAAAACTCTTACAAACGAACTATAATCCTAAATATTAGGGGCCCCATATTCAAAAGTCCCCTTCAAACTCTCACAAGTGCCTGCGCCATGCACCTGAGATGCACTGGCCCAAAATAATGAGACAATCAGAAGATGCACCATGAGGTGCACTCGTGACTGTCTGGCTGAATATCCCAGAGATGCACAATTGCAGAGTGGGAGACGCATGGTGCAGCAAGTGAATTTAATCCTATGTGGATCATGGGGAAATGTGCAAACCAAAGCCACTTGTGTGGTGCACAGAGTTGCAATATTCAGCCTGGATATGCAGATGACCTCATTGCACATTCCATGCTCATCTTCACATACACAGCTCATTACTGGGATGTATTCAGTCCATTTGCATATCCTGGGCATGCTCAGTTGCAACTGTGCAGGGCTGCCTCGCCACTCCAGAAAGGTGAACAAGAGGTACTTTAGCCTATCAGGCAGGTGTAATGGACTGCTTGTGTGTGGGTCGGTGGATTGCATTTCCCTACATACAGTGATATTACCCATAGCCATGCACACAAGGTCAGATTGGGGTGCAAGGGGCCTACCTGGGCAGTGGACACAGAGGTTCACCTGGACATGCAACAGGAGAGGGCACAGTGTGACACAGTCTGACTGGAATATCAAATATATAAGATACACCAGCTCCATATGCAGTGTACAGTCACCTGCAGTGTCCCTCCATATGAGTAGAACTTGGTGATGACTACAAGGAATGGCAGTGTGCAAAGGGTGACCAAGTACACAAGAGGGTGGGTCCCACTTGTGTGCACCTATGGTGTACCATTGTAGGTGTGTGCCACAGGCGAGTCCCTGGTCTGTGCCAGGCTACCACCCATCCGCCAGACTACCTGGACACCATGCCCCAGACAGCATCGGTTTACCTATGCAGACGCGACAACAGTGTTGTCAACATTCGGCACAGTGGCATCCCCAATGTTGACAGGTGAAATTTTGCCTGTCAGACATCAATCTGTGTTTCTATTGGTGACTGTGCCCCTAAATCCCCATGTGGTGGACTGTGCTCCTGTGCACCCCCTCTATAGACTTCTAACTCTGAGTCAGAGTTAACATGAAGGGGGTAAAACTCAGCAAAAGGGCAATATTTCACTGGTGGAGCCCCCACAGCAACATTTTTGAAACTTGTTGAAAATGTCACTGTGGGGGATTTCACCAAAGGGGTTTCACCCTTCTGTCTGTACACTGACAGCACCTTGGGTGCATGCCACAGCCAGATGGAACCCTGCATGCTACATGGGTGCATGCCATGGCCTCCAGTACATTTGCTGCACTGTGACTGTCCAGTTCACTGGTGTGTCTTGGGAACACCCACCAGTAGTGGCATGTGGCTGCTGGGTCTATATCCAGGGTGCAGTGTGGGGGGTTGCTTCCTGGACAGTGCTGGAGGTGACATAGCACCTGTGGCTCAGGGTTCATCCATCCTGGCATGACTGCTGTGTGTGGGCGCCTGAGGCATGTCCTGGTGCACCTCCAAGGGCTGTCATCAGATGGCTTGCCTACAGTTCTGTGGCCTGCCTGTGGGTGTCTTTTTCCATACCTAAGAGTTCTATGATGTTGTAGAATCTCTAATACGGAAACTCAGTCTTGTTTGTGCTCATTTACCTACTGTATCTGTGATTTTATATAGTAGATAGTGAGGGGCTTGTAGCAGCAGAGTGTGAGGCCACCATAAAGAGAGCTGCACTTGTAACTAGAAAGTTCCCAGTCAGGAGCAGGAAGCAGCATGAGTTGCAAGTAAGTGAAACTTCTCTCTCAGCTAATGTTAAAGTTCCCCAAAGGACCTATTGATCCAGGTTTTCTGGGCAAGAGGCAGGAGCTGCCAGACAGCTAAGCCACACTGTAAATGAAAGTTAAAGTGCCCCAAGGGGCTTAATACAGTGGGTGGGGTAGGAGGATGGCTGCAAGAAGTGTAAAGGGAGCTGCACAGGAATTTAAAACTGCTTGACTCTGGTGCACAGCTGTACAGTGGCTCAAGGCTAGCAATGAAAAAGTTGTAGTATAGTAGTGACGTAGCTGCAATGCTACAAATTTCTTGACCTTCGAACTATAGTACAATAGCTTTCGAGGCTGTATCATTTCCCATTAAGAATAACTTCTCACTGTCTACTATATGGTTCTTACTGATAATCTGAAAATGTTTTAAAGGTTCAAGTTTGACCAAAGAGTGGTTGGTTTCATTTTAGCAGTAATAATAACAGTAATAGTAAACGGAGTCCACCTTGAAGAAAGGGGGTCACTAGTGGGGTACCACAGGGTTCAGTACTGGGTCCAGTCCTTTTTAATGTCTTTATAAGTGACATTGCAGAGGGATGGGAAGGAAAAGTATGCCTCTTTGCAGATGACACAAAGATCTGCAACAGGGTTGATACACAAGGGGGCATGGAAAGGATGAGAAGGGACTTAGCAAGGTTGGAGCAATGCTCATTTATCAAGTCTAGGATTACAAATACCTTTGAGCCTTGGCTCTTTTACAAAGGTTCCACATCAGAGAAATAGATATGGGGGACATCAAGACAGACATTACAACAATGTGGACATTGCAAACAGATTACAGATTAATACAATTCAAGGGTAACATTGTAAGCAAGGCAGCCAGCAGCATTTGTCAGAGAAAATAGACAAGAGATAAGAAGTGCCAGAGTCATAGGGAGAGGGAAGGGGGGAAGAAGAAATGTAGGTAGGGTGGAGAGAGGGTGAAAAGTGCAGCATTGGGTATACCAAGATGTGAGGGTAGAATCTAGTGAGGAGGGAAGGGGGGACCACTAGAGCAGGCAGGGAAGTGGAGAAACAAGGTTAAGTTGGGCAGTCACAGGAGCTGTTGGTAGTGAGATAGTCCCAGAGCCTAGTTTTCAACATACCAATTGTCAGGGCAAGGAGATGGTGGGGCTGAGGCTATTGAACCAGAGTGGCGCTCGATAAGCAAAAGAACATTGTCCCTGTGAAGTGTGACAGTGGGGGACTTTCAGTAACTGTAGTGTGGATTGCCGAAGGCACCGTTTTTTGGTTCGGCGTTGTAACAGAGTTGAGACCCCAGAAGGTGCAAGGCCAAGGTAGATTTTTTTCACCATGGAGCAGGTGAGAAACTTTATGCGGTTTGATAGTTGGAGCCAGACGGTCAGGGTGTACAGGTCACATGTGTGGGTGAGACGGTGAGCACCAGTGATGAGCCGACTTGCCTTATTCAAGGCAGTGGAGAGGCATCTAAGGGTTGTGGCTGTGGCCAAGCAATAAATGATGAGACCATAGTCTATAACAGAGATCACAGAACTCAGGACTGCAACCTTCAAAGCTTCTGGCGTGAGGTGTTGTCTGTGTTTGTAGAGGAGACCAAGCCGTGTATTAGCAGCTCTAGCTACATTATCTACATGAGGTTCATAGGAGAGATTAGGGTCCAGCTGTATCTCTAAGTATTTGAAGGATCCCACCTGATCTAGAGTGTTCCCCTGGGTGGTGGAGAAAGCCAAGTGGTGTAGCCTGTGTAGGTTATGAGAGCTGCAGAAGAGCATAGATTTGGTTTTCTTGTCATTGAGGACCAGTTTATGAATAAGAAACCATGTCTCTACAGAATTGAGACCAAGTTGAAGGTTGTGTTGAAGAATTGCAGGATCTTTGTGAGTGGAGAATACAACGGCATCATCGGCATATAGTATGATCTGCTCAGAGCAGTGGTAAGGGAGGGAGTTTAAAAAAGACTAAAAAGGATGGGGGCCAGTATGGATCCCTGTGGGACACCCGAGCGAACAGGCAGGGTGTCAGAAATGGCATCAGCAATTTTTACTCTCTGCGACCGGTTTTCTAAGTAGCTTTTAAACCAGAGAGAAGAGTCATGTGATAGCCTGGCATTCAGTAGTTGGTCAATTAGTAGTCCATGGTGTACTGTATCGAAGGTCTTGGAGAGGTCGACTAAAATAGCCCCTGTGAGAAGACCATTGTCAAGGAATTTGTGCTAAAGTCCAGTGAACTCAAGAAGGGCTGTGGTGGTGCTGTGACCTTTCTGGAAACCGTGTTGTTGTGAAAAGTTATGTTGTATTTATCCAAGTGGTCGGTAAGTTGATCAGTCACGATGTGCTCGAGTGCCTTAGAGAGTGGGGGCAGTATGGCGATAAGGTGATAATTTGAGTGATTCATCTTATCCCCACTTTTATGGACAGGTGTCACGGTGGCTGTTTTCTATAAGTCCGGGAATTTTCCACAGCTGAGAGAGAGAGGTTTAGGATTTTTGTTAATGGATGAATTACATCATCGAGGGTGAGCAACAGAAGCTTAAGGTCCAGGGTGTCGCTACTAGATCTAGATTTAGAGATAGCTGCAGTAATATAGAGGTGAGCTTCATTCAGCCTTACCTCTCTGAAGTAGAAGAGGGGATGGTTAAGCTGTGGGGCTGAGATATTTGGGGAGTAGGCCCCATTTTTGAGAAAGTCATGGGGTAGGACAGCACTAAGGTCTGAAAAAGCTGTGTTAAAGATGTTTGCGATCACCTTGGGTTCGAGGGTTGAGGATCCATCAACCATTCACATGGCTGGAGAGGTATTTGGCTGCTTCCCCGTGACATCCTTGATATTGTCCCAGAAAGCATGACCATTTCCCCATGTATTGGTGACAGCGTCTTTATAATAGGTGGATTTCATGAGCCGGATGGCTTTTGAGCAGGCATTTTGTGCTTGTTTGTAATTTTGGATGTCAAGTTGTTTGCCAGTGGCCCTGGCAACTGCCCAGAGGTGGTCTCTTAGCTTCAGCTGTGAGAGAAGAGCCACAGTGAGCCATGGATTAGAGAGAGATTTTGTTCTGTGTCTTTTAGCAGAGGCAAAGAGGTCGCAGGCTTTGTTGAAAATTGAGATGAGGTGATCAAGAGCCAAGTTAACATCTGTTGCGTCGTAGATGGGTAGCCAGTCTTGTAGAAGCAGGTATTGTTTGAGATGTGGAAGTTTTCCATGAGGAAGGACTCTGCTAGTGATAATTTTGGGAGGGGACTTGAGGAATTTGTTAGACCATACACATATGACTGGGGAGTGATCACTGAGAGAGTCTGGGAGAACGGTCGTATGAGAAATCCTTGTGGGGTGAGAGGTGAGGACCCAATCCCAGAGGGTACTGGTGCCAGTCTTATAGTTAATCCTAGTAGGGGAGTTTACCATTTGCGTGAGGTTAGCAGCTGAGATGGAGTCTTTATAGGCTCTGGCGCCCAATGCTAACCAGTTTATGTTAAAATCCCCTAGTAGAATAAGTTCAGCTTCAGGAGGATGAGAGTTGATAAAGTTTAGGATATTGTTGAAGCCATGTTTAGGGTCTCTGGGTGGGATGTATACGGAGACAATAGTCAGGGCTTTATGGTTGGGACCTAGGATGATTTTTATTGACAGAATCTGGGCTGAGGCAGCAAATCATGGAGTTGCTACAGGGTGCCATGACAGGGAGTCTTTGATATAGATTGTGCAACCACTGCCTTTTTTGGATATCCAGTCCAGCCTGTGGACATTGTAGCCCTGTATTGTTACTGCTGAGTCAGGAACTTTAGGCATCAGCCAAGTTTCCACCACTGCAAGGATGTCAGGGTTGTGTTGGCATATGAAGGCTTGGAGTGCATCCAGCTTTGGTAGTAAGCTGCAGATATTAATGGTTGCAAGGATAAGGGCACCTGGAGTTTGTGTGTGGCCTGAGCTTCTAGGGCCAGGATTGGGATGGACACTGCCTGAGATGAGAAGAAGGAGGAGGAGGAGTAGAAGTTTTAAGGAGCAGAGTCGCTGCTCTTTGAGAGATAGTTTTGATTGTTGTTTCCGGGAGTAGAGGTTGCAAGGTTCCAGGTGGTATCCCATATGTACTGCAAGAGGTGGTACAGTACAGTACAGAGAGGTGGCCACACTTGTTGAGAGTAGTGGTCGGGGTAAGTAACCAGGAATATCAAAACAGTGGACCAAACTCAAGTCTTGAGTGGAAGTGGAGGGTTCCCTTGGAGTAGCAGTGGAAACCAGAGTAGAGGGTGGCGGGGCAGGGGTGGGTGGGGTTGCTAGGTCCAGGGAGAGAGAGATAAGAGGGGGTCAGGGAAAGGAGGAGGAGGAGAGGTGAGAGGAAGGCAGAGAGAACCCGCATGGCTTGCATACTAGCACAGTAGGGGTGGGGAAGAGAGTTGAACAGGAGGGAGTAACTTGGCTAGCAGGATGCAGATAGAAAGAGAGATTGAAAAAGGGAGCACCTAAATCAGTAAGCACTACATGGGATGAGAGAAGGGTGATAAAGGCATAGGCAGAGCAGAGGAAGCTACTGTACAAGTGTTGGCCAATAGGCAGTGGGAGGTGGGGTATGTAAGAGGGAGGGCAGGGTTAGAGGTCTATTTAAGTAAGGTAGGAGGAGGGGGTGGGGTGGCGAGTGAAATTTTGCAACAAAACTAAGGTAAAGTCAATGGACGCAGCACCCAGAGAGCAGTCAGAAGTATGGCAGCCTGGATTCAATGCAAAGAAGTGCAGAATAATGCACCTAGGAAACAAAAACTCATGGGCGGAGTACACATTGGGGGGTGGAGGTAGTAACAACAACAAAAATGGAAAGGCACCTGGGGGTAATCATATCAGATGACCTTAAGGTTGGCAAGCAACGCGACAAGGCAGTAGGAAGGGCCGAGGGGATACTTGGATGTATAGGGAGAGGCATCACCAGCAGAAAACAGGAAACTGTTATCCCTTTGTACAGACAGTTGGTAAGACCCCACCTGGAGTACTGCATCCAGTTCTGGAGACCCCATCTCTGCAAGGACATAGACAGCATGGAGGCAGTTCAGCGGAGGGCAACTAAAATCATGCAGGGTCTGCAAGAGAAGCGATATGAGGAGAGACTAAAGGAGCTTAATATGTATACCCTTAAGGAAAGGAGGGAGAGGGGGGATATGATAGAAACTTTTAAGTACCTCAGTGGACTCAACAAAGTCCAAGAGGGTAGCATCTTTTAGAAAAAGAGATGTGCAAGAACAAGGGGAAATAATTCGAAGTTAGAGGGGGGATGGCTCAGGGGAAATGTGAGGAGATATTTTTTCACAGAGAGGTTGGTGGACACATGGAACCGCCTTCCTGAGGAGGTTGTGGGGACTAAAATTGTGGGAGAATTCAAGAATGCATGGGACAGACCATAAGGCAATACTTGTGGGGGGGGTAGGAAGAAATAGGCTGTTGGTTAACTAGGATCTGCAGCTTATCCTGTAGGAAGGGAAATAGGCAAACTAGGTGGGCCAAGTGGTCCTTATCTGCTGTCAAAGTCTGTGTTTCTATGGTTCTATGTAATAGACCTATTTTAGGACAAAAATCACTAAAGAAAAAGCTAAATTGATTGGCTGAAGAACAAAATGAATAAACATGATATCTTTGTTCTTTTTTCCATACCCTCAGAGATTTACAGCACTACAAGCCATATATGTTGTGGCAATACAGGTGATTTGATCCTTAAGAAGACTACCCCCATGGATAGTTGCTGTGGAAAACAATTGATCAGCAATATGGAGGTGTGCTGTCCTGACCTGTCAATTCATCTGAAGTCCAAAGGAACAAAATGCTGCCGTGTGGGGTCTGGGAAAAACTATACAGTGTATGACCCCGAACTATATCTTTGCATATCTGGTAAGGCACATTTAGGTTTCATGACAGACGTGTGAAATAATAATCATATTAAACTGGACAAATGATGCACATTGGCTTTATCATTCAACCAAACATGTAGTTTTAGTACTGTACCTCAGTCTCTTTAGTTATATTGCTGTATGAATCACAATTGCATTTAGGTAGAAAAAGCAGAAATTCTAAATGAATACTTCCGATCAGTATTTACAAAGGAAGGGAAACGGAAGGGATCAAAATTATGGGGTAGAAACTCACAAGGTGTGGGGTGGGTGACAATAGTCCATTCACAGAGGAGAGAGTCCTAAGGGAACACTCAATACTAAAAGTGGACAAGGCAATGGGACCGGATGGGATGCATCCCAGAATACTAAAAGAACTTAGGGAGGTACTAGGGGCACCACTGATAGCCCTATTAAACAAATCACTAGAGGAGGGAGTGGTACCAAAGACTGGAGGAGGGTGAATGTGGTACCACTACACAAAAGTGGGATGAAGGTGGAGGCTGGAAATGACAGGCCAGCCAGCTTGACCTCAGTGATGGGGAAAATCATAGCATCCATGTTTAAGGAAAGGACTGTGGCATACCTGGAGGCTAGTGGGGCACAAGACCCAAGGCAATATGGATTTGCAGCATGGAGATCTTGTCAAACAAATCTGATAGATTTCTATGACTGGGTAACCAGGGTGGTGGATCAGGGAGGGGCAATGGACATAGTCTACCTAGATTTTAGCAAGGCATTTGACATCATCCCACACAGGAGGCTAGTAAACCAATTGCGCAGTCTGGGAGTAGGCCACAAGTGGTACATTGGGTCTGAAAGTGGCTGAGCAAAAGGACACAGAAGGTGATGGTAAATGGAGTTCAATCCAGGAGAGGGTAGGGTTACCACCTGTCCTGCTTTTCGTAGGAGAGTCCTGATTTTGGTAGCTGTGTCCTGCAAAAAATACATGAAAAATGCTACATGTCCTGATCTTATAGTAGAAAAAGTATTTTCTAACTTTCCTCTACATGTTGCAGAAATCTATTATTACCTTAACTAAAATAACTTAAAATAATAAGAAACAATAGAAACAACTAAGAAAGTAAAACACCTAGTCTTAATTCTGATTATTTAGAGGAAACAAGTCTGTTGCATTGGTCGAGGTTACATATTGTCCTGCGAAATATCGTGTTTCAGTAAGAAATGCCCCACATTTGGCTTCTTAAAAGGTGGTAACCCTAGGAGAGGGCAGTGACAAGTGGGGTGCCATAGAGCTTTGTTCTGTGGCTAGTCCTCTTCAATGTCTTCATTAATGGCATTGCAGAGGGGCTGAAAGGGAACGTAAGCCTCTTTGCGGAGGACACCAGGATCTGCAATAGGGTAGAAGTTCCAGATGGGGTGGAAAAACTTAGAAGAGACCTAGGCAAATTGGAGGAGTGTTCAAGAGTGTGGCAACTTAAATTCAGTACAAATAAGCCATAAGTCATGCACTTGGGCTACAGAAATCCTGGAGAGGAATACAAAATGAGGGAGGAGGAATACTAACAACAACAAAACTGGAAAGGGACATGGGGTGTAAACATAATGGACCACCTGAAGGTGGCCAAGCAATGTGAAATTGCAGTGGAGAGGGCCAGAGGGATGCTGGTGTGCACAGGGAGGGGCATCACCAGTAGAAAACAGGAGGTGGTGATGCTACTGTACAAACAATTGGTTAGGCCACATCTGAAATACTGTGTGCAGTTCTGGATACCACATCTCAAAAAGGACATTGGCAGAATGGAGGCGGTCCAGAGAAGGGCAACACAAATGATGAAAGGAATACACCAGAAAACATATGAAGAAAGACTAAAATACCTCAGTATGTATACCCTGGAGGAAAAGAGTGAAAGGGGGATATGATAGAGGCATTCAAGTACCTCAGGGGAATCAGCACGGTTCAGGAGAGCAGCATCTTTCAAAAAAAGAGTTGTGCAAGAACAAGGGATCACGATATGAGACTAGAGGGGGGGCTCAGGGGTAATGTGAGGACGTATTGTTTACATAAAGGGTGGTAAATGCATGGAACAGCTTCCCAGTGGAGTTTGTATAGGCTAAAATGATTGATGAGTTCATGAATGCATGGGATAGATAGAAGGCAACCCTAGTGATAGGAAAAAACAGGGTAAGCTGCTGATCATTTAGGATCTGGATTTTAAGTAGGTAGGGAAATGGGCAGACTAGGTGGGCCAAGCAATCCTTATCTGCCATCAAAATCTTTATTTCTGTATTTCTGTTTCTGTGTTAGATCTTTGACCATGGTATACATGTCTAACTAGTGGGCATCACAGTTCATTGTGGTCTAGTACTATGGCCCTGATAGTCAAGTCATTAAATAACCTAAGATCTGGGTCAGTGTTATTGGCCCCCTTACAGAATAAGGTGGTCCAGGATGCCATAACATAGCATTCTAGTTGAAATCTTTGCAGTACCCTGTCTGGCTGCCATCAACAGTATATGGTACAGATGAAAGACTACATCAGCCTCTTTTATATCTCTCAGAATTCAGAGTCAGTGATATAATACAACCTGCCCCCTGTTTTTCCAATCTGTGTCATTGTGTCATACTTCACTGCAATTGATCTGGATTGGTAGAGATGGTCCAGAGTTATCTTTTTATTCAGACCTTCACTGTCGGCCTGTCCCTCAGGTTCAGGTGCCTGTATCCCATGGTCCGTTGCTATGTTGTGCAGCATACAACAGGCTAGGAAGATGTGGCATACCTTCTGAGGCATATACTGTAGGGCGCCACCTGATGTGTCAATGCTTCTGAAGCGCATCTTCAGTATGCCAAACACCCTCTCTATGATGTTCCTTGTGTTGGCATGTGCCTCGTTGTACATCTCCTCAGCCACTGTGGCTGGCCGGAGTACCGGTGTCAGCAGCCAGGGTCACAGAGGATAGGTGCTGTCCCTTGTCAAGAGATGTGCACCTGTTAGTGCCGTACTGCAGTCTAGCCATTGCTGTCCTGCACCCCTGTGTTGCCCTCCCACACCCCTTCCCTGGCCTCCCCTGCCTGCTCCTATCCATACTGTCATGTGTGTGCCTTGTAAGCTGCTACTCACCGACTAGTTGCCCACTGGGTATCCTGCCCTCCTCAAATGCCTGGCACAGCTGGGACAGGTGCCAGATGAAAGCATTGTGGGCATTGCCGGGGTACTGCGCATAGACATTGCTGATGCATCCAGTCACATTGCACACCACCTGGCAGTTGATGGAGTGGTACCCCTTCCTGTTTATGTACACATCACTGCCATTGCCAGGTGGTGCACAGATGGGGACATGGGTGCAGTCAGTGGCACCCAGTACAGATGGTAGGTGTGCAACTCGATGGAACTACTGCCTTGTTTCTCTGTGCTCTGCTGCCATGCTGGGGAATACTATGAACTCCCCAGCATGTGGCAGGAAAGCCTCTACGAACTGGGTCAGGAGGCGTGAGGTGGCAAACTGCGATACCCCAATGGTGTCCCCTGTTAGTCGTTGGAACGTCCCTGTGGCAAGGAAGCACATTGCTGCTGTCACCTTCTCCTCCACTGTCATGGCATGGCTGCGTCTGGTGTTTGGGTGCAGCTGCTCATGCAGGAATTCACATAGCTGCCTCAATATTCCCCTGTTCATCCTGTACTGGCCAGTGAAGTTGTCATCTGGCAGGGTCTCGAAGGAGACCCTGGGCCGGTACCACCTATTTGCAGCATACCATCTCCTTGGCCTGTGTTGTAGCCCATGTTGGGCCTGCTCCCTCTCCTCCTTCTCCGCTACAGCTGCCATCAAAGGCAGCATCACTGCTACTGACACTGCACACATTCCCACTTCCTGTTATGGTACCTCCTCCTAAATCTAGGTGTTTTGCCCTGGATTAAGACCAGCCTTTTATAGGCAGTAGCTAGTGCCGCACTAGGTATCGCACTATGTGTCCTAGCGTGGTGCTATGGCTTTGAATATCCCTTAGCGCATGTATGCAGGCCACCTCCCCTCACTTTGCCCCTTGCATACATTATTGGTTTGCCCCACGCTACTGCTGTTAGCGCGAGTGCCAACAGATCCTTTTAATATGGCTGCTCTGCGCTACTCTTGCTCTATTCCAGCGCAATTGGTTTGTGCGCTGTGCTATGCTATGCTTTGAATATCTGGCCCTACATGTTTAGAAAATAACAGCTATAATAATAATAAATATATTACATATCTGGTGAACTGTCAGTTTCCCATCTGATACCACGTTTTCACAGTTGCTCCTCTCAAACCCACAAGTCCTATTGTCATATTAGCATGAGGTCTTCACTGTAATTGGTAATAGGAACAGATGAAATCCTGAAAATACAGCGTCATTGCTGTCTGACATCATTTTGTGTCCAAATCAAATGCCAGTAGAAAATCAAGAAATACTGCAGTTGCAGGGAGTTCAGATCCAACATATTAATGCTCTCTGTACCGGGCTAAAAAGGACAGCTTTTCTCCCAGTTACTTAAGGAACACTACACCTCACATATTTATGATTTTATAATTTACTTGTCGCCAGTTAACTAGATTTCTACAGGAACAGGAATAGATCATTCTATTTTAGTTTATTTTTCTGTTAGCTGTAGACATCTGTAACTGTCCTGGGTGCCTTCATTTTCTGACTAATAAAATATCTGTTCCAAGAGCTGCACTAGAAGTGAGAAAATTATATCATGGAGCCAATTTTTACTGTACATCTCTATGCAGCAAATCTAAAATGTAGCAAATCTAAATAATCTTAAAAAGTACCACTCCTAAGAACTTTTTTGAATGGAACTGAAAGTAAACTGGGGGGAGGAATGTATATTTCAAACCTCTCCTACTATTTGTTTTGTTTCTCTAAACCAGCAGATACCGTATGTACGCTTTAGAGCAACATTTCTTAAGTGAAGCCACAATGGCTGCATGCGGCCACCAGCACAATTCTGTTCCACCCCAGAGCTCTTAAGGGCCCTAGTTACAAAGGTAATGGAATGATAATTTCTTATCTTAAAAAACATAGGAGATACATTTAAAGTGAAAACATCAGGGACATGATTTAATGTACACTGTGTGAAACCAAATGTGTAATATTAGGGGCTTTGAAATATATCAAGTGGTTCATCTCAGTATGATCACAATGTGCATACATACTGTACGGTAGGCCATTTTCCCATGCATCCAAATGACATTTCCCTCACGTCTGCATTTGTGCAAGGTAACAAATATGTTTGGAAAAGTAGGTAAGGAGTGGTAGACACCCAAAGCAAGTCAGGCACAGGAAGGTGGATTAAAAAAGGGAAAACACTGCCAATCTGGTGGTGCAGTGGGATGAGGCACTGCCAAGTGTCTTATCTTCCACCATGCTGGCAACCTGAGTTCAGGAATGAGTTGGGGTTGCCAGGGGTTGCAGGAGGGGAGGGCTGGGAGCTGAAGAAGCAGCCATCTGGCAGTTCCATTTTACTGGAATGTGGTGGGTGGCCAACTGAACTCTTGACTGCCTTTGGGTGAAGATCTGGTGGCAGTGCTAATGCATGAGTGGCAGATGGTTGTCATGGGATAAAACTGAGGTTCTGGGGCACATGCATACCTCCACATGCATTTGCAGTCCATGCCACCACAGTTCGTGGGAGAACCAGAACAAGGAAGAGGGGACCCAAGGGCTAGAAGACACCTTACATACCTCTTCAGACCCACACCACTGCCCAAACTCCTTGACATGATGTAGATGTGTACTTTGGGGTGGGAGACAGCTCTCTTCTCCCAGTCCCATCAAGGGGGGGGCAATCCTTGGAGGACACATGCACAGGTAAGAATGGGGGAAGTGGATGCCAGCCTGAAGAAGGTGGAGATAGGGCAAAGCAGCTACTGTGGGGGGTGGGTAAAATGCTATATGGAAGAAAAAGGAAAAAAAAGGGAAAATCTAGAGGGTACCAAATAAATTTCAGATAAGCAAATGGAAAGGTAGGAATTCAATGTGCATTAAATAGAGGCAAATTTAGCGAGAAATAAAAAAAATGTGATCAGCTGGAAACTGAACACTGGCCCCCAGACCACCAACCCACTGCTCTAACCACTGAGCTACATGCTTATATGGTTGAGCCTGGAATTCCCCAAAACATTTCCTTTTCTGGTATTGCATACCCTGCAACAAGGAATAATTTACAAGACAATTAGATGTTTTAATGCAGTATTAGCCACTGGTAAGCAAATTCAATCACAAATTGTAGTGAGAAAGAAAGAATGTGACATATTAGGAATTGAACACAGGCCCTCAGAATACCATCCTGCTGCTCTAAACAATGAGCTAGAGGCTCACATGGTTGGACCTAATGTTCCCAGAAACACTTCCTTTCTTTGGTATTGCACATCCTGCAACTACTGTAGGAACAATCAAGATGACTATTTGATGGTCCCATGTCATGATAGTGATCGCAATACAGCAATCGTAATCATAGCGAATATATATTGCTGAAAAGCATTTTGCCGATATACAGTACAAACCTAAGTGATCCGACTTCCGGCTATTTTAAGTGTTTTTCTGTGCCCCCCCCCACAGGGGGATTTGCCACCCACATCCCCCTGAATAAGGATTGTTAACGCCTGATGGGGTATATGTCAAAGAGGGGGCAAAATACAGATGGACAAAAAAAACAGAGAGCCGCAAGCAGCTGCAAAACAATCACTTGCAGCAGGTCCCGAACCCAGTGCCTGCTGCAACGTAGCCAGCCACCCTCACCACCACACCACAGGGCTGGCTCAGCTGCAGCAGGACCCCTACCCATAAAAACCCTTCCTCATATCCCTCCCCTACACCTCCCTATCCCTCCGCTTCCAGTTGTTTTCCTCACTATAGCATCGTTACATTTGCAGTGTAGCTGATAATGATAGCGCTATAAATGATTTGCTGTTTTTACAGTCACTCATTTATAATTGCTGTCATCACTGGCTAGCCTATTTAATGTTTTTAGTGCAGTATTAGCCACTTTTAAGCAATCTAAATCGCAAACTGTATTGAAAAAGAAATAACATAGAGACAGTAATGTACATGGAAGTTTCAAAAGGCACCAATATAGATGAAAGAAAAAGCAAGGAAATGGTGTAGTGCAATGGGTGTGGAGCCATAGTCTTTCAATACACCTTCTGGAGACTGAGGTGCTGCTCAAATTGTACTCACCTATCTTGGTTGAGAGCAGACACTGTTAAACTTCAGTCTAAACTGACACGGGTGAGAGAACCTTCTGCCCCACCCAGGAGCCACCAAGTCTTCCACCACTCCCCTAGAGGATACCTAAGCAAAGGCAAAGCAGTTGTTCTTTGGTGGACACTGGGAGGGTATGGAGATGTTAAGGTTACATACTCCTCAGCCTCTACCACTGCACAATTCCTTCACCATACTGGCAGGATAAGGCAGCCAGGAGAAGGCACCCATAGCAATAGGAAGGAAGGAAGTTGAGGCCTACAGAAAGGGAGGCCCCATGGAGGGAAGACAAGGCTCCCCAGCAGAAGAAGAATCAGCTGCTGGTGAGGGACTGTTTTGTTTAAGGAGCAAACCTGGGAGAGGGGAGAAATGGAGCCATTGCTGAAGCACCTGAAAGGTGCTTTGGCTTGAAGGGGTGGAGAGTGGAACCAGGGGATTGCTAGAGCAGCAGGAGATGGGAGGGGGATAGATGCCAGTGTCCACCTTTGGGAAAAAAATACCTGGTAAGAGAGTGTAAGGGTAGTGCAGGAAGATGTCACAGAGCTGGAGAGGGGCCTCAAGTATGTGGCATGCACAGTGGCTGTTGCCAAAGTGTTACCTGTATACAACCTGGGAAAGATAGGACACTTTGCACCAGGTCTTTTAACAATTGGTTGAAGGCATGGTACACAGAGAAGGGCTTTGGCTACATTGGGGACTAGGAGCCAAACGGGGAGAATATGAACCTCTATGGGAGAGATGGTCTGCAACTTTTCAGGAAGGGCATCACAGTCCTTAGTGGGAGGTTTGAATGCTACTTGTGTTAGTTTAAGCTAACAGGGAGACAGACTGCAAAACTAAGGGAGGCAACAGCTCCAGATAAAGCAGCAGCAGGGAGGTAGAACCCAGTGTGAGTAAGCTCCTCCAGGGCAGGGGCAAAGAAGACAAGTGTGGGAACAATGCAGATCATAAGAGGGGTGTATAAATCAGGAAAACAAGAAGAAAGGAGTAAAGGAGACAGGTAATGAATTGGGTAGCAAGGGAAGGGTGTGGTCAGGGGAAGCTTTATGGAACAGCACAGGCAGGACAGGGATTGGAATGCTGGGAAGCAGGTAGGGAGGGAGCAAGGTATGGACAGCCCCCATGTGTGGCAATGTAAGCATTTGGGAAATAACATTCTGGACATGGAGGCCATCATGGCAAAGGCTAGCCTGAATTTGGTAGCTATAACAAGTTGTGGTTCACTAATAGCCACATCTGAGACATGACCATACCAGGCTACTCTCTGTTCCAGAGAGACAGGGAAAGGAGGAGGTGGAGGAGAGGTTTTGCTATATCTTAGGGAAGGAATCAAGGCCATGGAAATACAGGGCATCCAGAAGAAAAAGAAGGGTTAGAGGTACTATAATTCAGCTAAGACACAGGTGATGGGGCCACTATCTGTACAGGGGTAGTATGCAGACTTCCAGCACAGGAAGAGTTGGATAAGGACTTGGGGAAGCTATCATCAGCATGACAAGTAAGGGAGAGGTGCTGCTAGTTGGGGACTTCAGTCTGTCAGATGTGGATTGCAGCCTTCCAACTGCAGCTTCATCAAGGAGCAGGTCCATCCTTAATTCCCTACAAGTGACTTTTCTCAGGTAGCTAGTCAAGGAACCCACTAGGGACAGGTTAGTGCTAAACCTGGTGTTTACAAACAGGGATGGCATTGCAGATGTCATGGTGGCCCATCCCCTAGGTTCCAGTGTTCATCATATAATGTAGTTTAACATTAAGATGAGAACGGATGCAAACCACACAAGCACGAGGGTTCTGGACTTTAGGAAGGTGAATTTTAAAGAAATGGGAGACTGACTAAGAAATTGTCTGGTACTGGGAGATTGACAGGGAGGGGTAGAAGTACAGCGGGGGAAATAACAGAGGGCATACTTAAGGCAACCAACCTATGTGTGAGGGAAGTGAGTAAAAGTAGAAGCAAAATGAGACTGGTATGGTTCGCTAGGAAGGTGGTCAAGATGGTGAAGAAAAAAGGGTGGCATTCAGGAGGCATAAGGAAATGTAGAGGGAGGTATGCAAAGTAGACAGAGAGAAGCGTGAAATGCAGTGAGAAGAATAAAAGTGCAGTCAAAGGGATAACTAAAGGGGATAATTTATTCAGTTACATAAGCAAGAAGAGGAAAGCAAGGAAGGAGATAGTGAGGAGAAGGAGGGCAGCGGGGGGGGGGGATTGCGCAGAAGAGGAACAAGAAAAACTAACTTCTTGAACAGACACTTCTGCTCAGTCCCCACAGTGTAAGGAGGAGGCGCAGACCACAAAGGAACAGCAGGAACAAATGGGGCGGGGTGAGGTGGACACAAGTCTACTTTCAGAGGAAACGGTACTGAAGGATCCTGTAGCTTTTGTAGTGGACAAGACTATGGGACTAGATGGGATATACCCAACAGTATTAAAGGAACTCAGGAAGGTGCTAGCTGTCTCACTGATGGCCTTATTCAAGCAGCTTACTGGGTAAAAAGCATGGCTCCAGTGGACTGGAAGAGAGCAGATATGGTCCCTCTCTATAACAGCAGCAGCAGAGAGGAGGTTAGCAGCTATAGGCCTGTCAATCATACAGTAGTGGTGGTGAAATTAATGGAAATCAATATTTAAAGTTAATTAATGGAAACACTGTTAAAGGTTGGTAGGGCATCTTGAATCCAGTGGGCTACCAAAAGCAATGTGGATTCATGGGGGTGGGTGGGAGATCATGTCAGATGAACCTGGTTGATTTTTTAAACTGGGTGACCAGGAAAATAGAGCTGGGAAGAACAGTGGACATTTCCTGTCTGGATTTGACTTCTCTGGACTTTGGCATGGCCTTTGACCCTGTGTCACACAGGAGATTGATAAAGAAATTGAACAGTGTAGAGGTGGGATTTAAAGTGGTGAGCAGAATGAGGAACTGGTTAACAGATAGGCAACAGATGGTGGTGTTTAATGGCACTTACTGTAGTGAGGTGAGATTGGCCATCGGGGTGCTGTAGGACTCAGTACTGCAACCGGTCCTCTTTAATGTTTTCATCAATGATATTGCAGAAGAACTGAAAGGGAAGGTACACATAAATTTTGGAGGGTGGACACTCAGGAGGATGTGAAGAGAATGCACATGGACCTTGGGAAACTCAAGGAGCCGCTAAGAGCATGGCAATTGGGATTTAATGTCAAAACTTAAAAAAACATGCACCTAGGATATAGGAACACAGGAGGTGAGTATAGGATGTGGGAGGAGGAACTGATAGTTGCCAAGCAGGAAAGAAACTTTGGGGTAATCATATTTGATTACCTCATAGTGGCTGAATAGTGTGACAAAGCAGTGGGCAGGGTCAGTGAGATGTTGGGATGCATAGGGAGAGGTATCTCCAGCAGGAAGAGAGAGCTGGTGTTGTCACTCTATTGCTCAATGGTGAGACATCACCTAGTGTATTGTGTCCAGTTATAGAGGCCAAGAGGCAGAGGCTAGTGATAAATGGCACACACTCTAAGGATGGGGGAGTGAGCAGAGAGGCACAGTCAGGTTCTGTGCTAGGACGAGTCCTCTTCAATATCTTCCTCATAGACATAGCAGAGGAACTGGAGGGGGGAGGTCTGCCTTTTTGTAGATGGCATCATGATCTGTATAGGTTGGATACCTAAGAGGGAGAGGAGGCAATGCACAGGGATCTAGGGAAATTACAGGAGTGGTTGAAGGCATAGCAGTTGGAGCTGCTTGGCAAAAAGTGCAAAATCTTGGATCTAGGGTATAGGAATTCTGGTGCTGAATATGGGGTGGGGAGGTGCTGGCAGTCACTAGGCAGGAAAGGTACCTTGAGTTTGTTATTTCAGAATACCTCAAGGTAGCAGAGCAATGTGACAAGGCTGTGGCTAAGGCTAATGGGATGCTGGAGTGCAGCGAGATGGGCATCACCAGCAGAAGAAGGGAGGCGGTGCTGTCACTGCACAACTCTCTGGTATGCCCCCACCTATGTCCAGGTTTGGAAACTGCACCACAGGAAAGTTGTAGACATGGCAAAGGCATACCAGAAAAGGGCAACCAAGATGGTGCAGGGATTTCAAAGGGAGCCCTATGAGAAGAGACTAAGGGATCTCAACATGTACACTCTGGAGGAAAGGAGAGTGAGGGGTAACATGATTGAGACCTTCAAGTACATCACAGAGGTGATCAGAGAACAGAGAGCAGGGACAGAGCCTCTTCCATAAGAGGATGAGCTCCAGGACTAGAGGACTTGAATGAAATTGGAAAGGAAATTTCAGGAAGGATATGAGGAAACACTTCTTCACAGAAAGGATCATAGAAGCATGGAACAAACTGTCACCTGAAGCTCTGGAGGCTAAAACAGTGGAAGGCTTCAAGCACGCATGGAATAGGCACGGGGCATATTAGTACAGAAACAGGAAGGAGGGAGGGTCCCTGGAGGCCAGTTAAGGTCTGCGGTGGTGAAATAGGCAGGGAGCCCTTGGGCAAATTGGGTGGGCCTAAGAGTCCTTTTCTACCAACAAATTCTACATTCTGTTTGAGCCTTTTCAGGCAATATTTATCTACATATGGACAGTGCATTTCTCAGCATCTGAGGCAGGACATCATAATTAAATATTGTGGTCAGAGGAAAAGATTCTACAGAACACAGGTACTGGCATATCCGGTTATATGAGATGGTTCTGGCTTTTCTTCACAAAAATAACGCACAAAAAATGTTGCAAAATTTACTATTAACGGGAAAAAGCCTACAGAAAAAATAACAGTGGTCAGGTAATACAGAATGTAAAATATCATAGAAAGTCATCTAATGTGCTGAAATTCTTGATTAATTTACCATCTTACACACAGTAGGAATCAACAGAAGGAACATTGACAGAGATAATCAATAGAACAAATCCAGAACAGGAATCCACAGAAGAAGATGCACCAAATGAGTTTACAGAAGCCAAAAGCAGCCTAAGTCTAGTATTCTTGTCTAGGCATAATGTTGTGCCTTGGGGTTCCCTATACTGTATTATTTCATGTAATGTAATGTGATTATGACATAGGCAACTTATGCTCTATCCATGTCATAGAAAGCAATCAACACTATAATCCTTGACTGCAGGATTCAAACCTGCAGTATTGCATGTAAGCAAACAGACATGATGGGGCATGCATTATGCTGCTCTAACTGCATGGCACTGCAGGTGGAGTGCCTTCATCCCCTGGAAGTGCAGTTAGATCAGCATAATGCACACTCCTCTACTGTCTTATTGTGCTCATAAAATGGGTAAGCTGAAATAATTTGAAAACCAAAAATATGCCAACTTTTTCTTTTTATGTTGGCTCTCACTTGCATATTGCATTAGTAGCAGATTTGGAGGCGCAGTCACTGTTGGGCAAATGCAGAGCACACATCAGTAGGTGTGTCCCTCATTCCCCAATAAGCCAGCATGCAGGCACCACACCAGGAATACAAAATGTGCGAGCACACCTAAGGAAAGGTCTGCTGCAATGAGAGCAAAGCTCGTCATATGCAGCAGCACCTCCCGACGTTCCTTCCCTGGTCAAAGATTAGCATGAACATGGCGGCACACTGCCTGCCACAATGCCGACTTCAGGGGTGCCCAATCCCCCTGTTGGCATGCCCTGACCCAGTTTATATGTTGACAGGGGAGCCCATTCTCCATCAGCATAATGCACCCCCCCCCATTTGTTATGTGCCAAGGGGGGGGGGTGCACAATACCCCTCGGCTCTTGCCCACTTCAGTATGTGCCGACGGGGATGCCCAATCCCCCATCGGCTACCCCCCTCAAACACTCAGGTGGCATGCTGGGAGCCCACCTCAGCATACCAAATGCCCCTGTAAAAAAAAAGTCCTGTGATTTTTTTATTACCCATTAAAAAAAGAAAATGGTCCCTTGCAGTCTGTCCAGCTCCCTGCCCCAACCTGCACACACACTTTGTGCACCCTGCCTCCCCACACCCCCCTCACCCCATACTTACCTCCAGAGTCTGGTGCAATGATCTTCGGTGGACCGGGAACACATCTGCACTCTTCAAAGATGACCATGAACTGAAGAAATGCCGGTAAGATGTATAATGGCATAAATAGGGTTTTTTCAAATTAGATGCATATCTCGGGCATTTTTTGGAATTTTTGCACCAAATTTTCAACATGGGTTTATTGGTGCCCCTCATGAATTCAGTCACTGTCATGGCATTATTCAGTCCCAAAACGTGATTTCACGGTCACTGCATGGCATCACCTTTCAGGACTGAGTAATGAAATGACAGTGCCACTGTTCATGAGGGGGGCACTCAAAAACCCTATGTTGCAAATTTGGTGAAAAAATTGGCTGCTTTACAAGCGTGTGTTGTGCTGTTTCCACACACACTTATAACTTCGTGAATCTGTAATATTTTCACTCCAGATTTTCAAAATTGCCATTTTTCCACACCTTCTTATGAACAGTACAGCTGTCGTTTTACATATCTAGGTCAAAATGTGTTTTTGCATGTCCAGCACAGAACAGCACGGTCGCTGTGCGAAATCAGTTTTCAGGATAGTTTGAGAAAATGATGGTGGCACTGCTCATGAGCAGAGAGAGGTCCTAAAATGCCTATGTTGAAAATTTGGTGATGAAAGTCCATAAAATGACTGTTACAAGCGTACATTGTGCAGTTTCCATGCACCCTTGTAACTTCACAATTTTGCAATATTTTCATGCCAGATTTTCAACACTGACATTTTTTTCACACCTCCTTATGAACTGTATAGCTGTCATTTTTCACAGCCTGCCCAAATATGTTTCTGCACCTGTAGTGTACAATGGCGTGGTCGCTATGGGAAATCAACTTTTGGGACAGACTAACAAAATCACAGCACCACTGTTCATGAGGGAAGGTCCCAAAATGCCTATGTTGAAAATGTGCCAAAAAAAAATCCTAAAAATAATTGGGCTATGGATGACTTCACCACTTTTTTATATTTTCACTCCAGATTTTCAATGTAGCCATTTTTTATGCCTCCTCATGAACAATACAGTTGTCATTTTCCACATCCTGCCCAGATTGTGTTTTTGTCCCTGTGTCACCAAATGGCATAGCTGCTGTACTAAACCACCTTTCAGTTAACCAACTGATTATGCCGCTCTTCATGAGGTGGGGTCAAAAAAAGCCTATGTTGAAAATTTGGAGTGAAAATACCAACAAACTCCTACAGCGTTAGGGTTTCCAACTGTAACACCCCACCCTGTAGAGACTGCCAGGCATCAGGGATGTGGCTTGGGATCATCGGCTGTAATGCTCACGCCATTCCACCCCACCCCCACCCTGCAGCCAGTGATAGGCATCAAGGCATGCTTTGGAGTGTTCGGCCCTAAAGTTCACCCCATTCTTCTTTACTGCACCCATCTCAGCGTATTTCCTTATGGAATGGGGTAAGTATAAGGCCCAAAGAACCCAAAGCACACCATGACACTTGTCAGTGTCTACAGGGTAGGGCGAGGTCAATTCTCCTATACTGCACCCGTCTCAGTGTATTTCCTTATGGAATGGGGTAAGTATAAGACCCAAAGACCCCAAAGCACACCACGACAGTGTCTACAGCGTAGGGCGAGGTAAAATGGCATGAGTGTTATAGCTGATGCCCCAAAGGAACACCCCATCACCTGCCAGTCTCAGCAGGGTGGGGTTGGGGTTGGCATCAGTTCCATTCTTAACTGCCATTCCTACTATGCATCTCTAACTCCTGCACTACCAATGCCAATGCCAGCGAGACAACATTTGGCATTAACAAATGCTTGTTTACCAACAAGTATTATCTTTTGTTAAAAGTGGATAGCAAAATGTAATCCTTCCCCAGCTGCTTTGCGTGTGTCTACCAACACAATTAAATGCTGGAATGTTTATCATGCAATTCAGGAATTCAAACTTCAGCAGAATTATACTGGCAGAATGTTCACCTCTCCCTACACAATCACACACAACAGAATGCCTCAGTAACAAAGGGAATTAAATTTTATCTTGGCCGGGGCAAGCAGTAAATATTTTTTCCTGGCAGGCAGGTAAGGATGCGGTTGGGGGGTGGGGTATGGTAAGTATAGAAGTTTCAAAACATAAAACTGTGAGTAGTACTTTATTTTAACGTGTGTGTGTGTGTGTGTGTGTGTGTGTGTGTGTTTGTTTTGAGGAGAATATAGAGGAAAGAACAGTTAAAAAGTTTGTTTGGGGCGGTGATGGATTATATAGCAGGGGCTACAGTGCAACCTGACCAAGCTGGTGGAGTGGTCAGAAGCATAGCAGCTGGGGTACAATGTGAAAAAGTGCAAAGTACTGCACTTTGGTGCAAAGAACCCAGGGAGGGATTACCAGCTAGGAGGGGTGTAACTAGGTATCACTGAGGAGAAAAAGGGTCTAGGGGCAGTTGTAACAGGGAAAATGAACAATACAGAGCAATGCAGGAAGACAGCAGCAAAAGTCAACAGGATGCTGAGTTGTATCACAAGAGGGCTGTCCTCCAGGAGCAAGAAGATGATCCTGCCTTTCTTCAGGTCACTGGACAGGCCACACCTGGGAGTACTGCATGCAGAACTGGTGTCCATATCTGAAGAAGGATGTGAGATTACTCAAAGGGGTACAATGCAAGGTGACAAAAGATGATCCAGGGATTAGAGGACAGGCCATATGAAGAGAGGTTGAGAGAGTTGAATATGTACTTTCTAGAGGTGAGAAGGGATCTGAGGATATGATTGATCCCTCCTATTGTGATGTTCCCCTCTTCCTAGCCTATTCATTCCTCTCTCTACTAGCTGGTCTTTTGTTGCCAACACCCAATGTTGCTCTTCATTCATCTGTCCCCTTACCCTGCTGACTTCCTTTTGTCAGATTTCTGTTGCTGGGGAGCCTCTGCCAGGTTTGTCTTGTACCTACCTTCCTCTAGAGGGTTACCAGCAACTGCTTCCTCCTCCTTCAGTTTGACAGCCTGTCAACATAGATGTCAAATTTCTGTCCAGCGTACTAGTCACCTCCTTTATGAGATGAAGGACATCCCTCTTGAATAGCCTTCTGTCCCAGAAGTTTCACCTGTAACCCACAAATCCATTTCACTCCTCCCAACACCATTCCTTCAACCAGGCATTGAATGCTTTGGTTTCGTCCTGCTATAACCTTATCACCTTTCCCCTTCCCTGCCCCACACAGGCAGTACCTTTGAAAAGGCCATTGAGACTACCTTCCCCCTTTAGCTCCTGCCCCAGCCTTCGGAAGCTGGACTTACTAACCTCTAGACCATGGCTTGCCAAGTTGTTCATATCCAAGTGTACTGGGACATGTGGCACCTCCCTCATCCTGCCTAACATCCTCCCTGTCCTGGCCTTGTGTCTCGGGGCTGATGCTTCATGAAGGCATCTGAAATCCTCTCTCATAGTCCTAACCCTACACACACCCCTAGCCACACTCCTTACCATAGAATCTCCAGCTATAGAATTTCTAACTGTAAATACTGTACTTGACACTTTCTTTACTCCATTTACCCTGCTAGGTGTCTTCTCCTCACCTTGAACACTGTTGGGAGTCTCATGCCCTACCTGGTCCTTTACAGTGACTGGCTTGCAGCCACCCCAAATGAGTCAGGTAACTGACCCTCTTCCAGGGATGCAAAATGGTTTGTGGTCACTAATATATGTCTCTGTATTCCACCTGTAATGTGTTTTCTTGCCTCCTTTCTTCATCCCCCTTCGTCCTTCATACTCATCATCCATCCCCCTGGGCCAGTGAACTTCTGAGGGGGAAGACAATGGGGAGTAGCTCAGGATCCCAGCTCAGTTGTTTACTCAGCATGAGTATTTCTACTCCTGCTTCCCACAGCTGTGCATGGAGCTCCTCAGACCTCCTGTATATGTGGCAATGGCTGATACTTCAAAGTGTAGTCTGGGAAATGAAATACTCATCACATAGACCATGCAACTAGCTAATCTTCTACCAGTTCCACCCTTCATTCGTACATCTAGCTGCTCCTCTTATTTCCTCCTGCATAGGCTTACCCCCAATAAGGTGTAACATCTAATGGGTGCTTCCCACTGCTCCTAATTACCCTAGCTTAGGCCTACACTAGATAGACTGTTGTCCCTAATGGTGTTTCTAACTTTGCCTCCTCCTACCTGACTTTCGCTTGTTTCCTCCACCTTGTAACTACACCTGGCTCCTACTAGCAGCTATTTTATTTGTCATTTACATCACCCTGCTCTAATAATTAGGAGTTAACTCCCCTGTATACTAATGTACCCTTAGCAAGGCCCCTCTAGTACAGGCTATTGGTGTATCCCCCTTTACCCCAGGAAGCATTCCCTGTGGGACTGTGGATGTACCCAGAACACCTTGCACATTTCTCTAGGCACTCATGTTGTGGGTCATTTATGCTTTCATATGGCTTCACCTACAGGGAGAATTAAGAAAGACTGCACCTGTGCTAGTTGCTGTCTGCAGTTACACTGCCTAGTATCCCCCCCCCCCCCGGGCTCTGCCCTCAACAGTGATCTCCCTCTTTCCTTTAACCTTCACTCACACAGTCCCAAAATCAGTACATATGTTTCCGGATACACAAGAAATGTGGCTTACAGTTAGATGTTTAGTCTTTCCTGGTCCTCAGCATTGAACTGTATGGCAGCATTATACAGTACCTGTCTCTTTTTTATAACCTCTCATATCCTTTTCACTGCAGAAATCTCATCTATTCCCTTTAACCTGTCCTGAAGTTCCTCTCTCAGTCTGTGGAAGTCACCCCTTCTGATGCCAGGGACAACCCCAATAATCCAGCCTCTTCTTGCTCATTGAGGTACTAAATCTCACTGTATTGTGGTCACATGTTCCCACTGACTATTTTTCTTTTATGTTACTTACAAGATCCTGACTGGACAGTACATGGTCGAGGATTACTCCTTTCTTAGTCACCTTCTGAAGCCATTAACTCAGGTAGCCATCCTGCATGGTCTTCACAAACTTTTTTTTCACTGCCTTCTGCTGCAATATCAGAATGGACATACAAGCCTTCCACGATGGCAATACTACCTGAGCCTACTTTCCTTCTTATTTCATCACACAGGGCCTTCTATTTTTCAGTTATCTGACCTGCAGTTTGTAGACTACCCACACCCTCAAGGCTTTTCCATCACTGTCAAACAGCTGGAGTCATAACCATCCAATTGTCCCATCTTCAACCACCTTGATTTAATCACTGACATATGTATACAGTGTCCCATTCCCTCCTAAGCAGGCATAGCCTGGCATTAATATAGCCCAGCTATGATTCTATATAGTTCATGATTCAGAGAGAGCCAGGATGTGTGAACTCTCCAAGGTTTTTGTGGCTTACAGTTTGTGCGTCTCATTCTTCGTATTCCCAGTTTTAGCATAAAAGAAATGGTTGTCTCCATCCTGCTTCCCCCCAGTTTCTCATTCTCTCCCCCTGTTTCCAACCCCCTTTACCTTTTCCTTTGTCTCTTGATGCCCCCACAAATCTCTGCTGCTAACCATACTCCCTTTTGCACAACTCCACACTTTAATTCTCCTCCCCCTCTGTGTCTTTCTTAACCTGTTTCATCACATCCTCCATGCCTGCCCTTGTTTGTGTTGTGAAGGCAGCTCAGACCCTCAGTTTGTACAACTGAGCCCTGCAACACCCTACCTGTAATTCTGTACTCCCCTTTCTTAGTTTAAAATTCTATTTATGAATTCCGCTATCCTCTGCCCCTGTGCACTGGATCCCTCTTTACTGGGGTTATAGCAAATGTACTGGGAGTCAGGCCAGCACTGCACTGTCCTCTAAGAGACTGGAGATAATATTTTTGCCTTGGAATTCTCCACTGGTGCTGACTAGAGGACAGGTGTTTTGTACAAGTGAGGCACTTAGTACCCAGGGAGGTACAGGTTTCCTGTCATTTGTGAATCCTATATTGACCAACCAAGGATAGGTTTTGGGATCTAAGTTAATAGGGCCTCTGATGTGTGTCTCATATGGTATAAATGACTCCAAGCATGAGGTCTGGGTGAGAAGACTTTGAAGCAAGCTGACCATTTATGTCTCCCCAAAACACACAAGAGGAGTGTCTTATACCATAAGAGACACCCTTTGGAGGCCCTAATACATTATTCTAAATCACTCTAGTTAATTAGAGTGATTTATAATAAGATTACATTTTAGG
Source organism: Neoceratodus forsteri (assembly GCA_016271365.2). Lineage (NCBI taxonomy): Eukaryota > Metazoa > Chordata > Ceratodontiformes > Ceratodontidae > Neoceratodus > Neoceratodus forsteri. The sequence goes on along the minus strand of CM057450.1, from coordinate 650,399,164 downwards.
TTTATTTAGCTGTCCTCCACCCAGCCCTGAAGCAGAGAGCTTCACACATACTGTTCCTGCATGAGAGATCACTGTATGCAGGATAAGGGTACAGTGGCTCTATGCACGGATTGGTTGAAATTACATAAAGGGTACAGTGACTCTGGATGAAATCAAATAAGTGGTTTATAATCAAGTGTCAAAGCAGCTGCTTACTTACCCTTCCAGCCCCAGGAATGGTGTATCAGCGGTGACTCTCAATGCTGAGGTCAGAGATAGGGATAAGTATGAGGCAAGAGCTTGAAAAACATTCTATTTGAAACAAAGGTGCACTGTGCTCAGAAATAAGTCTCTTTTCATTTTTTATAAATTAGGAAATGAAACCAGAAAGGGGTCTGCTGTTATAAAGCTGAATGAATGGAGAGAAGACTTCTACACAATGATGTTCCAGATGTTGAAACTATTAAATGAAAGTGTGACCCTACTTCATCCAAGAAATAAAGATAGCAAGAAGTAGCTGCAAGGGGCATGCAAAAAAAATCAACAAAAAAGCACAGAAAGTAAGAAGAGCAGCAGACTACAACAGCTTCGTTAAATACTTTATTATGTTACCAAAGGAGATTTTATAAGGGCAGGGAACAAAGCTTTAATACTGTGTTTTGTGAATTTAATTTTTGTTAATGTTCTCAAGTATAATACACTTAAATGTTTAGTGAATAGGCAATACTGGGACGGATTTTCAAAAGACCCTTAGAATGAGGTAGGGGGCCTCAAAAAGCCACCATAGGCCAGATTTTCAAAGCTTCAGGAATGCTGCAAGCCCCCGGTGCACTGAACATATGGCGCACAGGGCTGATGGCATTCTTTGGGGAACAATCAGGACTTCACATCCTTTGCAGCAAACACAGAACCTTAGACTACAGTATTATGGTCTAGCCCTTGCCACTCCCAGGAGCCTAAGACATGGGGCTTGTGCCTGACATTTGATGCAAGCTGCTGTACAGCACGGCAACTGTCACAACTGTGCCCGGGATTGGACATTCGGGTGCCGTTGCCGCAAAGGGGTATGGCTGACTGGCAAATCCTAAGTCAAATGGTGCAGAGCTGGATGCAAGTCCTGTGCCAGCGTTTGAAAATCTGTCCCCTTGTGTCAGATCCAGGTGAGTTAAATACTGTGTGCAATATTTTGCAAGAAAAGCCTTCTCTGTGCCAAAGTCCCCCAAACTGACAGAAGAGGTCCACTGTGTCAAAGAACTGGTGCAAGAGATGATGCAAGCTGTGTAAAATAAATGATGCAAGTTGAGTCCTAACAATGATGCAAAGCATAAGGATGCAAGCTGAGTCAAAAATGCAGTAGATGAAATGGCTAAGACTAAGCCCCCAAACATCCTAAGCTAGTCCTGCAGGGGGATATTGTCTCTTAACAGTACCATAATCAGGTCTGCTCCCTGTTATAGCCCTCTTTATATGCTGTAGTGTAGGTTAGACCAGCTCTGGCTGGTCTAACAGTGACTTGCATCTTAGGCACAAAGAGAGGACCCACATTACCTGAAAATCCCAAATAAGGGATGGTGCATCATTTCAGTGATGCAGTCTTGCCTTCTTACATGGTGCAGGCATTTTGTCAGTGCAACCGTGGTGCATGCTAGTCTGCTACATGCAGGCTTGTTTTTGAAGCAAGCAACATTTGAAAATGAGAAGTGATGCAAGTTTGGACACATCCTGCTCTTGCATCAGCTGTTTTTGATGCATGCACTCTGCATCTTTCTCTTTGAAAATCCGACCCAGTGAGTCAATGTAATATTTGTAATGGGATTGAATTTGTGTCATGTATATTAATCAGGGTCAGACTGGCCAACCTGGATACCTGGAAATTTCCAGGTGGGCATCACTATCTTGGGTACCTGGCCACCTTCAACAGTCTGAAAATCACTGCTTTTATCATTTAGTTCTAATTAAATAGGGCATTTGGGCACTTCATGCAACTGTAAGATGGAAACATTGAGCAAAGCATATCAAATTTAAGTGGAATACTGATATGAGTGTGTCACTCGGGACCCTCCATTGATTTTCTAGGTGGACCATTGTATCTATTTTCCAAGTGGGCCCCCACACCACAGTCTGACCCTGTTTCTAATGATACTTCAGAAATGAGGTCTCCTCTGCAAACATGAAATAATTATTCCTTTTGCAAGAAGGATGACCTGTGTGTGAAACTGTTAATCTTAAATGTCACACAGATTCAATCCTCAATGCTATTTGCAGAGGTGTGAGAGGTGTTACATTTCGGTGTCCTGATTTTCAAATGCCGGGAACATGAGAGACCTTGAGGAGAGTGCACATTTTTCTCTTGCTTGGGATCAGATGTAAACGTTCTCCCCTAAAAGAATGTAAGAAAACTATTTAAGCTATTGCACATGATCTGTTAATTCTGGAGCGTCCAAAGGTATTTGTTTCTAATTTTAAGTAACTTATAGTATTTTTGTTAAAACTATTGTAACTGTAAAGGGAATATGACAGCTGGTCTTCAATTCCTTTTGAACCCGTACATCTGTGTCAGAAAAGTGATGACGCAACTATGACCTGCATTAGCAATGCACTTTAGAACAAAAAAGGCTTCCATTTGGAAAAGGGAGTCTGCCTATGTCAGCATGATGTACACGCTTAAAAAGAAGCTTATTCAGCTACGACCTGACATGCATCAGTTCAAGATTACCACAGACAATGGCTATTCGTAGTGAACATGGATCTAAACTGGGACCACGCTTACATGACTTTAAATGCTATACTGACCTTTGGGAGTGGTCAGACAGTAGCTGACTACTATATTACTGCAAGAGAGGAAACAACTACAGTACTGTGCTGAAGCAAAAAAAGGGAAAGGCTTCAGTTTAAGCTTTTTTTCCCCTTCTGGTCATCTAATTTTATTAACTGGCATATAGTTGCATAGAGTATTTTCAGGCATCTCTGGTTTTTAATTATTAAATCTTTGAATAGTGCCATAAAATAGGTAAGGGGTTACTTATTATACAGCTTCTTACATTATTAGGACAATATTATACTGATATTAGCTTCTATTTTTCTATCACTACTGTATTATATTTTCCTAGAGAACTGAAGCAGATGTAAAAATCTCAAATCAGAAGTGAGCAGCCCTACAGCAGCAATATTTTTGTTGTTGTTTCTTAGGCACAACTTAACTTGAAATTAGCATGTATCTTGAAGTCATGCTTTACACTAGAATACACACTGCCATTAGCCATTAAATGCTGAAAAAGCTATAGTCTTCCCAGGTCACAAACAATGAACATTTGGTGAATCAGTAGCTTCCTCTTGTTGTTAATTGTTCACCTTTGAAGAAGCTGGAGCTTTGATAATACTCTAAGTGCACCCGAAAGAAAGCTTGAACTTTGCAATGCCATTAATCCTCCCATTTTGGAGAAGCTGCAAAACAATCTTGTCCTGTCATAAATCTCCACTCTTTGAGGAGCTACTTTAGAACTGTGTCCTGGCACTAATCCTCTCTTCTTTGTGAAGCTACAGTAGGATATTGTCCTGCCCCTTACCCTCAATTTTCAGAGGAGCTCCACTAGGACCTTGCCTTGTCTATAATCTGACAGTCTTAGAGGAGCTGCAAAAGAACCTTGACATGCCACTTTTCATATTCTCTTTGAATAGGTACTGTGGGACATTGTTCTGTTACCAACCCTCCACTTTAGGAATAGCTATTGTAGCATCTTGTCCTAACACAAATATTCTGCCTTTGCAGAAGCTGGAACATTGCCTTGACACTCATCTTCCACTCTTCGAGAAGGAACTGTAGAATCTTGTCCTGCCTTAATTTTGCACACTTGGAGAAGCTAATGAACAGCATTGTCCTGTCACTAATCCTCTGTTCTTGAAGACGTTGGGAGTATAACTGTGACCTGTTATGAATACTTTTCTCTTGGAGAAGTTACTGTAGAGCCTCCTCCTGTCACTAATTAACTACCCCCTGTGGTAGCTAGAACATTGTAGTCCACTACCTTCAGAGAAGTACCTGTAGAACCTTGTACTCTCAGTAATCTTCTATTATCATATGGCAGGGAATAAAGCTTTACTCTCTTTGGCTACTGCCAGTATGAGTGATCAAATAACATTTTAGTTTGTCCTCCTGTTCAGTTTTTAAACAGAGTGCCATGAAATGTAACTGACTGTCACAGAGACATTGACAGCACTGCAGGCTGTGAAAGTGCCTTGTCAGCATCTCTGCCCACAGACCCAGGCAAAAGTTAAGTGATCACTCACATGCTGAGGTTTCTCAGCATGAGCAATCATCAAGAAACAGTCCTGAAGCATATAATTTTAAAACAGAAGCTGACACTGCCAATTTACTTATACAGACCTTGTACCTAGACACCAGTGTCAGTTTTAGTTGGAGCATTGCTGATGACATCATGCCTGTCCAACTGGAGCTTGTCCCTGTAACACTCAAACCAAAAAGGTTGCTTCAAAGTAAAATTATAATAAATATGTTCAATGTTTAGAAAAAATTTTTAACAAATATTTTGCTTCATCATGGAAGTAAGTCCCCAGCTATTTCTAACAAATGAAAATGTGGCACACAGTAATACTTTGTTCTCCTGTCCTCCAACTCCACCCCAGATTTTGGGACTACTTTCTTCAGCGTAATGATAAGTAGACAGAATAAACTAATTTGATTTTTAAAATATATATTTTATATATGAAAAGTTATTTTTATTACAAAATGCTATATGATAAGTGCTGTAAGACATTTCAGGGTGTGGATAGTTGTGTGATCACCATACTGCAAAGGGGTACTGGGGTAACATAGCGCTATGGAAACAGCGCAAGGATAACCACATAGTCTAAAGCATGGAATGAATTACAGCAACAGGGGTACAATAGTGGTAGAAAACTATCACTACCCCTGTCACTCACTAGGAACTGGAGGAAGGACTAAAAAGGCCATAGGTGTTATGTCTGATCAAACTGCTCACGTGGTGGAGTAGGTAAGGCACAAGCAGCTGACGCAGTGTAGACCTGGGGATTGGGCTTTGATTTCCCATCCACCAACATGTTTCCCCCCCAAAAAAAATTAAGTTCCCCCACTCTCAAGTTTCCCCTTTTCCCCTCAGTCCATCCCCCTCAGAGCTAGTTAATTTGGTTTGAAGTGGTGTGGGTGGCAAGGCCCCCAACAAAGACATGGAAATGTTTTCCATTTCTTTGGTATGTGCTGTTGTTTTTGTCAGTGTTTTCACTGATTCTGATTTTTATGTTTACTGTTTCGACTGTGGCATTGTTTTGTCATGCTACTTTTTGTGCAACATTATGACCCCATGCCCTTGCAGGGGTAATAAAGCACTCAGGTTGTGGCCTTGTGCCTCATTAAGTCCCTGGGCATGTGGTGATCACACTACTGCCCACACTCTGTTGTGTTTTATTGCTTACTTTTGGTAAATCTACTGTAGAATCTTGTCCTCTTAATAATATTTTACTCATAGAAGAGCTACTATAGAACCTTGTCCTGTCTTTAATTCTCTGATCTTATACAGTGGTGCCAACTAGGAGGCAGTGCAGTGACTCAGGTTACTGTATGGCAGAAAGGATTAGTTGCCATTGAAATCCCATTGTTTACTGCAGTAACTCTGCTGCAGCATGCTTCAGTTTTGTGTGTGTCCTGGCTGGCACCACTGTAGGTTTATGATAGAATCTTATCCTGTGACAAAGCATGTACTCTTGGAAAAGTTTTAATTGTACCGTGTCATTTCACTGAGTATCTGCTCTTCAGGAAACTTCTATAAAACATTGTAATATAATCCTGTACTCTTACGGAAACTAGAACTTGACCTTGCCACTAATCATCCACTCTTTAAGAAGGTGCTGTGAAGCCTTGTTCTGTCATCGAACATCTGCTCTTGAAGGTGCTACTGTAGAACCTTTTTCTTTTCATTAATCCTCTGTTCTAGGAGAAGCCACTGTAGTATCTTGTCTTGTCCCTAATCTCCACTCTGGAAGGAGTTAAAGCAGAAGTTTGTATTGTCCCTAATCATTCACACCTGGAGAAGCTACTGTAGAACCTTGTCTTGTCATTAATCATCCACATCTGAAATAGCTACTAATAAACCTGTCACTGTTATTAATCTTCTACCCTTATGGGAGCTGGAACATTTCCTTGCTACTAGCCTTACCATCTTAGAGAAATGACTGTAGAACCTTGTCCTGTCACTAATCCTCTGGTTTTGGAGTAGCTATTATAGAACATTACCCTGTTACTAATTCTTTGTTCATGGAGAATCTAATGTGGAATCTTGTCTTGTCCCTAATATTTCACTCTGGGAGGAGATATAGTACAACCTTGCATTGTCACTAATGTTTTGTATCTAGAACCTTATCTTGTCAAAAATCATCCACACTTGAAGATGCCATTATAAAACCTTGTACTACTGTCCCTAATTTTCTACACTTAAAGGAACTGGAACTTTTGTTAACCACTAATCCTCCACTCCCACAGAAGCTACTTTAGAGCCTTGTCATGTCACTAATACTCTGCTCTTGAGAGAGCTACTATAGAACAGTGTTCTGTCACTAATTCTCTGTTCTTGGAGAAGCTATGGCAGAATCTTGTTCTGTACATAATCCTCCATGCTTAGAGGAGCAACAGTAAGACCTTTCAATGTTACTAATCTACCAGTCTTGGAGGAACTTTTGTAGAACCTTGTCCTGTCATTAGTTCTTCCACTCGGGATGAAGCTCCTAAAGAACCTTATACATTCACTAACAATGCACATTTGGAGAAGTTACTGAAGAACCTTGTCCTGTCGCTGATACTCCACTCTTAAAGACGCTACTGTAAAACTGTTTCCTGTCAACAATCTTCCAGTTTTTCAAGAGCTGTAGTCTTGCCTTGTTATTAGTACTTTACATTGAGAGAAGCCAAACACTAACTAGCAACTGGAATATGCAAATTGTTCATTACTGACACTGCTTTTTTATGTAAAAAGTAATTAATCAAGTTTAGAGGCAATTTAAATCCCTATATTGATTTTTATGAACCTTTATAGCAATGCCCTGCATTTCTTCAATTCTGATGTTAGAAACCCCAAGGGCAGAACTGCTGTTTTGCAACTGAATTAACTATTGCATTGATTTTTTGATGTTAAAATCTAAAATTCCTGTCTTACTTCTGCACTTTGTTTCTCCTGAGGCCCTTCCCCCATGCTTGATGGAAGAGGTCATACATCTATGCTAACCAGTGCTTTAACAGAATCCTGCTCTGAAGGTGAATACCAGTAATGATCCATTGATCCCACACACATTAGAGGTAATAAGCCACAGAGAATCAGGGTCTCTGCTTGATAAACACAGATGAATGTATGCATAGAGGGGAGCATCTATTAAGGATGGATAACAGTGCATTTTTTCACAGATACAGGAACCCCAGGGCAGACAACTGATTGGTTCATGTCTGTTTTTAACCAGAGATGTTACTTTCATACATTTATTCCCCCCAGTCTGTCATTTCTGATGTGTCGTCCACACCCAAAGTCACTGCTATGTTAGTTTATTTACTAAGTTATATTTAAACTTTTGACAAATATGTTAGTTACACTGAAGCATTTAACAATACTATTATTTATATTTTGAAAAATGTGGAAAGTTTTGTGTCACTGTGGTTCACTTGTTTGGATGCCCCTCCCCAAAATTTGGATGACTAACTACTTCAAATTAAACACTACAGAAACAAAATGCACTAACACAGATTGCTAAAAAACAGTGCCACTTTCTAGCATTGCTAAAAGTTCTGAGTTTTATACAGCATCATTGTTTGAAATTGTTATGTTTGCACTGTGTTGATGGGTTTCTAGGCCTACGTCTATTGTAATGGTTAATTTATTCATTATTACTGAGTTTTATTCATGAATTTCCATAGTCTTGTCAATGAGATCACACAAATTACATAGAACATCAAATTACAGCACCATTACTAATTAATAAAATTGGAATATCATAACTCAGGGCAATAATTATATACAAACATGTTCTCAGTTTTGAGGCTGGCCCAGTATCGTGGCAGCAGCATGTTGCATGGTTATCTGGAAGAAGAGGGGTTTTGGTAAGCCTGAGAATCCCACAGTAAACCAAGCACATTGTGAACATGAGGAATCGAGCTAAATGGGGGGAGGTGCAGGCAGCCAGGTATTTGTCTAACCCCTTTTGGATCCTCTTCTTGGAGCAGCACTGGTATTATCTACAAATTTTGTTGGGTGTCTATCCTCACTGATGGAGCAATGGTATGTTCCTGATGACCTCATCAGTGGAATAGGGGACTGGGAGGCCAAATAGAAAATTAGCAGAAAAAAGAAGAATGAAAGAAGTCTCAGTTATGCATTCTTTAGCCATCATAAATGGACGGGTTTACCTGGGGCACTGTGTGGTGAAGTTGTTATGCCTACATTGTTTTCGGATTCAAAACCTTAGCCATTAGGAAAATACTATATTTATGAAGCTTCACAGCACCTTATAAACATAGATAAAAAAAAAAATTACAGGTCATCCCACACAAACGTATTGGGAGCACTGTGCAGCACCTTTATTTATTTATTTAGTTATGTATTTATCTATTTATTTGTCTTTTTTGACCAGGAAAGGCACACTGAGCTGAGCTAACCTGTTTTTATGTGTGTCCTTGGTTTGGGTTATATGAACCTGTTTTATTGATGTGAAATAATTACAGTGACACTGGAGAAACTACCCTATTCTTCTTTGATAAGTGCCAGAGGGTCTTTATCTTGCACCTGGACAATTACCAGAGATGGGTAGAAGAGACCCCCATCAGACATCTCATGCAAAGACCAACATCTCAGCAGAGTAGCCCCCTCCCATTCTTGTACTGTACTATAGTGTCAGTTATGGCCATTACCACCAGTACTTGATGTGTGACTAGAAATCTCAGCCTTTCGATCTTTTTGCACTAGAGGTGAGTATGCTACCTGCTGAGCCACTGACACTAACATTCCAGGGATACACTATAGCTGAAACAGGAACTTCTAACTTGAAGCAGCTATCTAGCTCTACTCCGCCCTCACTCCCATGTCTACTACTAGCTTCTTGTGGTGTCAGCTGCTGTACTGAAAAGATGTTTTAGAGTGTAGAATGTGGCAGGACATCTAGAGTGGACAAGGTGATTCAAATGTTGAACTGTTCAATGACTATAAGTTGGTCAACATTTTCTAAAGAAAATATATTTCAGCTATACTACACATATTTTACTTTTACATTTTATTTATCATTTTAATTGCACTGTTTTTAATTTTTTGCTAAAGGAGAATCTCCTCTACATCACTTCATAAATGATAGAAAAGTTCATTTTCCTTTTATTCATTTTAATGATGGGTCAATGGGTCTGGCTTAGCACCACCTTGTCTTCAAGCTGGAGGGTGGCAAGCAGTTATCTTTCCAGTCAGTATCACTTTGTAGTTGGCTGGTAGGAAGCTGAGTTACCCATACCCACCCTCCTTGCAAACCATGAACCTCAGCAATACTATATTAGAATGAAAGAGTGTTCTCAGCCTATCAGAGCACTCCTTTTCCCTGCTCATGAGATACTTTGGTTGTGTAAAGAGTGCCTCACATACAAGTGCCATGGAAATGAACACATTTGAGGGAAGTTTTTACAAATGTGCATATACAGTATTATTGACCAGTTCCAGTCAATACTATATTAATACTACTCCTACAACCACTCTTACAGTTGTAAGAGTGGTCTCACTTACATTATTAGGGTATCAGAACTGTTCACCTTTGGTACAGTATGGGGTTATCATGCAGCAGTAGCAGTTGACTTGGTAAGTTATGTCCAAATTCTTTGCAAACTCAATGGAGATTTTCACAAAATTCCCTGTAACACAGGCAGTTCAACAGTTTTCCCCCTCTAAGTATCACCAGAGACTCATGGGAGACAGACTGTTGAATCAGATTCTACCACTGTGCCCTAAAAATGCACATGAGACCACCTCTAACAGCCATAAGACAGTATTGACATATAGATGAAAAATAGAACAATGGTCTGCCGGGTTCTTCTGCAGCAATCATGGCAGCTACAACAGCCATTAATACTGCAGTATTCACAATAGCAGTGGTAATTGTTTAAGGGGGAGTACTACCAAGAGGTTTCATGGCCCTATGGAGAAAACAGTGCCAATGGTGGAAACCTCTGGGAACCTGTTGTGACAGTGATCCACCTTTTTCTTCCAGTCATTGTACTACCTTGTAAGAGGCATGCTGCAAAAGACCCTTCCCTTCCTTCGGAATTACATACTGTAGTCAGTAATATTACTCGCCATGAGTATCACATGCATGATGTATTCCAGATCAATGCTGGCCACCAGTGTCGGACAGTCTGCATCAACTTGTACAAGCACATTTCACAAGTGGCATTATTAAGCCTCTCAAGATCCTGAAAGAACAATCAGGGACATCATCATCATTAGCATGAAACAAACAAACAAACAAACAAAAACCTCAGGGACAATGAGCTCAAAATCAGAAACATTCAGTCAATCAAGCTAAAAGATACCCAGAAACTTTAAATCACATACAGACAGAAGCAACAAGAAGAACAACTCATGTAAAGTAAAATATTCATAAAACATTAATATCAAGGGAGCATGAATACAATGCCATAATTGTCAAGATGCATTAAAATTCTGAAATGTATATCTCACTAGGACATGCAAGAATACCTGTCTTGGCTCGTCTGACAATGTTTCTGATTTGTCTGGTCCTTTTTACTGCCACAGTTAATCAATGGCCATTTGTCTTTTCACTCAAACATTTTTGTTTAAATTGGTATTGATTACAAACTGTTTTTTTTTTGTATAAAATACTCTGAGATGGTTACTTTGAGCGGTGCTATATGTTATTACTGTATTAATGCCTATTATTTTACTATGCTTTGGACTTTGAGCTTTTGTACCTTACAATCTGTTTGGGAAAACAGGGGGCTGTTTGACAAATAGTGCTAAGAAATACTGATGTAAGGCTGGCCCAGTGGCAGTGAGGGTTGAGGTGCTGGACGCCACACCTTGCGTCACGCCGGCTACCCGGGTTCGGGAATGAGCCTGGATCGCCGGGAGTCGGCAGGGGAGAGAGAGGATTGAGCATCTGATGGACTGCTCTCCTCTCTCGGGAGTGGGATCCAGGGTAGCCCGGTGCAACAGTGGCCCCCGGTGGAGATGGATGGCACTACAACACACTCGGGCATGTACAAGCGGGAACGACGTTGGGCAGCTGACTCCAGATGTGGGTGGGAGCACCTACATCATGGGCTGATGGCATTGCGCACCTTACATTGGGGGGTACCAGAACAAGGGAAAAAAACAGTGCCGAGGATCAGGCAATGGCACCAGTCCCCCATGCCCAATATCAGGGCTCTCCTTGACTGGCCTTCAATTTCCTCAGCCACTCTCTCTCCCAATGCCGGAGTCTGAAGTGATGAGAGGAGCCCAGGTAGGAGGAGGACGACCTGCCCCAGATAGGGTTAGCCAGGGTTGCTGCCATCAGAGGGGAGGGAGAGAGGAAGCACAGTTCGGGGATCCTCAGGTGGGCAGCAGAAAAAGGACTGGATGCCTGAGAGAGGACCTCGGGGCTGTGACCGGAGGGAAATAGAGTTGAAAAAAAAATGCTGATTAAGCTATCAAAGAGCTTTTGTTTGGCAAGCTACATGGGAAGAAAGAAAAATTGTGCAGTGTGGTTGGGCCTAGTTGTTAGAGTGTAACGGTATGTAGATAGATGCACAAGCCTGAGTCCCACAATCACTACTTATTCACTTTGTGACCTTGAGCAAGCCACTTACCCTCCCTATGCTTAAACTTTCTCTAATCTCGCTCACTGATCTATCTCTATGCTCTTTGACTTTTTCTGTATGCTGAAATAGGCAAGAACACTCTTCCTCTTCCTCTTCTATCTCCTGGACAGTGAAGCATACTGGGATGCGTTTGCATGAAATGCACTACATAAAACCAAACTCCTTCCTTTCCTAATTGTAGATATTTAAGATTTTGGGAGAAATCTAAAAGCAAAGAAGAGAATTGAAATAATGTGCAGAAAACATTTGATGGAATTGTGAAACAGATATAGGGGAACATTTAAATGGAAACAGGTGAGAAAAGAGAATAGGGTATAAGAGGGAATATTTGGATTACTAAGCTCCCTGTTCATAAACCACAACCAAAATAGTAAGATTTAATGATTTCCTGTGGAATTGCCTATAATAAATTGTGGTACAAAAGCAAAAACAGAAAATTTTATTTTAATGCTGATAATCTATAAATTGAATTGCTTGTTATAAACTATAAATTAATGGACTTGTTTATTAAGTGTTGATGTATTTAAAAAGGTCAACAAGCTAATTTCCTTCTGCTGGAATATTATATAAAAGCTATAATTTACTGTATACAGCATATAACATGTAGTTTAACATGAGTTTCACATATGCTTTAATTTGGCATGCACCAGATTTGGAATGTGCCTTCCTCAATATGACTGGTAGTGTCATTTTATATACATGTGTTCTTGTTCTGCTGCTCTGAAAATTAAGAAACTGGTAATACAAATAGAAGGATTCAGTTAATACTATTTGTCTGTGACCTTCAAAACTGAGAAAAGTATGTTTGAATAAAGGGAGGAGGAAGTATTTCACTCCTCAAGGGGAAAATACTGTAGGTGGCATCCAGTTTTACAGGTATGGGAGTCAAATTTGGGTGCTTTGTTCTGACAGAAAAGGTATTTCCTCTCTAATATTTTATAGTTTTGTTTCCCAAAATGTGTTCTCCTTTATCATACTGATGTTCTAAATGATGAGACCTTGGATATTTATTTACTTAAAAAAAAAATGAAATGACTTGAAACTTTAGACCCATGGAAGTTTTTATCTTCCACTAAAAATAACTGAATCCCTGTTTGTGCCTTAGCTATTTGTATACAGTTTGTGCTATATATAAGTATATCCCAGTCGATATAAATAAAATAAAATGAGAAAATAAATTATCTATAACTTGTATGAGTCTGTGTTTGAAGATTTTGCTTCGGTGGTAATGTTTGTCTTAAACTGCCCCTGCCTATCTTGTTTTCCATCTACTTGTTTTCATATCTGCTTCTTTTAAAGGTGGTCTAGGATGGGTAATGAGTATACTTTGTGAAAGTCTGGTGGCTAACAACCTCTGAGCCTGGACACTCTTTCTTTGTGATTACCTGGCTCTTTGCAGACACACCATGGTACCCCCAGTCCACATGAAGCAGGATCAGTAATAATATTTTGACTTCAATCAATAGCAAGACAAATAATAATAATAATAATAATAATAATAATAATAATAATAATAATATAATACATTATATAGAACACACCAGCTATATTTAGTGCAAATAGGCTTATGTCATCATGAAAGACCTGCAGTGGTATACATACTATATCACACTTCTCTGTAGTATATTCTAATACAATAAAATGAAATAAGCTGCAATATAGGCAATAGATAACAAGAAGTTGAATAAGAGCAATGGATTTATAACCATGCTACCCCTTAAACATTTGTGCTAAGATTGTCAGTTTGACTACTTAAACAGTTTTTCCCACTAAGGTTTTATTTTTTTCCTCCTCCAGTGACATCATTTCACAATAATGACAGGTGCCATTTCAGCAGGATTATTGGGCTGCAAAGCTCCCCCAACACATCACATTTAAGATAGCCACATTGTGAGGAGAATTTGTTTTTGAGTTTGAGATTCATACAGGCTGTCACAGACATCATAAGGCTTACAAAGAATTCTTAGAGGTCTCAGTTACAAGTTCTAGTACACCCTGAGTGATGTCCTTGTTGCCTTGTAACTCAGTCTGCAAAACATGTAAAAATGCTTAAACAGTTTATTGTACTTTGTGCTTTTGGATACTGCCTGAATAGTTGCTGAACAGTAGAGAATTGTAACTCCAAGTTACAGTAAATAAACAGATAGGAATATTTCTCAGACTGTTTTTCTTAAAAAATTGTAGGGAGGAAATTTTTATTGGTGACTCCTTCTAGGACTTTGAAAAAAAATTACCATTATGGAGGGATTTTTTGCTATACATGTCCCATAAAAACATTGACAGTAGAAAAGAAAAGAAAACTAGAAACTTTTTAATGTATTCATTTTTCTCAACGTCCCCAGTCCTAGCCCTCAATGGCCTCCTTCAGCCAAAACATAGCACTGTCACCCCAGCTGCACCCAAGAGATTCCCCTGCCTTTCACCTATGACCTCCCCCTTCACAGCGGGGCATTTGGTGTGACACACCAGCACATGACTGAATCTTGTGGAAAGGGACCCCTTCATGCTGGGTAGACAGGCAGCTTGGGGCATGACATTAATGAAGTACCATCCTGCCAGTTGCAGTTTTTTCTACCGACCCATGAGGCATTGGTTGGAACACAGTTATGCATACATACTGTACAACTGGCCTGTGTTGAGCAAAGCCATATATATCACTCATCCTTTAAGTATTTTAAGTTTGTTTCTTTTCAGGGCGTTCAAACTCAGCTGGGCATACTGCTTCTATTTGTTTCCTTAATTTCCAGACTGCAAGCAGATCCTGCACTCACCAGTGTATTGAATGTGTTAGTTATTGGGTAGCAGCTGTCACCAACACCCTTTTGTGTGCTTGTCACAGAGAACATGCACTTGGTATACCCTTTACCTTGTAGTTAAGTGTCAGTACTGTATTTAGTCTCTGGTGTCTCAGTGGAGATGGATGAGTCCTTTCTGCTTTTCAGAGATGAAAATGAAATGTACCTGGATCCTTATTACATAAACAGCTACTGTATACTGTATTGTGCAGTTATTAACTATTTCTAGATAACCTTGTTTAGAGAAATAAGGTGTGATGTAACCCTTTTTCTGTGGTACTGGGACCAGGCGTACCATAATGAAGGCACCAGCACAGGTGGGTGGGCACCTCCATTAGCTAGTCCTGGGGATATCCCAGGGTCTTCCTCATCAACAAATTACATTTATTTGGCAAGGGAATTGAGTGTAAACCCCTCATTTACAATAGTAACCATCAAATCCAATATTCAGCATCAACTTTTCACAGTGTAATATACAAACAAATCACATGTAGCATAAAAGATAAATATCATCTGTAACAGTCATAGTGCCTATACAATAAATGCAAAAATCAATGCTTCAAACCAACGTATAAACACAGTATTGTCTTTCATTCAGCAAACATCTGATTCTGAAATCAGGAATAATGAACACACAAAATAGAAGAGACACAGCTTTAATATGAAATTTAGGAAAAGAAACAGGAACAAGGTCATCACTAGACCATAAGTTGTATACTGTGTCCTTCTGAATTATATTAATCAAGTAAGAAGGAGGTTTATCACACATGATTTTATACACATAAATATCCTAGACCAATGGTATACTCTTCTAGTTGGTAATGAAAGTCAGTCCAATGAACTAAACAATTTGAATTATGAATTTGCCAAGGCAATCCAGAGATAAAATGTAACGAGCTATTTGATAAAGAATCTAATGTATTCCATAGAGCAGCAGAATCATTCCTTTCAATGCAGCCCGAAATCTCAAGCTGAAAAAGAAATACAGAGTAGACTAAATGTGTTTTTATTCAAAAGTAAGGAAATGAGCCTTGTGATGACAAATGGAACCTAACCATCTTTTTAACTTTTTAGAAAGATAGGAAATGTGGGTATCTGATACTAGAGGGCCATTAAAATACCTAAGTACTTATGAAATCCACCAAGGTCAAGTCCATGTTATTAGAAGCAATAATAGACAAATGCTGTAACTCATCAATGTTAAACTTTGAAAACATTATACTTTGCATTTTATGTACATTAATAAGAAACCTGATTCCAAATGATGCTATCATATTCTTAATGAAATCTGCTGGGATAGCTTTTTACAGCAACATTAGAAACCTTTTGAAATCTACATATAAAAGGATATCATTGGTATAATGAACTAAATTAGAAAACCAAGAACAAGTTTTGGGCAAACGTTTATGTAAAGTAAAGAAAAGGTGCCAACACTAGCAAGGAGTTAAAAAAGGTCTGACTGGAAAAATTCAGATAATTCTTTGCAGCACAAACACACAGCAAATGATTTGAAGATAAGCTGAAAACCATAAGAAAGAACTATAACTAAGGTAAAAGGAAGTCAACCCATTACTTAGTAAATTATGAGCTACAGTGTTGAATGATTTTCCCACATCGGAAAATATATTGCCTATGAGACACATTTACTTTCAAGAGTTAAGCAGGTCAGTAACAACATGTAAAACAACATGAGGTGTGCTGTGATCCTATCTAAAACTGGACTCAAATGGAGAGATTAAATCACAAGTGGACAAAAAAGTGTCTATGAATAAGTTTTTCAAAAAATTTAGCAAAACTAAGAGACTGATGAATAGCAGTTTTCAGAAGTGCCTGTTTTAAAAATTCATGATATAAGTGGACTTTCAGTCCTGTGGCAGCCCTGCAGTTTTAAGTGAAAAACTGAGCACATGATATATTTTGTTACAATAGGGGCTCCCAATTTCAAAATCACAGAAACAAGTGTATCACCTCCTGAACCTTTTTAACAGTCAAGCTTTACCAGATCCGTAAAAACCTCCAGTTCCTTAATTTCCTTGAAATGAATAGTAGGATGAGAAACTGAATCCAAATAAGCAATGAAGAAGGAAGACCAGAATGTGAAGAGTCAAAGACAAGCCTACCTGTAGCCTTGGCAAAGTTATCCTTATTGAGACCTGCTGTTCCCTATCTGTAAGTCAAGGTATCAAACTGAAGAACTGGAAGAAAATCATTAGCCCAGTATTCTATGTAATTTCTTTATAGTAGCCCACAACTTTCTAGTATTAAAAGAAACATCTGAAAAATTAGTATACTAATACAGTAATTGCATTAACTTGCCTGATTAGAGTTGTGCATTTATTGTGCATTGTTGTAAAATGTAGCCAATCTGTACTATTGTTAGTAGATAAGCTTTGCTCTAGGTGAGGAGCTTGCATTGAATAGCAGTTGCAATGGATCTGTTAAACCATGTGGCACCCTTATTACAAACTCATTTTGGAGTTAGTGGAGAACAAAGATTAAAACATGAAGCAATGACAATTTAAAAAAAAAGTCAAGCAACAGAAACAGAAGGATAAGAAAAGAGACATTCTGCCAATTAACTTGTTCTAAATCTCTTAAATGAGACTGAACACTAAATTTCTTAAAATTGTGATGTACAATCAATTTAATAGATGAACAAATCCTTGTAGTTTTAGAAATACAAGTTATATAACAATGGTTACTGGTACTGTTACAAAATACAGATGAAGGATACTTATTGGACATTATAAGAATAACAGCAAGTAAGGAAACTTTATCAGGACTAACCAAATCAGTCCTAGCTGGCATAGAGACAATTTGTATCAAATTTACTGGACATTTTGTTTGTTTGTTTGTTTATTCGCTTAATGGGTAAGCACACTGGAAACAAGTTCCTTTTACAGGTGCGACCCACATATATTGCATACAGACAATACATAATCAAACATACATATACAATACAGCAAATTGCAGACAAAAATGTATTTGTTACGTATAAAATTCATAAAAAAAAATTCATAAAAAACAGTTACAATTAAATTGAGATTCGAAATACATCCTTAATGCATCGGCAAACTTTTGACAGAACACAACCACCTAATATCTTGAGGAATTTCATTCCAAATAAATGGAGCAATATAAGCAAAGGATCTTTGTCCACTTTAGATTTCATAAAAGGAATCTCAAGAAACCTACTGTCTGACCTATGTCTAGAATAATGACCATCAATATATGGTCTCAAAACTTTGAAATACTATGTGGAATTCCAGAGTCCATAACTTTATATATGAACTTGGCCACACAGTATTGGAAATTTAATGAAACCGTAACCAGCCCATTTCTTTCAAAATCACACAATGATGAGATGACTTAGAACAATTTAAAGCAAACTTAGCTATCAAGTGAAGTAAAGTGGATTTCTTTGAAATCACTGTCGAGAAGCAGTGTCAGTAATCATATGCATAGTTCACAATAGGAAGTAAGCAGCAATTTGAAATAACCAGCCTAGACTCAGGAATAAGAAATGAACGGATTCTGTACAAAGAACCTAATCTACAATGTATTCTTGAGGTAACCCTCAAAAAATGAGATTCATAACTTAGATGAGAATCTAGTAATACCCCAAGATATTGAAATGTATCAACATAGTCAAACAGTAATCCATCAAGAGATTTAACTTCCAAAGTACCAACCTCAGATCTCAGTCTAGGTGGGGTACCAAAAACCATCACCTTTATCTTAGATTTGTTAAAGAGTAATTTACAGGCCATAAGTGAAGACTGAAAATTACACATTTCCTCTGTTAAAGAAACACCTAGATCTCCAAATGACAAACCCTGCATATAAATTACTGCATCGTCAGCGTAAAGTGTTAGAGAAGCATTATTAATCACACTTACTAGTTGATCAAAAAACAAAGAAAACAAAAGTGGCCCCAAAATAGAACCTTGTGGAACCCACACTTAACCATTACAGAGTCTGATACAGCACCCTATATTTAACCCTTTGAAACCTATTTGTTAAATAATCCCTCGTCCAGTCCAAGAAAGACTCACCAACTCCCAATGACTTAAGTCTAGAAATCAACAATTGGTGATCAACTGAGTCGAATGCCTTGGTCAAGTCCACGAACACAGCACCCGTCAGACACCCTTTATCCATGCCATTAAGTACCGCGTTCGTGAACTCGACCAAGGCAGTCTCAGTACTCCTTCCCTTTCTAAAACCATGTTGGTTCTGAGACAATAATCCAAAGTGATCCACATACTCAATCAACTGATTATAAACTATTCTTTCCTGAACTTTAGCTAAAGCAGACAAGATAGAAATAGGTCTGTAGTTACAAAACTCATGTTGTGAACCAGATTTAAATATAGGAGTGACCAAAGTATGTTTCCATATATTAGGTATAGTACCTGTAACAAAAGACAAGTTGAAAATAATACTAACTGGAAGTGCTATAACTGAGGCAGCATCTGCCAATAAACTAGGACATAAGCCATCAGAACCAGCTGAGCTGTCCCTCTTAATACAACGCAAAAACTTCTCTACCTCCTTCGGAGTAGTAGTCCTTAAGTACAGTTTAGGATTAACTGTAAAATCTTCAGTCAATCCCAAGTAATTCACATTTTGACTCCCAAGTGCAGATGTGGGATCAATAATATTCAGATTCACATCTCCTATTGGTAGGAATTCAGAGTTACTAAAAGGGGCAATTAAATGGCTAAAAGGCATCAATGTGTCTGAAGGAACTTAATGTGGAAATGGCATTTTGTTAAATTATTGACGGAATTGCAGAAAAAGATTTGAACAATTAAATGATTCTATCATTTAGAACCCTAATTGGTCATTGTAACATCTTCATTATAACTAGTTCTGAAATGAATCAAATCACCACCACCCCTAGAAGCTCTGTTTTTTTACATATAGGGAAACCTGGGATGGATACCTCACACTCTAATGTTTTATGATTGAGACAGATTACAGAAATTTTAAGAGTCTCAGTATTTTAAGAGGCAACACAGTATTTCAATTATTCAAATTTTGGAATAAGACTCTTAGCATTAATATGTCTTAGACTTGCAGAATATCTGCTACAGAAATCATTGTGAGAAAAATGTGGTATACACTTAGGACCTGGGTTATCATTGATGTTTCCAGAAGCTAGAAAAGAAGCTGGAATAAATGTTCTGGTAAAAGGAAAAAAGAGAATGAGAAGTATATTACAGATAATACAACCAACATAAACTCCATGCCCAGGAGCTGTACTCTGTGTGAGGCATGTCTCATAGAGACAACTTTTATTTATTTCTCCATCTTTTTTTGTATTTTCTTTTATTTCTTAGCTTTTCACATTAAAGCAACAGCAAAAATGTTCACAACTAGAACAAGAACAACAAACAAGACAAACACAACACAAATATTCCTCCTTCCCCCATTCCATCCAACCTACACTGAATAGGGGGAGGAGTCTGCCAAACAGAATTCCTAATCCAAAACAGCAAACTGTATCACAATAAAAAAAAATGTAATCTACAGAAACCAGTAAATGAACAACACAGTTACAAGATGGCTTATAAACTCCCCCACAAAATATCTGACACTGAACCAGCAAACAAGAAAACCAGAAAAACCAACATTACAAGAAGTTCATCGAGGAAAGACCAGACCAGGACGGAGTCCACCATAAGGCAATCAAACTGTATATAATGTGTGGAGTCTGCCCCATTTGGCTTCATTAGCATGTAATTAATTTAGACACTAGCAATCATCTTCACCATATGAAGGTTGAAAGGAAAGCCCTGAAACCATTCTTGATAAGATGGTAAGGCTTGGTTTCTCCAATGCCAAAGAATAACTTTTTAACCGAGATGGAAATCATGGTGATAGCATACTTCCACTCCTTGACAGATATTGCATCACAATCACCTACCAGGCACACCTCAGGAGTAAATAACTGGGATATGTTTAATAGGAGGCAGCCTTGCAACTGAATGGCCTCCCAAAGGGGTTTGCCCTTGTCACATTCCCCAAAAATATAAAGTAGGGTGCCTTTTGCTGCCCCCACAATGCATGCATGTGGGAAAGCTGAGGCAACTAATCCTAAATAGGCACTGTGGGGTATAATATAAATTATGAAGGATGTTAAACTGTATTAAATGGAGTCTGTCACTGGGGGATGTAGATATGTAAATCCCTTCTAATGTGAGGCCTATTAAAATTCCTATCAGGAAAAACCCTATCTCAATAAGAACAGGTACTACCTATCTGGGGAGCTAAGAGGGTAATAACTAAATTATAAATCTTGGAAACAACATGGGACTGAGAGACAAAATCTGCTGCCAGGCCGATAAAGTCACTATTATCCATATGCCATAGATTCAGATCAAGGTGATCCATAAGCATGTATTTTAGCTGCCAAATTTTGAAAACATACTGGAGGCCTAAGTGAAACTCATTACAGAGATCATGTACCAGCATAAAGTTGCTATCCTGGAGCAGACAAGCACCCTGTCCATTTGCAGTTGGGGAAACTATTGCTTAGAGAGGCACCCCCCCCATATATACCTTGAAATTAGGATTCCAAAATACCAGTTGAGAGATTTCCACAGAAAAAGAAAAACATAAAGCCTTATCTAGTTGGTCATGGACTCTAAAGGACACATCTGTGATGGAATCTCAAACCTCCTTTGGAAGTGTCCAAAAAACAATGAAGGGCAGAAGGATAGAAACCCATCTTCTTAAAAACAGCAAATTTTAAGTCTAACCAGAGAGGCACATATGCGTGAGAAGTCTCATCATGAGACTGGGGAAGTCACCACAAATACTTGCTAGCATGGCTAGCACAATAATACATGGGTGGATAGGGCAATTTAAGCCCTCCAAATGTCTTGGAAACTGCCAAATGATCATATGACTGTCTGGGGCATTTACCTGACCATTTAAAGTCAGCCATAACAGCACGAACCCTCTTAAACCAGGTCAAAGGGAAATAGATGTTGCATACATTAAGGGGGTATATTTCTACACCTTGACTTGACTGCAGGGCTAGAATGTCTGTATGTCTGGACCCAGTGAGACAGTAGTGCAATGCACATAAGATTTTCCTTATCCTGTGACAGTTCATTGATATGTATTTACAGTGTGTCCAGGGACCTCATTTATTTGGTGTGGCAGTTCATGCAATAAGCATCATTATACCAGCATTAAAGAAGGAAGCTCTGTCAACTCTGCACCTCACAACATCAGGGCTAAGGCTTGTACAACCTTCCTTTAAGCTCCTGCAGCCTTAGAAAATATTTACCTTCAGGATACCTTATTGGGACATGCAAGACCTAGGTCTGAGTATGCCTGATAACTGTCTTGTCCTGGAACTCATGCACATCAACATTCTTGTACTGTGCTTCTAAAAGCAGAAGATCAACATTATTATTTCCACTCATTTAATGACCTTTAGGCCATCTCTCTGTTTTTTTTTTAGTGATAACTCTACTTACAAAAGCCTACTTGTCTCCAAGTTAGTCCCTTGGGGCTTCTGGCTGAGAAAGCCAGAGTCTGTATTAAATTGTTTGGGTGTGACTTGTTAGAGACCACAATGTCTCATTATTAATGACCTCCTTCCCCTGCTTACTTCCAGCATATTTCAGGATCAGATCCCAAAGTAACCATGTGTAAGTTCATTAATTCGGAAATTACTTTTTGTACATGAGGTGGCATATAGCCATTGAGGCATCCCAGACACACATCTCTCTTCCACCTGTAAACATGTCAGGCCAATTGGCTGCATACCCCAAACCTTGTAACAGCTTCATAACTAGAGGTTCGTCTACATCCAGACTCCACAAAGCTGAAATTGGGCATCTCGGACATTACTATAGTCATCTTCTGAATCCTGTGCATGTTCCTTTTGTGTGCCATTTCCTGGACATGGGCACTCAATAAAACCTCATCCTGGCTCCACCAGGGTCTCTGTATGATCTTGAAGACAACCATGATAAGGCTGGCTGGTCATAAAGGATAGTCCCTTGAGGCAAAACCCCTCATGGCCCCCACATCCACCAGTGGTTCCACTACATTTTCACCATTAAATAAATTCCAGCTGTAGGCTCAATGGCCCCAACCCATAAAGGATGCTCCTTTGGAGGTCTGCTATGTAATGCTTTTAGGCCTAAATTGTTCTGTACTGATTATAACTGTCAGAAGGCCAGTTTTAGCATGACACTTAATAGTAATCGGCATCCTCCTCTTCTAGAATGAGAGGTTGTTACAAAGGGGTTATATATCTTGGTTAAAATTGCATTGAATTTTTCAATTCTATGATGTACAGTATAGCAATTTTTGCAAGTTTTGGGATGTCTGAACTGGAATGCATTTTTCAAAGGATTTTTGTAATTTAAAACTGTAATTTCCCAGCAATGGCATTATTCATCATTTGACAAGAAATCACATTTTTTTACAGTAGAATAAAATGGGCACACCAATTCAAATAAAGGTGCTTCCCTTAATAACATGAGGATAAAACAACTGAAAAACAACAAGAACAACAACAAGGCACAAAAACAGCCATTAATGCCACTACGTTTTTCAAAAGACACTGCGGCATAGTCAAACACCCCTACGTAGTGCCTCAAACACAGAGGCTATTTCATGGAGCAGTGTTCACATACAAAGAGCATACACTTATAGAGCAATCCTTGACAAAAAAATGTTCATGTGTCACTTGCATAAAAGGAATAGTCCCCAACATTAACTCCATAAAGGACTCAATACATATGTTAAACCACACAAACAGAATTAAAATATTGTGGAGAAAAGAGACAGAGTGGAGTTATCATCTCAAGTCCATTTACCCCCAAGGTTTGAACACAGAAATTGATTTTAATCCCTTCCCGCAAAGCATGACATATGATCAACTGTTGTAAATCCTCTGAAAATTATCTTCTGAGAGGAATGTACAATTATTTCATAAATATGTTTTTAATGATATTTTTGTGCAATATGAAGTATAAAAGTTTTTTTCTTAAAAAGCACATGTCTGAGTCATCAGGGTGTAATAATATACAGTATAATATTTATTATAGATGTTTGATTGGCTCTGTGGCTGGGAAACTAGACCCTTATGGGAGGAGGAACATCTGGAGATTGTGGCAGTCACAGAAACATGGTACACACAGAACCATGACTGGGATGTAAACATACCAGGATACACTACCTACAGGAGGGACAGGGAGGGTAAAAGAGGAGGAGTAGCTCTCTACATAAGGGAAGGAATCAAAGCAATAGAACAAAAGGGTAAACAGGGAGGAGAGGAAGCACTGTGTGTCAATTTGGAGACAGGCAATGGCACCACAATCCGCACAGGGGTTGTATACAGACCCCCATCTCAGGGGGAGGAACTGGAAAAGGAAATGATAGAAAGTATGCTTAGAATGGCAGAAAAAGGGGAGATATTGCTGATGGGGGATCTGAATATGCCAGATGTTAACTGGAGTACAGTTGCAGCAGCCACTTCTAAGAGTTGAGTTATTCAAGATGCCCTACAGAGGGCATGCCTTAGACAACTAGTATTGGAACCCACTCAAGAGGGAGCAATCTTAGACCTGGTATTCTGAAATGGAGATGAAGAGAGGATCACAGATGTAGAAGTGGGTAGCCATCTGGGAACTAGTGACCATCGAACAGTATGGTTCATGATAAACACAGCAGTAGAGTCAAGCCATACAAAGGCAAAAGTACTCGACTTTAGGAGGGCTGACTTTGACAAAATAGGTGAGTGCCTAAGGAATACACTAGCAAATGGGCAGGAAGGAGGGTGAAGAACAATGGGGAATAATAAAAACTGCCATCACAGGGGTAACAAGCCTTTGTGTGAAGCAAATAAACAAAACAAAACAATGTAAGAAACCACTATGGTTCTCAAAGGAGGTGGCAGGGATGGTTCAAGAGAAAAAGAAAGCATTCAGGAAGTACAAGGAATCACAGAAGGAGCAGGACAGAGCACTGTATCAGTTAAAGCAAAAGAAAGCTGGGAAGGCAGTCAAAACAGCAAAGGCTCAAAGCAAGGAAAAGATAGCCAACTCAGTTAAGAAGGGGGATAAAACTTCATAGGTACATCAGGGAGAGAAATAAGACCAGGGGAGGGATAGTGAGGCTTAATGGGGGCAGAGAGTGACTGTGAAAAAGCAGAGATACTAAACAAATATTTTTGCTCAGTATCCACAAATGAAGAGGAGGAGGTATCTAAACCAAACAACAGAAACACTCTGGATACAGGAGTTGATAACAACCCATTTACAGAAGAATGGGTTCTGAAAGAACTCTTAAAACCGAAGGTGGACAAATCAATGGGGTCTGATGGGATTCATCCCAAAATTCTAAAAGAACTAAGGGTAGAACTAGTGACACCACTGACTACTCTCTTTAACAAATCATGGGAGGATCAGGAGGTACCTGAGGACTGGAGGAGGGCGGATGTGATTCCATTTCGCAAAAGTGGGAGCAGGGTATAAGCAAGAAACTACAGACCTGTTAGTTTAACCTCAGTGATAGGGAAAATGATGGAATCACTTCTGAAGGAAAGAATTGTCAAGTACCTAGAGGCCAGAGGGCACAGGACCCATGCCAGCATGGATTTAGAGTGGGAAGGTCATGTCAGATGAATTTAATAGATTTCTTTGACTGGGTGACTGAAGTAGTAGATCAGGGAGGGACTGTGGACATGGCCTACCTAGACTCTATCAAGGCATTTGACACAGTCCCACACAAAAGATTAATATACAAGTTAGCCAGCCTGACAGTGGGTCCCAAGATGGTAGCCTGGGTAAAGAATTGGCTGGAGAACAGGACACAGAGGGTAATAGTAATCGGAGTCAACTCTGAAGAAAGAGGAGTTACTAGTGGGGGACCACAGGGTTCAGTACTAGGACCGGTCCTCTTCAATGTCTTTATAAGCAACATTGCAGAGGGACTGGAAGGAAAAGTATGTCTCTTTGCAGATGACACAAAGATCTGCAACAGAGTTGATACACAAAGTGGGGTGGAAACGATGAGAAAGGACTTGGCATGCTGGAGGAATTTTTCATAGATGTCATAGATGTTTCAAGTGAAAAGACAAATAGTCCATAGTGTTTACCTTTTAAAATATCTAATGTCAATTTAGTTCGAATTTATCTGAGTCAGCCATTGCTAAGTCCAAGTTAGCTTTAAATAAATCCATGTTCAAACTCTGTATTCCATATTGGAACACTTCTTAGATGAAACCAGTTTTTCCTCCTTTGGGTGTTCCACTTACTGGTTACTAGATACCTGGTATGTTTTCAATTACTGAATCTAAGTTTAGATTCTATTAGGCCTAGTCCCTTAGTATGGTTTGAGTCTTTTAGTGAACTATATAGTAGACAGAGATCTCCCTCTGTCTCCTGTATCTCAAGGTATATAGGTTCAACATTTGTAATCTTTGTTCATAAGATTTACATTTCATCCCCTCTATACCTCTGGTAAATCTTCTCTGGGCTCTTTCTATTCTATATATGTCTTCCTTAGTATAGGGTGACTATACTTGCACACAGTATTCTAGGTGGGGTCTAACCAAAGCAGTGTATAATGGTAACAAAACATCAGATGAGTGGCTAGCTACATGCCTAAATATAGAGTTTATGTTTTGATTAGCCCTTTTAACTTGTCTTGCACAATGCAGTTTGAATTTTAAATCAGAGGATATGAGCACACCTAAATCATTTTCTTCAGATGTTAGTTGCATAGGGAAAGGCATCACCAGTAGAAAACAGGAAGTTGTTATCCCTCTGTACAGACAGCTGGTGAGACCCCATCTGGAGTACTGTGTGCAGTTCTGGAGACCCAATCTCCACAAAGACATAAACAGGATGAAGGCAGTCCAGAGGAGGGCAACTAAAATGGTGCAGGATCTGCACCGGATGTCATATGAAGAGAGACTTAAGGAACTTAATATGTATAGCCTCGAGGAAAGGAGGGAGAGGGGGGACATGATAGAAACTTTCAAGTACCTCAAGGAAAAGAGGTGTGCAAGAACAAGGGAGCACAATTTGAAGCTAGAGGAGGGGCAGCTCAGAAGTAATGTGAGGAAGTATTTTTTCTTGGAGAGGATTGTGGTTGCATGGAACAGCCTTTCTGAGGAGGTTGTGGAGTCAAAAACAGTGGTGGATTACAAAAATGCATGTGACAGGCATAAGGCAATTCTAGGGGGTGGGGGTAGGAAGAAGTAGGCTGTTGGTTAGCCAGGATCTGCAGCATATCCATTAGGTAGGGAAATAGGCAGACTGGGTGGGCCAAGTGGTCCTTATCTTCACAAATTCTATGTTTCAATGTTTCAGATTGGAAAGGTTTATAGATGCCAAAGGCAGTGAGGTGTGCTTCTAGCTGCAATGCAACCATCTTTTCAATACCGTTTCCCAAAAGGGGGGGGGGGGGCAGCTCATTAATTCACTAGAATATCTGAGACCAAACTCCTCACATTAAGATGATAGAAACACTCTCTCAGACTCCAGACAAGCTGCGTAGGGTAGCCTGGCTACAGCATGAAAGAGATGAACTAATCAATTCCTCTTAGCAGCAATCTCCCTAGACAGAAAACATACCTTTTTCTGGGTGATTGCCCTTCAGTATTCATTGTAATACACACTTATTAGAAAGCCAGGCTGTCCTCCTGGGTCCTAGCACTCCTCCAACAGTGCTCCATCCTTCATCCCCTAGCCTTCAACTCCCTGAGCTCACCATCAAATCCTCAAGGCTATACATATTAAGCTCCTTAATATGTATAGTGTAAGCATAGCATGAGAGACTGCACTGGTCAGAGTGCCTAATTACTGCCTCAGGGTGAGGGACAAAGAAAAATGTTCAGTTCTTGTCCTCCTTGATCTGTTGTTGTTGCTCTGTGTGCATTATGCTGTTTTTTTGTATACATAAAAGTGATGGAATAATATTACCATCATTGTGGTTTTTGGTTTTTGGTGGGTGCTGAACTATTTTTCAATTACCTCCTTGATCTCCCTTCTGGTTTTATTACTGTGAATGATTAGCTGTTGTTAGACCAACTTAGGGAGCATGTAGGTCTCACTGGCAAAGTCATCTGATGGTTCCTGACCTTTTTCAGGGACAGAACACAAAATGTTGTGTTGGGAAATTTTTTCTCACACCTAGTGTCACTGCCATGTGGCATGCCCCAAGGGTTGCTCTTTCTCATCCATTTTTTAACATTTTATTTTTTATTGATTTTCTGTAATATAAAAAGTGCAATTTAATAAAATTCTGGGTTCCAAATGTAGGAATTGATTACACAAAGTACAACGTGTCACACCTAGGATTTAGGGTCACTGTTCATCCTTTGGCACTACTGTTATTCATCTGGTCAAGATGAAAAGTCCTAGAAATTGACCCTTGTGTCAGTAACTGTGGGCTAAGAAACCATAGATAAAGTCCTGAACGTTCATGCAGTGCTACATGGCACTTAAGTACATCATATTTTGCAGTGACAAAGTCCACGTGAAAATCACACATACTAAATATTATTTGCAAAAAACTTTGTCAATGCACCAATTAGGGTAACATAGTGCAACAAATGTAGAGGAATGTGGCATTAGGGTTTCCAACCCTAAGTCCCCAACCTCACCCCACCCCCCCAAGCAGAAGAAGGAAAAAACATTATGGTTTGGGGCTTCTGGAGTCTTGATGAATCAGTGATGGGGTCTTCCTGGGGCTGTGAACCCTAATGCTTACCCTGTCCCCTGTGCAAACAATGTCACACATTATCTTTTGCCCTGCATGAAGAAAACTACAACAAATTATGTTGGTAACATGTGTCGAGGCATACTTCTCTACCTTTGAAGAGTGTATCACTATACTGGGATGCATAGGGAGAGGCATCACCAGTAGAAAACAGGAAGTTGTTGGCCCTCTGTACAGACAGCTGGTAAGACCACATCTAGAGTACTGTGTACAGTTCTGGAGACCCCATCTCCACAAAGACATAGACAGGGTAGAGGCTGTCCAGAGGAGGGCAACCTAAATGATGTAGGGTCTGCATCCGAAGACATATGAAGAAACACTAAAGGAACTAAAGATGTATAGCCTAGAGGAAAGGAGGGAGAGGGGGGGGACATGATAGAAACTTTCAAATACCTCAAGAGAATCAGCAAAGTCCAAGAGGGTAGCATCTTTCAGAAAAAGAGATGTGAAAAAAACAAGGGGGCCCAATTTGAAGATAGAGGGGGGACGGCTCAGAGGTAATGTGAGGAAGTATTTCTTCACAAAGAGGGTTGTGGATACATGGAACAGCCTTTCTTAGGAGGTCATAGAGTCGAAAACAGTGGGGGAATTCAAGAATGCATGGGACAGACATAAGACATCTAATGGGGGGTAGGAGGAAGTAGGCTGTTGGTTAACTAGGATCTGCAGCTTATCCATTAGGTAGTGGAATGGGCAGACTAGGTAGGCCAAGCAGTCCTTATCTGCCATCAAATTCTATGCTTCTATGTTTCTATGAGGCAGTGGCTTGGACCTGTACCTTGTGCTTCTGACTGGAGGCTGTGGATTTGGGGGGAGGGGGTGCATTAAGGTTGACAACTCCAAGGAAGACCCCACCACTGATTTGCCAAGAGTCCGGAGACCCCAAACCCTAATGTTTGTTTCCTTTGCTGCTTGGGGGGGGGGTGGGAAGTTAGGTTCAAAACCCTAATGCCACATTTCCCAACATTTGTGTCATTAAGTTACCTTACTCTGGCTGGTGTACTAAAGTTTTTTTGCAAAGAATTTTCCTTCTTTTTGAGATAGTGGCATTGCATCCTCATTCATGAAGATCCCTTCAGAACCTACGTGAACAGATGCAGATGTGCAGGGTCATCAAGGTCATGTGCCAAGTGAACACTCCATTCATCTACAGAAGTGCAGGGCCCTGCTGACTCTCCCATTCTGTGCAGCATCAGATGTCAAAAGTTACCAAACTTATGAATGCGTAGAAAAATGTCAGCATGCTTTCATTACTGTTTTTTTTGTTTTGACCCCAAATATTCAACACAGCCTTCTTATGAACCCACACTATAAACCCAGTATGTGAACATTTTCAAATGTAGTCCAAAATTTCATTCCATGGCGAGAAAACACATTTTAGCCAGGTTTTGAAAAAACAACAGTTGCTGCATTCATGAGGTGAGGTGAAAAAATGCAATGCTAAAAATGTGGGGTCAAAATATTTTTTTGTGTAATCTATTTTTCTGCCCCCATGCTCACTGATCCACCACTCCTTTGGGCTCTATCAAGTTCAACCCCAGCCCCTAATGTCCTTACCCAGCCATCCTCTGATCCTGCTATTGCAGCTGACCCCCGGGATATCCCAGCATATTCCTTCACCAGGCGGGTCCCCCTCCTCTGAGGCGGAAGGCACCGGGGGAGAGGCATGACCCCAGCATGTACCTTCTAGGGCCCAGGGATGCTGCCGAGGAACAGGAGGCCCTGGGAAGGTGCTGGAGGCCCTCAGGGAACAGAGAGCCATCATCTGGCAGTCAGCAAGCAATTTTCCTGGCTTTCTTAAGGTGCGTGACATCCAGACGTCAAGGCAAGAGCCGACGTCTATCACGCACCACCCCAATGACCCTGACATGTTGCTGTACCTCGGCCTCCACCAGTGGTCACTTCAACACCGGGTTGCAGCCCCTTCCCTCCCTGAAGGCAGAGAGCAATTGTGTGATGCTCAAGCTGCCTCCCCCGGCTGGCCCTCCGGTGACCCGAGCTCATTCCTGAACCCGGGTCACTGGTGTCGCAAGCAGAAATCCAACTACTGTGCCGATGGGCCAGCCCCAAAATGTTTACATTTACCAAATATATGAGTGTGTGTTGCAAAATTTCAATGTACGTTCATAACTTTGTTGTTTTGTAATATTTGTACCCTAAATTTTCAACATAGCTTTCTTATGACCCCTCTTTATTAACAAGGGTGGAGACATTTTTGAAAACATGCCCACAAGATGATTTTGTGCATTACTGTCATTACGCAGTACAGGTGCAAAAACACAAGATTTGAAAAATGACAGCTGTCATGTTCATGAGGTGACGGGAAAAAATGACTATGTAAAAAATGTGGAGTTGAAATAGTTAAAATTACCAAAGTTATGTGCTTGTGTTTCAGAATTTCAATGTGATTTCATAACTTTGCTATTTTTAAATATTTTGACCCACATTTTCAATACAGCCTTCTTATGACCCCAGCTCATGAAAAAAGGAGTGAAAACTTTCAAATCCCACCTGAAAGGTGATTTTACCCAACGACTGTGAAATCACCTTTTGGGCCTGACTTGCATAATTCCACCACAATTGGTCATGAGGATGGGTCGCAAAAAGGCCATATTGAAAAATGGGGGTCAAAATATGGAAAATAGCAAAGTTATGCATTAAAGTTCAAACCCCCATTGAAATACACTGAACGTTAACTTAGTTTCTCATATTGCAGTCACCGGTTCAGCAGCAATACGTGTCTTTGATCGGAGAGTGGATCTGCACTGCAGGACATGTTCAGGTGATTGAGGGTGTGTGGGGTGGTGATTACAGAGTAGGAAGTCAGGATGGGGGGTCAGATCGGTGAGGGTCAGTTTTCTTTTAAAATATTGAGGGACAGTTTTATTTATTTCAGCTGATCTTTCAACACTGGTGATTGGGCACCCCGCTGTGAGGTTGCACACTTCTGGGAATGGGGTGGGTGACCTAGAGGGGGAGGGGGTCCAGAGAAGCAGTACCGGGGTGGGAACCCGGTCTGGTTTTATTACAAAAAAAGTTGAGAAGGGTGGGCAACCTGGAGGGAGGAGAAAGAAGTGGTACTAGGGGTATAACTAAAAAAATCAATTAGATAGACAGACAGACAGACAGACAGACAGATAGAAAGATAGATAGATAGATAGATAGATAGATAGATAGATAGATAGATAGATAGATAGATAGATAGATAGAGTGGTTGTAACAGAAAAGTTGACGGTACTGCAGTAAAAATCACTGTGGTATACTGCGGTACCGCAGTAAAATCCCATTGAATAACATTGGGGTTTTTACCATGGTACCACGGTAAATCAGGTACTTTTTACCATGGTAGCAGGAATTACCGTGGTACTGTCAACTTTTCTGTAATAACCACTGTAGATAGATAAACAAACAGAGACAAACTGAACAGGGGATTGGTGGTTTACTGCTCATACTGCAGCTTATAGCACGTCTCCATCTGTGGCCACAGATGTCAAGAAAGTCCTGCTGTTCTTTTATAGAGAACATGTGTAAACAGCCCCTCTTGCTAAGCTGGGCACTATGGTTTTTGGGGTACAAGGAAAAGGTTTTTCTAGCTACTTTAAAAAAATAAACTGCAGAATCTAAACAGATCTTGTTTAGCTAGGTTCAGGTTTTTTAAAAAAAAACAGATCAGTTTTATGTATTTTCAATGTTCATGAATTTAAAGGGTGAAAATAAATGACAGCTGTCACAACTGGTATTTATTTGAGCACAAGAGATAAAATCATGAAAACAAGTTCTTGCGAAAGGCATTTTTATTTACTGGTTGAACTTGAATATTAACTCAAAAATCGTTACAACTATAAAACTGTATAATGTTTTTCATCAAACCTTTGAAAGGCACGCCCTTGGCACAGGACCCATCAAACCTGAAAAATACTTGAAAAATTCCACACTGTTTAAATTGTAGATGACAGTAAAAAATATGCAGTGTTAAGTATAGGTTTTTTTTTGTTTCGTTTGTTTTTTGGAGCGTTGTACTCAAAAACTGTACAAGATACATCACAAAACTGTTTATATCTTGAGACTCTTTTGAGACAGTCTGTTCCTGAATGCCAAATGTTGTGCTATTTCTTCAGCCAACACCAAAGTTTTTAAGGTGCAAGCACTGGGGTTTAACATTGAACAGCAGACTCAACCTTAACTATAGGGGTGCAATTGTGCCCCTATTATGTCTCCATTGATATTAGACACATCCATAAAGGAGGCAGTTAATCAGTCAAAAGTACAGTAACTGTATCTATGAGGGGTATGCACCCCTGCCATAACACATTCACAATAATGATTTGTTTTTGTTTAACACTGGTACAGAGAAATAAAAAAAAGTCAAATGCAGAATTTTTATTTCAGGTTTTTAATAAGTGAGCACAGCATTGCACTTACCTTTGTGAATGGTCTTAAAACATTTGTTCATATGCTGTTGACGTCTGAAGCTGGAATATTTGAGCTGCATACTCCTTGGCCTGCCATTCCACACGTGTATCACAGTAAATTAACCACAAGGTGGAGGTCATTTTTTGAAGTTCGGATTCCCCTCACTTCCCAATAGGACCCCAGTCACTAAAGCTGAATGTAACATTTATTTGCTTTATAAAGTACTATGTTCAAAGGTATGTGCAAATTAATATACGCTGATGGAATTGCATGGAAAACAGTTCAATCCTGCCACTCACTTCCATTTTCCTGCTGCCCTTAGGCAAAGCCCTGTTTGATCTGGTCAAGCCTCTTACCCACTTCTGCTGGGTCTGTATAAGAGTATGTTCTGCCTGCATAGTTTATTTGTAGTTGGACAGGGAACTGCATCATGTGGGAGATGTAGTGAAGAGTCCTAACAGCTTCAAAGCTCCATTTCCTTTGCTTGTCAGAAAACCCAGATCAGGGAAGTATTAGATTTGCGTATTGTCTTGAAGGCATATTTATCCCTTCTGCTTTGCACCTTGCAGGATAGTTTCTTTGATGAGTGATCCAGCCATTATAATAAGGATAATTCTGCTCTGTTCTGGACTGTTGGATCACCTTCTGGGAGTGATACTACAAGCCATGATTAACTAGGCTGCTATCATAAGACCCAGTCTTGAATCTACCAGGTCTGTTGTGAAGTGAGCAGATATTGACTTTCAGCCTCCTTCAGTACTCCTAGATGCCTGATGTTTGCTATTCTGGTGCTGTTCTTGAGGAGCTATAATCACAGCCTCATCAGCTTGTTCTCTGCCAAGATCCCTGTAAGAGTGGTTGCAGAGTTTTGAGCTGAATCATTGGCTGACCTGACTTTGGAGAAAACCAGAGCAAATTATTCTACACCAGTGTAAATTTTGTATTATGCAAGACTAACTTTTTATCAAGGTCTCATAACTTTCAAGAGAGCTGTGTTTGTGGGTTACACTCATCCTGCTGCCTCATGGCTCTGGCCACCATTGCCTGCTTGCTCCTACAAATTCCATCCTATACTTTTTCTGCTGTCAGGATTTGCATTTTGGCGCAGCTTCACCATCATGTAGCTGTGTCAAAAATGTATTGTTTTGAAGCAAATAGTGTCCTCTGTCCATTCCTGTCACTTAGTTAAGGATGTAAATCATTTTGATTATATCTTTGAATCTTCTTGGCTGAGACTAAGCTTCTTACAGCT
Source organism: Neoceratodus forsteri (assembly GCA_016271365.2). NCBI lineage: Eukaryota > Metazoa > Chordata > Ceratodontiformes > Ceratodontidae > Neoceratodus > Neoceratodus forsteri. Next base: position 650,365,095 of record CM057450.1, on the reverse strand, counting down.
ACATCTATCTCTGCCAGCTGCTGGCCATGCCTCTCTTCCTGCCTATGTTGTTCACAGTGTATGTGCTGCCCCTGGGAAGGATAATGAGACAATATGGACTGAGGTTTCTTTGTTAGGCAAATGATACTCAACTGTGCCTGTTGCTTGCACCTGGGAATCCTGGTGCAGTGGATGTGATGAATAAATGCTTGGTCAAGATCCAGGACTGGATGTCATCAAGGTAGCTGAGATTCACCCCAGACAAGACTGAAGTACTGGTGGTTGATCAGGGCCACACGCAGGGGTTAAATTGGGCAACAGCCAACAGGAACTCAGTTTCACCACCTCTAGAAAAGTGCATGGCAGTTCCACCTCCTCTGTCATAGTCTTCCATTCACTATTATAGGAGAGCTTCACCACCTAGAAATGACAGTTCCACATCTAGAACTCTAGATATGAGAGTTCCCCCATCAAAAAATGTCCAATTTAACCACTGGTCACAGTGGAAGAGTGGCTTTTGCCAAGAGGTAGGTGGGGCCTGGCTCTCCTCCTCTCGGATTTTGGCTTCCACCAAAATAAGCAAATAATTAAGTAAGTAAAACTTTATTTATCAACCACCCAATCCCAGAGGCTCTGAGTGCTGTAAAGGCAGGCAAAGGTAAAATAAATAACATACAACAATACAAGGCATATGTTAATGACTGTGATCATGAACAATACCAAAATAAAATCTTTGATACAATAAACAGTTCAGCAGTCTGCTAATTCCTGGGACTCACAGACAATTCTCAAATGTTTCTCTAAAAAGAAGCATCTTCAGACCCTGCCTAAACACCCCCATTGATGGGGCCTCCCTCAAAGATCTTGGAAGCATGTTCAACAAGGCCGGGCCTGCCACCTCAAATGAACAATCTCCAGAAGTGTTCAGTTGAGCCGTGGGAGCCACTAGAAGACCTTTGCTGGAGGAGCAGAGTGAGACCACAGGGTGGACAGGAGTCAGAAGGTTACTCGGACAGCCAGGGCCTGATCCATATAGGACCTTATAGGTGAGCGAGCCTACCTCGAAGGTGATTCTCTATCTCACCGGCAGCCAGTATAGGTTGTGTAAGACAGGGGTCACATGACAAGACCTCTAAAGTTCCCTTAGCAACATGGCTGCTGCATTCTGCACCAGCTGCAGGTGATAGAGAATCTTTCCACTGACCCTGAGTTAGAGAACATTGCAGCAGTAGAGTTTAGATGTTACAGAAGTGTGAACCAGTGAGGGCATGTCACCAGGTGGAATTAAGACTTTGATTTGGATGACATTCCTAAGGTGGTAAAAACCACTTCAGATGATGGATGACACCTGTGCCTCAAGTGTCAACCCATCATCAAGGATAGTGTCCAGGTTCTTCACATTAATGCATGCTGTCAAAGGAGTAGGGTAAAGGAATAACCCTCTTCCCACCCTGGCAGCAAGCACATCCTGCTGGCAACCAGGCTCAACTACTAGCACCTCCATCTTGTCAGGGTGGAGTCTTAGCCAGCTGGAGGACATCCATTCCTGGTTCTTGGCCAGTCATTCATTAAGCACCTCCACAGCATTACTCATCGCAGGAGAAAATGACATATACAGTTGGGTGTCATCTGCATAACAGTGAAAACGCAAGCTGTACCATCTAATGATCTCACCCAGGGGAAGCATGTACACTATGAACTACATAGGCAACAGGATCAAACCCTGGGGAGCTCTACAAGGCAAAGGCTTTGAGCAGGAGGAGAAATTCCTCATCGCTACCTTCTGCATCCTGCCTGTGAGAAAGGATGCAAACCAGTGGATGTCAGTACTGATGAGTCCAAAGAGCTCCCTTAGGTGATACAGCAACACTACATGGTCCACTGTGTCAAATGCTGAGGAGAGATTGAGGAGAATGAGTACTGACCAGTTCTCTCTATCCAGGGTTCAATATTAACATTGTTTTACTAGCCCAAAACCTTGTGCAAATTGGCAAGGATTAGTGTGACTAACCCTCTACTTGTCCATCTTGACAACTGTAGGTTTTCCATGGCTGTTGATGAAGTTAAAAATGTCCCTACTTTAGCAGGCTCTCATTCTCATGCTAATCTCTCTCAGCATTCCAGATGGCCTGGTGTGTTTAACACCTCATTAAGAGCTGCAGCTATCTGGCAGTACAAGAGGGGGAATCCCACAAAAGGCTCAATGTGAGTCATTATCATTCCACTGTTAGAACTTTCAGATGGTGTCCAGGGTGTTATCAAGGGTAGAAGCTGTTAAGTCACTAGCTTCCACTTTTTTGAATGTATCTCTATCTGATAATTTGTCCCTTATTATTAAGACCAGTGCCCTTCCTCCATTTTCCTACATTTTGAGTGTCTGTATCCAACATTTCAGTGACAAAATGCTGAAAGACATGCAGGATCTGCTCTACTGGTGGTGCATTTTATCCCAGGTTCACCACAGCTGCTCCCTCTTCCATTCAAATCACTCAACTCTGTACTTTAACTACATTTTGAGTGTCTGTATCCAACATTTCAGTGACAAAATGCAAAGTTATATACAGGGTATGCCCTGCAGGTGGGGGGGGGGGGTTATCCCAGCCTTGCCATAGATGCTTCCTCTCCCATTTAAATCTCTCAACTATATACTTTCTCTAGACACCACTGTAGACCATACTCTGAGTCAACTATCCATAGACCATAGAGTGCAGTGAGGTGCATGATGACGCCAGCTATTGCATGTGCAGAGCTACTGTAGGTCTACTTGACTAAACATTTGCTGCTGTGTTATCCTCTAGTTTGGAGGGGGGCAGAAAGAAGAAGAAGCGAGGAGGCCATGGTATGAAACAATAGGGGGCACACTGTGTCTGATGGCATTGCAATCTTTTTTTCTGCTGGTGCCAAAAGCAATGTGGAAGTAGGATAAATGTATGGTAATCAGAGTATTTCCTTGGCTTGCATTTTTTCCTGTATAAGTAATCAAAATTTATAATTACACCTGTGAGCTAGTGCAACCACCTAAGGGCTAGTGCAATTTTGAATCAACTTGTTCTGCTGGCTAGTGCAAAGAAAAGTTAAGGTTGACCCCTGCCTCTATTTCTCACTATGAAGAGATCATTCTGCACCATAACTGACACCATTTTGGTGCTATGCCTACACCTAAACCCAGACTGAAGTGACTCATAGATGTTATAGGCTGCAACCTATGCCTCAAGTGATAGAGCTACTACTATCTCAATAGTCTACCCAAAATGAGAGGTTAGTGGGTGGCCTATAGTTTGCTAAGATGTCAGGGTCGAGAGGTGGTTTCTTTAGTAGGGGGCTTCTCCAGTGCCTCTTTTAGTATGCTGAGAAAAATTCCCTCCGAAAGTGAACAGACAATCTCAGAGGTCACTGGACCAATTGACTCAACACATAGAAACATAGAAACAGAAATTGTCAGCAGATAATGACCACTAGGCCCATCCAGTCTGCTTGTAATCCCTACACTTGTTTTTGCCTCTGACCCTATCTGGTTAATGACTTTTCACCACTCCTTCCCACCTCTAAGGCTCCCTTATGCCTGCCCAGGCATGTTTAAATCCTTCCACTATACTCCTCCCACCACCTCTTTTTGCAGACTATTCTATGTGTCTACCATCCTCTCTCTGAAGAAAAACCTCCTCACATTTCCCCTCAATCTGCCACCTTCCAATTTCATATCATGCCCCCTTGTTCTTGTACTCTTCATATATTGGAAGATGTCTCCCCCCTGCACTTGTTTATGCCCTTAAGGTACTTAAATGTTTCTATCATGTCACCCCGATCCTTCCCCTCCTCCAGCAAGTACATATTGAGGCAGGGGTATAGCTAGGAATTTCAAACTTGTACTCGAGAGTTGAAAGACTTTTTGCCCCTTCCCCCGTAAACACAAACCAAAAGATGTGTTGCCACTCCCCACACAAACACATTACTACACTCTCATTTCAGTCAACAACATGTAGTAAGCCAATGGTCCTAATAAATTCACGTTATTTTATCTAGCACACACAGAATACTTATCAAACAGAGTTGGCTTGCTTTTAGTTAACAATGTTTAGGATACACTGATAAAACTCTGTACCATATCAATGTAGCCGGCTTTGCAGAAATTCATTCACACCAGGACTCATGTATGTAGTACATACCTGATTAGGTCACTCATACATGTATGGCCTCTAAGTTCAGCACCCATGCATCGTTATTTATTTAGCTTTTGTTTATTCGGTAAGAGTGCTAGACAAAACATGCCTATTTTCCAAAGATCATTCACAGACTCACACTAAAGCATCCAAGGAGGAGAAAAACAGTTCTTCATGTACATCAGGCATTGTTTGTGTTTGTTGTCTTGGCCTGAGGCTCATTCTGCCCCTGGATTTTCCAGATTTTACTGCACTCACCAGAGTACACCGAGTATGCCTACTAACACCCATGTATTGAGGTCCTTTTAATCTCTCCTCATGTGTTTCCTGGTACAAGCCCTGTACCATCTTTCTCACCCTTCTCTGGACCGCCTCCACCCTGTCAATGTTATTATGAAGGTGCAGCCTCCAGAACTGCACACAGTACTTCAGATGTGGCCTCACCAGTGTTTTATACAATGGCATCACTACCTCCCTTCTTCTGCTAGTGACACCTCTGCCTATTGCACCCCAGCATGCCACTGGCCCTCCCTGCAGCCTTTGTGCTCTGCTTTGACACCTTTGGGTTGTTTGAAATGATAACCCCAGGCCCCTTTCTTCCTTGATGATAGTCAACAACTCAACCCCCATCCTGTAGCCCTCCCTAGGGTTCTCTCATCCCTGGTGCATTATTCTGCTCTTCTTTTAACTGAACCTCAGTTGCCACACCTCAGACAATTTTTCAAACTTCTCCAGGTCCCTCCTCATTTTCTCCACCCCATCTGAAGAATCCACTCTGTTGCAGATCTTGATGTCATCTGCAAACAGGCAGACCTTTCTCTCCAGCCCTTCTACAATGTCACTAATGAAGACATTGAATATTCCTGGCAGAAGGACTAATCCTTGTGGTGCCCAGCTGGTCACCCCCCTCCATTTGGATTGGATCCCATTTACCACCACCCTCTGCCTCCTGTCCATTAACTAGTTCCTAATCCAGTTTACCACCTTGTGCCCCATGCCCAGACTGCCCATCTCATTAACCAGTCTTTTGGGTGGGACGGTGTTGAAAGCTTTGATGAAATCGAGGTAGGCAACTCTCAACCCCCTGCTTATTTCCTTTGTCATCCAGTCAAAAATCTATCAGATTCATTTGACATGACCTTCCTGCAGTGAATCCATGTCATCTTGGATCCTGGGCACCATTTGATTCTAAGTGTGCCACTATTTTGTCTTTAAGCAGTGCCTCCATGATCTTACCCACTACTGAGGTGAGGCTGACAGGCCTGTGGGTCCCTGCATCTTCTCTACTACCATTTTTGTGTAGAAAGATTACATGTGCCCTCTTCCAGTCCTCTGGACTTACTCCTGTACTGAGTGACTCCATGAACATGGCTGTCAGAGGAGCTGCTAGTTCACTTTGCAGTTCTCTTAATATTCTCAGGTGTATGCCATCAGGCACCATTGCTTTGTCCACCTTCAGTTTTGTGAGCTCCTCCAGGAATCTTTCACTGTGAATGAACTTGTGTTTACCTCTCCCCCCTTTTATGTCTGTTACTCAGCTGTGGCCCCTGACCTGCCCCCTCTTTAGTGAATACTGAACAGAAATATTTGTTCAGTATTTCCGCCTTCTCCAGGTCTCCCTCCTTACACTTCCCTGTATCTCCTCTGCACCTTATAATCCCACCTCACGGTTTTACTTCTTTAACTGATGTACCTATAGAATGTCTTGTCCCCTTTCTTCATTGTCTGTACTAATCTTTCCTTGGGCTGTGCCTTTGCACTCCTTACAGCCATCCCTTAAATTCTTTAGGTACACCTCCCTGTCTTCCTCCCTTTGAGTATTCTTGTATTTCATGAAACCTGCCATTTTGACCCTTACCTTGTTTGCCACTTCTCTTTAGAACGATAGTGGTTTCCTCCTTCTCTTGCCTTTGTTTACCACCTTGATGCATCAGTTCATCACCTCCTCTATGGCTTCCTTCAGGTGTTTCCACTGTTCCTCAACTCCTCCTCCTATCTCCCTCCTCACCAGGGCCTCTTTGATACACCTCCCTATTCTAGCAAAATCCACCCTCCTAAAATCTGACCTTTGCCTCTGTGTGACTAGGCTGTCTTTCTGTCCCTATGCTAAGCCACACTATGTGGTGGTCAATGAATCCCAGTTGACCTTCCACCTGGACACCTGTGACTATGTCCCCATTTGTCAGTACTAGGTCCAGAATTACCCTATCTCTGGTGGGTTTAGCCACTAGCTGTCTGAGGCCTGCCCCTGTAGGGAATCAAAGATGTGTCAATTCCTGGGTGAAGAAGCTGCTCAGATGGTCCAATCCACATCTGGAATATTGAAGTCACCCTGCAGTAATACCGTGCCTTTTGTTGTTGTCTCATGAATTTGATCCCTAGATCCCTTTCCCCATCCTCCCCCTATGCTGGAGGTCTGTAGATTACCACTGTGTGGATTGCTGGGCCATTGCCTGACTCAAGGGTAACCCACTATGCCTTGGCCTCCCCCTGTCTGCCCTGCACCTCTGTTGCTTTAAACCATCTCTTACATACAGATCCACTCCCACCTCCCTTTTTTACTCTGCCTGTCTCTCCTGAATAGATCATAACCTGGAACATTTGTGTCCTAGTCATGATCTGCAACATACTAGGTCTCTGTTATTGTCACTGTGTATAGGTCTGCCTCTATTATCAAGGTCAATAGGTCTGGGATTTTATTTCCCAGGCTGCGGGAATTTGTAACCATGGTCTTCCATGTTTTGCTCCCTCTAATCCTGTGTTTGTCCTCCTGCTTCCTTCCCCAACCCCATTTTCCATTCTGTGCTGCTTTCCTCCATCTGAATTTCTCCTTATATCCAATATTAGTGTCCCTGTCTGCAGCTTACATTCATGTTCCTCATTTCTGGCTACTCTAGCCTATGGGGGTGGGCTACTTGAGTCTCCCTTCCCCCCTTGGCTAGTTTAAATGCTCAGCCAGGAAGCATTTAAACATGTCACTGAGGACTGCCCCTCTTGGAATGATGCAGTCTGTCCCCCTGGAACGGGGCTGCATTGTACCACAGTGTGCTCCCAAATGCCAGTGCCACCTGGTCAGCCCCCAATACCCCCTGGTGCATGTGGTGGTGTTCTGGGGGGCGGTTGTATGTGTGCCACAACATGTGGCACCCAGGCCGAGTGCACCATGTGTTTGGTGCTAGCCTGTAGCTGCCACAAGTCAGGGGCATAAGTGCTGGGGACCCTGTTTGTCCTGGAATATGGCACAGGGTCCCCAGCATAGCACTGCATGGTGCAACTTGCATACGCCTGCAAGTTGCACCATGCGTTTTGGAATCAGGCCCATAGTCTGCAACTTCCTGCAGAAATTCTCCCTCATGCTCTATGGACGAGTATACAAGGAGGATCCTGCAGTCTTCACCTGGACCCTTGCATACAACATTCAAATGGTGAAGTGGAACCTACTGGGTGAATGGAAAAGTTCAGGTCAGATCTAAAACAGATGGCCACACACCCACTGCTGCATTCCCTAATCAGGCAGTGCACTACAGAGAAACTTGCCAGGATAGACACCTCCAAAATGGACCCATGAAATCCCTGAACCAGGGGTCTATGATGCAAGCCAGATCAACTGAGTAAATCAAGTTTACAATAATTGTGGTATTTTTCTTAATCAGTTGGCATTGCATAGAACCACCTGAAGGGGACTAGTGGAGGTTGCCAATCCAACAGCTACCTGCCCACTTGATCTGGTGGGAGAAGGTGAGAATCTGGGGGTCATTCTGGATGAGGGGCTTACACTTAAGGCTCAGGCATCAGTAGTATAAGTACAAGAGGTTTTATTGCTCTACATTTAGTCATTATGACACTGGATACGATTAAAAACATGATCACATATACTATATTATGATAAAAGTTTTCATTCTGTAAAGGAAGATTATAAGCTTTATGTGTTACAAAATTATATTTGTTATACACTTTATTCAGATTTCTGTAAAGTACCAAGCAAATTTCATTTCAGCAATCTGGATCATTGAATAATCAATTAATGATGACATTTATAGTGCAGTCCAATACAATATTTTGCATTTCAGCTATTATTTGGGTTTCATTTCTTTAAGCCACGAAGACATGTATTTAATCATTTTAAAACTGGCCTATCTCTAGATCTAAATATGGCCAGTACAAGTTCAATTGCTTGAAGGTCAAACATAGCCAGAACTTGCCCCAACCAGAATCTTCTTGTCCTTTCATATTTAGGGCAGTGCAAAACTATGTGTTTAAGATCATCTTTGATACTCAGTTCAGAGCTACAATAACCATCTGTAGTTCCCGTTTGTTTTTGATTGTAATATATATATATATATATATATATATATACTTTGCTGCATATAATTCCATACAATATCTTGTTTTTAATCTTTTATCCTCTGTTTGTTCTAAGATTCTTAGATATGGTTCCATGAAATGTTCACTTTTAATAATTTAAACCATCTAAAATGTTTTAGATTCTTAATTTGCATACGATCTTTTGCTATTTCTATATCTTTTGTCCTAGTTTTAATTTGTAAAGATATCTCATCTAAGGGTCTATAATAAACCTTGTAAAGAAGATGACTCAATTCCATAGAAAAAATATTATTTTTAATATCTCTGATTATTGGGAAAACAAAACCTCTTTCATAGTATTTAATAGCCTCTTCCAGACACATTCCTGGGAAATGATTCTTGGAGGAAAAAAAAACTTAAATATACCTTTGAGCCTCTTCTCAAGGGACAAAGTTCCCAATGAAACTTAGCCCAATTCCAGTCGCATAACCTCTGCAGGGACTGATTGTTGTACTTGCAGGATATATCTGCATATATTATTAAGTGTTACTACTAATGGTTTGAGATTGACTTGCACCCAGACTTCTGCCCATAAAGTATGCTTGTTTTAATTATTGTGTTAATTACTTTAATCAATCAGGTAATAGATCAGTTTCTCAGTTTAGCATTAAATCTTTTAAATGCATTACATGAGGTCAAATGTTCTGACTTCACATATTCTATATGTGCAGTCCACTTTAAATTTTCTGCATATCTAATTCCCAAATAGTCGTAGGACTTGACTGTTTTAATTTTTGCTTTGACAGTGTGTACAGAGGGAAGCCATTTTTTTATTTCCAAATATGACAAGATTCATTTTATCTTTGTTTATAACCAGTTTGTTAATCCCACATTGTTTAGAAAATTGATTTAATTTGTATTGTAACCCTATAGGTGAAAAATATATTAGTACCAAATTATCAGCATATGCTAAACAAGGTATTCTCTTATTACATATTGTTGGTGAGCGATAATCTGGGTAATCTATACTTTCTATGAATGAGTTTATGTACAAGTTAAAAAGTGTTGGGGTCAAAATACATCCTTGTCTAACTCCCCAGTTTGTTTTTATTAATTTGGATAAATAGCCCTCATGATTGTATTGTACTTTAAGCCATGTTTCTCGATGCAAATTGATTAGGATATCTAATAAAGTGGGATCTATTTTGTATAATTGTAATTTTGTCCAAAGAAGATCTGTACTGATTAAATCAAAGATTGTTTTTAAATCATTAAAACAACACAACAGATTAGAGTTTTTTTATCTTGACATACTTCCAAATTATGTGGTATAACACAAAACAGTGTTGTACAGTGGATTTGTTTTTCCTGAATCCCTTTTGGCATTTGTTTAGTATACTGTTATCATCTACCCAGCTTTGCAAATGATTTAATATAATCTTGGTGAATATTTGTTTGTGATTAATCCAATAAACTTATTGGTTAGTACATAGATGGATCATTAATATTTCTCTTTTTAAATATAGGATATATCATTAATAATAATAATAAAGTTTATTTATAAAGCGCCTTTCTGTTATCAAGGCACTGTACAAAATAGGACAATACAAATCAAGCATAAAATTCAATATAAAACACAGATAAAACTACATGCTGCCTTTCCAGGATTCTGGAAACTGTTCCCCCTGTACGTATTAATTAAACAAAATATGAAAAACTGGCAATCACCAATGTGGGAAAGATATATATATATATATATATATATATATATATATACAGTATATATACACACACTATGATGTTATCAGGGCCCGGGCCTTTATTTGGAGCAATCTTGTTTATGGACAACCAGCTTTCTTGTTTATCAATACAAATTAGTTTAGGAAATTGCTGATTCTATTGATGTCTCTTTATATGACATTTTTCTTCAGAGAGGCATAATATAGTGAACTATAATGTTCCTCCAATGTCTTAGATGTGATTGAAGCTTCTATTTTCTTCAAATATTGTGAATAGCCATAACTGACTAAGAGTCAGAGTTGTTTGACATTTTTTATTACTGCATTTCTTAGTTTAGTCCACATGAAATGTTGGTGCTTCTTTTTTTCTGCTTCAAGGACTTTTTTTATAGTCTTTTCTATTTTAATGTAATATTTTCAAGTTCTCCCTACTTTGATTTTTCTTAAATTGACATATTAATACATTACATTTTGTTTTTCTTGTTTGCAAATGTTAATAAACCACTTATTTTCTAATTGTTTACCCCTTTGAGTTAGCTTAAAAGAAGGTTTAATGTAATTATGGTTCTCTTCCCATTTTTTAGATTAATCCATAAATCTCAAACCCTAATGTGGCCTCATGTCTAAGATTTGTTAAATAACCAGAATTTAATATTTCGATAAATTTAGTTTATACTTGAGGTTGCTAGCTTATTTTTAGCTGATTTATCATCTCCAGTCTTTGTGTTCTATTAATTCCCTTTTCATCAGTTTGTCTTTGAAAATCATATATATATATATATATATATATATATATATATATATATATATATTGGTTAAAACTGGAAAACCCACTAATTCTGGTCTATCCAATACTTTCATACTTGTCACTATCTTAATGGCATCCAAGTTGGCCCATATCTGGTCTACAGTGGAACCTCAGAGTTATGAACCCCACTCATCTGAACAGACTGGTCAACCAAACCCCCACCTGGTAGGTCTAAGCCATGAAAAGAAAATAAATGCCTTCTCATCAGCACCATTTGAATGTCAAGGCAGCAGTAATTGTAAAGAAGCTGGAGAGAGGTATTAGCCTAAGCAGTGTAGCTGATAAGTATTGCATTGGGAAGAGCACAGTTTGTGATATTCAGAAGGGTCAAGAGAAAATGAAACTGTTTGCTAAAGACAATGGAGCTGTTAAAAAGTTGTGCATAGTTAACTGACCAACATGGTCAACACAGACTTAACCAGGATCAATTGCTTAATTGTGACAGAGACACCCTTGCTGATAGCTCAGAGAAGCAGGTCAAAAACTTTAAGGGTTGTAAAGACTGGGTAACTCTTATGGCAACCACAAATGCAAGCTGTGATTTTAGGCTTCCTTTAGTGTTCATTCACAAACATGCCAAGCCGTGATGCTTTGCTATTGTGAATGTGCACTTTAATTACTTTAATCAGATTACAGTACTGAATCAATATTTTAACACTGTACTGTACTCTACTAGTTATAAAGGTATTTTTGAGTAATCAATACTAATTTAGTGTGTTATTATGCATTTCTAGTGCCTAGCTAAACCGTTTTTACACTTACAAATTTTTCACAGTTATGAACAGCATAATTCCCATGCCATTCATAACTCTGGGGTCCTACTGTATTACTGAAGAACCCTTTAGTCTTAAGAAATTAAAGCTATGATCCACTCCAAATCTCCATTTGTCCTACCATTCAGAAAGCAAAAATACAATTTTTTGCCAGTTAGGTAGACTATTTATGTTTTGCCTAAAATTCATAAATCTCTCATTGATCCCTCAAGGTTCCCAATAGTATCTGGGATATGCTGCCTAATGAAACTGTGTTCCAGATTTGAAGATGGGCATATAAAATATGTTGTGCCCATGTTGAGTTAATACATTAGAGACACCACTTTGGGCATAATGGGGACATGGAACTGGAACCTTCCTGGTGGTTGGTCACTTTGGATGTGGAGTCCTTATATTCCAACATTCCCCATGATGTTGTGCATTAAGATTCTGACTGGAGAATGATGCCATGTATGATCCAGCATTTTATGATTTATTTTGTGGGTTTGTCTGAATTTGTATTGACAAAAAATAGTTTCCTGTTTCAAGGCCAGTACTTTTTAAAAACAAAGGGTACTGCAATGGGGGCAACTTTTGCCCTCACATACTCTAATTTGTATTTAGGTCAATGGGAACAGGACACTATTTATGATCAGACAATAAACCCATTTTTTTTTTACCTCATTGACCTTTGGCGATGCTTTATCAACAATATGTTGATAGTATGGTGGGGGAATCTGACACATCTGGGAGACTTTGGCCCAGATATTCAAAAGGGTTGTGCATGGCGCAACAGTGTTGCACCATGCACAGCCCACTGATGTGCCCCAGCGCGATATTCAAAAGGGAAAAGTGCGCGGCACAAATCCCAGTGCCCTGGAGTGCATCAGTAATGTATGCAGGTGCAGGTAGGGGGGGCATGCCCATTCATACCCTGCACAGCCTGATATTCAGCCTGGGATGTGCAGAGCCATGCATGCGCAACCCCTACCTGTGCCAGCACAAAGTTGATCCCCCCAAAAAAGGAAGAATGGATGGCCACCCACAGGTGAGCTGCCGCATTGCAGGGCACAACACAGCAGCTGTCACCTATGGGTGGCCACCTGAGCTCCCGCTGCACCTGGCAGCACTGCCCCATGCCCAATCGTGGGCATTTGTTTTAGAAAATAGAACTAGTGTCCAATATCCCTGGTGGTCCAGTGGACTTCTGACTGCCTGATCACAGGCTTTTGTTAAAAATAGAACTATGTCCACTATCCCTGTTGGTCCAGTGGACTGCTGACTGCCGAATCGCGGGCATTTGTAATAAAAAAAATTAAGAATACCAATATCCCTGGTGGTCTGGCAGTAACCCCCTCCCCACCTGCTCACTGAGGCCCGCCTCCCCGGTCAGCTGGCGGGTGGCACCACCACCCACATGCCACCCGCTGCCGCTCTCCGCGACACCATCGGTAGGCTGTTCCCCATTGGTCCACAGCGTGAGCCAATGGGCTTTGCAGCCTGTATCATACTATATACATTCCAGATATGTGAATGATTCACATATCTGAATGTGTAATGGCATTTGGTTGCATGCCCATTGGCTCACGCTTGGGACCATCGGCATACAGCCCTACCGATGGTGTCAGGCGGCGGGCGCAGGTGGGTGGGTGCTGCCACCCACCAGCTGACTGGGGAGGCAGCGTGGGGCTCAGTGGGCGGGTGGGGAGGAGGGTTATCGCTAGACCACCAGGGATATTGGTGTTCTTAATTTTTTTTATTACAAATGCCTGTGATCGGGCAGTCAGCGGTCCACTGGACCACCAGGGATATTGGATGTAGTTCTATTTTCTAAAACAAATGTCCGTGATTGGGCAGACAGCGGTCCACTGGACCACCAGGGATATTGGACGTAATTCTATTTTCTAAAACAAATGCTCATGATTGGGCTGTAGAGCACATTGCAGGCTGCAGGGGGTGTCGGTCCTCAACGGCTGCTGCCTGGATGACGCCAGGAGCAATTGTCGGGGATTAGAAGTTACCTACATGCAATGGGTCCATAATGACATGCAAATGGTCCCATTTGTGCCTTGCATACATTATGGCCCCATTTGCATGTCAAGTTTTGAATATTGCGGTTGCTGTGCATAGCATAATGGAACTTGAGCTAGCGCATCCCCATGCTCCACTCTGGGCACTTGCGCTGGTGCAGCGCTACTGCGTCATGCACACTGCAGGTGGCCAGGGTGCGATATTCGACACTGCTGAACCATGGCGCAGCTCCGTTGAATATCGCCCAGTCCACACCCCTGCGCAGTCAAGCTGAGCTGCGCCCAAGCTTGCACCACAGCCTGGCACAGTTTGAATATCTGGGCCTTTGTGAACTATTTAGAATGATGAAATCCAAACCTTAGGTTCACTGTAAATTAATCTCTTGAAAGGATTTACTTTCTGGATCTGGACATTTGAAAGAGCCTGAATGGGGAGATAGTCACAGGCCTATATCGCAAAGAAACTGATCGTAATGATTTACTATCGGCCACCAGCTGTCATCCCCACCACACCATCAACAGCATCTGAAATCTTAATTCTACAGGGTCAAATGTGATTGTTCTGACCCCAAAATTTGTGCTGTGAGGAACACTGAGCTGTGCCAGAGATTTATTGATGGGGCTACAATATCACCCATCTGGATAAGGTACAACAGCAGGTTAACCAACTTTCTAGACAGCAGCTACTGCAAAACAAAGATAAACAGGATATAGTACACAATAAAGTTTTGTTTATTACAAAATATGGCACAGGCAGTGAGGGTGACAAAAAAATCCTACAGGAACATTGGAACATAATGGCAGCTGAACCAGCTCTAAAGGAAGTGGTAGAAGAAAAAAAACACATTGGGCCATATATTCAAACCTTTGCACCTAGCGCAAATCCATAGCACTAGGATAGCACTGGATTTGAGCGAGGCTGCAATATTGAAAAGCCCTATTAGCGCCAGCACTGTGCGGTAGCACTGATGCTAATAGGTAATGGTATGCAGGGGCATGGACAGGAAAGCTCCCATGAATGCCAGCAGTGTGGCATGTTCAAATGTATAGCACCGCGCTACAGGCATTAGCACAACCTGTAGCATGGCACTAGATACCACCAGGAAAAAGCTGGCATTAATGTGACATTGCCCCCCCCTCATGATTCCTGACTCCCCTGCCATGTAAAATATAAGACCTATCCCTGGTAGTCTAGTGTTCCCCCACGCATGAGTCCAGACTGTTTCTTTAAAATGTTTTATTTCCATGGTAGTCTAGTGGTCCTCCACCCCCTGCATGACTCCTGATCTGTTTCCTTTTAAAGTAAGTTTTATTTCCATGGTAGTCTAGTGGTCCCCACCCCCTGCATGACTCCTGACCTGTTTCCTTTTAAAATAAGTTTATTTCCATGGTAGTCTAGTGGTCCCCCACCCCTGCATGACTTGTGACCCATTTCCTTTTAAAGTAAGTTTTATTTCCATAGTAGTCTAGCAGTCCCCCACCCCCTGTACAAATCCCAGCCCCATCTGTGGTCAAGTAATACATTTCTCCGGTAGTCTAGTAGTCCCTCCCACCCAGCTGTACACCTCCCGGTACCCCAGAAACACGGCACATTCCCAGTCATCCTTCGGCACAGCCAACCTCTCTCCACTATGGCCAGCTACCAACTGTGGTATTCAGGAGTGCCACTGTATTGAATAGATGTGTGGGGTATGTATGCACCAATTGTGCCTGACAGCACACAGTTCCTGCTGCTTCCTGGCTGTTCTTCTATTCTGACCAACAGGGGATGCTGTGGGTATACCTTGGCCTGTAGCATCCAGCCTGCACTTCCATTTCGACCAAAAGGCAGAGCTTTGTGCTCCATGCAGTAGCACCTGGCAAACTGCATGGTAATGTATGCTAAGCAGCACTTAATGAGATGCAAATGTACCTGTTTGCCCACAGATTACCTAAGTAGGCTCATTTGCATGGAAGCTTTGAATATAGCTCCCGTTTGCCCCGGGCTAACCAGTTTGCACCGGGCTAATGTGTTAGCATTGTGCAATCAGGTTAGCCCCGGGCAAACCTCACCTCAGCATAGCACACTAAGCATAGTTCTGCAGTGTATGGCTTACATTGTTGTTTGCAGTCATACCTCTCAACTGTCCCTGATTTTACCTCAGAGCTTTACTCTGTCCTTCCTACAAATTGTGTTTCCATGACCAAATAGTGGGGGTTGTAAGCATAACATAATGTCAGACATGAATGTTACAGATGTGCTCTTCCTTAGAAAATGCCTTTTACACTACACTTATTCTACCAGCTTCCTGAGTGGATATCACCAATTTGTAAGGTGTGTCCCTGATTTTAAACTGTTGCCTCTGATTTTTTTAAGCCTTGTCCCTGATTTATGAGGCAGGAGGTTGAGAGATGTGTTTGCAGTAGATGTGAGACATCTCTGTGCAATCACACATAATGTTCCCCACCTGCAACACTGGCTTGCTACAGAGTCTAATGATCTGCAGCTGCAATTTGCACTTTCCTGTTGCTATATTCAGTGCTGTCTTATTAAACATAGAAACATAAAATTTGTCGGCAGATAAGGACCGCTTGGCCCACCCAGTCTGCCCATTTCCCTACCTACTGGATAAGCTGCAGATCCTAGTTAACCAGCAGCCTACTTCTTCTTACCCCCACCCCCCAGAATTGCCTTATGACTGTCCCATGCATGCTTGAATTCCACCACTGATTTTGACTCCACAACCTCCTCCGGAAGGCCGTTCCATGCATCCACAACCCTCTCTGTGAAAAATACTCCTTAAATTACCTCTGAGCCGGCCTCTATCTCTTCAAATTTGCCTCTTGTTCTTGCACATACCTCTTTTGAAAGATGCTACCCTCTTGGACTTTGTTGATTCCCTTGAGGTACTTGAAAGTTTCTATCATGTCCCCCTCTCCTCCTTTCCTCGAGGCTATACATATTAAGCTCCTAAGTCTCTCTTCATAGTCTTCCAGTGCAGACCCTGCACCATTTTAGTTGCCCTCCTGGACAGCTTCCATCCTGTCTATGTCTTTGTGGAGATTGGGTCTCCAGAACTGCACACAGTACTCCAGATGGGGTCTCACCAGCTGTCTGTACAGAGGATAATAACTTCCTGTTTTCTACTGGTGATGCCTCTCTCTATGCATCCCAGTATCCCCCAGCCCTTCTTGCTGCCCTCTCACATTGCTTGCCCACCTTTAGGTCATCTGATATGACTACCCCCAGGTCCTTTTCCATTTTGTTGTTGTTGTATCTCACCCCCATTGTGTACTCTTCCCTGGGTTTTGTTTCCCAGGTGCATTACCTGCACCTCTAGCAATGAATCTAAGCTGCCATACATTTGACCATTCCTCTAACCTTGCCAAGTCCCTTCTCATCCTTTCCACCCACCCTGTGCATCAACTCTGTTGCAGATCTTAGTGTCATCTGCAAAGAGACACAGTTTTCCTTCAGTCCTTCCATGATGTAACATAAAGAGACAGTAGAGAGGACCGGTCCTAATACTGAACCCCAGTGGTACCCCACTAGTAACCCTCCTTTCTTCTGAGTGGACTCCATTTACTATTACTCTCTGTGTCCTATTCTCCAGCCAATTCTTTACCCAGGCTGTCATCTTGGGACCCACTCCCAGGCTGGCTAACTTGTATATTAATCTTTTTGTGGGACTGTGTCAAATGCCTTGCTAAAGTCTAGGTAGGCCATGTCCACAGCCCTCCCTAATCTACTACTTTGGTCACCCAGTCAAAGAAATCTATCAGATTTGTCTGGCATGACCTTCCTGCTGTGAATCCATGCTGCCTAGGGTCCTGTGCCCTCTGGCCTCGATACTCGACAATTCTTTCCTTCAGAAGTGATTCCATCATTTTCCCTATCACTGAGGTTAAACTAACAGGTCTGTAGTTTCCTGCTTCTGCCTTGCTCCCACTTTTGTGAAGGGGAATCACATCTGCCCTCCTCCAGTCCTCGGGTACCACCCCATCCTCCCATGATTTGTTAAAAAGGGTAGTCAGTGGTGTCACTTTTTCTACCCTTAGCTCTTTTGGAATTCTGGGATGAATCCCATCAGGCCCCATTGCTTTGTCCACCTTCAGTTTTAAGAGTTCTTTCAGAACCCTTTCTTCTGTAAATGGGCTGGTATCAACTTCTGTATCCAGAGTGTTACTACTGTTTGTTTTATGTACCTCCCCCTCTTCATTTGTAAATACTGAGCAAAAATATTTGTTTAGTATCTCTGCCTTTTCACAGTCTCCCTCTGCCCACCCTACCTCCCTTTTATTAAGCCTCACTATCCCTCCCTTGGTCTTCCTTTGCTCCCTGATGTACCTATAAAAGGTTTTATCCCCCTTCTTAACTGAGTTGGCTATCTTTTCCTCGGTTTGGGCCTTTGCTGTTCTGATTGCCTTCCCAGCCTCCTTTTGCTTTAACTGATACAGTTCTCTGTCCTGTTCCTTCTGTGATTCCTTGTACTTCCTGAATGCTTTCTTTTTCTCTTGAACCTTCACTGCCACTTCCTTTGAGAACCATAGTGATTTCTTACATTGTCTTGTTTTGTTTATTTGCTTTACACAAAGGCTTGTAATGGCAGTTTTTATTATTCCCCATTGTTCTTCCACCCCTCCTTCCTGCCCACTTGCTAGTGCATTCCTTAGGCACTCACCCATTTTGGCAAAGTCAGCCCTCCTAAAGTCCAGTACTTTTGTCTTTGTATGGCTTGACTCTATTGCTGTGTTTATTGTGAACCATACTGTTCGATGGTCACTAGTTCCCAGATGGCTACCCACTTCTACATCTGTGATCCTCTCCATCTCCATTTGAGAGAATCAAGTCTAATATGCTCCCTCTCAAGTGGGCTCCAGTACTAGTTGTCTAAGGCATGCCCCCTGTAGGGCATCTAGAATAACTGCACTCTTGGAAGTGGCAGCTGCAACTGCACTCCAGTTAACATCTGACAGATTCAGATCGCCCATCAGCAATATCTCCCCTTTTTATGCCATTCTAAGTATACTTTCTATCATTTCTCTGTCCATTTCCTCCCCCTGAGAAGGGGGTCTGTATACAACCCCTGTGCGTATTGTGGTGCCATTGCCTGTCTCCAAATTTACCCACAGTGCTTCTTCTCCTCCTGTTTACCCTTTTGTTCTGTTGCTTTTATTCCTTCCCTATGTAAGAACTACTCCTCCTCCTCTTTACCCTCCCTGTCCCTCCTGTAAACAGTGTATCCTGGTATGTTTATGTCCCAGTCATGGTTTTGTGTGTACCATGTTTCTGTGACTGCCACGATATCCAGATGTTCCTCCTCCATCAAGGCCACTAATTCAGGAAGCTTGTTACCCAGACTACGGGCATTGGTACTCATTGCTCTCCATTTTTGATGACTTTACCTTCTGTTGCAGCATCCTCCACTGACGTTCTACCTCAGTCTTTTCATTTAGTACCCTGTTTTGTAGGGAGGCTGGGATTTTCCTGCTGCTTGTCAGTGCCTCCCCTTTGACTAGTTTAAAGCTTGCCAATGAAGCATTTAAACCGATTGCTCAAAAGACTTGTTCCCTTCCTGGACAGATGCAGACCATCCTGCCAGTATAGGCTGGTATCCCTCCAGGTAGAACCCCAGTCCCCAATGAAGCCAAACCCCTGTGCTCCACACCATTTTTTCAACCATTCATTAAACTGCATGGTGCCAATTACCCTCGCCTCCCCCATGCCTTTGACAGGCAGCACCTCTGAGGAGGATACTGTGTGTGCTACTTGTCTTAGGTCCCTCCTCAACTCTGCAATGTCCTCCTGCACTGCTCTAATCTCATAATGAGCCAAGTCATTTGTCCCTAGGTGGACAGTGTGCAGCTCAGAATCCCTTGCAGCTGTTCTCGTGATCCTGAGGATGCGCTTCCTGTCCCTCCAAGCCATGGCACCAGGCAGGCACCTTACTTCAGTTTTCCCAGCTCCCCCCAGTTCTATACCCCTAATAATTGAGTCCCCCACCAGGAGCTGCTTCCTCTACCTGTGGTGTCCTCTGCCTTCTTCCTGTGGGCCTCCCTTGTGACAGTTGTCATCAGTCTTCTCTGTGGGTGCATCCATAGGGGAGCTATGCACAGAATGGTGTATGGATTATTCCTGGGCTATTTTTGTCCTGCACTCCCAGACCAGTTTGCCCAGCTTCCTTAGACTGCTAGATTCAGCAGGATTAGCACCGGACTATTTCCTTTTGAATATAGCTTGCTTTGTGCTCCAGGCTAAGTTTGCCCACCGGGCAGTGCTAATTTTGCCCCGGGGCAAAGTTTTGAATATCTGGCCCATTGTGTATTAAAAAGGGAAGAACTTAAGGGGCACTTTAGTTCACAGTTTCTTATCACATAAAAAATCTAATTCTATGAGCTGGATCCCCATGGCACCTAGAGGGTGCTATCAATGTGGTCGGTGTGTACACTATAAGGTAGTACTGAAAACTAAAACCTTTTCCACAGTGAACAACTCTTGAATATTTGATAGTAGACATTTTGTACATTATAGCTCCAGTAATGTAATCTACTTGGCTGCCTGTATATGTGGTGCTTCTTATGTTAGTATGACCACTCGTCCTCTAAAGGCCTGTATTTGTGAGCACCTAAGCTCAGTAAGACTTAGAGATGACACAAGTACTCTAAGTTTACACATGCAGGAGGTAGGGCATGACTGACATCATGCATTTTCTTTCACTGGCATTAACCATGCTCTCGTGGGACCAAGGGGAGGTAAAGTTTTTGCTATCCTCTCACAAAGAGAGTCCTTTTGGATATACACTGTATGCTATTTGAAGACACAGGTCTAAATGATGGCATTGTTTTAACTGTGCATCTACATAAGATGACAAATTAGCCTTCTTTATATGTATAGGGTTTTTTCTGCATATTCTATGGAATCTAATAGTGCACAACAGTATCTTGGTTGACTTTTTCAATGTAGTGTTTGATTAGTCATATTCACATGTCAGGTGTTTTATATATTACACTTTTGGTTGCCTCAGTGCTTAATTTTAGTTTTGCAGATATGGGAAAAATTATTGTTTGTGTAGTAGTAGTTATTTTTCTAGATGTACATGTGGCTGGATATTTTGATTGATGCAGGATATCTACCCTGTGTGTGGAAGAGTGACTACCTAATCTATGGGATATGTGAACCAGTATATGTGGTCTTTGTTGTTGAAAAAATGCCCTATTTTTGATTCCAGTACATATACAGTATATATATATATATATATATATATATAATTCTTTGACTGGGTTTATCCCCCTTTGTCCTCCAACTGGACTGCAGTACACTTTGGATTCTAAATAGAGTACAAGTAGGTTCTGTATATGTTATTAATTTTCTAGGTACTAAAAACAGTCAAAGGTATTATTAAGTGGCATTAATAACATTGTTATTGCAATGTTTTCATATTATTTCTTATCACTATTGACTATTTGCCCTTTTATAGGGTTTGTGTTATTATTTTTTTCAAGCTTTCCTGTATCCCTTAAATATGTTTAGGAACCTGTTGACAAAATGTCCAAGAGATTAGGGCTAAGTAATTTTGTTATATAACTTAACAGTATATGGCTCATTTTCCTAGACCCTCAGTTTGTGTAATATTACTGTATAAGGACTGTAAGTCCTTTAGTAGTATTATTAATGATTTATGTTATCAATATTTTAGTTTATATATTACACTTTTCTATAGTGTAATTAATTGTTTTTTCTTTCATCAGTTTATATCACTACTAAGTTTCATTTATATTATAGGGGGCTGTGCAATACCAATATTATTTTTTTATGTTAAGAACATGGAACTTATGTGTTGTTTATGTTGCTTGGTAACAATGACCAATCAAAAATGTGCATTGCCCTTTTGAGATTGCACTTTAAATTGATTATACCTGTGGGACACTTCCTGAAGAGGCTACTGTGAAACCAGTAGAAGTCAGTGGGGCTCTGCCTTGCTCTCCAGCCTTTGCTATCAGCATTTAAGAGGTTTGCACCATTTATTTACTGCTGTATTATTAAATTACATTTTGCTGGACATACATTTTGTGCCTTGGCCTTATATGGTAGTGGGTAATGCTTGATTCTGAGTAGATATCTTTGAATTTGTCTGGGAGCACACTCTGTTGTGGGGAGGCTGTCCGTAGAGAGTTGGAAACTAAAAATTCCAATTATTTTTCTTGGTATTTTCTTTGAGTGTTTGCCACTTTATCTTTTGATTTATGAATAGATATTTTGTTCACTACATTAATCCTCCCTATGAGTTCATCTTGAAATTAATACAATGTTGTTTCACTATAGACCATCACATTCAAGTCCCCCATAACAAATATTGAAGTAGATTCATATTTACTAATTAAAATCTCTATACAGTCTCTTAGTTCACCCTAGTGCTAAGCTAAAATTCTATCTTTAGTCCATTGGGATACATAAATATTCATTATCACTACTTTATAATTTCAATTCGCTAATGACACAGGTAGGAGGAAAGCTGTATGACATTTTTCTTATGTTATTTTTAAGTTTGGAGATATTTTAATATATGTTGCCACATCACCTCTTGCTCTGCCATTCTTTTTAATTTTCTCAGCAGACCTTGCATATCCCTTAAAACCTTGGAGCATTGGGAGATTATTGTTCAACTACCAAGTTTCTTGCATGTGTGTGATATCCATAGTGTCTAAAATATTTTTGACTTTGTTGTCAGCCAGTTTAGTCCCCAGTCCTTCTATATTCCAGGATATTATTTTTAACATTTTATGTATACCTCATAGATTTTGAGCTGTTTTTTTGTCAGTCTGTTGAAGCTGATATTAGTGGGGCATATGAAGTTCCATCATTTTGTTGGAACCTCTGACCCCTGTTTTTTATCTCCTTGAGAATCCCATCAAACCATAAGGGTCTCAAGTGAGAACATTTGGGTAGTATATGGACCAGTGTGACAGACTGGAGCACCTTGGAGACAGCCCTGTTATAGACTGCCACCACCTTACATGCAGCTGTCACACAAACAACACTCACAACAGAAAGGTCTATTACCACCACTAGTCCCACTGGGGATAGCCCCTTCATATTGCAGTAGAGGACCATCTCAACTGGGGAATGACTAATGGGGGAGCCCCAAACGAGGACTCTACCATGCAATAATTGCACCAAATGACTGGATAAATCTTGCAGTCAGTGAGCTCAAGCCCTAGTGAGAACATTGAGTTCAAGGTGTGGCCATGGTTATGAGTCACAGAAACAACAGCTTGTGCAAGGCCCAGTGAAGTCATCATCTGGAGGAAGTCATAACAAAAATGCAAGAGTTCATCATCAATCCAGGCATTGATGTCACTCCGAATAATCCATCAGGGTGACTCCAACATCCTAAACACCCTGTCAGTGACAGAGTTTGTGACTTCCTGCAGAAATTCCCATATGTCCCCTGGAGATCACTATATGAGGACTATCTTGCAACCTGCACCTGGCCCACCATGCACAGCCATGCATTTAGTTGGTGAAGTGGAATCCATTGGGTGCTCAAAAAAGTTCAGATCAGATCTAAACTGATGGCCACACCCCAACTGCTGCATTCCTTTCTCAGACAGTGTACTATTGAGAAACCCCACTGGGATAGATGCCTCCAAAACTGAACCCATGTCATCCCTCAACCAGCTCTCCATGATACAAGCCAGATTGTCCAAGGAAATCAAATCCACAATAATTGCGGTCTTGTTCCTTATCAGCCTGTCATTGCATTGAACCATCTGAAGGGGACTGGTGGAGATTGCTGAGCCAATGGCTACCTGTCAACTAAGTCTTTTGGGAGAAGGTGAGAAATCTGGAGGTCATTCTAGATAAGGGACTTACACTTGAGGCTCAGGTGGCTTTTACCATCTTAGGAACATCAGCTGTATTCAATCCCTTGTTCCCCCACTGAGGAGTTAATGACTCTAGTCAATGTGTTTGTGATGTCTTGGCTTGATTATAGTAATATGCTATACCCTGCAGTCAGTAGAGGTATGCTACAGTGCCTGCAGCTAGTGCAGAATTCAGTGGCCATTATACTGACAGGCCTTCCTAGGATGTGTCCTATCTTCCTGGTGCTGCATGAGTTGCCACCAGTTTGGGTTAGCAAGAACTCTGCTTATCGAACTGTCAGATTTTATTTTGTAATGACTGAATATATTTAACATTTATGTCACAATATGTTATATTTTTGTCACATTTCCTCCCCTACCTCTTAGGAGACAGTCAGCAGATATGACGTTTTCAGTTTTAAAACAGGATTTAAAGCAGCAGTGCAATGAAAAATGCTATTCCAAAAAGTTAATTTTCTGCTGTGGTTATGAAAAATATTGGCAGAAATGCTGATCTGGGTTTTCTGAAAGATTCTTATGCTGTGTACTGTACTTTCCATTGTTGTCTCATTTCTTAACCTCCTCAGGTCCTCAATATTATTTCTATGCAAAAATAAGGTGGCTATCTTTATTTCTTGAGAAATAATCATTTTAATAGTTTCATTACATTCTTAAATGCTAACAGAAATGGAAATTTTATCACCAAATAACACGGCAGATGACTGGCATTGATTAGAAAGAAAAAAATGTGGCTTCAGATTTTAGCCCATTTTTGTTGCACTGTTGATTTAATTTGAACAACATTCTTTTTATAAAGGAAACTAGGTCTTGGCTCTACTGTAGTGCCTTGCCATTGCACTAAGCCTAACCATTGGATTAATTCTGAACCCAAGATATTGCTATGTTTAACCATATTATTCAGCATGAATTCATGGGGAAAAAAACGCCACCTGAAATGACAAACTCTTTAGCTTTGTGGGTAAGTTTGATGTGGTTTACTTTTGTTCTTTTGTATATCTTGTTTGTATCTATATTTAGTTTTTTTGGAAATAAGGGCTGAATCAATTTTTTGTTAAACCCTTCTCCAAAAAATGCCCCTAAATTACGGCCCAGAATTTTTTATTCTAGTATTTTTAAGTATATGACTGACACATTTTCGATTTTCTCCCAAACGCTTGTCTATGTCAACATATAAGCATGTGCGTGTGGAGACACACATGCACTTTGGAGCTGTGGCCCCTCCCAGTAAGTCCTACAGCTTGCACTACCACCAGATCTCCACCTGGTGGAGTCTGATGGATTTTCCTCAGTCTTTCTTCTTAATAATTTTGGTCTATGGTCTATGATTTGTCATTTTATTTCTGTAGCACAATTATGTGTAGCTAAGTGAACTATTTGTCATTGTGTTTCTATATTTATTGTAGCTATTTTGTTTAGTTCTTGAAGTGACAATATTGCTTCCAGTTGCTTGTTTTGAATTACCCCTGTTGTGTGTGTCTTGTTAAGGGTCAGATGTAGGGGTGGGGCAGCAAGATGCCTGCACGTTGCTCCACCCATCTCAGGAGATTGGACTTTGGAAGTGTGCCCGTAAACATTTTAGTTGTCATGCCATTTTTATTTATTTATTTTAAAATGATGAATGAAACCCATGTTCAATTTGTATTTGGATTATTATACTCAGGCCAAAATGCTGCTTTACTTATGCGTACCTTAGCTGTAAGTATGCAGTGAGTTATTAGTCAGTTCCTTAGGTATTTATCCTGTAGCAGATTTTTCTCTACTTGGGCTATGAATCATTTGGGTGAAGTGTTTGCTGCTATGCCCAGGCTCCATATACTTGATAAAATGTTTGGGACAATGAGGAGTTGCTTTTGAAAAAGGCTGCAGACCTCCTCGGCTTTGCAGTGTGTGATCTCTGTGTGTGCTTATTGTTAGTCGGCATGTTGATTCTGAGTTATTACTTGTGTGGAAGCCGTATTAAGTGCAGTGATGGTTCAGCATTTAAAACTTTCTTAAAAATGGTTACTGCACCTTTGAGATTCTTTATAACCATCATGTTTTACTACAAACTTTATAATGTGGCCAATTTTGCTGGAGAAAAGTGATATATAAACAAGAGTTGCACACCCGAGAGAGGATGTCGAGGAGAGGAAAAGGAGATAGCCAGGATGAATGATTATAACACCTTTTGTTGCTGACGGGCTTATTTTTGCATGAAAAAGGTATGCTAACATTGCCTCAGGGGATTGTTTATTCAGGGCCTTGGCAAGGTAACCCCAAAGTTATTGCTGTCAGTGGAGCGCTGCCTTCTGTTTTAATTTACAGGTACAGGTTTGGTCCCTTTCAAAGCTGAAAAGGAAGCCATGTGGAGATAAAGCTCCAGGTCAGTGTGAAAATGGATAAAATACATAAGAAAGTCTGCAAGAGACCTATGAATGATGGTCTCTTTGATAAAAAAGATGCTGTTTGAGTGACAGTGGGAGGCTGGCTGTGGGTATCTTCCCAAAAAGGGATTGATTTATTCCTCTTTTTATCGGTGACACTTTTTCAGTGACCCTCAGAGACTGGTAAATGAGTTGGAGGAACTCTCTGGGAAAGCCACATTTTATTATCTGTTTCATTTTATTTATAATGGGATTCTGTTTAACGGTTGCTCATAAAGACCAATCAGACTTTTGTTCATGGAACCAAATACTGTACCTCAGCATGAGGATGGCTTAAAATTATATTTATCAGACAAGTTCACTGATGTCAAGTTATGAGATGTACCAGACCCTGTCTGTTCTTTTTCACTATGACTAATAGAACACTTTTGAAGAGTGCATTTTAGAACAGTTGTCTTTGAACAAGATTGGAGTTTGATATGTGTATCTTATTATATGAGACAGGACTAATTTTCAGCTGCTAAGTATTATAGTGATTCATTCATTTAATACCAAAGATGAGTCACTGAATATGGGCTTCTAGAGATGGAGACAATTGATTTATTTCTTTAAATGTTTTCTGCCAAAATTCTTATTTACTGGCTGCCACTTGGTTACTTTGGAACATTTGACCCAATAGTTGTCAGCAGTATCATTTTGTCTTGCACATTTAGTCAAATTTAAACTATTTGCCCATGCCAAATAATTGAATGGACTATTGAAAATAAAACAGAGTTGTTTGTTCATACTGATTTATAGACTTCAGAGTCAATGGTGCCTTGAACAATTGTTTTGAAAATCAATAGACTCCTGATTATATTGGAGCCACAACCCTGTTCAGCTGAACTTAATTCTATTAATGCTTCATATTAAAGGTGTGAAATAAATGTCATTTAACTATGAGATGCATTATAACTGCCTGTTGGATATTTTATTTTTTTAAATAGTTTTTTTTTGTTAATAATTTTTATTGAGTATCCATAGACAATACATATGCATCTGAATGTGGTACAGTTAAAGAAAAACTGTGATAAAAATAACAAACAGAACAAACAATGCAATTGTATGTCTGTTCCAGATAGTCGCTTAGGTTCACTCTTTATTCCCATACATGCTGGCTCTTCTATACACAGACTGTAAATATATGCTGCTTGTATGTGTGAGTTTAAACCTCTCCCTTCCCATGGGCCCCAGTTTTCAAGGAGGGATGGGATACTATATCCATTAGAGTACTTGGTAGATACCCTTATTTGCAGACTGCAATCTGGGATCCAGGATTAGGGCCTGTGTACCTGAGGAACTGAGGTGAAGTCTATACCAGCTCATTTTGGATTGTGTCCATGCCACTAGAGCTGATGGAATTGGAGGTTGCCCCATCTAATGGGTAAAAAAAAACTATATACAAAAACATTGGCAGTCAGGGGTCACGGTAGTTGCATACCATGAGATCAAACATGTCACTATTCCATTGTGAGACATTTTGCCTGTGGGGCTGATTAGGGAGCATCAGGGCCTCTATCATGGGCAATGTGACAATATCCTGAATCCAGAAAGGGCTGCCAGCACAGATAATATTTGTGCAGGGTTCCTGACGTACTACTGGACATACATTCATATTTAGTCACCTGGCATAAGGACATGAGAAATTCTGCAGATGATGGGCACTTGTCTGAGTGCCAGTTCATTAGCAGGAGTCTCTTTGCCAGTGCTCCAGCCACTGTGACCCACTGTGATGCTGGGTCATATTTAGGGTGGGCCACTGGCATGCAGCCTAGTAATAGCAGCATGGTGAAAATGGTGATTTGGGGCACTACCCAGTTGTAAATGCCAATAATATCTTCCCAGTATGCTGTCAATTTGGGACATAGACTCATGATGTGGTAGAGGTGCGCCCCCGCCACATCACCAAAATTTTTCCTCCAGCTTGTGGAGTTGAGAAGGGGTATAGTACCATCTTAGCATCATTTTGTTCATTATTAATCAGATTCTACCATACCTGTATGTGTTGTGGATCCATGACCAGCTATGAGCCTATTGGGATTAAATTATTACAGTATGTGTCTGCTCCTCCCATTGGAACTTGGCTGACAGGTTGGGATCTGGGATCACAACCCTAAGGTCTTGGAAGATATTGCTTGCTGTAGGGGTTTTGCCCTGGCCCAGCTCTGCCTTTGTGGTGGTGGGCAGTCTGGGTTATGCTTTAGGACAGTTTGGTGATAAGCCTGGATTGCATTCCTGATCTGCAGATACCTCCAGAACTGACAGGATGGGGACATGTACCTGTTTCTAAGAGCTAAAAAGGTGTCCATGTAAGTAATCCCCAGGACTAACAGATCTTTGAGAAGCCTAACCCTCCTGTCTACCCAACTAATCCAACTAAACATGGATTTGCTTATGGTAATGATGGGGTTATTCCATAGTAGTGTCATTTCCCAGGGAGTTCTTGTGGCTTCTATAATCTTGTGTGTCCTTTTTCAGTAGAGGGCGGAGACTATTATTGTAGGCAACGTTTGCTTCTGGGACTCCTTCCCCTTATATGGCCATACTGCTGGTGGTGAGGGTGCACCGCTTAGGGTGGCTTCTATTCGAAGCCATAAAGGGGACACTGCTGTTATGGGGCCAAACCATTTTGCCATTTGTTTCTTTATAAAGGCCATATGGTACCCTTGAAATTATGGCAGTCCCCAGCACCCCCCACTCTCATGTTGTCTGAGCCTGTTAAGACATGGGAGGAGTTCCTTCCCACAGAAACTTGCCCACCAAGGTATCTACCTTTTAGAACCATTTTGGTGGAATTTGAATGGGGAGATGGGCCAGTAGGTACAGTAGTCTTGGGGCTAGTATCATCTTAATGGCATCAATTTTTGCCAGCCAATGATAGATGGATAACACTCCACTTGTCAACCTTTCCACTTAGTGACTGGAGGAGAGTGATAAAATTGTAATCTG
The DNA here is from genome assembly GCA_016271365.2 of Neoceratodus forsteri. NCBI lineage: Eukaryota > Metazoa > Chordata > Ceratodontiformes > Ceratodontidae > Neoceratodus > Neoceratodus forsteri. The sequence continues at coordinate 650,336,107 of CM057450.1, read as the reverse complement.
TAAGATTTTGGAGGAAACGGTGGAGATTAACCCCCAGATAAACTATGCCCTCAGATGCCCATTTTAAGCCTTTGTCTATGAACCCTTGTCCGATACATGTGGTGTTCAAGGAGAGGACCTCCATCTTGGTTTGGTTTACCTTGAGACCTGAGACTTCTGTGAACTGAGACAAGGGGAAGGATTTTCATACCTTCCAAGATGCCGCAAGCCCCCTTGTGCACTGAATGTAAGGCGCTCGGAGCTTACAGCAGTCTCCAGTCAGCAACTGGAATTTTCTATCCCTTGCACCGACCGCAGGACCTCAGACCACATATTTTTGATCTAGCCTGCACCACTCCCTGAGGCCTCCGACATGGAGGTGCATGCTGCCGTAAAACAAGGAAAATGTCGCAACTATGCCCGGGAATGGAAAATCTGGCATAGTTGTGGCAACGTTGTTTAGTGTACCAGCAAAACCTAAGTCCTGTGGTGCAGGGTAGGTCACAAGCCCTGCTCTGTGGTTTTAAAATCCAGCCCCTGAGGCTGGATTTTCAAACCATGGCACGGGGCTTGCATCCTGTACTGTGCCACGGGACTTAGGAACAGCTGGTATGCCAAACAACATTGCCGTAACTATGCCAGATTTTCCATTCCCGGGTGTAGTTGCAACAGTTTCCATGATTTACAGAAGCTTGCTCCAAAGATCTGGCACAAGCTCCATGTTGGAGGCCCCAATAAGTGGCACAGACTAGACCACAAATATGTGATCAAGAGACCTGCAGACAGTGCAAGGACAGAAAATCCTGATTACAACCAGAGCATGCCGCAAGCTAACTGTGCCATATGTTCAGTGCAGTAGGAGGTGTGTAACATTCTGGCAGGTTTGAAAATCCTGCCAAGATGTTTACAGCCATATCTATGGTCTTGGATGTAAATATTGATGCAATCAAAAGGTCATCTGCATACAGCAAGGTTTTAAGATTAGAGCCACCTATCATTATACAGTACCAGAAATTTCCTTCAACTACCTGATTGCAATAGCTAATGGCTCAATGGCCAAGATGAAGATCAGGGGTGATAGGGTGCACCCCTGTATCGTGCCTTTATATATAGGGGAAGGGGATGATCTAGTTCTGTTGGTCAGGACTGTGGCCACTGGGGCAGTATACAGCAATTTAATCCACTCCATTAAGCTGGGGGCCCAGGCCCATCACTTCCAATGTGGTCATCAGATAGGATCATTCAACACTGTCAAATGCCTTTTCAAAGTCAACGGCCAGGGCTGCCATTGGCAGTAGTGAGGACTTGGCATGATGTATTAGGGATAATAAAGTCCTGTGATGAATCAACCCATATCTTCCCATAATGAAGCCTTCTTATACCTGGTGGATAAAGCCTGTGAGGAGTTGTTCAAGGAGACTTGCCAAAATGGTGGCAAAAATTGTGCTATTGGCATTAATTAGGGAAATGGGGTGGTAGTTTCTCAGGGTTGTGGAATCCTTGCCCTTCTTCAGTAATACGATAATTACCACTTCCCTAAAGGTGGGGGGTAGGGTTTTCTTCCCCAATGAGTCTAATAGCATCCTCAGCAGGTAAGGGAGGAGTTCTACCAATAGGGCTTTATAATCGTCTATTGAATAGCCATTCCCCACCTGGTGCTTTGTGTAAATTTAGGGATTGAATGGCCTGTCATATCTCAGGCTCCGTGATAGGTTCTTCCAATGCAGAGGCTGCCCAGGGTTGGATCCTAGGGACTGGAAGCTTGGCTAGGAAGGCGTTAGTTTGCATTCTGTCTGGGGGGTTAGGAGAACCGTATAGTTTTTCATTGAGTTCTGTCATAATTGAGTTTATGCCTTCCTGGGAGCATGTCGGTTTACCCTTTTCCTCTCTTAGGCTTATAATAGTTCTGGACACCATGTTACTCTTTAACCTATAGGCCAGGTGCTTCCCTGACTTTTCTCAGCCTTCCCAGTATGTGTGACCTACCCTATTAAGTGTCAGTTCTTCCTTCCTAGTAAGGAAAGCATTTAGCTGGACGTGAGTGCTATTCAACTCTGCCATGAGGTCCAAGCAGGTGTCCAGTGAAGACTCTTTCTGTACCTGGTCTCTAGTTCATTTAACTGTTTCTTTAGCCTTGCCTGGTCTCTTTTTCTTTTCTTTTGACATCTCAAGGCCTAGGACATGATATGTCCCCACAGCATGACTTTGTAGGCCTCCCATGGGATGGAGTTGGATACATCACCTGTATCATTTATCTCCCAATACTTATTCATCTCGGCCTTAACCAACTGGAGGAAAAGGCGTATCCTCTAACAAAAAGGGGTCTAGTTGCTATGTTTGCGACAGGGGCGGTTCTGGTCCCATTCTCAATTTCACTTCTACTGGAGCATGGTCTGATATTATAATAGGATGAGTATGCACCTGTGTGATCTTATCATACCGGGTACTGGTAAGGAGCCACATGTCCAGTCTACTAGCCAAACCATGCACCTGGGAGAAATATATGTAATCCCTGCCCCCTGGGTTTTTCATGCACCAAGCATCTAATAGTGCATGCTTTTCAGTGAACATGTACACCGCTTTAGCCTCCTGCTTGTGGGGTTTGGAGCTCATCTTGGTGAGGTCCAGCCCCAGGTCCAAAGTTAAGTTAACCCCCCCATCATAACTGGGGACTGTTGTTCATTGAAGTCTGCCAATCATTGATTGAGCTCATGAAAAAAATTCAGGAGCATCCTGATTGGGTGCCTATAAGTTCAATTGTACCATCGTTCCTTCTTAGGTTTGAACTTCGGTCATCACCCATCTGCCCTCTTTATCCCTCTTGGACCTCTTGATTTTCCATCCCAGGTCCTTGTGAAATAGAATAGAAACCCCCCCTTTTGCTTGTCTTGGCCATGCTATGTATCTCCTCCCCTATCCATCCAATTTTTAGTTTCCTAGCTTCCCTAGAGGATAGCTTTGTTTCCTGTAAGAATGTTACCTGAGGTCTCAATTTTTTTAAATGTGACATTATTTTTTTTTCTCTTAATGGGGGAGTTGAGACCTCAGACATTCCAGGTTATGAAGCTGGTCTCAATTTATGAAGTTCTCTGAACCATGTAGAATGGATGATGGCCCTTAGTGACCCCAGTATTCCCCTATATTTGGGACAACCTTCAATGTGGCTAGCTCCTTCCCCTCCCTCAAGAAGCCCCAGTATCTTCCCCTCCTTCCCGCTGCCAGTATGAGCCATAGCTCCAATGTTATTGAACAAACCATTGTGACAGTAAACAAACATCATAACTATGTACACTCTATGCCCTTTTTGACTCTTAGGCCCCTGCTGTCTCCTACCTCCCATTTTCCTGACCAGAGTCTAGCCATCACTATTTGTTCATTGGCCCTTAAAAAGCCCAGATGCGTGCAACTTTTGCTAGGGGGTGCTTAGGTTCGTACACTACCACCACCTCTGTTACACTCCTGGGATGACCCCTTCTATGATCGGTCATGCCCATTATGTTAAGGACATGGTGATCTGCAAAGTGTACCAGTCGTTTAGTAGCTGACCCACCAAGTGTGAGCAGTTCATGTATTACAAGAGTTCTATCAGCCCTGAGGAGTGGGAAAGCTACCCTAGCCAGGCTGACAAGTATCCACTGAGGCCAGCTTGTCTGCAGTGCTATTTTTTCTTATTTTACCTGAAACCTTTCTGTTATATTAATGTTTACCTCTTACAACAAAAAAGCACCCCAGGTAGCATCCCAGTAGGCCTTCTATTAATTTTATACAGCATGGCTATATATTTATATATATAAATATATTTGCTTGTTAACCATATCTGCCTCTGCAGTGATGTGTTGGGAGAGGGGTCTGTGTCCCCCAAGCATTATGACTTAGCACAGGTATGCTATCTATTAGGGTTCAGTAGCCCCCCCCCCCACATGCATGAATATCATTTGGAATCCCATTGGGCTTCCCTGCACAGTCTCACATCGGGGGGGGGGCTGGGAAGCCCAGCAACTGTGGGCACCATTCAGTGATGTATGGTATGGAAAGATAAACATAAAAAAGCAACCACAAGCACACAATGCATAGATCCCACCCCCTATACAATGTCCCTGACTGTATTTCCCCATATCAGCTTGTCATGCTAACAGTTTCATAACACTGCTTGTTCGCCTGGTGAGATGCAGAACAAGCAATTAGCAGATAAAGTATTAATATATAGAAGAAAGAATATCATAAGGAGTCCAAAGTTCATCCGGCTCTTACATGGCCTGTAATTTCACGACCGAGAGTCGCCCCAGTGGGACAGGAAACATCAAAGTTCACTGCACAGGCTTGCAGTCTGCCATGGGAGCTGAGGGGTTAAGTCCCATGCGCTGTCTTGTATATCCTATAATCCATGATGTAGCCTGCTTCTAAATCAGGCCTTCCATGTTCCTGAGACAGTCAAATAGGTGAGACAGCATTAGAACAAAAATGTACCTTCTGCTTGTCTGAGACACCGGCATTTACCACAGTCCATTTTCTCTCTGCCATGTATCCTGGTTCTTAGGGGGATAGCCAGGGATCTGTTCTGTGGGTTGGGGTCACCCGACTGGAGCTGGGCCTCTATTAGCATTTGTTTGGTGGCCACCTCAGCCCGCAGCATCCCTGGACCGATTGGGGGGACCTCTTGTTGGGAGGAGACCTGGAAATGTGGTTGGGCATGTCGTGGCCATTCATTCTTATCAGGTAGGTCCTGCAGCAGTTCAAATCTGTTTCTCACTCTCAGAATTCCCTCAGATCCCACCCCTGCTGATTTAGGGGAGCTTGTCCCCTCGCTGTGACTACAGCTCCTGGACCAGAGCCTGGAGGCTTTGTGAATGTGTTCCCCCTCCTGTGGCCGCTTTCATTGGTTATGTTTCCAGGCTTTGGGGTCCAGCATCCACTATAGTTTTTAGTTTGACTCTTGGGGTTACAGAATAATTATAATGAGAGCATGTTTGATTTAATCCCCTTGTATCGAATGATTATTGGACACAGCTTAATATTAATTCTAGACCTGGTCAAGCTCATTACTAATTAAGAAGTACGGCTGTTTAATTAATATTATTATTTAATTGGCAGCAATAATAGGCTGCATTGCAGCATTTATTTCTGTAAGCAGTATGTCTTTGAGGACCATAATTGGTTTTATTAAACTTTGAGAAAACATTCAAATTGTAGACCTGGGAAAGGGTATAGTTTTTCAGCTAAGTTTTGAAGTGGGCAGCTGATTGGTACTAACCCCCAGTCCTCCAAGCGATGACTGCCTCACATGATGCTTTAAGTTGGATACTGGAGGACTGCGATATAATAATGCAAAATCAGAGCATGATCAATTTTTACTGGCATTTGAAGGGAAGGAAGTTTCTAAGAAAATTCTTCCAAGTGACCTATCAGTTATGTGGATGGTTAGGGGCCCAGACAAAGGAAAGCTGCCCAAACTAAGGGACAGCAAGTATGTGGGCCTAGTCTCAGGTGTCACTACTGGGTAGGAACTGGGGAGCTATTGGAACTTTGGCCCTCACCAGCTGGCATTTATATTTGGCGTAGCCCTGTGTGGAGCATGTAATTATCATGCCTGAAGGCCAGATATTCAAAGATTAGCGCGGGGCGAAAATCCGTTGCACTGGACTAGTGCCGGATTTGCACCCAACTGCTATATTTAAAAGGACATTTAGTGCCAGTGCTAGGTGTTAGCGCTGATGCTAAATTATAATGTATGCAAGGGAGGGACTGTGGGGAGGGGCCATGAATGCTGGCACACCAGCATATTCAAAGGTATAGCGCCACGCTACAGGCATTAGCACAACCTGTAGCGTGATGCTGAATACTGCTGAGAAAAGGCCGACGGTAATGTGGCGGTAGTGCCCCCCCCAAAGCACAATTCCTGATCCCCACTGTAAATACATGTAACATCTTTTCCCTGGCAGTCTAGTGGTCCCCCCCACCGGCAAGCATGTATACCGACCCCATTGCAAATAAATGTAACATCTTTTCCCTGGTAGTCTAGTGGTCCCCGCACCCCCAAGCACGTATCCCGACCCTCGTTGCACATAACAAAATGCGTGTTTCCCTGGTAGCCTAGTGGTCCCCCCAAGCACCTATCGAACCCTGTTGCAAATAAATGATATCTTTTCCCTAGTAGTCTAGTGGTCCCCCCACCCCAAGCACGTATTCTGACCCCGTTGCACATAATAAAATACTTTTTCCCTGGTAGTCTAGTGGTCCCCACCCCCAAGCACATATCCACCCCCATTACAAATAAATATCAATTCCTTTCCTGATAGTCTAGCGGTCCCCTCAGCCTGCAGTGACACCCGCTTATTCCAATAAAGTCTGAGAACAGAGCCAGTGACCAGCTCAGCCCTCTTCTCACCACAATGGCCGTCCGCCAGCTGAAGTAGGAAGGAATACTCCTTCCTATCTCAGTCAGTGGCCGGCCGTGGTGGTGAAAGGAGGCTGAGCTGGTTGCGGCTCTGTTCTCAGACTTTATTGGGATGAGTGGGCTGTCACTGCGAGTGGGAGGACCGCTGACTACCAGGAAAGGATCTGATATTTATTGCAAGCGAGTTGGGATATGTGCCTGGGGTGGGGACCTAGAGGAAAAAAAGTATTTCATTATGTGCAATGGAGGCAGGGATACATGCTTGGGGTGGGGGGGACCACTAGACTACCAGGAAAGCACTGTTTTATGTGCATTGGGGGTTGGGATACGTGCTTGGGGGTGGTATGAACACTAGAATACCAGGGAAAAAGTCTTTTATTATGTGCAGCGGGGTCAGGATACATGCTTGAGGGACCACTAGACTACCAGGGAAATAAGTATTGTTTTATGTGCAATGGGGGTCAGGATACGTGCTCTGGGGGTGGGGAGACCAATAGACTACCAATGAAAAAAGTATTGTTTTATGTCATTGGGGTCAGGATATGTGCTTGGGGGTGGGAGGACCACTAGACTAACAGGAAAAAAGTATTTTGTTATCTGCAACAGGGATCAGGATAGGTGCTTGGGGTGGGGGACCACTAGACTACCAGGAAACAAGTATGTTTTATGTGCAATGGGAGTTGGATATGTGCTTGGGGGTGGGGGACCCACTAGACTACCAGGGAAAAAAGTATTTGTTTTGTGCAATGGTGGTCAGGATAAGTGCTTGGGGGTGGGGGACCACTAGACTACCAGGGAAAAAAGTATTTTATTATGTGCAATTGGGGTGGGGATATGTGCTTTGGTGTGGGAGACCACTAGACAACAAGAAACAAATACGGTTGCCCTAATGGACAACCTAAATTGTCAGGGGATCCCAGGCAAAGGGGCCAGGGGGATGGATGGGGGGAAGACCAGGTTAGGAACAGATACAGGTTATAGGAGTAGGGAGGGTAGGAAGTAGAAGTAGGGGGGGCTCAGGTAAAAGGGAGGTGTCGTGATGTCATACCTGCCATGACAAATATGACTAGGCAGGTAGAACAGGTGGAGATTGGGCAGAAGGGAAGGGAAGGGGGTTTGGGGGGTATTTAGGAGCCAGCAGAGGAGGGGTATCCCTCTTTTTGGCTGAGTTTCAAGATTAACAGAGCTCAGCACTTCGACTGGTAGGGGATTATAGAAGATAAGGTTGGTGTGGGAGTAGTAGGCTGGCCGCATGACAGGGGCTTTGTTTGGGCAGGTAGGCCTAACAGGGCCTGCATGGGGGCTGGCAAAATTTAGGTTGTTAGGCAGCCAAACAACAGAATAAGGGGACAATGTTAGGGAGTTTTGTGATGACAAACATCAAACGAAGACTGTTTTTATTAGAATTGCACAGTATCACCCATCATTAGCTGGGTGAGACTGGGAAAAGAGCATATGGAATCCAAGACTGCCTAGGTACTACCATAGTACTTTGTAACCTGAATGAATACTTGTTGTGTTAAAATAGATGTGGTATGGGCTGTGGGGGATCTTCGTACATCCACCATACCAGAACAGGAAGGATCAGAGCTTCTCCTAGTGACCAGGTATTTGCTAAGCTAATTAAAAAAAAAATTTCTTTAGAAAGAAGGCACTTACTAGTTTGGTGACCGGTCTCTGTACTGTTTCCTCTGTTCTAGTCTGTGCTTTTCGCTACAGAGTGCGCATCCAGCAGGCTAATGATCCCTTGGTGGGAGCAAGTGGCAAGTTTCCTTACTCGGTGCATTCATCGGGGGGTCCAGGAGGTGAGGGGCTGGCGGCAGGCATAGGGCACTCCTGGCAGCAAAAAGAGAAGGAAGGAACTGGGGAGGCCCAAGCAGAGCCGGTGCATGGTAGGGGAAAGGACCGGGATGGGGGAGGAGGAGGCCACGCCAGTAGAGAAAAGGGAAGGAGGCCACAAGACCACGTCCAGGATCACCGGTAGTCATGGTGTCTTGTGGTCCATTTCAAAGCCGGATATGGAATGTGTGATCAGGAGGTCCCTTACGGGTGGGGGGGAGGCGCCACATGGAAGTAGGCCGTGGAGCCAGGCGCTCCACCGGGAGAGCTGATTGGGGGTCTCTCCTGGTTTGTCCGGTCGCGGGAGGATGGGTGGCTCTGAAAGGAGCAGTAGAATCCCGGGAAAGAGAGGCACTCCTTGCAAGGCCAGAGGAACCCAGGCTATTGGAGCAGTGGAGAGGGAGTAGGTCGAAACAGCAGCAAGGATGCCAGGAGGTTCGGGCCACGCATGTGCAAGGACAAAAGACAATGCGCATGTGCGGCCGGGGGTAGCAATGCCAGAGGAGCCAGTGAATAAGCAGGCGATCTTCACAGCCCCCCCCCCCCACAAAGGGGGTAGAGATAAAATAATTTTATGCAGACAGAACAGAGAAAGAGAGAACCTGCAAAAAAAAAAAAGGATAATTACAAAAAGGCAGCAAGGATATGTTCAGTGTAATCAACAGTAAGAATCCTTGCAACAATGTATTACTTATTCTTTCTCTCTCTCTCACTCTCTCTCGCTCTCTACTTACATTTTATATTTACATTTGGAGGATTTAGGGCAGTGTGCCAGGGTTAAGGATCAAAAAAAAGAAAAAAAGAGTGGCAATAAGGCAACGGGTACAGAGAGGTAGAGGTTGCATAGACAAGTGAATTCAACAGGCACCAACACTAGCAGTGCAGGGGTATGCTGGGCAAGTTATGCACATTTTTGTGTGCTCCATATGATGGATTCCACTCTATCAGTTAGGTAGGAGGTGGGGAAGTGGTTATTTGAATGCAAAACAAAGAAATAAATAAGAGGAGGGATGTCGGGGACATATCGGATCTAGCCGGGCATTTGAGGCTGGCCAAAAGATTGGGTGCCGTCATTTAAAAGGAGGGACAAAAAGGGAACAAAGTTGTCGGTGGAGGGGGGAACTCTCCAAAATGGTAGGGAACAGAGAGAGGGGTTGAGGCAAAGAGAGAGTGTAAAGAAAAAAAAAAGACATAAATGGGGAATTCTATATTGAGCAAGGGATAACTTTGTTTGTTGGATGGAAGAATGAAAAAAAAAAATAGAAATTCAATAGCAGGCAATAGATAACCTTTGTTGTATACTCCCTACAAGTGTTTAATTATTCAGGATGGCAGAAGTCACAAGCAGGCAGATGATGGAACAGGTGGCAGAAATGATGAGAAAGGCGACGGAGATGCTGGACATGGCAAAAAAGAAGGAAGCGGAAGAAGAGGCTGCAAGGGCAAGGAGCAAGAAGGGTCAAGGGGAAAAGCCTGATGAAGAAGGTAAACAAACTGAGAGAGTCAGCAAAAGAGAAGGAGGCCAACGATCCAGCGGGAAAGTGGAAGACACCAGCAGGAGAGTCAGGGAAGATCCCAGTGGAGAAAATAGCACCAAGAGAGGTGCTGGAACAAGAGCAGAGGGAAGACCTGGACGCAGATGAGGGCATGAGTGGTATGGATAAGGGTGAGCAGACCCTGGAGGGGGATCTGACTGCATATCTAGCAGGTATGCTGGGGGACATTGGAGAAAAGGGCTTAGAATGAATGGAAAAGGCGTTGCAGGAAATTAAGGCAGCTGGGGTAGAAGGAAATACTAAAAGTAGAGTGGGTAATGACGGGATACCGAGTATGACAATGCGAGATCATGTCCCATTAATGATTAAAGAAAAGATATGGAAAGGGGAGTATGTCAATATATTCATGCTGGTAGACAAGGAGTCGGCCAAGAGATACACGCAGAAGGAGATGGTAGGGAAATCTGAGATGGCAGTAGCTTTGGCGATTGCAGGGAATAAAGAAGAAGAAATAAGTTGCAAGGGAAAAAATATAGAGGCATGGCAGGCAGGGTTTTCGATATTCAGTGCCATTATGCTGGAGAAAAAAAACAGAGCTGGCCTCCACTATGAAGGACACCTACAAAGCTAGGTTGGGGGTAGGATGGCTAAAGTATGATGAGGCATTGCGGCACAGGATGGTGGCCAGGGGAGATCTGAGGTGGGATTCCACTCATTCAGAACTATGGGTGAGGAGTCTGTCAGGCTTTACAGGGACGGGAGCGGGGAATAGACAGGGAGGAAGTGGGCAACAGGAGAAAGCTTGTTGGGGATTTAACAAGGCATCGTACTCCTGCAGCAACTGCAAATTCAGACACATTTGTTCAAAATGCACGGGGCAACACCCGGTGACTCAGTGCAGAGCATTGGGGGACAAGAAAGGTGGGCAGTGGGGGACTGGGCAGCGCTTTTGAGGGAGAGGGGGATACCAGATGGGAAGGGGAAGGGGATTTCAAGGAAGAGGGGGATTTGGAAATTGGGGTATGGGGATCCAATGAGAGGGGATGTGGCAACAGGTAGGGGAGATTTAGGCTAGCTAGAACACCGATTAGGATGGGGGTGATAAAAGAATGGATGAGGGGATACCCGGATGGAAGGGCAGGGCAGATGTTGGTGGAAGGCTTGGAAAAGGGTTTTAGTTTGGAATATCAAGGCAGGAGGAAGGGCGCGAGGGCCAAGAATTTGATTTCAATTAAAGATAGGGAGGACATTGCTTTAAAGAAAATAAGGAAGAAAATAGAGGCTGGGAGGATGGAGGGGCCATTTCGGACGCCTCCATTACCCCATCTGCAGGTTTCACCATTGGGCCTGGTGCCCAAGAAGCAACCAGGGGAATTTAGGCTTATTCATCACTTGTCATACCCAGAGGGGACCTCAGTGAATGATCACATACCTGGGGAGTGTAGCATGGTTTAATATGTGACACTGGATCAAGCAGTGGCATTGATTTGAGTGAAGGAAGGAGCATAGTAAGCAAAGACCGATATCGAATCAGCTTTCCAGCTACTACCAGTCTGGAAGGAAGATTGGGACCTGTTGGGATTCTGCTTCCAGGGGTTCTTCTACTTTGACAAGGCAATGCCCATAGGCTGTTCCACAGCCTGTGCGAAATTTGAGGCATTTAGTTCCTGGATCCAATGGGCATTTGGGGAAAAGTACGGGCACAGGGCAATAGTGCATTATCTGGATGATTTTCTGCTGGTGGGGGATAGTGAAGTTGAGACAAGAACAATGCTCCTAGATTTTGAGGAGATGTGCAGGCAGTTGGGGTGCCACTCGAGGGGGGGGACTGAAGGTCCAGCCAGGAAACTAGAATTCTTGGGGTTTGAGGTCGATGCAGAAAATGACTGCACCATTGGGTAGACATATCACGAGGGATTAGACAGGATCTAGAGGTGTGGAAACAATTCTTAAAGGAATACAGTGGGGTCACATTTTGGCAGAAAGAGTGGCTAGGGAATAACAATTTGGACCTATACACGGATGCATTTGGGGCTATTGGGATGGGGACTTATTTTCAGGGGAGATGGATAGCAGGAAATTTGGCCTGATTCATGGAGGGAGAAGGGGCTATAGAATGACATAACCTTACTAGAGATTTTCCCAATATGGGTGGCAGTGTTGACATGGGGAGAACACCTTAGGAACAAAAAGATAATGTTCTGGTGTGATAACAGAGCTGTGGTAGAAGTTATCAACAGGCGGGGGGCACTCGGAGATGGCAAACAGGGTTCTGAGACAACTAGTCCTGAGGGGGTTAAAGCTAAACATATAGAAGGGGTAAAAAATGACATAGCTGATAGCCTTTCCTGTTTACAGCTGGAGAAGTTCAGGTTCATGGCCCCCCAGCGGCAGCAAAAGAATACCGGTATCAGACAAAGTGTGGGAAATTGGCTGTAAGGAGCCCGACTGTTATACAGGAGCTCCTGGTCTGCCAACATGCTGAAGGCATATGAAGGGGCATGGGGGGGGGGCATTCCAGGAGTTCTGGGAGCTGGAAGGGTTCAAGGTAAGTGAGCCAGTTTTGCAGGACAAGGTAACAAAACACATGGTGAAGAAGTGGGAGTCAGGAATGGCTAGCGGGACAACGGGGGTTCAGCTAGTGGGGATAGGATGGGCATGTAGCACAAAAGGTTGGGCTAAGCCAAATAAGTTTAAGGTGGTTCGACTCATGTTGATGGGGTGGCAGCGGCTAAAAGGAGGGAACACAGATGCAAGAAAGCCAATTGCAGGGGATAAACTTAAGGGATTGGTTGTGGCACTAGGGGAGATTTGTACTTCAGATTTCGAAGCCTCCTTTTTCAGGGTCATTTTCACAGTGATGCCAAGAGGTGCATTCAGGGTCAGTGAGGTAGTGGCGGTCAACAAGAAAGATGACAAAGGGGGGGGGTTGTGGGAGGAGGAAATACACTGAGAGCAAGAGAAGCTCACAATCTGGCTTAGACACTCGAAGACTGACCAGAGGGAAATGGGGGCAGAGATTGTATTGAATAAACAGGAGGGGGAAGGAACATGCCCAGTCACATTGCTATGGAAATACAAGGCAAAGATACAGAGTAGGGACGGGCAGTTCTTTACACATAGAGCTGGGAAACCAGTGACATGTTTCCAGGTAACGGGGGTGTTAAAGAAAGGAATGGCAAACTTGGGGGCGAACCCACAGAATTACTCTTCTCATTCATTTAGAATAGGAGCCGCATCGACTCTAGCAGAAAAAGGTGGGTCCAAAGAAGAAATCAAAAAAAGCAGGCAGGTGAAAGTCAAAATGCTATAAGACATATGTAAGGAAAATGGTCTAATATGTGCATTTGCTTTTCACAGGTCAGGAAAGGTACAGGCGGGTCTGGATACTAGGGCACTCGTACATTTACTGGGCAGAGAGGTGGGCTGCTAATCATCAAGATGGGAGACAACTAGGACAGGATACCAACAGAGTGATGGTTCATTGGAAAGGGGTACGGGGCATGAGGTTGGTGCAGATCATGCCAGCCTTGGAGGAGTTGAAGCAGAAGTGGCCTAAACCAGACCTGATAATAATACAATTGGGAGGTAATGATCTAGGAGTTAATGATCTAGGAGAACGACCATGGGGTCTGCTGCGCAAAGAGATGGTAGGGGATTTAGGGACAATGCAACAGTATTGGCATAGGCAAGGATAGCTTGGTCAGAAATGGTGCCTAGGATGGTTTGGCGGCAGGCCAGGGATATAAAAGGGGTGGAATGGGCCAAGAAGAGAATTAACAGAAAAGTGGCGGCTTGGCTAAAGGGGGGGGGGAACATACATAGAACATAAAGGAATCTTTTTTTCCAGCCCAGGAATGTACAGGTGGGACAGGGTATGTCTCGAACAGTGGGATGGCAACATATGTATTACAAATAGAAGATAGCATAGAAAAGTGGAAAAGAGAAAGTGTGGGGCCCATCATTCCATCACATAAGCTGGAGATGGGCCAATGGAGAAGTTTGAAGAAAATAAAATAAATGGGGTGGGGGTGGGAATGGGGGCCAGGAAGAATAGGGCCGGGCCTCAGACGCCTGGATGTGGAGGCAAGCAAAAAAGTACAGGGAAGGAAGGATTAATAGGAGGGCCAGTTGCTATCGGCAGCCAGAAAAAGGGAGGGCAACAAGGGGAATAGGAGAAGGGGTATTGGGCTTCCAAGTGTCCAGACCCCAAGAAGGCTAAGGACAAGCAGACAAGGATAACAGACGGTTTCCAAGAAAAAGAGGAGATGGGGATATCGGGCTTTAAAATGTCCGGACCCCGAGAAGACAGTGAAAAATGGACAGAATATTGAAATATGTGAATGAAAAAATGTAAAGGTTTGACTGTAGATTGAGTGTAAATAGGATAACTTTGAAAATGAAGAAATGTTGGAAATGTAAATGAAAGTAAAATGAAACGTTGTGCGATATGTATAATAAATTAATAGCCAGTCGAACACCCACTATCAGTTTGTGCCTCCTCTTTTTTTGGGATCTCCCTGACAATCTGTTGATTGCCCCAAAGGGACAACCTAAATTGTCAAGGGGATCCCAGGAAAAAGGGCAGGGGTGGGTGGGTGGGGCAGGCTAGGAACAGGTACAGGTTATGGGGGTGGGCAGAAGGCAGAAAGGAAGTAGGGGAGGGCTCGGGTAAAAGGGGAGGGGTCGCGATGTCCTTACCTGCCATGACAAATATGACTGGGCAGGTAGGACAGATGGAATTGGGCAGAAGGGGAGGGGTTTGGGGGATATAGAGCCAGCAGAGGAGGAGTATCCTCTTTGCTGTTTCAAGATTAACACCCACCCACCCACCCTGGAATTGGCAAAAGCAGGAGAAGAAGCAAAAGGGAAAGGGGACAAGAACACTGGGTCACTGAGAAGGTGTGGGGGAAGGAAGTGAGCCCCAGAAAATTACAATGGGTTGGCGAAAGAGGCCAACAGGAAGAGATGCCAGGGAAAGAAGGTAGCCACAATGTGTCACCAGAAAGGGTGACTGGGTAGGGGAGTGAGACCTAAATGATGTGGGTTGGTGAAAGAGGCCAACAGGAAGGAGATACCTGGGCAAGCAGGACTTGCAGGGGCAGGAGTGCCAAAGGGGGACAGAAAAATCACGGGTTGCCAGAATGGGGCAGCAGGAAAAAGGAAACGTGGAATAAAGGGACAGAGGAAAGGAGGAAGGGGCAGGAATGGTAAGAATAGTTGCCAGGAGAGGGCAACAGGTAAGAGAGAGAGGGGAGCAATTAAGCCAAAGGAGGACAACAATCAAGGTAAGGCATGGGTGAAAAGGAAATGGACAGAATGAGGGCACAGGAGGAAGAGTAAGGAGGTATCCTCCCGAGGGAAGAAGGCAAGGACAGGGGAGAGTGAGGTAAAATAATTGAAATAAAAAGGGGAAAGTTTCAAGAAAATAAAATAAATGGGGGATGGAGTGGGGGCACGAAACCATGGGCAGGCTTAGATGCCGGACGTGGAGGCAACCAAAAATGTACGGGGAAGGAAGGATTAATAGGAGGGCCAATTGCCATCGACAGCTGGAAAAAGGGAGGGCAACAAAGGGAATAGGAGAAGGGGTATTGGGCTTCCAAGCATCCAGAACCCAAAAAGACTAAGGACAACAAGCAGACAAGCATAACAGACGGTTTCCAAGAAAAAGAGGAACAAGGAGTATCGGGCTTTAAAAACGTCTGGACCCCGAGAAGACAGCAAAAAATGAACAAAATATTGAAAAATGTGAATGAAAAAATGTAAAGGTTTGACTGTAGACTGAGTGTAAAAAGGATAACTTTGAAAATGAAGGAATGTTGGAAAAGTAAATGAAAGTAAAATGAAACGTTGTGCAATATGTATAATAAATTAATTGCCAGTCGAGCACCCACTATCAGTTTGTGCCACCTCTTTTTTCAGGGGCTCTTAGGGTTGCCACCTGTCAGGTTTTTTACCTGGTGATCAGGTTTTCAGGGCCCCTATCAGGTAATCCGGTTTTGCTCTGTGCTGGTCAGGTATTTGAGCCATTTTGAGTGCTCACATACTTTAGAAACACATTTTGTCATATCATTCATTGTTTCAGCTACAAGTCCAGGTTACAAACAAGTTCTGTTGTCAAAGTAGCCTTTTGTTTGTGAATACAGTCACCCTGGGAGGTGAAAGTATGGCCATTAACCCCATTAGCACTTACTTAACCTAATCTTTGCACTGCATCTTCAAGTGGCATAGCAGCACAGCTGCCCCCACCTTTGTAACAGTAACAGAGCCAGTTGTCCTCCACTTTCATTTGCTGGTAAACATTTCATCTCTAACAGAATTTAGGCATTTTAAATGTTTTAAATTATTTTTTCCTCAAGAAATAAGTATGGTCTCTTCTTTGGCTTTGAAATAGTACTGTGGACAAGAACAGGAAATGGAGCCAGAAAAAGATATAAAGTATATATACTGTTGTATGCTATTTACAGTATTTCTCTTGTCTCCCCCCAGATATCTGTAAATTATGTTTCTTTTATCTCTGTATGTTTATCTGGTTAACCAATGTCAATAAATAAATACATCATTAAATAAATAATTAGGAAGAACCTAGGAAAGTAACTTTAACAGGCACAGTACAGTATCTTAACATTGTTGTTGAACTGCTGCTTTAAGTGTTGCCTTTTATTGATATAACAAATGGCCTTCTAGGAGGAACAATGCATGATGAGTCATGAAAAGGGGTGGGGCTAGGGGCGGAGCTTAGGATCCGGTTTTTGCCTCATCCAAAGGTGGCAACCCTAGGGGCTCTCCTTCTGACAAATGTGGTTGCCCCATAAGGGACAACCTAAATTATCAGGGGATCCCAAACAAAAGGGCCCTGGGGGAGATGAGTGGGGAAATGAGTCTAGGAACAGGTACAGGTTATGGGGTGGAGGAGGGCAGGAAGGAAGTACAGGAGGGCTCAGGTAAAGGGGAGGCCCATGATGTCATACATGCCATAACAAATATGACTAGGCAGGTAGGAAGGGTGGAGATTGGGCAGAAGGGAGGGGTTTGGGGGTATTTAGGATCCAGCAGAGGAGGGAGTATCCTCTTTTTACTGAGTTTCAAGATTAACACCCACCCGCCCACCTGGAATTGGCAAAGGAGGAGAAGAAGCAAAAGGGAAAAGGGGACAAGAACACTGGGTCACTAAAAAGGGTGACAGAAGAAGGGGAGTGACCCGGAAAATGACAATGGGTTGGTGAAAGAGGCCAACAGGAAGAGATGAAAGGGAAAGAAGGCAGCGACAATAGGTCACCAGAAAGGGTGACTACGGAGGGGAGTGAGCCCCAAATGATGTGGGTTGTAGAAAGAGGCCAACAGGAAGGAGACGCCTGGGCAAGCAGGACTTGCAGGGGCAGGAGTGCCAAAGGGGGACAGAAAAAGGCACGGGTTGCCAGAATGGGGCAACAGAAAAAAGGAAAAGTGGAATGAAGGGACAGAGGAAAGGAGGGCAACAGGAGGAAGGGGCAGGAATGGTAAGAATAGTTGCCAGGAGAGGGCAATAGGTAAGAGAGAGAGAGGGGCAAGCAAGCCAAAGGAGGATAACAATCAAGATAAGGCATGAGTGAAAAGGAAATGGACAGAATGAGGGCACAGGAGGAAGAGTAAGAAGGTATCCTCCTGAGGGAAGGAGGCAAGGACAGGGGAGGGTGAGGTAAAATAATTGAAATAAAAAGGGGGAGAAGTTTGAAGAAAATAAAAATAAATGGGGGGTGGGGGTGGGAAGGGGGGCCACATAAGAACCATGGGCCAGGCTTAGATGCCCGGACATGGAGGCAAGCAAAAAAGTATGGGGAAAGAAGGATTAATAGGAGGGCCAATTACCATTGGCAGCTGGAAAAAGGGAGGGAAACAAGGGGAACAGGAGAAGGGGTATTGGGCTTCCAAGCATCCAGACCCCAAGAAGACTAAGGACAACAAGCAGACAAGGATAGCAGACGGTTTCCAAGAAAAAGAGGAGCAAGGGGTATCGGGCTTTAAAATGTCGGACCCGAGAAGACAAGTGAAAAATTGACAAAATATTAAATATGTGAATGAAAAAATATAAAGAGTTTGACTGTGGATGGAGGCCCACATATACAAAGAGGAAGCATGCATGACGCAACAGTGTTGCATCATGCACAACCACTGTTCTTGGTAGCGATATTCAAATAGGAATTGCGCCTGGCACAAATCTCGATCGCTGGAGTGCATCAGTAATGTATGCAGGCGCAGGTAGGTGGGGGCGTGCCCATGCACACTCTGCACAGCCCGATATTCAGCCCAGGATGTGCTGAGCAATGCATGTGCAACCCCTACTTGCGCCGCACAAAGTTGAGCAAAAAAAAAAAAGGAGCAATGGCCGGCCACCCACAGGTGAGCTGCTGTATTGCAGGGCGCAACACGGCAGCTGCCACCTATGGGTGGCCACCCGAGCTCTGGCTGCACCTCCGTGGTGGCGCCTCCCGCCCGATCGCGGGCATTGGTGTCTAAAAATAGAATCCGATATCCCTAGTGATCCAGTGGACTGCTGTCAGCCCGATTGCGGGCTTGAGTAAAATGATAAAGTCTCCTTTATCCCTGGTGGTCCAGTGGACCGCTGTCTGCCAAATCGCGAGTTGAAGTAAAAATTAAAAGACTCCTATATCCCTGGTGGTCCAGTGGACCACTGTCTGCCTGATCGTGACCTGAAGTAATAAATAAAAGAATCCTATATCCCTGGTGGTCCAGTGGACCACTGTCTGCCTGATCGTGACCTGAAGTAATAAATAAAAGAATCCTATATCCCTGGTGGTCCAGTGGACCTCTGTTTGCCTGATCGCGAGCTGAAGTAATAAATAAAAGACTCCCATATCCCTGGTGGTCAGTGGACCAATGTCTGCCCGATCGCCCGATCGCAGGGGGCATCAGTCCCCGACGGCTGCTGTCTTGTAGGGCGCCAGGTGCAAGTCATCAGGGATCAGTGCACCTGCATGTAAATGGGGCCATAATGACATGCAAATGGCCCCATTTGCTCCTTGCATACATTATGGCTCCCTTTGCATGTAGACTTTTTAATATAGCGGTTGTTGCACCTAGCGCAATGGAACTTGCGCTAGCGCATCCCCCTGCTCTACTCTGGCCACTGGTGCAGTGCCACTGCGCCATGTGGACTGTGGGTGACCAGGGTGCGATATTCAACATTGCTGAGCCATGGCGCAGCTCCGCTGAATATCACCCAGTCCACGCCCCTGGGCAGCCAAGCTGAGCTGCGCCCAGGCTTGCGCCACAGCCTGGCGCAGTTTGAATATCTGGGCCTCGGTGCAAAAAGGATAACCTTGAAAATGAAAGAATGTTGGTCATGTAAAATGAAACATTGTTCGACATGTATAATAAATTAATTGCCAGTTGAGCACCCACTATCAGTTTGTGCTGCTTCTTTTTTCAGGGGATCTCCCTCTGACAAGTATTGTTTTATGTGCAAAGGGTGTCGGGATACGTGCTTGGGTGGTGGGGGGACCACAAGACTACCAGGGAAAAAAGATTTTTTTTATGTGCAACAGGGGTCGAGATTCATGCTTGGGAGTGGGGGACCACAAGACTGCTAGGAAACAAGTATTTTATTATGTGCAATGGGGTTATGATACATGATTGGGGTGGGGGGACCACTAGACTACCAAGGAAAAAGTAGTTTAATGTGCAATGGGGGTTGGGATACATGCTTGGGGGTGGGCTGACCAGTAGAATACCAGGGAAAAAGTATTTTATTATGTGCAATGGGGGTCAGGATACATGCTTGGGGTGGGGAGACCACTAGACTACCAATTAAAAAAGTATTTTTTTATGTACAATGGGAGTCAGGATAGGTGCTTGGGGGTGGAGGGACCACTAGACTACCAGGGAAACAAGTATTTTTTATGTGCAATGGGTCGGGATACATGATTGGGGGGGACCAATAGACTACCAGGGAAATTATCTTAATCATTACTTACTCTTGGGTCAGGGATTGTGCTGGGGGGGGTGGGGGGACCACTAGATCACTAGGTATTTCTTTGATTGTCGGGGCTACCAGGGGTCAGGGCTGTGCTGGGGGGGAGACAGTAGCCTACCAGGGTGCATACCCCTCAACTGTCCCTGTTTATGAGGGACAGCCCACATTTTACCCCTTGAAACTGCCCTGTCCCTCATCTTGAGTGTCCAAATATGTCGATGTCCCTTGTTTCAGTGACACAAGAGCTTATGGGTATGCCAGGGTGTGGAACAGGCACACATGGGCACAGGGACCATGATGGTAGGGAAGGAATTGCCCGGCCCAGCCAGTCTGCCCTGTTCCCTATCTAATGGATATGTTGCATATCCTAGTGAACCTACGCCCTATGGCATCCCACCCCCAACAGGTTCACCTTATGCCTGCCCCGTGCATTGAGTCCTCCCACTGTACGTCAACCACATACTGCAGTGGGGTACCTATGTTGTTGGGTGGCATCCTCCAGGGCATGTATGGCCACAGTGGCCACAGACAGTGTGTCTGTGTTTAGCTATCGATCTGTGAGTGTGTGTGTGTGTGTGTGTGTGTATATATATATATATATATATATATATATATATAGACACATATACAGGTCATACTTGCACAGATGCATGGGTGCACTGTATGCACTGACTGTGCCTGCCGGCACACAGTTCCTGCTGCTTCCAGTCTGTACTTCCATTCTAACCAACAGTAGGTGCTGTGGGCATGCCTTGGCCTGCAGCATCCAGCCTGTACTTCCATTCCAATCAAAAGGGGGAGCTTTGTGCTCCATGTAGTAGCACCGGGCAAACTCCAAGGTAATGTATGCTAAGCAGCACTTAATGAAATGCAAATGTATTTATTTATTTATTTTATTTATTTAAACAGCAGTTTGGAAAACCTTTGAGCCATAGGCTCATTTACAAAGGTACCTTGTCACAAAATGTGCCTGTTTGCCCACAGATTGCCTAAGTAGGCTCATTTGAATGGTAACTTTGAATATAGCTCCTGTTTGCCCTGGGCTAACCAGTTTGCACCGGGCTAATGTGTTAGCACTGTGCAATCAGGTTAGCCACGGGCAAACCTCAATTCAGCATAGCACAGTTCTGCAGTGTGTGGGTTACATTGTTGTTTGCAGTAGATGTCAGACATCTCTGTGCAATCACACACAATGTTCTCCACCTGCAACACTGGCTTGGTCCAGGGTCTAATGAGCTGCAGTAGCAGTGTGCACTTCCCTGTTACTATATTCAGTGCTGTCTTATTCCCGGGCTACTTGTCCCCTGCACTCCTGGCCCTGTTTGCCCAGCTTCCTTTGCTTGCTATATCTGGCTGATTTTGCACTGGGCTATTTCCTTTTCAATATAGCTTGCTTTGTGCTCCAGGCTAAGTTTGCTCACCGGGCAGTGCTAATTTAGCCCTGGGGCAAAGTTGTGAATATCTGACCCCACGTTTTTTTTTTGTTTTGAGGCAGAAAGTTGGTTCCTCAGAATGAAGTTTGATTGTACAGCAGAAAAATAAAATGTTTTCTCAGAATTAAATTTGATTGCACCCCATGAATGTCTTTGTTTCAAAGCAGAGAATTGGTTTCTCAGCATGACATTTGGTTGCATACCATGATTTTTTATTTCACAGCAAAAAATTGGTTTCTCAGCATGAAATTTAATTGCACATCACAATTTTTCATTTTGCAGCTGAAAATTGGTTTTCAGCATGAAATTTGATTGCACATTATAATTTTTAATTCCACAGCAGGGTTCTGAAGGAACTGGAAGTAATAAGAGTTGATAAAGCAATGGGGTCAGATGGGGTGCACCCCAGGGTCCTTAAAGAACTAAGAGAGGTGGTGGCTGAACCTCTGGCTATCCTGTTTAGCTGATCACTGGAAACAGGGGAGGTACCCAAAGACTGGAGGACAGCAGATGTAGTCCCCTTATATAAAAGTGGGAACAAAGAGGAAGCAGGAGACTACAGACCAGTCAGCCTTACCTCGGTAGTGGGAAGATCATGGAAGCACTACTGAAGGAGAGATTGGTGGAACATCTGGTTGTCAATGGACTACAGGACCCAAGGCAGCATGGTTTCACCAGGGGGAGGTTATGTCAGACCAACCTCGTTGAATTTTTTGACTGGGTGACTAGGGAGGTGGCTCAGGGGAGGGCAGTGGACATGGCCTATCTGGACTTCAGCAAGGCCATTGATACTGTGCCGCATAGAAGACTATTACACAAACTGGGGAATATGGGTGTGGGCAGGACAGTAGTGTGGTGGGTAGGTAACTGGCTGGGTGGCAGGACACAGAGGGTGGTGGTAAATGGCTGTCACTCCACAGAGGGAAGAGTGACCAGTGGGGTACCACAGGGATCAGTGCTGGGACCGGTCCTATTCAACATCTTCATCAGTGACATGGCGCAGGATCTAGAAGGCAGAATTTCACTGTTCGCTGATGACACAAAGCTCTGTAACAGAGTAGACACACCAGAGGGTGTAGACAGAATGAGAAGCGACCTGCAGAAACTTGAAGAATGGTCAGGGTTTGGCAGTTGAAATTCAATGCAAAGAAGTGCAAGATAATGCATATAGGGCACAAAACCCTGGCACAATATATCAGTTAGGGGTGAGGATATAGCATGCACCAAGCAGGAAAGGGATCTTGGGGTTATCATCTCTGATGACCTCAAGGTAGGAAACAGTGTGACAAGGCAGCAGGTAAAGCAAATGGGATGCTGGGATGTATAGGCAGGGCATCACCAGCAGGAAGGGGTCATAGTTCAGCTATACAAGACACTAGTGAGGCCCCACCTGAGTACAGTGTACAGTTCTGGAGACCATACCTATGTAAGGACATAGACAGGGTAGAGAAGGTTCAGAGGAGGGCAACAAAGATGGTGCATGGATTGTATCACAAGTCCTATGAAGACAGGTTGAAGGAACTGAACATGTACTCCCTGGAGGAGAGGAGGAGAGAGGGATATGATAGAGACATACAAGTATCTTACAGGGAGGAACAGGGTGCAGGAAAACAATATTTTTAAGTGAAAAAGATGTTCCAGGACTAGAGGGCATGGGATGAAGTTGGAGGGAGGACGATTCAGAGGAAACATGAGAAAGAATTTCTTCATAGAATGGGTGGTGGACAAGTGGAACACCCTGCCAGAGGAAGTGGTGGTGGCTGAAACAATCACGGGATTTAAGAATGCATGGGATAGACATAAAGGAATTCTGGAGGTCAGGGGTAAGGGGCAACAGACTTCTAGGAAAACAAACTGAACTTACAAGCTCAAATGGGCAGACTGGGTGGGCCATAGGCCCTTATCTGCCGACACTATCTATGTATCTATGTAGCAGGCAATTTGTTTCTCAGCATGACAATTTGAATCCTCATCAGAATTTTTCATTTCAAAGCAGAAGACTGGTTTCTCAGCATAAAATTTGAATGCACATCAGAATTTTTTGATTCACAGCAGAAAATTATTTTCCTGCCATGAAATTTGATAGCGCACCATTATTTTTTTTTTGTTTCTCAGCAGAAATTAGTTTCTCAGCATGAAATTTGATTGCACGCCATCATTTTTTTATTTCATGGCAAAAACTGGTTGCTCGACTTGAAATTTGATTACACATCATAAGTAAAGGTTTTATGACTGAAATTGTTTTCTTGCCATGAAATATGATTGTGCATATAGGCAGGAATTCACCAAGGGGCAGGAGAAACATGCTGGAGGCAAGTATCTCACCTGCAGAGTCCCACATCCACAGAATAATGCACAGTGGCCATATTCACAGCCATCAGCCACCACATTGCACCCTTCTGAGGCTCCACCCCCCCTGGCATGCAGAGCCATGCAAGGTGGTTGGGGGTGGCATAGCGGACACAGGTGGGTTTTAAATGGGATGCCCATCCAGGGTCCTACAGTGGATCCCATGTGCTGTGGGTGCGGGTCTGTGAATGCTGGCCACAGGCAACTGGATGCACGTGGAATGCCCCAGTCAACCTGTGCGCCCCATATCCATGCCCATGTGCAGGAGCACCCACGTGGTACCAAACACCCCCATGACCCTGTACCTCTTGGTGCCACAGCACTGTTGGGCAGGTACAGGGTGGGGGTGACAGTGCCGCAGGGCTGGGAGGTACACCAAATGCCAATGGGCCAAGGGGAGCTGTGCTTGGTAGCCAGGGGACATGACTGGGGGTGCAGTATGAGGCAGGGGGCATTGGGGGTGTCTACAGGCACAAGGCAGTTGCCCCTATGTGTGTGGGGGATGTTGGCATCATGGGGCCCTGACACAGCTGTCAGCCAGGATGTGTACCACTGGTGCCTGTGAGGATGGGTGCAGGGTTCAGTCAGTGGAAGAGGATGGCTTTCTGCCATTACAGTGATCCTATCAGGCAGGGGCAGCCTGGAGAGGGGCCTATGATGTTTGATGATTCCCATGGCATACAGTTTGGGGGCATGCAGTGGCTATAACTGCCTCAGAAACATGTAGCCTGCACCCCCCCACCTGGCACTCTGCTCCTACGAGAATAGCATGGAACATGTGAATGCACCCTGCACCACCCCCCAGACTGCCCCTTCATGGAACTTACTGGCCAGATCAGGTGCATGCCAGCCCCATGCCCCCTTTGGATAATTGAGTGCAGGAGGCGCAGTAGCCACAGTGTGTCTACATACCCCAGATACATGGCACATAGATACTTTGCACCACGGAGAATAGGGCCCATAGTGAAGACAATATCTGTATTTGCAGATGCAGATACATTGAAACACAAAGAACATAAAGACCTGTGCTTCCACAGCCCACCTGACAGCCTTATGAATTCTTCACATCCATCACTGCATGTACCTGTAGGGCATGTACAGACCCTGCACTTCCATAGGGGGATGGAGTCTTCCCTATCTATCTCTGGGCGCTGTGCTTCTGCATGTCTTCTGTGTGAATGATGATACAATTCCACTATCTCAAAAAGAAAGGAAATTCTTTGCTAAAACTGCATTAATGCACCAGTTAGGGTTCAAGTTAATGCCATAAAAGTAGGGAAATGTGGTGTTATGATTTCCAGCCCCCCCCCTCCCCAAGCAGCAAAAGGACAAGCTCACACAAGCAATTATAGACAGACATCCTCAGGTATCACAAACATACAGCTGTTTCCAGATGACACAAATGAAGTAGCTCTGATATGCTACCTTCATGGATTTGTATGTGTAGCCACACCTGTGTCTGCATGTTGTACAATGTGTTCTGCAGACAGCAGGCTCCATGGGACCTGCGCCTCTGCATACATAGATAGGTACTCATGCATGCTGCATGATGTACTGCACTAGATAATATGATCTGTTACTACATGGTTTCTATATGGAGCTGAATAACTAGAAACCTGCTGCCCCCTTGAGCAATTTCTAGATCTGCTGCTGAAACCATAATACTCACATTGCAACAGTGTTTTTTATCTGTGTATCTGCAGGCCCCACACATGCCTCACTTCAGCAGTGAGAAGTTGGTGTGTATGTGTTACTGAGGAGCCCCCTCAGACAGATGTATTGTTGCAATTTTTGTATCTGAAAACCTGCTACCCCTTGAATAATTTCTACATCTGCTGCTGAAACCATGATACCTACATTGCATCAGTACTTTCATCTCTGTAACAGGGGCCTATCTGTCTAAAGCCAGAAATTGGTGTGCATGTCTTACACTTATGGCTGAAGACATAAAGACCGTGAAGAGCCGGCACTTCTGCCGATAGAAATACTGCTGTGAATTTTGTGTTATGGATTCTGTGGCTCCCATGCTTCTGCAGCCAGAGGTCAGAGTGTATGTCTTACTTACATCTGTGGCTGCAGAAGCACAGGCCCATCAAATGTGTGCATGTCTTGCAGTGTGCATGAGCACCTGAGTCTACAAAAGTGCTGGTCCATAACTGGCCTGCACTTCTCCAGACAAAAGAGCTCTAGTAATTTGGGTATTTATTTATTTTATATATTTTTTTATGTATTTGAGTTTTGGTGAATGGGTAAGTCCACTGAGACAATTACAATCCCTTTTTCAGGGTCAACCCAGGGTAGAGAAAAGTTTTACAGAGGCAGTGTAATGTTACAGAAGAGCAAAATCAGGTAACAAAAATAGAACAGCCACTCCTGTTTAATGCCTATGTCTCTGACATAAGGAAGGGTATCAGGAGTGAAATGAGTCTCTTTGCTGATGACTCAAAGCTGGGAGCGGTGGTGGTTGAGGATGAGGGGAGAGTGGCCCTGCAGGAGGACCTCAAGAATCTGGAGATGTGTTTGAATAAGTGGGGATTGAAGTTCAATGTGGGGAAATGCAGGATTCTGCACCTGGGGGCCAGAAACCCAGGCCAAGTGTACACCCTGAGGGGAGACACACTACAAGTCCCGAAGGGCAAGAGGGATCTGGGGAGTGGTGGTGGATGTTAAAATGAACAACTCTGAGACCTGTAGGAGGTCAGTTGCCAAGACCAGTAGGATGATCGGATGCATCACTAGGGGGATTACCTCCAGAAGGAGGGAAGTGATCCTCCCTCTGTATAACTTCCAGGTTAGGCTGCACCTTGAGTACTGTGTGCAATTCTGGAGGCCACACCTAAAAAGGGACATTGCACTCCTTGAGAGGGTCCAGAGGAGGGCAGCCAGGATGATCTGGGGCATAGGGGAGAGGATCTACAGGGAGATGCTTGAGGAGCTCAACATATACACCCTGGAGGAGAGGATGGATGGGGGGGATATGATAGAGATCTTTAAGTGCATAAAGGGGATAAGTAAGGGAGGCTCAGATGGGATGTTCCAAATAAAAAAGGGGGGGCAACCAGAGGACACGGGTGGAAGCTGAAGGGGGAAACCATGGGGAGAGGAGGAGATGTTATCACTGAGAGGGTAGTGGAACCATGGAAATGCGCTGCCCAAGGAACTGTAGAGGCTGATACTGTGGAGGGGTTCAAGAGGGGCTGGGACAGGTATGGGGGAGGGTGAAGGTGGGGAGGTACAAAACCAGGGAAATACTCTAGAAAGGGGATGGGGAAACCCAAGGGGGTGGGGGACAGCATAATGACTGCCCAGTATGGGTGCTGACTATCGAGCAGATAAGAAAGACCATAAGCCCTATTCTGCTGGCATTTTAGTATGTTAGTATAAGAATATATACAACAATATGACAAAGCATGAAATATACACATCTATAAATGTATTTACAAGGCATATACATTAGAATCTAAGGCTAATATGTACAAGGGTGGGGGGAGACCAGAAAAATGAGCAGGAGAAAAAGAGGATAGGGATGGAGGATGGGGATAGTAGCTAGGTTAGGGGTAAGACAGGAGTGAGACTAGAAAATAAGGAGTTGAGAGGTGAGTCAACAGCGGAAGCAGGAGCAAGAAACAGAGGCTGAGGAGAGACAAACAGTTGAGATTGAAACATAGGGAGAGAGGAACAAGACAGGATGGAGGGAGGAAGGGAGTTCCAGTCAGATACAGCTGCAAATGCAAAAGACCTATGAGTGACAACTAGGCGTAGTTTTGGTTTCATGTGAAGGGGGAGTAAAGCAGATCAGGGCACCTGGGGCTTGACGTAGGAGTATTATCTTATTAAGGCAGGGAGGCGTGAATTTGTTGATGAGCTTGAACATTAGACTCAGGAAGGAATACCTCTATTTAGTTTCATTACGTAACCAGCCCAATGATGAGAGGATGTCGCAGTGGTGACAGTGGGAATGAGCCCTCAAGACAAATCATCCCACCCTATGGTAAGCCTGGGATAAGAGAGACAGGGAGGAGGAATTAGTTGAGAGCAGTAAAGGAGCACCATAAGTTAGGAGAGGAAGAAGGGATGAAGAAACAATCTTAAGACAGGAGGCAGAGGAAAGGAATGGTTGGATTAGATAGAGGAGTCCTAGTTTCTGGCTCAGAGATTTAGCAACGATGGAGACATGAGTGTTAAGGGAAAGTGCAGAGTCTAAGGTGATGCCCAGGTATTTAAAGGAAAGTACAGACTCAAGGACATCACCATTGAGAGAGGTTATCCTAGGAGTGGGGGGGTGGTGAATTTGCTTGGTGCGGGGTCGATGGGTGAACAACATACTTTTGTTTTTTTCATATCAAGAACAAGAAGATTGTGGCTGAATCAGCTATTAAGGGAAGCAAAGTCAGAGGCAAGTTCTTTATTAATCAGATCAATATTTGGAGAAGAGTGATAGATGATAGCATTATCTGCATAGAGGTGTACAGAAGCCCCTCCACAGAAGCTGGGTAGGTCATTGATAAAAAGTGAGAACGACCCTGGACCCAGAATGGAGCCCTGTGGAACTCCATGAGTTATAGGCCTTAGATCTGAGACAGAACCAGACCACTTGACTCTTTGGGAATGGCTGAACAGCTAGCTTTTGACACAATTCAGAGCACTGGAGTACAGACCCAGGACATGAAGCTGATGGAGCAGAAGACCATGATTCACTATGTCAAACGTTTTAGTGAGGTCAACGAAGATGGCGCCTGTGGCATAACCTTGTTCCATAGCCTGGTAGATGTCTGTGGTCACATTTATCAGGACAGTAAGCGATACTGTGATTCCTTCTGAAGCCATGCTGATACAGGCATAGTAGATTGTGATGTTCCAGGTAGTTCTGGAGGTGGTTATACACTATATGCTCTTGAATTTTTTAGCCAATGGACAGAGGATGAATATGGGTCAAAAGTTTTCAACAACAATATTGGGACCCCCTTATGCACCAGAACGACTACCGCCACCTTCCACTTATCTGGAACAATGCTAGAAAGCAAAGACTGGTTGAATAAGTCACAGATGTGGGCTAGCAAGGGCTATAGCAACCGGCTTAAGAAATTTTGGCTCGAGGGACATATGGCCTGGGGAGCTCTTCATTTTTAAACTAGAAAGAAGCTTCTGTACCACTTTAAGGGAGGCCAGCTTTAGGTGGAAGGCAGGTCAGGTTCCAGTGGCGCTAAGTGGGATTGGGTTGAAGAGGGGAAAGATGAGTTATGAAAGAGTGAGGTATATTTATGTAGATCAGTAAAAAAATTATTAAATCCAGCCATGATGGATGCAGGGTCAGCAAAGGTGGTGCTGCTGGCAGTGATGGAACTCGGGATTTCTGTAGTCTTCCCTTTTAACAGGGAATTAACTTGCCTCCAGATTTCCTTGGGGTTGCAAATGTGTTTGGTTTGTAGAGATTTGAAATGGAGGCATTTTGCTTTATGGAGGCAATTTTTGCACTTGTTTCTGAATTGTCTTTAGACTTGCTAATCTGAAGGGAGTCCACTCCATTTATAGGTCCGCCATGCTTTGTCACGGAGGGACATAGGTGTCCTGATTACCTCAGTCAGCCAAGGAACCTTGACAAACTTGGACCTACATTTTTTCAGTGGGGGGGGGGGCGTAGTTATTAACAATTCTAGTGAAAGTAGATATAAAGAAATCCAAGGCCATATTAATGTCAGGGAGAGTTTTAATGGGGCACCAGTCAGTTTCATTAATGGAGTTAATAAAGCTGTTTATGTTGAACCTAGACATGTCCCAAACCAGGGAGATTTTGGGAGGTGGGTTGCGACAGTTGTTTCTGCAGACACAGAAGGTGGGGGAATGATTAGTTATACAGTCTGAAAGGACACCCACAGCTTTGATCTTATGAGGGTAATTAGTGACCACCCAATCGAGTAGGGCATGTTTTCCAGACTTGATATTGAGACACGTCGGATCCTTAAGGAGTTGAGCAAGGTTGAAATCAGAAAGCGATGCATGTGATTTGTCTGCATTGAAGTCACCACAAAGTATAAAGTCATGGCAGGGGAGATTAGCAGTGGAGGATAAGAGGGAGGGTAGGCCCAGGAAGACCTTGTCAGGGGGCAGATACACACATCCAATGGTAAGTTTCTTGATATTTCCAAGGATTAGGGAGATTCAGCATTAGACAAGCCCATGTCAAGATCAGGGAGTGTGACGATGCCCAAATCAGATCTAGAGTACATAAGGACACCTATCTTTTCTGAAACAGTTATACCCGGGTAGTGCAACCTCTTGCTACTTAAAGAGCAGCCGATGCCTTTATGAAAACTTGGGAAAACATAATGTTTGAACATATTTCAGTTAGTATTTCATGTATCTTCTATAGAGTTCTCCTCTCCATTATTTATTACTGAAGAAATTAGCACAAAAACAAGATCTTTATCACTTTGAATTCATCTGTCTTTGTAGCTTATTCCCTACTTCAAATTATAATGCTCTGTTGTGACTGCACAATCTGTTGCCATGGGAATAACTGTGATGTCATAAGGAAAGTATTATAACATCAGATTGGGAAGAAGCAATAGGAGCTGATGAAACCTCAGTGAGCAACTATCCTATTTTCATGCATATGACCTCCATAGTAAATAATGGGGATGGGAAATACAAAGCTAATGAGAACTATAAAGCTGCTTTGTGTCCAAATATTATGTTTTTCAAAGTTCTTCTCGAGGAGTCAATGGCTCTTTAATAGCCGGCTTGAGCCAAGACTCTAATATGCATAAAATGTCAGGAACCATCTGCAAAGTCCATGCCTTGAGTTCAGCTATTTTTGGACAGAATATTCGTATGCCTTCTGTTATGAGTACAAGGAGTGGTGTGGGTAGGGGTAGGGTGAGTGGGCCCAGGATTAGGCTCAATGTCTCTGGCACAGGCTAGAAGGAGGTGGATGAATAGATGAACCAGGGCAAGGTACAGGAAGAGAGCATTTCTAGGGCTATTGTGACATTGGGTATATGTAGACGTTTGTGAAGCTGAAGCCCAAGAAGAGCAGTGACAGCCTTAGGAAGACATGGGATGTATATAGGAGCACACAAGAGGATTCCAGACAGATGTGACATGGGGGGGTACTGTTAGAAGGAGGATAGTTTAAGGTGACAGCAATAAATTGATCAACACAGCAACAGAGAAACAGAAGGCAGGGCAGAGAGCTAGGCCAATAGAGGTTACCCATGACAGAGGCAAACAGGAAAGAGCTCAGGAAAGTAGATAGAAACATAGAAACATAGAATTTGACGGCAGATAAGGACCGCTTGGCCCACCCAGTCTGCCCATTTCCCTACCTACTGGATAAGCTGCAGATCCTAGTTAACCAGCCTACTTCTTCTTACCCCCACCCCCAGAATTGCCTTATGACTGTCCCATGCATGCTTGAATTCCACCACTGATTTTGACTCCACAACCTTCCTCCTGAAGGCCGCTTCCATGCATCCACAACCTCTCTGTAAAAAAATACTTAAATTACCTCTGAGCCATCCTCTATCTTCAAATTGTGCCCTCTTGTTCTTGCACACCTCTTTTTTTGAAAGATGCTACCCTCTTGGACTTTGTTGATTCCCTTGAGGTACTTGAAAGTTTCTATCATGACCCCCCTCTCCCTCCTTTCCTCGAGGCTATACATATTAAGCTCCTTAAGTCTCTCTTCATATGTCTTCCAGTGCAGACCCTGCACCATTTTAGTGGCCCTCCTTTGGACAGCTTCCATTCTGTCTATGTCTTTGCGGAGATTGGGTCTCCAGAACTGCACACAGTACTCCAGATGGGGTCTCACCAGCTATCTGTACAGAGGGATAATAACTTCCTGTTTTCTACTGGTGATGCCTCTCCCTATGCATCCCAGTATCCCCCCAGCCCTCCTTGCTGCCCTCTCACATTGCTTACCCACCTTTAGGTCATCTGATATGACTACCCCCAGGTCCCTTTCCATTTTTGTTGTTGTTAGTATCTCACCCCCCATTGTGTACTCTTCCCCTGGGTTTTTGTTTCCCAGGTGCATTACCTTGCACTTCTTAGCATTGAATCTAAGCTGCCATACATTTGACCATTCCTCTAACCTTGCCAAGTCCCTTCTCATCCTTTCCACCCCTCCTGTGCATCAACTTTGTTGCAGATCTTAGTGTCATCTGCAAAGAGACATACTTTTCCTTCCAGTCCTTCCGCAATGTCGCTTATAAAGACATTGAAGAGGACCGGTCCTAATACTGAACCCTGTGGTACCCCACTAGTAACCCTCCTTTCTTCTGAGTGGACTCCATTTACTATTACTCTCTGTGTCCTATTCTCCAGCCAATTCTTTACCCAGGCTGTCATCTTGGGACCCACTCCCAGGCTGGCTAACTTGTATATTAATCTTTTGTGTGGGACTGTGTCAAATGCCTTGCTAAAGTTTAGGTAGGCCATGTCCACAGCCCCTCCCTGATCTACTACTTTGGTCACCCAGTCAAAGAAATCTATCAGATTTGTCTGGCATGACCTTCCTGCTGTGAATCCATGCTGCCTAGGGTCCCTGTGCCTCTGGCCTCTAGATACTTGACAATTCTTTCTTTCAGAAGTGATTCCATCATTTTCCTATCACTGAGGTTAAACTAACAGGTCTCAGTAGTTTTCTGCTTCTGCCTTGCTCCCACTTTTGTGAAGGGGAATCACATCTGCCCTCCTCCAGTCCTCGGGTACCACCCCATCATCCCATGATTTGTTAAAAAGGGTAGTCAGTGGTGTCACTAGTTCTACCCTTAGCTCTTTTAGAATTCTGGGATGAATCCCATCAGGCCCCATTGCTTTGTCCACCTTCAGTTTTAAGAGTTCTTTCAGAACTCTTTCTTCTGTAAATGGGCTGGTATCAACTTCTGTATTCTGTAGTTGAGGATGGAAGGGCCACTAGGGTACAGAGGAGAAAAAACTCCTGACAAAAGAGATAGGAATCAAGGCAGGAATAACAAACAGCATGGGAAGGGGTTATTGAAGAAAGGGATGACTAAGGAGTGGAACTAGGAGAGGATCATAGGTAGAGGACAGAACACAGCAAGTCTTAGACACAGAAGAGGACTTTGAGGAAGGGATAGCAGGAGAAGAATTAGCAAAGAAGAAGTCCTAAGGGAAGGGATAGGAGATCAACACTTCAAAAAAGGAGAAATAGCAATACAAACAGTATAGAAGCAGAGTCAGACACGAGTAAGGATAAAGTAGCAACACAAAGGGAGTCAGCTGTCAACAGCTAGATGGCACTAGTTGGATAGCACCAACCAATGGAGAAGGATAGGCCGGGGCTAAAAGTGTATTTCATAGAGGCTGGTGTTAGAGTGGGTGGGCGAGAAGGGATACATTAATCAAGCTAGCACATTAGGGAGTGAGAAGCCGGTGATAGAAAAAGCTGTAAAAAGCTGGAAAAATACAGCTAGGCCAATCAAAGTAAGAGCAGTAAGGCGGCAGCCAATCAGGTGTTGGCAGGGCAGTGCCGTGGTCAATCAAAGTCCCAAATTTGAGTCCCTTGTGAATGTGGCAGGCTTATCCAGGTGCAGGATAGCTTGAGGCAGGCAGAAGAGGGTGTGCGGCTGGCTGGCTTATCCAGCCATGGCCGTGGGGTGCAGCGAGTTGACCGCCCAGTCAGGGGCTCCTGGTGAGAGAAGGAGAGCTAGGGGTTAGTTGAAAATAGAGGGCACAGGGACAAAAGCAGACCAATTAACTAAATTGTGGGGTGGGGGGACAGACAAAAGAGGACAAAGGAGGTAGATAGCGAGCGAGGCGAGGGGGGGGCAGGCAGCCAGACAACAAGATGGAAAGCTGTTAGATCAGGCGCTGCTTAGAAATTAAGTGAGAGAGATTTGAAAGGCCAAGTGTGGGGGGGGGGGCAGGCTAGGAGAAACAGAGATGAAATTTGGCTAAAAGAAAACACAGATCAAGTTGCACAATCACAATTTCCCAGTTCCTAATATGAACACAGTTTCCCCCCCTGAACTAACATACAATTGAACAGAAGTGCAATACAAGCAGTTCAAGGATACAAAAATATATTAATCAAGCTGGCACATTAGGGAGAGAGAAGCTGGTGATAGGAAAAAGCTGTAAAAAGCTAGAAAAATATAGCCAGGCCAATCAAAGTAAAAGCCGTAAGGCAGCAGCCAATCAGGTGTTTGCATGGCAGCGGTGAGGCCAATCAAAGTCCAAAATTCGAGTCCTCAGTGAATGTGACAGGCTTAACCAGGTGCAGGATAGCTTGAGGCAGGCCAAAGAGGGTGCATGGCCAGCTGGCTTATCCAGCCACAGCCATGGGATGCAGTGAGTTGACTGCCCAGTCAGGGGCTCCCAGGTGCAGGAGAGCTTGAGGCAGGTCAAAGAGGGTGCGTGGCTGGCTGGCTCATCCAGATGCGGGAAGCAGAGTGGTTAATGCTTGGTCAAGGGCTCCTGGATATCATGGATTTGTATCTGTGTCTGCAAGGGCCTATACTTCAGCACACAGAAACAGTGTTGTGATTTGAGTATCCAGGATTTCTGTCTGCACTGACAACTGAGTGTGTCTACCTTGCATTGTGCATGCCACAGATACAAAGCCTCGAAAGTAGCACATCAATGCTACTGCATTTGTGTTATCTGGAAACAGTTGTATGTTTGCCTTACTTGATGACTGATGTCTGTGGTTGCTTGTGTGAGCATGCCCATTTGCTGCTGGGGGTTAAGGGTTAGAAAGCCTAACACCACATTTCCCCACTTTTGTGGCATTAACGTGAACACTAACTGGTACATTGATGCAGTTTTTGCAAAGAATAAATATATGAGTATCATTCTTAAATTATAGAATGGTCAATGATGCTGATTCTTTTTTATATGATTCTTTTTTATAAGCCTATAAATTAGCTTCTTTTTATGCTCCCTTGGGGAGCTCAAGAATTACAGGTGACAAAACTTTGTAACAGAGTGTAGACAGCCAGACCTGAATTATATAATGCCCATTTAAACAGTTGAAGATAAATTTGGTTTTCTTTTCATGAGCTAGCTAAAATTATTAGATGCATTGCCCACTTTTAGTCTCCAAATTCTTGTATCATATCTGAAATAATCTGCAATATGTAAAATTAATTTTCTTCTTTTGTCTAAGTACAAAGAGGGTTATAGAGAATCTGCAAACCTCTTCAGTCAGATGCTATGATGTATATGAATTTAAACTCCTACCTGTCACATTCCTTCTGATATATAGTGATATTAAATGCACCAAAGCTGTTTTGCACATGTGAAGTAAAATAAGGATAACATTTAAATGAGAAACTATTTCCTAAATGTACTTTTTATGCAATGTGCATAAAGCCAGACTCTGCTTTTTTGAGAACTTTTTTTGTAATAATTGTTGGTCCTGAAATTCTGTATCAATTTTTTGTACTTTCTTATGTGTAATGAACAAATTGTTAATCAATGAACTAAATTAATACACTTTATTGTCTGAAGTTTTCAAAAAGAAACACATTAAACTGATGGGAGCTAACATTTCCATTTACAATGACCTGCTACCAGAGTTGGTTCAACAATGTAAAAATATGATTTTGTTTGGAGCTAGTTATGGGCCAACAATTTAAAAGCTTCCATTATTTTACAGCTCATTTGAAGGTCACTGTTGATGGTAAACATGTTAGTTATGACTCTCCAGAAGAAGCCATACAGGGCTTATCTAAAAAATACCCAAACATTTTTACATAAGATGCAATGCCACACTAGTGGTTAAGAAGATAACTTAATTCTTAGGGAGAAAAGTAATAAGTATGTGCCAAGAGTCAATAGAGAACACCTTTTCGTATTTCGTGTATAAAATGGATTATTACAGAACTTAAATAAAATAAGATAAATAAAATAAGATTAATTAATTATTCAATATCTGTTAATTTTTTTCTACACAGAGATATATTAATTTTAAAAGTACTGAGCTCTTTGGTATTTAATTATTTATATATCCCAAAATATTATTGAGGGTCACAGAAACTCTTAGTACATGCTGAAAGGGGAAGAAAAATATTTTCTAAGTTAACGGCGGACAGCTCTTTTGAGCCATTTGTGTCCCTTTTTGTTTTTTATTTTCATTCTCTGTTCATAAAAGTTCTACTCATGTGTGCCCGATTCCAAAATGACTTACACATGGCACAAGGCACTTTACGCCAGACCCTATGGCATAACTCATACCTTGCACCATGTGTTCCACAAGTTGGAATTCCAAGTTGCGTCTTGCACCATGCCACAGGCAGGTAGTGCCACAGGTAGGTTACACCACCCACTATGCCTGCAACCTACTGAGGCATGGCGCAAACGTGGGTTACAGCAGTACCTGCACCCTATTCTGGAATGGCGGCTGCTGTAACCTACTAACACAATTTCAAGTTGGGACATGGTGCAGCTGGATTAGACCAGTATCGAGGTAATCTAAGGGGCATCCGTCCTGGCAAAATGATGGATGCCCCCCCACAGCACCATGATACACATATTCCCATGCCCCACGCACATCCCCCAAAACAGTAATGCCCCCACCCTCGAGTCCAGGGTGCCACCCATTTCCAATGTGCACCATGTCCCCCTTGTGGCTGTGCCAACCAGTCAACCCTCACTCATGATCCATTGAGACTTGTGGTGGTGCTACGGGTTGGGGGATCCAGGGGGGCAATTAATTGCCAGCCATGACTTGCAGCACCCAGGGTCATTGTGCCATTCCCATGGTGCACACCTGTGGCTGTCACAAGTCATGGGTGATAGGTGCTGGGAACCCTTCCTGTCTTGGAATAGGGTGCAGGGTCCCCGGCGTAATGCCACATGGCACAACTTGCATAGCCTGCATGTTACGCCATGCGACTTGGAATCGGGCCTATAGTCTCAAGCTAACCAAAAGGAAGGTTATAAAGGAAGTTTTCAGATCAAAACTGCTTTGACTGAATGTAGAAAGTTATTTATCATTCCCTGGTAACTTTATTATGGTTAAAGAGGGCTATAATATATTGTCCATAAAAAAGATTTATTTATGACTAAGAACATTTGTGTAAGATGGGTATCTTTAAATGTAAATGGCATTAATAACTCTGTTAAAAGATCTAGAATAATCAACTATATTTAAAATAAATCACAACTAGCTATTACTTGTTTACAAAAAACTCATTTGGAAAATTGAAAATTCTAAAATTTAAAAGAAAGTGGATGAACCATGTATTTTTGACCACAGCTACCAAAAAGAGCTGTGAAGTAGCCATTATTATTTAAAAAAACTTTGGATTTTCAATTGATTGAAGAGTTTATATATCATGGGTCAGACATTCAAAACTTTGCGCTGGGTGTAAACCATTTGCGTAGGGTTAACGCCAGTTTTGCGTGGGTCCACTATATTCAAAAGGTCAAGTAGCACAGGCAAACTGCAATAGCACTGGGCAAAAGTATAATGTATGCAAGGGGCAAACCAATGGGGGGGGAGTACATGAATACAGGTGCAATGCTATATTCAATGCATTAGTGTTGCCCAAAGTGTTTTAGTGTGACTTAACGTGGCGCTTTACATTGTGTAAATTACCACCCAGGAAAAGGTGGTCTTAACTCTGTGCAATCCAGGTTTGCATGACTTTGTAGCTTTGTGTGGCTCTGCACAACTTTTGCGTGACCTTAACCAGTAAATATTACACATAGACAGAAACCAGACATGGAAGAAATATGCTGCACACAGATGGCACCTCCATGTTGCCACCATCTGCCACTGGTCTCAACCATGCCAGGCAGTAAGTGGTGGCCAGGTGCCTAGTGGACACCATGGCAGTGTGTCCATGCAGCACACACCTACAGACCACCCTTTGGTGGACACCAACAAAATCCAGCACACACATGCAACACTGAGGGCATGGAGGGTGTTGAGGGGAGGGTGTACAGGTGGCCAGTCTGTACTACATACTGGGTGCTGCCAAAAGGCTGGGACAATCTATGTAGAGAAAATGGTCCAGTGTAGGGAATACTCCAACACCAGTGTGCTCTCTGATGGTATGTGCCCCCCCAGCCACATACCACTCATCTGTACAGACACCACAGCACACATAGCCAAACATGTATATGTCACTGTGAGTATCTCATGCCAGTGGTGGAGCATTTGTGGATCGCACAACAGCATAAAAGTAATGTCCACTGTCAGTACACACCTGCAAGATGGCCCTGTCGCTGTATAAAGTGCAGCAGTCATTGATACCCTACACACCATAGACATTGTTGTGTCTCTAACACTACTGGCCCTCTTGTTACTGTAGTGTCTGCTGTGCACTGTAGCTGGAACTACAGTTTGACAATTGCATGCAGCACCACCACCTGTGCCTATGCTGTGTAGTCCCCTGGGGCACAATATTCTTTGTGGTTCTGTACAAATGTAGCCTGCAGCTACCACCATGCACTTCCAGACTGACCTACAGGTGGAATTGTGGTCAGACCCAGCCAGCCCCTGTACTTCCAGACCGGCTTACAGGTGGAGTTGTGGGATCCTGCAATGGAGCTGGGCAAACTGCATGCAAATCAGGACATAATGAGATGCTAATCTGGATGTTTGACCAAAGACTGCTTAAGTGGGCTCATTTGCATGTCACTTTTGAATATAGCAAAATTTTGACCTGGGCAAATGTGATAGCACTGGACAAATGGCTTAGCTCCATGCAAAACTTGTGCAAATTAGTCTGAACTGTGCAAACATTTTGGAAACATGGTACATTTCTATGAATTTTCTGCAGAATTGCACATGCATTGGTGCTTGCAGCTTTAATGAATCCACTACTTTGCTACCACTCACATTGGCCACATAGTTCACCTGTACCATTTTTCACGTCGCTGTGCACTGGGCTGCTGTTGTGGTTTGCACTTCCTGGTTGCTATATTCAGAGCTGTCTTATTTCTTGGGCTATTTTTGCACTGCACTCCCAGCCCAGTTTGCCCGGCTTCCTTAGCATGCTATATTCAGCAGGTTTAGCACTGGGGCTATCCCTTTTGAATATAGTGGGCTAGTTGTTCAGGGCTAATTTAGCATGTTGGGCAGTGTTAATTTAGTTCCGGGGCAAAGTTTTGAATATCTGCCCCCAAGATGTCAGAATACTACCATTAAAATGTAAAATCAATAATTGTGATAAGGTAATTGGATCAATATATAGCCCATTCTCATCAAATGCACCTTTTTTCTAGCTTCTGTTACAGAATGCCTGATTAAATCGGGAGCATAAAATATATTAATAGTAGGCATTATGAATGCCCATATTATATCTACATTATATAAATCTACTAAATCCACTCAGGCAAATTTGGTCACAGCAGGCATATTAGTCCATTTTCTTTAATCTCATGACCTACTAGATACAGGGAGAATAAACCATTTCTACCAGCAAAAATGTATTCATTATCATAAGGAGAATGGCATCTTCTCTAGAACTGACAATATTATCTTATCAGAATCTGTAGTATATACATTAAAAGAAGCATAATTAATTCTGTCATAGTATCTGGCCATGCCTTGGTCTAAGTGGACATGTTATACCAACTACCAAAACGAAATATTATAAACACTGGACCTTCAGCACTGAACTACTTAAGGATCTAGATTTTATTCAGGTAATTGTAAACAATATAAAAGAATATTGTTCCTACAATTATTCAGGTCAGACATCAGTAGCCACGTGTGGAATCCAAAAAAGCCACAGTAAGTGGCATAATAATTTCTGGTCAGGCTAATAGATATAAAGAGAGGAGACAAACAAAGATAAACTAGAAAAAAGACTAAAACAATTAATATATTACTGATAGCAGAACGTGCCAAGTATTTTCAAGAATGAAATCAATATAAAATTAAACAGCAGGATTTTAATAACAATGAAACTATAAACATTATAAAATGCAACAAATCCCTGAAATACCTTCAAGGAGACAAATCAGGAGAGTTTAGCTAGCTTATTAAAGGTAGAGAAGGAAAAAAATATATAAGCTGTTTGTTAAATGATGAGAGGTGGTTAAAACATCAGACGAGGATATGGGAGGGATCCTGTGTAAGTTCTTCAATGTTATTTATCAGGAATAATTACAAGTAGACTGAAATAAAGTCAAATAGTTCATTGATAAAGCAGCATTACCAGAAATCTTTTGTAATAATAATCCATTTGAAAGAAGGGAAATTAAAAATATAATTGTTTCATGGGTAAAAGGGAAAAAAACAGGATTAGGTGGGTTTTCTAATCACTTTTTGATGACAGTCTCTGAGAAACTGGCACCCTGGTTGCATTTAATAATACAACAATTAGTGGATGAAGTCAGGTACAGTAACTACCTGAATCTGTACAAGAAGCTACAGTACGAACATAGGAACATATGAAAATTGTCAGCAGCAAAAGGCCATCATGGTCTATCTAGGCTGCTCGAGATTGCAGCTAGCTCCCTATTCAGCAGCTGCCCTATCCCCCTCCCCTTACTTCCCTTTACCCTCCCCTTTGCCCCATCCCACCCCTTCTGCTTTACTAAATAATATTAATACATAAAGAAGGTAAACCTTCACATATGCCTGATAGATACAGATTCATAGCTCTTGTAAATTCTGACAATAAATTAATAGCTACATTTGTCATTAACAGATTAAAATGACTGCCTGACTCCATCTACCAAAATCAATATGGTTTCTGTAAGAAGAGAACCATACCCGAGGCAACTAAGAAAGTCCAAGCTCTGCTTGAGTACATTAACAATGATAAAAACATTACAAATAATAATTACTTTGTGATTGCTTTAGATGCGAGTAAATCTTTTGATGTCACTGATAAGAGATATGTGATGGAGGTCTTAAAAGCCTGGGGAATCCGAGAATGTATAATAAAACAAATTGCAACTTTATATAATATTACAACTGTCAAATTTCAGATGAATTCTCTCTTGATGCCTACCTTCAACATATATAATGGTGTGAGGCAAGTATGCCCCCTTCCCCCACATTATTTTTCTCTGGTCTAGAGACCCTCCTTTAAGTAGTAAAAATACAATCAAGAAACGGAAGGACTAAAATTGGAATCAGAAGTAATTAAATTAAGTGTATTTGTGAACAATTTAGTAGTACTCGAAAACATTAAAATATCATTACCAGCTTTTTTGAGAGATGTGGAACAAATCTCAAGCATTTCAGGTTACAGATTAAATAAAATCAAATCGGGGATCACATGATGCCACTGAAGGGCTAGCAGCTTGGAGAACCTACTCCCAACTCAGCTCTCAACTTCTATTAATAACTCTTCGGCTTCACATTACTAAATACTAGGGTCTACTCACCACTCAACTCCCGAAAGTTTTCCGGATCACCTGAGGTGAAGTCGGTCATGATTTAAAGTGTTCTTGAAGTGGATCAGACCAATCAACATTCTGAGGCCTAGCTCTGGCATGGAGGCAGAAATGCGCCAGGCACCTCCCCCGCACACACTGCCACAGACTCCGAAAAAAACCCCAAAATGTTCAAGGGGGCAACTGGGCACCGTTTCTAAGGCTAGCATAGCCTCGACTAGTGCACAAACTGCAGCTCCTCTAACAGAGCAGAAATTCATGGAGAAACTGCAACCGTTCCGCACAGTCCTTCAAGACCTCACCTCGGAGCTCAAATCCATGCGTGGAGAGCTCACAGATACCACCAGAGTGATCAAGGATGTGGCAGCCAGGACAACATTGTTTGAGGGCTAGAAAGCCTCAATAGAGCTGGAACTCCCTGCACTGTGCCAAAAGCTACAATGAATGGAAGCCAAACTAGAAGGTGTGGAAGGCCGAAGTCGCCACAATAACATTCTCATCTTCGGCCTTCCAGAAGACACAGAAGGAGCTGCACCGATCACTTTCCTACAGCGGATGCTCACCAAAATAGCTGGGCCCTCTCCCAATAATACCACATTTGTAATAGAGAGGGCCCATCACTCACTTCGACCTAAACCGGCTGCAGGGAAACCACCAAGGCCTTTGATACTTAAATTTCTAAATTATCTGGATAAAATGCATGTCCTGGGACAGGTCAGAGATCTCCAGGAAGTCTTGTGGGAGGGTCAGCAGTTACGGTTCGTGCAGGATCTCCCAACAGCTATTCGACAGCAAAGGGCAGCATACCATCCTATTGTTACCAAGCTAATTGCTGCCAGCATAAAATATAAAGTGCAGTACCCATCCAAGCTATCTGTCTATTACCAGACCACCTGGAAAAGCTTTGACACTGTAGAGCAAGTCTTTTCTGAGCTTCAGGCCCTGATTCCAGACTTGTTCAAGCCACGCTGAATTTCAGTGTTGGACCTTTGATAATACAACAGGAATATGTGAAGAAATCCACAGTGTCTTCAATCCCCACATGAGGACACCAGAGCTCCATGTTTGCACTTATAGCTCAGTCCTTTTGCCTTTCAATTTGCCAAGTTAGCAATTTTTTGCAGTAGAGTCAAGGCATCAAACTTGTTGTGACAGTCATGATTTAATTAACATAACCCTGATCTATGGGTGCGATCCCCTGTTTTTTCATTTTTTTCCCTCTCCCTCCTGAAGTTAAGGAGGGAATAAATGTGTTTTAGTTTTGGAGACTTATTTTGCATGCTCATATAAAAAGAGGGATCTTGTTGCTTTATATAGCTACAGTTTCATCGCTCTCTATTGTTATTTATTAGTATAGACGAGTGTAATTCCATTGCTTTATTATATTAAAGTTAGATGTTAAACAACAGGAATATGTGAAGAAATCCCCAGTGCCTTCTATCTCCACATGAGGGTGTCAGAGTTCCGGTTTGCGCTCATAGCTCAATCCTTAGGCCTTTCAACTTGTCAAGTTAGCAATTTTCTGTAGTAGAATCAAGGCATCAGATTCATTGTGACAGTTATGATTTAATTAATATAGCTCTGATTTATGGGTGTGACCCAGTGAGAGACCCCCGTTTAATCATTTTTTCTCCCTCTTCCTCCTGATGTTAAGGAGGGAATAAATGTCTTTAAAATTTGGAGACCTATTTTGCATGATTATATAAAGTGGGATCTTGTTGCTTTATACTGTTACAGTTTCATAGCTCTCTGTTGATATTTATTAGTATAGATGGGTGCAGCTCCATTACTTTAATATATTAGAGTTAGATTTTAAACAACAGGAATATGTGAAGAAATCCCCAGTGCCTTCTATCTCCACATGAGGGCGCCAGAGCTCCACGTTTGTGCTTATGGCTCAATCCTTTTGCCTTTCAATTTAGCCAAGTTAGCAATTTTCTGTAGTAGAATCAAGGCATCAGACTTGTTGTGACAGTTATGATTTAACTAATACAGTACTGATCTATGGGTGTGATCCAGTGAGAGATTCCCCTGTTTTTTTC
Source organism: Neoceratodus forsteri (assembly GCA_016271365.2). NCBI lineage: Eukaryota > Metazoa > Chordata > Ceratodontiformes > Ceratodontidae > Neoceratodus > Neoceratodus forsteri. Next base: position 650,293,268 of record CM057450.1, on the reverse strand, counting down.
ATTTTTTCTCCCTCTTCCTCCTGAAGTTAAGGATGGAGTAAATGTCTCTAAATTTTGGAGATCTATTTTGTATGTTCATATAAAGAGGGATCTTGTCACTTTACATTGCTACAGTTTTATCGCTCTCTATTGTTATTTATCAGTATAGATGAGTGCAACACCATTGCTTTAATATATTAGAGTTAGATGTTAAGATGTGATAAATCTGTTGGAAGAGTTGGGGTGGGACGGGGCAATTTGAATACTGCAACCGAAGAAGGGTGTTATGAACCAGAGTAAGGGGTGGGGGGTACTCACGGCTTTTTATTTTGTTATCTTTTGAACAGTCTTTTTGCTTAATTGTTTTTCTTCTGGGTTGCTTACATGTAACCCAAGCCATAGGACAATCTCTAATGGAAATGTCCCAAATTGCTGTGAGTGTGGGGCTTTGGGAGATAAGCAAAGGGGGTGGGAAGGAAGCGGGGGTAGTTAAGGGTAGGACAAGGGGGAGGGCACAGGTGTGTAGTGAGACAAGGTTTCTCTACATTTTTTTTTCTTTAACCTGAAAATTTTTACTTTTTTAGGCCTATTGATCAAAATTGGTAAAATGCTCAAATATGATGGGGACCTATAAAGTGCATTCATGGAATGTGAAGGGATCTCAGTGTCTGGTCAAACATGCCAAGGTACTGCTGCACCTCTGAAAATTAGATACTGATACAGCGTTTCTTCAAGAACCCATTTGTCCCCCAACCCCCACCCCAGGTCCTACAGTTTAGAAGGTCCTGGGTGGGTCAAGCTTTAGAGAGTGGACCTGACACACGTAAAGGGGGAGTAGTAATCCTCATAGTGAGGAGAGTACCCTTCCGTCTTGTGGATACTATTGTAGATCCCCAACACAGATACATTTTGATTAAGGCCCTGCTAGGTCAGTCAGTGGTGGTGCTCGGCTCCATATATGGCCCTAATACAGAAGACCCTTCTTTCTTCATTGCCCTCATGAACGACTTGATTCCATGGTCCTCCCTCCCTCCCTATTGTATTGGCAGGAGACTGGAATCTAGTCTATTGCAATACCCTGGACCACTCAAGCAGCCACCCTTTCGCCTCTCTTCCCTGCACAAATTGCCATCAGAGAAATGATGGACTCTGTTGGCCTAATAGACCCCTGGAGGGCTCTTTTCCCACGTCAAAGGGAATATTCCTTTCACTCTATTCCCCACAACTCATTCTCCTGTCTAGATGATTTTCTTCTGGATACCGGGCATCTTTTATCAGTTGTATCCTGCAACTACCTTCCTAAAGTAATCTCAGATCACCATCCTGCTTTATTATGCTGGAGTCCAGGCCCGCCCCTCTCCAAAGACAAGGTATGGAGATTTAACAGCCAACTTTTTTGATCAGAATATCTGAAATACCAGCTCGCAGACCTTATTACCAATTTTCTTAATCTTAATACCCCCACTATGTCTAAGCTAGATATTTTATGGGGAGCTCTTAAATGTTCAGTGTGGGGAGAAATCATCTGTATGGCCACAGTAAAAAAAAAAGATTACCTCCAAGGTAACCTCTGCCCTACTACAAGACATCAAGAACTCGGAATTATCACTCTCTACTGACTCCACCACAGATGAGCTCAATGCCTTAGAAATTCTCAGAGATCGCTATAATTCAATCTTAACTGAACATGCAGAACACCTCCTTACACGCTCCAAAATTCACTACTTCGATCAGGGGGACAAGGCAGGAAAACTCTTGGCTCTATGACTCAATGCACAGGCTTCTGACAGAATTGTTCCAAGCATTCAAAAACCCGGAGGACAAATTGTTACTTCCCCTAGAGACATAGTAAACTGTTTCCAGGAATACTAGAAAACCTTATATTCTCATTCTTCTCCTCCTTTCCACCCAGAAATGGTAGACCAGTTCTACAACTGATCCAACTTCCGCAACTTGATGCTAGTCAAGCAAATTCGCTTAAGGCACCTATTTCCCAGGACAAAATAAATAAGGCCATTGATTCCCTTCTCTTAGACAAATCCCCAGGACCAGACAGATACACCGTAGAATTCTTTAAACTTTTTAAAGCACCAGTAGTACCAGTTCTCCTAGACACATATGTTTAATCAAGGTATTTCAGATTTTTCCCTATTTGAAGCCACAGTTGTGGTTCTTCTCAAACCCGATAGGGATCCTCTTCAAATTACTAACTATCGCCCAATCTCTTTAATCAACGTTGACATGAAAATACTTGCCAAGATCCTGGCTACCAGGTTGACTAAAGTGTAGCAAAGTCTCATAAGTAGAGAACAAGTTGGCTTCGTTGTGGTAGGGTGTCTTCCGATCATATGCGAAAATTGATCTATTTTATCTCTGCATCCAGGGATACCCAAATTCCATCTGCCTTGGTCTCCCTGGATGCAGAGAAAGCATTTTACAGGGTCTCTTGGGACTATCTATTTTACCTGCTACAGCGCTTTAACACACCAGCGCAGTACATCAAATGGATTAAGATTCTCTATACACAACCCTCCACACGAATACTTTGCAATGGTCACCTATCGCAACCCTTTAATTTGTAATAAGGTACCAGACAGGATTATCCACTTTCCCTTTTTTGTTTGATTTATATCTGGAACCGCTTATTAGATGCATCAACAATTCCCCCAATATCTCTGGCATTTCTATTGGGTCATATCAGTATAAAATGTTGGTGTATGCTGATGATATTTTACTCCATGTTACATACCCATCTATATTGATCACTGCCACACTTGAACTTATTATGGAATTTGGAAAATTCTCTAATTATAAGCTTAATATAACTAAGACAGAATTATTGCCTCTAAATGTCCATGGATTCCCAGCAGATGTCGCTCATTTAGGGTTCCACTGGACTAAGGAAAAACTAAAATATTTGGAGATATATCTCTCTTGTTCTGAAGTCAAGATGAAGTAATACAATCTTGATAAAGTACTTGCTCAAATTAAAATAGATCTCTGTCACTGGGCCATGCTTCCACTTTCTCTTTGGGGGCATATAAATGTACTGAAAATGAATGTTCTCCCACAAATATCGTATCCCTTACAGATGACGTGTCTCTTCTTACCCAAAACCTGGTTTATGCGAATCCACAGACTTATATCTAATTTTCTATGGGGCGGCAAGACACCCCGCCGGGCTCTCTTTAAAACTATAGAGGAGCAGAGTGAATGGAGGTCTACAACTTCCAGGTTTGCTTCTTTATCAGTACACCATTACATGCTCAATCCTTACACACTGGATGAAGGCTGGGCCACTCACCGAGCAGACCCAATATCAACCTTTGTGGCTTCAAATAGAAAAGACCCTTGCCTCCCTACATAATATAGCTCTCAATACTCTCATTTTTCTTCTTCTAAGAATGTAATAAAAAGTTTTAGGAATTTACTCATAGGGGTAACACTGCAAGTGCATGCCCAACTTTGCAACACATTCCAGACATCCTTGCTAAGAGATGTCTCCCAACCTATATGTGGTAACCTCAACTTCAGGATTGGGGGACTGCCCCTTCCATACAACCTTTGGCCAGGGACCACCCAACTTAAAGTTATAGACCTACTACAGGAACATAAACTGATGTCATTCCAAATAGCTCATGCACAGTTTAATCTCCTTAACTCTTTCTGCTTTAAATACATTGAACTACAACATATGTTACTACAACATTTTGCAGCTGGGTCTTGGACACAGTACTTAACAGGCCCGCTTCTCCCAGCCATTTCCAATTTACCCTCATCCCATCTTATCTCTTTTCTCTAGCTCCTCCTAAGGGATGGCATAGAGGAACTGCAAGGAACACCATACTACGTCTGGGACCAGGCACTACCCTCAGAATCCCCAATACAATGATCATGGCCTAAAACCTGCTTACAACTATATCAAGATGTGAAGTGGGTCAGATATCGCATTGTACAATTCTATGTATTACATGATCTATACTATACTCCCGTCAGACTTTACCAAATGGTGAAGCTTCCCTCTAATCTTTGTTCCCACTGCAAAGAATGTCCTGGCATGCTACTGAATATTCTATGGGAATGTAATAAAGTTACACCCTTCTGGTCTGTCATCAGATCCAATTTGGATCCTCTCTTAGGTCTCTCTGAAGCCTTTAAACAAGAAATCTGTATAATAGGGGATTATGGGGAACTTTGATTGGTAATCAGCGTAAACACATGGCATTAGTATCCCTATGTGCCAAGAAAGTAATCATGCGACACTGGCTGGATCACAGCATTCCCACGTATACAGAATGGTTAACAGAGACACTCTTTGCTTTACAAGCAGAATGCATGATCACCCAAATAACGAAGAGGCCACATTATTACCAGAAAGTGTGGGCCCCTTACATACTTTATTAACCATTTAGTCAAACAAGTTATAGAATTTAACAAATCTTAACAATTGCTACCAGAAAAATCAAAATATCTCTTTAGGTACTTTCCAGTAATGGTATCCAGGGCCAATAAAACCGCAGGTTTACCTCACTGCATACCTGAGGGTGGGTGGAGGGGGGAATGGGTTTAAGGGGAGGATGGGGGAAATAGGAGGACAAATAAGTGCATGTTTCTTAAGTTTTGGAGTGATTTGTAAAGAGAATTATAATAATATCCATCACTCATTAGACTGCTATGTGAGTATTTTGTATTATAGTATTTCTCCAATCTACATTACAGATATGTTGAAATGAAACATGTAATCTTTTCTGCTCAATGTCTGTAATGAATGACAAGAAAAACCTTCCTAACAATAAAACATAGTCAATCTGAAAAACAATAAATAAATAAAATTTGTAATCATAGCTGGCTTGGTGACACTGAGGGTTGAGGCACTGGATGCCTCACCTCGCGCCACACTGGCGACTCGGGTTCGGGAATGGACTCGGGCCACCAGGGATCAGTAGAGGAAGGGGAGGATTGAGCATCCGGAGGACTGCTCTCCTCTCCTGGGGTCATGGGGTTTAGCCTGCTGCACTAGCGTCCCTTGGTGGAGACTGGGGGAACAGTGACCAGCACACTAGTTCTCGGGGCTGAGAGCGGCAGACAACCTGTGGGCATGTACAGGAGTGTATGCATGCCACACTGGTGCATCATTGCATGTCCGCTCCTGTGGGGGACTACAAGTTACAATCTCCCTCCCTGCAGCAGCATGAAGCTGTTGACTGTTGACTGGGTCCGAGGGCCAAACACACACCAATGGGCTGGGGTGTGGGCTTTAGGGTGATGTTGTCTCCTCTCCGTCTGCCACCAGGGAGGCCCCTCCATAGGGGGCAAGCTACTGTCCTCCCGCACTTTGTCTGCCATGGTGGAGGCTGGCACCCTGGGGGACCATGTTGAGTGACAGCATTAATGGCTGAAGGGTTAAAGTACCCCAGCTGTAGTGAGTGCAAAAATAGAATTTATAAAAAAAAAATCTGTAATCATGCAAAGAAAGAAGGGGAAGAGGAATTGTTAGACTAAGAGAGGGAGGTAGGGTAACTGAGAAGAACAGGCAGAAAACAGCCATTCTTAATGACTACTTTTGCTCTGTATTCACAAGGGAAGACAGAGGGTTTCTGTCAGAGAGTGACATTAAGGCAGCTGTAAGGGAGGTCCCTGAGATAAGGCAGCAAGTATTTACAATGGAAAGGATTTAGAAAGGGTGAGCAGCCCATAAGATAGACAAGGCCCCAGGGCCAGATGAGATGCATCAGAGGGTGTTCAAGAAAATGGCAGTGGAACCAACTGAATCCCTGGTGGAGCTATTCAATAGTTCAGTTCAGACAGGGGTAGTTCCAAAAGACTGGAGGCAGCAGATGTAGATCCTGCTCTATAAGGGGGACTATGAGCAACCGGGTAACTACAGACCCATCAGTCTTACCTCTATTGTAGTTAAACTGATGGACATACTAGTCAAAGAGAACCTTGTAAACTACCTGGAGAGCAATGGACTCCAAGATGATAAACAGTATGGGTTCATGGCAGGAATGTCTTGTCAGACCAACCTGATAGTATTCTTTGACTGAATAATTAAGGTAGTGGATAAGGGCCATGCTGTGGATTTACTCTGCTTTGATTTCAGCAAGGCTTTCAATTCAGTGCCTCACAGAAGGTTGCTAAAGAAGGTGAAGGATCTAGGTACAGAAAAAGACAAAGTTAGATGGGTGAGAAACTGGTTGGAAGGGAGACATCAGAGGGTTGTGGTTATCTGGACCCTGCCCTTGATTTCTTCCTGCACATTAATGATATCTATAGATCTATCAATTCCAAGCTTGGTCTTGCCTACAGTATGCACCATGCCCTTACCCCAGCTGCTCACATTGCTATAGCCCAAGGAGTTCAGTCTTCTACACTCTGTTACACACTCCCATCATTCTTCCAGGCCAACACCAGCTGCCTTCACAAATGGGATGTTGCTTACAACAATGTACGTAGGTTCACCTCTTCATTCGCTCGACTCACCCACCACTGCCTACTTTACTCATCCTTAAACTGGTTATCCCCTCCCTTCAGGTGTTCCTACATTCTTGGCTGCTTCACTGACAACATTATTAGACCCTCCCAACATGCTTCTTTGGCCTCCTTATTTTCTTCTGCAAACTATGCGTACTCTGAGGTATTCTGCACAGGCCCTGATGACCATCCCCAAATTCTCCACTAAGATGGGAGGACAGGCATTCACCCAGTACGCTCCTAACTTCTGTAATTCCTTACCTGCACACCTCTGAATCTCCAACTCCTATACTATCTTCAAAAAAGTTATTTTCCACCACCTCCGTACTTCTGACAAATGCTTGTGCTTCTGAACTCATCAGCTCCTACTGCCAAGTCCTGCTTTTTTCTGCTACAATGTCCATCCTCCTGTCTTACTGTACCATAGCTATTTCTGGGTTGTAACCTGAACTCCTCTCTTATTTGAATTCATCTATAGTCTGAAAGTTAAGGACTTCTAATATTGTCCTAAATGCTTTGAATTCAGACCCACCACTAGTCTGTAATTCTAAGCACTTCCTTTACTGATGTAAATGCTTGTATTCTTGACCAGTGTTAATGTGCTTGTTCACCTGTCATGTACTCTCTCAGGTCATGCCTGAATATAACCAGGTTCTTAACAATTGCACTTACCAGGTAAACAAAAGCTAAATAAAATAAATAAATAAATAATAAATAAAACAGAGTCAAGCTGAAGAGAGGGAGGCCACCAGTGGAGTGCCACAATGATCAGTCCTGGGTCCAGTCCTTTTCAGAATGCTCATTAGTGACATGGGAGAAGGAATCCATGACAAGATGTGTCTCTTTGCAGATGGCACTAAGCTCTATGGTAGGGTAAATAGTGAGGAGAGGGTTAGGGAAATGCAGAGAGACTTGCAAAAGCTAAAGAGCTGGTCAAAGGTTTGGCAGATGAAATTCAGTGCCGAAAAGTGCAAGGTGACACATATAGGGAACAGGAAACCGAGGACAGAGTAGTGAATGGGGGGTAGGGTAAAGCTGTGCATGACTTCTATGGAAAGAGAGCTTGGGGTAATCATCAGTTATACCCTAAATAATCAAACCATTGTAACATGGCCTACAGTAAGGCAAACAGGATTCTGGATTGTATAGGAAGGGGTATTAACAGCAGAAGGAAGGAGGTATTACTACCTCTCTATAGATCAATGGTGAGGCCCTACCTGGAGTACTGTGCTCAGTTCTGAAGTCCTCAGCTAAGGAAGCATAGGGACAGGCTGTAAACAGTGCAATGTAGTGTTTACCAAAATGATTCAGGGACAGCAGGGCAGACCTTACAAAGACTGGCTCAAAACACTGTACATGTACTCACTGGAGCCCAAACGAGAGAGGGGGGAGATGTGATAGAGATAGTCAAGTCCCTAAAACGAATGAACAAGGAATGCTGCAAGGAACTATTCAGTGTAAGTAGCAGATCAAAAATGCAGGGGTAAGAGTGGAAACTGATGGGGGAAGATTCAATAGGGAATGAAAAAAATGTATTTTACTGAAAGGGAGGTGGAGCCGTAGAACAATCTGCCAGCTGAAGCAGTGAGCGCCAACACTATCAATGGTTTCAAACACAGCTGGGACAAAGTACAAGGCTCAGTGTGTGCTAGGTGTGATAGTAGTCGGGCAGGAAGCATGGGGTGGATATTATGGGTTAGAACTCTATATGGACAATAGGTCCTGGGTTTAAGGTATAAGGGCAGACTAGATGGACCAATTGTCTTTTTCTGCTGTTAGTGACTATGTTTCTGTGTTTTTAAACTACCAGAACTGATACTATACCATTAACTGAATTTGAAAAAAAAATTGCATTGGACTAGAAGCAAATTCAATATTTAGGAATCAAATTAATAGATAATGAGGAAAAAATGTAAAAAACAAAAATAATTATGACAATGACAAAACTGTGTTTAAACTATTGTTAGATAACTGGTGCAATTTATCCCTCTCTTCATGGGATAGAGTAGATACTCTAAAAATGATGGCTATGCCTCATTTTATTTACATTTGCAGACCCTTTTTGGAATACTATCAACATATTGGTTTGAGTATCTCAAAAGAATATTCTTGTAGATTACCTGGAGAGTTGGCAAAGGATGGATAGCCTGGATCCTTGTGACTACTCCTAGATCTTTAGGAGGACTAGGATGCCCTAACCCATTTGTTTACAGCAGGTTCCATTAATTGGGTGTGGTATGGGAATGGTCCTTTTTCCAAATTAAGTGAATTTATTTTAATAATAATTACTGGACGAGAAGGACAAAAGGAAATCTAAGATTAATAGTTTACTTTTGGACACCCTATTAATAAATAAAGCATGTGTTTTCTAAGATACATTTTATAAAACTGCAAGTTTGTATGACAGAAATTTGATTCTAAAGAAATCCCATGGTTATTCTTGAGCATTTGAGTAACTATTATTATGGGATAAAGGAATTAATATTAATGTACATTGTTTTAAAAGTCATAATATCTTAACATAGAACGATTTACTAACTGAGGGAAGATGTCCAACTTAAGAGGACCCACAACAAAAGTCTTCAAAGATCAAGCCTTAAACCAATTTATATAGTCTGTGTTAAAAAAACAAAATATAAATAATACTATAAAATGTAAATAATACTACGGGTTTTCAACTATTCTTCAAAAACAGAAAGTAATAATAAGTAAGGGAACTACCAAATTATTGGTTAGAATCTAGAATATTTTTAAGACAAGGAAAATAATCCCAAAATGAAAATTAATTCTGAGAACAGGAATCCAATGTTAGTTTAACTATACAACAATGGCTAAACCTAAGAAACAAAATATAAGACCATCCAACATAACATCATAGATAGAGCCTATTTCATACCTGTTTTACTAGCCAAAATGAACAAAACCAATATTAATTCTTGTAGACATGGGTGTGGAGAAACAGCAGACCTAACACACTGCCTGTGGAAATGTCCTGAAACAGTACATTGTGGAATGAGACTAGAAACATTATGTCCCAAATTTTAGAAATCAATCTTTCTTCAAAATTAGGCTTACTTCTATTTAACAGCAACAGCACTGACTGCATTTCACTGTGAAATGTACAAGAAAAAACATTTTCATTAGGATCAGTTGCCACAAAGAGATTAATATTGGAATGGTGGAATTCCCCTACCTTACCACCTTCTGAAAAGGAAAAATAGTGGAACATTTTACAAAAAACCCTGTATTTTGAGAAATGTTGCTATAATGCAGATATTAATAAAAATGACATATAGGGGACCAGTTGGAAAGAAATAGTATCCAATCTACCCCCAATTAAAACTATAAATAAAAATACAGGAACTTTAGCCCACTGAGACCTGATTAGTATTTACCTGTTAAAGAATTTAATAGCAGTAGAATATTTTTAGGTATTATTTTTCTATATTTTGTCTTGTGATAGATGTTTAATGTTTAAACAAATGTGAAGGAATATCCTTTGTATGCAAGAACATTGTACACAATATCAGGGGCTTGGTATCCTGTTACTGTGATATTCCTTTCAAATTGTAATTCTCATTTATAAAGCAAATAATGTATATTTATAACAAAAACAGTCTCTGTTTAAGGGCTAATAACCTGACAGATTAGATGTTATTGTATTCTTTCATTTAAAATTGCAGGGGTTTGTAATTTTGCATTGTACATGCTTTCAAAATGTAATTTAAAAATGTATGAAAGTTTGATTACTTACAATTCTGTCCCTTTTAAAGTTAGAAATTTGAAGTATGGCACATTGTATTATGCCATATAGTAGTTTAAATGTTTTACATTTGGTGAACTTTAAATACAAAATTAGATATAAATAGCTGACATTTTTTTTATTTTGGCAAAATGATTGACTTCCTATAACTCAGTTCCCCTTATAGTTAGGAATCTGAACTGTGGAATACATATACATGCGGTATGTACCTGTTTACCTGCCTAATTTTGGAAAATGTATTATTAAATCATACTGAAATAACTGAACTTCTAAATTTGGCAAAATGTTTGATTGCCTCTAAAATAGATTCCTTTGACCCCTGAGACCTAAAAACATGTGTACATACCTACGATATGTTATAAGGGTTTTTAAACCCTGAAACTGTGGAGAAATTTGTATGAGACTTTGTTTAATTAGACAGAAGTAACTGAAAATAAAATTTAGATGAAAAATTTGGCCACTTATAACTCAACCCTCTTTCAAACTAGGAATCAAAAACTTAGAAAACTATTGCATGTAGTATGGACCTTTTATTTACCAAATTTGGCAGCATTTGGATGTAAACCTTCAAACTGGACCAAAGTGGAGTGCCAGTGAGTGGCTAAGTGAACAGTCTGGGTTTCCCAGAGCTCCATCTTCCCACTTGAATACATTTGTTAAAAACTGTTTTTTCACACTCTATTACAACTACAAGCTGGGTAACCTATTCTTGAATCCTTATGGATAAGTATTTGTTGGGCTCCAGGGGCAAACCACTGAGAGGAACTGCAAAAGAATGGAAAAAGAACCAAGGTGGACAGCAGCAGACAGGCCCAAACACAATAACGCTATTGGCCACAGAAATGCCAATTCTGGGCTGCATGGCAATGGAACAAATAATGAAGACCCTCAATCCCAAACTCAATGTGCTAACTGGAAAATTCTCAGAATTGGCTTTATAGACAGCTGAGCAAGCTCAATAGTTTGGAGAAGTGGAGCAACTGGTCTCCTTCTTGGAAGATGTACATGGGGACTACCAGAGAAGGCTGTGCACTTGTAGCAGGAGATCCTTGATTTAACAGAGCAGTTGGAATACCAAGAAAACTACAATAGGAAACAAATCTCCACATCTGGGGGCTGCCAGAAGGAAAGGAGGAGGAAAGCACCCTAAAATTTTGCTCTGGACTTCTCCCTAAATTAATGGGCATGCAGGTGAAAGGCAGTGGCTTTAAAGTGGAGTGAGCTCATCACTCATTAGCACCCAGACCACCCCCAGATTAGCCACTGTGCCAGGTTATCTTCAGGCTGCATACTTTTGGTGACAGACAGGTGATCCTGGCTTCCTATCATGCTGAAAAGGTGCTGGTCTACAATGGGAGCCGACTATGTACAGTATTTTGCAAGACTTTTCCCCTTGACTCCGGAAGACGAGGACAGCTTTTTCCCTGGTTTTAGATATACTTCAGGAATGGCATATATACTTTGTTTTTGTGTATCCAGCAGTGGTCACTTGATGGCAGAGGGAGCAACTTACGCATTTCATGAGGTGGAGGTATCTCGGCAGTTTCTGGATGAGTGGGACAAGAGACATGGTTGACTGCCTGTTTTTGGTTTTACTCGGCTATGACCTATTTCTGTCCGTGAGGACTCCCATCTGGATTGTGGGCCTAGTGTGAAGGTGCAGTTTAATCTTACTACTGTGGTCACTGCAAAGACTGCAAGGGCAGGGGGGATACACTAGCTGTGGGACTCCTGGCTGTTCGGTGGCTTTTCTTTGTATTTGCCAGATTTTCACCTATAAGTAATCTGTTCTGTTTGGGGGTTTTATGTGTTGTAGCTGAGTCAGGTGCCATGCTAACAGGCTGGATTGGCAAGATGGCAGTGACCACGAGGCAGCTCAGTCTGGTGGCAGCTCAGCACTTGTAGGTACCTCACTTTCTCTTCTCAAACTGAACTCTTTGGACTACATCCAAGGGGCACGATTCTAGAAGCACCCCTATGCATATCATAAGTTGCGACATACGAGGGTTACAGTTGCACCAAGGATCCTGTGCCTGATTCTGTAACATGCAGGGTCCATGCGGCTAAGTTCTGTGACTTGCGACATGCACACGGCTATGCCAAACACAGGGCATAACCAAGGGTTATGTCACAAGTTGCATCCCTCCACCTGGAGGGTGCATCTGCCTCCCCTTGGCCTGAAAGCCCCACAGGGTTGCTGTGTCCCCCAGCCCCCAGTTCCCCGATACTGTACATGCCCCGCAGGGCATCCCACACCCCCCCAGCCCTGATCCCCTATACTGTCCAAGCCCCACAGGGCTGCTCACACCCCCCCAGCCTTTGAATTCCCACACAGGTAACAGCCCCGCAAGGCAGCTATGTCCCCCTCAGGACCCATTCCCAACCCCGAAACACAGGTCCCTGCAGTGCTGCAAACTGTACAAATATGATAAAACACCAATATCCCTGGTAGTCTAGTAGCCCCCACCCAGCAGTGCCAGTCCACCCCACACCCCCCGACCTGTCCCCAGCAGTGACTGGCAGAGACCACCTCTCACCATCATAGCCAGCCCACTGCTGCTGCACCCTCCATCGACAACCACTGCCCCTTGATGGCCGTGATGCCAGATAACCAATGTAACCCTTCATTGGGTGGGCCCCTCCTCTGTGAGGGAACCAGGGGAGAAGAAATGCCTGTAGACATCTAATATGTATCCCGGGCATGGCGAGGTCAGCATGGACACTTCTGGACACTAAGCCCCACCTGTTGGTCTTCGGTCTGCAAAGAAGGACTATGTGTCCTGAAAAGGTTATGGATTTTGCTGATAAAGTGCTCAGAAAAAAGCTCAAAAGCCTTCTAAGATGTCTGAAGTGCGATAATGATATTGATTTGAAAATGGGTGTTTTATCTTTGCTGTAGTAATCAGTTTTTATTATTGCCTTAGTCTATGGTCTAGTCTGTAGTGCACAATACGAACATATAAAATTTGCCAGCAGATAAAGGCTTACAGGTCTATCAAGTCTGCTCGAATGTGCAGCTACCAAACCTTATTCTGCAGCTGCCCTTACCTTCCACCCTTCCCCTTCATTGACCCTCCCCCTTGTCCTGTCCCATCCCCTTTTGAAGCTGTCCACTGTTCTACTGGATACCACTTCTGCAGGTAATGCATTCCACCCAGCTATCACCATCTCTGTAGAAAAGTGTCTCCTCATCTCCCTCCTGAAACGTCTTCCCTTCAGTCTCATATCATGGTCCCTAGTGTCCCTCCCCTCCCTTACTTTGAACAGCCCCTTTGTACCTGTCTTGTTTATTCCTTTCATGTACTTAAAGGTTTCAATCATGTCCCCCTGTCCCTCCTCTCTTCCAGCGAGTACATGTTCAACTCCCTCAGCCTCCTCTTGTATGATAAGTCTCCCAGCCCCTTGATCATCTTTGTCACCCTGTGCTGCACCCCCCCAGTAACTTAATGTCCCTCTTAACATACGGGCACCATTACTGCATGCAGTACTCCAGGTGTACTCTAAATAATGATCTATACAGTGGCAAAATCACCTCCTCCCTCCTGGAGGATATACACCTTGCAATGCAACCCAGCATTTTGTTGAGCTTTGCAGCTGTCTTCCTACATTGTGCTGAGTTGTTCATCGACCCTGTAATGAGCATACCCAGATCCTTCTCCTCCTGCGTCTGTGCTAGCTGCACTCCCCCCAGCTGGTAACTCTTCCTTGGGTTCTTCACCCCAAAATGCAGCACCTTGAACTTTTTGGCATTAAACCCTCATTGCCAGGTGTCTGACCAGGTTTCCAGCTTTCCCAGATCATCCTGAAACCCTTGCCATCCTCCCTAGGTCATCCACCACTGCTCCCATCTTGGTATCATCAGCAAACAGACTGATCTTGATGTCCAATGATATGTCTGCAATGAATATCCCAAACAACACTGGTCCAAACACCGAGCCCTGTGGAACATCGCTGGTCACTACCCTTGGGTGTGAGAGCTCCCCATCCACCACCCTCTGTTGCCTTCCCTGAAGCCAGTTCCCTACCCATCTCACCAGCTTTGCGCCCGCCCCTGTGCCTTCTAACTTAATTTCCAGCCTCCCATGCGGCACCAAGTCAAATGCCTTACTGAAGTCCAGATACAGGACATCCATTGCATGGCCCTCGTCCAGTTGCCTAGTTATCCAGTCATAGAACTCCACCAGGTTGGTTTGTCAGGATCTGCCATGTATGAAGCCATGCTGTCTGCTGTCCTGTAGTCCTTTGGCCTCTAGGAGGGCCACCAGCCTCTCCTTCAGGATAGTCTACATCAGCTTACCCATTATGGATGTGAGACTCACTGGTCTATAGTTCCCCAGTTCATCCTTGGGGCCACTCTTGTGGAGGGGCACTGCATAAGCCATCCTCCAATCCTGAGGAACACATCCTGAGTGTAGTGAGGCACTAAATAGATCTGCTGAGGGTCCTGCAAGTACCTTATCCAGCTCCTTCAGTACCCTGGGGTTGATGCCATCTGGGCCTGGTGCTTTATCCACCATCATATAACGCTTCTGCCTTACCACACCCTGCTTCCACACAACCCCCCTCCTTCCCAATCCTTACTATGTGGTCCTTACAGCTCCTTTTCTCCCTAATGTACCTAAAGAAGTCCTTCTCCCCCTTCTTAATACCTTGTGCCTGCCTGAGCTCTGTAAATGCCTTGGCTCCCGTTACTGCTCATGTCACCTCCTTTGATTCCTTCAGGTACTCCTCCCTGTCCTAGCCCCATCCGGTTTTCTTGTACCTCCTAAAGGCAGCTCTTTTCCTCCTTACTTTTTCCATGACCTCCTTTCTCACCCAGCTCGGTTTCTTAGCCCTAGCCTTCTTGCTCTGGGCCTTGCAGCACATTTTGGTTGCCTCTACTATCCCCAGCTTTATGAGCTCCCACCTCTGGTTAGTGCTCATACTAGGTTGAATTCTGGCCAGGTACCCTTTTACCACTTCCCCCATGCTCCCAAAGTTGGCCCTCCTGAAGTCCAGCACTCTTGTGCCAGATTCCACTCCTTCTTTGCCCATATCCATTGTGAGCCATACTGAGTGGTGGTCACTCTCTGACAGCAGTTCTTCCACCACAAGTTCCCTCACAAACTCACCATTTGCCAGCACAAGGTCAGGGGTATTCCCTAACCTGGTTGGTTCGCTGACCATTTTCAGCAGGAAGCTATCCTGGAAGGCATCCAGCAATACCTGCTCCCTTCTGTTCCTGGTTGTTAGGGTACTCCAGTACACTCCTGGCATGTTGAAGTCCCCCCACTGAGTGGTGGTCACTCCCTGATAGTGGTTCTTTCACCGTAAATACCCTCACAAACTCCCCATTTGCCAGCATAAGGTCAAGGGTATTCCCTAACCTGGTTGGATCACTGACCATTTGCATCAGGAAGCTGTCCTAGAAGGCATCCAGCAGTACCTGCTCCCTTCTATTCCTGGTTGTTGGGGTACTCCAGTCCACTCCTGGCATGTTGAAGTCCCCCACAATCATCACACTACACTTCTCGCAGGTCCTCTTGATCTGTCCAGCTAGTTCCCCATCTAACTCATCTGTCTGAGAGGGTGGCCTGTACACCACTCCCATTCTGAGAATCCTAATCTTGGAATCCAGGATTTGCATCCAAAGTGACTCCGTACTACTCTCCTCCCTTCCTCCCTTACACACTTCAGTTCTTCCTTCACATATAGTGCCACGCCCCCTTCCCAATCACCCTGTCTCTACGAAATAACCTGTACCCTGGTACAGACAGGTCCCAGTCATTGTATTGGGTGGCCCATGTTTCTGTGATGGCTGCAATGTCCACCTCTCCCTCTGCCATGAGCACATGTAACTCTGCAGTTTTCCTCCCATGGCTCCTAGAATTAAGGGTAACCACCTTCCACCCTCCCCTCCCATCTTGCCCTCCTTTACTAGCATCACCAATAGTACTTGTCATCTGTCCTTTGTCACTGTTATGGGGGGTAAGCTCATATGGTTTCCCAACCTGTGGTTTCTGCATGTCTCTTGCCCACTTGCCACAATGGCGTGGTCGGTGTGTGAAATCAATGTTTGGGGCAGATTAAGAAAATCACAGTGACACTATTCATGAGATAGGCCCCCAAAAACCCTATGTTGAAAATTTGGTGAAATAATTCCCAAAAATGACTGTTCTACGAGCATGCGTTGCGCAATTCCTACGCACGCACATAACTTTGAGCATTTTTAATATTTTGACTCCAGATTTTCAACATTGCTATTTTACCACACCTCCTTATGAACAGTATAACTGTCATTTTTCCGCATCTTGCCCAAAATGTGTTTTCGCACATGAAGCGTACAGTGGCGCGGTCGGTGTGCAAAATCAATGTTTGGGACAGATTAAGAAAATCACAGTGACACTGTTCATGAGCAAAGGTCTTAAACTGGCTATGTTGAAAATTTGGTGACAAACGTCCATAAAATGACTGTGTTACAAGCGTGCATTGTGCAATTTCCACACAGCCTCGTAAGTTTCATGAATTTGTAATATTTTCAGTCCAAATTTTCAACATTGGCATTTTTCCACACCTCCTGATGAACAGTACAGCTGTCATTTTTCACACCCTGGCTGAAATGTGTTTCACACTTCCGGTGCAGAATAGCGCGGATGCTGTGGGAAATCAGTGTTCGGGACAGATTAAGAAAATCACAGTGACACTGTTCATGAGCGGAGGTCCCAAAATGCCTATGTTAAAAATCTGCTGTAAAATATCCCCAGACTAATTACATTACAGGTGTGTGTTGCACAGTTTCTACGCACACTTGTGACTTCACCAGTTTTTTTATATTTTCACTCCAGATTTTCAACATTGCCATTTTTTACACCTCTTCATGAACAGTACAGGTGTCATTTTTTCACATCCTGTTTGAAGTGTGTTTCTGCACCTATGGTACCAAGTGGCTCAGTCACTCTGCAAAATCACCTTTCGGCTAACAAACTGATAGTGTCACTGTTCATGCGGTGGGGTCACAAAAAGCCCATGTTGAAAAACTTGGAGCAAAATACGAAGAAGTGCCCAGGGTGTTAGGGTTTTCGACCATAACACCCTACCCTGTAGGGACTGACAGATGTCAGGGGTGTGTTTTGGGATTGCCGACAGTAATGCTCATGCCATTCCACCCCCACCCTGCAGCCAGTGGCAGTCATCGAGGTGCGCCTTGGACCCTTTGGCCCCAGAGCTCACCCCATTCTCCTATACTGCACCCATTTCAGCATATTTCCTTATGGAATGAGGTGAGTGTAAAGCCCAAACACTTCAAAGCACACCTCAACACTTGTAAGTGTCTGCAGGGTCGGGTGAGGTGAAATGTTGTGACCATTGTGGACAATGAGCCAAAGGCACACTCCAATGCTTGTCCATTTCTGCAGGGTGTTGGTGGAGTTGGCCTCAGTTCAGTACTTCACTGCCATTCCTATATTGCATCTGTCTAACTCCTGCACTGCTGCTGCTAATGACAGCAAGCAACACTTGGCATTGACAATTGCTTGTTTTTTTCTTGAATTAGTTTTTTTTTAATTATGGGTCTCTTAATACAGTGAGATTGAGTCTCCAGTAGCTAGGAGTCTTATCCGGGGGATAGGCTAATGTCAAGATAAATCGGTGCATGATCTGATAAAAGTAATGAGGCTCTCTATTTGGTCTAGCCAGACTACATTTTTGGCTGTTATAAAAAAGAAAATCCAGCCTCAAATAATGGACCTTCCATGTGGGTTAAGATGTCTCTAGATATCAGCAAATCTCAACTCTGCAATTAAACATCTACAATGCTTTTGACCTGTGGTAGAGCTGGGGGCATGAATTAGAACTATCCTTGCTGGTCACATGATGGCAACTTGAGGAACAGTCGCAGTCTTCTACAGCTCTGCACCTCTGCTCTCTAATTTAGTATTTCCACTCTGTTTCCAAGTATAATAGTGAACTGTAATTTACACTAACAGATTGATGAACATCTCTGGAACTGAACAACATTAAACACCATGGAAGTCTACATAAAAAAAGCACCTCCCAGGCACTATCCTCTGCCAACTCCAGAGAAAGACAAGGCCGCTAAGCGCCCTAAACACCAGCCTGCCGGCTTGCCTAAATCTTCCTACACAGTGGCCGCAATGTTGGAGGAAAGATTCCTGGAGATTATGCAGCCATTACAGGAGAAAAACGCCAATATTTCTGAGGATATCCAACAAATCAAAACATCAGTGCAATCCCTGACAATTCGGGTGGGTGATTCAGAAGCCAAATTAATATTCTTTGAGAAAAAACAGGAGAAAAATGACCAAACTACAATACAATTTGGCCACAGGCTTAAGAAATTAAAGGAGAAACTAGAAGATCTTGAGGGTAGGAGTAGAAGGAACAATCTTCTGTTCCTCAGAATCCCAGGAAAAAGAAGGCGGCAACACGCCTATCTTATTCCTTCAGAAACTGTGTGAGAAAATCGCAGGGCCATCTCCGAATGGCACTGCATATATTATTGAGCGAGCGCACCATGCCCTGCGCCCTCCTCCACCCCATGGCTCCCACCTAGGCCTTTTTGGATAAACAGCATATACTTGCCAAAGTAAGAGAGCTACAAGATGCTCTATGGGAAGGACGCCGGATTCGAGTTGCCCAAGATCTCCCTTAATCAGTCAGGGTAAAGAAGCAGGAAATGCATCCAAACATTTTGAAGTTGATTGCCGCTGGCAAACCATTTCGCATGAGATACCCAGCAGTACTTCAGATAAAATCCTGACATCAGTGGCTCTCTTTCGACTCGCATGAACAGGCATTACAAGAGCTCAGAAACCAAATGCCAGATCTCTTTTCGTGAAGAGCCTCCAAAGTATGTGATCTCCTTGTTCTTTATGGGTCCTCAATAAGTTGTGATTTTGATTACTTTTATGGTCTCTCCGTGTCAGCTAACTGCAGTTCGTAGGGTTGATGGGGCTTTGTGCCATTATTTACTTTATTCACTATCATCAGGACCCTGACATGTGTATTATTATGGCAACTCGATCCTCGCAGTGGAGTCTACAGCTGGATTTTTAAACTGGGGCCTACTACGTCGCTCTTTTTGGATCTTATTCCATTTTGGAGTGTGTATCTTTTGTTTTACTTTTTAATTCTATCTGGATTGCCAGCCTGTCTATCAGAATGTTACTCGATCCTTTACTCTATAAGTTTTGCTAAAAGAATATGATTTTTCAGAAAGTCTCTGAACAAGACGAACGGTACACTAGCTTTGTCTTTTTCTTTCCTCCAAAGGACTTTAATTTAACATTGGTATGGGGTCACGGATTCACACCACGGCTCCTTGACTCTGCACTCTCACTGAAAAAAACTCTATTCAACAGGGAACATTAAAACAAAACGGATAAACAAAAAAGAGAAAAATGGGGAATTTTTCTCAGGAAAACCCCTTTTGCTGCTTGTAGGAATGGCTTCCTTGCAGGCCCCTCATGCGAAGTGCTCTTCACGGCGTTTATTTAAACTTTGCAGGACTATAAGCAGATGTTTATGCTTTCCTTTGTGTTTCTCTACTAAGGTTACCTGTTTTGAAGCTAAAACAATATTAGGTTTAGTTCTTAGAATCGCTATTTGTAGAGCAGGGGTAGAGCGGGAGTTGGGGGGGCTTCCTCTGGTGTGACTCATGGCTGTGCAAAGACATCATGCACCAAGCATATTTGGTGGATCAATTAATTTGAACTGGGGGTAGCATTTGTAAACTTTTATAGGGTTTCTTTTTATTAGGGTTAATTGGGGGTGGGAAACTGGGAATAAGTCTCATAGCAAC
Organism: Neoceratodus forsteri; assembly: GCA_016271365.2. Lineage (NCBI taxonomy): Eukaryota > Metazoa > Chordata > Ceratodontiformes > Ceratodontidae > Neoceratodus > Neoceratodus forsteri. The sequence continues at coordinate 650,273,253 of CM057450.1, read as the reverse complement.
TATGTTTCTAATTAATCTCATGAAGTGGACTTATGGGAAGCGGATGACAAGTGTGTTAACACAACTTATACACAGAGAAGTTAATTTGATTTATAATCCAGGAGCTCTTACGTTTCATAGTATTCCAGTTAGACCTGGTAACTCTCTACTCCCACCTAGAGTTAATGGACATGACTGGTCCTTCTAATACCATAAGCTGGAATGTAAAAGGTGTCCAAGACAGAAGCAAGCAATCATTAGGCATCTTTTTCACTTAAAGGCAGGGATTGCATGCCTTCAGGAGATACACCTTCGACGGGAAGATATGACCCTGTTGCGTTGGTATTGGGTGGCACAGGCATACAGAGCTGGGAATTCTACAAACAGTGGGGGAGTAGCCATATTATTTGGGAAAAAATTCCCCTTCAAATTGGAACGGGAAATCTGGGACCCTAGTGGTCGATACATTCTCCTATATGGCTTCCTTGAAGTGCAGCCAATCCTCTTGGGTGCTATCTATGGTCCAAACCAAGACTCCCCTAAATTTTTTACCCACTTGACAAGTCTTATTGTCAATAATCCTCCCACACTTACCATTTTAGGTGGAGACTGGAATGTTGTCCCATATCCACATTTAGATAGGTCCGACACCAGGAAACAAGGATTGTCTCCCTCGCAAAGGGCCTTGCATGAACTAATGAAGGGTGCTGACCTTCTCAATGTCTGGAGAATACTACACCCTGAGGAGCATCAATACACTTTTTTTTGCCCCCACATAAGTCATTCTCTAGAATCGACTTATTGTTACTGAGCTTGTTTGCCCTACCGGGTATAATAAATGCAGACATACACACAAGGGTCATATCTGACCACTCGCTGATATGTATCACATACTGTATCTCCTTGGCCCTGGAATTAAAAGGGATGCCCTCTGGTGGTTAAACACCCAACTGCTCTGAAACACAGATTCCCTACAACAGATTAAAAATGAAATTACTAATTTTCTAGTGACCAGTTTGAACTCTGTACCCAGATTAGATATGGTCTGGGCAGCCCTGAATACTCCCTAAGGGGGGAATGTCTTCAGTTGTCCGCTACCAAATCACGACAGTTTAGACAACAGCAAGATGGTTTGCTCAAGGCCATGTACCATCTGGAACGCACTCGTAGCTGCCAATCCCTTGAAGCCGACTGGGCTAATCTACACTAGCTGCAAGCCCAATATTCAGCATTGATGTTCCGGAAAGCCGAACTCTCTCTGAAACGGACAAAAATTAAATACTTGGACACAGGAGAAAAAGATAGTAAGTTGCTAGCAATTCAGCTTAGACAAGCTGAAACTTCTCGATTCATACCCTGTATTAAATCTGATAGAGACAGTCTGGTAGTCACCTCCCCCAGAGACATTACCGCTATTTTAAGATCCTACTAAGTGGATCTCTATACTGAAGCCAGATCTGACCAACCCACCGATTCCGCAATGGAGGAGTATCTTAACTCTATTGATGTCCCCAGCTTTTCCCCCCTTCTGGCTGACCCCCTTGGTAATCCAATGAACATCCAGGAAGTAAGAAAGGCAGTTGAGCAGCTCCCACTGGATAAATCCCCCGGTCTCGAAGGCCTGTCCAGCAACTTGTATAAAACATGCCTCCCAGAACTGGGCCCTTTCCTAGTTGAGGTTTATAATTACTGGTACTCCAATGGACTTCCGGAAGTGAACTTCCTTAATGCTCTAATCAGCCTCATCCCTAAACAGGGCAAAGACCCTTTATATCCTGAAAGCTAACGGCCTATATCATTAATGAACAACGATGTGCAAATCCTTGCCAAAATATTGCCCAATAGGCTGGGTCCCCTTTTGACTCCCTTCATGAGCGGAGAACAAATTGGTTTTATGGTGGGCAGATTGTCAGCGGACCATGTGCAAAAATTCCTGCACTTGCTCTCAGCATCCAGAGACTCTCCTCTCCCTGCTGCTCTCATTTCCCTGGATGCTGAGAAAGTTTTTGACAGGGTCTCCTGGGTCTTTATGCTACTATGGCTCACTTCGGTATCCCCCACGGCTTCCTTAAATAGGTGAAGTTGTTGTACTCTTCCCCCTCTGCACACATTTGGTGCAATTGATTACTTTCAGACCTTTTCCCGCTTCAGTGGGGCACTCGACAGGGATGCCTCCTAGTCCCCCTACTGTTCAATATCTATCTTGAACCTCTGATTAGGAAATTGATTGCTTCCCCAGACCTCCAAGGGATTAAAATAGGAGACACACGTTATACCCTTTCTGCATATGCAGATGACATCCTTTTACACCTTGAAGATCCCCAGAATGGTATTCCATCCCTTCTGGAGGAATTCAACAAATTTGCAGTGCTATCCCACTATAAACTCAACCACTCTAAAACTAAAGTCTTCCCACTAAATAATAGAACCCCCCCAGTCGGTTATTGCCAACCATGTACTCTCATGGGAACCTACTTCTCTTGCCTACCTGGGAATCAAAATTACAAGAAATATACCCACTATGTTTAAATCTAATTTATCAGACCTCCTGAGCACTTTTAAAACTGACCTTAACAGATTGGGTGGCTTGCCTATCTCATTGTGGGGGAGAATCAGCACTATCAAGATGAATATCCTACCCCGTTTGTTGTACCCTCTGGGAATACTTGTTTTTTTTCTTCCTAAAAAATGGTTCTCTAAGCTTCAAACTATGCTCAATGCATTCATGTGGAAAGGTAAGCGAGTAAGAAAATTCTATACTAATCTCTCAGCACCGGAATTTCAAGGTAGTCTTTCAGTTCCCTCCTTTTTCACCTATTATTGTGCTCAAAACCTTGACTGCATTGTATACTAGGTAACTGAGGTACAGGCAAATGGACTGCAGACCTATATTCCCCTTTGGTTAGACATAGAGAGGTCTATATTGGCTAAATATCACTGTTCCCTCCCTGCTATGGCATACGCAACCCCCTCTGCACTCCCTAAGCCATTGAGAAATACCCCATTGGGATGGTCGGTTAAAGCTTTACATCAGCTACAAAGGCACATCTCCTACAATTGGCACTCCTCCTTGGACCAACCAGTCCTGGGCAATCCCCATTTCAGAATTGGCCATAAACCCATTTCTACTTCCTTTTCCCCCTTAACTCATAAGAAGGTCTCAGACGTGTTTGTGGATGGCACAATGGTTCCCTTCCCCACATTTCAGCTCAGGTTTAATGCATATGCCGTATTCCCCTTTAAGTACAGGCAACTTAAGGAAGCTATCACAGCTCATCTGGGTCATGGGGTGGTGTTTCCACCGCCTTTGGATAACCTTTCTAAGATACTACAGCTGGCTTGAGAACCCCATGGGGTTTCTAAAGTTTATAAAGCAGTGCAAATACTGGATACTAATTTGCCTCAAGGGGTGTGTCATTACTGGTCTCAGGTTTTACCTGTTGGAAGGGAGACTGGCTTCTGGAAGAAACTGTGGCTAAATTTATATCAGCTTATTAAGCAAGATAGACTGCACCTCATCCAGTTTAATATCATGCATAACCTTTACTTCAGCCCTGTTAAACTCTACAAACTGGGTCGGGTATCCTCGCCTGATTGAACACGATGTGGCAATCTTCCTAGAACCTTATACCATATGTTGTGGACCTGCCCAATAGTACAGGCCTTCTGGCAGTCTATCCAACAAACTCTTGACTTGTTTCTGGGTCTCAATCCCCTGTTTACTCCAGAAGCTTGCTTCCTCCATGTTTTCCCATTGGGTACCCCCAGAACTAGAAAAGAGCACTTGCCAATGATATCCACCACCGCTAAATTAATCATTTTGAGACATTGGAAAGATAGTGCACCTTTTTCTATTCTGGAATGGCATAAGGAAGTTTTGCTTGCACTCCAACTGGAGAAACACATTTCATCCATGGGCAATAGATTGCATGTTTATCAAGCTAAGTGGGGCCCTCTAGATGCCCTGTTGCCTGTATGGAAACCTTAAAGGATTAAATTAAGAACCAGTCCTGGTATCTATAAATATCTGACTTTAATATCACTCACACTTGGTATGGGGTGGGCTAGGGAGGGTTTATAAGTGGGGGTTATGGGTATCGGGGGAGTAGAGGTTTCACCTCTAACATACGTTTTATCTTATCCCTGTGACATTTGGAATTCATGTAACAGATAATTGTTCCAAGTGATTGTATTTACTGCACTTGGGGTGATCTTCTTGGTTGCCCAATTGTCACCCATATTGTTGTAAAGAACCTGTATATAAAAAACTAATAGAAAAAAAAATATTAAAAAAAAAAGGAACTATCCTTCTGGATTCCATTAACATATTAAAATCACCTCCTAAAATAAGAGGGCCCTGTTTAAATTCTATTTCTTTACATAAAAGCTGATGTTCCAAGGCACCCGAGCCTGGGGGATGTACTGTATATCCTTCCCACTGTGCACAGCTGCCCTTGGGTTTTTCCCCACTGCCAGTACCAGTTGATCTTCTTTATCAGCATAGGCATCTTCTAATTTAAATAAGGAACTTTTTGGGATCAGAATTGCTGTATCCTGTCTATACCCATTTTGGTATGAGGATGCTAACACATGTTCCATCTCTATTATCTACTATTATGATTATTATTATTATAATGCCTATTATTATTATTGTATTTCCCCAATTTAGCATGTTCACCTGAGTTCATATGGGTTTCATGCAGTAATATTAGTTGGGGTTTCTTTCTTTTAAGATAGGAAAGCACCATAGAGAGTTTTATCAGGTTTCCAGCCCACTGACATTCTGTATGAGCACTGAAAAAGTCTAAGGGTGAGTTATTGTGAAATCTGGAAAACAGCTGCCCCCCAGGCCCCCTGACTTAGCACTATTAGGGGTCCCTGAGAAGGCCCTTTCCCCCAGTTCTCTGCATTCTATACATTCAATGCTCCTGCTGTACTCTATATAGTGGGAGTTGCTCCTTTATAACACCTGTTCACCTACCATCTTAACAGTCAAAATGTCTTTCTACAAAATATATTAAAAGGGCAGTTTCAAAGGCAGGGGAGCACTAGCTATATGGTGCCTGAGTGCTCCTGAAGTGATACATGGAGTCTTCTCCAGGTGGCGGGTGAGTGGTTCCCCGAGGGGAATCAGGTCTCCATTGGATGAAACTAGTCCATCTGGGGGAACTAGGATAGAACTTTGTGCAGGAGGTGGGAATGAGAAGTTACCAATCCTGGCAGAGAGGAACAGAGAAAAGAAAAAATAAAGTTTTAAGAGTGTTCCAAGTACAACCTCCTGGTATATCCTGTATAATCTAGGGCTTTAAGATATAATAACCAAATCATAGCATAAGATTCCTGGGTATTATGATACAAGAGGCCAAAAGTTCCATGACCATATTGCCCTATTCCTTAATAAATTACAGGAACTTTGGGTAATAATGTCTTTGGGCCATGAAAAGAGAATCTAAAACTAAGAAACAGTAAAGAAATATTCAACCTTCCCAGGCCCCAGTTCAGTTCTGGCTCATAACTGCATGCTAACAGTATACTGCAGTCTTTGGCACCATCTAGTGGATGACTGAAGTAACAACCTTATTCTGAAATATACTTGATAACAGCGAGCAAATGCCCAACACAGAGAACCCATGGGACTGTGAGACCAGCCAGATTGCCGGGGACCATCCCATCCACCAGAGCAGGAGAAGGTAAAGCGACCCCAAATTTCTGTACCAGTCTTGCCAGAGAAAACACAGTGGGCACCTATGACAGTAGATCCAGGTTGAAATTAGAAACTATACTTGCAGAACGGGGGGGGGGGGACCACCTTGCGGAAGTTGCCTCATTGCTTACCACTGAGTTCTTCAGTGATTAAAAATACCGTTTGGTCCACTGTAGTACCTGGAGGCTCCAGCTATGCAGGGATACAACTTGACCCATGGTGCAACCTTATGGTGGTTTGCTATGCCTGCTGGGTTTACTGTGCATTGTTGTCCTTACTGTAATAGGAGGAGGGGCATTCTCTGGATATCATCAGGCTGATTTGTCTGAAACTGGTTTGCTATTAATAAGGTGGCATGGGTCCCACCTCCTACTCCACTGTCCCAATGCAAAATCACACATTTGTCCTACAGAGAAAAGGAAAACAAAAGGGGAAATGTTTTCTGACCTGGCCAGCACTGGACCTGCCCCCCCCCAATCACTCTAAAAACCCAGGATGGACTCACCTCCCAGTACCAACTTCCATGCAGGCAGCCAACTCAGTCCAGAACACATTGAAAAAAATAGGTAGGTGGAATGTTGCTGCTCTAAGGTGTAACAACAGGCTTCAAGTTTTGATGAACATATGTAGGAGGGCTTGAATGTCTTTCATGGTGGTGACACAGTGGGACTTCCTCTCTTGTAGCTTGGTTAGGTCCCAAACCGTCACTGAGCTGGTATCCAGTTTAGCACAGAAACATTGCGGTTAGGAAACCATGATACCCTTTTTTTGGGAGCTCTGTCGTTGTTTCCTCCAGTGTCTCATATAACATCTGCCCTTCTGGAAAAAAAGACTCAAACCTTGGCAGGGAAGGGAGGTTGAAAGTGTAGAGTCCATTCTCTGAGGGCTGCTAAGACGGGGCCCAATTTCCTTTGCTGCCCCATAACAGCCTCTGAGCAATCATGGTTAGAGTAAATCCTGTTGCCTTCAAAGATCACCTCTTTTTTTCTGCCACAGTCCTGCCAAAATGCACTATCTAGTGGAGAATTACATAAATTGCAGGACTATAGATTGCTGGTTATGGGTTGGTACAGGTCCCAACACGCGATGTGCTCTTTCAATGTTCGGTGAGAAGTCCTGGGGAAGCTCCAACTGTTTTCCGGAAAACGTTTTCAGGAAGGCGATAATGTCCGTACTCTCTGCCATCTCCCTAAATCCATTCAAGTGCATTTTTTGCAGTGTGACTTCACCTCCAAATCTTCATATTTAGCTGTCAAAGCCTGGATTCTTTTCATGGGGTTGAACAGTAATCTGTCCATGTGGTCTGCTTGGGAATCCAGCATTGACGTTACCTCCTGGTGATTTTTTTCTGGTGGACAGCAGCTCAATGATTTGAGTTTATAGTTTTTCAAAGTCCAGTTTGGTATCCGCTCTAAATGCTTTGAGCTCCTCTTATATCAGGTCAAGCTTTTGCTTTTTATGTTTGCTTGCACGCATGTGCAAGAAACATAGTGCCATCATCTGAGTTTTCGGAGGTGTGTCACCATCTCTTCCAATTCAGTCAGTGTGTTGGCAGGCGCGGCCCTAGTCTGCCAATGCATGCTGGAGCTGTCTATGACAGCTCCAAAATGCAGTGGTGTACAGTTGAAAGGAGCTACGCTCCAATGAGCAGTGATCAGAATATCGCCTGCTCATGCGCAGTCTCCACACACACACACACACACACGCACGGACACCGTATGCTGCCCCCCCACGCACACACATATAGCCGACGGGAGCCCAATCCCCGCCGGCTGTGCTGTGATCCCCAAAGCCTTCCACATGCCACACTGGGTGCCCACTCCAGCGTGGCAACTCATAGTATAGCCGACGGGGTGCCCAATCCCCATCGGCTCCACTGTCTCCCCAGTACATGGTGCCATGCTGGAGCCCACCCCAGCGTGGCAATGATGCTATGGCCGAGGGTGCCCCAATCCCGTTGGCTCCACGCCCCCCGACCAGCCATCCTTGTGCCACGCTGGGAGCCCACCCCAGCGTGTCAAATCGCCCCGTCAATTTAAAAAAAAAAAAGCTGTAAATTAAAACGGTCTCACGCAGCCTCCCAGCCCCTCCCCCACAACCCGCACTCACCCACTGTGCACCCTGCGCCCCCACCCCCACTCCATACTTACCTCCGGACCGCGACGCGACGATCTTCGTGAACCGGGAACACGTCTGCACTCTTCAAAGCCGACTGCGAACTGAGGAAATGCCGGTAAGCTGTATAATGGGATAGATAGGGTTTTTTCAACTTTGTTGCATATCTCAGGCATTTTTTGAAATTTTTGCACCAAATTTTCAACATGGGGTTTTTGGGACCCCTTCTCATGAATGCTGTCACTGTCATGGCATTATTCTGGCCCGAAGGGTGATTTCGCAGTTACTGTGCAAAATCACCTTTCGGGACCGATTAATGAAACGACACTGCCAGTGTTCATAAGGTGGGATCTCAAGAAGCCTATTTTGAAAATTTGGTGGAAAAATTCCAAAAAATGACTGTTTTATGAGCATGCGTTGCACAGTTCCTACGCACGCTCGTAAGTTCGCAAATTTTCAATATTTTCACTCCAGATTTTCAACATTTCCATTTTACCACACCTTCTTATGAGTAGTGCAGCTGTCATTTTTCACACCTCAACCAAAACGTGTTTCCGCCCATGTAGCGCACAATGGCGCAGTCGGTGCACGAAATCAATGTATGGGACAAATTAAGAAAATCACAATGACACTGTTCATGAGCAGAGGTCTTAAAATGGCTATGTTGAAAATTTGGTGAAAGAATTCTTAAAAATGACTGTTTTACAAGTGTGCGTTGTGCAGTTCCTATGCATGCTCGTAAGTTTGCGAATTTAAAATTTTCACTCCAGATTTTCAACATTGCCATTTTATTACACTTCCTTATGAACAGTACAGCTGCCATTTTCATATGTCGCCTAATGTGTTTTCTCAGACATGTAGCGCATAATGGTGCTGTTGTGTGCGAAAGCAATGTTTGGGACAGATTAAGAAAATCACAGTTACACTGTTCATGAGCAGAGGTCTTAAAATGGCTATGTTGAAAATTTGGTGACAAAAGTCCCTAAAATGACTGTGTTATGAGTGAGCATTGCGCAGTTTCCATGCACCCTCGTAAGTTCTTGACTTTGTAATATTTTAAGTCCAGATTTTCACCAGTGGCATTTTTCCCCACTTCCTTATGAACAAGTACAGCTGTCATTTTTCACAACATGGCCGAAGTGTGTTTTCACACTTTCAGCGCAGAGATGCGTGGTCGCTGTGGGAAATCATTGTTCGGGACAGATAAAGAAAATCACAGTGACACTGTTCATGATCGGAGGCACCAAAATGCCTGAGTTGACAATCTGCTGTAAAAAACCCAACCTAATTATATTACGGGTGTGTGTTGCACAGTTTCTATGTACGCTCGTGACTTCACCATTTTTTTAAATCTTTTTACTGCAGATTTGCAACATTGCCATTTTTTACACCTCCCCATGAACAGTACAGCTGTCATTTTTTACATCCTGTTCGGAATGTTTTTGCACCTGTGATGCTAAATTCCGTAGTCGCTGTGCATAAGCAGCTTTTGGCTAACAAACTGATATTCCCCCAGTTCATGAGGTGGGGTCACAAAAAAACCATGTTGAAAATTTGGAGTGAAAATACCAATGAATGCCTGAGGTATTAGGGTTTCCAACCATAACGCCCAACCCTGTAGAGAATGACAGGCATCAGGGGTGTGACTTGGGATTCTTACCTGTAATACTCATACCATTCCACATCCTGCAGCCAGTGAGAGGCGTCGAGGTATGCCTTGGACTCTTCGGCCCCAAAGTTCACCTCATTCTCCTGTATCGCACCCATCTCACCGTATTTCCTAATGGAATGGGGTGCGCATAAGGGCCAAAGACCCCAAGGAACACCGTGACACTTGTCAGTGTCTGCAGGGTGGGGTGTGGTGAAATGGCGTGGCCGTTATGCCTGACGACCCAAAGGCACACCCCAATGCCAGTCACTCTCTGCAGGGAGGTGGTGGGGTTGGCTTCAGTTCAATACTTCACTGCCATTCCTATTACGCAGCTCTGTAACTTCTACACTACCACTGCCAATGCCAGCAAGCAAACATTCAGCATTGACAAATGCTTGTTGTTTATGTTCTGAGCTGCCATGGGTTCTGACACTACCACTGAGGAACTGGAAGAGGCCTCACTTCCTAATGAGCCAACTCTAACCAATCATCATGTGATGAGAGGAGAGCCTTCAATTGCTGATTTTTTGCTCCTATTCAGTTGTCTCAGCCTGGATTTATAAAGTTTGTAGTGTTTAGTTCAGAAAAGGTCAGTTGACGCCTGAATTTGGTGAAGCTCTGTTTATAGGCAGCCATACCAGGCAGTGACATCACCGGAAGTCCGGACTAGCAACAGGGCCCTTATTTATTCTAATCAATGATTCTCTGAGTGGAGGAACAAACACAGCCCCCGCTAGCCCACCTAGCTAGGGGTAGACTAAAGTCCAATTAGATAGCTGTGATCAGAGAGCGGGACAATAGGTTAACCATCTTCTCAAGCAGATACAAGATAGATTTGTCAAGTTCTGCTTGACACGATACAGGCATAAGGGCCTAGGGTGCGACAATGCTTTTGATGTGTTCTTGGGTGTCTGAACCTTCTGAAGCTTATGGAGACTCAGGCATGGATCTTAAACAGACCTCTAACACGGGGAAAGGTGAGACAAGCCATGTGATGCCTTGCAAAAGGTAAAGCAGCTGGGACTGGTGGCGTACCAATAGAATTTTATTGGTCCTTGGATGAAACAGACTGATACACACGAATTCCATGTTTAAAGAGGCTATGGAGGAGGGGTAACTCACAGATACCTGCAGTTTGGTTACAATTACCCTTATACATAAGGAGGGAAAAGACCTCATGCAACGTTCAGCATACAGGCTGATTTCACTCCTTAATAGGGATGTTAAGGTCCTAATGACATGACTTGAGGGGGTTCTGCAACTTCTGGTGAAAAATTACCAAACTGGCTTCATTAAGAACAGGCACTTGTACCCAAAGGGGTGGTGGATCTGGCATCTTAGTGTCTTGGGGTGCATGTGTGCTCTTACTGGATGCCAAGAAGGCCATTGACAGGGTGGAGTGGAGTTGTCTAACTTAGAGTCTTTTAGAGACACTGTCAGGCTTCTATATAGGGATCCCAAGGCAAATATTTTAATTAATTGAAGTGCAACTCATGCATTGAGGCTGGCTAGAAGTACTTGGGAGGCATGCCCTCTACCCCCTCTCCTCTTTGCCTTGATAATTGAATCCCCGGCATAGATGATTATAGGGGCAGAGAAGGTTAGAAAGATATTAAAGAGCTTGGAATAAACAACATAAGCTTTCATTGTATGCAGATGATATCTTGCTTTATAAATCCTGGTCAGAGACCTTGATTTCTGCACTAACAAATATTATAGAGGAGTTCTCAGACTTCTCTGGTACAAGGTCAACTATGATAAACCTGAGCTGCTCTGTCTGAGCACTGTCAAGACTGGGGCTCTCAATAGCCTTCCCGATAGAATAGTAACTACACACATCAAGTATCTGGGGTGGTGATTCAGGTGGGGAAGACATTAGAATCCCTGTATAAGCTTAACTCTATGCCCTTAATAAACTCTTGGGAGATTTGCAATGGTAGCAGGGCTTGCTCATCTCTTGAATGGATAGAATAAATCTCATTAAGATGAATGTTTCACCAAGAATCTTATACCCGACCCAAATGCTTCCAATGGGGCAGCACAAAAAAGATATCCAAACCTGAGGAAAAGTCATGTAATAAATTTATCTAGCAGCAACAGCAACCTAAAAATAGTTTACAGAGGCTTAAGATTGCCACGCATAAAGGTGTGATATCCAGATTCTGGCCTCTGCCATCTTGCTTTGCAGACCAGACTCTTTGTGGACTGGGTGAGGGGTCCAAGAGATGCACATTGGGCATCCTAGGATCAGGCAGGGGGAGGCAGAGTCACAGCTTAGCTGAACCCTGGGGGCAGAGGGTGTACAGAACAGTGGATGCTAGGAATGAACTGGTGGACATGATCCTCGAGGCCTTGAAGAAAATACAACATGCCTGTGGAGAGGAGGGTAGGGGAATCTTTTTGGCTTCCATCTACTCTAACCAGGAATTCCTTCCAGGACTGGAAGGGTCAGGATTGCAGTTGTGGGACAGAGGGAAATACACTGTTTGGGAAATATATTTTGTTCTCAGGCTTTTAAGCTCTTTCAGAGACTGGAGGAGGAGGAATTGGGAATCCCACGTATGCATCTGTTCAGATACTTACAGATGAGGAACTGGGCCCAGCAAGTAGACCACCTCCAACCCCAAGACTCTCCACTTCATGATCTTGAGAGTTGCATCTTATAGGCCTGTGGGGACCCTAGCAGAGTCTTAGCCAAGATCTATAGCTGTTTTAGGGAAAGGCTGCCTGACTGATCATTGAAGGTGAAGGCCATATGGAAGAGAGACTTGGGAGTCCATATTCCTGAGAAAACTCGGGTAGAGTTATGCAAATCACATATGGGGCTTACTATCTGTAACTGATATAAAGAGGCCCAGTACAAGTTCTTGGATAGGTTGTATATGTCTTCAGCTATGGTGAGTAAGTTTAACCCAGGCATCTCCCAAATGTGTGGATGATGGTTGCTAGAAAGGAGTACATATATGCATTATTTTTGGCACTGTCATGAGCTCCAGCCTTTCTGGGCTGCTGTAGCACAGTGTATTTCACAGATAATGCAGATTAGGTTGGAAGTGGATCCCTGGGTTATACCTTTTAGGATTGAATCCAGGGAGTGGGAGGACTGGGAGATCTATCCCTGGCAGATCAGAATTATACTGATGATGGCTAAGAGGTGTATCCAAAATAACTGGGTATCACATCCCCATCCCACGGTCCAGCTGTGGAGGGATCTGCTCTTAAATATGTTACAGCTTGATAACTTAACATATGATCTCAAGGGCTGGCTAGAGGGATTTGAGAGGCAATGGGGAATTTATCTTGATTTGCTCTCTCCAACTGAGCAGGCCACAATAAGACTGGACTAGCATCAGTGCCTAAGTCATTTGGGGACCCTATACTGGATAGAATGTTCCTGTTGTGCCAGGATGCTAGAGGATGCTTTATTTGCTACTACACCCTCAGGTGTGATGTGATCTGGGTTACCACCCCACCACAGTCATTATGCCCACTGTGTTCATAAAGCTGTACTTTGAATGCTATAAGATGATTCTTTGCATGTCTGGTTTTGTGTGCTTGCGGTGTTTGTTATTTTAAGGTATCAGCTTTTTATAAATGCTCATGTATATGATATGACTTGTCTTTGTTCTGTTGCAACAAGATGTAATGTGCATGGCTGTATTAATTAGCACATGGTTATGCTGGTGCTGTCTTGTGTTTGGTCTTATTCAAAACTTTTAAATAAAAAGGAATTAAAAAAAATTAGACCAAAGTAACTGAAATTCAAATTTTGGCAAAATTCTATGGAATTTTATTTACAGAAATTCCACAAACTTTCATTAAATTGGAATGGCAATCCTGTCTTAATTCTGATGGCAGAGTCTTACATTACATACGGCTCTGTTCAGCAGTTTATTTATACCACTCCAAAATTGTCTTGGGTTGCCAAGGTTTGCAGTTTGCTGCTTTTTATAGTAGTCAGCCTTTGTTTCATGAATTCCATACTTGTAAGTATTTCTCAGGTGCCTATATTTCTGCTAGTCAAATGGGGAAAAGGTATTTTGTAGAAGGTCCAGGCTGTGTCCCTGGCTTTCAGTTGGGCCAAGAGTATGCAAATTATCTATTTTGAGCTAAGCACCTTGACTCTCCTGCTGGTACAGGGGACATGGATGTCAGCAATGGAGGTGAATTTTGAGACAAAGGGCCCAATTCACAAAGATGACCTTAGAGCGGCGCCAGGTGTGTTGGACACACCATGCGCTAAAGCCCCCTGCATCATCGGCGATGCACCCTATTCTGTAAGGAACACACCATGCGTCAGATGCAGCGCACATGGCGTAAGAATGCACGGTGCATCAAATAAATATCATAGGTGGAACGCAAGGTGCAGGCAGCGCCCAAACGCAAGGAGCGGAGGAATGGCTGAACCATGGAGGATGCAGCAAGAAGAAAGAGGGCAGCCATCCCCAGGGACATGGAGGAAGAAGACTGGGCACTCCAGGAAAAAGAACTTCATGGACTAGGAGACAGACATCCTCCTGGATGCAATAGAGGCCCAGATAGGTGTGACAAAGTGTGAAGAGCACAGCAGCATGATGGGCAATGATGCAACGTCCTGACCCGTGTGTGACACTCAACAGGCAGACCTGCTACTGTCCCGGGGAGGGAACCAGAAGGTACAGACACAGCATCAGAAGGCATGGGATGAGGTAGCCAGACAGGTGAATGCAGTGGCACCCAGCAAGCACAGTGTGAGGGAGCTGCAGAAGTGGCATTGTGACATCAAGTGCCATGCCAAGGAGAAGGCAGCCCACAACAGGCGATGCACAATGGCAACGGGAGGAGGACCCACACAACCACGGCCCCTCTGCAGACATGAGGAACATGTAGTGGCACAGATCAGCATGCGCAGCATACAGGGTGGCACTGAGCTAGACCTATATCGGCAACAACATGCACAAGGTAAGCACCGGGCATGCATGTGGCGGGTGGCACCACTGTGCAGACAGCCGATATGGCACCACCAGTGGAGGCCGATGAACCACGGTGCACCAGGGACCCACAATGGACAGGGACCCAGAGGTCAGGTGCAGAGGGACACAGTGTGACCTGGGCCACCATGCAGAATCAGGAGATGCAGGAGGCAACCCTTCCACTGGGTGCCACAGGCTGGACATGCACTGTGGCACTGGACACATACTGGCACACGGGCACCTGAGGTAATGCACTGTGCACATCTGTCTGTACACCCAACAGGTGCCTGGACAACAGCGACCAGACAACATGCCACAACCAGGCAGGCAACACCACCACAATGCCATGCTGTGACCCACAGTGGCAGTGAAGCGTTGGAGCACAGCAGTCACAACAGCAGTGATGAGGAACAACAGCAGGCAACCAGCAGTGACAGCACAGTGTGCCAGGCCCACAGGAAGGTGACAGATAGTGAGGCAGATGACCAACAGGGAAGTGACACCAACAGCAATGCCATGCCATCCAACAGCAGCAGCAGCACTGTTGGGTATAGCACACCCATGGTCAGAACTGCAGACCAGCACCAGACCACGGTGGACACCCAGCAGCAGGGGGACAGAGGGGATGGCCCTGTGGTGGGACAGGCAAACAATGCATCCACCACTGTAGGCTGCAATGGCCAGGCACACAGCACCACCACACCGAACCATGAAGGTGCAGGTGGGACAGGTGAACATGGTGCAACACCACTGCCACTGGAAGATGACCTTGGGGAAGACCTGTCATGATACTGCCAGGACGTCCTGCTCACCCAGGAGGCAGCACAGCATGAGCTGGCAGGGATACCAGTCATCATACGGGAACACACCACTATACAATAGTTGCACACATGGGACAGCTGCAGCTGACAGTAGCAGATATTCACGCAGCCATCATACACGGGATCCAGGAAGGGGCATGCAAAGCAACACAGACAACAAGGCTACTCCAGGATATACAACTGTGCATCACACACCAAACGGATGCCATAGAATGGCAGACCATGATCATGGAATGCAGCATGGCTCTGCATATCACCCAGACAGAGGCAACAATGGCAATGGCAACAGCACTGCAGGAGATTGCAAGATGCATGCAACAACAAGCAACCAGTGTGGCACCAGGCCCACAGGTATGTCCAGAATGCAATGTGTGGCAGCACAACAGAGGGGCAGTAGACGACCACCACAGTATGGGGAACACAGCCAGCATACAGGATGTGAGACAGGGCCATGAAGGTGCACAGGGCATAGGGCAGCCATTGATGCCTATGGGACAATAGCCAGACACAGTGCTGACACAGCATGTGACATGCACAGCCATGCCCGAGGACAGGGTTGCGGGTGACACAGCAGGCAAACACACAGACAATGGGGAACAGCAGCTGGATGCAATTGCCTCTGAAAACAGACAAGTGGGCCCAACAGACATCAGGGATGGGCTGGAGCCATGCAGTGATGCTGGTGTGGAAGATGGCCATGGCATAGTGGGGCACACACTGCAGGGGGCCATAGCCATAGTGGGGCACAGGAAACAACCACAGTGAAACACCCAGTAACACAGCTGAGGGTGTGCACAGGCACATAGGGGTACTGGAACATGACGGGCACAGGGAAGGGACATCCACCCACCTGTCAGTGACGTGGAGCAGTCCGGACAGACACAGAACAGTACAGTGATAGACAACAGCAAGGACATGCCAACACCCAGTGCAGCACGGAGGTTGGGATAGCACATGACAGCCCGGTCCCGAGGCCACAAGAGGGACCACTCTGAGGCAGGTAGAATGGCCTGTGAAGGGCGGATGGCCAGGCAAGGAGCACCAGCAGCAGCACCTGTTGCAAAGATGGCAGCAGCTGGCAGCAGGACCAGAGTTAGGGGGGAACAACAGCTGCAGTATGTCAGGGACCGCTGCAGCAAAACAGATACCCCCAGTGACACGGCATCATTCACAGAGGTACAGGGTGCACACAGTGCTGCCTTTGACGGAGGTGCAGACAGGGTGTGCCATACTGCAGGATGCTGCACAGAGCAGCATAACGGCGGTACAGCCACCATGCACTGCACAGAGTGAGACACTGGACACCTTGGGCTGGAAGGGGAGGCCAGCACACACACACCGGTGGGGTGCACGCAGCATGCCAGACATGCACATCGGGGGGGCCAACCAGCGATGCTGGCCACCACAAAGCAATGGTCCAGTGCACACACCAGACCATGGCCAGGGACCCCAACACAACACACACCACACATGGATGTGCAGGTGCATGTGCCATGCGTACATGTGCTGCATGCACCAGTACCCCATATCCCCTGTACAGTGCCTATGGCCATGGCACACCCCGCCATGGCACTGCAGCATGGGACACGCACACAAGCCTGCATCCCCAGAAAGTGGCAGCCCCCCACATGCCAGCGATATGCACACTGCCATCCCAGATGGCACATACTGGACACCTGCACAGCCCACAATGCCAGCCCTGGGATCAGTTGCATGCAACCGGGTGTGTACACCATGGCATGCCACAGACCGCTCACACTGCGCACCCACACCCGTGCACCACCAACCACCGCCAACCAGACAAGCCCCCCCATGTGACCAGTGGGGGCAGTGGGTGCACACACCATGGTGTGGTGCACCAGCACAGACATGGCCCCTGGCACACATGGCAACATACCTCTCATTGGTGGTGCCATGCATGCCCCCACACCCAGGTGCATGGCCTGTACAGAACTGTTGTCTCCCCACCACACAAGGGGCTCCACATACCACTCAGCACCACCACTCACACACACTACCCACCGTGGGGCACACCACCACGGCAGCCATACAGAGCTGCGCACTGCAGTCCACTGGGTGGGCCCTGTGGTATGCCACATACCATGAAACACCACCCGGCCCAACACGCCTCGTACCGACACATGCATGACACATGCAGACCCAACCTGCAGGGTCCCACCTTGCTGACTGGTGGTTTGGCTTAACCGCTGTGGCATGCCACTGTGGAACTAAGAGGGCCCCAACACTGGGTGGCACAGGCCCACAGGGATACAGAGTCCTGACACTGTGCCCAGCGTGTCGCATTAACGATACCTGTGGCACAATGCGGTGCATTCCACATGTTGTTGGACAGAGGTCCCTGTTGTCCATATGGTGCCCTGCGCAGGCCCTGTGGGCTGGTACCCACACATTGGCTGGCACCGGCCAGTACACAGCATAGGCAGGTGATGAACATGCACAGTACAGAATGACACACAGACACAGCTTGCACATGAAACAACAATGTATTAGGAAAACATAAGCAAAACACAACACCAACACAGATAAGGTGATCCAAGAGGTACACAATGCAATGGGCACAGCTTCACACACAGCAATAGTCTTACAATGGTGATGCAATTAACTGCATTGCATGCTCAGTTACTATATCTCTGAAGTCCCAGTGACCTATGTCCATACTACCCTATAAACCCTGTCCATGGCATGTCTGCAGTTGCATGAGGGGGGCCAGGACAATATTGCACTCACATGCCCGCCACGCAATGTCCACCAGTCTGGTCCAGGTAATCCAGCAGGTCTTGCACTGCATCATGTAGGTTGATCAGCAGCCTTGCCATGGGTCTGATGCACAGGCTGAGTCCCTGGGCAATGTCACGGAGGGTGTGTGACTGGGGCTGCATGTCGTCATCACTCCTCATGTCCTTGTCTGACGACTTGTCCCTTTCAATCCTGGGCTGCCCTGGACCATGTTCAGGGGTTGCATCGCCACCGCCATGCATGGGGGCATCCCAGTCCCCAGTCTGGTCAGCACCTGCCTGGCCAGCTGTACCACTGGTGTCCCTGTCTATTGCCATGTCAGCCATGTCACCTGCTGTAGGCAGTCCCACAGCACTGTCACCTGGCCCTGCATGCTGATGATGCTCCTGTCGATCACCCAGGACATCCTTCACCCTCCTCATCTGTTGCATCCTCCACACTATGCTGTGGTGCCACCTGTTGCCTGCCCTGGGCCATCATCCGGGTCCTGGCTGTGTACGCCCGTGCATCGCTCCACTTCAGGCATCACATTGCCCACTCCAGGGAATGCCGCCGTGCATCCCAGCCCTGCTGCCCACTCCTCGCACCACCATCGGCACCTGGAAAACAATGTGATAGCCTGTGAGTGCACCATGCACCCATGCACTGTTTAACTGCATGTTGCCCAGACCACCAACGCCCGGTAGGCCATCACCATGCCATGCCATGTCATGTGTTGCATGGGCTGTGATATGCACCGACCATGTGTGGGGCACACACCCACACATGTGTCCATGGTGCATGTGCCCTACCAGCAACCACCAGCCACGGCCACCTGTGCTGGCCCTGCCAGTGCATATATGTGTGTGTGTGTGTGTGTGTGTGTGTCTGTGTGCCTACACAGCAGCATACATGTCATGACTGCTGTACCCCTACCTTGGTGATGTTGCTCTCTGTGGGGTCCTCTGCCATGTCCATCCAGTCCGGGTCCCCTGGGCCTGCCCTGGCCTTTTGCGTCTCTGCCCTCTCCTGCAGGGACATAATGGTATGTGACATCATCAGTACCCATCTGTGCAGTCAAGGTTACTGTAGTGTGCTGTGTGTCATACATGTTACTGGTGTCACATACCTGACCGGCGTAGCCATCCTCCATGCATCTGGACATCTGACTCTCATGCCATCCTCCTCAGGTGGGCAAGGAGCCACCCTTCCCTCCAGGCCAGGTCATTCCATTGGTGTCTAACCTGCCGCATGGTCCTCCTGATTCCAGACACTGCCTGGAGCCTGCTGCCTATGGTGGACCACACCCTCTCCCTGTCTGCTGGGCTGGACTGCGTGCTCCCTGTGGGAACAGCACTCTGCTCCACTGCTCAGCCAGGCTGATAAGAAGCACTGTCTCATCATCGGTGAAATTAGGTTCCTTGCTCCGGCATGCCATTGCAACTGGGACTGCCACCTGCTGTTTGCCCTTGTGACTGTTTTACTCCCTTGCCTCCCTCTGCAGTGTATTTGGAGCTGTGTCCTGTGCTGCACTGTCCTGTACAGCCTAGCATGTGCTACTGAAGCCCTGCATGTGCTGGTGGCTCAGCTCCATGTGTTCCCTGCTTTCCCCCACCAGTCACACGCTGTGATGCACATGCGACACAGCATGCGTTGGCATGCAGCATGCAATGCACTGTGCTTTACGTATGGGATAACTCTATGCAAGTAGTGTTGCTGTGGCTGCCACACAGTGTGACATGTGTCCTCCCATTGTTGATGCACAGCACAACCTGCAGTGCATTGGTTGTCATCCCCTCGTCTCTGCACACTGTGCTTGTGCAGGGTACCACGGCTGTGCTTGGGGGGGGGTATGCCTCCAGTGACACTGTGCCAGTCCTCATGGTGTGCCCTATGTGTGTGCCACAACACAACCATGTCCTGCAGCCTCAGGTGCACTGCACCCACCCATGTGCAACATCTGCAGCTGTGCTGCATGGTGTGTGCAGCCTCCCACCCACGCTGTCCTCCGTATCCCTGTTGTGCCTACCTCTGGTGCCCACTGCACACTGACATTGCATGTTGGCACCAGCACCAGTGTGCTGCATGCCACATGACCCTGGTGCCATTTCCATCACATGCAGACTATGCTGCCTAGCGCTGTCGCTGCTGTGCATGAGACCCCACACATCCCTCCATCCCTACATTTCACTGCTCATCCACATGTCACTCCTGCTAGCAATGGACACCCGGCCGCTCATGCTGCTGTCCGTGTCACTGTGCATTGCATTGTCTGGGGTGGCACATAGGCAATGGGCACATCTGTGTCAACTGTGCTACCACTGCCTGTGTGGTAGCCCAGTTGACGACACCTCCATATCGCCACAGCTTCTCCGGTCCTCCTGCAGTGTGTGCTCTCCGTGGTGGTCCCTGGGTTCCTGGCACTGCTTTGTTGTTCCCTGCAATGCCATGGCACTGCTACCCAGTGTGCCCATTGTGTGTGCCATTGCTGCATGCCTGTGGTCTTCCCATGGTCTCGAGGCTCTGGTCCATAGCCAGTACACAGCATGGTGGTGTTGGCGTACCTGTGTCCGTGCACACTGTGCATGCTGTTGTGTGCTCATCCAAAGTGTGACACAATGAGCTGCGCTCACATTCATTGTCCAGTTAGTGTGTGTTGTGCCTGACCTTGTTGTCTCCAGTCATAGGCAGGCCTCGCTGCCTCCACCTCCTCCTCCCCCGCAGTATCATCATCCTTGCTGGGTGCCTCCTCATCCTCTGCCAGTGGTGTGCCATGTTCCAGTGCTATTTTGTGCAGCACGCAACATGCTATGAACAGTTTGCATGCCATTACTGGTGTATACTGCAGTGCACCCCCTGATCTGTCAAGGCACTGGAGCCTCATCTTGAGGATGCCAAATGTGCTCTCTATCACACTGCGTGTTGCTGTGTGGGCATTGTTGTACCGTTGCTCTGCTGCACTCAGTGGATGCCTCACTGGTGTCATCAGCCAGGGCTGTTGTGGGTATCTGCTATCACCTGTGGGAAGGGGGGTTGTAGGTTAGTGTTGTGCCCCACATGCATCCCATGCCCACCCATGATGCATGTGTCTGTGTGTGCCTTACCAATCAGCCAGTTGTCTGTGAGTGTCCCACTCTGGAAGGCCTCACACACTCCACAGTTCCTGTAGATGTACACATCATGTGTGGACCCTGGGTACTGTGCCACGACATCGAAGATCTTGCACCTGCTGTCACAGATGACCCGTACATTCATGGAATGGAAGCCCTTCCGGTTGACATAGGTCTCTGGTTCATCCAGTGGTGCCCTTATGGCAATGTGTGTACAGTCTACTGCACCAAGCACACATGGGAATCCTGCTGTGCTGTAGAACCCCTGCTTGATTGCCAGTTGCTTCTGGGTGTCTGTGGGTAGGTGGATGCATTGGTGTGACCTGTGTACCAGGGCATCCATGACTGCCCTCATGCACCGTGATATGGAGGGCTGTGAGATGCCCATGGTGTCGCCACTCAGAGTCTGGAATCCGCCAGTGGCCATTACCCATAGGGCTGCACATACCTTCACCTCTATTGGTATGGCATGGCCTCTCTGGGTCCTGCTTCTCAGGTCGGCATCAAGTTCCTGGCATAGCTCTGCTATGGCTGCCTTGCCAAGTTGATATCGTGTGATGTACTGCTCCTTGGTCAGGTCCGTGTGGGCAGTGCGTGGCCGGGTTACATGCATGGCATGCCTCCGGTGTCTGGGTTGCTGCTGTCTGTGCACCTGCTGTGCAACCTGGTGGGCACATCACCTATGGCATTGCATGGCCAGCTGTATGCCCAGTAGGGCCTGTGGTGCTTACATCCTTCTGGCAGTCATCTGACTCTGTCCTGCTGCAGTCCTGTGTCTCAGTCCTGTATCACTACCCTGCCTCTTCCCTTCCTTTTTCTAAGTCCCCTTAGATCAGCTCTGTGTGGTGTAGCAGGTGTTTGAAATCTGATGTTTGGGGCACCTTTGTGAATTGCACTCCTGCTTCCTGCATGTCTGACCCCTGTCGCAACGCACCATGAGTCAAGGTGCTAGCTGCCATCTGGCACTGTGCTGGTGCATGGGGTGCTTGACACAGCGGGTCTTTGCATTCACGCATGGTGCATTTGTAAATCCCATCTTGCTTGCGTCTTGGCTCAGCATGTTGCTTGCGTCCTGCTGCTTGGCTCATGCACCTTGCATCTTGGTGCAGCATTTGGGAATCGGGCCCAAAGAAACCAAGAGTGGGGTTGAGATCAGTAACAAGTCTAATAGGGGACTAGTCAACACCAGCTAAAGTATTTCTTAAGGCAGTAGACTAGAACCTTGAGCCAATGACATTTTTCTTTTCCCTAATTGGCTCATATTGGTGCCACTTTATGCTAGTTCTTGAAACAGGAATAAGATGCCTAAACCATAGTGAATTTGTAAACATTTTGAAGATTATAGCAACTTTCAATTGATTCGTTAGCTTATTGCAGGTGTCAGATTTTTTGGGAACCCCAAGGCTTTTGGTCAGGATGTAGGTAACCAGATCCAAATCTTCTTTGAACGATGAGGTTACACGTCCACAGGTGGAGAATCTGAACCCCTCTAGAACCCCTCACATACCACTATAAGCATCTAGAAAATTATAAAGCCTGACACAGTGTGTGGAGTGCATGCCAAAAGAACTGTTGTGCAGTCCATTCTCTGAAGCCTGAGGGGTTGCTTTGTATCAGATCACACTTATCACCTCCATCCCTCCCCACTGTATGCCACACATTCAGAAAAATATTTGTATAGATGATTTACTCTTTCATTCCACAAGATGGCAGTAGAAGCATTAAAAATGATATGCTTTAATGTTAAAAATTAGGATAAAACTTGTCCTGATTTTCTCCGGACAGACCTGATTTCGTAGCTGTGTCCTGCAAAAAATATGAAAATACTACATTGTCCTGACATTATAGTAGAAAACATATTTTCTAACTTTCCTTTAAGTGTTGCAGAAAACTACAATACATCAGCTAAAATACCTTGAAATGATAAGAAACCATAGGAACAAATAAACAAGCTACAACACTTAGTCTTAATTCTGATTATTTTAAGAAAACAAGAGTTTTGAATTGGTGTTGTTTCATACTGCCCTGTGAAAAATCATGTTTTAGTAAGAAATGTCACACTTTGGTCTTCTTAAAAAGTGGTAACCCTAAAAAGGCTTCATAATCCAGCAAAAAGGAATTAGGGTTTGAAATGGGTTAAAAAATAGGTTCCGGGATAATATCTCTTCAGGAGATTCACCTCTTATTTCTGGAGCATGATGAGTTAGAAACAGATTATTTCTGAGAAGTATACTAGTCTTCTCATCTGTCAGGAAGTTGACAAGGTATTGTTACTGTCATGCCTTGAACTAATCTATTTATTACATTCACTTGCGTGCATGTGCAAGGAACGTCTTGGGAGAATGGGACACTTTGGAGGTGTGCCCCCCTGCAATCCCTGCTCCATTGAGCAGGCGTGGCAGTCCTGCTGTCGGACTGATTGCTGTGTGTGACAGCTGTGGTCTTCTCTTCAAAGAAAACCACGCTGTCATACACAGCACGGCGTCCACGCCCGCCCGCCCCCAAATCTTTGCTGCCTGCGCTGGGAGCCCACGCCAAGCGTGGCCAGCGTCCCGCATCGTCTGCCGGCCAGGGGTGCCCAATCCCCAGTCGACTTCACTGTCCCTCCTCCCCATGCTATCGCCGCAGGGGTGCCCAATCCCGGCCGGCTTCCCCCCCAGTACAAGGTGCCACGCTGGGAGCCCACTCCAGCATGGCAAGTGATGCTGGCCGGCGGGGGTGCCCAATCCCTGTTGGCTGAACACCCCCAACCGTCCTTGTGCCACGCTGGGAGCCCACCCAGCGTGGCAAGCGCTCCACATCGTCATTAAAAAAAAACCTGTAAAGAAAAATGGTCCCAAGTAGTCTCCTGGCCCCCTCCCACAACCTGCACCCACCCACTGCGCACCCTGCCTCCCCACACCCCCTCACCCCATACTTACCTCCGGAGCTCGGCGCGACGATCTTCAGTGGACCGGGAACATGTCTGCACTCTTCAAAGCCGACCGCGAATTGAGGAAATGCTGGTAAGCTGTATAATGGGCTTGATAGGGTTTTTCAACTTTACTGCATATCTCAGGGCATTTTTGGAATTTTTGCACCAATTTTCAACATGGGTTTTGGGCCCCTTCTCATGAATGATGTCACTGTCATGGCGTTATCTGGGCCCGACAGTGACATCATTCTGAGAAGGGTCCAAATTCCATGTGTTATTTGATGCAAATTCTAAAATTCCTAAATGACTGTTTACTGACGATGCGTTGCGCGGTTCACGCGAGGCTCGTAAGTTCGCGAATTTTCAATATTTTCACTCCAGATTTTCAACATTACCATTTTACCACACCTTCTTATGAGTAGTACAGCTGTCATTTTCACATCTCACCCAAATGTGTGTTTCCATCATGTAGCGCACAATGGGCGCAGTCGGTGTCGTGAAATCAATGTACAGGACAAATTAAGAAAATCACAGTGACACTGTTCATGAGCAGAGGTCTTAAAATGGCAATGTTGAAAATTTGGTGAAAAATTCCTAAAATGACTGTCTTACGGCGTGCATTGCGCAGTTCCTATGCACGCCATAAGTTTGCGAATTTCAATATTTTCACTACAGATTTTCAACATTGCCATTTTACCACACCTCCCGTGAGCAGTACAGCTGTTATTTTTCACATCCTGACCAAAATGTTTCGACTTCATGTAAGCGCATAATGGCGCAGTCAGTGTGCGAAATCAATGTATGGGACACATTAAGAAAATCACAGTGACACTGCTCATTATCAGAGGTCTTAAAATGGCTATGTTGAAAATTTGGTGAAAAAATTCCTAAAAGTGACTGTTTTACGAGCGTGCGTTGTGCAGTTCACACGCAGGCTCGTAAGTTCTCGAATTTTCAATATTTTCACTCCAGATTTTCAACATTGCCATTTTACCACACCTTCTTATGAGTAGTACAGCTGTCATTTTTCACATCTCACCCAAAACGTGTTTCCGCCCATGTAGCGTACAATGGCACAGTCGGTGCGTGAAATCAATGTATGGAACACATTAAGAAAATCACCATGACACTGTTCATTAGCAGAGGTCTTAAAATGGCTATGTTGAAAATTTGGTGAAAAAATTCCTAAAACGACTGTCTTCACAGTGTGCATTGCGCGGTTCTATGCTGCGCTCGTAAGTTTCTTAATTTCAATATTTTCACTCAAATTTTCAACATTGCCATTTTACCACACCTCCTATGAGCAGTACAGCTGTTATTTTTCACATCCTGACCAAAAGCGTGTTTCGCCCATGTAGCGCATAATGGCACAGTCGGTGTGTGAAATCAATGTATGGAATACATTAAGAAAATCACCATGACACTGTTCATTAGCAGAGGTCTTAAAATGGCTATGTTGAAAATTTGGTGAAAAAATTCTAAAATGACTGTTTCTGAGGCATGCGTTCGCAGTTCACATGCGGCTTCGTGGGATACCGAATTTTCAATATTTCCACTCCAGATTTTCAACATTGCCATTTTACCACACATTCTTATGAGCAGTACAGCTGTCATTTTTCACATCCTGCCCAAAACGTGTTTCCGCCCATGTAGTGCACAATGGCGCAGTTGGTGTGCGAAAGCAATGTATGGGGCACATTAAGAAAATCACAGTGACACTGTTCATGAGCAGAGGTCTTAAAATGGCTATGTTGAAAATTGGGTGAAAAAATTCCTAAAAATTACTGTTTTACAAGTGTGCGTTGCGCAGTTCCTACGCATGCTCGTAAGTAATTTTCAATATTTGCACTCCAATGACTTCCAAATACCTAAACAGCACATAGAAGCAAGCAACATTCGGCACTGACAAATGCTTGTACTTCTTTGTCACTGATTTTTTTAAGCCATGTCAAAGTGCCAAATACTACTGCAAATACCTGCAAGCGAGCGTTCGGCATTGACAAATGCTTGTTAAATGGTAGGTTGGTCAGGATACTAAAGAGTGTTGTGTTTTTGTTAAGGAGATTAAGATGATAACTCACAAAATGCTCCTTAATATACATGATCCCGCAGGGCCCCTATCCTTTTTTTACTAACCTACTAGACATTCTTATTTCTCAAATTGACAAACTTCTTTTAACCCTTACAATACTACAGTATATAAATGTCCAGAATATATGCATTCAAACATGTTCAGCTTAGTGGGCAGGGATTTCAAATTACATTCTAAGACTGAGACTACTGACATAGCAACAGTATCACAGTAATTCAAAGCTGAAATGAATGCTACTGTACAGTAGATCCATCATGTCCACCCCCCAACCAGGCTTCATTAGAATGGATGGAAAATGAAGCAAATTGTGCACAAACATATGCTAATTCATGTGGATTATCTATCCTCTCTTCTATGCAGATTTTATATCACTTACATGATTTCAGCCAGTCAGTGCACAGTGTCACTGTATTTCTCAACCTGCGTACAGTAGTCTCTCCTGCAGGAACATTAGGAGTGGTGTCTTCCACTTCGGCCAGGGAGTGGGCAGCTTTACCTTTTGAGATTACAAAAATATATATGCTTAAAATTTATAATAAATCCTTTTGCAAACTCAAGTGATTTATAATAAATTACTGGGGCTGTTGAGACCACGTGATGCAGTGCTCTGAGTAGCAGCTCTCCACGACTGCTCCCTCCACCCGATGAATAATTCTCTTCTAAAACTAAACAGCCTAAAACAGTTTAATTTTTGCACCGAGTGCCAGCTAATACCCTGAGGCAGTTCCTTGGGCACAGTTATGGAAGTGGAGATGTGTCTGACTTTGCCAAGGCACACACCCCTGGCGATCCCGGAGAAAGCCACTAAATGGTTACATGGGAGTTTCCTTGCCCTTATGCAGGCTAGAGACAAGTGCTGGGCCCACTTCAAATGCTCCCTTGATCAGACAATTTTTCAACAATATAGAAAACTCAGAAATGAGTGCAAAAAAGCTATTAGGGCAGCAAAAAGTGACTTTTGCAAGTCCGCCCTACTTAGCTCTGCCAATGATCCACGAAGGTTCTGGAGAAACATAAAAACCCTTGTCAGTGGCTCCTCTAACTCTGGGGAATCTGACATGATTATTGGATGGGTCTCCTTCAACAATCCATATACAATTGCAAATGCTCTTAATTCCCACTTCTCTGACCTATCAGCACTTTCCTCACTCTCCCCTCCTGATGAGAGTACTAGTGGCCCCTCAGCCCCTGCCTGTCAAGAGTCTCACTCCTCCCGACCATTATTCTTTCTCAGGGCTGTGACAGACTTGGAGATGCTGAGACTCCTCTCCGGGCTCTCCCAGCACTCCAGTGCTGGCCTTGATAACCTGGAGCCCAAGCTCCTGAAATTAGGTTCCGCTCACATCGCCTCCCCAGTGGCCCACATTCTCAGCCTGTCCCTTGCCATGGGGGTTATTCTGGACATCTGGAAGGTGGCCAGGTTGTCCCTGTACTGAAGCAGTGTAATCCCAAAGTTCCGGACAACTATCGCCCATCGCCATCCTATTGGCTATTAGTTAGCTCCTTGAAAAGCTGTGGCTGAACAACTCTCAGAGTACATTCAGGCCTACGAGTTGCTGTCCCCAGCCCAGCATGGATTTCACAAAGGTCACAGCACAACCACAGCCCTGGTCTCTGTCTCATCCAGCATCAGAGCAGCCATGGACCAGGGGAAACTCTCTGGAGTGATATTCATTGACTTGTCCAAGGCCTTTGACCTTGTAGATCATGCACTGCTCTGTACTCAGATGCGGTCCCTTGGCCTGTCCCCCCCTGCTCTGAACTGGTTAACCAGCTACCTGCAGGGCAGAGTACAGCTGACCAAATTCAACAAAGTCCTCTCTGATCCCTCACCGGTAATCTCAGGCATTCCTCATGGCTCGGTCTTGGGACCCCTTCTCTTCTCCCTCTTTGTTAATCACCTCCCAGCCATAGTAACAAACTGTAGTGTCACCCTTTATGCTGACGATCTGGTTATCCTGGCCCACTCCCGGGACACTGTGACCCTCAACCATCACTTGTCTGAGGACTTTAATAACATTTATGAAATGGATGTTAGAAAAGCAGCATTCTGATTGGCTGCTAGGAGCGTGCTAATCTGTCTAACACCATGGGAAAAGGATCAGGCTGTGCCAAGCTACGGCAAGTGGACATTGATATGGGTGATGCTGCCCACTCAGAACCTTCAGAAATGAAAATGGAGCCATCTTGTTTCTGGCATAAGTGGTGCCAGCCTAACTGTAAATAAATGAATAAATCTGACCTCTTTTTCCATTGACCTTGGTCTTTGAAGGTTTCTGTTATACATGCAACATGTAAACAAGCGAAAAAATAAAAAAAAAAGTGCCTCAACCTGTCTCCCAGCCCGCTTGCTCACTCTCTGTCTGAATTGAAAAGCGCTCCCACTTCCAGCCCGCTCGCTTCGATTGCAGATTACAGCCCATGCTCGCTCGCTGTCCGTCCGAATTGAAAAGTGCTCCATCATGCTCAGTAGTGCACTGTCTCTTACATCATGGCTACTTACTCAAAAAATGGCCACACGGTGCGCTCTCTCTCTCTCTCTCTCTCGTAATCGCATGCCCTATTTTTCACCTTGCTGATGCAATTAGTCTCTCATTCTAAAAACGGTTGCATGTCTCTCTATCTTGCGCTTTCTTTAAATAACAAAACAGCACCATATAGTGAATAACAACATTATGCAACTGACTGCAAAAGTGTGATGGACTCCATGACAAAGGGAGGTGGGGGTGAATACTGTCATGACAACCATATGTAACTACAGAAGCCTTTGTAGGACAAAATTTCTTAAGTCAAAAAAAAAAACAGTAGGCGGAGGAACTAGTTTCTTTAAAACCAAGACAAACATTAAACTTTTTCCCTTTTAAATACTATACATTTTAGCTATCACATACATCTGTATTTTTGATAGCCATTTTATAAGTGCAATAAGCCACTCCAGAGTCTGTGTGTTAGACACTTTAACACACGGCTAGGAGGCTGGATGCATTTGGCTGGTGGCCTCGTGCCTCACTACACCTCCTAGCCGTGTGTTAAAGTGTCTAATGAACACCCTGTTGTGCCTTATTGCTTACTCAGTCCTGGGTAACCAAACACAAGTTGGTCCTCAACCTGAAAAAAACGCAGGCTATGCTATTTGGATCATCAGCCAAGACAAAAGCCTCTCTAGCCCCTTTGCATACCAGTTGTGCGGATGGAGCTCCCCTCCTAACTGTGAACTCCATCAAATACCTTGGGGTGACACTTGACCCCCAATTGGACCTAGGGAGTCAGATCCTAAATGTCTGTAGAACTGTGAACTGTAAATTGGGTCTGGCCTATAGGGCCAAAAATAACCTGACACCTGCTGCTCGTCTGGCACTTGCTAGAGGTGTAATACTTCCCTCCCTTAGCTATGGTCTCCTCCAATTTCCCTGTACCTCCAAAGCTCTTCTTACTCGATGGCACACAATGTACAATAACATCTGTCGCTTTGCACTGGCAACCCCCGTCTCACCCATCATTGTGAGCTTTATGATAAACTAGGTTGGCTTTCCCCAACCAATCGCCTGAACTTTGGGCTGGGATGCCTCGTGGGTAAAGTCATTGGAACCGGCACCTCCCCCCCGGGGCTGGCACAGCTTCTCTCACCTCCTGACCCCTCCTCCTACCCTCTCATGTCCCAGGGTCCTGGGATGCTAAACGTACCCCTCACCCGAACCTTTATGGGAGACAGGGACTTTGTTGCATGTGCTCCTAGGCTCTGGAACTCCTTTCCTGACCATGTTCGTTCCGCCTCCTCCCATCAGAGCTTCCAGAAGTCCCTGTGGGGGTATCTGAAGCTGGCCTCAGCTTGGTGAGTGTCCCAAGCCTCCCTAGCCTAATGGTACTTAGAGCCCAACTGTTCTGAGGACCTGCTAATGATCTTTGGTCATTTCTCCTGATCCAATTCTCTCCTAGGCATCTGACTGCACTATGTATGTTCCAGACTATATATGTTTGATTATATGTACTTTTTTAATTTCTGTCACAGCAGTTCACTCTATGCCTTACCGTTTTGTGACTCAATGCATTTTGTTACTCAATGTACTTGCTTTACTTGGTGTTATGTTCTGATGTATCTATATTACTTGTTGTACTCTCCCTGGTCATTCCTGAAAAATAGGCATATAACTTGTCTAGTGTACCTACCTGGTTAACAAAAACTAAATAAATAAATAAATAAAGCCAGCAAGAGATCCAAGGCCCAGTCAGGCACCACCAGAAGATCCAGTACTGCTACCACCGCTCAGACCTCGGAGGCCACTCTGCTCATACTTGATCACTTCCTCACAGAATTCCAGCCTTTTCATGAGGAACTATGATCCCTCACCTCTGAATTTAAACAGATGGCTATAGCTCTTGAAGATATCTCCATGAGGACGGCGGACAATGAATCGCACCTGATATCCCTGGAGAAGAGGGCTGAGTGGATGACCAGCTAAACAGTGGATAACAGGCACCAGATCAAGAAGTTAGAGGCCAAAATCAAGGATCTCAAGGGTAGAAGTCGAGAAACAATGTTGTGTTAATTGGTCTCCTGGAGAAGGAGGAAGGGACCAGCACTATTCTCTTTATTTAGAAGCTCATTGAGAAGTTAGTGGGTCCCTCTCCTTATGGTGCTGCATACACCATTGAGCACACACACAGAGCCCTCAGGCCGATGCCACCACCTGGTTCCTCTCCACGTCCCCTTATTTTTAAGTTTCTGAACATTCAAGAAAAATAACATTTCTTGGGCAAAGTTAGAGACCTGCAGGAGATTCAATGGGAGGGATCCAGACTCCATGTCACCCAGAACTTGCCAGTGTCAGGCAGACAATGCAGGACCCAATTTCACCCCATTGTATCAAAATTGATAGCTGCAGGGGTGAAATTCAGGATGGGGTACCCGGCACGATTGCAGGTACAGATTGCAGGATCTTGGACCACCTTTGAAGAGGTAGAAGTGGCTCAGACAGCTCTGAAAGCAGCCTTCCCGGATTTGTTCCATGCCCGCTGATCGGGGCCAGTTTTAGGAATGTTCTGCCCTGTTCAAAAAGAAGAGAAGAGACTTTCCTATGTGAATTTGATCTATGAAATAGTGGTGGCCCTAGTGTCCCCCAGGAGCATGCATTTCCGCTCAGAGTTGCTAGACATGCTTTCTATGCAGTGAACTTCAGCCTGAGGCCGTGTGGCCGACTACTCATTTTCCCCCAGAAGTGAACTTTATTTTGATCACAGCCTGCAATAGACAGCAAGCAGAGAGAGCCTTCAGTCATGAAGTTCCCATTGTCTGGATGCAAGGACTCAAGATAAGATTCCTCAGATGTGAAGAGACTGTATTTTTTCTTTCAGGACATTACATGGCTATCTTATGCTGTGCAGGTTATAAACTGGTTAACAAGAGGGCTAATTTTTATTTAACATTGTTTGAACTATTTGGGGATGTTGCTTTACTATTATTCTATTTTAAGACTTGGGACATGATCACCCCTGAGACATTGGACACAGTCCATCCTCGCTGAGGCCCCGCTGAAGAACTAAGGTTTCTTTGCAAGACTGTTAGAGTATTAATTAGCATATTCAACTGTTTTAGCACATATAATGAATGTTTGTTCAACATGTTTCTACTTTATTTGAACTTTGTCCTTCAGGAATCGTTCAATGTTTGGAACGTCACTTTAGAATAACGCCAACTGTTTTGGGCTTTAAAACTTTGCAAATCAGTGAGAGGAAGGGGTGAGATTGAAACTGGGCTACTGCTAATCACAAACTGTACTAGCTTTATGTTGGTAGGGAAGGATGGGAGTTTTTGTTGGCTGTAAGGAATGGGAAAATATTTGGGGTCGGGTTTAAAGGTGGGCGTGCGTGGGGAGGGTCTGGGGACGGAGGGAGGGAGGGTCAGAAGGGGAGAGTGCACACCATTTCTATAGGTCTGTTTTGAGTGCAAGGCTATCAAGGATCCTATATGGCCCCTGTACACTTTTTGAGCCTCCCATTTTTGTCACTGTCCCTAATCTAAGGGGTGATGGCTAGACCAATAAATGCCATATCCTGGAATATAAAGGGGCACGCCAGAAAGGGAAAAGATACCAAATCCTGAAGCATCTGCAGAACCTTACAGGGGACATAGCTTTGCTCCAAGAAACACACCTGAAGGAGCATGAAGGGCTGCAGTTCCGTACACAATATTTTGGGCAGGTGTTTGCTGCGGGGGATAGTACACAAAGTCATGGGGTGACCATACTTATTCCACGCAATATCCCATTTCAAAGTATTCAATATATCAAGGACCCACTCGGCAGGTATATCCTAGTTAAAGGCATGTTAGACAGGGCTGAAATTGTGTTAGGCAGTATCTATGGTCCTAATGCTGACTCCCCTTTTTTTTTCACGGATCTGATTTTGATTATGTTCCCCCTTGCTCCAATCCCCTTAATTTTAGGAGGAGATTGGAACCTCCCATATGACCCTGCCATGGACAGATTGGAGCGGCATTGATCCGGCCTGTCCCTGGCTCAGTGGGCTTTGAGAGATGTTGGACCTACTTGGCCTTTGAGACCCCTGGAGGATCCTACACCCAACGATTGAACATACATGTTTCACTCTGCAGCCCTACGGCATGGCTTCTCCTATCGACTACATGTTGATCAGTCAAAGTCTATTGAGCGTGTCCTGGATCTGGAGGTGGAATCTGGAGTCATCTCCAACTACCAAGCGGTCACTTGTAGACTCTCATTGACTCCAGTCTGTTCTAAGGAGTCCATATGGAAGCTTAACAATCAGCTCCTGAAAGACCCCAGCCTGGTCAAACATCTAGAGCAATACCTCGACCAGTTCACTCAAGATATTCAGGGCACTGCAAGGCCTGACATGGAATGGGGGCACTAAGTGCTTTATAAGGGAGAGTTAATTAAGCTCACCTCTGCCAGGAAAAAGGAAAGGGAAAATGTTGCATCGTCCTTTCCCAAATTAGGGAGCTACAGTCCCGTCTCTCAGAACCGACAGACGACCAGACACGTTAATAACTGGTCAAGTTGAGGACACACTACAATGACCTCTTGAGGGACAAAGTCGAATTGGCCATATTAAAAACAAGGGCTACATATGTAGAACAAGGGGGAGAAGGCTACGCTTGCTGCCGTATGAGTATGCCAACAAGAGGAGTCTAGGGTTGTTACGGCAATCCACTCTTCCTCATCAGGGTCCCTTATGACAGAGCCAAGGGATATTACACTCAAGTTTGAGGAGTATTACTGTAAGTTATATAGTCCGATGCCAGACAGACCTTCTCAACAGGTGGTCGATGACTACCTAGTCCATCTTCCACTACCCACACTCTCTAGCCCACACTGCAATTTGCTCATGGCACCTATTATGGAAGCAGAGGTATTGACAGCCATCCAGGGTCTTTCTGCAGATAAAACACCAGGCCCTGAAGGGTTCTCCCCCAACTTTTACAAGGCCCTCATGCCCAAATTAGTTCCCTGGCTCTACAGACTATTCCTCCATTTTCTTAATTTAGAGAATTCTGACTCCCAGCTTTTTGAAGCTCTTATCATAATACTCCATAAGGCAGGGAAAGACCTGTGCTTTGTTACGAGCTATAGGCCAATCTTCCTGCTCAACTGTGACATTAAAATTCTGGTCAAGCTCCTAGTGGACCGATTGAGCAATGTGCTCCCTTCTCTCATTGGAGTAGAACAAGTAGGATTCATGAAGGGCAGGTCTTCTGTGGATCATCTACAGAAACTGGCACACGTTTTCTCTACATCCAGGGATGCCACCTACCCTGCTGTGTTGGTCTCTCTGGATGCAGAGAAAGCTTTCAACCGGGTAGAGTGGCAGTTTATGTTCAGTACCCGAGGTCATTTTGGCTTCCCCAACCGGTTCATCACCTGGATCCAAGCCTTATATACCCAACCCAGTGCTTGTATATACTGCAACAGAGTTTTCCCTAATTTCCCTTTACTGGTATGAGACAGGGGTACCCCTTCCCTCTCTTGTTTAGAAACATAGAATTTGATGGCAGATAAGGACCACTTGGTCCACCTAGTCTGCCCATTTTCCTACCTAACAGATAAGCTGCAGATCCTAGTTAACCAACAGCTTACTTCCTCCTACCCCTCACTAGGGACGGCCTTATGTCTGTCCCATGCATTCTTGAATTCCCCACTGTTTTTGACTCCACGACCTCCTCAGGGAGGCTGTTCCATGTATGTTTACCTTATATTTGGAACCCCTCCTGATCGCACTCAAGCTATCCCCAGAAGTCCGAGGGATAAAACTAGGGTCCCTCGAGGTCAAACTCTCCGCATATGCATATGTTATCCTCCTGCACCTGACCTACCCCCTTACTTCCATCCAAGCCACTCTCAAGATTATTCAGGAATATAGTGCTCTAGCTAACTACAAACTAAACTTGGAAAAGACAGTGGTCTTTCCCTTAACTCCCAGAACCTTTAAGAGTGAATTACAGTCCCTAGGACTCCTCTAGTGGCTTCAAAGTCCCTCAAGTACTTGAGCATCCATCTGGTGACAAGTACCTCTCAACTCAAAAAATTTAACCTGGACTCCATTGTCAATAGAGTACATCAAGATCTAACCAGATGGAAGACTTTGACTCTGACCCTCTGGGGACACATAAGCCTGATCAAAATGAATATCCTCCCTCAGGTGTCCTATCCGATGAACTTAGTGAATCTCTGGCTCCCACTAGGGCAGTTCAGGAAACTTCACTATCTAATTTCTGATTTCATTTGGTTAGGTGGCATCCCAGAAGGGCCTATTTCAAATTAGCAGCCCACAAAAATCAGGGCATGGGGGCTTCAACTTCCCCACTTTGGATTATACTACTGGGCCAGCCAGGCCAGCAAATATCTCAGGTGGCTTACTTCAAAATTGGAGCTGGATTCCCTTCCCTATGTCCCCCTGTGGCCCACTATAGAACAAGTCCAAATAGAAAGGACAGGTCTCTCTCCTCTAGTTCTACTTCATCTTAGACCCAAGGAACTCCCTGCTAGTCTCTGTAACTCTGTACTAGAAACATTGATCAGTGTTCATTCCCAGCTTTGTTCCCTAATGGGATATAAGCAGTTCCATGACTCTTCACAGTCATTAATTAATAACCCACATTTCAGATTGGGGGGACAACTGATATCCTCCTTTTGGATACCTTGCTTGTTAAACACAGATATTGGGCAGCTACGCACAGAAGAGGGGTGATGGCTTACTTCCCCACAAATTGTAAGTCAATTTTCCCTAAATAATAGAGAGATATTTAAAATTTACCAGCTTAGACATGTTAGTCCAATCGCACTATCTTCCTGATGAGCTCTTCGGAGCTCGAGTTCTTTATCTCACTTCACCACCTGGCTTCTCACCCCCATGCAGTCTCCAACATTTATGCCCAGTTATATCTCAAAGTTTTCCCTAAAATTGAGGGGATCCCTCCATACTGGTCTGTGCTCTATCCCAGAACAGCCATTCAGTTGCAAACAGTGTGGATGGATGGCCACAAATACATCACACAGGATAGGCTACGCCTAATACAATTACACATCCTGCACGATATGTATATGTCCCCGGACAGGCTATGCAAAATGGGGGCTTTCAGCTCATCCTAATGTGTCAGATATAATGCTGGGGAAGGCTCAGTGTATCACACTTTTTGGAAATACTCCAGCGTACAGTCTTTCTGGACACTCATCTAACAGCAGGTTGACCCCCTCTTACGGCTGGATGGGCTATTCACCCCTGAAATTTGTCTAATAGAGGATTATAGTAGCATTCCCGTTAAAGAACAGAAGTATTACATATCTCTGATAGCCCTCTTGGTCAAAAAATTGGTTCTTCACCATTGGAGGGATGAGGAACCTTCTCATATATAGAATGATTGAAGGGCTGCTCTTTAATCTCAATATAGAAAGAATGATTTGTAGCATGTTTCATCAAAGTAAGATTATTAGAGCCATGTGGGATATGTTTTACGCTAAATACAATGTGATCCTGTGTGTGTATGTTTTATCATGCTATATCTGCTTACCATAACATTGGTAAGGTATTGTCATTTGGAAGGTGTCAGGACAGGGGTTTGAGGGTTTTGGGAGGGAAAGGGGGGTTGGTGGGGGAAGTGGGGGGGATTATGTGTTCCTGTCTTCATTACCACTGATGTATCCTGTCTTCTTATATGTGAAAACCAATAAACTTTGAATGAAAAAAAAATAATAATAAATTACTGGGGCCTCCACAGGATGTTTCTCTAATGATGTAAGAGACTCCAGTCATCAGGTTTGGGCAGCCAGAACTGCTCAGATTCACTTTTGTGATCCTTTCACCCAGCCCTCATGCTCAGAGTCTCTTACATACTGTAATAAGAGACACCTCACAGAGATCCTATTAATGTATACTGTAGTACCCATCGATTCCCTTGGAAAGCAGAAATGTTTCTAGGCTTACCTTGAAGGCCTGTACTATCTTCATATTTGCTGTCTTTTCTAGTAGGATGTCCCACAGGTTCACCATCTCAGTGGAAAAGGTCCTCCTAATGTTACCATTAAATGTATCTCCTCTGAGACTCAGATTGTGTCTCCACATCCTGCTGGAGGCACCAGATCAAAGATTATCATATGCTCAATCATGTCAAAACCTTGACGTTTCAGTACTAATAGACCTCAGCTTCACTTTCCGTTTGGCTACTTCTTGTTAAGCACAATGGTCTAAATTAGATGTATTAGACTGTTACAGACATATTTAACCACCAATATGAGAATGGAAATGTTAGTCTCTCTTTTGATGTCTATTCACAAGGATGACTGGTTAGAATTTTCTGAGGAAGGTCATAGATTCAAATCTTCATCTAGACTCTGCATGCTCTCTAATATACTTTATGACCATGCTGGTTTACGGATGGAATTGAATATGGGTTTATGTCATGGATATACCTTTAGAAGACTCAGCACTTCCTTACTGAATGATCTAAAAATACAGAATTTGTTGAGTTATATCAAGCACTCTAAGAAAATAGAAACCCTGGGGTCAGATATTCAAAAATGGGCAGAGATGGGGTATAAAGGTTTGCCCTGCTCTAGCACCTGACTGAGAGGCTACTAATATCAGTCAGAGAGCAGACTGGCACCATCCGACAGAATATCAGCCCGTGTTGGCTCATCGCTAAGTCAATCTGCGCTGTCCTGTCATGGACCTGAGCTGTATCTAGACCATAGGGAATTATAACCCTGGACTGGATAATGTCAGGAACCATGGTGTGATATTTAGCAAAAAATGCATTGGACATGCAAGGCACTAAAGGGTCATTAGCATTCCCATTATGAGCTCATTTGCATGTGAAGCAGCCCATTTGCACCCATCCTGACGTCATCCCTGGAGCCTCACAGCACCCCCATCCCCAGGACACCTCTGACCTCTGATGTTTTCTCATCTATTGCTTGATATATGCTTAAGGACATACTCAGAGATATCAAACAAAAGAAGAGAGATAATTTGACACTTCTAGGCAGCAGCACCTCAGATGGGACATAGATGAGTATTACTGTAACCGAACTGAAGCAGGTGCATACAGAAGTATATGAGTTGGAATAACCAAAGGTAGAAAAGCAATTGTTTTTCTCTAACAGAAGTGCTGGAGGGGTGCTAGATCATCTAGCTTGCTAGGACCCACTCCAGGTTTCAGGCTTGATTCTCAGGACTCTTGCTGAGTCTTCCCAATGGAAGGGATAGAGAGAGTGGAGATGAAGACAGCACAGCCCTTCAATGTAAGCCTGACAAAAAGCAGGAATGTGTTTCCCAGGTGTCATTTCAGGGTGCCCTGGGCACAGTAGTAGTGTGAGTACAGAATCCTACAGTATGAGTTAGTACACTTGCACAGCATACAACGACCTGGATTATAAAGTGTGGGGAAGCAGATCTAATGTACCTAGAGCCCTTTCTAACCTTAAATGACTGTTACTAAGCTTTACTATGCAAAACAGATGAAACTGAACACAAAACTATGACCCAGTGCATTCCAGTTATAAATCCCACCAATGTCATTGACCCACTGTTTTCTCCTTGAAAATGTCACTTAACCTCCATGCTATAAAACTAGGTAAAAATTAGGCACCATTGAAAACCCTGCCTTTCAACTGGGTTCTTGTAGGTAACTGAACTGAAAACAAAAATAAGCGTAGAGAAAGCAATATGAACAAAAGCCAAACAGGTAAGCAATACCACACAAAAGAGGGTTTCATTATGGCCAGCATTCACACACCTCCAGTTATTGCACACCCCACTCCTCACTCTAAATACATTTTGGTAGGGAAGACCAGAAGTGGGGGGTTGCGTTACACACACTTTGTCTGTTTTGTGCTTTTGAAATCCAAATGTTTAAATAAATGTATTTTTTTCCAATACCTGCTTTGCTTGGTGCCCTTTAGTCACAGATCTTTTATGTTTCACTATTTTTAACTAACTGTTTCTGTCAAATGTAGTTCCACTTCCAAATTCCCCCCAAAATGGGTGTTTTCAGTATATGCTGCTGTAAGCAGTAGCACTTATTTTGGGGGAATCTTTTTTTTACATAGCTGTTTGCTGTCCATTGCCACCTACACCTCACATCTGGCCCAGACCCAGCATCTCCAACCCCATCAGCCACTCCCCCATGTTACACCTGTGGGGATCTGCACAGTGGGGTCTGACAGCATCAGGGACCATCACACACAGCGGTGGAGAAACTTAATATTTTCTGTGTTTTCTCCCAAGACCTGGAGCTGTGGCAGGCTGCTGGGCACATGTGTGGAGGCACTCATGTGCTCCCATAAACACAGCATTCTTCCACTCTCCTGATGTAGCATCAGTCTTTCAGACTTTGGCATCAGCCAAGAGAAGGAAGCATGCCTCCCACTCAGGAGATGCGATCAGCCCAGCAGCTGCTTCAATCATCTTCCAGCCCCCACTGACCCTGGTGGTCAAAGCTCATTCCTGAACTCAAGTTGCCAGCGTGTTGCAAGCTGTGGCGTCCTGCACTTCAACCCTCAGCACCACCGGGCCACTCCAGCTTATGGGAATCATAATATGGACACCCATAGGATTTGTGAGGGTGTGAGTGAAAATGGTGCTGACAGAAAAAAATGTAGAAATAGTTAAGCACTCAAAGTTGTGACTAAGAAAAACAAAAAAACATTGCAATGATTAATTTCAATGTTTTTCCATTAAAATCATTAACTTTTTGTTTTTAATATTTTTACCTACTTATTTATGTCAAGGTCTTTTTGGCCCCACCCTTATGAACCATGTGGGTACCGTCTTGCAAATTCCTACTGAAATGGGTATTTGTGGTGTATGCTGGTGTATGCCACATACACCCATTGGGGTTGAGTCTGCAGCAATGTTGGGGGTGATGGAGTGCTGGAGGATGTAGGAGGTGTGTGGTTGTTGTTTGAGAAATCAGGCAGGAGGGGAAGAGGTGGTGATATTGTATGTCTGCAGTTGGTATTTCTCATTAAGAAGAAAAGAATGACACTGGGGATCTGGGGGATTTGCAATGAGAGACAAAAAAACAAGAAACCATAGCTGACAGTGCAGTTGGGGAGGGTGGACTGAATGCTAATGGTTGGATGTGGGGTTGGGGGTTTGAGCCAAGACATGTGGGAAGGGGGAGACCAGTGATGGAAATGAGCACCCTCCATAGGTAAGTAATGGACTGGAGTGAAAAACAAGATGTTTGCAGTGGGATTGGGCATTCACCACCAGTCATCATGGCAGACAAACACGGCCATGGCAGGGGAGATCTGGCTAAAAGTTATGTAACAGGTAGGATGTGGTGATCATTCCTCACTTATGGTTGCAGTATAGATTTTTTTTAAATGATTTTGCTTTTTTTACAGAGCAAGTGGCGAAACTTAGCCACATAAATAGTCACTTGCTCTGTAAAAAAAAGATCAAAATCTTAAAACAAAATAAAAAAAACAACCAACATGACAGTGAGGAATTATTCTTGCATCTTGCTCTGTCCCCCACAAAAATTTCAGCCTGATCCCCAAGCCATTGCAGATATTTTAATAGGCAAAATATGTTGTTTTTCAAACACGGTGTTTAACAGAATGGCTGGCCCGTTGGCATAGTGGTAGTACTACCACTTGTGACACCGGTAACCTGGGTTCAGTTGTGAGCCTGAATCATTGGGGGCTGGCCAAGGGGAGGAGGACTGAGTGTCCCAGAGGACACTGTCCTCCTTGGGGCAGGGTGGGGGATCACTGCCACCATACTACTGCCACCTATGTGTCACAGGTGGTGTTGCAGGTGTGAGGCCATGCTAGGGCTGGGAAGCACTGATTGGCTGGGAAGGGCTCATGCACTATGCACATGCACTGCCAATGTGTCCATGGGGAGGGGAGAAAATGAAGAAGACCCTTGGCAGAGTAACATGATGGCCCTGCTCTCCTGCAGCTCCCACACCCACCGACTTAGTTTTCTCTGGGTGATGCTACCTGAAGTTTCCAAGGGACCTGGCTCAGCCTAAGGACCCCATCTTGGGGAGTAAGCCTCAAGGAAAATGCAGTAGTGGTAAGATTCCAGGAGATGGTGGGGTGATGGGTTTGGGGAGATGCAGGAGCCTGTTGGTGGGCCAGATGCCAGACAAGAGAGACAGCATAGACAGATAAAATAAAAAAGTTTAGAAAAATGTGATTATCCTTTGAACGTTCAGTTTTGCACTCTGCATGTGCCAAAATGGAACTTGCTCATAATTTAAAAAAGTAAATGAGTTTTGTGAAAACTAACCAGTAAAGAATCATCCTTGGACCAAACTCTAGCAAGCCTGTCAATTTCAGCTTTCAAATCCTAACTGTTTTTGGCTATCTGTGAGCAAAAGAAGGTCCTAATTTTGGAGAATTTATATATGTTCAATTGCCTAGATCCATGCACTCACTGAACCAATGTTTACCACATTTACAACATCCAGAGATCCTGGCACTGACTCTATGCATGCAAAATGTTAGGCAAAACAGTCGAGCAACAGATGCATTAAGGTGCAAAAACTGGGGTTTAAAACTAACATACCTACTCAACACTGATACAGAGTTGCTACCACACCTCTGTATAATACTATCTATAAATACCGTTGTTTTTCATTAGTAGGTTTATTTTCATGGAGACAGGATCTGTTACCCCTAGATTTCATCTTCTTCTGTTGCCTAATCCTTTGCTGAGGTCACAGTCCTCTGTGACATCACATTTGGTTTCTTGGAGAATGATGATGTCACAAAAGGACTATGACTTCAAAAAGTTAAAGAGCAGGAATAGATCAAATATAGGGGAAAAACATCTGGTAGCCATGGGAATGAACCTAGTCATTAAGGAAAATACAAGAGAAGTACAGAAAGTCTATAAAATTAAAGTCACATCATGCCTTACTACTGTTATGTGTAACCCCCTCTGGCAGGGCTTACCTGTGAGCCCCTGAAAAGGCTGTGTTTTCCTGGGGTTTTGCTTCTACCACAATTCTTTTTCTCCTGTTTCCTAGCTTGCCTCCTGTGTTTGTGTCTCCTGCCAGCCCCACATTGGTTTTAGAGAGAGAGCAGGACCGGAGGAGCTGGTTCTAGAGCAGTCGATTCCAGAAATGGTACTATGTCACCGACAAGCTCTGTGTATGCCCAGAGTGCATTTTCTTACAGCTGTTTCGTGGCCATTAGATCCATCTTTCTGGGGGTCCTCTGTTGGGCAACAAGATGGGGCTGGCGACCTTCATAGAGCCAGAGAGACAGCAGGAGAAGGTACAGAAGAGTTTCTGTGAGTACCAACTGCACTCAGAACCAAAAGGCCACCTCTTGAATATTAATGAGGTGGCCGGCATAGTAATGAATAAAGCTTGTCCAGTACCTGGGAGTTAAGAGAAATGGCGCTAGTGACAGGAAGGCAAAAAGGATAATTAAATAAGCAAAGATATGGTGTGAGAGGAAAATGGAAAGGCGGCTGGTCTGTGGGGTTGTGAGTAAATAAAAAAGAAACACAGACTGCAGCCAGGGAACAGAGTTGGGACACTGTGTGAACTGTAATGGGGATATGTGAGCTGCCTATGGACCAGGTATAACGGCAGCAGTGACTGAGCCAGGGATGAGCTAATGTGTTAATGAGTACAGTCACTACACAGGACACAGCGGTGGCTATAGCTGTGTGGGGACAGATATAAATGAAAGTAAAGAGCTTGGCTGCAGGAAACATAGAAACATAGAATTTGACGGCAGATAAGGATCGCTTGGCCCACCCGGTCTGCCCATTTTTCTACCTAACAGATAAGCTGCAGATCCTAATTAACCAACAGCTTACTTCCTCCTACCCCCCACTAGGACTGCCTTATGTCTGTCCCATGCATTCTTGAATTCCCCCACTGTTCTTGACTCCATGACCTCCTCAGGAGGCTGTTGCATGCATCCACAACCCTCTCTGTGAAAAAATACTTCCTCACATTACCTCTGAGCCGTCCCCCCAATCTTCAAATTGTGCCCCCTTGTTCTTGCACATCTATTTTTCTGAAAGATGCCACCCTCTTGGACTTTGTTGATTCCCTTGAGGTACTTGAAAGTTTCTATCATGTCTTCTCTCTCCCTCCTTTCCTCAAGGGTATACATATTAAGCTCCTTTATTCTTTCTTTGTATGTCTTCTGGTGCAGACCCTGCACCATTTTGGTTGCCCTCCTCTAGACAGCCTCCACCCTGTCTATGTCTTTGCAGAGATGGGGTCTCCAGAACTGCACACAGTACTCCAGATGGGGTCACACCAACTGTCTGTACAGAGGGATAACAACTTCCTGTTTTCTGCTATTGATGCCTCTCCCGATGCATCCCAATATCCCCCCAGCCTTCCTTACTGCCTTCTCACATTGCTTGCCCACCTTTAAGTCATCTGATATAATTACTCCTAGGTCCCTTTCCATTTTTACTGTTGTCAGTATCTCACCGCCCATTGTGTACTCTTGCCCTGGGTTTTTGTTTCCCAGGTGCATTACCTTGCATTTCTTTGCATTGAATCTGAGCTGCCATACATTTGACAATTCCTCCAACCTTGCCAAGTCCCTTCTCATCCTTTCCAATCCATCTCGTGTATCAACCCTGTTGCAGATTTTTGTGTCATCTGCAAAGAGACATACTTTTCCTTCCAGTTCCTCTGCAATGTCACTTATAAAGACATTAAAAAGGACCTGTCCCAGTACTGAACCCTGCGGTACCCTGCTAGTGACCCTCCTTTCTTCACTGTGGACTCCATTTACTACTACCCTTTGCATCCTGTTGTCTAGCCAATTTTTTATCCAGGCTACCACCATGGGACCCACTCCAAGGCTGGCTAACTTGTGTATTAATCTTTTGTGTGGGACTGTATCAAGTGCCTTGCTAAAATCTAGGTAAGCCATGTCCCAGCCCCTCCATGGTCTACTATTTTGGTCACCCAGTCAAAGAAATCTATTAGATTCATCTGACATGACCTTACCATCATGAATCCATGCTACCTTGGGTCCTGTGCCCCACTGGCCTCTAAGTACTCAACAATTCTTTCCTTCAGAAGTGATTCCATCATTTTACCTATCACTGAGGTCAAACTAACTGGTCTGTAGTTTTCTGCCTCTGTCCTGCTCCCACTTTTGTGAAGAGGAATCACATCCACCCTCCTCCAGTCCTCAGGTACCACCCCATCCTCCCATGATTTGTTAAAGAGAGTAGTCAGCTGTGTCATTAGTTCTACCCTTAGTTCTTTTAGAATTCTTGGGTGAATCCCATCAGACCCCATTGCTTTGTTCACCTTCAATTTTATTAGTTCTTTCAGAACCCTTTCTTCTGTAAATGGACTGGTATCAACCCTCGTCTTCAGAGTGTTTCTCTTGTTTGGTTTAGGTACCTCTCCCTACTCTTCCTTTGTGAATACTGAGCAGAAATATTCGTTCAGTATCACTGCTTTTTCATTGTCACCCTCTACCCACATTCCTTCCCCTTTATTAAGCCTCAGTGTAACCCCCCTGCAAATGGGGGTTCCCAAAAGACTTCCAGGAGCTTGCTTGAATGCTCCAAGCCTGAATGGTGTTTGGCGTTTAAGCCATTTATCAGTGAGTGTTTTAGAGCCTCTGGTACTGTCTCTTTAAGAGCTGTCTGTTTGCAGACATAATTAGTTTGTATGGGGGGACTGTGTGCTTCTCTGCTTGAGTACCACTCGAGCTGCTGCCAGTTCACTCCATTTTTGCAGTCACTAGGAGTGCAAGGGAACCTATCTGAAAGATGTAACTGTTTGCCAGAAATCATTTAGAGTAATAATGAAAATACAGTTTGTCTAACCT
Organism: Neoceratodus forsteri; assembly: GCA_016271365.2. Taxonomy (NCBI): domain Eukaryota; kingdom Metazoa; phylum Chordata; order Ceratodontiformes; family Ceratodontidae; genus Neoceratodus; species Neoceratodus forsteri. The sequence continues at coordinate 650,228,862 of CM057450.1, read as the reverse complement.
GCTTTCTTTGCAGTCAGAACTGTGTTTGCATAGTTCCCATTCTAGTTTTGAACTGCTGAACTGGACCAATCAGTGTGGGTTAAGGTAGCTCTAAAATGGTGCCTTGGACGAATCAGAACTTGGACTCATAATCTGAGCCAGCCACAAGAGGATTGTATGGGCAGTGACTCTGGGAGATGTAGTTTGGACTTCAGCGCCTTTTGGACCAACAGGGCAGTCTATTTGAGTGACAGCCAATCCAGCCAAGAACTGGGAGGAACTCAAAGGAAGTGCCGGTTTTGTCTGCTGGAGTTTCAGTTGAGCTCTGGCAGTGAAGAGGGAAGAAGCCCTGTGCTTTTTCGATTGTGCAGTTTTAGTCGGGAAATGTGTGTAAGGCCCGAGTTCGGTCTGCAGCTTGTGTAACTGCTTGTTAGGACTGAATCCATTCTGTGAAGAGAATCAAGGATATCTGAAGAGTAGAAACCAGGCTCACCCTGTAGAAGACTTGGAGAAATTGCTGAATTGCTGCTCGGTCTGTCAGGAACTGAATCTGCTGTGTGTTCTCCGGTATTGTGCAGTAATTGCAAAGGGATAGAGAAGCAGCCTGCCTGGTATAGTACTTTCTTTTACCATATAAATGTGTGAGGAGGCTTGTGTAGCTCAAGTGAATCCTGCTGCCATTAAAGGACTTTGCCTGTTACTGTTTACCATATAAATGTGTGAGGAGTCTCGTGGAGCTCAAGAGTAGCCCTGCTGACGTTGAAGGACCCTATCTTGTTTGGAGGTCGTGAGTACTAATTCAGGGTTGCTCCCTGTTGAATTGCCACATTAAATCCAAATGGAATTACTGTACTGCTGACTGTTTAACTAATTTTTCTTTTCTGTGTGTGAAAGGGCCCCTACCAGCTGCCACGGTTTGGACTAGCCACTAGGGCTTGGGTACCCAGGGACAGTAACTGGTAGGGATAGGCCTGTGCACAGAGCCATAGGTAGATGAGTAAAGTGATAAGCTAATTAACCTGATTTCCCCCTGTCCTTGTTATATCCCCCTAAATAAATCAGAGCTGCTTGTTTCAGCAAAGTTATACTGCCTGTGGTATTTGTCTATGTTAAAGTATTGTACTGTGATTGTTGCACTGTATCTTATTACTTTACAGGGGGTCCCAGTGCCTGAACCAGTCCTGGGTGTAAGTGTATACTGTGAAGGTAATTCTGATATACTGTGTGGGCCACTAGTGGGAAGAAAGGGGTTGCAGTGTCCCAGAGGGCTGTGACCAAGTTAGTTTAACTATTGCAAACCCTGACCTCTAGGTGGAGACACCCGCCATCGGATCCAGGCCCTCAACCTGTTAGTGGCAAATCAGGCAGGGGTAGTAGCCCTGGGATAGCGCCATCTAGGGTTACATCAGTATCCCTCCTTGGTCTTTCTTCACTCCTAATATACCTATAAAGGTCTTATCCCTTCTTAACAGAGTTGGCTATCCTTTCCTGTTTGGGCCTTTGGTATTCTGACTGCATTCCCAGCCTCTTTCTGCTTTAACTAATAAAGTTCTCTGTCCTTTTCCTTCTGTGTTTCCTTATATTTCCTGAATGCTATACTTTTCTCCTTAACCTTCCCTGCCACCTCTTTTGAGAACCATAGCGTTTTTTTCCTTCATTGTGTTTTGTTGATTTGCTTTACACAAAGGCTTGTTGCCTCTGTGATGGCTGTTTTGATTACTCTCCATTGTTCCTCCACCCCTCCTTCTTGCCTGTTTGCTAGTGCTTTTCTGAGGCACTCTCTCATTTTCCCAAAGTCAGCCCTCCTAAAGTCCAATACTCTTGCTTTTGTATGGCTTGATTTTATGGCTGTGTTTATCATGAACCACACTGTTTGGTGGTCGCTTGTTCCCAGATACCCACTTCTAAATCTGAGATTCTTTCTCTGTTCCCATTTGAGAGTACCAGGTCTAAGATTGCTCCCTCCCGAGTGGGTTTCAGTACTAGCTGTCTGAGGCATGCCCCCTGTAGGGCATCAAGAATGACCCTGCTCTTGGATGTGCCTGCAGCAAAGGTGCTCCAGTTAACATCTGGCATATTCAGGTCCCCCATCAACAATATCTCCCCTTTTTCTGCCATTCTAAGGAAGCCTTCTATCATTTCCTTGTCCATTCCCTCCCCCTAAGATGGGGGTCTGTATACAATCCCCATGCGGATTGTAGTGCCATTTTCTGTCTCCAGAGTGACCCAGAGTGTCTCATCTGCTCCCTGTTTACTCTTTAGTTCTGTTGCTTTGATCGTTCCTTTATAAAAGAGCTACTCCTCCTCCTCTTTTAATCCCTTCCTTTACATAAAGAGCTACTCCTATTCCTCTTTTAACATTTTAATCCTGGGACACTGTTAAATATATGGACACTGTTTACAACAGCCACCATGCTGGGCAGCCATGTGACACAAGACAGCCAACCACTGAGCCAGCTATCTAGCCAGGGACTCTGGGACTGATTGAAAAAACATAGAAACATAGACTTTGATGGCAGATAAGGACCTTGGCCCATCTAGTCTGCCCATTTCCCTACCTACAGGAGTGCCGCAGATCCTAGTTAATCAACAGCCTATTTTTTCCTCCCCCACAAGAATTGCCTCATTACCTGTCCCATGCATTCTTGAATTCTCCCACAGTTTTAGACCCCACAACCTCATAGTAGGCTGTTCCATGCATCCACTACCCTCTCCTGTGAAATAATACTTCCTCACATTGCCCTTGAACCCCTCCTTCTATCTTTTAAATTGTGTCCCTTGTTCTTGCAAGTCTCTTTTCTGAAAGATGCTACCCTCTTGACTTTGTTGATTCCACTGAGGTACTTAAAGTTTCTAGCATGTCCCCCTCTCCCTTCTTTCCTCAAGGGTATACATATTAAGCTCTTTTAGTCTCTCCTCATACGGCTTCTCTTGCAGATCCTGCACCATTTTAGTTGCCCTCCTCTGGACTACCTCTATCTTGTGTATGTCCTTGCGGAGATGGGTCTCAGAACTGGACACAGTACTCCAGATGGGGTCTCACCAACTGTCTGTACAAGGAAAGGAATAACTTCCTGTTTCTGCTGCTGATGCCTCCCGAGTAGCAGAAACAGGAAGTTGTTATCCCTTCTGTACAGACAGCTGGTGAGACCCCATCTAAAAAGACGCTTTTATTTTTATTTATGACTTTGGTAACCTTGGAGGTGCACTGATCCCAGGAACAGTTTCATGCATGACCCAGGCCACATACAATGGCAGAGAGTAAAATACAAACAATGCCCAGAACAGTAAACAGTCTGACAAATAATAAAAGGTTACAATAGTACACAAGATATAAGGTAGCAAACACATAAATCCACATGATACGAGGTGATATAGTATAAATCCAATGCCATATACATAAAGAGAATATATATTATCTCTCTCTCTCTCTCTCTCTCTCTCTCTCTCTCTATATATATATATATATATATATATATATATACATGAAACTGATATACTTCAAGTTGCATAGAAGATAATCAATATTCCTCAGGCAGCATGAAAAGGATAAAGTGGGGCTAGTAGAGGGAAGGAGAGGGAAGTGTGTGAGAGGAAGGGGAATGAGAATTTACAAAGGAGTTGCATAAGCAAGTAACTCTTGTGGTGAGGGCAGGTGGAAATGAAGAACTACCGGAAAGCAGTGACAGCTGGAAGTCTCCAGGAGCCACTCTTTGAGACAAGATTTGAACTGGCAGTGGGTGTGAATGGAGTGGAGCTTGGCAGGCAGTTTATGCCACGGCATAGGGCTGCCACAGACAAGGCTCTACCACCCATATTGGTGTATACCCTGGGAATATTCAGAGGAGGAATGCTAGAGCGGAGGCCACAGTGTAAAGTTCGACCTTGAGGAGGTTGCAAGGGAGATTCCTGGCCAGTGCACAGATGGGGCAATCCACCATGCAACAAAGGGCAAGGTCGAAGTGGCCTTGCAGGGGAAGCCATCCTAGAGAGTTGTAAAGGACACACTGATGTATAGTGAAAGGGGCCAGTATGGCGAAACAACAGGAACTGTTGTAGGCAGAAGACAGTTTGGCTGTAAGGATTGTGGCTGTCCTAACATAGATGAGGGAGCAGTATCATTTGAGGGAAAATACCAGGGAAAGTTTAGGTACCTTTTTCTGCACCAATGGGGCAGTGAGGGAGCCTCATGCATACACATTTTTGCCTAAGAACAGTGGCTCCAGCCAATGGGGAGCAAGGAAAGGGCTTCAAATAAAAGAGGACTGCTAGACTTTGGGTTCAGTTCAGTGGAGCCTCCAGAAGGAGGGGCTCTGCTCCTGAAGAGAATGGGGCAGTAGGATGGCCTGCCTGGGGCTGCCAGCAATTTGTCCCCCAGAGCAGGGAGTGCCTGCAACATCAGGAAAGGAAGGGCTGGAGAGAGACAGAAATGAAGTTAAAGAAGCAGCTTGACAGAGAGAAAAGGAAAGCTCCAGGATGCTGAATGTTCTGTGTTGCTCGGAAATTGCACCACAGTGGTGAGATAAAGCAGAAGAGGTTGTATCCTGAACCTGGGAAAAGGACAAAGGTTGTGTCTTGATCCTGCAAAATGACAAAGGTTGTGTTCTGAGCCTAGAAAAAGAACAACGGTTGTGTCCTGAGTCGGGCAAAAGGACAAAAATTGCGTCTAAGCCTGTAAAAAGATGGGAATCCAGAGGAATGATGAGGAACAAGTGACTGTAAATGTGCTGAGAGAAGAAAAGGAAGAGTGAGCCTCTTCAACTCGGAGAATTGCTAAGGACCTGTATGGTGAGAAAAGGAACTTTGGAGTGCAGGTGATATGTGTGAGCCAGAGCGAGAATGCAGCTGTGTTTACATTGGGTGACTGTGAAAGCAGAAAGATGGACAGGTGCCTTTCTGGGTCAGGTGTCTGTTGTCTACTTCTGAGATATAGCAGGGGGAGGAACTGATTGCTGTGGCTACACACCATGGCAATAAAAAGAAAGAAAAAGAAGCAGAAGAGAATGTGCTGAATGTTTCTGCTGATACCCAGGACCAGGTGGAGAACTCACTAACCCTCATCAAGTGGGGTCTGCCACTGCAGGGGATCAAGGGTCTTGTACCCAAGTGCTAGGGTGCTCTGATTGGAGGGAGTCGGGATGTGGGGCCACTCCTGGGTCTGGGTCCTCTGTAGTTGGCAGGCTTTGTGCACGTGCTCTGCAGTGAGGCCTGTAATGGGTTGAAGAGAACAAGCTGCAAGATCTGCAAGCAAGAGAAAGAGATAGCAAGCTGCAGCCTCTGTGCCCTTTGTTCAAGCACTGTGCCCAGTGCTGCTGTGTTGCCATCATCCCCAGGATGTCAGTGAACTTATCCATCTAAGGACTGAATCTGCAGAACTGTGAGTAAATTGCGGGAATTGCCCTGCACCTGGGGACTGTAAATATGTTTGCTCACTAGGGCAGGAGGAAAAGCTAAGGACTAGAGGGCAAGAAAAGGTTTAGCTCTAAATAGAAGAAAGGAATGTAAACAGGTTAAAGTTTAGTTCAAAAGTGCATCAATGCCAGTTACCAGCTGCACCTCTGGCCTGCAACTAGAATCTGGGTACCAATGAAGGACTATGGGATTAAATGGACTGGGACCTGTGGGTCATCAGGCAGGCGCAGTCGCGAGGCACAATTTTTACCATGCCACTTGTAATGGAGGATTCACCAGTGAATAATTAAATGTTGAATTGTTTGTGGTACCTAAAAACAAAACCGTGTACTGAGAGCATAGCTCTAAATTTTAATCCTGATCCGAAATCCCACTCATGCACGACAGAGGCATATGTCTTGCACATGCACCGGATTTTGTATGTGCCTCTTTCATGCATGTGTAGAATTTTGGTCAGGATTAAAAATTTAAAACACAATGCTCTCAGTGCTCGGTTTTTATTTTTAGGTACTGCAAACAATTCAGCATTTAATCATTCATTGGTGAATCCTCTAATTACAAGTGGCATGGTAAAAAACTGTGCCTCGCGACTGCACTCGTGCCTGATGCGCGTTCTGAACCTAACAATGCTTCCGGTGGTGGGTACTTTCTAATCGGGCCGAGGGAATGTTGACTTTGTGGAAAACGGAAAACAGGTACAAAACTGCATTTTTATATCACTAGGTATATTTTACAACACATGTAGAATGAGTCTGTGCCAGAACTTACATTGTATATGTATGCCCACAAACGAAGGGAGAAAACTGACAGTGCCCCTTTAAGACAGTAGCTGGAAAACACCCTCCACCTCTCCTTCAAACACAAAGAACACATACAAACTCAGTGTTTATGCCTAACAATGCATAGATGAGATGAACATGCAGGCTCAGCTGACCGATCTATGCGTGCTTGTGTTTGGGTGGGGCAATGGACCTGCTCCTCCTGCCCTTTATACTATTTATATTGTTAAAGGTCTGCATAGTCACAGTGGGTGGGGGATTTTCAAAAGGTTGGACATGGATGTAAAGCATGCGACACCTACTTCTGCATCAACTCAATTGTGCGAATGCAGCCCAGCTGTGACTTTCAAAGATGTGTCTGTTCGCAACAAAAAGTCAAAATTTGTGGTAAAAAATGCCTGACATGTTTTTTTCTGGTTTTTTTTTTTTTTTGCTGCAATTGTGTCTTTCTTAAATGTAAAATTCAGGCACAGACCATCAAATAGCTGCTCTAGCAGTTTGGATGATTTTTATTTAAGAGCAGTGGCGGGTGCTGGTGAATCTCAGATGAATCCTTTAAAAAATTCTGCACAGTGCCTGTTAATAAGGGGACTTCAGGAGGGTCTTTTGCATTGCTGCCTCAGTGCAGTCACCAGAACCTCTCTACAGACAAGCAAAGTTATCCTAGACAGGAATACTAGAGGAAAATAACTTATAGACTAGTTATAAGAAATATTCTAAAGCAGAGTTTCTCAAATGGTGTGGCCAGCCTCCTTGAAGGCCCTAACCTGTTCCAGGGAGGCTCAAGCAAGTCTAAAAAGTGCTATATTTAAATTTTGAGTTTTAGTTATTTTGTAGGGCTGTGCATGGTCCAAATAGTATTTCCTGAATACCATGAATAGTGGGCTTGTGAATATTGGATGGATGTCCCAATAGTCCAGTGTTTGGCCGCTATTCAGGACGTACTATTCAGTGGGTGATATTTCAAAATCTCCACAGAGCTTCACCGGCCAATCAGAGGCTATTTTGGAGCTCACAGCCAGGAACACCATGTGATCTCCTCACTCTGAGTGTGTAGATAAGAGGAGACAGTCGTTTCTGAGAGAGCTAGCTCTGTTTAGTTTACCACTTGTGACTTTTAAAACTGTTTAAAAAATGTTTTGTGTGTGATCCAGTTTTGACACCTGATCACTTTGTGACTGCATTTGACTGCAGTTTTGATTTTCATCCTTAAAACTGGGCTCGGTTTCAAGGAAAAGTAGAGTCCGTGTGTGAGTGAATCTGTGTGTGCTGCTGCTGATGACTCCCTCCCCACTGCTTACAGTTTCACAGCTCAGCTGAAGCAGTGTGATTTGATTTTTTGCTCAAGAACCTTTCTATGCCGGCCCGCCGGTGCAGCAGTTGGATTTCGGCTTGCGACGCCAGCGACCTGGGTTTGGGAATGAGCCCGGGTCACTGGAGGACCGGCCAGGGGGAGAAGGATTGAATGTGACTTGGACAGCTCTCCTTCTCCAGGGGGAGGGTAGGGGACTGGTCCGGCGTCTGCTGGCTCCTAGCAGAGGCTGGGAGTATCACAGGACACATGGCCCAAATGTTAACTGGGGGAGGAGCTGAGATCGGCGTATTCCATGACGTCACTACGCTGCCCCCAATAGAAAAAGGGAAAAATTGCTCGCTGGCCTCTGGATGATGGCTCTCTGTTCCCTGAGTGCCTCCAGTGCCTTCCCAGGGCTTCCTGCTCCTCAGCAGCATCCCCAGGCCCTAGTAGTGTGTGCTAGGCCATTTCCCTCGCCGGTGCCTTCACCCTCGAAGGAGGGGACCCCTTGGCAGGGATACACCAGGATATCCTGGGATTGGCTGCCATATGAGAACAAGAGGAGGGCTGGGTAAGGACAGTAGGGGCTGAGGGAACCTGTGGAGCCTGAAGGAGTGGGGGACCAGTGAGCACGGGTGAAAAAAAAAAAAAGAACCTTTCTGTTCTATTATTAGTTCTCATCAGGATTTTTGTCAACAAAGTCCAGCTGGGCTTTTTGTGTAGTGAGTAACTGTTACTGGGCTCAGTAACAGTTAGTGGTTCAAGTTTTTCTGACTGCCCCATCCCCACTCTGTGCTTGCTTAGCTTTTTCTTCCAAGTCTACACACAACCCTTGTGGTATTTTCTATTTCTTTGTGAAGCAAACTGGTATTCTGCTGTCATCAGGTTCTGGGCTCGGTTCCCTGCATAACTGAGGTGTAATCGTCATCTGACCCTCTTGTCATGCTTGCAGCTCACCGCAGTGCATACATCATCTGTGTGTGCATTGTATTGTTGTTCTTGTAATCTGTGTCCTGTAAGTGCATGCATAGTTGTCTGCATGCATTTTTTTGTTATTTATAAAGCATTGTATTTTTTTTCTCATTGTGTCAGGCTTGGCTCATTGAATTGTTGTTGGCTGCGGTCTGGTTCTTGTCTCAGTTCTTGTAAAACTGAGTGAGGAGGGTGTCTCAAGCGACTCCTCCCTCCACAGCTCACCGCACCTGAGTGGCCTCCTGTGCATGTGAGTTTTTCTTTTTTGTATGTCATCGCCCCTTGTATGTGCACTGCTATGAGTGTGTACATGTAAAATCTGTGTGAACTGCTTTGGTATTTCTGTGGGTGTCAGGCGTGACTCACTGGGTTCTGTGTGTTGTAAGTTGTGTGGTGCACCTTCAACGCTTGAATTACTGTACTGTATGACTGCACAACTGACACTGTACAAGTAAGAAGTTGTTTGCTGACTCCATCTCTCTCTCTCTCTCTAGTATCAGCCTGTCTTTATTACCTGTACTTGAGCGGTGTGGGTATTGTTGTTTTCTGCAAGAAGCACCAACATAAACAAAAACACTAATCACAAATAAAATGCATAGTAAGTTACAGACCCTACTGGGTCCCTTTGTCGTATGCTCCACACCCGCCCCAACTGCAAAAAAAAGACATATGCAGCTGGCAATATATTGCGCAGTATTGGCAGCGTGGTATGTTGTGGCGGCATAATGTCTTGCAACATTATAACCCCATGCCGTTATAGACCATAACTCATCAAACCCATAAACGTGCATGGTCCTTCCCAAGCAAACCATATTCACCACCAGTGGTAAGTGATGAGGAACAGGGTGAGAGAAGGTCTGTTCATATTCACTGCTCTAAAATAGTTTTCTCCCATAATAAGCCTTCAGGTTCTGGTGTCAGTAGGATTGGGATAGTACCAGTGTTACTATAACTACAACTGCTACCACTACTACTACTAGTACTGCATTTGCAGCACCAACATTTTATAAAAGTAGAAGGGCTTTACAGCTGACATCCCCAGTCATACCAGAACAAGAACCCACCCCCACTACCAGTGGTAGTGCTATTCATGCAACCACCCCCATAGAGGCAACATTGCCTATCAGTGTGCTCCTCCCCACCACCAGTGCTGTGATTTCAGCAACCAGAGCAAATTCTTTGTGTACTATTGACACCACCCTTGCCATAACAGTGTGCACTGTTATTTGTGCTCCTTGCACAGTTCCTGTCACCACAACCTTTGCCTCCATTAGTAGTCCTGAAGTTCTGCTGTCACCATGACTACTGTACTGCTGCCAGTACTACAACTAGCTGTAATAGGATGCCAGTTTCTTCAACTGTAGCTCCTGATAATAATTTTGGCACCAGGACTACTGTTGACAGTGCTACTACCTTGCCAACTGTGCCCATGACCATAGGTACTCTGACTAGTACTGACCACGAGACTGTTACAATGATTGCACCAATTGTGTTTCGTCAAATGTACTGTTGCTCAGCCTCATAAGTTTCCTCTCTCCACATTTCCTTTTGCTGATGTGGAGGATTCTGAAGAAGAGCATTCCTCTGGTTTTGAATATTTACCAGATCCACAAGACTTGCTCAATACATCATCTGACAGTGATACCCACCTAAGCAAATTTGTCAATAAGGCCGAATATGCGGCATATCTGTGTGAGAAGCATGAATGTGCAGTTGCCAAAAAATGCAGTGCTGCTCATCATGGCAAGCTCAGGGTCAGGGTCATCCTCCTCCTCCTCTTCTTAAAACAATCGAACAGTCCACCCTGTCCTTTCAAAGAGTTGTATCAAGTTCAACTCCATGTGATACACAAAGTAGTTCTACAGCTACATCCGTTGCAGAGAAAGAAAGAAAGAAAGAGAGAGAGAGAAAGAAAGAAAGAAAGAAAGAAAGAAAGAAAGAAAGAAAGAAAGAAAGAAAGAGGCAGAACAACTGCATCCACTGCACCCAGGTCTGATAAGGGGAAGGGGGAAAAACATGGCCATGGTCACCCTATTGGGGCCCATACTTCCACTGTCAGTGGGGGGAAAAGTGTGGTGTGGCTGTACTTTGGTGTTGTGAAAGATGATGCAATAAAAGCAGCATGTTCCATGTGCGACTGTACAATAAGTAGTGGTAAAAACCTTTCAGATCTCACAACAACATCAATGATGAACCATCTCCAAATGAAACATCCCTGTGCACTTCAAAGATCCACAGCGGGTCCTCCCCCTCCACAACATGTGCTTGTCAGCACCTCTTCTGGTACTGGTCCAGTAGATGCACAAAATATTGGAAGTGATTCTATTACTGAGACAGACAGTGTGCCCTTAACTCCCCCCACACCACTTGTAGTGTATCCCCATACAGGAGCATCACCCATTCTGCCTTCTTCTGTTCAGTCATCTATTATTGTAATACCCTCCACCATGGGTTCAAAGTCAAAATCAATGCGATGTGATACCACTTTGACTGCACCCATCATGCAAATCTTCCATGCCCACACCAAATACCAGGCATCACACCCAATAGCACAGCAGATCACCAATTAAATTGGTGAGATGATGGCCTTGGATCTGCAGCCATTTTCTATTGTGGAAAACACAGGTTTCAGTAGGCTGCTGCAGCATTTGCACCCCAGGTATAATATACCATCATGAACCACATTTTCACTTGCTGTAGTACCCAACATTTACCATGATTTGAGAAGAGAAGTTGCCGGGCTACTAGCACAGGTTGTTGGTGGAGTTTTCCACTGCACAACTGACATATGGACGAGCATGAATTAAAATCATGCATATATGTCACTGACAGCACACTAGTGTGTTGCAGATATGGTAGTCACTGGTGGTGATTGTGGTACTGGTGCTGGTTCTGTCTCTTCCCCCTCTCCCTGCAGATCTGCTTTGCTAAATGTCAGTGTGATGGAAAAGGATCACTGGGCTGTAAACACACTGTCATTCCTGCAAGAGATGTTGAGCTCATGGACTGATGGCAACAATTTGCAGGTATGGTCTGTGGTCACAGACAATGACACAAATATGATGAAAGCACTTAGAGATGACAATTTTGAGGGGATATGCTGCTTTACTCATACACTAAATTTGGTAGTGACAAAGGCTTTGGCAAACACAGCAGAGGCACATCACACAGTCAAAGTAGCCAGAAGCATATGTAGCCACTTCCATCACTCTGTGAAAACCACAAACTGTTTGCATCAGCTACAAGAGCATCTTCAAATGGCACAGCTTCGTCTCATCCAGGATGTACAGACCCAGTGGAATTCCATCTACTACATGCTGCAAAGGCTTCTGGAGCAAAAGCGGGCCCTTCATGAGATGAGCATGGAAACTGACATGGGGAGTCCTCGGACATCAGGACTGGGCTGTGATTGAGGGCTTGGTAAAGATTTTAGCCCCATGTGAAAGGACACTCGTGACCTTAGCTCAGTTTCTGCACTGCTAAGTTAGGTAATTCCTGCTCTACAGATCATGAAAAAAGCCATGAGGAGATTCAGTGAAAATGCTGAGAAAGATCCAAACCAGACACCAGGAACAGTGATATCCTTGTGGAAAATCTCACCACAGAACTGGAAGTTAGATTTTTAATCTCTGTTCCAATAAAAGCACATATTTGCCACTATGTTGGATCCACGTTTCAAGTGCAGGTACTACACCTTATAATGCCCACCACAGGGTTACAGAGTTTTAGCAGCAGATGTGCTCAGAACTTAGGTTCTGCATGCTTGGGTCGATGAGACCAATGTAAAGGAATAACCTGCTAGTAGTTATGTGTATATAATTTTGATATATATATATATATATATATATATATATGTGTGTATATGTGTGTGTTTCTTTGAATTTCTGCTTCTGAGACATGGCAGTGTCAGTAGGCCCATGGGGAAGACTATCTTTTAAAGGGGCTTGACCTTTTGACCGCAAAGCAGTTGCTTGCTGGAGCTAAATAGCTAGAGTTTCTTTTCTGTGTTAACACTTACAGTATCTGTTAAACTTCATGAAACTGTTATAAACAAGCATTTGTCAATACCGAATGTTTGCTTGCTGGTATTAGCATTGGAAATGCAGGAGTTAGACAGATGCAGAATAGGAATGGCAGTGAAGTATTGAACTTCATGCCAACCCCACCTTCACCCTGCAGAGATGGAAAGGCATTGGGGTATGTGTTTGGGTCATCGCCCATAACGTTCATGCGATGTCACCTCACCCTATCTGGTAGATACCGACATGTGTTGAGGTGTGCCTTGGGGTGTTCAGCTTTACAGGCACTTCGATTACATAAGGACATACACTGAAATGGGTGCAGTATGGAGAATGGGGTGAACTCTGGGGCTGAAGAGTCCAAGGCACACCCCGATGCCTGTCACTGACTGGGGGTGGGGTGGGATGGCATGAGCATTACAGTTGGCAATCCAAAGGCATACCCCTGACTCCTGTCAATCTGTACAGAGTGGGACATTATGTTTAGAAACCCTAACGCAACAGGCGTTTGTTGGTATTTGTACTACAAATTTTCAAAATGGCCTTTTTGTGACCCTACCTCATGAAAGCATTTGGGACCTCTTCTCATGAACAGTGGCAGTGTGATTTTGTTAACGTGTCCCAAACTTTGAGTTCCCACAGCAACCGTGCCATTCTGTGCCAGATGTATGAAAACACTGATTGGGCAGGATGTGAAGAATGACAGCTGTACCATTCATAGGAAGGTGTGAAGAGATGGCAATGTTGAAAATCTGTAGTGAATATATTAAAAATGCTCGCACTTCTGAGTAGGGCTGCAAGTTCGGTTCAACCTAGCTGTTGAAAAGGTAGAACCAATGGTGCTCGCATGAGATCGTACACTGTCGAACATTTTACGAAAAGTAGTGAACTTTGGTTCACCGATATGAAGACAGACAGTCTGAAAAACATGTGACTGCTCCGCGTTCTTACCCGTCAAGAAGAAATGATTCGATACTAGAATGAGTCAGTGAAAGGAGAGAGAGTGGTACATGCATAAATTATATATGCTACACATTGATAGGATGAGGATGAGTACATTACTTTGCCAGTGATTGACTTTAGCTACTGCACGCATCAAAATGAAATTCATTGATTTGCAGGTTCACGTAAGAACCCATGTGATGCACTATAGCTGTATCGTCTTTTCACTCTCTCATTCAGTCTCTAGGGCAGCATGGTTGAGAGTGTTTCTGTCTCTGCAATCTGAATGCTGCAGTTATTCAGAAACTGAGTTTCTAGTTCAGTTGATTCATTATGCAAAGAAAAAAAACCTCAGCAACAGTACAGAGAGTTTTGTGTATGGGAGGGTAGCTAGTTATGTCATATTTTGACCTGTTCATCCAAGACGTCTCCTTGCCATGCGGCGCAATGCCCATTTTTTTTTTCTTAGGCAAACCTTGATTAATTGTTCAAATGAGCCAGCATTTCTCTTCTGGTGCTGCAGTAGCAACTCATAATTTTAAACCATCTGCCTGCTAGCCAGCCTCCCCCTGAAAACTGTCAAATAAATACTTTGGAAAAAAATCTTACTCTGAACTAATCACTAGTGCCGATCTGCATCAGCATCCTGCACTCTCTGCTACCTATTGAGCAGTACATTTTATTTTGGCAGATCAGAGAGACTCATAGAGCTTGCTTACATATTTTTTGTGCACTGTCCTAGACTATTAAATATGGGTTTCAGGTAGCAAAATAAATAAATGCCACAGCTTATCAGCTTAGCTAAGAACAGACCTGAGGCAGGTGGAGGAAAGTGCAAACAGTAATATTAGTGTCTGTAAAATTTGCATTTGTTTGTAAGTCTACTGGACTACTATTATATGAAGTAGGATTTTAAATAATTGATTAACAGTTTTTCTTGGAACAATACTAACCGATATGAAAGCATTTATACATGTTTTTAGAAGTGTTATGTTTGTTAAACACAGTGAGGCAAGTGCTATGCATTTTCACAATGTTTTAGAACTTTAAAGAGCAAAACGCTAAACAATTTTTAGAGTTAAATAAAACCCTGATAAAGTATGACACACAAAGTCCTGCCTGTAATTAGGAACTACAGTATGTTAGGAATTAATTGATGGTTTGTAATGTAGAATTCTCCTGTTTGCAGTTCCCCTACTGTTGTGTACTTATTACCTTGTTGCTTTGCTTCTGGTATTGTGACACAATTTCTGCTGTCTGGAGGAAGCAAGGGCCAAGGCCATGGGGGTGGGAAGATGCCCCCTTATCACGGAGAGGGCACAAGGGCTGAGGAGGGTGATAAGGGCCAAGGGATTGGACCAGGCCTGGGGCTTTTAAAAACGTGGCAACACATTACTGCATTGTTCCATTTCCTCTACCTGTTCATACTAGGAAGATAGGCTGGCCCGTTGGTGCAGCGGTGGGATTTCCGCTTGCGACGCTGGCGACCCGGGTTCGGGAATGGATCCGGGTCGTCAGAGGGCCAGCCGAGGGAGTAGGATTGAGCGTCCGATGGGCAGCTCTCCTACTCCGGGGGGAGGGTGCGGGCAGCATTCGGTGCGTTGGGGACCCCTGGTGGAGACCTGGAGTGCCACGCAGCCGACGCTTGACATGGGGGGGAGAGGAGGCTGGGTGGACGCTGGCATCATTGCACATCCCCGCCTCCTCTGGGGAGAAAACCAGGAAAAAGGAGGCGCCTGCCTCCATAATGGCCTTTCGCCCAGCGGCTTCAATGTACCCCCAGGCCAAGCCCGACCCTAATCCAGTGCCTGCATAGGGCAGGGCGATATGGGCCCCACCGTGGGGGAAAGCCACGGGTATCGGTGGCTGTGGCCGATTTGGGGGCTGAGTTGCTATTCACGGGACCTGGCTACAGAAGCGGTGGGCGGTTCGGGAGTAAAAAAGAAAGAAAAAAATACTAGGAAGATAGCCTGAATCCCAATGTGCCCCATTATGGATTGGGGGGGGGCAGTGTTCAGTGCAGGACCCTGGTTTCTATATACCATCCCTGTGCATAAATGATAACAAGGCAGTTTGGGGCAGAACTTGCGCCAGGGTGTTCTTTGCAATGGGATACCCTGATGCACATCTTGCCTCAGACTGCACTGTTGTCACTCACACTCAGCATGGCATAATGAAACCACAGTCTCATTTGGAGAATACGCTCTACTCCACATGACAGGCAGCATCGGGCTAGCTTAGTTTGACATTTAGGGCAGGGGAGTGCAGGATGGGTGCACACAGCTATTTCTTCAAAGGACTGGGCCAATTAATTTTTCTAACAGTCCAGCAGCCCTTGGGGAACCAAAAGGAACTGATGAAAGGACACTGGATGAAAGCTGAGTCCCCCCCCCCCAGATTCAAAGAGTAGGTGTACTGTACACCATTCTGCTGTGTTGGGCCTACAAGGACTTCATTCTGGTAAGGGAAGGGGTGCATTTGGGTAGGGTAAGGGTTTATGATGTGCTGTGTGGCTTGGACCAGGTACAACCTGGTTCTACCTGGTAGAACCTGGTAGAACACGGTAGAACTTTTGTATCTTGTACTGTTTGGCATGAATCAGGTAGAACCTAGTTCTTCAGTTCTACCTGGCAGAACCAGGTAAACTTGGTAGAATTTTTCAGGTTCTATCCATAAAGTTCGCAAAGTAGAACTTTTAGAGGTTCGCACAGCCCTACTTCTGAGCATATGAAACTGTGCAATGCATGTGCGCAACACAGTCATTTAGTGGAATTATTTCATCAAATTTTAACATAGGCATTTTGTGACCTCTGCTCATCAACACTGTCACTACGATTTTCTTAATCTGTCCTGAACATTGATTTCACAGTGACCGCACTATTCTGTGCCAGATGTGTAAGCACATATTTCAGGCAGGATATGAAAAATTACAGCTGTACTGTTCATAAGGAGGTGTGAGAAACCACCAATATTGAAAATCTGGAGTGAAAATATTACAAATGCACGAAATTATGAGGGTGCGTGGAAACTGCACAACGTATGCTCATAACACAGCCATTTTATGGACTTTTGTCACTAAATTTTCAACACAGGCATTTTAGCACCTCTGCTCATGAACAGTGTCACTGTGATTTTTTTAATCTGTCCCAAACACTGACTTCTCACAGCAACTGTGCAATTGTGTGCCAGAAATGCGAAAACACATTTTGGTCAGGATGTGAAAAATGACAGCTGTACTGTTCATAAGGAGGTGTGAAAAAATGCCAATGTTGAAAATTTGGAGTGAAATTATTACAAATTTGTGAAGTTACAAGAGTGCATGGAAACTGCTCAACGCACACTCGTGACAGTCATTTTATGGACTTTCATCACCAAATTTTCAACACTGGCATTTTAGGACCTCTGCTCATGAACAGTGTCACTGTGATTTTCTTAATGTGTCCTAAACACTGATTTCCCAGAGTGATCACGCTATTCTGCACCAGAAGTGCGAAAACACATTTCAGCCAGGATGTGAAAAATGGCATCTGTTCTGTTCATAAGGAGGTGTGGAAAAATGCCAGTGTTGAAAATCTGCAGTGAAAATATTACAAATTCGTGAAGTTAAGAGCATATGTGGAAACTACTAAACACACACTCAGAAAACAGTCATTTTTTGGATTTATTTTTTCACCAAATTTGCAACATAGGCTTTTTGAGAGCCCACCTCATGAACAGTGGCACTGTCATTTCATTAATCGGTCCCAAAAGGTGATTATGTGCAATGACCGCAAGAGGCATACTGATGAGTCCTGGTAGGACGAAACACGTGTCTATGTCTTCTGTTAGCACCCTTTGCAAACTGTGTGAGAGGCCTTTCGGCACCATGCACTTCTGCTTAAAGTTGGACCAGCATAACATTCTGTGGTGATTTGCATATGCAGCCCATGATGCTTTGCATTGTGGGGGCATGTGTGATTTTGTATTTTCTTGAAACTTGGCTTCCCAGCCAAATGCCCTTTGGGGTAACCCTTGCCTCAGTGTTTGCACACAGAGGTTCTTTGTCTTTTAAAACCTTCACTGCCTCCACTAAAACAAGTTAACCCCAGGTTTCAAAGAAAAGAGTTCTCTGAGAAAAGAAACAAATGTTGGGTTTGTAAAGAAACTGAGCATATTGCCAGACAGTGTCCCAAAAGGATGAGCAATACACAACATGGGACTAGGAAAGAGTGGTTGTTTGTGTGTCCCTGGAAGCATGCTTGTGAACATGATGGAACACATGCACACAGTCATGGTGAATGGTGTGACAGACACAAGGGTTAAGAGACACAGGGTATCCCTGACATTGGTAAAAGGAGATCTGGTAGAGCCTGGTGAGTCTATACCCAATAAATTTGTAACCATACAAGGGTTCACTGGGGAGGAGACCACATTGCCACTCGCTAGTGTTCTCCTAGACTGGGATGAAACAGGGGGAACTCTGCAACAGATGGCTGTAGCCAAAACTTTAGCAGTTGACATCATCCTTGGCAACAATCTCAAACAGGGGATGGTGTGTGCAGTTACCCATAGCCAAGTGGGAAGCGGAAATTGTAGTTCCCTGGACCACACAGAAGCCAGTATGGAAATCACTGGGAGGCTGATTCCCCAGCCTGTGTCTCCTGATATGGAGACTAATGAAAAGGGGGTAGAAATGTCCCCAGTAGCAGTTAACCACACAGCTACGGAGGGTTACTCCGAAGAAGGAGGGGTGACCCATTGTCAGAGGGTTAGGGATGACAGCAATCCTGAGTGCTCTGATGTTAGCGCTAGGGTTGGGACCCTAGTTTAGAGACTGAAGGGAACCTGTCCCATACCTTGGGAATGTGTAATGAGTTTGCAGCTGCTCAGAAAAGTGACCCTAGTCTGGAGAAGCGGATGGCTTGGGCGGACTCTGATGGAGCACAGGGAGGTGACAGTAAACATAAGGTTTTTTGGGAAAATGGACTGATGTATACTTAGGATGCTAAGACAGAGGGAAGGGTGATAGGCAGGCAGCTTGTCATTCCCCAGGGATACCGTGAGCAGTTGCTTAAGATTGCACACAACATTCCCTTGTCTGGTCATCTGGGAATCGCACACACTATGCAGTGGTTGGCCCAGAATTTCTACTGGCCAAACTTCACTCAACAGGTGAAGGAGCATTTTGCAGGTCTTGTCACCAGTGCCAAGAAATAGAGAAGGCAGGTAAGAAAACCCAAGCTGCCCTAATTCCATTGCCCATAGTAGAGGAGCCATTCCAGAGGGTGGGAATGGATATTGTGGGGCAATTAAATATCCCCAGCTCCTCCGGGAAGAGGTTCATCCTGACAGTGGTGGATTATGCCACCCGGTATCCAGAGACAGTCGCCCTATCCTCACTGAGGACAGACAAAGTGGCAGATACCTTACTTGGGATTTTCTCCCATGCTGGGTTTCCACAGGAGGTTATCACCGATCGAGGGGGTTCCTTCATGTCAGACCTGATTAAATGTTTGTGGGAGAAGTGTGGAGTGGTGAAGAGGCACACTACACCTTATCACCCACAAGCCAATGGGCTTGTGGAAATATTTAATGGTACCTTGAAGTCAATGCTCCAAGTGTTTGCTGAACAGCATGGGAAGGACTGGCTGAAATACCATCCCACCTGTTGTTTGCATACAGGGAGGTGCTCCTAGAGTCGACAGGATTTTCCCCCTTTGAGCTCTAATATGGATGCTGGGTATGTGGGCCCCTAGACTTGATCTGGGAGGACTGGGAAGCAAAGTACCCAGGTAACTCCCATAGTGGATTATGTCCTTAGGTTTAGGGAAAGGCTGAAGGAGCTTATTGGGACACCCCAGATCAACCTGGCAGCTGCCCAACAGAAACAAAAAGTGTGGCATGATTACAGAGCCAGAGCTCGCTCGTACATGGTGGGTCAGGAAGTCATGGTCCTTATACCAGTCCGGAAAGACAAACTGCAGGCTGAGTGGGCCAGACCATACAAAGTAGTTAGAAAAGTAAATGATGTGAAATATATCATAGAGTTACCTGACAGAAGACATACAGAAAGGATGTATCATGTCAACATGATAAAGCCATATGCTAATAGGGCTGACATGGTGTTTGCAGTATATAGTCCTGGGGAGGGGATGGATGAAGAAGACCCCCTTCTGGATTTGCTGGAAGAAAGCAAGTGGTACTCCTCTGTGGAGGCAGTTACATTTTCTCCCCAGCTGACCCCAAACAAGATCCAGTAAGTAAGGGAGGTTTTAGCAGACTTTGCCCCACTGTTTAGCACCAAGCCTGGACAAACCCCTTAGCAAGCATGATGTGGAGACTGGGACACAGACGCCTAACAGCGGACAGCATATCAGGTGTCAGATGCTGTCCAAAAGGACATTAGGATGGAGGTGGAGGAAATGCTGGATTTAGGGGTAATCCAGAGATCCCACAGCCCCTGGGCCTCACGATATTCCTTGTGCCCAAGCCAGATGTCTCTATTCATTTCTGTGTGGACTATCGTGGACTGAATGTAGTCACAAGTCAGACACCCACCCGATGCCCCGGACAGATGAACTCCTGGACAAGTTGGGATGGGTGACCTACCTTATGAGTATTGACCTGACAAAGGGGATTGCAGTAGAGCTAACTGACACAAGCTAGGGAGGGTAGCCTTCATCACTCCGATAGGCTTATTTGAATTTAAGGTAATGCCTTTCAGAATGAAGAATGCCCTGGTCACTTTCCAAGGTTGGTGAACCAGGTGTTAAATGAATTGCTGAGGAGTACGCCGTGGTGTACCTGGATCACATTGCCATCTTTAGTGCCAGTTGGGAGGAACACCTGTCCCACCTTAGTGAAGTTCTAGGCAAGATACAGAGGGACAGGCTCACTGTCAAAGCTGAGAAGTTCCAGGTGACCATGGCTGAAGTGGCATACCTTGGGCATGTTGAAGGCCGGGGACAGCTCTGCCCTAACCAAGTAAAAATAGAGGTGATCAAGACATGGCCCAGACCAGAAATGCAGAAGCAGGTCAGGAGTTTTCTAGGGACAGCAGGGTACTATAGGAAATGTGTACCCAATTACAGTGCCCTGGCTGCTCCCCCATCTGACCTGGTAAAGAAAAAGATGCCAAAGAAAATTACCTGGGAACCAGCCTGTGACTGAAGGAAGCACTGTGCAGTGCTCCTGTGTTGACAAGTCCTGACTATAGCAGACCCTTTATAGTCCAGACTGACGCCTCCGACATGGGTATTGGGGCAGTACAGAGTCAGACATCCAACCAAGGGAAAGATCACCCTGTAGTGTACCTGAGTAAAAAGTTACTTCCCAGGGAGCAGGCATACTCTACTGTGGAAAAAGAGTGTCTCGCCATAGTGTGACCCTTAAGAAGTTAGAGCCATACTTATATGGACAGCATTTTGAGGTACAAACGGACCACAACCCCCCCCGGTTTGGCTGACCCAAATGGGAAAACCTAATGGTAGATTATTAAGACTCAGTCTTGCCTTGCAAGGGTATGACTGGACGATCTTACATAGGGCTGGAGCGACCAATCAGAATGCTGATGTCCTGTCGCATCTGTATGAGGAGTGAACTGACTTGTGGAGCTCATCCCATGCATGGGATCCCCCAAATTCAGTCTAGGTGGGGAGGATTGTAGCGCTTAGCCAGCTGGTTATGATTGCTGTATGATATTTGTAATATAAAAATATAGTATGTGAGTCTGTGCTCCATGGGTGCCCCCCCCCAGGTTTCAGTTACGGGAACTCACCAGGAGATCTCTAATGTAATTAACTTCCCTGAGAAGTTGCATTGTATGGCCTTTTTATGACCTCCTCTGAACTTAGGAAGCTAAATATGCATTTTATTACAGGACAGCACATAACTTAGCTGATTCCTGTTAGCTATATTTGCACATAAGTGACATATAGCAAGTTGTAAAACCTTTGATGTTCCTTGGGAAAATAAGATACCAGCCTCAGTTCAAAGGAAAGGCTTGATTAGAGACTGTCATAATTTGGGAAATTAGTTTTTGCTGAAGTCACAATATTTAAAATATCTCCTGACAGGAAATCATGTTTGTATTTTTTTGGTTCTAAAAAGGAGGAGCTAGATGACTCATAGAAGGGGTGTGGAGACACAGAGTTTTAACCTGAATACTGTGTCTGAACTTGGTGATCATATTCCATCTCGGGATGCTAGAGAGACAGAACTCTCTGCTCTGATCTAACTTAGGCAATTAAGAAGTAATACATTAGATAGAAAAAGTCTGAATGTATTGTGGTAGGAGTTTTTGTGTTGTACTTTTACCTTTGTTCTTTTAAGTGATTCTATGCTCTTTGATATATTGTTCTGTGTTTACATTTTACATTTTTTTATCCATTTTTAGGAAACATTTTATTCAAAAGACTGCCTGGGTGTTTGCAAGTTCTTTTTTTGCATGTGACGTATAGATGGTTAAGATTGACAACTGTTCAAAAGCTTGATGGTGTTACTAAACTGGGAAAAGGTAAGAATATACCCAAGGTCTTTTACAGAATTTTAAGGGTTCATTTTGGATACCTGGTTAGGTGCCCTTAGGCGAAAGATATATTGCATCTCCAGAAGAGAATATTATCTGAGCCTGTACATTTGGGTATGCTAGCATAAGGTTCACAGTTTGAATCCCCCAGAACTTGAGACTAAAGGTGATTCAGACCCATAAGCAGACAGGAGGGTTACCATGTCTGTTACCTGTTCACATTACTGCACTTGGAGGTTGGCACTGTGGAAGAAGAAGGCCTGACCTGCTGAGTGTGTTTGTGACGGGGAAGGTACCAAAAGCTGAAGAAAATGAGAGCGAACTATTTAAAGAAGTTTCTCTTTATTCCTGATGTACAGTGTGTGGATGTTATTTTTCTGTGGGGAGGCTCAAGATCTTTTTCCATGATTTGGGGAGGCTCATATGACAAACTTTGAGAACTATTGCTCTAAAGTAACTTCATTTGACTAAAAAGGTTTGACATTCTGCAGTGCATCCCTTACTCTGTGTGCCCGTACAAATTAACAATTTTGTATAGCAAAAGCTATTATATCATAACAAGATACTGTTACTGTTTCAATCCCCATCATGTGGCTTCTTTGTAGCAGATAGTCCAGAAAATCCTAACAAATAAAAACATGTTTCTTCAGAGCAAATGCCATTATTATGAGTCAAAGAACTTTTAGGGAATGTGACTTAACAGAACAGTAGCTAAACATAACAAAAAAAACCTTTTGTAATCTACTTCAAAGCATTTTTCCTCTTCCCCTCCTTCAGTCTTTTCACCGCATTGCAAGCTTTTTTGTTTGATAAACTGCAGCATGAGCCAAGGACCTTGACACTGTGTCACAGAGGCACACACCTTTACATATTTTTGCTACTGCTATGCATATCAGTTTCCTAGTAGGTCACATTAGATCTTTCTCTTTTTTTTATTTTATTTTGTAATTATTTTACTGGTAGCCAAGAAAAGCAAAACTGTCCGTTTTTACAAGCAACGAGTTATGGAAAACAGTTAAAACATTACACTGAGTACTTTAACAAACAGACATTAAAACACTATCAGCTATTACATGAGTAATCAGAACATAAAACATTATCGGCCATTACATAAGCAGTCAGAATGTTCATGCAGAAATTGACACAACCTGTTCTCAAAAGCTATATTTTTGCTCCTTTCTCATTTCCCATGCCTAGCAGTATACTGCTATACTATACCAACAACTCCTTTTGACACACTAATTTTTTTTATTGGCAGAATGCAAATCAAAAGATATCAGTATAGCTTTAGTGGAGAAAAGCAGGTTCTGGAAGTGCAACAGGCTGTGAGCAAAATAGGTGGCTGGAAATCAGACTGCAGCCAGTTGGTCTGGTCGATGATGTAGGTTTTCTACCAGAAAGCTCACTTTTTAATGGCCATTCCTTTGAATGCACTGGGTTTTGCCATTGTGATTATGCTGTGCAGCCAATGCCCCCTGTCTGTGTCTCTCCTCCCCATTCTGACATGCCATTTGTTGCCCACAGTCCCAGTAGCTGAAAAAGCCACTGCCACTTGGGAGTTCCTCCTGCAGTGTCACATGCTCTATCCCTACCTGCTGACTGCCCTGGGGCTAGAAACTGTTAGTTTCCTTGTCAGAAAATGGAACTCAGGTTCCACACTGTCCCTACCCTGCTGCCTGCCTGCTTTGGGGTTGGGAACTGCTGGTTTCCTGATCTCAGAACAGAGTTCTGGTTTGCTTTGTCCCAATGCTGCTGCCTGACCTAAGGTTGAAAACTGCTGGATTCTTTGGGCTCAACTCCAAGACAGCAAGTAGAGCATGGCACAAGCTTTGTTACTGCTTAAAGATATGACCAAACTCATGCAACATGCAAGCTGTGCCCTCTTCCAAGACAAATGGCAGTTACAACATAGTACAGCCGAATTACAAATGTCTTAAGTTACACCTGCAACATATGACGGAACCCGCAATAGCAGGCATAGCAGTTAAGCATATCGCAACCCTATGACCATATAAAAGTGTACAAGTCGCAGACATGGCATAGGAGCTGCACATGCGAGAACTATGGCAGGTAGCAGTGCAGAGGTGGCAGGTGCAGCAAAATGCAGAAAATGTAACTTTACGAACGAGGAGATGGATGTCCTCCTCGAGGAACTTGAGTCCCAGATAGACCTCCTAATGGGCAAGGGTGGTGAATGAGACCTGTGCCGTAAGCACAAGGAGGCATGGGAGGAAGTGGCCAAAAAGGTGAATGCAGTGGCCAATGCAAAGCATACCATGTGTGACCTCCAGAAGTGGGTCAGTGACCTCAAGCACCACACAAAGGCCAAGGAGGCCTATAACAGGCAGCAGGTGTTGGCCACAGGTGGTGGGCCACAGGAGGAAGACTCCTCAGTGCCCATGAGGACAGGATACTGGTGTTCCTGATCCTGGACACGATGCAGATGGCTGCAGGGACAGGTACGTGGATGATCAGCATTGCCCCCTGTGCATGGGACACCAATGCAGTGGTGGGAATGGAGGCATGTACAGAGGGCATGACAGGTTAGCACTGATGCACTGTTGTCCACCACAGGTGCAGCAGCAGCGGACACAGGGGCAGATGACAGTGGTGGCACAGGCACTGAGCCCGAGCAGGAAAGCATGCAGCTGACCACCCAACAGGCCACCGTAACAGACACCCCTGGTGGTGCTGATGTGGCACAACTGGAACCAGCCCTGACACCGGTGGTGAGGGAGCAGCAGGCAGTAGAGGAACAACAGCAGGAGGAGGAGGGACTAGACCTATGTGATCTGTTCAGTGGGGAAAGCATAGGGGACAATACAGCACAGGACCTCAGCCCTGTGTCATATGTAGGCTTGGCAGTTTTCGATTTTAATTTTTAACCAAAATCGACTGATAAAATCGTCGTTCATTCACTGATATTTTTTTCGATAAATATCGATCTTTATTGTGGCAGACTTTAATAAAAACAGCTTGTAAATAGGCATTTAAATGCAACATAGTAATTTATCAATACAGTGACGCAGAGACTTAGACAGAGACACTCATACACACCACAAATCCATAAATCTTTGAGAAGGACATAAACACGTGAGTCCCCATCTATCATTACTAAAGTGCAATTGATGCTGGATTCAGCTGTGCAATCATCACCAATTTTATTTAAATGTCTGTGTCGTAAATGCAACAAAACTTCTTGTTATGTCATTGTTGTGGTGCAGTATGTTTAGTAGCCCTAGTCTTTCCTCTGACAGGCGCATTCTAAGTTTATCTTGCACTTTACTGTACAGACTAAATGGCGCTCTGTGGCAGTAGATGTAAGGGCATTGCCAGTGCCCTCAGTGCAACACAAGAAGGTTTTGCATCTCCTCTTCCAGTACTCCATCAGAGTGATCATGCGGTCAGAGGACATCCAGCTTCATATATACATAAAAGTCACGCTCAAAGTCATCTTTTTGCAGTGAAATGTGTCGATTATGGCACCATTCTTAGATCGTCTGTGAAAGCTGTTTCCTAACAAATGGGTCAAACATCCTGCAATTGTCAAACAAAGAGCCTGCACCGTAAAGGCCTTTAAGGACATTGCGCGTCAGTGTTGCATTAGCTTTAAATGAAATTTTTTTGAGAAAGGATGCATTGCTGCAGACAGGGACTGCCTTTTAGAACCCATTGACTTTAAATCAACCTCTTTTAATGATGTTTTTACATCACTTGCCATGTTTAGATCAAAGTTCAGGAGTCTGTCAATTTTGTGTATCAGAGGTGCTTTTATTTCCATCAGGACATGTGTCACATGGATTTTACCCAAGAAACTGCACAAAAATGTAAGCTTACAGTACAGTTCTCTTTGACTTGAATCATCTGTGACAAGTCGCCGTAATTGGAGGCTTTTTTAGATTGATGCTCTACCCTCATTAATTAAAAAGTCAAACACACTGTGATTCCATTAACAGCTCAGAATCTAACACAGGAATGCACACAGGTATGCAGCACTTGCACATTAGATGTTAATAGATTCAGTGGTCATAAGCAGTAGCAAGAGAGAACAAAATAGATAAATGCTGAATGACTGTGATTACAGTGATAAGATGGCATGTTGTAAACTCCTTACTATGTAAATCGACATTTAAACATATCCGTTGAAATTGACAAAGTCTGGAATCTCGATGTTAATCGACAGAAAACGATTTACAAACTGCCAAGCCTAGTCATACGATAGGCTGCAGGTAACCCTGGATGGGGAGATGCCATCCCGGCAGGACAACGACACAGCAGGACCCACAGATTATGCAGGATTCTGCAGGACCCTTGTGACCACCCACAAGGAGCAGTCTGTGATGCTGGGCTGTATCCAGCTTGGCATGGACGCACACCACTCAGCAATGGAGGAGTACATGGGCACCCTCATAGAGTGCTGGAGACGAGACACACACCACAGAGTCAGCCATACTGGCGACTGGTGGATACCATGGTTGCCTCCCAGGCCTGTGTGCAGGCACAGACACGGGCGCTCACCCGACTGGCCATGGCTGTGAAAGGATCAGTGGCCCAGCAGATCAGGCAGTCTAACATACTGTCAGCGATGCTTCAGGCCGCACTCACAGGCCAGTCTCTCAAGACATACAAAGAGGACGCCACCACACAGGCACCACAGGTGGTGCACCCGCCACCAACACTGCCACAACATCCCCAACTGCTGAGGCAACAACATCACCACTGCCAGGGACAGCAGGGCCAGCAGCCACACCTGCTGTACCACCCCTCCACTGCTACCAACAACATCACCAGCAGCAACACCAATGCAACAGCCCCCACCACCAGCAACACCAGCACAACAGCCCCCACACCCCACAACTAGCACACCAGTGCAACAGCCCCACAACCCCCACCACCAGCAGCACCAGCAACAGCCCCCACAACCCCACCACCCACACTACCAGCAGCACCAGTGCAACAGCCCCTCACTACCAGCAGCAACAGTGCAACAGCCACCACCACCACCGCCACCACCAACACCATCGGTGGTATCTGTGGTGGCCACACCACCACCACAAATGGCCACAATGCAACCTGCCACCATGGCCATGGGGCATGCAGCAGTGGGCGCAAGGCACAGGATAAGTGCCAGATCAGGAGGGGTAGCACCGGATGGCACACCATGACAGCGCACAACCCAGATGGCAACACAACTGCAGGCTGTGGATGATGGTGGGCCATACACCCAGGGACTGGGGATCACGCCAGACCAAGCACCAACCACTCCAGGGAGGCATGGATGGTGACAGAGGATGGTTGTGCCATTGGTACCCATGGACAGTGGTGGACCTGCGGGCATATAACAGGGGCAAGGCGGGCCCACTGGGGCCACAGGGGTGGCCGTGCCCTCAACACAGGGTGCTGAATAGGGTGTGTGTGCCACAAAGCGCAGGAGAACTAGGTGGCAGCAGCAGCTGGATGACTGACTGTGCCACTATGGTGCGCTGCTGCAGTGGGTGGTGGGCAGCGGGCAGAGTGGCAGTATGGGAGGGCACTGAGTGTGGACATGTGGTGTGTGTGGAGTGTGCGTGCGCGCGTATGTGTGTGTGTGTAGGTGCACTGTGTGCAGGTGTGTGAGCAATGCTTTACAGCACAAATTGGGTGTGTATGCTGTGATCTGTCACTGAGTGTGAGTATGTGTGTATGGGTATTGTCACAAATGTACTATAGCACTTCACCATGTCACAGCATTAGTTATCATTACTTAGTAACCACTATGCACTATACATCCATGTGGCCTCACTCATTCCAGCTGCTGTGATAGGACATGTCACATGTAGCATAGATCCACTGCCTACGTAGGGTGCATGGCCCATGTCGCACATGCACATATGAAACATAGGCAGCATGTGCGCATAGGCCACAACTGCATCCTGCAGCAGCATAGTGTGGGCATGCAGTTTGAGTGTTCACAGGCCGCAGGTGCGTGTTGTCACGGTAGTCCGCATATGTGGCCCATATGTGTGCCATGTGTGAGGTGGGGCCATGAAGGTGACAGACAGGCTGCACAGCTCACATGCTTATCAGGCAACAGAGGTCATAACAGCTATGATAGAGAAGGCAGAGCAGGGATCCCACTGTGATGGACAACTGCAGGGTGGTAAGTAGAGGGACTGTACAATGCCCCCACCAATGCTTAGCACTCAACCCTCTGTCCCATTTATGTGGAACAGAGGCCATCAGACTGTGGAGCACATGGGCAAACAGTGGAGCACTTCAGCAGACCCTACCCCAGGATGCCAGAACACTGTTACACTGCCTGCCTATCTGTTCAAACAGTCTGTTATTACCAGTAGGCTGTAAAATGTGCAGCACGCTACAGAGGACTGTGCCTGCACCTGTTGACAGTGAATGTGGACATAGTCCTCACAATGTGGAACGGGGAGCATTGTTGCCATACAATGTGGACCTGTCCATCATACTGTAGAACAGTGGAGAGGTATGCACCAATGCATCACACAGGCAGGGCAGCTATATGTAGGGGGGGCAGCACATAGGCACTGAACAGCAGCCTGGGTGCATCTGAGGCCTGACATGTGCTGGGTACAGTTCTGCACAGGGCTGCACAGCTGTCCTGCCCCCCTGTGGATACCGACACAGTGCACTGGGAGGCAGCGCAAGGTGGGACACCACAGCTGTACCTGACCACTGTGCAGGACAGCACACATTCCTGTGAGGTGCACCAGACCTGAACACACAGCAGGCCCAGAGGTCTGTACAAGGGTGTCAGCAGGCATATACACTGTACACAGCTGTGCAGTGGTGTGATATGTGACTGACACACAACATGTGCCATGCTGTGTACTGCTACATGACAGCTAGGTATCCTGCAGCTGGTCTAGGTTACTGTGCAGGGACCTTGTGCAGGCTGCTGTTGTGTAGGGGATGGCCATGTGTGTAGCCCCTCTGGGGCATAGAGATGGCTCCACAACACAACCCAGATGGGTATGATGGGTGGCAGTGTGGGGGAGTGTGGTGTAGGCAGCCATTGGGGGGGTCACCCATTGCACAATGTCTGCACATGGCACCACTCAGCCCTGTCATGCAGGGGGTGATAAGTGGAGGTGGCGTGTACACTGTTGGAAGGGGGTGGGGACTGCAGAGACATGTGTATACAGCACAGCACTGTTACACTGCACCCCTGGGATGGCACTTGGGGTGCAGTGCTGCACCCATTGCCACTGTACCCCAGCCCTGTATGGTATGTTGCCTAAGGGTGGCCATGCCAGGTAGCATGTAGGGGAGTGAGACACTATGGTGACCCCACTACTGTGCAATGGCACGTTTGATGTGACATGTTGCCTTGCAGGTCATTGCCACACATGCCAGGACTCCCCCGTACCAGGTATAGCAGAGCAAACATCATGCCACGCCACAACAGACTAAGCCTGAGTGGAAGGGCCCCTATTGTCACCGCCGCCGAGACTGCGCAGCTCATTAATCTAGTGCAGCAGTGGGGTACAACACTCCTCCCACCCAGTTGTAGGATGCACACAGCAGAGAGGCGGGCAAGGGCATGGAGGGCGATAGGGGCATGCCTAGGTGCCATCAGCAGCATGCCTCACACTATGCGACAGCTGCAGCATTGATGGCAGGACATGGCATGGAGGGACCCAAGGATCCTGCAGCGGTTGCTGGACATGATGCAGTGGAGGGACATGGAGATGCAGATGGGCCAGGCACCAGGTGCAGGTGGGTATGCCATCATCTAGCCACACAATGTTGCTACGCTGTCACACAGGCCATGGCCAGCACTGGTGTACATGTGTAACTGTGTTCCCCTTCCCCACAGGTGCAGGACGCGGTGACACAGGTCTGCAGGGGCAGCTGGATGATGCGCAGCAGCACGCACAGAGCCAGCAGAAGGTGCTGAGGCACCAGAGGCCAGGTAGGTGCATGCAGTCTATGCCATGGGTCGTGTCTATGCCGTGGTGGTCCGCAGGAGCGGGGGTGGTGGCTGTGTGTTGGGTGTGTGTGCAGTGTGTCCCAGCATGGCACTGACTGCCACCATTGCTTCCTTGCAGGTGTGTGGAGCAGACTGACACCCCACCACAGGGCTTCGGCTGTGGGCAATGGCCGAGGTGAAGGCAGAGGATGCAGCGGCTTACCTGTGCACACCCAGCGCAAGCTATGTAGGGTATACTCCATCCCGCCTGGAGGAGGAGGATGGGCCAGACACCAACACCGCAGACAGTGGGCAGCAGGGATGGTGAAGCAGCCAGAGGTGAAGGCAGTGGTGGATGACCATATGGCTGCAGTGCCGGGGCACCCCAACAGCATGGTGGGGTGCAGCGACTGGGACACCACCAGTGGAGGTGATGGCGGAAGCATAGCAGGGCAGAGGGACAGGTGGTGGTGGAGCTGTCTGCTGCCAAGCTGTGAGGTGGTGATGCAGCCAGCGGATGCACAGGAGGAGGTGGCGCATCCAGCGACAGAGCAGGTGGAGGATGCCGACATGCTGCCCGAGGACGGTGCTGACCGCCGGTTTGACAGTGGTGACATGGACTAACAGCATCCGCACGGTCAGGAGGCTGGAACAGGGTCACCTGGAGGACAGCCTGAGCCACAGGCTTTGTGTACCTGGGACAGCAGGCAGTGGGTGACCAGCAGCTGGTTGTGCTGGTGTTGCGATAATGGAGAACATGTCACACCTGCATGGATCCCTGGGGGCTCTCCTCACGGTGCTGCAGAGGTGCTAGCTCTGAAACAGTGTGGACTGGGGCAATGGACTATGGACCTTTGATATGTCTTTGGCTCGTTGGCCACTATAGGCTTGTGGCGGGGGGGCACCTGTTTTGTGTATGTGGGGTGGGGTGAGGTGCTGGTGAGTAGTGTACAGTGGGGGCCTGCATCCCATGTGTGATGGGGTGGCTGTGGGTGGGGTCTTACACAGGTGGGCTCCGTACGTAGGGTGGGGTCATCTGCTGTGTGCTACTGTTGGGGGCTGGGCATTGTACATAGGGGCTGGGAGGGTTGTACATCTGGGCTGGGGGCTGTACAAATGGGCTGGGGCTGTGCATAGTGGTTGTATTGAGTGGGTACTGGGGGTACTGTTTGATTATGCTGCTAATGTTGTTTTGCATGTGTTTACCCTTGTTCCATTGTGTTTTCTCCTGTTTCATTATATGTTGTTTGCACCCTGGCTCTGTGCATCTGTCTCTGGTCTGCATGGGCAGTTGCGTGTGTGTGTCACTGTGCACATGAGGACATGCATGTAGTGGAGCTCGCCATCTCATGTGCATCCCAGTGTGCACATGGTATCTCTGTGTGGTGGCTGTGCACCTTGCAGCCTTGGGTGCACACCGGTGGGCTTGGCTACATGGTGCTCTGTGTGCAGTTGCGCACCATGCCGGGTCCGGTTAGCATGCCATCACACCTGGCATATCATGGCTGTATGGCGGCCATGGGCCAGTATGGCTCCCTTCCACCTAAGGGCATGGTGATCCTTCTGGGTGGCACCAGTGGCACAATGCAATGGTGCATCCTACCACCATACATCTGCAGGTCAGTGCCACCCGGTGCTGTGTCCCTGTTGTGGTTGCATTGTTTACATGCATCGGTGGCCATGGCAGGTGCATTGTGCCTGGTGGTGCCATCATCGGAGCATTGTTCCTCTGCCCTATGTGTGTCCATCACCCACCTGTGTCTCCATGTCCGTGGTCCATGTGTGCTGTGGTCCTCTGTGTGTTGCCTGGGGTGCCATCACACATTCGCTGTCATGCCTGCCAGATGCTGTGTGACACACATGGGTACTGTCCCAGCCCCAGTGCTGCCTTATGTGTTGCATGGCACCTGGCAGACAGCATCTCATCCCCTGAGGCTTAATGATGGTGGCGCCATTGTTGGGACTGCATTGCACCACATTGTGTCCCCGTAATGCTGCAGGTGCCACCATGGAGGTGGTGGTGGTGTGGTTGGTGGTGGCGTTCATATGCCACCTCAAAAGAACTGCTGGAACAGCTGCTGTCATGCACAGTGTCCTGCTGTTGCACCATCGTGCGCCATGTATCACACCATGCCATCTGGATCTCCATCATCCTCCTGCAATACACCATCCTTCTGGTGGCTCTTGGGCATTGGTACATGGTGTGCCAGGGCAATGTTGTGGAGGATGCAGCAGGCAAGCACTATCCTGCATGCCATTGCAGGGCTGTACTGGAGCACGCTCCCTGAGGTGTCAAGGCATCAGAAGTGGGTCTTCAGTAGCCGGAAAGTGCGCTCGAATACCCCTCTTGTGCTGGTGTGGGCCTCATTGTAACTGACCTTGGCTGCTGTCTGGGCTGTCATCACAGGGGTCATCAGCCATGGCATCTTGGGATATCCACTGTCACCTGTTGGGGAGGGGGAGAGGTTAGTTGCATGTTACTGTATGCAGCCTGTCATCACCATCTCACCATCCTCTGCATGGCACGCACTGCTGCATGCACATGCACACACATGCAGGCACACACTCTCAGTCACACCCACATCCTTGGCTGTGTCCATGCACTGTATGGGCTTCCCTTGTCATTGTGTGGCCATCCCTGGCCCCTGTGTGTTGCACGGTGTTTTTGGCTTGCCCCGACCTGAATCCTGTGTGTGGCATGCCACGTGTCTGCATGGCTGTTACCGCTGCCTGCTGCAGTGCCTGTCTGCCTTGTGCCCCTGTTGTGCCACTGTGTCCACATGCCCACATGCACTGTCTGCCACATGCATGCACACTGTCACTCGCACACCTTGCAGTTGTCATTCCCAATGGTGCATACCTACAAGCCATCCTCCGGTGATGTTCCCTCTCTCAAAGGCCTCATTGTAGCTCACGGTCTGTAGATGTGGAGTCATGGCAGGATCTGGCGTGCCAGCAACCACATCTAGGATGTAACTACCACTGTCATTGACCACCTGGATATTCATCAAGTGGTACCCCTTCCTATTGATGTATGCATCCCCATCCTTGCTTGGGGCCCTGATGGCCACATGTGTGCAGTTGATGGTGTGACGTAGACAGCCAGTTCTGAGTGCTGTATTATATTTTTTTAATATAAAATGTATTAATGTCTCTGCTGGAAATTCAAATGCTCTAGGAATGACCTCTCTGATATCCCACCTCCCCCCCCCAGATTTTAGCTGACAGATTGCAGGCCAAGAGAACTGCTGACAACATTGTATCACCCACTCAGTCTTTTTAGAGACAATTTGTTATTGGAAGACTTTTATTAAGGATCCGTTTCTCTGAGCTAATTACAGAGTTGTTAAGTTAATTTTGTTATGAGAGAAATCATAAACTAGGTTTATGACGTTAAAATAAGGGAAGCAGGATGTTACATAAAGGTGTAAGGTTGTAAATGACCCTATGAAGCCTGTGTGAAGAGGGTAAAGCATGAGATCAAAAGAGGTGTCATTGAAACTTGAGTTATGCTAAGGTTGCAGAATTAATACATCCTGTATAGCTGTATAGTATAGATTAATAAAATTACATCCTGTGGTTGTATAAAAATATATTTTTGTTAGATATTTGACCAGAGGAGGGGCTGGATGACTTCATCCAAAAGGGGTTAGCCAATACTGCTTGAAAAGATTATTCTCTTTCACTACAGATTTGCATTTGTATCTGACACTGACTAAGGAAACATCTGAGCACTGAAAACAGGTATTTAGAAAACTAGACAAAATCTAAATATAGTTGTAGGAATTGCACTGTTTTAAACCTTGCTTTTAAAGATATGTATGTCTTGTGTTATAAGAGTTCTGTATTGTATGTTTGACATATTATTATATATTTTAGTAAAACTCTAATTTTAGAGCAAACCTGGTCTGTCTTTGAATCCCTTTCTTTGCTAAGAAGTATTTATAGTTCAGCAGACATATAGCTTGTATGGTGGTACCAAACTGGAAACAGAAGCATTTTAAATCTAAGGTCTTTATTAAGTTTTAAGGGTTCATTTTTGAATACCTGGTTAGGTGCCCATAGGCAAAGATATCTGGCCCCCCCAAAGACAGATATATCTGAGCCTGTGTATTGGGTATGTTAGCAAGAGGTTACAGTTTGAACTTCTCCAGAACTGAGACCAAAGGTTGATCCAAAACTCAAAAACAGACAAGAGGGTTACTTTTATCTGTTACACTGTTCACAAGACTGCGCCAGAGGTTGGCACTTTGGAAGTAGAGGGCCTGACCTGCTGAGTGGGTTTGTGACAGATGGCACCTACCACACGGGGAACTGCGCCACATTATAGAATGCCTGCTTCATCTGGCGCTGTTGCTGGGCATCCTGTGGGAAGCTATTGTGTTGGCGGGTGGCCGATGAGGGCCCAAGGAACGCCCTCAGGTGCTTGGACACCACAGGCTGAGAGATGCCCACTGTGTCCCCTGTGAGTGTTGGAATGTGCTGGTGGCTGGGAAGCACAGCGCTGCACTGGTGCACACCTCCAGTGGCAGTGGGTGCGTCTGTTGCTGGTGCTGCTAGGTCACCACCAGGTCCTGGCATAGCTCCTGATGCAGCTCTTGCTGAGCCTATAGCGTGCTAGAAACTGCTGCTCAGTCAGGTCCTCATAGGTTTCTGGAGAGCATCTTACTCTCTGCACCAGTGAGCCTTTGGTACCATTGTTGGATGCTGTGGCTCGGTCCCTGTGTTCTGCCTCCGCGCCTGGCATGCCTGTGCTCACGGTGCTCTGCTATCATTATTTCCAGTAAGGCTCCCATTGCTGACATTGCTATGTGTCTCACTACACTGCTGTCTGTTGTCTGGCTATGTGGGGGCGTTATATAGCCTGTGCTCTGATTAGACCAGCAATTCCTTTTTCTAACACGTTGGCATCTTATCGCGTGTATACTTATGCCTCCTGTTCTGGAATAGCATTTCCATCGTACTGATGTATTATGCATGTAGAAGGCTGCATTAGGCAGTGGCACAAGCTTTCTTTGGCATAACTGTGCTGTAACACGCGTTTGGCATAGCAGTTGCAGGTTGCAGCGTAAGTGTTCTTTTGGGATCACGCATGTCACAAGTCATGGGCGTAACTTGTGATTTGCACCATTGGGACTGGTGGTACTGCATTTATGTCTGGTGTAGCTGTCTTGGAATCAGGCCCCTTGTCTCAAATGGAGCTCTGGTCCTTGCTCTGCTGGAAGCTGCTGGATGACTGAGCAAAGCAAAACCTAAAACTTGACCTACCAGTGTCTACCCTGCTTATTAATATTAGCTCTGAAGAGTGGGTAGTGGGGAACTGATAACACTCTCTCTCATTCGCTGGCTTGCCAGTGTTGGTGGAGATAAAGTACAAAGCCCAGCCCTTTATGGGGTTTCCTTTCATTTCGTTCACCTGCCACCTGACCTATATTAGTGTCAGTGTGCCAGGCAGAGAAGTATATTGTTACTAGATATAAATGTGTACTGATTGATGGAAATAAAGCCTTCTCTCACCCTCTTACTGAGCTCATTTTTGGCAGACCGATGGGGGGGGGGGCTGAGAGATTGAAAGTGAACTTTCACTAGTATTGGCATTGAGGAGTAGAGCTACATGTGAACTCTCTAAGCACTCTCACCCACTGCCACCAGATAGTACAGTATTAGTGGAGTGAGTTTTGGCTCCAGGAGCAGAGGAAACGTGAGAGCAGGGCAGTTCAGTTCTCTTCCTGGCTGTCCGACTGTACAGAATCAGTGGGCCTCTGAGTGCATTGCTGCTACAGCTCCCGCCTGAGTTTTGGTCTCTTGAAAGTCACCTGAGAAAGGAGGAGTGATATCGGGCAACCAACATATTATACAAATTAGAAAATGGGCTTAAGATTTCCTGGTCTGTGATTGGTTTTGATTGGCTGAGATCCATGTCAAGGGAGTACATTAAGTACCAGTAGAGACCAGGAAATAAGTGCCAGCTCAATGTACCACACCACAAGAAAAAAATGACTCTGCCCTCTTCAGTTTCAAATGTAAATGTCAGCCATGTTTTTCTCCTCACTTAGTGAGACACCCCTCCACCAACTACAATTACGAATCGAGTGCCAACTGCCAGAGAAAGCGACAACTTCAAGAACAATTTGCCACAGTTACATACTTCTTTAATATTTTCCCCTTTAAAAAGACCTTTTTTACTTGAAAGTAGTGCTACCATGTCGCATGATCAGTGCTACTCTAAGATAGCACAACTCACCTTACATCCAACCATGATGCACCCAAGTAATCACAATTCTTCATAAGGATTTTTTGTTTAAAATAAATACCTTCCCTTACTCCATATTTTACATTACACTGCCGGCTCGATAAATTGCATCCTCATCCTCCAGCTACCCATCTGCTTTCTCTTCTCCTGCAAGTCAGCAGCACACCTCTGTGTAGGGGCACGGTAACTGAGAAAGTACTGCTGGCCTCATCCTTGGGTTAGTGGTACAGTAATGGATCACGGAAGTCACTAAGTGGGACTGAGGACTTAAAACAGAGCAGAGGGTTACATGGGGGGTGAGGTCTTCCTTTCAGCAAAACTCAAAACTGACAGTGGGAAGTGGCAAGGTTCGGGCTCTAAATGGGACAAAAAAAGCTATGAAACACTGCAGTGCTCTCTACTGGCACATATACCAGTAGAGGGACTACTTTACCAAACGCTGTCTAAAAATACATTTTCACTCATTTTTATGCCATTATTTGTTTTAAATCTTAGAAAATTAAACACACATAGCCTATACTGTGTCTGGGCTCTAGTCAGTATCAGATGAGAGGAGGGGAGCCACATTTCTCAGTCCGACCAACCCTGAGGTCAGGTCTTACTGCAATGATGCTGATCGCTTGTGACACTCATCATGTGATTTGTGACAGCTGGCCAGGCCAGGAGCATCAGGCTGGAGTGGGATCAGCTGCAGTCCAGGAAGAGATGGCAAGCCAGACTGCTAGTGCATTAATGACGCTCTTTAACTGCATCAGTCAAACAACAGACAAAGAAGGTGGGAGGGAGGGTGCTCATGCCAGCAGCAGACAGAGTAGGGGCTGTGCAGTGCTGGTGCATCAATAAGGCTAGGTAAGCCACAATCTTTCCACATGGCTCAAACTGGCAATGTGCATGGTTGCAGCAAACATATTGCATTTGGGGTTTACCTTTTTACAATACTGAGAAAATAAATAAAGACTTAGGTGGTTCTCCCCCATGTCACTGTTATTCACAGGATGAAGGGACCGCATATGGAGAACCAACTTCGGCTATGTTGGTGGAGAAGGCAGCAGTAAGACTGGAAGCTTCAGCTTCACGAGGTTGCTCTGGCGACAGTGCATTAAGATTGTGTGAGCGGGCGATGCACTTTTCAAGAATGTGGCGGTGGTGGTGTAAATGTGCATGTGTTGTCTATATGTCCAGCAGATGTTTTACTTTTCAGTGGCAGTACTGCTCACTTCCCCAGGTGTTTCAGCGATTTTCACTTTTTAGTGGCACTGTCTCTTGCTCCCTGAGACAGCGGCAAACCTCTCGAAAATGCAGTGGCAAAGATGTTGTGAACACACATGTGTTGTAAATGTGACCTTCAGATACTGCTACATGTTGGCTCCAGTGTTGCTCACTTTTCTAGGCTCACCAGGCCCACCTTCACTTTTTTGGCAGCAGTACTGCTCACTTTCTTGAGCCTTCTGGGGACTTACATGTTTTGGTAGCACTGCTGCTTAATTCACCAGGCTATTGGGGGACTTTTAATTTTCAATAAATTTATAAAAGAGAAAATCAAGCGAAGCAAAAAGGGTTATCCCCCACCACACCTAGGTCAGCAGTGACTTGTCTTTGCATTGCAATGCTGCCTGCAGAGGATCGATGCAGCATAAAGAAAAGGTGGATTAGGGCCCCTGCTCTGCTGGCATCTTAAGCTCTCTGCCTTCCCAGCCCCATCACCCACTATCCCGACACTGGATCTGTGGGGCCAAGGCCCAGTGAGTGGTGCAGGATTTGTGGTGAGAGGGAGCTTCATCCTGCCTGGAGGGCTCTTAATCTCTTTTTTCTCCTTGACCCTACCTACCTGACCTTGGGCCTGTCCCATCAGACCTTGCACACAACTATCTCACTCCTGCAGGAGAGGCAAGCTCCCTGTCCCTATTGCAGGGGTTGATGGTGCAGCGGATTCTGACACCCTCACTACCTGTTTGGCAGCATTGCCATGTGACAGCACCTTACCATCTGATCAGCTTCCCTGGCTCACTTCTGAACCCAGATCACCAGCGTGGGAACGCACAGTACTATCCACTGGACCACTGGGCTCCCCCTTATGTAGTGATCTTTAACTATGCCTGGTGTTATTAACATCTCCTGTGCTGGTCTTACCTTGAAATGACTTCCTCCTCTTTTATGGCTGCACCTCTGTCTGTCTCTCTTCCTCTCTCTTCCTTTCCCTTCTCCTCGCCCTTTACATATTCCATTATGAGATCCACTTCATTTTTTAAAAAAAGTCTTTGTTCTCTCACTGGTCTGATTCCCCCTCTTCCCTTTCTCTCTACATTACTGGCCCCCCCCCCCACACCGGGAGTCACATAAGTCACTTAACCTCCTTGTACTCCCTAGTTGTAGGCTTCTGATCACCAATTCCTGCTTCCGACCTCGCTCTACACTGTTGTCTGCCCTTAGGGGGTCCCACACAAATCTCCAGTCCAATCCTTCCCCTCCCACTCAGCTGGCATTCAGTCTTTGCTAAAAAAACTTAATAACCATTTACCCTTGTCAATCCAATGCTGTCTTACCCACCCCCCTGCTGGCACTCTGTCTTTGCTAAGTAAACTTAGACTTTTGACTATTGTGACTACATGCAACCATCAAATACATTCTATACTGTATTTTTATATTTGTATCAATGATTATTGAAAGAAACCTTATAAAACAATGAGTGGCAACCGGCAATGTATACTGTTTCAATATACAATTGTTTTACTGAATAAATGCATACTGAAACTTATTGAAGCTTATTGTGTAAAATGCAACCTTCATATGGTCCTATGGCTTTATTAATTTGTACATTACCTGTTACCTATTCCCTGAGAGGGATGCAATGATTGAGACCTTCAAGTTCTTCAAAGGAGGAACAAGGTGAACTGTGAAGAGCCATTTATCAGGAACAGAGTCTAGGACACAGGGCCACATGTGGAAGTATGGAAGTTAACAGTGTGTGTGTGTGTGTGTGTGTGTGTGTGTGTGCGTGTGTGTGTGTGGGGGGGTAACAAGGATGTGAGGAAGTATTATTTTACAGAAAGAGCGGTTAAGCCATGGAATGGTCTACCTGCAGACGTGGTGAGTGCCCAAACCATAAATGGCTTCAATATTGCACTATGACAGTCTCTTCCTTGTTTTGTTTTGTACTAAACGTCAATGTATGTTTCTGTCTGCACCACGCCCTTTGTAATCCCCTCCCCAGGGCTTAGCTGAATCGAAGTGCACTCCGCTCAGTATGCCTTCCTGGTAAATCTCTTAAAAATAAATAAACACAGCTGGGATAGAGCTAAGGGTATACAGTAGTAGTGATTCAGCAGGACTAGGGAGCTGGAAAGATGAAGAACAAAAGGGGAATAAGGTAAGTATAGACTCCACATAGACAATAGGTCCTGGGGTATGATAGGGTAATATGGGCGGACTAGATGGAGCAGCTGTCTTTGTCTGCTGTAGTCATATGCTTTTCTACGTCATAAATTAAAATAGCTAAAGTGCTAAGAAAGTGCACCTGATAAACTTATCAGTTATATTTAAAAGTTACATTGAAAAGTAGTGTATAGTTTGTAAATGAGCTAAAAGTGATACCATGGGTTTATAAGAACATCTGGATGTTTGGTTCAACTTAGACTATTAGCTAAAGGCTATCAGATTTAAAATACAATTGTAAAGGAAACAGAACATGTTAATCTGATCAGTTCACCCTTTTCAAATGCTAAACTCTGCAGAGAGCTACATAACATTTTGGCAAATGTGCGTATCATGATTTGGACAATATATAGAGCTGTTGTATGGCCTTGACCTTAGAACTGAAATATACTGCCACTTAAAAAAAAGTTTAACCAGTTATTGCAGACTTTTTGTATGGTTTGCTACAAAGCTGTAACTAAAACAAATACTTGCTGGTGGATCTAAAATGCCAGTCAAAGTTGGTACAAGTTTAAAAGACTAATAGCTGAGTATATGTTTACTTTCAATATTTTGAAAATCAGGAATTTCTATTTTGATTGAATGGTCTTTAACTTTACAGAATGTGTGAATGCAGTTTAAACATTTAAAATGCACATACTGCACTTTTGAAGTTAGATGTTTCTCTGGGAGTCTCCTTTTGCAATTTGGCTTACTAAGAAAGATGTCTGAGGAGTTGCTGACCACTAAAGAAACGTCTCTGGGTCGCTATATATGGAGTGCTTGTTTAATGTGATTGATTTAAAAATGAAAAGACTTGCAGATATGGAGGGCAGATGCTGACTTGATGAGTGCAAGACAACAAACATATCTGAACCTCAGTTCAGGAGTCCCGGTCCCCAGAATTCAATATAAATAAATGTTTTTAGTCCACCACCACCACCTCTCCCAGGAAACTCCAGTAGCTTGGGTGACTATATGTATGAAGTGTTAACAAACTTAGGGCTGAAAGTGAGGCACTGGCTGTACACTGCAGCTTTCCATTTAACCAGGGGTTAGGTACGCTACAGGCTTTCCCACTCTGTGAGTAGCATAGTGTTTAATGGACTGGTAAACTGGTTGTCCAGTTCTCACCCATCCCCCCCCCGATCTTCCCACAGAGTCAATAAACACACCAGGTTGGGATTTAAATGACCACAGCCATATGTTTATTAAACCAATTCCTAATGCAGACTAGACATGTACTGAAGGGAGCCTCTCCAAGGTTCTTTTCTTGGTCCCTTCCTCCACCAGGAGGGTGGGGAATCCCCCGCATTGCATACCCCCCCCAGCCATGCTGCAGGCTATTGAGGCTCTTGAAGGGGGGTCAGATCAACTGGGTTGGAGGCTTAGCACCCTCCATGCTGGGTTGGGCCCTTAACCTTCCTCCCCGTCTGTCTGACCATGGAGATCGCGGACCTCCAGCATGAGAAACCTGCCATCCAGGGCCCATTGTGATGGGACTCCCACATGTGGTGTGCCCCAAAGGTATTTCCAGTGACCTCGGCCTGTCCATGGTGGCTGCAGGATGGGGCTCTCGCCCCGAGACTGCCATAAGAGGATCCCCCATTTCATGCTTGATGCTAGAGGCCCCCATTTTCCCCCCACTTCCGAGCCAGGCTAACCAGACTCGCCCTTAGGGAATCTTGGAGATACTCTCTATCTGCTTACAAGGCTGTGACAGTTTTATCTACTCCCCACCAGGCCAAATTCAAGAATCTCCCTGGCAGAGGCAAAATCCCAGGAAAATACCTGTTAAGCAGGAAAACCTGGGAAAATCCTTCTGTATCCCCTTCCTGTGGATCCCTCAGTAGAGGACAGTGTTCCTGCACTATGCTGTGGCCACTCAATCCCAACAGTGGCCCCTAGGAATGCCCAAGAGGTCGCCGACACCAGACTCCTATGTTCTGTCAGGTGTGGGGGGGGGTCTGGTTGGGACCCAGCCATTCTGCCGCAAACACCATGTGATTTGTTTCATTTGTGAAGAGGGGAGGACCCTGAACACCAATATCCTCTTCCCCCTTGAGGTCTCTGGGAAGGACCATTGGTTGTCCAGTTCTCACCCAGTTCCTCCCCTTCCAATCTTCCCAGGAGTCAATAAACACACCAGGTTGGGGATTTAAATGGCCACAGCCATATGTTTATTAAACCAATTCCTAATACAGACTAGAAATGCACTGAAGGGAAGCCTCTCAAGGTTCATTTCCGATCACTCCCCACCAGGAGGATGAGAATCCCCCCGCCACCTGGTCCCCTCCTCGGCAAGGCTGCAGGCCATTGGGGCTCTTGAAGGGGGTCAAACCAATTAGGTTGGAGGCCCAGCACCCTCCATGCTAGGTGAGGTCCTCAGCCTTCCTCTCCTTTTGTCTGACCCCAGAGATTTCCGACCTCCACCATGGAAAACCTGCCATCTGGGGCCCATCGCGGCACCCCCTCCAGGTGGCATGCCCAAGGGGTATTTCTGGTGACTTCAGCCTGTCCATGTTGGGTGCAGGATGGGCCCCCCCCCCGAGATCACCATAAGAGGAGACCCCATTCCATGCTGGGCCCTGTAGTTCCCCTTTTTCCCCCCACTTCTGAGTCAGGCTAACCCAACTCGCCTTTAGGGAACCTTGGAGACACTCCCTGTCTGCCACATTCCTAATCTTCATCAGGTCCACTACAGCATTTCTCCCCCTCCCTTAACTTCCCCCATCTCTAAGGAATGAAGTTAGACCCTGGTAAATGACTCTGAAAAATAAGTCAAGTCCCAGATCAGATAAGTGTATTCCTTCCTCCTGATAGGGTTCCTTTGCTTTTACTGTTATATGGTCATGCTTGACCACTCCACCTAGCAGCTGGGCCATGAATGTCCCA
The DNA here is from genome assembly GCA_016271365.2 of Neoceratodus forsteri. Taxonomy (NCBI): domain Eukaryota; kingdom Metazoa; phylum Chordata; order Ceratodontiformes; family Ceratodontidae; genus Neoceratodus; species Neoceratodus forsteri. The sequence goes on along the minus strand of CM057450.1, from coordinate 650,186,476 downwards.
TTTCTCTGTTGATCTTCATCTGGGTTTTATCCAGGCCCTTGTCCTTAGTCCCATTTCGCCAATGTTGCCTCTGTACAATATGTGACCAAGTGATCCTGGTGCTCGACATGCTGCACTGGATGGTGCTATGGCCTCCTTCATGGCGTACAGCAATGTCATGGACTTCCTTGCTCCCATCATTCCCTCCCAGATGGATGACCAAAACATCCAGTGATGTTCCCTCTCGACAATCCTCTCATAACCTGGAATCAACTGATCCCAGTGCATACCCCTGTGACCCATCCATTACACATCCACAGGAGTATCACTGAAGTTCAGTACTGGACCTCCAGGTCAGGACCGTTCCTGGGTGGCAGCTCAATGGATGAAGGAGTGCCCACATATCCACACCTGTTCTCTGGTCCCCAACCAATCTGCTTAACACATAAAAACAAGTTAGAGCATGTGGTGGCCGGACCTTCTGAATACCTTTGACTTCCACCTCCCCAGACCCTTAATCTCTGCCTGAGTCATGCCCTTGTTTGCTGCCCAAGTTGGTGTCCCTATCCAAAGTGAATGGGTTCCATAATCCCTGGGCTCCTTTCCCACTGCCATTATGGCCTTCTTAAAAAATCTTATAAACTGGAACTGTGTCACTGGTGTCCCATCCCTGTGTCTGAAGTATGCCTACCCCTTATCCCGTGTCCTTGCCTCGTACCTTTGCTAGCTCCTTCCTAATCTTCCATGGCCCTCCGCAATCCTGAAGTGTTGCCCATGTGCCTCGAGCCCATTGGTCAGTCTTTGACCTCTGGATATGAACCAACACCCCCTCTCCTGCCAGCACCACATCGTCTGCCTCCAGGCCCCTCCTAGGTCCCGCCTACTAGCTGCTGTGACCTCCGACACCCTAAAATCCCCACAGTAAGCCAACAGGAATGCTGCCCTGAACAACTGAGCCCCCTGATGGCCTGTGCAGAGTGATGGCAAGACCTTCATTGGCCATTCCAATGTCTTGGGGGTCACTGGTCTACTTTTGTCTAGAGTCTTAGGCTGTGACCTGCCCCACCCCTCCAGGAGTTTCCTGACCCTGAAAGACCAAGTGTGGTCCTCCAACCATGTTGCCCTGCTGAACCACCCCAACCCTGCTAGGTGATGGCTTGCCACCACTGCTGAGCTCCCTTCCTTTTTCAATGCTACCACGAACCAGCACAGCTGCTTTTCCGGGATCGGCCAAGCCTCTTCCCAACCGTGGGAGTCCATAATCCTCATGAATTCCTCCACTCCTCTCATATATGCTTTCCTGGTGCTGGGAGCCAAAGACTGGCACATCAATGTCCAGTCTTCAAGATCCCCAGGTTCCACAAGAACTAAGAGATCTCTGCCGGGTTGTCATCTGCTCCAGGTGCCAGGGCTCTGAAATTATCCCACTGCAACCAAGATAAAGCATCAGCTATACCGCTGCATTCTCCGGGAACATGTTGGGCCGGCCCTAAAGTGTATGTTGTTAACCAAACACCTCAGCACAAGAACCCGTAACAAATCACCTATAGGCCCAACTGCCCCCCCATTGCTGGTTGATTACGTGTACAATCCCTGTATTGTCTAACCTAAATACCACCCTTCTGGCCCTCAGCTTTGCACCCCACGCCACTAGAGCTACCACAATAGAGAAGAATTCCAAAAATGTTATGTTCTTGGTCAATCCCTGCTTTTCTCATGGTGCTGGCCATGTCCCTGCTAGCTTTGCCCTTTTCAAATAAGCCCCAAACTCCTGGCCCCCGACTGCGCCCGTGAACAGCTCCAAGTCTCTACTGGACATTTCACCCTTTGGCCATGCTGTCACCCCATTAAAGTCTTCTAAAAAGGTGGCCCAGATGACCGAATCCTCCTTCACCACCCAGGGATCCTAATCCCAGGGTGGGGGTGGTGGACCCCATTGGTCACCTTGGCCAATCTCTGTATAAAGGCCTGCCCCATCAGTATGGTCCTGCATACAAAGTTAATATGACCCAACAACTGTTGTACTTGTGGCAATGTCATCTTTCTCACACTCCTAGCACCCCCACCATTCTGTCTGTATCGATCTCTATCCTTGAAAAGGACAATATTGTGGTTAGGCCCAAGGTCTTTTCCTTAGCGGGATGCCAAAGGACAGACAAACCTTTTGCAACCCCGTTAACATCCTCCCACATACCTCACTTCTTTGGGCTCACCAAAAAAGTCATTCTGCAATGCATCGATTCCCCTCGCTCGGAGTCGCCTGTTCCATTAGCCATTGTAGAAATGTACTAAATTTGCATAGTATGCACATGCAATGGCACACCCATTGGCATGCATTTATCCATATAGTATTCCCATTTACCTTCAATCTAGCAGATTGTAGTCTTCTGGGTGGACAGGGAGCAACCGGAAAGCGGATACTATGTCCGCCTTAGCCATCTGTGCCCCCTGGCCATACCTTGTCACCTTTCCCACTGCCCTGTAGAATGTTGCATAATGCACTGAAGTCAATGCTGGGTCTATGAAATCTTTCACCAGCTCTCCCTCTGGGAAAGACAAGTAAGTAATCATCCTAAATTCCCCTGGTATGCTTTTTGGCACCACACCCACTGGCGACACTCTAAAGTCTTCCAACGAGGGATCCTCGAATTGTCCTGCAATCCTCTCCAGTCGCTTCTTTGGCTATCTTTTTCCCACGCAATCCCTATGTTATCCCTTGCTGATTTCAAATTCAGAGCCCTGAAATCTGCCCGTGGCCCCATATACTGATATCCTGAACCCTTCATAAACCACCCAAAATCACAAGTGCATCCTCCATGCTTGGTTATATCTCCAACCACCCCTTCATCTCACTTACCTTTATTGGTGTTACCCTGCTCCAGGGATCCCTTTTTAAGAAATCCCCCTTTTTGGCCAGGGATGCTCTCCCCCCCCTTTTTTCCCCCTAGGGCATTGTGTAAATGGGCGGGGCCTCCCACATGCCAGACACTTGTGGGTAAACTTGCACTTTGACTGTGTGCAAGTTTACCCACTGTGTGTGAGCTGAAGACTTGGTTTGCTGGCCAAGGCACCTAGCTTCACCTGAGCTCTTTCCTTCTAAGACTGCTTGAAAGGCAGAGTAGAGAAACTTACCAGAGCAAGGGAAAAGGATTAAGACTTAGTTTGGCTAAGCAGATTTACTGTGCGGTGGTGTTTTTATTTTTTACTCGCAGGGATTGCTACTGTTTGTTGCTAACATTTCATTGCTTTATTTTTCTCTGATTCAAATTGTTGCTGCTGGTATACCTTCTTCTGCATTATTACAAGGTGTGCCTACAGGTGTGTGCTAACAGATTGCTCCTGTAATCTTCTGATTCAAATTGTCTTTTGCAAGGTATATCTTCTGTTACTGCTTTATTTTTCTCTGAGCAAAGTGTTTCTTACAGCGTATATCTTCTCTGAAATTATTACAGGTGGTGCTTTACAGGTTTACAGTTTTATTTAACATTAGGATAAGCTTTCAGGTTACTGCATTTGTTGTTGACTGATTGTTTCTGCTCTTACCTCCTTGTTCTTTCATCCGTGGTTCTTCTTTTAGGCAGGAAGGGCCCAGCCACCCACCCCATCCCCAACCACCCACCACTACTCCTTTTATAGGGTACCACAGTTGTGACATTTCCTGTGGCAGAGCAGGAAGGCGGATCAGTGGGACCCACAAGGTGACCCTACTTATAGGTATCTAGTAATTTAACTTGTTATAACAAGTTAAACAAAGCACAATTAAACCATTACTTGCATTTTTTCCTTTTTTTTCCTTCTAATTACTCTGACTAGGTTACAAACCCAGCAACTTATTGGAATGGATTTCATTAACTGCAGGTACTGTGGAACAATTTTCAGAAGGACAGTCTTACAGGATTTGGACACTGTCCTACATGCTGGGCCTTTGGAGATCTTAGGCTCAGCTCCGGGCAGCATGGGCAGAGATTGCACGCCTCAAATTTCATATTGAAGAGGAAATACATTATAAGAACCACCGCCATTTCCCAGCATCCAACAGAAAACCTCCGACCGCAGAGGGTAGTTGGTCCAGGAGGTTGGCAGGTGGTTAGGAGGAGCAAATCAGGTGCCCCATCACTCTGATCTCCAACACATTACCTCCAAAAATCATATAAACACTACAAACAGGTATCTGCTCTATCTCTGAAATCAAATAAGAGGCAGAAGACACTGCAGAGCAGGACACTCAGCACAGGAGCTAGCACAACAAAACTCACCCAAATCAGGAACCAAAACAAAACAAGCACAAAGGAAATCCAAAAACTTCTGATCATAGGAGACCCATGATTCGGGGAGTTCATACCCATCTCAGCCAGGGTGATGGTCAGATGTCTCCTAGGTACATCAGCATGGAGAGACACTGACCGCATTAGCAAATTGTTCACAAAGCAGGAGAAACATTGATGTCCTAGTACATAGGGACTATTGATCTCGCCAGCCGGTCAGTTGTGGAGACCAAGGAACACCTGACCAGGCTGGTGACAAACTATCATCTATTTCATCTGCATCTCTCTCTGAGATCCTGCCAGTCTGGGAGAGGGGAGCAGATGGACGGAAGGTCAGAGAGAGGGAGATAGGGAGCTAAACACATGGCTCAAGGGCTGGTGCCAGGAAAAGGACACAGATTTGTAGGGAACTGGCAACAGTTCTGGGAGCGAAAGTTCTTTAAACTTGATGGACTGCATCTGACTAAGGAGGGAGTCAGTGCATTGGGGCAGAAGTTTGACGTCTTTGCAGAATATTTAAACTACAAATGGGGAGAGGGGTGCAGCACCCTCATACATCGAATGGGAAGAACACCCTCCCTCCTCAGCTAGTGGTCAAACAGGGAATTCAGCATGTTTGCTGCTCATTTGCATCACCATGTAAGAAAAAGGTTTGTCTCCCCACAATGATGCACAGGGTAAGGCCAAACTTCACCCAACAACTAACACCACCAAAATCTGGCCAATGGAAAATCATGTAATAATAATGCTCACAGCCTGGGAAATAAGATCCCAGACCTGCAGGCAATAATGTCAGAGGCTAAACTGGACATAGTAGCAATTAGTGAGACGTGGTTTACCAGTAACCACACTTGGGAGACTTCAGTATCTGGCTATGTATTGTTCAGAAGAGACAGCAGGTGCAAAAGGGGGAGGAGGGCCCTGTATATTAATGAAAATATCAAAGCTACAGAAATCCAGAATATACATAAGGAGCCAGAAGAACTGTGGGTCACCCTGGAAACAGGAAATGGGACAGCCATAAGAACTGGGGTTGTCTACAGGCCCCCAGACCAGAGGGAAGACATAGACACATTACTGTTAGAAGATACACAAAGCATGACAGCTAAAGGGGAGGTTCTGATAATGGGAGACTTCAACATGCCGGATACAGATTGGTCAATACCAGCAGGAACATCTGCCAGAACTAGACTCATAGTGGATTCCCTGCAGGGGGAGGGCCTCAAACAACTGGTACAGCAACCCACAAGAGACAGGGCTATCTTAGATCTGGTACTGACTAACAAAGAAGGGATCACAGATCTCCAGGTAGAAGGTCACCTGGGAGCCAGTGACCATCACATGGTATGGTTCAATTTGGCTACTACATCTAAATCATCCCATTCCAAGGCAAAAATATGGGACTTCAGAGGAGCTGACTTTGATAAGATGGCCAACAGAGTTAAGCTAGCTCTGGCAAAAAGAAACACAGGTGAGGGGGTACAGGCAAAGTGGGCAAGCATTAAGGATGCAATACTTGAAGCAACATCCCATTGTGTTAGACAGAAAAGGAAGTGCAAAAGAAGAAGGAAACCACTTTGGTTCTCAAATACAGTAGCAGAAAAGGTCAGAGCCAAAACGCTGGCCTTCAGGAAATATAAGGGAACACAGCGGGATGAAGATAAGGAGGCATACCAAACTGCCCTAAGGGAAGCAGGTAAGGCAGTAAGGCAGGCAAAGTCCCAAACTGAGGAAACACTAGCACGAACAGTAAAAGAAGGTGACAAGACTTTCTATAGATACATTAGTGAAAGGAGAAAGTCCAGAGGGGGTATTGCTAAGCTTAATGGAGAAAAGGAGCATGGAGGAGGGAGGACCCTGTAAAGGCATCTATCCCAAATAGATACTTTGCTCAGTATTTACTGAAGAGAAGGTAGGGCAGGGCCCACAGCTCAGCATCATGGACACAGTGGGGAGGGAGGTGAGCACTACCCTTCACAAAAGAAAGGGTCCACAAGAGCTTGCCAAGCTCAGGGGTGGATAAGGCAATGGGACCTGATGGCATACATCCCAGGGTACTTAAGGAGCTAAAGGAGGAACTAGCAGAGCCATTAGCAGAATTGTTTAGTGAGTCTCTGAGCACAGGAGAGGTCCCAGAAGACTGGAGAAGGGGTTCATGGATCCCGCTCCCACAAGAGTGGTAGCAGGAGGAGGCGGGAACTACAGAACGTCAGTCTTACCTCAGTAGTGGGCAAGATTATGGAGGCACTCCTTAAGGAAAGGATAGTGCAACACCTGGAATCCATGGCACAGGATCCAAGACAGCATGGATTTACTAAGGAAGGTCCTGTCAAACTAATCTCATAGATTTCTTTGACTGGGTAACCAGAGTGGTGGACCAAGGGGAGCAGTTGATGTCGCCACCTTGACTTCAGCAAAGCTTTTGACACTGTTCCACATAGAAGATTGATAAATAAGCTGGATAGGCTCGGGTGGTCAGAAGTTGGTCAGCTGGGTGGCAAACTGGTTGACGGGCAGAAAACAGAGAGTGGTGGTAAATGGTATACAGTCAGAAGAGATGCAAGTCACAATGGGGTACTCCAGGATCAGTTCTGGGGCCAGTCCTCTTCAACATCTTCATTAGTGACCTTGCAGATGGACTAGAGGGTAAGGCTTGTCTGTTTGCAGATGACACCAAGATCTGCAACAGAGTAGATGATCCAGATGGGGTGGGCAGAATGAGAAGAGATCTGGATAAACTAGCAGAATGGTCAGAAGAGTGGCAACTGGGATTTAATGCAAAGAAGTGCAAAATCATACACATAGGGAAGAGAAACCCTGAAGCCACCTATAGGCTGGGAGGGGAGTTGCTAGCAGTCACAAAGGAAGAAAGAGACTTGGGCATCATCATCAGTGATGACCTAAAATCATCCAAGCAGACCTCTAAAGCAGTAGGTAAGGCTAGGGGGGTGTTAGGGTGTATTAGTAGGGGTATCACAAGTTGTAAGAGGGAGGTATTAATCCCTCTGTACAAGACACTTGTTAGGCCCCATCTGGAGTACTGCGTGCAGTATTGAGGCCACACCTCACAAGGATATTAACCAAATTGAGGCAGTCCAGAGAAGGGCAACCAAAATGGTGCAGGGACTGCATCAGAAGACATATAAGGACAGATTAACAGAGCTCAATATGTATACCCTGAGCAAAGGAGAGAGAGGTGATATGATCGAGGCATTCAAACACCTTAAGGGCATAACAAGGTGAAAGAGTCTAACATGTTTAAATATAAGAAAATAGCAGGACAAGAGGACACAGCATGAGATTAGAGGGAGGCCGATTAAGGGGAATGAGGAAATTCTTTTCACAGAAAGGGTGGATGCATGGAATGGCTTACCACAAGAAGTGGTGGCTATGAATACAGTGCAGGGCTTCAAACAGGCATGGGATAGGCATAAGGGAGCAATACAAATGACTATGAATAGATAGGCCACTGATAGAGCAAAGGCCGATGGCACATTTATAAGGTAGAAAAAGAAATGGGCAGACTGGATGGGCCTTGCGGTCCTTATCTGCCGTCAACTTCTATGTTTCTATGTTTCTATGTTTCTATGTGTGCATGTTTCCCGGTTAAAATGGTAACACTGGTTGCCAGCCTTGGTTGACCTCCTGTGTTCTTATTCCCATCCCCAGGTTTCTTGCCTGCAGGGTGTATGGGAAAGAGATTGCAGCTTACCTGCATCTCTTTTAAGTTGCCTTGCAACCTTTCTGCCCTCTGGCTGTGGCCACCCAATCCCAACAGTGGTCACTGGGATCTCCCACCCCTAGCAGGCTCCCCCATGCCCACGGTGTTACCAACCCTGGACTCATATGTTCTGCCAGATGCATGGGGAGGTGCCTGGTCACAAACACCGGATTTGTTTCATGCAGGAAGGGGGGAGCCTGAACACTCATTATCTCCTTCCCCTCGAGGTCTCTGGGAAGGACCAGTCTGAGGAAACACAGTACAGGCTTTCTTACATGAAATGAATTTAATAATGGTGAAAGGGTAGAAACAGACAGCATTGGAAACTGAAGTCCCATGCTTGTATATAGATCAGAAATCATGCAGGCTTCCACACTGTAAGGCATTTAGAGTTGGTGACAGGTGAGAAGCAGATTGTACCTGAGACTGAAACCTGCTGTTTATTAACAGTTTCAGGTATAGTTTGGGCAGCCAGAAAGAGTGCAGACTTCCCCACACTGTGATGAATTTACTATTGCTGAAAGCTGAGGGATTAAAGAGCACATTTAGTACCCTCTTACAAAATTCTCCCAAAAGACACCACAGACCCTTACCTCCCCAGAGTCTAAGTATACAAACAATATTTTTTTAATGTAGGGCTTCGGGAGGATGGGATTATATTTAGGCTCTGTGGAGCCAAAAGCCAATCCCTTCCACTTCCCTGCACTGAGCTGTCTCCAGCTCACACGTCTTTGATGTAAAAACAGGCTTCTATGGAGCTATTTTATGTTTGCTTGCACGCATGTGCAAGAAACATAGTGCCATCATCCGAGATTTTGGAGGTGTGTCACCTCCTCCTCCAGTTCAGTCAGTGTGTTGGCAGATGCGGCCCCTGTAAGCCAAAGCATGCTGGAGCTGTCTATGACAAGCTCCGAAATGCAGTGGCATACAGTTGAAAGGGGGAGCTACGCTTCAGTGAGCAGCGATAAGATATCGCCTGCTCATGTGCAGCTCCCCCTACACACACACACACAGACAGAAACTCATGCATACTTACATAGAAACATAGAAGTTGATGGCAGATAAGGACCGCAAGGCCCATCCAGTCTGCCCATTTCTTTTTCTACCTTATAAATGTGCCATCGGCCTTTGCTCTGTCAGTGGCCTATCTAGTCATAGTCATTTGTATTGCTCCCTTATGCCTATCCCATGCCTATTTGAAGCCCTGCACTGTATTCATAGCCACCACTTCTTCTGGTAAGCCATTCCATGCACCCACCACCCTTTCGGTGAAAAGGAATTTCCTCACATTCCCCCTTAATCGGCCCCCTCTGATCTCATGCTGTGTCCTCTTGTCCTGCTATTTTTCTTATATTTAAACATGTTAGACTCTTTCACTTTGTTAATGCCCTTAAGGTGTTTGAATGCCTCGATCATATCACCTCTCTCCCTCCTTTGCTCAAAATGAATACATATTGAGCTCTGTTAATCTGTCCTCATATGTCTTCTGATGCAGTCTCTGCACCATTTTGCTGCCCTTCTCTGGACTGCCTCAATTTGGTTAATGTCCTTGAAGGTGTGGCTCCAATACTGCACGCATACTCAGATGGGGCCTAACTAGTGTCTTGTAAAGAGGGATTATTACCTCCCTCTACGATTTGTGATACCCTACTAATACACCTAACACCCCTAGCCTTACCTACTGCTTTAGAGGTCTGCTTGGATGATTTCAGGTCATCAGTGATGATGATGCCCAAGTCTCTTTCTTCCTTTGTGACTGCTGGCAACTCCCTCCCAGCCTATAGGTGGCTTCAGGGTTTCTCTTCCCTATGTGCATGATTTTGCACTTCTTTGCATTAAATCCCAGTTGCCACTCTTCTGACCATTTTGCTAGTTTATCCAGATCTCTTCTCATTCTGCCCACCCCATCTGGATCATCTACTCTGTTGCAGATCTTGGTGTCATCTGCAAACAGACAAGCCTTACCCTCTAGTCCATCTGCAAGGTCACTAATGAAGATGTTGAAGAGGACTGGCCCCAGAACTGATCCCTGAGGTACCCCACTTGTGACTTGCATCTCTTCCGACTATACCATTTACCACCACTCTCTGTTTTCTGCCCGTCAACCAGTTTGCCACTCAGTTGACCAACTTCTGACCCACCCCGAGCCTATCCAGCTTATTTATCAATCTTATATGTGGAACAGTGTCAAAAGCTTTGCTGAAGTCAAGGTAGGCGACATCAACTGCTCCCCCTTGGTCCACCACTCTGGTTACCCAGTCAAAGAAATCTATGAGATTAGTTTGACAGGACCTTCCTTTGTAAACCCATGCTGTCTTGGATCCTGTGCCCCTATGGATTCCAGGTGTTGCACTATCCTTTCCTTAAGGAGTGCCTCCATAATCTTGCCCACTACTGAGGTAAGACTGACTGGTCTGTAGTTCCCTGCCTCCTCCTGCTACCACTCTTGTGGAGCGGGATCACATGGGCCCTTCTCCAGTCTTCTGGGACCTCTCCTGTGCTCAGAGACTCACTAAACAGTTCTGCTAATGGCTCTGCTAGTTCCACCTTTAGCTCCTTAAGTATCCTGGGATGTATGCCATCAGGTCCCATTGCATTATCCACCCTGAGCTTAGCAAGCTCTTGTAGGACCCTTTCTTTTGTGAAGGGAGTAGTGCTCACCTCTCTCCCCACTGTGTCTATGACGCTGAGCTATGGGCCCTGCCCTACCTTCTCTTCGTAAATACTGAGCAAAAGTATCTATTTAGGATAGATGCCTTAACAGGGTCTTCCTCCTCACATGCCCCTTTCTCCATTAAGCTTAGTACACCCTCTGGACTTTCTCCTTTCTCACTAATGTATCTATAGAAAGTCTTGTCACCTTCTTTACTGTTCAGTTAGTGTTTCTCAGTTTGGGTCTTTGCCTGCCTTACTGCCTCCCTGCTTCCTTAGGGCAGTTTGGTATGCCTCCTATCTTCATCCCGCTGTGTTCCCTTATATTTCCTGAAGGCCAGCCTTTTGGCTCTGACCTTTTTGCTACTGTATTTGAGAACCAAAGTGGTTTCCTTCTTCTTTGCACTTCCTTTTCTGTCTAACACAATTGGATGTTGCTTCAAGTATTGCATCCTTAATGCTTTCCCACTTTGCCTGTACCCCTCACCTGTGTTTCTTTTGCCAAGGCTAGCTTAACTCTGTTGGCCATCTTATCAAAGTCAGCTTCTCTGAAGTCCCATATTTTTGCCTTGGAATGGGATGATTTAGATGTAGTAGCCAAATTGAACCATACCATGTGATGGTCACTGGCCCCAGGTGACCTTCTACCTGGAGATCTGTGATCCTTCCTTGTTAGTCAGTACTAGATCTAGGATAGCCCTGTCTCTTGTGGGTTGCTGTACCAGTTGTTTGAGGCCCTCCCCTGCAGGAATCCACTATGTGTCTAGTTCTGGCAGATGTTCCTGATACCTGCTGGTGTTGACCAATCTGTATCCGGCATGTTGAAGTCTCCCATTATCAGAACCTCCCTTTAGCTGTCATTTTTGTATATCTTCTAACAGTAATGTGTCTATGTCCTCCCCTGGTCTGGGGCCTGTAGACAACCCCAGTTCTTATGGCTGTCCCATTTCCTGTTTCCAGGGTGACCCACAGTTCTGGTCCTTATGTGTATTCTGAATTTCTGTTGCTTTGATATTTCATTGACATACAGGGCCACTCCTCCCCCTTTGCACCTCGGTCTCTTCTGAACAATACATAGCCAGGTACTGAAGTCTCCCAAGTGTGGTTACTGGTAAACCACATCTCACTAATTGCTACTATGCCCAGTTTAGCCTCTGACATTATTGCCTGCAGGTCTGAGATCTTATTTCCAGGCTGTGAGCATTTGTGTACATGATTTTCCATTGGCCAGATTTTGTGTGTTAGTTGGGTGAGGTGTGTCATACCCCCAAAGGCAGTATGGGGAGACAAACTTTTTCTTACCTGGTGATGCAAATGAACTGCAAACATGCTGAATCCTTGTTTGACCACTAGCTGAGGGGAGGGTGTTCTTCCATTCGATGTATGGGGTGCTGCACCCCTCCCCCATTTGCTAGTTTAAATATTCTGAAAAGACGTCAAACTTCTGCCCCAATGCACTGACTCCTCCTTAGTCAGATGCAGTCCATCAAATTTAAAGAACTTGCCTCCCAGAACTGTTGCCAGTTCCTACAAATCTGTGTCCTTTTCTTCTGGCACCAGCCCTTGAGCCACATGATTTAGCTCCACTATCTCCTTCTTCTGACCTTCCATCCATCTGCTCCTCTCCCAGACTGGCAGGATCTCTGAGAAGGAGATGCTGGACGAAATAGATGATAGTTTGTCACCCAGCCTGGTCAGGTGTTCCTTGGTCTCCACAACTGACCGGCTGGCGATCATTAGTCCCTATGTGTACTAGGACATCAATGTTTTCTCCTGCTTTGTGAAGAATTTTAGCACACGGTCAGTGTCTCTCATGCTGATGTACCTGGGAGACATCTGACCATTACCCTGGCTGGAGATGGGTATCAACTCCCCGAATCATGGAGTCTCCTATGATCAGAAGTTTTTGTTTTTCCTTTTTGCTTTTTTTGTTTTGGTTCCTGATTTGGGTGAGTTTTTTTGTGCTAGCTCCTCTGCTGCAGTGTCCTGCTCTGCAGTGTCTTCTGCCTCTTTGTTTGATTTCAGAGATAGAGGCAGATACCTGTTTGTAGTGTTTATATGATTTTTGGAGGTAATATGTTGGAGAGCAGAGAGTGATGGGGCACCCGATTTGCCCCTCCTAACCACCTGCCAACCTCCTGGACCAACTACCTCATACTGCTTGCTGCCCCCACACACACACGATAGCCGACGGGGGTGCCCAATCTCTCGCCGCTTGTGCTGCGCCCCCAGCCTTCCACATGCTACACTGGGTGCCCACCCCAGCGTGGTAACTGATCGAATAGCCGACGGGGTGCCCAATCCCCGCCGGCTCCACTGTCCTCGCCCCTCGAGACGGGTGCCACACTGGGAGCCCACCCCAGCGTGGTAATTAATCAATGCGACTACGGGGTACTCTGATCTCCCATCGGCTCCACGGCCCTCTAGCTATCTTCTGTGCCACGCTTGGAGCTCACCCAGTGGCAAACATCCCACGTTGTCTTTTTTTTTATTTTCCTGCAAAATAAAACGGTCCCACGGCGCTTCTCCCAGCCCACCCTCCCACAACCCGCACTCCACCCACTGCTACTTCTGCCTTCCCACACCCCCTCACCCCATACTTACCTCCAGAGCTCGCGATGACTTTTGGTGACCGGGAACACATCTGCAATTTTCAATGCCGACTGCGAACTGAGGAAATGCCGTAAGCTGTATAATGGAATAGATAGGTTTTTCAACTTTATTGCATATCTCAGGCATTTTTTGGAATTTTTGCACCAAATTTTCAACATGATGTTTTTGGGACCCCTTCCCATGAATGATGTCACTGTCATGGCGTTATTCAGGCTCGAAGGGTGATTTCGCAGTCACTGCACAGCCACTGCGTGAAATCACCCTTTGGGCCCAAGTAACGCCATGACAGTGACATCATTCATGAGAAGGGGTCCCAAAAACCCCATGTTGAAAATTTGGTGCAAAAATTCCAAACAATGACTGTTTTAAGAGCGTGCGTTGCGTAGTTCCAATGCAGGCTCGTAAGTTCGCAAATTTTCAATATTTTCACTCCAGATTTTCAACATTGCCATTTTACCACACCTTCTTATGAGTAGTACAGCTGTCATTTTTCACATCTCACCCAAAATGTGTTTCTGCCCATGTAGCGCACAATGGCGCAGTCGGTGTACGAAATCAATGTACGGGACAAATTAAGAAAATCACAGTGACACTGTTCATGAGCAAAGGCCTTAAAATGGCTATGTTGAAAATGTGGTGAAAAAATTCCTAAAAATGACTGTTTTACGAGCGTGCGTTGTACGGTTCCTACACACGCTCGTAAGTTCACAAATTTTCAATATTTTCACTCCAGATTTTCAACATTTCCATTTTACTGCACCTTCTTATGAGTAGTACAGCTGTCATTTTTCACATCTCACCCAAACATGTTTCTGCCCATGTAGTGCACAATGGCGCAGTCTGTGTGCAAAATCAATGTATGGGACACATTAAGAAAATCACAGTGACACTGTTCATGAGCAGAGGTCTTAAAAGGCTATGTTGAAAACTTGGTGAAAAAATTCCTATAAATGACTGTTTTACGAGGGTGCATTGCGCAGTTCCTACGCACGCTCGTAAGTTCGCGAATTTTCAATATTTATACTCCAGATTTTCAACATTGCCATTTTACCACACCTCCTTATGAGCAGTATAGCTGTCATTTTTCACATCTTGCCCAAAATGTGTTTCCGCCCATGTAGCCACAATGGCGCAGTCGATGTGCAAAATCAATGTATGGGACACATTAAGAAAATCACAGTGACACTGTTCATGAGCAGAGGTCTTAAAATGGCAATGTTGAAAATTTGGTGAAAAAATTCCTAAAAATGACTGTTTTACGATCGTGCGCTGTGCAGTTCCTATGCATGCTCGTAAGTTTGCAAATTTAATATTTTCACTCCAGATTTTCAACATTGCCATTTTATTACACTTCCTTATGAACAGTACAGCTGCTATTTTTCATATGTCGCCCAAAATGTGTTTTCGCACATGTAGCGCACAATGGTGTTGTTGGTGTGCGAAAGCAATGTTTAGGACAGATTAAGAAAATCACAGTTACACAGTAAGTTCATGACTTTGTAATATTTTCAGTCCAGATTTTCACCAGTGGCATTTTTCCACGCTTCCTTATGAACAGTACAGCTGTCATTTTTCACAACATGGCTGAAGTGTGTTTTCACACTTTCAGTGCAGAGATGCGTGGTCGCTATGGGAAATCATTGTTCGGCACAGATAAAGAAAATCACAGTGACACTGTTCATGATCGGAGGCATCAAAATGCCTGAGTTGACAATCTGCTGTAAAAATCCCCAACCTAATTATATTACGGTAGTGCTGCACAGTTTCTATGTACGCGTGACTTCACCCATTTTTAAATATTTTTACTGCAGATTTGCAACATTGCCATTTTTACACCTCCCATGAACAGTACAGCTGTCATTTTTTACATCCTGTTCGAATGTTTTTGCACTGTGGTAGCAATGTCAGTAGTCGCTGTGCATAAGCAGCTTTCGGCTAACAAACTGATATTCCCCCTGTTCATGAGGTGGGATCACAAAAAAAACATGTTGAAAATTTGGAGTGAAAATACCAACGAATGCCTGAGGTATTAGGGTTTCCAACCATAACACCCAACTCTGTAGAGAATGACAGGCATCAGGGCTGTGACTTGGGATTCTTGCCTGTAATGCTCATACCATTCCACACCCTGCAGCCAGTGAGAGGCATTGAGGTATGCCTTGGACTCTTCGGCCCCAAAGTTCACCCCATTCTCCTATATCGCACCCATCTCACCGTATTTCCTAATGGAATGGGGTGCGCATAAGGGCCAAAGACCCCAAGGAACACCGTGACACTTGTCAGTGTCTGCAGGGGGGGGTGGTGAAATGGCGTGGCCGTTATGCCTGAAGACCCAAATGCACACCCCAATGCCTGTCACTCTCTGCAGGGTGGTGGTGGGGTTGGCTTCAGTTCAATACTTCACTGCCATTCCTATTACACAGCTCTGTAACTTCTACACTACCGCTGCCAATGCCAGCAAGCAAACATTCGGCATTGACAAATGCTTGTTTAAACTACTGTGTGTTTAGTATTTTAAAGGGCCAACACGAAAAAAATCAAAGGCAAAGCTCAACTAACAAGGCTCCTGCTGTTTGAGCAGTGGCCTTGATTTGTTCGAATCAGCCCTGAAACATGTTAAAAATAATAGTTACAGAAAGGCCCCATAGAAGCCTATGGAGTACTCCCCCACACTCACCAGGCTCTTACATCACGAAAAGTGTGCGCACAAGGGTGTGTGTCTCAGTATACAGGAAGTTACAGAGATCAGGTTCTCAGCTCCACAGAGCTTAAATATGATTCTTTCCCTGAGTTATATAGAAATAGAGAAATTGACAGCAGATAAGGACTGCTTGGCCCACCTAGTCTGACCATTTTCCCAACCTACTGTAACACCACAGTCTCTACTTGATCTACAGCTTTTCCCGTCTTTCCTTATCACTAAGGTTACCTTATGCCTATCCCATGCCTTCTTGAATCACACTTCAGGTTTTGCCCCTTCCACCTCCACTGGGAGGCTTTTCCAGGCATCTGCCACTCTTTCTATGAACAAGTACATCCTTACGTCTCCCCTGAGCCTTCCCCCCTCCAACTTCATAGCATGACCCCTTGTTCTTGAGCATCATTTTTGCTGAAAAAGACTTCCTTCTTGAACCTTATTTATATCCATGAGGTATTTAGAAACATGGAAAGCACCAGAACAGGCAGATGGGACCTTGGTTTAATATCTTATCTGAAATATGATACTCCAGGAGGGCAGTACCCCCTCATGTTGCACTGCAGTGCTACAGTGTCAGTATTGTGGTTTTGCCGCTGTTCCCGGTGTGAGGTTAGGACTCTCAACCATCTGATCTTCCAGCCTCAGAGGTGAGATGCAACCTGCTGAGCCGCTGACACTGACAAATGATAAGGATCCATGGTGACTTATTTCTTTTCAACCTGGAAAAGTGCTCTTTAACAGCACTAGAAACTGAAGCCCTCTGTTTATCCACACAGACAGGTACAGTGTGGGGCAGATACAGTGCAAGCTTTTCACTAATTCTGTGTCCAATATCAGGTTAATCTATAGCAGTCATTTTGGTTCTGACTAGAACTTGTTAATAGAGGGAGCTGGAACAAAGAGTGGCAAGGAGTTCCGCAGCACAGCAAAGTCTTTTACAGGAGGAAGCGTGGTTGACAGTGGGGGGGGGGGCAGGGAAAGGGTTGCTCCACCCATGCACACCTCTGACAGCTGCTCTGGCTCTCCCTCCCATGTACTGGCCAAAGAGCTAGAACTGCTCTGACTGGTACAGTTGCTATGGTGACTCTCCCTCTCTCTCTCTCTTGCACGCCTCACCTTGACCAGCCAGTACTTTAAAGTACTGTAATTTAAAGTAATTCATTTAAAATGTTGCTTTTTTAGTGATTAATCCTGTCTTCCCACATTGGCATGAGTGACTAAAGGTGGTCCTGACTGAGGTGGTGTTGGGTTAAAACAAAAGGTGCACTGGTGGTGGTGGCAGTAAGGCGTGTGACTGTGTATCTATGTCAAAGTCAAGGTCGGGCACTGACTGAGGTTTTTTAAACAGAAACCCCATCTGAGAAGTCCTGGGACTCCAGACCTGTCCTTTTATTGGTTGCCATCCATTGCTTACCCCCTTCTCAAGATCCGTGATGTCACCCAACAGCCACTAAGTACTTATGACCAGTGTCCATTCTCTAACAGCACTTGCAGCTTGGTGCCAAAAGCACCACAACAATGTGTGTATGTAGTATAAGGTTGAGAAGTGAGGAGCAGACACTGTATCTGTGCACTGACTGCCCATCATGGAGTGTGCATTCTGTCCTTGTTGGTGCTGCAGTAAGTATTGATTGGACTGCAGAATTGTTGGCACCATCACCATCAGGAGGACTAGAGAGACAGCAAGAGGAGGACAGATAGACCACAGGACTCAGAGGACTGAGGAAAACTTTAAATGTTTTTGAATGTAAAATGTGTGGTTTGGGCATCAGGGAGGAACTGAAGAGCAAAGAAGTGGAGCAGCACTGGAGGGAGGTACACTTATTGTAGTGCAACTGCAAGAGTCTCCAACTGAGTGACCAACCATCAAATCAAGTTGTCGCCAGAGACTTGAGCCTGCCAGTTGTCCCCACTGTTGGTTGAGAAGAATGACTCCAGAGTCAGACCAGAAAACTGGCTAACAACGTCTATGCCTACCCCACTGTCACAGAACAGCAAAGCAAGAGAAAAGGAATTACTAAAATGATAAATACAAATACTGGTATATAGTATATGGTTAGGGCTTATTCTACATAGAAAACGGTGACTTTCAAATTCTTGTTGTAGGACAGTTCAAAGGTCAAAAAAGTTGTACTACCGTTCTGAGCTCACGTCGATAGTACAGCAACTTTTTTGCCTCATCCTGCCACCTGATTGGCTCACTCAACGATGCTGTGACAATAAAATATTGGCAACATGGTGGTGAGATTCAGTGAGTGCTGATTGGTGGACCCTCCTCGTTTTAACATGAAGAGCCTCACACAGCTCCATGTCACAAAAGTGAATTATTGTTTTTATTTCATTTTTAAAAAAATGGTGCTGAGCTAGTGGGAGCGAGGTGAAGCCAGACCGAGTCATAATGGAGAGAAGCAGTAGTCAACGGGAGCAACATGAAAATAACTAAGGTAATCATCAACTTAAAAAACAAACAAACACAAGAACGAAATAAGCCAGGAACCATATACTGTACTATATAAAATAGTGAATGGTTGACCATCCACAACCAAGGCTGTGTTTCCATCTCAGGGAGCTGATGACATCAGCAAGACTTCAGGCAGGAGCCATCATAGTGTCATCAGTTCCCTCAATGGAAACACAGCCTTGTTGTGGCTGGTCAATCCACTATTTCTCTATGTGTGTGGAGGGGCTGGAGGCTGGCACCCAGGAGGTTCTCATTTTAATTAGAGGTCAGGAATGCCATTCTTAGTCTGCCTATCTAGAGGGCTAGATCTGAGCCAGGTTGGTTGTGGTGGGCAGTGGTTATGGAGGAAGTGAGAAATGTCATTGTCATGCCAGGGTAATGGATTGGGTAAGAGAGAGACAGTCACAGAGTAGAGAGCTACTGCTCAACTCAGGGCTGGCTGGCAATAATCTGAAAAGCACACACCAGCAAACACCTTCAGGTATTATGGAGCCAAGTAATTTCAATGTTCAGGTTATTTCCATTCTGTAGTGTTCTGGTGGTGTAGGCTCAAGAAGGGGCTCTAAAACATCTCAGAAAACTACTTCAGAATATTGACTGGTCCCTCTTGATCACCTGATGTCAGTTGGTGCCACCATGTCCTTCTTCATTAGTTCCTTCCAATCCGCCTGTGACATTTTTGTCCCCCGTGTCAAACAGTCTGAAAAGTCTAAATCATCCCCCTTGGTAACTTGGACTTTGCTTGATCAAATGAAGGTACGTGACGACCTGTGGTGCAGAGCTCTTCAGTCAGGTCAACCCGCTGACCGATAACGCTATCGTGCTGCCAGAAACGCCTGCACCTGGGCCATTCGGCTAGCAAAGGCTGCTTACTACCAAACAAAACTCACTGTCACCTGGGGTGATAGAAAGAGGTTCTGGGATAATATAAAGGAACTTAGTGGAAAGTCTACCTCCCCTTCCCCTACCATACTTATCCTGGATGGTACTCCTGCCCAAGAACCTAAAAAAATAGCGGAATGCTTTCAATATATCATTCTCAGATCTAAGCTCAATTCTCCCTCCCGATTTTTTCAGTGCTGCAGCGGGATATTTTCCACCACCCCCCACTGCGCCTCCTTTTCGTCTAAAAACTATCTCCACTGGTGATGCCCATGCATACATTGCCAGGTTCCTTGGTAAGTCCAGACATAGTGGTGGCTCACTAGATGCTAAACTGCTATCCTTAACCCTTGATGCTGTTCTAGTACTGCTCACTAAAATTTTCAACATGTCCCTCTGCCTGGGACAATTCCCAGCTTTGTGGAAAAGGCGAGGATTACACCAGTACATAAAAGTGGTGCACATACTTCCACTACTAATTACAGGCCCATCTCCATACTCCCCCACTCTCTAAAGCTTTGGAGAAAATTATGGCTGATCAACTTTCCAACTATCTAGATGCTCAACACCTAATCTGCCAACAACAACACGGTTTCAGGAAAGGTCACAGCACCACCACCACTGCCCTACTAGAACTCACCTCCTTTGTACATGATGCTCTGGACCATGGAGACCTGGCTGGCTTAGTCTTTATAGATCTCTCCAAGGCATTCGATACTGTCAATCACATCATGCACTTTAACTCCTCCTCTGTCGGTGTCTCCTATGAAACTACTAGCTGGTTCTCTAGTTATCTCTCTGGCTGCACGCAACACGTGATGATAAGAAACACCCTCTCTGCAAACCTTCCAGTCCGATTGGGTGTCCCACAAGGCTTTATCCTCAGTCCGCTCCTCTTCTCACTTTTCCTGAACTCATTACCTCTGGCCTCCTCTGGGCCTCTTCTCCTCTATGCAGATGATGCTGTGATTTTCAGTCATCACCCTGACCCCATGATGCTTCAAAAATCCTTGCAGAGCTCTTTCTCTCAAATTGAAGCCTGGTTTTCCTCTCACAAGCTCATACTCAACACAAAAAAGATGAAAGTCATGCTATTCACCCATCCACAGCATAAGCACAGCACTACCAAATTATCTATACTTAATGTAACAGGCACCACGTTGGAACTGGTTTCCATTTCAAATATCTTGGGGTTACCCTAGACTCTGCCCTTACCTATCATGAGCATATCGTGTCAACTAGTACAGAAATTAACAAAAGAATCGGTCTCCTCTACAGGCTTAGGCCATGTCTACCTCTGGAGGCTCTATGTCTTAGCTATCTCCAGCTCCATCCTTTCACTGGTAGACTCGGCATAATCATCTATGGGGCCACCTGTGACGCAAGCACTTTCCAGCATTAAACATGCCTAAACAAAGCCTGCAGATCGGCCATAGGTGGTGACTGTCTGAATCACACCTGTGACCTCTATCTGCCCTCATCCTGGCTCAATTTTCAGGGCGGCTAGTTTATCAGACCTGTCTGATGGCAAAAATCCAGTTGGGCCTAGCCCTCCGGCTGTCTTCAACTCCTCCAAAAGAACCTTCCTGCTTGCTCCACTAGACACTCTGACATTGCCACATTCCGTGTCCCTTTGTAAAGACCACGGCTGGCCAAAGGTCTTTTGCTTCAGGGCCCCACTCTGGATGAACTCAATCCCTGATGTATTTTATCAATCCTCAGGCTTGGTCCCTTTAAACCTGAGTTACGTAATCACATTATGTCTAACTCCCAATGTGACTGCAGATGAGTCTCAATAAATCTCTATTGCACTAGTACTTCATAAACTGCTGTTGTTCCATGACTGTGCCATTGTATTTTTCGTTCATCTCGGTATGTTACTGTCTTTCTTTGTTCAATAGCTGATGTCTAAATTGTTAATTCCATATTGTACTGTGTTCTAATCCATTTTTGTATGACGTGGAGCTTTTGCAAATGAGTCGCTGACTCAAAGGGTTGTAATTCCTAGACCTTAAATAAATAAATAAATAATATGCTTGAAGTGTTCAAAACGTTACTGCAGGAAGGTAAAGTTTCCAAGTTCTGGATCTGTGCTTTCTCATTGTTTTGAAGTGTCATACTGATGGATGCCACATTGTCCACTGCAATGTTACTGTCCTCAGAGTTGTTGGAAGTAGATGAGCTAGTAGCACCATCTTCTGTTATTATACTAAGTGGATCAAAATGATTGAATGTATTAAGCAGAACATGGTCTACTTTCCTACTCTTTTTGGCTACCTTCAAACTTTGTATGCGGGACCGTTCCTCATCTGACCCTTCTTTTACTTCCTCCTCCTCTCTAATCCTTTTTACATCTGTTGTGGGTGTAGCCTGCAGACGTTTTGTATCCTGTAGGGATCTACATCATGTTTTACATCCGTACAAATATGATGAAGTGTCAAAATAGTTTATTTTGAGAGAGCCCAATTACTACGCTGACTGTATGAGGTATAGCAGTTGAAGAGCTCTTTTTCTTTGTACTTGATCTCTTGAGAGGTCCCTCCCTGAGAGTATGTTTAACCCACCCCTAACTCCACCCCACTCCGCACAGAGTTTACTCATTTGTGAAAACAAACCTTCCTGCAGCCACCCACTGTGCGCCTGTATGCCCCCACCACTCTGGTGATCTCTTGAGAGGTCCCTCCCCGAGAGTATATTTAACCCACCCCAACTCCACCCCCATCCCACACTGGGTTTGCTCATTTGTAAAACAAACCCTCCACAGCCACATTTTTTTCATTCAGACTGGTAGATGGAGCTTTTGCTGTGTAACCTAGAGTGAGGACATCATAGGAGTGATTCATGCTGACATCAATCAACAGTTCCTGAAAGACTCCACACATGGGGGTGTTGTTGGTTGTGATTATGACAAGAGGCAAAGTTACCATTGAACCAAGAAACCAGTAAATTCAGTCGCCGTAGTTACCCCACCATTTCCTGAATTAGTGTCATAAAGGATACCTCCTTAAGTTCCCCTAAGTTCATTTAATGTTTATTTTGAAATTAAAGAGGCAGCATGAACAACAAACATACTTACAAAATATGCCTTAGTGCCACTGCCCTCACCACACACGCACATGCACACACACGCACACACACACACACACACACAATGGTATTCATAAGCAAAATAACATTGCTATTTGGATTGTTTGTTGAGGGGATGTTCACATCAGTTTCACAGTAGAGGAACCGCATTTAATTTATGAATGTTTTGTGAGGCTTTGGTATATTATTCAAAATAAAGAAATACATTCTCTAGAGGGAAACATAGTTAAATGAAAAGGATGACACGTTCTAAAATAGATGCATCATGGGTCTGTGTTACCTTTCAGGAATCAGCATTTACAATTATAGCCCTTGTACATTTTTGATGAATTTAAATGGTAGCGAACAGTGGCAGAGTTATCCTTTGGAAACAGCAAATTGAAGTAGGATGCTGTCCCTTTAAGGCCACTGCATGCTCTGGTGTGATGTTGAAGAGGACAGCTGGGCAATGGTCATCTGACTGACTTTGGCTTGACATCTGGGAGCCCACTGGTGTGTGGCACATGAATCACTTGATGTCGCTATTTAAATGCAAATTTGTAGGGATCATTGAAGTCTCACCCCGAAAATTCACACAAAAGGAACACTTCACATACAATAAGGAGGGTCGTCACTTCGGGAGGTCTTGGTTACAGTATGCAAATCTCATTCAAACCCTCACAACTTCTGCATGACTAACTTTTCTTTGGTCGACACTTACTGCTTACTTACTTCTCACATTGACTCCCAAGAACTTACTTTATACAAACAGTGCAAATGTGGTTCTCTTGCATTCATATACATTTTTAAAATATGGAAGAGCATTTTACCAAGATGTGTGTGGCAATTTAGACAATAAAACTGTTTTCTCACTATAATTACACGTTTTAGCCTATTTAAATAATTTCATGTACAAATCTCAAAATAGTAAATCTTGCAACGATTTACAGAAAAATTACATTTTTGTAAAAAAAAGATTTATGTATTCTTTGGGGGGCATTGGGATTAAATTTGGTGACAATGTATCTCTATTAGATGCTTCAGAATCAACAGATTTTGTAAAAGTCTATTCAAGGGTGTTTTTTGTGTTTCTTTTAAGTCAGATAGGGGCTGAACTGAGACATGCCACAATATTCAGACTGTTCCTGAGATGTCGAGTATTAAGTTTGAGTATTAAGTTGACATCATGGCATATGGACTGTCTGAAATGCTGTCGTAAAACTATAAGGAAGTGTACCGCTGCACTCTGTGTTAAGCATACTGTAATTTAAATAATTAAACTCAGTGCCATTATTATCTGGAAGAGCATTTTACCAAGATGTGTGTGTAATTTAGACAATAAAACTGCTTTCTCGTTAATATTACATGTTTAGCCTGTTTAAATTGTTTCATGTACAAACCTCAAAATGGTATATCTTACAACGATTTACAGAAAAATCTAATTTTTGTAAAAAAATATTTTTGTCTTCTTTGGGGGGCATTGGGATTAAATATGGTGACAGTGTATCTCTATTAGACACTTCAGAATCAATAGATTTTGTAAAAGTCTATTCAGAGGCATTTTTTGATTTTCTTATAAGTCAGATGGGGGCTGAACTGAGACATGCTGCAATTTTCAGACTGCTCCTGCGTTGTTGAGTATTAAGTTGACATCATGGCATATGGACTGTCTGAAATGCTATCGCAAAACTATAAGGAAGTGTACACGCTGCACTCTGCATTAAGCATACTGCAGTTTCAATAATTAAACTCAGTACCATTATGTAATTTTTCTGAGAATAAGATCCATATGTTGTAACCTCATGCCACTACACCAGGGCTTCACTGTTAATTAGCTTCGACTCCATGAATCCGTTCCCGGACAAATACATACTGTATATCTGAAATAAATCTGAATTTGTCTGATGTTTTGAAAGCTAAAGGTAGAATTGTTCTTCCAAGAAAGCTCTCAAAGTTGCAGATGCAATCTTTGAAATAGCATGCAGTCTACTTTCATTTGAAAAATCCATTATTGAAAACATTATAATGGCAACTTTGTTAGATGCCTTAGCTGGAACACGATAACAGAAAAATGGAAACTTTATAAAAGCACGATTGACATAATGTCTGCAAACCCAATTCAGGTGCTGCCAATATTTAGAAAAATTAAGATGAATGGGACATAATATTTAAACTGGGCTTTTCACACCTACAGTGCAATATCACTGAAAGCCATTTTTTTTCTTCATAACACTTTTTATTCACATAAACAAGTGCCCCAGATTTCCACTTATCACATAAAAGTAATTTTTATGTATTCCCTTTTTTAAAGGAGCAGGTTTAAGGTAAGATTTATGCATGCAATGAATGTTAATGTTGCTTTTGTAGTTTTATATAAAGTATTGCATACTGAAAACATGGAAATGTTAAGTTTGAGAAATCAATGGTCAGAATCCATTTATTTGCACTGGGCACAGCTGGTATAAGTGCAATACAATTGACCACATTTTCTTTTCAGTGGAGACCTCTAATGAAAATAGCATTGCAGGCTGTGTATTTTAGTAGAGGTTTCCTAAATGCACAGGTAATTGTATCCTACTATATATTTCAAAGGATCCCTCCAAAACCAGCATCTTTCCTATATTGGAGCCTCAGCCTGTCAGATCTCTCAGAAGCTATACAGTGTTGGGCCCAGTCTGTAAGGCCACCATGAACTCCATGTGCTGCATGCAATGGTGCTGCTATATCTGCAATAGCTGGCACTACCCCTCTGGGTACAATTAACCGCAACAATGTTCCAGCATGATTTTAGGGGAAAACTGTGCAGTTGTGAAGTGAGTTTTGAGAAGTTAACCTGAGACCTTGTCTTCCTGTTCTTGTGGTAGTTTGGGTGGATATCAAATATCTGTTTGCACATCTAAAAGATGCACAGAATAAGGGAATGTCCTTGTGTTCTGGCCAAATATATTCCATTCACTAACCAACCGACTGATTTACCTGGTTAAATATAATTCGTAAAGGTCTCAAACGCTTGTGTACAAATTCTTCAGTTAGTCTAATAAAAGGTGTTACCAAAATAAAAATGTATTAATATCACTCAGTTTGCATCTGGATACAGAGAATATGAGAGCATTAGTATGCTGGCACAGAATGGCAGCCACTATCCACCCCAGAAGTGGTTGCACTTCATTGATTGTTCAGCATGGAGTTGTGTGCTGATTGCAAAGTGCTTTGAGATGCTTGCATGGAATGTGCTATATAAATATGTATGGTATGCTATGGTATGGTATGGTATGGTCAAGGCCCCCTGGAATTCTGCGGTTCTGCGGTTGTGGAATTTGCCACAGAATTTGCATCATGCCGCAGAATATATATAGTGCCACAGAATTCATTGTTTTTAGTGAATTTTCTTATAAATATACTGTTTTTCCATAGTGTCAGTCTTTCTTTCCCATCTTGTTTATCCTGAAGCCCCTCCTCTATGCTCAGCATATGATGTCATCGATGACATCACATCATATTTAGCCAACGACAGGACTGCATTCTGCCAGAGAAATGAATAAATCATGCCGCAGAAATCAGAAAATGCTGCCGCAGAAGTCAAGGAGCCCTGCCACAGAAATCAGAAAATTCTGCCGCAGAACACCAGGGGGCCCTGGGTATAGTAAATCCAAACACAACAGAATAACATCAGGCTCTATTTATTTTAATTAAGACTTCTTCAGCTCAAACAGATTATTGCACCTGTGTTAAATGGAGACATACTAATCCCATACAGAACAGTACAACAGTTCATGCACTTTAGTACACGCTTTATGAATCCAAGCACAATATTTTTAGGCTATATGTACTCAATTGAGACACCCTAAACCCAAACAGAATAGTGCTGCACTATGAAATGGAGACTGTTTAAACAACAATGTTACCACACACACTGGGTATTTTAGTAGAGAGTCCCTAAGTTGAAACAGAATAGTAACACACTATATGTTAATGGAGGCCTCCTAAACTGAAACATAATAGTTTCAATATGTATTGCAATGGACGCTTTCTGAACCCATCAAAATAATATCCCACTTACTGTATGTTTTTTAGGTAGACTTCCAAAAACAAAACAGAATAGTGTCACGTTCTGCATATTTCTTTGAAGATTCCCTGTAGACAATCAAAGACATACCTTCCTGAGTTTAATAGACATCCTAAATATAAACAGAAACATACCATATTCTCTGTAGTTCAATAACGACTTCCTAAAATGCATGATATTATCTATATTCCAGTGTAAACCTCCAAACCTGGGAAATACACCTTACTTTATGTGAAGACTTCCTAAAGTCGCAATGTGCACTCAGTACAAATGTCCTAAACTTAGAACTAAACCATCTGCTCTATGTATTGAAATGATGACTTTTAATAAACCTAATGGAACAATGTCATACACTCCAGAAGCAACGTTTTGAAACTTAATGTGCTTCGTGAGTTTCATTGGAGATGTTCTAGTTACAGTACATTAAGTTAATGTGATTTTGTAAAGAAAACTAGGAAAGAACTGTTTTAAAAATATATCAGACATGCATATTATTTATTTATATATGTTACAGAAATTGTCTAGGTACCTTTTAACACGGCAAAACCTATACCTTTAATAACTGCTAGTATAGTTCTGTTGGTTAACATGATATGAGACAAATGTTTACTAATCAGGTTCCATTGGCTTACATAACAAATATGATGGTATATTGGGAGATGTATATAACGCATTTCCAAATCGGTGGCTTCCTCTCTTCTTCATCTTATTTAATGGGCTGGTTCAGGGTCTTTCATGCCCTCAAAGTTGGGCAGGTAGTATTATATTTCCCATTTTTTAAAAAAGAAGACCCAAACAACCCCAAGATGTATAGGCCAATTAGCCTGATTGATGTATCCCAAAAAAGTTTTCTCTAAGATAATCCTGGACAGATTGTTGGATTGAGTTGAAGAAAACTCAATACTAAATGAGTCACAGAATGGGTTTAGGAAGAACTGGTCTACAGTAAAACATTGTTTTGTTCTGCAGTATCTGATATGGAAATATGTTAAAGTTAGAAAGAACTATTTATATTGCTGTTTTGTGGATTTTTCTTCTGCATTTGATGGTGTCAGCAGGAAATTACTCTGGGCAATACTTAGGGACTTAAATCTTGAGAGTACCTTGCTTGACACCATCATTAGGCTCCATGAAAATTCTTGGGCTAGTGTTCGGTGTGATCAACATGGGCATAAAACTGAAACTTTTCTAACAAATGTAGGGGTTAGACAGGGGTGTATTCTGGCCCCAATGTTATTTAATATATATATATATATATATATATATATATATATATATATATATATATATAAACACCATTCTGTATCAGATCACAGATTTTGATTTTCATGCTCCCAAGGTTGGTGACTGTAGGATTGATAACCTCACTTATGCAGATGATTTGGTTTTACTTTCCACTTCAGCTTTCAGTTTGAAAAAGAAATTACTGAAGTTTGAATCTCTTTGCATTCAGCTACAACTTAGGATTAATCATAGTAAAACTAACATAGTAGTGTTTTAAAACAAAGAAATAACACATCAACCTTCAAGACTGATGGTGCAAGTATTGATAGGGTAAAGCAATATGATTACTTAGGAGTTCGCTTTGACCACGAATTTATCCTGGACTAAACACTTGAATACTATTTAAAAAAAAATGAGATCCACAGGAAATGCCTTGAAGATTTTTAACAATAAAATGGAGAAATCACCAGTAAAAGGAATTATGAGAGTGTTAAATGTTAAAATAAGAACTAGCATGTTATAAACTTCTGAGGTTTGGGGGCATGCAGAGTCCAGAAGACTGCAGGTTATTTTAAACAATCTGTATAGATATATTCTTATGTTACCACAAGGAACCCTGAAATTTATCTTGGCGTTGGAACTGGTCAACATTCTTTGCTTTCCTTTATACATGAACAACAAACTCTAGTTTTATTGTTTTATTGAAACTGTTTTCCTTACTGGAAAAAATATATTCTAGAATGTGCTTAGAAGAAAGCATAAGGATGACTAGTATGGGGTTTGTACATCCCTGTATTCGACTTATCAAAGAAATTATTATGCCTGCTGGGCTAGGACATCTTCTATATAACATTTATTTTAGACCTTTCTCAGAAGTTAAACAGGATATCAAATTAAGATTCAGTGACTTGGATAGGAGTAAATTGCTCTCACAACTTCCCATGCTCAAATTGCATGATTACTACAAGACACTTAAGTCCTCATGCAATTTTGAGAACTATCTTTCATTGCTAGTATGTCCTAAATTAAGGAGGATATATACAAGATTTAGGACTGAATGCTATATGGCTAATTATATACAGTACATATATAAAAATAAGATTGTTCTTTCACCTTTCTGTAACTGTGGATTGGAACTAAAAGATGATCTAAAACATGTTGTACTGTGTTGCCCTGTTTATGAATCCTCTGGGAAAAATGGTTGGGAGGGTTGCTTGGTGGTCTGAGTTCCTCCCTTCTGATTTGTTGAATTATTTGCTTAGAGCTACAGATAAAAAAAAAACTGTTGAGATTTTGGCAAAATTTCTTCAAACAACTCATCTGTAAAGGCATGGATTAGCATTATTGTGTATTCTTGACAATATATTAAATATGTTTATTTTAATTGTCAATCTGACATCTTAAAACTTGTATTTAAGAGATTTATAAGACATTGATGATTGTTGTTTAAACATTTTTTATGTATTGTATTTTGGTGTTAAAATTTCTGTATTGTATGTGGCTTTAAGCTGATCAATAAAATGCTTACTTAACTAATATAACAATATTAATTAATTAATTTGAATTTATTGACTGCAAAAAGCACACTAAACCAGAGCTCATTTTTTTACTGTGACCCAGGGAGAGGATTACAAGGGGGGAATACAGTAAAAACAATAAGGTATAAAATGCATGATACATCCACAAGTATAGTAGTAGAATAATATGCAAATTATACAAATTAACAAATATACAAATTTACAGAAGTTACTAAGGTAACCTGAAATAAATCAGTACAAGTTGGCAGTAGTCAGGCACTGTGTACAGAGGAGTGTCAGGATATGAACCAGCTGACGTGTGAGAAGAGGCCAGAAACCAGGAGGAGAAGGACAAGTCTAGCTGGGGGTGCATGGCTTTAAGAAACAAGCATTTGTCAATGCCGAATGTTGCTTGCTTGTATGTGCTGTTTACGTATTTGGAAGTGACAGTTTTATGCCTTCCTCTCAAGACATCCACTATGTCTTTCCTTTAAGTATTCACAGAAGAGTGGGAGGGGCAAGGGCCACAGCAGTACAGCAGTTGCCAAGGGGGTGAAGAGGTGGACAATAGTCCATTCAAAGGCAAAAGAGTCCTGCAGGAGCTCACTAAATTGAAGGTAGACAAAGCGATGGAACCAGATGGCATACGCCCAAGAATATTAACAGAACTGCGAAGGGAGATAGCAGTACCTCTGGCAGCCATGTTCACTGAGTCATTCAACATGAGTGAATTGGAGGAGGGCACATGTGGTCCCTCTACACAAGTCCGGCAGCAGGGAGGAGGCAGGGAACAATAGGCCATTCAGCCTCACCTCAGTAGTGGGGAAGATCATGGAGACATTGCTTAAAGAAAGGATAGTGGGGCATCTAGATGCCATCGGAACCCAGGACCATAGACAACATGGATTCACAGTGGGGACATCATGTCAGATAAATCTGGTTGATTTATTTGACTGGGTGACAAAGGAATCAGGGTGGGCAGTAGACAACACTTACTTTGATTTCAGCAAAGCCTTTGACACCATCCCATATAGGAGGCTGATAAACTAGCTGGGTAGGCTGGACATGGGGGAAAGGGTGGTAAACTGGGTTAGCAACTGGCTAACAGACAGGAAGCAGAGAGTGGTGGTAAATGGTATGCAGTCTAGGGAGAGGGCACCAGTGAGTGCTGCAGGGATCGTCCTGGGGCCAGTTCTGTTCAATGTCTTCATTAGTAATATTGCAGAACATCTGAAGAAATTTTTCACCAAATTTTCAACATAGCCATTTTAAGACCTCTGCTCATTAACAGTGTCACTGTGATTTTCTTAATTTGTCCAGTACATTGATTTCGCACACTGACTGCGCCATTGTGCGCTACATGGGCGGAAACACGTTTTAGGTGAGATGTGAAAGATGACAGCTATACTATTTATAAGAAGGTGTGGCAAAATGGCAATGTTGGAAATCTGGAGTGAAAATATTGAAAATTGACAAACTTACAAGCATGCATAGGAACTGTACAACGCACGCTCATAAAACAGTCATTTTTGGGAATTTTTTCATCAAATTTTCAACATAGCCATTTTAACACCTGAGCTCATGAACAGTGTCACTGTGATTTTCTTAATTTGTCCTATACATTGATTTCGCACACCGACTGTGCCATTGTGCGCTACATGGGTGGAAACACATTTTGGGTGAGATGTGAAAAATGACAGCTGTACTACTCATAAGAAGGTGTGGTAAAATGGCAATGTTGAAAATCTGGAGTGAAAATATTGAAATTTCGCGAACTTACGAGCCTGCGTAGGAACTGCGCAATGCACGCTCGTAAAACAGTCATTTTTTGGACTTTTGGCACCAAATTTTCAACATGGGGTTTTTTGGGACCCCTTCTCATGAATGATGTCACTGTCATGGCATTATTCAGGCCCAAAGGGTGATTTTGTGCAGTGACTGCGAAATCACCCTTTGGGCCAGAATAACGCCGTGACAGTGACATCATTCATGAGAAGAGGTCCCAAAAACCCCATGTTGAAAATTTGGTGCCAAAATTCCCAAAAATGCCCGAGATATGCAACAAAGTTGAAACCCCCCTATCTAGCCCATTATACAGCTTACCGGCATTTCCTCAGTTCGCGGTCGGCTTTGAAAGTGCAGACGTGTTCCCGGTCCACCGAAGATCATCGTGCCAGAGTCCGGAGGTAAGTATGGGGTGAGGGGCGGGTGTAGAGAGGCTGGATGCGCAGTGGTGGGTGCGGTAGTGGAGGGGGTGGAGACGCGCTGCACCGCTTTTGTTTTACAGGTTTTTTTAAATGACTACGTGGGATATTTGCCACACCGGGTGGGCTCCCAGCGTGGCACAAGGGCGTTGGGGGCATTCAGCTGATGGGGATTGAGCACCCGGCCGGCCATGGCATTTGTTGCCACGCTAGGGTGGGCTCCCAGCGTGGCACTTACTACTGGGGATGCAGCTCAGCTGGCGGGATTGGGCACCCGTCGTCTATACAGTGCATGCAGGCGGGGCTGCGCCGCCTGTGGGTGTCTGTGGGGGAGCTGCCAGTGAGCAGCCGATATCTTATCGGTGCTCACTGAAGCATAGTCTCTCCTTTCAATCTGAGTACACTGCATTTTGAGCGTGTCACAGACAGCTCCAAAATGCATTGGCTTACATAGGGCGCCTCACAACACACTGACTGAATTAGAGGAGGAGTGACACACCTCGAAATCTCCGATGATGGCACTATGTTTCTTGCACATGCGTGCAAGCAACATAAAAATGAGTCAGTAAGAGTGGTTTAACAGAGTGAAGTGCAAATGAGTGTAAGATACATGAGAAAAAGGTTATTCCATGGAACTGAGAAGATGACAGAGAAGGCAGATTGATCAGTTGTAGATTAACAATGAGCATCATGTAAGCTGAGAGAGTAGCAAAATGGATGGAGGGTAAAGAATTGAGAAGGCAGATGAATACAATAATGAGCAATTTCTATTTTTATACCATACTTTATACATACATCAACATTCTTCATTTGACTATGCAGTGCAGCACAAAGATAAATAGTGTGTTAAGAATAATAAATTAATAACTGGGTTAGGCTTTTTCCCATAGGGAAACTGGCATAATTGTCGTTATAAAGGAGTGTTTATAATGGCAAATATGCATACGGTTTCCCTGCTATGCGCACGCCTTCAACCTACAGCTCTCTTCTGGTTTCTACCGGCCGCCACCAGACTTCTTTGTCAGTCGAAAACCATATAGCCACCACTATCTCTAGGCGATAAGTAACTATTTAAACAAAAACAAAAACTTCCTAACAAAATCACAACGTAAAGGGAACAACAAAACAAGAAAAGTAAACTGCTGCTAAGCGACCGAGGACTTGGCTAAACATCATCCAGACCACAGTCGCACCAGACCATTTATTTTATATAATTGGCTGTGGCGAAAAAGCCTAACCCAGCAATTATATAAAAGAAAGTATGGGGTGGTGTGTATGACTCTAATTTTACACACGCTTCAGGGGTTGGATGCCTGGATAAACCCTTGAGCTTCGCCTCGGGTTTATATGCCATCTAACCCTCTGTGTGTGTGTAAAATCTGCTACACACACCATCCCATACTTTATTCTCTATATAATTACATGCAATAAACAATAATCAACAATAGCAGCATTTTCTAAAGTACTTGTTATCAGGCACGTTTACAGTATATAGGTTTAGTTTAAGAAAAAAAACTACTCTCTCTCTCTCTCTCTCTCTCTCTCTCTCTATGTTACAGGATCATAAAAGTTCTTCAATTATTTTAGTTTATTGATAATCAGTATAAATGGACTGCAACTCATAATCTAATGGTGGTATACACATGATCCATACCCAAAACGTTTCAGTGGAAATATGTTACAGTGGCCCCATATTGGCTTCATTTTAGTGTAAGTTGTTTTGCTTATCACTCTAGCAGACAAAAGGGACCATTACTGTTTTCAGTCTCAGTTCTCTTCTGCAGTGATGTGCCCTTTTGTCTTCAGTGCAGAGATCATTGGTGGTGTGTTTTTTTTCCCCACTGCCTCTCCCCTCCATGGCTGCAGTTCCTCTCTGCAGTGCAGAACCCTCCCCTCCACAGGTGCACTTCTTTAATGTGATACTTCCACATTTTGCCATATCACGCATGTGCAAGCAGCTCATGGAAGAAATGCTTGCTGTGCTCAAGATGGCCACTGTATCTTATTGCACATGTGTGAACTCCATTGACTATCTTGGACACAGCGGACATTTACACCCTGAAATCCATAACACGGAGACCCTTTCCAGCATCACCTCCATGCTCTCTTAATAGCTTCATGCAGATGTTTAGACTCTGGCCAGAGTTTTTTTTCCCTTGCTATCCCAACTGGCATATCATTTATTGCTATTTCTGGATGGGTACACAAACTACTGGGGCAGCAATCATAACTATTAGTGCCTTCTAACATGTTATCATTTTTATTTAGGGCTGTATCATACTTTGAGATCCCTGTACCATGCTACAACCGTTCTGCTATAGTTTTTTGGTTTTGCTCTAATGCAGCAAGTCTGCTGTTAAAAAGACTGATTTCTTGAGTTCAATGTTTTGCTTACACTTCTCACATGTATAATTCCTTGTGTGCATTGTTTTAACTGACATTGCATAAATAGAACAAGAAACACATTTTATACCAACCTCCCCTCTAAGTGTCATTATTTATCTGCCATTACATATAGAGAGTTCAGTGTAACACCAACAATGTGGAGCATCTACCTTGAGTCACTTTATCAAGCTCCTAGCTATATATAAACTGGTGAATTCAATAAGCTGTATTAGGTTATATCGCTTAGATATACATATTTGCATACAGTAATATTTCACTGCTACAGCTACACTAACAATCTACTGGTATTTAATAATTCCTGTAATGTATAAAATTTAATCAGACTCAAGTGAAGGATTCCATTCATCACAGGCCCGCCTTTTAGCTTGTGCTGTAATATTGTGCCACCTTTGCCACCTTCTCCGCCCATGTGCTGCACAAGACACCTGCTCATAGCAGGGCCTCTAAATACTGCTAAAATTACCCGAATCTGTTGCAGGATCACAGTGAGTGACATAACGTCTGCACCTTTATAGACTGCAGAACAGGGTAAAGATCACTCATGCATGACTTTAGCAGCATTCTTCCACAGATATCTTTGCCCAAAATAAAAAATCAAGCTGCCCCGTGAGTCTGTAGTTCAATTGTGTAGCATTTTGAACTACAGGACTCCTCTTCCTATTTCCTGTGATGACAGAAACTAGGGCTCCAGCTACACTCAGCGAGTGAAAAAATGACGCAATGTTTAAAAGCTTTAAAAGTGGCCAGCACACCGGTGCAGTGGTTGGAGTTCCACTTGGCATGCCAGCAACCATTGTTCGTGAATGAGCCCAGGAGCTGGATGGCCAGCCAGGTGAAGATGCTTGAATGTCCTAAGGACAGCTTACCTTATCCAGGGGAAGGGGGGATCCAGAGCTCGACACTTGTCTGGCCTCAGGTGGAGACACAAGGTACAACAAGCCGAAGCCAAAATAGGGGGTGTTGTGCTGGACATCGGCACTCAAGTGCCTTTATGTCAGGGAACACAGCACATCGAGAACACAGGAATACACTCGGAGTACTCTCAGTAGATGGAGTACCAGACCCTAATCCCCAGTGCCCCCACTGGCCCCAGTAACAGCATCCCAATGAAAGACAGACACATCGGGGTGTAAGGCACCTACCCCTTACCACCTGGGGGTACAACCAAGGCTCTGTGGGGGATGGACTGCACCGGGTTCCAGGTAGGTGAGTGGGGACTAACCAGGCCATAGGTGTCTCCTGAAGAATGGGAGTACTGCAGAGAGAGAGAGAGCATAGAGAGAAAAAAAATCTTTAAAAGAGCTCACACACTCTCCAACACACAATAAAAGACCTCTGCACTCAGATTCTCTAGCCTGTATCTACTTTGGAATGCCCACTCATAGCAGGGCTCTCTAAATAGTGTTAAAATGACCTGGAAGCTGTTGCAGGGTCACAGTGAGTGACAGAACATCTGCCCCTTTTATAGACTGCTAAATGGGCGAAGATCACTCATGTGTGACCTTGGCAGCATTCTTCCACAGATATCTTTGCCCAAAATAAAAAATCAAGCTGCCCCGAGAGTCTGTAGTTCAATTGTGTAGCATTTTGAACTACAGGATTCCTCTTCCTATTTTCTGTGATGACAGAAACTAGGGCTCCAGCTACACTCATTGAGTGAAAAAATTACACAATGTTAAAAAGCTTTAAAAGTGCTCACACATTCTCCAACAGGCAGTAAAAGACCTCTACAGTCAGACTCTCTAGCCTGTATCTACTTTGATTCCTGGTGGTAGTGACCCCCTTCCCCGATCACCAGCCTTGAATTAAAACAAAAATGCCCTCCCTGGCATCCAGTGGTACCCCTCACAGCACTGGGCACCCCTCTCCCCACCGTATTTTTATTGGCAGTGCCCTGTGTGCATACGGAAACCAACACATCCCTCCTCGCATCTATTCAGCTGGTCACTGTATGTCCAGGCAGAGAGTGTGCCTCTTATTTATAGGACAGGGTGATGTGCCCTGTCCTATAAATAAGAAGCATGCTGCCTGCCTGGACATATGGTGGCTGGAAATGGAGGTGTGAGGAGGGCTGTGCTGGTCGTCATATACACCCATGGATGTATACTGTGGGGGGGGGGCGATGTTGGACCACTGGACACCAGGCAGGATTTTTGTGTGTGTTAATTTCAGGGATTGTATATGTCACTTGGGCTGGCAATTGGAGGGTGGGGAACTAGGATGTTAATTTTAAATATGGGGCTTGGGATCGGGGGGCACTGGCACCAGGGATGTTAATTTTGAATACAGGGCTGGCGACTGGAGTGAGGGGGGTCATCTGGCACCAGGGATTTTCATTTTGAATCTGGGGCTGGGATCAGTGGGAGGGAGGAGGATGGACCAATTCTACCAGGGTTATTTATTATTAATACGGGGCTGGGGAACGAAGTAAGTAAGTAAAATTTTATTTCTATCAGGCGCCCTTCCAGAGCTCAGGCCGCCTTAACAGTCAACATTAAAACAAATAATATGCATCATTGTTTAAAAACATAAATTTGATTGCTCTGACTGTAAAAGAGTAGGTTTATCCCCCACCCAAAGAGCAATCAGGGACCTTATGGCAGGCATTGGGACGTTGGATGTGTGACGCACCCTAAACCCCTCGGATTGACAATACACATACTTTTCTCCACCACATAAATACTTTTCCCGTATTGATTATATTTTATTCAGTTTGGCCTCCCTCCCGGGAGTCCTGGATGTTGGCATCCATCCTAGAATTTGTCTGACCATTCGCCAGTCAGCATATCCCTCCTTCTTGGCCCGGCTTAAGCGTGACTCATTGTGGTGCCTAAATATGCAATTGCTTAAAGACCTTCTTTGGTCAAACATGTTCAAAATTTTATTACCTCATTCCTTGAGTCTAATATAGACTCTGTGACCCATGTCAACCTTGTTTGGGTTGCACTTAAATATGCACTCTGAGAGGGGGATTTTATCTGTCAGGCTCCCACCATTCCATGCAAAATGCTTCCTGGTTGAACTCCATCTTAAGAGACGTTAAACTCCTAGAACACTCTTTACACCACTCTTCCCCTGATTCCGAATGGTCCAAATTATACCAGCTCCAGTCCCAATAAGCAGATCTAATGGCCCAAAAAGCCAAACTTTCCATCCATCATACTAGGATGAAGTATCTAGAGTCAGGTGAGTGAGCAGGGAAGCTCCTGGCCCTCAGGCTCCAACAAGCCTAGGCCACCAGATTCATTCCTAGCTTATGCCAGTCCCCCGAGGAGGATATTGTTACTGACCCTAAGAGTATCATCGCCCTTTTTGGCACCTACTTTAAAGCCCTCTATGAAGTCAATGATTCCAGTGCTCCTAGGGCAGATAGTATCTCTCACTATTTGAACTCAACTGATCTGCCCACTCTACCACCCCAGCAGGCTGTGGGTCTTGGATCTTCAATTACTGTCTCAGAGGTAGAACAGGCAATTGCTTTTTACCTTCGACAAAGCTCCAGGTCCAGATGGTCTTCCTAATAATTTGTACAAACAATGCTGTGCCCAGATAGCTCCATTCCTGGCAGAGGTTTTCAGTGTTTGGTTTGACAAGGAATGAGTGACCAATCCTTTTCAGAAGCCCTTATAACGCTTTAGAAGACAAAGAACCTCCAAAGTGCAAACACTGAGGCAAGGGTTACACTGAAGGGCATTTGGTCAGAAGTTGTTTCAAGAAAATAGTAGTATTTATAGAGCAGAACATTATAGAGTCAGTTGTTATTAGATGAAAGAAGTGTTTTCAGTTTCATGTAAGCAACAGAAGCTATAGACATGGCTTCGTTAGCACCCTTTGCAAACTGTGTGAGAGGCCTTTTGGCACCATGCAATTCTGCTTAAAGTTGGACCAGCATAACATTCTGTGGTGATTTGCATATGCAGCCCATGATGCTTTGCATTGTGGGGGCATGTGTGACTTTGTATTTTCTTATAACCCTTATCCCCAAACCCGGTAAGGATCCCCTACTCCCTGGCAATTATTGTCCAATTTCCTTGCTCAATTCGAACATTAAAATTTTAGCTAAAATTCTGATGGCCCAGCTGGCCCCACTTATGGGAGCTCTTATTGGGCATGACCAGGTTGGCTTCATGGCCGGTCGCTCCTCCGGAGATCATATGAGGAAACTCTGCATCTCATCTTGGCATTGAGGGATTCTGAGGTCCCAGCAGCCTTAGTCTCCTTGATGCCAAAAGTGTTTGATAGAGTTGCCTGGAACTTTCTATTTTCCTCCTTACCAGTTTTGGAATTCCGATGATTTTATTTAGTGGGTCCGATACTGTACTCAGGTCCAACAGCCAGGGTGTGGTGTAATGGTCTCCTCTCCCCTTTTCCCTTCAGCGAGGAACCCATCAGGGTTGTCCTCTTTCTCCCTTTTGTTTAATCTCTGTCTTGAGCCTCTTATTAGCAGACTCAATGGTTCTGCTAACCTGATTGATATTCAGATTGAAGGTAAAAGATATCTTCTTTCAGCCTATGTGAATGATAAATTATTACATGTTGAAAACCCCACCTCCACAATCCCTGCCTTACTCGAGGAATTGAATTTATTCTCCACTGTCTCCTCTTACAAACCTAACCTCTCTAAATCCCAGATTTTCCCCCTTAATCTTCGTATTATGCGGTCCGAGCTCTTAGACTTGGGTTTGACCTGGACGCCACACTCCCTGACTTATCTGGGGATTCATGTCACCAGGAATACTTCCTCAATGCTGAAGGAGAATCTCACCAAACTAATTTCTACTCTTAAAGCAGATCTAGACAGGTGGGGCGCTCTCCCTATGTCCCTTTGGGGGCATTTCAATGTCCTTAAAATTAATGCCCTCCCACGGATCCTTTATTCCATGGGTATACTAGGCCTCTTTCTTCCCAAAACCTGGTTTAGACAGCTACAGAGTATATTCAATAAATTTAATATGGGGCAATAAATGTGTTAGAAGAGGCTACGTTAAGCTTACTGCACCTAAACTAAGGGGGGCCTTGCTCTCCCTTCCCTCTTTACCTGTTATGGGGGCCCAGCACATCAGTAAGCTGACCAATTGGGTGGACGACCCGACCATTGATTGGACTCGTTCATACTCTTCCACCTCAGTTGAAATCAAAAGGGCTTTGGTACACAGAATGTATTGCTCCCTTCCGGCTCTTGTATACCAGCTCATTCACCGTCTCCCCTGTCGCCTTAAAGATTCCCCCATTGGTTGGTCCCTCCGGCCTCTATCAGGTACAGAAACACTTTCCTTAACTGGAGTATGTCACGCACCAACCCTTTTAACAACCCCATTTTCTGACTGGAAAGCGGTAATCCCACCTCTTTTCTCCCTAAACTACAACACATTACATTGGAAGATATTTGCACTGAGGACCCTATTACTTCATTCACCTCACTGCAGAAGAAATTCCAGCTATCCAAGGTTGACATCTTTAAATATTGGCAGCTCAGACAGGCCATATTAGCCTTTTGGGCCCCAAACCCTGGGTCTTCCCACCTAGAGATGATTTGGCAGCCGTCCTCTTATTGGCAAAACACCCACATGTGGTATCGGTGTGTATAAGTTCTTACAGGAACTTGATCCCAAACTTCCCAAAGGGGTCTGTTACTACTGGAGGCAGGCTGGCTCTCCTGATGATAGGGTGTATTGGTGTAAACTTTGAAAAAACATAATCTTGTTAAACAAGATAGGTTGAGACTTATCCAATTCAATATTATGCACAACCTGTATTATACTCCTACTAGACTACATTTCATAGGAAGCTAGCACCTCCCATTTGTCATAGATGTGGGGTAGAGGCTGGATCTCTCCTTCACATGTTGTGGGATTGCCAAAAGCTCAGGCATTCTGAACTGCCATCTGAAATACCCTTGACCCAATCCTAGGGTTAGATTCATTGTTTACCCCACAACCTGTCTATTGCTTATTTTCCCTGGGTACACCCAAAGCACGAAAAGCTCATCTATCCCTAATAGCAGCCACTGCTAAATTAGTCATGCTTAAACACTGGAAGGATGAATCCTTCCTCAACTATGAAATGGTATCGTGAGACCCTACTCGCCATTCAATTAGAAAACATAAAGCCAGCATCTGGCATAGCCTAGATGGTTATAGAGAGACATGGGAACCCCTCCTGACTTTGTTGTCTCTCTGGATAGCCTGATTAGCTACCTCAAATTAACCCATATTTCTTTTATTCTGACACACAGGCATGGGTGGGGGTTGGGAGGCGAGTTTTTGGGGTTTTTGTTGAGCTTATGTATCGTGTTTGCATGTTATGAATGTTTGTTTATTCTATGTTTTATTGCAGCTGTACAGTTTGTTAACTGTTTCAAATCCTTGTATGCTGCTAAACTAATAAAATATGTTGAATTATATAAAAAAAAAAGAAATACACACCTGTCAGCAAAATTGACGCTTAGCCGACAGGTCACTGTGTTGGTGTGCCCGAGTCAGGGGCATGCTGTTTCCCGGTCCTGCACCCTTGCTCCGAATCAACTCCAACTGGAGTTGAGAATCCTAAAGATGGGGGGGCTGGGGGCAGAGCCCCGTGCATGGGAGGTTCATGGGAGCAAAGCCCTCAATAAAAACACAGAACTGAGATACAGGAATCATGAAGACTGCAACTTGCGGTCAACATGATTCCTTGTCAGTGAGATGCCGGTCGATATAAGGATGTCGAACTGGCATGGTAGAGCCAATCAAAATGACTGGTGACAAAGGCATAGACCAAGGTAGGAAGATCTTCAGGCAAGACTAGGTGCTTCACCCTGGCTATGTTCCTTAGATGGTAAAAGGAAGACTTGACTACAGACGAGACCTGAGCCCTATGGGTCAGACCTTCATCGAATATCACACCTAGGTTACGCACCTGGCCCAAGGCAATAAGTGGGGCCCCCGAAGATTTACACCTGAGGGTTTTCCCACCCGTGCCCCTGTTGTCCTACAATCAGGGTCCACCACCAATACCTCTGTTTTACCTGAGTTCAGCCTCAGCCAACTAGCACTCATCCAGTCTTGTATCTCTGACAGGCAGTTGTTAAACACCAGTACAGAATCTAACTCCTGTTCAGGCACAAAAGACAAGTACAGTTGAGAGACATCAGCATAGCAATGAAAACTCAATCCATATAATCTTATAATGTCCCCTAATGGCAACATGTACACAGTGAACAACATGGGGGACAGCACTGAACCCTGTGGTACCCCACAAGGCAGCCAGTGAGGGGCCGAGGAATAAATCCCTGACTCCACTCTCAGGGATCTGCCCTCAAGGAAAGATCAAAACCAACTGAGGACTGCCCTCCTCAGTTCACAGAAAAACCACAGGTGCTTGAGCAGCACCCCATGGTCCACGATGTCGAATGCGTCTGAGAGATCAAGGAGAACCAAGATGAAATTGGATCTCCAATCTCTTGCCATCAGAAGGTCATTAAACACCCATACCAGGGCAATCACAGTGCTATGCCTTTTCCAGAAGCCATACTGGAGAAGGTCATAGATATTGTGGTTAGATAAATGGTCCTCCAGCTGCAGGGTGACCACCTTCTCAATAACTTTCCCTATAAAGGGCAAGTTTGAGACTGGTCTGTAGTTAGCTGGGCAGTCTGGATCAGCTAGGATTTTTCAGGAGGAGCCATACTATCGCCTCCTTTAGGGAACCGGAAGATCCCTTTCTCCAATGACACCCCAGTTTCCCAGCAAGGACTGGACCGATAGTCCAACTACAGCAAGTTGGCCAGAAGTCTGGATGATCCTCATTATATCCATGACTACCGGTTGACTGAAGGTGGACCAGGTCAACTGGGTATTAGTACCACCTGATTAATTAATGCAAGGTCCAATGGGAGGCACTGGCTGATCTCATCCCTGATGGTGGACACCTTATCTGCGAAAACTGCACAAACTCCTCACACTGTGCCTGTGACAATGCTCTGTCTGCACGTAGACAGGCTGGATTGCACAGTCTGTCCATGGTCTGCAAGGGCTGGGCTGGCCTGTTTTTCGCTGCAGCAATTTCCCTGGACAGGAACTCTGCCTTCTTATGAGAAATTGCTGATTAGTAGATGTTATAATGATCCAGCAATCTAAGTCTCTCCCCCTCAGGGTGAGTTTTCCACCAATGTCTCTCCAACCTTCATCCTCATCTCTTCAGTTCCCAAATTTCCCCATCAAACCAAGGGACACCCGGGTGAAGAGTGAGAGGGCGAACACAGACTGAAGCAATGATATCCAGGGCCTCAGCAATGGCCTTAGTATAGGCCAATACAAGGGGCCCCGGATCAGTGCTATCCCTCAGAATTCCAGAGAGGTCCAGTACCGCCATTAGGCCTTCAGAGGTAATTCCTCTCAAAGGACGGTACTGTACCAACTCCTTAGGGGGCAGGCCTATTTTTGGGGGCTGCAAAACTGAATCTCACGGCATGATGGTCAGACCACCTGACTGGTTCCACCTCCATATCAGTGATTTCCATCCCCAGGTGGAACGCCAAGTCCAGTGAGTGCCCCACCTTGTCAGTTGTGGCAGTAATAACCCATGTCAGGCCCAATGATTCCATCAATTGGAGGAGGTTTTGTCCAAACGGTGGGAGTTCATTGTTGACCCAGGCACTGAAGTACCCCAGAATTAACCATCTGGGGTCCGCAGCCTCCTTCAGGAACTCCCTCCCATCACCTGGTGGATGGTAAATGAGAAGGGTCCTGTAGCCTGCACCTGCACCCACTATGCACTCAAAGGAATTGGTAGCTCAAACTGGCACCTCACTGATCTCCAGTTCCTGTCTAAAACAGACATCAACCCCCCTGCCCTTATAGTCCTCTCTTGGGCCGTGTATCACTGAGAACCCAGCCAGAACAGTGGATTCCAAAATAGGGCCCTCATTTCCATCCAGCCACGTCTTGGTAATGCAAGCCAGGTCCACAGAGGCCACCAGATCTGCAACCATTGCGGTCTTATTCCTAATTGACCTGGCATTGCATAACACCGCCCGAGAGGGACTGGAATCTGGGGATGGCCCCCCTTCATGCCTGACTAAGTCAGAACCCCTGGGTATTGGCACAAGGCAAGGAGGACCTCACTCTTGTACCCATTTCACTCCAGGGCGTCCACTGGTTCTCACTGTTTCAATCTGTCCACTCCTTTCCCATCCCCGAGAGTTCTATGATCCTCCGCCCTCGTTTCC
This sequence comes from Neoceratodus forsteri, assembly GCA_016271365.2. Taxonomy (NCBI): domain Eukaryota; kingdom Metazoa; phylum Chordata; order Ceratodontiformes; family Ceratodontidae; genus Neoceratodus; species Neoceratodus forsteri. The sequence goes on along the minus strand of CM057450.1, from coordinate 650,143,514 downwards.
TTACAATGCCAGATGCCCAACATCTACAATATACTTCAAGCAGGAGCAGGGGGCAGTCAAACAGATGGATATCCTTTAGTCTCGAGGGGGAGTACTGCCTGAATGTGCTCCAAGCTCCCCAGCACATTTCTTAGAATGCACTCACACACGCAGTATTAATCCAATCACACCCCAATCACTCAAACACCTCTCCACCTAATCACATTAAATATATAAAATTCTCTTCTTATTTGAACTTACTTACTTTATATCCCTCCCCTTCAATTATTTCTAAACTAATTTACCACTCTCAAACAAACCTCCCACCCAGTTAGCAGCAGGTAATCTTAAAATGATTATAGTGCAGAATTTGACAGTCTCCAGTTGCAATCTTGCTATTATTTCCCCACACAGTGCTCTCACCACTGTAAAGTAAGGGTTTCAGAACTCTTCAGCCCTCTTACAGGGCTAAATTGTAATGGTTTCCAGAATTTAATAGATTGTGGAATGCTCAGAATGTTATGTACAGTCTATAGCACAAATTCATAACAGACACTGCCTGAAAAGAAAGAAGATTGTACTTCACCAGTTTCATAGCTTCACCAGATTATGCAGGGGTTCTAGCAAGCATTAATCCACTTCACATTCCAACTTTCATAGCACAGTAGTGTGGGGGCACCTCCTTCAAACTTCTCTGTGGCCTCTCATCCATGGATCAGACTCCCCCTAGACCTTCACCTCGGTGGCCCAAGATCGACCCACCCTCCGGTAGGCCCCTTGTTCCACCTGAGGGAAACAAATCCACTTCCTTGCCCTCCAGTGGTGTCAGTGGCCATCACTCTGTCCGGACTGGGGGTCCTAATCCCCCTCCAACTTTCAGAGAAGCCCCTCCAGTATTTCTCACTACGAGGGCCCCTTCAGCAAGCTTCCTCCCAGCTGGTCTTATCCGGAGAAATGGCCAATATATTTCCTTTTGCCCCAGCTAGAAACTGTCGCTGAGCAAATTGTTCCTTCGCATGTCTCTCCTTCACAACAGCCCTAGTAGTCAAGCCTTCACCACTGTGTCATCTGCAGCTCCACATCATCCTCTGGGTACCACTCCACTCCACCTTCAACACCACTCCCTTCAACCTCTGCAAGTCTGCGAAGTATTTCCCTCTGACAGCAATGTTAAGATAAGGTAACTAGCTCTCCTACTTATCTGTTCATTGTTCCTTAATTTTACTATGCCTGCATGTACTAGACTCACTAATAAATGGCTCCTTTAGTGCCTCACAGCCTGGGCATCATCGGAGACAAAACTACAGCCCTAGTGTGCACTCAGGGTGTAACTTATTCACTGAAGATGCTCACGTTTTCTAAATATCTCACTGTAGGTCCTTGACTAACTATTTTAGGTTAGTTCCCAACGAAGAACACCTAAGTTAACTTTAATACAACAATTTCCAACTAAAGAATCTTTAAATAAATACTAAAAATGCCTCAAACTGGAGAGAAGTTCTGCATTAAATTTCAGGCATACTCATCTTTCCCCGGTGCCCTGGGTGGGACCTGAGTAGTTCAAATCGGAGCTAGTGACAGACTTCTGAGGAAAGGGGGGACCACTAGCACCAGGGATAGGTCAGCTAGCATGGGCTGTGTGGGGCGTGGCCCCATGCTACCTGCCTCTGCTACTCATGCAAATGGGCATACAAATGGCCCCCTAGTGCCTTGCATGCCCAATGGACTCATCTGCATGAGTACCTTTGAAAATTGCTAGTAGTGCTCAGATGCTATCAACTACTGAGCCCAACTTTGGGAGCCATGTCAGTACGGTGCTACCTGACTTAGTGCCATGCTGACATGGCCCTGTAATCACTCGGTAGCATCCATCTGAATATAGCATCCTCAGACCCCTGGGCATAGTAAATATTTGTGCTCACGCTTTGTGGCTTTCTGAATATTGGGCCTAGATTTCTGTCAGATCCAGTTCTAACGTGAGGTGATTTATCAGTCTCTCTTGCTCTGTTCATTGCGTGTGCCCCCCTTTATTATCCAATTGACATAATAGCACTAAATTGAAATCACCCCAATAAGATATACTTGTATTGACTGTGTGTCTCACATTGTGTCTTATGTAACTTTCTTGATGAATGTTTTATTCTCTTTCTCCTCTTCAGGAGTGCACAAGTTAAGGAAGATGCAAGCAGTGACCCAATAAGTGCCCTGCTTCAACCACACAAAGCTACAAATCTACCCCCGGGTAGGTCTCTACTGTTGTTATTTAGATGGGGAAATCCCTCCTTTTCAAGATGGCAGTTCCTCAGTGTTCAAAATGCTACTGCCATGCTGATGCATGTACTGTACTTCCTTAACCAGAAGCTCTTTAACTGTGTTCCTTCATTGTGAAGTGGGTCTCCTTGAGAATGGCCAACAGTGCTCCTGTGTGATTTCTTGTAAAATTTAGGAGCACTTAATAGGGTTATTCATGCTTTTGCTGTTATATGTCACTATCGTGAAAGTCTGCCATCTGAAATTATAACTTTTACATAAGACAAACCACCCATCAAGGTACTGAATGTGACTCACTGATCTGACTGCATCTTCCTCAGAACCAGTCTCTGCCTACCATTTTCTTTTCTCTTTAGCTACTTATTGCTTCCCCACCCTGGCCCTGGTTGGCTCTTATCCGACCGCCGTTCATCACCTCCATTCCTTCAGACCTTCACCCCTGTAACCCCCACAGCTTACCCCCTGTGGTGGGGCAGCAGAGACCCCCACCCACCAACAGGATCCATTTTTCTGGGCATTACCTCAGGAACAGAGCACAACAGGAATGGCCATCGTGTCACAAAGACCAGCCACCAGGGCCTTTTCCCATTTTTTATTTCCCCTGCAGGAGTCAGGCATGCAATGACACCTGCAGTGTGCTCACGCATGCACCGGTGCATGGCCCCATCAGGCATCTGTCCTGCTCCCACCACACTAGTGTTGCAGCAGCATAGTGCCAGCCCCAGCCTCTGCCAGGAGTCAGGTGTGCGCCGACCGAGGTTACCTCTCCTTCCCTGGACATGGAGAGCTATCTGTCGGATGCTCACTACATCTCCTCCCCACCAACTCCTGGTGGCCTGCACTCATTCCTGAATGAGGGTTGCCGATGTGGCACGAGATGTGGCGTCCAGCGCCTCAACCCTCAGCACCACCAGGCAGGCTACCCTACCGTTTGACATGAAAAAGGGAAAACAAAGCAACTTTGAATTGGTGCAAGTCTAATAGCTTGCCTTATTAAACCAAACAACATATCATAACCGTGTATAAGCACTATACTGGTGTTACAAATAAGCAACACTTTAATCTAGGTGCCCCACCCCAAAATGGGAGATCCCTGTCCTCTGTGTGCTGTATAAGTGCCACCTTCTGTCCCAGTCCCTCTTGCCCAGCTGCGGGGAAAGGGCAGTGCAGTTTGAATTACTGCACCTACCTGCCTCAGTAGGAGTGTATCTGTCTGGTACTAGTGGAAGGTGGGGTCAATCTGACCACTCAGATGGAATTGAGGCATCTTCATTGTCCACCACAAACTCCGAGTAAAGACGTGCATCTTTTGGGCTTATTCAGGCTAAAAAAAGGAAACAACCTAATGGGATTGCTGTCACTTAGCTTGTGTTCCAGTCTCATTTTGTTACTTGTTTTGTACTCCCCCATTAAACCCAGTTCCCAATACCTTACATAACTTAGCCCATTCTTCTCCACCCTTTCGTATCCTCTTCCGTGTTGAAAACTGGAGTTTCCTTTATTCTGGCACGCTTTTCCATTACGTAGTTGCCATCCCACCCCACCCCCCTCAGTTCCTTCCTCACTTCCATTTAATTTTCCAGCCCTGTAATATTAGTCCAAATATTATCTACTGTTCTGAATTACCCGGAAACTGAGTTCTAACCCCGGATGATGCACTTTTCCTTATTTCCTGATAATCCGAACTGTGAGTTGTGCTTCTTGAGTGATATCATTCCATCTAACTTTTTGCTCCATTCTCTGGCCTTCATTCCTTTAAATTTCCTATTACCCCTTCTAGTCTTCCCCAGTGCCTCAAATGGCATTTACCCTCCCTTTCCTCCCTCATTATTGTCCCCCGTATGAAAATGGTATCAATGGTCCCAGCAATCAAGCAGTTACTAAATATGGTTGCTCAAGTCTATGATGTCCCAAGTTAACCTCCTTATATCTTTCCTGAGTCCAGGGGAATCTCTCCGAAAGTCTTTAATGCCACCAGCATCAACAAAAGTTGTTGAGCATACTTTATCTTCCAAAACACTCTCCTCTCTGTTTACTTCTGTCTTAAAGTCTAATGACTGCTATCTTCTTAATGATGTGGCACTCTGTCTCCAGAGGTATGAATAATTTCTGTTTGACAGTTCCGCATGGCTTGCTTAACAGAGCTCTTTTGTCCAGACCCTCATGCTGTAATCTTCTCATGGGATTTTACTTTCTGCATACTACACCATCATTCCAGTCTGCTTGGTGCTTGTTTATAGTCACCATTGTTGCCTCTATCTACTTTCTGCATCTTATGTAATGTAAGTTATGTCATCCACATCAATTCTGAATGTTTTCTTAATTATGTATTTGAAAGATCTTACCTGAATCTGTAAACACCTTTTGACGGGTGGTAAATAGAGTTACTCAGATTATATCGAAAAACTGCCATATGCCATCGAATATTGTATTTTTCCAATAATGAATATATCAGAAAAGTGATATTTGATCCTAGCAAGAGCAGATAATTTTAATAGCTCAGAAATTCACTATCCAATGAAAGTATTTGACACTCTGACCTACAGTGAGGTAAAATGGAGGGACCCCCAACCATTTATCCATCCATTTGCTCTTTTTATGACCTCCCTCCTTGCCTGCACCCCAGTCCCTGTTGAGGGCAAAGAATCTTCCTGACCCATTTCAGCAGTAGTGGGAAAAATCCTTGCTGTTGTCATTGTGAAGATAATTCATAGTGTCAGTAGTATCTGGTAGTGATGAATAAAAAGAGTTTGCCATTGTCATTGCCACAGCCCGCTAGTCCAAAATAAAATCAGTGCAGCATAGTAAGAATCACTGTAAATTTTGATCAGGGTCCTCCCAGTCTTTTGGCTGCCTTTGACATGGCCAGTGAGTAATGTATTCTTTACTTACAGCATCTATGTGCTAGACTCTAGACAGTTTCTTGAACGACAAAAAATAATTGAATCACTTAGTTTGTCACCAACCAGAGTAGTGGGTCTGTAGGCTACTCATTGGCTCTAGCAGGGCTGCAACAGCTGTAGCACCTCTCTGATCGATTCTCTGTCTTAATCTGAGGCTATAACTAAGAACAGAAGTTCTATGCAGCACCTCAGCCCCACCATTACCTTTGTGGTCAATTAAGGCAGAGGCTCCCCGGCACTAAATAAAGGTTGGTGATGGTCAGGAGATGACAGTGTTTCCCAGCTCTCTTGTGGACTTGGGATGCAGAGATTTAGGACTTAAATGAGTAAGGAGGAAGGAAACAATCAACTTTCTAAGAACTCCAGAATGGAATATTGCATGTGACGAGTTAGGCTGAACATTACCACTGAGGAAGGGGATGTATTGAGGGGGGGCTAACAGCAGGAGTAGGGAGGTGATACTGCCTCTTCATAGATCACTGTTAAGACCACATCAGGAATACTGTGCCCAGTTCTGGAACCCCCACCTAAGAAATGACAAAAACAGGCTAGAAACAATGCATCATAGGGTAATCAAAATGACTCAGGGCCAGCAGGCCCTAAACAAGAACTCGCTGGAGACCAGAAGGATAGAAAGGAGATATGACTGAGACCATCACATCCCTGAAATAAATGAACAAGGTAGATTTTGAGGAAATATTCAGCAGGACTGAAAAATCAAGAACATGAAGATAGGAGTGGAAGCTGGCAGGGGGAGATTCTGGAAGGATTTGAAAAAGTTTTGTTTTACAGAAAGAGTGATTTAGCCATGGAAGCACCTACCAGCAGAGGTGGTGGGTGCAAGAACTATCCATTGTTTCAAACATGGCAGAGACAGACTAAGAAGCTTAGTAGTTACACTGGGGAAAAAGTAGGGCAGGGGTAAAGGAGGAGATAAGGGCAACAACCCTGACTAGATATTAGGTCCAGGAGTAGGACAGGGTATAACAGGACAAACTGGATTGGCCATCGGTCTTTCTATGCTGATATTTTCTATGTTTCTAATGTATAAACATTGGAAAACCCTAGGAAGATGCTATAAGTAGAGTAGCTGGGTGTATGAAACAAAGGAAAAAGGGCATTGTTAAGAACGCAGACATAAAGACAGCCTACCCGGGGTTCTACAGAGTGGATAGGCTGCATCTGTAACATGTGGGGTTAGATGTGTTTAATTTACATTTTAGGGAGGTCATTGAAGAAGCAGTAACCCAGACCTAACAGGGGGAAGACTGCCAAAGGGAGAGACAACATAGACAGGAGAGGACCTAATAGGCAGGGGCCAAGAAGGCCAAGAAAAGGTGAAAGGAATAGGCAAGAGGTCCAGAAAACATGAGTTTACATTGAGATGAGGTGCAAGCAGAGACCTAGTTTAGATCAAGGACTAATGGGTATGCTCTGTTGTACAGGTGTAACCCCCCCCCCTTCAGAGTCAGGATCACTGGGGAGATTGTGATAACCACTCAGGACTCCTGATGTGCGGCAAGGGTTCAGCCAGTGAAGAGACCTATCGGAATAATAGTTTATTGGGGTAACTGTGTGGACTTCATGGGGGATACAGTCTTGTGGCCTATTGACTTCTGGGATGACCAATCAACAGAGTTCCTGGTCTACGATTCACTGCAGGCTTCTGGGAAAAGGAGGAACAGTATACTGGCACCTTTCCTAACCCAATTAGAAATCTGGGACTGTAAACCAATAGGACACTGTACAAATCTGTGATGGGATGAACAGGCTGCAATATATGCTCGGTTAGCAAGAGGAGTCAGATACATGAGGGATCTGGTGGGACCAGACCATTGTTTACTGAAAGGGCACTTAGTGTGTCATCCTGGACTGAGTGTTTGGGTCAACAGTGAGCCTTTTGGGGAGTGAACAGAGGGAAAAATGAGTGACATATGCATGCTAGCCTACATGAGAGATGACAAATTCATGAACCTTTTGTGTTCCTGTGGAAGTAGGGTCAAACTTTCTCAAGACAGTGAAACTGGGGAGGATGATACCTGGTCAGGAAGGCTGCATCCAGTTGGAAGTCCACACCTCCCCACAAGCATGGAACACACTCCTGCAATTTGCGAGCAAGTATACAGGATGTAAGAGGTCTTGAGGGGGCCGTAAAGTGGACCAAGCAACAAAAACTAAGCAGTTGAAACCAAAAGAAGGGAAGAGAAGTGATTCTACTGATATTTGGAAGGAGGTGTGCTTCAACATGAGAAGTTTGGGAAATAAAATAAGCAACCTGCAGACGATAACGGCAGACACCTAACTAGACCTAGTGGCTATAATGGAAACATGGGCTATGGAGAACAATGACTGGGACTGAATATTCACTCTATAGACAGGATAGGAAGGGAGCTGGAGGGAAGGGTAGCACTATATGTTTAAAAATGGAATAAGAGTCACACCACTCAATGTGAGCGAAAAGGAAGGTGTAGAATCCCTGTGGTTGCAACTCAGCTCAGCATCTGGAAAGAATATCTTTGTTGTGGTGGTATACAGGCCACCAGGTCAAGAAGAAAAAGAAAGGGACAAGGTACTTTTGGAAGAGTTCAGAGATAAGACACAGAGCGGGGATACAGTGATAGTCGGTGATCTGAACATGCCCAAAGTTGACTGGAGTATCCCACTGGCGAGATTCTCAGAAGCCAAACTGTGGTAGAAGCCTTACAAAACTGTCTGCTCATCCAACTGGGTAGCACTCCAAATAGGCTGGATGTTATCCTTGATGTGGTCCTTACCACCACGGAGGTAGCTGGTGCTGTTAGGGTTGGGAAACATTGGCTAATAGTGACCACAACTCTGTCTGGTTTGAGTCATGCCTAGAAGATTTAAAATCTCAATTCTGGATGGAGGTCCTGAGCTTTAGAGGAGCTAACTTTGAAAGGATAAAACATCTAGCCAGGGGAAAACTGTCTAGGATCCATGAAAGGCTGGAGGTAGATGACATCTTAGAAGCTATAAAACTGTGCATAAGGTCAGTGGCAAAAAGAAATAAGCACAAAACACCCATATGGTTCACCGACCAGGTCAAGAAAGCAAAAATGAACAAAGGGAAGTTTTCCACAAATATAAGAGGAACAAGGGGGATAGCAACTAGGACAATTACAATCAGAAAAACAGGGAAGCTAAGAAAGCAGTGAGACTAGCAAAAGGTGCAGCTGAGCTTTGGATGGCAGCAGGGATCAACTCTGGGAATAAACACTTCTTTTGTTACAGTCGGTTGGGGGGTAGTTTGGCTCTTAGGTGGTGATGGGATTATTGAAGACAATGGACAGAAGGCCACTGTTCTGAGCAACTTCTGTTCGGTATTCACAAAAGAACATCTTGGACCAATTCTGGAAAGTGGCATCAAGGCTGCAGATAGGCAGATCCTGCAAATGGCTACACCAGCATTCACCATGGGCAGGGTTAGAGTGGCTCTTAGCAACAAAGGATGGACAAAGCCTGGGGCTTGTTGGACTGCACCTGAGGGTGCTGAGGGAGCTACCAATGAATTGGCAAACCCCTTGTCATACTTGTTTAACCGCTCATTACAGATGGGAATAGTGCCAAGTGACTAGAGAGGAGCAGATGTGGTACCTCCTCAAGGGAGGGAGTAAACAGAAGGCCAGCAACTACAGACAAAGGACATTAATGAAAATCTTAATTAAATAGGACTTAGCAGAATGCCTGAAAAGAACAGTCTCCAGGATGACAGACAGCATGGGTTTGTGGCAGGTAGGTCATGCCAAATGCACCTTATTACCTTATTTGACTGGTTTACTTGAAAATGGATAGGGGCCACCCAGTGGACCTCCTCTATTTCAATTTTAGTAAGGCCTTTGATTTGGTGCTACATAAGTGCCTGTTAAGGAAGCTGGAGGACCTAGGCATTGCCAATAGCATAGTCAGGTGGGTAGGTAATTAGCTAAAGGACAGAGAGTGATAGGGGGGGTGAGGTCAAGTGAGGGTGAGGTCACTAGTGGTGTGCCGCAAGGCTCGGTCTTGGGTCTGATCCTTTTTAATATGTTCATTAGTGACACTGGCAAAGGCATTCAAGGCAAGCTTACCCTCTTTGTGGATGACACTAAACTGAGTAATAGGATTGACAGTGTGGAGGCGGTGAAGGACTTGCAGAGATTAGAAAGATGGTCAAATGTTTGGCAACTGATGTTCAACCCAAAAAAATGCAAGGTAATGCATCGGGGAAAAGGGAACCCAAGGGCATAATATTGGCTTAATGGGGTCGAGCTCAGTATCTCTCAAGAAAAAAGGGACCTCGGGGCCATTATATGTGACACCCTAAAGAATTCAAGCCAATGCAACATAGCTTGAGTAAAACTAATAAAATGCTAGGGTGTATAGGAAGAGGTTTTGACAGCAGGGACAAAGAGATGATCCTCCACAACAGGTCCCTGGTGAGGCCTCACCTGGAGTACTATGTCCATTTTTGGAGTCATCACCTTAAGAAGGACAAGATAGGTTAGAGGTCATGCAGAAAAGGGTGACCAAAATGATTCAAGGCCTCCAAGGGCTGTCATAATGAAACATCTAAAGGATCTGAATATGTACCTCTTGAGACTAGAAGGGAGAGACGAGATATGATTGAGATGTTTAAATTCCCGAAAGGCATTAATAAGGTGCCTTACTCAGAGCTATTTAATAGGTCACCAGCTCAACCACTAGAAGGCATGAATGGAAGCTACAGGGAGAGAGCTTCAAAAGGGATCTAAGGAAACACGACTTCACTGAGAGAGTCATAGAGCCATGGAATAGACTACCTGCCAAGGTTGTGGGTGCTAAGACCATGGCAGCTTTCAAGAGGGGGTGTGACAGAGCAGCTGCTCACTTTGGCACAGCAGGTACTGTAATGGAGTAGGGGGAGCTAGGTCCCAGGACTCATCATCCACAAAACAGTTACAGTCCCACTCATTGGGTGTATCATGAAATTAAGCACTTTATAACATGCCATATCCACTATGTAGTGCATGCCTTGTGGTGTTCCTGCCCTAAGCTGTATATATGACCACACACACCCTCATGAAGAGCATGTCCAGCAACATGTGCGCTTCATCTTGCATCCAGACAATATAACCTGGTTGGCAAACACTGGTGGAGGCTCATTCATCTGATCTAAAGACTTTTAACTTCATAGGTATAGATCATGCCCCTCCCTGAGGAGGAGATAGACAAAGGAAGCTGCTGTAGGTAGAAAGTAGACTCATTTTCAAATTAGGAGCTTGTACTACCATTGGATTGAATGATGACTGGGACATTTCTCCCGTTTTGTATTAGGAGATGCAGTAACTTAAACTCTAAGCAAAATTAGGTACACACAAGTGTTACTTTGTATTGTGTATCTCAGTAATGTGTTTTCTCCTTGTCACTTCTTTTTCATGTCCAGCATGAGAGATTGTCTGCCCTGTTGGAACTCTCCTACAATGATTAAAGGTCTATAACTAACTTTAATAATAATGCATGAAAAATTAAACTAAAGTTACAAGTACAAAAGATGGATATTTGAGTTGGTTTCACAGATGATTTAAAAGTTAACCCCCCGTTTTCTGCTATCTGTATGTCTTTATATCCATTTGTCACTACAGAGTACTAGGGGTCACTTTGTATGATTGTATAATCATGGTGTATTGTTGGAGTTTAAGACTTTGGTTATTTGATCACTACTGGTAATGTGTCTGACAGAGGTCAACAGAGGTGCTGGGGGTCAGCTGCACTGTTCGTTCATTTAAAACTCTAGTAACCATGCTACTTAAGGCAGTCTGCTCCACCAGTGCCCTGCCCCATGAATCGTTTGGATTCGAAGTGCTGGGGAATTTTGCTAGTCCTGTTTTAAACCCTTGGCTCTCAATAAAAACAGCACTTTTGCTTGCATATAACTCAGTAACAGCTTGACATTTGTTCAGTGCTTTGCACACCATCTTTCTCTTTTGTGGACTGCTTGTTTCAATTACCACAGTGCAGCATTCACTGTTATTCCTGTATGTGCCCTAGAACTGTGGCTACTCCAGGGACACATAGTACTGTAGGTGTCGGTAATCATGAGCAGACTTGATGGACCCTTGGTCTCCTTCTGCCATCATTTTCTGTTTCTAGGTTTCTACAACTGAGAGACTGGAGACACTGAGGCCTATGGCACCCTGTGGAGCCACATGGTGGCAACCAAATCAACAAATTGGCCTAGCGCCCATTTCTAAGAACTGTGTGAATTACAAAATTTGTTTGCAAGTTAGATAGCGGATCAGATTACAAATACTTCATTTGCAGAGGTTAAACGCCATTTTAGTAATTGCATGGCCGGGGGGGGGGGGGATTGTTAAGGAGCTTGTTGCTCCATGTTTAAATCTCAAGTACAGCACAGCCAGTCAAGCTAGCATCTTCAAACATGCAACGTCTCAACACTGGGTAAAAAGGGCCATGTGGGAGCTCCTACTTCTGCAGAGGTTCAAGTATTCAGAGGGAGAGGGTGGTGACCTCCAGTACTGGAGAAGTATCTGTCTGCTGTAACCTTGCTACAGTAACCACTATTATACCTGCTATGTGTACTTAGGGCTTGACTAACTTGTAGCCTAGACTTGGTGTGGTAGTACAGACCCTCTCTATGAGGTCAATTAATTAATGCCCTGTGTGGAAAGTTTCATATGCTGAGCTTACCTTCTTCCATTACAGAGGCTGTCTGGCTAATACATAAAACTGTGTTTTACTGATTAATCTGTTATTGACTGTTATACAGTACTGCTGTGCATGCTGATAGGGGTAAAGTTACAGCCAGTGAATCTGGAGCTAGTAGGGAATATGACCACAACATTGAGTTGGCTAGGTAAACCTTCCCAAGTGATTGTAGTAGATAATCAACCCAACTCACTGTAACCTTTCCCTGGATGGAGGCACTGCACAATATTGTTTTCTGTGGCTACAAACCACCCCTCACAGTTAGCAAGGAAAGAACCCAGGAGCCAGCTTCAACATCCATGGCAGTCCAATCGTGGTGCAAGGTGTTGATGAATCCCCAATCAGGGCCTTACACACAGGATCATAGACAGAAGAAGGCAGAAAGATGGATAAAGGTGGGTCTCTCCTTGAGGCAGTGCCAATATATATAGAGCTATTGTAAGGTGGAATATTCTGTACTAGTTAACAAGTTGATGTATTAGATAGGAGTGATTAATTGTGCCAACACACAATGCAAAATATGTAAATAATTAATTTGTGAATATATGCTATGAGAATAGGTTTTGTGATTATGAATGTATATGAATGTGTTATTTGTAATAAAACTGTCATAATGAAAAAACTCATTGATGAGTCACTGATAGTAAATGGAGGAGCAAAATGGGGTCTGCAACGATAAGACCCTTCCCTGACTCACTGGCAGGGATGTTTGTTCAGGGCAGGGGAGCCATTTCAGCTTTCAGCGGGGGGACAACAGCTGGTCAGAGGGGCTGTGGGGGTGGACTCAGAGGCTGGAAAAACAAAACAAAAAATAATGGCCTGCAATGCAGAGGGGCAACTGCCTTCCCCTGCCCCCCTAAATGGCACCCCTGGTTCAGGGCCCCCCTCCTCTTCCCTGTGCTGGTACACAATTGCTGTGAAGAGAGGGAACAATTTGTGAAGGGACCATTTTTGTCTACTGTAACGTGGCTGGGTGGAAATGTGACCAGAGGAACCAGTCCTATCCACGCCCTGCAGCAGAAAATGCTCGTTTTCATACACTAGCACAGCAGAAAGCCTGCTGTGCTCTCCATATAATCCCATGGACAGGCAAAGGGCCATGAATAGTGGGAGAGGGGAGGCAGGCTTAAAGATGTGAAGAGAAAATGAGAGTCCTTGAGGGATTAGTCAGGGAGAGCTCTAGGACTGTGTGCTGGAAGATTGTTGGATGTTGATAAGAGAATGGAGGCAAGGGTTTAAAGGCAGGGGTTGAAAAGTTTAGAGCCAATGTGCCCCTGCCTCTTTCTGCTTCAGTTTTGTATCCCACCCTCAAACCATACTCATAACAAATAATTTTAAAGGATGTTGGGGGGGGGGCAAGGAGTGAATAGAGTGAACAAAGTGATGACAAAGATGGCCACCAAGCTGGTCTGTGGTGGTCAAGTTGGGATGCGTGGTTATCACTGGCCTGGACTGTCATGTGACAATAAGTGCACCCTTAGTTGGGGGCAGTCAATGGTGCCAGGAATATTACAGTCCTAGTCTGGGGCAGTAGGAGTGTGCATTTGGCCATGGGGCTGGGTCTGAGAGGTGTTGGTAGACACAGGACTGGTATGGGGTGATCTGATTGGAGGGGCACCCAAGGGAAGGTGCCATTGCTGAGGAGACGGATATTTTTTGTCAGTGAATGGGCATGGGAAAATGGAGAGAGGAAAGAGATCAGCATCAGACGGAGGGACATGGACAGGAGAGCGCCTAATAGGAGGGCCAAGGAAAGTGAAATCTAATAATCAAAGGTGGTATAATGTTACACTTCACAAATTACAAACGGACAGGGATAAAAAATATTACGTAGCTAAATCAACTGGAAACAGCGAGGATTGGATTTCTTATAGACAAGCCAGAAATAAATATACTTATCAAGTTAAACAAACAAAACATACGTATTATATATCAGAATTTGACAACAATATTTCTCAAAATCCAAGGTTATTTTGGACGAAAATGTCAGATTTAATGTGTAATAAAAACAGTGAGCACGTGAGAAGGATAGAGTTGGATGGACATTTGGTCCCAGTGAATAACCAAGTGGTTAATGCATTTAATATTTTTTTTTCTGAAATTGGTATAAAGTTAACTCAATCTGATCTTAATTCTGATTTTAGGGGACAAGTTAATCAGGTTCCTTCGGAGCTAGATACCCACTTAAGATTTAAATTTAGGAAGATGGGCGTGCAGGAGGTAATGGAGGCTCTTTTTAAATTAAACACTAGAAACGTAATAGGTCTGGATAATATTCAATTCAAACTGTTGGTATATGCAGACCCTGTATTGGTCATCCCTTAACCTACCTGTTTAATTTTTCGTTAGCATCTGGTGAATTCTCAGAGGGCTGTAAACTTTCAAGGTGGTCCCCTATATTTAAAGGGGGACCAGGCATGACATAAACAACTATTGCCCCATCTCATTACTGCCAATAATTTCAAACCTTTTGGAGAGCCTGGTGTCCCTACAATTTTGGGAGTACTTAGAAGATAATAAGCATTTGTCAATGCCGAATGTTTGCTTACTGGCATTGGCAGTGGTATTGTAGAAGTTACAGAGCTGCGTAATAGGAATGGCAGTGAAGTATTGAACTGAAGCCAACCCCACCACCACCCTGCAGAGAGTGACAGGCATTGGGGTGTGCATTTGGGTCGCCAGGCATAACGGCCACGCCATTTCACCACACCCCACTCTGCAGAGACTGACAAGTGTGACGTGTTCCTTGGGGTCTTTGGCTCTTATGCGCACCCCATTTCATTAGGAAATACGGTGAGATGGGTGCGATATAGGAGAATGGGGTGAAGTTTGGGGCCTAAGAGTCCAAGGCATACCTGATGCCTCTCAGTGACAGCAGGGTGTGGAATGGTATGAGCATCACAGGCAAGAATCCCAAGTCACACCCTGATTCCTGTCATTCTCTATAGGGTTGGGCAATTTGTTGAAAAGCCTAATACCTCAGGCATTGCTGGTATTTTAACTCCAAATTTTCAACATGTTTGTTTTGTGACCCCACCTCATGAACAGGGGAATATCAGTTTGGTAGCGAAGCTGCTTATGCACAGTGACTAGGATTTAGCACCACAGGTGCAAAATATTCCGAACAGGCTGTAAAATGACAGCTGTACTTTTCATGGGGAGGTGTAAAATGGCTATGTTGCAAATGTGCAAAAATATTTTAAAAAATGGTGAAGTCAATGAGTGTACATAGAAACTGTGCAACGCACACCAGTATATAAGTAGGATGGGGATATTTTATAGCAGATTGTCAACTCAGGCATTTGATGCCTCCGATCATGAACAGTGTCACTGTGATTTTCTTTATCTGTGCCGAACAATGATTTCCCACAGCGACCACGCAATCTCTGCACTGAAAGTGTGAAAACACACTGCCATGTTGTGAAAAAAATGGCAGCTGTACTGTTCATAAGGAAGTGTTGAACAATGCCACTAGTGAAAATCTGACTGAAAATATTACCAAGTCATGAACTAACGAGGATGCTTGAAACTGCACATCCTCACTCAGAACACAGTCATTTTATGACTTCTTTAACAATTTCAACATAGCCATTTAAGACCCTCTGCTCATGAACAGTGACACTGTGATTTTCTTAATGTGTCCCATACACTGAGTTCCAAGATAACGATCGCGCCATTGTGCGCTACATGGGCGGAAACATGTTTTGGGTGAGATGTGAAAAATGACAGCTGTACTACTCATAAGAAGGTGTGGAAAATGGCAATGTTGAAAATCTGAGTGCAAGTATTGAAAATTTGTAAACCTATGAGCGGCATGAGGAACTGCGCAACGCACGCTAAAACAGTCATTTTTAGGAATTTTTCACCAAATTTTCAACATAGCCATTTCAAGACCTCTGCTCATGAACAGTGTCACTGTGATTTTTCTTAATTTGTCCCGCATATTGATTTTGCACACTGCGCCATTCTGCTACAAGGGTGGAAACACATTTTGGGTGAGATTGAAAATGACAGCTGTACTACTCATAAGATGGTGTGGTGAAATGGCAATGTTGAAAATCTGGGTGAAAATATTGAAATTTGCGAACTTACGAACCTGCATAGGAACTTCATAGCGCTTCGCTCGTTAAACAGTAATTTTCGAATTTTGGCACCAAATTTTTCAGCGTGGGGGTTTGGGCCCCTTCTCATGAATGATGTCACTGTCATGCGGTGAGCCGGTCCGAAGGGTGATTTGCATGATCACTGCGCGAAATCACCCTTAACCCGTCAACGCCATGACAGTGACATCGTCGAGAAAGGGTCCCAAAAACCTATGTTGAAAATTTGGTGCAAAATTTCAAAATGCCTGAGATATGCACAAAGTTGAACCCTCCTATCTAGCCCATATACAGCTTACCGCATTTCTCAGTCCGCGTCGGCTTTGAAGAGTGCAGACGTGTTCCCGGTCCACCGAAGATCGCCGCTACGGAGTCCGGAGGTGTGCATGGGGTGAGGGGGTGGGGAGGCTGGGTGCGCATTGGGTGGGTGCGGGTTGTGGGAGGGGTTGGGGAGATGCGCCGCTGGGACTGCTTTTTTTTACAGGTTAAAAAAAAAAAAGACATCGATGGGACCGCTTGCCACGCTGGGGTGGGCTCTGGCGTGGCACAAGGACTTTGGGGGCGTTCAGCCGACGGGGATTGGGCACCCCGTCGGCAAAAAAGCAGATTGCTTGCCACGCTGGGGTGGGCTCCCAGCGGCACAAGGACTTTGGGGAGGGGCGATTCAGCCGACGGGGATTGGGCATCCCCGTCGGCAACATGGCGGATTGCCACGCTGGGGTGGGCTCCCAGAGTGGCATCAACTATTGGGAGGCGAGGGGGAGGAGACAGACGCAGTTCAGCCGATGGGGATTGGGCACCCCGTCGGCTATATGCTGCGTGCGGGGGGCGCGCACACCTGCGGCTGGGGGGAGGCTGCGCGAGCAGCTTCTTATTGCTGCTCACTCAAGCGTAGCTCCCCTTTCAACTGGGGAGGTCACTGCATTTTGGAGCGTGTCATAGACAGCTCCAAAATGCATTGGCTTACAGGGGCCGCGCCTGCCAGCACAGTGCCTGAATTGGAGGAGGAGGTGACACACCTCCGAAATCTCCGATGAAGGCACTATGTTTCTTGCTCATGCGTGCAAGCAAACATAATAAATTGATGAACACCTTTCAGTCAGGCTTTAGGTCTGCACATAGCACAAATACAGCACTGCTAAAGGTAGTGGGAGACATACAGGGGAGTCTGGATAGGAGAATGTCAGTGGGGGCATTGTTTATTGATGTATCTAAGACTTTTGACACTCTGCACCATGGCATTCTTCTTTCCAGACTATACTCTATGGGGTGAGGGGTTGTGAATTGGAGTGGTTTCAATTGTACCTGATTGATAGAAAACAAGTAGTTGAAGTAGGACATTTTAGGTCCTCCCAGTACAGATTGGCATAGGCATCTCTCAGGGTCGATACTCAGTCCCCTGCTTTTCAATGTTTATATTTACGACTTGAAATTTATTCATCCCTCTGTAAAATATCATATCTATGCAGATGATACTGTCATTTATGCAGAGGGTAAACATTTACCAGAGACCCAACAAAATCTACAAGATGCTTCTTTGTATTTAGAAGAATTTTTAGGATTCACAGACTTTGTCTGAATATAAAAATACTCGGTCAATGTTGTTTTCTCAATCAAGGTGTGCTGGAAACAGTTTAAATATCCAATCAATTCAGGGTATTCAAATAAAACAGGTAGAACAATATACATATCTGTTGCTTAAATTAATAAATGTTCCTTATTGTTTTCTTTTTTCCTTCCTGCCAATGAAAATGAAAATTTGATTTTATGCTTATTTAATGAGTGTTTTAGGACAAATGTTATTGTGCTAAGTTTTTTGTTTTTTTAAGGTAGTATTTGCTGTATGTAAAGTTTATTTATATGTTTTGTTTTTTGTTCTATTTGTTCTAATTAAGAATACTGGTTGTGCAGGACCTTGTTGTAAATGAGTGTTAGCTCAATCGAGTGATTCCTGGTTCATATGTTGGTATATGAATAAAATTTTACAATACAATATATAGGGATGATTTTAAATTAAAGACTCAGCTGGGTTGCACATCTAGAAAATGTGCTACTTAAGCTGGGCAGGAAATTAGGAATGTTACATGGGGCTAAATATTTTATGTCACAGGAGGTACGCTCTAGAGTTGTAGATGCCATGATATTACCCATGTTAGATTACAGGGACTTTTTTATATGTAGGTGCCTCAAAAGTGTTTCTCCACAAGCTGGATATCATTTACAATAAGCTGGTTTGTTTCATTCTGAATGCTCCAAGGCTAAGCCATCATTGCTACATGTATAGATCCTTGGGGTGGATGAGTCTGAGCTATAGAAGAGATAGGCATACTATAAATCTTATGTATAAAGTATCTCAGGGTAAGATGCCCTCCTATGTTTTAGATGGACTCTTAGTGAGGAAACCTAGGGTAAACTTAAGGTCAGCGCAGGGATTAGAATTTGAAGAACAACGTCATAATTTAAAAATAAGTAAGAATTCCTTTCAGGGGCGGGGTACCTTCCTCTGGAATAACATGCCAATTTATCTTAGACTGACTAATGAGGTTGTACAACTAAGCCCAATTAGAAGTTGGTTCTATGACAAAGTTTCAAAACTACAACCTTGTTGTAATTCTGTGTTAACTTGAATATGTGTATAGCCATTTTATGTCTCATATTTAGTGGTTGTAAGTTTTACTACATGTTTGGTTATTGAATGTTTATATTTATTAATTGTTTTTGTAAAATGACATGTTGAGATGAGTGTACAAATTGACCTGTTGAGATGAGTGTACAAACTGAGGACCTCCTTTGAAATGAGCTCTGTTCAATGGGGTATTGTTGCAGCTATCCTTTTCACAAATTTGAATAAAATTTTATGAATGAATGAATGAATGAAAAGAGTGCCAAGAAAAGGTGAAAGGAATGGTGAGAGGCCCAGCAGGCAACATCGCTATGGGTAAAGCTTCTGATTAAGACTGTTGCCCCTGCTGCATAGCAGTTCTTTTGGCTGAAAAGGGATGACAAGGAAAAGAAACTAGGACTGCGTGGGAGCTCGTGAGTTATCGAGCAGTTGTGCTGTTGCATGTGTTTCCTGCGGTGGAGCCACCTGCCGTAGAAATTGGAGAGGTGGCTAGCCTTGGGGTTTCACTTTTGGATTGGAAAGAGACTGTTTGCCATTGGTCTAGTGTTCTTCTTTCTTTGTTCCTAAAATCTCTTGGCACCCTGTTTTCAAAAAACTACTGCTCACCCTCATTGGCCACTGTCTGCTGTGACGTCGCTCTGCCTGTGAAAAGGCAACAGGAGCACCAAGCGGAGGCATTGTTTCATTGTTCTACTGCTGAGAGAGAGGGGTGGTTAGGGTGGTCTCTGCCTGGTGGCCCCCCTTCCCTCTACTGTTGCTGCCACTGTAGTCACCACAACTTCAGCAGAAACTGCCCTAGGGTTGAGGCGCCAACTTCAGTAACTGAAGTCGGGCTGTCCTCCCCTGCCCGCTGCAGCTGTCTATCTTTGCAGGATAAAGCTTTTGATTAAGACTGGTGCCCCTGCTGCATAACAGAAGTTCTTTTGGGCTGAAAAGGGATGATGAGGGAAAAGAAACTAGGATTGTGTGGGAGCTCGTAGTTATCAAGCAATTGTGCTGCTGCCTGTGTTTCCTGTGGTGGGAGCACGCCTGCCGGTAGAAATTGGAGAGGTGGCTTATACCGATGGGGTTTAAGATTTCTCGCCCACCCACTCGCGCTCCTCCTCCCATTAAATGGGCTTAGCCACTCCCACTTGCATGTCATGCTGTACCTAATGTGTGGGATTGGCTGGTTCCTCTGTCTCTAATGGGATTGACTTTTACAAGGACCAAACTTGAGGTAAACCTGACTTGCTTTATATCCCTTGGTATTTGTTTGATACATTGTTTTCCCCTGAACTACTGAGTGGCTTGATCTTGGGTGTATTGAGCCTTACAGCAGAACTTTTACTGACTGTTGTTAATCCAATCCCATTCTCTGAAGGGCCAGGGTCATGAATATTTTATCTATCTTGGCCCGAGGCTGGAGCTAACCATGGTCTAGAAAGTTTCTGTCAATTGTGGGTATTAGCCTCTGTGTACTGTGATTATTTTAAGTGTTGCTTGTTGTATTGCTATCTCACAATGGACTGCTGCTAGCCTAAGTTGTAGGTCCTGTCTTACTGTATTTGCTAGAAAACTGTTTGTCTGTGGGGGGCACCTATTGTGCAAACAGGTAACCCTGTGGTACATTGCTCTTGGTAGGTGTGATGACTGCAGGTCTAGCTGTCCTCCTATTTGCCTGCTTCTCTGTGCCTCTGAGTGCCTAGTGGGATCTGGATGGCCTTATCCCCTTCTATTCTGTTGCTCCACTGTAGTCCTGTGGTCTGACTCAATTGTGGGTGTGCACAATATGGGGGCTCCTAAGCATTGCACATGTGGTGCTGGGCTCTTCCCCTCCTCCAAAGCCCTTGCCATTGGTCTGTTCATGGCCTTATTCCTCCCTCTTCTCATTATGGACCATGCACCCCCCTTGGGACGTCCCTGGGTCTTGTCAGGACTACTGGAAGATATGGTTTTTACTTTCTCTAACTTAATAGCCAGTGACAGACAGCCTCCCTGGCCCATCTGCTGCCTCAGTCTGCAGAGCTTTTGGTATCCTGTCAAATTGGTCAGGCATCCTGGTCGCAGGCCATCCACTAGGGTTGGCTCTGCCCCTTTGAAGCATCTCTTCTGGCTTCTTTTGTTGATAATAGTCCTTGCAGGGGACATGGAACTAAACCCTGGTCCTCCAGGCCAAGCCTTTTCCACTACCGTGGACTGGCTGTCAGGCAAAGGGTTGAAAACAGCTAATCTTAATGTTTACAGCCTTCTGCCTAACCTGGCTGAGCTACTTGCCTAGGTCACCCATTACAAGCATGACAACCTTGGGATAACTGAAACTTGGCTTAAACCCTCTGTTTCAGATATGGCTTGTGTGCTCCCTGGCTTTTACTTTGTCAGACAGGACTGTCCAGGGAAAAAGAGGGGGGGTGGTATCCTGGTCTATTATAGGAGTCACCTCAACCTGTCTGTGTTAACTTGTCTAAAGCCTGTGCAATCCCCATGTGAACTACTACGTACTGTGCTGCTACTTGGTGCTACAAAGAAGCTACATATTGTATGTACTCTACAATCTTTCCTACGGGGTGTACTGGACTTATCCTCCTCTTGATGCTGTTGGTTCCAGAATTGGGAATAACGAGTTAATGATCATTGGTGATCTTAACCTTAACTGGCTTGGAGGTAATGTCAAGCAGCATGAGCCCCTGCTTGCAGGCTTCTCACTGTCCCAACTCACTAAAGATCCCACCAGGTGGTCACACACTGGTGGTACTGGCTCTCTTGGACTAGGTCATGTCCAACAGGCCTGAGAGACGATTTCTGGTACCCTCCTGGACTTCATCTCTGACCATGCCCCTGTGTACTGAATATGGAAGGTCTCTGCCCCAAAGAACCTCCTAAAATCATCCAAGTCAGGGACTTCTTCAGGTTTGACCTGGGATCGCTCCAGGAGGATCTTATGCTCACGGACTGGTCTGTAGTGATGGATGCCCAGACTGCCTCCTCTGAAGTCTGTCAATTCCTTAGCACTTTTGAGGTGTTACAGGACAAGTATGCCTCTCTTGTCAGGCGGAGGGTAAGGGGCTGCTATTAAATGGTTGCATGGGAGCCTTCTTGCTCTCATGAGGCTAGAGACAAGTGCTGGCCCAATTTCAAGGTCTCATTGGACCAGGCCATATTTCAGCATTACAGGAGGCTCAGGAATGAATGCAAAAAGGTGATCAGGGCTGCAAAAATTAAATTTTGCAAAGCTGCTTTAAGGAATTCAGCCAAGGACCCTAGGAACTTCTGGAAGAATATTAAAAATATAGTGAGTGACTCCTCCACCAGTGAGTCTCCTGACATGCTTATTGATGGTGCTAGCTGTAATAATCCGCTAACCATCGCCAATGCATTTAACTCACATTTCTCTGATCTGTCCTCCTTCACCTCTCTATTTCCCTCCACTGGCTGTGATAGGCCTGCCCAGGTCCCACTGTCCCAATCGCTACCTACCTCTCATCCTCTGTTCTATTTTAAGGCTGTGATAACACAAGAGATGCAGAGATTGCTCTCTGGTCTCTCCCCCTTTTCTAGTGCAGGCCATGATGGTATGGAACCCAAGCTTCTCTGCCTTGCTGCTGCCTTCATTGCTTCTCCTGTGGCACATATCGTCAACCTGTCCTTAGCCTCTGGGATTATTCCTGACATATGGAAGGTGGCGAAGGTTGTCCCTGTATACAAACAGGGTGACCCTAGGAGTATTGACAACTATCGGCCAATTGCCATCTTGTCTGCTATCAGTAAGCTTCTTGAGAAAGTTATGGCTGGGCAACTCACACATTACATTCTGTCTCATGAGCTACTGTCTTCCTCGCAGCATGGCTTTCGAAAAGGGCACAGTACAACCTCAGCCTTGATCACTGTCATGTCTGGTATAAGGGCTGCTATGGACCAGGGCAGACTCTCTGGGGCCATCTTTATTGATCTCTCTAAGGCTTTTGACCTAGTTGATCTTGTACTACTTGGCAGTCAACTTAGGTCCCTGGGTCTGTCCCTCCAGTGCTCAGGTGGTTCTCCAATTACCTTCACAGCAGGCAGCAACTCACCAAGTACAGTAAGGTGCTCTCAGATGTCACCACAGTGTCCTCAGGGGTTCCCCAGGGGTCAGTCCTTGGGCCCCTGCTTTTCTCCATATTCATCAGCAATCTTCCCTCCTCTGCTGCCACCTGCAGGTCTATCCTGTATGCTGATGACCTTATTATTCTCACTCATTCCCGGGATATTGGGGTCATTAACCACCAATTAAGTGAGGATTTCAGGAGTATCTAATCCTGGATATCATCCCAAAGCTGGTTCTAAATCTTAAAAGACTCAGGCCATGCTGTTTGGATCCTGGCTAAGATAAAAGCCTCCCTGTTCCTCTGTTGCATCTTGGATAGTGTTGGTGCTCCTGTTCTCATCACTGACTCTGTCAACTACCTTGGGGTGACACTTGACCCTCAGCTTGATCTTGGTCACCATATCAACAACATGTGTCAGCTATTAACTGGAAGCTGGGTTTGGCATACAGGGCAAAGAAAAATCTTACTTCCGCTACTCGACTAGCACTGGCCAGAGGTGTTTTTCTACCATCTCTCTGTTATGGGCTACTTCTATTTGCCCGTACTTCCAAGGTTCACCTCACTAGGTGGACCATTACTTACAATAACATTTGCCGTTTTTTGCTAGCAGACCCTCGTCTCATTCACCATTGTGATCTGTATGCTAAGCTTAACTGGCTCTCCCCACCCAACTACATGAATTTTATTATGGGCTGCTTCATGGGTACGGTTCTGGGCTGTGGCACCCCCCCCCCGACTGGTGGAGCTCCTTGTGCCTGCTGCCTTCACTGTCTACTCCCTAAGGTCTCCAGGCCCTGCTATCCTTAAGGCTCCTGCTAAGTGCACCCAAATAGGAGACAGGGATTTCATGTCCTGTGCTCCAAGATTATGGAACTCTCTTCTGGTCCTGGTCCGGTCCTCCGCCTCCCAGGCATGCTTACGGATCTCCCTGTGGACACATTTAAAGCTCTCCTTGGTATGTGATTGTCTTAAACCCCCTAAGTATCCTGGTTACCTGCACTGTGCTTGAGCATATCATCTCCTGTACCTGGCTCCGGTTCTGCTGTGGCTGCTCGCCTGGATGTAGTCCTGTGTATAGTGTGAACATTTTGTATATACCTGTTTATACTGCTGAGCATTGTCTTCGTGACTCTGTATTGATTTTATACTCGACTGTGTCACTGTTGAGACCTAAGTTATCTTGCTATGTATGCCATGCTTTTCCTGATTCCAGTGGACCTGCCTTACTTGTTTTAAATTGTACTCTGTATGTACTTGTTTATGTATGCACTTTCAATTCCTGTACTCTCCCGGGTTGTACCTGGAAATAAGCATATGTTTTGTCTAGAGTACTTACCTGGTTAACAAAAGCTAAATAAATAAATAGGTGTACATTGAGGTAAGGTGCAAGTGGGGACCTGACTTAGACAGGGGCCCTGTGGGCATGCTCTGGTGGACAACAGAGCATAGCCAGAAGAAGCTGGGAAGATTAATAAAGGTGAGACTCTTCCTGGGGTAGAGCTAGAATGTATAGCAAATGAATTGTTTTAAAGTTGAATACTATGTATCAGTTAACAAACCGTATTAGATAGAAGTAATTATTCCAACATATAGTGTAATTAAATGTAATATTTAAATATGTGTCATACTAATAGGTTTTGTGGTTATGAAAATATATGAATGGATTTAGTAATAAAACTGCCTTATTGGACAGCCCCATTGATGAGTCACTGGTTGTAAATGGGCAATTAGGGTGGGAGAAGTAAAGAGGGGGCTCCAGGGACAGTGGAATCTGTTTAAGAGGGTCTTGTACAGTTATGCAGTAATTGACATGGTCAGATATTTTTAGATGTTTTGCAATAGTTCTAAAGTGATTTTCTCTGGTGGTCCTACAGAGGGAAGGCAGGCAGGCAGGGAATCTCTCTAGAGCAACCACAGAAATTTCAGTAAATATCAGAGCTTTTCAAAGAAATTACCATATTTGATGCCACACTTGCATGCTTGGAAAAGAATGCAGTGCAAGCTCATTATTCATTTATGTGGCATCTGTTTCAGTTTGCAGTTGGTATCCCTCTTCACACTGCAGACTGTGAGAGGGGTTCAGCTCTGTGAACTTTATTAAAACAGCATTGAGATATGGACTCACCGTACCGAATTCCTCAGACCTGATGATACACATTGAAGGGCCACTGACTGTGGAATTTGATCTAGCTAGGCCCCATCTAGTTTTGGCTAAAAACTGAAAGTAGTTCATAAATTTTAGTAATACAAACAAGCAGTTGTCAGTGCCGAAGTTCAACGTTGGTATTAGTATTGTACTGGGTGGGGCAGGATAACAGGTTCCAGCGCAGGCTTATTTACATGCAGTTGAGCAGCATCATTTATCGCCAACAATACAAAGTTCTTATTTATACACAATTTATGGGAGCAATATACTGTATGCAGTAGATGGGCAGGCCATGTAGCCTTGGGATGTACCACACAACAGTTAACCAAGGGACCGTAGTTCAAATGCTATGTGCCACTTTCTGTGTGACCCTAAACAAGTCCAGTGCCCAATGTTAGCTATTGTTAAGAGGAAAGTAAAATGAGAAGTTGGGCTTTCCTTGGCAAAAACTTTATTTAAACAAAAATGTTGTGTCACTGCCACAACATCATGAGGAAAAGGCGATGATCAGGAGCACAGAGGAGACACAGAATTAAGTAGTACAGATGCACTTGCTGTTACAGTAATCCCACCAAAATATAGGTAAAAGAGAGGGAGTTACCTGAGTGCAGGGTGCCATAGGGTAGCCCTGGGGAGATGATGTCCACTGCACCTGGTAAAGAAGAGACAAGGGAGTCACAAAAGATCTTCAGTTCTTAGGAGGGTTAAATAGGGCAGAAAGGACAGGAGAGAAATAAAATGATACTTATCTAATGGGGCTGGAGTCCATGTCCTGTCAGGCCTATAGAGATAGAAGAAAGAATATGTTAGCTAAGAAGGGGAAAGACGTAAAATGAGTAAAAGAAGAGTAAAGGGAGTGTGTCTTGGGGAAGGGAACACAGATAAAAAAAACCTTTTCTATAATTGTGGCTGAGTGGGCAGAAATTTATTTAGTAGCCTAGGTGGCTAATGATGACTAGTGGCAGGCTAGTGACTCGGGTGGGAGGCAAGCTACAGCACACTCTGGCTCAGGTGGGGCTTGGAACACATCCACGTGACTGGGATGACTTAGGCCATGGGCCTATTCTCCCGCCCCCACCAGGGTACTGTAGCTTCAAAGATGTTTTTGCTTGGGCTGCTTCTGCAGCCACATTACTCCATTATCAATATTTCAGACCACCCCATTGCCTGGGTCTGGTTCCCTACCTTATCAATACTAATGAGGACTTTGCCCAGCCCTACCTAATCAATATGCCCGAGGGCCTGGATGCTGGGCCCTCACAGCCTGCCCCTCCCCCACAGGCTTTTGGTTGCTGGCCATGCACAGTGCTTCTGTCGCAAATTTTAGTAGGGGTCTGTAGCCCACCACATACACTGGGATTCAAAGAATGGCTACATGGAGCATTAATGTTGTGGTGCTCTGTCCACCTCTATTTTGTTTTGGGGACTCTGCCCTTTCGGGATCCTCTGGTCCCTCTGTCCCCAATCTCACTTCTCCTTAGGGCTTTCCACCACCTTCAGCAGCCCACTCTACCCCTTGTGCCTATTTGAGGCTGTGGCCATAAATTCTCTCCCTAGGCACCTAGACACCTCTGTCTTTCCTCCCCTCACCCCTGGTGCCTCAGTGTGAGTAAAATTAACTTTGTGCACAGCGCACTCACCACCATGGCCAAGGATGATTACTGCTGCTGGGGGTCCGGGACATGGCCGGGGAGCTCCGCTCCCACCAGGCAGCTTTCTTATACTGCTGTTAGGGGGAAGTAATCGGTCTGGGGCACGCTTCCTGCCCGGACCAGTGTTTGGCTGCACATTTTGATCTGCCCTGAAAACTGCTCCCACCACTAATCAGGGCTCTGGGAAGATGGGCAGATGGGCAGATCACGTTGGGGACCCACACTTCCACCCAACCATCCATGCTTCTGCTATTACAATTACTGCCTGAATTGTGCTGGAGAGGAGCAACACCAGAGGAGTCACAGACTGACCCCCAGGTAACTTTCTATTGTCCGTGCTCCCGCATCCTCAACCCTCCAATGTCTCCTCACTGTATCCCCTCCTTGGCTCTTTTGTAGGGCAGGGGAGGTCCCATTAGGTAGCCCCGAGGATCAGGCACCATGACTTGAGAGAGAGGGTCTCTGCCTACGGCCCCACTTCTCAGCACTGAATGGCACAAAAATTAAACAAAGGGATGGGGGGTCTGTGGGACTACAGACAAGGGACTGGAAGGGAGGGGGGCAAGGAAGAAGGAAAACATGACAAGGGAGAGAGTCCCACTTTGTTATTGTGCCCCTAAGTTTGGAGTACTACATTGGTAAGGTGTGGGGGGTGTTGAGCTGCAAATATAGGAATAAAAGCTCCCCTCTGGGTTTGTGGGGTTGGGGTACCAGGCAATATTGGGGAGAAGCAGCCAGAATTAAAAAAAAAACAAACACTGGCTTTTCAGATTGACCCACCGGAGCTCGGGATCTGGGACAGAAGTCCTGGTTGTTCTCCCATGATGGTGAGAGTGGAGTAAGGAGGCAGCAGCAAGAGCAGAAAAGGCCAGAGGGACCTATGGGGTGGAAATGGGGATGTCACCCAGGTTGATCAGGACACAAACAGCTGTTTGCTGGCTGTGACCTGTAGATGAAAGGAAAAGCCACTGCATGATTGTTATGGCTTTTTCTTTCTGGCACAGACCATCTCGGCAAACACAGTCATGGTCAGCTCTGGCTGATGATTGTGTGGCATGGTCAAGCCCCTTGCAGACCACTCTGCATTAGACAGACAGTGTCACACCAACTGAAAACCAACTCATTTCAAGAAGTTGGCTGCACGCGCACGTATGGCGAACTTAAAAAGGATTCATCAACTCAATAAGCTCTTATAGTATGTGACTTAGTGATGAAAATGTCTTCTGAGGGAGAACTAAATTGCAACACTAGTGCCTAACATACTTTTATGAGTTAAATCCTATCACGTCTGTGACAGAAAAGGCCTAATTCAGGAAGACCAGAGGGCATTTGAGTCAAAATCAGGGACATCCCTTAAAATCAGGGACAGCTGAGAGGATCTGTGTAAAAAACAGACTAGGACAGAGAAAAATACATTAACGTACTTCTCAACTGTACCTATTTTGCCTCACAATAGTCCTCCTGACAAATCTGGCATTTTTGTCACTAAAAAAAAAGTAGGGAATTGAAGCATAAAATAATGCCATACATTATTTCTACAGTCTAGTTCTTCAGAAAATGCATTTCATGCTGAGCTCTACAATATCACAGGCTTTTGAGCTAATATTTACATTTTGTAAACTGCGCCCCTGTTTTTGCTTACCTGTTCCCAATTGTTTTTAAACCCTATCATTGATTTTCAAATTGCTAGATGGGAGGTTAGTATGCATGCATAACACAAAGCTAGGAAGTCCTTCCTTGGCACTCCAGAAAGGGTAACATCAACTCAATTGTGTGTCTATTTAATTTCTGATTATACCTGCCCCACTCTCTACCACCCATCCCCCTTTCTTGTTTCTTTTTTTTTTTTTTTTTAATTCTCCTTTTTTTTCCCCTTGGGTCCACCGTCCCTCATCGGCCTAGTCACGGCCCCCAGAGCTCCCACCACCTGCCCTGTTGCCGCCCTCCCAGTCACCCCTGGCTTACCCCGGGAGGTAGGGGCCAGGGCACTGGCCCCTTGATGCCAGTGCCTCGGAGCAGTAACTGGTTGGGAGTGCGCAGGGGTGAATTGAAGCCCCGGGGAGGCTTCACTTAGACGGAGGATCCCCTCCATCTTTTTCCACCTGAATTTTTCTCCCGGAGGCGGGACGGCAATGACGCCGCGTCCCGCCCGCCTCCTCCCCAAGATTAGCACGGCAGCGTGAGTGCTCCCGGCCCGCCAGGAGTCCTCAGCGCCCGGGTGCTGTCCACACCTCCCCAGAGAAGGAGAGCAGTCCAAGGACGCTTATCCTTCTCCCTGGCCAGCTCGGATAACCGGTCCGCTTCTCAACCCGGCCGGCGCGTCAGAAGCAGAAATCCCACTGGCCATCCGATGGGCCGGCCTCCCCTTTCTTGTTTCAATTTAGCTGACAGGACTGTTTGGGTAATTGCATTATGAGATGGAGCAGTGGTCACCAGCAGTGGGTATCGAGATTATCATTTTCTGCTACTTTACAGCATGTGAAGCCTTCCAGGACTGCAAGCTGTGCTCTGTGTATCACTTGCCTTCCTGCCACCCGAGCGTAGCCCCAGAA
Organism: Neoceratodus forsteri; assembly: GCA_016271365.2. Lineage (NCBI taxonomy): Eukaryota > Metazoa > Chordata > Ceratodontiformes > Ceratodontidae > Neoceratodus > Neoceratodus forsteri. The sequence goes on along the minus strand of CM057450.1, from coordinate 650,114,522 downwards.
TGCTTCTGAAGTTGTGTGTGGACTGTAGCACCAGAGCCCATGCATGCAGGCACATTGCATTGAAAAATAAAACTGAAGGAGATCAAAGGGAGAGAACAGGACCATTTAACTGAGAGGAAAGACCAGCCTCTGGAGAGTCGAGGTCATTTCCTATTAGTAATTATACAATGGGCATTAAAACAGAACGTAAATGCTCTTGTCCTGATTGGTTGACTCGTACCTCTCTCCCGTTGTATAATCTACAATCACCCCACGGGAAGAGGTGCCAGCCGCTGATCAACCACATCAGGATGTCCCCCGAAATCACTCCAACAGTCACCAACACACCACTCGGAAAGACCGCGAAAATCCGTGCTTGATAGCGACCGGCAAATCGAGTCACTACAACAGGAAACCGCATACCTCCGATGAAATTGAAACTGCGCTTTCTCCCATGTTCATTGATATTTCTTTCATACTGTCTTCTGCGCCTCACGCACAATTTTTAACATTTCCAGCCCCTCAAAAACACACTGCAGCCGGCAACGTTAACTCAGTACGGCGCATGCACAGTAGCAGCGGCTCCAGCAACCAGGGAGTATTTTTTCCCAGTGGAACAATAAACACAGCAATACATCGCTGAAAATGAATAAAAAAACTGATTTACTATTTTTTTCTATGTGCCAAAAATAGGAGGACATTGTATAATTGCAATATGCCACTCGAGGGTGTTGGTGATGCCAGGATTTACCCACGCCTGCTGTGTTGAAGGTCACCGGCCGCGCCTCGTGACCGAACAACACCACAGGGCGTGGGTAAATCCTGGCATCACCAACACCCTCTCGTGGTATATTGCTTAATTATTTTGATGAGTTTTATTGCGAGTGGTTTCTATTGTCTTTTGATTTACAAATGACCCACTCCCTCTTTGTTTTGGAGTGAGTGTTGCTAGCTGGTTAATTACAGCTGTCAGTTTCACGAGTCTGTGTAATATACAACCTTATCAGTTTCACCTTGCTGATGCTTTGCAGCTGGGCTGCTGTTGCACTTACTTGTTGCAGGTAGCTGAGCAGTTAATGTAGAAGTTTGTTTGAGGGTGGGGATGCATATTTACAATAATAAAACAAATGGCTTGCACACGGGAAGGCTGTTTTTAGATCACATAATACAGATGTCATCAAAAGGAAAGTTTTGGACGTTGTTACGTGACTGTGTTCTCGCTAAAGGGATGAGGGAAACACAAAAACACTTTACTAGAGCATTTATTTCAGATGCTGTGGAAATGTGCTGTCGAAGTCCGTGGGTTATCAACTCTGTCCAGTTTTTTAGGTGATTGTTTTTTGTATTCATTAGATGGCGGGTGGGTGAGGAGCTGTTGCTGTACCAGCAACGGGAAGCAGGCTGCTCTCATTTGTGTACAATGCATGCTTTTCAGTGTATGTTGGGGAGAAACCTAGAAAAAGTACTGTAGATAAAGAAAGTCTGACCCCCCATTATGGTGAGAGCAGAGTAAGGAGGCAGCAGCAGAGCGGAAAAGGCCGGACAGGGCGGGGAGGATGTCAGCCAGCCCAATCAGGACACAGAACAGCTGTTTGCTGGGTGGTGACTTGTAGATGAAAGGAAAAGCTGCCACATGATTGATGGAGCTTTCTTTTCAATACAGACTGTCTCAGGCAAAACACAGGCAGGATCAGCCTGACTGATGATTGGTGTGGCTCTGGCATGCCCTTGCAGACCGCCTCTGCATTGGACTGGACAGTGTCACACCACTGAAAGCAACTCATTTCAAGACATTCGCCAGCATGCATGCACGCAAGCTAAAGGGACAAACAGTCAACTGGACCCCACTGTTTGTGATGCAATTTGATTTAGTCACAAAGGGTGCATGACTCCTTCAGGCTGCATCACAGAATTACCATTGTCAAGCAACAGGGATGTACCTCTATCACTGGTGTCCCCTACTGTTTTTTTTGTTAAATGGTTTTACTCAAACAAGAGAAATTGAAGAAAACTTCAGCTTGATATTTTTTTATGAACATCATTTGAGGCAAGACAGTGTTTTGAAAGAACTATGAGGAATGGCTAGCAGCATTGAATATGTACTCACTGGAAACCAGGAGGGAGAGGGGGGACATGAGAGAAACATTCAAGTTCTTAAAAAGCATAAACAAAGTGCTGGACCCTGAAGAGCTGTTCCATAGCATCACCAACACGAGAGCTAGCGGGCATGAATGGAAACTGAATGTGGGGGGCAGAAGGGATCTTAGGAAATATTACCTCACTGAAAGAGTAGTGGAGCCAGGGAGTAGTCTGCCTGTGGAAGTAGTGGGGGCAGAGACTGTGACAAGTTTCATGCATAGGTGGGAGAGAGCTAGAGCACAACTTTGAGACAGTAAAGCAAGTATATAGTAATTTAGGGTGAGGGGTAGCCCCCCACAGGATGGGTGCTCTGCATCTTATGAGCAGACTTGATGGACCCTGGGTCTCCTTCTGCCATCATTTTTCTATGTTTCTAAGATGCACTGTTTATTGTTGACTCTTATCTAGGGGCTGGAAAATCAAGAAGCTAGGAAAAGGAAGACTTAGTTAAGTCAAAAACTTCTGTCTTTCCTGTTGTTAAAAAAAAAAAAAGTTGCCCAATGGTGAAAAAAGAGCAATAAGATGGGAAATCATTCTGAGGCAGTGAAATGGTGGCTACTGTAGAACTAACTTAATTCTTAGCACTTCCTGGATTTCTAAGCACTGATGTTCAGGCTTCAATACAGTCAGTGGCAGTGCTACAGTATATGTTGACATGACTTGATAATGTTTATACAAAAAATTGTGCTGCTCCTTACACGCAGTTTCATCAGAAATGAAATATTTTTTGTGTGAGATCAGTGTTGCTTAGACTATCTCGGTTGCTAGCTGAGTGTAGTCACGTAAGGCACACTGAAAGTGCCATAACAGAATATTTCAGTAATGGAATTGCACTGCTCTGACCTGTGTGTAATTGAATAATCGTGTTTGCCTTTATACCATGGCTTACCCTATTTCTGACCTTTGCATAACTCTTATGTCAACACCCAGTGCCATTCCTCATGTTGTTTTTATGCAACCATGTAAGGTTAGTTCATCCTTACAAAATGTGTTGGAAGTTTCCAGTCTCTGCTTGACTGAGCCCCTTACCAAGATGGGCATTATATGGCAATAGAGGCCAGAAAATAACATGTCCCAGTGACAGCTGCCCCATTGCCAGCCAGCTGGTATCACTATGACAGTTTAGAGTTATCAACAAATGAAATCTGAAACTGCTGCTAATTTTGTCCACTTGTTTAGCGAGAGCTAGGCCTACGCTGCTTAGTGATGCCCCCAACCCCCACTGTAGAGTTTCTACATTTTTCTTTCTTTTTTATTTATCCCCTACCTACCTAAATAGCAAGAAATTGCACTCAGTTAAAACCATCACTCCTGTCCACCTCCCCTTACTCTACTACCACAGTCCAGCAGCACATCCATATCTGCGGGAGACTAATCTAAGAAAGTACCACTGATCTCATGACGCAGCAGTACTCCAGTTGTTTCTCTACTTACGCTTTACTTAAGGACTGCTTGCAAATGCATCCCCCTCTGATCGACGTGGGCTAGAATCCCTGCATTGGTTTTTGTTGCTCCAGTCATCTGTTAGTCCCGTAGGCACACAACAAGCTACTTTTGTCTTCCAATGAGGAGACACTGTGGCAACAAGAAATGTTTAAAAAAATCACTTTAGGGCTAGCACCATTAAAGTGATCCTCTTTCATCACCATCCTCTCTTTCAATCTCACTAGAGATTACATTTAAACTTAGCACTACAGCTTTCACTGACCCCACTCAGTTGTTCTGTTGGGTCTGATGGTGCACCCACTCTACCAAACTACTCGCCACACAAAGATCCATCTTCAGACCGCAGTTACGAAAATCTCAATCAGATGGGCATGCAGGAAGAGAGGACAGGCAACAGAAAAGAATTCTACACATAAAGCAGGTCTCCACAGACCCTTGGTGGGACCACGGAAGGGGCAGCACATTCACCAGAGCACCCACAAAAAAGCTATATAAAACACACAGTGTTCTCTGTTGTCAGTGGCAGTAGTTAGGGACAACTTTACACAAAATATTTTTGTATTGGTTTTCATTAACTTTTCACAACTATGTTGAAGTTTTTGTTAAATTTTTTTTGTAAAAGCTGACAAAACCCATTTTATACATGTAATAATACCCTCCAGGGAGGGTAGCATGGACAATACCAGACCTTCCAGGGGCTATAAAGCCCTCCATCTCTGATGTTGGGCCTCATTACACTGCTGGCTGGTCTGGTATTGCCAGTACTGCCCACCCTGTTGGGTATTATTGCTTTCTTGTTCTAGTCCTTGCAAACACTATTGCCTTGTCATCATATTGTATGTATCGCATTGTTATCAATTTTGTATGTAACCTCCTGAGTCATGCCTGAAAATACGCACTTGATCACCTAGTGCACTTAGCTAGTTAACAAAACAAAATAAATTCAATAAAACACTAGGGATATGGCAGTTGCACAGTATGGCTGAGATATTCAAAGGTTGTGCCCAGCACAACTGAGTTGCGCCGACGCAACCAAACAGAAATGCACCCTGGGGCAATATTCAAAGGAGGAATTGTGCAGTGCAATTTCTGATGTGCCATGCAGCAAAGATAATGTATGCATCATATCTCCAGAGGGTGTGCCCATGCATATGTAATGCTTCCCGATATTCAGCCTGGGATGTGTGGCACAGCTGCAGACACATCCCAGAGATGTGCCACATACATGGGCGCAAAGTTGATCCCATTAGAAAAGGCTCAACTGATAGTCATCCGCAGGCGGGTCACTGTAGTGCAGGGTGCAACACAGCAGCTGCCATCTGTGGGTGGCAACCCCCCCCAAACACCGTACACAACCGTCAACAAACTGCCATGGTAGTCTAATGGTTCCCCTATACTCCTGTACCTCAGATAGCCATATTAAAATAATATTAAACTCCCTGGTAGTCTAGTGGTACTCCCCTCCTCTCTCATACCTCTGATCACTGTATTAAGATACTATTAACCTCCCTAGTAGTCCAGTGGTACCTCCTCCCCGCCAGTAACCCTGATCATCGTAGAAATGTCAATGTCCATTCCCTGGTGCTCCAGTTGCACCCCCTACCCACATAGGACCCACAGCCCACCCAGCTCCCCACCCAGTCAGCATTGGGCAGCAAACCCACCCACATACCTCCATGGCTGCCTGCCAACTGACAGCTTACTGTATCTGCTGCAAGCTCATTGGTCCACTCTGTGGACCAATGGGCTTGTACTGCATACTGTAATAGTCCTTAACATCTTTGTGAATGAAGACTTAATTCACAAAGTTGTGAATGACTATTACAGTATGCCCATTGGTCCATAGTGTGGATACTGTAAGCTGTCAGTCAGTGGACAGTCGCAAAGGTATGTGGGTGGGTTTGCTGCCCGCTGCTGACTGGGGTGAGCTAGGCTCCTGTGGTGGGTGGGGGGTGCCACTGGACCACCAGGAAATGGACACTGATGTTTCTATGCCGATCATGGTTACCGTTGAGGAGGGGGCACCACTGGACTACCAGGGAGGTTAATATTATTTTACTATGGTGATCAGAGGTATGGGAGGGGAGGGAGGTACCACTAGACTACCAGGGAGTTTAATATTATTTTACTACTGCAATCTGAGGTACAGGAGGGGAGGGGGATACCACTAGACTACCAGGGAAATCTTTTTTCGAACATTACAGGTGACCAGGGTTATGGACAAGAGGGAACCACAGGACTTCTATTGACAGCACTGCATGCTGTGCAGGACACCAGGCAGATTTTGCTGGCCAGCCCTGCACAACTCATGCAAATGGGGCTGTAATGAGATGCAAATGACTCCATTTGCACCCTGCATGCATTATGGCCCCATTTAGGGTCACCACCTCTGGATGAGATAAAACCGGATAATAAATCACACCCCAAACTCTGCCTCTGGCTACATACCTTTTTTTATGACTGGTGAGTATATCGCTCCTCCTCCAAAGCCATTTGTAATGTTGGACTACACATTACTAGTGATAGGAAATCATTTTTATACTGTTATTTATTTGATTTATTTATTCAGGTATTTATTTTCATTATTTGGCAACCAGGTTACCTCCCATAGGCCACATAGCCCATTTTACTGGAGTGACCCAGGAGCACAGGAGGTGAAGTGACTTGCTCAGGGTCACACAGTATGCAAGTGGAGGTTGTTGGAATCAAACTTGGGTCAGCTGGATGTGCAAGCTCATCCACAGCTTATTGCTCAGCCATCTGTTAAACACTATCCCATTTTCCTTTCCATGTCAGTCACTGATTCTGATGCTTTTGACCAATTATTGATAACTTAATTATCGATGCTTGTGCCACCTTTAATACTGAACTGTGTCCCCTTTACCTCAGCAGCTAGCTGTTTCTTTCATATTTCTAAGACATTCCACAATTTCAGACACACCATTCCATGCTGTTTATCTAAATGACCTGTAAAAGCGTAGCTAATATCATGGAATGTTCAGGTAATACAAAATGAGAGCAAATGTAGTGATAAAGGCAATAAAAGTTAGATTATTAATTTAACAAAATGGGTCAAAAGCATACCAGAATATAGGACAAACAAAAGGCGCTTTTACACACAGGTTTTTAAAACGGAATCAGCGTTACCTGTGTGGCGCCATTGTACTCTGTTACGTTCTGGTTCCTTTCTACACGCTGCGAGTATTCTGGCAACCCCTGCCTCCATTTGTTTCAGCTCTCCCAGAGTTTGCTGCTCTACAAATGTTGTTTTCTGCCTTTCTACCGGAATGGCTGTTTTACACAGCCCGACGAATCGGAACACAATGGTGCAAACCGCAAAAGCAGAGATTGCAGTTTGACGAACGTCATCTTAGGACCAAAACAGATGCAATTTCAATATTATGATGTAACAGAATACTGTTTCATAACAGTTATTCCATTACATAAACCTGTGTGTAAAAGTGCCTAAAAAGAAACACAATGAGAGCACATAAAGGTGTAACAGCTGTTTCCTGTCATAACAGTAAAAGTCCATACTTAAAATTCAGAGCTGAAAAGATTAGGTTAATTTGCTGCTGATGATCTTAATGGCCATACTTTACACCTCCCAGACAGACTGGTTTTACAAACAAAGGCAGGTCTGAATGACTGTGACATCAGAATTTCTTTGTAACCTGGACATGCAATGCAGCCAAAACAGTGAATGATTTGATACATCAGTTTTAAGAGAATATGAGCACTCAAAATGGCCCAAAAACTGGACTGCATTTAATCAAAACTGGATGACCGGATAAGGACCCTAAAAACCAGATTATCCGGTCAAAAAACGGATAGGTGGCAACCCTAGCCACATTTGCACATTTGTGTCTGAATATCAGGAATTTGCACATGGCGTATCTCTGATGCACTGGCACATTTACCATTCCTGGTATTCAGATCTGTCTGGGGGATGAGCCACTGAATTGTATTTGCACAGTGCACATTATCTGCTATATTCAGAAGAGAGGTACCATGGCACAGCTCTTTTGAATATATCCCTTTGCTACTCCAGCGCAATTCAGTCACACTGTGCAACCACTTGCACCATTGCCAGGCACAATTCTAAATACCGAGCCCTAGGTGTATAAGATGTACTATACTTTCCAAACAAGACAACGAATTTACATTCACTACATGCATGGCATGTCTGATATATTAAAACAAAAATGTGCTCAGTTTCATTTATGAACCAATATAAATTAGTTTTTATACAAGGTACAAAATGGTTTTATTGTTCTGCAGTTATGCCATTATAAACAAGCATTTGTCAATGCTGAATGTTTGCTTGCTGGCAATAGCATTGCAAGTGCAGGAGTTAGACAGATGCAGGATAGGAATGGCAGTGAAGTGTTGAATGGACGCCTACCTCACCCCCTCTCTGCAGAGATGGACAGGAATTGGGGTGTGCCTTTGGGTCATCCCCCATAACGCTCATGCCATTTCACCTAACCCTACCCTGCAGACACCAACAAGTGCTAAAGTGTAGCTTGGGGTGTTTGGGCTTTACACTCACACCATTCCATAAGGAAATATGCTGAAATGGGTGCAGTATAGGAGAATGGGGTGAACTTTGGGGCCAAAGAGTCCAAGACACACCTCTATGCCTGTCACTGGCTGCAGAGTGGCAATGGGGGTGGAATGGCATGAGCATTACTGTCGACAATCCTAAGTCACACCCCGACACATGTCAGTCTCTACAGGGTAGGCATTATGTTCGGAAACCCTGACACCCCAGGCATTTCTTGGTATTTTCACCTGAGTTTTCAACGTGGGCTTTTGTGACCCCACCTCTCTAACAGTGACACTATTAGTTTGTTGGCCAAAGGTGATTTTTCACAGTGACTGCGCCATTTGGTGCTACAGGTGCGAAAACACATTTTGAACAGGATGTGAAAATTGCAGCTGTACTGTTCACGAGGAGGTGTAAAAAAAATGGTAATGTTGAAAATCTGGAGTGAAAATATAAAAAAATTGGTGAAGTCACAAGCGTGCGTAGAAACTGTGCAACGTACACCCATAAAGCAATTATTTTGGGGATTTTTTACACCAAATTTTCAACATAGGCATTTTGGGACTGCTGCTCATGAACAGTGGCACTGTGATTTTGTTAATCTGTCCCAAACATTGATTTTGCACAGTGACCATGCCCATTGTGCAACACAGGTGCAAAAATATGTTTTGGGCAGGATGAAAATGACAGCTGGGATGGGGTAGTAGGTAACCATAAGGATGATGACGCTGTTAAGGTTCTGTTATTGGGAGACTCGATGATTAGGTATCCATTGGGAGGGACAGGGGTGGATGCCATAGCCAGGTGAAGGTAGTGAGTATCTCTGGGCTGGCGGCACAGAGCAAAGTTCATGGTGTACGAACTGGTTAGGGATTGTGGAGGGAAACCAGATTTCTGCTGCATTTGGGAAGTAACAATCTAGAGGGAAACAGTGTTTGGGAATCCAAGCAAGGTTCCGAGAACTTGCCAGAGTCTGTCGGGATAATGGATGCAACATTTCCTTTTTGGAGATATTGCCGGTACCAAAGGCCTCAGTGGAGAAAAAAATGAAGATCACAGAGGTTAATGACTGACTCAGGAAGAGGGGTGAAGAAAGTGGGTCAGGGGTGTTAGGGAACTGGAAAGGAGTTTGGGAGGATAAGGAACTGTATGCCAAGGACAGGCTTCATCTTGCCCCGTTAGGGAAGGAAGTCCTTAAACAGAGGGTGGCTGACTACATTCAAGAAAGGTGGGGTTTAAACTTGTGAGGGAAGTGATAAGGGAGGGGCTGACCAGAAGCCCTCTCCTCCAGATGAGGGGAGTAGCCTTCAAACCCAAAGGGGAAAGGGGGAAACAGACTGGGGGAGGAGGTTTCAGGAGGAGCAGAGGGAGGATGGAAGTATAAGGAACCTGGGTGGGGTTCGACAAAGGGATCAGGGATAAGGGGTGGGGGTTGGAAGTTAGTAAATGCCAGGAGCTTGGGAAACAAGTTCACAGGAGTTCCAGGCCATGCTGTTTGGGGGGTGGATGTGGCAGCTGTTATGGAAGCGTGGCCAACAAAATCCAATACTGGGATCTAAACATACGGTACACTATGCTTAGGAAGGATAGAAAGGAGGGCAGAGGGGTGCAGTGGCTATGTTCATTAGAGATGACATAGAAATTGCTAGGGTAGAAGAGGTAGAGGGAAATGTGGAGGCCTTATGAACCTCGGCAGGAGGTAAGGTCATGCTGGGTGTAGTATATAGGCCACTTGGGATGGGTGATGTTCTGGAGGTTGGTTTGCTGGACAACATCATTGCCCAGTGTGGACCAAAAGGGAGGGAGTGGTGTTGATGGGGACCTTAATATGCCAGATACAAACTGAGGAATCATGTCCTCTAAGGTGGTCAAGGAGCAGAGGCTGCTGGATGGCTTCCATGATGAGTTCTTAACACAGCATGTGATGGAGCCCACAAGGAAGGGCATGTGCTGGACATGGTTTTGTGGATGGGGATCTGGTAGGAACCTGGTTGTAGAGGATCCCAGGGTTTTAAATAATTGATTAGCAGTTTTTTCTTGATGCAATGCTAACTGTATAGAAAGTACTTACATAGGTTTTGAAGTGTTATGTTTCTTAAACACAGTGAGGCAAATGCTATGCATTTTCACAATGTTTTAGCACTTTTATGAGCAAAACGCTAATCAATTTTGGGAGTTAAATTAAACCTTTGGATCCCCTGACTGGGAGCGACCACAATACTGTCTGGTTTCAAATAAGCATGGGGGAGGGGAGATCTAGGACATTGGCAGTGGACTTCAGGGGGCAGACTATGTGGGCTGGGAAATATTCTCAGGATCACTTGAAGGGATTACAACAATGATAAATGTGGAAAGAGATGGGCGGTCATAAATGGGGACTTCAGGAGGCAGTCGGGACCTGCGCTAAAGTGAAGAGTAAGGGAGCAAGGTCACATAAACCATACTGGTGGTCCAGTGAGGTTCAGGTAGTGGTCAGAGAAAAGAAGGCTGCCTACAAAAAAATAAAACAACGAGAGGGATGGAGAAGGAAATGTACCATCCTGCATCTAGAAAAGCCACCCGATGGTGCAGGGGCAAAGTCCTGTAAAGAGCAATGGCTGGCACAGGGGATATGGGGAGGGGAAAAGGGGTTCTTTTGGTACATTGGGGAGTGGATAAAAATTAAGGGCCATCTTGGCAGATTGAGATCAGAAGGAGGGTGGGTGGAAGAGGCGAGGGGCCAGGCGGAGGTATTAAATGAGTACTTCGCCTATGCGTTCAATAGGGAGGAGGATGGGATATCTACAAAGCAAGGCATGATGGGGATAGAAGTGGTAGTGAGTGGGATCAGGGGAGCAACAGAAATGGAGCAAGAGGGAGGAGAGGTAGCCCAGGAGTGTCACATCAGGATAAGTATAAAAATAAGGTGGAGGGGATGGATGAGGCTATCTCCACCGAAAGGGTGTGGTTAGCCCTTAAGGCCCTAAAGAAAGATAAATGTCCTGAGCTGGATGGCATTCATCTGAGAGTACTATGGGAATTGGGGGACACACTGGCTGCACCCCTGGTGGAGCTCTTCAACAGGTCGCTTGAGACAGGGAGGGTACCTAGGGATTGGTGAGAGGCACATGTGGTGCCAATCCATAAAGGGGAGTCAAGGGAAGTACCAGGTAACTATAGACCCATCAGTTTGACCTTGGTGGTGGGAAAATTAATGGAGAGTATACTATAGGAACGATTGGGGGTGTACTTGGAGGAAGTGGGAGGTCTGGATAGTCGGTAACATGGGCTTGTGCCAGGTAGATCATGTCAGACCAATCTTGTGGAGTTCTACGAATGGGTAAAAACAGAACTGGACAGGGGAAAGCCTATGGATGTATTATTCTTGGACTTCAGCAAGGCGTTTGACTCTGTCCTCCACAATGGTCTGGTGGAGAAACTGACTGGGTTGGGAGTAGGCCCTTTGATGATCAGATGGATTGAAAACTGGCTAGCTGGACACACTCAGAGAGTAGTAGTCGGTGGGGAGCTCTCGAACCCTAGAGAGGTCAGTATTGGGGTACCGCAGGGCTCGGTCCTGGGTCTGATCCTGTTTAATACATACACCTCGGACATCAGGGAGGGTATAGGGTGTGAAATGAGTCTCTTCACTGATGACTCCAAGATGGGAGTAGTAGTTGAGGGGAAGAGGGAGGTCGGCCCTGCAGGGACCTGGACACCTGGAAAGGTGGGCTCACACATGGCAATTAAATTTCAATATCACCAAATGCAAGGTGTTACATCTTGTGTGGGAAACCCTAACACAGGTACACCCTGGGAGGGAGGCACTGGAGGTTTCAACAGGGGAAAAAGACCTAGGGGTCATGGTGGATGCATGTATGAATAACTCTGAGCAGTGCAGGAGAGCAGCTAAGAAAGCAAACAGGATGTTGGGATGCATCGTAAGGGGGATAACCTCTAGGAGCAGGGAAGTGATTCTGCCGCAGTACAATGGACTGGTTAGACCATACCTTGAGTACTGTGTACAGTACTGGAGACCACACTTGAAGAGGGACATACAGTTCCTGGAAAGGGTACAAAGGAGTGCAACTAAGATTATACGAGGACTAGGGGATTTGACATATGAAGACAGACTTGAGGAGCTCTGCCTGTTTTCATTGGAGGAGAGGAGAAACAGGGAGGACATGATTGAGGTCTTCAAGTACCTCAAGGGAACAAACAGGGTAAACGTGGAGGGGATCTTTAGACTAAAGCAGGGAGGTATCACCAGAGCGCATGGTTTGAAGTTGGAAGGTGGAAAGGTGAGGGGGGAAATCCGCTATACAAGACACTAGTGAGGCCCCACCTGGAGTACAGTGTACAGTTCTGGAGACCATACCTATGTAAGGACATAGACAGGGTAGAGAAGGTTCAGAGGAGGGCAACAAAGATGGTGCATGGATTGCATCACAAGTCCTATGAAGACAGGTTGAAGGAACTGAACATGTACTCCCTGGAGGAGAGGAGGGAGAGAGGGATATGATAGAGACATACAAGTATCTTACAGGAAGGAAGGGGTGCAGGAATACACTATTTTTAAGCAAAAAGATGTTCCAGGACTAGAGGGCATGGGATGAAGTTGGAGGGAGGACGATTCAGGGAAACATGAGGAAGAATTTCTTCACAGAACGGGTGGTGGAAGTGGAACACCCTGCCAGAGGAAGTGGTGGGGCTGAAACAATCACAGGATTTAAGAATGCATGGGATAGACATAAAGGAATTCTGGAGGTCAGGGGTAAGGGACAACAGACTTCTAGGAAAACATAAACTGAACTTACGAGCTCAAATGGGCAGACTGGGTGGGCCATAGGCCCTTATCTGCCGACACTGTCTATGTATCTAAGGAAAGCGGAAGAGGTTTTCACTGAGAGGGTGGTGGATCCTTGGAATGCGCTGCCTGGCGAGCTGGTTCAGAGATCCACAGTGGAGGGCTTCAAGAGAGGTGGGACAGACACAGAAAGTGGATGTATCAGATAATGGCCTGGCACAGGGGGGTGGGGATGGATGATAGGGGTTTCTGGAATACAAGGGGAGGGTCTCGGTACCTAACTAGGGATCTGAGGTTCGAGCAGACTTGATAGACCATAAGGCCTAATCTGCTGGCATTTAGTATGCTACTGTTCATAAGGTTGTGTGCAAAAATGGCAATGTTGAAAATCTGGAGTGAAAATATAAAAAATTGATGAAGTTATGAGACTCGTGAAACTGCGTAAGCGCTACTAATGCTGTCATTTTCTGGAATTTTTCACCAGATTTGCAACATGGGCTTCGTGTAACCTCTCCTTATGACCACTGTCACTGTGATTTTCTTAATCTGTCCCGAACATTGATTTCCCACTGCGACCGCATCATTGTGCACCAAATGTGTGAAAATACATTTCGGGCAGGAGGTGAAAAATTACAGCTGTACTGTTCATAGGGAGGTGTGGAAAAATGGCAATGTTTGAAAATCTTGAGCGAAAATCAAAATTCTCGAAGTTACAAGTGTGTGTGGGATCTGCCCACTTTGGAATTTTTTCACCAGATTTGCAATATAGGCTTTTGGGGAGCCCACCTCATGAACAGTGACACTATCATTTTGTTACTTGGTCCAGAAAGGTGATTCCATGCAGTGACCATGAAATAAGCTTTCAGGACTGAATAATGCAATGACAGTGAGTGAGCTCATGAGGTGGGGTCCCAAAAAACCCATGTTGAAAATTTGGAGCCAAAAGTTGAAAAAATGGCTGAGATATCCACCTAAGTTGAACCCCCCACTGATGCCATTATACAGCTTACTGTGATTTTCTTCAGTTCGTGGTCGGCTTTTGAAGAGTTCAGACATCTCCTGCTCCACCAAAGATTGTTTTGCCAGGCTCCAGAGGTAAGTATGGGGGGGATGGGGGAGCAGAGGGTGGATGCGGGTTGGGGAGGGGCATCTTGACCACGAGGGACTGTTTTCTGTTTTACAGGGGGGAAAAAATGGAACGTCGAGGGAAGGTTTTGTTTTACAGGTTTGCTAAACATATTTGGTCACACTGGGAGAGCTCCCAGTGTGCCATCCATGTTTTTGGCAGGAGACTGGCCAAATCCATGACAGAGTCTGACAGAAATTCCATCAAACGCCCCATCAGCGACACCGGCAGGTCGACCGCATTCTGCAATCGGCTGCCAGTTCATTATTGCTGTCTTTGTTTTCTTCAGGGGTCTTCACCCCCTGAACCTCCCATGTGAGGGGCTGTGCCCCCCGCACCTTCCACTTAAGGATTCTCAACTCCAGTCAGAGCTGATTGGGGGGGGTGCAGGACCCCACAGACAGCAACCAGGTTCCAGTGAGTCTCCCATCTGGCTATGCACTGTAGTCACTGTGGGGACCTAGCTGGTGAAATGTCGCTGTGAGGGAGGTAAATGACTGAAGCCAATGGGGACTGGGCACCCCATCTGCAAAGAAAGCGTGTCTGTGTTTGGTGGGGCATGATGCTGAGGGAGATTGGGCACCCCCCTTGGCAGACAAATAAAACAAGGGGGACATTATGCCAATGGAGTTTGGGCACCCCTGTTGGCAAATGAACTATGGAGGGGGCATGCTGACAGGTGGATTGGGCACCCCCAATGTTGGCTGCCACCATGTTTACTAAAATGTTTCAGCAGTAATGGCATGTAATGGAGGCATGTCAGATCTGCCACTGCAATGATGAGCCTGTCTCTCATTGCAGTGGTGGATTTCTTTCAAGTTGGTGGCACACTTCTCAGCTGCTGTCATAGACAGTGTACTCATTCAATGGTGTCACAGTGACAAGCCCAAAAAAGCAGTGGGGGCATTGGCCACAGCACTGCTCCACCTCCACAACCTGCTACTCCAGCAAGCTGCCACAAAATGTTTCTTGTGCATGTGTGCAAGCAAAGATAAAAATGAGAAAGAGAAGAAAAGAAGTCATTTTAAAATAGAAATTGTTAAATAGAGAATAATGGATAGGTAAGTGTGTGTTATGGATTTTTTTCACACACCCGAGGTGTGTGATGACCCATAAACCTCAAGAATGAAGCTCGAGAGGTTTATGTGGTCATCACACACTGACGGTGTGTGAAAAAAAATCTATGACATCAAACTTATCCATCCTTTATTTTTTATAATTGCTGGTGTGGAGATATTTCTAGCAGCTTGAAAGAAAAATACATTTTTTACCTAGAGTGCAGTTTTATTCTTGAAGAAATTGAACTGTACGTGAATAAAACACAGTTGAAACTACTGCAGTGGAAATACTTTTGTGAAACAATGGAATGCAACAGTTACTTTGGAATGTCATATCAACCGGATTTCAGGTTATTATGAAGTGTCATATCAATCGATTCAGGTGTTATTGCCTTGAGCATAAATAACCTAAAATCGTTGATAAGCATTTTAACAAAACAGTAATCTGGTTGATATTTATGGTCACCTGCAATTATAATTCCATAAAACATGCAGTTTGTTTGCAAATTCATTATACAAAATAGAAAGTGTCCTGTGCTTGTCATAGTGACAAAAGATTGTTATATACAAATCTGAGAGTTTACAACTAATAATTTGCATTAATACAAGAGAAACATGTCTAATTTATCCAGTAATGATGCACTAGTAAATTCATTTATACTTTTTTTAGTACAGTTATCTTCATAAATGTAATGCAGTTAAAACATTTGCCAATTTATGCAATTACTGTACATCCTGTGATGTATATAATACAGTAATCAGTTGGGTGGGAGTGAGACTAAGGGAACCCAAAATCTCACCCAACCAATATTTCTGGCTTATAGCGTAAAGGGGCATATCAATGTTATATGTTTAAGATCATCTTCCAATTTTAGGCTGCATTTGCAAAATTAAATTTTCACCTCTGGTCTTTTTTTGTTGAAAGTGGATGTAGTTAGCTTTACAGAGCTTGAATCGATATTTCGTTATTAGCCTTCTTTGTTCAGGATTGGTCATATGCAACAAATATGGTTCAAGGCAGTGTGTTTGCTTCATTTGATTGTACCAACAGTAAAAATGTAAAGTTATTTAATTTTTCTAAGTAATTTGCCATAGCTACATCTTTCACTCTATTCTTAATTATTTCCTTAATTTGTGTCATGGGATACACATTGGATTCTCCTATTAGATGAGCAAGCAAGCCCAAGAGGAAGTAAATGGTTTTGATCTTAAGAATGGATGGAAATGTAAAACCTTTTGTACTGTATTCTATCTCCTCATCTAAACAACATCAAGTTATGGATGATATGGGTAATTTTAATAGGCCCATAAGAAATATAAATTGTCTTTCTACGGTCGTTGTTTGTAGTGAATACTGGCCTAATTTCATCCTTAAGACCTATGCGGGTACTGACTGGGGAACCATTAAAATTTTCCTATATAGCTTATTCATAATTTTCTCTAGGACATTCACATTTTCTGTAGCCCAGACCTCTGATGCATATAGAATTCTGGCTTTAGCTTTAGTGTTCATCACTTTAATATATCCATTTACAGAGCTTTTCCCTAACTTTGTATTGAATATCCTTAAAGCATTGGCTGTTGTTATTTTGGCCTGTGTAAGATCAATATAGCCCTTTCTATTTAAGTTATGGAGAATCTTCAGTGTCAGTGTCAGTGGCTCAGCAGGTAGCACACTTGCCTTTGAGGCCAGGAGATCAGAAGACTGTGGGTTCTATCCCCACACCAGGCACTTGGGTTAATACCCCAATACTGACACTGCAGTGCAATATGAGGGGGGGGTGCTGCATTCCTGAAGTGCTGTCTTTTAGATGAGATGTTAAACCGAGGCCCCATCTACCTGTTCAGGTGGATGTTTAAGATCCCATGGCACTTCTCGAAAAGAGTAGGGGGAATTTTTTTATTATAACATAAACAATCAAATCAGTACAAACAGTGTTAACTCACACAAAAATAATATACAAATCATAAGAGAAATCAAATAAGTATTACATTCATACACTTTCTAGTTTACTTTCAAATAGATATTTAGAACCCAAAATTAAATCATAATACTGAAATGAACCACCATTACTAAAAGAGTAGGGGAATTTTTTATTGTCAAAAAATAACAAAGCAAACACAAGTATAATAATGAAACAATCACCATAACAAAAAGATGTGTACCAGTCTCTAACTCCCATCACCAAGTGAAAACAGGAAGAAAAAAATTCTGCAAAAGAAAAATTTCAACAGTCATTAAATGAGGCCATAACATAAACGCTACAGACTCCTTGTCTGCACAGAACATAACATCACATAAAGGGGGAACAAACTTCATCACTCTATATACGTTAAAAAGGAATCAGTCTTGACACCCCACCCAGTAAGCTTACTAATGTTTGAAAACAAAGCCAAAAACAGACATCCTTCACTCTATCCAGGATCCATGTCACCTGCATTGGAATATGCCTCCACCAGGTGGTCATGACTGGAACTGGTAAGGTAGCAAGATCTTTAGCATACACTTCATTCACTTCCTTCTGGATTCTTGCCAATAAGCCAGAAAGCAGAACCACTTTCTATTGTAAGAGCATGCTGGTAATGCACCTGCCAGATTGCCCACTTTAAAATAGTGAAAATCACTCTTAGCATACCTGGGTTATATAAGGCCCATATGCTCTCAAAGTGGCCAAATACCAAGATATCATACGTCATCTGGGAATATGTGGAAATGCCTATTGGCTCGTTAACAGAGTCCAAAAAGGCTTAATATATAGACACTCAAAAAACAAATGAGCCATAGTTTCCAATTACTCAGTACACTCCACTCTAAGACAAATCCTCTCTGGCAGCATTTTATGCTTATGGTTATCATGTACATTAAGTCTATAGTGTATGGTAGACTGCTGTTATGGATAGAAATCCATAACTAGAATGGAGTTGTTATGCTGCAGTAGCTATGTCACTACTGCAGCAGAACAACTTGGAATTCTGCCACTTAGTTGCTTTCCTCAATCCAGATAAGCTGGAAGTTGCTGTTTTTTTTAAACTTGAACTTGCAGAAACATCTGCAGCATGCTGTGTCAGTTGAAAAATAGAAAATGTTGAAATTTCTATTCTCTGTTGTCTTCTCCAGATGGTTTTGTGTGATTTTCTATGCTGTGACTTCCCATACACTATAAAAGATTGTGTATGAACAGTCATACACAAACAAGGAAATTATTTTATCTTGAGGTTCCCTTGGTAACAGAGTACCTCTCGAGCTGCACTCTCGAGGTCATCTGTTACAAGGAAACCTCTCGATACATGATTATCCTTGTTATGTATGACTGCTCATATACAATCCTCTATATAGTGACAACACAACCACAGGGTGTCCCATATTTTTTGTGGCACCCTTGTCTCAGTACGTTGTCTCCATAGATCCGATTCTATAATACCAGGTGGGCAACAAAGCATAGGGACACTAAATTTTTTTATTTAAGACCAGAGTATTCATACCCTTCCTAGTGGTACTTAACACAGCTTGCTTTGAAAGTTCCATGTCTTAAGCTTTTAAAAACTCAATCAGATACTGTGTGGTGCCTGGGGACACAGCTTAAAATGGTCCACATCTGGAAGCCTCATCCCATTTCTGAAAAAAATAAGAACATCAGTCAACTGAGCACACCACGCTAAATTCTTACCCCAAAAGAGTGGCACTATATTATCATATAAAAAATTAGTAAAGAAAAATACCACGGGGTTAATCATGTTGAGGCCCCCCTGTTTAATAGACCAATACATTACAGATCTCTTCACTGGGTTCAGTCAGCTGCCCCATAACAGCTGAAAGAAAAGGTTATACAGCCATGCTTCAAACCTCAGAGGCACAGGAAAAACATAACTCACAGTCAAAAACAGCGGAACTATAAAGGTTTTTAACATAAAAATCCGTATAGCCAGAATTATAGGAAATCCCTTCCATTTCTGGACTTTCAAATCTGCAACAGCCATGGCAGGTGCCCAGTTCTCACCATCAGGGTCTGGGCTGCCAAATTGAAGGCCCAGCAGCCATATAGGTCTGGGCAGGATCCTAATCCCAGCAATTTACATGGGTTGTAAATCCTGTCCCAGGATAAGGGAACCCTCTACATTTTCAACTATTAAGGGTCACACCTGAGCTATCTGAATATGTCTGGATCATACCCAAGACCCGTTCAGCAGAAACTTCATCACCCACCAACAGGCATATATTATCTGCTTATGCTACAGTAGTTGGAAACAGACGACCTGAAGAGGACAGCAGATGCTGAATCAACTGATCAGTTTCCAGTTTCCTCAAGAGTGGGTCTATTGCAAAAACATAAAGCAGGGGGCTCAAAGGGCACCCCTGCCTCACCCCCCCATTGAATAATAACATGACTACCCCTTATCCCATTTACCAAAGGGCATGTAGAGGCCTTGCTATACAAAATCTTAATCCAGTTTATAAAAACCTGTGGTGTACTGTAATGAGCCAAAAAGATAATCATGCGACACCTGATCAAAAGCCTTATTCTGAATCAAACTCAGGATGAACCTGCTAGATGATGAACTTTCATATACCTCTCTTAACAATTTAAGGCTGTCCATCATCTTTCTTCCAGGGATAGCACAAGTTTGAGTCTCAGAAATCACTATGGTAGCCGCCTGGGACAGCCTAGAAGCAAGCAATTTACACAAAATTTTCCAGTCAACATTCAGCAAGCTTAAAGGTCTCCAATTTTGTAAATCCAGCTTATCTTCTTGTTTAAAACTATAAATCATCAAGCTGTCTGCCAACACAGGGACAGTGCAAATTCACCAGATACAATAGCATTATAGACCAATGTTACTGTATATATGGTAATAATGTGTCAACCATTTTCTGATAAAATTCTCCCAGCAGCCCATCTGGCCCAGGGGCAGTCCTGCATTATTTATTTTTATTTATTTAGCTTTTGTTGACCGGGTAAGTGCACTAGACAAATCCTGCCTATTTTCAGGCACGACCCGGGGGAAGGGGATACAGATGAATGCCAACTGACCTTGAACCAGATTAAGCTGTTGGTGGTATTTTTTAGTGAACGAGGGAAATTTGACCAGGACACCGGGGAAATTCCCCTACTCTGCGGAGGCAGAGGGCGCTGTTGCGCTGTGGAAGACTGTGGGTGAGCACAGTCTGTCCCAGACCATGGAGGAGGATGGTCAGTTTTGTGAAACTACAGAGGCATCTAAGATGCCACAAGATGACAGCTTTCCTTTGGCACAGAATTTGATTTCTGAAGTGATACCAGAGACTTGTTTGAACAATCCGCTTTGATGGAGGCTGATGGGGATTTGCATCCTGAGGAAATTAGACTACAAAAGAACTAGAAGTCAAAAATCCCAATTACTTGCTCTCATTTCCAATGCAGAACAAGAATATAACCAGAGCAAGTCCAGACTGGAAGAAGAACGGAAAAAAAGGAAAAGGTCGGTAGCCAGTCCTTCACTTAGTACTAGCAAACGAATATCTACCTGCATGGACTCCAGCTGTGCTGGGAACAAGTCGGTGATGTTGTTCAAGGATTCTGTGCAGGCTGCGGATGATGCGGAGTGGTCACCAGAGGATGCCCTACTCAGAGCAGGATGGATCTATTCGGGGAACCGTTGGACTCCTGATCCGGTGGGTTCGCTGCCGGGTTCTCCGATTTGCACTGGGGAGGATGCGCTTGGTCACTCTGGTTTGCCGTCGCTACGTTCAATGAGCTCCACCACCGACATGCAGATTGAAACAGAGGCGGGGATTTCAGGTGATGCGTCAGACTCGACAACAGCTCTGCCAAACATCCGTGTCTCTGAACTTTCCGACAGCGTCTCCTTACCTCAGGACTTCCAGGTACACTCTCTGAACTCAGGTACCGCAAAGGCGAGGAGTGAGGGTCAGTAAACGTCTGAGTTGTCAGATATGAAATCGGTGACTGATACTGCAGTGAAAGAGCTGTCGCCTATACAACACCAGGGGTTTTCTAAATCGTTTGCTGGTCTTTTTCATAAACCCGTGACGGCAGCAAAACGAAGGATTTTAGTTCGTCTCCGTTATGTTGGGGACGCTCCTATAGTTCCAGATAGAGTATGGGTGGGAAAAACCCTAATTAAAGAGAGCATGGGCTTTACTCCTGTAGACGTTTATGCCTTTATCCACGCTCCGGGTGATAGGAACTATGACATTAGCTTCTGCTCGATGGTTCTACTTGACAAATTTTGGAAACTGTATTATGAATGCAAGCACCTAGTGGATTGGTCTAATTTTTTGGCTATTCCTGTGACTAAACCTACTGTTAAATCTGTTACAATTTTATTTAGGAATGAGGGCGTTGATGTTTCAGATATTAAATTCTGGTTGGAAAAGCTATGTTCTACTGTGGAACATCCCAAACCAATAATAGACGAAAATGGTTTCTGGAATGGGGGGTAGACTTTTAGGGTCCAATTAAAGCACACTGATAATGGCATTCAACATTTGCCCAGCTCTTTCTTTTTGGGTAGGGATAGGGGGATATTATTTTATGCTGGTCAACCTAAAAGCTGTTATAAATGTGGCGATTTATCGCATTTGAATAATGATTGTACTGCTATCAAATGTTTTCTCTGTGGCTTATTGGGTCACTCCGCAATCAATGCACTGAGGCCCCTATCTGTAACCTATGGGGATACTGCTCATAGCTTCCAGGGATGTCCATGGGTGGCCCATAACTCGGAGTCTGTCTCCGAACATGACATGCTTTTGTCACAAGCCAAAAAACCCCAAGTACATGAGGTAGACTTGTCTTCCTTTCCTCCGGTTCGGCGCAGGGGATGTGGGGGTAGTAGCGGTTCGGTTTCTGGAGGTATGAAGGCGAGTTTAGACAGGAGTGTGCCCACTGTGGTTCCACCCTTACCTTCACATACTATTGAGAGTCCCACATCTGCTGCTACAGAGGTAGTTGGCGCTCCTTTTACTACCCCGCAGGTTTCACCTATGCAGGATCCGGCCCATTTGTTGTTACCTCCTGATGATGATGGGGAGACAGGTTTTCTTGCAGTAGGATGTTCTCAGGCTTCTAATCCCACCTCTCCAAAGAGGATGGCTCAGATCAAAGGCAAACACAGCCATCTCTTTCTCCTCTACCTCTCACTAACAGATTTACAGTCTTTTCCTCATGGGGAGAGCTATTGGATAAGGAGAATCCCATAGAGGAAGCTTCCCAGGTTTCAAGTCAGGGCCAACCCAATTTGATATTGCAGCTCCGTTAGATAAGTCGGTACAGAGCGTCTAACCAGGTCTCAGTAGGAAACATTTAAACAAACCTCCTTGATTTCATGAACCTTAGGGTGGCGTGTTTAAATGTTAATAGCATAAATCGATCTATAAACGAGGATGACTTTCGTATCTTAAGTGATTTGGAGTTTGATGTTTTTATGCTACAAGACACTAGATTTCATACTTTAGAAACATCTCAAGCTTCTAAGGATTGGTGGTGGGTACTTGGTGTGGTCGATAGGCTCAGAAGCCTGTTGTGGGGTAGGATTTTGTTTTGGTCTACTGATGTACAGATTTTCGTCTAGTGGATATCGAACCTGGTAGGGCTTTACTGTTGGATGTAGTTATCAATACATTATCTTGTAGATTGATTACCATTTATGGCCCGCAATCAAAAGCTTTGAGGATTGATCTCTTAACTAAAATCCAACCGTATTTATTTACCAGTAGACAGATTTTTTTGGGGTGACTTTAATATTAACTTCCAAATTCAGGGGGAAAAAGGTAAACAATATTGCGATAAGAAATTTTTGAAATCTTTAGTTTTGCAAGCTGGTCTGAAAGACTTTCAAAATGATATGTCGAGTGAGGTGAAAGCAACTTTTTTTAAAGGGAGGCTCTTTTCTAGAATAGACTTTTTGGTTTTGAAGCAAAATTTAGATATTTCAAAACCTTTCGTAATTCCCATAGAAACTTCCGATCACATGTTGATTGGGATTAGTATTGCACTTCCCCCTGTTAGGGGACCAGGACTGGGGTTCTGGAGATTAAATGTCTCATTATTAGAAGAACCAGATATTTTGTCTGGCCTCAAGACTCTGGTGGAAGATAAGGCCACGACACTTTTCTTTATGAGGATATGGGAGCATGGTGGGAGACTTAAAAATATTGTTATTAATCTTCAGTTGCAAGGGAGGGTCCAGGCCAGAACGAAATATAGGGAATACCTAGCTTTTAGACATAAACTGGCGTAATTGCTATCAAGTCAGAGCATGGGAGGTTGGACCTTAGTGGAGAAATTAGTTTCATAAAACAGAAAATGAAATCTTTTCAATATGACAGGCTATGTTCTCTTCAAAAAGAACAATCTTTTGGTACTCATGGGAAGGCAGAAAGTATTAATCCGTATGTTAGTTGCCAAAATAGACGTGAGAGAAAATTGATATCAGGTCTAATGACTCCTCAGGGCACTTTAGCCACCGATAATGTTTCAATTATGAATATTATTGTACAGCATGTAACAGATATGTTTGGTTCCCCAGTGGTACACTCACCCTATACTCAAATACTTCATGCGGCAGCTCTACCTCAACTTTCACCAGAATTTTGTGATGCTTTGATTGCCCTTTTCTAAGTCAGAACTGGATATGGTATTTAAGAATCTTAGTGCAGGGATTTCACCTGGTTCTGATGGGTTACCTGCGAACTATATCATTTCTTATGGAGATAATTCCGCTAGAAATGTTAGAAGTCTTTAGATTTTTTCAGAAGGAATGTTGTTTACCAAATCAAATGTATGAAGGCTTGTTATTTTTTCTGTTTAAATCAGGTGATTCCACTGATTTGACTAATTGGAGGCCCCTCACTTTGCTGAATACTGATTTTAAAGTATTTGCTAAACTGTTGGGGAATAGACTGGCTTCAGTTATGGAGGTCTTAATTAACCCATCTCAATATTGTTCAGTTCCTGGATGTAGTATCACGGATGCTTTATTACTGCTTCGGGAAATAATGGAGGGTGATGGAAGGCGTCAGGATGGGAGCGATTTAGGGTTTCTTGTAGCTTAGACCAGGCCAAAGCCTTTGATAGGGTGTCTCACTCCTATTTATGGGACTGCCTATTGGCTTATGGAATCCCACAAGATTTTGTGGACTGGCTGAAAATTTGCTACGGCCTCGCGATGTAATCCCTTATGAGAATGGCTGGATGGGTCCGAAATTCCAGTACTGGGGTACGCTAAGGCTGTCCATTGAGCCCTACCTTTATGTATTTTTATTGACCCCATAATGATTATTGCAAAGATCCCAATATTTTGAGCATATCAGGGCTTTTCATCAGCGGACAAAGTACTCGATATGCTGATGATATGTGTTTGATTATTCAGGATCCACAGTCTCTGCTCATTGCTCTCAATTTAATTCAAGTAAGGGAAAATATCAGAGCTACCTTAAATATTGGGAAACTAAATGTCTGGCCTTAGCGGTTTTCGGGAGGATTCTAGGATAGTTGGTGGATGTGAGGTGGCCGCAGACCCTTGCAAAATTTTAGGTGTTTATTTTGGCGGCAAAGCAATGGCTGAGTACAATTGGTCTAGACTGTTATCAGTAGGGAATGAAATGGTAAGCAGATGGAACAGATGGAAAGTGGGTAAAAAAAAAAGGGTTTTCTTGATTAAGTCCTTTTTGGCCCCGATATTTATATATCTTAGTGCTGTTTTTCTGGTGCCAAGAAATTCAGCGCCTTTATCCAGACTGTTTTCACTTGTTTCTGGGAGCCGATTGAATCCGATCAAAAGGTCGGTACTCTACAAACAAGTCAAAATGGTGGTGTAAACATGCTGAACCCTATATTATTTTACTTCACATATTTTTATACACTAATCTAGTTCTGATAGTAAAAATTCTACAAAACAATGGATTAAATGGGTTTTCCGATACTCAAAGGAATTTTGTCAGAATGGGATAAGGATTATTTCTCCACAAGAACAAAAGGCCCTAGGCTAGTAAAGAGATGGGAGGAGGTTTTTGATTGGGTGATTAGATGGGATATTGGCTATTCAGCGGTCCAGACCTTTTCTAGCGGCATTTATATGATGAATTATTGTTAATCCAGTTTCAGGATGACCCTTTTCCCATTTTACTAGCGCCCAACAAAAGTTTATATCTGCATATGTTACGACCAGATATCCCTGAACCAATGTGGGACACAATATGGTTAGGAGTGCACCAGAAAATTAATATTAAAGGGAATCAAAACATAAATCAATTCAAGAGATATTGTCCCAGAGAAAGTTGTTCTAATATTATAGAAACAATGGATCATTTATATTTTTCATGTCCGTTTATCATCCAATTCTGGGATGTTGTCAAAAACAGATGGAAAATTGGGGTACCTATACGTCCCGCCCCTACTCTGTTATTTTATGGTATTCCAAATTCCCAATTTACTCAAACACATAGGCATATTTAGGATTGTATGTGCTTTTTGTCTATTGGATCTGGATATGTAGATGTCGTTTAGTTTTGCAGCAACAGGACATCCAGGCTTTGGAGTTATACTTTACTATTGCAAGGGAATTTCAGAAGTGGTTGATTTCTGAATTCCAGTATGACACTACAAATGAATTGGTTAAGCAATGGTCTTCTTTCAGTTTTTAAAAAAAAAAAAAAGGGGTGGGTGTTTTTTCTATTATGCATTGTTCCTCAGTCAAGTTTTTGTTGATTTGTGTTATTTCTACCGTACTTAATAGCCTTTTTTATTAGGAACTGCTATATTTTGGTTGACATTATTATGTCTTTGTATTTTGTTACTTTGGGAGAGCATAAGTGGCATTGCTTATATTGAGTTTACGACGTCTTAAGGTGTACGATGGAGCTGTTTATTTCATACTACAATTGAATTTTTTGTCTATATGAGAACATGTGTAACTGATTTTGATTTCAATAAAAAATTCCCCTACTCTTTTCGATAAGTGCCATGGGATCTTTTAACATCCACCTGAACTACCACCAATCCAGGCAGATGGGACCTCAGTTTAACGTCTCATCTGAAAGACGGCACCTCAGAAATGCAGCACCCCTCTCATGCTGCATTACAGTGTCAGTACTAGGATATTAACCCAAGTGCCAGATGTGGGAACTGAACCCACAGCCCTCTGATCTCCCGGCCTCAGAGGTGAGTGTGCTACCTACTGAGCCACTGACACTGCTATATACTTATAAGGTAGCACTGCTTATAAGGTAGTAATTGCCTCCCTGACCTCTTTTGGGGTAATCGGGAGTACTAAGGATTGCAACATGTCATTCTGTAAGATTGGCACTGACAAGCCCTTAAGAAATCCCACGATTTCATCTACTGGAAGCTCATGGCCAAACAGTGTGTGTCCGTATGTGTGACTACAGCCCTTACGATATCTCTATTAGAGCTAACCACGGCCTCTGTTTCTGATGTCAATTACGTCATATGTTTAGCATGCACCCTGTTACGACAGTTATCATAAATATTCACTGCAAATGCTGTCCCTTGCGTTCCAAATTTCTGCTCCACAAATAGTGAATGCCTCCTATTATATTGATATGCACTCATATCCTGTTTCACCTGCTTTATTTGAGAGGAATAATCCAGGCCATGCTTGGCCGAGAGTGACAGCAACCATTGCAAGTGGCTACATAATTCTAAATATTTAAAATAGGTAGACCAGCTTGAGGCTTTAGTCATAAAACAAAATAGTCTTTGGATTTCCATTTTCGTATCCTGCCACCAAAGAAGTGGGTTTGAGTACAGGTCAAAAAGGCAAATCCTGACTTCCATAAGTTCTTGTAATGCCAACCCTGACAAGGAGTCTGCTAATAAAGATATATTTAATTTCCACCAATTGTGGGTTATCGGTTTATTCTGCAAGAACCCAAGATGGGTCACAACCATAGTGGGATCTGAAGTCTCTACTTGCAAACTTCATATTTCACACAAGGCAACCATCTGGATAAGAAAATAAAATCTATCCTGGTAGACAAAGTGCCCTTCACGAAGGTATGGTCTGGTGGAATCCTCCCTGACAAAGCCCCATTCACTAAATAGGCTGAAGCAACCATTTCATTCAGGAAGTTAGAGTCACTAAACAGTTTAACTGTGGCCCCTGTCTTGTTCGTAAAAGACAATGCACAATTAAAATCCCCCCCAGGATCACAGATCTAGTCATATAAAGATGTCATTAACTGTACTCTCAGAAATTTAGATTATGGGTTATAGATATTAACAAATCTGTATTCCTGGCATTGATAACATCCAAAATTAAAGCCCAGCCAGGGATCAAGTCAACCAACTGTGACACTGAGAACCCCTTAGCATTAAACAAGATACCTACCCCCAGTGCACATTTCCATCCCCAGCAACCAAAAGGACGCCCCACCAAACCATTCCCGAGACGCAACAGCAATTTCATGCAAGGTATGCAACCTAGTGTCTTGCAAAAAATAGACTGACTTCTGCAGATCACATGAAACAGAAGAGGTGGCAAGCCGTTTCCTGTGTGATTTTATACTATTCGTATTTAACAAGCCACGGGTTAAGGCACATGACAACATGGGTTAGAGAGGTATAGAAAACCTGTACACCTATTTCTGGGGAGGTTTAACCTTTGTTTGCTTCCTGCTAGAGGAGCGAGAGTCACTCAACATGCCTTCAGTATCTGTCATTGCCTCAGGCTCTAAGGATGCCACCGAGGAGGCATCGGAGTCCTCCTTTGACTCAAGTGACTGTTTCATCTTATCCAGAACTGCAAACTTATTCCTGGCACTAACCCAGGTAGATAATGCCCATTGCCCTCCCTGTGACACCCGGGATCCTATGCCTCTTTGGGAGCGTCTGCCCTTCTGTTGTTCCCATGCAGGTTCAATTGGAGGAGGCATCTCAGAGCATTGTGGGACATCAGTCATCTGTACCAGTACATCAGAAGTGTCCCTCTCCACCAGACCCTGCATAGCGTCAACAGTGGATGCTGGTTCCATCAGAACCCCACTGGTAGAGACCTCGCCTGGTGTATCATTCTGAACATCCGGCCCAGAAGAAGGAAGATCATTGTCCTGGGACTGCAAGATCAAAACCTCCTGGTCTCCCACAGCCTGAACTAGTGGCCCTGGGACCAACTGTGGAGGGGCCGCTGTATGAAGCACAAGTTATTTAGTGGCTGCCTGTTGTTGAGCTCTGACAACCACATCATTCTAAACCTCACCATCCTTAGCAGGAGAGTTATGAGTGGCCCTAGGGCAATTGGCATAGGTGTAGTGTGTTCATACAAACTGCAAAAGATAAGATTGGGACAGAAATGCCCTTATGCCCAATACCCCCACACAGGAAACACTTCAGCTTATCATACGCACTATTCAAGTGCATATATGCCCCACAATGAAAACATGTTTTGGGCTGTCCTACATAAAGCAGGAAACCCCTATCCCTCCCCAGAAAAAAACAGCTAGGGAGGTGTTGAACAGAGTCATTAGTGAGAGAGAGAGAGAGGCACACCAGAATAGTCAACCCATAATCCAAATATTCAGAGAATCCATAATAGGGTCAGGGGCCCCAAAGCAGTACATTTAGAATTTAGCCAATACAGAATATCCCGATAGTCACCCCCTCATTCTTGAACAGAACATTTATTGTTCGAAATGCTGACTCAGACAGGGAGATAGCCACAAACAGGGACCATAGCACAGTATGCCTCACCTCCTGGTATTTTTGCCAGAAGGATTCCAATCCATATGGCATCTCAATACTCAAGTCAAAAATTTGGTCCTCTGAGGTATGATTCAGTGCATACAATTCCATAGCAGAGAATCTCATATTGCCTAAGATAAGGGTGTTTCCCACATACAGCCTTTCCAGGTAAGTCTCCAGGCCTCCCGGATACCTAATGCAGACAGCATTTCTTCATTTTGCAAACTCAGGTGGGGTATGAAAGAGGTCTGCATATGTCTTCGCCTGCCCCAAAGCCGACAGGGGGTTTTGTGCAGTGTGACCTGAGCTCGGGTCTAGTCCATCACTCCGGGGGGTGGGAAAAGGGCATGTGGATCTTAGGCTCTGATCTCTAGAGGGTCTGAGTTTCCTCCTCATTACAGGGTGTGCTATGAATAACCCCAGCATCCACAACCATACTATGTGGTAAATTAAGAACTGAGTGTTGTGTGAGTTGCAACGCAGGAGATAAAGACAAAGAGTCATGTACGCTCTTCCATTTCAGCTTGCACCACACAATAATTTTGCAACAGGTGACATCCATGGCTGGTTCCCTGAGGCCTGACCCAGCCTGCATTCTGGAGAGCAGCCACAATGGCAAGCCCTGTACAAGACAAATTACCATCAAAATCCGGGTGGGGCAGAATGTTCTGATCCCGCCCCAGATCACTTGGAGTCAGGATCTCCATAGTAGAGGGCATGGCCTCCTCACACAGTTCCATAGGCAACATCACTCCCTTATTCCATTATCAACCTCCTCACCTGTGCTGGGGAGCTCTGCAGTAAAACAAGAGATAAAAATATTACCTGGTTGTAGTGGAGACCTAGCCACCCAGCATTATACTAGATGATGTGCTATCTTCCACAATCAATATCGGGAAACCCAGTTCAGCCGGCCATGTGGAACACTGACCCCCTTCACTCTGTTCCATCTGCACCAACACCCCGATCTTCCAATTTCCAGCTTCCTCCTCCATTCTGTCTTACTCTCCAAGCCAAAATCCTGGCTTGCTCTGCTATAATTCCCTGCAACAGGCATTGCTTGCATTCTAAATCAAGTAAGATATCATCTTCCACATCCTCAGGAGATTGTCATTTGGGTAAAGCACCATTCACAATTCCAATGTCAGGATTCTCACTGTCGCTTGCCATCTTGCAAGCTGCCAGTCCTAGGGTTCCTGAAGCAGGAGGGGGAGCAAACCCTCCTGCTTCCTCCATAGCCAACTCCATTCTGGCACCATTAGCAGCATCCACATGGAAAGCAGCTCCCCCTACCGATGAGTAGGGGAATTTCCTCGGTGCCCTGGTCAAATTTCTGCCCCCCTTCACTAAAATACCACCAACAGCTAAATCTGGTTCAAGGTCAGTTGGCATTCATCTGTATCCCACTTCTCCCAGGTTGTGCCTGACAATAGGCAAGAATTTATCTAGTGCACTTACCCGGCCAACAAAAACTAAATAAATAGATAAATAAATATTGACAACCAGGCAGTCATAAAATTTTACAGTTTCTATTTTGAAATTATTAATGTAGATTCTGGGGCTGTTTTGGAATAATTGCTAAATATAACCATCTTGGTTTTATCTTTGTCAATAACCAAACAATTTTCTTTACACAGTTCTGAAAAAATGGTTTAGTTTTTGTTGAAGGCCAAGTTTAGAGGTTGAGATGAAGACAATATCATCTGCGTATGCAAGACAGGATACTTTTGTCAAATATTGCTGGGGAGTTGAAATTCAGGTCTCCCATAGCTTGAATTATTAAATTTATGTAAATGTTGAATAAGGTGGGAGCTACATTGGTAATAATTTTATCTGTGGTGTCCCCCTGATGATTATACTGAGCTTTTGTCCATGTGTTTTGATGAAATCTAACTGATAATAATAATAATTTTATTTATAAAGCGCCTTTCAATGTATCAAGGCACTGAACATATTAAAACCATAATTTCAAATATAAATCAAAAACATATAAATAAAATCATACCATAATAACATCAAATATTAAAATCAAGTAATAAAATATAAAATAGAATCACAGCACAATAAAATCAACTTAATCATCCAGGAAGGCCATTTGCCACAAATAAGTTTTCAGATTCTTCTTAAACACCTCCAAGGAGGTGCACTCCCGTAACCGGCATGATAGAGAATTCCAAAGAGTGGGTGCAGCATAAGAAAATGCTCTGCTGCCAGACGATTTTAAACTCACACTTGGAATCTCTAACAACCCTTCATCAGCCGAGTGGAGCGATCGGCCAGGACAGTAAGACTCCAGAAGTTCTTTCAGATAGGTCAGACCCTGATTGTGAAGGGCTTTGAAAGTCAATAAAATGACTTTAAAGGTGATCCGCCACCGTATAGGAAGCCAGTGCAGTTCGCGCAGCACCGGGGTAATATGACAGGACCTACTTGTCCCAGTCAGAACCAGGGCTGCAGTGTTCTGCACCAGCTGTAGGAGATGGATTTCAACCCCAGAAAGCCCAAAGTATAGGGCATTGCGGTAGTCAAAGCGCAAGGACACAAAGGCATGGACCAACGCTGGCAAAGAGTCAGACGGAACAAGGTGCCTAATCCTGGCAATATTCCTAAAATGGTAAAAGCAGGTCCTGACAATGGCCGACACTTGAGATTGTAGGGTCAGCCTGTCGTCTAGGACAATCCCAAGGCTACGCACCCATTCAGAAGTCAGAAGTGACACACTGCCAAGAAAATTCCAGAGGGCGTGCCTTCATGCGACCTCTCTATCTGACCACCTGGGTCCACAACCAAAACCTCTGTCTTCTGAGTTCAACTTTAACCAACTAGAATCCATCCAACCTTGGATTTCTTCCAGACAGTTGTTAAACACCGCGACTCCATCCGCTGGTGCAAAAAGACAGGTATAGCTGGGTATCATCTGCATAGCAGTGAAACCTCAGCCCATACCATCTTATTATGTCTCCGAGGGGCAGCCTATACACTGCAAATAACATGAGTGACAGCATGGAACCCTGAGGCACCCCACACAACAAAGGTGTTGGGCCAGAGGAAAAAACCCTGACACAACTCTTTGTAAACTCCCAGTAAGTAATGAGGTGAACCATTGTAAAACAGTTTCCAACATTCCACAAATTTGCCTCAGGTGTGCTATCAACACCAGGTGATCCACAGTGTCAAAAGCTGATGAGAGATCAAGGAGAAGCAGAATGGAACATCTCTTCTGATCCCTCGCCCTCAGAAGATCATTAAGCACCTGAACCAGTGCAGTCTCGGTGCTATGTGTTTTACGAAAACGAGATTGGAAGGATTTGTAGATAGTATGGATGATTAAATGGTCATCCAATTGGGCTGCCACTACCTTCTCAATAACCTTCTCAACAAAGGGAAGGTTAGAGATAGGTCTGTAGTTTAAGAAACAGTCTGGATCCAAGGTAGCTTTCTTCAAGAGAGATGTCACCACCGCCTCTTTCAGGGAGCTAGGAAACTCACCTGAGTCCAAGGAGCACCAGACTATTTGCACCAGGACTGGACTGATGATATCAGAACAACCCAAAATTGGGGGGGGGTCGGTCCAGGGTCCAAACTACAGCTTGTGGGACCCACACTATGGATGATCCTCATAATATCCATGAACTCAGGTCGACAAAAGGAACTCCAAGAGTATTGAGGTACTGTGAACTCGCACTGTTCTACGACGTCACCCTTAGAGATTGTCAGGCACAAGTCCACCCTGATGTCAGCCACTTTAGTTGTAAAGTAACGAGTGAGCTCCTCACACTCGAATTGCAAAAAAGGCATTTCAAACTTGCAGACAGAATGGGTTGCACAGTCTGTCTACAGTCCGTAACAGCTGAGCCGGTCAATTCCGAGCAACTGCAATCTCCCTGGACAGGAATTCTGCCTTCTTATGGGTGATTGCAGATTGATAGATAGAATAATGTTCCATCAATCTAAGGCAGTCAGCTTCAAGGGTGGACTTGTGCCAACAATGCTCTAACCTTCGCCCTGTCTCCGCATCTCCCTCAGTGTCCCATCAAACCAGGGGGACCTTGGGTGAAGGGATAAGGGGCACTCACGAACAGGAGCAATAAGATCCAGGGCTGCCATAATGGCCACATTATAGGCTGACACCAGTGTCTCTGGATTACTGCTCGCCAACATGGTGGATAATAGGTCAAGGACCACCGCAAGGCCTTGTGAAGTAATATTCCGTAATGGGCGGTACCTGACCATCTCCACAGAGGAAGGTCTTCTCGGGGGGGGGGTGCAAAAATTGAACCTCATGCTGTAGTGGTCAGACTAGGTGACTGGTTCCACCCCCACGTCGGATGCATCAATCCCTAAGAGGAAGACTAAGTCCAGAGAGTGCCCAGATTTATGCATAGCAGTGGAAACTACCTGTGTAAGGCCTAAAGAAGACATTAATTGAGGAAGTGATTACCAAATTGTGAGAGTTCATTGTCGACCCAGCGCTTGAAGTCACCCAGGACCATTAATCTGGGCGACTCAAACGACATGTCGATTTAGGAAGTCTGCTACTCCTGTAAGAAGCATTTCCCATCTCTTGGTGGACGGTAGATGAGAGTAATTTGAATGCCTACACCTGCTACAACTGTGTACTCAAAAGACTCAGCCTCACCTGCTACTACTTTCGAGGCCAAATTCAGTCTTGAAACAGACTGCAACCCCACCTCCCCTGCGGTCCAATCTCGGCAGTGTATCACCGAGCACCCAGATGGAGTCATGGCCTCCACTATGGGGCCTGAGCTTTCATCCATCCAGGTCTCAGTGATGCATGCCAAGTCAGTAGAGCCAACAAGATTGGCAATAATGGCGGTCTTATTCCTGATTGACCTGGCATTGTATAACACCGCCCGAGTTGGACAAACCTCTGAGGCTGTCAGGCCTATCAGCCTAGGGGTTCCATTTCACCCCAGGGCACCTTCTGGACTTAATAACCCCGATACGGTGGCCCTGCTCATTCATCCTCTCCTGTTCACACCCCCCCGCCCTCCTCAATCTCCCACGAGTAATCCCCAGTGCTCTACAGCACTGGTAAGTATCGAATTGTAGGGGAGGAGTATAAAAAGGGCGGAGGGCGCGAAGAGAGGAGGATGAATAGCGCACCACCGTGGGGACTGACGGCAAGCACATGTCGCTGCTTAAACAAAACAAAAAATCCCAAATGCAAAATAATCAATCTCAACAACATAAAATTAACCAAATAATCCCAAACGTAACCAACATAAATAAAGAAAATCAAATAAACAAAAAACCTAACCTCACAGAAAAATCGAGTCTGGACTGGACTGAAGACCCACAAATAAAATAAAATAAATAATGTAAAAAACAAACAAAATAAAAATATACAATTAAATATAAATAAATGTAAGGGTATTCTCACCACCCCTACAACCAAAAGAAATAAAATTAATTACCCCCCCTTAGCTCTCTCACAGCTAAGTAGAGAGAAAAGGAAAAAGAATACCTTAGCACTCTCAATGCAAGATAAACATAATAATAAATCAAAACAATTTAAACTTTAAACAAACAGATAAATAACAAGTCTACTTCTCCCCAGTCCTCTCACAATCCAGGGAGAGGGTACAGTCCAAATTAAACTAATGGACACAAGGTCTTTTCACCACCTTAAATGTCCAAATAAAGAGTCTTCAAAAAGCCAGGTACAGAGACGGATTAGTCTGTGGGATTAAAAACAATGTCTAGTGGTGGCAAAGGCAGGATGTCCATCTGCAATGCTGATGACCTGGGTTCGGAAATGGACTTAGGACATTGAAGGGCCAGCCGGGGAAGAAGGATTGAGCATCCTACAGTATACTGGGCACACAACAGACCCCTCGTGGAGGCCAGGGGATCCTTTGTACTGGTGCCATTACCTGAGAGGGCAAGGTGGATGCGGGTCATCAGTGCACATCCCCACCCCCAGGTACTGCTGCATTTACTAAAGAAATCCCAGCCCCTGAGTACGATGTCCAGGTCTGTCACCACCCACACTGCCTATAGTGTCCATCGTGGGAGGGGGCTCCACCCCATGGCCCCACCCTGGGAGAAGCCAGGGCATGTTACCATGTACCTTGAGGAGGGGCACCCACTCAGCATCCCACCCAGGGGGTAAGCCTGGGCATGACAGGGTGGAGCTGGCATGGGCTGAGCTACCTTCAGAGAGAATGAGAGAGAAGGACTACAAAAAAAAAAGAAAGCATGTCTAGTAGTGTGGGGTCTATGTTAAGTTCTCCATTTTTTGCCAGAGAATGGCTCTGTTGATACTGTCAAAAGCAGAGGACAGATCTACAAAGCAACAATACAGCTTATTGTTCTTGATTTTGACATATTTCCAGATTAAATGATAGAGCACATAACAATGCTGAATGGTTGAACGTCCTGTTCTGAATCCATTTTGAAAATTACTTATGATTTGTTCTTTCTCCAGCCAATCAGTAAGTCTGTGTAGTATTATTTTTGAGAATATTTTCTGGGGGAAGTAAATCAGGCTGATCGGCCTATATACAGTATGCTTGGATCCAGGTAATTCCCTTTTTATAGACTGGAAATATTATGCTACCTTTCCAGCTATTGGGGATCTGAACATCCCGAAGAAACGTGTTAAATATTACTGTAAGGTCGGAGATTCACTAGTCATAAAAAGTTTTATAAATGTTTCCCACTATTTGGTCTGGTGCTTTGTTAGAGGCTAAGGATAAGACTGCAACGATATACTTCATCCATCTGTGGAAAAGTTATTTGTTTTCTAATCCGAGAGTCCTTTTATTTTTGTTCAGAAAATAAAGTGATTTGTAATGTTTTCCCAGTCTTTGGCAGTATATGTGTTTCTAATCTATTAGTGTAGAGCTTATATCCTGTGGAAACCAATGTCCAAAATGCTTGTATGTCTTTTTTAATTACTCTTTCTTAATTTTTCACATTGCCTTGTTATATTTACTCACGTTCTTGTTCTAATGTTCTTTCATATTTTTTTTCCGTGCTTGGCTTAATGTTTTAAAATGAGCCTTAGTTGTATGTTTGTTGACTTTCCTTACTAATTTGGATAATTGATGTTTCTCCTTCTAAACATGATTAAACCAGTTTGTGGGGCTTCTTTGCTGCAACTGTATGAGTCCATGTGAGGCCTGGAGCAAGTAATTTATTTTTCCTTATTTTCCATAGCTTGTTTTGGTCCTTCTGGAGACAGGATTCTTAGTCTAAGTTTATTAAATGGTTCTGAGCAGAATATTTCAGAAAAAATGATACAGTAACTGTGTCAGCTTTCCAGCGAATTCTCTTTTGATTAATAATTTCCATAATATCTTCATTAAGACCGGAGTTATTATTTCCCACAGATATAATTTTTAAGGCATTTAAAAAAATGTGTACTGGAGAGTGGGAAAAATTCACTCTGTCAATTACTTTTGTGTCAACACATTTTTAAGTGCCTCTGTGTTAACCCAAGCAAGGTCTATTGTTAATGAACCTTGATGTCCCATGTGTGTGAATGCCCCTTCTTGATCACCAGGAAATCTCCCATTAATTAAGTGCATATTGTATTCCATCATGAACTTATAAAATTCTTTCCCTCTGGAATTCAGGATTTTGTCGACTGAGTTTCTGTTATATTGTGCCTTGGGATTGGGATCTACTTGACTAGGCGGACATCCTCTATAGCCACTGCCCTGTATCAGTTCTAAGTAAATTAGACACCTATACCACCGCGCCCCTGAGATTCATATCTAGCGCTCCTTAAACACCCACCACTGTCAGCCTCACAGATGCTTGCCTGGTCCTCTCTTACTATCAGGAGGAAGAGGAAAGCAGCCCTTTGGTTTCACAGGGCAATTACAAATAAACTTCTTTCTTATAGCTCCAATCTATTTAATCGAAACTCAGGGACCCATTTGTTATGTTTGATGCCCTCAAGATCCAAACACGATCTGGCACTGCCGCTATTAACTTTGCTCTTCCTTCCCTTTGGAACTTCCTGCAGAAGGCACCTAAGATTGTTACAATATCGGGGATATCCATCTTCAAGTCTCTTCTCACAGCTGCCTTGAAAGAAATGTGCTGATGTCATAGATAATTGCTCAAGACCTTGCTTTCCCAATACCACTTTTGTTTGTCAGGTCATTCTAGCACTTCTACTCCTCTCCCCCTAACCCCACCCATTCTCCTCCACCACCCCATTCCTCCCCCTTCTCATCTCTTTACTTCCTGTTTCCTCTCTAGCACATACTTAATATCTTCTGTCTCGCTGTATTATTACAGGCTACTATAGTTTTTTAGCAGTATTCCCATGTTATCCTTTGTGCCTGTAATCTGTATATACCGTAAAATGCACAAAATATATCATCGACTATATTCAAATGTTGTATATGTTGTATACCGGTATATCTACACCATTGTATTGTTATCCATTGTAATTGTTGTCCAGGACCACCTTGCAAACAAGCTCGCTCAAAGGTGAAAAGCCTGGTTAAATAAAGTTTGATTGATTGACTGGGATTCAAGATTGTAATGCTGGCAACATGCCTACATAACGGTCTTTGAAATTTCTCTTCTGCAACCCTTGTATTGAAATCACCTATGATCAAAACAAATTTGAAAATGTTTTGTGAAGTTACTTGCTCAAAGTAAGTGACGGCATTCCTTAAGGTATCAGGGGCCAGATATTCAAAACTTAGCGCGGGGCCAAAACCATTTGTGCAGGTTTAGCGCGGGATTAGTGCGGGTCTGCTATATTTAAAAGGCCAAATAGCGCGGGCAAACTGCATTAGCGCCGGGCAAAATTATAATATATGCAAGGGCAAACTGACATGAATACAGGCGCAATACTATATTCAACAACTAGGCTGCACTAAGTGGTTTTCTGGCGACTTAGCGTGACACTTAGGCGGTGCAAATTACCACCAGGAAAAGCTTGTCTTAACCCTGGGCAATCAGCTTGCTCAGTGTTTGCGTGGTTTAGCGTGGGTTTTGCGCGACCCTAACAAATAAATATGATACATAGATAAACCAAACATAGAGGAAGCATGTGCTAACTGATAGCATCACAATGATGCCATCATCTGCCACCAGTCCCAGTCATGTCAGGTAGTAAGTGGTGACCCTGCTGCCAGTGGACAGCATGGCAGTGTGGCATACAGCACACACCCAGCATCCACACGTGTCATGCAGCTGATTGCCCAGGGTTAGCATGCTTTTCCTGGGCGCAATGTGAACCATTTTTCTATGTGTCGCGCTTGTCTGGCAGTCCACTTAGCGTGGCGCTAGTTGTTGAATATAGCATTGCGCCTGTATTCATGTCAGCTTCGCCTTTGCACACATTATAATTTTGCCCAGCGCTTAATGCAGTTTGCCCACGTTATTTGGCCTTTTGAATATAGCAGACTCAAGATTAATCCCGCGCTAAACCCGCGCAAACGGTTTTTGCCTGGTGCAAAGTTTTGAATATCTGGCCCCATGTCTGCTATTTTTTCAGAGTCCATAATATGATTTATTTGTTTGTAATAAGTTTCCATCATAGGGATCTGTTGAGGTATCACTATTTCCAGTTCAGCAATATTTTTATTATTATTATTATTAGGGCTCCTAAATGGTTTATTTTTGGGTCCCTTGGTCTCCCTTCCCATTACAGTTTTAGGTTCTAAAGTGGTATAAATTTCATCAGATGTATCATT
This sequence comes from Neoceratodus forsteri, assembly GCA_016271365.2. Taxonomy (NCBI): domain Eukaryota; kingdom Metazoa; phylum Chordata; order Ceratodontiformes; family Ceratodontidae; genus Neoceratodus; species Neoceratodus forsteri. The sequence goes on along the minus strand of CM057450.1, from coordinate 650,076,050 downwards.
CTCTTTGTGTATAGTATTACTTCGTATTTTTGTATTATTGTGCATTCCATATGTGTTATCTTGGATATCCTAGCTGTTTTTGATTATAGTTTTTCTTCCTCTACCTGTTTGAATTTTTGTACATAATGTTTTATTCCTATTTTGGGATTTCCTTGGAGATCTAATAACTTGAGCGGTTTCCATAAAGGGAGCTGGTAAATAGCTTTATTGCTTTTGAAGTTTCAATTATTTCCATTTCTGTCTGCTTGAATGATTGACTCTGTGGCCCAGATATTCAAACTGTGCCCAAAAAGTGCGCAATAGCAGGAACAAGTGCAAGTCCATTGTGCCCATGAGCAAGAGATGCAATATTCAAAAACTGATCCGGCCAACCTGCACCTACAGCCGACGACTGAATATCGCACCACCTGCGCCATAGCGCAACTAGAGAGGGGAAGCTGAGCAGATGAGATGTGCCATAGCGCAACAAGGGATGTTCAGCTGAGCAGTCCAGAGGTGCCATAGCACAACCAGGGACGCCCCCCAGCAGCAGGGTGGCAATGCAACCGCACAATGAAGGAGGTAGGGGCCCACCACCCATGCTACAGATGGGCAAAGGAACACACAACAGAACAGACATCGTCCCCCCACACCCCATGCACTGCACAACTGGGGGAGGGCTGGAATAACCACTGGCCCATGGAGACAAGCAACCAACCCACAGCCAGGACATGGTGCCCCATCACACCCTCTGGCAAGCTGTGACTGATACACAAGGACGCCTGACCACCCCACGCCACACCATCCCCCCAATGCAGATCACACCCTGCACTGTGACCCCCAGACACCCTTCCCAGGAGCAGCGTCCACCACTGCTGGAAACCCCATGCATGCCACCACCCCCACTGTGACAATGCAACCCTGTGCATCACAGAACCATGCAAGGCAGCCTCACCATAAGCAACTCCATCAGCAGGTGGCAGCACACAGCGATGCAATGATGGCATACACAGTGCCACCATGCACAGCCCCCGAGGTACAGCTGAGAGACTGACCATGTGTCGGCACATGAGGTACTCACATGGGACAGGGCATGCCTGGACACCACCACCAGTGGTACAGCACCTTCACACCTCCCAAGTGACACTTTACCCAGCACTGGCCACAACAGCCAGCGCAGAACTCCACAGTGGTGCACATGGAAGCATGCACCACACCGGATGCCACACAGTGCATGGACAGACACCCACCCATACCCAAGGGCACAACAACACAGGGATGCAGTTGCGGGGCAACCAAGCCCCCAGCGTGGGCCCATGTAAACTGTGTACACACAACCTGCAGTCCTCCATGGCACAGGGGTGGAAGCCACCCTGCACAGGCACTGTGGACTTGTACGCCACCATCATTTGCCCAGAGCACAAGTCACAGACAGTGGTACATATCCCCTGCAACACACACAAGCCACAGCATAGAGGTGGGTCAACAACTGTGGAGGCCACAGTGTCACCTGAGGCAGACATGCACCACACTAGTGACAGGAGGTAACCCAGCATTGTGACAGGTATAGTGGCTGCCCTGCATGGACAGCCACCACTGACATGCCAGCAGACTGTGCAGGTCACAGACATGCATGGGTGTCAGCTGCACAGGCCATGGACGGGCTGACAGGGGCACCATGGACACAGAGCATGCACCATGGACCACTGCACACAGTCATCCAGTGCACAGGGCACAACACACACACCACAGACAGTGACTGATAGCTACCCCCACACCATAGTCACCTCTCCACGGACACACACACACACACACATGACTGCACCACCCCTGACGCCATGCACACCACTGCAGCTGAGCACCTGTAGCCCGTTGCAAATCAGAGACCACCACAGTATTCATATCAAAAGATCTGTATTCAAAAACGATATCAGAACAAACTATTTACAATACTATATACAAAGTTGAGGGGGAGGGCCGCAAACAAGGTGGGGGTGGGTATGGAGCAGGGGTGAACAAATGGGACAGGAAAAGAGGGGTGTGAGGGTGGATCCAGGGGGGTAGGGGATATCAGTGGCAGAGGGATGGTTAACGGGAGCTCCACTCCTCGCTCTGGCTGCCCTGCCTCCGATGCCTCCTGCGGACCCAAGCTGGTCGATCCATTGTAGGATCTCCAACGGCCCTTGCCACATTCAGGATCTCCTCAATGCCTCCCGAATCTCCATCAGCTGGCGGACACCTAGGACAAGGGAGCACAGTCAATAGGTGTGAATGCACAGTCTCATACAGCCCACCCACTGTGCATGGTCATACGGCCATGGGACATGCCTCTGTGATGGAGTGTGACCACCCACAGTGATCACGCCCACAAGACCTGCCACCCAGGCAGATACAGCCATGCAGAACGCTGCACACACCACCGCCAAGTCATGCACAGCACCACCGTGGCTGTTTAGTGACATGACTATGTGGTCGCGAAGGCAGTGGCACAGCCATGTACCCGTGCGTGCATGGACCACCATCAACACAGTCCCAGACATGCAGTGCTACTGGACAGTGCTGACTGTAACAAGTTGCGTGTATGCAGGTGTCAATGGATGGTGACCATGCCCGCTGCCCACACTGTTACACAGCATGCAATAGTAATCATGGAGGTATGGCAGTTACCATTATTGGGCCGGTCCTCGGGTGCTGTGGACTGTCACCCTCCTAGCTGCTCCTGTCATCCTGGTGGTGCCACATCCATGGCTAGACGCGCTCCTGGAACTGTGGTGCAAACATGGAGAGAGGAACATCAGTACAACTTTGGCAAAGTCCCCTGCCCCCAGGTGTATGCACTCCACCCAGCCAGACCCACCCACCCCACACCCTTGATAACACCACCACAGCCAACACCGGATGGTCCCTCCCCTGTGCCAGGTACATACAACCATGATACCCATATGGAAGATAAAAGGGAGTGGATGTAACACCTACCTGGCCATAGCACCGTGCCCCTCCTGGCACGTGCCCGTAGGCGGGCAAGCAGGTTTGGTTCCCTCCTCCACAGGTCGCCATACCTGTGGTGGCACTGGTCCACTGTCTGCCCCCTTCCTGTGGCCTCCTCCAGTGCAGTGGCCATCTCCTCCCACACCTGGCTCCTGGACCTGTCCAGGGGTGCCTCCCCAAATGGTGGTCCATAGAGTGGCTCTACTATGGCAACTAGGTTGGCCAGTTCTAATTGGCTCCACTGTGCAGCCCTCCTCCGTGCCATTCTACTAGCTCAGTCGGCTAATGAATGGCTCTCGCAGCGCTGCTCCACCACGCAGATTCTGTGTGGTACAGCGCCGTTATTCCCTATCGCCCTGTCACCAAACAGCACGATAGTGGTGCACCCATGCCTGACTCATGGCACCTAGGGGCAAAGGTCAGGCACAGGGTCAAGGGGCTCTAACGCACGGACAGGCACAGCGCCATTGGAACCCAATGCGTAGCATGATTGGATGCCTGTGTGCTACCTCCAGTAGTGGTCTCACCGCGTTGTTGCTCCAGTGCGCCTAGTGATGGCCCAGTGCCACACTGCCATATAGGTGAACATCATTGTAGTGCCACTGGCACAATGGTGGCCATGCCCTGCATTGCTTCCCCGTGCATAGCACATCAGCAGCGTGGCAGACGCCTGTGTCAGTGACCCGTGCATGCGCAGTGAGGTGTGTACTGCACATGTCACAGAACTGCACCCTTGGCTCAGCACGTTCAACACAATTGCACAAAGCGCAACAGCGCGATATTCAGTCGTCATATGCAAAACAGCTAATCAGCCATTCAATGGCGCAGCACTGCAATTTTCATCCACTTAAAGTTGCACCGTACCTCATTTGCATGGGTTGCACTATAAAGTGCGACATGGGCTGCACTGGCCATAGTCGGTTACTGCAGTCTATTGGTGAGTTGCATGCTGTTTGGGAGTGTGGGACTGTGATTTTGGGACATGCATGGGACTGCACAGTCACAGGTAACAACTGTCATTCTTACAGGCTAAATAATGACCCAGCGAGTTGAGGGAGAGGAGGAACACAGTGGTGGGATGAGGAGGAGGAGGCATATTTTCACCAAGGCCGAGACCAATGCCCGGTTTGAGGCCTACCTGGATCACGTGCCACTTCTCAGCAGATGGCAGAGAACACTCAGGCCCATGCTGCTGCATGGAAGGAGGTGGCATGTGCAGTGAACCTGCATGGCAGCCACCAGTGCTTCGTGCAGGAGTGCAAGAAGAAGATGGCCATGGACAGGAGGAGGATAAGGAGAAGGTGGCTGCCATCAGGGCAGCACGAGCTGTGACAGGTGGGGGACAGACGGAGGTGGTACATCTGACTCCACAGGAGGAGAGGGTTGCTGGAAGCATGCAGCGTTGTGCCATTGAGGGTGTTCCTGGTGGTGGCTTCCAGATGGGTGGTAGCCCGTCACTGCATGGTAGGTCATGGTCTGTCTGTGGGGGGTGCAGGGTAGGTCACATGCAGTAACACAACTTTGTTTTCCCTTACAGATCCTGAGCATCTGCATGGGTCAGCAGTGGTGGGCATGTCCACTGAGGACAGTCAGATGGAGATGGAGATGGATGAGGGCCCATCCACCTCCCCAGGAATACATGGCTCAGTGCAACAGTGGGCCCGCTTGGCTGTCCACACTGATGTTGTTGGAACAGGTGCGGAGGAGGCCTTTGGACATGTCCCAGCATGCCAGCCGCCCATGGATGCCAGCATGCTGTGACTCAGGCTGGTGTCGGGTCCGTTACCGATGATGATGTCACTAACGGCATGGGCAGTGACACATGTGTGCCATGGGATGGCCACACAGCAGGTAACATCGCGGCCATGGCTGTGGGTGGTGCTGCCGCGGAGGCCTGCGTGTCATCACAGTCCCAGCCTGTGCCTGTCAGCACCAGTGGGGCAGCACTGGTGTGTGTACAGAACAGTGGGACTGTTGCCGCCACTGCAGCAGCACAAGTGAGCTCCTGGGAAGCGGCAGCCAGAGGGGCAGCATCAGCAGTCAGCCAATGGGCTCAGGGGTACAGGGCTAAGGGGTGGCATCTGTGTACCACCTGTGGACATGTCCAGACCTGGTCCTGATGTGCAGCGCCCACCCTCAAGGGGTGCTGAGCATCAGGGCCGTGCACACCCTGAGGGACAGGATGCCGAGGAGGCAGATGACCTCTTGAATGAGCACACCTGCCTACTGCAAGCATCAGTCCACCAGCAGATGCGGCTTGCGACGTCGGTGGATGCACTGCGTGCTGCTCTGGAGTGGGCAGAGGAGCATCGCAGCAGAGACACTGCTCTGATCCTGGCAGCGATGGACCGGTTGTGAGAGGATGTGACCACTGCCATTGACAGGCAGACACAGGCGTTCACTGCTATCATGGCCACAATGGGCACACAGTCATGTGCCCATGCGTCACAGACATCATGCAGTGCACTGTCCACCCTCCATTCCTGGCGTTGTGTGACACCCTCCCTATCGACAGCGGGTTCAGCTGTGGGCATCCTGAGCATTCCTGGCCCAGGCATGTTTGGTGTGATGCAGACCCTGTGCGAGCACGGTTGCGTCTCACACAGTGGAACCCCTGGGGACCATCGGTGCCACCCCATGAGGCCAGTGGTCGGCCTGTCAGAGTTGGCGGGTCTCGTGGGCTGCCCACCATCCGTGGCAGCTGGGGCACTCTGTCATGTAACTGACCTGTCTCCCAACATGACTACTGTCTGGTGCTGCCCTGTGTGCAGTGTGTCTTTCAGTGGGCATTGCATGGGTGGGTACTCAGCCCTGCATGCAGACACACAGTCCATCTGCGCACCCTCCTGGCTGCTGTCCGCAGTTGCGTGTGCATGATGATGCCTGCATAGCACTGTACACCAATGTGCAATGGTGCTCAGCATCTGACACAGCATCTGACACATGCACATGGACAGGCAGTGGGCGTGGTGGTCTGTGGACATGTGTGTGGCTAGGGGTGGCATTCTGGGTCAGTGTGCCTCCTACCCTTTGTGCATGTCTGGTGCGTTGTGTGTGTGTGTGTGTGTGTGTGTGTGTGTGTCCATCCACGTGGTATGTTAGACCTCACCCATCCCTAGTTGTGTGTGTGGTTCCATGCCCAGCCACTTCCCTTGATGGAATGCACCCCTGGTGTGTGTCCATGCATGTTTGTGGGTTGTGTCTTAGCCACTGTTGGTTGCACATGGCCCCATGACTTACCTGGTGGCTGAAGTGCCTCCGTGATGGTGTCCTGTGCAGCTGTGCCAGCCAGAGCAGGTGGCGTCCCATCGCCCAATGGGGGCTGCCCATCATCATTGTCATCAGCGGACCCTATCGCCCCCATCGCTGTCCCCTCTTGACCTGTAAGGTTATCCCACATTCATTGGCCATGTTGTGCAGGATGCAACAGGCCAGGAATAGCCCGCAGACCTTTGAGGGGCTATACTGTAGGGCACCGCCGGAGGTGTCCAGGCAATGGAAATGTGCCTTCAGCATCCTGAACTCCCGCTCGATGACATTACGTGTGGTGGCGTGTGCCTCATTGTAGCATTGCTGCAATGGGGTCGCGGGCCACCGGAAGGGTGTGAGCAGCCAGGGACGGAGGGTATCCACTGTCACCTGTGTGTAGAGGGTGGAGGTTAGTCTGGTGACCAGCATCGCTCTGCCCCAGGCCATGTAGGCCACTACCCATGTCACCTCTGACCATGCCCCCAGGCCCTACGATTGTCCATATGGTTTGCATACTCACCACTAGGTGGCCTGTGGAGATATCCCTACTCTCAATCTGTGGCACAGTGCTGGTTGGTGCCAGATGAAGGCATCATGTGCTTCCCCAGGTGCATGGCACAGACATTGATTATGTGCCCCTGGCATCGCACACCACATGGCAGTTGATGCTGGCATAGCCCTTGCGATTTATATATGCAGCCCCTTTGGGGCCAGGTGGAGTGCAGATGGCCACATGGGTGCAGTCTGTTGCCCCTAGCACACCAGGCATACGTGCTACCCTGTGGAACTCCTGTATGTTTGCTGTGTGCTCCGCCAGTGTGCTGGGGAAATGGATGTACTCTGCAGCATTTGGCAGCAGTGCGCTGAGGAACTGGGTGAGGTGGCGTGACGTGGCCGACTGAGTTATGCCTGTGGTGTCCCCCATTTGGCTCTGGAAGGTACCCGTGGTGAGCAAGCACATGCAAGCTGTCACTTTTGTCTCCACTGACAGGGTATGGCTCCATCGTGTGGGTGTCTGCATCACATCACTGCACAGCTCACAAAGCCACCTCAGAATTGCCCGATTCAGGCGGTACCGGCCCACAATCTCGTATCACTGTACAGCTCATAGCTGGTACGGGCTCGGTACTTCCTGTAGGGGGCATACCGCTGACGAGCCCTTCCACGGCCACTCTCCCCCCTGCTGCCCGCCTTCTCAACCCCCTCATTACTGCCTCCATCTGGCAGGTGGCACTGGCCATGTCCCAGGCTTGTGTTCACTCCCCTGGCAGCTGTTTCTGTATTCCCCCTGCTGTCCTGGCTGCTACTTCCCCTGCACCGGGAACACCTACCTGTGCTGGCCTCACTGCTGTGTGGTGTGCTTCCCCCCTTCTGCACTGTCTCCCCACACCTTCCCCTGTGCCTGTTGCTTCCAGGTGCCCTTTCCTGCCTGGCTCTGTATGTCCCTGCTACCCAGTTTTCCCTGCTATCTTTGGCTCTCATGTGGCTTCCCTGTAGCGTTCTTGTGCCTCTCCCTTGTTCCCTTTTATTTTGGCTCATTTCTGCTATGGCGCAACTTCTGCTTGCTCCCCTATTGCGCATGGCGCATGTTGTTAAATATCGCACTGCGCCATTTGTGCATGGTTCCTCCCCCTTCAGTTGCGCATGCATTCATTATCATTGTGCTGTTGCTCAACGTGATTTGGGGGTGCAACTGCCTCCTGCTGAATATCGCAGAATGGCACATTTTTGGACTTGTGCAGGTGCAACCCAATTGCGCATGGCTCAACTCTTTTGAATATCTGGGCCTGTGTGTCCTTCCTTCATTTATTGATCTGTGTTAATTTTTTAATAATGGACTGGTTATAAAATACATCAGTTCTAATGTTAGCCACTTCATCCTTTAGGACAGCTATGTTTTCTAATATTGCTATATTCGCAAAATATGGGTTTTTGACTAGTTCAAGTATTTGTTTTGAAAGTAGAGAAGCTGAGAGAAAGTTTCCCTCATATTTAAAAGATTGTTTGTCATGGTTTATTAGATTCATATCTGACACCTCCTTGTTTTGTTGGTATGGTGTCTGGCGCCAGTCTGTGGGTTTAACTTCTTCAGTTAGGTGTGAGTTACATTTGCTAGTATTTCGTTCCTGAAAATTAGGCACTACATTTTCCAGACCTTCTATTGCTACACTTAGCTTTTATGTGACAGATGTTATACCATCTATAGGTTTATGATCTAACTTTATAGTTCTATTTGTCCCTGATAGAATCTTTTAGTTGGTGAATGCTGTTGTTTATGCTTTCTCAACATGGGTATTATTTTCAGGGAAAATATACCCTCCATGCCCTGAGTAGTTGTACTATATTCAAACATGGAGGGGCGTCATCTCCCAACTATATGTGGGTATGGAGATGTCCTCTGAGAAAAATCATAGATATCATCAGATAAGGGTTTTTCTGGATCTCCCATAGCTTGATTAACACCAGTAAGATTAGGTGCCTTCTCCTGAATTTGGGCTATTGGTGTTGATAGATCTTGTAGGAATTTTGTCATTTTTAATTACTTGTTTCTGTCCTTGTCCTCCGTGCTCTTAGTACTGGAGTAAAGTTTTTCTGTAACTATAGTTATTTCAGGAATCTTGCTTGTTCTAGTTGTTTTCTTTTTCTTTGGGGTAATGAGTGTTGGTTCAGTTACTAGTATAAGAGAGCTATTTTTTCCACTTCTGGTAGACACCATTGTCGCCTATAGATACTAGCTCCTGATTCCAAATTTGCTTACCTAATATCTGATGTTTTAGTGCCCTATTAGATAATTGATTAAGGCAAGTTAGGCCTTTTACATGATTTGTTATTATATTACGTAAGTACCTAAATGGTTAATAAATAAATAAAATAATTAGTTGCTCAAGGTAATAAAGGTTCCATGTCATAATAGCGATGACTTATGGGTGATGGGACTAACCACGAGTGCTAATCACCGAAAACAAAATTGGCAATTAGCACTACACCAAACACCAGAACTGTGACCACAGCATCAAAACAAACCAGGCCATCTAACTTATGTTTTATGCAGGCGGTTGCACCCCCTTTGTGGGGCACAAACCTCCCCCGCACCCCCAAATAATTATCAACTCTGAGGGGGGTGCAGACACTGGGGTAATGAGGGAAACACCAGAGGGTGCAACTCGAGGAGGGACAACCCCGCAGGTGGAGTATGAATCTTGGGGAAACAGAAGACCATAAATTAGTAAACTATAACAAAGTGCCAACACCATATTAAAAAAAAAATTCACCCACACAAAGTCCTGAACCCGGTACCATATGCGTCATGGGTGGTCACTCTAACCAGCACACCAAGTGGCCAGTTTAGCAGTTGCATTTTTCCTCCCTTCCTTCCTTCCTTCCTTTATTATGCACAGTATTCCATAATCACTCACTGTTCCTCACTTTTGTGTCCCTCAGAATCGCTATTCCTTCTCCATCGCTGTGCTGTGACAGTCGCTCTGCTGGCTGGCGTGCAAACTGAGTCGCTCATTTTGAGTCACTTAAATTGCATCACCCATATCACTGGATACTGGTAATAAATACCTATAGATAAAGATTAAGGACGTTTTGAACTTTAGACTACATGGGTCTGTAGTATCTTGGAAGCTGATGTAAGTGTTTTGCAATAGATATAGCAATAGTGACTCAAAGAAGTCAGCAAATTCTATAGTTCAATACTTCAGTGTATTGTTATATACTGTTCTGTAGGATAATATATTTGATTAGAACTGATGAGAACCTTTTTTGGTATATATTCAATATAATTTAAATTGTCAGTCTCAGCAATACCCACAATCCCACAATATAGAGTAAAATAGAGGATTAAAATGAATAGCACCTGGCAAAATATAAATACAATACGATACCAATAAAAATATGAGTGCAATTTATGTACTGGGAAAGTGCACTAGTGCCATTTTTCCTGAAGACAGTGGAGGGATAAATCTTATAGCAACAAAGTGGTAAGTACACCTATATAGAGAGGCCACCTTTGAAATACCTTTGAAATAATCACTTGTATAAATAAAATAAGGAAGGATGCAAGGTATAATCAAAAGTCTTAAAGTAGCCTGATTTATCTGAAAAGCCAGATGTCTGAGGGTGTAGGAAAATATTTATATTAAGCTATGAGTTTCCATGAGAGTATGTTTTGAGCGCATTCATGTACAGTACTCTAAACAAGTATTGTATCAGTGTGAGAAGGCTGCAAGAGGTCATTTGAAGTGCTGATTGCCTTGGTGGGTTGCCTTAGCAGGCTGCAGATGTAATGGTCTGTGGTCGTGTAGGCCCACAGGGGAACTCTCCTCACTTTGGGGGGCTAGGGCTGCAAATGGATTGCAAACGGGGCCTTGATCAGAGCCTAGTACTCCTACCATGGCCTACAGTAAGTGGGCAGTATATTCGGTAGGCAAGTAACACTTGGTCAGAATTCTAATGCATTCAAATTAATTGTACCAGGCAGCATCAGACAGAGGTAGAAAAATCTAACACTATAGGCACTGTGGTCACTTATATGGAGGCTATGAGCACAATGAACACTATAAATCTGTATACAATCTCAGAAAGGCACAATAAAAACACAATAAGAATACAACAAAGTAGATATAAAATCAATAAATAAAATCAAAACTAAGGCAAAATAATTCTAGAGCAACCACTGCAGTTATAAGGTTGTTTTACCATAGCCCTGTTCTAGGGGTGTTGCTCCTTCTTAAATAGCTCCTTATATATTACCATTTCTGTTAGTCCCACTCAGTGCAATTTTCCAGATACTGCACTTGCCTCAGTAGCCAGTACAATATTGCATGGCTTAGAGCAAAAAGCATCTATTTGGCAGTCACCAGCCTTTGGTGTCTCTGTGTGTTTGGCATCTTTAGCCTTCTCTGGCGCTCTTTGGCATCTTTTCTGATCTGGTTCCTCTGGGCAGCTCCTTAGGTTTTCTTTGGACTCAGTCACAGTGTCCAAGGTGTTCTCAACACCAATGCTGGTTCTGGGTCGGACTGGGCCAGGATTGTAATGCTAACTCCACAGTTTTTATTGCTGGTCCTGTGTGAAATGAGTAGGGGGAAAAAAGAAAAAAAAGAGAGGACTGGAGACAATTTTGGTGCCGCACATTGAATTATGGTTTCAGACTTCTAGGCAAGTAACATAAGGAAACGATGGCATACCTTTTCTAAACTTTTCAGTGCTATTAGAAGTCTCAGTAGACCAGCTCCTCTGAGGTCCTCTTCAGCTCAAGGTCTGGTGCAGTGACGTCCGTAGTCTCCTCCCTCCATTCGCATCCCAATTAGTTTTTATAAATAACATACTGTATATTTAAAGATTTCAGCCTGTTTCTTTGGATTTATTTGGTGATTTGGATACAAGCATGTGCTACCAATTTGCTCAAAAATGCAAATTTAAAAAGTCCTACTAAAACCCTGCTATATAGATGTATTAAACAAGGAAAGGGCCCAAGCATGGTCTTATGATATCTTGCAAAACAAAATGAGGGACTTCTGGTGCCATTAGACTTTCTGCTTGAAGGCCTTGAATATATATTTTGAACCATAACTATTTTATGGAAACTTCTCCCTCTAGCTCAGGTAAATAGCTATGAGGGTCACTGTTGCCCCATCCTCTACAAAGCACATCCTCAAATGGTGGGAGGAGTCACTCATTTTCAATGATATACAAATGGCTTTTTTAGTAAAATGGTCCATTGGCACTGTTTTATAGACAACGTCTTGAGTGTGGAGTGGAAGAATAGAAGCTGCAGATTTTATGGACTGCTTAAGTAATACAAAGATTACTAGTTAGGCAACCATGCACAACCAGCCTGTGCTTCCACAGAGGGATTCTGATTACATCAAACATCGAGAGCAAAGCTCAGGAGATCCAGTGTAATCAGATGCCTGAAATGGTGGCACAGGCTGGTTGGGCATGTGGTTGTCCCGCAAGTATTTTTATAATGTAGAGTTTTTTGTTTATTTTAAACAAACTGTTTTCACAGTGCCCTGTGGCAGCAGCAAATATGTTATGGTTTCAGTTCAGAACTTGAACTGATTGCTGAACTCATGACAGTGCTGTGTAAAACACCAGCTACCACAAGGACTTCCTAGATCGTCTGGAACCCTATTATGCCACAGAATGGTACAGCCACTTTCCCTGACATTTGAACTGTGGCACAACGAATTTTCAGCTGGCGTGAACTCCATGCAGAACAAACCCTAACTATATACTATAATGATGTAAATGAATCCTTTATGCACCAGTTATGTAAAGAACTACATAATTTCTTTATTACTGCAATGGAATGTTCAGCTCAATAAAGCAGCACAGCAGAAGGACAATAACATAAAATATGGAAACCCAGACTGCCATTCTTAATCTTGTGTGGCCATTGCTGCCACTTCAATCTGTGGAGTGGATTATGGGGGTAAAATATGATGTATGTTAGCATATTACAAAAGGACTGGAACAGCAACAATCATTCTGAGTGGCCAGCTGACACAGTACTACACTAATTAAGCAAAACAATGTGCAACAGTGGCAGGTGTGCTGGCTGGCTGTGTGGGTCAGGGGAGATTTTCACATTGATCTTGGGACTTACAGAATGATTAATTCAATTCAATCTTTATTTATGAGTGCAATTCCATAGATTAAAGCACTGTACAATATAAAAGACATATATAAAACAGTAATAAATAATACTAATCTAAAATATTAAAACATAATCAAAATACTAATTATGGCAGCACACTAAGTATCAGTTAAGTCTGGGAATGCTAGATGAAATAAATACGTTTTTAAGACAATTTTTAGGATGCATTTTGTCAGTTTGATCAGACCAGCACGTAGACACAGAGGATGGGAGATACCCACCAGAGCACCAGATATTTGAAACATAGAAGCATAGAATTTGATGGCAAATAAGAACCACTTGGTCCATCCAGTATGCCCATTTCTCCCTACCTACACTATTTCCACAGATTGTACCAAAGCTGCAGCTTTCTCCCTTCCTTTTCTTTCCACTGTGGTTCACTTGTGCTTACCCCATGCATTCTTTAACCTTCCACTGTTTTGCATCCCACCTTCTCTGAAAAGTTGTTCCAGGAATAGCTGTTCCAGGAATCTACCACACTTTATTTGAAAAACACGTCCCATATCTTTCCTGAATCTACCCTTTCCAGGTTCATAGCATTCCCATTGTTCTTGAGCACCTTTTCTTCTGAAAATTGTTCCTCCTGTATCTTATTTACCACTGTAAGGTATTTAAAGGTCTCAGTCATATCCTCCCTCTCCTCTTCTGTTCCAGAGTGTACATATTGAGGTCCTTTAGTTTCTCTCATATGACTTTTGATGCAGACCTGCACCATTTGAGTTGTCCTCCTCTGGATGCCTCCATTCTGTCTATGTCCTTCTGGAGATGTGGTCTCCCGAACTGGACACAGTACTCTAGGTGGGTTCTTACCAACTATCTATACAGAGGCATCACCACCTCCTTATTTCTGCTGTGAATGACTCTCCCTATGCATCCCAGCATCACTTTAGCCCTCCTGACTACCTTGTTGCACCACCTGGCCACCTTTAGATCATCTGCTATAATCACCCCCAGGTCTTTTTCTTGATTGGTTGTCAGCAGTACTACTCCATCCATTTTGTACTCCTTACCTGGGTTTCTGTGCCCAAAGTGCATTAATTTGCACTTATTTGCATTGAAGCCCTACTGTCATACCCATGACTACTCCTTTAGGTTTCTCAGGTCTCTGCTCATCCTTTCCACCCCACGTAGTGTCCACCATATTCCAGATTTTGGTGTCATCTGCAAAGAGGCAGACCTTCCCTTCCAGCTTCTCTGCAATGTCATTTATAAAGACATTAAAGAGGACTGATCCCTGAGGCTCCCTGCTGGTCACCCTCCCTTCCTCTGAGTGAACTCCATTTATTACCACCCTCTGACAACTATCCCCTAACCAATTTCTTGTCCTATATACTACCTTCAGATCCAATCCTAAGCTATTTGACCAGTTATGTTGTTCAGGGCAGGGATTGGTATATTTGGCAATATAGATACAGTCAGAATTAGAACTAGATTTCTACAGGTTTAACTGGACAATATAATCAAAGCTAATGCCTAATATGTATATTTATAAAAATAATACGCATTTTGATTATTTTTCTGAAAGAAGTATAAAATGTAATGGAAATAAAGACACCAGCTAGCACTGCAGAGGTCTATATAGATGCTTTATATTTTATGTTACTCTGTCTCTCACTCCTATGACATCATTCCATTTGATGTCTGCCAGCCATTTTGTAGAGCTGACCAAATGGAATTTTCAGATGGGAAGGCTACTGTGTACAGTTTTCAAATCACATGAAATTGCATTTATGTTAATTATATAAATGCATTTTTAGCATTAAACAGCAGCCTTTCCTTTAGGGCTCTATAAAGCCTGTTTTTCAATTGTTTTTGTCAAATTAGGTTGTTTGGGTGTCCTTTAAGGATGAATATCCTTCAAGATTCCCCATATGTATTCTTTTCTATCTCCTTACCACATACTGCATGGAGAGGTAATAATAATAATGCCTGGTCCCAGTTTTTGTGGCATAAAGGCAAACTGAGGATTCCTTGGTGTCTGATTATTAGATACCGGAAGAAGTGGGACTGGGAGTTCTGAATATGTTACAGTATTATCAGGCATGTCAATTATAGCACCTCTACTCCTTTTATGGAATGGGGAGACCCCAGAATGGGCACATCTGGAAAGATAGGACTGGACTAGGGAATGAAGTATTTAAAACTATGGATGGTGAGGTTATATGACAGATCCAAGATCCATGGTCAAAAAACCCTCCTAAACATGGTTAGCAGTTCTCAAATGGATAATATAAAATGAATGTGTGGATAAATCCCAATAAAAGTGGCAGAAGATTTCCAACAAAGCAAAACAGACCACATTTTTAGTAGATGGGAAAGTGTAGGACTTAAATGTATCAGGCAAGGTGGTGGAGGTGCATAAAACTAAGTGTTTTGAAAAACTTCATAGACTGTTCCGCTTACCCAAAGAGATTTTTATTGTTATTTACAGTTCTGTCAGTTTCTTCAGTGAAACCGCAAAAAGCTGCAGTTGCATGGCAAAGGTGAGTTTTAAAAACTATGGCTTTTGGGAGGAGGAAGAAGCCATAAGTTTGGTTTCTAGATTGCAGGCACTATAAGGGGACCCTCATCCAAAAGTTTGCACTAGAATTCAGATGAAATGGGAGACAAAGGCTGATACTGTAGCTCCATAACAAAGCAGGAATGGCAGAAATGTGGAGAGCTCATAAGTAACACCATGGCTTCCAACTCTTGGAGAAAGCACAGGTGGAAGATTTTAATGTATTTTTCAGACCCCAGTTATAGCTTCCCACTTTGGCCTTTCTTATTTGGATAAGTGTTGGACAGAGTGTAATTAGCAGGCTCATCACACCCAAGTCTTGTGACGTTGCCCCAGATTAGAACCATTTTGGACCTGGTTGGAGAAGCTATTAAAAATATGTTAGAGATCGATTCTCCCCTGTAGATCCACTGTTGTATTTGGAGTCTGCCCCCAGCACAGGTTAGGCCCCAAAAAAAGCTATCTGTTTCTGATATTGATAGCGAGTGCATCCAAAGCAATAATGGAAAAATGGCTGCAAGCAGCAAACACTGCATATAACCAATGACTACAAAACTGTAGACAAACATTGAGAATTTATAACCACATGACCACCACGATTAGGAATTTGGTAGAAAAGATGAAAGGGGAAATGGGAAATTGTTTAACCAGGAAAGGCACACTAAGCTGAAGCTTGTTTCCAGGTGTGACCTGGGAGCACAACAAATTAAATGACTTGTTCAGAGTCACACAGTATGCAGGTGGGAGCCGATGGGATTCAAACCCAGATCTCACAGTTTGCAGTTCAGTGCCCTTAACCACTATGCTATACTGCCCCATGAAAGCCCACTGGATGCCCTTTATTCACTTTATTGAATCCACAGAAGGGACAGGGGTCTTGGGGCAATTAGTGCAGTTAATGGGTATCTGATTAAGTAAATGTGTCTCAAAGGACAATATGTAAACTGTTTTTAAACTGGGAATGGATTTCCCAAATGCAATGATAGTGTGTGTGTGTATATATACCAATGGGTTGGTTATTTATTGTTTTCTCTGTATTTCTGTAGTTCTTGACATACATATGAACATACGAATGTGCCAGCAGAAACAGACCTCCTGGTCTATCAGCTGTCTGCTTGAGCAGCTAGCACCCTAGACTGCAGCTGCTCCATCCTCACCATCCTTCCTTGGTTGTCCACCTCACCCCCACCCATACCCACTCTCGCTGTGTCCCATGCCCTCTTGAAGCCATCAACATTCTTGCTTGCTATAACCCTATCTGGTAGGGCGTTCCACTTCAACACCACTCTCTCTTTGAAGTAATTCCTCCTCATCTCCCTCCTGAATCTTCCCTCCTCTATTCTCATCCCATGTCCCCTGATATCTGTTCCATTCCTTAGTTTAAACACTCATTTCGCTACCCCTGTGTTGCTTCCCTTCAGGTACTTGAAAGTTTCAATCATGTCCTACCATCCCTCCTGTCCTCCAGGATGTACATATTCAGTTCTTCTAGCCTTTTGTCGTAATCCTTACCCTCCATCCCCTGAATCATCCTTATCATCCTCCACTGCACTCCCTCCAGCAGCTTGACATCCCAATTCAGGTATGGCCTTCAGAACTGCACACAGCAAGATCACCTCCCTGTACCTGGATGTGAACCTTCTCACTATACACTCCAGCATCTTGTTTACCATTGCTGCCACTTTCCTGCATTGGGCAGTATTGTTTATGCTTACCCCAGGTCCTTTTCCTCCTCAGTGATCCCCAGTGTGAGCGTGGTGGTGACACATAGGAAGAGATCAGGTGCATAAAGTACACAAGATATGCCTATCATTTATTCATATAAAGTCCAAAATATATACAGAAAGAAAATCAGGAAAATGAGTCCAGCAGCAAAGAAATCTTCAGGTCTCAATGTCCTCGTAGAGCCTGTAATTTAACTTCAGCCAATACCTGAGTGTAACATCCTTCTTATACTCTTTTCCGAAATATCTGTGTAAAATACTCAGCACACAATACAGGTCCTCCTCCTTCACTGTCAGTACCCCAACTGACTTGACTCTACTCTTCTCCCCTAGTGGTGAGCCCTATCTGTAGCTCTAGAGATTACATCACACTCTGTGGGGGAGTTCCCCATTGGCCATGACATTACATAATAGGGGGGTTTTCATATTATACCATGCCTTATCGTGCAGGGGCTTTTTATTTGGCACTTTTTGCCCAAATATGCTTTATTTTAAAGGCAGCCCCAGTTACAACCTCTCTGAGCTGACATAACACTATTTTTACTTTTTTAAATATTGGGAAATACTACGACTATATTTTCAGCGTGACACGTGCTATTCATCAGCCTTTACTCTGGGCTTTTTAAATCTAGCAGCCATGTGCATTTTCATATCTAAGATGGGAGATAGTTTCTAGCCCAATGTGCACATTAAGGGGGTCTTTTTGAAAAGAGGACAGCAAAGAAAAGGCTAGGATTTTGTCAGGTTGGCCACTCTGATAAAGAAACAAGAAAAGAAAAAGAAGGAAAATGAGTGTGGAGGCAGTGGCAGAGCCATAAACAATGAGTCCATAGTCAATAACACTCACAATGGAGCTTTGAATGGCAACAGACAATGCTTCAGGGGTTAGATGTTTTTGGTGACGGAATAGTAGGCCCAGCCTGGTATTTGCCATCTTAGCAACATTATCAATATGGGCAGCATAGGAGAGTTTGGAGTCAAGGGTGATGCCAATATATTTGAAGGTATCGACTTGATCAAGGGTCACTTCTTGTTTGGTATTTACTGTGAGGCGATACTGTTTATTTTTGTATAAATTTCCAAACGGAAAAGAATTCACAATCACCACATGCACGGCATGTCTGACATATTACAAGAATGTGCTCAGTTTTGTGTATGAACCAAAAAACAATGAGTTTTTATGAGTATTTAAAGCATTTTAGTCTGTTTTAGTCTGTTTCATAAATAGATGTCAATTGCATTTAGTTGGTTTGGCTAAAGATTTTATGATTTGCCTATAAGCATTTGCTGCCAGTTTGCCCCAAAATACAAATTTAAAATTCCCAATTTAAACCTTGCTATACAGAAGTATTGAACAAGGAAGGGGCCCAAACAAGGCTTTATATTATCTTATAATAACTGGTGACCAATATTTTTCTTAACATTAGTGAGTTGATAGTCATTGTATTAACCTGCGGGTTATTACAGTGAACACGTACTCTATCTGTCAAAACCGAGCGCTCCCTCGTTGGCTTTCCTCGTATGCGTGGGTAGGCAGAACACTTCTTCAAACTCCAAATGTCCATTAGCAGGGAGCTCCCACAACAACTCTCCTCACCTTCTGAAAATCATTTTCTTTATCTATCTGGTTGATCCTGCCTTTAGATTAAAACAAAAAAACCATATCTGGTTTATCATGCAGTTCCTTTCACCAGCGATGCAGACTGTAAGCGGGAACGGGACTGTGCAGTAAGCATGCATGCAATCCTGACATCAAATATATCTTAAAAAAAGTGAAACTCCAAAAATCAGGGAGGGAGAGAGAGAGAGAGAGAGAGAGTGTGTGTGTGTGTGTGTGTGTGTCACATAGGATCACAGGACTCTGTCTGGAAAAAAAATTGATCACCAGATATTATATAAAATAAAAGACGGGGAAGTATATCAAACTGGAATTTAATGAACACCCTCAGTATGGGGTGCTTTCATCCCACACCTCAGCTGTGCATTACATTCTCATATCACACACTTTTCAATCCTTTATTCTGTATGTAAAACAACATAAGGGGCATCTGGTGCCATCAGACTTTCTGCTTGAAGGCCTGGAATATATGTACTGAACCATAACCATTTTTACGTTCACTTGCGCGCATGCGCAAGGAACGTCTTGGGAGAATAGCACACTTTGGAGGTGTGACTCTCCTGTGCAATCCACTGCTCCGTTGAGCAGGCGTGGCGGTCCTGCACCAATGGATGCGGTGCTGTGTATGACAGCGGTGGTGTTCAGTTCAAAGAAAACCACCGCTGTTGCTGTCCTGGCCGTTCTGCACGATTCCCCCAAAGCTTTGGTGCCATGCTGGGAGCCCACCCCAGCGTGCAAATCTTGTTTTGGAAACGGGGGTGCCCAATCCCCATCGGCTCCATGTCCCCCAAACAGTTTTCCTGCTGCCACGCTGGGAGCCCACCCCAGAGTGAAAACACTGCACGCACCGCCAGCTCGCAGCCACCACGCCCAAAGTGGTGCCACGCTGGGAGCCCACCCCAGCGTGGCAAACCTTGTTTTAGCTGACGGGATGCCTAACCCCCATTAGCTCCACGCCCCCAGCTTATTCTTCTGCCACGCTTGGGAGCCCACCCCAGCATGGCAAATGTCCCGCATCATCTGAAGTAAAAAACCCTGTAAATATGAAAACCTTCCATCGCTGTCTCCCCACCCTCCCACAACCCGCACTCACCCACTGTGCACCCTGCCTTCCACACCCCTCACCCCATACTTACCTCCGAGCTCGATGGACAATCATCGTGGACCGGGAACACGCCTGCACTCTTTCAAAGCCGACCGAACTGAGGAAATGCCGTAAGCTGTATAATGGGCTAGATGGTTTTTTCAAATTTTTGCATATCTCAGACATTTTTGGAATTTTGCACCAAATTTTCAACATGGGGTTTTGGGACCCCTTCTCATGAATGATGTCACTGTCATGGCGTTATTAAGACCCCAAGGTGATTTAGATCACTGCGTGAAATCACCTTTTGGGCCATTATCAAACGACACTGCCAGTGTTCATAAGGTGGGCTTGCAAAATGCCTATTTTGAAATTTGGTGGAAAATTCTTAAAATGACCGTTTCACGGCATGCGCTATGCAGTTCCTATGCACGCTCGTAAGTTCGCGAATTTTCAATATTTTCACTCCAGATTTTCAACATTGCCATTTTACCACACCTTCTTATGAGTAGTATAGCTGTCATTTTTCACATCTCACCCAAAACGTGTTTCTGCCCATGTAACGCACAGTGGCGCAGTCGGTGTGCAAAATCAATGTATGGGACACATTAAGAAAATCACAGTGACACTGTTCATTAGCAGAGGTCTTAAAATGGCTATGTTGAAAATTTAGTGAAAAATTCCTGAAAATGACTGTTTTACTGACGTGCAGTGCGCGAATCTCACATGCTAAATGTTCTGCGAATTTTCAAGATTTTCACTCCAGATTCTCAACATTGCCATTTTACCACACCTCCTCATGAGCAGTATAGCTGTCATTTTTCACATCCTGTCCAAAACATGTTTCTGCCATGTAGCGCACAATGGCGCAGGTCGGTGATCGAACTCAATGTATGAGACAAATTAAGAAAATTACAGTGACACTGTTCATAGAGGGTCTTAAAATGGCTATGTTGAAAATTTGGTGAAAAAATTCCTAAAATGACTGTTTATAACGTTAGTATCGTATTAGTTCCTATACGCCAGAAGTCTTAATTTTCAATATTTGCACCCAATGACTTCAAATACCTAAACAGTACATAGAAGCAAGCAACATTTGGCACTGAAAAATGCTCTACTTTTGTCACTGATTTTATTAAGCTACGTCCAAGTGCCAAATACCACTGCAAATACCTGCAAGTGAACGTCGCATTGACAAATGCTTGTTATGTTTTATAGAAGCTTCTACTGCTAAATAGGTGGATAGCAACTGGGGTCACTCGCCTCTTCCTATGCAAATCACTTCTTCAGATGGTGGGAGGAGTTACTCATTTTCAATTACAAAGAAATAGCTTTCTTATTAAAATGGTCAAATGAAACCGTTTTATAGACAATGTCTTGTCTGTAGAGTGGAAGAAATAAAGCTGCAGACTTTATGGAGTGGTTAAAGATCAAATGAAAAGCTTTAAAAATATATTATTCACCCTCCCCCCCTCTCCCCATGGGGACACCAGATCTTATTTGTTACAAATAATGTTCAGAAACTGCAATTAGTTATATATAAATGCTATTTTGTTGCCTCTCTAATTTGATGGTTTTACAAAAATATATCCTAGACTTTTTCAAACAAGCCAGAATTTTGGTTTAATGCTGATGTCATTCAAGCAAAACTTACATAATTTTCCTCCAGGTCCTGTCAGCTTAGTGCACACAGTATATCAAATTGTCAAAAAAATCAGTCTTTGCTACCAATTTTCTATTGAGCTTTTATTAATGGACTTATACCAGAAAACAAAATGGTAAATATGTGGCAGTTTCCCTGGGTTGATCATCAACCATTTGAGCCCCATATGCCCTGCCCCCAAAACCACTCTCATATTCATAAAATGTAACTTTAGTTTCCTGCGTTCCCATTCCAGCCCTGAATGCAGCCACCACAACTCCCTCCTAATTTATTCTTTTCAGACTGACTCCCTTTGCTGCGGTTCCAAAGCACTTACAAAAAGGGCACTACTACTACTACTACTACTCCAGTACTTCTCCAGAAATGTATAATCCCACAATAATATAAAACTCTGTCCTGCCACTCCTTTGTAATTATTCCAAAACATGCCCACATAGTTTCTAACTCCACTTTTTACCACTCTTGTGACCTATATCCCTTCCTCCACATACCTCCTGAAGTGTGTTCCTCTGTACCTCTCAAAAAGGTTGCATGCATCCCTAAATCTACTCCCTCACCCTTGATATCTGTATTCCTACCTTGCAACCATTCCAGTATTTGCCCACTCACCTCTCACGCCCCTCCCAGAGGTTGTACTCCCACCTTAGCCCAACATTTGTATCCCATCCTTACTGACCTAAGATGTGAGTCCTTTTGTGCATGTCCCAGATTTGTACCATATAATCCTCTACAACCATTTGCACCCCAACCCCATGACTCCTGAAGCTTGTACCCTTCTGCATAGTTCCCCAAACCTGCAACCATTCACAACTCTGCCCCAGCCCACCAAACACAAAATTGATGCTTCCTCCTCACTCCCTTCCCAAAATTTCCACCCCTGCACCTGGAACCTTATAAAGTTTTACCCCTTCCCCACACTCTGAAAACTATTTACCCCTGCCTCCAGTCTCCCCAAGATTTCTACCCCTTCTACTGTATCCCTCCCAAAATTCATTCAATAATCCAGACTCTTACCCAAATGTAGTGTATGGTGGAATGCAATTGTGTATGGAGATCCTTACAGCATAAAATGTTCTGCTGCAGTAATGACGTCGATACTAATGCAGAATGACTTTTCATTCTGCAGTAGTATGGACAGCAGAATACAAGTGACCCCATCAGCGCTTTTGATTGGTCAGTGGTAGGTGCAGAGTCACAAGCATGAGCTGGGTGGTGGGCAGTTGTTAGTGAAGTGTGGGCAGCACAGCAGAGAGATTGGATGCCGAAAACAAAAAAGGTAAGTGTTTCAAGGTTTCTGTTCACCATACACTATATATAATACTGCACGGTAGCCCCAATACACAAAAACACTTTTCTGACTCCTCATTGTTACTTTATAAAATGTCAGGGTAAAATCATGTAATCTAATTGGCTCTTATTTATGTGTAAAATATGGTTTACACATGGTTAAGAAAAAGGACTGCTCAGCAGTGAAGAGTCTGCAACACAGATCAATGGGTATTTGGAACACAGGAATTTCAGTTAGCCCCCTACAGCCAGAACTCATCTTCCACCACAAACACGGCTGCTGCCTTTACACTGTAAAAAATACTTCAACTGGGCCCAAAAATATAACTACCTTAAATAAAAAATAAAACAAATTAATTAAATGCTGTTCTTGATTATCACGCTATCCTTACATACATAAACAAATTAGAAACAATAAGTATTGTTTATAGTTTTCACTAGAACTGTTTCTTTGATGACAGTCAAAAATCCCCGTTCTATCTTTACCTGTTTATCAGGGAACTCTCTTCTTCTTGCCCTGACAGTGAGATAACTGAGTCTCTGGCTGTAACAAAGGCCTTTGTTGTCTGTGAGTACAGTATTTTGGGAGAGAAACATTCTGCCAGTGGAACTGAGCAGAATTTTGAATACATGCATTCTGTGGTAAAGATTCCATGATAAAATTCCATATCTTGAATGTGGAGAACAACAGAGAAAAAAAAACAGGAAGAAGAAAGTATGCAATAATACAATGACATCACCAATGACATCACTTGCAGTGGGCGGAAGGATTATTTTTATCACAAATGCACAAAGTAAGTATTATTTTTCTACATATAAACATGCTTTTCCCAATAGTCAAAAGTAAAAGAAAAAAAGGAGTCAATTTTATAAGTGCAGTAAAGCAGTCAGAGGTGTGTGTAAACCATATTTTAGAGTACGGCCAGCAGCTGAAGTCACTCCAGCTGTTGGCCTTTGTGCCCACTATGCCCTGGCCATGCTGTAAAATATGGTTTACACACACCCCTTTGTGCCTTATTGCTTACATAACATCAAGGACCCTGAGAACAACTTATAATGTATGGTAGAATGCTGTTTAGCATGGAAATCCATGCTCCCATCAGTGTTGTTATGCTGTACTAGCTACGTCATTGTAGCTGTTGTGCTGCACTAGCTTCGTAGCTAGTGCAGCATAACACCTAGAAGGTGGGTGCGCATGCGTAGAAGCTGGGTGTGCATACGTGATTGGGTGACCAGCGATGAGTTAAGAATGGCTGCAGCAGTGAAACAGGCTAGACCAGGTGAAAACTGCACACAGATGTGGATAAACTTAAGTGCAGTCTTTGTATGAGTGACCATACACTATAAAAGACTGTGTATGATTGCTCATACACAACAAGGGTATTTTTCAACTCTCAAGGTTTCCATGGTAATGAGACCTCTCGAGCTGCACTCTTAAGGTCTCCAGTTACCATGGAAACCTCTCGAGTAAGCAGTACCCTTGTTGTGTATGAGAGATCATACACAATCCTCTGTGGTGTAAGAAATCAGAACCTCTCTGTGGCAGAACACACTGGTTCTGCATAGTTGCTCATCCAGTATTTTCTATGTTGGGTATGGACTACCATACACTGTCCTATATGTTTTACTCCATTTTCTGCACAAATAGCAGCATTTGCCAGACCAACAAAAAATGCATTCTTTCTCTACAACCCTCACACAGTTCACATGCCTATCACTACCCCCCTTTAAAATATTAGTACCCTTTACCCCCCACACCACTCCAAAGGTATGCACTATTCCCTGAAGTCTGCACCTCAGCACTTTGTACAGTTTAAGAGGTGAGAGGGTACAGTTTGGGAATTATGCCTATTTCAGCAGGGGTGAAAGTACGAAATTTTAGAGGGTGCAAGTACAACTTTCAGGAGGTGCAAGCACAAATTTCAGGAAGGGTGCAGGGGTACAAGTATAAATTCTGGGATGGATGCAGGGGTAGAAGTACAAATATTGGGAGGGTAAAGTTAAAATTTTGGAAGGTGAGCAGAGGTACAATTACACATTTTGGGAAGAGTGCAGGGGTACAGTTACACATTTTGGAAGGTAATTTTGGGTATGTGCAGAAGTACAAGTACAAACTTTTGTAGTGATGCAGGGGTGCACCTACACATATTGGGAGAAATACAGGGGTACACGTCCAATTTTGATAGGGGTGCAGGACTACAGTTTCACATTTTGGGAGGTGTGTAGGAGTACAAGTAAAAATAGATTCTAGCCGTATTGGTCCTTGCAAAACAGGAGAAGATGGAAGGTTTGATTTCTTTTATTGGACCAACAAGTGTCTTGTACAAAAAGGAGTTTAGGAGTACAAGTACAAATGTTGGGAGGGGTGTAAGTACACATTTTGGGAGGGGTGCAGGGGCGTAAGCACACATTTTGGGAGGAATGCAGGGGTAGAAGTAAACATTTTCAGAGGGGTACAGGTACTAATTTTGGAAGGGATGCAAGTACAAATTTTGTGAGAGGTATAGGGGAACAAGCACAAATTTGGGGAGATGAATAGAGGTGAAAGTACACATTTTGGAAGGTGAATACATGTACAGTATAAGTGCAAATTTTGAAGGGGTGCAGGAGTACAAGTACAATTTTTTATGAGGGGTTCAATGGCACAAGTACAAATTTTGGAAGGTGAATATAGATGTAACTGCAAATTTTGGGAGAGATACAGGGTACAAGTAAACATTTTGGGAAGGGTGCAGGGTGCAAGTACACATTTTAGGAGGTGTTAAGGGAACAAGTACAAATGTTGGGAGTTGAACAGAGGTACAAGTGCACATTTTAGGAGATGAATAGGAGTGCAAGTATAAATTCTGGTAGGTGTGTAAGGGTACAAGTACAAATTTTGTGAGGGGTGCAAGGGTACAAGTACAAATTTTGGGAAGGCTGCAGGGGCACAAGTACACATTTTGGGTGGGGTGCAGAGGTACAAGTACAAATTTGGGGCATAATTACAAATTTTGGGAGGGTGCAAGTACAACTTTTGGGAGGTTAATGGGGTACAAGTACACATTTTTGGAGATGTGCTGAGGTACAAGTACAAATTTGGGGAAGGCTGCAGGGGCACAAGTAAAAATTTGGGGAGGGGTGCAGAGCTACAAGTACAAATTTTGGGGTACAAGTACAAATTTTGGGAGTGGTGAGGGGTGCAAGTACAAATTTTGGGAGTAGTGCAGGGTTACAAGTAAAAATTGTGAGAGGTGAATGGGTTACAAGTATACATTTTGGGAGGTGTGCTGGGGGACAAGTACACATTTTAGAAGGGTTCAGGGGTACAAGTACAAATTTGGGGAGGTGTGCAGGGGTACAAGTACAAATTTTGAGGTACAAGCCCAAATTTTGGGAGCAGTCCAGGGGTACAAGTACAAATTGTGGGAGGTGAATGGGGTTTGATGGTACAGTAAAAGAAGTACATATTTTGAGAAAGATGAATACAAGTATACATTTTGGGAGGTGTGCTGGGGTACAAGTACACATTTTAGAAGGGTTCAGGGGTACAAGTACAAATTTGGGGAGGGGTGCAGGGGTACAAGTACAAATTTTGGGGTACAAGTACAAATTTTGGGAGCAGCATAGGGGTACAAGTACAAATTGTGGGGGTGAATGGGATTTGATGGTACAGTAAAAGAAGTACATATTTTGAGAAAGATGAATACAAGTACACATTTTGGGAGGTGTGCTGAGGTACAAGTACAAATCTGGGAGGGTGCAGAGCTACAAGTACAAACTTTGGGGTACAAGTACACATTTTGGGAGGGGGTGCAGGGATACAAGTATACATTTTGGGAAGGGTGCTGGGGTACAAGTACAAATTTGAGGAAGGGTGCAGGAGTAGAAGTATAAATTTTGGGAGGGGAACGGGAATAATTGCAAATTTTGAAAAGTGTGTAGAGGTACAATTACAAATTTGGGGTATGTGCAGATACACAAATACAAATTTTGGGAAGGATGCAGGGGTATAAGTGCAAATATCGGAGAGTGGTATATTACAAATGTAACCTCCATCTCCTTGTGTCTAAGGATATTAAGATGGTAACTTAGGGGGATGAGGGCACTTGCATCCAGAAACACAGTCCCAGAAATTAACTTGTTACCTGGGTTCCAATGAGAGGTCTTCAGGTGGTGTAGGCATTTCTCAGCAGCAGGGTAACAGCAGCTGTGGGGGCAAGCTCAGTTAACTCCTTCACAAAGTGCCATAATGAAGTCCACTGTCCACTCAGGAGTAAAGGAAAAAAAATGATTTCATTGTGTAAATTTGATCAAGAGACTCCATGGAGCATAGGGCACAAATCAATGGTGTGAAACCTTCTGGGCACAGAGCCTCATACAGTCTGCAGCAAGTTTTGTTTCCCTATAGCTTTCACTACAGTGCTCCCTCAGAATTTAAATGGCTCTGCGAATCCTGGCAGCAACAAAATTTAGTGGGCCAAAAAAGGAAGTACCTTCAATCCTGTGCAAAGTTACTTTTTCATTTGAAATTCTCCAGGCACACAAGCCAAACACTGCCTATGCAGCTGCAAAATTTAGAGTAGCTGGACACACAGTGGTAACTCCCTGTACCAGCGATTCAAATCCAGAGCACTCCAAACACCAATGATCTGCACTAGAAATAAAGACCCTTAGAGAAACAGCCAAGTCCCCTGTATCCAATGACAGTGCAGCTCTGAGTATCCCAGGGCAACATAGCTACTGCAGGGCCCTGGCAATCCTGGAGACCCAGTGTACTTTCCCCTCTTCAACTGTATAGGCTCCAAGAACATCTCCAGCCAGGCTGAAGTGCAACTGGAAAGGGAGCAAGGCTGCCACCACTGTGCTCCCTTCAGCATGGACTGCCACCACTGCACTGCCCCAACAGCCTGGGCACAGGACTTCACTTAAATCTCATCCCTGCAGACGAGGATACAGCACCCGCCTGCACCGCCCCACCATGGTGCCAGAGATCATGAGGTGGGCCACTACCTTGCTTCAAAGTCTTTGGCTCC
Source organism: Neoceratodus forsteri (assembly GCA_016271365.2). Lineage (NCBI taxonomy): Eukaryota > Metazoa > Chordata > Ceratodontiformes > Ceratodontidae > Neoceratodus > Neoceratodus forsteri. The sequence goes on along the minus strand of CM057450.1, from coordinate 650,048,276 downwards.
TAGATGGTGCAGGTGGTCTTCTTACTGCTCTGGACCCCACATGGACTCTCACACCACTACATCTCCACTGGTCTATGAGGTCGGAGGGCCAGGGTGGCAAGTGGCCCACCCCAAATCTTGGCCCTCATGGCCTAACAGCACTCAGGCCAGATCTTCACTCTTCCTCTCCTCCCTGTCTCCCCTTCATGCCACAACCCTCCTTTTTAACCCTCCAGGCTGAGGCCCCCCAAGACAGGGCCCCAGCTCCAGACACAGTGGCTACATCTGACACTAGTAAGCTGCCCCAAAGGAGCTTACACAGATTTGGAAAGGGGTGCAAGGGGTGTACATTTTAGGGGGTGTAGGGGTAGATGCACACATATATGGTGGTGTGGGCTAAAGTACTGATTTTGACAGGGGTGTACAAGATGGGGTTCATATTTGTATGCATGTAGGAGTAAAACAGCAACTTTTAGGAGGGGAGGGTTAAATGTAAAATTATTTTGATGGTACAGTAAAAGAAGTACATATTTTGAGAAAGATGAATACAGGTCTTACATCGGCAGAGGACAGGTTATAATACAAACAGAAAAGGTGCAGGGCATAAGTAAATATTTTGGAAGCGTTAAAGGGCAGTGGTACAAATTCCGTGAGGAGAAGGAGAAACCATTACAAGGAAAATGAATAATATTAAGAGAGTTGTAGAACCTCAGCAAAATAGAGTGAAGCAAAATACAAACTACATTTAGGTTGGTCAGGAAAATGGGGAAAACAAAAATTACATAACCTGAGGAAATTTGGGCACTCCTTCTCTTGTTTAATGCTATCCCCAAATTTTTACTGATTAGCCTGTGAAAGTTACAACATATTTAATATCTTATAGTGTATGGAAGAGTGTGATTCTTAACAGAATTCAAAGAATTCCATGCTTTTGTACCAATGTAGTGACATCAGATTGCTTTTGTACTTCTGAGTACATCACCACACGATAGTACAACAACATAGCATGGCCTAGCACTCCTGTAACCCTGACAGCCACACTGATCTCTCATTTTCTTTGCAGTTTCTTCAGACAGTTGTGAGGTGAAAAACGAGCAATCAGCGATGGCTTACGCTGTATTTTCAAAACCTGCTTATCTATCAACCTACACTTACTTGCAGTAATGACATGTCACAAAATCCTGCATAACAAAAGGGCTTAATTGCCATTGACTTACAATGGCCCCTGCGGAAATTGCAGTATTCTGTGATATTCTGCAGCATTTCTGCGCTTCATCCTAGCTTGACACATCTGTATGTATTTGCAATGCAGTTACACTGCTCCACCCTCTCCATTTGAGATGCAAAATTTAAAATCAGACCATTGCTGGTCAATGTTTCATTATATTTCCAAGAGGTGAATTCAGACCCCCACCTCTAGCAGGAAAGTGCCCATGGCTGCTGATTACAAGTGAAAGCAACTCCCCAGGAAAAGACCCCAAACTCCCTGAAGCCAAGACATGGGGCCAATCAGCCTTCTCTCAAACTTTTCAAGAAAAGCTCCATTGTTGATCACTGTTGCCCATACACTATAAAAGACAATAGATGGACAACAGCGATCAACAATGTGTGGATTCACTTCGCTGCTGTCATGACAACCATAGACCTCTCGAGGTCTACTTGGTTGTCATGACAAGCTCTTAAAGTGACCTCAGAATTGTTGTTCACTATTGCCCAGCCATTATCCTCTATACACTGCATTTAATATTGTTTGAAGTGACAAGTGATTTTTGCAGTGTCACAATCTGATGTACTGTGTTTACTAAGCTGCCAGGGCCTCGATGGAAATCATATAATTATTGCTTAAATTACATCACTGATCACCCAAGATTCCACCAACTGGTCTGGAAATGTCTGAGAGCCTTTTTGTAAAGCCATCAAATAAGAGAGGCAATAAAATAGCATTTATGCACAAACTATTGCAATTCCTGCACTTTATTTGTAATACATATGGCCCGATTGTCCTTGTACTAGCAGAAAGGATTAATTTTTCAAATATATTGTCATTTGATCTTTAATGATATTAGTCTATTCTTTACGCACCAATTTAATAGCAAATCTAGACGTTTAAACTTTGGCGTGATACTGCATTAAAAATAGCAAACAAATACCTTCAGAAAGACAACAGCAGTGTAACCCACTGAATGCTACTTTACTCAGCACCCCTTATTTTAATCACTGGCACCCATACTGGGCACACACTCAAACATTCAGAAATGGTACCACCCCTAACTTTGGGAATGTATACCAGGCTAATTCTTTAGTGATCAAGAAGTGGGGGTATATAAAACATAACCATTGGTATTTACAAACCAGGTCCTGGGTAAAGATTTTTTGCTAGGCATATGCTAGACCTATCTTCCAGAGGGGTACCCAGTAAATCCACACTGGAAGCAATAACATAACTGTCCAGACTATAGCTGAGTTTCTAGAATGGGACTTTATTCAAAATATGTTCTTTAAAGCAAGGGTGGAGCCCCAAGGTTTACAAATCTTGGCAGTTGGAACTTGCAGAAAACCAAAAATCAAACTGTAACTGACAGAAACTCTTCACATTCCCACCGCAGTAGGACATAGGACATTTGCATTTGTATTCGCACTACAGTAGGGACATAGGACACCTGCATTCAGTGGCATCTGTGCTACATCTGAAAATACACTTTGCTAACACTAGTACAATTCTTACATAACCAGTAAAGAAACTGTAACCCACTCCAGGGGGTAAAAATCCTCTTCAGATATTTGGCCATTTGTCTAAAGTAACCAGGTGACCTTACTGAACCTGTTAGTCCTGAACTGGTTCCTCCAGATGGGGCTCTGCCCACCCTTTGCTCCCAAATTCACACTCAGCCATTCTTTCAGAGTTACACCTTAAACATTTTGATAAACCTCTTTAAATGCTATTGAATGAAGACTTGTCATTCAGCGTTCAAAAACACTACCTAGGTAGTGTAAAGGTAAAAGTCCTGAATAGTGTGATATAGTCATATCTCTGGACATCACACACCTCAGTCAACTTTACTTCAAAGACAGTCGTGCACATCTGTACTTACAGGAAAAAAATGTTGTGCCTTCCCTTTAGGCACGGAACACAACAGAACAGGTACTTGCTCCCTCTGGCAAAAAGTCTGATTTCACTCACTGTTAGACATTTCAGGCAGCTTCAAAACATCCTGGACCAAACAGGGAATTGCCTCTTAGATCCATTGACTAGCAGTCCTTTTAACCCCTCCAGGGATGAAAATCAGGAAATCCTGGTGATAAAAGGTCTCTACCACTTCACTTGGCAAGCTGAAAATTTCCAAACTAGACTGAGAAGTCCGATGCCCTAAGCTCAGGGCCCACTGGCAGAGCAGCTCTCACTCCCACACTGTGACCCTCACTCTAAACACTAGCTCCAACTAACTGCCATCTTAACATTCTATCTTCTACCTCAACAGCTGGCACAAGGGTTATGCTGCTGCGAGAGTTCCAAATGAGCTCATCACTTCAGTCTCAACTGAAACCAAGTAAACAGAAGAGTGAGCAGGTGAAAACCCCATTTAACTAGTTAATCACCAGCTGCCTCTCCCTGCCTAGCACTGTTACTGAGGGGATTCTAGTAACCCCAAGGGACTCTGTGGATACAGCAGTAAACACACTGTTAAGAACAGACAGCCTTTCTAACAGCTTCTTAAATGCATACCTGCTATATGGGTCACTTTATTCAAATTATAAAGCGGCTGCTCACAGCTAGTGTCTTTAAACAGTCAATGAATCTGAAAATATTTCAAAGAGAGAGGGCACTCAGCAAAAGTGACAACTATAGCCTATAGGCCAAAAACATTCTGATGTACAACACCCTAGTCCCAAGAGCAAAAGGAACAACTGGAAGGGCACCAATCACATTTGTATCACAATACACTCATTGGGCCAATAAAGCAAAAGTGTATTGTCAAACAACATTAGAAAATATTGGTAAGTAATCATGATGTAGCTAATCTGATACAGAAATCACCAGGAGTGACATTCAATAAGGCTAGAAAGTGGAAGATGCATTGGTGAACAGTCACTACAAGGAACCAGTATCAAACACTAGGTGGCATAAGAAACCAAACAGGGTCTTTAAATGGTATCTTTATAACATGTAGGAAATAAGACACAACTTGTTTCATAGTATGGTTACAAGTCTATGGGCTTATGCTCTTAGTGACTTAATTTATAAATAATACTGAGTTTTCTCTATACTCGTATAAGTGTCCAATCCATGTCTGAAAGCATTTAATGTACCACATGTTACTAGATCTTTAGGGAGGGAGTTCCACATTTCCACCACCCTTTGGCTGAACCATTGCTGCCTTTTGATGGTCCTACATATCTCTTCTTTTAATTGCATCTTGTGAGATATAGTGTTTCATCACGTTTTTGGCTGTGCTTAATCCAGATGCTTCCATAATTGCTCATCTTTTAAATGCTCTGAACACCATACATAAATTGCCTCTGGTTTTCCTATATTTCATTGAATAGAGGTCCAAAGCTTGCAACCTCTCTGAGTATTCCTTATCTCTATGTGATATATCTTTTTGTTAGTCTATGTTGGACTCCTTCAATTTGCTTCATATTGTTAACACTGTTTGTGATATAATTGAGCACATTACCTCAAGTACAGTCTGATAAGAGCGATACAGTGGGATTGTCACCTCTTTACATCTGTGACATGTCTTAGAATGCATCCAGGTAACCTATTTCCCCTTTGGTCATTTCTAGTATGGTCATTAGATGTCATATTATTATTTATATATCATATATATATATATATATATATATATATATATATATATATGCATATACTTAGATCTCTCTCCACTTCTGTGTTCTTTAATTCTGTATTCTTCATAGTGTATTATCATACTTTTTGAGCCCAGGTGCATCACTTTACACTTATCCAAATTAAAATCCAGTCCATGCTCATCTGCCCACACCACCAGATTATCCAGGTCTTCTTGGAGCATGGTTGCTGCTGGCCTGTTGTTATTTATTGCCCCAACCTTAGCATCATTAGCATATTTACATATCCAAGCATTAGTAGATGTCTTCATACTTGTCACCAAGATGTTAAATAACACAGTTCCCAGGACCGACCCCTGGGGACACCACTGGTCACATCTATCCGTTCTGAACTATGGCCTCTAATTATAACTCTCTGTGTTCTTCCACCCAGCCATGATGTAACCCAAGTTATGATGAGTAGATGTTGCTCTAATGTACTTAGCTCTTCAATAATCTTATGGTGTGGGGCAGAGTCAAATGCCTTGGAAAAATTCAAGAATACTATATCAACTGGGAGTCCCTTATCTAACATAAATCAAAAAAATAAATACTCTGTGCACAGTCAGGTAACAGGGTGCAGAGCAGAGTAGCTAGCCCCTTAACTTACAGACAGACCAAGAACAAGCTTTGCACTCCTCTGCAAATGACCACAGAAAAAAACACTGGCTGGACAGTAAACATTCTATTTATTTTCAACACTGCAGTATCAGCATCAGCATAGCAGTTAGAACAGCGTTTCAATGGTCACAATATACAATGACCGCTTTCTCGTGTCCGAGTGAACACTCCCCTGTGCTTCGACCAACTACTCAGTCTTCATTAGGGGGTAGAAATGTGTTTCACATAATCCTCCTTAAATAGCCACAGAGTCAATAACAAAATTAATCACCACTTAGGGAGACCCCTGTCATTACACTGTTTTATACAACAGATACTGACACGTGGCTATGGAGGGATTTGAACTTGTTTGCATCCATTTAATAAATTAACATTAGTGCAACTAATTCTTAAATCAATATAATGGTATTAGCTCATATTACTTAATCTAACTTTTATAGACAAATCATTAGTGGCTTGTTTAAACCATAATATAGATCAAAATGTGAAAAGAAAAACAAAAACAAAAATTTAGAAATATGCAAAAATATATATGATGAACAGAGAAAGACTATGGAACACGGGAAGTTTCTTTAAAAATGAATCAAGCTGATGAACTTTCAACCTCATGGATTACAGTTTGATATTTCTTTAAAAAGGGTATTTAAACTGTAAAAATTAGATATTTACTTTCAAATCTATATTTAATTCTTAGCTATAAAGCCTTTGAACATCCATGTTAATGACATTCAGACACCATGAGTTTCCCACATGAACACAACCCTTATATTTCCCTGTTAAACATCTGTAACTTTAGTCACATTAAGTGGCTCTGTGGGATTCAGACCTAATTTTAGAACATTAAAAATTTCAATTTTCTTGTCACATCTTAATCTGTATATATTTATATGATCCAACACAATCATAATAACTATCTAGACTAGAAAATCTGCAACAAAAAAGGAAAAGAAGAAAGAGAGAAAAAAGAGCCATCAAAAATTAAAAAAAAATCTTAGTGCATAAAACGCTAACTTTTAATTACCCATGACGGAATTTACCATCTATACTTATACACTTTAGCTTCATTAGTGCTTTAAATTACACAATAAACACCTTAGAGGATTTAGCACTGTTTAAGGTTTTGTTAACCTCGTACATATTTATATCCACATTTTTATCAAATTTTTTTCTTCTTTATCAATACATTGTTATCTCATAGAGGAAGCTAGATCGGTGCTAAGGCTGCAGCAGTGATCACACCCGTGATCCTTCTTCTTCGTTTTCAGGTGGATCTACCAGTCCAGACTTTCTTTTGTACTATTATGATGTGGAGAAAAGAGAGGGAGGAAAGTTGACTTCAGTTTGGAACTATAAAATAATAAAACAAAACAAGATAATACTTGGAACGGCAACAATCAAATTATGCATAATCATATTTAGAATCTCCACTTTTTACTTCTTTTAAGGAAGGGTTTAATATCCCGCTCAGTATTTACTCCTTTTGGCTGTAAACTTTGCAAAGTGAAGATCCAAAAGCTCTCTTTCCGCAGGAGTAAATTCAGTCTGTCCCCACCCCACAAGCTACATTTAACTTGTTCAAGGGCAATACATTTTTCTCCCTCAGTGCTGCTGTCATGACTTTCAGTAAAATGTCTAGCAACAGGTTTGTGGACCATACCCTCTAATATCACGGAAATGTTCCTGTATTCTCTGTTTAACTGGACAGATAGTTCTCCTTTGTATAATAAGTTGCATAGGCACCATGTGCGTATATAACATAGGTGCTATTACAATTTAAAAAAGATCTTACATCCACCTTATACGTGCCCATCTAGTTAAAAAGTTTTACCCTGATTACAGTGACCACAAACGTTATACCTGCCACATTTATACATGCCAGCCAGTAGCCGGGTAGCCAATGACCGCTAATATGTTTTATGACTGAAACCTGCTGTGCACCAACTTATCCCTAAGGCTATCTGCTTTAGAAAATGTGATTCTTGGTTTTGATCCCAGTTCTTTTGTCAGTAAGGGTCATTCATTAATATAGGACAATATTTCATAACCACTGTTCCAATTTGTCCTGCTTTGTCATTATACTGGGTGATGAAGTTTACTGAGGGGATCAGGAAGACTCGTGATGATATACCAGATTCTTAATCACAACTGTTGGGAATTGCTTCTCTTTGTAATGGATTCTTATTCGATGTTCTTTTAGGGGTTATCAAAGAATTCCTCTGAACATTATATGTTTTAGCTAGTGCTTGAGTTAGAACTGATTTACTATACCCTCTAGTTTCAAATCTGTGCATCATTTCAGTAGCCTGAGATTCAAAATCCACTTCCTTTCTACAGTTCCTGTGGTTGTACCACATTTTTATCATCAATAAATAAAGTTAGAGCCAGGAAGTCAATATGAGAATGACTGAAGCTATGGGTAAATTTCAAATTCACATAATTGCAATTATTCAACCAGTCCATAGACATGCCAATCTCCTCCTGGATGCCTTTCCATACATATAGCATTTCATCTATATATCTATTCCAACATAAGTATTTTATCAAAATGGATTTTGTATCTATGAAAATATGGAATCCTGTTTCCATGCACCCAAGAAGAGATTGGCATATGTTGGAGCCATTGCTGCCCCTTTATCTAACATAGCACTCACGTTCTCAAAGAACTGAAGCATATTTGTCAAGCAAGATCACCTTGACTGAAACCATGTTATGTTTCGTGACATTAAACCATTGTCCTGGATATGTTCCTGTATGGCATCTTTTACAGTATAAACCCTTCCATTACCTTTCCTATAAAAGAGGTCAGGCTGATTGGACAGTAATTAGTTATGTCCTTTTTATCTCCCTTTTATATATTAGAGTCACAATAGCACATCTCCATTCAGACAGGGTCCTACCCTCTGTTAATGATTTATTCAAAAGTATGGTTAGTGGTCCTGCCAACTGTTCAGCCAGCTCCTTGAGCAATCTTGGGTGAATATCATCAGGACCTGGCAATTTGTTCACCTTCAACCCTTCTAATTTTGTGCATACATCATCGGCAGTTATTTCTTTATTTGTTTGACTGCTTCTGTATTACAACGCTTGCATGCATTTTTTATTCTTAAAGTTCCTGCAAAATACTTATTAAAATGGTTGCCCATTGTTCTTTCTTCAGTGATTAAAGTGCCGTCCACCATAAGTGATCCTATTGTATTTTGTGCTCCTTTAAGCTTCCAATGTAATTAAAAAAAGATTGTTTGTTTCAAGGGTAGAGGTTGCACAATAGGTGTGTAGTTGTATTGTAATAACACATTTAGTAGTGTGGGCACAAGGTCACAGTCTAGTGTCTTTAGTCCTTGGAACTGTAGTTAGCACAGCACATCCACAAACCTGGGAGTGTCTTCGTGCACTTGTACAATGGGTATTACAAGCTAAAATAAGCATTTGTCAATGCTGAACATTGGTTGCTTGTTAAAAACCAGCAGACTTCTTTTTTTCAGAAAGTCACCGAATATAGATTGTGACTAAATGTACATGCACTGTAAACAAATAACATCACACACCTTTAACTGCCTTCAGTCCCCTTCAACCAGTCAATTAATACGCAAGTTGTGGAGCATAGCTCTGTACTTCTGGGTTACTGTGATTATTTCCAAAGATGAACTCCAGAAGTTTGTTTTGACCAGCATTCCCATATAGAAATATTGAGGTTCTGCCTAAGGTGAGTTTAGATAATAACACCCTTTCTCTTGCACAACTGAAATAGTTTTAGGATGACTCCTGGAAACCAATCATATTATGAAGTCAGCACTAAAGTGTTATGAACAAGTTTAAAACAGTGTACCACACCAATGTTTTTTCACCACCTTGCATGCAAACACCACAAATTCAAAACATTTGAAAATAGAAAGCAGTTCCTCACTTTTGGCTAGATCAAAATCTTCAAACTTTCCAACTCACGCCTCAAACAAGCATTTGTCAATACTGAATGTTTCCTACCATGGTATATGCAGCGGGATGTATTGTGTTAGAGGGGAATGGGTAAGGGAGGGTGCAGGGCAAACAGTACAAAAAGGGAGGGAGCAGGAGAGTGTAATTGGATGCCAAGATGGGGAGTGGAGAATGCAGGGTGGACATCATGCAAACAGAGGGAGCGGTAGGGTTTAACTGGATGTCAGGACGGGGAATGGAGAATGCAGGGTGGATATCATGCGAAGAGAGGGAGCTGTAGGGTTTAACTGGATGTCAGGATGGGGAATGGAGAATGCAGGGTGGACATCATGCGAAGAGAGGGAGCGGTAGGGTTTAACTGGATGTCAGGACTGAGGGTATGGGGCAGACAGCATGCAGAGGGAGGGAGTTGGAGGGTTTAATTGGATGCCGGGATAGAAAATGGAAGGTGTGGGGAAGGACAGCACAAAGTTATGTGAGTGTCTAGGAAAATGTCAATGAACCTGTGTAACATGGCCATTTGTAGGAATTTTTTCTCCAAATTTTCAACATGGGCTTTTCAGTACCACACCTCATGAACACTGGCAGTGTTGTTTACTTAATCAGTCCTAAAAGGTGATTTTGCACAGCAACCGCGCAACTCCTCGGGAATGAAGGAGGCAGTACAGCACAGTGGTTTAAGGCTCTGAGCTACAAACCTGGAGACCTGGGTTTGAATCCCACAGCCCCCACTTGCATACTGTGTGATCCTGAGCAAGTCACTTAACTTCCTTGTGCTCCCAGGTTGCACCTGTAAAACAAGCTTTCAGCGTAGTGTGTCTCTCCTGGTAAAACAAAGGTAACTTTGTGCCAGAGAAACAAAAAACACGCTTCGGCAGGATGTGAAAAATGAAAGCTGTACTGTCATGAGGTGGCATGATAAAAGTGTTTGTTGAAAATTCAAAGTGAAAATATAACAAATTGGCAAAGGTATGAACCTGCATAGAAACTGTGCAAAACATTCTTGTATCGCAGCCATTTTGTAGGTATTTTTGCACCAAATTTTCAACATGGACTTTTAGGACCTCACCTCATGAATACTGACACTGTTTTTTCGTTACTAGGTCCCAAAAGGTGATTTTGTGCAGCCACCACACCATTCTGTGCCACTGTTGCTTAAACACATTTTGGGCAGGATTTGAGAAATGTCAGCTGTACTGTTCATCAGGTGGTTTGAAAAAATGGCTATATTGAAAATTTGGAGTGAAAATATTAACAATTGCCAAAGATATGCATGTGCATAGCAAAATTTCAATGGCCATGTGTAACTCTGGTGTATTCTTGTATTTTTGAACCAAATTTTCAACATAGGCTCTTTAAGACCCTACCTCATGAACACCGCCACTGTCATTTCACTAACTGGTCCTGAAAGGTGATTTTGTGCGGTGACCATGAAACTCTTCTTGACTGATTAATGAGATGACAGTGACAGTGTTCATGAGGTGGGGTCCCAAAAAGGCTATGTTGAAAATCTGGTGTAACAACTCAAGAAATAGGCTGAGATAGCAACATAAATTAAAAACACCATTGACAGCCCTTATATGGAGCTTACCTTGATTCTTCAGTTGCAGTTCAGCTTTGAAGACTGCAGATGTGTCTCGCTCCACAGAAGATGCCAGCCACCAACCTCCAGAGGTAAGTATGGGGTAAGGGAGGTGCAGGGATGTGGATGTGCAGAGGGAGGGTCAGGATGGGGGAGGGGGATGGGGAGGTGACAAGGAACCGTTTGCTTTTTTCAGGTAGACAAAAAGACATTGGGGCACTGTTTTTATGTTCGCTTGAGCGCATGCGCAAGGCACGTTTTGGGAGAGTAGCACACTTTGGAGGTGTGCTTCTCCCTTGCAATCCACTGCTCAGTTGAGCAGGCGTGGCGGTCCTGCACCAATGGGTGCGGGAGCTGTGTATGACAGCGGTGGTCTTCACTTCAAAGAAAACCACCGCTGTCATACAGAGCACCGCATCATGCCGCCCCCCCCGCGTCACGCCGCCCCCTCTGCATCACACCGCCCCCAAAGCTTTAGTGCCATGCTGGGAGCCCACCCCAGTGTGGCAAACGTCCCACGTTGTCAGCCGATGGGGGTGCCCAATCCCCGCCGGCTCCACAGCCCCCTGCCATCTTCTGCCATGCTGAGAGCCCACCCCAGCGGTGGCAAACGCCCCTGTCGTCAATTGTGAAAAAGAAAAACCTGTAAATTAAGCCATCCAAGCAGTCTCCTGCCCCCCTCCCACAACCCGCACCCACCACTGCGCACCGTGCCTCACCACACCCCCTCACCCCATGCACACCTCCGAGCTCAGCGATGATCTTCGGTGGACCGGGAACCGTCTGCACTCTTCAAGCTGACCGCGAACTGAAGAAATGCCGGTAAGCTGTATAATGGGCTAGATAGGGGTTTTCAACTTTATTGCATATCTCAAGCATTTTTTGAATTTTGCGCAAATTTTCAACATGGGGTTTTGGGACCTCATGAATGACGTCACTGTCATGGCGCTATTCGCTCGAAGGGTGATTTTCAGTCATGTGCAGTCACTGCACGAAATCACCCTTTTGGCCTGAATAATGCCATGACAGTGACATCATTCATGAGAAGGTCCCAAAACCCCATGTTGAAAATTTGAAAAATTCCAAAAAATGACTGTTTTATGAGCGTGCATTGCGCAGTTCCTACGCATGCTCATAAGTTCGCGAATGTTCAATATTTTCACTCCAGATTTTCAACATTGCCATTTTACCACACCTCCTTATGAGCAGTACAGCTGTCATTTTTCACATCCTGCCCAAAACGTGTTTCCGCCCATGTAGCGCACAATGGCGCAGTCGGTGTGTGAAATCAATGTATGGGATGCATTAAGAAAATCACGGTGACATCGTTCATTAGCAGAGGTCTTAAAATGGCTATGTTGAAAATTTGGTGAAAAACTCCTAAAATGACTGTTTTACGGCGTCGTTGCTTCATTCCTATGCCTTCATGATTATGTAATTTTTAATATTTCCACCCAGATTTTTAACATTGCCATTTTACCACACTCTTGGCGTAGTACAGCTGTCATTTTTCACATCTCACCCAGAACGAGCTTCGCCCATGAAGCGCACAATGGCGAGTTGGTGTGTGAACTCAATGTATGGGATGCATTAAGAAAATCACAGTGACACTGATCATGAACAGAGGTCTTAAATGGCTGTTTGGAAATTTGTGAAAAAATTCCTTAAAATGACTGTTTTATGAGTCTGCATTATGAGTTCCTATGCACGCCGTAAGTTTGTGAATTTTCAAGATTTTCACTCCAGATTTTCAAAATTGCCATTTTACCACACCTTCTCATGAGCAGTACAGCTGTCATTATTTTCACATCCTGCCCAAAACATGTTTCCGCCCATGTAGTGCACAATGGCGCAGTCAGTGTGCAAAATCAATGTATGGGACACATAAGAAAATCACAATGTCACTGTTCATGAGCAGAGATCTTAAAATGGCTATGTTGAAAATTTGGTGAACAAATTCCTAAAATAACTGTTTTCTGGCGTCGTTGTGTGCAGTTCTACATGCGCTTCGTAGTTCTTGATTTTCAATATTTTCACTCCAGATTTTCAACATTGCCATTTTACCACACCTCCTATGAGCAGTACAGCTGTCATTTTTCACATCCTGCCCAAAACGTGTTTCCGCCCATGTAGTGCAGAATGGCGAGTCAGTGTGCAAAATCAATGTATGGACACAGTAAGACAATCACAGTGACACTGTTCATTAGCAGAGGTTTTAAAATGCCAATGTTGAAAATTTGGTGAAAAATTCCAACAATGACTGTTTTACGAAAAAGTGCTGTTCAGTTCCCCACGCATCAGGTTTGTGAATTTTCTCAATATTCCACTCCAGATTTTCAACATTGCCATTTTACCACACTTCCTTATGAGTGCATAGCTGTCATTTTTCACATCCTGCCCAAAACATGTTTCTGCCTATGTAGCGCAGTGGGGGTAACAAAAAGTCATGCTGAAAATTTATTGTGCAAATACCAGCAATCGCACAGGGCATTAGGGTAAAGCACCATACGTGCCAAACACCACTGCAAATACTTGCAAGCGAACGTTCGGCATTGACAAATGCTTGTCTTTTCTTATTACAGGTACACTTGTAAATGATTTTTGGGGACACTGGGAGTGGGCTCCCCAGTGTCCCAGACTATGGAGGGAAATAGATATGGGGACACTGGGAGTGGGCTCCCCAGTGTCCCAGACTATTGTGGGGGATATAGATATAGGGACACAGAGAGTTTGCTCCCCTGTATCCTGGACTATTGGAGGGGTACAGACATGGGGACACTGGGAGTGGGCTCCCCAATGTTCTGGACTTTTAGGGGGTACAGATATGGAGACACTGGGAATGAGCTCCTCAGTGTCCTAGACTGCAATGGGTGGGAGGAAATAACTGGGACACTGGGAGTGGGCTCCTCAGTATCCGTTAGTGGCAGCCGGTGGTGGTGGGGTTTGTATTGCTGAGATGGGATTGGACACCCTGTTGTCTTTAAGAAAACTACTCTGCGGCTAATGTTGAAGCCTTTGGGGTGGTGAGCAGAGGGAGAGGACAGGATGAAAGCCGTACCATGGCTGCTGTTGAAGCCTTTAGGGAGGGCAGAGGGTGAAGAACAGCATCGTTACAGAGCACTCACATCACCACTGCCACCTCTGGCTCACTCCCAACTGCCACGCACGCACTGCCATCAGCTGACCTGGGCTCATGCAGATCAAGGACCAAAGCCCTCTCTGATTGTGGAAGCTTCAGTCCTTTGAAGTGCATGACCATTCCAGCCCACCTAGCAGAGGATTGTGTCAGGACCACACTGGTAGTAATTTGAGCAAGCGACCAAGCCATTTGCAAGTCCCTGGTTTTGTTTACTGTAATGAGCTCAGCAGTGACCCCCCCAAAATCCCGTATTGCAACAATACTTTTAAGTATGCATGCAACCAATGTAAAAACGAGAAAAAGAAAGATACAACTGTTGGCAGTACAAAACTAGAGGGAGTAATATTTGAAACAAGAACATGAGACTTTTTTTATTCTGTCAGGTTGGAGTTTCTTGAAACACTTGAAACCATCCCTGGAAACAGATGAATAACTTTAACAGTGTAATTTGCTAGGGATTCAGAGCTGTGACACCAGCAAAGTGCTCTGAGAGAGTAATGTTGAAATTGTATCAAGAAACCCCAACCAAATTGTGTGATTGTGCTCCGATAATCAAACACCGATCACTATTCACTAATGGGGCACAAGGTACATGCCAAAGGTGCACACCGCACCTGCATAGCTCTGCAGTCCAGACAGGTGCAGTGTGCATGATATTCATGACCGCAAGCACCTGCAGGGCACCTGTCTGGGGCCCCACCCCCCCTGGTGCACAGGTTCATGGGGGGGTGGCCCAGTGCAGAGGGGTGAACCCAGACAGGCATCTAATGGGATGCCCAACCCACATCCTGCAATAGATCCCTTGCGCCCATGGGGCAGTCATGCATTGGAGGTGCGGATCAACAAAAATACAACGTATTGGCTCTCACCCGAATGGCTGCCTCAGCCCTCCCCATCTACCTAGTGGGCTGGGGAACTCTGTGCCTTTCTCCTCCTTTTCTCTTAGAAGTCCTTGCCCAATAACAAGGCTGGAAAATATAAGATGACACTGGGTTTTCTTATGCATCTTGTAGTTCCAACTAGCAATGTTTCATGTTCTGTTCATTTCACACATGTGCTACCGTTCATTACTTTGTTTCTCAGGGAATGGCAGAAATGTTGCACAATGCCAACAGCTTTTTCTGTCTTTGGCCACCATGTCAAAATCCATCAACCCTTAAACAAAACTGGCAGCTATTGCTCAACCCCACCACTGCTACTCCTTCCTCCCAACCTAACCATTAAACAAAGTGGCAGCAGGTGCTCCATTCTGCTACCGGTATCTCCTACCCAACTGAGGCATTACACAAAACCAGCAGCAGGTGCTTAAAGCCACCACTGGTATCCTCCTCCTGCCTGACACAGCCAGCAGACAAAACTGGTGGTGGGTGCAAAACCCTATTGTCAGTACCTCCCCACCTGATGCAGCCAGTACAAAAAAGCAACAGTGGGTGATCAGTGCCACTGGTATCCATCCTACCACCTGTTAATTAAAACTGGTAGCCAGTAATCAGTACCACTGCTGGTACCCCCCCCCAACCAATCACCTTTTCAATAAAACCTGCATCAGGTGCTCTGTCCCACTGCAGATATCTCACCAAACCCCTGCCTGACCCATCTCTTAAATCTGACACTGAGGTGCCCAACTCCAGTGCCACTTAACACCTTGTACTGCTGTATGAGACACTTGGTTGCCCACCCTGGTGTCACCAAACAACTCCTCCAACACTGGAGTGTCCAATTCCCGGTGTTGGAACCTGTAAACTTCCCTTGATATTCTTCATTTCTTTGTTTAAAAAAAAAATAAAAAGAACAAAAATGTCCTTCAGTGTCTTCTGGACTCCCCCATGATCCCACCACCCACTCGACTTCTCTCAGCACCCACCACCACATCCCACTCACACCTCACTTACCTCTCTATGGTCCAACAATGCAATCCAGTCATGACCGCCGATGCTCCTCTCCCTATAGTGCCCAGTCACAAACTAAATGATAAAAAGAAAAATCTAGTTAATGGCTTTTTAAGGCATTTTGAACTTTTACACGTAATTAGAAATTGTTTAATGTTGTTATACACTAACATACTAAAATGCCAGCAGAATAGGCCTAACGGTCTTTTGTGTCTGCTCGTTTGGTCAGCCCCCACCCTGGGTGCTGACCTTGCTGTCTCCTCGCCTTCTCTGGCTTCTCCCTTCCCAGTTCCGGATATTCTTGCTGCATTGGATTTTGCTTCCAGAACCCTTCCCCTGTACCTGTCCCACCCCCTCTTGAACCCCTCCACTGTCTCTGCCTCCACCAGCCCCCTAGGCAGTGCATCCCATGACTCCCCCACCCTCTCCAGTGAAGTAGCACCTCCTCCCTTTCTCCCTGAATCTTCCCCCTCCAGCTTCCACTCAGCGCCTCTAGTGGCCCCTCCTCCTTCCTTCGAAGCACCCTGACTGTTCCTCCCTATTTACCCTCTTCATGTACCTGAAGACCTCTATCATGTCCCCCCGGTCCCTTCTCTCTTCCAAAGTGTACATATTTAGCTCTTCGAGCCTCTCCTCATAGGTCCTGTCCCCCAAGCCCCAAATCATTTTGGTTGCCCTCCTCTGGACCCTCTCCAGGAGGTTAATGTCCCTCTTTAAGTGTGGCCTCCAAAACTGCACGCAGTACTCAGGTGCGGCCTCACCAAGCAGTTATACAGAAGGAGTATCACTTCCCTCCTTCTGGAGGTGATCCCCCTAGCGATGCATCCCAGCATCCTGTTGGCCTTGGCTGCTGCCCTCCTACAAGTCTCAGGGTTGTTCATCTTGACATCCACCACCATCCCCAGGTCCCTCTCAGCCATCGAGACTTGTAGCATTTCCTCCCCAGGGTGTACACTTGGCCCGGGTTTCTGGCCCCCAGGTAGAGTACCTTGCATTTTCCTGCATTGAACCTCAGCTTCCACTTTCTAGACCATCTTTCCAGAGCCTCCAGGTCCCCTGTGAGGGCCATCCTCCCTCCTCCCCATCCACCACCCCCCAGTTTCGAGTCATCTGCAAAGAGACTCATCTCACTCCTGATTCCTGTCCTTATGTCAGAGACGAGGCATTGAACAGAAGGGGCCCAGGACTGATCTGTGGGACCCCACGAATGACCTCCTTGGGATGGAGACTATCCCGCCAACTCACGACCCTCTGGGTCCGGGTCCTGGAGCCAATTGCCTATCCATCTGATCATCTGGTTCCCCACCCCATTTCTCCCAGCTTATCCAACAGGCCCACATGAGAACAGAGTCAAATGCCTTGCTGAAGTCTGAAAGAGGACGTCCACTGGTCTACCCAGGTCCAAGGCACTCTCCCCAGTCATAGAACTCCACCAGGTTTGTCTGACATGATTTCCCAGGATGAATCCATGCTGTCTATCATCCAGGCACCCTGACTATCCAGGTCCCCCCTAGCCTCTCCTTGACAATGCCCTCCATCACCTTGCCCACCACTGATGTCAGGCTGACAGGCCTGTAATTCCCTACCACCTCCCTTGATCCCCCTTGTGGATAGGCACTATATGTGCCACCTTCCAGTCCTGGGGCACCCACCTGTCCTCAGAGATGGTGAAAGCTCTGCCAAGGCTTTCCCAGGACATCCAGTAAAGTTCCTTCCAGCACTCTGGGATGTAATTTTACCGCCCCGGTGCTTTCTCCATCTTAAGGAGCTGAGGCTTCCTCACTCTCTCTGCTGTGATTTCCACTTCTGGTACCTCTTCTCCCTGCTTAGCCCTCCCCTCCTGCCAGTGATGCCTCCCCTCTCCCCAGACCCGCCGATCGGTAAGGGTCCCCCCCTCCTCAGTGTCTCTGTCTCCTCCCATGTATGATGCAGCACCCCCAATTTCCTTGGTGAAAACTGAGGTGAAGTACTCATTTAGTACCTCAGCCTGCTCCCCCGGGTCTTGTGCCCATCTCTCCCCTGATTTAATCCTGCTAATCTGCCCCTTCACCCTTCATTTTTCCCCAGTGCATCTAAAGAACCCCTTGTTCCCTCTCCTAATTTCCCTGACCAGGTTCTGCTCCTTCCTTGCCTTAGCCGCCCTCACCACCTAGTGGCCCTTCTAGCCATCAGCTCGTACTCCCCTCGATCCCTTTCACTCCTTGAGCACTTGAATTGCTTATAGGCTGCCTTCTTTCCCGTACCACCTCCTGGACCTCCTGGTCCACCAGCAGGGTTTTGGGGCCCGCATTTTCGTCTTACTCTTGCAGGTGCTGGTAGCATCCTGCACCCTCTTCTGATGATTTCCCACCTACTATCAGCGTCCATGTCTGACCCAATCCCATACAAATGCTCCTTAAGGATCCTTCCATTTCCTAAAATCCGTCCCTTGAAGTCAGTTACTCCGCCTTGTGCAGCCTTCTCCCTCTAGGGTCCAGGCAGAACCAGACCGTGGCATGGTCACTCCCCGCCAATGGGTCCCTTACCTCCAGGCCCCCAATCTGGTCACTGTCTGCCAGGACCACATCCAGTACCCGTGCCTCCCTGGTCGGTTCCCTCACCTGCTGAGTTAGGAACGCGTCTTGAAAGACATCCAACAACCTCTGTTCCCCAGTCACAGAGGATGTCATAGTCTCCCAGTCTGTTCCTGGCATGTTTAAGTCCCCCAACACCACCACCGTTCCTCTGCCCAGTCTGCAGTGTCTCCCAACATCTGCCACCAGACTGTCCTCCAGCTCCTCCGCCAGGGCAGGGGGTCTATACACCACTCCTATTTTTACTCTCTTGCCCCCCCTTGTTATCAAGGTGACCAAAATCGCCTCCACAGTTCCCTCCACCTCCTCTACTCCCCCTATGCCAATGCAGTTTTTGACTATCATTGCTACCCCTCCTCCCCCTTCCTCCCCCTGTCCTTCCTGAACATAGTGTAACCTCCAGGTTCAGGTCCCAGTCATGTCCTGTAGTGGCTAAAGTCTCAGTGACTGCTGCCACATCCACTGCTCCCTCAGTTAGCATCGCCTGGAGCTCAGGCATTTTATTGCCCAAGCTCCTGGCATTTAGCAGGACTACCTTCCACCCTTTCCCTATAGTTCCATTTCCCCTGCTCGTGTTCCCATGGGGATTCTGTTTTCCCCTGGTCTGCACTTTGCCAGTCGGCCTTTTCCCGCAATCCTCCAGCTCCCCAGGGGGGTGGAGACAGAGTCCCTCCTTTATCGGCACCCCCTTGACAGCCTTTTCTCCCATCCCTCCCCCCTTCACAAGTTGTTATATCAAATTTTAAAGATAGCCTTTTTTACTCCACCGCATGAACAAGACAGGTGTCATTTTTCAAATACCCTCACAGTCACGTCTCAAAATGGTTCTGCAATGCTGATTCGACAACTTTGTGGTCAACCAACTTTTCATCGATGGCTCTGTGTCGGCAGCAATTGTGGCTTGCATAGAACTGTCCACTCTTGACTTAATTTTCTTTTAGGGGCTTTGCCCCCGGATGCTGCCGCACCCCTGTAATTAAACAAATAAACTCCGAGTTAGAGCTGATTCGGGGAGGGGGTGCAAGACCCCCCAGAAAGCAGTGCTGGGTCCAATGGTGACAGTACAGTGACCTGTTAATGTTGTTGCTGTACTGTTGTTCATGGTGTAGGTGTCGCTGAACGATTGGTATACACTCAACATTACCTTTCAGACAAGATTTAAAAAATTCCACCTGTCTTGATCATAAGGTGGGTTCATAAAAAGATTTTGTTGAAAACGTGGGGTCAAAAATGTCAAAAAATAATGAAGTTATAAAGAAACATTGACATGTTTCAATGTTTACACATAACTTTACTGTTCTTCCAGATTTCAACCCAACATTTTCAATATAGTCATTTTTTAACCCTACCTCATGAACATGACAGGTGTCATTTTATAAAAAATCCTGCTCAAAACATCTTTTCACGTTTATGCCACAAAATGATGTCTTGGCTGGGATTTCATAAATTACACCCATCCTGTTCATAAGGTAGTGTCATAAAAAGGCTATGTTGAAATTGTGGGGTCAAAATCTCAAAAAAACAACAAAGTAATAAACAAATGTTTGACATTTGTCAATGTTTACTCATAATATTGCATTTTTTTAACTTTTTGAACCCACATTTTCAACATAGTCACTTTTTACCCTATCTCATGGAACATGGTAGGTTTAATTTTCAAATCTCACCCCCCCCAAAAAAAAAACTGTTTTTGCAGTTGTTTGGAAAAATCATATGTCAAGTGGCATTTGATAAATGACACCTGCACATTCATATGCTGAGATAATAAAAATATTATCTTGAAAATTCAGTTTCACAATCTAAGAAAACGTTTTATTTAAATCTTTTCATTTTCCAATCATGACAGTTTCACTACTTCTGGTATTAATTTGTTCATTTTAACTGCTACACTACCAAAAATATTGTTGCTTTAAGATGTACTACAAAGTGCCTCAATAAGACTGCCAGAAAAACAATAGCTGAACAACTGATTTTTGCCTTCCCTTGAATATGGCAACCTAATATATCAAACAGCGAATAAGAAAATGTTGGATAAGCTGGACAAGCTACATTACAACATAGTCAGGTTCGTATTGAGTTATAACTTTAATACCCACCATTGTGTTTTATTATCTAGATTGCAGCTTGTAACTGGTTGCCAAGGATACTACAATGCTCACTGACAAGAGAGTGTGACATCCATACTGATGCAGAACGAAAAGTCCTTCTGCTGCACCGCGGACGTCACTACTGCAGCAGAACATTTTTAGACAGACTGATTTCAGGTTTGAATGACGTTCTAACATACACTATAGTTTAATTCACAACCCCAAACATTACATCACATGTTGCATTTAACAAAGATAAGCATCAAGTCTGTGAACTAGACCGATCAGTGCACAAAAACAAAATGAACCCCGCTACATGCAAAACAAAGTTTGGAGAAAATAAACGTGCAGTTCCAGGCAGCACTATCCTGGAATAACTTACCTTTTTCAGTTTGTACTATTACATCTCACAGTGTTTTTGCTATTGTACTGGAAAATTGTTTTTCTTTTCTTTGCAATTGTTGAGTCTTTAGTCTCCTGTGTCTCTAATCATTGTATAACTAATATGCAGTCAAATGTGATATGGTGTGAATTATGTTATAATTTGTAATGTATTACATTTTTATGTCTGCGTGGAGAGAGCTCTGCAGACATTGTGCAATCATATAATCTCAGAATAGCACTGTGAAAGCACGTGACCAGACCGCTGTCCTGTGTTCTTCCACAGTGCTCTGGCAGTTTCCAGTGGTTGTGTTTATGTGGCCTTATCCATCTGCCGGCCACATCAACACACCCGCTTTGGGTGGCACTTCTTTTTGTTTCCGCAACTGCGGAAGTGGTGGGTGCCAAGCACAAGATGGCTGCTCACTCGGACTGTGCAAGCATGAGTATCATGCATGTGCAATTCTATAATTGCCACCATCTTGTGAATGACATACGCTGGTGCTGCTTCTAATGCCGTTCTTCGGCGGCACTCCTCATGGCATACTTGTGCAGGTGCTCCTAAAAGCTTTGTGCAGTCATATCAGCTCTGACCAGAGCTAGTTATAGTAACTGATCTGTAACACACACAGGACTGTCTTGTAAACAGGGACTTTTTCCCTAATGAAATGTTTATCACTGAAAAAAATAAAGATTCTTTCTTTCTTTCTTTCTTTCTTTCTTTCTTTCTTTCATCTATCTATCTATCTATCTATCTATCTATCTGTCTATCTATGTCCAACAACCACACAGCAAATACAAGTAAGCAAACATTTGGCGTAGCCAATGCTTTTTTTTTCCACTATGTCTTGCAAGCTGGTTTTATAAACAAGAGTGTTTATATTGCCTTCACAAATTGTAGTGAGAAATAATGTGACCTTCTGGGAACTGAACCTAGATCACCAAAATACAGTTTCAGTGCTCTACCAGTGAGCTATAGGATCACATGATTAGACCTGGGGTTCCTGGGTAACTTCCCTTCTCTGCATATCCTGCAACTAAGAACAATCAAGACAACAGTCAGATATAAGGTGCAATATTAGTCACTGCTTAGCAACTGAATCGCAAATTGTAGTGAAAAAGAAATAATATGACCTACTGAGTGTTAAAGCCAGGTCCACATTTTTTTCAATTCTATTTCTTCACATTCCCCGGGGGGGGGGGGTCCCCCCAATTGGCACCTGGACTGTTTTGGCATCTTCCACCAGGCTGCCCAGCTGTGTGGTCCATAGGTTGCACCCTATGGTGGGACTCCCCAAGGTGGCTGAGGGGAGAAACTGAGATCAACCAGTGGTCCCAGCTGAGGCTTACACCTCGGGCATCATTCGGGAGATGGTCAGGGGAGCTCCATGGACAGGGGTGTTTCTATGGTTACCCCCAGGAGTGTGGCCATGCAGTGTCGTCAGTACGAGACAGGTGCATTCCTGCACCTGTCCCACAGACATTTGCCAACAATCCGCTGAGTCTAGTGGTCCTGGCTACAAGACACTTAGTCTCCACTGGGTGTCACTAGTGTGCTAGGAAGCCACAACCCCTCCCCCCCGGAGGTGGAGAGCTGTGCCTGGAATGCTAACCAACCTCCCCCAGCCGACTCTTTCACACACCATGCTCACTACTGAATATGGGTCATCAGCACAACAAGAGGTAATGCAACCACTGTGCCCATGGGCCAGCCAGGTCCACAGTTTGAGATTCAATTGCTAAGTAGCGGCTAATACTGCAACAAATATCTAACTGCCATCTTTTGATTGTTCCTTGTTGAAGGGTATGCAATACCAGAGAAAGGAAGTTGTCCAGGAACACCAAGTTCAACCATGTGAACCTAGACCACAGTGGTAGAGCCCTGGGTTGGAATTCTGGGGGTCTGGGTTCAGTTCCCAGTACGGCACATTATTTCCCACCATTATTTGTGATTCAGTTGTTAAACAATGATTAATACTACACAAAACATCTAGTTGTCATCTACTGTACATTTCTTCGTAAACTTGCCAGATTGAATCTGACTGCTAAACACCTAGTATGTCATGAGTTGCTCATAGAATGGGTTTAAGATAATATAATGATACAATTCAGCAATGTGATTACACTTCTGACATAACATGGTTTAATGCCTACATTGTAGATTAGTCATACGTAATACCATTCTGTTGCTATGGAAAACACTTTGTTTTTAACAAGATCTTCCTGAGCCTGCATAGGTCAGGAATGACAGTATCTCTTCGATCAACAGGATGACTGAGAGCTATGCAGGGGAGCTCAAGTGCAGGTGGTCAACATTTTAACAGCAGTATGGACTTTCCTGGTTTTCTACATTTCTTTCTAGGTCCCTCCCACCACCCCAAGTGGTGCTGTGCTATGCCTTTAGTGGCGACATACACACACACACACATATGCACACACACACACACACAATGAATCACTACAGTGAAGCAAACTCTCTGGCATGCAACAGGGGTTCCTGTGGCTGGACAACTTGGTGCTGCCCCTCCTTGGCTGGGGAGCAGTGCCATGCAGTTTTGCAAACCTTGCCTCCATGGCCACCCAAGCCAGTACCCAAGACCAGTCCCAAACCCAGATCACTGGTGCAGTGGTTCAGTGGAGCAAACAGGAAGTGATTGCACTCCAGAGTGAGTGAAATCCCAGTGTCAGTGAGGTAAAGACAATGTCTTTTTTTTTTTTTACGGATGTTATTTCTCTCCACAGGAGCTCCGCCCCCGCACTCCACCGTTCCTCGGCACCATCCCCGGACATGAGACACCCTCCCTTCCGACCCTGTGACTTACCCTTCACGGCAGGGGTGGTGTGGGAGATCTCAACCAATCAACGGGTCCATGCCAGGAGGCTCCTCCGGGAATGGCGCCGGGGAACGACGCTCATGCTGCGGGCTCCATTTTCTCGATTTTCTTCCCAGGCAGGCATGGCGTGCACAGCGCCAGCGACTGAGTGCGCCGCGCTCCCGTGTGCACACTGGTCAGCGTCTGCCATGCCCGCCCCTCTTTGCGGCTGCGTGCTGTTGATCCCAGCCTCCGCTGAGGTCAGGCAAGCACCGCTGCCTAAATCCCCCAACCGGAGATGGAGCAGTCCTCCGGATGCTCAATCCATCTCCTCCCCGCTGATCCCGTAACCCGCTGCTCGCTCCCGAACACGGACGCTGGCGCATCCAGCGGTGTAGCCAATTGTACGCCTCAACCTCAGCGCCCACCGGCTGGCAAGACAATGTCTTTAGCGAAGCAGTCTCCTCAGCAATGCAGAAATGTTATTGCTGAGTATTATTGCTAATACACAAGTGCTACATGCACAAACACAGTGGTGCTGAAACATACAAATTAATCCTAAACATAGACACACTGAACGGTAGCCACCATCCAGGTACCCTGGAGCACTGCTGATGCACAGCCTTAATCAACAGGTTCCATGCAGTAGGTCACTGCACTGCCAGTGTGCCAGCAGTGAATTCCTGCAGAGAGAAACGTTCCCTGCCCATCGCAGGGATCTCTGTGACTTTGGAACCTGGCACACCTCCCAGAACCGGGTTATTAGTGCCTGGATGAAACCGCACATGAAATACCGCACAAGGAATAGCATAAATGGGAATAATGCGGCAGGTTTTTTTATAGCGTGAGGTAAGGACCGCTACTCCTGTCACTTTATAGTATCATGCAGTAATGTGAAGGATGCTGCCAGGGCAATACTTGGTCAAGCTGCTCCCATGGTGGAGTGGACAGAACTCCTGCCTCTGGCAGTGTTGGTTCTCCCCAGATCCCACTGTATTGCAGCATATTATTTAAAAAGAAAACAAGTTTTCCCCACTCCGGGGATTCCTTTTACCCTGAAGTCCACAACCCCCCAGAGTTGATAATAATAAGTCCGAGAGTGTGTGGGGGGGCAGATCCCCCTACAATATCAAAGACATTATTCCAGTGTGCATGTTGCTGTACTGGTCAGCATCTTGTGCTGACCTTATTTTGCCGCACCCTTATTTGCATGCGGGAATTTTGATGTGTGCTGTTATTTCCACAACATTATGACCACATGCCCACCCCCCACCCCCACCTAGGAGTGCTGCCGTGTGGTAGTGCTACCCCAGTCTCCATAACTCCATTACTTCATGCCTGCTCACAAGTGGCCTTTGAAAGCCTGCAGTCTTTTTTCAAGATGTCCTCCGAAAATTAAATTCGACTAGAACAAATGTTATGCTGCTTGGGACAGCAGGTAAATTAAGTGATCCTAGTAATAACCAGATGGTTTCACATACATCAGATGGAGATAGACTAGAGCAGGCAAAATGGTACCAATACCTAGGATTCTGGATACACCGACAGGATCAGAAAACTTACACGTAAACAACTTTAAAGTACATTACAGAGATATTTATTTAAATATTTGGGCTTCGCCGGCCTGGTGGCGCCAGGGGCTGAGGCGTTGAGCGTACACTCACTCCGCCAATGACCCGGGTTCAGGCGGACTCGGGTAGCGGTGGTCGGCTGGGGAGTTAGGCTTGAGCGCCCAATGACAGCTCGCCTACTCGGTGGGATTTGGCCGTAGTCCGGCACTTGTATGACCCCGAGCGGAGGCTCGAGGAAATGCAAGCCCTTGCAGGGATTGGCTGGTTGGCCGTCGAGCAGTGCGGACGTCGACGTATGCGTCATGACGTCAGGGGGTGATCGCAGTCTGCTCGGGGAGGGAGAAAAACCGGAAAAAAGAGCCTGCCTCATCCGGGAGGAAGCGAGGACCCAGGACGTGCCCGCGATTTGCCCGTGCCCCTCGGCAGTCCACGGGCCGAAACACTAAGATTACAGGGTTGTCCTCACCCGCCCCCGCCTGGGGGTAAGCCGCGCTCCATGGGGCTTGTGGATCAAGTGTAGGGTTTCGGCAGTGGATGTTCATGGTCATCGCCGAAGTGTCGAAGGAGGCAGGCTGAGGGAGGAGGATAAAATACGATTTCAAAAAAATAAATATTTGGGCTTCATAGCCCATTACCTGAGGGCAGCAGTAGCTCATTTATGTAAAAAGTTAAATTTTTGATGAAGTTGTTTTCAGGAAGAAAGGGACCATACATAGAATCCCTTGAACTGCCTCCATCCTGTCTATGTCCTTACAGAGATGCAGCCTCCAGAACTGGACACATTATTCCAAATGAGGCCCCACCAATGATCTGTACAGTGGCATCACCACCTCTTTACTTCTGCTGGTGACATCTCACCCTATGCACCCTAACATCCCACTGGCGCTCTCCATAGCCTTGGCACATTGTTTGGCCACCTTTAGGTCTTCAGATATAATTACCTCCAAATCCTTTTCCTGCTTGGTGACCATCAGTATCCCCCCTCCCATAGTCTAATCTTCCCCAGGTTCCTGAGCCCCAAAGCATGATTTGCACTTTTTCACATTGAACCTCATCTGCTACTCTCTATACCATTCCTTCAGTTTACCTAGGTGCCTCCTCATTTTTTCCACCCCTCCTGGAGTGTCCACCCTGTTGCAGATCTTAGTGTCATCTGCAAAGAGGCACACCTTCCTTACCAGCCCCTCCACAATGTCACTTATGAAGACATTAAAGAGGACTGGCCCCAGAACTCATTCCTGTGGCATCCCGCTGGTCACCTTCCTTTCCTCAGATTGAGCTCCATTTACCACCACCCTCCATATTCTATCACTCAGCCAGTTCCTAACCCAGTTTACCATCCTGTGTCCCACTCCCAGGCTGCACAGCTTGTTCACAAGTCTTCTAATTGGAACGGTATTAAAGGCATTACTGAATTCCAGGTGGGCCACATCCTCCGCTCCCCCCCCCCATTCACTTCCCTAGTCACCAGTCAAAGAAGTCAATTAGATTTGTTTGACATGACCGTCCCACTGTGAATCCATGCTGTCTTGGATCCTGTGCTCTGCTGGATTCAAGGTATTCCACAATCCTTTAAGTAGTGATTCCATAGTTTTCCCCACTATTGAGGTGAGGCTTACTAGTCTAAAGTTTCCAGACTCCTCTCTACTCCTAATTTCCTGAAGAGGGGCTACATCTGCCCTCCTCCAGTCCTGTGGAAACAGGTCTGTATCAAGTGACTCATTGAACAGTGCTGCCAGTGGTGCTTCCAGCACCTCCCGTAATTTCCTTAATATTCAAGGATGTATCCCATCTGGTCTCACTGTCTTGTTCACTTTCAGTTTTGTGAGTTCTTTTTGGACTCTCTCTTCCGTAAATGGACTGGTGTCCATCTCTCTTCCATATTTGCTCATATTGCCTAACTGTGGTCACTTACCTTCCCCTTCTTCAGTGAATACCAAAACAAATATTTGTTCAGTACTGATGCTTCTTCCAGGTCTTCTTTCACACACTCTCCTTCCTCCCCATTAAGCCTTGCAATCCCACCTCTGGTTTTTGTCCTTTTACTAATGTACCTATAAAAAGTCTTGTCCCATTTTTTACCTCTTGTGCTATTTTTTCCCTTCGTTTGTGCCTTTGCCCGCCTTACTGCTTTCCCTGTATCCCTCTGTTTGCCAGGTACACTACCCTGTCCTCCTCCTCCTTCTGTGTTTCCTTGTACCTCCTGAAAACTATCTTTTTTGTCCTTACCTTTCTGGCTACTTCCTTTTAGAACCATACTGGTTTTCTCTTTCCCTTGCACTTGTTTACTTGCCTAATACAAAGATTTGTCACCTCCACTATGGCTTCTTTCAGATGGGCCCACTGCTCCTCAACTCTCCCCATTCACCCTCCCTGCAAGGGCATTCTTTAGACATATCCCTATCTTAGTGAAGTCCACCCTACTGAAATCAAGGACCGTCACCTTTGTGTGGCTTGACTCTGCCACTGTACTCATACTGAACCACACCATGCGATGATCACTGGACACCACTTGTCCGCACACCCTGACTTCCATAATTGCATCCCTATTGGTGAATACCAGGTCCAAAATTGCACCCTTCCAGGTGGGCTGTAGCAGTAGCTGCCTGAAGCCTGCCCCTTGCATGTTGTACAAGATGTCCGTGTGCAGCCGCTGGGATGCTCCAATCTACATGTGGCAGATTGAAATCACCTACCAGCAGCACCTCCCCTTTAGCTGCCATCATGCGGGTGGATTCCACAAGAACCCTGTCTACCTCCTTCCCCTGTGCTGGAGGTCTGTATATCATGCCCATGCAAATAGCTGTGTCATTACCCATCTCAAGTATGATCCACAGTATCTCTGCCCCCCCACATTCTTTGTATCTCAGTCACTCTAATACCCTCACTGATGTAAAGAGCCACCCCCACTCCCTTTTTACTCTCCATGTCTCTCCTAAACAGAGTATAACTGGGTATTACTACATCCCAGGCATGCTTTCCAGCATACCATGTCTCGGTAATAGCTACAATGTCCAGGTCAGCCTCCGTCATCAAGGCTTCCAGGTCTGGAATTTTATTTCCTATACTGCAGGTATTAGTATTCATGGCCTTCCATGTTTTGCCATTTTCCCCTTTTGCCTTTTTTGCCTCCTCCATTTGTCTTTCCTGCTTTTAACTAGTGCTGTGTGAATACCTTTTTTTGAATATGCAGTAGTCAGGCCAAATGTCGATATTGGTGATACGTGGCCAGGAAAGGTTGACAAAATGTAAAAAAAGCCTCCCCTTCCTGGCCAACAGTAGAACAAAAAATATAATCCCTGGTGTCTAGGGGTCCCACCCCTTCCGCTGATCACCAACCCAAACTGAAGAATCACCCCCACATCAGAGTGCCATCAATTTCCTGGTCCCCATTGTCTAAAAATTAAAAATGTCTGTCTACCTGGTGTCCAGTGGCCCCCCACCATCCCATCCTGCCAACAAATTGATCCCTGGTGTCCAGTGGTCCCACCCTCTGGCTGATCACCAGCACAAACTGAAGAATCAACCCCGCCCAATGAGGATTGCCATCAATTTCCCAGTCCATTTGTCTGAAATAAAAAAAGTCCTGTCTCCTGGTGTCCAGTGGACCCCCCACCTCCCACCCTGCCAACAAATATAATCCCTGGTGTCCAGTGGTGCCACACCTCCAGCTGATCACTGGCCCAAACTGAAGAACCCCAGCTGAGATTGCATCAATTTCCGGGTCCCGTTGTCTAAAAATAAAATAAAATGTCCTGTCTCCCTGGTGTCCACCCTTCCACCCTGCTATCAGATAAGGTTTAGTGCACACACACCTCGCTCCCCCAGTACCCCAAGTGGGCCACCAACCCAGTCTTCCACTGTCTCACCTCCATGGTCAGCAGCCCAAATGAGCATTTCAGTGAATTAGCACATTGCGCGTTACGCGCTCATTCAGTGAAGTGCTCGAGTTGGGCTGCCATCATGGAGGTGAGTGAAGGCTGTGCGGTTGCCCTCTCGGGGGAACTGAGGTGTGTGTGCACTGAACCTCTCTGATGGGAGGTGGGGGGGGTCACTGGACACCATGGGGACAGGACATTTTTTTATTTTAGACAACAGTGACCGGGAAATTGATGCAATCTTGGTGGGGAGGGGATTCTTCAGTTTGGTACAGTGATCAGCCAGCGGGGTGGGACCACTAGACAACAGGGATTATATTTGTTGGCAGGGTGTGAGGGTGTGGGGGTCCACTGGACACCAGGGAGACAGGATTTTTTTTTTATTTTCAGGCAATGGGGACCAGGAAATGGATGGCAGTCTCAGTGTGGGGGAGTGGGCCGATGATTGTCGGGGGTGGGTGGGACTACTAGACACCAGGCCAGGGATTATAGTTGTTGTTCTACTGTTGGCCAGGAGGGGAGCAGCCAAAAAAGGCTTTATTTTTTCATTTTAGGCAATCCCCTGGCCGAATACTGAATACTGGTCGAATAGTGGACTATTCGATATTTGGGTCCGAATATTCGGATAGCCCATTATTTGTGGTATTTGGAAAATAATATTCAGGGGATGCACAGCCCTACTTTTAACCTCCTTCCTCCTTTCCTCTGCTGTTCCCTCCTTTATGAGTTTAGTTACCTCTGGCAATATCACAGCTTTATGGTCCTCCATGTTGACTGCACTATCCCATGGGGGTGGGCAATTTGATTCTCTCTGCTTCCTACTGCCACTCCCCTGGCTAGTTTAAATGCTTGCCAGTGAAGCATTTAAACCAATCAGTGAGGGTAACGGTCGCCACCCTTGATGAATGTAGTCACTCTTGTACAGGTCCACATTCCTCCAGGTGGGTCCCCAGACCCCAATGAAGCCAAAACGCTTTTGTCTGCACCAGTTCTTCAGCCAAGCATTGAAGTCCTAGCTCCTCCTTGCCATCGACAGGCAGCACCGCCAAGAAGATCACAGAGCTTGCTACCCGACCAAGGCCCCTCCCTAACTTTCTGAACTCCTCCTCAACCTTTCTGTCCCTACCTCGTCCCTTGCCAGGTCATTCGTCCCCAGATGGACAATGCCATCAAGCTTCCCCCTCTTTGCTACTTCTGTAGTGATTCTTTGGATCTTCTCCCCATCCCTCTGAGCTGTGCTTCCTGGTAGACACTTTACCTCCCTTTTCTCCATTATACCTGTCCCCAAATCCACTTCTGATCTAGGGAGTCCCCCACTAGGAGAAGCTTCCTCTTCCTTTGGGGTCCTCTACCACATGTCTGTGGGGCTCCCTTGTGAAGAACCCACTCATCCCCCTTGGTTGCAGCTTTGAGTGATACTGTGGGATCCCTCTGCTCCTCCAAAACTGCATCAGAGTTCTTTAGTTGCTCTGGGTGGGGGATGCATTTTTGATCCAGCCTTCTCACCTTCCCTGAGCCCACTGTAGTCCACCCACTCATTTTGCTGATCCATCTTTCAGGTAGTGGGTGTAGATGTGGTGGGGGAGGCAATTCCCTGAAACATAGCCAACTCATACTGGAGGCTGACAATCTCCACCCTCAGCCCAGAGAGGTGCCTGCAGCTAGGGTAGCACCACAGTTCCCAGAAAGTCCTTCTGAAGACTGCTGCTCCACATACATTGCACTGCACCACTCCCAACATGATCCCTTTCAGCTGTGCTTGTGTCTGCCCTGATTGTTGTTAGGGGACCTCTCTTCTCCTTAGTACCTTTACCCTTTTCCCAGTGACTACTTACCAGGAACGCCTAATGTACCATGCAAAAATATATATTTTTTTACTTTGATACAGTAGGGAATGAAGGGTGTCATTGTAAATGAGCTGTGTTCAATTACCTTACCCAGACAAATAAACTTGAAACATGAAATCCATGGCAGGTCGTTCAGCACTGAGTCCACTGCTGGACCCAGTTCTTCAATGCAGTAGTAGGGTAATGCACTATTGTTGGGCTATAAATAACTTTGTTTTGTTTCTGTTAACAGGTTTCATGCTGCACTAGAAACCTACATCACAAGTCTCTTTCGTAGGTCTTACAGTCAGTAAGCCCTAAGGAAAAGTAACCTCATCCTCATGGGATACCCTGAGGTATACTACATGCCGTAAGGAAACATACCATCAGTTTCCTGGGATATCCTGAGGTACACCACAATGTTTGGAAAAACCACAGTCAGCTGTGTCATCCGCACAGCATGGAGCAATCTGCAAACCTTGCTACAGCTAGAATCCCTGTTTAGCCATACAGTTTTTAAAACTCCTTCATTAATGTCCTCTGTACTGATGTCTGTTCTTGTGGCTTAACTATCTTAATTGTGCTTGATGCCTTACTATGAGAGGTTGCTGCCTGTATGACAAATACTTACCAGAATAATACCACAAAGTTATATTTTATTGTCTCTGTATACAATTGAACTTCTTATTACCTATGTAAATCTTTGTTGCCTAATGTTCCCTTTGTAATTCCATGTTGTTTTACTGAATCCTATTACTACTGTGGCCTGGATATTCAGAGCAGTTGCGCATGGCGCAACTGAGTTGTGCCAGCGCAAGTATGGAATTGCACCGAGGAGCCATATTCAGCAGGAGCCATTGCACAGCGCAAAATCCATTGCACCAATGTGCAAGTATAATGTATGTGGCGCAAGTGCAGGGGGCATTCCCAAGAATATCCAGTGCAATGGCATATTCAGCTGTGAAACCATGGCACAAGGTGGAGCAAATTGAAGTTGCACCGACCAGACTTGTTCCTATAAAAACATGGTGAAACACACAGACAGCAGTTGCGTCAAGAGTGAGAGTGAGAGGGAGAGATAGGGAGAGACAGAAAGACAGACAGACACAAGACCAGACACAGAGGGAGAGGGACAGAGAGGTCACGTGGGAGAGGGAGAGAGGGGCAGAGAGAGAGAGACACACACACACACACACAAGATCAGTGTATCAGGGTGGCACATAGCCAGCAGCCAACCACCCAGGGGGACAGCGGACAGCAGGAGAGGTGGACAGTGTGCACTGGCAGTAATGAGGGGTGTGAGGAGGCAGGAGGAACAGCTATGTGGCTGACGAAGGTCACATCTGCGGTATGCCCAACACAGGTGGTACCGTGCCCACATCACCTTTGAGAACTATAGTGACACAGAGATTGTGGGCCAGTACCACCTGAACAGGGCCATTTTGAGGTAGCTCTGTGAGCTGTGCAGTGAGGAGATGCAGGCACCTACCAGACGGAGCCACACCATGTCCGTGGATACAAAGGTGACTGCTGTCATGTGCCTGCTCACCATGGGCACCTTCCAATGATCAACAGGGGACACCATGGGTACCACCCAGTCAGCCACGTCCCACCTCCTCACACAGTTCCTCAATGCCCTGCTGCTACGTGCTTTGGAATTCATCCCTTTCCCCAGCACACAGGCAGAGCATACACAAACATGCAGGACTTCCACATGGTGGCATGCATGCCTGGAGTGATTGGGCCATTGACTGCACCCACATGGGCATCCACATGCCACTTGGCCCCGAGGGAGTGGTGTACATTAACAGGAAGGAGAGCCCGAGCATCAACTGCCTGATGATGTGCGATGACACGTGACACATCATCAATGTCTGTGCCATACACCCTGGGAGTGCACATGACACATTCGTCTGGCACAGCTCTGCTTTGTACCACAGGTTTGAATGTGGGGAAATCCCCATGGGCCACCTAGTGGGTGAGTATGGCATGGACAAGGGATGATGGGCAGAGCAGTCCTGGGGAGGGGTGGGCAGGGTGCCGCATGGTTGCGGGGGCGCTAGGGACAGGCAAGGTGCGCAGAACAGCATAGCAGAGGGCTAACCATGTCATTCTCCACACAGGTAACAATGCATACCCGCTGAGGCCCTGGCTGCTCACCCCCTACCAATGCCTGTCATCCCCAGCAGAGGAATGGCACAATGAGGCACACGCCAGCATGCACAACATCATCAAGCATGACTTTGGCATGCTGAAGGCACATTTCTGTTGCCTAGATAGGTCAGGCAGTGATCTACAGTACAGCCCCTCGAAAGCCTGTGGCCTATTCCTGGCCTGCTGCATACTGCACAACAAGGCCATTGACCATGGGATAGCTGTTGAGGCTGATGAGGGCAACAGTGGAGGGGACGATGGAGATAGGGGGCTGGAAGGTGGTGGACAGCCATCCCCTGGGTGGAGGGACCTCCGACTGCTGCAGCAGGCATGATGCAACCATGACACTTTTGCACAGGAACACTGTGGTGAACACAGGTAGGTGGTGCGGTACACATGCATGGGCCACACAATCAGGTACAGCACACATGCAGGGGCATGCATGGCAATGGGAATACACACACAGAGGCGTGATACAGGGGTAGGGGAGTTAGTGGCACTCAACCACACACAGCGACACACACACACACACACACACACACACCCCCAGGAGTTGGAATGTGGAGTGGATCAGATGCATTGCACCGGGGCACAGGCACAACCGGTGCTAGACTGCCCTCATCACGTCCACGCCACATGGTCCAACAGCCGGGCATGCACACACACAGGCAGCCCATGTGCACACAGGGCAGCAGCTGCAGACCGCGGTCAGGGTAACCTGCAGATCAGGGCTGCTGCATGGTACCATAGCCACCATGGCCAAGGGGGCAGCCACACTGGGGGGCCAATCAGCAGCCACATGCTGCACATTAGCCAGGGGTGCGTGCAACAGCACCCCCAAGGGTGGAAGCACAGGACTGCAACAGGTGCCCAAACACGCCAACCCTGGGCATGCCTGGGATGCCTACATCAGAGCCCGACATCGACTGTGTTGGGGTTGCCCAACGCCAGGTCCATGGGGTGGACAGCATGCTGTGGGGGGTCTCCTGTGCATGGTCATACCCTGTGGCAGCCAGCAATACAGAGCCATCCACAATCACACTAGCAATGCGATCCAAGGATGCAGTCATGGCCTCCTGCATGTGTTGCATCCCCTCCAGGATCTGCGCAGTACCCCTTTCATGCTGCTCGGCAAACTGGCACACCTCCACACACAGTGCACACACCCCAGTGGTGAGCAGCACCTGTTGCTGAACAGACACCACAGCAGCCGGTTGTGCTCAGCCAGATGGTCAGCATCCTGGGACTCCCAGGTGGGACGCCGTTCCTCTGGTGGTGTTCTGCCATGCTGCACAGACCCCCTTTCTGGTGGATGCTGCACAGTGGGGTCTGCAGGGGGAATGGGCACAGCAGGTGCACTGGTGGTGGATCCTGTGCTGGCTGCCCAGTGGCACCCGCAGCCTGCTGCCGTTGCCCGTCTGGCTGCTGTACACTGCCCTGCACCTGCATGACTGCACCACCACAGGGCACATCTGTGGCAATGCACACCGGTACACCCACAGTGGTGGCAGGCAGCTGTTCTGCCGCTGGCATAGTGCTGGGAATGGTACCTGACTGTGTTGCCAGCAGGGTTGACACACCCACAGTGTTCCCCATGCTGTCCAGGAGCTGTGAGTAGTCGTCATCGGAGTCAGACCCCACCCCGATCTATGTCTCTGCACACAGGACACCAAGGCTGGCATCCTGCAGGATCACATCCAGGGCCTCATCTAACCCTAGGTCTAGGACATCCACAGGCACCATGGTGCTGAGCTGCAGCCTGTCGGGCCTCTGGGTGTCAGTGGATGTAGAAGGCTCATCCTCCAGGGCTGTACTTGTGTCCACGGGTGCCACTGCTGCTGCCAGCACCCCATCCTCTGTAAGGAGGCATGCTGGTGCTGCAAGAGAAGGATGGTGTGTCAGTGATACAATGCCCACATGTGCCCCCCTGGACACTGCCTCTGCTTGAGTCCTGCAGCATTGCATGCACGTGGATGCACATACGTGCACATGACATGCATGACGACTGCATGCACGCCAGCATGCCCATGTAAGTATTCTCCAGGCCACCAGCTGTGCATGTCTGACAAACATACCATGCAGTGATTGACTGCCACCCATCTGGAAGCCTCCTCCAGGCACACCCTCCACCATGGTGTGGTGCGTGGTGGCTGCCACCAACTCCTTTGTCGGCGTCAGTGTGGGTGCATCCACTGGCCCTCCTCTGGTGGCATTACGGGACACTCTGATGGCTGCCACCTCCTCTTGTATCTGCCACCTGTCAGTCCCAACCTTCTTGCGGTACTCCTGCACTGACCACTGGTGGCTGCCGTGCTGGTTCATGTAGGTCGCCACCTCTTCCCATGCACCAGCCCTGGCCTGTGGTGTGCCCATAGCACCACTCAACAGGACCTCCCTGTCGAGGTAGGCCTCAAACAGGGCATCTGTCTCACCCTTAGTGAAGTTGGTCCTGCACTTTCATGCAGGCCCCCACTCCTTGCCCTCCTCTTATGCTGACACGTTGCCTCCTGTGGACATTGACAGCACAGTGTGTCAGTGGCAGCATCTCCCTGGTCCTTCCCACCCTGCAGTGCTGTCTGCTTCCAGTGTGCTGCAGCAGCATCTACCACTTACCTATCAAGGTTGCAATACCGGTCCATGGCCTGTGCTGTTCCGTGGCACTTAAGAGGCGCAACGCATGCAAATGAGGTTTTGTGCAACAGTAATGACGTGCAAATGCACCCCACTGCATCATGCATTGGCTGAAGAGCACATTTGCATGTGGTGTCTGAATATCGAGATAATGCGCCGTGTGCAATGGTATCGCGCCAGAGCAAGTGGCAGCGCAATGCCCACACATGCACAGTGCTCGGACCTGCAGTGCATATGTACACTGTGCTGTTATGGTGTCACTTGCGCAAGACGTGCAAACAGCACGATGTATTGGCACTGCGCAAGCTGCACATGGCTGGCAACTTCCACTTTGCACATGATGGCATGTTCCCTATTGTGCTCATGTGCACTGTGTGCTGACCGCTGCCCTCTGACCCCTGGGTCCTCTCCATGACCCCGTGACTCCCACCTAGCCATGCTCACTGCACATTTCCAGCACTGCACAATGGGTGGGCACTGCGCAGTCTCCTGCATATCACTCATCCGGCACCCGTGGCGGACATGTGCACCTGCTCCCGCCATTTTCACTGCCAAACCAGAGCAACTGCAATGGCACAGGATAGGAGATGCCAAGTCCATAACTGATCAGATGTGGAGCTTGCCAACCTGGTGGCCTGTGTGGAGCCCCACAGCCCACAGCTCTTTGGCCAGATACCCCTGCAGTATGCCAGGGGCAGTGTGTGGCAGGCTATCTCTGCTGGTCTGGAGCAGAGGACCGGGGTGCCAAGAACTGCAGAACAGTGCAGGCACCGGATTGGGGACCTCATGAGACAGGACCCTGACCACCTTAGGAGGCTTCAGGCACATGCCAGGCATGGTGCCATGCCCCAGTCAGGTAAGTCATCCCATGTTTGCATGTCTGCCCTGGTGCTGTCCTATGATGCTGGCTTTGCTGCCTGGCATGCCCTGCAGTGGGGTATGCTGTCATCGTGCACATCACAGAGTGGCATTGCCAGCTGCCACTTGCATTGTGACGCAGCTGTGCTGGCATGCAGGACATGTCAGGCAGGGGCACACCATGTGCACAGAGGGCTGGGGAGGTGCTGCTGTGGTCAGTTACTGATGTGCACCTGTCTTCTTTCCATTCCCAGGGCCGGAGGACTGCAGGTGGGCCAGCGCCACAGCAGCACGAGACCGGGCAGTGTGTCCTGATGAAGGAGGACAGGCATCAGCAGCACCACAAGGGGCAGGTAAGCACTGTCATGGTCCTTCACACTGTACATGGGGGGTGGCAGGAGGGAGTGGGTGTGGCCATGGCCGCCTGTGCCATGTGCCGTGGCAGCTGTGTGTGTCACACTGTGCGTGGTGCATGCCACTGTGCCGTGTCCATTGGACATGTGTGCTTGCTGTTGGTGGGGTGAGAGTGCACCCGGCTGCCACTGTTATTGCTGTGTGGCCATTGTGCAGTGGGGATCACCTCTGTGCAACATCGTGGTGCACTGTGTTGCTGGCTGGCATTGGCCCACCCCCCTGCGGGTGGCCACTCAAGGCCCTCCAGGGGTGTGTGGTCCCACTGCTCATTGTGCACTGTGGGTGGGCATGGTTCCTTGGGCCATTGCACTGATCACCTGTCCTGTCCCTTGCTATAGGTGTCCAGTGTCCAGTGAGGAGACCACAGCACCGGATGCTGAGCCAGGTTATGTGGCAGACCTTGCTCATGGTCTCAAGCATACTTGAGGTGGTGGTGGCCATGTGGAGAATGATGGTGGTGGAGAAGAGGGAGAGAAGGCTTGCCAGGGTGGCTGGACAGGGCCATCACTAGAGTTGCTCCTGTTTTCCCCTGTTTCCCCTTTTGAACTTTTCCCTACAGTCCCCCCTCCCACTGTACAGTCCCTGTTCCCTGTCCCCTTCCCTCACTGTACCTACCCTTCCCCAGTCGCTGCTGTTTTTGTACATAGTTGTTTTATATATAGATATTTTCTGGCATACCTGCCTGTGTCTGTGTCTACTTTACAGGTGGCATGAGGAGCAATGCTGCAGTGGCCAAGTGTCTGTCCATGTTGTGTGCATGAGAGGGGGCAAGAGCTGTGCTTCCGTAGTTACCTGCTGTGTGCTGCGGTGTGTCCCACTGTGGTGGTGGTGTCCATTCCCTGGGTCAGTGACTGTGCATTGAGTGGCAGTCAGGGGTGTGTGGCGGGTGTGTGCATGGTGGTGGCACATGGCCAAGACGTTGGTCGGGTACTACTGTCCACATACTGTGTTGGGGTCCTCTGCTTGGCATTGTGCGGCCTGTCCCATGTGGTTTGCCACACTGTCTGCAACCCAGCCTGTTCAGTGCCCACTGTGTGGGCTCCCTGTGTGCCTGTGTGGCATGTGTGTGCATGGCTGCATGGTCCTAGGTGTGGCCTGCTATGGTCTCATGGGGGCACGGCCAGCAGCCTGCTGGGGGCGCTCTCTTGGTGGCCCTCCATTGGCACCTCCTGTCACCTGCTATCCATGCCACTGTTGTGTTCTGGGGTCCAGTGTCTGGGTGCCTGTGTGTGTCCTGCTGTGCCCTGCTGATGGAGGCCTCCTGTGGCCTGTCACTGTGCTTCCATGGCTCTGTCCCTGGGTCTGTTCTCTGTGCCCTGCCCCCCTCTGTTGTTGTGCTGCTCTGCTGCCACGGTTGCGCTGGAGCATCTCTGTTTGCGCCATGGCACAACTCTGCATCATGGTGCAACTCTGCCATATTCAGCCACGTTGCGCTGGTGCTGTTCGGCCTGCACAACATCTGAATATGGCTTCAGTTGACATGACGCATCAGATTTTCACTGCACTGGACCTGTGCCAGGCTTTGGCGCATTTCTGAACATCCAGGCCTGTGTCTTTTGTATTGTGCTGTATCCTGTACTACCCTGCTGTATATCATTGCCTTCTTTGAAGTGACCTTGTATGCTGTATTACCCACGACCTTCTTGAAAATAAGCCTTGCTTAATGGAGTCTTTTCCTGGTAAAATAAATAAATACAAATTAATGTAACTTAATGTACATTATATAAGCTTTGAGAAACATATTCAATTCAGTGCTTTAGAATAACTGGTAATTGCTATTTTTCTTTTAAACTTAGATTGTGGGCTTTTAGTGACACTGTACTTTCTTTGTTATCTTTACTTATAATTGTTTTTGGGCTGTTGAAAATTTAAAACATAGTGGTGGTGTAATTCTGTGCTGTCTTTAATTGCTGCAAATTTTCACCCCCTCTCCCTCCTTCCCCCAGCTCTTAATTATATGCCCTGTTAAATCTGATTGAGGGAGCTAAACACAGGGTATAGTTAGGGGTGAAGTAGGAGGGCATAAGGGGAAGAAGCCCACCCTCAGCACAAGTGTTTTGACTCATTTATTTATTTATTGGTTTCTTTTTTTTTAAGAAAATTATCTGAGGATCAGTGGCAGGATTTTTAGGACAGTAAATTAATAAAAAGGAACTAGGAGAGCTTCAGTAGCAGACAAGTAGTGGAATAGCAGTATAATGTGGGAGTGGTGCAATGCAGTGGCTGTGGGGCAGCCATATTCAGGCAAACCTTCTGGACACTGAGGTGCTGCCCTATCTGCATGCATCTCTCTGGACTGCGGGATGAGGTAGCCAGACTCAGAGCGGAAGTAAACTGGGTCAGGA
Source organism: Neoceratodus forsteri (assembly GCA_016271365.2). Taxonomy (NCBI): domain Eukaryota; kingdom Metazoa; phylum Chordata; order Ceratodontiformes; family Ceratodontidae; genus Neoceratodus; species Neoceratodus forsteri. Next base: position 650,008,757 of record CM057450.1, on the reverse strand, counting down.
GTACCATCACCCCTATCCAGAGACCACCCAGTCCAATGCAACTGCCTCAAAGGATGCCGAGAACGAGGAGCACTTGGATGACAGTGGGCTCAGGGAGGGTTAGAGCAGTCAGGCAGAGGCACATCCCAGATCCTATTTCACTCAAGAACTCATATGCCACACTGGCAAACGAGGACAACCAAATAGAGGTACCCAGAGAAGCGGAAGGAAAGGATGTGGAGGTTAGCCAAGGAGGTGACCTCAGCGGGGAAAGCAGTGGACCCCAGAGGAGGAGGAAGTGAATCCTGGTGGGGGACTCCATCATAAGAGGGATCCAGCTAGGAACACAGGAGGGGGAGGACAGGGAGGTGAGGTGCCTACCAGGTGCCATGGCATGGAGGGATGGAAGGAAGATCCTGGGGATCACTGGGAAGGCAAGATGGGAGGGTGAGCTGGATGTCATTATCCACCTAGGTACTAATGACCTGGAAAATGGGGAGCCAAAGGAAATTCAGGAAGAGTTTAGGAAATTGGGGAGGGGTCTCAAGCAAGTAGCTACTACTGTCACTTTCTCAAGTACTACCTGCGAGAGGCAGGGAGAACATAGGAGTGCATGCACCAGGAACTTTAACTCATGGTTGAAGAACTGGTGCTGTGAGGAAGGGTTTGATTCATTGGTGACTGGGGACCCACCTGGAGGGATGGAAGTTTGTTCAAGCCCTGACCCTGCATCCATCCGGAGGGGAATCCAAGCCCTCAATGATAAGTTTAAATGCTACATTGACAAGCATTTAAACTAGCAAAGGGGGGTGGCAGGCCAGCAAGGAGGGTACCTACTTGCTCACCCCCACAGCTAGCAGTGGAACCAGTGAACCAGAGGAGTAGCTATCTCTGCAAAGCAGTGTGCAAAAGATGGAGATTAGTGCCCAAGAGGTGGATAGGCAGAAAAGGGGCAAAATTCAGCAGAAGGGCAAACAACAAGGAGAACCAAGAAAGGGGCTGGAGTAGAACAGTAAAACAGCCTAGGGAGGTCAAATCATGGAAAGCCATGTGTGCAAATGCCGGGAGCCTTAGCAACAAGATGGAAGATCTGGAGGCTGTCATTGTGCAGTCAGACCTGGACATTGTGGCCATCACTGAAACCTGGTGTAATGATAACCACGACTGGGAGATGGCCATACCTGGCTACAACATATTCAGAAGAGACAGAGCAGGCAGGAAGGGAGGAGGAGGAGTGGCATTGTATGTGAAAAATGACATAAGGGCCACAGAAATCCAGGAGGAACAAAATGGGGAGAGATACTGTGGGTTAAGCTGGAAAGGAAAATGGAACAGCTATCCGCACAGGTGTGGTCTATAGACCACCAGCCCAGGAAGAAGAAACAGATATGAGTTGATGCTAGCCATCCAAAGGATGGCAGACAAGGGCGAGGTAGTACTGGTTGGAGACTTCAATATTCCAGACGTGGACTGGAGCATCCCAGCAGCAGCATCAACTAGGAGCAGATTTATCCTGGACTCCCTTCAGGGTGCCTTCCTCAAGCAACTGGTCATGGAACCAACTCGGCAGAAGGCAATACTGGACCTTGTGCTCACAAACAGGGACAGTGTGATGGGGGTAACAGTAGGGGAGCACCTGGGGAACAGTGACCACCAGTCATTGTGGTTTGAAATCACAGAAAGAGCAGAACCAAACCACACAAAAACACGTATCCTGGATTTTAGGGGGGCAGACTTTGGGAAAATGGGGAGATACTTGAAAGAGGCATTAAGGGGAATGGGACAGGAATCAGGGGTTGAGGAACAGTGGGCAGTATTTAAAATGAGGATTACAAGAACAACAGAATTATGCATTAAGCAGGTTAGCAAAAGGAAAAGGAAGAGGAGACCATTATGGTTTTCCAAAGAGGTAGCAAAGAAAGTGAAAGCTAAAAAGATTGTATTCAGGCAATCAAAAAGGACACAGGCAGAAGGGGATAGGAGAAGTACCAGGAGAAGTAAAGGAGGCAGGGAAGTCAGTAAGGGAAGCCAAAACTCAGACAGAAGAACACATTGCAAAATCAGTGGGTAGAGGGACAAAACCTTTACAGGTACATAAGTGAAAAAGAAAGACAAAGAGAGGGGTAGAGACTGAAGGGGAGGATGGGGGCCGCGTGAAGGATGACAACAGTAAAGCTGACATATTGAACAGGTATTTCTGCTCAGTCTTTACTGAGGAAGAGGAGGGTAATGGGTCTGAAGGGAGTACAAGGGGTGAGAATGGTGCAGAAATGGACACAAGTCCCTTTACACGAGAAAGGGTCCTGAAGGAACTGGAAGTAATAAGAGTTGATAAAGCAATGGGGCCAGATGGGGTGCACCCCAGGGTCCTCAAAGAACTAAGAGTGGTGGTGGCTGAACCTCTGGCTATCCTGTTTAGCTGATCACTGGAAACAGGGGAGGTACCCAAAGACTGGAGGACAGCAGATGTAGTCCCCTTATACAAAAGCGGGAACAAAGAGGAAGCAGGGAACTACAGACCAGTCAGCCTCACCTCGGTAGTGGGGAAGATCATGGAAGCACTACTGAAGGAGAGATTGGTGGAACATCTGGTTGTCAATGGACTACAGGACCAAGGCAGCATGGTTTCACCAGGGGGAGGTCATGTCAGACCAACCTCGTTGAATTTTTTGACTGGGTGACTAGGAGGTGGATCAGGGAGGGCAGTGGACATGGCCTATCTGGACTTCAGCAAGGCCTTTGACACTGTGCCACATGGAAGACTATTACACAAACTGGGGAATATGGGTGTGGGCAGGACAGTAGTGTGGTGGGTAGGTAACTGGCTGGGTGGCAGGACACAGAGGGTGGTGGTAAATGGCTGTCACTCCACAGAGGGAAGAGTGACCAGTGGGGTACCACAGGGATCAGTGCTGGGACCGGTCCTATTCAACATCTTCATCAGTGACATTGCACAGAACCTAGAAGGCAGAATTTCACTGTTCGCTGATGACACAAAGCTCTGTAACAGAGTAGACACACCAAAGGATGTAGACAGAATGAGAAGGGACCTGCAGAAACTTGAAGAATGGTCAGGGGTTTGGCAGTTGAAATTCAATGCAAAGAAGTGCAAGATAATGCATATGGGGCACAAAAACCCTGGCACAATATATCAGTTGGGGGTGAGGATATAGCATGCACCAAGCAGGAAAGGGATCTTGGGGTTATCATCTCTGATGACCTCAAGGTAGGGAAACAGTGTGACAAGGCAGCAGGTAAAGCAAATAGGATGCTGGGATGTATAGGCAGGGGCATCACCAGCAGGAAAAGGGAGGTCATAATTCTGCTGTACATGACACTAGTGAGGCCCCACCTGGAGTACAGTGTACAGTTCTGGAGACCATACCTACGTAAGGACATAGACAGGGTAGAGAAGGTTCAGAGGAGGGCAACAAAGATGGTGCATGGATTGCATCACAAGTCCTATGAAGACAGGTTGAAGAAACTGAACATGTACTCCCTGGAGGAGAGGAGGGAGAGAGGGATATGATAGAGACATACAAGTGTCTCACAGGGAGGAACAGGGTGCAGGAATACACTATTTTTAAGCGAAAAAGATGTTCCAGGACTAGAGGGCATGGGATGAAGTTGGAGGGAGGACAATTCAGAGGAAACATGAGGAAGAATTTCTTCACAGAAAGGGTGGTGGACGAGTGGAACACCCTGCCCGAGGAAGTGGTGGGGGCTGAAACAATCATGGGATTTAAGAATGCATGGGATAGACATAAAGGAATTCTGGAGGTGAGGGGTATGAGGCAACAGACTTTTAAGAAAAAATAAACTGAACTTACAAGCTCAAATGGGCAGACTGGGTGGGCCATAGGCCCTTATCTGCCGACACTGTCTATGTATCTATGTATCTATGAGACACCAGATAGTTATGATTCTCATAAAGAAGAGGTTATCTTTGGCAGGAGCACACAGGAACTCACTTCCACCACCTCTTAAAAAACTGTATGACAGTTCCACTACCTCTGTTATCTTTCTCCATTGATTACTGTAGGAGAGTTCCACCACCTAGAAGTCTAAATAGAAGAGTGCCCCCACCTATACATTTCCAATTTAAACACTGTAAAAGGGCCCTGCATTGGTCCCGGAAGCTAGTCAGTATTGCTAGGTGTAACAAAACCAATTTTTTTAAGTTGCTTATAAAAGCAGATTTTTTGCTACTACATGGAGAGTGAGGGGTGCAGCCAAACCTAGAACAGATGACTCACCTAATTTGTTCTATACGTATCATGGTAATGTCAGTAGGATGCAGCTCTCAGAACAGTTGTAATGCAATGCTATAGACTGTGTAGGGATCTATAGCAATGGATAGTGGCAGGTTGCTTACCTCTCTCTCTTTACATACATTCACATATTTGGGACTGTCTAGTACAGTATGCCCTGCAAGCCCATTGGTCGACACTGGGGACCAATGGGCTTACAGCACATATTACACCTGTCATTCGGCAGGCAGCTGGGAGGTATGCGGGTGGGATGCAGCCACCCACCCGATGATGGGGGGGGGAGCTGGGTGACTGGGGGTTCTGTGTGGGTGGGAGGGGTGAGGATGCCACTGGATCACAAGGGCATTTAATTACAGAGGTTTACCGTGATCATGGCAACAGGTGGGAGGGTTCCACTAGACCACCAGGGATGGTTATCAGGGACTTGGGTGGAAGGGGGCACTAGACCACCAGGGATGATCATGTATTATATTTATTGGGGAATCGGGGACTCGGGGGGCCACTAGACTACCAGGGATTTATTTTTACACAATACCACAATCAGCGGCTATGTGTGGGGGGGGTTCCACATGACCACCAGGATTCAGTGTGTGCTTGTGGATAGTGTTCTGGGTGGGTTGGTGGCCACCCATGGCTGGCTGCTGTGTTGCACCCTGCAATACTGCAACCCACCTGTGGGTGGCCAGGAGTTGTTCCTTCTCTGCACGTTCTCAACTTTGAGCCCCCTATGCGGCGCAATGCAGGGTTGTACCAGTATGGTTATCCCCGTCCCGTTTCCCATGGGACAGTCCCGGTTTTAGAGGTCTCATCCCGGCTCCCACTCTCCCCAGCCGTGGGATGCCAAATGTCCAGCTTTGCACCTTCCAGCAAAAAAACAAGGCATTGCACAAACCCTATCTGCCAGATGTCCTCTCCGAGTCTGTCTCTTCCTTTAGTTTAGTGTCAGCAAGCAACAGCAGTTATCCCCATCCTACGGCCAGCGGGCAGCGGCGTCTGGTCACGGGCTTTGTCAGGGGGGTGGGAGGTGGCACGCTATGCTGCCGGTGGCATCTGGTCATCACGGCGACTGACTGTGACTGCGTCTGCATGGCTTAACCTCCTTTGTTCGTGCTGTGGTTTTGCGGGCTTTGTGGGGTGGGCGGTAGCAACCTTCTCCCAATCAGGTCCGCAGTGCTATAGAGTGGCGTACAGTGAGTTGAATTTTTTTTTGTCCCCGCCCCCAGGGTTCACAATCAGGTCCACACCTCCATGACATCTGATGACTGCTGCATGGATGCCGAGTCATCAGGGAGTGTGGTTATTGACTGGCGGCATGTTTAAATGCTGGAGTCTCTGGAGAGCCAGTTTTTAGCTGCTTGTGCCATGGTGAGACTAGTCAGACAGAATTGGAAATTGAAGGAGGACTGAAACGAAGTGAAGGGCGGCGAGTAATCAGCGGCAGTCACAGGCTCAGCAACAGCAAGGACCAAGGAAGTAGGGATCTTGACTCACATCGCCAGGACCAGGCAGATTGTCTCCAGACCAAGGAAGGAGAGGTTTTTATTTGCTGCAGAGCCTGCAGACTGTTCTTTCTTTGCTGGGTCAGGTCACTAGTCACCACTCGCCAGGGTCAAGATCAGGAATAAAGGCAGAGGCTATAGCAGGTGCAGCGAGATTGCCACTTGCTGTGCTGTACGCCCATCTACGTGAAGAGGACAAAGCTAAAACAAATAGAAGAGCTGTAGTCGCTGTCACTTGTAGTTAATTAGGGGCAGCCAGAGCTTCAGGATCAGCCTCATTTGCCTGTCAGTCTGAACTACTGGAGACATCAAGAGGAAGTCGGTGAGAAGTGCATACCTGCCACCTAAGGAGTGAATTCTGCTGCAATAAGTCAGGTATGTGGGTGTCTAGCCTAGCCAGCATCTTTTTCACTGTTCTAGTAAAATAAAATGTGATGTGTGTAGTCAGGGGATGCAGAGGGGAATGTGATTCTACTGAACAGCATTTATGTTTTTAATTTTTTTTTTTGTCATTTGTGATGTTATTGAAGCAGTTGTTTGAGCCTAGTTTCTTATTCAGCAGTGTAGAGATGTTTTCAATAAATACATCTGTACTCTTGCTATAACTGTCAAACCAAACCAGGCAATTTTTGCAAAACGCTGGGCTTATGCAGGGGTTGAATAATTTGTACCGGCCCGCTAGCCAAAATGCTGGTAGATTTTGGTATTGGGCTAGTAAGATTTTCATAGCCCTGCTGGCTTGTACTGGAGAAGGCAACACTTCAGTATGTACACCATCTAGGCCAGTGGAAATATCTGTGGGGCTGGTAGATTTTCGCAGTCACTATTTATAGTGAAATTAGTGGACAATGGGCAGAGGCCACAATGTGTGCTCCCTCCTAGCAGAAAACTGGTTTGCTTTTACAGCCTTATTCGTTTGTTATCATGACAGCCATAGATGAGATTGATTTTCCCCTGCTGCCTGGCAAGTTGTCTTGTCTTGTGTAACAAATACATTTAGGGGCTAGCCAAGACAAACTGTAACCATTCGTGCACCATGTAGTTGTCTCTGGGCTGGCAGATGTAATTTCTTTACAATAATTTAGAACATAATTATTGGGGAAAGGCTGGCCCCTTCTCTTGCATGCTTCTGTACTGGGAATGTCAGCGTGTCTGTAATCTATGTCATCAGCTGAGAAACTCGTCATACTGAATTCTGCTATTGTTATTTGTTCCAGTCTCCAGTGTCATATTAGATGCTGTCATGAATGTAAAAAAGTGGCAAGTGGTGCCTGCCAACATGCTAGCCTTTATCTATTACAATATACTGCTTGCTTAGCCTGCTGTTGTGTTTCTTGGCATGTCCGCTATTGGAATTATAATGAATCATGGTGACAGCATGCGTGCCAGGGAAAAATTAATCATTTATATACAGTACTGCATATAAAACAAGTTGACTAGCCTGGGTGCTGAAAATTAGAACTGCAATGTGTGCTAATAAATTTCAAGGATCTGTAGTTACATAGACCTGAGCTAACAGAGTGTCTTACCACAGATTCCTGAGATAGATTAACGCAAAGCTACGGTTTCTTTTTGCATCTCAAGTTTATCAGAGCCCACATGTGCCCACTCACACTCATCCAGATATCACACGCTTGCCCATATTTAAATTATATGATGGCAAATGGAAACATTTTGAAAAGAAGATGACAGGCCTGATTCTCTGGTAAAATTTAATGGTGAATAACAGTTTGTGAATAAGTTTGCTCAACACAATCATGAGCTTTATTTTATTGTTTTAGATTTTTTTATTGCTTTTACAATTCACACTTTTTTATGGCAGAGGCAGCCGTCCAGCTGATTTGCATGAAACATGGCATGTGTAGCCTTGTGTGATATATCTCTTTGGGTGGTACTGCAGTGTCTTTCTGATGTGCATGTGTTTCTTTGAGTGGAGACAGTTTCACCCTGGTGACAAAAGTGACTCAGACCATCACAGGGGCTGTTGGTAAAGTGTTCAAAATGTTTGGCCCACACCTTTTTAGTATCGTAGTTGTGGTGGTGGCCGTGGCTCCAGTTAAAATTTGGTGGTTTTTTTTTAGCTGTCTGTCATTGAGCTTTTGCGGAGCATCGCTGTTATGTTTATTTTGTTAGCTGGATCATTCAAACCAAGGTTTGCTGTATGTACGTTACTCCAGACAGATGTCATTTGTAACTAGTTAATTGTTAACCCTGTTTAGTCATTCTTTTCAGTCAGTGTGTCTAGCTTTGTTTGGTAGCAGTGTGTTTGTTGCATTATGCTTCCAACATAAGGGCCAAGGCCCATGAAATAATGAGATTCCATGCTGTTAACTGCCTCCACAGCTGTTGTGATGATGTATTTGTGTCATATGACCTGTAGACATAATGGCTGGCTTGCTCTTCTGGTGCTTTGTCTGGCTGCCATGTAAGGCGAAGTTACACTGTGCATTTAGACAATGATTGGCACATATGTTATAGTTTCTCCAATGAATATAAGATTCATATTGCAACAGTTAATGTGAGTTGATTATCTACCAAAAGCATATTGCAACATTTATGTCAAATTGAGCAGGTAAGTACCGGGGCTCAAAGAATGAAGCGATCTGCACTGACTGCATCCTCAAACAATAAGAGACTCTGCAAGTGGCAAGACGTGTGGAAGACGGAGTTCAACTGGGTTGACAAGCGCAGCAACATTAAAGCCTCCTGCAGATACTGTAGGTGAGAAATCCTGGTGTCACATGGTGGACGAAATGATCTAACAAGACATGAGAGCACCGATCAACACAAGACGGCAATCCAGCAAGCCAAACACAGCCATCTGATGACAAAGTGGGCCAGAACTACTAATGTGGATAGAACGGAGCTGAAGGTTACTGCACCAGAAGCAGCTGAGGTGTTCCATGCAGTGCAGCACAACATGTCTTACAGTTCCATGGACTGTGGGCTGAAGCTGGCCAGTCAGCTGTATGGGGACTCTGAGACTGCCAAAAAACATGCCTGTGGCAGAACAAAGGCTGAAGCCATTGTACAGAATGTTCTGGGACCACATTCTCTGGAAAGCCTTCTGAAAGACTTGCAAAGTCCAGGGGTGTCATTTTCAGTAGCGTCTGATGCATCCCACAAGGGCAGCATAAAACTATTTTCACTGGTAGTAAGGTATTTCAAAAAGGAAGAAGGAGTGGTTAATGCTGTCCTGGACTTCTATGAAGACCCAGATGAATCTGCTCAAGCCATAACTGAGCAGATTTCATCTATTTTGCAAAGGCATTCCTTGCCGTGGGCCTCTGTGTTGGCATATGGTGCTGACAATGCCAGTGTGAACTATATGGCGGTCAGACGTGTATACTAGACTGAAAGAGAACTGCCCATCTCTTCAAAAGCAAACTGCCCTGCTCACATCCTTCACAATGCTGCAAAGAAGGCAGCAGCAAACTGGCATATGATGTGGAGGTGTTTGTCCTAAAATGTTTAGCCATTTTTCAGGGTCTGCCACAAGAACAAGAGATTTAAAAGAGTTTTTTGAATTTTGTGGCATGGAATACGAGTCTCTTCTGAGGCATGTGCCAACTAGATGGCTGTCATTGCTGCCAGCAATTGACAGAATAGTAAAAAATCTTGCTGCACTGCAGTCCTATTTCCTGTCACAAGGAGAGGACACACTTAGACAAAAACTTGAAGCCCGGGATGTGCGGCGCATATGCTGGTGCATAGGGTTACCACCTTTACAGAAGCCCAAAGGGGGACAAAAGCATGTGACCTGACCATTGGCAGCCAACTGCACGTGCCGCTGGTCCACGGTGGCCTTATGACACAGGGTACCGATCAGGATATTTGGGATGCTTTGTCATGTGCCACTGCCCACCCCAGGTATGCCTTGACTCAGGATTCTTTGCATGCTCACCCATGGAACAACTTTAACTTTGTCTGTGTTCATAACCTTTGGTAAGTTGAAATCAGGAACCAGACAAATGCAACACTGCAAAAAATGCATTTTTTATTACAAAAAAACGAAAGAAGAAATAGTAAAGCAACAAGTAAATTTTCAAGCAGCAAGAACATTTTCAAGCAATAAAAAACTGATATTCACCTCTTTCAAAACTACTCCATCTCTTTCTCACTCAAAACAGCTCTACACCTCATTTCTTAGCTTTGAAATTATACTTAGCATTCGATTTAACCACCTGCAAAAGGGATCCAGACCATTAGCCAAGGTACAGAGTAACAAGACTGGGTGGTAGTTCTCGATCGAGTCCCTGGCTCCTCTTTTGTGGATGGGGACAGCATGGGCAGTTTTACATAGCAGAGGGAATTCACCATTAAGAAGGGACATATTGAGCTGACTTAGTGGCACTGAGGGTTGAGGAACTTGGCATCCCACCTTGCTCCAGGCTGACGATCCAAGTTCGAGAACAGACTCGGGTGATCAGGGGTTGGCAGGGGAGGAGATGATTGAGCATCCTGAAGATTGCTCTCCTCTCCTATCCTGGGGAGGACTAGTGGAGTGAGCCCATCACTCTGGCATCCCGGTGGAGACTGGGGGTGCCGCAGTGAGGGCCTTGTAACAGAAATCGGGGCAGCAGAGGACATCCTGTGGGTGAGCACAGAAGCAATTGTTGATTGGTGGAGGGGGGGCAGATTGAGGGGAGTTGGTTCGAGAGACTTTGAAATGGTCTATATCAGTGAAATACTTGCTGAACCCTTCTGCGATGAGTTAGGGATCCTCGACCAGCATGCCATTCACTCGTAGTTCCTGACAGGAGGCGGTTTGATGCCTTTTAGGAGATGATTAATTTGAGCCCAGAAGTGTTTAGGGTTTTGCAGGCTTTCTGTCTGCAGAGTTCTTTTATAGCTAGTCGTAGCTCTATTTTTATGGTGTGGACTTGCATTGATTCCTTATTCTTCCATACTCTTGCCAGTCCTGTGTTGTACCAGCAGCTTTGTACATGCTCCAGGCCCTGTCACGCTGTTTCATCAGAGTATGGTAGTTTGGGGAAAGCCACTTAGAGCACAGGCCTTTATACCTCCTTTGTATGAATGGGACATTCTTGTTCATTACTGACAAAAGGTTGTTGGTTATAAAGTCTAGGGCTGTGTTTACATCTGTCATGTTGTCCGTATCTTTCCAGTTAACTTTAGAGAGGTCATCAAGAAAGGCCTCATTGTCAAGCTTGGAATAGTTGCTGGTAGTGACGATTTTTTTTGGGGGGTTGGGGAAATGATTTCTCGAGATACATTAGATGTGGGAGTGAGATTCCTCATTGAGTCAGGGAGGATCCCTGCTGCTTGGAGTCTTTCTGATCTAGATACAAGGATCCAATCAAGCAGTATGTGGTTCCCTGTTTTACTGTTACAGTATGCGTATGTGACTCCTCAATTATTTGTTGAAGATCAGCAGCGTTGATTAGGTTCTTGTAGGCCTGAGGCCTTTTCTCCAACCAGCTGAATTTAAAATCCCCCAGGATTATGAGTTCATGTTAGGATAGCTCTCTGAGGCAGTCTATAAACTCCAGCAGAGCTTATTTAGCTACTGTGGGTGGGCTGTAGTTGCAGACTATATAAAGTGGTTTGGTGCTTCCTAGTAGATGTTTAACTAGGATACATTCACTGGCCATAGCATCGAGTTATGGTAGAAGGACTTCAGAGGTTTGGTAACCGAGTAAAGCCCACTAGGCACAAGTGCCTGTTTTCAGGGGAGACCTGGAAGCACTGGGCAGTTAAGAGACTTGATCAGAGTCACACAGTATGCAAATGGAGGTTGTGAGAATCAAACCCAGGTCTTGTCTGCTGGATGTACCAAGCTCATTCATTGCTCATGTATAACAAACTCCTCCACCTTTTTTTTCCTTTCCTATCCTTTCTGTACACACTGTATCCTGCGATGTCTACTTCATGGAAGCACCACTGGAGGTAGACAGTGATTTTGCCAACCTCCTGCACAGCAACAGGAAATTACCAGTACTGGTATTGTGCTGTCCCAAAATGCAGTGTTTTTTACAGTGGGCTACACCCCTGCACCCTCCATGCAGTGGGGATCTGACCTGCCTATCCCCAAGATTTCTATGTAATCAACCCCAGATTGGAGTTGTTTCATTCAGAGAGGAGGCAGAACACTGGGAGAAAGGCATCTACCCAAAAACAGACCATTACAGTGACAGTCACTGTAATGGTCTGTTTTCAGGATTCGCTGCTAGGGTGTGACACTGGACGGGGCAACCGCTACTTCACTAGGCTGGATCCACACTGTAAATTGCACAGCCATGAACTGCTGAACAGTGAGACCCCATCCCTTTGACCTTACCCCACTGCTCCACACATTTACACAGTGGTCTGTGTCTCACTCTTTGAAGTACAGGGACAAGGGAGTGAGACCCCATCCCTTTGACCTTACCCCACTGCTCCACACATTTACACAGTGGTCTGTGTCTCACTCTTTGAAGTACAGGGACAAGGGAGTGAGACAGCAGGACATTATTTGTATTTCTGTGGGTTGCCATTTTCCCACATAGATGTCCCCTTTAACTTTATGTTTTCCTTTGTCAAAGTCAAAGACACAACACTGTGACTAAGATACTATGCAATAGCTCAAATTATTAATTTACTTCATTTTTTTGTTGCCTCATGTGCTCTGACTGTGTCACTAATTGGGGCAGGGATTGTCAGAATTTATAGTGTGAGATTGTAACTAGTTCTGTAACTGCTAACTTCAGGGTCAAGTAATTATTGCAGTGTCCATTATATTTCTTTACTGAGCTATTTACAGCACGTCAGGGAAGATGTGCTGTATTGTAGATATAAGGACGATCAACACTCTGTAATCTATCATTCTGTGAAGTACTCTCATACACAACTTAGGTCTCACTGGCAGTTTGGGCCTCATCCATCACCCTCCCCCATGGAATCACTAAAGGCAGGGGGTATGGCACAACCGGGCCCTTGGGACATGTATCCAGCAGGGGGCAGCAGTGCACTGCCTTATTGTATCCTGCATATTTGGCTGTGCTACTCTCTGTGTAGGCACAGGCAGGGCATTGGCATTTGGAAATATGGTCTCCTTTGTCTCCTTATGCATGCTGAACTTGGCTTTGAGTGCCATATATTGAGTTGCTTTCTGTGTGAACATATTGTCTAGCCTGCATAGACCATTGGTGTGGTCTGCAGAATATGTTCATTTCACACTTAGCCTACCATCTATACCTATTGGAGGATTGTGTTAGTGAGGATACTACATCACAAATCTGAATACGGCACCGTACTTCTGTCCATATCCTTAAAGAGGCACTGTCAGCTTTGCCCCTTCATTTTGTAACCAATGTAACAAGTGTGCCTCCTGGCACACACCTAACACATCTGTACTGCAAAATGTCCCTATGTGTGTAAAAATGAAGTTTCTGTACCTGAAACTGTAATTTTGCCCAAAATACAGTTTTCTCTGGGGCGGTCGGAATTCAGCCATGTCCCGGAAGCACATCGTGCTTAGAACATGGGTCAGCCCCGGGCGCAGTCACGAAGTACAAGTTTTCCTCATAACACCCATAAAAATGTTATTCTTGTCCCTGCTTTAACAAACAGCTGCTGCCAATGTGTAAACATGAAACCGAGCACTGAGGGAGCACAATTAAATTTTCTGAACGGAGTTAAAATCCTGTGCATGCACTGGAAAGGCATAAAGAAAGATCCCGCATATGCACAGGAGCATGCCGTTTGTGCGCATGCACAGGATTTTAGCCCCTTTTAGAAAATTTAAATTGTGCTCCTCACAGTGCTCGGTTTCATGTTTACGTTCGCAGTAGCAGTTGTTAATAAAGGAGGTTAGACTTGACGGCTATGCCTCCCAGTGGTGCAGACTTGCTGGCTCTGCCCTCTGTTTCTCATTCAGCTATCCAAATAATTAATTAAAGGAGGTTAGACTTGACAGTTTTGCCTCCTAGTGGTGCAGATTTGCTGGCTCTGCCCCTGCTTTTTATTTTTTATTTAGCCACCCAAATAATTTATTAAAGGAGGTTAGACTTGATGGCTCTGCCTCCTAGTGGTGCAGACTTGTTGACGCTGCCCTCTGATTGCTATTTTATATATGTGTTATTAATAAGAGAGGTTAGACTTGATGGCTCTGCCTTCCTGGGGAGCAGACTTGCTGGCTCTGCCCTCTGTGTACTTTTTTATTCGTATTTGTATTGAAAGATCTGAAAAGGTGGTTGATTTTGTATGGGTAAGGGTTGCTAGCCTTGCCCTGTCCTCGATTTATATTTATCTAAATTGAATTTGCACTTATCAAATTAAGGTGTGTTTATACCTATATGCACTCTTGTATTTGTTTTAATATTGTATGTGTCTTTTGTTGTACTGGCACTTTAAATTGGTAGCTTTAAATAGTGATATGTTACTTGGATTGATACGCTCTGATGATGACCCAATTGGTTGACACGTAAGCACAGCATAACCAGGAAGTTTACAGCTCGAAGCTTGGCCTTGACCATGTGGCAATTCTTTTGAACTTTGGCGTTCCTTGGCATTTTCAGCATTTTCTAGTAACTGTAACAATTTTTCCATGCTGTAGTTTTTCCGCACCATGTCATTATATTGTCCTCATAGTGAGTTTGTTTGTTTTACAAGTATTTCGAGTGTATCAGTCTTTTATGACTACTCAGTTGTTCTTGTCAGTGTGTATCGCACCATGGGACTGGGATTATTGGACCTTTAGCACTGAACAAACCTTGGACTGCCGCTTATATGCAAAAGTCTGTTTGCCTGCTTCTTTTACTATCTTGAGCTGCAATGGTGGTGAGCTGTAAAAATTGTTTTTTAAGAATGAAAAAAAGTTTTGTCTGCTGTTTTACTGGTCTATATAATTAAAAGGGACTGTCATTAAGACATTTTTTGTTCTCTTTTATTTTGTGCTGACCTCTAATTGAGAATGTTTTGTTCCCTGCATATGTTCCTATCTAGTTCTTTATTTGCAAGCTATACCACCTGCCCACTAGAGAGATTGAATTTTACTCATGCAGCCATCCTGCTCTCTCACTGATACTGCTGTGCCTCAGTATCCCATATTTACCTGCCCTATTGCCATTTATCCTGATCTGTGTTTATCCTCACTAATTTCCTCCCTAACTACACCTTCTTTTTCACTTTTCTCATTACCTTCCTGACCAGGATCCCTCTCCTACCTCCTAAAATGTCTGCTCCCTCCTGCTGTGCTATTTTTCTCCTGTTTCCCACCGTCATTATACTTATTCCTATATACCAACCTACCCCACCTAAAAACCTGGTTACGCACTCTAACCCTCCCATCTCAACTGATACCACTATTCTTGCTATAACCCAACCCCACCTCTCCTACTCTCACTACTCTCATCAACTGACAGCTCATTTTCTCTCAGTTCCTAGCTACTTTGCTTTCCTTTGTCTTCTTATCTCTTTCATGCCAAGCCCCCTGCACCTCCATCAACTCATAAGTCATCTCCTCATCACAACTGCCCTAAGCTTTACTTCCTCATAATTGCCCTTCTATTGCTCTCTTCAGGCAATATTCACCCCAACCTTGGCACGATAGCTTATTCTCCTCCTGCCAGTGCCCCCAGAAACTCCAATATGCCTAACTCCCAAGTCCCTCCTACTATCCCACACGGACTGAAAATCTTTCATCTGAATATCTGTAGTCTTGTATCTAAGATTGATCTACTGCAAACAATGGTTGTTCCACTCAAACCTGATATTCTTTTCATAACAGAAACATGGCTCAGTGACAAGATCTCTGACCACTCTATCTCTATTCCTGGCTACTCCATCACTAGGCAAGTCAGGGCCGGCAGAGGTGATGGTGTAGCTATGTACATCCAGTCTTCATTAAACTACTCCACTATTTTTGTAGCCTCCCTCTCCACTGTGTATGAAGCTATTGCCATCAGAATTGCTCTCCCTTTCTCTGCCCTGCTAGTTATTGCATGCATCTGCTGCTGCCCTGGCATCCAACCTGTTGCCACCACTGAACCAGTAATTTCCTTCAGTTCCCTCTCATACACAAGCAAGCTAATCCTTCTAGGTGACTTCAATCTAAACTAGCTGTCCCCATCCACATCTAAAATCTGAAATGACATTTCTGTCCTAAACCTTGTCCAACTCACCCAAGAACCTACTTACCGGAACCACAAAACTCGAAATCACTCCCTGACTGACTGGACCCTCACCTCCCACCCCCACAGAGTTATCAGATCTAGTATCCTCCCAGATGCCCTCATCGACCATCACCCTATCTTGCTGGTAAGGAAGGTCCACAGGCTCAAAGCCCCTCACAAAATCCTACAACTTAGATCCTGTAGCTCCCTGGACCTTGAACCTCTCCTATAAGATCTTGCCTCCTCCAACTATTCTCCCGTTTCTTCTTCCTCCTCTGCAGACCACGTCTTTGCCTACTTTAAAGACAAATTCTTAGCAACATGGAACACTCATGCTCCATTCAAACAAACTAGAGTTTGTGGTAACCATCTCCCTTGGATCACCCCCGAACTGCTGGCATGCTTCAGGGCATGTGACAAAGCCTGGAAAAAGACAAGGCCTCCTGGCTCCCCTCAGATTACACAACGTACCGCAGACCATGAAATGCTTGCACTAAAGCTAGTAGACTAGCTAAGTCTGAATATTTCAGAACTGAATTTTTCAATAATATCAACACATCCTCTAAATTCTGGAAGGTGGTTCAAGCACTCGTCTCCCCACTATCTCATCCTACCCCCCCCCGGGCTAAATATTAACAACTCACTGGTCTCTGACCCTTGCCTTGTTGCCAAGGAATTTATCTCCTATTACACCACATGCACCTCTGAATTTCTAAAGTCCCTCCCCCTTTTCCCCTGCACGCTTGCTTCCACTCCCCCTGGCACTCAACCTCAGCCTACCATCCTCTCATTCTCCTTTACAACAGTGTCCACTGCTGAAACACTGACTGCCTTGTTCTCATTAAATGCTTCTAAAGGTTCCTCACCTGATGACATCGACTCCAAGCTCTTGTACCTTTCAGCCCCAGCTGTAGCCTATTGCATTCATGGCTCCTTGAGATGTGAGCTCTCTGTATAACTTTTGGTTTCCTATTTCTTGGATAAAAGGAGTGATAAAGCTGATTAAGAAGAAATACTGGATGGACTAGGACTGTTAAGTGACTTTTTGTTGAGTGAATATTTTATTTTTTAGAACTTATTTATTTTAAATTTTTTATGTTAGGTTAAATAAGTATTAATGTTGTAATTTATATTATTCTCCCCTTCTGTGTGAGAGACAGTGGGTGGGATTTGTAAACCTTCCCTCGTTTTCCCCCACTTTGTGAGAGATAGTGGTGGAGTTGTCATCGGAGAGTAGTTTGGTTTTTGTTTTAATAGTTGTTTATTAAGTGGGTATATTAGGAATAAATAAAAATGTTGATTTAGTGGTTTTTTTTTTAAATTTAGTAGTCTTGATAGGATCTGAATGTGTTGGGTTGGTAAAAACACAGTCAGGCGGTACTCCCCCTCAAGACTGAAGGATCTCCGACCATTTGAATGTCCCGCACTTCCTTCAGAAGTTTATAGGAAATGCCGAATAGTTGGCATTGTAAGATGAAGGAGTGGAGGGAATAGGAGATCCTGGAACTCTTGTGGGGGATGGGAAAAGAGTGGGCGGATAGGGACAGTTAGAACCAGGAGGCACCCTGGGGTGAAATGGATACAGGAGTGAGGTCTATCATGCCTTGTATCCATACCCACGGGCACTGACTTGGTCAGGCAGGGGGTGGAGTCATCCTTGGAGTCTTGTCCCTTTCGGGCGGTGTTAAGCAATGCTAGGTATATCAGAAACAAGACTGCTTTGGTGGCAGATCTTGTTACATCTGTGGACTTAGCTTGCATCACAGAGACCTGGCTTGATGAAAATGCTGTCCCCATTTTGAAGTCCGCAGTTCCAGACGGGTTCTTGGTGATTCACCACCCGAGAGTGGACTGTAGGTGCAGAGGAGTTGCAGTCTGTTTTAGACAGGAACTGGACCTCAGGGAGGTGCCAGTTGGATGTACCAACTCATTTGAATGTATTGTGGGTGCAGATGCAGGCTTCAGGATACTTCTCATTTATCGGCCACCAGGTGATGGGAGGGAATTCCTGAGGGAGGTGGCAGACTTCATCGCTGGGAGGGTTTTGGAATCACCCGATGATTAATTCTGGGGGATTTCAATGCCTGGGTCGATGATGAACTCATGCTTTTTGGACAAAACCGCCTCCAATTGATGGATTCATTGGGCCTGACATGGGTTATTACCTCTGCAATCCACCAGGGGGGACATTCATTGGACTTGATATTCCATCTGGGGATGGAAGTCTCTGATGTGGAGGTGGAGCTCATCAGTTGGTCTGAATATCATGCCCTGAGGTTCAGTTTTGCTGCCTCCAGAAAGAGGTCTGCCCCTAAGGAGATAGTACAGTTCTGTCCTTTGGGAGGAGTTACCTCAGAAGGCCTAATGACGGAGCTGGACTTCTTGGGATTTCCAGTGGATAGCACTGACCCAGCTTAGTGCTGGCCTATAATAGGGCAGTTGTGAGGGCCCTGGATGCCATTGCTCCATTCCGTGTTCGTCCCTGTACTCTTCACCCAGGGGCTCCATGGTTTACCATGGAGATCTGTGGGTTGAAGAGACAGGGCTGAAGATTGGAGAGACGCTGGCAGAAAACTCACCTGAAAGTGGACAGGCTTAGACTGTTAGATCATTATAAGATCTATCAATTAGCGATTTTCCATAAGAAGACAGAGTTCCTGTCCAGGGAAATTGCTACAGTGAAGAATAGACCGGCCCAGCTCTTCCAGACTGTGGACAGACTGTGCAATCCAGTCTGTCTTCACGCCGGTCGAGCGTTATCACAGTTACAGTGTGAGGAATTCACAACGTTCTTTACTGATAAGGTATCCACTATCAGGGATGAGATCAGCCAGCGCCTCCCCATTGGGTCTTGCAGTGATCAATCGAGAGACACAAATACCCAACTAACTCGGTTCACCTTCAGTCAACTGGCAGTCATGGATATAGTGAGGATCATCCAGACTTTGCATCCAGCCTGCTGTAGTCTGGATCTGGTCCTTACTCACCTACTTGTGGAGTTTGTCGAGGTTATTGGCCTGATCGTTACTGAGATAGTAGTGGCATCATTGGAGAGAGGGATCTTTCCTGATCCCTTGAAGGAGGCAATAGTACGCCCCCTCTTGAAATAACCCTACCTTGATCCTGACTACCCAGGAAAGTACAGACTAATTTCACATCTTCTCTTTTTGGGGAAGATTATTGAGAAGGTGGTCGCCTTTCAGCTGGAAGACCATTTAACCATCCACAGTATCTATGACCCTCTCCAGTCTGGATTCAGGAAACAGCATAGTACTGAGACGGCGCTTGTATGAGTACTAAATAATCTCCTGATGGCTAGAGATTGGAGAACTTGTTCTATCTTGGTTCTCTTTGATCTCTTTGCAGCATTTGACACCGTGGATCATGGGGTGCTGCTCAAACACCTGTGGTTTCTCTGTGGACTAAGGGGGAGTGGTCCACACTTGGTTTAAATCTTTCCTACAGGGTAGGACTCAGATAGTAGTGTCGGGGATTTATTCCTCGGCCTTTCACTGCCTACGCTGTTGGGTGCTACAGGATCCGGTGTTGTCCCCCATGTTATTTGTGGTGTACATGCTTCCACTGGGGGACATTGTAAGACAATATGGACTGAGTTTTCATTGCTATTCTGATGACTCTCAACTCTATATGTCTTTTGTGCCTGAGCAGGAGTCTGAGTCAAGTACATTGTTTAACAACTGCCTCTTGGAGATACAGAACTGGATGAGTACCAATTGACTGAAGTTGAACCCTGGAAAAACAGAGGTATTGGTGGTGGAACCGGGGGTGAGGATATGAAGTCCATGGGTGGGAAAACCCTCAGGTTTACTTCTGGGGGAACCCCGCTTATGGCATCTGGTCAGGTACGTAACCTTGGTGTTATATTTGATGAGGGCCTGACCCTGAGGGTGCAGGTGCTGGCTATAGTCAAATCATCTTTTTTTCATTTAAGGAATATAGCGTGGGGTGAAACACTTGATTCCATCAGAGGATCTTACTACCCTGGTCCATGCCTTCATTGCCAGTTGTCTTGATTACTGCAATGCCCTTTATCTAGGGCTGCCAGGAGTGGATATTTGCCACTTGCAGCTAGTACAAAATGCGGAGGCTAGGTTGTTGACTGGAAGCCCAAGGTCCAACCATATAACACCTGTGCTTTGCGAGTTGCTCTGGCTGCCTGTACAGTGGTGGATCACTTTCAAGGCCATGTTAATGACCTATAAAGCCCTACACAGTTTGGGACCCCGCTACCTGGAAGAACTCCTGACTTCTTACTGTCCCTTCTGCTCCCTCCGATCCTCTGGCGAGGGATTGCTAGAGATTCCCAGGGTAACCTTAAAAACATCTGGTGGAAGAACATTTGCCTTTATGGCTCCTACCCTGTGGAATTCTTTACCTTGTCAAATATGAAATAGCCTGACTGTGGAGGGCTTTAAAAAAGCTCTAAAGACCTTCCTTTTTAAGCAAGCATTTTCAGTGATATAAATTATGTTAAATTTTGTTCTGGATATAATGTTATTTATTATTGTGGTTTTAATGTTGTATGTAGGATTTTGTAAAGGTGCCCTGAGCTTGGGAAGGGCACCTTAAAGAAATAAACATTTACTTACTTACTTTCTGCTATTACTCATTCTCAACCTTTCTTTCCTGTCCTCTACCATCCCTTCCCCCTTGAAACATGCAGTGGTTCTCCCCCCCCCAAGAGTGGTGACCCTACTTCTCCAGCCAACTTTCACCCTTTCTTTCTCCTCCCGGCCCTCGCCAAGCTTCAAGAACAAGTAGTCCTCTTCCAGCTTATCACCTTCCTCACTTCCTTTTTCACTCCTTTCCAATCTGGCTTTCAGGAAAATCAGACCTCCACCACCTCCCCTTCTCAGGCTTACTGACACCATCCTTACAGGGATGGACAATGGCCTTATCACCTCAGCCATCTTTGTCAGTCTTGCCAAGGCTTTTGACACCGTCTCCCATGCACTCCTTATAGACTACCTCACGGTAACTGGGCTGTCCACCTCCACTACAAACTGGTTTAGAGAATACCTCACAGGTAGAACCCTATCGGTCAAGGTCCAAGATTCCATCTCCCCTCCTCTCCATAGCACCATAGGCATTCCTCAGGGCTCAGTGTTCTGTCCCATTCTATTCTCCATTTTCCTAAGCAACCTCCCACTAGTCTGTTCCCCCTTCTTCCTTCATTCGCATGTATGGCAATGATGTTGTCTTGTACACCTTTGTCAAATGCCCAGCTGATGCTGCAACCACTCTTTAACATGACTTCCACCAGGTTCAGCTCTGGTTTGCCTTTCATCAGCTCTTCCTCAATGCCAAGAAGACAGTCTCCATGATCTTTGGCACAAGGCAGAGACTCTCAAGGCTACCCAGTCTACCCTCCTTCTACACCCTGTATGGGACTACCTTAGAGGACACTTCCTCATTCAGATATCTTGGAGTATGGTTAGACCAACACCTCAGCTTCTCTGGACATGTTGATGCCATCCTGAAAAAATTGCACCCAAGTTTGGTGCCTTGTACAGGAACCTCAGCTGCATCTCTTTCATAGCCAGGTGTGAACTAGTCCAGAAGACAATACTCCTGATTTTCAACTACTGTGACATAGTTTATGGTGCTGCCCCGAAGTCCTCCTTGGCCAGATTGGACATCCTCTTCAGCTGCTTCTGCTGTTTGATTCTTGATGCTCCCTCTCGGACCCATCACTATGAGCTCTATCATGCCCTGTCCTTTCCCCGTCTTGCTAAAAGATACCTCTCTCACTGTGCCAAATTCACCTCTAAATACTGGTTGGGTGAACTCCCTCTCTACCTCATCACCTCTCTCCACCCCACCCCTACCTCCACATTCACTCAGAACTTCAGACACTCGTACCCTGGTGGTCCCTTGTCGGTCTACACTTATCCATCAGTCTGCATTTTTCTATCGGTTACCTAAAGTCTGGAACTCTCTCCCCCACAAATATACCACTCCTCCTGATTCTACTCCCTCAGAACAGACTTGCATAACTACCTTTCCTCTACCTGCTCCTGTTATAATACACCTTAATATCCCTCCCTACCCACCCTTTACTCAACCTCTGTCTCCACTATGACTACTTCCTCAACCTTATTCCCTCCCTGTCCCCTACCGATTTTCTTCTCTCTTACCAAACCATCTCCCCACCAACCCCCATCCTCCTCCCAGCACTCTCTGCCTCCTACTTCCTACCCTCCTGATGTGCTTTACCTCTGCCTTGGGCAGGCAGGGTTCTCTGCATCTCAGAGGGGACTGACCTTGAAGACCTCTCCCCTCCTCAATCTTTCTTCTCCTCCCCCACCATTACCTGCTATGACTTCTGTCTGGGTACTCAGCTATCTACAGGGTTTTAGCTCTTGTAAGCCCTTACCTCCCTCCCCCTTCTCTTCTGCCTGCTCCACCTTCTTCCTACCTCCCTCCCTACCTGGTCTAAAGCCACCTGATCTCTGACTGTCTCTTTCCCCTGGCAGGGTTCGCTGCATCCTGACGGGGCCTGTCCCATATAAACCTCTTGTCTCCCCAAACACCATTTCATCCACCACCTCTCTATCTCTCTCCTCCCTCACCTTGCACTCACCACCCTTTCTTCACTTTTTTGCACCAAATTGACCCCTGGTGGGATTCTCAGCCCCTTGCATGGGCTAGTAACTGGATTGCTGCTCCTCCCTCTCCTCCCCACCTCCCTCCTATTTCCACCCCCCATCACCATGGTTAGCCCTAAATCTCTCTATAGCACTTGGAGACTATTAGCACTTCAGGAGTCCCTTAGTTAATTAGCACTGGCTGAGCTACTCCTCACTAGTTTACCTAAATCTAATCTATGAAAGCACCACTCAGTCATTTCTACCTACACAGCCATGAATCACTTAATGCTTGCCTCAAATGTTAATTTTGTATTACTGGATTGACCTCAGTTTCATATCTACCAGCTTCATAGTTCAATAATGTCAGTTTCACTCTCTCTTTGCTTACTGCACAGCCTACTTGCTCTTTAAAAGTCTGTGTTCATATGTATATCTTTGATATTGTGCCAAACCTTAGTATTCTAGCCTCATGTTCCTCACTATGACTACTTCCTCAACCTTATTCTCCTGAGTGCCTGACCATGGAGAGCTTTAAGACGGCTTTAAAAACACACTTATTTAGCTGTGCTTATGGGGATTGTTGAAGCTATATTATTTTACTGTTTTTTTAGCATTTAATGTTTATCTGTGTTTTATCTTTTGTGCAGTGCTTTGGTATATGTTTGAATTGCACTATATAAATACAATTTTATTATCATGATTATTATTATTTCCCCCAGGTTGCACCAGGAGATGAGCTACTTGTTGTTCAGTGTGCCTTCCTGGTGAAACATTTCAATAAATAAATAAAAAATAAACACAAACTGTACACACTATCCTCATGGCCACAACATTCAAAATAAGTACTGCAATCTAATATGTTATAAAACAATAAAGAAACTGTATATGTCAGTGAACACAGTGTTCAGTTTACAGTACAGTTCCTTTAAATATTATCCTATATTTTGTATCCTGGAAAGCACAAGGGAGATGCTATATCTCATTGTCACAGAGATCTTCATTTACACATTTTTGCACCACATTTACTCAGAATGTCCCAGACTAGATGCAATATTTTGTGTTCAGCTGGGTCATGATTTTACCATTTGTATAATGTATTTATTCAGGGTAGCATAGTCCAGATGTAAAATGTAAAATATTGTTTTCAATGTGTTCTGATTTTACGCAATGCAGCATAATATTGTGTAGATGCAGAGCCCCACTGAAAATAAGATGCCATGCCGTCTGTGAATTATACAGGCTAAACATATAGCAATCAGCAGGCATATTATAGAAAACACTTTGTAAAAATGTGTAAAAGGAAGACAGCATTGAAACTGCCTCTCAGCAGATCTGCATTGTGTAAATTCATTAGAAATAATGGGTAAAATTATCCCAAAAGTGTCCCACAGAAATATCAGCTCTGACCAGAGTTTGTTTCAGAGGCAGCAGAACCACTTTGGGTGCAACTTTTGCTCATGTCCACTTTTGGGTTTTGTGAACTCTTTCTTTATGTTATCTCAAAGGGGAACAGTCAGCTGCAAACAAATGCTTAACAAAATGTAGATTATGTAAAAGGATAGGCATGCTACTGCATGTTTCAAAAATGTTGCAGAAAGAGAACATATTAAAGTAACACCCAGTAATGAGACAGAAAAGCAAAAGAAAAAAAGAAGAAGCAGAAAGGAAATTATTATTTCTAACCCCGGCAATACTCAGGTATTCATAACTTTATGCAGTCAGCCTTCTAAGTAGAACTGCCCAGACAGAATTTGGAACATATGCAAATGATGGAATCTTTTACATGAGTCACTTTTCAAATGCTGCCTTCTACTAACTGCCTTTGTTCTAAACCCCTCAGATTTCTCTCTCTGCCTGTCAAGACTAGATACTTATATACGTGTCATTAAAGTTCACCTAGATGGTATTTGTACTGAAAGTAAAAAGTATTTATACATACATTTGTTTCACAGCCTAAATACCCCCACCCCCACCCACCACCACCCTTATCAAGTCATGTGAACTATTCTTTTAACCTCTCTGGCAGTTCTCAGCAACATGGAATCCATTGCTTATTTTCTAAAACAAGTGTAAAACCCAGGGCATACTTTTCAAAGAAAAGGAATACACCCGAGAGAGAGTATGAAACACTAAGGCCCTGTACACATTACAAGTGAAAATTTGTACCGTTTTAAATAACGGTTTCAAAACATTTTAAAACTCACCACAGTAGCCCGTCCACATTATTGTTCACCGAGTTTGAACTCAATTGTAACACGGTGAACTTCCGTCTCCATCAGCAGCTAGTAACATTTTTAAACTTGGTAATCTTCCGCGATCGTAGTACGGTTATGTTGGCACCCTAATTGATGGAAAAATCGCACACCCGTCCACACCAAAAGGTAACATGCTTTCCTCCTTTAAAAAGTTTTTGAAAACGGACTTGAGACTAGCTCGCAGCAGGGTTTAAGCGCGGTTTCTTAACACGCTTTGAAACCGTGCTTAAATGCAGATTGGATGCCAGATAGGTTTAATTTAAAACGTTTTAAGCAACTTAAAATGCTTTTAAGTGGCCTGATGTGTACAGGGCCTAGTAGTCCCACGTAAGCAACCAATATTCCTGTGTGCTGGTTCAAATGATCAAAGTCTACAGCCAAAATAAAAAGCTAAAGAACAAACTCTAACATTTACCTAGGTTATAACCCAGCTGTATATACAGGAAGTGAAGTAATTCAGGATGCCTGTATCAAATGAAAGATATGGCAAGCCATTAGGGACATAATTCAGAATCTCTGGCTGTATAGTAAAACACACACTATATGGTGAAATACATACATCATATAGTGAAATACATACATAATGTAGTGAACCACATACAGTATCTACTGAAATATATACATCGTATAGTGAAATACATATACTGTATACTGAAATACATATATTATATAGTGAAACACATACACTATATAGTGAAATGCTTACATTGCATAGTGAAATACATACACTATCTACTGAAATCCATATACTGAGTACTGAAAATCCACATACACTATATACTGAAACAAATGTACTATGTACTAAAACATATACACTACCTATTGAGATACATACACTGCAGACTGAGACATCCACATAAACTATCTACTGAAACAAATACTCTATACATTGTACATACATTATATATTGAGAAAAAACTGCATACACTATATACTGAAACAAATACACTATATATTGAAATGCATACACTACACACTGAAAAAGCATATACACTATATACTGAAACAAATACACTATATATTGAAACATCTACACTTTATATTGAAATACATACACTATCTATTGAAATAAATACACTATGCACTGAAAAATCTGCATACACTATATATTGAAACAAATACACTGTATATTGAAATACATTATCTATTGAAATGCATATACTATATACTGAAACAAATACAATATATATTGAAACATCTTCACTTTATATTGAAATACATACACTATCTGTTGAAATAAATACACTATGCACTGAAAAATCTGCATACACTATATACTGAAACAAATACACTATATTGAAACATCTTCACTTTATATTGAAATACATACACTATCTAGTGAAATAAATACACTATGCACGGAAAAATCTGCATACACTATATACTGAAACAAATACACTACATGTTAAAACACATACACTGTCTATTGAAACACATACACTGTAGACTGAAAAATTCACGTACTCTATATACTGAAACAAATAAACTATATACTGAAATGGACTATGTTCTGAAACTACCCATCCTCCTGCCCCTCCCCCATGAGTGTCCTAGAGCTGAACTCACTGCCTGCTGCATTCCGTTAGCTGCTAGCTTGATGAGAGGACGTCTAAAACTGCAGAGCTGAGGTAAACAAAACAGGGCTATCTCTTATTCTACTTCTTTATGGGGGTTTTCTTTTTGTTTTGCTTGCACACCTTTAGTCAAATTTCAGACCATTGTGATGTAACAAGAAACTTTTAAAACTAATTTAAATGCTGTAGTTTATTCTTTTAAATAAGTACTGCCTTCATTTACTGTCAGACAACACATTTGTATAGGAAGCTGATACAGGATATTCCTAACATACCTGTATACATAGGGAGCTGCATACATTTTTCCAAGTTAAAGTGTTGATTTGTTTTATGTGTAATTAATTACTGTGTAAGTCCAGCAACTTATCTGAGTTGAATGCTTGGGAAGCACTTCAGGAGCTGTGGAAGTGTAAGCCAAAATCATTGCTAGTTTGTACTCTATGGACTATGTTTTGATTAAGTTTTTATTTTAATGTTTTGTTTAATAAAAGTTTCTTGGTTAAGAAACAAAAATATATATTTTTGCTGCAATCCTCAGTATTCATTTCTCATCAGGAGTTTAGCTGGCATATGCATATAATTTGCATTGTTTTACTGAATAACTTCACTGTGAATCCTCACTGGAGGCATGCAGTCTGTTTTGGGGTTTGAGCTTCTCAAACTGTGTTTTATTTCTTTTTTTTTACCCATAGAGATTTTTATCTCCTTAGTCACCCTGCTACCCCTTTGCCCACTGACATCTCCAGCCCAATCACTTACCATCCACAGGAAAATTCTAATCTTCTGCCTACTGTCTACCACTGCCACTGTAGCCTTCGTGCTTCTCATAACGTAGCCTCAGGACTTATAACTGTAGCCTGTGGTAAATATTACATAATAATTTAGCTCTGTATTAGCTGCCTAAATGCTAGTCATTGATATTGCTGACCCTACACATTCTAGGTGGTACTGTGTTGTAAGTTCTAATCCTGCTTTCTTCTGTGACAAGACAAAGTACTGCCGTAGGTTCGCAAGCAACCCAGCCACCAAGTGTCTCCTGCCAGTTTTGCTCTTCCCCTGAGGCAGGAATTGCTTGTTGTACCTGGTGGTGGCCTGACTTAGTTGTTTCTTCACCTAATGACCCTACGGCTAGTACTTTCTTTCTGGGATCCTGTTAATTAGGGAGTGAACTCCTCTTGCTTTAGTTGCCCCATGAATCAGACTGCCGAACTTGCTTCTGCGCACTAACAGTGGAAGTGCGGTACTCTGGGAATTCTGATAGGCTCCCCACGCCTGTAACTAACCCTTGGCCTCCAGGCCCTGCTCTTGCTATCAAGGCGAAGCACCAATAAGCCACGCCATGCCTCCTCCCTACTGGAACAGGGCATTATCCTGGCAACAATTCATTACATAGCATGTTTTATGGTCAAAACCCAAAATCTTTAAACAAAGAGACCTATGAAAAGAGAACATAGAATTACACAAATTAATGGGAATGCTGCAGAGTTTCCCATCGAAAGGTCAACTTAAAACAAAATTAATATACTTAAACCCTCTCTTGCATCATTCTGGGTGTTTTTAATGGACAGATCTGCAGAGTCTGTGCATTTAGGGCTCGATTTTCAGCACCTGGTGCAGAGCAAGGGCTTACCTTTCAAAGAATGGTGCAAAGTGCCCATTGCACCAAATGATGCACCAGAGCAAATTTCAATGGCAGCCTGATTAAACCACAGGCTGCCTACCCAAATAGAGCTTGTGCCACCTGTATGCACAGAAATGGGCTGTGACATGGTGCTAAGGATCATGTGGGAGATGCAGGCTCTACTCCATACTGCAGACATAACTTCCTCTCACCTAGTGCTGATCAGCTTGGATATGCAACCAACATTTTATTTGCCCTTGCTGCTGCCTTTCTGCACTGTGTGGAGTGCTTCAGGCCACTAGTGATCATCACTCTTAGATCTTTCTCATACCTGGACCCCTCCCAGGTTGTACTCTGCCCTGAGATTATTGGCTCAAATGTGCATAACTCTGCATTTCTTTGCATTGAAGCCAAGCTGACAAATCCTGAACCACCTCTCAAGCTTTTTCAGATCATCCTATAGGTCCTGTATCCATTTGGTTGTGTCCAACCTCCCACTGAACTTGGTGTCATCTGCAGATAGGCACATTTAGCCCTTAATGCTATCCGAGTATCACTGATGATGATATTGAACCACACCAACCCCAGCAACAACCCCTGCAGGACCCCACTGTTGACCTCCCTGGTGCTAGATAAGTCTCCCCCCTCACACCCTCCAAGTCCTGTTCCTCAGCCAGTTTTCTACCCATCTGATCATCTTCTCCCCAGCCCTGAGATATGCCAATTTCTTTGCCTATCACTTTTGAGGTACAGAGTCAAAGGCCTTGCTGAAGTACAGATAAAGGATATTCACTGCTTGGCCCCTGTCCACTACCTTAGTGACTCAGTCGAAGAAGTCAATCAGATTTGTTTAACATGATCTCCCTCCACTAAATCTGTGCTGCTTCACATCCTGAAAACAATTCACCTCTCAATACTCTGCCAACCTGGATGCTTGTGAAAATGGGCAAGTTTTGCTCACATGCTTTTTCAGTATCATAAATAAACTGAAACTAAAACCTTTCTTTAAGTATAGTCATAGTACATAAACTGAGGAATATAGTTCTGCATCTTTCATAAACTGAGGAGTATTGTCCTGCAGCTTTCATACACTGAGGAATATTGTTCTGCACTTTACATAAACTGAGGAATGTAGTTCTGCATCTTTCATAAACTGAGGAGTATTGTCCTGCAGCTTTCATACACTGAGGAATATTGTTCTGCAGTTTTCATAAACTGAGGAATATTGTCATGTATCTTACATAAACTGAGGAATATTGTTCCGCAGTTTACATAAACTGAGGAATATTGTTCTGCAGTTTACATAAACTGAGGAATATTGTTCTACAGTTTACATAAACTGAGGAATATTGTTCCGCAGTTTACATAAACTGAGGAATATTGTTCTGTAGTTTACATAAACTGAGGAATATTGTTCTGTAGATTACATAAACTGAGGAATATTGTCTCGCAGCTTACATAAACTGAGGAATATTGTTCTACAGTTTACATAAACTGAGGAATATTGTTCCGCAGTTTACATAAACTGAGAATATTGTTCTGTAGTTTACATAAACTGAGGAATTTTGTCCGCAGCTTACATAAACTGAGGAATATTGTTCTACAGTTTACATAAACTGAGGAATATTGTTCCGCGTTTACAGAAACTGAGGAATATTGTTCTGTAGTTTACATAAACTGAGGAATTTTGTTGCGTACCATACATAAACTAGGGAATATTGTTCCAGCTTACATAAACTGAGGAATATTATTCCACAGCTTATAAATTGAAAAATAATGTTCCGCAGTGTACATAAAACTAAGGAATATTGTTCTGCAACTTTCATAAACTGAGGAATAATGTTCTGCAGTTTACATTAACTAAGGAATATTGTTCCGCAGTTTACATAAACTGAGGAATATTGTCCCGCAGTTTACATAAACTGAGGAATATTGTCCCGCAGTTTACATAAACTGAGGAATATTGTTCTGTAGATTACATAAACTGAGGAATATTGTCTCGCAGCTTACATAAACTGAGGAATATTGTTCTACAGTTTACATAAACTGAGGAATATTGTTCCGCAGTTTACATAAACTGAGGAATATTGTTCTGTAGTTTACATAAACTGAGGAATATTGTTCTGTAGATTACATAAACTGAGGAATATTGTCTCGCAGCTTACATAAACTGAGGAATATTGTTCTACAGTTTACATAAACTGAGGAATATTGTTCCGCAGTTTACATAAACTGAGGAATATTGTTCTGTAGTTTACATAAACTGAGGAATTTTGTCCAGCGCTTACATAAACTGAGGAATATTGTTCTACAGTTTACATAAACTGAGAATATTGTTCCATGATTTACAGAAACTGAGGAATATTGTTCTGTAGTTTACATAAACTGAGGAATTTTGTTGCGTACCATACATAAACTAGGGAATATTGTTCCGAAGCTTACATAAACTGAAGAATATTATTCCACAGCTTACATAAATTGAAAAATAATGTTCCGCAGTGTACATAAACTAAGGAATATTGTTCCGCCATTTACATAAACTGAGGAATATTGTTCCACAGCTTACACAAACTGAGGAATATTGTTTCGCCTTTTACATAAACTGAGGAATATTGTTCCACAGCTTATATAAACTGAGGAATATTGTTCTGCAGTTTACATAAACTGAGGAATATTGTTCTGTAGTTACATAAACTGAGAAATATTGTTGTGTACCATACATAAACTGAGGAATATTGTTCCACAGCTTATATAAACTGAGGATATTGTTCCACAACTTATATAAACTGAGGAATATTGTTCTGCAGTTTACATAAACTGAGGAATATTGTTCTGTAGTTTACATAAACTGAGAAATATTGTTGTGTACCATACATAAACTGAGGAATATTGTTCCGCAGCTTACATAAACTGAGGAATATTGTTCCACAGCTTAAATAAACTGAGGAATATTGTTCCACAGTTTACATAAATTGAAAAATAATGTTCCACAGTGTACATAAACTAAGGAATATTGTTCTGCCTTTTATATAAACTAAGGAATATTGTTCCGCAGCATTCATAAACTAAGCATTATTGCTCTGTACCTTACATAAACTGAGGAATATAGTTCTGCAGTGTACATAAACTGAGGAATATAGTTCTGTACCTTACATAAATTGGGGAATATAGTTCTGCAGTTTACATAAATTGAGGAATATAGTTCTGCAGTTTATATAAGCTGAGGAATACTGTTCTGCAGTTTACATAAAGTGAGAATACTGTTCCATAATGTACATAAACTGAGCAATATTGTTCAGCAGTGTACAGAGCTGAGGAATATTGCTCCACCTTATGTAAACTGAGGAATATTGTTCAACAACTTACATAAACTGAGAAATATTGTTCTGCAGTTTACATGAACTGAGAAAAATTGTCCCAGCTTACACAAACTGAGAAATATCGTTCCGCAGTTTACATAAACTGAGAAATATTGTTCTGCAGTTTACATAAGCTGAGATTATTATTCCATAGCTTACATAGACTGAGAAATGTTGCTCCACATCTTACATAAACTAAAGAATACTATTCCACAGATTATTATTCTGCAGTTTACATTGTTTCTTCAGTGCAAACTGAAGAAATGTATTCTTGGTTTGTATGACATTCTTCAGAATGCTTTTGGAATTCTGAAGAAATTTAAAAGTTCAGAAAAATATTTTGGAATAGCTCCTGCCCATTAGTTTGCCTGCTAGTGCTTTATCTTAAAATTCAAAATAAGCTGAGCTGGCCCAGTTGTGTGGTGGGCAAGGTACTGGTTACCACACTGACAACCAGGATTCAGGAATAATATTCTGTGGTTTACATTTAAATTTGCAGAAATTTTGGTGGCCACAGAATTGTGGAAAACAAGGGCCTTCATTATGTTCAAGCAGTAAGGCATGACAAGAAGTGCATTACATGTGTGCATTCCTGCTGAAACATTTCAATAAATAAATGAATTATGGTGAAATAAGTGCAAACCTGACAGCTTCCACCACCCGGCAGGGTTTTAAAGCTCATCATAATGTACCCCTGTTAACATTATGATTGACAACCTCCTCATTCTGCTGACTGTTGTGCTGTGCTTGCCTCTCAGCCTCGCCCTCATCTATCATCTCAATGTTCTGCTGGCCTTTGGCTCCCTGGTTGGTTCCTTCCTTTTCTTTCCTACCCGGCTAATTGGAAATAAACTTCTACTAAAAATTTGGAAAAAAGTTTATTGAAGCAGGCAGAGCAGAGGGTGGGGGAAAGGGGTAGAAAGTATGCCAGGTAGAAGTAGTTCAGCTAAGCTTTCCACACAGACTCCACTCTACTAGTCTTCTATCAAAATTTCAATTATGTTTATTCTTAGCTTGCTGCCTAACAGTTAATGGGCTAAGAGATTAAACAAGAAGCTTGTTTAATGGTCTCAATGCTAAAAACAACATGTAGCATGGCATCATTTGGGTTCTGTGCCCCTGCTGTGAGACATTTTATAGAGATGTGTTACTGGTGCATCACTGACTGAAGCACTGAGGAGGAAAGCAGGAGGATTTTATTTTTCTTTTCATAATTTTTAAACATCAGTGAATGCAAAGCCCAATGACACTGGAAGTGCTGGCAGAATAATCTAGTGGTTAGAGTTATAAGCTCTGAGTGAGCTTGGTACATCTAGCAGATCTGGGTTTGATTTCCACAGCCTCCACTTGCATAGTGTGTGATGCTGAGCAAGTCACTTAACCAACCCACTGCTCCCAGGTTGCCCCGGCCTGAAAACAAGCACTTGTGCTTAGTGGGCCTTACCTGGTTACCAAAAACAATAAAATAAAAAACATTGGAAACAAACCAGAATCTACTATGCCTTGACTTCAGGGGAAAAAATGTAGATACAACAGTCAGCCTTGATGACATGCAAGTAATGCAAGCCAGGCATGTATCATATGATTTTATTAATAAAAGCAAATCAGTTTTGGTAATGTGTATATGTGCAAGTCACCTTATTTATGTGCCTAGAACTTTGCCCACCAACACAGATGTAGGCCTAATGGTGCCGCAGAACTTCATAGTCCTGCTACAGAAGTTAGGTCTACTGTGCCACAAAGGACAGGGTCCTTGCTTAAGTTAAAGTACTCTACTGTGGCCCAATTATTTCCATCCATAATGATGGACCACCTTTGGTCCATACCCATATCTGCTCTGATGCCTACCAGGTGTCTCTTTAGCACCTCGCCCGTCTTCTTGAAATCTGCCCTCCTAATATCCAGGGTTTTGGTCTTAGTGAGGACATTTTCCCTGCCCATACCTAACCAGAACCATGGTCACTTCCACCTAGGGGCCCTTTGACAGTTATTTCTTGTATGTGCTCCCCATTTGTGAGCACTAGATCCAAGATCCCCCTCCCTGGTGGGTTCTGTGATGCCTTGAGTCAATAACCTACCCTGCAACACCTCCCAGATCACCTGTCTCCTGGCACATGTTCTGGGTGGTATACTCCCTGTCTATCATGGCCAGATTGAAATCTCTTCCTATTGCCACCTCTCCTTTCCCTGCAGCATTCAATATCTGTGACTTCAGTCCCTGTCCTTTTGTCTTACTGGGTGGGTGGTCTGTAAGCCATCCCCAAACTCTCCGTGGAATATCTGTCCCTTGTATACATACACATGTGCACAATGGGTGTAAATGAAAACCTATTGGGGAGCATGCTCTCAAATCTCTCTGCAAATGTTCTTTGTTGTGCGAAGATAGTTGGTTATGTCTCTGATTCTACCACAGCCTCCTTTCCTGCTTCCAAGTTTTTCTAACCTGCTAGTCTTCTGTTTTAAATGTTTTACTGGTCATAGAATAAGGTGCAATCATATATTATCATATATTAAGTGCATGTATTGCTGGCATGAGGTTTGCTACAGGTTGTATGTGTGATGGGGAAGTACAAAATATTATCTCTGTTTTGTCCAGACAGAACAGGTACTTTATATTTGCCTTGCACAAGACACAATTTGTTACAGTGAACAGCATTTCAGAGGTCTGTCGCTGCTGAGCCCATTGCAGATTGGTCATGACACTACTGCTGCTTGCTGAGTGGAAACGCTGTGTGGCTAAAAGGACCAAAGTGCTTTGATTAAGAGAGTACTTTGGTCCTTTTATTTGTATGAAGTTGGTCAGCAAGCAGCCGATCAGCTTTATGATGCTGTGGTGTCTGCCTTTTGAGTCCCTTCTCCCCACTGTTAGCTTGCTGTGTTGATGGGTGGGTGTTATTCCTCTGGGTGAGTGCTGAAACTTGAGTTGTTATCAACCCCCAGGAGTATCGCTTGCACCTGCATGGTGACTATATGAAACCGGCGTTTCCTCAGAAAGAGAAGCAGGCACTATGGGGAGGACTCGGGACCATCACCACAGTGAAGCAGCAGCGTGTGCTTTATCAAAGCCCTGACTATTGTCTCACACTGAAGAGATGGGTGGAGACAAACCCACAGGGCACTCACTGGATGGGGAATCTCTGTCCTTCCTATCACATGCAAACTTGTGAAACAATATAGTATCTAAAAAGAAAATGAGGATGGGGTGTCTGATACACCCCAGGGCAGTTGCCACCAACCCTCACACAAATAAGACCAGTTCCATGGGAATTACAGAAAAGTACTTCAAGTGACTATTTTGTGAGCAGAATGCAAGATTTTGAAAGAAAACTGTTACACTATGCTGCAGTAGAACAAATCTGTAAGAGATCTGGAGATGTTTTGGGCACTGTGTTTCTGTGCCAGAAGATGTATACCATGCTTTGTGTAACATCATGTAGTGTAACTAATACTAGATTATTTTGTCTCTCCTCAGCATCACTCTGTTATTTTAACTTTTTATCCCTTAGGCTCAGTTATTCTGACAGTAGGCAGCACACATGCTCCAGAGGCTCACTGCCATACTTCCTACCAAAATATGCTCTTACCTGTCTTTTCTTATACACTTTATTGATGACTTGCTCCATTTGTGGCCTGGCTGCAGCAGTCCTTCATCTTGGTGTGGACCCACAGTGACTCACAAGTTGGTTGTAACATGCTAACCCATCTGTTGCCACTGCCCAGCCAGATGCAACAGTAGTAGTTCCTGGGACTGTGGGGCACATGTACACAAGTTCTATTTAGCATTTAATATGACAGCTGCATGCCATCAGCAGCAATCCATGAGCAACACACTACTGCCAACACAGTGTCATTTGTCCAAGCAAGGCAGCAGCTGATCAAACCAGAGAGTTAGAGGTAAACCTTTGTTTTTGAGTTGATTCAACAATACACAGTTCAGACTCAGCTGACCTTCTGAAAGCAGAAGGGTTTAAATTTAAGTGCTGCTGGTCATGCAGTGTACCTTCTCTGTGGTCTAGCGACAGTGTGTAATTGCAGGGTGCTAAATATATTCCGATTATAGTTTGACTTATTTAGTAAAGGTGACCTGGCTTGTTCTCCTCTCCATCATACCTGTAAGAAACCAAGGCTGCAACCTGTTGGGCTAACACTCACCTTTTCAAATTTAAACATGTTTGACCAATGGTAGTTCCAGCCTTTATTGGTTACCTGTGGTGAAGGAGGTGGTGGCACAACCCCTTCATACAGGGGGATATTTTCATCATTTTATATTATTTTGAATCCCTTACCTATGTGGCTGGTCATGTAAGTCTGCTGACAGTTTTTTTTTTTTTATTGAATGTGTACCTTGCCTTATCTAAACAACAATCCTTTCACTTTTTACTTTCATTAAACAATCCTCCCACTACTTCTGTGCCATTTCAAACAAATTACTCATCTGGCGATGCATCCCTGAATGCACTTCATGCAAGCAACCATTGGTATTGACAAATGGTTGTTGTTTTTAAAGTGAAACAGACTGCCTACCATACTTCTGTTATCACACACAAATATGTTTGTTTACTTTCCTTAATCAACTCCCACTATAGCTTTCCTGAAATTGGGAACACCACCCAACACAGTCTGCTCACTCATGATGTAATGGGAGGAGAGGAGACTATTGCATGATGAGTGGCTGCTTTGTTTGGAGTGTACCTAATGTTCAGGATGTTTGAAATAAGAGTAGATGAAGAAATTGAAACAAAACAATGTTGGGTATAATTACATCATTGTTTATGAAGTTTTTATTTATCAGGTAGGTGCACTAGACAAAAAAGCTGCCTATATTCAGGCTCAACCAGGGAGAATACAATGGAGGAGGACAATAGTAAGGTATAAGGTATAACAAATATAGAATAAAACAATTTTCAATACAGAATAGACAAAGCAAAGTGATGGGGAAATAGTACTGTAAGTAATACACAGTATTCAAAGTCAGGGTCATTCTATACAATACAGTACTGTGTACAACAAACTGACATACAGAACAGAGCTCAAGGATATGCATTAGCATAAACTTCAGCTCTACTAAGAAAGATAGTAAATAAAACAACTGGCAACAGCAATGAATTTTATAGCAGGTAACTCAGTTTTTCTGCCTATGTGGCTGGTCATGTAAGTTTGCCAACAGTATTTTTATTGAATGTCATGTTTGTACGTGTTTTGGCATTGGTGCTTTCACACACACACACACACACACACACACACACACACACACACACACACACACACCACCCACCACCCTCACTGAACTTCAGAAACTTGCTGAACATTTATGGCTTTGTTCTGTTTCTTGCCTTATCTATACAACCATCCTTTCACTTTTTACTTTTATTAAACAATTCTCCCACTACTTATGTGCCATTTCAAACAAATTACTCATCTGGCAATGCATCCCTGAAATGTACACAATGCAAGCAAACATTTGGTATTGACAAATGGTTGTTTCTTTTTTAAAGTGAGAAACAGACTGCCTACCATACTTCTGTTACCACACACAAATATGTTTATTTACATTCCTTAATCAACTCCCATTAAACCTTTCCTGAAATTGGGAACATCACCCAACTCATGATGCAATGGGAGGAGAGGAGACTTGCATGATCGTTGACTGCTCTGTTTGGCATGTACCTAAGTTTTTATTTACCAGGTAGGTGCACTAGACAAAAAAGCTGCCTATATTCAATACTCAACCAGGGAGAATACAATGGAGAAGGACACATAAAAGCAAAGTGCTGGGAAAATACTATTGTAAGTAATATACAGTATTCAAAGTCATAGGGTCATTCTATACAATACAGTGCTGTGTACAACAAACTGACATACAGAACAGAGTTCAAGGATATGCATTAGCATAAACTTCAGCCCTACTAAAAAAGAAAGTAGATAAAACAACTGGCAACAGCAATGAATTTTATAGCAGGTAAGTAATCAGAAATGTGGATTTTCAACTAGAAATAATCGATGCAAAAGGGTTGAAACTGTCCTTTTAAAATGCCAATGAACTTAATAGGATTGGCTTGTTAGCCTTCCTGGGCAACCTTGGTTGTAGTTTGCAGTGCAACCATGCATGTGTATGCTGCTGGATGAGATGGACAAGGGAGGTCATTGATAAAGGTCATGAAGAGCAGTGGCCCCATGACCAAACATTAGGGACCCTGAGAGAGACTGGTAGGGTGGGGATTGGTTTGGGTCAAGCTTGACAGACTGAGTACAGTTGGTCAAAGTCATGCTGGAACCATGCAAGGGCTGTTGGAGACACCAGAGTCTGCTAGATGTATATGAATCAATAGTGGTCCACAGTGTCAAGGCCTATGCTAAGTCTATAAATATGGCCCCTGTTCTTATACCCTTGTTTAAATTGCTATGTACGTGGTCATTGACTCTAAGTATGGAGGTGGATGCTGAGAGGTTGGAGTGGAAGCCAGATTAAAACAGTGTCAGGTAGTTGGTTTGCACAACGAAGTTGAATAGTTGCCTGCTGACAAATCTCTCAAGAGTTTTGGAGAGGATGGGTAGCAGTAATATTAGGTGGTGGCTGAAGGGAGAGTCAGACGTTCCACCTTTGTGCATCAGGACTGCCAGTGCATTCTTCCAACTATGTGGGAAAGAACTAGTACAGAGGGACTGATTGAAAATGTGAGCAACAGGGACAGCTATTGACAAAGCACCAGTGTTGAGAAATTTGAGCAAGATGCAATCAGTTCCACAGCTGGCCACTGCAACTAACATGAATAACTCTTTGTAGACATCATTGACTATGATTGCCTGCAGGCAGCAGTTGCGGTTTGTGGTGGAATCAGACAGAAGGAGAAAAGGATGGTTGGAGATAAGAGCCCTTGAACCTTGTTGAAGTATGGTTGAGGGCACTGATAGGTAAGTAGGAGCCAAGGGTGGTCTGTGCCTGCTGGGGTGGAGTTGATTAGGCTGTTAACTGTTTTCCAGAATTGAAGTGTCTCAGGCTTTTCAAGATAGCTTGCTATAAAAAGTTGGCCTTGGCTAGTCATGTACTCATGATGCAATGTAGTAGTAGTAGTAGTAGTAGTAGTAGTAGTAAAATCCTTTATTCATAGAAACATAGAAACATAGAATTTGACAGCAGATAAGGACCGCTTGCCCACCTAGTCTGCCCATTTTCTACCTAACAGATAAGCTGCAGATCCTAATTAACCAACAGCTTACTTCCTCCTACCCCCCACTAAGACTGCCTTATGCCTGTCCCATACATTCTTGAATTCCCCCACTGTTCTTGACTCCACGACCTCCTCAGGGAGTCTGTTCTATGCATTCACAACCCTCTCTGTGAAAAAATACTTCCTCACATTACCCCTGAGCCGTCCCCCCTCTATCTTCAAATTGTGCCCCCTTGTTCTTGCACATCTCTTTTTCTGAAAGATGCCACCCTCTTGGATTTTGTTGATTCCCTTGAGGTACTTGAAAGTTTCTATCATGTCCCCTCTCTCCCTCCTTTCCTCAAGGGTATACATATTAAACTCCTTTAGTCTTTCTTCGTATGTCTTCTGGTGCAGACCCTGCACCATTTTGGTTGCCCTCCTCTGGACAGCCTCACTCTGTCTATGTCTTTGCAGAGATGGGGTCTCAGAACTGCACACAGTACTCCGATGGGTCTCACCAACTGTCTGTACAGAGGGATAACAACTTCCTGTTTTCTACTATTGATGCCTCTCCTATGCATATCAATATCCCCCAGCCTTCCTTACTGCCTTCTCACATTGCTTGCCCACATTTAGGTCATCTGATATAATTACCCACAGGTCCCTTTCCACATTTACTGTTGTCAGTATCTCACCCCCCATTGTGTAATCTTGCCCTGGGTTTTTGTTCTCCAGGTGCATTACCTTGCACTTCTTTGCATTGAATCTGAGTTGCCATACATTTGACCATTCCTCCAACCTTGCCAAGTCCCTTTTCATCCTTTCCACTCCATCTGGTGTATCAACCCTGTTGCAGATCTTTTGTCAGCTGCAAAGAGACATACTTTTCCTTCCAGTTCCTCTGCAATGTCACTTATAAAGACATTAAAAGGACCGTCCCAGTACTGAACCCTCACGACCCTGCTAGTAACCCTCCTTTCTTCACTGTGGACTCTATTACTACTACTTGCGTCCTGTTGTCTACCCAATTTTTATCCAAGCTACCACCTTGGGATCTACTCCAAGGCTGGCTAACTTGTGTATTAATCTTTTGTGTGGGACTGTATCAAATGCCTTGATAAAATCTAGGTAGGCCATGTCCACAGCCCCTCCCTGGTCTACTACTTTGGTCACCCAGTCAAAGAAATCTATTAGATTTGTCTGACACGACCTTCCCATCGTGAATCCATGCTGCCTTGGGTCCTGTGCCCCACTGGCTTCTAGGTACTCAACAATTCTTTCCTTCAGAAATGATTCCATCATTTTACCTACCACTGAGGTCAAACTAACTGGTCTGTAGTTTCCTGCCTCTGTCCTGCTCCCACTTTTGTGAAGAGGAATCACATCTGCCCTCCTTCAGTGCTCAGGTACCACCCCAGCCTCCCATGATTTGTTAAAGAGAGTAGTCAGCTGTGTCATTAGTTCTACCTTTAGTTCTTTTAGAATTCTTGGGTGAATCCCATCTGCCCCATTGCTTTGTCCACCTTCAATTTTATTGGTTCTTTCAGAACCCTTTCTTCTGTAAATGGACTGGTATTGACCCTCGTCTCTTGTTTGCTTTAGGTATCTTCCCCTCCTCTTCCTTTGTGAATACTGAGCAGAAATATTCATTCAGTATCCCTGCTTTTTCAATGTCACCCTCTACCCAAATTCCCTCCCCTTTATTAAGCCTCAGTATCCCTCCTTTGTTCTTTCTTCACTCCCTAATGTACCTATAAAAAGGTCTTATCCCCCTTCTTAACAGACTTGGCTATCCTTTCCTCGGTTTGGGCCTTTGCTATTCTGACTGCCTTCCCAGCCTTTTCTGCTTTAACTGATAAAGTTCTCTGTCCTTCTCCTTCTGAGGTTTACTTATATTTCTGAATGCTGTCCTTTTCTCCTTAACCTTCCCTGCCACTTATTTTGAGAACCATAGCGTTTTTTTCCTTTGTTGTGTTTTTTTGATTTGCTTTACACAAAGGCTTGTTGCCTCTGTGATGGCTGTTTTGATTACTCTCCATTGTTCCTCCACCCCTCCTTCTTGCCTGTTTGCTAGTGCTTTTCTGTGGCACTGTCTCATTTTCCCAAAGTCAGCCCTCCTAAAGTCCAATACTCTTGCTTTTGTATGGCTTGATTGTATGGCTGTGTTTATCGTGAACCACACTGTTTGGTGGTAGCTTGTTCCCAGATGGCTACCCACTTCTAAATCTGAGATTCTTTCTCCATTCCCATTTGAGATTTCCAGGTCTAAGACTGCTCCCTCCCGAGTGGGTTCCAGTACTAGCTGTCTGAGGCATGCCCCCTGTAGGGCATTAAAAATGGCCCTGCTCTTGGATGTGCCTGCAGCAAAGGTGCTCCAGTTAAAATCTGGCATATTCAGGTCCCCCATCAACAATATCTCCCCTTTTTCTGCCATTCTAAGGAAGTCTTCTATCATTTCCTTGTCCATTCCCTCCCCCTGAGATAGGGTCTGTATCCAACCCCCATGCAGATTGTGGTGCCATTTCCTGTCTCCAGGGTGACCCAGAGTGTCTCATCTGCTCCCTGTTTAGTCTTTAGTTATTGTTGCTTTGATCTCTTCCTTTACATAAAAAGCTACTCCTCCTCCTCCTCTTTTACCCTCCTTGTCCCTCCTGTAGATTGTGTATCCTGGTATGTTGACATTCCAGTCATGGTTCTCTGTGTACCATGTTTCTGTGACTGCCACAATATCCAGGCAACCCTCTTCCATCAAGGCCACTAGTTCAGGGAGCTTGTTACACAGACTTTGGGCATTGGTACTCATCACCCTCCACTTTTTGATGGCCTTACTCCTTTTAGCCCCATTCCTGTCCTTACTGCCTTTGCCTTTTTTGACATTTACTTCTGGCCTGATCTCTAATGACTTCTCTACCTTGGTGTTTGCCTCACTAATTACTGTTGTTTGTGCGAGGAGGCTAGGATTTCCCTGCTCCTTTTCAGTGCCCCCCTTAGCTGGTTAAATGCTTGCTAATGAAGCATTTAAACCTCTCACTAGGATCCTGGTTCCCCCGGACAGATGCAGACCATTGCACCAGTATAGGTCTGCATCCTCCAGGTGGCTCCCAGTCCACAGTGAAGCCAAAACCCTGAGCTCCATACCAGTTTTTCAACCATTCATTGAATTCCTGGTGAGGAAGTACCTAGCATCACCCTTGCCATGACAGGCAGCACCTCAGTGAGGTTACTGTATGTACTACTTGTCTAAGCCCTCCCAACTCTACAAACTCCTTTTGCACTGCTCTGATCCCATTCCTAGCCCGGTCATTTGTCCCTAGGTGGACAATAACATCCATCTCCCTCCCTCGTGCAGTTCCTCCCACGATCCTGAGGATTCGCTTCCTGTCCCTCCAAGCCGTGGCACCAGGCAGGCACCTTACCTCCCTCTCCCCTTCCTCCCACATTTCTACCCCTTAATGATTGAGTCCTCCACCAGGAATTGTTTCCTTCCCCTGTGGGGTCTCATGCCACCCTCCTGTGGGTCTCCTTTGTGAAGGTTCCCAGCATCCTCCTTGGTCTCCACTGCAGGTGCCTCCATAGAGGAACCACTATCTACCAGAAGAGCAAATGAATTGTGGAGAGGTACAGCTGGAGGGATGCAACTCTGTTCCACCACCCTCTCCCTCTCTGAGCCCACCCTGGTCCAGCCTGTCCTCTTTCTTGGCAACCTCTGAGGTAGTGGCATTAGCCCTGGTGGTCCCTGGGTGGGGGAGGAGGTTTCACAATCTAGCCAGTTCAGCCTGGAGACAGGAACCTCCTCCCTCAGACCAGAGAGGTGCCTGCAAATAGGGCAGCATCACAGCCTCCAGAATGTTTCCCGGAACACTGCCGCCCCACAGCCACTGCACTGCACCACTCCTATCATGTCTTATTTTGTGTCCCCTCTCC
This sequence comes from Neoceratodus forsteri, assembly GCA_016271365.2. Classification (NCBI taxonomy): domain Eukaryota; kingdom Metazoa; phylum Chordata; order Ceratodontiformes; family Ceratodontidae; genus Neoceratodus; species Neoceratodus forsteri. The sequence continues at coordinate 649,966,398 of CM057450.1, read as the reverse complement.
TGTTTCTCTGTATGCTTACTATCTCCCCTCCTTTCAACTCTCACCCTTCCTGTTCTGGGACAGTAACGTCCTATATTCTTCAGTAGCCTCATGATAGAAAAACATGAATAGGGGTAAAACTCAATTGAGCCAAAGCTAATTTTCAATGAAGTCCCATCAGAATTTGACAAACAATTGCTGCAGTCAAAGAGACATCTTAATAAATATGTCACATATCACTGATAATAATAAATATTACATTCACAAACATGATTAAAAATTCATTAAGACTATCATGCAGACATTTAACCTTCATACAACAATTAAGCAATGAATCATGACAACTTGATGACATGCTCAATGATACTAGGGGTGGCATAGGCTTGCATGTCCAGGGGTAGCCTTGTGCCTGGCCCAAGAAGAGTCTCTTTGGTGGAAGCATTCAATTACTGCAAATCAGGGTTATCCAGTGGAGGTGGTGTCACTGAACACTTAACCACTTGGCAGGGGCATATTATCACAAATAGCTTAGATGGTGGAGGAGAAATGTACAAGTACCTCTTTTGGAATGAGGACTAACAGAACAGGGGCCCAGCTGGCTGCAAGGAGATCCTGTATAAATCTGAGTGGGTGGGAATAACCTAATAAAAGTTAGAGCGATTTAATTTTTCTCACGCAGTAAGTCATGCAGTGATCACTGAAAATATGCGGAAGGTGCCAGAAATCAGGATTCTCTGTGGATGTTATCAGTATCCAGTTTATCATGCTATGATTGCTGGAGTTGGAGTTGATGGGTAAGGAGATCAGTTGGTGCAATTTCAAGGCTTTGATTTTGGAATGGAGATTGGAGGGTGTATGGAGCGTGGTTCTGGCTGACCAGTTGTTATTGAAGTCATAAAGCATGATATGCTATCCTTTGGGTAGGGAATCTAGCACTCTATGAAGTATATACATAATCACACTGGAGGATTTACCTGGGGAGCAGTAGATACCCATTATCTACACTGGGATGGAGTGTGGGCAGGTAGGGACCCCTGAGATGAGTTCATATGTTGTGGGGGTAGCTTCTCAGTTGGTGACACAGAAGCTGCAGGTGCATGATTAGTAAATGAAGACACAACCCTCTCTCTTGGAGTGGTTTTGCCTGTGGAATGTGTGTCCTGGAATTTCTGTAGTTGAGGACAGAATGCAGGCTGAGAGCCAGGTTTTGGTTATTTACTGGAAGTCTGGTCACTTTAGGATTGCCCAGGTTATGGCTATCAGTCTTGGGAAGGAGGCTTCTGACATTGATGTTGTAGATTCTGAGGACTTTAAACAAAAGGAGGGTTCTTAATTGGGACTGGGTTGGGATTAGTCTCAACATCTCTGCCTAAGAAGCAGAGTACTAGGAGAAGCTGGCTACTCTGTGATGAAGCTTTCTTGGGAGGTTATTTTGAGGGAAGTAGAGGTTATGGGATGAATACAATTTGGCCTCATCAGTGTTAGTGGGCAGAGCCAGTTGAGGTCTGATAGGCCTGGGTGAGTATCTGCATAGTGTTAGCCTGGGTCAGAGTCTGGGAGGCAGGAAGGGGAGTTAGTGGTGATAATAAAGAGTATAAGTATTGACCTGTAGGTCACAGGAAGCCCTTTGGATCCCTGTATTATGTACTTTGTACTATACCATGGGAGTGGCAGGAGTTGCAGAACTGAGCAGATATTCTGGGCCCACTTGCTTCAGTATATCTGGGAGGGAAGGGAAGACCAAGGTTGGTGAACACAGGTGCTTGACCATCTGCTGCCTTACACACCACAGCTTGTGTGCTAGCCTAGTCAGCAGTTTTGATACAGCCAGTAGTTTAAAATATATTTACCAGTTAATCAAGCAATAATCCTTAAGCAATTGAACAGGCTGAAACAGTATGCATTCTACATTCCAGGACCTAGCCATCCTTGAGAGTATTAGGGAAATGCAGTGCTATAGTATCTAACATTAATTTTTAGAATGACATAGAATAGGGCATTTATTTTAGTACAATTAAAGCATGAATCAGCCTGAGCTGCAATTTGGAACCCAGGACTATACCTTTAAATGTTATGCAGCTCGATACATAACCTAACCAAGCAGCAGTTAAAGAACACAGCTCATGGCATTAGACATGTAACATAGAAACATAGAAACATAGACTTTGACGGCAGATGAGGATCGCTTGGCCCACATTGTCTGCTCACTTCCCTAACTATTGGATAAGCTGTAAATCCTAGTTAACCAACAGCCTACTTCTTCCTATCCCCTCAAGAATTGCCTTATGTCTGTCCCAAGCACTCTTGAATTCCCCCATTGTTTTTGACCCACAACCTCCTCAGCAAGGCCATTCCATGCATCCACCACCATCTCTATGAAAAAAAATACATCCTCACATTGCCCCTGAGCTGCCCCCATCTTCAAACTGTGTCCCCTTATTTTTGCACATCTCTTTTTCTGAAAGATGCTACTCTCTTAGAATTTGTTGATTCTCTTGATGTACTTAAATGTTTATATCATGTGCCCCTTCTCCCTCCTTTCCTCAAGGGTATATATATATATATACATATTAAGCTCCTTTAGTTTCTCTTTGTATGGCTTCTGTTGCAGACCCTTCACCATTATAGTTACCCTACTCTGGACTGCCTCCAACCGGTATATATACTTGCGGAGATGGGGTCTCTAGAACTGCACACAGTACTTGGATGAGTTCTCACCAACTGTCTGTACAGTGGGATAACAACTTCCTGTTTTCTTCTGGTGATGCTTCTCCCTATACATCCCAGCATCCCCCAGCCATCCCTACTGTCTTCTCACATTGCTTGCTTACCTTTAGATCATCTGATATGACTACCCCCAGGTCACTTTCCATTTTTGTTATTGTTGTTACTACCCCCATTGTGTACTCTTCCGTTGGGATATTGTTTTCCAGGTGCATCTTTGCACCTCTTGCATTGAATATACAGTAAGCTGTCATACTTTTGACATGTAGCAGTATATGCAATGTTTAATAATGTTAAGCACACGGGCATAACTCTAGCCTAGCTGTAGTTAGAGAAAGCAGCCTGAGTTGCAATTTGGAGCTGGAAGCTCTTCCTTTAAATGTTTAGCAGTTTAGTACATAACCTATACTAACAACAGTTAAAGATGTAGCCCTTGGGGAGACTTCTGGTTGGAACCAGTAAAGATGGCAGCCTAAACCTCTATCTCTGCCCCAGCCCTATGGAAACCATGCAATTACCGCCTGGGTGATGGACTAAGTTCTCTCTCTGCACTTGACTGTTCCCCTTCCCACCCTCTGTTGCCATCAGTGACATATTTTGCAGAGAAATAGTATTTAGCAGCATCGATGAACCGTGCAATCGCCGACTGAGGTGCTTCTATATGAGCCACACATGCCTGACCTCCGGTATCCCTACTTGCAGTGTCCTCTAGTCACTTCTTTGTTGGAGCAACTGCACCCCTTGCCTCCTTCTTGCTATCTCAACACCAATTGAGGGCATTAGAAGCCAGTTGGACCTCAGAGCTACTGACGCTGATTTAGCCACAGCTTTAAAAGCCTTACAAGTATCCGCCTGGTGCTACGCGGGGAGCTCGCCATCAAGATGGATCCAGGCGCAGGCAGCAATGAGGGGGTGGCAGTTCAGGGCACCCTGGATCAGACACATGTGGGAGAAGCCCTGGGCAACATCACTAAAATGCTCAAAGCTCTACTCTCTAGGGTGGACAGCATCAGCTCTTTACTGGCGGGCAATGTCGCAGATGTCCACAGGTTGGAAGACCAACACAATGTCCTAGAACAGTGAGTGGGGGAGCTGAAAGGCCAGCATTTGAATGTCTTGCAAAAACTTAGAGATCATGAAGCCAAGCTGGCACACCTATGGTAAAGGGCCGGAGTACAAGAGAACTGCATAAGAAGAAACAATATACATATTCTAGGGGTACCAGAGGAAGCAGAGGGCTCTAACTTAGAGAAATTTCTAAGTGAATGGCTTCCAGAGCTGGTAGGAAAGCGATGGAAAGAGATGGTCAATGTTGAGCATGCATATTGGGTCCTTGCAATTCGAACCACAATAAAAGTCCTTGGACAATAGTAGCACATATGTTGCACCCTCTCAGTCAGGGCGCTTGCTGAAAATCATAAGGACATTGGGGAACTTACTTGGAGGGGGCATGCCATCTCTATATACAGGACTTTAGAAGAGATTGCAGCAAGGCGAGTGCTTACAAGATGCTTAAAAAGTGTTGAACATAAACTCAGTACAATACAGATTCAAAGGACTTACTTCACTTCATATACAGTATCTAAAGATGGTCAGTCTTTATAGCGGACTCGCTGAGGATGTGGAGGCCTGGATTAGGAGCACTGGCCAAGTATGCTGGCAGGCACTGCATCTCCAGATGCCTCTGGGAGCCAAGGGCAAAATAACAGGAACCAGCAGAAAAGGTAGTATTGTCCCGAGGACCCATATCTTAGACGGACGAGTCCACCCAACGCAGCTCCCCCAGATCAAAAGCAGCTATGGAATCCCTCCCTGATGAAACCAAGTCACCCCACCACATTCTATACTCTATCAAGCTTCCAAAACACCTCAAGATGGTCAGGTTCAGCAAATGCCTGAGGTGGTTGACCCTCAATACCAGTAAGACAGCGTGCTCATGCTGAAGCCTCGTCTACCACCCCAGAAACCCAGCTGCATCCCCACCTGCCAAATTTTTGAAGGCAGATCTAAGTACACGGAGAAAAGCAAGCCAGCTGATAAGATGGAGGAATCAACAGGGCTTTGAGAATGACCCGATACTGATCGATTGAGCATCGGCGATGGAGGAGGAAGAGAATGACGTGGAGAAGGCAACCTGCTCTGCTGTGAAACTTGGGCTGAAAACATATGCCGAAGCCTTGTCCATACTGGGGACTTGAAAATCAGTGGACTGCCACTATTGTTACTATTAATAGCTGTGAATTGGAAGCGCTAGTTGGTCAGTAGTGAGGGGAAGAGGTATCCCCCCCTCTCTTTACCCCTGATTGAGCTAGTTCATCCAATGCTGAATGAGGCTGTGTCTATGAGCTAGGGGCAGGGGAACTCCTCTTCCCCCTATATCTACCTCATATTATCTTCCTATATAAGACATCCATATGGCCCAGTGGATGTAGTTAGTAACTCGTCCCCCCTTTTTGCTGATACAGACACATCTCTGTATGCACCCCATGTCTGTTAATGGAAGGGCTGTGTAATTTAATGCTGGTACTTTCTAATCATTTATACACTGCATATGTAAATTATTAGTTGGGCAATTTCTAAGCGGTATGCATATGAGTACCTAATAATCCTTTGCAATGGTCAGAGTAATTAACCAAATATATGGTCACCCATGGATTACTACCTCTCCTGTAGACTAGATCCTTAAAGATCAATATGGCCGACAGGTTCCCCTCCCTCCCTCCCCTTCCTTCCCACCCCCCAGTCATATGTTTTCAACTAAAGTGTCTCCCCTCCTGCAGTTTGGGGTGGCTCCAGACTCTGGGTTAATCCTGGAGGCTGGTTGCAGTACATGTGGCTGGAGCCTCGGTTTCGGACTGGGACAGATCACTAAATTTAGCATGACTCCGCCTGCTTTCAACATTTGGTGTCCAAGCAGTGTGGCTTAGGGTGTAACTGCCTCTACCACGCATTCAACTTGACACCAATAACTGAGCTGTAGCTGGTTGATTCTATAGTGTGACATTGTTTATAACTAATCTGTTGGTTAACCTTGTTGCTTGGGTCACGTGATGGCGGCCTGAGCGGCGGCAGCGGTCTCCAGAGCATCATTAACAAAACCACTGCAAAATTTGTGCAAATCAGTGCCTACTTACCACCAATGCTCTAGTCTGGCAGATTGATGGAGGTGTATATGAAGAAGGCGCCCCCGAGGCATTCTTCCCTGTGAACGCCGGAGAAGGACAAGGTCGCGAAATGGCCTAAGCAGCAGGCCACTGGTGCACTAAAGATGCCCGCCACAGAAGCAGCCCTTTCCGAAGGGAAATTTATGGAGATCATGCAGCCTCTCCAGACCGCTATAGCCTCCATCTCAGAAGACCTGCAAGAAATCAAGGGGTCTGTGGATTCGCGGACTAGGAGGGTTGGTGATTCAGAAATCAAAATAATTTCACCTGAGAGAAAACATGAGAAGCATGAGTCAGAGCTAACAAATGTGAAATGCAGAATGAAGAAATTGGAAGATAAGTTGGAGGATTTAGAAGGCCGTAGTAGACGGAACAATCTAATAATAATCGGATACCAGAGAAGAGGAGGAGTGCAATGATCATTTTCCTGCAGAAATTTTGCAATAAAATAGCGGTTCTCCTCCAGGTGGAGGAGAATACATAATTGAGAGAGCCATCGGCGTGCCCTCCACCAACCCAGGGCCAGCCACCCAGGCCAATCATTTTCAAGCTACTGAATTATTTAGACAAACAGCACATTTTATCCAAAGTTAGAGGATTAGTGAAGTGACCTGGGAGGGCAAGAAGATTCGCATTACCCAGGATCTGCCACATTTGGTGAGGGTCCGGAGGCAAGAATTCCATCCTTTAGTCTCCAAATTGGTAGCGGCTTCTAAGCTGTTCAGGGTTAAGTATCCCGCTATCCTGTTGGTGAAGCATGAGGATAAATGGCTATCGCTCGATTCACCCATGCAAGCCCTACAGGAGCTCAAAAGGATTTTCCCAGACCTCTTCTAGTGAACAGCAGAGGGGATCAACCTTGGACAAGAATACTTCGTACTATTGAATCGTAGTATGTTTTAAGGACTGAGTCTGTAGAGCACATTGTATGGATAACCCTCTTTGTGATGGGTAATAACTGGGTACAAATACCTGCACTACCAGCTGGCTTGGTGTTCAATCATTGCAGTTCTCCCCTGGGAGGAGCTCCATGACAACGTGGAACTGGAAGAGCACCTAGTAATTGTGAGAGTTGAATGCGACCTGATGGGACTCGAACAAGGTTACCCTGCATTTAAACGTCACATTGACACTGTTAAGTATAATTTTGTGATTGCATGAATGTACATACTGTTTTACTCAGTGATTATGAGGACCCAGCACAATCTGAGATGAATCTACACTAGCTGGCTGCCTAGACTCATGTTTCTTGCTATGGCCAAGCCATTCCCGGCTTTGAGACAAAGAATGCCTCTCGTTTTCCTTGCCTACAACTGCAGAATGGTTATGAAATGAGACAAAGCATTGTGGCATGTAGGCATCGACTCTGATATGCAGCAACGGATTTAAATAACAGAGGTTATGCTGGTAATGACAGCAGGAGCATTAACGGTCATGGATGCGAGATAATGGATAATGGACAGGATTTGCGAGATTCAGATGGCTATCCAACAAGGTCGACTAGAAGCCATGGCTTATGCCCTGTAGAGTGCAGCTGACTAACAACTCAACATTGTGCATAAATAGGATCAACGAGATAAATCCCCATAAAATTTTTTTTTTTATTATAATGCTCTAAGTCTGTTGGGGTAACAGGGACACTGGTCTCAGTACACAAGTATTAAAATAGCTCATTGATTGAACTATGCCATGCTAAAGCTGATAGACTGGCTACCAATCATCATTGATATTTAATGTCGGTCTCCTAGATATGAAGCCTCCTAAAGTTGGATAATGAGGCTAGCAGGCACTTGAGGTTCTCCAAATGGTAGAGACAAGTGTTGCTCAACACAGCAGTTTATTTTTATTGCATAGGTCTCGTTTAGTCTGATAGTATTAAGGGAGGGGCTCCGGAGAGTATGACTGTTAAGCTTGGATTGCCTTGTTAACCATGTGGCATAACATGAATGGGAGTGCGCTTAATTTGAACTGGGGAAGTTTGCTGTATTAGGGCAGGGGGGGTTATAGCTTTGTTGATCATGAGAGTAGGGTAGGGAATTTTTGTTTGAAGGTAGGGACCACGGCTACACACTGTCAGGGCTCTTTAGTTTTATTTAAAGTCAGGACACGTGTTGATTTTCAATAGAACCTCTGTACATTTCACAGGGAGACTCTATTGACTTTTGTCCATGTTTCACCATTATAGGATATGAGCAGTCAATATAATTTTATTAGCTGGAACATTAAAGGAGCCAAGGATAGGGTCAAGAGACAAACCATACTGAGGCACCTGTGACATTTATGGGTGCAAATTGCCTTCCTGCAAGAAACACACTTGAGGAGAGAGGACAACCTCTTTTTTAGAAGATCATGGGTAAGGCAAGTTTTTGGGGCAGAGATATCCATGAATAGGGGAAGGGTAGTCATTCTCATTGCAAAGAATGTTCCTTTTAAATCAGTCCAGGAAACCTGGGACCCGTAGGGCCGATATATCATTGTACATGGTTTATTAGAATCTCACCCGATTCTACTCGGCTCAGTATACGGCCCAAACTGTGACTCCGCAGCCTTTTTTGTGAGATTACTAAACATTGTGGTGTCTAACCCAATGAAGCTCACAATACTAGGTGGGGATTGGAATCTAGTGCTCCAAACAGACCTGGATAGATCTGGCTGTGAGAGGCGAGGACTATCTCCAGCACAAAGAGCACTGAAGGATCTCATTAGAGATGCTGCTCTGGTGGATGCCTGGCGCGTCATAAATCCAACTGCGAGACAATATACCTTTTTCTCTACAGCACATAGGACATACTCCCAAATCGACTACATCTTGATAAGCTCTTTTGCAATGTCAGGGGTAATGCAAACAGATATATCAGCTAGAGTTCTGTCCGACCATGCCTCGGTTAGCCTGGAATTCTGGTTAGGGGTGGGGAGTAAACGGTCTCCCCAATGGAGACTAAATAGTCAGATACTGAAAGATGAAGCCTCTCTGAGGCACATAATGGATTTTATCACCTTATTCCTTAATAGCAATCAGGGCTCGGTGGCTAAATATGACTTAATTTGGGCAGCTTTAAAATGTTCCTTAAGGGAAGACTTGATAAAGATGGCCTCCAAGAGGACTCGGATGCAAAGGGCTCAATTGGAATCTCTGCTAGTATCCATCAAGAGTTTAGAACATAGTCTATCTCGCACCTCCTCAGCGGAGAGCTGGGCCAGACTTTACCAGTTGCAGGCCCAATATGCAAGCCTGGTATCTCAAAGTGGAACTGGCCCTCTTGAGGACCAGACTTAAATATCTAGAAACAGGAGAGAGGCGAGTAAGTTGCTCGCCATGCACATTCGTCAATTAGACTCATCACAATTCATTACTGGAATTTACAAGAGGCGGGATGGACAAGTCTGTACTGATCCACTGGAAACGGCAAAAGCCTTTGGATCTTATTTCCAGCTATACATGGTGGACTCAAAGGTACGGCCTACTGTTGATGACATTAGCAACCTACCTCTACTCGGTGAACATGCCTAAAATCACAGACATAGAAGCGGCCTCTCTGAGTGCCCCAATAACTGTCATGGAAATACAGCAGGCCATTCAGCAGATGCCTTTAGATAAATCCCCCGGGCCAGATGGGTTGCCTAGTAATTTTTATAAAGCCTGCCATTCGGCAATAACCCCTATTTTAAAGGAGGTATTCACGTACTGGTATGACAACGGGTTTTCAGATCCCAGCTTCCAAGAAGCCACGATTTCTCTAATTCTAAAACAAGGGAAGATCCTGTTATGTAGATAGTTACCACCCCATTTCCCTATTATATACAGATGTTAAAATTCTGGCCAAAGTTCTTGCAAATAGGCTCTCCAAAATCATTGGTAATCTTATCAGTCATGAGCAAGTGGGATTTATGATGGGGAGGTCACCTCAAGAACACATGAGGAAATTGTTACATCTCATCACAGCTGCTAGGGACTCTGACACGTCAATGGTGCTAGTATCATTGGACACCAAGAAGGCGTTTGATAGAGTATCCTGGGATTTCCTATTTGCTACCCTATCCGCTTTCGGGCTGCCTAAAGAATTTCAGAGATGGGTACAAATTCTATACTCGCTCCCCTCAGCCAGGGTCAAGTGCAATGGGGTATTGTCCCCGCCATTTAAGTTGGCTCGGGGTACAAGGCAAGGATGCCTCTTGTCTCCTCTACTTTTTAATCTATATTTAGAGCCATTATTGTGCAGAATGGCAGAGAATGCTGTCATAAAAGGTATACAAATGGGGGATGCCAGGTATGCCTATTCGGTGCATGCAGACGATATCTTACTGCATATCGAGGACCCAGGTGCCTCAATCCCAGCTATCCTGGCAGAGATTGAGATCTTTTCTAAAATCTCCTACTATAAATTAAATCAGGCTAAAACAAAGATCATTCCTTTAAATAGTAGGGTTAATAAGGCCGGACTGCTACCCCTTGGCCTTTCTTGGGAAACAAAGTCACTCACATATCTTGGAATCAATGTTTGCAAGAACTGAACTCCATAATAAAAGACAATCTGGGTAATTAAGTTAAAACGATAATGGGGGACATGGAGAGGTGGCGGTTGCTCCCTTCTCTCTTTTAGGGTAGGTTAAGTGTAATTAAAATGAGCGTATTACCAAGGATATTATATCCTCTGGGTATGCTGGGTGTACATCTACCGAAAGGTTGGTTCTCCAAATTTACAAGGGCAGTCAGTCTTTCTATATGGAACAAGAAAAGGACCCGTAGATCTTACCTCAAACTGACATCCCCGAAACTAAGAGGAGGTCTGGCCACCCCCTCCTTTTTTCTATACTACATTGCACAGCACATGAACAAATTGGCCTACTGGAGCAGGGGGATCGGACACCTGGAATACCTACCGTTGTGGTTAGATATGGAACAGTATTTGGCAGCATGGGTTAAATGCTCACTGCGGGCTCTTCTATATGTCTCCCCAATGGCTATTCTTAAGTCCCTTAGATGTAACCCTATGGGATGGTCATTAAAAGCTTCCCACCAGATACAAAAATACCTTGCTATAAGGTGGTACCACTCGACTGACCAGCCCATTGTTGGTAATCCACATTTCAAGGTCGGGGGTGCACCATTGTCCCTTACCTTTTGGCCTCAGTTAAATCATTCCAGGGTCTCATACTTTTGGTCGAATGGGAAGCTGCTCCCCTTTGATCATCTGCGAAAGTCCTTAGGTGTTAGGCGTAAGGAAATATTCAAGTTCTTGCAAATTAGTAATGCCCTAACCTCCTTTTTCTCCCGGGTCGCACCATTAGATCCTGGTGAAAGAGATCTAGCTACACTTCTACAAATAGCTTCCCAGCCACATTCAGTTTCCAATTTGTATAAAACTCTTCAGGAGTGGGATTTCAGATTACCGTTAGGGATTTGTTACTACTGGACAAGGGAGCTGGGAATCCAGGAGGCCTAACCTTTGGAAGAAACTCTGGTTATCAATGTACAAATTTATGAAACAAGATAGGCTGAGACTGGTACATTTTAATATAATGCATAATATGTACCTAACTCCTTCTCAGTTATGCAAATATGGGGTAGTGACTACGCCCCTTTGTGGCAAATGCAAAAGGGACAACGGTACCTTGTACCATATGATCTGGCTATGCCCCATATGCAGGCCTTTTGGCAGTCTATTAATAATATCTTAGACCCTATACTTGGCTTAGAAACCTTGTTTACCCCAAAGTGTGTCTAATTAGCTTCTTCCCAGCCGGTACTACCAAAGTGAAGAGGCTCGTATGTCACTCATTTCTGCAGCAGCCAAATTGATAATCTTGAGGCACTGGGCTAGTGACAAGTCTCCACTTTGATGGAGTGGTACAGGAAAGCACTCTGGCCTTACAGTTGGAAAGGCATATAGCCTACATGCAAGGCAGGGCCAAGAGCTTATGCATCACTTTGAGGCACTCTTGAGGCTCCTAACAGCCTGGAAGCCTTGACACCTAGCTCACCTCAGGAACGGTGATTCAAGAATTAATTATGTGTGTAGTCTTGGGAGGAGGGGGAAGGGTGGGTTTGACCTGGGAGTCTGATTCTTGCAGTTAATTGTTATGACAATTGACATCTGTAATTACTGGTTTTGTGTTGTTTATTATCAAACTAATAAAACTGATTTAATAAAAAAAAAACCTTGTTTGCATGACAGTTGATTGTTGGCAGATTCCTGCCCTGTATTTCTTTCTTTCTCTCTTCTAAATTTCCATGGTATATAATCCTGGTTTTTCCTTATTTCTTCACTCTGCACAGGCCTCTCTTCAATTAAAGGTAGTTTGGTCATTACTGTCTCTTCTCAACTTAAACAACACCTGGTGATTTTGAGGCTCATCGACGGTACAAGACCATCCATAAGCCACTAGCCGGGTAGCCCTTCTCTTTTACTCCCACCTGCCTCTCTTCTTATTTTTGGTTGGGTGAGTACACTCATTCTCTTTGCTATGTAATAGAAGGGTATCATCATGGCCCAAACCACAGTGGTGCCGCGAGGGTGGGGTTGTGTCTCCTGGAATGTGCGTGGTCTCAATCATCCAGCAAAATGAACTAAGGTGTTGCAATATTTAAATTCAATTGGTGCAGATATAGCATTACTCCATGAGATGCACCTTACCAGCCGCACAGTGCGATGGCTAAAAAAGCTGTGGGTGGGAACAGTGTTGGCTAGTTGTGCCTCCACGAAGTCTGGGGGCATGGCCATCCTTCTAAGGAGATCAGGACTATGGAATGTTGAAGGTCAACATCAGGACTCATTAGGTAGATGGATAGTGGCTAAGCTGGCATATTCTGGTGGCAAGGCCATGATAGCCAATGTTTATGGTTTTAATATGGATACAGGGGATGTTTACTCTGAGGTGAGTCAGGCCTTAACAGAGCTGTCTGGTGACAACCTGGATATTCCAATCCTGTTAGGTGGGGACCATAATCTGGTACATGACTTTTTTAGATAAATCCATACCCACACCACAGTCCCATCCAATGGTTTTAGAAACTCTAAATACTATGATGTCAGAATGGGGGTTAGGAGACCTGTGGAGAATTAATCATCCGAGCAGGCGTGACTATACGTACTTCTTCACAGTGCATGGGCCACACAGTAGAGTTGACTTCTGGTTGGCCAATCATGCTGCTATGCTGGGGATAGTAGCTCCCTCCATTGGCAGTATAGTCATTTTGGACCATGCCCCTGTAACAGTCACTTTATCTCCCCCAGGGCAGATCTTGCACTCCACAAGGTGGAGATGTAACCCGTTGCTGATGGAGGATGCAACCTTTTGTGACTATATCAAAAAGGAAGCTCTCTCCTATTTCTCAGTTAACACCCCAGGAGAAACAAGTGCAGCCACAGTCTGGGAAGCCTTTAAGGCAGTTGTAAGGGGGAGAATTATCTCCTTCTCTGCAGCCAAAAACAAAGAAAGGGCAAAACAGATATCAGAGATTCAGAAAGATCTGGCACCTCTACAGAAGCAATTTAAACTATCACCTACCAACCCACTTAACTCCCCTCTCCTAGCCGACATTACTGGTCTAAAATATAGACATAATGTGCTGCTGAATAGAAAGGCAGAGTGGCAACTTACTCGTGTTAAGCACAGGTTCTGGGAGGGAGGGGATAAAGGAGGGAAACTGTTAGCTTACTATTTACGGAAGCAACAAACCTTCTCCAGAATTTTAGCCCTAAAAAATAAGGAGGGGAAGGTTGCTACAACACCTAAGGCTATTAATGAGACTATGAAAATGTTTTATGAGGATCTGTATCAGACTAAAAATACCTTCTCAGATACTGAATTATCTCAACGTCTGAAAAGTTTTTACCGAGGGGTGCAGCTCCCTAAGTTCTCGGAAGAGCAGGTTCTAGCACTAGATGCCCCCATAACTCATGATGAGCTCCGGTCTGCACTATCCCATATGGCCAAAGGGAAGGCCCCTGGGCTGGATGGGCTATCTGCAGAACTGTATCAGGTGCTGCAGGATGAGATTACTACCCCTCTACTGGAAGCCCTCAAGGAAGCCCAATCGAATGTTATACTTCTTTCCACTATGCGTGAGGCCCATATCTCACTAATTGCCAAGAAATCATTGGATAGCTTATCGTGTGCAAATTATAGACCTATCTTGCTTCTCTCGTCGATACTAAGATTCTAGCTAAAATTCTGGCAACCAGATTGTCCCTAGTGCTTCTAAATCTGATCCATCCCTCTCAAATGGGGTTCTTAAAAGGGAAATTGAGTGCAGACAACCTCGCCTTATTTTAAACCTGAAGTGGTTGGCACTTCACTCCGAGATCCTCAATGCAGCCTTAGCAGTTGACTTTTCTAAGGCTTTCGACTCACTGGAGTGGGCATACCTACATCGGATTCTCTAGCTATACATCTTTGGATCCCAATTCTGCTCCTGGGTATATACACTGTTCAATCTGACCTCGGCCAGAATCCTTACTAACAAAGATACCTCTTCCCCTTTATCCTCCAAAGAGGTACCAGATAGGGGTGTCCACTTTCACCACTCCTGTTTCTGGTAACTCTGGACCCCTTAATTAGAACACTGACCAATGTCCCAGCTGTAACGGGTATTCCTGTGGGGAAAACTTCCTATTTAGTTAATGCACATGCAGATGATATGCTTCTTACTCTCTCTGACCCACAGCCCTCCCTCCCACCAGTTCTGTCAATACTACAGGAGTTCACTAAAATATCTGGGCTCATGGTAAATCAGGAAAAAAAACCTTATTATTGTCTCTAAATAAGAAATGTAGTAGACAATGTTTAGCTGGTACAGACATTTCCTGGGCACCGCAAGGCTTTCCTTACTTGGGCATTAACATCACAGCAGCCTGGAAGGACCTAGAAATGACCAACTTCTCTCCCCTTCTAACAACCTTAACAGCTGAGGTCCACCGCTGGATGAAACTGCGCCTAACTCTGAAGGGTGAAGTGGAGGCGATCAGACTGTTTATCTTTTCCAGGGTTTCTTATTTACTAAACAATTTCCCAATTCCTTTTTCCCAGAAACCATTTCAAGCCTTAGATAGGCTGGTAACACTTATATTCTGGGAAGGTGGCCTCCCTAAATGGAGAAGAATGAAATTACGGGCACATTAGACCAAGGGAGGGCTCGGTCTTCCTTGGTTCATGGGATACCACTTGGCTTTTAATATGGCCCAGACTCTGACATGGTTTGCTCCTCACTCTACTGTCCCTCCTCAATGGGCAGTGTTGGAAGCTATGCTGGCAGCAGGGACTTCTCTCTACCCACTGTTATCCTGTAGGAAACTGGCTAATTCACAACTCACACTGATTACAACCAATTCATGTGCACTGTGGTGCCGTGCAATGGGCATAACTGGCATTCCCAGCTCTGATTACCCTCCCCCCTTATGCTATGCCCCATTTGGAATAACCCTCTTGTAAAGTAGACCACAAGCCACTTCATTGGGCCTCATGGGCCTCTAAAGGCATACAGGCAGATAGTCGTCTCATACCAAACACTCATACGGTGATGTCCTTGAGCAGCTTAAAACTAAATACAAATTACCATATCAGGACTTTTGGAAATTTCTCCAACTGCATAGTGCAGTGACCCCTTTACTTAAAGGCTGACCGCCCCAATCCCCTAGGAGATGTCTGAGTAACCTATTTCTTGCCCAACAGAGGCAAGGGCTCAGAGGGCGCCATATATAGAACCCTTTAGATTCCCAACTGGTTGTCACCTTAACTAGCAAAACCATGTGAGAGCAGGATATTTCTCACACTCTATCCCTACAGCAGTGGTCGGATTGTCTCAGATTGGCCCTTATGGCCTATGTAGACTCAAAGAACCAAGTAATTCAATTAAAAATTCTTCTTAGATGGTATCAAACTCCCTTAACCCTCTACAGGTGAAAGACAATCCCACAAGACAATTGCTGGAGATGCCACTCCTCTCCAGCCCACCTTTATCATATACTGTGGTTGTGCCCAACAATTTGTACCTTCTGGACTTTAGTCTTGAAGGATTGCTCCTATAGTGGGTACCTTACTATCCCTTCAATACTACTCCCTTTTATTAGGGGATACGTTCTCAATAAATGCACTTACTCTTCTAATGAAGCCTGGGTCCTGGTCACTGTCATGGAAGTGAAGAGACATGTGCTAATGAAATGGAGGCAATCCATGCCCCACACTCTCTCAATGGCTGGCAGCCATGGTTAGGTTGGCCACCTTTGAAAGACTTATGGCAGAAGCTAGAGGCAAACTGACTGACTGACACTCAAAATGGGATGCCTATTTGCACTCTGATATTAGCAGAGTGTCTCCTCCACCACTACAGAACCCTCCTATTACTTATCAACGAAGGTGAGTCTAGGGTGGTACACCTAATGTTAAGTATCCTCTTCCAGGGTGTGTAAATTCTGTTATGCTCTTTCTTCTTCCCCTTATCTATAATTATTTTTCTCTATACTTCCTGCTTTCTGCTTCCTTGTTAACCCTGATCCTATGTATAGCCTAAGCATTGTATCGTGAGATTGTTGGGTACAAGCTGATCAGGAGAACCTAGTCAATGTAAACTCAATATATAATTGAGAGGTCTGTGCTGTAAGGTAGTGCTTTGCTGGATCCTATGTCTCAATAATTGTCTGTGCCCACGTAAAGACTGCAACACTTAGTTTGTCTCACACATGGATTAGGCCTTTCTCAAGGCCGGTGGAGACTTTGATTCTGTACAATAGTGGTATAGTTTTAGAGTAATTTGGTAATTAAGATAAGTCTTGTAAAATGGCAGTTTTATCAGTTATCCTGTGGCTCTTTGTCAGTAACTGAGGGTTACTGTGAACATGATGCTATGTGCTTAGTGAACTAAATGAAAAACTGAAAACTTCAATAAAATATTACATGATAAAAAAAAAATATTCAGCCCTTGGCATGCATTAAACATTTAACAATAAGTACACTAAATTTTTAGCAGCTCAGATCATAGCCTAACCCAGCAGCAGTTAGAGAAATGCAGTCTTCTGCCTAGACATTCAGCATTGTATGCATGGCTTACTTGACCAGTAGTTTGACAGAATTATTTAGCACACTGAGATTATACACAGCTCAGTCTCAGTGTGAGTACTGCATGACTTAAACCCACTGCTCATACCCTGTCCTGGAGCAGTATGGTACACCAGTCCTGTGCATTAGCATACAGGAAAGAGTCAACATGACAGCAGTAAGGAAGAGTATATATATTCACAGTGGGAGCAGCAATGAACAGCTCAAATGTTTCTTTATTTATTTATTGAATTTTACTGACCCAGTAGCCCCACTGAGAATAGAAATCCCTTATTCAGGGGTGACTGTGGGGTGATACAGATGGTAACCAACTGAAATTGATCCAGATAAAGCAGTTGGTAGTATTTTTTGTGAATGGGGGAAATTTGGCCAGGATACCATGGAAATTCCCCTACTCTTCCAGTAGGGGGCTCCGTGGTCGTTGTTTCAGAACATGACTGACATGCGAGATGAACAGATGGATGTGAGAGGCGCTCTGCCTGAAGAGACTGTGGACATGCTGCTAGAGTCAGAGGAAATGGAGGTGGCTGCAGTGCACTCAGCAGGGCCAGCGTTAGGCATCCGTGAACCCCATGGCCATGGGAGGCCTCCACCAACCCCCGCATGTAAGGACAGTTAGCACTTGAAGCTGTAACTCTTCCCAAATCCCTGCTGCACTCTTAAGTCCCATATATGCAAAAATACACTGTACACACACACAAAAAAAGGTAATTTTTATGTTGCTTGCATGCATGTGCAAGAAACATAGTGCCATCATCGGAGATTTCGGAGGTGTGTCACCTCCTCCTCCAATTCAGGCAGTGTGCTGGCAGGCACGGCCCCTCTAAGCCAATGCATTTTGGAGCTGTCTATGACACGCTCCAAAATGCAGTACTACTGATTGAAAGGAGGAGCTATGCTTCAGTGAGCAGAGATAAGAAGCCTGCTAGGCGTAGCTCCCCCTGCACGCAGGCGTCGCACCCCACACCTACTGCATAGCCGACAGGTGCCCAATCCCGCCGGCTGAGATACTGTCATCGTTCCCCCAGTTGTAGGTGCTGCGCACAGGGCCCACCCCAGCATGGCAATGAGTCCTTTGGCTGACGGGGGTGCCCAATCCCCGTCGGCTGGAAACGCCCCCCAATGTTCTTGTGCCACGCTGAGAGCCCACCCCAGCATGGCAAGCAGTCCACGTCGTTTTTTTTTTAAACTTGAAAAATGAAAACGGTCCCGGGCGTCTCCCGACCCCCACAACCCGCACCCACCACTGTGCACCCAGCTCCCCACACCCCCACCCCATACTTACCTCTGGACTCTGGCTACACGATCTTCGTTGGACCAGAACACATCTGCACTCTTCAAAGCCGACGCCGAACTGAGGAAATGCCGGTAAGCTGTATAATGGCCTAGATAGGGGGTTTCAACTTTGTTGCATATCTCAGGCATTTTTGGGAATTTTTGCACCAAATTTTCAACATGGGGTTTTGGGACCCCTTCTCGAATGATGTCACTGTCATGGCATTATTGGGCCTGAAGGGTGATTTCACGCAGTGACTGCGAAATCACCCTTCGGGCTGAATACCGCCATGACAGTGACATCGATTCATGAGAAAGTCTAGCTCAATTAATGTAATCTGAAAAAAATAAACTGATTTCTAACTTCCTGTTGCACAGTGCTTCGAGGGGCTCGTAAGTTCGTGAAATTTCAATATTTTCACTCCAGATTTTCAACATTGCCATTTTACTACACCTTCTTATGAGTAGTACAGCTGTCATTTTCACATCTCACCCAAAATGTGTTTCCGCCCAGGTAGCGCAGAATGGCACAGTCGGTGTGCGAAATCAATGTACGGGACAAATTAAGAAAATCACAGTGACAATGTTCATGAGCAGAGGTCTTAAAATGGCTATGTTGAAAATTTGATGAAAAATTCCTAACAATGACTGTTTTACGAGCGTGCGTTGCGCAGTTCCTACGCAGGTTCGTAAGTTCGCAAATATTCAATATTTTCACTCCAGATTTTCAACATTGTCATTGTACCACACCTCCTTATGAGCAGTACAGCTGCCATTTTTCACATCCTGCCCAAAATGTGTTTCCGCCCATGTAGCGCACAATGGCGCAGTCGGTGTGCAAACTCAATGTATGGGACACATTAACAAAATCACAGTGACACTGTTCATGAGCAGAGGTCTTAAAATGGCTATGTTGAAAATTTGGTGAAAAAATTCCTAAAATGACTGTTTCTGATGCGTCGTTGTGCAGTTCCACATGCGGCTCAGTAAGTTCGCAAATTTTCAATATTTGCACTCCAATGACTTCAAATACCTAAACAGCACATAGAAGCAAGCATCATTCGGCATTGACAAATGCTTGTTCAATTAGAAAAGCAGCAGCCAGCAGCATTACATACCTTCCTAGTTGCTAGTTAGTAGTAGTTCGTTCATTTATACATTTTCTTATTCGTATCATCTCACTAGCATAGCATCACTATTCATGCTGCCCATCCGGTGCCCGCCGCCTGCCTGATTTCCTTTCCCTAGGCAAGTTAGGAAGCAACTCACTGGCAAGTTGAAGTTGGGAACCGACTGGCCACAAGGTCACTCCGCGTCCACAAACACAAATAAGTCAAGGACCCCACCGATCTTATTCTCAGCTGCTCAAACTAACAGTTAAAAACAAAAAATCATCCTGCCCGCTTGTGCACGTCCATGCTGTCCTGTCCAGAGAGACTCCAAGAAGGATGTATGCTTCCACATGTTCCCGTATTGTGCAGCACATCATGGTGACGTGGAGGTGCTGTTGGAGCCAATAACAGGGCTCCACTTAGTCCCTTGCTGTTATTGCACCTCCTCCCCCTCGGACCTGAAATGTTTGGTCCCCACTCAGGTCTGTGACTGTTCCACAAAGATGATGCCTCAGGCACGCTTGGAACTATTCAGCTGAGGACCAGTTCCAGGCGTCAGGGAGAATCCTGCTGTTAGTCGCTATCGCGAACTTGGAGGAGAGAGAGAGACCACTGCATCTGAAGCCAGCCAGCCAATTTACCGCTACCCGGTGGTTCCTGATCTGACTGCTGCCGACCTGCCGTTATTCTCTCTGCCGCTGATACAGCCCTGCTAGTGCCCTCAGTACTGCTTGCTCTGCTGACTGCTGTTTCTGTAAATCATTTATTTCTGTTAAGAAATAATAACTCTCAGCAGGCAGCAGCAGTAGTAGTAGAAGCATTTACACCCTCACCAGAGTCAGAGACCAAGTTTTCTTAGGTGTGTATGTACTTGCTTGACTTCAATGCTTGTGCTAAATTAAATACTGATACTATTAAGCTAGGGATACTTGGGACTGGGAGATGAGATGGCTGCTACTGACTGTTAAAGCCAAGAGGGTACTGCATAGACACAGAGCAGCAGAAATGGAAAAAGTATATGTTTGCTTGCTTTAGATGAGCTTACTAACAATTGAGATCCTGGTTTTGCCATGTGTTTTTTTGGTTTTATGTAGGTACTGAGATGAGATAAGGATGGGCAGGCAATTCTAGTGAGGGGAAGGAGGAAATAGTGTTTAGCACACCTTTCTTGGCTCCAGGGTGGAACACCAAGCTATATTCAGAAACATTAATATAGCTCTAGCATTAATGACTTTTTTTACAGTTCTGTCAGTTTTTAATTGACCAGATTCTGTAATCTTCCAGGTTGTTCTTTGGAACATTAATTGGGTTAGTTCTGGTAAAGTTAAGTGGCATTAGTCCTGGAGGTTATGTTCCTCAGTACAGGCCACTGTCCTTCATAATGGGAGTAAAAGGCAAAATGTGGGAGACCTCCTCAAATCTTACAGATTGAGTCACATATAGTAGGTCCAAGGACCAGGGCTAAATGGGGAACTCCAGCAGACTGGATGGGTTGTAGGTCTTCTTCTGCCATCATTGTCTATGTTTCTATGAATCTCACTGTGGAAATAGGTGCTTTCCTGTTCATAAAGTATGCTATTCATTGTGAAACACAGATTACTATGAATTTCTGCTTTAGTGCAGAATGCTGAGCAGCACACACCCCAGCCCTCAATCATGTGGGACAGTGGGGTTCTGACTGATATGTAAAAGGAGGAACTGTTAAGAGGTATGCTGTTCAAGGGCATTGTCTCATGCTAGGCAGTTGTCAATAATTAAATTTGGATACCCTACACTATAAAAACTGTTAAGAATAAGTAAAAACATAAGAAATGTTTTGAGGAATAAAGACATTGATAGTTACTGTGAATCCTACTTTGCAAAATTGTATTGAATCCAACAATAGTGGCTATACCATACATTGTAGTGATCCATTATAAACAAGCAAAAGGTGGTATATGGTTGTATCCAAAAATGAGTACACTCAGGATATTGTAGTATGCCCCAATACAGCACTGGAAGATCTAGTAAGCAGGGCAAGGGATGTAATAACTTGTAAGTGACAGAGCATGGATGCCCGTGGCAAAATCTCTCTTATTAAGTCACTACTGTGAGTGTACTGTAGAAGTATAAAATTCCTTGTTGTGATGTCCGTAGATTTACAAGAGAAGGCAACTCTATGCTACTAGCAGCGTTGGAATTACACCCGAGGAGTTTTGGGAACTAATGGAGCTTCTGGGGTTTATGTCTTTAAATATGCACCCCCTTCCTATTTTAAGTCAATAACTGTGTAAGAGCCACAGCAGCTTAATTCAAAGCTATGGAGGCTGAGCACTGGCAACCCTCTCATGTAATTCCAACATAAACTCCCTGGGTACGAGTTCACTTGCCTGGACAGAGCGGGGAGCAAGAGGGGGGGAGGCATACTGATCTACCACAAGTGCCATCTCAAAGTCTCCCTACTTGCCCACCATCAATCCCACGTGTCCCAGTGCGAGGTACTCCATGTGCTACTCCTACTTGGGGACACAAAGAAACTGCACCTGGTGTGCACCTACAACCCACCTAAGGGTGGGCTCCCCGGATTGACCCACCTCCTAGACTCAGTTGGTCCCAACGTTGGGGACAATGAACTCTTAATCCTAGGGGACGTCAACCTCAACTGGGCTGGAGGTAGTGTGAAGCAGTATGAGGCCCTACTTGCTAACTTTACTCTGACTCAACTCATCCAGGATCCAACCAGGCGGTCAGCGAACGGATCCTCCGGTACCCTACTGGACTGGATCATGGCCAACCACCCGGATAGAATCTCCTTAGCTGGTACACTGCCGGACTCTATCTCAGACCACTCACCGGTCTACTGTGTATGGAAAATTTCCTCCCCCAAGATTCCTCACAAAATCCTGCATGTCAGGAACTACTCCAGGTTTGACCCTGGGGAGTTCCTGGATGACCCTCTGAGCTTACTGACTGGTCCGGTGTTGAAAGACCACTGACCCCTCAGTGGCAACCTCCTCCTTCATCACTATCTTTGGGACCCTGCAAGATAAGCATGCCTCAAGGTCACCAGAAGGGTGAGAGGGTTTGCTACTCATTGGTTACATGAGAATCTCCTAGCCCAAATGCAGAGAGAGACAAGTGTTGGGCCCACTTCAAAGTTCCAGTGATCCCACCACTTTCCAAAAATACAGACACCTTAGAAACACTTGTAAAAAGGCCATTAAGGCTTCGAAAGTGACTTCTGCAAGTCCGCCCTACTTAGCACCGCCAGCAACCCCAGGAGTTTCTGGAGGAATATAAAAACTCTTGTCAACGGATCCTCCCAACCAGGGGTATCCGACATGTTTATCAAT
Organism: Neoceratodus forsteri; assembly: GCA_016271365.2. Taxonomy (NCBI): domain Eukaryota; kingdom Metazoa; phylum Chordata; order Ceratodontiformes; family Ceratodontidae; genus Neoceratodus; species Neoceratodus forsteri. Next base: position 649,943,757 of record CM057450.1, on the reverse strand, counting down.
GGGGTCTCCTGCACGAACCCCCACACCATTGCCAACTCCCTAAATTCACATTTCACAGATCTCTCTGCCTTCACTGCACTCTTCTCGTCCATCAAGAGCTCGCCCCATCCCTTCCCCCCTCGGCTCGGAAGGAGGGTCACCCCCCTCGGTTAATGTTTAACCTCAGGGAAGTGTCTGTACTGGACACCCAGAGGCACTTGGCTGGCCTCTCCCAGTACTCCAGTCCTGGCCCAGATAACCTGGAATCAAAGCTCCTCATGCTTGGCGCTGTCCACCTTGCCTATCCAGTAGCCCACATCTTTAACCTATCCCTTGGAAGCGGTACCTTCCCCGATATCTGGAAAGAGGCCAGGATTGTCCCAGTACTGAAGCAAGGCAATCCTAAACTACCGGATAATTATCGCCCGATTGCCATCCTCTCATCCCTCAGTAAGCTCCTTGAAAGGTAGTGGCGAACAGATTTGAGCACATCCAGTCACAGGAGTTGCTGTCCCCGCCAAGCACGGTTTTCATGAGGGTCACAGCACCACTACTGCCCTGATCTTGGTCACATCCAGAATTAGATCAGCCATGGATCAGGCAAACTCTCCGGAGCCATATTTATGACCTGTCCAAAGCCTTTGATCTTGTTGACCACAAGTTGCTTGGCTCACAACTGTGGTCACTCGGTCTTTCTCCACTCGCCATGAAATGGCTTATGGGCTACCTGCATGGTAGAATGCAGTGGACCAGTTTCAATAAAGTCCTCTCAGAGTCCCTTCCAGTGACCTCCGGTGTCCCTCAGGGTTTGGTACCGGGCCTTCTCCTCTTTTCCCTCTTTATCAACCAGCTACCTGTGGTGACCTCCACCTGCAGTGCCACCCTCTATGCTGACGACCTGGTGATCCTGGCACATGCCCAAGATGTCGCTACTCTCAACAAGGCCATGTCCGAAGACTTTAACAAAGTCCAAACCTGGATCACTGAAAACAAACTGGTCCTGAACCTGAAAAAAACACAGGCCATGCTCTTTGGCTCAACAGCCAAACTCAAAGCCCCGTCAGCCTTGTTAAAGATTTCCTGTCCTGACGGATCTCCCCTCCCTGTAGTGAACTCTGCCAAATACCTGGGGTTTACCCTTGACCCTCAACTTGACATGGGTAGTCACATCCTAAACATCTGCAGGGCAGTAAACTGCAAGCTGGGCCTGGCCTACAGGGCCAAGTTCAACCTTACACCAGCGGCTAGACTAGCCCTCGTGAAAGGTGTTCTTCTTCCCTCTCTCAGCTATGGTCTGCACCTATTCGCTCACTCTCCACAGACTCATCTTACTCGGTGGCACACGACATACAACAACATCTGTCGCTTTGCCCTTGCTGTCCCCCGTCTCACCCATCGCTGCGAGTTATACGATAAACTTCGATGGCTCTCCCCAGCTAGGTACCTGGACTTTGGGGTGGGCTGTCTCACAGACAGAGTGATCAGAACTGGCACCCCCCCAGAGCTGGCACTGCTCCTGCCGCAAACTGACACTACTACCTACCACCTCAGGTCCCAGGCCCCTGGGATGCTCATGGTCCCCTTCACCCGTACCCTCATGGGTGACCGGGACTTTGCCACATACGCGCCCAGACTCTGGAACTCCCTTCCTGTGCATACCCATTTGACCTCTTCCCACCTGTGCTTCCGTAATTCCCTCTGGGGTTTCCTGAAACTAGCCTCAGCGTGTGACTGCCCTAAGCCTCCCTAGAGAATTTCTCAATATGGTTGTCTTTCCGGTTCAAGATTGCCTCCCTCAGATGCTACCCGTAACTCCTGCTGTTTTCCTTGACTCTACCAATTTACCAGGGTACCCGACCTAGGGCACACTGACCATGTCAAGGTTCCCTGGACATTGCCTTTCTAAATTGTCTCTAATGTGTAAAATGTGTATATGGTTTTGTTGGAATTTGTAGGTGACCTACTCACCCCGGGGGTACATTAACCTTAAAGTTATAAGTTTTATTATGACCTTCCATACCCCTGGACTATGTTTACTATTTCCTATATGTTGTCATGCTGTACTTACTCTCTACTGTAAAAATGTCTGTATCCCTATGTTGCACTCTCCCGGGTCGTTCCTGAAAATAGGCATAATACTTGTCTAGTGTACTTACCCAGTCAACAAAAGCTAAAATAAAATAAAAAATAAATGTGAAAGAATGCTGTGAGGTGCGAGGCTTTAATTACTGTATTGTAAGGGGTAGTACAATATACTGTCTTTATATTTGGTTCTCTTTAAGGCTCAGCTTCCATAGTCCCTGTGGCAGAGAAAGTTTAAAAGCTTGTGAGTGAGACTGTACTAATGGAGTTGTTCAGTATTTGCAGTCAGAAGTCTGCAAGGTTATCAAAAGTGTAAAGGCAGTCAATTCTGCTTTATTCCTATTAGAGCCTACTGCATGTTGTAAAGTCTTTTCATAGTAAATCAAATAGGACGTGTTGCTAATGGAGAAAATAAGCCTGCCGGTTTCAGCAAGTTAAAAGTCTGCACAAATTAAGACCTATGAAACCAACTACCTGTGGTCACAGGTACAAATGATTCGGAGGGGGGGAGTTCTTTACACTACTTCTGCTGGTATGCTGCACGATGAAGCTTTTTTCCTTTTTTAAAGAACCAGTTCGTTTATTTTCAGTTCATTTGTTTTGATCAATGTCTTGTGGGAAATGAAACTGGATTCTTACTACAATTATTAAAAAAAACATATCTTCACACAGTATTTCTTATTTGGTAACTCAATTTTTCGATAACTCTACTACTGTAAATATGTAAATACACGCACCTGAAATTTAAAGGTATAAATGGTCTAGAAATGAAATTAAGGTATTCTTTTCAATCCTGCTGTTCATTCTAAAGTGTAACCTCTCCACCAAACTCCATGTGAATGTACCATAATGTGTCACTCGTCTGTTACTTGAAAATCACTGTTTGTATTTCCTGACTACCACCTTGTACTACATGTACACCCAGGTCGCACCTGGAAATGAGCCTTGGCTCAGCATGCTTTCCGGTCACCAATTTTAAATAAATAAAATAGTAGCCACAGTGGCCACAGTCTATATCCCTCAAAAGACCACCGTGCAGTATTAAGTCTGTACTTGATTTTTGCTAGTCTGCAGCCCTCAGAAAATGAGCTCCTCCTCCTCGGAGATTTCAACATACAAACTGCCTCGTCTCTGACACTGGCTCCTACAAAGATGACATCCTAGCAGCAAACCTGGCGTAGATAGTAACCTCCCCACCCGGAAAATTACAAACAGGTACAGCACCCTTATTGACTGGGTTCTCACAAATCACCTGACCGGATAAAAACATTAAAGTTCTCCCTGACTCCTCAGTGACCACTCCCCAGTGTCCTGTACCTGGTCTAATAAATTTCTCAAGCCACCCCCCAAGGTTATAACAAGCAGAGTATTGCCTCATGGGAATCTTATCAAGTTAAAAACCTATCTCCTGCAACAGGACTGGATACTGATTTTTGAATCAACTGATATTAATACCGCACTAGAATACTTCTTTAAATCTTTCAACACTGCATGCGATTTATATACCCCAGTAAAAAAACGTAAAATCAAAGCGCTATCAAATCCATGGATTACTGCCAAACTACTTGCCGAGCTCAAGGGTCGGGACCACCTCTGGCAATTGCCAGAGACACAGGCTCACCTCATGATACCCTAAAATACAAGCAGGCACGAAACAGATGTACCTCACAAATTAGGCAAATGAAGAGCGACTATTTCAAAAAAGGCCCTTGAATCCACCTGGGGTGACAGAAGAGCTTTTTGGGACAACATCCAAAACATAATGGGTAAATAAGCAAAATCGTCACCTACCATTATGAAAGTTGATGGATCCACCACTCTTGACCCAAAGACTATTGCAGATGCGCTTAATAAGACATTCACAGACCTTAGTGGGGTCCTCCCCCCAGATTTCTTCTCAGACTTACCTGTGCCTAGCCTAGTATCACAAAACACCCCTCTTGACAATCCACAATTTTACTTCAAGAAAATCAAAGTGCATGAAGCCCACAAGTACATAAGAAAGGCCTGCTCCAAATTCAGAACAAGTAGTGACACGCTAGATCTAAAAATCCTGTCTCTCACCCTGGATAAAGTAATTCACCCCCTTGCAAAAATTCTTAATCTGTCACTTTGCCAAAGTCAATTTCCCAACAAATGGAAATCTGCCATAGTTACGCCAGTTACCTCAACAGAAAACAATCGACCAATATCAATACTCCCTCCCCTCTCCAAAGCACTTGAACAAATAGTTGCAGACCAACTCTCTGATTACCTGGACAAATACAATCTACTCTGTAATCAACAGCATGGCTTTAGGAAAGGACATAGTACAACAACAGACTTACTCGATTTCGCTGGAGAAGTCCACTCAGCCCTGGACAAAGGGTACCAAACAGGTACAGTCTTTATCGATCTCACAAAAGCTTTTGACACAGTCCATCATGGCCTACTTACCTCCCTACTTACCAGCCTAGGCCTGGCCGAAGGTCCTTGTGCTTGGGTAAAAAGTTACCTGCCCAATCAGTCACAGGCTGTAAAAATCTCTAACCAACTATTCGACTTCAAACCAGTTCTCTTGGGTGTACCGCAGGGATCAATTCTTGGCCCAGTCCTCTTTAGCCTGTTCCTTAACTCCCTCCCAGATATCTGCCAGGAGAAAATAATCTTATACGCTGATGATGCTGTAATTCTCTCTTCCCACAAGGATCCAAACTCCCTACACAAAAGCCTGCAACTTGCTTTCTCTAGTGTTGAAAGGTGGTTCCTGGATAGTAAACTTGTGCTAAACCACAATAAAACAAAAGCCATGCTCTTCACCAATCACCAAAACAAAAATAGGCATACTCCACTCACCATACAAACCTCTGCAGGAAATACACTGGACCAAGTAAATACTTTCAAATACCTTGGCATCACATTTGACCAAGGGCTCACCTTTGCAACCCACATTGACAACACTGCGAAAACAGTGAACCAACGTCTTGGACTACTATTCCGTAGCCGTGAATTTCTAAATCAAGTGGCATTGAGAATAGCTATACAGAGTTCCATAATCTCTATCATTGACTATGGCCTTATTATTTATGGCTCAGCTACCTCCACTGCTCTAAGGCATATCTCAATCACTCTAAATAATGCCTGCCGGCTCCTCATGGGGGCTCAAAGACTGACTCACACATGTGAATTGTACTATGAATCAGGCTGGTTGACCATATCAAATCGTCTTATTGTTTTCACCTGCATTATGGCAAAAGATCTATCTTGGGACTGACTCCATTATGTATCAAAACCTACTCCACCGAATCCTGGCTCACGACCTCCACCAGATCTGACGCCAACCTTTCCTGGCTCCCAGATGCCGGACTGCACAGGGACAAAGATCTTTCGCATAGGGCCCTGACATGGTTCAATGCGCTTAGTCCACCTACTCAATCCTCAACCTCGGTCGAAGCTTTCAAATCCATGCTCTCTGCCCACCTCACAACAACTAGCAACTGTGATTGTGCTAGATAAAGACTACTACTCCTCGTGTCCATCCTCACATCTGAGGCCTCTTCCTCCCTGACTAATGAGCCCTCTGGTACCTCTACTGCTTCCTGTCTCCCACCTAAACTCACTCTCTCCCCCCCCCATTTTTTCTGTCCCCTCTCACTTACTTCACCCGCTCACCACCTTTCCCTCCTCTCTTGCCTTCTTTTGGCTCCTAATGATCACCCTCTCCTGGAAGTTTCTTTATCCTCCAAATTCTCTACCCGTTTGAACCTGTTATAGCTTGTTTTCTATGAAACTTCTAAAAGCGTTACTGCCTTAAACTGTTAATAGCAAATTTATTATGTAACTTTCCTATCTGGTTTTACCTGTTAATATGTATAGTGCTTTGTTATATGTTCTTTGTGACTGGAACCTTTGTAAAAGAGCCCTGGCTCAAAGGTATTAATTCCTAGACTAATAAACTAAACTAAACTAAACTAAAACTAAACTAAACTAGTAGTAATGATTTAAATTTGCAAGTCCTATCACTGTGAATAAATGGAATAAAAATAGCCCTTAAATGTACACTTAAGGCAGGAAACAGAGTTAAATTCACTGAGTCTACCATAATGGTAAAGACTTTCTAAAGAATGACTCAGAAATAGGCTTGTCTAAATGCATAATTTATAGTGTTGCTCTTCAGGTCTTGTATTACTGTCAAATTGTGCAGCTGCTGCAGCTGGCTGAGCAGTTAAGGAGGTTTTTCTTCCAGTTCTAAATTATTGAAATGCAGCATTTATAGTGTTGTTTTGCAAGACTGCTTGTACAGAAGATGGAGCATCTGTTTTGATATTTCAACAGTCACGTCATTATCTACAGAAAGCCTTAAAACTACCACACCTTAGTGATAAGTTTGATGGTTAAAATTTGAACATTTATAATAAGTTTACATGTCCATTGTTACTGTTTACATGTGATTTGCTAGGCTAGATAGCCACTGGTAAAGTTCTACATCAGTTCAGATTTTGTTTCTCTGCTCTGGTAAATTTGGGTAATGATTTGAACTATATTTGATTAGTGGCATCGAATCTGTAGATGTTAGTAGTACTAATAATGTACATTTTATGATTAAATTACATTTATGATTAAATGTTACAGTTATGATTTCTCCTGGAAGCTTTCTTCATAATTACAATTGGGAAGTGTGGCAGTTTTCAGGCTTTCTCTAGGTATGCAGATATGACTGTTGGAAACTGTGAAAACAGCATCTGCTATGCTACTGCCTTTTTTTTTTTTTATAAGCATGCATTATTACATTATGCCCGGCTCAACAGGACAGGATTGCATTAACTTTCTAAGAAAACATGGGAGGAACTGTTGTGCAGATAGGACAAGTAGGCCTATCTAATCTTTCCATAATAAGCCCTACACCAGCTTGCAGCCTCTGACTGACCCTACCTAATAAATGACTTTTCACCCCTCCTTTCCACCACTGTTCCCTTATACCTGTCCCACGCTTGTTTAAATGCCACTGCATCAAAGCCCTCCCCTGTGGGCACTGTTTTGTATTGTGACAAAAAAATGTAAGTGTGAGGATTTTATTTCTCTTGCTGTCTTGTGTTGTGGTTGACAAGGGCTAGAGGTTTATCCCTTTTTGGGGTGAGTGATGGGGTGCTGGGTGAGGGTGCACTAACTTTTTGTTTTGTTTGCCATATGTAGTAGCACCTCTCATTTAGAGTTTGAATGAGCAAGTGTGAGTAGCTACCACTGGATAAGGTTTGTAAAGAAAGATGTATGGCTCTCATTTAACTAGCTCTGCACATTGGCTGGGGCTGGGGCCCACACCTCAGTTACGCTTATTTTGGGTTGCTGTTATATAGTTAAGCCTTTTTGAGGCGGATGCACTTTGGCATAGGGACTCAGTTGATGGGTGGTCTACCTGGGTGATGTGCCAGTAGGGCCCTGAGGTGAATACCAAAGACCCACACTCCTTTGAAAACAAATTAAAGTGCCAATCCAGGCTGAAAATATTTGTCACATTAACTCAATTTTTCTAGAGCTCTCAAACATGGAATGCTTTCACAGATGTGGGACAAAATGTCTGATTGAGTTAACTCATGACTCATTAGCAGATCTTTATGAGATCCTGATGGCATTAGTAGGACAAATGTTAAAAAATGCATGTGGCTGTGGGCTCATAGCAGCTCTTTACTATGCTCACCTGGTAGAGTCTGTGGGACAATGTAAAAATGCAGACAGCTTAATTATGTTTGCTTGCATGTGCAAGAAACATAAGACGCCATCATCCGAGATTTTGGAGGTGTGTCACCCCTCTTCCAATTCAGTCAGTGTGTTGGCAGGCTGGCCCCTGTAAGCAATGCATGCTGGAGCTGTCTGTGACAAGCTCCAAAATGCAGTGCATACAGTTGAAAGGGAGCTATGCTTCAGTGAGCAGCAATAGATATCACCTGCTCATGCGCAGCTCCCCTGCACACACACACACACACACACAAGTACTGCGTGCTGCCCCACCACGCACACACACTCTATAGCCGCAGGGGTGCCCCATCCCTGTCGGCTGTGCTGCGCTCCCAAAGCCTTCAAATGCCATGCTGGGTGCCCACCTCAGCATGGCAACTCAATAGTATGCCGATGGGGTGCCCAATCCACCGTCGGCTTCACTCTCCCCTCCGAGTACAAGGTGGCACGCTGGGAGCCCATCCCAGCGTGGCAACAAATGCTCATGGCCGTAGGGGTGCCTAATCCCCGTCAGCTCCCGCCCCCAGCTGTCCTTCTGCCATGCTGGAGCCCCTCAACGTGGCAAGCGTCCCGCATCGTCTTTTTTTTTAACCTGTAAAGCAAAAGCGGTCCCACGCAGTCTTCCTGCCCCCTACAACCACACCCACCCTGCGCACCCTGCCTCCCCACACCCCCACCAACCTATACTTACCTCGGACCTTGGCGCGATGATCTTTGGTGGACCAGGAACACGTCTGCACTCTTCAAAGCCGACCTCGAACTGAGGAAATGCGGTAAGCTGTATAATGGGCTCGATAGGGTTTTTTCATCTTTGTTGCATATCTCAGGCATTTTTGAATTTTTGCACCAAATTTTCAACATGGGGTTTCTGGGACCCCTTCTCATGAATGATGTCACTGTCATGGCGTTATTCGGGTCCGAAGGGTGATTTCACATTCACTGCTTGAAATCACCTTTCGGGACTGATTAATGAAACGACACTGCCAGTGTTCATAAGGTGGGCTCTCAAGAAGCCTATTGTGAAAATTTGGTGGAAAAATTCCAAAAAACAACTGTTTTACAAGCGTGTGTTGCGCAGTTCCTACGCACACTCGTATGTTCGCAAATTTTCAATATTTTCACTCCAGATTTTCAACATTGCCATTTTACTACACCTTCTTATGAGTAGTACAGCTGTCATTTTTCACATCTCACCCAAAATGTGTTTCCGCCCATGTAGCGCACAATGGCGCAGTCAGTGTGCAAAACCAATGTACGGGACAAATTAAGAAAACCACAGTGACACTGTTCATGAGTAGAGGTCTTAAAATGGCTATGTTGAAAATTTGTGAAAAAATTCCTAACAATGACTGTTTCTGAGGCGTGCGTTAGCAGTTTCTACATACGCTCATAAGTTCATAAAATTTTCAATATTTTCCTCCAGATTTTCAACATTGCCATTTTACCACACCTTCTTATGAGGTGGTACCACTGTCATTTTCACATCTTACCCAAAATGTGTTTCCGCCCATGTAGGCGCAATGGCGCATCGATGTCTGAAATCAATGTATGGGACACATTAAGAAAATCACAGTGTCACTGTTCATGAGCAGAGGTCTTAAAATGGCTATGTTGAAAATTTGGTGAAAAAATTCCTAAAAATGATTGTTTTACGAGCGTGCATTGTGCAGTTCCTATGCATGCTCATAAGTTTGCGAGTTTAATATTTTCACTCCAGATTTTCAACATTGCCATTTTATTACACTTCCTTATGAACAGTACAGCTGCCATTTTTCATATGCTGCCCAAAATATGTTTTCGCACATGTAGCGCACAATGGTGCTGTTGGTGTGCAAAAACAATGTTTGGGACAGATTAAGAAAATCACAGTTACACTGTTCATGAGCAGAGGTCTTAAAATGGCTATGTTGAAAATTTGGTGACGAAAGTCCATAAAATGACTATGTTATGAATGAGCATTGGGTAGTTTTCACGCACCCTCGTAAGTTCATGACTTTGTAATATTTTAAGTCCAGATTTTCACCAGTGGCATTTTTCCACACTTCCTTATTTTCAGTACAGCTGTCATTTTTCACAACATGGCCGAAGTGTGTTTTCACACTTTCAGTACAGAGATGCATGGTCACTGTGGGAAATCATTGTTCAGGACAGATAAAGAAAACCACAGTGACATTGTTCATGATCGGAGGCACCAAAATGCCTGAGTTGACAATATGCTGTAAAAAAAAATCCCAACCTAATTATATTACGGTGTACATTGCACAGTTTCTATATGCGCTCATGACTTCATCATTTTTTAATATTTTTACTGCAGATTTACATTGCCATTTTACACCTCCCATGAACAGTACAGCTGTCATTTTTTACATCCTGTTCGGAATATTTTTGCACCTGTGGTGCTAAATGCCATAGTTGCTGTACATAAGCAGCTTTTGGCTAACAAACTGATATTCCCCCTGTTCATGAGGTGGGGTTACAAAAAAACCATGTTGAACATTTGGAGTGAAAATACCAACGAATGCCTAAGGTATTAGGGTTTCCAACCATAGCGCCCAACCCTGTAGAGAATGACAGGCATCATGGGTGTGACTTGGGATTCTTGCCTGTAATGCTCATACCATTCCACACCCTGCAGCCAGTGAAAGGCACCGAGGTATGCCTTGGACTCTTCGTCCCCAATGTTCACCCCATTCTCCTATATCGCACCCATCTCACCGTATTTCCTAGTGGAATGGGGTGCGCATAAGGGCCAAAGACCCCAAGGAACACTGTGACACTTGTCAGTGTCTGCAGGGTGGGGTGTGGTGAAATGGCATGGCTGTTATGGCTGATGGCCCAAACGCACACCCCAATGCCTGTCACTCTCTGTAGGGTGGTGGTGGGGTTGGCTTCAGTTCAATACTTCACTGCCATTCCTATTACACGGCTCTGTAACTTCTACACTACCACTGCCAGTGCCAGCAAGCAAACATTCGCATTGACAAATACTTGTTTTGGATTAGAACTCATTAACAACTGCTCGGGTGTACTTGGTAGATACTGCATCACACACCAGGTGAGCACTAAATGTGTTAATGGGGAACAGCACTGAATTTGAAGTAATCTTGCTCACTGGAAGCTGTTTTTCAATATATTTTCTAATTCTGTAATTGTTCCATTTCTGAAGGCTTTTTAGTTACCTCAGTGGGGGTTTCTCATCTACCCTCTGGTGTTTAAGTAACATTTTAGAATTATATGTAGTTTATGTCCTTCTCAGCCACAAAGTTCTATAGCAGAACATGGATGCATTGTGCCAACAATGAATGATCAACAAGGGTCATAAACTACATCACAGTTCTAAAATGATTCTTACATGTAATGTGCAAACCAGAAATACCCAGTATGATAATTAAAGCAAAGCCTGTAGAGATGGAACATACAAAATATGAATATGCCAGTAGAAACAGACCACCTGGTCCAGCTAAGTCTGCTCGAGTGTGCAGCTACCCCCCCCCTCCCATTTGTCATCCCACTGCCACCTCCCACCTCCCCTGTTCCCTGTCCCATGCCCTTTTGGAACTGTTCACAGATTTACATGGTATCACCCATTCTGGTAGGGCATTCCATTTTGCTACCACCCCTCTGTGAAATAGTGTCCCTCATTTCCTTCCTAAATCTTCCCCTATTGTTGGCGCATGCCCCTGGTGACCCTCACCCTCTTTAAATCAAAGACCCCATCTACCTCTATACTGATTCCCCACCTCAGATACTTGAATGTCTCTGTCATGTCCCCTTGTCCCTTCTGACCTCAGGGTGTAAATATTCATGTCTCTCAGCCTATTGTCATAGTCTGTGTCCCTTCCATTCCACATCATCTTTGTTGCCTCCTGTACCCCTTCCAGTAGCCTGATATCACGCTTTAGGTCCCCGTCCCAAAACTGAACACAATACTCCAAGTGCGGCCTTACCAGCAACCTGTTGAGGGGCCAAGACTGCCTCTCTCCGCCTGGACGAAAGCACCCTCACTATGCACCTCAGCATTTTGTTCATTTTGCAGCCACTCTCATGCACTGGGCAGTGTTGTCCATGGTCCCTGTTACCATTATTCCAGGTCCTTCTCCTCCTCAGTGAGCCCCAGCTAACTCCTCCCAGCCAGTATTCTCTCCTTGGGTTCTTCACCCCAAAGTGCATAACATTGCACTTCTTTGCATTGAACCCCAGCTGCCATCACTCTGACCGCCTCTAGCTTGGTAGTTCCTCCTGAGTTTGTTGAGTTGTGATGTGTGGGTAGTTAAAGAAACAGCCAAGCAAATTCCTGTTAAGAAATTGGTTTTATTAACTGTGTGTGTGCGTGTGTGTGTATATAAATATTCACTCTAACTCTCACAGACATGCACACAAACACATGCAGTCCCACTGGTAAACATGCCTGCCTATTGACGACCAGTAAAATCAACATCTCTCTACCCAAATTCAGATATCCAGCTAAGCCTCATGGCTCCAGGGGGGGGGGGTGGAGGTCTGATCATCCTAGCGTTGGGTGTGAGGAACCAGGACTCTCCCAGTGTAGCAAAATGGTAAAGTGGCCATGGACTCCCCATGGTGGGGGTGGCTGTGACACACCCAATGTGTTTTTGAGTCATGATCCTCCTAGTGTGAGGTGCTGACTATCACAGTACAACTTTTTCTGTGGCCATCTCAATGTAGGTCTTAGGGCCTTGGCATCTACATATCACAATATTCACAGAAAGCAGGATTGCTGGATCCACAAAGCTGAATATTAAAATGCCTGATGTAGTCAGCTTCCAGTTAAGTGAACAGGGAAAGTAAAAACCTGCTCTACAGTACATTTGAAAATTCTAGTGAAAACGTTTAACGGCATTTGCTTTTTTGCACCTTCAGTTTAAAAAAGAAATGAAGTGCACATATTTGTCGGGAGCTACGAAGAGAAAGTTACACCAGAAGACAGATGAAGACACAAAGCGGCAAGGAGGTGCCATTGAGAAATTTTTTACTACCCCGTTACATTTGTGTGAAAGCCTAGGAAGTGGAGCTGATCTTGAAAGTGCATCTGAACCTGGAGCACAAGTTCCTGCAACTGCTGTAGTGGAAGAAATGGTGTCCACCATCACCCCAGAAGTTCTGCCTTCAGAGGAGACCAGGAATGCACCTGCCATGGTCTGTGCTGTTGCCACCACATGTGAACATATCATTCCAGGAGTTTTGCCTTCAGAAGAGACCAGGAATGCACCTGCCACTGTCAGTACTGTGCTCACCTGCATAGACACCATCATATGTGATTTAGCTGGATCTTCTGAAATTTCATTTGAGGATCTTGGAACTTGGCCAGACACACTAAGGGATGAGGTACGAGTGTCATCTGTGAAACATGGACCTGTTCAAGTCATACTGCCACAATTCCCAGTGAATGAGAAAAAGAGAAGATTCACAGCAGAAAATTATTTTTGCACTCTGCCCAGCGGTGAGAGAGTAAAGCGCACTTGGTTAACGTACTCTGTCTCCAAGGATGCATTGTTCTGATTTGCCTGCAAATTATTTTGATGCTCAAACAATCTTCTTCAGACTGGAGGTTATCCGGCATGGAGAGCAATGTCAAAGGCTTTAAGTTCTCATGACCATGCACCAGAATGGGTAGCAAGCATGATAAAGTGGAAGGAACTGGAGACAAGATTGAAGAGTGGCCAGACACTGAATGAAAAGAGACAGCTGCTAATAGAGAAAGAAATAATACACTGGCGTGGAGTCTTGGATCGTATCATACCAACTATTCAATTCTTGGCTGAGAGGAATATGGCTCTCCATGGCACAAGTGATGTGCTTCATACCCAAGGCAATAGAAACTTTTTGGGGCAGGTTGAATTCCTGTCAAGGTTTAACCCACTAATGGCTGAACATATTCATTGGATTCGGAATAAGGAGATAATGGACCACTATTTGGGCAACGACATTCAAAATGATATAATTCAAAAAATTTCTGGTGCAATTGTATGGGCCATTGTATTACAGATACAAGAATCCAGCTATTTTTCAGTGATCCTGGACTGTACTCCTGACATTAGCCACCAAGAGCAGATGACACTTGTTCAACATGTGGATGTTTCAAAAAATGTCGCCACCATCAAGGAACATTTTTTGGGGTTCATACCTGTCAATGACACAACCGGAGAAGGACTGACTGACTCGTTTCTTCAGACTTAACTGCAACATAATCTGGATATCAGCAACTGTCGGGGGCAAGGATATGATAATGGAAGCAACATGAAAGGCAAACAAGCTGGTGTGCAGGCTTGCATAAAAGAACTAAACTGCAGAGCATTTTATGTGCCATGCGCTTGCCACTGCCTGAACCTCATCATTAGCGATGGAGCCCTTTCATCAAGACATACTGTCTCATTCTTTGGTTGCTTGCAGAAGGTCTACCTCAACAAGCCACTGGCAAATATTGAAAAAACATGTTCAGATAACTCCAAAGCCACTTTCTGAGACTCGGTGGGAGTGCCGGAGAGAGTCTGTAAAAGCACTTCGCTATCAGCTCCAAGAATTTAGGAGTGCTTTGCAGGAGATTGCAGAGTCTGTAAGAGCCAAAGATCCTGCAACATATGCAGAGGCAAGGTCGCTTTATGCTGAACTCCTCTCATACAAATTCATTGTATGTCTCATCATCTGGTATGATGTCCTGCTTGAAGTCAACCGTGCAAGCAAGATATTGCAGAGTGCTTCAGTTGACATATCGACCTGTGTGAAGGTGCTTGCTTCAACCACTGACATACTTAAAAAGTACAGAGAGAGTGGGTTTGAACAGGCATTGGCACAGAGCTCAAAGATTGCTGCAGAACTAGATGTCCCAGCTGGATTCCGTCACACAAGACACAGAAAGGTCAAGTGACTATTTGATTATGAAGGACATGATGATGCAGTGCAGGACCCAAAACTTAGTTTTCAGGGTAAGTTTTTCAACACACTACTGGACACCACACTGTTGTCCTTTAATGAATGATTTCAGCAAATGTCAAAGTTTGCTAAAACATTAGGATTTCTGTTGAACATAAAAATGCTAAATCTGTTTCCATAGAAGACCTGATAAAACAGTGTGAGGTTCTCAAACTAAAATTAACAGACAGCACAACTAACCACTCTGACTCTGATGCTCATGAACTTGCACATGAACTTAGGAACCTGGCAGGAATGGTTGAGAATGATACATCACCTACTGTATACAAGTGCTACATTTTCTCCTTCAAAACCAGCTACATGAAATCTATATGAGTGCATTGTTTGACAGTACCAGTAACTGTGGATACAGCAGAACACAGTTTTCAAAACTGAAGTTGATAAAGACTTATCTGAGGTCATCAATGAGCCAAGAAAGACTGTCTGGGCTAGCAGTGCTGTCCATTGAGCATGAAGTTGGCAAAAGTCACCCTAACAGTGACCTAATCAATGAATTCATCAACAAAAAAGTTTGGAAAGTCCCTCTGAAGCTTTAAAACTCATGCACAATTTCACTGCTAATACCGGGGTTGAGCTTGCCAAATCCCTTAGGCAGCTTAGAATGGAGGAAAACTGTAACCTTCAAACTGGTGAGCTCCCCAGTAAAACCATGTGAGCCTCTTACTGGCTGGAACACACTGCCCAAATAATAAAGCTGGGAAGTAGTTCACCCCACAAGACTGAGAAAACAGGAGGACATCCACTCTGAAGGGCAAGATAAAATGTTTTTCCTGACTGATGGAGGTGGTCACTTTGCCGTAGTGGTCAGGCTTAATCATAATTCAGCTGAATGATGAGGTAAGAACCCTTCAATTTATAACCATAATATTTGTTCCTGACTGATGGAGGTGGTCACTTTACCGTAGTGGTCAGGCTTAATCATAATTCAGCTGGATGATGAGACTAAGAACCCTCAATTACAATAAGGAAGCATATTGGATTATATGGACAATGCAGACTTTTAACGCAGCAGAGTGGGGGGGTAATGGAGCAGGGAGAGCTCTGTTTCCTTAACTATATGCTTTTGATTGGACTTTGCACATTTGCACCTTATGCTAAAATGAAGCACCTTTTGTGTGCAGTCTCTTTCTTTGGGTGGTGAGTGATTTTGCTGATGCTTTTGGTTGGTTACATATACCAGGTATCTCCACACATTTTTTTAAGATGCATTGTAAATGTAGGGGCTGAGCTTGCCAGATTCTTTCTAATGAATTTATGTAAGAAATTCAAAAATAGCTATGCCCCATGTATGTACATATTCTTTCAAGTGGTTTTTTTTTTGTTCCCCAGAATTTACTTTTGATTTGGTTTCTAGTTAGTCTGAGTAGCATTTTTCCATTTTACAAATGTGGTGGGCTTGTTTCTAGGCTTTCAAATGTGATCTAGTACCTAAGTATCGCTGGCATATATTTCTGAAATTTAAATATTATGTAGAAAGACTACTGGGGCCTGTCTGTGAAGCCCCAGTCATAGAGTTTGCTGGAGGCCCCCAAAGTCCTAAAACCGGTCCTGGCACTCTGAGGGTGAACAGAACTCAGACCCCATCTTGATTACCACTATGCAGTTGCTGCAGGCCACCCCTTTAGCTGTGGTTCATCCTGAAAGAGTTACAGCTGATCTTACCTTGGAGCAAAAGCAGTGGAGCTGGGGCATCCCAGAGTACACTGTTTCCATGCCCCCCCAAGTGCAATCTTTGTGATGAACCTGGCCATAACTTTACTGACCACCCCAGGGCAGCTAAGAACAATGAAAATTTGGATTTCGGGGTCCAGGATTACTACATCAGGACCATCACCAAATAGGGCCACTCCAACACCAGTTCTCACTTTTCACAAACATTCCTCAGACGGAAGATAGGGATAGACCTCAGGCCCAAGCTGACCAACAAGAGGGAGTGCAAACATCACTGACTTCCTTGGACACCCTCAGGTTGACATGGACACTCAGCAGGATGGCATGGGCCCCGGTAGATGCCCTTTGTAACAAGCCTATACGGTGGTCAAAATCTAAAATGAAGGAGACCAAAGCTGTGACCTGGACCACAGACAGGGCTGTGGAGTCCTTGCCCTTGCATAACCCCTACACTGCCTTGCTTAGCACATAGCCGGAGATGGAAGGTGACTCTGACACTAACTCTATGCCTTCTTCAGTGCCAGGAGTCCTATCTGACATGGATACTTCTGCAGATATTAGATGTCTGGTACAAAAAATGTGGGAGGGTAACACGGGCCTCCAGTAAAATTAAATGAGGGTATTAGGCCTTTCCATATGGGGTCTCAACTGTATAGTGTGAAATTTGCATCTTTAAATGTGAATAATTTGCAGTCTGAAAGGACACTCCTTAGCACCTATGCACAATTTATATCTTCCACATTAGACTGTGCTTTTTTCTTCAGGATGTCTGTCTCCATTTCCAATAGAGTTGAAGGCTGCAAGTGCTAGTTGGTCCTGGGGAGATAGTTTTTGGTCCCAGGGGGAAGGGACTTGTACAGGTGTAGGGATCTGTTTTTTCTCTAAAGTACAAGTAATACACTTATTAGAGATATAACCTGGATGGGTGTTTTGTTGGATGACTGTATGAAAGGATGGTGTTTCACCTTATTATTGTATATCGCCCGACAACTGAAATCTGATAGGGTGGCCTCTTTCAGATGCCTTAAACCTTTCCTTTTCACAGGCCATACTATTGTCCTGGGTGGGGATTTTAATTGTGGTTTGTCCCTCGGAGATCAAGGACTAAAAACTAGCAAACTGTTCTGTGATACGAATTCCTTATTAACTGTAATATGGGAATCTGGGTTAGTAGATGTGTTTTCAGCCTTGTACAGGACTACACCTCATACTTATTTTTGTGGACCCTGTACATCGTGTATTGATTATTTTTTTTTTTGTATCTTCAAATTTACAGCTCATATGAGCTACTGTGACTGATTTGCCAACATCTGACCATAGATTATTAACAGTGATCTTGGGAAATCTCCCAGAACTGAGGAGAGGGCCAGGATTATGGAAAATTAATTTGAGCTTAATCAAAATAATTGAAATTTTCACCAGGTTCGGATACCTCTTGGAAGCATGCAAGTCGGTATGTTTTTTATATGAGGACCTGAATGAGTGGTGGGAGGAAACAAAGAATGATGTAAGGCAATGTTTTCAAATGCTTGGCAGGTTGCAGGGTAAACAACACATGGATCAGCAATGCTTCCCATGGGAAAGGTTGCATTCTCTCTCTCTCTCTCCCTCTCTCTCTCTCTCTGCAACAGTCCACTGGACGGTTGGTCTTCCTTATGGCCACTTCTCAAACTAAGGCAAATTTAGCCCAAGTGCAGTTTGAAGCCATGAAATGTTTAGAAACTTGCCAGCGGTATGGTACAGTGGGGAAAAAATGGGAGAAGATGCCCTTGAGGCTTGTACTTCTTCTCGAATACTAAACAGATCTCATATTTGCTACGGATGATAGCACTAGACTCCACGAATACAACAGCTTTTTGTCAGAAATTCAAACCTATGTAAAAATGCTCTTGCTAGCTCTGTACTATCCCATGATGAGATGACAGCTTGGCTGCAGACTTGCAATTTTCCCCATGTCCTGGACTGTCATGCTCGCAATTTTCCCCATCTATTGGACTGTCATGCTCCCTTGACGGATCCCATCACGAAACTGAAGTTGCAAGAGGCCATATGGTCTCTAAAGGCTGGAGTTTCACCAGGGTCAGATGGCCTATCGCGTGAAGTATACAAACGTATCTTTGAAGCATTAGGTAATGAATTACTTTTAGTATATAGCAGTGGCTTTGGAACTCGGATCCTCCCAGAGAGTATGTATCTGGGTGTCCTAGTATTACTATTCAAATTAGGGAGAGAGGGATCTAAGGAATTGGAGACCAATAGTGCTCTTAAATCCTGACCATAAAGTCCTCACCAAAATTCTTGGTAAACTTCTGGCCAGAGTTCTTGAATTTATCATACACCCCTTACAGTTTAGAGGGGTACCCTCCCATTAGATCCAGGAGGCTCTTATTCTCTTCCAAGAGATAGAAACATAGAAACACAGAATTTGATGGCAGATAAGGACCACTTGGCCCACCCAGTCTGCCCATTTCCCTACCTACTGGATAAGCTGCATATCCTAGTTAACCAGCAGCCTACTTCTTCCTACCCCCACCCTCTAGAATGGCCTTATGACTGTCCCATGTATGCTTGAATTCCACCACTGTTTTTGACTCCACAACCTCCTCCTCAAGGCCGTTCCATGCATCCACAACCCTCTCTGTGAAAAAATACTTCCTTAAATTACCTCTGAGCCGCCTCCCCTATATCTTCAAATTTTGACCCCTTGTTCTTGCACACCTCTTTTTTTGAAAGATGCTACCCTCTTGGACTTTGTTGATTCCCTTGAGGTACTTGAAAGTTTCTATCATGTCCCCCCTCTCCCTCCTTTCCTTGAGGCTATACATATTAAGCTCCTTAAGTCTCTCTTCATATGTCTTCCAGTGCAGACCCTGCGCCATTTTAGTTGCGCTCCTCTGGACAGCTTCCATCCTGTCTATGTCTTTGCGGAGATTGGGTCTCCAGAACTGCCCAGTACTCCAGATGGGGTCTGACCAACTGTCTGTATAGAGGATAATAACTTCCTGTTTTCTACTGGTGATGCCTTCCTCTGCATCCCAGTATTCCCCAACTCTCCTTGCTGCCCTCTCCATTGCTTGCCCACCTTTAGGTCATCTGATATGACTACCCCAGGTCCCTTTCCTTTTTGTTGTTGTTAGTATCTCACCCCCCATTGTGTACTCTTCCCCTGGGTTTTTGTTTCCCAGGTGCATTACCTTGCACTTCTTAGCATTGAATCTAAGCTGCCATACATTTGACCATTCCTCTAACCTTGCCAAGTCCCTTCTCATCCTTTCCACCCCACCTTGTGCATCAACTCTGTTGCAGATCTTTGTGTCATCTGCAAAGAGACATACTTTTCCTTCCAGTCCCTCTGCAATGTCACTTATAAAGACGTTGATGAGGACCGGTCCTAATACTGAACCCTGCGGTACCCCGCTAGCAACCCCCCTTTCTTCAGAGTGGACTCTATTTACTATTACTCTCTGTGTCCTATTCTCCAGCCAATTCTTTACCCAGGCTGTCATCTTGGGACCCACTCCCAGGCTGGCTAACTTGTATATTAATCTTTTGTGTGGGACTGTGTCAAATGCCTTGCTAAAATTTAGGGGAGTTGCAAGAGGCCATATGGTCTCTAAAGGCTGGAGTTTCACCAGGGTCAGATGGCCTATCAGATGAAGAATACAAACGTATCTTTGAAGCGTTAGGTGATGAATTACTTTTAGTATATAACAGTGGCTTTGGAACTCGGATCTCTCCTGGAGAGTATGTATCTGGGTGTCCTAGTGTTACTATTCAAATCAGGGGAGAGAGGAGATCTAAGGAATTGGAGACCAGTAGTGCTCTTAAATTCTGACTATAAAGTCCTCACCAAATTCTTGGTAAACTTCTGGCCAGAGTTCTTGAATTTATCATACACCCCTTACAGTTTAGTGGGACACCCTCCCATCAGATCCAGGAGGCTCTTATTCTCCTCTGTGAGATTTTTGAGAAAGGCACGTCTGTGGAAGTTATGGGTCATGTGGTCAGTTTGGACCACTCCAAAGCATTCGAGCATGTGGAATATGACTATTTATGGGAAGTTTCAGAGCATACCAGTTCCTTCCTCTTTTATAACTTGGATTCAAGACTGTTATAGGCAGGTGGAACTTATGCCCAGTGTTAATGAGTGGTCTGGGACGGCAGTCCGAGTCACTAGAGGGGTGAGACAAGGTGCCCCTAGATTCCAGTACTATATGTGCTAACCTTTGACCCCTTTTACATAAACTAAATTCTGACCCAGGTATCACAGGACTATCGGTGAGAGTGCGATGCCCCTATTGTCACGATTGCATATGCCAATGACTTGGAACTGATTTTGATCGATGACTGTTCAGCTCATAATGCTCATAGGATGTTGCAGGATTTCTCAAGGATTACGGGTTCTACTATTAACTTCAAAAATGTTGCTGTTTATCCATTGGGAGAGTGTTAGTGATACCCTGGGATTATGGGGATCCCTGAAAACAGGTACACAAGGATACTGGGTATTTATTTTGGAGGGCCTGACACCAGATCTTATAATTGGGATTTTAAATTTTAGAATCACAATAAAAGGTATCTTCCTGGAATAAATGGTGTATGTCTAAGAAAAAGGTGCATATGATTAAGTCCTTTTGTTGCCCATGTTTCTTTTTAAGTGCAGTCCCCAGAATTAAGAAACTGTGCTGTACAGCATTTTTTCCAGTGTTTGTGGGGCAGTCATTTAAATCCCATTAAGAGGGGGGTCACGTATCTGCCATTCACTAAAGGTGGACTGGCTATGATAAACCCTGTTTTGTTCCTATATGTTTTATTTATTTCTTCCATAACTTTGTACCCCTTTTAAAACAGCATATGGTTCCATGGGAACCTTGGCTCACAGATAGTGTGGGGCCTCTTTTTTAAACATGGGAGACAAATTTACCCATTCCTAAACAAAAGCGAGTTTCAGCCTTACCTTTATATGTGGTGGATACAGTCAGAAAACTGAAGTTATGGCAGGTGGTCAAGGCACATCTACTTACCCTATCATGAAAAGGGTTATATAACATGCTATTAGAACAAAATTTTTTTGGCTGACTCCTGGTACATGACTCTTTTATCAAAAGACCAACAAGTCATTTCTAAAGTATTGCTGAGTGCTAGGATTCCGACTTACATGTGGGATTTTCTATGACTGGCTTTGCATGCACTTGAAGTTGGAAGTGAAGGGGAACATGTCTCACAAGAATGCCAAGGAATGGGTTTGCCCCAAAATGGACAGTTGTTTTGAGACCACTGAGATAATGCAGCATCTTTTTTTAGAATGCAATTTTGCATAATCTGTTTTGTGTTTCTTGAACAAAGTCTGGCCCATGAATCCCTTTGGTGCTTTATCATATGAGGTATTGTGTCAGGGGGTATTTACAGGGGAAATGGAACATATATGATGGCATTACAATGCATTTTATTTTATTAAGCATGACATTTCAACCATGACAAGCTCACTATGTGCTTACACTACGTCAACAGCACAAAACGGTGGAGCAGGTGATGTATGCTGTTTTGCATGATATCCTGCAGTTGCAAGATACCAATAGACATATAGTTTCCTTTTCCATGTATAAATTATGATGGAGAAATACATCCTGGCTAGACACCGGATTGTGGTATCAGTGAGAGAGAGAGACTTTGGCATACAAAACTGCAAGCTTGATTCTCTGCCTGTTGCTTGGTTCTCCTTTATGTTTCACTCTTGTCATGATGGGCTGGGTTCTGTCTCAATCAGGGCATTTCCATAACCTCGGGAGGGAGAGTTTTTTTGGGGGGGATTTACAGTAATACTGATGTTGGGACCATACCTCTCAGCCTCCTGCCTCATAAATCAGGGACAAGGCTTAAAAAAATCAGGGACAAAGGACCAAAATCAGGGACACTTCTTTAAAATTGGAGATATCCACTCAGGAAGCCGGTAGAATAAATGCCTTAGTGAAAAATGCATCTTCTAAGGAAGAACAAGTCTGTAACTTTAATGTCCGACATTATTTTACGCTTATAACCCCCACTGTTTGGTCACGAAAACACAATTTTTAGGATAGACAAAGTAAAATTTTGAGGCAAAATCAGGGACGTCCCTGAAAATCAGGGACAGTTGAGAGGTATGGTTGGGACTCATTGGTTGACTTACCTTTTGTTGGACTCCGCAGGTATTGTACCCTTGCCTAGAATTATTTTTGTTTATTACATGACAACTTTTGATTTATCTCTTGTTTTGCACTAATAATTTTT
The DNA here is from genome assembly GCA_016271365.2 of Neoceratodus forsteri. Taxonomy (NCBI): domain Eukaryota; kingdom Metazoa; phylum Chordata; order Ceratodontiformes; family Ceratodontidae; genus Neoceratodus; species Neoceratodus forsteri. The sequence goes on along the minus strand of CM057450.1, from coordinate 649,921,095 downwards.
TTCCCTCCAGAATGATGCTCACCTCCAATAATTTTTTTGGGGGGTAGGGGGTTTCAGGATGTTGAAGGAGTTGTCATAATTATAGATTGTTTTGCCAATTCTGATGGGGTTTCTGTATGCTATACCATGTATTTCTGTATTGACTTTTTTCTTTGTACTTTCTGAATGACATAGCACAGTCGTGCAGGATTCGTTTTCATTGTACTAAATAGTTCCCCTACTCCAATTATTTGGGAGAGAGGGGCTACTGCACTGTTTCTTTTCTGCAGGATTTTTTGTTTAAGTTTTAATTGCTTACAGCTTGTAATTTCTTATTTCTAACCAGGGGGAATATATGCTTAAATACTTATTTAATTTCTGTTCTTCTATTTCTATATCATTGGTATTCAGTACTGTATGTTTACTTTTCTTTGGAATATAACATTCCCCTACTCTTTTAGTGGGGGGGGGGTCATTTTAGTTATGATTTACTTTTGGGTTCACAATAATTTAGTTGACAGCAAACTTGTCAGTGTATGAATGTAATACTTTTTTCAGTTTTCTTATTTTAGGATTTATCTTATTTTGTATTTTATTTTGTGTGACATCAACATTGTGTTGTTATCTATTGTTTGAAGTCATAATAAAAATCCCCTATTCTTTCCTGCAGGGGCTGTTGCACTGTAGGAAGGCTGGAGACCTCAGTCCAGCTCGGATCATCAAAGGGGAAGGTCAGGTTTCTGAAGCTCTTGAAGTTTTGTTGGACTGTAATCTGGAGATGGACTCAGATGATTTGAACCCACCTCAGGGAGTCATTTTTGAAGAACCTGAATTACCACCCCTTGTGCCTGATATTTAGTGATGGTTTGCTGGGCACAGAAGAGGAAAAATTACAACTTGAATTAGAAATGAAGAAACAATAATTACTGGCTCTGATTTCAACTGCTGAACAGGACTTTCACCTGAGCAGAACCAGACTAGAAGAGGAGAAAAGGAAAGGAAATGCTCAGTTGCAAGTCCACAGCAAGAAATGAGTAAACAGTTACTGATGGGCTCCGTCCAGAGTGTACTGATAGATTGTCTCAGACACAATGGTACAGCCAGTCACTCTGAATACTCCAAACATGGACATGGATCTTATTGACAAACCTTTGGAATGGACTCCTGGTGAGCGCTGGAGCAAGTGGGTTGGCCTATGGGGACAAGCAGTGGGTTCCTGACCCATCAGTCCCCCTCCTTGGTTCCCCTGATCACTTGTAATTAAGAAAATTGGATCAGCTGGCCTCAGAATTACCTCAGGCTGAAGGAGCGGTGATGCCACTTGCTAAGTCCTCCTTACTGTCCATTGCAGTTGCACAGGGTGAAGAAGGGGCGAGAGATGCATTTGCTGTGCCAGATGCAGCTTATCCTTATCTTAGAATGCATAACTGGGTTCTACTTAAAACAATTTGGTGGAATCTATGGAATCTGAGAACTCTGAGGATCTGGAGGAAATAGCACTGACAGCAGACTTATCAGATACAGGTACTGTGTTGAAACCCACGCTTGAGACATACACGGATGGGGGGATTCTACACCTCATGGCAACCAATGCCCAAGGTCCTATGCAGGGCCTTTTCATAAACCCGCAGAGGCAGCTAAATGCATATTTTTAGAGAGATTGCATTATAAGGGGAAGGCACCAGTGACTCTGGACAGACTTTGGGCAGGAAAAACATTGATTAAGGATTCCATGGGTTTCTCACTGGCTGAAGTATACATGTTTATACATAAGCTTGGTGGTCATAGCTATGATGTTAGTTTCTGTACTATGTTTCTATTGGATAAGTTTTGGAGATTATATTATGAGGTTTAAGATACAGACATTTGGAAAGACTTTATTGCAATACCAATCACTAAACCTACAATCAAAATGGTAATGTCCTTTTCAGAAATGAAGGAGTTGATGTAAATGATGTAATTTTTGGGTAGAAAAACATTGTAAGTTCTTCAATTATCCAAAACTCATCATGGATGACAATGGATTTTGGACTGGTGGATGGCATTTTATGGTACAATTAAAGCAAACAGAAAATGGTATACAACATTTGCCAAGCTCTTTTTTTGGGGGGTAGCGATAGAGGCATATTATATTATGCAGGACAGCCCAAGAGCTGTTATCAATGTGGCTGCTTGTTACATTTAAATAATGATAGTGTTTTGGGTCATTCAGCAGCACAGAGTACTGCCTCCCCTATTTGTAATTTGTGTGGTGACAACAAACACACTTTTCAGGATTGTCCATGGGCAACTCATAATTCGGATGAGGCCTCAGACCAGGACTTTCTGCTGTCCAAAGCATGACAGCCTTTCAGGCAGCCATTTGGAAATGAGGATTTCACTATCTCCCAAACAAGGCATAGAAGGTGAGGTAGGGGCAGGGTATGGGTGACTGGATGAGTGTACAAAGACTAAGAGCATGGTCCCCCGTAGTGGATAGCCCCTGGTCCCACTGACCCATGACTTGGGCATTGAGCCTGCAGCCAAGATTTCTGAGGAGACTGGAGAAAAATAAACACTTTTGTAACCTCCCAAGGTTCTCCTCAGAGAGGCATCCCTTTTCTCCTTTAAAGCAGCATAAAACCCTAGAAGATGGTGGGGTGGAGAATTCCACTTCCCAGACAAGCTTATTACACAAAGTACAAGTGGTGCATTGGTATTGCTGAAACAGGTTTCTAGTCCCTTCCTTGGGAGATGGATGAATGGTTGGTAGCCCCATCTTCTCCCCCTTCCTTCTGCAGTGGGTCCCCTGTAGCACTGTCAGGGTTGCCTTTGTCACCTTGCCTCTCATGAATGTTTTGCTACCTTCTCCTCTTGGGTGACCAGGTAGAAATGGAAAACCCGATGGAGATGGAGGAAGTACACCTCTTGCCATTGTCTGATGGCATTACAAAGCGTGATCCTCAGAAACTGAAGGCCAAGGAGCCTCAGAAATGGGTCACAAGATCAAGTATGTAGGTTATAAAACCCTCCTGAGCCTGCCCATTTGAGGTTGGAAAGTTTGAATGTCAATAGCATAAAATCTGTGTATAAACACACGCTACATTTAGTGTTTGCAACAATTAACGTATGATGACTTTTTCTACAGGACACTGGACTACTCACAGTTGGAGAAGTGTCTTAGGCTTCAAGGATTGGAAATGGGGTCCTTCATATTGGTCAATTGGCTCAGACACATGTTGTGGGGTGGGTTTCTGTATTTTCCTCAAATTTACAACTGTTACGGATGGTAGATATAGACACAGGAAGAGCATATATGCTGGATGTGAAAATTAATTATGTCAGCTGTAGATTACTAAATGTATATGGGCCACAGTCTAAAGCTCTTCAGATTGAACTTTTGTCTAAGGTGTAACCCTTTCTACATAACAGTAAGCAAATTTTCTGAGGTGGGATTTCAATATTCACCTACAACAATGACATGTGGAAGATAAGCAATATTACGATAAACATTTTTTAAACAAGGTAGCCAGTCAAGCAGTTTTAAAGGATTCACATGGGCATGGAAAACAGATGATGAACCCCACGTTCTACAAGGGGAAGCTTTCCTCACGGATTGATTTTTTTCTTTCTAAAATAGTCTCTACCAATTTTTGAAACCTTTAATATCCCCATAGAAATGTTGGACCACACATTAATTGGGGTAAAAATAACTATACCACCATGAAAGGAGTCTGGGCCAGGATTTGGGAGGTTGAATACCACCTTATTAGTGGACCTGATAATAATGAAACAGTTTTCCTCTATAGTGAAAGATAAAAGCTCTACTATTGTTCTATATTAAGATATTGGTTAGTGGTGGGAGGAGTTGAAACACATTTCAATCTTTTATTTAACTATCAGGGTCAGACACATGCAGCTACTTCCTATAAGAGGTATTTAGAACTTAGAGGAGAGCTGGGAATGTTATTATCCAGGCAGTGCATAGAGGGAGAAAATCTCATGGACGCAATTAGGTCCTTAAAATTAGAAATGGTAAATATCAGTATGACTGGTTCCACTTCTTGCAAAGGGAACAGACATTTAGTACCCAAGGGAAATTGGAATGTATGAATCCATTCTTTGATAGTCAACAGAGGAGGGAATGGAAAGTGTTACCGGGGTTGTTTTCTCCACAGACCATCCTGGTCAAGGATAATGAGGAATCATGGACATATTTGAGGGACATGTGAAAGCTCATTTGGGGCACCAGTAGGTGAATCTCAGTTTACACTATAGATCCTTCAGGCAGCGAACCTTCCATGTCTTGCCTCAGAGTTAGTGGAACAAATGATCGCTCCCTTTTCAGTGGTAGAAATGAATGTGGCCATTCATAGTCTTCGTGGGGAGATTTCGCCAGGCTCAGATGGCCTTCCTGGTGAACTCTATAAGGTTCTCTGGAACCTCATACCAAGGGAATTTGTAGCAGTTTATCATTTTTTTCTTGCTGATTACCATTTGCCAGCACAGATGTATGAAGGGCTTTTGATTTTTCTGCATAAATCTGGGTCACAAACAGATATTAAAAACAGGCGTCCGATCACATCATTGAACACAGATTTTAAAAACTCAGCCAAATTATTGGGAAATCGATTGGCTCTGGTTATGAAAGACTTAATAAATCCAACACAGTTCTGCTTAATTCTGGGGAGATGGATTATGGAAGCCTTGTTGTTGCTTAGAGAATTGGTGAAGGGGGTGCTGATGGAAATACAGACACTGAATCCAAAGGTTTTTTTGTTTAGTCTTGATCAGGCCAAAGCATTTGACAGGGTTTCACATTCTTTTTTATGGTAATGTCTGGCTTCCTATGTGATTCCTGAAGGTTTTATTGATTGGCTTAAACTATGTTATGCCTAAGCATATGTGACACCCTGAGAATGGTATAATGGGGATCCAAATTCAGGATTCGGAGGGGGGGTCCATCAAGGCTGCCCGTTGAGCCCCCTATTACATGTGTTTATGATTGATCCGGTATAGAGAATTCTTCGGAGTTCACCAAATATTTGTGGTCTGGGTCTCCACACAATATAAGGTTATTGCATATGCAGATGACCTCTGTCTTTTGCTTCAGGATGAGAGATCTTTCGTGGTTGCTTGTGATCTTATACAGGAGGCAGGGAAACTGTCAGGAGCTTGTCTCAATTTCTTGAAGACACAATGTTTGAATTCAGGTGGATTTCAAGATTCACCACAGGAGGTGGGAGGTTGTCCAGTGGCAATCATCCCATGTAAAATGTTAGGGATTTATTATGGTGGCCAAGATATGACAGGTTATAATGGGGAAAAGGCTCCAGCTATAGGAAGTAAAAGGTAGGGAGATGGAATTGTGGGAAAGTTTAAAAGAAAAAGCGTGTTTATTTGATTAGGAATTTTTTATTACCATTTTTTTTATACATTAGTGCAATTTTTCTGTCACTAAACATCTAGAAACTCAACTGTCAGGAAGTTTTTTTGCCTGCTTTTGGGGGAGTAGACTGAATCCAGTCAAGGGCAATATTTTGTACAAAGGGATTAAGGAGGGGTGTGTGAACATGCTAAACCCACTTCTATTTTTCTTTTCGGTTTCTCTATAGAATAATGTGCTCCCACTGAGGGGAAGAGCACAATTGTGGGGAACATGGGGATTTTCTTTACTTCAAGGGTTGCTGACTGAATGGAAAGAGGCTAGATTTTTGCATAAAAATAAACGTTGTCCCCATGTGGTCAAGAGATCAGAAGGGAGTTTTCGATACTGTTAAAAAATGAATCAGCTATGATATGGTTTTATGTCTCCTCAGGAAACACTTTCACTCCAGTACTATCACTAGGACTTTGTAGAACACCCATTTCGGGCTTCTCCAAGGATAATCAGGATTTTATCTTAGATTATATAACAGATATCAGGATACTTGAGCAGATGTGGGATATCGTGAGGCTGGGGATACATGGGAAGATAAATGTAAGGGAATCAGAAACATAAACCATTACAGGAGCGATATTGTCCAAGGGACAGTTGCATGATGAAGATTGGAACCATGGACCACTTATATTGTGCATACCTGTATATACTACAGTTTTGGGATATAGTTAAAAATAGGTGGAAGGGCAGTTCCTATACCCCAGACCCTGATTTTTTGTACTGTGGAATATTCCCAATATGGTGGTACAGCTGCATAAAAATACTCTCTAGGTGGTGTTTATACATTTTATGTTTCCTTGTGTGCATACACAAAATATTTTAGCACAGCTTAGGAGAAGTGGGGTTTTGGAGGTGTGGCACTGTGGGGGCCAATGCCAGCAGTGCCTTTTGAGGCTTGGCCAGATTTCCCCAATCGAGCAGCACACTGCTGCTGACACTAGTTCAGCCAGTGTGCCACCTTGAAAGAATCCACTGCTACAATGAGGAGTGACCCATCATTGCAGGGCGTGCCTTGCTGTCTGCTTGCCAACCCAGTTCAGTTGCCCATGGGAGCCCACTCCCCGTTGGCATACTGTAACTCCCTTCTGTATTTGTTGTGTGCCAAGGGGTGCCAGATCCCCTCAGCATCATGCATTCCCAACAGTTCTTCTTTGCCAATGGAGGATCCACTCCCCATTGGCATAATGTAAATTTTTGTGTACCAAGGAGGTTCCAATCCCCTCGGCTCTTCTCCCCCTTGGTATGTGCTGAAGGGGGTGCCCAATCCCCCGTCAGCTACAGCACCTTAAAAAAACATTCAGGTGGCACATTGGGAGCCCACCCTAGCATGCCAAATGTCCCTGTAAAAAGAAAACCGTCCTGTGATGTTTTTCTTTTTTTTTTTTTTACCTGTAAAACAGAAAATGGTCCTTTGTTGACTTTGGTGTCCCCCCAACCTGAGCTCACCCTCTATGCACCTTGTCTTCCAACACCCCCTCAATACCATACTTACCTCTGGAGCCCAGCATGACAATTTTTGGTGGACTGGGAACACGTTTGCACTCTTCAAAGCCGACCACGAACTGAAGAAATGCTGGTAAACTGTATAATGGCATAAATATGTTTTTTTCAACTTTGGTGTATATCTCGTGCATTTTGGAGAATTTTGGCACCAAATTTTTAATATGGGGTTATTGGAACCCCTTCTCATGAATTCTGCTACTGTCATGGCATAATTCGGTCCCACAAGGTGATTTCACGGTCACTGCATGGAATCACCTTTCGGGACCGATTAACAAAATGACAGCACCAGCATGCATGAGGTGGGCTCTCAAAAAGCCTATGTTGCAAATTTGGTGGAAAAAATCCCAAAAAATTATTCTTTTAAGAGCATGCATTGCGCAGTTTCTACACATGCGCGTACCTTTGCGAATTTGTAATATTTTCACTCCAGATTTTTGAAATTGCCATTTTTCCACACCTCCTTATGAACAGTACAGCTGTCATTTTTCACATGCTGTCCAAAATGTGTTTTTGCACTTCTGGCACAGAACAGCACTGTCACTGTGGGAAATCAGTGTTCGGGACACATTAAGAAAATCATAGTGACACTGTTCATGAGCAGAGGACCTAAAATGCCTATGTTAAAAATTTGGTGACAAAAGTGCACAAAATGACTGTGTTACAAGTGTGTGTTGCGCAGTTTCCACGTATACTCGGACACACCAGTGTCAGTGGCTCAGTAGGTAGCACACTCGCCTCTGAGGCCGGAGATCAAGGGCTGTGGGTTCAGTTCCCACATCTGGCACTAGGTTAATATCCCAGTACTGACACTGTAGTGCAGCACTTCTGATGTGCCGTCTTTCGGATGAGACGTTAAACCGAGGTCCCATCTGCCTGGATTGGTGGTAGTTCAGGTGGATGTTAAAGATCTCATGGCACTTATCGAAAAGAGTAGGGGAATTTCCCCAGTGTCCTGGCCAAATTTCCCTCATTCACTAAAAATACCACCAACAGCTTAATCTGGTTCAAGGTCAGTTGGCATTCATCTGTATCCCCCTTCCCCAGGTCGTGCCTGAAAATAGGCAGGATTTGTCTAGTGCACTTACCCGGTCAACAAAAGCTAAATAAATAAATGTGCAAATTTGTAATATTTTCACTTCAGATTTCCAAAACTGGCTTTTTTGACACATCTCCTTATAAACAGTACAGCTGTCATTATGTTGCTTGCACACATGTGCAAAAAACGTAGTGCCATCATCCGAGTTTTCGAAGGTGTGGCACCCGTCTTCCAATTCAGTCAGTGTGTTTGCAGGCGCGGCCCCAGTTCCCCAATCACTGCTGCAGCTGTCTATGACAGCAGTTGAAAATTCAGTGGTCATACAGTTGAAAGGGAGAGCTCTGCTTCAGTGAGCAGAGCTCCCCCCCTCCACACAAACACACAGACATGCACGCATACTGCCTGCTTATGCGCCTTCCCCTCCCCATGCCACACTGTACAGCCAAAGGGTTGCCCAATCCCCATCAGCTCCACCCCCAAAGCTTCCAAGTGCTACACTGGGAGCCCACCCCAACATGGCAAAATGTGTTATGGCCGACAGGGGTGCCCAGTCCCCCGTCTGCTCCACACACCCCCAAAGCATCCAGGTGCCATGCTGGGAGACCACCCCAGCATGGCAAAATGTGTTATGGCCAATGGGGGTGCCCAATCCCCCATCGGCTCCAGCCCCCCCAAAACAGCCTTCCAGCTGCCACACTGGGAGCCCACCCCAGCGTGGCAAATGTCCCTTGTCGTCTTAGTAAAAAAAAAATGCAAATACAAAAACTGTCCCTCAGTGCTTCTCCCTGCCCCCTCCCACAACCCACACCCATCTCACCCCATACTTACCTCCGGACCACAGCGCGACGATCTTCAGCGGACCTGGAACATGTCTGCACTCTTCAAAGCCGAACGCAAACTGAAGAAATGCTGGTAAGCTGTATAATGAGACAGATAGGGTTTTTTCAACTTTGCTGCATATCTCAGGCATTTTTTGGAATTTTGCCACCAAATTTTCAACATGGGGTTTTTGGGACCCTCCTCATGAATTCTGTCACTGTCTTGGCATTAATCAGGCCCGAAGGGTGATTTCACGGTCACTGCATGAAATCACCTTTCGAGACTGATTAATGAAATGACAGTGCCAGTGTTCATAAGGTGGGCTCTCAAAAAGCCCATGTTGCAAATTTGATGAAAAAATTCCTACAAATGACTGTTTTACGATCATGCATTGCGCAATTCCCACACACGCTCGTAAGTTCATAAATTTTTAATATTTGCACTCTGGATTTTCAACTTTGCCATTTTAACACACTTTCTTATGAGTAGTATAGCTGTCATTTTTCACATCTCACCCAAAATGTGTTTCCCACGCATGTAGCGCACAATGGCGCAGTCGGTGTGTGAAGTTAATGTAAGGGACACATTAAGAAAATCACAGTGACCCTGTTCATGAGCAGAGGTCTTAAAATGGCTATGTTGAAAATTTGGTGAAAAAATTCCCTTCAGACGTTCTGCAGTGTTACTAATGAAGACATTGAACAGGACTGGCCCCAGTACCAGTCCCTGCAGCACCCCAATGGTCACCCCCCTCTCCCTAGATTGCACACCATTTACCACCACTCTCTGCCTCCTGTCTGTTTGCCAGTTTCTAAACCAGTTTACTACCCTTTCCCCCATGCCCAGCCTACTCAGCTAGTTTATCAGCCTCCTATATGGGATGGTGTCAAAGGCTTTGCTGAAATCAAGGTAAGCATTGTCCACTGCCCCACCCTGATTCACTTCCTTTGTCATTCAGTCAAAGAAATCAACCAGATTTGTCTGACATGATGTCCCCACTGTGAATCCATGTTGTCTATGGTTCTGGGCTCCAATGGCTTCTAGGTACCCCACTATCCTTTCTTTAAGTAATGTCTCCATGATCTTCCCCACTACTGAGGTGAGGCTGAACAGCCTATTGTTCTCTGCCTCCTGCCTGCTGTTGGACTTGTGTAAAGGGACCACATGTGCCCTCCTCCAATTCATTCATGTTGAATGACTCAGTGAACATGGCTGCCAGAGGGTACTGCTATCAATCTCTCCCTTTGCAGTTCTCTTAATATCCTTGGGCTTATGCCATCTGGTTCAATTGCTTTGTCACCCTTCAATTTAGTTAACTTCTGCAGGACATTTTGCCTTTGAATAGAATGTTGTCCACCTCTTCACCCCTTGGCAACTGCTGTACTGCTGCTGCCCTCGATCCTCCCACTCTTCTGTGAATACTGAATGGAAAGACACAGTGGATGTCTTGGGAGGAAGGCATGGAACCATCACTTCCAAATACCTAAACAGCATGTACAAGCAAGCAACATTTGGCATTGACAAATGCTTGTTTTAATATCTACCCAAAATATGCATTTGCACATCTGGCACACAATGGCACGGTCGCTGTGGAAATTAATGTTTCGGATAGATTAAGAAAATCATAGTAACAGTGTTAATGAGCAGAGGTCACAAAATGCCTATGTTGAAAATTTGGTGAAATAATTCCACTAAATGACTGTGGTACAAGCATGTGTTGTGCAGTTTCTACATACACTCGGACTTCAAGCATTTTAATATTTTCACTGCAGATTTTCAACATTGCCATCTCTTGCCAGCCCAGTGGTGTGGAAGGCTGAGGCATCATGCCTTGCCTACTGCCATGCCTGCGATCCATGTTCGAGGTACAAGCGGACCGACAAGGGTCAGCTGGGGAGGAGAGGATTGGCGTCCTGAGTACAGCTCTTCTCTCCTGGGGAAGGGGTGGGGCAGAGTCCCTGCTTGCCTGAGCCCAGTGGAGGCTGGGTACTGGCTCAGTGGCTCTCACATAGGGGGCAGTTATGGGGCAGATGCCGTGTGCTATAATCGGGACCGTGTGCGGCTTCGACCATTAGGCATCATTGCATGTCATGCCATGCCGCACTCAGGGTAGGGGAAAACTGGAAAATGGCTCCTCGGCATGATGAATGCCGGTTGCCCAAGTCCACTCCACAGTTAGCAGTATCAGTATCAGGGAGTGATGATGCTCTGAAGCGAAACTGGTAGGAGGCTTTGTGGCTCCACCTGAGCCCCTGTTTGTAAGGTATATTGCTGTTTGTGACTTTTTCTATGTGTGAAGTACTGCAATAAATAAAATAAAAATTCAGGTTGTATAGCACTTGTTTATTTGATTATTTATGGGTGATATTTATTCATCTCTGCAGTGAGTGGTGCTGGAGATATTTGTTTTATTCTTCACATCCTGCCTGATCTGTGTTTTGCACATCTGGCACAAATGGCATAAGTCGCTCTGGGAACTCAATGTTTGGGACCGATTGACAAAATCACACTGCCACTGTTCTTGAGAACAGGTCCCAAATGCTTTCATGAAGTGGAGGTCACAAAAGGTCATGCTGGAAATTTGTAGTGTGAATACCAACACATGCCCAGGCGTTAGCGTTCCTAACCATAACATACCACCCTGTACAGACTGACAGGCATCAGAGGTGTAACTCTGGATCACCACTGTAATACTCATGCCATCCACCCTCACCCTGAAGTCAGTGACAGGCATCGAGGTGTGCCTTGCACTCTTCAGCCCAGGCTTCACCCCATTCTCCTGTACTGCACCCATTTCAGCATATGTCCTTATGAAATGGGCTGACTGTGAGCGAACACCCAAAGCACACCTCAACACTTGGTGTCTACAGGACAGGGTGAGGTGAAATGCCATGAGCATTATGGGCAATGACCCACAAACACACCCCAATGCCTGTCCATCTCTGCAGGGTGGAGGTTGGGTTGGCGTGAAGTTCAATACTTCCACTGCCCTATTCTGCATCTGTCTAACTCCTGCACGTCCAATGCTAATATCAGCAAGCAAACATTCAGCACTGACACATGCTTGTTGATTTTGGATATGGATTAGTCACTGTCGTTTAGTTTTGCAGCAACAACCCATATTTGTTTTGGACCTATTTCAAATAATATGTAATGAACTTCACCACTTTATCATTTGAGTTGATAGGAAGGCTGGGATGATTGGGACTCCTGTGGTGCCATTTTGATCACATTTAAGGACTGGGACTATTGTTTCTAGTATATGGGTTTTACTTCTCCTAGGTTTCTGAAGATCCATATGAGATATACATTTACTTGGGTAATAGCAGAAACATATATGGGATTTTTCTATTTTCTATACTTGTCCGGTGGGGGGTGGGGGATGGTAGTGGTATTTAGGGCAATTAGGGGTATTTTGAATGAGTATGAATTATTTACATGTGGGAGTTATGGTATGCTGTAATACTTCTTTATGTTTTGGATATTCCTTTATTACGGTTTGTATGAAGAAATACTATTTATGTTTTCGATTTTTTTCTTTTTTTTAAGATTTCTGTATGAAGTAATACTATTTTCTATATTTTGCCTTTATGTTTTTAATAAAAAAAATGACCCCTCTCTTTTCAAGAAGTGCCATGGGATCTTTAAAGTCCACCTGAACAACCACCAGAACAGGCAGGCAGGACCTTGATTTAACGTCTCATCTGAATGATGGGACCTCAGGATTGCAGCATCCCCTCATGCTGCACTGCAGTTTAGTATTGGGATATTAACAAGTGCCTGGTGTGAGGACAGGACCCACAGTCATCTGATCTCCTAGCTTCAGGGGTGAGTGTGCAACCTACTGAGCCACTGACACTGAAAATGTTGCTGACAAATGAGATGGATTTCTTTTCACTTTCCGTGCACTGTAGTTCCCTCGACAGGGGTTCTGCCCTAGCCCCATGAGAATTCTTAAAATTTTATTGAATTGCATGCTTGTATGTAAATAATTTGATTATTCTGACCCTGTAACCCGCAAGGAAAGCTCTGTCTAACACAACTGATCTCCAGCCCAACTAGGGTCTCATCACTTGGTGCCTGTCAGTGCGCTGTTAGACTGGATTATACATACAGGAGTTAGCATGTGCAGGCTGCAGGTATATTTCAGACTCTCTTAGAGACCACTTGTCTATCTTCTGCATTTAGAAAGCAAGGCCTCCTGAGATCCTGCCTAGGAAAATTCTCTTCAGAGACTTCTCTAAGATAAACAAAAGGGCGTTAACCTCTGATTGCCTCTGTATGGACTGCTCACCCTTTACCTGACATTGGACATGGAGGAAACTTTTACTTTCTTTATCACCTTTATTCAGGGTCTACAAGACAAGCATGTCCCACTGAAGAAACATTGAATTAGAGGATCAGGTACCAGATGGTTAAATAGTGATCTACTAGCATCCTTAAGGAGGTGGGACAAACTCCGGGCTAAAGCCAAACTTACCTTGTCTTCCACAGACTAGATGGAGTACAGAAGACTGAGGAAGATTTATAAACAAGAAATATGAACAGCAAAAAGCACCTATTGCAAGCAGCTTTTCCAGGTATTGGGAGGGGTACCCTCCCATTAGATCCAGGAGGCTCTTATTCTCTTCCATGAGATAGAAACATAGAAACACAGAATTTGATGGCAGATAAGGACCACTTGGCCCACCCAGTCTGCCCATTTCCCTACCTACTGGATAAGCTGCATATCCTAGTTAACCAGCAGCCTACTTCTTCCTACCCCCACCCTCTAGAATGGCCTTATGACTGTCCCATGTATGCTTGAATTCCACCACTGTTTTGACTCCACAACCTCCTCCTCAAGGCCGTTCCATGCATCCACAACCCTCTCTGAAAAAATACTTCCTTAAATTACCTCTGAGCCGCCTCCCCTATATCTTCAAATTTTGACCCCTTGTTCTTGCACACCTCTTTTTGAAAGATGCTACCCTCTTGGACTTTGTTGATTCCTTGAGGTACTTGAAGTTTCTATCATGTCCCCCTCTCCCTCCTTTCCTTGAGGCTATACATATTAAGCTCCTTAAGTCTCTCTTCATATGTCTTCCAGTGCAGACCCTAGCCATTTTAGTTCAGCTCCTCTGGACAGCTTCCATCCTGTCTATGTCTTTGCGGAGATTGGGTCTCCAGAACTGCCAGCAGTACTCCAGATGGGTCTGACCAACTGTCTGTATAGAGGGATAATAACTTCCTGTTTTCTACTGGTGATGCCTTCCTCTGCATCCCAGTATTCCCCAACTCTCCTTGCTGCCCTCTCACATTGCTTGCCCACCTTTAGGTCATCTGATATGACTACCCCAGGTCCCTTTCCTTTTGTTGTTGTTAGTATCTCACCCCCCATTGTGTACTCTTCCCTGGGTTTTGTTTCCCAGGTGCATTACTTGCACTTCTTAGCATTGAATCTAAGCTGCCAACATTTGACCATTCCTCTAACCTTGCCAAGTCCTTCTCATCCTTTCCACCCCACCTTGTGCATCAACTCTGTTGCAGATCTTTGTGTCATCTGCAAAGAGACATACTTTTCCTTCAGTCCTCTGCAATGTCACTTATAAAGGCGTTGATGAGGACCGGTCCTAATACTGAACCCTCGGTACCCGCTAGCAACACCCCTTTCTTCAGAGTGGACTCTATTTACTATTACTCTCTGTGTCCTATTCTCCAGCCAATTCTTTACCCAGGCTGTCATCTTGGGACCCACTCCCAGGCTGGCTAACTTGTATATTAATCTTTTGTGTGGGACTGTGTCAAATGCCTTGCTAAAATTTAGGGGAGTTGCAAGAGGCCATATGGTCTCTAAAGGCTGGAGTTTCACCAGGGTCAGATGGCCTATCAGATGAAGAATACAAACGTATCTTTGAAGCGTTAGGTGATGAATTACTTTTAGTATATAACAGTGGCTTTGGAACTCGGATCTCTCCTGGAGAGTATGTATCTGGGTGTCCTAGTGTTACTATTCAAATCAGGGGAGAGAGGAGATCTAAGGAATTGGAGACCAGTAGTGCTCTTAAATTCTGACTATAAAGTCCTCACCAAATTCTTGGTAAACTTCTGGCCAGAGTTCTTGAATTTATCATACACCCCTTACAGTTTAGTGGGACACCCTCCCATCAGATCCAGGAGGCTCTTATTCTCCTCTGTGAGATTTTGAGAAAACGCGTCTGTGGAAGTTATGGGTCATGTGGTCAGTTTGGACCACTCCAAAGCATTCGAGCATGTGGAATATGACTATTTATGGGAAGTTTCAGAGCATACCAGTTCCTTCCCTCTTTTATAACTTGGATTCAAGACTGTTATAGGCAGGTGGAACTTATGCCCAGTGTTAATGAGTGGTCTGGGACGGCAGTCCGAGTCACTAGAGGGGTGAGACAAGGGTGCCCCTAGATTCCAGTACTATATGTGCTAACCTTTTGACCCCTTTTACATAAACTAAATTCTGACCCAGGTATCACAGGACTATCGGTAGAGAGTGACGATGCCCCTATTGTCACGATTGCATATGCCAATGACTTGGAACTGATTTTGATCGATGACTGTTCAGCTCATAATGCTCATAGGATGTTGCAGGATTTCTCAAGGATTACGGGTTCTACTATTAACTTCAAAAAATGTTGCTGTTTATCCATTGGGGAGAGTGTTAGTGATACCCCTGGGATTATGGGGATCCCCTGAAAACAGGTACACAAGGATACTGGGTATTTATTTTGGAGGGCCTGACACCAGATCTTATAATTGGGATTTTAAATTTTTAGAATCACAATAAAAGGTATCTTCCTGGAATAAATGGTGTATGTCTAAGAAAAAAGGGGTGCATATGATTAAGTCCTTTTTGTTGCCCATGTTTCTTTTTTTAAGTGCAGTCCCAGAATTAAGGAAACTGTGCTGTACAGCATTTTTTTCCAGTGTTTGTGGGGCAGTCATTTAAATCCCATTAAGAGGGGGGGTCTCGTATCTGCCATTCACTAAAGGTGGACTGGCTATGATAAACCCTGTTTTGTTCCTATATGTTTTATTTATTTCTTCCATAACTTTGTACCCTTTTAAAACAGCATATGGTTCCATAGGAACCTTGGCTCTGAATAGTGTGGGGCCTCTTTTTTAAACATGGAGACAAATTTACCCATTCTAAACAAAAGCGAGTTTCAGCCTTAACCTTTATATGTGGTGGATACAGTCAGAAAACTGAAGTTATGGCAGGTGGTCAAGGCACATCTACTTACCCTATCATGAAAAGGGTTATATAACATGCTATTAGAACAAAATTTTTTGGCTGACTCCTGGTACATGACTCTTTTATCAAAAGACCAACAAGTCATTTCTAAAGTATTGCTGAGTGCTAGGATTCCGACTTACATGTGGGATTTTCTATGACTGGCTTTGCATGCACTTGAAGTTGGAAGTGAAGGGGAACATGTCTCACAAGAATGCCAAGGAATGGGTTTGCCCCAAAATGGACAGTTGTTTTGAGACCACTGAGATAATGCAGCATCTTTTTTTAGAATGCAATTTTGCATAATCTGTTTTGTGTTTCTTGAACAAAGTCTGGCCCATGAATCCCTTTGGTGCTTTATCATATGAGGTATTGTGTCAGAGGGGTATTTACAGGAAATGGAACATATATGATGGCATTACAATGCATTTTATTTTATTAAGCATGACATTTCAACCATGACAAGCTCACTATGTGCTTACACTACGTCAACAGCACAAAACGGTGGAGCAGGTGATGTATGCTGTTTTGCATGATATCCTGCAGTTGCAAGATACCAATAGACATATAGTTTCCTTTTCCATGTATAAATTATGATGGAGAAATACATCCTGGCTAGACACCGGATTGTGGTATCAGTGAGAGAGAGAGACTTTGGCATACAAAACTGCAAGCTTGATTCTCTGCCTGTTGCTTGGTTCTCCTTTATGTTTCACTCTTGTCATGATGGGCTGGGTTCTGTCTCAATCAGGGCATTTCCATAACCTCGGGAGGAGAGTTTTTGGGGATTTACAGTAATACTGATGTTGGGACCATACCTCTCAGCCTCCTGCCTCATAAATCAGGGACAAGGCTTAAAAAAATCAGGGACAAAGGACCAAAATCAGGGACACTTCTTTAAAATTGGAGATATCCACTCAGGAAGCCGGTAGAATAAATGCCTTAGTGAAAAATGCATCTTCTAAGGAAGAACAAGTCTGTAACTTTAATGTCCGACATTATTTTATGCTTATAACCCCCACTGTTTGGTCACGAAAACACAATTTTTAGGATAGACAAAGTAAAATTTTGAGGCAAAAT
Organism: Neoceratodus forsteri; assembly: GCA_016271365.2. Taxonomy (NCBI): domain Eukaryota; kingdom Metazoa; phylum Chordata; order Ceratodontiformes; family Ceratodontidae; genus Neoceratodus; species Neoceratodus forsteri. The sequence continues at coordinate 649,904,013 of CM057450.1, read as the reverse complement.
CAGGGACGTCCCTGAAAATCAGGGACAGTTGAGAGGTATGGTTGGGACTCATTGGTTGACTTACCTTTTGTTGGACTCCGAAGGTATTGTACCCTTGCCTAGAATTATTTTTGTTTATTACATGACAACTTTTGATTTATCTCTTGTTTTGCACTAATAATTTTTTTCCCTCCAGAATGATGCTCACCTCCAATAATTTTTTTGGGGGGTAGGGGGTTTCAGGATGTTGAAGGAGTTGTCATAATTATAGATTGTTTTGCCAATTCTGATGGGGTTTCTGTATGCTATACCATGTATTTCTGTATTGACTTTTTTCTTTGTACTTTCTGAATGACATAGCACAGTCGTGCAGGATTCGTTTCATTGTACTAAATAGTTCCCTACTCCAATTATTTGGGAGAGGGCTACTGCACTGTTTCTTTTCTGCAGGATTTTTTGTTTAAGTTTTAATTGCTTACAGCTTGTAATTTCTTATTTCTAACAGGGGAATATATGCTTAAATACTTATTTAATTTCTGTTCTTCTATTTCTATATCATTGGTATTCAGTACTGTATGTTTACTTTTTCTTTGGAATATAACATTCCCCTACTCTTTTAGTGGGGGGGGGGTCATTTTAGTTATGATTTACTTTTTGGGTTCACAATAATTTAGTTGACAGCAAACTTGTCAGTGTATGAATGTAATACTTTTTTCAGTTTTCTTATTTTTAGGATTTATCTTATTTTGTATTTTATTTTGTGTGACATCAACATTGTGTTGTTATCTATTGTTTGAAGTCATAATAAAAAATCTCCCTATTCTTTCCTGCAGGGGGCGCTGTTGCACTGTAGGAAGGCTGGAGGACCTCAGTCCAGCTCGGATCATCAAAGGGGAAGGTCAGGTTTCTGAAGCTCTTGAAGTTTTGTTGGACTGTAATCTGGAGATGGACTCAGATGATTTGAACCCACCTCAGGGAGTCATTTTTGAAGAACCTGAATTACCACCCCTTGTGCCTGATATTTAGTGATGGTTTGCTGGGCACAGAAGAGGAAAAATTACAACTTGAATTAGAAATGAAGAAACAATAATTACTGGCTCTGATTTCAACTGCTGAACAGGACTTTCACCTGAGCAGAACCAGACTAGAAGAGGAGAAAAGGAAAAGGAAATGCTCAGTTGCAAGTCCACAGCAAGAAATGAGTAAACAGTTACTGATGGGCTCACGTCCAGAGTGTACTGATAGATTGTCTACGGACACAATGGTACAGCCAGTCACTCTGAATACTCCAAACATGGACATGGATCTTATTGACAAACCTTTGGAATGGACTCCTGGTGAGCGCTGGAGCAAGTGGGTTGGCCCTATGGGGACAAGCAGTGAGTTCCTGACCCATCAGTCCCCCTCCTTGGTTCCCTGATCACTTGTAATTAAGAAAATTGGATCAGCTGGCCTCAGAATTACCTCAGGCTGAAGGGGTGATGCCACTTGCTAAGTCCTCCTTACTGTCCATTGCAGTTGCACAGGGTGAAGAAGGCGAGAGATGCATTTGCTGTGCCAGATGCAGCTTATCCTTATCTTAGAATGCATAACTGGGTTCTACTTAAAACAATTTGGTGGAATCTATGGAATCTGAGAACTCTGAGGATCTGAGGAAATAGCACTGACAGCAGACTTATCAGATACAGGTACTGTGTTGAAACCCACGCTTGAGACATACACGGATGGGGATTCTACACCTCATGGCAACCAATGCCCAAGGTCCTATGCAGGGCCTTTTCATAAACTCCAAGAGGCAGCTAAATGCATATTTTTAGAGATTGCATTATAAGGGAAGGCACCAGTGACTCTGGACAGACTTTGGGCAGGAAAAACATTGATTAAGGATTCCATGGGTTTCTCACTGGCTGAAGTATACATGTTTATACATAAGCTTGGTGGTCATAGCTATGATGTTAGTTTCTGTACTATGTTTCTATTGGATAAGTTTGGAGATTATATTATGAGGTTTAAGATACAGACATTTGGAAAGACTTTATTGCAATACCAATCACTAAACCTACAATCAAAATGGTAATGCTCCTTTTCAGAAATGAAGGAGTTGATGTAAATGATGTAATTTTTTTGGGTAGAAAAACATTGTAAGTTCTTCAATTATCCAAAACTCATCATGGATGACAATGGATTTTGGACTGGTGGATGGCATTTTATGGTACAATTAAAGCAAACAGAAAATGGTATACAACATTTGCCAAGCTCTTTTTTTGGGGGGTAGCGATAGAGGCATATTATATTATGCAGGACAGCCCAAGAGCTGTTATCAATGTGGCTGCTTGTTACATTTAAATAATGATAGTGTTTTGGGTCATTCAGCAGCACAGAGTACTGCCTCCCCTATTTGTAATTTGTGTGGTGACAACAAACACACTTTTCAGGATTGTCCATGGGCAACTCATAATTCGGATGAGGCCTCAGACCAGGACTTTCTGCTGTCCAAAGCATGACAGCCTTTCAGGCAGCCATTTGGAAATGAGGATTTCACTATCTCCCAAACAAGGCATAGAAGGTGAGGTAGGGGCAGGGGTATGGGTGACTGGATGAGTGTACAAAGACTAAGAGCATGGTCCCCCGTAGTGGATAGGCCCCTGGTCCCACTGACCCATGACTTGGGCATTGAGCCTGCAGCCAAGATTTCTGAGGAGACTGGAGAAAAATAAACACTTTTTGTAACCTCCCAAGGTTCTCCTCAGAGGGCATCCCCTCTTTCTCCTTTAAAGCAGCATAAAACCCTAGAAGATGGTGGGGTGGAGAATTCCACTTCCCCAGACAAGCTTATTACACAAAAGTACAAGTGGTGCATTGGTATTGCTGAAACAGGTTTCTAGTCCCTTCCTTGGGAGATGGATGAATGGTTGGTAGCCCCATCTTCTCCCCCCCCTTCCTTTGGCAGTGGGTCCCCCTGTAGCACTGTCAGGGTTGCCTTTGTCACCTTTGCCTCTCATGAATTGTTTTGCTACCTTCTCCTCTTGGAGTGACCAGGTAGAAATGGAAAACCCGATGGAGATGGAGGAAGTACACCTCTTGCCATTGTCTGATGGCATTACAAAGCGTGATCCTCAGAAACTGAAGGCCAAGGAGCCTCAGAAATGGGTCACAAGATCAAGTATGTAGGTTATAAAAACCCCTCCCTGAGCCTGCCCATTTGAGGTTGGAAAGTTTGAATGTCAATAGCATAAAATCTGTGTATAAACACACGCTACATTTAGTGTTTTGCAACAATTAACATGATGACTTTTTTTTCTACAGGACACTGGACTACTCACAGTTGGAGAAGTGTCTTAGGCTTCAAGATTGGAAATGGGGTCCTTCATATTGGTCAATTGGCTCAGACACATGTTGTGGGGTGGGTTTCTGTATTTTCCCCTCAAATTTACAACTGTTACGGATGGTAGATATAGACACAGGAAGAGCATATATGCTGGATGTGAAAATTAATTATGTCAGCTGTAGATTACTAAATGTATATGGGCCACAGTCTAAAGCTCTTCAGATTGAACTTTTGTCTAAGGTGTAACCCTTTCTACATAACAGTAAGCAAATTTTCTGAGGTGGGATTTCAATATTCACCTACAACAATGACATGTGGAAGATAAGCAATATTACGATAAACATTTTTTAAACAAGGTAGCCAGTCAAGCAGTTTTAAAGGATTCACATGGGCATGGAAACAGATGATGAACCCCACGTTCTACAAGGGAAGCTTTCCTCACGGATTGATTTTTTCTTTCTAAAATAGTCTCTACCAATTTTGAAACCTTTAATATCCCCATAGAAATGTTGGACCACACATTAATTGGGGTAAAATAACTATACCACCATGAAAGGAGTCTGGGCCAGGATTTGGGAGGTTGAATACCACCTTATTAGTGGACCTGATAATAATGAAACAGTTTTCCTCTATAGTGAAAGATAAAAGCTCTACTATTGTTCTATATTAAGATATTGGTTAGTGGTGGGAGGAGTTGAAACACATTTCAATCTTTTATTTAACTATCAGGGTCAGACACATGCAGCTACTTCCTATAAGAGGTATTTAGAACTTAGAGGAGAGCTGGGAATGTTATTATCCAGGCAGTGCATAGAGGGAGAAAATCTCATGGACGCAATTAGGTCCTTAAAATTAGAAATGGTAAATATCAGTATGACTGGTTCCACTTCTTGCAAAGGGAACAGACATTTAGTACCCAAGGGAAATTGGAATGTATGAATCCATTCTTTGATAGTCAACAGAGGAGGGAATGGAAAGTGTTACCGGGTTGTTTCTCCACAGACCATCCTGGTCAAGGATAATGAGGGAATCATGGACATATTTGAGGGACATGTGGAAAGCTCATTTGGGGCACCAGTAGGTGAATCTCAGTTTACACTATAGATCCTTCAGGCAGCGAACCTTCCATGTCTTGCCTCAGAGTTAGTGGAACAAATGATCGCTCCCTTTTCAGTGGTAGAAATGAATGTGGCCATTCATAGTCTTCGTGGGGAGATTTCGCCAGGCTCAGATGGCCTTCCTGGTGAACTCTATAAGGTTCTCTGGAACCTCATACCAAGGGAATTTGTAGCAGTTTATCATTTTTTTCTTGCTGATTACCATTTGCCAGCACAGATGTATGAAGGGCTTTTGATTTTCTGCATAAATCTGGGTCACAAACAGATATTAAAAAGGCGTCCGATCATCATTGAACACAGATTTTAAAACTCAGCCAAATTATTGGGAAATCGATTGGCTCTGGTTATGAAAGACTTAATAAATCCAACACAGTTCTGCTTAATTCTGGGAGATGGATTATGGAAGCCTTGTTGTTGCTTAGAGAATTGGTGAAGGGGTGCTGATGGAAATACAGACACTGAATCCAAAGGTTTTGTTTAGTCTTGATCAGGCCAAAGCATTTGACAGGGTTTCACATTCTTTTTATGGTAATGTCTGGCTTCCTATGTGATTCCTGAAGGTTTTATTGATTGGCTTAAACTATGTTATGCCTAAGCATATGTGACACCCTGAGAATGGTATAATGGGGATCCAAATTCAGGATTGAGGGGTCCATCAAGGCTGCCGTTGAGCCCCTATTACATGTGTTTATGATTGATCGGTATAGAGAATTCTTGAGTTCACCAAATATTTGTGGTCTGGGTCTCCACACAATATAAGGTTATTGCATATGCAGATGACCTCTGTCTTTGCTTCAGGATGAGAGATCTTCGTGGTTGCTTGTGATCTTATACAGGAGGCAGGAAACTGTCAGGAGCTTGTCTCAATTTCTTGAAGACACAATGTTTGAATTCAGGTGGATTTCAAGATTCACCACAGGAGGTGGGAGGTTGTCCAGTGGCAATCATCCATGTAAAATGTTAGGATTTATTATGGTGGCCAAGATATGACAGGTTATAACGGGAAAAGGCTCAGCTATAGGAAGTAAAGGTAGGGAGATGGAATTGTGGGAAAGTTTAAAGAAAAAGCGTGTTTATTTGATTAGAATTTTTATTACCATTTTTTTATACATTAGTACAATTTTTCTGTCACTAAACATCTAGAAACTCAACTGTCAGGAAGTTTTTGCCTGCTTTTGGGAGTAGACTGAATCAGTCAAGGGCAATATTTTGTACAAAGGGATTAAGGAGGGTGTGTGAACATGCTAAACCCACTTCTATTTTCTTTTCGGTTTCTCTATAGAATAATGTGCTCCCACTGAGGGGAAGAGCACAATTGTGGGGAACATGGGGATTTTCTTTACTTCAAGGGTTGCTGACTGAATGGAAAGAGGCTAGATTTTTGCATAAAAATAAACGTTGTCCCCATGTGGTCAAGAGATCAGAAGGGAGTTTTCGATACTGTTAAAAAATGAATCAGCTATGATATGGTTTTATGTCTCCTCAGGAAACACTTTCACTCCGAGGTACTATCACTAGGACTTTGTAGAACACCCATTTTCGGGCTTCTCCAAGGATAATCAGGATTTTATCTTAGATTATATAACAGATATCAGGATACTTGAGCAGATGTGGGATATCGTGAGGCTGGGGGATACATGGGAAGATAAATGTAAAGGGGAATCAGAAACATAAACCATTACAGGAACGATATTGTCCAAGGGACAGTTGCATGATGAAGATTGGAACCATGGACCACTTATATTGTGCATACCTGTATATACTACAGTTTTGGGATATAGTTAAAAATAGGTGGAAGGGGCCGTTCCTATACCCCCAGACCCTGATTTTTTGTACTGTCGGAATATTCCCAATATGGTGGTACAGCTGCATAAAAATACTCTCTAGGTGGTGTTTATACATTTTTATGTTTCCTTGTGTGCATACACAAGAAATATTTTGGCACAGCTTAGGAGAGAAGTGGGGTTTTGGAGGTGTGGCACTGTGGGGGCCAATGCCAGCAGTGCCTTTTGAGGCTTGGCCAGATTTCCCCAATCGAGCAGCACACTGCTGCTGACACTAGTTCAGCCAGTGTGCCACGACCTTGAAAGGAATCCACTGCTACAATGAGGGAGTGACCCATCATTGCAGGACGGTACCTTGCTGTCTGCTTGCCAACCCAGTTCAGTTGCCCATGGGGGAGCCCACTCCCCGTTGGCATACTGTAACTCCCTTCTGTATTTGTTGTGTGCCAAGGGGGTGCCAGATCCCCCTCAGCATCATGCATTCCCAACAGTTCTTCTTTGCCAATGGAGGATCCCACTCCCCATTGGCATAATGCCCCCCAAATTTTTTGTGTACCAAGGAGGTGCCCAATCCCCCTCGGCTCTTCTCCCCCTTGGTATGTGCTGAAGGGGGTGCCCAATCCCCCGTCAGCTACAGCACCTTAAAAAAACATTCAGGTGGCACATTGGGAGCCCACCCTAGCATGCCAAATGTCCCTGTAAAAAGAAAACCGTCCTGTGATGTTTTTTTTTTTTTTTACCTGTAAAACAGAAAATGGTCCTTTGTTGACTTTGGTGTCCCCCCAACCTGAGCTCACCCTCTATGCCATTGTCTTCCAACACCCCTCAATACCATACTTACCTCTGGAGCCCAGCATGACAATTTTTGGTGGACTGGGAACACGTTTGCACTCTTCAAAGCCGACCACGAACTGAAGAAATGCTGGTAAACTGTATAATGGCATAAATATGTTTTTTTCAACTTTGGTGTATATCTCGTGCATTTTGGAGAATTTTGGCACCAAATTTTTAATATGAGGTTATTGGAACCCCTTCTCATGAATTCTGCTACTGTCATGGCATAATTCGGTCCCACAAGGTGATTTCACGGTCACTGCATGGAATCACCTTTCGGGACCGATTAACAAAATGACAGCACCAGCATGCATGAGGTGGGCTCTCAAAAAGCCTATGTTGCAAATTTGGTGGAAAAAACTCCAAAAATTATTCTTTAAGAGCATGCATTACAGTTTCTACACATGCGCGTACCTTTGCAATTTGTAATATTTTCACTCCAGATTTTGAAATTGCCATTTTCCACACCTCCTTATGAACAGTACAGCTGTCATTTTCACATGCTGTCCAAAATGTGTTTTTGCACTTCTGGCACAGAACAGCACTGTCACTGTGGGAAATCAGTGTTCGGGACACATTAAGAAAATCATAGTGACACTGTTCATGAGCAGAGGACCTAAAATGCCTATGTTAAAAATTTGGTGACAAAAGTGCACAAAATGACTGTGTTACAAGTGTGTGTTGCGCAGTTTCCACGTATACTCGGACACCAGTGTCAGTGGCTCAGTAGGTAGCACACTCGCCTCTGAGGCCGGGAGATCAAAGGGCTGTGGGTTCAGTTCCCACATCTGGCACTTAGGTTAATATCCCAGTACTGACACTGTAGTGCAGCACTTCTGATGTGCCGTCTTTCGGATGAGACGTTAAACCGAGGTCCCATCTGCCTGGATTGGTGGTAGTTCAGGTGGATGTTAAAGATCTCATGGCACTTATCGAAAAAGAGTAGGGGAATTTCCCCAGTGTCCTGGCCAAATTTCCCTCATTCACTAAAAATACCACCAACAGCTTAATCTGGTTCAAGGTCAGTTGGCATTCATCTGTATCCCCTTCCCAGGTCGTGCCTGAAAATAGGCAGGATTTGTCTAGTGTACTTACCGGTCAACAAAAGCTAAATAAATAAATGTGCAAATTTGTAATATTTTCACTTCAGATTTCCAAAACTGGCTTTTTGACACATCTCCTTATAAACAGTACAGCTGTCATTATGTTGCTTGCACACATGTGCAAAAAACGTAGTGCCATCATCCGAGTTTTCGAAGGTGTGGCACCCGTCTTCCAATTCAGTCAGTGTGTTTGCAGGCGCGGCCCCAGTTCCCCAATCACTGCTGCAGCTGTCTATGACAGCAGTTGAAAATTCAGTGGTCATACAGTTGAAAGGGAGAGCTCTGCTTCAGTGAGCAGAGCTCCCCCCCTCCACACAAACACACAGACATGCACGCATACTGCCTGCTTATGCGCCTTCCCCCTTCCCCATGCACACACTGTACAGCCAAAGGGGTTGCCCAATCCCCCATCAGCTCCACCCCCCAAAGCTTCCAAGTGCTACACTGGGAGCCCACCCCAGCATGGCAAAATGTGTTATGGCCGACAGGGGTGCCCAGTCCCCCGTCTGCTCCACACACCCCCAAAGCATCCAGGTGCCATGCTGGGAGACCACCCCAGCATGGCAAAATGTGTTATGGCCAATGGGGGTGCCCAATCCCCCATCGGCTCCAGCCCCCCCAAAACAGCCTTCCAGCTGCCACACTGGGAGCCCACCCCAGCGTGGCAAATGTCCCTTGTCGTCTTAGTAAAAAAAAAATGCAAATACAAAAACTGTCCCTCAGTGCTTCTCCCTGCCCCCTCCCACAACCCACACCCATCTCACCCCATACTTACCTCCGGACCACAGCGCGACGATCTTCAGCGGACCTGGAACATGTCTGCACTCTTCAAAGCCGAACGCAAACTGAAGAAATGCTGGTAAGCTGTATAATGAGACAGATAGGGTTTTTTCAACTTTGCTGCATATCTCAGGCATTTTTTGGAATTTTGCCACCAAATTTTCAACATGGGGTTTTTGGGACCCTCCTCATGAATTCTGTCACTGTCTTGGCATTAATCAGGCCCGAAGGGTGATTTCACGGTCACTGCATGAAATCACCTTTCGAGACTGATTAATGAAATGACAGTGCCAGTGTTCATAAGGTGGGCTCTCAAAAAGCCCATGTTGCAAATTTGGTGAAAAAATTCCTACAAATGACTGTTTTACGATCATGCATTGAGCAATTCCCACACACGCTCGTAAGTTCATAAATTTTTAATATTTGCACTCTGGATTTTCAACTTTGCCATTTTAACACACTTTCTTATGAGTAGTATAGCTGTCATTTTTCACATCTCACCCAAAATGTGTTTCCACGCATGTAGCGCACAATGGCGCAGTCGGTGTGTGAAGTTAATGTAAGGGACACATTAAGAAAATCACAGTGACCCTGTTCATGAGCAGAGGTCTTAAAATGGCTATGTTGAAAATTTGGTGAAAAATTCCCAAAAATGACTGTTTTACAAGCATTTGTTGTGCTGATCCTATGCACGCTCGTAAGTTCTTGAATTTTCAATATTTTCACTCCAGATTTTCAATATTGCCATTTTACCACACCTCCTTATGAGTAGTACAGCTGTCATTTTTCACATCTCGCCAAAATGTGTTTCCACGCATGTTGCACACAATGGCACAGTTGGTGTGTGAAATCAATATTCGGGACAGGTTAAGAAAATCACAGTGACTCTGTTCATGAGCAGAGGTCTTAAAATGGCTATGTTGAAAATTTGGTGAAAAAATTCCCTTCAGACGTTCTGCAGTGTTACTAATGAAGACATTGAACAGGACTGGCCCCAGTACCAGTCCCTGCAGCACCCCAATGGTCACCCCCTCTCCCTAGATTGCACACCATTTACCACCACTCTCTGCCTCCTGTCTGTTTGCCAGTTTCTAAACCAGTTTACTACCCTTTCCCCCATGCCCAGCCTACTCAGCTAGTTTATCAGCCTCCTATATGGGATGGTGTCAAAGGCTTTGCTGAAATCAAGGTAAGCATTGTCCACTGCCCCACCCTGATTCACTTCCTTTGTCATTCAGTCAAAGAAATCAACCAGATTTGTCTGACATGATGTCCCCACTGTGAATCCATGTTCTATGGTTCTGGGCTCCAATGGCTTCTAGGTACCCACTATCCTTTCTTTAAGTAATGTCTCCATGATCTTCCCCACTACTGAGGTGAGGCTGAACAGCCTATTGTTCTCTGCCTCCTGCCTGCTGTTGGACTTGTGTAAAGGGACCACATGTGCCCTCCTCCAATTCATTCATGTTGAATGACTCAGTGAACATGGCTGCCAGAGGTACTGCTATCAATCTCTCTCCCTTTGCAGTTCTCTTAATATCCTTGGGCTTATGCCATCTGGTTCAATTGCTTTGTCCACCCTTCAATTTAGTTAACTTCTGCAGGACATTTTTGCCTTTGAATAGAATGTTGTCCACCTCTTCACCCCCTTGGCAACTGCTGTACTGCTGCGGCCCTTGATCCTCCCACTCTTCTGTGAATACTGAATGGAAAGACACAGTGGATGTCTTGGGAGGAAGGCATGGAACTATCACTTCCAAATACCTAAACAGCATGTACAAGCAAGCAACATTTGGCATTGACAAATGCTTGTTTTTAATATCCTACCCAAAATATGCATTTGCACATCTGGCACACAATGGCACGGTCGCTGTGGGAAATTAATGTTTCGGATAGATTAAGAAAATCATAGTAACAGTGTTAATGAGCAGAGGTCACAAAATGCCTATGTTGAAAATTTGGTGAAATAATTCCACTAAATGACTGTGGTACAAGCATGTGTTGTGCAGTTTCTACATACACTCGGAACTTCAAGCATTTTTAATATTTTCACTGCAGATTTTCAACATTGCCATCTCTTGCCAGCCCAGTGGTGTGGAAGGCTGAGGCATCATGCCTTGCCTACTGCCATGCCTGCGATCCATGTTCGAGGTACAAGCGGACCGACAAGGGTCAGCTGGGGAGGGAGAGGATTGAGCGTCCTGAGTACAGCTCTTCTCTCCTGGGGAAGGGGTGGGGCAGAGTCCACTGCTTGCCTGAGCCCAGTGGAGGCTGGGTACTGGCTCCAGTGGCTCTCACATAGGGGGCAGTTATGGGGCAGATGCCCGGTGTGTCGCAATCGGGACCGTGTGCGGCTCGGCCATTGGCATCATTGCATGTCGCCATGCCGCACTCAGGGTAGGGGAGAAAACTGGAAAAATGGCTCCTCGGCATGATGAATGCCGGTTGCCACAAGTCCCACTCCCACAGTTGGCAGTATCAGTATCAGGGAGTGATGATGCTCTGAAGCGAAACTGGTAGGAGGCTTTGTGGCTCCCACCTGAGCCCCTGTTTGTAAGGTATATTGCTGTTTGTGACTTTTTCTATGTGTGGAAGTACTGCAATAAATAAAATAAAAAATTCAGGTTGTATAGCACTTGTTTATTTGATTATTTATGGGTGATATTTATTCATCTCTGCAGTGAGTGGTGCTGGAGATATTTGTTTTATTCTTCACATCCTGCCTGATCTGTGTTTTTGCACATCTGGCACAAATGGCATGGTCGCTCTGGGAACTCAATGTTTGGGACCGATTGACAAAATCACACTGCCACTGTTCTTGAGAACAGGTCCCAAATGCTTTCATGAAGTGGAGGTCACAAAAAAGGTCATGCTGGAAATTTGTAGTGTGAATACCAACACATGCCCAGAGCGTTAGCGTTCCTAACCATAACATACCACCCTGTACAGACTGACAGGCATCAGAGGTGTAACTCTGGATCACCACTGTAATACTCATGCCATCCCACCCCTCACCCTGAAGTCAGTGACAGGCATCGAGGTGTGCCTTGCACTCTTCAGCCCCAGGCTTCACCCCATTCTCCTGTACTGCACCCATTTCAGCATATGTCCTTATGAAATGGGCTGACTGTGAAGCCGCGAACACCCCAAAGCACACCTCAACACTTGGTGTCTACAGGACAGGGTGAGGTGAAATGCCATGAACATTATGGGCAATGACCCACAAACACACCCCAATGCCTGTCCATCTCTGCAGGGTGGAGGTTGGGTTGGCGTGAAGTTCAATACTTCACTGCCACTCCTATTCTGCATCTGTCTAACTCCTGCACGTCCAATGCTAATATCAGCAAGCAAACATTCAGCACTGACACATGCTTGTTGATTTTGGATATGGATTAGTCACTGTCGTTTAGTTTTGCAGCAACAACCCATATTTGTTTTGGACCTATTTCAAATAATATGTAATGAACTTCACCACTTTAAATCATTTGAGTTGATAGGGAAGGGCTGGGATGATTGGGACTCCCTGTGGTGCCATTTTGATCACATTTAAGGGACTGGGACTATTGTTTCTAGTATATGGGTTTTTACTTCTCCTAGGTTTCTGAAGATCCATATGAGATATACATTTACTTGGGTAATAGCAGAAACATATATGGGATTTTTCTATTTTCTATACTTGTCCGGTGGGGGGTGGGGGATGGTAGTGGTATTTAGGGCAATTAGGGGTATTTTGAATGAGTATGAATTATTTACATGTGGGAGTTATGGTATGCTGTAATACTTCTTTATGTTTTGGATATTCCTTTATTACGGTTTGTATGAAGAAATACTATTTATGTTTTCGATTTTTTTCTTTTTTTTAAGATTTCTGTATGAAGTAATACTATTTTCTATATTTTGCCTTTATGTTTTTAATAAAAAAAATGACCCCTCTCTTTTCAAGAAGTGCCATGGGATCTTTAAAGTCCACCTGAACAACCACCAGAACAGGCAGACGGGACCTTGATTTAACGTCTCATCTGAATGATGGGACCTCAGGATTGCAGCATCCCCCTCATGCTGCACTGCAGTGTTAGTATTGGGATATTAACCCAAGTGCCTGGTGTGAGGACAGGACCCACAGTCATCTGATCTCCTAGCTTCAGAGGTGAGTGTGCAACCTACTGAGCCACTGACACTGAAAATGTTGCTGACAAATGAGATGGATTTCTTTTCACTTTCCGTGCACTGTAGTTCCCGCCGGCAGGGAGTTCTGCCCTAGCCCCATGAGAATTCTTAAAATTTTATTGAATTGCATGCTTGTATGTAAATAATTTGATTATTCTGACCCTGTAACCCGCATAGGAAAGCTCTGTCTAACACAACTGATCTCCAGCCCAACTAGGGTCTCATCACTTGGTGCCTGTCAGTCGCTGTTAGACTGGATTATTACATACAGGAGTTAGCATGTGCAGGCTGCAGGTATATTTCCAGACTCTCTTAGAGACCACTTGTCTATCTTCTGCATTTAGAAAGCAAGGCCTCCTGAGATCCTGCCTAGGAAAATTCTCTTCAGAGACTTCTCTAAGATAAACAAAAGGGCGTTAACCTCTGATTGCCTCTGTATGGACTGCTCACCCTTTACCTGACATTGGACATGGAGGAAACTTTTACTTTCTTTATCACCTTTATTCAGGGTCTACAAGACAAGCATGTCCCACTGAAGAAACATTGAATTAGAGGATCAGGTACCAGATGGTTAAATAGTGATCTACTAGCATCCTTAAGGAGGTGGGACAAACTCCGGGCTAAAGCCAAACTTACCTTGTCTTCCACAGACTAGATGGAGTACAGAAGACTGAGGAAGATTTATAAACAAGAAATATGAACAGCAAAAAGCACCTATTGCAAGCAGCTTTTCCAGGTATTGGGAAGTGACCCCCATGGTTTTTGGAGCCAAATAAAATCAGTCATGGGACAGGGAAACAGCATTGCCATTCCCGACATGACACTTGATGGAGCAAATTGCAATAACACAAGCAAAATAGTTGGAGCCCTTAACACCTGCTTCTCTGATCTCACTGATTATACTAAGCTAACGGTACAGGGCACTCATCTAATTGCCAGCTTTATGGAATTGTTCTCCCCTTCTTTTAATCTTAAGTTTGTTTCTTGCACCGAGGTCCTTCATCTCCTAAAAGCCATCCCTGCATATGGATCAGCAGATGCGGATGGGCTATTAAACAGGTTTATAAAAACTGCTGCCCCTCTACTTGCTGCTCCAGTCACTTGGCTTTTCAATTTATCTTTGGCTGCAGGATCTGTCCCTAAGCTCTGGAAGACCGCTCTGGTGGTGCCTGTCCATAGAAAGGGTTACATCGGGGGGCGCTGTGGAGCCAAGCTGAGAAGTCACAATTCATGTCAGCTTATCATATTTTCGATATTGAACAAAAAATGTAATGTCATTTTCAGCATTTAAACTGGAAAAAATTGCGTGGTATGAGAGAAGAAGGATCAGATCACAACATGGAGAAGCAGAACAAAAGTCAAACTTCAGGAGATGGAAGAAAAGACAGAGGGGAAAGGTCTGCCGGCTGGCCCAAGTACCCGTTGTATGCATGGAAGTTCTGGTGAAGGAGACGAGGCCAAGGAGACTTTGTAATCCCTTGGTCTCAAAACTCAAAATGAAATAGCTTTTGACATCTTCAGCATCCACAAATGCAAAGTTGAATTTAATAATGAGCAGAAACACCACCATGGAGAAAGCAGTAGACACCATAAGGGACAAATGGAAGATGTGACGCGTTGCTCCAAGATGATGTGTCAAAGCACCATTCTGTAATGAGCAAAGGAACAACAGCACTCTGACAACAGGTTGGAAATTTTAGAAAACGAAGTGCACAGCCAAGACCTAAGGTTGGTGGGTCTACCAGAGGGGCTGGAGGGAGATTTGGCTCTAATGTTTGTGAAGGAGTGGCTACTTGATCAATTTTGAGCCCAAGTAACAAAGGAGGACTTCTCTATAATAAAAGCTTATCTCTTGCCTCATTGTGGCAAACTTCTGGCTGAGCTCCCAAGAGTCCTAATGATTGTACTCGACAGTGGGCCACAAGAGATAGGCTCCTAAATCTGGCAAAACAATATGGTCCACTCAGTCAGGAAAGCACAATGGTACATCTATTCCCTGACATTTCCAATACAACCAGCCTCCATTGAAAAAAATTGGATGGGGTTCAGGCAACATTGAGAGTTGGAAATACCACACACCATTCAATTCCCTGCAAAGCTACAGATTATTCAGGACAACAAAGTTTACATATTTACAGACCTGACTGATGCAGGTAAAGGGGCAGCAAAGACGGCTGCTGCCAAGAATGCCACAAGGAGCTCGGTGACTGAGGACTCAGAGAATGACACTTGAATGCCCTAGACTTCAGTTTCTGCCTAATGTAATAATAACTGCTTTGAGACTTTACTCCTTACTGTGCAAATCTGCTTCCAGTTTTAGTTTAAACTGAATTGAATTAGTAAGTTTAATACCAAAATCTGGGTGGAACTGTGTCAGGTGTGTAAGTACCTGAACAAGGGAAGTGAGCAGTTCAGCATAGCACAGTGAATAGTGGGTGCTAGCAATTTTTTTTTTTAGCTGGAAACTAATATGTCTGCAATACTTACCAAGGTGAATTTTAATTTTCCTTCGAAAAGTAATTAGTACTTCCCATCTTTTTAGAAATGGGGTAAAAAAAAAGCTTTTAAGATCAACAAAAAAATTGTCTAGATGGATTTGCTCACTAAAGGATCCTATATTAGATCAAATCCAAAGAGCTTTCACGCAGTAAGTAGTGACTGTTTTACTATATGTTGAGAAGTTTAAATACATGTTGTAGAAAGCATGGCACCAATAGTCCATTGGGTGCTGGACAAGTAGTAACACATTGTTGGGCTACCTTATTGGTATGAAAGCCATGATCTCCTAGGCTGTTAACCCATAGCATTTATAGAAATTGTTGTATTTACGCTATCATTAAGATATCCTTTCCAATGGCTGGAATATGCAAAGGATGTTGTCTACTGAATACCTAAAAGGTTTTCCTCTATATGTTTGTAAACTATTTGCTGTTCCTTGCAAGGGACAACTGTATTTGTATGCATTTTCTTTTAAAATGAATAAAATGTAAATTAAAAAAAATAAGTGGGATACCAGGAATATACAGAACTACCGCGCCATAGCCATTCTGTTTGCACTGAACAAGATACTCGAGAAGGTCACAGCTACTCAGGTGACTGAACACCTCCACCACTACAGCTTACTATCCGATGCACAATATGGCTTCAGAAAGGGACACAGCACATCTACAAATCTCTTACAGCTCACAAATGATGTTAAGATGGTTATAGATAAGGGCATGCTATCAGGGGCAGTCTTCATCGGTCTAACTAAGGCATTTGACCTTGTGGATCACCCACTTTTATTATCTAAACTTATCTCCCTGGGTTTTTCATCCTTGACAACCTTCTGGTTTGCTAGTTATCTCATCAACAATACATTCAGATTTAAAAAGTACAATCTAAGCTCTCTCCTACTAGAGATAGTGTCCCTCAAAGATCCATTCTAGGTCCCCTGCTATTTTCCTTGTTTGTTAACAATATACCCTCAATGGCTGGATCTTGCTTGACATTACTCTATGCAGATGATACATTGCTATACAAGAGTGTTGAAGACATAACCAGGATCAACTCAGTCCTGTCTGAAGTTTTTCATCTGATGTGATCCTGGCTTAGGAAGAACAGACTCCTTCTAAATACCAAGAAGATGGTAGTCATGCTCTTTGGAGCTGTGCCTAGACTCAAAGCCTGTACATCCTCTCTTACCGTCCTTGGTCCCGCAGATTCACCACTTGACGTGGTAGGATCCTTTAAGTACCTTGGTGTCACTCTGGAGCCAGCACTGGATTTCAGCATCTCTCTGGCAAACAGCTGTAAGACTGTAAATATTAAACTTGGACTCACCAGTAAAGTCAGGCATACCCTCACTGCTGCTGCCAGATTGGTAATTGCTCAGAGTGTACTAAGGCCTGGGCTCAGCTATGGTTTGGTTACTTACCTAGAAACCAATAAAGGGATCCTTGACAAATGGAGCACATGCTACAATAATATCTGCTGCTTTGCTTTGCCAGTACCCTGTAGAACACATCACTATGTTCTCTACTCTAGCTTTGGGTGGCTTTCCCCATCATCCTACCTGCTGTACATGGCAGGCTTCACAGTTGACAGTTTTCTAAGATCTGGTACACCAACTATACTAGCCAGTTTAAACATGTCTTTTATATGTTTTGTTAATATTATTTATGTTCTTTTTACTATGTTTGATGTGTAATGTTTGCTGCATGTGAAAGCAGGCAGTTTGCTCATCAGGCTCACAAGGATAAAAAATTAAAACATGAAATGAAAAAAATGATAGGTTTGTTAAAGCACACCCCACATGCTTATCCTTTAGGTTAGTGGATAGCTCTTTCCTAGATATTACTAAAAGTGTAAATAAGATGGGGGAGCAAGCTTTCTCTGCATTTGCGATCATGTTTTGGAACTCCTTTCCATTGTCCTTAAGGCATGGTAAGTCTCATCAGGTTCTCAAGAGTGACCTTCGCCAGTTCCTCTTAAGCTCGCACAAATGCTCTTGTACTTGATACTGCTTAATCTGGTATTCTATCTTACCCACAGGGTTCCTACCACTTAATAGGATTTTGTATTTATTTGCTCATTGTTTAATGTTTTGTTTACTTTGCAATGGGTTCTATGCAGGATGCCAAAGTGCTGCAGAAACTAGGCACATTGGAATCACTACATCTGAATGCCATGGAGCAGGGTCCTGCAGACCGTGGGTGGCATTTACAGATGGGATGTGCAGCAGTTATGCACCCGATGCCCCAGCAGCACAGACAGCAATGCACTGGGGCAGGCGAGGGGGAATGTCAAGGGCATAGCCACACTCTGCACTTTTCACCAAAGTGCAGAATGCTACTGGGTAACACCCAGTCATAAGAGATACATGCCTCCCAGGATGCCGCCAACAGCTGCAGTGAAGATGTTGGGGCACACAAGACCCTCCCAAATGCAGCTCCCACCCATGGGGATCCACCTGCCCCAGTGCTGGTAGGGCACATTGCACCATCTTTCTTCTTTGTCGCCACCCCCAGGCACAAGGGATCCAGTAGCGGACTGGTCAAGGCATCCCATTTGATGCATGCCCAGTCCACAGAACAGTCCTCCATGCACTTGCATGCTGGCAGGTGGGGCTATGTCTGGGAACCCCCTGGTGGCCAGTGTCTGTGAATATGGCCACTGTGCATCCATCCTCAGGTGCGGCACTCCATGGACAGGATTTGCATCTTTGGCACATTATTCTCACCTGTTAGTGCACAGCACCTAATATATATGTAAACTCCTTGTGGAGGATACACCTGTTTACTACTGTCTATGCTGTCTGTTACTTTTCTGGGCCTTTTTTTTTTTGGTAACTTATTTTTATTAAAAAAGAGAAAAAAAATTAAGACACTGATTCCAGAGGGACAAGCATACAAGCACGACAGCATCACAATCCAAATCCATACAATTCCAGACATTTATCAACCTCTGTCTTTGTTTAGATGATTGTGTTAGACTTTAAAGTATGCTCCTATCATGCTAATCTACCTAGGTTAAGTTTTAATCACAATTTAATAGAATAAAAAAACGCTCAGTAAAACCGTAACTTGAAACTCCAACACTGAGTCTTCAATTTTATTGCCTAAAATGTCTACCTTGCCTGGAAAGAGTAAATGAGGATAGGTATTTTTTTGTCTTTCCTTAGCAACCATAAATGGGCTGGGGGGTTAAGTTCCAGGGGGGTCCTCATCCCTTCTCACAATAGCTCTCCAATATCCAGGAGCCACTTTACAAGCCATAACCACTGAACCTGATGGGCTAGTAGATGAGCTAATGGATATAAGGGGGAATATATTCTTCCTACTGTAGGTGTTATGGGGAGGACCTAGACATCTCGTAGTCAGAATCTCTCTGTGTTATGCCTGCAGACCATCCAAGTCAGGGGTCCCATAACTCCCAAAATCTCTCTTCTCTAAAATGCAGTCTCGTCATTAAACATTCCATTTCACAAATCTTCTGAACCCTATTTTGCTACTCCACGTGAGATGGGAGATCAGTCTTCAGCCAATGTGATGTGAGGCATTTAAGGGCTACCATCATAAAAACTTGTAATAGTTTCCTTTGGGCTATGGAAAGCCTTGGGACTGTGGAAAGACCCAATACCCATTCCTTTAGTCCATCTGGGATGGATAACCCAAGGATCACACTTGCTGACTGTCATACTGAGTCCCAGAATCTCCTAATCACCAGACAATCCCAGAGAATATGGAAGTGTGAGCCTACTGCACCACATTGCCTCCAGCATCTATTTGCATTTGAGGTGTGCTAGTGCTTGGTGATTGTAGGAGTGTGAAAGAAACGTATCAAAATTTTCCAGTAAAACTCCTGCAGTCCTGGAGAGGAGGGACTCTCTATCTGAGAGTCACTCGTTTAACCCATTCATCCTCTGGGAGAACACCTGACCCTTCCTTTTCCCAAGCCACTTTTACATGGTGAAGGGGTCCTCCAACTCTAGTCTCCCATACAATTCTGAGACATATCAAGTTTTAACTTTGGTAGTTACTATCCCATAAATAAATTCTTCCCAGGGAGACCTCTGCCAGGATATTTGGGCTATATGGCCATTGTCCCTCAAAAAGTGCTTCTCCTATAGATACTTGAAAAATTCCTTCTAGGGTAAGCTGAATTTAACTTGGATTTGTTGAAAGGACATCATTGTTCCCCCATCCATTAACTGAGCAAAGCAGGTTAGTCCTGTTTTCTCTCACTGGGCATATCCCTGGTCCAGAGTTGGGGTAAGGAACCCAGGTAATACCTGATCAATGTTAGAGGACCTAACTTCCCTTGTGACCCCATCTTACCCCATACTCAGGTAATTATTTTTAGGCTATGCAGTATCCATGGATTACTGATTGAGCTAATGAGATTTCTGGGAAGATCCAGACAGGGCAAGGTGAACAATGGATAAGGGAGGCCAATGCCTTCCTCTATCTCGTATCAGCCCAACTCCAAATGCTGCTTGGCACAGGAGAATATGGGGACCATTTGGCTAGCTAGATAATAACAGTACAGGTCTGGTAGGTCTATACCACCCTGATTCTTTGCTCTTTCAGAACAGCTCACAAAATCCGGGGTCTATGACTCCCCCAAATAAATTTATCAATACCAGTAAGTGGCAGGGACTAGTAATGTAGGGTAGAGAAGAGAAATTAAAACCTTGGCAGCAGGTTCATCTTTACCATATAAACTCAGCATGGCAAAGACAAAGGTAATAATGTCCATCTGGCCATGCCTTTTTGCATCTTATTTCACAGTTTATTGTAATTCATGTCAAACACCCTAGAGCAGGATGTGGAGACTTGTACCATCAAGTATCTTATTTGGTTATTTTTTTGCCCATGAAAATGGGAAGGTGACTCCAAAGCTTGGGAGACATGACCCACTCAGCAGCAAAGCCTCAGATTTACAATAATTGATCTTAGACCCCGAAACTGATGCAAAAGATTCAAGTACCTGGAGCAGATGTGGCACTGAATTCTCCGGATTCTTCATACAAAATATGGAGTCATCCACATATAGAGCCATCTTGTGCTCCAAGTTTCCTGCCATTACCACTTCTATCTGCTGATTCTGGCAGACTGCAGTGGCCAAAAGCTCTAAATATATGGCAAATAATACTGATGATAGGAGACAACCCTGACATGTTCCTCAATTTATGGAGATCTACTAGAATTTATGTCATTTACCCTTAGTTGAGCATGGGGGGAAGTATATAAATTAGTGACTATCTTCGGGAATTTGAGGCCAAATTTAATTTTCTCCATGGATTTTTGTAGAAAATGCCAATGAACAATATCAAATGCTTTCTCTGCATCCATGGAGATTGCCAACTGGAAGGCATCCTGCCTGTCTTGGGCTGAGATAATGTTTAAAAACCTTCTTATGTTATCTTGCAGGTACTTCCCTGCCACAAACCCCATTTGACTAGGGTGAACTAGTTTGGTGGCAACCCTTTGCAGTCAGTAACATAGAAACATAGAAACATAGACTTTGATGGCAGATAAGGACCACTTGGCCCATCTAGTCTGCCAATTTCCCTACCTACAGGATAGGCCGCAGATCCTAGTTAACCAACAGCCTATTTCTTCCTACCCGACCACAAGAATTGCCTTATATCTATCCCATGCATTCTTGAATTCTCCCACAGTTGTAGACCCCACAACTTCCTCAGGAAGGCTGTTCCATGCATCCACTACCCTCTCTGTGAAATAATACTTCTCACATTGCCCTGAACCACCCCCTCTATCTTTAAATTGTGTCCCCTTGTTCTTGCATCCCTTTTCTGAAAGATGCTATCCTCTTGGACTTTGTTGATTCCACTGAGGTACTTAAAAGTTTCTATCATGTCCCCCTCCTTTCTTTCCTCAAGGGTATACATATTAAGCTCCTTTAGTCTCTCTCCTCATCGACTTCTCGTGCAGACCCTGCACCATTTTAGTTGCCCTCCTCTGGACTACCTCTATCCTGTCTATGTCCTTGCGGAGATGGGGTCTCCAGAACTGGATGCAGTACTCCAGATGGGGTCTCACCAACTGTCTGTACAGAGGGATAACAACCTCCTGTTTTCTGCTGCTGATGCCTCTCCCTATGCATCCCAGTATACCCCCAGTCCCCCCTACTGCCTTCTCACATTGCTTGCTAACCTTAAGGTCATCTGATATAATTACCTCCAGGTCCCTTTCCTTTTTTGTTGTTGTTACTACCTCCTCCCCATTGTGTATTCTTCCCCTGGGTTCTTGTTTCCTAGGTGCATTATTTTGTACTTCTTTGCATTGAATCCTAGCTGCCATACTTCTGACCATTCCTCCAACCTTGCCAAGTCCTTCTCATCCTTTCCATGCCTCCTTGTGTATCAACCCTGTTGCAGATCTTTGTGTCATCTGCAAAAAGGCATACTTTTCCTTTCAGTCCCTCTGCAATGTCACTGATGAAGACATTAAAAAGGACTGGACCCAATACTGAACCCTGCGGTACCCCACTAGTAACCCCTATTTCTTCAGAGTGGACTCCATTTACAATTACCTTCTGTGTCCTGTTGTGCAGCCAATATTTTACCCAGGCTACCACTATGGGACCCACTCCAAGGCTGGTTAATTTGACTATTAATCTTTGGTGTGGGACTGTGTCAAATGCCTTGCTAAAGTCTAGGTAGGCCATGTCCACAGCCCCCTTCCTGGTCTACTACTTTGGTCACCCAGTCAAAGAAATCTATTAGATTCATCTGACATGACCTTCCTGCTGTGAACCAATGGTGCCTTGGGTCCTGTGCCCCACTGGCCTCTAGGTACTCAACTATTCTTTCCTTCAGAAGTGACTCCATCACTTTCCCTACCACAGAGGTCAGACTGACAGGTCTGTAGTTTTCTGCCTCTGTCCTGGTCCCACTTTTGTGAAGGGGAATCACATCCGCCTTCCTCCAGTCCTCGGGTACCACACCATCCTCCCATGATTTATTAAAAGGAGTAGCCAGTGGTTTCACTAGTTCCTCCTTAATTCTTTTAGAATTCTGGGGTGAATTCCATCGACTCCATTGCTTTGTCCACCTTCAGCTTTAGGAGTTCTTGCAGAACCCTTTCTTCTGTGAAAGGACTGGCATTGACCCCCCTATCAAGAGTGCTTCTGTTAATTGGATTAGGCACTTCCCCCTCCTCTTTTGTGAATACTGAGCAGAAATATTTGTTCAGTATCCCTGCTTTTTCACTGTCCCCCTCTGCCCACCCACCGTTCATTCTATTCAGCCTCACTATCCCTCCCTTTGTCTTTCTATGCTCGCTGATGTACCTATAAAAGGTTTTATCCCCCTTCTTAACTGAGTTGGTTATCTTTTCATCAGTTTGGAGCTTTGCTCTTCTGACTTCCCTCCCTGCTTCCTTCTGCCTTAATTGGTACAGCTCTCTGCTCCTTCTGTGTTTCCTTATACTTCTGGAATGCTATCTTTTTCTTCCTGACTTTCACAGCCACCTCTTTTGAGAACCATAGTGGCTTTTTCTTTCATTTTGATTTGTTTATTTGCTTCTCACAAAGGCTAGTTGCCTCTGTGATGGCAGTTTTGATGAGTCCCCATTGTTGCTCCACACCTCCTTCTAGCCTGTTTGCTAGTGCTTTTCTGAGGCACTCTCCCATCTTGCCAAAGTTAGCCCTCCTAAAGTCCAGCACCTTCACTTTTTGTATGGCTTGACTCTGTAGCTGAGTTTAACATGAACCACACTGTTTGATGGTCACTTGTCCCCAGATGACAACCCACTTCTAGATCTGAGATTCTCTCACTGCCCCCATTTGAGAGTACGAGGTCTAAGATTGCTCCCTCACGGGTGGGTTCTGAAACTAGCTGTCTGAGGCCTGCCACCTGTAGGGCATCAAGAAATGGCCCTGCTCTTGGATGTGGCTGCAGCAAATATGCTCCAGTTAACATCTGCCATATTCAGGTCTCCCATCAACAGTATCTCCCCTTTCTCTATCATTCTAAGAATGCCTTCTATCATATCCTTGTCCATTCCCTCCCCCTGTGTGGATTGTGGTGCCCTTTCCAGTCTCCAAGGTGACCCACAGTGCCTCCTCTCCTCCCTGTTTACTCTTTTGTTCAGTTGCTTTTATCTCTTCCCTTACATAGAGAGCTACTCTCCCCTCTTCTCCCCTGCCTGTCTCTCCTGTGGGTTATGTACCCTGATATGTTAACATCCCAGTCATGGTTCTCTGTGTACCATGTTTCTGTGACTGCTATGATATCCAGGCATCCCTCTTCCATCAAGGCCACCAGCTCAGGGAGCTTGTTGCCCAGACTATGGGCATTGGTACTCATTACCCTCCATTTCCTGATGGCCTTACTCCTTTTTGCCCCATCCCTGTCCTTCTTGCCTTTGTCACTTTCTCCATTTACCCCTGGCCTTCTCCCTATCGACACCTCTATGTTGGTGTTTACCGCACTTACTACCATGATTGTTTCAGGGGGGCTAGGATTTCCCTGCTCCTTTCCAGTGCCTCCCCCTTGGCTAGTTTAAATGATTGCCAATGAAGCATTTAAACCTATCACCTAGGATCCTGGTTCCCCCTCCTGGACAGATGCAGCCCATCATATCAGTATAGGGTTGCATCACTCCAGGTGGACCCCCAGTCCGCAGTGAAGCCAAATTCCTGAGCTCCACACCAGTTTTTCAGCTGCTGATTGAATCCCATGGTGTGAAACACCCTAGCCTCTCCTATGCCGTAGGTGGGCAGCACCTCTGAGAAGGTTACCGTGTGTGCTACTTGTCTAATTCCCCCTCCCCAATTCCACAAACTCTTCCTGCACTTCTCTAATCCCTTTCTTAGCCAGGTCATTTGTCCCTAGGTGGACAATGACATCCAGCTCCCTTCCCTGTGCAGCTGCTCTGGCAGTCCTGAGGATTTTCTCCCCGTCCCTCCAAGCCATAGCACCAGGCAGGCTCCTTGCCTTCCTCTCCCCTTCCTCCCCCAGTTCTACCTTTCTAACAATGGAGTCCCCCACCACGAGTTGTTTTCTTCCCCTGTTGGGTCCCCCTGCAACTCTCCTGTGGGTCTCCTTTGTGGAGGTTCCCAGCATCCTCCTTGGTCTCCACTATGGGTGCCTTCATAGAGGAACCACACTTTGCCAGAATGGCATAGGTATTGTGGAGAGGTACAACTGGAGGGATGCAGCTCTGTTCCACCACCCTCACCCTCCCTGAGCCCACTGTGGTCCAACCGCTCCTCTTTCTTGGCAACCTCTGAGGCAACGGCAGTGGCACTGGTGGTCCCTGGATGGAAGAGGAGGAGGTCCCACAAATCCTGGCCAACTCAACCTGGAGATGAGCAACCTCCTCCCTCAGCCCAGAGAGGTTCCTGCAGATGGGACAACACCGCATCCTCCAGAACATCTCCCGGAAAACTGCTGCTCCCCAGCCACTGCACTGCACCACTCCAATCATGTATTATTTCTGGCCCCTTAACTGTTTGCAATCCTTACTCTTTCCTCTGTTATTTTTCTCTCTCTCCTTACTTTCTGCCTGTGTGCCCTTTAAGCTCCTGATTACTAACATACTAAAATGCCAGCAGAATAGGCCTAACAGTCTTTCGTGTCTGCTCATTTGGTCAGCCCCCACCCTGGGTGCTAACCTTGCTGCCCCCCTCGCCTTCTCTGTCTTCTCCCTTCCCAGTTCCGGATATTCTTGCTGCATTCGATTTTGCTTCTGGAACCCTTCTCCTGTACCTGTCCCACGCCCCTTGAACCCCTCCACCATCTCTGCCTCCACCAGCCCCCTAGGCAGTGCATTCCATGGCTCCACCACCTCTCAGTGAAGTAACATCTCCTCCTTTCTCCCCTGAATCTTCCCCCCTCTAGCTTCCACCCATGCCCTCTAGTGGCCCCCTCCTCCTTCCTTCGAAGCACCTTGACTGTTCCTCCCCTATTTACCCTCTTTATGTACCTGAAGACTCTATCATGTCCTCCCAGTCCCTTCTCTCTTCCAATGTGTACATATTTAACTCTTCAAGCCTCTCCTCATAGGTCCTGTCCCCCAAGCCCCAAATCATTTTGGTTGCCCTCCTCTGGACCCTCTTCAGAAGTTTAATGTCCCTCTATAAGTGTGGCCTCCAAAACTACACGCAGTACTGAAGGTGCGGCCTCACCAAGCAGTTATACAGAGGGAGTGTCACTTCCCTCCTTCTGGAGGTGATCCCCCTAGCGATGCATCCCAGCATCCTGTTGGCATTGGCTGCTTCCCTCCTACAAGTCTATGAGTTGTTCATCTTGACATTCACCATCACCCCCAGGTCCCTCTCAGCCATCGAGACTTGTAGCATTACCCCCCCCAAGGTGTACACTTGGCCCAGGTTTCTGGCACCCAGGTGGAGTGCCTTGCATTTCCCTGCATTAAACCTCAGCTTTGACTTTCTAGACCATCTTTCCAGAGCCTCCAGGTCCCCCTGTAGGGCCACCCTCCCCTCCTCAACATCCACCACCGCCCCCAGTTTTGAGTCATCTGCAAAGAGACTCATCTCACTCCTGATTCCTGTTCTTATGTCAGTGATGTAGGCATTGAACAGGAGGGTCCCAAGAACTGATCCCTGTGGGACCCCACTAATGACGCTCCTTGGGGATGAGACTATCCCTCCAACTACGACCCTCTGGGTCCAGTCCTGGAGCCAATTGCCTATCCATTTTATCATCTGGTTCCCCACCCCCATTTCTCCCAGCTTATCCAACAGGCCCATGTGAGAAACAGAGTCAATTGCCTTGCTGAAGTCTAGAAAGAGGACGTCCACTGGTCTACCCAGGTCCAAGGCACTCATCACCCAGTCATAGAACTCCACAAGGTTTGTCTGACACGATTTCCCTGGGACGAATCCATGCTTTCTATCATCCAGGATTGTCCTGTTCTGAGACAAGAATATCCTGTATTTCTCAGTAGACCTCTTACTTGCTCAGAGGCAGACCTCCAGCAACTAGAGGGGGCCGGAGAGCTACTCTGGCCCTTCTAGGATGGTAGGTCTTTGGTGGCTCTGTGGTCACTCACTTCCTGCTCCCAGACTGAAGTTCCTGTTGTCAATCAAATCCTGTGCCTATAAAAGTAGAACTAGCTTTGAGTGGGAAGGAGGGCAGTGGGCAGTATAGTCCCAGTAGAGAAGTCCAGTCACACAGCAGTCCTTTCTCTTAGCTACTAGCTGAATCTTTCTAAGGCAGTCCTTAAATGTAGCTTCCTTCTAGCTAAGCCACTCCCCCTACTTACTAGATCTTTCTACAAGTAATTTAAACCTCACAGCTATTAAGTCCTTTCAATCACCTGAGATTTACACCTAGATAACTGTTCAGATAATCATTCAGTTCAGTTAACTCAGACAAACACACACTTTTTTTGTTTTGTTTGTTAGTTGTTTTTTTACCCCAAATTAAAGGTCCAAGTACAAGAGTTCTTCTTCTTTATTCCCAGTAGAAAAGTCCAGTCACACAGCACTCCTTTCTCCTGGTGTTGTCTGCCACATCCAAAGATTTTAAGGTCTACGTTCAGTATAGAGATTGGGCGGAATGAACTGCACTGCTCCAGGTCCTTTCTTTCCTTATGAAGAACTGAGATTTGGGCACAGTTCCAAGAAACTGCCTCCCCCCCATCCCCAGATATGGTGAAAACAGACTAGAAGAGGAGGTATCAGGTCCTCCCAAAGAACCCTGTAAAAGTCAGCAGGCAGGCCATCTAGCCCTGGGGATTTTCCTGTTTTTAGGTCCGAAATCTATTGTATTACCTCCTGCCAAGAGATCAAGGCCTCCAGAGCTTCTCTTTCCTCTGAGTCTAACTGAAGTAAGGTTAGTGGGACAAGAAACTCATCTGTCTTGTTGGGGTGCTCCACTGGTGTTCCCTGACTATACAGTTCTTTATAAAATTCCACAAAGGCCTGTGCAATTTGCAAAGGCTCTGTGACTAAGTCATCTCTCTTCCCTGGGTCCCTAGCTCCCAGCACTGCTCTGCTGACCACTTGCTTTTGCAAGTCTGCTGCCAGTAATCTACCAGTCCTATTACCTTCTAATTAGTATTTTTGAGTAAGTCTGCTCAAGGCCCCCTCCACTTGCAGTGCTAAGAGCCCTTGGAGCTTAGATTTTGTTTTTTGCTGTCATCTGAGTTTGTTCCTAGGATCCAGAGTTAATTTCTGTCTTAACTCTGCCTCCCTCAGGTTCTCCTCTAGTTTTTGATGATTTGCCTGTCTCTTATACTTTTCTCTTGAGCTATATGAAATTATCTTGCCTCTAAAGTAGGACTTAAGGGCATCCCAATTTATTGACGATGAGGTATTCCCCCCACTATTATTCTCCAAGAATGAGCATACTTGACTGTATAGCTCTCCCCTGAAATCCTCAGAATTTAGTAAACTGACATTAAGTTGCCAATTTGAGTTTCTGGCAACGGGACTCACACTCAGGCAGAGCAAAAGGGGAGCATGATCTGACCAGGACATGGGGAGAATTGTGTAGTCCCAGATACATGAAGTCCTTTCTATAGGGATTAGAAACATATCAATATACAAATAGCTTCCATGCCTGAGGGAATAGAATGTGTAGTCCCTCTGCACAGGGGGGTGGTTGTAGCACCATGCATCAGTCAGCCCTACCTCCTCCATAATTCTTTTGAGAAACCCCCTCCCTCCACAGGTAGTGAGGAAGGACCCCTCCTGTCCCAACGGGTGGATATTACCCTGTTGAAATCCCCCAATGATATGATAAGCCACTGGTTCCATTAAAGTATCCATTAACACTCCCTTGAGAAAGTCTGGTTCTCTTTCACTTCATTCAGAGCATGTATATATATATATATATATATATATATATATATATATATATATATATATGGCTGTTTTTTAATTTATTTAAAATTTTGTTATCGGTTGAGAACACTGGAACCAGTCCATTTTCAGGTTCAACCTGCAGTGTTGGGTAAGTTACTTTTCCTATTACTTTCTATCATATTTGAAAACTTGTTCCAAGAAGCTCTGTGCAGTCTCTAGCAAGGATGGAGAAGTACTAGAAAAAGTAATGCACCTTACAATTATAGTTACTTATTTCTTTTAATACAAAAATAATAAATAACTGTAACAGATTATATTTTTCGAAAGTAATAGGTTAGTTACTAGTCACTTTCATATAAATGTAATCAGTCACAGTTACATATTTCTTTTGTATAAAAAGACACAAGTAAATGTGACTGTAAGGTGTATTACATCTTCCAGTACTTCATCTTTGTTAGTGACTGCACAGCGAATTCTGGAACAAGTTTTCAAAAGTAATAGAAAGTAATAGAAAAGTAACTTACCCAACACTGTCAACCTGACAAGAAAAGGCAATAATGATACAATTACAATAACACATAACAATATATGTTTAGCAAATTACATTTCACCCAATATAGCGTTGCTTGCAAGTGGACAAATCAACCCTCTAGATCTAAATTGACCTTACTTATTTTAATGGGGGAATCTCTTTTAATCAATATAACAGTACCTCTCCTATGGGACTGTAATGACCATGCGATTCCATAGACTTCCCCTACCCAGGTTCTACACAGTTTCAAATGTTTTGCTGCTGAAAGATGAGACTCCTGGATAAAAGACACATACCCGGGACTTCCCCAGTTCCTGTAGAATATGAACTTATTTGATAGGCCCATTTAGGCCATTAACATTACATGAGATAAATGTTAAATCCATGGTGACCAATTATGTATACATCTCGTATGTTTAACCCCTTGTAATTGAGGTAAACCCTAACCCTTCCCCACCACCACCACCAGAACCCCCTCCCCACCACCACCACCAGAACCCCCCCCAGCCCCCACTTTCTCTCCTCTTTCCTTTAAAACTAGGGAATCTTGAAAAGAAGTACAAATCCAGGCAGTAGTTAACCAAAACTCCAAATGAATGAACAAACATGTAACATTAGTAACAGGAACTTGCATCTTCCAAGTGTGCCACCACCTCCCCTTTACGGGTCTCTAGTTAAGGGAGGGTTGGTATAATTACTTCAATTGTACCTAACCTGGGCCCACACTGGGCTAAGGAATATGGTGTTAAGTCAGTCTCACTTTTAAATTGAATCAAACCAAGCCAAATACCCTCTCCTGCCACTCCATCCCCCCACCCTACCCCATCATATGTAAACTTATTTAGCAAAGCAAAATCAGCAATGATCCCAGTCAAACTATATGGCCTCCAGAAGAAGTCTTAATCCAACTCCCCAAGCACCATGTTCCCCTGCCCCCTTCCACCTAAGTCCATCAAAATAACCAGCCTCAGCAATTTGCACATTTATGTGTAATACATATATATTAATTATCAAAATGTTCTATGCTGAGCCATTGTTCAAATTACCCAGTGTTCGCTGGAAGTTTGAGGAGCAGTGTCCAGAGCAAAACCAAGCAGCGTGTCTAACTGTGGTTGTGTAATGACCCACAAACCTTCATTTATTAATTCAATGATTAATTCAACAATCCCCCATATACAAACCCATGGAGAGTACACATTATCCCCCATAATCCTTACTGTGAACCCACTAGCCATGTAAGTATGTCCATCCGGTTAAGAAAGTGGTCTTCTAAACATTCGAGCCATATAACCAACTTTGCACCAGTTTCTTCAAGTGTTTTTTTCACTCTGGGTTTCCTGTGATGGGTTACATTTGTTGAGCTTACTTTTTCATTTCCTCTTCTCCTCCCATTGGGGCATGTCTGCTCCTCTAGTGCCATCTTTGTTCCAATGGGGAATTCTCTGAGGCACTCTCCAAGCAGGGCATCCTTCTCCTTTGTAGAGAGCCATGAACTATATACTAGTGTCTATTCTCCAGTTCATCATTTTTTTTTTAATTTTTTATTTTAGTCTTTGGTAACTAAGTAAGATCTGCATCCAGACATGAGTCCACAGAGATAGCCCACTGTTTCAGAAATTTAGCTGCTTCTGATATTACAGGAAAGGTATTCCTCATTTACAGTCTTGAGGGTTGCAGGATAGTCTAAATGAGTCTTAACCCCTTTGGCCCACAACTGCTTTAGAATAGGAAATAGTCTGCCCCTTCTGTACATTGTGATAGGTGCATAATCATGCTCAAAGAAGAGATAAGTGTCCCCAAATAAAACTTTCTTTTTAGTCCAGGCTTTCCTCAGTACCTCAGGTTTGGTGCAGTAGTCCAAGAAGGCGATTATGATAGATCTGGGGCGGGCTTTAGGGTCCATAGGTAGAGTCATTACTTATCGGTGTGTTTGAATGATGTTAAGCAGGTAATCTGAGCCCAAATTGATGATCTCTCACAGAAAGTTTTCCATGAATGTGATCGTGTCCCCCGACTCAGTACCTTCCAGGAGACCATGCAAGTGTACATTAATTCTCCGTGACCTGTTTTCCAGGTCTTCCATCTTCTGCTGTAACCAGTTCTTATGGTCACATAACTGAAGTATTGCACTGTTATGAAGATCCACAACTCTGGAGGATACTGTTGCCTGTTGCTCCAGGTCAGTTGTTTTTTGTTTGTGTACATTTTGCTTGGAGCAGAACTCTGTAAGGTCTTTCTGAATATGAATGAGCATGTCCCCCATTCAATGTAGCTCTTTACAGAGCCTTTTGATGTAATGGTAAAGGCAGCTTCTTCATCAGAGTTGCCCTCTGCAGCAGAGTCAGATCCAGAAGCAGTCGAGCTCCGGAGAGATCGATGGCCTGTACCAGCAACTGCGAGTGCTGATCTCCGCTATCTTTCTTGACTGTTTCTGCCACAGATTCTTTTAGGCGCTGCCTAGTATTGGCCATCATGGAATCTATCTTATGCTGTTTGCCTCTAGAAGCCAGTTAGACTTGTCAGATGGGGGTGGATTCCGGAACAACCCAATAGAGCCCCACCAAGTTCAGTCTGCCATGAGTGCTGACGTCACCAGGAGTCCTCACTTTTCTAAGCTTTGCTAGAGATGTAGATATTTTTTTATTTTTATGTATTTTTTATTTTATTCTTTGTTGACCAGTTGAGGCCCACTAGGCACAGGTGCCTGTTTTCAGGGGCAACCCAGGAGCACTGGGGAGGTTAAGTGACTTGCTCAGAGTCAAACAGTGTGCAAGTGGAGGTTGTAGGAATCAAAACTGGGCATGGTCTGCTGGATGTACCACACTCATTCACAGCTCATTGCTCTAACCTTTAGACTATACTACCAACCCCATATGGATATGCTCATCCAGTACTACTATTTTAGGAAATCTTTGAATTACACTGAGATCATTATTGTTTTGTATTACTTGTAAACCCGTTAATATAAATGTTGTTGTCTATAACTCTCCAGGATCCTGCCTAAAAATAGGAAATTACTCTTGTCTAGTGCACCTACCCTGTAAACTAATAGTATGCTCTGTATTGTATGCTTGTAATTGCATAATTTACCCTATATGACTGCATAGTAGGCACTATGGGTGCTATGCACTATTGAGGCGGAGAGGCTATGCATGCGTATCTGGGGCATGAAGCCACTCCGCACCCACTACATCCCCCATGTGGTATGCCCGAAGAGGGGGCATGCAGAGCCACTGAACCTGATTCCCCACATCTCCGGATGTCTCCATGCTGGGTGCATTCCAGTAGCATACCAGCACTGTGTGGTATTCACTAACCCATGTAGTGCTGGCCACATGAGTGCAGATAGTGGTGCAGAGTACGCCAGGATAGACCCTGCCATAACCCACTGCATGCCCCCACCAACACAGGCAATCAGTCACCTGGGGACTGGGACAAGGCACACCATGCTGGCCCTGACCGCTGGGCAGCAGGAGGTGGCAGGGGCAGCTGGAAGGGTGAGCACCCAGCTTGTTCTGAAGCAGTGGCACAGGTGCAGGATGGTGTCATGTGGGTCTGAGTGCCTGCAATCAGCATGCACAGCCCTGGATCTGTGCCACCCTATGCTGTGGGATCCACTGATGGTCCCAGAGGGGCATCCCATTGGATGCCCACCCAGGATGATAACTCCTCCTCGGCCACCCTGTGGAGTCTTGTGCTCCAGGGAGGAGGAGGAGCCACAGAAAGGTGGCCAACATTGGTGAATGCCGGCATGACAGCACCTGTCCACAGGGCACAAGGTCACGAGCGGAGTACACAACATTTCCATGTACCTCTGCTCACTTAGTGCATAGCACCCTATATTTGTATCGTATTGCTTGTAACAACTGTGTTGTATTGTAAATATGTGAACAACTGTATAGTTTATACTATATTACTTCTGTAAATGGTATCCTTAGAACCAGGTCTGTGCACAAAGATGTTCCTTGTCAATGAGCATGGGCTCAATGGGATTGTATACCTGTTCATGTCAAGTTTCATGAATAAAATGCTACTACTACCACTACTAGGCCCATCTGCCTTGGCCAACTTGTCAGACTTTCCACTCGGCTTGTGCCACTCAGCAATGGGCTGCTCGTGGTGGGTTACTTGGGGGACTGAGTGTTAAGGCCCATGTTTCTGGGCAGAGCACCTTTCCCACAGCCAGATTGGCCAGAGCAAGTGAAAGCACCAATTTCAAAACTGGCCGCAGTTGTGAAAATGTTCAGTTGCTTTGAAGAAACGCTCGATGTGCTCATAGACCTCAGAGGATTGAGCCACCAATATGCTGCCTCTAGTGACCTGCATGCTGGGGGGGGGGGTCATTGGGTACACCGTCACCATGGCAGTTGAGAGAGTTCTGCTCTCTGATTGTCCAACTAGCAGGAAAGCTGGGCTGGGAGGCTTTTGTAGTGTTCTAGTGTCTTTGTATGTCTTTCCCAAAGCCAGATTGGTTGGGGTAGGGGAAGGCACCAGTTTCAAAAGTGACTACAGCTCTACAAAGGTTCCATTGCTTGAAGAATGACTTTGCTGCCCTCACAGACCCTAGAGGATTGAGCCATTGGGTTGCTGCCACTTGTGGCCTGTGTGCTGGGGGGCTCTGCATGTGCAGTCATCACTGCAGGTGAGGGGCTGTAGCTCTCAGGTGATCTCTCTAGCAGGAGGTTTAGTCATCAGAGCATTAACACACTGAAAGAGCAGACTGTCTGTGATGCCAGCAAGAAGCAAAGTTGAGAGAAACAATCACTAAATTATTATCCATCTGGGCTATGAGAACAGGATCTGTTCTTAGCTGAATGACTTATTCTAAAGAGCAGTCTTTCCTTCTATGAACATTTTGATCTCTACTAGTCGAGATTATCCTCTGTGTAAAAGCTAATTACAAGGAGGAAGGAAAGGAAGCAAAAGGAAAGGAGACGAGAATCCCATGTGAATCTTTGTTTGCTGGAGTATTGTGCCTGACGGGCTTTTAAAGTAAAAGAATACAGAGATCATTTGGCTGAACAGCAAAGCTTGATTGCAGTAGTATCACATGGTAGAATTCACTTTCCTTCTTCCATGAAGGTGATGTTTGTTTTCTCTCTCCTTTGTGTCTGCATCCTTAGCCTTCTCCAGGTTGGCTTGGTTCTGCTTCCTCCCCATATCTGCTGCATGCTCTTTTAACGACTCATCTGCTACATCCTGCTATTCTTGCTCTCATCTGTTTCTAATGTAGCTTGACTTTTTCTATTTATAACTTCTGCTTTTATGCAATGCAAGTTATTTTTAAATAAGCTTTCATGGCTGCCTTGGTTTTGCTCTCCATTACCATTGGGGTTGCCCTGCCAGGGCCACATAGACTGTTACAAACAAACGAAATTGCCAGATGATTAAGGCCTTATGAGTCTGCTAGATTGTGCAGCTAGCAGCCATTATACTGTAGCTGCCCCTGCCCCCCTCCTGTGACCCTCCCCCTTACCCTATCCCATCCCCTTTTGAAGCAGTCCACTGCTCTAAGGGATAACACTTCCTCTGACAATGTGTTCCACCTAGACACCACCCTCTCCGTAAAAACATGTCTCCTCATTTCCCTCCTGAAACTTCCCCTTCCAATCTCAGACCATGCCCTCGAGTGTCCTTGTTGTTTCAAGAGCCTGAATCAATTTGGGCGTGTGCAAGCCCTCATTAACCATAATGTATATGATGGCATTTCTATCCTGCTGGAGCCAAGACAGAAAAATAAAATGAAAACATTATAAGTAAGAGAAGACAAAGCTATTTGAGCTTTCTGATGCATATACTTGATAATATTATTCTAAATTTTGATAAGGCCTGCCTCAGTACCCGATGTCACCAAAGTGTTCTCTTTGCAAGCAAGTTTCACACTCTCATCTCACACACGACTTTTTTTCAGTTATCTGTTTATTAGGTTTTTGTCTAAGTTTTTTCCTGACCCCTGCATCCCAGACATGACACACGCATGTGGAGGCATGCACATGTCATGCCTTGTGGGATGCCCCACTTTGCCAGTCGCTCCATTACTGTCTGCGCCAGCCACCAGACCTCCATCCAGTGGTGGTGGGACTACAGATGGGTGGACCCCTCCATCCGAGGAGAGGAGAGCCAATGCTCGATCCTGCTCTCATCCTCTCCCCCCCATACCGGCACCCCAGTGACCCAAGGTCATTCCTAAACCTGGGTCGCTGGTGTATTGTGCCTCAACCCTTAGTGTCACCAGGCTTGCTGTCTCACAGATGTCTACTAGATGTGTTGGTCAGAGCACCCTGCAGTCACCAGTGTGTCTCTTCCTGTCTCTTGGGCCTTGCCACCAGACCATCAGGGTCAGTGTACCCCCTATCAAGGTCCCCTTTTTAACAGAAGTGCAGACCTTAGTGCTCAGATAACCTTATCCACAACCTTGTACCTGTCAGACTCCCCACAGTGAGGGCCTCTTGCACTGGGTAAGCACACTTTGCTCTCACAGAGATGCTTTACCTTGCAGACCTTCATCCAAGTACCTCTCACCAGGTGCTCCAGTCTTTTTAGACAATTATGAAATGGCTAGAAAGAATGCTGGCTCCTGACTGGCCAAGAGATACTTGCAGCTGGTCCATTATCCCAGCACAACAGTCTGGCTGAAAGTAGCTCAACAGAAATGTTTAAAATTTACATCCAATTTTCTAAACAGGAATCATTTCATAAACATAATAAGGCACTCCAGGGGTGTATTATGGTGGGCTAATGGTCCTTTTCAGGTAGTGGAAGCAGTCAGCTTCATCTCATGTCTCACTCCACCCAAGGCAGGCTGTTATCCCATCATTACACAGTTCCTGTCATGCCTTATTGCTTTAATATCAAATTTACTAATAAATACTAGTTAGCTAGTATAACAACAGTAAGTGGGTATATAAAACTATCACAAGTAATTCAGAAAGTCAGAAAGCAATAAAAGGATACCCCCCACAAATGTGTAACTTGTGCAGGTAAATACTTGCTGTCTTCCTAACAATTATGGTGCACCTCTTTTTACACGCTACGCTCTGTTGCCTCAATGCTCCATTCAGACTGCATAGCCTGGATCCCTTTTTATGTTGGTTGCACTTGTGCAAACCATCATATTGTGGCAATATTGGATTTGGGGGGTGGGGTCACTGCTGAGCCCACTGCAGTTCACAGAACCAGGGCTCAACAGTCTACCCCAATGACCATTAGGTGTGGTCCTGATGCAACTCTCTGCTGGGTGGGCTGAAAGGTCATGCATTTCAAAGGACCGAAGCCACTCTAATCCGAGAAGGTTTTGGCCCTTTGATCTGCATGACCATTCAGCCCACCTGGGGTGCTCAATCCCCATGTCAGCAATCCCCCTCCCTCTGTAGTGTCAGACATCAGGGTGCTCAATACCCATATCAGTAACCCCCCCCACCAGCACTGTCTGACATTGAGGTGCCCAATCTACATGTCTGTGATCCACCCTGCCTGTGCTATGGGAAACTGGGAGCCCACCTCCAGTGTCCCCAGTTATGTTACTCCCTCCATCACTCTGAAACACTGAGGAGCCCACCCTCAGTGTCCCAAAACATTCTGTATCCCTGAAAAAAAGAAAATAGTCCCCATGTGTCTTTTTTTTAAATTAAACCTGTAAGGAAGAAAATTGTCACTCGTTGTCTCCCCATCCCCCTTCCCTATCCCGAACCTCCATCCCCACACCCATCTCCCCTTACCCCCTTACCCCATACTACCTCCAGAGGTTGGCAGCTGGCATCTGAAGAATCAAGGTACAATAAGTGCTTTGCCAGTCCGCCAGTGCAATGGTAGTGTTACTGCTTGCAGCACCAGTGACCCAGGTTTGGGAACAGATTCAGGCTGCTGGAGGGCTGGCTGGGAGTGGGCGGAGAATCAAACACCCACAGATTGCTCTCCTCCTCCTCCTCCTCCAGGGAAGGTTGGTTGCATGTCCTGCCACTCTACTACCACCTGGGTGACCATGGGTGGAGGTGCAGCAGGACAACAAGAAGCAGTTGGGAGGACGTTGGCTGTGAACTGGAGCGCTTGCACGTTGTGAAGTGCTCTGCCCCTTGGCTACCCTAGAGTGCCAATGTCCTGAGGGGATGGCACCAGAACAAAGGAAAATACCCCATTGCAGCAGTCTTAGATGGAACCCAGCTGCTCCAGATCCTACAACCAGGCTCCTGGCAGAAACCACAGAGGACCTCCTGATGCACACTAATGGACTGGAGAGGGAAGTGGGGTCCCCTCCTCCCCAACTGGAGGGTAGACTGAGGCAACATAGTGGTAGATCCAGTGGCTCTGTACAGGAGTTACCCGGGGAGTGACTAGGGGACCAACAGCATAGGGTACCTGGAAGAGAACCACTGCTGTGGAAAGAAGGGGGTTAAAACAGTAAAAAAAAAAAAAGTACAGTAAGTGCTGTAAAATGGCAGTCAATTGCATTTTGAACTTATGTTGATATCTCAGCCATTTTTAGGTCTTTTTGGACCAAATTTTCAACATGGGCTTTCGGGACCCCATGTCATGAACAGTGACACTGTTGTTTCATTACTCAGTTCCAAAAGGTGATTTCACAGTCCCTGTGTGGAATCATCTTTTGAGACTGAGTAATGAAATGACTGTGCAACTGTTCATCCCAAAAAGCCCATGTTGCAAATTTGGTGAAAAAATTCCCCAAAATGGCTGTGTTATGAGCATGCATTGCGCAGCTTCTATGCAGACACATATCTTTCTTCATTTTTTAAATTTTCTCTTAAGTTGTCAACATACAGATTTTTTTCACACCACCTCATGAACACTACAGCTGTCATTTATCTCACATCCTGCCTGAAACGTGTTTGCGCACCTGTGGCACAGAATGGGACATACGTGCATGAAATCCTTGCATGAGATCACCTTTAAGGGCTGAGTAATGAAATGGTAGTGCCACTTTTCATGAGGTGAGGTACCAAAAAAGGCATATTGAAAATTTGGAGCAAAAATACCCCAAAAAACACCAGGTTAAATGTACTTGCTGACATTTTCCTACGCATGTGTGTAACTTTGCCAATTTTTCATGTTTTCACTCCCAATTTTCAACATAGCTATTTTTCACAAAACCTCATGAACACTACATCTGTCATTTGTCACATTCTGCCCAAAACAACTTTCCATATATGTGGCATGGAATGGCGTTTTGCCACGGATTAAGTCATTTTCACCTTTGGGGATTATGAGGTAAGGTGATAAGAAGACTATGTTGAACATTTGGGGTCAAAATGTGAAAAAAATTGCAAAGTTATTATTGCAACATACAAGCATCTGCTTGCTACACCTACCTCCCAGGTTTGGAGACAGACTTGTGAGTTGGAGGGCTTGCCAGAGGCAATAGGATTGAGTGTCCCAGGGACTGCTCTCCTTCTTAGGGGGAGGAAGAGTGTCCAGCACATTGTGCACCTCTGGTGAAGGCTGGGGTTACCACTACTGCTAGCACCTCATGCAAGGGGGTGAGGCACATGCTGGTGTCATTGCACATCCCCACCCCAGGAATTAATTAGCATACAAAAAAAATCTGGCCCCATTTGTGATGCCCCCACCTCTGCAGCCATTCATAAAGCAACTAATAAAAGAGAGAGAGAGAGAGAGAGAGAGAGAGAGAGAGAGAGAGAGACTATTGGGGGCCAAAGAGAAATGTTATAGTCACAGAAATCACAAAGTTTATTCTTTGCCCCAGTGTGGCTGTGTGTGTGCACAGGGCAAGAGCAGGCTGGCAAAATAAATCTTTGATTTGTGCAACCATCCAGAGGAGGAAAAGAGAGAGAGGCTATTGAGGGAAAAGAGAAATGCTATAGTTACAGAAATCACATATGAGGTTTATTCTTGGCCCCAGTGTGGCTGTGTGTGTGTGTGTGTGTATACAGGACAAGGACTGACAAAATGAATCTTTGACTTGTACAACCATCCTGAGGAGAAAAAGAAAGAGAGAGAGAGAGAGATAGACTATTGGGGGCCAAAGAGAAATGTCATAGTCACAGAAATCACAGATAAAATGTACTCTTGGCCCCAGTGTGGTTGTGTGTGTGCACAAGGCAGTTGCTATGCGAAATCACCTTTCGGCCAGGAGTTGAAATTTTTCTCTGCTCTTGTTCATGAGGTGGGGTCATAAGAAGGTTATGTTGAAAATTTGGTGCAAAATTATTCACAAACAACAAAAATAAGAGCCTGCAATGAAATTCACCAACGAAGGCTCGTAACTTTGGCAATTTTCAATATTTTGACCCCAAATTTTCAACATAGCCATTTCTTCACAACACCTCACAAATGTGACAGCT
Organism: Neoceratodus forsteri; assembly: GCA_016271365.2. Classification (NCBI taxonomy): domain Eukaryota; kingdom Metazoa; phylum Chordata; order Ceratodontiformes; family Ceratodontidae; genus Neoceratodus; species Neoceratodus forsteri. The sequence continues at coordinate 649,864,784 of CM057450.1, read as the reverse complement.
GTGTTTTTTTTAGATTCTGGTCAAAAATGTTTTTTGCATCCTGAAAGGGGATCTCTCAGTTGCTGCATGAAATCACCTTTTGGGTACGTGTTGAAATTTTTCTCTGCACTTGTTCATGAGGTGGGATTACAAGAAGGGTATGTTTAAAATGTGGGGCAAAAATATTCACGAACAACAAAGTTATGAGCCTACATTGAAATGTGTGAATACAGGCTCATAGCTTCAACAATTTTCAATATTTTGACCCCAGTTTTTCAGCATGGCCATTTCTTCACAGCACCTCATGAATTTCACAGCTGTCATTTTTCAGATCCTGGCCAAAATGTTTTTTTGCATCCTGAAAGGTGACTTTCACAGTGGCAGTGCAAAATCACCTTTGGGCAAGAGTTGAAATCTTCAAAATTTGGGCTCAGAATTGCAAAAACCAAAAATGTTTGACAAGAAACCAACGTTCGGCATTGACAAATGCTTGTTGAAACTGTATCTGCAGATATTTCCACAGCAAAAGAGAGCAAATACCCTGCATCTGTCCTTTTTATGCTATATCTACATGGCACCAGAGGTGTGGTGGAGTTCTAGGTCTGTGACCATAATTTCTTGTACCCCAGTCTGTCTGATTAGTTGAAGCTGGTCTCAGAACAGGCTCTGGGGTCCTGCTTCCACTTGCACATTTTCGTGACTATGGTCTTCCATGGAGCCAACAACCTCTGAAATGTAATATGTGTTCTTACTCTTGTCTGCTTCCAGACTAAGCAAAGCCCACCCATTCATACAGAAAGGAGTTCTACCCTTGACTCTTTCACCACACAGAAATATTAGCATTTAACTGCTCTTTATTGTCCACTGACCGTGAAATGGTTAGACAAATTCTACACTCAAAAAAAAAAATGAATTCTACATTCCACAGACCCACATTTTATTGCACAGCAAATGCTTTCATTGGTGTTACACAGAAACAGATTTTTCATCAAGGTCACCACTAATAAGCTTAGTGTCATTGTACTGGAACCTCTTGACCTCTTCAGTCCTCTCCAATGCCCTTCCAATATCATGGTGATGAGAACTGATTGCAGAAGGTCTTAGCTATTATTGGTGCAATCTAGTCACATGACATCATTTATTTAATCTAGTTTTTGTTTGCCAGGTAGCTGTACTAGACAACTGAATGCATATTCACAGGAATGAGCTGAGAAAGTACAAGTGTGGCAGGTTACAATAGCAACTAGCGAGCCAGGAAATAAGACAATACAGAAGTAAGACACATTTAGTAAAGAAACAAACTAAGGTATTACATTATACAAAATAATAGTAAACAGCACCGATCAATTCAAATACAAGATCAAATGAAACAGTGTAAATAGATATAGCAAGCAGATGCCAGTAGCCAAGCTTTTGGGCCATTGGTTGCTATATCAGCTGAGCATGTCTACCTCTAGACTGTCAGTGCAAGGCAAGAAATAAGCAATGTGAACCAAAGAAGGTACAGGTACGTGCAGCATATAATCAAGTATGGTAACTAACTGGTCAGTTAAAATGCAAGAACATAGGAAAATCACCAGCAGAAGGAGACCTCTCAGTCTATAGAGTCTGCTTGAAATAACAAGGATTGTTTCTGGTCTTTAGTTTACCTCTGTACCTCTAAATTCCCTTCTTCCCCCCCCCCTGACTTTTCCTGTCTTTCTCCTTACAAGGCCATCTTATATTCCTTTATGCTTGTCCCAGGCTCTCTTGAAGGCACCCACTGATTTTGACTCCACTGGTTCATAGGTAATTTCAAGCTGAATTAGACTTTCATTCATAATGCTTGTCATTTATCTGTTTATCTATCTAAAAGAAATTAGTTTATTTTTGAAAGAATCCATACTCGTGCTGGATACACCATCCATAGGTAGTGAGTTCCATCCAGCCACAATTCTATTACTGAACCACTGCTTACATGGTAAAGTTTGCCATTTTTGAACTACAAACTGAAAGGAGTGTCCCCAGATACATATCTAGAGTTTCTTCAAATTAATCCTAGTTCAGACAGTAGTGCGTGATCTTGCATACATCTGAATAATAAGCAATAATCATCCCTAATTCTCCTATACTCCAGGGTATATGGATTCAACTCTCTCAGTCTCTCGGGGTAAGTCATTTCCCCTAACCCTTCAATTGATTTAGTTGCTCTTTTCTGTACTCATTCTATATTACGAATATGTACTTTTTATGTTGCTTGCACGCATGTGCAAGAAACATAGTGCCATCATCGGAGATTTCGGAGGTGTGTCACCTCCTCCTCCAATTCATTCAGTGAGCTGGCAGGTGCGGCCCCTGTAAGCCAATGCATTTTGGAGCTGTCTATGACACGCTCCAAAATGCAGTGGCATACAGTTGAAAGGGAGCTACGCTTCAGTGAGCAGAGATAAAGCCCACTGAGCGTGAGCCCCCACATGCAGTGTATATGTGCCCCCGCACCCACTGCATAGCTGACGGGTGCCCAACCCCATCGGCTGAGCAAGCGCCTCCCCCCAGTTGTAGGTGCCACGCTGGGGAGGCCCACCCCAGCGTGGCAATGAAATCACTTTTACAGCGTGAGGTGCCCAATCCCTGTGACTAGAACACCCTCAAACGTCCTTGTGCCACACTGAGCCCACCCCAGTGTGGCAAACGTCCCATGTCTTTTTTTTTAACCTGAAAACGAAATGGTCCTGCCGGAGCGCCTCCCACCCCCACAACCTGCACCCACCCACTGCGCACCCAGCCTCCCCGCCCCCCACCCCATACTTACCTCCGGACTCGGTAGCGATGATCTTGGGTGGACCGAGAACATGTCTGCACTCTTCAAATCCGACCGCGAACTGAGAAATGCCGTTAAGCTGTATAATGCCTAGATAGGGGGTTTCAACTTTGTTGCATATCTCAGACATTTTTGGGAATTTTTGCACCAAATTTTCAACATGGGGTTTTTGGGACCCCTTCTCATGAATGATGTTAGTGTCATGGCGTTATTCGGGCCCGGAGGGTGATTTCATACAGTGTGCACAGTGACTGTGAAATCACCCTTTGGGCCTGAATACTGCCATGACAGTGACATCATTCATGAGAAGGGGTCCCAAAAACCCCATATTGAAAATTTGGTGCAAAAATTACAAGCGTGCGTTGCGCAGTTCCTACGCAGGCTCGTAAGTTCACGAAATGTCAATATTTTCACTCCAGATTTTCAACATTGCCATTTTACCACACCTTCTTATGAGTAGTACAGCTGTCATTTTTCACATCTCACCCAAAATGTGTTTCTGCCCATGTAGCGCAGAATGGCACAGTCGGTGTGCGAAATCAATGTACAGGACAAATTAAGAAAATCACAGTGACACTGTTCATGAGCAGAGGTCTTAAAATGGTTATGTTGAAAATCTGGTGAAAAAATTCCTAAAAATGACTGTTTTATGAGCGTGCGTTGCGCAGTTCCTACGCACGCTCGTAAGTTCGCAAATTTTCAATATTTGCACTCCAATGACTTTCAAATACCTAAACAGCACATAGAAGCAAGCAACATTCGGCATTGACAAATGCTTGTTTATAGATGGACCACACCTGAGCGCAATACTCCAGGTTAGGTCTAACCAGGGCACTATACAGGGGCATTAACACCTTCCTATCCCTACTTGATATATGTCTAAGGATACAATTTAATAACTGGTTACCCTTTCTTATTGCTTTATTACAATGGGAACTGAATTTCAGGTCTGAGCTAATTATAATCCCTAAATCCCTTTCCTCATTTGTGTTATTTAACATTATATTATCCAGTTTTTAAGAAAGGTTATTTTTATTTTTTGTTTTACCCAAGTGCATGGTTTTGCACTTGTTTTTATTCAATTCAAGCTTGCTTTTTATAGTCCAATTATATACAGTATGTAATATTCAGTGTTTCTTGTAGATCATTTTGATTTTTTGTGATATTAGCTATAGCACTGATTCTGCAATTGTCTGCAAATTTTGTTAACCAAATATCCTTATTTACTATTTCCAAGGAGGTTGTATAAATATTGAAGAGACACGGTCCAAGAACTGACCCCTGAGGTACTCCACTGGTCACAGTCTCCCATTCTGATTTTTCTCCTTGAATCACCACTCTTTGCCTTCCTTCACCCAACCATGCATCTAACCAGTTTATTATATTATTGTCTAATGCATACTGTTTGAGAGTATTTATCAGCTCTTGATGTGGAAGCTTATCAAAAGCCTTAGAGAAGTCCAAAAAGATAACATCTACACAATTTCCTGCATCCAAGGCCTTTCCTACCTTCTCATAGAAAGTTAAAAGATTCATCTGGCAAGAAATTTTTTTTCGAAAACCATGTTGCACTGTGTCCTGCAATCCACTTGTTTCATGGAATTTGACTATATGATCCTTTAAAATAGATTCCATTATCTTCCCCATGATTGATGTTAGGCTAATTGGTCTATAATTTTTTAACTCTGATTTAGATCCACTTTTGTATATAAGAATTACCAATGCTTCTCGCCAGTCTTGTGGTACTTGCCCTGTATTCAGGGAATTTTGAAAAATGTGGGTTAGAGGTGGCGCAAGTTGATTTGTTAATTCATACAACACCCTGGGATGAATTTCATCTGGTCCTTGTGATTTATTTGTATGTACTGTTTTTAATTTGTCAAGAACATCCTGTTGATGCATCTGTATACTCCCTGGTCTGTAGTCAATTTTAACATTGATCTTTGATGAGGTAACTGGGTTAAAGACAGAGCAGAAATACTTACATACTAACATACTATTTGCCAGCAGATTAGGCCTTACGGTCTATCGAGTCTGCTCGAACCTCAGATCCCTAATTGGGTGCCGAGGCCCTCCCCTCCCTTGTGTTCCAGAAACCCCTATCATCCATCCCCACCCCCCTGGGACAGGCCATCATCTAATACATCCACTTTCTATGTCTGTCCCACCCTCCTTGAAGCCTCCACTGTGGATCTCTGAACCAGCTCGCCAGGCAGTGCATTCCAAGGGTCCACCACCTCTCAGTGAAAACCCCTCCTCTTCCCCTCACCCTTCCTCCTTTCAACTTCAAACCATGCCTCTGCAATACCTCCTGCTTAGTCTAAAGGTCCTCATGTTTACCCTATTTATTCCTTTGAGGTACTTGAAGACCTCAATCATGACCCCCCTGTCTCTCCTCTCCTCCAATGAAAACAGGCAGAACTCCTCAAGTCTGTCCTCATACGTCAAATCCCCTAGCCCTCATATCATCTTAGTTGCCCTCCTCTGTACCCTCTCCAGGAGCTGTATGTCCCTCTTCAAGTGTGGTCTCCAGTACTGCACACAGTACTCAAGGTGTGGTCTAACCACTCCATTGTACAGCAGCAAAATCACTTCCTTGCTCCTAGAGGTGATTCCCCTTACTATGCATCCAAACATCCAGTTTGCCTTGCTAGCCACTCTCCTACACTGCTCAGAGTTATTAATGCATGCATCCACCATGACCCCTAGGTCTTTTTCCCTTATTGAGGCCTCCAGCACCTCCCCTCCCAGGGTGTACCTGTGTTTAGGGTTTCCCTGCCCAAGATGCAACACCTTGCACTTGGTGATATTGAAATTTAATTTCCATGTGTGAGCCCAGCTTTCCAGGGTGTCCAGGTCCCCTTGTAGGGCCAACCTCCCCTCTTCTCCCTCAACTACTGCTCCCATCTTGGAGTCATCAGCGAAGAGACTCATTTCACACCCTATAATCTCCCTGATGTCAGATATGTATGCATTAAACAGGATCGGACCCAGGACCGAGCCCTGCGGTACCCCACTACCAACCTCTCTAGGGTTCGAGAGCTTCCCACAGACCACTACTCTCTGGGTGCATCCAGCTAGCCAGTTTTCAATCCATCTGACCATCAAAGGGCCTACTCCTAACCCCATCAGTTTCTCAACCAGATCATTGTGGGGGACAGAGTCAAACGCCTTGCTGAAGTCCAAGAATAATACATCCACAGGCTTTCCCCATCCAGTTCTGATGTTACTCATTCGTAGAACTCCACAAGATTGGTTTGCCATGATCTACCTGGCACAGTCCCATGTTGCCGACTATCCAGACCTCCCACCTCCTCCAAGTACACCCCCAATCGTTCCTTTAGTATACTCTCCATTAATTTTCCCACCGAGGTCAAACTGATGGGTCTATAGTTACCTGGTACTTCCCTTGAGCCCCCCTTCATGAATTGGCACCACATGTGCCTCTCGCCAATCCTTAGGTACCCTCTCTGTCTCAAGTGACCTGTTGAAGAGCTCCGCCAGGGGTGCAGCCAGTATGTCAGCTAATTCCCATAGTACTCTCAGTTGAATGCCATCCGGCCCCAGAGATTTGTCTTTCTTTAGGGCCTTGAGGGCTAACCACACCCTTTTGGTGGAGATAGCATCATCCGTCACCACCACCTTACTGGCCTTTTTATCCTTGTCCAGATGTCACACCCCTGGGGTACCTCTCCCTCCCTCTTGCTCCATTTCTGTTGCTCCCCTGATCCCACTCACTGCCACATCTATCCCCATCATGCCTTGCTTTGTAGATATCCCATCCCCCTTTTGTAGATATCCCAACCCCTTACTTATTTTGAATTTCTGCACATTGTTTATTACTATTTCCCCCTTATCATTTTTAAAGGGTCCAATGGTGTTGGCCTTTTCTGTTTATTATTTATATAAGAATAAAAGGTCTTGTGATTATCTTTAACTAACGATGCCAGTTTTAATTCATAGTCCTTTTTTAATTTTTTTATTCCCATTTGACTTTTTTCACAAGATTTCTATACTGTAAGTTACTGTAGTTATTTATGTTGTTTTTGATTTCTGTTTTTTTATTAATTAGTGTTTTAATTCTGGGTGTTAGCCATTTGGGGGTATCCTTACTATTTCTGTGCTTTGCATATTTGGGTATACATAAATTTATTGTTCTTTGTAGCTTGTTGACCAGGGATTCCCACATTTTATGTGTTGTGTGGCTTCCAAATTCCTCTTTCTAATTTCAATTTTCAAGAACTTTTTTCATAGTGGGAAAAGCGGCCTTGTTGAAATTTAGGACTGTAGTTTTCACTTCCCTAGGTGCTTTTACCCCATTTTTAATTAAAAATTGGACAGCTTGGTGGTCACTATTTCCTAATGAGTTACTTGTGTGTACGTTATGTACTAATTGACCCATATTTGTTAAAATCAAATCCAGAGTGATTTTTCCCCTAGTATTTTCAACTACAACTTAAACAAGTCCTATCTGGTTAACTGCCTCCAGAAACTGGATACTTTTTTATTGTTGCTCTTGGACTTTATCCAGTCAATATCAGGAAAATGTAAATTTCCAGTCAGTATTATTCTTTCTGATGGATCTAAATTTCTGATGTTATTTAATAATTCTAGTTCTCCTTCCAGACTCATTGAAGGAGGTCTATAAATTAGACCTAATTTTATTTTTGCTTGTCCTTTGGGTGTAATCTTTATCCAGATCATTTCCAGGCCATCCTTAGTCCTGGATATTTCTTCACATTTTATTGAATGCTCTCTATATATTACAATACCCCCTCCTTTTCTTGATTCCCTAGATAAGTTATATAAATTATAACAAGTTATTTCTTTATCCCATTTATCTTCAGTTGTCCACCAAGTTTCTTTAATAAGTTCAATATGTACATTATTATCATAGAATGAATATTGTAATTCCTCAGATTTATTTACTAAACTACATGCGTTTATTAATATACATCTCCATCCTTCCAGAGGATTCAGAGTTTTGTGTGTTAAATTATGTGTCTCCCTCCCCTCTTTCTCCAGTTTAAATGGAACAAAATAATATTGTTCACTTTCATACTCAATATTCTAATACCTGCTCTATTTAAATGTAATCCATCAGTTTTAAAGAGGAATATTTTTCTAAATGTCCCCGAGTTATCCATAAAACCAATGTTATTATAACTGCAAAAGTTCCTTAATCACCTATTTAGCATATCTATGCCTGGATTTTTGAACTCATACCTCTCATGTCCTGGAATCAAAGCTGGTATAATTATATCACGTCCCCTTTCTTTCAATGTTTTCACAATATGTTGATAATCTTGTATGATGTCATCTATACTGCGAAAACCTACATCATTTGTATCAACATGTATTATGACTAAAGGATCCTGTAGTTCCTCATAAGTCTATCTAGTAGGTGACCAATATCTGACATTTTCGCCCCTGGTAGCGAGCTCACTGTTGTGTGTATTTTCCTGCCTTTACATTCTACAGAATCAATCCCTCTAATTATGGAATCTCCTATTATTAAGACATATTTTTCTTGTATTTGTTTTATGGTTTCTTTTGCTATTGTGGGATCTGTTTAAGGTAGTACTGCTTCCTTCTTATTTTGATGGATGCTTCCCAGCTTATACTCTATATCTACTTTTAATTTCCCTTTGTCTAATGACTGTTTTTATTTTTATATAAGCTTTTGGATCATGTTTAATACCCTTCTGACATTCCCCTTCTTCGGGGCTCCTTTCTGAAAGCTCTTGCACACATTGCTTACCCTGGTCTAGTACAATATATTGATTTTCCGGATCTAGATAGTGTTCTGGCACCTGGATTTTATTTTTTAACTTTGTAGAATGTTTAGGTATATTTTCCCATTGATTTTCACCATGGCTTTTTAAAGTCCCAGCCGAAGACTGTTGTAAAACCCCTGCACTTGATTGGTTTAAATCATTTTCTACTATAATGAGTCTATGTAAGCTTCCAGCCCCCAATCTCTTTCTGTACTTCTAATGTTCCTACATGATTTTTGCCCTCAGTCTTCCTCTTTATTAGTTCAATTTCAGTTTGCAAGGCTTGGTTCTGAATACATTTATCACATATAAATTCCACCACAATTTTTTCTTCAGTATACATTTTGCAGGATATACATGAATTGTGTTTTTTTTTCTTATTTTCTTAGATTAATTTTAACCATGTTGTAAATTTATCTAATACAGCTAGAGTGTAACCTTGTTTTATTATTCTTTTGTAATGGTACTTACTACCTTGATTGTTTGGGGTTTTTTTCCCCTGTGTCCCACAGTCTGAGTGGACACAGCAGACATGCACAGACACACATGTCTCTGCACGCATTGATGTGTGCCCTGCACACACTTGCCCTGCTCACTTTAAAGGTAAGTTTTATGGGCCCAGTGACCCAGAAGTAGCTGTGTGGGGGTCGGGGGAATGATCGTAGCCCCAAAGTTTTAAAATTCACTTCTAAATATCTTATAAGCCCCAATACTGTTATATTAGGCTCTAGAAGTTGTTAAAACTAAAAATGTATCACTAAAAGGTGCGATTAGTAGGTATCACTTTCCCTAGTGATCACACTACCTCTTCCTGTTTCCTGTATCTGGAATACTGGGCTTCAAGTTGGATAAAAATGAAAACACTGCTTCCAGTGACAACTCGTTCCATGCTTTCACCACTCTCTCTGTAAAAAAGTGCTTCCTTACATCCCTCTTGAATCTACCCCACATCATTTTAGGTTGTGCCCTCTGGTGGTGGTGGTGGCCCTTAAATTGAATAAACTCATGCAGTCCACTCTGTTAGTTCTCCTCAAGTACTTGCACATCTCAATCATATCCACTCTCTGTCTCCTGTCCTCCAGAGTGTACATCCCCAGGTCCCCCAACCTCTCTGCATATGATCTATCCAGCTGTCCCTCTTGTCATTTTCATCACTCTCCTCTGTACCCTTTCCAGCATGTTTACATCTTTCTTCAGTTGTGTATGCCAATATCTTACTCCATATTCCAAGTAAGGCCTCATCAATGATCTGTAGAGCAGCAGAATAACCTCATGCTTCCTACTGCTAAATCCCCTTGCAATACACCCCAGCATCCTACTTGCCTTTGCTACTGCCTTTTTGCATTCAGCTGAGTGTTTTGGGTCACTAGAAATTATCACTCCAAGACTCTTTTTTTCCTCCGATGGCATAACCTGAACTTTTCCAATGTAGTACTCTGTTCTAGGGTTCTTTGCCCCATGTGCATCACCTTGCACTTTTTGGCATTGAACCTTAGTTGTCATACCTCTGACCATCTCTCTAGCTTGGCTAGGTCCTGCCTTATCTTCTTTATCCCTTCCTGGGTGTCCACCCTCCCACAAAGCTCAGTGTCATCTGTGAACATACACATTTTCCCCGAATGCCTTCCCCTATGTTGCTGATAAAGACATTAAACTACATCAGCAGCAACACCAACCCTTGAGGAACCCTACTGATAACCTCCATTGTACTGGACATATCCCCCCTCCTCCACTACTAAACTCTGCATCCTACCACTCAGCCAGTTATCAACCCATCTAACTAACCTTTCCGCCACCCCTAAGTCCTTCAGCTTTATCAGCCTTCTATGTGGCATAGAGTCAAAACCCTTGCTAAAGTCCAGATATGTAATATCCACTGCATGGCCTTTGTCTACTGTCTGGGTGACCCAATCAAAGAAGTCAATCAAGTTCATTTGACATGATCTTCCTGCCACAAACCCTTGTTGTTTGCTGTCCTGCAGGACATTTTCCTCTAAGTAGTTGACAAGGCCCTCCTTTAGTATTGTCTCCATTTGTTTACACACAATCAAGATCAGGCAGACTGGCCTGTAGCTACCAGGGTCCTCTTTGGGCCACTTTTATGAAGTTGCACGACATGTGCTGTTCTCCATTCCCCTGGTATCACCCCTGTATCAAGAGATCTATTGAATAGTATGGTCAGTGGGCCTGCTAGTTCCTCTGCCATCTCTTTTAGTATCCTGGGGTGTAATCTGTTAGGCCCTGGGGATTTATCGACCTTCACATTCATGAGACCCTCTTTCACCAGTTTAATCCCTATTACCCCTATTGGGTCCTTTCCAGCCCCCTCCCTGCTCTTCCCACTGTGCAGGATTGGTTTCCCCTTTTCTTTGGTAAAAATGGGGCAGAAGTATTTGTTTAATACCTCCACTTTCAACCCGTCTTCCGCAACTATGCTCTCCCCCTTCCTCAGCCTGACTATGCCATCCTTTTTGTCTCTTTTTTCTTTGATGTAGCAAAAGAAGGCCTTATCTCTCTTCTTTATCCCTTCTGCTTTCTGTAGTTCCTTTTTTGCTTTTGCCTGTATTACCTCCCATTTTGCTAGTTTAGCCAGATTTTGGTACTCTCCTCATCCTCTACCCTCACTGTCTCTCCTGTATGCATCCCTTTTATCTTTCACTGCCTAAGCCACCTCTCTGCTAAACCAGCTAGGTGGTTGAGTTCCTGCATCCTTTCTCCTCATTTTTATATAGCTGTGTGTAGCCTTCTGTATGTCCCCTCTGATTGTATCCCATATTTCCTCAACACCCAAGCCTTCCATTAAGTTTCATAGGTCTTCTCTAATCATGTCTCTCATTCTCCTGAAGTTAGTTTTCCTGAAATATATCACTCTTGTCTTTGTATGGTTGTCTTCCCTACCCATGTCAAGGTTGAACTACACTGTGTTGTGGTCACTTCCACCCATGAGATCCCCAGTGTCTATGTCTTGCATGTGTTCACTACTGGAGAGCACTAGGTCCAGAACTGCTTCCCCCCTGGTGGGGCTGGTCACATACTGCATCATGAAGCCATCATGGACTACATCCAGGATTGCTTGGCTTCTGACACAAGATGTGGCTGGTCCACCCCACTCAATTTTGGGCAACTTAAAGTCACTTACCACTACTATCTCCCCCCTCTCCAATGCATTTGTTACCTGAGTGCATAACTTTGTGTCTCTCTTCCTTTGAGCTTTTTGGGCATGTTGATCCATTTTATAAGTATGACATTACCCAAAGAGTCATTACAGCATAACAACATACAGTTCTTGGCATATATTATTGCATACTACTTTCTTAGGCCCCCATTGGGGTTTCAGGGGAACCATTTCACCTCACAAACTGTAGTCAGTTTCTCAATAAGATGAATATATATTCAAGATACACTGTTTTGAAGGTTTTTTTGTTGTCATGTCTGCATACATTTGTATAATCTGCAGATTATATACTGTACTAGTGCTACCCAATATAAATAACTATCATAACTATTGTTTGAATCACAATCAGTAATGACAATGGTGTGCAATTAATATGAAACAAAATTAGAAGTGTTGTACTGTAACCACAGGTAACATTACAATCAGAATGATTATGCCATAGAGAATAATATATGGGGTGGCGTGTGTGTAACGAGATTTTGCACACACCCAAGATGTGGGATGCTAAATGCTATGAAATGCATCCCACACCAAGAGTGTGTGTAAAATCGAATTTTACACAACCACCTCAAATATTATTTTATATAATTTCTGGCTTGCTCTTTTTTGTCTCAGCAATGATATAAAATAAGGAAACAAATTGGTATTCTGACAGCCGAGGGCAACTCAGGATTCAGTGCGGTCCACGGTTTGCCAAGTTACAGTGCTCCACTTATCTGAGGCAGGAAGAAGTGGAGAAACTAAACGTTTTCTACTGTTTTTTTTGTCCCATGGTTAAACTCACAGAAGAATGGCTGTTGAAGAGCTATGATGTCCTTCCGGTATGAAGAGGTGGTGAGACCCGCTGGCTCTTAAATGCATACAGGGAAACCAGCTGTTGTGTTCATTTTCTGTTTGGTTTTCCTTTTAGAGCAATGAGTAGAGGGAGAGACTTGTTTACTTTTTTTTTTTTTTAATAAAACAATCAACTGACTGCCAACTGTGAGGCGCATTGCTCCTGGGAACGTCGCTTGGTAAAGGAAGCCGGAGATTGGTGTATGCATGGTTCAAGGGAAACCTGGCACATTTGCCATTATAACCAGCTGGTTATAATGGAAAATTACAACCAGGTTTCCTTATGGGAAAAAGCACATACCAGTAATGATATCTTATTAAAGCAGCAATGCAATGAAAAAGTTGTTTTTTTTCTGAGTAGTTGGTTTTGACTACAATTAATAAAATATCAGCACACTTGTCACATATACTTTTCTAGATACCGCCTATGCTACACACCATTAATTATTTTTTATATTCTCAAACCCAACCAATCATGCTATTTCTAAGTCCAATGTGATGGCCACCTTTTTTGCTTGAGTAAAACGATTGAATTAAAACACTTCTACAATGCTCAGATTTTGGTAGAACTAGAAACTGTTACCCACCAATCAAACCAAAAGATGCCATGAAACTTTTGTAGTGAAAAAAAATAGGATCAAATTTGTGTCTAATTTCATTACACTGCTGCTTTAAATGTTAGTATTTGAACAAAAAAAGCCATTGTCACATACACTGTCAGCTTTTTCCAAGAGCTGTTTTATAATGTTTATTTCCATACACTGATTTCTTGTATGGAGTTTTTAGTTACTGTATATATTTTCATTCAGACTAGAGAGATATATTCCCTGGCTCAAAGCATGTTACATAACTTAGATCAAATAGACAATGCAAAAGTAAAAACAAATGCAGAATACATAAAATGTATTATATATGTTAAGTTACATATTTAGATTGTGTTCCTTTATATTTTAGCAGCTATAAAGGGAGTTCCCCATGATGTGAATGAGGCACCAGAAGACTTGGAAGCTGTATTTGACTGCATAACTTTCACCAAGGGTCAGGAAATTGATATAACTGGATTGTCATTATTTGTCAATGTATCCACAGCTGTGTTCTTGTGTTGTAAAAATCAGTTGGTTGAAGTTCAAAGTGTGTGACTGAATTGTTTTTGGCAGGAGTGTGCTTGCTCCAAAGTGTCATAGAAGGAATGAAAAGAGCAACGTGGTCTACGTGATTTTGCTTGCATCCCTTCTGGACATGAGAAACCCTCCTTCAGGCAGCTGCACTGTGTACACCCATGACCTAATTTAATTAACTTTTTCCATGGATATGCATAATGGGCTATTTCAGAGTCATTATATATAGGTTTTAACACCAGTCTACTTTGCTAAAGTAGCCCTGTTAAGCAGTCTCCTATGTTATTCAGTGGACTTTTGCTCAGTCATGCTAAGACAAAATAAAGTGGCATTAACACTGGAGATAATGGCTCTTCATTTACATATGTGCTGTACTTGAAATGAAACATTCATAGACTATATGTTTGCAATTATACTGCAGTAATAACTGCAGAAACTTGGTGCCCATTTTTAACTGCTGTCCCACAATTCAGTTGCAATAACTTATTAATCCTATTGAAGCCACATACCTATCTAGGGTGTTCATACATTTTATTTTCACTGATTACTTAATTTAGTGGCACATTATTCCACACCCCTATTGCCCTCTGAGTTAAAAAATATATTTTCTTCCCTTACTTCTGAATAGCTTGGGTTGGATTTGTAGTGGATGCCCCCTAGTACTTATTGAGTCATATTTATAATCTAGGTCTAGCAATGCCATCAGTTGTACTTTGTTTATAATATTAAATAAAAGTAGCCTATCTCCTCTGATATGCCACTCATGAAGTTACATTAATTTATGTTCTTCTTTCTTCTTGGGGGATATTCTTAAGCTTTTTTATTAACTTTGTCTCCCTTCTTTGTAGTGTTACTACTGAACTTATATCTCCTTTCTTGTATGGCTCCCCCATACTAGATCCTATAATCTAGTAGTGGTCTAACATATTATGGAATCATAGAAGATGCCATCAGATAAGGACCTTCTGGCCCACCTAGTCTCCCTATTATCCCTGCCTACAGTGCCATTGCAGACTCTATTCTATCTTCGGGTTTACCCCTCTCCCTGCCTTACTTCTAATATCCCCTTGTAACTATCCCATGCATTCTTAAATCCTGTAACCATTTTAGCTCTTAGCCTACACCACCTCTGCTGGGAGTCTGTTCCATGCATTCACAACCCTTCACATGAAGAGATACTTCTTCACATTTCCTCTGAGCCTCCCCAGCTTCATATTGTGACTCCTTGTTCTCAGACATCTTTTTCTTTGGAAAATGCTACCGACCTGTACCTTGTTTATTCCTCTGAGGTATTTGAATGATTGTATTATATCCTCCCTTTCCCTCCTTTCCTCTAGAGAGTACATATTTAATTCCTTAAGCTTTTCTTCATAGGGCTTTTGATGCAGGCCCCACACCATTTTAACTGCTCTCCTTTGTACCGACTCCACTCTTTCTATGTCCTGCCAGAGATGGGGCCTCCAGAACTGGACACAGTACTCGAGGTGGAGTCTCACCAGTGATCTATACTTGGGTATCATTACCTCCCCATTTCTGCTGATGTTATCCCTTCCTATGCATCCTAGCATCCCAATAGCCTTCGGCACTGCCTTGTCACACTGTTTAGCTATCGTCAGGTCATCAGAAATGATTATCCCCAGGTCTCTTTCCTGTTGTATGACTGCTAATACCTCTCCTTTCAGTTGGTACATTGCCGCCATATGAAAGAGCATAATTACTGTGGAATTTCTCCTGATGGTCCTTTTTATATTCCACCATACTTGGTTTGATTTTGATATTACTTTGCTGCACTGGCTTCTTGAGTCCAGCTTGTTATTAACTAGGACCCCTAAGTCCTTCTCACTTGTAACTTTACTAGGTAGTTTACCTTGCAAAACATGCTGATGTTCTGTATTTCCCTTTCCAAGGGCATTATAGCACCTTTCGCAAGACTGAAACTCATTCCACACCTTTATGTCCAGACTTCAGTTTTGTCCAGATTTATTTGGATTGTGTCTATGGGCCCCATATTCAAAAGTGGCAGGCTGCACCATGCAAGTGAATGTTCTATACATCTAAAATGTGCCAGCACAAAACAATGGGATATTCAGAAGATGCTCCATAAAATGTGATTGCACATGTCTGGCTGAATATATTGAACATGCACGATTGTGCAACTGAAGATATGCAGTGCAGCAGGGCATGTTTAAATACAAGGAACCCCACAAAACAGGCAGGGACAGATGCACAAACAGTTCAATGAGCACAATGCATGGGTGCATGTGAGAATGGTGATGGGGCAACAGAGCAGCAGCCCAGGGGACAGGGGAGGCACAGTGGCAAACTGCAGGGGCCAAAAGAGCCTGATGCAAGGACAATAAGTGGCCAGTACTGAGCACCATATAGGCATGACCAGGCATGTGGACATCTATGCACACTGGTCATGGTAGATACACACACAGCTATGTATAGGGGACTACAATAGTGTTCTGTGACTAATGGACAGTGGTGATGGGTGATGCCAACTGACCCCACAGTGGACGTGCCTGTGCAATGGAAGGCCAAGTGTGTCACCAGGACACTGCCACAATGGCATGTAGCTGGAGGCCACAGATGGGTCCCACACCAACAACATGACATGACCAACAACAGTGCAGAACACATGCACATGGATAAACAGGAGTGCAAGGTGCAGCCAGTGGCACCCTTACAGTACACAGCCATGTCACAACAGTGAACCAACAGGATGGAGTGTAAGGATGGGCATGTCAGTGGCACACCATGCAACCTGTGTAGATGAAGACAGTGACATACACAGTGCCCCTTCCTTGGGAACAAGGAGCATTGGAGATGCGAGAGCCCACAACCACCTATGCAGCTGCAGACATGTGGATAAGTGGCACATACGACAAATACCTGTCAAAGATCCCTAGGGAAGAACACACAGGACACTGTAATGTGAAAGTTGCAAAGGTATATGTGTATGTATCTCTCTCTCTCTCTCTCTCTATATATATATATATATATATATATATATATTTATAACCAGTATGAAAATAGTACAACAAGAGCAACACCAACAGTAGAAAGGTAATAGAACAACCATTCAAAAATAAAACTCAAAAACAATATTTACAAACAAACACATAATTATATACAGAGTCAGGGCCTGGGGAGAAGGGGACAAGGGTGGCAGGGGCGCAACTATTTACAATGGATGGGAGCAGAGGTGGGAGTGTGAGGTGGAAAAGGGGAAAATGGCATCACACATTGTGGCTGACACATTTATGGCCCAAGAGTGTCTTGCCGTGGCACCAGTCTCCAGCACAAGGTGCTCAAATGTGCCTGAATATTGTTCACAGCATGGGCAATTGCCCTCACAGTCCTCAGCAATGTCCTCTGTTGCAGGAAAATGGAGTGAAGCAGCCATTGAGTGTGTGAGGAACCTCTCTGCCATGGTGCCACCACCTGTCTGTTCCAACTCTGGCCTCCTCTGCCAACTGGCTGGATGCATCCTATGGGAAGAACAAAAACAACACAATGTAGCAGCATTGCCAAAAGTCTGTCATGTATGCAGAGAAAGTCCACCCCCCCCTAAACAGTGGTGGTGATGTGCAGCCATGCATGTGCGGTGTGCTGTCCACAGGTCCTGTCACAGTGCCGCATGCAACAGTGATAGCAGGTGTGCCATGTGCTGTCACGAAGCACATCCTATGGGGTGCAGGCATGGCAGCAGACAATGGCAATGCAGGACATGCAGACATTATGGAACAGGGCAATGTTGATGAGTGTCACATGGCTGTGTGATGGATGCACAGTGGCCACCACCACGGGCACACTGTCCAGATGCAGAGACATGTGTGAGATGGCCACAGGTGGCTGACCCTGGCACATGTGTACTGGCGGCACCACCACAGATGTATGAGACACTCCACAGTGGGCCACACATGCAAGCAAGAATGGACAGCATGCTGCATTCACCCAGGTATGGAGATAGAGACACCCCACTGCCCAAGACAACACCCAGAGACACTCAGGCCAGGGTACATCCATATATAAGTCCATACTGGAGTGGACAATGGCAATAGCATGCCAGCCAAATATTGGTGGACTCATTATAGCCATGGTGGGAATGGCCCTGCACATGTCTACTGGAAGTGCATTGGACAGTAACATGACCCATCAGGCACAGTGGCTGGGCCATGGCAATGGGCATGGATGTGGTCATGTACCCAGTCACATCCCTGATGTTCCATGGAGCCATGCAGAACCCACAGACCACCCCCAATGGACCTGTGAGTAGCAACACAGGGCAATGCCCAAGCACAGACCGCATGGTGCAGAGGGGCCCATATGCAAACAAATCGCATGCCCATGTACCCACCACAGAGGGTGCACCGAGTGGGCAACACCTGTCACCAGACATAGCCGGCACACAGGGTGCAACAACAGGCTGCCACACAATGTGGATGGAGGCAGGTAATGCAAAGGCCAAACACTGTGCTAGTGGACACAGCTGCATGGCTCACCAACAACCAGGGTCATACCAGAATACAGGGGACCCACCTCGGACATTGGAAAATGGGCCAGCCATTTACAACAATGGTAGATGGCCCAGGAGAACACACAACAAACTATATACTCAGAATCATACTTGGAAACACAGACAGGTAAAAGGCTATAACATACTTAGAAACATAGAATTTGACAGCACATAAGGACCGCTTGGCCCACCCAGTCTGCCCATTTCCCTACCTAATGGATAAGCTGCAGATCCTAGTTAACCAACAGCCTACTTCTTCCTACCCCCACCCCCTAGAATTGCCTTATGACTGTCCCATGCATGCTTGAATTTCACCACTGTTTTTGACTCCACTACCTCCTCCGGAAAGCCGTTCCATGCATCCACAACCTTCTCTGTGAAAAAATACTTCCTTACATTACCTCTGAGCCCCCATCTTCAAATTGTGCCCCCTTGTTCTTGCACACCTCTTTTTCTGAAAGATGCTACCCTCTTGGACTTTGTTGAGTCCCTTGAGGTACTTGAAAGTTTCTATCATGTCCACCCTCTCCCTCCTTTCCTCGAGGCTTTACATATTAAGCTCCTTAAGTCTCTCTTCATATGTCTTTCAGTACAGAACCTGCACCATTTTAGCTGCCTTCTTCTGGACTGCCTCCATCCTGTTTATGTCTTTGTGGAGACTGGGTCTCTAGAACTGCATGCAGTACTCCAGATGGGGTCTCACCAGCTGTCTGTACAGAGGGATAACAACTTCCTGTTTTCTACTGGTGATGTCTCTCCCTATGCATCCCAATATCCCCCCAGCCCTCCTTACTGCCCTATCACATTGCTTGCCCACCATTAGGTCATCTGATATGACTACCCCCAGGTCCCTTTCCATTTTTGTTGTTGTTAGTATCTCACCCCCCATTGTGTACTCTTCCCCTGGGTTTTTGTTTCCTAGGTGCATTATCTTGCACTTCTTGGCATTGAATCTAAGCTGCCATACATTTGACCATTCCTCCAACCTTGCCAAGTCCCTTCTCATCCTTTCTATCCCACCTTGTGTATCAACTCTGATGCAGATCTTTGTACTGTCTGCAAAGAGACATACTTTTCCTTCCAGTCCCTCTGCAATGTCGCTTATAAAGACAGTGAAGAGGACCGGTCCTAGTACTGAACCCTGCAGTACCCCACTAGTAACCCCCCTTTCTTCAGAATGGACTCCATTTACTGTACTATTACCCTCTGTGTCCTGTTTTCCAGCCAATTCTTTACCCAGGCTACCATCTTGGGACCCACTCCCAGGCTGTCTAACTTGTATATTAATCTTTTGTGTGGGACTGTGTCAAATGCCTTGCTAAAGTCTAGGTAGGCCATGTCCGTAGCCCCTCCCTGATCTACTACAGTACTTTGGTCACCCTGTCAAAGAAACCAATTAGATTCATCTAACATGCTCTTCCCACTGTGAATCCATGCTACCTTGGGTTCTGTGCCTCTCTGGCCTCTAGGTACTCAACAATTCTTTCCTTCAGAAGTGATTCCATAATTTTCCCTGTCACTGAGGTTTAATTAACAGGTATGTAGTTGCCTGCTTCTGCCCTGCTCCCACTTTTGTGGAATCACATCTGCCCTCCTCCAGTCCTCAGGAACCAACCCATCCTCCCATGATTTGTTAAAGAGGGTAGTCAGTGGTGTCACTAATTCTATCCTTAGTTCTTTTAGTATTCTGAGATGAATCCCATCAGGCCCCATTACTTTGTCCAGCTTCAGTTTTAAGAGTTCTTTCAGAACCCTTTCTTCTGTAAATGGGCTGGTATCAACTTCTATATCCAGAGTGTTTCTATTGTTTGGTTTAGGTACTTCCCCCTCTTCATTTGTGAATACTGAGCAAAAATATTTGTTTAGTATCTCTGCCTTTTCACAGTCACACTCTGCCCCCCCCCACACCCTTAATTAAGCCTCACAATCCCTCACTTGGTCTTCCTTCACTCCCTGATGTATCTACAAAAGGTTTTATCCTCCTTCTTAACTGTACTGGCTATGTTTTCCTCAGTTTGGGCCTTTGCTGTTCTGACTGCCTTCCCAACTTTCTTTTGCTTTAGCTGATACAATTCTCTGTCCTGCTCCTTCTGTGATTCCTTGTACTTCCGGAATGCTTTCTTTTTCTCCCTAACCTTCCCTGCCACCTCCTTTGAGAACCATAGTGGTTTCTTACATCATTTTGTTTTGTTTATTTGCTTCACACAAAGGCCCATAAAAATCTGCCTCCCCGTCAAGGGTGTATTCATCTGCTCTTGACCAAGCAGAAATCTGTCAAGTTTTCCCTGAAAGATTTCAAATGTTTCTGATTCAACTATATCCCTGGGCATCCTATTCCAATGAGTAATTATTCTCTGGGTAAAAAGGTGTCTTCTTTGGTTTTTCCTCAGCTGGGACAATTTTAACTGCTTATTGTGGCTTCTGAGGTTAAAATTTTTCTCTGCTGGTACTAGACCAAGGCTTTCCGTCATCTCATTGTCATTAAAAGTTCGTAACATGAAAAGTAAGTCCCCCCAGTTCTACGTAACTTCAAGAGATATAGTCCCAGTATCCCAAGCCTCTCCTCATAGGTCCTGTATTTCAACCCTGTTACCATCTTTGTAAGTTGCCTTTGAACCCTTTCCATTAATGTTCTTTACCAGGTAGGGGCTCCACAGTTGACTACAGTAATCTAAATGTGGTCTAACTAGATTTTTATGTAGGGGTAAAAGACAAGCTCTATGTCTAATTATGAAATATTTCCTAATAGCCCCCAGTATTCTATTCACTCTTTTTACAGTTGTTGTGCATTGATTTGAAATGGAGAAATCTTTGCTGATAATAATACCTAGATCTTTTTTGTTCTGTACTCTATTCAACTTGGTATTGTTCAACAAGTACTCATGTTCTATGTTGTTTGTGCCAAGGTGCATGACTACACACTTTTCAGTACTAAACTCCATCTTGATTTTTACTGCCCATTCTTGTAGTTTACTGAGATCGTCTTGTAATTGTTCGGCTTGTTCTCTACTAGAAAGTTCCATACAGATTTTAGTGTCATCAGCAAATTTTAGACATTCACATTTGATGTCTTCCCCAGGGTCTAGCATAAATAAGGAGAAAAACAGTGGGCTCAGTACTGATCCCTACGGCACACAGCTGGAGACTCTACCACCTGATGACAAGTGACCCCGATTCTAACCCTTTGCCTGCAATTTACCAGCCAGTTGTTTACTCATTTTATTATTTTCTGATTTAAGTGGAGAGAAAACATATTTTTTAAAAGTATATCTTGTGGTACTTTATCAAACGCCTTTTTGAGATCCAAATAGATCACATCCACTGGCTTTGTTTGGTTCAAGAGCTGGCTAACTCAATTGTAAAACACCAACATATTTGGCAGGCATGAATTTTGTTTTCTGAATCCATGCTGTTACTTGTCCATCAATCACCTAATTTGCATTTCAGATTCTAATTTATTTCTAATAAGTGATTCCAAAATTTTACCCAGAATAGACATAAGGCTGATTGGTCTATAGTCACCTACACCAATGTGACACTCTAGCACTGTGCTAGCAGCACACATATACTGCCAGGGCTCACATACACAACAGGATGAACAGTAAAAGGATCAGAAAAACACACATTCACAGAGGCCATGTGTTGGACAGGTACCCAATGGAGGGGGCACACACATGAATATAGCCAGGCAGCAGGGTGGTCCATCCCGACACTGCACACACTCTGATGGCACGTATACAGAGAGCCGCATGTGCAGTGTCACTGAGGAGGGCCAGGGAGATGTCACACACATAGCTGTGCAGTACACACAGGTCATACAGTGACACGGTGGCATGGAACAATAGGAATGGCTGGCAAGCAACAGCCAATAGCAAACACTGGACAGCAACATCAGACATCCACGGAGAGTGGTGGAGATGACACAGGGCCATTGTTGTGTGGAGTGGCACCACCACACACAGTGCCTGATACAACACACCATGGCAGCCCACCACCACCATCATGTGCATGCCACAGTCTGCACCAGGCAGGGATATGCCTTTCCCCACACACAGGGGATGCCCATTGCCAGATGGACCTGGGCACAACACAGATCCATACCAGAACCGAATTGCATCACAGTGGCATAGCATGAGGGCATAGCACCGAAGCAATGTGTGACATGAAGTATACAAGGTTGACAGGGGGTGGATATTGACCACTGGACATCAGCAGAGTAATGCAGATATATGTTGCACAGCACAGGAGGCATGTTGAGTGGTGCAGGAAAACACACATGCCAGTGACCAGACAACAGGGGGACTCTCAGCACTAGGTGTCACGTGTCCATGGCCATGTGGTGTAGACTGAGTAGGTGGTAGAGGTATTCTGTGACTATGTCCAGACACACGAAACATTGCAGAATCCACTGGGGATGTCAGCAGTGCAGAACCAGCCAAAAGTACACCACTGCTACCACACACGTGCATTGCAGATGTTGCAGGTACATGCCCACACTGCATGCCACAGACCACAGTGGGCTGAGAGGATCCCCCATAGGGTTACCACCTTTTAAGAAGCCCAAAGCAGGACATTTCTTACTGAAACATGATTTTTCACAGGAGAATCTGTAACCTTGACCAGTGCAAGACACTTGTTTTCTCTAAATAATCAAAATTATGACTAAGTGTTGTAGTTTTTTAGTTGTTTCTAGTGTTTCTTATCCTTTTAAGATATTTTAGTTAAGGTATTGTAGTTTTCTGCAACATTTTGAGGAAAGTTGGACAATATTGTTTTCTTCTAGAAGGTCAAAACATGCAGCATTTTTTATGTTTTTTTTGCAGGACACAGCTGCCCAAATCAGGACTGTCCTGCGAAAATCAGGACAGGTGGTAACCCTAATCCCTTATGACCCCAACAGCCACACAACCATGGGCAAGTGTGTGCATGAGCCCGGTGCAGTGCACATCAAGCAGAAAAGGGACACAGCATGTGGCATGTGGTCTACGCAATGTGCCTGCATGAATTGTGTGCGGTGGACCTGTGTAGGGGATGGTGGCACAACACAGCTATGTACCATATTGCCACAGCGGACATGCCATGTGGTACAGGTCTAACTAAACATGTGAACAGTATTGTTAGCATGATAGTACACATGGGCCTACATGGTGGACATCAGGGTGTTGACAGATACAATGGATGGGTCAGCTGCACCCCATGCATGCATACACCATGTGCTCATACATGTGTTGAACCAATGACCACAGTGGGTGACACATGGTGGCTATGCTGGACATGATGGGCATGGCACATACAATAACACATGCAGACTCACCTGATAGCCTGCATGGCAACACCCTGGCCATGCCTTGCTGTCAGGCCTTTCTCCTTCTCTTCGCCTCATGCCTACAGGCATCCCTACATGCCTGCTGGACAGCCTCCTTGTCTGCAATGGAAAAACAATGACAAAGGCACAATCAGCATCATGCAGTAGCACATCTGTCATCACCTATACCCATAAACAATGCAGGAATGTGAACAACAACCATACACTGATGAGTGAATGAATGAATGAACCCCCACCTGTAGCTGGTATACAGTGTACCACTGCAGGGGCATGATATAGTGTTGTACAGTGCCCCCCATTACCAGGGACCACATACTACAGCAATGGGCAATGGTACAAGTCAAACACAGGTGCACCATGGTAGCTGTGCGACACCATACAATGGGCCTCCAACCACGTGCTGTGTGTGCTTGGTACAAGGCAGGTGTTCCATGGACCATGGCCCATGGGGACAGGTGCCATAGCTGGCATCCAGCCCAGGGTGCACCACCAGTGTGCGGCATAGGCATTCAACACACGGGACAGATGCTGTATCAAGTGGGTCTCCCCATGCAGCCTGCAATGGACAGCCATGTCTGCACAGTGGCAACCACATTGTATGTCCCACACTGGACTGTGTGGCACTGCTGTAGGCAGCCATATGCTAACACTGTTGGGCCACAGTGGACACACTGCACTGTTAGGGGTCACTATCATGGCCATGTTCCCACAGGGATGGTGGACAGTCAATCATCAGCATGTCATGAATGGATAAAGGCCCACATAGCTGTGGCAGTGGGCTGCCCAAATGCCCCTTGCTGTCCAATGCCCCCCATGGCCATGTCTGCCACCCACATGCATGCAGCACTGCATGTCTTCTGTGGCACACCAGGATGTGACAGAGCACAGTGAGACCATACCTGTTGCCACTGTACCCCAAGACTGCAGCACAGACTATGGCACAGATAAATAAATACATTGGTAATGTCACCTTGATGGTCCTAGCACTGGGTCCAGGCCACACCGTGGACACTTGCTGACCACATATGTTGGCTATAAACATGCAGCCTTTTGCTATGCCATGTCACATGACACACGGGTCCATGGGGGGTGCATTACAGGCTACAACCATGACACACTGTGCCATGCCATGCCACATGCCAGCACCCCCTGACATACATGGCCACGTGGATATATGGTGCCCAGCAGGGGGACAGTGGTAGACGGCCATGCCAGGATGTGGCATATTCATGTACCAAGTCCTGTTTTGGGGCCTGTTGCACATGGCAGGCTGCATGCATGGGTGCAATGGACAATGGAAGCAAATGTCAGACATGCAATGGTACACTGCACAACAGCCATGCCACTCAATGCCATGGCCACACATTGCACCATGGCCATGGCTAACACAGATGTGCTGCACAGGCATGCAGGCTGTACACCATTCCCCTTGCATACCTGTACACTGCACACAGCATACCTTGTGCAAGTGCACATTTGCAGGTAATACACAGCACCATGTCAGCCTCTGTTGGCAGGTGTTGCCTGCAGTAGTATGGACATGGGCCTGTGCTGCTGTGCACAAGCACACTATAGGGGGTGGGCCCAAACAGTGGTGGCCCCAACAGACTGCAGTGCATCACAGTGTACTACATGAGATATCCACTATGGATGCATACCACCATCTACACTGGAAAGTGTCGGCCACAGGCACAACCCTGTAATGTTACAACAACCTTATTGGCACACAGTCACATGGGTTACATACCTGGGCACACCATGGCATGGAGTCTGTCAAGCCATGCTCTGTCCTGGCATCCAAGGTCCTCATATATATGGTAGTGCTATTCCCCAGACAGTGGGATGCCAGTTTTCTTGCTGAGGCAACCGGCAATGTTTGCCTACACTAGTGTGCAGGCGACCGCCAACTCCTCCAACCTGAAGAGCTGGCCCTCCCTGGGGACTGCCAGTGCCACCCGGTTGACCAGCTCAACCTCCTCCCACCTCTGGAAGTGCTGGCTGTTGGTTGTGCTGCAGCTGGCTCATACCATTTTTGAAACAGTTGCAGCAGGATCTCAGTACAGTGCACATTTCTGCAGGCCTCTGTCTCATGCCCATAGTGTGATTGGGCAAACTCGGTCATCCACATGCTGCTGGTGCATGCACCATAGCAATGAACAATAGGGCTTCAATGGCACATTACTGGACATGCGTGGTAGCATCTTGCCATGTGGAAAACATAGGTTGTACCCCTACAACCACATACTGTATGTGTGGCAGTGCTGTGATGCCATCTTGTGAAGGGCCTCTGATGCCACAACCCCAGCCATCCATACCATGCAGGTCAAGGCCGATGTGCCATAGACACCTGTTGTGTATGTGCACTGTGCAGTTGCATAGATGTGATACAGCAACACTGACATCAGTGGGCTGCGCCCGCATGATGCAGTGCCATATAGTGGATATTGTGCATCCGCCTGTGGAAATGCTCCATGGGGTTCTGTAAAACTCATGGAAATGTGTGATATAAATCAAGATGCGCATCTTTGCAATATTCAGCCAAGACATTCAAATAGCCTTATTGCACACTCAGTGCCCAATCCACACATTTGCATCTCATTACTGGAATGTATTCAGCTCATTTACATGCACTGTGCTTTAAGTGCAGCCCTGCACCACCCCTCTGCACAGATGACCGAGAGGCACTGCAGCAATGAATGTAGGATGTCTGTTATGTTACTTTGTGTCTGTCCTTGAATTGTACATGTTTTTTTATCACACCACTGTTGTTGTAACTGGGCCTATCACTGTATGTTTGTTCCACAAGCACCAGTATGGATTCTGAGAAAGGAAGACGGAGACAACATCCAAACTTTACATCAGACAAGCTGAAGTCCCTCACTGAAGCCTATGTGCTGCAGAAAAAGCTCTTGAGTAGGAGGACTGGGACCCTGAAGGAATGGGAACAGAGCTCTAGGGAGGTGGCAGAGGCTGTTAATGCACGGGGGAGTGTAACCGTACCCCCAAGGAGTGCATCAAGTGTATTAATGGCATCCGTCACCATGCCAAGGATCAACGGGCCTAGGCCCATGCTTCCCATCAGGCAACCAGTGGCAGACCCTCCAAAGTCTACCATGACACCGTAGGAGACACTGATTGTCACCACCCTCAGCCAAGTAGCTGTGGAGGATGTTCCCAGTGGCATGTTAGATACAGGAGGTCGACCATCACTGCACTGTGATTATGCATGTCACAGGTCGTGTCCAGTCCTGCATGTGGCATTGACAGTCTGTGTCTGGTATGGCATTCATTCTTTGTAGCACAGTGTGGCTACAGAGCTGCAGACACTGTATGGGTGTGCATGCCAGGGGTGTGGGCTGGTATATTCACTGTACACAGTTGTATACAGTTTTGTTGAGTGCCTGTCCCAACCATATGCCTTTCTGTTTATGTTAACATTCACATGTGAGTCTGTGTTGTACCACAGGTTACTGGGTGGTGTGTCTGTTTCAACCGCTATAGTATAGGGGGTGGATATGTCTACAGCCTGTGTAGAGGTTAGAGGGGTCATCTGACAATGTCTGTGTATTTGTATTGGGGCTTCATTGGGTGGGATGTGTACAGGATTGAAAGGGAAGGGGCAGCGGGTGGTGGGTTTGTGTCCACTATAGCATTATCTGGCTACAACCCTGATGCATGACACACCCTCTATGTGCATCCTAGCATGTCTGCCATGTGTCCTGCTCACATTGTCATGCCAGTGTATTTCACCACCTGCACAACTGTTACATGCATGTGCACCTACCTGTGTATGTTATGGCTATGTTGTCATGGCCATGCAGACCTAACCATGATCTCCCCTGTTTCCACAGTACCATCATATCTTCAGACAGGTGGAGCTCTATGGGTACAGCTGCACGGACAGTGGGGAAACATATGTGGCCACAGTGATGGCCAGTGTGGTGGTCACCATTGTGGACCCACACACAAAGAGGGAGGATGGTGATGATGTTGATGATGCCATCTTCCAGTCCACTGAAGCATACCTAACACCCCTGGATGTGATCGCCACTGACTCTGATGATGATGATATCACCCAGGTCAACAGTATCATCCCCAATACGGCCACCCATGTTTCTCAGACAGATACCACACATGCTGCATATGCCACCAGCAGCCATTCAGGGCTGACCCCTGCAGAGCAGATGGGCCACCACTTGCAGTCGGCCATTGCACAGGTTGAGGGCATTATGTTGTGGCTTGCTGAGGTGCAGCTGGGGGGCACTGCTGCCCTGCGATGGGGTACTGGTGACCAGCCACAGCTTGACCAGCCACATGTTCAGTCAGCCCCAGCACACACTGTGGGTATACACGCCACATCCTCAGTTCTCCATTGGCCAGCTGTGGCCTCCCCATGCAGCCTGCAAGCAGCTGTTCCTCAACCAAACCTCCACACACCCAGCAGCAGGATCACAAGGGCTCAGGAGGATATCCCTCCCCATACAGCCCACAAGCAACTGTACCCCAAACGGACCCCCTACCTGTCCAGCAGGAGGGTTACAAGGGCTCAGGAAGATAGCCCTCCCCTTACAGCCCGCAAGGTACAGCAGCGGGCTCATGTGGTTTGGCACCACTTCTTTTTACTTTCAAACAAAGAACTCTCAAACAAAGGACTCTGCATCAGCTCAGCCGCTAAGTGCATTTTAAATTTATTAATGTAATCATTTTCATGGCTGTTGCCAGTCAATGCCTTTGGAATCTCAGTAGCACATTGTACCGCATTTTTGTACTGCATTTTACAGCACTATCTAACTTATTTCTGTTTGTATCCAGTGTTACTTATATTAGGTTTAGTCGGACTCCACTGATAGAATTTATCTTACCATGCCTGTGCTCTGTAGGCAGCTGCTGTTCCTGACTCTGCATTCTGCTGTTTCACTTGTTAAAGTCCACACCCCTCAAACTGCTGCTTATCTCTTCTTCTCTACAGCAACTATGCCCCAAAAGGACCCCCATCTGCTCAGCAACAGAGTCACAAGGGCTCAGTAAGATAGTCCTCTCCAATACAGCCTGCAAGGTACAGCAGCCGGCAAATCTCTTACTGTGCCTGTGCTCAGTAGGCAGCTGTTGCTCCGGATTCTCCATTCTGCTGTTGCAATCATGTTACTCTCCAAGCCCCTCTAACTGCTGCTTATCTCTTCTTCTCCACAGCAGCTGTACCCTAAATGGACCCCCACCTGCCCAGGAGCAGGGTCACCAGGATTCAGACTCAGGGTGCACCTACCTGTTCTCCTAGCGCACCATTCTCCCACTCCTCTCTGTCTTGTCATCCCCCTCGAACTACACATTCATTGTGTAAATTATTTCTCTTTAGTCTGTGTGCACTATATTGTCAGAATTGTACATTACTATTGTTCCCACTTGTGTCCTACAATTTTATTCCAAATTGAATTTGTCTAACTCTAAGAATGACTGTAACAATGTTTTGTTGTACTGTTCTGTATAACCGCTGTTATTACCACTGTAAACATTTGATTTCTCTCTCCCCCCTCACCCAGGACACACCTAGAAATTTGTAGCTTACTCAGTGTGCTTTTCCTGGCAAAAATGTTAAATAAATAAACAAACTTCTGGTAGGTGCATCCACCATCTGGTGTAAACCATTATTTAGCAGCACATTCATGAAATACTTTTCTTTGGAGTTTGTTGTTGTAAGATCACTCCACTTTATACCTGGAGACTGAACTCATCCAGCAATAATATGTTCCCACGTTGGACTAGTTGTGAGATACTTTGTATTAGGTCTAAATAGTCCTGTCCAGCCCTATCAGGGGAACAATAGCACACTTCTCTCATTAGTCGTTATTTTTTTCCCCCATTTCTGGAAATCTCAGTCCACAATATTTCCAGTTTATTTTCTGTACAGTAGGTGTATGGTTCTTTAAAATATTGCTTACAGCATGGTTTCTGATGTATAATGTGGCGCCTCCTCCCTTTCTGTCAGAGCTATCATTTTGATAAGATTTTATATCCTTGGATGTTTGTACTCCAGCCTGACTGTTCTGTCCACCATGTTTCGGTGATTGCTGCTATGTTGTTCTGTTTTTCTTCCATTACTAATTCGAGTTCTGTTTTTTAAGGATGTTTTAGGCTTCTCGCATTAACAGACAATATGATGAGTCCATGTTTTTTTTGTGTTTATTTTTTGTTGTACTCCCTGCTAGACCTCCATATCTGTCCCTTCTCCCCTCTTTCTTCAGTTTAAATGATCTATGTTTATGTTACATAGATACATAGACAGTGTCGGCAGATAAGGGCCTATGGCCCACCCAGTCTGCCCATTTGAGCTTGTAAGTTCAGTTTATGTTTTCCTAGAAGTCTGTTGCCCCTTACCCCTGACCTCCAGAATTCCTTTATGTCTATCCCATGCATTCTTAAATCCCATGATTGTTTCAGGCCCCCACCACTTCCTCTGGCAGGGTGTTCCACTTGTCCACCACCCGTTCTGTGAAGAAATTCTTCCTCATGTTTCCTCTGAATCGTCCTCCCTCCAGCTTCATCCCATGCCCTCTAGTCCTGGAACATCTTTTTTGCTTAAAAATAATGTATTCCTGCACCCTCTGCCTCCTTGTAAGATACTTGTATGTCTCTATCATATCCCCTCTATCCCTCCTCTCCTCCAGGGAGTACATGTTCAGTTCCTTCAACCTGTCCTCATAGGACTGGTGATGCAATCCATGTACCATCTGTGTTGCCCTCCTCTGAACCTTCTCTACCCTGTCTATGTCCTTATGTAGGTAAGGTCTCCAGAACTGTACACTGTTCTACAGGTGGGGTCTCACTAGTGTCTTGTATAGTGGAATTATGGCCTCCCTTTTCCTGCTGGTGATGCCCCTGCCTATACATCCCAGCATCCTATTTGCTTTACCTGCTGCCTTGTCACATTG
The DNA here is from genome assembly GCA_016271365.2 of Neoceratodus forsteri. Classification (NCBI taxonomy): domain Eukaryota; kingdom Metazoa; phylum Chordata; order Ceratodontiformes; family Ceratodontidae; genus Neoceratodus; species Neoceratodus forsteri. The sequence goes on along the minus strand of CM057450.1, from coordinate 649,834,327 downwards.
TTTCCCTACCTTGAGTTCATCAGAGATGATAACCCCAAGATCCCTTTCCTGCTTGGTGCACGCTATATCCTCACCCCCCAACTGATATATTGTGCCAGGGTTTTTGTGCCCCATATGCATTATCTTGCACTTCTTTGCATTGAATTTCAACTGCCAAACCCCTGACCATTCTTCAAGTTTCTGCAGGTCCCCTCTCATTCTGTCTACACCCTCTGGTGTGTCTACTCTGTTACAGAGCTTTGTGTCATCAGCGAACAGTGAAATTCTGCCTTCTAGGTCCTGCGCAATGTCACTGATGAAGATGTTGAATAGGACTTGTCCCAGCACTGTACCAAAAGATGTTACCCAGGAGTCTACTTCCCTTTTCTGCTTAGGTGCAGACCATCCTGACTGAACAACTTTCTTTTCCCACGAAAGGTGTCCCATGTTTTAATACATTTTATTTTATTTTCCAGGCACAATTCCATCAGCCTGTTGTTCAGACTTATAATTGTTTTATTGCTTCCTGAACGTACTCTAGGTACGAGCAATATCTCAGAAAATATAGCCTTACAATTGTTCTCGTCTAGTGTTTCGATTAGGGCCTTGATATTACTTACAATTTCTTCTTCCTGTTGCTTTCCCACATTGTTTGTGCCGGCATGAATTAACACTAACAATTCTGCATTTGGTGGTTTTATTAAATGTGGCAGCATATTGGGGGCTATGCACAAAAGTGTGTAAACAAAGCAGCAAACCAACTCACCTGTCATATGCACCATATGCAGCCCTGGACAGGTGCAGGGTGTGCAAATGCATGATCACAGGCCCCCACAGGGTGCCTTTCTGTGACCCACCCCCCAACATGCAACCGCACGGGTCTGGATCAGGGATACACTGGAGTGAGTTGTGGGATGTGCCTGACCAGGGTCCCAGTGCGGATCATCTGCTGTGTCCATGCTGTGGATCCTCAGAAGGTGCAAACCCCAACCTTTGGTAACCTACAGATACAGTAGATGCCCAAATAGCTGCCACCAGCCTACCCAACCAGCCCAGTGGGCAGGGGCAACAGTGTGGCAGGGGTCCTGGTGCTATTGCCAGATGGTGTTAATTGGGGGTACGTAACACAGTAGGGTCCCCGTTGTGTACCCTGGCCCTGCACTCCATGCCACCTACACTCCTTTGTGAACAGTGCAGAGTGTGGACACATCCCCTGGCATGCCTCTGGTGTGAAGCAGAATGATTGGTTGGAGGATCTTTTTTATTTATTTATTTATTGTATTCTAGGAATTAATACCTTTGAGCCAAGGCTCTTTTACAAAGGTCCCATGTCAAATTAGGTACAAACAATAGGGTTACAATGGGGCTTGTGCAAAGGCCATGAATGCCGCCAGACTCTACTGGACCCCCGCTACATGGCATTCCCACTGTAGGATTGCCTACACGCCCCACATGTGTGGCTCATAGGTGTTGTGCATAGGGCCCATTGTGAATATCACTTAGCATTACCCCTGAAAAGCTATTTGTGGTACCATTTTCCTTGTTACCCTTTGCCACGTATCTATTGGTACATTTAATTATAGAGTCCCCAAAAACATATATTTGTTTTGGGGGATCTTCTTTGATTTCATTTTTTTCCTTTTCCTTATTTAAAGGTTCACTTCCTGGGTTTCTTACCACGGTTGCCTTTTTATTACTCATTAAGTTTGGTAGTTGCAGTTGCAGTGTCAGTAGCACAGCAGTTAGCACACTTGCCTCTGAGGCTGGGAGATCAGAGGGTTGTCAGAGCAGAGGGCTGTGTGTTCAGTTCCCACACATAGCACTTGGGTTGCTATCCCAACACTAAAACTGTAGTGCATCATGAAGGGGGTGCTGCACTTCTGAGGTGCTGTCTTTCAAAAGAGACTTTAAACCAAGGTCCCATCTGCCTATTCAGGTGAATGTTAAAGATACTATGGCACTTGTCGAAAAGAGCAGGGGAATTTTTTATTAAAACTGAAAAATCACATCCAAACAAAGTAAAAACTCTACATGTTATAATGCACATGAAAACATAAAAAGAAAATTGAACAGACATGACATAAATTAAAAAACAAATCCAAAAGAGAACACCATGAAGCAGCAGATCCAAACTTCAGATGTGCAGCACTTCAGAAGGCAGCCAACCTTACAGCAAACAAAACTCCACGAGGAGAAATGTGCAACCATGCCTCACCCACCGGTAAATTACAAACCTTTGTCATGGAGACAAAGCACAGAACACAGTCCACAGGAAACTTTTTCCAGTATATTTAGCAGAGGACTGCAATTTTATTCCGATCATAGTCTTCCACATAAAAAAATTACAAATCATAAAAAGGTGAGTTGGAACTCTGGAAGACAAACACCCCTAGCACCTCGACTCTCGCAAGTCTTCAAAGGGGGTAGTGCATTCAAACATTCAAGCCATTTTAAACATTGAACTCATTAATATTTATGAGCTACTTAGCTCCAATTTTAAAGTGCAATTACATATTAAATTTCCACTTTTCTATAGGGAAAAAATAATAAAAAAGAAAATAGAAAACAAGCAAAAGGGGAAGACAGAAGAGAAAAGAGGGGAAGGGGAAAAAGGAGGGAGAGGGGAAAAGGAAGAGGAGAAGGGATATAAAGAAAAGAAAAAGGGGAAGAAAAAGTGAAAAAAGAGGAGGGAGAAAGGGGAAGGAGAGAAGGGATATAAAGAAGGAAAAACAGGATGAAAAAGTGAAAATAGAGAGGGGAATGAAAAGGGAGGGGGAAGTTTCTTTTGGGGGGGAAGGGAGAGGAAAAGGAAAAAGAAAAAAGAAGCCAAACCAACAATATGCACATATCAGCATCACTAATCTCTAAAGCTGAAGTTTAATTAAAACCTGATGATGCAGCTGTTGTATATTGTTCTTATTTCTATTTCAAGCACATTTATTGCACATTTATAGATTCCAGGATGGTAATCAATTTAAAGTTCTAGGTTCAACTGTATCCTATTAAAGAAAGGAGAAAGAACATGAGAAAACAGATTAATTTGTGAACACTACTAGTCTTAAATATATAAAACCAAATGGCTATCAGTTCAACTTGGGGTTCTACAACAAAATATTGAATTTCCAGTAACTTCCCTTATAATTTCAGAAAAGGTTTAACTTCCCATTTTCATTCAATCCATTTGTTTTAATACAATCCACTTTAAAAATTCACATACACTCCTGTCTCAGTGGTTTGTTTGATCTGTCACCTCCCAGGGGCAATGGTGACACATATTCCATTCCCATAAATCTTAAGTTACTGGGTGATGAACCATGGAATCATGCAATTGGGATGCCCACTGGTGTATCTTGCCGATCATGACTATGGATCTAATATGTTCTTGGATCCTTTGTTATAATGGTCTTATAGTCTTTCCAATATATTCTAAATTGTAAGTACACCAAAGGGCATAAACCACGTATGGGGTATAACACGTGATAAGTTCCCTTATTTCCATTTTCTTACATTGTTCCTTAGGATGGATAAACGTTTTTCCAGTACTCCTATATTTACACACATTACATCTTTTGCATGTAAAAAATCCACTTGTTCTCTTAGGGAGCCATGTACTTCTCTCAATGTTTTCCATCTTCTTTTCTCTACTGTGTACCACTCTGTCTTTAATAATGTTAGTCCTAGAGAAGGTAACACGGGGTTTAGAACCCACTGCCCTCCCCACTAGTTCATCTCCCAGTAAGATTGGCCAATTATGGAATACGTAGCAGCTGACTAAATGGGATGGATCTCTTTAAATTAGGGGAATGGGCACTATCAGCATGTAGCAGTGAATTTGTGGCTGTCTCCTTCTCTAAAGTTTTTGTTCTGATGTAACACTTATTACCACCATCAATGTTACTACACAAGCTAAGATCAAAATAATCCAGACTTCTTCGATCAAATGTATAAGTAAATTTCAAATTTAAGTCATTTCGATGTAAGTAATCAATAAAGTCATGGGCTTCAATTTCATCACCTTTCCAGATACAAATGATATTGTCAATAAAACAATACCATTTTATCATTTTCTGGAAAAACAGGTTTTCTGTCTCACTAAACACTTTTTTCTTTTCCCAACTACCTAGAAAAAGACTGGCATAGATGGGTGCCATATAGGCACTCAAAACTGTGCCACATATCTGTTCAAAGAAGGCTCCTTCGAATTCAAAATAATTGCGTGTTAATATAAATTCTAAAGCACAGAGAATAAATTCTATTGGTATATCATCAGTTTCCTTATACAATTCAAGATGTCCCCTCATGGCCCTTAAGTCATCTTCATAATGTATACTAGTATATAACGATTCTATGTCAATTCCCAACCAACAATATTCATCTTTCCATTCAAAATTGCTAAGCTTTCTTAATAGGTCAGAGGTATCCTGAGTATGTGAGGTAAGATTAAAAAGGTTGTAGAAAGAAATCTACAAATCTGCCCAAATTCTGAGTTAATGAACCTACCTCTGAAGCAGTAGGATGCCCTGGAGGTTTCTCTTTGTTTTTATGCACTTTTGGTAATGCATAAAAACTGGGCACCATAGGGAATTTTTTCCATATAAAACCAAATTCTGCTTCAGAAATGTGTGCTTCAGAGACTGCCTCTCTAAGAAATGAACTCAATCATTTCCCATATTCAGTAGTTGGATTCAAAGGGAGCTTTTTATAATATGCCTCATTCAGTAATAGATCATTAACCATTCCTTTATAGATCTCTTTACTCATGATTACAATATTACCCGCCCTTATCGGTGGGTCTTATTACAATAGTAGTGTCACGGCATATTTTATTCAAAGCTTCTCTTTGCGTCCAACTAAGATTCTGTTACTTAGGGGCAGTATCATTGTCTAAAAGGCTAAACATTTGTTTAGTTACCATCTTTTAGTAAACACTTAAAGTATTGTTATATGCCTTGGGGCAGAATTCAAAAGTCGGGCAAAATAAATATTTTCTTAACTTCTTAAAGTCCTGCCCTACATCAGACATTTCATTACCTACAGTTTCAGAGTTGTTGTCATTCAATATCTCCTCCTGTTCCAATAGAAGACCTTCAAGAATGTCCATATCTTGTCTAAAAATTCATTTCCCCAGTAGTGGGATTAGAACCCATATGCCCTGTAGGCTCAAATTTATCCCCAGTCACCATATCCAAATTAGTTTCCAAGACACCCTGTCCAGCTTCAATGAGCTCTATCACTTGCAGCAACTAATCCAGATCCAGATCATCAGGAAAATATATAATTTGTATATTGTTAAACCCCATGTTCCTACTAATTGTGTCCTCTTCAAAGAAAGATTCTTCCTGGTTCTCTTTCAGAAAATGTAGCTTCAGGTGTAGCTTTCTAAAAAACTTTTGTAAGTCCACAAATGTCTGAAAATGATTAACATGTGGAGTAGGAATAAAATGGGGTCCCTTCTTTAATACAAATTCTTCATGTACATCTAAACTTCTGTTAGAGATGTTTAGTATCTGGAAGTTACATCTCATCTCCTTTCCCTCAAAATGCATTCTGTTCCCATGTTTGTTCTTGTGCCCTTCCCCACATTTTCCTCTCCTTGTTTTCCTTTGTCTCTTTCTGTTGGGGCAGAGTGCTTCACTCCTGCCCCTTCCCTTCCCTCTTCCCCCTTCCCTCCCCCTTTTCCCTTCCCTTTTGCTTGTTTTCTGTTTTCTTTTTTATTATTTTTTCCCTTTAGAAATGTGGAAATTTACTCTGGGTTATCGGGGGTCAGAGGGGAGGAGGAGGATCGAGCATCCCAATGGATGTTCTCCTCCTCCTCCTCCTGGGGTGGGTTCCTGGGGTGCTTGGAGCTTCTAACGCACTGGCACTGGTGGAAGCATGGATACCGGAGCACCAGGCAGCTCTTCAGAGTCAGGGTGGGGAGGATGTTGTGGGCATTTGACAACAGCATGCATTAGCATGCCGTCTGTCTGGACAACAGTCCTCTATGCCGATGCCCTCATGGGAGGAGGGACCAAGGGAAGGAATGCGGAAAAACACCTGCTCAGGCTAGGATGACAACCAATCCCAGCCCCGATCACATACCCCCAGGCAGACCCCACTGTGCAGGCTCTCTGGAGAAAAGAGGAGCAAGGCAGGGAGACAACGGAATAAGCCTGGCACTCTGGGGCAGATGCCATGGGAGAGATTATGGAGATTGTTCGGTCCGAAGGAGTGGACCAAGTGGGCAGTAAGGAGGGGATAAAAAGAAAGTACAAAAAAAAAGGAAAGAAAAGTGGAAATTTAATGTGTAATTGTACTTTAAATTTGCAGCTAAGTAGCTCATAAATATTAATGAGTTCAATGTTTAAAATGGCTCGAATGTTTGAATGTGCTACCCCCTTTGAAGACTCACGAGAGTTGAGGCGCTTGGGGTGTTTGTCTTGCAGAGTTCCAACTCACCATTTTATGATTTTTAATTTTTTATGTGGAAGACTTTGATCAGAATAAAATTGCAGTCCTCTGCTAAATATATTGGAAAAGGTTTCCTGTGGACTGTGTTCTGTGCTTTGTCTCCACGACAAAGGTCTGTTATTTACCAGTGGGTGAGGCACGGTTGCACACTTCTCCTTGTGGAGTTTTATGACATGAATTAATGATACTATCATGCATTTAACAGGATATCCAGTCTAAATCATACAGTATTAATGCATACTGAAAACATAAGTAACCACAGCCCCTTCCCTCCCCCCACTTTTACCCATCCACCTTGTAACAATATACAAAACCTGTTGTAGATCACACTAAAGATAAACAAAAGAAAACAAAGAAATCTTAATATGATCCTATATATTAAATGACATTGTACTGTTATTCACAAATTCATTAAGAAAGCCTCATGCAGAAATTCATCCTCTCTATTAACACAACCATTTGAAAGCATCCCAACATGTATGCCACAGTTGTCTGTTTAGCTGCCTATAATCCAGTTGCTTCAGCTCTTGCAAATCCTTCTGAATAAACTGAATTAATTAGCCAGCCCAGTGGCACTGAGGGTTGAGGCGCTGGATGCCATACCTCGTGCCACGCCGGTGGCCCGGGTTCAGGAACGAGCCCGGGCCGCTGGGTGTTGGCGGGGGGGGGGGAGAGAGATTGAGTGTCTGCAGAACTGTTCTCTCTTCCCGGGGAGGGGAGGGGGAAAAGTGCTCGCTCCTGGAGTGACCTCTGGTGGGCAGCCAGGGGCACTCAGCGTGGCGACGCAGTGGATGCGCTGGGGTGGAGTTTGCAGCTCTACGTTGCTTTGCTTGCTGCACTCCGAGGGGACAAGAAAAATGCCACAAAAGAGCCTCACACCCTTTGGTGAGATGACGGTGGCCCAAGGGACTCTGCGCACATCCCAAATGCCGGCCCAACACACCCAGGATCATCCTCCACCCCCCGACCTGACGACTGATCAGGTAGGCACTTCACACTTAAGGAGCCACCACCATGGAGGGTGGAATCAGCCCTGGAGTTGGTACTGGGGATTGAGCCTGCCTGGGGTCGTTCGGGGGAAGGAATCATGGGAGAGGTGAGGGTTCAGGCTGGGGGTAGGGCGGCTGTCATGTGGGTACTCCTGAAGGAAGCCCGAAGAGTGTGTGAAGAGATAAAGTTAAAAAAAAAACTGAATTAATTCTACCTGTGAAATTGTTCTTGTTAATGTATGAGTCTGCACTGTACCTGTCAAATCCAGTAGACTAGGGTCGCCATAAACACTCTTACAGAGCTGGTGGCTGCAGCTCAGGAAGTCAGCCACCCGCCCTCACCACCTCCACCAGCCACCCTAGGAGCTCCTGAAGCCAGATATCGGCCCCCGAATGGGCCCGTCTCTGCCTCCAGAGCGGCCGTGACTCAGGAAGCCAGCTGCCTGCCCTCACCACCTCCACCAGCTACCCTAGGAGCTCCTGAAGCTGGATCTTGGCCCCCGAGATTGGCCCACCTCTGCCACCAGAGTGGCCGCGGCTCAGGAAGCCAGCCACTTGCCCTCACCACCTCCACCAGCCACTCTAGGAGCTCCTGAAGCTGGATCTCAGTCCCCAAATGGGCCCACCTCTGCCACCGTAGCGGCCGTGGCTCAGGAAGCCAGTCACCCACCCTCACCACCTCCACCAGCTGCCCTAAGAGCTCCTGAAACCGGGTAAGATTGCAGACCCGACCAGGACAGCTCTGTGATGCCTCCATTGGCTACAGAGGTTTGCTACCACCTCCGATTGGACTAGGCTTTTATGCCTCTGCCTGGAATTGATCTGGCTTGTAAACACAGATTCTGGGCTACTGCGCCCATTGAAAAGCATTGCAAAGTGCCTCATTTTTGGCTTGATTTTTGTTTTCCCTCCTAAACTCTGTTTTTGTGCTTAATTTACTGCCTACTGTTACCTGCTTTGAAAACTGTACCAATTCCTAAATGTAGCTGTTATTCTGCTCATTTTGTTTTGCCTTGCCTTGTGTCTTTCTACTGTGCCCCATGTCTAACTCCTTTTGTTAATCACCATGTCTCTTTCCCTTCCCCTGTGGTGCCAGGGCAGGTGATTACTTCTCTTGTTCTTGGCTGCCACCTACCACCCCCCCGCTTCCATTCTCTCTGTTTCTCCTGTGCTAATTTTTTCATCTATTTTGCTCCTGACCTCCTGCTGTCTCCCCCACCTCCCGATTTGCACCTGCGTCACTGGTCCTTTGTCCTACTGAGCTTATCTCTGACCCCTGCTCTCCTCTCTCTCTCTCTCTCTCCTGCAGATCTCAGCCCCAAACAGGCCCGCCTCTGCCACTGGAGTTGCCGCGGCTCAGGAAGCCAGCCGCCCACCCTCACCACCTCCACCAGGTGCCCTATGAGCTCCTGAAGCTGGGTAAGATTGCAGACCTGACCAGGACAGCTCTGTGATGCCTCCATTGGCTACAGGGTTTGCTCCCCTCTGACTGGACTAGGCTTTCGCCTCTGTCTGGGTGGTCACAGCTTGTAAACGCGTTCACAGGCTACTGCACCACAGTGGAAAGCATTGCAAAGCACTGCATTTTTACTCCCGCCCCTCCAGCCTTAATTAAATAGTGCTTAGTCCCACCCACTTCCCTAGATGTCACCCTACCCCTTTTTCTATTGGTCCCACCTTATCTACTCCCACCACGACCACTCCTACTTTTGCCTGACCTCCCACCTCTCTCTCTCTCTCTCTCTCTCTCTCTCCCTCTCCCTGTGACTCATTCCAATACCTTTCCTTTTTTCTTGTGTGCTCCTCTACTACCAATCCTTGCTTTTGATTGACTCTAACACCTCAACGCTATTTTTGCTCAGATGCTTATTCTCTTGTCACTACTCCCATTCTGCTACCTCCCTTGGGCCTGCTACCCCTCCCCCCTACCCAATTACCAGTTTGACTTCATCCACTACCCCACAAGCACCCTCTCATTTCTTCCTCCCCACACCCCTGCCCCCTTCTCGTGCTCGAAATGGCAACTTGAAGGATCATCCGCCCAAGGTCCCTGGGCCCTTCCACCTCCACTCCCCGGTTTACAACTTATGACATCTCTGTGGGAGCAATACCAACAGCCCACTCATACTAACAACACTAAGTGGTCTTGTAAACTCTCCTTCAGGGCCTTATGATTGTCCTCATTGAAGCTTCTACTCCTTCTACTACTCCTGTCAGGGAATATTCACCCAAACCCAGGCCCCCTAACCATTGGGCCAGCAAAGAATTTGGAACACACTGGAGTTCTCTCCTTTGCGACCATAAACATTTGCAGTCTCCTTCCCAAGCTTGATGCCCTACAAGTTTTCACCAACCAGCATAAACCTGACGTCATCTCAGTTGTTGAAACCTGGCTCACACCAAGAGTTCCTGACTTCACAATTGCCCAGCCTAGCTACACTGTCTTCAGGCTGGATATACAGGCCAAAAGAGGAGGGGCTGTGCACTATACCTCAAAGACTCCCTTCTGGGCAACCCTCAAACTGCTCTGCCCTCAGACTCACTGGCACAGATCCTCCCAATCCGTATCATCCTTGGAGCCCATGGCAAAGCACTCACAGTTGCCGCAGTCTACATCCTCCCCAAAGACCAAGTGAAAAGCCTAAACGCAATCCTGGAATTCACCTGAATGCAGCCACCTGACTCTGAGTTAATCATGCTTGGTGATTTTAACATAAACTGGCTTGACGCTGATCCTGGAGGCCTCAAGGATGCCATCTCCTCTGTTCACCTTGCACATCTGGTTGACTCACTGACCAGGCACAATTACAGAACTGGTACCAGCTTCCTACTTGATTGGGTTCTATCCAGCCACCCCTCCCAAATCTCCGATATCTCCATACTTCTGTATTCCCTCAGTGATCACTCTTCTATCACCTGTGACTGGTCCAACAAATTCTGAAAATCTCCACCATCAGTCATCATCAGTAGAATCCTCCCTTGTGGGAACCTAAAACTCCTTAAATCTCATCTCAGGAACCTGGACTGGATGTCAATCTTCAATGCAAATGATGTCAACACAGCCTTGGACTCTTTCATCTCCATCTTCAACGAAGCCTGTGACACCTATGCCCCCCTTCAAAAAGAGTAAAGTTAAGTCCCTTTGCAATCCCTGGCTTACTGCCAACCTAATAGCACAGCTAAAATTAAGGGATTGCCTCTGGCTGTTGGCCAGTGACTCTGGATTACCAACTGCCATCCAAAACTACAAACATGCGTGGAATGACTGCACTAAGGCCATTAAACTGCACAAAAGCACCTATTACAGGGAAGCTCTCACTAACACATGGGGTAATGGTAAGAGCTTTCTGGAACAACATCAAGGAAGTGACCAGTAAGGAGCCAAAGATATCCCCAAACATGCTCAGCATTGATAGATCCATTACACTGGACCCCACGACTATCGTTAATACCTTCAATACCGCTTTCACTGACCTCAGCTCCATTCTCCCCCCTGACTTCTTCACTGAATCTGACTCCCCCGCAGACCCTACCAATGCTCCCCACTCTACTATTTACCACCCTTCTATTTCAAAGCAGTCAAGCAGCATGAAGTCCGCAAGTACATTTGCAAGGCCATTGCCAACACAAGGTATAGCGGGGACTCATTGGACCTAAAACTGCTGTCCTTCATACTCGATGAAGTTATCGGACCACTCACCAAGATCCTTAACCTCTCCCTCTGTCTTGGCCAGTTACTGACTTCTGGAAATCCAATATCATCACCCCCCGTGTACAAGAACGGCGACAAGACTCACCATGGAAACTACTGCCCAATCTCCATACTACCTCCCCCTCAAAGGCACTTGAACGCATTGTTGCCGACCAACTCACTGACTACATGGACAACCACAACAGCTTATGTTATCAGCAACATGGCTTCAGGAAAGGGCACAGTACCACATCTGCCCTCATGGAATTTACCGCAGCCATCCACAGTTCCCTAGATAACAGCCGCCTTTCCGGGGCAGTCTTCATTGATTTAACAAACGCTTTTGATACCGCCCACAACAACCTGCTTTTGAACCAGCTCTCAATTGCGGGACTCTCCCCAGACTCTATGGCCTGGTTCAAAAGCTACCTGTTAAACAGATCGCAATGAGTAAAGATTGCAGGTACTCTCTCTAATGCTATGTCAGTCCATTTGGGAGTTCCCCAGGGCTCCATACTGGGACCGCTTCTATTTTCCCTTTTCCTGAATAACCTCCCTAAATCCTGCCTTGAACAAATTATTCACTATGCAGATGATGCCGTAATTCTCTCCTCCCATAAGGACCAGCACTCTCTGCAAAATAATCTCCAACTTGGATTCTCATCAGTGAAAACCTGGTTCAGTACATAGAGACGTATTCTCAACTATAAAAAAAATAAGACTGTACTTTTCTGTAACTCCCACAGTAAACACAGGTCACCCCCCCAATCATATCAAACCAACATGGGTCAACCCTCGAACAGGTTCTAACCATCAAATACTTAGGGATCACTCTTGACAATAACCTGTCCTACATGTTCCATATTGACAATGTCGCTAAAGCTGCCAATATGTGTCTTGGCCTTCTGTACAGGTACAGGTCTAGTTTAACTCCTGCTGCCTTGTGCCTTGCACAGCAAAGCTCAGTTGTCTCCATCATCGATTATGGCCTCATCATTTATGGATCAGCCACTCCTACAGCCCTCAGATGTATCTCCACTTCGCTCAACAAAGCTTGTCACCTAATCAATGGGTCTCACCACCTAATCCACACATGCGACCTCTATGTCCAATCTGGCTGGCTGCAACTATCTAATAGCATAAAATATCAAACCTGTACTATGGTATGGGCCTGGCACCCCCTGGGGTACTATCTCTCCTCGGTCCAAGTAGTAACCCCCGTCACACAAGAGGCTTGGAATCTCATCACCTGTTGGCCCCACTCTGCAGAACCTCCATGGATCAATGCTCATTTGCCTACCGGGCTCCTTTCTGGTGGAATAGGCTTAACACTGAGATCTCCTCCACTTCCAAGCTAGGACAATTCAAATCAAGGCTCCGTCTCTATCTCTCTCTGCCTCCAGCACCTGCGACTGTCATACCTAGCTGACCCTCTCAACTCATTCCCGCAGTCCTAGCTCTATGCCCCTTTCTCACACCTCTCCCCTCTTTCCACTCCCTCCTCTCTACCCTATCCCCCCTCCCCCCCACCATTCCACCCAGCTCCACTTCCTGCACTTCTGTTCTAGTTGACAACTGCCTCTGACAAGCTCTCTCTTGTATTATTATGTGACTGTATGTTAAATCTGTTTTATCTTCCCTAAACTTGCACTTGCTTTATTGTATATTGCATTTGCTCCACTGTGTACTACTGTATTGTCCAGTCTCTGATGTGGAACCTTTGTAAGAGAGCCTTGGCTCAAAGGTACTTGTAATCCTAGACTTGATAAATAAATATATATAAATATAAATAAATATTGAGTCCATCAAACTGGGTATACTACTTTAAATAATATAGCTGGAGACATGTGAAGCTAAATGTCCGATCCGTATTGGTAAGGCAATGTTTTCCAAAACTTAGTAATGTAGGGACATAAAAAAATACATGCTCCATAGTCAGTGTTGGGTGAGTTACTTTTTCTATTACTTTTGGAAACTTGTTCCGGGAAGCTCTGTGCAGTCACTAGCAAGGAAGGAGAAGTGCTGAAATAAGTAATACACCTTACAGTTACAAAAATGTATATATTTTTATACAAAAGTAATACATAACTGTAACTGATTACATTTATTTGAAAGTAACTGGTAACTAACCTATTACTCTCAAATAAATGTAATCTGTTATAGATATTTAATATTTTAGTATTGTTTTTGTAGAAAAAGAAATATGTAACAGTAACTGTAAGGTGTATTACTTTTTCTAGTACTTCTTCAGCCTTGCTAGTGACTGCACAGATCTTCCTGGAACAAGTTTCCAAATGTAATAGAAAGTAATAGAAAAAGTAACTTATCCAACACTGTCTATAGTTTCAATTTCTAACGGACAGGATTCCTAGGGCAATAATGTTTTAAAATTTCTTTATGTTTTTGATTTCCTTTCACATTAATTCTACCATGTACTCCCAACCATATCACATCCTACATTTTTCTGGAATTCTTGGGTCAGTCAAGAGGTGCACTGTTGCTAGTTGTTGATTTCCTGGTAGGTTTTGAAAAGGGTGTTCCACTAAAATAAGTCCCCGCTATCTGTACATATAAAAGTTTTCTAGGGTTTGTTAGCAACTGGTGCTGTGCTATCTTTAAGCAATAAGGCATGACAGGGTGTGGGTTATTGGGGATTTATCCATACCTTGTGTGGTGTGTCACGAGGCACAGCCATGTGACTTAACCACACAAGAAGTGGGTAAATCCACCAATAACCCACACCCTGGAGTGCCTTATTGCGATCATACAATGGACCCATGTGTAAAATACATTTAAAATGTGTTTAAGTATGTTTTTTATAAATGCCATTTCTCAGCCGTGGATTATTGCATGATATACCATGGTCAAGTGATGTGTTTTGACCAATGAGGTTACAGGATTTTCATACCCCATTGTATAATCCATTTTTTGATATTGTCAAAGCACACTGTCCACAAATAATTAAGCCTCAGTGTTCTTTTGTTTTTATGTCTGAAAGACATTTCCTTCCAATCCTCTATAACCTCAGTTAACCAAGAGACACCCCATGCAACCCACTAGGTTAGCTTCCCACATAACATTGGTACCAAATTAGCATAAATAAATATGCTCCAGAAAAACACCACAGGCTGTACCATACCAACCCCTCCATCCTTTCTTTCTGTATATGTAACACCCCTTTTGAGTGGATTCAACCATCTGCTCCATAGCCAAGAAAAGAAACAATAATATAATTGAGTTTCTAGACATTTTGGGGACAGGGTACACATAGCTGAGATATAAAAAAATGGCACCAAAAAGGTTTTCAGTAAATATACCCTTTTCATTTTACTCATATGCCACCTATCCCACTTTGCCACTAACTGCTGTCCATTCCCAATTTGAAGGGCCCAGTTATAACTAGCCATATCCCCCTGGCCAAAATAAACTCTTAGGATTTTACAAGGTTCTAAACGTACCCCTACTCTTCCCACTGTCCTTTGTGTATCTAGAGTTACTCCAATGGGAATACATCTACTTTTATTTGTGTTAATCTTACCCCCTGACACTGCTGATACAGACTGAACCAGATTATTTGCCCATCTCCCTGACTCAGCATCTTTAACCATAAGGATCAAATTGTCTGCATAAGCATTACATTGTTCCAATTTGGATGGAGCATACCTTGAATATGTAAGCAATAAGACATGACAGGGTGTACATGGAACAGATTTTACCAGATGGCCAGGGGTGTAATGAGGCATGAGGCCCCTGGCTGAGTGCCTTTAGCCCCTGGCGTGTGGTAAAATATGTTCCATGCACACCCTGGAGTGTCTTATTGTGCTTATGAAATGGTCTACTTTTAAAAAATACTTTTTACAGTTAGAAAATACATTTTATATATGGTAAATTTAATTTACCTATGCTGATTTAAGATAAAAAAAAGTCCTTCCGCCTACCACAAAATGGCATCATCCTGCTAGATCGTCCCTGTTGTCATGAAAAGTAAACTGCATCATCAGGTGCTGGAGACATCATCTGGAGTTAGGACACTGAGTGACTTAAAGGCGAGTGAGCTTTGGAAAGGGTAGCTGTGTAGTATGTTTTCTGGTAAAACAAAATTCTAGGTTTCTGTCAAATGGAACACAGTCAGCTCCTTCTGCACTGAGAAACTGAATTTGTTAAAGTAAGGATTGCTCCATTAAGGGTTAAGGGCAGTTTAGTGTGTCTTTGTTGTTCATGTGTTTCATTTTTGGAGACCCCCATGAATAGCATGAGAGCAAACTGGATGTAAATCACCAGTTTATGATGATTTCTTGGCACGGCAGGAATGCTGTCTTTCCAAGTTGTATACAGCAGCTTTATATAGACAGTGAAATAAATGTTACTAACTTTTGCAAATGGAACTATTGCATTGGATTGTATCAACGAATGCTTTGCAATGGCCCTGGCTGATTCGTAGTCCTATTTGAGTGTGCCCAGTGTTGTATTGCTGGTGTCGCATGCCTCCTTCCTCCCGCATCAGGATGGCCAGTAACCCTCACAAGCAGTTTGAGAATGGTGGGGTATCGGTAGTCAACCTTGATACCTTTATCAGCAAGCAGCATGACTCTGGAAGGTTAGGCAGAGGAAGCAGTAAGGAGCAGGGGCTCCAGTGGACAGAGAGAGTGGCAGTATTGATGCTGAGAGAGAAGGTGATTGCTAAGGGGATGGCATTTATTTTCCATACAGGTGTGTCTGAGTAATAGAATACCATTTTTTAAGAACTTCATTTGAGGTCCATGAATTCTTAAAAAATATTATAAAATGGGTAGGCTAAAGGCTGTCACACTGGGTAAAGAAAAGATGGATGCAGTGAAAATGCTAGCATTCTATGACACCAGAATCTTGGCATTTTCACTGCCAGCTTTTTTTTTACCCATACATAGAACAGATTTTATGCATGGAGAGCTTAGGCTCTGATTGGCTGGTTTAGCATGCCCATTTTATAATTGGAGATAAAGTTACAATTTTAACTAAAGGATCCATGGTAAGTATTTAAACTAAAGGGCTCAAAAGACAGCCCTGATGAACACCTTTCTGAATCAAACATTTTTCTCCCACCCATTTATTATCATATGGTTTAAGAAAAGCCTTCCCATAACATAATTTTATCCACTCGATAAAACAAGTTGGAAATCCATACTTCTTCAAACATTCTCACAAGAAATTGTGAGAAACATTAATGAAGGCCTTTGATTGGTCCACATTAATAACATATCCTTCAGTTTTACCTGGGGCCCCTTGTTCCATAATTGTTCTAAGTAAAAATAAGGGATAAATTATCCTCCTCCCAGGAACTTCACAGATCTGGGTTTGATGGATTATTGAATTCAATACCTTAGACATTCGGAGACTCAAAATCTTTGCAAAGATTTTAAAATCCATATTTAGTAAGGTAATTTGTCTCCAGTTTTGCAAATTGATTTTGTCCCCTTTTTTGTAGAGAAAAACGAATATTCCTTAAGTCATCTGGTTATTCAACCTGCCGTCTGAAAGAAAGGTCTGAAATATGGTAACCAGTTCCTGTGGAATTAGCTGCAGCAATTCTACATACAATTCAATAGGCAACCCATCTGACCCCAGAGAAGTTCCCTTTTTTAGTGATTTTATAGCCTCTGTGAGCTCTATAAGAGTCAAAGGGGCCAAAAGGCCATTAACCTGTTCTGAATTCAATTTTGGAATGCTGGCCACATTTAGTATTAGTTCAAAAAATTCCAGTTGCTCATCCTTAATTTCTTGCCGTTCTGAAATATATCTCCCTATCTCCCTCAAAATAGCCTTATTTCCTCTAATAATCTCCCCTTTGCATTCTTTATTCCCATTAGTTGGTGTTTTAACTCTCCCGCAACAGTCCTCTAATGGAGTCATTTTTTTTCCCTGAGTTCCAAATCTTTGCTTCAGAACAAGAGTCTTATATCTGTCATATTGCATCCGGAACATTTCTTGTTTTATAATATCTATCTGTTCTCTGTTATCATGTCCTTTTTCCATCTGGTCAGACAACAACTGTTTTCTGAGTTTTAAATATTTTGTATTCTGCTGGACACTTTGTTCTATAGCTTTTACAAAAGCTTTTCCATTTGTAAAAGCTGTCAGTAGTTGCTTAGTGTCCTCCCACCACTCCAATGGGGAGTCATATAAAAAGCCCACCATACTTCCATCTTTATGTACTGTAAGTAATTCCTGACATATATATGAGTTGTCTCAGAGACTAGAGTTTAGTCTCCATACCCCTCTCCCCACATCCTTGGAGGTGTGGTAGGAAGTGTTATCCCTATTAAGGCATGGTCAGATTTTCCCATCAAAACCATCGAAGAGTAAGAGTTTGGTATTGTATGGGAAAGCAGCCAAAAATCTATATGTGTTGACAATAATCCTCTACAATAGGTATGTGCTGGTTTCTGACAAAGGGTAGTTTCAGCATCTTTTAACCCATATTGCTTGATTAAACCTCACAAAAAGGTGATATCACTATAAGGCTTAACCTGCTTCCCTTTAGTATTAGACTGTAGAAGACTAGTATTGAAATCTCCCCCCAAAAGTACCTGTTTATTAGTGCATAAGTACTGCTGCACTAATTTTAGTAATTCCACTCTGAGGGCCTTTGTTTGTGGGGCATAAATATTTATTACCCTATAGGCGTTCCCTGTGAAACCCATGTCTAAAATCAAAACTCTTCCAGAAGAAACATCCATCAACTTGTGTACAGTCATCCCCAGGTTAGAAAAACAAACCCCCAAACCACTGCATTGATCCTCCTCAAAAGACCAGAAAAAATCTCCTGAAAACCAAGCTGATTTGACTCTTTTTACTTCTGTTATGGTACGCAACCTAGTGTCCTGCAAAAAGAAAATATCATACTGTAATTTTTGTAAAATGGAGAAAGTAGTTTTCCTTTTCAAATCTGACTCAATACTATTAACATTTAGGCTGGCCAGCCATAGGGGAAGTTCTGAATTATGTTTGAGAAGGTCCTTTTCTTCTAGAGTTAGCTCTGGTAATCCTGCTTGGCCTCTGTATAGTTTTCTGTGCCTTCAAAGAGTCATGCCTCTCCTTAGGCATGTCAGAATGGGAAGACTGTGAGGGAGTATCAGGGTCTACTTTCTCTACCTGATCACTCCAACTTTGGAGGACCTCATAGGTTTTACTCATTGATATGTCAGGATTTTGGTTGACAGAGACTTTCTATATTCTAGGCCCCATAGGTCCTCTCGTTACCACCATAAATTCACCATCAGCTGTTTCTTGCACATCAGCATGCTTTGGTACCTGTGGCTTTTTAGGAGGAAGCATAGTTGTTGCCACACTAGAAGATTCTGCTTGTATTTGTTCAGTTTCCATAATAACCTGTCTGGCAGCAATCGCCCGCAAGTCCCATTAATGTAATGTGTTACTGTAGCTGTACGATATAAGTTTTGTAACCACCCAATAAAGAGTGGAGGTACCCCATACCTGTCTAACACTTCCCATAAATATGCATGGCTAATATAATCAAAAGCTTTCTTTTGATCTAGGGAACCAACAAATCCATTTATTTCATTCCTACTTCTCCAATGTGTTATTTCTCTTAATAGTAATAAATGAGCTGTAATGTTTCTCCCCTGTACAGCACATGCTTCAGCTGGGTGGATTACATAAGGAGCCATTTTTGACAATCTTACCATAAGAATTTTGGTTAGGGTTTTAAAATCTGAGTTGAGGAGACAAATAGGCTTCCAGTTTGTCATTATGTTTTTCTCCTGATTTATGTAAAAAGATTATGATTAATGATGTGTTAAGTATTGCAGTAAAGACAACAGCTAATTCTTCTGCTTAGTGATCTGAAAGGAATTTATTTAGTTCTCCCGTTAGTCCATCTCTTCTAGGAGATTTATTATTAGAAAGGGCCTTAATAGCAGATTTAATTTCATTTGGTCTAATGTCCGCTGTAATATCGCATTAAATTTGGGATGGACAGTGTGAAATTGGAACCATGTTCAAAAAATCTTTTATATAATTCAGGTCTAAATGAAACTCAGAAAAGGATTGTACAATAACTTGTGTCACTAACCTAGTTATATTACCTTGGTCTGTATGAACAGTTCTGTCATTATCCTGTAAACTAAGTATGTGTTTATGCTAGGCCCTCAATTTACAAGTGTTATAAGAATACCACATAGAAGAATTACCTTGTAATCCAAACATTTGTTGATATTTGAGTGTTTCTGCCTTCTTATTGTGAAATTAAATATGATGGTCCTGCATACCATGCAGAGGTTGCATTCTGGATCTCTCTCATAGTGTAAAGTTGAGTATCCTGTAAAAAATAAATTCCAGGAGGACCTGTAAGTAAAGAAGAGAAAACTACAACATGTTTTCTGGGGCTCTTGATGCTGTTCACATCAACAGAAAAACAGTATAAATTGATAAACATTAAAAAAAAATAGAGCCTCATTTTTTCTTTACAGTTTTCTTATCACCAGCTTTAGGCTTCAGCTTAACTTTCAGTTTTTGTCTCGGCTCCCTTTTTCCTAATGTACTAGCAGGGGTGCCACCCTCTAGTTCAGAGACTCCATCACAGATAGAAGAGATAATAGAGGACGAGTCTGTATCAACTTCAGAGTCAGTATTATCACATGACAAGGGATTATATCTATTTGAAGTAGGGATTGTTTGTGTTTTTGCCAGTTTTAAAGCTGGAATATTCGTATCTGGGCATTTGCATGTCAGCATGTCTTTCCTATCTAAGGAAGGAGGGGGAGCATGTCTACTGATGTACTTGGGACTGGAGTCATCACGACTTCAGTTGTATTAGATTATTCTTCAATAGTATCTGGTATTGGAAAAGGAAGGGGTTCTGGAACCGGGGGGGGAGCTGGAGAGAGGGGGGAGTCTGTTCTTGGTTCAGGAGTGAAAGGTGGGTTTATAAATAGAGGATTGTCTGGAGGGGGGAGAAGTGTTTTTGTTACCTTGTTGTCTTTGTGCCATGGCAATCAATAAATGCTGTTCCTCACAGTCTGCTTGTTGATTTTTATTGTGTGCTGCCCAAGGACAGCTCTGATAAGAATGACCCCTATCCTCACATAAACTACACACCATTTCGTTCAAGCATTGACTACTAGCATGCCCGAGTTTTGTACATAGAGAACATCTAATCTTATCTCATATACTACAGATATGTTCCTCTGATCTGCATTTGTAGCAGGCCTCAGGTTGGCCTGCATAGAAAAGAACACCTCTGTCTCTACCCCAAAAAAAGGAGCTTGGCAAATGGTGTAGTCCTTCGTCTGTTGATTTTAGTAGTATTTTGTATTTCCAACCTCTTGTCCAATAATGCTCACTGTGAAAGATTGCTGTAGGGCCCTCTAAGATATAGCACTGTTTTAGCCAATGTGTTAAATCTGAAACACTGACCCCTTCATTGTGAAATAGCACAATAATATTCTTAACAGTCAGTTTGGTAAGGGGAATAGCTTCAAAAGGGAGCCATAGTGGTATATTTTTACCTCATTATATTTTTTCCAAAACCTTTCCAATCCTCCTGCCATTTTGAAACTAATTTCATAGGCATGCTCTCCTGATACGTGTATGAGAGGATATAACTCTGTCACAAAGAACTTTAAAGAATCTCTTAGTAGAGTTTTCCCCACAAGTCTGATCTGGGACAGTGTCCATTCCACCTTTATATAACAACCTTACTGCATTATGCCATTTTGCAGGGGCACTAGGTAAATGAAATAAGGTAGCATATGGTCTCCATGGATTTGTAGACCTTATATTCAATGGGGCCTCTGCTTGTTGTATAATGACAGCAAAGTCCTTTTGTAAAGAATCTAGCACTGGATTCTCTGTAAAGCACAGATGTTGTGTTAGGTGCAGTGGAGAAGAAATTACAGCGTTATCTGGGAGCAAAGGCATTTTAATAGGTGTGGATCCTGATACCCATTGCAAGCTGTTTGGAGATTTCTCTCACCCTGCCTCCTGAAGGGCCATGACAAATGATCAGTCAGTAGTTTGGTTGCATGATAAAGCATTTTTTCATTGTGGTTCTTCCCAGAAAGGTACTTGATTTAGAAAGTCATTAGAAGGAGTGATATTAGTAGCTGAAACTTCTTTAGGTTCAGCATTTTTAGTGTTAGAATTATGATTTACAAGCTCTACTTGCCTGTGTTTTGTTTGTGACCATGTTTCCAAAGGATAGCTTTGTGAGGTTCCTAGTTGTGTAGTGGGAGACTCGCATGGCTCTAGGCACACAGAATCCACTCTGTTTACACTGCCAGTCACATTATGGGTTTGTGACGTCTCTGAGTCTGAAACAATAAGCAGACATGTTTCCGATAGTGCAGCAGCAGATTTATCAGCATTTCTCAGCTGATTGCCAGTAACAACTGAGCTAGATGTCAGATTAGCTATTTTGCTCCATTTAGCAGCTAGGAGCATTTTCTGTAGGAATGTCTTTTTTTTCTTCAAGAGGTTGTTCTTCTTGCAGAATCATTTGTTGTAATTGCTCAGTCACCTCAAGAGAAACAGGTTCCTTCGGTACATAACTCTGAACATTTACAGTGGAAGAAGTATTTAAAGGTGAGGTCATCTTTTCGGCTGTGAATTTATCCTTATTAAATTTTGAAGACAAACCATCCTGTTTTTCAGCCTCTGGGTTGAAAAAGACAAGGAATGAGGCATGCTCCCCTGCCTCTGTAACATCTATCCTCTCTCCTTCATGGTGGCCATCTTGGTCTGTGGAACAAGGGTTCCCCCTACTGTCAGAGTAGGGGAATTTTATTTAGTAAGTTGGGCTTCATTTACAAAGGACAAACATCATCCAATACAAAGTATAAACCATTATCATAAAACAAAACAAAAGAAACAGTAATAGATGCAAGACATCAACAATCTGTGAATGAAAAGGTACAGTTTAACCACAATAGTTGAAATTGAGAACCTGAAAGAGTTCGAAAATCACGTAATTTGACTAAATGCAATGCATGACAAATATTACTAAGTATTTCTTGTTTAGATAACAGTTTTTGATGTAGTACTAACAATATCTGGCTTGCCATATGAAATATCTAATAATAACAAAAATAATATACAAAGTATCGATGTGATATTTAGAGTTTAACGTATTATTAGTACAAAACATAATCTGATCATAGGTCAGTTGAAAAAATAACGGTTCAGACCATAAATCTGCCAATCTGGAACACAAGTCTCTAGAAAATGGACAGTCAAGAAACAAATGTGATTGGGTTTCCAGAACTTCGAAGCATAAATCTCTAGGGCAGAAGCGGGCATTTAAAACTTTGTGTTTGTGGTTGCTTTTAACTCCCAACCTCCCATAATTACTTAACCAAACCATATCCCAAACATAAGGGGTAAACGTGGATTGCAAAGTTGTAGGAGAATCCAGGAGAAATGGTTTGTAGGACAGCAAGGAATATAACAGGTTTCGTAGCCTCACCCTCCAGATCTTATCATAAATCATTTTCCTAGATAAAATACAAAAATCTTGTGGTGAGAAACCCCATTAAGGCCATTTTATATCCTTCTTTGCCATATACAGGAATATCTACAGAACAGGAAAAACAATTTTTTTCCCTAGGTTCCAATTAACTTAAGCAAGATGAAAACCATAACAAAAATACGGTTTCCAAATAGCCTCCCAGGTTTAATAGCCTTACTAAAATTATAACTAAAAAATAAGCTATAAAAGAAGGCAATAGGATGGATCATGTTTATACTACCCTCTCGGACGGTCTATACGTAAAGTTGTCTGCTTAATAGGGTTGAGACGAGACCCCAGAACCCTGAAAACACCCCATATAATTTAGTAAAAGTACACAAGGAGGTGGGAACACATAACTAAGGTACAGAAAATTGGAATAACTAAGTTCTTAGTAGAACAACTCTCTTTTCTTCCCAGTCAAAGCAGATTTCCAGCTCTTAATTAAACCTTCAGCCTTCTTTAAGGCAATAAGCCAATTATAAGATGGCATATCCCCACCAAAAACAACCCTAAATATTTAAAGTAATCTACTTTATAGGATCCCCGTGACACGCATCAAGATCGGAAGAGAAGTGTGACCCAAAGGAATACCCACACTTTTTATCAAAAATTAATTTTTGAGCCAGAAACTGATGAAAAGGTCTGAAGAACCTGAACCAAGGCTTCTTCCTTCAAATTTTGTCCACCACCATAACCAAATCATCTGCATAGGCTAACAATTTAATCTGAGGCAAAGTGGAAGTCCTTGCAAACCAGTAATATGTGGGCAAATAATATAGCCCATATCAAAGTATCTATATAAAAGCAATAAAGAATCGGGCTTAAGGGACATCCCTGTCTACCCCACGAGCAAGTAAAACTGGTTCCTAACCAACCATTAACATTGGGGGTAATAAGGGCATCTTATATAAGGTTTGAATCCAAAAAGGAAATTAACTGGAAATCCAAAAGCACGTAAAACAGAAAACAAAAAATCATGAAGGACTCTATCAAAAGCGTTTTCTTGATCTATACCCAAAACCCATCCAGACACAAGTTTTCTATCCCCTAGCACAAAAAGTTCACGCAGCAAGACTAAATTGTCGTATTGGTACCTGCCTGGAATACCACATGTCTGAAAAGGACTTAAGTGAAAGGCAACTTTCAGTAATCTCTTTAACAGAATTTTGGTCAATATTTTGTAGTCCATGTTAAAAAGACTAATCGGTCTCCAGTTATT
Source organism: Neoceratodus forsteri (assembly GCA_016271365.2). Lineage (NCBI taxonomy): Eukaryota > Metazoa > Chordata > Ceratodontiformes > Ceratodontidae > Neoceratodus > Neoceratodus forsteri. The sequence continues at coordinate 649,810,493 of CM057450.1, read as the reverse complement.
TAAATCAGTAACATCACCTTTTTTGAAAATCAAAATTAGGAGAGCTTCTTTCATGGTATTGGTCAAAACACCGTTTGACAATATTTCATTGTATAACAAAGTCAAGGCCGGAGCCAGCTTGGATGAAAAAGTTTTAAAAAATTTCACCGTAAGGCCATCAGAACCAGGGGCGGATTGTAAGCATAGTTTATCCATGGCCTGTACAACTTCAATTTCAGTAATATCAGCCTGCAACATCTCTTGATCTGGATGAGAGAGCTGAGGAAGATGTAAGGAGTCTAAAAAATTTTTAGCAGGCTCACATTCTGGCTTACTACCCAACATGTTAAAAACATGCTGTTCAACAATTTTGACCAAAGCTTCAGGTGTAGTGACCAAACTACCAGAAGGAGACTTCAAACGCTGAATTAATTTGGAATTTACACGATTTTTGCATGCTTTAAAGGGATCTAATCCACCTTTGTTTGTTTTAGATCCAAATCTGGCTTCTTGCCCTAATGAACTAGCCCTATCATATTGTAATTCCTTCATCTGGGCACTAATAATAGCAATTTGATTACTATAATCTTTTCGAGTGGTGTTAGTTAAAGAAATCAAATGCTGCAGCTGCTGCCTCAGAGATAGATACTTTAAATATTTCTTATTCTGAGAAGCAGCAGCCTTTTTTTGAAAAATCTGTTTCCATCTAGATTTTGAATCTTCCCACCAGGCAGCAATATTATCATAGAAATCCACAACTGAAAGCCTAGCAGCCCATTCTTTATGCCATAATTTCCCAATTGAGGATCCTCTAAAGAGAGTCATTAAAGTGCCAATGGCTTTTCTTACAACGTAGCGGACTCCCAAGAAAATGATGCGCATAGAGCAGCATGATCGGAAAAACTCTACCCCTACAGTATGGCAAGATGTAATTCTTAATATTTTGGCCAAAACAAAAATCTATAGAGTCCAAAAGGTCCTTTGAAAAATGTAAAACCGCCAGAATGACAAAACCTATAGGCATCTATAAGTTGAGCTGTAGTTATAATATCTTTAAAAGCAACGGAATCACAAAACATTTTGAGGTTTTCAACCCCTATCTTCTTGATTTCAAACCACAGTTAAGTCACCCACCCATAGGAGTAGCCTAGAAGTAAACAAAAAAGGTTTTACTAAATTAAAAAGAGAGACCCTTTGAGCTTTCGTTTGTGGCGCATAAATCATAATAAGACGAAATCGCTCAAAAAAATACGTGCAATCCAACAACAAAGCTCTTCCTGGAAAAATATCCACTAATCTAGAAACATGAAAATCTGGGTTAGAAAATAAAATACCAATGCTGTCACAATTGTCCGTACCAGAAGACCAAAATGTAGGACCACTAGTCCAGGCCTTAGAGGCCTGTTGTAATTCATTATGGATTTTAAGCCTGGTATCCACAAGACAAACGATATCACATTTAAAATCTTTGAGTGTCAGAAAAACTCCTACTAATCTTTTTTTACCTTTAACACTATTAACATTAAGAGAACATATGGACAAAGAGGCCATTTAAGTGCAGATGGGAGATTTACTCCTTTGACTTTGTCAGGTCCTTTTGGCTATAGGATCTAAATCTTTATATCCTTCTATATCAGGACAGGACCGAATGGAGGAGGTGTCAGTATCATCTCCTCCAGAGTCCTTATCGGAAAGGTCAGAGGCTAGTATGGCAAATTTGTTATGAGACTGCCAAGAACGAGCAACTGTGTCCTTAGTTCGACTGACCACTGCCTGACCCTTCCTAGTTCTTTTATGTGTAACGGAAATAAATCCAGAAGAATCTACATCAGAAGCAGGGTGTAAGGGGGGGGGGAGGAGGCATCTCAATATCAGATTTCTTGCCTACAATCTTAAGAGAAGTGTCCAGAGCAGAATGAGGAACTTCATCAGAAGGGGTAAATTTGTCAGGAGACAAAACAGGAATCTCAGGGTCTGTTGCCAAAGAATATTTCTGTACTAGCACTCGTCTTCTTCGAAACTTGAGCAGCAGATTTCGTAACCTGCATTTGTTGTGCCATTGTAATCAGACCATCATGTGAAGGACAGTCATCTCTGTTATGAGAAGCCCATGGACAACGACCATAAGCATGGCCTGTGCCATCACATAAATTACATTTCAAGGGGTTAGAACAAGCACTTGAAATATGGCCAAATTCGAAACAATGACCACACTTCATAGTGTCACAGGCCGAACTTAAGTGAGTACGAGATCCGCACTTGAAACAAGATTTAGGTTGACCAACATAATAAATGAGCCCTTTATCTTTACCTAAATAAAAAAAACTAGGTAAGTGTTTGGGTCCAGTGTTTGAAAATAATTTAACCCTGACTCTCCAACTACCGTCCCAAATTTGTTCACTATCTAAACTGGGAGTGGGTCTATTGAGTACCTCACACCTTTTGTTTAACCAAAAAAGAATGTCTTCCACATTGACTCCTTCATTTTTAAAGATAATGGTAAAATTTCTGATAGCAGGTTTAGTCAATGGGATAGCTTGAAATGGTGACCAAACAGGGGAAGTCTGAAGTGTTGAGTACTGAGCCCAAAACTTATCTAAACCTGAAATTTGTTTAAAACTAATATCATAATTAGAATTACCAATACTAATCAAAGCAAAAATATCTGCAGACAAGAATTTCATGGACCCCTTAAGCAATTTTTTTGCAATATATACTCGGTCAGGAGGTTCCTCTAAACCCCCTTTATAAAGTAAGCAAACTGCATTTCGCCTTGGAGCTGGTTCTCCTTTGGATTTAAATAAATCTGTCAACTTAAAAACACTTGGTTGGTCAATATGTGTTTTGTTAGGGACTTGTAATACTGGGGAGGGCAGAGAGCTGGGTTTAATAGTGGCTTCAAGGGGCAGAACTGGAGAAGTTCCACTTTGTAACCTATTACCCTCTTTATTAATTTGAGGTGACAGGGGTTTAAAGGAGACATTCCCCATATTGTTACCAGCATCAACAATTACAGAATCTACATTCAAAAGTCCACAATTTACAACAATACCCCGGGGTTCGTTGGAGCTCAAGGTAGAACCAGACGATGCAGTAATTGCTGCTTTCTGTAACATTTTAAGGTACGAGGGGTCTTGGGAGTCAGGAGTCCAAACACCTCCTTCCCCTTTCTCCCAACAGGCATTTTCCAAGGCTTTATCTGGTGACCAGGGCGTTTTTAAAACATTAAAGTTAGATGAAGATTTAGAAGAAGCCTGTAAACCTTTTGTGGATACCCCACCACGCTTGCTCCACCCAGGGGCTTTGTCAGCTGAGAAAAAAAATACCTCAGAATCCTTGTCCTGTTTTCCAGTCATCGCGGATCGTGTTATGGTGGGGGTATCATCAGAAACATGCAATCCAGACTGCAACAGCTGAGACTGAAGTGATACTGACGTGGGCTGTAGGCACACCGAGTTGCACTTCGGAGAACTGCCAGCATTTTCTGAAGCAACCGCCAATGCTGAAGTAAGCTTTGAGTCCGTCGGATCTGTAATGTCAGCAGGGGGCCTTCCAATGTCGGCGTCTCTCGGTGGTGCTGACTCTTTAGTCGTCTTAGCAATGCCGCTATCTTGGAGTCCAAATGCCGAATCTGTAATAGGAGTGCCGCTCGTCGGTCTTCCAGGGCAGAACAGGTAGTGTTATCCATAAAAAGACCGGTAACCTTTTTATTACCAAATTCCATCAATTGCTCCGTAGCAGTAGCTTCTATAATTGTACTGGCACTATTATCCACTATGGCAAGTTCCTCATCTACGGCCTCAGGATTTTCAAGTACAGGGGAGGAGGCCCACTCCCCTATACTTCCGACTTCCATCTCCTCCGAGGATTCGTGCATACTGACCATCTTGCAGCCGGCAGCACAGGCTCCACCTACACAGAGTAAGGGAATTTCCCCTGTGTCCTGGCCACACTTACCCCATTCACTAAAAATACCACCAACAGATTAATCTGGTTCAAAGTCTGTTGGCATTCATCTGTGGAAGGGTAATTGGGAAGTGGGGGTAACTGGGGAAGGGCAGCTGCAGAAAGAATGGTGCTAACTGCACACTTGAGCAGACTTGATAGACGGTGTGGTCTGTTTCTGCTGACAAGTAGTAATTCCTGGGAGTGATCTTCTATCTGCTCTATTAGGTCTATTAATGGAGTAAATTGGTTTTCTATTTCCAGCTGGAAATTCATGACCATCCTACCTCTTTTACATTTCTTATTCTTTCCCACCATACATCAGTCATCCCCCTCCTTATTATCCAAATCAGTGTTGGAATTACACTTTATGAGCCTTGGGAGCTGGGAGCCCATTAGAGCACTATCTATAAATTGAGTCACCCTTCCCATTATAAGTCAATGGCAGTGATGGCAGAATCTACCGGAGCACAATTCAGAGATAGGGAGGCTAAGCCCTGTAATTCCAACACTGATCCAAATCCATCAGCCTTTTTTTTGTAGTTTCCCTCCTTAGACTGTGCAGAGTTTGTTATTTCTAAGCTGGATCCACCACATTTTTCTGCAGTGCTGATTATGGCCCGACTGTTTAGGCTACTCATCTTCATTTCCATCTGCACTATTATTAATTTAAGCTCATTTAATTCAATGCATTGTTCACAAGTATATGCAAAAAAATATGTAATTGGTTCAGTGCTAAACTTGTTGAACAGTGCACATTTGATCTGGTTCAAGGTCAGTTGGCATTCATCTGTATCCCCCTCCCCCGGGTCATGCCTGAAAATAGGCAGGATTTGTCTAGTGCACTTACCCGGTCAACAAAAAACTAAAAAAAAAAAAAAAAAAAGTTCACCATCAGCCAGTGCTACTATTCTCTGATCCATAATCTATGATACTACAACTGTGTAGCAGTTTAAATAATACAGTACAGTGTCATGCTCAGCAATTATGGCAGAATTTCATGGCAACCTGTCTGCCATTAGCAGACCATAGACATGAAAAGGGGGTCTGATCCTGGTCCTGGCCCTCCTTGTTAGAAATCATCCTTCAACCAAATTTTAATAATTATTGTTTTTTTTCTTTAATTCAGGATTCAGCTGCACTCAGCCAGGACTGGAGTCTGGGTGGGAACGGGAGGGCATTCTGTGTGTCAGTGTGCCATGTGCAGCAAGTCAGATCGAGTGACACAACTCATTACACATGGAGGATATTGCTGGTCAGTCGATGCATTACTGTACTTAAATCCAACGAGTATCTTGACAAAAATTATTACAATATCAGAATAATTTGACCAGGCCTCAGAATATAAAATTAATTGGAAAAAGTGATATAATGACTCTGAATCAAACACATCCTATGCAGTTTCCTCAGCATTGCCCATGTAAACAATCAAATGCAATACAATATTTAGGTACAAAGCTAGCCCCACAACTGGAAACTATATACACTATTAACTTCCTAACCCTAGTAACACAGATTCAAACTGATCTAATGAAATGGGTAGCTCTTCCAGTAACAATAATAGGCCAAGTTAATGTAATAAAAATGAATGTCCTTCCAAAGCTACTATTTTTATAAAAAAATCTTCTGATACAAATTTCACAAACTCACTTCAACAATTTGCAAAAGATAATTACATGATTCATAAAAAGAAAAAAAAGAATACTGTACAAGAATCTAACACTATCAAAAAATCAAGGAGGGTTGGCATTACCAAATGTTTAACATCATTATCTATCAACACACATACGTGTAAAGCAAGACTGGAATAGGACAAACACCAAGCTGGAAGGGGCAAGTCAAATGGAACAGCAAGTCCACTCATATGCCCAAATTAAACATATTGGGCCCAATATTTAGACTGTGCTGGGCACTGGCACAAGTGGGGGTGCAGCGCATCTGACATGCACCGGGGCAAAGACAGGGAGATATTCAAAGGTGATGCACCATGGTGCATCACCTTTGAATATGGCACAGAATGTGCATGGCGCAAGTACAATGTGTTGGTGTAGTCCCCAGACAGGGAGGACCAGGACTGCTCCATCACAACTGTAGTTGCACTGGGTGCATAACCCAAGATATTCAGAAGTGGGCATGCAAATGGGGCCATAACATATGCATGGTGCAAATGGGACCATTTGCATGTCATTATGGCCCCAGTTGCATGTGTTGCTCAGGGCATCCCTGCAAAATGCACCTGGCACCCTGTCTAGCTGCTGTCATCAGGGATTGGGTCCCTGGTGGGCTACTGTACCCCCTTCCCCAAATGTCCAATTGAGGGCTTGTGTAACAGAAAATAAACACCTGGTGGTCTAGTGGTTCCCCCCTCCTTCCCCGTATGCCCAATCATGGGGTTGTGTAATATATAATTATCACCTGGTGGTCTAGTGGTTCCCCTAAATATTCCTGATCATGGGCATTAGTAGGAAAGTATAATAACCTGGTGGTCAAATGGTACCCTCCTCTGCACCCACCCACAGAGGACACCTGGCCACCCAGCACCCCCCAGTCATCGGCGAGCGGCAGCACCCCTCCCACATACCACCTGGCTGCCTGCTGAATGACAGTGTAAAGTATTATCTGTATGCCTATTTGTCCTCAGTATGGACCAATGAGCTTGCAGACCTTATTATACTACACAGGACCAGATATATAAATGAACCACCAGGCTATTATTCTTTCCTACTAATGCTCACGATCGGGCATATGTGGAGGAACCACTAGACCACCAGGCTATTATTTTCTATTACATAAGCCCAAAATCATGCATACTGGAGGGAGAGGGGTCCACTAGACTACCAGAGAGGGTTTAGGTGCTTGTGAATGGTGTTCCTGCTGGGCAGATGGCCTCCCATGGCAGGCGGCTATTGAGTTATGCCTTGCAGTACAGCCACCCACCTATGGATGGCCAGCATTTGAGCTTTTTTTTGGCTCAACTTTGAGCACCAGTGTGCGGCGCATGTGGGGGTTGTGCCAGCATATGCACTGCACACCCCCAGGCTGAATAGGAGGCAGTATAGCGCAGTGGTCTAAGGCTCTGAGCTGCAAATCTGGTGATATTCAGCAGACCAGACCTGGATTTGAATCCCACAACTTTCAGAGAAGAAGCCAGAAGGGGAAGGAAGGAAACATATTCAATTCAGTGCTTTAGAGTAACTGGTAATTGCTATTTTTCTTTTAAACTTCGATTGTGGGCTTGTAGTGACACTATACTTTCTTTGTTGTCTTTACTTATAATTGTTTTTAGGCTGTTGAACATTTAAAACATAGTGGTGGTGTAATTCTGTGCTGTCTTTAATTGCTGCAAATTTTATCTTGGCTTGTCTGACTGCCCTGTAGTTGGGTGAAGGGTGTTATTGTCTGGCCTCTGACCTCAGCTACATGATAACTGGAGGTGGGGCTTAGTCAGAGTTAAAGTAGCAAGCAGAGGTTTATTTTCTCAGAAGAAGCCAGAAGGGGAAGGAAGGAAACATATTCAATTCAGTGCTTTAGAGTAACTGGTAATTGCTATTTTTCTTTTAAACTTAGATTGTGGGCTTGTAGTGACACTATACTTTCTTTGTTGTCTTTACTTATAATTGTTTTTGGGCTGTTGAAAATTTAAAACATAGTGGTGGTGTAATTCTGTGCTGTCTTTAATTGCTGCAAATTTTCACCCCCCTCCCCTTCCCCCAACTCTTAATTATATGCCCTGATAAATCTGATTGACAGGAGCTAAACACAGGGTATAGTAAGGGGTGTGAAGTAGGAGGGGCATAAGGGGGAGGAAGCCCACCCTCAGCACAAGTGTTCTGACTCATTTATTTATTTATTGGTTTCTTTTTCCTTAAAAAAATTATCTGAGGATCAGTGACAGGATTTTAATACAGTAAATTAATAAAAGAAAACTAGGAGAGCTTCAGTAGCAGACAAGTAGTGGAATTGCAGTATAATGTGGGGAGTGGTGCAATGCAGTGGCTGGGGCAGCTATATTCAGGCAGACCTTCTGGACACTGAGGTGCTGCCCTATCTGCATGCATCTCTGGACTGCGGGATGAGGTAGCCAGACTCAGAGCGGAAGTAAACTGGGTCAGGAGTACCATCACCCCTATCCAGGGACCACCCAGTCCAATGCAGCTGCCTCAAAGGATGCCAAGAACGAGGAGCACTTGGATGACAGTGGGCTCAGGGAGGTTAGAGCAGTCAGGCAGAGGCACATCCCAGATCCTATTCCACTCAAGAACTCATATGCCACACTGGCAAATGAGGACAACCAAATAGAGGTACCCAGAGAAGTGGAAGGAAAGGATGTGGAGGTTAGCCAAGGAGATGACCTCAGCGGGAAAGCAGTGGATCCCAGAGAAGGAGGAAGTGAATCCTGGTGGGGACTCCATCGTAAGAGGAATCCAGCTAGAAACAGGAGGGGAGGACAGGGAGGTGAGGTGCCTCACAGGTGCCACGGCATGGAGGGATGGAAGGAAGATCCTGGAGATCACTGGGAAGGCAAGTCGGAGGGTGAGCTGGATGTCATTATCCACCTAGGTACCTATTGACCTGGCAAATGGAGAGCCAAAGGAAGTTCAGGAAGAGTTTAGGAAACTGGGAGGGTCTCAAGCAAGTAGCTACTTCTGTCACTTTCAGAAGTACTACCTGTGAGAGGTAAGAGAGCATAGAGTGCATGCACCAGGAACTTTAACTCATGGTTGAAGAACTGGTGCTGTGAGGAAGGGTTTGGATTCATTGGTGACTGAGGACCCACCTGGAGGAATGGAGGTTTGTTCAAGCCTGACGGCCTGCATCCATCCTGGAGGGAATTCAAGCACTCAATGATAAGTTTAAATACTACATTGACAAGCATTTAAACTAGCAAAGGGGTGGCAGACCAGCAAGGAGGGTACCTACTTGCTCACCCCTACAGCTAGCAGTGGAACCAGTGAACCAGAGGAGTGGCTATCTCTGCAAAGCAGTGTGCAAAAGATGGAGATTAGTGCCCAAGAGGTGGATAAGCAGAAAAGGGGCAAAATTCAGCAGAAGGGCAGACAGCAAGGAGAACCAGGGATAAATGACAACCAAGGAAGGGGCTGGAGTAGAACAGTGAAGCAGTCTAGGGAGGTCAAATCATGGAAAGCCATGTGTACAAATGCCAGGAGCCTTAGCAACAAGATGGAAGATCTGGAGGCTGTCATGGTACAGTCAGACCTGGACATTGTGACCATCACTGAAACCTGGTGTAATGATAACCATGACTGGGAGATGGCCATACCTGGCTACAACATATTCAGAAGAGACAGAGCAGGCAGGAAGGGAGGAGGAGTGGCACTGTATGTGAAAAATGACATAAGGGCCACAGAGATCCAGGAGGAACAAAATGGGGGAGAGATACTGTGGGTTAAGCTGGAAAGGAAAATGGGGCCAGCCATCCGCACAGGTGTGGTCTATAGACCACCAGCCCAGGAGGAAGAAACAGATAGGAGCTGATGCTAGCCATCCAAAGGATGGCAGACAAGGGTGAGGTAGTACTGGTTGGAGACTTCAATATTCCAGATGTGGACTGGAACATCCCAGCAGCAGCATCAACTAGGCACAGATTTATCCTGGACTCCTTCAGGTGCCTTCCTCAAGCAACTGGTCATGGAACCAACTCGGCAGAAGGCAATACTGACCTTGTGCTCACAAGCAGGGACAGTGTGATGGGGGTAACAGTGGGGAGCACCTGGGTAACAGTGACCACCAGTCATTGTGGTTTGAAATCACAGAAAGAGCAGAACCAAACCACACAAAACACGTATCCTGGATTTTAGGGGCAGACTTTGGAAAATGGGAGATACTTGAAAGAGGCATTAAGGAATGGGACAGGAATCAGGGGTTGAGGAACAGTGGGCAGTATTTAAAATGGGGATTCAAGAACAACAGAATTATGCATTAAGCAGGTTAGCAAGAGGAAAAGGAAGAGGAGACCATTATGGTTTTCCAAAGAGGTATCAAAGAAAGTGAAGCCAAAAGATTGCATTCAGGCAATACAAAAGACACAGGCAGAAGGGGATAGGAGAAGTACCAGGAGAAGCAAAGGGAGGCAGGAGGTCAGTAAGGAAGCCAAAGCTCAGACAGAAGAACACATTGCAAAATCAGTGGGTAAAGGGACAAAACCTTTACAGGTACATAAGTGAAAAAAGAAAGACAAAGGAGGGATAGTGAGACTGAAGGGGAGGATGGGAGCCGCATGGAGGATGACAACAGTAAAGCTGACATATTGAACAGGTATTTCTGCTCAGTCTTTACTGAGGAAGAGGGGGTAATGGGTCTGAAGGGAGTACAAGGGTGAGAATGGTGCAGAAATGGACACAAGTCCCTTTACGAAAGGGTCCTGAAGGAACTGGAAGTAAAAAGAGTTGATAAAGCAATGGGGCCAGGCAGGTACCCCTAGGGTCCTTAAGAACTAAGAGAGAGGTGGGTGAACCTCTGGCTATCCTGTTTAGCCGATCACTGGAAACAGGAGGTACCCAAAGACTGAGGACAGCAGATGTAGTCCCCTTATACAAAAGTGGGAACAAAGAGGAAGCAGGGAACTACAGACCAGTCAGCCTCACCTCGGTAGTGGGGAAGATCATGGAAGCACTACTGAAGGAGAGATTGGTGGAAGATCTGGTTGTCAATGGACTACAGGACCCAAGGCAGCATGGTTTCACCAGGGGGAGGTCATGTCAGACCAACCTCGTTGAATTTTTGACTGGGTGACTAGGGAGGTGGATCAGGGGAGGGCAGTGGACATGGCCTATCTGGACTTCAGCAAGGCCTTTGACACTGTGCCACATAGAAGACTATTACACAAACTGGGGAATATGGGTGTGGGCAGGACAGTAGTGTGGTGGGTGGGTAACTGGCTGGGTGGCAGGACACAGAGGGTGGTGGTAAATGGCTGTCACTCCACAGAGGGAAGAGTGACCAGTGGGGTACCACAGGGATCAGTGCTGGGACCGTCCTATTCAACATCTTCATCAGTGACATTGCGCAGGATCTAGAAGGCAGAATTTCACTGTTAGCTGATGACACAAAGCTCTGTAACAGAGTAGACACACCAGAGGGTGTAGACAGAATGAGAATGACCTGCAGAAACTTGAAGAATGGTCAGGGGTTTGGAGTTAAAATTCAATGCAAAGAAGTGCAAGATAATGCATATAGGGCACAAAAACCCTGGCACAATATATCAGTTGGGGGTGAGGATATAGCATGCACCAAGCAGGAAAGGATCTTGGGGTTGTCATCTCTGATGACCTCAAGAGTAGGGAAACAGTGTGACAAGGCAGCAGGTAAAGCAAATAGGATGCTGGGATGTATAGGCAGGGGCATCACCAGCAGGAAAAGGGAGGTCATAATTCCACTATACAGACACTAGTGAGGCCCCACCTGGAGTACAGTGTACAATTCTGGAGACCATACCCACGTAAGGACATAGACAGGGTAGAGAAGGTTCAGAGGAGGGCAACAAAGATGGTGCATGGATTGCATCACAAGTCCTATGAAGACAGGTTGAAGGAACTGAACATGTACTCCCTGGAGGAGAGGAGGGAGAGAGGGGATATGATAGAGACATACAAGTATCTTACAGGGAGGAACAGGGTGCAGGAAAACACTATTTTTAAGCGAAAAACATGTTCCAGGACTAGAGGGCATGGGATGAAGCTGGAGGGAGGACAATTTAGAGGAAACATGAGAAAGAATTTCTTCACAGAACGGGTGGTGGACAAGTGGAACACCCTGTTAGAGGAAGTGGTGGGGGCAGAAACAATCACGGGATTTAAGAATGCATGGGATAGACATAAAGGAATTCTAAAGGTCAGGGGTAAGGGGAAACAGACTTCTAGGAAAACAAACTGAACTTACAAGCTCAAATGGGCAGACTGGGTGGGCCATAGGCCCTTATCTGCCGACAATGTCTATGTATCTATGTATCTATGTATCTATGAATATCGGGATGTGCTGCATATGCATGGACATGCCCACTGCAATTGTGCCGCATACATTTACAATGCGCTCTGGTGCATCGGGACTTGTGCTGAACAAGGCACCCATTTGAACATCATGCCGGGGTGCATTGAGGGGTTGTGGTGGCGTAACTCGATTGCACCAGGCACAACCCCTTTTAATACTGTATCTCCCCCACTATGTACTGATTTCAAACTATTATAGTTAGAAAAACCCACAGCCAAACAATATAGCAACAGCAGTTATAGCAGAATATTGGACCAAAGTCCATACTATCACATCACAAACAAGCAGAATTAGGGCCTGATTTTAGAAGGGCCATAGATCGATGCAAGGGACTTACATCGGAGAGTCAGACACAAGGGGCGACTTGTGGCAGGCATCGCAGCATTCACAGTTTTGCAAGTGAGTCAGCCACAAACACTGATGCAAGTCCCTTGTGTCAAACACTAGAAGTTAGACCACCATTTGCACTATTGGGGGAGCCATTTTATGGGACTTGTACCAAAGCTTTAGCACAAGCTGTCATAAATTGTGACAAATGTTGCAACTGCACCAACTCTTCCAAAATGGGGCTGCATTGCATCTAAAGGGTACAGTGCAGCTGTGCCCAATACTGCAGTTGACCCAGGTCTTGATGCAAGCCCTATATCAACCTTCTAAAATTGGGCCCTAAGTATGCATACCCCTATGTATGAATACCAATTTCTTCCATTCGTAACTAATAAAGTATTTAAATTCTTTTAAGAAAAAGAGATCATTAAGATTAAAGATTCGGAGCAAACAAATAAAGGTTAAATAAAATGGGCAGATAAGGTGGGCCCAGCAGCCCTTACCTGCCATCATATTCTATGTTTACTGTATATAAGAGAATACCTCTTTATCTTTTGAAAACCCTCAGTTTCAAATATAACCTATCAAAAGCACACTTTTAATGACTTCTTCAGATTAGGAACTACATTAAAACTACTAATGGCTCCTTACTGCCTCCACCTAATTAAACAATAATGGACACTATATTTAACAATGGAAACAAACCAGAGATCATTTCTGCAATATATAAAGTAATTAATCCCAATAGTAGCAAATCACTAGAAAAATTAAAATCAAAATGTCAGGTGTTAAATATGTAAATAAAAGAAAATGTATGGAACACAATTATGCAACCCCCCCCATGGAAAAAGTAAAAACATTAAAGTTACAACACATTCAATTCAACTCACTTCATAGAACATATCACATACTAGCTAAACTTCATAAAATGAATAATACAATTGAATCTGCATGTGCCAGACAACTAGTACACTCATCTGTTTGATACACTCATGCCCAAAATGTTAAAATTTTCACAACACTATCAAAAGCACTAAATACAAATATCACATTTTCACCATCACTTACCTTACTAGGTTCTGAGTCAGTTGTGCCCCGAACTAGAAGGCACACCTCACCTGTACCCTTCTTTCACTCTGTCATCTTGTCTCATGTCATGCCAACTCCCAAATGGCACTCCAAACTCCACCAATTGGCTGTCAGAGGCTTTATCACTCATTATCTACATTTATTGGCCTTCAGACTTCAAGTTCAAGAGTCATCAGCAATGTTCTGGTGTCTGTTCTTGTAGAATACTAGATGACTAGAAAATGAGTTTTGCTGTTCTTACACACTGAATCCACAGACAGCTGCTGCACATGAGAGACCCTTGCCTCCTCAGGGCACCTGGCAAGAGACCTGAGTCAAGTATACACTGAAGGCATGGCTGTATCCTTCTCTCACTTTGTCACCTTGACATTTGTCTCCCAGCAGTCAACTAGCATTCTAAACTCCATCAACTAGCTGTCAAAGGCTCTACCAATCATTAGCTTCTGTAGTTTGTGATTCAAGTAATCAAGGTTTCACCATTTGCTGGCAAGAGAGAGAGAGAGTGGTTACAAACCTGCTGTGTGAGGGATTGCAGTTGGAGTTTAAGTTCTATATGAATCAAAACCTAAATATATGACTAACTTATCAAATACTTAAATGTTAAGGGTGACACTGTACATTTTGTGAGGGGGGATTATGAGACAAATAATATATGTTTTTAATTTAATTAGTAATAAGATAGTTTTAATAAAAACACAAAATGCTCATAATGAAGCCTTCCACAAATATTTTGAAAATCTGCATGCTGCATGAAGATTTCAAATATAACCATGGTGAAAAAGTCTCCCTTCAAAAACCAAATAAAAGGTCAAGAATATGAGTGACTAAAAAAAAAATTGGAACCTATGCATGAACAGAAAATGTGGCCATGCACTGTGTATCTGAGGCACATACTCAACCTTAAGTGTGAATGCCACACAGGACGGGTCCCGCAGACCCCTGGCAGCATTCACCAAGGGCATGCAAGGCACATACACACCTGCTGCATAAGCCACTAGAGGAGCACCATACTGGGGAAGGTGTTGGGGGTGTGCCTGCACTACACTGCATTCACTAAACTGTGTAGTGCCAAACTCAGGAGGTGCCAGGTATGAGATCAGGCATAACCCAATATACGGTCCCCATTCTCCAGCCACCATTGTGGCAACACTAGGCAATGGACATCCATGCCTTCCCAGCCCACTGGGCTGCAGGGGAAGCCTGGGGAAGCTGCTCAGATGAGTGTCTGGAAGGCATTCTGATGTTGCCACAGTATGCAGCATTCTCCTGGATTGTGCCCCCACTGCATGGGTGCAAGGGATCCACTGAGGGACCCATAATGGGCATTAAATTGGATGCTCACCTGGGTCTGGGGCTCCAATCCTGACCATCTATGCGATCCTGCACACCAAGGGGATGTAGCCATGGACAGGCACCCCACTGGTGCTTGCAGCCATGCATACCATGGACTCTGCACCTGTCCTGGGCTGCGTAGGTTCATGGGCAGGGTATGCACCTCAGGTGCATATAATCTGCCCTTTCATGCATATGCATTTTGTACTACAACTCATGTCGTATATAAACAAAATAGTAAGAATGTTTTGTCTCATCTCATGCTTTGTGCATGGCCTGCAAATAAACTATGTTACTGCAGATTAGGGTTGGTACCATTCAAGACTGACTAAACCCCACAAAGTTTGGAAATGTGTCACTTGGATTTTCATTCCAATGCTCACAAAGCCTGGAACTGTACTATTGGGGCTCCCAAATCTAACTCCAACCCCTCTTCCCTCCTTTACCCTCAATACCAGAAGCCAAGCTACAGGCACAAGACCATGCATCAGTGGTATGGTAGGTATCTCATGCAGGGTCAGCACATTCAAAATTTGTAAAGAGAAACCCTAATCACCACCCTTCCCCCATCATCATCCCTCATGACTGAAGGCCAAGCTACAGGTCTGCAGTAATGTCATGCAGGTTTGGTGTTATATACACATCCAATGCATTCCAGGTCTCTAATTAGAATACTTGAAAGCTCAACTAAAGCAATTTATATCCATTTATGATGTGGCTTACTTTGCATTCAATGCTGTAGATCCTGTGCAAAGCAGCAGACTTGCTATGGATTTGTAAGTACCATACACAATATACACTACTAACTTTCTTTCTTTAGGACACATATGTAATATGCAAAGCAAGTAACATGTCTGGGGCGTGTATACTATTTAATGTATGGTCTTTTTGGAGCTGTATGAAATAAGTTACAAGTGGATTCTAAATATCCAAATATGGACTATGTAAAACAAAATACTACAGTTAAATGGGTGTTATATTATGCTCAGGGGCCAAAAGGTCATACACCAACAAACGTACACCTGTAAGGTAACTTTGCCACTTAACATTGGACCTGTTGAGACTCACATGAACCAGCAAAGCTTTGTAGCATGGAACCAGATATGTAGCTTGGGTTTGGGTTATGAGGGTAGGGTAGGGTATGGGATGAGGATTAGGTTGCTAGTCACAAATTTTGAATATGTTGGCCCTGTATAAGATACAGTAGTTGCAATTGAAAAGTTGCTCGGTAATGCGATATACTGATTGGTACCTCTTTGTGCTATGCGGCATGCGATCGGTACCTCTCTGTGCAGTGTGGTAGAAATGCCGTAGCAAATGTTCTTCCTCACTTAACCACAGGATGGCTACCATGAGCTATCATGTAATACTGTATGCCTGAAGCCAAATACATTTTCTCCCCCATCATTAACCTGCAGATGGCATCAGGTTGATGTAGGTGCTATTGAAAAGTTGCTCGGTAATGAGATATACTGATTGGTATCTTTTTTTGCTATTCGGTGCACCAGTCAGTACCTCTCTGTGCAGTGTTGTAGAAATGCAGTAGGAATGCTCTTCCTCACTCAACCACAGGATGGCTACCATGAGCTATCATGTAATACTGTATGCCTGAAGCCAAATACATTTTCTCCCCCATCATTAACCTGCAGATGACACCAGCTTAAATTGTTGGGACCTTGTCAGATTTAATCAATCTGTTTTGTTTTGTTTTTGAAGCTTTCAATGGACAGTGGCAGATTAAGAGCATTATTTTATTATTAAAATAAAATTCAGAAGTGCAGGTCAAGTTCAGTTATACAACCTAATAATATTTCCATAGTGTAGTGTCCCACCCCATTCCCTGATTGCCCACCACTATTAAAAATCATTTATCCATGGTTATTGTCCCACCTTAGTCCCCGATCACCCACCCAATTAAAAAAAAAAAATTTCCATAGTGTAGGGTCCCATCCTGGTCTCTGATGTCCTACCCAATATTAAGAATATTTTTTCTATAGCCTTGTGTCCCACCCCAATCCACAATTTCCCACCAGATATTAAAAATATTTTTTCCATATTATAATGTCCCCCCCAAACAGGCACATACACTGATCACTGTCCACAGCCAGAAAAAATAAAACAGTTCCTGGTAGTCTAGTGGTATCCCCAACCTCCCACCCACTCAGGTAATCACCCACCACCCCAGCACAACTGCCCCTCGGCAAGCAGCACAGCCCTCCTCTCGCCTCCATGGCTGCCCTCCGACTGAGCTACTGTACGAATGAGAATTCATATCTCATTCATATCTCAGTCAACGGGCAGCAGAGGAGGAGGAGGAGGTGAAAAGAGGGCCATGCTGCTCACAGATGGGCAGTCCTGCTGGGTGCTGGGAGCAGGGGGTGGATGATTACCAGAGTGGGTGGGAGGGTTGGTGTACCACTAGATAAAGAGTTTATAACACACATTCAAATCTTTAATCACTTTATAGATTACATTTTCTGTAACTGGACTGGAACAGATGATGAGCTTATGAAATTTAATGAGTATCTTAATACCAGGACTGAGAATCTAATATTTACAATGCAAAGGAGTTATGAGTCGGTACCATTTTTAGATTTATGTATTTATAAATTGAATGGTAAGTTAGCAATAAAAATATGTAGAAAGCCCACACACAGGAATTCACTGCTTAGAGCAGATAGTTTCCACTCTAGACATCTAATACAGTCCATACCATATGGAAAATTAATTAGGGCCAAATGAAATTATGCTGATCTTGAAGAATGTGAGAGAGAACAGGTAGACATGCATGATAGATTTAGGAAGAAGGGCCCAGATATTCAAAAGAGTTGAGCCATGTGCAGTAGGGTTGTGCCTGCGCAAGTCCGAAATTGTGCCATTCTGCGATATTCAGCAGGAGGCAGTTGCGCCCCCGAAATCATGCTGAGCAACAGTGCAATGATAATGAAGGCATGCACAACTGAAGGGGGAGGAACCATGCATAAATGGCGCAGTGTGATATTCAAAGACTTGCACTATGCGCAATAGGGGAGCAAGCGGAAGTTGTGACATAGCGGAAATTAGCCAAAATAATAAGGAGCAAGGGAGAGGAGCAAGAATGCTACAGGGAAGCCACATGTGTCAGAAGCAGAGATAGACAGACAGGGCAGGAGGCACAAACAGGGCAGGCCAGGGAAAGGGCAGTCTGAACAGCTAGGTACAGGGAAGGTGTGGGGAGCCACACAGCACAGAGGCCAGCACAGGCAGGTGCACCCGGTGCAGGGGAGGTAGCAGCCAGGACAGCGGTGGGAATACAGCAACAGCTGCCGGGGGGGTGAACACAAGCCAGGAACATGACCAGTGCCACCTTCCACATGAAGGTCATAATGAGGGGGGTGAGAAGGTGGGCAGCAGGGGGGGCATGGCCGTGGAAGGGCCCATCAGCGGTATGCCCCCAACAAGCAATACCGAGCCTGCACCAGCTTTGAGCTGTACAGTGATACTGAGATTGTGGGCTGATACTGCCTGAATAGGGCAATTCCGAGGTGGCTCTGTGAGCTGTGCAGTGATGTGATGCAGGCACCCACACGACGGAGCCATGCCCTGTCAGTGGAGACTAAGGTAACAGCCTGCATGTGCTTGCTCACCATGGGTACCTTCCAGAGACCTACTGGGGACACCACAGGCATAACCCAGTCAGCCACATCACGCCACCTCACCCAATTCCTCAGTGCACTGCTGCCACATGCTGCGGAGTACATCCATTACCCCAGCACACTGGCGGAGCACACAGCAAACATACAGTAGTTCCACAGGGTAGCACATATGCCTGGTGTGCTAGGGGCAATAGACTGCACCCATGTGGCCATACGCACACCACCTGGCCCCGAGGGGGCCACATACATAAATCGCAAGGACTATGCCAGCATCAACTGCGAGGTGGTGTGAGATGCCAGGGGGTGCATCATCAATGTCTGTGGAAGGACATGATTCTTTCATCTGGCACCAGTCGGCACTGTGCCACAGATTTGAGAGTGGGGACATCCCCACTGGACACCTACTGGGTGAATATGCAAACCACATGGACAATCATAGGGCCTGGGGGCATGGCCAGAGGTGGCATGGGTAGTGGCCTACATGGCTTGGGGCAGGGTGATGCTGATCATAAAACTAATCTCCACCCTCTACACACAGGTGACAGTGGATACCCACTACGTCCCTGGCTGCTCACACCCTACCAGCGGCCCGTGACCCCATCACAGCAACGCTACAATGAGGCACACACCACCACATGTAATGTCATCGAGTGGGTGTTCGGGATGCTGAAGGCATGTTTCCGTTGCCTGGACACCTCTGGCAGTGCCCTACAGTACAGCCCCTCAAAGGCCTGTGGGCTATTTCTGGCCTGTTGCATCCTGTACAACATGGCCAACGAATGTGGGATAGCCATACAGGTCAAAGAGGGGACAGCGATGGGGATGATGGGGACACCAGTGATGATGGTGATGGGCAGCCCCCCCTTGGCCGACGGGACCCTCGACTGCTCCGGCTGGAACAGCTGCACTGGGACACCATCATGGAGGAGCACTTCAGCCAACCCAGGTAAGTCATGGGGCCATGCGCAACCACCAGTGGCCAAGGCACAACCCACAAACATGCACAGACACACACCAGGGGTGCATGCCTCAAGGGAAGTGGCAGGGCACAGAAGCACACACACAACCAGAGATGGGTGAGGATTAACATGCCATGCCAAAGGACATACACACACACTCACACACAATGCAACAAATGTGCACAGAAGGCACACCAACCCAGAATGCACACTCTAGCAACACACATGTCCACAGGCCACCATGCCCACTGCTTGTCCATGTGCGTGTGTCAGATGCTGAGCACCATTGCACATTGGTGTAAAGTGCAATGCAGGCATCATCATGCACACACAACTGCGGACAGCAGCTGGGAGGGTGTGCAGGTGGACTGTGTGTCCGCGTGCAGGGCTGGGTACCCACCCGTGCACTGCCCACTGAAACACACAATGCACACAGGGCAGCACCAGACAGTAGCTGCGATGGGAGACAGGTCAGTCATGCGACACAGTGCCACGGCCACCACAGATGCGTGGGCACCCCCACCGAGACCCACCAGCACTGGCAGGCTGACCACTGCCCTCATGGGGTGGCACCGATGGTCTCCCAGGGGTTCCACTGCGTGAACGTGACTGTGCTTGCGCAGGAGTCTGCAGCACACTGAACATGCCTGCACCAGGAGTGCTCAGTATGCCCACAGCTGAACCCAGCGTCGACAGGGTGAGAGTCGCATGACACCGGGAATGGGGGGTGGATTGTGCACTGCGTGGTGTCCGCGATGCATGGGCACCTGACTGTGTGCCCATTGTGGCCATGACAGCAATGAATGCCTGTGCATGCCTGTCAATGGCAGCGGTCACATCCTCCCGCAAATTATCCATCCCTGTCAGGATCAGTGCAGTGTCCCTGCTGCGATGCTCCTCTGCCCACTCCAGAGCCACATGCAGTGCATCCATGGACATCACAAGCCACATCTGCTGCTAGACCGATGCTTGCTGTAGGCGGGTGTGCTCGTCCAAGAGGTCATCAGCCTCCTCAGCATCCTGTCCCTCAGGGTGTGCAAGGCGCCGATGTTCAGCACCCCTTGAGGGTGGGTGCTGCGCACCAGGACCAGGTCTGGGCATGTCCTGAGGTGGTGTACAGATGCTGCCACTGAACCCTGTACCCCCAAGCCCATTGGGTGACTGCTGATGCTGCCCCTCCGGCTGCCACACCCCAGGGCTCAGTGGTGCCGCCACAGTGGCTGCAACAGTCCCACTGTCCTGAACAGACACCAGTGCTGCCCCACTGGTGCTGGCAGGCACAGCTTGGGACTGTGCTGACACACAGGCCTCCACGGTGGCACCACCCTCAGCCATGGGTGCGATTTGCCCTGCTGTGTGGCCATCCTGTGGCACACATGTGTCACTGCCCATGTAGGTCATGTCATCATCACTGGTGCTGGACTCTGCCCCAGCCACAGCCACAGCCACAGCGTGCTGGCATCCGTGGATGCCAGCACGCTGGGACACAGGCAGGGCATCCTCCACACCTGTTACAATGATATCAGTGTGGACAGCCAGGCAGCCCCACTGTCGCAATGATCCACATATACCTGTGGAGGTGGATGGTCCCACCTCCGACTCCATCCGACTGTCCGCAATGGACAGGCCCACCACCGCTGACCCATGCAGATGCTCAGGATCTGTAATGGAAAGTAAAGACACGTTACTGCGTGTGACCTACCCTGCCCCCCATAGACAGACCATGACTTACCATGCAGTGATGGGCCACCACCCGTCTGGAAGCCCCCACCCAGAACACCCGCAATGGCATTGTGCTGCATGCTTCCAGCAAGCCTCTCCTCCGCTGGGGTCAGCTGTACCACCTCTGGCTGTTCCCCCACCTGTTGCAGCATGTGCTGCCCTGATAACAGCCACCTTCTCCTTTACCCTCCTCCTGTCCATGCCCATCTTCTTCTTACACTCCTGCATGGAGCGCTGGTGGCTGTCATGCAGGTTCATGGCACATGCCACCTCCTCCCATGCAGCAGCACAGGCTTGCGGGGTTCCCCACTGTCCACTGAGAAGTGGCTCCTGATCCAGGTAGGCCTCAAACAGGGCCTCAGTTTCAGCCTTTGTAAAGTTCGGCCTCCTCCTCCTCCTCCCACCACTGTTTTCCTCCTCTCCAACAACCTGCTCGGTCATTATGTAGCCTGTAAGAATGGCAGTTGTTACCTGTGACTGTGCAGTCCCATGCATGTCCCTGAATCCACAGTCCACACTCCCAAACAGCATGCAACTCACCAATAAACTGCAGTAACTGACTATGGCCACTGCAGCACATTGTTGCACATTTATAGCACAATCCATGCAAATGAGGCGAGGAGCAACTTTAAGTAGATGCAAATTGCAGTGCTGCACCATTGAATGGCTGATTAGATGATTTGCATATGACTGCTGAATATCGCGCTGTTGTGCTTTGCGCAATTGTGTTGAACATGCTGAGCCAATGGCGCAGTCCTGTGACATGCATAGTACACCTCACTGCGCATGCCTGGGTTGCCGACGCAGGCGTCTGCCGTGCTGATGATGTGCTGTGCATGGTAGGCAATGCAGGGCATGGCCACCATTGTGCCAGTGGTGCTATAGCGATGGTCACTACATGGCGCTGTGGCACTGGGCCATCATAGGTGCAATGGCCCAACTGCTCGGTAGTCCGCCATGGTGCTGGCACACAGGCAGCCAATCGCACTACATGCATTGTCTTCTGATGGCGCTGTGCATGGCCATGCGCCAGAGACCCTTGACCCTGTGCCCGACCTTTACCCCCTAGGCACCATGCATCAGGCATGGGTGCACCTCTATTGTGCTGTTCGGTAACAGTGCAATAGAGAATGGCAGCGCTGTACCGCGCAGCATCTGCACGTGGGGAGCCATGCTGCAGAGTGCCATATTGCCTACTATAGCTGCTAGGATGGTGTGCAGATGGGCAGCACAGTGGACAGCAATTGAGCTCACCAATCTGGTGGCAATTGTGGAGCCACACCATGGGCCTCTCTTCGGGTAGGCTCTCCTGGACAGGGCCAGGACCCAGCTGTGGCAGGAAGTGGCCACTACCCTGGAAGAGGCCACCAGATGAGGGTGGAGTGCAGAGCAGTGCAGGCACCACTATGGTGACCTGCGGAGGAGGGAGCTGGAGCTACTGGCCCGACTGCGGGCATGTACCAGGAGGGGCACAGTGCCACATCCAGGTAGGGGTTCCGTCAACACACTTTTATCATCCATATGGGTCACAGTGTTGTATGTGTCCAGCACATAGGTGAGGGACTGTATGAGGTTGGCTGTGACGGTGTTCAGAGGGTGTGGGTGGGTGGGTCTAGCTGGGTGGGAAGGCACACACCTTGGGGCAGGGAGACTTTGCTTTGGGAATGTATTGATGTTCTTCTCTCCTTTTTTTCCCCACAGGCCTGGATGAACTCCACAGATTGCGGGAAGAGTGGCGGAGGGGGGAGGACAGTGCAGCCAGGCGGGGCAAGGGCCATCACCGCCCACCTGACCGGCCCAATGAGGGTGAGTGCCATACATCCATGATTACTATTGCATGATGTGTGACAGGGTGGGCAGTGGGGCATGGCCACCATTCATCAACACCACTGCCATGCATGCAGCCTGTTACAGTCAACACTGTCCACTGGCAATGCATGTCTGGGTGTGCATCACTGGTGGTCCATGCATGCACCAGGTGCATGGCTGTGCCACTGCCTTTGCACCACATAGCCATGTCACTAAATGGCCACTGTGGTGCTGTGCACGACTTGGCTGGTGGGTGAGTGTGTGCAGCATTCCGCATGGCTGTATGCGCCTGGGTGGGCAGGTCCTGTGGACTTGATCACTGCGGGTGGTCACACACCATCACAGTGGTATGTTCCATGGCCGTATGCCATGCACAGTGGGTGGGCTGTATGGGGTTGTGCATTCACACCTATTGACTGTGCTCCCTTGTCCTAGGTACCCGCCATCTCAAGGACATACGGGACACCATGAGGGAGATCCTACAGCTGGCTCATGAATCCCTGGACAAACTGAGGAGGCAGGACACGACAGGGGTGCTGAGGAGGCACAGAGGCCGGAGGTCATGGAGTCCTGAACGGCAGTCCTGATAGGAATCCCTCGGCCCCTGACTTCCCCTACCCCCCTGGACCCACCCTCACACCCCTCCTATCCCATCCCATTTGTCCACCCCTTCCCTACCCACCCCCACCTTGTTTGTGGTCCCCCAAGCTTGTATATAGTTTTTATTCTTGTACATAGTTGACTGTTATATTTTTTCAATACATCTGATTTTGATATGAATACTGTGGTGGTCTCTAATTTGCAGTGGGCTATAGGTGCTCAGCTGCAGTGGTGTGCATGGTGTCAGGGGTGGTGCAGTCATGGGTATGTGTGTGTCCATGTGGAGGTGACTATGGTGTGGGGATAGCTATCAGTCAGTGTCTGTGGTGTGTGTGTTGTTCCCTGTGCACTGGATGACTGTGTGCAGTGGTCCATGACATGTGATCTGTGTCCATGGTGCACCCATTGGCCCATCCATGGCCTGTGCAGCTGACACACATGCATGTCTGTGACCTGCATGGTCTGCTGGCATGTCAGTGGTGGCAGTCCCTGCAGGGTGGCCACTGTACTCATCACTTTGCTGGGTTGCCCCTGTCACTGGTGTGGTGCATACCTGGCTCAGGTGGCACTGTGGGCACCACAGTCATTGTCCCACCTCCATGCTGTGCCTTGTGTGTGTTGCAGGGGATGTGCCCCACTGTCTGTGGCTTGTTCTCTGGGTGACTACTGGTGGTGTACGGGTCCACAGTGCCTGCACAGGGTGGCTGGCACTCCAGTGCCATGGAGGACTGTGGGTTGTGTGTACACGGCTTACATGGACCCACAATGGGGGCTTGATTGCCCCACCACTGCGTCCCTGTGTTGGTGTGCCCTTGAGTATGGGTGGGTGTCTGTCCATACACTGTGTGGCATCCAGTGTGGTGCATGCTTCCATGCACCACTGTAGGTGTCTGTGCTGGCTGTTGTGGCCAGTGGTGGGTCGGGGTGTGTCACTGGAATACTGTGCAGGGTGCTGTACCACTGGTGGTGGTGTCAAGGGCACACCCTGTCCCGTGTGGGATACCTTTTGTGCCGACGCATGGTCAGTCTCTCAGCAGTACCTCAGGGGGACTGTGCATGGTGGCAATATGTCTGCCGTTGTTGCATTGCCATGTGCTGCAACCCACTGATGGGTGCTCGTGATGGGGCAAGCTTGCATGGTTCTGTGGTGCACGGGGTTGCATTGACACAGTGGGGTGGTGGCATGCATGGGGTTTCCTGCAGTGGTGGTCACTGCTTATGGGGAGGTGTCTGGGGGTCACGGTGCAAGGTGTTCTCTGCACTGGGGGGATGGTGTGGCATGGGGTGGTCTGCCCTCCTTGTGTGCCAGTCACAGCTTGCTGGTAGGTGTGATGGAGCACCATGGCCAGGCTGTGGGTTGGTTGCTGGTCTCCATGGGCCAGTGGTTATTCCAGCCCTCCCCAAGTTGTGCTGTGCTTGAGGTGTGGGGGGACAATGTCTGTTCTGCTGTGTGTTCCTGTGCCCATCTGTGGCAAGGGTGGTGGGCCCCTACCTCCCTGATTGTGCTGTTACATTGCTCTGCAGCTGGGGGGCTCCCTGGTTGTGCTATGGTGCCTCAGGACTGTTCAGCTGAACATCCCTTGTTGCGCTATGGTGCATCAGATCTGTTCAGCTTCCCCTCCCTAGTTGCACTATGGTGCAGGTGGTGCGATATTCAGTCGTCAGCTGTAGGCGCAGTTTGGCCTGCTCCATTTTTGAATATCACTTCTCTTGTGCATGGGCACGATAGACTTGGCCTTGCTCCTGCTATTGTGCACTTTTTGGGCGCAGTTTGAATATCTGGGCCAAGGGCTATAAAGAGAGTGTTCTACTAGGAGCAACATAAAAAATAAGTGACAAGAGTTGTAGTCATCTTTTGAACATAACAGGGGCTAGAATTGTTGATAATGAAACAAATAGAGAAATAGTGTGTGCAGTGACTTTCTCAGACAATTCTGGGACTATAAAACAAGTGATCAATAGACACTGGAAGGTGCTACAAGCCACTGAACTGGGGGCAGATATTTTTCAAACTCAGTCTTTAGTAGTAGCTAAAAAGAATAGGACACTTGCTAATATCCTTTTGAAAACTGTCCATACGGTACCTGAGACAGGCCCACAACATTTCATGACTACAATGGACCTACATAGAAATGTTCCTTGTGGTCACTGAATCATTGCCATAATACTTGCAGGATCAAAACAATAAAGAATTTGGCTCTAAATGAGGAGATTCAGATACAGGAGTTTATAAATTGCTCCACGGAAGGGGTCATTTATATAATAAAATGTCCTTGTGACAAAATTTATATTGGAAAAATGGAAAAAGCTCTAAAAACTAGAATTGGTGAACAAAGTTGGACATAAGAAGGCAAGATATCACCTCCCCAGTTGCTAGACACTTTAAAGAAGCTCGACATACATTACCCCACTTGAGCATTTTGGTTTGGAGAAAGTTGTACCTAAGCTCTGGGGTGGAGATTATAGGACATTTATATTAACAAGAGAAGCCTTTTATATAGATAAGTTTAAGGCTACAGATTCTAGATATGGACTGAATGATATGATAGACTGGCAGCCTATCATTTGAAGCCCGTACACATATACTGGCTGCAAAATACCAAAGAAATTTCTTTTGAGAAAAAAATGTTGAGTGTTAATATGCTCATGACCTTTCTTATGACCTCCGACTTATCTCCAGCACATATAGGGTGCATTTACAGAAATTTGGTTTATAAATATAACTGAACATTTCATGTTTTTTCTTTTTCTCTTGGAGGAAAATGGTGTTTATTTTATTTTTTATTTTTCAGATGCTCATGACCTTTGTTTTGACCTCCCATTACATGTGAATTACCAAAAGGGTATAATGATATTTTCACATTTGTATATGAACTAGCAAAAGGGTAGAATTATAGTTTCACTTTTAGAGTTTGCTATATGCCCAGATATTTGAATAGAATTTTCAATTCCCCATACTTACGACTTTTCGTTTGACCTTCCATTTAACACACATGACATAGTATGGACTAACAATTAGTGGGACACAAAATGGCTTAAGTATTGAAATATGTTTTTGAGCCTTAGGTAGGTCCCTGATTTGCAGGAGACTTTTGAATTTTACTCAGATGCTTCAAGACCTTTTGAATGTAGGACTAATAAGAAGATTTTTTGAATTTTGAACGTTATTTAGATGCTCATGACCTTTTTGACCTCTGATTGAATGGGTGTAAAGATGGTCTCCAGTTTACTATTTTTTTTCCTCTTAAACTTTCTAAGATCCTATTTGGATCACTTTATCCATATTTAGGGTGAATTTACACCCATCTCCCCTTGATAAATAGCTGTCTGCAGCATATCCAGCCTCAGTTGTATTGCAGGACTCTGACTCCTAATTTATATGCAGGAGCTTTGTTTTTATCTTTACTTGAGAATGAGTGATCCTTTATAGAGAAGAACAATAAATACATGGTCCTTTAACTCAGACACACACAGTGATTATTTATCTTATTAATAGTTTCTGTTGAGACGCCTGGTTTTAAGACCTTGAGGTCTGTTGCTAGGTGCTGCTTCTTTGCAGGTTGGGTGCAAAGGCTTTGAGAGAGTGGTCCATGTGATCTGCTCTCTCCTATCAGTGTGCCCAATTCTTGATGGAAGAATTTTGAAATACAGTTTTTAAAATGCATAGAAAGCATACTTTTCTGACCGATGAGAGCTGGTAACAATTTTACATGCCATTCCCTTCACTCAACTAGACTCCGAAAACAAAGTAAGTTTACTCTAGACCAGGGCTGTCCAATTTGTGGCTTGTGAGCAACATGTGGCTCGCCAAGCCATTTTGTGTTGCTCACAATGATGTGTCTAAAATCAATCTTTCCTTTTCCTTTAAATTATAACACCGTTTTGCACAAAGAATATCCTTCTCCCATTGATTCCTGTTGTCTCTTTTGTACCTTGACTGCATTTAAAATTCTAGTTCTTGTCTAGATTGGGTGCAAATGGCAGTAGTTTCCTGGGGAAAGAGAGATAATTGTCACACCGCAGACCGCAACACTTACGTCAAACACTGACAAGTTTTAAGTATTTAATTGCATCCATTTAATCGAGGTCTGATTTCTACAACTGCTACAATGCAAAGGGCTGAAGGACTTACAGTTTACATCAGGTGGGTCATTAGTTTCCTTATTGAGAGCTGCTGTGCTGAATTTACCTGTTGCTTTAAACTGCGCTCTGACGTGCTGCATGCTGACTACTGAGGGCATTGTTTTTTTTTGCAGTCCACTTCTGAGAGCAAAAACGTGTTGTGGGCTGTTACTTGAGTTTCTCTGCTTTTATTCTTCTTCTTCTTCTTCCACTGCACAGACATGATCAGTTTTTCCCTGAGTCTTGCTGAAAATCAAAATGTTCATCAGTTGCTGCTGCTGCCACGTCGCTACAGGTTTGTGATCCAAGCATCAAATCCACAACTCTGTACTGCTAAGGCTGGCTATCTAACTGTCTCAGTCAAATAACTTTGCTGCTTCCTAGTAAGTAAATTAAATATTTCTATTGATGGGATTATGTCTATAAAGCAGAGCACATATTAAGCAAGAGGTGGAGAGGTACTCAGAGCAGTGCTTGTTTGATGTATGTTGGGGGGTCATATAATGCACACATTAATGGAGAGGTGGAGAGGTGCAACAAAGCAGAATGATGTGGGTTTGGGGGGGAATCTCATTTTAGGTGTAATGCTGTAGAGCAGTTCTTGTTAGATGTGTACTGGGGGACAAAGCAGAAAAAGTTTTTTTTATAAATATTTAATAAAAGCTGATTACAAAATTAACATTGGCTAATGCTGTCATTATTTATTATTTAAAACTACATATGTGTATAAATAAGTGTAAAAATTATAAATATGGGACTAATATGGTGCATGCATGTTAAATGGCACGTGCTGTATGGTGATGTTGCTCTCCCCTTGTTCTTAAATTTCAAATGTTGCTCCTACCCCAAAAAAGGTTGGACAGCCCTACTCTAGACTGAGATATAGACACAAATGTAATTCCTTGTTACAGTCCCACAGGAGCTTTCTTAATATTTATTTAGATAAAGAAGGATATTTAGCTTCTAAACAGTCTTTTGTATACTTCTTTAGACAGAGGAAAATAGGGAAAATATTTGGGGGGATAGACACTGCTGAAAGAGGTATGACTGAATATGCAACAGATTTTGACACTATTAACTATATTGCACAGACTTGTATGGAGTTCTAGATGGGAGTTTATGTATAAAAATTGAAAAACTTAATTTTTTGGTGGCGAGTTGGAATGGGGTACACATGAGTGGTGATGGCTTGACTAATACAACAAAAGGTTTTGTATGTTAAGGAAAGAAGTTTCCAAACTTTACTTAATTGTTTTGCAGCTTATATGAGAAGCAGGAACCTCTTATTTTCTGAGGTATGTGTTACCTTTGGCTTTACCATTGCGTTTTTGCAAATGACATAGCAGGCTTATCTACTAAGAGGATTTGTGTGTTTTTGGACAGGTGTATGTAATGATTTTGGCCACCAAATAGATAATAGGAAAATTAGTTTTTGCAAGTCAAATATTTAAGCCATTTATGGCCTGTGAGACATGATATTTAATGTGCTTAACACTTTAAAAAAATTGTTTTACAAAGAGAAAGAGTATGTGCTTTTGTTCTGTATGATTAAAAAGTGTGCCTAACTATATGCTTCACAATGTTAGCTCTAAAACATATTCTCTTTTTAGAGAATGGAAGGATATATGTACATTGGGGAATGGGCATGTATCAGACAATACACAAGAGGGGCACTTGGCGAGATAATATGCTATAGTATATGGTTAGGGCTTATTCTAGATGGAAATTAGTGGCTTCTCAAATGTTGTTGTAGGACAGTTCAAAGGTCAGAAAAGTTGTTGTACTATCGATCTGACGTCACATCGATAGTACAAAACATTCCTGTCAATCAAACACAAACGCACTCCCACGTTAACGCTTCATCAAGAAAACCGGCAAAAACATGGCGGCAATGCTTAGCAATAACCTCCGACCCCGTGACAGTTGACGGAAAGAGCCTTATACCACTTCATGCCCCAAAAGTTAATTTTTTAATTTAGTTTTTAAAACCTCACTACCAAAACCCAAAAAGAAATGAAGGACAGAGTGACTCAGCAAGCGGGAGCACCGAGGAAGTGGGATCAGGAGAAGTCGACGTTAAGCGCGAGCAGCAGCGGCAGCAGTGGGCCAGTGAGCGGTAGGAGAAAAACAGAAAGTCTCTTGTCTCTGCACTTTGGAACCATATACTATATAAACATAGTATGTGGACAATCTTGACAGACAAGGCTTGTGCTTCATCTAGGGCTGAGATGACATAATATGCCTCCGAGGCCGCCTCGAGGTCCCTGTGATGTCATCTCAACCCCTCAACGGAAACACAGCCTTGTTGTGTATGATTGTCCATACAGTATTATATATATTCATTAAGATATACCTAATTATATGAAGTTTAGACAAGTGAATTAAATTATTTTTAATGTTTTGCATAGACACACTGTACTTCACTGATGAAGAGCTTCTGCTTGAAACATTTAAGTTATACAGTACACTGTATGGTGTCTTTGCTTTTGTGAAAAAAGAAAAAGAATAAGAAATAAAGAACATTTATATATTTTTACATTTGGTGAGCAGGCTTTGTTTTCTACCAACCAGTTCTTATTGAGTCTTAGCCTAAATTGGTAGATTAGCAACTCAATTTAATTGCATTTTTTGTTTTATCGAGGTTGGCTGAGCTGGACTCTTTCCTTTTGTGGACCACTAGACTACCAGAAACTGTTTTTTTTTTTCTGATCAGGGATGGCTAGTTAGTCTGTGATTTGAACTGCCTTCTTGATTGTCGGGGATCCCAGGATTAGATGTTTGCCACACAAGATGCTGTCCCTTTTTTATTAATAAAGATTTATTTCATGTTATGAGACTGTGTTTGTTGGCTGAATTGTGTGTGTATGGGTGGTGGTGGTGGAGGGGGGCACTAAACTTACATAGAGAGTCAGAAAGTAACAAACATTGTAACTGAAATTTCAGGTCTCTGATTACATCAGCAGTATTGTTGTACATTCAGTTTTGTTGCTTTTGTAGGACTTTGAGCTTATTTATTTTTTTAGCTTTTGGTAACCGGGTAAGTGCACTAGGCAACAGACCTGCCTATTTTCAGCACGACCCAGGAGAGCACAGGACATTGGTTACAATATGCAGAAATGCACAGACATAATATAGGTGTACAGGAGCAAAACAAGATATACATTGGGTAGCACAGTAATAGTTACATAAGGGTACATTTTAGGCAAATATCATAATAAGGATGTAAAATAAAGCAATTAGGGTAACCATAAGACTGCTGAGGACAGTAAAGACATCAAGGTTCATAGCCACCTAGACAAACGTATTGCATGGGAGAACATTAGTGTAGTACTCAGGGTCAGACCCGACAGCCTGCAGTGGGACAAAGCAAATTAAGAGCATTTGCATTGGCCAGAGGCTAGGAGGTGGATGAACAGCAAGTTTTTGAATTCTCGATGGGAGGCTGAAGTTTTCACCATAAGGGAGAGTGAGTTCCAGAATTTGGGAGCAAAATGGGCAAATGCCTGTTCACCCATTTTGTCATGCAAGGTCAAGTGGAGAGCATGGGGACAGAGGAAGACCTGAGGGATGGGTGTGGAGGCAGGAGTCAGGAGGTTGGCAAGATAGACAGGGCAGAGAGGTCTAGACAGGGAGTTGATAAAGCAGCCCAGGGGTAGGCTCGAATATCCTTAGGTGACAGACAATTTAAGCCAGCGTAAGGAGACAATGATGGTAAGACGTGGGGGCAGTTAAGGCGAATCTACAGATGTTGTTGTAGACAGTGTCCCATTTGTGCAGTGTAGCAGAGTTTGCAGCAAAGAGGAGGGGCAGAGCATATTGAGCTGGGGTAAGAGAATACCTCTCGCAACAGAAAGTCTAGCGGAAGGAGTGAGGAAGTGGCACACGCATTAAGCTCTGCCAATTTTAGCATTGACTGCACGGCACACCATATTGACGTGTTGAGACAGGTCAAGTGTGGGATCCAAAGTGACCCCAAGGTACTTGAAGGACTCAGTGTTTGAGATGAGGGAGCTATCAAGGCATTGAACCCGGAGCCTGTTTGCAGGGGCAGACAGTTTCTTAGAGGATCCGAATAGCATAGCACAGGTTTTTTCTAGGTTCAGGACTTGGTGGTTGCTAGAGAGCTTTGCTGGATATCTAAAAAAAAAGCTTGTATGCCTTCTTTCATACAGTACAGTATGCTGTTTCTTGACAGCCCAAAGGTTGTTCTTTTTTTTACCTTGCTTTGTAGATTTGCTGCTCTCTAAATTAAAAATTCCTAGATTTGTGGCATGCCTGTAAAATTCTGGAATTTTCCTCTGAAGTAAGCAGTTTCACAATTTATGGTCGTGAGGTACTTTCATATTCTTCTCTATCATACTGCCTTAACCAGTGAGTTCCGTCAATTACTGCCAAGATTTTATGTGTGTTTAGGTGTGTTGTAAATGCCTTGGTCAAAATGTGATGTAGAAAGTTGGATTTTTCCCATACTGCTAACAGTCCAAAAATTCAGAATTTCTTTCTTCGGGATCTATTTTCTTGGTCTTTCTATTTTGCCTTAAAACCTTCTATTGTCTTTGAATATTTTTCAGATCTTGTGTCACTTTTGTTAACAGTACACTGTGAAAACGTTTTCACTCCAGGCTGTTAATGTATTTTTTTAACCAGAGCCTGACATATAAACCAGGATGCCTACAGTTCTTTTGCCCTTTCCCTATTGTAGTTACTTAATATTGCCTGAAAGGTTTTTACTTTAATGCTAGAATTTGATGTATGCAAATGACTAGTGAAAGCGATATGGATTATCTTAATATACAGACCACTCTAATGTGGTACCAGAACATTATTTGCATTATTTTGAAGCCTAAACATGTAAAGCTTCTATGGTTAATACAAATAAATACTACCCAAATAAATCACATTTTGCAAATATTGTAACTGAGTCTACACTGATGCAGATTCTATACTCCACATTTACTGCCAACCGGTTTGTAATTTTCAACATAACTCAAGTCTTTTACTTTTATGGTGAGTAAAAATATAGGCCATTCTAAATTATTTAATAATATAATATATCAGTGACTAAGGGATCACATTCTGAAGTATAAAGGTATAAAAATGTATAAATTCTTCTGTAATTATTCCCTGATCTCCTTTTTTTCCATTTGAGTTTCTTTTTTTTTAACTGTATTTATAACTCTGCCTTACCCTGAACTCTCTCCAGATGGACACATGGTTTGTACTGGATCCCACCCATCTGAAGTCCTCTGTTTGACTCCTCTAGAGGCCCCAGCTCTCCATCCACTAATCCGGCCACCCAACCTCCCAGCTCTGAGTCCCCTGAGGTGGGACCACCGTTACTCCTTTCTAGCACTCTATCTGCGACCTAGAAGAGTGACCAGACAGGGAGAAGAGCAGAGGAGTGAGCAGAGAAACCCAACACTGGGCATGGGGGCCAGCCCCTGGACCATCCTTCGTCTATTATCAGGAGGCAGGGATGTTTTACTTTTTATGCTTTCCCCCTTGACATGGCATGTAATGGATGTCAGCATGGGTCCACCCACAGACATCCTGCCAACCCCTCTACAGAGCCTTGCTACTGAGCGATGCCCCCAGCCTCCACTGGGTGCTGCTACTGAGCTCAGTGCTCCCTAGATCCCACCCTAGGAGAAGAGAGCAGTCCTCTGGATGCTCAGTCTTCTCCTTCCCCACTGACCCCCGATGCCCTGGCTCATTCCCAAACCTGGGTCGCTGGTGTGGTATGAGGTGTGGCATCCAGCACCTCAACCCTCAGTGCCACCAGGTCGCATTTGTGTTTCTTATGGCTATACTGTAATTTCTGTTTTTTGTTCTGCAACTGTAAATCTCTTGGCTAAATGTTTTCATCTGCTCTCTGGTTAATAGTACTTTAAGACAAGCTAATTACATTTTATTTGATAACATTCAGTTTAATTCAATAATGTTTAGAGTTCTGTTTATTCTTGTAGTTTGGTGCCATTTTTGTCCCTTAAAGCTTTTTCTAAGGATGTAAGTTTTTCATTTTTCATTTTCTTTTTTATTTCTCCAGGCTGCTTCAAACAAATTATGTTTTTCCCAGTTAGCTTCACAATTGCTGGTCATGGGGTACATTTATATTCTTCTGTATTATACTGCCCTAACCAGTTCGCTCTGTCAAATACTGGCAAGCTATTATTTGTGTTCAGAAGTGCTGTAAATATCTCAGTCAACATAATATGTAGAGAGCTGGATTTTTTCCCACACTGGTAGCAGTTCAAAAATTCAAACTTTTTTTCTTTGGGATCTATTTTCTATTATAAATACAGTAAAGTGGCAACAGTGAGATATCAGTAACCAGGTTTCGAGCTCTGTGCTGCACATACAGTAGGTGTTAAAACTATGTATGTTTGTACTGTCAGGTCTGTCATCATTCCGTCATCTCTCCTCTATCAGCACCTCATTCTTCTGTCTCCCTGTCTGGCATCTCTGTACTATCAGTGCATTACCTGTTTGCTATCCATCATCTTTGGACCTACTGTATCAGAACCATATCTGTATGCACTCTCTCTACCTGACTGTTTGAAGGGTGCAATGTTTAGGCCCTGCTGAAGACACATTCATTGGATCATGAAGTCCATGAAAAATTATTGTCTAGTATCTAGCTTTGTATTCTTTGGTGTAAATAAATATAGATGTTGGCTGGGGATGGGGTGAGGAGAGTCACAAAGACACGGAGAAGTGAAGGGCAGCCAGAATTAATGAAGCATGAGATCTGTTTTCACAACCTAATTTGTGGGAAGTGGATTGCATACCTCTCAATCTTTTGTCTCATAAATCAGGGATAAGGCTTACAGAAAGTGTGGAACTAAGACAACAAATCAG
Source organism: Neoceratodus forsteri (assembly GCA_016271365.2). Classification (NCBI taxonomy): domain Eukaryota; kingdom Metazoa; phylum Chordata; order Ceratodontiformes; family Ceratodontidae; genus Neoceratodus; species Neoceratodus forsteri. The sequence goes on along the minus strand of CM057450.1, from coordinate 649,776,109 downwards.
GGATACATCTTAAAAGTTGGTAAGATTCACTCAGAAATTTAATCCAATAAGGGGATCAGTGTTAAGATACATTTTTTTGTAGAACAGCAACTCTGTAACTTTCATGTTTGACATTACTTTATGCTGAGAATCCCCCGCTGTTCAGTCACAAAAACACACATTTAATGAAGAAAAGCAAAATCTTCTGAGGCAAAATAAGGGACATCCCTGAAATTCAGAAAAAGATGAGGGGTATGTTGGATTAAGCCTTTAATATGACTGTGGGTGTGGGGCAAATCTTGATGTATGTTCAGAAGTGCTGTCTCACTCTGCATGAGCCGACTCTCAGCAGTACTCTGTTAAATGTGACTTGCAGTGCAATACATGGTTGCCAACACCCTCCCTGCCCCCCATCATTGCTTGTATTGTTTTCAAATCAGTAACCTACAGGAGTATAGGGGGATGGATGGTATCAGAAAGTCAGAGTACGGTAGTTAGTTTTCTCACACCCTCTCCAGGGCTGCAAGGCTGCTTTGTTTTTATTCCTCCCTCAGTTCCAGCTCTCCATGCCTCCTTCATCCATCACACTCAGTGCACTTCTCAACTGTCCCTGAATTACAGAGATATATCTGATTTGGCCTCAAAAATTTCTAACATCTCTCCCAAATTTGGGAGCACAATGCAATGCCATACTTTAGTGGAACTATCTGCTGCATTTACATTAACCCAATCATCACTGCAGCATATAGTACTTTAGCTAATATTACACTCTCTTATAATGTGTCTCTAATTGTAGCCTATAGTTCCTTCTTTTTTAAAATGTGTCCCTAATGTATAAGGCAGGAGTCTGAGTGGCATAGCATTCAGATTAATATGAAAAATAATGGCAACATATCTCTTTAAAAAGTAGACTGCTGACTAGGTACATTATACCAAAAACTTCTCTTTGCAACATCATATTTACAGCACTGTATCTAAAATGTTTCACTGTTTCAGAGGTCAGAGAGAACATTTGCAACAATGTGTTAAACCCACAGGCACTCCTGATACAAATATGTGTGCTTTACTTGCAACAACTATATTTTTCTGGTCTAGATTCAGTCAGTGATGTACAGTGGTTGAACGTAATGAAACATACAATATTTAATGTGCCAACCTCTTGAGTGTTTTTGGAGCACTTCCAAGGTTTGGCATGAGTAGCAATACTCATCAAAAACATTTTTTGAGAGTATTTCCTAAAACATGATGAGTAAATAGGTCAGTATACACCTTGAGCCCAATTCTACAAAGGAAAATACACCAGATGCAAGTAACGCTCTTGCGCAAGTTATGCCAATGCAATTGTGATATGCGACATACGGCCTATTCCAGAACATGCAAGACTTATGCCAAACACAACTGCGCAAGTCACGACATGCAAGATATGCGATATAAAAGGGTGCAACACACAGCTGTGGCCTAACACACCAGCAGAAATGCCAAAGCTATGGCAGAAGCTGTGGCAGAGAGGCAAAGGCACAAGAAGAACTTCAATATTGAGGAGGTGCAGACCCTTCTAGAAGAGATAGACAAGCGCCATGCACTCCTAATGAGCTGTAGAGGGGAGACCAAGAGGAGGGGAAAAAAGGAGGAAGGCATGGGACAGGGTGACATGGAAGGTGAATCCCATAGCAGCACAGTGCAGGACAGTGCGTGACATTCAGAAGAAATATAATGATCTCACGCGCTTAGTGAAGAGCAAGTTGGCACAGAACAGATGGAGTGCACAGGGCACAGGGGGTGGACCCACTCAACAGCAGTCACTTAGCAGCTTGGAGAGGAGGATAGCAGCATACCTCAGCCAGCAGAGCATCGGTGGAGTCACGGAGCTGGACACCTTCTGACAGCAAACTGCCACAGGTAGGGACAAACAACAACAATGTATGTGACAGGCCTGACATGGAAACAGCACTGCAGCCAACAGCAAAGGTGGTGTGGGTGGGGTAACAATGTGTAAGCAGATGGAGCAGTGAGGTGGCATGCCACAGGAATGCCACATGGCCACAGCTGGCCACAGAGTGGGCCCAGGGAACCAGACCATGGCCAGGGGCAGGCCAGGGACAAGCACATGTGCAGCCAACATATCCTGCTGCACAAAGGAATGTGCCGTACCCAACTGTGGAGGGGCTGGCACATGCACATGAAACCAGTGTGGGGAGCTGTGCACAGCTATGGGCTGTGCTGAACTGGGAGTTGCTGTGGCATGCACTGTGTACTGGGGGGCTATGCTGACCAGGGGGAGCTGTGACATGCACTGTGTACTGCTGGAGTGGGCAGTGTTCAGGCATGGGCTGTGCTGAGCTGGGAATTGCTGTGGAATGCATTGTGTACAGGTGGGGGTACAGTGCTCAGGCATTGGCTTGCAGAACTGGGAACTGCTGTGACATGCACCGTGTCCTGGTGGGGGGCAGTGCTCAGGCATGGGCTGTGCTGCACTGGGAATTGCTGTGACATGCACTCTGTACAGATGGAGGGGCAGTGCTCAGGCATGGACTGTGCTGAACTGGGAGTTACTGTGACATGCACTGTGTACTGATGGAGGGGCTATTCTGAACTAGGAATTGCTGTGGAATGCACTGTGTACTGGTGGGGGCAGTGCTCAGGCATGGGCTGTGCTGAACTGGGGATTGCTGGGGAATGCACTGTGTACTGGTGGGGGCAGTGCTCAGGCATGGGTTGTGCTGAACTGGGAATTGCTGTGGAATGCACTGTGTACAGGTGGGGGGCAGTGCTCAGGCATGGGCTGTGCTGAACTGGGAATTGCTGTGACATGCACTGTGTGCAGGTGGGGGGTAGTGCTCAGGCATGAGCTGTGCTGAACTGGGAGTTGCTGTGATATGCACTGTGTACTGGGGGCTATACTGACATGGAAGTGCTGTGACATGCACCGTGTACTGGTGGGGGGGCAGTGCTCAGGCATGGGCTGTGCTGAACTGGGAATTGCTGTGGCATGCAGTGTGTACAGGTGGGGGGGCAGTGCTTAGGCATGGGCTGTGCTGAACTGGGAATTGCTATGACATGCACTGTGTACTGGGGGGCTATGCTGACCAGGAGGGTGCTGTGACATGCACTGTGTACTGGTGGGGGGCAGTGCTCAGGCATGGTCTGTGCTGAACTGGGAAATGCTGTGACATGCACCATGTACTGGTGGGGGGACAGTGCTTAGGCATGGGCTGTGCTGAACTGGGAATTGCTGTGACATGCACTGTGTACTGGGGGGCTATGCTGACCAGGGGTGCTGTGACATGCATCGTGTACTTGTGGGGGGCAGTGCTCAGGCATGGCTGTGCTGAACTGGGAATTGCTGTGACATGCACTGTGTACTGGTGGGGAGCGGTTCGGGCATGGGCTGTGCTGACTGGGAGTTGCTGTGACATGCACTGTGTACTGGGGGGCTATGCTGACCAGGAGGTGCTGTGACATACACCGTATACTAATGGGGGGGCCGTGCTCATGCATGGGCTGTGCTGCACTGGGAATTGCTGTGGAATGAACTGTGTACAGGTGGGGGGGCAGTGCTCAGGCATGGGCTGTGCTGAACTGGGAACTGCTGTGACATGCACTGTGTACAGGTGGGGGCAGTGCTCAGGCATGGGCTGTGCTGAACTGGAATTGCTGTGACATGCAATATGTACTGGGGGCTATGCGACCAGGGGTGCTGTGACATGCACTGTGTGCCTGGTGGGGGAGGCAGTGCTCAGGCATGGGCTGTGCTGACTGGGTTGCTGTGACATGCACTGTGTACTGGGGGCTATGCTGACCAGGGTGTGCTGTGACATGCACTGTGTACTGGTGGGGGGGGCTTGAGGCATGGGCTGTGCTGAACTGGGAGTTGCTGTGGAATGCACTGTGTACAGGTGGGGGGGCAGTGCTCAGGCAGGAGCTGTGCTGAACTGGGAATTGCTGTGACATGCACCATGTACTGTTGGGGGGGGCAGTGCTCAGGCATGGGCTGTGCTGAACTGGGAATTGCTGTGTAATAAACTGTGTACAAGTCAGGGGGCAGTGCACAGGCATGGGCTATGCTGAACTAGGAACTGCTGTGGAATGCATTATGTAGAGGTGGGGGCAGTGCTCAGGCATGGGCTGTGCTAAACTGGGAATTGCTGTGGAATGCACTGTGTACAGGTGGGGGCAGTGCTCAGGAATGGGCTGTGCTGAACTGGGAATTGCTGTGACATGCGCTGTGTGCAAGTGGGGGGTAGCGCTCAGGAATGGGCAGTGCTGAACTGGGAATTGCTGTGACATGCACTGTGTACTGGGGGGCTATTCTGACCAGAGGGTGCTGTGACATGCACTGTGTACTGGTGGGGGGTTGCAGTGCTCAAGCATGGGCTGTGCTGAACTGGGAATTGCTGTGGAATGCACTATGTAGAGGTGGGGGGCAGTGCTCAGGCATGGGCTGTGCTGAACTGGGAATTGTTGTGACATGCACTGTGTACTGGGGGGGCTATGCAGACCAGGGGCTGCTGTGACATGCACTGTGTACTGGTGGGGTTGCAGTGCTCAAGCATGGGCTGTGCTGAACTGGAAATTGCTGTGACATGCACTGTGTACTGGGGGGGCTATGCAGACCAGGGGCTGCTGTGACATGCACTGTGTACTGGCGGGTGCTATGAAGACCAGTGGGTGCTGTGACATGGGCCATGAACTGGTGGGGGGCAGTGCTGCCATGCGGCTGTGCTGAACTGGGAATTGCCGTGACATGCACTGTGTACTCTGGGGCTATGCTGACCAGGCGGTGCTGTGTCATGCACCCTGTACTGGTGGGGGGGGGCAGTGCTCAGGCATGGGCTGTGCTGAACTGGGAATTGCTGTGACATGCACTGTGTACTGGCGGGTGCTATGCAGAACAGTGGGTGCTGTGACATGGGCCATGAACTGGTGGGGGGGTGCTCAAGCATGGGCTGTGCTGAACTGGGAATTGCCGTGACATGCACTGTGTACTCTGGGGCTATGCTGACCAGGGGGTGCTGTCATGCACCCTGTACTGGTGGGGGGGGGTGCTCAGGCATGGGCTGTGCTGAATCTCGGAATTGCTGTGACATGCACTGTGTACTGGGGGCTATGCAGACCAGGGGCTGCTGTGACATGCACTGTGTACTGGCGGGTGCTATGAAGACCAGTGGGTGCTGTGACATGGGCCATGAACTGGTGGGGGGGCAGTGCTCAAGCATGGGCTGTGCTGAACTGGGAATTGCCGTGGACATGCACTGTGTACTCTGGGGCTATGCTGACCAGGGGTGCTGTGTCATGCACCCCAAATGGTGGGGGGCAGTGCTCAGGCATGGGCTGTGCTGAACTGGGAATTGCTGTGACATGCACTGTGTACTGGCGGGTGCTATGCAGAACAGTGGGTGCTGTGACATGGGCCATGAACTGGTGGGGGGGCAGTGCTCAAGCATGGGCTGTGCTGAACTGGGAATTGCCGTGACATGCACTGTGTACTCTGGGGCTATGCTGACCAGGGGGTGCTGTCATGCACCCTGTACTGGTGGGGGGGGCAGTGCTCAGGCATGGGCTGTGCTGAACTCGGAATTGCTGCGACATGCACTGTACTGGGGGCTAGTCAGACCAGGGGGTGCTGTGACCTGCACTGTGTACTTGTCGGGGGAGTGCTCAGGCATGGGGTGTGCTGATCTGAGAATTGCTGTGACACTGCCATGTACTGGTGAGGGGGGCAATGCTCAGGCATGGGCTGTGCTGAACTGGGAATTGCTGTGACATGCACTGTGTACAGATGGGGTGGCAGTGCTCAGGCATGGGCTGTGCTGAACTGAGAGGTGCTGTGACATGCACTGTGGACTGGGGGGCCTATGCTGATCAGGGGGTGCTGAGACATGCACTGTGTACGGGGGGGCAGTGCTCAGGCATGGGTCGTGCTGTAGTGGAGGCGTGGGGCACTGCCCCAGTGCTCACAGAGGGAGGGCGAGGGCTGAAGGACACGTGTGTGGATGGCAAGGACAATGCACTCACCCGGTGGAGCTGGCCCCTGCAGCACAGTGTTGCCCCATGAGCATGGCCGTACACAGTGTCGCTGCAGCTGGAAGCTGAGCAAGCAGCTGTGTGACAGCTGGAATAGACGTACCAGGATTTACAGCACAGCATGGGCAGCAATAGTGGGGACACCACGCCAACAGCGCAAGACACAGGTACAGAGGAAGCATACACCTGGTGGGACTGTACAGATGTGTGGTAGGTGCAATGCCATAGCACAATGCTGAAGCAGACCAGTGAGGGCAACACTGATCAGGCAGGTGAGAGCACACAGTGATGTGGAGACACACTAACATGTTGTCTAACCAACAGGCGCTGTGGCAGCTGGCGAAGGTGGGCCGAGTGGAGCTGGAAAGTGGGAGCAGCAGCAGCAGCAAGGCCAGGATGTTGCCAGCACAGTCCAGACCAGTGACACAGTTTTGGTAGAAGGCAGCCCAGATGCCAGCACACCTGTGGCTGGCACACCGGAACCCATGTCGGAGTCTGATGGGAATGGTGATGGTGATAGCCCCAAAGATGAGGAGGGGGTGGCCAGCCATGAGACAGGATGCAGCAGAACCACTACGGGAGCAGCAGGGGACCACAGAGGACACCACCAGCAGTGGCGCCACACCAGTGGAGGTGGTGCAGACGACTGTGGACTACCAAGAGGTGGCTGAGCATGAACAGCCAGCAGCACAGGACACTGCAATAGGGTTGTTGAGCCCTCTGAGCACCCGTAGAATGAAGGACCAACTGGACAAGGCTGTCTGGGAGCTGCATGGCCAGCTGTCCCCATCATCCTACATAGGGGACTATTGCCAGTCAGTGCTGGCTGGCCAGTGGGATGTCAGGCAGCAGCTCGGGAACATACAGCAGGGCATGCAGAAGCACCACACCAGCATGGAGACACAGCTGTTCAGCATTGCCAGCTGTTTGCAGGCATGTGCCAGGGAGACATCAGCATGCATGGCTGGCCTGGGGGATGCCATACAGGGCATGTGACTGTGCTGAACGCCAGGTGGTGTTCATGAACTGCCTCATCACAGGTCTGGAACACATGATGGCACAGCAACAGTGCCACAACACAGCCAAGGCCACGGCTATGAAGGCCGTAGCCTGTGCACTGCAATTGTTGCAGCACCTGCAGTACCTGGCCCAGTGAACGGCACCCCCAGCCACTGCACAGGCAAGCATGCAGACACAGCCACTGGAACCTATGCAACCCTCACCCCCACCCTAGGGCCAGGTGTCAGTTGCTCCACCCCTTCCTGTCACACTGCTGGAGTTGCAGGCCCAGCCAGGCAGGGCTCACACTGACCCAGGCACAGGTCAGCACCATGGTGTACCTACTGCAACCCACACAGCCATGCCATCACCACAGGTGCAGGCCAGGATGACAGACGCACACAGGCCCACTGGAACAGGGACAGGCACAGGATCCACACAGGGAGATGAGCACATGGAGGCTGGTGCTCCACAGGCCGTACAGGGACTGAGAAGATCTACATGGGATGGGGGTACACACAGTGCAGTGCCAACACAGCTGCAACCACATGTGGCAATGAAGCATGTTGGCCTGAGGGGGCAGAGGCACAGCAGATCACTGTGGTGGCACACACAGGCCGACAGGGTGCGATGCCAGAGGAGGGCCGACAGAGTGCCGCACAGCAGGGTTCCCCACAGCCCAGAACCTGGCACCTGAGGGGTCTGTGTGAGCATGGCATGGCTGTAGCATGCCCAGGAGTGTGGTGCAGATGGGGGATGGTTGGGTGGAGCAGCAATGGTGAGGTGGGGCCAAGAGCATGGGAGGGAGTTAAGTGTATTTGGGAGTGCACTGTGCAGTACACAAGGGTGTGAGTGTGTGTATGTGTGACTATATGCATGGGTGAGTGTGGGGGCACGCGTGATGGGAAATACAGGGGAGCACTGTGTTATGTGCACCTGATGTTGGCCGTGCACCTTGTAAATAAAACATTGCACCTGAACTGTACGTTGTGATGTATTGTTCCTCAGGTATCATTAGATGTCCACCAATGCTGGTCACAGCCCTGGGAAGGCATGCACTGGTAGGTAGGTGTTAGCCATTGCAGGTTATGGGTCAGGCCATCTATGGGACATGGCTCCACAGCACTGCAGCAGTGGTGCCAGGCACCTGGCACAGGGCAAAGGATGGCTGAGGCCGGCTGCAGTCCATGGGGACTGGTGCGTGGGGTAGAGCTGAACACTGGGATGGCACATGCCATGGCATGCAGGTACCATGGTAGGGGTAGCATAATGGCCAGCGGTGGCAGGGGTGCCACAGGATGATACATGCCTAGACAGGAAGCCCAGGCAGGCCACACACCATGTGTAAAGTGACACCACAGCAGGACAGCTGCACTGTCTGGCACAGTCACAGGGCATGCCATGGCCTGGGTCCCAATGCCCATGTACTACTGGTGCCACAGCAGTTGGTGGTGCTCTGCAAGGGGGTGGATGGGGACACAGCATGCTGCTGTGGACAGGCGTCACAGCTGTCATGCACAGCATGAGCATATCATACACACATACCACCATACCATACTGCCGCATGACAAGACCTACTGGTCACACGGGTCTGCCCTATATATGGCACCCGCACCGAGGGCCAATCCTGGTGTCCCACCCTCCCCATTGGGCCATACTGTCCCCTGCCTCAGATGAACCACCTATACTGGGCCAGGTCATATGTCCCCCCCAGACCCATCCCATCCCCTCGTTCATGCGGCCACAATCCCCACCCTTACCAGCCCCCTGGGCTGTGTAGTCCATGGCACCACCACCCGTCCACTGCATTGACAGATCCTCCCCTCTACTCCCAGCCATCCCCCTACCAGATCACACCTATGTCAACATGTTGCCCCACCCGCTGTCCCGGGTAGCACCCTGTCTGGGCTTCCGTAACGGTTCCTCGATATGTACCCAGTGACCACTATCATGTCCCCCCTGTACCTCCGCTCCACCTGGGTGTACATGTCAAGTTCCATGGGCCTCTCCTCAGAGGGCCCGACCCACAGGCCCAGGACCATGTCGGTCACCCCTTCCAATGGCCCTCCTTGGAGTACACTGTCCCTCTGTAACTGTGATCACCACAGCTGTACACAGTACCTGAGGTATGGCCTACCCATGCAGTTGTACAGTGGGAGGATGACATCAGCTGACCTGGAGGTACTCCCCCTGGCAATGCATCCCTGCAACCCACATGCCCTTGCCGCTGCCCTCCCACAGACCCCTGTGTTGTCCATCGTGGCATCTACTACTGTATCCACTATCCCCTGTGAGATGTCAGCACTGGGCACTGTGTGTGCCTGCAGCAACTCACAGTGGCATACACCATGGGGTGGTGTGTGTCACACCACTGTTGTCCGTGTGTAGTGGCACACTCAGCAAGGGTGTAGGCAGGCATACTCACTGTACACATTTGTGTACGGTGTTGTTGAGTGCCTGTCACAAGCTATATGCCTTTCTGTTAACATTGTCATCCTAATCTGTAGTATTTGAGTTACTCCAGGTCACTGAAGAGTGTCTCTGTTCAAACATTTGTTGTATAGGAGACAGATACATGTATAACCTCTCTAGAGATTGGAAGAATCATCTGACAACAATCTGACATGTTTGTATGGGGTTACCATTTGGAGAGAAGGGGTGCAACTGTTGGAGACTGTGTAAAAAATGTACATTTCTGGCTACACCCATGACATTCAGTGCAGAGGTGCCAGGTCAGTGCCACCATACAGTACCATGGTGACAGGTGCTAGCTAGCATGGTACAGTGTGGTGACATCTGACACCCTGTCAGCACTGCACAACATGACAGGCTGTGGCCTCACTGCCACTAATTCGTACAGTCCTGCATCCCACCCTCGCCATTGACAGATGCAGTGCACCCATGGGATCCCAGGCACTTCAATGGTAGCCCATGCTGCCAGGTGTCCCATGGGACAGTGGCCCCCCCCACACCTCTGCAGGAGATTCAGCCCTGCAGCTGGCAGGGTAAGTACCCAGGTGCAATGATTGTGACAGCGCCACACCATGGATGTGCGCAGTGCTGTGCAGTCCCACTCCTGTGTGTGTGGACTGATGTCAGCTGGCAGCATCCTGCCACTGACCACCACAGGGCACAAACACAGGGCCCTGCAGGCTCAGATGGCACACATGTGAGTGTTCCCATACCCATATCGCAAATGCAAATCAGCCGCAGGAAGCAAACTCAATTGCGTTACAACAAACACAGGCCGCAACTCCACATCGCAAATTCCAACACACACATCACACTCACATATCACAAATGCTGTCACTCACGCCGCAAGTGCATATCGCAAGTGCTGTGTCGCAGGCCGCAATTGTGCACATGCGATGTGCGATGCATGTGTTGCGTGCATGTGCGGTAGCGAGTAGCTAGGCCCTGGCACAGTGTAGAGTTTCAGGAGCTGGAGAACTGGGTCTAGGACTGAAAAACAACTGTGCCATAGCCAACCAGAACAGTACAGGGACAGACAGACAGACAGATGAGTGCTAGGCCACAGCAGCCCCCCCATACATACCAGTCACAAAGGAAGAAAGAGACTTGGGCATCATCATCGCCTATGACCTGAAATCATCCAAGCAGACCTCTACAGCAGTAGGTAAGGCTAGGGGGATGTTAGGGTGTGTTTGTAGTAGTATCACAAGTCGTAAGAGGGAGGTAATAATCCCTCTTTACAAGACACTGGTTAGACCCCATCTGGAGTACTGCGTGCAGTACTGGAGGCCACGCCTTCACAAGGACATTAACCAAATTAAGGCAGTCCAGAGAAGGGCAACCAAAATGGTGCAGGGACTGCATCAGAAGACATATGAGGACAGATTAATGGAGCTCAATATGTATAACCTTGAGCAAAGGAAGGGAGAGAGGTGATATGATCAAAACATTCAAACACCTTAAGGACATTAACAAGGTGAAAGAGTCTAAAGTTAAAATATAAGAAAAATAGCAGGACAAGAGGACACAGCATGAGACTAGAGGGAGGCCGATTAAGGGGGAATGTGAGGAAATTCTTTTTCACAGAAAGGGTGGCAGATGCATGGAACGGCCTACCTCAGGAAGTGGTGGCTATGAATACAGTGCAGGGCTTCAAACAGGCATGGGATACTTATAAGGGAGCAATACAGATGACTATGAATAGAAAGGCAACTGACACAGCAAAGGCCGATGGCACATTTATAAGGTAGAAAAAGAAATGGGCAGACTGGATGGGCCCTGCAGTCCTTATCTGCCATCAACTTCTATGTTTCTATGTTTCTATGTTTCTATACCCCTAATCCATTTGTCACTGAACTGAGGGACAGGGACAGATATGGACACTCACAATGGGGGACAATCAGGGGTTCAGGTAAGTTGTTTACAATGTAAGTCTAAAACTTCCAGGAGTTAAAATCTGGATGTAATCCCAAGGTTTTGTAGGGGGAAAATACTTCCAGACTCCCCATATTGGAAGTCAGTATTCTAGGATGGACAAATGTATGGATGTTAACATGAAAATGTAGTGGTACAACACTATTTCTTACAGAAATATCCACCATTACCAACCTCCATGCCTGCAGTTGTGGAAGTCATCTAATATTTGGGTTGAAAGACAAAGAACCTCTGTGTGCAAGCACTGATGCAATGGTTACCCTAAAAGGGCATTTGGCTTGGAAGCCAAGTTTCAAAGAAATACAAAATCACACATGCCACAACAATGCAAAGCATCATGGGCTGCATATGCACATCACCCCAGAATATTATGCTGGTTCAACTTTAAGCAGAAATGCATGGTGCCAAAAGGCCTCTCACAGTTTGCAAAGGGTGCCAACAGAAGACATAGACACGTGTTTTGTCCTACCAGGACTCATCAGTATGCCTCACCTGTTTGACACGCCAGTGGAATGAACCAGCTACCCTAAGATGGTCGATCTGGGTTATGCTGTGGTGAACCCAATTAAAACAAAAAACAGTTTAAAAGACAAAGAACCTCTGTGTGCAAGCACTGAGGCAATGGTTACCCCAAAGGGCATTTGGCTAGGAAGCCAAGTTTCAAAGAAATACAAAATCACACATGCCCCCACAATGCAAAGCATCATGGGCTGCATATGCATATTTGAGTTTACACCTGGATGGCAGTGACTTCCTCCCTCCCTCTTTATTGTGGTTGTGTTTGCCTTTTATTTGGATGTCAAAAACTCCAACAATGGGGTTAACAGGACCCTGGGGACAATGAGGGACACATACCCTCAGGATGGGGGTCACAGCCCCAAGCATTGGGATACAGGATCAGACCACTGTGGACACCATAGTGTTCACATGTAAAACATTTAGTATAGTGTTAGGATTGTTATTTACATGGTTTCTGGTCTGCAGCTTGCATTCACTGCACAGTAGCTGTGGGGGTAGCACGCTTCCCATGAGGAATGGATATGGGACAGAGCACTGTTCAGGGGCATGGGGAGGGATGGCCCCATGATGAAGGATGCCTGAGAGGTATGCCTCATACCTCTGAGCCTCTCAGCAGTACTACCCATGGCACTGGCCATCATACCTGCATGGCACAGGCAGAGACCACACCCCTCCATGGCCCCTGCCTTACAGGGCTGTCCCTGATGCTGTCGCAGCTATCTCAACAGTCCCTAATATAGTTTGCACTGCTGCCACTGCAGGGTGGAGATAGGACTCACACTGCCATGCCAGCTATGGATGGGGCTGTGTAGTCCTCATCAGGGTAATGCTAGGCACACCCAGAGGCATGGTGTACACAGGTCCTGGAAGAGATATCACTGTTGTGATGGCTGAGACCATGGTATTGGATGGCCTGTACCTGGGTTGTGCTGTGGGAGGGTGTGGAGTATGGGCCAGACTGTGTGGCACATCCTCACTGTGCGCATTACACTGTCCACCATGGGTGTGCCCCAATGTAGGCGCTAAGGGATGGCTGTACCAACACAGTTCGCTATGGTGGTGGTGGTGGTAGGCAATATTGGCCGACATGTGTGTGGTGTGCTGGCGTATCATCACACCTCAGGTGGTTGGGCACGGGCTGCAGGCTAAGGGCATCCAATACCTAAAGCGTGCCGGTATCCCAGCATTACACACACCCTGGAAGCCATTGATGCTAATATATGATGGCATGTTGTACTACAGATTCACAAAGGCATTTCACAGACTGTTCTGTACTTGTGGCACACTAGTCATGTGTGGTAAGCGTAGATACGCAGACAGAGTGTCAACTGGTCCACCACAGGTGCACAGTGAGGCTGAGACCAGACACTGGATGGTGTGTTGTGATGCCATCATGGGTCCAGTACCAGATTGACCAATCAGAGACCACGTTTCTGTCATACCATTGTATACTGTGGGTTCTGCACTGGCTGTATCATGCTGAGGGACATCACTACACCACTGTGGTGCATGGGTTCCTTTGAGCATTCCCAGCATAATGCAATGCAGCTGGCATAGCGGGTGAGGGGTGCCCCCCCATGGCCAGGGCAGGTCACACAATGGTGTACCATCCTGTGGGAGGTTCATGGTCAGGGGTGCAGCCAGGTGTGTAGGCATGTGCACAGGATGGTGTCAGACACCCCTGTTGATGTGTGCTGTACAACACTATTCACCATTACTATGTCCCACATCCATCGGTCCCTGAGCATGGTACGTCACCTATCACATTGTGTGCCTGCTGCTCCATATGGGGTACACCTACCCACATCAATGCCTAGGGGGCATGGCCCACTATCATGATGTGTGCAGCTCTGTTCCAATGGTCAGGTATGCCATGATTATTCTGGCTGTGTCACCATCTACTGTAGATGTGTGCATTCCAGTGATTGTACTGACTGTGGGACAGGACCACACATTGTGGAACAGGGTGCCACTGTGCTGTAGGCTGTGGATGGATCCTCATACCAGGGTACAGCCATGAGGTCTGCACATGCCACTGGCTACTGTCCCCCCCCCATGCATGGCTGCCCACAGATGCACTGCAGTGCACCCAAGACCCCCACACTGTGGTCCAGGAGCTGTATGACTGACCTGCCCATGGGATGTAGGGACAGTGACAGTGACCTATCATGGTGATGGCCCCTAGGCATAATGGTAAAGGGGAGCATGTGGCACTGGTGGGTTACATGGCCATTGGGTGCACACCAGCACCTTTGTGCTGCCCCACTCCAGGACATTGGTACACCATGGTGTCCATGGGCCATGGCCACCTATGCCCATGCCTAGGATGGTACTTGGCTTGCTGTGACATGGGCACCACCAGGATGGTGCACATCCCCACACTGCACCTCTGACATGTGCACACCCACATGGTTGGGGCCATGGCCTTGTCATGTTGTCACTGTGCTTCTGCAACTGTGTTGCATGTCTGTTTGGTGGGAGTGTGTCACTGCATTGGTGGGCCACACCACATGCTGACCTGTGTGCTGTATCCATTCCTGATGGTTGGTTATTATATGTATCACCATTCATGCCTGTGTGCAGCACATGCCTATCCATGTCCCAGCTGTCCCATGCCTCACAGGTCAGGTGTTGCCACATGTCCCTTCAGACTGTGCAGGGGGGGACTGACACAGGCCATTGCCAGTGCCTGACACACAGGTGCACAGCTGCCTGACTGGCTGGCTGTGTACCACTGTCCCCATACCACACCCTGCAAGGTATGCCTGTCTGGTATGCAACGGTGATCTGTCTGCAATGCCACCCGCTGTCATTGCAGGCATGTTCCAGGCAACATTCACCCTGTGCTGGGTCAGTCATGGCAGGGTGACCTGGGGACCATCCTGGACCATGTGCAGGGACATACCTGTGGGTTGGTGACAGATGGGGGGGGGTTTGCAGCACCCACAGGCAGCAGGCCATGCTGGCACTTACAGCAGTGTACTAACCCATGTTCATTCCCTCCCTAGCAACACAGTAGACATGTATGGGTCTTTGGTGAGTATTAACCATTGCTCAGCATGCACTGTTCCATTGCGTGTACAGCATTGTGTACCTGACATCGTTGTTCACTGTCCCCTGTGTAGGATTCAGCACCACCACACAGGACCAGGTAGGTTCATGCTGCCACTCCACTATAGTTCTGGTGGATAACTGACTGTGCCACTGGCTTATGATGCCCTGCTCTTTCTCCATCCAGGTGTGCCACCAGAACCATCAGTGCCACCCACTCCTGTCACCACAGTGCACAGTCCACGTAGGTATCTGTTATTCTCCATTCTGTCGCCCATGTTTGGTCTTGGGACTGACCCATGGGCACCTGCTGGATGCAGCCGCATGCTGCTCTGCATGCTGGTGGTGGTGCAGACATGTGGCAGGGCTGCATGTGGTGCTCCACGCCCACACTGTGCAGGGTCAGGCTGTGACATGCCTCTTCAGGGGACAAGAGGCATATTGGTGCACTGTGGTCACTTTGTGCAGAACTGTATGCCTGACCCCTGCGTGGCACTGTTCGGCCTTACCACACCTCGTGCTGTGCATGTCAATGGCTCCTGGTGCACCTCCTTTGGTGGGGCCCACGGTTGCAGTCCTGTGACCTGGCTCTGTCCCATGTACCTTGGCTGGAGGCCAGTGTTGTGCATGGTGGGTGGGGAGGTCAACACATCCTTGGAGCCATTGTGTAGTGATGTGTGTGCCATTCCTTCCCCCATTACAGGTATCACACCTGTGTTCCACTATTTCTTCAGGGTCCTCCTTAAGCCTCAGCAGGTGTTCACCAAACTTAATACCCTTAGAAACAGCCATGCTGGTTAATTGTGTGCTGCAGTGGGGCAGGACGCTACTGCCACCTGGGTGCCAGAGGAGCAGTGCCGTGGAGTGGGTGCGGGCATGGCATGCCATTAATGCCCGCATGGCAGAGTCCACCAGAACATGCAGGACTGTCCACCAGCTCCCACAATGCTGGCAGGACCTGTTGTGGAGGGAGACTGGGATCCTGCACAGGATGATAAGCATGGCGAGGCACAGGGATGCAGACATATGGTCTGGTCAGGTCATGGGTGAAGGTATGTATACCTCCGGCTGTTCGTCTGTTGCAGCAGTGCTGGCATGGTGGCCATGGCAAGTGGTGCTTCACACACACACTCACCTGTCCTCACACCCCACAGGTTCCACTGGCACATCCACGGCATGCAGCAGGGCCACACCAGCAGCCTCAGGCAGGAGGTGCTTCACTGGAGATCGGGTATGTACGTACAATGATCCCTTGTGCCTTGGCCTTGGCAGACTGTCACATGGTGGTTCATGCTATACCCTTACATTGCCTATGTGTGTGTGTGCCACCTGACCAGGCCTAGCACTGACCACATCCCTTGCATCTCTACAAGTGTCCATAGCAGAGTGCCACAGCGGAAGAGGGCACTGCTGAGGGTGATGGCCGAGGTCAAGGCAAGTAATGCTGTTGAGTACCAGCAGTGCACAGAGCACAGGCAACAGAGGACCAGGGTCCTTCCACCAACCTCCTCCTCCTCCTCCATGGCAGCAGCATCTGCTGAAGACCTCGGCACCGTGGCACCACAGACTGATCCGATGGACCCCACAGATATTGTGTGCCAGGAGCCTGACAGACAACATTCACCAGCCCTGGCCACAGAGGGGAACCAATGCAGCAGTCAAGGACCATGCCATGGCAGCAGCACTTTCTGGGACCACAGAGGGGGATGATGCAGCATGGGCAGCTGATGATGCCCCACCACCTGGCACTGCGCCATGAGCTGCTATTCCTGTGGCAGGAGACTCCAGACCACAGCAGGTTGCTGCCATGCCCAGGCAGCAGCAGGGAGTGGCCATTCCTGTTACAGCTGGTGACCATGGTGCTGAACCCATACAGCGTGGGGGCCTGGACCGGGAGCACCTTGTGGCCCTTGTGTCAGCCATCCTTCAGGACATTGGGCACCTGCATGGGTCAGTGGGCACCCTGCTAACTGAACTGCTGCAGACCTAGGTCGCATGGGTCTTCACTTTCCAACTATGGGTGGGTTTGTGTTTGTGGGTGGGTGTGTATATAGGGGTGGTTGACATGGTTGGGTTGGATTGTTCATATGGGTGTTGTGGGTTGAGTTCGGGAGGGCATATATACATGTTACTGTTATTTGTTATGGGTGGGATTGGGTTGTTGTTGTTTGGAATGTGTTCTGTTGTTTGTGGGTATGGGTAGGTGTTTGGGGTTGTTGTGGATTGTTGTTTAGGTGTGGGTAGTTTGTTTTGTTTCTTTGTATTACCGTTGCCTGTTATTTATCCCCGTCCCCCTTTCATTGTTTCTATGTATTCCTGTTCCTGTTGATTGCATTAAAACATTTGCCATCGTCACTGTGTCTGTGTCTGTTCCAGGTGTGCATGGCCGTGTGAGTCATGCATAGGAATGCACACTGGTGATGGTGCCTGCTGTCCCCAGAGTTCCCTCACTGTGCCTCTGGTTAGTGTGTTGATTGTGTTGTTCATGGCCCATGGCTCTGTCCACTGGCCACATCTGCATGGTGTCCTGTGTGCAGCAGGTCACCTTGCATGCTGTGGCATCCATGCCACCTCACATTGTACCTCCCAGCTGTATGGTGGCACAGTGCTTGTGCTGCACCTTTCCACCTCAGGATACCATTGTTCCCTGCAGGTGGCACCACTGGCATGGACATTTCTCACCACCATATGTCCACAGGTCTGTGCTACCTGGTGCTGTGTCCCTGTTGTGGTTTCACTGTTTACATATATCAGTGGCCATGGCAGGGGCATTGTGCCTGGTGGTGCCATCATCCCAGCATTTTGCCTGTGGCCTCTGTGCACCCTTTGTACCCCGTGCCACACTGTAGCTGTGTGCCTGACTTGCTCACATGATCTGTCTGTCATATCTCCCATGGGGTGTTGCTGTGTGCTGTGTGCTGCTTGCATGGCCCACTGCATGGCACTGGTTCCACCCTGTTCATGTGTGTAGGTGTCTACTGGTTGTGCTGTGTGTCTGCAGGCCTCAGAGGTGTGTGCCCCCATGGTGCACTGCCTGCCCCTATCCATTGAGCAGCCCTACTTTGTGCCTTGTTGTGTGGTGCCATGTGCATTATGTGCTGCTCTCTGCATGGCCATATCCATCCCCAGCAGACAGTGCTATGCCTATCACCACCTACCTGTTGTGCTGGTCTTCTTTCATTGATCCATGCCATCTCTCAGTTCCCACACTGTTCCATGTCCATGGCTGTGTCTGCACCTCCCAATGAGGCCACAGTCCACGGGACCTGTTGCCATCATCCAGTGTCACTGTGGCTTGTGCACTGCACCAGGCGGCACGCCCATTTGATGTTTTGTTGGACATCTCCACCTGGCGTTTGGTGGCTGTCACTGTTGTTCCATGGCATCTCTCAGGTGAAGTGCCTCTCTATCAGGTCACACCACACACATTGGCCTGCCTGTGCCTGAGTGCATCTGTCTGGTGGTGCCTCACATCTGCATGCCCTGCCATTCCACTCCTGGTCCTCTTCATCCACATCCTCCAGCTGGTCTGGTGGTGGCACATGGTGTTGCACTGCGATGTTGTGCAGTATGCAGCAGACAATGAATATCTTGCAAGTTGTCTCTGGACTGTACTGTAATGCCCCCGATGATCGGTCAATGCACCAGAACTGTGCCTTCAAAACCCCAAAGGTGCGCTCTATGATGCACCTGGTCTGGCTGTGTGCCTCATTGTAGCGTGTCTGTGCTGCTGTGCATGTGTGGTGCAGTGGTGTCATCACCCATGACAGCTGTGGATAACCGCTGTCCCCTGTTGGATAGATGGTACATCATCAGTCTCTGTGTCCTATGGACCTATGTCTGCATGGTGTGCCAGTGCTCAGGTATGCAGTGCTCTGTACTGTGTTCACTTACCTACTAGCCATCCTTTCGTGAGCTGGCCCCTCTGGTAGTCCTTGTGTAGCCCACTGTTTCGCAGGATATAGGCATCATGCATAGATCCAGGGTACTGGGCAACCACATCCAGTATTCGGCCATGACTGTCACACACCACCTGCATGCTCATGAAATGATGGCCCTTCTGATTCACATTCACATCACCATTGACCGATGGTGCACGTATGGCAACATGGGTGCAGTCTATTACACCCATGACACGTGGGAACTGGGCAATGGTGTAGAAGCCCTGCATCACTGCCTGCTGCTGTCTTGCTTCCCAGGGAAAGGTGATGTACTGGTCCATGTGGGCCAAAATGGCATTCAGGAACTGGTGTAGGAACCTGGATGTGGCCGGCTGTGATATTCCCACAGTGTCAACTGTTGGTGTTTGGAATGTCCCTGCTGCCAGGAAGCATAGTGCTGCTGTCACCTTCACCTCCACAGGGACTGGCTACCCTCTGCGGGTGGCACTGCTCAGGTCTGTGCGGAGGTCATCACATATCTTGTCTATGATGGCCTGGGGCAGTCGGTAGTGTGCGATACACTGTTCCTCCATCAGGTCCTGGTATGTCTTCCTCACCCTGTACAGCCATAGTGCATGGTGTCTGCCAGGTCTGTGCCATCCTGGTTGCTGCCTGTGCCTCTGGTTCCAGGCATTGTTTTACCTCCTGTGCCTGTCCCAGTGCTCCAGTAGTAGCACACCTAGCATTGCTACTGGTCCTTTCATTTTGTCTCTCTCTCCCTCTCTCTCTGTCACAGTGCTGTGCTGCTGTGTCTCCAGCCTGTCTGTCTGTGCTCCTTTATTTGCTGTGTAAGTTACACCTGCTCCCACCTGGTGTATGATATGCTGGCTGTTCTTGGTGTAAGTTGTGGCACTGCAGCTTCTAGAATCTTGCCCTGGCGTATCTCTTCCCTTTTCTTGGCATATGTTCAGTTGCGCATTGGCATACCTGTGGGTATGTCGCTACTGCGGCATAAATCGCAAGTGGCATACTGCGTTGCGCCAAAGCACGTATCGCAATGTAGAATTGCATTTGGTGCATTTGCTGGATGTATTTGTGACTTGCACCATTTCCATTGGCCCATCTGCGTTGCACTGTGGCATATGCTTTCTAGAATAGGGCCCCTTATCTGTAGTATTGGGTAGGGCAAAATTGGAAGTGGAAGAACCCCTATAGTATCAAAAATAATACATAAATTAAAACTGAGAAAATACTTCATTAATAATGGAATAAAAAAATAACACCTTGTAAAACGTCTTCACAGACACAGGCCCTTCTGTGTAACATGCTCCATGTCAACATGTTAAATTGACACTGTGGCCCTCTCATTGGCCAAATGTTGCTTTTTAAAACTAAAAGGGATAACTGTTTGATGGAATCTGTATAGTTAAAACCGTTACATTAAGTAGGCAGTACAACCAACCATAACTTTGTCACACCCTTGAAACACAGAGTTAACTACAGGTTATAAAAACCCTTGTACAGGGGAACAAGAATACAGTACTGTACAATTTGTGCCAGGGCTACATCTCTGCAGCCAGCCACCAGCCTGACTGGCAATCACAGTATAAACATGAGTGATAAATATTAGAATTTCATAACAGAATGTGTGTGGCTTCAAAAGTAGCAAGAGATCTGTAGCAAGAGAACTGTAGGTAGATAATTTTGCCAGTTTCCCCAATGATAAGTTTGCATTATATAGGGTTATCCACCATTACAAATATATCACATTAATACCTTATTGTAGCCCTTTGTGTTTTTAAAATTATCTCTCATCCAAACAATAGTCAATATAAATTAAATTATCCTGCTAAAGTCAGAAAGTATACCTTTAACAGAATGTTGTACATCCAAGTACAGTACATTTATGCCAAATTACAGCTGCTCCAAGTGGTATACTATTGAACAGATAGTGGGGGGCTTTGGCACTAGAGTAATCACAATCTTCTGCAACAGAAAAATGCAATTACTAACTTTAACCAGAGATGCAACATTATAAGCAGACTAGCTTCAAAAATAGGCCAACTGTAAGACAACCATCAACCTAATCTAACAGATCATTACTTTTTTATGTTTCATATCTGCTATGCTCTTTTTGGACACCCAAATATTCACTCCAGTAGCATATGGTACTGAGGGAGAGTATTACATTTCATGTAGGCAGACAGGTTCAGGAGCAGACTCTGGTCCCTGCAACTGTGTGATGAGGGCTGAGAAGAACACTACAAGTGGCAGTGTCACCCAACCTGAGGAGGACTAGTAGCAGTGCCACAGTGGCCCTCATGGTAGATACCTGCAAGGGGGTGTGCTCCCTACTATCACTGAATTTGCATGAGGCTCACAAACAATTGTGCTTGGTACCTTCAGGGAGGGACAGTCAAAGGGCATATCAGGAAAACAAATGAAGAAGCTGGGGGTGCAACCGCTTATGGTGTGGCATGCTACAATTATGGTGTGCTATTTACAGGTTAGCACTCAAAGGGCACAACATTCAAAGAGTATGCACATGCTAACAATGTATAACCTGTACTGACTGGTCTTTACATGCTCAAGAGTTAGCTTACATGGCAAGTACTATATTCAAAAAGGCACAGTTAAAGTAGCCCAAACAATGTTAGCATGGGAGCACCAAGGCATTGTGGCAGTGCTAGCTAATGAGAGGCTGTGGCTTGTACAGAGGACACACTGGCATACTGGAAAGTTTTTGATTGTGCTAACTGACTCTCTGTGCAGCATTACTTACAATCTTCCAAAAATCATGTTTTCTCAAAGCACCCATATTGTAGGATAGATCTTCCAAGTTCCTAACCAGTTAGCCAGTTAGCCCCTAGCAATCAGTGGAACAGACACAGACCATCTTCCACTGAACTTCACTAAAGTGCATTGCATTGTTAAACATGAGCACTCAACAATTAGCA
Organism: Neoceratodus forsteri; assembly: GCA_016271365.2. Lineage (NCBI taxonomy): Eukaryota > Metazoa > Chordata > Ceratodontiformes > Ceratodontidae > Neoceratodus > Neoceratodus forsteri. Next base: position 649,754,292 of record CM057450.1, on the reverse strand, counting down.
GCTTGTTGGACAGGGTTTCGGTAGGGCATAATAATTGATCCATTTGTTAGCTCCTTAGTTCAGCAGTAGAATGTTTTTAGTGCAGCCAAGACCTGAATAAAATGATGTCAAGTTTTTTTTTTTTTCATAGGAGTTAATTGTCTGGTTCTTCTCAATTTACACATCTCTTTAGTTTATAAACGTTTGTGGGAAAATGTTCTACATAAAATCTGCAAGGCACATTGCTGTTCCAGTCTGTCAAGAAAACTTCCTAAATCACAAAATAGGATACAAAATGGGAAGTGGAAGTGCTCAGTGTAATGTTTCCTTGAAGCAGAACTTTAGGGGATGATATGTAAGCATAAAACAACATAAATAAGGGAGTAGGAAGTGCTGAGGCAGAGTAAAGCTGCCGGCACAAACATTACTTGACTTATGAGCTCTGAACTTGGCAATTAACAGTCCACTCATCATCTTGATCGACTATGGCCTAATTCTCTATGACTCCGCTACTGACACAGCTCTTCAATGCCTCTCAACAGCCTTAAACAAAGCCTGCTGCCTGCTTACTAATCTCCCAAAACTCACTCACAGAATACATTAGCAAATCTGCCTACTCGCAAAAAAGATCTCACTAAACTTCTTCAAGGAGTTCTGAGTCTTCTATCACCACCTATACATGCCAGGCACACCAGGAGTTCGACTACACAAGTATTCCATGTGCTCAGGTGCCATACAACTATGGCCCAATGATATTTTGCTCACCAGGCCACTCTGTGGACAACTGGTCTACCACCTGACATAGCCAGAGCCACAACCCTTGGTTCCTTTAAGTGCAAACACCATCAGCACATAGGTGCCCCCACTAATCTGAACCCGCAGCTTTAGTCTACCTTAGCACTTCCAACTCCTGACCCAAGAGAGGTCACCTCCCACCCCCTAACCCTTGGCTTTTTTTCTTTCCCTCTGCCCTTCCTATCCCAGCTTCCACTGCCCTTCCTACCTCACCAAAATAGTCTGCCTCTGCCTCTCTCGCTTCCACAGTATGCTGGCATACCATGTATAGTACTATGCCTTAGCACAATTTGTGTAACTGTTTGTCATTGCAACCCATGTACTGCCGAACTGTTTTGTACTCTGTGGGTGGGATATTCAGACTGCACCAGGCAGGGGTGCAAGCCTGGGTGCAGCTCAACTAGGCTGTGCCAGAGCATGGACCATGCAATATTCAATGGTGCTCAGGGGTGTAATTTCAGCAAAATCATAGGGGTAGCAAGGTGGGGTGGGCATGATGTGGGTGTGGCCACAGTGTGGGTGGGGCCACAGTGTGGGTGGAGCCAGAGAGGGTGGCATTTGTCAATGTAACATAGAGCTAGTTACCAAGTAATTTAAAAATGGTATGAATTTGATAGTAAAGTCTGAATATAAATCTGAAATGGGTCATTACAGATGCTGATTCAAATTAAATAGCTAGTTTTCATCAAATTATGGAATCATCACTATAGTGAAAGTCCCATTCCTCAACTGTACAAATAAAACAATATTATAATGCATGGGTAGCCCTTATTACCCATTGAAATCAAACAGATTACAACCTTGTAATCCCACTGTTGTGATCTCAGAACCTTATAAACCTGTCTATGTCATAGCAGTGGGTTTACAAAATGGAATGCCAGTGTTATTCACTATTCTACATACCCAGAATGTGATTGTTCGTCTCAGTACAGTATTCAAATAACATTCCAATTGTCACAGTTTACTGTTACCGAGTCGAGCAATCACTATGTCTGACAGAGATTTTAACTCTGGTGCTATTTTGGCCCACTGTCATTCAGTCCGTGTATCCTAATAAATTGTTTTCCTAAACAATCATGTGGGTGTAGTGCAGATTCATTAATAAGGTAAGGCTAAATTACTTGTGTTCGGGGGTAACTTCTCATGTCGAGTCCCATACACTATAAATGACAATGCATGATGTACAGGTGATAACCAGGGTGTAATCATCTCTCGTGGTTGCTAGGGCAATTGTAAACCTCTCAAGCTGTGCACTCTAGGTTTACTGATGCCCTAGACACCACTCGAAGTGATTATACCATGGCTATCATCTGTACATCAGGCATTATCCTCTATATATTACCACACTGTCTGTGTCCAAAAAAAATATTACCACACTGTTCATGTCAAATGACTGGTACTATACAAGCTAAGGCACACATTGCCAAAAATAAAGAACCAGCTCTATACAATACCTTACAGTACATAAAAAATACACATCAAAACATGAGAGAAATTATACTGTTATGAAAGCATACTCTGAACCTTGAACCATGGAGAGAACTTTATTTCTTCTCTGTTAAAACAAGAGCTTAGTAAAAGAAATGACACAATGAAGCCTGTAAAAGAAGTAATAAAAGGAAAACGAACTGATGAAAAATAAAATCACACCAAAAACCTGTAAAGAAAAAAATAATAAAAGAAAACATCCTAGTAAAATTGTACACCAAAAAATCTCTAAAGAAAAATTGTAATAAAAGGAAAAAGAATTGAGTCCCAGGGTTACACAAAAGAAAGTCTTCCAGACTTCCAATTACTGCAGCAAAGCAAATGAAAGTACTCTTTAACTCTCCACACCTAGGCTACTACTCCCTCTTACAATAATGTAAAAGAGCATAAACACCCTCCCAAACACCCATGAAAGTGGTAAAGCAAAGGACATAGGAGTGTTATTATCTGCCTGGAGGCTGGAGACACTGCTGGCACACTGGAGATTGGTATAGTAGGTGACTGGAAGTGCTGGAAGCTGACTGGTGACTGCTGGCACACTGGACTGCTGACTAGTTGGGGACACTGCTGGCAAACTGGGCTGGTAGCTGACTGGAGATAAAACTGGCAATCTGTCTCTGGACTGGTAGCTAAGCTGACTGGAGACACTGGCTGCTGGCACACTGGACTGCTGGCTGAATGGTGACACTGCTGGCACACTGATATCTGACTGGAGACTCTGCTAGCACACTAAATTGCTGGCTGACTGGACTGGTATCTGAGTTGAGACACTGCTGGCACACCGCTGGCTGACTGGAGACACTGCTGGCACACTGGACTGGTATCTGACTGGAGAAAAGGCTGGAAGACTGGACTCACTGCTGACTGGAGGCACAAGTTACAAACTGGACTAGTATCTGACTGGAGAACCTACTGGCAAACTGGACTGCTCGTTGGCTGACTGGTAACACTGCTGGCACACTCGACTGGTCGCTGACTGTAGGCACAACTTGCAAACTAGACTTGCTGCTGAGCTGACTGGGACAGAATTGGCACACTGTCTCCTGGCTGACTGGAGACACTGCTGGCAGACTGGACTGCTGGCTGACTGGAGGCACAACTTGCAAACTGGACTCGTATCTGACTGGAGACACTACTGGTAGACTGGATTGCTGGTTGGCTGACTGGTAACATTGCTGGCACACTGGACTGGTTGCTGACTGGAGGTACAATTTGCAAACTGGACTGGTATCTGACTGGAGATACAACTGGCAGACTGGACTGCTGGTTGGATGACTGGTAACACTGCTGGCACACTGGACTGGTTGCTGACTGGAGGCACAACTTGCAAACTGGACTGGTGATGGAGATAACTAGGACAGAACTGGAACACAGGACTGGTGGCTGACTGGAGACACTGGTAGCACACATGACTGATGGTTGACTGTAGATAGTAATGTTACTTCAGTAATGAGTATCTTCTTGAACACATCTGAGCAAATCTGCCTATTGCTACTGACAGGTCTAGCTGCTTCACCTCCAGTGGCTCACATGCCATCATCATTAAGTCACTGAGTCGTCTGTCACCACAACTGTTTCTCAAGTAAGTTTTCACTCTTTTCATGCATGAGAAGAAATGTTCATTTGAAGCTGTGGTCACAGGGAGTGCCAGCACCAGGTTCAAAATCTCCAGGACTTCTGAAAATGCATTACAAAGGAATTGCAACTGTTGTCTGACACAATGAATGCTTTGCATATTTTTGTTCTGTAGGTATGCCTTTGCTGATTCCAGCTGTGACTCTAACACAATTGTGTCTATATTTGCTCCTGGGTAAGATTCTGCTAGTACCTTTAAAGCAGAGTAATTCAGAAAACTGTCATTCTGGGAGATCACGTGATGCAGAGTGCTGAGTAGAAGCTCCTTCAAGAAGCTCCTGCCTCCTGATCACTAAATCGTCTTTTTTGGACGTCTGAATTTCACCATTTCTTCTGCTTTTGAGATTCAGTGCTGTCTGAACACTTCGGAAACCTGGTTTGAGTATTAGATCAGCGGATGGAGGCTTACATGAAGAAAGCCCCGAAGAAGCACACTCCCCCTGCTACTCCCGAAAAGGCCTCCAAGAAATCCAGCCTGCGAGGTCTGATCCTCTGAGCCAATTCAGAGAGCAGGAACCTTTAACGCTCATTAGGTTCCTTGAAGAGTTTAAGCCCCTTCGTGAGGAAATGAAAGAAATCGTGATTGATCTGAAGACTCTCTCCAGAAAACTAGATGAAGTTTCGCTAACTGTCTCCGATAATACAGCTCGAATAGTCTCAATGGAGAAAAAGTTAGAAAATCTCGATCCCGATCTAGTGTCTATGCGTCAGAGGTTATCTAGTCTCGAAGCCAAGCTCGAAGATCTAGAGGGCCACAGCTGCAGAAACAATGTTGTGATACTTGGGTTACTGGAGGGAAAAGAAGGCCAACATGTTGTGGCATTTGTACAGAAGTTGGTGGAGTGGGTCACTGGCCCCTCTCCCTTTGTCCCTGTCTATATTATAGAGCAAGCTCACAGGTCCCTGTGACCTAAGCCTTCTCCGGAGGACCCCCCATCCCATCATTTGTCGGTTTTTGAACTACCTAGAGAAACAACATTTTCTGCAGAAAGTGAGAGCTTTACAAGAGGTTCGCTGGGAGAACATGAAACTGAGAATTTCACAAGATTTGCCCTGCTCGGTTCGTCTGAAGTGGAAAGTGTTCCATCCCATTGTCTCTAAGATAATTGCGGCAGGCCTGAAATTTAGGATGGGATACCTGGCCAGGTTACAAGTTTTAGTAAATGGATCCTGGTCCAATTATGATGATCCTGCAGCTGCCCTGATGAGCCTTAAATATACGCTACCAGATCTGTTTCGGGAACCCTGAGATGCTGTGATCGCGGGATGAAGAGCTGCTTGGAGCTGAGAATTAGAACTTTTGGTTTTTCCTTCTTTGAGGAACTGTTCAGTGTGAGTTGGATGGGAAACTTCTCCTGTTTTGCTTGGACTGGGGGGATCAGCACAGGGCGCGCTTGCTACTAGTTCCTTGGCCCCAATTGCAGCGGGCCTACACCGGTTAAGGGCAAAGGACACTTAGGGTCTCGGGGTTTGTTTACGGGGGGAACAATGTCTCAAGTTTCAGTATTCTCCGCATTGTAAACACAATAGAAAGGGGAATTGGTTTTGCTGAGATTTAGGTTTATGTTTATTTCATCTGGATTGGAAATTAGAGTGGTATTGGGCTTTCTCTGCAGCTCGCTTTCACTGTACTATGACCTGGAACTAGCCACTAGAGGGTGCACCAAGCATTAGTAACTCATAGGGTGCAGCCCTCAATTCGAGGGGGATCTCTCTTAATCTTCTCGTTAGACTTGAGTGCAGGACATTAATTCTCGCAAGGAGAACCGTTGCAAATTGAGGTTGGTTACCTCTGGGAAGACATGTTTTTTCAGTCTTCCTTTCCTCAGTTCTGGTTACTAACTCTTTCCCAATTCTTGCTCTCAGTCTGTGGCAGTGATCACTCCCCCTCACTGGGTTCCCAATCTGGTTTTAGTTCCTGCGTAACTGCCTCACAAGGCAAGGTTGATCTCAATTCTCACTCTCAGTTTCATTTGGGTTTCCATGGCTACCTGGGATACGTATGGTTTTCGCTGCAACCCTTTTCTAACAGGTTCTCATCACATTAACACATTGGCGTGGTGGTATTGAAAGCCCAAGACTGTTCTCTCATTTTCTGGAGGTAATCAGCTCTGTTTTGTTTTCTCATATGAGTATAGTGGAATGTAAGATTTGTCATTAGCAGAGGTGCATCATTGGGAGGAGGGAGATGAAGGAAAAGCAACAGTACTGTGCTGAGCGTTGTTTGTGACAGTTCAGAGGGTTGAGGGGCAGGTTTTGGGGTATCATTGGAGGGTAGGGGTTGGGTGGGGGAATGGGATGGACTTAACTGTGGGGGGTTAGGGAGGAGGAAGGGCTTTACTGCAGTAACCATGGGTGTAAGGTTGCAGGTATTATGTATCCCGTGTGCTGAGCTGAGTACATTAAGGTCTAATAACCACTACTGGATGGCTAAAGAAATAACTTTTGTGACATGGAATGTTAAGGGGATCAGGAAAAAGCACAAACAATATCAGGCTCTTAAACATTTAAGCTTACTACGTTCTCAGATAACTTTTCTACAGGAAACCCATTTATTAGAAGCAGAATATTCACAGTTAAGGAGACAACAGGTGAGTCTGGTTTACAATGCCCAGGGATCAACAAATAGTTGTGGGGTCATGCTCATGATTAATAGGGGTATTCCCTTCATTTCTACACAGGCTATTAAAGACCGAGGGAAGGTTTATCCTTGTTAAAGGCACTCTCTGGTCTGTTCCATTATTACTTGGCAGTATCTATGGCCCTAACATAGATGACCCTGGATTTTTTATGAGACTTATATCTGCTATTCTCCCTTTGCTTCTCATTAGGATTATTTTAGGGAGGGATTTTAATCAAGTACTTGATTCTAATTTGGATAGGTCAGGTAGAGATCTGGGAGGGGCCACTCCGGGGCAGATGGCTTTTAAAGATCTATTGGACCAATGCGGGCTCTGCGATGTCTGGCACATCTTGCATCCTGATTCGAGGGAGTTTACCTTCAGGTCAATGGTGCATGGCTCACAGTCCCGCATTGATTACATATTTATTTCTCAGTTCCTATTACCTGAGGTTAAGACTTCCTTGATTCAACCTGGCCCAGTCTCCAACCACTCACTAGTATTATGTAAATTGGTATTTCTTAATTTACCTAACAGGGAAACCAGATGGAAACTTAATGAACAACTTCTCAAAGATGCCAAATATTGCAAACTTATAAGGAAGCAAATTGAATCCCTTTTTTCATCTAACCCTTTAGATAGTGGAAAGCCAGATATTTTGTGGGGAGCCTTTAAGGCCTTCATGAGAGGGATCCTTATCAGCATGGCAGTGGGCAGGAAAAGGGCACAGGAGAAGGAATTAATATCTTTACTATCCCAAATTAGATCACTTGAAACTAATTTCTCGATTAATCCTCCTGACGAGGGTAGAAGGAAACTCTTAGTGTTGAAAGATAGATATTTGGAGTTACTCCGAGACAAAGTAGAATTAGCTATTATTCGGACAAGAGCTAGCTACACTGACCAGGGAGAAAAGGTGGGGCACCTACTGGCACTTCATATTAAGCAACAAGAATCAGTGAAATTTATCCCTCCTATCAGGGCAATGGCTGATGGATCCTTAAAAGTATCTCCCACTGAAATAGTCTAAGAATTCGCCCATTACTATACAAATTTGTACAGTGACATGGAGCATCCCCCTTGCCCTGGGAGTATGGAGAGCTATCTGAAGGACTCCCACTTGCCCTCTCTCTCTGATCGACACAAGGATTTTCTGGTTACTCCTATTTCTCAGGAAGAAATTACCGAGTTATTAGTGAATGTCGGGCAGACAAGGTCCCAGGCCCGTCGGATTTTCCTCCTTATTTTACAAAGTTTTTGGGACCTTTTATTACCAGTACTTTGCCATTTATTTCAACATATTTTAGCTGGGGCAAAGGCCGATTCCCACCTTTCTGAGGCCTTGATTTTTCTACTCACCAAACCAGATAAAGATCCTGAGCTCGTTCAGAGTTACAGACCTATCTCACTTTTAAATCAGGATATTAAAATTCTCTCAAAGATATTAGCTAATAGGTTCATCCTGAGTTGATAGGGACAAACCAGGTAGGATTTATGAAAGTGCGTTCATCTTCTGACCACTTGCGTACCTTATCACATGTCTTCTCAGCTACCAGGGATGCCGAGTTTCCTGCAGGACTGGTCTCCCTGGATGCCAAGAAGGCATTTGATCAAGTGAACTGGAACTTTCTGTTCCGAATTCTGGAAGCTTTTCAATTTCCTGGATTGCCACACTTTATAAAAACCCTACCACAAGAATCTCTAGGAATGGGGCTTTCTCTAAGCCCTTTTCACTCCATTCAGGAACTAGGCAGGGATGTCCCATATCTCCTTTGTTATTTAACTTATATTTGGAACCTCTCATTCAAAATATTCTCAATAGTGTTTCTATACAGGGTATTAGAGTTGGGCAGCATGAAATTAAAGTCACTGTGTACGTGGATGACTTGCTGATACATTTATCTCACCCTGTATCCTCTGTTCTGGCTTTGCTAAGGGAAATAGCAAGATTTAGTGACCTGTCCAATTACAAACTGAATGCTAGCAAACCCTTATTTTTTCCTTTAAACCATAAAGTTTTCAAAAATGACATTAGTCCCTTAGGTTTATGCTGGACTTCCAGGTCATTTAAATATTTGGGTATTAAGCTTTCTCGTAACCCTCTAACATGGTTTAAGAAAAATCTGGATTCCCTCTCACAGTTGATAGCTCATGACCTTGAGAGGTGGTCCAAACTTCCTATTTCATTATGGGGCCGGATCAACATAATTAAGATGAACATATTTCCTAGAATTTTCTATCCATTATCTCTTCTCAACACTTTTATTCCTTTACTCTGGTTTAAAAAGCTACATGGCATATTCACCAGATTTATCTGGGCCGACAGATATCCTCGGTTAGCTTATCATAAGCTGGCAGTCCCAAAACTGGAGGGGGGTTTATGAATTCCCCATCTGGCTATATATTACTGGGCTAGTCACTTAGCAAAATGTCTGAGATGTGTATCCCCTGGCCCAGAAAAAGAACAACCGGTTTGGCTTATAATTGAACTGGATGAATCAAGTCCAAGAATCTGGACCCCCTTACTTTATTTTTTCTTCAATTCCCCCAGGTACGTATGACCGAGGAGTGCCCCATAATATCGACTTCTTTAAAGGTTTACTTACAAATGTGTTCATTTTTGCAATATTCTCCTCACCGGAACCTGGCCCAGTCTATCTGGAATTCCCCATCTTTCACTATTAATAAGAACCAGATTTTCCGTTGATGGTTTTCCCAGTTGGGAGATGGGAAGCTTCTTTCTCTTATGGATGAAGAGGGGCATTGGTTATCAGTGGGAGATATTATTAAGAAATTTCTCATTCCAGTTTCCTCTCATTTCAAAGTTATACAATTAAGGCATTTACTTGTAATTAATTTCAGTAATACTCCCCCCCTCTCAGACCATCATGTCCCTGATACCTGAGGTTTCCTCACTTTCTGGATTTCAGGTGCAATATCTAAACTATATCGGGTTTTGTTTCACAAAAAATACGTGGGTCCCTTTGGACCTACAAGATTCTGGAATAAATTCTTCCCTCATCACTATTTGGATTGGCAATCTCTGTGGAAATCATGTCATAAATATATTTCTCAAGACAGACTGCGTCTCATGCAATATCACATTTTATATAACTTGTATTACACCCCGGTTAAATTACAGAAGTGGGGTTATCTGAATTCTTATATGCAATAAATGTTTTCAGGAAGAAGGAACACTTCTCCACATGTTTTGGTCCTGTCCTAAAATCTCCCCCTTATGGGATTTAATTAAGACTTCCCTGGATCCTCTGCTGGGCCTTCAGGAGTACTTTATTCCCGAGATTTGTCTGTTAGGGGCCTTATTGTCTATTAGAGTTAAAATAAGAAAGTTTCACATTTCTATGATTGCCTTATCAGCTAAGAAGCTCATTTTATGCCATTAGAAAGATAAGTCCACTCCATCTGTCCAGGAATGGGTAAAATAAATTTTGTCCAATCTGCGTACAGAAAAAGCAATTTCCAGTCTTCACAATAGACTGGCAGTTTATACCAAAATCTGGGATCCCCTTCACTCTCTAATTTCTCTGGCTCAGGTCTAAGTATATCTCAGGCTACACTGTCATGTAAGACCTTAAGTAAAGCGCTTGGCATTTGAGGTGCATTAGGTTGGGTTATTGCAGTAAGGGGAGGGAGGGGTGAGTCAGGCAGTTATCCCTTTACAATGTATAGGAATGTCAATGTCACTGTCACTTGAACTGCCTGTTATTGTGGAAAATGTATCAATAAACTTTAAATTGAAAAAAAAGAAAACTGTCATACTTTGGGTTGAGAGCAGCAACAGCTTTTAAGAGGTCCAGATTACTTGTGAAGCATGAATCAAGTTCAGTAGCAAACCTGTCAATGCAGGCCAGGTATATTTCCTGTTTAAGCCTGTCACTGTTAGATCTTGCAGAAATGTCCCAAATTTCTATATTTGCAGTCCGATTCCCCAAAGTAGATGAAACAAAAAATTCTGTCAGTTTTTGGCTCAACTGATGCTTGCACAGTGGCCTTCCTGTGTGCCAAGTGGCTTGTACATCGTAATCAATGCTGCAGTGATCAGTGGCTTGTTGTGCCTCCTTGTAAATCTTTTGCCAGTGTGAATCATTACGTAGAGACAAAAGCTCACTTTTCAAAGACTGAACAAGATTACAGGCCCTTGGCAAATCCAGATCTTTTCTCTGAAGTTCCTCAGACACCGATTGTATCTTCCTTAAAATTGTTTCTAGGCTGTACAGTGTTACTACAAAGGTGAAGTTCTGAATTTTAAACAGATGACCTTCGCTTCACTACTTGCCTCTTTGTCAGTGTTTGTGACTGAATAGCATGAAGTGTTATAATAACGGACTCCAGATTCCAACTGAAATTTCTTGACACAGTTGTACCAGTAAAACCACCATGTACCACACAGTCGTTCCAGTTCAAGAACTTGTAGACCTTCTTCTTTCTGAGCTTTAACAAACAACTCATGTCTTGGTGAACTTTGAGAGTGAATACATATACAGCCTGTAAGATGCTGAAAAATTCTTTCACTTCTGATATATTATTAATTGTTTGCACCAAGACAAGATTCAGTCTGTGTGTGTGACAATGAATATAAACAGCTTGAGGAGCAATCTCTCTTATTCTTGCTTGTACTCCACTGAAGCACCCACTCATGACAGAGGCTCCATCATAGCACTGTGCCACACAGTGCTTCCGCTGCAGTCCAGCCTGACATACTGCCTGATTGATAGCACCAGCCAAACTACCAGCATCCAGTTTATCCATGTGGTAGCAGCCAAGTGGTTTTTCACAGCTATTACCATCTCCATCTACAAAACGGATTACAAAGCTGAGCTGCTCTTTGCGTGATACATCCTTAGTTTCAGCGACTAAAACAGATAAATATTTTGTAACTTTACTTACAATTTTCTCAGATAATGTTGCAACTATGTTAATCAAATAATTTTGATACTCTGGAGAGGTATAATGACCGTATCTCCTAGACATTTTTTCTTTTAATTTTGAGTCATGTGCAGATAATGTTTCCAGAAACTCAGTAAAATTGCCTTTGTTATCGGAATTTGTCGACTCATCAACACCTCTGAAAGCAAGACTTTGCTGTCATAGGTAACAAACTGCATGCAGGAGTAATTCAACATGGCGTCTATTTTCTTCAATTTCAATGCCCCTATTTTTTTCAAGCTGTCTTGCAACTGACTGATGTCCTGATGAAGACTGTATATGGTTAAATTCACACCATGCTACAATAGAAGCTTTGTGTTTCTCAGACTCGCTGTGCTTTCTTAAGGCATGACCAATTTTTTCCCATTTACAGAAACCAATATCAACAAAAGGAATGTTTCCACATTTACGACCTCCACCTCCAGATGCAGTACAGGTGCTAGTAAAATGCCTGCATGCAAAACAGTATACAGCATCTCTCTGTACTGAATATTCTATCCACTTATGAGTTTTGTAATCACCATTAAATCTGCTTGATTATGTCACAGGGAAAACATACTTTGGCTGAACTGGAGCTTGGTAAGGAGTAGCAGATATGTCACTTGGCACAGTATCGTGATCAACACACTCACCAACTGAAAATGAGTGGCCTTCACTAGATGGCAATGATGTGCTTTCACATGTATCAGAGGATGTGCTTTCACATGCATCAGAGGGTGAGAGGCTAAGCAACAAGTAATGGGCCTGTAGCAGCATAACTAAGCTCTGAAACTATACTACTACTATCAGATTCATGCATACCAGCTAACAGAAACACTATCTTCAGGTCTTGATTTCTTCACTGTATGTTCAGCATGTGCAGTATCTGCTGTAATTTTTCTTAGCCAATAACTGAAGCATCGATGGTTGCTTTGGATCACTGGATGCCTTCTTCTTAGACAGAGACATTTCAGTAATACTTATTTAGCATTACTTCCAAAGAAATTTCAATCAGTGAAGGCTACTAAAGAAGAAATTTAGCAGTGTACATACTACAGTCAGTTGCCTGACTCGCCAGCAGTCTATGCCTGTGATTAGCAAATCAGATATCAGTTTTGCAACCCATGAAAACAGCTATGAATTCAAATGTGCACATGTCTAAAGAAATCACCAGTGTGCATTACGTAAATCTGCAAACAGTGATGATATCAGGGAATTAAAAACATTAACATATGGGTGTAAATTTTACATTTAACTGTACCTATGAACCTGAAAAAAAAGGTCTATCATAATTCTGAATTTTAAAACCAATCTTATAAATGCAAGGACGCACTAAAACATTTCTGTTATAAAACAAAAGTGGGATGCATACAAATGCTGTAAATCTGGCAAAAAAATGTTACTTTTGAATCACCAGTTATGTTTTGAAGCACTATTCTTTGGTGTGTGGAGTATGTACAAATGTTGGGTGAGTACTGGTACTCATTAAAAAAATTTCTGAAGAGTATTTCCTCAAATGAGGAGAGTAAAATAGGCTGGTACATACCTTATCTGGAGCCCTGGCCACGTCTTTAAGCTGCTTTAAGACTCTTAAAAACCTTGTTTCCAATTGGCCTTTGCAGAATAATTGTGGTCAGTTTGGGAGTACTTATTGTAACCAGTGGAGAAGGGGTTATGTTTAAAGATATTGATGTATGCATGGTATCAGTCTATGTGGTTTGTTTTTGACTTTTGAGTCCTTGTAAACTGTACAATGCCTTGAACCTCAGGTGTTTTTAAATAAAATATCTATTTATATTTATACAATAGGGGTGAGTGGACAAACCATTGGATAAAAGCATATATTCTCACCACTGTATAATAGATCTGCAGAGCCATTGAATAAATACATTTATCTACAGTCATGATGTCACAGATGGCATTTACCCACATAGTCATGACCACGGCTCCAGATAAGGTGTGTACCAGTCTATTTTACTCACCTCGTTTTAGGAACTACTCTTCAGAAATTCTTTTAAATGAGTACCTGTACTCACCCAACATTCTTAAATACTCCACATGCCAAAGAATAGTGCTTCATAACATAACTGGTGATTCAAAAGTAACAGTTGTTTGCCATATTTACACTTGTATGCATCCCACTTTTGTTTTACTCACTATATTTTAAAACTGGTGAGTAAATTCCTACCTGCCAACATTATTTGGAGCATTGTTGGCACCTGAAATTTTTATCTAGAAAAAAAACCCTATATTTTTTAAATAAATGTACTCTTCAGTCCACTCTAGCAAGAAATTTGTACACATCTGAATTTCGTTTTACTCACCTCACTTTCAAAAGCCCCGTCCACACTACACCGCTCAGACCCCGTAGCGTACAGAAACCATTACAGCCAGGGAATGGTACAGTGTGTCCACACTGCAGCGGTGACTGGTACGAGACCTTTACCGCCAGTCCACATCTTGGGAACCGGGCGACCGTTACTGCAGTGCCCAATCCCACAATGCAGCTCGCGCTGTGCTATGGGCCCTGCAGGGGGCCATTACTACCTGTCCACAATACCACCAGTAATGTTACCGAGACAGGAATGGTTTCATAACTGTTGTTGAAACACCTCATATGTGGTTTCAACAACAGGTATGAAAACACCTTCTGTAACGTTACAGGTGTAAACGCAAACCATTGCGGTAATGGTTTGAGCACTCCGTAATGTTAAAGAGGTGTAGTGTGTACAGGGCCAAAATGAGGAGTACAGGTACTCATCCCAAAAAATCTTATCTAGAGCCCTGGTCATTATGTCACAGACCTGTATCTAACCACTCCACTGGTCAATGCCCACCTTAAAGCTGAATTACTTGCCAAACACTAATTAGTAAAATGTATACCACCTGCACACATTTCATCTGTAGCACATTGGCAGCCACTGTCTCATGCCAGATCCACTGAGAAACATAAAGAAAGTCAGACAGAGTAGCAAATATCCTAAGTCAAATGGCACAAAGTGAAATAGTGGGCACAAGTTACCCAAAGAAGAAATAGTCAAGACAGACCTCACCAGAGACACAACATGATCTTCACTCTTCAAAAGCACCTACTCTGAAATTCTGCCATAAGAAAAAATCCCACCCACTAACCCACACCAACCAAACAACCACGGCCCTTCACACAACATGCACAAACAACTGCAGCAACCAATCAGAACAAATCACCATTACAGCACAACATACAACCAAAACCCATTCATAAAAAGTGCAACACACCAGCAGAAGAGCAACATACACTAAAAAAAAATAAACCCCACAACTACTTCGAATATCCACATACACAAACCGAACTATGACAACAGAAAAAAAGTATTCCATCTAAAATTATTTGGTGTAAAGAAAATAAACGTAAGACAGAAAAAGACAAGGAGTACATGTAGTGCTCTCTGAGGCAGTAGGTAAGTGCCTTCAAAATGGAGCTTTAGGCACCAAGAGCACCTGCAATGCAAATATTACCCACTAAAAGTTAAAATAAAAACTTGTTAAACAGTGAAACATTTGCAAAACCAGTATCTTATTAATAAATGGTCAGCGTAGAGTGATTACAAACTACCAGCATCCAATTTGTTTGAAAGCAGCTCAGAACTGTAGTTTGTTTGGACCCACTGGGTTTTAAATAGTGCCTTTCATGTTATAATGCTGCTGCCACTTTAAGCACACAGGGAGAATGAGAGAGCACACAGAAAAAACAGCGAGAGACTAAGCAGAGGGAAGTTAACTTACTCGCTCAGGGTCACGCAGCAAGTGTTAGTTCAAGGATTCAAACCCAGGTCTCAGGATCACAGTTCTGTGCTCTAACCACTGGGCCACTGTCCCCCAGTAAGTCATAAAGTGCATCAATTTCTCAACCTCTTCACCAGTGAGATTTGTTTTTCTTCTTTTAGTGTTTTTTTTTTTTTGGGGGGGACACTAATGCTGCCTACAGCATCACTCTGAAGAAATTTCATTTTCAGAATATAGTTCATGTAATGTGATAAGTGTACATGAAGCATCATTAAGCTAATTCCTCAGTTTTATTAAATAAAATTATAACAATGGTCAGAGAAATGAAGATTTCTGATTGGCTGTAAACATTCTAACATCCTTATATTAATCTTTTATTAACATACTTGTACAGCTTACCCATATATTGAACAAGGTTTAACACTGTTTAAAAAACATTTTTATTATAACAGCAATAAGGCACTCCCAGGGGTTATGTTAATGGTCAGTTAATCACGCTCTAGGGGCATGTGGCACTCAGCAATGCCTCGTGTCACATGGCCCCTAGAGGGTGATTAACTGACCATTAATATAACCCCTGGTCATGCCTATTGCCTAAGTGTTGATGGCTGTGGCCTCAGATAACAAAGGGCTCTCTCACTTGTCCAAACACGGCTGCTAACATCTGAAAGCATCAAGCCATACAAAAGTGAGGGTACTGGACTTCAGGAGGGCTGACTTTGGCAAGATGGGAGAGTGCCTCAGAAAAGCACTAGCAAACAGGCTAGAAGGAGGGGTGGAGCAACAATGGGGAATCTTCAAAACTGCCATCACTGAGGCAACAAGCCTTTGTGTGAAGCAAATAAACAAATCAAAATGAAAGAAAAAGCCACTATGGTTCTCAAAAAAGGTGGCTGAGAAAATCAGGGATAAAAATATAGCATTCCGGAAGTATAAGGAAACACAGAAGGAGCAGGACAGAGAGCTGTACCAGTTAAGGCAGAAGGAAGCAGGGAGGAAAGTCAGAATAGCAAAGACTCAAACTGAGGAAAAGATAGCCAATTCAGTTAAGAAGGGGGATAAAACCTTTTATAGGTACATCAGCGAGCGTAGAAAGACAAAGGGAGGGATAGTGAGGCTGAATAGAATGAACGGTGGGTGGGCAGAGGGGGACAGTGAAAAAGCAGGGATACTGAATGAATATTTCTGCTCAGTATTCACAAAAGAGGAAGGGGAAGAGCCTAATCCAATTAACAGAAGCACTCTTGATAGGGGGATCGATCCCAGTCCTTTCACAGAAGAAAGGGTTCTGCAAGAACTACTAAATCTGAAGGTGGACAAAGCAATGGGGCCTGATGGAATTCACCCCAGAATTCTAAAAGAATTAAGGGGGGAAATAGTGAAACCACTGGCTACTCTTTTTAATAAATCATGGGAGGACAGTGTGGTACCCGAGGACTGGAAGAAGGTGGATGTGATTCCTCTTCACAAAAGTGGGAGCAAGACAAAGGCAGGAAACTACAGACCTTTCAGTTTGAACTCTGTGGTAGGGAAAGTGATGGAATCACTTCTGAAGGAAAGAACTGTTGAGTACCTAGAAGCCAGTGGGGCACAGGACCCAAGACAGCATGGATTCACAGTGGGAAGGTCATGTCAGTCAAATCTAATAGATTTCTTTGACTGGGTGACCAAAGCAGTAGACCAGGGAGGGGCTGTGGACATGGCTTACCTAGACTTTAGCAAGGCATTTGATACAGTCCCACACAAAAGATTAGTAGTCAAATTAACCAGCCTGGGAGTGGATCACAGGGTGGTAGCCTGGGTAAAACATTGGCTGGGCAACAGGACACAGAAGGTAATTGTAAATGGAGTCCACTCTGAAGAAAGAGGGGTTACTAGTGGGGTACCGCAGGGTTCAGTGCTGGGTCCAGTCCTTTTTAATGTCTTTATAAGTGACATTGCAGAGGGACTGGAAGGAAAAGTATGCCTCTTTGCAGATGACACAAAGATCTGCAACAGGGTTGATACACAAAGAGGTGTGGAAAGGATGAGAAGGGACTTGCCAAGGTTGGAGGAATGGTCAGAAGTATGGCAGCTAGGATTCAGTGCAAAGAAGTACAAAATAATGCACCTGGGAAACAAGAACCCAGGGGAAGAATACACAATGGCAGGAGGTAGTAACAACAACAAAAAAGGAAAGGGACCTGGGGTAGTCATATCAGATGACCTTAAGGTTAGCAAGCAATGCGAGAAGGCAGTAGGGAGGGCTGGAGGTATACTGGGATACATAGGGAGAGGCATCACCATCATAAAACAGGAAGTTGTTATCCCACTGTACAGACAGTTGGTGAGACCCCATCTGGAGTATTGCATCCAGTTCTGGAGAACCCATCTCCACAAGGACATAGACAGGATAGAGGCAGTCCAGAGGAGGACAACTAAAATGGTGCAGGGTCTGCAACAGAAGCCGTACGAGAAGAGACTTAAGGAGCTTAATATGTATACCCTTGAGGAAAGAAGGGAGAGGGGGGCCATGATCCGAAACTTTTAAGTAACTCAGTGGAATTAACAAAGTCCAAGAGGGTAGCATCTTTCAGAAAAAGAGATGCGCAAGAACAGGGAGACACAATTTAAAGATAGAGGGGGGCAGTTCAGGGGCAATGTGAGAAAGTATTTTTTCACAAAGAGGGTAGTGGATGCATGGAACAGCCTTCCTGAGGAGGTTGTGGGGTCTAAAACTGTGGGAGACTTCAAGAGTGCATGGGACAGACATAAGGCAATTCTTGTGAGGGGTAGGAAGAAATAGGCTGTTGGTTAACTGGGATCTGCGGCCTATCCTGTAGGTAGGGAAATGGGCAGACTAGATGGGCCAAGCGGTCCTTATCTGCCGTCAAAGTCTACGTTTCTATGTTTCTATCATGACGTCATGGGACTTTTTTGTAAAAGCAGTGTACAGTTACAAATAAAAAGGGTAACTGTGTCTACATTTCTTTTCACAGTGACAATTACATTGAGTAAGCTGTTGCACTGCTGCCAAATGTTCAGAGCCCAGCTCAGCTCAGCAGACATAAATCAATGGTGTCTGTAATCAACTGTAAGCATTTAGCACTGTCTGAACCATTAACAAAATTGAAATGTCCTGCAGCCTTGAATCTCTTCATAAGAGGAGTTTTTTTTTTAATCTCACCCCCTTCAAACACACTGACACACACACCCCTAAAGCTTAGTTGTCCTGCTTGCTCATTTCTTATCATTTAGGCAGATTTAGCTGAAGCAGGAAAACTGACTGTTGTCCCCATGGTTAGAGAAGAGCACAAAAAAACTTCAGGTTCAAATCCCACTACAACTCAACATCTAGCTTGGAGTGAACCCTTGAGCAGGTCAATTGTCCTCCTTATGCTTTAAATCTCTCCCAGATGCAAAACTGGGCAGAAAGGAGTGGGATCCCACTGTTAAGATGTTTCATAGCTGGACTACTATCCTGGAGCCATGGGTGTAGGCAGGCATACTCCATGTACACCATGGTGTATACTTGTATTGAAAGGGGGCAGCATATAGGCCCTGAACAGCTTCCCTAGTCCATGAACACAACACAGAACCAGCAGAACCTTTCTGTATGTTTATATGTCAGCACCAGAAGGATTGGCCACTGCTACTGTCTTTGCAGCCCAGGGACTATACAGCTTTACAGGGTCTAGGCTGGTATATTGGTGTCCCAAGGAATAATGCATGATATCTGCATATACCCATGCATGGAGGGAGCAGCCACCAGTATCAGGGAGTACAAATGTCATATTGATTGTGCCATACAGGGACACACACATAGTCCTGGTGTACATATGTATATTGTCTGGCTACACCCCTGCCTGGAGCAATATACTGTACCACAAAGAAGGTTCAGGTTGCGTCAGTTGCTTGGGCCTCCACATCATTTCCACAGCTCAGCTGCTCAGCTCAGTCCAAACAAACACAAGTGAGAAAAAAATGTCCTAGCCTGCCAGCAGGCAGCTATTTACCACCTTTGCTGGGCGATGCTGGCTGGCTGTGCTGACGGATGCTCTCCTCCAAACTCCTCTGCTACTGCAGCTTCTCCCCTCACTCACTCCTCAGCGGCTCCAGCTCCAACAGAAGAAAACCACTGGCTGGCTGTTCTGCTCTGCTGTCTCACCTCACCTGCCTGGTGCCGTGCTGAGTTTGCCACCGCCCAGACTGAAGACTAAGAGGAAGAGGACACAAAAGTTTTAAACACTACCACGCCACCTGGAGAGTCTGGCCACTTAAGTTGTAGGCCTCAGTCTGCCTTAGCTGCCTAAACCAACCTCCTTTTTCCCGACCTGACTTTAGCGGCAACCCCACCACTTGCAGAGTGCTTGAATCGTCGGCAGGCCCACCACTCGCTCTAACTCCCAGCGTCGCTCCTCTACAGCAGCACCGGAGTGCCTGGTGGTCTCCCGATTGGCCTACTCCCCTCTCAACCCAGTCCTGAATTGTACTCTCTCTCCCATCTCCCTGGCTGACACACACTGCCGACTTTGCAAGTCCCACCTCCTCACCGATCTCTGGGGTCTTTTTCGCAGTTGTCTGCCCGCTCTGCCGATGGATCTCGCCGCTGCCGCCTGGATCGGCTCTTGGCTCTAAGCTTCCTTCCTTCCTTGCTTTACTTCACTACCTTCCTTAGCCTTAGCCCTTACTGCCACGATGGACCCGGTCAAATCCTGGCAATCCCCACGCACGCAGTGTATCGTGGATTCACGCCTCATAAGCCCTCCCCTCCCAGCCAATTACAGCAGCTCCAGCACAAGTGGCACTTGCCAACCCCAACACCAATGATTTTCTGGGAGGGGGGCCAACTAAGCAGACAGTCTCAAGGAGACATCTGTCCCTGATCTGTGCTAATTTTATGCCAACACAGCAGACTGACAGGCTCCCCGAAACCAACCTCCATCCTCCTCACACAGCAGCACAAGCGCACGGCCACGGGGCACGTAACACCGCCAAGCACATTCATTTTAAGCCACGCCAAGGAGCCAGGGCTGGCAGGGGCCACAAGCCCTGTCATAGGGGTTGCATAATTTTCATGGGGTCATGAATGTGACCCCTGGTGACCCCAAATGACGCCCCTGATGGTGCTGCACCATGGCTCAGCACCATTTGAATATGGCACTGAGAGCACACGCACTGCACAAGACGCAGTGGTACTGCACCAGCGTAAATGACAGAAGAGGAGCCAGGGGATGCACCAGTGCAAGTGCAGGTGCGCTAGGTGCATCAACCATGACATTCAGCACTGGGCATGCAAATGAGGGCATTATGCATGCAAGGCACAAATGGGACTATTTGCATGTCATTACAGCCCTATTTGCATGTGGTGTGCCAATGACTTGTGCCTGGCACCCTGCCAGGCTGCAGCCTTCAGGGACCGACACCCTGCAGGCCCTTGGCAGACCTGGCACCCATACACCCGATTGCGGGCATATGTAATATATATCCCTGGTGGTCCAGTGGAAGCCCCCCCGGCACCTGATTGGGGGGTGTATGTAGCAAGACCTATGCTGGTGGTCCAGTGGTACCCCCTTACCACCCACCAACTGAGGTCTCTCACCACCCAGCACCCCCCAGTCAGCAGCGGGCAGTGGCATCCCACCCGCATGCCACCTTGCTGCCTGCTGACTGACAGCATACAGTACTGTCTGTACACCTATTGGTCCACTGAGTGCAGACCAGACTGTACTACACAGGCCCAATAAGTGAATGAACACTTTTGTGCATGGGGGGGGCTTTCACTGGAACACCAGGGATATATATTACATATGCCCATGATCGGGTGATGGAGCGCAGTCCACTGGACCACCAAGGATATATTTTTCATATGACCACGATTGGGCGAGGGGGGGACTTCACTCCCATTATTCACATATCGGGCCTGTGTAGTACAGTATGGTCTGCATGCCCATTGGCCCATGCAGTGGACCAATAGGTGTACAGACAGTACTGTACACTGTCAGTTGGAGGGTGGCCGGGTGGCATGCGGGTGGGGTGCCACCACCTGCCACTGACTGGGGGGGTGGTGGGGGACCTCAGTGGGTGGGTGGGAAACCACTGGACCACCAGGATAGGTTTCGCTATATCCACCCACAATCGGGCACTGGAGGGGGCCACTGGGCCACCAGGGATATATTACATATGCCCATGATCGGGCAATGGAGCACAGTCCACTAGACCACCAAGGATATATTTTACATATGCCCATGATTGGGCAAGGGGGAGCACATCGCTCTCAGGGCAGGGGCTTGGGGTCAAGCTGTGAGTCGGGTGGCCACCCATGGTGGCTGCCGCGCTGCACCTGCACACGGCAGCCCACCCATGGGTGTCCCTACTTGTTCCCTGATTTTACAGGCACATCTTGCCACCCCTAGAGTGGCACAAGGCAGGGTTGTGCCTACATATGCACCGCACATCCTAAGCTGAATATCGGGATGCGCCACATATGCATGGGCACACCGCCCGCACTTGCGCCACATGCATTACTGTTGCACCCCGGTGCATCAGGAGACGTACAACTTGCCCCATTGAATATCGCACCGGGGTGCATCGGTGGGTTGCGCAAGGTACAACTCTTTAGAATACCTCACCCTGTATGTATAATTTACTGTAACTATACTGTGTCTTCATGTGTTAATGTATCTTATTTCTCTATGTGCTGAAGCATTTCTAGCTCTTGAACAGAAAATCAGTACCATGATAGACTAAATAGAGGGACACTCTATCCAGCCTACTAAGAAAAACTTATCATTCTCCATGATTGTGATCCCAGAGACACCACACCTTAAACAGCATAATAAAAATAAGCATTACAGAGGGAAAAAGGAAAATCAAAAACAAAATGCTGGTTCCAAATCGAAGAGGAAAAGGCAAAGACTGGCTAAGTATGCCAGCAATCTCTGGGAGAGGGGTCTTCTATTGATTTTCCAACATGGGCTCCCAGAAAATGTACAATTAGAAAATTGCAATGAAGGCAGAAGGTTGCCCACTTGTAATGTAATCCAGAGCAGCTCGAGTGCCCCAACTTCTCTGGTTCCAGAACTCCCTCTCTCGAATATTAAGTCTAACTATCATGGCCTAACTGACCAAGAGGCTGTTGGCATAACCATCAATAGGTCCCCTATTTCTTTTTACCCTCAGGCTCCATCCTCTATCCCCTCTGAGGACCAAAAGTGTCCCCCTGGGATAGAGGTAGGAAGCCTTTGAACTTCTCTTCTTCTATCAGGTAGTGAGGTTGTCTTTAAGATAGAGAATATTTTTGTTAAGACATATTAAACTAATGATACATTAAAGGAGCTGATTGTTTATCTGGTTAGACCAGAACTGGGTCTCTCCTTTGCAGCAGACTCTGTTTCTCTTGTTTTTAGAGACAGGTAGCATCCTGCTAATCCTGTATATGTCATGATAGAGAACCTTGACATAGCAAAATCCATGTGGGCTAAACAATTGGTTTTAAATAATTTAGGCATCGCTATATCCTCTCCAGTAACATGGGTAACAATATAGAAGTATGTCCACAGTGGGCACCCTTTTTGTAAAATGCTACTTATTATGTGTTTGTGTCAACTCTAGAAATCCTTAACTGGAATTTTGAACCAGCTATATATCCAAAGGTAGTATCTATTTTTGGGATTAACCCCATAACTGGAGAAAATAATTAAAACCTCATATCAATAGTCCCTGCCATTTTGGCTACTATTATTAAAAAAGATTTTCCCCTTTCAGGTCTACGCTTGACTAAGTGAGTGTTCTCTAATGGGGAAGGGTCTCAGCTTGATTGTTATATTCGTGCTGAAGAACTGTTTTCCATGTTATTTGAAAATGCTAGTATCTTTGATGCGGTTGATATGCATGTTGTGCCATTCCTGGAGCTACTGCCGAGCTCTGATCAGACTCCAGAATCCCCTATGTGACTGATTAGGGATGCAGAGTTCTCTGTAACCTCCTCCTTAGATCCCCTGGACTGTGAATCCACAGAAAATATCCCAGATTTTCTTAGTTGGAACATTTCAGACCTTGCTGCTAAACTACCAGATCCACAATGGCTCAATTTTATTAATAGGCTTGAGATCATTGTATTACAAGAAACATGGGTAAGATTTAAACCCTTTATAAATAGGTAGGAAACATTTTTTGTAAAGTCGGAGAAGGCCTGAAAGTTATTGATAACATAGTTGGATCTTTGGAGTTTATGTCTGCTTTTCTGAAGTGGAATGGTTTAGATGTAGTATTGATGAACATTTATGTCCCTCCCCTTTTTCATTCTACTGCTGGTTATGATATTTAGAAAAAACTTTCATCAGATTTTGAAGCTTTTCATCTATGGTGGCATGTTGAAGCTGTAATATTGGCAGGGGACATTAATTCCAGAATTGCTAGATTTGACAATTTACAATTATTACAGGATCTATTTTATATGAGGAATATGAGGTCTAGGAGCTCCATAGATAGTGTTGTGAAAGAATTGGGAAAATGCTTCCAGGACTTTATTACATACAATAATCTTTTAATTTTAAATGGTAGAGGGGAAAAGGACCCACCTGGTGCTACTACGAACTTTGCATGCCAGGGCCAGAGCATGACAGATTTTGTTTTATGTTCCCCCATTGCTACAATCAGTATTAAAATTTGACAGTAAATATGAGGCCTGAGAGTGATCACACAGCTATTACTTTTCAATTCACAGTCCCTAATAAGCCTTCTAACAGTCTCTCTCCTGCTCTCCTTGCTGCGCTAAAGCCATCTGGCAAAGCTAAATTAGCACTTAACATACAGACTTGTGATAAAGTGGCAGAGCTGATTTATTCTCCCCCCTTCTCTTCACTATTTTCTAGTGCAGAAATTATGATGGAGGTGAAACACTTGAGCGAACAGCTGGACATGTGTTGACAGCAAATTAATCAAATGATATACTAAGCTAACAATGGAAGTTCCACACCCAACTCTTGGTTTGACAGGTAATGTACAGCAGAAAAATCTAAGCTGGGGAAACCATTAAATATGTGAGAATATACCCCTCTATGGATACTTTTCTCATCTTAAATAAAGCTCAGAAATCTTACAAAAAAATATTTGACAGAAAAAAAACCAAGCATTTTTATTGAAACATTGGGGAGCAATGTATTATGCCATTGAGATGAAGGACTCTAAACTTTTCTGGCAATTGGTGGCAAAGGGTTCAAACTCTTATTCACTTTCTCTTCCTTCTTATACACTCAAGGAGACTTGGGTCTCATACATTAGTTCTCTGTTTCGTAGTGAAGTTCCTGGTCTTTCCACTGCAAATTCCTTTCTTTTTGAGTTGAAGTCTAGAGATGTTATTCCCTTGACTTTTTCTTTTAGTGAAGTAGAAAATGCTATATCTCAACTGGTTAAGAATAAGGTCCCAGGCCCAGATACTATCCCAAGTGAGATCTATAAGGCCCACTTGAATTACTGGGTCCCCTTCTTTGTAATTGTGTTCAGTATTTGCTTGAAATAATCTTTTGTTCCTTCCTCTTGGCTTAATAATACTATAACACACATACACAAGAAAGAATCTTTTTAATTGCCATCAAATTATAGGCTGATTAGCCTATTGGATATTAGTGAAAAAATATTTGCTAAAATTCTATTGGTTAAGCTTAAAAATTGGGTCAATGATTACTCCCCATCATCTATTTTCTAAGCCAGATTTCATCATGGTCTCTCAACTGCAGACAATCTTTACATTCTAGCCCACATAATTGAAAAATATAGGTTGTATCACTAGATGAATCTATATGCCCTCTTTATAGATTTCCCGACAGCAGTTGAGTCTGTGTCTAGACAGACTTTATGGGAAATATTGCTCTCAAGAGATCTCCCTATTAACTTGTTATTACCTATCTACCTACTTCACTCAAATACAACCACGGCAGTCAGATATGATATTCACGGGAATTTATCTGAATTTTTTAGTTCAACCCAAGGTGTGAAACAAGGTTGTTTATTAGCCCCATTATTATTTTGCTTATATATTGGCTCTTTATTAAGCTTTTCTTCATCTCTACCTCTTGATTCTCCTAAAACTGGGAATCAGAACATTCCTATATTGGCCTACGCTGATGATCTTCTTCTTCTCTCTCTTTCAGTAGTTGGTCTTCAGTGTAAGCTAAACATTTTAAAAACAAAAAGTGACTTATTGGCTTTAAAGATTAATTTACATAAAACTAAAATTGTAACATTTGCCTCATTGTTTACCCATGTTTCTGATCCAGAAATGTATCTAGATGACAAATTAATTGAAGTATCTTATCCTATACATATCTTGGGATTAAATTTTCTTCCAATTGTCAATGGATGGCACATTTAAAAGAACCGATTTCAAAAGCAAAACTTGCTGCCAAGGCTTTATTATGATTTAACTACAAACATGGTGGACATACTCTTACCCTAACATTGGTTGCGGGTGATGCTAAGATAAACTCAATTATACTCTATGGCTCTAAGATATGTGGTAGTAAGTCCTTTGAGAGCATTGAGCGACCCTTATTATTTTACTTTAAAGCCCTTCTTCAAGTCTCTCTTTCAACTGTTAATGCAGTGGTAAGAGCAGAACTAGGTAGGCTCCCCATAGCAGCTTCTGTTAACATAAGATTAGCCTCTTATTGGCTGAAATTAATTAACAAACAGTGTAATACTGTAGCTTGCCAGATCTCTGTCTCAAAAGAAAAGTGCTGTTGGAATGATAAGGACTTTTTGGCCCCATGGCTGAAACAACTTAAAATTGTATTATCAAAAGCCTCTTTATCTCAATTATGGGAGGATTCATTGAAAGGGATAAAAATGTCCCCTCTGTTCAAATCTACATTGAAACAAAGGCTCCATCAGGAATCCTGGAACCTCCATATGACTCTAATTAGATCACAGAAACAAGCTATATGGTTTTGAATGAACAAGACTGATCCCTTTATAGAGGAATACCTGTTATTATCCCTTAGCCTTTGGGTTAGGAAATTAATTACCTGGGCAAAACTGGGTATTTTAGTTTCTAGATACTCTTCTCTTAACATATCATTTTTGACTGGTTCTTCCACAGATTTACTGTATGTAGATGTAACAGAGGCTTCCAGGAAACCCTTTCTCATATGATATTACAATGTCCCCTTTATAATTATGTATGAGACCAACTATTAAACCCATTTTTAATAAAATATGCTAACCTGGATTATGATGCCCTGTTTATCCTTCTGCACTCTAAAACTACCCCTGAAGCTTTACTAATTGTGACATTTCTGGAGGTAGTAGTAAAGATTAAAAGGAAGCACTCTCCCCATTCATGAGAAGAGATATGATAATAAGGGACCTGGTGATGATTAAAGCTATGGCACTTTATAATGGTTACTGGGTTCTTGTATGACTTCATACCTGATCCCTTTTTATAATGTAGGAAATGATACTGCTGACCACAATGTCCTTTATGTAATCATCTATTCCCTCTGTTTTTATATAATCCTCTTTTATTTTATTAGCAATGTTTATGTATAATGATTCTAATGTCCATTATTTTATATTGGAAGAACAATAAAATCATGATGATGGTATCTGCCGTGGAATCTCTCAGTGAGCATCTACTCACAGGTGTCATCCAAGATTTCAATAAATAAAAAAAATACAGATTTAACTGGGATGTCGGTGCAGTGACACATCCATTCTGTTATATTTAGAAATAAGAGGAATAATGATAAGAGGCTTGTCCAATGTGTGCATGAAGGGGGAACAGTTTGTGTGGCTGACGGCTTGTAGTTCTTGTCAGTTACACTCTTTCACTTAATTTTTATTAGAAAATGCACAGGTGTTTTTTCTGGATCAGTTTACTTTTTGTTTATGGCATCTGTTTGCTACATTAGCATCTGGAATATCACAGTACTATAGTCAAGTAGGGTCAAATCACATTTTAAACTGTGATTTTTTTTTAGCATCGGTAACTAGAGTTACCGCATAATTTATATCTTATAGTAGTGCTTGGAAATAATTACATTTTCAGAATCTATTATAGAAAATTGAAATGATAGTGGGAATGCTTAGCTAAGATTTTTTTTTCCTGTGTGTGCCTCTGCCTGTTTCAAAATGGGACCCACGTGTAACTGAGGTGACTACTGTAGTTACCTTTCAGTTGTGTTCCAGATAAGAAGAGGAGATGCAAATAGGGTCAGTCATTATCAGAACAGCTTATTCTCTGAGAGTAAAGACTGCACAGAGACAGTCCACCAATGTCCTAAAAAAAGCCAAGAGATTTATCTATTTATTTATTCCAAACTGGTGATCAAGATTGAAAGATTATACACTGTGCTGCCTCTCAGTCTCAGCTATCCTACTGTCCTGTCATGTCACTGTTTCTGATGCTGGTTGGGAGGAGTGGGGATCATCACCTCTGGGACCCCACCAGCAACAGATCGCTAGCCTCAACCAACTAGTTCCTGGATGAGTTGTTTCATTTTTTTTTTTATTTTTGCAAGAACACACAGGAGCAGACATCTCAGTTTCCTGGTGTACAGTATGTTACCCAACTAAAATGTAAACTGCATGCCAGTCAATCCGATGGTATTTGTTAGAACTGCACAATACAGGAGTTAAAAATGCTACTAGTTTTTGCTCCTGAAAGTTGTATCCTCACACATCGCTGTTCTCAGACAGTTCCTTGTCTCCAGGAACAAGCTGGTAACTGACTGCTCTGCTCTGAAAGTTATCTAGCACCACTTTATAATGTTGGATGGTCCAAGAGCACACACAGAACAAAAGACCAGAGGTTGGAGAATACATGGGCTGATTTTACTCTTATGTGCAGCGGAGCAATTAGTTTCAAACTAGTACCTGGCAACAGAGAACAGTCTGTGAACAGAAAAGATTGGGGGCACTAACTTCAGAAGCACAAACAAGTAGATTTTTATTTTTAACTCCTGTTTTGTGCAGTTCTAACTGATATCAGATGGACAGGCATGACATTTAACTTTGGCAGGAAAAGTACAGGAAGTGCTTAAGATGTCTGCTTGTGTATTGTGACAGCAAAGATTTTTTGTCACCCTTCCTGGGTATCCATGACACTAGTATGCCAATGACCCATGCAAAAACTCATGCATGAAGCAGAAGGATGATATGTGGGCCATGTCATATCAATCAATCAATCAATCAAACTTTATTTAACTAGGTGGTTACACCATTGAGCAAGCTCATATACAAGATGGTCCTGGGCACAGAGGGCAAATTAATTTACATTATTCAACAGTATTTGTTATAGTAATAATTTACAGTATTCAACATTATTTCATAACACAGTAGACACTGAAGCAGACTATTTTTACATCCAAGATCATTAGGTAACTGAAGCAAGATTTAGATAACGAGGGCTATACACATATACAGGCAAGTCATCATAAATGGGTTAGGAGACAGTGGAGAACAGAGGGAGGTGAGGATGGCAAAGACACAGTGGAGGACAGAGAGAGGAGAGGAGGGCAAGGACACATGAGGGGAGTGGGGTGGGGCGGCCCTGCTAGGGTAGAGGCCCCCAGGAGGGGTTGCCATGGGGAGGGATCAGCACTCTTTACTGGATGTGTTAATAAAATTTATAGCAGCACTTCAACCATAGCCTGTCCCATTCTATGAGGGGCATGCTTGTATCTTTACTGGATGTGTTAATAAAATGAATTTAAAGCAGCAGTTCAACCACAGCCTGTCCCATTTCTTTATGTGAACATTTGGACCACCTGGCTGATTGAAAATGGCTACATTCTCAAAACTGATAGCATACAGTATATTGACATGTTTGAGTACACCTGTGGCCTTTGTAAGGGTGAAAATGAGGTAGCCATGAGCTGGGAGGGAGGCAAGATAAATTAATAATTAATACCTTCCTGGTAAATATGATTATCAAGAATTCAGATGCTACTCAGTTTCTCCCCAAACATCCACTACAGGAGACAGATTGACTGGTGAAGTATCTTCTTGCTGCAAGTACCCTATGATGGGGATCATCACTCTTTGCTGGCTGATCACAAATGGTTCCATGTCATTCATGATAGCAATCGCAATAGTGATTGCTATCATAGCGAATATATATCACTGAAAAGCATTTAGGTGACATACAAACCAAAGGGACCCAACGTTGGGCTATTTTAAGTGTTTTTGTGGGGGGCTGTGCCCCCCCCTGCACCCCCGGATAAGGATTGTTAACTCCTGGGGGGTGCAAGTTGAGGAGGGGGCAAAACACGGATGGAAAACAAAACAAAAAAAATAGAGAGCCGTAAGCAGCGGCAAAACAATCACCCCCAGCAAGTCCTGAACCCAGTGTGTGCTGCACTGCAGTCAGCCACCCTCACCACCACACCACAGGACTGGCTCAGCTGCAGCAGGATTGCCTATCAATACAAACCCTCCCTCCTATCCCTCCTACACCTCCCTATCCCTCCCCTTTCCTCACTATAGCATCGCTGCTCTTGCAAAGTAGCTGCTGATGATAGCGGTATAAATAAGTCGCTGTTTTTACAGTCACTCATTTATAATTGCTATCATCACTGGCTACCATCACAAATTAAGTCTGTATTACTGACATGAAATGTGCTGTGAATCAGTCCTACATTCATTCTGTCTGATGTCAGTATTTCAAAATAGCAACTGAACTGCAAAAACATGAAACAAAAATATACAGGGAGGCTACATGCCTTGGAAATAAATGGGGGAACACCTGAAATTGTAGACCAAATACATGACGGTGCCAAATGCATTCCCAGTCCTGGCATGGGATGTGTACCACGTATGTCCAAACCTATGCAAAAAACACAGCATGCACCTCCCACGGCGAAACCCCTACAGTGACATACATCACTGCTGACAACAGTGCCATGTCACTGTAGGGGTTGCACCTGGGACCAGGCAACAATTTCTCCCATCCTGCACCCCCTTCCTGAACCAACTCCAACTAGGATTTGATATCTATAGAAACAGGAAGTGCAGGGGCAGAGCCCCCCACGTAAGGGATTTGGGAGAAAAAACAATCCCTGCTGTCTGAGGCTCCCTGCCAGCTGCAAAATGCAGTCAACAGGGAGCCTGGCACTGCAATGCCAGTGACAAGGTAATTGTCAGCTTGGCATCATAGATCCAAAAAACATAACCCCACAGTGTGTGACACTGGGGAGCCCAGTCCTTGTGTCCCCAAATACTTTTTATGTTGTGTCCCCCCCCCCCCGAGTGTGGAACACTGGGGAGCCCACTGTCATGTATTAAACATTTTGAATAAGGGAAAATGAGCATGTACTTTAACAGATTTGTAAGGCAAGTGGGCTGCTACTGATGATCACAGAGTATATAGGCAAGGAAATGTAATTATCTTTAGATAATGTACATTATTATTTGTATATTTTTATAATCTGTATTGGACATCAGAAAAACCAAACTGACACATGTTACATGCAGATTTTATGCAATTCACAGCAAGTAGATCTGAAAAAGGTAAACTTGGGTGCAGATCGGGAGACATATTGTAAATGATTACTGGTGTGTGACTGAACACTTCCAAGTAGTCACGCTGGTGGTTGACGGGGGTCTGTAATAAGCAACACACATCAGCAGACAAAATAAAGTATTTGGGGATAATATCTAATAGAGTAGCAAATTCTATTGCCTTTTTCCAAGACTGGGTCACATATTTTTACAAGCAATTCTGAACAAAAATAAAAATAGTTACTTAAAAATACATTGTTCAAACCCTGTTTGAATACTGTATGCCTCGTTGTCTGTCTCTCTCTCTCTCTCTCTCTCTCTCTCTATACTGTACATTCCTGCAATTAATTTAACAGCAAGCATCAGTAGCAAAACTAGCCTTTGAAAAGATAATACCACAAGTTTCAGAGATGTGGACAATGACTAGGAGGTCTTTTAAAGATCATCATTTTTTTTCACATGCTTCTTGATGCAGCTTGTTTATGATCTGTAACACAATTTACCACCAGTTTAGGGACTAAAGAGACCCATAATATGGTGACATCTGCTGTCAAGGTGAATATTAGCAGGTAAATGTACACAGAAACTGTGCCACCTGGCGCATTTGTGCTGTCGGCAGTTAAAAGACAATTAACTTAATTCAGTGAGAAGCACCAAATACCGTTTAATGAATGCTGCATGCAGCTCTTCCAGCCACTTCTACCTCATCATATTGCGGTACTGGGCAACTTTTCTGCAGCAACCATTGTACTATACTATTGATGCATAGCTCAACACCTGTAACTTGCCCTTGGGTAACGAGGGTAAGGGAGGGAGGAGGGGTTGGAGGTTGGCAGTTATGGTTTACAACTCTAATAGCATATTTCCAGACTTTTCCAATACTTACTGTATGGCACTCTCGTTAGTTAGCTCCTCCCCAGTTACCTCCACATTGGTTGGGGTTTGCACCTTAATTAAAGGCAGCCAATTTAGGCAGTGCACCTAATATAAAAGAAGCCAATTCTAGCAGTTACATTTTAGAACAGGGACCCAGCCAATTGGTGATCTACGTTGATGTTTGATAGCTGGGCAATTTCACAAAAGGGCCCTGATGTGGACACCAAAATACCCCCACTCCCATTGGAGCTACAATAAGTGGCCAATTTAGGCATCAAGAATATAAGATTTGCCATGGGGGAAGGTGTGCACTAAATTCTCTGTTTTGACTTATGCATGCCATAAATTACTAGCACCCTTAATGAAAAAACCATTTAAAGTTTCTAAATGAGCAAGAGATGAGCTGCTAATTTTATGTTGTCCACTTTTTGGTGCTTGCTGGGGCCCATAGTCATTTGTGCTTCATTAAAACCTGCTTTGTGTACTCCTTAACTATGGGAATGCTAAAGGAAGTTAATGAATTCTCTAGGGCAGGGTTTCTCAAATGGTGAGGCTAGCCTCCCAGGGGAGGCCCCAACCTTTTCCAGGGGAGGCTCAAGCAGTCTTGAAAAAGTACTGTATTTAAATTTTGAGTTTTAGATATTTTGTGTGAAAGGATGAGACAAACTGAAACAGCATAATTTGTGTATTTATTTACAGTATATATTGGTGACAAGCAAAGGTATACTGAGCCAAGTCTCATTTCAGGTGTACCGAAGGAAGGTTAGGGAGAGAATCCAATTCAAAAGGTTAACTGCAGAACAGTCATGCAGTACAAAATGAACAACAGTACAAACAAGCAGAAACAATGAACCAATAATGAGAGGTAACAACTGACCAATTAGATGGGTGGCAGAACAGACCAAATACAGTGGTTAAGCAGAGCGGTATTAGGAGCAAGAGCAGGAGGGAGCAAAAGGATCCCTAAAAAGGTGCTTAAGAACAGGGTTGGACTGGGGTACAGTGGGCCCACTGGGAAAGTGAATACAGGGGCCCACCTGAAAAATCCATAGGGGATGACCAGGCTGACACACTTATTTCAGTATTCCTCTTCAATTTGATACACTAGCTCAGTGTTTGCATCTTACATTTACCTGCAATGCCCCAGGTACCTAATTTTATTAGAAACAAATGATAAATAGAATGATTTTCAGAGTTTAGCAGGTGGCCAGGTATCCAACTGTGGGGGGCTGACCTGGAAAGTTTCAGGTATCCTGGTGGGCTGCTCTGACTCTGCTTAAGAGTAGAGTAAGAGGGGGAGAAGAAGAGGTTGGTATGAAGGTTGTACCAGATAGAGGGGAAACAAGAGAAATCAGTCTGATCCATGAGGACATTGCAAAAATGGGTAACAATAGTTTGAGAGTCAAAATAGAACAAGTAGGCTGACCAGGGGTGAGGTTACAATAAGCTGAATAAAATGAGAGCCAGCTACTCAAAGGAGTTTCACTTTATTCTTCATATACTGTGCAACATGTGTTGTTTTTCTATGGGGTGGTTCAAGATTGTTTTAATATTTGGGGGAAGCTCAAGATTCTTTCCATGTCTTGGGGGAGGCTCACTATGACAATGTCTGATAACTCATGCTCTAGGGGTTTAACAGACAAGTTTCCATTGCTCTCATTAGCCTGGTCTCTAGGATTGCATCTGTGTGATCATGTAAATTGGCTTGTACCTCCCAAGCCAGTGTTTCTTTTTGTTTCCAAACTGCTGTTTCTAATTTTGCACTTTCATGATAAACTGTCAACTCAGTATTCCATAATCCAGTTTTTCAAAGCACAAACTCAGTTTGCAGTGCATAAAACATTTCAGTATGCTGCCTCAGGTCTTGTTCCCTGTCAGTTGAATCTAGTGCTTGGCCCACCAATTTGTACTGTGTCCTCCATTTTATTGTTTTCAAGCAGCTTTACCTTGCACTGTTCAAAGTTTAATTTCAATTGCCAAATACTCTCCTACTTGTTTAATGCATACAGATCCTGAACTTCCCTAACAGCTTCCTGTGTCCACCATTCTACCAGTCTTACTGACACTTAGTTGGCGGAGGCAATATGTGTAATTTTACATATCTGTGAGACCTGACTTTATTGTCAATGCTCTTACAAGGCAACCCTTGCCTCCGTGATTTTATTTTGAGATTCTTTGACTTTCAGATTATGTTCCCATTTTGGGCTCCACCATGACCCAAACCAGCAAGACCAAAATATATGACTGGTTCATCCTTCCCCAGGGCATGGAAAAGACAGAACTGGAGAGATAAGCTCCAGAGTTTGGGGCACAAAAAGGATGGAACTGGAGAGTTGGGCACAGGAAGCTGTCAGAAGTAAATCTGTGGAAATTTGGTTGCGGCTGTTGACCTGTGCTGTGGTTGCATTATCAACATCATCAAGAAGTCGAATAGTCTGAGTTTGTAAGTGTGTGCTGCCAAAACATACTGGCAGCTTAGTGTAGAGGTCAATATCCATCAATATCAATCAATATTTTATTTATATAGCACCCATCTCCATTCAGACTCTGAGTGCTGCACAATAAGAACAGATTCAAAACATTTAAAATACAACAACCAAATTTACAACAACAACAACAATAAAATATTTACTGGTAATATAAACCTCTTCTCTACTTAAAAAATTCGGACTGCTTTACATAAGATTCAGTTACAAGCCTGAGCAAATAAATATGATTTGAGACCCTTTTTAGGGGCTTCCACTGAGGGGGCCTCCCCCAGATAATCAGGCAAGGAGTTCCACAGGGTAGGCATGGCCACCACAAATGCTCTATCTTCTGAGTGCCACAGCCTAACCCTGGGAACCCCAAGAAGGCCACCCCCAGTAGAACGGAGGGCCCAGGCTGGACAATAAGGTCAGAGTCACAAGCTGTGAATGGGCTTGTTACATCTAGCAGACCTGGGTTTGATTCCGATACCTGCTTTTATTTGTTTGTTCTTCTTTGCTGTTGCAACGCTGAGTAGTTCCATTCTTCGAGTGTGTGCTGCCAAGTTGTGCTGCCAACTTAGTGTAGAGATTATAGTCAAAAGCTGTGAATGGACTTACATTTAGTAGACTTTAGTTTGATTCTGGAAGCCTCATTATTATTTTTTTTCCCTTAACCTCCCCAAGTTGCACTCCCTCCCCCGAGTCAGAGTAGTAAATTTCCCCTCTTCCGACTCCCTCTCCATGAGTTGCGTCACCCCCAACAGTAAATCACCCCGAACCTTGCATGGTTCTTAGCTCATGCTGCATGACTGGCTATTTCTGTGGGTGGTAGTAAATTTCCAGGTAAGGCATTGTGCCTAATTCTCCAGTTCTGTGATGTGCAGTGCTAAATTTTCTAGGGGTGAACTTTCCAGTGCCAAACTTTCCAGTTCCATCTTTTCCTACACCCTCCTTCCCCTGGGCTGTTACAGATGAGGCACTCTGATGAGTCCTGTGTAGGATGAAACACATGTCTGTGCCTTCTATTTTCAACCTTTGCAGAGTATGTGAGAGGCCATTTAGCACCATACACTCTTGCTTAAAGTGGAACCTACCTACAGGTTTTCATGATGGTTTGCATATACTTCCCATGATGCTTTGTAACACGAGACTATGTGTCATTTTACATTTCTTGTTTCCAAAGGGTTCTGTGGGAAACAGCATATGGCAAAAGGGCCAGATTTGCACATAGGCAAACTATGCCTGTGCTTAGGGCCCAGGTTAAACTGGGGGCCCAGTTCAAAGACAGTGGGCCCAGCACACTATCACATATACTGCCATAAAATGTTCAGATTGACTGCTCAGCTACAGTAACCCACTAGTGACTCTGTTGTTCTATGTACTATGGAACTGTAAGCCTTTTTTGAGTGGTTGCTACTGACATTGCAGCAGTGTGGGGTAAGGAGTGGGAGTTGCCATGTAATTGGATTGCAGGGCCATGCACAATACATTGCAACCTTCACAGTGGTGGGCACAGAGGTTTTAGATGCCACTTGACTGAAGAACCAATACAGCAGGTGGTGTGGGTGTTGGAATTCTATGCTCAAGCATTAGCCAGTGGTTCATGAAGATTGGTGAGGAACCAGATAGTAACAGGTAGTACACAGCAGGATCGGAATTGCTGATGGGGAGTTCTGCTTGATGCAAGGGACTGTATTAGGACTGATATTTGTGAGGGGACACTAAACCAACAGAAAAGTACCATAGGATAGAACTATAGAAGAAAAATATCAGCAGTCCAGAAATGGGCCTTAAGGTGAGAACTGAGTTGGGGGGGCATTATGGATGGTGCTGATGTTGGAGCCAGGTTCATGACATAATACCATGGAGCTGGTGCTAT
The DNA here is from genome assembly GCA_016271365.2 of Neoceratodus forsteri. Lineage (NCBI taxonomy): Eukaryota > Metazoa > Chordata > Ceratodontiformes > Ceratodontidae > Neoceratodus > Neoceratodus forsteri. Next base: position 649,718,380 of record CM057450.1, on the reverse strand, counting down.
GTCATGCCACGACCTGCTTGGCCAGTGCAATACAACATGTTAGTGCCCCACTTGCAATGGCAGTCACATTTGCATTACACCACAGTTGGGGAGGGGCCCATGCTAAATGTTGCACCTAGGACCCAATATTATGTAGATCTAGCCCTGTATGGTACAATATAATAAAACAATACAGTACAGAAAAGAACAAAGATAGTAGTAGATAAAACACAACAGCATATAACAGGACAGGAATGCCAGACAGAAAACAGTACAAATTAGGATACAAGAGAACTACTGCAGCAGGTACAAATGAGCCTAGTATGAGTCTGCAGTACAAAAAAATGTATAATTTGCAGACATGTTTGTAGCCAGTACTTATAAACCCTGTGGAGAATGTATGTACAAGCAAATGAATGATACGAATCTATTATCTTGTTGTGAACTGGTTATTAAAGCTTAAACAGGAAAACCACAGTAGATTTTCTTTATCTGGATCTCAATACTGCCTTTAATAAAGTAACATGTAGGAAACCACTAACTGGATTAGTAGCTGGTTATCAGAAAGAAAGTAAAGGGTAAGGATCAATAGCAGTGAATCGAATGATGGAAGTGTGACAAGCAGGATGCCTGAGGGATCTATACTTGGTCCTCTGTTATATACAATTTACAGTCAGGAACTGAAAACGGAAAGGTAATTGGGTTAGCAAGTTTGTAGATGATACAAAAAATTGGAGGAGAGGCTGACACAGAGGAGGATGCTAGTGAAATCCAGAAGGATTTGAATAGGGTAATAGACTGGACAGGGAAGTAGAACATAACATTTTATGAGGGAAATGGGCAGTGTTACACTTAACAAAGAACAACAAGAGTGCTAAATATTATGAACAACATTGAATTAAGGAAGGCAAATGAAGAAAGGGACTTACTGTAGGTATTACTATTTGTGCAGTGCATAGCCAAACAGGTCCATGGCAGGGGAAACACATCTAAACATTTTACCCATGCTCAGATGTGCTTTATGAAAAGTCCTACTCCTACCATAAAGTGTTGCTTTTATACATCACTAATTGTCAGTCTTTAAAGTTACATGGCAGAATGTGAAACAGGACAGCCCTGCTAATAAAATACTCATCTGTGCAAGAGTACACAATAGGGGGTGGTAGTAAGAACAACAAAAATGAAAAGTGACCTGGGTAGCCATATCAGATGACCTAAAGGTAGGCAAGCAATGTGAGAAGGCAGTAAGGAGGACTGGGGGATACTGGGATGTATAGGGAGGGACATAACTAGTAGAAAACAGGAAGTTGCTATCCCTCTGTACAGACAGTTGGTGAGACCCCATCTGGAGTACTGCATGCAGTTCTGGAGACCCCATCTCCTCAAGGACATAGACATGATGCAGGCAGTCCAGAAGAGGGTAACCAAAAGATGCAGGGTCTGCAACAGAAGCCATACAAAGAGAGACTAAAGGAGCTTACTGTGTATACCCTTGGGGAAAGAAGGGGGGACATGATAGAAACTTTCAAGTGCCTCAAGGGAATCAACAAAGTCCAAGAGGGTAGCATTTTTCAGAAAAAGAGATGTCAAGAACAAGGGGACACAATTTGAAGATAGAGGGGGGAACGGCTCAGGGGCAATGCGAGGAAGTATTTTTTCAGGGAGGGTAGTGGATGAATGGAATCGCCTTTCTGAGGAGGTTGTAGGGTCACAAACAGTGGGGGAATTCAAGAATGCATGGGACAGTCATAAGGCAATTCTGGTGGGAGATAGGAGGAAGTAGGCTGTTGGTTAACTAGGATATGCAGCTTATCCAATAGTTAGGGAAATGGGCAGACTAGGTGGGCCAAATGGTCCTTATCTGCTGTCAACGTCTATGTCTCTACATTTCTATGTAAGTGAACTGTGCCACAAACAGCAAAGTTAAATACAGTTTAAAAACTAGGAGTCAGTCTTTCCCTTCAGGACGTAAGCATGCCATTGTCCTCCTGTAAAGAAGAAACAGCAGAAAAGCAATTTCAGTATTATAAACCATGAGGAAATAGACAGGTTAAAGGTAGATAAAGCTATGGGGCCAGATGGGATACACCCAAGAACATTGAAAGAACTAGGGAGGGAACTGGCAGCCCCCTTAACAGTGTTCTTCAACAAATGATTAAGGATTGGGGAGGTGCCGGAGGAGTGGAAGAGTGCAACAGTAGTACCACTCCACAAGAGTGAAAGCAAGGAACAGCCAGGTAACTACTGTCCAGTTAGTCTAACGTCAGTCATGGGATAACTTATGGAGTCCCTGCTGAAGGAAAGAATCATATCTTTTTTGGAGCAAACTGGTAAGCTCGACAAAAATCAACATTATTTCATGGAAGGGAGATCCTGTCAGACAAACTTGGCTGATTTTTTCAATTGGGTCACCAAAACAGTGGATCGGGGTGAGGCAGTAGATGTGGTTTACCTGGACTTCAACAAAGCTTTTGACTCCATTCCCACACAGGAGATTCATCAAAAAACTGGAGAACATGGGAATTGGGCCCAAGGTTACAAATTGGCTCAGAAGCTGGTTACATGGGAGAACTCAGAGTATTAGTAAATGGCACTCTGTCTGTGGAGGGGAGGATGACTAGCGGGGTCCCACAGGGCTCAGTTCTGAGACCGATCTTCTTCAGCATATTCATCAGTGACATTGCAGATGAACTGGAGGGAATGGTGTGCCTATTTGCAGATGACACCAAAATCAACAACAGGGTAGACATAACAGAGGGACGGCAAAGCATGGATCTGTTCTCTGAAAACTGAAGGAGTGGTCCAAGACCTAGCGATTGAAATTTGATGCCAAAAAATGCAAGGTCATGCACCTGAAAGCGTAACCCAGGGAGTCTGTACTCAATAGGAGGTGAGCAGCTGGTAGCTACCAGGCAGGAGCGAGACCTTGGGTGATCATATCAGATGACCTCAAAGTCAGTAGACAACGTGAAAAGGCAGCACAAAAGGCTACTGGTATCCTGAGATGCATAGGGAGGGGCATCACAAGCAGAAGGCATGAAATAATCATGTCCTGTATCGGTCCCTAGTCAAGCCTCATCTGGAGTACTGTGTCCAATTTTGGAAGCCACACCTCAGGAAGGACGTAGATAGACTGGAGACGGTACAGAGAAGAGCAACAAAGATGGTGCAGGGCTTGCATCAGAAACCGTATGAGGCAAGACTTGATGACCTCAAATTATTCTCCCTAGAACAACGCAGGAATCATGGGGACAGGATAGAAACATTCAAATACCTTAAAGGCAACAACAGGGTGCACGCGCAGAACCTCTTTCAGGTAAAGAACTACAGCAGGACTAGAGGACACAACCTTTGACTCAAGGGAGGAATGTTCAGAAACAATATGAGGAAATTCTTCTTCACAGAGCTGTTATGGAACCATGGAATAGCCTGCCATAGGGGATGATGGGAGCCAAGACAGTGGGGGAATTCAAGCAGACATGGGACAGACTCTGTGGGATACACAAGCAGGCATTTAAGTAGGGGGTAGGAAGCTAGGGGCAGACTTGATGGATTGTATGGGCCCCATCTGCCAACAACTTATATGTTTCTATGTTTATCTTAGTGTATGCATCTGTCATTTGAAAAGACTTATTCAGAAACATGTCGAAATACATATTCTCCAGAATAACTTAACAGATGTTAATCAGCATGGTTTCCAACCTGGTAGATCCTGTTTAACCAATCTGTTTCACTTTTTTGAATCCATGAGTGTGGTCCTTGATGAAGGTTTGCCTGTGGATGTCATATATCTTTACTATTCTAAGGCATTTGATACAGTTTCGTATAAGGTTTTGATTGAACAACTTCTTAAATTCAATTTGCAAAATAATAAAGTGAATTGGATTGCCTCATGGCTGGCCAACTAGAGGCAGAGAGTAACCCTAAGAGGATACCTCTCCGAATGGGGACTGGTCACAAGTGGTGTGCCCCAGGGCTCAGTTCTGGGATGTACACTTTTTATGATCTTGATTTCATCCATGCAAACCACCGGTGATACCTTGTCAGGTAAATATGCAGGCGATTGTAAACTAGGCTGCATAGTGAACAACACACGGTCTGCTGTTGACCTGCAAAATAATTTAAATCAACTCGTACTTTGGGCACATAACAACGAAATGAGTTTTAATATTAAAAAATTTAAGGTCATTCACCTAGGGCACAATAATTTCAAATGTAGTTACACAATAAACAATACACAACTACAAGAAACTAATAGTGAAACAGACTTTGGAGTGATAATGGACAATAAACTAATCTTTGAGATGCATAACAAAACAGTTGTTAAAAAATGTCACTGGTTTTTCAACTGCATCTTAAAAAATATTAAAAGTAGAGATCCTAAGGTCATAGTACCTCTCTATTCAACTTTGGTATGCCCACATCTTGAATATTGTGCTCCATTATGTGCACCAACAACAGTCAGATGTAAAAAACTAGTGGAACGGGTACAAAGAAGAATCAAAAAACATATTAATACTGTTCAAAACTTATGACAAATGAGTTGAACAACTGGGACTACATTCCTTACAGTAGAGACAAATCAGGGGCGATCTTTGCTTTACTTATAAAGCTATCAAAGATGACTATCTGCTGGAAACCCTAGGACTGGTAAGATACACTAATACCTTTACCACAAGATCCCATAATTTAAAACTAAAAGGGAACACTAATAGGATTAACAAATGAAATAATTGGCACAGCCAGAGAATGGTTCAGTTCTGGAATACATTACCATCCGATGTTGTCAATAGTGAAAGCAAGGCTATTTTTAAAAATAAGTTTGATTGTTTTATGGGTCAAAATAAGACATAATTTATCTAATAAATGCATGTTTCTTCCACCTATATACAGGTGGCGAGTTTCCTATGGAGCAATGGTCTCCTTAACTCGTAACATCCTATGCTTATCATCCCATAATGAACAAAGAGACATGAGAACATACAAAACCGGAACAAATATAAAGGGCAGCAAACACACACATAAACACGATGGGACTGCGGAGGGGAAGAAGGATTGGATAAGAGCAGGTCTGAAAATGGGGACAAGAAACCCACCAGAAAATGTAACCGGTTACATGGCAAAATGGACATACTGAACAATAACGTGGAAATGGGGGGGTTGGGGAGGACCCCATAACAAGGTTCGTCAGACCTACATGTGGGATGCAAAAAGGAAACACAAGACAATTGGAGCAGTCAGGATCCAATTAGGTATCAGCAGAATGTTCGATCATATAAGAAACCGAGTTAAATCAAGTTCACTGTTTCAACCTGGCTAATGCCTGGCCCAAATGAAGTATATTCAAAATGATTCTCGATTCACTGGAAAATTGTTATAATCTCCTTCTCTGGGGTTGGCAAATATATTCTCTAAGCAAACAAAGCAGAATTTGAGCTTTTCACTCTGCCTTCTCAGTTCAATGTACACCATTAGATATTCCCTGTTTCCATTCCTCACAGCTCTGACATGTTCACCGACCCTAATCCTGAACTTAGTTTTTCCCATGCAGAAGGTGCCACATTTGCAAGTGGCTGCGTAAATGACATCCTCTGCATCACAGGTAGTCAGTGTTCTAATTTCAATATCTTTACCAGTCTTTGGATTAAGTATGTCCTTGGCATGTGGAATTGCTTTACATTAGAAAATGGGCTTTTTATTTGGAGGCATCTGATTGGCTGGTACTCCTTCCACAGGGGTACATTAACTTTCAATAGATGTCCACCAAACAAAATGCCCCAACCCAAACCTGCCCTATGGCCAGCCAAGTATCCTTGTGCCCAGCCTGTTTCTTCATTGGCTGAAGCACTAGGCACAAAATTTCAAACTGACACCATTTTTGCACCCATTTAGTGACAGGAAAGCACAGCAACAGTCACTTCCCTTTCTCTATACAAACAGCATGCACAAAACACATTTGCCTGTATTTTAACACTATTCTGCAAGCCACAGATTTGTTTTTAAACCACTCCTTCTAGCACCCTGTAAAACATTTTCATTTAAACCTCCCCCACTCCAGGCAATCTCCCCAGCCCTGCTCTGAGCACCCCCAACCCCATGTCGCAAAAGCCGAAAGTACCACTAAACAAAAAAAACACATATTTTGTGTAAAAGAAAATATTTCCACCCCTCAGCAAAGTCTTTTCAAATGCACTACCAGAGCCCCTCACTCTCACTCTCACTCTCCCAAAAGCCAACCGATCTATTAAATCCTGGGAGCCAGCAGGGAATCTGCATCTCTGGGGAGTTCACCTTGGAACAGTGCTGCCACCGCTATTCAGACCCATTGTCTCCCACACAGTCATCTTCCAATTACCCCCACTCAAAAAGAACAAAGCAAATGTAATACATGGTACAGTAATGAACCTGATTGTATTTGTTTACTTTTTTGTCTTCCTTCCAGCTCGCTCAGCTTCTGATGCACTGAAGCCCTGGGACTTTCCTCTTCTTTGCTCAGCTCGGACACCCTGCCATTTTTTCTCCACCACTGAGGCAATCGCTCACCACTTACAGTACGCAACAAACCCAGTTTTGTAATGGGAATTAAAAACACTGTCTACCACTAATCCTATCACCAAACACATGGGGGGGAGGTGGAGAGAAAAATAAGACAGAAACATTTTGAAAACGAAAACAGACATCATAACTAATCTAAAAGGGGTGTCATGTGCAGCAGCTCCCTCTAGTGTAAATTCAACAACTACAGGGATTTTTTTACAGAAGCTGCTGTTTCTGATCATTGGCATTATTATTTTACTTTATTTTTCTTAATAAAATAATTACACAAAAATAAAATGAAGCTGATGCCCATTTTCTAAGTGCAATAATACCCTCCATGGTGGGTGGTATGGGCAATTCCAGACCTTCCAGGTGCTATAAGGCCCTCTGCCTGTGGCATTGGGCTTCAGTAGGCAGTCTCAGCTGGTGCAGCACCACACATCCTAAGGCAGAGTCGAACTGTTGTCTCGCCGGCCGCTGCCCGCCACTCACTGGAACATTGATCTTCTCCTGCCCACCTGCTTGGCCACCCTGCCCAGACTGCAAACACAGGCAGTCTCCACTGGTGTGGCACCACACATCCTGAGGCAGAGCCAAATGGCCGTCTTGCCGGCCACCACCCGCCACTCACCAGAACATTGATTTGCTTCTGCCTGCCTGGCCCCCCCCCTGCCCAGACTGCAAGCACAGACAGTCTCTGCTGGTGCAGCGCCACACATCCTGAAGTAGAGCCGAATGGCTGTCTCGCCACCCACCGCTCATTGGAACATTGATCAGCTCCTACCCACCTGCCTGGCCCCCCTGCCCAGACTGCAAGCACAGGCAGTCTCCGCTAGTGCGGTGCCATACATACTGAGGTGGAGCCGAACGGCCGTCTCCCCGCCCGCCGCCCACCGCACACCAGAACATTGATCTGCTCCTGCCCACCTGCCTGGCCCCCCTGCCTGGACTGCAAGCACAGGCAGTCTCCGCTGGTGCAGTGCCACACATCCTGAGGCAGAGCCGAATGGCCGTCTCGCCAGCCGTCCACCACCTCTCGCTGGAACATTGATCTGCTCCTGCCCACCTGCCTGGCCCCCTGCCCGGACTGCAAGTGCAGGTACATGCCACTTCCACTAGCTTTGCTTCATTCTCCACTGGGGCTCCTCTGATTGGCGTGGCTCCTCCATGCTGATTGCTGATTGGTCCACTGGCCGTGGGCTGCCTTGCCGATTGGTGTGCCTGTTCCTTGGACTCTCTGGACCATAGACTGAGTTTTCAGCACCTTTTCTCAGCTGTAATTCAAAGCAGAGCCCATAGCTGCTTCTGCATTTACACAGGGGTTATATGTACTGTTTATTTTCTAAAGTGTATAACTTTGCTTCTGTTATATTACTAGCCTGATTTTTACCTGCTGAATTTAAATTACTAAAAGTGCTGTGATTACTTAAAACTGTTACTCTCCTTGCTCTGTCTCCTTGTTGCAAATCCCTACCTGCCTACAACTTTCCCAAATCCTGCCTGCTCCTGAACCTCTCTACCTGCCTACAATTTTCCCTACCCTGTTTGCTCCTGAATCCCTCTTAATATCACTCACTTTTCTGTTTGACTAGACCTCTTCCTATCTGCATAGTCTAACTGCTTTCCCTTCCTCCCTAGCCTCTGGTCCACTGCTTTAAACTACCCACTTCCTTTCGCTTGCACCTAGGACCCCACCCCTAGCCATCTTAAACCTCTGTCCATTGTCCTTTTGTTCTAAGCTAGATCACCTCCACCCCCTGCTGACTGTCTGCCGCTGACCCCTGCCCCCCCAATTTCCCCTGTCTCTGTGACTACAGCTCCTCTAATGATATATTTTCTGTCTCCTTCCTTCCTTCTTCAGGCAGTCTCCACTAGTGTGGTGCCACACGTCCTGAGGTGGAGCAGAATGGCCATCTTGCCAGCCGCCACCCGCCACTCAATGGAACATTGATCTGCTCCTGTCCACCTGCCTGGCCTCCCTGCCTGGACTGCAAGCACAGTTACATGCCGCTTCGACTAGCTTTGCTTCGTTCTCCACTGGGGCTCCTCTGATTGGCGCAGCTCCTCCACGCTGATTGCTGATTAATCCGTCGGCCATGGGCTGCCTTGTCGATTGGTGTGCCTTTTCCTTGGACTCTCTGGACCATAGACTGAGTTTTAAGCACCTTTCCTCAGCTGTTTTTCAAAGAGTAGCCCATAGCTGCTTCTGCATTTACACAGGGTTTTTTCCTGCCCCCCATCCCCTCCCAGGCCTCCATTAAATACAGCGTAACTCCTCCCTCTCAGTTCTCCCCCTCTTCTCATTGGCTTCCTTAATAATCTGGCCTGATCTGAATCTAATCTCAGAGGTGGTAAATTCCCCCAAGCTCCTACCATTATACCACTCTTTCTGGCAGGATTAAATTACTTACTGGCTAAAATCCCAGCATTACCCAAACTGTTTTCAGTGCCTGTTTTTCATTGCGCAAGTTTTTCTCTCTGTCTGTACTCCTGCTAGCCTAGTGTGACTGCCACCTCGCCTGCTACTCTGCTTGAACCCCCTCTACATAGTTGCATCTTAGCTGAATCACTCTGTGTGAAGTTTTGGCCAGACCCCCTAATAAGTTAACCATTCTTCCGGCAGCTTCTCAGCCTAGCTAGTGCCTTGAGCTGTTAGTCACAGCCCCAAAATAACTCTATTTAAAATGACTCCTTTGATGTTGCTGACTCTTATGGTCACACTACCACTATTATTCTTGTCCATGCCTATGGCACTCCAAAATAAAGCTACCCTACCCTACTTTGCATTCCAGGATTACTACTACTCTAATCTCCTAATACTTCCTTCCCCCTGTTTTGACCCCTCTCCAATGTTACTAAATAAGATCTGAAAACACTTAGCTGCCCATGTACATAAGAAACGTCACCTGCACCTACATGCCCGTGGTTCTTTCATGCGCTGCAAGCTATGGTACTTTCTCCTACTTGCTATCCTGCTCTCAGGTGATGTTCAGTTAAATCCAGGACCATCTATTGTCCTACCTGATACTATCACCAATGCCAAAGGTCTTATCATAGCACATCATAACATCAGGAGCCTTGCTCGCAATCTTACTGAGCTTGAATCCTGAACCACCCTATACAAGCCTGATATTATATGCCTAACTGAGACGTGGCTAAAACCTGCCATACCTGATTGTCTATGCTCCCTTTCCCACTATAACCTTCTGAGACTTGACAGAACTGCACCCAAAAGAGGGGGTGGAACAGCCATCTACTTTAAAGATCACCTTGATATCTCTGCTGTTAAGACATCTGCCCTATGCCACTGTGAGGCACTTCACGTCCTGCTCACTCTTGGTACTAAAAAACTTCACATCGTGAGTGTTTACAATCCCCCTACAAATGGACTAGTAGGGCTAGATGACTTATTGGAACAAACCACATGTCTTGTCAGAAGGAACGAGGTCCTTATACTTGGGGACTTAAACATAAATTGGCTGGGCAGTAACCAAACAACATTAATGACCAAGTTGCAGAGTTATACCTGCACCAGCTTATTGGTGAACCTACCAGAAATACCCATCACTCCAACACACTACTAGACTGGATAATGACCAATCACTCTGAAAATGTAATTGCCTCTGAAGTACTGCCAGATGCCATCACCAATCACTCCTCAATGTACTGTATATGGGGAAAAGACAGGCCTACCCAGACAGAACCTCACTTCCTCACCTTCCGCAACTATGCAAACTTTGACCATCAGTCTTTGCTGAACGACATTGCTTCTGCTGATTTGTCCCCCATTCTCTTATCCAATGATTCTCAGGCTGCCTGGACCTGCTCCTGAAACACTTCCTGGAACTCCAGGATAAGCACTGCAAACTTGTAACCCGCAGGGTAAAAAATAGACAAACCCGATGGTTGAAAGATGACCTAATAGCTAAACTTAAGCTAAGGGACAAAAGCTGGCTCCATTATAAAAACTCAAGGCTAGCCTCTGACCTCAATAACTACAGGGCTCTGTGTAATGCCTGCAAAAAGGACATCAAAAATGCCAAGACCACATACTGCAAAGACCTACTGACCAACTCCTAATGTGACCCCAAAAAATGTGGTCACATATTAAATACTTACTTGGTTCTAATCTAGCATCCACCCCTAACGATATGTCTCTTGATGGGGTACACTGTAATAATCTCAGAACCATTGCAAACTTTTTTAACTACAAATTCTTGGACTTAACCAAATGCACCTCCTTTTTCCCTGCCCAACCAAGTGTATCCACCTGACCTATTGCAAACGGTCCTCAATTTTTTTTCAAGGCAATCACAAAATGTGAAGTGCTCAGATTGCTAAACAATATCTTGGACTGCACAGCAGCTGGCTCAGACAAGCTAGAGCCCAGACTTCTTAAGTTTGCTTCCCCTTTCATCACTGCTCCCCTAGCCAGGATTTTCATGCTCTCCCTGTGCCAGGGCCACATTCCGGACATATGGAAAACAGCTAGAATTACTCCAGTCTTTAAAAAAGGAGATCATAAAGACCCCTCCAACTATAGGCCCATCGTCATCCTATCTGTCCTGAATAAAATTCTTGAGAAGCTTGTAGCTGCCCAGACAATCGACTTCTTACAGAAGCATGATCTACTCACCGTTGCCCAGCATGGTTTTTGCAGAGGTCATAGAGTCAGTGTCAGTGGCTCAGTAGGTAGCACACTCGCCTCTGAGGCTGGGAGATCAGAGGGCTGTGGGTTCAGTTCCCACATCTGACACTTGGGTTAATATCCCAGTACTGACACTGAAGTGCAGCATGAGAGGGGTGCTGCACTTCTGAGGTGCCATCTTTCGGATGAGACGTTAAACCGAGGTCCCATCTGCCTGAATTGGTGGTAGTTCAGATGGATGTTAAAGATCCCATGGCACTTATCGAAAAGAGTAGGGGAATTTTATTGAAAAGGGTTGGACTTCATTACAGAAAAATTGACAACATCCTGTACATAGAAAACTAAATTCAGAATCATCAATAACACAGTGAACAAAATATAAAACAAATATGAAACAAAAAAGAAATGAATACATAATCAATCAATAGACCAAAGGTCACAATTACGCCAAAAAAGAAGAAATTGAGGTCCTGTAAAACCTGAAAATCATGCACTTTAACTAAACGTATAGCATTGCAAATATTGTCAATTATTACTTGTAATCTAGCCTGCCATAGGTAATATCTAATTAAAATGAAAACAATATACAGGGTATCAGCATGATATTTACAACATAAAGCAACATGTGTACAAAACATTATCTGAATATATGATAAATGTAGGAATAAAGGTTCGGACCACAAATGTACCAAAAAACAAAAGTAAAAGGGCATTCAAGAAATAAGTGCTGTTGAGTTTCCAGAATCTCGTGACAAAGATCCCGCGGGCAATATCGAGCATTCAAAGCTTTATGCTTATGATTACCCTTGACACTCAACCTGCCATAATTACCCAACCATACCATATCCCAAGCATAAGGGGGTAAACAGAGATTACTAAGTTGTTGAAGGACCCAAGTAAAATGACCTGGGGGACATAAGAGAAAAACTACCTCTTCCTGAGCCTCCCTCCTCCAAATCCTGTCATAAAGCGTACGTCGAGACAGAACACAATAATCCGTTGGAAAAAAAACCAAGATAATGCCATCTTAAAAGCTTCTTTCCCATATAATGGGACATACTGAGAACGAGATATAGTACCCTTTTTTCTGGAATCCCAATGTGAAAGACAGGATGACAACCATAGCATCAAATAAGGTTTCCAAACCACCTCCCCAGGCTTCAAAGCTTTCCCAAAATTATAACTAAAAAATAGACTATAAAAAAAGGCGACTGGATAAATCATGCCTACCCCTCCCTCTCTGATTGGTCTATATGTTACACTATGCTTTATTGGGTTAAGGCGGGACCCCCAAAACCCATGAAAAAATATCCCATATAATCTAGTGAAAAAAGCCATAGATGGGGGAAACACATAACAAAGATACCAAAAAATAGGAATTACCAATGTTTTAAGCAACACTGCCCATTTTTTCTTACCAATCAAAAACTGTTTCCACCCAGAAATCAGACCTTCCACCCTCCCCAAGGCAATACGCCAGTTATGAGAAAGCATATCGCCAGTACCCCAAAAAATGCCTAAATATTTAAGTGGAGCTACAGAAATAGGAATCCCAGCATAGGTACCAATGAGGTGACCAATGGGAACCCCAACACTTTTCCCAAAGTTAATACTAGATCCAGAAACTGAGGAATAGTTCCGAAGAACCTGGACCAAGGCTGCTTCCTCAGTATGTATGTCCACAACTAAAACCAAATCATCAGCATAAGCTAACAGTTTGATAGGTGCCAAAAAAGGGACATCCCCAAGTCCTATGATCTGAGGGCAAAGAAAGATTGCCCGTATCAAAGTATCAATATAAAAATGATAAAAGATAGGACTTAAGCGGCACCCCTGCTGAACTCCACAAACAATCGTCACAGGATTCCCTAACCAACCATTCTCATTAGGAATGATCGCGGCACCCTTATACAAAGTCTGAAGCCAAGAAAGAAACTTAACAGGAAGTCCAAAGGCCCTCAATACAGAGAATAAAAAACCCTGAGAAACCCTATCAAAGGCCTTCTCCTGGTCCAAATCCAAAACCCATCCAGTCACCACCCCCCTTTCACCCAGGGCAAATAATTCTCTCAACAAAACCAAATTGTCATGTTGGCATCTGCCAGGAATGCCACACGTCTGAGCAAGACTTACGTGATCCACAATTTTAAGTAATCTGGATAACAACATTTTTGCCAGAATTTTATAATCCACATTTAATAAACTTAGTGAGCTCCAATTATTCAAATCGGCAGCATCCCCTTTTTTAAAAAGTAAGATCAAAATGGCTTCTTTCATCATCTTGGTCAAAGAGGCTGAGGCCAACATATCATTGAACAACAACGTTAGAGCCGGAACCAAATCATTTATGAAAGTTTTGAAAAAATGGGCAGTAAGGCCATCTGAACCAGGTGCTGAATTCAAACATAAACTGCCTATGGCTTGAGTCACTTCCCAAGCAACAATATCAGCGTTCAACATATCCTGCTCCACAAGAGAGAGCATAGGGAAATGTAGAGAGTCCAAAAATGGCTCAGCAGACTCACATTCCAGTATAGTACCCAACAAGTTCAATACATGCTGTTCAACAACAGCAACCAAAGCCTCTGGAGCCGTAACCAAGTCACCAGAGGAGGACTGTAGACACCGAATAAATTTAGAATCTACCCGTCCCTTACAAGCTTTAAAAGGGTCCAACTGGTTTGGTTGTCCGAGTACCAAATCAAGCCTCTTGTCCTAAAGAGCTAGCATGATCATATTGTAGGTTTTCATTTGTGTGCAAACCACTGCAATTTGATCACTGTAGTCATGCTGTGTGGTATCAGATAAAGAAATCAAATGTTGCAACTGCAGCGTCAGAGCTAAATACTGCAAGTATTGAGCAGTCTGAGATGCAGCAACCTTCTCTTGGAAGACATGCTTCCATCGTAATTTAGAATCTTCCCACCATTCCACCACATCCTCATAAAGATCAGCCACAGAGAGCCATGCAGCCCATTCCCTCCGCCATAACTTCAAAATAGTGGGATCCTCCAAGAGGGAGTCATTAAACCACCAGCATTTTTTCTTACAACGGGGAGCAGTGTCCCAGGAAAAAGACACCCTGAGGGCAGCATGATCTGAAAATTCCACACCTACTGTCTGACAAGAATGAATCTGCAAGACTTTAGACAAAAACATAAAATCAATGTGCATTCGCAAAGGTCCCTTAAAAAAAGTAAATCCACCTGTCACATGACAATACTTATAAGCATCCACAAGCTGCACTGTGGATATAATGTCCTTCAAAGCAATAGAGTCACAAAATAATTTTGGGGTTTGAAACCCTCTATCTGTTTGGTGCAAACCACAATTAAAATCATCAACCCATAAGAGTAACCTGGAGGTATGCAAAAAGGGCCTCACCAAATGAAAAAGAGAGACTCGCTGCACTTTAGTCTGGGGAGCATAAACCACAATAATCCGAAATCTCTCCAAGGAGTAAGTAAAATCTAATAACAATGCTCTCCCTGGTAGTATATCTACCAATCTGGAGACATGTATATCCAAGTTAGAAAATAAAATACCAATACCATCACATTTATCGGTACCAGATGACCAAAAGGAAGGACCACAGGTCCAAGCCTTGGAAGTCTGATGCAGTTCGTAATGTGATTTTAACCTAGTATCTACAAGACAGACAATATCACACCGAAAATCTTGCATTGTCAAGAGTACACCCCCCAGTTTTCTATGACCTTTAATACTATTCACATTTAAAGAACAGGCCGAAAAAGAAGCCATTTAAATACCAATGGGTGATTTACCTTCAACTTTGTCGGGTCCATTTAGCTATAGGATCCAATTCCCTACCTCCTTCAGTGTCCGTATAAGAATGAATGGAGGAGGTGCCAGTGTCGTCCCTCCTGAGTCCTTATCAGACAGGTCCATGGCTAACACTGCAAATTTATTACCAGATTGCCAAGTACGAACCCCAGCCTCCTTGCCCTGACTGACAACAGCCAGACCTTTTCTGGTCCTTTTTATGAGGAACTTGTATGAAACCAGAAGCATCCAGGTTAGAAGCAGACTGTGGGGGGGGGCATCACACCATCAACCACAACCGATTCTTCTGCACTCACGGGAGCTACGGGGACAGATAGAGGAACAACATCAGAAAGTGGAACTTGTAATAGGGGAGAAAGGGCAACAGAAGTATCCTCAACTATAACCTCCTCAGACCCTGGTACAACCCCTCCAATGTAGAGGAAGGTAAATTGACTTTTAAATCCTGGGCAGCAACACGTTTAGCTTGCATTTGCTGTGCTACGGTAATCAAACCTTCATGCGAAGGACAATCCTCCCTATTATGGGATGCCCAGGGACAACGCCCATAGGCATGTCCCATACACTCACAGAGGTTGCACTTAAAAAGATTTAAACAGGCACTGGAAATATGGCCAAAGTCAAAACAATGACTACACTTCACAGTGTCACAAGCAGAACTAAGGTGAGCACGGGAGCCACACTTAAAACATGACTTAGGCTGCCCCACGTAAAAAATGAGCCCTTTATCTTTTCCCAAGTAAAAAAAACTAGGTAAATGTCTAGGCCCGGTATTGGTAGAATACAATTTAACACAAACTCTCCTGCCACCATCCCAGATTTGTTCACTATCCAATGTGGGGGTGGGCCTGTTAAGCACCTCACACCTCTGCTTTAACCAAAATAAAATATCCTCCACATTTACCCCTTCATTTTTAAACATAATCGTAATATTTCTAACAGCGGGTTTGGTCAATGGAATAGCCTGAAAGGGGGACCAAATGGGAGAAGTTTGACAGGGCACATATTGTGCCCAAAACCTATCCAAACCTGAAACTGGCTTAAAACTAATATCGTAATTATAGTTACCCAAACTAATAAGAACAAAATTTCTAATGAAAAAACTTCATAGAACCCTTAAGTAAAGTGTTAGCAATATAAACATGATCGGGGTTCCACTAGCCTCCTTTATATACTAACCGAACGGCATTACTCTAGGTGCCAGTTCCTACTTAGTGGAAAATAAATCAGCTAGTTTGAAACCAACTGAACGACTCCTGGTCAGACTCCACGGAATCCTGTAACAAAGGTACAGGCCCCAGTCGTAGAGGGACTGTAGGCACAGGGGGTATAGAAGGAGAAGGAACAGGAGACAAAATAACTGTAGGTAAAGCAGATGTACCTCAAACAACAGGAGACCCTGGAACAATAGAAACTTCCTCTACATTAGAACAAGGACGTAACTCATCAGACTGAACATTTAAAACACTACCCTCCAGCAGCCCACAGTCAGAAGCAACCCCCCGGGGTTCGTTGGAGCTCAATGTAGAGTCAGTGGCCACAGATGCAGCCGCTTTTTGTAACATCTTTAAGTAGCTAGGATCCTGAGAGTCTGGAGTCCAATCACCCTCATCTCCCTGTTCCCAACCAGCACTCTTCAAAGCCAGTTCGAGGGACCAGGAAGCCCCTTGGCAACAAGATTTGGCAAGTCTCATGGAAGAAGGCTGTTCAATAGGGGCCAAAATCCCACCTTGTTTGCTCCAACTAGGTGCTTTATTAGCTGAAAAGAGAAACACATCAGACAATAAAGTCAAAGGGCCTGACGTCACAGGCCGACTCTTCAGTGGCTTACCTCGGGATTTACCAGGACCCCGCTTCTGTTTACCGGAAGGAAACGGACGGTCATCAACAAGAACAGGCAGGGGCTGTGGGCACACCAAGATAGACCCCGGAAGACTGCCAGCCCCAGCAAGAACCTCCACCGATGCATAAGTAGCAGAAAAATGCGCCAAACCTTCGGCATCATCAGGGGGCTTAGACAACTGCACGTCCCCGATCGTAGTACTCCCCGTAGATGCCTGAGGGAGTGACGCAATTTCCGAGTCCAACAGAAACATTTTGTGGAGTAAAGCAGAACACTTACCCAGTAAAGCAGATCGAGAATCATGTCCAGCAGTAGAACAGGCAACACCCTGCCACCCAGCAGGAGCCACAACACCCGGTACATCCATTTCAATGATCGTCGCTGCACTGACTGCAGCCACAGCAATTTCCTCCTCCACGGCCTTAGAAGGTGCAAGCGCAGGAGAGGAGGCCCTCTCTTCTGCACTCCCAACATCCATCTTCTCTGAAGATTCTTGCACACTGGCCATCTCGCAGCCAGTAGCAAAGGATCCCCCTACAGAGAGTAGGGGAATTTCCCCAGTGTGCTGGCCAAATTTCCCTCATTCACTAAAAATACCACCAACAGCTTAATCTGGTTCAAGGTCAGTTGGAATTCATCTGTATCCCCCTCCCCCGGGTCGTGCCTGAAAATAGGCAGGATCTGTCTAGTGCACTTACCTGGTCAATAAAAACTAAATAAATAAACAGCACCACTACTTACCTCCTCAAATTCACATCAGATACTCAAGTGGCTATGGACTCCGGCCTCTTCACCGGTACAGTTTTTATTGACATGACTAAGGCTTTTGATTTAGTTGATCACTCCATCCTTCTAACCACCCTGAGATCATTAGGTTTCTCAACTAACGTTATTAGATGGTTTGGAAACTACCTAGCTGATAGGTCTTAAGTTGTGAAATACAACTCTATCCTCTCAGACAAAACCATCATAAATATTGTCATGCCACAAGGTTCCATCCTTGGGCTATTATTTTCTCTCTTTTATAAATGACCCTCCAATCGACCTCCACAGGACAGCCTCCTGCTATATGCTGATGACATTGTGTTGTATGCTAGTGCTAAAAGCATTGATGACATTAACAAGCGACTCTCTCTTGATGTCCAGCTAATACAAAAGTGGCTATTTACTCACAAACTTGTTTTAAACAAGTCTAAAACCCAAGCTATGCTCTTTGGATCAACAGCGTAGCTAACGCATGCCCATTGTCAATTCAAAGTCACCTCCTTAAATGGATCAGTAGCTGGGGTAGTATCCTCATTTAAATATCTGGGTATTGCCCTCGATCCAACACTAAATTTTGACTTACACATCAATCTAACTTGCAAACAGGTATGTGCAAAACTAGGAATAGCCTACCGAACCAGCTATATGCTCACTCTCTCTGCTAGGCTTGCTATTGCCCGTGGCATTCTCCTACCATCACTTACCTAAGGGACTGCAACATATGTTTCTGCTTGCAAATCAATACTTAGGAAATGGGATGTTACATATAACAATATCTATCACTATGCCTCCTCCTCACACCAGATGAAACACCACTGCCTCCTCTGTACTGACCTGGGATGGCTTCCTCCTGCTGAACTAAGGCTACATGCTTACGGCTCTGTCTTTGACAACATGGTTCATCTACAAATCCCTAAATCCCTAGCAGGCCTTTTCCAAAAGCTGACTCTGTGTTATGGATTGCGTTCCATGGTCCAGGCCCCTGTTTTCATCCTCAGACACTGCACCACTAAAGGTGTTAATGCTTTCACCTGCCATGCCCCCAAATACTGGAATTCCCTTCCACTAACCTTGCGACAATCAACATCCCATGCGCCTTTTAAAAAAGGGCTACATATTTATCTTGAAACTTCTCACGAATGCTCCTGTTTCAAGCCTCCCTAGCCCTTATCACCCCAGTCCTACCTCTTCTTTCATATCTGTTCCCTACACGCTAAGCACTTCTCCCCTTTGTACTTCTCCTCTACCTCCCCCTTCCTAATCACCTACTTCTATCACCTACTAATATCCCTCCCATAAGTTAACTTTTTAATCCCTTATTAGTGCAGATAATGTTATTATATCATGTTTTGAATTTTGTTTTTGTACTGCTTCGTATTTTTCCACACTGTTACCAAAACATCCTGGTTTTTAGCTAATTTCTTGCAACCTCCTTGTAAACTGTTGTAATGATTTTGTTGTTGTACTTGTATTTGGAATGTCATGCCTGTATTTGTTGTTTTGTATCCTCCTGGGTTGTGCCTGAAAATAGACATGACTATGGCTAGGCACCTACCTTGGTATACAAAAACCAAATAAAATAAATAATTGTGCCCTGGGCGGTCCGGTATTGCTCATCACAGCCCACCCTGTTGGGTATTATTGCTTGTGTATTTACACCTGCCACAGAGAGAACCATGTTTCCTTTCAAAGTGTAGGCTGGTTGCTGTGGATGAGCCTACCTTTAGGTTTTGCCCTTCTATAAACTGTATGTGGTGGCTATCTGTCACCTCAGTAAGGAAGGAGTCTGCAGTGAGGATCACACCAATTCTATGACATCAGATTCGGTACCATTTTAGCAAGGGTGAAAAGTGGCAACAAACTGAACCTGCAATCTGTCTCTGAAAATCCCTCATCTCCTCTTTTAAGAAGCTGCTCCTTCTAACAACTGGTGTCCATCCTGGCCTCATCATTATCAAAAGAGCTATACCTCCTTTATTAAACCCTTTTTGCAATCTGTTTGCTCGTACTTCATATGCAGCAGTTCTAGGGTGTTGCAGCTCCTCTTTAACTCTATAAAAACTGCCCCTAGGGGGTTCTTGCTCATGAGGCATGGGAAGCGACTGCTAGTCAACAGAACTGTGCTTCTATCTGTTGGCTTATGAAATAAATTCATCTGGACACCTGCCCATTGTTTTTCTAGTGTTCAGAAATTCAGTAAATTGAAACTGCTTTTCACAGAAAATTTGAAGTTAATTTTACTTTTATGGATCCATTGCACAACATTATTAAGGCTGTTGGCATCACCATGCCACACAACCGAGACATCATCGATAACACAACTCTGTAGCTCCAGCTGACCAAAAGGTTAGTCTCAGGGTTCACTTGCCATGTGTAGATCTGAAAAACAGGGGGCAAATTTCCTCTCATTATAGTACCCTTAACCTGGAGGAAGTTCTGAGTTTTAAAGCTGAAGCAGTTAAATTTCAGTTACAAATTCTGCCAAATGACACAAGAGTGCAGTATGTGGATTGGCTCCTCGCTCCCTTTGATCAAAAAAATATTCCTTAGCCGCCCCCCATGTGGGGATATTCAAGTATAGTGGCTCAATATCCATATTCAAGATTACTATAACCCTGGTGGGTACCTCACATGATGAATATTCCTTTGGAGAAAAACAGTTGCCAGGTGATGCTGCCTCCCAGACCATCCAGGCTGCCCTACTGCCTGCAGCATGGTTCCTCACCAGCCAATTGTGCTCATCCTGCCTGCCAGCAAGAGACTTTCCAGGTGAATCTACCTCCTGAACCATCCAGGCCACCCTAGCAGCTGCAGCATGGTTCCTCACCAGCTTACTGCACTCACCCTGCCCACCAGTAAGTGACTTTCCAGGTGAAGCTGTCTCCTGGACCATCCCAGCCACCCTCGCGGCTGCAGTGCGGTTCCTCACTAGCCAACTGTGCTCACCCGGCCCGCCTGCAAGTGTCTTACCAGGTATGATCTCAGCACACAGCAGGCCTAGATCTGATTGGCTCCTGCCTCCTCTTCCTATCTGACTATTGGCTGCAATATTCCTGCTGATGGTTTACTATTGGCTGCTCCGCAATCCCCTCTAACTCAAGGACTCCTGCTACTTTGGGGACTGCGGCTTTTTGAAACTGCCACTTTTCTTATAGTTGGCATCTTTTAGTCTATATTTTGAATTGATTCTGCATGTCTGGATTTTACTGCTTGCCTATATTTTTTACAGCATTATGCATTGTTGCTAGCCTGTTAATACTGCATTTCTTTCATTTTGCTGATTGAGAGTTTGCTAACTTAGCCATATTGGTCAACTAGATACTGTTTGAGTACACTATTTTTTTTTTAAACTAAGCTTTTGTTCTCTTTCTGTTTCTCTACCTCTTTCCAACAGCCTGCTTCTCTGTAAACTTTCTTCACTGTAACCTGCCCTCAATTCTGTGTGTCCTCCTGGCACCTAAGATTAAAGCCTGGGGACACATCTTTGCCTCTCGCCTCCGGCTAGTAGCACTCAGTCTGATCTGCCTGTATTGGTGCTTAATCTTCTGGCTGGAAGCCCATTGTCCTTATGTCTCCCCGGCACCACTAGCCGAGCACCCCCTGTATTTCTTCTACCAGCCCCTCCCTTCTATTAACTGCTCCTCTCCTTAAAGTTCTTGATTGCCCTGAGACACTCCCACCACTTTACTTAATCACTCCCAGTGGATCTTAGTATAAGTGGACCCTAACCTTCTCCCTTTTCCAGGTGAAGCTGCCTCCCAGACCATCCAGGCCACCCTAGTGGCTGTGGTGCAGATCTTCACCAGCAGACTGTGCTCACCCTGCCTGCCAGCAAGCAACTTTCCAGGTACGATCTCAGCATATAGCAGGCCTAGATACGATTGGCTCCTGCCTCCTCTTCCTGCCTGACTATTGGCTGAAATCTTCCTACCAATGACTCACTATTGGCAGTTCTGCAGTCCTTTCTGCCTCAAGGACTCCTGCTACTTCGGGGACTGCGGCTTTTTGAAATGGCTGCTTTTCTTACAGTTGACAACTTTTAGTCTATATTTTGTCCAGCTCACCCACCCCGACCCTGGCCTCTGTTAAATATGGTTTTGCTCCTCCCTCCTTCTTTTTCCTATCCCCTATTGGCCATCCTACTAAGAAATCAAGCTCATAATCTTGGCTCTCTCTAACCAGTCCTGCTTTCCTTTCTACCCTGCTTGCCAAGCGAGGCTTAGTTGTGAACTACATTGTTACTCCAGGGCTTAACCAACAATCAATCTCCATGGCAACCTATATCCTTTTTCCTATCCTCCTCCTGCTCATGCTGCTGTCCCCCTTTGAGTCTGTTTGTGTTCACCCTTGATGCCATCGTATTCCCCTGAAAAATACCAAAAATACCATTTACACAGCTATGGGACTGTAACCTGTAGCAACTCTCTTCACAGGGCCTTTTTCCATACCCCAGGGTTTCTCCCATGCCCTCCAAGGTGCTCTCCCCCCCATTATAGTGCCCCATGCTGATCTCTACTGTCTGTTTGGTACAGCATTATATTTGCAAACTTCCCTCAGGAAAAAGGGGGCAACGGCTCCACAGCAAACTCCTCAATCAACTCTAAAATGATTGATTTTCCTACTCCTGCTCATCTCTGGAAGTATCCACACTAATCCCAGCCCACCCTGAACAGTTCCATTGTCAAATGCAAAACTGGGACTCTCACCCTTGCTAGCATCAGCAGCCTTCTAAAGGAACTTGATGCACTTACTGTTTGGGTCACCCAGTACAATCTGGATGTCCTGTCTGTGCTTGAGTCTTGGCTGGCATCTAAAATACCAGACAATGCTATTGCGATTCTGGGGTACACAGTCTTCTGGCAGGACAGACTTAGAAAAAAGGTGGCATCTGTGCCATTTATTTGAAAGAGACCATCATGGGATGTGCTCTGACCACCCCCAACTTCGAGACTGAGATACAGTTCCTCACTATCAGGTTACTACTCAGGGCACACAACCAGGCCCTGACTGTAGCATTGGTTTACATTCCTCCCAAGATGTCGGCCTCGGGCCTAAACTCTCTACTTAATGGTATCCATAACTTAAAACATAACTCAGAGGTCATAATGCTTGGAGACTTAAATGTAAATTGAACTCGTCCAATGCAAGTGACTCCAAGAATGCCTTGGCAGCAGCTAATTTCTGGTTCAGTCACCCATGAGGACTAACTACAGAATGGGGAGCCAGTATACTATTAGACTGGGTGCCTGTTAACCGCCCGAACATACCACACATACTGAAGTCCTTCCTGATATCATATGTTCATTACCCCTCATTTGTCAATAGTCAAACAAATTTATTAAACCCTGGCAAAACCATTAATAGCAGGGTACTTACTAGGGGCACCTAATGCCATTAAAAACACTACCGAGACAACAAGATTGGTTGAAAATTGACACTGCTGCAGATGTTGATACAGGTCTGGAACTTTTCATCTCAAGTTTTAATGCAGCCTGCAACGCTCCATGCGCCTTCAAAAAATGGAAAGTCTGGGAAACTGACAAACCATGGATTATGTTTGATCTCCTGCAGCAAATAAAATTGCATGATTAACTCTGGTTTTGGGCAAGGGCAACAGGCAAGAGTGCAGATGTTTAGGCCTTCAAGGCTGCTAGAAATGTCTTTACCCAGGCAATCCATTTGGCAAAAGCAACCTACCACAGAAATGCCCTAGCCAACTCCTGGACTGTTGGAAGAAAATTTTAGAGCAAACTTAAGGAACTCACTGGGAAAGGCTCTAGAACCATGCCCTCCATGCTTAACCTAGATGGCATCACAAGCCTTGACCCTGCAACTATTGCCAACACTTTTAAATCTGCATTCACCGACCTCAGCCATGTCCTACTATCAAACGTTTTTGAATCCACCCCCTGTGCTGGCACTAATGTTATAACAGACTCTGAGTGTTTGCATTCCCATTCTGTTTTAAAGTTGAGACTGAAAGTGAAGCTAAAAAATACCTTCTAAAACTACTTGGCAAGACCAGAACAAGTTTTTGGTTTCATTATCTATGAAGCCACAGCATTTCCCCATATCCTGCTCTTGATCCATAACCTTTTTAAGCTCCAAAATCAGATCTTCTGTTAACCTTTTATAGAAATTCCTGTTCCTCAGCTGCCTGTGCACTTTGGCCTGGATATTCAAACTGCGCCAGGCTGTGGTACAAGCCTGGGCGCTGTGCAGAGGCGTTGACTAGGCAATATTCAACAGAGCTGCGCCATGGCACAGCATCATTGAATATTGCTAACTGGCCACCCGCAGTGTGCATGGTGCAGTGGCACTGCGCCAGTGCAAGTGGCCAGAGTGGAGCAGTGGGAGGCGCTAGCGCAAGTTCCATTGCGCTAGGTGCAACAACCATGATATTCAAAAGTGCACATGCAAATGGGGCTATAATGCATGCAAGGCACAAATGGGGCCATTTGCATGTCATTATGGTCCCATTTGCATGCAGGTGCACCGATCCCTGGCGACTTGCACCTAGTGCCGTGCCAGGCTGCAGCCGTCAGGGACCGACGCCCCCTG
Organism: Neoceratodus forsteri; assembly: GCA_016271365.2. NCBI lineage: Eukaryota > Metazoa > Chordata > Ceratodontiformes > Ceratodontidae > Neoceratodus > Neoceratodus forsteri. The sequence continues at coordinate 649,694,243 of CM057450.1, read as the reverse complement.
CACAGCGTGGCAATGTGCCCCACTGCCTGATCGCGGGCTGAATGTAAAAATAAACAAGTCCAATATCCCTAGTGGTCCAGTGGACCTCTGTCAGCCCAATCGTGGGCTTAAGTATTAAAAAATAAAGTCCAATATCCCTGGTGGTCCAGTGGACCGCTGCCAGCCCAATTGCAGGCATTTGTATAATAAAATTACGCCCAATATCCCTGGTGGCCAGCGGACCCCCTCCCCACCCACCCACGGAGCCCCACCTCCTGCTCCCCGGTCAGTGGTGAGCAGCAGCACCTCACCTGTCTGCCGCCTCCCGCCGCCAAGCACTGACACTATAGGTAGGTTGCACGCCCATTGGTCCCCAGCATGAGCCAATGGGTGTAGCCCGCACTATACTATACTTTCCAGATATGTGCATATCTTGGGCTGCTTTTGGTTTTCCAATTGAATACAAGATTATTTTGATAATCATTAGTGTGTCTAACAAATTGGCCTTCTTAAATATCCATGTCCCTCTGTCCCACACCTCAGTGTGTGACACCCCCTGATAAGCAGTTTTGCATAGCATGAATAGTTCTCACTTACTTTGCAGCTGTTATATTTATGTTTTATCTGGTTGATCCTGTCATTCATTGACTATCAGTCTATACTAATTCTCAGTATAGCACCAAGACGCCAAACTCATAAACCAGAGCCATTAATAGCTCTGTCCATAGGACTAAACTATACAGGCTGGGTTCACAATGTGATGTGGGACTAAGTCCTACACCACAACTCCAGTTATGGATCAGAATCCCCTCAGCTGAAGAGATCTGTAATCACAGCCACAACAGTTGCAGCTGAAGTTATGGCTGGTCCAACCGTCAGTAACAGATTTCCACAGCTGTGGGGTTTTCCCAGGCAACATGACCTGCAAGCTGCCAGAAAGCGTGGAACTGGTCATATTTCAGTGCCATCTTTGTGAATACCAACAGCTGCAGGGAACCTGCAAAGTCACAAGTAAAAACCTACTTGCACACAGTGTTTCCAGCAGCTGCAGGTGTTCAGAACACTTTTGTGAATCCAGCCCTGCATGTTCCCATGGGTACTCCCCGGCTCTGACATCAGCTGCAGCAGATTGTGGGATATGCTGCTAGAAGCGCCTACTCAAAATGCCGGCAGGTGGGACAGCAGGATCAACCAGATAAAACATAACTATTACAGCAGCAAAGTAAGTGAAAACTAATAAAACTATGCAAAACTGCTAATCGGGGTTGTCCCACACTGAGGTGTGAGACAGAGAGATGTGGACAGTTCCCCTTTAATACTGTCTATCTATCTTGTTTTATAATGAACTCTTTTAGTTTCTCAAAGAAGGTTTTATTACTCTGTATGCCCTTCACATTTGGCAATAGCTTCTGTTTAGCCTCAGGCTCAGTAATTATTTCCTGCTGGGCCATTGCAGAGTGTTTCAGGATGCATGTAATTAACTTCCTGGAGGCCTCTTGTGTAATCTCCTCCCACTCTGTGATAGAAAGTTCCTTTTCCTGCCCAAATGTGGATCTCTTTGGAATCCACAGACCTCTTGGCACTTTGTTAACATTCAAATAGGCTTCAAGGGATTTTTTTTTTTTTTTGCCAATAAAGGCCTTAGTTTATGTTCCCAAATGAATAAATGCTTGTTTAAAATCGGATATGCCCTATCATCTGGATCTGTGAGTGTACAGGCATTCACTTCCAGGAAAGGGTTCCATTGTCCTGTGGGGGTGAAGACTGATTCTAGGAGACTCAGAACCCACTGCTAACATCTGTTTTCTCATTATATTGCTTCTGCTACTAGCTGACATATTACAGTTGTACACTTTTAGGTAGAAACAGACTAAGTTTACCAATTAACCTGTTTGTTGCTGAACACACTTAACAATCCAATCCAAATCAAACACATCAGCCACACCAGGAACCAGGTGCAATATCTAGTGAAGATTCAATGGTGCTGTATGTATAAGAAAACTTGCACTCACCACTAACTTCAGGCTTACAGATATCAGTAGCACTACTACCCTTCTGTATGCTGAAACTGGTGCACACACTTGGAATCCTACTGCAAAGGATATCCAGAACTAGAGAACTAGGTGCAAAGAAACATTTTGTTTTCCATAAAGTGCAATAAAGACAATAGGTGCATAGCCATGTGGGTCTACACCAGGGAAACACATGTTTTGTGCATGCTTAGATGTACTTTGTCAAAGTACAACCTCTACCATTCAGTGTGGCTTTTATACGAGAATAAAGGCTATGCTAGTGTGCATTATGGATTTTTTAATACATTTGAGTTGTGTGATGACCCATAAACCTCGAGAGTGAAGCTCGAGGTTTACAGGGTCACACAATGAAGGTTAGTAAATAAAAATCCATAATGGACACTGGGCATAGCCACAATTTTTTATAAATTGCTGGCATGGAGTTTAGTAAATTGTGAAAGAGAAAACAATTGGAGTTTGCTTGGGTATCACGCAGTGTGTTTACGAGTCACTCCAAAACACTACAGCAACTTGACAGATAAAAAGGTTTCTAAAAACATTTGTGATTTAAAACATTCCAAGCATTGAAGATTAAAAACATTTCAAGTAGTAAAGTGTCAAGCCCACTCATATACTTATCATGCCAAGTTCATTTCAGACGGCGAGATGGCGAGATCAATTAGCCGTTAAAGAGTAGAAACTGGTAACTTTTTACTGAACAAAAACAAAACAACTAAAAGTTCATCATAGCATAACTGATTTAAATTCTTCAACAGAAGTCTTTCCATTTTCATCCGAGGAGGTCCTTCTCATCCACCACATGGAGGTGCTGATTCCAGTGCTACTCTCATAGTGCTTGTGGAATGCTCCAACGTGCTAATGGCAGTTTCACTACAGCTGCATTCTCAAGGTGGGAGAGTACTGGTAAGAACGCAGAACTAAGCACAGAATGTAAACAGAATGCAGCAATAACTGGGCTGGCCAGTTATTACAGCATTTGAATCTAGAGTTGAGAGCAGTCATTAAAGGGGGTCACCAGCAATTATGCACCACTAATTGGCAATCTTTAAAGGCACATGGCAGAATGTGAAACAGAACAGTCTTTCTAACATGATACTCATCAGTGCAAAGTGACCGTGATATAATGTATACAGCAAAGTTAACAAGCATTTGTCAGCTGAATGTTGCTTGCTTCTATGTGCTGTTTAGGTATTTGAAGTCATTGAGTGCAAATATTGAAAATTTGCGAACTTACGAGCTTGCGTAGGAACTGCGCAATGCACGCTCATAAAACAGTCATTTTTAGGAATTTTTTCACCAAATTTTCAACATAGCCATTTTAAGACCTCTGCTCATGAACAGTGTGACTGTGATTTTGTTAATGTGTCCCATACATTGAGTTTGCACACTGACTGCACTATTGTGCGCTACATGGGCAGAAACACGTTTTGGGCAGGATGTGAAAAATGACAGCTGTACTGCTCATAAGGAGGTGTGGTAAAATGGCAATGTTGAAAATCTGGAGTGAAAACACTTGAAAATTTAGAACTTACGAGCCTCATGAGGAACTGCGAACGACGCTCAGAAACAGTCATTTTAGGAATTTTTTCACCAAATTTTCAACATAGCCATTTTAAGACCTCTGCTCATGAACAGTGTCACTGTGATTTTCTTAATTTGTCCCGTACATTGATTTCTCAAGATACCGACTGTCTTTACTGCTTACTCATGGAAACACATTTTGGGTGAGATGTGAAAATGACAGCTATACTACTCATAAGAAGGTGTGGTAAAATGGCAATGTTGAAAATCTGGGGTGAAAATATTGAAATTTCGTGAACTTACGAGCCTGCGTAAAGAACTGCGCCAGCACACTTCGTAAAACAGTCTTTTAGATTTTTACCAATATTAGTTTTGGACTCTTCATGAACGATGTCACTGTTATGGTGGTATTTAGGTACGTGATTTCGCAGTCACCGCGCAGTCACCGCGCAGTCACCGCGCCGAAATCACCCTTCGGGCCCAAATAACGCCATGACAGTGACATCATTCATGAGAAGGGGTCCCAAAAACCCCATGTTAAAAATTTGGTGCAAAAATTCCCAAAAATACCTGTGATATGCAATAAAGTTGAAACCCCCCTATCTAGGCCATTATACAGCTTACCGGCATTTCCTCAGTTCGCGGTCGGCTTTGAAGAGTGTAGACGCTGTCCGGTCCAACGAAGATCGCTACCAGAGTTCAGAGGTAAGTATGGGGTGGGGGTGGGGAGGCTGGGCGCGAGGGTGGGTGCGGGTTGTGGGAGGGGGGGTCGGGAGACGCCCATCGACCGCTTTCGCTTTTCAGGTTTAAAAAAAAAGACGACGTGGGATTGCTTTTGCCATGCTAGTGGGCTCCAGCATGGCACAAGGACATTGGGGGTGTTCAGCCGACGGGGATTGGGCACCCCGTCGGCCAAAGAGCCATTGCCACGCTGGGGTGGGCCTCAGCGTGGCACCTACAACTGGGGGGACGATATCTCAGCCGGGCAGGGATTGGGACTCTGCCGGGTTACGAGTATGTGCAGAGGTGCACACGCCTGTGTGTGTGGGAGCACATTTCCGCGGGCTTCTTATCTCTGCTCATTGAAGCGAAGCCTCTTTCAATCAGAAGGCCACTGCATTTTGAGTGTGTCATAGACAGCTCCAAAATGCATTGGCTTACAGGGGTCACCACAGCACACTGCCTGAATTGGTGGAGGAGGTGACACACCTCCAAATCTCCGATGATGGCACTATGTTTCTTGCACATGCGCAAGCAACTATAAAACAGTTTAAAAATGGAATCAGTCTCCTTCAGAACGTAATGATGCCATTCTCCTCCTGTAAAGAAAAAACAGCAGACAATTTCAATACTGTGAACCATGTTTTTCTTAATATATGCTTCTCATACTCCAGTGAACAAACAGACAAGGCAACATACAAAACTGGAACAATTATAAGAGGCTGCCAATGTACACGAAAATGAGATGGGAGTCATGAAGGTGTGAAGGGTTGGATCCCTTATCTTATATCTTGTGTGCAGTGCAGAGTTTAAAAGTTATCAAATTTACCACAAAGAAGAAACCTCTTCCACTGAAACTTGATCACTGCAAGTAGTATGCTGATATCTGAAAAGGTGCCATAACTCTACTTGTGGCATGCCAGGGATCTAGAAATCATGCAACTTTCACTTTGTAACTTGTTCTATATATTATTCTCTTAGTACTATTTGTATTATCCATGTTCTTTTTTTTTTCACAAACTGCATAGCAGAATTAAAGTGATTATGAATTCGAAATGATTGTACAAAATCAATCTGACTACATAAAAGCACTTACGACAGGGAAGCTCTCACTAATTCATGGGGAAATGGGAGAGTGTTCTGGAACAATGTCAAAGAAGTAACTGAAAAACAACCAAAAGCCTGCCCAACTATGCTAGTCACTGATGGGTCTATTACTCTTGACCCCATGACTATCGTTAATACTTTCAATACTGCCTTCACGGACCTCAGTAATGTTCTCCCCCCTGACTATTTTGATGAATCACACTCCCTACAGCGCCCCTCCCTCTTCTACACATCCTCCATTCTACTTCAAAGCAGTCAAGATGCATGAAGCTTGCAAATACATCAGTAAAGAAATTGCAAAATCAAGAAATAGTGGGACTCACTTGACCTAAAACTGCTGCCCTCACCCTAGATGAGGTGGTTAGTCCATTAACTAAGATCTTCAACCTCTTCCTCAGCCTCATCCAGTTCCCTGACAGATGGAGATCCACTACCATTATTCTGGTCCACAAAATGGAGATAAGACCAACCATGGAAACTACCGACCAGTCTCCATATTGCCTCCCCTATCCAAGGCCATCGAATGCTTAGTTGCTGACCAGTTCACTGATTACCTGGACAAACACAATATCCTATGTACACAACGACATGGTTTCAGAAAAGGCACAGCACCACATCTGCCCTCCTGAATTCACCGGAGCCATCCACAGTTTGCTGAATAATGGACATCTAGCCAGATGGTCTTTATAGATCTAAGTAAGGCCTTCAATACCATTAATCATCGTCTGCTTCTGGAACCGCTGTTAAATGCTGGGCTCTCCCAGACTCCACAGCTTGGTTTAAAAGCTGTCTGTAAAACGGATCTCAAAGAGTAAAAATTGCAGGTGTCCTTTCCAATGCAAGACCAGTTTGCTCTGAAGTTCCTCAGGGTTCCATACTGGGTCCCCTTCTATTCAGTCTCTTCCTGAACAGCCTCCCTCAATTCTGCGCAGAACAAATCATACTCTACACCAATGATGCCATAATTTACATCACCCATAAGGATTCACAATCCTCACAAAATAATCTCCAGCTTGGTATCGCCTCTGTTGAGAACTGGTTCAGCAAACATAAACTCATCCTTAGCTATAAAAACACTAAACCGATGCTTATCAGTAACTCCCACAACAAGAACTGGCTGCATCCGCTGACCATCACAAACTGCCTTGAAATGGCCCTCAGACAGGTGCATTTCCTTTAAATATCTTGGGATCTCTCTTGACAGTAACCTGTCCTATGGTGCCCACATTGACAGCTTCGCCAAGGCTGCTAACACATTACTCCAGTCTCCTTTACAGGCACAGGTCATACCTTACCCTGGAAGCCCTAAGGGTCACTTTCCAAAGCTCTGTTGTCTCATAATCAACTATGGCCTCATCATCTATGGCACTGCCACTTTAACAACCCTCAGATGCATTTTCACCTCCCTCAACAAAGCCTGTCATCTTATAACTGGATCTCATCATCTTACCCACACCCATGACCTCTATGCTTAAACTGGCTGGCTACAACTCTCAAACCACCTAAAATACCAAACCTGCTTTATGGCAAAGAAGATAACCATGGGCCTTGCTCCCTCAGGTGTCCAAGCCCTCCTTTGCCCAAGTAGCAATCCCCGCCATACTAGGGGATCTGAATCTCAACTCCTGCTGGTCCCTCTCCACTGAACATCTCTGGGAAAATGTTCATTTACCTACAGGGCCACACGCTGGTTGAATAGTCTCAATATGAGATCTCCTCCAGACTCTAGCTTGGCACTCTTCAATTCAAGGCTCTGCTTCTCTCGCTGTCTCCAGCACCTGTGATTGCCTCATCTAGCCATCACGCCTGACTATCCTACAATCTTTGCCTCAGCTCTTCCACCTAGTACTTTATCTTTTCCTTATCTCTTCCTACCCCTCCCTCCACCCAACCCCCACCTGTACTTTTCTTTGTGATGCGACAATGCCTCTGGCAGCCTCGCCTCCCACTGTCCTACCCATGTCTTGTAACACTATTGTACATCTTCATTTGCCCTTGCCCTGTCTTCTCCAAAATGTATTCATTTATTTTCATGGAACTGATTGTAAACCTGTTTATCCTGCCTATACTGCCTTGCTTGTTTTATTTTGTAGTACTGTCCTCAGATTGACGTGGAACCTTTGTAAAACAGCCTTGGTTCAAAGGTACTTGTAATCCTAGATTCAAATAAAATAAAAAAATTAAAAAACAATGTCTTGCAAAAAATAGTTGTAGTATTGTGGTGGTTGCCCAACTTGCCTTCCCTTTATGTAATTTCACTTAAGCACCCATTCCTTAAGTGTGATTTTAATTACCTGTGGGATTACTATTAAAAAAAGTAACATGAATGTGCAAATATGCTGGAGAATGACTATCTACAGTGCGTGCTGTTTTTAATTTCAACAGATGGGACTGTATGTAGCTGTAGCTTACTCTGAAAGGACATACTGCCAACAGAAGAATAGCAGGAAGAGCTGCTGCATGGCTTGCTGCTCCTGTCATGATTGCATGTTTTAAATGAATCTGTCTTTGTTACTCGGGCTTGTGTGTTGAAACTAAGTATTGGAACTTTATATAGCCATACTATTTTTAATTTTGCATGCACACTTTATCTCACAATATAGAAATGTAAAAACACAGACAATGATGCACGACAGGAAAAGATCATTGGCCTAACAACTCTGCCTTGGAACCTATTGTTCCTCCAGGGCATTATACATCCATGCCCCTCCCCCATCTCTCCTGTTTAATTCTGTTGCTCCGAACAACCACTATACCCTTCTGTCCAGGGCTGCAGCTAAGAATTTTAGTGCTCAGGAAAAGTCATTTGATGTGGGCCTTGTCTCCCAGAACAGCTATTGCAGGGGTCTGGGTATTTAGATGCCCTGTGGTGAGTTTGGGGGCTTTTACTGAAGATAAAAACATGCTTTTGATACATCATCCCTACTACTGACTCCATGGAAAAATTATTCCTTCCTCTTTACTTAGGGGTGTGGTAGATTGGCTAGCCTAAGAGACTGCAGCTGGAACTTGGGGTATGCAACTGGCAGACTGACCAACAATACCATCAACCACCAAATAGCCATTATTGTAATGTACTGTAAAACAGTTTTGTATAAAGATGGGAGATCAGAAGCTCTAGGGTTTTAGGTGCTCAAAGGTGAATTTTTGTTGGTTGCAGATAAGGACTGCTTGGCCCACCTAGTCTGCCCATTTCCCTACCTACAGAATAGGCCACAGATCCTAGTTAACCAACAGCCTATTTCTTCCTACCCCCCACAAGAATTGCCTTATGTCTGTCCCATGTATTCTTGAATTCTCCCACAGTTTTAGACGCCACAACCTCCTCAGGAAGGCTGTTCCATGCATCCACTACTCTCTCTGTGAAAAAATACTTTCTCACATTGCCCCTGAACTGCCCCCCCCCATCTTTAAATTGTGTCCCGTTGTTCTTGCACTTCTCTTTTTCTGAAAGATGCTACTCTCTTGGACTTTGTTGATTCCACTGAGGTACTTAAAAGTTTCTATCATGTCCCCCCTCTCCCTCCTTTCCTCAAGGGTATACATATAAAGCTCCTTTAGTCTCTCCTCATATGGCTTCTCTTGCAGACCCTGCACCATTTCAATTACCCTCCTCTGGACTGCCTCTATCCTGTCTATGTCCTTGCAGAGATGGGTTCTCCAGAACTGGATGCAGTACTCCAGATGGGGTCTCACCAACTGTCTGTACAGAGGGATTACAACTTCCTGTTTTTTGCTGGTGATGCCTCTCCCCTATGCATCCCAGTATACCTCAGCCCTCCCTATTGTCTTCTCACATTTCTTGCTAACCTTAAGGTCATCTGATATGATTACCCCCAGGTCTGCCTCTGGGCAAGTAAGGGGTCTACCTTTGCAGTTGCAACACCTCTCCTAAAATTGGCAAAAGTAACAATTCATGTTTTTCTTCTGCAGCTATACATGCAGTGGCATAAATGACTGCTGTTACAGCTAACAACAGCAACTTGTTACTAGGAGAAGGTACTGCCTGTAACAGCAGTCATTTAGGCCACAACAATTGAATACACAAATCCAGATGTCACTGAAAAATTATTTTTTATTAATACCTGCATGTAATTTCAGTTATAGATTGATGTAAACCACAGTTAGTCAAAAAACAGTCATGAATTCAAGACAAGTTGAACGTCCCTGCAGTCATTAGATAAAGTTGTTCTTATTATGCTGTCACATTTTCATGGCTGCAGTGGGTGAAGCCCTGCAGACATCTTGCTTCAAAATGGGACTCAGCATTACTTCAAAGCATTCTTTCCCTCTGAAGAACATGTTGGACTTGCAGCACAGTTTCCTACACCAGATAACTATGCCAGATAACAAAATCCTTCCCCAAAAACAAGAAAAATAAAGTGTGTTTCCTTTGCAGTTGCAACACCTCTCCTGCTTTGCCAGAGTCACATATCGGTCATTAGTCCAGAATTTCATATACAACACCCCAGTTCTGTTTGTAGGCAGTAAAGGTAACAGTGCTGTGCTCCATCATTCACTGCCATGTTGTTTCCTCCTAGGTTTTAAATTTCACACACACACACACACACACACACACACACACACACACACATGCACACCACAATGTTTTAGCCTTGCTTTATTTTATTTATTTATTTATTTGAATTTTGGTAACCATATACCACTGAAACTGAATGTCCCTTTTCAGGGGCAACCATGGAAATGTGCTACAAAAGGAGGAACATTGATACAATAATACAACACATGTATGCAGACACTTCTACAAAAACATATATAATAAAGCAAAATGTCACAAAGGCAGCAAATTAAGTTACATCTTTACAACTGGTATAGGGGTGAAAGTTAGAGAATGATAGCTAAGAAAAGCATATGTACAAATAGGTATGACTGAATACAGAGTATACAGGCACAATGAGAAATTATTTACACCTGAGACCAACCAGACAATCAAAGCATGACTTGCATAGCACAGTGCAGTAAATAAAGGGAGGATAAGCAAATTCAGGTAAGGAATCAAGAAAGAGGGCAAGAGAGGAGAGGAGAGAGTGATGAGAGAAAAGGGGAGCTTAACTACCATGGACTGGCATAGTCCAGCATTCCTTTACATTCAGACTGACATAGTCCAGCACTCCTTTACCTTCCAGTTCTGTCTGCCTGTTCTCCTAGTGATATTTGAAAGAAATTCAGTTTTTATCATATGATTGATATACACAGTCCAACCTCTTTTTTCCAGTTCTATATTTATTTTTTGACCTTGTATCACAACCTCAGTCTGTATATTTATTCCAAGATTGTATTTTCTACTCATGTCACTAATCTTATTTCTTTACCAAACTGTAATTTAATTACATTAACAATCAAGATCACATAAGCAATTGCAATGGACTAGTTACATTGGGCAGGAATATAATTAATCATGTTTTACTTTTTCTATTTACTGTACATTTATCACTCTCTTTTATCTCTACCACTACAGCTTATAGTGCTGTGTGTTAATTCGAGCTGCATAATTCACAACCTCGCCATTTCCTCACACTGGGAGGTTACATAGGTCAGAGGGGGACTCAGATGCTCATGTTTTTTTAGAAAAAGGTTGCTTGATAGAATTACAATCCTGCAATTTAAGTAACCACAATTGCTGTATCCTATACAGTTTATAGCTGCACTGATATTGACCACAAAATGAGATATTTACAAAAGTAGTGTAAGAAACTACAGTATATTGCAATGTGCCATACATTTATACTTGCCCCCATGACAAAATGTTCTATAATTGTTTAAAAACTGTTTTCTAAATCCATTTCAGTGAATACTAAGGGGCAAGGTGACATCACTGGCAACCATTAACGAATAAAGAGCACACACATTTTCCTTCAAGAACTGCACTAACGGGGTCACTGTCCACACTTGCTAGTACCTTCTTTTTTAAACTATTTTTACAAAACTGCAGTGCCCAATATATTAATAATGTGACTCCATGTCCCTGCTGCATTATCCCCTTCCCTCTTTTTTATTATGGATGCAGTGGGTGGAGCCCTGCAAACATAAGGGACTCTGCATCACTTCAAAGCATTCTTTCTCATGAAAGAACATGCTTGTCTTGCAGCACAGTCTTCTGTGCAAGATAACAAAGTCCTTCCTGAAAAACAAGAACAAAGTGTGTTTCCTTTGTGGTTGCAACACCTTTCCTACTTTCCAGAGTCACATGACAGTAATTAGTCCAGAATTCCTTCACATAACATCCCAGTTGTGTCTGTAGGCAGTAAAGGTTAACAGTGCTGTGCTCACCAATCACTGCCATGTTATTTCCTCCTAGGTTTTAAATTGCACACACACACACACACACACACACACACACACACACACACACACACACACACACACCAGTGTTTTAACCTTGCTTTACTACCATGGACTGACATAGTCCATCACTCTTTAACATTCAGACTGATATAGTCCAGCATTCCTTTTCATTCAGGCTGATATAGTAAGTGCCCTCTGCATTTCAGTTCTGTCTGTCTGTTCTCTTAGTGGTATTATAAAGAAATTAGATTTTGGCATGTGATTGGTGTACACATTCCAACTTCTTTTCCATTTCTGTATATTTTTTTGCCCTTGCATCATAGCCTCAATCTATATATTTATTCAGGGACTGGATTCTCTACTCATGTTACTAATTTTATTTTGTTAACAAACTGTAATTAAATTACATCAACAATCAAGAGCACATGAGCAATTGCAATGGACTAGATAAGTTGGGCAGTGAATATACTTAATCATGTTTTACTTTTTCTTTTTTCATTTATCTCTCCCTCTCTCTCTCTCTCTTTCTCTCTCTCTTTGATCTCTGCCATTATAGCTTGTAATGCTGTGCGTTAACTGGAGCTGTGTAATTCACAACCTCACAGTCTCCTCACACTGGGAGGTCACAGAGGTCAGAGGGGGACTGATATGCTCATGTGTTTTTGAAAAGAAAAAACTTGATAGAAATGCCATCCTGCAATTTAAGTAACCACAATTATACTATACAGTTTATATATGTACTGATATTACATAGGAACATAGGAAAGTGATGGCAGAAGGGGACCACCAGACCCATCTATTTTGGCCATTAGTCCAGCAACCTCTAGGCTTGCTGTGGAGCCGCCCCACCCTTCAACAACCCTCTATGCCTGTCCCAAGCCCTCTTAAACCCCTCATTATGTTTGCTCTCACCACTTCTCTCAGTAACCCATTCTAGGCATCCACCACCCTCTTGGTAAAGAAGTATTTCCTGATGTTTGCCTTAAACTTCCCACCCTCAAGCTGGAGATCATGGCCCCCCTTCCTGGGGAAGCCCTTCAGTTGGAATAGGTAATCTGTAGGCACTTTGTTGATCCCTTTTAGATACTTAAAGGTTTCTATCATGTCTTCCCACTCCCTCCTGTGTTCCAGGAAGTACATGTCTAGGGCTGCCAGTCTCTCCTCATAATGCAAGTGGTCGAGGCCCATCACCATTGTAGCTGCCCTCCTCTGTACCTGCTCCACCTCTCCACATCCTTTTAAGTATGGCCTCGAACTGGAACACATATTGCAGATGTGGCCTGACCAGCTGGGTGTACAAGAGAACCAGGACCTCTTTTCTCCTGCTGGTGATCCCCCTCCCAATACAACCCAACAGTCTGCTGGCTGTTACCACTGCCTTCCCACACTGCCCAGCCATCTTTAAGTCCTGTGAGATGTTTATGCCCTGGTTCTCTCATCCTTGGTCACTACCAGTGGTTTTGCCACCAGGCTGTATTCTGCTGTCTCATTCTTCTTGCTTAGGTGCATGATTTTGCATTTAGCTGTGTTGAGTGATATTTTCCACTTCCTGGCCCATTTCTCTATTTTCCTTAGGTCCTTCTGCATCCTCTCTGTTCCATCCTGCATGTCCACCCTATTGCAGATCTTGACATCATCCACAAACAGGCTCACTCTACCCCCAGCCCCTCCACTAGGTCCCCTATAAAGATGTTGAAAAGCAGGGGTCCCAGCACAGACCACTGTGGAACACCGCTAGTGACTGCTGATACTCCTGATGGCACCCCATGGACCAGCACCCTCTGCCTCCTGCCCTCCAACCAGTTGTGCACCCACCTTGTGACCACCCCCTCAGATCCAGGCACTCCATTTTGTACAACAGCCTTCTGTGTGGCAGTGTATCGAATGCCTTCCTGAAGTCCAGGTAAGCCACACACTGACCCCCAATCCACTACCCTAGTGACCCAGTCAAAAACTATCCAGATTTGCCTGGCAAGATCTGCCCTTGGTAAGCCGTGCTGCCTGGGATCAAGGAGACCATTTACCTCCAGGTAGCTGCTGAGTTTGTCTTTGAGCAGTCTTTCATAAGCTTACTAACCACAGAAGTCAGACTTATTGGCCTTAGTTGCTCATGTCATGCCTCCCCTCTTACTTGTGCAGGGGCAGGACATCTGCACTCTTCCAGTCCAGTGGGATTTCCCCTGAGTGTAAGGATTCATTGAACAGAGTCATCAAGGGGGCCAGCAGCTCTTCTCTCAACTCTCTCAACACTCTTGGGTGTACCCCATCTGGCCCCATGGCCTTGTCCACCTTTAGGCCCTTGAGCTCCCTTAAGATCTCCTCTTCCCAGAAGGGGGTCGCATCCATCCCTCCCCCCCCTCTTTTTTGGATGGTCTGGTGCTTTCCCCTTCCCATGCTTCTTTCCTCATGAATACAGTGCTGAAATGACTGTTGAGCATTTCACCTTTCTCTCAATCCCCCTCCACTCTCTCTCCCCAGACTCTGCCAGCAGGCTAGGTATCCCCCTTTCCCCTCTTCTCCACTCACTTACATACCTGAAGAAGGTCTTGTCCCCATCTTTTGCTGTCTTGGCAATCCTCTCTTCTGTCCTTGCCTTTGCCTGTCTAACCACTCTCCCGACCTTCCTCTGTTTTCCTGGTATTCCACCCAGTGTGGTTCACTCCGTGACATTTTGTATAGCCTGAAAGCACTCCTCTTTGCTCTGATGCTGGCCCTCACTTCCCTATAGAAACACAGAGGCCTCCTTTTCTTTCTACTTTTGCTTACCCTCTTTGAGCAGTGGTCAGTGGCCCCCACTATGACTCCCTTTATTGCATCCCACAGATTTTTCACCCCTCTGTGCTCCCCCCTTCCCGTCAATTGCCTGGTGAGCATGATCCCTCATCTTGTCAAAATTAGCACACCTGAAATCAAGAACCTTCACCTTGGTCTGGTGGTGTGAAGCCAATGTGCACACCATGAACTACACTGTGCCATGGTCGCTGGAGCCTAGGTGTTCTCCCACAGATACCTCCCCCGCCCTGTCCCCGTTAGTGAGCACCAGGTCTAACACCATGCCTTCCCTGTTTGGTTTCTTGGCCAGCTGCCTGAGGTGAGCAATCTGGAGGGAGTCTATGATTGCTCTGCTTCTGGCTGAGGCTGCAGTCAGAGACACCTACTCCACATCCAGCAAGTTGAGATCACCCATCAACAGCACCTCCCCCTTAGTCACCATCCAAAGTATCTCCTCTATCATCTGATTATCCACCCCTTCTGATTGCCCAGGTGGTCTGTGTACCAAGTCTGTGTGCACCACCTCTCCCTTTTCTGTGATCAGTGATACCCACAGTGCCTCAGCTTTCCCCCACCTACCCTGCATGACCTATGCGGGGAGATCTTCCCTCACATATAGTGCTATTCCTCCTCCTCTCCTGTCCTTCTTGGATAGTGTATACCCCAGAATGTTTATGTCCCAGCCCTGACCATCATGAACCCATGTTTCTGTAATTCCCACTAAGTCTAGGTCCTCCTCTGCCATGACTGCTATCAGGTCTGGGACCATGTTGCCCAGGCTCCTGACATTAGTGCACATGGCCTTCCAGTATGTGGTTTCCCTGCCCCCTCCTCCTGCCTTACTAAACCTCATCATATGAGCTGAGTCATTTCCAGCCTCTATTAGCTGGTACATTTTTTGTGGGGGGAAAACTGTTCCCCTTGCCCCTAGTGCTGTCAGGTGTTGCTAGCTGCTCCCCGCCACCCCCGGTTTAGTTTAAATTAAGGTGTGTATTAAAGAACTCCTTTACCTTCCACTTGAGCATTTCCTTTCTGTCACTACTTAGGTGAAGCCTATCTTGGACAATGAGACTGTCATCTTGCCAGATGGTTCCCCACCAGCCCACCAACCCATAATCCTTCTGGGCACACCATTTGGAAAACCAGCAGTTGAACTCTGCTATCCTCTGCTTTCTATCTGTGCTGGCCCTAGCAACTGGAAGCACCTCAAAGAACGCCATTGAGCAGAAGCTCAGGTTGTTGCAAAAGTGTGACAGGGCCTCGAACCTTGCTTGAACTTCCATCAGACTATGACTAGCAAGGTAAATTGTTTCCAAATGGAACACCAGGTGTGTCCTCATATTCTGCAGCTTCCCCCAGGAAGGGATATAATGAATGACCTCTGTGACTGTCATTCCTGGCAGGCAGCTAACACAGAACTTGCTACCCCCTCTGCCTTTGCCTCTCTGGCTAATACTCCTAACCATGGAATCCCTGATGATCATGACCTTGTCCTCCATCTTCCCCACCACGTGGCCACTCCCTGGCTGTTCTCCTACATCCTCCTGTTTATTGTAATGTGCTTTTACAGCCCCTGGACCCTCCATTCTAGCTTCTCGCTCACTCTTTCTCATTCTTGCAACCTGGCCTCCTAGACCCCCTGCACTGGGCACTGTGTCTCTGGCATCCCCCTCATCTTTTAGCCTCCCTTGCACTCTGTCTGTTCCAAGTTTTTTCTCCTGAGCCATCATTGGCTCTTTTTGGGTTGTGGCAGTATGCTTGCCCTTGTTCTGCCAAGGGGCCTGCCCGGCCCCTTCCAGTGGTGACACCCCTTTAGGTGCCTGCCCCACCCTAACTGGTGGAGCCCCCCCTTTGGTCTCTCCTCCACATTGCAGTCCTTTCTCCCAAGGCCCCCGACTGGTCACATCCAGCCTGGGGTGTCCTCCTACTTGCCTCCTCTGCACCTGGGCCTCCTCTGCCCTCTCACTACTTTTCCTTCTCTGAAGCAATTGCCCAGGTGTCCCTGCATCCACTCCTTTTCTGCTTTTCAAGCCATCCTCTCCTTTTGTGCTTTCCAGGCCATCCCACAATTTCTCTTTTTCTTCTTCTCCTTGCCCTATGATCATGCCCTCTGCCCCCAAGTCTGCTATCGGGTGCCCCTCCTCCCTCTATTTGACAATTAACTTACCTATTCCCCCGCTAGGCTGAGTGCTTGAATTTCCTTTCCCAGTCCCTATCACCCTCAAATCTCCCAACTCCCTCCATCCTGCCCCAATTTCATCCCCCTGATCACCACACTCCCCTTGCTACCCTTCCAAGTTGTGTAAAGTCTCAAATTGTTTGTAGCACTCAATGCCAGTCTCCTGTTTTTGACCCAATTTCCCACAGACTGCACCTCTAGGCTGCCTCTTGCCAGCCCCCTACCCTGTCATCCACCACCCTCTTACGATTTGGGCAGTCCGCCCTACTGCTTTCTCCATGGCCTCTTCTTTTCTTGGTATAAGTCCATTCTCCATACGTTTTCACCACCTGTTTGATGAAATGTGACCCATTCTCACACCAACACCTACCTTCCCCCATAGCCCCTCCCTCTTTCATTCATCACCCCCCAAAAGCCTCCAGCTTCATCCTTAGCCAGTTTTCCTCTCCCCTGATCTGCAAAAACTGCCTGCAGAGTGGGCAGCCTCCCTTCCTCCAGGCCCAATTTAGTATTATCACTACCCCATAGCCAGTGCATCCTACAACCCTTCCAAAGATGCCTGCCCTGGTAGCCAGAGGCCCCTCAAACTGTCCTTCTCCATATATATTTGCATGTCTCCCTTGGCTTGGTCTCCTTCCCCAGGAGTACTACCCTTCTCCCTACTCCAAGTACCCATACTGGGGTAGTATAAGATCACGTCATCCAAGGCAGCATGGATTCACAGCAGGAAGGTCATGCCAGACAAATCTGATAGATTTCTTTGACTGGGTGACCAAAGTAGTAGATCAGGGAGGGGCTGTGGACATGGCCTACCTGGACTTTAGCAAGGCATTTGACACAGTCCCACACAAAAGATTAATATACAAGTTAGCTAGACTGGGAGTGGGTCCCAAAGATGACAGCCTGGGTAAAAATTGGCTGGAAAATAGGACACAGAGGTAATAGTAAATGGAGTCCACTCTGATGAAAGGGGTTACTAGTGGGGTACCACAGGGTTCAGTATTAGGACCAGTCCTCTTCAATGTCTTTATAGCGACATTGCAGAGGACTGGAAGGAAAAGTATGTCTCTTTGCAGATGACACAAGATCTGCAACAGAGTTGATGCTAAGGTGGGGTGGAAAGGATGAAAAGGACTTGGCAAGGTTAGAAGAATGGTCAAATGTATGGCAGCTTAGATTCAATGCTAAGAAGTGCAGGTAATGCACCTGGGAAACAAAACCCAGGGAAGAGTACACAATGGGGGTGAGATACTAACGACAACAAAAATGGAAAGGGACCTGGGGTAGTCATATCAGATGACCTAAAGGTGGGCAAGCAATGTGAGAGGGCAGCAATGAGGGCTGGGGGATATTGGGATGCATAGGAGAGGCATCACCAGTAGAAAACAAGAAGTTATCCTCTGTACAGACAGCTGGTCAGACCCATCTGGAGTACTGCGTGCAGTTCTGGAGACCCAGTCTTCGAAAGACATAGACAGGATGGAAGCTGTCCAGAGAAGGGCAACTAAAATGGTGCAGGGTCTACACCGAAGACATATGTAGAGACTAAAGAAGCTTAATATGTATAGCCTCGAGGAAAGGAGGGAGAGGGGACATCATAGAAACTTTCAAGTACCTCAAGGGAATCAACAAAGTCCAAGAGGGTAGCATCTTTCAAAAAGAGGTGTGCAAGAACAAGGGAGCAATTTGAAGATAGAGGGGGCAGCTCAGAGGTAATTTAAGAAGTATTTTTCACAGAGAGGGTTGTGGATGCATGGACAGCCTTCCTGAGGAGGTTGTGGAGTCAAAACAGTGGTGGAATTCAAGCATGCATGGGACAGTCATAAGGCAATTCTAGGGGATGGGGGTAGGAAAAAGTAGGCTGCTGGTTAACTAGGATCTGCAGCTTATCCAGTAGGCAGGGAAATGGACAGACTGGGTGGGCCAAGCCGTCCTTATCTGCCGTCAAATTCTATGTTTCTATGTTTCTATGTTTCAGTCCCTTACATTTTCAACAGATGAGCCCCAGCCCCAGTAACCAGCTCCTAATCTGGGTAAATAAATACTTTGGCAACTAAACAGTTCTAATAGCTCCTTTTGTGTAGATGGTAATTTTTGCAGACACTCCCAGATCCATAAAGACTTCTAATCCCCCTGTCTGTCCCTTCTCCCCGCAGGCGTCCAGTTTCAGCCTGATGGGCTAGTGCTGCACCAACGCAGCTGTCTCGTCAGTGAGAAGGAGCCTGCCACCACCCGCCCCCTGGACCCAGCTGCAGGTAAACGGATCGGACAGAAAGGTTGCGCCTTCTCTCTGCCAGAAATTTTCGGCTGCCCTCCACCCTCCCACACCCCTCCACTGATTAAATCCACCTAAACTACTCCCCTTTCTGGAAATCCCATTTCCCATTGGCTTTGCATAGCTCCCCCTCAGTCTTAAAGCCACATTTCCTTCCTATATGACCTCTACCTGATATTTAGCCCTGCTTTCTGAGTGTTTCAGGTAATCCCAAGCCCACTCCTTCTGTCACCCCTCCACCTTCTTTCCCACACCCCCCTGCTAGAGCTCTTACACTATCTGTAGACTCCTTTTCTCCTCTATTTCTCCCCTCTTCTACATAATGAATCTGCTATTGTCTACTTCACTGGCTTTCCTCTTATATTCTTCTCTGGTGCTGTCTGACTTCTGCGCTAATGTTCTGGCCCACAACCAAGAGTGCCTGGCATGCCTGTCCATCACCCACACCCCCTTTCCACACTCCTCCCAACTCCTCACATGGGAGGTGCCCTCCTGGGGACACCTCACACTTTTCTTCCTGTTCAATCAGGAATGCTGCCTTCTTGCCCACTACCTGGTGTCCCTCTTCTGGTCTCCCACACTATCCACCTGCCCATATCTACTCCTGCTATCACTTCTTCTCCTTGCAGGTGATATTGAATGCAACCCCGGTCCTCCAAGCTACCACATCACCTCCTCCTCAAACATATGGATGAGTGCCCCTGGTCTTAAATTCATGAACATCAACATTTGTAGCCTTCCCTCCAAGTTCCCTGAACTAGAGGCATGGATTGCACTACACAAGCCCCACGTTGTGGGACTTACTGAAACCTGTCTGAAACCACACCATACCGACAACACCTACCAAATATCTGATTACTCCCTGCTACATCTTGATAGGCAGGAAAAAAAGAAAGGAGGTGGTGTTGCCCTGTTCTGTAGAGAATCCCTCACTGCTAGGATCATTCTCTGCTCAAACCCCTCCTCACCAAATGAATGGCTACTCTCTGAAATGACCCTGGGATCTTGTAAGAAACTTTAAATAGGCTGCTGCTATAACCCCCCCCCGCAGGAACAGGGGGACTAAACAGCTTCCTTCTGGGCCTCAGCTCCCTATCCCCCCACAGGGACTCTGTTCAACTTGGGACTTTTACCTAAACTGGCTGAGCAACCACCAACAGGACTATGCTTCCCTGCTTAAACAATACAACCTGACATGGACTATCACTCTTCCAACCAGACTAAACCCAAGAACTGGCACCCAGACCCTCTTGGATTGGATTCTCACAAACAGGGATGACCATGTATTGCATGCTGGAACCATGGCTGACTCCATTAGTGACCATTCCCCTACCTATCTCCTATGGTCCTCCAAACTCAAGCACCCTCCTCCCAAATACATATTGTTCCATAATTTCAGAAACCCCAACACCTCCAACCTCCTGGCGGAGACTGGAGCATTGGACTGGTCTTTCCTCTACACACCTACTGATGCAACCTCAGCAGCCAACTTTCTTACACAGACCATACTGTCAATACAGGACAGGTTCTTTCCTCTAACCAAAAGAAGGGTCAGATGTGGCTGCTCGTGCTGGGTCTCCAGAGATCTCCTAGCCCTCATGAAGGACAGGGATCATGCTTGGTCCACCTACAAAGCACCTCCCCCCTCCCTAGCCCTCTGGGAGGCCTACAGGCATCAGAGAAACCAATGTAAGCTCCTGGCCAAATCACTGAAACACACCCATTTCTGTAACAAACTAAGAGCTAACCTTGGTGACCCCAAGAAATTTTGGGAATCCATTGGTTCCCTCCTAACCCCCCAGCAAGGCTGCACAACACCTAAACTCAGCGGATGACCTGGTTTCACATCCCATAGAAGTGGCCAGGACATTAAATAGCACATTCACTGATCTATCCAGTTACCTAAATAAACTCCCCAACAGCATACCAAGCAGCTCAGCCACCCATAAAAACCCACTGGCATCCACTACTAGCTCTACGACCCACCCTCCTATCCCACCTTTTTACTTCAAAGTGCTCTCCTGCACTGATACCACCAAGCTCCTCAAAAGTCTACCAACTCATGGCTCTGCTGGAGCCAATGGCCTATCACCAGTCTTCCTCAGGCTGATCGCACCTGCCACAGCCAAACCTTTCACCTTTGTTTTTAACCTTGCCCTCTCTACCTCCTCCATGCCCAGCCCCTGGAAGATAGCTAATAGCTAAGGTGATCCCCATTTTCAAAGCCAGTGACCCTCAATCCTCCGACAACTACCGACCAATCTCCATCCTCCCCCACCTAAGTAAATTTCTTGAGAAAGGGATCCACACTCAACTAGTTGAACATGTTGGCAAATACAACCTCCTATGTAGCCAACAACATGGCTTCCATAAAAACCATTCCACTACCACTGTCCTGGCACTTCTGACTGACCATATCCTCATGAACATGGACACTGGTAATGCCAGCGGTGCTGTTTTTGAGGACCTCTCCAAGTCCTTCGATATGGTCAACCATGCCATCCTCCTCCTCTCAAAGGTAAGCAGCCTAGGCTGTTCCCAGAAGGTAACAGACTGGTTCAGGAGCTACCTCACACAACTATCCCAGTTTGTAAGTATTGGTTAGACCTGCTCCCTTACCCTGCCCATCTCCACAGGGGCTCCCCAGGGCTCCATTCTGGGCCCCCTTCTATTCTCCTTATTTGTAAACTCTCTTCCTTCAGACAGTCTAAACTGACACTCTCTCCTCTACGCTGATGACCTTGTACTCTTCCACAGTAACAAATCCACTACCAGTATTTCCACAGCCCTCACTCAAAACTACACTGAGGCCCAAAACTGGTTCTCAAAGAATCTCCTCTTGGTAAATGCCAAAAAAAAACAAATCCATGTTGTTCAGATTGAAGCCCTTCCTTGCAAAATCCATGACTCACTGCCACCTAAACATTTTCTCCCCCGATGGAACAGCCCTGGAGGCCATAAACTCTTTCAAGTACTTAGGAGTCATACTTGACTCCTCCCTCACCTTCTCTGATCACGTAAATTCCCTAGTCAGTAGGTTCCATCAAAAACTGGGCACAGCTTATAGATTCTGGCAATTCCTTACCCTGGAAGCCAGGCTAGCCATTGTCCAGGGAAATCTTCTCCCAATACTGGACTACTGCTCTACCATCTATGCCGGAGCATCTGCTACCACTATAGCCAAACTCTCCTCAGCCTACAACAATACCTGTCATTTTGCCTTGCTGGCCCATTTCTCGAACCCACCACTGCATCCTCTATAACTCCCTTGGATGGTTCCCACTGCAATGTCATTTTGACCTTACCCTCTGCTGCCTGGCAGATACAGTTATCGATACTGGCCAAGGATACCCCCTTGCGGCTCTCCTCAAGATACAAACTCCCCACCACTGCCTTCACTCAAACAGTACTCCCACACTAGCGGTTCCTAGGGTACACATGAATATGGGTGGTAGAGCTTTGTCAGCAGCAGCCCCAACTCGGTGGAACAAACTGCCAACTGTACTCCACTCTGCTGACACACACTCTATCTTCAAATCCCACCTCAAAAGTTGGCTTCTAGCAAACTCCTAATGTCACTGTTCCCCTGGATAGTTGACCTGTTCCTGTCAAATATGTCTCTTCACCGGCTGAACCACATTCTGCCTCCTTCCCCTAAGATTTTCCCACAGTTTCCCTCCACATCCACTCAATACAAACTGCTGTTTCTACTTCAGTTATAGGTAATGTACTAATGTTGCCTACCACAAATGTTCCTCTGTAATAACTAATTTATTTATTGTAAATAACTGACGTTATGTTATCAAATTCTTGCTTCATTGTTGACCTATGTAACCTGTATCCACAGTTTTGCTTTTGCTCTATTCTTTGTTTGCCTTCTCATGTTTCTTTTCTGTTTGTATTGTTATCCATGCCATTTCTGAACATGGCCCGAGTTGTGCCTGAAAACAGTCCCTGGGATCAGCGCATCCACCCAGTTATCAAAGTCATAAATAAATAAAATAAATAAAAAATGTAATGCCTCCCTAGAACCAGTACCTACTCTAGGTAATACAGTTTTGCAGTTAACAGTTCTAACAGTCCCTAGATACATAAATAATTTGGCAACTACACAGATCAAAATAGTCCTAACAGTTTAGCCTCTTCCCTCGAACTAGTTCCTAAGTTAGGTAAACATTTTACAGTTAACAGCTCTAACAGTCCCTAGAACCAGCTCTTGATCTAGGTAAAAACAAGGATAAGCAAAATATACTAAATAACTGACCGACTTACTTGAGTAATAATATATTACCCTAAGGATAAGCTATATTATATTAAATGTCAGTCTGCTTGCTAGGTTACCACTAAATAGAATTATATGAAATTACTATCCTAATTTCTGGGTTATTATCCATTTGTAGTGTAATCAGCAATGCATTTCACTTAAAATGCTCTCCAATGAGCAGACCATGCAATTCTTAGTGGAAATAGATAATTTGTCTGTTCAACTCAGGGATACTCACTTGCCCATGATGTCTCTGTGCCCTTGGTTATGTTGCAGCAGTTATCCCCTGTTTAAACTTAAGGATGCATTCTCAGTACCTTGAGATTTGTCCAGTAGATCTGCCTCAATGCCTCAAGGACCTCCCACTCCACTGTGCTCCTCCTCCTCCTGCCAGCTCCTTCTCAGTACCTTGTTACATCCAATCACTCAGTTGGGGTGGGGCCTTGAAAGAGTATTTAAAACTGGAGGAGTGGGGGATGGGCAAGAGGGAGAAAAATCTCTGCCTGCCGCATCTATGCTTCAGTGGATTCAGCAGTGGATTCAGCAACTCCTTTCTGTGGGAGAAGAGGGGTCCTAGGATGGAGACTGCAGTCCTCTGTCCCCCAATGCAGCAACTACAGCTCAGCACCCACAATATGAGATATTTACAACATCCATGGAAGAAACAACTACAGCATATCACACATTTCCATTCTGTGCCATATATTTACACTCACCACATGACTAAATGTTTTATAATTGTTTAAAAATGGTTTTCTAACTCCATTTCACTGAACACTAATTATAAGTGTTTAAAAATGGCTTTCTAAATCCATTTCAGTGAACACCAAGGAGCAAGGCGATAGCATTAGCAACCATTAACGAATAAAGAGCACAAAAGCTTTCCTTCAAGAACTGCACTAACAGGGTCACTGTCCACACTTGTTAGTACCTTCTTTATTAAACTGTTTTTACAAAACCACATTACCCAATATATTAATAATTTGACTCCATGTCCCTGTTGCATTATCCACCTTTTTATTGGATTCTGTGCACCCTGTTAGTACAGTTCATAAAGGAGAACTTTTGCACTCTTACTAGTTCAAGATAACCAATGCAGTCACCTTGCCCCTTAGTGAAGTTCACTGAAATGGATTTAGAAAATATGTTTTAAAGAATTATAGAACAGTCTGTCACGGGGTGAGTGTGCATGCATGGCATGGAATGGAAATGTGTGATATAGTTGTTTCTTGTGCTATATCTGCATATATTTCATTTTGGTGGTTAATATTGGTACAGCTATAACATGTATAATATAACTGGGGCTGCTTAATTTCCAGGATGATAATTCTATCAAGTGAGGTTTTTTTTTTAATCTAAAACACATAAGCATACCAGTCCCCCACTGACCTCCATAACCTCCCACTGTGAGATTATGAATGATACAGCTCACATTAACACACAGCCTTACAAACTGTAGTGGTACAGAACAGAGAGAACAACTAAAAAGGAAAACAAATATTTAATTATATTCACTGCTCATCCGATCTAGGCCATTCCAATTGCTTATGTGCTTGCAATTGCTGATGCAAGGGAAAGGGAAAGGAAAATGGGAAATTGTTTAACCATGAAAGGCACACTTAGACAGCACTTGCTTTCAGGTGTGACCTGGGAGCACAAGGAAGTTAAGTAACTTGCTTAGGGTCACACAGTATGCAAGTGGGGGACTGACAGGATGTAATTAAATTACAGTTTGACAAAGAAATGCCATTAGTAGCTGTCCCAGTGATGTGCAGGTCTGAGGCACTGGATGCCTTATCTCTTGTCATGCCAGTGATCCTGGATCAGGCACAAGCCTTGGGTTCTGGGGGGGGTTGGCCGGGGAGGTAAAGAAATGAGCTTCCGCTGGCCTTCTCTTCTTACCCAGGGAGGGAGGACTGATCTCCCACTGAATGATTGCCACCAGGTGGAGGTGTGGTGGTAATGCGGGTCTAAGAATGGCAGGGAAAGGAGGGCACTGCAGGATTCCATGGGCATGCACACACCTCCATGTACATACACACATCTGGCTTGCATGCCCCAGTGCAGGGATGGGGAAAGAAAACGGAAAACTGAAAGCAGAAGCAGGTCCCATGAAGCTCCTCCTGTACATAAATAAAAAAGGGAAAAATAGGTTGGAGTGTGCAAATCAATCACATGACAAAAATCTTATCACTTTAAAATAGTACTAGTTTTTGAAGATGGGATTCAATCTGGATGAAGGAACTATAGTCTCATGGATGTAAGCTTTTGATTAATGTTCAAATGCTTGTACTGCTCAAAAAACACATATAGCATATGTTTCTTATGATACCATCTTTCTTACACATTTTTCACTACCACAGCCCCCACTTGCATACTGTGTGACCCTGAGCAAGTCACTTAACTTCCCTGTGATCCCAGGTCACACCTGTAAACAAGTTTTCAGCTTAGTGTGCTACTCCTGGTTAAATAAAAACAATTGGAAAAAATATTTGCAGCCATACTGGCTTTGGCTAGAATTTGTTAGTTAGGTTACAGATTACATTTGTAAATGGCCACTGTTAGTATAACAGACAAGCAAACATGACACATCTATGATCATATTGCAATTAATTTTTTTCTTACACTTCTGCTGGCATAATCATTTTGATTCTGGCAAGTGGCAAAGAGTGGCAGACTTAGCAATAGCAACGGGCTGGCAAAAAGTCAAGAAGTTAGTCAAGAACAAGTGCTAGCACAAAGCACTTTGCTTGCCACTTTGCATGCAGTCCAAACAAGGCCCCCAGTATTTGAATCATCTAGGGATATTATTTTTAATTTAAAACCCATTTACAATTGATTTCAGGTGAAACTACACAGCAGTTTACTCTTTTGTGCATACTGAGAGAGCTGAGTTCAGCCTGAGCAAAATATATCTGAATATTGGTCATACTGTATGTGGTCACCTTAATATCCATGATGATAGGCTGTTATATTGAACTAGCTCAGGAAGTGGGAGTGGCTGGTGGCTTGGCCACTGAACTCCAGGCAAAGCCTTACCAATTAGTGGTCTGATGTTCCCATGGGAAAGTTAACAGAAAAGCCAGGGAGGAGACAATAAAGCAATAAACTCAGTGTGGGCATCCTTCCTGGAGATGTCCCCATGTTGAACAAAGAACCCAGGGGGACATCATTATAGTAGCAAGGAAGTGCTGAAGGGTGTATCTCACACACACACACACACACACACACACACACACACACACACTCACTCTCAAAGAGGGCTGGGACAAAATGGAACTCTCACTTAAAGTGAGTGAGACCCCTCCACACAGAGAGGAGAAATATATTGCGGTGCTATAAGCAGGATCTCTCTCTTAGGCTGGAATATTAGACAATGCCAGAGCCCCTGCCATACAAAGACTAGCTGACTGGTAATAGCACAGTGAGGGACCCCTCCATAATATGCAGCCCTGTGTCTGCTTAGCCTCCCTAATGGTCCTCTTTGCCTAGTTTACTTAGTGCTTGTGTTTTTACACTGGGCTCACTACGCTGAAACTACTGCAATGCAATTGCAATCATTATCTGTGTGTTTCAGCTCAACCATAGCTGCTCCATGTTGCATACTCAATTCTTTTCACCTGACACAGGTTTACTCTGACCCTAGTTGTGCTGCTGTCATTCTACTTGTAGCTTCATTGCACTGCCTGGCTATGCCTGCTTTCAAGCATTTGTCTCCGTGTTTCATTGCAGTTACAACTCTGAGGTCAGCCAACTAAGCTCCTGCTGAGGCTGTTAATATAGCTTGTTATTAAATCTTGCCTGTCCGCTGACAATCCTCAGTGTTTGTCACCTCGATTTGGCTATTCATGTCTGGCTGGCTTGCCCCAATTCAGTGCTGTTTAATTGCTATACAGTATGTTATGGAGGTCCACCTATAACTACTGCTTATTGACCTACGTGCAGGTCCACACTTGCTTACGCAACCATTGCTCCTTGCATACGCAAACTATTGCTTCATGCCTACTGCCATACCCTCGGCTTCAGCCTCTGGGATTCTGCTTCACTCGATCTGCATTTGACCTTGCAAGGTCTCAGCACTCAATGCTCATTATGATCTCAGCATGCCATGCTCATCAGCTCACCAGCTTTTCAGCTCTCAATCAATTTCTGGGGCATGCCAGCCATTCTATTGTGGTGCAGGGTTCCTACAGCCGATGGTCTCGCTCTGCATGTAGTCCGCATCTCAAGTGTGTCCAACTTGGGGTGGGATCCTTCTCACCTGGCCTATAGCTGGGAATGTTCTTGCCCCCTGGCTTGGCTTTAGCTGCCTGCTATGCGACAGCAGCTCCTGCTCCTATTGTAGAATTTAAGACTAGCGGTGAAGGGTGGAAAAAGTTACCTCCTTTGGCTCTAGTGTTCCACTATAATGGTTAGCCATTGACTTTAGTGGTTTCCCTAGCGAGGCACCTTCACCACATTCTCCCCTACAACTGCCTCTGGTTCACCTGGTTTGATTTAGAGTAGGTGGGCCAGGTGATTGCCTCAGCAGGTGTTGCTCTCCTCCTGTGCCTTGGATGTATGTACTGTTGCAGAGTTTTTTCGCAACCTTCCACAGCATTCCCGCTAGAGGGTTTGAGTGAAAGCCATCCTCCAAATTGGAATATTTTCCACCTCCCCTTAATTGGGTTTTCCAAATTGCAGCTGCAGAGCCATCACTAACTAAACTATCCCAAGCCTGGAGGGAAGGAGACCTAGGCCTTGGATCTCCAGAGATTTCCTCCTTATGTTTTTTTTTTCTCTCCTCCATTGCCTCAGGTCATAACACTTACTTAGCATAGTTGTTTCCCCAAGTTTTTTTTAGGTAGATTCTGCTGTTGGATGGAGGTGAAGGATGTTCTGCCATTCCCTCTCTCCTTAGGGGATCTCCTAATCTCAACGCAATCCATCAATATCATGCTACGCAAGCCTGGGTATTCATTATGTTATCCAGTTGAGCATCTCATGCATTATCAAACTGCCTATGCTTCTCTGTTGCTACGTTACAGTTACTGCTCCTATGTCACAGTTACTGCTTACTCATATGCTTTGTGTTGCCTCCTCTTTGAGGATGATACTACAGTACATTTCTTTTGGGGATTCCTAAGGTACATTTAGCCATGGGAATCATCCCATGGCACCTCTAGGGGTGGAACCCTCCCTGAGAGTTCCTTGCCTTCATACCCATACAGGGTGGTAATTCCTCTGGAATAGAGAGTGCGAACAGCCAAAACCAAACTAACACAGTTGCACAACCATAACTCTATACTGGCTGCATAGGTCAGTGACTTGGTAAGGCTTTGCCTGGAGTTCAGTGGCCAAGCAGCCAGCCACTCCCACTTCCTGAGCTATATAAGCAGTTTCTCTCAGTCTCACTGTGAAGCATTTTTTGTTTGCCCCACCATCCTCCCCTCTTCCTCCAGTGGAAGCACTCTCTCCTTAGGAGGATTCCTAAGGTACCTTTAGCCATGGGAATCATCCTGTGGCACCTCTAGGGTTTGAACCTTCTCCGAGAGTTCCTTGCCTTTGTACCCCTACAGGGTGGTAATCCCTCTGGAATAGAGAGAGTGTGAATGGCCAAAACCAAACTAAAACAGTTGCACAAGCATAACACTATACTGGCTACATAGATCAGTGAACATAAGCTGTCATATACTACTTGATTATGTGATCTGGTAGCCATGTTGTACCTGAAGCAAATGTGTATTTAAAAAAGAATGAATCAAAAGAATATTGGATTCTGGTCCCCTTTCCCATCACATCCCCCTCAAGAAATGAAGGTGTGTCTCTTTTGAACAACCCCCAAGAGACACTGCCATTCATCTAAGGCCTGGGGAGTGCCTACAGTAATATGCCATTCACCTAGCCCTGCCTTGACAGTCCATCTGCATTGGCATTCTGATCCCCACTTTGGTGCTGAATGATCATATTATATGACTGTAGTACCAAACTCCAGCACAATAACTTTGTGTTTTGCATAGATGTTGTGAAATTTAATTCTGCCAGTGAAATTGCGACAAAATTGGCAATTTTGCTGCATAAAATGTTTCACAAAATTGCGGCAACATTTTGTAATTTTGCAAGCAATTTTGCCTGTCAGTTGCCAACAATCCCATACCTTTCTCTGGTGTCTAGTGGTCCCCCCCACTCCCACCAGTCAAATACCAGCCCAAATGAATTAGAATCCCCCCCACCGATCACCAGCTGGTGGCCGAATTAAAGACCCCCCCCCCGAGTTATATTCCAATTCCCATCCGGCGAGCCATGACACCAATCTGTTTAAAAAGTACAAAAAAAATCCTGTCCCTCTCCCTGGTGTCCAGTGGACCCCCCAACCCCTCATCCATTCACCACTGCCAGATTGACAGTGCCCACTCCACTCACTCCCCAGTAACCTGATCGAGGCACCAGCACTGCCCTCCACTCACCTCCATGGCCAGCAGCCCAACTGAGCATTTCAATGAATGAGCATGTGCTGTACAAGCATGCGCTCATTCATTGAAGCACTCAGTGTGGCCACCGGTCTTGGAGATGAGTGGAGGGCTGTGCCAGTGGCCCAATCAGGTTACTGGAGGGGAGAGCGGGGGGGGCGCTGTCAGTCTGATAGTGGTGACAAGGTGGGAGGGTAGGGAGTTCACTAGACACCAGGAAGAGGGATGAAATTGTTTTTTGGGGTATTTTTTTAAACAGATTGGTGTCATGGCTGGGCCGGGTGGGGATTGGAATATACAATAACTTAGAGGATCTTTAATTCAGCCACCAGGCCAGCTGGTGATTGGTAGGGGCAAGATTCTAATTCATTTGGGCTGGTGTGCAACCAGTGGGATTGAGGGGGACCACTAGACACCAGGGAGAGGGACGGGATTGTCTTTTTTGGTACTTTTTTTTTAACAGATTGGGGTCATGGCTGGGTCAGGGAATGGAATATAACTGAGGGGGGTTCTTTAATCCAGCCACCAGCCTGTGATCGGTGGGAGGGGGGCCACTAGACACCAGGGATATTCTACAGGCTAGTGAGTGTACGTGGGGGGTCCACAAGACAGCAGGGTTGGGAGTCTGAAATCAGTTGAATTGTGAAATTCCACTCACTGGTGGCAAAATTTCACACACAAGCAAAATTTTGCTGACTTGGGGGAATTTCACTGGCTCAGGAGTGAAATTTCGCTGGCATCAGGGCACAAAATGTTGCATTTTGCCCAGCAAAATATTTCTCAAAATGCAAAAATTCTGCAAAATATTTTGCCGAGTGAAATTTTCCAGTTTCACACAACACTAGTTTTGCCCACTATTCCTATGCAGCCATGTTAAGGAGTTATGATCTGTGACCACAGTGAACTCCCTCCCATACAGATATGGCTGCAGCTTCTGAATGGCCCACACTATCCCCAGACATTCCCTCTCCATTGTGGCATATGACTCTTCCCTGGGCAAATGGTTCCGGCTCAGGTATACTATGGGGTCTTCCTTCCCTTGCATTGTAACCTGGCTCAGGACGGCACCCTGCCTATGGTCTGAGGCACCCACATGTACTATAAACTTTTAGTCATAATTGGGGCTAGCAAGCAGTGGTGACCCACATAATGCCTCCTTCAACTGTTGGAAGGCAGACGTGCAATCCTTTTTCTAGAGAATTCTTTCAGGCATTCTCTTTTTCAATAGGTCTGTGAGGGGCTTGGCCACATCACTGTGGTGAGGGACAAACCTCCTGTAGTACCCGGTTGTTCCCAGACATGCCTTTACCTATTTCTTTGTGGCAGGGTGAACCAGGCCTGGATGGCCTCAACATTCTCTGGCCCTGGACAGATGGGTCCATGGCCCACCCAGTGCCCAAGGTAGGACACTTTAGCCATGCCTAGTTGGCATTTTTCCACTTTAATTGTCAGCCCTGCAGCCTTCGGTCTGTGGAACACTTCCCTCATGTGCCTGACGTGGTCCTCCCATGTCTGGCTGTAAATGGCGATATTGTCCATGTAAGTCAGTGCATATTTACCTGCCACAGCCAGGATGCGACCCACAAGCCTTTGGAAGGTTACAGGTGCATTCTTCATCCCAAATGGCATTATTCTGAATTTGAATAAGCCATATGGGGAGACAAAAGCAGACCTCTCCCTGGCTGCAGGGGTTAACGGCCCCTGCCAGTAGCCCTTCATCAGGTCAACTGTGGACAGGAACCAGACTCCACGCAGTTGTTCCAAGGTCTCATCCATTTTGTGCATTGGGTAGACATCAGACTCTGAATAGGTGTTGAGCCTCCGGTAGTTGATACAGAATTGTGTGGTACCATCCTTCTTGGGGATCAGGACTACAGGTGAAGGCCAGGGGCTACTGTACTCCTGAATCACTTCAAGGGCCAGCATCTCCCTGAGTTCTTCCAGCATGATCTTCTTAACTCCCTCAGGTGCCCTGTGTGGGGTCTGCCGCAGCAGAACCTGGGCCTCAGTGTCCACATGGTGTTCAGCCATTGTGGTGTACCCTAGATTCCATGTGAACATGTCTGCAAATTCTCACAGCATCCCCTCGTCTTCTCAGCCTGGGCCTGTGTCAGCTGCCCTGAGATGGTGAGGTTATTCACTGAGGATCTCTCCTAGGCCTCCCCAAGGAAGTCCACTAGGGAATCAGCCTCATTCCACTCCTCTGGTGCACTGCACATGGCGAGGATAATTTCCTACCTATCATAGTAATGCTTCATCATGTTCACATGATATACCCTCTGCCTGTGCCTTCTGTCAGGCAGCCCTACTATATAGTTAACATCACTCAGCTTCCTAATTATGGAGAATGGGACCTACCATGCTGCCCGCAGTTCATTGTGTCGACTGGGATGAGTACCATCACTTGCTGTTTGACTTCATACTCCCGAACTCTGGCCCCATGGTCATACCAAGCTTTCTGCTGCTGTCGTGCAGTGACTAAGTGCTCCTGGGCGAGCCCCATAAGCTCCTTAAGCCTGACCCTGAAATTTAAGACGTATCAAACAACAGACTCCCCTTGGGTGGCATGGTCACCTTTCCATTCATCCCTGCCTAAATATGGGGGCCCCTCACCCTGCGACCAAAAAGGAGCTCAGAGGGTGAGGGCCCAGTGGACTCCTGTGGGACTTTCCTTTATGAAGACAGAAGGTGGGCAAGTATTTGTCCCACTCCATTTTGTGCTGGTCAGAAAATGCCTTGAGCATAGTTTTAAAGGTCCCATTGGACCATTCAACCAGGCCATTTGTCTTGGGGTGATAGGGTGAAGCATGGGGCTGCTTCACACTGCACTTCTTCCAGAAACTGGTCATTAAAAATGACATGAAATTTGACCCCAGTCTGATAAGCTCTCCTAGGGAAATCCCTCTCAGCTAAAGATTACCAGAAGCTCATCAGCCACCTTTTCTGCCTCAATAGAGAACATGGCCACTGCCCCAGGATACCTGGTTGTGTAATCCCCCACAACCAGTATGTATCATTTGCCCGTGTGACTTGAGGTACTCAGGGGCCCCACTGTGTCCATGGCTACCCTCTTAAAGGGCTTATCGATAATAGGTAGGGTCACCAAAGCTGCCTTAACCTTGTCCCCAACCTTTCCAACCCACTGGCACTGTGGACAGGTCTGACAGTAATTTGCCACATCTGCGTACATGCTCAGTCAAAAGAAATTGTTGGCAAGCCACTTTTTTGTGCATTTAATAGTCAGGGGGTCTGAAAAAGGAATATCATGGGCAAGGGCCAGGAGCTGCTTTCTATAGTCTATGGGGACTACCAGCTGCTGGAGTACCTCTCCCTCTAGCCCCTTCTGTGGTGTACACTCCCTATACAATAGCCCATTTTCCCAATAAACTGACTTTTTAGTCCCTTTTGAGGGCTCAGCACTATTTGCTACCTCTCAGTTTTTGGAGGGTATGATCAGTAGTGGTGGGCAAAGTGGTCTCAATCCACTCTGCAAAGTGATTTGCGGAGCAAAGGTGGATTTGTGGAGTGCTCCACAATGCTAAGTGGAAAACTTCATGTTATGATGAGGGATGTGAAGTCCACTGAAAACTATCACTTCATTTTACTCCGCCTCCCCAGACTACTACTCCACCAAATTTAAGGCGAAGTGCATTGAAGACAATGCACTTTGCCTCACTTCACCTTGTTTTTGAGTTCTGAGGGAAAATTTTGCAGTGATTCATGGAATTTCAGGTCACATGGGCTCTATATTGATCTGCACCGCCTCAGTTCAGGGAAGCATGTGTAGGAAGGAGTAGGGGACAGTGTGCTCTGATAGCTGTCTATGATTGAAATCTTCTAAACGCTGTTAAAAAAGCATTTTTGCATTTTATTTTTGGGCTCCAATTTTAGTTCATCAATTGTAGGAAACCCTCCTGTGCTCATATCATTGAACATTTTTGTTTTTGTGTGGATTTTGAATGTTAATTTACAACATTGAGTGTGTGTAGTGAAAGACAGTGAAAGTGTGCTTGGGGGAAGGGCGTATCTGTAGGGACATTGCTTTCCATGGAATAACGGAGGTTTAAAGTGGAATCCTGATTGGTCCGCAGTATTTCGCCAAAATGGAAGTGAAGCGTTTGTTCACGGAGTGTCCG
The DNA here is from genome assembly GCA_016271365.2 of Neoceratodus forsteri. Taxonomy (NCBI): domain Eukaryota; kingdom Metazoa; phylum Chordata; order Ceratodontiformes; family Ceratodontidae; genus Neoceratodus; species Neoceratodus forsteri. The sequence goes on along the minus strand of CM057450.1, from coordinate 649,660,502 downwards.
TGAACTTAGCCCTTAAAAGCAAAACACAGCGTGGTTTCTTTCTCGTTGCCGCTTTCGCTTGCTCGCTGTGGTGTTGCTGCCTGCGGATTTCAGTGTTTCCTGCTGCCATCATCTTGATCAGAAATCGCACTGCCGGTAGGTTTGACTGCACAGTACTGTATATTTTGTTTATTTAGGGAGCCTATTAAATGGACGGCAGACTGGCGCACACTGACTGGGTGAAACGTCTTTTTTTACTATTGTCTATATATATTTACTCTCGCCTTCCTGCCGCTGGTTGCTGTGCCATGCAAGTAAGAGTTTAATATTTGGCACTATGATGCATGCATGATGCTGTGCTTCTTTTCTTTGTCCGTATGCCGCGTAATGTAATTAGTGAGGCGGCGGTGGAGGTACCATGTCAAACCCGCCAACAAAATCGCCGCTGTTGTTTATTTTATGAGTACTGGATTTTGTTAGTGTGACTACTAGGGTTCCCTGATGTGCTTGTGCTGTTACCTCGAGGAGCTGGGTGGACTGTTCAGCATGAGTCACTGGTTGCAAGTGCGGTTAAACGCATTTGTTTTATGAGCAACTTTTTTCAGGTCATTAATGTCCAGCAATATTTTGCCCAGTTTGGACATTATAGCCCCTAGGTCTGACAATGATTGGCTTGCCTGGCATCGTGGGTGGGACCCGATTTGTGAGCTGTGGCCATCCTGCATATGCTGGTGCTGCTAGGTTCTGCGGCTCCTTGCTGGGTAAGTAAATCCAGACAGCCCGTCTGGCTGGGGCCACCTCGTAGCACTCGTTAACTTTCTGGGACTTAGTGTAGGCTCTGTGGGCAATCAAACTGATTTTGGTGTTCACCTGTAGCAGGAGATCTCGGATTAATTCTGGTCTGAAATAAAATTGTTGCCTGATCTCTGGTCTGTTAGAAGGTCATCAGAATGCTCTCCATGGCTGGTTGCTCAAAGAATTACGCTGCCACCATCGTGCTGGCAGGATTCACCCCCGTTCCAACTGTTTACCAATGCACTGGTTATCTTTTCTTTGAACACTTTTTTTTGGTGGTTGTTTCCTTTATCTCAGCTTGCTGTTCCTTTCCAGAACCAGACTGAATTGATGGAGAAAACGGCTATTGAAAGAAAAATTCCACTGCAGGTTCTGCATAGGAAGACATGCTTTAGAACTGCTTTTTCAGATAATTAAATTGGGCAGTTACTCCTTTGCTGTCAGGGCTGCTGACTGACTAAACAAATTGCCTAAATCTCTGCTAAAGCTCCCTAATTTTGCCCTGTTCAAGATATTTCTGTGGTCACCTCTATTTGTTCTCTACAACTGTAACTGCTAATAACCTAACTGATGCTTGCCTGATGTGGACCCTGCCATGTTCTGTAATTGGCATTGTTGTTTGGTAATGTTTTGTGACTGAATTTTTTTGGAATTTGCTTGATGTACCATTTATGTATTTTATAGTATTTGCATCGATTACATTCCTCTGGAATTGTTTGAAGCTACTGCAATTGTTTCTTATTGTATTTTTTTTTGTCACTGACATGGAAGCTTTGTAAACGAGCCCCTGTGCTTAAAGGTGCTTTCTGAAATAACAGTAAAACAAACTGGCGGACTGGTGCACATGCAGGAGAAAAATGGTTCTGGCCTCTCGGGGAGGGGTGCACTGGCAGAGTGGCACAGAACCATTTTTTCCAGCATGTGCGCCAGTCTGCCGGGTCCATGCCTCACTCCATTGGTTTGTTGGTTGATGGTCAGCAGATGGGCAGGCTGGGCGGACTGGTTCACATGCAGGGAGAAATGGTTCTGGCCTCAGAGGGAGGGGTGAATGGGCAGAGTGGCACAGAACCATTTTTCCCAGCATGCATGCCAGTCTACCGGGTCCGTGCCACGCTCCATTGGTTTGTTGGTTGTACGAAAGAAATACAGTACAAAATGTGTCATTATCTGTGTGTCTATGTGTGTGTGTATGTGTGTGTCTGCGTACGTGTGTCTGTGTGTGCGTGCGTGTCTGTGTGCATGCGTGTGTGTGTCTGTGTGTGTGCGTGCGTGTGTGCCTGCACATGTCTGTGTATGCATGTGTGTGTCTGCGTGCATGCGTGTGTGTCTGTGCATATCTGTGTGTGTGTGTGTGTGTGTGTGTGTGTGTGTGTGTGTGTGTGTGCATGTAGAATAATAGACAGTCAGACAAAATAACTTTATTAAGCCACTTCAAACTAAATAATTTAATAAACCATGCCATGTCTAATCTGTGCCCTTCAAAACTGTCAACTGCAGATTTTCCTCCTTGGTTTCCTTGATCAATTGTGGAGGATGTAGGCATCGGATTACCTAGGGGGTAAACAAAGACAAGTTGATAAACTGTATAACTGCATGTAATAATCTTACCACTTAAGTTGGACTTTTGCAGGAATGTCTAATGGAATATTTTTGGAAGTGTTGGGGAACTACAGAGAATTGATAAGTTCTTAAAGGTGAACTACCCCCTTGCAGGCACTATATTAAAAAATAATCTTTGCACCAGAGTGATCACTGATCAGTGATCACTCAGGTGCAAAGATTATTGATCACTAAACTGGTGATTGGGTGCAAAGATCAATTTATTTCTGTTGACTGCGGGGGGGGTAGGGGAGATGAAGCCATGAACGACACAGTGGTTATGGGTGGCCTTGGGTGGCTGTACCTCTGCTGGTGGAACACCTTTCCTGAGTTTGAGCTCCGACATGAAAACTAAGAGGCTCCATTTTCATGAGGACAAGTTAGAATGTGCCCAATTTACTGTGGGTGCAATTCTGATTGGTTTATTGTCTGGTACAGATTGTTGATCTCTCCATTAGCATCCTCAATCCTCAATCAGTTTTGGATTTGTTTTAATTGGATGCACTTTGTTTATATATAATAATTAATAAACCAATCCAGGCAGCTAGATGTTAGGGACTGAACCGACGGAGTCCACCTTGGCGTCCGTGGTTCGGGCGACCCACGCCTGAGCTCTGTCAAGCTTTGGTACATGGCATTGGGTGAGTACTGTCATTCTGCCTCTGCTGCCATCACGCCTGAGGGGTGGGGGCTGCACTTGCTGCCGTCACACCTGAGGGGTGGGGACTGCACTTGCTGCTGTCACTCCTGAGGGGTGGGGGCTGCACTTGCTACCATCACACCTGAGGGGTGGGGGCTGCACCTGCTGCCGTCATGCCTGGGGGTTGGGGCTGCACTTGCTGCCGTCACACCTGAGGGGTGGGGGCTGCACTTGCTGCCATCACTCCTGAGGGGTGGGGGCTGCACTTGCTACCATCACGCCTGAGGGGTGGGGGCTGCACCTGCTGCCGTCACGCCTGAGGGGTGGGGGCTGCACTTTCTGCCGTCACACCTGAGGGGTGGGGGCTGCACTTGCTGCCGTCACTCCTGAGGGGTGGGGGCTGCACTTGCTACCATCATGCCTGAGGGGTGGGGGCTGCACTTGCTGCCGTCACGCCTGAGGGGTGGGGGCTGCACTTGCTGCCGTCACGCCTGAGGGGTGGGGGCTGCACTTGCTGCCATCACGCCTGAGGGGTGGGGGCTGCACTTGCTGCCGTCATGCCTGAGGGGTGGGGGCTGCAGTGCTGCTGCTGTCTAACCTGAAGAATTGTCAAAAGACTGCTGTTTCCATCTTGCTGGGAGTCTGTGAAGTCTTCAGAAACACCTCCATGCCTGTGCACTGCTACAAATTCATGCTGATGTTGAACCACCTGCCAGCACTGCTACCAGCACCTCATGCAGTCATGCTGCTTATTCCTTTGCGCCACTCTTCAAGTAAGTAGGTGTGGTGTTGGTGGCAAGCTGTGATTGGAGAATGCATTGATGAGGATGAGGATGTGGATGATGATCTTTTAAACAGTTATGTGTACATTTTCTGTGGGCCACATGTAAACATTTCAATTATGATTTCAGGCCTTGAAGTGCTGTTGGACGGATCTGCTGCAAGTGTATCCAAGACCACCGTAAAAGGTACAGTTTGCTTTCTTTTGCCCACTAGTGGGTCTTCCATGCTAAAATTGTGACAGCTTTGTTGGTGTTGCAGAACTATTACTTACTATGTTTTTTTTTTGTAGGTCAATCTGTGAAAGTGGTGTAAGTGATCTGCTGCTTTGTCACTTTTAGTTCTTTGGAAATATCGCATCATTACACCATCAAGATGGCAACACCACCACCACGAAAGATGGCCAAAATCTCCAGCATTACAGTGAAAGACCGTGCACTACAGTTCAAGGCAATGGGAATGTATGAAGATGGAGGGAAAATGTTCTGCCGGTTTTGTGCCCATCCAGTGGACCACATCCGGAAGGATACCGTTGTAGACCACTGCAACAGCAAGAAGCATTTAAAAAACACGAGCCAGAAAGAGAAAAGTGAGAACAGACAGGTAACATTACAAATGAGTTTCAACGCCACCACTTCTGCTGCTGCTTCAAGGAAAGAAACAGTTCTCGACACATTGAGGGCTTGGTGTGGGGCCAATATTCCAATTGAGAAACTTGATCAACCCTGCCTCAGAGACTGGATGGGAAAGTATATTAAGAGCATAGGTGCACTTCCAAAGGCAGACACTCTCCGTCAGAACTACCTGCCAAAACTGAAGAATGAGATAGAGAGTCAATTCGCCAACAGAGAAAGGAAGAGCATCACAGTAATGTGTGATGAATCCACAGATTCAGATGCTCGGTGTGTACTGAACATTGTTTTTGTTATCGATGGTGGGAATCTTACATTGCAAATTCCATGGAGTTGGTCGCAGCGAACCATTCAACTGTTGCAAGCCATTTTAAAACTCTGCAGAAATATGAGGTGGAGATGGAGAAGTTGTGGGTTTTGTCACTGACAATGCCAGATACATGATTAAATGTTTCAATGATGCATTACAGGGAGTTATTGGGGACCATGTCATCCATGTCGGTTGCTGGGCACATGTCCTGTCACTTGTAGGTGACACATGGATCGACCATTTTGAATTAGTGAACAAACTGGTTGCTCAGATTAAATCGTGTTCCAGCAGTCCCCAAATGAAAAAGGAGTACCTGGCATTCATCACAGAGTTGGGGTGGAGAGCAGCACTTACCTCCTGTCCCAGTACTGACACGCAGGAACACATGGTTTGAGGCCGTGGAAATACCATGCCACCCACTTGCAATATTTACTAGATTTCTTGCAGGAAGACCAGAATGATGCAAATTCATTGAAATCGCTACGCAACTTATTTACCGAATGGATGGGAGAGCTCCAAATTCAGACTACATTTATTGCAGAAAATAGTATGGACATAATAGAGACAATACACATGCTGCAATTGAAAGATAAACCACTGGCTGTGTCTATCTACGATACACTAATGGCAATCAAGAACAGATTTGAGGCTGGTGTGTTAAAGACCGATGGCTTTGGAGAGAGAACTGATGAGCAGCTTCATCAGCTTCGAGGCCGGGCCAAGCAGGATCAAGTTTTGGTATTTCAAAAAGCTTTCAGTGTAGCGCTAAACAAACTCAGCAAGCATATGGGGTCAAATCCTTCGCTACAGTTTTTCAAGGCATGTCGCATACTAGACCCATTCAATCTGCCTAAACTGAACAAGGACTACAATCAATATGCAGAGGACATTCCAATGTTTGGACTTCACAATACAGCAGCTTTGAAAAAGGATTGGGATCTCTACATAAGACAAGACCTCAGTGACTTGCCAGGAAAGTTGGACTTTGATCTGGGTCAGTACTGGAAGTCTGTGGAGCCTCAGCTACCAGTGCTGGCTAGAACTGCCCAGCAGGCAATTTGGGTCCCAGTGTCCAGTGCTGAAGTTGAAAGGTCATTTTCTGTATATGGTCAGATCCATACGGATCAAAGAAGAAACCTGTAGGTGGACAATTTGGCGACTGTTTTCAATGTTAATGTTCAATAAATAGGGTACTTTATGTATTGGTTGCCACTGCTTAGCTGTTTTTGTTAGTTAACAAAATGTTCAATTAAATTGTAAGGGCTTTAGAGTAACTGATTCTTTTGCACAGTTTACTTTGTTTCATGTTTTGCACATTTTAATGTATGTGGATTTTAGTCCAAAATGTTAGTTTTCTCCACTGTTTCTGCACTTTTACTATTTTTATATACATTTTAAATGTTATTTCTTACAGTATTTGGTTTATCCTTATCGTATTTAATTTTTTGCTGATTATAAATTTTGCACATTTTAATGTATATGCTTTTGGACTGTTTCTACTTTTTGCACCACTTTCTGCACATTTATAAACTAAATTTTATTTAATTTAGCTTGTCTCTTTTTATTTAAGTACCTGGTGACATGAAAAGGCATACAGAGCCAGCACTGGCAATGTCCTATGCTCCTTTCCATAATGGAGTATTGACACAGTACAAAATAGGTACATTCAGCCAGGATTTATTTAGGTGTGGTGGCATACTTGCAGTGTTTGTTTTCAGGGCTGACTATATTCACTGTGTTGGAGGAGCTGGAAGTATTGGTGGTGCTGCCACCATCACCTCTGAGGGAAGGGGACCACAGTGCTGATTCACTGCCATCACACCTGAGGGATGGTGAACGTAGTACTGTTGCTGTCACACCTGCAGGTTGGGAGACTGCAGTGCTGCTGCTTCTGTCACACCGGAGGTATGGGAGGGCAGTAGTGTTGTTGCTACTACTGAACCTGAAGGATGTGAGCCATAGTGCTGCTGCTGCTATCACATTTTGTACCTACAATAACTTTAATTGGTACAAGGATGGATAGATGTATTAATAGTGGAGGTAAAAATTGCTAAAATGCATGTTAACACAGTTAAAAATTGTTAAATAAAGTGCACAAAACAAAACACCGGTAAAAACGGATTTTGGCTTGGCAGACACCGGTGGCAATACCGGTTTTTACTATGTGCAAAACGGAATTTGCCCTTTCGCAATCACGGTAAACCAGTGTCCCTGCGTATCTGTGGTGTAGGTAGATTTAAGTTGGAGAAATAGTGATTTCTTTGTTTTTTGGTTATATTTTTGTTATATGACTGACTGTGTTAAGGCACACAGTAATATTGTCAGTAATAGTTGAAATTTTCTTGCTGTTTGTTGTGTGGATCTGGTGCAGCAGTTCATAATTTCCAGCTGTTTACATTACAATACGTGGCATATTACTGAACTTTTGCATTTGCTATGCATTACTCATTCAGCATTGTAGACAAAGGGCCGGATATTCAAACTGCGCTATTTTGTAGCACAAGCCCTTGCACTGCACAAAATAGTTGTGCTGGGGTGTGGCCGAGGCGATATTCAAAGGAGTTGCTATTGGACAGCTCCTGCACGAATATCACTCGACCACAGCCACTAATGCGTAGCGAGTGGAACTTGCGCCACTGCAAGTGGTCAGAGGGCAGCATTCAAGTTGCTGTGGCGCAAGTACCATTGCGCCATGCGTAAATTTCTGATATTCAAAAGGTGACATGCAAATGGGGACATAATTCATGCAAGGCACAGGGGGGGCCATTTGCATCTGCTTATGGCCCCATTTGCATTACATTAGCATGAAGGTGCACCGATCCCCAAGGACTTGCGCCTGGCACCCTGCCAGGCAGCAGCCATCGAGGACCGATGCCGCCGCAGCCCGATCGTGGGCAAATGTGTAAGAAATCTCCCCACCCCCTGACTGGCCCGATTGTGAGCAAAAGCATAAAACTCCTCCCTCCCCCTGACTGGCCCACTCACGGGCAAAAGCTGAAATAACCCCCACCAGCCCGATCACGGGCAGCAAAGTGTGCCCTCCCGAACATATCCCTGGTGGTCCAGTGGACAGCTAAGCCCCAATCGTGGGCTGAATATGTTTGAACCCCCAGAACATATCCCTGGTGTCCAGTGGACTACTAAGCCCAATCGAGGGCTGCATCATGTTACGATACCCCCAAGACCATATCCCTGGTGATCTAGTGTCCCCCCACCCCACCCACCCATGAAGCCCCACCACCGCTCCCGCAGCCAGCGGTGGCAGCATCCCACCACCTGCCGCCGCCGATTGACTGCTCGGTAGGGCTGCACGCCCATTGGTGCAGAGCAAGAGCCAATGACATGCAAACCCATACCGCATAAGGCAGTCCAGATATGTGAATGAATGAATGATACGCCTGGGGTTTCAACATATTCAGCCCGCGATCGGCTTAGCGGTCCACTGGACCACCATGGATGTGTTCTGGGGGACACTTTGCAGCCAGCGATCGGGCTGGTGGGGGGTGTTAAGCGTTGCCCATGATTGGGCCAGTCGGGAGAGGTTTTTACACTTTGCCCATGATCAGGCTGCAGGGGGCACAGGGAGTAGGTTGAGGCCAGCCACAGATGGCAGCTGCTGTGTTGTGCCCTGCAATGTGGCAGCTCACCTGTGGGTGGCCCTCAACTTACTCCTTTTTTGGCTCAAGTTGTGCAGGTGCAGGTTGGGGTTGCGCCAGAAATTTCTGCAGCTCTGCTGAATATTGGGTTGTGCAGTTTATGCATGTTTCCTCCTCTCCAGTTCAGCATGCATTCATTAGCATTCGCTGTTGCTCAGCATGTTTTCAGTGGCACAACTGCCTCCTGCTGAATATCGCAGAATGGGCAATTTCAGACTTGCGCAGGTGCAACCCCTATTGCGCATGGCGCAACCCTTTTGAATATCCCACCCAAACTTCTGTGTGTGTGTGTGTGTGTGTGTGTGTGTGTGTGTGTGTGAATGTGTGTGTGGTGTTGCGTGACATCAAATAATATACCTTTTATTGTGCCACAGAGTAATGTAATTGCAGGTGCAGCAGTGTGAACCTGCTATCCACTGCAGCTGCCTGATTTTGTACTGCAATCGTGGTATCTGTTCTTTGTTTTATTGCTTGTACTGCTGTACAAATCTGCACTGCAGTCAGTGCTCCCCCCCACCCCATGTGCAAAAGGAATTTTTTACCAGATTGGATTGTTTTTGTGACCTCATCAGCACCACTGGTTACTGAAGTTGTTTTCATTGCATGACAGACTAGTCTCTTATCTGCTGCTGAAGCTACTGTAGTTTTTTTGGCTTCACATTCAGCGTCCCCCCAATCAGAGAGTGAACATATCAAAATCTGAATTTGGTTATAGTATTGTGGTTGATCCCCCAAAATGCCTGCAAAGAGATGTACAAGCAAAGCTGTTTCTCGCCGTGGCAATACTGGCACTAAGATAGTCTCTGGCATGATAGTAGTATGCAGACACAGAAGTGCATTGCTGATGTGAGGAAAGGTAATTCTCCTGCAATGTTTCTTATAGCCCAATCAGTAGCTTCACTCATAGTTGGAGAAGATGATGTTTTCCCAGCCAGTGGTGTTAGTGTTACTGGTGTTAGTGGTGGTGGTAGTATTAGTATTGTTGCATCAAGTTCTAATTCCGACCAGTGTACCATATCCAAAAATATTGAGTGTGAAGCAGTGTAAGTGAGTGGCAGCATAGATAATGTCATACTTCCCAGTAACATCCCAGTAACTGAACCTGAGGATTTTGATAATCATATCAACGATAGCATATAATGTGATATTCCATCCACCGTGACATTTAATGTCATGCATTTTCCATGCAGTGATTCACAGTGTGGTGAAAAAATATCAGGTGATGGTGGTGTAGATGCTGATGATGAATGTGATGATGACGATGATGTTGCTGTTGTTGCAACATGCAGTCCACATGCTAGCATCCAAGCAGAAGATGTGGATGTGCATGACATTGATGAATATGATGATGATGTAATTGACCCCAGTGGGAACTGGAAAAAAAGAAATTCAAAGTGGCTGTGTCTGAGTCTGTTTGCAGGAATCCCCCCATAAAAACTTGTGATCTACTGGTTTTAGTTGATGATGATGACCCAGTAATAAATATGATAGGTAGTCATGGTGGTCAGTTGCAGTCCAAGTGTGCAGTGCCTGAAACGTCACATTCTTCCCCACTTCAGTGCTTAAAATAGCGGACTTAAATAAGCCACATCATGGGCATGGTGAAAGCAGAGCATCACAATCCCATGTTTGGGATTTTTTTTGTTCGAGATGCAAATGATGTGTCAGTTACAATCTGCCAGGTTTGCCATGCGCATGTGAGTCGAGGTAAAAAGGGGAACCATCGGGGCACAGGAGGGCAGCACACATATCTTAAGAATAAGCACTTGGCACTGTGGACCCAGCACAAACTGGCAGCTAATACCACAGTGGGGTGTTAACCCTTGTCACCGGCAACCATAGCGAGCATGTTATCCCCTTCCATGACTGTTAAGTCCACTAGTAAATTAAACGTGTGCAGTAGTGAGGTAATAAGAGCAGAGGATTACTACAGGCATGATGAGGTGGAGGACCATAATGGCTTTGAAATGTTGTCCAGTGCTGGTGAGAGTAGCAGTTTTTGTGGTGGTGGTGGTGGTGCTGAATGCAGTATGTCTAGTGCAAGTGGTACATCAACCCCAGTTAGCAATTCTGGCAAAATAACTGCATTTCTGGGTTTGTCATCATCACCCGTGCAACCGTCTTCATCAAATGTCCGCACTCCACCCCCTGCCAATGCCATTCGTCACAGAGCACAACCATTTGTGATCACACCCTGTGTAAAACGTTTAAGTCAGCCCATGTTACCGAGAGTTTTTATGCATAAGCTGAAGTACTCCCCGAATCATACAGTGTCACGTGAACTTAATGCTGCTGTAGCAGAAATGCTGACAATTGATATTTTGCCCTTCTCCTTTGTGGAGAATTCTGGGTTCCGGCGGTTTGCTGCACTTGCCTGTCCAAAATGGAAAGTCCCATCCAGGACATACTTTTCTACCTGTGCTGTCCCTAAGTTGTTCTGCACTGTGTCCGACTCAGTAAGACATGCCCTTCAACATTCCTCCTCTCTATTCATCCATTTAAGTATGGATATGTGGACAAGGGGCAAAACAGCGGGGAGTTCATATTTGTGTATAACTTCACACTGGGCACAGGTGCTGGGGGTTGTTTGTGATGTTGGTAGTGTGAATAATCAGTGCAGTAAGGTGGATTGTCACAGTAGCAATCTTCTAGAAATTCGACAGCATGCAATGACTGCTATGCACAATGTGACTTGTTCACACACTGGTGAGAACATGTTGGACATGGTACTGAGTGAAATTGACAAATGGCTAAACCTTCTGTCCCTGAAAGCTGGGTTCATAGCAAGTGACAATGGGTCAAATGTGGTGAAATGCATCACGAATGGTGTTTTTTTTGGTGTTCCATGCTTGGCCCACTGTTTAAATCTTGTGGTGCAGGAGTTTCTGCAGCACTTTAATGTAAAGGAAATGCTGACCGTTGCGCGACGTATCTGCTCTCACTTTTCAAGATCTGAAAAAGGCCCATGACCAACTGCAGCCATTGCAGATACAAAACAGCCTGCCTTAGCACCGCTTGAAGCTGGAAGTTGTCACCCAATGGAACTCTACTTTATACATGGCAGAGAGGTTGCATGAACAATACAAAGCCATCTCAGAATATCTTGTGATGCACACTAGCCGTCACAGTTCTGGGGCCTCCATGTCTATGATGACTGAACAGTGGCACCTCATGGACTCTAATAACAATTTTGTGGCCTTTTGAACATGCCACACAGGCAATGAGTGGCAAGTTTGCCTCTATTAGCCAATCAGTTCTACTGCTGCGGGTGCTGAGGCAAACATTGGTGAATGTACAGCATAGCCTTGATGTTGCCGGAGATGGTGGTAGCAGTATGTTGCTGCAACACATGCTGACAGTATTCGACCAGAATCATCACATTGTGAGCATTCAGCATAGTGACAACTTTGCCATAGCAACAATGCTGGACCCACGATACAAATGTGGAATTGCATCATTACTGGAGGGAGGGCCTGAACAGGTAAAAAATATCAGTGGTCAACTAGTGCACTTGGTTCATGGGGCACAGAAGTCACGTGCCAAGGTCAGCAAACCTCAGCATCATAATCCAGCTGAAGGTGTACCTGGAGGATCATGAAGCATATCCTGCAAGGGGAAGGGGACTGCAGTTCCAGGTGGTCTGTCATCCAAAGTGGCTGGTGTCAACCTGCTTTGGGAGGCTTTGTCCCAAGTGGGTATTTGTGAGATAAATGATTCCAGAGAACAGGATGATGCATTAACAACTGGACTTAGTGCGGCACAGAGAACGGTTGAGTCATATTTGTCTGAAAACAATAATCTGACAATAACTGAAGATCCTCTTTTGTACAGGAGTAGAAAGGTAAGTGAATGGCCAGAGCTGACTGCAGTGGCACTGAAGTATCTCACATGTCCACCCTCCAGTGTAAATGCTGAGAGGGTATTCAGCTCAGCAGGTGCAATAGTCAGGGATCATTGGACAAACCTGTCTCCTGCAAATGTTAGTTTGTTAACATTCATTAAAATGAATGAGAGGCACATACCAGCACAGACTGCAACCTCGGTATTCGTACCCCAGTCTACTCATGGTGGTTTTGGTGATGTGGAAATGGACCATCCTGGTGACATTGGCAGTGGCTACCTGAAACGGCATACCACTGATGTAGATGACACAATGGAGAAAGAATTTCCCAGTGGTCAGACTTCACTTCAAAGACTTACCAAACTTGGAGATACCGAAACTCGGGATTGTTGACCCTAAACATACACATTCTGATATTTTCATAGAAAATAATGAGGGATTTAAATTAAAAAATATTAAGGTACAGGATGTAGCCAAAGAATTAAAGAATTTGAAAATATCAAAGCGAGCAGGTACAGATGGTATTGACCCCAGATTTTTGAAATTAGGCTTTGATATTATAGCCCCCATAGTTACTTACTTTTATAATTGGAGTGTACATTCTTCTTTTGTTCCTGATCATTGGAAAATAGGTGAAATCAATCCTATTCATAAGGATGGTGACCTTACAGCTCCCTACAATTATAGACCTATTACTTTGCTCCTAATTTTGTCAAAGGCATTGGAAAAGCTGATAAATAATTAGCTTAGACATCACCTTGACCAAATGGGGTTACTAACTAATTGTCAGCATGGATTTAGAGAAGGTAGATCCACAAATACCGCCCTACTTGACTTTGGTAATTTGGTGGCAACATCACTGAACCAGGGCAGGCATACTGGAGCAGTATTTGTGGATCTAAGTAAAGCCTTTATTTGACTTGGTTCATCATGAAACCCTTCTGCACAGACTGCAGAATATTGGGATGCAACAAGAGACTTTGCAATGGTTTAGATCTTATTTATCAAACCGTAAGCAAAGGGTGGTCTGTGGTGCTGCTGTCTTAAGTCTCCTGGATTTACATCGAGGTGCACCTCAGGACTCTATTTTGGGCCCTGTGTTATTTAATATCTATATAAATAGTCTTGTAAATCATGTAACTAGTACTGATGTCAGACTTTATGCAGATGACATAGTACTGGTTGCATCTGCAGACAATCCCAGAGACCTGAGACAGCGGATCCAAACAGATTTCTCCAATATTGAGACTTGGTAAGAGACTCTGGTCTCTTAATGAGTACTGGAAAGACGCTGAGTATGATTTTTTCTGTGGGACCACATGTAAAAAAAGATCTCATTGATTTGCAGATTAATTTTTTGGATGGGGCTATGGTTCAGAAAGTATATACTTATAAATATTTGGGGGTTCTTGTTCATTATCATTTTTCTTTTTCTGAACATACTTTGTCACAGATAAAAAAAGTGAACTAAAGATTGGGAGCTTTAAGAAGGGTGTCAGGGTGTTTGACTAAGGAAATTAAGATTAAATTGGTAAAACAATTGTTGTTGCCTGTACTTGATTATGGATTCCCATTATACATGCATTCCTATCAAAATTGTTTAAATAAATTAGATCAGACTTATTATAGATTGGGGAATTACATCCTAAAAAATAAATTCCGAGTCCATCAATGCTTAGTTTACCAGGAACTTGACTGGTTACATCCGATAGCTCGAAGAAAGTTTTTATGGTTAGTGATACGTCATGGTTTAATTCATTCTAAAACACATTCTTTAAATCATTTAATATGTTTGAATTCTAACTCAACATGTTTAGATAGGTTAAGGAAAACAACTAGAAAATTGCCCACGATTCAAATTTTAAATCGGATGGGGGATATAGTTCTCCAGAATAGTTTAGCAAAGATTTGGAATGAATTATCTTTTCATATAACTGAGATTTCTGATTTGCACATGTTTAAACTTGAATTATATGATTATTTAAATGTTTGTTGTAGTTGCTTTTAGGTCAAATGTGATTTTGTATCGTGTGTATTTATTTATTGTTTTGTTTTGTTGTTGTACTTATGTTTTACAGGAATTTGTTGTAAATGGGAATTTCAATCTCCAACAAACTAACCTGTATAAAAATAAATTTTTAAACAAACAAACAAACAACAAACAAACTTCAGACATAGATGACTGTGAGGGAAGCTTTCTTTATGAGGATGATGATGTGGTTAATGTTGACAGGTTTTAATTGAAGTTGTTAAAAGGCAGTATGCCACCCCAGACCACCACCACCGGGACTGCTGTTAGCCACTGCCACCACTGAGCCTGAGTCTTTCTGCCCCCCAGACCACCACCATTGGGACTGCTGTTAGCCACTGCCACCACTGAGCCTGAGTCTGTCCAGACCACCACATCCATCAGCCAAAGACACAAAGCTTCTTAATATTTAAACTTTAAAGTGAGTATGTGTACTCATGTTTGTTATGCTGCTTCACTTCCCTTTAGTTGTATGTTTTGTTTTCAGTAGTTTTTCAGAGCTGCAATGGTAAAACACATATGGTACACTTATTTTGTTTCTTTTACAGGTTAACAAAAAGTGTCTCCATCGCTAAAACTCAGTGGGAATGGTACTACAGCTGTACCGTACAGAGAGGAACCGATGGAATATCCATGTGAAATCCATTCTGGTTAGCATGAAGATTTGATTTCATCCATTTCATTGATTTAGAAAAACTGCAGCAAATATTGCACACAGGTTGTGTTAGTTGACAAGATGTGGGTTTCAATGTAACTTGGCTTGAGATTTAGAATCAGGGAGGGACAAATAACAATTAAGTTGTAAGAAGTCATTCATTTCTTTTTTTAGGAAACTTCCAGATGCTTTGTTATTCTGTCAAAGTGGCCTTATCCAAAAAAGTTCTTCAACATCAGGCACCCCCATCCCCTGGGCTTGGGCAGACATGCAACATGCAGAAGTTGTTTCATTAGATGACCATGACCATCATTAACAACAACCGTACTCCAGAAGGATGCAGATGAAATCTGTGAAGAAGTAACAAAATAAGAAACCATTACAGACAAACCCGCAAATATGATTCACCCCCACACCCCCAAAAAAACACTTACCTTCATGTGCTTGAGAGTTATCCATTTCCAACTTCAATGCAAAAAATTCTCATTGAGCACTGGAATGTGCACACCAACAGTTTCTGTGACCTGTGATGCAGAACAATACCATGAGTACATGTCCATGTCAACCCCCCTCCTCACCTACAAAATACACAAACATATATCTATATATATAGCTACTCACCAAGGCTACTATTAGTGTACAGCCAAAGGGCACCATTCAATCCAGTTGAGATGATCACATTGCATTTGCTTGAATCGCCTCGCAGAACACATTGGACTAGCAACAGGACGCTCATGGTCATCATTTTATACTGGGGGACTTTGTATGTGCTGAAACAGTCTCATTTCACTGTGTTACCACTTGTCAATTTTCTACACACAAGGAGGATGTATTTTGGGCCTGCAGAAAAAATCTGGGGTAACTCTGTGCCACCACTGCACACATGACTGAGTGCACCATTAATTCTGGGGGACTTTGTATGTGCTGAAACACTCCCATTTCACTGTGTTACCACTTGTCAATTTTCTGCACACAAGGAGGATGCATTTTGGGCCTGCAGAAAAAATCTGGGGACTCTGTGCCACTTTTGTGTGTTGTGTGATTGTTGTGAGCTCATGCTGTCATGCTGACATTATCAATTAAAGCAGCATTGCAAGAATGTCATGACCATTTTGAACTGTACTTTTTTATGCTACTTTACATTGCCACAACCACTAGTTTCCTCCAAGTTGTGACTTGAATGATATGTTTCTTTTCACAATTTATGTCTGCTTTACTTCGTTGACTACTTTTTTCATGTATGAAAAAAAAATAGCACACCTTCCAATATTGTTCTGACCAGGTTTGTATTTATTTGCAGCTGCTTTTCAATAAATATTGTTTTGTGGTGTCATAACATTGCCTGCTGCATAACTGTTAATTAACAACAGAAGTGATATATAACAACTAACTGATGTGATGGAGAAAAGCAGAGAAAAACAATGACAAAGACCTGGTCAGCACCAATTTAAAAGGAATGCTCCTTTCATTATTTCACACATGAAAAAAGGTAGTACAGCAGACTCAACTACTGCAAATTCTCATATCATTCCAGTCAGTCAGGATGTAAGTAAAGGAAGTTGTAACATAGCATTAAAAAATATAGGTCAGATTTCTCAACAGATTGTTGTGCTGCTGCTTTACAGAAATTCACCACATTACATAGTTGTGGTGATGCACATAACCTAATATGTGGGGGCCTTACTCCCACTGGAATATTTCTTGCTCCACAGAGTGCAATATATTTCTGTGAAAACCGCACATAATTCATTACAGGATGTCATATGAAAGAGGAATTACTGCTCAGAAAAGCCACCCACATTCTGCCCCATTTTCTCAGCAACGTTAGGACGTGATGCCAGGGGAGTGCAGGTGCATGCTCCACTATAGTGAATGTCTGGCAGCTATTCCAATGTTTCATTATGTTATAAGGTTCACTTTGTGGTGAAATGTGGGAACGTTTCCACTAACAAGGCTCTCCTTACTGGAAACGTGCCCACACGTTTCACCACATACTGACCATTATAACATAAAGAAACATTCAGAAAGCTGCCAGACAATTGGATATTCACTGTAATGGAGGACACATCCCGCACTCTCCCTGGCATCACGTCCTAACATTGCTGAGAAGGGAGGCAGAATGTGGGCAGCTTTTCAGAACGGGAATTCCTCCATCATGTGACACGAAATTATGGGCGGTTTTCACAGAAATGTATTGCACTATGTGTCGCAAGAAAGATTCCCCTGGAAGGGAAAATGTGTATTGTTAACAACAAAGAAAAAACATACAAAAACAATATAACACAGTAGTGGGGTGGGGGAGTCCAAAAAACAATCCCTTACTGTGGCCATGGGATGCCTTGGTGGTCCAGCAGCAGATGCATCATTATATATATCTCCTGCTGCTGTTCTTGTATTGTGTCAACCTTTTAATTTTTTTTTTTTAATTTAGTTGTTTAACCAGGTATAGCACACTAAGCTGAAAGCTTTTTTTACAGAAGCGACCTGGGAACACAAGGAGGTTAAGTGACTTGCTCAGGGTCATACAGTATGCAAGTGGAAGCTGTGGGATTCAAACCCAGGTCTAGTCTGCTGGATGTCACCAGATTTGCAGCTCAGAGCCTTAGACCACTGTGCTATACTGCTACCTGCTGCTACAAAGCACCAACCCTCTGATCATTCTCTTCCAGAGCCACCCACACCAGGGCGAAAGTTGGCCTCTGTTGCAGGATCTGTGGTGGGGTCCACTCCAGGTGGAAATCCAGGTAGTAGTTGTGGTGGTGGAGAGGGTGGTGCTGGTGGCTGTGGTGGTGGAGGTGGTGGTGGAGCAGCTGCTGTACTGGCCCTCCTTCTGCTGCGGCAGTGACTGCAAGGCACAACTTCAACCCCAGCTGCACCCTAGGCCACTGCCACAGAAGGGCCAGCAGGTGGATGCCTGGCCTCTTCCGTGGCAGCCTGCCACTCTGCCTTGTGGTGGTTGAGCATGTGGGTGCGCTGGCCACTGGTCCCCAAATGTGTCCCCCAGGGGCCACAGCACACCAGCACACCACACAGATGGCACACCATGACTGTGCTGTCTCCCCCCACAGAGTTAAAAAAACTCCCACACTGGGGAGCTGCGGGGGAACCAGACACAGTCCTCACACCACCTAGATTTTCCAGGGGCACCTCCTGTGGCTGTGGAGGTGGTGGAGGGGGTGCTGCTGGAGCCCCTACAGCTGCTACCGTTGGTGGTAGTAGTAGCGGAGAAGGTGGACACACAGCAGCCACCGGTGGCACTGATGTTGCTGCTGCTGTTGCTTCCACATGGGGGGAAGCAACACCCAGGAATTGGGAGTGGTCCAGCATGACACGACCAACCCCACGTGTCCGCACTTCCCTCCTCTGACTGTGCCCATGGGCCAGCAACTCGTCTTCTCCAGGGTCCATCCTACCTTCACACTGACACAAGTCCCCGGGGCTGACACACACACAGACACACACTGACACTGACACACACAGTCACACACACACAAAACAAAACTTATAAAAGAAATTCACTAACAAAAAAACAATCACAAACATAATACAAAAACTAAATAAAGATATAGCTTTTAAAAAAGCTGTTGGCTTTCTTCACTCAGTGTCAGTCAAGCACTTTCAGTCACTGCTACTCTCCTGTCCTCTACACAAAGCCTTCTCCCTCTACGAATGCAAAGGAGAAAGTGAAACTGCTTCTCTGACCCACTTCCTTCCTGCCTGGCTAAAGCATGTGACTTACAGTACTGTGAGCCATGTGATATGTTGGGGGGCTGCCTATTTACTTCTCACTTCACCTAATTTTGCGTTAAGGCATAATGCCAATGCGAAGTAGTAATAATAACGCGAAGTGAGCACTTTGCAGTGCCCACTTTGTGTTGTGCTCCGCCATTGAGAAATGGCCACTTTGTGTTCACTTCACCGGCAGATTAAAAAGTCACTGCATCTCTAGTGATCAGCTTGCTGTGCCCTGCCCAACTCCTCCAGTCAGACCTTCCCCAGTTTCCCTTCAGGAGGAAAGCTGCCCCTGGTGGCAACTTCCTCTTCTTGCAGCTGGGGCTCAGGGCTGCTACTCCTAACTAGCTCTTCACCCACACTAGCCACTTCCTCAACTGCTGAGGGATGGGTTTGCACAGGCTGTGTCCCCCCCCCAGAAGCTTTCCCTTTAGCCTGTTTATGAGTAGTAACATATACCAGCTTTTTCCTGTGATCAAAATCATTCCCCATGATTACATCCACAGGAAGGTCAGGTAAAATGCCCACCTCCTATACCCCATGGCCACCCTCCCTGCTCAAGGAGACCCAAGCCATTGGCACTTGGACCACTAGACCTGTGACTCCCCAAACCTTGCAGAACTGCTCTGACAGAAGCTGATCCACCTGGATCAGATCCTGCCTTACCATGGAGATGGAGGCACCAGTGTCCCTCAATCCCTGTGTTACTGTCCCTTAGACTAGAATAGGGTGCATATGCTTGGTGGAGTTTGGTGGTACTACAGTGTGTGTGTGTGTGTGTGTGTGTGTGTGTGTGTGTGTGTGTGTGTGCAGTTTACCAATGGTGGTGCACTGTCTTGGTCACCTCCTCCCTTAGGCTTTTTCCCTTTACTCCTGTTTTTAGGGCAGTCATAGGATAGATGCTCCACTTTCTGGCAAATTCATCATTCCTTTGCCCCTGGCTCATTGTTTCCCTTAGGACTGGTGGGTTCTCTTTTAGGCTTGGGTGCAGGCTGGTTTCCATTAGGCTTCCCTCCCCGGGTCCCCTTAAAACCATGTGATGTCACACCCCATAGTTCTTATGCTGCAAATGTGGTCTGCTGGCAACATACAAATCAGCACTTTCTGCTGCCTCCTTTGCGAAGTTGCATGCCCGGTCCAGTAGCCAAATGCGCAGGTCATCAGGTGCAATTTTAAGAAACTGTTGCCTTATAAATAAATCTTTAATTTGTTTTACAGTCTTTGCCTTAGCCCAATCCACCCAATGGTCTAAATAAGCACATATTTGAACATGTAGTTCTACATAGCTGTCTCCTGGGCCTTTGCTTAATTCTAAATTTCCATCTATAAGCCTCAGGAGTCAGTTCAAAATGTTTTAATAACATTCTTTTTACTTTATCATAGTCCATGCAATCATTATCGTCCATTCGAGCAAATGCGTGCAAGGTACGGCCAGTAAGTAATGGGGTCAGGTGTATCATCCACAAATTCTTATGTAATTTAAATTGAACACAAACCCAAATGATTTTAAAAACAAATCCAGATCATCTTCCTCTTGGTATTGTGGAAACATATTAGAATTAATCATGGCTTTGTGGATTGAACCACCTTTGCCATTACTTATGGTTTGCTGCAATGTTGGCTGGCGCAGTTTTTCTATCTTGATCTCATGCTGTGACTCTCTCCCTTGTTCTGCTCATTCCTTCTCTCACTCAGCAAGTTCCTTCTCTCTCTCTCTCTCTCTCCTCTCACATAACAATCTCATGCTGTCGAGTCTTCTCCTTTTCCTCTCGCATAAGGATCTCATGCTGGTGAATCTTTTCTATTTCCTCTACCTCCAGCTTTATTTTCTCCCTTTCAGCCTTCTGCCTTGCCCTCTGCAGTTCGGCATCCTGCAGATCAAGTTCTGCCTTCAGGATTTCAAGCAGAGGTTGACTGGGCTGCATAGCTTCCCCACCTTGTGCAACAAGGTGCCCCCCTTGTTCAGCTGCTGGGACCTCAGTCTCGCTACCTGGGTCACTATCCTCAGTGACCACCTGTGGGCCAGGTAGTGGGTCAAGCTCATTTGAGACTATCTGCACCTCCTGCAGCCGGTCATGCACCTTCAGGGCTTCCATAAGTGCATTCTTTCTCATGCCTTCAGGGACAATCCCCTTGTTGTGCACAGCCCACAAAAATGCTGTACATGAAATTTTACAAAACTTGAGGAGCTCATATTCTCTAACTACACTGCACTAAACTGTCTAAAAATAAAAAAAATAAAAAAAACAGCCATGAACAATGCAACCATTTGAAATCCTGTTTCATGACTGCTAAAGGATATATTTCTGCTGGCACTGTCACCAGAGTGCTCTCTCTCTCAGAGTTCCTGTCTTACTGGAAAGCACACTGTCCACTGCTCTGCACTGGAATGGTACCAGTTGCCACAGATATCCCACAACTCTGCCACCAATGTAATGGAAATCCTACTCATCACTAGGGATTTCCAGCTCACTGCCACCACAAGGTTTTTACCAACAGGAACCGAGAAACCTATTTTTACTTCCTCCTTGCTGAAGGTCAGGATGGTCAACACAATAACTGTGGGTACAGTGCCCCTTCATAGATAGACTGCAAACTGAAGTCAAGCAGAAATAGTAAAATTACCCTTTTAAATAAAACAAGCAGTCACTGATTCTATAAAAATAGAATCTTTACTAAAATACCAAAAAAATTTACAACAGGGTGTATTTACCAGAAGAGAAAAGGGATTGTACACTTACTAAGAGACAGAAAATAAAGCAAGTTAACAGATAGTTGGTGTACAGCAAAATTCTAAGCTATCCTTATCTAAGATCCTTCACTTGCCCTAGCTACAGAATTATTGTCCCTCACTGCGCTATCTTACCAGTCTTTGTATGGCAGGGGCTCTGGCACTGTCTGATGTTCCAGCCTAAGAAAGAGATCCTGCTTATAGCACCACAATATATTTCTCCTTTCTGAGGGGAGGGGTCTTACTCACTTTGAGTGACATTTCCATGTTGTCCCAGCCCTCTTTGAGTGTGCGTGTGTGCGTGTGTGTGTGTGTGTGTGTGTGTATGTGTGTGTGTGTCCAGTGAGGATAGAGACTGAATTTGAGCAACCATCAAAATTGCAACTTATATTTAGCACTATCCTCATGGGCTACCCTGCAAGGGTAGCAACCTTGTGTGAAGTCAATCGTATGGGAGGGAGAACAAAAGTGGAATACAGCAAGGGGAAGGGATAGGGAAGAGAGTGTGTGAGGGGGCAGTGTGTTTGCTGCAGCCAAGCTAGTCATATGGTGTGATGGTGAGGATGAATAGCTCTGGCACAGGAGGTACTGAGGTCAGGGCTGGGGACTGGGGGGAAACTTTTGCCGCAGGCTGGTGCTGCATTTTTTTCTAGGAATCTAGAGTGTCGCTCCTTCCATGACATGCACCCTCTGGAGTTAATAATCCTTTAGCGGGGATGCGGGGGTGAAGGGGGGCATGGGGGGCACAGTCCCCCCACATAAATGCTTGGATTCCTTGCTGATGACTGTTTACTGGCATGTGTATATCATTGATTTGTTCAGCACCTCCTTGATATTATAGTGACATCCACCTGGATCCTTTGTTCAACACTAGAACATCTCCAGGAAGGTCACCAACACTGGGTTTATTGCTTTAATGCCTCTTCCCTGGCTTTCCTGTTAACTTTCCCATGAGAACATCAGATCTCTAACATAAGCTAATATTACTTCATCATGTGAACTGGTAGCCATCTTGTACCTGAAGCCGATGCGTATTTGGAAAGGAATAAATGAATCAAAAGAATGCAGGATTTGGGTCCCCTTTCCCATCACAGCAACACTGTGCACAATCACTCTGTTGTGCCACCTCGGTGGGTCTGATTCCCTAGGTACTCTCGAGTTTCGATCTCGAGGTCACAGGGAATCAGAACCCCTCAGTCGTACAGCACACTGGTTGTGCATAGTTGCCCATCCAGTAGTCTCTATGTTGCTATAGTGCAGTGGTGCCGATCCCCACCCTGATCGGCCAATCGTTGTCCCCAGAGTGAAAATTAGTCCCTGATAGTTCAGTGCCCCTTCCCCCTTCCCTAGAGCTCAACCCCAGTGTCCTGTCCCTGAAATAAAGAAAATTGTTCCTCATAATTTTTTTTTAAACCTGAAAAAAAGAAAACAATCCATCATTGTCTGCCGCTGCATTATGCACGCCCTCACCTGACCCTCCCACTCAGGACCCACCACCCCACACATCCCCACCCCCATACTTACCCACCGGAGGTCCATCGCCATAATCTTTCTTGGACCACAGATATGACTTCACTCTTCAAAGTCCAACCATGAACTGAGGTAAGCACTTCAATGTATTTCAACTGGGTTTTCAGTTTCAACGTATTTCAATGGGGGGTTCAACTTAGTGGCATAACTAGCCATTTTTTAATATTTTTGCCCCAGATTTTCAACATATCTGTTTTGGGACCCCACCTCATGAGCAATTAAGTTACAATAGGCAATTCTGTACCAAAAAGTGATTTCATGGTTGCTGCATGAAATCACCTTTCAGGCAGGAGTTGAACATTTTTTCCACCTTTGTTCATGAGGTGGGGTCATAAGAAGGCTATGTTGAAAATGTGGTGTAAAAATATTAAAAAACAACAAAGTTATGAGCCTGCATTGAAATTTGTGGATGCAGGATCATAACTTTGACAGTTTTCAATAGTTTGACTTCAAATTTTTAACATAGCTATTACATTCATGAGGTGTTGTGAAGAAATGGCTGTCATTTATCAGATCCTGGCCAGAATGTTTTTTTTGCATCCTAAAAGGTGATTTCACAGTTGCTTCGAGGAATCATCATTCAGGCACAGGTTTAAATTTTTCTCTGCACTTGTTCATGAGGTGGGGTCATAAGAAGGGTATGTTGAAAATTTGGATCAAAAATATTCACAAACAACAAAGTTATGAACCTGTGTTGAAATTTGTGAACACCAGCTCATAACTTTGGCAATTTTCAATATTTTGACCCCAAATTTTCAACATAGCCATTTCTTCATAGCACATCATGAATTTAACAGCTGTCATTTTTCAGATCCTCACCAAAATATTTTTTTTTTTTTTTGCATCCCGAAAGGTGATTTTTCAGTTGCTGCACAAAATCAACATTCTACTAGAAGCTGAAATCTTCAAACTTTGGGGTCAGAACTGCAAAAAACGATGTTTAAGAAGCAACCAACATTTGACATTGACAAATGCTTTTTTTTTTGTTACTGTTCTTATGCATACCTTAGATGCCTTGAGAATGGCCCTCTTAATCGCCCCACTTTTTCTTTAACTAGATTTACATTATCTACCCCAACAAACTTATCCCTGATCAGCTCCCTCAGCTTATTAAAGTCTACCCTTCTAAAATGAAGGACTTCAGCTCTTGATTATGGTTTGCCAGACCTGAGGGCCAGTTTAAACAAGAGTTATGGCCAGTGTTCCCCAGCGGCTCCCCCACCCCCAGAGCTCCCACCATTTTTGAGTTGGTGAGTACCACATCAATGATTGCAGTCTGCCTGTTGGGCTCCTTAACTAGCTGTACCAGTAGACAGTCTAGGAAGGCACCTAGCAAGGCCCGACTTCTGGGAGTCTTGGCCTCCAAAACATCCCATCAATGTCCAGCAGGTTCAGATCCCCTACCACCACTACTTTCCCCTTAGGTTCAGATCTCCTATCACTACTATTTCTCCCTTTACTACCCCTCTTTCTACCCCCACCTTTACTACCTGTCTTTCAAGTTCTTTCCTGAGCTCTCTGTCCCTTTGTTTCTCTTGCACTGGAGGCCTATAGGTCACCCCAAGTGTATTTTGTTGTCTGATGCTGCCATGAGCTGAACCTACATTGACTCAGTCTCTCCATTACTACCACTGATGCACCCATCTTCTACCATCTTAATGCCTTCCTTGACAAAAAGGGCACCTCCCCTTGATCCTTCCTAAACAGTGAGCACCCTGGGACCATCATCCCAGTCATTCTTACCCAACGTCCATATTTCCATAATGGCCACAAGGTCCACCTCAGTGTGTGCCATCAGCACTTGGAGCTCACTGACTTTGTTACCTAGGCTCCTGGCATTAAGACATTCCCCCTTCTATCTGACCACTGATCATACTTCCCTACTGAAATTTTGTTTTACCTGTCTTCTCCCACTTTGTAGCTGCTACTACAGCTCTCTTTGTACCCTCGTTGCTGCTATAACCCCTGGATGCAAGGGAGTACTAGCTAGGATCCCCTTCTGCTCACCAGCCACCATGATTCCCCTAGACCCAGTCTCCCTCATAATCAGTTTAAACATCTAAGATAGATGTCAGACTTCTGCCTCAGTGCACTGGTCCACTTTCTTGTCAAGTGAAGTCCATCACCCTTGAAGAATCTCCGGTCCCAGAAGTCCCCAGCCCCCACAAAGTGGTACTGTATTTCCTCACACCATCCCTTAAGCCAACTGTTAAACTCCAGTTTTACATTATACTTTATTCTATCCTGCTTCACCGTGCTGCCCCACACAAGGAGGACTTTGGAAAAGGACAGGGAGGCTGAGTATACTGCCAATCTGTCTCCCAGTCTACAGGAGTTCAGCTTCACCATCTCCATTGACTGGCTCACCAGATCACCAGCACCAGGGTGTACCAGCACCTTCAGATCCTTCTTTCCACCCCCAAATCATTGAGTCCCTGACCACAAGGACTTTCCCGGCAGCCTTGCTCCACACGGGTGCCAACATGTTGTATTACCTTTTCCCATCGACTGTGCTGGAGTCCCCCAAAACAGTGTCAAGTGCCTGAACCTCCTGTAGGGGTCTGAAGCAATTCACCATCTAGATGGTACTAGGCTAGACAACTTCCATAAGGCTTTCCCTTCCCCTCTCCAGCTCCCCACCATATGTGTTTATGATGTCATACTGCTGATTACTATAAAATCAGGACTTCTGCATGAGCCACACATCTCTGATGAACTGCTCAGAGGGAAACATAAGATTATGTAAAATGCTACATCATTTGTTTGTCTGTGTTGCCATGCCAGCACCAGTAAGTGGTACTGATCTGAACCAGAATAAAGGAGCCTGAAACACTACAAGCCATTGTGAGAGTGCATCTTCAGTTAGCAGAGGTGAGAGTTTCTCTTTTTTTTTGCCCTACCTACCAACAGAAGTAATGCCATCTTTGTACAGGGCTTAACTGAGACCACAATTGGAAGGCTGCTGCCAGCTCTGGAACCCCTGTCATAGCAAGGACATAGATTGGAAAAAGTCCAGAGAAGAACAACTAGATTAATGTTAGTTTGAGAATAAATAGAATGTAAGGAGAATATAGATAACCTTGACATATTTACATTAGGGGAAAAAAGAGATTAAGAGGAGACAATTCCATTGCACATTTTCCTAAAGGATCTGGGGCTGTGCCAAAAACTGGGGTTCATTATTAAAAATAATAAAAATATAACAAGGGACCATAACAGACAACTGCAAGGGGAACTATTCAGGGGAGGCAAATGGAAATACTGGATTTTTCAGAGTGTGACAGGCACATGGACTACACTAATGATGGTCATTGTTAACTTAGAATGTTAGGAAATAATTAAGAAAAAAAATTAGATGATAATTTAGTCAGTCAGTTAGTTAGTTTTTGTTGACCGGGAAAGGAGGATTGGACAATTCTGCCCATTTTCCACCTCATCCCAGGGGAAGGGGATACAGATGAATGCCAACTGACATTGAATCAGATTAAACTGTTAGTGGTATTATTAGTGAAAGGGGGAAATTTGGCCAGGAAACCAGGGAAATTCCCCTACTATCCTGCAGGAGGTGCTGAGGCGGGTAGGAGAGATGGAGGACTCCAGTCCTGGTCTGATTGCAGTAAGGAAAGGATGTGCAGTAGCAGCTCCTGAGCTTGCTTTGGAACCTGCCTGAGATGGAATTGGATCTGGGATCAGAAGCTCTGCAAGAGATGATAGACCCTGAAAATGTGGCTATGCAAATGGCAGAACTGGCTGGTGTGGATGAAGAACGTTTGCTACAGATACAACTGAAAAAAAGGAAAAAATATTTGTTGGATATGCTAATGGCTGCTGAGAATGATTTTCAAATTAACAAACAAAAACTAGAAGAAGAACAGAAGAAATGGAAGGGATCTGTTGTAAGCCCTATGCAAGAAGATAATAAACACTTACCTTTGGATCTGAACCTAGACCAGGTGCCTGGGAGCTCTATGGAAGCAAATGAGACATCTGGGCTTCAGCAGTCTGGAGATGTGGAGGTAGACTTTAGTGGGACTTCAACAGACTGGATGCCTGGAAGAGCTCTCTGTAAAGTGGGATGGATTTTTGTAAATGGTATTTGGGTACCTGATCCATCTATCCCACTCCTGGGAGAAGCAGAATGTTTAGAGATGTTTAAATATATTTATGTTCTATGGTTGAAATCTTAATTGTATGTTTCTTATGTGAAACAATATAGTATAAAAAAAGGAAATACGTGTGCTGTCTATACCCAATGTGTCACACAGCACTGGTGTATGCATGCACCCTTACATATACACACGTCTGACTGGACTGTGGACAGTCAGTCACTCACATGGCTAGGCTGGTCCAGGTTGGCTGTCATAGCCATCTTCAGCACTCCCATCACCTCCATGGACTGTAGGGTGGAGCCTCCTCTGCAGGGGCAATGGTACATTCAGTCAATGATGCCTGTGGACCCCCACCTGTGGCATGCATCTCCCTGCATGTAGTCGACAGGACCGCCCTTGTCTGCCTACTCATGTTCTTGAAGCACTGCCTCCATAGGACTGTTCTGGCCACCAAGGACATTGACCAGATCTGTTATGTCAACCCAGACCTGCCATAACCTGGTCATTTGTGCTGTTCCTCTGGAACAATATGTCTGCCATAGTCAAGGGCACAGATAGACTGAGTTTAAATTGGACAGGGGCCCAAAGGAACTCAGTTTCACCAACTCCTAAACAATTGCATGAGAGTGCCACAGCCTGTCATCTTTCTCCATTAACTACTATAGGAGAGACCCTCTACCGAAAAATGACAGCACTGCCACTGATAAATCTACAAATGAGATTTCCTCCATCTCAACATTTCCAATGTAACCACTGCATATAGGATACACATAGTGCCACCCATGTCCCTTTTTAGGCCATTCCACAACACACCTACCTCTAGCCACTTGCAGTTCTGCTGTGAAATCTAGATGGTGCACTGTGTTCCTTTTATATACTCCAGGTGTAATCAGGCATGCTAACGTATTTATACCTTTCAGTAATGAAATGCAAATGCGGATGTTTGCCAGTGAACTCTGAAATTAACTCCTTTGTAAATATTGGTTGAATATTGTAGGTTTGTCCCATGTGCTAGTGTAGATCTGCTAGTACCAGCACTGTGTCTGCGCTAGCACAACATCAATACTCAGCACAGACATGATGTCACACACCAAGGACATCATCATTCAGCGCAGCCATGAGCACCATGCCATTGTGCAGTGGTACTGTGCAGTCCTGTGTAAGGCTGCACATGCACACAGTGTGCATGCATGCCCTATTTATGTGCCATTCCATGACTGGTGCATGCTCAAGGGTCCATCCCCCACTGGAAGTATACATTGTACCGTGCAATTTGATAGTGTGCCACACTAATGTGAAAACATGTTGTGCAAATGGAAAGGGCATCCATAAAGCCCTGAAACTTTCAAGAGTTTGGTGTGAGTGCTAGGACTGGGAAGGATACCAAAATGTCTGGCAGACAGAGCAAGGCTGTTCTGCAGTAGGACCAGAGGTGGTCTACAGCAGAGCTGGCCAATTGGTTGACCTGGTGGTGGCCAGGGAAGAACACCTACTGGGTGAAGGGGTGGAATCTGATAAATCAAGGTGCAAGGTGTGGTCATCTGTGGGGCAGCACCTCACAAGATGCACAGTGGTTGCACACACTGGTAACCAATGTCACCATAGGTATAATGACCTGCAAACGAGGGTGGCATGCCACCTGCAACAACTGAGGGCAATGTTGGAGAGTGGCACCATACCAAGGTCAGGTGAGTACAGATGGCTATATGTATGGTCTGGGTAGTGTCCTGTGTACAGTACTGTTTCCATGAAAAAATGCCTCTGGGGTACTGTTGCTGAGGTAAAGTGCACTGTACCTGTGCGTCCCTGTTGAGTCCTCTCTGTCCAGTGGGACTTGCTCCCCTGTATAGTCTGATCTTACGAATGCAGGTGTATTGACCCACTGTCCCACTTGATGTCCCTAGTGCCCTGTACATTACAGGACCCTCAGTGGTTCTCTAAGATATGTGCCTGCCATGGCAGCATAGTTGTGTGCTACCATAGATACGTGACTGCAGTATCACGAAGGGTGACCCAGATATATATTGTTTCTGTTAATGTTATTCAGATATTGTTTATTGGGTACAGTACCCAGGACATGTTCATGCCTATTTTCCAGTGTGACCCAGGAGAATGTCACATGTGTTCTACATGTAGCTGTGCTGGTCAGTGTACCCAACAGCACATGGATGTGGACACCATATGTGCCATGTCTGCTGTCCATGTTATGTTGCATTGATGCTGGTGTGCATATGCCAAGTAATGCATGGGGTACTATTATGTTCCATAGGGTGTGCCAGGCTTGTACTTGCTACTGTGTTGGGCTACACCTATGGTACCCTGTCCTCACCTACAGTTGCAGTGGTATGTCTCTTGCACCCCTGTTGTATAAGACCTGGTGCTCCATGCAACTTAATGCAAACTGTGATGTGTACAAGGTCTGTAGCTGACATGTATGGGTATGTTACACAGGGATGGGGAGGATAGAGGGATATGGGCACTACAGAAATTAGCATACACTGTGCCAGGCCATACCTACAACAGTGGAATGTATCATTTCAACTGAGACAGGGCTATGACATGCCTGTGTTTGGTGCCACAGCTGTTCACAATGGTACAACATGGCTCTGTTGTGTTGTGTCTATCCACAACATGCACATGTGACAGCTGTTGTACAGTACCATCATAGGAGCATGCTTACTGTTTAGGGTATATGGCACCATGCAATGTGTTCAGCTGCATGATATGGATCCCATCTCCTTTGTCCTCCTCCACAGACCTCAGCAGGCAACAGGGCCAGATCAGGATCTGGGTTCAGCAAGGGCTCAGAGAGGTCTGGTTCAAGGACTCAACAGACATTGAGGGGGACAAACAGAACCGTTCCCAAGACAGGTGTTCTTGTAATTACTCTGCATTGTGTTGTCACTCTCAGGGTTACATGTTGGCACTATGCTACATGCTTCTGCTGTTGGAGACAGATAGCCATATGTGACCTACCATGCTACACACCTGCCTGTGGGGGCATCAGTGATACACTTGTGGTTGAGGACACTCACCCTGCACTTTGTGCCTTGTCCCACTACAGACACTGTGATGTGTCATGGTCTGTGAAGTCTACTGTTGTGCATCTATTTGTGACAGGCATGCTGCCCTGTATGTGTGTATACTGTGCATTGGCAGCCTTACACTATGCAGTGGTGGTGTGTCCCCTGTGTCATTGACCCGTTGCACCAGAGAGTAGGTAGTAATGGTCACAGCCCTGATTGTTACACCCATCAATTTTGGTTGGATCTGTTATGCCACTTGCTTGGGACTGTGTATGCATATATGTTATCTGGAGGTAGGTACAGGCTACTGTAGTACCAGTACACAATTGTGTTAAGCCGTGTGCATCATAAGCACCTGTAGTAGGCTGCAGCGGTTCCCTCTCCAGTGCCATATGCACTGGATGTCACAGCACTACATCTCAACAGAGCTGGGCATGTTCACCATGGGGTCCTCAGCAAGATGAGCATTGATGGCATTAACTGTTCTTTACCATAATGTGACCAACATTGTGATGCATAGTCAGTTGTGTCTGTCCAACACAGTGACACCTGGTTCTATGTCATAATAGTGAATGCAAAACAGCGATCACTATTATGGCTAGTGTGTGTCTATGCTGGGGGGGGCTGTGCCCTACCAGGTCAAGATGTCATATGCTATTAAGTGTATGACAAAACCACACAACAGTAACAGTGCAGAAGAGATGAGCAAGAGGGTGCAAAACCATGAAAGGCAGTATTTGCAATAGTGCACCCTCTCACTCTCCCAAGCAGAGGATAAGACCTCTGCTGGGATGTTGGTCTGCTGAGCAGCTGCCATAGCTCAACAGGATGAGCCACTGGCAGCAAGGGAGGCAAGAAGTGTGTGACATTATGACCACATGCCTGGTGGCACCTACCCTCAAGGGAGACTTCAAACATGGCTTCTCTCTACTGAAGGATTCCTTACTTCAAGGGGATGCATGTCAAGGAGGGGCAACACTCCAGAATAAAAAAAATGGCAGCCACAGCCTGCAGCAAAAGTCCCCCCCAGATTCCCAGCCCTGAACCCAGTACCTGTTGCGCTGGAGCAACCGACCCTCACCTCCACACCTCATGGATGGCTCAGCTGCAGCAGGCAAACTACATGGCAATAACCCTCTTCCCTATCCCTCCGCTTCCCTTTGGTATCATCACTTTCCGGTTGCCCTCCCCTACTTTTGCGGTAGCAGTGCGTTGCTACCATTGCGGGTCACCCATGATAATAGCATTGAATATGAGTCACCATTTTGATGGTCACCCATATTCAGTTGCTATTATCACAGGATACTGTGACAACCCATGTCTTGTTATTCTACTGTACATAGACTGGGCTATGCATACATTTACACCCAAATGTGTCTTTGTAGGACCCACCATCCTGCACTGGCTCTGTATAGGAGGGAGCCCTGTACTTATGGTGCGGCCACCAGCTGGAGATGGGGAGTACTCCAGGCAACTCTACGTGTATACTACCATCATTTGCTGACCATGGTATGGTGTGCAATGCACATACCTACGTACAACACCGCTGCACACAAGTGTTACCTCACTTCACATAGTGCTGCATGACAGTCCTATCCATATACAGCTGCCTCGTGTGAGCCATGTTCATGCCTGGGCTGACCCTACAGTCATCAAGGGTGGCTTATGGATATCTGTTGGCCTTCACACCTCTGTTAGTCTGTGTGCTGGGTAGCTTGTCTGTAGGGCATTGGGTGTATGTGTGCATCTCCAAGTCACTTGGGCCATTGCACTATCTATCAGTCTCTGGCTTGGCACTGTGTTACTTGTGCTGCATTTCCACATCTGGCATGGCTGCCATTTTTGTGTGTTCCTTGCATGTCTTGGTCATGCTAAATTGCAACATGGAACACTCATTGTATGTGCAGTCCTTTACTGTTCGGGTCAGCAATGCCGTTCCCAGTATTGGTATGCAACACATATACCACTGTGGCTGTGCCCCATGTGTCTGCTAGCTGTACCTCTGTTATGCACACTATGCCACATTGTCTCACTTGCCCTGTGTGCACAGCTGGCAGAGTTCAATGTATTTTCTTTCCACAGGTTCCCAGAGGGATGTAGGATATCATAGGGGTAGGATGGATGCTGCCCAAACAGACAGATGAGAAAATCTCCTGTGATGACAGGTCTGGCTGCTGTAGATGGTAGTGTGGCATCTAAGGGAGTGCACACACACACACACACACATACATATGGGCCAGGAGTGCACCAGCACTATCTGTGAACTCCAGCAGCAGCCACCACCACAACCATCTGCAGTCCCTTGATGGGCATTGGACACTGTCATTGTGTGTAATACTGGATGGATGCCCTTCATTGATTAATCAATGCTGATGGGTGGTTGCCCATGATGTCTTGTTTCCCCAGGTGGCTGCCCTTTTTTTCTTGTTCCCCACCCCCCATGTAAAGTTTTTCTTTTCTCACAACCTTCCCCCTTGGTTGTTGTTGTAGTAGTAGTACTGATTAGTGTTATTGTTGTTTCATCTTTTTGTATGATCTGTTGTCATTTGTTTTGCACTAAAGTTTATTTTTGATAAGTATGTTGCTGTGTTCTGTCTCTTTGATTGGAGTCCTTACACAAACTGCTGCCATCTGTGTTCAGCGCTACCCTCAGTGCTGTATTCAGAGCTGCGCAGCTGCATTGCACTGTGCCAGAACACTTCAATTGTGCAGCACACAGTCATCCCTACGTTCATAGGATAAAGTGTCAGAGCAATGATTTTGAATATACCTCATTAAGAGACCAGTGCAAGCACAGTACAATTACAATGCTAGTGTGCTTTTATGGATATCAGATGCTTACAGTCTTTTAAAGCAGATTGGAACACAGACAAATTGCACTTACTGTGGAATGATCTGGTTTGCTTACTTTTATGTTCTTCATCAAATTCTTTGACTTCACCTAGCACTTACAGTGTCAGTAGTTCAACTGACTATGCTGTTAATCTGTTAAAGAAAACAAGGCTGATTGTACTGTCTGCTCCTAATGTTAGTGTGTGTGTGTGTGTGTGTGCACTTTTACATAGAGCCTTAGAAGCATACCAGGATGCAGCACAATGTCACAGATTCTAGCATGGCAAGAGGGATTAACTACCATGCAAATTGCCTTGTTTTCTGGAGTACCTCTGTTGCAGAATTCCTCAGTGTTATGCTACATCCTGAAAGGTTCCACTGTATCAGAGTTATCTATCTGTATTTAATTTAAAATATATTTTGATAGAAATCATATACTATGATGGCTTTGAAGTGCAATACACAAATAAAAATTGTAGTGCAATCAAATAAGCAAAGCAACAACTAAAAAAATGAAATACAAATAAAAAAAGTAAAGCAACAAAACTTAACATAGAGTGTGTTGCTGCAGAAATGAAATAAAAAAATGCAACTGAAAGAAAATGAGCAAAAAATTAAATGCAAACCAAACAATAAAAAATGAAGAAATCAACATGAAATGGCTAGCTAAAAAGTGAATGCATAAAAAAAGCAAAGTGCAACTAAAAAGCAAATGCATGGCTGGCCCACTAGTGCAGTGGTTTGGTTTGTGTCTGTGATGCCAATGCACTGGTTTCTGAAATGGACCCAGGCAATCAGAGGGCCAGCAGTGGGAAGAGGATTGAGCATCTCAGGAACTGCTCTCCTCCACCGGGAGAGGTGGGTGGGATAGTGTTTGGCATGTGGTTGACCACTGGCAGAAGCCCTGGGGAGCGGTAACCAAAGCTGAGTAGTTAAGGAGATGTTCTAGATGTAGTGCTTCTGTGCATTGTCACTGCATGCCTCACCTCCCAGAGGGATATCAGACTGAAAAAATGCTGGTCCGCTAATGACACCTAGCTTCCTGGTCCCACTAAGCCTACTGTGACCCCTGGCTGCAACTGAGATCAGTCTTCCACTGGAATGGCCCAACCCCATGGCCCCACCCTGGGGGGTAAGCCAGGGAACACTGCCAGCAGAAGCTGGGGCTGCTGGTACCATTGAACCAATCTCTGCTGGGGGTGTCTGCTCAGAGGCCCTGCCCTTGGGGGGCAAGCCTGTGTGGGTCATTAGCTCACAGTAAGTTCCGGGAGTTGAGCAGGACCAGAGTAGTCAGGGGTTGAGCCAACAGGGTGACAGCATCTAAAAGAGCTGAAAACAAAAAATGAAAATAAAAAAGTTGATGCAGACAAAAAGGCACAGCACAACAAAAAAGAGAATGCAAGCAAACAAGCACAGCACATGTAAAAAGTGAATGCAACCAAGCACAGCACAACTAATAAGTGAATGCAACAAAAAACACAGCACAACTAAAATGTGAATGCAAACTACAAAACACAACACAACTAAAAAGTGAATGCAAACAAAAAAGTGTAGGACAACTAAAAAGTGAATGTAGACAAAAAAGTGCAGTACAACTAAAAATGAATACAAACAAAAAATATGGGAAACTAAAAAATGAATGCAAACAAAAAAGTGTAGCACAACTAAACCATGAATGCAAACAAAAAAGCACAGCACAACTAAAATATGAATGCAAACAAAAAAACACAGCACAGGAAAAAAGTGAATGCAAACAAATAGCATAGCACAACTAATAAGTGAATGCAACAAAAAACACAGCACAACTAAAATGTGAATGCAAACCACAAGGCACAGCAAAACTAAAAAGTACATACAAAAAAAAAGTAGAACAACTAAAAAGTGAATGGAGACAAAAAAGTATAGTACAACTAAAGATCAATACAAACAAAAAAATTGGAAACTAAAAATTGAATGCAAACAAAACAAATGTAGCACAACTAAAAAGTGAATGCCAACAAAGTGTGGCATAAGTAAAACATGAATGCAAACAAAAGAGCACAGCACAACAAAAAAGTGAATGCAAACAAAAAGCACAGTATAATTAAAAAATGAATACAAACAAGAAAGCATACCGCAGCTAAAAAGTGAATGCAAACAAGCACAGCACAACTAAAAAGTGAATGTAAACAAAAAGTGTAGCACAAGTAAAAAGTGAATGCAAGCAAAAAAGCACAACAAAGCACAAAGTGAATACAAACAGAAAGTACAACTCAACTAAAAAGTGAATACAAACCCAGCACAAGAAAAAAGTGAATGCAAACAAAAAAGCAGAACTCAAAAAAACGTTAATGCAAACAAGTAAAGCACAACTAAAAAGTAAATGCAAACAAAAAATCACAACACAACAGAAATGTGAATGCAAACAAAAAAAGTGTAGCATAGTTAAAAAGTGAAGGCAAACAAAAAAGCACAACTCAACTAAAAAGTGAATATGAACTAAAAACCCACAACTAAAAAGTAAACGCAAATAAAAAAAACATTACACAACTAAAAGTGAATGCAAACAAAAAAGCACCACACAACTAAAATGTGAAAGCAAACAAAAAGCATAGCACAACTAAAATGTAAATACTAACACTCACAGCACAACTAAAAAGTGAATGCAGACAAAACAGCACAGTACAACTGAAAACGAATGCAAACAAAAACACAGCACAAATAAAAAAGCACAACTCAACAAAAAAGTTAATGTAAACAAGTATAACACAACTAAAAAGTAAATGCAAACAGAAAAGCACAGCACAACAGAAAAGTGAATGCAAAGAAAAAAGTGTAGCACAGCTAAAAAGTGAAGGCAAACAAAAAACCACAACTCAACTAAAAAGTGAATACAAACAAAAAAAACAGCACAACTAAAAAGTGAAAGCAAACAAAAAAGCACAGATTTAGAAGTGGGTAGCCATCTGGGAACAAGCGACCACCAAACAGGGTTCATGATAAACGCAGATATAGAGCCCAGCCATACAAAAGTGAAGATACTGGACTTTAGGAGGACTGACATTGGCAAAATGGGTGCTTGCCTAAGGAATGCACTAAGGAGGGGTGGAAGAACAATGGGGAAAAAAACTGCCACCACAGAGTCAGCAAGCCTTTGTGTGGAGCAAATAAAACAAAATGAAGTAAAAATCCACTATGGCTCTCAAAAGAGTTAGCAATGAAGGTTAGGGAGACAAAGATAGCATTCAGGAAGTAAAAGGAGTTACAGAAGGAGCAGGACAGAAAACTGCATCAGTTAAAGCAAAAGGAAGCAGGAAAGCCAGTCAGAATAATGAAGGCCCGAACCAAGGAAAAAAATAATTAACTCTATTAAAAAGGGGATACAATCTTTTATAGGTACATCAGGGAGTGAAGGAAGATCATGGGAGGGGTAGTGAGGCTTAATAAAGGGGAGAGGAGGTGGGCAGAGGGTGACAGTGAAAAGGCATAGATATTAAATGAATACTTTTGCTCAGTATTCACAAAAGAAGAAGAGAGGACGGTATCCAAATCAAACAGTAGAATCACTTTGGGCAGGGGGTTGATACCAATTCATTCACAGAAGAAAGGGTCCTGAAAAAACTCCTAAAAAAGGGCAGAGGCAGGAAACTACAGATCAGTTAGTTTGACTTCAGTGGTAGGGAAAATGATGGATTCACTTCTGAATGAAAGAATTGTTAAGTACCTAGAGGCCAGCAGGTCACAGGACCCAAGGCTGCATAGATTAACAGCAGGAAGGTCATGTCAGGCGAATCTAGTAGATTTCTTTGACTGGATGACCAAAGTAGTAGACCAGGGAGGGGCTGTGGATATGGTCTACCTAGGCTGTAGCAAGGCATTTGACACAGTCCCACACAAAAGATTAATAAACAAGTTAGCCAGCCTGGGAGTGAGTCCCAGTGTTGTAGCTTGAGTAACAAATTGGCTAGACAACAGGATGCAAAGGGTAATAGTAAACAAAGTTTATTCTGAAGTAAGGGGGGTTGCTAGTGGGGTACCACAGGGTTCAGTGCTGGGATTGGTCCTTTTTAATGTCTTTATAGGAGAAATTGCAGAGGGGCTGGAAGGAAAAGTATGCCTCTTTGCAGATGACACAAAGATCTGTAACAGGGTTCATACACAAGGGGGGTGGAAAGGATGCAAAGGGACTTGGCAAATTTGGTGGAATGGTCAAAAGTATGGCAGCTTAGATTTAATCAAAAGAAGTGTGAAGCAATTCACCTGGGAAACAAAAACCCAGGGGAAGAGTACACAATGAGTGGGAGGGGTACCTACAACAGCAAAAATGGAAAGGGACCTGGGGGTAGTTATATCAGATGACCTTAAGGTAGGGAAACAATGTGAGAAGGCAGTAAGGAGGGCTGGGGGATACTGGGATGCATAGGGAGAAAACAGGAAGTTGTTATCCCTCTGTACTGACAGTTGGCAAGACCCCATCTAGAATACTACATGCAGTTCTGGATACTCCATCTCCGCAAGGACATAGACCAGATGGAGGCAGTCCAGAGGAGGGCAACTAAAATGGTGCAGGGTCTGCAACAGAAGTCATGCAAAGAGAGACTAAAATAGCACAACATGTATACCCTTCAGGAAAGGAGGGAGAGTGGGGAAAAATTAGAAACTTTCAAGTACAGCAAGGGAATCAACAAAGTCCAAGAGGGTAGCATCTTTCAGAAAAACAAATTTGCAAGAATAAAGGAGCACAATTTTAAGATAGAGGGGGATGGCTCAGGGGCAGCATGAGGAAGTATTTATTCATGGAGAGGGTGATGGATGCATGAAACTGCCTTCTTGAAGAGGTCGTGGGGTCAAAAACAATGAGGAAATTCAAGAATGCATGGGACAGATATAAAGAAATTATGGGGAGGTAGAAGGAAGTAGGCTGTTGGCTAACTAGAATCTGCAGCTTATCCAGTAGGTAAGGAAATGGGCAGACTGGGTGGGCCAAGCAGTTCTTATCTGCTGTCAAAGTCTATGGGACAGATTCTAAGTCAGGTTACGCATGTCGTAAGTCAACTTGTGCCAAACCCAATGGCACAAGTCGCACTTTGTGGCATGCGTTATGTTGATTAGGATTCCAAGAAGTGGCCTGCACCATGGCACGAGCGACTTGCACCCAAGGGGACATCTGCTGGTTGCAGCCCCTACAGCATGGTGGAAGCAGGGCTTACAGCAGCAACTGTGCCCTATTCTGAGAGAGCGGCTGCCGTAACCCAGTTACGCAATTCTAAGACCCACTGCAACACTGTGGGGTTGGACTAGCTGTTAGCTAATCTATGGGGCTTCCATCCTGGCAAAATGGTGGTTGCCCCCTCCCACAGTGCCGTGACCCACACACAACCGTGCCCCACAGAACCCCTCATTACAGAGTGACACCCTCCAGTACTGGAGTGACACCCGCTGGCATCCAGGTGTGCATTTTGCTGGTGCCAACCTTGAGCCTGTACCACTCTGCTGACCCCTGCATGGCCCACAAAGGCTTGTGGGTCTGTTTTGGGGCTGGGGGAGCTCAGGGGCTGCATCCTGTCGGTAGCGGCTTGTGGCACCCAGGTCTTTTGCACCCTTCCTTTGGCATAACCCTGCAGCTGCCACATGTTGCAGGACATAAGCGCCGGTGACCCTGCCTGTTCTGCAATAGGGCTCAAGGTCCCCAGAGTAGCGGCAAATGTCACAACTTGCATATGCCTGTGAGTTGCAACATTCATCTTGGAATAAGGCCCGAAGTTTCTATGGTTCTATCTTGACCCAGGTCACAACCGCCTTTTGGTGGAATGTTTGGACTTGATTGGATCTGTAGTGGATGAGATAGTCTGGAGTTCCTTGAGGAGCAGAAACATTGAAAGAGGCTTTGGTAAGGCCCCTATTGAAAAAACCCTCATTGGACCCGGAGTATCTCGACAATGACAGGCCTGTCTCTAACCTACTGTTCTTAGGGAAGATTCAATTCTTCTTATACAACTTATACAACTGAATGAGATGTATGCTTTTGAGACTTCAATACTGTGGCTATTCATCTCTCTCTCTCTCTCTCTCTCTCTCTCTCTCTCTGTGGGATATACCACCCTGTAGGGGTGTGATGCAAGGAACCCAAGAGGAGGGTTCCAAACCTATAGGTGCCGTGGGAATTATTCCCTTGGCTAAAGGTAACTTAGGAAGAAGCCCACGGGTAAGAGAGATAAGCAGCTGGGGGAGGAGGGGTGGATGGTGGTCAAAAAGCGATGAGTTCTGAACAGTCCAGGAGGAATGGCCTTTTAAGTCCTGATGGGGTACTGATGTTGTTGCTCTGCCCATTGAACCTCTGACTTAAAGCCTTCCCATTCAATTGCACTTATGCAACTGGATGAGATGTATGCCTGTGTGACTTCAATACCTTGTGGCTATTCGCCTCTCTATCTGTGGGATATACCACCCTCTAGGGGTGCAACTCAAGGAACTCAAGAGGGGGGGTTCCCCCCATAGGTGCCACAGGAATGATTCCCTTGGCTAAAGGTAGCTTAGGAAGAAGCCCCAAAAGAATACCTCAAAAGGGTGTCGAGTATCAAAGAGGCGAGAAATCAGAAAATATCTAGCCCAGAAATAAATGTAATGGGCACAGACAGGAAAGACAGGAGAAGAATGAGAAAAGGCAATTACAATGAAGGAAAGGAAACTGACAAGATGCAGAAGGGCAACTTCCTAAGGAGAGAGGGAACATCCGGGGCCACCATCTGACTCCTCCAACAACAGAATCTAACTAAGGAACCTAGGAAAGCACTAACCCTGACTAATATTATGACTAATATTATGACCATTGCATGGAGGAGAGGAGAGGAAAAAAACCCTTTGAGGAGGAAACCTCTGGGGATCCAAGGCCTAGGTCACTTTCCTTCCAGACTGAAGGACAGTTTGAGTAAGTACACCATGACTACAGCAAGTTAAAGTAGAGATCAAGGAAGGTGGAAAAAGTTCAATGTTAGAGGAATCTCTCGCTCTGTCATTCTAAATGAACTTCGGTCAAGGGATGTGAGCGATGTCTGCAACTAGATGCTCAAAAGCAAGAGAGGGGGTATGATGATGGAAAAAAGCCTGGAAGGCCTGAAGAGTTGAAAGGGATTTATGAAATAAACAATGTACAATGATGAAGATGAATCCTGCCAGCCCGTAGCAAAGGGTCAACAGACATGAAGGCATGTCTCAAGACTGGAGAGTAGGTCAAGTTGAGGTAGCATGGACCCAAGGGGTATGTTCGAGTATTCGATGTAAAGGAGTAGACCCACGTAGTGTTCAGATGAGTGAGGGAGATCCAGATGCGGTCATGAGAAGACTGAGGATGATAATAACCACAGGAGTGCTATCAATGAAGTAGCATAAGACCCATTAAGATGTATGCTCGATTAAGTGATGTGAATGATTAGACTCTGAGGTCAGACTGAGTGAAACAGAACCAGACTTAGGCACCAGGACATGACGGACTAGTGTAAGAGGAGGATACAAATAGGGAAGGTGATACAAGATAGGGGAAACCCCAAAAGAAAGCACAGGATGAGGAAGGAAGGCAAGCATCCACCATACAGAGGAACGAGGGAAAGGACACAGCCAGGAGGAAATAGAGATAGCGCAGCATGAAATACTAGGAGCGAGGAGTGGTGAAGGGCAAAGACCCCCGAGGAAAGGACCCCGTAGGGACCAGAAAGTGGGAGGAGCAAAACAGTGTTAGTCATTGGCTAATAATGGAAAGACGTTAGCTGTAAAGTGGGTATGAAAAATGTCTAAACACCGCCAATACTACAAAATACTCATATACATATGATTCACCATGTTGACAGAATAGGGGTTGCAAAGGTGACACAAATAAGCAGATA
This sequence comes from Neoceratodus forsteri, assembly GCA_016271365.2. Classification (NCBI taxonomy): domain Eukaryota; kingdom Metazoa; phylum Chordata; order Ceratodontiformes; family Ceratodontidae; genus Neoceratodus; species Neoceratodus forsteri. Next base: position 649,619,767 of record CM057450.1, on the reverse strand, counting down.
TCATGGAACTGCCCCATACCTCACACCGTCTGGAGGGGTGGAAGGAGAGAATCGAGTGATGATTCCGGAGTACCATACCACAGATACAGCTCTGCACCTGATGGATGCTGAAAATGATCATGTGAAGGTCCAATAATGAAAGCCAGGAAGCCAGCAGGAAATCCATGAGTGGAATGGGAGGTAGAGAAAATGCAAGAGGAACACTGAGTTGATCCATCTCAAGTCACGAAGAGGAGAAAGAAAAGGAGCGATGCGAGGAGAGGGAGGAAACCACTCAGAGGACAGGGACAGACTGAAAGGAAGGAGCCAGCAGCAGCAAGGGAGCCAACGAAAAGGGAAGTCTGGGAGGGAGCCATAAAGAAGCAGTGAGGAACAAGAAGAAACATCGGGGCGTCAAACCAGGAAAGCTGAAATAAGATGAGGTAGGTACACCAGAAAGTACAGGTAAGGAGGTACACCAGCCGGAGCTGTGCAGTAGGAAGAGGACAGCATCAGGCCAGCAGTGGAGGCAGGTCACTAGGCAGTGGGAGGAAAGAAACTGGTTCAACGGCAGGAAAGGCAGAGCCCAGGTCAGCAGGACGCCTGGAGGTGGGGTCACAGCAAGAGAGCCAAACAGCAAATAAGAAAGGGAAAATGGGAGGGGGCAGAAGAGAGATGCAGGGACAAGGGAAACAGCCATGGAAGCGGCATGGCAGACAAGGAGAGACACGAGAATGGAGAGGAGAACCTGCGGGTGGAGGTACATCTGAAATAAAAGAAACAGCCCTAAGAGAGGGAGGGGGGCCCCTCTGGCCGCAACAAAAAGACGAGTTTTGAACAGTCCAGGAGGAGTGGCCTTCTAAGGCCTGATGGGGGAGTAGCTTAGTTGCTTCGCCCATTGAACATCAGGCTTAAAGCCTTCCCATTATAGAAAAGGTGGTGGCCATTCAGCTCGAGAAATATCTTGCCTCCTCCTCCATTTATGAGTTATTCCAATCTGGGTTCCGGGCCTAACATAGTATGGATAATGCACTGGTGAAGGTGCTTAATGATCTTCTGATGGCCAGGGACAGGAGAGAGCTTATCATCATAGTCCTCCTGGACCTGTCAGTGGCATTTGATACTGTGGATCAGGAGATGCTACTTGACCACCTGTGGTTTTGGTGTGGCCTATAAGGAAATGTCATCAGCTGGTTCAGGTCATACCTGACAGGCAGAGTACAGAGGGTGATGATAAGGCTTACCACATCTAACCCAAAACCTGAGTCCTGTGGTGTTCTTGAGGGTTCAGTCTTGTCACCCTTGTTATTCATGGTGTACATGCTGCCATTAGGAGACATTATCAGGTGGTAATGGGCTGGGCTTTCACTGCTATGCAGATGACACTCAGCTATACTTGTCCTGTGCACCTGGTAACCAGATAGCATTTTCTATATTTTTTTTTTTTTGCTGACCTTTCCATTAGCAGATTATATATTTTAGCCACTAGAGGGCCCAGTTATAAGCACACTTACCCAATACAATCCTCCTGACTGTCACATAATGTTGTCCCTCCATGCACAGTAGTTTCCGCTTCTCTTACTCTCATCCCTCTTTCCACTTTTCTTCCTCCCTGGAGCTTGCTTCCCCTCTCCCCACCCCAGCATCCTACCTGGCACTGCCTATCATCACTCAGGTACTCTCCATCATGAGCTTGCCCCCAGCATCCTACCTGGCACTGCCTATCATCACTCAGGTACTCTCCATCATGAGCTTGCCCTCCCTCAGCATCCTACCTGGCACTGCCATCATCACCAGGTACTCTCCATCATGAGCTCTCCCCCCCTCAGCATCCCACTGGCACTGCCTATCATCACTCAGGTACCTCCATCATGAGCTTGCCCCCCCAGCATCCTACCTGGCACTGCCTATCATCACCAGGTACTCTCCATCATGAGCTTGCCCCTCCCCCAGCATCCTATCTGGCACTGCCCTCATCACCAGGTACTCTCCATCATGAGCTTGCCCCCCAGCATCCTACCTGGCACTGCCTATCATCACCAGGTACTCTCCATCATGAGCTTGCCCCCCTCAGCATCCTACCTGGCACTGCCTATCATCACCAGGTACTCTCCATCATGAGCTTCTCTCCTCAGCATCCTACCTGGCACTGCCTATCATCACTCAGGTACTCTCCATCATGAGCTTCCTCCCCCAGCATCCTACCTGGCACTGCCTATCATCACCAGGTACTCTCCATCATGAGCTTCCCTCCCCCAGCATCCCACCTGGCACTGCCTATCATCACCAGGTACTCTCCATCATGAGCTTGCCCCCTCAGCATCCTACCTGGCACTGCCTATCCACCAGGTACTTCCATCATGAGCTTCCCCCCAGCATCCTACCTGGCACTGCCTATCATCACCAGGTACTTCCATCATGAGCTTCCTCCCCCAGCATCCTACCTGGCACTGCCTATCATCACCAGGTACTTCCATCATGAGCTTCGCTCCCCCAGCATCCTACCTGGCACTGCCTATCATCACCAGGTACTCTCCATCATGAGCTTTCCCCCCAGCATCCTACCTGGCACTGCCTATCATCACCAGGTACTCCATCATGAGCTTGCCTCCCTCAGCATCCTATCTGGCACTGCCTATCATCACCAGGTACCTCCATCATGAGCTCCCCTCCCCTCAGCATCCTACCTGGCACCGCCTATCATCACCAGGTACCTCCATCATGAGCTTGCTCCCCCAGCATCCTACCTGGCACTGCCTCATCACCAGGTACTCTCCATCATGAGCTTCCTCTCCCCCCAGCATCCTACCTGGCACTGCCTCATCACCAGGTACCTCCATCATGAGCTTGCCCTCCCCAGCATCCTACCTGGCACTGCCTATCACACCAGGTACTCTCCATCATGAGCTTCCCTCTCCGCATCCTACCTGGCACTGCCTATCATCACCAGGTACTCTCCATCATGAGCTTCCCTCTCCAGCATCCTACCTGGCACTGCCTATCATCACTCAGGTACTCTCCATCATGAGCTTCCCTCCCTCCCCAGCATCCTACCTGGCACTGCCTATCATCACTCAGGTACTCTCATCATGAGCCCTCCCCTCAGCATCCTACCTGGCACTGCCTATCATCACCAGGTACTCTCCATCATGAGCTTCCCTCCCCCAGCATCCTACCTGGCACTGCCTATCATCACCAGGTACTTCCATCATGAGCTTCGCTCCCCCAGCATCCTACCTGGCACTGCCTATCATCACCAGGTACTCTCCATCATGAGCTTCCTCCCCCAGCATCCTACCTGGCACTGCCTATCATCACTCAGGTACTCTCCATCATGAGCTTGCCTCCCCTCAGCATCCTACTTGGCACTGCCTATCATCACCAGGTACTCTCATCATGAGCTCCCTCCCCCAGCATCCTACCTGGCACTGCCTATCATCACCAGGTACTCTCCATCATGAGCTTCCCTCCCCCAGCATCCTACCTGGCACTGCCTATCATCACCAGGTACTCTCCATCATGAGCTTCCCTCCCCCAGCATCCTACTGGCACTGCCTATCATCACCAGGTACTCCATCATGAGCTTCTCCCCCCAGCATCCTACTTGGCACTGCCTATCATCACCAGGTACTCTCCATCATGAGCTTGCCCTCCAGCATCCTACCTGGCACTGCCTATCATCACCAGGTACTCTCATCATGAGTTTGCCCCCAGCATCCTACCTGGCACTGCCTATCATCACCAGGTACTCCATCATGAGCTTCCTCTCCCCCAGCATCCTACCTGGCACTGCCTATCATCACCAGGTACTCCATCATGAGCTTGTCCCCCCAGCATCCTACCTGGCACTGCCTATCATCACCAGGTACTTCCATCATGAACTTGCCCTCCCCCCAGCATCCTACCTGGCACTGCCTATCATCACTCAGGTACTCTCCATCATGAGCTTGCCCCCCCGGCGGTTGCTCCCTTCTGCAAATGGATGGCAGTCCCCGCCTACCAGTGTACACAGGCCCTGGACACTCTCATCACTCTATCACTCTGGGATCATTGCCACCAACCTAATATACGTTCCTGCAAAAAACGGGCATGTAGACTCACGCTCAGAGACTTACGCTGGTGCGCCCTGAAGCTTGTGCTCCTCCTCCTGCTGCTGTCGGGAAACATCCATCCTAACCCTGGCCCAATCACCTCCAGCTCTATCTACCAGGAAAAACCCTCCGGAGCACTCTCCATAGCATCTCTCAACATCTGTAGTCTACTCCCCAAGCTGGATGCCCTACAAATCTTTACCAATCAGCACAGCCTAGATATCCGGGCAGTTGTAGAAACCTGGCTTACACCCAAAATCCCGACCTGGCTATCACTCTTCCAGGCTACAATGTTTTCAGGCTGGACTGGAAGTCCAAAAGAGGTAGTGGATGTGCAATTCACCTTAATCATTTGCTACTGGGACACCCTATCACTACCCCCAGCCACTGCTGCACAGATTCTCCCCGTGAGAATCTTATTAGGTGTCCATAACAAATCCCTCACAGTTGCATCTGTGTATATCCCCCTGAAAGAACGAGGGAATGGCCTTAACGCTGTCTTGGAATTCACCAGGTCCCAACCTCCTGACTCTAAAATGATTCTGCTTGGAGTCTTTAATGTAAACTAGTCTCACATCTAATGCAGAGGTCTACAAGAATGCCATCTCATTCGCCAGTCTCATCCAGATGGCCGTCTTTCTGACCAGGAAAAATTACAAATCTGGCACCAGCACCCTCCTGGATTGGATTGGATTCTTACCAGCCACCCAATTCGTATCACAAATACCTCAGTCCTCCCTGACTCACTTAGCGACCATTCCCCTGTCATCTGTGTATGGTCAAACAAATTCTGCAAGCCCCCTCCTAATATCATCACTAGTAGAGTCCTACCACGTGGGGAGTCGACACACCTCAAAACATGCCTCAGCCTCCAAGACTGGTCTCCTATTTACAATGCAACAGATGTAAATACTGCACTGGATTACTTCATCAACACTTTCAATGCAGCCTGTGACTCCTATACTCCTTTTAAAAAGCACAAAGTCAAAGCCCTTTGCAATCTCTGGCTCTCGGCTGATATCTTACATCAACTAAAATCTAGAGATCACCTCTGGGATCTGGCCAGGACCACTGGTAAAGAAACTGACATCCAAAACTATAAACATGCACAGAATGATTGTATCAAATCTATCTGGCAAAAGAAATCTACCTACTTCAAGAACGCTCTCACGGATACCTGGGGTAATGGGAGGGCATTTTGGAACAATATTAAAGAGGTCACTGGGAAGCAGCCAAAAACCTCTCCTACCTTGCTCAACAGAAATGGGTCTAATTCGTTTGACCCTAAAATCATAGCCAATACCTTCAACACTGCATTCACCGATCTCAGCAGTGTTCTCCCTTCTGACTTTTTCAAGGACTATAACTCTCCATCTCCTCCCCCAATGCCTCTTCTTCCTCTATCCACCCGCCTTTTTATTTCAAGGCAGTCAAGATGCATGAAGCCCTCAAATACATTACCAAAGCCATCACCAAATCCAGATCCAGTAGTGAAACACTTGACCTTAAACTGCTGTCCCTTACCCTTGATGAGGTGTTACAGCCGCTGGCATATATTTTCAGTCTCTCACTTAGACTCAGTCAGTTCCCTGACAAATGAAAATCTGCCACTGTTCCCCCTGTCCATAAAAGTGGTGACAGAGCCACTCTTGGAAACTACCATCCACTCTCTATATTGCCATCCCTCTCCAAGGCCCTTGAATGTATTGCAGCAGATCATCTCACAGATTTCCTGGACAAATACAATACCCTGTGCTTGCAACAACATGACTTCAGGAAAGGACATAGCACTTCATCTGTCTACTGGCATTCTCTGGCATTCTTCACAGCTTACAATGGTCAGTTATTGGGTCCATCTTTATCGATCTGAATTAGGCATTTGACACTGTCCATCACCGCCTACTGCTCGTGCAACTTCTGAAGGCTGGGCTCTCTCCCAACTCCACTGCCTGGTTCAAAAACTATTTGGAGAACTGGTCTCAAAGAGCAAAAATTGCAAATGTCCTCTCTGATACCAGGCCTGTTCACTCAGGTGTCTCCCAGGGATCCATTCAGGGTCCCCCACTATTCAGCTTGTTCCTGAATTCCCTTCCAAATTCTTGCTCCGAAACAATCATCCTCTATGCAGATGATGCTGTAATTCTTGCCTCCCACAAAGATCCTAAGTCTCTACAAGACAACCTTCAGCTTGGCTTCACATCTGTTGAAAATTGGTTCTCAAATCACAATCTGGTCCTCAATAATAGGAAAACAAAGTCTATGATGTTCAGCAGCTCTCATAACAAGCATATGCTGCACCCCCTATCCATCAAACCAGTCATGGAGTCACCCTGAAACAGGTTCAAGCCTTTAAGTACCTTGGGATCACTCTAGACCCTCATCTAACTTACAGTGCCCACATTAACTCTGTAGCCAAAGCCTTGTCTTCCGGCATAGGCAACATCTTACCTCAGAAGCACTGACTGTTGCCATTCAGAGCTCTGTTGTCTCCATTATTGACTATGGGCTTATGATCTATGGCTCTGCCCCTGCTATCACCCTTAGATGCATATCCAGCTCCCTCAATAAGGCCTGCCGACTTCACTGGATCCCACCACCTCAAGCATATGTGCAACCTCTTTGCACAAACTGGATGGCTGCAACTCACCAATCAGATAAAGTACCTAACCTGCACCATGGTGAAGAAAATAACTATGGGCCTTGTGCCCCCTGGAGTGTGTGCACTCCTGCACCCTAGCAATAACCCCCGTGCAACCAGGGGGTCCAAATCACTTCTCCTGCAGGTTCCACGTTATTGTACCTCACAAGGTCAAAGATAATTTGCAGAGAGGGTGCCCAGCTGGCTAAATGGTCTAAACAGTTACATCTCCTCCACTACTACCCTTGTTGCATTTAAATCAAGGCTCTGCCTCTCTCTCACTGCCTCTAGCTCTTGTGAATGCCTCCACTAGCTGCTCCCCTCTACTCTTCCTCTCACTTGTCCTCTATCCTCTCTGTACCTCATCCGCTATTTCCTTGTAACCTAGCCTCTAAAATTTGTTTTGTTTCTCCGACGCTTTGTAACTCTGTTTAGCTTACACTTTTGTAACCTTGTCCTATGTTTTGAATTTGTAATCTGACTTACATGTCTTATGTTTTGAATTGTAATCTGATGTGGAACCTTTGTAAAAGATCCCTGGCTCAAAGGTATTGTAATCCTAGACCTAATAAATAAATACAAATAAATAAATAAATTTAACTGCTGCCTGGTGGAAATCCAGGTTTAGATGACTCAAAACTGGCTTAGACTTAACCCAGACAAAACTGAGGTGCGAGTGATGGATCCAGGTCATCCTGGAGGTGGGGATGGTCGGGTAGACCCACCTGGATTAATACTGGGGGGGGGGGGTTCTCTTACCTCATCTACGCAAGTGAAAGATCTGGGGCTGTTCCTGGATGACAGCCTGACACTTGATGCTCAAGTGTTGGCCATTGTTAAAACTGGATATTACAATCTGAGGAACATTGCCCAGATCTGGGCCCTTATTCCACCCGAGGACTTATCTACACTGGTACATGCTTTTGTTACATCCAAGTTGGACTTTTGCAATACCCTATACCTTGGGATATCTGGAAGCAATCTCCACCAGCTGCAGCTGGTACAGAATGTGTTGGCAAGATTGTTGTTGGGAGTTAGAAGAAATTAACATATTACTCCTGTCTTCCCTGAGCTGCACTGACTGCCAGTCAGGTGGAGGACTGTCTTCAAGGTAGGGCTCCTTACCTACAAGGCCCTGTGCTATTTGGGACCAGCCTACCTGCAAGATCTCCTTGAGCCCCAACCTTGGCTCCTTGTTCTGCCAAGGGTTGCCTCCTTGGAGTTCCCAGGGCTTGGTTGTGGCATTCTGGGGACCATGCATTATCGGTGGCCATACCTACCCTGTGGAACTCACTACCTAAATATTTAAGAAAGGCACCCTTGGTAGAAATCTTTAAAATGGGTCTAAAGACATTCTTGTTTCAGCAGGCATTTGAATAGTAGCTGCATAGTTAGACTGTTTTATTACAGATAGATGCATTTTAACACACTGATCTCTTGCTGAATTTGTACATGATTTAGATATTGTTTTACTGTATGTCTGTTACTGTTTTAAAATTGTACGGTGTGCCTAGTCCCTGGAAAGGGGCACTTTATAAATAAAGCATCTATCTATCTATTAATCTATCTGTCTCTATCTATCTATCTATCTATCTATCACTTGTGAAGGACTCCCTACTGGCCAAGGACTCTGTAGTGTCTAGATGCAGTGCCAGTCATTCCTGGTAGTCATTGGCACCCCCTTTCACCAGTCAAACTCCATGACAACAATTCCTAATTCCCCATGGCATCCTCCTACCACATCTCAATCCTGTATTAACTAGTCACTGGTGTTGAGTAGCATAACATCCCTCCTTCTATCCTCTGCCAAGCATGCCTTGAAGTCCAAGGGCCCCTACCTCACCCTGTATCATTCCAAGTACTCTGGCAGCACTCTGCTTCATTCTGTTATGAGCCAAGCAATCTGTGGTGTCCAGTGGCAATGTCTTTGTTAGCCTGTACCGTGCCAAACAGTAAATGGTTTCCAAAGGCATCTACTCCCTCTCCCTGTCCTCAATGAAGCAATCCCACTGGGATCAGTCACCTTTCCCTGCTCCATGCCATGAACTCTGTGGTGTCCGGAGGTACCCACTCTTTCACCACATTCAGTATTAGACACTTCCTGTTATCCAGTGACACCTTCTCCAATACCAAACACTCCCTGACATCCAGTGGCATCTCCCTCTCACCCCATTCCATTCAAAGCACTCCCTGGAATAAATTAACACCCCTTATGGTGTCAGTGGCACTTCCCTTTCTCTGATAAATAACAAGCAATTTCAGGTGTCCAATGACATCCCCTTTCTCACCCTGTCCCATGCTAAGTGTTCCTTAAACACCAGTGAGACCCCTTCATTATCCCATCCTATGCAATGCACACCCTGTTGTGTGGCAAATCCTTCCCTCACCTCAAGCCTATCCAGTGCCTCTCACCGTACTGTATGGCAAGCATTATGTGGTGTTCAGTGGCCCTCTTCCTCTTACACACAATATACCGACACAGCCTAGAATTTTTTTTTTACGCATGATATACACATACACACAATTAGCATATGGTTCTGTCTCACATATGAACCTCTTTTACATAAGACAGATCCAAATCATTATACACAGGCATAAAAAAATATTATACTAAATGAAACTGCAATTATTTAAACTGTGTTCTAACATAGGTCAGAAGTGAAAGAGCCACCAATTTTTTATGTTTGCCATGCGCGCATGCATGCAGCAAACATCTTGCTATGATAGTGCCTTTTGAGTGGTGTGACACGGTCAGTCCAATACAGAGTGGTCTGCAAGTGGTGCATCAGTCCTACACCAATCACCAGCCAGGCTGATTATGACAGAGTTTTAGTATGCAGGGTGGAAGTCATCAAAGATTTAAGATGGTGGCAGAGCTGGGCCAGCCCTCACAGTAGCTCCTGTGTAGAGTTTTAAGACTTATTTTGTGTTACTTTTAGTTAAACTTTATTTTATTTTCTTGTGGAGAGTTGTGTGAAACCATTGTAAAGAAGTCATGGAGCAAGAAGCCATGTAGTTGTGTAGCTCTTATAGAAGAACTGAATACCGACATTCTGTTGCTAATGTGGTTCAGATTTTTCAAGATATGTGAAAGGCGACCGAGGAGCAGAGCTACCTTAATACATACAAGCATCTTTCACTGGTGTTTTGTCATTGCATTATTGTTGATTCTACTGCCTGGATTTCCCTTCGCATTTTGAAAGGGTCATATTGGTCTGGGTGTTTGACACTGACTCCGCTACCGATACTGTGGATCATTCATGAAGAAATTATTATAACGGAAGATTTGCCACAGGACAGTAGTTTTGAAAATGAGAGTTGTGACTTATAGTGGGCAGTGTTGGGTTGGGAAGCTCCCTGAATTTCCAGTGACTCTGGGCTATTCCAGATCCTAAGGACCAAGTGGGAGCTGGTTAGATTTTGCTCCAGGGAGCTGGAGCCATTATTTGGCCACCACTCCTAAGAGGCCTCGAGACTGGACCTGACAGCCTAGTTCTGAGGCTTCTGTAGCTGCTGGTCTTGGGAGTGATCGGGGTCCTGTTTGTGGTGGTGGAGGGGGGCTTTCCCTTTCCTTCATTTCTGCACTTGGTTCGCATATTTGGATTTATGCCTGATTTTTGCTGTGAGATGGATTCTGTCTGTGGGCCCTTGGACTTCTGCTCAGGGAGAGACTGAACTGGATGTGGCCTGGTGGAGTGAGGGAGCCACGAAGAAATCTTGATTCTTTGAAGATTCCTGTTGGATATATTTTGGCTTTCCCCAGAACTGGATCATGGTTTGACTGCACTTTACTGACGATGATAGTGTCAAGTAACTACATCTCCTTTGTGGTTTAAACTATTTGAGTGGATCCCTGGTGATGAGAGGACCGGGTGACCACTTTTTTCATTGATTTATTTTGATTTGTTCTTTTCTGTGTACTGTATTTTGTTTTATTTGTGGAGCCCTATTTCTAATTTAGGCATTGAGAGTGCCTAAATTCCTGCCCCTCTTGTCGTGAGAGGATTGGGGCGGGTACAGCCATAAAAAGGTTTATAATATTCTCAGAACCTTTTTCTCTGGATTTAGATTCTTTCAGGCAGTGAGAGTGCTGGATTTTTCTTTTATATATTTTCTTTATCCTTTATCTTTTTATTTCATTTTTCAGAATGTTATTTTATCAGTAAATGGTATTCTGTGAGGGAGGATTGTAGTGTTCATATAAAATTAAGTGCAGAAGCGACTGACTCAGTATATGTGGGGTGGACCAATATATGTTTTAAATAGTGTTTTTATTGTGTTAGGGGATTATTTGAGTTATTTATGGGTTTGCTTTTAGTTTATTTATTAATCTGTTATTGTGACATAGTTTAATTTTTGGTATAATTGTTTTAATTGGGGTTGGATTAGGGGGTATTTATTAGTGTTTTTTTGTTGGTTTTGTTTATTTAGTTGTGCTGTAGAATGTGTTGGATGCCAGCCCCACTACTATAGCACTACTAATCCTTTGCTTTTCATGCCCTTAATACTTTCTCCACTCCTCCTCTCCAGTTTGTGACCTACCAGTGCTGTAGACCGCTGGGTATTATGCGCAGGAGAAGGAGGGGGCGGGGTTGAAAACAGTAGAGGATAAACAATGGGGGTCACCGAATTGGGGTTGTAGGATCCAGAAGATGCCCTGGGGAGAAATGGAATCCAGACCATGGTTCACCATGCCTGGTGCCCATACCCAAAGGTACTACTGATTGTGGTAGGCAGATGGCCTGGGCGGCCCAAGAGGTTCGTCCAACTCAGGTGGTGTTGTGCAATGCCAGGTCCATTAAGAGCAAGACTGCAATTATTTCAGACCTTGTTGAAATGGTGGACCTGGCATGCATTACTGAGACCTGGCTAGATGAAAAGTCTAGCCCCTTTTTGGAGGCTATGACTCCAGCTGAGTACTCAGTGATACACCACCCAAGATTGGACCATGGGGGGAGAGAGGTTGCGGTCTGTTTCAAGACCGAACTTAACCTCACAAGGGTACTAGTTGAGGAGGCTGAGTCATTTGAGTGTGCCATAGTAGCAGGTGTAGGCTATCGAATCACTCTCATTTACTGTCCACCAGGTGATGGGAAGCGATTCCATCAGGAAGTGGCAGACTTCGTCATCGACATGGCATTTGAGTCACCCAGATTGATGGTTCTGGGAGACTTCAACACTTGTGTCGATGACAAACTTTCACAATTTGGTCAACTCTTCCTCCAGTTAATGACATCTCTGGGCCTTACACAGTTGGTTTCCACTGCAACTCATAAACACAGGCACTCTCTTTACTTAATCTTTCTCCTAGGGATCGAAACATCTGACTTGGGGGTGGAACCAGTTGGATGGTCTGATCATTACACCATGGGGTTTGGTTTTAGCATCCCCCCCACAGGCCTACCCCTGTGGAGATGGTTAGGTCATGCCCTTTATGGGATATAAGTTCTCAGAGCCTAGCAGTGGCACTTGACCTCTCGTCCCTCTCATTTGCAAGCTGTGATCCAGAGACCCTCGTATCGGCTTATAATTCAGCCGTTTTGGTGGCTCTGGATTCCATTGCTCCAGTCCGTATTTGCTCTCTCTCCCTTTACCCCAGGTCCCCTTGGTTTGATGGGACTTTGAGGGAGATGTGGAGACTAGGATGAAGATTAGAGCATTGCTGGTGGAAGTCCACCCTTGATGCTGACCACCTTAGATTGATGGACCATTATCTAGTCTATCAAAATGCAATCACCTGTAAAAAGGCAGAATTACTGTCTGGGGAGATTTTGGCTGCTCAGAATTGAGCAGCTCAGCTTTTTTGAACTGTGGACAGACTGTGCAACCCAGTCTGTCTATGTGTTGGGAAAGCTTTTCTGTAATTAGAGTGCGACAAGCTTGCTCAATTCTTTGCAAATAAGGTGGCTGACATCAGGGCGGTTCTTCAACCAGCACACTCTACGGGGGTTGTTTCTGATCAGTACGAGGTCACTGTACCTCAGTTTTCCTAGAATACCTTCAGTTGACTGGAGGTCATGGATGTCATGAGGATTATCCAGAGTCTGAGCCCTATGTGCTGTAGTTTGGACCCTGGACCGAATTCCCTAATTTTGGGTTGCATTGACATTATCATAGAAACATAGAATTTGATGGCAGATAAGGACTGCTTGGCCCACCCAGTCTGCCCATTTCCCTACCTGATGGATAAGCTGCAGATCCTAGTTAGCCAGCAGCCTACTTCTTCCTACCCCCACCCCCTAGAATTGCCTTATGACTGTCCCATGCATGCTTGAATTCCACCACTGTTTGTGACTCCACAACCTCCTCTGGAAGGCCGTTCCATACATCCACCACCCTCTCTGTGAAAAAATACTTCCTTAAATTACCTCTGAGCCGCCCCTTCTATCTTCAAATTGTGCCACCTTGTTCTTGCACACCTCTTTTTTGAAAGATGCTACCCTCTTGGACTTTGTTGATTCCCTTGAGGTACTTGAAAGTTTCTATCATGTCCCTCCTTTCCTCGAGGCTATACATATTAAGCTCCTTAAGTCTCTCTTCATATGTCTTCCGGTGCAGACCCTGCACCATTTTAGTTGCCCTCCTCTGACAGCTTCCATCCTGTCTATGTCATTGTGAGATTGGGTCTCCAGAACTGCGCATGCATACTCAGATGGGGTCTTACTAGCTGTCTGTACAGAGGGATAATAACTTCCTGTTTTCAACTGGTGATGCCTCTCCCTATGCATCCCAGTATCCCCCAACCCTCCTTGCTGCCCTCTCACATTGCTTGCCCACCATTAGGTCATCTGATATGACTACCCCAGGTCCCTTTCCATTTTGTTGTTTTAGTATCTCACCCCCATTGTGTACTCTTCCCTGGGTTTTGTTTCCCAGGTGCATTACCTTGCACTTCTTAGCATTGAATCTAAGCTGCCATACATTTGACCATTCCTCTAACCTTGCCAAGTCCCTTCTCATCTTTTCCACTCCACCTTGTGCATCAACTCTGTTGTAGATCTTTGTGTCATCTGCAGAGAGACATACTTTTCCTTCCAGTCCCTCTGCAATGTCACTTGTAAAGACATTGAAGAGGACTGGTCCTAATACTGAACCCTGCGATAGCCCACTACTAACCCCCCTTTTTTCAGAGTGGACTCCATTTACTATTACTCTCTGTGTCCTATTCTCCAGCCAATTCTTTACGCAGGCTGTCATCCTGGGACCCACTCCCAGGCTGGCTAACTTGTATATTAATCTTTTATGTGGGACTGTGTCAAATGCCTTGCTAAAGTCTAGGTAGGCCATGTCCACAGCCCCTCCCTGATCAACTACTTTGGTAGCCCAGTCAAATAACTCTATCAGATTTGTCTGGCATGATCTTCCCGCTGTGAATCCATGCTGCCTTGGGTCCTGTGCCCCTCTGGCCTCTAGATATTTAACAGTTCTTTCCTTCAGAAGTGATTCCATCATTTTCCCTACCACTGAGGTTAAACTAACAGGTCTGTAATTTCCTGCTTCTGCCTTGCTCCCACTTTTGTGAAGGGGAATCACATCTGCCCTCCTCCAATCCTCGGGTACCACCCCATCCTCCCATGATTTGTTAAAGAGGAAGTCAGTGGTGTCACTAGTTCCACCCTTAGTTCTTTTAGAATTCTGGGATGAATCCCATCAGGCCCCATTGCTTTGTCCACCTTCAGTTTTAAGAGTTCTTTCAGAACTCTTTCTTCTGTAAATGGGCTGGTATCAACTTCTGTATCCAGAGTGTTTCTACTGTTTGTTTTAGGTACCTCCCCTCTTCCTTTGTAAATACTGAGCAAAAATATTTGTTTAGTATCTCTGCCTTTCACATCACCCTCTGCCCACCCTCCCTCCCCTTTATTAAGCCTCACTATCCCTCCTTGGTCTTCTTTCGCTCCTGATGTACCTATAAAGGTTTTATCCCCTTATTAACTGAGTTGGCTATCTTTTCCTCGGTTTGGGCCTTTGCTGTTCTGATTGCCTTCCCAGCTTCCTTTTGCTTTAACTGAAACAGTTCTTTGTCCTGTTCCTTCTGTGATTCCTTGTACTTCCTGAATGCTTTCTTTTTCTCTTGAACCTTCACTGCCACTTCCTTTGAGAACCATAGTGGTTTCTTACCTCGTTTCGTTTTGTTTATTTGCTTTACACAAAGGCTTGATACCTCTGTGATGGCAGTAGTTATTATTCCCCATTGTTCTTTCACCCCTCCTTCCTGCCCATTTGCTAGTGCATTCCTTAGGCACTCACCCATTTTGACAGTCAGCCCTCCTAAAATCCAGTACCTTCGTCTTTGTATGGCTTGACTCTAATGCTGTGTTTATTGTGAACCATACTGTTCGATGGTCGCTAGTTCCCAGATGGCTACCCACTTCTACATCTGTGATCCTCTTCATCTCCATTTGAGAGAACCAGGTCTAAGATTGCTCCCTCTCAGTGGGCTCCAATACTAGTTGTCTAAGGCATGCCACCTGTAGGGCATCTAGAATAACCCCACTCTTAGAAGTGGCTGCCGCAACTGCACTCCAGTTAACATCTGGCATATTCAGATCACCCATCAGCAATATCTCCCCTTTTTCTGCCATTCTAAGTATACTTTCTATCATTTCTTTGTCCATTTCCTCCCCCTGAGAAGGGAGTCTGTATACAACCCCTGTGCAGATTGTGCCATTGCCGGTCTCCAAATTTACCCATAGTGCTTCTTCTCCTCCCTGTTTACCCTTTTGTTCTGTTGCTTTGATTCCTTCACTTATGTAAAGAGCTACTCCTCCTCTTCTTTTACCCTCCCTGTCCCTCCTGTAGATAGTGTATCCTGGTATGTTTACATCCCAGTCATGGTTTTGTGTGTACCATGTTTCTGTGGCTGCCACGATATCCAGATGTTCCGCCTCCATCAAGGCCACTAATTCAGGAAGCTTGTTACTCAGACTACGGGCATTGGTACTCATTGTTCTCCATTTTTTGATGGCTTTACCTTCTGTTGCAGCATCCCCCACTGACCTTTCTACCTTGGTCTTTTTCTCATTTAGTACCCTGTTTTGTAGGGGGAGGCTGGGATTTTCCTGCTGCTTATCAGAGCCTCCCCCCTTGACTAGTTTAAAAGCTTGCCAATGAAGCTTTTAAACTGATTGCTCAAAAGGCTTGTTCCTTTCCTGGACTGATGCAGACCATCCTGCCAGTATAGGCTGGTGTCCCTCCAGGTAGAACCCCTGTCCCCAATGAAGCCAAACTCCTGTGCTCCACACCATTTTTTTCAACCATTCATTAAACTGCATGGTGCAAAGTATCCTTGCCTCACTCATGCCATTGACAGGCAGCACCTCTGAGAAGGATACTGTGTGTGCTACTTGTCTTAGGCCCCTCCCCAATTCAACAAAGTCCTTCTGCACTGCTCTAATCTCATGATGAGCCAAGTCATTTGTCCCTAGGTGGACAATGATGTCCAGCTCAGACTGCCATGCAGCTGTTCCCGTGATCCTGAGGATGTGCTTCCTGTCCCTCCAAGCCATGGCACCAGGCAGGCACCTTACTTCAGTTTTCCCTGCTCCCCCCAGTTCTAACCCCCTAATAACTGAGTCCCTCACCAGGAGCTGCTTCTTTTCTGTGTGGTGTCCTCTGTCTCCTTCCTGTGGGCCTCCCTTGTGACAGCTGTCCTCAGCCTCCTTAGTCTCCTCTGTGGGTGCATCCATAGGGGAGCTATGCTCCCCCAGAATGGTGTATGGATTGTGGAGTGGAACAACTGACTGGGTGTGCCTCTGTTCCACCATCCTCACCCTTCCTGAGCCCACTGTGGTCCAACTGCTGTGTTTTCTTCACAACCTCTGAGGTAGTGGTGGTGGCTGTGGTGCTTCCTGGATGTGGGAGGTTCCCTTCCTACCATCCAGTGTGGCCTGGGGGAAGGTTCCCTTACTACTGTCCAGCATGGCCTGAAGATGGGCAACTTCTTCCCTCAGGGCAGAGAGTTGTCTGCAAATAGGGCAGCATCTCAGCCTCCAGAAAGACTCCCGGAAGACTGCTGCCCCACAGCCATTACATTGTACTACTTCCCACATGTTTATCTACTTTTTTCTTTGTGTGTGTGTGATTGGTTTGTTATATAGAAATATATATATTATACAATGTGTATGCTTATATTGTCAGTGCAGTGTGCTAGAGAGGATATGACAGTGATATGCACTTTGCACTCTTGAGGAAATGATGTCAGAACCCCAGGTATAAAGGAACTATTTCCAGGGGTGGGTGGGAAGAGGTTGGGCCTAAACTGTGCCCTCACAAAACAATCAGTTAAAAGATTTGACCCAGCACTGCGATGAGTGCCTTCCTGTCAGCAAGATGCCCTATACAACAATTTGACAGAGAAAATACCCTGCTAATCAAACAGAGAAAAATCCAGACATCCAACTCAGACACAGATAACCCTCCCCAGCCCCAAAACAGCCTGGTGGTTTGTGCTCTGAAAGCGGTCAGCCCCAAATAAGTCAGCTGTGCTTTACCTCTTCCTGCACTGAAAATCTTAAGAATTAAGCCAACTGATTGACTAGTGACACCTGTGATGTAAGCAGGCCTTTCAATGTAGGCAGGCTGCTGTCTGATTCCAATACACAAAATCTTTCAGTGAAACCAGGGATAAAACTTAACTACTCAGCCAGCAGGGCACTTTTAAAATGTTGCAAAAATATCCCTCTAAATCCTAGGTCTCAACCCCAACAATCAAGCAAATTCAGTTGTATCTCACTCTCTCTGGTTATAAAATCACTACACTTTTAATGGAATCCTGCAGTTCTCTGCTTAATGCCAATAAGGAAAAAAAAATGAAACTCTTTGTAGAAAGCGTAGCTACCCTGTTTTACAATATTATGCCTTACCAAGTTTCCAGCTCCTAAATGAAGTTATAGTTTGTTCTTTGCAGTGTTGCAAGGTTCTCAGCTTCAGACAAATCAAAAGTCAGACTTTTGTGCAGATAGTCTGGTGCTCCTTGGAATCTGGAGAGTTTTCTAGCTCCCTGAAAGAGTTGGTGGTGACACCACTCTTGAAAAAGCTACCTTGTACCCTGACAGCCACGCAAACTACAGACCTATCTCTAACCTTCTCTTTGTAGGGAAGGTGATTGAGAAAGTAGTGGCAGCTCAACTGGAAGACCATTTACCCATCCATTACATTCTATGAACCTCTCCAGTCTGGTTTTCATAAGAGACATAGTATTGAGACAGCACTGGTTCAGGTGCTCAATGATCTCCTGATGGTGAGAGACCGGAAGAGCCGTACCTTCTTGGTTCTTCTGGACCTCTCCTCAGCCTTTGACACCGTGGACCACATGGTGTTGATAGGGCACCTGAGACATAACTGTGGACTGTTGGGGACAGTCCTCAGATGGTTTACATCTTTTCTCATGGGTAGAACACAGAGAGTTGTGTCTGGGGTTCATTCTTTAGGCCTAATTTCTCTGTCATGTGGGGTGCCTCAGGGTTCAGTGTTATCACCCATGTTGTTCGTGGTGTATATGCTACTCCTCAGAGACACTGTAAGAAGATATGGGCTGAGGTTTCACTGCTATGCAGGTGATACCCATCTCTACCTTTCTTTTGCACCCGATCAGGATGGAGCACTCTCAGTCTTTAATAACTATCTGAAAGAAATCCAGGAGTGGATGGATTCCAGTTGACTGAAGTTGAACTCGGAAAAGACTGATTATGGACCCGGGTCATCGAATGGGGGGCCAGGTGTGGGTACCCATCTGGAATTTTTCTTGGTGGCGTCTCACTCCTGTCCTCTGAATGGGTGCGTAACCTGGGGGTTGTTTTTGATGATGGTCTGACCCTACATTCTCAGGTGTCAGCTGTCATCAAAACATCCTTTTATCATCTCAGGAATACCACCAGGATTAGGCACCTGGTTCCATCTGACAACCTTCCTACCTTGGTCCATGCCTTTGTGTCCTCACGCTTGGATTACTGCAACTCCCTTTATCTAGGGCTTTCTGGGGTTGAAATCCATTGCTTGCAGCTGGTGCAGAACACAGCAACCTGGCTTTTGACAGGATCCTCTCAATCCTGTCTTATTACTCAGATGCTGAGCAAACTGCACTGGCTGCCAGTTCAGTGGCGGATCACCTTTAAAGTCAGTTTACTGACTTTTAAAGCCCTACATGGACAGAGCCCAGACTATCTGAAAGAGCTCCAGGTCCCCTACTGTCCTGGTCGATCACTCCGCTCAGCTGATGAGGGGTTGTTAGAGATTCCAAGGGTGAATCTGAAGTCATCTGGCACAAAAGCTTTTGCTTATGCAGTCTCCACACTTTGGAATTCTTGACCCCATCGGTTGCAGGAGTGTGCAACTGTGGAGGGATTTAAGCAAGGCTTAAAAACCTACCTGTGGCAACAAGCCTTCTTAGCCAACTGAAAGTCTGTAATTGATTGATTGTTATGTGATTTTAATTGAACTGAATTCTTGTTTGGTGATGTATGATCTTGTTCTTTATGTAATGTTAGGCACCTTGGCAATAGAAAGGTGCCATACAAATAAATGTATTATTATTATTATTTTAAAAGAAAAAGCCAACCCAATGGTGGGGTAGCTTTTTACTGTGAGCTATGCTTCCCAGCAAGCTGATCTGTCAGAATCAGCCTGCTGAAGAATTTCTAAGATCCAGTAGCTCATGCCAGCTGTAACAGAGTAAACCATCCATCGACGTTTGTTACCAGTGCCCCTGTAACTGTCCTTCCACCTGACCCCCCCTCTCAGCACCCACTCACCCATCCCAACCCCCCATAAACATAACACTGACACTGTAGGTGCCCAATCCCCCAGTGTTGCCACCTTATAGGCTAATGTTCTGATTTTTGGCTTTCAGAGCCAATGACATCGTGCATATAGTCCATTCTGTCAGGAGAGCTGTCTGTGCAGTCCTTACACCAGCCAGTTGCTATGAAATAATTAAAAGCATCCCTGGTCATTTTTTTTAAAACCCCGTAAACAAGAAAAACGTTCATCGATATCTGTTGTACCGTTAGTCCCCTGCACCCCTCCGGCCACCGTGAAATAAAGAAGAGCATCCATTGTGGGTTTTTTTGTTAGTTTGTTTCAACCCTGTAAAATAGAAAACCATCCGATGTCTATTGCACTGTTATTGGCCCACCCAACCCTCCCACTCATCACCACCACCCTACAGCCCCCTAAGCCCTCACTTACCACCCAGGGATCCAACACCATAAACCTCTGTGGACCGCAGACACATCTTCACTCGTCAAAGCTGAACATAAACTGAGGAAATCAAGTATGTGGTTCAATGTAATCCAATGATTTTCAAAGGGGTTTTGAATTTAGTGACATGAATACCATCTGCGAACATCCAGCATTGACAAATGTTTTTATACTGTATTGTAGTTAGATATTTACAGCAGCATCAGTCTCCTCCCTCTATAAAACAGTTCAAATATCCCCCTCCCCCATCAGCCCCCTCTCTTTATAAAACAGATCCATGCAATCAAGTCTGTATGGTTAGTGACATGCTGATTTGAAAACATGGTACCATTTCTTTCTGGCAGATATTTATCTATATAAAACATTGTTTACCAAGTGAGCAAATAGAGCCTGGGAGGGCTCGTTTTCCAATTGTGACTGGGTGCAGGATTGGCAGAGGACTGTAGAGGTATTACATACATAATACATAGTTCAAATACACATTACATTACATTCTCAACAACTAGATATTCTTATAAAGGCTAATGTATAGCCAGGATGTATTACTGCACTATATTTAGTATCAAGGAGTTCAGCTGACATCCGTAAACTAGAAAGACAAAGCTCAAGAGGTTTGCCGGTGTCAGCAGAATCCAAATCAAATGTGCCACGGTACTATACTACATCTTGGCCTGTACATTGTTCTTTATAATGTATAGACAAAGTGTTTGCCTCCATTATGTGCCTCTGTTCAGTTTAACAAAGGGTTTCTATTGTCCCATCCCTGTCTCCTCCCAACCAATAACCACTTCCCCTAGGAATTACCAGATCCCACTGGATCCCCCACAGATTACCCCTATGGTGAGGCCAGAAGGGGGAGGACAGTCCTTCTTACCCCAGAGACATGCATCCAGATTTGGGGTATGGAATCCTGGATAGTGGTGCAGATCTGGGGTCAGTAAGTTAGGGCTTCACAGAGCCTTCTTAGTCATTTTCCCCCTTTTGTCCCTGAACTCCTGCTGCGAACAGGTGAAAACACATGCAATGTAGTGGTATGTACATGCTGTGTCAACCAAGAGGCCCCTCCTTTTTGTGCCACTCGAATCTGCACTGCCATTGGACCTCTTGGTGATAGTCATAGATGGAGCCAGTCAGCCACCCCAGGATACAATATCAGTCTTTTGGAAGATTAATCCTCTCCCTTCCCAGTCAACCCCCAGTAACCCGAGCTTGGTTCTGAACACAGGTCCCCAGCATGGTGGATGGTAGCACTTCTATCTTGCCACTGAGCCAGCTTTAACAAAGAGTTTCCTGCTGCTTCTTGTACTCTTCCTGAATTATAACAGACAATATAAGGGACAAGGAGATACACAGAAACAAAATATGACACATTTGTTAAAAAACTGGACAGAGATGTAGAAAACCAGAAAGAAGAGAGGTCAGCTGGGCAGCTGATGTTCCTTGAGGACCTCTCTCTGACTTCCCTTTTCGCATCAGGTTCTGCTTGCAAATATGGAGAAGGGTAATAGTGGTATAGTAGATGAATGCATCAAACAAAGCAGCCTAGGAGTAATCCTGTTTTTCCAGTTTCAGTGGAGTCGAGCAGCTCGCAACATACAAGCATTTTAACATTTACGGGCATGGTAGTGCCCCAATAGTTAGGGTTGATAAGGGCTTTCTATGTTAAACCTCAAAATGTGCACTTTAATAACTTACCAACAATTTAATGGATTTGCACAAAATTTTGCACGTGCAGTCTCATGGGGTAGATCTTTTGACGTGTCAAGTTTTGTTGCAGTCACTGTGTGAATTCCAAGATGCAAATAGTGCAAAAACCTTAAAAACCTAAATTTGTCACTGCTTTTTTGTCATCACATTGCACCCAGATGGTTTTGAATTTTGGTCTGAATTGTTCAGTGTAGAAAGGGCTTGGGTCACAGAAGTGCATTTTGCTTGTTTGATGAAAAAATATTAATCTGTTCCAAGGTTCTTAAATTTTAAAGTTCCCATTATTTTCCATCACCTTTCTGGACAGAGTAATGAAATGAAGGTGCCACTGTCCATAACGTGGGGTCACAAACAGCCCATGTTGAAAATTTGGTGCAAAATATGAAAAAATACCTGTTACATGCGTTTGTTGACATTTTCATACGCAAGCATGTAACATTGCCAGTTTTTTATACTTTTACTCCACATTTTCAACAGAAACAACTTTAAACACCACCTCATGAACAGCATGGCTTTTATTTCTTGCATCCTGCCTCAAATATGTTTTCATGTCTGCAGTGCAGAATGGTACATTCCTTTTGAGAAATCACCTTTCAGGAAACAGTAAGGAAATGACGCTGTCAGTGTTCATGAGGTGGGTTCCCAAAAAGCTCATGTTGAAAAATTGGTGTGAAAATATAAAAAAATGCCAGAGTTTCATGCAGTCATTGAAAATTTTCTACGCATCCTCGCAACTTCACCAATTGTTTATTTTTTCACTCCAAAATGCCAACATACCCTTTTTTGAGGGGTTATGGGTTTCCTCCCACCCCCTACTCCTGCGCATTCCCAGCATGTTGCATACATGTGAAGGCACACGCATGCACACTGTACGGGATGCCCCCCCTCCTTCCAGTCATTCCATTAACCACCTACACCAGCACTGAAATGCTATTCGGTAATGGCGGGACTATGGGTGGGAGAGCCCACCCCCTAACCAGGAAAGGAGAAGCAACACTCAATCCTACTCCCACCCCCCCATGCCAGCACTCCAACAGCCTGAGGTTATTCCAGAACCCGGGTCACCAGTGTAGCACAAGGTAAGGCATTCAGCTTCTCAACCCTCAGCTCTACCAGGATCAGCCCAACATACCCATTTTTTAATACCAACTCATCAACAGTACAGATGTCAATGTTCACATCCTTCCCAAAATGTGTTTTTGCACCTGTGGTGCAGTTGCTCCATGACATCATGATTCGGGATCAATGCACGAAATTGCACAGGGAGTGTTCATGAGGTGGGATTCCTTCATAAAAAGTACAGAAATTAAATGCAAAAAACTATGTTATAGCACTAGTTAGGGTTCATATCGTACCTTTCAAAGTATGGAAATGTGGTGTTAGGGTTCCCCACCCTAACAACTCAACCCACCCCCCGAACCATACTAGCCCATTCCACCCCTCCACCCTCCACACACCAACAGGCATTGGGGTGTGCATTGGGGTCATTGTTCCTAATGCTCACCCAATTGCATAAGTAAATAAGCTGAGATGGATACAGTATAGAAGAATGGGGTGAGAATTAGGGCCAATGAAGACAACATCTTGCCACCACTGAAAGAGTCAAAAGCCTCTGGCAGCAATGGGGAAGGAACCACTAAACACCAGGGAAACTATGGAAATAGTAATTAGAAGGTGGGGGCTGGCAGCACACAAAGGAAACAAGGGGGCCAGCAATTGGAGGTTGGGTGATGCCACTACACACCTGGGAAAGGATTTTCATCATGAAAAAGGTTCCTTTTTTGTGACTCATAATATGAAAAAGAATATTTTTTCATTTTGTGAGTGATGAAAAAAGATTTATAATGTTAAAAAAAATAAATACAAGTGTATTTTTGTAACATATAATTGCAGAATGGAGCTGAGGTGGTCCTGCTAAGGAAACCACATGTGGTGGTTTCCGCCAAACAAATCATGTTGATGAGTTATTTAAAATGGTTTTCTTTCACTAACTAGAAAACAAGATGGTGGCAGCAAAAAAAAAATACTCCCCACCTGCAACACAGGATTACCCATGTGTGACACAGGATTGCCCATCTGCTACACAGAATCCTGTTTTCAGGCTCACATCTAACTTTCCAATTGAAAATAATGGTAATCTTAAAAATGTAATACATTTTGGATGGATGAATATTTTTCACCAAATTTTCAAAAGGCACATCTGTGACCCAAGAACCTTTCTGTTCTAAACATTTTAGTCCAAAGGCCCAAGCTGTTTTTGTGCAGTGGTGCGACAAAGAATTTTACCAAAAAATAGTAGTTTTCTAATTATTTGATACTCCTTATCATCGCACCCACATGTCCAACTGAAATGAAACTTGGCACATTAAGAGATCTTTGGTCCCTGCTGGGCAGTCAAAATATCTTGCAAATTGGTTAAATGGTTGTGAAGTTATGAAAGTGCAAATTTCGAGTTTAACATAGAAGTAAAGGTTTAATTCTAACTATAGGGGCGTGACTGCATCTCTATAATATAAACAAAAAAGGTATATCTACAAAATCAGGGTGAAAAATCAGAGAGTGGCTGGTGCCACCCAACACCAGGGAAACATATGAAAATGACAGGCTTTCTTCTTTGAAGGAATCCTTTTCCATTTCAAACAGAAAAAGGGGGCGAAAAAGAATTTCTTTAAAGGAAAGAAGCCTTTTCCGTGTCATTCCCCTATTTGTCCTATGTTACCCTGCTGTCTATTGGCATCCAGCACCCTCACATTGATGTCCCTGTTTTCTATACTTGTGTATATTTTTATATATTTTTTTATGTAGTTTCTATTTTTTTTCTTCACAAGTAAAGTATATGCTGTTTTGTGTATTTCAATGGGGATATCAACCTTGATGAATAACTTGTCCATTTTTTATATATCTATATATATATATATATGTGTATATATATATATATATATTCACACCAGATTTTCTAAATGTGTTCTTTGAGACCCTACCTCATGAACAACGTCAGAGGAATTACCAAAATGCAGCCCGAAAGGTGAAGTCACAGTCAGTTGGCAAAATCACCTTTTGGACAGGACTTGAAACTTTTAACCAGTCTTCTTCATGAGGTGAGGTCATAAAAAGGATATGTTCAAAATCTGGAGTCAAAATATGTTACAATGATGAAGTTCTGTGTATCCACTGAAATTAAGCTAAGCTTTCTTGTAACCTTTGTCACTTGCAATATGTTCTCCTCAGATTTTTACAATAGCCATTCCTTTACACCAATTCATTATGTGACAGCTGTCATGTTTCAAATCTTTGATAAACTATGCTTTTGTGCCTCTGGTGTGGTATAAGGTTGCGGTGGCATGGAATCAAGTTTTGGTCGAGATTTAAAAACTTTCAGTATAGCGTTAATGAGGTGGGGTAATAAGAAAGCTATGCTGACAGTTTCACTGCTTTTCTGTTATAAATCGAATCTATGGATGGATGTGAGTGCGAGGACCTCTGGGCCCTGTGCACCCACAGGAAACTAAGGATGTAATTATACTATCTCAAAAAATAAGGAAATCCATTGCAACAAAGTTTGTTAATGCACTAGTTAGGGTTACAGTGACAAAAGTAAGGAAATATGGCATTATAGTTTCCAACCCTAATCTCCCCCCTTCCCAGAGGCAGCAAATCAGCCATGAGATGTACTGTGGAGTTCTCGGGCATAACGCTCACCCCATTCTCATTGACTGTATACATCTATGCTTATTTAGTGATTGAATGGTGTGAGCATTAGGCTTGAGAATCCTACAGCACAACTCACACCTGATTTGTTGCCTTCAGGGTGGGGGTAGAGTGTTAGGGCTGAAAACCCTAATGCCACATTTCCTTACTTTTGTCACTGTAACCCTAAGTAGTGCATTAATGTAGTTTTTTTGCAATGAATATAAAATACAGAGCATTTGTAAGCAATAAGACATGAAGGGGTGTGCATTAGACATTTCTAACACATGTCCAGGGGCATAGTGAGGCACAAATATGGGTCATCTCTTTCCTTTGATCTATGCCACCCAGCAAGCTGATCTGTTATGATCAGCCTGCTGAGGAATTTTAAACATCCAGGGGCTCTCGCCAGTTGTAACAGAGAAAACTGCATCAATGTCTGTTACTGGCACCCACATAACTGTCCCCCCACCCAACCTCTCCCTCTCAGCACTTATCACCCCCACCCCACAAACATAACACTGACACTGGGGGTGCCCATTCCCCCAGTGTTGCCTCCTCATAGGATGTTGATCCAGTTTTTGACTTTCAGTCTGCTCTTTCAGAAGAGCTGTCTGCATGGTCCCTGCACCCACCAGTCACTGTGAAATAATGAAAAGCATTCCTCTCTGGTTTTTTTTGTTTGTTTCAACCCTGT
This sequence comes from Neoceratodus forsteri, assembly GCA_016271365.2. Taxonomy (NCBI): domain Eukaryota; kingdom Metazoa; phylum Chordata; order Ceratodontiformes; family Ceratodontidae; genus Neoceratodus; species Neoceratodus forsteri. Next base: position 649,593,771 of record CM057450.1, on the reverse strand, counting down.
AAAACAGAAAAATGTTTATCGATGTCTGTTGTGCCATTAGTTTCCCCACCTGACCTTCCCACTCAGCACCTACTACCCCACCCCCCCAAAACGTTACTTACTCATGGGGGTCCAATGCCATAACCCTCTGTGGACCACAGACATGTCTTCACTCTTCAAAGCCTGACAGTAAAATGAGAAACTCAGGTACTGTATGTGGTTCAATTTATTTCAATGGGGTTTTGAACTTAGTGGCATGAAAACCATCGGTGAACATTCCGCATTGACAAATGCTTGTTTTATTGTATGGCATAAAGTATCAGGCAACGTGTGCACTGACTCAATGACTGCCAACTCACTCACTCACTGACCCACTCACAAACTTAGTGACATAACCAGTTCACTCATACACTCAGTCACAGACTGACCTACTAACACACTTAGTCACAGGCCAACTCACTTACTGACTGATCCATACACACTCAGTCACAGGTCAACTCACTCACTCACTCACTCACTCTCACTCGCAGACTGACCCACCCACAAACTCAGTGACGTAACCAATTTGCTTACACACTCAGTTACAGACTGACCTACTAACACACTCAGTCACAGGTCAACGCACTCACTCACTCACTCACTCATTCACTCATTCACTTACTGACCAACATGCACTCAGTCACAGGTCAACTCACTCACTCACTCACTCATTCACTTACTGACCAACACAAACTCAGTCAAAGGCCAACTCACTCACTCACTCACTAATTCACTTACTGACCAACATACACTCAGTCACAGTCAACTCACTCACTCACTCACTGCCACCTTTAGTGACTGACAGACTGACCAAATCACATACACTCAATCACAGAGCAACTCACTCACTCACTCACTCACTCACTCACTCACTCACTCACCCATTCACTCACTCCTCTCAGCAGTAGCCCAGTCAAGAATTTTATTCTAATGCCACATTCAATAAAAAGGATATGCCTGAGGTTTGGAGTAGCAGTGGGTCCCCCCCACTCCATGCAATTAAAACCAGGAATTGCCAAGCATCCCTTCCAAGCTTTGAATTTTTTGTTGTGCTGCAGTGTGGCTACTCCTTGCCCTCCCAACCATCAATGTACCTTGCAGCCATGCAGCTGCCATCTGGTGTCCCAGCTGACTCGTGTTCTACCTTGTTGCACAGTCATTCAGCTGCTCCTGTCTGCCTCCTGCTACCTTTTGAGCTCTCTGATCTGGGCTGTTTGCTGGTCTCGCCAGCCCATTTGTGTGAGCACTTCCACTCCACTCCACCTGGGGTCCACTCTTTCCTGTGCCAAATATCATCTGACTTTAGTGGTCTGCAGAGAATTCGTTCAGTCTCCCAGCATTTCTTTCTCACTACTAGTCATAGTTCTGCCCGTGTTGAAATCAGCTTGAACAGGCCATTCATTCACCTTCATTACAGTATTGCCTACTTGCAGCAATTCTGAGTTGACTCAAAGTTGCAATAGCAGGGCAAAGAATAAATCCCCCCACTACGACCTAAAGCCTGCCAATTATTAGCATAGCTGTGTCTAGCAATCTGTCACAATCTCTGGCTAGCACTCACTGCTTGTCCAGCAGGATTCAGCCACTGCATCTACACTGCTGTTCAGTAGTCAGTAGTTTAGCCTCAGCAGTTTGTAAGCTACCTGTTGTGTCTCCATTGTGGGATTCTTTGACATGTGTCTTCCATACTTGTTTGCTCCATATCATTCATTCTTAGTATCATGCCTCAGCCAGGATGCTGTGCCTTCTGTCAGTCATTCAGCCTTGCGTTTGTTGATTCCTAGCCTAGTCTGTTGGGACTCCTACATCTGTCAAGTTTCATAATTGGCTTCCTACTATGTTCTTGTACCCATACCACCTCTAGACACATGCCAGCCATAACCATATTCCTGGCTTTCTGGACCCCTGCCCTGTAAGCCAACGCTCTTGCTCTGCTCCTGTGAAGTAAGCATCATGAGGGCAGGTCCCTTGACTTGGGAAGGGTCTTTCTCTTTCTTCCCCTTGAATGAGAATGTCCTATGCTCAAAGAAAAACTGTAACTATGCAGACAACTCAGAGGCACATCTTGATGTAGCATTTAAGAGTTCAGCTATGGTCCCTTGACTGTGCAGACCACATTGGCAGCATCTTCGAAAGCTATTCTTCCCTACTGATACCGAAAGGATCTCCTGGTCTCCACCTGCTTCCCTTCCTCTGCCCCTCAATAGTGAAGTTCATACAACTATTCAAATTCTTTGCCCCTTAAGGGCTCAAATCTATGCCTTGCCCCTCAAGGGTTCAGCTTTCTGCCCAGGCCACCACTCAGATGAAGGCTAAGCAAGTGCCTTTCAGAAGTCATTGCTCTCTTCCTTCCTGCCTTAAGGGATGGACCTCATTTGTGGGAAACCTCTATTAGCTGTAGAGACTGGTTCATGGCACCCTCATGGTGCTCCCAATAGAGGGCTAAAATGAGAGCCTTCTTCTAAAGTGCCTCTCTAAAAAGGGGTTCTAAATTGTAATATATAAGCCATCACAAATTCTATCCCTATCTTGGAGAAAAGGCAACCAAGGCCTTGGATCCCCAGAGGTTTCCTCCTTGTTGGAGAGGTTTCCTCTTCTCTGTGCCATATGTCATTAAAAGTTAAGTGGTTTTGGTAGAAACTGGAGTTGGTTTGGGGGCTCTTCAGGTCCTGGTCTCAGTCTGGATATATTACTTCTCTCCTTGGGTAGAATGTGATTGTCTGTCTTCAGTAGTGCTATTGGGCTTTCTTCCCTAAGGTGCATTTGGTACTGACGCCCTGTCCTTGTAACATCTGGAGGGGCTAGAACACTTTGTCAGGGTTCCACATTCTTGTGACATCTTGACTGGGTGGTAGTTCCCATAGCAAGGAGGAGCATAAGCCAAAGTTCACAGTTGCACAAGCACCACATACTACTGTCTCAATCAGTCCTAACCTACTCAAGAGCCCAATGAAATTACCCTATGAATCAAAAGAGTTTCCCTGAGGTTTGGAGGGGCAGTGGGTAATACATGCCATGTCCCTTTTGTGCAGTTAAAACTGCTAATGTCTAATCATCCCTTGGATGCTTGTAATTTTTTGTTACCACCTTCCTCTCTTCCTCCTGAGATACCTGTCTCCCTGGGTTTCAGCCTTCTTCCATAAGATGCCTGTGGTCCTCAGAACCCGTTTCTGTGACACTTATAGGGGGGTTGGAACTCTTCATTAGGGCTCCACATCCCTGCGACACCCCAGCTGGTTGGCAGTCCCTGTAGCAGGGACAGAGAGAGCATAAGCCAAAGTTCTCAGTTGTACAAGCACTACACAGTATCCAGTCTTAATCAGTCCTAAACTGACTCAGATTCCAATGACCTTTTCAACCATGGCTGAAAGTGATCAGCCATGTGTTGTGGTTACTGACCAATGTGGTGAACCACTGCCAGCCCTTTTTGGTCAGAGCATGGTACAAAACTGTCACCATAGAATTATATTTAACCATGATATATCATACTAATGTCACTTCTAATCTCATCATCATCATCATCATCATCTGGCAGTTAAAAAAGGAGCAGACAAGCAGCTGTGAAAGCAAGAGATGATTAGTGGCTGTTGCCTGCAATGGGAATCAGTACATTCAAGTACCTCTCAAGGCTATTCCACATTTTGGTGAAAAATGGTGTGGAAGTGTACCCTTATACAGCTTAAATATGTTGGGACCCACTTTAAGGGGTCCCCTTCATCCCACTTTATATCTGCTGAACTCTCTTCTCCCATTTCTAAATACACTACACCACCCGCTGCTTCCACAACATTTTTAAATATGATGTCCCAATCCTTTGTTACATTTTCTTGCCATAGGCAAGTCAAAACATATTGTTTTAAGTACAAGGAGACTGGGATAGTGAAGAGCACAATGATGCATCCCTATAAAGCTGTCCCATTGGTGCAGCAGCACTGTGTGCAACACTGGCAACCCAGGATGGGGCATACACCTGGGTCATCAGGGCCAGGTGTGGTGGATAGGGATTAGGTATCCCAGAAAATACTCTTCTCCTCCAGGAGGGGAGGGGAGGGCAGTCAGCTCCAGTTTAATACTGACACCTGGGTGACCACAGGTGGCAGCACATACTGAGTAGTATACTGGGTGTGTGTGACATTTCACTGTGACGTGGTCTGCCTGCTTGTGTGCATAGAGCTTATACACTCCCCAGTGTCGGTGTCCCATGGGATTGAAAAAACACTGGTAAATCCCCCAACCAAAGCTGGCTCCATGGCATCGAGTAGTGAGGCACTCATTTGGCCTACTAGCAATCCAGGCTCAGAATCCAAGCCTGGGACATCAGAAGTGGAGGCTATCAGGTGGGTGACAGAGTGTCCGTGTGGACCTTCTCCTCCTGAGAAGGGCTGAAGGTCTATCTGCTCTTGAAGTAGCTCATAGTCATTGATGTGAGGTAGTGCACATGATATACTGTAGGTCACCACATGCTGAGCACACTCCTGTACTGAGATGCCATAGTGGACATACCTTGTGAAATAGGTGGGGCCACAGAAAACTAGGAAAAAGGCTGACTCAGCTGCTCTAGATGATAGCCTCCATGCACCCTATCTCCCATGCCACTGGACCCTGCATGGCGGCATGCATGCTGGTCAGCCCCGGCCTTGTAGAATGTAAAGAGTTTCTCCTTACTCCTTGGTGCCAGAGGGATTGGAAGCCCCAGGGAGGCATAGACCCACACCTGGGGTAATTGGGAGTCAGGTGGCATATGCCTCTGTCAACAGTGAGTCTGGTGGACACAGATATGGACCAATATGAGGCTGGAACAAGAGGAATACCTGGGACCAAGGGAAGGATGTAATAATAATGAAGAAAGCATCATTTTTACAATATTCATTATGGCATACAGTTGCATGGAGTTATGTCATACAGGGACTTCTTAGGGACTGGTAGTGCTGCTGGAAATTCTCACAACCTGATCTCTTGAGAAATGCTTCTCTGCTGGTGTTCAACTAATTGTTCTGGTCTCATGTGACATCCCTAGGAAGCCCACTGCCCTTCACTCCCCATATCTTTAAGCATTACTTAGCAATCAGTGGAACTGCCCATCCTAGTCCCAGGACCCTTACTGTGATGTCTGCCAGCTGCATAGAGTCTCCTTCTTGGTCCCTTGCCAGCTCTCACTAAAGTTTTCAGCTCTCTGACATCACTTGCCTAAACCTTTTATTTTAAAACTTGTACTGTAGGCCTATTTCATGGGCTGAAGTTAACTTTTACAACACTTATTATCAGAATAAGTGCCTAAGAAAATCCACAAACTCTGTGGCCATTTCTCTAGCCCCACTGATGTATTTATTAAAATATTCCTGCCTCCAATTCATGCTAGCAGGACCAGTGAAAATAAACTTTTACTAGCCTAACTAAAAACATTCTACTGGCATTTGGTTGCTGGGTGTAAGCCAATTTTGACTCGTACTACCTCACTGAATTTACCACACCTGCTCCCCACCATCGCCCATTACCTGAAGCACTCTTTTCCACTACATAGCTTGCCCCCTCCCACCTCCTCATGGTTGGTCTTGAAGGTCAAGGGTCCCATTCAGATCACAGGCTGGTAGAGGCAACAGGAGGCTATGCAGGGCCAGTGTGTTGGGCATCATACTGGAGGCAGTATAGCACAGTGGTTTAAGGCTCTGAGCTACAAACCTGGAAACATGGGTTTGAATCTCACAGCCCCCACTTGCATACTGTGTGACCCTAAGCAAGTCGCTTAACCTCCTTGTGATCCCAGGTCTCAACTGGACTCAAGCTTCAGCTTAGTGTGCCTCTCCTGGTTAAATAATTTCCCCTTTCCTTTATCATTCTGTAAACCAGGTTTCACCCCACTTTTTCTTACCAGCCCCAAGGACCTTACAAATTGGGGCTCCAGTGTATACCCATGCAGACAACTGCAGATCAGCAAGTACAGGTATCTAAAATTGGTATGCCCTCACTACAGCAACATTTTGAAAGTGAAGTACTTTACAGTGCTAGTTCAATGTTGGCTCTGTAATGTACCCATGGGGCACCAGCACTGCCTCTCCAGGGTCTTGCACCCCCTTCCTGAATTGACTCTGACTCAGAGTTGATTATATTAAATTATGGAGGGTGGAGGGCAGGGGGTTCCGGAGTAAAGACCCCTCAAAAATAAAAACAGTTAATTAGGCAGCTTTATGCCAACCACAATTTGCGATCGACATAAAGCCATCACTGTAATGTCAGTTGACAACATTTTTGTTGAACCTGCGTTGTAGAGTCCCAGAAATCATCCCTCCTCAGACTCTCAAACTTGCACTACTACTTATTGTGATGCCAGAGTTTGGAGAGCTGCCAAGCACTCCAAGGAAAATGATAGGTGCATCTTTTAAATAGGTATTTTTAATATTTCTGCAGCAGGTTTCAGTAAAGTCAAAGTCTATACTTGACTAACAAGAGCCTTGCTAGTGAATCAATTTTCTTCTTAACTTATCTGAAATTGACCACTAAAACATTAAAAATACTTAGTAATCATTTCCTATGGCATGCCCCAGTGCTCTTCCAACTCTGATATCACAAAAATTGAAACATGGTGGTAGAGTGGAGTGATCAGACGATGAAGGCTGCGTGATCATGTGACAGGCTTCTTGGATTGAATTAACAGTCCCTTACCCTCTGAAAAGGCAACCATCAAAAATGTTCAGTTTGTTCTCTATCATCTCCTGCAAGATGAAGCTACCACTTGGGCTTGGGAGGGAAGCTTTCCAGAGAGAGAGGAATAGGTTCTCTTTAAGCATGATGTGACCATGCATGAGATGTCTGGGACACAGGATAATGTCTAAGGGCCAGGGTTTGGTAAACAAAGACTGTATGACAATGACTACCTGTGGAGTGCAACTTCACCAATAATGTTTGCCACCTCTGACCCTCATTAGCATGGCAATGGGGTCAGAGGGTGATTGGTGAGCCAATCAGATTCTACAGCCAGCAGAGTGGGCACAGGGGGGCCCATGGACTTGGGAAGGACTTCATTAATTCAGGCTCGACAGAAGCCACCACACAGTTTTTTGAGTAGAGGGCCTTGAGCCTTGTTAGTAGTGATTAAAAGCTTCAGGGACCAGCTGACAGTTGTATTTTCCCAGTGAATAGCAGGTGCTGTTCTATGACTTTCAGTCTGTGTGTGGCCACTGTGCGAGAGAGAGGCTGGAGAGCTAAAGTGGGAGTAATGAGATACTACACATCTGCCAGAGGCAAGCAGAATCCCTGCACAGAAAAACGTGGCAGTAATCACACGCTCATGAAGCACAGCATGAAAGACTTAAGGTAGGAATCCAGGAGACGGGTTAGGGTGGGTAGGTGTGCAGAGAGACTTAATATATTTCAGTGCAACCTTGCAACCGAGAGCAACTCTGTGTTTGGGAGCTGCAGAACCAGCGTCACTGCTTCTTGTTGCAGTACACACAGGGACTGGGTACTAGGATGTTGTGTACTGGTATGACATGGTCAAGCTTCACAGCCTGAAGCTGAAATTGTGGATGCTTACAGGGAAATTATCTGATGCAGTCAGAAAAGAGAAGAGGCCTGAAAGAATCTGCGGAGAGCCATTTTATATTTCCACACACAGGTCTGCACGGATAGAAATGTCAAACTAGCCAAGAAGGGGCCCTCCACTGCTGCTCCACTACACCCTGAACTTAGAGGGAGATCCCATTGAACTGGGAAAGCATGTCTAATTCAGGGTCTTGCATCCACTGTATACCCTTTTACTGTTAGTTCATTTGGTAATTTAGTTAATGGGCTAGGTCATCTGGCCAGGAATACCTAGTTGGGGTTTACTTTGGGTTTTGCTACAATTAAATAAGGTGTTTAAATCTGAAAGTGCACCACTGCATGATCCTGGGTGATAACAGACTACGGGACTGCACTAATTCAACATCTGGGTACCCAGTAACTATTATATTAAGACAGCTCCCTTGAACAAGGAAATTGCATATATCTGATGCCAGAGTGGGTAGAAGGGCTCTGACATTAGTCAGGCACATGGGACCTGCATGACTGTGGTGTGGGCTACTTAAAATTCAGCCAAGGGTCCGTAAATTGTATTTCATATACAAATTGTCTGTGCCTAGGAGGACACCAAGTTCCAGGTACCACGATGTTAGCCTCTTCCCAATCCTATATCTGGCTGGAAAAAAACACACATGGGCCCAGATATTCAAAAGGGTTGCGCGTGCGCAACTCCAAAAATGCGCCATTCTGCGATATTCAGAAGGGGCCAGTTGCGCCACCAAAACATGCTGAGCAACAGCGCAATGGAAATGAAGGCATCGCATGGCGAAGAGGCGATCCATGCATAAAAGTCGCAAGACGACATCCGAACACGCGCACGCGAGAGGGCTCAGCCGAAGTTGCGCGAGTACCGGATTTGGAGCCAAAATAAAAGTAGCTCGAGGAAGCGCGCAAGAACCCTAGCAGGCCGCAAACTGGGGAGAGAAGAGAGAGAGAGAGAGAGAGAGAGCAGGAAGGAAGGGCAGAGAGGGACAGTGGGTCCAGGAGGACAGAGAGGCCAGTGGGGGTGCCGTGCAGTGGAAGTAGCAGTGGGGAATGCAGGTTACACAGGAATAGCAGCTGGGGGGCAGAAGCCAGGGAGATGGACAGTGTCGGCTTCACATGGAAGCTGTAATGAGGGGTGAGACACCATGCTGCAGGGGGACATGGCCGTGGAGGGCCCGTCGGCGAGCCCTACAGTACAGCCCCAAAGGCCTGTGGGATATTCCTGGCCTGTTGCATCCTGCACAACATGGCCAAAGACCATGGGATAGCCATGACAGGTCCAAGAGGGGACAGCGATGGGACGCCAGTGGCTGCGGTGATGTGGGTGATGAGCAGCCCCCTAGGATGGAGGGACCCCCGACTGACCCGGCAGGCCCAGCTGCACCGGGACACCATTGCAGAAGAGCACTATGCCCAACACAGGTAAGTCAAGGGGACATGTGCAGGCAACACTGTCCATGCACATACCACAGGCACACAGGGGAACACACCGTGCATGAAGGTCAGGGGAGTTGACGGTTCCAGGCATACTAACACACCATCAGAGAGGGGTGAGCACTCATATGGACACACACACACACACACCAGGCAGCTACATGGGCAGCAGCACAGCATCTGGAAATGACATTGCCAACACAGCACCACAACCACCCCCACCACCTGGACTGTCCACGTACATGTGTCAGGACCTGGGCACACTTGCACCTTGGTGTACAGTGCAATGCAGGCATCATCATGCACACGCACCTGTGGACAGCAGTTGGGAGAGTGTGCAGGTGGTCCATGTGTCAGCGTGGTGAGCAGAGCACTCAGCAGTGCACTGCCCACCATGACACACATTAAACACAGGGCAGCACCAGACAGGGCCTGCACTCGGAGACAGCTCAGTCAGGTAGCACTGTCCCACGGCCACCACGGATGCGTGGGTGGCCCTGCCGTGTCCCAGCAGCACTGGCAGGCTGAGCAGGCCACATCGGGTGGCGCTGGTGCACCACCAGGGGTCCCACTGCACGAACACGACCTGCCCGCACAGGGTCTGCATCCCGCCAAACAAACTTGCAACCAGGGGTGCTCGGATGCCCACAGCAGAACCCCGCGCCGACAGGCCTGGTGTCGCACGATGCCGGGAACGGGAGTGGAGCGCACTGTGTGGGGTGGTGTGGTACAGGGGCACCTGACAGTGTGGCAATGTGTCCACCACAGAGACCACTGCCTGGGTCAGCCTGTCAATGGCAGCAGTCACATCCGTCCGCGCAAGGACCAGCTCGTCAGTCCTGAGCACACTCCCCTCTATGCCGCTCCACGGACACAGACAGTGCCTCCACGGACCTTGTAACCCACCCCTGCAGCTGTACCGAAATCCTGCAGCAGGTGGGTGTGTGGCGCCCAATGGGTACTCTCCCCCACTGGCCTCATGACCCCCAGGGTGTGGATGATCCTGGTGCACAGCACCCTTGAGGGTGGGCTGTTCGCCAGGACCAGGTATGGGCAGATCAATGAGCGGGTGACATGTGCCACTGATTGACACTGTACCCCCAGACCTGGTGTGCAACTGCTGCTGCCCCCTCAACTGCTGAGCCCCCAGGTCCACCTGTTCCACCTCCGTGCTGACAACAGTGCCAGACACCTGCACAGCCACCGGTGCTGCCCCACCGGTGCTGACGGAGGCACAACCTGGTGATGTGCCAGCATGCTGGTACACAGGTGTGAACCAGGAAGGCCCAGGGCACGTGCGCTGGTTCGCTATGTCCGTCATGGGACACACACCTATCACTGCCCATTGCAGGCCTGTTGACATCAACAGGTGCAGGTGTGTGCCACTGCCATAGGTGACAGCATGCTGGCATACCTGCATGCCAGACTGCTGTGACACAGGCTGTGCACCCCTGCACCGATCACTGACACCGGAGTTGTAGGCCCAGCGTGCATGCTTGCAGTGCCTGCAGGCTGGTGGTGGAGGTGGATGGTCCCTCCTCCACATCCAGCAGGTCTGCCTCACTGTCTGGACCCACCACCACCACTGTCTCCTGCAGATGAAAGGATCTGTAACAGAAAGAGAGTACATGTGAGTGCATGTGAACAACAGCTCCCCCAACAACACCACCATGTCATACCGTGCAGTGATGGGCTTCCACCTGTCTGGAATCCTCCGCCTGGTATGCCCGCAATGGCACTCGGCTGCATGGCCGCGACCAGTGTCTCCTCTGTAGGGGTCAGCTGCAACACCACTGGTGGGCCCCCACCAGTGCCAGCACGTGCCGCCCTGAAGGCTGCCACCTTCTCCTTCAGCCTCCTGCGGTCAGTCCCCATCTTCTTCCTGCATTCCTGCACGGAGCGCTGGTGGCTTCCGTGTAGGTTGACGGCCCGAGCTACCCCATCCCATGCAGCTGCACGCTCCTGAGGGGTGCCCCTCCATCCACTCAATAGTGGCTCATCCTCCAGGTAGGCCTGGAAGAGGGCCTCTGTCTCTGCCGCGGTGAAGTTCGGCCTCCTCCTCCTACACCCGCCGTCCACACCCTCAGCTTGGCTCTGGTCAGTCATGGTGATCTGTATGGGTGGAAGTGGACACCTGTCACTGTGCAGTCAACAGCATTTCCCCATGAGCATAGCTTCCCGCCCGGGGTTGGTGGAAGCCCCCCACGTTTCCTCTCCGCATGGCAGATACTGATAGAAAGGGTGCCCTTTGTCCCTTTCTAAGTGCCCTTTTCATGCTCAGCCCCCTCAGCCTTTATCATCCTCTGGCACCCTGCCCATGAGCATTGTCCTGAGCATCACACAGCATGTAACTCACCTCTCACCTGCAGTAACCAAATCTGGCCAGCACAACCCACTGTCGCATTTTTATAGTGCAACACATGCAAATGAGGTGTGGTGTAACTTTAATGACATGCTAATCGCGCCACTGCGCCTTTGAATGGCTGATCGAATGATTTGTATATGTCAGCTGAATATCACGTATTTGCGCTTTGCACAATATGGAAGGTCCGGCTGAGCCAATGGCGCAGGTTTGTGGCTGCGTACACTGCATTGCACATGCCCAGACAGCTTACGTTACGCATTCTATTGCGCTGCAGACCTGCTGAGCGATAGGCGATTCAGGCCATGGGCCACCATTGTGCCAGTGGCGCCACAGCACTGGGCACTATATGGCGCTGTGGCACTACTGCGCCGATCAGTCCACTGTGGCACTGGTGCTCAGCTTGGCAGTCGTGCAGGATGCCTATACGTCCGATGGCGCTGTGCGTAGCCTTGAGTCATTGCCGTGACCTTGTGTATGCCCTCTGCCCTCTGGCGCTGTTTGCATGCCATGTGTACGTCTTTCTGGCGCTGTCTGGTGACAGCGCCATGTAAGTGACGGCGCTGTTCGAACAGCGATTGGAGCCTGTGGTGGCCTATGCAACAACTCCACTGGGGTCACGGCGCAGCAGGGCCATATTGCTCTGTAAAGTTGGTGCTATGGCTAGGAGGAGGGCGGTGTCCTGAGCCAGCTTGAAGTGGCCAACCTGGTGGCTCTGGTGGAGCCCCACCGTGAGGCACTCATGGTGGGAGGCCCCTCACCATGCCTAGGACCCACGTGGTAGCAAGTGGCCACTGACCTGGTGGAGGTCACTGGCCGGGGCCGGTCTGCTGAGCAGTGCTGGCACCGGTACAGTGACCTCCGCCGGAGGGAGCCGGAACTCTTGACACGGCTGCGTTCACATGCCAGGCGGGGCGTGGTGCCTAGGCCAGGTGAGTGTACCATCTATGCACCTATATTCTCTGTAGGGGTGTGTGTGTGCTTGGGTGGCTGTGCATAGGTGCCGGCTCAGACACGGTTGGCTGTGTCAGTGTGTGCAGCTGTGCGATGGATGGTTATGGCTGTGTGGGCAGGCACTCTCACTGGGGCAGGGGGCACTCTGCTTTTGAGTCACACTGATGTTTGTCTCAACATATGTCTCCCACAGGCCGGATTTTGAGGACGCCGGGCGAGGGTGAGGTGGGCCGTGCCAGGGCCCCGGTGCCAGGGGGTGTTGTGCCCCAACCGCAGCAGCAGCAGCAGCATCAGCAGCAGCGGCAGACCCAGCTGCTGGAGGAGTGTGAGTATCATTACTTCATGGATGCTATTGCATGCTGGGGGGGGCAAGACCACCAGCCATGCACAACACAACCAAAGGGGAGGTCATAATTCCACTATACAAGACACTAGTGAGGCCCCACACTGGAGTACAGTGTACAGTTCTGGAGACCATACCTACGTATGGACATGGACTGGGTAGAGAGGGTTCAGAGGAGGGCAACACGGATGGTGCATGGATTGCATCACAAGTCCTATGAAGACAGGTTGAAGGAACTGAACATGTACTCCCTGGAGGAGGGAGGGAGAGGGGGATATGATGGGGACATACAAGTATCTTACAGGGGGGAACAGAGTGCAGGAAACACTATTTTTAAGCTAAAAGATGTTCCAGGACTAGAGGCATGGGATGAAGTTGGAGGGGATGATTCAGAGGAAACATGAGAAAGAATTTCTTCACAGAACGGTGGTGGATAAGTGAACACCCTGCCAGAGGAAGTGGTGGGGCTGACTTGGTCACGGATTTAAGAATGCATGGATAGCCATACAGGAATTCTGGAGGTCAGGGGTAAGGTGCAACAGACTTATAGGAAAACAGAGTGAACTTACAAGGTCAAATGGCTAGACTGGGTGGCCCATAGGCCCTTATCTACCGACACTGTCTATGTATCCATGTATGTAGGCACGACACAGGTGACATGCATCACAGTGCAGTATCACAGCACGTCTGTGTATGCACACTGGTGGTCCAGGCATGCACTGGGCACATAGCTGTGTGACTGCATCGCACCACGTTGCCACATCACTTGCCAGCCTAGTTTGTACTGTGATTGACATGGGCAGTGTGTGTGGTGCGCATAGCTGGTGCCGCCTGTTTGTGATGGCCATGTGCATGTTCACTGTGGGTGGGTGCATGCCATCACAGGTGCGGGACATTGGGCTATATGGCTTGCAGGTTGGGTGGTGTTCAGGGTTGTGGTCAGTCACAGCCATTGACTGTGTTCCCATTTTCCTAGGCCTCAAGGTTCTCCAGCGGATTCACCACGATATTCGGGGCCTCACACGGGTGTCGATCGAAAATCAGGCCATCCTCCAATCAATCAGACGCCATGGCCTTCGGAGGAGGCGGCACAGGACGGTCCAGGACCAGGCGGAGGATGAGCAGCCAGCTGGGCCATAGCGGCCATACCCTTCCCACTTCTCCCATCCCTACCACCCTGCCTTCCCTCTCCAAGTTGTTCATCCCTACCCCTTGAACACCCCTACCTTGTACCCGTCCCCCCCCTTGTAAATAGTTGTTATTGCTTTGTTTCTTTACTATTCGATATTTAAATATACATTTCTATTTTGATATGAATACTGTGTTGGTCTCTGATTTGCAGCTGGCTATGGGTGCTCAGTTGCAGGGTGTACATGCCATCTGGGGTGGTATGGTCCTGGGTATATGTGTGTGTGTGTGTGTGTGTGTGTGTGTGTGCATGGGAGGTATCTCCAGCATGGCAGTGACTTCGTTGGTCTTAGATATTTGCTGCCACCCAGTGCTGGGTGCACAGGTGTGTCTGGCTTGTAGGCTTCTGTGTTGCTTGGGGCTGACGTGTGCTGGGGGACTGCATGGTTTCCTGCAGTGCCAGTCACTGAACATGGGTGGTGTCTTGGGGTCACAGTGCAGGGTGTGTGTGTGATACGGGGGCTGATCTGCACTGTGGTTGTCAACCTCTGTGTGTGGCACTCTCTGCCTGCCAGTGGTTGTGCTGGGGTGTCAGGGCTCTGCTATGCTTTGTTGGCTTGTCCCCATGGGCACGTGGATCATCCATCCCACCTCCAGTGATGCTGTGCTTGGGGTGTGCCGGTGTGGTGTGGGTTCTGCAGTGTGTCTCTGTGCCCATGTGTGGCATGGCTGGCGGTGGGCCCCAGCCTGCCTCCCCTGGATGTGCAGTTCCATTGCTCTGGGGGAGGCGCGTAGCACTATAGCAGCTCTGGAATGCTCAGCTTCAAACCCCCTGGTTGCGCATAAGCGCAACATATTGGCTCAGCTTCTCCTTCCTGGTTGCGCGATGGCGCAGTATGTGCGATATTCAGACGTTGGTTGCTTGCGCAATTTGCTCTGCTCCATGTTTGAATATCGCACGCAACTGGTTTGTGCTTGCTCCTGCTGTTGTGCCAGTTTTGAGCGCAGTTTGAATATCTGGGCCATAATGTTTTAATTTCACTTTATAGCGGTCCTTGTGATTTTAGGATCCGGACTGCATTGGTAAATTTTATTCTTTGAGGAGCTGTTTTTTTCTGAGCTGTTATTGGCATGACCATGCTTGCATAGGGTCTGTCAGTTTAGTATTCAGTCAGACTCAAACAGAATAGGGGACCTACAGGTTTTAAAATTGAGTGTTCAGATTTGCGGTGAGGGTAGACTGCCATGTGTCCTGTTGGACTCCTGATGTAGGTTCAATCTTTGTCTTTTTATTGTGTATTTTTGTTAAACATACACTTTGATACACGTGGAAGTCTTTTGGTTTCCCAACCTGCAGATATGTACCAAGCATTTAGGAGGGCTTCCTTTCTTTCATACTAAACATAAGGAAAAGCCCTCCAAACACTCCCTTAACAACAACTACAAAAAAACATGTCACTGCCACTCCTTCTGAAGAAGCAAAGGAGTCATCAGTGGATGGAGTGAAAATGCCCTTCGTGGAGGGCATGACTAAAGCTTGGCAGTGTTTTTTCCAGGCCTTTCACCTGCAAAAAAACCCAAAAGAAAACAAAAAGAAAAACATGGCCTTTGAAGATACAAATGTTTCTAGGGTTCCTAATAAGGGGAACCATGAGCTGCCCAAGCGTAAAGATCAGCATGCAGGTTTCATTCTCAGTTCCTGTTTTAAATTTTTTTTTAAAAGAAGAGAAAAGCATGCCACTGACCCTCCTTCTAAAGATGGAAATGGAGTCATCAATGGACAAAACAAGAAAATGAAAAACAAAAAAACATAATGCTCTCTGTAGAGGACGTGACTGAAGCTTGACAGTTTGTCAACTATGGGGTCCCTACTGGGCATGTCAGTTCCCCCTATGGTATCTGCCCCTCTTGGTTTCTCAGGACCAATGGGCTGAGTTTTAAATATGATGAACAGAGCAAGGGGAACCCTTTTTGACTCAATGGTTACTCTAAACAAGAGGGGGCTGGAGAATTCTTTACTGTCACTATGCTTTGTGTGGCAGATAGCAAGAAATTGAAAAGGAGTACTACCAGCTGAGCAGACATGATGCTGATTACCCTTAGTTTAACCCAGATCATGAGACAGTGGTCCAGCTGGTTATCTGTGACATAAGGTTCCAGGAAGCCAGACAGTTGGGTATCAAAGTACATTTTACTACCTCCCTGCTACTGAGACAGGTAGCTTCATAGCCTATGCTTCCCAGTATCAGAAAGCCCTCTGAAACACGATGCAGCCATGAGCAAGAAGATCTTAGGGTACCTGGATCTAGATTTGGTAGACACAGCCAAATCCCCCTTGGGATGCTAATAATTACCAGTCCCATATGGCTGTGGTTTCCAAGGCCATTGCTCCCAGGGTTATGGGCCATGCCATACCTCTAAGAATGTTATTCAACTCAGAACCACTATCCTGCCTGAGACATTCAGTGAAATCCTGGACAACTCCCTGTTTTGGTGTCAAGATAAATGCATACATGAGGACGGTGGCAGAGTCGAGGCTTTCTGTATAATTTACTCTGAGAACAAAGAGGCCTCGACTTCCTAGAGTCAATCATGGAAGGTGAGATGAGGGCACGGGCCATTATTTCTGTGCACGCATGCACTACGGTTTCTCTCAGATGAAAGGTTTTCTTATGGCCAGGGGCAGAAGAGTTCCAAATAGTCTGCTCTGACCACAGTGTTTAACATTCAGCCCAGGTAGAATCACTGACTAGTTTCTAGGTTGCCCATCAGATGCTGATGGGTGGAAGGCTAGTCCATTTTTTTTCTGGAATGGCAGAATGTTGCCACAGACAACTGGCTCCTGGAGATATGAGCCAGAAGCCCACTCTGCAGTTCAGGAGCAGCAGGCCACAGGTTTGGCAGAAAATACAGCCCCCTTCCCTCCCCAATAGAAAGAGTTCTGCTGGAGTTGGAGGTCAAGATGTTGTTGCAGCAGCAGCAGCAGCAGAAAGAGTTCCTCCTTCCAAGTGGGGGAAAAGCTTTCACTCACCTTACTTTTCCATTCACAAAACCCCAAAGAAAATGGGAAGGGACAACTCATTTTGAACCTCAGGTGCCCAGACAAGCACCTGAAAATGGATAATTCACAATTATCTCCCTGCCACAGTGAAACCATCCCTGCTTCACAGAGAGGGATGGGTTCTCTGGGTCTGAGGGATATGTGTTTCCACATCCCATTCTGGTCCAGTTATGAGAAATACTTAGGGTTTTGGCTGACTCCTGCTCACTACTTGTTCACAATCCTTCCCTTTGGTCTCTCATCTGCTACCATGATCCTAATGAAGTACTGGTCTTAGTGGCAGCACATCCCACAAGGCAAGGTGTGATGGTTTGTCCTTGCCTGGATAACTGGCTGATCACAGAAAAATTACACCAGCAGACCAAGGATTCTCTCTGCTTAACTCAAAGCACCTTGGAGACACTTTTTATTTCCTCCATAAATGCCCAAAGATCCAAAATGGAGCCAGTACAGGTACTGGAGTTCCTAGGAGCAGGGTGGGATGCCCTTTAGAGCAGAGCAAGGCATTTGAATCTCAAGAAAGAAGAGAAAGTGTTCTACGTCTGGCAAGCTCCTTTCTCCTGTTACAGCTCAGGCCAACAAGGCTCTTCTTTCTACTTCTAGGTCATATAGCCCCACCACAGTAGTGGTTTCAGGGTTTAGATTCCAAGTGAGGGACATCCAGTATCACTTAGTAACCCATTGGCCCCAGAAGCATTACCTTCTTCCAAATCTGATGCCTGTCACGAAAGCTCTATTACAAGATCTTGCCCAAAGGAAGGAAGGAGTCAGATTCAGAGAGGAAGCACTTTTTCCAAAACAGATGCCTACAGTTGTCTTGACAACAGATTGCTCCCTTCTAGATTGGGGAGCTCACCTGGGTCTTCCTGACCTCAAGAGGTGTGTAGCCTCCTGGAGGTGCAGAGAGCATTTAAACCTCAGCAGTCCATCTTTTAGGCAAGGTCAGTGTCTTAGCAGATCTCTTCGGCAGCAACAGCTAGGAGCATCACAAATGGTCCCTGCACAAGCAAGTGCTGACCACAGTCTTCAGGAGTTGGGGTGCACAAGGAATAGATCTGTTTGCTTTCCAAGAGAATTATCAGATTCTGCTATTTTATTGCAGACCTCTGGTGAATGGTTCAGTTCCATTGACATCTTGAACCTAGTCTGGTGAAGGAGGTTTCTATACACATCTCTTTTATTCCCTCCATTACTTTGACTCCCCCTGAAATTAAGGAGCCAACTCGCAACCGTGATCTTAGTGACTTCCGATTGGACTGTACAACCCTGGTATTCTCTGCCACTGCAAAACATAAGAACCAGGCACCATCCACCTCAAACTCAGACAAAATGAGTTCAATACTGAAAGTTTTTTAAAGCAAAACAGCAGCACAAAAACAAATACAGCAATGTGCATTGCAGGTATGCGACCCTTTCACACTAGACCCGACCGGTTTCGTGCATGCGTACTTTCTCGGGGACAGCCTTACCCATGAAATTACCATGCTTAAATAAAACAAAATTTAAAGGTCAGTGTATGATTTCAATTCTAAGTAAATAGGAAAAGGTTAAGGTTAAAATAGCAGTGTTAATTCAAGATCACAATGTGTATCCTGGCTTTTTTTGTAACAAATTTTCTTTATGCTTGCAAAACTCATAAATACATCACTCGATTGCTATTTTGTCAATGTCAACAACCAAAATTAAATAAAAACAATGACTTATTTTTTTACCAATGTTAAGAAGCCAAGATAAATCATGTGAAAGCTCTGGTTGTCATGGCAACATTCCAGATGCTTCTGAAGAAAACCAAGAGTTGCAACCACTCTAGCCAAGGCCGCACACAAAAGTCTGTTTTCAATTCTTAATTTATTTTATTTATTTTCATAAAGTAAATCACAATGTTTTTCCATTCAATGACTTCTTCTGGGGAACTGTTAAGTAAGTCAAAATGTAAATCAGTAATTTTTATAACAACATTTCATTTTCAGTATTTCATTGTTAATTTTAGTTTTTAAATCATTTGCTTAATGAACTCAAAATTGTGTAGAACACATCCATACTGTAACCAAACATTTAATAATTTCATAGTATTAGAAGTAAGTATATATTATTAACCAAATTCCCACTAGCCCACTTAGCAGTCAATTGTGCCATCAGGCTACCTACTTATTATATCAAGGGCTTAGACCTTCATCCACTCGCCATCTTGTGGTCCTTATTTACTAAACGATACTCTAAAATAAACAATGTATAGCTCATGATTTTACTTGTTTTAAAAGGTCCATTTCATACTCATGGCAGTACTGTACCCCAACCCATAGTGAAAATATGCTTACGTTCCAAATGAGAAAAACAGCTATATTTCCTTCAATATACAGAACGAGTGATGCATTCTTTCATTTGTCTCTTACATAGAGCACTAAAAAATAATAAAAAATATATGGAATACATTTTGTTTTGCTGTATTCTAGATACTAACCATACAAGTTCTTTAATTCTTTATGGTGAATAGATTTATAAATAGCACCTTTGGACATTGGCATTTAATTCCCTTTCTATTAAGCTTTAAGTTTGGGCTTACTACCCTGCCTGGCAAAACAACAGTCCATTATAAAATTTTATTCAGCACCTTAATGTGTAAACCTTTAATAAGATACAACATGAGCTTACCTTTGCTTCTCCTTACGAGCAGCATGTCCTTCCTGGTGTAACATGGTAGCAAGAGTGAGGTACAAGTTTAACCCACTTATGTCCATGCAGGAGAGCATGCTGATGTAATCGACAGACATAGAGGACCCACATCATTGCCAAGGCAACCTAAGTTGCTTGTCAACCACCTTTCTACACAGACATGTGGGCCCGAGTTGGTGTTAAAGCTACAATAGCGCCTTTTATATCTTATTATTTAAAAATAAATGAAATCTTTATGATTTTAAAGAGCTGTTAAACTCTATTGCATTACACTTTAGAGTAAATCGATAAATGGGGATGAGGGGGAGGAAAATGGTACCTATACCAGTCAAGGGAAAGTTAATATTAATAATAAGTTTTTTGTGTAAGAGAGTACTTGTTGTAAAATACGTTTTTTTGAGTTCCCTAGTTGTTTGCCCTACATAAAGATGATCACCGAGGCACTGAAAAATATATATAACCCCTGTTGAATTACAATCTATGTGTTGCTTAATTGTATACTCTTTCCCTGTATATGGATGCTTAGACACTTCTTTCTTAGCTGAATTACCACATGCCACACATTTACTACAGGGAAACATTCCATTTTTCAATGGCCCTAAAAGCAACTGTCCCTGCTTTGGTTTCTTATATTGGTGCACTGTTTTAACCAACTGGTCCTTAATACTAGGTGCTTTTTTAGACGTAACATAGGGTCTACTACTAAGGATATTTTTAGTCATTGGATCATTCTGTAGAATTTGCCAGTGTTTAGTAATGTTTCTTAATGCAGGCAGTGTAGCAGAGTAGCAGTACATTATGCTAAAAGTTAGCTTCTTCTCTTATGTCTGTCCTATGTTACATTGTTTATATGCTAGGGTAGAGTCTCTCAAAATTGAGGCTGCCCTCATTTGAGCCTGTTTTAATACACCTTGATTATACCCTCTTTGCTTAAATCTATTCAAAGTGTTAATCTGCTCCTTAGAAAATTCTGTTTGGGTACTGCAGTTTCTTTTAGTTCTCAGTAGTTGAGAAAATGGAATACTTTTCTTAAGGTCTGCTGGATGAAAACTACTACTGTGCAACACTGTATTTTGATCTGTTTCTTTGTGATAAAGTGTCATTTTCAGTCTAGTATTTTTCCTTATTATAGTGATATCAAGAAAGTTCACCAAATCACAGCTGTATGTAGCTATACATTTGAGATTCTGATCACAGTTGTTAATATAGTCAAGACAATTTTCTAGTTTACTGATTTCTCCCTTCCAAATCAGAATTATATCATCAATAAATCTTTTCCATAACTTAATATTTTTTGAAAAGATGTTCCCCTGTTCCTCGGTATGCAGCACATATTTTTTCTCAAAATCATACATGAACGAGTTTGCATATCCAGGGGCCATGGTGCTTCCCTTGGCTGTACCCTTTTTCTGAAACTATAGGCCACGAAGTCTATGATCCTCTCCAGTCTGGTTTCAGAAAGAGGCATAGTACCGAGACAGCATTAGTTTGAGTACTAAATGATCTCATAATAGTGAGGGATCAGAGGAGTCATTCAGTCTTGGTCCTCCTTGATCTCTCTGCAGCATTTGACACCATGAATCATGGGGTGCTGCTCGAATGCCTGCAGCTACTCTGCAGACTGCTGGGGACAGTCCTCAGGCAGTTCCATTCTTTCCTCACAGGCAGGACTGAGAGGGTGTTGTCCGGGATTTTTTCCTTGGCCTCCTTCTTCCTGCTTTGTGGGGTGCCACAGGGTTCTGTGCTGTCCCCCATGTTGTTCATGGTATGTATGTTGCCATTGGGAGACATTGTAAGGTGGTATGGGCTGGGTTTTCACTGCTAAGCAGATGATACACAGCTCTACATGTCCTTTGTACTCAAACAGCACAGTGCAGTCTTGGTCTTTAACAGCTGCCTCTCTGAGATTCAGGACTGGATAAGTGCTAACTGGTTGAAGCTAAATCTGGATAAGACCGAGGTATTGGTGGTAGACCCAGATCAGCAGGTAGAGAAGTTGACTCCTGGGCAACCATCTGGCCTTGTGCTTGGGTGTAACCAGTTGAGTCCTTCTGAATGGGTGTGGAATCTGGGCATTGTGCTTGATAATGAGCTGATGTGAAAATTACAGGTGTCAGCAGTTGTCAAGTCCTCCTTTTATCATCTGAGGAACATCACCTGGATAAAGCACCTTGTTTCATCCGAGGACCTTCTGATACTTGTTCATACCTTTGTGTCCTCTAGTCTTGATTACTGCAATGGTCTATACCTAGGGTTACTGGGGATGGATCTCTGTCACCTTCAGCTGGTGCAGAATGCTGCAGCAAGGCTGTTGACAGGGTTGTCAAGAACTAGCCATGTCACTCCTGTGCTGCGCAAATTGCACTGGCTGCCGGTGTGATGGAGGATCACTTTCAAGGTTGCATTGCTGACCTGTAAGACCCTACACAGACAGGGACTGAGTTACTTGCAAGACCTCCTTCAGCCCTACTGCCCCCTCTGCCCTCTCAGCTCCTCTGATGAGGGATTGCTAGAGGTTCCCAGGGTCTATCTTCAGACATCTGGTGCTAGGGCTTTTGCGTTTGTAACCCCAACCCTGTGGAACTCTCTACCACACCAGATTAGAGAGTGCCTGTCCACTGAGACTTTTAAGGCTGCATTAAAAACATACTTTTTTTGACCTGGCCTTTGGGGGTAATTTTTAATCTTAGTATTGCTGCCTGTTAGTTGAATGTTTTGATATTGTGAGTGTTTTTATTGTCTGAATGTTTGGTTTTATATTGTACGTGCATTTTGGGTCTGGAAAAGCACATTATAAATACATTTTGGTTTGATTTGATTCTGGCCATAGAATGCATTTTCAAATTTGAAATAATTATTTTCCTTAGCACTAAATCTGCCAATTCCATTATTAGACTTGCTCTCGGTCTCTGGTCATCTGATCAATCTTTTAAAAGTTGGCCTAATGCTTGTGCTCCCTCCTTATAGGGAATTGACATGTACAGATCCTTTCCGTCGATGGTAACCAATACTGTATTATCATTTGTATCACCTTCTGTATTAAATTTATCCAACATTTGAAGAACATGTGTAGTATCCCTAATGTATGTTGGAATTTAGGACCATAGCTTGTATATGAAAGTCAACATATTTTGAAATTGGCTCCAATGTAGAATCTATCCCCGAAACTATAGGCCTTCCTGGTGGATCATTTAGGTTTCTATGAATTTTCAGTAATGAATAGAAAACTGGTGTTCTTAGTGAGGGATTAGTCAATAAATCCACTTCCCATGAATGTAACCATCCTAAAGTTTGTGCCTTCTGTGAAAAGGCTTGTATTTTGTCTTTGATCTCACCAATAGGATCATATGACAGCTTCACATAGTTTTCTTCCACAGTTAGCAGATTTAGGCACATTTTCCTATAATTATCTATGTCCATAAGGATGATTGCTCCCCATTTATTGGCTGGCTTGATAACTAGCCGAGTATCTTTCTCTGAACTTTCTAAAATATCTTCTTGTTGTTTCAAAATATTTTTTCATGCCTTTTGCTTAGTTCTACTGGCTTGGAGCAGCTTCTCTATTTCTTTATGAACTGTACTAACATAGGTTTCTACTGTGCGATTAGTGTCTACTGCTGGCATATATGCGGAGCGACTACACATAGTTAATTTTAAATTCGTTTTTTCAGGGTTCTTATCCTCTATGTTGGCAAACTGCGCTTGCAGCCTAAGGTTTCTAACAAAAAAATCACTGAAGGTCTACTTCTAGTTGAAATTGATCCGTTCTTACTGAATGAACATTCCAGATGCTAACAGGTTTAGAGGCTCTGAAAAGAAAAGAAAAGTGCAGGCAATCGGATCAAAAAATAAAAGAGCTTTAAACATTTAGACATTCTACCACAGGGGTTGTTTATCTGGCCACCTGCCGATGCAAGGCATTTTATGTTGGAAAAACCACCCGCCCCCTAAAAATGAGGGTATGTGAATATGAGATTCAAAGGTGAAAAAACGCACTGACCAAACACATCATGGCCATGAATGATGAAACTACACATAGTTTCTCCTTCTGTGGCATACAGAGAATCTTAGTTGGCCCAAGGAGAGGAGACATTAACAATCTGCTCCTCTGCAGAGAGGCATTCTGGATCTTCCAGCTAGGATCCTTGCTTCATCCAGGTCTAAACGATTATCTTTATATTATGCCCTTTGTTACGAATAAGAAGAAAAATATACTGGAGAAATAACCACAAACCCACTAGTAATGTGTTATGTCTCTCATTTCTATGCAGTGCATTACAGTATATAACAATCAACAATGAATGTTTAAATGTTAAGGCTGGTTAAGGTCACCCCTGAAGAGGCGTGCATGCACAAAATTGATCGGGCCTAGTGTGAGAGGGTCATACACCTACATGACACATTGCTGTACTTGTTTTTGTGCTGCTGATTTGCATTAAAAACTTTCAGTATTGAGTTCATTTCATCCGAGTCTGTGGTGGTTCTTATGTTTTGCTGGATTATTATTCACCTATGGCACGTCAGTGCTGAAGCTGCCTTTCCTGTTTGTTTGACTATCTGCTACTGGCCTGTTTACTACCATTCAGCGATTTGCCTCCCAGAGAGTAACATTTGACTGTTTATGACTTAAAGCAGAATAGCATTTCCAAAACTTAAGTTGTTCCCCTCAAGGCTTGGTTCTTGAGAAGTTAGACATTTTCTGATTTTCTGTTACAGAGGAAGGGACTTAAAGTTTCCAGGCATTCTGCTACCAGAAAGCCATATGGTTCCATATGGATAAATTGTTTCCCTGTGGAAGGTTTCCTAAGCAGTTCAATCACTTGCAGGCTGACCTGACCATACTTGCGGACTACTTGGTTCATTTGCAGGCTTTAGGCCTCAGTCCTTTAATGCTTAAACTGCACCTGGCTGCTATTTCTGCCTGTGTTTCAGCAGGTAATGAGAAAATAGTGACTTTACATCCCACTTTCAAGAAATTCTTTAAGGGTCTGTTACACCTGTTTACCCCTGTTAGGGAACCAGCTCCTCCCTGGCAGTTGAACCTGCATATAGCCAGGTTCATGGAACCTCCCTTTGAGCCTATGGCCCATGCAGACTTGAATTGTGACCTGGTTGTTAGTCTTCCTAGTGGCCATAACTTTTGCCAGAAGAGTGTGAAAACTGCAAGCTCTCTGTACTGACCCTAACCACATCATATTCCAGAGAGATATGGTAGTCCTTAGGACTAACAGGAAATTCTTTCCCAAGGTGGTGTCCAGGTTTCATTTAAGCCAGCCCATCACCATTCCAGTCTTTTTCTCAGCTCAGTCCAGTCCTAGTGAGTAGTAACTACACAGTCTGGATGTTAGGAAGTCACTTAGCTACTATCTGGATTGTACTAGAGACCTCATATCTTCCCACTTACAGCTGTTCCCCACATATGGTGAAGTTGAAAAGGGCAGACCAGCTTCTATGAAGATCATTGCTCACTAGATAGTCTCCTGCAGCTATTTGGCTACTCAACAGCTGACAAGTTGCTACCCCAGGGCCTCAGGGTACACTCCACTTGTGGCAATGTTGTCTGTCTGGCAGCTTCAAGGGACAGCCCTTTGCTAGGAAATTGTAAAACAGTTACCTTGAAAATTGTACACACCTTTACAAATCATTATTGCCTGGATGTGCCATCCAGAATAGATGACAGGTTTGGCACTGTAGTCTCATAGAAGCATTTGCTCAAGTACTTTCTGTACCTATCCTCTCATGGTACTGCTTTGTAGTCTGCATTAGTTCAGCATAATGAGGGATTCATGGGGTTTGAAGAAAACATTACTTACCATATTAATATTGTTTCTTCCAAGGGTTCCCTCATTATGCTTAAATCTCCTTCCCTGCCTCCTCTTCCAGAACTGGAAAAAGATTCTACAAGATTCAGATTTTGTTTGATTCTTTCTTGCTTGAGCATTGCTTGTTGGATATCCACAATCAGTTCTTAACCTACTTTGCCATACACTGGCCTGGGAGGACAATATTTTGCGTTCATTTGGTAGTCATCTAATTTAGGTACAGTATAGGACAGACTGTTAGGTTTGCTGTTGTTTCCCTCTGGGCCTTCGAAATAACTCTGCTGTTGTACAGCAGAACACTGCAAGGACATAGATGGGATGGAGAGGGCTCAGAGAAGGGCAACCAAGATGGTGCAAGGTATGCAAGGGATGACATATGAGCAGTGGTGTAAGGAGCTGGATCTGTACATGCTGTAAACTAGAAGGGAAAGGGTAGACATGATTAAAACTTTTAAATATGTGAAGGGGCTCAACAAAGTAAGGGGAAGGGTGTTAACTTAAGAAGAAGGAAGGGGCCAGAACTAGACAGCATAGCCTCAGACTGCAAGAAAAAAGATACAGAGGCAATGTGAAAGGGTGATTCTTCACAGAGAGGGTGGTGGAGCCCTGGAACAGACTACCAGAATAAGCTTTGGGGCCTACTGAGCTTGTAGAGAGAGTACATGCTTGTTTGGAGCTCTGCAGTTTGGAACTAAAAAACTCGAGTTTTTCTGTTTGTTTTCGATGTTCCTTAGTGGAAATTGCTTTTGAAACTGATGAGTTTTTAGTGGACTCAATAGATAAATTTGTTTCCCCCAAAACATCCAAGAGAGGAGCTCCAGCATGAGGGCTTGAGGGCTCTCTTGCTATAGCTGGAGCAGAAACCCCACCCAGGATGCAGACATGCTGAGAGCTGGGTGCCAAACCTAAAACACAAGGAAAATCTTCTCTGGTCTCCATCCAGTCCTTCCTTGCTGAGTTTCAGGCAGAAGTCCATCAATTGACTGCTAGGATTGAGACCTCACTCGCAGAAAGTTCTTCTCGCTGTGCTGATAATGAAAGAGAGTACAGAATACAGAGCAGTCAATTAAAAATAATGAAAATGAGCATACGTCATTATCAGGCAGAACTCTGACTTTGGAGGATGTGGTAAATGTCGTACTTCACAATCAGCTGTGCAAGCATCAATATTAGAGCATGTGGACAATAACACTCTGAGAAGAAATCTTAGGTTAATTGGTTTCTCTGGAACTGTTTCTGACTTAGAGCTGAAAGCAGCTATGGAAAATGTACTTGCTTTGGTGCTCTCCTTGGTGCCCTCTCTCACACTGGAGAATGTGTACAGACTTCTTAATCTGGTAAAGGACTCTCAGAAGACAAGATTTATTTTTATAACCTTTTATAGTCTGACAGAGCTTAATAAACTTCTCCAGCTAGCTTGAACAACTAAGCAATGTTTCTATGAAGGGCACTGCTTCCAGTCTAGTTGAGCCTCATTAATTACGGTATCAGTGGCTCAGTAGGTAGCACACTCGCCTCTGAGGCCAGGAGATCAGAGGGCTGTGGGTTCTGTTCCCACATCTGGCACTTGGGTTAATATCCCAATACTGACACTGTAGTGCAGCATGAGAGGAGTGCTGCACTTCTGAGGTGCCGTCTTTCGGATGAGATGTTAAACTGAGGTCCCATCTGCCTGGATTGGTGGTAGTTCAGGTGGATGTTAAAGATCCCATGGCACTTATTGAAAAGAGTAGGGGAATTTCCCAGTGTCCTGGCCAAATTTCCCTCATTCACTAAAAATACCACCAACAGCTTAATCTGGTTCAAGGTCAGTTGGCATTCATCTGTATCCCCCTCCCCCGGGTCGTGCCTGAAAATAGGCAGGATTTGTCTAGTGCACTTACTCGGTCAACAAAAACGAAATAAATAAAATAAATATCCAGACTTTTGCTTGTAAACCCAACAAAGATGGAAATTCTTTCTGCAGGCTGGGCTAGCGATCAGTCTGCTAGCCCTGGCACGTTTGAAGGTACAGTTTCAGAGGGAAATGTTGTTTTTTTTTGAGGACATTGATTCTGCAATATCATTCTTTGAAATAAATGCCAAACTTCCTGAAGATATAGGCTCAGATCTTGAAGATGACGAGACTGAACGTATAGAATACCATCCTGTTAATATTTAAAGTACTTTGTTTGGACTGTCTATGGTGCTCTAGACCCACTTGGGAATATATGAATGGACTCTTTTTTTTTTTTTGAGGGCTTTGTCAGTGGGGGATATTTGGACTTAATAGGTTTAAGTAACTCTGGATTAATTTTAAAGCTGGAAAGTAAATGCTTCAAGCCCATTCAAAGATGATTAAAATAGATATTGTAGTCAGCTCTATGGTATAGATAAATGTTGTATTATTTTCTTATAACCTCCATAAAAAATCTAAAAAATTCCTTTATGCCTTATTAAGCTTATTGTTAATGCAGAATTCTTTCTTAATGTTTTTGAATGATTGAATATTACATACATAGACAGTGTTGGCAGATAAGGGCCTATGGCCCACCCAGTCTGCCTATTTAAGTTTGTAAGTTCAGTTTATGTTTTCCAGGAAGTCTGTTGCCCCTTACCCCTGACCTCCAGAATTCCTTTATGTCTATCCCATGCATTCTTAAATCCCGTGATTGTTTCGACCCCAACACTTCCTCTGGCAGGGTGTTCCACTTGTCCACCACCCATTCTGTGAAGAAATTCTTCCTCACGTTTCCTCTGAATCGTCCTCCTCCAACTTCATCCCATGCCTCTAGTCCTGGAACATCTTTTTCGCTTAAAAATAGTGCATTCCTGCACCCTGTTCCTCCCTGTAAGATACTTGTATGTCTCTATCATATCCCCTCTCTCCCTCCTCTCCTCCAGAGAGTACATGTTCAGTGCCTTCAACCTGTCCTTATAGGACTTGTGATGCAATCCATGCACCATCTTTGTTGCCCTCCTCTGAACCTTCTCTACCCTGTCTATGTCCCACGTAGGTAAGGTCTCCAGAACTGCACAGTGTACTCCAGGTGCGGCCTCACTAGTGTCTTGTATAGTGGAATTATGACCTCCCTTTCCTCTGCTGGTGATGCCCCTGCCTATGCATCCCAGCATCCTATTTGCTTTACCTGCTGCCTTGTCACACTGTTTCCCTGCCTTGAGGTGTCATCAGAGATGATAACTCCAAGATCCCTTTCCTGCTTGGAGCATGCTATATCCTCACCCCCAACTGATATATTGTGCCGGGTTTTGTGCCCCATATGCATTATCTTGCACTACCTTGCATTGAATTTCAACTGCCAAACCCCTGACCATTCTTCAAGTTTCTGCAGGTCCCTTCTCATTCTGTCTACACCCTCTGGTGCGTCTACTCTGTTACAGAGCTTTGTGTCATCAGCGAACAGTGAAATTCTGCCTTCTAGGTCCTGCGCAATGTCACTGATGAAGATATTGAATAGTACCGGTCCCAGCACTGATCCCTGTGGTACCCCACTGGTCACTCTTCCCTCTGTGGAGTGACAGCCATTTACCACCACCCTCTGTGTCCTGCTGCCCAGCCAGTTACCTACCCACCGCACTACTGTCCTGTCTACACCCATATTCCCCAGTTTGTGCAATAGTCTTCTATGTGGCACAGTGTCAAAGGCCTTGCTGAAGTCCAATTGTAAAGATTCATTTATTTTTCTTTAGGAATTAAAAATAAAGTATAAAAAAAAGAAGTTGTGGGGGGCTGAATCGGTGGAAGGATTTAAGAGGGCATGGGACAGACACATGGAGCTGAGTAGCAGGGGGCTGGTAGGGGCTGGCAGGTTGGGAGGTGTATGGGGAAATAGGGCAGACTAGATGGGCAGGTGTGGTCCTTTTCTGCCATCAAGCTTCTATGATTCTATAATTCTATGAACACAGTGCCACCCCAAGGAAGAGGTTTGAAAATGTTCTGTCATTTACAAACATTTCACTATCTCTCCAGGGTAGCTTCACTTGCTAGGCTAACTACATTAGTTATGCATAATGAGGGATCCCTTAGAAGAAACAATATTACTATGGTAAGTAAGTTTTCTTCTCACACTCTAATGATGTATTATGCCCTTCTAAACAATTCAAGCTGTGCCTTTATAGTTTACATAGGCATTATGTACTCCAAGAGAATAATATCAAAGTCCTCACACACACACACACACACACACACACACACACACACACACCCCTAGATCATTATAGATACATTATAAACATAATTTGCATATATTGTTACAACACAGAAGGATGTCACAAGAAAAGAACCCCAGAAATTCAATGTCTTCCATAGTCATTTAAACTAGAAAAAGGGGAGAGGGCATTAGCACCCCACATGTTGCATGCGAAAGCTAGTTCCCCTTCCCCATCACCTATCAGTGAATCAGTCTTTCATCTGGACAGAGAACCCACTAACATATCACCAGGACAGGATAAAGATCAGACCGCACTAGCAAAATGGTGCAACACCTGAGCCAGTCACTCTCGGAGAGTGTATCACAAAATGTCAGTAGAAAAAAACAGGCAGCCTATCCAATAAAATCCCAGACCTCACTGCCATAATTAACAAGGCTGAACTAGACTGGGTAGCAATGACAGACATGTGGTTCAAAAAGAACCACACCTGGGATGTTGCAATCCCAGGCTGCACTCTGTTTAAGAGGGACCGAGAAGGCTAGAAGGCAAAAAGGGCTGAGGTGTGGCAATCTATGTCAAGGATGAAATAAATGCCACTGAGATCCAGGGGAGTAGCAACAGTGCTGAGTCCCTACAGGTAACCCTCAGCACTGGATGGGTGGGAATAGTTTACAGACCCCCCATAACACGAAATAGAAAGGGATAAGGAGCTTCTTGAAACAATTCTTACAATGGCTGACAAAGTTGAGCTACTGCTTGAAGGAGACTTCAATCTACCTGATGTGAACTGGGTCTCCTACACAATCTCATCAGAAAAGAGCAAGGAATTCCTCATTGCTCTGCAAGAGGTGAGTCTAATTCAGCCAGCAGATTCACCAACAAGGGAAGATGTAATCCTAGACCTTGTGCTAGCAAACAGCACAAGGATACTAGTATCTGATGGTAAAGTAGGAACCACTTTGGGCTCCAATGATCACAGTTCAGTGTGGTTCACAGTCAACAGACAAGACGTCACCAGCCACACTAAACTAAAAATCTTCAACTTCAAAAATGCAAACTTCAACAAGCTGAAGTTTGCCCTTTTAAGGCTGTATGAAAACATAAAAGATGGAGACGTCAAGGAGAGATGGACAGCACTGAAGATGTCATTAAACATTGCCACAGCAAAATACGCAAGGTATTCAGTAAAACCAAAAAAAGGAGAAAAACCTTTCTGGTTTATAAAAGAGGTGGCATTGAAAGAAAAGAAAAGGAAAAAAAACCTTCAGACAGTATAAAGAAACAAAGAAAGACTGTGATAGGGAAGAATAAAGGACCAAGCACAAAGAGACCAGGAAGGAAGTCAGGGTAGCCAAAGCACAAACTGAAAAAAAAATTGCAGCAGAAATTAAAAGGGGCAACAAAACCTTCTTTTGGTATATCCAGTGAAAAATGAAGGCCGAGGGAAGACAAATAAATAAGGAAGGACAGCAGGTGGAGGATGATGTACAGAAAGCCGAAGTATTAGACAAATACTTCTGCTCCATTTTTTACAGAAGAGAACAGAATGGCAATGGTCCAACACTAGCTATAGGTCTTCACATCCAGGAAGCAGATGCATGCCCGTTTACAAAAAGAGGATCCTAGAAGAATTTAATAAATTGTAGACAGACAAAGCTATGGGACCAGAAGGAATTCATCCTCGGGTATTGAAAGAGCTTAGGGAAGAACTCACCACTCCATTGGCCAAACTCTTTAACAAGTGACTGGAGAGTGGACAGGTACCAGAGAACTGGAAAAAGGTCACTGTGGTACTCCTACACAAGAGCAGAAGTGAGGAAAAGGCTGGAAACTACCACCTTGTCAGCCTCACCTCAACTGTGGGGAAAATTATGGAATTGTTACTAAAGGAAAGGATAGTGGAATACCTGAAAACTAGTGGGAGGTGACGAAGGTAGTAAACCAAGGTGGGGCAGCAGATATTGTATATCTAGACTTTAGTAACGCTTTCAATTCTGCCCTCCTCTGGAGACTTATTAACACACTGAGAAATGCAGATGTATGAGAGAAAATTGTTAACTGGGTGAGAAACTGGCTTCTGGGGAGGACCCAGAATCTTGTAGTGAATGGCACCCAGCTAAGAGAGGGGATGGTGGCCAGTGGGGTTCCGCAGAGTTCGGTGCTTGGACCAGTCCTCTTCAATATATTCATCACCGACATTGCAGATGGATTAGAGGGGAACATATGCCTGTCTGCAGAAGAAACCAAGCTCTGCAACAAGGTGGACACACAGGAAGGGGGCCATAACCATGGAATCTGACCTAACAAAACTGGAAGAATGGTCAAGAACTTGGCAGTTGAAGTTCAACGCCAAGAAGTGTACGGTCATGCATCTAGGGAAAAGAAACCCAGGAAAAAAATCTAGGGGTTGGGGTGAACAATTTGCCATCACTAACCTAGAACAGGACCTAGGGATCATGGTAGGGAGACAATGTGAGAAGGTGTTACAGAAAGCCAGTAACAACCTCAATTGCATTGAAAAAGGAATCACAAGCAGAAAGCACAAAGTGATAATCCCACCTTACAGATTCTTGGTGAGGCCACACCTGGAATACTGTGTCCAGTTCTGGAGATGCTACCTTAAAAAGGATATAGATCTTCTAGAAAATGTGCAAAGAAGAGCAACAGAGATGGTTCAGGACCTCTACCACAAACCCTATGAGGCAAGACTTAAATAATTAAACATGTACTCCCTGGAACAGAGGAGAAACAGAGGAGACATGATAGAAACCTTTAAATACCTATAGGGTATAACTCAGCAAAGAATCAGAACCTCTTCCAAAAAAATAAGGAGGCAAGTACTAGAGGCCAACAACAGACGTCTAATGGGAGGGAGATTTTGGAGCAGTATTAGGAAATTTTTCTTCACCAAAAGGGTGGTGGAGTCATGGAACATGCTGCTATAGGAGGTCGTGGATGCCAAAACAGTTAAGGAGTTCAGAATATCTTGGGACAGACATAGTGGAATATTGAAATAAGGGAATATACTTGGGGAGTTTGTCAAATAATGGTCAGACTAGATGGATCACATGGTCCCCATCTGCCATCATGTTCTTATAATCTTATGTAAGACAGAGTACTGGATGGGAGGAGAGAGACTTAGCAATACAGCTAACGAACAGGATCTGGGAGTTATCATTAGCAGCTCATTTAAGCAATTGAGTCAGTGCAACAAGGCCTATAACAAGGCTAACAAGATGCTGGGATGTATCAGGAGGGTTATTGATAGCAAAAGAAAGGAGGCAACACTTCCCTACTACAGATCCCTGGTGAGGCCTCACCCAGAGTACTGCACCCAGTTCTGGAGTCCTCACCCCAGAAAGGATAAGGATAGGTTGGAGACAGTGCAGTGCAGAGTAACAAAAATGATTCAGGGCCAGCAGGGCAGATCCTATGAGGAGCACCGCAAGGCACTAAATATGTACTCACTGGAGGCCACTAGGGAGAGGGGAGATATGATAGAGACCTTCAAGTTCTTTAAAGAAGTTAACAAAATGAACTGTGGGGAACTATTTAGCCTGAATACCAATTCGTGGTCATGTGGACACAAATGGAAATTAACAGGGGGTAGGTTCAGGAGAGATGTGAGAAAATACTACTTTACAGAAGGAGTGGTGGAACCTTGGAATAGTCTGTCAGCTAAAGTGGTGGGTGTGAAAACAGTCAGGGGATTCAAGCAGGGCCAGGACATAATAAAGGAATAGTAGTCACTGGGGGGGGGGTGTGACAGAACCAAGGAGAAGAACAGAGAGAGGACGGTTAAGGTTAGTGCCTAGTAGGTTCCAGGGATTATAGGGAACTTGGACAGACTGTATGGACATTTTGTCTTTTTCTGCCTTCATTGTCTCTATTTCTATTAGAGGCATGTGTAGAAGGATAGGAATGGAAGGATATATGGAGATGTATTACTGGAAACATTTTTGGTGTGTGTGACTGAAACCAAAAGCGCCTGCCAGATTGCAAGGTGACATGTATTTTGTGCAAGGAGGTGGACAGTAATATTAATGACAGATGAGAAACAAAAGTTGAGGAACTCTATTTCATCAGATACATGGAGGTACTACTGTATATATTATGTTTTTTTAAGGGGAGAAGGGTCAGAAAGAAAAACAGATGCAGCATTTGCTGGGAGAGATAGAGAAATAGTGATGAGAAACAGAAGATATGTTTCGTACGCACTGCAAACAGATTGATATATGATGGAAGTGAACCATAGCAATATCCAGACACTACTGGAGGGGGTTTGCAAACAGGATTAGGCATCTAGGCCCCCATATTCAGAGCTGGCTGGAAGAGCACACATAATGATGCATCAAGCAAATAGGTTGCGCCGGCTGGCTTTGGGGCAATATTCACACAGAATGCAAGATTGGAAGGATAGCATATTCTGTCTATCAGACCCTGGTTGTGCGGTGCATAGAAGGTGGCTGCCATGTATGGCATGGCATATCCAGAGTGCAAGGCTAGAAGCCACCCATGGGGGAATATGTGATGCATACCAGGATGCACCATGTCTCCCATGGGTGATATTCAGCCTACATATGCAAATGAGCTTGTTGGACATGCATGTTGCAAAGGAACCTCATTGATGCCCAAGAAGAGCTCATTAGCGTAGCTGCACTGGGCTGAATGTGCCACAGCAGCCCTTCACCCCCACAGGCCTGATCGCCAATGTGGCCACACTGTATGAGAACACAGTTTCCATAGGGTAGGGACCCCCTCACATGTCCCAATCCTCATGCAATACATGAATTTCCCACCCACCCATACCCCGATCCCATCACATACAACTACTCCCCACCTGCATTCTATAGAGCAGGGATACCCTCCCCATGACCCGATCCTCGTAATGTACAGTTAATCCCCACCCAGTTCCATAGTGCAGGGACACCATCCCATGCCTTGATCCCGTAATGTACAGTAATTCCCTACCCGGTTCCATAGCGCAGAGACACCCTCCCATGCCCCGATGCCCATACAATACATCTCAGTCCCCACGCTTTTCCATAGTGTAGTGTTCCCCCTCCTGTTACCTGATCCCAGTAAAAAACACATCAGTCCCCACACATTTCCACAGTGTAGTGTCCCCTCCGAGCCCAGAATCGTACTACAGTCATATGTGTACCCCACCAGCAGATGAACTCCCCCCACCCCGGAAGCCATTGTCCCCCCCCTCCTCTTCCCCACAACCCCACCGGAGCTGGACTGGCACAGAAGTCTGCACCCTGCCACTGCCAGTTGCCGACTGGTCACTACTGCAGAGCACACAATATATAGGATGCACTCATTGTTTGTGTGTCCTATATATTGTATGCTTCAGTGATCAGGACTGTGGGGGGAGTGAGACATGTACCTGGACCTCAGCTGTGTGCATGGCACCAACCTGCCCCATACACAGTTAAATTAGGTCTCAGAAAACTTATTTAAGCATTGGTGCAGATGGACGTGCCTTCGCCAGGGGGACTTTAAATATTGTGATGCGCAGCCTATGCATGAGGGACCCTGCTAGTCTTTTTTTTTTTTTTTTTTATAGTTCCTTTTTATCCCATGTCCCAGGTCTGCTCAGATCCATCTACCCTCCTTTCCTCCAGCCTCATCACCCCACCGTCTCTGGAACTTACCACATCTGACCCATTGCCATGCCCCACAGATTACCCCCCATGGTACAGCCTCCTGGGGCCTCCCCGCTTAACCCCGGGAGGTGTTGTTCATGGCACCTTCCTCCACTGTCTGGTTAGCTACATAATTGACCTCATTTCCAGTTAAAAAAACATTTCCATCTGCATTTTTTTTTTGCGTGCCCTTTCTTGATGTTTGCCTGCTGATTTTTTTGTCATTATATACGATTACCCCAGATCTTTCCTCTGCTTAGTGGTCATCAGTAACACTCCACCAATTTTGTACTCTGCCCCTGGGTTTCTGTGGCCTAAGTGCATTGATTCTTTGCACTTTTTTGCATTGAAACCTAGCTGTCATACCCTTGACCATCTCTCAAGTTTTCTTAGGTTTCTGCTCATCTCTTCCACACACACACCCCAGATTGTCCACCCTATTGCAAATTTTTGTGTAATCCAAAAGACTTAAACCTACCCTCTAGCGCCTCCACAATGCCACTTACAGAAACATTAAAGAAGACTGGTCCCAGCACTGATCCCTGAAGAGCCCCCCAGTCCTCCTCCTCCCCTTCCTGACATGAACTCCATTTAGCACCACTCTTGTCGCTTATCCCCTAACCAACTTCTTACCCATTTTACCACTTGGACTATTTTCTCTTCAGTTTGCACTGTCATGCTCCTTACTGCTTTCCTTGTTTCTCTCGGTTTCTCCTGATATACCTCCTAATCCTCCCCCTTCTGCATCTCCTTATACCTTCTGAATGCTACCCTTTTAGCCTTTACCTTTCCAGTCACCTCTTTTGAGAACCACATCAGTCTTTTTTCCCTCTGGGTTTTGCTCACTTGCTTGATGCAGAGGTTTGTTGCCTTCTCTATGACCACTTTTAGCTTTACTCACTGTTTCTCCACCCTCACCCCGTCATCCTACCTAACAGGTCATCCCTGAAGCAGTCACCCATCTTTATAAATCTGCCCTCCTGAAGCCTAGGACCTTTGGCCCCGAGTAGTTCAGTTTTGCAGTCCTCCTTATATTGAACCACACTGTACAGTGATCATTAGTCCCCAGCAGATCCAGATCCCTTAGCAGTGGTGGTAGTTTCCCACTGCTGTCCAAACAGTCAGGAACTATAAAATCTTTGTTAATTAACACAATGGGTGTTGATACCGCAAGGAGAGTCAAGCAATGATATCCATGTGTATTGTACAAATACAAATTTGAACGACACTGATGAGGACAAATAAGTTCTGATGAAGCTGGATAAATGGAGTATGTAGATGTGGATGTAAGCCCCTCAATTGGGCTTACCTGTTGGGCTCCAGCCCCTTTTGCTGCCCCTTCGGTGTCTCCCAAGTGGTCCTTGGTGAGACACGAACCTGAGTGCCCCATTGGTGCTCCCGTGGCTCCAGCCACTGTGGCTGGTGTCTCGGACCCATTTTCTAAAAGGGGCCGAGCTCCAGTCCTGCTCCCTTGACTCTGGGCATAAAAAAAAAAGAAAGTGTTTTGCCAGTCGCAGGAGCTGCTAAGAGGGGACTAGTTTCAGATAAATAAACAAAATGGGGTTCTATACTCTTCTGAGCATGCGTGGACACTGGGAGCAGAAATTTAAAGGAGCTGGGGTTCCAAAGAGCATTTCTGACTATGGCCATAATTTAATTATATCCCCGGCTCCAGGGCATGCAGCGGAGCTGGGGATCAGGAGGGATTCATAACTGGAGCACCTCCGGACATGAATGCTGTGGGTTTTAGCCCTTAGAAGGGCAAATATGAAATATTAGAAGGCTGGACTGTTTGGGAGGAAATAAAAATGATAATGGCAGCCCCAGGGACTTTAGCAGAATGGGAGGCTGCTTGGTAAAGGTCAGAGGCATTGAATTTGCCTGGGAGAGATGCAGCCAATGAGATTGGACTTTGGGGAAATCAATAAATTCAGCTGCCAGCCCACCAAAATGGGGATCAGTCCAGAGACCAGCCTGAGACTGGCGTGCAGGAGAGACTGCTGTGGGCTCCTGAGACTAGTTCCTGCATTGAGAACCAAACACTCAGTTCAACCACAGCCAGCAAAAAATAGGTAGAGTGCTTACAGGAACCAGCTGCTGTTGCCAGGGAGAAAAGAGAGGTGTGGCAAAAGAGAGAAAACAGACTCTGAAGTTGGCTGCTGAGGGGGAGATTTTGAAGCTGTGCAGCCATGGAAACTAAGAATCTGAAGCTTTTCGCCAATGAGCAAAGACCATGTGAGCAAAGGCTGAGCTACTGTGTGTTCCCCCTCAGTAGGGTTAGTGTGTTAAGACAATGTGCTGCAAATCAGAGTGACTGTGTGTGCTGGCACCAGAGACTAAGCCAAAGACTAGCCACACTGCTCTTTTTGGAAAGGTATGTGCGTGTGTGTGTCAAGCTATAAGTCTAGGGGACCAAGCCTGCCCTGCCCCCAGACCAGCAGAGGACTAGACCGGCATGGAAGTTAGCAAGAGGCCTGCCTGATGCTAACTGTCTACAAATGTCTCCGAAGTAAAGCTGGCAAGCCCAGGCAGGTGAAGACCAGCAGTCTTCAACTTCTACAGTCAGCCCTGCTGCTGCTGTGGTGCACCACCAATGAGATACCTCCATGGAACCATGCCAAATCCAGCCTGCTGAACTCCAGTCTTTGACCTTTAAAACTGTAAGTACCTCCGGACTGTGGCTCAGAGAGAACTTTATTAGCTAGCTAGCTAGTTAGTCAGGAAAAGGGGGTAAGTCCTGGGCAGGGCGGCGCCAAGTATAAAGTTGCCCCCAGGCAGTAACGTTAAAGGTTGCAACTGTTTAAAAGTTATGTGGGCCATAACAAAAGATCCTTAGCACTGAAACCTGCACCATGGTGTGGTACCCACCTAAAGGAACTATAGATGCTTTGCAGCTGCCAGTGGGAAGCTGGGTGCACCCGCTGGGGGGTGGGAAATTGTGTTGGGTAACATTGGCCGCATCAGTTATTAATGTTGTTGTGCTGTTTCCCCCCTTTTTCCCCTTCTCCAAAATAAATACTGTTATTGTTCATGTTATATGCTGGTATTGTGAATTATTGTGAGGGGGGATTTGTTATTTTGTGGGGAAGTGTTGTGGGGGGCAGCTACTGTATATTTATTCGAGGTTGTTAACCTGCAATTTTTTCACAGGGGTTCCATGTCATAACGGTGATCATGGAAAGGTGATCGCCATTATGGTGATTGTACATCGCTGAACATCAATTTCGGTAATGCACACTTGCAGCGCGGACAAAAACGGCACCCAAGACGTACAGGTCTCATTGTTAATGTGAGGGGCAGCACCCCCTACACACCCCTACTTATGGATTCTCAACTCCAGGTGGGTGCATGTTGGGGGCAGAGTTAAAAACTTTAAAAAAATACATGCTGGCTTCTGGCAAAAAAACCTGCACCGCTCTGCACCCGAACCCTGTACCCTGCACCTCCCAGCTGACCACCCTCCGCATGACACCAGTGGTCCAGCTCGGCAGCTTCCTTCCACACCCCCTCCCACATACCATCCCTCCTCTGCCTCTCCCTTCCCCACGCGGTGCACACACGTGTGTGTATACCCCCTACTTCCCATCACGTCTTTTTGCCCACCCCAGTATCCGGTCACCCCCCCCCTTGGTAGCCGTGAACACAGGCACCATAACTGAGTCGCTGTTTTTGTAGGCACCCAGTTTTAGTCACTTTGTTCACTGGATACCATTCACAGGTATTCCCTTCCATTTCCCTAGGTGGAGGCACAATGATATTTCTCCTCCCACTACTGAACCCAGGCCAGCCCCCTTGGAGGTGTGTGCAATGTGGATACTGAGGGCCCCAGAGCAGCCAAGGTGAGTCAGAGGGTTGTTGCAAAGTGGAGGCCTTACTGGTATTTGCTGCCCCCTAGTATCCACCCCCCAAAACTGCAGTTCTGAAAATTTTGGTACCCCCCCCCCCCAAAGCAAAGAAACGTTTTGAGAATCAAAATGGTGCAACAGGAATTGGAAGACTGGTGCTGAGAGGAGCAAGTAAACCCTGAGAAAGTTATATTATTCACTGGGGTCCCTAAGGGCATGGAGAGAATTGATATTTTGGAGGCCTTGGAGACTATACACCCCAGGCACTTGGGTTAATTCCAGTTCTGACATTGTAGTACAGCATGAGGGGGGGTGCTGCACTCCTGAAGTGCCGTCTTTTGGATGAGATGTTAAACCGAGGTCCCACCTGCCTGTTCTTGTGGTAGTTCAGGTAGATGTTAAAGATCCCATGGCACTTCTCGAAAAGAGTAGGAGAATTATTACTATAACTTGAAATCAAATAGCACAAACCATACATGGTAAAAACTCATGATACAAAAATGAATGAAACATAATCACTAATACAAAAGAAACATAGAGGATAAAGTATGGGTTAGTGTGTGTAACATGAAGTTTACACACACCCGAGGGGTTAGATGCTCATAAACCCCAAGAGCGAAGCTCAAGGGGTTTATGTCAGCATCTAACCCCGAGGGTGTGTGTAAACTTCAAGTTTAAACACACTAACCCATATTTTATTTTATATAATTGCTGGGTTTCCCTTTTTTGCCTCAGCAGTTATATCAAATAAAGACCTTGTAGTGCAGCCTCGGTTTGGCTTAGTGTTAGTGTGGTGCCGAAATGGGAATCCGTCCCTGTCTTTTAAAAATGGCTTACCTCTGCCTGAGTGTCTTCCACATTTTTCAGAATAAGCCTTAAGCCCGTTGATGAGCCCAATAGTTCTTATCACCGAGTTCTTCTTGCAGTGCTGTTTTTGGGAACACGGAAGCGGCGAGCGGTCAGGAACAGTCGTGCTGCTCCGTGGGCATGCGCACAGTAAGGGAAACTGTGCACGTGTTTGCTGTTATAAATGCTCCTTTATAACGGCAAATTACGCCATGGTTTCCCTATGGGAAAAAGGGGAGGCCAGTTATTATTAAGCATTTAATCATACATAAAAAATAGAAAGTTTGGAAAAAAGGATAAAGTAAGAAAACAGTATTAAGTTCATACCTGAAAAATAACAAACTCTTATTATAGTAAACTTAGTATGTTATAGACTTGAAACATATTTGCAAATGATGATACGTAGCTAAAAAATAAGATTCCTCCATCATGTTACCCTCTCCCACCTCCAGAAAATAAAGTGGCCTGGGGATACTTCATTTTATATACTTCTCTATAT
Organism: Neoceratodus forsteri; assembly: GCA_016271365.2. Lineage (NCBI taxonomy): Eukaryota > Metazoa > Chordata > Ceratodontiformes > Ceratodontidae > Neoceratodus > Neoceratodus forsteri. The sequence continues at coordinate 649,553,441 of CM057450.1, read as the reverse complement.
ACACTTTTCTATACAGCTGTAAACACAAATTCCAGAAACAAATATACATAATCCCCAAAAAAGGAAACAGATATTTAGATCATATGATCTAAGAAATCTTAACGAGCAATCAGAAGTTATTCCATTGTAATAGAAAGGGAAAAAATAGAAACCTATGAATTTTCAAAATGAATGACCCATCATCCTGCGTCTAACCAAGAAGTGTGTCTCCACCACAGTTTGTGAAGATCAAGCAAACTGTTTCTTTTCTTGGTTTTGTATTCTCTGTATAGCTTATAGGACTGCATGAAATACCTGTTCTAGTTTTGTGCTGCAGTCTTAAAGTTAATGCACAACTTGCCTGCCATAATTGAAAAGTGGTGCAAAGTAAAGGTATTTGGAGAGTGCTGCTGTCACATTTTTTCCACTTTTGAGGGATAATACCTAAGAAAATCATATCAGCAGTAACTACTTGGAAAGGGCTATTAGTCCATTTTATATTTAAATAATGCCAGAAGAAAACGGCATAAGGACAATCCAAAAAAGTGTGCTCCATTGTTTCGAAAAGTGCTGCACACTCCCCTCCCCTGAGGCACAATTTTTCCTTCTTATTCTTATGTTTCACGTTGTTCTTGAATCCTAGTTTTAGGTGAAAACAGAGCCATAGAAAGTCCTACATATACACGGGGGTTCTCTGGCTAATACGTCTTTCTGATATAATTTTTAATTCCTGTGGTGGTCTTTCCTTGTACCATGGTAGCTCTACAAAGCATGGTCCAGATATTCAGACTGTGCCAGGCAGTGGCACAAGCCTGGGCACAGCGCAACTGAGCTGCACTTGGACCAGGACCGGGCGATATTCAATGGTGATGTGCCATGGTGCTGCACTGTTGAATATGGCAAGGTCAGCGCACATACTGTGCATGGTGCAGTGTAACTGTACCGGTGCAAGCCACAGAGAGGGGGCACAGGGATGCACCAGCGCAAGTGCAGTTACGCTAGGCGCATCACCCGTGATATTCAGCCAGGGGCATGAAAATGAGGCCATAATATATGCAAGGCACAAATGGGGCCATTTGCATGTCATTATGGCCCCATTTGCATGCCTTGAGCAGGGCAGCCTGGTGAATTGCACCTGGCACCCTACACAGATTGATGTGTGCACAGTAGGGATCATGGGGCAACCCCTACCCTGCAGCCATGATCATGGCACAATGCCATAGGACATGTCTCCGATAGTCTACTGGGGCTCCCCTCCCTCCCGTGTCCTGATCGCCTGTACAGGACAGTAGTAAACCCCCTGGTAGTCTAGTGGCACCCCCCTCCCTTCTATTTCCGTGATTGCTAGTGAATACCATACAACATCCCTGGTAGTCCAGTGATGCCCCCCAACCCCTAGCCCCAATCGTGATACAGTACCATCTGTAAATGTCCTGGTGGTCTAGTGGTTCTCCCACCCCTTGCCGTGATCATGCTACTGCTCCACAGTGTAAATCCCTGGTGATCCAGTAGCACCCCTGACCCCTCTCACCCACAAAGAACCCCTTGCCCTCCCACTTCCCCCATCTTTGGTTGATGGCTGCAACAAGCCCGCATATCGCCCGTCGAATGACAGGCACAGTATGGGCTTGCAGAGCATACTATACTAGATGGCTCCACATATGTGAATGAAGTCATTCACATATTTGGGAGTGTCTAGTACAGTATGCCCTTCAAGCCCATACTGTACCTGTCATTCATCGGGCAACTTCGAGCTGATATGCGGGCAGGTTGCAGCCGCCCACCGATGGCGGGGGCAGGGTGGGCAATGGGTTCTGTTGTGTGGGAGGGTGGGGTGCCACTGGATCACCAGGGATTTACACTGTGGAGGCACCGTGGATCACAAATAATGGGCGGGGTGGGGGACCACTAGACTACCAGGACATTTACAGATGGTTCTGTACCGCGATCGGGCTAGGGCAGGGGGCACCACTGGACTACCAGAGATGTCATACAGTATTCACCAATGATTGCAGCAATGGGAGGGAGGGGGCTGCCACTAGACTACCAGGGATCTTGCTGCTGTCCTGTACGGGTGATCGAGGACATGGGAGGGAGGGGGTGTGCCACTAGACTACCAGGGTTGTGTGTGCTTGGGGACAGTGTTCTGGGTGGGTGGGTGTCTACCATGTTGTGCCTTGCAATAGAGCAGCCCACTGTGGATGGCCAGGCTTTGTTCCTACTTTTCCGGGGCTCAACTTTGAGCCCCCCATGCGGTGCACTGAAGGGTTGTGCCAGCATATGCGCCACACATCCCGGGCTGAATATCGGGATGTGCCGCATATGCATGGGCACGCCCCCTGCATCTGCGCTGCATATGATTACATTGCACCCCGGCGCATCAGGATTTGTGCTGCGCCTGGCAGCCCTTTCAATATCCCACCAGGGCGCAATGCAGGGTTGTGCCAGCGCAACACTGTTGTGCCAGGTTCAACCCCTTTGAATATCCCAGCCTGTGTGTCTAGAATTCTTTTGTATAGGAGCCTTCTTTTATGTTGTGTGAGTTCTTTCTTTGTTATACCACAAAATTATATTTTGCTAAATACTTCTGCAAAATGTGGTGGGAGCCCTGTCATGTGTTTTTGTTTGGGAAGTGGGGAGTTCAGGCCCCCGTTTTGAGCTATATTCCCTAAACTGTCCCAAATCCAAGGCCCCCATATTTTGTCCTCATTTTAAAAAAAGAGGAACAATGTTCTGATACAAAAAAGGCAATTTAAAAAACTGCTGGGCAAATCATATCCAAGCCACCTTCTGCTATTGATAAATAGGTGATTTCTCATTTCAGGGGTTTTAAACAGCTGCCCCAGGCACACTGAAAAAAATGATATACAACGTGGTTTCTAATTTCTTTGAGGGAGAATATGATGCTTAGAAAGATAAAAACAGGCAACAGAAAAGTTTTAATCATACAAATGTGCTTTTTTCCCCCATTTTCCATTTGTTCCATTTAGCAGCAGCAGTTCTTCCTTCCTTCAGTTTAATCTCCCAGTTGTACATTGGAGGGTCTGGACCTCCAAAATAATGCCTAACATTTTATGATAGCCTGGTACCACTGGGAAACCTAGAAATTCTGTTTAGGTACATCCCCCCTGTCCTATGGGAATTACTCGGCTTTTAACCATATTTATTCAGGAGTTTGAAACAGTCTCAAGTTCAGCAATAATCTGTTCAGCAGCAATCCCAGATTGCTTGTCAGCTATAAAGAGCCCTCATATCATCTGCATAAGCAATTGAGCACATATTCCAGTCATTGATTCCTACCAATAAACCTTCTAAAAATATATTTTGATTTAAATAGTGTAATAGTGTGTCAAGGGTGAGGATGTAAAGAAGGGGAATAAGGGAACAGCCCTGCAGATCTCCCCTGCATACTGATATGTGGTTACCTGTCCAGCCATTAATTCTGGGAATTATATTTAGCAGTGCCGCCCTTCAGCTCGACACCCCAACAGTGAAACATGAAAAAAGACCATTATAGTGAGCGTCGCTGTAATGGTCCTTTTTTGTGTTTCACTTTCCCCCAGTGTTCTGCTCCTCCCCGGACCAACTCCGACCTGAGTTGACAATCCTAAAGTCCAGGAGTGTCTGGGACAGAGGGGCGTGAAGCAGCCCCCCCACAGAAAACAATTGAAACATCGGGCGGCACAATACCTGCATCGGTATTGTGCCGTCGCTGAGCAGGAGGTCGGCATTTTCACTGTTGACTTCCCTTGGTGCTTCCATACTTAATGTTTTATAACAGGTTTGCATCCAGAAAATAAACAGGGGTTGGAATCCATATGCAGGCATTACTGCCCATAAATATGTGTGTTCTATTCTATCAAAAGCTTTAGTTTGATCAATGTTAATAATATATTCCATAATTTATTCATTATTTCCTTTAGCCAAGATCTCCCGAAATAGAATCAGTGCATTGTGGCTTTTTTGAGATGCTACTCCACTAAACTGAATTGGATGTATTATATATTCCAATGCTAAGGAAAGTCTGTTACAGAAAGTTTTCATTAAAATTTTACTATCCGTGTTTATTAACGTTATGTGCTTTCAGTTCCTAAGATCACCCGTTTCACCTGTTTTATATAAAAGCAAAAGTAATCCAATGTTCATAGATGTTGATAATGCTCCCTTTTGCAAACTGTCATTATATACAAATGTTAATTCTGTTTGTAATTTTTCAAAAATTGATTTGTAAATTTCATGAGGTAATCCGTCCAACTCTGGTGTAGTTCCTGTACTTAAAAAGTAAGCAGCTGCTCTAACGTCTTGTGTGGTGATTGGTGTGAGCAAAATATCATGCACTTCCAAAGGTAACGTTGGAAGATTGCATTTTTCCAACTAGTTTTAAATTTGTTGGAGAGAAAGATGTTCACTCATAAATACATCAGGAAAACATTATTCTGTCGTCTTTAAGATATTTGTTTTGTCTCTATGTTCCCAGCTTTAGTTTTTTTTTTCCTTTTGTGCAGTATTGCTGTTGTTTCTCCAACCCCCTCATTTTCTCTTGTTGTAGTACTGCTAGTTCTTTTTATTGAAATAAGAGAGCTCTTTACTCCATCACAGGCTGTTCGAGTTAGCTGCTGTAATTGCTCTCTGTGTTTTGCCTGCCTGTAGTACATTTCCCATTTAATCTCCCCATTGTTTTTAAATAGTCAATAATGTCTGTTTTAGTATCGTCCCACCAATCTGCACTGTTGTCATGTAAAAAAGCACAGATAATCGTGCCTTGAGTACATGATTGAGACTTTCTACTATCAAGGGGTTCTCTATTAGATTTAGGTTACATTTCAAGTTCCTAGGCCCTCTTCATTGTTCTGGACAATTACCTAGGCTAAATAGTATTAATCAATGGTCGGAGGAAGCTACACTGACTACTTTTGTTTTTTCAGAATTTGTAACTGCTCTGTTATAAAGAAATAGTCTATCCTACTGGATCATCTGCCACAAGAGTAGGTATGTGGGGATAGATTCTGCTGGGCCTGGAAAACATAGATCCTTGTCATGTATCATGGTCCTATGATAATTCGTGTCATAAAAAGTTTTACAAGTCTGTAAACCTCTTATCAGTGTCAAGCATACTGCAATTAAAATCTCTCCCAGTATGGCATTCTTAGATATGATGAGCAACGGCTTGATTTTTTTTAAAAAAAAGCTCTACCTTGTCAAATTTTAGCTGTGGTGCACAGACTTATGATTCTGAAATCCAGGTTTTTTATGCGTACATCTAAAAGTAGGGCCCTGCCAGGAAAAATATCAATCTGATTCAGTATTTTAACAGCAGTAAGAAAACAAATCCCAACCCCTGAAACTGTGTCATTACCCTGTGACCAACAACACTGATCCCAAATCCAAATTCTGTTTGCTTTCTGTATATCACAAAGATGGTGTAATCTCGTATCTTGAATAAGAACATTTAAGTTCATGTTATGGAAGTTTGAAAAGGTGGCATGCCTTTTTTTTCTGAAAGGAAGCTGTTAGCATTCCATGATGCTATATGAAGTGTATATGAAGTAGGATCCAAAAGGGTACCGTCATTTCACTTTGCATGATGCTCCAGTAGCTCAGTGCCCTTTGGCTTTTAGGTTTAGTTTCATCCATTGGTTCAGGTTCAGTCATTGTCTCTTGTTGTGAGGACAGAATCAAGGCAGTGTCAGAATCTCCCTCCATATCTACTTCAGAGTCATCCCACTGCAGAGGCCCATATTTGTTTCTTGTTTCTACAGTATTGTCTTGCTGTTCTGCCTGTTTTTCTTTATTAGGTCTTTCTTTCTTTTTGACCCTTTTTTTCCTAACTGCATAAGTGCCGGAACAGGTGGGCCAGTAGGGCCATGACCCTACCACTTTTATAAGTGGCCCTATCAGTTTTTGCAATCATGTTAATGTATTTAATAGTGGAGAATTTACCCCTGACATCCTTGGCCCTACCACTTTTCAAACTGTTCCGGCATCAATGCCTAACTGTTGTAAAAACATACATAGGCATACAAGGCAAACACAAAATTCAAGACTGGTGAGACCCAGAAGTCTACCTTGTAGCTGAAGAATTGCCAGATCTACCAGTCTATAAGATTCAGTAACAGCTAGGGAGAGGATTGGGAAGAACTGGACACAGGAATCACCTGCTCCTTGTTGGAGAGATAGTGCCTGAGCTCAGACCAGAAAATGAGTGCCCAGTGCCCAGAAAACCAAAAACTAGAAGTCAAACAGTTTCAAAGAGAGCAGATAAAGCATGCAACAGAGTCTGTATCCAGCTTATCTGAAGAAAGTGATGATGAGAACATTGCATGTTATCAGTATTTGCCACAGACAACTCAAAGTTTGATGCAGTGGCAAATGGACTGCAGAAATTTGCAGCTGTCCACTAGTACTGCCCCCATGGGACATGTGTAACATTTGAATCCTAATACTGTCCCTTTTTTCTCCGAAAGAAGTCCCAATAACCAAGTGCCCAAGCAAATAATGGACATTGGTATGGACAATGCAGTAGGCTTGGCCTGTGGTGAACAAGTTCAGGATAATGCCATTATGCCTGACAGTGCTTCTGTGCTGGCTGCAGAGCAAGGACAGGTTGAGGTGCCCCCTGTCTGGAGGGAAAAATGCAGCACAAGATGCACCCCTGACTATAAGGTCTCAATTGACAACCTAAACCAATTATTAAGCTCTCCTACAATACCCTTGGTACCTACTCCAGTACCACCTCCATGTGTTCGATAAACATATGGTTCCTATTATTTACCCCACAATCTGTTGCTCCATGGATAGGGTGGGAAGATGCATGCCTACAAATGCCTATCACTGCCAGACAAACACCTATTGGCTAGCCCAAGATCTATTGTGACTATGTTGTTGTGAATGAATATGCCAATTTTAAAGAGATAGGATTTATGTGCCAAGCTAGACAATGTGCTTACTGCTATGTTTGTTGAATATTAATATTGGGATTTCTTATTAATGGCTAGTCAGGATGCCAAGCATTTGGCAAGGGAAGTGCGTAAGCCCCCCAAATAGGCTTACCTGTTGGACACCAGCCCTTTTTGCTGCCCCTCCAGCATCCCACAAGTGACCCCTGGTGGTACTTGAACCCGAGTGCCTCATTGATGCTCCTGCAGATGCAGCCACTGTGGCTGGTGTTCTCGACGCCATGTTCTAAAGGGGACCAAGCACCGGTCCTGCTCCCACATCTCCAGGCATTAGAAAGAAAAAATAAGGTGTTTTGCCAGTACTGGGAACTGTCTGGAGGGGACTAGTTTCAGGTAAATAAACAAAATGATAGTCTATGCTCTACAGAGCGGGCACATCGAGAGCAGAAATTTAAAGGAACTGCATCTCCAAATGGCATTTCTGGCTACAGACTCAATTTAGTTATATCCCTGGCTCCAGAACATGCAGCGGAGCTGGGGGTCAGGGGAGATTCATAATTGGAGCACCTCCGGGCATGAATGCTGTGGGTTTTAGCCCTTAGAAGGGCAAATATTAAATATTAGAAGGCTGGACTGTTTGGGAGGCAATAAAAACCTTAATAAATCCTAGGGGCATTGAATTTGCCTTGGAGAGATGCAGCCAATGCGACTTGACTTTGGGGAAATAAATAAATTCAGCTGACAGCCTGTCAAAATGGGGATTCATCCAGAGACCAGCCTGAGACTGGAATGGAGAAGAGACTGCTGTGGGCTCCAGAGCCCAGTTCCTGCATTGAGAACCAAATAGCCAGTTTGACTACAGCCAGCAAAAAATAGGCAGAGTGCTTGCAAGAACCAGCAGCTGTTGCCAGGGAGAAAATAAATTTTGGAAGTGTGGCAGAAGAGAGAAAACAGACTCTGTTGTTGGCTGCTGAGGGTGAGACATTGAAGCTGTGCAGCCAGGGAAAAAAGAATCTGAAGCTTTTGACCAGTGAGCAAAGACCATGTACAGTAAGCAAAGTCTGAGTTACTGTATGTTCCCCCTGAGTGGGGTAAGTGTGTTGAGACAGTGTGCTGCAAGTCAAAGTGACTGTGTGTGCTGGAGCCATAGACTGAGCCAAAGATCAGCCACACTGCTGTTTCCGAAACAGTGTGTTTGTGTCAAGCTATAAGTCTAGGGGACCCAGCCTGCCCTGTCCCCAGACCAGTGGAGGAGAAGATGGGTGAGGAAGACAATGACAGGCCTGCCTGGTGAAAACTGTCTACAAAGGCTTCAGAGGCAAAGCTGGCAAGGCCAGGCAGGTGAAAACCAGCATTCTCCAACTTCTTCAGCCAGCCTTGTTGCTGCAGTGGTGCACCACCAGCAAGATACCTCTACAGTACTGTGCCAAACCCAGCCTGCTGAAACCCCCCTTTTTGATCTTCAGAACTGTACGTGCATCTGGGCTGTGGCTCAGGGGAGAATTGTATTATCTAGTAAGGCAAGGGGAGCAAGTCCTGGGCAGGACTGTACCAACTACTCAGCTGCACTCAGGCAGTAAAGTTAAAGGTTGCAACTGTTTAAAAGTTATTTTGGCCCAAATGAAAAAAAAAAAACAGTTTCAAAATCTGCACCATGGTGTGGTACTCACCTGAAGAAACTATAGTGGCTTTGCAGCTGCCAGTGGGAAGCTGGGTGCACCCAAAGAGGAAAGCTGGGGATATTGTATGGGGTAACATTGTTTAGGTCAGTTATTAATGTTGGTGTGCTGTTTTTTTCCTCCTTTTCCCCTTCCCCAAAATAAATACTGTTATTGTTCATGTTATATGCTGGTATTGTGAATTATTGTGTGGATTGAGTTGTTATTGTGTGGGAACATATTGTGGGGGCAGCTACTGTATATTTCCTGGGGGGTGGTAACCTGCAATTTGTTCACAGGTATTCCCTGCCATTGCCCCAGGTGGAGGCACCTCACCATTTTTCCTCTCCACTACTGAACTCAGGCTCGCCCCCTCGGAGGTGTGTGCAGTGTGGACCCCAGGGCACCAGAGCAGTCAAGGTGAGACAGAAGGCTGTTACATGAAAAAGGAGGGAGAGATCTTATTACAGAAGGAGGTTGAAAACTGAATGAGGAAGAGTTGTCAGCTGAAAATGTGGGAGATGGATGTGATAACTTTGTGGTGATGGATTTGGAGAATGAGGAAGTGAACAGTGTGGTGCAGGAGAAACAAGATGAGGAGGCAGTGCATTCAGATCTGGATTCTGTGATTGATCTGGAAGAGCTGGATGAAGATAAGGGTGAAACAGACCTTGATCAGCCCACTGTTGAGAAAGAACAACAGGGTGCCAGTGACAGACAGCAGTATAATATGCCTGGTAATAAAACAAAAAAGTTGACCTTGTATGTGTGGTCTTACTTTTCTCTGGCTGTAGATAATGAGTTGCAAGCAGTATGCTGTATATACAAAATGATTATCAGCAGAGGGAGCAAAAGGGTGTTTGGGGTACCTCAGCATTAAAAAGACATTTAGAGAGATATCACCCATTATGCCTGAGGTGTGATTATTGGGACAGAAAGATGAAAACACCATGCAGCTAGAGATAGTTCATACACCACCTCTACATGGTATAGCAAGTGGTAGTAGCAGCAGCTCTGCTGATACAGTTTTAATGTCCCCCTGTTCTCAGTCTTCGAGACAAAGTAATACAAACTCCTTCCTTCATCATTATTCAGCACTCCTGAAGAAGACTTCTGCTAGAAGGCAGCTCACAGTGTTTCAGATGTTTCAGCATAAAGCTAAATGCCAGTGTACTCATTCTGAAGCGACTGCTATAACAGAACTAATTGCTGAGATTATAGTACTGCATTTACAGCCTTTCAGAGTCATGGAGCACGCTGGCTTCAAAAGAGTATCGAATCTTCCTTTTGAGGTGTGAGATACCCTGACAGATGCAGAGGGTCATTATGCCCTCTTGAGGGGTACATATTATGGTACCATGGTGATGGTGGCCTGTGTCTACATGGCCCCCCCCCAGGCTCTGACTCTGCTTTTTTCTGCAACCTTTTTACAAAAATTACGGAATGATCAGAAGGTATATTAATTATTGGGGGAGATTTAAATCTGGTGTTTAACTCCCAACTTCTCATATCCCCCAGGCAGATCATAAGGTGGCTCAGAAGGCTGGTAGGCTCTTAAAGGAACTTGGATATTTAGATTCTTGGAGATACAAATGGGAAATGTAAAAATTTTACCTTTTAATCGGCAGTACATAAAGTCTGTTCTAGACATTATTATTTCTTGCTCCCAGTGGAATATGTTGGCCAGCTACAGGTGGTTGATATAGGGGACATAATGCTGTCTGACTATTCACCTATTTTCGTTAAAATGGATTTAGGACAGCCCAAGAAGAATACATTTTGAAGGATAAATCTCTCCCTTATTCAAGGGAAAGATGTTCTATCCTCTGTTATAAATACCATAAAGGTTGCAGTAGAAGACAATGATACTTTGGGAGTTACACCAACAATGTTATGTGACATGGTTAAGGCCATAGTCCAGGGAGAAATTACTTCCCTTTCTGCACAGAGAAAGAAGCAACAAGTGGCATGGGAAACAGTGCTTCAGACCTAGATATCAAAGCTGGAAACCCTGCAGAAAAAAAACAGGTGGATCCACAACGTGAGGTTGAGTTGTGTCACCTAAAAAAATAACTCAACTCCTCCTGGACTACCAGGTTGAACAGAATTTATTATATTTGAAACCGCATTATTATGAGGAGGGTCCCATTCTTTATGCTTTTTAGCCAATAGATTGCATCAAAGCAAAGCTAATGCCACGATTACTAAACTAATTCACCCTCAAACTAAAACACTATACACTCTACCCTAGAAATAGCCGATGCATTTAAAGATTGGTATACTGCATTATACAAAGCTGGCACAGCCCTGGATACTAACTTAGCAACAAATGTAGTTTTTTTGCTCAACTATCTCTACCCAAGATATCCCAAGCTGATAATCAAGCTTTAACTACCCCTATTTCCCCTACGGAAATCATCTCTGAGATCACTCATCCGAAAACAGGTAAGTGTCCAGGGACTGATGGCTTTCCTGGGGAGTTTTATAAGCTCTTCTGGGATGCCGTTGCCCTAGTCTTGATATGTGCTTATAATTCAGCACTGAGAGCTGAGAGTGTCATGGCTTCCTCCTGGACACAGGCAATTGTAGCAGTGCTTCCCACACTAGCCAAGGATCCCATAACCTATGTATCATACCAGCCCATTTCAGTACTAAATACAGATTATAAATTGTTGACAGGGATAAATTATTCCCAGGTTAATACATATGAATCCAATTGTTTTTGTACCGAGGTGACAAGCACAGGACAACATTCACAGGTTGGTAAACATAATAGATCACCTGCCTCAAAACAAACAACCAGCTTTATTAATGAGTCTTGAGGCCGAGAAGGCTTTTGATAAAGTCTCTTGGCCTTATCTATAGGAGGTCCTGGATGAATTTGGGTTCACTGACCTGTTCCTTCAATTCATTTCCAAAATATATTCCACCCCCAAGGTTTTGTTCAGGTCAACGGACATATTGCCACACCATTTACATTGGAGAGGGGACCAGACAGGGTTGTCCGCTCTTTTCCTCTCCTATACCCTTACCCAGAGTATTCAATTAAATCCAAAAATTGTAGAAATGATGGTGGGTGGGGTTAGAACATAAATTAGGGTTTAATGCAGATGACATTCTACTTTTTTGGGGAAACCCAGACCACTCACTCTCAGACATTTTCACCCAAATTCAAGCCTTCTCTGCTATCTCTGGGTACACATTAAATACCACTAAGATGGAGGTTCTGGCTTTTTCTTTCCCGGTATCTCAGGAATTACAAGCCAAATTCCCTGTGCAATGGGATCTTACTAAGATGAAATACCCTTGAGTAAATTTGGGATTTGCCTCATCCCCTCTTTATCAGGATAATTAGTCCTGCATTGGTCACCGTGCTAAAAAAATGACTACAGGTGATGGGTCCTTCTTCCCTTCCCTTTTCATGCATGAGTACAAATGGTCAAGATGAATATTCTTCCAAGATTTTTATTTCAAAGTGTCCTCAGTCTGGTGCCTCCTCAAGATTTATATGCATGGCAGAAGCAGTTATTGACTTTCGTATGGGGCTTAAAAAGGCCATGAGTAAAACAGCAAATCCTTTATCTTCTGAAAAAGCAGGGTGGACTGGCTCTGCATTGCTTATTGGGGTACTGGAGTGATACACAAATGAAATGGATATTATTATGGCAAAGCCCACAAGACACATCTCAATGGAAAACCATAGAACTGGCAGAAGGGAAAGATCCACTGTTGCAGGCTTTACCCTTCCTGTTAAATCAAATAGGTGAGGGGAATGTCAACAAGCTGAGTGGGGTGGGTGCTGCACTGGATGGTTGGAGATGAGGAGTCACCAAGGGACATACAGCTGTTCTCTCTGGTGATATCGCTGGTGAACTTGGGACATTTTGTTTGCCCCAGCTAGATGAGCTCCCTGGTTTAAATGCCAGGCATACTGTGGATTCCATTTACCCTGGCAACTTCTGCAGACTAATACGCTCCTACCCATTGAGGTACTAGCTCCAAGATATAATCTTTCTCCTGCAGATAGATTTCATTACTATAAGATAAGGAACTATGTTAATTCCCAACTCAACCAGCCTACTAAAATATAAGACTCAACTTTGCTGTCTCCACCCTTTGAGATAATCTAGGCAACCCCCAGTGGCAAAGTGGCAATTACCTTATTATATACTAATTACATTAAAGACCAAGGAATAATCACTTTGCCTATTAAGACTAGATGGGAAAAAGACTTCAGATATTCAGCTAGAACAAAAGGACTGAGAGAAGGTTAAGTTTGTGACATGGCATGCATCTCTTCACCGACCTGGCAGTAATTTGCTTGAAGACTATGCATTCGATATTTCTTGGTGCCGGTTGTTCAGGCCAAGTGGAGTCCACACTTTGCCACAAGTTGTTGGAGACACTGTGGGGAATCAGTCACTACCCAGGTCCACATATTTTGGCAATGCCTAATGCTTATACCCTATTGGATATATAGGGATATATTGCTGGGAATTCCTCCTTAATCTCTGTAGGGGAGGGACATGAAACATATTTGGGGCATATTAACAATTGCAGCTCTGAAAGCCATCACAAGATGTTGACTTTAGCCATCTCCTCCTTCTGTGGAGAATTGAGTACAAGTTGTCCAGCAGACATAGGACATGGAATGTATTACTTTTTTTGCTACAGCATTGTCAGGATATATATAGTAATAGATGGACAAGATGGGACTTATACCATATTGAGCTTGTTGTGTAATGCCCCTTGATTTGTTTAAAGGCTTTGAATATATACTGTAATACTTTAAGAATGGCAATTCCTTTAGTGGGACCATTACAATTACAACTGAACCTTACAATTTAGACTTCTGCTCTCTCTACCCCATAACAAATAGAAACTATCTTTTTTTTTCAATTTAAAGTTTATTCAGTTATTTTTCTTTCACACATATGGCGATATACTTATATATGTTACAGGTACATGAGACATCATATCAACATGAATCTGTCCCCCACCCCCATCCCTCCCATTCATATTCCCTACCCTCACCCCCACCCCTCCCATAGAGCTACAACCTTTACCCGAGCAAATCCTCATAAGCATGTCAAAGCCATTACTCGACTGGTTAATCCATTACAATCCAAACATTCAGTATATACCTTATAAAGAGTATAGGGTGTATAAAGGGTCCCAGATTTTTTTAAACTTTCCCATTCTGTTATTCAGGTTGGCTATTGTCTTTCTGTTCACAGGTTTTCCAACAATTCTGTCAACCATTCATTATAAGAAATTTCCTCCTGGTCAATCCAATGTCTTAATATCAGTTTTTTAGCCAACATAGATATGAGAGTCATGTGGTATTTACGGTTAAGGACCCTGATTCCTGAGAAATCATCCAAAAGGCAGATCTCTGGGGTAAACAGATCCCCAAGTCCTAAACGGGGGTTGGATAACTGTTTGATATTGGTCCAAAGTGGAACCACTTTGGGGCATGACCAGAAGATATGCTATAGTGTCCCTTCATCTTGAAGGCATCGAGCACATAATGGTGAAGGTTTTAAACCCAGTTTGGCTATTTTTTGCAGTGCATAATATGTATTGTGAAGACTGTACATCTGCATGAGCCTTAGTATATCTTGAGTCACAAATTTATGGCAATTATGCCAAAGTACAGGCCATTCAATGACATGGTTTGGGAATAAGGTTTCCCAAAACCAGGTAGGGCCAAAGCAGTCAGGGAATTTCCGATTATGTAATATGCTATAGATCTTTGAGACTGCTTTTGGACCACCACTTAAAGGAGACAGTTCTTTACTAAAGGAGATGTCATTTGTTAAAGAGGGATTCTGACCAAATGTTTGTATTAGTAGATGCCTCAATTGGAGAATTCTGAAGGAATATTTGTGTGAAGGCACAAACTTATTCTTAAATTCTGCAGCCAGGAGCCATAATGCACTGTCATTAATAAAATTTGTAATTTGCATATTTTGTATACCAGGGCCCAGATATTCAAACTGCACCAGGCTGTGGCGCAAGCCCAGGCACAGCTCAATTTGGCTGTGCAGGGGCGTGGACTAGGCGATATTCAATGGAGCTGCGCCATGGCTCAGCATCATTGAATATCGCACCCTGGTCACCCGCAGTGTGCATGACACAGTCGCACTGCGCCAGTGCCAGTGGCCAGAGTGAAGCATGGAATGTGCTAGCGTAAGTTCCATTGTGCTAGGCACAACAACCACGATATTCAAAAGTTGACATGCAAATGGGGCCATAATGTATGCAAGGTACAAATAGGGCCATTTGCATATCATTATGACCCCATTTGCATGTAGGTGCGCCGATCCCCAACGACTTGTGCCTGGCACCCTGCCAGACAGCAGCCATCAGGGACCGACACCCCCTGCAGTGCGGCAATGTGACTCGCAGCCCGATCGCGGGCATTTGTAAAATAAAAAAGATCACAATATCCCTGGCGGTCCAGTGGACCCCTGCCTGCCCGATCGTGGGCTTCAGTAAATATATAGTTTATCCTATATCCCTGGTGGTCCAGTGGATGCTTCCTGCCCAATCACAGGCTTAAGTGTTAGAAAAGATAACTTCTAAACCCCTGGTGGTCCAGTGGACCACTGCCCACCCAATCACGGGCTTAGTGTGAAAGATTATTACACCTATATCCCTGGTGGTCCAGTGGATCCCTCCCCACCCGCCCACTGATCCCCACCACCCAGCTCCCCGGTCAGCGTGGGTGGCAACACCCCACCCGCCTGCCGCCTCTCACCACGATTGATGTCGGGCTGCATGCACCATTGGTCCACAGCATGAGCCAATGGGCATGCAGCCCATACCGTACTACACATTCCAGATATGTGAATGGATCCATTGTTGGAAGCCAAATGTTAAGTGGCAAGAGGGGGTATAAAAGTCACAGAAAAATATTCATTTTGAGTAAGTTTATTCTGGCCCATAAAGAGATTGGGAGTGATGTCCATCGATTTAGATCCTGAGTTATCATAGAAACTAAAGATTCTAGTTTTAATTTAATAATTTGTCCAGATTGTCTAGCAATTCAATACCTAGATTCCTTAAGGAATCTTGCTTCCAACTGAGTCCAAGGACCAGGATATCCGTTTTGAACAGTTTATGATTAAGTGGGAAGACTATTGTTTTACTTACATTCAGTTTATAATTGGAGACTCTGCTGAAGGTCTCAATAATCTCTAGCATGGGAGGTATAGAAATTACTTGGTTTGAAGGTCGGAGAAGAAGGTCGCCTGCATAGGCTGAGACCTTAATCTCACATGGGTGAATAGGAATACCTTAAATGACTTGACAGTTTTGCAGTTTACAAATTAAGGGTTCCAAATAAATATTAAATAACAGCGAGGACAAGGGGCAACCTTGTCTAGTTCCGGAATTAAGTGTGAAGACCTCTGAGGTCACTCCATTACCAGAGATACAGGCAGTTGGGGACTTGTATCAGGATCTGATCCATGTTAGAAAATCAATGGGAAGCCAAATGTTGCCAAAGTTAGGAACAAATATTGCCAGTTAACCCCATTGAATGCCTTCTTGGTGTCCAGGGAAACCAAGGCAGCCGAAACAGGTGCATCCCTGCATGCCGAGAAGACATGGGACAGGGTACATAGGTGATCTGAAGAAGATCTTCCTTTCATAAATCTGACCTGTTTTGGTCCAATCAGAGTAGACAATACCAGGCTAAGACGATTGGCTACTAAATTAATTAGTATTTTAACATCCTGATTCGTTTTTTTTTTCAAATAACTTTATTTTCTAAGAACAGATTTTTACATAAGCTATTTTGTTTTTTGCAAATAACTTTATTTTCTAAGAACAGATTTTTACATAAGCAACATACTGATTCATTAATGATATGGGTCTGTAATTCGTTACAATTTCAGGTGCCTTATCATGTTTAGGTATGAGGACTATCAGGGCCTCAAACAATGTGGGATCTACTTCTACTTCTGAGAGGATTTGCTGATATAGGGGATGAGCATTGGGATTAATTGGTCCTTAAATTTCTTGTAGTAATTAACCAAGTATCCATCTGCTCCTGGGGTTTTATTCACCGATAGGTTTCCAATAATTTCAGTAATTTCCCTAGTAGTTATATGGACTAAAAGTCTACTCTGTTGCTCCTCTGTGAGTTGAGGTAGATTTACCTCAGCCAGATAGTTTTGTACCATCTGTTCAAATGGGGGAGATTGCATGGGACCATATAGGCCTTTATAGTACTCAGTAAATTCCTCCATAATATCTTCTGGTTTAGTTTTTAAGGAGCCATCTGTTAGTGAATTCTGTTAAATTCTGAGGCTGACAAGATGGCAGCCACGCTGAGCCAGCCGTTAGTTTAACTGTAGCAGTGTGGTAGCAGTTATTTGTTATTTTGCTAATTCTGCAGATTATTAACTATTATAGCCAAGTTGTTTTATTAATTTATTTTAAACCTGTAGTACTGTCGAATTGTGTTGAATTCCAAATACGGTGAGCCACGGTCGTGTTTGCTTGTTCGACCAACAGTTCCTGGAAATGTCAACAGCTTTTTAATGCCGGCATTAGATGTTTTTACAAAGCACTCAACTACGGACAGAAATTGGGTAAAGGACTGCTGAAATCAGGCTAAGTACAGAAGCGGGTGCCTTGGGAGTAACTGTTTTAGCAATGCTGAAATGGTATGTCTGATCAACCAATTCCTGATGTCTGATTGAACTGGCTCCAGCTGGAAAGTGGTTTGGAATTTAAGTGAGAAGAATAACGTGAGCTGTGGAAAGAGCTACCGCATCAGTGGAAAGTCAGGTTACCTGCAGTGATTTGAGTGTGCTGAGAAGAATAATTTTTTGCCATCTATGGTGGATTGGTTAGCCAGACCAGCTTGCCCTGAGGTGGGTATTGGGTCTGGGAACTCCTTTGTGGGGGCTGGGGGTGCTGACCGAAGGGTGGGCATCTGGCTAGTTCCCTTTGAGCTACCGCGGGCTGCCTGTCTAAGGTTGGACAGCTCTGGTGGTTTAGGTGGAGGTGTTTCTTTTGGCTTTTTATCTGCTTCGGGGTAGGTCGGGGTTGGCAGAAAGACCTTTTGATCTATTTTCTCAGGATTGACTGTGTCGGGAAGATTCTACAGTAATATGTGAACTGTGGCAAGTCTCGCTTTAAATCTTCATGTTTCTGGTTGTTACTGTAATCTGGACTGGGTCGTGAGAGTACTCTGAACTTTATCTATGATTATTATCCAACCAGCATTACTGAACTGTGGTTGGGGAATGCATTTTTATAATCAGTATTAACTGGGTTATGGCCCTGGGGTGTGAGAGACTCTAAGGCCAAAAAAATTTCCCTTTTGGGATTCATGAACTGAATCAAGTGAGAGTTGATTCTGTTTTTGCCTCTGGATTTAAAAAAAAAAAAAAAAGGAAAAGAGATTCTGGGGACTGTGATTTGGACTTCTGCAAATTTGACTTTACTACTGTTTGTTAAATGTGTAGTTGACTTTGTTTGAAGTTTCTTAGTTTGGATTTATTACTATTTTCTGTTTAAATATTTTTTTTTCAAATATAACTCAGCAAAAATCTTTAAGGATATTGGACACTGAGTTTTATTGAACAAAAATCAGATGATCAAACTTGTTAGCAGTTATTGAAATTGTTTTTATTGTTATTTTGGGGTTATATTTTGGGTTGGGATTTTAATTTTCTTTTTTCTTTTTCTTTTAATGTGTAATAGTGTTTTGTTTGACTCCCTCCTCTGTGAGAGAGAGTGAAGGAGTGATTTATTATTTTTGGTTATTTGATATTTATAGGCTTATTTTTGTTTATTATTTCTGTTTTTCCTTTCTTATTTGTTCATAATGTGTTGGGGAGGTTCAGCAACGGTTGGGCATTATTCCTCCACCAGGCTCAGGGAATTGCACCCCTTTGAATGCCCCCCATTGTCATCTGACACCTATTTTAGGTGTCGTGTGTTGGGCATTCTCAGGAAGAGTAGGTGAAGGTGGAGAGCTGGGCCTGTTGGAGGACAGCAGGGGGGTGGGCTGATTGGGGTTTTGGGGTTCATGAGACACCCTGGGGCAAAATGGGGTCAGGATAGGGGTTATTCCTGTCTTGTCCCCATACCCAAGGGTTCCGATGTTAATGGACAGGTGTCGAGGTCTTCCTCGACAACTCATCCTACCTTGGCGGTGTTGTGCAATGCCAGATCTATTAAAAACAAGACAGCTATTATAGCTGATCTTGTTGGATCAACTGATCTGACTTGCATCACTGAGACCTGGCTGGAAGAAAATCCAGGCCCTATATTGGCCTTGGCAGTTCCAGACAGGTTCTCGGTGATATACCGTCCAAGGTTGGATCATAGGGGTGGGGGTGTGGCCACTATGTTTAAGACTGAGCTGGGCCTTGTGGATGTGCCATTAGGAACTACCAGATCCTTTGACTATATCCTGGGAGAGGGTGTAGGTTGTGGGATTCTCTTCATTTACAATCTACCAGGTGACGGTGGAGAATTCCTGCAGGAGATAGCAGACTTCATCATCGACTTGGTATTGTGGTTCCCCAGACTGATAGTTCTGGGTGACTTCAATGCCTGGGGTTGATGATGAACTCTCGCATTTTGGTCAAAATCTCCTCCAGCTGATGACAATGCTGGGCCTAACACAGGTGATTACCTCCTTGACCCATGTAGGGGGTCATTCATTTTATCTGATCTTTCTTTTGGGTATGGAGATCGCTGATCGGGGGGTGGAACCAGTCAGCTGGTCTGACCATCACACCATAAGGTTCAGCTTCAGGGCCCTCCCAATAGGTCTGCCCCTACGGAGATGGTTCGGTACCACCCTTTAAGGGGTATTAACCCCCCAGTGACCTAATGGCGGTAATGGATCTATCGAGTGTGTTAGGTGAATGCATGAGTCCAGATTATCTCGTACTAGCCTAAAATAAGGCTATGGGAGATGCTCTGGACAAAATTGCTCCTGTTTGTGTTCGACCTCTCGCCCTCCATCCAAGGAACCCTTGGTTTGATGGCTCCTTGAAGGAGTTAAGGCGAATTGGCCAAAAGGTTGGAGACAGCCTGGCTGAAGTCCGGCAATAATGTTGACAGGCTTAGGTTGATGGTACATTATGATGGCTATCAATCAGAAATCACCCGTAATAAGGCAGAATTCCTGTCCAGGGAGATTTCTGCTGCACAGAACCGACCGGCTCAGCTTTTCCGGACTGTGGACAGATTGTGCAATCCAATCTGTCTCCAGCCCAGAGAAGCCTTTTCTCAGCTAAGATGCGAAGAGTTCACTCAGTTTTTTGCAGATAAGGTTGCCAGCATCAGGTCTGGCATCGGTCTGACCTCTCCTATGGGGGGATTGCAGTGGTCGATGGGAAGTGGCATGTACTCGGTCTGTCTGGTCAGATTTTCGCTGGCTGGAGTTCAGTGACATTGTAAAGATCGTACAGACATTGCGACCTACTAGTTATAGTTTGGATCCTGGCCCTACACCCCTCTTAGTAGGATGCATAGAAGTCATCTGCCCAATCCTTGCTGACATTGTCTGGAAGTCTTTGGAGAGGGGGTCTTTCCCGACCCCCTCAAGGAGGTGGTTGTTTGACCACTCCTTAAAAAACCCTCCTTGGATCCAGATTGTCTAGCTAACTACTGGCCTATCTCTAACCTGCCATTTGTTGGTAAGGCTATTGAAAAGGCCGTTGCATTGCAATTGGATGATCATCTTATGACTCACAATGTCTATGATACTCTCCAGTCTGGTTTTAGGAAGAAGCACAGCATGGAGACTGCCCTTGCCTTGGTATTGAGTGATCTCCTAATGGCTAGAGATCAAAAGGCATGTACCATTCTGGTCCTTTTCGATCTCTCTGCTACATTTGACACTGTAGACCATGGTGTGCTGCTGGAACGCCTGGGGGTTTATTGTGGGCTGTCTGGTACAGTCCTCAAATGGTTTCATTCTTACCTCACAGACAGGTCTCAGAGAGTTGCCACTGGAATTTATTCCTCTGGTGCTCATTCCCTGCCTTGTGGGGTACTGCAGGGCTCCATTTTAGCTCCCATGTTGTTTGCAGTGTGTGTGTGCTGCCATTGCCAGAAATCATCAGGCGATACAGTCTGGGTTTTCACTGCTATGCAGAAGATACCCAGCTGTATCTGTCCTTTCTCCCCGGCCAGGATGATGCATTCTCCTTGCTAAACAACTGCCTTGCTGAGATCAGACTTTGGATGAGTTCCAGCAGGCTGAGACTGAATCCGGATAAGACTGAGGTATTGGTAGTGGACCCAGGACGTCATGGGGTGGGTTTGGGAGCTGGACAACCCTCAGGTTTGTTACTTGGTGGTATGCCACTCCCTACCTCTAATCAGGTGCATAATCTGCATTACTTTTGATGACGAACTGACCCTAAAATCTCAGGTATCGGCTGTCATCAAATCCTCTTTTTTACCATCTGAGGAATATCGCCTGGGTGAAACAACTGGTTCCTTTGGGTGATCTTCCAACATTGGTCCCTGCCTTTATCACTACCCATCTTGATTACTGCAATTCCCTTTACCTAGGGTTACCTGGGGTTTATGTCTGCTGCCTGCAGCTGGAACAGAATGCGGCAGCCAGGCTTTTGACTGGGACGTCTAGAACCAGTCATATTACACCTGTGCTCCGCAAACTGCACTGGCTGCCTGCTAGGTGGTGGATCATCTTTAAGGTTGGTTTACTAACCTTTAAAGCCCTACATGACCAGGGACCTGGTTACCTGAAAGATCTCCTGATTCCCTATTGCCCCCCTCCATCCTCTCCATTCTGCCAATGAGGGATTGCTAGAGATTCCCAGGGTTCGAATGAAGACATCAGGTTCACGTGCTTCTGCTTTTTCAGCACCAACCCTGTGGAGTTATCTACCTCATTGGTTGAGAGAATGCACAACAGTCAATAGTTTTAAAATTGGTCTAAAAACATATTTATTTAGTCTAGCTTTTATTTAATTATGGTTGACATATTTTAATGCTGTTTTAATCTATATTATGTATATGTTTTTATGTACAGCGCCTTGGCTCTGAAAGGCGCTATATAAATAAAGTCAATTTGATTTTTGATTAGATTTGAACTTATCGAGGCTATATAATAGGAGGACTCCATTCGTTTAATCCTAAGTGCCAGAAGGCATCCCGCCTTTTCCCCTTGATCTGTATATGAAGTATGTGCTTTCAATATGTCGTAATCAGCTTTCTCTCTTAACAATTCAGTGTAGACAGCTTTCACATTGATTAGTTCTTGTCCAACTGAACCAGGGGAGTGGGGAGACAAGTCTCTTTCCATAACCCTTATCTGGGAAAGTAACCGAGACATTTGTGCAGTAGATTCTTTCTTCTTTTTGGTGGCTAAACTAATAAGAATACCCCTAATATGCGCTTTAAAAGCACACCAAATAATATCCGGTCTCCCTGAGATGTCTTGATTGAACTCATTAAACATTTCAATGTGTTCTTGAATACTTTTAATTGAACCAGGATCTTTTAACAACTGATCATTCATTTTCCATCTGGAACCCCGTTTAGATAGGGATATTAATGATATATGGCTTAAAACCAGGGAATGGTCCAAAGGAGGACCGGGTAATCAAATCAAATCAAATCAAATTTATTTAAAAAGATGCCCAATCCCGCAGGCTCTGGGCGCCGCACACAGCTATACAATATTTCATATCATATACATTATACAATAAAATATAAAACATATAAAATTTAATCTCCAAAGGCTTGCACAAATAAGAAGGTCTTTAGATGAGTCTTAAAGGCCTTTATAGCGGGGGCCTCTCTCACTTCAGATGGCAACAAGTTCCAGAAAGCGTGAGCAGCAACCCCGAAAGCTCGGTCCCCCGCAGATTTTAATCTCGCTCTCTGAACTTTAAGGAGGCCACCACAAGAGGAGCGGAGATTTCGGACAGAGGTGGACGGTACCAGAAGATCAGACAGGTACTCAGGGCCCTGCCCGTGTAAGGTCTTATAGGTGAGAAAACCCACCTTGAAAAGTACTCTCCATCTGACAGGCAGCCAGTGCAATTTGCGCAATACTGGAGTGATATGACAAAATTTACTTTGTCCAGACAAAAGCCGAGCAGCAGTGTTTTGCACTAGCTGCAGTCTGTGGAGAGAACATCCAGAGACCCCGAGATAGAGGGCATTACAGTAGTCAAGCCTAGAAGTGACTAAGGCATGTACCAAAGTAGGGAGGTCAAGAGCCAGAACAAGGGGCTTAATCCTGGCAATGTTTCTAAGATGGAAAAAACAGGAACGAACCACAGAGGATATTTGAGCCTCCATGGACAAGCTCCTGTCAAAAATCACACCAGGATTTCACACCCATGGGGAGGCCATCAATGACACAGCTCCTAGCACAAGGCCAGTCGCGGAGTCAGAGGCCAACCCATCACAAGCTCTGTTCGACTCCACTACCAGTACCTC
Source organism: Neoceratodus forsteri (assembly GCA_016271365.2). Lineage (NCBI taxonomy): Eukaryota > Metazoa > Chordata > Ceratodontiformes > Ceratodontidae > Neoceratodus > Neoceratodus forsteri. Next base: position 649,530,448 of record CM057450.1, on the reverse strand, counting down.
AGTCTTGTCGGGGTTCATTCGCAGCCAGCTGGAGGACATCCAGTCATTAATCTCAGACAGACAGATATTCAGCACATCCACTGCATTTGATGTTCCTGGGGCAAAGGATAGGTATAGCTGAGTATCATCAGCATAGCAATGAAAGCTCAGACCATACCTCCTAATGATCCCCCCCAGGGGCAGCATGTATACTGCAAACAACATTGGGGTCAATACCAAGCCCTGAGGGACTCCATGCGAAAGGAGGCAGGATGCAGATGAGAAATTACCCATCACCACCCGTTGCCTCCTGTTAGTAAGAAAAGACTCAAACCACTTGATGACAATACCAGTGAGTCCGCATGACTCCCTCAGGCGGAAAAGCAACACACAATGGTCCACAGTATCGAATGCTGAAGAGAGATCAAGGAGAACAAGAATTGTCTTGTCCCCTCGATCTCTAGCCCTGAGGAGGTCATTTTGCACCCGAACTAATTTATTTATTTATTTTATTTTATTTAGTTTTTGTTGACCGGGTAAGTGCACTAGACAAATCCTGCCTATTTTCAGGCACGACCCGGGGGAGAGGATACAGATGAATGCCAACTGACCATGAACCAGATTAAGCTGTTTGTGGTATTTTTTAATGAATGAGGAAATTTGGCCAGGACCCAGGGAAATTCCCCTACTCTTTTCGATAAGTGCCATGGGATCTTTAACATCCACCTGAACTACCACCAATCCAGGCAGATGGGACCTCGGTTTAACGTCTCATCCGAAAGACGGCACCTCAGAAGTGCAGCACCCCTCTCATGCTGCACTACAGTGTCAGTATTGGGATATTAACCCAAGGGCCAGATGTGGGAACTGAACCCACAGCCCTCTGATCTCCCAGCCTCAGAGGCGAGTGTGCTACCTACTGAGCCACTGACACTGTAATGCAGTTTCAGTGCTGTGTCTGGCCAGAAAAGCTGACTGGAAGGGATCATACAACTCGTGAGCCATGAGATGTTCCCCCAACTGAAGCAATACCACCTTCTCAACAACCTTCCCCAAAAATGGAAGATTGGAGATAGGACAGTAATTTGCCCTAATCTCCGGGTCCAAAGAAGCTTTCTTTAAAAGGGGCCTCACCAGAGCCTCTTTCAAGGCATCCGGAAGGGCACCCTGACTTAAGGAGCACCGGACAATCAGGGCAAACACCGGGCCAACAGTGTCAACGCACCTCATTAAGAAGTGTGTTGGCACGGGATCCAGTTCACAAAAGGTACGCTTCAAGTTGGCCGCCACCTCAATAACCTCATGAACCTCCACTGGCCTAAACTCTCCCCAACCAGAAAGAGTGCTCTTTGAACACAACTGACGACCACTGACAGCAATGATATTACTGGCTGAGGAAACCTCCCGCCGGATCACAGACACCCTGTCCGAGAAAAACTGAGTGAATTCCTCACAATCCTCATCTGAGGAAACTCTTCCTGGCTGAAGACAGGATGGATGAAGAAGTCTGTCGACAGTCCGGAAGAGCGAGGCTGGTCGGCTTCTCCCGGCAGCAATCTCCCGAGACAGAAATACCGCCTTCTTTTGGTTGATTACCTCCTGATATGCACAATAATGTGCACATAGGACCAGTTTGTCAGCCCCCAGACGGGATTTCCTCCAGTGACGCTCTAATCTCCGACCTAGCATCTTCATTTCCTTGAGATCACCATCATACCAGGGCAACCTCAGGTATGAAGTTCTGGCTCCATAATGGATAGGGAAAAAGCGAGGGGAGTTGATGGTGCCAGACAGCACCTTATTATAGGCGTCTACCCCGGCGTCAACAGCTCCGATGCATACATCACCCACACTTGATAAATCAACTGCTGCCATAAAACCCTCAGGGGTAAGATCTTTTAAAGGGCGGCAGCGAAACATCTCAGAAGGGGAAAAATTTATGACGGGAGCACTGAACGTGAACTTCACCGTGCAATGATCAGACCAAACAACCCGATCGACTACAAGATCAGCGATCTCAAGTCCCAGTGAGAACACCAGGTCGAATGTGTGGCCGTCATGATGATTAGGTGCATTAACAGTTTGCACCAGCCCCAAAAGGGACATACTCTGCAATAACTCATCAGCACCTTTTTGACCTTCATCCTCAGCCCAAACATTGAAGTCCCCAAGAAAAATACATCTTGGGGAATCCAATGTTTCGCTGGCAACAAACTCAGCAAATTCCTGCAGGAACCCCCCCCCATCGAGCCAGGAGGGCGATAGATGAGGAGGATCCTGCAGCCCACGTCAAGTCCTCCACGAATGGCCACACATTCAAATGAACCCAGGGGTTCCCACTGGGTGCACGGTGAAGTTCAGGTTCGATTGAAAACAAATAGCTACACCGCCACCCCTACAATTTTCTCTGGGGCAGTGCACCACAGTATATCTTGGGGGGACTGCAGCTTCAAAAACAGGGCCAGCATCGTCTCCCACCCAGGTCTCTGTAATGCAGGCCAGATTGACCAATGAAACCAAGGTGGCAATAATAGCCGTCTTGTTTCTGATCGACCTGGCATTGCATAGCACCGCCGTCAGAGGTGTTGAGGGTGATGCAGCCCTATGAGTTACCCTACCACTCGGCCTGGTGGCCTCCCTTGAAATAGGCACCACCCACGTCTGGCTTCTCCTAGGTGCTCTATTTACTCCAGGGCATCTCCTGGACTTAACCACCTCTATCCTTTGATCAACCCGTCCCCTGGTCATCACAGAACGCATAAACAGAGCAATCCCCCACAATCCCCACTTCCCTGCAGCACCTGATAGTAATATCAGGCACAGAGAGAGGGATAAAGGGATGCAAAGCATGCAACTGTGATTTCCCATAAACAATCCTAGGCCCCAAAACTCGTCCAACAGAACTCCGACACATATCTGTTAAAATAAGCCAATAGGTACTTAACTAATGCAAACAAACGCACATTTAAAACTCTATCATTACAATGAAATCCAATTTACATACATGGACTGTTATAATCAACCTCCCTCTTCTTGCCCTAAACAAGGAGAAACTTTCAACTCCGAGTGGCGCTCGCGCCGACTCACCGCCTTCAGCGCCACACCGCTTGCGCTTGTGCCTATTATTATTCGGCACCTCCCGGCTCTCACACACCCACAGGTGGAAATCTCCCCACTCACTCCTCCAGCTCCAGCTGGCAACAACTGGGAATACTCCAACACAGCCTCTCACACTGTGTCTCCACCGAATGGGGTTAATGGGCAGGCAGTCCAACAAAAAAGCAGTCCAGATATAAATTCCCAGTTCTTCACTGCTTACGAGCAGTGCTCTCAGTACACACACAGTTATACACTGAAATGCCGCTTGGAAGCGGTGCCTATATTTATTCGGCACCTCCCCTTCCCCACACACCCACAGGTGGAAAGCTCCCCACTCACTCCTCCAGCTCCATATTGATGTATCAAGAGTGCCATGTGTAAGAGAGTGAGATTGGAGAATATAATCTATTCTGGATGAAGAGAAATGAATGGGAGAAGTATAAGCATATTCCCTCTCCAAGGGGTGAAACACCCTCCAGATATCACACACTCCAATCTGATAAATTAGTTCCCTTAGTGCTCGTTGGGCAGGTGACAAGCCTTTTTTCTGCTGACCTGATCTATCTACATTCGGATCATAAACCAGGTTAAAATCCCCCCTGAGAATCAGAGGGATGGAAGTATATGGAGTAACTGCTTGGGTAAGTTGTGTAAAAAAATCCTGGTGTGTCATGATTAGGACCATAAATGCTACCCAACAGTATGTCTTTGTTGTAAAGTAGTCCTTGAACCAATATATATCTACCCTGTGGATCCTTAACCAAGTTAGTCACAGTAAACGGGAGCCTTCGATGGATAAGGATCATCACCCCACAACTATTAGTTGTGCCTTCTACTGCAAAAAAACTGTCCAAATTGTTGTCTCCTAAGCTAAGATGCCTCGGAATCCAATAAATGTGATTCTTGAATGAAAGCTATGTCTACGTTTAAAATTTTCAGATGTTTTAGTACCTGATATTGGTTAGGTTTTTTCCTCACCCCTTTAACATTCCAGGTAGCTAGTCATATGGAATTAGCCATGTCTCATAACAATGAAGGCACTGGAAGAGTAGCCCCCGCAGATCAAAGTAATCCAGCCATGCCTATGTTGTAAATGTCTTATTTTAGTTGTGCTCATGTCTATACTTACCACCCCCCTTCCCTTTCCCACTATCCCACAATATATTATGTTACTTCCAAACCCTAACATTAATCATGTCTCTAATCCCCTGGATGTCCCCCTTACTGTACCTACCACGCTATACAGCCTGTCCTATGTGCTCCCTCCACTCCACTTCTCTGTTGCCCAATCTAATGAATATAACAGAATAATAGGTAATTTGGTCTTAAACTATTATTACCTGTAAATCTATAAAAGATAATTATCTATTAAATGTAAACATTCAAAATATGCTGATCGCTCTTCTACATTGGTAAATAGTCAATATTCAATTGCAACCAGAGCAACAAAATTCATTCCAACCTGTACTCAGCTCCTGCTTTAATTTGATACTTGTGAAAGACTGTATAAACCTATTTTCATTACTTAAAATTAAACCGTTTGTTTTTGATCCAGGAACTTTGTAGATCTTAATTCTTTCTCTAAAAAGTACCAACCTCTATAAGCAAAAATCAAAACCCCACAAATACAAAATGTCCCGGGATCAATAAAAGAGACAGGCGTTTAGATTAAGTCCACTCTTATATCAGAGCACCCTCTTGTGGTGGCTTATCGCCCTTACTTACTAGTCCAGAAAAACAACAAAATAAATGCTGCTTTATGGCTGTCTCTTTTAACTCAAAATGTATCTCTCAAAGTTTTGAGACTGTCTAAGGAAACAAAATAAAGTTTTAAGCCGATTATGGGCTTTTCAACGGGCACTACCCATTCTTTGTACGAAGATTCCCTTGTCGCCGTGTTCCGATTCCATGTATCATGATCTATGCTTTGAAACCTCCAAAACTAGATTGACCCACTAGCCAGGAAGTCTATCAGGCCTACATGACCTTACCGAATGCATGTAACTGTCCTTTAAGGAAAATACTACCATCTTTAGATCTTCTTATATCTGTAACAAGTAGAGCAATGCAGCCCCCTTCAGCGAGCATGAAAAAGATCAGGCAAGGCTTTCTGTAGGGCTCTTTGTGCTAGTTCAACCTCCTTGAAAGTGGCCTATGATCCAGCTAGCAGTACCTGCAAATGTGCAGGGTAACCCATCTTAAATTTGACTCCAGCAGCTATAAGCTTTGTGACAATAGGGTGGAATTGGGTCATCCATTGTCTTACAGAAACTGGCAAATCTTGAGATATCCAGATTTTGTTCCCCTCCCGAGCACCTCCTGTAATTCCTTGATTTTCCCCCAAAATAATTGTCACTCTTGGTAGTTCAGGAATTTAAATATTAGTGGTCAGGGCAGACAGCCCAGCACTGGCATCAGTCTTAGGGCTGTATGGGCCGAGCGGAATAGGAAATGCTGAAGGGAGAAAGGCCTACCATCTTCTCGATCAATTTCTGAATGAATAGAATCATATTGTTACCCTCTTCTTTTGTCGGTATCCCAATGATCACCACATTATTTCTGCGACTCCTCCCCTCTAGGTCTTCAATTTTATTTTCCAGCTTCTTAATTCTGTGCCTGTTTTTGACCACTTCGCTGTCCGTTTTGTCTGCTCATTTCTCCATGGAAATAAGGCGAGTTTCAGTATCTGCCATCCTAGTAGAGAGATCGTCGATCGAAGACGCCACCTGCTTAACTTCAGTGGCTAAGGACTTGAAGTCCTCACGAAATGGGCTGAATTCTTTGAGGAATTGCTCCAAAGTGAAGGGGGTCCCTTTGGAGACCTGACTAGAGGTGGCTGTTGTAGTAGTCTGTTTATCGCTACTGTTCTACTGGGCCTTGGAACGCTTGCTGGTTTTCTCCGGGGAGACAGGAGGAGTGTGCCTTGGTAATGCAAGACGCATTTCAGTATCCATAATTTTCACCAATTCTGCTCTCAGAAGGTCTATGAAACTGTTAGCCACAGGAAAAGGCTTTCAAGAGTCTCCAGAATGCTCAATTAACCCTAAAATAGCACTGGGCGATGGGAGCTGGCTGAAGAAACATAGAAACATAGACTTTGATGGCTGATAAGGACCACTTGGCCCACCCAGTCTGCCCATTTCCCTACCTATTGGATAAGGTGCAGATTCTAGTTAACCAACAGCCTACTTCCTGCAACCTCCCACTATAATTGCCTTATGTCTGTCCCATGCATGTTTGAATTCCCCCCACTGTTTTAGACTCCACAACTTCTCCAGAAAGGCGGTTCCATGCGTCCACTACTTGCTCCATGAAAAAGAATTTCCTCACATTACCCCTGAGCCATCCCCACTCTAACTTTAAATTGTGCCCCCTTGTTCTTACACATCTCTTTTTCCGAAAGATGCTACCCTCCTGGACTTTGTTGATTCCCTTGAGGTAGTTAAAAGTTTCTATCATGTCCCCCCTGTCCCTCCTTTCATCAAGGGTATACATATTAAGCTCTCTCAGTCTCTCTTCATATGGTTTCTGATGTAGACCCTGCACCATTTTAGTTGCCCTTCTCTGGACTGCTTCCATCCTGTCTATGTCCTTGCATAGATGAGGTCTCCAAAACTGCACGCAGTACTCCAGATGGGGTCTCACCAACTGTCTTTACAGAGGGATAACCACTTCCCTTTTTCTACTTGTGATGCCCCTCCCTATGCTTCCCAGTATCCCCCTGGCTCTCCTTACTGACTTCTCACATTGCTTACCCACCTTGAGGTCATCTGGTTTGACTACACCCAGATCCCTTTCCATTATTGTTGTTGTTAGTACCTCCCCTGCTATTTTGTACTCTTCTCCTGGATTTTTATTTCCCAGGTGCATTACTTTGCACTTCTTTGCATTGAATCTAAGTTGCCATATGTCTGACCATTCCTCCAACCTTGCCAAGTCCCTTCTCATACTTTCTACCCCCCCTTGTGTATCAACTCTGTTACAGACCTTTGTGTCATCTGAAAAGAGGCATACCTTTCCTTCCAGACCCTCTGCAATGTCACCTATAAAGACATTAAAGAGGACTGGACCCAGTACTGAGCCCTGAGGTACTCAACTAGTAACCCCCTTTCTTCAGAATGTGTTCCATTCACTATTACCTTCTGTGTCCTGTTGTGCAGCCAGTTTGCTACGCAGGCTACCACCCTGGGACCCACTCCCAGGCTGGCTAACTTGATTATTAATCTTTTGTGCAGGACTGTGTCCAATGCCTTGCTAAAGACTAGGTAGGCCACATCCACAGCCCCTTCCTGGTCTATTACTTTGGTCACCCAGTCAAAAAAATTGATTAGATTTGTCTGACATGACCTTCCTGCTGTGAATCCATGCTGCTTTGGGTCCTGTGCCCCGCTGGCCTCTAGGTACTGAACAATTCTTTCTTTCAGAAGTGATTCCATCATTTTCCTCACCACTGAGGTCAAACTAACAGGTCTGTAGTTTCCTGCTTCTGCCTTGCTCCCACTTTTGGAAATGGAAATCACATCTGCCCTCCACCTGTCCTCAGGTACCACCCCATCTTCCCATGATTTGTTAAAAAGTGTGGTCAGTGGTGTCACTAGGTCCTCCCTTAGCTCTTTTAGGATTCTAGGGTGAATCTCATCAGGCCCCATTGCTTTGTCCACCTTGAGTTTTAGGAGTTCTTTCAGGACTCTTTCTTCTGTAAATGGACTGGCGTCAACCCCACTACCCAGAGTGCTTCTACTGTTTGGTTTAAGTAACTCCTCCTCTTCTTCTTTTGTGAATACTGAGCAAAAGTATTCATTCAGTATCTCTGCCTTTTCACTGTCTCCCTCTGCCCACCTTCCTTAGTCAGCTGCATCACGTGATCCAAAATAGAAACTTTCTTCTTTTTCTTTTTTTCTTTGGGCTCTTCTTTTGGTATTGCAATTTGTAATTATAAGTTATTTTGAGGGTGACTGCAGTTCTGTTACAGTCATGGTTATTTTATACATGTTGTTGATTTCATGTACGTGATTGAAGGTCAGAACATACTGCTAACAGACTTTTTTTTTTTTTTTTGAGATTTGTATAAGAAATCTCTGTAAGATGCAATATGTATTTTTTGTCTTTTCGGTCTCTGAGACCAATGTGCCTTTCTTAATAAAGAAGTATAAAAAAAAAGACTACTGAAACACATCACCACGATACAATATTCCATGCAGGAAGTATTTTTCTACTGCTGCTGTGCCTGAAATGTATGAGGTAGGCAGTGCAAAACTAAAAAAATCTTTAAAAGATGCAGTGTCTGGTGTTGTACACCTAACTACTGACATATGGACAAGCTGTTAGCCAGAACCATTTATGTCACTGACTTCACGTTTGGTGTCATTTAGTCCCTGTAATGATACAGACAAGTGCCATCTGAAACTGTTTCCAAATTTCTCATGCAATATGTCCCACAGGATCACACTGCTTCCAACATCCTGGATGAGATTTATTGAGAGACACAGTACTGGCTTATATCATAAAGGCTTTTTGTAAGTTTTGTTGTGGCTGTCAATGGTTCCAGCATAAAAAATTATTGTCTGATGGAGGCTTTGTGCTCATTTGATGTTTTTCCACATTGTCTAAATTTAATCATGCATGCATTCCTTGAAGATAACAGGAATATAAAAGCTCTCACATACGTGGCAAAAAGAATATATACACATTTCAGTCACTCCTACAAAGCACACCAACAACTGTGGGCCATACAGGAAGAACATGGACTGCCTGCGAATAAGCTTATCCAGGATGTTGCAACAAGATGAAACTCTGTATTTTACATGTTCTAGCATTTGCTGAAGCAAAGCAAGTCTGTAAGACAATACACACTGTATAACATCATAGGAATTGCTGATATGTGCATTAATTCTCAACAGTAGGCTGGTTTAAAACTTTTCATCAAGATCCTGAAACCCTTTGAAGAAATTACTAGAGAAGTGAATTTGAAAAATGCCACACTCAGCCAAATCATCCCACTGATCAAGGTTCTTAGATTTCAGCTAAATGCAATCAGGGATAACATGGAAGTTCCAGAAAGCCAGTTTCAGATGGGATACTCTCGTGTCACTGAAAGGGACTTGCTACCCAGAATAAAATAGACATAGTCCATTACTTGAAAAAGTCAGAAATGATGAGAAACTTTATGAAATGCTGGAGGCAGAACATTATATTATAGCAACAGTACTAGACTTATAGTACAAGATGAAACAGCTCCCACAGCATGATCCCAATATAGTACATGTTTAGGGCTTATTATGAATAGAATGCCATGGCTTTCAAAATCTTGTTATAGGACAGTTCAAAGGTCAAAAAAGTTGTACTATTGGTCTGACATCACATCGGTAGTACAACTTTTTTTGCCAAGTCCTGCCACCTGATTGGCTCACTGAACAATGCTCTGATGAGAAAAAACATTTGACAACATGGCGGTGCGATTAAGCGAGCACCAGTCAGGGACCCTCCTCGTCTTGACACGAAGAACCTCACAAGGCTCCGTGTCACAAAACTAAATTGGTGTAATTATTTTTTTTTAATTTTGAAATGGAATATTGCTGAGCTAGCGGGCCGGGGTGAAGCCAAACCAAGTCAGAGCAGGAGAAGCAGGAATGAGCTGGAACGGCATCATATAACCAAGGTAACCATCAACTGGGGGAAAAAATAAATGAAAAAAAGACACCACTCCAGGAACCACATACTACAGGTATATAAAATAGTTGATGGTTAACCATCCACAACTATGGCTGTGTTTCCATCTCGGTTGTCGCTGACATTATGGAGACCTCTCGATCTTCGCTCTTGATGTCTCCATGATGTCATCAACAACTGAGATGGAAACACAGCCTTGTTGTGGATGGTCTCCCATCCACTATTCTATTTGTGTTCCAGACCTGCAGAGAGAAAATCATTCAAGCAGTAGATTCAACATTTGCAGCTCCCTTATCCATTCCTCCTTTACTTTCACAGCCCTCTCTTTTCCTTCAGGCTACAAAATAGTCAGCTGCTGCCATTCCTTCCAATCTCACTAGTCAGCACTGAGGTCACCTGGATGCTGTTGCCACTTAAAAATCAGATCATCCTTCTTCACATATCACTGCCTCTGCCCTTCTTCATGTATCACTGCCTCTGCCCTTCTTCATGTATCACTGCCTCTGCCCTTCTTCATATATCACTGCCTCTGCCCAGACTATTATTGACTACTATTTGGCAGAAAGCGATCCTGAGTGGAATGACGATCTCATAAAATACTGGCAAATCAAGGAGTCTGTGTGGCCTGCACTTGTTCAAGTGGCTTTGAAATACATTGTCTGTCACCCAAATGGTGTATTTTCAGAATGACTCTTCAGCTCTGCAGGTAATATGGCAACAAGTACATGATCTAGGCTATTGCCAGAAAATGTGAAAAAATTAAGATTCTTAAATATTAACATTTCCCTGAACGGTTACACTTATGACTTGGAGTCAGAAAATACATCCGCCAGTGACCACAAAGCTGAATGTATGAAAGAGTTGGAAGAGTGAGATTTTTTGGAAAAAGAAATAAATAATTCAGTAAGCACTTTAGTAGGATACAAAAATGTTTAACCTGATGGTACAATTTTTGCAACATATCCTATTTACACTGAGCTCATTTTTGGATTGCCTGAACTGGATGGCCCAAAGTTTGCAGCATGTTCTATTGGATTGAGTTAAGTTTCACATTGCCTGAACTAGACAGTGCAATTTGCATAGCATGTCCTAATGGACTGAACCAATTTGTGGAAACCCAGGATGGCACCTTTCAATAAAAATCACTGTATATCCTGACTTACACTTAACATTTCCATTCAATATTCCCTTTCCAAATGAAAAATATTATTTAATTCATAAGCATGCCTTTATGTAGGTGAGTTCTTGTAGATTTCAGACTTAACCACCATGCTGCTGTTGACCTGCCTGGTGTTGTCTTTCCTCAGTCCAGTTAACAGACCCAGAACTCTCACCATGCTAGGATGTACCACTGCTTCCTCCTGCTGCAGACTTGTCTGCTTTTTTTTAAACCAGCTTGTCATTATGTATGATGCTGACTGATTTTTATCATTCCTGAAATTCTTCAGTCCTGAATTTACAAACTGTCATCTTCATGTTGTTCCAGGTTGTGCTGCTTACTCATTTCTCTTCTCATTAGTGGCGGCATCTTTCTTAATTTATTGCTGATTTCTGTGCTCAAAATGAAGGCCATGCAGTTATTTTACTGGTAGGAATCCCCTAAATGTGTCATCAGTTTGGATAGGTGGATGGAGGGGATGCCATATCATACACAATAATTGCATGACTTTCAGTGGGTCAGAGAAGCAGCGGGTCTAACAACCAGCTGATGTGTCCATTGTATACTAAATGGTATCCCCCTCTTAGGTCAGACAGATTAGTTTACACTACTACAGTCAGATAGGATGCAAGAAACCAGGTCACCTGCATGTTACCATGCATTCAGAATTGCCCAGCACATCTGTGTCAATATGCTCTCAGTTTTCATTTTCTGAAAGGCTGTCTACAATTCTAAGTGTGTGTGTCATAGATGTTAGTATTGTTTTATGCAATTGTATGGCAGAATTTCAATTTTCCACACATTTTCCAAATGGTTCTGATTAGAATCAGAACTAATCAGAACTTATCAGGACTTTGGCCTGGATCTTGATCCTGAAAATAAGGGCCAGGACCTTGTTGGGTCCATCCAACCCTAATTATTTCTTGGATAAGGGTAGACTGGATGAGGTTCTGACAATTATACTTGACAAGTATTCTGTCTGCTAATGAGAAAATAATATTATTGTCTGTAGTTTTCAGATCTCTCACCATGTCATTCATTAGTGAATTTCTATTGATATACAGTAAAGACAACTGAAACACATTCCTCTTATTCACACTCTGTAGCACTGGGGTGTCAAACAGACAAGGCACACTGATGGGTCCTGGTAGGATGAAACACATGTCTGTGTCTTCTGTTGGCACCCTTTGCAAACTGTGTGAGAGGCCTTTCAGCACCATGCATTTCTGCTTAAAGTTGAACCAGCATAATATTCTGTGGTGATTTGCATATGCAGTCCATGATGCTTTGTGTTATGTGGGGCATGTGTGATTTTGTATTTCTTTGAAACTTGGCTTCCCGGCCAAATGCCCTTTGAGGTAACCATTGCTTCAGTGTTTGTGCACAGAGGTTCTTTGTCTAGTAGCTTGCTTTGCTATTTATGTCCCTAAAGATTTCATTTCCATTTCTTTATCTTCAATGTTGATTTCTTTTAAATGCATTTAAGAGACTGTTTAAATGCAAAGATCTGCCTCCTAAAGCTGAGTTGCAATGGATACTTTATAATCTGAGTGTTGTAGTCATTAACAGTTATTGGTAGGTGTTTACTGCAGTGCCAATGAACCATTGAAGCATAGACAATGTCAGCAGGAAAAGATTATCGGTCTAGCCAGTCTTCCCTGTTTTACCCTATCATACCCTGAGAGTTGTTGTCTAGATTGTTTTTTCCCTTGCCCCATCTCGCTCCCTGTCTTATTGCTGTCTCTCTGAGAAACTATTAAGCCCTTAACTCTGTCTCAGTTGTGCTTGAAACCAGTAATGGTTTTTGCACCCACCACCATCTCCTGTAGGCTGTTTCATGGCTCACCTACTCTCTGTCAAGTAAATGTTCTCATTACCTCCTGACTCACTTCTACCACCACCAGCTTCCACTTATCCCCCCCTTGTTTTTGACTTACCATTCCTTCTGTATAGTTCCTTACAGTTAACTTAAAAGTCGCTATCATATCTCACCTCTTCTCTTCTAGCCTCCAGCAAGTACATGTTTAGTTCCCTAAGTCAGTCCTCATAGAATATGCACTGTTGGCCCTGAATCATTTTTGTTACCCTATGCTGCATCATCTCCAGCCTGCGTTTGTCTTACCTTAGATAGGGACTCCAGAACTGGGCACAGTATTCCAGACGTGATATCACCAGTAGAAACATAGAAATTGATGGCAGATAAGGGTCGCTTGGCCCATTCATTCTGTCCATTTTCATTGTGATCACTTATGCTGCAGACACTGCTTGGTCTATGGCACTGCCTCTTCCACACCCCACACCTCTTTACTCTATGGTACCCTTGTGCCTATCCTAGGCTTTTTTGAACCCCACTTGGTCTAATGTACAGAGAGGTATTATTTTCTCCTCCCTCCTGTTAGTGACTTGAAATCCCTCGCAATACCTTCAACATTCTGGTTGCCTTGCTGTAGGCCTCACTGAAGTGGCTAGTTTGTTATGGCTGTGAGCAGAGCCTATAGCCATTTTGCTTTGTGTCACTAAACATAGCTGATTGTGGCACCTTCCATTGGAGTTTTGGAAGTATCCTTCTGAAAGTCCAACAATGCTTGAACCACTCCACCATGATCAGCTGCTATGGAGTAATAGCCGCACTATTTTGGCTGTTACTTCCGCATTCTGGGATAAGAACTGCACACACATGCCTCACGCACATGCACAGTTCTGCTGACACAGCCATCTTGTGAATGGCATATTGCCATTCACCACGGATATGCATGCGCGAATGCCATGCATATGCAGTTACGTCACTGCTGCCATCTTGCAGATGACACTCAGCGAATCTGACGGTGCTAGCTCTCCAAAGCTTTGGAAGCTTGCCTCAGTTGTATCAGCTCTGGCTGGAGCTTGTTTTAAGAAATACCTATGATAAATCCCAGGTGTGATGGTGTCTTTCCTCAGAAGTAGTGCCCAGCTTAATTCTCTCCCTTCCAGTATTCTGGGTTGTGGTTCCTGTTCCCGGTGTGATTCACCTTGCACGGTTTGGCATTGAATTTCAACTGCCAAACCTTGGGTCACCTCTGTAGCTTTTGCATGTCCCTCTGCAATTCCATTACTCCCTCCTCACTGTCTGTCCTGCAACAGAGCTTAGTATCATCTGAGTAAAGACACATCTAGCCCTGTATTGCTTCTCCTATGTCACCAATGAACATATTGAAAATAATTGATCATATGACTTGCCTCTAAAGCCCCCCACTCATGATCTCTTCTTACCCCAGTTTGACATTTACCATGGCCCTCTGCTATCTCCATCCAACCAACATCACACCCATCTAACAAGGTATTTTGCTACTCCCAGATCTTCTAACTTCTTCAGCAGCCTTCTGTGTGGCACACACTCAAGTGTTTTGCTCAAGTCAAATAGAATAATTCCACTGTTTGTACTTTACCTACTGCCCTAGTTACACAGCCAAAGAATACTACCAGGTTGGTCTGACAAGACCTCCCTGACATGAACCAGTGCTGCTTATTATCCTGAGCTCATTTATCTTTAGGTAGTCTACTAGGCTCTCTTTAACTAGTATCTCCATCAGTTTACTTCCAATGGAGGTAAGGCCATTAGTTATCCAGTTGCTTCTTGTTCTCTTCCTTGTGGAGTGGAACCACATTCATTATCATCAATTCTTTTTAAATCACCTCCGACTATAGTAAGCTGTTTAACAGTCCTCTCAGGAGTTCATCCAGTTTGATGCCAATTCCCTGAATGCCTTTGGGTGCATCCCATCCTTGGAGTCTTATCTACTGTATTTTCAGGGCTGCAAGCCCTTTTCTAATCTTTTCTTCTATAATTACCACCTGCCCCATTTCTTGGATTCCCCTTGCAGCAGCCCTTATGCTGCTTTCAGACAAAGTCTTCCTATCCTGCACTGTGAGTACTGAGCAGAATTAGTCATTTAGAAAGCTTTACTTATAGTCATACTCCACTCTTACCCTATGTCCTCTATCAGCCTTTCAATCCTCATTCTCATCTTTCTTTTTCCCTAATGTATATGAAAATAACTGTTTTTCCCCTCCCTTGAGCCCCTTGGCAATACACAGCTGTATGTCTGCTTTTCTGTCTCTGACTGCCTTCTTGATCTAAACTGGATTCACTTAGTGTCTCCCACAGTTCCCTTATAGCTTATATTTAAGCAATATATCATGACAGGGTGTGAGTTATGCTGGAATTTAGCCACACCTCATGTGGTTTGGTCACGTGACCACAGGCTGAGTGAGTAAACTAAACCAGAAGTGGGTAAATCCCAGCATAACCCACACCCTGAAGTGGCTTATTGTGATTATACAATGACCTCCTATACTTTTTGCAAGAAACAAATAAAGAGAAGGCAGTTTTGGGGGCATTTTAAGTGATTTTATTTTTATTTATTCTTATGCCAGAAAAAATAGTCCCTTTCTCCTACATTCCCATCCCTGATGTTAAGAGTCCACCTGACTGTGAAGAGAGAAAATTGCAAAGTTTATACATTTAGAAGCAATGACAGGGGGCGCTGATGAGCAGCTAACCAGACAGATGCGCCATTTCACTACTCCACTATGACGACCATAACATAAAGAATTAAATTCTCCAAATACCTCGAATTTCCAGTCATAAGTGTGTGGAGAGGTACTTGAAAGCGTCATGAACGAATATCTAACTCTGAATCCTGCAAAAAGTCAGAGGCTGGTGAACAAAAGCTGAAAGAAGGCAGCGTTGGCTGAAAATCCAGGCCTAATCTCCCTGTCAGCTGCAGAGGTGCATAAATTAAATAAATTTCATCACTGCTGTGATGTCATTCTGGGCAGCACTGTCATTATGGAAACTGCTCTCATTCAGTAAAACACTAACTACTAAGTATTTTTAGTATTCAGTGTTTCACTGAATGAGAGCAGTTTCCATAGTGACCTGGACACTCAGGGTGACATCACAGCAGTGATGAAATCACACTGATGCTGCATGTTCACCCTTGGCCCGGACCCTTCTGCACCTTCAGGAAGAAGGGA
The DNA here is from genome assembly GCA_016271365.2 of Neoceratodus forsteri. Taxonomy (NCBI): domain Eukaryota; kingdom Metazoa; phylum Chordata; order Ceratodontiformes; family Ceratodontidae; genus Neoceratodus; species Neoceratodus forsteri. Next base: position 649,514,526 of record CM057450.1, on the reverse strand, counting down.
GTAGTCCATCCTACAAGTGGCATCCTATGCAATGGTGGTAGAGACCAAACACCATGAATAGTATAAAGGGTTTCCATACACCACGAGAACAAACAAGCAAGGCAGATGTATTTGTACAAAGACTATAGTGAGCAGGTAACAACAAAATATCTGAAAAGATTATTTGTGGAAAGAAGTTGAAAAGTACTGTTACAACTCACACTGAGTTGCTCTGTTTGCTATTACAGATATTGAAAAAGAAAATGCTACTGTTTGCTAAGCAAGACAAGAGAGAAAATATTCCAAGTTGAAATACAATGCAACGTATACTGTACCTTAATTTTTGATAAGAAAGGATGACATTTGAAACAAATATTCAAGGCCACTGTTTTTCGGTTTTTACCGGAAAATCCGGTAAAATTCCGGAATTAGGGCTGCCTGAAAACCGGTAAAAACGAAGATTTCATGGAATCTGGCATTTTCTATCAGATCAGTAAATCTATAAAAAAGTCTGTTTTTCTTTTAATTCCTTCCTGTACTATTTTCAGTTTGCTTTATTTAATGCTCTGTATATTAAGCCTTCTTTAATTCTGATTATTTATGCACATATTAAAAGAATGATAATAGAATCCCGGTAAAATCCGGAAATTAGAGTAACAATCACCGGTGAAATTCCGGAATCTTAAGTCTTGAAAACCGAATTTAATTGTTTTAATCATCGTAAATCAGTGGCCTTGCAAATATTTCATCTCTTAAAAATTTTTTTGTTACATTGCAGGGAAAATTGATAATGTGAACAAAATGAAGCAAGCTTAAAGTAAGGAAGGCCAAATGGATTAAAGCAGCAGGTGTGTTCCCCCTTCAGTAATATGATATCTGATTCAATTTAATCAACTAGCAAAGTGATAAATACTGACTTAAATTTTATTTATTTAATTTTTGCAGCTCCAAAATAAAAAGGAGTATGATGCTATGAATATTATGAATGAAAGGAAAAGAAAACTGAATTAATTATACAGTAAAAAGCATTTCTGTACTATTGAATGAAGGAACGGGATTGTTTTGAAACATAATAGAAAGCTGTACTAAGAGTGCTAAAAGAAATATAAATAAAAAAAATTGAAAAACTCAATGTGACAAACTCATTTAAGGTTCAGTACCAAAAACTTTTGATTGGAGCGCCTTCTTTGTCTTTCTCATCTTTAACTGGTATTTGCTCCATTCTTCTTTGTTAACATACTAACATACTAAAATGCCAGCAGAATAGGCCTAACGGTCTTTCGTGTCTGCTCGTTTGGTCAGCCCCCACCCTGGGTGCTGACCTTGCTGCCCCCCTCGCCTTCTCTGGCTTCTCCCTTCCCAGTTCTGGATATTCTTGCTGCATTGGATTTTGCTTCCAGAACCCTTCCTGTACCTGTCCCACCCCTCTTGAACCCCTCCACCGCTCTGCCTCCACCAGCCCCCTAGGCAGCGCATTCCATGGTTCCACCACCCTCTCAGTGAAGTAGCACCTCCTCCTTTCTCCCCTGAATCTTCCCCCCCCAGCTTCCACCCATGCACTCTAGTTGCCCCCTCCTCCTTCCTTCGAAGCACCCTGACTGTTCCTCCCCTATTTACCCTCTTCATGTACCTGAAGACCTCTATCATGTCCCCCGGGTCCCTTCTCTCTTCCAATGTGTACCCATTTAGCTCTTCGAGCCTCTCCTCATAGGTCCTGTCCCCCAAGCCCCAAATCATTTTGGTTGCCCTCCTCTGGAACCTCTCCAGGAGGGTAATGTCCCTCTTTAAGTGTGGCCTCCAAAACTGCCGCAGTACTCAAGGTATGGTCTTACCAAGCAGTTATACAGGTATCACTTCCACCTCCTTCTGAAGTGATTCCCCTACGATGCATCCCAGCATCCTGTTGGCCTTGGCTGCTGCCCTCCTACAAGTCTCAGAGTTGTTCATCTTGACATCCACCACCACCCCCAGGTCCCTCTCAGCCATCGAGACTTGTAGCATTCCCCCAGGGTGTACACTTGGCCCGGGTTTCTGGCCCCAAGGTGGAGTACCTTGCATTTCCCTGCATTGAACCTCAGCTTCCACTTTCTAGACCATCTTTCCAGAGCCTCCAGGTCCCCCTGTAGGGCCACCCTTCCCTCCTCCCCATCCACCACTGCCCCCAGTTTTGAGTCATCCACAGAGACTCATCTCCTCCTGATTCTGTCCTTATGTCAGAGACATAGGCGTTGAACAGGAGCCAGCCAGAGACTGATCCCTGTGGGACCCCACTAATGACCCTTCTTGGGGATGAGACTATCCCGCCAACTACAATCCTCTGGGTCCGGTCCTGGAGCCAATTGCCTATCCATCTGATCTTCTGGTTCCCCACCCCCATTTCTCCCAGCTTATCCAACAGGCCCACGTGAGGAACAGAGTCAAATGCCTTGCTGAAGTCTAGAAAGAGGACGTCCACTGGTCTACCCAGGTCCAAGGCACTCGTCACCCAGTTATAGAACTCCACAAGGTTTGTCTGACATGATTTCCCCAGGATGAATCCATGCTGTCTATCGTCCAGGCACCCTGACTTTTCCAGGTCCCCCCCTAGCCTCTCCTTGACAATGCCCTCCATCACCTTGCCCACCACCGATGTCAGGCTGATAGGCCTGTAGTTCCCTGCCACCTCCCTTGATCCCCCCTTGTGGATAGGCACTATATGCACCACCTTCCAGTTCTGGGGCATCTACCCTGTCCTCAGAGAGATGGTGAAAAGCTCCGCCAGGGGTTTCGCCAGGACATCCGCAAGCTCCTTCAGCACTCTGGGATGTAATTTATCCGGCCCTGGTGCTTTCTCCATCTTAAGGGAGCTGAGGGCTTCCCTCACTCTCTCTGCTGTGATTTCCACTTCTGGTACCTCTTCTCCCTGCTTAGCCCTCCCCCCTCCTGCCAGTGATGCCTCCCCCTCTCCCCAGACCCGCCGATTGGTAAGGGTCCCCCTCCTCAGTATCTCTGTCTCCTCCCATGTATGATGCAGCACCCCCATTTTCCTTGGTGAAAACTGAGGTGAAGTACTCATTTAGTACCTCAGCCTGCTCCCCCGGGTCTTGTACCCATCTCTCCCCTGATTTAATCCTGCTAATCTGCCCCTTCACCCTTTGTTTTTCCCCAATGTATCTAAAGAACCCCTTGTTCCCTCTCCTAATTTCCCTGGCCAGGTTCTGCTCCTTCCTTGCCTTAGCCACTCTCACCACCCTACTGGCTCTTCTAGCCATCAGCTTATACTCCTCTCGATCCCTTTCACGCCTTGAGCACTTGAATTGCCTATAGGCTGCCTTCTTTTCCCGCACCACCTCCTGGACCTCCCTGGTCCACCAACAGGGTTTTCGGGCCCTTCCGCATTTTCGCCTTACTCTTGCACAGGTGCTGGTAGCATCCTGCACCCCTCTCCTGATGATTTCCCACCTACTATCGGCGTCCATGTCTGAGCCAATCACATCCAAATGCTCTTAAGGATCCTTCCCATTTCCTTAAAATCTGTTCCCCTGAAGTCAGTTACCTCCGTCTTTGTGCAGCCTTCTAGCCCTCCTAGGTCCAAGCAGAACCAGACCGTGGCATGGTCACTCCCCGCCAACGGGTCCCTTACCTCCAGGCCCCCAATCTGGTCACTGTCTGCCAGGACTACATCCAGTACCCGTGCCTCCCTGGTCGGTTCCCCCACCTGCTGAGTTAGGAACATGTCGTGAAAGACATCCAACAACCTCTGTTCCCTGGTCACAGAGGATGTCATAGTCTCCCAGTCTGTTCCTGGCATGTTTAAGTCCCCCAACACCACCACCGTTCCTCTGCCCAGTCTGCAGTGTCTCCCAACATCTGCCACCAGACTCTCCTCCAGCTCCTCCGCAGGAGACAGGGTCTACACACCACTCCTATTTTACTCTCTTTCCCCCCTTGTTATCAAAGGTGACGTCGCCTCCACGATTCCCTCCGCCTCCTCTACTCCCCCATGTCAATGCAGTTTTGACTATCATTGCTACCCCTCCTCCCCTTCCCTCCCCCCTGTCCTTCCTGAACATAGTGTAACCCTCCAGGTTCAGGTCCCAGTCGTGTCCTGCAGTGGCCCAGGTCTCAGTGACCACTGCCACATCCACTGCTCCCTCAGTTAGCATCCCCTGGAGCTCAGGCATTTTATTGCCCAAGCTCCTGGCATTTAGCAGGACTACCTTCCACCCTTTCCATGTCCAAGGACCCTGGTTTTCCATTTTTATGGTAAAACCAGTAAAAATCACAGAATCCTGCTATGTTTGCAGATTTTTAATTCTTCCACTGGTGCCTCAGAGAAATCACATCACGTCATTGCATGGAATCCCCAAGACTTCAGCATTTTAAGCATCTTAAAATGGATGCAGCTGTCCTCTGCATTCTTTCAGCTTTTCTACTTATAGAATCTGCTTCTTTGTAACCACTCATGCTTCAGTTTAACCACCTATGCTTCCTTCCAACCTTTCCATAAGCTGAGGACTGCTCTCCATCCTGAAAACAGAGTTTCCATTTAGTATGCACTTGAAGTTCTGCTATTATGGGAGGGCTTTAAGCCTGAGGTTCGAAAGGTGGAACAACAACGTCACTGCCCCGTTGGGCTTATAAGGTCACGCATCATGGAGCCCATCCAGGATTCGTTTTTCGTCTGGGCTGTTACTAGTTTGTTTCTCCTGTGGGTCTGCCTTCTTTGTGGCCTCCCTGCCTCCTTCCCTGGGACTCAGTCGTTTTTTTGTGTTTTTTTTCTCCTGCCTCCTTTCTCCCTCTGTACTCCTGTGGTTTCCTGTCCTCCTACTGGCAGTCGCCTACGGCTGCCCATTTGCTCCCTCACTAACTCGGCGGTGTTTCTGCTGCTTTTTCCCTATCATCTGCCCTGCATTCTGCTACTTTAGGCACCAGTGACAGCACCCTGTACGACACAGCAAAAGGCTTTGATCATGCCTCATCCTGCTATTCATTCTGCTACACACATCTCCTTCGTTTGGATTTGCTCCTCAGCTCCTGCTTGGCTCTGCTCTGGTACCTGCCTCTGCTTTTTTCTGTGCCTGTGTTTGGGCCGCCACCCCCTTTCCCTCCAGCACCTTTTGGTGCTCCTCTCCCCCACTCGTCTCACTTTTCTGAGTCCAGGGGTTCTCAATTTCGCCCTCCTCGTTTCATGGCAGTGCTACTCTGCAGTTCTGGTGTGCATTTCAAATGTCTACGTGTTCTGTGTGACTCAATGGGATCCCGATACACTCTTACTGGTCTCAAGTGGTGTCTGGTGGCCCAAATTCAATACTGGGTGGCCATACTGTGGTTGGAAACCTCAGAAATAAATTCCGTACTCATCATGTTTACAGTCTGGATGAGGTCTGGTGGGGTGGTAGATGTTGCCATCTTTCGGTTTCCTGGAGGTCAGTGATTGTAGAGCGGTAGTCTCAAATTCTGACATGGAACTGTCAGCAGTAGGGTGAATTTGAACCCTGAAGGTAGGATTATTTATTACCAGGAATCTTAAATCAGATGTAATCATTGCTCCTCATACGCTATGTCATTTTCACTCTCCTACATGCCTGTTTGAAGCTCCTTCAAACTGCACTTCGTCTGCTATGGGGACAATGCTACCCACTGCTACACATTCTGTTTGATTTGTTACCTGTGCTCTCCTCGCTCTGCCTCCACTGCTCCCATTCCATGCTCATTAGCTTGTTCAGAGTACTACACTGTATCTGAAAGGGAATATTGCACCTTACAAGCCAATCTACAGGTGCCTTGGATCCATGCCTCCCTCTCCCCTGCCCATGGTGTGTTGTCTGGAGGCCAGTCAGCTGTAGCACTTTCTCTTGCTCTCTGGCCTGTGTGGCCCTTCATTATTTCTCTACCTCTATGTCTGCTGATTGTGGACCCCATTTAGTTGGTCCTATGCCATGTTCCTGTTCACTTCATTCCTTGCTTTTGTTGATTGTGTCATGGGAGGGCTTTAAGTGGCATTTCCTCCGGCCCGTGCCCCTTCACTCATTCCTCCCTTTCGTGGGTGCTTGCCTTTCTTCCTCGTCCAGTACTTTCTTTTGGAGTTTCTCTTATCCTGCACCCCCTTCCCTATTCATATCCTCCTCTTACCCTAGTCAATCTGGCCATGCCTTCTTGACCTCGGAGTCTACCTCCTTTCAAGGACCCTACTTCCTCACATTGCTCTGTCAAGCAGACTACCATTGCAAAAGTTCATTTCTTGTCTCTTATTCACATTCTGTACCCACCTCATCGACCCGCAGCCTTCTTGGTGCATGTCTCGGGTTCTTGATTCCATCCATCATTAGCCATCAAGGCTTCACTCCAGTCATGGCTTCTATCTCTCATCATACCATAGTTGTTTCTATTCACTTGCTCTGCCATTCACATCATTGGGTCATCTATGGCTGCCTCCATCTGGCCTTCCATCAAACCTGGCCTGCATGCCACCTCATCCAGCTCGCCCTTCTGCCATTCTCATCCTGTATTGGATGGGTCCAATTCTACCCTATTGACCTCCCTCTGTCCTTTGTCTTTTCATACCTCTCTTTCCTGTACCAGCCTCCATGGCTTCAATCCATCATTGTACCTCATCCATTTCCTAATTTTACCTTCCTTGTCCTAGCACCTTTTCTAGTCCCAACCATCATGGCTTCACTCCACTCTTAGCTTCACTCCTCATCATACATCATCCAATTTTGCTCACTCCTCCTCAAACCTCATCCAGTTTTTGCTCCTTGATCGCTCATACTGAGTTGCCTCTGGTTCCAGATCTACCTTCTTGGCCTCGGAGTCTACCCCCTTTTGAGGAGCCTACTTCCTTTTACTTCCTTCATACAAGTTCATTTTCAAGTTCATTCCTGTCTCCTCCTCTTCTAATTCCATACCGGTCATCCAGGATTCACTCCACTCGTGGCCTCCTATCGATATTTTCATTGCACTCATGATGCGATCATCATCATCAGTCTCCACCATTTTCGTATTCTTGCCACTTCTGGATAACCCTCACTCATCTGACCCCCACATGGGTCTCCTCTTTCACCTTGTCATGAGGTCTAAACCTCGCTTTCGGATTCTTGGCAATATTGGGAATGCAAGTAGTCACAAACACGTTGCATTAGAGTAATAAACAAGTTTATTACTACAAAAGGGAAAAATCACAGTTGCCCTAAGCAGTTCTTACCAATACAAACTGGGAGCCAATGCTAAGCGTTCTCTACACCTCGAGGTTTCTCTGTAGTCTCTTGGGCTCTCTCGGGTCTCTGAGGTGTAAAGCCTGTGCATAACATTATATAACAATGATAATTACTATGGTTACCAAAAGATAGAAACATTGATGAGCCCTATTGGCTAAATTAGAGGTGGCTCCATGGTCCAAGATAACATTATATAATTCTGTAAAGTCATCAGTTTTAGAAAAAAGAAGTTCTTATGCAGTCTTACATAACTAAGTGTAGTGGTGCACATCACCAAAGGATGGCAATGTTGCCTTACATATTATAATTACTTCAAGGACAGGTGTCTTGGCATCTGACAAGTGAGAAATAGAAAATACATGGCAGTATATATGTGCTTTAGCAAGCAAAGTGGATTACAACAATATGCATTCATGTCCTGACATCTACTCTTATACGGTAGATGCCCTTATCCCTAAGTATTAGTATAATCTATACCTAAGCATTAGCTGTCTATGGTGTACCTCTGAGGGTATCAATTAGGGTGCAGGGACCTTGTGTAACAACCTTGACTACTTGAGCATACCCCTATTGGGTTGAAGCTACTTCATGTTCCATCTTTGATCTGTGCTTTCTTTTGGGGTTTCTACTTATCCCACTATCATCTTCCCTTCTTCTTTAGCATCATACATCCTTAAATTATAACATCTGGATACCCCTTGCTCCTCTGACTTCTACATGGATCTACTCCTTCCCATTGAATACTCAAGCATACCCTTCTCGGGTCCCTGCTGCCTCATGTCCCTCTTTCATCATCCTCCCTAATTGTATCTCTCATTAATGAACCACTCTTTTGACCAACATATATCCTCAAATCAAATGTCATCAGCCTGGAGGGAAGGTGACCTGGGCCTTGGATCTCCAGAGGTTTCCTTCTTAAAGGGTTTTTTCCTCTCTTCCATGCCAATGGTCATAATATTAGTTAGTGCTTTCTTCAGGTTAGTTAGTTAGGTTCCATTGTTAGAGGGAGGCAGAGGGTGGATCCGGCTTTCCTCTCTCTCTCTCTCCTTAGGAAGTCAGCCCTTATCATCTTTTCAAAATTATTTCATCATCCTCGCCTCTTCAACACTCGACATCTTTGGGTATTCTTTTTGGACTTCTTCCTAACCTACCTTTAGCCGATGCAATAATTCCCACAACACCTGTAGGGGTGAACCCTCTTCTAGGATTCCTTGCATCGTGCCCCAACAGGGTGGTATATCCCACAGATAGAAAGGCAGAAAGCTGCAAATTAAGTCAAGTTACACAAGCATCTCATATCTCATCAGGTTCTGTAAGCACATTGAAGTAACATTTAGCTGCTCCTGTATCAAACCCTTCATTCATTCAGCTGATGTGACTACTCACCAACCTGAAAGTAAAATGTTTATGTAGGAAAAGTATTTGTCTGAACATATTTCACACTAGATGATCTAAAACAACAACAAAAAGCTAAGTCTCAGCCCACTCGGTGAATCAGGCTGGACAGCATGGGTGGGGGTGTTAGGTTTAAAGTTTAACTGCTCTGAATCTAACCCTTTGATCAGTTGGTGCAACTGCTCTCTATCCAGATAGTAAAGTTTTTGTGTAGAAAAAAAGGATGTGACTAATTGTTTTGACACTGCGTGATTAACCCCACCAAAAAAAAAGCTCAATATCAGCACACTTGGAGAATCAGGCTGGGGGTCAGTTGGGTGTCATTAATTGCATTTATTTAAATGTATGCCTCTGAGAAGTTGAACTGCTAGCGCATGACTGAGTTAGAAGACTTAAGGGATGCTTGCTAATCTGGGTGTGTGTGCAGGATCAGCCAGACTAGAGGGGGCTTACAACACTGTGTGGTCACCTGCATCATCAAAGCAGCCCCCCCTTCCCACTGAGGTATGCTCCCCAGGTCAGCAAGCAGTGCCTCTGCATCATGCTGTAAACCCCACCTGGGAGTATGGATCAGCTCAGCTCACAAATCCAGGTCTTACTCCTGCCAGTGCTGTGTACTTCCGACATTTGCCACTATTTTGTTTTTAATTTTGGGAGTGTGTTTTTTAAGCTGGGTGGGTGAGCTGGGTTGTTGATGGTGTAAATTCTGGCAGTTGTCTATGCTGCCATTGTTAGTTGCGTGTCCCTGAGTGACGGGGGTTGCTTCAGTGTGCCCCTGAATTTGCTGAATGACCTGGGTGCTGTTGTTACTCTGCCTGCTTTTGCATGATACCAGCGTGTGTGAGTGGGTGGGTGGGGTGCTACAACATTACTCAAGCCAGGCTGCATACTCAGAGGCACACAGCAGGTAAGGTGCCACATACTGTGCTATGCCAGTGGGTAACGTGGGACTGCTGCTTTTCTTTTTGTGTACACCTAAGTGAATCGGGGGTCTCAGAATCTGTGTGCCCTTGAGTTTGCTATATGGACTATGTGGACCAACTGTTGTTCTCACCCCTAACTGCCACTGTATAATGCCATTAAGATTGAGTGGAGCAGGGCTGCTGCCATGGAGAGACAACCAGGGCTGTTGTCGCAGGTCCCAACTCTGGGGGGGGGCACCCAAGGAGCTGGTGTTTTTTTTTTTCCTTTTCTGGTTTTTCTTGTTCTGGCTATTTTTTTTTTTTTCACACTCTGGGGCAGCAGGGAATGGGGCCCCCACTACATTTAATTAAGTTAAATCATCTTCCTGCTCATGGGTGCGCAAACACCCCACCCCCAAGTTGCCAAATAATGCTTGGCAAGCTAGCGAGAGACAGAGCAGGAGGTAGGGTGGGCTACCAGCAAGTTAAGAAAAATGCTCTGGCTCATGAGGAGGTGAAGCTGAGGAGGAGAACGTACGTCTCCGTCACGTGGTGGTGCAGCCAGAGGATCAGAGCATATGCTGCCACTGTTAGTGAACATCTTAGTGATCTTGGGTGGCTGTCAGTCTGCTGATGATTTTGTTTTTGCTCCATGGACTAACTGCTCCTCTCGCTTGCAGTCAGTGCCTTTTATATTTGCTTGCACAATGACTCAACAAGAGCAGCAGATAGAGTATTCATTTTAAAAAGGCTAAAAGCTCCACCCTCCAGCCAGGAGGAGAATACCAGGACAGTTAACTCAGGCAGTGAGTCGAGTTGGTGCAGCAGGTGGGATGGGGCCCATGGTGGACAGAGGGATGATTGATTGCCAGTGCCTGAGATGGAGACAGGAGTATATGGTGGCAGCCAGTGCCATAACAGCACAAGTAACTTGGCAAGCACCTGTGTGAAGCGTGCTGCCTAGTCCACTGGATTGCTTCATAACCATGAAACTTAGAAGTGATTTTCTAGGGACTCTGAGGGATGTCTCTTTGGGTAGATGTGAATCATCTCATAATCTCAAATGGTCCAGGCAGCCAGATCTGCGCAACTTCTCTTCACAGTCTTTTGACCAGACCTCATAAGGTGACTCTCATCCCTCAATAGTCCTATTACTTTATAGAAAGTCTCCTTTTCTGGCTGCCTAATCATTGTGTGTGTGTGGGGGGCTGTTGTTGAAGGCTGATTTCCTGTGGTGGTAATTAATCCCCACTACATACAGTACATTGCATTAACAGCCATTGTACCACTCTGAGCAAAGCCTGTGCATGCTAATGGTGTCTCCATCTCATTCCTGTGGCATAGCATATTCATGAACAACCAGACAGCAAGACTTAATCAGCCTCTTATATGGGTTGGTGCCATATGAATGCATTGAACCAAAAAGCTATCTTTACTTCTGCAAATAAGTTAAAATGTTATAAATATGGGACTTAAAATCCCCTTTTATGTTTGCTTGCACGCATGTTCAAGAAACATAGTGCCATCATCAGAGATTTCGGAGGTGTGTCACCTCCTCCTCCAATTCAGGCAGTGTGCTGGCAGGCGCCAGCCTATAATGACATTTTGGAGCTATCTATGACACGCTCAAAATGCATGGCGCTCCCAGTTGAAGGGGAGCTACGCTTGAGTGAGCAGCGACAAGAAGCTGCTCACGCACAGCTCCCCCAGTCGCAGGTGTGCGCCGCCCCTCAAGACGAGTGGCAGCCGACGGGTGCCCAATCCCGCCGGCTGAGCTGCATCGCTCCTCCCCAGTAGTTGGTGCCACGCTGGGAGCCCACCCCAGCGTGGCAATCAGTCATTTTTCCGACGGGGGTACCCAATCCCCCGTCGGCTGAAGGCCCCTTCCCCAAAGTCCTTGTGCCACGCTGGGAGCCCACCCCAGCGTGGCAAACGGTCCCACAAGTTTTTTTCCCTCATTTTGCCGACTGGGGTGCCCAATCCCCCGTCGGCTGAACGCCCCCAAAGTCCTTGTGCCATGCTGGGAGCCCACCCCAGCGAGGCAAATGGTCCCACGACGTCTTTTTTATTTTTTTTACCTGTAACACAAAAACGGTCCAGCGGTGCGTCTCCCGACCCCCCATCCCACAACCCGCACCCACCCACTGCGCACCCAGCCTCCCCACACCCCCCTCACCCCATACTTACCTCCGGACTCTGGTGCGATGATCTTCGGGGGACCGGGAACACGTCTGCACTCTTCAAAGCCAACCTCGAACTGAGGAAATGCCGGTAAGCTGTTAAATGGGCTAGATAGGGGGGTTTCAACTTTAGTGCATATCTCAGCCATTTTTGGGAATTTTTGCACCAAATTTTCAACATGGGGTTTTTGGGACCCCTTCTCATGAATGATGTCACTGTCATGGCATTATTCGGGTCTGAAGGGTGATTTCGCGCAGTGACTGCGCAGTGACTGTGAAATCACCCTTCAGGTCTGAATACCACCATGACAGTGACACTGTTCATGAGAGAACAAAACCCCCATATTGAAAATTTGGTGCCAAAATTCCAAAAAATGACTGTTTAACGAGCATGCATTGCGCAGTTCCTACACAGGCTCGTAAGTTCGCGAAATTTCAATATTTTCACTCCAGATTTTCAACATTGCCATTTCACCACACCTTCTTATGTGTAGTATGGCTGTCATTTTTCACATCTCACCCAAAATGTGTTTCCGCCCATGTAGCGTAGAATGGTGCAGTCAGTGTGCGAAATCAATGTACGGGACAAATTAAGAAAATCACAGTGACACTGTTCATGAGCAGAGGTCTTGAAATGGCTATGTTGAAAATTTGGTGAAAAAATTCCTAAAAATGACTGTTTTACGAGCGTGCGTTGCGCAGTTCCTACGCACGCTCATAGGTTTGCGAATTTTCAATATTTCCACTCCAGATTTTCAACATTGCCATTTTTCCACACCTTCTTATGAGTAGTACAGCTGTCATTTTTCACATCTCACCCAAAACATGTTTCCGCCCATGTAGCGCACAATGGCGCAGTCGTTGTGCGAACTCAGTGTATGGGACACATTAAGAAAATCACAGTGTCACTGTTCATGAGCAGAGATCTTAAAATGGCAATGTTGAAAATTTGGTGACAGAATTCCTTAAAATGACTGTTTTACGAGTGTGCATTGCATAGTTCCCACGCACGTCAGAGGGTTTGCGAATTTCATTATTTCCATCTAGATTTTCAACATTGCCATTTTCCACACCTCCTATGAGCAGTACAGCTGTCATTTTCACATCCTGTCCAAACGTGTTTCCGCCCATGTAGCGCACAATGGCGCAGTCGGTGTGCAAACTCAATCATGTAGGACACATTAACAAAACCACAGTGACACTGTTCATGAGCAGAGGTCTTAAATGGCTATGTTGAAAATTTGGTGACAAAGTCCATAAAATGACTGTGTTACGAGTGAGCATTGTGCAGTTTCCACGCATCCTCGTTAGTTCATGACTTTGTAATATTTTCAGTCAGATTTTCACTAGTGGCATTTTTCCACACTTCCTTATGAACAGTACAGCTGCCATTTTTCACAACATGGCCGAGTGTGTTTCACACTTTCAGTGCAGAGATGCGTGGTCGCTGTGGGAAATCATTGTTCGGCACAGATAAAGAAAATCACAGTGACACTGTTCATGATCGGAGGCACAAAATGCCTGAGTTGACAATCTGCTATAAAAATCCCAACCTAATTATATAACGGGTGTGCTGCGCAGTTTCTATGTGCACGCTCGTGACTTCACCATTTTTTAAAATATTTTACTACACATTTGCAACATAGCCATTTTACACCTCCCATGAAAGAGTACAGCTGTCATTTTACATCCTGTTCGAATATTTTGCACCTGTGGTGCTAAATGCCGTAGTCACTGTGCATAAGCAGCTTTCGGCTAACAAACTGATATTCCCCCTGTTCATGAGGTGGGGTCACAAAATAAACATGTTGAAAATTTGGAGTGAAAATACCAAAGAATGCCTGAGGTATTAGGGTTTCCAACCATAACACCCAACCCTGTAGAGAATGACAGTCATCAGGGGTGTGACTTGGGATTCTTGCCTGTGATGCTCATACCATTCCACACCCTGCAGCCAGTGAGAGGCATCGAGGTATGCCTTGGACTCTTTGGCCCAAACTTCACCCCATTCCCTATATTGCACCCATCTCATCGTATCTAATGAAATGGGGTGCAGATAAGGGCCAAACACCCTATGAACACCGTGACACTTGTCAGTGTCTGCAGGGTGGGGTGTGGTGAAATGGCATGGCCGTTATGCCGGATGACCCAAACGCACACCCCAATGCCTGTCACTCTCTGCAGCGTGGTGGTGGGGTTGGCTTCAGTTCAATACTTCACTGCCATTCCTATTACGCAGCTCTGTAACTTCTACACTACCACTGCCAATGCCAGCAAGCAAACATTCGGCATTGACAAATGCTTGTTATGATTGCAGTGGGCGTAGCTCTGAAGATGCCTTGTGAGTACAGTGGAGAAAAGGGAGCTTTCTGGATACCGAACAGACTTGTTAAATAGTGGAGGTGAATGGCAATCACTGTGCATTCACTGCACTATTTTGTCCATTGGTAGTGGTGGAACACAGCTGGTCAGAGTTCTCTGTGGATGCGCATGCACGCTGAACTTGGCAGTATGGTGGCACAGTCTGCCATTTCCAAGATGGCCACTGAAGTTCTCCGCACATGCTCAGTGACTCACACATGTGCACTGGGCTGCAGTGGACATCCTGGACACAGCAGACTGTGTCCCCGTGCTGCCTAAGTTCAGTATGCATTCGCGAGTCATGGCACATGTGCAAAGAATTCTGGCCACCATCTTGTACACAGTGGACAGTGCAGTGTTCCACCTGCAATCTCGGCTGCAGCCATACTGGCTCTGGCCAGAGTTTATTCCTTTAAGGAAGTCCTAAAAGTAATTAAGACAGAGAGCTTTGCCAAGAATCCATACTCATTGATAGCCTAGCATTTGAGATGCAGTAATAGTGAAAGTATTTAATCAAAAGTAGAGCTGTACAGTTAGGAAGAAATGCCTATCATCATGGATATTGAAGTTACCACATGTGACCAATATTCAGATATTTTTTGCTTAGGCTGAGCTCAGCTCTCTCAAAGGGGCCCTATTCATGAAAGCGGGAGGGGGCACACTCAAAAGTAACATATCCCTCCTCACAGCTCCACATCCATGGGAGATCCATGTGGGGACCGCATTCACAAACAGAAGTTCTTTCCTGGCTCCCTTACGTGCCCTCCCCCGGTGTGCAGGTTTGTGTGGCAAGTCCAGTGTGGATCTGTCGACCCAGCCACACAGCCAATTGGCTGACCAGACTGGGTCCTGAAGTGGATCCCTTGCACCCACAGGGTGCCATTATGGCCCAGTGTGCAGAGTGCCAGGCACGATGTTGGGGGCAATATCACCGGCCAACTACCCCCAGCCCACCCAGTGTGCCCTGAAGGCAGGGGCATTCCTACTGGGGGAGCTGATGCCTACTGCCATGTCCACTGCAGCCGGCGACTCCATCCCTTGGGGGCATGTAACCTACCACCCGAGTTTACAGCTGCCCCCAGTTCACATAGCCATCAGCTGCCGAATGCATCACTCCACAGTTTTGTGCATTGCACAGAGTGCTGCCATGGCCCCTGCCTGCCCCGGTGTGGAGCTGTGTGCTGGCTGAAAATCAGCCAGGGATTGGGCATGTAGGCAGAGGTGGTCCGGCATGGTGCATACCACGGATGGGGCACAGTATGTGCTGCCAGGTGCGGGTGGGCTATGTGCCAGGGTTACACAGCGCATATCCCATCCATACCCTTTGTGCATAGGGCCCATTATGCACAAAAGAGTAAACTGCTATGGAGTTTTCATTGTAAATGGGTTTTAAATTAAAAATAAAATCCCTAGATAATTCAAGCACTGGGGGTCTTACTTGGCCTGCATGAAAAGTAGTAAGCAAAGTGCTTTGTGCTAGCACTTGTTCTTGAACAACATCTTGACTTTTTGCCAATCTGTTGCTATTGCCAAATTTACCAGTCTTTTCCACTTGCCAGAATGATTATGCCAGCATAAGAGTAAGAAAATATAATTGCAATATGGTCATAGAAGTGTCACATTTGTTTGTCTTTCATACTAGTTGAGATCATTTGCAAATGTAATATGTAACCTAACTAAAACTGTGACGGCATCATAAGAACAGCTTTACCTAACAATTGCAGTGACATTAATAAGCTTGTCATGAATTCATGACTGTTTTTTGTGTAACTGTGGTTTACATCAAACTATCACTGAGCTTACACACAATGATTAATAAAAAAAATAATTTTTCAGTCGCATCTGGATTCATATATTCAGTCATTGTGGCCTAAATGACTGCTGTTACAGGCAGGACCTTCTCCTAACAAGATGTTGTTAGGAGATTTTACTGCCTGTAGCAGCAATTATTTAGGTCACTGCATGTATATCTGCAGAAAAAAAACATGAGTTGTTACTTCTGTCAATTTTACATAGGTTACCAATCTATATAGAGGGAAAGTTTGCATATGTTTGCACATTTATTTTACCTTCAATAAAACCAACAAAATCTCACCAAAGAGAATCCAAAACCCTAGAGCTTCTGACCGTATGCCTTTATATAAAAATATTTTACAGTATATTACAATAATGCCTATTTGTCGGTGTTCTGGTTCAAGACTTTTTACAAAGAGCACTGAGAAAGATACAAACTGTGTAATTTTAAATGTTTCTTGAACATACACAAAGAACCAAGAGACAACAATTAATCTGGTAATCCATTCCATAACTTAATAACATGATGCATAAAGGACCTCTGACCTAAAGATTTTTTGTAAAAAGGGGACTGTAGAGAATGAGTTTGTACAGATCTAGTATGATGTAAATTTGAGCATTAACAAAAATCAGACATGAAGGGATAATGAACTCATAAAATGTATAACCTTTTAGGATATAATTAAACTGAAATAAATAACTCTCTGTTCAAAGGACAGCCAATCAAATTTATTTTACAAGTAACAGTGATAAATTAAACTTGTGCCCAACCACCAAAGTGGGAAACAGAATAATAAAAGAGAAAGAAAAATGACACCAGCTACAGCTGGAGTGTTGAGGTCAGCACCAAGCAAAAACCGAAAGCAGATGTTCAGGTTGCAACAGCTTTCAGAGTAAACTGCAGTTTATACGCTATTAAAAAAACATGGAAATCAAGACATACACATCTCACCCACATACAGGGTCCATGCTGCTGTTGTTTCAGGGCCTGCTGTGAGTAAATCTCTCATGTCCCAAAAGTAGCTGTGGGCTGTGCAAAAAAGTACTACTGCAAATGTAAATCCAAGCATTCACTCAAAAGGATAAGCTTGACTGAACAGCAAAAGATGGTTTTGGCTAAAATACATTCATGCGTTAACAGCTCTTTTGCTGTTCACTCTGAAAGCAACATCTGCTTTAGGTTTTTGCAAGGTGCTGACCTTAGCATCATCATCATCATCAAATCTTTATTTATTCAGGCGAGCATCATTGAGCAAGGCTCATTTACAAGATGGACCTGATAAGGTCAAGGTTCAACAGTTGATACACAACAGATACATCAATACACTTGTATAAAACAGTTATACATACAGGGGAAAAAAACATTTATAAACACAGTGGTGTACAGTAAAATTCACATGATAAAGTGGGTTATAGGAAAGTTAAGCTAATATTTACAGTATATACAGTGTATACATATCCCAGTGGAGGGCCATGGCAAACACACAGCATGATGTAATACTAGGATTGTGGAAGGTATTACTAGGTGCCATAAAATTGGGTGTCTGCCTGGGAGGGAGAACTGAAGAACAAAGATTATGCCATATATGGTGAATTTTTGGGAGGGAGATTGTGAGATGACAAAGCTAGCTCTAGCGGTAGCAACTGCATTTCTCTGTGAAGAAAACTGTACAACGCTGTTTAAAGGATGCAATTGGTATAATATTGGACAGTTTTAGGATTTTGTAGGTGTTCCATGCTATAGCTAGAGAATAGCTGATTGCTGCCCTCCTAGCCGGATGTTGAATTTGGGCAATTTGAACAGGATGATGTTGTTGCTTCTTAGGGCATAGGAGCTAGGAATGGTCTGAGTGAAGCAGTCCAGAATATAGTTTGGAAGTTTTTTTGGTAACGCTCTGTAAATCCATAGAGCTGCATTTCTGTTCCTTCTGAGGTGTAGGGAAACCCATCCAACTGCAGCATAAAGAGAGCAATGGTGGGTATTAGATGGCAGATCTGTTATGAATCTTATTGCTCTATGGTATAAGGTATCCAACCTGTGTAGGTAGGAGATGGGGCAGTGACTATAAAGGAAGTCTGCATAGTCAACAACTGAGAGAAAAATGGCCTGGACTAACCTCATCTTTGAATCTCTGTTTAGAAAGGGTTTTAATCTATAGAAAAGGCCAAGCCTTTGATGAAGCTTTTTTAGCAGTTCTTCTAAATGATGAGTGAAGTCGAGTCTGCTGTCAATCCACACACCTAGGTATTTGAATTTTTCTACATACTCCAGATTTTCTCCAAGTATAGTGCATAGCTGGGGGAGAATGATTGAAGAGGAGGTGCTGGTGGAGCTTTGATTTGTGAACATCATTGCTTTAGTTTTCTTTGCATTTAACAGAAGCTTTTTCTCAAGTAGCTGATATTGTAACAAGGAGAATTCTGTTTGTAGGATTTCACGGGCAGCTGCAGAAGAAGGTTGCTGACATACAAAACAGTGTCATCAGCAAAGAGGTGTACAGAGGATTTGGTGAGGTTGAATCAATATTATTTATATAGATGGCAAAGGATAGGACCAGGATAGATCTGTGGGACTCCTCTTAACAGTGGTTTTAATGGGGATAGGTCACCTTCAGCTTTTACCTGCTGTGACCTACCGGTAAGATAACCCCTGAACCACTTAAGGGAGGGTGGATCTAGGCCAATAGAGTGCAAGGATGATAGTAGAAGCTCATGGTCCACAGTGTCGAATGCTTTGCTCAGGTCAAGAAATACTGCACAGACATTATTCTTTTTATCTAATTCGGTTTGCCAGTCATTTGTGACCTTGGCTAGTGCAGTGATAGTGCTATGCTTGGCTCTGAAGCCAGATTGAGCTGGATTCAGGAGGTTAGCATCGTCAAGATATTCTCTTAACTGGGTACTCACTAATTTCTCCAGCATATTGGATAGCACTGGTAGAATGGAAATGGGCCTGTAATTATTAAGGTCCATAGGGTCCCCTGATTTTAGAAGGGGAACCACTTGGGCTGTCTTCCACAATGTGGGAACAGAACCAGAGTTTAGAGATAGGTTAAAGAGATGTGTTAGGGGGACTGCAAGTACATGGGATGCAATCTTTAGAAACTATGGGTCCAGAGAGTCTGCCCCTGTGCTTTTTTTGATATCCAGCTGCCATAGTAGGTCCTCTACTTGCTTCAACAGTACAGATTTGATGCTGAAGGAAGAGTCAGCTCTCTGAGCACCAGTGTACTGGGAGCTTAATTGTTCCCGCAGCAGGTTAGCTGGAGAGGTGTCAAAGGCAAGGCAACACTCCAGCTGTAGCTGTCATAATTTTTCTTTCTAGCCTGATTTATGTTTGGAGGTAAGATGCACTGAGTTTGTGTTTGAGCAACTTTCTACTGTGCTCCAGAAGGACTGTATTTTGGCTGAAATTACTAGAGAGTAGGGATGTGTTCTGTAAAAGGGAAGCTCCACACTCCTAAGTCAGGTTAACATGACAGTGAATGCAGGGCCCCTCAATGCACTATGGACAGCCTTTCATTTTCGGAGGAAATAGGAAATGAAATAATTTTACCCATTGACCAGATACAAGTGGTGTTGTCAGGTACAGGTTTGCAGACAAACAGGGACTCAGCGGAATTCAGAAGTTTGGAAAATCTAATGAAAAACAGGTGTGGTTCAATTTGCACACTGCTTCCCTCTCCCAGTGCTGGATGGGCAAAAAGATCCCTCAGGGAATGAGGATAGAAAAAGACATCATCATTTGAAATGGATGATAATGAATATTTACAAGACTGGGAAGAAATTCTGAACAAATGCAGCCATAGTTAAATGCTGCTTACCATTAAGAAAGCCAAAAAAGAAGCTGAAAAGGCAGGAAATGAAGCAACGTCTTAGAACCTAAATTAATAGATAAATACTCAGCTGCTGAGTTTGACAATCTAAAAGCATGAACTGATAATTCACTTACAAAATCCTGAACTGATCCTGTTGCCTACAAACAATGCAAATACCAAACAGATGGCCATGACTATAAAAATGGGTTAGTTTATTCATGGCAAGGAACTAAGAAGAAATAACTTTTCCACTGTAAGAAGTCACTCAGAGTTTCAAAATGATGGCCTAGATATATTATCAGGCCCAGACAGTGACTATGGTGAAGAAGCTGAGAGTGAACAGACACACAACAGGGATTTTTAGGGAGGAATTCGGACACAGTGAAGCAAAAGGAATTGGCCAGAATGAGTGGAGACAAACAAGGAGGGGGTGAGGGAAGAGGAAAAGGGAGAGACTTGAAACGAGGAAGAGGACGGCAGACCTGGAGAAGGAAACAGAACTGGAGGTCAGTCTGGAGACCACCCAGGACACAGAACCCCAACTGGAAGTCAAAAACCTCTCAGAGGTAAACATCACAGATACACGACTGAATGTGTTATGTAAAGGTTTGAGTTTCATACCCATGAATCAGATAAATGCTTTTAATGTGGAAGTTGATATTTTCCATTTCTTTCAGAAATTACATCTTAAAGACTTCTTTAACAACAACCTCGCCTCCAATAATACATTCACCAGTAACACCACACTTGATAGTGTTAAATAGAGAAACCATCACCTTCAAAAAAATCTACTTTCTGTCCACCACAAAATCACAACATATTGCAGCCTTGTCAATTAGGATGTACAAAAAATTATCAAGAAAAATAAATACATCACAAACAAGCAAAATATAATTGAAATGAAAAGAAAGGGAACAAAAGAGTTGGAAGAAATGCCAGAAGTAGTGATAAAGCAGGCTGACAAGGGAGGGGCGGTGGTTGTATGGGGAAGAGAGAAATATCTTCAGGAAACTACTAGACAGCACTTCAGCACAACATTTTATGAAAAACTTAAGGGAGATCCTACAGAAGAAATAAAGAAAAAGCAGATACAGTGATTGAGAGAGGCACTATTATGTGCTGTATCACTCAGAGAGAAGGAGAATTTCTGCAGGTAAAGTTCCCCAGAAAACCAGCACCGTACCATCTTCCCAAAATCCTTAAAGACACTAGACCAGATCCAGGCAGACCAATAGTTTCTGATATTGGGTCTATCGAAGTAAACATGTCCAGATTTGTGGACTTCTTCATTAAAAAACCTGTATCCCTTCTAAAATCTTACATTAAAGATACATGAAAGATACCAATGATGCACTTAGAACTATTCAAAATGGCCCTTGTGCACAAAGGGGTGGGTAATACACGCCTGAGACGTATACCCCGCCTGCACAGCAATGCACCCACGGGAGATCCACAGGTGGCCATATGCATGAAAAGTGGCCGCAGCACAACTCCCATATGTGGCCCCACTCCCCCGGTGTGCAGGACTATGGGAGTGATCAGATGCGGAGCTGCAGATCTGGCCAGGCGGCCAATCAGCTGCCTGAGCCAGATCCCACAGTGGATCACTTGTGCCTGTGAGCACCAGGAAGGTTGCCAGTGTGT
The DNA here is from genome assembly GCA_016271365.2 of Neoceratodus forsteri. Lineage (NCBI taxonomy): Eukaryota > Metazoa > Chordata > Ceratodontiformes > Ceratodontidae > Neoceratodus > Neoceratodus forsteri. Next base: position 649,493,254 of record CM057450.1, on the reverse strand, counting down.
ATAGTGCCACATGCAGTGTGGGGGTCAGGTGCCGATTAATCACCTGCTGGCCTCCTAGTGTGCCCCACATGCCGGGGCTTCCTTTGTGGGGGGTGCACATGACCCCACCTCACCACCACAGCCCGTGGCTGTAACTCCCGAGGGGCTGCATAACAGGCCCCTGCCTTTACAGCTGCCCCAATGTAGCAGAGGCACCGACACCTGCCCCTGCACTCTACATGGTCGTGCATCCCACAGAGTGCTGGCACACCCCCTGCATTTCCCCCGGTCCACCCCCCCCATGTGTTGTTCCGCACTCCGCCAGGAATACAGTGCATGGGGGTGTCTAGGAACAATGTGGATTGCTGCACAGGGGGGTGCAGTGAGCTTGGGCTTGTGCAGAGTGAGCTACTCACCAGGGTTACGCAGCGCATACCCAGTCCTCACCTTCATGCATAGGGCCCAATGTGGCCATTGACAATACAGGCTGGCTTGTATCTAAAGATGTGGAGAGCCTCTACTCCAATATACCCTATGGGGGGGGTTGGAGGCTCTCAACCACGCACTAAGAACAGGAAAGCAACACTGCCCTACTGGTTACATCATAGAGTTGGCTAGATTTGTCCTGGAAATGAATTACTTCCTTTTTATTGAGAATTACTATATTTAGCGAAAAGGAACGGCCATCAGGAACACATTCTCCCCAAATCTGGCAAACATCTACTGTATATGGGTGAATGGGAAGAGCGATATATCTATAATAAGGAAGAAAATCTATTTTTTGACCATATTATAGTATGGAAAAGATATACAGAGGACAGCCTCCTGATTTGGACTGGAGATGAAACAGGGTCGGCAAACTTTATGAAGTACATCAACCATATAAACAACAATCTGAGATTTACATTCGAAGCCAGTAGAGATGAGATTCCTTTTCTTGATATTCTTATTTTTAAAGGGGTCTAACTGGGGAAAATTTATAGGGAGCAGTCACAATCAGAGCTGGCCAGCACGTGCTGATAAAGTTTGTGCTTAAATGGTCTGAGCAGAGAACTGAACAGAGGAGACCTCCTGCAAGGAAGGGAACGACAGGAGGGAGGCAGTATAGCCCAGTGGTTTAAGGCTCTGAGCTGTAAATCTGGTGTCACCCAGCAGACGAGACCTGGGTTTGAATTCCACAGCTTCCACTTACATACTGTGTGACCCTGAGCAAGTCACTTAACTTCCCTGTGCTCCCAGGTCGCACCTGTAAAAAAGCTTTCAGCTCAGTGTGCTACTCCTGGTTAAACAACTAAAAAAAAAAAACAGAAAGATGAAAGAAAACTGCCATTCTTCACACAGTGCAACCCACTGGCATAAAGGTTAGGAAACATTATTCACAAACATTAGGGGGGGTACTACAGTATGAAAACCGCTTGTGTCAGGTACCAAGCCAACTGCCAAGAATTACATACAGATGAGGACAGAACCTTAAGGACACATTGGTGCATGCAACCATGACATCTGAAAAGGACATGAGACAGACATGGCTACCCAATCCACCACACTGTAATTTCTGCTGTGGACATTGCATGCATTGTTCGAACACATACAATACACGCACCTTCAACCACCCTCACTTAGGAAACAAATATGATAGTGTTGCATTTACTAACTGCAGCACCACTGGAGTGGTGTACATGCTTACATGCCCATGTGGCATATCCTATGTGGGGCACACAAAAAGGGCCCTTAAGTTAAAGATAGGGGAATATAAGGAGGTAATTTGGAACAACAATTTTGAGTATGCGATTGCAAGGCATTACTCAGAAGCAAGCCATGGGTCACCTGCATCCTTGAAATTTGTTGGGATCAAATGGACCTTGGACTCTAGAGGGGAGATTTGGGCAATAAATTGCTCCAAAGAGAGGCATACTGGATATTCATTTTAGACACATTGGCACCACTAGGTCTGAACGAGGATATACCACTACACAGTTACCTCAACTAGACCTCAGAATAAATCATGCATTGGCACAAAAGGAAATCTTCGCCCTCTAGCATTTGTCTACAAGCTTCACCTTTGGCACATCTTGTGCATGGAGTTGGGTTATGTGTGCTAAATATCAGAAGAAGAAAGCCAGTCTTTGGATATTCTTCTATGCAGTGGGCATGGTATGACTTTTCTGCTCTGCCACCCATTTTTCAGTGAAGTATGACTTTACGGCTCTGCCTCTGAACAGCAGTAGGTATAAGTGTTCTACAGAGGCAGGTCATGCTGGCTCTGCCTATTGTCACTTTGATTTTCTTTCAATGCTCGAAAATGGGTTCCACATCAAACCAAATCATGCCCTGAAACAACCACAGCATGAACACTGTATGTTGGTGAGATGTTTATGTACCTGATTTCCATGTTTTTTAATAAAGTGTAAACTGTAGTTTACTCTGAAAGCTGTTGCAGACTGAACATCTGCTTTAGGTTTTTGCTAGGTACTGACCTCAACACTCCAGCTGTAGCTGGCATAATTTTTTCTTTCTAGTCTTATTTACTTTCCAAGGTAAGGTGCACTGAGTGTGTGTTTGAGCACCTTTCTTGTGTGCTCCAGAAGGATTGTATTTTGGAGAGTAATAAAGGACCTTTACACATTGGAGCACTGACTAAAGACTGTGACATGATGTAAATAGGAGGAATTTTAGGTTTATGTGCAGTCCCTGTGCAAAAAATCTGGACATTGGTCACAGGCTATCAGCAAGAGAACATGCATGCAAAGTCCTGTTGATTTGAGTAGTCAAGATCCAATTAGTATCTGCCACATACTCCCCTGGTGGTCTTGTGCCCCCCATCACCCGCCCGATGTGCAATATGCAAGCCCTAGTGGCCAGTGGCCTCTGCCCTCTGATCACCCACCTGATGTACAGTTAGTAAGCAAGCTAGTGGCACCCACCTACCTGACAACCCACACAATTTACAGCAAGCAAGCTCTGGTGGCTGGCAGCCTCCACCACTGAATTAGAACGAAGACCACCATCTTGACCACTCATGGTCCTCCACCATCTCCGCACATAACCCTCACTTTACCCCAGAAGTAGTGACCCTTCCCAGAGACAGTGACTGTCAAAGTCCCTCCGCTCATCACCTTTGCTAGCTGCAGTCTCAATGGCAGAGAGCGATTGTATGCCTAAACATAGAAACACAGAATTTGATGACAGAAAAGAACCACTTGGCCCATCCAGTGTGCCCATTTCTCCCTACCTACATTATTACCGCAGACTACAGCTCTTTTGTCCCCCCCTTCCTTTCCACTAGTATTCTCTTTTGTTTATTCATGCATTCTTGAACCCAAAATGCTGTTTCTACAACAGGCACACAATTGCCTCCTATCTCCAACTGTAGAAACAGCTGGAGGGGGTCATTTAGATCAGGAGGTGGACAGCATCTGCCACCAGGGCTTGCTTATTACACATCAGGCAGGAGACTGGGGTAGTGGGAAACCTCTGGCCACCAGGGTTTGCTTATTGCACATCAGGCAGGAGACTGGGGTAGTGGGGAACCACTGGCCATCAGGGCTTGCTTATTACACATCAGGCAGGAGACTGGGGTAGTGGAGAACCACTGGCCACCAGGGTTTGCTTATTACACATCAGGCAGGAGACTGGGGTAGTGGGGAACCACTGGCAACCAAGGTTTGCTTATTACACATCAGGCAGGAGACTGGGGTAGTGGGGAACCACTGGCCACCAGGGTTTGCTTATTACACATCAGGCAGGAGACTGGGGTAGTGGGGAACCTCTGGCCAGCAGGGCTTGCTTATTACATTTCAGGCAGGAGACTGGGGTAGTGAGAAACCACTGGCCACCAGGGTTTGCTTATTACACATCAGGCAGGAGACTGGGGTAGTGGGGAACCACTGGCCACCAGGGTTTGCTTAGTGCACATCAGGCTGGTGATCAGGGTGACACTGGTAACCAAGGATTGCTCATTGCACATTGGGTGGGCAATCAGGAAGGGTAGCAGGGGATCACTAGGCCACCAGAGTATATAAATATATTAACAGGCAAGCAGCTGGCAGGGGAGAGACATGGGAGTCACTAGACTACCAGGGTTTGTCAGTGTAAATCAGGCAGGAGGTCAGGAGGGGTTGGGGACCCCTTATCTGTCAGAGTCAGTGCACAGGCAGCCCTGATGGTTGCTGGAGGGTGGTTGCCCACACTGTTTGTTCTGGGCCTGTGATGGGGCCATAATGGAATGCAAATTACCCCATAGTGCCTTGCTAGTGCTAGGGGGACATTTGCATAGAGAAATATGAATATGAACAATCACTATTAGTGTGCCTGAACAGACCGTTTGCTCCTGCAAGCACCTTAGCTCCCTACTGGCCACAAACCACATACCTCATACTTCATATGGCCAGTTGTGGGTTTTATTTAGCAGGAGCAGCTGGGAGAGTGTCTGACTTGGTTGGTATATTGAAACATGACATTTGCTCTTGCTATGTGCTTTTTGTATGTTCCAGTATACTGTATGAGCAATGGTGTGACTGCACCAGTGAAAGGCAGTGCCAAAATCAATATGTTAGATAGAAAAACAGTACCTGGGAGACTGGCATCTGCTGTGCAAATCAGTTCAGCCACTTCAGCAATGTTCTCACAACTGTGTAAAAGGAAAACAGTTCTTCCAGCTCCCTGGCCATTCTAGTGTGTGCACGAAATGAGTTGATAAAGCGGAATGAATATAAACAAGCAAAATCAGGCAGCCTGCTCTCCTCGCACCTATGAAAATACTAGCACCAAATCTATGATTGCAATTCAATATTTATTCGTTCATTGCTATAAACATAATTTATGCTGTTGCATAAAGCTTTGAATCTGGATTTATACAGGCACACTTTTTCCTTCCATTTTGTTAGAATTAGCACAGTGTTATAAAGTGCGTAAACAGTGCAATACGTAATTTCAAAAACTTCCTGAATCAGATAAAACTCCTCTTGGTGTTCACAACTACTGCAATTTAATTGATCAAATACTCTTTTCCTTGCAAAACGTAACATTGTTGTGAGTAGAAGCACAGTGAAGAGATCCATGAGAAATAGAGCATTTCTCTGTGAGAGGGAAAACTATTAATTAATCAAAGCTGAAATTTCACATAACATCACATATTATTTTCAAGTTCTAATGTTTTTAAAAGTAAAACTCACTTCAGAAAGAATGTAGAAAATCAAAGGTGAAATTTTGCATAGTATCCCATATTATTTTGGGTCCTAAAGTTTTGGAGGTGAAATTCGCTTCAGAAAGGGTTTAAGGTGAAATAAGCAGTCGTAAGCACTATTCACTTTAATTAGTAATAGCAAGCAATGTTTCTAACACAGGCCGCTGAGCTATTTAAAGTCCCTTTTAAAGGACTGACTTTGCTCACGTCATATTCCATCACAACACCAAGATAGCTTTTCAAGTGTGGAAACCTCTTCACGGTTTGCATGTAGTCACTTTTTGCCAAGTAAGTCGTAGCTTAGTAACACATTGGTGGTAATGCCAAAATTAGATCAAAGCATCATATGGTTTACTCATCTGTTTGTCCATATGTATTCAGTTTTTCCTCCTCTCACAGGAATAAATAGACCCAAAGCGTACCCCTGATTGACAGAAAGATCCCAATAAATCCAAAGAGAAAGTGAATAAAACTAAGTGTGCATAGGCAAAAATATTATTGCTATGTGACCACTAACAGTTGGAAGCACTCTGTGGCATTCACACAATTTTTTTTTGCCTGTGTGTGTTTGATTTTATTCACTTTCTCTTTATATTCATTGGGATCCATCTATTGATCAGGAGTAAATTTTGGATCTATCTAGTCCTGTAAGAGGTGGACAAACAAACTGTTTAATGCCGTATTGGTCCTAGTAAGAGCAAATCTGGAACAATTGTTTTGATACCTTTTATTGGACAAACAAGGATGTTACAAAAAGAACAAATAGCTTTAGCTTTTGGACCAAGAAGTCCTTCTTCAGAAGCTTAATGACAGTTATTTAGAAAATCCCATATGATTAACACTTAGTTAGAACATGCAGAAAAAACAGAAATAATTCTCATTTGTTTAAAACAGGCATTCAGAACAAAATCAAAGTGACGTCAGAGAGCTTGAATTTCTTAAGTGTGCTTTCAGCTGAAACAAACTTAAAGATCAAAGGTTGCCTAGTGATAACAGCAGGCACAGAGTTCAACCCACATATATTATACCATATATCAGTCTAATGAATAACTAAACATTAAGATTCTGTACTCACTAAATGATATGTCAATCGAAAAAACATCCCAAAGACACATACTTCAAGGCTGAAGTCAGAGTACACCAGTAGAAGCCTGCTTCAACTCTGCTCACAACTCTGTTAGTTTGTGAATATGGCCTATGACAATAAAATGACACTGGAGAAAACAATTGCATGCCAACATGTAACATATTAGCAAGTAAAAAATTAAAAATAATAAAAAATATAAGCCCCAAAAATTACAACAACAGAAATGATCTTTTCATGGCATATAGAATGATGAAAGTGATGTTTACTCAAGGTGAGTAAGTGTATCACACTGAAGAAAGTACAACTGGCTGGAGATATATTTTCCCAACATACTCTCAACCACCTATTATGTTCCAGAAATCTTAAGGCCTTCAGTGTTGTAACAATATTTTAAACATGATAATATAAATTGTCAGTATAAGTGTAGGTACAAAGAAGTACTAGTCAAGAACCCCCAAGAAATTGAGACTATGCAATGTGTTATATATATATATATATATACAGATTTCAATAAATTGCCAGTGTATAATCAAAATAATACATATATAGAATCAGTCTAAAGAATGTAAACAAAAATTCTTAGGACCCCCGGAAAATAACTACTTAAAATGAAATATATGAACATGAATACTAATACACCATCAATTGCACCAATCACTATAATATTTACCCAAAAAGGTATTACACCTGTCATAAACCCCCAAGTAATTGAGACGATGCATCCTAATAAGTACAGAATGTAAAAACATAACAGTATACACGCACATTATAGAACTAGCAGAAGGAAGTAAATTCGCACTATAATATAAGCCCAGAGTCCTAGCCACTATGACACCATAATGTCATGTACCTGAACATATGTTTACCTCAATATCACCACAATATTCACATACACTATACCACATAACCACTCACCTCAAGCACCCATAATAAAAATTCAATGTGCCATACTTCTTCTCCCCCTGCAACACACACACAAACATATACACAAACCCATGCACATACACACACACATGCACATGTTCACACAATGCTAATGTGAGAGGCCAGCCTGTAGATAACCAGTTAAGTGGGACTGTATAAGAGTCAAAGTCCAAGGCTCGCTGAAAACCTAATATGTATGTCCATCCTTTGAAGTATAGGGCCATTTAAGTTTACGTGTAATGTGTCATATATCCAACATCAATGTTATTGTTTGTTGTTGTTTATTTAGGGTAACCATTGAGCTTACGCTCATTCGCAAAAGTGACCTTAATACACTAATACAAATACACAAATACGTAAGTGACAATATTACAAAACAGTTTCAAACAATCATTTGTATCCATACAAACCTCAGATATACAAAAAAACAGAATAATAAATTACCATAATCAATTAAAACATTCACATAGATGAATATTGGAAAGCAGGTGATACTTCAGTGCAGAAACTGACAAGGGTTTAGAATATGGATCCCTAAAATGAAAAGGAAGTTTATTCCAGAGTTTCAGGACCATAATACTAAAGCAATGTGAGGATCGTTTAGTAAAAAACTTAGGTACAAGTATCTGGGAAAAATGAGAATTTATCAAGAAGGGATCACGCCTCCTAAAAGTAAATCTGTTCCCTAGATACCTTGGAATTAATCCCAAACTGGACTTATATACAAACAAACTTGGATGTATATTTCTCTTGGTGCCCAGGGAAACCCAGCCTAAGGAATGCTATAGATGACAGTGATGTATAGTTGTAGAGCAATTCAAAATGAATTTGGCCTGTTTGTTATAAGGACTATCTAATTTACATAGCCAATCTAAAGAAGCATTACCATACAGTATGTCACCATAATTAATTAATGGTAAAATCTGAACTTGAATTATATTTTTCAAAACATTAGCCTCAAAACATTTTCTGTTTTTATATAAACAACCCACCCTCCTGCCCACCTGTCCAACCAACCTGTCAACGTGTTCAAGCCATCTTGCACTGTATTAGGAATTAACATAAGTCTGATCTCACAAGCTCATCTCTGTTGTGCAGTGTTGAAATGTCCTTTCAAGACCATCACAGACATATCTTAGATTTAAGCAATAGTGCACGGCAGGGCATGTGTTGTTGTGGGATTTACATATGCCGTGTGTGGTATGTCACGAGGTGCAGCCGAGTGACTTGAGCCACACAAGAAGTGTGTAACTCCAACTACTACACATGCCCTGAAGTGCATTATTGTGTTTATAAAATGAATATGTTATTAAAAATTAAAATAAAAATTAATCAGGTTCAAAGAAAATGAACATCTGACTACTGATATCTTTACCAGTTGTCTGTTATTGGATTTACACACAGTCATGTGACATGTTTTGGCCAATGAGGTTGCAAGGTTTTCTAGGCTCTTTTTATAATGAGTGGTCATCCTGAGAGAAGTGTTGTGCCACTGATTTGGCAGTCATCTTCATATTAATATCATACCTGTGTGAATTCATTCTAGTGCAAAGCTGTCATTTGTCTCCCCACATACCCTGTGTGAGGACATTGCCTGCACTGAATAAGATAAACAACATTGCTTGATGTACATGTATAATTATCCCAAATCTTGAATTGTCTGTTTTGTGAGGTAACCACATAGTCTGAAGTGGAAATGTGCTCACAAGTTTTACATCTAAGTTTATTACAGGGTTGTGCCATATGATGTCATGGCACTCTGTTCAGGTTCAAGTTTACTCTTAATCTGGTTGCCTCAATTGGGTGGTTGTTTAAAAGACAGTAGTGGCAGCTCTCAAAAAATAAAACTAAGGGTTTCATCCTCACTGATTATTGGGTGTATGTCCTTAATAATCTTACATAGAAGTTCAATGTCAGGAAGGTATGTGGCTGCTAAGGGTACTCTGTTAGTAGTGGTCCTTTCATTATATTGCTGTAGGTGTTCTCTTGCTACTTGTGTAGCACATTCCACTGCTCTGTCAATTTCTCTGGAAGAGTGTTCCTACTCAATGTAGGTGTTTTTCAACATAGCAAAATGTCTATCTCTGTCTTCCTCATTTGAACAGAGACGGAGGTACCAAAGTGCTTGACTATACACGACAGATTTTTTTTTGTGACTCGGGTGATTACTTTTCTTGTGCAAGTACCTCTGTCTGTTGGTTTCCTGTAACTCCATGTATGTAGGGTTCCATCCTTGATGGTGACATTGGTATCCAGAAAATTAACATTGGTGGCAGAATATTCCAGGGAGAGCTTAATGGTTGGGTGAAGATTATTTAGTTCCTGATGAAAATCCATAAATGTATCAGTGCCCTCTGTCCAAATTATAAATAAATCATCAATGTAGCAGAAGTAAGCAAGTGGTTTGTGTGTACAGTGCCTTAAAACGTCCTCCTCCAAATTAGCCATACAGAGATTAGCATACTGTTGAGCCATCCTGGTGCCCATTGCTGTTCCTATAGTTTGAACATAATATCTCCCATTAAAGCTGTAGTTATGTGTCAGAATAACTTTAATAAGTTCCCCCATGACATCAGGGTCAATGTTGTGGTCCAATTCTTTCTCATACATATATTTAAGGTGGACTTCAGACTGTGTGGTTACCTCACATAACAGACAAGTCAGGATATTGGGTAAGTGTACATGTACACTAAGCAATGTTGTTTATCTTATTCAATGCAGGAAATGTCCTCACACAGGGTGTGTGGGAGAGACGAAACAACTGCTCTGCACTAGAATGAATTCACACAGGTTTGATATTAATAGGAAGAAGACTGACAAACCAGTGGCACAACACTTCTCTTAGTATGACTACCCAATCTCAGATATGTCTGTGATAATCTTGAAAGGACATTTTAACAGTACGCAACAGACATGAGCTTGTGAGATCAGATTTATGTTACTTCTTAATATGGTGCAAGATGGTCTGAACATTGACGTTGGGTATATGACACATTACACATAAACTTAGAGGGACCTTTACTTCAAAGGATGGATATACATATTTAAGTTTTCAGCTAGCCTTGGACTTTGACTCTTATACTTATACAGTCCCTGTTAGATGGTTTTCTACAGGTTGGTCTCTCACATTAGTATTGTGTGAATGTGTGTGTTTGTGTATGTATGTGTATGTGTGTGGGTTTGTGTATATGTTTATGTGTGTGTTGCAGGGGGAGAAGAAGTGTGGTACATTGAATTTTTAATATGGGTATTTGAGGTGGGTGATTATGTGGGTATAATAGATGTGAATATTGTGGTGATATTGAGGTAAACTTATGTTCAGGTACATGACCTTATGGTGTCATAGTGGCTATGACTCTGGACTCATATTATAGTGGATATTTACTTCCTTCTGCTAGTTCTGTAGTTTGACTATATACTGTTATGTTTTTACATTCTGTACTTATTAGAACAGATTGTTTCATTTACTTGGGGGTTCATGACAGGTGTAATTCCTTTTTGGGTAACTATTGTAGTGATCGATGCAGTTGATGGTGTATTAGGATTCATGTACATGTATTTAATTTTAATTCATTTATTCAAGTCTAGGATTACACAATACATTTTAGCTGAGGCTGCTTTACAAATGTTCCATGTCAGAAATAGAACAGTATACAATATTAGAATAGTACACAAGCATTAATCTTTGATGAACAAGCAAATGCAGCAACAAGGAGTACAGGAGGGGAAATGAGGGACAGAGGTAAGAAGGTGTGAGGGGGAGGGGAAGGAGAGCACAGAGTTCCAGAGGTAAGGGTGGAGAAAAAAGGCAAGGAGGAGCTAGGAGAGAGGCATGGGGGGTGGTGGTATGCAGGAGTCAATCTTAACATTGTTTTACTAGCCCAAACACTAGTGCAAATTGACCAGGGCTAGTGCAGCTAACTCTCTACTTGCCCACCTGGACTAGTGTAGGTTTTCATGACTGTTAGTAAAGTTAAAAAAGTATCTACTTTAGCAGACTCTAGTCCTCATGCTAATCTCTCTCTCAATATTCCAGATGGCCTGGTGGGAATAACAGTTGATTAAGAGCTGCAATTATCTGGCAGTTTAAGAGGGATAGCCCACAAAAGACTCATTGTGAGTCATTATCGCTCCACTGTTAGGAATTTCAGCTATTGTCCAGGGTGTGATCAAGGTAGAGTGATGTTAAGTCACTAGCTTCCAGTTTTCTGAATGTGTTTCTGTCAATTTGAACCACATTATTAAGACCAGTGCACCTCATTTTCTTACATTTTTAGTGCCTGTATCCAATATTTCAGTGACAACATGTGAAGAGGTATACAGGGTCAGCCCTGCAGGTGGTGGGTTTTATCCCAGCCTCTCAATAACTTCCCTCTCCCCTCCAAATCTCCTAACTCTGTTCTTTCCCTGGACACCACTGCAGACCAGACTCTGAAATGACCCTCCACAGATCCATAGCTGTCATTACTGGCAAGTGCAGGGGGCCCCTAGCTCTTCTAAATGGACCATGCCAGCCAACGCCATCCATGCAGTCCCACCCTTATCCCACCCAGCATGTTCATTCATCCTAAAAACAAAGCATTGGATCATGTACGGTACAAAAATAAACCTTAATGAAATGTATAATTTGCAAGCTTAAAATAGGCTTTCCTATATAGAAATAGAGATAGTATAGCATTATGCCTGTGTACTGTTTCCCTTGGGCTGATATAAGAACAATGTTAAAAAAAATCTGTTATTGTTGGGGCAGAGCATATTAAAATCAATGCTTTTAAAAATAAAAATGTCATAGTTTTCTATTTCCCAAGCCCCTTAGGTTTGTGTAGCCCCCACCCCAAAGAAATCTTAGGTGTGCTCCTGACTTACTTGAGACTGTACAAAAACTTCCAGAAGTGCTGGTCTCCACTTGACTATAGGGTGGGTGCTGAGAGTATCTTTTTCTGCCTGACTCGGTTCATTGCCGAGTCGGTGGTGGTGACAGTGTTGTGAGGTACATGATGATGTTGGCTGTTGTGTGTGCAGAGCTGGGACTGCTTAACTGAACATTTGCTGTTGTGATGTCCTCTGGTTTGGTGGGGGAGGGGGCAGCAGAAAGAGGAAGAGAGGAGGCCATGGTACAAAAAATGGGGGGGGGGATGTGGGAGCAGGACCAATGTGCAATAAGTCAGTATTTCTTGGCTTACATTGTTTCCTGTGTAAGTGATCAAAATTTACCATTATAATTGAGGGCTAGTGCAATCATCTATGGGCTAATACAAAATCACACATGCCCCCACAATGCAAAGCATCATGGGCTGCATATGCAAATCACCACAGATTGTTATGCTGGTCCAACTTTAAGCAGAATTACATGGTGCCGAAAGGCCTCTCACACAGTTTGCAAAGGGTGTATTTTCTTGAAACTTGGCTTCCCAGCCAAATGCCCTTTGGGGTAACCCTTGCCTCAGTGTTTGCACACAGAGGTTCTTTGTCTTTTAAGTAGTTTTTTATTTTAATGGGTTCGCCACAACATATCCAAGGCACACTGTCTTAAGGGTAGCTGGTTCATTCCACTGGGGTGTCAAACAGACGAGGCATACTGATGAGTCCTGGTAGGACGAAACACGTGTCTATGTCTTCTGTTAGCACCCTTTGCAAACTGTGTGAGAGGCCTTTCAGCACCATGCAATTCTGCTTAAAGTTGGACCAGCATAACATTCTGTGGTGATTTGCATATGCAGCCCATGATGCTTTGCATTGTGGGGGCATGTGTGATTTTGTATTTTCTTGAAACTTGGCTTCCCAGCCAAATGCCCTTTGGGGTAACCCTTGCCTCAGTGTTTGCACACAGAGGTTCTTTGTCATCCATGGGCTAGTTCAATTCTGAATCAACTTGCCCTGCTGGCTAGTGCAAAAAAAGGTTAAGGTTGACCCCTGGTGGTATGCAGCCCAAGGGCCTTGACAAGGACAGACAGTTGTAAGTGCCAGATTAGGGAGCAGCAATTTTGTCGAGGAAGTGCTTGATACAGGGGATTAGGCAGGAGGGTGGGGGACTAATGGGGCAAGCAGTAACAGGAGCTGGAGGCAAGCAGGGAGAGTCAAAGTCTGGACTTGAAGACACCAAGGGTTGGTGCGGCGAGAGTGTCGCTACTAAGGGAATTTATCCAGTAGGGTGCCCTGTATGCAAATGATCTTTGTTCTTGGGTAGTACGACACCGTGGGATATGTAGGGAGTGTGGTTTGGATGTTCTTGCATAGGAGAGGCTTGATCTGGATGAGAGAAGAGTGCGCACTCCAGGAGGGGCATGACCCATCATTATTTTCTTGACAGTGATGCAAGTCTGGTATTTAATTTGACTGTCAAGTTGAAGCCACCCAATCCAGGAGTAGAGTTCACAAGTGTGAGTGAGATGATGGAATCCTGTGATGAGTCGACAGGCTTTATTGAGAGAGGTAGTTATACGTTTGAGAGATGTGGTGGTAGCAGATCCATAGATGATAAGACCATAGTCAATAATGCTAATGACAGAGCTGTGGACTGCAACTGACAAAGCATCAGAGGTGAGGTGTTTCCTATGCCTGAACAGTAGGCCCAGTCGGGTATTAGCAGATTTTGCCACATTATTAATGTGGGTAGCACAGGAGAGATGGGGGTCCAAGGTAATGCCAAGGTACTTGAAGGATTGTGTATGTTCAAGTGAGACACCTTTCGTAGTTTTGATGGAGAGTTTGTAGTGCTTGTTTTTCTTGTGTGTGCTGCTGAAGGTCATAGATTTTGTTTTCTTCTGATTGAGGATCAGTTTATGTGTTGAGAACCAGGCTTCAACAGATGAGAAGCCAAGTTGAAGTTTTTCTTTCAGGGCTTTAGGGTCATGATGAGAGGCTAGGATAACTGCGTCATCGACATAGAGAAAGATTTGCTCAGTGCAGGAATCTGGTAGAGAGTTTAGGAATAGGCTGAAGAGGAGGGATCCCAGGATACTGCCCTGAGGGACCCCCAAGCGGACAGGTCTGGGGTCTGAGAGGGTATCAGCAATTCTAACTCTCTGAGTCTGATTGGCAAGGTAGCTTTTGAACCAGCTAATAGACTCAAGTGACAGCCCGGCATTTAGCAGCTGGCCAAGCAGGAGGCGGTGATTAATGGTGTGGAAGGCTTTAGTCAAATCGATAAAGACTGAGCCAGTTAGGTGTCCATTATCCAATGAGTTGTGGATAGCACCAGTGAATTCGAGAAGTGCAGAGGAGGTGCTGTGCACTTTTCTGAACTGATGTTGTTGCCAGCATAGTATGTTGTGCTTATCCAGAAAGTCCGTAAGCTGGTCAGAGACAATGCATTCCAGAGCCTTGGGGGGCATAATTGAAATGGGTCTGAAATTCTCAAGGGCTGTTTTGTGACCCCTTTGAGGATGGGGGCAATGGTGGCAGATTTCCACTTATCCGGGAAATGTCTTAGGCTGAGGGAGAGATTAACGATCTTGGTCAAGGGCAGAAGTACGTCTTTGAGGGTGAGCAACAGGAGTCTGAGATCAATGGAGTCACTGCTGAATCTTGAGTTCCTAATGGCTTTTGAGACATACTTGCGAGCCTGGTGAGTTGTGACTGCTTTAAAGTAGAAATGTGGCTTGTTTGAGGAAGAGTTCATTTGAGACAGAGGAGCTTAGCCATTGTTGAAGAAATCAGTGGGTAGAACTGAGCTGAGGTCAGTGAAGGCAGAGTTGAAGGAGTCAGCAATGGTTTTGGGGTCAAGTATGGTGACTTCATTTATGCTAAGCATGGTTGGGGGGATTTGGACTTTTTCCAGGTGACTTTGTGTATATTTTTCCAGAAATCTCTTCCATTGCCCCAGGAGTTGGTGAGGGCATTCTTATAATAGGCAGATTTCATTTGACAGATGAATCTGGTGCAGTCATTCTATGCACACTTGTAATTTGAGATGTCAATTTGCATCGCAGAGTTTCTGGCTAGTTCCCAGAGGTTGTCCCTTGATTTTAGTTTCTTAAGGAGGTCACCTGTGAGCCAAGGACTACTGAGTGCTATGACTTTGCACTTACTTAAGGGGGCGTAAATGTTACATGCCTCGGTGAAGTTTTTAATGAAGTGGTCCTGGGCAGTATTCATATTGGTCGTGTTGAAAATTGGTGACCAGTCTTGGAGGAGGAGATAAGATTTGAGATGTGTTAGCTGACCACGGGGTAGAACTCCACTGGTGATGGTTTTGGGGGGAGGTTTAGTGAATTTATTAGACCAGGTACAGCTGACAGGGGAGCGGTCACAGAGAGTCAGGTAGGACAGTTGTTTTTGTGATCTGTGAGGGGTGGGTGGTAAGGATACAGTCCAGGAGGGTGCTGGTGCTGGTCTTGTAATTTTTTCTGGTTTATGAGTCAACCATCTGTGTGAGGTTGGCCGCATCAATGGAGTCTCTGTGTGCTCCTGTTTCAACAGCAGGCCAGTATATGTTGAAGTCCCCAAGGAGGATGGATTTGGTGTCAGGTGGAAGTGATCTGACGAAATCCAAAAATGCAGTTAGCCCAATTCTTTGCTCTTTAGGAGGAATGTAGATGGTGACAATTGTGAGGGATTTGTTTTGTGCACCTAGGAGGATTCTGATTAGAAGAATCTGAGCAGTTCAGGAGTGAGACAAGGTATTAATGGGATGACCCTTGATAGTGTCTTTTAGGTATACAACGCAGTTACCACCTCTGTTAGCCAACCGGTTGAGCCTGAAGACGTTGTAGCCAGTGATGTTGATTGCCTGGTCAGGGACCGAGGGTGAGAGCCAAGTCTCAACAACTGCCAGGATGTCGAGGCAATGTTGGCTGATAAAGACCTGCAGGGCATCAATTTTTGGGAGGAGGCTGCAGATGTTAATGGACATGATTGAGAGGGAAAAGTAGTTACTTTCCCTGGGAGGGGGTAGTTTATTCCTAAGAATGTTTTGTTTACATTCTTTAGACTGTTTCTATATATGTATTATTTTGATTATACACTGACAATTTTTTGAACTCTGTACATATCAAACTGCATAGTCTCAATTTCTTGGGGGTCCTTGACTAGTATTTCTTTGTATCTGCACTTATACTGACAATTGATATTATGTATAAAATCTTGTTACAACACTGAAGGCCTTAAGGTTTCTGGAACATAATTTCTGGTTGAGAGTATGTTGGGAATATATCTCCCTCCAGTTGTACTTTCATCAGTGTGATATACTTACTCACGTTGGGTAAACATCATGTTCATTCTTCTATATGCCATGTAAAGATAATTTCTGTTGTAATTTTTGAGGCTTATATTTTTGATTATTTTTATTTTTTTTCACTTGCTAATATGTTACATTTTGGCA
Source organism: Neoceratodus forsteri (assembly GCA_016271365.2). Lineage (NCBI taxonomy): Eukaryota > Metazoa > Chordata > Ceratodontiformes > Ceratodontidae > Neoceratodus > Neoceratodus forsteri. Next base: position 649,476,757 of record CM057450.1, on the reverse strand, counting down.
TGCAATTGTTTTCTCCAGGGTCATTTTATTGTCATAGTGCCCAGTTCTAGAAAGATTATGCCACAGCATAATGCAATTGCCAATAAAAATGTCGCAACCCACAAATACGACAAGCAGTTGTGACATGCAGGATTCTAGAAAGCGACATGCGCCAGAACATAAGTAAATATGCCAAAGGTGACTTACGCCGCAGTTGCAACAATCTTGTAAGTATGCCAATGTGGAAATGAACATATGTCAAGAAAATATAAGAGAAACACCAATGCGGGAATCTAGAAGCTACTGTGCGACAATGTACGCCAAGCTCTGATGGCGTAACATATAGCAGGTGGGGGCTGGTGTAAGTTACACAGTATATAAAGGAGTACTTCTAGGCAGGCTGGAGAGACAGTTTCACAGCACTGTGAGAGAAAGGAGAGAGAGAGAGAGAGAGAGAAAGGACAATGGAAGGACAAGCAGCAATGCTAGGAGTGCTACTACTGGACCAGTGGGAGAGGCACAGGAGGTGACAGAATGCCCAGAACCAGTGGAACAGGCAGCATCCAGGATGGCACAGGCCTGCCAGACACCACTGCACCACACACACACAGCAGCACAGACAAGATGATGCTCACAGCCATACCAGGTGCATCACCGAGTGCTTCTTTGGTGTCCTGAAGGCACATTTCAGGTGCATCGATAGATCCTCAGAGGCTGTACAGTACAGTCAAGAGACAACCTGCAAGATCTTCCTTGTCTGCTGTATACTGCACAACATTGCAGTGCAAAACTGTTTGCCACCACCAGACCAGCTGGAGGAGGAGGAGGAGGATGAACAGGATGGGATTGATATGGAAGCCAGATGTGACAGACACCACCATACAGATGCAGCACTGGTACAGGCAGGTCAACGTGCATGACGTGACCTGATAGAGAGGCACTTCACCCAGTGAGTGCCATGTTAACACCATGACATGCACAATAAGCAAAGCAGACATGTCCAACATACCATCACATGGGCATGCCACTTGGTGCAGCGCATAGGACATGGTGACACTGGATGATGGCAACAGTGCCTGTGCAATGTGGCCACACTGAGTGGCACACACACAGCGGTGGACAGGATACAGAGTGATGCAGCAAGATATAGTATGGAGTTTCTGTACCAGACCACCACAACAGGTAAGAGGTGACAGGTACAGCACAGTCTGCTGATGTGAGGGGGGGAGAATGGCCATGCACTGTGCAGTACAGAACATGGCCTGGCGCCACACGACCTGGCACACAGTAGTGTAGGATAATGCATAGAGGTAGGCTGCACACTGTGTGGCCCACATACATGAGAAACCTACACATGTAAAGCACATCCAGTACACACTGACACACACTGAGAGGGCAGAAACAGTGCCATGCAGTGGCCATGCATGCAGCAAACTGCAACACACCCTGTGAGAAAGGGCAGACTGAAAGAGGCAACAACACAGGTGCCAATGGCATGTGTGGCACAGAAGGCAAAGGGTTCACAGAGGCCACAGACACAATGCTGGGACTATGGATCCACCAGCGCCCAGCGCCATCGTAACACAGGGGCCATGCACATGTGGTGCACGCCACCAGTGTCAGCAGTGCACAGAGGTGTGCCATGTTCCCTGACCCCCCTGCTCAGCACCACCATCAGCTGTGCTGGCTGTGGTTACATCCAGCACCACACCACCCTGGGGCATCTCTGGCCCTGGTGGTGGCACCGGTGGCACATGGGCCTTGGGCACCAGGCCACAGACGTGTACTGGTGCTGTGCTTCCCAGTGCTGCTCACCTGCCATGGTATCACTGTACTCACAGCCTGGTAGCCATGGCTGGTGTATGGTGCCTGGTGGCAACTACATCTATGTCATGTGCCACTGTCCTCTGCATGCCATCTGACATGCACGCATGGCCTGGCACTAGACGCATGTCTCCAGGGTGTCTACCCGGTGCTGTACTGCTTGTTGCATGTGCAGTGTGTATAGGGTTTGCAAGTTCAGGACTTCCGCAGTACCATGGCCATAATGTGGCAGTCCTGTGGGCCATGCAGACCTGCACTGTTGTCCACCATCCACCATCACTGGTGTGTGTGCCCTGTGACCTATGTAAGGCATGCACAGTGTCCACTATTGTGTCTGTGTGCATACATGTGTGCATTGCCTTTCTGTCCGGTGAGCATGTGGTATGCAGTCATTGCACTTGGCCATTTCCAGGCTGGTAAGCATCCATGCACACCACAGGTTGCTGCCACAGACAGTGGCACATGATGTATGTGTCAGCACAGGTCCAAATGGCATGTCACCTTCCTGGGCCACCAGTATGTGCAGGCCCCTGCTCATGTCACCTCTGCCGATTGCAGACATTGTGTCACCCCCCACTGTGGCCCATGTATGCTGTGGTCTGTGCCATCCTGGTGTACATGTGTGCCACACACAGCACTCCGAATGGCCAACATCTGGCCTCTGAACACCTGTGCCCAGTGCAGGCTGTGGGAACAGCACACCTCTGCTAGGAATATGCTGCCCCATTGATGTTTTGCCCCATGATTCACAATGCCCACCACCAGCCAAACAGTGCTTGCCCATCCAGGGCTGTGACCACCACTGCTTGTCTTCACAGGGTACCTGAAGCACAACACATGACAACATTGTGTACTGATAAATAATTTATTGACAGTGTGCACATTCAGCTTTGAAATCACTAGACACAGTGCTATTATGTGAACCCCAACACACGTACTCATGCATACATGCATTCATACATCCACACATCCACACTCCTGTGTAGTGCACAGTGCCCACACCACATTATGGTACTTGGCAGACATGCCATTGCCCCCGCCCAGTCATTGCAAGACTACCCAACCAACCACCATCTGTACCACACTGCTGGGTGTCCTACTGCCATCTACAACAGCCACGCCATGGTCACACAAATGTGTCAGGGACAGGTGTTGGGATGTGGATGGACCCGCTTTGCTGGTGAGTTGTGCAGTGCCCTGCTGGACCTCCCCTGGTGTTGTGCTCTGTGGGCCTGTGTATGTCCCCACAGTGGCTCTGCTGCACCTCTGCCCTCTCAAGCCAATATGCCTCATTGCCATGGGCAGTGTTGGCTGTGATGGCACTACACTGTGTGTACCCCCCTCTCATGTGGACTGTTTGAGCACCTGTGCGGCTTGTGGTGCAGTGGACACTGGATGCACACCTTGCTGTGTGGGCACAGGACCTGTCACAGTGGTGGTGGGCATGTCTCTGTGTGTGGTTATGGCATGCACCTGTGTTGCCATTCTGATGACGGGGGTCACACTGACGTGCATCACAACAGGTTCACTGTTGTGGAGGCCTGGGGCTGTGTCTGTGTCTGCCACGCACTGGTGCCCATTTGACTTGGGTTGCATGGTTGTGTCAGGTGGTGCCATCACTGCTTGGGTCATGGGAGGGGGAGGGTGTTGCATTGGAATTGGTTGCTGTGTCTGTGTATATGCATGTGCACTTGCTGGGGGTGCCACACTCTGGGCCATGTTCTGCAGAAGTTGTAATGGCTGTAGTTTGCGCACTATGGCCTGCATGGCTGTGGCCATGGCTGTGTTGTGGCTCTGTTTCTGTGCCAGCATGTGGTCCATGGCTGTTGTGCATCATTCCATGACTGCCGCTTGGCATTCAGCACAGAGCTATATTCCCCGAATTGAGTCCTCATGCTGCCCATGCACACAGTGGTCTCCCTGGCACATGCCTGCAGGCTACTGGTTATGTTGGACAGGTGTGTCTCAAGGCTCTGTTGTTGGTCCTGCATGGCCTGCCTGATGTTTCCCAGCTCCTGCCTTACGTCCCACTGCCCAGACAGCACAGACTAGCAGTATTCCCTTACTTCGGCCAGTGGGGACAGCTGGTCCTGCAATTCCCGCACAGCCTCATCCAGCTGCTCCTCCAGTCCATGGGTACTCAAGAGGGTCATGGACCCTGTTATTGCCCCCAGTGTTGCTGGTGGCACAGGCTTGGACACCTGCAGACAGCCTTCAGTCATTCTAGCTGTCTCTGCCAGTGGGGTGTCCCTGCTGGCATCCTCATTGGTACCCTGATGCTGGTTTTGATGGCTTGCTGCACACTCCACACTGCTGTCCAACTCCTAGACCATAGGACTCTCACTGTCCTAGATTTCTTCCAGCTCCACTATGGGGTCTGGTGTGTCAGCTGATGGTGTGCTGTTGGCTGGGATACTGCCACTTGCTGGTGTGCTGCTTCCTTCACCCATTGCTGTGCCAGTGTCCTGGGCTGTGCCTGCATCTCCTTGGCCATGCTGCTGCTGTTAACATCATTCTGCTCCACTTGGCCCACTGTCACCAGCGACTACGGCACCTGTTGGATGGACATCGTGTCAGTGTGTGTACACAGGGTTTTATGTAACTCTAATACTTGATTAATGTTTCCCTCATAAGTGTGCTAGGAGATTGTGGGACTGCATAGCACTTGCCTCATTTTGTTTACCTAACATAACACTTTAAGAACACCTATGCAAATACTTCCTTCACAGTTAGTATTGTCCCAAGAAAGGAAATGCTCATCAATTATCTAAAACCCTGGTATATCAGTCCCAGCTGTCATACAGCTGCCCTGCCATTAACCCAGCTACACAGTGCAACCGTGCACTGAAGAAGCCCTGTGTTCTGCTGTGCTGCAGGGTTCAACCCACCCTATGGGCATATGTGTTTAACCTGCCATCTGTGCACATGCTGTTACGCCCTCACCTCCCCTCAGCAGGCAGTGTGTCATTACCCCATGGCCTTCCCCCCAGGCTGCAGGACACATGCCATTGCACAGCCCCCCTAACAGTAGTACACAGAACTTCTCCCTAGGTCCCCCTGGGCCACAGAACACAGACCATTGCACAGCACCCCCCAACAGCAGTACACAGAGCTTGTCCCTAGCCCCCCCATACAGCAGGCAATGTACCATTGCACAGGCCCCCTCTCTGGATGGACACAGAATGGTACCCTAGGCCCACCCCACAGCCAGCAGTGGGCACATGTCTTTGCACAGGCACACCACCACCCTGCAGATGCAGCCTACATATTCTTACCCCATGACCCCCCCACCACTGTGGTTGCAGTGCAGTTGCCATGTTCTGACTATCACATGCATTGCTATCTGTTATCCCACCTGTGCCTGTCTGATATCTGTAGGTGTCCAGGTCTGTGTCACCGCTAATGCTCTGCTGGCTCAGGTGTGTGGCTATTCTCCTTTCCAGGCAGATGAGTGTCTGCTGCTGTGTGGGTCTGCCCCCTGTGCCCTGTGCACTGCATCTGTTTTGTGCCAGCTTCCTCTTCACAAGGTGCTTCAGGTCATTATACTTTTTTTGGAGATTATGCACTATTCTCCTTTGTGGTGCTATAGCATTAATCTTGCGTGTGACCCTGTCCCATGCCTTCCTTCTTTTCTACCTCTTCTTTTTCTCCCCTCCATGGCTCAAGAGGAGTGCATGGTGTTTGTCAGTTTCCTCCACCAGTATCTGTACTTCGTCACTGCTGAAATTCTTTTTGCACCTCTGCCTCTCTGTTGCTGCTTCTGCCATGTCTCTGTTGCCTTCTCTAGTGGTGTATCTTCTACCTGTGTAGTGTGTTGCACCCTTTTATATGGCATATTTTGTGAGTCGTGACATGGGAATGGAAAGGAGTGGGCTGATAACAATAATGGGGACAAGGAGACACCCTTGGGTGAAATGGGTCCGGGAAAGGGGTTCTCCCTGTCTGGTTCCCATACCAAAGGGCTCTGCTTTTAGCAGGAAGGTAACTCTGTCTTCCTCAGGTTCCCATCCTACTTGGGTGGTGTTAAGCAATGCTGGGTCTATTAAGAACAAGACTGCTGTAATAGCGGATCTTGTTGGGTCATCTGACCTGGCTTGCATCACCGAGACCTGGCTGGATGAGAATACTGGTCCAGTTCTGGCATCAACAATTCCGGACAGGTACTTGGTGATACACCACCCAAGGATGGATCATAGGGGTGGGGGTGTTGCCATCTGTTTTAGATCCGATCTGGGCCTAATGGAAGTACTAGTGGGAACTACCAACTCCTTTGATGTATCATGGGCGAGGGTATGGGGTGCAGGATACTTCTTGTCTACCATCCACCCGGAGATGAGAATGTTTTCCTGCATGAAGTTGTGGACTGCATTGTCAACCTGACATTAGGATCCCCCAGATGGTTGGTTCTGGGGGATTTCAATGCCTGGGTCAAAGATGAGCTCTCGCAGTTTGGTCAGGACTTCCTCCAGCTAATGAATTTGCTGGGCTTCACATCAGTTATTTCCTCCCACTGGCATCCAAGTGCAGTATTGGGAGGTGCTATACTGCTGGGGTGTGCCGTCCTTCAGATGAGATGTTAAACCGAGGTCCCTTCTGCCCATCCTGGTGTGTCCAGGTGGAAGTAAAAGAACCCAGGGCACTCTTCGCAGAGTAGGGAACATTCCCAGTGTCCTAGCCAACATTCCCCTTCTCACAAACCAGTTCATGCAATTCTCCAGGCTGTGTATGGGTGATGATGTGCAATATGGCCACCACCACACATTCACTCACTTCACTACTAGTCTAGCATTGCTTGTAAAGCACTTTGGGATACACTGTGTATGAAAAGCGCTATAGAAGTGCTGATTCTTCTTCTTCTTCTTCCCCCCAACCTGTATGGTAGCCATTCTTTGGACTTGGTGTTTCTCCTGGGGATGGAGATATCTGATTTGGTGGTGGAACCAGTTGGGTCATCTGACCATCACACCATTGAGTTCAGTTTCGAGGCCACCCACAGTAGGCCAGCCCCTATGGAGATGGTCCGGTACTGCCTTTTGAGGGGTGTTTCATCAGATGGCCTGATGGCGGTACTGGACCTATCGGGTTTACCGAGTGAATGCATGGATCCAGAGGACCTGGTACTTGCCTATAATAAGGTGATGGTGGAGGCCCTGGATTCCATTGCTCCTGTTCATGTTCATCCCCTCACTCTTCACCCCAAGTCTCCTTCATTTGATGAGACTTTGAGGGAGTTGAGTAGAGTGGGACGAAGGCTAGAGAGGTGCTGGTGGAAGTCCAGCGTGGAGTGTGAGAGACTTAGTTTGATGGAACATTATGTGGTCTATCAATCTGCAATTACCCATAAGAAGGCAGTATTCCTGTCTAGGGAGATTGCTGCTGCACAGAATCGACCAGCTCAGCTTTTCCAGACTGTGGACAGATTGTGCAATCCAACCTGTATTCAGCTTGGAAGTGCATTTTCTCAAGAATGGTGTGAGGAGTTTGCTCGATTCTTTTCAGATAAGGTTGCTACAATCAGGTCGGTTATCCGCTTGACCCTCCCTAATGGAGGCTGTGATGGTCGGCAGGAGATGTCGGATGCCCAGTTTGTGTGGTGTGACTTCAGCCTCCCCATGATCAGTGACATTGTGATGATCATTCAGTCATTGTGTCCAACCAACTGTGGTTTGGACCCGGGCCCCACACGTCTCCTAGTGGGCTGTGTGGATAAAATCAGTCCGGTCTTTGCTAAGATAGTCTGGATGTCCTTGGAGAAGAGGATCTTCCCTGATCCTCTAAAGGAGGTCATGGTATGGCCCCTTCTTAAAAAATCCTCCTTGGACCCCGACTGCCTGGCTAACTACAGGTCTGTCTCTAACCTGTCCTTTGTGGGTAAGGTTATTGAGAAGGTGGTTGCATCACAGCTGGATGATCATTTGACCAGCCACAATGTCTATGATTCTCTCCAGTCTGAATTTGGAAAGAGAAATAGTACTGAGACAGCTCATGTCTGGGTACTTCATAACCTCCTAACAGAGAGAGATCGAAGGACACGCTCCATCTTGGTCCTTCTTGATCTCTATGTGGCATTTGACACTGTAGACCATGGAGTACTATTGGGGTGCCTGCAGTTCATCTGTGGACTGTCTGGTATGGTCCTCAGATGGTTTTGATCTTTCCTAGAGGGAAGGACCCAGAGGGTGGTGTCTTGGATTTTTTCCTCTGCATCACTCCCCCTATCCTGTGGAGTGCTGCAGGGTTCCATTTTGGTGCCCATGTTGTTTACGGTGTATATGGTGCCATTGGGAGTGATTATTCAGTGGTATGGCTTGACTTTTCACTGCTATACAGATGACATTCAGCTATACATGTCATTTGTGCCTGGCCAGAATGCTGCTGTTTCGGTTTTTAATAACTGTTTCACCGAAATCCAGGGTTGGATGAATGGGAGTTGGCTGCAGTTAAACCCAGAAAAAACTGAGGTGTTGGTTGTGGACCCAGGTCATCGGGAGGAGGGTTTGTTGGTGGGATCACCTTCCGGTTTATGGCTTGGGGGTGTACAGCTAACTACCTCAGACTGGGTGTGGAACCTGGGTGTTATGTTTGAAGACTGTTTGACACTTAAATCACAGGTGCTGGCAGTTGTCAAAATCTTTTTTTAGCATCTGAGGAATATTGCCTGGGAGAAGCACCTGGTTCTTTCCGATGATCTCCCGACTCTGGTCCACACCTTCGCTGCCTCCCGCCTTGACTATTGCAACTCCTTTTACCTTGGGTTACCGGGGGTTGATATCTGCCCCCTGCAACTTGGGCAGAATGAATCAGCCAGGCTACTGACTGGTTCATCTAGGACCAGTCATATAATGCCTGTGCTTTGTGGAGTGCACTGGCTGCCAGTATGGTGGCAGATCACCTTCAAGGTCAGTTTTCTGACCTATGAGGGCCTACATGACCAGGGACCTGGTTACCTGCAAGATCTCTTTCATCCCTACTTTTTTAATTTTTAATTTTTTTTATTTTTTTTATTATTTTTTTTTATTTAAAAAAGAAATAAATAAAAAATAAATAAAACATGACCAGGGACCTGGTTACCTGCAAGATCTCCTTCATCCCTACTGTCCCTCCCGCTCTCTCCGGTCCACTGACAAGGGATTGCTAGAGATTCCCAGGGTTTGTTTAAAGACATCAGGGACCAGGTCTTTTCGCTTTGTGGCCCCAACCATGTGGAATTCTCTACCTCATCAGGTGCGACATTGTCTGACCGTCCAAAGTTTTAAAACAGCATTGAAGACATTTCTTTTTAGTCTGGCATATGCTGGTTTTTTAATGTTGCAGCCATGGGTTTTAACATGTTTATTATGGTTTTTATTAATTGTTTTGATTTTTTTAATGAACCTTGTACAAGCACCTTGGTTTTTGAAAGGTGCTTTTTCATAAGTTAAGCTGATTTGATTTGATTTGATGTATCGCATGTTCTAGAACTGGGCGTATTTCACATGTCACAATTGCTATTGAGTATTTTGTACATTTGCGTTACTTGCATCTGGCACACCTGCCCTTCTGGAATCGGGCCCATAGGCCATATTCACAAACTAACAGAGCTGTGAGCAGAGTTGAAGCTGCCTTCTGGTGTACTCTGACCTCACTCTTGAAGTGTGTGTCTTTGGGAGTTTTTTTTCACTTGACATATAATTTAGTGAGTAGGGAATCTTAGTGTTTTTTATTCATTAGACTGATACATGGTATAATATATGTGGGTTGAACTCTCTGCCTGCTGTTATCTCTGGACAACCTTTGACCTTTAAGTTTGGTTCAGCTGAAAGCACACTTAAGATATTCAAGCTCTCTGATGTCACTTTAATTTTGTTCTGAATGACTGTTTCAAACCAAGGAGAATGATTTCTGTTTTTTTCTGCATGTTCTAAGTGTTAATAACATGGGATTTTCCAAATAACTGTCATTAAGCTTCCCAAAAAGGACTTGGTCTGAAAGCTAAAGCTATTTGTTCTTTTTGTAACATCCTTGTTGGCCCATTAAAAGGTATCAAAACAATTGCTCTGGGTTTGTTCTTACTAGGACCAATATTGCATTAAACAGTTTGTTTGTCCACCTCTTACAGGGCTAAATAGAGCCAAAAGTTACTCCTGATCGATAGATGGATCCCAATAAACACAAAGAGCAAGCATGCACAGGCCAAAAGATTGTGTAAATGCCACAAAGAGCCATAAATGCCGCAGGGCGCTTCCAACTGTTAGCGGTCATAGAGAAATAATATTTTTGCCTATGCACACTTAGTTTTATTCACGTTCTCTTTGGATTTATTAGAATCTTTCTATCAATCAGGGGTACACTTTGGGTGTATTTATTCCTGTGAGAGGAGGAAAAATGGAATATATACAGTATGGACAAACAGATAAGTAAACCATATGATGTTTTGATCTAATTTTGGCATTACCACCGATGTGTTACTAAGCTACAGCTTACTTGGCAAAAAGTGATTACATGTAAACTGCGAAAAGATTTCCACACTTGAAAAGCAATCTTGGTGTTGTGATGGAATATGGTGTAAGCGAAGTCAGCCCTTTAAAGCTGTATACATATGGGACTTCAAATAGCTCACCGGCCTGTGTTAGAAACACTGCTTGCTATTGCTAATTAAATTGAATACAGCTTACGACTGTTTATTTCACTTAACATAGAAACATAGAATTTGACGGCAGATAAGGACCGCTTGGCCCACCCAGTCTGCCCATTTCCCTACTTACTGGATAAGCTGCAGATCCTAGTTAACCAGCAGCCTACTTCTTCCTACCCCCGCCCCCTAGAATGGCCTTATGACTGTCCCATGCATGCTTGAATTCCACCACTGATTTTGACTCCACAACCTCCTCCGGAAGGCCGTTCCATGCATCCACAACCCTCTCTGTGAAAAAATACTTCCTTAAATTACCTCTGAGCCACCACCCCTATCTTCAAATTGTGCCCTCTTGTTCTTGCACACCTCTTTTTTTGAAAGATGCTACCCTCTTGGACTTTGTTGATTCCCTTGAGGTACTTGAACGTTTCTATCATGTCCCCCCTCTCCCTCCTTTCCTCGAGGTTATACATATCAAGCTCCTTTCATCTCTCTTCATATGTCTTCCGGTGCAGACCCTGCACCATTTTAGATGCCCTCCTCTGGACAGCTTCCATCCTGTCTATGTCTTTGCGGAGATTGGGTCTCCAGAACTGCACACAGTACACCAGATGGGGTCTCACCAGCTGTCTGTACAGAGGATAATAACTTCCTGTTTTCTACTGGTGATGCCTCTCCTATGCATCCCAGTATCCCCCCAACCCTCCTTGCTGCCCTCTCACATTGCTTGCCCACCTTTAGATCATCTGATATGATCCCCCAGGTCCCTTTCCATTTTTGTTGTTGTTAGTATCTCACCCCCATTGTGTACTCTTCCCCTGGGTTTTTGTTTCCCAGGTGCATTACCTTGCACTTCTTAGCATTGAATCTAACCTGCCATACTTTTGACCATTTGTCTAACCTTGCCAAGTCCCTTCTCATCCTTTCCACCCCACCCTGTGCATCAACTCTGTTGCAGATCTTTGTGTAATCTGCAAAGAGACATACTTTTCCTTCCAGTCCCTCTGCAATGTCGCTTATAAAGACATTGAAGAGGACCGGTCCTAATACTGAACCCTGCAGTACCCCACTAGTAACCCTCCTTTCTTCTGAGTGGACTCCATTTACTATTACTCTCTGTGTGTCCTATTCTCCAGCCAATTCTTTACCAAGGCTGTCATCTTGGGACCCACTCCCAGGCTGGCTAACTTGTATATTAATCTTTGTGTGGGACTGTGTCAAATGCTTGCTAAAGTCTAGGTAGGCCATGTCCATAGCCCTCCTGATCTACTACTTTGGTCACCTAGTCAAAAATCTATCAGATTCATCTGGCATGACCTTCCGGCTGTGAATCCATGCTGCCAGGGTCCTGTGCCCCTCTAGCCTCTAGATACTCAACAATTCTTTCCTTCAAAAGTGATTCCATCATTTTCCCTATCACTGAGGTTAAACTAACAGGTCAGTAGTTTCTTGCTTCTGCCTTGCTCCCACTTTTGTGAAGGGGAATCACATCTGCCCTCCTCCAGTCCTCGGGTACCACCCCATCCTCCCATGATTTGTTAAAAAAGGGTAGTCAGTGGTGTCACTAGTTCTACCCTTAGTTCTTTTAGAATTCTGGGATGAATCCCATCAGGCCCCATTGCTTTGTCCACCTTCAGTTTTAAGAGTTCTTTCAGAACCCTTTCTTCTGTAAATGGGCTGGTATCAACTTCTGTATCCAGAGTGTTTCTACTGTTTGTTTTATGTACCTTCCCCTCTTCATTTGTAAATACTCAGCAAAAATATTTGTTTAGTATCTCTGCATTTTCACAGTCTCTCTCTGCCCACCCTCGCTCCCCTTTATTAAGCCTCACTATCCCTCCCTTGGTCTTTCTTCTCTCCCTGATGTACCTATAAAAGGTTTTATCCCCCCTTATTAACTGAGTTGGCTATCTTTTCCTTGGTTTGGGCCTTTGCTGTTTTGACTGCCTTCCCAGCCTCCTTTTGCTTTAACTGATACAGTTCTCTGTCCTGCTCCTTCTGCGATTCCTTGTACTTCCTGAATGCTTTCTTTTTCTCTTGAACCTTCACTGCCACTTCCTTTGAGAACCATAGTGGTTTCTTACATCATTTTGTTTTGTTTATTTGCTTCACACAAAGGCTCGTTACCTCTGTGATGGCAGTTTTTATTATTCCCCATTGTTCTTTCACCCCTCCTTCCTGCCCATTTGCTAGTGCATTCCTTAGGCACTCACCCATTTTGGCAAAGTCAGCCCTCCTAAAGTCCAATACTCTTATCTGTGTATGGCTTGACTTTATTGCTGTGTTTATTGTGAACCATACTGTTCGATGGTCGCTAGTCCCCAGATGGCTACCCACTTCTACATCTGTGATCCTCTCTCCATCTCCATTTGAGAGAATCAGGTCTAAGATTGCTCCCTCTCGAGTGTGCTCCAATACTAGTTGTCTAAGGCATGCTCCCTGTAAGGCATCTAGAATAACTCCACTCTTCGAAGTGGCTGCTGCAACTGTACTCCAGTTAACATCTGGCATATTCAGATCACCCATCAGCAATATCTCCCCTTTTTCTGCCATTCTAAGTATACTTTCTATCATTTTCTTGTCCTTTTCCTCCCCATGAGAAGGGAGTCTGTATACAACCCCTGTGCGGATTGTGGTGCCATTGCCTGTCTCCAAATTTACCCACAGTGCTTCTTCTCCTCCCTGTTTACCTTTTTGTTCTGTTGCTTTTATTCCTTCCCTTATGTAAAGTGCTACTCGTTCTCCTCTTTTAACCTCCCTGTCCCTCCTGTAAATAGTGTATCCTGGTCCCAGTCATGGTTTTGTGTGTACCATGTTTCTGTGATTGCCACGATATCCAGATGTTCCTCCTCCATCAAGGCCACTAATTCAGGAAACTTGTTACCCAGACTACGGGCATTGGTACTCATTGCTCTCCATTTTTTGATGGCTTTCCCTTCTGTTGCAGCATCCCCCACTGACCTTTCTACCTTGGTCTTTTTCTCATTTAGTACCCTGTTTTGTAGGGAGAGGCTGGGATTTTCCTGCTGCTTATCAGTGCCTCCCGCTTTGACTAGTTCAAAAGTTGAAACTCTTTCTGAAGTGAATTTGGCCTCTGAAAACATTAGTACCAAAAAATAATATGGGACACTATGTGAAATTTTGGCTTATATTTTCTACATTCTTTCTGAAGCAAATTTCACCTTTAAAAACATTTAGAACATAAACACAATAGTTTGCGCTTACAATCCCCAACGGGTAGCACCACTAGCCTGGAGGAGCTCCTCTCACATGTCGACTCTGCTGCTGGCCACAATGAAGGCCTAATCCTTGGAGACCTAAACCTCAACTAGATTGGATAAACTAACAAACACCTCCACACTATGATACAAGGCCCGAACCTCCACCCGCTTATCACCGGCCCCACCAGTGTCATGTCTCCCCCAAGATCCAGTACTCTTACTGACAAATCGCATTGACTGCATATTCTAATTAGGCACCCTCGCCAATGCCATAAGTGACCACTCCCCAATATATTGCATCTGGCGCTCCATTAGACTGCCGACCCCCCACCAAAACTTATCACCTTTCGTAACATGGCCAACCTCAATCTAGCCCAATTTCATAGCGATCTCACCATGCTTGACTGGAGCTGCATCTACTCTGCCACCGCTGCCCAGGCAGCCCTAGACCACTTCCTTACCCTGTCTGGGTCTCTTCAAGATATCCATGTACCCCGTACCACATGTCATGTAAGTGTAACCCACTCCAAAAGGCTCAGTAGGGATGTACTCACCAGAATAAGGGCCAGGGACAAGATCTAGCAGAGGTACAAGGCCTCTGGTCTGCTGTACAACTATAATGACTACAGAACACAGAGGAACTCCTGTAAAAGGGACATTCGCTTTGCAAAGAGCTCGTATTGCAAAGGTTTATTAATAAATGCCACAGGTGAAACCAGAAAATTTGGGGCACACATCAAATCTATCCTCAGAGCCAAGCACTCCAAAATTTCCAACTACATGATCATAGATGGTGTTCACTACAACAGTCTGGCCACCATTGCAAACTCCTTTAATCTCCACTTCTCAGATTTATCTAAATATGTGTCTTCCTCCCTCCTGACACCATGCAGTCCTCTCCAACCCCCCATGGTCAGGGGATCACAGCTTAATCACCCTCCTTTCCACTTTTGAACCATCATCAGGCAGGAAGTCTTAAAGATGCAACTAGGTATCCCAGATAATACTGCTATTGGCTCTGATGGTCTTGTGCCTAAGCTCCTGAAAATTGCTACCCCTATTATTGCCTCACCCTTAGACAAAATCTTTAACCTGTCACTATGCCACAGCTCTGTCCTCAGCATATGCAAAGTAGCAAAAGTCACTCCCATGTTTAAAAAAGAGGACCCAACAAATATTGCCAATTACTGGGCCATAGCCATTTTCTTCATCCTTAGCAAGATACTCAAACAAATAGTAGCCAATCAAACCATCTCCTTTCTACAAAAACACAACCTGCTATCTGATTCCCAGCACAGTTTCCACAAAGGCCATAGCACTGCCACAGCTCTCCTAAAATTCACTGATGACATCTATACTGTTATGGACAAAGGCCTCCCACCTGGAGCAGTCTTTGTTGACCTGACTAAGGTGTTCAACCTCCTTAATCACTCTCTTCTCCTCGACAAACTCTGGTCCTTTGGCTTCTCCTCAGAAATAGTGGTCTGGTTCAATAGCTACTTGTCAGGCAGGAAACAAGCCATAAATTATAATGCTGTCCTGTTCAATCTCTCCACTATAAATATTGGTGTTCCTCAGGGATCGATTCTAGACCCTCTACTTTTTTCTATCTTTGTAAATGATCTCTCTCCCCTCCCCTGATTGCTCATATCTGCTATATGCAGATGACCTTGTTCTATATTCCAGTGCCAGGAACATCTCAGACATGAATCATTCTCTCCACTCAGATTTTGGCAACCTACAGTTCTGGCTCACTGATAACGACCTTATTCTAAATGTTGAAAAGACACACTCTGTGCTCTTCAGATCCCCTGCCAGACTCCGAACAAACCAAAACCCCCTCAAAATACCTTGCTCTGATGGCTCACTATTGGTCAATATTAGCTCCTTCAAATACTTGGGCATCCTACTCGACGAATCTCTGGTCTTTGATCAACACATCACTGCCACCTGCAAATCTGTGAATGTTAAATTCGAGAGTGCCTACCGAAGTAGATATGCCCTTACTCTTTTGGCCAGGCTCACTGTTGCACAAGACATTCTGCTTCTAGCACTATCCTATGGCTCAGTCACCTACCAAGGTGCTTCTAAAACTTCTCTCCACAAGTGGGATATCACCTATTATAATATCTGCAGATATGCCTCTCCATCCCCTCACTACAAGCAGCACTGTCAGCTCTATGCCAACCTAAAATGGCCCTCCCATGGCCCATAGACTCCAGTACCTCGGATCTCTCATTGACAGCATTGCCAGATCAGATCTTTCTCACTCTCTGGCTTCTATGCTGGATGCACAAGCCATCTCCTATGGGCTACAATCCACTGACCAAGCACCTCTCCACATTTCTAGATGCAAAACTACAATGGGCACGTGGGCTTTCTTGTATACAGCACCAAAGTATTGTAACTCTCTTCCCCAAGCAATTCATCTCACTCCAACCCACGCCTGCTTCAAGAGAATGCACCACGCCGATCTACTTGGCTCAACCCCATGTGTCTGCTTTCACCCTCCTTAGACTATCACATCCCTTCACCACACTAACTGCCTCATCTCCATGTTCTACTGCCTTTTCCTCTACTGCCTTGCTCCTCACCTCTCTTTTCTACCTGACCCCTGTCTTCCATCACCCCTGCTGTCTTCCATCACCCTCTTCATGTCACCACCACCCTTTTTCCTCTCCCTTAAGTTCCCACTCTCCCTTACTTTTCATTTCCCCTGTCCTAGTGCTGTCCCTTACTCCCTTTCTCTGCCTAGTTCTCTCTCTGAGCTGTCACTCCACCACCACTCCCCTTCCTTGGACCTCCACTTGGTTCCCAAGCTGATTGCCTATTTCTGACTCACTCCTACTTGAACTGCACTTTGTACACTATCAGTCATGTCTCCATTTTGTATCCCAAAATGGGTGAAATCGTCACTTGCTCATTGTTGTTTTTACTTTTATATTATTTCCTATTATCTACTGTTTGATTAGTATACATTGTACCTTGCTGAAAATTGTATTGGACCTGTACCAGCTGTTTTTTACACCTATTGTTTCATTTGTTCAAACTATTTTGTTGTCATCTGTAATCCTTGTACTCTCCCGGGCCGTACCTGAAAATAGGCATTGCTATGCCTCGTGCACTTACCCGGTTACCAAAAGTAAATAAATAAATAAATAAATATTAAACCCTAAAAAGGAGGGAAATACAATGTTAAGGTTTATAACTCAAACACCCCAACCCTACCCTGCACACACCAACAGGCATCAGGGGGTGCATTGGGGTTGTCGGCCATAATGCTCTTCCATTCTATAAGTAAATAAGCTGAGATGAGTACAGTATGGGAGAATGGGGTGAATGTTATGGCTGATGACCCCAAGACACATCCCGATGCCTGTTGGTGTGTGCAGGGTGGGGCTGGGGTCTTAGGTTTGGAGACCATATTGTCATATTTTCCTCCTTTTTACAGTTTGATTTTAACCCCTTTGTAAACTGAATATCTGTGAACGTACAGAGATTCTGGACGTATATATACGTCCACAGTCTTCTAAGGGTTAACCCTAACTGATGCATTAACATAGCTTTTTGCAAAGAATTTCCTTACATTTTAAGATATTTTAATCATAGCCTTATTTGCCTGTGGGAGCACAGAGCCCTTTGTGCACTGCACTCCCCTACTTCCATAGATGTATATATGCATGTGGCTGTGGAAGCGCCCTGCACCCCAATTTATAGGACAACAGTGACCAAATTGCCAACATAGCCATCTTATTACCCTACTTCATCTACCTGGAGCACAAAATTTTCAAATCCCCACCAAAATGTAATTCCACACAACAACAATGCCATTCCATGTCTCAGGTGCAAAAACACATTTTGACCAGGATTTGAAAAGTAAAAGCTGTGACATCATTGAGGTGGGGTAATAAGAAGTGTATGTTGAAAATTTGTGGTCAGAGTCTTTAAAATTTCCAAAGTAACAAGCGTGCATAGCGAAATTGCAAGAAATGGTCATGACTTTGCCAATTTTAGATGTTTTGACCCCATGTTTTCAACATAGCATTCTTATGACCCCCTCCTCATGAACAAAATGACTGTCATTATGCAAATTCCACCCAAATGATGAATTTGCCAAGTGACCATAAAATCACCTTTCAGGCAGGAGTTGCATAATGACAGTCATATTGTGCATGAGGTGTGGTCCTCAAAAGGCCATGTTGAAATTTTGGTTTCAAAATATGTAAAAATGGCAAAGTTATGCACCAAAGTTGAAAATCTGATTGAAATACATTGATTTCCCATATGAAAAAATATAGTTTTCATGAGTTGTCATACAAAACAAGACCTTATTTACATGATGCCAACATGAAAAAAGAATTTCAGTGTTAAATTAAACATATTTTAAGGGCATTTCTCAAGCAGTAAAGTGTAGAATGCACCTAAGGGGGCACCAATAAGCAAACTGTGTATGTTGGTTCATCACCAGAATATCATTTTTGGGGGGCCCAAATTTGAATTTCTATGGCAAAACTGAAAACAAGATGGTGGCCATACAAAAAAGGAGTTTTCCCATACAAAACAGGATTCCTCTTTTGTTTCATATAGCCATATTTTAGTGCTTACTGAGTATGCTCAGAAATGTTTTCACAATTTTAAAGTGCAATAACTTTTAAACGGTTTATTATTTTTTCACAAGGCTAGCAAAATGCACATCTGTGGGCTAGTCACTTTCTGCCCTGAAAATTTCAGACCAAGGTTCCAAACTGTCTGGGCTATAAGCAAGTTCAAAAAAAAATCCCAGCAAAGTCAATGAGCGACAAAATACTTTTTTCATCTATCCAGAACATAGAAACCGCACATGCAACTGGAACATGACTTATCATATCCAGAGATTAACCATGGCTGACAATGTATGACAGTTGTCATACAAATCTGTTGAACTGTTGCAAAGTGATTAAAGTGCAAATGTTTGAGTTTAACACTGAAGTGCCTACACTCCTATAATATAAAGATACATACACATACAGTATGTATATGTATATATATATATATATATATATATATATATATATTAAAAAAACTACGTGATGGGCAGGAATGGGATACGGAAAATATTCTCACTTCTGCAGTGTGAGCTCTGTATTCTTACGAGTGCCAAAAGCACAAGTGAGAATGCACAGCTCACCCTTCTGGAGTGAGAATATTTTCCATATCCCATGATCTGCCCATCATGTGTTCAATTTATATAATGGGGCCCTATTGTTGCAAAAGTTACCATCTGTGCAGCTTTGTGTGGCTTGCGCAGCTTAGTGTGGGTTTGCACAGGTGGAATAAATGCATTTATTCTCACTCTGCTGATGTCATCAGTATTTATCTTCACTGCAGTGGCGCTTATTTATCCCTTACCCCCACTGTATAAATATATGTTGCAAAAACTTAATTAATGCATTAGTTAGTGTTGCTGCAACAAAAGTAGGGAAATGAGGCATTAGAGTTTCACCCTTACATCCCACCCCTGCCCTGCAGAGACCAGGAGGTCTTGGGATGGTGCTGCTGGGGTTGCCAACCATAACACTCACCCCATTCAACTGTAAAATAAGCTGGGTGGCAACAATATAGAAGAATGGTGTGAGTGTTAGGGTTGGTGACCCCAGTACCACCCCCTGACACCTCCTGATCTCTGCAGAGCAGGGGTGGGGTGTTAGGGTAAAACCTTAAGGCCTCATTTCCCTACTTTTGTTGTGGCAGACCTAACTAATGCATTAATTAAGTTGTTACAATTAATTTCCTTACTTTTTGAGGTAGCATTATAGTATCTTCATTTTACTGTGGGAGCGCAGGATCCTTCCCTCCTTCCAGATAGTATAACCATATCCATTTTTTTACGGTGGGAGCCCAGGGTCCTTTGTACCCTGAGCTCCCATCTCTCCATCAAGATAGTATAACAGTATCCATATGTTGCTGTGGGAGCACAGGGTCCCATCCCTCCATCCAGATATTATAACAGTATCCATGTGTTATGGTGTGAATGTAGGGTCATCTCCCCATTGAGATAGTACAATATTCATATGTTAAGGAGCACAGGTTCCTTTGGACCCTGTGCTCCCATCCCTTCACAGATGCACATATGTATCTAGTTGTGGAAACACAGGAGTCTCTGGCCCCTGCACTTCCACACATTAAGTTATGAGCAGGTATAATGAAACTGCAACAAATAGTCATAACTGTACCATCTTAAATAATTTCACTCCAAATGCGCAACATAACCTTCTTATCACCTCACCATATGTACCCAGTACAGAAATGTTTCATATCCCCATTGAAATGTAATTCTGTGCATTTGTAACACCATTCTGCACTGGAGGTGCAGAAAAACATTTTTGGCAGGATTTGAAAAATGACAGCTGTACTATTCATGAGGTGGTGTTAAAAAATAGCAATGTTAAACATTTGGAGTGAAAATATGATAAACTGCCAAAGTTATGCGCATGCATAGAAAAATGTCAATGATCGCATGTAACTCAGGCATTTTTAGGTATTTTTGCATCACATTTTCAACATGGTCTTTTGAGGATCCCACCTCATGAACACTGGCACTGTCATTTTGTTACACAGTGCAAAAAGGTGATTTTGTACAGCAACTGCACCATTCTGTGCCAGTGCTGCATAAACACATTTTGGGCAGGATGTGAGAAATAACAGCTGTACTGTTCATGAAGTGGTGTGAAAAGCTGGCAATGTTAAAAATTTGGAGTAAAAATATTAAAATGTGCCAAAGTTATGCATGTGCATAGAAAGATTTCAGTGTCTGGTATTTTGGGGTATTTGTGCACCAGATTTCCAGCAGGGCCTTTTTTGGGACCACATCTCATGAACAGTGGCACTGTCATTTCATTAAATGGTTCTGAAAGATGATTCCAAGCAGCAACAACAAAATTTCCTTTCAGGACTGAGAAATGAAATGACAGCGCCAGTGTTCATGAGGTGGGATTCCAGAAAGGCCATGTTGAAATTTGGTAAAAAAATACATACAACTGGTCTAGATATCAACATAAGCTGAAAACCCCATTGATAGCCATTATACAATGCTTACCTTGATTCTTCAGTTCACAGTTCAGCTTTGAAGAGCCAGACATGTTGTGGTCCAGAGGAGATCACAGCCACCAACCTCCAGACATAAGTATGGGGTGGGGGTGCTCAGTGGGAGGGTCAGGATGGAAGAGGGGGATGGGAGATGATGAGGGACTGTTTTATTTTTTTTTAGAAAAAAGACATCTGGGACTGTTTTCTTTTTTTTATTGTTGTTCTGGGACATTTAAAAAAAAAACAGATTTTAGGACACTGGGAGTGTGCTCCCCAATGTCCCAAACTACAGGGGGTAGGGGGTTGAAAGCTGACATAGGGATTGTGCACTCTGATGTCGGCAGATCAAAAAAAAAAGTAACAGGCTGCGGGGTGGGGGTTATCCGACACTGGGGGTGGGCATCCCCGTGTCAGAATAATAAAATTATTAAAAGCAGCAGGGGAGGGTGATCAGAGAGTGGGGAGCCACTAGACACCAAGGAATGAATTTAATAAGGGAATCAGGGGTTCTCACACACCAGGAAAAATGGTGCAGTGACCTTTAAAAATTCCTTTTCACAATCTCTTTTCACCAGCCAATCTGGCAAAAAGGGATTACGGAAAGGGATTTTAAACTTAAAAAAAATAGTTTTTTCTAATAAGTTACAAAAAACCAAAGGCATGGGTGGGTAGAGGATGTTCTCCTCACCAAAACCTGTGCTGTTGTTTTTACAAAAGATTTTCCTAGGGCAAGTTATAAGGTTTTGTTTTCTCCCCTTGCTAAATGAGAAAACAAAATGGTGGCTGACAAACAGGGATTTTCTTGTGAAAAGGGATTTTCTGAGATTTCCCAATCCCTTTTTGCAATCCCTTTTTGTGAGCTGTTCGCAACCAGGAATCCTTGATCAAAATCATGCAGCTAACTAAAAGATTGAACTACACAAGCTCAGATCCCAAATTTTTAAAATGTAATGACTTTCAAATGGATTAATATTTTTTCACCAAATGAATGCTGGATTGTTCCTTATGATAACTTCTTTCTACCCTGAAAATTTCAGGCTGAAATTCCAAACAGTGTGGGTGATGCATGGTGTCGAAAAATGTCCCTGACATTTGCCAAAAAATATGAACAATGCATTTAGTGGCACTTCACTGCATGAAAACTACAAATCTGATCAAAACACAACTTGGCAAATCAAGAAATCTACTATACAAAACCATGTATTCCAAATTTCGTGCAAATCTGTTAAACAGTTGCAAAGTTATTAACATGCTAAATTTGGGGTTTAACATTAAACTGCCTACTCAACCCTAACTGCAGAGGTGCAACCACACCTCTGTAATAGAAAGAGACAGACAAACAAACAGACAGACAGATAGACAGACAGACAGAGACATTTATAGGGGCGCATTTGCACACCATAGTAAGGGATGAGTATGCAGTTCAATGTTAAATCCCAAATTTTGCAGTTTAATAACTTTGCGACTGTTCAACGGATATGCATTAAAATTTGCATGCACCATCACTCAGGTTAGTTCTCTGGATGTGGCAAGTTATGTTCTCATCAGATGTGCAGTTTCTGAGTTCTGGAAAGGTGAAAACACACTTTTCACTCATTGACTTTGCTGGGTTTTTCTTTGAACTTTCCTACAGCTCAGAAAGTTTGGAATCTTGATCCAAACTTTTCTGTGCAGAAAGGGACTAACCCATAGAGTTGCCTTTTGATAATCTGGTGAAAAAATAATAATCCTTTCCAAAGTGATTTAATTTTTAAATTTTGTAAAAAAAAAATGTTTCTGAGCATGCTCAGTAAGCACTTCAGGATACATGTATAAAATGAAAAAAGAATCCTGTTTCATGTTAGACTATTCCTTTTTCATTTGTTGCCATCTTGTTTCAATTTTTTATTTAAAAAAAATTTCAAAAGCCACAAAAATGATTTCCTAGAGAGAGACCAACACACCTAGTTGCCCAATTGGGACCCTGTTATGTGTAATCTGCACTTCAATGTTGGAGATTAGGGCTGAAAGTTCTACCTTGTGAACTTTAAGGGTTCAAACCCCCCAATGTTCTATCAAGTACTACCTAGTTATACCAGGTGGAACTGGTAGAACCAGGTTCTACCTTTTTCAAGGCATGCCCTTCACCCCCCAGCCAATAGCCATTAGCCAGCCCGTTATATTAAATTCCCTGGTGTCCAGTGGTCCCCCCACCCACTGATTATTGGCCCATGAACATCTAAATTCCCTGGTGTCTTGGGGTCCCCCCTGCCAATTGCCAGCCCCATGAACAATTAAATTCCCTGGTGGCTAGTGGTTCCCCCATCAATCGCCAGACCAATGAACAAATTAAATTTAATTCCCTGGTGTCTAGTGGCCCCCCCACCAATAGCTGATCACTGGGCCATTGTAGTAAATTCCCAGGTGTCTAGTGGTACCCCCCCACCGATCGCAGCCAGCCTAATGAACAAATAAATTCCTGGTGACTAATGGTCCCCCCACTCTGGCATGTTGTGCCCTCCACCCTGCCCCCCAGCCTGACCCTGAGTGGACAACCAGCACAACCCTCACTCTCCACCACTCCAGCCACCTTACTGAGCCATCAATGAATGAGCATGTACTTGTACAGGCATGCACTTATTCAATGACAGGCCACCAGCTTGCACCCATGCATTTAAGCTCTTTTGGGGTGCAGAGAAAGGATGAGGGTTGTTCCAGTTGCCAAGGGGGACAGGATGGGGGAAAGAGTGTTATGGACCCCTGGAGAGCATTCACACTGCCCTTTCCCCATCCTGCACCCCCTGCTGGTGACCAGAGAAACTCTCTGCTCTTGTCTGCACCCCCAACAAAGCTCAAAGATCTCAGTGTATAGGTGTGAACTGGCAGTGATGAGTGCATGCATGTACAAGTGCATGCTCTTTCACTGACAGCTCAGTCAGGCAACCAGCATGATAGAGAGGAAGGGCTGTGCCAGTCACCCACTCAGGTCTGGATGGGGGAGAGTGGGGTGGTGGGCAATACCTGTTGAGATTGGTGAGGTAGGGAATCACTAGAATCCAGGGAATTCACTTTGTTCATTAAGCTGATGGCAATCAGTGGGGGGGGCCACTAGACACTAGGGAAATTACTACAATGGGCCAGTGATTGGCTATCATTGGGATAGAACCACTAGACCCCATGGAATTTAAAACAGTGGACCAGTGACTGATGATTGGCTATCAGCATGGAGGGACCACTAGATACCAGGGAATTAAGGAGCAAACCAAAGTTTGCAAAAACAGCAAAACATTTGAGGGTTTTCTTGACCCTTCGAACAACTGGGGCTTAACATTTTGGGATTAAGGTCAAACCAGACTTGTAGCCCTATTAGAGATATGTCCTTGAAATGCAATTTTTTTAAATATTAGGAATCTTTTTTCGTGACCACATAATACAAAAAAATCCTTTTTCTGAGTCAAAAAGGATCCTTGATCCTTTATGAAGGAGAATCTTTGCCTATGATTCTCCTTGCCATCCCTGGTAGTGCTATGTATTTTCCTGTTGTCTCGTGACACCCCCCTCCAATCTCCATCTAATGTGAGTTGTTTTACTTTCCCTGGTGTCTAGTGGTACCCCCACCTACCGAGCATTGTCCTCCTCAGAAAGATTTATTTCCCTGGTGACTAGTGGCACCCACAACCCACCAATAGTCATCCCCCTCAGAAATGTTGTTTTTACATGGTGTCTAGTGACACCCCCCCAGCCACCAATCACTGTCTCTCTTGAATTATGATATTTCCTGGTGGCTAGTGGTACCCCAACCCCACCCGCCAATTGTGTCCCATTACCTGAAATAAAGAAAACCATCCTCAATATTTTTTTAAACATAAAACGTTCCCTCGCCAATCAGCCCCCCACCACCCACTCAGCACCCAACACCCTACACACTCCAGTTCAGCCCCACACACCCTCACTCACCTGAACAGGCCCCAGGTTTCAAATCAACTCTCTGATGAAAGACAGTCTTGCTGCTAGAACTGGCAATTGCAATATAAGAAACTAATGTAAATGCAGGTCAATGTATTTCAATGGGATTTCAAATTATATTCATATCGCAGCTATTTTTGGACATTTTAACAGCAAATTTTCAACAAAGCCTTTTAGAGACCTCACTTCAGGAACAGTATGAGTGTCATTACGTAACTCCTGCCAGAAAAGTGATTTTGCGGTCCCTTGGCGAATTCACCTTTTTGGTGGGATCTGAACATTTTTCCTGTCCTTGTTCTTTTCGGTGGGGTCGTAAGAAGGCTATGTTGAAATTTTGGGGTCAAAATATGCAAAAATGGCAAAGTTATGACCAGTCATTGCAGTTTCAATATGCACACTCGTAATTTTGGAAATGTTTAATATTTTGACATCAAATGTTCAACATCAACATCTTATTATCCCACTTCAATGATGTCACAGCTGTTACTTTTAAAATCCTGGCCAAAATGTGTTTTCACACCTGTCGTGTGGAATGGCATTGCAATTGCATGGACTTGAAAATTTTCTGCACCAGGTACATGAGGTAGAGTAATAAAATGGCTATGCTGGCAATTTGGTCACTGTTGTCCTATAATGGAAGTGCAGGGCCCTTCCACAGTGACATACATAAATGCATCTATGGAGGGATGGGAGTGCAGGGCCCAAAGGGTACTGCACACCCACAGGCAAATAAGGATCTGATTACTCTATCTCAAAAACTCTAGGTGGATAGGAACACAGGGCCCAGAGGGCCCTGCGCTTCCACAGGCAAATAAGGCTATGATTACACCATCTCAAAAAGTAAGGAAATTCTTTGCAAAAAAAAATACCTTGATTCATCAGTAAAGTTTGAGGATAAAGTGACAAAAATAGGGAAATATGATGTTAGGGTTTCCAACCCTAACACCTTAACCCCACCCTGCACACACCAACAGACCGCAGGGGGTACCTTGGGGTCATCAGCCATAATATTCACCCCATTCTCTTAAACTGTACCCATCTCTGCTTATTTACTTATGAATGAGGTAAGAATTATGACTGATGACCCAAAGGGACACCCTCAATGTCTGTTTGTGTGTGTAGGGTGGGGGTTGGGTGTGAGGGTTGGAAACCCAAACATCATATTTTCCTACTTTTGTTGCTTTATCCTCAACCCTAACTGATGCATTAACATAGTTTTTTACAAACTGTATTTTATAAGGGCATGGTTGCCATGACGAAAAAGGATTTTGTCATTTTACGAAAAAGGAATTCTCTGATAAAAAAAGGATTTGGACGTTTCATGAAAAAGGAATTTAAAAATTGTTATTCTTTTTAGTGAGGCATCCTGATCCTTTTTTGTCAGAGAATTCCTTTTTTATAAAATGACAAAATCCTTTCTCACCATGACAAAAAAGGATTAGAGTTTCTCTAACCAGATGGTCCTGTTGGTAATCTTTTTATCAGATGTATTCCTTTTTCATCAGATGTCATTATCCTTTCTTGCCATGATGAAAAAAGATGACAACATCTGATAAAAAAGGATTAAAAAGTCTATGCTACAATAATTATTTTATTTATTTTACATGAAGTAATTATGGAACCCCCATCGGGGTTCTTCCTGGTGTCTAGTGGCACCCCAGCTCCACCCTCCGCCCCATGTGTTTTTGTTTTATTTGTTATTATTTTTTTATGTATATTTATGTTTATGTTTTCCCATATTGGGGTTCTCCCTGGTGTCCAGTGGTACCCTCTCACCCTCCAAAGAGTGATTCCCCTCCAACCCACATTGTTTGTCAGTGTCTTTCCCAATCTGCTCATTAACGAGTGTGTCCATTATCCGAAAAGAAGAAAAACATCCATTGACAAGCTCTGAAAAAAATAAAACCATCCAATGATGTCTTTTTTTTTTTTACAGCGTAACCTGAAAAGAAAAGCATCCATTGTTGGTCTCGTACACACAACTCAGCTGACCACCCACTGGGCACCCAACTCCCCACATCCCCCTTGACACTCCCACATACCCACACTGACCTGCAGAGGTCCCAGGTTCGAGACCTGCTCTCCCAATCTAACACACGCCTTGCCACAGGAAAAAACAACTGCAATATGAGAGACAAAGGTAAATGCACATCAGTATATTTTAATGGGAGTTTTAACTTTGGTCCACAGCTTTGACGTCTTTTGAGATTTTGACCCCAGATTTTCAACATGGCCTTCTGGGGACCCCACCTTATGAACAAAATAACTGTCATTATGCAGCTCCTGCCCTAAAGCTGATTTCGCTCTTGGTTGCCAAATTCATCTTTTGGGTAGGATTTGTATAATGACAGCCATATTGTTTATGAGGTGGGGAACCCCAAAGGCCATGTAAAGAATTCAGGGTCAAAATGTAAAAAATGATGGACTTATTATGTCTCCTTGCAATTGCACTACACACGCTCATAACTTTGTCAATGTAAAACATTTTGACCCCAAATTTGAATGATATACTTCTTATTACCCCACCAAATATATGCCATAACTGTAATTTTCCAAATCCTGGCTGAAATGTATTTTTGCACCTATGGTGTAGAAAGGGTGTTACAGTTGCTCATAATTACGTTTCATTGGGGATTAGATTTTTTTCTGCACTGGGTACATCAAGTGAGTTAATAACAAGGCTATGGTGACATTTTTGTCACTGTTGGCTATACATGGAAGCACAGGTGCAGAGGGCCCTGCACTTCTACAGGTAAGTACATATACGCATCTATGGAGGAATGGATCCTGTGCTCCCATAGCTACATACATATATGCCTCTATGGAGGAATCAGAGTGCAGGGCCCTCTGACAAGCACATTAGGATATGATAACACTATCTCAAAAAGTGAGGAAATAAGTTGTTAATGCATCAGTTAGGGTTAAAGTGACAAAAGTAGGGAAATGTGGCATTAGGGTTTCCAACCCTAACACCCCACCTTACACAGACAAAGAGGCATTGGGGTGATATTTGGGTCATCAGCCTTAACACACACCCCATTCTCCTGTGCTGCACCCAGCTTATTTTCAAATGGAATGGGGTGAGCGTTATGGCTAACAACCCAAATGCTGCCCCCAATTCCTCTTCATATGTGCAGAGTGGGGTGTTAGGGTTGGAAACCCTAATGCCACATTTCCCTACTTCATCCCTGGTACCATTCCAATTAGGTGAGCATCTAGCCAAGCTCATGGGTGCAAGGGGGGTGAAGAAAAAGGGTCCATCATTAGAGAATGGAGCCAGGAAGTCACTGGCACCTGTCTGAAGCAAAAGGGTAAGAAGAACAAACACAAGAAAGTCTTCTGGTACACAGGGGAGGTAGTAAGGGCAGCGAGAGAGAAAATAACTTCCATTAAAAGATACAGGAAGACTCAGACAGAGGACAGGAATGACTACATGGACAAACTCAAGTTATCCAGTAAGAAAATGAGAAAGGCCAAGGTAAGAGTCAAAATAAGAACTGCAGAGGAAGTCAAGGAAGCTGACAAGACTCATTTTTGATATATCTAGGGCAGGGGTGTAGCCACGGATTTCAGATCTGCACACCAAGTGGACTCACTGCTACCCCCCCCTTGTTAGGGTGAGTCCCCCCCCGGGGTGTAGCCAGACAATATACAAATGTATACCAGGACCATGTTTGTTGCCTCAATTGGCACAATAAATACAACTTTAGTATCTCATGACAGTGGTTGTTGCCATGCATGAGTAAATACAAATGCCATGCAGTGTTCCTTAAGACATCCACATACCAGCACAGAGCCTGTAAAGTTGTATTGTCCTTGGGATGCAAAGAGAGTATTAGTGACCAGTCCTTTTAATTTAGATTTCTATTAATAAAATCACAGAAAGGTTCAGTATTTTCTTTCTCAGTTTTCATGGAAAAAGGAAGCAGTTCAGAGCCTATTCACTACCCCCCTTAAATAAAATTGCACACCATGGAGTGCTTGGAGTATGCCTGCCTACACCCTTGATCTAGGGGAAAAGGTGGATGAAGGAAGGAGCAGTTTTGTCAAACTGAGACAAGAGATGGGTGAGCACAGCAAAGGAAAGGTAGAAGTATTGAATGAATACTTCAGTTTAGTATTCACTAAAAGAAAGGATGAACCAATGTCATAGTGGAAAGATATGCAGGGTGGGTTAAAGATGTGTAAAGAGCTAATCCAGACTGACAGGATCTTCAAGAGACTATTTCCCCTTAAGGTAGATAAATCCTCCAGGCCACATAGCATGCATCTCAGGTTGCTGAGGGAGCTGATAGTACTGACAGCCTCATTTGCCAACCTGTTCAGAAGTTCTCTAAATGCAGGTATAGTGCCACATGAGTGGAGAACCATAGATGTAGTACCCTTGCATATAAGTGGGACTTGGGATGGGTCAAGGATGAAAAATGTTTAGATGGGTGGCAAACTGATTAGAAGGGACTAGGAAAACCCAGTGGGTGGTGGCTGGTGGAGAATACTTGGGGATGAGAGAGGTTATCAGTGAGGTACCACAGGTGCCAGTGCTCAGTCCGATACTGTTAAACATATTCTTTAATAACACTGGAGCAAAACTTTCCTTTTACAGATGACACCAAGCTCTGTGAAAGAGTGGGCACAGACAACAGGGTCAGGGACATGAGGGAGGACTTAGAAAAGCTAGTCCAGGACCTGCAACTGTGGTTCAATGACAAGTAACTGAAGGACCACAATCATCTGAGAAAGTAGTTGTTATTGCCTGGAAATGTGATTGGCTATATGATGATACAGGGCACATGGAAAGTGAGTGGATGCTAGATCTGATCAGATACTAATTTCATTGGTTCCACATGGGAATGGTGAGTGAATGCTACTGTAAAACATGCAGCTGATATGTATAATGAAAGACATGTCTGAAATGGGCTGCATCTTTGGCGAACGTAATGACCATGCCAACTTCTCAGTCATGACCAATCATTTTCACTGATACACTCAAGCATTTTCAGTGACAGTCCAGAAGGTGGTCACATTAGCCAAAGTACTAATAGAGAAATTCATTATCTATCATGGAGCTGTTGCAAGGATTCCCTCAGACCAGAGTAGAAATTTTGAGTCACCTGCTGAAACACCTACTATCCTTATGAGGGAATCAGAAAATGAAGAACAACCCCATAAAATCCACAAAGAGAACCACAGGCTGAGAGATTTAGTCAAACTTTTCTCAATATGCTTGGGGCTTTGGATCCAAAAAGAAAAGACAGAGCAAGTTAAAAGTGAGTGCCCTGGTTCACACCTATAACTACACAGAGAGTGACGATACTGGGGCTATACCTATTATCTCATGTTTGGTTGTGAAGCTCCTCTACATGTTGAATGTATTTTCAAAATATCTACCTATGGGGCATGACCAGAACCATATCTACAATATGTTCACTGCTTAAAAGAACAGTTACACAATGCCAATCAACTTGCAGAGGGTGTAACTAACAAACAAGGGACAGCCAACAAAGCCAGATATGATGGAAAAGTCAAAGTTTGAAACTTACTACCTGGATACTGGATGCTGGACTGAAACCAGGGACTACCCGGAAAACAAAACTGCTGAACAATGGGGCAGATCATCAGTATATTGTGACCAAACAACTGCACAACATCCCTGTATATTGCATATTTATTTATTTAAAAGTTTTACCAGGAAAGACATACTGAGCAGACTAACGCTCGATTCCAGATGTGTCCTGGGGGAGGAGGGAAACCGGATATAACATACTAGTAACAATAAGAAATTATAGAACAGCAAAATTACATAGGTAACATACAATATGTACAAGGTTTCATTATTACAGTGATAAATAATCTAGGAATAGTATGTACAGGAGGCAAGAAACAGAGAGTGAGCAGCATAGTAGTAGGCAGAATAAGTATAAAAGGTAATGGCAATCAAAATTTGATAGTTAAGCATTTGGCCTAAAGGAGAAGAAAAACTGATCATGAACAGAAATCACATCCTACCAATAGGATACATATAGTATCTCAGCAGAGAGTGTTCTGGAATTATCTTGACCAAATGAGACTGAATCTGCCACTCACAAGAAAAGGAGAAAAATTACTTTTCGACAGAAAAATAAAAGATCCGGACACCATAAGGACAATCCAGAACACCGTGACACTGGGCAAAGAAAATGAGTCAGATATTACTTAGTCTGTAGACATTACCTCATTAGCAGAGAACAATTCTAATAAAGAGCATTTGTTAAAACTGGAAGCAGAACCATTTGTGTATATGGACAATCAGTCAATACATGGAGACAGTAATGACAAACCAGAGGAAGAGGCTTAGCTGTAGGAGAATGATAAAACTGACTTACAGCCAACTGACTTCGTGTTAAATGAGGTGGGAGTACCGACAGAGAGAGAGAATAGTACCATTAATATGTTCTGAAACAATTTTGAAACCTGTGCTAACACTTACCTATAATGCCTCAGGCGTGTTCTCCAAGCTGCCAATCTAGACTATTTAAAGAGGTATATATGGCATCCCTAGGTCTTTGCTCTACATAGTTGTCTGGTACCCAAGATTGATGTACAATGATAAAGTGGGAATTCAGTGACTATGGTAGTGCTATGTATCAATCAGGATTCAATTAGCTAGTTAGCTCTGTGGTTCTTTATGTGAAACTTAGAAGCATAGAATGTGTTGCCAGAAAAGGCTTTCTTGGGCCACCCAGTCTGCCCAGATGTTCCCTGCCTAATCTGCCTCTGTGGACTCAAACTGGTCTCTGGTGACCTTCCCTCCTCCTTGTCTGTTTTCTAATATACCCCTGTGTCTATCTCATGAGTGCCCGAAGCCACCCACTGTTTTCACCTCCAGCACTTCCACTGGCAGTCTGTTCTAGACATCTACCACCCTTTCAGTGAAGAAATATTTCCTCATATCTCTCTCTCTTGAACTCCCCCCAGCTTCATCACATGCTCCCTGGACCCGGTGCTTTTTCCTCATCTGAAAGAGCCTCCTCTCCTGCATCCTGTTTATTCCTGTGAGCTATTTGCAGGTATCTAACATGCCACCTCTCACCCTCCTCTCTTTCAGGGTGTACATGTTAAGATCCCTCAGTCTCTCCTCATAGGGCTTCACATACAACCCCTGCTGCCTTGCATCATTTTAGTTTTCCTCCTCTGTATTGCCTCTACTCTGTCTTTCATTTCTGAGGTGCGACCTCCAAAACTGGATATAGTACTCCACATGAGGTCTCACCAGCGAACAATATAGTGGCAACATCACCTCTCTCCTTCTACTGGAGATTTCCCTCCCTATGGACCATAGCATATCTCTAGCCATATACACTGGTTTCTTATACTACCCTGCCTCTTTGAGGTTATCAGATATGATAACCCCAAGGTCACTCTCCTGTTTATCGACTGTCAGTACCTCTCCCCCATCCTATATTCAGAGCGTGGGTTCCTATGCCCCAGGTGCATGATATTGCACTTTTTGGCATTAAACCTCAACTGCCATGCTCTTGATCACTCCTCAAATCTCCTTAGATCCCTGTGCATTTTCTTCCCCCTCTTGAGTGTCCACACTATTGAAGATTTTGGTATCATCTACAAAAAGGCATACCTTTTCTTCCAGTTCTTCTGCAGTGTCACTTATGAAAACATTGAAAAGGAGCAGTCCCACCACTAAGACTATGGCACCCTGCTGATCACTCTGCCATTGTTATAGTTAGTGTCATTTATCACCATTCTCTGTCTCCTATCTTATAGTCAGTTTCTAACCCAGTTCACCACTTTGGATCATACCCATGGACTGTTCAGTTTTTTTCTCAGCCTGTGCAGCACAGTGCTAAAGGCCTTGCTATAGTCCAGATAGACCACATCCACTGCTCTTCCTTGTACCTGTTTGGGATGTCAGGTTTTTCTTGGTCCTTTTCTGTGCAGCCTCCCCCCTCTGCCTTTCTAATCCTCACTGTCACTCCTCTTGCTTTCCTCTTCTCAGTCATGTATCTAAAGAGAGTCTTATCTCGACAAGCAACCACATTTTCTCTGTCTGCACCTTTGCTCTTCCTACCACCTTACCCACTTCCCTCAGCTGTGCTAGGTATACTTCCCTGTTCTCTTCCTTCAGTGTTTCTTTGTACTGCCTGAAAGCCATCCTTTTTCCCCTCACCAGCTTTGCCACTTCCTTGGAGAACCATAACAGTCTTTTTTCCTTCTACTTTTACTCACTTCCTTCACACAGAGGCTGGTTGCATTAACAATGCCCTCCCTTGTTTTTCCCCATTGTTCTTCTACCCCTCCCTGGCAACCCTTCTTTTCTAGCCAGTTTCTGAGGCAAACACTCATGTTTTTAAAATTTGCTCTCCTAAAGTCCAGGATCCTTCTCCTTGCATGGTTAGCCTCTGTTCCTATCTTTATGCTAAACCACACCGTACAGTGACCACTGCTACCCAGAGGACTGCCAATTGTGACATCTTCAATTCTGTTCCTGTTTGTAAGCACCAGGTCCAGCACTGCCCCATCCCTAGGAGATTCCTTGACTAGCTGCCAATGAAACTGCCTTGATAGGGAGTCAAGGATGGTCCCACTTCTTGCTAAAGCTGTAGTTAAAAGACTTCACTCCACAGCAGAGAGATTGAAGTCACCAACTAGCAGCATCTCCCACTTACTCGCTGTTCTGATGATGTCTTCCCCAAATGTCTTATTCAATTCCTCTCCTTGGTCTGGAGGTCTGTGCATAACCCCACCATGGATAGCAGCTCCAGAGTTAGCCTTCAGGGTGACCCACAGCACTTCCAGCACTTCCTTTACCTCATATTGCACCTGTAACTCTGTGGCCTTGATTCTCACCCTCACATATAAAACAACCCTGCCCCCCCCTTCCCTGTCTTTCCTGAAAATAGAGTAGCCTGAGATGGTCATGTCTCAGTCACGGTGCTCTGTGTACAATAACTCCACTATGTCCATTTAATCCAGGTCAGCCTCCACCATGATGGCTTCCAGGTCTAGAATTTTGTTTACAAGACTCCTTGCATTGGTGCACATGGCTCTACACTCCTTCTTTCCTCCTACCTGCTTTCCTGTTCCCCATGTCCATTCCTGTCCATGTTTTCCCCCTTCATTTCCTGCCTGTGTTTTTTCCTGAAGCTCTGCCAACTCTCCTGTTTCCTTTTTTTACCTTCGCTATTCCTTGTCTCCTTCAATCATCTACCCTAGCATGCCTGAGTTTTACCTGCTTTTCTTCTGTCTTAATCCCATTCCTGCCTTTCTGCACCCCTGCTGTATGGGAGTTCTCTCCCCTCAGGCCCTCACTCTTTGCTCCTCCATTACGTGTGTGCGGGGGGGGGGTAATTGTTGCCTCCCCTTGATTTTACTGCCTCCCCCTTGTCTAGTTTAAACGTTTATCCAAGTAGCATTTAAACTTACCACCAAGAACTGTGGTCCCCTTCCTGGAAAGATGCATGCCATCTCCTGTACAGAAGTCCATATTTTTCCAGGTTGGCCCTAGTGCCTGATGAAGCTGAAGCCCTCCTCCAGTCACCATTTCTTTAATCAGCTGTTAAATGCACTGGTGCTAAGTACCCTTGCATTTCCCCAGCCATATACAAGTAACACTTCAGAAAAAGCCAACGCATGTGCCACCTGCTTATTCATTCATTTATTTATTCATGTCTTTGGTAACCGGGCAGGTGCACTGATCCAAAGAACCATTTTCAGGCATGACCCTAACCACACGGTGGCAGCTACAGAAAAACAAACAAACAAACAAACAATACATACAGAGTCAGGGAATACACACCCCAAGCAAGAAAAAAAAATACAAGTATATAAAAATATACAGTTGATGACATTCTTTACAAACAATGATATACAAGTGTATAACGCTCTTTACAATAAAACAAATGTGCAAGTGTATAAATATACAGTTGATGATTTTCATAAAGACAGTAGAGTTAGGCTAGAGGACAATGTGAGACAAGCATGATTGTGCAGATTAAACGGATAATGGCAAGGATTTTGAGAAATCAATTACTATACATTAGAGCTAGCTAGGGACAGTGAGACACACCTATGTCAATGTACTACCTATACACAATAGTTCAGTTTCTAGGCCAAGGACTGAAGACCTATATCCATTTACTAAATATACACAATAGTATCGGCTGATAGTTACTAGGCCAAGGTCAGAAGACAATTCCAGGAAAAAAGCTACATAGGTTCAGAGTAAAGCATTACTACTGTTGTAAGGTAGGTGGAACTTCAAAGAGTTAGCTGGTTTGAGGGGCTTGAGAAGAGTAATGTGATGTAGGAGTGGCAGGGAAAGCAGAGGAGGGTAAAGATCCTATGGGTTGAAGAAGAAAGGCGTCTCTTTTTGTGCAAATTTACAGCAGGCAGTATTCGAGAGCCAGTATTTCAGATTCTGCTTGAAGGCTTGGTGGGTTGGAGATGAACAGACAGACAGTGGGAGTTTGTTCTACATGGAGGGGGCTGAGACTGAGAACATTCTACTATCCATGGTGGTAGAGACACGGGGTACTACCAGAGATGAGACAGAGGATGCTCAGAGATCTCGAGACCACCCTATCCACCAGGAGTTTTGAGTAGGGAGACAGGTCCTGGGTTCTGAGTGAGTTGTCCACTAGGCAGCCCATCACATAATCGAAATGTCCTTGGAGAGGGAGCCACCCCAATGACTGTTAGAGTGAGCAGTGGTGAGTGCGGGTGGATGCTTGGAGGATGAACCAAAAAACTGAGTGGTAAGTTGTGGTTAGTCATGAGTGCAAGGAAGAGGAGACACAGGAGTAGACTGAGAAGCAATAGTCAAAGAGGGGCAGGAGGTTACCATGTGCAATACCAAGGCACACTTCGATGGACAGAAGGTACTTTAGTTGGAAAGTGGCACCTACTTTTTGGTGGATTCTCCATATGGTGTTGTTTACATATTCAGTAGAGATAGGCAGGAATCAAGAGTGATCCCTAGGTATTTAAAGAAGAGCACATTTGCTAGAAGGGGCCTGCAGGATGAGTACTAGAAGGGTACAGTTGGATTTGGCAGCTTTAATGAGGAAAGGTATGGAGCCAAAAAACATAGATTTGGTATTTTTTTCATTGATTAGGAGTTTGTTTGAGAGGAATCATTGGTGAGCAGAGCTGTAGTTTTGCATGAGGGAGGAAGAAATGGATTCGACTTGATTTTTTGCTATGATAGATAACTAGGTCATTTGCATAGAGAAGTACTTCATAACTGAGACCATTTCTGGGGAGTGCATTAACAAACACAGAGAAAAGCAGGGGTCCAAGTATGGAGCCCTGGGGAACACCTGCGCTTACAGGTAGGGCAGTAGAGGATGATTTACCTATGACAACAGACTGAGAGCGGTTGGTGAGATGGCTGCAGAACCACACAGCAGTTTCAGCAGAGCATCCAAAGAGAAGCAGGATTGAGTGGAGGAGGTGATGATCAACTAGGTCAAATGCCTTTAAATGATCAACAAAGGCTGTGCCTGTGGCTTTACCCTGGTCCATGCTTCTTAAGACATGATCTGAAAAAAGGGCCAATGCTGAGGATGTGCTGTGGCACTTGCAGAAGCCATGCTGAAGGAGGAATAGGAGATTGCATTTTTCAAGATGCATGGATTGCTGGAGGTGAACAATTTTCTCAAGTAGTTTGGTCAGATGGGGAGCAGAGAGATAGACCCATAGTTGTCAGAGGAGTGTGGATCACCAGATCTGAAGATTGGCACCACATTACTGTAGCATGTTTCCATGGGTTGGGCATGGCTGAGGGTGAGATTAAAAATGAATATGAAAGGTTTGACAGTAGCAGGGGAGATAAGCTTAAGGAATGCTGGCTATAGGCCATCACTGCCTGGACTTCCAGTGGCTGCGAGAGACTTCAGTAATTTGACAGTGTCTGTGTGCCCTATGGCTCTGAAATAGAAAGGGAGGGACAGTGGTGATTTTGGTGGGGGGGGGGGTGTCAGACTGTGAGTTTATGGACTGTGGGAGTCTGGGCAGGACTTTATTCAGATAGGGGATGAGTCAGTGAATTTAGCATTAAAAACATTGGCAATCTCACCAGGTCAGAAAAGGGGCCAGCCGGGGATGAGAGTTGATAGATTTGCCTGCTGGTTAGGGGGTTGAGAAGAGGCCCAATGGAGGCCCAAATCTCATGCGGATTGCCAAGGTCGTTGCTTTGCTGCAACTGAATTGGAGCAAGGCTCAGCCAGTCAGGCTGATGCACCAGACAGCCAATTTGTACAGATTGTACTATGGCCAGTCAGTGTATTAATTTTACAGGCAAGAGTCCCCTCCCCAAATCCCTATCATACACTACCCCACCTTATGCTTTGCCATGTCATTCGTCCCCAGATGGATAATGACATCTGGCTGCCTCCCAACTCCTGCTGCCCTAGCAGTCCTCTAGATATGTTGTCCATCTCTCAAAGCTGAAGCCCAACTCAGGCATGTCACCTCCCTATCCCTCTCTCCCCTGCTCTGAAATCTATCCCCCCTGATAATAGAGTCACCCACCAGTACGAGCTTCTTCCTGTGCTGGGGGCCTTTCCCTACCTCCCTGGGGCCATCACCTCTGGGAACCCCTACCTCCTCCCTTCCTACTACAATGGGGACACTAGGCAGGTTTTCTTTTCTAGACTGGAAATGCATTCACCTTTTAATGTTGCAGGAACTGCCCCAAAGTCAGTTTGTCAGCAGGGAAGAGTTTAAACCCTGCAGGGTCTTACTAGTTTACCCCTTAGATTTGGAATTCAGGGCAGCATGGTGCTCAGTTGCACAGCAGCAGGTCTTGGGACAAGGCTGTATATATGGTTTGGGTACTGGAGTGCTGACAGTGTCAGTGTGACAAACTTTGAGCTGACGTTTTGGGCTTTGAGCAAGCACTCAGTTATGCCAGCCTTGCACTTTGTTTAATGTGCAACCAAGTTAACACCTGAAGCAAGTTCATTTTGATATTGTCTTCCAGCCATCAAGATTTGACCAATCAAGTGGCTCAAGGCTCAGCTAGTTAGGCTGAAGCACCAGACAACCAATCTGGACAGAGTGCTATGGCCAATCAGTGTATTCATTCTACAGGCAAGAATCCAAGCACAACTGACATGCAGGCACTTGCCACCTTGTGTTTTGAGAGTAAAACCAGTCAGCCACAGAAACACAATGAGTTTAGATCCGCCAACTGGACTTTGCATGAGGGAAAGCTAGTGACAGCAAATGTGAGGGTAAAACCAGTCATCCACAGAAACATTGAGTTCAGAGCCACCAACTGGGCATTGCATGAGTTAAAGCTAGTGACAGTAAATGAGAAGATGAGA
This sequence comes from Neoceratodus forsteri, assembly GCA_016271365.2. Taxonomy (NCBI): domain Eukaryota; kingdom Metazoa; phylum Chordata; order Ceratodontiformes; family Ceratodontidae; genus Neoceratodus; species Neoceratodus forsteri. The sequence continues at coordinate 649,438,784 of CM057450.1, read as the reverse complement.
TGGGCTAAGAGAGAGAAATGTGCTATGCAATTTGAAGAGTCAGGGGCTTTTGAGCATGGAGGAGTGAGAAGCCATGAACTTACTGGGTCTGCAGTGATAAGGACATCTAGTCATGCACCCGTATGCTCCAGAACTGAGATTTATGTACTAGAGTACCAATTCACCATTTGCAACATTAGTGAGTCAGGGAACCACATCAGTTCAGGTTTGCAATCAGGACAGCCACAGCTGGTTATACTGAACTTGAGAGTAGAGACAGACCACTGGCCTGAGTAAACCAACAGAGGTACAAGTATTTACGTTTTACTGAATGAAGTGAGACAGATGTTGCACCATGCATTGCTGTTGAAACCAGCAACAAAAGAATGCATTTACTGGTGAGAACCAGATGCTTTGCTGCCAGGACTGTTTTCCTGGATAAAGACTGTACTGTTCCTGCATCAGGAACCAACTGATAGCCCCCATTAATATACAGTATTTGAACCCCTCTGAAAGCAGATGGTATATACCCTTTAAGATCATTCCTGCAGGGTCCTTTATTGCAAAGTGTTTTTAGTTGCAAGTCCTACAACGAGTCAATGTTTGCTATCAGTTTAAATAGCAAGTCATTTTCCACTTGCTGCTTCATTGCCACGAGACCTGGTTTGCCAATGGTGGATCAACTGATTAGCATGTCCCACTCGTGGGTACCAGAGTGTTTGAAGTGCCATGACCAGCACTGTTCTGGTCACCAGCAGGCCTCCACCAATGTCTCAGCAACTGCACTATCTTACACAACTGCCCTGCAATCTAAGCAGCCATCATCATCCATTCTAATGGGGAGGGCATCTGAACCCAGACAGTACCTGTTTGAGGGAAATGTCATGGTCTTGTTGTGATTCAATCTGTCATCCAGACAATAGTACTGTATTTGGAATTACAATTTGGGGTTCTTAGCTTTTGTTTGCTATGCATTATAAGTAACTCAAGAGTGAGTTATGTTAATATTTGTATCTCAGTGTAGCACTGCAAGATTATAGGCAGCACAGAGCTCCATCCTACCATGTTATAACCCTGGGCATCTAGACAGCACTGTAGCAGAGAAGGGACCCATACTAACACCTAACCATACAGTATGGGACTGTAGGGTGTAGCAGATGGCCTAAGAGTAAAGACTGACCTGTATTCCTGGGGCAAGGGTTATGATCATCACTGTGTTTGCTTATGGTGTACTAACCCCCAGTTTCCTCACACAGTGGTAAATTTTTTAAAGGTGATTTTTGTATACCCCCAAATTATGGATAGAGAGCCAGAACTGTGTAGCTAATATGTTTGTGGATTGCTCAGAGAAATGCATCTGATAGGGGGATTTAATGTCCATACAGTGCTATTCAATAACAAAGAGCTAGTAGTGGTCATCCAATGACCGAGTGGGTATGCACCCCCATGTTGGTGATCTGAGTTTGGAAGTGGACTTAGGAGCCATCCATGCAGCCCAGAGGTGTGGGGTAACACTGCCACTTCACAGCATGCCCAGGTGGGAGGGATGGGCAACCAGATTTCACTGCACCATTGATTACTTCAGTGGGCCAGGGAGCTTAGTCCATTGTAGGGGCATATTGACAGTGTACAAGGTCTGCAGGGACATTGCTGGTGCTTACAGTGTGGTTGGGGTGGAATGAAAAGCAGGAAAAAAGTGTTGAGTACTGGCCACCATTAATGATGGCACTGGCACCCTCAGACCCTTTTTCATGTGGATCCCCACTGGTTCAACAGCAAGGGGGAAGTGGCAGTCAGGGTTGGGGGAGCTACTGTAGAGGATCATCTGAGGCAGACAGATGGTGGTTGTCAGGGACTAAACATCTGTATAAAAAAATAGAAGAACTAGAACTAGAAGACAAAAATATTACAAATTTTAAGAAGTGGTATGTTGTAACTTTTTCCAAAGGTTTTTTTTTCTTTTGTTAATTACAATGTTTTCTTTGCAATAATATTATGCTGGATGTGTAGAATAGCACTCTGCCTAGTAACTGATATATGTAGTTATTTTCCTACCACTACATCAACGATCAGGACTGTCGTCTTACTGACAGTGACATCACAGGTGACGACCTGGCAGTTAATGAGTGACACTTTCGGAGCTCCTGTGATGTCAAAATCAGCGAGGTCACTTTTCTGATGATGTGATAGAAGGATCTACAGAGCTAGATATGTCATCTGTAAGGCACAGAGCTGTTCCACGCATCACACCTACTAACATCAGGCAATACATCTTCTAATTTACCAAGGGAAAAAAGAAAACTACCTCAGATATAAAAGGTAATAGTTAACTGCTTTTTAAAACTAATATTAATTTTAGGTTGTACACCAGCTCTTCAATAAATCCTGACTTTGCACTTCCCAGTACTTAGCAAAGGGTTATTAATGAAAAGTGTAGGATCAGAGGATTAACACTCATGGGGAAAATAATAACTTAAATGAATAATTAGAAGTTTAAAATACTGAATCGCAGATTTAGAGGGGACACCACAGATGCACCTACTTTTTCGTCTCAGAAATCAATGTCAGCAATTGATTATGTTCTTTCAAATGTCTTTAATAGTCGTGCTTATGAAGACTTTGATGTAATATCACACTCAAAGAGTAATCACTTCCTGCTTGTGATACTGAAGGTATGACCTATGTCTAATGAAGCCTCAAAACGTCAGGATCCATAGAAAGAGCAGAGAATAAAATTGGACACCTCTAGTAGTCCCAGGCAATAACCAAAATTAGAAAAAGAGTATAAAATAACACAATACAAAAATCCGAAGTCCATGAAAAGCAGAGGTCCTGAGCCACAGCATTGTTCAGTTCCATGCAGCTGGCACCATTTTAGATCCATGCTGTGCCCAAAGAAATGGCTACAGAATGATTACAGAGAGACTAAATTTCATACAGTGCCAATTGTCAAAACTGTAAAAAAAGGTACTCAACCTTCTTCTACAATTCCTTTAGGTCTCACTGCACTGGCAGCTTCTGCAGACTGAAACTCCTGGACAATCTGATCCTATCTTTTACTTGTCTCCAGAGGATCATTGAACTGATATGTTATATTACCATAGCTAATACAAAGTCTGGCTAGTGCAAGGAGAGTGTGTGCAACCCCAAGTCCATGTAATTGTTGGCTGAATGGATCTATGGTGGAACAGGGTTGCTATCTTGTTTTATATTGCAAGTATTTCATAGTCATGGCTTGGTAAAGCTCTGAAACTCATTTGGAAAGCTTCATTGAAACATTTGAACTTTCAGTGGTGGTACCCCACATGCTGTATCACACAATAATGATTTTTATAATCCTGTTGCTAACATGTCTGGATCATTATCTTTATGTAATAGTGTTTCCATCTCTCAAGTCATTAATTGTCTGACATACTGGCTTGTTCAGTTAATAATTTTAAAAATAATATTAAAAAAAAAAACCTCAAGATCACTTCATCTGGTATCACATTATATGGGTAAAGCAAAATGAGTGACCCACATAAGAGCAACTCAATTTGCTCACCCGATAGAATAGCAACTGGGAGGGTATAGTAATGGGAGAGAATAGTGAGTGTGAAGTGATAAAAGAGCAAGAGCGACTGACAGGGTGAATTTGACTAGGTCTAGAAGTTAAGAAGGGGAGTGAAGCCTTCTGATGCCAAGCTGGCCACCTGGTACAGTGGCTATGGTCACCGCCTGCAGTGGTGATGGTTCAGGGTTTGAGATTGGCAGCAGGAAATTCTTTTATGTCACAGTCTGTGACCTGTTACATTTTTAAGTGCTTTTTGGTCATGTGCTGCTCCTGATTGTGTTCCCCCAGCCAGGGTATCCCCTTTCCTGTGTCTTTCCCTACCCCCCCCAGTGTCTACCCACCTGGAGTTGATTATATTAATTTGAGAGGGTGCGGAGGGCATGCCCCCCCAACAAAGTGGTCATGGATGCATATCCCCCACAATAAACATTAAATTATATTGTCCACGGCCACTGCTGTTTTGGGATGTGGTATGTTGGGTATGTGGAGGAATCTGCATTCAATTAAATGCTCTTGCTCTTGCGTGAGTCACCATATTTTCTTTTGCTCTTATGACATGGAACCACTTCATCTTAGATGATGTGCAGGCATTCAATCAAATAAGAATTACCTGGAATATCTCACTAGACTCCACAATAGCTAATACAGTATATTACTTTCAGAGGAGTTACTTAGTTTTAGGAATTCTATTCTCTCATGTAGGTGTCCTGATTTATTTATTTATTTATTTTGCATGCTAGAGATATTGAATAATTATATTTCCCTGTCTCTTTGAACAAACAACTTAAAATCAGATACTTGGTTTAATACAGACTGTAGAAAAGCCAAAATAGGCAAATAAGATTTACTAGGAACAATCCCTCCAAGGAATGACAAGGACCACTTTTGGACTTGGTGGTCAAAGGCTGCAGTTCCTTTTCTAGTTATTCAGAGGTTTATGTGTTACCAAATGTCTAAACAAACCACTACAGAGGTTTCTTCTTTGGTGATAGTGAACCTCATACAACTATCTGTCTCCCTATGAACTACTTATGCATTTCTCATAAGAAGATAATTTCAACAATACAATCTTCTAAATAAAATAATGCTCCTTGGTTGAACAAGATGTTTGATTGAGTGATTGGTTGATTGATTGATTGATTGATCGATTTAAAAAAAGGGTAACTGGGAAAGGCACACTGAGCTGAGGCTCATTTCCAGGTGCGACTCAGGAGATTGGGTACTGGAAAGTAACAAATACAATCAACTTAACATTGTAAACACAATAAACAAAATAGTACCAAGGGTAACAAGACTTGATGAGACAAGCTGAGTTCATACAAGCATTACAAGTATTATGTTCAACATGTGCAAAAAAGTTGTAAGCGTGCTGTGCAAGATGGGGTTCAAACACTACTAAAGATACAGAAAGCAGGCCAGGTGCAAGAGCCCCATAGGTTCCAGTAAAGGGAGGCCTAAGTGGGGGTGGGGTTCATCAGATGAAGGAGAGAGAAGTTAAGCATGGGAGTGACAGGAATGGGGAGGAGTATTAAGCCTTAGAAGGAGTCTAAAGGAAGGAAGTAGAGGGAGAGTCAGAGAGAGGAGAGCAGCAGGTTCCAAACAGATAAGAGATGGCAGGAGAAAGCAGCTTGCCCGGCACACAAGTGAGGTTGTGGAATGGAGAAGGTACAAGAGTCCCTTGAGTGCAGTGAATGGGAAGAGGTTGGGGCAGGGGAGAGGTGTGAGGAAAGGTAGGAGGGAAGGCACCCAAACCAGTATTTGGTGATAATGGAGGAAGAGTGAAACTGGTGATGTAAAGGTAGAGGGAGAATTGAAAGGGAGGAGTAGAGGGAGCAATGATGAGAAGAACAGATAGCAAAGCAACAAAATATATTACAGAGAGTATCCAATCTGACTAGGCAGAAGGAGGGGGGCCATGCCATAAATCATATCTGCATAGTCAAAGACCAGGAGAACCATTTTGGTAACCATACCCTGATGGACCTTGGGGAAGAGGCAGTTCTTGTTGTGGTACAAGGCACCAAGTCTAGAGCAAACTTTGGCATGGATGACATCTATGTGGGTAGAGAAGTCAAGCTTGCTCTCCAACCACACACCTAGATACTTGAAGGCAGGAGCAACCTTCAGGAGAGTGCCACCCCATGTAGAGAAAACTGGGGAAGGTGAGAGTCTATCCAGTTTCTGGCTGGAGCCAAAGGTCATAAACATTGTTTTCTTGGTGGTGACACTGAGCTGGTTGGTTTGGAACTAGTAAAGCACATTGTGGAAGACTTTTTGAAGTGGCACCTCCATAGCAGAAGTCAATGGTCAGAGGTGTAAATGACTGTGTCATCCGCATACATGTGGATATGCAAAGAGGAACAGGCTGAAGAAAGGTCATTCAGAAAGATGGAGAACAGGATCGAACCAAGGATAGAGCCCTGAGGGGCCACTACTTGGATGGGAGGGGGCTGGACGCTACCAACCTAATTAGTCAATAGATGGCCCATGAGGTGTGAATGAAACCAGTCCAAAGTGGATACTTAAAGGCCAGCAAAACTCAGCTTGTCCAGGAGGAGCCGATGGGACACTGAGCTTAAAGTCTTGATCAGATCAGTGAAGATGGGTGCAGTAATATGTCCCTGATCCATCACAGTGACAACAGTCAGTTACTTGAAATAGGGAAGAAATGGTAGAATGTTTTTTCTTAAAGCTAGACTGGAAGAGGGTGAGGAAATTAGAAGATTAGAGGATGTCCACTAGCCAGGAATATACAATATTCTCCAGAAGCACTGCAAGAGAAAGAAGGAGAGAAACCATCTGGAAGTTGCCAGGAGAAGAAGAATCACCCTCTGTGTGCAGAGGCAAAACCATAGCAACTTTACAGGCCTGAGGGACAGCACTGAGGGAGAAGTAAAGGTTCAGAAGATGAGCAAGTGAGGATGTAATGGCTGGTGCTAAGATACCTAGAAGTTTAGGGCACAGCCCATCTAGACTGGACTTAGAATGGTTGAGGAACATGAGGGCATGAAAGACTTCCTGGGGGAAGGAATGGTACCCTTCAGGAGAGTTAGGTAGGGGAGAGACGGTTGGGGACAACAGGGAGGACTGATCAGATAGAAGGAGGAGAGGGCAGTGCATAGCTGTTGAGGAAACTGTTGAAATGAGCAGCAACAAAGGGGGATCCCAGACCAGTGAGTCATCTACCAGGAGGACATAGGGAGCAAATTGGGCTGGAGGATCAAAAAGGGAATGTATAATCTTCCAGAAGTTTGAAGGGGAGATGAGGTTGGACTGGGGGGTTGGCTTGAAACAGTGGGCCTTCACAGTGCAAGCTGCCTTTGTGCAGGATTTTCTAAGTGTCCTGTAGGCTAGGAGGTCATACATAGACTGGGAGGACATGTAACTTGCCCAGGCCTGGTTCCAGGCTTTGCACAAAGCAATGAGGCCCATAGTAATCCAAGGGTGATGGGAGCATTTGACTCTGGAATTTTGTAAGGAGAACATGAATATTCCAGGTATGGGTAAGTGTGGCAGTGAAGAAGGAGAAGGCTTTGTTGATATTTGGGCCAGATTAAATGGGAGAACAATCAGAGGTCATTAAGTCATTTAGAAGTGCATCACTGTTGGGTGAACTGAGAGGTCTATACAACTGGTATTGCAGGGCAGAGTGGATTTGGTGCACTTTCCTAATGCATCAGATTAGACAGTGTTCACTGAAGGCATTTGGGAGGATGTGTACAATAATGATATACTGGAACTGGGCGGAGAGCAACCAGTCCAAAAGGGAGCAAGGATAGAGCCAGATGGGTTTGGTGATTACCGAGTAGTTGAGTAAGATTTGGGGACTTAGTCCTGTGGAAAGTGGTCAAGGAAGCAGAGGAAAGCCAATTTAAATTGAAGTCCCCAAGGAAGATGAACTCACCAGAAGCATCAATGGATGAGAGACAACAGAGGGCATCAAGCAGGGATGAGGGAAATATTCTGGGAGAAGCGTAGGTGGATGCTGACGAGAATGGGGAGACTGGAGGGGGCAGCCTGGTTAACAGAAGCTTGAGAGAGGAGGGGACAGATTCACAGAAGGAGACAGAGCAGGAAAATTTCTGTTGAACACATAAGGCAACCCCATGCCTCACTTGCCTTGGTACTGATGGAGGAGATGATAATCAGGGAGAGTTAAAGTGGAGTCAGGTACTCTAGAAGAAAGCCATGATTTGGAGATGCACAGGAGATCAGGAGAGTGCAGGGAAATCCTAACAAATGTGGAGTTGAGCTTATGGAGGAGGCTACTAGCTTTGAGGTAGAAGACACTGGAGCCTTTAGGGAGAGTCAGGAGAGCAGAAAGAAGGAGGAGGCCAGGGTTAGATTCAACATTGCCAGCAAAACAGGAGGAGAATAAATAGTAGAAGGAGAATGGAGTGAGATTTCCACCCTCTAGAATGGGGGATAGGGAGTGATGGAATTCAATGGAAGGGGGACAGACACAGTGGAGAAATTCAAAGTTGAAGGAGGGTGAATAAAGGAGTCCATGATGGAATGTGGGAGAAGACTCGGGGGGAGGTGAGGAGGGTGTAGTTGACAGAGGATGCAGAGGTAGTAGGGTAAGGGGAATTATGGAGTTAGAGGAGGGTGAGAGGAAATGATTGAGAAAAGGAATGAGATAGGAGGTATGTGCATAGGTCTGATGAGGTGGGGGGAAGAGAGAGGACTTGGAGGAGGAAGAGACTAAGACAGAGGGGAAAAGTGAGAAGCATGGTGAGTTGAGTCTCAACAAAACAAGCATTTGTCAATGCCGAATGTTAGCTTGCTGGCATTGGCATTGGTAGTGCAGGAGTTAGAAATGCAAAATAGGAATGGCAGTGAAGTATTGAAGCAATGCCAACCCCCCCCCCACAGAGACTGGAAGGCATTGGGAATGTGGCTTTGAGTCAGCCATAACGCTTACGCCATTCCACCTTACCCCACCCTGCAGAGAGCGACAGGTGTTGGGGTGTGCATTGGGGTCTTTGGCCCTTATGTTCATCCCATTCCATAAGGAAGTAAGCTGAGATGGGTGCAATATATGAGAATGGGGTGAACATTAGGGTGATAGAACCCAAGGCATGCCTCAATGCCTGTCAGTGACTGTAGGGTGGGGGGTGGGGGTAGATTTCTGCGAACATTATGGTTGATGAACCCAAGTTATGTCCCCTACACCTGTCAGCCTCTCTAGGCTGGGGGTATGGTTGGAAACCTTAATACCCTGGGTGTTTGTTGGTATTTTCACTCCAAATTTTCAACAGTGGCTTTTTGGGACCCCACTTCATGAACAGTGGTGCTATAATTTTGTTACTCAACCCTGAAAGGTAATTTCACACAGCAATTGCGCCATTGGGAGCCACAGGTGCGGAAACACATTTCAGGTAGGATGCAAAAAATGACACCTGTACTGTTCCTGAGAAGTTATAAAAAAATGGCAATGTTGAAAAACTGGAGCAGAAATATAAAAAATTGTCGAAGTTACGAGCGTGCATAGAAACTGCTGGCAACGCAGTCATTTTTGGGAATTTTTTCACCAGATTTTCAACATAGGTTTTTTGGGACTTCTCCTTATGAACACTGTCACTGTGATTTTCTTAATCTGTCCCACAGCAACTTAGCCATTATGCGCCAGATGTGCGAAAATACATTTTGGGCAGGATGTGAAAAATGACAGCTGTACTGTTCACAGGGAGGTGTGAAAAAAATGGCAATGTTGAACATCTGGAGTGAAAATATTAAAAATTCTCAAAGTTATGAGCATGCATGGAAACTGCACAATGCAAGTTCATAACACAGTCATTTTCTGGAATTTTTTTACCAAATTTGCAACGTAGGCTTTTTGGGAGCCCACCTTATGAACAGTAGCACTGTTGTTTCTTTAATCAGTCCCAAAAGATGATTTCATGCAGTGAACACAAAATCCCCTTTTGGGAATGAATAATGGTTGACAGTGACTGATTTTATGAGTTGGGATCCCAAGAACCCCATGTTGAAAATATAGAGCTAAAAGTCAAAAAAATGGCCGAGATAGCCACCTAAGTTGAAACTCCCCCATTGATGCCATTATACAGCTTACCGGCATTTCTTCAGTTCACAGTCTGCTTTTGAAGAGTTCAGACATCTCCTGCTCCACCAAAGATCACCGTGCCGGGTTTCTGGAGGTAAGTATGGGGGGAGGGTCACAAGAAGTGGGGCATGCAGAGGGTGGGTGCGGGTTGGGGGGGCATCATGACCACGAGGAACTGTTTTCTGTTTAACGGGGGGGAAAAAAACAGAAAGTTGGGGAAGGTTTTTCCCCCACAGGTTTCACAAATACATTTAAGTTGGTGGAGATTGGGCACCCGTCAGCAAAGAAAGCATGTCTATGTTTTGGGGGGCATGATGCCAAGGGGGATGGGGTACCCCTGTCAGCAAACAAACTGAACTGGGGAGAGGGCATGCTGACAGGGACACTGGGCACCCATAAAGTTGGCTATCTAGGGATTGCAAGAGGCGGATGGTGAGAGCCGCCACCATGTTTATTGAAATGTTTCACCAGGAATGGCACATAATGGAGGCGTGTCAGATCTGCCACTGCAATGATGAGCCTGTCCCCCATTGCAGCGGTGAATTTCTTTCAAGTTGGTGGCACTCTCTGAAACTGCTGTCATCAGCAGCATGCTCACTAGTTGGTGACTGAGGGACACACCAGCTAAAACATCTCCTGGATTTGCCACAAGACTGACACACCTCTGAAAGTGCTAGTACAGTGCTACTAGCACAAAATGTTGCTTGCACATGTGCGTGCAAGCCAACATAACAAGTGCAGGAGCAATACATATCAGTACAGACAAATGCAACAGCTAAACACCTTGGACCACATCAGGCAGAACTATAAGCAAAGGCAGGATATCTAAAGAATGGCAGTAGAGCAATAAGCAAAGCAATAACCGAGGTGACAAAGTAATGACTGGTATTAAAACTTTTTTTATACTTTCCTTACTGGTGAGTAGGACAATTGCACAAACTTTCAATGTGTCTACACATCATTACAAATTTCCTGATAGCTGATCATTAAACATTATTATCCCCTTAAGCAAGATGAGACCAAAAACACATCCTAGCAATTAGAGATCTAAAAGTCTGATAATTCAGTAAAGATTTTCTCCAGAATAACATTAGAAAAATTAAACTCCTGGGTAGATTCAAATGGCATTTTATTGAAATTTCATTAGGCTTTAGGAAGAAATCATCTCCTATAGTCAATTATTGCTATACATTCTATCGCACTAGATTTATAAATATGCGAAGGTACATAAGCAATGCCTGTATCTTGCCTTCATTGATTATTCTTCAGCATTCAATTCTCTAAGATCAAAACTTAGACTTAAAGAACTGGGGCACTGATGCTTCTGTTGTCTACAAACATTACATCATATTTTCTAGTACTAATACAGCAGTACAGTTTTTCAGAAATGGCAACATAATACAGCCTTTCACTTTCAAAAAGGGAGTGAAACAAGAATGACTTTTGGGTCTGTTCGTTTTTAATCTTTACATAAATGAGGTTTTAGCTTCTGTTACAAATAAACCAATTGACTCATCAAAAACAAGCAGTGAGATACTTCCATTTATTGCCTATGCGGATGATCTTGTGGTTTGTTTCTCTATCTCAGCAGGGTTACAAAAACAGCTGGATGATTTATTAGTAGCTTCTTGCAATTAAATCTTAAAGTGAACAAACAAAAGACAGTTATTATGGAATTTGGTAAGGGGAGAGGCAATTATAGACAGTGTATCAACTTAAAAGAAGCAATCATTGTAAAACACTTTAATTATTTAGGTTTAACATTTAATAAATTATTCTCATGGAAAGATAATGGGCCAGATATTCCAAACATTGCACTGGGCTCAAACCGTTTGTGCTTGGTTTGCGCTGGGTTTGTGTGGGTACACTATATTTAGAAGGCCAGCTAGCAAGGGTGAACTGCATTAGTGCTGGGCAAAAGTATAACATATGCAAGGGGCAAAGGAGGGGGCATGTACATGAATACAGGCGTAATGCAATATTCAGTGTATTAGCACTGTGCAAAGAGTTTTTGCGTGACTTAGAGTGACAGTTTGTGCAGTGCAAATTTCTGCCCAGGAAAAGATAGTTTTCACTCTGGGACTTTGCGCAACTTTCTGCAACACAGAACATGGTTTATGAAACTCTGTAATTCACAAGTATGAATTATGGAGTTTGCAAGGGTTTGCCAGCAGTGGTTTATTGACCCTAATCAGTAAATATTAAACAAAGAAAGAAACCAGACGTGGAAAAAACATGCTGCACACAGATGGCACCTCCTATGTTTCCATGATCTGCCACTGCTCCCAACCATGCCAGACATTTCTTGGTGACCCAGTGCCCAGTGGACACCATGGCAGTGTGTCCATACAGTAGATACCTGCAGACCACCCTTCAGTGGACATCAACTGAATTTAGCACAGACATGCAGCACTGGGGATGTGGAGGGTGTAGAGGGGAGGGTGTATAGGTGGCAAGTCTGCACCACATACTGGGTGCTGCCACAAGGCTGGGACAATCCACAGAGTGCAAATGGTCCAGTATGGAATATCCCAACATCGGTGTGCCTGTCTGATGGTATATGCCCCCCCAGTCACAAACTGCACATCTGTACAGACACCTTACCATACAGAGCCAGTCAGGAATGTATGTCACTGTGAGTATCCCATGCCAGTGGTGCAGCATCTGTGGGTCACACAACAGCATAACAGCAATGTCTACTGTCAGTACGCACCTGCAAGGTGGACCTGTCATTGTGTAAAGTGTAGCAGTCATTAATGCCCTACACACCATAGACATTGCTGCGTCCCTCACACTACTCGCTCACTTGTTACTGTAGTGTCTGCTGTGCACTGTAGCAGGAACAACAGTTTGACTATTGCATGCAGCACCACCATCTGTGCCTTGCTGTGTAGTCCCCTGGAGCCCAATATTCTATGCAGTTCTGTACAAATATAGGCTGCAGCTACCACCACACACAGACCTAGCCAGACTCTGTACTTCGAGACTGACCTACAGGTGGTGTTGTGTGACCCTGCAATAGTGCTGGGCAAACTGCATGCAAATCAGTATATAATGAGATGCTAATCTGGATATTTGCCCACAGACTGCCTAAGTAGGCTGATTTGCATGTCACTTTTGAATGTAACAACTTTTGCCCCGGGTAAACATGATAACGCCGGGCAGATGTCTTAGCTCTGTGCAAAACCTGCACAAATGTGTCTGTGCCATGCAAATGTTTCAGAAACATGATACATTTCTGCAGAATTTCATATGCATGCATGCATGCATGCTGGTGCTTGCAGCTTTACTGAATCGACTCCATTGCTAGCGCACACATTGGCCTCACAGTTCACCTTAAACATCCTTCATGTTGCTGTGCACTGGGCTGCTGTTGTGGTTTGCACTTTCTGGTTGCTGTATTCAGAACTGTCTTATTTCCTGGGTTATTTTTGCACTATGCTCCCAGCCCAGTTTGCCTGGCTTCCTTAGCATGCTATATTCAGCAGGTTTAGCACCGGAACTATCTCTTTTGAAGATAGTGGGCTATTGGTTCTGGGCTCATTCAGCATGCCAGGCAGTGCTAGTTTAGACCTGGGGCAAAGTTTTGGGTATCTGGCCCCATATCTGTTTTCTGATAGTTAAATCTCAGCAAACAATATTTGGCCTTTTAAGATACCTATGGAGGCAGTTCCAAAACAGTGTTCATTTGAGTTCTCAATGCTAAAGTAATATCAGCAGTCTTATATGTGACTGAAATATGAGGAGAACAGAAGTAAATAAATAGAAACAGAAATAGACTTAAATAAGTTTTATCAAGCAGTACTAGGTAGGTGTACCAAAGAGCACCCTTAGAGCAGAACAAGGACAAACCTCCCTTACAGGTTATGTCCTTTTTGAGAATATAGTGGAACCCTGTTATAATGGACACATTTATGCAAGCAGATTTTGTCCATTATGAGGGGTGTCCACTATATCCTAAAATCTTAAAATATGAATATCCTCCACCACAACTAAATGACGGGAGTTAAAATGAGAACGTGCCTCTCCTCTGCCAACCGGTGGTATGGAGAACTATTATCTGTACAGTAGTTGATTGGGAACTGAGCAGTAAACAAGATTGGAAAGATTTTGCTGTGCAGTACCTGTGCTCATTGAGAAAAACAATTTATTAAATACAAGCTGTGTTTAATGACTATAGAAGAGGACATCTTAGTTGTGAAAATCTCCATAATTAGTTCTTGGTTCTCACACAAAAAACTGCATTCTTGTAATACTTATCTTGACATTTTGATAAAACCAAATCCTTGACAGGCCTTCACTAATTTCTGCCTTTAGACAAATTTATCAAATTTATTAATAGAGATACAAGAAAGGTTTAAATTTTGAAGATTAAGCTTTTTGTGAGTGCAAGCTAGGGAAGAAATATACATGTCACATTCTCCTTATTTGCTCTTTTATGCCTGGGTAAACAAGCATTTGTCAATGCTGAATGTTTGCTTGCTGGTATTAGCATTGGAAATGCAGGAGTTAGACAGATGCAGAATAGGAATAGCAGTGAAGTACTGAACTTCAAGCCAACCCCATCTCCATCCTGTAGAGACGGACAGGCATTGGGGTAAGTGTTTGGGTCATCAGCCATGATGGGCATGCCATGTCACCTCACCCTATTCTGCAGACATCGACACATGTTGAGGTGTACCATAGGGTGTTTGGCTTTACAGTCACCCCATTTTGTAAGGACATACGGTGAAATGGGTGCAGCATAGGAGAATGGGGTGAAGTCTGGGGCTGAAGAGTCCAAGGTACACCTCGATGCCTGTCAGTGGCTGGGGGGTGGGGCGGGTGGCATAAGCAGTGCAGATGGTAATCCAAAGGCACACCCTGATGCCTGCCAGTCTGTACAGGGTAGGACATTATGGTTAGAAACCCTAACGCCTTGATCATTTGTTGTTATTTATAGTACAAATTTTCAACATGGCCTTTTTGTGACCCCTCCTCATGAAAGCATTTGGGACCGCTTCTCATGAAGAGTGTCAGTGTGATTTTGTCAATGTGTCTCAAACCTTGAGTTCTAAGAGTGACAATGTCATTCTGCATCACATGTACGAAAACACAGATTGGGCATGATGTGAAAAATGACAGCTGTACTATCCATAGGGAGATGTGAAGAGATGGCAATGTTGAAAATCTGTAGTGGGAATATTAAAAATGCTCACACTTCTGAGTATACATGGAAACTGCTCAACACATGCATGTAACACAGTCATTTTATGGACTTTCATCACCAGATTTTCAACATAGGCATTTTACTACCTGTGCTCATGAACAGTGTCACTGTGATTTTCTTAATGTGTCCCAAACACTGATTTCCCACAGCAACCACGGTATTCTGTGCCGGAAGTGCAAAAACACATTTAGGCCAGCATGTGAAAAATGACAGCTGTACTGTTCATAAGGAGGTGTGGAAAAATGGCAATATTGAAAATGTGGAGTGAAAATATTGCAAATGAGAGAAGGTATGAGTGTGCGTGGAAACTGCGCAATGCACGCTCATAACACAGTCATTTTATGGACTTTCATCACCAAATTTTCAACATAGGCATTTTAGGACCTCTGCTAATGAACAGTGTCACTGTGATTTTTGTAATGTGTCCCAAATATGGATTTCCACGGCGACCACGCTATTCTGCTCCAGAAGTGTGAAAATGCATTTCAGCCAGGATGTGAAAAATGACAGCTGTACGTTGCATAAAGAGGTGCAGAAAAATGGAAATGTTGAAAGTCTGGAGTGAAAATATTGCAACATAGTGTTACGTATGTATGTGGAAACTGCATAACGCTGCCAGAACACAGTCATTTTAAGGACTTTTGTCACCGAATTTTCAACATAGGCATTTTAAGACATCTGCTGATGAACAGTGTCACTGTGATTTTCATAGTGTGTCCTGAACACATATTTCCCACAGCGACCGTGCTATTCTGCGCCGGAAATGCAAAAACACATTTTGTCCAGGATGTGAAAAATGACAGCTGTACTGTTCATAAGAAGGTGTGGAAAAATGGCAATGCTGAAAATCTGGAGTGAAAATATTGCAGATTTGCAAAGTTACAAGCATGCATAGCAACTGCACAAAGCACACTCATAAAACAGTGATTTTGGGATTTTTTTCCACCAAATTTGCAAAGTACACTTTCTGAGAACCCACCTCATGAACACTGGCATTGTCATTTCATTAATCAGTCGGGAAAGGTGATTCCATGCAGTGACTGTGAAATCACCTTTCAGGACCAAATAACGCCATGACAGTGCCTGAATTCATGAGGAGGGGTCCCAAAAACCCCATGTAGAAAATTTTGTGCGAAAATTCCAAAAAATGCCTGAGATGTGCATCAAAGTTAAAAAAGAGCTATTTATGCCATTATACAGCATATCGGCAATTCCTCAGTTCGTGGTCAGCCTTGAAGAGTGCAGACATGTTCCCGGTCCACCAGAGATCGTTGGGCCAGACACCGGAGGTAAGTATGGGGAGAGGGGGGTGTGGGGAGGCAGGGTGCACAGTGGGTGGGTGCGAGTCGTGGGATGGGGCAGGAAGACCGTGAGGACCGTTTTTTATTCAGGTTAAAAAAAAGAACATCGGGGACGTTTTTTTTTTTTTTTTACAGAAGCATGTGGCACACTGGGGTGGTCTCCCAGTATGCCAACAGAGGGTTTATTTGGGAGGCAGCAGTAACCAATGGGGAATTGGACACCCCATCGGCTCAAAAAGGGGGGGTGCAAGAGCTGAGGGAGATTGGGCACCCCTCGGCACAAATCTACTGGATTTTTGTGGGGGGGCATTATGCTGACAGAAGTGGGCTCCCCCATCAGCAAATCAAACTGGGAGGGAACATAATGCCGAGGGGTGGGCTCCCCTTCTGCAAATTGAACTTGAGGGACTAGAGCAGATGGGGACTGGGGCTCCTGTCGGCAAAAGCACTGTTGTTGGGGGGCACACGCTGCCAAGGGGGATTTAGCACCCCCTTGGCACTGGAGACTAATTAATATTGTTTGTGAACAGGTGGCAAGCCATCTGCCATGTTCATAAACAATACAGTTGGCAAGTTCTGCCCAGCAATGACGGGTCGCTCCCTGATTGCTGTGGCAAAAATGTTAGAACTTGGTGCCACTTTTGGAAGCCAGTGTCATCAGCACACTGTGCCTCCATTGGCCCACCACTGCCAAACCTCCAAATGCTGTGCCTACCTTGGCTGCCACAGTGCAGCGCTTCTACAACCTGCTGCTGTCCTAAGCAGTCACATAATGTTTCACATAAAAATTGGTTGGAGAACAGGATGCAGAGGGTAATAGTAAACGGATTCCACTCTGAAGAAAGGGGTGTTACTAGTGGGGTACCACAGAGTTTAGTACTGGGACTGGTCCTCTTTAATGTCCTTATAAGTGACATTGCAGAGGGACTAGAAGGAAAAGTATGTCTCTTTTCAGACGGCAGAAAGATCTGCAACAGGGTTGATATGCAAGGTGGGGTGGAAAGGATGAGAAGGGACTTGGCAGGGTTGGAGGAATGGTCAAATGTATGGCAGCTTAGATTCAATGCAAAGAAGTGGAAAGTAATGCACCTTGGAAACAAAAAACCCAGGGGAAGAGTACACAATAGGAGGTGAGATACTAACAACAACAGAAATGGAAAGGGACCTGGGGGTAGACATATCAGATGACCTAAAGGTTGGCAAGCAATGTGAAAAGACAGTAAGGAGGGCTAGGGGGATACTGGGATGCATAGGGAGAGGCATCACCAGTAGAAAACAGGAAATTGTTATCCCTCTGTAGAGACAGTTGGTGAGAACCCATCTGGAGTACTGCATACAGTTTTGGAGACCCCATCTCTGCAATGACCTAGACAGGATGGAGGCTGTCCAGAGGAGGCCAATTAAAATGGTGCAAGTTCTGCACCAGAAGACATACGAAGAGAGACTAAAGGAGGTTAATATGTATACCCTTGAGAAAAGGAGGGAGAGGGGGGTGTATGATAGAAACTTTGAAGTACCTCAAGGAAATCAACAAAGTCCAAGAGGGTAGCAACTTTCACAAAAAGAGGTGTGCAGGAACACAGGGGCACAATTTGAAGGTGGGGGAGTGGCTCAGAGGTAATGTAAGGAAATATTTTTTCATGGAGAGGGTTGTGGATGCATGGAACGGCCTTCCTGAGGAAGTTATGGAGTCAAAAAAGTGGGGGAATTCAAGAATGCATATTAGAGCCAAGAATCCCAGGACAGAGTACTACCTGGTGCAATCCAAGTACATGCATCAGAGGAGGAGGAGAAGAACCTGGGAGTGATGATCACTAGTGACCTGAAGCACTCCATGCACTGCAAGAAAGCAGCAGCAAAGGTAAACAAGATGCTGAGATGCATATCTAGGGTGATCAGTAGTAGGAGAGAGGAAGTTATACTGCCCTTGTACAGGCCACTGGTAAGGCTGTTTCTACAGTATGGAGTTCAGTACTGGTGCCCACACCTCAAAAAGGATCTTAACCTGCTGGAGAAGGTCCAGAGGAGGGTTATAAAGATAATAGTTGGTCATCAGGGTAGGGCATACGAGTAGAGGTTGAGGGCACCAAACATGTACTCCCTGGAGGACAGAAGAGAGGGGGACATGATTGGGACCGTCAAGTACTTGAAAGGGATGAATAAGGTTGATAAGGAGAGTCTCTTTAAGCTGAGTGGCAACCATAACACTAGGGGGCACAGTCTTAAGCTGGAGGGTGGGAGTTTAATAGGGAGGTTAGGAAGTACTTTTTAACTGAGAGGGTGGTGGACACTTGGAATGCACTGCCACAAGATGTCATCTCATTGAAGACAGTGGGCAGTTTTAAGAGAGGCTGGGACAGGCATAGGGGGAAAGTAAGGATCATGGGTAGGGAGGATGGGAGGAGTGGGGAGGGAGGGCAGGGACATTTGCTCAAGCTGTGGACCATGCAATATGAGCAGACTTGATAGACCAAATGGCCTTCTTCTGCTGCTGGCTTCTTTGTATGTTCATATGTAATGCATGGGACAGACATAAGGCAATTTTAGTTGGGGGTAGGAGGAAGTAGGCTGTTGGTTAACTAGGATCTGCAGCTTATCCATTAGGTAGGGAAATGGGCAGACTAGGTGGGCCAAGTGATCCTTATCTGCCATCAAATTCTATGGTTCCATGTTTCTATGTAAAATCGGAAAATCCTTACTGGGTAGAATACTCTAGCGATACCTCTGCCCCTATCGATTGGGACCACAACTGTAAACTGTTTACTAAATTCTGAAGACCTCTTTACCATTAGAAGATTGGGTTTGTTTGTATATAAGGTCCTGCAAAAGAAAAGGTTATATAAACAGAATGGGCCCTATTCACAAACAAATGGGAAATACATGCCAAAGATGTGTATCCCACAGGGGAAGCTCTGCACCTACGGATGGATACATGATGGCCATATGTACAGACACTGGCCACCGCACAGCTCCCATCCATGGTCCCACCCCCCTGGCATGCAGATGTATGAAGGACAGTTCCACTGACCAGGAATGTATCCAGTGGGATTCCAGGACCTGATCCGCTGCTAGATCCCTTGTATCCGTGGGGCACCACAGAAAGCAGATAATGCTCAGAGTGCTGCCAGCACAGTGGCAGCTGGGTGCACAGTTGGCTACTGCCACCGGCGCTCCTTGTAATCCCATGGGCTGGGGAGGCATGTATTTATACTGACATAGGAAGTATCCTGAAGTGAGAAGGTGGGTTACGTACTGCATCCCAGGGGGAGGCACCACACTTCATACCAGACCCACTCTAATTCACTAGGTGGAGGCACTGCACTATTAGATTTAGCATATGAGCCCTCATATATACCTAGCAGTAAATGTCCAGGTCCCCTTAACTCTGCTTTACCTTTGGGGCAGGGGAATGTGATTGCTTGACAATTCAACATCTTGGTGACATGGGTGCGAGTGACTAACAAGGTGACCACTACTGCCACAAAGATATCTATAACCCTTGGGAGTCATAGCCACAGGTCACATTGTACACCTTTCTAGCACCAGGATATTGCAAACATTGCTGTCACAAGGCAGATCTAGAAAAGAGAAGGATCACCCACTAAGTGCACTTCACAATGTGCATTCTAGTCAACTTCCCTCTACCAACATTATGCAGATGTGCATTCTGGCAAGGTGTATCACTCACATGCTGCATTCTTATACATTTTTGAGAGTATAGCCAATACTAGGCTCACAGATGGTGACAGACAGCAGTAGCAACCAGCAAAACTCACCTTGACCCACTAGTATGGTCTCAGCAGTCCTGTCTCCCAATGAATTGCAATGGGAGGGCTCCAAAACACTTCCTGACTTCAGCCACAATAGGAAGTGGTCTACTACACAGATTACAAACCAAAATTACCTCGCACACACTATACCTACTGCAGACACACAGACCAGCCCTCGAAGTGGTTAGCTGGCTCACTGATGGCTACGTATGAAACATTCTACAGTTAGATGTGGGGTGGAATTTTTTAATTTTAACAAAATTGACAGCATGGTCTATGTTGGGATGGAAATTATGGATGAGAGAATGGGCTAGGACTAAAACAGTGATTTGGGTAATGACTGGGTACTGGGTGGCTATTTTTAAATTTAAAAAGAAGAGAACACACATGTACCTGTAGCTTATTTATTTTCTTCCTCTACTCCCAGACTTGTTTTTTGTCAATCCACAAGGAGTTGACAACGAGGCGACTAACCTCTTTTTTCAATAGTTAAAATTTATTGAGTTTTTGCAGAAATGCCACAAAATGATGACAGTACAGAACCATAAAAACAACAGACAGTTACTGTCAATATACTATTGGTTGAAACTTCATACCACATACTTTTAGCTTAATACTGTTACTGATAGGTGAGCTTTTCTATAATCCCAAAGTGAGAATAGGGTTCATAGTTTCTGCCAGGCTCTCCCTACCATCCTCTCTTCTCATCCCATCAGTGTTTAAGTATCTGGGACTTAAAACAACTTTAGGGCACAAACTTTGAGTCCGCAGACATAACATAGGTCAGCCATCTGTTCCATCTGTTTCTGCATCGATCTGCTTGGCACAGAAGGGCATAAGTCATTGTTTCCAACTGATGTGTATTGTTCACCAGGGTGATCCAGTCCTCAAGGGTCAGGACCAGTAGGATGAGTCCACTTTCTTACTGTGGCTAGCAGCTTCACAACAAATATTTATTTTTGGGCTGAAATCCTTGTAGGAACAATGAGAAAAGGAGCAGGGAAATAGCCAAAATTAGACTTGAGCCAAAAATTTCCTGAAGGACCTATTGTACCACATAGAAGAAAGGAGTCAAATTTGGGCATGTCCCAAAAATATGGAAATGGGCTGCTCTACCCTCCCTGCATTGTCTCCAGCGTTAAGTCATGAGTGTCATTTTCCTATGGACCTGTTGTACTGGCATTAATAAGTATCTAATCAAACATTACCAGTTGAATTCCCTTCAAGACATGGACAAGGAGACTTTATATGAATTAAGGCAAATCAACTTCCACTTTTCTAGATGGATGGTTTGTCCCATTTCCTGATTCCATGTTTCAAGGCTTTGGTGGGGGGGGGGTGCTGTAGGAAAAGAAAAGAGGAATAGAGCTGGAGTATGAGATGTGGGCATGTTATTCTGCAAGGGCCATGATGATCAGGTTTATCAAATGGTAAACCAAATCAGTGTCATGTCAAAAGACTGAAGCAGAAACAGCAAGTGAAAACAGTGAGTAACTTGGTATCTACACGCTTGTCATTTCAGTGACCAATGGCTTTCTCCCTCTCCCCAGGTTTCACCACCTAAAGTTAGGAATAGTAAATCTGCCCCCAATTGTGTCCTCCACCCCAAGTTCCATCCCCTTCACCCCCAGGACAGTGAATCCTAATGGGGGTTTTGCAGTCCTTGCTCGGCACTGTTTTTCTACTCTCAGTTTTCCATTTCAATGTTTTGCCATTGCTGTTATTGGCCAACTTGGTTTTGCCGATTTGATTTTCACATGGAGCCACCTGAATCTAACAAAGGGCTATGTCTCATCCATTTGGACAGATACGTCCAAACTTGAATCTATCAAAACATGTCAGTTTGGGGAAGTGCTAGGCTGTCTTTCATAAGCTGAAATGGGAAACTAAGTCCCCTATTCTAGGACCACTACTCTACAGCCTTTTTATCAACTCTGTACCAACTGCTTGCTCAAAATGCACAGTACTCTGTGCTAACGATGCTGTTATATCAGTCACTGGTGATGACAACAGCTCCATTACTACTGAACTCCAAATTAGCTTCCTGAAACTTGAATCTTGGTTCTCACAAAACAAGCTTCTATTAAATCACAAAAAAAACAAGAGTCTGCTCTTCTCCACACCCCATAGCAAAACAAGCATTTGTCAATGCCGAATGTTTGCTTGCTGGCATTGGCATTGGTAGTGTAGGAGATACAGAGCTGCATAATAGGAACGGCAGCGAAGCATTGAACTGAAGCCAACCCCACCACCACCCTGCAGAGACTGACAGGCATTGGGGTTTGCCTTTGGGTCATCAGGCATAACGGCCACGCCATTTCACCACACCCTACCCTGCAGACACTGACAAGTGTCACGATGTGCCTTGGGGTCTTTGGCCCTTATGCGCACCCCATTCCATCAGGAAATATGGTGAGATGAGTGCGGTATAGGAGAATGGGGTGAACTCTGGGGCTGAAGAGTCCAAGGCACACCTCAATGCCTCTCACTGGCTGCAGGGTATGGAATGGTATGAGCATTATGGGCGAGAATCCCAAGTCACACCCCTGATGCCTGTCATTCTCTACAAGGTGGGGCGTTATGGTCAGAAACCCTAACGCCTCAGGCATTCATTGGTATTTTCACTCCAAATTTTCAAACATGTTTTTTTGTGACCCCCACCTCATGAACAGTGGCAATATCAGTTTGTTAGCTAAAAGCTGCTTTTGCACAGCAACTATGGCATTTAGCACCACAGGTGCAAAAACATATTCTGAACAGGATGTGAAAAATGACAGCTATACTGTTCATGGGGAGGTGTAAAAATGGCAATGTTGAAAATCTGTAGTGAAAATATTAAAAACACTGGTGAAGTCACGAGCATGCATAGAAACTGTGCAATGCACACCAGTAATGTTATTAGTTTGGGGATTTTTTACAGCAGATTGTCAACACAGGCATTTTGGGACCTCCGATCATAAACAGCGTCATTGTGATTCCCTTTATCTGTCCCGAACAATGATTTCCCACAGCAACCATGCATTTCTGTGCTGAAAGTGTGAAAACACATTTCAGCCATGTTGTGAAAAATGACAGCTGTACTACTCTTAAGGAAGTGTGGAAAAATGCCACTGGTGAAAATCTGGACTGAAAATATTACAGATTCATGAACTTATGAGGGTGCGTGGAAACTGCACAATGCTCACTCATAACACAGTCATTTTATGGACTTTTGTCACCAAATTTTTAACATAGCCATTTCAAGACCTCTGCTCATGAACACTGTCACTGTGATTTTCTTAATCTGTCCCAAACATTGCTTTCACACGCTGAAGCTGGAAGGCTGTTTTGGGGGGAATCCTGGAGCCGATGGGGGATTGGGCACCCCTGTCGACCATAACAGTTTTTGCCATGCTGGGGTGAGCTCCCAGCACGGCATTTAGAAAGCTTTTTTTAGGGAGGGGGCATGGAGCCAATAGGGGATTGGGCACCCCTGTCAGCCATACAGTATGTGCTTGGGGGAAGCATATGAGCACGCAATGTTCATGCGTGCGTGTGGAGGGGGGAACGCTACTCACTGAAGTAGAGCTCTCCCTATCAACTGTATGGCACTGCATTTTCAACTGCTGTCATAGACTGCCACAGCATTTATTGGAGAACTGCGGCCATGCCTGCAAACACATTGACTGAATTGGGAGACAGGTGACACACCTCTGAAAACTCATGATGGCACTATGTTTCTTGCACATGCATGCAAGCAAACATAAATAGATACCCACCACTCATACATAACCAAAAGGGTGAGTTACTAGAACAAGTAACAAAGTTCAAATATCTAGGCATGACCTTCAACAACATATTAAACTTCTCCAGCCATATAGACTCTGTAATCAGGACTGCAAGCATAAAACTTGGTGTTCTGTACTGACACAGGCATTCGTTGACACCTGATGCTCTCAAACTTGCCTCAAGTAGTTCGATACTGTCAACTATTGATTACAGGCTGCCAATCTATGGGGCTGGCACAAAAGCCACTCTTAATAGGGGTAGCACACTCCTTAATAAGGCCTGCCATCTAACTCTGGGGGCTACTCCTGATACCCACACTTGTTGGCTCTACACTGATACTGGGTGGCTCCCACTAAATCTTAGAGTGCAACACCAAAGTAGCCTACTACTAAAAAAAGTACTCCTTGGATTCACCTCCCCCTCTCTGGACAGACAATTTAAGCTGGTGGTACCAACAAAATCAACTAGAAGCGTGGCTACTGACAGGTTGGTGACCCCTTTCAAAAAGACGAACTTGCCCAGAATTCCATACTGTAGCAAGGACTGAAATAGCACAATGAGCTCCCTGCTTACCTCACTGCCACACCCAGGATCAGTACTTTCAAATATGGGCTCAGATCCTTTCTTGGCACTAAAAGGACATGTACCTGCCCACGATAATGAGACAAGACCTCATCCTCCCACATCATACTGCTTCACAACACATTCCCCCCTCCTCCACCTCTCACTCACAGATGATGCCCACTTTTGGCTGATAACCCTACTATACCGACCATTCTCACCTTTAATAATGCCATGCATGGCTGACCACCCTACCGCTAACCGTTCTAGGTTGACCCACTATATAACTAACCCCATTATTTAGCCTTGCCAACCTTCCATATTAGCCCCTCTTTCCTGTTAAATTACTGACTATCTTGTTGTATTTGTCTCAGTATTATATTACTGCCTCTGTATATGACGTATATTAGCCTCAACTATATTTTTTTTACTTACCTATGTAAATGTCTCAATGTCTTTTCTGCATACCTTGTTTTATTGTATTTGTATGTGCAACACTGACTTGGAACCTTTGAAAATGAGTCCTTGACTCAAAGGTGTTAAATCCCAAACAGAAATAAATAAATAATGTGTTATGACATAATGCAGTATCCCTATTTGCTATCTGAATTAAATCTTGAATTCAAAAGTAGTAATATGGGAGCCAGAGGCCACCCACTACAGCTCCAGAATAAAATATTTAAAACAAACAAAAGGAAGGCCTTTTTCACACAGAGGGTGATCACACAAAGGAATTAACTGCCCCTGGAAATTATTATCAGTAGAAATAAGACTCAGTTTAAAAATGGGTTGGATAACAGACTTCCGGTGAGCGCACCGACTGAATGGCTGCCTGATCTAAACACTCCAGCCTGCCATGAATAGGAACAGCCACAATCAGAAAGATATCAGAACCATCCAGTGATGAAACCTGCAGCAATTACAGCTTCGATGTCATCCAGGCATAAAAATAAGGAAACATCAGGGGCACAGCAGTTAAAACAGCACAAAATGTTGTTGGACTTTGCCCAGCAGGCCACAGCCTATGCACCGTCTATATTGCTGAAGCAGGAGACTGAAACAGAGGAGATGGAGGAACAAGACTACACGATAACCTCTAAACAATTATGTGACACTTTGCAAAAAATGAACGCTACTTTGGAGAGATTGGAGGCTAAAGCTAACGAAGACTGAGAGAAAATAGAACTTACTGTGCAGAAAGTGGAACAGATTGAGAGGACTTTGAATGACTATACAACAACTACGGATGTGCATAATGCTGCTTTACTAGATCTGCACAAGAGAGGGCTGTTACTGGAGGCGAAATTAGATGAACTTGAAAACCAGAATAGAAGAAATAATATCTGAATTCATGGACTACCTGAGGGGACAGATACTAGCCCAGTGCCACAATTTATGGAATCCTTTCTGCAAGAGATTCTGGGCTGGCCAGCTGATAAGCCATTAAACATCATTCGTGCTCATCGCTCACTGATACCTAAGCCACAGGACCCAAAAGCTAGACCCAGGTCCCTGGTAATTGCATTCCTAGATTATCACATAAAGGAGGAGATCCTGAGGATGACATGGTCCAGAAAGGAAATTGTTTTCGGGGACACTCGTTTATACTTTGAGCAGGACTACTCCCCCCAGTTACTAATTCAGCATAGAAAATTATTACCTATAGTGCGTCAACTGCAACAAAAGGGGGTTAAAGCAGTTATTGAATACCCTGCAAGACTAAAAGTGATTAATGAGAATAATGTAAAACGATTCACAGATATACAGGCTGCACAAAAATTCCTGACCTCGATAGGGATACAGATTCCAGAAGGGGCAGCACAACAGAGTGAACACTTGTTAGAAAGGGCCTGGCAACAAGGGGGAACAAAAAGAAAAGAGATGCATGACAGCTCAGGGACTTCCACTATGTGGGACTCACTGACAGCATGAGGAGAACTAAATGTTGCAGGTTCTGCACAAGAAGGAGAACAGAATGAAGAACTGGGAGAGGCTTCGGAGCAAAGGATTTCGATCATGTAATTAGTGACCTGAGGGACAGAGAACATTGGGCAGATACCCGGTTGTGAGTGAACACAAGGGAATGGCAAAATAATTGCTGCAGAGAGTTAAAGTAACACCCGCTGAAGCGGGTAAAGGGAGGAATGGATCCGAAGGAAATAAATGAAATGAAAGGGAGGGGGGATTCTCACCCTTCTCTTTGCATATAAAAGCTGGGGATCAACAAGATCATTAGTAGATCCTAAAGCTCGAGTATAACTGGAGCAATGAAGCTGTGGGGACTAGAATAAGATTTTTTTGGGGGGTAACATCCTGAAGGTTACAGGATATCAACGGATTTGACATCACAAAATGGTAAAGCACCAAACAGGAAAGTAGTGGGAGATGGAGAGGAGGTAGGATGTGGTAGGAAGGGGAAAGGGTCCACAGAAGGGGAGGAAAATAGTTGTGGGGCTGCAAATACAAGAGAATAATAAGAATTATGAATATATATTGAAGGAACCAAATGGCAGAGACAATAATCAAAGAGAAAATATAACAAGCAACAAGAGAGCCGAGGTGCATTTAGGATTGAGAGGGTAAAGAAGAGTATGA
This sequence comes from Neoceratodus forsteri, assembly GCA_016271365.2. Classification (NCBI taxonomy): domain Eukaryota; kingdom Metazoa; phylum Chordata; order Ceratodontiformes; family Ceratodontidae; genus Neoceratodus; species Neoceratodus forsteri. The sequence continues at coordinate 649,411,981 of CM057450.1, read as the reverse complement.
TGGATATTTTACCACATAGAATAGGGGACTAAGGGGAGGAAGAGTGACAAGGGGGGGCCTCAGGCGGATCAAAGGGGAAAGAAAACTGGATCATTAAACTCACGGCAATGGGGGAAGGGGTTTAAAGGTCAACCAGGTACATCAGTTATGTTGGGGAGGGGACCTTCCAGTGACAGGGGAGTTCTTTCTCATTTTGGGGCATGATATATAGCTCACAAAGTGCCTGGACCACACAGCGAAGGTGCTTAAGACCTGCCCTTCTGGTTAAGGGGCTGTTAGTGGCCCATAACCAGGTGGAAGGCCCACAGTGTTGGGATCACCCAACCACACCCCTAACATCAGGGGATTCATAGAGGGTGGCTAAGAGGGCAACTACATCTTGAAGTCAAGGAGGTTGATCAACGAGTTAAAAGTTACTGGTTTAGAGTTGAATTATATCAATTTGTTGAGTTAATGGTTCTATGTTATATGTTAGAAACAATGCATAGATTGAATACAAATTATACTTTGAAAGTGAGTCCCCATCCCTGGAAGTATATTAGTAAGCTGTACCTAACACAGGGGAATGAAAATGACTAACTTAAAGATAGTTTCCTTAAATGTGAGGGGTATTAACAACCTGGTAAAAAGGGCTAAAATATTACAAGACTTAAAAAGATGAGGAGCCACAATAGCCTTCCTCCAGGAAACACATCTGACAGCCCAAGAGCATTTGAAATAGAGAAGGACATGAGTAGGAAGTGTATATGCTTCACACTATAATGACAACCCGCACCGTAGGGGAGTTGCGATCTTGATAAAAAGAGATGTCCCACTAAAAATTTTAAAGGTCAGAACAGATACAGAAGGAAGATTTGTCCAGATACAAGGAAACTATAGAGGTCAAGATTGCACCCTAGTAAACATATATGAACCAAATGAAGAAGTTCCACGGTTGGCATTTCTAGAGACAGTAATAAAAGAAGCAGTCATGGATGCACAAAGTATGGTTATCATTGAAGGAGACTTCAATGAAGTCATTAATCTGGGAGTAGATAGATCTGGGAAAACCTCAGTAGGGATAACAAGAACCGGGAAATTAGTTTATAGATTGGGCCAAGAATTAGGGCTGACAGAGTGTTGGAGGTTCCTGCACCCTAGGGAACGAGACTATACCTATTACTCCCAAAGACATAGTGCCTATTCTAGGATAGATTTCTTCCTAATTTCCACGAATTGGGTGCATAAAGTAGAACAGTGTTGCATAGGATCAATAGTGATCTCTGACCATGCCCCAGTCTCCCTTCATGTTTCGATGGCCCAATAGTGACACAATCTAGCTGGAGACTCAGTGTGAGCCTCCTTACCAGAGAAGATTTTAAAGAGTTAATAAAGAACATAATACAGCAATCTGAGCTAGAAAACCCGGAAGGGGACATGAAGGAGGGAATGAGATGGGATGCTCTTAAATACAGTCTTAGAGGGGAGATAATAAAATACGCATTTAAAGTAAAAAGAGAGAGAGAATGCAGCAGAGGGTACAGCTGGAACAAAAAATCTGTCAGCTCGAATCTACCCATCAGGTGAACTAAGACCCTATAGTTAAGCAAGATCTAGATAAAGCCAAACATGAGTTAAACAAGATATTAGGCACCCAAACTGAAGGGCAACTATGGTATTCTAGACAGAAATACTATGAACAGGATAACAGAGCCGGGAGATTTTAGCATGGCAACTTAGACAGGAAAGGGCAAGCAGAGCAGTGATTCATTTGCAGGGGGAAGACAATGAACAGACCATTACCTCCCCAGTGGAAATAGTGCAAAGATTTGGAAAATATTATGCAAACTTATACAGAGCAGATAATTTTCCAGGACACAAGGAGGCTGTAGAAACTTTTTGAATGGCCTTAAAATACCTACATTGCTAGAAGTGATGAGGAAGGAGCTGAACACCCCAATCACCACCCAAGAAATCATGAACAAAATAAAAAAGCTAAAGAATGGTAAGGCACCAGGGCTAGATGGATTTGGAGCCGAGTTTTATAAAGAATTTAAGACCCAGATGGTGAGCCTTTTATTAGGGGCCTATAATGAGATACTGACAGAGGGGGACCCAGTGCCACCATCATGGATTCTGGCCCAGATTTCGGTAATTCCAGAACCAGGTAAAAAGTCAGAGCTATGTAGTTCATATTGCCCCATATCTTTGTTGCCAGTGAATTTAAAAATGTTTACAGGCATTTTGGCAGATAGATTGCAAAATTGTATCTCCAGTCTGGTCCACTCAGACCAGACAGGATTTACCTCTGGAAGATATTTACAAGATAACATATAGCGTCTCTTGAATATATTCACAGCACAAGAAGTTCAATGGCCCTACAGTTAGCAATCAGCATGGATGCAGAGAAGGCCTTTGACAGGGTGGATTGGCACTTTATGTCATCCACCCTGTCAAGGTTTGGGCTGGGAGAACAGTTTGTTTTGTCCATTGCCGCACTGTACCATAAGCCCGAAGCCAGAGTCAGGGTAAACAGTATGCTTTCTAACCATCTGCCTCTCATGAGAGGCACTAGGCAGGGGTGCCCCTTATCACCACTATTATTTGCCTTAACTCTGGAGCCGATGGTAATCTGGATACGAGACAACCCACATATTAATGGCATTTGGGCATGGGAAGTAGAACACAAAGCAGTGCTTTATGCAGATGATTCTCTTTTCTTCTTAAGAGAGCCACAGGACTCCTTACCTCATCTGTTAAATGCATTAGAGAAATTTGGCTCCCTGGCAGGCTACAAAATTAACTTAACTAAATCGGAGGGGTGGTGGTGAGTGGTACCCTTAATAAGCAATTACGAGAAATATTCCCATTCACCTGGGCAAAAAAAACACATTTAAATACCTAGGAACACAGTTGTCTGTGGATACGTCTAAACTGTAACACAACAATTTCCTAAAGTTTCTCCAGACCCTTAGATCCGACTTTGCCAGATGGAAACTCCTACCTCACTCCCTGTATGGTAAAATACAGATCATTAAAATGAACGTATTACCTAGGTTATTTTTATTTCAGACACTCCCTATCCAAGTACATCCAAAGTTCTGGACCCAGATCACAAAAGAGATATCTAAATTTATATGGGGGGGGGGGCACGACCAAGGATAGCTCTGGGTACTTTGATGAAGCCAAGGGAGAAAGGAGGCTTAGGCCTACCATACATGTATCATTATTACCTGGCCGCACAGGGGGCTCTGCTAATCACGTGGACTAAACAACGGGCTGGATCGTGGTGGTACTGTATTGAAAATGAATCCGTTCCTAACAGTAAAATATGGACTTACCCAACCTGCTGAAGTGACCCACATAATTGGTGGCTAATCTCTAATCCTTGGGTAAAACAATCCGTATATGTTCTTCTTAAATTTAGGAAAAAAACTAATACCCCGAATACTTTGGGTCCCTTGTCTTTGATCAGACACATGTCCAACTTTGTGCCCCCAAGGTTAGATCAGGGATATGTCTACTGGGAACAAAAGGGTATTACTACTTTCAAACAACTAGTAGAGGGAGGCCTATGCTTGGCATACGCCACGCAGAAGGAATGTTTTGCCTTATGTAAGGAAGATTTTTATAGATATCTCCAGATTCGACACTTTATTAATACTGGAGATAATCTTCAAAAAATCAATAGAGAGCTGACCTCCCTGGAACAATTTTGGTGGGACTCCAAAAGAATTAAAGCTAAGTTGCCCTACCTCTCCATCCTGTACAAGATACTTATCGAAAAAAAGGAAACTCCTGGGTTAGAAGATATCAGAAAGAGGTGGGAGATGGAACTACAGGAGACAATACAGAAGGAGACTGGGAGCGTCGCTTACAGAGAGGATGGCAGGTAACCTCAGCCATAACATGGCGAGAATTTAACTGGAAAATCTTAACCCGCTACTTTCGTACCCCAATGATTAGCAAACACTTTAATCCTCAAGCATCCTCGGCATGTTGGCGGGTATGTGGGGAGACACAGAGTACTCATTACCATATTTTCTGGGGATGTGTGAAAATACAGAGATTTTGGTCTCAAGTCCAGGGGGTTATGACCCAAATAGCAGGAGTGATAATACCACACACGTTTCAAGACCTAGTACTAGGAATGCCAACCATCTCCTCACAAAAAAGGAGAAATGTGGGAGTTGCTTCAGATACCGCGACTTGTCACACTAAAATGCATCACAACTAAATGGTTACAGCAAGAACTCCCAACTCTTCATTTATGGATTTCTAAAGTGGAGGAAATGGAAAGATTAGAGAATATAACATACACTATCCAGCTAAGAAAAGATAGATTCCTGGAAATCTGGAAACCTTGGTACTGCTGGAAAGAGGGCTTAGAGGAAGGAGGAGGAGGAAAGGAGACAGGAGCATAAGAAGGGAGGATGTTATAGGAAGTGCAGAGGAGAGTTAAAAGAAAGGGAACAAAATAAGAAGAGAGAGGCGATCAGCTGGAAGATAACGGCTTACAGAGATAGGAGAGTTGGTGGGGGAAACAGGGATGGAGACACACACATAAAGATATACATATGTACCAGTATCAGTATATACAGTATATAAAACACTTTCAATATAAGATTGTAACATCAATTACAGTGCATTGATATGAAGTAAAAGAGTTGATGGTTTGTTTTTTTTTCTCTTTCTTTTTTCCTTCTCTTTCTTCTCCTTTGGGGGGGGGAAGGAGGAGGGGAGACAGAGAGAAAAAATAAAAGAGGTGTTTTTCTTTTGTGATCAGAAGGGTTAAATTAAAATATTCACATGTTAATAAGGAAAGCAGTGGATTGAGAAAGTAAAACTCCCATGAGAAAAGTGATAACATCAAGAGGAGGAATTGAAACGGATTTGAACACTAGACTGGGACATTCTCATGGGCCACATTATGAAGAACTGAAACTACCAACTAAACGCCTTGGGCATAATAATGTGATCCCATAAATGGGCTTTACTGCTGGATCAGAGAACTGATTAGTTTATATAAAATAGAAGAGGTAGAATGATAGATGATAAGAAATGAGGAGGAAATAAATAAGAAAATGGATTGAATTTAATGTATATATGTCTTTAAAAGATGTCTGTTGGAACTGAATGTAAAAATGGGATGGACATGAACAAAATATCAGAAGTTAAAAAAATAGGTTGGATAACCATATTCTTGAGGGGAAACAACGTAGTATACTATGGATGACAGATGGGAGCTTCTCATGGGCCACTGACCCCTTTCTTCTTAAGACCTTAGTATACTATAGGAAGGTCATGGGTTCTAGTCCTACACCAGGAATGTAGGCAACTAGCCAATACTGACACTGTAGTGCTCTATTACGGGACATTACACTGTTGAGAAACAAATTTTGGTTTAGCGTACCTTTCCCGCTACCCATATGTAAATAAATTATGTGCAATATTCTGTTCCTAGCAATGTGCAATGTTTTATATTAACTACATTTTCTAAGATGCCTTTCTTTGCTCTGACTTTGTCAGGTGTTATCGAACCAGTATACTGATAACTGTGTGTACATTGGGGCCTATCATGGTTCTCGATAAATTTAGGGCCTTAGAACCATCAATTCACTGGGGGGGGGGGCAAAACTGTTATGACAGCTCTGCTTGGAGGCGATGGGCTTGATGGACCTCTTAGCTGGTTGGTGAGAAGGTGGAATGAAGGGCCTACTGGGGGGCTTGAAGCTAGAGGAGATGGTCTGGCTTGGGAATCTAGCCTGTTGATGTGGATTGTGAGGGAAGTGGAGCAATGGGCCTCCTGGTCTGTCTGGTGGGGAGGGTTTGGAGAGAAAGTCATACTGGTGGGGCTGGGGGTTTGTGCTGTGGAGGGAGGGGAGCATTGTGGAAGTAATGTTGCCTGTCAACATTGTGTGCTTGGGGAGGGCTTAGAGTTGAAGCCAGGCTTGCTGGTCTGGCATTAGGATCTGACCTGAATATGACGGGGGGGGGGGGCTTGGATCAATGGACCTCCTAGTTGGTTGGTGGGAAGATGTAGAGAACACACATATGAAGAAGCCAGCAGAGGAAGGCCATTTGGTATATCAATTCTTCTCGTATTGCAGGGTCCACAGCTTGAGCTAATGTCCTTGCCTTTCCTCCCCATTCCTCCCACCCTCCCTACCTGTGATCTTTACCTTCCCCCTATGCCTATCCCAGCCTCTCATAAAGCTGCCCACTGTTTTCAATGATATGACCTCTTCCAGATGCACATTCCAAGTATCCACTACCCTCTCTGTGAAAAAGTGCTTCCAGACCTCCCACTTAAACCTCCCACTCTCAGCTTAAGACTGTGACCCCTTGTGTTATGGCTGCCACTCAGCTTGAAGAGACTCTCTTTATCAACCTTTTTTTATCCCTTTCAAGTACTTGAAGGTCCCAATCATGTCCTCTCTCTCTCCTGTCTTCCAGGGAGTACATCTTCAGTGCCCTCAACCTCTCCTCATATGCCTTACCCTGCTGACCGGCTATCATTTTTTGTAGCCCTCCTCTGGACCTTCTCCAGCAGGTTAATGTCCTTTTTGAGGTGTGGGCGCCAGTACTGAACTCCATACTCTAGATGTGGCCTTACCAGTGACCTGTACAAGGGCAGTATAACCTCCTCTCAGCAACTACTGATCCCCCTAGATATGCATCTGAGCATCTTGTTTGCCTTTGCTGCTGCTTTCTTGCAATGTATGGAATGCTTCAGGTCACTAGTGATCATAACGCCAAGGTATTTCTCCTCCTCTGACACAGATTCTCGGACTCCACCCAGGTAGTACTCTCTCTTGCGATTCTTGTCTATAATATGCATAACTTTGCATTTCTTGGCATTGAAGCCAAGCTGCCAGATCCTGGACCACCTACCCAGCTTTTCCAGATCTTCCTGTAGATCCTGTTTCCCTTCAGCAGTGTCCACTCTCCCACAGAGCTTGGTGTCATCCATGAACAGACACATTTTGCCCTTAATGCGCTCCCCAATGTCATTAATGAAGTCACTGAACAACACAGTCTGGTTCTATGTGATAACAGCAAAAGCCTAAAGGCTATCGCCATTATCGTGAAGTCACAGTGCCAAAAATCTTTTCCGGCACTGTGACACCCTAGCACACAAGAAAATGGCGTCGGTAACTTATTTTTAATGTTTTCTGTAGAGGGGCTGCCCACACCCCTCCCCCACGCAGGGGGTTAAGCCCCCCACACCCCCCTACTAAAGCATTCTCAACTCCAGAGGGGTGCATGTTGGGGGAGTGAAAACATTAAAAAAAACAAGGTTCGGGCCAGGCTCAACAAAATCATACCATAGCCCAGACCCGAACCCCATAACCTGCCAACCAGTGCCGGCAACCCACCAACCTTGCCATGGGGTTGACTCAGCAATCACCACAGCACAACCCCCTCACATCCCCTCCTGTGCACGCTCGTTCCCCTCACCCGTATGCATACATATAGCGTCAGGAAGTCGCTATATTCACCCACCCCCCCATCCAGCCGCCCTACCCTACCTAGCCATCCTTGAAATGTGCTGGGGAAGGGGTCGCCATTATTGTTGGAGCCCTTTCCCCAGTGTCTACATCAGAGACTACCCATGGGCCCAGCACTGAGCCCTGTGGGGCACCACTGGTTATCTCTCTAGTGCCAGATAACTCTCCCCCCACAACCACCCAGGTGGGCCAAGCAGTCCTTATCTGCCATCAAATTCTGTTTCACCCTCTGGGTTATGTCCCTCAGCCAGTTTTTCCACCCATCTGGCCATCTTTTCCCTAACCCCGAGATCCACCAACTTCCTGTTCAACCTTTTGTGGGGCACAGAGTCAAAGGCCTTGCTGAAATCAAGATAGAGGACATCTACCACTTGGCCCCTGTCTACTGTCTTAGTGACACAGTCAAAGAAGTCAATCAGATTTGTTTGATACAATTTCCCCCCATGAACCCATGCTGCCTCGCATCTTGAAGAACATGCTCCTCTAGATATTCCACCAACCTTTCCTTTAGTATGGTCTCCATGAGCTTGCCTACAATGGAGGTCAGACTGACTGGTCTGTAATTCCCTGGGTCATCCTTGGCACTGCCTTTGTTGAGGGGCACTACATGTGCTGTTCTCCAGTCCTGTGGTAGGATGCCTGACTCTAGTGAACTATTAAATATGTATGTCTGTGGCCCTGTCAGCTCCTCAGCCAGTTCCTTTAGTACCCTTGGATGTACTCTATCCAGGCATGGTGATTTGTCCACATTCAGTGCCAGCAGCCCCTTCCTCACTTTACCCTCTTCTATCACTACATCAGTGTTCCCCTCCTCCCAGCTCCTCTTTTCCCTCCTTAAGGCACTCATCCATCCTTCTCTCTGGTGAAAATGGAACAGAAGTATTCATTTAGTATCTCTGCTCCCCCCCCCCATTATCCTCCACCCACTCCACTCTTTTCTTAAGCCTAACAATCCCTTCTTTCTTGTCCCTTTTCTCACTTATATAGCGAAAGAAAGCCTTTCCCACCTTCTTAATTCCTTCAGCTGCCTGCAGCTCCTTCTGTGCCTTTGCTCACCGGACTGCCTTACTTGCCTCACTAGCCAGCCTTGGGTAATTTTCCCTATCCACCTTTCTCTTAGTCTTCTTGAATTTTCTATAGGCTAACCACTTTTCTCTTACTACCTGGGAAACCCCAGAACTAAACCAGCTGGGTGCTTTGGCCCTTGTGTTCTTCCCCATGAGCCTAACACACTCCTCTGGGGGACTTTGTACAATCGGACCATGCGCCTATCATCTGCACGATACAGTCACAAACGCCTTGCAAAAGAACGCGTTCTTGAGAATAAATATTTCATTACTTAGAGATAAGGCAACAAGGAATTGAATAATTAATAACGATCACTCAGGCAATGGCAGAAAACGATAATCAGGGAACTACTGAAGCTATACTTTGGGATACGATTAAGGCCATGGTAAGGGGGAAATTTATAGCTATCTCTGGGCACCAGAAAAAACAGAGAGTGGAAAAAAGGCTTGCATTGGAGGCTAGAATAGAGACCCTAAAGGAAATGCAGAAAGTGCAACACTGTAAGGCCCGATCTCGAGAGCTTGCTACCCTCAAGAAACAGTTAAATGCAATTTTGGACTATGCCATAGAGCAGAAACTAATGTTTCTCCGGCATAAATACTATGATGGAGGGCTGGGGTTCACAAAGCTTATTGCAGCCCAATTGAGAGCCCGCAAAGTAAAATCCACCATTACTAAAACAAGGCACCCAGCCACGAATGTTATTAAAAATGAAATACATACCATTGGAGAGGCATTTCACTGCTATTATTCTAAGCTTTACCGGGAAAACGGAAACCCCTCAATAGAGAAAATTAGGGAATTTTTAACGCCCCTTGAGCTCCCCACTTTATCAGGAGAGCAGGGAAAGCAGCTATTGGCCCCTATAACGAGCCAAGAGGTGACACCTGTAGTAGGAGCATTAAAATTGGGTAAATGCCCAGGATCGGACGGGCTACCAGGGGAATTTTACAAGACCTTCAGTACAACAGTAGTTACTATTCTCACGAGGTTATTTTCCTCTGTAGCCATGCATGAGGGGGAGACACCCCCCTCTTGGAAAGAGGCAATAATATCAGTGATACCTAAGGAAGGGAAGGACTTAACACACTGTTCATCCTATAGGCCAATATCCATTTTAAACACTGATTACAAAATATTGGCTACTCTATTGGCCAGGTGTCTGGCTCAAATTGCACCAGCCACAATAAACATGGATCAGTGTGATTTTGTCCCAGGGTGACAAGCTCAAGACAATGGGAGACGTACAGTCTATATAATAGAGCAAGTCAAACTTCAGAAAATCCCAACAGTCCTATTGGGGTTGGACGTGGAAAAGGCCTTCGATAAGGTGACCTGGAGCTATCTAAAAGAAGTACTGATGAAATTTAACTTCCCAATTCAATTTATAGATACCATATTCAAATTCTATAGTAGTCCCGTTGAGTACATAAGAACAAATGGCCACATATCAGAGAGCTTCGTTTTATATAGGGGCACTAGGCAGGGCTGCCCCCTCTCACCGTTGCTTTTTGCTTATTACATAGGACCGCTAGCCCAAAGTTTGAGACAGACTATGGACGTGGGGGGTGTATCTATGGGAAGGGTTGAACAGAAATTAGCACTATTTGCAGATGACATTTTAGTATACCTAACCAACCCGGAAGTATCTTTGAGGGCCCTCTTCATGAAGATACAACAATTTACTGAGATTTCGGGATTCTCACTGAATATGCATAAGTCAGAGGCTTTAACATTCAATTACATGCCAACCTTAACGCTTAAGAAACAATACCCATTTAGGTGGGATAACGATAACATAAGGTATCTAGGAATTCAAATTTCAAGTGACCCAGATAGATTATCTACCCTGAATTATGACCCCCTGATTGCAAAAGTAAAGCAGGATTTGAGGAGATGGTCTCTACTTCCATCCTCGTTTTACACCCGAATTATAGCTTTAAAAATCAATGTTCTACCAAGATTTTTATATCTATTCCAATGCGTACCTGGCTTGACAGCTAGAGAACTCCTATCCTGGCAAAAGCCACTAAATGCCTATCTCTGGAACCGTAAGAGACACAGAGTTGGCTTCTTGAAATTGACCCTCCCCAAGGATTTGGGGGGAGTGGCACTCCCCTCACTTCGTAATTACTGGTTGGCAGCACAGATGTGACTAGCCTTGCTATGGGGCAACAAAACTTATCAAGCTAGATGGAGGCAGATTGATTTAGAGAGGTCTATAGGGGCTCCCCTCCTGGCCTGTTTATTTTCCCCGGCCCAGCTCAGGGAGGCCATTCAATTAATTCCTAAGGCCACAGCTTCTATCCTTAGGGCCTGGCAAATGGGTACAAAACATAAGATAATCCAGCAGTACTGCTGGAAATATAAGTTTTTTTATTTCAAATCCAGAATTTAACAACTCATGGTACAAAAAACAAGCAGTAAAAGGGCTTAAAGCTCCATGACAGATGTTGCGGGGAACAGGTGTATTGAGCTTTGAGGAAGCTCAGTTAAAATATAATTGGTCAAATAATGACAGGCTATTTTACTATCAAATAAGAGATTACATAACTACCCAGATTAGATGCAGTGAAAAGGACATTACTCTACTGGAGGATGACACCCCCTTCAGGCAAATATGATCAACACAAAATAATATACAAGTACTTAACCCGCACGGAGCGCAGGCTATGACCTCGACACAAACAAAATGGAAACAGGAATTGACCCACAAAATATCAGTTAAAGACTGGAATAAGGTGTGGAGGGGTACTTGGGACACCACCTCATCCCCCCTGTGGCGAGAATTTATATGGAAGGTGAGAGTGAGGTTTTTCCTTGGTCCCCTTGGTCATGGCCACATGGAGTCTGGGAAGCTCAACTTAATGCTGGAGAAAATGTGGTGAACCAAAAGCCACACATAGGCACATCTTTGTAGATTGCCCCAAAATAGCTAGCTTCTGGTATCAGGTAAGGATACATATAAAGGAGATGCTAGATATCCAGACTGATATTGGGATTACCAGCTTGATGCTGGGAATCCCTCCAGTAGAAATAAAAGACAAAGGAAAGATTTACTTGGGGGCAATATTGTTGGGAGCGGCTTATAAAGCTATAACCAAAAAATGGTTACAGCCAATATCCCCACGAATTCCAGAATGGAAAGCTTTAGTATTGAAAATTCAACATAATGAACAGATATCTTTTGGGCTACAGGACCGGAGGGAGACCTACATAACGAGATGGACTAGGTGGGAGTTATATCAAGAAAAGATTGAATAAATCTCCGTCAGCTAAGTAGCAGTAAGAAGGAAACATATACGGAACTGCCAGACTTAAGCATGAATATGCAAAGAAGACCTAATTATTGAAATAAACTGACCTAGTAGACAATGAATAATATTAAGAATTAAATAGTAAAGTGGAATCCGTCTTGTATTTGATGCCAAAGTTTTAAGATGTGTTAACTCTGGTTATTTTTGCCTGATCTAAGCACAATGTTGGATTTTTCAACTATGATAAGATATGTATGAAGTGTGCTTGTTTAACAGAATGAAAGAAATAAAACAAGTATAAAAAAAACCACACATCTGTGGCAACTAGTATTCCTTCCTTAATGATGAACCACCTTTGGTCTACCTTTGGTTTGGCTACCAGAGTTCAAACATTACCAGCCAGCTGCCAACCTGCCCATGGAAGTGATTTTTGAATCTTTAAAAATTATGGACACTAAAAAATATTGATTACCCGAATGGTTGGCATTCCCCTAACCTTCGAATAGCAGTTGGACAATGTTCACCTTAGCAGTGTCTTATCATGAAATTGGCCTTCAAACTGTTTTGCCATGTTAACACGAATGTACTAGTTGTCTTGATAGTCTTCACAGTCCAAAGCCTTAAGTTAGCATGTCTGTATCACAAACTATTTAAATCAGAAGCCTAAGACAGCAGTTTTCATAGCAGTCTTATCAGTCTGGATGATGATCAAGAACTGTTTTTTAGCAGTATACCTTACTATTTATGAATGCTTCATAGCAGTCTGGATGATGGTCAAGGACTGCTTTTTAGCAGTATACTTTACTGCTTATGCATGATTCATGTATATTCAAGGTTACGATTACTGCTACTGAAGGGATATGTAAGGTTAAAAATATTGCTTAGGACTAGGCTTTTACTGTTAAGTGACATTTAACATTACAACTCACTCAACAGTCCCATCCCAGTCAGAAGCAATATTGTTAACTATAATCGCATCCCAGTCTGATGCAGAATTTATAAACACAAATATGTAGTCATTTGTTGGCTTGGAAAGTATGGAGTACATTTTACCTTCAACTTGTACACAAATAGTGTCCAAAAACCTGTATCATGACGCAGCCTTATCTTGTGAAATGTTGCCTAATGTCCATATAAATAATCCATCGATAATAAACAAAAGTGTTTTGCCTGATTTCAGCACCATGATGGCAGATCTTGTGATCACTTATTTATGGCTAGAATGATACATTTTGCAACTGGAATTCTTCATTGAGCAAGAAATGCCATTATCAGGCAGTAATCCATACCTCAAAGTGGCTTTGCATCTCCCAAGAAATTATCCAGTATTAAGAAAATCAAACAGTGCTCACCTACTGTATCCAAAGTCATGGTAAGTCCATGCATAAATCCTATGTTCTCATTCCCTTCTCAGTGTTCTTGAAGGATGTTAAAAATTGCCTGTTTTAAGGGTGTTATCTGAGACCTCAATCTGTCAAAATGCAGAAGTGTGAATAAGGGAATGGACAAAATATAACACTTCAGAACTAAACTGGACATTAGGTTATTTTGTCAGTCTCTCACTTCTATATCTGCATAGAAATTTCCTGCATGTTACCTAAAATGTGTTACATAGAGCCCATGGTATCCTGCTAATCTGTACATCCTTATTACTGTAAGTAAATGATTACACAGTGTGCATATCTTTGTTCAAGAGCAATGATATTGATGTTCCAGATCTCCCATTTTTTTGTCATTGAACGTGCACATGGGGCTTCTGCAGTAATTTGACAGAATTCCCCTTCAACTCTGGCACAAACAGTCTCTCCTGGTTCCTAACACTTACCATCTTTCACCCTGATTTTGGTGCTCTTCCATGTGTCTCTGCTTGGAACAACTAATTGTTGTCACTGCATCATCTGGCATATTTTTGGTATCCTGTGATATGGGGCACTAGCGAATAGGCACCTGCTGAAAAGCTGACCCACTTTTGGCTAGTGCCCCAACAGTGGGGGTGTGGGGTAGGTGACCAGATGGGGGTTGTCACTAAAAGGCAACAGTATATAGTGTGGGTATACGAGTCTGGGGGGGTGGGAATTAGCCCAATTGACTTGGGGTGGGCTGGTATGTGAGGGGTGGTGCCACAGTGTTCGAGCAAGCTGGCATCATGGCATGGTGGGATAGGTGCTGGTTTGGGGTGGTGAGGATACAGGGTTTGGGACCAGGCAATGGTGGTTTTTGTTGTGCCCATACCAAGACAGTGTTTTTTAAATTTGTTTTCAACTTGCACTAATTCAACATGCACCCCTGAGTTGAGAATTTAAAGCGGGGGGTGCAGCACCCCTGCATACAACAAAATAACAAGATTTTGTGCAGTTGGTTTGGTTTGGCAGGGATTCCACATCACCAAAATGTCTAATTTTGGTACCCTTGCATGTGCCCCTCTGCTTGGAACTAGTAGTGGGCAAAGTGACAGAACTTTGCTACACAGAGTAATCCACACATTTTACCCATTTTGCTGAGTGAAATGTGAAATTTCGTCCATGGAGCAAAAAATGTTCACCTGTGGAATGGCAACATTTCACCTGCAGAAAAGTGACATTTCACCTTGGTAAGCAAAATTTTGCTTTCTGCAGGTGAAATTTCTCGTTGTAAGGTGAAATTTCACCAAATACATGACATTTTGTGGATTACTCCGTGTGGCGAAATTGGCTAGTTCGCCGTCACTTCGCCAGCACAGTTTAAATTTGCTGCATCCCTACTTGGAACAGTTAATTGTTATCAGTGCATCATCTGACTGACTTTTCAATGGATCCACTATCTGACGCCAGAAAGATTTTTCAATGGATTCACCACCCTCTGTTTAAAAGACTTCCTGATGCACCTCTTAAACCTCCTACTTGTAAGTGGCAGATTTTGTTGTTCAAGTTTTTTTTTATTTTTCAAGTACATAACATACAAACATTTTGTAGGATGCCATACAGTGCATCATTACATTCAATGCAGGAGCCCTGGTTAACACTTCTTATTTATCTTACCTCCTCCATGCTTCCAACAGATGCCTGATGCAAGGGGGCTGTAGGTGTAAATGCATTGGCTACCTTCGGTGATTGTTACTGTAGGTTAATAGACAAAAGGAGCAAGAAAAAATTACACCCTACCTGTTTTGGCCTGGAGTATCATCTTTAAGAGGTGATTCTCAAAGTGCTACTCCTGGAGTCAGCAGGGGGGTACCATACAGGATAGGCCTGTATTGAATCAGACAGCAAATACACACAATGTAACTGAAGGCAGGCTAAGATTCGGTACAGTGCTATATAAGAATGAAACTAGATGCATAATCTAGACCGTCAATCATTGCAAGAAATACATTTGAGGTGTCAATCCTTCCTTGTTCTGATGAGAGATGGGTAGGGGGGGATGATGGGGTTGTATTCTCTTGTACAACGTATCCCTTCCCTAGGTTTCAGCAGGGAGAAAATTGGGTACCAGAAAAGTGGTATAGACTAATAAAGTATTAGCCATCACGTGCAACATTCTTGCCAGCTTGGCTATTTGAATTAAGGATATAGCTATCTCATTCATAGTGGGGATTTTACTTGTCCTCCATTGACAGAGGAAAAGCCACTTAACCACCATGCTCAGGATCGAAGTTCATATCTTCTCTTGAGAGTTGAAGTGAGATGTGGAGGTGTGTAAGCCTAGCAAAACATCACTTTGGGGAGGAGGGGAGAGGCTTCTTCAGGATTTTACTGCCCAGTGTACATATGGCCCTCCATAGAGGTTTGATCAATGGACAATCTCAGAGGATATGAAAGAAGTCACCCCAGTGGAGGTTACATCTCCAACATCTATCCTCCTGAATGAGCTTGACTTTATGCAAAACTGCTGGAGTTTTGTGCCATGATTGGAGAATTTTATTTTGGATTAGTGCACTTCTTGGATTGGAATAAGCTTTGTGTGTGAGCCTCCAGTAGGCTCCCTGTTCTTGCTCCGTCATTTGTATTTTTAAGGAAGCCTTCGATTTAACCTTAGCCTCCTGCTACTGGGAGCGAATGTGGGTTCAGAAGGCTGTGTATATGGTGCTGGTCTGTCCCCTTTTGAGGGATAGCCAATTTGTAAGTGGAGAAAGAGGCTTCTTTTTAGGGCTTTTCTGGCTGTAATCAGAGATGGCACCTCTGATTTGTAAGTCTTTCCAGAATCCTTGGGGTGGGAGAGTAAAACAGGAACAAAGACTTTCAAATGTATCCTCCGTGGTAGGTTTAGGTGCCAGCAAATCTTGGATATGCAGCACTTCTGCCTCTTCCCATTTGGACCACCCGATTGGTAACTTATCCACTGTAATATTTCTGTTACCCCAAAGTGGGGTTAAGCCAAGAGGGGATGGGCTGATGTTCAGTTTTTTGTGAAGCTTTCCCCAATATATTATGGCAGGGCCTATTGTGGTGTGTATCAGTGACACTCAGGGAGGAGTGTTGTATAGCAAAAGGGACAATTGTGACAATGAACAGTACTCCAGCTCCATGCCAAGCCACTGAGGGGATTCAGGAGTTGGGTCAGTGAGCCAGTTAAGTATATAAGAAGCTTGAAAAGCCCATTTGTACCCATCAAACCGTGGCAGGCCCCAACCCCCTAGGGACCAATGAGCCCACATCTTATTCCTGCTGTACCTGGGCTTTTTACCATCCCATAGGAGGGACCGCACTAATTTATGAATGTTGTTATACCATTCCTGGGGCAGTTGTAAGGGAAGATAGGAGAGACCGTATAGGATCTTGGGGGAGGTAATCATTTTTATGGCTGAGACTTTGCCTGCTAAAGTTAATTGTAGGGGTTTCCATCTGTCCATCTATGTGCTGATAGCAGAGAGCAGGGGCTTTAAGTTTGTTTCCCAAATTTTGGAGAGATTGAGGTTATCAAGATCCCTAGGTATGTGATACCCTTAGGTGCCCAGCTGAGATTAAGTTGTGAGACCATGTTGCCAGTGCAATGACTGTTCAGGGAGTACTTCTATTTTGGATTCATTTAGGCATAGTCCTGAATATAGAATGAATTTAGATAGTATTTCAAGTGGGGGGGTTGGAACTTTTAAGATTTGCCAGTGGAAGCAGCAGATTGTCTGCGTACATCAAAGTGGAATATTCCCACCACACACTGCCACCCCTTGGATATGGCAGTTTTGTCTTATGGCTTCCACTAAGGGCTCTACGGCCCACACAAAGAGTAGGGAAGAGAGGGGGAAGCCTTGGTTGGTGCCCCTTCCAAGTAGAAATGGGAGTGACAGGGTGGTATTGGTCAGCTCCTTAGCCGCTAGAGAGTTATATATGGCCTCAGTCCACACCTGGAACTGTTGCCCAAAGCCCATGGTTTGCAGAAGCTGCTGGACAAAGTCCCATTCCAGGGAATCAAATGCCTTTTCAAAGTCAATTGCTACTGCTGCTGCTGCTGGTGTGGGGAGCGATTTGGCCATGTGTATCAGGTTGATCAGGGATCTGATGTCATCCGTGCTGTACCTCCTTTTTACAAATCCCATCTGTGAAAGGTGAACGAGAGCAGATAGAAGTGGATTCAGTCTTGCAGCAAGGAGTTTGGCCAGGACTTAGCCATCTGCATTCAGCAGTGAGATGGGTCTGTAACTGGAAGCAAGAGTGGGGGGCTCACCTTTCTTGGGGAGGACAGTGATGACATCCTCACAAAAGAAAGGAGGGAGAATACCATCAGCTACGGCCTTGGTGTATACCTGATAGAGGATCAGGGTGATTGTCTGGTGTAGGATTTGCCAGATTTCCAAGGGGAATCCATCACCTCCAGGAGTCTTACAGCATTCAGTGATGTGAGTTAGTTCCAATTCTTTAGAAGTAAGTGGAGCATACAAGGCCTGAGCTTGTTGAGGGGAGAGTTTGGGAAGATTGAGGTCTGTGAGAAAGGAGATGACCCCTTCAGGGTTAGGGATACTGGAGGAGGTATACAGGGAAGAATAAAAATCAGCCATTATACCATTGACGTTCTCAGTTGTGGTATGGACCATCCCCTGAGTGACCGCTAGCACGGCAATGTGCCTGTCTGCCTGCTGTTTCCTGAGACGGTAAACCAGGACCTCCCCCCCTTTGTCTCCTGCCTTCCACTACTTGTGTCTAAGTCTCAGGATGGAGACTTCCACTTTCCTGGTCAGAAGCTCATTAACCTTCAGCCATAGGGTGACTACCTCCCGTCCGGCAGAGGAAAGCAAGGAGGGGTTATGCTGCTTTTTAAAATTATTATCTGCCTCCTTCAGTTGTTTTTCCAGATCTAGGAGTTCCTATTCCCTTTTTTTTCCTTCTTTTATGGGCATAACCCATGATGGATCCCCTCAGCTTGACTTTAAAAACTTCCCACATGTTACCTGCTGAGGTGTCGGCTATAGGGTTCTCTTGGGAGAATCTGCTGGCCTCAATCTGTTACCAGGGGGCAAAGTCAGGGTCTCAGCAGGAGGGAATCAAGTCTCCAAGCAGGAGAGGAGTAGGTAGAGGGGCTCCAGGTGAATGAAAGTTGGATTGGGGCATGGTCCGAAATTAGAATGGGATGGATGGATGCATCAAGGGTCACTTCTGTGATCTCTGGGGAGGTAAGCCAGAAATCTATTTAACTTTGGAAGTCATGGACTGGGGAATGGAAGAAATAATCCCTATCCCTAGGGTGAATGGTCCACCAGATATCAGAAAGAGCCATGTCCTCTCGTAGCTGGGTAAGAGCTTTTAGACCTTTTATATGTGGTTCCATGTTGGTGGGACTTTTATCGATTAGCAGTTCGAGAGTAAGATTAAAATTTCCACCCAAAATGATTGGGGAGCTGTCTTTCGTGAGCTCTCTGATCTGGTGGGCTATCACATGACTGGAGCATCTTCATTCAGACCATATATATTTCCCAGCACCAGGGACCCTTCGGGGGTGTTCACCTTTGCCAGCACCCACCTTCCCTCAGGATCACTTAGTGATTTTGATATGGTCCAACAGTTTGTTTTTTTTTTATGAACAAGGATAGCCACCACTTTCTTTTTCGTGCTGGCTGAAGCATGAATCACCTTTCCTACCCATTCCCTATATAACCTCTCATCATCTATCCAGCTTAGTTTAGTCTCCTGAAGGAAGGCCAGGTCAGAGCACAGTCTCTTTAGAGGTGTTAGGATTTGTTTCCTCTTCATAGGGGTGTTTAATCCTCGCACGTTCCATGAGATTGCAGTAATATCATTCATCGTAAGATTGAGGCAAGGGACTATATGATCAGATAACTAGCAGAAACTCTGAGACCGCGCTCTAGTGACTGCCCCCCAACTTCCCATTGGCCATGAGTGGAAAGAGAGCAAACAATGACCATCTAATCTGTATAATCATAGCATGGATTACTACCATTCTTAAACAAATAGTGTGCATAAAGCAGAGAACACAAACAAACAGATGTGACATTCTTCACCTATTTACAGTTGTAGGTGAGAAACAAGCTTGGGGAAACAGAAGTGTAATAGTGGCCACAGGTGTATGGCAACAGCCTTCCTTTGTACCCTGGGTGCTAGGAAGAAGTCAGTTATCATATCTTTTAGGGTTCTTGCCAGGGTGATGTGTACCCCCAGGCCTGGGGTAGGTGTGATGCTGACTGAAAGAAGGTCAGCACTCTTGCTTCAAAGGGGCTAATAGAGAGGTCTCATGCTACACAACCTGCACACTGCAACTTCTCCGCAGAGCACAGGGGAGCAAAATTTAACTAAAATGTTTATATGGAACATAGAATTTTTTGAGTAAGTTGTGACCCATCCAGGAACCGATGTAAACCTGAGTACATTGGGGGGTCAGGGTGGAGGTATGAGGACATGACAGAGCCCAAGGTCAGACGACTGTCTGAGACCCCGCAGCCCTTGAGTGTTCAGCCCCAAAATAACAAATAAATGCTGTTTTTGGGGTGAAGTGGGAACTGTCTCCAAAAGGCTGCTCATCTGAGCTTTTTAAACTACAGACAATAACTTTGAAACATTATGGAAACGATATGCTGCAGGGTGGAGTAAGGGGGACACATGCCTTGCATTAGCCGGGCACAGAGAACATCCTTGTCAGCGTTTGATATACCTAGGTCAGACTGGACATCGGATGACGAGGGGGGGTCATCAATAAGAAGTATAGAGAAATTTCCAGTTCTTGACCCCCACCTTAGGATCCCTCCCAGTATAGGAGAAATGGGGCAAAGGAACAACATGCATTGGGGAACAGAGGCAATTACTAGCAGTCCCGGAGGGTGGTTGTGGGGGCTGAACTTGAGAGCAGGCCCTGTCCTGGCCTTGGTCTGTAGTAGCATTTGGACCATGCATGGCCCACCCCTGAGTTCCCCCTTGGTCTGTCCATAAAAACCCCACCAAAGACCAGGGGCCATTGTAAAAGTAGAATGGAAGAAACACAACCAATACAATGAGGTGAAATAAGTACTACTTGTCTGATCTGTCCAGTTGAACATTCTTGCAAAGCTGGTGCAGTGAATCAGCCTAGTGAAGATGCTGGTGGGCTCCTGAGGTTGGTCTGCAACTTGCAGGGTGATGCCTTCAGCTGTATTGGGGATCCTGGAGTTGTCACTCCTCTGGCCTGTGGATTAAGGGAGATCATGTTGCTCCATGCAGCAGGAGGAGAGTCAGGACGTCTTCTCGGTGGGCTAGAGTCCAAGATCGGTGCATCGGAAGTCTTCAGATGCTGCTCTGAAGTGACTGGGCAAATGGCCATGAATCTGTTTTCCGTAGGGAAATCCCTGAGTGGGTTTGTAGGGGTCTGGTTCATGCCCTGTTCTGACGAGCTCTCTAGACAGGTCCTCTCTGTGGGGCGTTCCTTCTTTCCATTCCACCAAGAGGCCTGGCATTTTCTTTCGCAATGGGAGGGGAGTTTACAGGAGTCATCCAGTCCACCCTGCCATTCTGAAATTCTGTGTGTCTGGGGGGGGGGGGGTCACATGTTGAGACTTTCTGTGTTCCCTCAGAGGCCGCAGGAGCATGGTTAGGTGGACAGTCTGTATCTGGACAGGTTGAGTGCAACAACTCCATGAGAGGGTCTGGGTTAGAGAAGAGCTTTGGAACCCCGTTATGTTAGACTCTCATGGTGGCAGGGTAGCAGAGAGAAAAGGAAATTCCAAGTCTGTGCATGAGGTGTTGGGCCTCTGTGTAAGCCTGACATTTATCTGAGAGCACCTTAGAATAATCAGGGTAAATGTTAATTCTATGATTTTGCCAGTACAGCTGCTGGAGGTCTCTAGATTTTGCCAGGATCATTTCTTTTTCTCTATAGTGCAAGAATCTGACAATAGTTGGCCGAGAGTTTGTCCGAAGGTTTCAGCATGGGTGCAAGAGTACGGTGGGCCCGCTCCATGTGTAGTGTACAGTCTGGATTAAGATGAAGGAGTTCAGATAGGGCCCTTTGTAGAAATTGTTCTGTATTTTGGCTTTTGGACCACTCCAGGAAGCCTAGGAACAGGAGGTTGTTCCTACACCCCTGATTCTCTGCCATCTATTTTATCTTGCAGCCTGAGAATCATATACTGCTGCTCTCGGAGCATCGCAGTGTGTTCCTGCAACCAGTTCTCCATGATGGCTATGCGACCCTCTCTATGAAGCATTTAGTGGTCCAGCGATTGCAATACTCGGCTGTATGATTGGAAGCTAGTGTGACCTGGGCCATTTGATTAAGAAGCTGGCTAAACATAGCTTCTACTGATGTATGGTCCCATGAAATTGTTGACTGAGGCTGCTGCGCCATGATATATTACTAGACCCCAATGACATGCACAAAATGAGGTCCTCCTCCTTGCTGGAAGATGATGCTTTCCAGGAAATTTTCAGATATCCTTGTTCCACACCAGTAAGTAGATGCGGTGTGTTCTTCTTAGGTTCCTGGAGAGGGATAGATTCAGGAGAGAGGTGAGGAGGCACTTCTTTATGGAAAGGATGTTCACAAACTGGAACGCACTACTGGCTGAGGTGGTAGCATGTAACAGAGTGGAATGCTTCAAGAAGGAGTGGGACAGGGCAAAATGGGGGCAGCTGCTGAACAGGGAGCTAGCTGCAATCTCGAGCAGCCTAGATAGACCGGGATGGTCTTTTGCTGCTGGCAACTTTCGTATGACCCATATGTGTTTTTAATGGCTCATTAATGGTGCTGAATTCCAGCATGACTCATATGCACCGGAAGATTGCAGATTTCAAAATAACAACCAGTGAATATATATATATATACATATATATTTTTTTTTTTAAATACCAAGCGCTATTTTGAAATCAGCATTCACGAGGGAGTTTGCCTCTCACCTGCATGTTTAAGAAACAACCTGCCATATCATTATATGTAACAAACCCGTCATCTTGCTGAATGCACTGGTAGCCTCACATCTTGTGCAGTTAGTGTGAGGTTAACAGCTAGTTTTGCACAGAGTAGTGTCCAACAGTCTCTACCTGTTCCTACAGCCTTACTGCCTTGAAGCCTTCTACTATTAAATCTCATAAGTAAGCAAGATCTGATTTGGTAAGTGGATACTGTAACAGGGTGCTACCTGTTATTATTATACAGACCCTGGAAATAAAGAATAGAGAGTCATATTTGCCATTTCTTATCCCCATAGCCTTTTCTTTGCTGCCTCTTTTCAAAATGACCCACTTGCTGTGCACATTGGACTAGAAACTACCTCCCATCTTGGAGATATGTAAAATGCACATGGCGCACTAGAGTTTAAA
This sequence comes from Neoceratodus forsteri, assembly GCA_016271365.2. Taxonomy (NCBI): domain Eukaryota; kingdom Metazoa; phylum Chordata; order Ceratodontiformes; family Ceratodontidae; genus Neoceratodus; species Neoceratodus forsteri. Next base: position 649,389,454 of record CM057450.1, on the reverse strand, counting down.
AAAAGCCCAGAATAAAGGGCTGATGAATGACATGTGTCATGCTGAAAATACTTCTCCCAAGTGGGAGATAATCTTTTAACACATACAGTGCTTTGATTTGATCCCATAGTGTTCCCAGTATTTAAAAAGAATTAAAACACTGGTGTGACAGCCCCAGGGAGGTCGTAACTGGGGCCGCCTGTAAAATAAAGCATATTTGGGCAAAAAGGGCCAAATAAAAAGCCCCTGCATGTTAAGGCATGAGATAATATGGAAACTCCCCCTATTATGTCATGGCCAATGGGAACCACCCCACAGAGAGTGATATAACCCCTAGGGCTATAAATAGGGCTAATCACTAGGGGAGAAGAGTAAAGTTGAGTCAGTTTGTGTACTGACAGTGAAGGAGAAGAACCTGTGTTGTGTGCTGAGTATTTCACACAGATATTTCGGAAAAGTGTAAGAAAGATATTACACTCAGGTATTGGCTGAAGTTAAGCCACAGGCTCTATGAGCGAAGTAGAGACCTGGAGATTTCTTTTGTTACTAGACTCATTTTGATGATTTTCTTTCTTATATATTTTGGACCATTAAATGAATAAAATGATAGGCACAACCTTGTGTCTTTTATGCACCTGATCTCTGCCTATTGTGTCATTTTGTATCCCACAATGCTTACAGATACCTCTAACACACATCAGGTGGGGACAAGACTGAAACAGTTCTCCTTTACAGGCCACAAAATACACAAATCAAGTTGCTACACATTACAATGGAGTGGGTACCTTGTTATGAGCTGCACACCTGACAGGGCAGTTAGGTAATTAAATAGAACCTGCCTGCCCCATCAGTCAGGGAATCCAGAGTTGGGGTGTCCTGGATTTAGGGAATTCTGGCATGACCTGAAAGGGAAGAACAGAGAAGGTTGAGAAAACAAAAAGGGCCAGATGTCCTAAAAGAGAGATGGGGGGGGGGGAGGGTAAACAAAGATACTTATCTGATTGGTATATAGTCTGGCAAGACCTGTAGAAATGAATAAAAAAAAGAGATTACTATGAGGAACATACAGCAGCAACAGAGAGAGACAGCATGTGTGATGAGGAGCAGTGAGGGCCTGGGTGTCCATGACCAAAATGTGTACTAAATAACTAAAAACAAAGGGGTATGGTACAGCACATAAGTAAAGGAATGGGAGTTTTAGAGGAAAAACTACACTTAAAGTCATAGTAAGGAAAACATAGAGAGGAAATAAAAACAGACAGATAAGAAAATAATAAAGAGATATTGAGGGCTTAGCAAAACCCCCTTAGGGCCACAAGCTGGCCTGCTGGTGACCAGCAGATTTAAGTAGTAGCCCTAAAGGGCTAGTGGGGGTGCTCTTGAGGTAGTGGTCCCTGCATCATTTAAAAAGACACTGGTGGTTCAGGGGTCTTGAGTTGTTCCAGGAAGCCAGTGTTTTAAAAGTATAACCCTGGTGGTGCAGTGGGCCAGCTCCTTCATGGCTAGTGGGAAATAGTGTTTTTTTTTTGTTGTTCTGTTTAACCTTTCCTTGACATCTCGGGGGAGGGAGTGTCCCTGGGCCCTGACTGTATGTAGCAGACAGGTATGCTGGTCAGAAACCTGCCAATCAAAAATGCTGTGGCTGTTGCTATTTAGCCATCAGTTTAGTGCTACTGCATTAGAGTGACAATGCTGGCAGACCCTTTTTCAATGCCCAGTCCCAGCCTGTATGGAGTTCAGGCTTTAACCTACTCCATGTGGGTTGGAAAGAAGATGGAAATATGCCTTCCTCTACCAGTCAGCTACAAGGCAGCCCCCCCCAAGGTGCTGGTTAAGAGGGTCTGGAGTAGGGGATGGTTAAGAGGGTCCAGAGGGGTAGAGAACCAGCAGTAGGTGGCAGAAACTGCCAGCTAAGCCACATGATGGCTGATTGCAAATGCCCTTAGGGGCCTGATATAAAGGGACTTAGAGACCAGCCACACAGAATAGGGGCCACAAAGGAAAAACCGCACTGCAGCCAAAGGCCAATGCCTGAAGTGGGTTTAAAAGTAGTGGTGGGAGGCAGGCAAAGAGGAATATCTGGGCTCTAAGAAGTCATGGAAATGGCAAGAACTGCATACAGTAGAGCTGCATGGTGGCTAATGTCAGAGAACCACGGGCTACTAAAGGATTGGGGGAGGAAAAGAACAGTATAAGGGCCAGGACAGACTATAATTAAAAATACAGAGCAGTAAGTAGAAAGAGCCCTGATGAGCTATAAATAAAAATTTATGCAATGGGGTTGACATAAATGGAATGTATATAAATGTAGTATCTTACAGAATGGCCACTCTCTCCCCATCCCACCAGCATGGCCATTCTCCCCACCCCATTAAACCAGAACAGCCACTCTCACCACCCTATCTTACCAGCACACCCACTGTCCCATCTCAGCAGCATGACCAATGTCCGCACCCCACTACAATGGGCACTCTCCCACCCTGACCCACTATCACTGCCAGTCTTTCCACCACACTAGAATGGTCACTCCCCACTCTGACCATCAAACATGGAGAGTCTCACAACCCAACCAGACATAGGCAGTCCTGCCCCACCAGCAAGGCAGCCCCCTCACCCCATGAAACCCACAGCAACTGTGTGCCCATACAGCCAACACAGACAGTCCCCCTACTGCATCAAATGCACATAGCCACCCATGGATCTGTAGGTTTGGACAAGTCAGATGATCCCTTAAAAACACCTGCAAACATGTGTTTGGGTAAACAGAAATGACTGCATCCCTAGAGCAAGTCTGCATTCGGGGCGGGCTCACATCCTGTATGTCCCTGAACAAGCCAGAGTGTTTCTGCTGCTTGCCCCAGAATAAGTTTGGGGGAGTGGAGTGGTTGTGTTCCTGAGCAAGTCTGAGGGGCTCTGCTTGTTTCCACAGTGCAAGTTTGCAGGGATCACACTCTGTGCAGTGTAGACAATATATGATGTGACATCACACACCTACAACTTAGTCTGAGGTCTTCATAGCTGTTCAAGGATCAGCCCCTCCCTCTCAACTTGGTTAGTGCATCATGCAGCTCCACCGCTCAACTTGCCATTCTCCATGCAAAAATCAAGAGACCTTCGGACTTGTTCAAGGACACATAGTGCCCAAAGCTCTCCCTCCTGCAAAATCTGAGGGCCTGTGTTGCTTTCATTTTCCACACACAGAAAATGTGGGGAATGGGGAGAAGTTTCTTTTAAATACTGACCAGGGGCAAGTTGGGAGAAAAGTTTGCACTGATGTATCTTTGAACCAAGTTTGAGGGACTGTCTTTATCTGTGTGTCCCACTGCAAGATCGTGGGTAACATTAATTTTCCCCAACTTGCTCTTGGGATAGAATCATAGACCCTCAGACATTGTCAGAGACACATCAACTCCCTTCTTCTGCAACTTGCCCCTGGCTACCCCCTTCTACTCAAACTCTGGGAATACAAAAAGCAACAAGAGAGCCTCAGATTTGTTTAGGACGTAAGCCTCCCAACCCACCCCACAAAAAAAGGAACGTCTGCGTTACATCTCTGACTTTTTCAAATGAAGGCATTTTCCAGACAACATTCACTATTAATTCATACAGGCACAGCCAGGTTAAATTTTTTACCAGGGACAGCACCGGGGCTAATCTGCCAATGGCAGGTGTGTTTTCTATACTGGTTTGTGGTTTCCTGACTGCCTTTTAAAACAACAACTGTTTTATTTATTTCAGCCTCTACACTGGCTAAATGGCACACCAGGGACAACACTGGCTAGGCAGAAACTTCCAAAATAGTATCAGCATGCCTGGAAATTACCCAAGGATAAGTGAGGGTCAAATGGACATGGGGCTTTCAAGCCATAAGACTGACACTGCTGAACAGATCTACTAGGGGAACTGTAAAACCAGTTTCCAATACCTTGACTAGTGGCAGATGCCCTTACACTCAACCACCCAACACTGAAGAGGTGTGGTACACATTCAACTTTGGCTTCATAATGGAGAGACAGCACAAGTTTCAAAAGTAAATAAAATCCAGAGCACTCAAAAATGGATCAGATACAGATTATGTGCTGCTTAATCAAATCAACTCCAAAGACTGCATGTGAAAACCACCTCAGATTTCATTCCTATGCCTTAACTGGAGGCAAAATAGAATCAGACTCTAAACTGGAAATTCTGAAAATCTGAGGCACTGACAAAATGGATTTCAAAGAATTCAAGCACACCAGCTGAATAGTAGTGTGGGTACCCATCTGAGCTCCTGATGCCTGTGACCTCTGCCTGCTGTGACCTCTTCCTGCACCCTCATTTGCTCCTCAAGTGGCCTCCAGGATGTCCCCAGGGTTTGGTTCAAAACTTCTGGCAACCAAGCATTTAGTGTTTCTGGGCTGACCCTGTGGAATGTGCTTCCATTTGCAGTGGGAGAGGCCCCCTCAATTGGTGTCTTTAAGCAGAGGCTTCATGCCCACCTCTTCTGTCAGGCTTACTGAATAAGCTGTTTTACCTTTTATTATATTATAGCTAACTGTATATGCAATTCAATTTGTAGAGCACTGATTTTTACTTCCCTGCTGCTGTTATAGTTGTGTTTTGTATTTTATGTGTTTTTTCTTGTCATTCATGGTGCCCAGAGCCTTTGGGATTAGGTGCCTTAGAAATAAAATTGCCTTGCCTAGGGAAGGGAAATGAACTGGATTTCAGGATGCCAGCTATCAGTAATAATAATTAAATTGGGTCATCCATTAGCACCAAGAAGTTTGTAGAAAAAGAAGAAAAAATGGATGTACACCACTGTATAAATCTTTTTAGTTTTTATTTATAAATTGTGTCTTCTTATAGGTAAAAGGCAACAGTTTTGTGGTAAAAGCCACTTCATCAGGCCCAAGCTGTGTTGCTGTTATAAAAATCATAATAAACTTTTAGAATACATTGGTCTTAATTACCAGATGTAACAAGGCTATCTATACATGCTAGTCAATTACTATATGCTGTGTAATAATATTAACCTATCGTTTCACAAAAAATATCCCATCTTATTTCAGATTTAAAAATATTCTCAGTACCAAACATTCATAAATAAATCAAAAAACATTGGTATTGCTGTCCCAATAAGTCCATATAATTGTTTCAAACTAAAAAAAAAAATGTGTGTGTATGTATGTATATATATATATATATATATACCTTCAGTTTAATTTGTGAGTTAAAGGTGTTCAGCTTAAATCAAATCCCTAAAAGAAAAAAGCCATGTTTAACTTTGTTGTTTGTAAATTAATTGCTATAACAAGTAACTGTATCTTGTTTACTTACAATACATTTTAAACAAAGCTTGTAGTCTTCAGTATTTCATTTAGCCTTGTTTGTTCTAACTGCACTGAAAAAAATAAAGCGTTCTGTTTTAATCTAAGCATATATGTAAATGACAGTAACTTTTTCAAAATCTTTTCTATACCTGCAAATATCAATTAGCCTGGGGGCTGTACCAAATCTCACTTTGTTGATCAAATTGAACGTAGCTTTCTATGGAACTTTGGTAAATCTATAGTCAGTCTAAAGGGGTCTAATTTTGTGGTGGGGGAGAAACATAAACCTTTTTTTAAAAGTTGTTCCTCTTGTAAAGTAAGTATGCTTTGACTCAAATTAAAAACTACTGTCTTCTCCCCCTGTTCCTCCCTCCCTCCTCTCCCTCCATACTCCCCCCTGGTTCCATCTCTTCCTCTGTCTCCTCCTCCTCCTCCTCCTCCACCCCAATATGTCCATTATATTAAGCAAAAGCTTCTAAATAACAGGACTTTATTTTTGAAGAATTATAGAAATAGTAGAAATGATTATAAATTTATCTTTATAAAAGAAATATAGTTTGAGATTTTTTTATCTCTGTGGTGGTGGGAGGGGAGAAGTAGTAGTACTTCTCCAGGCTATACCATTTCCCCACTACTCTAAGCAGCTGCACCTTTCAATTAACATTCTCTTGCCCAGAGGCTACTTGGAGGTCTCGATCTGGCTAGCTTACTTCATTCTTGATGTATGTCTCTCCCCCCACCAGCTGCGAGATTTAAGCACAGAAATTAAAAACAATTATTCACATGAAAGGTTGAGTAAGGCAGACATAGTACGTAGGAGAACGATTCAAAGTAAGTGTTTCTTAAACTCCGATTTAAACAGTAAATTTAAAACATTTTCTAGAAGAAGCTTTATATGTGGATATATTTTTTATTTGCAGAGTGCTGAGATGCAAAGGTTGAGCAAATAATTACAGCCCTTAATGGGAGAGTAAAGACAAACAGCCATGTAAAACGCGTGGGTGATAACAGTAAGCTTTTAAAGCTAATATTCTTTTTGTAGCATGAAGAAGAAGGAGCTGCTGTTATAACTATACTTCTTTACTGGGGCTATATTGCCCTCCTTCACTTCCCTCCACCCTAAGCCCATTCTACTTTTAAAGGCACAGGATTTGACTGACAACAGGAACTCCCTGTTTGGAGGCAGGAAATGAGTGATCACAGAGCCACAAAAGACTCACCATCCTAGAAGGAAAAGACTAGCTCTCCATCCCTCCAGCAACTGGAGGTCTGACTCGGAGCAAGTAAGGAGACTACTGAGAAATATAGGAGCTTCTTGTCTCAGAACAGGAATATCAGGAGCTTAAAGAGCACAAAGGTAGTGAGTAAGTAGGGAGAAAAAAGTAAAAAACAAACAAACAGAGGAAAGAGTAAGTATTCCAAACAACAGTTAAGGGGCCAGAAGTAAGTCGTGATGGGAGTGATGCAGTGCAGTAGCTGTGGAGCAGCAGTCTTAAGGGAGATGTTCTGGAGGATGCGGTGTTGTCCCATCTGTAGGCACCTCTCTGGGCTGAGAGAGGAGGTTGCTCATCTCCAGGCTGAGTTGGCCAGGATTTGGGGGACCTTCTCTCTCACCCAGGGACCACCAGGGGCCAATGCCATTGCCTCAGAGGTTGCCAAGAAAGAGGAGCGGTTGGACCACAGTGGGCTCAAGGAGGATTAGGGTAGTGGAACAGAGGTGCATCCCTCCAGTTGTAACTCTCCACAGTTCATATGCCATTCTGGCAAAGTGTGGTTCCTCTATGGAGGTACCTGCAGTGGAGATCAAGTAGGATGCTGGGAACCTCCACAAAGGAGACATACAGGAGGGTGGCATGGGACCCCACAGGGGAAGGAAACAAGTCCTGGTGGGGAACTCCATTGTTAGGGGGGTAGAACTGGGGGAGAAAGGGGAGAGGGAGGTAAGGTGCCTGCCTGGCACCATGGCTTCGAGGGACAGGGAGAAAATCCTCAGGATTGCTAGAGCAGCTGCATGGGGGAGGGAGCTGGATGTCATTGTCCACCTAGGGACAAATGACCTGTCTGAGAAAGGTATCAGAGCAGTGCAGGAAGAGTTTGTGGAGTTGGGGAGGGGCCTTAGACAAGTAGTACGCACTGTAACCTTCTCGGAGGTACTGCCTGTCTATGGCATGGATGAGGCTAGGGTGTTCCACACCATGGGATTCAATCAGTGGTTGAAAAACTGGTGCAGAGCTCAAGGATTTGGCTTCATTGGGGACTGGAGGTCCACCTGGAGTGCTGCAGGCCTATACTGGCATGATGGTCTACATCTGTCCAGGAGGGGAACTAGGATCCTAGGTGATAGGTTTAAATGCTTCATTGTTAAGCATTTAAACTAGCCAAGGGGGGGAGGCATTGGAAAGGAGCAGGGAAATCCTAGCCCCCCCCAAAAAAAACCGCAGTAGGGAGTGAGGTAAACACCAAGATAGAGATGTCGATAGAGAGAAGGGCAGGGGTAAATGGAGAAAATGACAAAGGCAATAAGGACAGAGATGGGGCAAAAAGGGGTAAGGCCATCAAGAAATGGAGGGTAGTGAGAACCAATACCCATAGTCTGGGCAACAAGCTCCCTGAACTTGTGGCCTTGATGGAAGAGGGATGCCTGGATATCATAGCAGTCACAGAAACATGGTACACAGAGAACCATGACTGGGATGTTAACATACCAGGGTACACAACCTACAGGAGAGACAGGAAAGGTAAAAGAGAGGGAGGAGAAGCTTTCTATGTAAGGGAAGGGATAAAAGCAATGGAACAAAGGAGTAAACAGGGAGGAGAGGAGGCACTGTGGGTCACATTAGAGACTGGAAATGGCATCACAATCCACACAGGAGTTTTATACAGACCCCATGTCAGGGGGAGGGAATGGACATGGATATGATAGAAGGCATCCTTAGGATGGCAGAGATAGGGGAGATACTGTTGATGAGGGACCTGAATATGCCAGATGTTAACTGGAGCACCTTTGCTGCAGCCACATCCAAGAGCAGGGCCATTCTCGATGCCCTACAGGTGGCATGCCGAAGACAGCTAGTTTTCATAGGCCCCGGAACCGGGGGGGCGAGAGGGGCAGCCACCCCACCACATTTTTGTGCAGTGGAGATTGTGCCCCAGAGCTGACTGGTGTGACGTGGCGTCTAGGGTTTTGTTTTTTTCATTTTTGCACGTCCCAGCCAGCGGACCTGATTGAGATGGCAAACATATCTCTCAATCAGGTCCGCTTTAACAAATGAAGGCATGATGAAGGCATGACTACAGTTAGGGGCAGGTCGCGCGGGCTCTTTAAATGCCCGCAGATTTACTGGTGCTTTCCATTCCTTTCCCAACTTCCATCCAGATGTGGAGAAGAGATGTGGCCGACAGTGTGGTGGACTACTTCAGTGATGGATGGTCGAGACGTGGTACTCAACCAGGGGGCAGTGAGGCGAGCAAGCGGACTCGGAGCGACTACTACCAGCGGGCTAGCGGCATCTCAGTTGATTGTTTTGGTAGCTGCAACAGCAAGTTGGCGCCAGTGTGACTGTGGATCCATTGGGGGTGATGCTCTTGGAGTAGACAGTCATCAGTCGGAGTGAGAAGTGGGCAAGTGGCAGGAGCCTGAAAAGTAGGAAGCTGCTGCTGGAAGCTAGTCTGAGGAGCCTGAACTTCCCTGGTCATTGTGACTGACTGGAGTCTAGTGCTGGGAAGGAGAATCGACAGCGGCAGCGCAAGTTGAACTTTAGGGTAGCAGGTAAGCTAAGCAACAGCAACTACATTTATCATTCTCAGCTGTTTGGCTAGGTTGTTGGGGGATGAGTTGAGGGGGTAGGTAGTGCTGGTGCCACAATGCTGCCTGTGCTCACGACATTGTGCCATGCAACTGGTTCCTTCCATGCCATACACAAAACCCTGTGAGGAGTTGTTTAGTAGGCTACAGTAGACAACAAAGGTCAGAAATGAAAACCACGATTGTGACCACAAACATCAAGCAACCTTTGTTTACAGTATGACCTAGTCAGTGGGAAGGCTGTTCACCATGGCAAACAAGTTTTACTTTTGTGCATGGCAGTTTTTACTGGAGGTGCAATGCAGAGTTTTTTGCACACCAAAATTGTATCAGCACCAATAGCAATTATGTATGTGACCCTGTATTGACAATGGTACACCACAGTTTCTATTCCTAGCATTAAACAGCAGGAATCTACAGGAGGTAGGCTGTGCTCAGCCTGAAAACGAACAGTCCATTCAGTTGCCTTTCTGTCACAGTTCACCTTGCTATTTGGTCACAGCTGGAAAAAGAAAAAAACAGATATACATTTTAAATCAATTCAGAACTGATCCAGTGCTCTGCAACCATGTCATACAGCCTCACAAAATTATGTACAAATGAGGTTCAAACCTATCAGACATTCTAGTTGGTTCACAACTTTCAGTGATGTATTTGCAACAGAAAAATACACTATATTTTAGACAGCCTGGGAAGGGGGTGGGGCTACTGAGATGCCATTAAGGCAATCAACTCAGTAAATTCAGTCTGTCATTGGGTCAGATGTGGACTCTGGCAAAGTAATAGACAGACTGGATGGCATTCTAGGTTATCAGCTGATACATTTTATTTATCTATGTATCCTCTGTGAGTTCTCAGAGCATCAACATTCTGTGCAAACCACTGGCATGTTATTTTAATCACAGCACAGTTCTCCTCCAGCTACAATGTGCACATTGAACCCTCTGATATTAAAAAAAACTGAATTTTATTGCTAGCAAAACCTACCATAGCCTCCCCAAATTATGTACAAATGAGGTTCAAACCTATCAGACATTCTAGTTCACAGCTTTCGGCTAGCGAATAGGCAACAGATACTTGGCTGCCACTACTTCCCAAGGGGAACATTGCATGCGGAAGGTGCAAATTTTGCATTTTGATGGTCAAAGCCACTAAGTTTACAAGTATGAATGCTAACAATTTACGGTATTAGACTATATTCATACATTGTGACACTGCGAATGTCGTATCTGGCCACTGTGGATGTGGTGCATTTTATGTGATGAGAACTGGCAAGAATTTCAAAGTTAGAATCTGTGAATGTCTGAGGTCTATTTTGAGGCATGACCCCAATAATACAGTAGCAGAACATGGTGATAATCTGCCAGACCCCACAGGGCACACTTTCAAATGTTGACTTGGACAAAGTCTCTGTTGGTAAAAGGGGGTTGGGATTTAGAGAATAGATTAGTAAAAAGAGGGTGCATGGACAATATGCCTGGGGGCTTTATACCCCCCCAGCATTGAGGGAACATTTTGAAAATGCCCCCTTTACTAACAGAAGGTAATCTCGCTTGCCATGATATAACATGTACATCTATTTTCTTCTTCTTCTTCCAGCTTTGACTTTGACCAAGTAGCAAGGTGGAATGAGTCAAAGAAAACTGAATAGGAGTATCTGGGATCCGTGTGTTGGGTCTGAGAAGTAGATGGAAACTATATTCAGAAATTCATTATTCAAAGGAAAAGATAAGCTTTTCCAATAGAATGTTTTTTCAATAGAATGTCCCTCTTAAGTCTTAAACAGAATGGTTCATGAAAAAACTAGTAGCTCATATACAGAAGATTTTTGAACTCCTATGAAATGCATTATGTGTTAATGCATCTTTTGGTGGTTTATGGTTTGTTTGAATGTGTTGCACTTAGAAATTGCTCTACTGTCGCTTTAAATCTACTTATGCATAAATTGGACAGCTAACCATGAATCTGGGATTTTCCTGATGACGCTGCTGGGGCAGTGAAACTGGCTGAGTGCTTGTCGGACTGTCAACTTTATGCTATGCACTTTAATGTAGCACTTCAAATAAACAGTGCACTTACTTGCTGTTGGAGGTCTGGTGCTGTCTTTGTTTTGCAAGCTCTATTCCCAACATGCCTGCTTCAGAGAGTGACAGATGACCCCATCTAGATCATTAGCTCTTATTTGAGTTATTTTTCTACGAGGCCCTTCAACTCTGTATACAAGGCTAGAAATTGGCTCAAACCCAGCAGCCAAATGCTGGATGATTTTGCATCCATCCAGTAAAACGTTCCTTTAAGTAGCCCCAATAGCTTCCATTGGAAGAGGTAACATTTCAGTAGGTATGCTAGTAGGGTCTATAGAGTATTTGTGGCACCAGTGGATTTTACTGTTCACCAGCCCTGTATGGTAGTGGCTAAAAACTTTATTCCAACCCCTGGCATATGTCTTTATGCTTCCTCTGTCCTAAAGGAACAACATAGTTTCCTGATGGAATGGTAAATAGCGATAATATTGTGCATTTTTATGTTTGCTTGCACGCATGCGCAAGAAACATTATGCGGCAGCTTAGAAGAGAAACGGGATGTGGAGGTGCGGCAGTGTGGCGGCCAATACCAGCACTGCATTTGTGAGTTTGGTGTGCACCCACTGCAGGCCCAGTGTCCTGATGACACTGGTTCTGCAGAAGTGCCACCAACTTGAAAAGATTTGGCCGTTGCAATGAGGGTCCTCCTCGTCATTGCAGCATCAGCAATTCCACTGCAATGAGGGAGCAACCAGTCATTGCAAGGTGGTACCTTGCCTGGTGTAACAGTACCAGGAGCATGGTGGTTCTATACAGCAACCTCAGAGATGACAGGCATGCCCAATCCCCCTGTCAGCATGCCCCTGACCCCCTTCATTTGCTAATGGGGAGCACAGTGCCCATCTGCATAATGTCCCCACCCTCAAGTTTCTGTTGTATGCCGAGGGGGTGCCAATCCCCCTCAGCATCATGCGCCCCCAACAATCTTTCTTTGCCAATGGGGACCCAATTCCTATTGGCTTCAGTTCCCCCCTTCCCAGTTCAGTTTGCAGATGGGGGAGCCAACTCCCCATCAGCATAATGTTCCCACCCCCTTGATTTCTGCTGTGTGCCGAGGGGGTGCCCAATCCCCCTCGGCATCATGCGTCCCCCACCCATTTCTGTGCCGATGGGGTGCCCAATCCTCATCTGCTTCAGTCCCCCTCCCCACTAATGCAAGTGGTACACTGGGAGCCCACGCCAGTGTACCAAACACCTGTGAAAGAAGAAAACTGACCCACATAGTCTTTTTTTTGACCTGTAAAACAAGAAAACGGTCCCTCACAGTCTCTCCTGCCCCCTTCCCCAACCTGAGCCCACCCTCTGTGCACCCAGCCTCCCCACACCCCTCTCACTCCATACTTACCTCTGGAGCCCAGCATGATGATCTTCGGTTGACCGGTAACATGTCTGCACTCTTCAAAGCTGACCGCAAACTGAAGAAATGCCGCTAAGCTGTATAATGGCATAAATAGGGTTTTTTCAACTTTGGTGCATATCTTGGGCATTTTTGGAATTTTGGCACCAAATTTTCAGCATGGAGTTATTGGGACCCCTCCTCATGAATTCAGTCATTGTCATGGTGTTTGGTCCTGAAAGGTGATTTCACGGTCACTGTTTGGAATCACCTTTCAGGACCAATTAACGAAACAGTGCCACTGTTCATGAGATGGACTCTCAAAGCCTATGTTGCAAATCTGGTGAAAAAAATCAAAAATTACTGTTTTACGAGCGTGCATTGCGCAGTTTCCATGCAAGGTCATAACTTTGTGAATCTGTAATATTTTCACACCAGACAGATTTTCAACATTGGCATTTTTCCACACCTGATGAACAGTACAGCTGTCATTTTACACATCCTGGCTGAAATCTGTTTTTGCACTTCCGGCGCAAAATAGCATGGTCTCTGTGGGAAATCAGTTTTTAGGGACAGATTAAGAAAATGACATTGACACTGTTCTTGAGCAGAGGTCCTAAAAAACACTCCCAGTTAGGTATTTATGCTTGGGATCAGGAAAACTAGGCACAACTGTATGCATATGTGATTGTGATATATTTGATTAGAGCACCAGATTTTGAACCTGAGATCCAAGGTTCAAATCCACCATGGGCACTGACTGGGATGTGATCTTGGGAGAACTAAAGCAGGAGCCCACTGGAAGTGGAATGTTGTAATAAAGCTGAGGTAGTCTGAGTAAATAAGTTGGAATGGAAATATCTGGTGGTGGCAGTGGCATGTCTAGTGGAGTGTGTGAATGGACCTCTGTGGGACTGGCTACCTTGATGAGGTACAGAGGCTTGTCACAATGCAATATTGTCACCAAAAGCCAGTCTGTTAGTCTGACTCCTATTGGTGGTGGTAGCATGTCTAGTATGGAGTATGTTTGTACCTCTGTGTTGGTGGGGTGGTGGTGTGCTGGCATACAGCACAGAAAATGACGCTAGTGTCTGAGAGGGCATTGACTGTGCAGGAGGTGTAGCTCACCTTAACAGGTGTGGGTGGGTAGCAGTGGGGTCCAGTTGGTGTGCACCTCAGAAATTCCTGGCTACACCCCTGCTATAGAATGGAATTAACTGTTGCGTGCACATTATAACATGCTTGCCCTTGCTCCATCCTAGCTCCTTGCCTTTGCATCTGCAGTGCTGTGCTGCCTGCCCCGACACTAAAACGTAAACAAAAGAAATTGACACCTGCTTGTTAAATGCCTCTGCCAGCAGAGATGAGTTGCAAAGTGGTAAATTGGTAGAACTTAACACTGACTTCTTAGTTTTTTTAATTCTGTTCATTCAGGGCAGGTAGCTCGGCAGCAGCTTTAACACTTCTGTCTAGTTCAGTTGTGTTTTTATTGGGGGTGGTCCGAATAAAAATTTATTTTTCATGAATGCACAGTTGTAGTCACCATATTATATTGTGGTATGGATGTGCTATAATATAGGAGGTGGAATGCCTTCTCCCTGAAATGAGTTAATATTTCTGAGATACCAACCGCACCTTCCTGCTAATGACTTGGCTGGTTTCAACCTATATGCAAATAAATGTATGTATGTATAACTCCCAGTCTCATGTTTCAAAAGTCAGATATCAGCATCACACTGTCAATAATTTGGGCCTACCACCACTCCTCAAGTGCCCCCCCCCCAAAACCAGCAGTTCACTGAAACAAAGTGCAGTGTCAGAAATAGGCATGGATGCCCATACACTCTATAGAATAGTGGATTGTAACTATGCACAGCCAGTGTGTTGTGCCACCTCAGGGATCTGATTCCCATGGATCCCTCAAGCATCACTCTCAAGGTCACAGGGTATCAGAACCCCTCAGTGCCACAAGACACTGGTTGTGCATAGTCTCCCATCCACTGTCCCATGTATAGTGACAGACAATCACTTATTGTACCGGGGTGTACAATGTGGTGTTTTAGTAGGAGAAAAAACTGCAGTAAAACTTACACTTTTCTGCTTTCCAATGAATGTAAATGGGTTTGTGAACTTGGGGAATAGGCATCAAATCAGTGGGGGGAGCTATGCAGGTCTTCAGAAGCTAGCAGCAGACTTGGGCACAGGGCTGTAATAACCTCAGTTGCCTTCTGCTGAATGCCTATGCCAATGCCACTATCGTGTATGTTTATACAGAGTGACGTACATTATACAGAGTGGCATGGTCTACTGGAAAGCAGCAGTCAGTGTGTGAGCAAAGAATTAAAAAAAAAAGAGATGACAGCTGCTGGACAGGGCACAATTATGTATAACACTTAACCGTGTGGGAAGGAGGGAGGAGTAAGAGATCCCAGAGAGGTCAAAACAGGGTGAAGACCTAGGGAAAAATAAGCAAGTTAGTGAAAGGAGACTAAAGACAAAGAATGGTTTATTCCATTTATTTATAAATTTTAACATGACAGTCTCTTGAGCAAAATCTCTTGAAGGTAGACATCACCAAAATAGTCAAAGCGTAATGGTCTGAAAGCATAAACACTGTTTTTGTAACATCTGTGTTGGTCCAATAAAGGTATCACACCACCATTTACTTCTGGATCTACCTCAAAGTAAACAACTTCAATCCTTTATTGGTCAATGATGTGCTGAATATGAAATACAGAGCATGGGTGCTATTTGTATTCAGTCATATAAAAATGAGATGACAGCAGCTTGTTTTATGGTGTGTCCTGGGGGGGGGAGTTAGATGCATATTTCGCAGAAAACTGCAGTGTATGGTTTTTAACCCTATTTCTTGTGTAACATGAGTTCTGGTTCATTTTGCTGTATAAAATGCAAGTCAGTCATAACAATTCCCACTGACTGGTCTATTTCTCTGTTTAAATACAGCCTTACCTGTAGATCTGGCATCTGGGAGCACTAGGTTTGACCAACCAATATAGCATCATTTTCATTCTAGCACCATTTTTTTTGTTTGTTTTTAGTTAACAGATCAGCCACACTAGTCTGAAGACCTATTGACGTGTGCCATCAAAACAGACAAACAGGTCAAGCTGGCTGACGCAGCTTATAAATACTGCCAGTTTATGTACAAATATTTGCATGGCTGAAACTGATTAAAATCTTCCAGTTAAAAACAAAGCATAGCATTTACTGAGATTGTGCAAGTAACTGTGTAATTGTTCTAATAGCTTGGATTGCCAGGACTGACATCTCAGAAATCTAGGGAGCATTTTCATTAAAAAGTGGATGTACAAATGTGTCTGTAAAGTGACCTGGGTGTGGAGGAGGCAGCTGTAAGAGTGCTTAGAGTGATTAATGATGCATGTTTTATGTAGTGTGGCACTTGTTTGTGGTGGCACTGGCAGACAGTGGCATGGAATCTGCCTTGCATGTTGGACTGGATTAGAGTATGGCACTGGTGTGTTCAGGGGTGGTAAATGAAGTTGCCACTTTTCATGACTTGTGTGAGAAACACCTGTGAGTGGTATAGGGAGCGTTAAAAAGCAGTACCACTATGTCAAAGTTCTCCCTGTGGGCACCGTTTATAAAACAGAGGTTTGATGTGATTCTCGTATAAAAACAATTCAATGTTGGGTGAATAGCGTATAGTGCTTGCATGCACTGAACTTTGGCCTCTCTCTGTCCCCACCCTTGGTTGAAGAGCCAGGCAGTGATAGGGAATTGCTTACTCCCCTTGCTGCTGGGTCATCTCAGAGAAGGAAGAGTTGGAAGTTGGGGGCATTTGAAAATTCTGAGTTGCAGCTGCTGGGAGAGGTTGGCTGATATGTGACATATGGGAGGAGGAGGCAAATTTCACAATACTGAAATCATGGACATGACAAAAGCCCTGCCATTGTAACAGTTGGGCAGCTGAGTAACAGTGGCATACAAAATAGTTTCATTGTCGGTACCAGCCAAATCATGCATTATAAATTTTATTGGACTCTCGTCTTGTACACTGGTGGTGCAGTACACAAGCAATTTGATGCATGGATCACTAGCTAAGAATATCTAAAGTAGGCTCAGTAGTTGCGGATTGATAACTATTGACAAAGATTGGGGGTGGTGAGGAAAAGCAAGATATAAAATGTTGCTTGCCATAGAAATTCTATTGCTAGCATGCTTAATGTTCATGCTGCAGTATCTTATCAGAAGAAGATAGTAATCAGATGGGTTCACTAAACTGTATACACAATTCTTTCTCAGAGCCTGCACGGTCTCATTGCATGCAAATATGCCACGGTTTCAGAGACGAAAACGGCAGATGGAGAAACAACTGGCTGATATTTCTGCCAAGATGCCAAGAAAACTAAATTACTGGTTTGGGAGTGCCCAGATACCAGTATCTTCAGAGCATGCAAGGGACATCACTGCTGAGAATACCACTGGCACTGCAGCTGTCAGCTGTACCGGTATTGTAAGTGACAATGTAACTGTGCATACAGCTTTGCTGCCAATGGCTTCAATAGAGTCAAATGCAGCCATGTTGGTTTCAAATGCTGCATCAGTGCCAGAACTAACATGTACCTTGCCTGATGAGAATTTTCCTGCAGCTTCTTTTCCAGTGCCCCTGGATGGTAAGGCCTGCTCTGTCTCTGATACAGAAAACAGAGCTGCAGAGCTGTTCCCCATGAACAGCAATAGTGATGGCAACATCGTGCATGTCTCTGAGAATACCCAGCTCACAGCAGTTGACCCAATGCCTGAATCTGCTGTCTCTTTGTCTCTCCCCTCCTGTTCTGCAAAAATCTGGGTAACTGCAGTTGAACCAACCGTGTCTGAATCTGCTGTCTATTTGTCTCTCCCCTCCTCTTCTGAGAAAACCTGGGTAACTTCAGTTGAACCAACCGTGTCTGAATTTGCTGTCTCTTTGTCTCTCCCTTCCAGCTCTTCTGTTTGTTGCCACAATATTAACAGTGTTTTTCAACCAAGCAGTGTTATAGAGACTTCCATCAAACAAATCATTCTGCGAACCAATGGGAGAACTGAAACAAGAACTTGTCAAACACAGTGGTTTTCATCTTTCAACTGGCTAACCTACTGTGTTTCAAAAGGATGTGTGTTCTGCTACTACTGTCGGGCAGCAGTGGAAAGAAAACTAATCACAGGCAGTCGTTGTGGTGAAACTACCTTCATTTCAGCAGGATTTAGTGATTGAAAGAAAGCAATTGACAAATTTAAGAAACATCAGACATCATTATTCCACCATGAAGCTGTTGAGAAGTATACTGCATTCAACAACACAAGGATGAATGTTGGTGCTCAGCTCAGCCAGCATCTTGCACAGGAACAGGTGAGAAACAGATACCTGTTCCTGAAACAGGTAAATGCAATACAGTTTCTAGTTCGGCAAGGACTAGCAATTCGTGGCCACGAAGAAGAGGAAAGCAACCTGAGGCGGGAAATGCTGAGTAGGGCAGTTGACATGCCAGAACTACGGAGATGGATCCAGGAAGGGAAATATCAGAGTTCAGATATTGTGAATGAAGTCATGGAAATCATGGCACATCAGCTGCTGAGGAACCTTCTGGAAGAGATACGCAATGAATCAAAGCTGTATGCAATCATCGCAGATGAATCGTGGGATATTAGCCAACATGAACAGATGACAATATGTGTACGATGGGTTTCTCCCTGCCCCATTTTGTTATACATGAAGATTTTATTGGGATGTATGAAATGGCAAAGACTGATGCAGAATCCATCACCAGTTCTATTAAGGATGTTGTAGTAAGATGTAATTTACCAATCAACAACTTGAGGGGACATGCGTATCATGGAGCAGCAAATATGAGTGGATGCATTTCTGGAACTGCAACTAGAATTAAGAGAGAAAATCCACTAGCATTGAATGTTCATTGTGCAAATCATTCCTTGGACCTGGTGTTGCAAAACTGTGGCAAAACGAGTGATGCCATTGATGATGCCCTCAGCTTTGTCCAGAATTTAAGTGTGGTGATTCGGGGATCACCAAAGAGGCTGGCTCTTTATGAAAATATTGCAGTGAATGACACTGAGGACCCTTACATGATGATAGAAGGCCTGCACTTACTTTGTCCAACAAGATGGACAGCAAGAACAAAGAGTAGCAAGTCGGTTCTCAAAAACTATGTAGCACTCTATGAAACCTTAGAGGAGCTGAAACGAGACAAATCTACAGATGTACGAACTAAGGTCAAAGGCCTGTTGTCAGTGATGAAAAAGTTTCGGACCTATTTTGGACTGGTTGTATCGTACAATATATTCAGTGTATCAGAACAAGTGGCTTCAATCCTGCAAACAAAACACTGACAGCAGAAACTACAATGATGAGCATAAACTCCCTGAAGAAGAATTTACAAAGCCAGCACGATGACTTTGACCAGGTCTATGAAGGCATCAAAGAGAGAGCACAACTACTAAAAAAAGTGAAGGAGTCAAAACTTCCCAGACAGCACTATGTGCCAGCAAGGCTGCAACATGGTAGTGCACCGCATCACCATCCCGAATCTGCTAAGGACTGGTATCGACAGATGTACTATGAAGCCATTGATGCTTGTCTTGTTGAACTAGACCGATGTTTTGATCAAGAAACCTACACTTTGCTGTCATCCATGGAGAATTTGTTGCTTCAAGCAGCCAATGCAAAGATGTTTTCAGTTCCTTCTCAGATCACACAGTTGTATGGAGATAAGGACTTGGACATTGACATTCTGAATGCACAACTGAACTTGCTCCCAGGACTTGTGCAGCAGGTTTTGCC
This sequence comes from Neoceratodus forsteri, assembly GCA_016271365.2. NCBI lineage: Eukaryota > Metazoa > Chordata > Ceratodontiformes > Ceratodontidae > Neoceratodus > Neoceratodus forsteri. Next base: position 649,370,118 of record CM057450.1, on the reverse strand, counting down.
AGAGGTGAGGGCAGTAACTTCAATCAACACCATTATTGATGCCTTAGTGGGAAAAGACTGCCAGCAGCAGATACTGTATTCAGAAGTAGTGAAGCTCATTCAAATTTACCTCCTCGTCCAATGAGTACAGCAACTGGGGAGAGATCTTTTTCAATACAGCGGAGGATAAAGTCTTACTTAAGAAGCACCATGACAGAGAAGAGGTACAATCACCTAATGCTGTTGAACATTCGCAAAGAGAGAACAGACAACTTGGATCGGACACAAATTGTTCACGAGTTTGTGCAACGAAACAAAAGACGACTTAAGTTTTTCGGAAAAATCTGGTACAGAAATTCTGTACTTTAGGGAAAAATTCATATGGGTGGTAAATTTGTTTGGTTGTGGTGGCCACCTGGGCTTGGTAGAGGCTTGCACAGGCATACCAGCCTGAAGTGGTGACCAGAGCATTCATGGGATGATTTGGTGGCCCCCAGGGCCTGGTGGAGGCTTGCACAGGCATACCAACCTGAAGTGGTGACCAGAGCATTCATGGGACGATTTGGTGGCCACCAGGGCTTGGAGGCTTGCACAGGCATACCAGCCTGAAGTGGTGACCAGAGCATTCATGGGATGATTTGGTGGCCACTAGGGCCTGGTGGAGGCTTGCACAGGCATACCAGCCTGAAGTGGTGACCAGAGCATCAAGGATTAATTCATGGCAGAAGTATAGATGTGATGGTAAATTGGTTGGATGGGTGAGTCTGTGGTATGCAGTAGCAACAGTACAGGAATGAATGAGCAGATGGCTTTCTTCTATTGAATTCTTAGGGAACAGTGGACAATTTCAAAATGTATCCTACTCCATCCATCCAGACTTTGCTGTAAAAATCTGTTATACCTATATTGTTGTACAATATTGTTTACTGTCATTGTATACTATGATTCATTAATAAATACACTTTACATTGTACACTGTGATTCATTAATAAATAAGCTGTGTAAACTTAATTGCTCTGTCATTATTTCCCCAGCCTCCGGAGTTTACCTTGTCGCTGGTGGTTGGGCTTAACTGCTAACTTAATGCATGGTGGAAGTATAGATGTGATGGTAAATTGGTTGATTTGGTGGCCACCAGGGCTTGGTGGAGGCTTGCACAGGCATACCAGCCTGAAGTGGTGACCAGAGCATTCATGGGATGATTTGGTGGCCACCAGGGCTTGGAGGCTTGCACAGGCATACCAGCCTGAAGTGGTGACCAGAGCATTCATGGGATGATTTAGTGGCCACCAGGGCTTGGAGGCTTGCACAGGCATACCAGCCTGAAGTGGTGACCAGAGCACTCATGGGATGATTTGGTGCCCACCAGGGCCTGGTGGAGGCTTGCACAGGCATACCAGCATGAAGTGGTGACCAGAGCATTCATGGGATGATTTGGCAGCCACCAGGGCCTGATGGAGGCTTGTACAGGCGTACCAGCCTGAAGTGGTGACCAGAGCACTCGTGGGATGATTTGGTGGCCACCAGGGCTTGGTGGAGGCTTGCACAAGCATACCAGCCTGAAGTGGTGACCAGAGCATTCATGGGATGATTTGGTGGCCACCAGGGCCTGGTGGAGGCTTGTACAGGCGTACCAGCCTGAAGTGGTGACCAGAGCATTCATGGGATGATTTGGTGGCCACCAGGGCCTGGTGGAGGCTTGCACAGGCATACCAGCCTGAAGTGGTGACCAGAGCATTCATCAGATGATTTGGTGGCCACCAGGGCTTGGAGGCTTGCACAAGAATACCAGCCTGAAGTGGTGACCAGAGCATTCATGGAATGATTTGGTGGCCACCAGGGCTTGGAGGCTTGCACAGGCATACCAGCCTGAAGTGGTGACCAGAGCATTCATGGGATGATTTGGTGGCCACCAGGGCCTGGTGGAGGCTTGCACAGGCATACCAGCCTGAAGTGGTGACCAGAGCATTCATGGGATGATTTGGTGGCCACCAGGGCTTGGAGGCTTTCACAGGCATACCAGCCTGAAGTGGTGACCGGAGCATTCATGGGATTTGGTGGCCACCAGGGCCTGGTGGAGGCTTGTACAGGCATACCAGCCTGAAGTGGTGACTACAGCATCAAGGATTAATTCATGGCAGAAGTATAGATGTGATGGTAAATTGGTTGGTTGGGTGAGTCTGTGGTATGCAGTAGCAACAGTACAGGAATGAATGAGCAGATGGCTTTCCTCTGTTGAATTCTTAGGGAACAGTGGCCAATTTCAAAATGTATCCTACTCCTCCATCCATCCAGACTTTGCTCTAAAAATCTGTTATACCCATATTGTTGTACAATAATATTGTTTACTGTCTTTGTATACTATGATTCATTAATAAATACACTTTACAATGTAGAAGCATAGAAACATAGAATTTGACGGCAGATAAGGACCGCTTGACCCACCCAGTCTGCCCATTTTTCTACCTAACAGATAAGCTGCAGATCCTAATTAACCAACAGCTTACTTCCTCCTACCCCCCACTAGGACTGCCTTATGTCTGTCCCATGCATTCTTGAACTCCCCCACTGTTCTTGACTCCACGACCTCCTCAGGGAGGTTGTTCCATGCATCCACAACCCTCTCTGTGAAAAAATACTTCCTCACATTACCTCTGAGCCGTCCCCCCTCTATCTTCAAATTGTGTCCCCTTGTTCTTGCACATCTCTTTTTCTGAAAGATGCCACCCTCTTGGACTTTGTTGATTCCCTTGAGGTACTTGAAAGTTTCTATCATGTCCCCTCTCTCCCTCCTTACCTCAAGGGTATACATATTAAACTCCTTTAGTCTTTCTTTGTATGTCTTCTGGTGTAGACCCTGCACCATTTTGGTTGCCCTCCTCTGGACAGCCTCCACTCTGTCTATGTCTTTGCAGAGATGGGGTCTCCAGAACTGCACACAGTATTCCAGATGGGGTCTCACCAACTGTCTGTACAGAGGGAGAACAACTTCCTGTTTTCTACAATTGATGCCTTTCCCTACACTGTGCACTGTACACTGTGATTCATTAATAAATAAGCTGTGTAAACATAATGGCTCTGTGTCATTATTTCCCCAGTCTCAGGAGTTTACCTTGTCGCTGGTGGTTGGGCTTAACTGCTAACTTCTATCCTGAGGTTAGTGGAACCAAAAACTCCTAACTCATTAGTGTGAAGACTGCATGCTTGGGACTGGTGATGCACATTACTATGGCATCTCTCTGTTTCACCTGGACAACCACTGTAACGGGTTAAGCAATGTGTGGTTCAAACATCATGTGGAGCTATTGGAGGGAATGGGTCGACAGCTGCTTTCTTAATATAGCTGTAAACTTGAACAGACTTAGACTGGGTGGTCTATTTTTGCTGGCACCCTCGTATGTCTGTAGTTGCATAAATATTCCTATATGGGACTGCATTCTTAACGTTGTGATGTGTGTACATGATTTATTGTATTTTTGTATGGCAAAAACTAGTGTCAAGGAAAGTGCCCTTTTTACACTCACAAGTGCCCCTCTGAGCCTCCGCACCCTCAGTTTTTACTATCTTCTGGCACCTATGCTAGTTTTAGAACCTACTCGTGAGGGAGCAATCTTAGACCTCATACTCTCAAATGGGGACAGTGAGAGGATCTCAGATCTAGAAGTGGATAGCCATCTGGGAACAAGTGATCACCAAACAGTGTGGTTCTTGATAAACTCAGCTACAGAGTCAAGCCATACAAAAGTGAGGGTACTGGACTTCAGAACAGCTGACTTTGGCAAGATGGGAGAGTGCCTTAGAAAAGCACTAGCAAACAGGCTAGAAGAAGGGGTGGAGCAACAATGGGGAAACATCAACAAACCTTTGTGTGAAGCAAATAAACAAATCAAAAAGAAAGAAAAAGTCACTATGGTTCTCAAAAGAGGTGGCAGGGAAGGTTAGGGAGAAAAAGATAGCATTTAGGAAGTATAAGGAAACACAGAAGGAGCAGAACAGAGAACTTTACCAGTTAAGGCAGAAGGAAGCAGGGAGGAAAGTCAGAATAGCAAGGTCCCAAACTGAGGAAAAGATAACCAACTCAGTTAAGAAGGGGGATAAAACCTTTTATAGGTACATCAGGGAGCATAGAAAGACAAAGGGAAGGATAGTGAAGCTGAATAGAAAGGACGGTGGGTGGGCAAAGAGGGACAGTGAAAAGCAGGGATACTGAATGAATACTTCTGCTCAGTATTCACAAAAGAGGAGGGGGTGAGGTGCCAAATCCAATTAACAGAAGCACTCTGGATGGGGGGGGTAATCCCAGTCCTTTCACAGAAGAAAGGGTTCTGAAAGAACTCCTAAAACTGAAGATGGACAAAGCAATGGGGCCTGATGGAATTCACCCCAGAATTCTAAAAGAATTAAGGGGAGAAATAATGACACCACTGACTACCATTATTAACAAATCATGGGAGGATGGTGTGGTACCTGAGGACTGGAGGAAGGTGGATGTGATTCCCCTTCACAAAAGTGGGAGCAAGACAGAGGGAAGAAACTACAGACCTGTCAATTTGACCTCTGTGGTAGGGAAAGTGATGGAATCACTTCTGAAGGAAAGAATTGTTGAGTACCTTGAAGCCAGTAGGGCATAGGACATAAGGCAGCATGGGTTCACAGCGAGAAGGTCATGTTAGACGAATCTAATTGATTTCTTTGACTGGGTGACCAAAGTAGTAGACCAGGGAGGGGCTGTGGACATGGCCTACCTAGACTTTAGCAAGGCATTTGACACAGTCTCACACAAAAGATTAATAATCAAATTAACCAGCCTGGGAGTGGGTCCCAGGGTAGTAGCCTGGGTAAAACATTGGCTGGACAACATGACACAGAAGGTAATTATAAATGGAGTCCACTCTGAAGAAAGAGGTGTTACTAGTGGGATACCGCCGGGTTCAGTACTGGGTCCTGTCCTTTTTAATGTCTTTATAAGTGACATTGCAGAGGGACTGGAAGGAAAAGTGTGCCTCTTTGCAGATGATACAAAGATCTACAACAGGGTTGATACACAACGAGGTGAGGAAAGGATGAGAAGAGACTTTGCAAAGTTGGAGGAATGATCAGAAGTATGGCAGAAGGTCATGCCAGACAAATCTGATAGATTTATTTGACTGGGTGACCAAAGTAGTAGATCAGGGAGGGGCTGTGGACATGGCCTACCTAGACTTTAGCAAGGCATTTGACACAGTCCCACACAAAAGATTAATATACAAGTTAGCCAGCCTGGGAGTGGGTCCCAAGATGACAGTCTGGGTAAAGAATTGGCTGGAGAATAGGACACAGAGAGTAATAGTAAATGGAGTCCACTCTGAAGAAAGGGGGGTTACTAGTGGGGTACCACAGGGTTCAGTATTAGGACTAGTCCTCTTCAATGTCTTTATAAGCGACATTGCAGAGGGACTGGAAGGAAAAGTATGTCTCTTTGCAGATGACACAAAGATCTGCAACAGAGTTGATGCACAAGGTGGAGTGGAAAGGATGAGAAGGGACTTGGCAAGGTTAGAGGAATGGTCAAATGTATGGCAGCTTAGATTCAATGCTAAGAAGTGCAAGGTAATGCACCTGGGAAACAAAAACCCAGGGAAGAGTACACAATGGGGGGTGAGATACTAACAACAACAAAAATGGAAAGGGACCTGGGGTAGTCATATCAGATGACCTAAAGGTGGGCAAGCAATGTGAGAGGGCAGCAAGGAGGGCTGGGGGGATACTGGGATGCATAGGGAGAGGCATCACCAGTAGAAAACAGGCAGTTATTATCCCTCTGTACAGACAGTTGGTGAGACCCCATCTGGAGTACTGCGTGCAGTTCTGGAGACCCAATCTCCGCAAGGACATAGACAGGATGGAGGCTGTCCAGAGGAGGGCAACTAAAATGGTGCAGAGTCTGCACCAGAAGACATATGAAGAGAGACTTAAGGAGCTGAATATGTATAGCCTCAAGGAAAGGAGGGAGAGGGGGGACATGATAGAAACTTTCAAGCATCTCAAGGGAATCAACAAAGTCCAAGAGGGTAGCATCTTTCAAAAAAGAGGTGTGCAAGAACAAGGGGCACAATTTAAAAGATAGAAGGGGGCGGCTCAGAGGTAATTTAAGGAAGTATTTTTTCAGAGAGGGTTGTGGATGCATGGAACAGCCTTCCGGAGGAGGTTGTGGAGTCAAAAACAGTGGTGGAATTCAAGCATGCATGGGACAGTCATAAGGCAATTCTAGGGGGTGGGGGTAGGAAGAAGTAGGCTGCTGGTTAACTAGGATCTGCAGCTTATCCATTAGGTAGGGAAATGGGCAGACTGGGTGGGCCAAGCGGTCCTTATCTGCCGTCAAAATCTATGTTTCTATGTTTCTATGTTGGATTCAATGCAAAGAAGTGCACAATAATGCAGCTGGGAAACAACAACCCAGGGGAAGATTACACAATGAGGGGGAGGAGGTAGTAACAACAAAAATGGAAAGGGACCTGGGGGTAATCATATCAGATGACCTTAAGGTTAGCAAGCAATGTGAGAAGGCAGTAGGGAGGCCTGGGGGAATACTGGGATGTATAGGGAGAGGCAACACCACCAGAAAACAGGAAGTTGTTGTCCCTCTGTACAGACAGTTGGTGAGACCCCATCTGGAGTACTGCATCCAGTTCTGGAGACCCCATCTCCTCAAGGACATAGACAGGATGGAGACAGTCCAGAGGAGGGCAACTAAAATGATGCAGGGTCTGCAAGAGAAGCCATACGAGGAGAGACTAAAGGAGCTTAATATGTATACCCTTGAGGAAAGGAGGGAGAGGGGACGTGATAGAAACTTTTAAGTACCTCAGTGGAATCAACAAAGTCCAAGAGCGTAGCATCTTTCAGAAAAAGAGATGTGTAAGAACAAGGGGACACAATTTGAAGATAGAGGGGGAACAGCTCAGTGGCAATGTGAGGAAGTATTTTTTCACAGAGAGGGTGGTGGATGCATTGAACAGCCTTACTGAGGAGGTTGTGGGGTCTAAAACTGTGGGAGAATTCAAGAATGCATGGGACAGACATAAGGCAATTCTTGTGGGGGGTAGGAAGAAATAGGCTGTTAGTTAAATAGGATCTGCAGCTTATCCTGTAGGTAGGGAAATGGGAAGACTAGGTGGGCCAAGCGGTCCTTATCTGCCATCAAAGTCTATGTTTCTATGTTTCTATGAGTGGACTACAGGTTATTCACACATTTGCTTCAACTAACAATCAAGCTTGCATCTTGCAATATAACCAAAGCAGCTGGAAACACTGCCATTGAATTCAAACCAGCCCCTCCCTCAAACACATTGTAGTAAACTGTAGTTGCACATTTCTTAGTCTGAAAGGCCATTTTCTGTCAGACAAGACATTAAAAATGCTGTAAAAACAAAGAATGAAATATTATTTACAGCGAGGAAGTATAAATGAAGTCTGACCCCAAACAGCAGGAAGCTAGCTACAAAAACACAATGGGCTGGATATTCAAACTGCGACATTCTGTGGCGCAAGCCCTTGCGCTGCTCAAAAAAGTTGCGCAGGGGTGTGGCCAGGGCAATATTCAAAGGAACTGCACTATTGAGCAACTCCTTTGAATATCGCCCCTCGGTTACAGCCACTGTGCATGGCACAGTGGAACTTGCGCCGCACCCAGGCGGTCAGAGTGGAGCATTCAGATGCGTGGCTCGTTCCATTGTGCCACGCGCGAAATTTCCTATATTCAAAACGGGCATGCAAATGGGGCCATAATTCATGCAAGGCACACAGGGGGCCATTTGCATCTAATTACAGCCCCATTTGCATGCCTTTAGCATGCAGGTGTGCCGATCCCCAACAACTTGCGCCTGGCACCCTGCCAGGCAGCAGCCGTGGGGGACCAACGCCTTTGCAGCCCGATCGCTGGCATGGAGTAAATCTTCTGGATTGGCTCGATCACAGCTAACATTAATGAACCCCCCACTGGCCTGATCGCAGCCAGAACGGAGTTCACCCCCAAAGAGCAAAATCCCTGGTGGTCCAGTGCGGACCGCGGCCCGAGATCGCTGGCATTAGAGTCAACCTCCAAAGGTCCACTTCCCTGGTGATCTAGTGGCCTCACCTCACCCACTTCATAGCCTCACCACCCCGTTCCCCGTCAGCCGGTGGAGGGCAGCACCACCGCCTGCCGCCCGCACACCCACCGGACTGACTGCTCGGGTAGGGCTGCACGCCCATTGGCTCATGCCTGCACTAATGGGCGGCAGCCTCATCGAGCAGTCAGTCGGCGAGGGCGGGCGGCAGGCAGGTGGGTGCTGCCGCCGATGCCTGATGGGGGAGCGGGTGGTGGGCTCCGTGGGTGGGTGGGGGACCTAGATCACCAGGAAATTGGACCTTTGGGGTTGACTCAATGCCCGCGATCGGGCTTAGCGTCCACTGGACCACCAGGATATTGGTCTTTGGAGGGGGTGAACTCTCTGGCCACAACGGGCCAGTGGGGGTTTATTGATGTTATGCCCGCGATCGGCCAGTCGGGGGTTTCATTGATGTTATGCCCACGATCGGGCCAGTGGGGGTTTCATTGATATTATGCCCGCGATCAGGACAGTCGGGGGGGGGGAGATTTCACATTATGCCCGTGATCTGGCTGCAGGAGGGGCACAGGGAACAAGTGGAGGGCCACCCACAGGTGGCAGCTGCTGTGTTGCACCCTGCAATGCGGCAGCTCACCTGTGGGTGACCCCGACTTACTCCTTTTTTTTGGCTCAAAGTTGTGCAGTCGCAGGTTGGGGATTGCGCCTGCACAACTCTGCACAGCCCGGCTGAATATCGGGCTGTGCAGTCTATGCATGGTTCCTCCCCCTCCGGTTGAGCATGCCTTCATTAGCATTGCGCTGTTGCTCAGCATGACTTGGGGGGGCGCAACTGCCTCCTGCTGAATATCGCAGAATGGTGCAATTTCGGACTTGCGCAGGCGCAACCCTATTGCGCATGGCGCGACCCTTTTGAATATACAGCCCAATGTATTCAAGCTCAAAGACCCTTTCTGCAACTCTTCCTAAAATAATAAGCTCTTTTTGTGAGTTAAAGTTTTAAAAAACTAGCAAAATACCTCAAAATGTTTGTTTTTCTAGGCAGGTTCTCTAAGAAGCATCCAGCTCAGATCACAAACCTGTTCTAACTGGTCAAACCTGCTTTGAGAACAGCAAAAAACTACAAAGTGAATCATTCTGGCAGCATCATATCCTGCCAAGAAGCCAAGAGGTTACGGAAAAAGAAGGCTTTTCTGTTAGATTTTAAAGCAACACACATTTATTTATTTATTTATTTAAGAGTTTTACCAGGAAGGCATACTGAGCAGATTACCACTCGATTCCAGATGCGCCCTGGGGGAATGGGGATAGGCAGGATACAGTTATCTGTCAGTTTCTCAAGAATGTTCCATATTATTTATGCAAAAAATTGGGGTCATAAGGGTGAATACATGAGGGTGCATCTTAGAAGACTGACTTTATTTACCCACTTACCTACCTAGGCTTGTCAAATGAAGATGAAGGATCTTATTTTCTGTGAAGTCCAGCTTTTGCTGCTCAATTCTTCAGAAGATGAATAGACCCTAGGGAGATCAAATGATTGCAAATGGCCTAGATGTCAGTCCTGAACTGTAAATCATAGTGACTGAGTAAACATGCCATCACCAAGGTGACATTTATGTTAAGAGCATAAGACAGGTACAACAACATTATTTCTATGATGGTTGTCGTGGCAACAAACCATGGGTCTTCGTGTGTTTTTCACTCTGCATGCTCTACTCCCCCCACAACACCGCCCTCCCTTTCATAGCCAGCTACCATCCATGCTGCTGGTGTAGCCTCCTTACCACCTCCCTGTAGCTAAACCACCACTGTACAGCTCAACTACCCTCTACAACCCCAAAATTCCTTGAAACTGGACCAGCCCTAAGTCCAGTATCCCTTTAACTGACCACTATCTCAGTAGCCAGAACTGCCCTGACTGACATCTGTCCTGCAGCTACATTCCGCTTCCAGGCCCCTGACCAGCTGCTATGCACAAACCTCTCTTGTTTGATGTCATTCATAGTACAAGGTTGTCAAAATTAAATCTGTTATTTTTTTTTCAAATTATTTTTGTACTTTGTTGCACCGAGGCATCTCACAGTGGTGCCCACTCAACACTGACCCTGCTACTCCCCACTGTGACACCTCCCAGTGATCCCCTCCCACAGAGCCATTTCATAGCCCCCTGAATCAATCCCCAGGGAAGGGCCCGTGACTCCTACCTTGGTGGTGTCTGTCAGTAATTAGAGAGTCCATCTCTTTGTGGATGGCACCTGGGGATCTCCGAAGTGGTAGTCAGATGCTGGGGATGTGAGGGTTGGTCCTTGAGGCCCTCATCACCTCCTCAGTACTCCAGTTATTTTTCTTTTTATGAGCCCTGGTGCAGCATGCAATGTCATCAGCGCGGGACCTCCCACAGACAGCCTGCCATCACCAGTCCCCAACTGCTCGTTCCTCACTTTGGGACAAGTGCCCCCAGACTCTGCCAGATGCCACTGCTGAGTGAGGAGTTCCTCTGAACCCATCCCATGAAACAAGAGCAGTCCTCCAGATGCTCGATCTTCTCCTCCCCTGTGCTGACCCCCAGCATCCCAGGCTCATTCCCGAACCTGGATTGCCGGTGTGGCGCGAGGTGTTCTTCAACACTCAGCACCACCAGGCTGGCTAAATTTGCTATTTTTGAAGTGCCCTTGTTTCCTCGCTGTTTTGTGCTCGCTCTATTCACAGAATACCTGTACCTTTCACTTTTGCAGTGCCACAAAAGTATAAATTCTTACTTTGCAGAGCCAAGCTGATAATGCATGCTACCTTTTTTTACTCTCTACTCCCCCCCACCAAAGAGTTTTGTCATGGGAGAAAAGAAGAATGCTCTTGCCAGATATATGAACCTACTACAACAAAATAAATTATAAAAATTGTCTCAGGACCAGCCCATTGGCACAGCAGTATTGTTACCACTCACAATGCCAGTGACACAGGTTCAGAAGTGAGCCCTGATCATTAGAAGTCAGCTGGGAGAAGGAGGACTGAGCATACTAGAGGGTGGGTCACTGCTTCTGCTGCACTACTGCCACCTCAGTGACCATCTAGGTGACCACAGCTGGCAGTGCAATGGAGAAGACATCCAGCTTTGCCTTTGTGGCCCAGACCAGCTTTTGTTTTTGCCCAGGCCCTCAATCCCTGCCATGGGAGCTTAGCCCCTACTACGCACCATCCCATCATACTCTGGCTTATCCCCCTGGTCAGGGTGCCAGGCAAGAATCCTCTCCTAATGGACAAGAAAGGGAACCCCCTAGGATTGGAACATGGGAGCAGGACTCCCCAGTGGGCAAGAAAAGACAGTGAGAACAGCAAAGAAGCAGGAGTGTCATGCTTGGAGAACAGATGTTTGCTGCTGCATTATTCACTGGAAGGTGGGATATGCGGTGACATCCATGGGACAAGCCCAAAGTCTGTTCCACCTCCCAGACATCTAGGCACCAGTTGCAGTAGATCCCGCGGCCTTAATATAATGTTGTATGTTTGCTTCTCTCAGGGGTCTCTATCATGCCAAATACTAGTCCCCACTTCCCCTGGATTAGAGCAGTCCCTTGGATGCTCAGACCTTCCTCACCCAACTGGCCCTCTGATACCCAAGTCTGTTCTCATAGCTGGGATTTTGGCATTGCATGCAGATGCCTTGCTGCTGTGCCAGCGGTCCAGTGCACTGGACCAACATTTTCAGAGCCTGCCACTGACCTAAGAAGGTCCCTGACCCATCCTCCATCTGCAGCTGAACTGTCTCTAGTGACATCACCCTGCCTTAAAGCTCCACTACAGTGTTCCCATAACAGTTCTGCAATGGAAAGTTGCAGAGAGCCTCTAGTTGGGTATCCAGTACCAGGGGTCTGTGTCTACCTGGTTCCAGTGCCTGCTACACTCCAGAGAAGGAGAGCAGTCTTTGTGATGCTCATCCTTGTCCACACACCCTCACCCAGTCCTCCAGTGGCCTGAATTCACTACTGAACTCATATCATCAGTGTTACATGTGGTCGCTACCACTGCACTTGTGACTTGGCCCACATTGTTAAACTTTGTAAAGCAGTTGAATCTTATTACAATGTTGCAGGTTTGCCTCTGCCACAGGTCTTTGTTGAGCTGGACACTAGCCTTCCCTTCTCCTGAAGAAGGAGAGCCATCCCTTGGATGCACAATCTTTTTCCACTTAGCCAGCCCTCTGACACATGTGTCCATTCCAGAATCTGGGACACCTTGCCTCTGTGCCAGCAGGCTGCACCCTGGATAAGCTTCTTCAGAGCCTGACTGTGACATAGAAAGGTCCTGAGCCCTTCCACTATCTGCAGCAGAACTGTCTCCAGTGATGTCATCCTGCCTCAAAGCTTGGCCACAGTGTTCCAGTATCAGTTCTGTGACAGTAAGTTGTAGAGAGCAGCTAGTCAGGCATCCATTACCAGGGGTCAGTGTCTGCCAGGTGCCAGTGCTTGCTGCACTCCAGAGAAAGAGAGCAGTCTTTGGGATGCTCATCCTTCTTCACACCCCCTTGCCCAGTCTTCCAGTGGCCTGAGTTCTCTATAGAACTCATATTGTCAGTGTTGCAAGCAGTCACTACCACAGCGCCGGCATGCTGACCCACATTGTTAAACTGTAAGGTATTTCAATCTTATAATTTGATCTGGAGGGGTTCTACCTGATCCACATAGGTTGAACCACCACCCTACCACTACTCCACCAAGCATCCCACCAGCTCCCCTTTCCACCCGAGCACTATGGCTCATCCCCCCCCATGGGGTGGTGCTCCAAGGCAGAACTGCTACTATGGTACCAGGCAGAGGGGGAGGCTTCCAACACCTCAGCTTACCCCCCCCCGGGTGGGGCCACTAGCTTCCTGGCAGACCTTAAGCTGTATTGGAGGTGAGGGTCAAGAGCATGCAGCAAGGTCTGGGTGATTTCATTTAGTTGACGAACCATTTTTACTGCCATGCTCCCCAAGGGGACAAAATATACAATGATGTCACAAGCTGACACTGAAATCTGTTTCGGTCCTCTGAACATGTCTGTGCCCCCTGCAGCCACCCTCCTGGCCTCCTCCAAAGGACAGTGAGTGCCAGTCATGCTACCCACCCTCATCCCAGAGAAGGAGAGCTGTCCTGAGGATGCTCGATCCTTCTTCACCCGGCCAGCTCTCTGACATCCTGGGTCCATTCTCAAACCCAGCTCATCAGCGACACAGATGGTCACCATACCTCTGCACCAGTGTGCCAATGGGTTCAAGCTTATTATAATGTTTGCATTTAATCATTTAAATATAACAAAAATGCTGTTAATCTACTCTAAACTGTTCTGAATTATTCTTAAGCTTAGCAAAAAAAGTAATTAGAAAAAATATTTATAAACTTCTTTACTGAGAAAGTGGTGGAATCCTGGAAAAGGCTGCCATAGGAAGTGGTGGGAGCTGATACTGTAGCAGATTTCCAAAAAGGATGGGACAGGCACTTAGGGATACTGGGAGGAACCCTCAGTGGGAGGAGTGTGAACTAAGAGAGAGTGGGAGGGGCACACTTGCTGGGCCGAAGGGTCCTTTTCTGCTGCCAGTTTCTATGATTCTATGATTTCAGAAACTTTTACTGATCCAGTTGTGTTCTCCACAGGTGCTCATGGAGTATGCTAGATATTTTCATTCACTAAAATACCACCAACAGCTTAATCTGGTTCAAAGTCAGATGGCATTCATCTGTATCCCTCTCCCGGTTGTGCCTGAAAATAGGCAGAATTTGTCTAGTGCACTGTCCCGGTCAACAAAAACTAAATAAATAAAATAATTTTCCAACTCTGTGAAAGTCTGTCACCATGGGTATCAATAAATTGTTTACTTCATGAAAACACGGTTCTTGCAAAATGATGTGTGTTTTATGGTCCAGTTGAAGAGTTTGTGGAGTCATATGTCACAAACTTCAGTAACTGTATTTATTTTAGGTTGCTGTCCATACACTGCTACTATTGTTCTGTGAAATGTTTAGACTGCTTCTGATTGCTTATGACTGTTATTAAACATGTTAGCAATATTTAACATTAGCAACAGCTCAAAATGACTGCTAAACCGAAGGCTAAACTAACTGACTGGTAAACTACTATGGAGAAATTCTATTTTTGCAGTCAGAAGGTCATCTGAATGCTCATCTACTGTTAATATAGTAGTCTTCTTGGGTAAAGGTAAATTTGCTGCATGCTGATTCTTCAATATTATCACAATCTCTTCACTAATTGTTGTTGGATAATACATTGTTCATTCATCTCTAATTACATCTATCCCTTCACTTTCTCCTTTGCCCCCTTTATTATTTGTCACACTCTGTAGTTTCACTTTAAGAGTATACACATTTCTTAATTTCTGACCTTCATCTAATGACCTCAGTCCCTGTATTGTATTCTGAAAGTCTGATAGTGTATCTTTTATTTCATTTTGCTTAAATGGTGCTGAACTTCATCTGCTACCCTCCAGTCTTTCAAAACTACCCCTGAATGAACTGAGGTATTAAATGGCCTTGACAGGGGTACAGCCATTTCCGATGCCAGTTCTCTGAGCACCCTCATATGCATCACATCCAGACCTGAGGCCTTATCTACTTTCAGGGCTTCAAGCCATTTTCTGACCCTTTCATTTGTAAATACATTTTGCCTCCTTTCTTGGATCTACCTCCTTCCAGCAGCCTTTATGCCACTTTCTGGTAGATGCCTATAATCCTCCGCTATGAAAACCAAGCAGAAGTAGTCATTAAGAATGGGGGCTTTCTCTATTTCATGCCTTCCTCTGTCAGCCTCAGAATTCCTCCTCCCAGCTTGCTCTAATATATCTGACAAAGTATTCTTCCTTGCCCTTGACCCCCTCTGCAATGCACAGCTCTGTGCCTGCTTTTGTATCCCTGACTGCCCTCTTGGCTTCCCTTGGTTTTACATTGTACACACTCCATTCTTTATCCCCTGCTTCTTCTTTTACTGATGTAGGCCTGTTTCTTGGCCCTCATTGCCTCTGTGAGCTTCTTAGAGTAACAGATTTGTCTCTTGAACCTGTGTTATTTTGTAACCATCCTCAGTAAGACTGTTGCCTGAAGAATAGCCTCTTTAATTTCTCTGTATTGCTCTTCCACTCCCCTGCTTCTGCCCATCCCAGTGAGTAGATGACCACAGCATCAAGAATACCAGCCTGTCTGGTGCGTTCTCTGACCAGCTGCACTAGTAGACTGTCCTGCAACATATCTAGCAGGGCCTGAAGTCTGATGCTCCTAGCTTGCCTTCTGAAAGGTCCCAATCAGTGTCTGACAGTTTGAGATTCCCTACTGCCCCTGCCTCCCCCTTTGTGGCCCTCTTCTTTATTTCTGACCCCTAGATTCCTATCACCCGTGTCCCCTATCTCTGTGGTCTGTGGACCACCCTCACATGCCATTTCTTGCCTGTTGCTGTTGTGAGCTTAGCCCACAGCAATTCTGTTTCTCCACCAAATCCTCTACCAACTCATTGCCTTCTATGCCATAGAGGGCTGCCCTTCCTCCTTTTTCCTTGCCCCATCCCATCTGTACATAGCATAGACTGGGACAGCCAGGTCTCAGTTGTTTTCTGTGGCCCAAGTTTAGCTAACAGGGAATCAGTTCTTAATTAGAAATCTCAATGGGGTGAGTAAGCCAACTAGGGATCAAGCAATCCTGGACCTAGTATTTATAAACTGTATGTGCCAGACATCAGCTTAGCTGAGCACCTGGGATGCCATGATCACCAGTCAGTGTAGCTTCAATATGTACAGTAGTAGGAAATCCTAAATACCAAGACACATGTTCTGCACTTCAAAAAGGTAGGCTTATCCACAATCTGAGCACAGCAAGGTGAGCACCTGGCCAAGCTCATGGGTACAATGGGGGCAGAAGAAAAAATATCCATGATTAGGAAGAGTCCAGTAATCTCCATAGTATATTTCGTAGTTCCTGCCTTTCGCATACCAAAATACCATTCACATTCCAGCTTTCCTTCCTGTGGTTGACCATGCTGTCTGCTTACAGTAGCTGTTACAGTTACACATCCTGTGCTCTTTATTCCCACATGTCTGAAGCCAGAAACATAAACATATTTTTTTACAAAATAGAAACATCCTTTTTTAAACACTTTGCTTCCTTTAAAGGCTGAAAGCCATCTTTGGTCATATAACTGTTAAAACAAAGCCATCTCGCTCTCCCACTCCATTGCCATACAAATGGAAAGGCTTCTCACCTGGCCTACTCACTCTGTCACCGCACATCACCTCTTAGTATCAGCAATAAAAAAAAAGTGAGGTAGCCAGCAAAAACAAGGCAGTCAGTGATACTGTTGTATTTCAGTGTTTATCTTTAAATGTCTGCCAGGAGAAGGGAACAATCTGTAGCAAGGAACCACACCATGAAAAAAAGCCTATAACTATGGCTACTACAAACAAATGTCCTAAGACAAAAAAATGCATCAAGTTCCAGCAGGCAAAATGATTATTGTTATGAAAAATACATACAGATATTTTAAATTTGATATATTTAAACATGATTACAGTGGAACCCTCTTATAATGCACATTTTTGTGTAAGCAGGTTTTATCTGTTATGTGAGGTGTTTGCTATAAACTAAAATCTTAAATATGAACCTCCTTTACACAACTCACACACCAGAGTTAAAATCAGAAGATACTGTACTTCCTCCGCTGCAAACCAATGGTATGGGGAACCCCTATTTGTGCCTGATTGGGAACTGAGCAGACAATCAGATTAGTAAGACGTTGTTGTATAGTATCAGTACCTATGGTGATCAAGGAGCTGAGCGGCAACCATCAAAGTGGTACAATGGAAGTTACTTGGATAGGTGAGGTGTGTTGTGGAGTAAGGTGTCAGATATCAGGCATCAGATAAGGTGAGTTACATCTTTATAGGTCCAGGCAAAGCAGCTGAATGATCATGTGATGATTATTTAATTTTATTTCTATGAAAATTGGTGACTAGGAGAGGCACACTGAGCCAAGCCTCATTCCAGGTGCGAGTTAGGGGGTAAGAGAACAGGAGATGCAGTAAGACACCTCACTGTCACATTACTCATTATAAAACAAAATGCCGTCAAAGTACAATAATGAACATGATTACAAATGCAAAATAAGGCAGCAAGGCATAGTGAGCAGTAATAGTTTATCAACAGAGAAACTTGTGCAGGGGAAGGATAATTAGCAGACAGCTCACAGAATGTAATAGGAGTACAGAGGAGCTCTCAGTCTCTGCTATATAAGGGTCACAGTGTATGTCATAAAAGGGATTTTTAACACTATGGGCATAGCGTTCAGCAAGCTGGATTTGCCCATCATAAGCATGTGTCTTCTATAATGGTGCCTGCTACAAGTGTATTGCACTGTAGTTTAATTCTTAAGACATTTCAAAAGAAGAAAAAATATTTTATAAGGACAGTAACACACTCCAAGGGTACATTATGCTGGATCACATCACTTCTTCAGTGGCTGAAGGCACTCTGTCTCATACCTTTCCTGGGGCATGCGGTGATCTGCTGTAGCACAATGCATACCCTGTCATGTATTATTGCTTGCATACTGTATGATTATTAACAAAAGTAGAAACTTACATAATATTATAACATGTTAAATATTTGAGAGAAACATACTGAAATCCATCCCTTTGGTTGAGTCCTACATAATGACCATGACTTAACTGTCTACAGCCTTCCATGAAATGAGTTAGATAATCTATTATTCACCAGCAAGGCTTCTAACCTCCATCTGGAGATTAGATCATATAATACCATTGCTACTAGTTCAGCACTGGCTGCCATTCAGATGCTGTATTGACTTCAAGGTACATTTTTATAGCCTACAAAGCCCTGAATGGGCTGGGCCCCAGTATCTCGGTGAGCGCCTGACGGCCTATGTGTCCACCAGGGAGCTGAGATCTGTGGAGTGCAGGGGTTGCTGTGGGTGCCTCGACCTCATTTGACATTTGCGCGAGAGTGAGAGTTTTTATGATGATTGCCCTATTCTCTGGAAATCACACCCTGAGGGTATCCATGTTTCTTTCTGGTTCAAATTCAAAATGAAATGCCATCTTATGCAATGGGCATTTAGATAGACATTCATATGGCTGTATCTCATCTTTTTCACTTACTATTTACAGTATGTGTAATATGTTTGTTACAGTATAGTTTTGCAATGCTCTGCTACTTATTATTGCTTTTATGATTGCTTCTATCATATTGCATGGGTGTTCCAAGCATTGTGTGGGTGTTTCTTTTACAAAAAAAATATATATCACTACGTATGAGGGGTTAATCTCCCATTCAATGTTTGGGTCTGGAGTGAATCTGCTCTCACACTAGCAGGGAGCAATGTATTTGCTTTTAAATGTGCATACTTTGTGAGGGAGAGGCTTCTGCCCCTTCCTGCTTTATTGTTGCTGAACTCTCCTTTTCCATGTGACACTTCCTCAACCACATTGCACTTTCTGGCATTGAATTTCAACTGCAAAACCATAGACCACTCCTCTAACTTTTGTTAGTGAGATTGCTGATGAGGGAAGTTAGAGAGCAGAATTGACATAGGCATGGAGACTGACTGAGACAGATGTGTGCTAATGCTCTCTATCTTGTGGAGCAGGATAGAGAAGCAGGGAGACATTGCATTCAAATTACTTATGTAAGGTATGCCACCTACGCTTAACAGTTTGTCTCCTTCCAGATAATCTTTTTGCACACCTCTGTTGTATGGTACCTCACCATTCTGGTTCTCCTTCCCTGTGGGAGGAAGGCCCCCTGGTGGCCTGGGTGATGTCCTTGAAGTGGAGGGAGACTATGAGAGAAGGAGAAAAACCTTTTGGAATGGCCAAAGGGAGCAATAGAGAGTACCCTACCTACAGATCGGAGTAATTTCCTCAAATTCAAACTTATTTTTGCATTTTACATTAATGAGGATTCAGTCTCCTGAAAATGTGATAAGAGGCAATGAAAACGAATGACTACTTCAAACAATTTTAAAATTTGGAGCATTTTAAACAAGAATCTACACTATAAATCTTGTTCAGTATTTTATTTCTACATGGGTATTGTGTCTTGTTTTTTTATTGAAGTCTGAAGTCTACTAGTCTGGCAGTGGTATAGTTTTATAATTACTGTAATTGGGACCTAGGCTTCAGTGTTATTTTTTGCTGGATTTTAAGAAATTTAGAAGGGGTTGTAGAGTTGTACAGGTTTCTCTTTCTTGCATGCAGAACAAAAATCACTGTTTGGGTTGATTTTGATGCCAGCACAAATTGATATTGACACTGAATGACACTCTGACATTACCAAATCTAGAGGGAAGCCCATCTCTTTTTAAGCCATATAAATACAGATTCTATTAAAAAAAAGAGCATTAAATAATTTAAAGTCTATTATTTTAAAAAAAGGAGGACATTCAGCTAAAATGTCTGAACGTTGCCTTATACACACATACTCCCCTTAAAAGATTTTCCCAAGCACTACAGAGTGGCAGCATGGGTAGTTAGCTACTAGCCAGACTGATTTCTCTGAGGTGAACAAATTATTTGCAGCCTAAGGCTCAGTGAACAAGAGTAAGTGTGTGTTTTTGTTAAAAATGCTTTTTAAAAATGCTGAGTACAGCACAAAGAAGTTCTCTCCTTTTTAAGTCCAGCACGCAATAGTGCAGTAGCAGGAGGTGTGGGATGCTCACGCATACATATAGAGGTGAATTATTGCAACTATCAAGACCTTAAGGACAAACTAAGAATCAGACTAATAGCAACTGCTCACCCTACGAGTACAACAAGCTAATCTAGAAGGAATATGATTGTTAAAGAGCTACAAGCAATACTGTGATTATCTCTTATAGTTTTATTAAAGTAAGGTCACCAGACAAACAATCAACTGGGTTTCCGATATGTTTCTCTTTAACATACTGATAAATGAGTAAATAGGTGCTATAGGTGCTTAAGTAGCATAATACAATTAATAGTAATGGTCTGTAATATTGTAATTCTGAAAGTTAAAGGGAACGAAAGAGAGTTTAAAACGATGTATTTTTCTGTAAACTAGAAGCATGCATGGAGGATTAAGAAGCTGTACGTGATTAGAATTTTGGAAGTTAAGAACATGTGTGAGTTTTCATGGACTAGGAAATTGAAGCTCAAGATCCAGCAGCACACAACACTTTCTAATCTCTGCAAAAACGCTTCCTGGGTTTAAGATGATTAAAATAGTGGAACTGGCACTGCTACTGGTACAAGAGCCTCTGTAGTGTGCACTTGCATTTGTTGTAACAAGACACTTATGAATTTGAATTTTTTTCCTCTAACATCATAAACTATTTATCCACAAGGAGATGGCTGTGAAAAACAATTAAATAAATCTAGAACAATTTGCTGAACTGTGCCAAATCTTTGACTGATTGAATGAGTTATTTAGTATTTAGCTTTATTTAGTATAGCACTTTTATGATTTGATTGACTGACCAATTAATTTAATTAATATTGGTTCTTAAAGTTTGCAAAGTTCATCACTTATTCATTTGGTATTACCAGCACTAGTTAGCACTGAAATTCAACATTAAAGCACTTTATATCTGTGTTATAAGTGTACTGTATGCAAGAGTTACTGTTTATATCTTTTGGTATTGACTAGAGAGCAGCTATTACAGCAGCTACTATAGTTAGACATTAAAAAGGGTTTCTGTGCAATCTGAGTCTTGACCAAACATGCGTGCAATATTAGTGATCATTATTATATATTATAAGGGTGATTGTTGTAATGAACCCATTCATTTCAGTTATATTTTTACTATATAATTAAAACATTATTAATACAAGACTGCAAAAGCAGCATAATCCAGATCTATCCCCATTAACTTGGGAATCTGATGATGGGCCTAAAAGGAAGGGGATATCTCTAAAGCAGTCTAAAATTACAGACCATATGCAAGGGGGATAAGGATTATACCAATAATACCTCCACCCCGAAAAGTTCAAAAATGAGTAAAATAAAGCAAAATTTGGCTTCAGTTAAAGCAGGACCTTACCAAGCCCTGATAAAAAAGGGGCAGGTAGCCCCCCAGAACCATATCTATCCAAAAACTTGTGGTCTACCAAAGACCTAGAGGAAGTTAAGGCTACAAAAGAAAAAGGCAAAACTCTGGAGAATACAGTACTAGGAGTAAAGTCACAGGAACAAGGAAATGAAATGCAAGAAAGTATGTCTGCAATCCAATATACTAATGATAGCTTGAAATATTATGAAAAAAGCAGATAAAACAATCACTGTACAAATGGGAATTGCTGTGAGAATACTTGTAGGCATCACATAATACAAAATGTAACACCTGAATACATACCAGATTGTTTGAGTGAAGATGTGATTCACTTAATGAAAATCAGCATTGTGCCAATCTAATCCTTTTAGAACAATTGGCAATTAACAAAAATGTAATGGAGGCACTTAGGGCAAATGTTGCAAGAAACAGGTTCATTACAGAAGATCTCACAAGAACAATTACTAAAATGGATAAGTCCACCCAGGAATCAGATGAAATAATTGAGAGGCCAGATTTTGGTACAATCATAATCACAGACACCCAAAAAGCAGCAAAACAAAAAACAAATAAAAAATAAAAAAAAGAAAGGGAAACAATCTGAAATACATAAAAAGGAGGGGACTAAGGAAAAAAAACACCTGGCCTAGGGGATGAGAATAAGCCACACAAATAAAATATAATCAGTATGCATGTACCAGTAACAGGGAATAAACAGTTTCATAAGGCACATTGTAGAAAGGTTAAAACCTCAAAAGAAATTATCTATATTCACTCAAAAGAAAAGTTACATGAACAGGCAGGACAAATAGTTAACTCGGATCAATTAATGGATAATTTGAAAAACTGGGAATGATATAAAGCAATTGAACACTTTAATTGGGAATATCAAAAAAAGGACCCAAAAGAGAAGTCAGGCTATACAATAGATTAACAAGGGAATACAATGATTGGATTCACTCCACAATCAGAGCGCCATGATCTCCTTAAATTGGAGAGGACAGAATCTATAACATTCCCAATAGTCAGATTTATGGGTCCAATAGATTGGATTAGAATAGATCAAGAGGAGGTTGAACTGGAGCTCATAGAAATGTTAAGATTCCTCTTAGATATTGAAATAGAAGAAGCTGATATTGCCAAAATTAGAACTACTGTATTCAATTAGAGTACACAATAATAGTATATGTACTTTTTTTCTCCCCTAGAATGACCAGTTATGTGTGGTTAAATGCAGATGCTTTGCAAAGTGGAGCATTTACTGTTACTTTCCCAAATACATCACACTTTAATATACTTAAGGAAGGCACAAGGTCAGGGCTACTAGAAGCAGGTTCACACAGCTATGTCTGTTTGGACCAACGAAGCAAGCCAATGAAACAAATAGCAAGTTACAGGGTACAATTGTCAGTTTCTTGGAAAATATTTTACAAATTTCCATAGAAGGAAGGAGTAATTTAAGAGTAGAAGGGTCACAAATTAATCTCACATGTAATAGAAATGATATTGCTGACATGCTAATAGAAAAATATGAACAGTTGGCTAGCTTAGGGTTATATGTAGTTGAAGTTAATATTCTTGGAGCTAATTGTAAGACAGCAAATATTAGGGGTAACAGGTATCCTGCATTAACAGTGTACTATGATTGACAGAATTGTAACCTGAGCATTTCTCCAGTAACCACCATTAAACAGGAACAAACTAGGGAAACATTTCAAGTTATCTCCTGGAATATTTCTGGATGGAGTAGCAAACCAGATGACTTGGAGTGGGTTACTTTCACAAAGAAACATGACATAATTGCCTTCCAGGAAACATGGCAAGGCACAGAGGATGAGATAAGTCTTAATGGGTATGAGTGCTGTCAAGCTGCTGGCATAAAAACACAGAAATCTGGGAGATGCTCAGGAGAAATAGCTACCTTCGTAAAGACTGGAATATTCAAAAAATAGAATGTATTAGCAAAGATAATAATTTGATCTGCATTTTAATAGAAAACAGTGGAACTTAATTTCTTATTATAAATTGTTATATTCCACCTAGTAACTCCACCTTTTATGACGAGAATTTGTTGGAAAAATTTAGTCTGGCTTCAAGGACTGCATAATAAGTTTGCACATATAGACATTCTAGTACTCAGGGGCCCGGATATTCAAACTGCACCATTCTGAGGTGCAAGCCTTTGCGCTGCTCAAAATAGTTGCGCAGGGGTGTGGCCGGGGTGATATTCAAAGGAGTTGCGCTATTGAGCAACTCCTTTGAATATCACCCCCCAGCCACAGCCACTGTGCATGGTGCAGTGGAACTTGGGCCACCGCAAGTTGTCAGAGTTGAGCATTAAACTTGCGGTGGCGCAAGTACCATTGCGCCATTCGCAAATTTCCGATATTCAAAAGGTGAAATGCAAATGGGGCCATAATTCATGCAAGGCACAGGGGGGGCCATTTGCATCTGATTATGGCCCCATTTGCATGCCATTAGCATGTAGGCGTGCCGATCCCCGAGGACTTGCGCCTGGCCGCCCTGTCAGGCAGCAGCCGTCAGGGACCGACGCACCCTGTAGCCCGATCGCGGGCAGTTATGCCAGACACCTCCCCCAAACATCTCCCGACCATCGTGGGCAGTATGTATGCAGACACCTCTCCCCAAACATCTTCCGATGCCCGATCGTGGGCAGTATGTATGCAGACACCTCCCCAAACATCTACCGATGCCCGATCGCGGGCAGTATGTATGAACACCTCCCCAAACAGCTCCCGATGCCCGATCGTGGGCAGTATGTATCAAGACACCCCCAGTGCCTGATCACGGGCAGAATGTGAATCAACCCCCAGTGCCCGATCGCGGGCAGAATGTAAAAACTCCCAACCCGAATATCTCCCTGGTGGTCAGTGGACCGTAATGCCTGATCGCGGGCAGAATGTCCAGTGACAACCCCCAAACATCTCCTGGTGTCTAGTGTCCCCCACCCCACCCACCCACGAGCCCTCACCCCACTCCCGGCGGCGGTGGGTGGCAGCATCCCCCACCTGCACCCGCCACCACGACTGACTGTCCAGTAGGGCTGACGCCCGTGGTGCAGAGCTAGAGCCAATGGGCGTGCAGCCCACTCTCACTGACAGTCCAGATCTGGAATGTCATGTACGGTATGGGCTGCACGCCCATTGGCTCGCTCTCCACCAATGGCGTGCAGCCCTGAACAGTCAGTCGGTGGGCGAGTGGGTGGCAGGTGGTGGATGCCGCTGCTAGCTGCAGGCGGGGGGGCAGGTGGTGGTGCCTGAGAAGAGATGAGCTGGATCACAATCGGCGGTCACGTTCAAGCTCAGATGAGACTTGGTCTGCCCGTGATCAACTAAGAATGATCATGTTCTGCCGGTCAGCACTGAAGGGAACAATTCACGTTCTGCGATCGGGCATCGAAGATGGCTGGAAGGTATCTGATACTGCCCGCGATCCGGCAATGAGGGGCACAGGGGCTGAGTTGGGGGCCAGCCATGGGTGGCAGCTGCTGTGTTGCACCCTGCAATACAGCAGCTCACCTGTGGGTGGCCCTCAACTTGATCCTTTTTTATTTGGCTCAAAGTTGTGCAGGCGCAGGTTGGGGGTTGCGCCTGCACAACTCTGCACAGCCCGACTGAATATCGGGTTGTGCAGTTTATGCATGGTTCCTCCCCCTCATGTTGAGCATGCATTCATTTGCATTGCGCTGTTGCTCAGCCTGTTTTCAGTGGCGCAACTGCCTCCTGCTGAATATCACAGAATGGCGCAATGTAGGACTTGTGCATGCGCAACCCTGTTGTGCATGGAGCAACCCTTTTGAATATCTGGGCCAGGGAGTTTAATGCCAGAGTTAGGCAAATATGATGGATATACAGAGAATTATTTTTTTTGCATACAACAACAGGCTAGATAATATGCCAGTCAGAAGCTCAAAAGATAATAAAATTAATATTGAATTGAAAAAGTAATTCAGTTTTGAATTAATATAATTTCTATCCATTAAATGGGAGATTAAAAGGAGACACAAGGGTGAATTGATGTATATATCAACAAAAGGGGCTTTAATGGTTGATTTGCCCCACGGAATGGTCTTGATTTTTGCTGGGAAGAATTACATGTAGTAGAAAGAACAGAAAGTGACCATTTACCTCTAGCATTAATAAACTATGAAAATAATTCTAATTATCAGTTGGGCGATGAGACAGGTGGACATTTTACAAACAAAAAGATAATATGGAAATTAGAATCTGGACTGAAAATTTGGAACATTGTTTCTCAATCATTTCTTACTCTAGATACAGTCTGTTTATCTGAGCAGTCATTTGAACAAATGAACAATTGTTTGGCAGACTTATTCAAAATTAGGACAAAAATGGAAGTAATGGTTAAATCAGCAAACAATCCAAATAAATACAATGATGGCTGATATGATAATGACTGTAGGGCACTTAAAAGAAAAATAAGGCAACAATATTGGTACTATAGAATGAAAAAATTCCCAAGTACCTTGAAAGAACTAAATCATAGTAAAAAATGAGTATACACTTTTAATAGTCCATAAAAAATATACGTATTATAAAAAACAATGGCAGGACATGCTTGATGCCATAAACACAAATAATATTAACAATTTTTGGAACCTTATTGGTAGAGGTGGTGGCAATATAAAATTGATGGTAGACACATGCATAGATGAAGGAAAATGGATAAATCACTTTACAGAGATATTCTGGGATCCAGATATCCAGGAAGAAATAAGTAGTCCATCCCCGGGATATGTTAAATCTGATAATAATAAAAAAGAAGAGATACTAAGATCAATAAATACCTTAAAATTAAATAATGCCCCAGGGCCAGACAGCATTTCTGCCAAAGTTTTTCTCAACACTCCTACTTCATGGGGCAAGATACTTACAATATACTTTAATAAGTGTATAAAGGAAAACCAATATCCAGAATTCTGGAAGGTGTGTCTATAGTACTTATTCATAAAAGGGGCAACAAAGACTGGACCATTTTGGTGAAAGCAGTGAAGGCAGAGTGATGGCTACAAATGAAATAGACACTTAAAAACCTGGCAGTGCATGATATAGCTGGAAATAACCTCAGCGAGAACTCTTGAGTCCTGCACAAGACTGGCTAAAGTATCTTTTCAATACTGCAGACACTAAAGGCACAAGCAGCAATGCAGCACCAGAAACCTGGAAGAGTAGCATTTCCATGGCAAGTGGATAGATGCTGAGTAAATCACCAGGGAGCAGCAGAGTGGAGCTTGAGCACATTTTGCCATTGAGACTGGATCGGAAGGGCGAATGAACTACGTGCTTCGGAGCCTGTGGAGGAGACTTCGAAAGCAGGATTACACAGCATGTTTTATTTTATATCAGGTATATACTGTTGTCAGAGTGTGTAATCTTTCCAGCAGAACTTATTGTTTATCCGTCCTGGTCAGTGGGCTTCCCTCTTTCTCTGTTTCACCCACAGGTTTTTATCCTGAAGCGAGTGGTGTAAAGGTGCTCTAATCTCTTAAAATTGCACCAAGGTGTTCTCCACTACATCTACATAACAGAGACATCAGTTGGGTGATGATCGAGGAATAAACATTATGCTTACCGACTCAGAAAGGAAAGTTTTCCAGTCACATAATTTTTATTTTATTATTTTTACTTTTAAAATGCATTGATTTTTGTTTTGCTCTCGAGTTTTATTTTTTTAGTCTGTATATCATATTGTTGTTATACATATACTGTTTTATCTTATTTTCCCTTTTTATTTTATAGGGTTTGAATTTTTTTTAAAATAATAAAAGGGTTTTCTCAGTTTACGCGCTTTTAGTCACATGATCGCTAATATAAAGAGATGCATGCCAGCCAGGTGAACAGATCGCTTTCCTGTTTCTGATACAACAGCATTCCTGTTCACACGCTGCTTTTGGATATTTTATTATGGATACCCAGCACTTACATTTACTAAACTAGCTTTTTTTGGACACTAAAAGTAAGTTAATAAGCATTTAATATTTATGATGAACTGTGCTGTTTTTATACCATACAGTTAGGTGAATTCAGCTAACATTTTAGCGTTTTAGTTTTTTAGTTATATGACAGTTTTTGTAAGACTTACACCTTTAATTGCTGTTTAAATAACATTAGTTTTTTTGTTTTATATAGTGTCTTTTATTAAACGAACTCTGCAAGTGCTTATACTGAGTGTGAACCAGAGTGGAAATAATAGAAGCAAATCTATCAACAGGCTGAACCAACTCTGCTTCTGGTGCTCAAACTTTACTTGGACATTGTTCTTGATGCTTTACTCCTTAATGCGAACAAAGATTAGATTGATGGAGCATCAGATCTAGTGTGTGATTTAAAACTACGTAACAATGCAACTCTTTGAGCATTTGAAGATGCCATTTAGCGGACTCTTCTTTGATGTTTTGAATCCATGTCAGTTATTGTACAAACTGAGCATTTGAAAGATGCCATCTTATGGACTTTTGTCTTGTATCCTGCTCGAGCATTTGAAAACACCATTTAGTGGATTCTTTTTTGGTATTCTGATTCCGTGTCAGTTATTGCACAAACTGAGCACTTGAAAGACGCCATTTAACTGACTTTCGTCTGATATCTTGTTTGCTTTTTCCTTTTTTGCCAATTAATGCCAAATTCATTCGAGGGAATATTTCACATAGCTGGTGGAGAAGTGTCCATTGAACTGAGATTCTGGAGACTTGCTATTGGACTACTTGTATATCTTTAAGTTAGGTGTTTTTGAACTGCAGATAATTACGAGATACTGTATAATACTGTAAAAAACAGGTGTTTAAGTTTGTGTATGTAAAAAATCTTAATTGCTGTATTAAATATAGTATCAGTAATATTATGGTACATACCCGGGAAACAAATTTTAAAAATGGGGGGGGGGGATTTAATGGTTATGGACCAAAATGAAAGTAGTAGCTTGGTCATGAGTTCAGAAAAGGGCAAATCAGAAATAGAGTTCAATCAGGACAGCTTTAGGATTGATTTAATGCACGTCATCTAATTTGCAATCAACCCGATTATAATTTGTTCTAATTCTGAGCATTCTGAGAAAAGAAATAAAAAAGCATAAGTAAATACAAAGGTGGAAAAGTGCAAGAAAAAAAACTTTAAAAGGTAAAAATTATAAGGAAAGTAAAGTAACAATAAAAATGATGAATCTATAAAATCTTGCCTAAACAGCACTTCTCTAAACTAAAAGGAGGGAAGGCAATTAAAGCAATCTAATATAAAGATCATTATAGTCCCTTAACCACAGCTAAGCTATGCAATTCATGCAATACACACAAGGAATTGCTACATTTGGGAAAAGTTAGTTTAAATAATGACCAAAAGAGCACACTGAAGTGCAAAATATGGAATCTATAGGGGCTAGGAACGATACTCATAACTTCACAGAAGATTTAAATGCAGGAGTGTATATTAATTTGGACGCTTCTAAAAGTATAAATGAGTTTTCTGTACATACTACCAATTGCCTGGAGGAAACTCTAGATTTTTCACCAGAATACTTTAAGGAATCTAACCCAGAACCAGTTTCTTACTGGCAAAATGATTTAAAAAATATAGCCGGGGATTTACAGGAGACCATAAATGGATTAAAACAGTTTACTGGTTTGAACTCTTACAAACAACTTGATAATGGTAGAACAGTACATTTTACTACTGCTATGAGTAAAGAATAGTACACAGATGCATCTAACACACATACTGTGCATTTGATGATTCTGGATCATTTAGTTGATCTGAAACTTGAGATAGATCTTTTAAAAGAAAATATAGCAATAAAAGGTTCCAGACTAGATGATATTTTACTCAGACTTGATAAATTACCTCGTTTTAAGAGTATATGCTCTTTATCTGTTATTGAACCAGATTGTTCCCAATACTTACCTGGCCCAGATCTTTTAGTGATGGATCCTACTGATATGCCTTCCATATTTCCCGAATCTTTAGATCTTCCATCAATAACTAAGAATGCTATAAGTAGCAAAGTCACAGTACAACTCTCTATGTAAAGGAAGGGATAAAAGCAACTGAACAAACAGTAAACAGGGAGAGAGAGGCACTATGGGTCACCTTGGAGACTGGAAAGGCACCACAATCTGCACAGGGTTGTGTACAGACCCCATGTCAGGGAGGGAATGGACAAGGATATGATAGAAGGCATTCTTAGAATGGCAGAGAAAGGAGATACTGTTGATGGGAGACCTAAATATACCAGATGTTAACTGGAGCCATTTGCTGCAGCCACATCCAAGAGAAGGGACATTCTTGATGCCTACAGGTGGCAGGCCTCAGACAGCTGAGTTTCGGAACCCACTCATGAGGAAGCAATCTTAGACCTTGTACTCTCAAACGGGGGCAGTGAGAAGATCTCAGATCTAGAAGTGGGTAGCCATCTGGGAACAAGTGACCATCAAACAGTGTGGTTCACATTAAACTCAGCTACAGAGTCAAGCCATACAAAGGTGAGGGTACTGGACTTCAGGAGGGCTGACTTTGGCAAGATGGAAGAGTGCATCAGAAGAGCACTAGCAAACAGGCTAGAAGGAGGTGTGGAACAACAATGGGAATCATCAAACTGCATCACAGAGGCAACAAGCCTTTGTGTGAAGCAAATAAACAAATCAAAATGAAAGAAAAGTCACTATGGTTCTCAAAAGAGGTGGCTGTGAAAGTCAGGAAGAAAAGATAGCATTCGGAAGTATAAGGAAACACAGAAGGAGCAGGACAGACAGCTATACCAGTTAAGGCAGAAGGAAGCAGGGAGGGAAGTCAGAATAGCAAAGGCCCAAACTGAGGAAAAGATAGACAACTCGGTTAAGAAGTGGGATAAAACCTTTTATAGGTACATCAGTGAGCATAGAAAGACAAAGGGAGGGATAGTGAGGCTGAATAGAATGAACCGTCGGTGGGCAGAGGGGAACAGTGAAAAAGCAGGGATACTGAATGAATATTTCTGCTCAGTATTCACAAAAGAGGAGGGTGAAGTGCCTAATCCAATTAACAGAAGCACTCTTGATAGGGGGGTCGATCCCAGTCCTTTCACAGAAGAAAGGGTTCTGCAAGAACTCCTAAAACTGAAGGTGGACAAAGCAATGGGGCCTGATGGAATTCACCCCAGAATTCTAAAATAATTAAGGGGGGAACTAGTGAAACCACTGGCTACTCTTTTTAATAAATCATGGGAGGATGGTGCGGTACCCGAGGACTGGAGGAAGGCGGATGTGATTCCCCTTCACAAAAGTGGGAGCAAGACAGAGGCAGGAAACTACAGATCTGTCAGTCTGACATCTGTGGTAGGGAAAGTGATGGAGTCACTTCTGAAGGACAGAATAGTTGAGTACCTAGAGGCCAGTGGGGCACGGACCTGAGGCAACATGGGTTCACAGCGGAAGGTCATGTCAGATGAATCTAATAGATTTCTTTGACTGGGTGACCAAAGTAGTAGATGAGGAGGGCTGTGGACATGGCCTAATTAGACTTTAGCAGGCATTTGACACAGTCCCACACAAAGATTAATAGTCAATTAACCAGCCTGGGAGTGGGTCCCAGGGTGGTAGCCTGTAAACACTGGCTGGACAACAGGACACAGAAGGTAATTGTAAATGGAGTCCACTCTGAAGAAAGAGGGGTTACTAGTGGGTACCTGAGGGTTCAGTATTGGGTCCAGTCCTTTAATGTCTTCATGAGTGACATTGCCGAGGACTGGAAGGAAAAGTATGCCTCTTTGCAGATGACACAAAGATCTGCAACAGGGTTGATACACAGGAGACGTGGAAAGGATGAGAAGGGACTTGGCAAGGTTGGAGGAATGGTCAGAAGCATGGCAGCTAAGATTCAATGCAAAGAAGTGCAAAATAATGCACCTGGGAAACAAGAACCCAGGGCAAAATACACAATGGGGGAGAGGTAGTAACGACAACAAAAAGGAAAGGTACCTGGGGTAATCATATCAGATGACCTTAAGGTTAGCAAGCAATGTGAGAAGGCAGTAGGGAGGGCTGGGGGTATACTGGGATGCATAGGGAGAGGCATCACCAGCAGAAAACAGGAAGTTGTTATCCCTCTGTACAGACAGTTGGTGAGACCCCATCTGGAGTACTGTGTCCAGTTCTGGAGACCCCATCTCCTCAAGGACATAGACAGGATAGAGGCAGTCCAGAGGAGGGCAAACTAAAATGGTGCAGTGTCTGCAAGAGAAGCTGTATGAGGAGAGACTAAAGGAGCTTAATATGTATACCCTTGAGGAAAGAAGGGAGAGGGGGGACATGATAGAAACTTTTAAGTATCTCAGTGGAATCAACAAAGTCCAGGAGGGTAGCATCTTTCAGAAAAAGAGACGTGCAAGAACAAGGGGACACAATTTAAAGATAGAGAGGGTGGTTCAGGGGCAATGTGAGGAAGTATTATTTCACAGAGAGGGTAGTGGATGCATGGAACAGCCTTCCTGAGGAGGTTGTGGGGTCTATAACTGTGGGAGAATGCATGGGAATTCAAGAATGCATGGGACAGACATAAGGCAATTCTTGTGGGGGGTAGGAAGAAATAGGCTGTTGGTTAACTAGGATCTGCGGCCTATCCTGTAGGTAGGGAAATGGGCAGACTAGATGGGCCTTATCTGCTGTCAAAGTCTATGTCTATGTTTCTATGTACAAGAAAAAACAAAAAGAAATCTAATAAAAATAGGGGTAAAATTAAGAGATTGAGTAAGGAAAGGATAAGCTGTCACCAAGAAGGAAATATATATAAGGAAGATATGTTTACAAATATAATTGGGCTAACTGCAAAGGAAGGGGGGATTTTGGAGAGGAACAGGTTTTGGACAAGTCTATTTTTGCAAAAAAAAAAAATCAAATGCATACAAAGATCCTGTTTCTAAAAATGATCATGACTTGATGTCAGGGGAGACTGTCATAAATGTGGTAGGGTCAATTATAGATGAAGGGGGGAAGCTGGGGAGAATTTAGTTCTGGATAAGCCTATCTATACACAAAAAGCAAAGACAGATGTACAAAATGATTATGTTTCCAAAAATGGTCATGATCCGGTGTCTAGGGAGAACATTGTTTTAGATCCAGTTTGTAAAAAGTTGCATAGTCAAAACATAAGTAGAGTACTGAAATAGGATCTGGAGCCAGTTAAAGAACTGGAGGAAACATGTATGGAAATGTTACAGACCTTAATAGTTGTGCTATTTTGACATTATATGGTTTAAGATCTACACAATTGGTCATATGGAGACTTAAGGGATAAGATTGTGAACCTAATAAGGACAGTGACTGGTGCTGATCTAATTACTTCTGATATTTTACAAACATGGGGCCAGATATTCAAAACTTTGCGCCGGGCAAAAACCATTTGCACAGGTTTAGCGAGATAGCGTGGGTCTGCTATATTCAAAAGGCCAAATAGGGCGGGCAAACTGCGTTGGCGCCAGGTAAGATTATAATGTATGCAAGGGGCAAACTGACATGAATACAGGCGCAATGCTATATTCAGCGACTAGCGCCGCACTAAGTGGTTTTGTGCAACTTAGCGCGACACTTAGCGTGGTGCAATTTACCGCCCAGGAAAAGCTTGTCTTAACCCTGGGCAATCAGCTTTGCGCAACACTTTGGCTTTGTGAGGTGTTTGAGTGGGTTTAGCGCGGGTTTTGCGTGACCCTAACAAATAAATATGACACATAGATAAAGTTAAACATAGAGGAAGCATGCTGTTAACTGATGGCATCACAATGATGCCATCATCTGCCACCAGTCCCAGCCATGCCAGGCAGTAAGTGGTGACCCTGCCACCAGCGGACAGCATGGCAGTGTGGCCATACAGCACACACCTGCAGACCACATCTGTGGACACAAACAGATGCCAGCACACACATGCAGCACTGTGGGCATGGAGGATGTTGAGGGGAGTGTGTATGGGTGGAGAGGCTGTGCCGCAGACCAGGTGTGGCCACAAGGCTGGGACACATCATGCAGTGCACATGGGCCAGTACTGGGAATACCCCCAACACTAGTGTGCCTTTCGGATAATATATGCCCCCCCAGACACATATCACACAGTTGTACAACTGCCACAGCACACAAAGCCAGAAATGTACATGTCACTGTGAGCATCTCATGCCACAGGTACGGCATCTGTGGGTCACACAACAGTGTAACAGTAATGTCCACTGTCAGTAAACACCTGCAGGTTGGGTCTGTCACTGTGTACAGTGCAGCCATTGTCACTGCCCTACACACCATAGGCAGTGCTGTGTCCATCACACTACTGGCCCCTTGCTACTGTAGTGCTGTGCACTGTAGCATGCCCTACAGTGTGACAGTGTGCATGCAGCACCACCACCACCTGTGCCTATGCTGTCCTGTCCCCTGGGGTACAATATGCTATGCTGCGTTGTACTGTTTACATGTAGCCTGCAGCTATCATCGTGCACTGCCAGACTGACCTACAGGTGGAGCTGCGGTTGGATCTGGTCAGCCCCTGTACTTCCAGACTGACCTACAGGTGGCTCTGTGGGACCCTGCAGTAACGCTGGGCAAACTGCATGCAAATCAGGGTATAATGAGATGCTAATCCGGTTGTTTGCCCAGAGACTACCTAAATAGGCTCATTTGCATGGCATTTTTGAATATGGCACATTTTAGCTCCGGGCAAACGTGTTTGCCCTGGGCTAACTGCTTAGCTCCACACTAATGCCACGCTAATGTGTTAGCGCAGCGCTAACGATACGGGGAATAATATACAATTTTGATCACTGTTCTTTCACATCTGCTGCTTCCTGCAGCTGTACTGAGTCCATGCATTTGCTGGCACAGACATTGGCCACATAGTTCGTCTGTACCTGCCCTCACGTTGCTGTGTACTGTGTTGTTGTTGTGGGTTGCACTTCCTGGTTGCTTTATTCAGTACTGTCTTATTCTAGGGCAATGTTTGCCCTGCACTCCCAGCCCAGTTTGCATGGCCTCATTACCATGCTATATTCGGAAGCTGTTTGCCCTGGGCTATTCCATTTGAATATAGCTTGCTCTGTGCTCCGGGCTAAGTTTGCCCAGTGGGCAGTGCTAATTTTGCCCCGGGGCTAAGTTTTGAATATCTGGCCCTTGGAGTGATAAAGATTTTATGGGTATAAATTGTTTATTTATATTTTGCACAGTTCCTCGAATAGCAAATCAAATTTGAATTAATGAAGTAGGTCTGAGAAAATTTGGCTGTAGCCTAGAATATGTTAACAGAGAACTCTTGAATGAGAAATTTCAAATTCTAAATAATGAGTCTTGTCAACTAAGTATTTTTGGTGTTAAATCACCTTTTAGTAGAAATACAAGAAAACTCAAGAGTACCCTGATGAACATATTCGGATATGTGCTAAAAATCCCAGACCTATACAGTTGGAACAAAGGTACAAGTTTGGGACAGGTGGACATTCTTGTTCAAAATCCAGAGGTAGCAAGAAGTATACTAGGTAAGGCAACATTACTAGATGAAGTGGGATTACACATAATGGAAAGGAAAACACTAAATGAAGGAAGTAAATACAATAGACAGGAAGCAAGTGTGTCAAATCAGGAAAATCTGGTTGGTAGAGAGCCTAAGATATTGTATTTTTATGGTCTGGAAAGAACTAAAAATGAGAATAATAACAACAATTTAAAGGATCTTTTAGTAGACATACTAGAACAACTTTTCAATGCTTCTATAGAAAATCCTAATGCATTAACTATCACAAGGCAGAGATGTGATCCAGATTGTGATTTAATCATTGTTAAAACAGGCTTTTTAAGCTTATACAAGATCATTGATAATAGGAGTCTATTGGATGCCTTAGGCATATCTATAGTTGATATAAATGACTTCTCTCACCAGAATATTCCTATAAGCAAATCATCAAAAGGGATAAACCAGGAAAAAGTGTTATTTAATGTTTCTACTTGTAGCAGATATGAGTTGCTGGAAACACAATTAGATTGACTTGCAGAAGAAAAAGAACTACATATTGGAACAAAGCTTAATGCCCTTCTTTTAATTTCTTTGAACATTGCAGGTTTCTTTTCTAAATTAATGGATCAAGAATGGTTAGATTTTATTCTTAAGTTTAATATTATTTGTCTGCAGGAGACTTGGCACAACAAAGATCAAGACATTTTATTGAATGGTTATCAAACTTTTCAGATCCCAGGAGAAAAAGTTGCTAAAATGGGAAGAACTGTAGGGGGTTTAATTACCTTAATTAAAATAAATGCTGGTGTTACTGCAGATATTTTATATACCAATAAAAACATAATGGTCATTTACATTAAGGCTTAAAAAGGTAAACATTTTTGCCTAATTAATACATATATAGCTCAATCTAATTGAATTCATATTATCCAGCACTTTGGGATCAAATGGAGGATTTTATTCATAGAGTTGAGCAGTAACGTCTTGTGATAATATATTACTTTATGGTACTTTAATGCAAGGATTGAACCATATGATGGTTACTCTGATAGTAATTTCCATAACTGGTGTCATCTAGAAGCCTCTAATTGGCCCAGGTGTACAAAGGATAAGAAATTAAACAAAACGGGTCAGAAAGCAGAATAAATTATTAGCCTTATATAATTTAGCACCTATAAACGGTAGGTTACACAGTGATAAATTGGGAAGTTTTACTCACCTTTCTGCAAAGGAACCTTCAATTCAGGATTACGTGTTTTGGAATGGAAACATGACAGATTGGGAATCTTTCGATAATTAGGGTGAAAGTGATCATCTCCCTCTTGTTTTAAAAGCAAAAAATATGAAGTGTGTTCTAGATGTGCCAAGTAAACCTATACAATTTGTAATCTGTAATAACAAAATTCAATGGCAGGATAAGTTTTCTCACCTTATTAAATATCTTTTGCAGATCTTATCCAACAAGTTAAACACTGAAAATATGGGGTATGGGCATCTACATCATCTTTTATTCTCAAATCTAGAGGAAATAAAAAAAATTACTTAAATCCTCAAAGATTACAAAAAGTACATAAAATAAAAACACATGGTTTGATGTGGAAAGTCATAAAGAAAAAAGAGAACCAAATAAAAAAATTAGGAAGGTAAGGCAAAATAAGACTTCACAAAATATTACAGAACTAGATGCCGAGAAAAATACAAGAAGTTTTTCTTATTAAAACAAGGACAATACCAACAAAGAAATTGGGATCATATGCTTGAAGCTATTTATAATAAAGATTTCCAGACATACTGGTTATTAGTTGCTAAGGGAACTAATAATATTAAATATGAATTGGATACCTACATTACATTGGAAACTTGGGTTTCTTACTACTCTTCAAAAATTTTTTCCTCGAATATTGAAAATGTGGGAATATTTTTGGATATTAATATGCAGGATTTTCGACCCTTTCTAATTACAGAAGTGTATTTTGTTATTGCAGCTTTAAAAAAAAGAAAAGCACCAGGCCCGGATATGATACTTTCTGAAGTTTATTTGAGTGCCCCTGCACTATGGTCTATAATTCTGACTAAATATATTAATTTTTGTGTCCAGAAACTGGTTTTCCTGAACTCTTGGAAGGGAGCTATAATATTTTCTATCTATAAAAAGGGTGATAAAATAGATCCTAAAACGTACAGGCCTATTTCATTATTAGACAATTTAGGAAAATTGTTTTCTAAGTTAGTTTTAAATAGACTAAATGAAGAATTAATAGGCTTGGGGGACTTCCTGAAGCACAAGCTGGATTTAGGGCTGGTTATAGCACAACTGATAACTGTTTCATAATTAGATATCTCTATGAAAAATATGTTATAATTAGGAAACAGTCTTTATTTGCTGCCTTTATAGATTTTAGTACTGCATTCGACTCAGTATTAAGGAATGTTCTTTTGCTTATAATGAAGGAAAAAGGATTCACAGTGGAATTGATAGCAATTATAAGAGAATTATATACTTCAACATGGGCCCAAGTAAGGTCAGGTACTAAGGGACAATTCTCCTCAACTTTCTCTACAAATATGGGAGTAAGACAAGGCTGCATAATTGCTTCTCTTCTTTTTTCTATATTTATTGACAAGTTATTATGTGACTTAAATCTTAGTAATTCTGACTCTCCTAAGATTATGGATAAATGTGGCGTATTGGCCTACGCTGATGACTTAGTCTTATTTTCTCTTACTGAATCTGGACTTCAAGCTAAATTAAACATGCTTGCAATAACTGCAAATGAGCTTAACTTGTCAATAAATATTCAAAAAAGTCAGATTCTTCCGTTTTGTTATGAAAGTTAAAAAAAATAATAACAAAAAGAAATCTTGGCTGTCAGGTTTGGACAAATTAGAGACTGTAGATAGTTATACATATTTGGGACTACACCTGACTAGGGAACGGAAATGGAATGTACAGCTGGATACAACTTTAGCAAATTAAAAGGACAGCAAATTCTCTACCCATATTTAACAAAAATATGGTGGAAATACAATTAGGCCTATTTTAAAGGCAGTTCAAGCCAAATATTATGCTCAAGTATATTTAATGTTGAAATTTGGCATCATGATAAAATGAATATGCTAGATATTCCTGTCAATAAAATGCTCCAGAAACCTTAGGTTTACTTAACTTTGTTCCTGCTGCAATACTGAGGGCCGAGACAGGTTATTATTCTTTGCAGGCAGCAGCTGATGCTAGAAAGGTTCGTTTTTGGGTTAGAATACTTCAACATGATCAAAATAGATTAACGGCTTTATGTTTACATGAAAATACTGGTGGTCCTCCTTAGGTACTTAAAATCAGAATGGCTGTCCCTGATATTCAATTTATTACAGAAAGTGAGGCTGACCTACCTATATCAGTATAGGGCAAGAGGAATTACTATTAGTTTAAAATATCAATCCCTCATTACAAAGGCATTTAGAGAATACTACAAGACTCTAGATTTAAATATTGTTAAAAAGCTTAAAATGTCTCCATTCTTGAGGATAAATGATCCCTATCATTACTACAGATATTACTTAGATATTCTTACAAAAGTAGAAGATAGAAAACAATATACTAGATATAGGTTAGAAGTATTTTCAAATAACATTTTGGAAGCAGTTTATATGAAAAATTCCACTCCTAATTCTGGTTTTTGTTCTTGTACCTGCTCCACACTGGAAAACTTGGGACATGTCATGTTTGTGTGTAAATGGTATACTATACCAAGGAAAAAATGGATATGGCCTTTATGCCAATCCATTCAAACAACAGATCAGAGCACCTTACTTACTATTTTCTTTACCACTAATGATGAAATCATAATTAAGGCTGTAGCCAAATATTTAGTAAATATTTCTAGAATACATCTTGGTATAAAACTGAAAAAAAAAGAAGAACTAATATTTATATTATACACTGTCAAAAAGGATAATTATCTGTATTTTTGACAAGCTTAAGCATTATGCCTATAGGTAATTGCACTTAGTTGATTGCTGCTCAAGTTTTTGCACTATGCACTTCAAAGGGTTGGTTATTTATCTACTTATTTATTTATTTATAAAGAGCATATGTCATGGTATAATTCTTTGTATACTGTAGCTTAGATTTTATGTAATAACTTGTCTTGTTGTCATGGTCAGTGACCACTCAATAAACTTGAACTTGAACTAAAAGGAAGTACTGTGGACCCCACAATGTAATGTCCCATCAGTCTGTTGGACATAAGTTTAAACATATTCTCTAGAACTGTTTTAGAAAAATTATGGGTAGAAATAGAGCTAACAGGGGCTATGCATTTACAAGCATTTCCAAAAAATTACTCTACCATTGATAATATTTATGTTTTCTGCTACCTAGTTGAAAAATACATATACTTACACAAACAAAAACTCTATACCGTATGCATAGATTACTCAGCAGCATTTGATACCATCTCAAGGAGTATCTGCCCTGCTCTAGGTTATGCTGATGATTTTATATTATTTTCACCACAAAATTTGGACTACAAAAAGTTAGATGCTCTTTATAAAAGATCAGAATAATTACAGTTAAAAATTAATTTACAAAAAACTAAAATTGTTATATTTGAAACATTGACAAAGCAAACAAATAAATGGGTCCTAGGAAACCAAAAAATAGAAGTGGTGAACAATCGACTATCTTGGGGTAACACTCAAAGTAATTATACATGGAACACACATAGCAAAATTATTAGAAAAGCTAAACAAAACAGCTAAAGGTCTGGATCGATTTAATTATAGCTATGGGGACAAACCTTCAAACCACTAATAAGTGCAATCAAAGCAAAATATTTTGCACTTTTTATGGAACAGAAGTATGGGAAACTAAAAGAATGGAAGATATGACCATTCCCGCAAATAAATTATTGAGAAAAACATGGGGATTGGGTTTCTCATGCTCAGCTGCATATATTAAAGCAGAGTTAGGAATTAACCATATTATGGCATTTGTACAATCCAGAAAGTTATCTTTCTGGTTAAAAATCATGAAGTTACCAGAAGGCCATTTTATATATGAATGCCTTAAAGAAAAAAGAAAATGGTTTAATTTAGGTTATACAAACACAAAGTTCTGGCATCTAAAAATGTTGGAAATTTTGAAAACATATAACCTCAAAAAACTGAAAACATTAATAGATAAAGGTGTTTCAATAAGCCTCAAGTACAAAAAGTATATAAACAAATTAATTCTAAATTAATGGAACCAGAAGGATTTGGTTTTATAAGAAATTCACACTACTCTAGATGTTTCATTGAATATAATACTTGGTTTGGGTATACACCATACCTTGATATTTTAACAGACCTGAATCTCTATAGAATGTTTATCACTTATAAGTTTGAAAGATTCCCCAACAATGTGCTTAATACCAGACATAAAAGTCTGTCACTAGAAAATGAAAGATGCACTTGTGCAGTAGGAGGAACAGAAGACTTAAAACATGTCTTTTGGGAATGCTCCTGGTACCCTTATGAAAGGAGTTATTGGTTAAGTCACTTTCTTGATTCCAGATATACAGTTATCTATGAAGATTTAACAACAATCATAATACATACAGCTGATCAGTAGGCGATGAATAGAACTGCCAAATTCTTCTTAGCAATAAACAAGAAAAAGAAAAACTATTGGCTACACAAATAAATCTCTGAGCTTCTGGTATACAACATCATAATCCAGGTAATAGATAGAAATTAGGATAATCAAATGTGTGCAATAAACTTTTCATTCAAGAAGTCTGGATAATGGTGGTATAATTTAAAGAACCTTTGAATGCCCTTAGACATGTTTTTGTATAGAGTAAGATAAGAAAACACTGTAGAAGAAAGATTAAAGTATAGAATGCTGAAATCCATTGTAATAAGTTTGAATGGCACTGGTGAAACCCTCTGACTATAAATGTAGTAGGGTAGTACCCCGAATGATGATTTTATTGATGTATTGATGTTTTTTTATTATATCTGCATGTAGTTATATATTTGTGTATAGCTTTTAAGCTCAACAATAAAAAGACTGATGATGTGACCCAATCGCTGATGGCCTTTGGCAGGGGACCTGCACTAAATAAAGCAATATAAATAGAAAAATAAAGTTTGGTTGCACTTACATTTTTGTTACTATGTTACTGCAGGGTAATTACTATGTAGTAACATGGAACAGAAGTAACTCACACTACAGCTGTAGTGATTGAGTTGTTGAATATTTCCAGATACATTGCAATATTTCCAAAAAGATTATCTGGAAACCTCTCTGGTGGCACTATTGTGGTGCTGCAGTTAATTTGGACAGGTAGAAAATTTCTTCAGTGATTTCACCAAAACTGTAGGAAATATTGGAGCCTGCCAACAGCTATAACTGTGGTTATGTGTTTGTTTTACATAACAATTATGCACAGCTTCAGTGTAGCTATACTGTAATTACAGTACAGTTACAGAAACAAAGTAAATTGCCCCAACTGATTCTGGAATGATCCAGAAAGGAGCTTATCAAATAAAGACAGGTCCCATAAATTGGAGATTAAGACAGCCAATAAGCAGTGCAGCAGAAGCCCTACCATTAATGACAGGAGGAGAACCAAGAGACTCAAGAGGGGTTTAGACAGGTCCAAAGGAAGGGAATAGCTGCAGCAGGAAGGAATGGAAGAAATGAATGTTCATTCTGGGGAGCGATGATGAACTTGCAGACAAAGAAGGTAATGCTGCTTCATCATCCTGGGACTAATCTAGATGGACTATAATGCCAGCTTCAGATGTATCTGAAGTAAGGGGTATCCTGTGACATGTGCCATTCTGAAGTGGGCACCTACTGAAATGGTGACCCACCTTTGGTGCATGTCAACAGAGTGACAGCGTAGGGACGGTGACCAGATGGAAGGGTAGATGAATGGCGAAGGGATGTTGCTGTATATACATGCACGTGGGGAGTGGGGAGTGAGCATGCTGAGCGAGGGACGGGGGGAGGATTTTTCAGGGGTGGTGCCATAGACAGCTGCTGAGCTGGCTTTATGGTGTGGTGGGTGGGTGCTGGGCTAGGGTGGCCGGGATACTGGGTTTGGGTCCAGGTGCTGGTGTGTTTTGTTGCACCTGGCCTGAGCCATGTAATTTCTACTTTTTTAGACTTTTGCAATCCCAGCATGCACCCCTGAAGTTGAGAAGTCTAAAGTAGAGAGAGCACAGCCCCCCTAAGAAATAAAAATACTGTGTCCATTGCGCCATTTTGTTTAACACGGAGTGTACATTGCCTAAAATGAATTTCAGCGATGTGCACTTGCCATAAGGATGATCACCTTTGGCAATTGCCCTTATGACATAGAACCATAGTAAAGGTGTTTGAAGGCAGATGGTAGGGTGACTGTTGCTACAGGGGGAGTTGAGTGGTCTCATAGCTGGCATACTAACTAACATAATTTATGCACTGCCCTACGTGCAAGCATCCTATGCAATTAAAGGAACTGGCTGATCTAATAGCATGTTTCTAGCCCTAAATCAAGCAATAATGAACTTAGATAACACCTAATACAGCACAGAAATCAGCAAAGGTGACCTGCTAACAACATCCAACATGAACATAGAGCTTATCAGCGATGATGCTCAGATATGTAAAGTAAGAGCTATGGGGAGTCATTGCAGCTTATTCTGAGTATTATGGGGAAATCATGAGATAATAATGAGGGATATGGATCTAAATGTGCCTGTGGGAAAGTCAGGTATCCTACTAACTAAAAAGTGTATCAGTTTTATATTAGATGCTACGCGCTTTGTTTAGTTAATTTGTTTAGGCTGCACTTCAATAGTCACATATTTATATATGAATCAGGTGGTGAGGTGATGCTTGCTGCTTCTCTTAGTTTGGTGACCTCACCCACGGAGTGCTCCCCAATCCATCTTTTAAATGACACCTGGTTCTCAATAACAACAATTGCTACCTAAAACTAATATGCGGATTGCAATGACTGCCCGTGAGATTTTCTTAAATTCCACAGCAGCAAGTTTCACAGGATAGAATTTAGAAAATGTGATGCCCTTTCAGGCTGTTTCCTCTCAAGCAAA
Organism: Neoceratodus forsteri; assembly: GCA_016271365.2. Lineage (NCBI taxonomy): Eukaryota > Metazoa > Chordata > Ceratodontiformes > Ceratodontidae > Neoceratodus > Neoceratodus forsteri. The sequence continues at coordinate 649,327,412 of CM057450.1, read as the reverse complement.
CTGCCTTCTGCAGTTTGATAACCTGCCTAAGGCAAAGGTGCCCGAAGCTCACCCTCCAAGCAAGGGGACTACTGTGCCCTTTTGGACTGTTTCCTCTCAAGCAAACTGCATTCTGCAGTTTGATAACCTGCCTATGGTGAAGCTGCGCGAAGCTCACCCTCCAAGCAAGGTATGGGTTGGAACTCTGAATTTTCCTATTTGCAGTTTATACTGATCTGCCACTAGAGGCATCTTATTTTTCCTATTAATCCTCCCACCCACTTGTCCAACTTGCCTCTGCCTTTTTCCTGTTCTAAACACCATTATCCCCTTCCTTGTTTCTCACTTTTAGCATATTGTACTCTGAAGAAAAAAAAAAAACACAAAAAAAACCCACCGGTATAATTAACCTTGCACTATGCTTGGGGCCTTACGCGTGTGCTTACTGCTGCACTCCTTGGTATCATAATGTCTCTTATAACAGCTCTATTTAATAGAGGCATTATATTGCTCTCATTATTGACCCTATCTGACCTTGCCTGTGATAAATTTCTAACATCTACCTTGCCAACACTGGATAGTAATCATTTATATGTTTATAGTACTATCACCTTATCCCAATGCTGTGACTCTCTTACTGTACCATGGAATCTGTATTCCCCTCATGACTGGAGGTTGCCATTTCATTGCCCTAGCTGGTTACCCCTTGGCACTCCCGGGATCTTCAACTTACAAGCCAACTGTAAAGTGCTCTCAGCTCAGAGAAGCTTCACAAACTCAGCAACAAACAGTTAAAGGATTATCTGTGAGACTGGCTTTACTGTTGCTGCTGCTCTCTGGCAATATTTACCCAACCCTGGCCCTCCACAACTTATGGCATACCCACAGTCATCTACTGGTTACTTAAAATTGTCTCACTTAATATATGCAGCCTCCTTCCCAAAATGGACGTACTGAATGCATGGATCTTACAACATAACCCAGACATCCACTCAGTCATAGAAACATGGCTTTCTCCAAAAGTAGCAGATGCTTCAATTTCCATCCCAGGCTACACAGTCTTTAGATAGGATTGTCTGTCCAACCATGGGGTGGTTGTGTGATCTATCTCCGAAACAACCTTGGTCTCATCCTAACTCTACCCAAAACTGATGACCATATGCAAGCCCTTGCCATAAAAGTGCTTCTAGGTGCACACAATAAAACCCTTACTGTGTTTTCAATCTATATTCCTCCCAGACAGACAGCCTCCTACTTTGATTCACTCCTGGAGTGTTATGGCTCTCTGATTCTTAATTCGAAATTATCATGTTAGGAGATTTCAATATCAATTGGTTCTTCCTGACACAAGCCCTTTCAAGATGCAGTTTCAGCAGTTCACCTCACCCAGCTAGTCGATTCCCCACTAGAATCAACTGTAAAACTTGGACAGGTACCTTACTGGACTGGGTGCTCTCTAAAAACCCTGATCATATATCGGACACAACTGTACTCCCAGATGCCTTCAGTGACCACTCCCCAGTCTTGTTTCATTGGGCAAACAAATTCTCTAAACCACCCACTAGGACAATTACTACCAGGGTACTCATCCGTGGGTATCTTGAATCACTAAAATCTGACCTGCGTAATCAGGACCGGTCATTGGTTAACACAACTAACAACACTGACATTGCTCTTGACCAATTCATTCTTTAGTTCAACGCTAAATGTGATAGGCATGCCCCCCCATAAAAAGCGTAAAATAAAAGGCCGCTGTAATCCTTGGTTTTCTCCAGACCTCCTTGAGCTTCTGAATGCCAGGGACCATCTATAGCACAGGTCTAGGTCCCTGTGTAACCAGGCCAACATCCAGAGGTACAAAGCGGTTAGAAACAAGTGCATGGGGGCTATTCGTACAGCTAAAAATCAATATTATAAGGAAGTGCTGTCTCAGACCTGGAATGATGGCAGAAAATTTTGGACTAATCTTAAAGAGATCACTGGGAGAGACCTCAGATCTGCCCCTATCATGTTTAACATTGATAGTGTACCCTCACTCGACTCCAAACTTATTGCTAACACTTTTAGTAATGCCTTCACGGACCTGAGTGGTGTCCTGCCACCTGGCTACTTCTCTCACCCCCTCACAAGTGACTACTCTGGGAAGGAGACTCAGTACCCTTCTCATCCTCCTTTCTACTTCAAAGCCCTCTCAGTCCATGAAGCCAGGAATTACCTACTCAAGGTATTAGGGAAATCAAGATTTAGTAGTGATACCCTGAATCTTAAGTTTGAAGCCCTTACACTGGAAGAAATTCTGTCACCTCTAACACATATTATTAACATGTCACTTAGTTACTCTCAGTTCCCTCAGAAATGGAAATCTGCCACTGTGACACCAGTTCATAAGTCGGGGCATCACACAATTACTGAGAACTACAGGCCTATCTCTACCCTGCCCCCTCTCTCAAAAGCTCTTGAGCGTATAGTGGCTGACCAACTGGTTTAATACTTAGAAAAATATCAGCTACAATGCCTGCAACAATATGGGTTCAGAAATGGCCACAGTACCACTACCGCCCTTCTGGAGTTCACAGGCTTTATTCACCACTCCTTAGATCAAGGACACCTGGTCAGTGCTGCTTTCATTGATTTAACCAAAGCTTTTGACACACTGAATCATGCTTTCCTGGTCGAACAGCTTACCACCATTGGCCTAGCTCATGACAGCATAGCCTGGTTTAAAAGTTACCTGCACAACCGTACACAGCAGGTGAAGATTGGTAACACCCTCTCAGATAGTAGACCTGTCCTATCTGGAGTTCCTCAAGGGTCCATCTTGGGCCCTCTTTTTATTTAGCATTTTCCTCAACAACCTTCCTTACTCCTGTCAGGGTCACATCCTTTTATATGCTGATGATGCTGTCTTGTTTACCAGTGATCCAGACCCTAAGGTTCTTGAATAGAGGCCACAGAGTAATTTTGTAATTGTAGAAAGATGGTTCCATAAGCACAAGTTAGTTATGAATTACAAAACTAAAACTATGCTGTTCTCCAGCTCCCCAAAATAGGCACAGAACTTACCCTCTTTCTATCACCAACGAAGAGGGCTCTCCCCTGGAGCTAGTTCAGCTCTTTAAATATCTGGGGATTACTATTGACAGTACGATGACCTATGCCTATCACATTGATAACATTACTAAGGCTGTTAACACCCACATTGAGCTACTTTATGGGCATAAGCAATGTTTGATCCCAGAGGCTCTTAGCCTGGCCATTTAAAGCTCTCTTGTCTTGCTTATTGATTATGGCTTACCAATCTATGGATCAGCTACTGAAACAACTGTTCGCCGCATCGTAGTTTCACTCAACAAAGCATGCCGGCTCCATACCTGCTCAGCCCATCTGTCGTCATACTGCTACATGCCAGGCTAACTGGCTCCAATCAAAGGTAGACTCATGTACCAAACATGTTTACTGTCCAAAAAGTGAGCTTAGGCAAAATGCCCCCTGAAGTGCAAAAGCTTATTATCCCCACTGTCAACTGTCATTGCATCAGAAGCTCTGCTAGCCAGATTTTTAATATACCCCACTGTCACACCTCTCTGGGACAAAGGTCCTTTGCCTACTGTGCCCTGCTATGGATGAACTCGCTGCACCATGACATCACTTCAGCATCCACCTTGGGCTTCTTCAAGGATAAACTTAAGCAACATCTAGTTGCTGATGCCAGTTGTGACTGCTTCCAGTAACCTTCCTTCTTGTGACCAGCACTTATTCTAACCTTATGCTCTCCTGACCTTATGCACAACTGTTCTCAGCATGTAAATAACTTTTCTAAGTCGCTAATCATTCTCCTTCACATTTCCTCTTGACCCCTTCCACTCTTTCCCCTCACCCATCTATGGCTTTCCCCATCCCCTCTCCCCCCATTATATCTCTTGAGCTCCCTTGCTCACTTTAAAATGCTTTGTCCCATTCCTTCTTCTTACCTCTGATAAGGCCCCTGGGCTGATGCCATCCCTTGCCTTGTTGATTATTAGATATTAGGCATATACTATACTCATTTTCCTGTAAAGGCTCATTTCATAAGACCCCACCCCCTCGAAATATGACCCTTTGAATTCCAGGTTTTAATCAAATATGCACCATAGCATACATTGTACAATGCCACATGTATTGGAACTTCTCTAGTTATACACTATTGTAATGTCTTGTATAATTCCTTATTTTGTTTGTTCTCCATCTCATACTTTTCCAATATGTATTGTTTGTCTGATGTGGAACCTATGAAATGAGCTTGTTCTCAAAGCTGTTATCTGAAATTTCAATAAATAAATAAAAAATAAAAATACTTGGAATTCTACTGTATTTATGATTACTTTTTGCATTGGAAGCTGATCCAATTGAAATAACTGTGATACTTCGCTGAATAATCAAGGTTCAGGAGATATAACACTGTACGCGTCTTGGAACAGTTGAATGTTAGCAAACATTTGCTAGAACATTTGCACTGCCATGGTACTGGACACTTCATAAATGGACAGACACTTAAGTTATCAAATTAATCTAAGATTGACTGTAAGGACAAATAATAGAATTACTCTTAGAGTTGTTTAGTAAATTAATTGCTTATTTAGTGACTCAACATTTTACAAATTAGTAATGTTACTTAGAAATAGGAAAAGTCTGAGTTCATGTACATTTGTTGTGAGTTATAAATATTAAAGCAGCAGTGCAACAAAGTCATCCCAAAAAGCTAATTTTCTGCTACGGCTATGAAAAATATTAACAAAACTGTTGATTTTGGTTTTCTGGATGCTTCCTATGCCACGCACTGTACATTTGCATGTTTGTCTGGATTCTTACCCTACTAGGTCTTCAGTATTATTTCTACGCTAAAATGAGAGCAGCCATCTTTTTGTGAAATAATTATTTTAAAACTTTCATAAAATTCTTAAATGATAACAGAAACTGAAAATGTCACCACCAAAATAAACTGGCAGACATCTGATATTGATTAGGAAGAAAATAGGTGGGGTCAGATTTTAATTCATTTTCGTTGCACTGCTGCTTTAACAATGCATGGAATGTAGTTCAGTAACATTAAAGGCAACCTAACACTATGTGAGTGGAAATATTTATGATGATACTTTTAAAGTGACCGCTACCTACTAACTTATTTAATTCCATGATTTTCATCTTTCTTTTTTCCTCTATATTTTTCAATTTTAACATGATAAGAAAGTTTACGGATAGTCGATTTGTTTCCAGTATTGTTGTAATGGTTGCATGAAGGAGCACTATTTCCACTGAAGCTGAACACTTTTCTGTAAAAATTTTCAAGGAAGATAAACTGCAAGCAAGTTATAGTAACAATCTTTATGTTGGATATGGTTATAAGATATTGGACTTACAGCCAGCCTGGTGGTGTAGAGGGCTGAGGCACCGTGAGCACCTTACCTTGGCCCATACTGGCAGCCTGGGTCTGGGAATGAACCTGGTTCATTCAGAGTTGACAGGAAGAGGGTGGATTGAGTATCTGCAGGACTGCTGTTCTTCTTTGGGGAGGGGGGGATCCTGTGCCTTGCTGCTTGACTGCCATCTAGAGGAATCCAGATGGTAGTGCATGCAAGTCACAGTAAGTGGGAAAGGCACATGTTCAGAGCACCAGGGTCATCTCCATGGAGGCAGAGCTCACACGGCATGCTCATTGCACATCTGTGCTGCCTAGAGGGAGAAAAACAAGGAGGAAAATGGAGGCTGGGCTTCATGAAGCCATGCCCTCTCACACCAATGGCCTGTTCAGTCTCCCTGGCTCAGAGAACAATCTGGATATGTGTCCCAGGTATGGCAGGATGTCCCTCCCTTGCCAGTCCCACCATGGATGGGGGCAATCTTTGGGGGATAAATGTCCCCTGAGACCAGAGGAGACTCAAGATGTCTCCAGATGATAGGAACATGACTGAAACAAGTCGCCCATACCCGCCAAGGAGTATGAAAACCTCAATAGAAAAATAATAAATTGGACTTGTGTTTTGATGAGGTAGAGATATCTTATCACATCCTTTCAGAAAGAAATAATGACAGTTAAGTGTAACATATGTAACCCCTTGTTACCCGGGGTTACTAGAATCCCAGTAAGACCTAGTGGTAGGCAGGGAAGGCAGCTTGTGAAACTCCAGTTAAATGGGTTTCACACTGTCTCACTCTGTTCTCAGTCTCAGCTGAGACTGAGAGATGACATCACCAATAGAATTGTCACAGCTGCATAAGCCACATTGGAATCTGCAGCAGAGGGAGTTAGATAGAACGTTTGGAGTTTTCAAAGTAGTCAGTTCCAGTTTGCCTTCAGTAAGAGAAAGTCAGTCTCCTGTTTGCTTTCAAACAGGAAGAGTCAGTTCCTATTTGCCTTCTGTAAGAGAAGGTCAGTCTCCAGTTTGCCTTCAAGTGGTGGAGACCACTGTTTGGGTCTCAGTGCCCCTCCCTCGGGGGGGGAGGGAGTAAAGATCCCCATGTAGATTCCAGGGTCAATCCCCCTAAATTCTGCCAGAAGAAAGAAAGCTGCCTATTTCAGTTCAGTCTGTGTTTGGAAAGTGGGAAGAGTTGTGATTCACCTGTGGGGCACCTGCAACAAAAGGGTGAGTGTTTGCTTTAATATGAGAGGGCAAAAAATGTGTTTCTTCAGCCTGGGATATGTGAAGAAATCTAGGATTTGAACTACTATTTGGGAAACCTATAGGACTAGGTCCAACAAATGGAGTAGTGTCAAAAGCTAGAGTGCTGTGTGAATTCAAGTAATATTGTAGAGGGTGTGACAGTTCATCCACCATTTAATCTACATTCAGAAGTTTCAGTTTTTCCAGAGAAATGGTCGGGTATGGGCTGTGGAGCTGGAGATGGAACACCCCTCATCTTTAGTAACCAGATCCACCTCTACGGATTTCTGCTGTGATTGCTACTTGCCTCGTGCTTGGCCAGTGATGAGGGAAGTACCCAGATGTGCATTGCAAATGGGAAAATCTCTCTAGGAGTCACAGACTCTAAGTGGTGTGGTGAGCCACAACAGGTGTAAAGAAAATTATCTTTGTGAGATGGGAGTCAGAAGAAGTAAGAAGGAAATATCTCTAGGAGTCACAGACTCTAAGTGGTGTGGGGAACCACAACAAGAAAATGGGTTCATTCTTCCAATGGACTCATTAAATGGCCGGCAGGGGAGTCACGCCAGTCGGGCTGTACCCAAAGCTGCAGTAAATCAGGGCTGTGTGCCTGGTGGGTCCAGAGCCTGAAAACAGTATAATTGGTTTATTCTTCCAGTGGACCACCTTGTAGTCTCTAATCTGCATTACCAGTAAATGTAGCCCCATGGGAGTCCGTCTATGCTTTGTTGTGTTCAGCTAGTAGTGAATAAAAGCCACACTGCAAAGTCCATTCCTGGCTCTGGACATTACAGTTATTGCTTCCTGTGTTTGGATTTACTTGGGTGCCCTGTGCAGATAGCCAAACCTAGGTTCCCTTGTGCCGAGTAACCTCATCCTCCTGAACCCAGGTCCCCACCAGGTATTGCTGCCAGCACCAACAGCATGTCACCTGTCATTTGGTAAAAAAGGCAGGGGTGAGGGGTTACACATAGTTATGTGGAATGTTAATGGCTTATCACTAGTCCAAAGAGCTACAAACAGTTCTTGTTTTTATGCAGGAAATACAAAGAAGCAGACAAACTTAACTGATACTGGGTCAGAGAGTTATTTCATAGCTGTTATAATACAAAATAGAGTAGTGGGTATTTAATTGTCGAGAACGTCACTTTATTTCGGCAAATGTTTTATAAAATGCAAAAGGGAGGTGGGTTCTGGAAGTAGGTTCCTTAGATGGTACGAATACAGCATTGTGTAACATATATGCCCTGACTGAAAGCTGTCCTGGTTTCTTTGGCGAACTAACAATGGAGCTGAGTAAGTTACAAAACTCAGATCTAATAATGGGTGGAGATTGTAATATTGCTTGAAATGCAGTACTAGATAGAAAAAGACTTGACTTAACAACTGTTAAGTTGAAAATTAGAATTCAAATTGCAAGCAAGTGCAAAGATGCACAGTAGGTCTGGTAGATAAGTGGAGACCATTAAATCCAGCAAATGGAAACTATGCATTCTATTCAGCTCCAATTAGTGTCTAAAAACTGATCTAATTGATTGGTAAAAGTGGACATTCATGATGTTATATCATATCACTCAGCTACATCAGCAGGTGTATCCATATGACCACTGAGAAAAGATTCTCCCAGATGGAGATTAAACACAATTTTGTTAAAGGGCAGCTGATGCCAGTAGGACAATTTTCACAAAACATATTATTTAGACACAGTTCAGCTTGTATTTCACATTAGCGCTGTATTTCTCATCCCCATTATTGACTACTGAGGCCATTTGCATAAAAATGGGATCTTTGCTGCTGAGGAGTTAATAGTCCTATGGCTTTCTCCCTACCTGAGGTCATGATGCTCTACTTGTGACATCACAAATACTCCCATGGCTACAGATTGTGACATCACAACAGAGGACTATGACAAGAAGTAGGGAGTAAGCAAAAGAGGCAGGTGAACTCTAAGGTATGTAGACCATGTTCCCATGCAAATTTCCCAGTAATGTGTAATGAGGAGGAGAAGTCTATTGAATACATATTGAAAGCAAGCTGAATTGTACCTAAATATTATGTTTTTCATAATTTTCTTTGGGGCGTCAGCAGCTCATTAAAGGATGGTCAGTTTGCTGAATGTATTAGAGCTAAAACAAAATAATTCTTTACACATAATGATGCTAATAATGAATCCCAATCATCCATCTGGGAAGCTTTTACATGCTATTTGAGGGGCAGAATAATAAGTTACAGTGCAAGTTTAAAGAAAAAGAAAGTGGAATCTGTAAGAGTTAGAAACAAAATTAGCAGAACTATTGGGAAAGTAGAAAAAGGAGAAGACCCCAAGTAATGAACCTTTATATGAAATAATTAAACTTAAATATGAGATTAACAAAATGCAATGTGAACAAGTGGAGTTTGCCCTTCATAGAACAAGGCAAAAATTTGGGGAAGCAAGTGAAAAACCTGGTAACCTCCTCAGACATGGAATTAAAAAAGTACAGAACAGAACCCTCATTACAGCATGTAAAGACAGGTACAGGAGACGTTAGCATGTTCCATGAAGAAATAGACAAAAAGATTGTTATACTACACTTCATACTTCTCCAGTAAAAATAGAAGGTAGTGACCTTACCAACTTTCTGGCGGGGTAAAAATGAATAAAATATCTGACACCCAGTATAACCAATTATCAGAACCACTGATGAACTACAAGCAGCAATAATGCCGCTAGCAGCTGGGGAAACTGAGACCAGGTGGTATGCCCTATGAACTGTACAAATGTTTAATTTCCCAACTAGTCACTCCCATGTTGAATGTGTTCAGTGAGTCTCACAGTAAAGACCATATCCCTTGTACATTAAGAGAAACTCTCCTACAGTAGTGCAAATTCCAAAAATACAATAGGAGTGATAAAGAGCATGCAAACTACAAGCCAGTATCACTATTGAACACATGTTACAAAGTCCTAGCTAAGACTCTTAACAGCAGAATCTTCAACATTACCCCAGACATTACTGGAAAAGAACAAGCAGGCTTTGTTAAAAAAAGACAACAATCAGATAACACCAACATATTGATGTCAATACTATGGGTTTCTAAAAATTGAGACCAATTGCTAGCACTAGTGCCATTAGACTCAGAAAAGGCTTTGATTTGATGGAATGGCTGTGTATGAAAGCTGTCCTAATACATTTTGCTTCCTAAAACCTTTGTAGAATGGGTCTTAGTTTTATATACAAAGTGACAGGTGCAATGCTGACTAATGGAATCAAACTGTATAATTTTCACTTGGACAAAGGCTTGTTAAGGTTGCCCTTTATCCTCAGGCTTATTCTTACTAGCCTTTAAATCATTACTACCCAGAATGATTGTGGATCAACTTATAGAAAGGGCTGAAATCAAAGAAACCAGCACATTTCTAGTATATGCAGATGGCATGCTAATTACAATGCAAAACCCATGCTCATCTCTACCAGATTAGATTGATTGTTTGAATCGCAGGGTCTCATATTTTAAAGATTAATTCGACCAAGTCTAAAATGCTACCAGGTAAAAATATCAATAAGTTACAATTTGACCCAGAAGCAGATCACGTGAAATGGAGAGACTCCTTTATACTGTACTTGAGCATTAAAATAGCTAAAGATTATACGTAGACTGTGAAGTTAAATCTCAGACCCTTAATTAAACATATATCTTGTGAATTTGAAAAATGGAACAATTTAAAACTAATCCTATGGGTAAATATTAATTCCATTAAATTGATAATGGCACCTAAATAATATATATACTAAGTAATCTTCAAATTAAAATAGATTCAGGTTGGTTTAACCAAATCAATAATATAACATTGGCCTTCATATGGGAAAGAAAAAAAGGCCAGGTTCAGCATTAATAAAGCTTACAAATAATAAAGAATAGGGAGGTGTGGGGCTACTGGATTTTATAAATAGCATATGGCATTTGGCACCTGACAATTGCCAAGATTTGTTAATTCTGTGGAACTAATACACCTATTTGGGTACCATATGAGCAGTTTATTCTAAAACCATAAACGTGGTTTAATTTTCTGCATATTAAGGTTCCAATTCACATCAGGTCACAGCTACAACATCTCAATAATTTTTTAAGGGAAAATATAACATCTGGAACTTTCCCAAAGAAATTGAATCCAATATGTGTGAACCCTAAGTTTAAATCTGAAGGTAAACTACTCTCCAATGCTGGGTGGGAGAAGCAAGGGTTATACAGCATTGAAGACATCATAGCTGCTGCAACTAAAAACAATTTACACTCCTTCCAGTAACTTAAGGAAATTTATAAAATAGGGAGATGGGATAGCTGGAACTATCTCCAGGTACAGCAAGCAAAAAATAATTACTTAATGAAAGCAGTAAAATACTCATCAAAACAGACTGGGAGAAGATATGGGAGGGAGGTGACAATGAAATATTTTTTCTAATCATGAAGTCAGTGACTTTTTGACCCTCACGAGTGGCAAAGCCACGAGTGAGAGTAGAAGAGGTCACAGACTACAAATTAAAATAAAAACCATATCTCATCATTGTCCATCACATTCCCAGTTTATACAATGTACAGTGGTGCTGTTTTAAAAGCATTGTAAAAACTGAAGCTGCAGCAGTTAAGGACAGTGTGAGGCACAGCGCTCAACATGTGGTATAGAGTGACAGACCCCATTGTAAGAATAATTGGAAGTGATATACCCTATAAGCAAGATAAACATGCATTTAGCTAGCTAGGATTCTATGTTTGAGATAGTGCTTTATCTTAGTGCAATAGTGTTAATAATATATTGTATAAAAGTGCATTATAAAATAGAAGAAAATATTTAGAAACTTCATTGGCTGAGAGACATACTCTGACCATGCATTAAATTCCTGGCACTACACAGTCAGGTACTGAATCTCATTAGAAAGGCAAAAAATATCATTATCTGACACCATTAGTTCAATATCAATTCACTGCCACAAAGGCTGAACTGCATCAAACTGAAAATACTATCCTTTACTACCATGGCATTTGAAAAAATTATTTCACTTTCATTTTTAAATGAGCACTTTCCATTCTGCTGTAAGGAAAACAGCATCTGCAGCTACATTTCAACCATAACCATTAGCAGATAAATATTTTACTCAATAAGGCCCATCCCCTCGCCACCAACTCCATAACGGACACCAGAAGTGAGAATGGGGAACGGGATGGAGAATGATAAGAAACCTAGGTCATATACCTGGTGTGGAGACAAGCACTCAATTTAATATTTAAATATAGTAAAAAAAAAAAATAAACCAAACAAATGAGAAATACTCTCTCAAGCCATCATCATGACAAAAACTAGTCCTGTTCAGTATGACCAGGATCCTTGGCACTAATATCAGGCCCTGCTCAGACAACAACCCTCTGTCTTTGCATCAACTGCCACTTGGCCTGCGTTCCTTACCATTTACTTCTGGTCAACTAAAAATGCAATCCTCAGCAATCACGTCAGCCTCTGCTCACCACAGATGAAACAGACACTCTCAGAAAAAGAACACTACATCCAACCTACCAGCATACCTTCTGTACACTTTACAGCTGATGTAGGGAGGAAATGGTGACATTTTCTCAAAATGGCAACTTTTTGCATCGGCCCCCACTCAGACCATGATCCTCACCACACGCTTGTGACCTGCATTTGTGTCAGACACTGCTTATCACAAACAAGGCAGATACACACACACACACACACACACACAATAAACACATTAGTGCCACTCTCCCAAAATCTAAACCAGCATGGGGGGTGGTATTCAGCGCAAAGAAGCAGACACATTTAAAAATAAACATTTCCAATTAGCTAACTATGTCACTTGCTGAATCAATACATTGCAACAATAGGACATTTTAATGGGTAAATACACTATTTTCCCAATTTTTCAACTCATTTTCCCACTTTGAATTGGCTTTATTAGCAATAAAAAAAATAGTTTGCATGTACTCACAGAAAGTAACACGCCATTTTATAAGTGCCATAAGCCACTCCAGAGTGCACATTAAAGGATTTATTTATTTATAATGTATGGGAGAGGTTAATTATTAACTAAATTCACATGCTTTACAAATAGAATAAAATATGGGTCGAGTGTGTAACGAGAAGTTTACACACACCCAAGGGGTTTATGTATAGCATCAAACCCCAAGGGTGTGTGTAAACTTCAAGTTTACACACCCAACCCATTTTTTTTTATTTTGAATAATTGTTGGTTTGTGTTTTTTCACCTCAACAATTATATAAAATATGGACTTCTGTGTATTCTCATCATCAATAAGAGTACGAGGTAGTCTTATCTTTTGGAATGCTGTTCAACTTTTATTTGCAAGCAAAAAAATGGTTTGAACTGTTACATCTTCTTTTAACCCTGCTTTAAAATTATAAACTTTAACGTTTTTAATTGGAAAACAACATTGAACTTGAAACTGAAACTGAGGGAGCCATTGCTATGCTCATTGTCTAGGAGGTTCTGGGTGCTGTGGTGAGTGCATCAGGTGAACTGAAAAGGGAGGGTGGAAGACAAACAAAAAAGAGGACATTCTGGTAGGGATCATCAATATTTTACTGATAGACTAGTGCTTGTTATTTTGATGGGAGGGGGGCGAGAATTTCAAAGATTTTATGATTTTCTTTTGGATTACTTGAATGAGAAGACAGCCACGGTTACCGGAAGAGTTTCAATGTTAATTGGCCTGAGGTGAGTGATTTGTTACGTAGTGTGGGATGAAGGAGAGTCGGCTACAATGGTGCGAGACACTGCTCTGGCTCGTGGTTCTTTCTCATAGGAAGGTGGCGCGTGATTGCCATTATAAACTTTCCTTTATAATGGCAATTTACACACTTTTCCTATGGAAAAACACAAACCATTAATTATAATGTCATACCATCGATATGACACCACATTGTTATTATACCCTCTTCACTATGTCATATCAGTGGCATAACAAAATGGAATGTTCACTCTAACATTCTGTACTGTAAATGCAGATCACTACTTTCTGTGATCTTTTAAATATTGATTCTATCTTGACAGTTAGGTTTCACAGAAAGTAGCAATTGCAATGACAGCAAGTGTGTTTTCAAGTCGTCAACTGCTGACTCCAAGTAAAATATTAGTTCTGTGCCATTGTTGCTCAAAATGGTTTTTTTTGTATTTACCTGAAGTCATGGCACCTGTATTGCTTACAGTGCACACCAGTGTTGAGTGTACTTCCTGATGTCAACATGGTGACAATACCCACATTGCAATTCTTCCCATGACCCATGTGACCAACACAACCAATGGAATTTTTTGCCTTGTTGTTTTCTTTGTTTCTGTTTATGGCGAGTGTTTCATGTCAACAAAAAGTGAATTCAATTGTTGTTACACAAACTGGTGCCCATACACTATAAAAGCTAATGGATGGGCATTAGTTAATAACCTTGCTGAATTCATGTCGTGTGGTTGCCATGGCAGCAGTAAATCTCTTGAGCTTTGCTCTTCAGGACTACAATACTGTCCTGGCAACGTCTCGAAGTAAATAAGGCATCGTTATTAACTGATGCCCATCAATTATCCTCAATATTTATTTATTTATTTATTTGATTTGTAAATTATGTAAGAACTGTAGAGCATCACATGCCCATTTTCAAGGAGGGCCCAGAAAATACAAAAAGGTACAAAACAAGCAAATACAATATAAGTACAGTAAGTACATACAAAAATACAGTTACAAAATAAGTTATAAATACAAATACACAAACCACACTAACCAAAACTGTAACAGGTTGATAATCCTAATAAATGCCTTTTCAAGTGAAACTTAAGACATAGATTGATGAAGCTCAGTAGGAAGAGAAGTCCAATCAGTAACAGAATTATATACAAAGCAATGTTGCCCTATGGAAGTGTTGTATAAGGGAGCTTTGATTTTGCCGCTAATAGATGACCTGGCAACATAACTCAATGACTGGGCACTCATGATGGACTGAAAATGAAAGGGGATGAGAACTTTATAAAATTTCCAAAAAGGCAAGAAGCCTTACATATGAACATCTAGACACAAAAGAGAACCAATTTAACTTATAATATAGTATGCAATGATACATAAAATGTGGATAAAAGTTACATATCTGCAAATCTGATTAAAGTTGTTTCTACCCATCTTAATGTGGTTTTGTTAGCTGCAGTATAGATAGGTATACCATAATATAAAAGAGACAAAAGCATTGTTTGAGCTAAGATTTTTCTGGAATTAATGGTCAAGCAGTTCTTCACTTTGTATAATGGACCTAATCTTGAGTGAATTTTTTAAATTAAGGAATTAACTTGGTTGGCACAAGACAAAGTACTATCTAACAGGAAATCTAAATACAGAGGACCTCAGTAACCAGAAGTCCACAGGATCCCTCAGGATGGTGTAAGCAGAGCTGCCTCCCCTCAAGGATGACCACCAGCGCTCACAGGTGGGAACTCTAGCTGCAGCATCAGGCACCATTTGCAAGGCTACACATGCAAGTCTCTACCCACCCAACCAGGAAAGGAGGCTATATATTAAATCATAAGCCAGAACCAATCAGCTCACTTTTGCTCCCCTTAAAGAGCTTTCATTCCTTCTGTCTCCTCCTCCTCCACCCACCATTTTGTGTACTTAAATATTACCCCTGCCTTCCCAGTATTTAACGTACTATTTAAATCACCAGAGTACTTGTGTAGGCTGTGGGAATCAAACCCCTTGATGGCTTCTTTTCATGGTTCACTCACAATCTGGTGCCCTAACCATTAGGCCACATCAGCCAATAAGTTTAGGAGCAGGGAATATACTAATGATGCTTTGAGCCTCTCCCCCTCATCTTTGTCTTGCCTGTACTGCCATCTACTGCTCCAGCAGGGCTACTGCTAATACCTTGAGTAGCCTCCTCCCCCCCTCCTCACTCTAAGTGTATAGAACTTGCCTCTACTGCCACCTAGTGCATTAGCTTCTTCCCCATTCTAGCTACATATACCTAGCCACACCCATTTTCACCACAGTCCCCCCTCTCCTTCTCTAACTGACCTACATTTGCCTTCCATCTCCATATACCTCTACCCTTCCCTCTTTCACCAAATATCATCCAATGTTGTTTGCCCCTTTGTGGAAATCCTGAACAACCCTCTTAGGTGCTCTGACACGCCCAGATCTCCCCTACTACCAGCCACCTTTTCTTTTATGTTCTTTCTCAACTTACTATGGGCAGGGATGTTGAACAAAACCCAGGGCTCCCAACCTGGGCAAAAGCCTTCTACCTTCTAAATACCTTATATAAATACACAGGGAATGCAAATCTTCATATCACTAAGTTCTTTTACTTTGGTAACACCTATCTTAATGAGAACTGATAAAAATAAAAAATAATAATTAGTGTTTAGACTTAAGTGTACAAGTAATATACAGTAGTTACTCAAAATGATTATTCAGTTCATTATCATTAATACAAGACTGGCATATCAATATAATTGTTTTGCAAACAATGAATGCTAAATAAACATTGCACAGTTACTTTGCTACTTTACTTGGTAAATCAGTAAGTTCAGAACACAGTGGTTCGTTATTACCCAGTTTCTAACTCACTAGCATTTATTTCTGTTATTCTAACCTTCAAATGATACCACTAAACCTAAAAGAACTTCATAATATATTGGTTCCCAGATTCTCACTTAAAAAAGCTGTAAATGTTACTTTCCTAATGTTGCAAAATGAATTATGTTAAAATAGCTCACTTGTTTTGTTCTGTAATGTTGATTTTGTGCAGCCTTGCAAGTAATTGCATTTTGTCATGCTTTTTCTAATATTTTTTAAGTCAGTCTGCAATCCATGACAGAATAGTGTTAGAAATAATTTGTTTTGTTGAACCCTATTATAACTTGCACCATGTGTTCTGAAAAATAATTAAAATATATTACTGTTCTTGTAGTTAATTTATCTTCAGCCTTGAATTATTTCTTGAGACTGAAAGAAATAAAAACAAAAAACTCTTTTTAAAACTTGTGTTACTATGAAGCATTTTATTCATATCAATAAATGAAGAGGTTTTACCTTGTGGATGTGAACACCATGTTTTCAGCTTTCTCTAAATGTCATTATGTTTATTGGGTCTGTTGCCACCTCCTTTATGGAGAAAAGCTCTCTGGGCAGACAAGTTGGAGCGAAACAGCGTGATGTCATCATGAGCTCCCACGTCACTGTGAGGCATGCTTGTTTGCCCAGTCAAAACATTGAGGCTTCTAAAGAAAGACCACTGAAATAATCTCTTTGCAAGTACTATGTATGATTACAGTCATGAAAATGATAACTTATCTGGGCAATGTCTGTTACGATATAGCCTCACCTATTCATCTGCCATCATTCCAAGATTACACTTTCCTATTAGCCATTATTTCTTGTGCTTAAAACATTTTAGCCTACATCCCTATTGTACAGAATATATAGTTTCCTATCAGCACAGAATGTACTGTTGTAATGCTATGTATGGGTGACTGTGGTGGTGGTGGTGGGGGAGGGGGACCTGAACACAAATACTCCTTGTCATTCATGGTCTTGTCATTCTAAAACTTGGAATGCCCTAAACAATGAGAATGAGTATATAAAACAGTTTTCTATCAGTTCTACTGACAAATTAAATCCTAATTAACCAACAGTCTACTTCCTCCTACCCCACTATAATTCACTTATGTCTGTCCCATGCATTCTTGAATTCCCCCACCATTTTTGATCCCACAGCCTCCTCACAGAGGCCATTTCATGCATCCACCATCCTCTCTGGAAAAATACTTCCTCACATTACCCTGAGCTGTCCCCCTCTATCGTTAAATTGTGCCCCTGTTGTTGTGCATCACTTTTTCTGAAAGATGCTACCTTCTTGGACTTTGTAGATTCCCTTGAGGTATTTAAAAGTTTCTATCATGTCCTCCTTCTCCATCATTTCCTCGAGGGTATATATATTAAACTTCTTTAGCCTCTATTCATAAGATTTATGGTGCAGACCCTGCACCATTTTAGTTGCCTTCCTCTAGACTGCCTCCATACTGTCTATATCCTTGCAGAGATGGGGGTCTCCAGAACTGCACACAGTACTCCAAATGGGGTCTCTCCAACAGTCTGTAGACAGGGGTGACAACTTCTTGTTTTCTACTGGTACCCTAGCCCTCCTTACTGCCTTCTCACATTGCCTGCCTACCTTTAAGTAATCTGATATGACTACCCCCCCCCCCGGTCCAGTTCAATTTTTGTTGTTGTTAGTGCCCCCATTGTGTACTCTACTTCACTCTCAAAAGGAATCACATTAACTTCCTCATAGTAATTTATGTCATCAAATTGAGAATAACATTCATTTTGGTAATTATCTCTATTCATAATAACTATGCCTCCACCTTTGTGTGCTCCTTTAATTGTAATAGTCATCCTTCTCTAATTATCTTAAGGCTTGATATTCTGAACAAATAAGATTATATTTTCTTTGTTGTTGCTCATTGTTTTTAATGATTTGTTCTACTTCATTACATATCAAGTTATTGTATGTTTCAATATTAGCTGGTATTGACCCAGCTGGCAAAATGGTTGATTTTATTTTTTGTGATTCTTTTAAGAGTCTATTCTTTGCTTTTTCTGCTTCTGAAAGTGTGCCTGGCACTGGATCTTTATTATTAAAAATTGTCTTATTCTTAATTTACGTAAGAATCTTTCCTCATCCAATTTCAGAGCAAAGCCATTTAATTTTTGACTCATAAAGAAACCAAGTCCCCTATTCAGTAAAGATTCTTCCAGATCTGTCAAAATTCTGTTAGAAAGATTAAACTCCAAAGAAATTTTTTCCTTGTTGTCTTGTTGCATGTATCTACTTAGTGGTCCAATACCAGTTAATACTGAAACAGTGGTATATAGTGATGTGGAAGTCAGCAAAATCTGCACTGTGAAATATTTCCTAAATTGTGCTCAATTGCAGACTGGGATTGACTGCAAAGTGTGGAATTTCATGGGTGAAATTCCACACTTCAATAAAAATAGCTTTTTAATATCTGGTGTCTAGTGGTCTCCACCACCACCACCACTGGTCACCCCAAAATATGTTATTTTAAAACCCTGTTGTCTAGTGGTCCCCCAACCACCACCACCAATCATGGACCACAATGTAAATAATTAAATCCCTGGTGTCTAGTGTTCCCCACCTCCTGCCATTGATCACCAGCCACAACATAATTTTTTTTTTCATTTAATAATTGGTATCTAGTGGCCCCCACACACACTGATTGCCATACATAATATAAATAATTACATATATTTTTCATTAAATTCATGGTGTCTAGTTCCCCCTCCAACACCGCCAATTGCTGGCCACAATGTAAAAAATATATATTCTGTTTTCATTAAATCCCTGTTGTCTAGTGGACATCCACCCCCACCCCATCAGAGAGTGCCCTACTACCCTGTTCCACCCACCCTGACCCCAAGCAGGCCACCAGCTCCGCCCTACACTCTCTATGGCCAGCAGGCCAATGAAACTCTCAGTGAATGAGCTTTAAACTCAAATTACAAACTCATCTCTATCCTCTCCCTCCTATCTAAAGCCCTGGAAATGGTTGTGGCTGACCAGTTAACAGAGTACCTAAGCAAATACAATATACAATGCCTTCAGTGATACGGCTTCCACAAAGCACATAGCACCTCCAGCACACTTCCTGAGTACATAAATTATATTTAATCAGCCCTGGATAGCAGCAAACAGGTGGGGTTCATATATATTGACTGTACAAAATAATTAATTCTAGTTAATCATCATGTTCTCGTACTAAAGCTTTTGACCTGGGCTGGCCCCTGAAACCATCAACTCATTCCGCAGCTACCTTACTGATAAAACTCAGCAAGTTAAAATCAATGGTACATTGTCCAACATTAGGAATGTGTCCCTTGGAGTCCTTCAGGGATCCATCCTTGGACCCCTTCTTTTTAGCTTATTTCCTAACACCCTTCCTGACTTCTGCACCTCAAATAACCTGCTTTATGCAGATGATACCATAGTATTCGCTAGCAATAATCACCTTGGGCCACTTACCAATGAGCTACAAAATGGCATCAAAGAGCTAGAGGAATGGTTCCACTAGAATAAATTACTTCTCAGCTACAAAAAAATGAAAAGTATGCTGTCCTCAAACCACCATGCTAAGAGGAAAGCAAGCCAGCACACATATAATAGGAAGGGTGAAACCCTCAAACAAGTTAATACTTTTAAATACCTATGATTCACTTTAGATGACTCTCTTACATTGACTCGCATATTGACAACATCATTAAAACTGCTAATGCTAAACTAGGTATATTATTTAGAGCAGCAGAACTCCAACACACCTGAAGCCATGAGTGTGGTTGTCACCAGTTCTATCTATCTGTCGCCGACTATGGGCTAGCTGTATACAGCAGAGCCTCTGACTCCTCACTAAATAGAATCATGATGATCTTTAACAAAGCATGCAGATTGGTGCTAAATGTTGACAAATTTACCCACATGTGCAATCTTTATGCCCAAACTGAGTGTCTCCCACTCAAAAAAGAATTATGTACCAGGTTTGCCTACTGGGTAAGAAGGCACTTCTTAACCTATCTTCCTGGAATCCAAGCACTATTTCAGCCAGTGCTCACCCCACATCTCACAAGAAAAGTGTCCAGCAATGTCCACTGAGTACCCCTTAGAAGGACTAGTCTCACACAGTGCTCTTTCACCTACAGGGCCCCACAATAGCTAAATGGTCTCCCTGTCTCAGCAGTGAATGCCGACAACATTGACCATTTCAAATCTGAACTTAAAAAAACACCTCACACAAGTGGAAAAATGTGTTTGCTTCAAATAACTCCATACGGGTCCAATACTCTATAGATGGTTTCATCCGCTACCCTACCATGACAGCACCCTATCCCTACCCTCTAACCCCTCTACTACTATGGCCTCTTTTCCCATCCCATCTACCACCTATAGCACTATCTAGCATCCCCACCTATCCCTGTATATTGCTGACCCACTACTGACTACTTCTGCACCATGTACCTTACTATTCCTCTTCCTCCCTGATAACCACTGCCTCCTCCCTCCTATCTGTATAACCATGATGCTCCTCTGCTAATAAGGGTATGGAGACAGTCTCAACATTTTCTCAAGACAACGCTGAGTACTGCTTCTTAAAATAATTGTTTATTTAAAATCGTAAATTTGTATTAGGTAGCTTTTTTTCTCTTTTTGTTGTACCTTAATAATCAAATAATGTGTTGTCTGTTTATAGCTTGTCTTTTTGACATAGAACCTTTGTAAAGGAGCTATAAGCTCAAACATATTGTAATCTAAAGTATCAAATAAATACATAAATAAATAAATGTTCTGCTATATAGTCATATTGTCTCCTGTCATTCCTTGATTTGATATGGTGGGGGTTTCCTCCTCGTTGTCTGTGGAAAAGGTACCTCCTCCTCTGACTCCCTTTCCGAAAATGCCTTTCAAAATCTCTTTTGAAATGTAGAAGTCTAACGTCCATTATAGTAAATTCTCTGAGGTGGTCTAAATTATATCCAGACAGAATAGCGTACATCAAGAGAGCGGTAGTCTGAATAGCCTAGCCATGAACAGCAAGAGGGGATTGACAGCACTTGCAATAAGTGCTCCCCAGGTCACTGTCCATGGTGCTGCCACAGGACAAGGGCAGCAGAATTCTAGACACTGGCCAAGCTGTCCCCATGGTGTGGAGGGCTGAGGCATAGAGCACATTAGCAAGGTGGTAGTGAAGATCAGGGGTCTAATCCTGGTCTCCCTAAATTTTGCCTTTATCGGGGCTTAACTTTTTTTACAAGGGGTGATGGAAACAGTATTCCATAGCTCTACAATTTTCTTCCTGCCCCGTGATCTGCTCCAGATGAAGTTAGGCTCTATTAGTCCTGATTGTGTGGGGACTACTAGGGACTGTGGGTGGGCAGAGTCCCCCACAAAACATAAAGTGGCAGCATTTTAACCAGCATGGTTCTTGACCGTGCTGTTTACAGTGGCACTATTCTGACCTTGTGCCAGTTTAAAACTTTGTCTGCCCGTCCCATCTCTTTGGTATGGTTGATAATGTGTTATTTCACTAGTTTCATAGGTAGGGTCAGAATCACTATAATATAAGTTTTGATCTGACTCTTGTAAATTATAAATTTCTTCGGTTGAAAGACATTTTTTCCCAATTATACATTTTTCCATCCTGGTAATCATTTATGTCTCTTCAAAATGTATTTACTTTTAAGCTGTTTCCAACTCTCACCATACTCAGCCAGAATTTTTTCTGTTTAGGCTAATATATGTTTTCGATCATTAGTTTCCATTGTTCCTCTTAACTGGGTTTCTAAATCTTCGCTTTATTTCAATTTTTTCTTTAGGTCATTTACTAAAATTTCTATCAGTAATAGCATAAAGTCAAATGAACACTTGAATCATATACCATTGCACTTTTCTTGGAAACCCTCTGGTGCAAAACCTAAATTTGGTTCTACCAAAACCCTTAGGCCTCGAGCTATTCTTTTTGTTTCACATGTGCTGTAAGTGTGACAGCATGCCAATATAGCATATGTCCGCTGTTTATAAATTTTCTAATTTATGTGCCTCAGATCTACTCATGTTTTGGATTATCTATGTTTCTGGCACTTGTTACCAGGGTAGTGACCCTAGCCACAGCGTTGTCATTAAATATACTGTATTAGGACTGATCCCAATTAATTTGTCTAGCTCCAAACATTAGCCATTATAACACCCAGAAGACAGGATGGTACAGATCTTACCTATCAGATAAAACAGACACTAGACAGGAACAGGCAGGGCCCCTACTTTTCTGCAGCACAGTGGGACCAAGTTCTGTGTAGGAACAACCATTTGCCGTAGAACTTCTCTGATGGCGATTTGTAATTTCTGCGGAAGTTGTGCGGCACTAACAAACTACCACATAACAGTGTCAGCCTGTCATCCTGACTTCACTTTCATGGCAGTGGTTATAGCAATCAGGATGGTGGAAAGCACAGTAACACTAGTTCAAAAAATAACAGACTTCTAAAAATAATGTTGTGCCTAAAAAAGCAAAACAAATGTCTCTCCCTTAAGGTCCTAGCCTGTTGCATAAATGACATATGCAGAGGGGGTCTTATGTGATAGATAAGGTATTTCTATATGCATGCTATCTATCCCACTAATGAGGTTTCCACTGTCTATCACTTATATATTTGTATATGGTTTCTACACCACTCATGAGGTTTCCACTGTGTATCACTTATATATTTATATGCAATCTGTAACATACATACAAAATGCGTGTGTGTGTGTGTGTGTGTGTGTGTGTGTGTGTGGTGGGAGAGACAGAAATACTGTATATGTGTGTGTGTGTGTGTGTGTGTGTGTGTGTGTGTGTATATATATATATATATATATATATATATATTTTTTTAATTTCCATGAACTTGCATCCTTATTCATACAGGTCCCATTGGAAACAGAATAGAGGAGTTATTGCAAACTCATTTCATGTCAACCTGCTTTCCCTGACACACTCGTAACACCATCAGGCCATGCCATATATGAACCAATTGTGAGATACAGTTCTCCGGCCCATCACAATGTGTCCACCATGTGACAGAACACTGCACCACACCTTCCCAGGCTCCGAGCAGCGATGTGTTCCACCAATCCTTGTGCGCCCAGCCAGCTCCCAAAGCTAATCTCTGAACCTGAGTTGCCGGATGTAAACACAGCATGCTACTCTCTGGCCCAACAGCTGTCCTTGCACACAACATTTCTCAGTAACTTTTAGGTGATTCTATCAACCAATGGCAATATGTAATCGATAACCCTGGCAAAAATGTGTACAATGCAATTATTTATTTAACAGGTCTATTCTTTCAGCCGGTCTACACATTACTATATTTCACTTTTCTGGGCATAATTACTTTATTTTTCTTAAAAATTTAGACAGTTAAATTCATTTTACCAGTTATTCATTTCAGATAGCGTCTCTATACCTTAAAGGCACAAACAGGTTTGTACAAAGTGAGGTATGGACTTAACAGGTCTGTGCTATTGACAAGGTTTTGTTTAAGTTGGCCCTAGTGCAACAATGTAAGACTGAAAATTGTATTAGGCTGTAGTGCAGATTGAGCAAATATCACCATGCATGATGTGCTGTGCCACTGTCTCTGGCAGTGGGAGCTGTGGTAGATAAGTGACTGTTCATTTCTGTTGCAGAATGCAGCCATTTCATTAGCTAATGTATGATGTTATAGCAATGATATCACATTCTGAATATATGGGGGGTTTGGATATAAAAAGAGGAGAAGGGAACCAGATTCTACGTAGAAACAGAAATATTAATAAAAAAATCACCAAGAAGAGTGAATTCTGTGGCACCGCAGAAGTTCTGTGGTAGATTGCAAGTTCTGCACAAAATTCTATGGACGCAGAATTCTAGGGGCCTTGGGAACAGGTATACTCAATGTTATGCTTTGTATGATAACACTTTATAGTCCTGAGTGAAGTTCTAGGTACTTGAAAAATTATTTTAGTTGACTTCTTGTCTTCTAGATGTCATGGATTGCATCCTCTGGTTCAAATGTCAAAATCTATACTGAAACTTCCAAAAAGATCCAGGTACCCCGATATACTTTTTAATTAGTTTTCTTTACTGGCCTTAAAAGCCAATAGATCATAAAGCAGAATGAAATGAAGTAGAATCAGTGTCACTGTTTTCACAAAGTGTGCAGTTTTTTATTTTCACATATCCATATTTCTTTAAAGTTCAAACGTTTCAAGATTAAGTTAGATCTTTTCTTCAGTGATTGGCTATAAATTATGCATAAAACATTCAATTAGGTGCAATTTACATGTTAGTTACTTATATATTATATATAAATATATTTAAAAACAAGCAATTGTTTTGCACTAGATATGCTTTACAAATACCTCATATAAATCCACAGAAATGCACATCTTCATATTAAGTTGTTTTACATTGGTAACACTGTTACCTTAATGACTACTGATAAAAATAATATGGGAGATATTCAGAGGGGTTGTGCAATGTGCAACAGGGTTAAGCATGCGTAACTCCAGAAATGCACTCCAGAGCCATATTCAGTGAATGCAATTGTGCAGTGCAAATCACATTGCACAGCTACACAATAGCTATATACACGGTGCAAATACAAGGGGTGGAACCATGAATACACAGCACAATGACATATTCAGTGGGACAGCACTGCACAAGTCAGGAGCAACCCTACAGAGTTCAGCCCAATAAAGCAGGCTCAAACACACATACAGCAGATACACAAGAGACAGTGTAAACATAAACATGAATGCAGGACCATTCGTGATGGAGGCAGTGATGAGGGGTGGGAGAAGGAACAGCAACATGACTGAGGAAGAGCCCATCGGCAGTACACCACACACAAACAGTATCATGCCTGGATCACATTTGAGGACTTTGGTGATGCTGAGATCATGGGATGCTACCGACTAAATGGGGCAATTCTGAGGCAGCTCTGAGAGCTGCGCCATGATGAGTTGCAGACACCCACCAGGAGGAGCCACACAATAACAGTGAAGTTGGCAGCAGCAATGTGCCTGCTCACCACTGGCACCTTCCAGAAACCAACAGGTGCCACCACAGGCATCACCCACATCCCATCTTCTCACACAGTTCCTCAACACACTGAGTTCATCCAATCCCAAGCACACAGGCAGAGCATACAGCAAACATGCAGAGCTTCTACAGGGTGGCACACATGCCAGGTGTGATTGGGGTGATAGACTGCACCCACATGGCCATATATGCCCACCTGGCCTGAGGGTGCAGTATATCGAAACCGGAAGTGCTACCCATCAGTCAACTGCCAGGTGGTGTGTGCAATGCCACGGGCACATCACCAATGTCTGCGCCACACACCCTGGAAGTGCACATGATGCTTTTATTATTATTATTTGAGCATGGGGAGCTCCCACGGGCCACCTGGTAGGTCAGTATGGGCCAGGATGGGGAGTCGGGGAGGCTGTGCATGGGATGGGAGCCCAGGCCACATGCAATAGTCACCAAATGCATGGTCAAAGGGGGCATGGGAGGGGGGTGACCAACATGGCAACATGCTAACCTGTACACCTTATCCACACAGGAGACAGTGCATACCCTCTATGACCCTGGCTGCACACCCCCATCCAGCACCCAGCCAACCCAGTCAAAAGCATGGTACAATGATGCTTACATTGTGACATGCAACATCACTGAGCAAGTCTTTGGCATGCTTAAGATGCAGTTCCATTGCCTAGACAGGTCCAGTAGTGTCCTACAATATAGCCCTGTGAAAACCTGTGGACTATTCCTAGCCTACTGCATGTTACACAGCATTTCCATTGACCGAGGATAGCCATTCAGGAGGATGAGGGTGACAGCATTGATGATGATGGAGATGATGGCTTGGAGGGTTTGGAGCAGCCAACCTTGCCACAGAGGGATGCCGGATTTCGCAAGGGCCAAGACACACAGGTTAACCATCTTACAGGAGCAATTTGGGAGCCACAGGGAGTAGGAGCCATGACAGCCATGCAGGCATAGAAAACACACACACACACACGGAGGTGCATGACCATACAGGGAGGCATGCAGAGCCACCGGCAAACATACAGCCAGCACAGGGACAGCACCAACACACGGCCACACACACTGCATGGCACACACACATATGGACTCATGCATGCACACATGCTGGCATGGAGCTGGACAGCGGCCAGCTGAACCAGGATGGGCACAGGAAGCAATAGCAGCACGCCAGGCATACAGCAGCCCATGGTATGCTGTGCAGATGGCATGACCGGAGGCAGCAGCTGTGGTGGCAGGCCGTGCACAAATGCGGGCTGCAGGCAGTGGAATGGATCAGACAGATGGCACTGGCACACTGGCAAGTTTGGCACAGTGCTGCCATAATCACGCCCATGCCATAGGACCCTGCAGCACAACACGCACACAGTGAGGCCACGCTGCATGCCACTGAGCCATGCCATCACACACACATGGTGTGCACAGAGGACCATGCACAAGGCCACTGCACTGGGCAGCATGATGAGACAGCACAACCAGCAGGACTTCTGGGTGGAAGCACGGCCACTATGGCCACATGGGCAGCCATGCCCTGCCCATGCAGCAGCCACAGGCTGCTCACCAGCCACAGGAGGTGTACTCAACACACTCACTGGGGTAGAGGTGCGGGAACATGACTGCGTCCCCGCTAGTGTGAACAGGCCATCAAACAGAGACCCACCAAGTGTGTCAGGGATGGAGGACGTCCGGAGGGCAGCTGCAGAATAAGGGAGAAGCTGCACATTCAAGCAGACTTGATAGACCTCTAGCGCTTTATCTGCTGGTAAATTTCATATGTTCGTATGACAGGTCCATTGAGTGGCACTGCACTATGGGGAGTCCTATGCACCCTGCCATGCCCACTGGATGCCAGTGATGCAAGTCCAGCAGTGATGGCACCAGTGATGGGGTCCAGTGAGGTGATCATGGCCTTCTGCAGCTGCTGGACCTCACCCAGCAGCTGTGTGCGTCCAGTGTTCACACACTTGGACTGCTGGCATAGCTGCACACACAGTGCATGCAACTCTACCCTGAGCATTGCCTGGTTCTTCTTGGATGCCCACAGCAGCACAACATGCTTGTCCAGCTGGTCAGTGGCATGCTCATCCTGGGGCCAGTGCTAAGCCACTGGGGGAGTGATGGCATGCCTGGCAGCAGCCCCTGCAGGGGGTCGCCACACAGGGGTCTGCACAGGGGGTATTTGGGGGTGTGCCCAGTTAGTGGACCCTGTGGTGTGCTGAAAGGTGGCCACCACTGTCCTGTGCCACTGTTCTGCCACCTGCTGCACTGTCCCCATGGCCTCTGTGTCCATGGCATCTGTCCCATCATGGCCTGCCTCAGTGGCAATGCAATGCCACCCACCACCATGGTGCCATAGACAGGGGGTGCCTGCATGAGTGCTGTACCACCACCGGCAACAGCCACCACTGTGCTTGATTGTACCCTGGGAGGCAACACCGGGTCCCGTGCCACTCATGCTCAGTGCAAGGTCATCATCCGTGTCGGACCCACCACTCTCCTGAATGGCTGGTACGAATACAGGCAGGTCCTCCATGAGTAGTAGGTCTGATAGGTTGTCATCATTGCCCAGACCTAGGAAGGCTAGCAGCCCCCTCACTGCCAAGTTGCTGGTGGTCCATGGTCCTGATGCCAGAAGATGTTGATGGCTCATCCTCAGCGGGTCCAGCATTAGCAGGTGCATCCTGCAACCCACCCCTGAGGCACAATGGTGCTGAAACACAACTGTGGAGCACATGAATAGGACAGCAGTGTGCATCATGCCATAACTCGGGGGCATACGCACACACATGGCCGCCATGGGACAGGGCATGCCTGCTGTGCCACACTGTGGGCTGTATGCATACATGTGACATGCATGGCTGGATGTACGTGGGGGCCACAGCACATGATGCACCACCACATGCCGGCAACATGCCATGGCTGCACACCGCTGTCAGCTGCTCTGCCCAATGCACACCATGCATTCACCCACACCCTTGTGGACCATGCTATGCCCTGTGTCCACCAGCCATGTACTACCATGGTGCCAGGCCAGCCAGTCAGGCTGCACACCCTGAGACCAGGGACATGGCTGTTGTCCAGTGTCCACACACCTGAGCAATGCACACAGGAGGTTCCAGGCATGCACGGTGGCATCCTGTGCAGCATGCACCACAGCCCACAGGACATGCATGGGGCTCACGGCACAGATGCACACATGCCAGCATGCCACCATGCAGCTGCCTCACTCCCCCAGCCCAGCCCCAAACCCCCTATGGCACACGGTGACTCACAGTGCTGTGATGGGCTGCTACTCATCTGAGACCCACCTCCTGGGATGTCCTCAATGGCTGCCTGGTTGATGGTTACTGCCACCATCTCCTCCCTGCTGCGAGGATGGGGGCGGCTCCTGGGTCCACACCGGTCCTATTGCGGGATACTCTGATGGCAGCCACCTTCTTTTTTATGTGTCGCCTGTCAGTCCCCATCTTTCTTTTGCACTCCTCCCTATTATCAGGCACAATCCAGGAATATAAAAGACATAAAGACCTTTACAAAGCAGCTTGGGCTCACACAAGCATATACATAATAAACAGGGAATACATTAAAAATGCATAGTGCAATCCAGTTTAGGAATACTCTACAAAGCAATACAGAATACAACACAGATGCAATACCATTCCTGAGAGTAGCATTATGAGTGTAGGTAGAGGTCAGGGACAAGAGCAGACAGAGGATTGAAGTAAATATGACTGGTATTTATACCAGAAAGTGTGAGCAACAAGGTGTTGACGTATGTGAATTTGTATAGTGTTCTATAGTTTAGTCTCAGTCTCAATCTTTATTTATTTATAAAATGCTATTCCAGTAAGATCATAGCATTGTACACAGAAACAAAAAACATCAGTACTACAGAATTAATACATAAATTAATCATATTTCAGCAGGCTTTTAAATATCTGAGAATGCTTGATCAAATAAATATGCTTTTAAGGAAGATTTAAAGGCCTCAACAGATGGGCACTCCTTAATCTGATGAGGTAGAGAGTTCCACATGGTCAGTTCAGCAAAAGCAAATGATCTAGATCATGAAGTTGTTAAATGGACCTTGGGAATTTCTAGCAATCCCTCGTTGGTGGAGTAGAGAGGATGAAGGGGGCAATAGGGGCAAAGGAGATCTTGCACGTACCGAGTCCCAGTCCATGTAGGGCCTTATAGGTCAGTAACCCAAATTCAAAGGTGAGCCTCCATCACACTGGCAGTCAGTGTAGACCACAGAGCACAGGTGTGATGTAGCAAGATCTTGATAAGCCAGTCAACAACCTGGCAACTGCATTCTGCACCAACTGCAATGAGCAGAGGTCAGCCTCTGGTAGCCCTAGGCATAGGGCATGGCAGTAATCAAGGTACAAGGTCACAAAGGCATGAACCAATGTCAGAAGGTCATCAGGTTGAACCAGGTGTTTTATCCAGGTGATGTTCCTCAGATGGTAAAATGAGGTTTTGACAATGGCTGACACCTGAGACTTCAGTGTCAGTTCACTATCAAGCATAACGCCCAGATTCCACACCTGGTCAGAGATCATCAGTTGATTGCCACTTAGCCAAAGCCCAGATGGCTGCCCACCAATAACCCTCCACCCAATGAACTGGGTCCACCACCAACATCTCAGTCTTATCGGACTCAGCTTAAGCCAGTCTGCACTCATCTAGTCCTGAATCTCAGAGAGGCAGTTATTAAATACCAAAATTGCATCACTCTGTTCAGGCACAAAGGACATGTACAGTCGAGTATCATCTGCATAGCAATGAAAACTCAACCTGCACCACCTAATAATGTTCCCCAGTGGCAGCATGTACACTGTAAATAAAATTCAGGAAAGCAGAAATCCCTGCGGTATTCCATATGGCAGGGAAAGAGGAGCCAAGAAGAAAATTCCCAACTCTACTCTCTGCATCCTACCATTGAGGAAATAATAAAACCATCTGAGGACTGTACCAGACATTCCACAGAGTAACTGCAGGTGCTCCAGCAATACCCCATGGTCCACAGTGTCAAACGCCGCAGAGAGATCAAGGAGAACCAAGAGGGACCAGCTCCTCTGATCTCTTGCCATCAGGCGATCACTAAGTAACCAAACAGCATGGTCTTAGTACCATGCCTATTCCTGAAACTAGACTGGAGAGGATTGTAGATATTGAGGGTGGTCGGATGCTCCTCGAGCTGCAACAGAACTGCCTTCTCAGTAACCTTACCCACAAAGTGCAGGTTAGACACAGGCCTGTAATTTGCAAGACAGGGTCAATAGAAGGTTTTTTCAAGAGGGGGTGAACCACCGCCTCCTTGTTGAGCTGATCCATAGTTTGCAGTGAGTGTAGAAGATATAGATTTGCGGGACTTGGCGCTATGGTAGATGAGGTCATCAGCTTAGAGAAGAGGAGAGCATTACAGTTTATGCTTTCTGTGGGAAGATAATTTATGAATAGCAAGAATAATAGAGGCCCCAGTATGGAGACCTGGGGGACACCAGTATAAACGGGCAATGCAGCAGAGTTATATTTGCCTTTCAGAACAGACTGGTATCTGTTAGCGAAGTAGTTGCTAAACTAATTGGTGGCATCTGGGAAGCTGCCTTGGTTTACCACAGCAAATTGGAGAAGGGGTGGTCAACAAGGTCAAAGACCTATGATAAGTCCCACACTCTGCACCTGCAGCCATACCTATGTCCATGTTTCTAAGGACATGGTTGGAGAAAAGGGCCA
The DNA here is from genome assembly GCA_016271365.2 of Neoceratodus forsteri. Taxonomy (NCBI): domain Eukaryota; kingdom Metazoa; phylum Chordata; order Ceratodontiformes; family Ceratodontidae; genus Neoceratodus; species Neoceratodus forsteri. Next base: position 649,296,355 of record CM057450.1, on the reverse strand, counting down.
AGGCTGAAGAGGTGCTGTGATGGTTGCGTAAGCCATGTTGGAGGGGGCTCAGGAGGTTGTACTTATCTTGATGCTCAGATAGCTGGTGGTGAATGATTTTTTTCTAATAGTTTGCTCAGATGCGGGAGGAGGGAGATGGGATGGTAGTATTCGGGGGCAGTGGGACTGTCAGATTTGAAAATAGGCATCCCGTGCACATGCTTCCATGAGTCAGGCATAGTAGATGATGAGAGGGCAAGGTTAAATACGTGGGTCAGTGGCTTTACAAGTGCAGGGGAGAGGAATTTCAGAAAGGTGGGATACAGACAGTTACTACCTGGGCTACTCCTGGCGGGTAGCATCTTTAGGAGTTTGTCAGTGACCCTATGATTGATGGCTCTGAAATAAAAGACAGGGCTTGATGTCTATCAGCAGCATGGCTGATTTTTCTGGATAGAGGGAGGCTGTGGAGGGAGTTTGCTGGTGTAGGGTGTAAGGTTGGTGAACATTCTATTGAGGGTATCAGCAATCTTGCCTGGGTCAGTAATGGGACCAGAGGGGGAGGTAAGTTCTGTTATTTGTTTGTTTGAATTTGGTTTGAGGAGGGTGTTAATTGAGACCCAGAAATTTGGGTTGAGGAGGGTGTTAATTGAGGCCCAAAAACTGTGGGAGATGCCTAGAGACTCATTTTGTAGGTCGGTGTAGTATTTATATTTGAATTACTTCTCAGCCTGCTTGTAGGAGTTACAAAGTTGCCTGTATGCATTCCTTAATTGAAGAGAGGGAGATGCCTTGACAGCTTGCCAACTTTTGTCCCTTATTTTCATTTGGGCCAGAAGTTCATTTGATAGCCAACAGGTGATAGCACCTTTAATCCTTCTGGTGGTGATAGGAAGTATTAACTCCTATCACCACCAGAGGATTGATTTGTCCAGAAGGTTGTGAAGAGCTTCAAAAAGTGTCACCACCACGGAGACATCTTTGAGTTGGTAGAGTGAGGACTAGTTCATGGCCCAGCATCCCTCAGCACTAAGTCCAAATCCTGGGATTTGAATTTCTTAAAAGATGTCATAATGAAAATGTTACCAAGCACCAACAAGCTGACAGAGGCATTAAGTGCTAGTCATTATGGGGTGATGGCTTCTGAATTGTTAAACTCAGTTTCATGTGAACTGAACATTGAAACAAAGGCCTACTCATTACTATTAAGGATGACATACTGTAACTGAACTTAGAACAAATGCTATTAAGGAAAGGGAAAACATTTAAGAAATATCTAAACGGATAATCAGTTTTGAGAAAAGATCGGCTTGTCCTGATGAGGCAATGACAAAAGATATGGATGCCAGCGAAGCCCATATTCAAAATATTTCTGAGGTGATGACCTTGAATGTGGGTGTAGAAGAAATAATTCAAGATTTGTAGGTGTACCAGAGGGCATAGATGAAAGAAACATGATTGTTTTTTTTACACTCTTTTATTCCAACTTTATTCACTTTCCAATGGCCATAGCCACTGGAAATAGAAATAGCCCATAGATCTCTGGCTATGAAGCAAAAGCTAGGACAAAGGCCATGACCCATTATTACCAAGTTTTTTCATTTTAATATTAAAGAAGAAATACTGTGAGTGTCACAAGAGGAAAAAGCACTGATGTGAGGAAACGATCAAATTATTTTTTCAAAGTGTTTGAGCAGGAATGGAAGAACAGAAAAAAGCATACTCTGAGACCTGTTACATACTTCAAAATGTAGGTGTACAATAAGCAATAATGCACAATGGGGTGTGTGTCATGCTGGGATAACGTCACATATGGGGTGATTGGGCATGAGTCCAAAGGCTGAATGCGTCCAACACCCCAGAAGTGACATTATCCCAGCATGACCCACACCTTGGAGTGCATTACTGCTATTATACAATACTTCATTATAATTAAATAATTGGCAGAGATGGTTTTGTATTTTAAACTTGAAATTTAATGAAGAAAAGCGTTTTAACATTTAAAATACACTTGAAATTTAGGCAAAGTAGTCCCTTACTCAGAATTAAACAATGTTTTTTAGCAGTAAACTGTAACTGTATTGTAAACTGTAAATGAAATATTGATTTTTGAATAGTTTTTAATTTTTTCCAACAGGTGTGAACAGTTTTTATTAACTTTCTAACTGAAGATGCAGTTCCAACAAACATTTCAACCGTTGATTCATTTGTGTTTCTTGGTCTAATGTGTATATATATATATATATATATATATATATAAATGTTAAATACACACATAGAGTTGCTTTGAATTATTGTTTACTGGCATTGCTTGTAGTTTCTGCTGATGTTGTTTTTGCTGCTTGCTTCAGTGTAGTCTCACGTTTCTTCTGTGGAGCTGCTTGTGTTTCTTTTGTCACCAGTTCTAGGATGGGCTTCAGTACTTGTGCAACTTCCGGGAGGTTTGATTGGTTGGGTTACTGGAGTTCATTTATACCAGTGAGAATTATGCTCCAGTGCTGGTGTTGTGTGAGTACTGGATTCAGTAGCTTCTTAAAGAGGATTCTGACTTATGCCCGTTACCGACATTATTTCACTTGGCTTGCCGCCCCCGCATCAAAAAGCAGTTGGACAACTGTAGCTCTCAGGCTATGGTTTCTAAAAGTTGTCTGTAGGCCTGCAAGTTTTGAGATTTCTGGAAGCATAGATGATAGATAGTTTACTCCCATGGGTACTAGGGAGTACCAGATTTGCTCAGAGTCCAGATGAGCCTGAGGTTTTCTGTGGGGGTGCAGGCAGAGGCAGGGTGGGTTTGGGGACAACTTACAGAGGTATTTCTCGAGGCATTTCACTGAACAGTGCTGGTGTCCTGGTATTTCATAAATACTTTTAAATAAAGCTTTAGATCAGTTGTGTGACACCTCATAGCAAGCCACTGTTCCTGTCATGGTAGGTTTGGGGATTTTTAGTGTTTTCAGTAAACAAGAGGGTGACATGTTTTAAGCCTATTTTGTCAGTAACAATTTCAAGGGAGTCTGGTTTTAGTAAATGTTGCCTCTCACATCCTTTTCTTGCCATGTGTAATTGAAGTTAAAACCATTTTAAACTAAGGAAGGGGAGGCAAAAGTGTGTGCTTTAAACAAAGCCACCAGGGGAGGCAGTCCAAAAGGCCTCCCCCTCAACTAGTCAGGAGGGTGATTTAAAAAGGGGAGATGGTAGAGGAGTGGGAAGGGGAAAGGGTGACAGGGATCATGCTGGAGGGCGGTATCCTTGTATGCAAGGAGTCTGGGAAATGAGATAGGAAAGCTGCAGGCACGGATGGCGGAAGGACAGGTAGACATACTGTAGCAGCCATCAAACTTGGGCCACCCAGTACCAGAACTGGGACCTCATTATCCATGGTTGCAAGTTGCACCAAAGGGACAGAGAGAAGGGGAAGGGGTGGGCTGGCTATTTCTGGAAGGGAAGAGATTTTATGCAACAGGGGAGAGGAGGGGGAGGAGTGTAGGGTTGAAGCCTTATGGGTACAGCTCCAAAACTCAAAGAGAAGGAAGGTTAGATTGTGGGTACTGCATAGACCACCCTCTCAGAATGAGAAAATAGGGAGTTGGGGGAGCAAATTAGAAGGCTCAGTGGTAAGGGCAATACTGTTATACTGTGGGATTTCAATCTGCTGGGGATTGACTGGAGCACCCGGCTATGTTAAGTGCTAGGAAACAGGTCCCCCTGGTGGCCTTCCAGGACAGGACAGCTTCTTGGTGCAAAGCATAAAGGAGCCAATTGGGGAAGATAACATACTGGACCTTGTGTTGACAGATGGGGAGCATGCCCAGGACATACGGTGGAGGACCCACTAGCAGGAAGCGACCACCGCTGGCGTGGGTCTTCCTCAATTTAGGTAAGGAGGCAGTCAGGACCAAGAAAAATGTGTTGAACTTCAGAAGAGCGGACTTTGGTAGGATAAGAGACATACTAGAGGGCATCTTGCTAAGATCCACCCAGACATTGATGCTGACCAGAAGTGGTCAATTATCAAGATGGATCTGGCAGAGGCCACTAACATGTGTAAAGACTGAAAGAAAGAAGTCCAGGACCAAAGGCCGAACTGGATATGCAAGGAGGTAATAGAAAAGTGAGGGGAAGAGGTCTGTCTTCAGCAGGTACAAAAGATCTATATATTAGGTGGACAGGAGGAGTACTCAAGGAAATCCAGAAGTAAGTAGAGAGTCAAGTCAGCCAAGGCTTCAGTGAAGCTATGGCTGGTACAGAGGATCAGATAAGGGAAAAAGATTTCTTCAGGTACATAAGGGAAAAATCTGTAAAGATGAGATTATCAAGATCAGAGAGAGATGGGGTGGGGGCGTGGCCGGGAACCAATAGTAATGGCGGTGTAAAGTGCAAGCTCCATTCGCGTCTGACAAAAACTGGGTTAAATACGTATCATGCGGGTTTACTGCTAAATATAACCACTGGAATTCCTCCCTTAATGTCGCCATTCCATGTGTGGAGTTTTGGGAAAGAGAGTGATGCCGAGATGGTTATCCAAGGAACTGATCTGTGCGTATAGGCCGTGGAGCCTGGGCAACTAATAGCTTAAATAGCTTGGTACCTATCCACATTACTCTGCTGATCGACGATGTCTCTTAGTGCCCGTTGAAAGCGAGCAGGTTGCATTGAGCGGCATACTGCAATTTCTGAACGGAGACCGGGGAAGGCTGAAACTGCTCTCACTGCCAGCTACCTGTCTGTTTTTTGCTCCCGATGGCAGGCTTGGAGGGATCATTACCGGAGGGGTGCGATGTACAGGCACCAGTGCCTCCTAACAATGTGCAACTCAGTGAAGCTCTTACAAATATAACCAAGATGTTAGAAGCTGTAGTCACTAAAGTAGATAATATTGGGAATTCATAGGCCAAGAATGTAGAAGATGTCCGCAGACTTGAGGACAGACAAAACGTGCTGGAACAGCGAACGGAGGACTTAGAGCAGCAGCATCTGACCATATTACAGCATTTGAGAGAGCATGAAATGAAGCTGTCTTGGCTCTGGTACCATGCTGAAGACTAGGAAAACAGAAGTTGCAGGAATAATGTGTGCATATTGGGAGTCCCAGAGGGAATAGAAGGCCCTAACATGGAGCATTTTCTGAACGAGTGGATACCTCAACTATTGGGAGATAGGTGGAAAGATCCAATTGGAGTGGAAAGGGTGAACAGGATTCTGGGCAGAGCTGATTCTAAAACACCAAGAACAATTGTGGCATATATTTTAAAGTATTCCATCAAAGAGAAGCTCCTGCAGGCAACCAGGGATATGGAGGACCTCACCTGGAAAGGAGCCACAATCTCATTATATAGAGATTTTTCTGCAGAAGTTGCTGCGAGGAGAAGAGAATTCGGGCCAATTAAAAAGGTTTTACAAGCTAATGCCTTCCAGTATAGATTTTAGAAACTCACCACTCTCCAAATCTACAAAAAATGGTAAGGCCTTCCTAGCGGAGTCCCCAAGAGATGCCAAGGCCTGGATTTCGCAGAAGTGGCCTAATTTAGCTCCTCAAACTACTTCTCCCAGACATGTCTGGGCTCCTGGGGACCAAATGCTCAAGGAAACCACGGACAGAGGGAAATGCTCACCAGGGGATGAATTAAGTAAACGGTCAGGTCCTTCAAGAACCAGGTCCCCCGGGCCCAGCCGAAATGGTCAAGCCTCACGGAGTGTCTCAGGGGGTAATACTGAAACTCAGACCCCCCCAACCAGCAGAAAGTTAGAAGGTCCCCTACAATACAGCCCAAGCAACAGGACACAACAGATGAATTGACCCGCTCAGCCGTAGTTAGAAGCTGACAAAGATCGAGAAGCCCCACTCAACAGAAGGTTTCAAACAGCTCTTTCTCGCCCCCTGTTAAGCTCTCCCAGGCACAGGCAGCACAGATGTATGACCAGCACAGTCCAGAAATGGCAGATGAAGACCTGATGGATAGTGATAACCCCTGAGACTGGGTTACCAAGGTCGAGGAGGAAGAAGCTAAAATAGCAGCAGAAATGGGAATTTTGTGGCCTGGACTTAAAACATTCGCAGAAGCATTGGGAGCTTCTAACGGATCCAGTGGAGATGTGCCATCTGGGACTAATAGCTGATCATTTGGACAGTTTTGCTAGCCAAGCACTGTATAATTATTGGAAGGCTAGTGCACTTCAATAAGGGGTACCTTTTCTAGTCCACCCTCCTTTATGCTGGTCATTCTAGGGCACTGTATTGTTATTGACCCACGATTTCCTTTCCAGTCCCAAGAGAGTGCCAACGTCTATATAAGTTATCCCAGAGCTAAGGATCAGTTTTGAGAATTATGATCTCCATGGTCAGCTCAAGGGCCTTCCAATATATCTAAGACCCCAGACAACGAATCGAAGTAACCCCCCCCCCCGCTATGATAGGTGTTGGGTGGGCAAACCCAGACAAGCCTACTTTACTAGAATCCTGTACTATATGGATGGAGATAAGGAAACCCCTTTCATCCTCCCTCTGCCCTTCCCCTTCCCTTCCAGTCAGTTAAAGTATGCCTCTATAAGGAGGCAGGAGCCCTTGATAACAGCGTATTGACGTCATGGGCCAGATGGAATGGCATCCTCTGGTAGTACTGACTCATTCCTATCGTGCTGCTAGACACAGTGTGGCTGAGCTCACCTAGCTCTTTCTGCACAAGTACGTTAGCATCATTAAATTGTGCTGCACTTATTTGGGGTGCAGGTATTAGTATCTGTTAGTAGATAAGTGTTTGTACTGTAAAGTGGTTAATTTAGTTTAGGTAAATAAGGACATTTGTATTTTTCTCTCTAGATAGCCTACGCTGACTAAGCAGAATACGTTGCAGCAGTCCAAATCTGACGAGCAGGTTTATACGTTCCACGACTTAAGCCCTTCAGAGGATTAGAGACCTGTTAGGCCTGACCTTCTGCTGGGATCTCCTTCCTTCTCTATATTACTCTCCACTCCTACTCTGCTGACGGAGGTGTACAGACATGTTTGCCCTAATCTGAAGCAGTGGTAAGGCGGCTACTGTTTCCTTTATTAACTCTGTCCTGTATCCCTGCTTGGAGGGTGAGTACCCCTGTTTTTTCTCTTTTCTTTCTGGTGGTAGTGAACATTGATGGCATCTTGCCTTAATGTGCCAGGAGACTGGAAGTGCGCCTCCTGGAATGTCAAGGGCCTGAACCACCCAACTAAAAGAACTAAGGTTCTGCAATATCTGCGCACCTTGGGGACAGATATAGCCCTACTCCAGGAGATACACCTCACAAGCCGTACGGTAAGTTGGTTAAAGAAACTATGAGTGGGGACAGTTCTGGCTAGCTGTGCCACTACAAAGTCCAAAGGTGACCATCCTCCTAAATAAGAGGGACCATGGGCAGTTGAGACCTACCGGTCTAACTCACAGAGGAGATAAATAGCTACCAAACTGTCTTATCCAGGTGGGAAAATCATCACAGCCAATGTGTATGGGCACAACTCTGACAAAGGGGAAATTTATGCAGAGCTCAGCCAGGCCCTCACAGAATTAGCAGAGGGAGAGGCGGACTTGCTCATTCTCATAGGAGGGGACCATAACCTGGTTAGGGATATATTCCTGGATAAATCCCTCCCACCCACAAACCCATCCCAAAGCCTGGGCAGCCCTAAATGATTTGACCACAGAATGGGCCTTAGTGGATCCCTGGAGGATGAATTACCCAAAAGGGAGAGATTATACATTTTACTCTGCAGTACATGGCCCCTATAGATGTTTAGATTTTTGGATGGCCAACAACATAGCTCTGTCAGGGATAGGAGAAGCAGACATAGGGAACATAATTATTTCGGATCATGCCCGGTCTCGATCACCTTCTCCCGCCAGGACAAAGCCCTTCCTCCACGAGATGGAGCTCAACCCAACCTTACTCCAGGATGAGGCTTTTAGATACTATATTAAAGAGAGTAAGTAAAGTAAATGTTTATTTCTATAAGGCGCCCTTACCAAGCTCAGGGTGCCTTTACAAAATCCTACGTACAATATTAGAACCACAATTGTAAATAACATTATATTCAAGATAAAATTTAACATAATTTATGTCACTAAAAATGCTTGATTAAAAAGGAAGGTCTTTAGAGCTTTTTTAAAGTTCTCCACAGTCAGGCTATTGCGTATCTGGCAAGGTAGAGCATTCCATAGGGTGGGAGCCATAAAGGCAAATGTTCTTCCACCGGATGTTTTTAAGGTTACCCTGGAAATCTCTAGCAATCCCTCACCAGAGGATCGGAGGGAGTGGGAAGGACAGTAAGAAGTCAGGAGTTCATTCAGGTAGCAGGGTCCCAAACCATGTAGGGCTTTATAGGTCATCAACATGACCTTGAAAGTGATCCGCGATTGTACAGGCAGCCAGTACAATTCGCGAAGCACAGGTGTTATATGGTTGGACCTCAGGCTTCCAGTCAACAACTTAGCTGCCACATTTTGCACCAGCTGTAAGTGGTGAATATCCACTCCCAGCAGCCCTAGAGGCACAATACTATTTCTCGGTTAACACCCCGGGAGAGATGAGCCCAACCACTGTTTAGGAAGCATTTAAGGCAGTTCTTCGAGGAAGAATTATCTCGTACGCCGCCGTTAAAAATAGAGAGCGGAAAAAACAGATACAAGACTTGCAGAACTCAATTACTAAGCTGGAACATCAGTTTAAAGCATCCTCTAAGAACCCACTTAATTCTCCGTCTTTAGCTCGGATCACAGGCCTGAAATTTCAGTTAAATGTATTGCTGAACAAGAAAGCAGAGTGGCAACTGATGCGGGCTAAACACAGAGTTTGAGAGTGTGGGGAAAAGGTCGGGAAGCTCCTAGCCTACAGGCTACAAAAGCAACAGGCATCCTCTAGGATCCTGGCCTTTAAGAATAGGCAGGGCAAATTACTGGTGACACTGAAGGACATCAACGATGAGATGTTCAAATTCTATCAAGAGCTCTATCAGTTGCAGAATACGATACCTGCAGAGATGCTTTCTCAGCGGCTGAGGGTCTTCTCACAGTCCACCCCACTCCCCCACCTAACAGTGGACCACTGCAAAGATGTGGACGCCCTGATCACAACTGAGGAGTTAAACACAGCTATATCCCAGATGGCGAAAGGGAAAGCCCCTGGACCAGACGGGATATCGGTGGAAATTTACTAACTCCTTAAAGACGAAGTCATTGCTCCACTATTAGAGGCTCTACAGGAGGCCCAAAAAGATGGTATCCTGCCCCCCACTATGCATGAGGCCCTCATTACCCTAATCCCAAAAAAAGCTTCAGATGTGCTACTTTGTACAAATTTCAGACCCATATCTTTGATATCGGTTGATACTAAGATGCTTGCAAAAGTCTTGGTGAATAGACTATCAGAAATTCTGCCTTCCCTACTTCACCCGTCCCAAACTGGATTTCAGAAAGGAAATTCCAGCGCAGATAACATCCAGTTAGTATTAAATCTTAAGTGGTTAGCATTACAGTCTAAAACCCTGGCAGCTGCCCTCACCATAGACTTCTCCAAGGCATTTGACTCAGTGGAATGGGGGTATCTCCATAATATTCTTAAATTATATGGGTTTGGGACTCCATTTGCTCCTGGGACTCCACATTATGTCACTTACCTCGGCTCGTGTTGTAGCCAATAAGGACACTTCTGGCTCATTTAAGTTACAACGAGGAACCAGGCAGAGGTGTACACTCTCTCTCCTACTGTTTCTAATTGCTCTGGACCCATGAATTAGGACATTTTCACACACCCCACATATCACCGGTATCCCTGTAAAGATGTCATCTTACCTGGTCAATGCATATGAGGATGATATGCTCTTGACCCTTTCTAGCCCCCAGGGCTCCCTACCCACTGTACTGACTATCTTGCAGGAATTTGCCTCCTTGTCAGGCTTAACAATAAATCAAAAGAAAACAACCCTGTCCCCCCTAAATGGAGCATGCACCAGGCACTGTTTAGCTGGTACAGACATTACATGGGCCCCCCCTGGGATTTCCATATTTAGGAATACATATCCCCTCATCCTGGAAGGACATATTTTCTCCCCCCTTTTGGCATCATTAGCAGCCAAGGTCCAACAATGGAGAAAGTGTAATCTAACCTTGAAAGGTAAGATTAAGGCCATTCAAATGTTTATTTTTTCTAGAGTCTCCTATTCGCTAAACAACCCCTCCATTCCACTCACGGCAAAGCCATTTAAAGACCTAGATAAATTAGTCTTCTTTTTTTGTGGAAGGGTAATGCCCCAAGATGGATGAGTACAAAACTACAATCCCACAGATCCAAGGGTGGGCTGGGACTCCCATGGTTCACAGGCTACCACCTGCCCTTTAGAATGGCTCAGGCTGCTACTTGGTTCCTTCCCTTGACTACCCCGTCACCTCAATGGGCTATCCTAGAGGCAGACTCATCATCGGATAGGCCATTGTACTCCACATTAGCTAAAAGAAAGTCTAGGGCACGCCATTTTACACTGGTCATGATAGAAACATGTAGGGTCTGGCGTAGAGGGATGACACTTACTGGGACCCCAAGGTCAGATTATTTCCCCCCGATTGTATATGTCCCATTGTGGATAAATCTCTCATCATAATAGAACATAAGGTACTTAAATGGCCCCTTTGGGCTGCCAAAGGTATTCATATAGTAGAGCACCTTCTCCTCCACACACCAGGACACTACTCTGCTTTGAGCAGATTCGTGAGCAGTATGGGCTACCCCAGATGGATTTTTGGAAGTTTTTACTGATTAGGAGTGCTTTAACCCAATTGTTAAAAGCACATGCAGACCATTCCCCTTGGCATGATGTAATCACTTCCCCTAACTGCAGGAGAGGCCAAGGCCTGGTAAGCTTATTCTACAAGACCCTTAGGGATGGATAACCTGACACTACCTTATCAAGTAAAACGGCCTGGGAACATGAGCTGCAGTACCCCATATCCCCTCAACTGTGGTCAATATGTCTTAGGGATGCTCAAGCTGCATATGTAGACACCAGGAGTCAACTAATTCAATTAAAAATCCTGCTTAGGTGGTATAGAACCCCTTCTGTCCTCTATAGCCTTAAAATAACTCCTTCTGATAGTTGCTGGATGTGTCATACTCCCCCCGCCCATTTACTTCACATATTATGGACTTGCCCGAACTTGCAAGCTTTTTGGACGCAGGTTCTTGCTGACTACTCCAGGATTATAGACAAAGCCATCTCTTCTGACAATCCATCTCTTGTCCTAGAAGATACTATGGCTCTTCACCCACTATCCCCCCTACCAGGGCATGGCTTCTGTTAGCCCTAATGGAAGCTAAAAGAGTCATCCTTGTGAGATGGAGGCAACTGGTATCCCCTTTACTAGTGCAGTGGTGTATAGCCCTGGCTCGGCTGGCTGTCTTTGAGAGGCTTACTGCTGTGGCCAGGGGAGGCCTTAATAAATATTATAAAAAATGGGATGTGTATTTAAACTCTCATGTATGTTCTGTGACCCTCCCTTCACCACAAAACCCCCCACCTTCTAGCTAGGTTTAGGGAATGGGCCCAGAGGCATCAAAGGGGGTTGTCTGTATGTTCCTACCACTGTCTGATATTAGCTTTTACTCTCCTATCTCTCTATTGGATAAAGTTGAGTATTAAATTTAGTTGCTAGGCTGAAGTCAATAGATGTTTACAGCTGTACCTAGGAGACCATAACCAAGTAGATACACTAGGGAACAGAATGTACCATATCGTCTTTAGAGGCTTCAGTATATGAATATTAAAAGGCACGGTGTCCATAGAGATTGATCTGAATAACAATACTACTTGCATATTGGTATAAGGCGTAAGCTTCTCAACTGTATATTAGATAAAGTAGTCCTTTGTTAACATATGAGCTATGTAAGATGTGGAAGATTTTAGCAACTGCACTGACTGCTAGTCTGTAGCAATTTGGCCCTTTTGGAATAGGGCACGAATGTGTCTTTGGGGCCTTTGGGTGGCTAAGTGTACTTGGAAAATCAATAAAATATTATATGTTAAAGAGAGAGAATGGGGTGGGCAGAAAAGGGGTGACAGGCAGAGGCACTCAATGAGAACTGCTATTTGATGTTTATAAGGGAGAAGTGGGGTGGGCATGGGAGGAGCAGGGGTAACCAACGGAGAAATCCTGGTGAACAGGGTTTTGGAAGGCCTTTGGTCTCTGTAGAGGATAAGGCACCGGGACCTAATGGTGTGAATCCAACAGTCCTGAGGGAGTTGGCAGAGGTCTTGATGAGCCCTCTGGCAAACCTGTTCAACACCTCTCTGGAGACAGGGTGCATGCCCCAGGACTGAAGGATGGCACATGTAGTGCCTCTCCACAAGAGTGGACCCAGGGATGAGCAAGGAAACTACAGACTGGTCAGCCTTACCTCCATTGTAGGAAAGTTAATGGAAACCATTCTTATTTATTTATTTATTGAAGATCATCAGAATTACACTCCTATGAGTCATAGACTCCTTTGCAAAGGCTCCATGTCAGAAAGATAAGAAAGTAAACAAACATAACAGTAACAGTACAATGCATAGGTCATACAGCACAGGGATATTTACATTGTTAGGTACAGAGTCAGGATCATAACTTAGATCCTGTGTCAAACATGGTTATGTAAATTTGGTATGTTACAGTATAGGAGGGTCAAAAGGAACCCTGAGTCAGGTGTTAAGAGAGACTAGTGATCTTTCTAGCAGCAAATGGTCTCCAGGATGAAAAGCAACATGGGTTTATCTCAGAAAGATCCTGTCAGACCAGCCTGATTGACTTTTTCGATTGGGTGACAAGGGCACTCGATAATTGCCATGCAATGGATGTCCTGTATCTGGACTTCAGTAAAGCCTTTGACTCAGTGCCTCATGGAAAGATGCTCAGTAAACTGAGGAACCTGTAAAAAACTGGTAGGATAGGTTAGGAGCTGGCTGCAGAGCAGGCAGCAGATGGTAATTGTAGGGGGAGAACTATCGAAAACCAAAGCTATGACGAGCAGGGTCACCTGAGGCATAGTACTAGGACCAGTGTTATTTAACATTTTCATTGGCAACACAGCAGATGGGATTAAGAGTAAAATCAGCCTGTTAGTAAATGACACAAAGATCTGTGTGGAGGTGGACAGTGTGGAAGGGGGACAAGAACTCCAAGAGGACCTGGCAAAGTCTGAGCGCTGGTTAGACATATGGCAGTGGGGGGGCCAGTGCTAAAAAGTGCAAGGTCATGCAATTGGGAGCCAGAAACCCTGGGAATAGCTACTGGCTGGGGCGGAGGGGGCTGCAGTTAGCCACTTCAGAGAAGGAGAGGAATCTGGGGTACTAGTCACAGGGGACATGAATCATTTTGCATAGTGCAGGAAGGGGGCAGCCAAAGCTAATAAAATGCTGGGGTGTATTGCCAGAGAAACCACCTCAATGAGAGAAGAATTCATCCTGCCATTGTACAGGTCACTAGAGAGAGATCACACTTGGAGTACTGTATGCATTTCTGGTTCCCCTGTTTAAAAGGACATCAAACTACTGGAGTGGGTGCAGCATAGGGTGATAAAGATGATTCAAGGCCTGGGGACAAACCATATGAAGAAGGACTGAGAGAGCTAAACATGAATTCCCTGGAGGATAGACGGGAGAGAGGTAGTAAGTTTGAGACCTTCAAATACTTAATGAGTATGAACAGGGCTAGTACTGAGGGCATTTTCAGACTAAGGGGGGAGGAACACAAGAGGGCACAGTCAGAAACTGTAGGGGGGAAGATTCAAGAGGAAATGAGGAGACACGATTTCACCGAAAAGGTGGTAGCAAGGTGGAATGCACTGCCAGAGGAAGTGATATCGCTGAAAACTGCAGGTGGTTTTAAGAGGATTGTTGGACAGAGTCAAAGAAAACATCAATACTGAGGGGAGGCTGGGGAGGTGGGAGTCAGCAGGCTGGGTGGATAAATCACATGGATGGAAAATGGGTGGGAGGTAGCTGCAGTAGATTAGACTGGAAGCTGCACACTCAAGCAGACATGATAGACCATTAGCCCCCCCCCCCCAAGGAAGCCTTGTAGTGAAGTGCTGGGTTAGTAGTGGCTGGCTGTTGGACTGAGGTAAAGTCATTTGTTTTTTACGTGCTGTATAATTGGGACTTGATCCTGTGCTTTAGGAATTATTTGCACTAAGAAAAACATTGTCAGCACTTTCTGAAATGATTATGAAATGATTTTATAAAAAAAAACAAGATTGTCAACTGAAAAAAGGAAAATAAATCTGCTTTACATACGAACAATGCTGCATGTGAATATTTTTTCTAATTGACCTACCTGTTGCATACCTTTTCTAGTGCCCTGCACTAGTGTAATGTATATTCCAAAAGAGGTGAATTATGGTCAAGTCACCTATAGGTGTACCAAACCAATTTTTATTAATTTATTTATTTAGATCTTGGATTACACCTTTGAGTGGATGCTCATTAAATAGGTTCCACATCAGTTGACAAAAATAGTAAGGTACAACAGATGAGGTATTATATGTAGTTGGTACAGAAAGTTACAGTACAGTAACACTGAGGATTGAAACAGGTGCAGCACTTTACAAAGCATGCGCTGCCTGAAGTTAGAATCACACTGCTAAAATGGGCACATAGTGGGTAGCAGATGGAAATGACAGAGAGGAGAGGAGAGGACAGAGGGAGGGAGAGGGGAGAGGGAGAGGGTAGGCACTCTGCTGGGGAGGAGTGGTGGTGTGCACAAGGTGGAAGGCAGGGTGGGGATCAGGGAAGTGCTGAGGCTGGGCTGCACCAACTAGGATAGTTGTCTGGGAGGTTAAGTGCTAGCAGGTGATTACTGATAAAAGAGGGGACCTAATGGAAGCAGACACAGTTGCCAGTTGTAATAAGGTGCTGATGAAGTTTGTGTTTGAAAGAACCAATTGTTGCAGCACCAATAATGTCTGGAGGTAGAGCGTTGGTCTGTGGGGGCGTGGTAGGAAAACGCACATTGGGCCAAGGCAGTGCAGCATCTGGGTACGTTGAAGACTTGACTGGTAGAACTTCTGGTCTACAAATACTCATATGCAGGGGTAGTAGGTTCTGTACCCCTGTTGGTAGTAGACTTAAAGAAACTTTTTGGGTGAGGAGGCAGGCTTGGTATCTAATTTTGCCTTGCCCAGGTATATAGATCACAGGTGTGTGTCAGTTTTGCAGCACCTGTGAGAAAATGGCAAGCCTTGTTTAAAGTAAGAGAGATGTGGTGGAGGGCCGTGTCAGTTGCTGACCTGTATATAGCCAGACCATGGTCAATGAGGGAGACAGTTGAACTGTTGATGGCCTGGTTCAGTGCTTCATGTGTTAGACTATGTTTGTGATGGTAGAGTGTCCCAATTCTTGTATTGATCGCCCTTGCAATATTGTCTATATGTTGGGCATAGGACAGGGTGAAGTCAGTTGTGATGCCCAGGTACTAGAAATGCTGAACGAGTTCCAGAGTGGCACCACTGTCATTCTTGATTGCTAGGGGGAAGGCCTTGTGTTTGCTTAAGGAGCTGGAGTACAATATGGTCTTTGTTTTTTTTATAGTTCATAACTAGTCTGTGCTCCTTACACCATTTTTCCATGGAAGAAAACCCTCTTTTGAGATCCACCTCTAGAAGCTCAGAAACATAGAAACATAGAATTTGATGGCAGATAAGGACCGCTTGGCCCACCTAGTCTGCCCGTTTTCCTACCTAACAGATAAGCTGCAGAACCTAGTTAACCAACAGCTTACTTCCTCCTACCCCCCACTAGGACTGCCTTATGCCTGTCCCATACATTCTTGAAGTCCCCCACTGTTCTTGACTCCACAACTTCCTCAGGGAGGCTGTTCCATGCATCCACAACCCTCTCAGTGAAAAAATACTTCCTCACATTACCTCTGAGCCGTCCCCCCTCTATCTTCAAATTGTGCCCCCTTGTTCTTGCACATCTCTTTTTCTGGAAGATGCTACCCTCTTGGACTTTGTTAATTCCCTTGAGGTACTTGAAAGTTTCTATCATGTCCCCTCTCTCCCTCCTTTCCTCTAGGGTATACATATTAAGCTCCTTTAGTCTTTCTTCCTATGTCTTCTGGTGCAGACCCTGCACCATTTTGGTTGCCCTCCTCTGGACAGCTTCCACTCTGTCTATGTCTTTGCAGAGATGGGGTCTCCAGAACTGCACACAGTACTCCAGATGGGGTCTCACCAACTGTCTGTACAGAGGGATAACAACTTCCTGTTTTCTACTATTGATGCCTCTTCCTGTGCATCCCAGTATCCCCCCTGCCTTCCTTACTGCCTTCTCACATTGCTTGCCCACCTTTAGGTCATCTGATATAATTACCCCCAGGTCCCTTTCTATTTTTACTGTTGTCAGTATCTCACCCCCCATTGTGTACACTCCCCTGGGTTTTTGTTTCCCATGTGCATTACCTTGCACTTCTTTGCACTGAATCTGAGCTGCCATACATTTGACCATTCCTCCAACCTTGCCAAGTCCCTTCTCATCCTTTCCACTCCATCTTGTGTATCAACCCTGTTGCAGATCTTTGTGTCACCTGCAAAGAGACATACTTTTCCTTCCAGTTCCTCTGCAATGTCACTTATAAAGACATTAAAAAGGACCGTCCCATTACTGAACCTCATGGGTACCCCCTAGTAACCTCCTTTCTACACTGTGTATTCTATTTACTACTACCCTTTGCATCCTGTTGTCTAGCCAATTTTTATCCAGGCTACCACCTTGGGACCCACTCCAAGGCTGGCTATCTTGTGAATTAATCTTTTGTGTGGGACTGTATCAAATGCCTTGCTAAAATCTAGGTAGGCCATGTCCACAACCCCTCCCTGGTCTACTACTTTGGTCACCCAGTCAAAGAAATCTATTAAATTTGTCTGACATGACCTTCCCATCATGAATCCATGCTGCCTTGGGTCCTGTGCCCCACTGGCCTCTAGGTACTCAACAATTCTTTCCTTCAGAAATGATTCCATCATTTCCCTACCACTGAGGTCAAACTAACTGGTCTGTAGTTTCCTGCCTCTGTCCTGCTCCCACTTTTGTGAAGAGGAATCACATCTGCCCTCCTTCAGTCCTCGGTACCACCCCATCCTCCCATGATTTGTTAAAGAGAGTAGTCAGCGGTGTCACTAGTTCTACCCTTAGTTCTTTTAGAATTCTTGGGTGAATCCATCAGGCCCCATTGCTTTGTCCACCTTCAACTTTATCAGTTTCTTCAGAACCCTTTCTTCTGTAAATGGACTGGTATCAATTTCATCTGGAGTGTTTCTCTTGTTTGGCGTAGTAACCTCCTCTTCCTTTGTGAATACTGAGCAGAAATATTCATTCAGTATCCCTGCTTTTTCACTGTCACCTCTACCCACATTCCTCCTCTTTATTAAGCTCGGTATCCCTCCTTTGGTCTTCTTCACTCCCTAATGTACCTATAAAAGGTCTTATCCCCTTCTTAACAGAATTGGATATCCTTTCCTTGGTTTGGGCCTTTGCTATTCTGACTGCCTTCCCAGCCTCTTTCTGCTTTAACTGATAAAGTTCTCTGTCCTGCTCCTTCTGTGTTTCCTTATATTTCCTGAATGCTGTCCTTTTCTCCTTAACCTTCCCTGCCACCTCTTTTGAGAACCATAGCGTTTTTTTCCTTCGTTGTGTTTTATTGATTTGCTTTACACAAAGGCTTGTTGCCTCTGTGATGGCTGTTTTGATCACTCCCCATTGTTCCTCCACCCCTCCTTCTTGCCTGTTTGCTAGTGCTTTTCTGAGACACTCCTCATTTTCCCAAAGTCGGCCCTCCTAAAGTCCAGTACTCTTGCCTTTGTATGGCTTGACTCTATGGCTGTGTTTATCGTGAACCACACTGTTTGGTGCTCGCTTGTTCCCAGACGGCTACTCACTTCTAAATCTGAGATTCTTTCTCCATCCCCATTTGAGAGTACCAGGTCTAAGATTGCTCCCTCCTGAGTGGGTTCCAATACTAGCTGTCTGAGGCGTGAGGATGAGGGTTGCTGGAATATGACCACGTCATCAGTGTAAAGGAGGATCCGACCAGGGCAGGAGACTAGGAGTCTATTGAGGAATAAACTGAACAGTAAAGGTCCCAGAATTGACGCTTGTGGGACTCCTGAATGGACTGGTCTGCTATCTGAGAGGATGTCTCCAATCCTAACCTGCTGAGAGCAGTTATGCAGGCAGCTGTTGAACCATTTCATGGTTTCTGATGAGAGCACAGTGTCTGTTAGCTGTTTCAGGAGGAGCACATGGACATGGTGCAAAGTATCAAATACCTTTGATAAGTCGATGAATGCTGCCCCTACCAGGTGGCCTTGATCTAAAAGGTGATGGATGAAACCAGTGAATTCCAGTAAAGTCATGATGGCACTGTGTCCATTCTGGAACCTATGTTGTTCAGGACATAGGAACTGGTGTAGGTTCAGATACTTGACAAGCTGATCCACCACAATCTGCTTAAGAGGTTTGGAGAGCGGAGGGAGTATGGAGATTGGTCTGTAGTTATTGTGTAATGTCCAGTCCCCATTTTTGTGTACTGGGGTTACAGTCACGGACTTCCATCATTGCAGGAACTGGGAGTGGCAGGAGGGACAGGTTAATTATTTTAGTCAGTGGGCCAAGGATTTCCTCCAGGGTCAGGTTAACAAATTTAAGGTCCAGGGTATCCCTGTTATGTCTTGATTTCCAAAGTACCTTTTCCAGATATTTTCTGGCTTCTGAGACTTCTTTGAAATAAAACAACAGGTGGTTAGAATGTAGTGCTGGTTTCCTTGAAGTTGATTAGGGGTTGGGGGGATTGAAGTAGTCCACCAGGAGCACACTACATAGGTCTGTGAATGCATTGTTCAGCTAGTTAGATTCAAGAAGAGTGTCCAAGGATGGTACTCCTTCAACAATGAGCATTGTTAGGGCAGTTTCAGGGTCCTTACCAGTGATGTCATTGAAGTTGGCTGAGAAGGATTTGCTGTTGTTCCATGAGCTGGAGAGGGCTTCTTTTTAGCATGTGCTTTTAGCAAGCTGAATAGCTTTCATGCACTCATTTATGGCCTTTTTATGACATTGGATGTTAGCGGGGGTGCCATATGCTCGAACCTTTTGCCATAGGTGGTCTCTTGCATTGAGTTGATCTAGAAGGGCTGAGTAATCCAGGGATTGAAGGGTCCTTTGATTTTTCTTGTCTTTACTGGTGCATGCTGATCACAGACAGCACTGAATTTTGTTCTGAAGAGGTCAAGAGCTATATCCACATCACTGACTTCATAAGGTCCATCCAGTCTAGGTATTGCAGGTCCACTTTTAGCTGTGCAAGGTGCCCTTTTAGGAGAACACAGTAAGTTACATTTCTGGATAGGTGTTTGCAGAAATTGTTGATCCAGGTGCACTTAACGGGAGTGGTCCTCAACGAATCAGGGAGGACAGTAGTATTGGTGATATGAGCAGGTTGGATAGAGAGTACCCAGTAAGTAGAGTGCTGGTACCAGTTTTGTATTTGACTCTGGTCAGTGTCTCAACCATTTGGGAGAAGTGGAAGGCTGCTAGGCATCCTTCACAGAGGAAGCCGAAGGGACAGCATGTTGATGTTTGGAAAACCCAGGATAATTATGAATAAGATCCAGCATTGCTCAATATGCTGAATACATTATACAGAGATAATTACACCTCAGTGAGATATAATAAAGAAGGAGATAATACCACAACATTTTCCTCTAACATTGGCTAAAACAGGGCTGCATTTTATCACTGATATTGTTCAATAATTTTTGAATGAAGTGTTAGATGAGTTTGTGACCCCAAGCTGCACATGCCCAGTTTGGACTCCGGGCGGTGCCCCACCTGATATACGCTAATGATGTTGTCTTGATTGCAGCAAGTTATTTAGGAATTAAGAGAAGCTTAAATAAATTTAATAAAGAGTGCAATAGGGTCTCCTTGGAGATAAATTTAGCAAAAACTAAATATATGATCTTTAATAGTTACTTAGTAAACTCAGGGAAAATATACTCCTTGATGTACAATAAAAAAGTTAGCTACTTAAGGATTGTGTTTACATACAATTTAAAGTGGCATGAGCACATAAAATTATAACACAAAAGGTAAAAAGATTGACCCATCTATAGAGATGTTTGCATACAAATAAGGTGGACAATTGGTAAAAGGTTCACTAGAGCTCTAAATGCTAAAATTAGGAGCCAGACCTTACATGCGCAGAAATCGGGACAAGATGAAACAGATACCTTATATTAGAAACTATTATGAATACATTTTACAAAAGGTTATTGGGGATACCAAATGGAGCAGCATCTAGCCGGACTAGGCTGGAACTAGAACAATTCCCAAGTAGATATAACACTGAACAGAGACTTTCTTTATATTGGCTTAAAGTGTATAACATACATAGTGATAGATTACTAAAAATATGTTTGGCAGAAACTCTGTCTTATAGCCAAGCTGGATTTGTTTGCCCAAGTATATGTACACTTGAGAAAATAATGAAACCATATGGACTGTTAGAGTGTTTAACTGAAAAATGCAGGATATCACTAAAAAATTGAAAAGAACAAATCAGACTTAGAATTCAAGACATACACATCCAAAAGGAAATGAGCCTAGCTAAAAATGATAAATTAAGTCAGTGGCTGGCTAAACATATGAAACGAGAATTTGGAATGGAACAATATCTCAATAAAATAAAAAATCCCCCAAAAAGGATATCATTCACCAAATTTAGATTTGGCTACATGAATAGTCAAAAGGAAAGGAAGTTCTATGGAACAACTAATTTAAACTCATGAGCCTGTAACATGGGTGAAGACAATCCAATATATTTACTTTTACTATGTCCTTTGTATAAATACGAGAGGAAATTGTTCCTGGGAGACATCATAGCAAATCTAGACATGGAACCCCACTACCAAGTTAATTATTTGTTAAAAACTAATAACACAAACCTAATAGAGAAATGTTTACCCCCTTCGCAGTGACATTTCTCCAGCGAGGTTCCCCACAGCGACTACAGCACCTAGCCGTGGTGGGAGACTTGCTGGGACCCGACGCTGCCTGTCGGGAGTCCTGCACCACCCTAATCAGCTCTGACTGGAGTTGAGAATCTTTAACTGGGGGTGGGGGCTCACCCCCCATGTAGAAGTTCATGGGGCAAAGCACCCCAAAGAAAACAAAATCGAATAGTGAACCGCAGCCGACTACAGAATGCGGTCCGACCTGCCAGTGTCACTGACAGGGCGCTCAACAGAATTTCTGTAGGACTCTGTTGTGGATCCCTAGAGAAAATAGTAAGGTTTTGTAGTACCATAGAGAGGAAGCATTTACATATTGTAACTGATAAACAGATCCAGGAAAAAGTTGAACTATGAGATGCTTAAAACATATTATTAGTAGGGAGTAAAGTATATAATGGTGCAATTGAGCTTGTTTAAGCTAAATGGAATATATCTGTTTATATTTTTATATGAATTTTAGAGAATGCATTGTAAAAAGAGTGTTGTATCCCTTTTAAAAACATTTGTATTAATGATTTTTGTATTAATTGTTATAACAATTTTAATTTGTCAACACTAAAACTAAAAAAAAAAAAGCTGATGTTAAAGTTCCCTAGCAACACGATTTCAGTATTTAGGCTCAGGGTACTGATATAGTCCATTAGGTCACAGATGCTAACCATGGTTAGTTTAGGCAGGATGTAGATGGACAGTAATGTAAGTGCCCTGTTGTGTGTACTCATGTGAAGGACAGTACTTGCAAGTTGTTGCTTCAACTGGGGAGGGGGTAGGACATGCCCCTGAAAAGAGTTCTTTATGTATATGACACAACCATCACCTCTTTTTGTAAGGCGGTCCTGTCTGAACAAAGTGTAGCCAGGCAGTATGATGGCAGCATCAGGTATCTTGGGTGAGAACAATGATTCCACTACAGAAAGAACGTTGGGGTTATGACGAGTAACCCACACTTTCAGGTTGTCCATCTTGGGAAGTAGCCTGCAGATGTTTATTGAGGCTAGTGTAACTCCTGCTGGCTTATGTGGCTGTGTGTTCCAGTTATATGGTGGACTTGGGTTTGGGTGTACATTGCCTGTTAACAGAAGTAGGAGTAGCAGCAGACAAACAAGATGGTCCAATAAGAGTTTATTATTTCGTGTCTGTTTTTTACTAGGTGTGCATATTTGTGGTACTAAAGTGGGCAACAAATCCAGGGAAGAGTGGTACCATGGAGGGATCATTTGGTTGGTAACAGTGAGACCAGATCCTGTGACGCCATGCTGGGTGCTGCGGGTAGCCACATGATAAGGGAAGGTAATGGTAACATACACATTTAGCACTACTCAAAGGTGGATATTTTGAGTGGCTTGAGGGGATGTATTAACAAGGGGTCCCATAAGGGAAATTAAAGTGAGCAAGAAGATGCCCTGGAAGGTCCCAGTGGTCATAAGGGATATTGTGATGAACACAGATTATTGAGGCCGTATATTAAGTAGAGATTTGAGGCAGTGGATAAGACTTAGTGCTGCTGGCAGAAGCAAAGGTCTGGGAAAAGAGACACAATTCCACAGGAGTGGGCTCAAGTTGCTGAACTCCCTCTAGTGGCAGAAGCGTATAAGATGCCAATGAGGAAGCAGGCAGTTGGTAAATTTCATGAGTGGTCACGTGCCCACTGGACAGTATATAAGAAAGTGTCCAGATAGGGTGGGTCACGTGACCACTGGACAGTATATAACAAAGTGTCCAGATAGGGCAGGAGGGAACAAATAGGAGAACAGTGGGGATAGCTGAATCATGGCTTCCTCGGGAGCTTGTGGGCAGCAGCGGCAGAAGCGGATTGCAGCTGCACTGCAGGAGTGCCAGGATGGGCAAGCTGGAGCTGTAGAGCCCTGGTATAAGGGAGCCAAGTCAAGGCTTCCCCGCAGTGCTTGAGGTCAGCGGCAGGAGCAGAGGAAAGTCATGCCACAGGAGCGCCCTTACTGGGCCTACAGGATCTTTGATCGAAGAGCAGTGGCAGTTCTTCAGTGGGGATAGCTGAATCAGGGCTTCCCCAGGAACTTGCAGGCGGCAGTGGCAGAAGCGGAGTGCAGCCACACTGCAGGTGCGCCCAGACAGGCTTGCTGGAGCTGTAGAGTCCAGGTATGGGAGAGTCAAGTCAAGGCTTCCCCACTGTGCTTGCAGTCAGCGACAAGAGCAGAGGAAAGCCACACTGCAGGAGCATGCATACAGGATCAAACATAAGAGTGCAGTTTTTTGTGTTTGTTATTTTTTGTGTGGATATATTTGATAAACCGTTATGGCTCATATCTGCTGGCATTTTCGTATGTTCGTATGTATGGCATTATTATGCTCTGAGTGCTAGGACCTCCTAACTACTGACGACTGGGAGGGAAGGGTGGTTTAGGTTATAGGCACACAGAGCAGCAGAATTTATAAAATAAATCACAATGCAGTTTATCCACTAAGTAGGCTTGTTCAGTTGCTACTTAATGCTTTTAGTGTTGACAAAGACAAACTCGTAGATAGGGCACTGGCACGAGTGGACACACACAAGTCTGTTGCCAGACACTAACTCACTGTTGTGCTACACACACAAACAGGTACTGTAAACTTCAATTTTTTTTCCAAATTGATTATCTTCTCTGACTGGCTTTTGTCTAATAGATTCTGGATGCAAAAGTTGTGTCGGTATTGTTTTGCTCCCCAGTGCTAGAGACACCTAGCTACTGCCTGGTCTGGTTAAAGCAAGTACTGAGAGACCAACTCATAATTTATAAATTACCACAACATTTGTCAGCCTTATTTTAAATTGAGAGTTGCCAGACAAAAAAGTCATTGGGCACTCAGTAACTGCAGACTGACTGTATTTCAGTCACAGTAAGATAAATAATTACATTTTCCTGTTGATCACAGTCTCTAGCCTAGTTGCGAGACTAAATTCTGTTATGTCTGTGGTCTGGAAGCTTCAAATCCATCTGGGAGACGACAGTTGAAGACCGATCCCTTTTGTTGTTTCCTCTGACTGCTACCACTCCAGTGACCCTTTCATTGTTGAAATATGTTTTTAGTTAACATTAATAGCTATGCTGCCGATAATCCTCCCAGACAAAAACCTTTTGGCAGCCACTAAAGTTACTCAGTACATAACTATTGACCTCAGACTTTTTCTCTGTTAAAATGTAATTTCTTTTTAATTTTTTTAATAAATTCTCCATGTTTTAGGAGTTTGTTTTTTTTCACATAAAATAAGTTATTTAATCACAGGCTGACTGCTTACTTTGTTTATAAAGCTGCAGAAAATCCCTGTGGGGGAAGAGGAGTAAAAAACCTCTCTTGCAGTTAGTTTTTTCTGCTCTCCTTTTCTTTTTTAAATTTTAAAACAATTGCCCTGAAAATAAAATTTCCTCAAAAGGATTCTGTTATTCCTCTACTGCCTGCCTGCCAAAGAGCAAGACTAGTAGGTAGATGAAGAAAGTTTGTTGAATTTTTCAACAGTGTGCTGCTGCTCTGAGACAAGTTCCTCTCTCCTCATGGTCAGATTGTAACTGCGTAGATCTCACTGCTCACACATGCCTATAACACTGCTACTGTACCACATGTGTGTCAGAAAAGACACACACATGATATAGTAACACATTATACATACACATTCATGTGAGCATTACATCATCCTCCTATGATACTTGCACTGCAGAGTAGCCAAAGGGAGCCCCCCATTCCTGAAGTTCGGCAGCACTGTCTGTGCCCACACTGTCATGACCCAAGTCCTTTAATTTGCACTGGTGCCACCCACAAAAAAGGAACCTCCTTCCACTTGGAGGCATACAGATCTAGCGCTGTGCTTTACTCCCTGCCTGCCCTCACAACAAAGACTGTTCAGTGCTGTTCGGGGACTTAAGCGTTAAGGACAGTGGCCTTGAGAGGTTTAATTTCCTGATGCAGGAATCTGACACTGACAGGCTGGAGAGGGCAGTGTGAGGGGAGACACCACACAAGAAGATGTTGATTGAACAGTCTGTTGTTACAGAGCTAATCCTTAATACAACAATTTATTTTACTTTTTTATATTTTATATCTTTGGTAACCAGGTAAGGCCCACTAGGCACAAATGCCTGTTTTCAGGGGTAACCTGGAAGCACTAAGTGGTTAAGTGACTTACTCAGAGTCACACAGTAAGTGCAGGTTGTGAGAATCAAACCAAAGTCTGGTCTGTTGGATGTACCAAGGTCGTTCACAGCTCGTTATTCTAACCTCTAGGCTATACTGCCATACAATAAACATCACTGCTGATTATTGTAAATCCATGTGCCTGATTCACCAAACAAAACATGGTACCAGGAGTGGTTTAGGAATCTTTCTGAAAGATACAGAAGGAGATTTCTTGTGCCCGAAGAACACAAACATCGGTGACATAGTGCTCAGGGGCTGAAGTTTGGGCAGGCTGAGCTAACAGTCACAGAAGTCTGCTGAAATGGAGCAAATCAGACCACCACCAGAATTCAGATTTGTGGACAATTTAGGAGAGACATGGAAGTGCTTCAAGCAACATTTTGACTGTTATTAAGAAGCTACTGGTGCAAATGTAAAAAGGGGACCAGAAAAAGTAGCATTGTTGCTGACTATTGCAGGCTCAGAAGTTTTCTATATATACAATGCCTTTAAATTGTCAGATGCAGACAAGAAGGACTATGGCAAGGGAATACAACAGTTTGAAGCAAACAGTATGCCAAGAAACAATGAGACTTTTGAGAGATACATATGTAGATCCCGAATGCAGGAAGAACATGAACCCATTGATGAATTTGTCATGGATTTGAGATTAAAAGCACAGTCCCGTAATTTTGGTACACTGGCACCATCCCTGATTAGAGACCAAATAGTAATGAGATGCACAGATCCACAACTCAAAGAAAGACTACTAAGAGACAGTGCATTAACCCTGGAAAAAGCAATGAAGACCTCTCAGGCTGCTAAACAACCATGCATGCAAACAGAGGTCCTCAGTATAGCAAAGAAAACAAAAGATATCTCAGAGGCTGTTGCAGTACAAACCAATAGCAGCAAATCCCAGAGGCCTCCTACAGGTTATACTCAGCAAGAGATTCTCAAAGACACAAGACAAGAGAGGAATACTCAAAAAAAGGCTGTCAGCAAAACCTGCCAAAACTGTGGGAAGCAACACACATACAGAAACCGCCCTGCATATGGAAAACAGTGTAACGCCTGGGTAGTACTGAATCATTTTGCAAGGTGTTGCAGAAGGAAAACGACATTGCAATCACTCACAGAAACAGCTGACTTAGATAGCTTTGAAGAACTGTTCACAGGAGCCCTGGATAAGCAAGGCATCTCTCAAAGCAAGGAATGGACAATTCAACTAAACACAAGTGACCTGAAGATACAATACACGAGTGATACTGGTGCTCAAATAAATGTGCTTCCCTCTCGCCTGTGGCTTCAGATACCAAACAGACTGCAAATACAGAAAAACTCTACTGTCTTCAAGGCATATAATGGACTAACCATACCCACAATGGGGTACTGTGCGCTATCTCCACCACAAAGGCAAGGTTAGTAAGTACAATTTTGTTACTGTTGCAGGGGGAAAAAAGCCAATTTTGTGCCAAGAAACCAGTCAGAAGCTGGGCTTGATAAAAAAAAAATATTTGCAATACATAATGACAAACCAGTCACTGATAGTATCCTGTTTGAATATAGTGATGTATTTATAGGACTGGAAAAGCTACCTAGTCTTTAAGACCCCTCCAACTATAGGCCCATCGCCATCCTATCTGTCCTGAATAAAATTCTTGAGAAACTTGTAGCTGCCCAGACAATTGACTTCTTACAGAAGCATGATCTGCTCACCGATGCCCAGCATGGTTTTGCAAAGGTCATAGCACCACTACTGCCCTCCTCAAATTCCATCAGATACTCAAGTGGCTGTGGACTCCAGCCTCCTCACGGTGCAGTTTTTATTGACATGACTGAGGTGTTCGACTTAGTTGATCACTCCATCCTTCTAACCACCCTGGGATCACTAGATTTCTCAACCAATGTTGTTAGATGGTTTGGAAACTACCTAGCTGATAGGTCTCAAGTTGTGAAATACAACTCTACCCTCTTGGACAAAACCATCATAAATATCGAGATACCTAAGGCTCCATCCTTGGCCCTTACTTTTCTCTTTTTTATAAATGACATCTCCACTGACCTCCACAGGACAGCCTCCCTACTATATGCTGATGATATTATCTGTATGTAGTGCTAATAGCATTGATGACGATTAACAGACAACTCTTGATTTCCAGCTAATACAAAAGTGGCTACTTACTCACAAACTTGTGTTAAAAGAGTCTAAAACCAAAACATGCTCTTTGGATCAACAACGAAGTAAAAGCTTGCCATTCTCAATTCAAAGTCATCTCCTTAAATGGGTCAGTAGCTGAGGTTGTATCCTCTTTTAAATATCTGGTATTACCCTCGATCCAACACTAAATTTTGACTTACACATTAATCTAACTTGCAAACAGGTACATGCCAAACTAGGAATAGCCTACGAACCAGCTATATGCTCACTCCATCGGCTAGGCTTGCCATTATGGCATTCTCCTACCATCACTTACCTATGGGGCTTCAACATATGTTTCTGCATGCAAATCAACTCTAAGAAAATGGGACGTTACATATACAGTAACAACATCTGTCACTATGCCTCCTCCTCACACTGGCTGAAACACCACTGCCTTCTCCATATTGACCTGGGATGGCTTCCTCCTGCTGAACTAAGGCTATATGCTTATGGCTCTGTCATTGACAACATGGTTCATCTACAAATTCCTAAATCCTTAGCAGGCCTTTTCCAAAACCAGACTCCGTGCTATGGATTGCGTTCCATGGTCCAGGCCCCTGTTTTCATCCCTAGACACTGCACCACTAAAGGTGTTAATGCTTTCGACTGCCATGCCCCAAATACTGGAACCCTCCCACTAACCTTGAGACAATCAACATCCCATGCATCGTTAAAAGGTCTACGACTTATCTTGAAACTTCTCACACATACTCCTGTTTCAAGCCTCCCTAGCCATTATCACCTCAGTCCTACCTCTTCTTTCATATCTGTCACCTACAATGCTAAGCTCTTCTCCTTTACCTCCCTTTGAACTTCTCCTCTACCTCATCTTCCTAATCACCTACTTCTATCACCTACTAATATCACTCCCATAACCTAACTTTTCAGGCCCTTATTAGTAATGATAATGTCATTATTTCATGTTTCTCTCTAAGCAACTGTGTTGAATTTTTGGTTTTGTACTGCTCCATAGTTTTCTGCACTGTTACATAAACATTCTTGTTTTTAGCTAATTTCCTTGCAACCTACTTGTAAACTGTTGTAATGATTTTGTTGTTGTACTTGTTTTTGGAATGTATTCCTGTATTTGTTGTTTTGTATCCTCCCAGGTCATGCCTGAAAATAGTCATTACTATGGCTAGCGCACCTACCCGGTAAACAAAAACTAAATAAATAAATAATGTCACTTTGGACAAGAAAGCAGTTTCTGTAGTGCATGCAAGAGGCAGAATCCCCACTTGGCCCTAAGAGAGAAACTGAAATAAGTATTGCAATGTTTAATAGACCTAGATGTCATAGAAAGGGTGGAAGAGCCAACATAATGAGTTCACTCCTGGGATTATTGAGAAGAGATGGGTCACTACATTTCTGTCTGGACCCTAAAGAGTTAAATACATGCATAAAAAGAGAACATTTCCACATTCCAACAAGACATGAAATTTTGGATGAACTATCGGGTGCCAAATATTTCTCAATACTAGATGTATCCTCAGGATTTTGGCAAACAGCCCTAACAAAAGGAAGTGCATGCCTATGTACCTTTAGCATTCCTTACAGAAGACACTGTTTCAAAAGACTACCATTTGGAATATGCTCAGCACCAGAGGTTTTTCACAGAACCATGCAGTAACTGCTGAAAGGCACAGAAGGGGTTAAAGTCTACCTAGACGATATTCTGGTCTGGGGTTCATCACAAGAGCAACACGACAGCAGAGTGAGGCAGATCCTATATGTGGCCCGGGAAACAGGCCTTAAATTGAGCAAGGAGAAATGTCAGATAAGAAAGTCTAAAATAAAGTACCTCAGGGAAATCCTTTCAGAGCAGGGTGTGAAACCGGACCATTCCAAAGTCCAAGCGGTAAGTAGGATACCACAACCTAACTCAAGGAAAGATTTACAATGCTTTCTGGGCATGGTGAATTATCTGGGGAAGTTTATTAGCAATCTGGCTGACAAAACTAGCCATCTCGGACAATTGTTGAACAAGTCATACAACACCACAGTTGGAGTAGCGTCCTCTGGAGAGAGGAGGTATTGGATTTTGAGTCACTTTTACTGTTGTTTATGTACTAAATACTTAATGGTTAGTGGAAGTATTGGGTAGGGATTGCCCTCCTCTCTAAACCTCTATCTTTGGTTAACACAAAGCATCGTGGGACACTAGAGGCTGTCCACTGACCTCCATTTTATAGAGTGCGATTTTAACACATTTTACAACATCCTATCATTGGTTTTTATGTGCCATTAGCCACAAGACTCCACGGATGAGTGGAGCTTGTGTCTGCATGTCTTAAAACATTTTAAAGACATTATAAATGCTTCATCACCAAACCAGTAGTTGATTCAGCTACTTCTGGTTTCGGCAAGCTCTTAAGCCCAGTGTAGCGAGTGGGACGAGCATGCATGGGGCCACACGCAAGAGGCATATGCAGATACACACGTGTCCTGCATCCGCTATGTCTGCTGAGGAAGCAGGGGAATAGGGCCCCAACTATATCCAATAACAGCAGAGACTACTTAGAAGTAAGTAGAACTTGGTTTGTATACTACTATATCAAGCGTCACTATGGATAGCCCAAACAACTATTGTAACACATGTCAAATGTATGGCAGGGGTAATCAAATACTGAACTTTACTTGTGATAGATGTCTACTATTACAGACCCTGCAGGAAGAAATAGTAAGGCTTCAGTCCAGAAGGACAGCTAACCCAGATATTGAAGCCCTAGAAAACTATATCAATCTCATGGCAGACCAATTAGAATCCACAGCAGCTCCTACCAAGATAGAGCTCCTAGCTCCTAGCTCCTACTGTAGAACAGGTTTTATATCCTTCTGGAATTTTTACACCTGACACCCAGCCCGAGGTAGAAAACTGGGCACTTGTTACTAAAAACAAAACTAAAAGGAAGGATGTTCAGATTTTTAATATTGCAAAACAAGTATGATGCCCTTACACATGAAGACGATAACACACCCTTTTATGAGGACCCCTCAGTAATTCTCCAAAGTATAAATTAGGCCATGGTGATACTAAAGTGTCCACTGAAACAGCCTACAAACCCAAACGTTTAAAGCTATTAAACCCTAAGGCCTCAAATCTTACTGAAGTAGTTAACGCAGCTCCATTTAAGGAATCTCTGACACCAGTCCCCAGTGAAGTAAAAACTCTGAAATTTGCATTAAACAAGTATTTGTGCTGGATGACTCCATTATTAAGCACATTGACCGAAGTAGTTTGTAATCCAGACAAACTAAATCTCACAGGTTCAAGCTTCAGAGCAGCTAGGTATCAGAGATAACTGCAATAGCTATGGGATTACTAAATGGAGCAGGAGTAAACCCAATTTTTATCTGTGTTATTCTACATTAAAAAATCAAGGCACTGAATAATAGGCTCAGGAAATGGTGCTTCAAACAAGGAATTCCTTGCCTGACTCACTGGAAGACTTCTATGAAAAAATCCCCCTCTTCTGCTGGGATGGCCTGCATCTCAACTTGAAGGAGAGAGGCTCATCATTAAAGAGATATCACTGCTGCCATTGATGAACATTTAAACTAACATTTAAGGGGAATGGGAATGCCCCAGTTTTACATGCTGCCATCCCGGGTATACCGCAGTCCACTGCCCCAGAGTGGAACACGGAGGGGAGGGTAGCCATCTGTTTTAGATCTGAACTGGGCTTCACTGTGCACCCAGTGAGAACACCATATTCCTTTCAATGTGTGGCCATTCGTTGGGGTCTGGGTGCAGGCTGCTTGATTCTCCTGATTTACCGCCCCTCTGGAGTGGCAGGAGTTTTCTTGCAGGAAGTGACCGATTTCATCATCGGTAAAACAGGCCTCCAGATGTTTGGTGTTGGGAGACTTCAATGTTTGGGCCAAGGATGAATCCTCTCGGCTTGGTTACCACTTCCTCAAGATGATGTCATCTCTGGGCTTTGTGCAGGAAGTTTCTTCCACAACCCATCAGGGTGGCCACATGTTGGATTTGGTGTTCTCACTGGGGCTTGAGATAAATAGTCTCAGCATTGATAGGGTTATTTGGTCCGATCATTGCACAGTGAAGTTCTGGTTCAGGGCCCCCCCCCGGTAGCCCTACCACTGCAGAAATGGTCAGTTATCACCCTTTGAGGGTGTTGACCCCTGAGGGTTTTTTGGCAGCGACTGACATATCTAGTGTGGACAGTGCACGTGTTCAGGATGTGTGTGCAGCAGTGGATGCCTATAATAAGGTGCTTTCTGGTGCATTCGACTCCCTCGCACCAGTCCGTGATGACCCAGGTCTTCTCACTTGAGGTCCCCTTGGTATGATGGGGAGCTCAAGGTGTTGAAGACCTTGGGTCAGAGATTAGAGCACTGCTGATGGAGGTCTGGCGTGGAGGCGGACAAACTGGCCCTGCGTGTGCACTATTGTACATACCAGGGGCAATCAACCGTAAGAAGGCAGAATTCCTGTCCAGGGAGATTGCTGCCAGGAGGAACTGACCAACTGTGCTCTTTCAGACTGTAGATAGGCTTCTTCATCCTTCCTGCCTACAGCTGACAGTA
The DNA here is from genome assembly GCA_016271365.2 of Neoceratodus forsteri. Taxonomy (NCBI): domain Eukaryota; kingdom Metazoa; phylum Chordata; order Ceratodontiformes; family Ceratodontidae; genus Neoceratodus; species Neoceratodus forsteri. The sequence goes on along the minus strand of CM057450.1, from coordinate 649,264,437 downwards.
GCTTTTTCAAGTGCATTATGCGAGGAGTTTGCTCTGTTCTTCTCGGACAGGGTGTCTGCCATCAGGCAGGAGGTTCCGCCAGTGGACCAGAATCTGGTCGACAGTGGTGGCTATGGGTGACCAGAGAGCACTCCGCCTGGTTGGGGTGAGTTTAGACCAGTGGAGGTGGCTGAGGTCAGTAAGATTGCTTCCAAGCTGCAGCACACCTTTTGTGAACTGGACCTGGTGCCAACTCATTTCTTAATGAGATGTGTTGATTCCGTAGGCCTAGTGTTTGCCTTGATTTTCCAGTGTTCCCTGTCAGAGGGGGGCTTCCTGATGTCTTGAAGGAGGCATTGGTGAGATCCCTTCTGAAAAAACATCGTTGGACCCTGACGTCAAGGCAAATTACAGTCCTATGCCAATCTCCCATTTTTGGGTAAGATTGTTGAGAAGGTGGTGGCTCTTCAGCTTGAGGAGCATCTCGTGGCCCATGATTTGTATGAGCCACTCCAGTATAAGTTTTGTGTGAGGTATAGCACAGAAACTGCACTAGTTCGGGTGCATAATGACCTCCTTAGGGCTAGAGATCGAGGGGAAGGGACAATTCTTGTTCTCCTCGATCTCTCTTCAGCATTTGACACGGTGGACCATTGAGTGTTACTTGACTGCCCAAGGGAATTTTGTGGACTTGCCAGCACCATTATCTGCTGGTTTGAGTCATTTTTATCTAACAGGAGGCAGAAGGTAGTGATGGGGAATTTCTCCTCCTCCCCGTCAACCTGTCGTGAGGAGTTCCCCAGGGTTCGGTTCTGTCATCAATATTGTTTGCCGTGTACACGCTACCCTGGGAAAGATCATTAGGAAGTACAGTCTGGGTTTTCACTGCTATGTGGATGATACCCAGCTGTACCTTTCCTTTGGCCCTGGAACATCTTGTGCAGTAGAAGTGCTTAACAGCTGCTTAGCTGAAATCAATGACTGGATGGCCTCCAGCTGGTTGTGACTGAACCCCAGTAAGACGGAGGTACTGGTGGTGGAGTCGAACAGAAGGTGTGATAGGATGGCCTCTGGTGCAGAGATAGGAGTTTGTCTTGGCTCTGTACCATTGAAGGCCTCCTCTAGGGTGTGTGATCTTGATGTTATTCTTGACAGCGGTTTGACACTTGAGTTTCAGGTGGTGTCTGTTGTCCTACCAGTTTCTATCATCTGAGGAATATCACCAGGATAAAGCCCTAGTTCCACCACTCTTTACCTCCCACTCTGATGCATGCCTCGTGACGTCCTGGCTTGACTACTGTAATGCACTCTATCTCAGGGTCTCTGGGGTACCCTACACTGACTGCAGCTGGTGAAGAATGCAGCAGCAAGGCTGTTGACAGAACAGTCTAAATACTATCATATTACCCTGGTGCTGCGTCAACTGCACTGGCTGCTGGTTAGGTGAGGTCCTCTTTAAGGTGGGTTTGCTCACTTTAAGGCCCTACACGGCCTGGACCCTGACTACCTGAAGGACCTTCTTGCACCTGCTGTCTCGGTCCGCTCCCTCTGCTCCTCCTCTAGGGGCCTCCTAGTGATTCCCAGGATGAGGCTAAGAACCTCTGGTGACAGAGCATTTAGTGTTGCCGTCCCCATTCTGTGGAATTCACTTCCTCTAGCTGTCAGGGAGGCCCCATCTGTTCAGGTTTTTAAGGCCCGCCTCAAAGCCTTTTTGTACAATCAGGCCTTCCCGAACTATGTTTTATAGTCTTTTACCTGTCTTTTTAATAAAGATAAATCTGTTGTTAATTTAATCTTAGAGACTTTAAATGCAGCTGAAGTTGAGGGTAGTTAATTGTATAGCAAATTTTGTTTTAATTTGTTCAGAGTATTGTATTTAATTGATTATTACTTTGATGTGTTGTATTTATTAATTGATGTACGGCACCCAGAGCCTCTGGGATGGGCGTCTTTTTAAATAAAATGTGCCTTGCCTTGCCTAGAGACACTCACAAGCTTGCACATACAACAACAAAAAAAAAAGCATCTGTAACAGGAAGGGACACAGACATGTGGGGAGTGATGCAATGCACTGGTTGTGGAGCAGCAGTCTTCCAGGAGACATTCTGGAGACTGCGTTCTGCCTTATTTGCAGGCACTGCTCTGGTCTGAGGGAGGAGGTTGTTCATCTCCATGCTGACCTGGCAAGGATTCAGGAAACCTGCTCCCCCACCCAGAGACCACCCAGGCCACTGCCACTACCTCAGAGGTTGCCAAGAAAGAGGAGTGGTTGGACCACAGTGTATTCAGGGAGGGTGAGGGTGGTGCAACAGAGGCACATCCCTCCAGTTGTGCCTCTCCACAATTCATTTGCCACTCTGGCAGAGCATGGTTCCTCTATGGAGGCACCCGCATTGGAGACCACAGAGGATGCTGGGAACCTCCACAATGGAGACCCACAGGAGGGGGGCACAGGACCCCAGGGGGAAGGAAATAACTCTGGTGGGGACTCAATTGTTAGGAGATAGAACTGGGGAGGAGGGAAGGAGGTAAGGTGCCTGCCTGGCACCATGGCTTGAGGACAGGAAACAAATCTCAGAATCGTGAGCAGCTGCAAGGAGGAGGAGCTGGATGTCATTAGCCACCTAGGGACAAATGACCTGGCTGAGAATGGGATCAGAGCAGTGCAACAGGAGTCTGTAGACTTGGGGAGGGACCTTAGAGAAGTAGCACACACGGTAACTTTCTCGGAAGTGCTATCTGTCTATAGCATGAATGAGGCTAAGGTACGCTGCGCCATGGGATTCAATGACTGGTTGAAAAACTGGTGTAGAGCTCTGGGATTTGGCTCCATTGGGGACTGGGGCTCCATCTAGAGGGATGCAGGCCTATACAGGTGCGATAGTCTGCATCTATCCTGGAGGGGAACCAGGATCCTAGCTGATAGATTTAAATGCTTCTTTGGCAAGCATTTAAAGTAGCCAAGGGGAGAGTCACTGAAAAGGAGAAGGGAAGTCCTAGCCCCCCCCAAAAAATCAGGGAAGTTAGTGAGATAAACACCAAGATAGAGCAATTGACAGGGAGAAGGGCAGGGGTAAATGGAGAAAAAGACAAAGGCAGTAAGGAAATGGATGGGGCAAAAAGAAATAAAGCCATAAAAAAATGGAGGGCAATGAGTACCAATGCCCGTAGTGTAGGTAAAAAGCTCCCCGAAATGGTGGCCTTGATGGAAGAGTGATGCCTGGATATCGTGGCAGTCACAGAAGTATGGTACACAGAGAACCATGACTGGGATGTCAACATACCAGGGTACACAATCTATAGGAGGGACAGGACAGGGAGGGAAGAAGAGGAGGAGGAGTAGCTCTCTATGTATGGGAAGGGATCAAAGCAACAGAACTAAAGGGTAAACAGGGAGGAGAGGAGACATTGTGGGTCACCCTGGAGACTGGAAATGGCACCACAATCCGCACAGGGGGTTGTATACAGACCCCCCATCTCAGGGGGAGGAAATGGACAAGAAAACGATATAAGGCATCCTTAGGATGGCAGAGAAAGTGGAGATTTGCTGATGGGGGACCTGAATATGCCAGATGTTAACTGGAGCACCTTTGCTGCAGCCACATCCAAGAGCAGCGCCATTCTCGATGCCCTACAGAGAGCATGCCTCAGACAGCTAGTTTTAGAATCCACTCGGGAGGGAACAATCTTAGACCTGGTACACTCAAATGGGGATGGAGAGGATCTCCGATCTTGAAGTGGGTAGCCATCTGGGAACAAGCGGCCGCCAAACAGTGTGTTTCACAATAAACTTGGCTGTAGAGTCAAGCCATACAAAAGTGAAGGTACTGGACTTCAGGAGGGCTGATTTTGTCAAAATAGGAGAGTGCCTCAGAAAGCACTAGCAAACAGGCAAGAAGGTGGGGTGCAGCAACAATGGGGAAACATCAAAACCACCATCACAGAGGTAACAAGCCTTTGTGTGAAGCAAATAAACAAATCAAAACAAAAGAAAAAAAACACTATGGTTCTCAAAAGAAGTGGTGGGGAAGGTAAGGGAGAAAAAGATATCATTCAGGAAGTATAAAGAAACACAGAAGGAGCAGGACAGAGAACTGTACCAGTTAAAGCAGAAGGAAGTGAGGAAAGCAGTCAGAATAGCAAAAGCCCTAACTGAGGAAAAGATAGCCAACTCAGTTAAGAAGGGGGATAACACCTTTTATAGGTACATTAGAGAGCAAAGAAAGACTGAGACAGGGATACTGAGGCTGAATAAAGAGGAAGGTGGTTGGGCAGAGAGCGACAGGATACTTCTGCTCAGTATTCACAATGAAAAAGCAGGGGGAGATACCTAATCCAGTCAATAGAAGCACTATGGATAGGGGGGTTGATATTAGTCCTTTCACAGAAGAAAGGGTTGTGAAAGAACTCTTAAAACTGAAGGTGGAGAAAGCAATGGGGCCTGATGGGATTCACCCCAGAATTCTAAAAGTACTAAGGGAAGAACTAGTAACACCACTGTCTACCCTTTTTAATAAATCATGGGAGGATGGTGTGGTACCTGAGGACTGGAGGAAGGTGGATGTGATTCCCCTTCACAAAAGTGGGAGCAAGACAGAGGCAGGAAACTACCAACCTGTCAGTTTGACCTCAGTGGTAGGGACAATGATGGAATCACTTCTGAAGGAAAGAACTGTTGAGTACTTAGAGGCCAGTGGGGCACAGGACCCAAGGCAGCATGGACTCACAGCAAAAAAGTCATGTCAGAGGAATATAATTGATTTCTTTGACTGGGTGACCAAAGCAGTAGACCAGGGAGGAGCTGTGGACATGGCCTACTTAGACTTTAGCAAGGCATTTGACACAGTCCCACACAAAAGATTAATAAACAAATTAGCCAGCATGGGAGTGGGTCTCAGGATGGTAGCCTGGGTAAAACACTGGCTAGACAACAGGACACAGCGGGTAATAGTAAATGGAGTCCACAGTGAAGAAAGGAGGGTTACTAGTGGGGTACCGCAGGGTTCAGTACTGGGGCCGGTCCTTTTTAATGTCTTTAAAAGTGACATTGCAAAGGGACTGGAAGGGAAAGTATGTCTCTTTGCAGATGACACAAAGATCTGCAACAGGGTTAATATGCAAGGTGGGGTGGAAAGGATAAAAAGGAACTTGGCAAGGTTGGAGGAATGGTCAAATGTATGGCAGCTTAGATTCAACTCAAAGAAGTGCTAAGTAATGCACCTGGGAAACAAAAACCCAGGGGAAGAACACACATTGGGGGTGAGATACTGAAAACAACAAAAATGGAAAGGGACCTGGGGGTAGTCATATCTGATGACCTAAAGGTGGGCCAGCAATGTGAGAAGGCAGTAAGGAGGGCTGGGGGATACTGGGATGCATAGGGAGAGGCATCACCAGTAGAAAACAGGAAGTTGTTGGCCCTCTGTACAGACAGTTGGTGAGACCACATCTGGAGTACTGTATACAGTTCTGGAGACCCCATCTCCACAAAGACATAGACAGGGTGGATGCTGTCCAGAGGAGGGCAACCACAGTGGTGCAAAGTCTGCACCAGAAGACATATGAAGAAAGACTAAAGGAGCTTAAGATGTATAGCCTCAAGGAAAGGAGAGAGAGGGTGGACATGATAGAAACTTTCAAATACCTCAAGGAAATCAACAAAGTCCAAGAGGGTAGCATCTTTCAGAAAAAGAGGTGTGCAAGAACAAGGGGGCACAATTTGAAGATAGAGGGGGATGGCTCAGAGGTAATGCGAGGAAGTATTTCTTCACAGAGAGGGTTATAGATGCATGGAATGGCCTTCCTGAGGAGGTTGTAGAGTCAAAAACAGTGGCGAAATTCAAGAATGCATGGGACAGACATAAGGTAATTCTAGTGGTGGGTAGGAGGAAGTAGGCTGTTGGTTAACTAGGATCTGCAGCTTATCCATTAGGTAGGGAAATGGGTAGACTAGGTGGGCCAAGCAGTCCTTATCTGCCCTCAAATTCTATGTTTCTATGTTTCTAATTGTAGACAATTTCACGCTTACATCAGATAAAGAAACTGCAGATACATTTAATTATTTCTGTTCAGTTTTTTCAAACAAAGAAGTACAGTACTTGATTCCTTCAATAGCCTAGCAAATATCACCAGCAACTACACAATTACTAGGTCTGATACCCTTTTGGTATTACAGTCTTTAAATAAAACGTCAAGTTCAGGTCCTTCCAATTTAAATCACAGGTCCTCAATGGAAACATCGGATGCCTTAGCCCTCCCCTTAACATTAATATTTAACAAAACCCTTCTTGAAAGCACAGTCCTGCAAGACTGGCTAATGGCCACAGTAATACCTATTTTTAAGAAAGGGAACCAGTCAAGAACAGAAAATTATCAGCCTATTAGTCTCACCTCAGTCCTTTGTAAATTGATGGAGAAATTAGTTAAATCCCTTTTAGAAAAATAAATGGTATCCCTGAACATCTTTGAACTCTTCCAACATGGTTTCAAGCAGGGATATTCATTTACTGCTAACCTTGTAGCTTTCTATAACCACATAAGTCAAGGTCTTGACTCTAACATCCCCATGGATGTAATCTTGCTAGATTATAGATGTGCATTCGACAAGGTATCACATGGTAAACTCATCACTAAACTACTTATAATGGGTTTTTCTCCAATTCTAGTTAAGTGGGTAAACAGCTGGCTAACCGATAGATGCCAGCAAGTAAGAATAAATGGAACCTTTTCAGATAAACGGCACGTGACTAGTGGAGTGTCACAGGGCTTGGTCCTTGGACTTATATTATTCAATATCATCATTGGTGATATGCAGATAGGCCAATGTAATATACTATCCAAATTTTCTGATGACACAAAGTTAGGGGGGAGAGTTGATTGTTCCACAAATAGGACTGCACTTACTAATGGCCTGCATATCATTGAACATTGGGCTCACTGTAAAGTTATGTCCTTTAATACAAAGAAATGCACTGTCCTGCATTTTGGCAAGAACAACCCTACACAGATTTATAACCTAAACAATATTCCCCTGTAATCATCTCACAGTGAGATATATCTGGGTGTGATGGTTAATAATGAACTATCCTCAACTGACCAGTGCACAAAAGTGGCCAAATTATCTAATGAGCTTCTTAGGCACATTAATCGCACATTCATCTCAAAGATGGAAAAATACATTATTCCATTACATATTAGACCTTATTCTGACTATGGGTCTCCTTTCTGGAGTCCATATCTTACAAATGATATAAACAGGATTGAACAAATACAGAGGAGAGCAACTAAGATGGTTCCCCACCTGGCATTTTAAAGCTATCCCGAGAGACTCCAGGCAACAGGGCTCCATTCCTTACAAACAAGAAGGTGTAGGGGCAATCTCCTTCTATTTAAAATCCAAAACTCACCAGAACAGATGCAGCAATGTGGACTAGCCTTCTCTCAGAGAAAGGTAGTGCCCAGACTTCATAATAAACAAATTGAAGTAAGTAAGGCTAAAACAAATAAGAGACTTAACTTCTACACTGTAAGAGCACCTAGACTATGGAACAGGCTCCCACAAGCACTTACAGATATTAACACCTTCTCAGCCTTTAAAAAAGGCCTAGACAAATGGTTAAAATCAAATCAGATTTAGGAATATGACCCAAAAGGCTGTGGGGACAATCTCAATGGGCTTCTGCCTTCTTTTGTCCATATCTACCAAGTAAACCAAGTGAGTAAACCAAGTCAGCCATGTGGGTGTGGACAGCTGCACATGAACAATAATTTCAAGAGATAAAATGATTGCTAACTACTGAACTCACCTTGTAATATTTTGATATCCCCTGGCAGACAAAAGCTTCCACAGATGCCTTGAAGGATGGTATAGGAGCCGTACTGTTGCAGCTCAGAAATGGTAGCTGGACACCTGTTGCATATGCATCAAGATCCTTCACAAAGACTGAACACAAATACACTCTGATTGAAAAGGAGGTGCTGGCTATAGCCTTTGGATGTGATGCATTCCATAACTACATTCATTGCACCCCCAATGTGATTGAAACAAATCACACACCACTGATAACCATTTCAAACAGAGACTTATGGCTGGTCCCACCCCAGATTCAAAGACTGTTAATTAAGCTACATAAGTATGATTACAGGATAGAATACACAGTGGGAAACCAGTTGATAGTGGCAGACACCTTGTCAAGAACTTGGAATGAATCATACAGAACCTCAGCCCACAGCAAGAATTCAGAACTGGACAGACACATTAACAGAATAAAAACCTCAGGAGCTATGTCTGTCCAAATATGGGAAAGACTGAAAACTGCAACAGCACAGGATGAAATGCTACAAGCAGTAATGACAGCAATACATGAAGGGTAGAAGGGACAATACACACCCACAAGGTACATACCATTTTAATCTGTGTTATCTGAGGTAGACAGAGCATTCCTTAAAAGTGACAGGATCGTGGTGCCTAGTAGTTTAAGAAAGGAATTGCTACACAAAATTCATGAAGGACACATGGGTATGGAAAAATTTAAGTGCAGGGCCAGGGAGGAAGCATACTGTCTAGGAATTTCAAAAGACATAGAAAACACAGTACAGATCTGTCACATATGCCAGAAATACGGGTCCACCCTACAGAAGGAACTGCTGATTTCAGACTCAGAAAAAGGAACAGCATGGGAAAAAGTGGGTGTCCATTTGTTTACACTAGGAGGCAGAGAATACCTGGCTGTATCTGATGCATTCTCATGTTACCCCGGAGTTGTCAAATTAAGCACACCCACATCAAACCAAGTAATAAAGGAACCGAAAATAATCTTTGCAAGATTTGGGATACCACAAATCCTAAGAACAGATAATGGGCCCCGGTTTACAAGTACAGAATTCAAAACGTTTGCACATTCATATGGCTTCAGTCATATCACTTCCAGCCCCACCTACCCTCAAGGAAACAGACTGGCAGAAGCAGGGGTCAGAGTCATAAAGACACCCCTAAAAGAGGCAATGGAGGAAAAAACAGACCCCTCTATTGCATTATTGAATTACAGAGCAACACCACTAACGTATGGCAAATTCCCAGCTGAACTGCTATTGAGACATCAGCTTCAAACTCGTTTGCCTAGGATTCAGCTTGAATGTCACACAGACAATGATGCAGCCATGAAAGAAAGGACAATACCATTCAGGAAACAGCGTGAAAACTTTAACAGAACTACAAAGGAGCACAGAGTACTAAAGGCAGGTGAAAATGTCTGGGTAAGAAGTGAGAGATGCTGGGGAGAATTGGTAGTCATCCGGAGGCTTATAGCCCCAAGATCATATCTAGTACTCACTGCAACTGGACAGCTGTTGAGACGGAACAGGAGACATTTAATGTCAGTGCTGACAGGCTCATGACAAGCCCCTGCAAAACCAGGGACAGTACCTATGGAGGCTGAATGCATCGCTCAAGAACATAGAAATGGGCCAGGGCAACAGGATGAGGAAAGCAGAGAACCAAACCTAGCAGCTCCACACATTGAGCCACCAAACTCTCTGGCCAAAGTACAAGACAAGGCAGAATCAAGCACTGCTACTCTAATGACTATTAATCAAGGGACCTTTCAGCATGCAGGCAGGTCAAGATGTGGAAGACTAATTAAAAAGCCACAGAGACTTATAGAAACCTGTTAACTGCCTACTTCTAAAACAGTACATGTTCTCTGTATTTTAGGTATATGGTCGCTGGAGTCTAGGATCCAGAAAGCAAGTCAGAGTAGAGTAATCCATTTCATGCTAGGCAGAGTTTGTAAAAAAAGAAATGTGGTAGCCATGTTAGTCCAGTCAACAATGTAGAGAAAAAAAATGTGTTGCAGATGATACCTTTTATTGGACTAACAAAATTATTTTTAAGACTAGCTTTCGAGAGATAAAACTCTCTTCCTCAGGTCAAAATGAAAACAGCTGAGCAGTATGACAGATTTATAAAATGGCAGGGTAAAATCGTGTAATCTGATTGGCTCTTATTTATGTGTAAAATACAGTTTACTCATGGGTAAAAAAAAGGACTGCTCAACAGTGAAGAGTCTTCAACATAGATCAATGGGCATTTGGAACACAGCATTTCAGTTAGCCCTCTACTGCCAGAGCTGATCTTCCACCACAAACATGGCTGCTACCTTTACACTGTAAAAAAACATCAACTGGGCCCTAAAAATAAAACTACCTTAAATAAAAAATAAAACAAATTAATTGAATGCTGTTTCCCTGATTATCACACTCTCCTTACATACATAAACAAGTTAGAAACAATAAGTATTGTTTATAGTTTTCACCACAACTGTTTCTTTGCTGACAGTCAAAATCCCCCCTCTATCTTTAACTGCTTATCAGGGAACTCTCTTCTTCTTGCCCTGACAGTGAGATAACTGAGTCTCTGGCTATAACAAAGGTCTTTGTTGTCTCTGGCCAGGATATTCAAAGGGGTTGCGTCTGCCATGTGCAACCCGCCAATGCGCCCTGGCATGATATTCAAAGGGAATGTTGCATAGCGCGGCATCCGCTGCTCTAGGGTGCATCATTAATGTATGCAGTGCAGATGCAGAGGCATGCCCATACATATCTGGCACATCCCGATATTCAGCCGGGATATGCGGGCGCATATGCTGGCACAACCCCTACATGTGCTGTACACTGGTGTGCAAAGTTGAGCTGAAAATAACAGGCTCAAATGCTGGCCACCCACAGGTGGGCAGCTGTATTGCTAGGCGCAGCACAACATCTGCCAGCCATAGGTGGCCACCCACTCAGCAGGACCACCGTCCACAAGTACCCTGTCCCCCCATAGTACAGTGCCCCCCCACCCTGCACGCCCTATCACAGGCAGTTGTACTAATAAAGTAATCCTGGTAGTCTAGTGGTCCCCATGCCCGATCGAGGGATGTTGTAATAACAGACTAATCCTGGTGGTCTAGTGGTCCCCACTATGCCTGATCGTGGGCAGTTGAAATGATAAGATAAGCCTGGTGGTTTAGCTGCACCCCCATGCCTAATCGTGGGCTGTCATATAGACAAGATGTACCTGGTGGTCCAGTCAGTATCCCTCTTCCACTGGCTCTCTCAGCCGCACCCAGCACCCTCGTCATCAGTGGGAAGCAGCACCCTGCCCGCATACCACCCGGCTCGCCAGCCTGGTTAGTGTATGAGTATGATCTGGTCATAGTTGTCCGCCAGTGTGGACCAATGGGCTTACAGGTTTGCCTGTTTCATATAGGGACCTCAGATATGTGAATAGAACGCTGTTAATCTACATATCTAGTCTCTAGCAGTACAGTGCATGGTCTGGAAGCACATTGGTCCACACTGTGGACCACCAGTACAGATCATACTGTAGGGCTGAATTCCGCTGTAAGGCCAGATGGTATGCAGGCGGATGCTGCCTGTCGGCGACAGGGGATGCTGGGTGGCCGGGGCCCTGCATGGGTGGGTGGGGAGGGGGCACACTGACCACCAGGCATCTTAATTATATGACAGCCAAAGGACCGGGCATAGGTGGACCGCTTAGACCACCAGGCTTATTTTATTATTTCAACTGCCCACCATCAGGTGTAGGGATCCGCCAGGCCACCAGGTTTACTTACATTATACAGATGCCCGCGATCTGGCATACGGGAGTGGGGGGGCTGCAATTGCCCACCAGGGTGCCGACCCCTGACAGCAGCAGCTTGGCAGGGTGCCAGGTGCAAATTGCCGGGATCCAGCGCATCACATGCAAATGGGGCCATAATGGCATGCAAATGGCCCCATTTGCACCTTGCATATATTATAGCCTCATGTGCATGCCCCGGCTGAATATCGCAGGTGAAGCTGCTAGCGCAACTGCACTTGCACTGGTGCATCCCCATGCTCCCTCTCTGTGTCTTGCGCTGGAGCAGTGCCACTGCACCATGCGCAGTATGTATGCCCTCCATGCCATATTCAATGGTGCTGAGCCATGGCGCATCGCCATTGAATGTTGCATGGTCCTGGCCCCAGCGCAGCCCAGTTGCGTTGAGCCCAGACTTGCGCCACCACCCAGCACAGTCTGAATATCCATCTCTCTGTGTATAGTGTGATGGGAGAGAAACATCCTGCCAGAGGAATGGAGCAGATTTTTGAATCCATATATTCTGTGGTAAACATTCCATGATAAACATTCCATATCTTGAATGTGGGAAGAAACAGAAAAAAAACAGGAGGAAGAAAGTAAGCAATAACACAATGACATCATCAATGACATCACTTTCAGTGGGCGGAAGGATTATTTTATCACAAATGCACAAAGTAAATCTATTTTTCTACATATAAACATGCTTTACCCAATAGTCAAAAATAAAAAAAGGAGTCAATTTTATAAGCGCAATAAGGCACTTAGGTGTGTAAACCTATCCTTACAGCACCCACTAGCAGTCAGTCACCTCAGCCGCTGGGACTGTGCCTTCGCCCTGGCTGTGCTGTAAATATGGTTTACACACACCTGAGTGCCTTATTACTTACATAAAGGCTGGATGTGGATTCAATACCTAGACTAGCAGTGTATAGATCAAAGCACTGCAGTCAATTGGCACCTCTTACAAACAGGAAGACTAATTTTCACTGGAGTGTGTCTGTTAAAGAAATCAACTTGTAAGATCAAAAGGGCTGTCTAATTTTACTCTGACTCTGGACCCTTAATTAACATTTCTGAGAAATCAAGACAGAAAGAAAATATATACCATTGTCTTCAGAAGGTGCCTGTTAAAACAACCAGAGGGTGCTGATGTGAGGGTGTAGAAAGAAACTCTGAAGCACTGCTTAAAGCATAATCACTGGTAGTGTATTAAAAAACCAACATCTTTATTAAGTATTTTTCTTTAGTGTTAAAATATTGTATCATTTTTATTTCAAATGTTTGTCAATCCTGGCTGTTTTTGAAGTTCCCTTTTATCACTTAGACAGTAAAATCACTGGTGGAGTGATCTGTCCTAGAGAAATGTTCCCCTACTGGCGTATTTTCATTTTTATGGGTAACTGTGAATCTGTGGCTATTCATTCTTGTTTTGAGTTCCTGTCCGGTTTCACCAATATAGCAGCCTTCAACACATTTTCTGCATTGTAGCATGTATACTACGTTGCTAGAACAGGAATATGAGTTTTGGATTGTAAATTTGTTTCCATTATGACTGACACATGTCTCAGGAGAGATATATGTACCTAGTTTGCAGCGAGGTGCTTTGCACGGTTTTGTACCTTTGTTGCCTAGTTGGAGCTCAGAGGGAAGTTTGCTTCGCACCAGTTTCTACAGCAGGTTTGGTGGCTGGTGGAAGGCAAGCACTGGTGGAGTGGGAAATATATTTTTTAGAGTTTCATCTTCAGACAGTAGTGGCTGTAGATCTTTAATTATTTTCTATTGTTTTTCCAGTTCTGGTTTGTAGGTTACTACCAGAGGTGTGCAATCAGATGTTCTCTGTGGCTTGTACCGTAGTAGTTCTTCCCTAGGCCTACGGAGTGCAGAATTGATATTCCTGTCAATGAAGCTGGTTTTATATCCCTGCTGTCTGAAAGCTTCTTTTAGTGTAGTAAGGTGTCTGTCCCTGTCATCTTGATTAGAGCAAATGCATGGTACCGGATGGCCTGACTGCATATAATAGATGTTTTGGTATGAGAGGGATGGTAGCTCAAGCTGTGCAGGTAACTACAACTGTCTGTAAGTTTTCTGTACACAGATGTTTGCAGTGTTCCATTTTTTAGTGTGACTCTGGTATCCAGGAAATGCACACACTTAGAGTAATTTATTTGGAATTTAATGGAAGGATGGAAGTTACTGAAGCTGTCAAAAAATTGTTTTAAGTTTTCCTGTCCTGCTGTCAATATGATAAAGATATCATCAGTATATTGATAGTATTTGAATGGTTTATGATGTTGTGTGATACGGAATTTTTCTTCTAGATCTGCCATGAACAGATTGGCATACTGTGGTGCCATCCTGGTGCCTATAGCCATTCCCATATTTTGAAGATAAAAGTTGGTGTTGAAGCTGAAATAATTGTGTGTAAGGATGTATTCAATAAGTTTGGCTATCACATCTGGTGGATATTTGTTCTCTGTGGTGGCTTTTCGCAGGTATCCATAGCATGCCATTATTCCATCTCAGAGAGGGATGTTGCTGTATAAGGATTCAACATCCATTGTGACCAAAACAGTGTCAGGTGGTAACTGGTCAATACTGTGCAGTTTGTTTAGGAAGTCTGTAGTATTCTATATGAAACTGTTTGTGTTTTGCACCAGTGGTTTGAGTATACCTTCTATGAGTCCAGAGACCCCCTCAGTTAATGTGTCAATTCCAGATATAATTGGTCTGCCAGGGTTTCCAGATTTGTGAATTTTTGGTAATGTGTAGAAGGTTCCTAGTGCTGGCCTTCTTGGTATCAGATTTTCCAGTTCCTTATGTATATGTTCAGGAAATGTGCTGATTAGTTGTTTCAATTCTTTCATGAATTTCTTTGTGGGGTCTGCAGTTAACTTCCTGTAGTAGGTGTTATCCAAAAGTTGTCTGTAGTCTTTCTGTATGTAATTGGTTGTATCCATGACCACAACTGCACCCCCCTTATCAGCAGGTTTAATGGTGCTGCTTTTATTGTTTTGTAGGCTATCAATTGTTTTTCTTTCCAAAGGTGAGAGGTTGTATAGAATTTTCATCTGTTTGCTGGAGATTTGTGATGTTATCCTGTGTCTAAGGCTGTCTATATAGTTGTCCAGTTTAGGGTTATGTCCGCTCACTGGAGTAAAGTGGGAGTGCTTCTTTTTGTGGTTATAACTCCTATCAGATGAGCCCTTTTGATCATAAAATAATTCTTTCAGTCATAACCTTCTAAAGAATTCCTCCTCTAGGTCTGAGTACAGTTGTATTTCATCAAGTTTTGGAGAGGCACAGAATGTCAGACCTTTAGAGAGAACTGACATTTCTGGCTGTGATAGCCGATGGCTAGAGAGGTTAATTATTCCATTGGACATAGTCATCCAATTGTCAGTCCCAGTGAGGTCGGATTCAGTGTTCATTGTGGACCCATATCTGGGATGCATATTCACTTCCATTTGGCAACTGGTGTGTGGCAAGGTGGGATTCTCTGTGTGCTGTATACTTTTAATTCTAAGAGGTTGAATGTCTAAAGTTCCCTCTGAGGCTGACTGTTGTGTGCACTGTTAGCTGGGCTCCTCTCTAATCTGTGTTGTATTGGAAGCAGTCCACAGGAAGGTAAGGTCCTCAGTTTCTATGTCACTGTTATTGTGAGACATGAAACCATCACGCTCCTTCTGTCGGAGAATCTGTAGTTTCCTTTATTTCCTTTTAATTGCTGCTCATTGTTCTCTGATGTAGAGGCACTGGCGTTCCTTTTTTGATTCTTCTGTTCTTCTATTTTGCTGTCATAGGTTTTGAAGTATTAGGCTAGTTTGTGATTTTACCATTTTCTTTTTTCTGTACAGTTGGTGTATAAGTCCATTTTGCAGTCTTTCACTGGTATGCTTGCTGCGTCGTTGTGCATACCCTGAGTTGTGTGCAGTGACCAGTGGGTTCTTGATGAAAAGACCTCTTGGAGTAATATTCCTTTTCTTCCAGGTTGAGAGGAAGAATATGTCACTATTGAGTTTGGTTTCCTTCTTTGATCTTACAAGTTGATCTCTCCAACAGACACACTCCGGGGAAAATTAATCTTCCTGTTTGTAAGAGGCGCAAATTAACTGCAATGCTTTGATCTGTAAACTGCTAGTCTAGGTTTTGAATCCACATCCAGCCTTTATATCTGTCATACTGCGCAACTGTTTTCACTTTGACCTGAGGAAGAGAGTTTTATCTCTCAAAAGCTAGTCTTAAATATAATTTTGTTAGTCCAATAAAAGGTATAATCTGCAACATATTTGTTTTTTTTTCTCTACATGCTAGTCAGCGCAAATTCTGTTACAAATAAAAAGATATACTGCATGCTATCAGCTTAACCTTTTTACAGTGCATGAATATTATAGAATACAAATACAGAAAATAGTGCATGCTGCTAGAGAGTACATAAAGGATGTCACAATAACCTTAGGTCAATGAGCATTTTCTATTGTTCAGTTTTTTTTAGCTCTTTCAGAAAACAGTGGGTATTCAGGGACTTAAGGGTTAAAGACAGTAGCCTTGAGAGGCTTCACTTCCAGATGCAGGAATCTGACACTGCCAGGCTGGAGAGGGCAGTGTGAGGGGAGACACCACAGCAAGAAGATGCTGATTGAACTGTCTGTTGTTACATAGCTAATCCTTAATACAATAAACATCACTGCTGATTATTATAAATCTGTGTGTCTGATTTACTTAACAAAACAAGTGCTGCTTTCCAAGTCTAACCCCTGTATGCATATGCTGAACTACTCCCTCTGCTGTTCTTAGCAAGCAGCAAATGTAATTCCAGGCTCCGGAGTCCCCCACTTTTCTCTGCAGCATGATTTGGAAAAAAGCTGTCTTAACTCAGCCTGTCCCTGAGAGATGAATGATAGCTCTCATCCACTCGAAAGCGATACAGCTCTCATCATCAGCCTCATACAAAACAACACTAGTAGGTGCACCCTGTGTCCCGTGGCAACTGACAACAAGGAGGCATAGGAATTCAAATGTGTGTCTATGGTGCAAATCTATTGCCTGAAATGAACCCTGTATAAGGTATTTACACACTAGAGGAATGAGTGCAAATGCAATCATAATGAACTAGACTAAACCAGAACATAATATTCAGTTATATCAAAATGCTATCAAAACAGATTTTATGGAGCTAATACACTTGATTCGTATATATGTATCTCTTTATATTCTTGTGTATCCTTCATTTATATTTTGCCTTTTTTAGATTATAAGCATCCTAATTCCTAACATGTGATGTAAGTATATTTAAACTGTTTTTATTTAATCCTGTAATTCACAGCTTCAATTTTTCAATAAAAATTTATAAAGCAAAAAAATGTTTCTTTGTGTTCCTCCAGTGTGCCTCACTTGAGAATGCAAAGAAGAGTTAGTATTGACAAGCATGTGAGGTTATTTTGGGATGTAAGATTTTTTTGCTATACTTTAAATGGATCATAACAGTGGTGCAGTACATAATGCTTACAAGATGCCAGCTTTCTCACAAAAGTGGATTTTTAGAACAGGAGATGCTTTGTTTACACATTTTAAATGCCCCAAAACTGCCTTTATCTTCAATAAATAAATGCAGGTTCAGCAATAAAATGAAGAAAGCCCTTTTCCTTTAAGGGTTGCGAACATATGAACATACAAAACTGCCAGCAGTAAAAGGCCATTTGGTCTATCAAGTCTGCTCAATTTTGCAACTAGCACCCCTACTCTGCAGCTGCCCCTTCCAACCTCCCCCCCTCCCATGACCTCCCTTTTGCCCTATCCCAGCCCCTCTTGAAGCATCCCACAGGCCATCACCTCTGCCTGTAGTTCATTCCACTCTGCTACCACCCTTTCCATAAAGAAATATCTCCTCATTTCCCTCCTAAACCTTCCACCCTCCAATCTTATGTCAGGACCCCAAGTGTCTCTCCCCACCCTCCCCTTCAACAGTCCCTCCGGGCCTGTCCCATTTATTTCTCTCACGTACTTAAAGGTCTTAATCATATCCCGTATGTCCCTCCTCTCCTCTGGAGAGTACATGTTCAACTCCCTCAAGCCACATATGGTAACTCCCTCAGACCCTGGATCATCTTTGTTGCTCTGCGATGCACCTCTTCCAACAATCTAATGTGGTCTGATCAGCTATCTGTATAATGGCAGAATCACCTCCCTCCTCCTAGAGGTTATACCCCTTGCAATACAACCCAGCATCTTGTTGGCCACTGCTGCTGCTTTCCTGCACTGTGCCAAGTTGTTCATTGCTCCTGTAATGAGCACCCCCAGACCTTTCTCCTCCTCGGTCACAGCTAGCTGAACCCCCTCCCACAGATGGTAGCTCCTCTTTGGATTCTTTGCCCCGGAATGCAGCACCATGCATTTTTTGGAATTAAAACCAAGTTGCCAGGTGTCAGACCATGTCTCCAGCCTTTTTACACCTTCCTGCAATCCCTGTCAGCCCCTTGGTCATCCACCATTGCTCCCATCTTCCACAATTAGACTGATCTTGCTATTTATGTCTAACAAGATGTCTGCAATAAATACCCCAAATAACACTGGCCCCAGCACTGACCCCTGTGGGACCCCACTCATCACTGCCCTTGGGGATGATAATTCTCCTCCCACCACCATCCTCTGCTGCCATACCTGCAGCCAGTTCATCATCCATCCCACCAATTTTGCCCTCCCTGTGCCCCTTAGCTTACATGCTAGTCTCCCATGTGGCACCGAGTCAAATGCCTTACTGAAGTCCAGGTACAGGACATCCACTGCATACCTTTTGTCCATTTTCCTAGTCACACAGTCATAATAGACCACTAGGTTGGTCTGGCAGGATCTGCCCTTGACAAAGCCATGCTGCCAACTGTTCTGCCCCCCACTGACCTCCAGCAGGTTCACCAGCCTCTCCTTCAGGCTTGTTTCCATCAGTTTCCCCACTATGGACATGAGACTGACTGGTCTATAGTTCCCTGCTTTGTCTATGGGACCACTCTTATAGAGTGGAACCACATGAGCCATCCACCTATCCTGAGGTACACACCCTGAGTCCAGAGAGGCATTCAATAGGCCTGCCAGAACCTCTACTAATTCTTTCAGTACTCTAGGCTGTATGCCATCCGGTCCCGGTGCCTCGTCCACCCTCAAGGCCCTTAACTCCTCTAACACTCTACCTTCTGTGATTTCCTCATCCGTCAGCCCCTTCCCCTCTGATCCTATCCTTCCCCCAATCTTAGGTATTACCCCTCCTTTCTCTTTAGTAAAAACTGAGTAGAAGTAGTTAAGTGCTTCTGCCTTTTCACCCCTTTTTCCACCCATTCCCCCACCTTCTTAATCCTTCCTATTTGGTCATTACAATCCCTCTCCCTGATGTACCTGAAGAAGTCTTTTTTCCCCTCTTTAATTCCCTTTGCCAGCCTAAGCTCCCTTGATGCCTTTGCTAGTTTTACTATAGCACTGCAACAGCGTTCTCACCGACTTCCCCCACAGCGACAGACGCAATGCCAAGTGTCAGCATTGTGCAATCGGGTGGTGTCTATTGGGGGTGCCATTGAAGCACAGGCCAGGAAGCATAGGGAAAACCCAGGAGCATGTGTAAAAATCTTCAAAACTTCATGTATTGTAGCAGTAGCATAATATAAAATAAACCTGTACAGAAGCAAAAATAAAATCTTTCTTGTAAAACAAATCTCCTTTGCAGTTCAGCTTAGTTGTTTTTATAAATCTTTTTCTGCCCTCATCCTTTATAAGCATCATGTTCTTTGTATATTTCAGGAGCTGCTAGAATATTGAGAGCTTCCTGAGCTACCTCCAGCCTTTGCAAAAGGCTCTGGCATTTGCACCCAAGTAACTTCTAGCTTTTTGCAGTTATCTCAAATTAAAACAAGCATTTGTCAATGCCGAATGTTTGCTTGCTGGCATTGGCAGTGGTAGTGTAGAAGTCACAGAGCTGCGTAATAGGAATGGCAGTGAAGTATTGAACTGAAGCCAACCCCACCACCACCCTGCAGAGAGTGACAGGCATTGGGGTGTGCCTTTGGTCATCAGGCATAACGGCCACCCATTTCCTCATCCCACCCTGCAGACACTGACAAGTGTCCACGAGTGTGCCTTGGGATACTGACCCATATGCACCCATTCCATCAGGAAGTCGCGGTGAGATGGGTGCGGTATGGGAGAATGGGTGAGCTTGGGGTCAAGAGTCCAAGGCATACCTCGATGCCTCCACTGGCTGCAGGGTGTGGAATGGTATGAGCATTACAGGCAAGAATCCCAAGTCACATCCCTGATGCCTGTCATTCTCATAGGGTTGGGCGTGGTTGGAAACCCTAATACCTCAGGCATTCATTGGTATTTTCACTCCAAATTTTCAACATGTTTTTTTTTTGTGACCCCACTCATGAACAGTGGCAATATCAGTTTATTAGCCAAAGCTGCTTATGGCCAGCGACTATGGTGACGAAAGCACCACGCACAGGCGCAAAACATTCCGAATAGGATGTAAAAATGACAGCTTTACTGTTCATGGGGGAGGTGTAAAAATAGCAATGTTGCAAATCTGCAGTAAAAATATTAAAAAAACTGGTGAAGTCACAAGCGTGCATAGAAACTGTGCAACGCGGACCCGTAATGTAATTAGTTTGGGGATTTTTTACAGCAGATTGTCAACACAGGTATTTTGGGACCTCCGATCATGAACAGTGTCACTGTGATTTTCTTTATCTGTTCCAAACAATGATTTCCCACAGCGACCACGCATCTCTGCACTGAAAGTGTGAAAACACATTTCGGCCATGTTGTGAAAAATGACAGCTGTACTGTTCATAAGGAAGTGTGGAAAAATGCCACTGATGAAAATTTAGACTGAAAATATTACAAAGTCATGAACTTACAAGGGTGCATGGAAACTGCGCAATGCTCACTCGTAACACAGTCATTTTATGGACTTTTGTCACCAAATTTTCAACATAGCCATTTTAAGACCTCTGCTCATGAACAGTGTAACTGTGATTTACTTAATCTGTCCCTAAACATTGCTTTCACATAGCGATCGCACCATTGTGTGCTATATGCGAAAACACATTTTGGGTGACATGTGAAAAATGGCAGCTGTACTGTTCATAAGGAAGTGTAATAAAATGGCAATGTTGAAAATCTGGATTGAAAATATTGAAAATTCGCAAACTTACGAGCATGTGTAGGAACTGCGCAATGCACGCTCATAAAACAGTCATTTTTAGGAATTTTTTCACCAAATTTTCAACATAGCCATTTTAAGACCTCTGCTCATGAACAGTGTCAATGTGATTTTCTTATTTTGTCCTGTACATTGATTTCACACACCAACTGCGCCATTGTGCGCTACATGGGCTGAAACACGTTTTGGGTGAGATGTGAAAAATGACAGCTGTACTATTCATAAGAAGGTGTGGTAAAATTGCAATGTTGAAAATCTGGAGTGAAAATATTGAAAATTCACAAACTTACGAGCCTGCTTAGGATCTGCGTAACGCATGCTCGTAAAACAGTCATTTTTTGGAATTTTTCCACCAAATTTTAAAAATAGACTTTTTGTGACCCCACCTCATGAACAGTGGTAATATCGGTTTATTAGCCAAAAGCTGCTTATGCACAGCGACTATGGCATTTAGCACCACGCACAGGTGCAAAAACATTCCGAACAGGATGTAAAAAATGACAGCTTTACTGTTCATGGGGAGGTGTAAAAAATATCAATGTTGCAAATCTGCAGTAAAAATATTAAAAAAACTGGTGAAGTCACGAGCGTGCATAGAAACTGTGCAACGCACACCTGTAATGTAATTAGTTTGGGGATTTTTTACAGCAGATTGTCAACACAGGCATTTTGGGACCTCCAATCATGAACAGTGTCACTGTGATTTTCTTTATCTGTTCCAAACAATGATTTCCCACAGCGACCACGCATCTCTGCACTGAAAGTGTGAAAACACATTTCGGCCATGTTGTGAAAAATGACAGCTGTACTGTTCATAAGGATGTGTGGAAAAATGCCACTGATGAAAATTTAGACTGAAAATATTACAAAGTCATGAACTTACAAGGGTGCATGGAAACTGCGCAATGCTCACTCGTAACACAGTCATTTTATGGACTTTTGTCACCAAATTTTCAACATAGCCATTTTAAGACCTCTGCTCATGAACAGTGTAACTGTGATTTTCTTAATCTGTCCCAAACATTGCTTTCGCACAGCGACTGCACCATTGTGTGCTACATGTGCGAAAACACATTTTGGGTGACATGTGAAAAATGGCAGCTGTACTGTTTATAAGGAAGTGTAATAAAATGGCAATGTTGAAAATCTGGAGTGAAAATATTGAAAATTCGCAAACTTACGAGCATGCGTAGGAACTGCGCAATGCACGCCAGAAACAGTCATTTTTAGGAATTTTTCACTCAAATTTTCAATATAGCCATTTTAAGACTCTGCTCATGAACAGTGTCACTGTGATTTTCTTAATTTGTCCTGTACATTGATTTCACACACCAACTGCGCCATTGTGCGCTACATGGGCTGAAACACGTTTTGGGTGAGATGTGAAAAATGACATCTATACTATTCATAAGAAGGTGTGGTAAAATTGCAATGTTGAAAATCTGGAGTGAAAATATTGAAAATTCGTGAACTTACAAGCCTGCGTAGGAACTGCGCAACGCATGCTCGAAAAAGTCATTTTTGGAATTTTTCCACCAAATTTTAAAAATAGACTTTTTGAGAGCCCACCTTATGAACAGTGGCAGTGTCATTTCGTTAATCATTCTGGAAAGGTGATTTCACACAGTGGCTGCGAAATCATCCTTCGGGCCCAAGTAATGCCATGACAGTGACAGCATTCATGAGAAGGGGTCCCAAAAACCCCATGTTGAAAATTTGGTGCAAAAATTCCAAAAAATGCCTGAGATATGCAATAAAGTTGAAAACCCTATCTATCCCATTATACAGCTTACCGGCATTTCCTCAGTTCGCGGTCGGCTTTGAAGAGTGCAGACGTGTTCCTGGTCCACCAAGATCATCACGCTGGAGTCCGGAGGTAAGTATGGGGTGAGGGGGGTGGGGAGGCAGGGTGCAGTGGGTGGGTGCGGGTTGTGGGAGGGGGGGAGGGAGAAGAGCCGAGGGACAGTTTTTATTTCCATTTTTTTTGTTTTTAAATGCATGTTTGGATGGTTGCCACTCTGGAGGGCTCCCAGTGTGGCACAAGGATGGCTGGTTGGGGGCGTGGAGCCGATGGGGGATTGGGCACCCCGGCTGCCTTAAAGCATCAGTTGCCATGTTGGGGTGGGCTCCCCAGTGTGGCACCTAGTACTCTCGGGGGGCAGTGGAGATGACAGGATTGGGCACCCCCATTGGTTATTCGATGATTTGCCACACTGGGGTGGGCACCCAGCATGGCATGTGAAAGGCTTTTGGGGGGGCGCAGCATAGCCGACCGGGATTGGGCACCCCTGGCTGTACAGTGTGTGTGGGGGGGGTGCACACGCAGTGTGCCTGTGTGCATGCATGTGTGTGTGTGTGTGTGTGTGTGTAGGGGGAGCGCGCATGAGCAGGCGATATCTTATCGCTGCTCACTGAAGCATAGCTCCCCCTTTCAACTGTACGCCACTGCATTTTGGAGCTGTAATAGACAGCTCCAGCATGCATTGGAGGACTGGGGCCGCGCCTGCCAACGCACTGACTGAATTGGAAGAGGGCTGCCACACCTCCGAAAACTCGGATGATGGCACTATGTTTCTTGCACATGCGTGCAAGCAAACATAAATATATATATACATTTCAACAGTAACACCATAATTTCTAAACAAAAGTGATCTCATTATCAGTTTCATTTCCATATATTGGTTTGCACATATTCTTATATTACCAGATCTAGATATGCAAGGGAGGAAAAACAGAAAGCAAGAGAAAACAGAGAGACAGTGACGGGCAAAGGATTGTGAGACTGTTCAGGTTGATCAAGTTCGAAGTCTGACAGGAAAATTTGGCTGCGCAACCAGACAGAGAAGAGAGAGAGAGAGAGAGAAAAGGAAAGAATACAGATCCTTGCATTTACACACTTTTTCCAACAAATGGGACAGGGTTCTATTCTACCCTGTCACAGCAGGATGCACTCATCAAATCCCCCATGTGAGGGGCAGAACTCCTCACACCCCCCAGTCTCAAAATATCCAACTCCGAGTTGGAGTTGGACCGGGGCACAACACCAGGAAATGAACCACCGGAGTCTTCTTTGCACCAGCACAACGACTCATCACAGACAGGCAATTTCTGTCACTGTGCTGGTGTTCGTGGTGGTCATGTCAGCCTTGTGTCGGCACACTGCCTTTGCTGCCCTTATTTCCCATGTTACTTCCTTAGCTTCCTTCAGATACTCCTCCCTGTCTTCCCCCTTCCAGTTCTCCTTTATCTCCTATTAGCTACTCTTTTCCTTCTCACCCTGTCTATTACACCCTTGCTCACCAGCTAGGTTTCTTTGTCCTAGCCTTTTTACTTTGGGCCTTGCTGCAGGAATTTGTTGTCTCCACTTTCCCTAACTTAATGAGTTCCCACCTCTTATTCATGTCCATATTAGGCTGAATTCTGTCCAGGAACCCTTGCACCAATTCACCCATCTTTTTGAAGTCAGCCTTTCTAAAGTCTAGCACATTTGTGCTAGATGCCCCCCTCTCCCTGCCCAGCTGCAACTGGAACCATACTGTCTGGTGCTCACTCCCCACCAGTGGTTCCTCCACCTTCAGATCCCTCACCCACTCCCCTTTAGACAGTACAACATCAAGAGTATTCCCTTCCCTAGTTGGTTTGCTGATCAACTGCATCAGGAAGTTATTCTGGAAGATGTCTAGCAATATCTGTTCCCTTCTACACTTGATGGCAGGTATTTCCCCATTACACTCCCAGCAGGTTGAAGTCACCTACTATCACCACTCCACCATTCCCACAGTTCTTCTGGATCTGTTCCGCCAGCACCCCATGTCTCTTTTGATTGAGTGGGCAGCCTGTACACCACCCCCAACTGTAGTGTCCTATTTTTTGGATCTTGGATTTGCATCCCTAGAACCTCTGTATCTCCCTCCTCCACTTCTTCCCTAATACACTTTAACCTCTCCTTCACACAGAGCACTACCCCCTACCTTTCCTCTTAACACTATCCCTGTGGAATAGTCTGTAACCTGGAACTGCCTGGTCCCAATCATGGTTTTGGGTGGCCCATGTCTCAGTGATGGCTGCCTTGTCCCCCCCCCCCCACCATGAGAGCCTGTAGTTCTGAATTTTTATTCCCCAGGCTTCTAGAATTTAAAGATACCACCCTCCATCCCCTTTCTTCCCCCCCACTTCCTCCTCTCCCTTTCTGGCCCTCCCTGTATTGTTTGCCCGCTCACCTTATCTCACTGTTCTGGGGGGGGGGAGTAAATCCATATGGCTTCCCTTTCCGAGGCCTCTGATCACCTCGATCCTTTCTGCCACCCCCGTCCTAGTTTAAACTCTCCTCAATATACTCCCCAAGCTTTTACTTCAGTACTTTCTTCCCCTCCTTGTTTAAAAGCAGTCTACCTTTAGCGTACAGACTGTTGTTCTCCCAGGTCACCCCCCCCCACCCTCCTACCAGCCCATACCCTTTTTCCTGACACCAGGTTACAGACCATTCATTAATTATGGGTTATGAACCCATAATTATTCAAAAAATCATTGGCCATCACCAAATGTTTCCTTGCTTGTGTTTGTTGTGTAGTTGTTGGGCGTAGTGAGCACAGCAGTTAAAATAAACAGATTAACAGCACAAGTTATAATAGTGAAATTGTCATGTTTGGCAAATGAAGAGCTTTACTCATAAAATTGTTGTTTCCTTGGACTGTGACCCTGATTTGGCAAGATAGTATTTTATTACATGGAAATATAGAGTTTGTCAGCAGAAAGAGACGACCTTGCCAGCCCAGTCTAACCAGCTGTTCCCTGCCTAATCTGTCTCTGTAGACCCTAATTGATCTCTGGTGATCCACCCTCCTTCTTGCCTATTTACAAATATTCTGTTATGTCTCTCTCATGCATGCTTGAAGCACCATACTGTTTTTGCCTCCACCACTTCTGCTGGCAGTCTGTTCTGGTGTCTACCACCCTTTCAATGAAGTAGTACTTCCTCACATCCCTCTTAAACTTCCCTCCTCCAGCTTCATCACGTGTCATTTGATGCTGTTGTTTTTTCTCATTTGAAAAAGATTCCCTTCCCCTCCTGCACCCTGTTCACCCCTTTGAGGTACTTAAAGGTCTCTGTCATGTTCCCTCTCACCCTCCTCTCCTCTCTTCCAGGGTGTGCCTGCTCCCTCAGTTTCTCCTCTTAGGACATCTCATGCAACCCCTGCACCATTTTAGTTGCCCTCCTCTAGATTGCCTCCACTCTGTCTATGTCATTTCTGACATGTTGCCTCCAAAACTGAACACAGTACTCCAGGTGGGGTCTCACCAGTGAGCAATACAGTGGCAACGCCACATCCCTCCTCATGATGGACATACCCCCTCCCTATGCACACCAGCATCCCACTAGCCAATCCACTGCTTTTCTACACTGCCCTGCCACATAGAGGTCACCAGTTATGATAACCCCAAGGTCCCATTCCTGCTTAGTGACTGTCAGAACAGTACTTCCCATCCTCCACCCTATACTTAGCTGCTGGGTTCCTGTGCCCTAGGTGCATGATTTTGCACTTTTTGGTATTGAACCCCAAATGTCATGCTTTTGACCACTCCTCAAGTTTCCCAAGATTCCTATTCATTTTCTTCACCCCATTCAGAGCGTCCACCCTATTATATATGTTGGCACCATCTGCAAAAAGGCATACCTTTCCTTATAGTTCATCTGCAACGTCCCTTATGAAGACATTGAAGAGAATCATTCCCAGTATTGAGTCCTGCACCACCCTGCTGGTTACTTTCCCATCATTTGAATGAGTGCTGTTAACCATCCCCTCTTTTGCCTACCCATTAACCACTTTTTTTTTTTGCATCCTCCTAGTAGGCTTGTGCCCCTTATCTGGACTGACACCCCCCAGCCCCATCTCCCAGCTTCTTGTGGCCTTACCTGCATACCCCTGTCAGCCCCCACAGCTTGTTACCCCTGTGGCAGAGGGTAGCAGGACCCTCAACTGCAGCTGCACAGGATCTGGTTCCTGGCAAAGCTTGCCACATCACCGGTGCAGGGTCTGCGAGGTGGCAGTCCATCATTCTGCCCCAACCCATGGGTCTGTGAGGTGCTGGTCCATCATTCTGCCCCAGCCCAGTAGTCTGTGAGGTGTCAGTCCATCATTCTGCCCCAGCCCAGGGGTCTGCGAGGTGTTGGTTCATCATTCTGCCCCAACCCAATGCTCTGTCCTTCACTTTCTTCCTCTTCCTTGATATGCCAGCTTGGGGAGGGATGCACATAAGCTTGGTGCACATCATGCGCCGGCATATCCCCTCCCATTGAGCTGCTCCCAGGTTTACTACCACCTGTGATCACCCAGGTGGCAGTCATGCAAAGGAGCTGGCTGCCCTCTCACCCTCTCTCCCTGGAGGAGGAACATGTCCTCTGGGATGCTTGATCCTCCTCCTCCCAGGCAGACTCAGACAACTCAGGCTCGCTTATAAACCAGGGTAACTGACATCGCAAGTGGTAGGGCTACCGCTATGCTGACAGGCGGGTCCATTAGCCAGTTTCTAACCCAATTCACCATTTTGCATCCAAGACCTAGGTTGTTCAATTTCTTAATCAGTCTTCTGGGTGGCACAGTGTGGAAGGTTTTGCTATTGTCCAGATAGACAATGCCCACTTCAGGCCCCTGATTTTTTTCCCTGTTTACCCGATCAAAGAAATCAATAACATTTCTCTGGCATAACCTTCTCTCTGTGAATCCATGCTGCCTATGGTTTTGCAGCCCACTGGATTCAAGATATTCTACAAGCCTTTCCTTTATCAGGGTTTTCATTAATTTCCCCACCCCTGAAGTGAGATTAATTGGCCTATAGTTTCTGGTCTCCTCCCTGCTGCATCTCTTATTTAGAGGGACCACATCTGCACTTCTCCAGTCCTCTGGAACTATGTATGTTTCTGGAGAACTGTTGAATAAGGCCACCAGTTCACTACGTTCAGCAGCCACCTTGCAACTGGTCCCAGTCTGTTCTGATAGGCAAAGACACCTCAGCTGCATTGCCCATCCACACTGGGGTTCCCCAGGGCTCCATACTGGTGCCTCTACTCGTTTCAATGTTCATAAATGATCTCTCCACAGAAAGCAGACTGTAATGCATTCCTCTACGTGGATGACCTTGTCATCTACCACAGTGCCAAGTCTCTCAAATTCATATCTTCTGCCCTCTCTGAAAACTATGGAGCTGCTCAGAACTGGTTCCTCTCCAAAAAGCTTTCTGTGAATGAGAAAAAAATGAAGGCCATGCTCTTAGGCTTCAAGCCGTACCTTGCAAAAGTCTCCAAATCTGAAACCTCCTTGCGCATAGTCACCCCGGCAGGTCCACCTCTCGACATTGTATCCTCCTTCAGATACCTAGGAGTGACTTTTGGTCCCGCTCTCACCTCCAATGGCCACATTTCTCATACCATAAAGAGAGTCCATCAGAAGCTAGGGGCAGCATACTGTGTTAACCACCTCCTGACCCCAGAGGCCTGCCTTACAATCGCCCAGGGTAATCTTCTCCCCCTACTTGATTATTGAGCTCCAATATTTTCCTCCATGTCCTCTTCACTTCTTGCATGTCTAACTACTATGTACAACTCTTATCTGTCGCTTTGACCTTCAGGCTCCCTACTCCATGCATCACTGCTCCCTATACCAGTCCTCAGACTGGCTCTCTCTGCAAGGTATTTTTGAATATGTCATGGGATATCTTTTCAACAACTCCCTCAGAAACTCCCAAATGTCCCCTTACTCCTTGGTTCTCACTGGCAGTGTGGCAACTCGATGCCTCAGGGTCTTTTCTCCCCCTCCCATCCATTCCTCATGTATCCTGTGTCATGAGGAGTAAGGCTTTCTCCATCTCTGCCCCCTGTTTCTGGAACAGACTTCCTCCTGCCATCCGAATGTTACCCACTCATCAGTTCTTCAAATCAAAGCTAAGAGATTGGCTCACGTCTCAGACCACCTGTACCTGCTTCCTTGGAAACACCCTCACCAGAAATCCACCTTAGGGTTACTGTGAACCATCTTGCCCTACTTCCAATGTACTGGCTACCAAGTAATAAATTGACATGTTTTTGACTCCAGTTATGAATATGTTGTTCGCCATAGTGTTATCTCTTAAATACTCTATTTTAGCCTTTGACTGCTGAATACTGTCTTAAATGCTGTTAGTGTAAGTTTCTATTGTCTCTGTAAGCAGGAATGCATTGCTACTCTGTCATGAACTGGTTTTTATGTCCTAAATCCATTACCTCAATGATGCTGATGTCTTGTATGCCATGGGTGTCAGTCGCCACTGCACTTTCTGTATTATGTGATAGGCAAGGCAAGGCAATTTTATTTATAGGGCACCCAATCCCGGAGGCTCTGGGCACCAAACACAAATGAGGATACACAGCAATAAAACAGAAACATAATACAACCTCATAGTAACAAGGATAAAATCCAGTAAAAAGAGGTTTCTGGGAGTCGGGCTTCAAGGGACTGGACAAAACTAACAAGATGTCAACAGTCAAAGGCCAGGCTGAAGAGGTGGGCCTTTAGCCTCCCCTTGAATACCTCAATTGAGGGAGCCTCCTGGACTGCAGGTGGAAGTGAGTTCCACAGGATCGGCCCAGAGACGCTAACAATTTCTAACTCATACCTGCTGTCTGTGCCACTGTACGGACCTGGTCACAGCTCAAAATGGTCCTTTGGATCAGTTTGCCTACCCAGTTACCAAAAACATAAAAAGGAAGGAAGGAAGGAAAGACAAAAAGAAAGAAAGAAAGAAAGAAAGAAAGAAAGAAAGAAAGAAAGAAAGAAAGAAAGAAGGAGGCATGGTTCTGGAGGACAGAAGAGGAGCAGACCTGGTCCGTCTACATAAGAGTGGCAGCAGGGAAGAAGCTAGCAACTATACATCAATTAGTCTCACTTGAAGGGATGAAGAAATGAATGGAAACCCTGCTAAAAGAAAGGCTGGTAGAGTATCTTGAATCCAGTTGCTTCAGCATATACTGTAACATGGCAGGTGTCATTTATCAAATGTCACAGAGGGAACATTATTTTCTGCAACACCTGCAAATACAGGTTTTGGAGGGGGATTTAAAAATGACACCTGCCCTGTTCATGCGATGAAGAAAAACAATGCCTATGATAAAAAAACGTGGGCTCAAAAAGTAAAATAAGGAGGGACATTCACTGTGGCAGCACAAGTGAGATCAACTGTTCTTAACAGACTGATCCCTCTGACCAGTCATTTTCCTGGCAAACTTCAGTGTCCTGATCACTGTGATGCTTTGTGGTGGAGTTCATATAAAATATCAGTATAATACAAAATGGATCTGGTGCTGTATTTATTTAGCAGACCTAAATGAAAACATGTTTTGTCAGTTTCTTTACACCAGTATCTGGTCCTCATGATACATCTCTCCAGAACAGGGGTTTTATCAGTTGCAGACACTCTGCTAACAAGAAGCCTTAATAATCAGAAGGCCAGATATTCAAAAATGCACCATAGTCCGGCGCAAGTCCAGCGCAGCGCAAATACGGTGTGCCATGGCACAACTGGAGCCATATTCAGAGGTTGTTCAGGCCGAACAGTGCCAGAGCAATGGGGCTGAAAATGGTAGAGTTGCACCATTGCGCAAACAGAGATGCTCCAGCGTAACCATGGCAGCACAGAGCAGCACAGCAACAGAGGGGGTAGGGCACAGAGAACAGACCCAGGGACAGAGCCAAGGAAGCACAGTGACAGCAGCCACAGGAGGCCCCCACCAGAATGGTGCAGCAGGCTACACACAAGCAGCCAGATACTGGACCCCAGAACACAACAGTGGCATGGATAGCAGGTGACAGGAGGTGCCAACGGCAAATGGAGGGCCACCATGGGAGCCCCCCACCCCCCCCAGGCAGGCTGCTGGCCATGCCCCCCACCATGATACCATGGCAAGCCACACACAGAACCATGCAGCCAAGCACACACACACCACAGAGGCACACAGGGAGCCCACACAGCAGGCACTGAATGGGCCAGGATGCAGGCAGCGTGGCAGACCACATGGGATGGGTTGCCCAGTGCCAAGCAGAGGACCCCAATACAGTGTGTGGACAGTACTGGAACAATGACCACCACACACACCCACCTCACACCCCTGACTGCCACCCCACGGACACCCCAATGCACAGCCACTGATCCCAGGGATGGATGCCACCGCAGTTGGACACACCACAGCACACAGCAGGGAACCACGGAACCACAACACATGCCCCCCTCATGCAGGTATGGTAGAAAAGATTTATAAAACAGGTAGCTATGTACAAATTGAACAGAGGCAGGGAAAAGGTAGGTACAGTAAAGGAAGGGGACAAGGACCAGGGACTGTACAGTGGGAGGGGGGACTGTAGGGGAAGGTGCAACAGGGAAAACAGAGGAAGAGAACTAAAACATCAGCGGTGGCCCTGTTCAGTCACCCCACCAACCCATCGTTCCCTCCACTCTGCTGCCAACATCCTCCGTATGGTGACAACCACCTCCAGGATGCTGGAGATCAGCAGTAGTGTCTGCCACATCAGACAACTCAGCATACGTTGAGGTGCTCACCGCGCAGGATGCTGGACACTTATTGCAAAGGACAGGTCAGAAGATCAGTGCAATGGCCCAAGGAACCATGCCCACCCACAGTGCGCAATGGGCAGTGGGATCACACACCTCTGGGGGGGCTCAGAACGGACACCCACAAGGGGTGGGCCAATGCCAGCCAGCAACACGGCACACCACAGCATCGCACAGAGATGGTCCCCCACTGCACAATGGCTACATGACTGCACAGTGACAGTCACATGGCACACTGCACCGGCAGCACTGCAACAACAACAGTGGCAGCTGGGCACATGCCCACCCCACCAACAGCCAGCACACATGTCCAATGGACACGCCAGAGTGGCATGCACCATGCACAGTGTGACACACACAGTTGTCATGGCACAGGCGGTCATGCCCATACCCACTCCCCACTGCCACCTCCCATGTACAGTGAGAATGATCATGACAGTGCTTACCTTCCCCCTGCAGTGCTGCTTGCACCAGTCCACCCCCATCAGGGTGCAGCGCCCGGTCACACTGTGCTGCTACCCTGGCCCACCTGTGGTCCTCCAGCCCTGGGAAAGGAAAGAAGTCAGGTGCACATCAGTACCCAACCACACCAGCTACCCCCCCCCCACAGCCCTCTGTGCACAGGGTGTGCCCCTGCCTGACATATCCACATGCCAGCATGGCCAGATGGCAATGCAAGCAACAGCTGGCAATGCCAGTCAGTGATGCACACAACGACAGTATACACCACCTCAGGGTATGCCAGGCAGTAAAGCCAGCACCACAGTACAGCACCAGGGCAGACATGCAACATGGGAACACCTACCTGGCTGTGGCACTGCACCATGCCTGACATGCTCTTGTAGCCTTCAGAGCCAGTTAGGGTCCCTTCATCTCAGGTCACCATAATGGTGCCTGCACTGCTCCACTGTTCTGGGAACATCTGTCCTCCTCTCCAGGCAGGTGGCAATGGTCTGTCACACACTTCCCCTGGCCTGCTGCAGGGGCACCTGGCTGAACAGCTGTGCACTGTAGGGCTCCACACAGATGTCGAGGTTGATCACCTCTATGTCGCTCCAGTTCTGAGCATGGCACCCCTGACCCTGCACCATGGCTATCCTAAAAATGGTAGGAATAGGAGCACTTGGCAGCCACAGGGACTGAATGCACGATGTGCGGGAGTATGCGCAGTGCCCACTCATCGCGCAGTGCTGGTTATGCACAGCAGGCACGGTCCGGTGGGGTCATGGGGTCATGGAGGCCACCCTGGGATCAGAGGTCAGCAGCCAGTGCAACGTGCACATGTGCTCGATAGGGCACAGGACACCATGCGTGACCATGCACATAGCTGACCATGTGCAGCTTGCACAGTGCTGATACATCACGCTGGTCACACGTGTTGTGTGATTGATGGCGTGACAGGGCAGCACACACATGCTCACTGCAGGCCCTCACACCACGCATGCGTGGGCATTGTGCTGTGGCTTGTTCCAGTGCAATATCATTGTGCATGGTGCAGTTTCTCAATATTCAGATGCCACATGCAAATGAGCTCATCAGCCAATGCATGGCACAGTGGGTTGCATTAGCATATTTTTAACATTGCGCTCAACCTCATTTGCATGCTTTGCACCTGAAAAGTACCATGAAACAGCACAAGCCATATACCTGCAACCATGACAGGTAAGTGGTGGATGCTGCAGCTGCACACTGGGAGCAGACAGCACTACAAGGTGGGACGGACCAGGGAGATGCTGCCACTGACACACTGTGATATCATGTTCACAGGAGGCAACATGTCAGCACAGGAGGAGGGTGAGGAGCGGGGCCTGCATGGAAGATCAGGCCAAAATTCATGAAGGGAGAGACGGATGCCCTGTTTGAGGCCTACCTCGACAGGAAGACCCTGTTGAGCGGTGCCACGGGCACACCACAGGACAGGGCTGTTGGATGGGAGGATGTGGTGACCTATGTCAACCAGCACGGCAGCCACCAGTGGTCAGCGCAGGAGTGCTGCAAGAAGGTTAGGACTGACATACGGCATATAAAGGAGAAAGTGGCAGCCATCAGAGTGTCCTATAATGCCACCAGAGGAAGGCCAGTGGATGTACTCTCATTGATCTCATTGACACCAACAGAGGAGTTGGTGGCAGCCACCATCTGCTGCACTTTAGTGGAGGTTGTGCCTGGAGGAGGCTTCCAGATGGGTGGAAGCCCATCACTGCATGGTATGTATGTCAGCCATGTACAGCTGGTGGCCTGGAGGGTGAGTACATGGGTGTGCTGTCTTGCGTGTGACTGACTTGCATGTCATGTGCATGTGTGAGCACCCACACACATGCCATGCTGCCGGACACATGCAGCAGCAGTGTAGGGGGGGTACATGTGGGCAATGCAGCACTGACATGAAATACTTCTCTTGCAGCACCAGCATGCCTCCGTGCAGAGGATAGGGTGTTGGCAGCAGCAGTGGCACCTGTGGACAATGGCATGGCCCCTGGAGGATGAACCATCCACATCCACCGGCATTCGGGTGCCTGACAGGCCACAGATCAGCACCGTGGTGCCTCTGGGTGTCCTTGGCCTAGGGTCCGACAAGGCCCTGGATGTGTTCCTGCAGGATGCCAGCCTTGGTGTCCTGTGTGCAGAGACACAGATTGGGGCGGGGTCCGACTCTGATGCTGACTTCACACACATCCTGGACAGCATGGGTGACGTTGAGTGTGAGTCACCCCTGCTGGCATCACAGGTTGTCACTGCGCCCGGCACAATACCAGCAGAGACACAGCTGCCTGCCACCACTGTGGGTGCAGCAGTGTGCATTGCCACAGATGTGCCATGTGTTGATGGTGGTGCATCCGTGCAGGTGCATGGCGCTGTACAGCAGCCAGATGGGTGATGGCAGCAGGCTGTGGGTGCCACCAGGTAGCCAGCCACAGGGTCTGCCGCCGGTGTGCCTGTTGTACCCATTCCCCCTGCAGACCCCACTGTGTAGTGTCCACCAGAGAGAGGGACCGTGCAATGTGGCAGGTTACCTCCAGATGTTCAGCATCCTGCCCAGGAGCCGCAGGATGAGGACCGTCTGGCTGAGCACACCCAGCTACTATGAGCGTCCATTCAGCAGAAGGTGCTGCTTGCCACTGGGGTGCATGCACTGCATGCAGAGGTGCACCAGCTAGCCAAGCAGTAGGATGGGGCATTGCGCAGACCCTGGAAGGGATGCAGTGCCTGCAGAAGGCCATGACTGCGGCCTTGGATTGCATTGCCAGTGCAATTGTAGATGACTTTGTGTTGCTGGCTGCCACAGGGCGTGGCCGTGTACAGGAGACCCTCCCGCAGTGTGCTGTCCACCCCATGAACCCGGCAGCGGGTGATCCCAACATGGTGGATGCCAGGCTTGAATGTAGGCATCCCAGGTACGCCCAGGGCTGGCCTGTTTGGGTGCCTGCACACCCCTGCGAGGACATGGCTGTGGTCCCATGATTCCACCCCTGGGAGGCTGTTGGACACCACTCCAGCTGATACGCAGCCTGTGGCTACTGATCAGTCCCAGCATGGCTGCCCCATGGCCGTGGTGGCCATGGTACAGTGCAGCTGCCCTGATCTGCATGCTGCCCTGATCGTAGTCTGCATCTGATGCCTGTGCACACATGGGTGGTATGTGTACACCATACCAATGGTGGCATGCCTATATGTTGTGCCACACGCTGTCTGTGTGTGTGCATGCCATGCCCATGGACTATGTGGTGTGGGTGTGATGAGGGCAGTCTAGCACCGGTTATGCCTGTGCACCGGTGCCATATGTCTCATCCACGCCATATTCCAATGCTTGGGTGGGTGGGTGCGTGTGTGTGTTTGTGTGTGTGTGTGTGTGTTGCTGTTGTTGGTTGTGTGCCCTGACTCCCCTACCCCTGGATCACACCTCTGTGTGTGCTTGCCCCTCACCATGCATGTCCCTGCATGTGTGGTGTACTTGTCTGTGTGGCCCATGCATGTGCACTGCACCACCTACCTGCATTTGCCAAAGTGTTCTTGTGTGACAGTGTCGTGGTGGCGTTGTGCCTGTAGCTGGAGTCAGGGGTCCCTCTGCCCAGGTGGTGGCTGCCCACCACCCTCCGGACCATTGTCTCCATTGTCCTCACTACTGTTGCCCTCATCTGCCTCGACAGCTATCCCACGGTCAATGGCCATGTTGTGCAGTATGCAGCATGCCAGGAATAGGCCACAGCCTTTCAAAGGGCTGTATTTTAAGGCAAAGTCCGACTTGTCTAGGCAACAGAATCATGCCTTCAGCATGCCAAAGGTGCACTCCATGATGTTGCGCATGCCTTGTTGTACTGTTCTTCTGCTGGGGACGATGGTCACCTGTAGGTGGTGAGCAGCCAGTGCTTCATCAGGTACGCACTGTCATCTGTGTGGAGAATGACATGGTCATCCCTATGCTATTCTGTGCTGCACCCCTTGCCTGTTCCTGGCACCCACACCACCATGCACACCCGGCCCACCCCTATCCGCAGCTCTGCTATGCCCATCGCCCCTTGCCCATGCCATACTCACCCACTAGGTGGTCGTCAGGATGTTCCCATGTTCAAACCTGTGGCACAGTGCAGAGATGTGCCAGATAAATGCTTCATGTGCACTCTCAGGGTGTGTGGCACAGACATTGATGATGCGCCCTGTGGCATCGCACACCACCTTGCAGATGATACTCGGGCTTCCCTTCCTGTTGATGTAAGCCATTCCCTTGGGGCTAGGTGGCATATAGATGCCCATGTGGGTGCAATCAATGGTTCCAATCACACCAGGCATGTGTGCCACCCTGTGGAAGTCCTGCATGTTTACTGTATGCTCCACCTGTGTGCAGGGGAAACAGATGAATTCCAAAGCACGTGGCAGCAGGGCATTGAGGAACTGTATGAGGAGGTGGGACGTGGCCAACTGGGTGATGCCCGTGGTGTCTCCTGTTGGTCACTGGAAGGTGCCCGTTGTGAGCAGGCACATAATGGCAGTCGCCTTGGTCTCCACGGACATGGCGTGTCTCCATCTGGTGGGTGTCTGCATCTCCTCACTGCACAGCTCACAGAGCTGCCTCAGAATGGCCCCATTCAGGCAGTACTGGCCCACGATCTCTGTGTCCTTATAGTTCTCAAAGGTGATGCGGGCACGGTATCACCTGTGTTGGGCATACCACCGAAGGGCCCTTCATCAGCCACGTAGCTGTTCCTCCTGCCTTCTCACACCCCTGATTACTGCCTCCATCCAGAACATGCACTCTCCATCACTCCTTCAGTCCAGTGTCCCCCTGGGCAGTTTGCTGCTGTCTGTGTGCCACACTGGTACACTGTGTTTCTGTGTGTGTGTGTGTGTGTGTTTGTGTGTGTGTGTCTCTCTCTCTCTCTGCCCCTTTCTCCCTCCCTCTCCCTTGTCACCTCTCTGTCTCTCTCCCTCTGTGTCTGTTCTTGTGTCTTTCTGTCTCTCTCTCTCTCTCTCTCTCTCTCTCTCTCTCTATCTCTCCCTCTCACTCTCGCGCAGCTGCTGTCTGTGTGTTTGTGCCCTGTTTTTATAGGAACAAGTCTGGTGGGTGCATCTTCAATTTGCTCCACAATTGCGCCATGGCTTCACGGTTGAATATACCATTGCGCTGCATATTCATGGGACCACCTCCTGCACTTGCGCGGCATATATTATAGTTGCGCATTCGCACAGTGGGTTTTGCACTGAGCCATGGCTCTCGCTGAATATCGCTCCTTGGCACATTTCTATACTTGCACTGGTGCAACTCAATTGCGCAGCTCTGAATATCCAGGCCTAAGACAACAGTCTACTGTATATATTTTAATTTCCCATAATATCATATGTTAGCTCCTCCTCAAAAATAGTAATACAACAAGATTAAATATAGGTATCACAAAAATGGGTGCTTTAACTGGTTCACCATGTAAACAAGTAATTAAATGCAATTCTGTTGACAACTTGATGAAGTTAGATGAAGGTGGTGCAAGAGAAAAAATAACTGACTCTCAGATTTTAAAATCCTATTAAGAAGTGTAGGGATTTCATACATGTCAACAAATGTTATGATATGTGGTTCAGGCAAGTCATATGGTCTGCAGAAAATAGTTATTGGTCATCTGATCATCCTCAACCTATCAGGTTTCAAAGCTTTCATGGTCTATTTTATAACAGCACAAGGAGCAGCTACCAGGCTTCTGAGACTTCTTGTGTTTCTTAAAAAAATGTTGCGATGCTGTCCACTCTTCAGTCATGTTGGCATCCATGCTCCTAATTTTTTTCCATCCATCACCCTTTTTCCTGCTTTTGCTTCCCTACTCCCTTTTTTCTGATGCTGTTCTTTCTGCCTCTGTGTCTCTTCACTTTCTGCTGTGACTGTCACTGCACTCAGTTGTTCTTTCTGTGCCTGCACTGCTGTCCCTCTGTTACAGCTGAGCTACTGTATCAATGTGTGCCCCTGCTTCTGCCTGTACTACAAAGTGTGCCTGCCAACTGGTTGACTTTTATTTATTTATTTGGTTAAATGAAAATTGGTAACCGGGAAAAGCACACTGAGTCAAGGCTCGTTTCCAGGTGCATTCCGGGGGAGGGGGGGTTACAAGCTAGCAAATACAATAAAATTGATGCATTCCATACAAATAAAGTGCAAACAAATGTAGTGCAATATGGCAAAAGTGCAAAATAACAAAAGTGGGTGTCTGGGTCATGACACGCTCTACATCCTAAAATACAATCTAACAACTGGTTGAACATAGCGCAATGAAATTAGAAGGCATTAAACTGACCCCTGAGAGGGAGTCTGAACTGGGAAGGGGAGTGGAACAAAGGGCAGGTCAGGTAGGGAACTGACAGTTTCAGCAAGAGGCAGGCAGGAATTTAAGCTGGTGCTTAAGAGAAGCTGGGGCGGGTGAGAGATGGATGGAAGAGGGGACGATGTTCCAGTGGGAAGGGAGGAAATAGGAAAAGGCTGACTGCCCAGCAGAGAAGTGAGGGTTTGGGAGGGAGAATGTGCAGGGGTGCCTGGCAGGGCCAGCATCAGCACCCGGGCCACCCGTGCAATTGCCCAGGGCCCCGACATGAGAGAGTGGGCCCACAGGGGGCTCAAAAAGATAAAATAGTACTCCCCGAGGTGTGCAGACTGTGCTGGCATCCTGCCTTTTTCACTCCAAGTCAACCACTGCCTCCCTGATGGTGAAGCTATGACATTTAGCATTCACTGAATCACTGCTGCTGCCGAGCAAGCCGAGAAAGTAACAAATGGATTGATCCCCCTGCCCCCTTAAGGCTGCCTGTGTGAGGTTACGATGTGAGCCCAGCCCTGCTTGTTGACTGACAGTGCCCTGATCCATTGTGTTCCATGGGATGTGGTGTAGGATGTGCAGGGGCCAATTGCTGGAGTGGAGTGTGGTGGAGGGGTGGACCTGAGAGCCACGGCCCTACCATCTGCCAGCCAGATTTAGCTTAGCTGCCTGTGTCATTGTGTGGTTGTGAAGAGGCACAGGTGCCAAACCAAGGTGGAAGTTCAAACTAGAGTGCCGGTGCAGTGAGGTAGAGTGGTGGCAGAGCAGAGCACTGGCTGGTCAGGTGGGCAGGACTGAGTTTAGAGCAATTAGGAGGGTTTGGGTTGTCTGTGCATGCAAAGTCGTCACATCATTGAACCAGTGGAGCTCTAATGGCACCAGAGACACTGGACAGTCCAGGATGAGCCAACTGTGAGCAATGGATGTTGTCTGACTGACAGTCTTGGATGACGCTCCCTGCTCCCCTCATGAGAGTTGAGACCCTGACCCACACTGCTGTGCACCAGTGCACACCAGGAAATTACAGAGTCCTTTTATCTCCCTCCCGTTCATTGGGAAGCTGAGTTGTGTTGTGTTGTTCTGACTGACTCCTTGGCTTAGCTAAGAGAGGGAGCATACTCCCCTGCCCTGTAGCTGTGTTTGGTTTGGGATTTATTAGAGATACAGACAAGTAGCCCCAGGAGGGGGGGGGAGGCTCAGCCTGGCATGAGTGACTCAGCCTGCTGGATTGGTTGGTGTGGATTAGAATTCTTTCTCTCTGAAATTTTGAATCTGAATTGTCTTCTTCTTGATAGCTCAAGTCACTGCTGTGTGGAGAGGAGAGAGTCGCTGCTGTGCTGTGATTGATTGATTGGTGATGGACGGTTGGCATTGAGTCCTGTATTGGGAGGGGGCGGGGGCTTCATGTCGGGACATTAGTTGCTACTGTACTTATAGTTAAATTCGGCATTGTGTAAATCCTGATTCCTCTTTTGGAAGGGGTGGGTGATGGTGATACTTGCATCTATAACAGACTCTGCCAAGTCGGATGTTTTTTGTTTTGTTTTTTCTTACACAGACAGGTGGGTCTCAGCAGGATATCATTAGAGGTCCATTGTCCAGGGCCCACAAAAACCTGATGCCAGCCCCGAAAGAAGCGTAGATCTGTTGCATGAACCCTTATGCGAATTTTATGTTCAATTTTGTCTCATATACTGTATGTGTTTCCAGGGTAGGCAGAGGCTCACTTTTCTTATCCTTTTTAACTTTGACTTTATCTATATCTATGTTGACTTATATTTTTGTTTTTGTAAAGGCGTTTTAGCCACATGATAAACATTTTGATTGATTGATATATACTTATGTAAAGAGTAAAAAGATGACAATAGCCTTTTAAAAACTTTCACTTAACATGAACATGTAATGACTGAGAACTGTACAATCAATTAAAAGTATTGCCATTAATTTAGTGCCATAGTTCATTTGTCTGGTAGCCCCCACTACCCCTAACCCTTGAAATAACCATACAAACTCAGATCTTGGAGGAAATGGCTGCAGCCATGCATTTATTGTTGTAACAAATACCTTTTCAGAGCACTGTGCACAGCTGGGAGGTTACACAGTTTCTTCAAGCATCCCACACCTGCTCTCAATCCTGGGACAGCCTTGGGGTGTACTTGAAGGGCTGATGTAGCTCCTGGGGAGGTCTTGTGGCCAAGGCTCCTGAGGCCACCCCTCCGTCCGTTGCCGCTGTTCTTCCAGGATAACCTAATGAGGGTGGATCATGACCCCCCCCCCATCCAGGTCCAGATCCTGCAGTCCCTTGGCCTCATGCCAACCAGAGGTGATGAGCCCTTCAGAAGAATTTAAATCATCCCCCCTTCTTCCCCATGAAACCTCAGTCTGCAATCCTCCCAAGCCACCACAGGATAGACCCAGTCCAATCCCCCAAGCCACTTTCTTTAACTGTTCCTCCAAGAACTGCATAATTGAACTTAATAATATATCTATTTCATTTTGCAGAGTTTATTTGAAACGTTTCACGAGAACAGGCATACTGAGCTCCATCAGCTCATTTCCAGATGTGTACTGAGTGGAAGGGGTCAAGGTAAGTACACTTAATTTTTACAACAGAGTAGGGCTTCATACAGCAATTAAATACCTATAATAAAGCTATGTACAGTATGTGGTTATGTAAGGTAACAAGCATAAAACAAATAAATATTGAGCACATGGTGAGGTACGGGCAGCAAGCCCAATCGCAAATGTGAGGCGGGGGAGCAATAATAAGAAAATAGATAGGAGAGGAAAGAAGAAGAGAAGAGGAGGGGGGGTTGAAAAGGAGAAGATCGAGTAAAGTAGAGGTGGAGAGCCAAACCATCAACCCTCAGAGATGTGGACCCCACAAGGGCCAGAAATGACTAGACGTATACCCAGCATACACTGGGTTCCTGGCCTGCAATGAAGGAGGGGAGCAAGTGGAGTGGAATGGAGGTGGGAGTGGTGGAAACGAGAAAATGGTGTGGATTGAGATAGGAAAGGAGGAGTATGAGAAAAGGAGGAGAAAAGGGGTAAAATAAGAGGAGAGGTATACTATTGTCCCTCGGGGTGAGAACCCCACAAGGGCCGGTCTCAACTGGGTGCACACCCTCCCTCTGAGGTGGAAACCCCACAAGGGCCGGACATGACTGGGTGCCGGCCTGGCGCAGTTCAAGATTGGTTCCCAGGCCAGTACTGAAAACAGGGTAGCGGTGGGGCAAGGCAGTAGAGGAAAAGTGGGCAAAGGTGAAGCGGAGGGAAGGAGGGAGGGAGGGAGGAAATGAATCAGGAAAAGGGGAGAGCAAATGAGTCAGGGGGAGAGAATTACTAGAATTAAGAGTTGGAGAATGACAGAGTGGAGTTTGAGGGAAGGCAGTGGGACACAAACAGTGGAGGTCAGTTGCAGTTACATGAGGGGGAGATGAAGTTAGGCAGCAGGGAGGCTAGAAAGTGGGGGGAGGAGGTGGAGCAAATTGGGCATGGAGTTCCAGAGCTTCTGGATTCAGAATGAGAAAGCAGCCGGGCCAGCTCAGGAGGTCCTAGTGGGGAGAGAAAGGGAGCAGAGGTGGGAGTTGTGAAGAGCATAGCAGTTAGGATGGGGCTGGGAAAGGGAAGAGGAGAGGTAAGAAGGGAGGAAACCAAACCAGTATTTAGCAATAAAAAAGGGGCAGTGGGCCAGATGTCTGGCTTCAAGGGAAGGAAATGAGAGAACGGTATAAAGAGTGCAGTGGTGACTAACAGATAGAATAGAATAATTTGAATTGTTTTGAGTCCTATATATTTCTTAAATTTAGATGTACTGGAGTGCATTTCATTTGTTTGTGAAGGTATTTTTAGGGACAATGCCAGCATGTTGAGTGGGTGGGGACAGATTGGTAGGGGAAGGGATAGAAAGCAAATAAGGGAGAGCAGGTAATGGAAATGATGATGAATGGCAGGGCTTTGGAAGAGCAGAGATCAGCGACAGGGAGAGAGTAAGTGACAATATAACTATATGCAAAATGCCTTTCAAAAGCAGTGGTCTCATAATAACTTAACTTATAATAGTTCCTCTGATGAATGAACCCACTGATTATACACTTGTGAGCAGTAACCCACCACATGATGTGCAAATACTGCTCCGTAATACCAGTGGCTCAACTGCAGTTAAGGAGGATTATGTAAGCATGCCTCTGTCCAATAACCTTTCTTTATATAAAAAAACCAAGTCATATGCACCGATGTTATACTGGCTACCCCACCTCTCTAATACCCTGCCACCCTTAAAGGGTAACTACAAAACTGGGAATACCAAGGCTGCAAAATTTAAGGTACGGGGTCGTAATGTCGAAAGACATTATGCTGCATGGCTAAATCGTGCTGCCAATACAGCATGATTTATGCCAAGCAGCATAACTTTTTGTTCTGTAGGGGGCTCCCCCCACACCACCTGTTATGGGGCCTGTGCCCCCCAGACTCCCCCTACTAAAGATTCTTAACTCCAGAGGGGGGGGTCCAACTCGGGGAGTGCACAAAGACCGAAAAAAAAAAAATTCTTGGACCGGGAATCAAACCTGGTCCCAGACGCAGTGCCTGGGTTCCTGCTGCTGTGGCTCTGTCCAGTGAACCATGACAGCTGCTCGGTGGAACCCACTTCCAGCAGAAGTCTTATCCTCTGCCTGGGAGTGTGTAAATGGTACAGTACCACCTACAGCAGTGTATGCGGTATTGTACTATTCGCTGTCCTAGACAGCGCTATTACGAGTAAGGTATAATGTCGTATGCTATTAAGCGTACGACATTATGACACGGTAGGAAAATTTAAGATACTTATGATTAATCTCCTATGCTGCACACTGATGCTTCTATTACTCTCTGGCAATATTCATCCCAATCCTGGCCCCACTGGGCTGAATCATGTCTGTAAATCTAGCAATGGAGTGCTAAAACTGGCCTTCATCGACATCTGTAGTCTCTTACCAAAGATTGACCAGCTTCAAGCCTGGGTCTGCCTACATAATCCAGATGTTCTTTCTCTTGCAGAAACATGGCTCACCCTCAAAATCCCTGACTCAGCCCTTTCTCTTAATGGTTACACTCTTTCCAGGCCGGACAGAATTGGTAAAAGAGGTGGAGGCTGCCTTGTCTACTTAAGAGACACTCTCCGGGGCCACGCACTCCAACAAATAGACACAGCTAAAGAGGCACAGATCTTAGCCATTAGAATACTACTTGGCAACCATAACAAATCACTAACCATACTAACGGTGTATATACCCCCTAGAGAACATCTCTGCAACTACAACAAGGTCATCGAATACATTAAAGACCTGCACCACAACTGGGAGGTTATACTGTAATTCTAGGTGAGTTTAATATAAATTGGCTATTCCAAGATACAGCAGCCACCTACAATGATACCCTGGCCAGATTAGGCATCTCTCAATTGGTGAATGTTCCAACAAGGATCAACTACAGTACTGGAACATATCCTGATCGACTGGGTCCTTACAAACCACCAAGAGAGAATCACTGGTGTCTCATTCCACCCTGACTCACTTAGTGACCATTCCCCAGTCATCTGCCATTGGTCCAATGAAACCGCAAAATCTACCCCTAACATAACTACAAGTTGGGTCCTAAGAAAAGGGCAGCTATGCACATTCAAGACCCACCTTAAGCAGCTTGACTGGTTCCCCTTCGACTCTCTACAGAATGTTGACCAGGCTCTGGACCACTTTATTCACACCTTTAATGTGGTTTGTGACATCTACGCACCCAGTAAAAAATGAAAACTGAAGGGTCCCAACAATGACTGGATCATCCAAACACTCGTTGACCACATGGCTACTAGACACCATGGTAGACTTCCAGAGGTATAGGGCAGCGAAGAATTCTTGTACCCATGAGGTCAGACTTGCCAAAGCATGACACTACAAAGATTGCCTCAGCAAAACCTGGGGGGATGGGAAAAAATTCTGGAACAACCTAAAAAAACTTACAGGAAAAGACAGTATGTCTTCCTCCACCATGCTCCTTCCTGACCGGAAAATCACACAAGATAAAAAAACAATAACGGACACTTTCAGTTCTGCCTTCTCTGATATTAGTACCATTCTGCCCCCTGAACCCCTCCCCCTTTCTATTTTAAGTAAATCACCCAATCTGAAGCAAAAAATACCTTCAGCATTCCCTAG
Source organism: Neoceratodus forsteri (assembly GCA_016271365.2). NCBI lineage: Eukaryota > Metazoa > Chordata > Ceratodontiformes > Ceratodontidae > Neoceratodus > Neoceratodus forsteri. Next base: position 649,220,043 of record CM057450.1, on the reverse strand, counting down.
GAAAAACCCAGAATAGTAATGACTCCCTTGACTTAAAAAATGATTGCACTCTCTCTTGATGAAGTTGTACCACCACTCACAAAAATACTTAACCTATACCTCATACAAGCACAGTTCCCCAAGCAGTGGAAATCCACAGTGGCTGCACCAGTATATAAAAGTGGTGATCGTGCAATCCACTCTAACTACAGGCCATATCCATCCTGCCCCGACTGACTAAGGCCCTCGAACATATTGTCTCGGACCAATTAGTTGACTATCTAAATAAGTATAACCTCCAGTGCCCCCAACAACATGGTTTTTGGAAGGCCCATAGTACCACTACAGCACTACCAGAATACTCGGACTACATCCATGAGGAACTAGATACCAGCCAAATAGTAGGGTCAAAATATATTGACCTCACAATAACATTTAACACCCTTAATCATAACAGTCTGTTAAAAAATCTGCTTGCTACCAGGCTGTCTCCAGAAACCGTTGGATGGTTTAAGAGCTATCTTGCTCACAGAATGCAGCAAGTAAAAATAAACAATACCCTCTCTGACAGCAGAACACTGTCCATTGACATTTCACAAGGCTCTATCTTGGGACCTTGCTTATTTAGCCTATTAATCAACTCTCTTCCTGGGATTTGCCCAGTCAACATTCTCCTGTACGCAGATGGCACGGCCATTTCCTCTAATAGCCCCAAGTTAAACCTGCTCAATATTAATTTTTAAGAACACTTCATGATAATTAAGAAATGGTTTTGAATAAACGAACTCCTGCTAAACTACAAAAAAAGAAAATAATGCTGTTCTCCAACCCACACAGCAAAAAAACAAAAACAAATCCAGCCAATTGACAATCCTTAACAGTGAGCACGATCTCCTAGACCAGGTAAGCACATTCAAATACCTAGGTATTACCCTTGACAGTTCCCTCTCATACTTCCACTACATAGATCATGAGATTAAAACAGTAAATACGAGAATCGGCATGCTCTATAAGCACAGCACTCCATGACAGAGGAAGCACAATCTCTGGCATTAACATCTCAGTCGTCTCTGTCATTGATTATGGTCTAACTGTGTATAGCACAGTCACCAACATTGCTCTGAAAAGGGACAGAACAGCCTTAAACAAGACCTGCAGCCTAGTCCTCAGCACAAGCAAACTAACGCATACGTGATTTGTATGCCCAGACCAAATTGCTTAACCTCTAGGGAAGGATAAAGTATCAGGTCTGCCTTTTTGGTAAACAAACCCTGCTATGCCTAACCCCACAAGCCATTCGGAAGCTCCTCAAACCCAAGTTAAACCCACACCAAACTAGAGGAAAGGTAAGACATGCCATACACATGCCCTTGCATCATACAGCACTAGCCCAATGATCCTTCACATATAAGGCCCCCTCTTTGGCTCAATGAACTTCCTTCTGCAATAGCAAATGCACCAAAGCTTGGAGCATTAAACAAAAAACTACTACGATAACTAACTACCCTATGTGTATGTGACTGCATAAGCTAACTCCCATCCCTCCTCACTCTGACCCAGAGCCACTCTGTCCCTCTACTCCCCGAGCTTGCCACCTTGTCCCCTTCTCCAATCTCCCCCCTCACTACTCCCTCACTTGTTCACCTTTGCTCCCCATTCCATCACTTGTTCACCTTCGCTGTCCCACCAACCCCTCACCCTGTTGTACCCCTTTCTCCTTCTGCTCTCCACTCCTCCCCCCCCACCCAACTCTCTATCTTCATATTTACTTCTTCTCACCTCTTGAAAAGGCTAACCGCTGGCTGCACTCATCTCCTCACCCCTTTGCTTAGTAGGCACCCACCGAAACATAGTTGCATACTATAGCTAGCAAATCCTCACACTTTTGTAAAATAAAATGTATATATTCTATGTATTCTATGTACAGTAGTTTAGCAACTTTATTCTTCATGTATATTCCTCATGTCTTTGTTGTACCTGTATTGTACTCTTTTGGACGTAAAACCTTTGTAAATGAGCTCCAAGCTCAAAGGTTGTAATTCCAAGAGAATTAATAAATCAATAATCTCAGAACTACAAATATACATCAAGAATGGGAGGATGTTGAGGGGGTCAGAGCTGAGGTAGAAGAGAGGTGGAAAGCAAGTGCTGAGACTAGTTCATGTGTAGTGGCAATAGTAGCATTTTAGGGCAGCAGGTAGAGGAAGAGGAGGGAAAACACACAGAGGAAGTGGAACACAGAAGGTAATGTGAAGTAATACTGAAAGCAGTAGGAGAGGGGCAGAGATGGTAGGGAGAGAGAGGAAGTGGAGTAGAACAGGTACCTTAAAGTATGGGAAGTGGCATGAAGTGGGAGAGAGGAACCAGGGATGGGTAAAGAGAGCAACTGCTGGAGAGCGTTTGATGTATACGGAGAATGGCAGTATGTCGGGATGCTAAGAGATGGGGAGGGGGACAAGACGGGGGACTGAGGCAGTGCCACACGACTGCTAAAGTATACAGAGAATGGCAGTGATTTGGTGGGGACAGATCAGCATATGTATAAGAAATAAAAACGAAGTAAACATGTAATTTGCAAGAATGTCAGTAGCATTTGTACAATCAGGAGCTCAGTGAGAATGTATATGATGGCGCATGAGATAGTCAAAAAGCAGAATTGTGCACTTCAATGGTCACGTACTTGAAATAGACATTATTTTTAAAATAATCAGACTGTATCCTATGAGAGGTATGCAATAGTATTATTAGTAAAAGTGGATTATACATGCATACATATAGGATGTGTACAGTATGTAGAAACGTTGGTGGTGTTATGGTGATTATGTTCAATAACAACCATGGCAAGAATTAAATTAGTTGTATTAGGACTAAATCATTGAAATGATGCAAATTGTATTAAAACTGCATACTACTGCATTGCAAATTTGTTCTGGTCCGTATCATGCAAGTTCAAGACAAGCATTGCATTAAGGAAGATAATGACAAATGGAGGAGGAGGAGATGGGGGGGGATTAGCTGGAGAGATGTGGTGACCAGAAATAAAAACTGAAATACATGCACCTCTTATTGGTTTTTGTCTTTGTTAATTAAAATTAATAGTGGAACAGGAGTTGCAGGCAGAGTAATAACTAATAAGCAAGATTAGCTTAGCTTTCTTAATAGGATAAAAAAGTGTAGGGTATGTACAGTGTTCCATAAACAGAAAAAGAACAGATAAATAGAATAAATGAAGACAGTTTTAAACGGAAATGCACCACATGACAACAAATTAATTAGATCAGCATGAGAATGGTAGGTAGAAATGAAAGCAGGTGTATCTAAAGACAGCAAGTATGAGGTGGTGCTGTATTGGGAAGGGTACAAGGGAAATGGAATGAAAACAGTAGAAATGTGATATTAATATTGCAATCTCCCATCGGTGCAGTAGTAGCAGTACCGCTTGTGACACTAGTGATGTGTTCAGGAAAGAGCGTGGGACACCAAGGGCCGACTGCGGGGCGGGGGGGGATCAAGCATCCAGGAGGACACTCTCCTCTTTCAGACAGTGAGGGTCACTAACTCCACTGCTTCACTGCCACCTGGATGACCACATATGGTAGTGCAGTCAGAGAAGGATACTGGGAGGGAAGGACGCAGGTGGGTGCCGCATACTATGCACAGTCACGTGTGTGCATATACGCACACCCGATGCCAATGTCCAAGAGGGAGGGGACCCAGAAAACACGGAAACACAGGCTCCGACAGGATGAATACCGGCTCCTTGCGGGCCCCTCATCAGTGACATGGCACTCCTCCATCTGGTACCTGGTCTGTGTAGTGACAGGATCGGCCTGCCACTCCCCTAGCTCATAGCTTCCAGGGTAGGGGATAGACAAAGTGGAAGATGAAGTGGATGGCAAGCCCATAAGAAGCAGGGTCATGGGGCTGGGGGACCCTGTACAAAGGAGGGCCAGGGTCCCAGAGGGGGGTAGAAAAAAATATATATTGCAAAAAACAGTATTAACCATGGAATAAAAGGAGAAAAGGAGAGCACACCTGTCCTCTTAAGGTGTCGCTATATAAAATCGAAATAATAAACTATTTATTGGTGCAAGGAAAGTGGCCACAACAGCAACTACATATCGCCACATGAAGTAGCTTCCTCAGGGAATTGTTTAGTTATCATTTAACTTTGTCTTTCTCTCTGACTCCTCTATCATTCCATTTGTCCCCTTTTTTGTTTCTCACCATCTTTGTCTCCTCTTTGTTTCTCTCTCTCATTTTTATGTTTTCTTGCGCACATGCACAAGAAACATTATGTGACAGCTTAGTAGAGAAGCGGGTTGTGGAGGCGCGGCAGTGTTACAGCCAAGGGAGGCACTGCATTTGGGGGCTTGGCACTGGTGGAACAATGGAGGCACAGTGTGCTGATGACACTGGTCTCCAAAAAGTGCACCAAGCTGTAACGTTTTCGCCGCAGCAATCGGAGCCACCTCATCATTGCAGCATCAGTCATTGTGCTGCAATGAGGGAGCGACTCGTCATTACAGGGAGGCCCGTTAGCTAGCCTAATACTGTTTGTGAATATGGTGGGCAGCTTGCTGCCACGTTCATAAACAATATTAGGCAGCCTCCCATGCTGAGGGGGTGCCCAATCCCACTCGGCAGCATGTGCCCCCCCAAATGGTCTTTGTTGGCCGACGGGGGCCCCAATCTCTGCCGGCTTCAGTGCCACAATGTTTATGTAGCTGACGGGGGAGCCTACTCCCCATTGGAAAGATGTAACCCCCCACCCGCTGCTGTTGTCTGCCAATGGGGGAATCCGCTCCCTGTCGGCATGATGTAAACTCCCCCCCGGTTTTGTTGCCTGCCGACGGGGTGCCCAATCCCGCCTGATGATCCCCCGTTTTCTTGTGCTGACGGGGTGCCCAATCCCCATTGGCTACAGCTGCCCCCCTAAAATATCCTCTTTGGCACGCTGGGAGTCCACCCCAGCATGCCAAATGCCCCCTGTAAATTGAAAACCGCCCCGCGTTGTCTTTTTTATTTCCTGTAAAGGAAAACGGTCCCTCACGGTCTGACAGACCTCCCACAACCCGCACCCACCCACTGTGCACCCTGCCTCCCCAACCCCCTCACCCCATACTTACCTCTGGAGTCCAGCGCGATGATCTTCGGTGGACCGGGAACATGTCTGCACTCTTCAAAGCTGACCGCGAACCGAGGAAATGCCAGTAAGCTGTATAATGTAATAAATAGGGGGTTTTCAACTTTGCTGCATATCTCAGGCATTTTTTGGAATGTTGTCACCAAATTTTCAACGTAGTTTTTTTGGGAACCCCACCCTCATGAATTCTGTTACTGTCACGGCGTTAATCAGGCCCAAAGGGTGATTTCGCGGTCACTGCACGAAATCACCTTTTGGGACTGATTAACAAAATGACAGTGCTAGTGTTCATAAGGTGGGCTCTCAAAAAGCCTATGTTGCAAATTTGGTGAAAAAATTCCTAAAAATGACTGTTTTACGAGCGTGCATTGCGCAGTTCCTACGCACGCTCATAAGTTCGCAAATTTGTAACATTTGCACTCCAAATTTTCAACATTACCATTTTATCACACCTACTTATGAGCAGTACAACTGTCATTTTTCACATCTCGCCCAAAATGTGTTTCTGCGCATGTAGTGCACAATGGCGCAGTCGGTGTGCGAAATCAATGTTTGGGACAGATTAAGAAAACCAGTGACACTGTTCATGAGCAGAGGTCTTACAATAGCTATGTTGAAAATTTGGTAAAAAAATTTCTAAAAAATGATTGTTTTACGAGCGTGCGTTGCGCAGTTCCTACACACGCTCGTAAGTGCGTGAATTTTTAATATTTGCAATCCAGAATTTCAACAATGCCATTTTACCACACCTACTTACGAGCAGTATAGCTTTAATTAAGCAATAATGCACAACAGGGTGTGTGTTGTGCTGGGATAACGTCACGCCTGGGGTGATTGGGCACAAGGCCGCAGGCCGAGTGTGACTAATCATCCCAGAAGTGACGTTATCCCAGCACAGCACACACCCTGGAGTGCATTATTGCTATTATACAATGGCTCGTTTGTAAAATAAACAAAAAAATGATGAAAAACTACATTTAAAGTAGATTTTTCTGTCATTTTTGGAATGGGTAGGGTTACTTCAAGCAAAAGTAGTGCCCATTTAGCCAGCAGGTGGAGCTAATGTGTTTTTTGAGCAGCTGTGCAGTCCCCATAACAACGTTTCAACCTTTGTCAGTGGTGCCACTCTTTGTTAATATGACCTATTGCCTCATTATGTATCTTGTCTTTGTTTTTTTTCATCATTTTCATCTGTTTTTCTGTGACCTTTTATTTTTTTATCACAGTTCTTCTGCTGGAGTATCGGGACTGCCCCCCCCCCCCCAACCACGGTGTTGTGTGGATGTCTGAAACCGAAGGAAAGGAGGTAGGGAGAATATTTCTTAAGTGCATTTATGGTACATCTAAAAAAAATAACAAATAGAAAAAAAAAGTGAGCGAGTGAAGCTAACAGCAACGCGGTCTGTGTAAAGACTCGCTTGTGCTCTCATCTCGCTCGGTGTGAATCCTATGGTTATTGTGGTTTTAGCTGCATGTTTCTTTTCTTGAATAAGAGAAGGTTATTGTTGTTTTTTGTTTGTGCGGGGGGGTTTCGGGACATGGTAGGTGGCTGGCGGCTGCAGAGTGAGTGAAGTGGGGTGCAGAGCAGGAAGTACTGAAGCATGGTGCGTGCAGTGATTTTTAGTTAATGCTGTCTTTTTGTGTGCTGGGACTAGACCTTGATGTTGTACTGGGATAACATCACAGGTCCAGTCCCAGACTGACCAATCAGAGGTCAGCATTTTTTCTTGCCATTGTATAATTTTGCACATCTCGCCCAAAATGTGTTTCTGCACATGTAGCGCACAGTGGCGCAGTTGGTGTGCGAAATCAATGTTTGGGACAGATTAAGAAAATCACAGTGACACTGTTCATTAGCAGAGGTCCTAAAATGTCTATGTTGAAAATTTGGTGAGAAAAGTTCATAAAACGACTGTGTTACAAGCGTGCATTGCGCAGTTTCTATGCACACTCGTGCCTTCGCACATTTGCAATATTTTTACTCCAGATTGCCAACACTGCCATTTGCCTGCACCTCCTTATAAACAGTACAGATGCCATTTTTCACATCCCGGCCCAAATGTGTTTTTGCACTTCTGGCGCAGACAAGCGCGGTCATTGTGGGAAATCCATGTTCAGGACACATTAGGAAAATTACACTGACACTGTTCATTAGCAGAGGTCCTAAAATGGCTATGTTGAAAATTTGGTGACAAAAGTCCATAAACTAACTGTGTTGCATTGTGCAGTTTCCATGCACGCTCGTAACTTCGCACATCTGCAATATTTTCATGCCATATTTTAAACATTGCCATTTTTCCATACCTCTTTATAAACAGTACAGCAGTCATTTTTCACATCACTGTGGGACATCACTGTTTAGGAGATAGTACAAAAATCACAGTGACACTGTTCATTAGCAGAGGTTCTAAAATGCGTATGTTGAACATTTGGTGATGAAAGTCCATAAAATGACTGTTACAAGTGTGTGTTGCGCAGTTTCCACACATGCTTATATCTTTGCACATTTGTAATATTTTCACTCCAGATTTTCCCACACCTCTTTATGAACAGTACAGCTGTCATTTTTCACATCCTGGTTGAAATGTGTTTTTGCAGTTCCGGAGTAGAATACCGTGGTTGCTGTGGGAAATCAGTGTTCAGGACACAGTAATAAAATCACAGTGACACTGTTCATGACCACAGGTCATTAAATGCCTATGTTGAAAATCTGGTGATGAAACTCCATAAAAGGACTGTGTTACGCGCATGCGTTGTGCGGTTTCCACATATGCTTGGATGTGCAAGCATTTTTAATATTCCCACTACACATTTTCAACATTGCCATCTCTTCATACCTCCCTATGGATGGTACAGCTGTCATTCTTCACATCCTGCCCAATCTGTGTTTTCGTATATGTGGTACAGAATGACACTGTCACTGTCGGAAGTCAGACACATTGACAAAATCACGCCGCCACTGTTCATGACAAGAGGTCCCGAATGCTTTCATAAGGTGGGGTCACAAAAAGGCTATGTTCAAAATTTGCACTGTGAATACCAACAAATGCCTGAGGCATTACGGTTTCTAACTATAATGTCCTACCCTGTACAGAGAGACAGGCATCGGGGTGTGCCTTTGGATTGCCAACTGTACTGCTCATGCCATCCCACCCCCACCCCCCAGCCACTGATAGGCATCGAGGTGTACCTTGGACTCTTCGTCCCAAGACTTCACCCCATTCTCCTATGCTGCACCCACTTCAACTTATGCCCTTATGAAAGGGGGTGATGGTAAAGCCAAATGCCCTAAGGCACAGCTCAACATGTGTCAGTGTCTGCAGAATAGCGTGAGGTGACATGGCCTGACCGTCATGGGTGATGACCCAAAACCTTACCCCAAATCCTGTCCGTCTCTACAGGATGGAGGTGGGGTTCATGTGAAGTTCAGTACTTCACTGCCATTCCTATTCTGCACCTGTCTAACTCCTGCATTTCTAATGCTAATACCAGCAAGCAAACATTCGGCATTGACAAATGCTTTGTTTATTTCTTCTATCTGTGCCTTTCTCTCTCTCTCTCTCTCTCTCCCCCCCCCTCTCTATCTGTCTCTCTCCTCTTGTATCCTCTATTTTGCTGACCTTGTCATCTACTCTTCCATGTGACTTCCCAACCCTGCCTGCCTCCTTTCTCAGCTGGAGTTATTCTTCAACATCCCAACATTGTTTTTATTTAAAAAGCAAACAAGAACGATCCCTAAGCAGTGGCACCAGCTGCTCTCTCAGTCTAGCTAGCTCTGGGAGAAGCTTTATGCTCCAGAACAGGGGCATGACTTAGAAAGTGAGCATGGAGTATAGAGTTCCTGAATCCTAGCCCTGTTCATTGTGAAGAGACTGTATGCTGCTTGTAAACAAGCATTTGTCAATACCGAACGTTCGCTTGCAGGTATTTGCAGTGGTATTTGGCACTTGGACAGGGCTTAAAAAAATCAGTGACAAAGAAGTACAAGCATTTGTCAATGCCAAATGTTGCTTGCTTCTATGTGCTGTTTAGGTATTTGGAAGTCATTGGAGTGCAAATATTGAAAATTCGCAACTTATGAGCGTGAGGAGCGGTGTCAGCATACGCTTGTAAAACAGTCATTTTAGGAATTTTTCACCAAATTTTCAACATAGCCATTTTAACACCTCTGCTCAAGAACAGTGTCACTGTGATTTTCTTAAGTGTCCATACATTGAGTTCACACACCGACTGCGCCATTGTATGCTACATGGCTGAAACACATTTTGGGCAGGATGTGAAAATGACAGCTGTACTGCTCATGAGGAGGTGTGGTAAAATGGCAATGTTGAAAATCTGGAGTGGAAATATTGAAAATTCGTCAAGCTCTCTGACGTCGCGTGGGAACTGTGCTTACACTTTCGTAAAACAGTCATTTTTAGGAATTTTTGACCAAATTTTCAACATAGGCATTTTAAGACCTCTGCTAAGAACAATTTCACTGTGATTTTCTTAATGTGTCCCATACATTGATTTCGCACACCGACTGCGCCATTGTGCGCTACATGGGCGGAAACACATTTTGGGCAGGATGTGAAAAATGACAGCTGTACTGCTCATGAGGAGGTGTGGTAAAATGGCAATGTTGAAAATCTGGAGTGAAAATATTGAAAATTTGCAAACTTAATGAGCAGTATAGGAACTGTGCAATTCATACCGTAAAACAGTCATTTTTAGGAATTTTTTCCCCAAATTTTCAACACAGCCATTTTAAGACCTCTGCTCATGAACAGTGTCACTGTGATTTTCTTAATGTGTCCCATACATTGAGTTCGCACACAGACTACGCCATTGTGCACTACATGGGTGGAAACACATTTTGGGCAGGGTGTGAAAAATGACAGCTGTACTGCTCATGAGGAGGTGTGGTAAAATGGCAATGTTGAAATTCTGGAGTGAAAATATTGAAAATTCACAAACTTACAAGCGTGAGTAGGAACTGCGCAACGCACGCTCGTAAAACAGTCATTTTTAGGAATTTGTTCACCAAATTTTCAAACTAGGCTTTTTGAGAGCCCGCCTTATGAACGCTGGCACTGTCATTTCATTAATCAGGCCCAAAAGGTGATTTCGCGCAGTGACTGGGAAATCACCCTTCGGCCCCGAATAACGCCATGACAGTGACAGAATTTATGAGAAGGGGTCTCAAAAACCCCATGTTGAAAATTTGGTGCAAAAATTCCAAAAAATGCCTAAGATATGCAACAAAGTTGAAAAAACCCCATCTAGCCCATTATATAGCTTACCGGCATTTCCTCAGTTCGCGGTCGGTTTTGAAGAGTGCAGATGTGTTCCCGGTCCAGCGATGATCGTCACGCCTAAGCTCCGAAAGTAAGTGTGGGTGAGGGGGTGTGGGGAGGCTGGAGTGCGCAGTGGGTGGGTGCGGGTTGTGGGAGGCGGGGAGACTGCGTGGGACTGTTTTTACTTCACAGGTTTTCTATAATTGTGACAGCGGGGATGTTTGCCACGCTGGGTGGGCTCCCAGCATGGCAGCAAAGATTTGGGGAGTGATGCGCTGCAAGCACACAGCGGTGGTTTTCTTTGAAGAGAAGACCACCGCTGTCACACACAGCACCGCAGCGATTGGTGCAGGACCGCCACGCCTGCTCAACGGAGCAGGGATTGCACAGGGCAGGCACACCTCCAAAGTGTCCCATTCTCTCAAGACGTTCCTTGTGCATGCGCGCAAGCGAACGTAAAAACAAACACACATTGAAGCTATAGATCTACAGACACTGAGCGAGACAACTCCCTTTGATTTGCTGAGGACCAAGATGCAAACTGCTTTTCATTGACTTTTAATGTTGCAGTGGATTTAGCGATGCTGAACATTAAAAAGCTTATTGTATTAAACAAGGTTAACCACTCCTCCCAACAAGTGCAGGGCTTAATTTGAACTCTGCTAGGCCATCCACTAGCCTGGTGCCTTACTGTTGCCGCTTTCTTTGGTTCTGAAGGACTTGGTCTGTGGCTAGGGGACTGGTGTGGGAGTGTCAGCATCTTTGGTGCAGCTGCACCTTTAAAGATTTGTAGCTCCATTTCTGTACATTTCTTTTTGGTTATTAATGCTTTTTATAGCACTGGGACCCCTTGTAAAGAAACAGACAATTCCACAAACACAGTGAAAAAATTGTGCAGCTGAGTGAGTCTTATACAAATGTAGTTTAAGTTACTGACATGACAAAGATGTCTCTAACTACAGACCTATAGCCATGCCTTCCGCACTGAGCAAAATCCTAGAAAAGCTTGTAGCCTCCCAAACCATCAACTTTCTACTTAAACACAATCTGCACTCTGGCAAACAACACGGTTTCTGCAAGGGTGGCAGCACCACCACAGCTTTATTCAGTTTCACCAATGATACTCTCTCTGCGATGGATTCGGAACGTTTTACAGGTGCAGCCTTCATTGATCTTATGAAGGCTTTTGATCTTGTAAATCACCACCTGCCCCTTGACATCCTTCATTCCATGTGCTTTTCCTCACCTGTTGTGGCTTGGTACAACAGCTATTTATCAAATAGAATTCAACTCGTTAAATTCAGCTTGGCCTTCTCCGATCCTACTACCACTAACATTGGTGTCCCCCAGAGTTCCATTCGTGGCTCCATCCTGTTCTCTATCTTTATTAATAACATTACCGTGGACCTCACTGATAGCACACACTAGAAGCACAGAAACAACGGCGTGTGCTGGTGAGGCAAAGCTACTGGAGCGACTGCTGAAAGGGCGACAGTACTGTTCTGCAGACCGACAGTACATGAGCGAAAAGGCCAGCCACACCGCTACAGCAAAGCCCCAATCTGCACAACCACAACAGACAACCCCAAAACGCCAAGCTGGCCATGAAGTGAGCACCAGAAGCGAGCAGCATGGAAGGGAACTGCCAGAAGACAGACACCCACCAGGGCACACACACGGACAGCCTCCTGGCACAGCACAACAGCTGGTGCAGACCCCCCCCAACAGCACCCACCGTATGGACTGCAGTGGCAAATCCTGTGGAGTCGCTCTTTCAACCCGCATGCCTATTCTCTGCCACTGCTACCACGGCGGGTGGCTTTTTATGTGCCCCATCAGCTGCCCTGCCTGACGCTGGATTCCAGACCCCTGTGCAGCTGTGCCCCTCCCCTCCCCACCCTGTATGCTACCACCTTGGGCTGGCTGGCTGCCCCTGTCACCCTTGTCCCTGGGCCCTTGGTACTGCACCACGATCTGCTCACCCCTGTGCCCTTCGCATGGCCAATGTCGCCTTTGTCCATTGGCCCTTGGCCCGCTCACACTTCTACACGTGCCCATGTGGCTTCACCCTCCTGAATGCGCTTTCGCCACCAGTCACCATTCCTGGCTCCTCGCCCTTCCTGTACTCTGCATCCCGTACTCGTCCATTGGTGACTCGAGCAAAAGATGTTGCCCTCATCACATAAATCTGACATCACCACTTGTTCCTCTCTACTCTATGCTGATAATCTCATCCTGTACACTAGCTCAAGAAACCTATCTGATATTAATACTAACCTGTCTTCTGTCTTCTCAAAAATCCAGACATGGCTCTCTGCGCATAGGCTTGTTCTAAATATGGGAAAAACACAAGGCATGCTCTTTGGCTCCACCTCAAAACTCAAGTCTTGCCAAGACCAGCTCAAAATATCTTGCTCTAACAGCTCCTTGATTGAGACTGTGAAGTCCTTTGAATACCTTGGGGTTTTACTAGATGAGTCCATTGATTTTGGTCTCCATATACAGACCTTCTGCAAGTCTGTTTATGCCAAACTAGGGGGTGTCTACAAAACTAGTTATGTTCTAACTCTTCCACCAGGCTGGCCATCAATAGAGGAATCTTGCTTCCAGCTCTCACCTATGGAGCTGCAGCCTACGTTAATGTGCCCAAGTCTACACTTCGCAAATGGGACATAACTTATAATAATATTTGTGGTATGTCTTATCATCCCCACATCTCAATCATTATTGCCAGCTCTACATCAACCTAAACTGGTTACACCCTTCTGCTCTTAGGTTCTATTCACTTGGTTCCCTTATGGATAGTGTTATCAGATCCCAAAATCCCCTACCTCTTGTCTCTTTGCTTATCCCTCAATCCTTCTCCTATGGCCTTTGTTCTGTTGAATGATCTCTCTCTTACATGTACCCAGATGTAAAACCACAAAGGGTTCCTGCACCTTCTGTCACGCTGCCCCCAAATTTTGGAACTCTCTCCCCTTTGCCATCTGCCACACACCTTCCCATGCCATCTTTAAAAAGGAATTCATTAAATTCCTAACCCAGCTGGTCTTCTGCATGTGCTTTAATCTTTCTTAGTTCACAATAGCTTACTGACTATCTCCTCCCACTTATCTCAAACTCCTTTACTTGTCTGTTTTCCTACCATGTTGCCTTGTGTTCATCCTAGTCTCCTATTTCTCTCCTGTTTTATCCCCTATATTTCCTTGTTAATTTGCACTTAGTTCTCGATTCCTATTCTTTTTTCTGACCTCTCATGTGCTTCTCCTCCCATCCACTGCTGTCCTGCTACTCTCACATCAAATCTTCGCTTCATTAAGCCTATGTTTGCACTTATCATTGTTTATTGTATTTTGGCTCATTTCATATGTACCTATAAACTGTATTTTACCTCAATATGCTGTAGTAATAAGGGCTGTAATAGCTGCTAAGTTAGTTTTGTTCTGCCTTTCATCGTGTACAGTGTATTTGTAATGTTCCTGATCCTGATACACCTACATTCTTGATTGCGTACTGTGTGCTTCTAATTCCTGATACTGTACTGTTTGTTTTGTACTCCTGTAATCTTCTGGGTTGTGCCTAAAAATAGTCATTCTTATGGCAAGCACACTTACCCAGTAAACAATAACTAAATAAATAAATAAACTGTCAAACTGTCAATTTTTTTACTCAAAGACTGTACTTATCTGGGAGGGGGCTTCATGCCAGTGTAATCCACCTGCAAATGGGAGTTCCCAAAAGTCTTTCAGGAGCTTGCCTGAATGCTCCAAGTCTGGGCGGTGTTCGGCGTCTGAGCTGTTTGACTGTGGTTCCAGGTGAGTGCTATTTAAGCCTCCACGTACTGTCTCTTTAAGAGCTGTCTGCTTGCAGACTTAATTAGTTTGTATGGAGGGACTGTGTGTTCTAATGCCCAAATCCTGCCCGGGCTGCTGTCAATTCACTCCGTTTCTGCCATTGCTATATGTGCAGAGGGAGCCTTGTTGAAAGATATAACTGTTTGCCAGAAATCATTTAGAGTGACTGAGAAAATGTAAGTTGTCTAACCTGTCTTCATTTCGGCACGAACTGTATCAGTGTAGCTCTTTCATTTTGGTTCTGAATAGCTGACTTGGACCAATCAGGATGATAGGGAGACGCTAAAATGGAGCCTGTGGATGAATCAGAACTTGGACTCTCAATTTTGAGTCAGCCACAAGGGGATTGTATGGGCAGTGACTCTGGGAAATGTAGTTTTAACCTTGGAGCCTCTTTCTACCAACAGAGGATGTCTTATTGTGAGTGACAGCTGAATCAGCCAACAGAATAGTGTGGAGCTAAAGGAAATGCTCTGCTCTGTGACTGGAAAGATGAGATCAGTTGTAGCAGTGAAGAGAGAAGGAGCTGTGTGCTTCTGCGGTGTGTAGTTTCTCGGGGGAAGTGCATGTGAGGCCCTGAGTTTCGGTCTGCAGTCTTTGTGAGTGCCAGTTTGGACTGAATCCAAGTTGTAAGGAGAAAGAAGCACCAGAAGTGTGGAAACCAGGCTCACCCTGTAGAAGACTGGAGAAATTGCTGAATCGCGCTCGATCTGTCAGGAACTGAAGCTGCTGTGTGTGCTCCTGGGTATCTTGCAGTAATTGCAATCGGGATCGAGGAGCAGCCTGCCTGGTATAGTACTTTCCTTTTACATTTGAATGTGCATAGTGCTTGTGGGGAATCGCTATTTCCAATCCCCTGTGCTGTGTGCTTTGTGTTGAAGCTGGAAGCAAACCCCAGCTTGTCTCAGACTAAATCAGTTTGCTATAAACTGCAGTGGGGTCTAGTCACAAGGACCTTGTCTCCATGCCCTGCTGTTTCTGACAATCCAGAAGAACATCCACCATCTGGTTCTCAGATTGGGTATTGTGTGTACAAATCAGGGTATTCCCCTGCTGCATGTTTTCAATCACAAGTGTGTCATCTAATTCTTTTTGTTTCTTTGCTTCATGGACTGAGCCATCAGGCTGCGGATTACAATTAGGTGTTGTGCATATATTTTCTTCTACAGGGCCCTATCCATCTGCACCTGCCGGCCAACCCCGGACAACCGACCTGGCTAGTCCCCCCAACCTGGGTACCCAGAGTGTGACTTTTCAGACCCTGTATGTGTGCATAGTACTGTGATTTAAAGCCACTAATTAACCTGATTTCCCCCTCCCATGTTTCTGTTCCATAAATAAATCAGATTTGTTGTTGTTAAACTTTAAACTGTCTGAAGTGTCAGTACCTTCATGCCAAGTACTGTATTGGTTTGTGTATGCTGCTTAACCTTATTTTTCAGGGGGCCCTCAGAGACGAACCTGTGACTCAGTCTCGAGGGTAAGTGGTACCATAAGAATGAACAGTGTGTACATGTGGGGTATTGGTACTGTAACTCCTGTGCATCGTGTGGGCCATTAGAGTGATTAGAAGGGGGTCTCAGTGTCCCAGAGGGCTGTGACCAAACTAGACCAACCATTACAAACCCTGACCTCTGGGTGGAGGCACCCACTATGGAACCTAGGCCCCTCAACCTGTCTGAAGTCAAGCAGGCAGGGATAATAGCCCTTGGGATAGCGCCACCTGAGGTTACACCAGAAATGTCTTAACAGAAAAACACATAGTCAAAAAATAGTAATACAGCAAGAATAAATATAGGTATCACAAAAAATAGGTGCTTAACTGGTTCGCCATGTAAGCAAATAATTAAATGCAAATGTTTTTACAGCTTGATGAAGTTAGATGATGATGGTGAGAGAAAAAAATAGCTGATTCTCAGATTTTAAAATCCTATTAAGGAGTGTAGGGATTTCATACACGTCAACAAATGTTATGATATGTGATTCAGGCAAGTCATATGGTCTGCAGAAAATAGTTATTGGTCATCTGATCATCCTCAACCTATCAGGTTTCAAAGCTTTCATGGTCTATTTTATAACAGCACAAGGAGCAGCTACCAGGCTTCTGAGACTTCTTGTGTTTCTTAAAAAAATGTTGTGATGCTGTCCACTCTTCGGTAATGTTGGCATCCGTGCTCCCAGTTTTTTTCTGTCCATCACCCTTTTTCCTGCTTTTGCTTCTCGAATCCTTTTTTTCTGATACTGTTCTTTCTGCCTCTGTGTCTCTTCACTTTCTGCTGTGACTGTCACTGCGCTCAGTTGTTCTTTCTGTGCCTGCACTGCTCTCCTCTGTGACTGCTGAGCTGCTGTATCAATGCATGCCCCTGCTTCTGCCTGTACTACAAAGTGTGCCTGCCAGCTGGTTGACTTTTATTTATTTATTTGGTTAATTGAAAATTGATAACCGGGAAAAGCACACTGAGCCAAGGCTCGTTTCCAGGTGCAACCCGGGGAGGGGGGGTACAAGCAAGCAAATACAATAAAATTGATGTATACCATACAAATAAAATGCAAACAAATGTAGTGCAATATGGCAAAAGTGCAAAATAACAAAACTTGGGTGCTTGGATCATGACGCGCCCTACATCCTGTAATACAATCTAATAACTGGTTGAACATAGTGCAATGAAATTAGGAGGCATTAAACTGACCCCTGAGAGGGGGCCTGAACTGGGGAGGGGAGAGGAAAAAAGAGCAGGTCAGGTAGGGAACTGACAGGTGCAGGAGGGAGAGGGCAGAAGTTTAAGCTAGTGCTTAAGGGATGTTGGGGTGGGTGGGAGATGGATGGAAGAGGGGATAAGGTTCCAGTGGTAGGGGAGGCAATAGGAAAAGACTGACTGCCCAGTGGAGGAGTGAGGATTTGGGAGGGAGAAGGTGCAGGGATGCCTGGAGTGAAGGGAGTAACAGGCAGATGGAATAGAAGAGATGAATGTGAATAGGTACAAGGACAGTGCCTCAGACTAGTATGTAGAGATGAAAGATGCACAGTGGTGCAGGCAATGGGAGGGAAGAGGGAGGATGGAGAGAGAGAGGAGCAGAGTGTTCTGTGATGAGTGTGAGGGTTGAATTTGTGGCAAAATGACAGAAGACATTACAGAGAGTGTCCAGTGTGGCAAGGAGAGAGGAGGGAGCACTACCGTAAACCATATCTACATAGTCAGAGACTGGTAGCACCATTTTGGTAACCAGCTCCTGGTGGACATGTGGGGTTGGGCAATCTTTATTACAGTACAGGGTACCAAGCTTGGTGTGGAGCTTGGCATGGATCGCATTGATGTGGGCAGAGAAATCAAGCCTGCTGTCAAGCCACACACTAAGATACTTGAAGGAATGAACCACTTTAAGGGGAGAACCATCCAGGGTGGTGAAGAAAGAGATGGGAGCAAACCTGGCCAGTTTCTGGCTGGATCCAAAGGTTAAGAACACTACATTCTTGGTGTTGACCCATTGTTGGTTGACCTGAAACCATCACAGAACGTTGTGGAATCTTGCTGAAGTGAGACTTCCACAGCCTCAGTTGATAGCCTGAGGTGTAGAGAACTGTGCCATCTGCATACATGTGAATGTGTGAGTTGATGCAGGCAGAGGAAGGGTCATTGAGAAAAATGGAGAAGAGGATGGGACCCAGGATGGAGCCCTGTGCGACTGCAGTCTGGACAGAGAGTGTAGGGGACAGGGTGCCATCAATCTTTGCCAACTGCTGGAAGTCCAAGAGGTAGGAAAGGAACCAATTAACAGCAGAAGCTGAGAGGCCAACAGAACTCAGCTTGCCAAGGAGGAGGAGCAGATGTGCAACCAAATCAAAAGCCTTAGCCTCTGTAATCCATTCTAGAGAGGATGGAGTCAGTGACATAGCAAGGAGGGGACAATGGAATGATGCTTCCAAAAAACACACTGGAATGGGGAGTAGTTTAAGAATTGTAGGAAGCCAGACAGCTGGGAGTAGACCAATTTCTCTTGCAACTTTGCAAAACAGGAGAGGCAGGAGATAGCAAGGAAGTTGCCAGGGGAGGCAGAATCACCCACTTTGTGGAGGGGGAATACTTTGGCCAACTTCCAAGCCTGAGAGACAGCACATAGAGTGAAAGAAAAGGTTGAGGAGGTGAGTGTGGGGGGAGGCAATGGCAGGAGTGGAGACACAGAAGAGTTTAGGGACCAGGCCATCAAGGCTAGATTTGGACTGGTTGAGTGAAGAGAGGGCAAGCAGGGTTTCCTGAGCACAGACTGGAGGGAAATGAAACCCCAGGAAGGTGGTAGATGGAAAGGAGCATGGAGACAGAGGAAGGGGAGATGCACTGAAAGAGGGTGAAGAGGGAGAGCACAAGAGATAAAAAACTTACTGAAATGTGCAATGAGAGAAGGAAAGACTGGAGACTGGTGTTGCATTTACCACGAAGACTTGGGGATCAGATTGGGTTGGGGATAAAAGAGGGAATGGATCACCTTCCAAAACTTAGTGGAGCAGTTGAGATTGCTCTGGAGGTTGACCTTGGAGTGGAAAGATTTGGCAGTATGAATGGCCTTTGTGCAATAGTTTCTAAGCACTCTGTAGGAGTGGAGGTCAGATAGTAAGCAGGAGAATTTGAACTGGTCCCAGACTTGACTGTGGGTCTTGCACAAATCAATGAGATCGGGGTGATCTAAGGGTGGTAGGAAGATTTAACCCTGGACTTTCTGATGGGGAAAGTTTGTCCCAGACAGAAGTAAAGATCAAGTGGAAGAGGGAAGGGGTGACATCTATGTCAGGGGCAGTGAGAACGGGGGACCAATCTATTGCATACAGGTAATTCAGTAGAGCATCCATAGGTACCTAGATCAGCAGTACTTGGGGAAAGGGAGAGCGCTGGACTTTCATGACATAACAAGTCATACAGTGGTTACTAAAAGCATCCAGCAATATACCTGATGCAACAATGCATTGTGGTTGTCAAGAGAATGATGACAGAGAGTGAGTCAGCCAGAGAGGAGGGAGTGATTTTAGGAGCTACATAACAACAAAAAAAGCAATGAATACAGGCAGGGTGGAGGGGAAGGAGAGTTTGGCAAGAAGATACACATGAGAGGAGGGTGAAGTCTCCCTGAGAGTGATGATGCAGGAAAGGCTCCACTGCTCTAGTGAACACAGACAGCGATACGACAACCACTCTTGCACCTATCTGCCGGAAAAGGTGGTAGTTAGGAAGAGATAAGCTAGAATCCAGAGATATGGGGGACAGTCAGGATACTGTGATACAGAGGATGTCAGGATACAGAGGCTATAGGGAGAGTTGTGGGAAACCCATAATGTAAGGAGATCCAGTTTAGGGAGAAGGCTCCTAGCAGTGAGGTGAGAAAATGCTAAGGCCTTTAGGGATAGAGGGAAGAGAAGAGGGAGAGGAGCCAGGGTTGACTTCCACATCATTAGCAAGAATGAGAAGCAGGGTAAAGAGGTGGAGGATATGGAAACATGTAACATGAGAAGGTAAATGTATTTGAATTCTACCCCACATTACATAAGTCCTTTTTTTAAGCAGTATAGAACAGTGTGTTAAGCGTAATTTTTCCTTGTTGTTTATTTCCTTGTAGACAAAATCTAGAACTGAGCTATGGTACTCAATTTACCTCGTATCATTGAAGAGAATTTATTCAAGATATGTAAGTTCCTATTCTATCTTTTGTGGGGCCTTAATATATAGTAGCAGACTAGTGCCCCTTTTAAATTCCATAATAACTGACTAGTCCGATAGTGCTGAGGTCTGAGGAGTGGGATGCAACAATAACCCATGATTTGGAATGAATACAGGGCACCGGGGCATCAGCGGGGGGAAGAGGATCAAGCATCCGAGGATCCGAGGGGCTGCTCTCCTCTCCCAAGGAGGGAGGACTGCTGCAAAAGACTGCCACCAGGTGGAGACCTGGAGCTGGTGCAGGTCGGGAGCTGCAGTAGTAGGTGATGCTGCAGGACTCTGCAGCTTGTGTGTGCCTCCACACGTGCATGTTGATATGTGCACCCCAGCAAGGGGACATCAGGAGAAAAATCTAGTGGAAAACGGTGGAGGGGCAGACATTCATGATGCCCTGCCTGCTGATCCATCCCACGCCCCACCACCAGGATGCCAGGGGCCACGACTGGATATGTGTGTGCTTCGGGGAAGGAAGATGGCTTTCCTCCTCCTGACCCCACCACAGGGAGGGCATCAGTGGGGGCGTTTGGGCCAGCCTGGTAAGTACTGAGGTGGTAGGGGATGGAGGGGGTCAGTGGAGCAGAGCTGATGGGAGCCTATGCTTGTTCCAGACAAGGAGCATAAACTACGAATAAAAAAATAAATTCCCTAATAATCATACATTTAGCTCTATAGTAGTTTGTATATTTTTTTTTACTTTAGGGCTTCTAATACTCAGAGTCGACATTTCATATGGGAGTTTTACACTGGAATTTTAAAATGAACCTCTGTTCCTTTAATTACTTTTCTCCTCATAAGAAGAAAGGAAGCTTCCTGTATAGTGCACAGTAAATCTGGACTGAACATTTCTACATGTTTTTTAGCTTGGTACTGTGGAAAAAGAACAGTTATGTAAGAACTTACCGTAACAGTAGAGCTTCGAGAGACTCTCCTCCATTAGGCCAAACCTTTGAAACTATAAGCCATCGCATCAGGACCACTAGAAAACATCTTGCTAGCCAGGGACTGCCCACAATAATGTGAAGTATCTACATGTATATAAGGTGGGCGGCCTCATCACTCCTCAGTCCCCTGCTGAAGATTAACCTTAGAGGGCCTCCAATAATGGGAAGCCAGGAAGTTAGACCAGCACCAGGCACACAAGGAGAGGCATGGGACTGGAGATAGGATGCACAGAGTATAGATTTAGGCACAGCATCTACTATAACCCTCAGGATATAAAATAGGGGGGAGGAGGAAGGGTACAGCATGGCCTAATGGAGGAGATCCTGTCAAAGATCTACTGTTATGGTAAGCTCTCACATAACTGGTCTATCTTCATTGAGGATACCTCCTCCATTAGATTTGGCTACACCTTCAGAATGACTCCCAAGCAGTACAAAGCAGCAGGGGGGGGACAACAGAGTTTGATATGTAATCGGGACAGAAGGCCTTGTAGTACGGTAAGACCAAAATCAGCACGTCTACGAGAAACAATGTGCAGACTGTAATGTTTAGTGAAAGTGTGAACATAGGTCCATGTAACTGTAGCACATACAGTATGTCAGCAGTACGGACATTTTTTAAATAAGTGACCGAAGTGGTCATACTCCTTGTGAAGTGACCACAAACAACATGAGGAATTCCTTACCGTACATCCTATAAAAGCACATACTGTAATACAATGTCCCAACCATTTGGACAGGCATTGTTTAGACACATCAGGGCCCTTTTTCCCTGAGGTAAGAGAAATAAAAAGCTCAGAGGGCTTTCTGCAGTCCTTGAAGCAATCAATATAGTATCTTAGTATTCCATGTACATACAAAGTATGGTGCAGCACCTCACCCTGGTTGGCATGCTTGGGATAATATACAGGAAGATGTATCATTTTTTTTTTTTTGAAATTCAAAATTTATTGAAGTACTGCTGGCACAATAAAGAAAACAGTATCTTACAACTGAAAACCTGTGACAGAATTTTGCCACTTACAATGTAAAGCCAGAACCTGAACAAGACTTTGTTTTTGTTTTTTGGAAAGCTTACCCCCTCTATTAATTACTATACCCTCCCTCCCCACTCCCCACCCCTCGATTCTGTAAAAACTGAGATAGATCTGCTCATCAGGGTATATGCCAGGGACAGCAAGCCCAGTCACTGTCAACTAAGTCTGGAGCAAGTAAATTGCTAGGAAGGGCTCCATATCCGCTCAAACTTTGAGAGGCTCGTCTGCCTCATCGCACTAAGTTTTTCCATCTTTAAATTAGAAAGTAATTCTTGTAACCATTCCACGTATTAGGTGATGTATTATCTAGCCAGTGCTTTAACACTATTTTCTTAACGGATGATGAAATTAGGCCATATAATATCTTCGGACTTTGACATTGATACCAGTATAGTCACCCATCAGGCAAATTTCTGGGGTAAAATAATGCTCAATATCCAATAGAGGATCCACCTTGTATTTAATTTGGTCCCACAACCCTTTTATCAATGGACAGTCCCAGAAAATGTGTAGTAAGTCTCCATTATCCTGAAGACACCTGTAACATAACTGGTCCATTCTACGTCCAATTTTATACACTTTGGAAGGAGTCCAATACAAATGGTTTAGGAAATGGTATTGCATGATACATAATCTATCCTGGGTGGTGTACAGGAAGATGTATCATTTGATTCAGTGTAAATTCAGATACCACCTTCGGTAGAAACTTAGAACTCGTATGCAAAGAGACTGTCTTTGGGAAAATCAAATAGGGAGGCTCATACAGATCTCACAGAGCTCAGAGATCCTTCAAGCAAAGGTCATCACAATTAAAAATAATGTTTTCCTTGACTGCAAATGTAAGCCACAACATGCAGCAGGCTCAAAAGGAGCTAATGTTAATTTCTCAAAAATAAAATTCAAGTCCAAAGGCAGAACTAGATTACCGATTGGAGGTTTTATATGACGACTACCTCCCAGAAATGTACAATGCACCTCTAATTGGGCAACTGTATGATCATCAGTAGGGGCATGAAAAGCTGATATAGTGGTGAAATGCACCTTAACAGAGGAATACTGCAGGCCAGAGTCAAATAATGACAGTATGTATTCAATCACAGCATTCACAGGACATGTAAAATGGTCCATAGTCCAGGAAGCTGACCACAAAGTTAATAGCTTCTATTTCAGGGAATAAGTTTGTATGGCAGAAGGCTTCCTAGCCACAAGCAGAACATCTGCAACCTTAGGGGGTTACGCCAAAAATGTGACAGCTATTTTTTCAGGAGCCATGCATGCAGGTATAGGGATTTCAGATACGTACAGGAAATACTATCTATAGATTGGATAAGAGACTTATTGCAATTATTAAACTTCTTCATACGAACACAAATACAAAAATTAGGATGCCTTTGAATGGGAAACTTTCAAAGGATATTGTGACAGCTCGAGGGGTTAAACAAAGGGGTATATGTGTCCCATTCCTTTTTAACATGTATGTGAATTTACTGACTGATTTTGACTGATATTAAACCTCTATGCCCGCATATATAGGAAAAATGCCCATACTGTTGCTCTTATATGTCGATGATGCAATATTATTGTCAATAATATCAGCAGGACTCCAGTGGATCATTAATATGATGGTAAAACCTCTTAATGACTTACATTTTGTAAAAAATATAGAAAAGACCAAGGTAGTTATACAGAGGTAGCCATTGCTATTTTCAAAGATTTTTCTCCACAGCACTTGGCATCATACTTGCTGTGTTCAGGGTTTTCTTCTTTCATTTCATTTTGTTCCAATACTGGAATTTTTTAATCACAGAAGTTCTGGCAGTGCCCTGCAGATGTCACTATTCAGAATTTATACTGTGCATGCATCCCCCTTGAGCATGATCTAGAGACAGCAGTGCGCAGGCACACCAAGTAATAGGTGCTCTACGTCAATAAACACTCGAATACGCACTCTGTAACAGTGCATTGATGTATGACAAGAGGGGGCCATTTGAAACACTCTGTGCCATTCCCAATGAAATACTGGCAGTGGGGTGGTTTAGGGGGGTCCTTTTCAAAGACTCTGTGCCTTTCAAAACTGCATACTAATGATTCAGCAGGCATGGGGATGCAGCTTTGACTGAGGAGAGGATTAGTGTAGTGTGGATTGTTCAAGATGGGGCACTTGGAAACACTCTGTGCCACACCCAGCAGAGGAAATGGGGTCCTTGGAAACACTCTGTTACATTCCCAACTGAAGAGAGGGAACCCTTGGAAACAAACAAGGAACAACAGCAAAGCACTCCCAGAGAGAGTATGGACTAGTCCACACTCAAAAGGATATGCTGCTTGGAAACTTTATTTACTCGCTGGTACACATTTCCAACATACATATCAAAGCAGCATAAAGTAAGTAAGTAAACTTTTATTTATATGGTGCCAAATCCCGGGGGCTCTGGGCACCTTACAAAGGGTCAAACAGGCAGGGTTATACAAACAATAACATACAGGGTCTATGATTATACAAATAAATTAAATCCTTAATAACTAATAATTCTACATAAATAAATAACATCAAAACCAGCTGCAATTAATCAGGATATGCTTTTTTAAAAATATAAGTTTTCAGACTCCTCTTAAACCCTCCACCAATGGAGCTTCCCTCAGAAATCTGGAGATCAAGATCGAGACGACCAGGCCGGCCGCCTCAAATGCATGATCACCCAAGATTTTTAGCCTGGCCCTTGGAACTGCTAGGAGGTCCTCAGTGAAGGAACAGAGGGACCACACTGGAATGGCAGGTGTAAGGAGGTCAGTTAGGTAACCAGGGCCTGAGTTGTGTAGTGTCTTATAGGTGAGCAAGCCCACTTTGAAGATGATCTTCCAACTCACAGGCAGCTAATGCAGATCTCACAGGACTGGGGTCACATGACAAGACCTAGACAGGCCCGTCGGCAACCTGGCTGCTGCATTCTGCACCAGCTGCATTCAGCAGAGGTTCCCTCCACTGATCCCGAAGTACAGAGTGTCGCAGTAGTTCAGCCTGGATGTAACAAAGGCATTTACCAGTGAGGGCAGGTCCTCAGGTGGAATTAGGGGTTTAATCCGGGCGACGTCCCTTAAATGGTAAAAACTACTTTGGATAACAGACGACACCTCAGCATGAAGTGTCAGCCTGTCTTCAAGGTCAATGCCAAGTTTTTTCACCATAGTGGATGCCATTAGTATACCATGATAATAGCGCTAGCATGTGGGCAACTGTCAAAATGGCAACCCCATATAAGGGCGCTATTATCATGAGCAATCTGCCGGAATACCTAGAAGTGCGACTGCGAGGTGAGGAAAGGGCGAGCAGAAAGGTAATATAGTGAGGGGAAGGGGGGGATAAGGAAGAGGGCTATTACCCTTTAGTGTGTCTGCTCTGCTGAGCCAACCGTGTGTTGTAGTGGGTAGGGAGGCTGGCTCCAATGAGCAGGTCCCAGGTTCGGGGCTGGGGGCCAGGAAAATTTTGCTTGTTCCCACAGCTGTGGGACTTAAATTGTTTTTTAAATTGGGCTGTGCCTGCTCTCTGACATGCACCCTCTGGAGCTGAGAATCCATAATCTGGGTGGGGAGCACAACTCCCCCCGCATTCACACTTACAGTACTGTGTGTGCCCAGTTAATGCACGTGCAATAATACTGATCACCATTTGGTGATCGCTATTATCACATGGAACCATGCCATCAACAGGGTAGATCCCAGGACTAACCCTGCTGCTACCCTGAAGGCACCCCTATCATGCCCGCAGCAAGGTTCTATCACCAGTGCCTCCATCTTGCCTCAGCTAGTTACAGGGCATCCAGTCCTACATCTCAGCCAAGCAGTTGCTTAGCACATCAATAGCGTTATTTGTTATGGGGCCAAAAGACATATACAATTGGGTATCATCTGCATAACACTGAAAACCCAGACTGTAACATCTAATGAACTCTCCCAGGAGCAGCATGTACATTACGAACAACATCAGCAACAGGATCAAACCTTGAGGAACTCCACATGGCAGGAGCTTTGGGGAGGCGGAGAAATTCCCCATCACCACCCATCGCCTCCTGCCTAAGAGATGGGACTCAAAGGATGCAATGTGGACAGCCTGCCAAATCACTAATAGAGGATCTCCATCAGTGATTTGGCAAGCAGTCTGCACCACATCCTTTATGCTGCTTTGCTGTCTATGTTTGTATAACCGCCCCACAGGTGAGGCTTACCTTGCCGCCTTCTGATCGCTTGCCCTGCCAGTCCTCGGTCTTGTGGTGGCTTCTTAGTGCTCCTGCCAGCCAGAGAAATTCCCCATCACCACCCATCGCCTCCTACCTAAGAGATAGGACTCAAAGGATGCAATGTGGACAGCCTGCCAAATCACTAATAGAGGATCTATATCAGTGATTTGGCAAGCAGTCTTCACCACATCCTTTATGCTACTTTGCTGTCTATGTTGGTATAACCGCCCCATGGGTGGGGTTTACCTTGCCGCCTCCTGAACGCTTGCCCTGCCAGTCCTCGGTCTTGTGGTGGCTTCTTAGTGCTCCTGCCAGCCCCCGGTGTTTAAGAAATTAAATGGGGAACCAGCTGAGTGAAGTAAACAATGAAATCACCTGCTTGGTGGTTCATCGACTCTCTGTCAGCTCGAATGTGCGAGCTAGTGGATTGGCATGTATTTTGAGTCAACGCTGTGGTACTTAGTGTAATTGTTACTTCAGTGACTCCTGCCAGCTCTGTCTGTGTGTGTGCTCTGACCCCTGTGGGCATAAAAACAAATTGAAAGGGGGTCTGGAGGCAATTGGGGAAGGAAAAAAAATTAAATGTTTATGAGCACTGTTAAGCACTATATTGTTATGGGGTGTATGTTTCTTTAAGAGCAGTAGAGGCTGCTAAATGAATAGGAGCCCCAGCTTGCTGCCTGGGGGATAGAGCTACAGCACCAGCAATGGGCATGAGGGGCCCTGTTTTCTGTACACTCTGCCATTGGATACCAGGGCAGAGGGGCTGCTCACAAATACCAGGGACAAACAAAGTTAGACTATGTTGTAGTTTGCTTGCAGGGTGGACTTAAAATTTGAGACTTTGAACAGACTGAGTTACAGTGGCCATATTTGCGACCTTTGACATGGCAGGCAGCCAATCAGAAAGCCAGGAGCCCTGGAAGATTTTTGCCAGGAGACTTGTGGGAGAGGCATGCACAATGATTTGGTGCCAGTACAGTCAACCAGTTGGGTGTCGAGTGAGCCTAATGCATATCAACTTTTCAAGTGGACAGCTGTGTCAACCAGTG
Organism: Neoceratodus forsteri; assembly: GCA_016271365.2. Taxonomy (NCBI): domain Eukaryota; kingdom Metazoa; phylum Chordata; order Ceratodontiformes; family Ceratodontidae; genus Neoceratodus; species Neoceratodus forsteri. Next base: position 649,192,815 of record CM057450.1, on the reverse strand, counting down.
GGATGCTGCCCTAATCTGCTGAAAGCCAGAGGACAGATTCAGTTTGAGTCAGTTTGGCAGAGGCCCCTCCTGAGGTGGGGCTCCATGGTCATGCCTCAAGAGAGTGTGAAGAAGGCCTGCCTAGGGACTTGCATAGCCGCCAGCCCAGGAGGTGCATTGTGCTGCCTTTCAACATCTGGAAGGCACTATTACAGCACCAAAAAGTTGATTTGCTGCCCAGAAGCATGAAAGTGTCTGAGAGATTCCCAAGAGAGAGGAAGCCTGCTGTGATCTTTGATGGAAGAAGAAGACCTGCCTGTGGGCTTGTGGAACCACCAGCTCAGGAGGTGTTTTACGCAACCCTGTGTTGCCTTCCAATAGCTGAGAGCAGTTTGTTCAACTGAATGAAAGTGCTGTTCATTGGCCATGGTCAAGGACATTGTCTGGGGGTTTCCCAGAGAGAAAGGAAACTCACCTGTGATGTCTGAAGTGAAGTATGGAGGCCTGCTTGGTGGCTCATGGAGCCACATTAGCCAAGGGAAGCCTGCTTGATGTCCTGCTTGGGGGCTCATGGAGCCAGGCTTAACCAAGAGTAGCTGTCTGATCTTTCCTCTGGCTGGAACGTGAAGTCAGAAGATTCGCCCTTCTGTTTAAGCCTATACCTGTGAGGTGAGAAGATTCATTCATCTGTTCAAGTCTGGGTCTGAGGTGAGGTGTCTTCTGCCTCAAGCCTGCACCTGAGATTTCTGAAGCTGAGAGACTGTTTCCCACTAACCTCCAGTGGGAAACCCAGAGACTATGTTCCATTTGAGTGACAACTACGGCTGCTAGCTGGCAGTATGGCTCAAGCATTTACAGCCAGATGTTCCTAAAATTCCAGAAAGACAGTGACTGCTATCCAGGATCAGTCTAGGGAATCAGCCAGGCAATGTCATCACTAGGCATTACCTATGTGTCTCCCCCTGAGGGCTATTGCCTGGACAGAGGGGGTTGAGATGTGTGGTCCTGGTCACCAGCCCTGGTCTTTCCAGCCCTACTATGATGCAGTAAGAATATGCCAAGCTGCCAGAGAAGCTGAGAGGTGTACAGCCTGTCCAAGCTGTAAGTGCCTGCTGCTCATCTCAGCAATCTGAATTACCAAGCATCCAAGTTCTACTGACCCAGATACCCCAGATCTACAGTCTGAAAGATGACCAGCCTGACAGGCCAAGAGATTGTACTTCAAAACATGAGCAAGGCCACTGTTTTTCGGTGCTTGGAAAAAGCAAATTCCATTTTGACCATCCTGGGTTCCGGGATTTTACCGGTGTTTGGGAATCCAATTTCCGGGATTTTTCAGGTGATCCAAAACTTTATGTTGTTCACTCATTTTAAGTAATAAAATTTGTCTGTCAGTGTTTTATCTTGTTTTTATGCAGATTTAAATCACATCAGCAGAAAACAAGAACATTTAATCTCATATTGCATGTTATATTAGCTACCCAAGTTTTGTATCTACCAGCTATCAAGGCTAATGAATAATGATGATGACTGTGGAACTCCATTGGCCAAACTGGCACATAATTATTAAAATATTCCCTTCTCAGATCAGTGCAGCCAGTGGAAATAAATGGTCTCATGTAACAGTAATATTTCTCATGGGGATTAACCAATTCTGAAGTCTGTTCGATACTAAATAGACACCAAAATCTTGTCTTTGTTTTAATGTTGACAATGTGTTCTGTGACATGTATAATAAAAACTTCTCAAGGCTAAAATTCAATTAATGTGTTTTATTTTAAAAAGATTTACAAAGATAAACGTGCAAAACACACAGTTCAAGTACTGACTACTGAACACGGGTCAACAAACATGCTACCCAGACAAACACACTACCCAGACTAAATAAACTAAAGCATACTATGTGAAGGACAATAGAATCTAACCCATAGCTACATATAATGCAGAGATACTACACATTGCAAGTGTACACTTTATTGCACAGTGAAGCACCATTTTTCCCTCCAATACTGCACCAAAACTGCACGTCTTCATCATTGCACAGTGGAGCACCACTTTGTTTTCTGCAATATTGCACTAGAACTGCATGTCTACAACTTTATTGCACAGAGGGACACTATTTTTCTGCAATATTGCATCAGAACTGCAATTACACAAATGAGGGTGGGAGATTCTAGGTTTACTTATTGAATAGCAGCATTGAAAATAATTTTAAATTGTCCACAGTCAGGCTTCTTTGTTGGTCAGTCCGGATTTGTCCATGTGCAGAAAATAACCGCTCCCCATCTGCACTAGAAACAGGGACCCAGATGGCCTGAAGGGCTGCCTTTGCTAGAGTTGGTACCTGCTAGGTCATAGAGCTCCAGTACTGGTGAAGATCAGATGATTTGATCTCTGGTAGTTCCCACACATCCTGCCGTAGGTAGATCTCCCAGTCCCTTAACAGTGCATTCCTATTGTGTAACGTGAACATTGGGATATAGGGCAAGTACAGTTGGAAGTCCTTATTGAGTTTGGGTAGGTTGAGTGGATTTAGAATTCGACAGGCCATGAGAAACTGTACAGATGGATTTGACTGCAGGTGTTTTGTCAGTTTCTCCAAACTGACCTTGAAAGCATTTTTGAACAGCTTGATGTTCTCACCCCTTACTTTATTCCTCAGTTTAGAAAGGTACAGCTCTGCCTTCTCACCAAAGCCATCATTTTTAGTTGTGCCAGCCTCAAAGCAGCTCTTAGTTGACATTAGCATGCCATACGTGGATGTCGCAAGAGGTTTCTCCTTTGACTGCAAAAGTTCTATTACAGCAATAATGTCACCTGAATTATCTGTAATAAATGCCAGTTGTGCTTGTAGCTCATCGTACCAGTCATTCAGTAATGCCCCTAGATTGTTTATTGAGGAGGCATCACTCGAGTCCGCCATGAAAAAGTACCTCAGGTATTGTAGGTGTGTCGAGTGGTATGCTACAGCTGCAAACCATGTGTTCCATCTAGTTAAAACAGGAACCGGTGGTAAAGCAATCATTTCTCCTGGAGCTTCCAGATCCTGCAAAATTGTGATACGTTCTCGTTTGCATTTTGGTGATTGCTGAAAAGCATATTTTACCAATGAAACCAGTTCATTAACTTTTTTGAAATGGTGCAGCCACGTATCCCCAACAAGGGACAAGACATGTGCCCAGCAACACACATGCACAACATGGTCCCCAAGAACCCCATGAAGTGAGTGATTAAAACATTTAATCATATATCGAGCACTGTAGCTGACAAATGAAACTACATTCATAAAGTCAATGTCATAACTCTGGAGAGTCTTCAAGACAGCTTGAGCCACTGTGGAATGGTTGACAGAGTCTAGTTCTGTACTGTTTCCAAGATATGTCTTGCTCACTTCCATCACAAAGATGACATTAAGAATGCACTGCGACTGTGCATCTGTGCTCTCGTTACATATCACAGACAATGATTTCTCAGTCACAGCTGCTTTAAGGTCTTCACCAATCTGCTCTCTTAACTTGGGTAGATAGAGCTGCCTCAGGGTGTCTGCTTTTGGCACCGCTCCACTCCCCTTCACATACTTGCACATCCATTCCCTTAGTTGTGGATGATCCAGCTTCTCCAGTGGAGTATTCGCAGCCCCCCATGCCTTAACTGTGTCCATGACCATCTCATTTCTTACTATGGATGATTATGTTGCAGCTCTGAAACTGCTGGTCAGGGTCACCTGCCTTGCTGGTCTTCCTTCACTAGCAGCTCGTTCCTTATTCCTAGCATGTTTCTTGCTGAGCAGATGATCTTTGACTGTATCTTTTCTGGTATGGTCCAGGACATGGTTGCAGGATGGACAGAAAAGTTTTCCTCCATCCTCATAGAGGCTTTCAGATTTAAACTGAAGTCCTCACTCCTTAGCCAATGTGTAGCAAAGCTTGGCTCTCTTATTCAGTGGTGCAGCAAACATCATGCAGTCAGAAAGCAAGAATACTGAAATCACAACTAAAAAAAATTATTAGTAGTGTGTTCCACTAATCTGCTTGATGAGATAATTCAGCAAAATGAGAGACTAATCCCATGGATAGGACACTCCATGACTTTTATCCTCTGGCTATGATGTGAAGGCAGCAGCAATCTACAAATTGCATTCTCCGGGTATGACAGCAGTAGCATTGTACAACTCCCATCCTCCAGGTATGACGGCAGCAGCAGCCTACGACTCCCATCCTCCAGGTACAATGGCAGCAGCAGCCTACAATTCCCATCCTCCAGGTACGATGGCAGCAGCAGCCAGCTCCCACCATTCACTAGGTGAGATGGCAGCAACTGTCTACAACTCCCATCCTCCAGGTACAATGGCAGCAACAATCTAGAACTCTCATCCTCCAGGTGTGAAGGCAGCAGTATTCTACGACTCCCATCCTCCAGGTGTGAAGACAGCAGCAAGCTATGAATCGCATTCTTGGGATACCACAGCAGCAGCATTGTATGACTCCCATCCTCCAGGTACAATGGCAGCAGCAGCCTACGACTCCCATCCTCCAGGGATGGCAGTAGCAGCCAGTGACCACCATTCACTAGGTGAGATGGTAGCAACTGTCTAGAACTCCCATCCTCCAGGTGTGAAGGCAGCAGCAATCTATGAATCGCATTCTCTGGGTACGACAGCAGCAGCTTTGTACGACTCCCATCCTCAAGGTACGATGACAGCAGCAGCCTACAACTCCCATCCTCCAGGTACGATGGCAGCAGCAGCCAGCACCCACCAGTCACTAGGTGAGATGGCAGAAATTGTCTACAACTCCCATCCTCCGGGTACAATGGCAGGAGCAATCTACAACTCTCATCCTCCAGGTGTGAAGGCAGCAGCATTCGACGACTCCCATCCTCCAGGTGTGAAGGCAGCAGCAATCTACGAATCGCATTCTTGGGATACGACAGCAGCAGCAGCCTACGACTCCCATCTTCCTGGGATGACAGTAGCAGCCAGAGACCACCATTCACTTGGTGAGATGGCAGCAACCGTCTACAACTCCCATCCTCCAGGTGTGGCAGCAGTATTCTACGACTCACATTCTCCAGGTACGACAGCAGCAGCATTCTGCAACTCCCATCCTCCAGATGGGAAAGTAGCAGCAATGTACAACTTCCAGATCTTCCTCAAGAGAAACAAAAACAGTTATTTATAGAACTCAATGTAACAGCAGGTCTTGAGAGAATCTCTTGCAGTAGGTCACATCTTAGAAACTGCAGTGCAACCACGATACACCAGGACTGCACAACATTTTTGCTAGCAGTCCATCTGGAGACATGCACAGCTATATAGGGAAGATCAATGTGATGCCATCATCGCCATGTGTGGCCCTAAATAGACTGCTAGCAAAAAAGTTTCCATGTGGGCCTGCCGCCTGAAGGTTGCAGTTCCTGAGGTGTAACCTGCTGCAAGAGATTCCCTTGAAGATATACAATTACAATAAGTTCTTACTCAAGTGTTCTTTGATTCTTTTTGGTGGGGGGACTCAAAAGTTCCCTGGATCCCCACTATAACCCTCCTCTAGATCTACCTACTACACTTCTGAGACCAGCCTAGGTGCAGTGATTTTTTTCCAGTTTACTTTATGCAGAGGCATGTTTTTCTGCTGTTGAAAACAGGGACAACCCCCTCCCCCCCACACACACACACATTCCCACTGCAACTGTGCCTGGCCATATCTGTCTACCATCTAAATATCCTCAGAACTGTGAGACCATGGTCAAGGCAGTAGCTTAGGAGGGTGCTCGCTCCCCCACACACACACACACACACTGATTCACACTCTGGGGCACAAAATACTCAGACCCCCCCCACCCTACTCAGGTATCCCCCAAAAGGGTTCCCTGCTATACACACACACTACTCTGGGGCACACAGAAGGTATAGATATTGGGTGACCACAGGTGGCAACAGTGCAGTAGGGGAATCCAATAATAAGGGAGGGGCTGGCAATGACTGGGAACCAGAGCGGAGGCACCTCTCAGCATGCCCCCCTCTCATTGGTCCTCCTAGGGTGCCGTTGCCAGACAGGGCAGGACCAAACAAGGAACACCCCACAGGTTGCACCTGTAGATGGGCCTCAGCATCTGGCAAGCAAGGAAGCAGCCAGGGAAGCAGGAACAAAGTGCACGCTCTCTCCCTGAAGGTAGGAGGGGAAAGGGAGACTACTCCACCCTAGCCGGGGGGCTAAATAATAGAGAAGAGTGGGGCCACTCATCTCTGCTTGAGACCCTGACCCTCCCATTGCCAGGGCGCATTTGAGGTCCCCAAAGAAAAGAGCAGCTGTGGCCCTAAGGAGTAAAGTAAACACTTAGAGGGCTTTGTTGGCATTCCCACATAAAGCAAACACAGTGCTGCACACCCTTTTGATAACTAGGGAAAGAGTACTACTTGAGTTTAAACTTCACAGCAGCATAGAAACCACTTGCCCCTCTCCCAGATGCAGCATTGCCAGCTCTAACTCCCAAAATGCCCATGCTATTGTGCAATGCCCACCTCCTTACTGTGGCACACAGCAAATTAGAGGATCCTAACACACACACACACACACACGTGCTCTGGGTACACAGAAGCTGCTCAGAGCTCCTCGGACTTGCCGCTCCACCTGCAAAGTTTGATGGCATGGCCTGTGCAGATTACACACACACACACACACACACACACATATGCTGTGGGGTACACAGAAGCTGCTCAGAGCTCCTCAGACTTGCTTCTCCACAAAGAAATTACACTGCACACGGCAAGCTTGAAGATCCTTGCCCCCCTACCAGATGCAGCACTGCCAGCTCTGACCACCACAACAGACACTCTGACCCCTTCTTTCTTTTTTGCTGTACACTGGCACTACTTACTGGCTTAGGTTAACACAGCAGCAGTATGTATGTATTTTGACCCCAGAGCAAAATGTACACACACAAATTACTAAAATAATGCAAACTAAGCATTTCAAGGTGCCAAGTTTTCTGAGTTTTGCTGTCTGCAAGCTCTGTCTGGACTGAGACGCTACTAAATAGTAAGCAGTTTAAAACATCCCAAGTGTAACCCCAGCAGTTCGACCACAAAAATACAGCAGCAGTATGTATGTAATTTTGAACCCCCCCTTGAACAAGATGTACACACACAAATTACTGTCTATGATTTAAATAATGCAAACTAAGCATTCAGTCCCAAAAGTAGCAATACAGCAGCAGTATGCATGTATTTTTGAACCTCCGCTCTCTCTGAGCAAAATGTACACACACACACACACACACACACATATTACAATAAATTACTTCTGTGGGCTCACTTGCTTGCAGACCACATGTGAATATATTGTAGTAGGGCATTTTTAACAGTGGACAAAAAGACCTGAAATCACTTGTTGGATAAGGAAGTTTGTTTTTGGATGTTCTGACCTGAATGTAGCAGACCCAGCCATTGATCCTCTGCATGTCTCAAAGTTTTACCTCCTTATATGACCCTTTTATCCCCCCCCCCCAGCATAAACGAGAAACATTTTCTTACATACAGTCCTGAATGTAGCAAACCCATGCTCGTCTGCACATCTCAAAGTTTTACCTCCGGGCTTTCATCGCCAATTCCCTGAAGCATACAGCAATTACTTTTTTGCCACAGCTCTTGCAGCCAGCTTGCTAGTACATCTGCATTCTGTAAGATGCTTCTAAACTCCCGAATGTAACCCCAGCAGTTCCCCCAGAAAAAAAAAAATAAAACAGTACCTGAAACCAAAACTTAGGGAAGGTAGAGGGAAATGTCGCGATGCAGCTCTGCTCGTGTTTGTAGCATAAATGCGCAATATGGCACAAACGGCAGTAAGGCAAATACTACTACTGGAATTTAAAACTGCTTTTTCGTTTGTTTAACCTCCTGATATGACCCTTTTATCCCCCCTGAATGCATACCTCAAAGTTTCTCCTCAACATTTATTTCTCGAAGAAAACAGTACCTGAAACCAAAATGTAGGGAAGGGAGAGGGAAAGGTCACGATGCAGCTCTGCTCATGTTTGTAGCACAAATGGCTTGCTAGTGCATCAGCTTGCTAGTACTTCTACTTTCCCCCAGAAAAAAAAGAAACAGCACCTGAAATGTAGGGAACGGAGAAGGTAAGATTGTGATGCAGCTCTGCTCGTGTTTGTAGTGGAATGTGGCACAAATACCACCACAGTACTGAAATTTAAAAATGCTTTTTTTTGTTTGTTTAAAGTGAACTAAAAAGAAAATATGAGGCAGCGGCGTCTCCGGCTTCTTTACTTGGCAGCAGACTAGCATGGCTTCTTTCGGTGTCCTCTGTAGCGTGGTCTCGACTCCTCCTTCCTTTGTTCCAGTTTAACCAGAAGCCAGAAGAAAGAGGAAGAAACACGTTTCTGTGTTTCTTCCTCTTTCTTCTGGTTTCTGGCCAAACTGGAACAAACGCTGTTAGCGTGCGTCTTCTTATACTACTGAAGTCCCCAAAACTCACGCTAGCAGCATGAGATCCGTGAGTTACCACGGGACATTTCAAATTCCGGACAGCCAATATAATTTCTTGACTCCATCCGTGATCGCGGAATCACAGATAAACAGTGGCCTTGACCACGAGTAATTCAGGGTTGCCCTGCATCTGGGGGGGATGTTGTAAAATGTACACCATTTACTGTGTTTGGCCACTAAGCTTGAAGTTTACAGGTTTGTAGTTATTTGCCATCAGTCCAGAAAAAGACCTGTATTTAATTTGAATTGTTAAAAAGTACACCAAAACCTGCAACCAGCTGCACCATTCAGGCCTGCAACTAGACCCTGGGTACCCAGACAGGACTCTTTGGGGTTAAGCTGGTACAAATTGGGGGAGGGGGGGTAGTACAGTAAGAACCATTGTGCTAACATCTATTCTGAATTATATGCTGGTGGGAGGCGGCCACTGAAAATAGTTCAGGTTTACAGATAAAGTAATTATTTGATGTTTACAAAATGCAAATGTTAAAAGTTGCTTGACCTCTATACCCATTTTCCCTTTTCTTAACCCTCCTCCATGTATATAAATTATTGGTTAACCTTTTCACAAATGTTTCATGAGCATATTATTAGTGAGCATATTATTACTGTAAGTCAATAATTGCAAGTATATTAAAACATGATTTTGGTTTATGGTAAGCCACATGTGGGATGACTGTAAAGGGAGGTGGGTAGGTACAGCATCTCAGGGGGTTGTACTACTCAAACAACTGACCCACTATATCTTACTCTGGGTGGTGTCCCACACTATTTATTTCTATCTTTGGGAAAGAACCTTTTCCACTAGAACAAAAGCCCAAGCCCCTTCACCTGGTTTGTGGCCACCCAGTCAGGGGTAGTAACCCACTGGTACATAGCACCTGGCAGGGTTCCAGATAAGGGGAGTACTGACCTGTTTTACTCACTTCATTTTAGGAAATACTCTTCAGAAAATATTTTAATGAGTACCACTACTCACCCAATGTATGTAAATACCCCACACTCCAAAGAGTAGTGCTTCATAGCATGTCTGGTGATTGAAAAGGAGCAGATTTTTCCAGATTTACAGCATTTGTATGCATTCCAATTTTATTTTACTCACTGTATTTTAAAACTGGTGAGTAAATTACTCCTACCTGCCAACATTATCTGGAGCATTGCTGACACTTGATCGTTTGTATCTACAAAAAACAAGCATTTGTCAATGCCAAATGTTGTTCTGCTGGCATTGGCATTGGTAGTGCAGGAGTTAGAGACACAGAATAGGAATGGCAGTGAAGTATTGAAGTGACACCAACCCCATCCCTACCCTGCAGAGACCAACAGGCATTGGGGTGTGCCTTTGGGTCATCAGCTATAACGCTCATGCCATTTTACCTCACCCTACCCTGTAGACACTGACAAGTGTCGTGGTGTGGTTTGGGGTCTTTGGGAGTTATACTTACCCCATTCTATAAGGAAATACACTGAGGTGAGTGCAGTATTCTTAGAATGGGGTGAAGTTTGTGGCGGAACACTGCAAGGTACACCACAGTGCCTGTCACTGGCTGCAGGGTGGGGGTGGAATGGCATGAGCATTACAGCTGATGATCCCAAGTCACACCCCTGATGCTTGTCAGTCTGAATAGGGTGGGGTGCTACAGTTGGGAACCCTAACACCGTAGGCGTGTGTTGGTATTTTCATTCCAAATTTTCAACATGGGCTTTTTGTGAGCCCACCTCATAAAGAGCAGCACTATCAGTGTGTTAGCTGAAAGGTGGTTTTGCACAGTGGCTACGCAATTTGGTGACACAGGGACGAAAACACATTTTGGGCAGTATGTGGAAAATGACAAATGTATTGTTCATGAGGAGATGTACAAAAATGTCAATGTTGAAAATCTGGACTGAGGGCCGGCTCATCGGCACAGTGGTTGGATTCCCACTTGTGACGCTAGCGACCCAGGTTAAGGAACGGACTTGGGACACTGGAGGGCCGGCCGGGGAGAGATGGCTGGGAGCATCTGGAGATTGCTCGCCTCTCTTGTGGGGAGAGTGGATTCAGGACCTGGCGTTTGCCAACCCCTGGCAGAAGCTGGGGGTATGGCAACGTGCTGGGGCCCTACATATCAAGGGGGGGGCATGGGGAATGCCAGCTTACGCATTAACATTGTGGTAACCACGCACCCAGGGGAGCAAAGCATAAAAAGCTCCAGGGATGACCAGATGACGATCACTGGCTCCCACTGCCATCGAGTCCCCGATGCAGCCTAGATTCACCATAGCAGCACCCGGGCCAAGTATAGTGTCCTGGCCAGCCCCTACCGGCGTCTATCTCCCTCAGAGGAGGGGGACCCACCCGGTGAAGGGTTAAGTCCGGGTAACCCGGGGGACTGTGAATATGGGGTGAGGGGCTGGCATCAAGGCAGGGGCACCAGCGGGGACCTTGGCAGACCTGAAGGAGTGGCCACCCTGGTGCAAGGAGGTGGTAGATAAAAAAAGAAAAAAGAAAGTCTGGAGTGAAAATATGAAAAATTGGTGAAGTCATGAGCATGCATAGAAACTGTAACACACATGTCCCTAACCCAATTATTTGGGGGAATTTTTTTAACCACATTTTTAACATAGGCATTTTGGGACCTCCCCTCATGAACAGTGGCACTGTGATTTTGTTAATTTGTCCCAAACGATGATTTCCCACAGTGACCATGCCATTGTGAGCCATAGGTGTGAAAACACATTTAGGGCAGGATGTGAAAAATGACAGCTATATTTTTCATAAGGAGATGTGAAAAAATGACAGTGTTGAAAATGCGGCATGACAATATTGCAAATTTGCGAAGTTACAAGGGTGCATGGAAACTGTGCAATGCACACTTGTAACACAGTCATTTTATGGAATTCCATCACCAAATTTTCAACATAGGCATTTTAGGACCTCTGCTCATGAACAGTCTCACCATCATTTCCTCAAACTGTCCCAAAACTGGTTTAGCACAGTGACTGCACAATTCTACGCCAGTCGTCCGAAACCACATTTCGGCCAGGTTATGTAAAATGACAGCTATACTGTTCATAAGGAGGTGTGGGAAAATGGCAATTGTGAAAATCTGGAGTGAAAGTATTAAAAATTCATGAAGTTACAAGCGTGCATGGAAACTGTGCAATGCACGCCCATAAAACAGCCATTTTTTTGAATTTTTCCACCAAATTTGCAACATAAGCTTTTTGTCAGACCCTCGCATGAACAGTGGCAGTGTTGTTTCATTAATCAGTCCCGGAAGGTGATTTTGCACATTGACTGCTAAATCACCTTTCAGGACAGAATAATGCCATGACAGTGCCTGCATTCATGAGGAGGGGTCCCAAAAACTCCATGTTGAAAATTTGGTGTCAAAATTCCCCAAAGTGACCAAGATATGCACCAAAGTTGAAAAAAAAAACATCTATACCATTATACAGCTTACCAGCATTTCTTCAGTTCGCGGTCAGCTTTGATGAGTGCAGACGTGTTCCCAGTCCACCGAAGATCATTGCACCAGGCTCCGGACGTAAGTATGGGGTGAGGGGGGGTGTGGGGAGGCAGAGTGCGCAGAGGGTGGGCACGGGTTGCAGGCGGGGGCAGGGAGACCGCTAGGGACCGTTTTCTTTTTTACAGGTAAAACAAAAAAAAAAAACATTGCGGGATGTATTTCTTTTACAGGGCATTTGGCATGCTGGGGTGGGCTCCCAGTATGCCACCTAAGTGTCTTGGGGGGGATGCAGTAGCCGACAGGGGATTGGGCACCCCCATCGGCACATACGGGGTGGGGGGGGACACGAGCCGAGAGGGATTGGGCACCCCTCAGTACACAACAAAGGGGGTCAACATCATGCCAATGGGGAGTGGGCTCCCCTATCAGCAGATTGAACTGGGAAAGGGGGGGACTGAAGCCGACGGGGATTGGGCTCCCTGTCAGCAAAGAAAGGTGTTTTTCTGTGGGGTGCATGATGACAAGGGGGATGGGGCACCCCCTCAGCACACAGCAGAAATGGGGGGGTGATTATGCCAACAGGGTGTGGGCTCCCTGTCAGCATTGTCACAGGTGGTGGTGGCAGTCACTGCCGCCATGTTGCCTGCACATCTTGGGAGGCGTGTTGTGGTCACATTGCATGAGAGCTTAGCTGTCATTGCAGCGGACCTTTTCTCAGATCTTTTGGCCGCATTAGCCATGCAGGGTGTTGGCCCCTGCTGCTGGCTGATTGGGGAATGAGGGACGCACCTACTGATGTGTGCCCTGCATTCGTCCAACAGTGACCGTGCCTCCAGATCTGCTACTAGCGCAAGATGTTGGCTGTGCAAGTGCACCGACATAAAAACTACATTGTTTTTAAAAATGTTCTCCTCACTCCACTCTGTCCAGACATTTGTATCCATCTGAATTTGGTTTTACTCACCTTGCATTCAAAATGAAGAGTATAATACTCATCCCCAAAAATCTTATATGGAGCCGTGGTGCCCGAGTTACACTGAGAATCTGTACTATTGAGTAAATACATTTTCCAAGCAACATATGTTTTAATGTGTGGAGTAGTCTTTACTCTCTCAGGAAGTGTAACTGCTCTTGTTTTGTTCCTTGTTTGTAAATTTGCAGCAGCACCCCTGCCCCCAGGACTCACTGAAGTGCAGTTGGATAAGTGTACCCTTGAAAGCACTCTGTACCATACCCAGCAGAGGAGAGGTGGCCCTTGGAAGCACTCTGTGCCAGCAGCAGAGAGGAGGCACTTTGAAACACTCTGCTACATTCCCAGCTGAGGAGATGGGGCACTTTGAAACACTCTGTTATGTTCCCAGCAGAGGATAGAGGGCCTACAAAAACAAAGAAACCATGAACAGCCAACCATTGCCAAAGGTGCTGCCACCAGGTACCTCATACTAGAACTATAAAGCAAACAAAAGAATAGTGTACACACCACAGCAGGAGGTATTTTTTGTATTTCAAGTAGCAATTCTTCACATGTGAATACCCCTGCGTACCACCTCTAATAGGTTTCATCAAGGGGCGGTGTTTGAACCAAAACCATGGGTGGGATTTTCAAAGCATGGCGCAGGGCTTGCAACAAGTTCTGTGCCATGGCACTTAGGTTCTGGTGGTGTGCCAAACCCATTCACCATAACTGTACCCAATTTTACAATCTTGGGCACAGTTGCAACAGTTTCTACTATTCATGGCAGCTTGCACCACATATCTGGCACAACCTCTTTAAAAAAAGTCCTTGAGATTGCCACAAGATACACCACAAAAAGTTGATCTAACTTACGGCAACTGCTGCACAGAATAGAACATTCTAATTGCCAGCGGGTAAATGCCGCAAGGTCCGTGCTCTGTATATACAACACACCCAGGGCTTGTGGCATTCGAAAAGTATTTGAAAATCCTTCCCTATGTGTTTAAATAACACATTTATTTTCTGATCCATGTGAAATTTTGTTTTTTTTTTAAACGACAACAACTTGAAACACACGATAAAGTGCAGGTGAGTGTTAGGTCACAATCTTATTGGTAAGCTTAGACTCCATAGAGTGTTATTTTTGTGATGATAACTTTAACATTTCATTTGCTAAAAACAATCTGAATCTTAGATCAGGTCTAACATTTGCTCAGTATCATCATTCTCAGGGTACCTGCATCATTATTTATTATTTGTGTTGGGACTATATCATGAACTGGTGACCATGGCCATAACTTTATACTGAGTCTCATGTGATCATAAGAAATTCCTCATAAAATTTGCTTTCTCTTAACAATACATTTAATATATACCAGCAAAGAGTCTATTCTCCTCCATGCTCATAGTATCCAAACCCAAACAGGAGATGAATCATACCAGTGGAATCTGGGAGGGGGGTGCAATTTGGAGTTCATATAAACTCATACTCTCATGAAAAGATTATACACATTGGGCAGGATGCACAAAAGAGATGCACTGGGCACAAGTGAGATATGAACATACAAACATATGAAATTTGCCAGCAGATAAAGGCCTAGTGGTCTATCAAGTCTGCTTGAATGTGCAGCTAGCACCCCTTATTCTGCAGCTGCCCCTCCCTTCCACCCTTCCCCTTCATTGACCCTCCCTTGTCCTGTCCCATCCCTTTGAAGCAGTCCACTGTTCTACTGCATACCACTTCTGCAGGTAACGATTCCACCCAACCACCACCCTCTCTGTAAAAAGTGTCTCCTCATCTCCTCCTGAACCTTCCTCCTCCAGTCTCATATCATGGCCCCTGGTGTCCCTCCCCTCCCTTACTTTGAATAGCCCCTCTGTACCTGTCTTGTTTATTCTTTTCATGTATTTAAAGGTTTCAATCATGTCCCCCCATCCCTCCTGTCCTCCAGTGAGTACATGTTCAACTCCCTCAACCTCCTCTCATATGATAAGTCCCCCAGCCTCTTGATCATCTTTGTCACCCTCACTGCACCCCATCCAGTAACTTAATGTCTCTCTTCAGATACGGGCACCAGTACTGCACACAGTACTCCAGGTGCATTCTAACTAATGACCTATACAGTGGCAGAATCACCTCCTCCCTCCTCAAGGATATACCCATTGCAATACAACCCAGCATTTTGTTGGCCTTTTCAGGTGCACCGGCACAACCCAAAAATGTGCCATGAAATGATTCACAGACAGGGCGGATGCGCTGCGCTGAACCGGATACGCTGTAGACACATAATAATATTATGTGGTGCATCTAGAGGGGGCGTACACATGCATACACAGCGCAAAGCAATTCAAAGTGCAAAATTAAGGAGCAACAAAAGAGCAAACCCAGTGCAAGTACGGTACCAAATGAGCCATGAAAAGATAAATAGAAAAGACCTAAATGCAAGCCACCAGATGGTAGGTGGCTGAACAGCAGCACCAGCACAGTGGCAGACAGAGAGGGAGAGACAGCACACCTGCCTGGATGCAGCACCATACATAATGGTGGGAGTACTAATGAGGATGAGATGGGAAGGCAGAAGGCAGAAGGCACTGTAGGCAGCCGGCCCCACGGTGGCATTGTGCCAGGCTGTCCTTAAAGCAGCTGACAGATGTGGAAACAGTAGGCCGATACCACCTGAACAGGGCCAATCTGAGGCAATTCTGTGAGCTGTGCCATTAGGAAATGCAAGCACACACTGCACGTGGTCATGCCATATCAGTGGAGATGAAGGTGACTCAGTAATGTGCTTGCTCACCACGGGAACCTTCCAAAGGCCTATTGGGGACACCACTGGTGTATCACAGGCCTCCACTTCCCGCCTCCTCACACAATTCCTCACCACACTACTACCACATGCTTTGGAATATATCCATTTCCCAAGCACAGAGGCAGAGAGGACAGAAGCCATGCAGGGATTCTACAGGGTGGCATGCATGCCAGGCATCATAGGGGCCATTGACTGCACCCACGTGGCAATCTGCACACCACCTGGCATTGACACCATAACCTACATAAACCACAAGGAATACCACTCAGTCAACTGCCAGGTGGTGTGCAATGCCACAGGGAGCATCAGCAATGTCTGCGCCACACACCCTGGGAGCACACATGATGCCTTCATGTGGCAACAGTCCGCCCTCTGCCAGAGATTCGACACAGGAGACATACTAAGTGGCCATTTAGTATGTGTGTGGGACATGGCAACCAGCCGCACAACAGGGCACCATGGCTCAGGACGGGGGGGGGGAGGTGTGCAGATAGCACCATGCACAATGAGCATAGGGTGCAGCAGATGTGGAACAGCAGAGGTGTGTAAGGGAACACAGGCAGACACCAGCTGGTACAGAGAGGCACACGTGCAATGCATGGATTGTGGAGTGCAGTGTCATGGGAGGCATGTGTGGCAGGGACATGCCCAACACAAGTAGACAGCGGGCAGTGCTGTAATGCACACTGGGAAGGGCAATGGTGGGTGTGGCACATGTGACCCCAATGGCATTGGTGGCCTGGGCCCAGCAACAACAGGTGGATGTGGGGGGTAAGACTGTAGGGAAGGGATAGGCATAGGCAGTGGTGGATGCTCAGCGCACACACCAGTGTGGAATGGGGCAGTGAGTAGGGGCACACTGCACATGTGACCATTGTACTAACAACCACCCTCCCCCCCACAGGTGATACTGCAAGCCCACTGAGGGCCCGGCTCCTCATTCCCTTCTGATGACCCAGAACAGAGGTGGAGGAGCGTTATAACAAGGCACACACCGCTACACGTATCATCATAGAGCGCATCTTCAGCATGTTGCAGATGCGCTTTTGGCGCCTGTGTAGGATGGATGGGGACCTACAGTATAGCCCTGATAAGGTCTGTGGCATATTCCTAGCCTGTTGTATGCTACACAATATGGCATTGACTGTGGAATAGCTGTCGAGGCCAGTGAGGGTGACAGTTCCAGGGAGGAGGGTGGGGAGGATGATGCAGTGCCACAGGGCACCAACATTGGACCACCAATGGGCAGACGGGACCCATGGCTGGCTGCATGGGTGAGGCAGTACAGGAGCACACTGGTTGAGGAGCATTTCAGGAACCACCGGTGAGTATCAGAGGTATGTATCTGGGAGGTGCACAGTGGTGACAACAGGTAGACACAGAGCATTGCAAGGAGGACACAGCACAGCACACAAACAGCCCTACATAGGTGCATACACACACACAACACATGCCACACAGTGGTGGTGGGACAGCAGTGGACCGCACACATGCCAGGGACCATGAGCTCCAAAGACAGACACACACACACACACACACACACGCACACACACACACACACACACACACACCACAACACACACTTGTACCACCATGACAGTGACAGGGATGGCATCGATCAGTGTGCACTGCAGCTGGCACACAGGTGCAGCAGACACTGGACCACACTCATCACGCCCATGCCACACAGCACAATAGTGGTGCACACAGACATGCAAGTGGCACTGCACAGGGGGCCCACGATGGCAGTGCACTGGGGCAGGTGCCTGCCACACACGCCACCCCAGGCATCATCATCCAGGCGTGTGGGACACGGTGGTGGAACATGCGGCTGCCATGAAATGGGGACCTGAAAATCACAGGGAGGCACCATGGCCACCGCGAACACATGGGCAGCCTCTGACATGACTGGTGGATGCAGCTGTGTCACCACCAGCCACAAGGGGTGTACCCAACAACCCTGTAGGGATACTGCAATGAGACTGTGAGCCATGTCTGGGCCAGGGACACAGCTCGGTGCAATGTGAAGTGACAGCATTAGCAGCAATGGGTCCACCTGATGCTGCTGCCTGGGTGTGTGGGATGTACTCCAGGGTGTCCGGCTAGATGCTCGATGGCCATGGTGATGCACACGCCACCTCTGCAGTGGCTGCAATCCGTTCCAATGCTGTGGTCATGCTCATCCACATAAGGCATGCCTCGGTCAACATCTGAGCCTGCAATGCAGCTGTGAACTCATGCTTGAGGACCATCACCAAGGACCCTAGAATTCTGCGGCCGGAGAATTTTGTGCAGAATTTGCAATCTACCACAGAACTTCTGCGGTGCCACAGAATTCACTCTTCTTGGTGATTTTTTATTAATATTTTTGTTTATCCATAGAATCTGGTTCCCTTCCCCTCTTTTTATATCCAAAACCCCCTATATGCTCAGAATGTGATGTTATCATTGCTATAACATCATACATTAGCTAACGAAATGGCTGCATTCTGCAACAGAAATGAACAGTCACTTATCTACCACAGCTCCCACTGCCAGAGATGGTGGCACAGCGCATCATGCGTGGTGATATTTGCTCAACCTGTACTACAGCCTAATACAATTTTCAGTCTTACATTATTGCGCTAGGGCCAACTTAAACAAAACCTTGTCAACAGCACAGACTTGTTAAGCCCATACCTCACTTTGTACAAACCTATTTGTGCCTTTAAGGTATAGAGATGCCATCTGAAATGAATAACTGGTAAAATGAATTTAACTGTCATTTTTTAAGAAAAATAAAGTAATTATGCCCAGAAAAGTGGAATATAATAATGTGTAGACCTGTTGAAAGAATAGACCTGTTAAATAAATAACTGCACTGTAAGCATTTTTGCCAGGGGTTATTGATTATATTGTCATTGGTTGATAGAATCACTTAAACGTTATGGAGAAATGTTGTGTGCAGGGACAGCTGTTGGGCCAGAGGGTAGCATGCTGTGTTTCCGTGCCAGCAACTCAGGTTCAGAGATTAGCTCTGGGAGCTGGCTGGGCAGCACAAGGATTGGTGGAACACATCACTGCTCAGAGCCTGGGAAGGTATGGTTCAGTGTTCTGTCACATGGTGGACACATTGTGATGGGCTGGAGAGCTGTATCTCACAATCGGTTCACATGCGTGTTATGACCTGATGGTGTTACGCAGTGTGTCAGGGTAAGCAGGTTGACATGAAGAATGAGTTTTGCAATAACTCCTCTATTCCATTTCCAATGGGACCTGTATGAATAAGGATGCAAGTTCATGGAAATTTAAATATATATATATATATATATATATATACACACACACACACACATATACAGTATCTCTGTCTCTCTCACCACACACACACACACACACACACACACATATTTGTATGTATCTTACAGATTGCATATAAATATATAAGTGATACACAGTGGGAACCTCATGAGTGGTGTAGAAAGTACATACAAATATATAAGTGATAGACAGTGGAAACCTCATTAGTGGGATAGATAACATGCATATAGAAATATCTTATTTATCACATAAGATCCCCTCTGCATATGTCATTTATGCAACAGGCTAGGACCTTAAGACAGAGACATTTGTTTTGCTTTTTTAGGCATAAATTTATTTTTATAAGTCTGTTATTTTTTGAACCAGTGTTACTGTGCTTTTCACCATCCTGATTGCTATAACCACTGCCATGAAAGTGAAGTCAGGATGACAAGTTGACACTGTGATGTGGTAGTTTGTTAGTGCCGCAGAACTTCCGCAGAAATTACAAACCACCACCGCAGAAGTTCT
The DNA here is from genome assembly GCA_016271365.2 of Neoceratodus forsteri. Lineage (NCBI taxonomy): Eukaryota > Metazoa > Chordata > Ceratodontiformes > Ceratodontidae > Neoceratodus > Neoceratodus forsteri. Next base: position 649,173,312 of record CM057450.1, on the reverse strand, counting down.
GCGGCAAACGGTAGTCTTGCCACAGAACTTGGTCCCACTGTGCCGCAGAAAAGTAGGGGCCCTGACCATCACCATCTAGTGGCTCCTGAACTCCACATGGAGGGCCACCTGCCCCTCCACGGTGTCACACAGGAGGTGGACATACCCCTCCATGTCATTGGCTGGTGATGGGTCATGGTGGTGTTGCCGATGAGCATGGGGGTGATACAGCCTGCTGCGGAGCATCCACGGGTGGTGGATGTGCCATGGCAGGCTGTGGCATAGGTGGACCTTGGGCATGCTCAGCCACAACATATCCATGGCCAGTGTTGTCACATTCCAGTTGTGCCTGTGTGTGTCCCACAGCACCTGGATGGGACGCCCTTGATGACCCTGCCAACGCACCTGGACTAGATGTAGAGGGCACAGCACCCACCACTGTGGACAGCTGTGTGGCCACTGCATCCATGCCGCATGCAGCAGGGCCATCAGTGGCATCAGGGGCCACTTGCACAGGTACCTGTGAGCTGCGTGTCCAACTATCATCCATGTCCCCCTCTATCTGAGTGGCATCATCATCCGCAGGAACATCGCTATACACCCCTTGCATGCCAAATGTAAGCACAAGGAGGGCATTAGTGATGTACACTGCATCTGCAGGTCATCATCAAAGAATCCCAGCAGACCCTCCAGCCACGTGGTGTCATTGCCAGCCACTGTGGCGGCATTGGCCAAGGGGCCTGATGGCCGCACCACCACTTGAGCTGGGGCAGGTGGTGCCAGTGCAGTGGATGGTCCAGGGATGGCACCATCCATCGCTGTGCCCACAGCCCTTCGTGCCAGGCCTGCATTATCATTCACTAGGGCATCCTGTGCAGCTGTGCCCATGACTGCACCTGTGAGGCATGATGGAGCTGTGAAAAGAAGAAGGGAGAATATGGTTAGTGCACTGGAATATACAGTGGCATACATACAGACATGTACAGTGTGTCACAGTGTAGTGCCATGGTTGTGCATGACAGTCCCTGGCATGGCTGTGCAGTGCCTACAATGCTGCTGCAGCCATGCTCCAGCTGTGACCAGTACTGTGTGGTGACAGGCCATGGCCACATGATACTATGTGTGGCAATGGTATGACAGGCCTATCCAAAAGTGTGTGTGTCTCACCAGCCTGACTGGCACTGGCCCATCATAGGTGCCGCCATGGGCATGGACTGTCAGGCACAGCATAGCATGGCATGGGCAACACTTGCGCCACCGCCACACATGATACATCCCCTGGGAACACAGTCACACAGCACAACACAATGGGACAGTCATGGCAGCCAGGACACACACGTGGCCAGACATGTGTAGTGTACATGGCTACTTACAATGCTGTGATGGGCTTCCACTTGTCTGGAACCCCCCACCTGGGACACCCTGCATGGCAGATCTGGCAATGGTTGCTGAAGGAGCTCCTCATTGGGGCTCAGGTGAACATCAGCCTGCGGGCCACTCCCTGTCTGCCACAGGGAGGCCTCTATGTGGGCCACCTTCTCCTTTACCTTCCATTTCCCATTGTTTAGATGCTTCCTGCACTCCAGTGGGGTCCTGTTGTATGGTTCTATGGTGTCTACATGATGAGCCACCACCTCCCAGCCCTCCTCCCATGCCATACAGCTGCCACCTCTGCCCGACAGTACATCAGGTCTTAGATGGTATGCCTCAATGAGGGCCTGCCCCTCATCCTTTGTGAAGTTTGTCTGCCTTTGGCTGGCGTCACTGTTGCCTCTTGACATAGTGGTTTCTGTGAGAGAGTACACACAGACATTAGCCATACTTATGTAGATTCCCATGTGCCCACTACCGACATACAGTGGATGCATTTGGCCACCCCAGCACCTGGCAGACAGGGCCTGCAGACATTGCACATGTGTTGGGGTGCACAGTGTGTCATGGCAGTCGGTGCTGCGTCTGGTGTGTTCAGCGAACCCGCCATGGACAGCTGCAAGGCCAAGGACTTGCCACTTGTGATGCATGTCCAGCTACACATGCAGCTGGCTGCCCATCTCTCACACTGTGCACACCTCACTGTTTGTGCAGGCACATCAGCCGTCAGCGTATATACACCCCCCCCCCACATTGGGGAGGCCTGTGGGACAGTGTGTGGCACACCATGTCATCCAACAGGTGTCCCTGCACATGGCGGGACAGTGACAGGCTGTCCACTGACCAGTTCATCATGTGAATTGGCTACACTAGTACTGGCCTTGTACACAAATGGATGGCTCTATAACAGGGGTTCTCAAATTGTGAGGCCAGCCTCCCTGGGGAGGTCCCAACCTGTTCCAGGGGAGGCTCAAACAAGTCTGAAAAGTACTGTATTTAAATTTTGAGTTTTCTGTATTTTGTGTGAAGAGATGAAGCAAAATGAAAAAGTATAATAGTAGATGAATTTTATGTATTTATTTATTAACAGATGACAAGGGAAGGTGAATGAGCCAAGGCTCATTTCAGGTATACCCGGGGAAGGGTGGGGAGTGAATACATTTCAAAAGGTAACTGCAAAACAATCAAGAAATACTCAATGAACACTAGGGCAAACAAATATGAACAATAAACTAATAATGAGTGCTGGTAATTGATCAATTTGTAGCCTGATGTCAGAACAGCCCAAATACAAGGGCTGAGCATAGAAGTGCTAAGAGCAATAGCAGGAAGGAGCAAAGTAATCCCAGAGAGGCTGCTTAGGAGCAGGGAAGGAGGGGGAGAAGCAAAGTATGTAGGAAGGTTATTTCATATAGAGAGGAAACAAAGACAGTAGTCTGACCCCATGAAGGTGCTACAACAAGGGGTAACAATGGTTCAAGAATGAAAATAGCAGAGCAAGTAGGCTGGCCTGTTGGGGGGGGGGTTACAATAAGCTGAATAATAACATTTGTTTATTTTATTTATTTGTTATTCAGATAATGCCTTTGAGCACAGGAGCTCTTTATCAAAGATTCCAAGTCAGTATAAGACAAACAACTGAATGTGAGCCAAGTACTCAAAGGGGGTTTAAATTTATTCATGGTGCACTGTGCAAAGTACTGTATGTTAGTTTTCTTTGGGGAGGCCCAAGATTGCATCAGTTTTTGGGGGAGGCTCAAAATCTTTTCCATGGATTTGGGGAGGCTCACTGTGACAAAGTCTGAGAACTGTTGCTCTATAATACAGTCTTGTGGTAGTCATCTGTATTCCCCTCCCCTTGGTCATGCTTGAGTCTAGGTAGCATTTTCCTAGTGCACGTCCCCAGTCCACAGCAGCAGAAGCAATACATGTAGACATGAAATGATACTCACCTTCAAGGCTGTGAATCCTCTCAGTCACTTATTCTCAGTGTGGTGTGAGGTGGGAGCATTTATGGCTCAGGGCATACAAATGAGGACTGGGGCAGTGATAATGAGACGCTAAACATCTGAGATGCTCCTGAATAGGTTATTAGGCTGATTTGGGAGCATTGTCTGTGAATTGCATAATTGCTTTCAGCTCATCTCAATCAGCACGGTACATCTGCAGAGTTGGGTGCATTTCTACATGGCGCATTACCCGCGCATGTGCGGTGCGTTTGGACATCATCCTGAATGGGGCACAGGCACTTTGGTGTATTCAGCATGCATGCGCTTTGTGTTGTACTCCTGGTGCAGCACTGTGGTTGCGCGATTGGTCCAACACACACGTGGATATGCATATGGTGCACAGGGTGCGGTGCAGTCTATCCGCGCATGCACGACCCCCTTCATGATGCACATTGTGACAGTTGTCAGTTGTTGTCAGTGGATTGCACATTACATGCCACTGTATGAAATTGTGTGACCACGCATCACAGGCTCTATGCGTGATAGTGTATGCCACATGTAACATGGCAGACAACTAAATATTGCGCATACGCCACACTGTCATGGCCCTTGACCCCACCTTCCTGCCATGGCACTGCCTGTGGTCGCATGCCTGTCCAATTGTGCAGCACGTCGATGTGCATGGGGCATGCACGTGTCCCAGCAGTGCGTGTGGCACCATTTGCAGTTTTCTCCATGCAGGGCCTGCAGAGTGGTGGACACATGTTACTCAGCAGAGATGCCCAGGGCAACCAGAATAGGGCAGAGAGCCATGAACTGGTTGGAGGTCAAGCTGCTCCACCTGGTGGCACATGTCCTTTATGTGGAGGGCCAGTTGTTTGGCAGGAAGGCCTTGCAGATACCCAGGGCAACTGTCTGGACTGACACTGCCCAGCACCTGGTGCGCCACATGGGGGATCCCTGCACTGGGAAACAGTGTCAGCACCGGTATGGCAACCTGGGCAGGAGGGATTGGGCACGGCTGGAGAGGCTGCGGGTGCATGCATGCAGGGGTGCACTACCAGTGGCAGGTAGGTATCTTGCGTACGTGTGAGGCACGGGCGCATGTGGGGTGGGGTTGGTCACATCACATCAGCATACTCACATGGGCACTCTACAACACGCACATGTGTGAGTGGCTGCACCTGCCCTTTGGTGCCCTGCCTGTATGTCACATGGTCAGGGCCTCTCTGCAATGGTGTGTGTGGGACGGGTACACTGTGTCACACGTGGTGGGACCACCTTGTGCTGTGCAACTCCATGGATGGGTACTTTGTGGTTTCAGACACAGTTGCAATGTGCAGGTGCTGCCTGCATGGCCATTCACTGGTGTTGCATTGCATGTGTACACCAGCACTACATGCCCATACTGGTGTTGGGGGGTGGTTTGTGCAATGACATCACTACTCATGGCGGTCTCTGTCTGTTGTGTCTTGCAGGGCAGGAGGCCAGGCAGCGGGCCATGGAGACCACTGAGGTGCAGCAACAGGGGGCTGCAGCAGGGGCTCCTCATGGTAGCCGCATGGGTGCAGGTAGGTGGCAACCTTGTGTGTGCATTGTCTGTCTGGTGGGGTGGGCTACTGCTCGGTGGGGATTGTCTGTCTGCAATGGGACTTAGTATGTGCCCTCTGTGTCCTTGCTGTAGGTCCCCAGGCTCGTCAGGGCAGCAACTGGCGATGGAGATGCCATGGCCCGGCAAAGCAACCTGAACCGGCGTATCTGAGAGGCCATCCATGTGTCACTAAGGCCCATCAGACAGATGCAGGTGCACTTTCAGTGCACCATAGGAGCCATCCTGCGGCTCGTGACAGCATGCAGCCATGTGGGGTTGGGGCACAGAGGTGTGCGGCCATCCATGTAGCCCTCTGCCATATGTTACACTGTGTTGTATATAGCCTTCTGTGTCCCCCACCTCCCACCTATGTTGCTGTCCCTGCCCAATCCCCCTTTTTGCCCACCTGTTCCCGTATATAGTCCCTTACACCACATCCCTCTGTTGTTGTTTTCTGTACATAGTTACTGTTGTTTCTTGTGTTGCCTTGTTTATTGTACATATTGTTCTTTCTATAAAAGGTTTGAGTCTCTGACATGGTGTCTGTGGTCATTCAGTGTTCCACGATCCTGGGAGTGTGTACTGTCAGGGGCCATTTACTGTCCCCATGCTGCCATGACCCTGTGTGGCCCCGTCTCTGTTTGGTCTGCCTCCCCCTGCACTCCCCTGCCTCCATGTGTCCCCACTGTTGCCTGTGGCATGTGTGTGGGCACATGTCCTGCTGCTCATGTCCCTGCCCTCAGTCTGTGTGTGTGCTGCTTGTGGTCTGCATGCCTTGCACTGCTGCACTATTGGTCTGGGGCCCTATGTGCATTGTCCTGTGGTTGGGGCTCTGTCCTCGCTGTATGGCACTGTGATGGCACAGTGTGCTGCCCACTGTTTGCAACGGTGTCACCCTGTGTGTCCTCCCCCACAGCCACAGTCTTGGCTACTTGTGGTGTTGGCTTTGTCCAGTGGCCGCCACCTTGCTTTTGGTCACTGTTGTGTGGCACCATGCTGGCTCCAGTGTACCTGTTCTGTGTGCCTGCCATGGGCCTGTGTGAGTTGTGGCCTGGGCCTCTGGGTGCTGTTCTGTTTGCCCTGTCTGCTTTCAGTGCCTGTTTTGGCCACTGTTGTGCCCTTGTCCTCTCTGGTGTGTCCCATTGGTCTTGTGTTCCTCTCTCCTTTGTCGCACTGCATTGTCCCCTGTTGCTCCCATTTGCCTTGCTGGGTTGCTCCATATTCACTGTGTTGCTCCCTTGGGTGGTAGTGTGCATCCCAGATGCACTGGTGCTTCTCCACTTGCGCCATGTGCTTTCCATGCTAGTCACAGTGGGGTTGCGCTTGGCACATCCTATGGCGCATCCCTTTGTGGGTCATCCGGCATTTGGTGGGTGCATCCTATTTGCGCCGGCACGTCTCACTTGTGCTTGGCACATCTCTTTTGTAAATTCTGCCCATCATATTTATTTCTGCTGAGTTATTTCTATCCCTCCTTTTCCTATCCAGTTTCTTACTACTGAACATAGCAACAGAGGAGAATTAAAGTGCTTACAAAAAGCATACCAGGTTTAATATTCACCACTTTAATTATTAATTCACCAACTCATCGTGTCATAAAAATTATACTATAACACAATGGCAAGTATATGTTATATAATATCTATTTATTATTATACACATAAGAAAGTTACCCCAGTGAAACAGAATCTATTTTAAAATAATATTAAAACCCTTTATCTGTACTACATGACTACATGATCAGTATATATGACCTGAAGAAAAAGAAATCAATTAACTATCCCCTGCAAGGAACACTAACATTCATACTCCACTTTAACAATTCCTAGATTATTTGTAAGTATCCAGTCATATAAATCAAGATCACCTAACACCTTTGATCTGCATTTATATATTCTGATAGGATTTATGTGATAACGGTGATCTCCGATGGGCGATCGCCATTAGGGCAACAGCACATCACCGAAAAAATATTTTGGTGATGTACTCCCCGGTGCACAGAAAAATGGCACCAGGGAGTTGTCCCTCCTGGTTGAGGAGGGAGTTCTCTCTCCTACAGCACAACTTACTAGAAAAGAAATTACTACTAAATGCCAAGAAAACGAAAGCTATGTTCTTTGCCACCAAGAGCTGCTCTTCCACTGTCCCATCATTCACCCTCCCACAATTATCTACCATCCTTGGTGAAAATCTGGAATACGTGGACAAATTCAAATATCTTGGAGTCTGGATTGACAATAAACTTGACTACACCAGCCACATTGAAGAGCTCCTGAAAAAGCTTAGACAAAGACTTGGCCTATTTTATAGGATCAAACACTACCTGACCAGAGATTCCAAACAAAGGCTAATCCTGGCATCATTCCTATCCTCATTGACTATGCTGACTTCCTCTTGGCCACTGCTCCTCTCCCATTTAAATAAATTAGACACCTTGTATCATAGAGCTATTAGATTCATTACAGATCTTCCCCCAGCACCCATCATTGCTCTCTACAATGCAGTCAGCTGGACATCCCTACAACATAGAAGAAACAAAATGCTGCTGTCTGGATCTACAAAGCTCTGACAAACAAACTCCCTTCCTACATCTCAGACTGTTTCAACCGGATCACATCCAGGCCTTACACCCTAAGGATCAATAAACTCATCTTGCTGAAGCTTCCTATCACCTGCACCCGGTATGGAAGGGCTGCAATCAGCTATTCCTAGCACTTATCTGGAATTCTCTTCAAAGACCTTGAAATTGGATACCCTCATTCCTTTAACATCCTTCAAAAACTGTACACTAGTCTATTCCCAGAATCATGCAACTGCTTCCATAAGGCCTAGTCCTCTCACCCCTCCTTCCCGCACCCCTTTTATGCTACCCCTATTTCTTATCGCTCTTCTAGCTTGTTCTCCAACCTACTTCATACAAAATGCCCACCCAAGTCCAACTACCCGAGCTTTGTCCCTATTATACTGTTTGTTTCTTTCCTTTTAATATGATTTAGGTTTATTGTCATTTTGCCTTTATATATGTAAATATTTGTTTATCTGTCTCATTCATAAATCATTGTATTTGTGTTTATTCAGTACCATGTCTTTGTGTAAAATTTGTAACCTTATATTGTTATGACCACTCAGGTCCATCTTGTAAATGAGCTATGCTCAATGATGTTCGCCTGAATAAATAAATAAAGAATTTTTGAGTTGTGATCTTCCGCTTTACATGGGGCAGTGCCCCCACCCCCATGAGGGCTTCATCCTCCGCACCCCTGCAGGACTCTCAGCTTCGAGGGGTGCATGTCGTGAGGGGGGTAAACACGAAAATAAAAATTAGGGGGCTGCCAAGCAACAAAAGTACCTGTGCCCAGGACCCAAACCCAGCACCATTCCCACCCCAGCCCTGAACCCACCCACCACACCATGGAAGCAGCTCGCCATGGCTCCACCCTTACAACCCTTCTGTCCCCTCCCACCCCACGTCTCGCATGCTCACTCCCCCAGCATGCGTAGGCATGTAGCAACAGCATGCTGCTATTTTGAACACCCCCTATCTGGTTGCCCACCTTCCCTAGTCGCACCGATGACAGGTGCCACGACTGAGTCACCCTTTCGGTAGGCACCCAGTCGTGGTCGCCAAACAACCATACAGAGCTGATTCCAATGAAAAGACATGCCCTATACTACTAGTACACCCATATACCAACACTATGTACATAACATGCTGCCACTGTATGTCTTTGATCCCCGCACAATTAGTGGAATCGCCTCAAAGTGGGACCGCCACCCTTCATCTTATGCATGGTCCTACACCCCATCCATCCAAATGCTGTATGGCTTGGTGTTACTCTGCATGGATCTTAGGCTATGCATCTGTAGGGCAGCCCAAGGGGACAATTCGACCCCCAGACCCCTGTACTCAAATCTATACTAGACGCAAAAAGCCTCGTGCTTTCAAACTTCTCCTTGCTGACCTGAGGAAAATTGCACTCCTCCTACTTCTATGCTGGGGCGACATCAAACTTAACCCTGGCCCCACGAAAAAGTGCTTTCATCCCCTTCTGAACTTACAATTCTAAAAGGAATTAGCTTCTTGCATGCTAACGTTTGTAGTCTTTTAAAGAAGTTGAATTCTGTCCAGGCATGGATTATTCACACTGCACCAGACATACTCGTGCTCTCAGAATCCTGGCTATGGGCGTCCACACCTGACACAGAGGTCAATATCCCTAACTACCACCTCTTCAGAGCCGACAGGCAGACCAGGGGTGGCAGAGTAGCCATTTATGTTATAAACAAATTTCAGTATCTATATTAGATGCCACCTTCGTTGCTGGTGAATTTGAATGCCTGTCTCTTAAAGTTGAACCTTCCCCATCAGTGGCATTCCACATCATAGGCTGTTATAGACCCCCTGCAGCAGAACCACAACTCCTGTCACACCTGTCATCCCACCTGGATGCTACCCCACTGGAAACAATTATACTAGGTGACCTTAATTACGGTTGGCTGTCTAAAGTCTCATTAGCCTTGAAACAATTCTGCGACTCCCATGGGTTCACTCAACTTATAACTGAGCCAACTCGCATCAACAAGAAAAATCCTATGAGAAGCACCCTCCCGGATGTCCTCCTCTTTAACAAACCTCACTTCTTCTCCTCTCAGCAGATGTTAGTGACCCCTGCTTTATTGCTGACATAAGAACTGTTACCAAACCTACCTCTACATCAAAATTTTCCACTAAAAGATCCAAATGGAACTTCGACCCTCTTGCATTTTTCAACGATCTAAAAAACTCTTTGCTCTGGCAGAGCTTCTACCTGGCTAAATCAGTGAGCGACGCCTATGACGTTCTCCATGAAATCATAACCAGCATCCTAAACAACCATGGTCCTTTGGTTAAATCACAAACAAAAACCAGAACCTGTCATTGGTTTACAGCGGACCTGAAGACTGCCTTACTTAAAAGAGATTATCTATGGAAAAAGGCCGGAAATCACATGCTGACGCAGACTGGTGTCTCTTTAGGGCAGCTAGAAATGCCTGAACTAAGTTGATCAGAGAGGGCAAGGCCAATTTTTATCAAAATAAGCTGCTTTCTATGTCAAACTGCCCTACCAAATTCTGGTCTACCATAAAATAACCAACTGGCCACTCTCCAGGAAGTGTGCTTCCTTCTAAAATTACCATTGACAATGTTATCATCAATGATAAAACTGAGATACTGCAAGCTTTCAATAATCATTTTGCCACCGAAGGCCTGGCATTTGATAATGCACCAGTAAGTAGTCTCCTTCCACAGATCAACACTCAGCCTCCAGAACCAATTAACAATAATGCGATCTTCTCCTTTTCACCTACCACCATAAAAGAAGTTGAAGACCTTCTACTATGACTAGATAATAAAAAAAGTGCTGGAGCTGACTCTTTCGACCCATATGTTTTGAAAATAGCATACCACATTCTTGCTACACCTATATCACATGAATTCAATCTGTCCCTAGCCAAAGGCTCTATCCCCAAGGAATGGAAAACTGCTCACGTCATCCCCCTGTTTAAAGCAGGGGATCCCTGTGACCTAAATAACTATAGGCCAATCTCCTTACTACCCATACTCTTGAAACTTCTGGAAAAATTGTGGATTTACAGTTGCGATCTTTCTTAGACAACTCTACATTGCTTAACCCAATGCAGTCTGGCTTTAGAGCGAAACATAGTACAATCACAGTGCACACTAAAGTCACTAATGACTGGCAAGGGGATCTAGACAATAAAAAATTTGTTTGTGCCCTATTTTTGGACCTCAGCAAGGCATTTGACACCGTCAACCACTGTCTGCTTCTCTCCCCCTTAAAAACTATAGGCATTGACTCAACCCCACTGGGATGGTTCCAAGACTGCCTCTCTGGCAGCCAACAGCAAATCATGGTGGAAGGAGAGCTCTCTCCACTTAAACCGATAAAAAGAGGAGTCCCTCAGGGCTCCATACTGGGCCCTTTATTGTTTGCCATCTATATTAATAGCCTGGACACATGCATCACGGAATCCAGTATCCACTTGTTTGCCGATGATACGGTGCTCTATTTAAGCCGTGATTCTCCTGAAGCTGCCTGTGCTGACCTACAAACCAATTTCAATATTCCACAGCATCAGCTCCTCAGCAAAAAGCTACCACTAAATGCAAAAAAAAACAAGGCCATGCTCTTCTCTCCATCAGGACCAGGGGCTTACTCTGCTGCTGCTGGTCCATTACCTTCCATCTCTACCTTATTAGGTGAAAAACTTGAATTTGTGCCTGAATTCAAATACTTGGGTGTCTGGTTAGACAATAAACTTTCTTTTGTGGAACACACAGAAGAACTGCTGAAAAAACTGAGGCAGAGACTTGGTCTCTTTTTCAGAATTAAACGCCTCCTGACCACAGACGCAAAAAGACAGCTTGTCCAATCTATATTCCTCTCATTAATTGACTACGTTGGCTTTATTTATGGCCATTGCCCTGTCTCACACCTTGCAAAACTGGACGTATTGTATCACAGAGCGCTGAGATTTATAACTGGTCTTCCATCCTCCACACATCACTGCTCTCTATACGCAGGCGTAGGATGGCCTTCCCTTCAATACAGGCAGTGTAGAAACACAGCCCTTTGGACACTCCGAGCCTTTACTAACAAACTCACACAATACGTTGTCAACTGTCTCCCCCTGAGTCCGATCAGTATCTATGCCTTAAGAAGTCACTCGCTGGTTTCCCTGAAAGTTCCAAAGACCAACACTCGCTTTAGAAGGGCCACCATAAGCTATGCCTTGCCTACGCTCTGGAATAGGATACAAAGATCATTGAGACTCAGCTCCCCTGTCAGTATTGCCTTGTTCAAGACCCTCTATGACAAAACATTTGCCAAAATCTGTAATTGCTACCATCATTTCTAGCAGCCTGTTTGCTGCTTTCTCCTCACCCATACTAGTCCCAGTTGGTGACCCCAGTCCCCTTCTGCCACTATTGCCCACCCACCCTTTACTTGGCCCACTTGCCCTTAGCATCCTCTGCAGCCTTTTCTTTTCACACCACCCCACCACCACATAAGCCTGAGACCCAGACAACGTCATGCACACCTCCATAGCTTAGAGACTTCCACTCAAGCCTACAACTTGCTGCTGATGGCCAAGAATATAAACAATTTTCATTTTCTGCTATGGTTTGTATATAACAACAATACACATCAGGCTTCTGTGGGTGCTGTATATATCATGTTACTGTTGTGTTATGTATATATTACTTGTATATGTGCCTTTGGAATGTTTATACTCTGCTCCTATCATTATTGTAATGTCTTGTTCATTTTGTATTATGCATATCTTAACTGTGACTGTACAATTGTGCCTGCCTACAGCAGGTCCACCTTGTAAATGAGCTTGCTCAATGGTGAGCGCCTGGATAAATAAAGATCTGCTTGATTGATTGATTGATACCATTCTGATACTGGGTCACAGGACAGCTATTCTCTAAGGAAAACAACAAACACTGATTGCACATCATACATAAGATGTCAAATAAGAGGAGTTCTCATTTAAAGAAAGGGTTTCAAATCCATTTCTCAGTTCAGGCCATGTGGGTGTAAGGACTGTAATTTATAAATCCAGTCTGACTCTCCCATTAGTAACATTTCAGTCCGTCACACACTTCTTACTGGTGTTGGTATATGATTCAAAGCAGGAGGTCCAAATGTGGGGCTGGTGCAGTTGTGGCCATCCTGAAAATTATTTTCCAATGCAGTTTCTCTGTTTCTCAATAGCCTGCACATGTTCTTGAATACGTTCTTTTAAATGGAGAATAGTCTGCCCTGCATACAGTTTCTCACAGCTGCACCACCCCACACGTACTACAAAAGGAGTTTTACAGTTCACATACGTCTTCAAAAAACACGTCTTGCCAGTAATGAGATATGTAAACGCATTGCCTTCCTGTGAAAATGTACAGATGTTACATGAATGGCACCACATAAAAGCCTTGTCTATTAGTCTCTCTTTTTTTCATAGTGACTCTGTACCACATGGTCTTGATAAATTCTTGCCTCTCCTAAAAGTGAACCTTGGAATCTCATTAAAGATGCAGTTCAGCTTTTCATCTTCTGAAAACATTGCTGAGCTTTCTCTTACAGTTCTTCTGATCACATACGCCTTCTTATGGAAGTCTCTAACAAATGTTAACTGACATAAATCATTATCTCATGCAGCTTTTCTAGTCCTCAGGGAATGATTGTCACATATGTGTTATCCTCCATCCATCCTATTGGCAAATGCACAATCGTAAATCTTTTCAGGCTGCCAAAGGCCAATCCACCAGCTACAACCAGAAAATCCAGTTTATTTTATGCATCCCTTAAGGCTGGTCACAATCATCATAGTTCCAAGCTCCAAGGTAATTATTTATTTTACCTCAACTCTGACTTTCTCTATTTAAAGGAGTAGTCCACCCAGAATTAAAAAAAAAAACATATGTTATGCAGAGTGTTTTGATATGTATGTTAAATCCTAGTGTGTCCTTCCCTCTGTCTGCTATTTGGAGTTTTTCCTAAATTGTCTGCTAGCTGTATGGTAGTTTTACGACCCCTGGGGATCTCCGTAACAAATAGTTTTATTGGCTTTCTTTCTCCCAGGATGCCCTCTGTCTCATGTGACAGTGATGTAGCCATGCCCTTAGATTTAGCATGTGTATTGCTTTAAAATTAGAGCAGAGCCTTGTAACTTCTTATCCAGGGAGTACAAATGGCAACAGTTAGTTTAGCAGATACATGAGAGCCAGCTAACTGGGGTTTCTGTAAGACAACAGCTACTAAATAGCTCTAATTCACAATTTTTTTACTCTGTTCATCAGGTCTAGCTAGCAGGAGTGTTATAACATCAAAAACACAGATAATGAATTAAAGCTATTTAGTAGCTGTTGTCTTACAGAAACCCCAGTTAGCTTGCTCTGTGGTATCTGCTAAACTAACTGTTGCCATTTGTGCTCCCTGGATAAGAAGTTACAAGGCTCTGCTGTTGCTAAACTAATTTTAAAGCAATACACACGCTAAATCTAAGGGCATGGCTACATCACTGTTACATGAGATGGGGGCATCCTGGGAGAAAGAAAACCAATAAAACTATTTGTTATGGAGATCCCCAGGGGTCGTAAAACTACCATACAGCTAGCAGGCAATTTAGGAAATACTCCAAATAGCAGACAGAGGGAAGAACACACTAGGATTTAACATACATATCAAAACACTCTACATAACATATGTTTTTTGCACATTCTGGGTGTACTACTCCTTTAAGTAGGGCAAGTCGACAGGCTATTAATGCAATATCCACTAGGGATCCTAGTTATTCTTTGTATGCAAGGTGTGTGTGTGTGTGTGTGTGTGTATATATATATATATATATATATATATATATATATATATATATATATATATATATACTGTATATATATAGATAGATAGATACTGTATATAAACTTTTTGTTTGGCAAGCTGAGCACACCATAACAGCCATGCTGACTGAGCAGGGATCTAGGGGAGCCAAACCCTCAAGCAGCATTTGGCATGCCCCCCCCGCACAAATTCGGGACCCTCAGGTAGCATTCCCAACATTGGGAGTCCTGTACAGTAGCCTTATAGGAGCGTCTGCTCCACGACAGGATTAGCAGTGTGCTGGGTCATTGGGATGACAGACATTCTATTACAGGGTGCAGGCTGGGTGACTAACTACTTCCCACAGGTTGCAGGGGCAAAAAATACATGTTTGTTTGCGGCAGGAACCACTCTGGCAATGCTACCTGGCATCATGCTGACTTGAAGTGCTAGGGCTGCTCCAAGTACTGTGGATACTTTTCTGGGCTGGCAAGGTGCTGTCCATGGCTCTGTGGCCCCTTCAGTTTGCCCATATGGTCATGCGGTGATGGTGGCCATTGTTCCCCTTTGTTCTGCTGTTCGGCACTTTAGCAACATGCCAAGGACTTCTCTTACTGGCACAACTCCCCTACACATTCCTAGCTTGCCGCCATATTTACACTGTGTCTTAATCTTGGAGAGCAAGATAGTGGCTCTCACAAGACTCAGAGGGCTCAGGATAATCTGAGGAAATGAGTGAGATAACAAGCGAACAGCTTGGGGGCACCAGGCTGCTGCCCCATAGCATGGCCTGATAGATAGGCACAACATGTTGTAGAGAGGCTATCTTACCCGTGGAAAAGAGGCACAGCTAGTAGTCATGGGCCAAATCTCACAAGAGAGAACCCTCACGAGATTTTATCTGGAGGAGACACCAGGTCCCGCGAGATTGTGCAGGAATGGTGGCCATCTTGGTAGAGTTCCTAGATGAGCCACCATGTTAGGGGTGCTATTAACAGGCAGAAATTATCCCACAAGATATGGGACTTATAAAATGGTGACCTGGCCCATGTAGGTGGCCATCTTGTGTAGTTCATCACAAGCACAGAGCCTTAAAGAGACAGTCCACTATAACACAGGGCAAAGGCCAGTCTTGTGAAAAACTGTATTTTGGCTGGGCTTTTCTAGTGAAAGATGTTTCTGACAAAATTCTTTCTATCTGCCCACTATAGATCATCAAGGTCACAGAGATTCACCACTATGCTTGCCTGCCTGGTATGTGGCATGAAACTTCCAGTGACCCATGTGGGGGAGGCCCCATGTGCGATCTGCACAGTGTCAGAGTCAGGGGTACCACAGACTCCCAGCCTGGATGTGGTGTCAGCCCTAGAAGAGACATTGGCCCCAACGGCACCGCTGACATTAAACACAGCACAAGCTGGTTTTCTGTTCCAGTTGCTAGAGAAGTTACAAGTCCAACAGGTGGAGAGAGTACCTCAAGAAGCCCCTAAGAAATGTTTGGGGGCACTGCAGACCTAGCAACAGCAGAAGAAAAGGCATGGGTAGGCAGAAGATTCAGCTAAATCATCTGGGCGGAAGAGGCAGAACAGGATTCAGACCATACCTCAGGCAAGCTGTGTTCGCAGGAGTATGTAGCCAAGCTGGTGTGGCGAATACAAGAAGTTCTGTAGGTCCCAGAGGAGCCAGAAGAGCCCCACACCTCAACAGATCTCCTGCTCTCCTTGCAACCCAAGTTAGTACAATAGCATTTTCCCACCTATGCAGCCCTCAACGCCATTCTGTCTAAGGAACAGGAGGTATCAGAGCCAGCTGGGATCCCAGAAAAACAAACCATTGGAAACTTTTACTCACTCTCCGACTCCTGTAGGATGGTCTGGTATACAGCCCCTATGGTGGACACCCTGGTGTCCATGTTCGCTAGATGCACAGTCATACCAGTCAAGAGCACAGCAACTCTGAAAGAGCCTATGGACAAGAAGGTGGAAAAATCACTAAAAAAGATTCATGACGTGATGGGCCTGACCCTATCTGTGGACCCGGCAGTGTGGTATGCTGGCAGAGCTCTATTGTTGTGGGTGGAGGCCATCATGGATGACTTACTTGAGGATTCCCTGTTCACGAGGTAGGCTGACTGTGCTATGCAGACTGCACAATATATCATAGATTCATCCTCGGATATTGTAAAGTTTGCATCAGGGCCACCGTCCTGACTAAACAAGCCAGGAGGGCACTATGACTCAAGTTGTGGCAGGCAGATGCTGAGTCTAAGGCAACTCTGATGAAGCTCTCCTATAAGAGGGGACATCTGTTTGGGGATGCCCTGCTTCCATTCCTCAGAGATTGCGCTGAGGCCAAAGAGATGGCAGAAAAGAAGGACCTTTACCTTCCATCAGGTCGCCCTTTTCATCCAGTTTTAAAGGCACCAGGGGCCAAACAATGTTGGCAAAAAAACAGCCCCAAAAGGGGGGACTGGAAGGCCTTTGTTCCAGTCCAGGTCCAGACAATCCAAATACAGAGGCAACTTTGGAGAACAGGTAGTTTCAATGCCAACTGCTTAGATGATGGCTCAGCAGGAAAGAACCAATGAAATAAGGGGGGCCCAGGTGGACTGTCCCCCAGTGTGGAATCACCTGCAACTGTTTGCCGATCAATGAGCTCAAAACACCATAGACAAGTGGGTCAGGGAGCTAGCCTCTCAAGCCTAGGCCATAGAGCTCACTCAATAGGTAATTCCACACAGACTGATGATATTCCCTATGTCCAGAGACCCTTTTAAAGTAGCCGCTATTAAACAAGATCTCTGCAGTCTTACCAGGAAACAGGCCATTGTTCCTGTGCCAACATAGGAGGTGGACTCGGGGGTGTACTCTATGTTCTTTATGGTTCCCAAGAAAACCAGGGGCCTCCTTCCAGTTCTCGACCTAAAGTTTCTCAACAAGTTTGTGGTCTACAAAAAATTCAAAATGAAGAGTCTCCAATCAGCACTGATGGATTCAACAGGTGATTTCCTGGCCTCCATAGACCTGAAAGACACTTATCTGTACATTCTGATTCTCCCTACTTACCACCTTTTTATCAGGTTCCAGATCACTGGCCATCATTTTCAGTACACCTCTCTCCCATTTGGCCTGGCATCAGCCCTGAGAACATTTACAAAGATCTTGAGAGTCATTGCCATGGTCCTCTACAAATGATAGAGTACATGTCTTGCCATATCTAGATGACTAGTTCATTCAGGCAAGGTCTCCAGAACAAGCCTGGAGAGACACAGAGGTGGTGGTGCACTGCCACGGATTGGTCAGAAACTGGAACAAGAGTCAACTAATCCCAACTCAGGAGATCACACACCTGGGCTCCAGGATCAACATGATCATGGGCCAGGTCTTCCACATAGAGGTCAAAGGCATCAACCTGACTGGGCTCCTGGATTCCATATGAGCATGGCCCTACAGACCTGTATGAATGTATCTCCAGCTACAGGGGCTGATGTCATCAGTAATGACCATGGTGCCTTGGGCTCACATGCACATGCGTCTGCTCCAGTGGTACATGCTAGACGCATGAGATCAGTTGGCCCAGGACTTTGAGTACAAACTCAGTCCCGAGCCAGACATCTTGCAAAGTCTAATTTGGTGGATGGACCAACACAACCTGAGAAAAGGAGTCCCCTTATCAATGTCACCAGCAGTGACAATCACAACAGACACCAGTCTGCTCAGATGGAGAGCCATGATGGGTCGTCATGTTACGCAAGGCAAAAGGTCTCTATCAGAAACCCGTATTCCCATCAATATTCTGGAAATGAGGGCAGTCTACAGGGCTCTGTTGTTCTTCACCCCTCAAGTGGTAGGTCAGCCAGTGCTGGTCAGAACCAACAATCAGATCACCATGGTGTACATAAACAACAAGGCACGACCAGAAGCAGAGCAATGCTCAGAAAGGCCCTTCAGGTCTTATGCTGGGAGGAGCAGCATCTGCCGATGATGACCGTCACATATCTGGTGTGGAAACTAAACTCACAGGTGGATTGGCTCACTCGAGTGACTCTTGACTAGGCAGAGTGGTAGCTGCACCCCCAGGTGTTCCAGATGCCACATCACAGATGGGGACCATTCCAATTAGACCTCATGGCATCCCAATACAATAACCAGCTGCTCTGGTTTCATTCACATTTCCCCAACAACCAGACTGAGGAGAGAGACAGACAGACACAATGGCAGTGCCCTGGAAGTTCAAAAAGGCTTATATTTTTCGACCTATACCAATTATTGCCAAGGTGCTTCTCAAGATCATTGCTACAAGAGCAACAGTACTGATGGTGGCCCCAGATCGGCCAACGAGGTCATGGTATTCTCTGCTCAGAGCAATGTTGATCAACACTTCTGGGCACCTGCCATAATAACTGAATTTATTGATTCAGGGTCCAGTTCTACACCATAACCCCCATGTTCTTTGCCTGATAACATGGATGCTGAAATAACAAGACTACTGAAGGAAGGATACCCCTCTAGGGTGGTTGATCATCTGTTTAAATTTAAGAGGACCTCCACCAATAAGACTTACCAGGGACATTGGCAGATTTTCTGTAAATGGTGTGCAGCAAAATGTTTGTTCCCATCGGTGTCGGGTCTTCCCCAAATTCTTGATTTTCTCAATTATGGAGCTGAAAAAGGTTTAGCCTACTTCTCTCTGAGAGTGCAGGTGTTGGCTATCTCAGCAATCAGAGGATCATTCCCAAAGGTGGGGCAAACAGGGTCACATCCTAATGTGGTCAGATTACTATAGGCAGTGCAGATCGCATCTTCCCGTGTTCGGTCCACATGTCCACCATGGCAGCTAAATTTGGTATTGGAGGGTCTATACAAACCTCCATTTTTTCCCCAGTCCCCTTATTGGGCAACACTGAAGATGATGTTCCTCACACTTATGTCTTCGGATAGACAGGTGGGTGAGTTTCAGGCTCTTTCATGCCAGGAGCTGTTCCTGGCTTTCCATAATGACAGAGTGTCCCTTATCACTTTCTCATCCTTTACTCCCAAATTGATTTCTCCCTTCACTTGAAGCAGGCCATTTATCTGCTGGCCATGTTGGCAGACAATGGGAGTCCAGATGGGGACCTTCACCCACTGGACATAGTCTCTCTCTCTCTGATTAGGGCCTATCTAGCTATGTCTGAGAGTTTCCATAAGTCAGATAGGTTGTTTGTGTTCTTTTCAGTCAAAGAGATGGGTCAAGCTGCATCAAAGGAAGCCATTGCCTGCTGGATACGAGGGGGTGGGCTATCATTGCCACATATCAAGGGGTGGGTCAGGATCCCCCTCAAGGCATTAGGGCACATTTTACCAGCCTCTTGGGTGGAAAGGGCAGGGGCCTCTGTGCAGGCTATCTGTGCAGTGGATGCCTGGTCCTCAGTTCATACATTTGTCCACCATTATAGACTGGATGTGACTTCTGTGGATAGAGTCATATTCTGCATGGCTTTGCTTCATGCTGCTGCATGTCTGGGCTGATAGAAAGGTTCATTTCCCTGCCCATGTGTCCTGGGTACTGCTACAAAGTCCTATATGTGATGATTCTCTGAGCACTAGAAAGGTTGCAGGAGATAATGGTATTTACTCACCTGGTAAATGTGATTATACCTGCAACCTTTATAGTGCTCAGAGTCCCTCCCAAGGTGTACAAACCAGACAATGCAGCATACAGTATCACACATGGGCCGTCCTGGTTCAGGGTTACTAGGAATCTTCTCTATGTTCTCTCTGGGGCTGCTAGCTGATGTACTGTAGTACATAACAACATAAAAATTTGCTGGCAGAAGTAGACCATGTATTCTATCTAGTCTGCCCTGGTTTTCTACCCCTCACTATCAGTTTGTCTTGCTAAGGTAACTATACTGTCTACTTATGTAGCTACAGGGTATTATATGTATCGCTACTTTTAAGTATTTACTGAAAATATTGCTATTATAGGCTTTACTAACCAGGGCACATATTGTACAGTATGCTCCATGTAGCAAGTGTGTTCGTGACCATTTATTTTAATTTCTTAGTAAATGACTTTTTTTCACTGCAAACCAATGTGGGTGTTGGTCATTTTGTATATTGTATTTTGCCTGTGTTTTGGGTTCTCTGTTTCTGTCTCTCTGCTAAGGAAGTTTCCTACTGGATTTTCTGGTCATAGCCGGGGGATTGGCCTCTGGCAGACAGAAAAGATTTATGATCATGTATTGGCCCATAGGATGGATGGAGGATAACCCATATGTAATGATTCTCTGAGCACTATAAAGGTTGCAGGTATAATCATCTTTACCAGGTGAGTAAATACCATTTTCCACATTCAGTTTGGGTGTAAGCAGTCTGTCTCAGGACTTCAGAGGCTGTCATGCTTGCTTTGGGTACCACCCTTGCTGAATAGCCTCTATCATAGAATCTGGTAGACAGCATCTCCCCCTGTCTTTGATAAGATAAACCCTAATGCCAGATTTCCCTACTTTTGTGGCAGTAAGTTGAACCTTAACTTGTGCATTAATACAGTTTTCTTGCAAACAATTTCCTTTCTTTTTGAGATGGTGGAATCATATCCTCATTCATGCAGGTCCATTTGGGACCTGTGTGAACAGATACAGATGCACAGGGCCCAAGCCTAAAAAGGGAAGACTCTGTCCACCTACAGTAGTGCAGTCCCCTTGCAGGCCCTGCACTTCTGTGCAGACACAGATGCCAAGAAATAATTGAGCTGTCTGGTGGACTGCAGAAGCACAGAGCCCTCTGTTCCATGTGCTTCCATCTGGCCCAGATACAGATGCACAGGGAAGAGTAATCTATCAGCCAATGCACAGGGCACTCTGCCACCCACAAGTGCAGACGAGCAGGCCCCTATGCCAATATAATTTTTTTTTTCACTATATGATGCCTGTGCCCACGTGGGCAACCCTGTATCTTTCATGCCCTGGCTGGGGATGTCACATAACTGTGCCATCCTCCCACCCTCACCCCATCCAACTGATAGGATAGCAAAGTAAATCCCCTGCAGTCATGAGTGGCACTACACACAGACTTTCTTAATAATTTTGCAAAAAAATACATTAATGCAACAGTTAGGGTTCAGATTAAACCAAAGAAAGTAGGGAAATGTGATGTTAGGGTTTCATACCCTAACATCCCTGTCCCACCCCCTAAGGCACATGAAGGGTGGAGTTTTCCTTGGGGTTGTCAACCCTAACCCTCACCCCATTGCAGTAAGAAAAAAGGTGAGATGTGATGGAGACAGGTGTATATGTTTCATGAGTGTATAGAATGGGATGAGCATTAGGGTTAACAACCCCAAGAAAGACTCCACCCCTCATTTGCCTCAGGGGTGTGTGTGGGGTTTGAAACCCTAACAGCACATTTCCCTACTTTTGCTGGTTTACTCTGAATCCTGTTTTATTAACACAGTTTTTTGCAAAGAATTTCCTTACTTTCTGAGATAGTATAATCCTATCTTTATTTGCCTGTGGGACTGCAGGGCCTCCATCCATACGTTTTGAGATAGTGTAATCGTATTCTTACTTGCCTGTGGAAGTGCAGGCCCTTCTGGACCCTGCCCTTCCATCCCCCCAATAGATGCGAATATGTGTGGTGCTGTGGAAGTGCAAGGCTTTCTGGGCCCTGTGCGTCCATTTTAGGACAACAGCAACCAGATTGTTAGCATAGCTTTCTAATTACCCCACCTCATGTACCCGGTACCGTAAATGTTTAAATCCCCATCAAAACGTGATTTCGTGCCACCAAAACATCATTCTATGCCAGGGGTGCATAACACAGTTTAACCAGGTTTTGAAAAATGATAGCTGTAACATTCATGAGGTGGTATAAAAAATGGTTATATTGAAAATTTAGGGTCATAATATTTTAAATTACCAAAGTTACAGACAAGCAAAGCAAAATTTCAATGGATACACATAACCTTGGCATTTTTATATATTTCGACCCCAAACTTTCAGCATAGCCCTCTTATGACCCCACCTCATGAACTAGGGTGGTGGAAATTTTCAAATCCTGCCTGAAAGGTAATTTTGCCAAGCAACTGGGAAATCACCTTTCAGGCTGGTTTTTCATCATTCCACCACAACTGTTCATGAGGTGGGGACCCAAAAAGGCTATGTTGAAAACTTGGTGTAAGACTATGCAAAAATGGCAAAGTTATGCATCAAGGTTGAAAACCCCATTGAAATACATTGAACTGCACTTACCTTAATTTCTCATATTGCAGTCAGCAGCTCCAGCAGCAAGATGGGTCTTCAGTGGGAAAATAGATCTTCAGCCTGGGACCTGTTCAGGTGAGTGAGAGTGTGTGGGGGATATGGGGGTGCAAGGTGGTGGGTGCTCACTGGGAGGTCAGTGTGGGGGGGTCAGATCGGCGAAGGACTGTTTTCCTTTTTACAGGATTAAAAAAAGGCATTGAGGGACTGCTTATTTTATACAGGATGGCAATCAGAGGGTAGGGGGGGCCAGCAGAAACCAGAGAAAAACAAAAGTTAACAGGGATGGTGATCAGAGGATGGGGGTGCCACTAGACACCAGTGAAATATTTTATCACTATGAGGATGGTAATGGGAGAGTGGAGGGTGCCACTAGACACCAGGGAAAAAAATAATTCTGGGGACAGTGATCAGAAGGTGGTGGATGCCACTAGATACCAGCAAAAGATGATGACCTAAAAACTGGGATGGCAATTGAACAGTGGGGGTGGCACTAGAAACCAGCAAAAAAAGAAATAATCATGGGGACAGTGACCAGAGGGTGGAGGGTGCTACTAGACACCAGGGAACAAATAAAATGTAATTACAGGTAAGGGGATTACAGGGTGGGGGTGCCACTAGACACCAAGGAATAGTTAAAACAATTATGGGGATGGTGATGGGAGGGCAAGGGGTACTACTAGACACCAGGGAAAGATTTTTGTTCATACAAACATTTTCGTATGAATGGCCATATGAAAAAAATGGAAGCAAATCACTAAAAGGATTTAAAAGTGAAAACAAATAATTGGGCCAGTTTCTCCAACAGATAAGTGCAGAATCCACCTAACAGAATCCCAGTGAGCAAGATACAGTACATGTGTTGGTCTCTCTGCAGGATGTCATTTTTCTGGGTTCTGACATTTTTTTTAATGGAAAACAAGATGGCAGCAAATGAAAAAATATTTTTCCCTTAACGAAAAAGGATTTTTTTTTCATTTCATATACCTATTTTGAAGTGTTTACTGAGCATGCTCAGAACCCAAAATTCTAAAATGTAATAAGTTTCGAACAGATTAATATTTTCCCACCAAACTAGCAAAAAGCATATCTGTGGGCCAGCCCCTTTCTACCCTTAAAAGTTTATACCAAAATTCCAAACCAACTGGGCAGTACGGCTGTCCAAAAAAACAGCAAAAAAACACACTGAAAAATTAACTTTTTCACTATCCGGATCTCAGAATCCACAGCTTCAACCAGAACGAAACTTGCCACATCCAGAGATTTACCCCACAAGACTAAGCATGCAAACTTTCTTGCAAATCTGTTGAATGATTGCAAAGTTATGAAAGTACACAAACTGGGGTTTAACAATACAATGCCTACTTAAGCCTAACTATAGTGATGCTAGATCACCACTGTAATATATGTATATAGATATGCAGTATATTGACCTACAATTTTCAAGATACAGTTGTTGTTTTATGACTTCCCTTGTAAACTCGACATGTAGCATTTATACTATATTAAAAGACAAAGAACCTCTGTGCGCAAACACTGAGGCAAGGGTTACCCCAAAGGGCATTTGGCTGGGAAGCCAAGTTTCAAGAAAATACAAAATCACACATGCCCCTACAATGCAAAGCATCATGGGCTGCATATGCAAATCACCACAGAATGTTATGCTGGTCCAACTTTAAGCAGAATTGCATGGTGCCGGAAGGCCTCTCACACAGTTTGCAAAGGGTGCTAACAGAAGACATAGACACGTGTTTCGTCCTACCAGGACTCATCGGTATGCCTCGTCTGTTTGACACCCCAGTGGAATGGACCAGCTACCCTTAAGGCAGTGTGCCTTGGATATATTGTGGTGAACCCATTAAAATAAAAAACTATTTAAAAGACAAAGAACCTCTGTGCGCAAACACTGAGGCAAGGGTTACCCCAAAGGGCATTTGTCTGGGAAGCCAAGTTTCAAGAAAATACAAAATCACACATGCCCCCACAATGCAAAGCATCATGGGCTGCATATGCAAATCACCACAGAATGTTATGCTGGTCCAACTTTAAGCAGAATTGCATGGTGCCGAAAGGCCTCTCACACAGTTTGCAAAGGGTGCTAACAGAAGACATAGACACGTGTTTCGTCCTACCAGGACTCATCAGTATGCCTCGTCTGTTTGACACCCCAGTGGAATGGACCAGCTACCCTTAAGGCAGTGTGCCTTGGATATATTTATATATATTTATACTATATTGGCTGAAACATTTCACACCAGAAGTACGAAAACATATTAACATACTAAAATGCCAGCAGATTAGGCCTAACGGTCTTTCGCGTCTGCTCGTTTGGTCAGCTCCCACCCTGGGAGATGAACTTGCTGCCCCCCTCGCCTTCTCTGGCTTCTCCCTTCCCAGTTCCGGATATTCTCGCTGCATTGGATTTTGCTTCCTGAACCCTTCCCCTGTACCTGTCCCAACCCCTCTTGAACCCCTCCACTGTCTCTGCCTCCACCAGCCTCCTAGGCAGCGCATTCCATGGCTCTACCACCCTCTCAGTGAAGTAGCACCTCCTCCTTTCTACCCTGAATCTTCCCCCCTCCAGCTTCCATCCACGCCCTCTAGTGGCCCCCTCTTCCTTCCTTCAAAGCACCCTGACTGCTCCTCCCCTATTTACCCCCTTCATATACCTGAAGACCTCTATCATGTCCCCCCGGTCCCTTCTCTCTTCCAATGTGTACATATTTAACTCTTTAAGCCTCTCCTCATAGGTCCTGTCCCCCAAGCCCTAAATAATTTTGGTTGCCCTCCTCTGGACCCTCTCCAGGAGTTTAATATCCCTCTTTAAGCGTGGCCTCCAAAACTGCATGCAGTACTCGAGGTGCGGCCTCACCAAGCAGTTATATAGAGGGAGTATCACTTCCCTCCTTCTGGAGGTGATCCACCTAGCAATGCATCCCAGCATCCTGTTGGCCTTGGCTGCTGCCCTCCTACAAGCCTCCGAGTTGTTCATCTTGACATCCACCACCACCCCCAGGTCCCTCTCAGCCATCGAGACTTGTAGCATTCCCCCAGGGTATACACTTGGCCCAGGTTTCTGGCCCCCAGGTGCAGTACCTTGCATTTCCCTGCATTGAACCTCAGCTTCCACTATCTAGACCATCTTTCCAGAGTCTCCAGGTCCCCCTGTAGGGCCACCCTCCCCATCTCCCCATCCACCACCACCCACAGTTTTGAGTTATCCTCAAAGAGACTCATTTCACTCCTGATACCTGTCCTCATGTCAGAGACGTAGGCGTTAAACAGGAGGGGCCCAAGGACTGATCGCTGTGGGACCCCACTAATGACCGTCCTTGGGGATGAGACTATCCTGCCAACTACAACCCTCTGGGTCTGGTCCTGGAGCCAATTGCCTATCCATCTTATCATCTGGTTCCCCACCTCCATTTCTCCCAGCTTATCCAACAGGCCCTCGAGAGGAACAGAGTCAAATGCCTTGCTGAAGTCTAGGAAGAGGACATCTGTCACAGTTATGAGGTGTTGTGAAAAAGATGGGTATGTTGAAGGTTTGGACTCAAAATATTGAAAACTAGTGAAATTGTGAGTGAACCTTGCAATATTTTAATGTTTAATCATAAATTGGTTATTTTACAATATTTATGCACCATATTTTCAGCATAACATATCACTTGTGAGCAGCACGGATTGAAGTAAAGCCCAGGGACATTTCTTGGCTCTGTTCTCCATTGCCATCAGGCCGAGCCGTGGACTGCTTATATAGAAGCAAGCCCATTTTTCAGTTTCTGCTGCTCTGTGAGCGTGGACTCCATGTTGGCAGCTACGCAGTTGTAATTGTTATCCCCGGGTTTCTGCGCAGCTTTTTTGGGGCCTACCTTAGGAACCCTAAGCAACTAAAAATTACTGTGGTTACAGCTCCTTTGGGGTTAATTCATGAGTGTGCTTTACTGCATTATTTTTAGAGTTACCTGCAGAGGTTTATTTCAGACTTGTTAGCAATTTACCGCTGAAAGGAATTGATTTGGTATAGCTGTAAAAGTTATTGAATTTCACCAGGTTGTTCTCTCCATCTCATAACTGCCCCGCTTCCCTGCCTACTCCTCCATTATCTCTCTGCCTGCCCTGTTCCTTTTGTCTACTTGAACCCCCCCACTTATGTTTACTTAAACCCCTCTCCCTTGCTCTCCCCTCAGGTACCCTTAGGCCCAACGGGGCTTTGGACCACCGTATTGGAGCAGTCGCTGCCATGGCCCTGCTGGTCTGGTAAGCAGAGACACCCGTGGCAGGCACTAAGATGTTTTCTCACTCCTCCAAGAATTTCCTCATGAAAGCAGCCATCTGTGAACCTCAAGGCCGTATCCTGGACCAGCAGCCCGGTCGCTCACTGCAGCATTGGGCCAGCGAAGCTGTAAAAGCCGTGAGATACCCTTATGCCCACCGGGGCTTCGGATCATGGCGTTGGAGCAGCCGCTGCCATAGCCCCGCTGGTCTGTTAAGCAGAGACACCCGCGGCAGGTGCTAAGGCTTTTTCCCGCTCCTCCAAGAATTTCCTTGTGGAAGGAGTAGTCCATGAACCTCAAGCCCAGATCTAGAACCATCAGCCCGGTCGCTCACTGCAGCATTGGTCTGGCGAAGCCATAAAAGCTGTAAGGTATGTCTTTTGGAGCTTAAACCCCCTGAAATTTGAAAAGGGGCACCCTGACTGTGATTGGAGGAACCCTTCCTTGTGAGCAGCATGGACTGGAGTAAAGCCTAGGGACATTTCTTGGCTCTGTTCTCCATTGCCGTCAGGCCGAGCCGTGGACTACTTACATAGAAACAAGCCCATTTTTTAGTTTCTGCTGCTTTGTGAGCGCGGACTCCATGTTGGCAACTACACAGTTGTGATTGTAATCCCCGGTTTCTGTGCACCTTTTTTGGGGCCTAGCTTAGTAACCCTAAGCAACTAAAAATTACTGTGGTCACAGCTCCTTTGGGGCTAATTCATGAGTGTGCTTTACTGCATTATTTTTAGAGTTACCTACAGAGGTTTATTTCAGACTTGTTAGCAATTTACAGCTGAAAGGAATTGATTTGGTATAGCTGTAAAAGTTATTGAATTTCACAAGGTTGTTTTCTCCGTCCTGAAACTGCCCCACTCCCCCGCCTACTCCTCCCTTATCTCTCTGACCACCCTGTTTCTTTTGTCTACATGAAGCCCCACCCCTACTTATGTTTACTTAAACCCTTCTCCCTTCCTCTCCCCTCAGGTAACCTTAAGCCCACCGGGGCTTCAGACCGCCGTGTTGGAGAAGCTGCTGCTGTGGCCCCACTGATCTGGTAAGTGAAGACACCCACAGCAGGCGCTAAGACTTTTCCCTGCTCTTCCGAGAATTTCCTCATAGAAAAAGCCATCCGTGAGCCTCAATCCTGGATCCAGGACCAGCAGCCCAGCTGCTCACTGCAGCATTGAGCTGGCAAGGCAGTAAAAGCTGCAAGGTACCCTTAAGCTCACTGGGGCTTCGGACCACTGCTTTGGAACAGCCACTGCCATGACCCTGCTGGTCTGGTAAGCAGAGACACCCACAGCAGGTGCTAAGACTTTTCCCTGCTCCTCCGAGCATTTCCTCATGGAAGGAGTCATCCGTAAACCTCAAGCCCGGATCCAGGACCAGCAGCCTGGTTGCTCACTGCAGCATTGGGCCAGCGAAGCCGTAAAAGTTGCAAGGTATGTCTTTTGGAGCTTAAACTCTCTGTAATTTAAAAAGTGGCACCATGACTGTGATTGGAGGAACCCTTCCTTGTGAGCAGCACGGATTGGAGTAAAACCCAGGGACATTTCTTGGCTCCATTCTCCATCGCCATTGGGCTGAGCCGTGGACTACTTGCATAGAAGGGAGCCCATTTTTTAGTTTCTGCTCCTCTGAGAGTGTGGACTCCATGTTGGCCACTACACAGTTGTAATTGTAATCCCCGGTTTCTGCGCGTCTTTTTTGGGGCCTAGCTTAGGAACCCTAAGCAACTAAAAACTACTGTGGTTACAGCTCCTTTGGGGCTAATTCATGAGTGTGCTTTACTGCATTATTTTTAGAGTTACCTACAGAGGTTTATTTCAGACTTTTTAGCAATTTACTGCCGAAAGCAATTGATTTGGTACAGCTGTAAAAGTTATTGAATTTCACAAGGTTGTTCTCTCCGTCCCGTAACTGCCCCACTCCCCCGCCTACTCCTCCATTACCTCTCTGCCTGCCCTGTTCCTTTTGTCTACTTGAACTCCCCACCCCTACTTATGTTTACTTAAACCCCTCTCCCTTGGTCTCCTCTCAGGTACCCTTAAGCCCACCGGGGCTTCGGACCACCGCATTGGAGCAACCGCTGCCATGGCCCCACTGATCTGGTAAGCGGAGACACCCACAGCAGGCACTAAGATGTTTCCCCGCTCTTCTGAGAATTTCTTCCCGCCGGCGCTTTGCACTGGCTCCCCACCCCCCACCTCACCCACCCTGGTGGACCTGTAGCTATATAGGATCTTTTTTAGTCAGATGACTAAGTGTCCAAATTCTCATTGGCTCCTTATACTGTGTAGCCACTAGGGGTGCATCTATCCTTCACTGTCTGTCAGCCGTAGGACAACCCAGTCAAGTATGCTTTCATAGCTGCTTTAGGTCTCATATCTTTGGATCGCTTCTTAGTGGTGTCGCTTTTAAAACCAAATGAGGTACCTACCCATACTACTACTCCATTCAATTCTCTTATCTCTATTTGTGCTGTCCTGAAACTCGGACAATTGTATATAGTGCTGACATGAAATTGGGACAGTTTGTATCCAGGCTGTTTTCCTAGGTACTCGCCTACTTTGTAGGTCAAGTAGGAAATTTTTTATTTTCTTTTTTAAATAACGGTCTAGACTCATGACATTCCTCTGGAATAGGCAGTGTAGCCTGCTAACTATGCCACTGGTTAGTGGGCTCACACTATCTTCTTGTAGCAAAATAATGCTCTGCTATCACGTGTCAGGGGTCACCCTCTCTCTTAATATTGCTCTGTGTAAATAAGTTATCATTATCCTTCCTGTGAAGCCAGAACCAAAATTCACATGTGCATGGGGATTTCAGGTTCTCTAACCTGCTAGTTTTGAAATGCTGGCCTGTAGCTACTTGGCAATATCTGCATCGTGCCCTCTGTAAACTGAGCGGGAAGCATTATTTGCCCCTTACTTATTACTCTGTAAGGCTCCCGCTCCTATCACTTCTAGAGCTTATGCTATCAGGTGATGTTGAACCTAATCCAGGCCCTCCCTACTGCGTCCCTGCTGCTGACCTAACTGGACGAACAAAAAAGGGACTTCTCATAGCTCACATGAACATTAGAAGCCTAACGTGCCACATGGCTGAACTGGAAATGTGGATCAAAGTCTATGAACCAGACATACTCTGTCTTACTGAAACATGACCGGGGGCAAAGCATGGGGCTAGTGTGGCTCTCTACCACAAGAACCACCCCAGCATCACAACTGTCCCTACCCAGGCCTCACCCACTCTGTGAATTAATTCATGCCATAGTCTCACCTGGGACAAAGAAACTACCTACAGTATCATCTGCATCTATAATCTGCCATCCGGGGGTTTGGCTGGATTACTGGACCTCCTGAACCAAAAATCACAGTCTGTTAATCTAAACAAGGCCATAATCCTGGGGGATGTAAACCTAAACTGGTCAGGACCTTCTCACAGCACCTTCATGTAATTAGTGCACAGCTATAACCTTTACCAGCTAATAACTGATCACATGAGAACGTCAACTCTGTCCAAACTAGGTACCCTTATAGATTGGCTACTTACTAATCACCTGGAGCATGTGACCAAGTCGGGTATGTTGCCAGATGCAATAACTGACCATTCTCCAATTTTCTATATCTGGGTCTTGGGTGCCCCACCATCTCCTCCACCTCACTTTGTCCCCTTCACAAATTTTGCAGTCATGGATGATAATGCTTTCCTTCATGATGTTTCCAACATTGACTGGTCTGAAATCTATCATGCACAAAGAGTGGAGGATGCCTTACTTGTTTTCCTAAGTAAATTCAGTGCAGTTCAGAGCAGACATGCCTCTAAAGTCACTAAGAGGGTCAGAGGAAACCAAACTAGGTGGCTCCATAAAGACCTGTTTGCTGAGTTTTGGCTCAGGGAAAAACTGTGGAAGCACTATAAACATACTGGCTTGCTTACTGATCTCATTTCTTATAAGACACACAGAAATTCCTGTAAAAAAATGCATAAGACAAGCCAAAGTAAGTACTGCCAGAACCTGCTATCCAGCTCAGCCCATGACCCTCGGAAATTCTGGGCCCATGTAAAAGACTTTTCTTGGTGCATCTCAGTCCACTACCCCATCAGAGATGATACTCAACGGAGCTCACTGTAATGACTCTAATACAATTGTGAGTGCCTTCAACAGGATGTTCTCTGATCTCTCACCATACACCTCTTCCTTCCCACCTGCATCAACCTTATCTCAGCTCCCAACCTCTAGCAAACCAGTGGGCCCCCCTACATCTTCCAAAGGGTCTCCCCTGTCTCGGTCTTTCTACTTTAAGGCTATTACCAGATTGCAGGTCCTTAAACTCCTGTAATCAATCTCTGACAACACTAGCCCAGAGTCTGACTCCCTTGAACCCCTCCTGCTGAAGCTGGCTGCTCATATTATTGCCTCTCCACTGGCCAAAATCTTCATGCTTCCCTTTCTTGTGGTTTTGTGCCAGACCTTTGGAAAATTGCTAGGATTACTCCTATATTTAAAAAGGAGAGATAAGAAGGATATTACTAATTACAGGCCAATAGTGATTCTCTTAGTCCTGAGCAAATTACTGGAGAAGCTTGTTGCTACCCAAACACTGGACTTAATTGCAACTTCAAATCTTCTCTCTGACATGCAGTATTGTTTCAGGAAAAATCACAGCACATTAACGGCTCTGGCAAAATCACCTCAGATACTTTCTCTAACATGGAGGCTGGACGACTAACGGGCTGTCATCATTGGCCTCACTAAGGCCTTTGATCTTGTGGATCACTCCCTACTCCTGTCTACCCTTCAAAACATGGGCTTCTCTACTCCTGTTGTGAACTGGTATAGGAGCTATTTATCTGGTAGGACCCAAACAGTGAAATTCAACTCTGCAGTATCTGACAGCACTGCAATCAATGTTGGTGTTCCTCAGGGATCTATTCTGGGACCACTTCTATTCTCCCTCTTTATCAACAATATTCCGGATGCCATTTCAACCTGCTCTTCTCTTCTGTATGCTGATGACCTTGTAATCTACAGCAGCTCTACAAACGTTGACTGCCTCAACTCGTCTCTGTCCACTGATTTCGGGAGCATTCAAAACTGGCTGTGCAACCATAGATTAGTTCTAAATGCACATAAAATGAAAACCATGCTCCTGGGCTCTGCTCCTAAACTTAGAGCATGTCCCTTGCCCTTGATGGTCCATGACCTTGAGGGGAGCAAACTAGAGTCTGTCACGTCCTTTAGGTGTCTTGGTGTTATACTTGACCAATCACTTGAGCTAAGTCTCCACATTCAATCAACTTACAAACAGTGAATAGTAAACTGGGTGTTGCCTACAAAACTAGTTACATGCTAACTCCATCTGCTAAGCTGGCCATTGCCAAGGGGATCCTGCCTCCCACCCTGACATACTGTGCTCCTATCCTTGCGGCTCCCCAAAAATCATCACTACTGAAATGGGATGTCACCCACAACAATATCTGTTGCTATGCATCATCGCCCCCTCGGCTTAAACATCGATGTTGGCTCTATAGTGACCTTGGTTGGCTCTCCCTCTCACATCCAGGCAATACTATCTTGGCTCTCTATCCATCTCCATAATCAGGCTGCAAGCCCTGATCTCACTTGCAATGCTATTAAGTCCCCTCACCCCCTACCGGGGACTGAAATCAGCTGACAAATCACTACTGAGGGTACCCAGGTGTCACACCTCCAAAGGTACTGGGGCATTTGAATATGCTGCCCCTCTGCTGTGGAATGCTCTTTCCTTGGATTTAAGGCAATCTGCATCCCACTATGGCTTTAAAAGTGGGATCCAATGATACCTATCTCTGGCTGAACATTATACCTGTTTTGACCCTACTTGACCTGCCAGTTGGTCTGCCAGGCCCTTGTCATGATTGCTGGATGTTCAAATCTATGCTTCTTGTAACTACCCTCTCATCTCTTTCTCTTTGCCCCATTCCTCTCATCTTTCCCTGCCCATGTCCTTTTTCTTGCCTTGCCTTGGCCTTCAAGGCACCCCTCCTACTATCCTTGCACTTCCTAATCCTCTCCCCTTTACATTATCTTTCAGCTGTTGCCCTCCTCCTGCATCTTCCTCAGTTGAAATTGTAAGACATTTCTCTAAGCTAAGTTGCATCCTTTATTTGATGACACATGCACTATGCAATATTATTATTGGATACTGATCCCTTCCTATTATGACTCATTCCATTATCTATTTAGTTGACTGCATCATCCTACACGATGTTTTATATGCCATTGTTACTGTTTGCATGTACTACTTGCTCTTGTTATGTTAGTTATTCTGCTGTCATCTATGTTTAAATGGCTAAAAATAAGCTATTTTGTACTGCTGTCATGCACTTCTGAAATGCTTTTCTGTATGTCTTGCCCTATACTCTCGGGTTGTGCCTGAAAATAGTCATTTTTTGGCTAGTGCATTTACCCGGTAAACAAAAACTAAATAAATTACCAAACCTTGTGAACTTGGTAGGTGGAAATTTTAAAATCCCTCTGGAAATGCCATTCCATGCCACAGGTGCAAAACACATTCTGGCTAGGATCTGAAGAATGACAGCTGTCAGGTTCATGAGGTGGTGTGAAAAAAATGGCTATTATGAAAATGTGTGGCCAATTATTTAAAATTACCAGTTATGACAGAGTTTAGAAAATGTTCAACGTATGCTCACAACTTTGCCATTTTTACATATTTTGACTCCAAATTTTCCACATAGCATTTTTTATGAACCCACCTCATGTACAAGGGTGATGCAAATTTTCAAATTGTGCCCAAAAGGTAATTTTGCAAAGCAACTACAAAATTGTCTTTTGGGACATATTTGCATAATTCCACTGCCATTATTCATGAGGTGGGGTCCCAAAGACAATGTTGAAAATGTGGGATCAAAATATGTAAAAATGGCAAAGTTATGAGTCAAAGTTCAAACCCCATTGAAATACATTACATTGCACTTATATGCTAAGTGAACAGCGGCACCTGTACTATGAACAACAGTATGTTGACACAGCAATGGATTGCTGTACTGTCTCCACAGGACCCTGGCACTACTTTCTTGGGGTTTTGCACCCCCTTCCCAAATGAACTCTGACTTAGAGTTGATTATATGAATTACAGGGTGTGTGTGAACAGAGCCCCCCACATGGGTTGCCCCCAAAAGAAACAATGTTTTTTTGGACAGGCTTATGCTGACTGCAACTGCAGTCGACATAAATCCATCACTGTAACATCGGTCAACAACTTTATTGTCAAACCAGTGTCATGGATCCCACTGCACTTAACTGATTCTCTAATATCGCATTTGCCAGTTCCAGCGGCAAGATGTATCTTCAATCAGAGAGTGAATCTACACTATGGGGCATGTTCAAGTGAGTGAGTGGGTGTGGGGGGTGTAGGGGGGATATGGGGTGGTGGGTGCGGAGTGGGAGGTCAGGGTAGGGTGGAGGTTTGGGGTCAGATCAGTGAGGGACCTCTTTCTTTTTTTTTATAGGATAAAAGAAGAACATTAAGTGATGGTTTTCTTTTCTTCAGGGGATATTCCAACACTGGGGATTGGGAACCCCGTGTTGGGCTAGTTTTCAGCAGCACAATGGTTAAACACACCAGTCCTGCCATGTACATAGGGAGAATGGGGATGGGTGACCTGGAGGAGAGGGTCAAAGAGAAGTAATACCAGGGGTGGGCACCCAATCCACTTATATTTTAAAATATATAAACATTGGGAAGGGTGCACAGGGAACCTGGAGAGAAGGAGGGGGGAGAAAGAAGCGGTACCTCAGGTGAGCACCCCAGTCTACTTAAGAAATAGTAGATAGATAGATAGATAGATAGATAGATAGATAGATAGATAGATAGATAGATAGATAGAGAGACAGACAGAGAAAGAGACAGTGGGAATAGAGGATTGCCAGCTCACTGCTTGAACTGAGCACAACTCCAGCTGCAGCTTCAGTAGTTAATAAAGTCCCACTTTTCTCACACAGAGAACAAGGGTGAATGTCTCTTCTCACTAAGCTGGGCTTCCTGGATTTTGAAGTGCCCAGAAAGGGTATTTCTGACAATTTTGTCAAAATAACAAACACCAGAATCTAGCTGAATGGGTCCTGTTTAGTTAGGTTCAGGTTTTTGTTTTTGAAAATATATCATTTTTATGTTGGATCATGTGTGTGCAGCCAAGATATTGCGGTAGTAGCAGATTTGGAGGAGCGGTCACTGTTGGGCGAATGCAGGGCATGCATCAGTAGGTGCGTCCCTCATTCCCCAATCAGGCAGCATGCAGGCACCACATCAGCAATTTGGAATGTGGCCACCAGATCTAACAAAAGGTGTGTTGCAATGAGAGCGGAGCTATCATGCAGCATGACCACAACATGCCTCCCAATGTGCATGCAACAGCGCCACAGCCTCCTGTCAGAATGTCGATGGGGAGCCCACTCCCTGTCTGCATAATAACCCTCCTCCCATTTACAGCATATGCTGAGGGGGTGCCCAATCCCCCTCGGTATCATGCCCCCCCAACAGTTTTTCTTTGCTGATGGAGGGCCCAATCCCCATCGGTATAATGTCTCCCCCCCACTTTTGTTGTGCGCCAAGAGGGTGCCCAATCCCCCTCGGCTCGTGTCCTCCCCTTTGGAATGTGCCAACATGTGCCAACAGGGGTGCCCAATCTCCCGTCTAAAGCATCCCCCCCAAAAAAACAGTTAGGTGGCACACTTGGAGCCCACCCCAGCGTGACAAACACCTTGTAAAAACCAAAAGTCCCACAATTTTTTTTTTCTTTCTTTAAACCTGTAACAAAGAAAAACATCACTCGTAGTCTCCCTGCCTCATCTCGAAACCTGCACCCACCCTCTGTGCACCCTGCCTCCCCACACCCCCCCTCACCCCATAATTACCTCCAGAGTCCAGCACGACGATCTTTGGTGGACTGGGAACGTGTCTGCAATCTTCAAAACCGACCACATACCGAAGAAATGCCAGTAAGCTGTATAATGGCATAAATAGGGTTTTTTTTTTTAACCTTGATGCATATCTCAGGCATTTTAGGGAATTTTGCCACCAAATTTTCAACATGGGGTTATTGGGACCCCTTCTCATGAATTCTCTCACTGTCATGGAGTTATTCGGTCCCGAAAGGTGATTTCGCCGTCACTATGTGAAATCA
This sequence comes from Neoceratodus forsteri, assembly GCA_016271365.2. NCBI lineage: Eukaryota > Metazoa > Chordata > Ceratodontiformes > Ceratodontidae > Neoceratodus > Neoceratodus forsteri. The sequence goes on along the minus strand of CM057450.1, from coordinate 649,137,340 downwards.
CCTTTCAGGACTGATTAACAAAATGACAGTGCCACTGTTCATGAGGGGGGCTCTCAAAAAGCATATGTTGCAAATTTGGTGGAAAAAATTCCCAAAATGGCTGTTTTACGAGCATGTGTTGTGCAGTTTCCATGCACGCTCGTAACTTCGTGAATTTGTAATATTTTCACTCCAGATTTTCTAAATTGGCATTTTTCCACACCTCCTTATGAACAGTACAGCTGTTATTTTACATATCCTGGCCAAAATGTGTTTTTGCACGTCCAGCGCAGAATAGCGCAGTCGCTGCACAAAATCAGTTTTCGGGATAGTTTCAGGAAATGACGGTGACACTGTTCATGAGCAGAAGTCCTAAAATGCCTATGTTGAAAATTTGGTGACAAAATTCCATAAAATGACTGTGTTACAAGAGTGCGTTGCGCAGTTTCCACACACCCTTGTAACTTCGCAAATTTGCAATATTTTAATGCCAGATTTTCAACACTGGTATTTTGTTACATCTCCTTATGAACAGTTCAGCTGTCATTTTTCACATCCTGCCCTTAATGTGTTTTCGCACCTGTAGCGCACAATGGCGTGGTCACTTTGCGAAAATCAACGTATTGGACACATTAACAGAATCACACTGCCACTGTTCATGAGGGGGAGGTCCCAAAATGCCTATGTTGAAGATGTGGTTAAAAAAATCCCAAAAATAATTGGGTTATGGATGTGTGTTGCACAGTTTCTATACATGCTCATAATAACTCCACCAATTTTTCATATTTTCACTCCAGATTTTCAACGTTGCCATTTTGTTACATCTCCTCATGAACAATACAGTTGTCATTTTCCACATCCTGCCCAAAATGTGTTTCATCCCTGTGTCTCCAAATGGCATAGCCACTGTGCAAAACTACCTTTCAGTTAACAAACTGACAGTGCCACTTTTCATGAGGTGGGCTCACAAAACACCCACGTTAAAATTTGGAGTGAAAATACCAACACACAGCTACAGAGTTATGGTTTCCAACTGTAGCACCCCATCCTGTAGAGACTGGCAGGCATCAGGGGTGTGACTTGGGATCATTGGCTGTAATGTTCAAGCCATTCCACCCCCACCCCCACCCTGCAGCCAGTGACAGGCATCGTGGTGTGCCTTGCACTGTTCGACCACAAAGTTCACCTCATTCTCCTATACTGCACCCACCTCATTGTATTTCCTTATAGAATGGGGTAAGTATAATGCCCAAAGACCCCAAAGCACACCACGACACTTGTCAGTGTCTACAGGGTAGGGTGAGGCAAAATGGCATGAGCATTATAGCTGACGACCCAAAGGCATATCCCAATGCCTGTCGGTCTCTACAGCGTGCGGGTGGGGTTATATAGAAACATAGACTTTGACGGCAGATAAAGACCGCTTGGCCCACCTAGTCTGCCCATTTTCCTACCTAACAGATAAGCTGCAGACCCTAGTTAACCAACAGCTTACTTCCTCCTATCCCCACTAGGACTGCCTTATGTCTGTACCATGCATTCTTGAATTCCCCACTGTTCTTGACTCCATGACCTCCTCAGGAGGCTGTTCCATGTATCCACAACCCTCTCTGTGAAAAATACTTCCTCACATTACCTCTGAGCTGTCCCCCTCTATCTTCAAATTGTGCCCCTTGTTCTTGCACATCTCTTTTCCTGAATGCTACCCTCTTGGACTTCTGATTCCTTGAGGTACTTAAAAGTTTCTATCATGTCCCCTCTCCCTTCTTTCCTCAAGGGTATACATATTAAGCTCCTTTAGTCTTTCTTCGTATGTCTTCTGGTGCAGACCCTGCACCATTTTGATTACCCTCCCCGGACAGCCTCCACTCTGTCTATGTCTTTGCAGGATGGGGTCTCAGAACTGCACTCAGTACTCCAGATGGAGTCTCACCAACTGTCTGTACAGAGGGATAACAACTTCCTGTTTTCTACTATTGGTGCCTCTTCCTATACATCCCAGTATCCCCACCTTCCTTACTGCCTTCTCACATTGCTTGCCCACCTTTAGGTCATCTGATATAATTACCCCAAGGTCCCTTTCCATTTTACTGTTGTCAGTACCTCACCCCCCATTGTGTATGCTTCCCCTGGGTTTTTTTTTCCCATGTGCATTACCTTGCACTTATTTGCACTGAATCTGAGCTGCCATACATTTGACCATTCCTCCAACCTTGCCAAGTCCCTTCTTATCCTTTCCACTCCATCTTGTGTATCAACCCTGTTGCAGATCTTTGTGTCATCTGCAAAGAGACATACTTCATCATGGCATCATTTTAATACTTCACTGCCATTCCTATTATGCATCGCTAACTCTGGCACTACCAATGCCAATGCCAGCGAGACAACATTCGGCATTGACAAATGCTTGTTTTATTTTACTACAGGGGCCAGCGGGGAACATATCGGGCTCCCTTTTTCTTTAATTTATCTAAATTGTTAACAGAGGTCATAGAAATCTATAGATAGTGAACCTTGAAATTCTTGGACAGTAAGTGATGAAATTCACGAACAGTGAGTGATGAAATCTTTTGACTGTGAGCATGGAAATAACATCTCTGAGTCTCTCGTGGATGTTAATTTCATAGAATTTCATGTGCGTGAGTTCAAATATTCCTCCAGGCTTCTCCATGAGCTAGGCTCCAAGAAATTCAATGGAATAATCAGAGGTGGGCTGTGCACACAAATGTGAGCACACATGCAGGAGGACCATTGTGCATACACTGCTGACATGCCTCAGATGCTAAGTGCAATGGCTGACTTCAGGGTGGAAAAAGCTGAGAGGGACAAATCTACTTTTATAGTCAAGTTCAGAAGTCTGTAATAATAGGGGAATCTTTAAGGGAATCTTGGTTTCTGCGTAATTACTCTGGGTATGCCATGGACTGGAGGAAGGCTGGTTTTCCCTCTTACAACATCTACTTTGAGGCCCCCCTGGTAAACACAGCAGAGAATGGTCTATCTCTTTTTGGAAAGTGTTAGCAGGGCACTCCACAGAAGTTCACTGATGTTCTGTGGCCTGCTGTGACCCTTGTCCTGCCAATCACAGGATGGGAAGGATCAGCCAAACCCAAGTCATGACTTAAACCAAGGTGCCATTTTTTAAATAGATTAGAACAGAATGTTTGATTTATACAGCTCTTGCCATGCACTAAATATCTCAAGAGCTTTCATTGTTTTCTCTCATGGTGGAGTTCAAGTTTCTTTATCCATTTTTATATTTGCTTGCACGCATGTGCAAGAAAGATAGTGCCATCATATGAGTTTTCTAGTGGTGTGTCAGCCTCTTCCAATTCAGTCAGTGTGTTTGCAGGCGCGGTCGCAGTGCACCAATCACTGCTGCAGCTGTCTATGACAGCAGGAAAATGCAGTGGCATACAGTTGAAAGGGAAAGCTCTGCTTCAGTGAGCAGAGCTCTCCCCCACACACTGCATAGCGCATATTGCATTCTGATGCGCTCCCTCCCCCACGCACACACTGTGTGGCGGCGGAGTGCTCAATCCCCACGTCGGCTCCACGCCCCCAACAACAGCTGTCCAGGTGCCACGCTGGGAGCCCACCCCAGCGTGGCAAGAACTGTCATAGCCAAGGGGTGCTCAATCCCCATCAGCTCCACGGCTGCGCCCCCAAAAAAGCTTTCTATATGCCCACGCTGGCAGCCCCACCCCATGTGGCAAAGCATGTTATGGCCGACAGGGGTGCCCAATCCCCGTGGCTCCTTCCCAAACAGCCTTTCCAGCTGCCACGCTGGAAGCCCACTAGCGTGGCAAATGTCCCACGTCGTCTAAAAACCTGTAAAAAGAAAACCTTCCTGCAGTCTCCCCCCACAACCGCACCCACCCACTGCGCACCCTGCCTCCCCACACCCCCCTCACCCCATACTTACCTCTGGAGCTTGGCGCGATGATCATCGGTGGACCGGGAACACGTCTGCACTCTTCAAAGCTGACCGCGAACTGAGGAAATACCGGTAAGCTGTATAATGGAATAAATAGGGTTTTTTCAACTTTGTTGCATATCTCAGGCATTTTTGGGAATTTTGGGCCCAAATTTTCAACATGGATTTTTTGGGACCCCTCCTCATGAATTCTTGCACTGTCATGGTGTTAATCAGGCCCAAAGGGTGTTTTCATAGTCACTGCGTGAAATCACCTTCGGGACCGATATGAAATGACACTGCCAGTGTTCATAAGGTGGGCTCTCAAAAGCCTATATTGAGGGTGATAACAATTCCTAAAATGATTGTTCTGGCGTGTTCGCAGTTCCTATGCACGCTTGTAAGTTCACAATTTTCAATAGTTTCCTCCAGATTTTCAACATTGACATTTTACCACACCTCCTTATGAGCAGTACAGCTGTCATTTTTCACACCTCACCCACAACGTGTTTCCGTCCATGTAGCGTACAATGGCACAGTCAGTGTGCGAAATCAATGTATGGGACACATTAAGAAAATCATAGTGACACTGGTCTTGAGCAGAGGTGTTAAAATGGCTATGTTAAAAATATTGGTAAAAAAATTCCCCAGAATGACTGTTTTAGGAGTGCACGTTGCGCAGTTCCTACGCACGCTGGCAAGTTTGCGAATTTGTAATATTTGCACACCAGATTTTCAACAGTGCCATTTTACTGCACTTCCTTATGAGCAGTACAGCTACCATTTTTCACATCTCTCCCAAAATGTGTTTCCGCACATGTAGCGCACAATGGTACAGTCGGTGTGCAAAAACAATGTTTGGGACAGATGAAGAAAATCACAGTGACACTGGTCATGAGCAGAGGTCTTAAAATGACTATGTTGAAAATTTGGTGACAAAACTCCATAAAATGACTGTGTTACGAGTTAGCATTGCGCAGTTTCCACGCACCCTCGTAAGTTCATGCATTTGTAATATTTTCAGTCCAGATTTTCACCAGTGGCATTTTTCCACACCTCCTTAGGAACAGTACAGCTGTCATTTTCTACAACATGGCCAAAATGTGTTTTCACACTTTCAGCGCAGAAATGCGTGGTCACTGTGGGAAATCATTGTTCGGGACAGATAAAGAAAATCACACTGACACTGTTCATGATTGGAGGTCCCAAGATGCCTGTGTTAACAATCTGCTGTAAAAAAAATCCCTAAACTAGTTACATTATGGGTGTGCGTTGCACAGTTTCTACGCACGCTCATGACTTCACCAGTTTTTTTAAGATTTTCATGGCAGATTTTCAACATTGCCATTTTTTACACCTCCCCATGAACAGTACTGCTGTCATTTTTCACATCCTGTTCGGAATGTGTTTTTGCACCTGTGGTGCCAAATGCCATAGTCGCTGTGCAAAATCAGTTTTTGGCTAACAAACTGATATTGCCACTGTTCATGAGGTGGGGGTCACAAAAAACCATGTTGAAAATTTGGAAGTGAAAATACCAATGAATGCCTGAGGCGGTAGGGTTTCCGACCATAATGCCCCACCCTGTAGAGGATGACAGGCATCAGGGGTGTGACTTGTGATTCTTGCCTGTAATGCTCATACCATTCCACCCCCACCCACACCCTGCAGCCAGTGAGAGGCATCAAGGTGTGCCTCAGACTCTTCGGCCCAAACGCCACCCCATTCTATACTGCACCCATCTCACCGTGATTTCTGATGGAATGGGAAAGATATGGGCCAAGACCCCATAAGTACAGTGACACTTGTCAGTGTCTGCAGGGTAGGGTGTGGTGAAATGGCGTGGTTGTTATGCCTGATGACCCAAAGGCACACCCCAATACCTGTCACTCTCTGCAGGGTGGTGGTGGGGTTGGCTTCAGTTCAATACTTCGCTGCCATTCCTATTATGCAGCTCTGTAACTCCTACACTACCAATGCCAATGCCAGCAAGCAAACATTCGGCATTGTCAAATGCTTGTTAAGCTTGTGATGGCTTCTTAAAATAGGATTCAGCAAAACAGAGGGTTTCTTTTATTTTCTGAATGCTACTCCTGTCTGATAGAAGCACATACCCCTGCTCCAGTGATGGCCTTGGGGAGATTTACTATGTTTCCTAATTAACCTGACAAATCCCTCCAGTGCTGACTGTTCTTCACTATCCAGCCTTGGAGCTGAATAACAGAGAGCAAAGCCGGTAGGAAAACACATACTGCAATGTAAGAGGGAGGGTATTCCAGTCTTTACAACATTGGTGAGAGTCAAATCTTATAAATGAATTATCTATTTTAGCCACTGAAGCATTCTAAATAAATGTTAGCCCCCCTTGGGGCTTATGAGTGTCAAAAGGGTTAACTCCTGTGCAATCTGGGGACTGCCCACAGGTGTGTGGCCTGGTTATGGAGGTAGGTATAAACTGGGAAGGTTTGGCATGAAAGGAGAGGTGGTTGGGAGCACGGTCCAGGAAGAGAACAAGGGCTCGGGGCTGGGGTGGGGCAGTTGCCACACTGGTCCACAGCTATCAGTAGAATAACATCATTGGGGAACAAATAGTGTTCTGCGGAGGGAGAATGGCTGAATTGAAGAAGATTACTGCGAGAAAGCTCACCAATGCCACACAGAGAGAAGAGGTGGCGGGGCAGTGGTTAGAGCCTGTTCCGTCCCTGCCCAGTGATTGTAAGATGGCACTGAAGAGAGTTGAGCAAGGAGCAGGTGGGAACAGGCAGATAGTGCTAGGAGCCCAGGCATAAGTCTTTGAGAACAGCTCCATGTGTGTGGTTGTCCCTGCTGTGTGTCTGGTGTGCCCACCATGTTGTTCACATTCATTGGTGCCCAGCTGCCATGAGGTATAGGCAATCTGGAGTGGTTGTCCATGGAAGGTGTATTGATGGTGCACTCTGCAGAGGTTCAAGTCCTGTCAGGTGTCAGTCCCAATCCACAGCTGGAAAGTAGTGGGGTTTGCTCCAGCAGTCTGTCTGTAATGTATGAGACCTCTACCATTTATCACTGAAGTTAGAGCAGGAGGAAGAAAGTGAGAAGCTGAGCTGCCCCAAAGTGTGATACGGCCTTATTCGGCCTCCAAGTACTGTACGTTGCTGCCACCAGGAAGCCTGATTCAGCTCAGAGAGGAAAAGCTAGTGGGAGATCTTCATGAACACGAGAGTACCACTGTGTGAAGGTACTTGTATGCCCTGGAATTAATTGCTGCCTTTGTTCACCCTCATGCTCCACGAAGTAGAATTTTGATGTGCCCCACTGAATTAAATAGTGTTACAAACTTTTGCTCATTGTGTGGACAATGGACTTATTTATTAAACAGCATTAGGACTAATCCTTTTCTCCCCTTAAACTGCAGCACCCTATGATGCTTGGGCACCCCGGAGACAATCAGCGAACTAGGTAAATGCAGCTGTTCTAGGTTAGTGTCTGCTGCTGTGGTTGCCCCCCCCCCAGACATTCCATCATACCCCTAGACATCGGGGAAGGGACTACATGAAAATAATTTATTTCAGTGATTGGTGGATCATCAGCATTTATTCCCACTTTAAGAGCTCCTTTTTGACCAACCTAATCAATGGGAGTACAGTGTGCACAACACCTGATGATATCACAATACTCAAAACTGAGCAGTGAAGACAAACAGAAACAGTTACATTTTCATTAAAAGAAGTAATCTAAAAGTTGTACAATGTAAAGTCATTGAATAAATTGAATACACAATGGCCTCACTCTGAATATGACATTTATCATCACTGGTAAAGGGGCAGGACTTTTTGTAACTTTGTAACTCACGTGTGGCTCTGCCACTTGTGAGTAATTGTCCTGCCTGCTCACTCATGAGGCTATCCCATATGTAAAATGGATAAGATAAACCAAGAAACGTGATTGTTCACAGGTTTTCACATGGCAGTGTGTTATGCCAACACAACTACAGAGGTCAGAATTGCTTAATGTTTCGAACCTCATTACTTGGTTTTAAGAGACGCTCTAGTCAGTGGCAAAAAGAAAAAAAAAATCAGAGAACTCGAGAACAAAGCATTTCAAAATATTTTTAATTTGGAAACTCATCTGGACATCACATACTGCGGAGGTTGAGCATGAAGCAAAAGTCATAATGCCTTTCTTGTTACATCATAGTTTGCTGCTTTTCAAATTACTATGATCATGATGTCACAAACAGGGCACTGGGACCAGCAACAGAATGAGAATAACTTGTAGATGAACTGAAGAGGAAATGTTCCTGTTTTCCTTTTAACTCCTTCCCTATCTCCATTATGAAAAGTATAAAGGCTCGAAACGCAGGTTTTATTATAATATAGTACAATTTAGATTTGCTGATGTCAAATTTCATGTTGGTGCTGGTGGCTGAAACTGCTCTTTATAATTAAAACATGGGAACCATTTGATAATCAAAATAAGGCACTCCAGGATATGGTAATTGTTGGATACTACTGGTGCTTCCCAGGTGCATAAGGCATTTGACTTTTATTTATTCGTATTTGCTTTGTAATGTTTGACCAGCAAAGGCACTTGAACTGGCTAAGCGAATAGAGGGTTGGTCATGTCAGGATTGGGTGCCAGGGCTAGCACAATCCACCCTATAAGTGCCACAGGATGATCTGCAGGTACAAAGAGGGCACTCTGTGGCTTCCACTGACCCTCCACAAGTGTGGAGAGGATCCAAGACTCTTTATGGATTGAGCCCTTTGATGATTTAGGACAGAGATAGCAGAGGACAGTCAAGTCATTTAGATGGCAGAGAACAGTCAAGTCAGGTAGAGGGCTGAGGACAATGAAGTCAGATAGGTGGTAGAGGACATTCAAGTCAGTTAGATGGTAGTCAAAAAGTCAGTTAGATGGGACAATCTAGCTAATTAGAAGATAAAGAGTTAGATGGTACAGGATGATTTACTGTAGAAACACAGAAATTGAGACATTTACAGGCAGAAAAAGACTGTGCTCCATCAAGTCTGCATGATGATCCTACCTAATAGGAGTGGCATGTACATCTAGGTGAAGCAACCTCATGACACCCACATTAGGGATTCATGTTCCTTCAACCATGCCCCCACTACTGCCACCACTACCTGTCCCATAAATCTTTCCCATTCAGCCTTGAATCCAGCTACAGTTTTAGCACTGACCATGTTACAAGGCAAACCATTCCAGCTGGTCACCACCAGGGCCACTGGAAAATTGCAGAAAAGGTTACCCAGAATTGCAGAGCATTTTGCAAAAATTGCGGGAAATTGTGGGGGTTCTACTATAGACCCTGAGTGCTTCACAATAAATCTTTTAATGTTTTCTGCCGCATATGTTAGTCAGTATAAATTGCTAAATTGATACACCGATACCTGAATATGCTTAAAACATAAAGAAGTGTATGTTCCTAAAAAGAATACTAAACTGGTAAGCTATTGTAAGCATTGCCTATCTTCCAAAATTTAAAAGCATCTGCATCATACAGTGCTAAACAGATTCCATAAAGTGAGCCACAGCAGATCAATATTAAATAAATCCAGAATAAACATATTTTCTGTTTGTGGATGTAGAATAATGAAGCCTAATCAACAGCTGTTTACAGTGCTCTGCCAGCTATTTGCCCACTTTGGTACAAGAAAAAATAAGCAGATAGACTGGTGAATAACTGAGTTTTAGTAAAATGTTGTTAACGTGTTTAATGCTCATAATTTGTACTGCAGGTACTGTACACTATTTTTGAAATCACATATTTAAACATTAAATCTGGGGGTTATTGGGGTTGGCAGTATAATCTAGAGGTTAGAGTAACAATCTGTGAATGAGCTGACGACATCTAGCAAACCTGGGTTTGATTCCCACAACCTCCACTTGCATACTGTGATTCTGAGCAAGTCACTTAACCTCCGCAGTGCTCCTGGGTTATACCTTAAAACAGGCACTTGTGCCTAGTGGGCCTTACGCGGTTACCAAAAAAATGTAAAAAAAATACCAATATATTTTTACTGCATCATACAGTAGTCAGGGTACCCTGTAATTTATCTGTTTTACTCTGGCTGCAATGATTTTGTTTAGTTAAATGTTCAGATACATTTTGTGTTTTATAAGCTTGTTTTTAGACTTTAGTCAGTTTTTTCTTGTAGTATTTGCATGTGAGCATCTAGGGGGTTATTGCTAAATGTGAGATCACTGTTAGCAATTAACTTATTCAAGTTTAAAATTGGTGGGGCCATCCAAAAATCCTCAGCTGTTTGAATCAAAACTAGTCTGAATGCAAGTATGCTCACAAGGAATTACTTGCCCTACCACTTACAAAAAGGCTTCATAGTTAGCACCACATTTAAGTGAATGGGATAATTTACACCTTTTCTCCCACCTTTTGTTTCCGTCTGTGTGGCAACAAAAAGTTTTCTGATAGACTGCTTCAACACAGAACAAATGTTAAGTGTTTAAGTGTACTTTGTCAGTGGATTTTGAAACCAAACAAGACAAGGATTCAAAAGAAATCAGAGTCACATAAAACCCTTGCCTTACCTTGCACTGCATTAGTTAGGCCAATCCCAAGTCTGCATGCAAAACTGTCAATATATTTGAGAGTATTTTATTAAAAATGTTAATACTTTTTACACAGTTCAATATAAAAATTCAAAAATTGCAAGAAATTGTGGAACATGTCAATTTTTGCGGAGAATGGTAAAAATTGCGGATTCCACAAAAAAATTGCTGGTGCAATTTTCCAGTGGTCCTGGTCACCACCCATTCATTAAAGAAGTGCTTCCTCACATCCTTCCTGAAACAGCATACCACCAACTTGTAGCTGTGCCCCTAGTGTGCAAGTTGTCAAAGGATGTGAATGGCTTGAAGGAATCTACCCTGTTTATCCCATGATAAAACCTGAAGGTTTTCCAGCGTCATCTGAGACAAGGCTTGCCTTACCATTTACTTCCTCCCCTATATCCCTGATGTACATATTGAAGAGTGTAGGTCCCAGGACTGATCCCTTAGGGACCCCTTTCTTGGCATCTCTGACTTCAGAGAATTTTCCATTTAGTACTACCCTCGGAGTCCTCCCACATAGCCAGTTGCCTATTCACCTAGTCAGGCATTCCCCATCCCCACATCCACCAGCTTCTTGATTAATCCACAGTGCAGCACAGAGTCCTTGCAGAATTCCTGGTAAAGTATATATATATATATATATATTGTGGTAAACTCAGGTACTGGAGGTGAGGGGGTTTCCCTTAGTAAGATAGTCAGGGTACAGCTACAGCTGATTCGGCTGATTGGCTGCAGCTGCACAGACAGGAGAGCTTTAAAAACAGGAAGAAAAAGCCAGCAGGCAGTTGCTGCAGGGGAAGAGGACTGACAAGCTGCCTGGATGTGTTCCAGGTCAGGAGTCCCTTAAGCAACCCTCAGGAGATTGGTCTCCTGAATTAAGCCAAAAAGAAAAAAATATTTTCATTGTGAGTTTTCTGTTTTACTGTTTGTGTTCTTCCAGAAGGTCTAGCCTTCTGGAAAAGGAGATTTCTAGTTAGGGCCGGGGATTGTTTAGACAGTGCTCCCACCCAGAGCTAGGCCTCTTTATTTCTGTTTTTGTTTCATTTTCCCTGGTGGGGCTTAAAAAGAAAAGGGCAGAAGCCCAAAGTTCTGTGTTACCAGCCATATTAAAGAAATAAAAATATACCTGGTTGGTTTGATGTTAACAAACTGGTCTTCCTGAGACTCCTTAACCACCGCAAAGCTGAACCTAAATCCCGTGGCGAGGTCACGCCTTGTCACAATAAATTTATATATATATATATATATATATATATACACAAGTATATACACACACACACACACCTCTCTCTCTCTATCTCTCTATGTATATATATATATATATATATATATAAAATCTGCTGATTTCATTACAGAATCAAAGAAGTTTGTCAGATTTGTCTGATTCAATCTACCTCTCTTGAATCCATGTTGCCTTTTGTTCTGCAAACCCTGCTTTTCTAGGTACTATATTATCTTGTATTTAATTTCTGTCTCCAGTAGTTTGCCCACAATGGAGGTCAAACTAACCAGCCTGAAATTTCTGGGATTGTCAGTATCCCCACTCTTGTGCAGCATAACCACATTAGCCATCCACTAGTCTGCCAGCACTACCCATGTTTTCAATGAGCAGTTAAACAGATCCGCTAATCGTTCCACCAGGACAATCCTATTTTTAAGGATCCTGGGTGAATACCAGCATAGCTTAATTATTTGTTAACCTTCAAATCTTTTAGAACTTTGAGAACCTTGCCTGCTGTAATGTCCCTGATCTCCAGCCTCAGCCCCAGAGTGTCCTTGAACTGTACCCGCTGTCTGGCAATGGCCCCTCCATCTTCCTCGCTAGCACACTGAACTACAGTACTCATTCAAGATGCTAGCCTTCTCAGCTTCCTCCTCTACCCTTCCCTAGTCTTTCTTTTTTCCAGTATGTCCCTAAAGAATGCTTTATCGTTTTTCTGAACCCCTTCTGCTATCTTCAAGTTACACATTTGCTTTGGTTTCTATCATCTATTGTTTTTGCAATTTTAAGCATTCCCACACACTGCTCCTTGTTCTTCTCCATCTGGTCTTTTTCATATTTTTTTGAAATAGCTTTCTCTCTCTCTCTCTCTCTCTCTCTCTCACTGCCTTTCTTATCTCTTTATCTCCGAGAACCAGTTCAGCCTCCTGTGTTTCTTTCCCTTGCTAACATACCACACACAATTCTTTGTTATCCTTAGTACCTCCTTTTAGATGGTTGCCCGATTCTCCACTTCATCAACCTGCCTTAGCCGTTTCAGTTTATCCTGGAGAATTTCCCCCATCCTACCAAAAGCCAACCTCCTAAAATCTGGAACGAACTTGTTTAAGAGGTTTGTTGAGTCCCCAGAACTATGTTAATGTGTACGTTGTTGTGGTTTCTTGTTCCCAAGGCATTCTCCACCCCAAGGTTATCACCTATAATTTCGTAGTTTGAAAATGCAAGGTCCAAGAATGCTCTGCTCACTGCAGCTTCATGTAGCCCCTGCTGGAGAAAGCTGTACTGGAAAACCACAATGAAACCTTGACTTCTACTGCTGCTTTCCTGTGGTACTGCCCAATATACATCAGGGAGAATGAAATGCCCTCAGTGACTGTTGCCCCTGACTGCTGTCTTGCTGGTGTGCTCTGTGTATGAGCAGTTTATCAGCCTTACCAGCCTGGCTCAGCTTTTGCCCCTCTCCTCCACCATTTTTAGCCATAGAGATTCTGTGTCCCTTCATACATCTGTCTTCCATTAATTTGTTGGAGTCTTTAACATACTTGCTACCCCAATCTGTCCTTCTAGCTCTCCTAGTAAGGCATAGTCAGGTATAAGGAGTCCTAACTTTGAATATGTGTTGCCCTGGTTTCAGTGATGGCCAGAAAGTCTAGCTCATGCCTGACTTCTAATGCCTGCAACGCCTCCATCTTGTTGGCCAGGTTCCTAGCATTCATGCAGAGCACCCTCCAAGTTACTGTCTAGTTTTCCTTCCCCTCCACTACCACTGTTCCCCCTTCTCCCTTTTCTATCCCTGTTTTTCTCCAGCCCCACCCTCTGTGTACTGTTCTGAGATGGGAAGGGCCTGACATGCACTCCCTGCTGTGTATCAGTGTAGTATGCCCCATCACTGCCTTCTCGTTTACCTAATATAAATGCCTTTCGATAACTGTATCTACTTCTTCCCAATGCACTGGTTCCCTCTCTGTTAGTATACAGGCCATCCCTTTTGAACAACTCCTTATCCTTCCAGAAGCGTCCCCAGTCCCCCTGGAAAATGAAACCCTCCTCCCCATACCAAATCTTTAGCCAGGTGTTGAAAAGATGAATGTTGCCCTCTGATCTCACCCTCACTTGGAACCAGCAGAACCTTAGGAAAGGGTACTGTTTCCTCAACTTCCTTTAGCTTACTGCCTAACAAGCAGAAACTGTCCTTGACCCTATGTATTGCTGTAGTTGGCTTGATCATTGGTCCCTGGGACCAAATCTGATTGAACCACATCTGGCCTCCCCGTACCCCCATCCCTGGTAAGCTCTCTTACCACCACTACTATAGCAATGTTCCACTTTGGGTGACCCTTGTAGTAGAGTCCTGTGTGTCCTACTTAAGTGCAGTTTTCAGTAACTTGTATTGTTGTTTTGTACCTAGTATGATTGGTGTATATAAGCGTAACTAGCCACTATCTTAACAAAACAAGACTACACTGAAAAGAAGATATCATGAGTATTTTTTTACTGTTTTTGGCCTCCTTATCATGGCTGCTTTCAGCCAAGCTCTCACCCCGCCCACTGCCATACCAGACCCCAGAGAACGCAATTTACTTTCCCTGTGGGAACCATCCCATGCCACGGTCTTTAGAAAGGGAGAGAATAAGTAAGCAATAACACGTGATAGGGTCTGTGGTAATGCTAGATTACCACATACTCCAGGTGGGTTGTGAGGTATAAGGTGCAGCCAAGGACCTTCAGCTACCTGGGAAGTGTGGTAATTTATGGCATTATTGCATACCCTGGAGTGTGTTATTGCACTTATAAAATGGTTTTAAGAGTTAATAAACAGGAGAAAAGAAAGTCAAATTTGAGCTGTGCAGTAATTGAAATTAATAGTCATGTGACCAGTTTTGATCAATCAGATTGCTTGTTTTATTCAAGCCATTTTTATAAGCAAAAAAGGGAACTTGCTGAAATCAAAAGGATGCTGTCAAAGATACAGTGAGGTATAAAACTATTAAGGTCCTGATGCACAATAAGATGCGCACACCTGAAGGATACTTATGCCGCTGTGTGGTGTGCAGCTGTCCCAGGATACACATGCAGAGATCTCTGTGCAGCCACGACCTCAGGATGTGTGCTCCTTCCACACCCAAACACTTGCTGCTCCTATGCATGCAGCCGGGTCAGGGGTGGATATGCACCCCATTCACAAAGAAACATACATGTTCCTGATGGCTAGCAGAGAGAGGTGGAGGCTACGCTGCCCTAAAGGAATCAGTGGCAGGTTTGCATTCCCCTCGGAATTGCCACATGAAGGTCCTTGGGCCTATTTGGCCAACCCTTCACACCCAGCAGCCCTCAGAGCCTCAGTTGTGGTCTGGGGGCTGTACCACCAATGACCAGTGTCATTTGTGAACATACTGTATATTGTTTCCCATGGAGATACTGCAGGCTTCAGAGGACTGCCATATCCCCTCAGCTCCTGCTCAGTGGGGAGCAAAGGATCTTGTAATGAGCTGGCTTGGGCATCTTATTTGATGCCCATAGGCCAGTAAAGAGCCACCTCCAGACCCACCCAGGCTCCTTTTGCATGGTACTTCATGCGCGGTTCCTTGGGGGGGGACTGGGGATCATGGACACCATCAGGTGCACTGGCTCCCATGGATGTGGGTTAGCACACCCCAAATACATGCCTTTTGTGTGTATAGTATCTGGAGTGCCTTTCAGGATTGGGTCCCAAATATAGATAAAACAAGTAACATGGTCAGACCGCATAGGGTTTTCCATGCTGGATGGAGAAGCAACATGGGCCTGAGCATTTCGGCATCATCCTACTGAACCAGGATAATATTTTTTCCATATGCTCCCTCCCCCAAGATGCTGGGCTGTGAATACTCGATATAGCATACTCCCTGTGAATCCTCTCCCACTGTTGTCCCCAGCTGCTCTGCACCATCTAGGCACCCCTTGGTGGAGGGGGGGGTGCTCATTCAGCAATGAGTGGACTGCCTCCCACTATGAGGAGATGATCAACTTCTGGGATGCTCAGTCCTCCTCCTCCTCCTCCTCCTCCTTGGTAGTCCCCTGATGGCCCAGCCTCAGCCCCGAGAGTCACTGGTATTGCGAGCAGTTTAACTACCACTACACTGGTGTGCCAGCTACAAGGAGCCAAATGTCTATGTACCCTTGTTTAAAGAAAGTTTTAATTTAAAAAAAAAGTGGTTTTGGGATGCCATACTAAAATGTTCCTGGCTGGGATGGGAGCATAGGAAAGGCTTATTTATTCCTACCAGAAATCGGAACTACCCATCCTGTTACTATGTGTGCTGCTGACTCTGGAGGGGAGGGGGACAGGCCACGCCATGCCCATGCTCTCAGTACTCCAGTCCTAACCTGTCTCAGCAGGCACCATGCAGTGAGCGCTACATGGTATCTGCAGAGACTAAGGACTGGGTGTGGGTATATGAACAGGGCCATTATTTGGGAAAGCAGTACATTTAAACAAAGAAAGCAAAAAGGAGGAAGGAGAAAATGAGAGGGCTTCTGTACATAAATAGCCCCAGGAGCAAAGTCAGGGCAGCACGTTCTACTGCATACAGGTGTTTATTTAGCACTCTGTTCCATGGTGTTTTATCATGAGCGTACCATTCAGTAACACCCTCCCCAGGCAGACCTTTTTGGGATGTTTCCCTCTTCTGTGTTCCGGGAATTGAATGTACTTGGCGTAAGAGGGTGAGGTGCAGTACAGAGCAATGGTCATACATGCTACCTCCTCATTTTGAAAGAAGTGCCGCCTTCCTGGCAAGCTTCTGTATGTAGAGGAAGCTTTCAGGCATGCAGAAGGTATTTGGCAAATTGCATACTGTGTCTGGACACTGGACGTTGTATGCATTGGTCAAGAGACACTCCAGGGACTAACAACACTTTCTGTTTAGTGCAACAGCCAGGAAGCTATGCTATATCCAGACTTACTGTAACTTAATGACTTTTAGAAGAATGTAAAAAAAATTATTTTATAGGCCCTCAACCTCTCTCCTTCTACCCACGCTTTTTAAAAATCTGCAAACATTTCATTTGATCACCACCCCACACCATTTCCTGCTTATGTCCCCCCCCCCCAATAAAGCCTCTTCTTCCTCAGCAACTCCTTTTCAGGGATGTACCCAGGTCCCAATGATATACACTGTTCAGGGCAGGCACTCTCCTGTCTTCTGCATCCAGCTGCCCCCAATGGCTCTCACTGCTTCACATAATAGATATGGGCTCAAGAGGAGGACCATCCTGCTTTCTAGGCAGTCCATCAAGTGGACAGCATCCAGTCTTGGGGGCATTAAGACTCAGGGGAGCAGACATCAGCTGTCATGTAGACAACTGTGAGATTTTATTCTCTGTTTTCTCCCCTGTCCTTCTGCCTGCCTTGGCATGAGCAGAGCCATCTGATGGCCTTGGACTCACGTTGTTATGCCTGTGGATGAAGTAAGCTCCACTGACTCACCACAGGAGTCACTGTGGAGCCCAGTGCCCGACACCATCACACCTGATTGCAGAACCCTGCTGAGCAGCATCTCCTGTGGTCTGGCCTGGCTCCCAATGTGGTGACTCTAGTTCACTTCTTAAGTCGGTTCACCTACATGGCAGCATGACACGCCACTGCTGGGCCACTGGGGCAGGCCGTTCCCTTCCTTTTTAGTGAGCTTTAGTATTTGAAAAATAAATTATTTTTATTTATTTATTTATTTTAATCTAGGATTACAACACCTTTGAGCCGAGGCTCTTTCACAAAGGTTTCACGTCAGCGTGTGCAACAGTCATCATTTTTAGTTACAAACATAACGTTACTGACTTACAGACATGTAATAACCAGTACAAAGACTTGAGCTATGAGCAAGACAAGGAGAGGAGGGGCAATGGATCACCTATGGCCAGTCAGTGAGGAGAATGGCTGTGCCTCTTATCCTGCATACAGCCATCTCCTCAGGCTAGTCATCTGATGCATCTGACATTAGCCAAAGCAGTATGACACTGCGTGGGAGCTCACAATAGAAAACTGCTTCAGATCACTAACCCTGACTACTGTAGTAATTGCTCTAGATCACAAACTCTGGATACTGTATTAACAGCTCCAGGCCCCTGACCCCAGATACTGTATGAACTGCTCCAGATCACTTACCTTGGATACTGTATTGACTGTGCCAGAATACAAACCTTGGCTTGTGCATTAACTGCTCCAGATCACTAACCTGGTTACTGTATTAACTGTTCCAGATCACTGACCCCAGATACTGTATTAACAGCTCTAGATCACTTACTCTGGATAGTTCATTAACTGCTTCAGATCACTAACCCTGGCTGTTGTAATAACTGCTTTAGGCCCCTAACCATGGACACTCTGTGAACTGCTCCAGATCACTAACTCCGGATTCTGTATTAACTCCTCCAGATTACAAACATTGGATTGTGCATTAACTGCTCGAGATCACTAACCTGGATACTGTATTAAATGTTCCAGATCACTGACCCCAGATACTGTACTAACTGCTCCAGTTCACTAACCCAGGCACTGTATTAACAGTTCCAGATCACTTACTCCATCTGTCATTGCTACAAGTCAAGGTCCTAACAACAAGGTTTGTACTTCTTTAAATATGGGTCCTAACACTAATTATTGCCTGAGTCACCTGTCGTCCTCCCTTCCTGCCGTTCTTCCTCTCTAGGCCATCACACACAAACCTCCTCAACCTCTGCTGCCCTCCCACCCTTAAACCCCCCTCTCCCCCTTCCCACCCCATGCACCCTCCTCCTCTTCTTCCCCACCATGGTATACTAGTTCCTGCCCTGATATGAAACCCCAAGTGGCGCAATCCCAGGGTTACTACCCCTGCCTGCTTGACTACTGACAGGTTGAGGGGCCTAGGTTCTATGGTGGGTGTCTCCACCCAGAGGTCAGGGTTTGTAATGGTTGGTCTAGTTTGGTCACAGCCCTCTGGGACACTGAGACCCCCTTCTAATCCCTCTAATGGCCCACACGATGCACAGGAGTTACAGTACCAATACCCTACATGTACACACTGTTCATTCATAAGGTACCACTTACCCTCGAGACTGATTCGCAGGTTTGTCTCTGAGAACCTCCTGAAAAATAATGTTAAGCAGCATACACAAACCAATACAGTGCTTGGCATGAAGGTACTGACACTTCAGACAGTTTAAAGTTTAACAACAACAAATCTGATTTATTTAGGGAACAGTAACACGGGAGGGGGAAATCAGGTTAATTAGTGGCATTAAATCACAGTACTGTGCACACATACAGGGTCTGAAAAGTCACACTCTGGGTACCCAGGTTGGGGGGGAGCTAGCCAGGTACATTGCCCGGGGTTGGCCGGCAGGTGTAGATGGATATGGCCCTGTAGAAGAAAATATATGCACAACACCCAGTTGTAATCTGGAGCCTGATGGCTCAGTCCATGAAGCAAAGAAACAAGAAATAGATGACACACTTGCAATTGAAAACAGGCTGCAGGGGAATACCCTGATTTGTTCTCACAATACCCGAGATGAGAACCAGATGATGCATGTTCTTCTGGATTGTCAGAAACAGCAGGGCATGGAGACAAGGTCCTTGTGACTGGACCCCACTGCAGTTTATAGCAAACGGATTTAGTTCGAGACAAGCTGGGGTTTGCTTCCAGCTTCAACACACAGCACACATCACAGGGGATTGGAAATAGCGATTCCCCACAAGCACTACGCACATTTATATGTAAAAGGAAAGTACTATACCAGGCAGGCTGCTCCTCGATCCTGATTGCAATTACTGCAAAATACCTGGGAGCACACACAGCAGCTTCAGTTCCTGACAGACCGAGCGTGATTCAGCAGTTTCTCTAGTCTTCTACAGGGTGAGCCTGGTTTCCACACTTCTAGTGCTTCTTTCTCCTCACAACTCGGATTCAATCCAAACTGGCACTCACAAAGACTGCAGACCGAAACTCAGGGCCTCACACACACTTCCTGTGTGAAACTATACACCGCAGAAGCACACAGCTCCTTCTCTCTTCACTGCCACAACTGATTTGATCTTTCCAGTCACAGAGCAGGGCATTTCCTTTAGCTCCACACTATTCTGTTGGCTGATTCAGCTGTCACTCACAATAAGACATCCTCTGTTGGTAGAAAAAGGCGCCAAGGTTAAAACTACATTTCCCAGAGTCACTGCCCATACAATCCCCTTGTGGCTGGCTCAAATTAAGAGTCCAAGTTCTGATTCATCCACAAGCTCCATTTTAGGGCTCCCTTAACCCAATTGGCCCATCACAGCAGTTTAGGTCCAAAATGGAGAGGTAACACACACAGAGTCCCAGCTGCAATAAAGGCGGATTAGACAAACTACAATTTTGCTAATGCTTTAAATGATTACAGGCAAACAGTTACAGCTTTCAGATGGGCTCCCTTTGCACCTTCAGCGACTGCAAAATGGAGTGATTACTCCGCAGCACGGGTGGGATTCGAGCATTAAATACACAGTCTCCACATACAAACTAATTAAGTCTGCAAGCAGACAGCTCTTAAAGAGACAGTACGTGGAGGCTCAAATAGCACTCACTTGCAACCACAGTTAAGCAGCTCAGACGCCGAACACCACCCAGGCTTGGAGCATTCGGGCAAGCTCCTGGAAGACTTTTGGGAACTCCCATTTGCGGGGGGGTTACAGGTACATCTCTAAGGACCCTCCCACCTTCGTTTGCATTGTACTCTGCCCATAGAGGTTCTTCTATACTTACTCACTATGTGCCCTAGCAATGATGACTACTAATAAGCCTTAGCCCACCGGCCCTTATGTCTTTATACCTGTATCCATGCAATTGTGTATATTAGGCACCACCTCTTGCTGTGCCTATTGCTATGCCCTAATGAATTTAGCTTGTTTTATGTTAATATGATCTCTGCAAATGTTATTATATGTGTACACCTACTTGTTATTGTGTAAACCCTGTTGGCAAGTGTTCTGCCTCAGGTCCATCTTGTAAATGAGCCTGTCTCAATGATGTTCTGCCTGACAAAATAAAGATATTGATTGATTGATTGATTGATTGATTGATTGATTGATTGATACTCCAGACAGTTCATTAACTGCTCCAGGTCATTAGCCCCAGTTACTATATTAACTGCTCATGGTCCCTAACCTCAGATATTGTATGAACTGCTCCAGATCATTAATCCCAGATACTGTATTAATTGCTTCAGATCACTAGTGCTGGATAGTGTATGAAGTGCTCCAGACCACAGACATCGGATGGTGCATTAATTGTGCCAGATAAGTAACACTGAATTGTACAAAATCACACATGCCCACACAATGTAAAGCATCATGGGCTGCATATGCAAGTCACCACAGAATGTTATGCTGGTTCAACTTTAAGCAGAATTGCATGATGCCAAAAGGCACCATGCATGAATTGTACGTTAACTGCTATGGATCACCAACATCAAATAGCATATTCACTGTTCTAGATCACTAACATCGGGTAGTGCATTGACTGCTCCAGATCACTAGTTGGAATCACTGTTGCTGGTGACACATGTCACTTGACTCCCAGTGGTACCCCTGTCCCTGGGTCCTAGTCTGCTCATCTTCTGGGGGTACCATTACCCCACTTCAGCCACTGGAGAAAAGGTATACACACACAGTGGAGTCCTGGGACCAGGGCTGGGAAGTGTGCATCTGCCAAGAAGAACTTGGTGGTGTGGGGGTGCAAGTGTGCGGAGACCATCATCTGAAGCAGCTGAGACAAGCCTATTTATGTTGCCTTTCTCACAGCCCCCTCTCCCACATGGATGAGTATGTAAGCAGCTGGCTTGGGAGGTTCCCAGTGGTGGGTGATCACTCGTGCCACCAATGGCAGCACTGCCAAGTTGCTTCTATAGTAGTAGTTCATCTACCCTCCTGCCCAGAAGGCCAGCATCTGCATGACCACTCAACCTCTCCTTGCCAGCCTCCACTGCTGCTGTCCCATGTTTGGGGCATGAAACCAAGTTTCCAGCATTCCAGAGCCCTCTTCTCACTCTGCTCAGGGCCACCAGAGTGGCCCATTTCCAATGCCTTAATAAATAGTTAACTGTTCTGGATCACTTTCCCCGGATAGTGCATTAACTGCTTTGGCTCACAATAGGGACTTTCGTGCTTATGCTGAGTGATGTCGAACTGAGAAAAAAAAATGACAAACTGGTGTCGTGCTACCAATCTTGGCATCAGTTTGATAGGATTTTGCCAACTAGTGGGTGTAGCTACTAACCCCATGTGCCTCTCTGACACATTCATGAAAGACCCTATAGCTGGAAAGTGCATTAATTGCCCTGGATCACTATCCCCCGATAGCTCAAATATCTGTATCCAGGCAGATAGTACCATAGAAGCTTATATTTGATGCATTTTCTGCAGTATTCTGCATTTTTTATTTATTTAGCTTTTGTTTACCAGGTAAGCACACTAGACAGTCACGTGCCTATTTTCGGGTGTGACCCGGGAGAGTTACAGAGATACAAGCAATAACAGTACAGAGGCTAGCATCAAGTTACACAAAGGTACGGTCAGAATACAAGCAAGAAGGACCAGCCAAAACAAAGTACAAAGGCTTGGGTCCAACTGTCAGGCAAGGTACAGACAGGTATAAGCAATCATCTACAGTCAGGTAACAGGCAGAGAACAATTTTGTGCAGTTCAGTATGAGGCAGAACAACCCAGGGAGGGCAGCCAGGAAAAATTAGAGCCAGTGTCAGCAGCAACAATATTTGTGAATATTGCTTATTTGTTATTTATTTTTGGAATAAGTGCACACCCGCAGCCAGGAATGTTTTTTTTTTTATTTCAGGCACTTCACGGAGGGAGGGACTACAGGGGACAGAGGCAGCTTGAGGCTTGTTTTAGATAATCCTAAAGGGAGGACCTGAAACAACTGTGGGTGGGGGCAGTTCTTACATGAGGCGGTAGGAGGTTGCAGGTTTTTGAGGCAAGAGCTACAAATGCTCGATCTCCTGCAAGGGAATGAGTCTTCGGAACCATCAGTGCCTGGGATTCAGTGGACCTCAACTGATAGTCAGAGGGGACAGGCTGGA
This sequence comes from Neoceratodus forsteri, assembly GCA_016271365.2. NCBI lineage: Eukaryota > Metazoa > Chordata > Ceratodontiformes > Ceratodontidae > Neoceratodus > Neoceratodus forsteri. The sequence continues at coordinate 649,114,559 of CM057450.1, read as the reverse complement.
GGAGGTCAGCAAGTGCTGGAGAAGTAGATGATCAGATGATGTTATCTGTAAAGTTGCCCATAACGAATGAGCGATGGTTGCTTTGGGAAGGCCAACCCAGTCTAAAGTAAAGTAGACACTGATGGGTGAAACGAGGGGCTGACAGGGCAAACCAACATATGCTGTTATACGAGGTGTCCCATTTGGAGAGCCAGGCTTTGGGGGCATTCGTGAAGGAGGTAAGTCCATAACAAAGCAAGGGGAGGAAGACCCCTTTTGCCAGGGCAAGTCTGGCAGCTGGGGTGAGGCAACTTTTTGCTCTGTACGCAAGTCCTAGTTTGAAGTTGGTTGCCTTACAGGAGTTAAGTATGTGCAGGGTGAGATCCATTTGTGGGCCAAGAGTCACCCCCAAGTACTTGAATGATTCCACCACCTTCAAAGGGGTGCCGTCAGTGCCATCGACTCTGAGCACGGCCGGGCACGATCTCACCTTGGGAAGGGAGCCGAATAACTTTGCCTGCGTCTTCTGAAGGTTGATGACCAACTTACTTGCCTTGAGCCAGGATTGGATGCAACCAAAATCCAAGCTGAGTCCATAGTTAGTGTCATCAATACTTTGTGAACTGGCAAGGAGCACCATATCATTGGCATATAGAGTAACTTGTCCAAAGGTTGGGATTGAGGGCAACTGGTTTATAAAGAGGGAAAACAGGAGGGGAGCAAGGACCGACCCCTGAGGTACCCCAGAGGCTACTGGTGATAGGACGGATATGGCATTTTGGAACCATTTGTACTGTTTTCTACCCGAGAGATAGTTAGAGAACCAGGCTAGGATGGGAGGGGAGAGACCAAACGACTGGATAGCAGAGCCCAGAAGGGTGTGATCGATCAAGTCGAAGGCCTTGGACAGGTCTATGAAGACAGCCCCCATGAGTTTGCCTTGATCAGTCATGGTTCTAATGTTGGAGGTGACCTGTGCTAGGGCAGTGGAGGTGCTATGTCCTTTTCGGAACCCATGCTGCTCAGGGGAAAGAAGGCCATGGGTTTGGAGGAAGAGGGCAATCTGGGAGGCCACTACTTTCTCAAGCAGTTTGTTGACTGTGGATAGAATCACTATGGGTCGATAGTTCTTAAGTAATTTGGGATTGCCATGCTTGAGGACAGGGGTCACATGGGCCACCTTCCAAATGGGAGGGACAGACCCTGTCGTGAGCGAGGAGTTTAGAATATGGGAGACCGGACGGGCCAAGAATAGGGCCCCAAGGTTTAGCAGTTTGGGCACAAGGTTGTCGTGCCCAGCACTGGAGTAAGGGGAGAGACCTACTAGAAGCTTCTGGGTTTCTTTGAAGGAGACAGACTTAAAGTAAAAGGGGGGGAGGGGAGGATCGGGTGGAGCACCAGGAGCAGGACCCATATCCTTAGAAATTGAAGACATAGAGGTATAATCAGATAGGTCGGAGAACAGGTCATTGAATGCGTTAGCTATCATTTGGAGATTATTGCAACTGACTCCGTTTTTTTGCAGGTCAGGGACCTGCTGGCAGGCCGCACCATTTACCATGTACTTTATAGTATGCCAGAAACTCCTTGGGTTCTTGGCAGACACTTTGAGGGATGCTTTGCAGAAATCACTCTTTGCCAAGTGGATTGCCCATTTGCATGAATTTCTAAGCTCCCTGTAGACCTCGAAGTCTGATCTGTTCCCAGAGGCTTTGTATGTTAGCCAGCTTTTGTTCCTGAGCTTCACCAGGGCAAACAGTTCCCCTTGTAACCATTTAGTGACTGTGCCCCTCACTCTTCTTTTAATGAGTGGAGCATGTCTGTCTTGTAGTGAGGTGAATATGGTTAGGAAGCTGTCTAGAGCAACCGAGGGGTCCAGGTATGCATATACCAGTGACCAGCCTGTCAGGCTGAGGTCAGTATGGAAGTTGTTTAGGTCAAAGTTTGAGTAATCTCTCATCTGTAAGACTTTTGGTGGAACCCTGGAATTTTGAACCTTCCAGATGCAGTATGTAGGGCAATGGTCCGAGATTGAATCGGGGAGGAGGCCTGAGGTGGTAATTCGGTCAGGCCTATTACACAGCATCCAGTCAAGCAGAGAGCTATTTTCCCCAGAGGAAGAGGGTCTGGTGGGTTTGGTGATAAGTTGGCTGAGGGCAAGGCCAGATAGAAGGGGTTCATAGATTTTTGCATTCCCACTCAGCCAGTTAAGGTTGAAGTCCCCAAACATTAGGAGTCCACTAGTCCTCACCTTGGGGCTAAGGCAGTCATGTAGGTAGGAGAGCCCAAGAACACCACCTTTTGGAGGGTTGCATACACAGGCGAGGTGAAGCTTCTTAGTGTTGCCTAATAGGAGGAGGGCATGTATAAACTCACAGGAGGGGGTGGGGAGGTGAGGTATGTCAGTCACTTGTAGAAGAGATTTGTAATAAAGAACCAACCCACCACCACGCTTTTTGCCCACCCTGTCCTGTCTAATCACAAGGTAGCCAGGGAGAGCACAGACAGAGTCGGGTGCGCAGGTTTGAGCCAGGTTTCGGAGACCCCAAGGATGTCAGGTTTGTAGTAGGTGACCCATGCCGTTAGATCAGAGTGATTGGCAAGGATGCTCCATATATTGAGGTGGCCAATCTTTAGACCCTTTACCTCTTCCCACTGTGGGGGCAGCATGGTGAGTTATGTATATGAGTGGGTTGGAAGTAGGTTTCAGGCTGTAACCTCAGCACCAGTCAGCTAGGTTAGGAAGCAAGTGTGCTAAGTGAAAATCACCCAGCAAATTTAGCTGTAGTTAATTTGGTCAGATAATTAGCTGGGTTGTGCACCACACAGAAAACCAGAATACTCACATCTTATCACCTCCCAAAAATATAGGGATAACAGGGCACTGTTCAGTTTCAACCCCCCCCCCCAGATTCCCCCACCTACAATACCTCTTTCTCCTCACTCTGCCACACTCTACCTCTCCTCTCCTTCCTACCCCCCCTTCTGGTTAACATAGCCTAACACTGTCTTACCCCTACACTCAATTAAGCACCTAGAATCTACCCCTATACCCCTCTTATATGCATTTTAGTCCACCCTGTTGTCTCTGTTTGCCTCGAAAATTGTGTTCTGCCTGCATCTCTCTGTAAATTTCCTTTTTCTTCTTCCATTCTGCCCTCCGCAAGTTTTCGTTCCCTCCTTCCATTCTTCCTCTCTTTACTCCTATCACTGTAAATCTTGACTATCTATGTTACACTAATGGCTACCGATTACTATTGTGTCACCTTACCATCTAGTGCCACATACTGTTGCTAGGTTATTATATGAGTTCCAGTTTTACCAACTGTCACCAGCTGTTGCCAAATTGCTATATGTGTCTTCATATCTACTATAGTTAACTGTTGCATTGTTAGCCAACGTGATCCACTTGTAATCCCTCCTGCTCCCACTGTAAGTAAGCAAATTATAATGTATGGTAAGTGCCTATTAACCACCACAATCAGCAGTCACACAGCTTTGTTATGCACTGTTCAGAATGTTAAAAGCTGTTAACCACACTTCATAACTTCCAAGCAGTAGCATAACAAAATAAAATGCACCAGCGTTCCATAATTCTCACACATAGTATGCAAGCAGTGGTTTTTTTGACCATACACTATAAAAGATGGTTGGGGATCGGGTGACAACCACGCTGAAATCACCTCTCATGGTTGCTAAGGCTACAGTAAACCTCTCGAGCTGTGCTCTCGAGGTTTACCATGTTGCCCTAGCAACCACTCGAGGTGATTACAGCGTGGTTATCACCCGATTCCCAGCCATTATCCTCTATATAATGTATGGGAAGCCCCTATTAACCACCATAATCAGCAGTAACACAGCATTGTTATGCCACTGTTCAGAATGTTAAAAGCTGTTAACTACACTTCAGAACTTCCAAGCAGTGGCATAACGAAAAAGAAAGCACTAGAGTTCCATAATTCTCCCACATAGAATGTGACCGCATGCCTCAGTAAATGATTCAAAACAGTATTCCAACCGTGACAGTTTACATCTACTGAGGCTTGCGATCATAATGGCAGAAACATAAATAACATGGGTGAATTTTCCCTAACAGATTACCTTGCATGTATGCTGATCCATGACTCTTGGTTTGTGTGGTTTGTTTTAGCGCAAGAAGAGCATGCAGCATCGCATCCCACAATTCGCATTAACTCCTACCATACCCACGTGATCGCCAAAGACCAACCGGATCATTTTACACTGTACATTTTAAATGCATCCTTCGAAAACATCGCAGAAATGGACATTTATCTAAAAATTATTTAGTTATTCTACTTGTTTTACCATGGTTTTCAGACTACTAGCTCTTCCTATGTACACACATCGCTGTACCATTACAAAATAAATATTGGCCATTTAAACCTTGTCCAGCAGTCCTAATTCATCAGTAAGGTAGGAAATACAAGTGAATGGAGCAAACAGTGTTTTTTTGACCATACACTATAAAAGATGATAGCTGGGGATTGGGTGACAACCACGCTGAAATCACCTCTCGTGGTAGCTAGGGCTACAGTAAACCTCTCGAGCTGCACTCTCGAAGTTTCCCATGTTGCCCTAGCAACCACTCGAGGTGATTACAGCATGGTTATCACCCAATCCCCAGCCATTATCCTCTATGTATTCCTACATTGTAACATTTCTCTGTATTCCATCACATTGTTCTCTACCCCCCAGGTTGCACTGGAAGACAAGCAACTTGTTGCTCAGCGTGCCTTCCTGGTGAAACAGTTTAATAAATATATGAAATGTGGGATTAAAAGAAAACTAAAGTGATACTAAGTCAAGCTACAGCAAGAGACAAGTTTAAATGGCTTACGCATGACATTGATGCCAGATCCATTCATGGCGCCCAGTCTTGGGTCTGAAATCTGCCCTGCCAATGCTGATGATCTGGGAGGTGAAATGCAGGAGATGACGATGCCCATGGGGCCACTTCATTCTGTTGGCAGATTTCATGAGGCAGTTTTCTTCATGGGCACATTACAGCATGTGGAGGGGCCGGTCTTCCAGGTATGACGTCTTCTGCACCATCTGGGCATTCATGATCAGGTCTGGGGCAGCAGTAGCATACATAGGGAAGCGATGAAGAGGAAGAGAAAATGAGAGAGTGTGAGAGGAGAGAGAGTGAAGAGGTGGCAGAGAGAGGAGAAGGAGGAGAGAGGTGAGAAAAGAGAGAGAGAGAGAGAGAGAGAGGTGAGAGTAGAGAGAGGAGAGATAATTAGAAAACATGTTCAGGGTGGGTGAGACAGCAGGAGAGGGAGGACAGATTCTGAGGGACACATGGAAGAAGACAGAATGCTTGATCAGTGCAATAGAGTAAGTACCCATTAGAGCTAATTATTGAGCTTAGCAGACCATGTTTGTACATCATGGTCGGCAAACACTCACCCCTCATCATTGGTTAATGTAAATGAAGACAATATTTCACTGCCAATGGGCATCAAGTACTAAAGTGCAGTATCATTGCATTTGTCTATTTCAGTAGTGTGTGTGTGTGTGTGTGTGTGTGTGTGTGTGTGCACTTAAAAAACTCGCTCCTGGACCAGTCTTTCTGTGAATTTTAGGTGAGCAGCTGTTTCTTCAGCTTCATATTCTCATCCCCACTAAAACTAAAATGGGATAATGCCAATTTCATTTTATTATGTTACATTTAGAAAAGAAGGAAAAGTACTATAGTAATAAAGTAAGTGGGCTGTTAAGCACTGTTCAAAACTAAGACTCCATTAGAATTAAGGTCCAAGAATACAACTTATGGCAGCCTGTGTTAGTGACAGGTAGCATAACAGACTGCAGCATTCTGTTTGGATCACTAAGACAGGTGTAGGCTCCAGGCTGGAGCAGCAGTATGATTGGTACATAGGTAGTGGGGTTGGTGTAGATGCTGAGGTTGATGCTGGCAGTGTTGTTGATGCTGGTAGTGCAACTGGTGCAAGCAGTGTGTTTGGTGCAGCTAGACGGCTGGTTCAGGCAGCATGGCTGGTGCCATCAGAGGGGTTGGTGCTGAAGGTGTGGTTGTTTTCTGCAGTGAAAATGATGCAGGCTGCACAGATGGTGCAGGTGGTGTGATTGATGCAGTGGGTGTAGTTTTGTGCTGTGTAGTTGATGCAGATTTTGCAGCTGGTGCAAGAGGTGTGGTTGCTGATGGCAGTGAGGTGAGTTCAGGCACTGTAGTTGGTACAGGTTGTGTGATTAATGCTGGTGATATGGTTTGTGTAGGCACTGTGCTTGGTGCCAGTGGTGCAGTTGGCGTGGGCAGTGTGGATGATGCAATTAGTGTGGCTGGTTCAGGTGATGCAGTTAGTGTAGGCAGTGTGATTTGCACATGTGGTGTGGTTGATGAACGTGGTGCATTTGGTGTAGATGATGTGGTTTGTGAAGGCAATGTAGTTGTTGTCAGTGGTTTGTTAGTGAAGGCAGTATTCGTGGTGCAGCTGGGCAGTTGGTGCAGTAGAACAATTGTTGGGGTGTATTTGGCAAAGGAGATGTGGTTGGAGCAGACAGGGTGGTTGGTGCAGGCAGAGCCATTGGTGTAGGCAGTGCTGTTGGTACAGGACATGAGACTGTGCATGAGGTGTGGTTGGGACAGGTGGTGTGGTAAGTGCAGAAAATTAGATTGTTGCAGGTAGTGCAGCTGGTACAGGTGATGTGGTTGGTAAAAGTAGTGTGCTTGGTGCAGATAATGTGATTGGTACTGCCAGTGTGGTTATTTTTTTTTTCCAATTGTTTAACCAGGTGAGACACACTAAGCTGAAAGCTTGTTTACAGGTGTAACCTGGGCACAGGAAGTTAAGTGACTTGCTCAGGGTCACACAGTATATACAAGGGAGGCTGTGGGATTCAAACCCAGGTCTGCAGATTTGCAGCTCAGAGCCTTAAACCGCTGTGATATACTGATTGTCATAGGTGGTACAGATGGTGCAGACAGTGCAACTGAAGCAGGTGGTGCAGTTTGCATCGGCAGTGTGGTTGGCATAGGTGGTATGGTTGGTGCAGGTTGTGCAACTGGAACAGTAAGTGCAGTTGGCTCGAGTGCTGCAGACAGGCATTACAGCAGGTGCAGATGGAGTGGTTGGTTGCTGCATGCAGTGCAGTAGGCAAAAGCAGTGTGGTTGGTGCATGTGGTGTAATTAAAATAGGTGGTGATGCCACTGAAGCTGGTTTACCTGGTGTGGGTGGTTGGAGCAGACAGTGTGGCTGGCTGGAGATGGTGGTGTGGTTGTTGCAGGCAGTGTGGTGATTGCAGGCAATGTGGCTTGTTTGAGCCGGTGGTGTCGTTAGAGCAAGCAGTGTAATTGGTTAGTGCAGGTGGTGTGATTGGTTAGAGCTGATGGTGTAGTTGGAGCTGGCTATGTGGCTGATCCAGACAGTGTGGATGACTGGAGCTGGTGGTGTAGTTGGAGCAAACAGTGTGGTTGGTTGGTGCCAGTGATATGGCTGGGACATGTGGTGTGGTTGGTTGGTGCTGGTGTTGTGGTAAGTTAGTTGGTTGGTACACTCAATATGGTTGGTTGGGACTGGTGCTGTAGTTGGAGCCAGTGGGATGGTTGATTGGTGCAGGTGGTGGAGCTGGTTCATGGCGGTGGTGGTGTGGTTGGCTGGTACTGGCAGTGTGGTAGATTGGAGCTGGTGATGTGGTTGGTGCAGGTGGTGTGGTTGATTGGTACAGGTGGTATGGCTGGTTGGTGCAGGTGGTGTGGATGGTTGGTACAGGTGGTGTGGTTGGTGCAGGTGCTGTGGTTGATTCAGGAAGTTTGATTGGTTGGAGCTGGCAGAGTGGTTGTTTGGTGCAGGCAGTGTGGTTAGTTGGAGGTAGTGTTGTGACTGGTTTAGTTGGTAGTGTTGGTTGGAGCAGGCAGTGTGGATTGCTGGAGCCAGTGGTGTGGTTGGAGAAGGTGGTGTGGTCTGTTGGAGCCAGTGGTGTAGCTGAAGAAAGTGGAGTGGTTTGTTGGAGTCAGTGGTATGGTTGAAAAAGGTGGTGTGGTTTGTGGAAGCCAGTGGTGTGACTGGTACAGGTAGTGTGGTTGGTTGGAGCCATTGGTGTGGTTGGTGCAAATGGTGTGGTTGGTTGGAGCATGTGGTGTGGATTGTTGGAGCCAGTGGTGTGGTTGGAGCTGGTGGTGTAACTGGGATAGGTAATGTGAATGGTTGGAGCCTGTGGTGTAGCTGGAGCAAACAGTGTGGTTGGATGGTGCAGGAGGTGTGGTTGGTTGGAGACGGGAGTGTGATCTGTTGGAGCTCATAGTGTGGTTGAAGCTAGTGTTGTGGTTGGTGCAGGCAATGTGGGTTGCTGGAGCCAGTAGTATAGTTGGAGCAAACAGTGTGGTTATTGGTGCTGGTGATGTAGTTGGGACAGGTGATGTGGTTGGTTGGTACTGGTGGTGTGCTAATTGGTCAGCTAGTGCAGATGCTATGGTTATTTGAAACTGTTGCTGTAGTTGGATCTAGTGGTGTGGTTGGTTGGTGCCGGTGGTGTGGCTGGCTGATGCTGGAGCGTGGTTGGTTGGAGCAGGTGGTGTGGTCAGTTGGTTGATGCAGAGTGTGTTTGGTTGAAAGCAGTGGTGTGGTTGATGCAGGCAGTGTGTCTGACTAAAGAAAAGGTAGTGTAGTTGATTGGAACCAATGGTGTGATTGGTGCAGGCAGTGTGGTTGATTGGAGAAGGTGTTGTGCTTGGAGAAAGTGGTGTGGTTGGTTGCTTGGTTGGAGAAGGTGGTGTGGCTGGTTGAAGCCAGTGGTGTGGTTGGTTACTGCATGTGTTGTGGTTGGTTGGTTGGTGCTGGTGTTGTGGTCGGTTGGTGCAGGTGATGTGGTTGGTGCAGGTGGTACTGATGGTATGATTGGCTGGTGCAGGTGGTGTGGTTAGTTGGTGCTGGTGGTGTGGTTGATCAGTTGGTGCTGGTGTTGTGGTTGGTTGGTGCAGGTGATGTGTTGGTGCAGGTGGTACTGATGGTATGATTGGTTGGTGCTGGTGGTGTGGTCGGTTGGTGCAGGTGGTGTGGCAGTTGGAGATGGTGATGTGGTTGGTGCAGATTGTGTGACTGGTGCAGGTGGTACTGGTGGTATGATCAGTTGGTACAGGTGGTGTGGTTGATGCAGATTGTGTGACTGGTGCAGGTGGTGCTGGTGGTATGATCAGTTGGTACAGGTGGTGTGGTTGGTTGGAGCTGGTAGTGTGGTTGGTGCTGATGCTATGGTTGTATGATTGGTGCTGGTGGTGTGGTTGGATGAAGCTAGTGCTGTGGTTGGTGCTGGTGCTGTGGTTGTTGGAGCAGGGGATTAGGATGGTTGGTACTGGTTGTGTGACTGGCTAATACACTGTTTGCCATTACTCTACTTTTGAGATCATGTTTCTCAGACCCATTGATCTTTCTTAACATAGTTTCTGATCTATTACCTCGGTGAGCATTCAGTAGTTCTGGACAATTCATGCTGTACCACATTAAACTTGATAAATCATCTCTCCCCCTCAGCTCATGTAGACACTCTGAATGCAATTCTATAAAAAAAACATTAGGGCCCCAGTGCACAATTAGAATACTCATGTACATGCTTCCCAAAATACTGCAGTGGAGATAGTCAACAATTTCATTTTGAATAAACCACTGCGATTTCGTTAACAGGAATACATCTCTCAGACTGAGATGCGACTCTCCTTAGTGAACTGAGGACTGTCCTATCCATTTAGAACTACCATCAACATTCTGATTTTTGATAGTGAAGCAATGTAGCCTAGACATTAGAGCAACAAGCTGTAAATCAGTATGGTACATCCATCAGACTTGGGTTTGATTCCCACAATGTGTGGCAGTGAGCAAGTCACTTAACCTCCCTGGAAATTAACTTTGACATGGTCAATTCTACAAGTGGGATAAAACACTCCAGGGTGTGCAGTCACAAGGGAACAATTTACTTCTCAAGTGGTTGCAGCACTTGGTTACACCTTGTGCCTAACAACCACCTGAGGCATGCATTGTTTTCTTATAACTGCACATCTGGTCATGTGTTATCCCTTACCCAGCCAAGTTTTTAGCATCTTTATCTGTGCATAATGTTCACTTAAATAGTCACAGTACATCCACTTCAAGGGCATCACTTACTATCAGTAAAAGTGACCACAGTGGAACAGTGCCCCCCGCCATGAGGGCAGTTCACCATGCTGTGCTGGTGGCACTGCTGAATTGCCATCTCAGCCCCCGAGCAGCGTGTCCCACTCAGAACAATTTCATTGGCACTTTGGTCTCTTTTACAGTGTGGGGTTTTCTGGCAAGTAAAACAGGATGAGTTAGTGAAGAGACATGTTCAAGCTCCTTTTGTTCCAAACCATCCTTTTTGTCCCTCCCTCTGTCACCTCTAACCAGTGCACCTATACCTGCACATGTGGAGCTGCAGGTTCAATAATGCCATGACCATTCCCCATAAAGGTGTCTGTGTGGTGCAGAGCTATGCTGAGAATGTGAAATGGTGCTGTGCAGCTCCAGGGATGTTTACATTACAGCCCTCAACTGGATTAAATATTACAGCAGGCAACAGATAAAACAAATATTTTAGGGGGCTTAAAAGCCTAATTGGGGGGGGACAAGTTGCTTTTGGGTGGAGTACTGGGACGGACAGGTGTTCTCCTTTAAGCATGGTGCCAGCTACGTGAATTGTCTCCAAGAAACTCAGCCATTTGTGCAACTCATCTGGTCTTCCCTGCCTCACCATTGCCCAAATGTGATTCAGGCCCCTTTCTTTATCCTTCTGCCTCAGATCAGGGAAGGCCTATCTGCAAATGACCACAGCTGCATCAAGGACTGTAAACTCCTAGATTCTCTGGGATGTGCCTGTTATGGTAAAAGGGCCTCTTCTCATGTTTAGGTGTAGTTCGCTTCTGTGTTTCTGGTTGCTCACATATCTATGCATGAAATCTCTATGCTCATACAATTACAGACTCACCTTGTCTATCATGTCTATGAAAAAATCAGTAATAGCACCATCTAGTTGTGATGTGAGGGAGCTGCAATAACAGGTCCTGTTGTGTTGAGTACTAGTAACAGCACTCTCTAGAGAGGACAGACTGGTAAGACTGGAAAACGTTAAAAACTCAGTCTGACCTCACAGACACCAAGGGCGGGATATTCAGACTGCACCAGGCTGGGGCGCAAGCCAGGGCGCAGTGCAACTTGGTTGAGCCAGGGCATAGTCCAGGCAATATTCAACAGTGCTGCGCCATGGCACAGCACCATTGAATATGGCACTGGGGGCACACGCACTGCACACGGTGCAGTGGCACTGCGCCAGTGCAGGTGGGGAGCAGAGGGATGCGCCAGCGCAAGGTGCAAGTGCACTAGGTGCAGAAACCACGATATTCAGCACTGGGCTTGCAAATGAGGCCATTATGCATGCAAGACACAAATGGGGCCATTTGCATGTCATTATGGCCCCATTTGCATGTGGTGCGCCGATCCCCAGCAACTTGTGCCTGGCGCCTTGCCAACGCACCCCATCATCTGATCGCAGGCATATGTAAAGTAAAACCTTGGTGGTCCAGTGGACCCAATCCCCTGCTGTCGGCGGGCATATGAAAATATAATCCCTGGTGGTCCAGTGGTGCCCCCTCCCTACCCACCCACTGGGCCCTACCCTGCATCCCCCAGGTCAGCGGCGGGCTGCAGCTCCCGACCGCCAGCCAGCTGACGGCGTACAGTGCGGCTGTCGCGATTGGTCCCACTACATTGGGCCAATGGGCATGCAGCCTGTGCTGTTCTACACAGTCCGATGTGAATGGTTCATTCACATCCAGGACATGTCAACAGCTCTGGTCTGCTCATTGGCCTGAGTGGACTAATCGACATACAGCTGTACAGTACACTGTCAGTCGGCGGCGGAGGTGGCTTGCGGGCGGGAGCTGCCGCCTGCTGCTGACCAGGGGGTACAGGGTGGCGGGGCTCAGAGGGTGGGTGGGGAGGGGGGGCACCACTGGACCACCAGGGATAATATTTTCATATGCCAGTGACTGGGCAGGAGATCGGTTCACTGGACCACCAGGGATATTATGTACATTTGCCCATGATCAGGCAGGAGAGTGGGTCCACTGGACCACCAGGGATAATATATTCATATGCCCATGATCAGGCAGGGGTTCAGGTCGACTGGACCACCAGGGTGTAGTTGACTACATGCCCATGATCGGGCAGAGGATGGCGGTCAACTGGACCACCAGAGATCTGTGTTATGTATGCCCGTGATCGGGCAGAGGATAGCGGTCCACTGGACCACCAGGGTTAAATTATAACTATGCCTGTGATCAGATGGGGGGGGGGGGGCACGACACCCGGACTGTGTCCCGGGAGGTCGGGTGGCCACCCACAGCAGGCGGCCGCTGTGTTGCACCCAACAATACGGCAGCCCTGCCTGTGGGTGTCTCCCGACCTGTTCCTGGTTTTGAAGGGCACATTGTTGCACCCCCTGTGCGACACAAGGTGGTTTTGTGCCTGCATATGCACCACACATCCCAGGCTGAATAGTGGGATGTGCCGCACATGCATGGGCATGTCTCCGGTACTTGCGCCGCATACATTACTGGTGCACCCCAGCGCATCAGGGGTTACGCAGTGCAACAACCCCCTCTGAATATCACACCGGGGCGCCTCAGTGGGTTGCACATGGTGCAACCCCTTTGAATATCCCACCCCCGAGAACTCTACTTCAGTAAAATGATGAAAGTTGCTGCCTTATGAACACAAGGTCCCAGGTTTGAATCTCAACAAGGGCTTTTCAAGAGTCTACCCAGCTACAGATCCAGTCTTAGCAGTGCCTAAGAAAATATTTAGACATTTTTAAAATCAGTTTAATAGTATAATACTGTATGAATATTTTAAAGTTAAATCTATTTCTCACTCTCAAAGTGAGACATGTGAGCTAGCATCTTAAGCAATAGGCACAGCCAAGTGCCATATTGCCCCTAGGGGGTATTAACTGACTGTTGATCTAACTCCTGAGAGTACCTTATTGCTATTATAAAAATTATTGCAAAAGAAGTGTTAAAAGTGTACTTTTTGAATGTGTTCCTCATTAAGAGGGTGATTTTTAATAAAATAGTTCTTCCACTAACAGTCTACGAATGCTGGCTCAGAATCAAAATGCATCATTCCAATCATTCAGCAGTGGTAGGAGATGGAATGCTGGCAGGAAGAATTCATGTGCCATGGTGATCAGGCTGTGCATGACAGTGTAACAGGGATTAATGTAAGGCTGTCAGAATCCTTACAACCAATCAGATTGCAGCATTTCGGAGAACCTTTTTATGTTGGCTCGAGCTTGCGTGCTGGCCAACATATTGTAGTAGTAGCAGATTTGAAGGCGTGGTTACTGTGGATGAATGCAGGGCACGCATCAGTAGGTGCATCCCTCATTCCCCAATAAGGCAGCATGCAGGCGCCACCCCAGCAACACGTAATGATGCGAGCACATCTAAGGAAAGGTCCGCTGCAATGACAGCCAAGCTCATCACACAGCGGCAGCTCCTGACATGCCCTTCTTGGTGAAGCACTTCCCTAACCTAAACATGGTGGCACTGACTGACGCAGCCACTTCATTTGCAGACGGGGGAGCCCACTCCCCATCAGCATGATGCCCCCCATCTATTCTACCTGTGTGCTGAGGGGGTTCCCAATCCCCCTCCGCATCATGCACCCCCCCAATAGTCTTTCCTTGCCAATGGGGTGCCCAATCCCCGTCAGCTTCAGTCCCCCCCTGCCTAGTTTAATTTGCCAACAGGGGAGCTCACTCCCCATCAGCATAATGTCCCCAGCCCCCGATGTGTACCGTGTGCTGAGAGGGTGCTCAATCCCCCTCAGAATCATGCGTGCCCCCCACCCATTTCTGTGCCGATGGGGGGCCCAATCCCTGTTGGCTGCGGTTCCCCTCCCTGTTATGCAGGTGGTACACTGGGAGCCCACCCCAGTGTGCCATACAAACACCTGCAAAAAAAGAAAACCGAGCCTTGTTTTTTTTTTTTTAACCTGTAAAAAAAAAGAAAACGGTCCCTCATGGTCTCTCCTGCCTCCACCCCCAACCCGCTGTCACTCTCTGCATACTCTGCCTCCCCACACCCCCACCTCACCTCATACTTACCTCTGGAGTCCGGCGCAATGATTTTCCGTGAACCGGGAACACGTCTGCACTATTCAAACCAACTGTGAACTGAAGAAATGCTGGTAAGCTGTATAATGGCATAAATAGGGTTTTTTCAACTTTGGTGCATATCTCAGCCATTTTTGGGGAATTTTGGCTCTAAATTTTCAACATGGGGTTATTGAGACCCCTCCTCATGAATTCAATCACTATCATGGTGTTATTCAGTCCTGAAAGGTGATTTCACAGTCACTGCACGGAATCACCTTTCGGGACCGATTAACAAAATGAAAGTGCCACTGTTCATGAGGGAGGCTTTCAAAAAGCCTATGTTGCAAATATCGTGAAAAAAATCCCCAAAATTGCTGTTTTATGAGCATGCATTGCGCAGTTTCCATGCATGCTCATAACTTCGTGAATTTGCAATATTTTCACTCCAGATTTTCAAAATTGGCATTTTACCACACCTCTTTATGAACAGTACAGCTGTCATTTTATATATCCTGGCCAAAATGTTTTTTCACACCTTTGGTGCTGAATAGAGTAGTCGCTGAGCAAAATCAGTTTTCGGGACAGTTTGAGAAAATGACGGTGACGCTGTTCATGAGCAGAGGTCCTAAAATGCGTATGTTGAAAATTTGGTGACAAAACCCCATAAAATGACTGTTACAAGTGTGCGTTGCACAGTTTCCATGCACCCTTGTAACTTCGCAAACTTATGATATTTTCATGCCAGATTTTCAATACTGGCATTTTTCCACACCTCCTTATGAACAGTACAGCTGTCATTTTTCACTTCCTGCCCAAAATGTGTTTTTGAACCTGTGCCGCACAATGACATGGTCGCTGTGGGAAATCAACTTTTGGGACAGATTAACAAAATCACAGTGCCACTGTTCATGAGGGGAGGTCCCAAAATGCCTATGTTGAAAATGTGGTTAAAAAAATCCCAAAAATAATTGAGTTACGGACATGTGTTGCACAGTTTCTATGCATGCTCATGACTTCACCAATTTTTCATATTTTCACTCCAGATTTTCAACTTTGCCATTTTTTTACACCTCCTCATGAAGAATACAGTTGTCGATTTTCACATCCTGCCCAGAATGTGTTTTTGTCTCTGTGTCACCAAATGGCATAGCCGCTGTACAAGACCACCTTTCAGCTAACAAACCGATAGTGCCGCTCTTCATGAGGTGGGGTCACAAAAAGCCTATGGTGAAAATTTGGAGTGAAATACCAACGAACGCCTATGACATTATGGCTTCCAACTGTAACACCCCACCCTGTAGAGACTGACAGATATGAGGGGGTGTGACTTGGAATCATTGCCTGTAATGCTCATGCCATTCCACCTCCACCCCCACCCTGCAGCTAGTGACAGGCATCGAGGTGTGCCTTGGGGTGTTCGGCCCTACAGTTCACCCCATTCTCCTATACTGCACCCA
This sequence comes from Neoceratodus forsteri, assembly GCA_016271365.2. Classification (NCBI taxonomy): domain Eukaryota; kingdom Metazoa; phylum Chordata; order Ceratodontiformes; family Ceratodontidae; genus Neoceratodus; species Neoceratodus forsteri. The sequence continues at coordinate 649,098,977 of CM057450.1, read as the reverse complement.
TCTCAGTGTATTTCCTTATGGAAAGGGGGTAAGTATAAGGCCCAAAGACCCCAAAGCACACCACAACATTTGTCAGTGTCTACAGGGTAGGGTGAAGTACAATGGCATGAGCGTTATAGCTGATGACCCAAAGGCACACCCCAATGCCTGTCAGTCTCTGCAAGGTGGGGGTGGGGTTGGCATCAGTTCAGTACTTCACTGCTATCCCTATTATGCATCTCTGACTCCTGCACTACCAGTGCCAATGCCAGCGAGACAACATTCGGCATTGGCAAATGCTTGTTATGTATTGTCAAAAGGGAGGCTGTCATGAGTGGTATTATTTTCCACGTGTTTGGCACTTTTTGGGGTGGTGGGTGCGGAGTGGGAAGTCAGGGTAGGGTGAGGGTTTGGGGTCAGATCAGTGAGGGACCTCTCTCTTTTTTTTATAGGATAAAAGAAGAACATTAAGTGATGGTTTTCTTTATTTCAGGGGATATTCCAACACTGGGGATTGGGCACCCCAGTGTTGGGCTAGTTTTCAGCAGCACAGGGGTTAAACGCACCAGTCCCGCCACGAACATAGGGAGAATGGGGATGGGTGACCTGGAGGAGAGGGTCAAAGAGAAGTAATACCAGGGGTGGGCACCCCAATCCACTTATATATTAAAATATATAAACATTGGGAAGGGTGTACAGGGGACCTGGAGAGGAGGGGGGGAAGAAAGAAGCGGTACTTCGGGTGAGCACCCCAGTCTACATAAGAAATAGTAGATACTGTAGATAGATAGAAACATAGAAACATAGAATGTGACTGCAGATAAGGACCACTTGGCCCACCTAGTCTGCCCATTTTCCTACCTAACAGATAAGCTGCAGATCCTAGTTAACCAACAGCTTACTTCCTCCTACCCCCCACTAGGACTGCCTTATGTCTGTCCCATGCATTCTTGAATTCCCCCACTGTTCTTGACTACATGACCTCTCAGGGAGGCTGTTCCATGCATCCACAACCCTCTCTGTGAAAAAATACTTCCTTAAATTACCTCTGAGCTGTCCACCCTCTATCTTCAAATTGTGCCCCCTTGTTCTTGCACATCTCTTTTTCTGAAAGATGTTACCCTCTTGGACTTTGTTGAGTCCCTTGAGGTACTTGAAAGTTTCTATCATGTCCCCTCTCTCCCTTCTTTCCTCAAGGGTATACATATTAAGCTCCTTTAGTCTTTCTTTGTATGTCTTCTGGTGCAGACCCTGCACCATTTTGGTTGCCCTCCTCTGGACAGCCTCCACTCTGTCTATGTCTTTGTGGAGATGGGGTCTCCAGAACTGCACACAGTACTCCAGATGGGGTCTCACCAACTGTCTGTACAGAGGCATAACAACTTCCTGTTTTCTACTATTGTTGCCTCTCCCTATGCATCCCAGTATCCCCCCAGCCCTCCTTACTGCCTTCTCACATTGCTTGCCCACCTTTAGGTCATCTGATATAATTACCCTCAGGACCCTTTCCTTTTAATTGTTGTCAGTATCTCACCCCACATTGTGTACTCTTCCCCTGAGTTTTTATTTCACAGGTGCATTACCTTGCACTTATTTGCATTGAATCTGAGCTGCCATACATCTGACCATTCCTCCAACCTTGCCAAGTCCCTTCTCATCCTTTCCACTCCATCTTGTGCATCAACCCTGTTGCAGATCTTTGTGTCATCTGCAAAGAGACATACTTTTCTTCCAGTTCCTCTGCAATGTCACTTATAAAGACATTAAAAAGGACCGGTCCTAGTACTGAACCCTGTGGTACCCCGATAGTAACCCTCCTTTCTTCACTGTGGACTCCATTTACTACTACCCTTTGCGTCCTGTTGTCTAGCCAATTTTTTATCCCGGCTACTACCTTGGGACCCACACCAAGGCTGGCTAACTTGTGTATTAATCTTTTGTGTGGGACTGTATCAAATGCCTTGCTAAAATCTAGGTAGGCCATATCCATAGCCCCTCCCTGGTCTACTACTTTGGTCACCCAGTCAAAGAAATCTATTAGATTTGTCTGACACGACCTTCCCATCATGAATCCATGCTGCCTTGGGTCCTGTGCCCCACTGGCCTCTAGGTACTCGACAATTCTTTCCTTCAGAAGTGATTCCATCATTTTACCTACCACTGAGGTGAAACTAACTGGTCTGTAGTTTGCTGCCTCTGTCCTGCTCCCACTTTTGTGAAGAGGAATCACATCCGCCCTCCTCCAGTCCTCAGGTATCACCCCATCCTCCCATGATTTGTTAAAGAGAGTAGTCAGCGGTGTCACTAGTTCCACCCTTAGTTCTTTTAGAATTCTTGGGTGAACCCATCAGGCCCCATTGCTTTGTCCACCTTCAATTTTAATAGTTCTTTTCAGAACCCTTTCTTCTGTAAATGGACTGGTATAGACCCCGTCTTCAGAGTGTTTCTCTTGTTTGGTTTAGGTACCTCCCCTCCTCTTCCTTTGTGAATACTGAGCAGAAATATTCATTCAGTATCCCTGTTTTTTCACTGTCACCCTCTGCCACATTCCCTCCCCTTTATTAAGCCTCAGTGTCCCTCCTTTGGTCTTTCTTCGCTCCCTAATGTACCTATAAAAGGTCTTTTCCCCTTCTTAACAGAGTTGGCTATCCTTTCCTCGGTTTGGGCCTTTGCTATTCTGACTGCCTTCCCAGCCTCTTTCTGCTTTAACTGATAAAGTTCTCTGTCCTGCTCCTTCTGTGTTTCCTTATATTTTCTGAATGCTATCCTTTTCTCCTTAACCTTCCCTGCCATCTCTTTTGAGAACCATAGCGGTTTTTTTCCTTCGTTGTGTTTCGTTGATTTGCTTTACACAAAGGCTTGTTGCCTCTGTGATGACTGTTTTGATTACTCCCCATTGTTCCTCCACCCCTCTTTCTTGCCTGTTTGCTAGTGCTTTTCTGAGGCACTGTCTCATTTTCTCAAAGTCAGCCCTCCTAAAGTCCAATACTCTTGCTTTTGTATGACTTGATTGTATGGCTATGTTTATCGTGAACCACGCTGTTTGGTGGTCACTTGTTCCCAGATGGCTACCCACTTCTAAATCTGAGATTCTTTCTCCATCCCCATTTGAGAGTACCAGGTCTAAGATTGCTCCCTCCCGACTGGGTTCCAGTACTAGCTGTCTGAGGCATGCCCCCTGTAGGGCATCAGGAATGACCATGTTCTTGGATGTGCCTGCAGCAAAGGTGCTCCAGTTAACATCTGACATATTCAGGTCCGCCATCAACAATATCTCCCCTTTTTCTGCCATTCTAAGGAAGCTTTCTATCATTTCCTTGTCCATTCCCTCCCCCTGAGATGGGGGTCTATATGCAACCCCCATGAGGATTGTGGTGCCATTTCCTGTCTCCAGGGTGACCCAGAGTGCCTCATCTGCTTCCTGTATACTCTTTAGTTCTGTTGCTTTGATCCCTTCCTTTACATAGAGAGCTACTCCTCCTCCTCTTTTACCCTCCCTGTCCCTCCTGTAGATTGTGTATCCTGGTATGTTGACATCCCAGTCATGGTCCTCTGTGTACAATGTTTCTGTGGATGACACAATATCCAGGCAACCCTCTTCCATCAAGGCCACTAGTTCAGGGAGCTTGTTACACAGACTACGGGCATTGGTACTCATCACCCTCCACTTTTTGATGGCCTTACCCCTTTTAGCCCCATTCCTGTCCTTACTGCCTTTGCCTTTTTTTACATTTACCTCTGTCCTTCTCCCTAATGACTTCTCTACCTTGGTGTTTACCTCACTAATTACTGTGTTTTGTGGGGGAAGGCTGGGATTTCCCTGCTCCTTTTCAGTGCCTCCCCCCTTGGCTAGTTTAAATGCTTGCCAATGAAGCATTTAAACCTCTCACCTAGGATCCTGGTTCCCTCCTGGACAGATGCAGACCATCGCACCAGTATAGGTCTGCATCCCTCCAGGTGGCTCCCAGTCCCCAATGAAGCCAAAACCCTGAGCTCCACACCAGTTTTCAACCATTTTGGATACCCTGGTGAGGTACCCTACTTATCACCCTTGCCATAGACAGGCAGCACCTCCAAGAAGGTTACCAGTGCTACTTGTCTAAGGCCCCTCCCAACTGTACAAACTCCTCTTGTACTGCTCTGATCCCATTCCTAGCCAGGTAATTTGTCCCTAGGTGGACAATGACATCCAGCTCCCTCCCTCGTGCAACTGCTCCCATGATCCAGAGGATTCGCTTCCTGTCCCTCCAAGCAGTGGCACCAGGCAGGCACCTTACCTCCCTCTTCCCTTCCTCCCCCAATTCTACCCGTAATGATTGAGTCCCCCACCAGGAGTTCTTTCCTTCCCCTGTGGGGTCCCATGCCACCCTCCTGTGGGTCTCCTTTGTGAAGATTCCCAGCATCTACCTTGGTCTCCACTGCAGGTGCCTCCATACACCAGCAGAGTGAATGAATTGTGGAGAGGTACAGCTGGAGGGATGCAACTCTGTTCCACTGCCCTCTCCTTCCCTGAGCCCACCCTGGTCCAGTCTCTCCTCTTTCTTGGCAACCTCTGAGGTAGTGGCATTGGCCCTGGTGGTCCCTGGGTGGAGGAGGAGTTTTCACTAATCCTAGCCAGGTCAGCGTGGAGACGGGTAACCTCCTCCCTCAGACCAGAGAGGTGCCTGCAAATAGGGCAGCATCGCAGCCTCCAGAATTTCTCCCGGAACACTGCTGCCCCACAGCCATTGCACTGCTCCACTCCTATCATGTCTTATTTTGTGTCTCCTCTCCTGTTTCTCTGTATGCTTACTCTCTCCTCTCCTTACAACTCTCACCCTTCCTGTTCTGGGACAGCAACTTCCTATATTCTTCAGTAGCCTCCTTCTTCTTTGCTCAGTGTCAGACCACCACCAGCTGGGGGGAGAGTGAGCTACTTTTTTCCTTTAGGGTTGAAAAAACCAATGTTTCTCTATGATCCTTCCCTTCCTACTGCCAAACAGGAAGTTCCTGTTGACAGTCAAATCCAGTGGCTATAAAAATAGAACAGGCTTAGGGTGGGTGGGTGAAGGGGTGGGATGGAGGGCAATTAGCAAGAAAAAAGGCTAGCAACAGGAAGTTGTAATTTGAGTCACCTGCTTTTATAGTGTCTAAGCCACACCCCCCAATTAAGCTCTCTCTCTCCTCCTACTGGTTTAGCAAAGTAAGTTGATACAGTACCCTTCAAAGCACAGAACACACACTGACTTTCTTTCTTTTCTTTCTTTTTTTAACCCTAAATAAGACCCCTTCTATGTCTAATAAAGTATCTGTCTTGCTTAAATCTCAACAGACACTGACTCCTGCTGAGATATAAGTGTTAAATTAATAAGAAAATGTAGCTTCTTTTAGTTAGCTGCTTTCTGCTCTACAAGCAAGGCTAGCAGCAGGAAGTTGTATAGCTAGCTATAGTTAGATAGATAGATAGATAGATAGATAGATAGATAGATAGATAGAGAGATAGAGAGGGAGAGAGACAGACAGAGAAAGAGACAGTGGGAATAGAGGATCGCCAGCTCACTGCTTGAACTGAGCACAACTCCAGCTGCAGCTTCAGCAGTCAATAAAGTCCCACTGTTCTCACACAGAGAACAAGGGTGAATGTCTCTTCTCACTAAGCCGGGCTTCTTGGATTTTGAAGTGCCCAGAAAGGGTATTTCTGACAATTTTGTCAAAATAACAAACACCAGAATCTAGCTGAATGGGTCCTGTTTAGTTAGGTTCAGGTCTTTGTTTTTGAAAATATATCATTTTTATGTATTGTCTAAAGGGTGGCTATCATGAGTGGTATTATTTTCCACGTGTTTGGCACTTTTTCCCCCCATGACAAGCAAATCATGAAAATAAAAATAAGCCTCATGATAGTGTTTTTTTTTTTTTACAGTTCACATTTGATGGTTATCCAAAATATGAGGGTCATATATTCAAAACTTTGCTCCGAGGCTAAATTAGCACTGCTTGGTGTGCTAAAGTAGCCCAGAACAAATAGCCTGCCATATTCAAAAGGATTAGCCCCTGTGCTAAACCTACTGGCCCAGATATTCAAAAGGGTTGCGCCATGCGCAACAGGGTTGCGCATGCGCAAGTCCTACATTGCGACATTCTGCGATATTCAGTAGGAGGCAGTTGCGCCACTGAAAACAGGTTGAGCAACAGCGCAATGCAAATGAATGCATGCTCAACAGGAGGGGGAGGAACCATGCATAAACTGCGCAACCCGATATTCAGTCGGGTTGTGCAGAGTTGTGCAGGCGCAACCCCCAACCTGTGCCTGCACAACTTTGAGCCCCAAAAAGGATCAAGTTGAGGGCCACCCACAGGTGACCTGCTGTATTGCAGGGCGCAACACAGCAGCTGCCACCCATGGCTGGCCCCAACTCAGTCCCTGTGCCCCCACCAGCCCGATGGCGGGCAGAACAAAACAACCTCCTCCCTCCCGCCCAAACAGCTCCCAATGCCTGATCGTGGACAGAGCGTATCATGACAACCCCCTGCCCAAACAGCTCCCAATGCCCGATCATGGGCAGAATGTATCATGACAACCCCCGCCCAAACAGCTCCCAATGCCCGATCGCGGGCAGAATGTCCAGTGACAACCCCCAAACATCTCCCTGGTGTCTAGTGTCCCCCACCCACCCACCCATGAGGCTCACTACCCGGTTCCCCCTGGCAGCGGTGGGCAGCAGCATCCACCCACCTGCCACCCCGCCGCCCGCCGACTGACTGTCCAGTGGGTTCATTCACAAATCTGGACTGTCATATGCGGTATGGGCTGCACGCAAATTGGCTCTAGCTCTGCACCACTGGGCATGCAGCCCTACGGACAGTCAGTCAGTGGGCGGTGGGGCGCAGTGGGTGGATGCTGCCCGCCGCCGCCGGGGAGCGGGGTGGTGGGGTCATGGTGGGTGGGGTGGGGGACACTAGACTCCAGGAGATGTTGGGGGTTGTCACTGACATTCTGCCCGCCGATCGGGCATTATGGTCCACTGACCACCAGGGAGATATTCGGGTTGGGGGTCTTACATCTCTGCCCCGATCGGGCACTGGGGGTTGTTTCACATTCTGCCTGCGATAGGGCATTGGGAACCGTTTGGGCGGGGTGTTGTCATGATACTGCCTGCCCGCGATTGCTATTGGGAGATGTGGGCAGGGGGGTTGTTTTCACGCCAGCCCATGATCAAGCTGCAGGCGTCGGTCCTCGACAGCTGCTGCCTGGCAGGCGCCAGGCGCAAGCCCTCGGGATCAGCGCACCTACATGCTAATGGCATGCAATGGGGCCATAATCAGATGCAAATGGGCCCCCCTGCGCCTTGCATGAATTATGGCCCCATTTGCATGTCACCTTTTGAATATCGGAAATTTGCACATGGCGCAATGGTACTTGTGCCACCGCAAGTTTAATGCTCAACTCTGACAACTTATGGTGGTGCAAGTTCCACTGGCGCTTATGTAATAGTGGTTGTGGTTGGGTGATATTCAAAGGAGTTGCTCAATAGCGCAACTCCTTTGAATATCGCCTCGCCACACCCCTGCGCAACTATTTTGAGCAGCGCAAGGGCTTGCGCCTCAGAATGGCACAGTTTGAATATCTGGGCCACTGACTAAAGCATGCTAAGGAAGCTGAGCAAATTTGGCTGGGAATGCAGTGCTAAAATAGTCTGGGAATAAGACAGCTGTGAATATAGCAACGGGGAGGTGCAAACTGCAACAGCAGCTCAGTAGACACAAGAGCAAGCCAGTGTTGCAGGTAGGGAACATTGTGTGTGACTGCAAAGAGATGTCTCACATCTATGGCAAACAACAATGCAAGCCACATACCGCAGAACTGTGCTATGCTGATGAGAGATTTACCTGGGCTAACCTGTTTGCACAGTGTTGACACAATAGCCCGGTGCAAACAGGACAGCCCAGGGAAAAGGTTTCTCATATTCAAAGCTCCCATGCAAATGAGCCTACTTAGGTAATCCATGGACAAACAGGCACATTTGTATCTCATTATGTGCTGCTTAGCATACATTAGCATGCAGTTTGCCTGGTGCTACTGTATGGAGCACACAGCTCCACCTCTTGGTCGGAATGGAAACACAGCCTGGAAGCTGCAGGTCATATGCGCTGGCAGGCACAAGCAGTGCATGCAGCATACCCATGCAGCACTGCAAGTAGTACATAATGCTGTCTATCTATCTATATATCTATCTGCCTCTGTTAAAACCAGCATGTGCTCAGCTGTATCACTGTAATTGCTACTAAATTATATAATGTATGAAATCATTCTGTGTAACTCTAATTCAGTGACTTGTATTCTGTAACCTAAATTTGTTATGTCTGTCTTCAATGTGACGAGGTACCTTTGGAAATGAGCCTCTGGCTCAAAGGTTGTAAACCAATTTACAAATAAAAGAAATAAATATCTATGTATGTATGTATATATATATAGATATAAATATAGATATATATATATATATATATAACTATACACACACACACAAACACACACTACCTGTGGGCACACATGCCCTGGATGATGTCCCCCCTCCCACCAACAGAGGCGGCCCACAGCAGGTGAGTGTGGAACACAGTGGGGTGACACAAGTATGCATGGGGCAGGCATAAGACAAACCTGGTGAGGGCAGGGGGACATCGGCTGTAGGTTAACTGGGCTGTGCAGCACATCCAATATATAGGGACCTGGGCAGACTGGCTGAGCCAGGCAGCCCTTCTCAGCCATCATGCTCCCTGTTCCCACGTGTGTCTGTTGTACTCCCTGGTAGTCTAGTGCCCACCCGGCATGTCACCCGACTCCCATTCAGTGCCACACAGCTGTTAGGTCATGTTGTCCCCCAACCCCAAGCACAAGCCCCGAGCCCATGGCATATCATTCCCTGGTAGTCCAGTGGCCCCCCCACCCCCGTGATGGCCCCAGCACCCCCCGCCATCCCGGAACCGAGCCAGTGACTGGCTCAACTCTCCTCTCACCTCACCGGCCAGACACTGACTGAGTTCTGACTGATTGTGTACTGTAATGAATGAGCGCTCATTCATTGTAGTATGTGAGCAGTCAGAACTCAGTCGGCAGCTGGCCGTGGAGGTGAGAGGAGGGTTGGGCCTGTCCCCGTCTCAGTTCTGTCATGGTGGGGGGAGTGGGGAGCCATCACAGGGGGTGGAGGGCCACTGGACTACCAAGGAAGTTCTGTGTAGAATACTGTTTTGAACAGGGTTCAGGGAAGGGAGGGAGGGGTATACCACTGGGACTACCAGGGAATTTTGGCAATGTCTCATTAATCGGACGTGGTTCGGGGAATGGAGGGTGGGTACCACTGGACTTCCAGGGATGTGCTTGGGATAGATTTGCCATGTACTGTCAGGGCTGGGGGGGACACTAGGCTACCAGGATTTGTCGGGTACCAATGTGTATACTATGGATGGGGGGACTCTAGAATACCAGGGCTGGTACTGTGTTACTAGGACCAGGTGGCATGGATGGGGGGGGTGTACTGTGTGCTATGCACATGTGGTGGAGGTCAGGAGTTCCTCCTACCACTGCTTGCCCCGCAGTACCACCTACTTTTTGCAGGTGGTAATGTGTGCTGCACTACGAGTCATGCTAACACCTGTAGTGCGACACTATGCCTTTAAATATGCCAGTGCGCCAGCATTCATGGCCCCTCTCCTCAGCTCCTCTCCTGCATACAATACAAGTTAGTGTCGACGCTAACACCTAACACCGGTGCTAACTGTCCCTTTGAATATTGCAGTCGGGCAGGATCTCGGCACTAGTCCAGCACAACCGCTTTGCCTGCAGCGCAAAGCTTTGAATATCTAGCCCTGAAACCATATATAATATTGTTTTCATGAAACCTTCCAAAGGCACACACTTGGCACAGACCCCTCAACCCTGAACATTTCTTGAAAAAATTCCACACCTTCTAGGCTGTAAAAAAAATACACAATGTTAAGTACAGTGTTTCTTTTTCTGTTTTTTGGTACTCTGTACCTAAAAAATAGAACAAGATGCCATCACAAAACCTTTCATATCTTGAGACTCCAACAGTCATGCATGCCAAATGTTGTACTGTCTCATTAAATGATGCCTCAGTTATTAAGGTACAAAAACTGGGGTCAAACATTAAACAGCCAACTCAGCCCTAACTATAGGTGCATTACCACACCCCTATAACAGATGCTGTACTATTTATACATGCACAGTGTGTTATGGTATAACTTTTTTTTTTTTCCATTTAAGAATTTTCAGGCTTTTTCTTATTTTGTTCCCACTCCTCCCGGGGTCATGTTGTACACATGTGTGTATGTGCATGGAGGCGTACGTACATGCCAGGATCCGGTGGCCCCTTCCGCCCCTCCCCTGACTTATCATGCTGCCCATTGCCACCTACACACTCACCGGACCTCCACCCAGTGGGAGCGGGACTACGGACAGGCAGGCATCCACCCCATTGGAGGGGAGAGCCATGGCACAATCCCACTCAAACCCTCCCCCCCTCGCCCTGGTGACCCGTGGTCGTTCCCTGGGTCACCGGCGTAGCGTGAGGCAACTCACCAATGCCTCAGCTGTCTGCGCTACTGGGCCAGCTATGGTATAATTTTTGTGGCACTATGGGTAGGTGCATTAATAATTACAGTGGTGAAAACCAAATCTGGTATGTTTTTCTGAAACACTTTAATTCTCCTCCATTGCTTTGTGTAGTAGTAAGAAATGGAATAGGAACAGGAGCGAGAGATGTAACTAAGCAGAACTGAATATGTTACATATATTCTTTTTATAGGGGTATGAGTTTATTAGAAATAAAAACTGCTGGCTCCAGTAAGATTTCTCTACTATTTGGACTGTGGTATTATGAGCATGGGGAGAATAAACTCTTTATTAGTATATAAAACTGTTAAACTGTCGGCATCTGTTCTGAGGGACAGAACCAGAGTTCGGGAGCTGTGAGGGCAAGGATCTTGCACATAGCCAGCAACGGGAGGTGGAAAAGCAACAACAAACACATTGTGACTTCCTGTCAGCTTCTACTGACTTCTTGAAACTGCTTCTCACTGAGTTCTCCAGTCAGGTGACTCATGGAGACTGCAACAGGCACCTGGACTTACGGGGTGGCATTTGAAAGAGCTACCACTTTCTATTGACAGGCGCTGCTGTATTGTGAGTGGGAATGTCTTTTATTTACAATCATAACTTCCGTAAACCTCCACCCAAAGTCACTCTGATCCGAGATATGTCCTGTCTCAATCTCAGTGCTTTTCTTGCCTCTATCTCGAATGCCAATTGGGAATCGATAAACACTCTTCTGGACATCAGCCAGGCCTTTGATTTTTTCGTGACCACCCGCACCAATATAGTTGATCTTTAAGCCCCCATGAAGACGTGCAGATCAAAAGGGATCAAAGGTTCATAACTCTCAAAGTATATTAGGAAGCTCATGACTGCTCGCGATCGGGCTTTGAAGACCTTCAAATGAAGGGGGCTACCCTCTGACTGGCAAGTCGATAGGCAGTTCAGGAACAGGTGTAAAAATTCTATTCAGAAAGCTAAGTGCACCCACTTCAGCTCACTCCAAACCAAGCATCTCTGTAATCCTAAAGAATTCTGGATGCAGAAGAACTCCCTAATAAAAGGCAAGTCTTCTGAGGCCCTAAGCTCCATCTCTGCCCAAGGCACTGTCCTCTCTGATCCCCCCATCCACCTCCGCTGGATTTAATTAATTAGTTGCCAGCCTGCATAGATATACCTCACTCTTTACCAACTCCTCCCTCTCCTCCCCACCCCCACCAGTGAACACTGTTACTCACCCAGTCTTTCACCTTAAACTTGCGGTGCCCTCAGTGATGTTTGCCAGCTTCTTGCTAACCTCAAAACTGACAACTCCCCCTGTCACGACATCCCCGAACCCAGATTTCTCAGATTAGGAGCTGTAGTCCTCGCCCACCCAGTCCATGACCTGTTTAACTGATCCTTCCTCTCGGGGACTGTACCTGATAAACGGAAGGTAGCCGTGGTTGTTCCCATTCATAAGGGTGGACCCAACACAACTATTGAGAACTTAAAACCTATTTCCATCCTCTGCCTGCTGGCAAAAATCCAAGAGTGTATACTCTATAACCATCTACAGAATTATCTGGACCACCACCTCATCTCAAGGTTCCAGCATAGGTTCAGAAAAAAACACAGTGCCCTTACTGCCTTGGTAAAAGTTACATCGGATCTGTTCCATGCTATGGACCAGGGCTTTGTCACCAGTACTATCTTCATCGATTTGATGAAGGCTTTTGACTTGGTCAACCACAATCTCCTCCTATGGCATCTACACTCACTTGGCCTTGACATTAGTGCATTAACTTGGCTCCAAAGTTACTTTACTAGCCGCACTCAAATGGTCAAGTGGTCCAGTTCTCTCTCTCGTATCTCAGACCAATAACCAATGGCTTCCCTCAAGGCTCCATCCTGGGCATGTTATTATTTTCCCTATTCATTAATGAATTACCAAATAACTGCAATGGGGCCTCTGTGCACCTTTACGCATATGGCGTAATTGTTTACCGTTCTTCATCCGACGTCGGGTGACTCAACAGCATGCTTGCCTCGGACTTCTGAATTCTCAAGGGTTGGTTTCTAGATAGCCAACTCATCCTCAACACCAAAAAAAAAAAAAAATTAGGCTGTTCTACAATCCCTCCTCTGTGTTGCATCGCCACCCCTCTTTGCCATACTCTTCCACTATGGTGATACCCCTGAATCCGTCCCATCCTTTAAATATCTGGGTATCACCTTAGATTCATCACTTTCCCTGAACACTCATATCACCCTCCTAACCAAAGCTCTAAACCAAAAACTGGGTCAGCTCTATCACATATGACCCTTCCTCACATAGTCTTCATTCCACGAGATCACAGCCACCACCCTCCTGACCCTCCTTATGTATGGTGCCCCGCTACTACTTACAACCAACATAACTATCCTATCTTGCCTTAACAGACCTACCATAGGGTGGGAAGGTTTGCCTTAGGGGTCAATGCCCATCACCACCACTGCAATGTCATCTCCTCCCTGGGCTGGTTAATGTAAAAATCCAAACTCCAGTATGCAGCACTGAGCCTAGAGCACAAACTGGTCCACTATTATAGCCCACCTTGCCTTACTGAATTTATTTAGCTCTGGCAACTTCTGCATGCTCTGAGATCCACCTCCCTTCCTCTTCTCGTACTGCCCAAACCTCGGTTAGCAGTGGTCTGGAGATCTTTTGCCTTCTCAGTGGTGTCTAGCTGGAACTCACAACCACACTCTACCTTATCCTGCACCTCCCTCGCAAAGTTCCAATTCTCCCTATCATACCACCTAAATGCTTCATCACTTTATTGCTCCTGCTTCTGTTGACTCTTGGTCCAGCTTCATAATGCTATGCATAAATTTTCCCCACTCACTGATCCTCATATGTGTAAGAATCCTCACTTCCTAACCCCTTCTGTTTATGTAAATATTTGATGTAAGTGTATCTGTAGATGGCGCATTTTGCAAATCTGCGAACGTTGTAAATATAACCACTGTAACTGCCATGTCTTTGTAATCAGTAAATGTTTAGTCTGTGAATGTTTCTCTAAATGATGAATTTTTGTAAATTAGTGACTCATATAAATGCATCCACTGCTACTGCCATGTAATGGTTCTATGTGATAATCGCGCATGCCAAATGGCGACTTGCAGTATCGACACGTCAGGGTGGCGAAAACAATTTTGCCACCCTGACATCCTTGGCATGTGGAAGAGAACAGTACCGTGGAGTTAAATGCTTTGCTTTTTGTGGGGGGGCTGTGCCCCCCACACCCCTCCCATGTGGGGGGTTTCACCACCCCGCACCCCTACTTAAAGATCCTCAACTCCAGGGGGGTGCAAAGGCAGAAAAAATACAAGTTTTGAGCCGGGCGCAACAAAAACTTAGTAGCACCTGGGCCCAGACCCAAACTCAGAACCTCACGCACTGCAAGTGGAGGCCAACCCCCAATGCCACGACGCAGCTCAGCAGCCGACCACACTGCCACCCCCTACATTCCCTCTGCCCCCTCCCAGGCCATGCTCACCATGCTCACTCCCTCCCCCCATTTGTACATATAGTGACATCCTGTCGCCAGGGTCACCCACCCCACCACATCTGGCCGCCCTCCCTGCCCCCTCGTCTTTTGGGCTTTCGGCCACATCAGATCACCATTTTGGATCATGCCGTGATTCAGACACCAACCTCACTTGCTACCCATGTCGTTGTCTATGTTCTGCACTTTCCGGGTCACCTCTAAAAAATGACACTGTAATGTCTCAGCGGGCTCACCTGGTTACCAAATTTCAAATAAATAAACACATTTTTATCATATATGAAGAGCTGAAAGTGAACTAACCTGTGTAGGTATTTTCTTATGTTTTGCAAACCAGGAACCAAATCTCCAAGTTGGGCATTGGTTTACAAAGTGGAGGGTCACATGACATACACGTACCAACTGGGGCTAGGCAGGAAGTCCCGTTTGGTGGAGGTCCTGCTGGGAGGATAAAAAACTACACTTCTAATGTGTCCTGCATGGTCATGTCACAGCAAGTGAGTGGAACAACAAAGGAGTAGAAAAAGGTGTAAGACTGGTGTTTTAGACATTGGTAGACATCAGCAGGAGGAAATAGGGAAGCAGAGGACTCTGTCAATCAACTAAGGTACGGCACCTGCTCACTACTGTTGGTGCACTTATTACTGGGAAGGTCAGAAGGTAAAAGAATACATCCAAACAGAGAATGGGAGCAACACCTTATCTAGGTTAAGTATAAAAGGATAATAAACAAAGTAAAGTAAAACAAATAACACCATCAGAGGTAAAGGGTACAAAAGCAATGGTTAACAGAAAAGGCTTAGCAGCAAAATCAAATTGGTAGAATGAGAGCCCACTCATCAAATACATAAAATTATTTTTATTCTTTCTGTATCTTGCTTTTTTTTTTTTACTTTTTTTTCCCCTGGTACAGTGTTAACAACAAGCGCAAACGTTTTGGACTCAGTCCTTCATCAGTGTATTACACTGTTGCCTATATACAAAAATCAAAAATACATAAATATAACACCATGTTTTTTATATTTTACCATATTAGAAAAAATAATTAACCCTATCATTAGATCCATGAACATCTCAGCGTGGAAGATTTGCATACTTTTACAAAGCACCTTAAATTTCATATCACAATTCAATAAATTATCTGAAAGCATAAAGTAACTCCAATCACTTATTATTCTCATACATCTATTATTGATACTCTTTAAAAATCAAGTAATTAACATCAACTTCATGTGCTTTGAATTTCCTTTCAATAACCTAATAAATTTGAAATCAGCTCAGATTGAATACATCTCCTTTCTCAACATGTATCTCATTAAGTACACTGTGAACAAGGAAATCAAAACCCTCGACCAACCTTGCACAGCATATCTATTCATTGCATTGCATTCATACAATATATTTTATGATGACAATATCTTTATTCTTCAAACTAGTACTGACTGCATGTTTCTTAGTCATTCCCACAAATTATGTACAAAAATCCGTAAACGATTCAGTCCAACAATAGTCTCCAAAAAGAAGCCATTAAGCTTACTCCTTCTTGTTAGTGTTTACATAGAAACATGGAAATATAGAAGCTGACGGCAGACAAGGACGCAAGGCCCGTCCACTCTGCACATTTTTTCTGCCTTATGAATGTGCCATAGGCCTTTACTCTGTCAATGGTCTATCTATTCATACTCATCTGTACTGCTCCCTATGCCTATCCCATGCCTGTTTAAAGCCCTGCACTGTATTCATATACACCACTTCCTGAGGTAGGCCGTTCTTCACATTATCCCTTAATCAGCCTCCCTCTAATCTCATGCTGTGTCCTCTTGTCCAGCTATTTTTGTTATATTGAAACATGTTAGACTCTTTCACCTTGTTAATGCCCTCAAGATGTTTGAATGTTTCGATCATATCACCCCTCTCCCTCCTTTGTTCTAGGGTATACATATTGAGCTCTGTTAATCTGTCCTCATGTTTTCTGATGCAGTCCCTGCACCATTTTGGTTGCCCTTCTCTGGACTGCCTCCAGTTTGGTTAATGTCCTTGTGCTGGTGCGGCCTCCAGTGCTGCATGCAGTACTCCAGATGGGGCCTAACCAGTGTCTTGTAAAGAGGGATTATGACCTCCCTCTTATGACTTGTGATACCGTTGCTAATACACCCCAACATCCCCCTAGCCTTACCTACTGCTTTAGTGGTCTGCTTGGATGGTTTCAGGTCATCTGTGGTGGTGATGATGCCCAAGTCTCTTTTTTCCCTTGTGATTGCCAGCAACTCCCATCCCAACCTATATGTGGCTTCAGGGGTTTCTCTTCCCTATCCCTATGATCTTGCACTTCTTTGCATTAAACCTCAGTTGCCACTCTTCTGATCATTTTCCAGTTGATCCAGATTGCTCCTCATTCTGCCGACCCCATCTGGATCATCTATTCTGTTGCAGATCTTGGTGTCATCTGCAACCAGACAAACCTTACCCTCCAGTCCATCTGCAATGTCACTGATGAAGACATTGAAGAGGACTGGCCCAAGAACTGATCCCTGAGGTACCCCACTTGTGAATTGCATCTCTTCTGACTGTATACCATTTGTTGCCACTGTCTGTGTTCTGCCCACCAACCAGTTTGCCACCCAGTTGACCATCTTCTGACTCACCCTGAGCCTGCCTAGCTTATTAATCAATCTTCTATGTGGAACAATATCTAAAGCTTTGCTGAAGTCAAGGCAGGTGACATCAGCTGCACCCCCTTTGTCCACCATTCTGGTTACCCAGTCAAAGAAATCTATGAGATTAGTTTGACAGGACCATCCTTTTGTAAATCCATGCTGTCTTGGATCCTGTGCTCCTATGCATTCCAGGTGTTGCACTATCCTTTCCTTAAGGAGTGCCTCCATAATCTTGGCCACTACTGAAGTAAGACCGACTGTTCTGTAGTTCTGTGCCTCATCCCTGCTACCACTCTTGTGGAGCGGGACCACATGAGTCCTTCCCCAGTCTTCTGGGACCTCCTCGGTGCTCAAACACCCACTAAACAGTTCTGATAATGGCTCCGCTGATTCTACCCTTAGCTCCTTAGTGCCCTGGGATGTATTGTATGCCATCTGGTACCATTGCCTTGTCCATCCTCAGCTTAGCAAGCTCTTGTAGGACCCTTTCTTTTGTGAAAGGACTTGTGCACACCTCCCTCCCCCCCATGTCCATGCTGCTAAACTGTGGGTCCTGCCTTACCTTCTCCTCAGTAAATACTGAGCAGAAGTATCTATTTAGGATAGATGCTTTTCCTTGGTCCTCCTCCACACACTCCTCCTTATCCCCTTTGATCTTAGCAATACCCCCTCTGGACTTTCTCCTTTCACTAATGTATGGTGTCTATAGAAAGTCTTGTCCCCTTCTTTTACTGTTCATGCTAGTGTTTCCTTGGTTTGGGCCTTTGCCTGCCTTTCTGCCTTTCTTGCTTCCCTTAGAGAAGTTTGATTTGGTACATGACTCCTTCTCCATCAGGCATTCTGGATTGCTGCCACAGATCATATGACCTGTGAGCTCAAACACTACACACCCGACCTGCTGCATGCAGTACTCAGTGCAAAACAACCTAAGGTTATAGAACTGAGTGTCTCCTAGGTTACTGCAGTAATTCTGACATGTTTTTAATTTTCAAAAATAAAGCTGCTCTGTCCAGCATTTAACATAAATCTCATGATTTATTTTCTTGCATAGACTGTGTTTCTTTCAGCACTAAATTCATACTGCGTCTGAAGGTCCCGAATCTACTGCTGAATAAATCTACAAGTTTCATTTCTTTTATCTGAAACTGATACAAATGCATGAAGAATACTCATGAGCTCTTGATGGAAAGAGAAACCAGCTGGAAATAACCATACCGGTTACATCTCTTGTGTGTTATCCTATTGTACATGTCTCTTAAAGGTGTACACCACTTTTGACCTTTCTCACATGTATTTGACCTTCTCCCTATCAAACTGCATTTCATCTATAACAATACTTGTTGTCTCTGCATATCGTCTCATTCTCTCATAATGAATATTCCTTTTTTAAATTATATACATAATGGATACTACCCACAAAGTTTTCTCCCAAAGGGGGTTTTACCATAGCATCTGGGCATCTTTATTCTGAATAATAAACAACTACCATAAAAGTTCAAAAAACTTTTTTGTTTACAAATTCTAGCCTATGTAACTAGCATCCTCAGTGTATAAATCCATTCTAACGGTCCTTTTTAAACCAGTCACAATTCTTTTAAATATATCTGCCCTTTCTCACAGTCTTTGACCTTCCTTATTAACCTCCCAAGGAATTTCCTTATCAAATTGGTTGCCAATCTATCAAATCATTAAGCCCAAATCTTGGTTTGATAACCTCAATTCTGTCACTATAATAAGCCTCTCTTGTAAGAATTTGAGTTCTATGGAGTCACGTGATGAGGGACGTGGAGTAGGTGTGTTCCCTGGAGCTCCGCTCGTTACCCGGCCGATTATCCGGCAAAATTCACCATCCAGGACACATCGAGGTCATTATTGGAGTGTGCAGTGTAGGGGAAGATCGGAGGACGGCAGCCTATGGAGGTGGAAATAAACCCCCAAAACACACCCGCGGCGATGCCGATAAAGGCAGCCAAAAAGTCGAAGGCCTCAGCCTCGCCGCCATCGCAGGAAGGCTGTGCAGCAACATCGCTGGAGGAGCCGCCACTCTGTCTCGCTTCTCGACTAAATTGCCCTACCTGAAAGAAGCAATGTTGGGAGTGGCAGGAGAGCTCAAGGGCATAAAGGAGACGATCGCGAAACTGTCTCCCGCAAGGCATCAGATAACGAAGTCGAATTAAGTCCCTGGAGGGTTCCAGGGACAAGGCTGATGTGGCGATAGTTAAATTTTCGCAGAGGATCCAGAAGTTGGAGATTAAGGTGGAAGATTTGGAAAGTCGGAGCCGACGCAACAATGTTGTGTTCATTGGCTTACCAGAGAAAGTAGAGGGGCAGGAGCCTGTTAAATTCGCCCAGAAGATCACAGAAAAAATCGTTGGACCTTCACCTTTTGGGCCCAGGTATACAGTCGAGAGAGCCCATAGGGCGTTGCGGCCACTACCACAACCTGATCGACCACCAAGGCCCTTCATAGTAAAGTTCCTTAACTACCAAGAAAGGCAATTACTCATGGATAAAGTTAAGGAAGAGAAAGAGGTTTATTGGGAGGGAAGGCGGATCAGGATAGCACAGGATCTCCCACTCTCAGTCCGACAGAGAAGGGCGGAATTCCATCCTTTGGTGAAGAGATTGCTTGCTGCTGAAATTAAGTTTAGAATGGGGTATCCTGCGAGGTTAAAGGTCCCGATTGGTAATGAATGGAAAACCTTTGAATCTCTGGACTTAGCATCCATGGCCCTTCGAGAAGCTTTTCCAGCACTGTTTAAAGAGCCATGACCCGGGTCAAGGGAGTTATAACACCCCATGTTGGACATCAATAAGGGAAAAGAATATTCAATAATGAAGCAAGGGACGGTATTTTGTATGGGACTGGCCAACATCTCTAGCCTGTAATTGGCTGGGGTGTAGATCGAAGATCGAAAACGGCTGAATGTTCCCTGACTGTATATTTCTCGGAGGAAGATTGTGTGGCCTGGACTCTGAGAAGCCGATGGCTGGATGGGGTCTATGAAAGCCTTACTGACTGATTATATACAGGAGTCTGGGGTATATTCCGGGAGTATTCTACCATCTACCCCCCCCCGGCTTTAACTGCTTTAATTGTTCTGATTGTTTTATATGTTTACATGGGCAATGGGGAGTGGTATGTTGTTATGGGGGGGGAGGATTATGTGATTTGAATTTTGAATGTTACTGTAGCCTTTGAACTTAAACAACACTTAGAGGAGTAGTTAACTCAGGGTACCGGACCAGTGGGTGATAGGGGTGCTGTCCGGTAACTGTATAAGGGTGAGTGTTTACTTAAGGGGTGGGTGACTGAGGGAGGCTAAGGGAATGGGCTGAGCATCCTGACATCATGGGCTGTGTAGCAAAGTGCTTGGGGGAGGATGGGTGGGCAAGGGGTGAAGGGCAGGAAGGGGGCAGTTATGAGGAAAAGGGTAGACTGTTAAGAAGGGGGCAACGGTGGGTGGGGGGACACAAGGCTGTTATAAGGTTTTCTGTCAGCTGGGCATGGAAAAGCAATACATCAATCATGCTTTTAACTGGTATCATGGGACCTGACATGGCTATCAAATTTGGCACTTGGAATGTCAAAGGCACGTCATAAATTAAACAGTATAAAAATTTGAAGCATATTGAGGCGATGAGGATAAAGGTGGCCTTTCTTCAGGAAACACATTTACTGCAGGATGAGGTGAAGTGTATGAGGAGAATGCAGATAGGAGAAGTGTTCTCTTCTCAGGGTTCAACTAACAGTAGAGGGGTCATGATCCTAATCCACAGATCGGTACCCTTTTTCCTATCAAAGTTGTTCAAGATAAAGAAGGTAGATTTATTTTAATCAAGGGCAAGCTTTATAATCTGAAATTTTGTTAGGAGCAGTATATGGTCCAAATTCAGATAGTCAGGACTTTTAGCGGTATTGCAAAAGGCATTGTTAGCATTTGCACACTTGCCAATGATAATAGGGGTGACTTCAATTTGGTACTTGATCCCATATTAGACAGATCCAATTCTAGCCAAATGGCCTTTACACCGGCCATTTTGGCCTTTAATGATCTACTGATTCGTTTAGGTTTGGCAGATGCCTGGAGAGTGCTCCACCCTCAAGCAAGAGAGTATACTTTCCTTTCCCCGGTTCATGGATCAGGATCCCGAATTGATTATGTTCTTATTTCCAGGGGTTACTTAAAGGAATGGTGGGGTCTACAATTGAAGCGGCACCCCTGTCTGACCATTCTATGGTGGAAGTAACAGTTTCCTTTCCCTCTATTACCCGGAGGGGTGGTAGATGGAAGGTAAACAACCAACTACTGAGGATTCCTAAGATAGTTAAGGACCTGACCTCAAAATAGACTAATTTACAGAGATTAATGCAGGGAGGAGGTAAGGCCTGATATCCTTTGGGCAACGCCAGCGCATATATCAGAGGGTTACTGATTAGCCAGGCGCCTAGAAGAAAGAAGGAGACTAATTCTATTTTGGATCTGCTGAATCAAATTAAGACCTTACAGGATGTTCTGGTAGCCAACCTCAAGAAGAGACCGGGCTAAGTTAATCAAAGTTAAAACGCTTATCTTAAGTTGCTAAGACCAGGCGGAGTTGGCAATTATTAAAACAAAAGCCAGTTACATCGATCAGGGTGATAAACCAGGAAGTTTTTGCCAGAAGGTTAGCCCAAGTGGAAGCTTCTCGTCTGGTAGAGGGAATGTATCAGAGCAGGACAGGTGCATCAAGACAAACCCAGATGATATAATTCAGATTTTAGAAGCTATTATGAAGATCTCTATGGACCTATAAGGCCCCCGAGTCAGGAAAAGATCTTTTCCTATCTGGAGGGGTATCCTGCCAAAATTAGAAAGAGCAGATCAAGAAGTGTTGATTGCACCCATTACACATGGGGAAATAGAGAGGGCAATCAAGAATTTACCAAATGATAAAACGCCTGGTCCAGATGGGTTCTCACCCATTTTTATAAAGTTTTCTCACTTTCACTGACCCCTTTGTTAGCCAAATTATTTCAATATATTCTCTCGGTGCGGTCGTAGATAAATATATTTTTGAGGCACTTATAGTAGTGTTGCTTAAGCCAAATAGGCCTTCAGAGAAGCCTGATAGCTACAGGCCCATTTCCCTTTTAAATTATGATATAAAAATTTTGGCCAAGATACTTGCGGATAGGGTTGGAAGAGTAGAGGCAAGGTTAGTAGGGGCTGAGCAAGTAGGTTTTATGAAAGGCAGATCTTCAACAGACCACTTTAGAACACTTTCGCATGTCTTCTCGGCGTCCGAGGGGGCAGAACTACCATGGGCGTTGGTCTCCTTGGACGCCGAGAAGGCATTCGATAGGGTGCACTGGGGATTTTTATTCCAGGTATTGGGTGCATTCAGTTTTCCAGAGCGATTTATTGGTTGGATTAGGGCTTTTTATATGGACCCGTCGGCCAGAATTGTATGCAACGAGGTCATATCTTCACCTTTTCGGCTACAAGTTGGGACAAGACAGAGCTGCCCCCTATCTCCTCTCCTTTAATCTTTATCTTGAACCACTGATTAGGCGATAATCTCATCTAAAGAGATTAAGGAATCCAAATTAGTAACATACCATTAAAGTCACAGCATTTGCAGACGATCTGCTAATCTATGTTACAAACCCGCCACCTCGATTCCTGTATTGCTAGAGGTCATAAGGGAGTTCAGCGGCTAGCTAACTACAAACTAAACAGGAAAAACTGTGGTATACCCCCATAATAGGGTTCTCAAGTCGGATGTGGTTAATCTGGGGTGGGGTGGAGCCCTAAGTCCCTGAAGTACTTGGGCCTCACTTTAACAACTAACTCTGAAAGATTTCGTAATCTTAACTTAGATAATCTGGTGCGCATTGTAGAGCTGGATATGAAAAGATGGGCCCAGTTGCCCTTTCCTGTGGGTAGAATAAATGTGGTAAAATGAACATATTCCTAGGTTGTTCTACACCATTGTGCAATCTCAACATCTGGCTACCGTTATCATGGTACAGGAAGCTTCATGGAATGCCAGCCGATTTCATTTGGAACTATAAGAGGGCCCGGATGGCCTATGTTAGATTGGCGGCCCCTAAAATGCAGGGCGGTCTGAAATTGCCCCAGTTCACACTATACTTCTGGGCGGCTCATTTGAATAAATATGGTAGATGGATATCCTCGTCTGTTCCTAACTCTGAGAGGGAATATCTCCCGCTCTGGGTCAACTTGAAATTAGTTTAATTAAAAGCTTAGGATATAACCCTGAAGCTTTACTTTATAATAATCTTAAACTGGTACCCCAGCTTAAGAATACACCTATTGGGGTGTCCCTCAGGGTCCATAATCAAATTTGTAACTTTCTGGGCTACAAATATACTTTGGATGGTTCCCAGCCAATCATAGGCAACCCACAGTGGTGCATTGCTAACCGGATGATCACGTCTAAATGGCTGCCTGAGCTGGGTGAGTGTAGATGAGTAGATCTTCTCAATGAGGAGGGGGAAACCTCATTCAATAATCAAACTAATGCAAAACTTTAAATTGTCGGGAAGTGTGGTATTTAAAGTATATCAACTAAGTCACCTCCTTGTCCAAAAGATGGGGGCAAGTGGGCTGACCTTGTCTCGTTGGGGCTTATGGTCGGAACTTAAGCCCTTAATAGGATCCACACATGCAGTTTCAAAGATATATCAAGTACTGTTTCAGTATGCCTTTAGGGACAATATAGTCCCTGCATCATATTGGGCCAAGGCCTTCCCTGACGGTATATTTGAATGGTCTCGGATTTGGAGGGATTGTTATAAATATATAAGGCAGGATTGTCTTAGACTAACCCAATTTAAAATTCTACACAATATCTACTATACGTCCCAGAAATTAGTGGATTTGAAGGTGGTGCAGGAGTCCAAGTGTTATAGGTGTGGCTCAGAGGAAGCCGACTTGTTACATACCTTCTGGAATTGTTCGAAAGTTGCTCCGCTGTGGAGAGAAATTAAAACTAGAGCGGATCCCTTGCTAGGAATAGGGAAATGTTTACACCTGAGGTTTGTATATTGGGGACCTGTCCTGCTCTCCGGTAAAGTTGAGGAAATACCATATGACTATGATTTCTATTACTGTGAAGAGATTAGTTCTTAAGCATTGGAAGGACCCAACTAGAATTGTCTATACAGAATGGTTAAGAGAATTGTTAATGAACCTTAGGATTGAGAGAACAATAGCAATATTGCATAGTAGGTTGCCTCTTTTTGACAAGATTTGGTCCCAGCTAGAAATTGCCTACGCTTAGTATCTTGTTGTCGGTATCCATGTCACTCAATCTTGTATGGATTGCCTTGTGGGTGGGAGGTTGGGGGGCCAGTTTTTTTTCTTTGGGGGGGAGGGGGCCAGGGCGTATAAGAGGGATATGATTGTTCATGGGTTGTGTAACCATTTCCGCCTGGATGGCTATATGGATGTTGGGCATCGTAAGCCCCTGCGCCATTTACTGGAGTAACATGTACATTATTTTGTATTTTGGGGGGGTCATGGGGGGTGGGTTTGCTAGGAGGGTCCGGGCTTTCATACATGTATATGGCTATATGTAGATGGTATAGTAGTAATTATCTGGTCATGCTGTATGGGGATGTACAATGTGAGCCTCTGTACCTCTATTCTGTGTAAAAGTCAATAAAAAGTTAATTGCAAAAAAAAAAGAATTTGAGTTCTATAATCTCATCCTGTGATGTTGGGTACAACTTGCTCTATTCCAAAAAATCTTAAATGTGGCAGCTGATGACCTGCCTCTATAAAGTGTCTGGCTACCGATAAGGTTATATCCCCCTTCTAATATCTGACTTTTGCTCACTTATTCTCAATTTTAAGGCTCTTTCAGTTTTACCTATATAAATTCTATCACAAGGGCATTTCAGACAGTAAATAATACCCTCTCTGAGCAATTAATAAACTGCCGAATAGTGATGTCTTCATCTCTAGGGCCAAAATTAGAAATACTGTAGGTGCAACACCCTATCTAGATTAGGTGTAGAACATTGTACAACAAACATAAGAGAAGGAGATTTCCAATTAACATGGGAAAAATAGGAATCTGTAATACCAGGCATGGTGCAGTGCAGTGCCTCTGAGGCAGCTGTGTTCAGGGAGGCTTTCTGGAGACTCTGGTGCTGCCCAATTTACATGCACCTCTATGGGTTGAGGAAGGAGGTCACTAGACTGCAGGCTGAGTTGGTTAGGATTTGGGGGCCTTGTCTCCTACTCAGGGGCCACCAGGTCTGACAGTGTTATTTAATTATTTTATTTATTTATTAAATTCTAGGAATTACAGCCCTTTGAGTCAGGGACTCATTTACAAAGGCTCCATGTCATACAGAGAATGAAGACAAATACAGAGAATAACAAGTACAGAGACTAAATACAGAGGCATGGTGCAAAACAAATATATAGAGCAACACCAGAGGTGTCTATGGAACAATCATACAATAAACTCCAGTACACATTCAGCAGAGGAACTTGACAACATCTGGGAGCGAGAAGTCATCTGCAGTCACAGTTCGATCCGAACATAATGAAGGCATGTAGCTCAGTTTTAAAAGGACCCAGTTTTGGGATTGAAAGCGTAGGACCAGGGAGTGAGTTAATCCAGAGTGGTGCCCTATAGCAAAAGACCTTTTGGCCAACATTGGTCTTTACAAAAGGGATGTGAAGGGCAGTAGTGTCAGAGTGCCTTGTGGCCCATCTCAGTAAGCTTGTTTGGGGAAGTGAGAGGCAGCCAGGGGGGTTAGACCCAGTTGGATTTTTTGGGCCAGTAGGCAGGTCTGGTAGAATAGACGCCCCTGGAAGTCAAGCCATGATGAATGTTAGTAGAAGTCAAAGGTGTGCATAAGCCATTCACTGCCTGTGGCCAACCTGCAGGCCTTAATGAGGGTGCGTTTAATGAGGGACAGGGCAGAGTCTGAGGTGGCACCATAGATGACAATGCTATAGTCAACCAGGGAAATGATGGAGCTAGAGATGGCAAGTCAGAGGGCATCAGGAGGGAGACAGGGTCTGAGTTTATACAGGAGACCAATTCTGATATTAATTGCAGTGCATGTCGAAGCTATGTGCTCTTGGAAGATGAGGGCTGAGTCAAGGGTAACCCCTAGGTATTTAAAACTGGTGACTGGTTCCAGCGTGGCACCCTGGGAATTTTGTATAAATAGGGTGGTCACGTTGTGTTTATGTTGAGGGTTGGTAAAAAGCATGACCTCTGTTTTTTAATAGTTAAGGACAAGCTTGTGGAAAGCAAACCATGATTCTGTTTCTGTGAAGGAATCCTGCAAGGATGTTTGGAAGTGGGTAGGGTCTGAGTGCCGACTAAAGATCACTGCAACATCTGCATAAAGGAGAAAATGCCCAGTGGAGGCCATAGGGAAGGAGCTTAAGTACAGTGAGAATCATGACTGGGACATGGTCATACCAGGGTATTCTCTGCTCAGGAAAAACAGGGTGGAAAGGAAGGGGTGTGGTGCTTTATGTGAAGAAAAAATCAGCAGAGATACAGGGAATGTGTGGGGACAAGAAGTATTATGGATTACCCTGGAACTAGAAAATGGAGCCACTATTGGCAGTGGCATGACCTACACGCCTCTGGCACAAGGGGGTGGAATTAGACAAGGTACTGTTAGAAGCCATTCACAAAATGGCAGAAAAGTAAGAGGTGCTGGTGGTGGGGGACTGTGTGACTTCAATCTACTGGATGTAGATTGAAGCCTCCCAGCTGCTGCTTCATGTAGAAACAGGGGCACTCTAGACTCCCTTAAGACGCATTCTGCTGGCAATTTGTTAACTCATGATGGGGCAATATTGGGCCTAGTTCTCACTGATAGAGACAGTGTTGCATATGTCAAGGTGGGAAGCCACCTTGGGACCAGTGACCACTGTACGGTGTGGTTCAAAATAATGATGGCTGTGGAATTGAGCCACATACAATGAAGGTCCAGGACTTCAGAAGGGCAGATTTTATAAAGATGGGTGAATGCCTGAGGGATGATCTCACAGTGGGATAACATAGAAGGGGTAGGTAAACTGTGGGACAAGCTAAAAGAGTGCATAGTGAACGCAAAAACCTTCCATCAAACAAGTGAGTGAAACCAACAGGAAAATGAGACTGCTATGGTTCTCAAATGAAGTGGCAGAAAAGGTAACGGCTAAAAGGGTTGCATTCAGAAGGTACAAGAAGATGCAGAAGGCGGAGGAAAGGGAAGTGAATCAGGGGAAACCGAGGCAAGAAGGGAAAACAGTAAACAGAGCAAATGTGCAAACTGAAGAGAGACTAGACTAGGAGGTATTAAAAGGGGACAAGACATTTTTTTTATTATATTTTATTGAAATTTTAAGTTTAAACCATACACTCACATTTACATATTTAGCATTACCTCTACATAACACAATAACAGACAGAACTTAAACTACACCAAAGCATTTCAATTAACTGCAAATCATATTGGGCATTTACTCATAAATTCCTTCCTCTCCCCCCCCATAACATAAAATCATTGAACAACCTTAATCCAGGAATTCATTATACAAGACTCCATCCTTATCTGGCGAGCTTGACTGAAGTCTGGGCAACAATAGCACACAGAGGTCAAGCTTGTCTCTAAAAATTATTTTAGTCTTGTTCTGCTACAATGTCAAGCATGTTTTTGTTTTGTTGGGCCACCATATAGCGGAAAAAGAGAAGCCATCTATTTTTAAATGTATCTGTTTTCAGCCTAATTTTGGCAGTCATCTGTTCCATGACCAAGATCCGTGAGCAGTTTTCCAGCCAATCAGAGACCATGGGTGGAATGGGAGTTAACCAGCTTTGGGTAACAGCTTTAGGACTTGCTGTTACCAAGATGTTGTATAAATAGGTTTTTGACTTTGTCCGCAGATCTGGAGGAGGGATGCACAAAATCCAAAACAGAAATTCCCTGGGAATAAACATTTCTAGTATATTTTCCACCTCTGTTGCCATTTCCTCCCAGTACTTAATCACCTTGGGGCATGACCAGAAGGTATGAACGTATGTTCCCCCCTCTGTGCAGCCTCTCCAGCATTTGTCTGAATTGTGTGTCCCAAAATGTTTTGTGGTAACTGGAGTTCAAAATTGTCTGATGGTGGCTCTCCACCTAAAGTCCCTCCACAAGGGTGAAGCTGTCGTGTGGCACACCCCTGTCCATATCATTCCCCATTATCCCTCAGATAATACCTTATTCATTTCCACCTGCCATTTAATTTGGATGGATTTCTCAGCTTCAGATTCAGAGTTTAAAAATATATGAATAATCTGTGTAATCCTGCCACCAGTCCCCAAGGAAATGGCCATGGCCAAGAGTAACTGCTGGAGTGTGTTACTTATGTTATTAAACCCTTCTGTACTTTGCTGTGCCAATAAATAGTGTCTAAATTTTAAGAAGTGAAACTGCTCCCCTGCAGCTAAATGATATTCTTGATAGAGTTGGGTACATGATTTAAGTGTATTCCCAGTGTAGAATTGCCCTATCTGGTTAAGGCCTCTTCTCCCCCATCTTTGGAATCCTCATCCATTTCGCATGGTAAAAAGTCTAAGCATACCCTTATCAGATTATATGTAGTGATTCCATATGGGGATTGATACTTTTCACATTACTTCTATCCAGAGGTTTTTAAGTGTCAACGCGCAAGGATTTGTTGTATCTAACAGTTTGATGTTCTTATTGTTCAAGAACAGAAGGTCCTTTAAGCAAGTGGTGCCTCTTGTTTCCTGTTCAATGGTTACCCACTTTGGAGAGTCTTCTCCCTGAAGGTGGGGTATAACGTGTTGTAGTTCAGCTGCCCAAAAATACTGTTTAAAGTCTGGAAGAGCAAGGCCTCCCAATTTCTTTGGTGCTACCAGAATGGGCCAACGAACTCTAGCTCTCTTTCCTCCCCATATAAACCTAGTTAGCATTGTTCTTATTGCCTTCCAGAATCTAGTAGAAGGTTTAATGTTTAATAGGTATAACTGAAAAAATAAATAGGAACCTGGGTAATAGATTCATGCGAATCACTTCTATCTTGTCAAAAAGTGGTAGTGGTAATTCTTTCCATCTTGCACAATCCCCTTGTGCTTCCAGAGGTAATTTGTTTGACAAAGTTTGCTAATGTACCTTGGAATCCAGGCTCCTAGATATCTGAAACCTCTCATGACCCACTTGAACCCTCTTTTAATGGGTGGGAGAGGCCCCCATTCCTGCCCCACCACCAGTATCTCTGTCTTAGCTTCACTGATTTTAAAACCTGATACAGAGCTGAAATCTATTACATTTCTGATTAGAAAAAAAAAATACTTATCTGGAGAAGTTCATATTAGAAAACCCGGTCTTTTAAAAATCTGACTGAAGATGTAATTCTAAGGGAAGTCTGTAAAATTGATTGGTCCCCACTATACCAACTTAATGATATGAATGAAGCAACAAGTTATTTCACTGTGTAGTTGTTACATATTGTTAATACATTTGCACCAAAGAAAAAGCAAAGCATAAAACTAAACATTCTCCATGGCTTACACAAAAATTGTTGGACTTATTTAAAATTAGACAAGTATCATGGAAACAATATAAAAAAAAGGGGTCTCAAACTGATTTTAATTCTTATCAGCATATTAGAAATGTTTGTAAATTAGAGATTAAAACTGCCAAACAAAATTTCTATAAAGAATAACAATCTGAACATCTCTTATATCCAAAAAAATTCCGGGATTCTTTTAAAGATTTATATACACCTAGGAACACTAGTAAGATTGATAAGGTCGTTTTTGGAGATACAGTTTTGGATACCAATCAAAAAGTGGCAAACGTGTTCAATTAATTTTTTATGGACATGAGTCAATATAGGAGTCAAATAAATTTACATTTTCAGAACTCAGACACAAAGAATAGAAAGTGTCATACAAGTTCATTATCTACTGTAAATACAGGAAGATGAAGTATATGACTTGTTGGTTACATTAAATGAAAATATGGGTTCGGGAGCAGATAAGTTACCATTGAAACTATTAAAGAGAGCTGCCAGATTTTTGACCAAAAACAGTGACTTATTTGTTTATCACTGTGTACCAATCAAATTCCAGACATTTGGAAAACAGCTGTAATTTCCCCCTATTAAATCTGGGGACAAGTATCAGGTTACAAATTACAGACCAATATCTGTCTTACCAGCTTCAGCAAAGTTGCTGGAAACAATTGTCACGAAACAACTGACTGACTGTCTAGAAAAAAAATTGTTTGTTTAGTGACAATCAGTATGGGGGTACAGCACATTGATGGCCTTGGTCAGGCTAACTAGTAACATTTATAACAACATGGATAAGGGTCTACTAACAGGTGGGAATTTTATTGACCTGACCATGGCCTTCAGTCTGGTGGACCACACTATTCTGATGTCTAAACGGAAGCACCCAGGGGTAGGGGACTATGCAATCTCCTGGTTTGAATATTATCTGTTTGGAAGAAGGCAGTAAGTAAAGATTGGTTCAGTAGTATTTTCCTCGAGATATGTCCAAACCAGTGTCCCTCAAGGTTCAGTTCTGGGTCCACTCCTGTTCTCTGTCTTCATAAATGACTTACCAACTATCCTGAATAAGACATCAGTTATTATGTATGCAGATGATACAGTGATTTACTGTGAAGTCAGAACAGGAGTGGCCCTAGAAGAAAAACTGCAGCCTATTTAGTTGAACCTTCAAAGATAGTTTTTGGGAAACAAAATTCTATTAAATGAAAAGAGACAGTTACAATGTGGTTTGGTCTCACACGTAGACTTGAGCGTAACACTGTGAACACAGTGGGAAAGCATGGTGATATACTAAAGCAGGTTAGGACATTTAACTATTTAGGAGTTATGTTAGACAGTAGCCTAACTTTGAAAGAGCATATATCTAAAATGACACTAAAAGTCAATAATAAATTGGGGCATTTATATAGCAACAAAAACTATTTAACTGCACAGGTAAAAAAAATAGTGGCTAACCAGATTCTATTGCCAGCTGTAGAATACAACAGTGTTCTTCTAATAAACACTCCTGAGACTCTAATTCACAAATATACAGTGACTTTCAACAGTATTATGAGGTTTGCTCTAGGTTTTTCACATAAAAGGGAACATCACTGTAATTCTTTTGGGGCCTTACCACCAAAGCAAATAATTTTCAAAACAGCATATATGCTACTTCATAGGTTGTATCATACCCAGACCCCTACAGTGTTAGCAAAATAATTCTGGTGCACAAATCCAGTTAGACCGTTGAGGGTGTCTTTGACCAAACTGTATATTGAAAACAAAACTAACACAAAAATTGCAGAGCATTCTGTAGTAAATTATGGTCCAAAAATGATTAATGATTTAATACACATGAATTTGAATATTAACAGTAGTAGATTTGTTTTTAAGAAAACACCTGTGAACCATCTGACTCGAGTATCTAGTTGTAAGTGTGCGGGGGTGACATTATGTAATTGAACAGTGAAATTAACATTATTTATTGAATTGCATGTGACTTGTGATTTGTAAAGTGTGTTGTATAATAGTTAGTGAGACTGAGATACTGTTATTACTGTTAGTGTTGTATGTTATTTGTTTTTTGTAATTGTGCCTGTATCCCTGTTACCCTTTCTCCCAGGTATGGTTGAAAAAGGGTCATTGGGTCCAATCCACCTTCCTGGTGAAACAAATAAAATTAAAAAAAAATAAAAAAGCTTTAGTACTATTGGGATGTCTTTATCTGGGTTTGTAACATAGAGAAGAGTATCATCTGCAGATGATACTTTTATTTCCTCTTCCCCTACTCTAATGCCCTCAGATTCCGAGGCCTCATGTAAAAGGGCTGCCAGTGGTTCAATATTGAGAGTAAATAAGAGTGGTGACAGGGGGCATCTCTGTCTCATTCCCCTTTTAATATTGAACACCTCAGACAATCCCCATTAACTTTAATCTGGGCTGTGGGGGGCTTTGCAGGGATTCAGAATCCATGATCTGAATTTAGACCCAAATCCAAATCTTCCTAGAGCCCCATCCATGAACTGCCAGTCTAATTGGTCAAATGCCTTTTTGGCATCCACCAAAATGACAGCAAGAAGAACATCTGGAGGTAGCCCCTTCAACTTGTCTAGTACATTTAATAATAGACGGATGTTGTCTTGAATGTGCCTCCCCAGGATAAATCCCATTTGGTCTGAGTGTACTAAAAGAGGGCTTATTTGCTGAACTCTTGTACTGATTACATTTGTAAATATTTTCATATCCTGATTTAGTAGTGAGATGGGTCTATAGCTAGCACATAGAGTCCCATCTTTGCCTGGTTTTGACAATACAGAAATTATAGCTCCGTTCCAAGAGTCAGGAACTGCTCCCTCCTTCATGTGCCAAATTACATACCTTAGTAAGTAAGGGAACCAGTTTCTTAGCAAAAATACTATAGAATTAAATTATAAACCCGTCTGGGCCTGGTACTTTCCCTCCTTTAAAAGATTTAATAGCTCCCATAATTTGTGCTTCACTAAATGGAGACTTTACCAATTGCTGTTGTGTTGTGGATAGTTTTGGAATTGTAATTTTCTCAAAAAAGTGTTCAATCCTCTCATGATGCCCCTCTTGTTTTTCCTGGCTATACAAATGGGAGTCATATTTTAAGAATTCTTTTGCTATTTCTGTGGGTGAAGTTACCGTATTATTATCTTCCCCCTTTGTTTCTGTATTTTGTATATACCTGTCCGCTTTTGCTTTATCAGTCAGAGAGCTACTAACCTGCCTGCCCTATCCCCCATTCGTAGTACCTCTGTCTGTAAAATGAAGGGCATTTTCTGCCTTCTATTCAATATATTATTTACATCTTCCCTCGCCTTTTTAAGCTTTGGTAGTAGGTCTGGGTCCCTTGATTTCTTGTGATCAGCTTCTAATTGCCACAAGGCGTCTTCTGCTTTAGTGATGTCAGCTTGGTATTGCCTCTTTTTATATGAAGCGTAGAATATAGCGTGGCCTCTCACTACTGCTTTTAGGCAATCCCAGCTACATTTTGGAGCAGTGCTTCTTTCAGTATTTTCCTTAAGAAAATTATTAATCACTGCCCTTGTAGAGTTTACATATCCCTTGTCTCATAAGAGACATGGATTCAGTCTCCAATTTCCTGCTGGTTGTTGTTCTCCCCACCTTAAGTCAAAAGAAACTAGTGCATGATCTGATAAAGATATAGGGTGTGTCTGAATATCATAAACCGTATGCGCCCACTTTTTTGAACGTACATCATATCAAATCTGGAATAAGAATTAAAGACTGTTGAATAGAATGTATATTCTTTTCCAGTAGGATTCTGGAGCCTCCAGGGTCCACAGATCCCCCTCTGATCTCAAGAGCTTTAACAGTCTTGAACAAGTCTTTAGCCCTTTCCCTTGTGTTAGGCTTCTATCTAAAGCCAGCTCTTCTACCCATTTTCAATCTCCCAAACACATTATTTGTCCTTCCGGTAAATTGGAAATATGCCTGAACACCTTCCTAAAGAATACTCCTGTCAGTGGAGTAGATACATATATTGCTAGTACACATGTAGGAGTCAACTCCCCCATCCAATACCCCTAAAATCTGCACTAATCTTCCTGAACCTTCTGTATGAACTTGGGTGATCTGGAATGGCTGCCCCATAGGCACCAGTATTGCCACCCCTGCTTTTTTGGCCACCTGATTGTAGTCAGCATAAATATTGCCCACCCACATTCGACGTAACTTTAAGTGTTATATCGAGGATAGCTTGGTTTCCTATAGACAGGCTGTATCACATTTATTTCTTTGTAATTCCTGCAGTATTTTAGTTCTCTTGACCACATTGTTAATCCTCTTAACATTCCAAGTGCCAATCTTTAAATTTCCTATTGTTATTCTGTCTTTAAGACTTCTTTATCCCATAGCCTTCTCATTCTTCCCAGTCCTCATCTCGCACTCCCAATCAAATAGTAGTTTCCTGGAAGAAGAAAATAATAATAAAACAAATGCCCACTAAGACACATATCTCCCTTGAACATATACACATCCTACACATTCTGAACGGTTGTTTTAACCAAATTATCTTAAGGCTATTGTCAAAGCACAGGTCCTATATTCTAAGGCAGACAACCATCTACCAAAGGCACCACAGTGCATAAATATTAAGGGTTTATAACCGAGGGAGCATCCTACAAGAAGGGTATAGATAGCTAGCCAGCAGGTAGCCTGCCTACTTGTTATTCTCTCAAGGCAGACCTCTGGGATCCTAGTACCTGAGTTGCCCTGGTGGTTCACTGTGGCATGTGAAACAGCTTTTGTGCTCTAAGGGCCCACTCCCCTCACCCTGAGAAAGAGAGGGGAGGGCATTCCCCTCCCCCCTGGTAGCTCCCAGATCTCTCAGATTCAACCCTAGCTGCATCCTCAGGTATCTTTTAATTGTGAACTACAGTCCGGCTGCACTTTAACCACAGTGATTTATAAACCATCCTTATTCATTCAACTGAGGTGTGGAGCCCTCCCCCTCTCAGTGGGAGTAACTCCTGTTTCTCTGCTGGGAGATCATGGAGAAATGTCCCCTTCCATCAGCAATGTAGCAAACCCCCCATTAAGGGAGATATCTCTGTTTGAAGAGAGACCCTTCTAATCCCATGTCTCATCATTAATACAGCAGAAGAATCATTATTAATATCTCATTAACAGCTGTGAAAAGTTTCATTACAAAATTATATCCATGACCCATGATTGTCTTAAAGTCTCAAACTCCTTTATTCTCTGCCTTTTCAAGGGAAGTCCATCTGATTGTCCATATTCTTCTATACCTTCCCAACAATTGTTTCTCTTCACTGTTGTGGTTTATATTTTCAGAAAACAATGACTCGACTTGTCCCACTATATATTTACCAAAGTTTGTGGCATTAACTAACCACAATGCTTATAGAGGAATGCTTTTGGTGTGGCACTCACTGGAGTATCCTTCTGTATTTCTGACCAGAAACCTCATACTCAGCGGAAATGTTCCTTTGTAAGTTATTTTTCTTCTTTTTTTTTTGTATCTTCTATTTTTGCACTTTGGGGAACTCTCTTGGGCAGCCTCCACTGCCCCCAGCTCTACCTCCATGCCTGAGAGGCCTCCTCCTACCTGGCACTAACCCTGCAATCTCCCCGGCTCTTAACCACCCAAGGTAGGACTGCCCTATCCACCCAGGGTGCTCTATCTATAATCTGTCAGGTTGGGTTTGGCTTGGCCCAGGAGAGGAGTGTGACCGGTGGTGGAGTGTGGCTAGGTGGATGGAGGGGCCATCGTCTATCCCAGAGGTCAGGGATTTTCTATTGTAGGTTTCCCCCCCGGGAGTGTGATGTGCCATTTCATCCGTGCATGGCTGCCCTGCTGATGTCTGCCACACTCCCATGCCCCACTGTTCTGGATGGTGATCCTGTAGTACCCCCAATCTCCACTGGGGGTCATGAGGATGCTGAGCAGCCCCAGGAACCCTCCCCAGGGAGGAGAGCAGTCCTCCAGATGCTCAATCCTCTCCCTCCCCTGCTGTCCCCCGGCTCCCTGAGCCCATCCCCGAACCCAGGTCGCCGGCGTGGCGTGAGGTGTGGCATTCAGTGCCTCAACCCTCAGCGTCACTGGGCTAGCCCCCTTTATAAGTTCTAATGCACCATTTTATCTCAGCCTCAAACTTACATGAAATAAAAAGTCCCCCAGTCATTATTTTAAACAAGTCATGCTCCCCATCTCATAGCCAGGTGAGTGAAAAAAAGGAAAGGGGTAGAGTAAGGGGCAAGACAAACTATCTCTCGTTTATCCCTACAACAACAACAAAGACATAAGGAATTCAGGCTTGTCCTCAACCTGCCTGTAAGTTAACTATTTTACATACTTCTACGCCTCTCTTTAGGTCGCTGTTTTTTTTTTTTTCTTCAGCCATTTAGTAAAATCCTCTTGTAATGGAAGCAGGTTGGTAAAATGTCCCTTGCCTGAAGATGTTCCTGATGTCCCCACTGAGCACAGCAGATCTTCTATGTCTTCTTCTGCCTGTTCTTCTCTCAAATCTGGGATAGAGATCTTTAGTGATTCCAGATATGGTACTGCAGCCAACAGGTTATCAAAGCTTTTGGTCTGGTCCTTGTCTTGAATCCACAGTCTGGCTGGGTATCTCACTTGAGTCTTCAACCCTCTCTCTTTAAGCTGCTTCACTACTTGGAGAACTTTCTTCCATTTGGCAAGCAGCATAGGTGGGTAGTCCCGGTCCACATGTACTCGCTGCCCATCTAAATTCAGATTTTTATTTGCCCAGACCATCCTCATTATTTTTTCTTTTACTGGGTAGCTAAGAAATGTTATTATGATTGAGCGAGGTGGAGCTCCTTGTTTGGGTTTGGGGACCACCTCATGATGTGCTCTCTCTATGACCAGCTCAGAGTCAGTTGTGAGGTTTAATTCTTTCTGTAGCCAGCATTCCAAAAATTTCACAGTATCTTCTTGTTCCAAGTCCTCTGTGATGTCAAATACTCTAATATTATTTCATCTAGATCTTGCCTCAGCATCCTCAGCTTGTGTTGTCAAATCCCATTCCCTTTTGTATAAGTAAGCTAAAGAGTGTCCAAAAGTCATATGCTCCTGTTGCAGGGACTCCATGTGCATTTCCATTTCAGATGTACATTTTTCTAACTTTCTCATGTCCTTCTGTATGCTGGACACTTTACCATCAATACGATGGAGCATTCTCATAATTGTCTGTGCATCTGCTTTACAACTTCCTTGCTCTGCTGCTGATCTATAGTCATCATCTTTCTCACCTGCATAGGTAGATGCATGGGAGACTGCCAGGCTGCTATCCCTAGGTCAAGTTTTAAGTGTGTCCATTTTTTTTGCAGTCCGGGAGTGCGTCTGGTGTAACTTTTATTTCTTTTCATGAGGATATACTACCAGTAATCTAGCAGAGTCTTCAAAGGCTAAAATTCAATAAGCAGTAGGGCTGATTATGCTGGATTTCACTGCCAAGCTCTCAGCACTTCAGAATCAGGTAACCATAGCCAACAGTGGTGTCACCAGAAGTCGACAAGATAGTTTTTAGGTATGTAAGCAAAAAGAGGAAGTCAAAGGGAGGGATCGTGAAGTTAAAAAGGGAAGGGGGAACTGCACAGAAGGAGACCAGGAAAAGGCAGACATCTTGAAAAAATATTATTAATGCTCTGTGTTCACAAAGGAAGAGGACTGAGAGGGATGGCAAATAAATAAAAAGAACTTGAGGGGGCGAGGTGAGGGTCCTGAAGGCACTTACAAATCTGAAAGTGGACATAGCAATGGGATCAGAAGCAATGCCTCCAAGGGTGTTGAGAGAGCTAAAGGAGGTACTGGCTGCATTTTTGACACTACCATTTAACAAATCACTAGAAACCAGTGTGGCTCCAGAGGACTAGAGGAGGGCAGATGTAGTTCCCATTCACAAAAGTAGTAGCAGGGAAGAGGCTGGAAATTATACATCAGTTGGCCTGACATAGGTGGAGGGAAAGATAATGGAAACACTACTGAATTAAAGAATTTTAGAATATCTTGAATCCAACAGATTACAATATCCAAGATAGCATGGATCCACAGTGGTAAGGTAATATCAAGCAAATCTGATAGATTTCTTTGACTGGGTGACCAAGGAATTAGAAATCAGGATGGAGCAGTGGACATGGACTACCTAGATTTCAATAAGACTTTCAGCACTGTTCCACAGAGGAGACTAGTCAGCAAGCTGAGTAATTTGGGGGGTTAAAAACTAGTGAACTGGGTAAGAAATTGGTTAGGGGATAGGCAACAGAGAGTGGTGGTAAATGGTGTTCACATCGATGAATGGAGGGTGACCATTGGGGTGCTTCAGGATTCAGTGCTGTGACTAGTGCTCTTCAATGTCTTTATAAGTGACATTTATTATTTATTTATTTCATTTTTTTGTTGACCGGGTAAGCGCACTAGGCAGATTCTGCCTATTTTCAGGCACGACCCAGGGGGGAGGGGGATACAGATGAATGACAACTGATCATGAAGCAGATTAAGCTGTTGGTGGTATTTTTAGTGAATGGAGTGGAGTGGAGCTAAGAGGAGCTGGAAAGGAAGGTAAGCCTCTTTGCAGATGACACCAAAACTTGCAACAGGGTGGACACTCTGGGGGGAAGGTTGGAAAGGATGAGCTCCAGATCTGGAAAAACTCAAGGAGTGGTCAAGGGTATGACGGCTGGGTTTCAATCTGAAAAAGTTCAAAATAATGCACTTAGGGCACGGAAACCCCAGGGCAGAGTTCAAAGTGGGTTGAATGGTATTGATGACAACCCAATGGGAATGGTACCTGGGGTAATCATATCTGATTACCTAAAAGTAGCAAGGCAGTCTGACAAGGCAGTCAGGAGAGCAGACAAGAGGTGGCGTTGCTCCTGCATAGATTGCTGCTAAAATCCCACCTTGAATACTGTGTCCAGTTCTGAAAACCACATCTCCAGAAGGACATGGATAGAGTGGAGATGATCCAGAGAAGAGCAACTAAAATGGTTTAAGGTCCACGTCAAAAGTGCTGTGAGGAGAGACTAAAGGACCGCAGTAAGTATACCCTAGAAGAGAGGAGGGGGGATATGATAGAGACCTTTAAATGCCTCACAGGAGTAAACGGGGTTCAGGAGATTAGTATGTTTAAAAACCGAAAAGGTGGTCAAGAACAAAGGAACATGCTATGAGGCTGGGGGGGTAGATTCAGCGGAGATGTGGGGAAGTACTTCTTCTCAGAAAGATGCACAAAATATGTAGAAAGAGTGCCATCAATTATCTGATGTTTAATATCTTCCCAAATATATTGATATTACATTAAACATTAAATAATTTATGGACCTCCTTCAACATAACATTCTTTCTGAGACATTTAACCTACACAGAACTAGAGTGTTAAACATGTTTTTTCATCTCTGGTTGTGTTCTTGTCTAATTACTTCATTAATCTGTCACATTCATGTGTAAAATGTTAAAGCTGTGGGTATTTTAAAGTGAGCTCTTAAAAAACCTGAAGAAGGACCTTGTAGGTTCAAAAGTTTAAAGTTTTTCTGTAAATCTGTTGGTCCAATAAAAGGTATCAAATCATCTTTTTGTGCATCTCATTGTACAAGGACCAATACGGTAACAAACATTTTTTTTGTTTACTTCACAGAAAGCATGATGAATGCCTGGAACAATCTTCCAGTGGAGGTGGTGGGGGCAAAAACAATGGTGGGTTCAAGAATTCATGGGATAGGCACAAGAGAATCTTAGCAAAAAGAAAGGGGGGAGGAAGGAAGTCTTGTAGATCAAGTAGGGTCTGTGGTAAGAAGAATGTAAGTAAGGAAAATGAGCTGATTGAGTGGACCAAGAAGCCCTTATCTGCTGTCAGATTATGTTTCTATATACATGTTTTTGTTGTTATAGGACAGGGCACATTTTTGAGGAGTTTTTTATGATCACAAGAGAATCAATACAGAGCTATGGCCATGGTCACCAGTTCAGGATATAGTCCTGAAAATAAGTAATGATGCAGGTGCCCCGAGAATGACTATACCGAGCAAATGTTAAACCTGATTTAAGGTCAGTACTGTTTTTAACAAATGTTATTTTAAAATTGTCAGAAAAATAACACTCTATGGGTTCTAAGTATCATTAATAAGGCTGACATGACAGCTGTACTTCATCATGTATTTCAAGTTGTCTTAAAAAAAATTCATATGAATCTGAAAATAAATTTATTTAAACACATTGTTTTAGTTCGAACCCCACCCCTGATGAAGCCTGTTAGAGGCACTATGTAGGGGTCTTTGGTAGTGAAGAACTGCTGCATGAAATAAACTAATTTAAAAACCTGCAGCTACACTGTGTGTACCACTATTTTATCTGGTTTAGAGAGGGGGCTCTTGGAAACATTCTATGCCATACCCAGCACAGGAAAGGGTCCCTTGGAAACACTCTGTTACATTCCCAGCTGAGGTGAGGGGGCCCATGGAAACAAACAATGAACAAGAGCAGTTGCACTCCTAGAGAGAGTAAGGATTAGTCCACACACAAAAGGGCATGCTGCTTGCAAACTTTATTTACTCGCTGGTACACATTCCCAACACAGACAGTAAAGCGACATAAAGAATGTAGTGCAGACAGCCTGCCTGGAAAATGTATTTACTCACCAGTACTTATTCCCAGCATAGACAGCAAAGCAGCATAAAGGATGTGGTGCAGACTGCTTTCCAAATCACTGATGGGCAAGCAGTCTGCACTGCATCCTTAATATTGCTTTGCACTCTATGCTGGGAATGTATAACAATGAGTAAATTATTTTTCCAAGCAGCATATCTTTCTGTGTGTGGACTAGTCCTTACTCACTCTGGAAGTGCAGCCACTCCTCTTGTTTGTGACTCTAGCCTGGGGTTAGCCACCCATGCAACAGTGCACCCCAGACTCACTGAAGCATGGCTGGAATAGTGAGCCCTTGGAAACAATCTGTGCCATACCAATGCAAAGAAGCTCTGTGCCAGCAGCAGAAAGGGGACACTTGAAAACTCTGTTACATTCCCAACTGAGGAGAGGGACACTTTGAAATGCTCTTAGCTATTCTCAACAGAGGAGAGGGGGCCTTTGGAAGCACTCTGTTACCTTCCCAGCTAAGGAGAGGGGGCATTTTGAAATGTTCTTTGCTATTCCGAGAAGAGGAGAGGAAAGGAGAGGCGAGGAGAGGAGAGCCTTGGAAACACTCTGTGCCACATCCAGCAGAGGAGAGGGGCTCCCTTGGAAACACTCTGTTACATTCCCAGCTGAGGAGAGGAAGCATTTAGAAACACTTTGTGCCATACCCAGCTGAGGAGAAACAGCAT
Source organism: Neoceratodus forsteri (assembly GCA_016271365.2). Lineage (NCBI taxonomy): Eukaryota > Metazoa > Chordata > Ceratodontiformes > Ceratodontidae > Neoceratodus > Neoceratodus forsteri. The sequence continues at coordinate 649,058,332 of CM057450.1, read as the reverse complement.
GCCTGGAGATACAGCTGTGAAAACACTGCAACACTCTGAGGTGTTGACTGCCTGGCTGCTAACATAGTAACTTACATCTACCCTCACACCCCCCATGGTTTGACAGATCCAGCAGGTGGCATGCCATCGCCTGCTGGAATAATAACGAGATAGCTACAGCACAGCACAGCATATAAATATTTCTTTATATCAACCAAGATTATTGTAATCTCACAATTATCTCCCAGTTATGAGATTATGATATGCACACAGCACAAAAAAAATAAACAAAATCCCCTCCCCAAGCACTAGTCCTCACAGGTCCTCAGGTACTTTGCAATTGTGGTCATTCCCACCCTTCCAGGCACAGGATCCAGACATGGTGTATATTGTTACTCATCTACAGAAAACAGAAGCACAATTTTAAGTCTTTGAACTCTACTACTACTGCTATGCAGTACTCAGTGTGCTTACAGCACAGTTCAACAGGGTGAGGCCATGGTTAAAAAACAGCCGTCATTTGGCCATGTCCAGCCTATGTTGTCCCGATAGCACTCCCTATCTGGACCAAGCTCCAGCACCTCTAGGAGTGGTGTCCTATCTGAAAATATCTGGTGGTGCTTGTCATGGTATTGAATATATAGTAGATGCACCCCTACTTGATTGGCTGCTTCATTGTCAACTTCAGGCAAATATTTTCTTCATGTAATGATACAAAAATGTAAATGACATTAAATCACACATTCAGCACAGTACCTATATTACAGTGATGACTGAAAGTTATTGTGACATGCACTCTAGTGCTGAAACTTTCTTTACTTATAGTGTATGGACCTGCCACTTATTGTGTGTATCCCTCGGATACATGCAAGAAAGTTTCCACCTTATGTGTATAGTTTTGTATTATGAAGGTACTTGGATGTGCTGGCCATCTGTCTTGGCTTCTTGTTGCTGCCATCCTTCCCTACGGTACTACAGTACTGTATTTATGATGTGATTCAGTGAAGAATTGTGCAATGATGAACGCAGCACAGGAGCACTGCATGTCAAAGTGCACACATGTGAGATACCCACCATGTGGAGGAGGGCATCATTGTTTTTAAATAGTAAGAACCCAGCCTAAATAGTAAAGACATTTGTTATAGAAGTTCACAAATAACAGCATGTCATATTGATATACTGTAAATTGCACATTGTATCGTTATCTCTTATAATGTGATCATTCAAGCACAGCCATACAAGCATCTTCCTTCCATAAAGCAGATGGAATCTGCATCAGTATCAGCACCCAACATCCAACAGGTGCTGTATCACTGAGCAAGGTGGTGCATGTCTGCGTGGTGTGCATATGTTAGTGACTGCTTCTCCATCACAGTAGCAGTCCCATCACCCTTGTGGCTGGATTCCAAAAGTTGCTCTGTGTTCACATCATACATTTACCAACACTGACCCACATACAGTGTTGTACCCAGTGAACTGGAAAATAACCAAAATGTAGTGCTTACAATCCTCACTGTTCAGTCACAAAAACACCAATTTTAGGATGGGCAGAGGAAACTTTTGAGGCAAAATTGTGGACGTTCCTGAAAATCAGAGACAGGGACAGTTGAGAGGAATGATTGGATGTTGCCAGGCTTCTATCATTCTCTCACTGGTAAGACTGGATGTTGCCAGGCTTCTCTCAGATTTCTCTGTGTGGCAGCATCTTTTACTTCATGACTGAGCAGCAGTGGTGGCGTTAGGCAAATACAACCCATGCAATTGCATGGAGCCCTGATGCAGCAAGGGGGCCCCCCACCACTGTGAGTATTACTGAGTGATGTACTATGGAGGGTTGCTATTGCCACACAGGATAACAGAGGGACATGTGGCCAGACAGTGTCACAGAAAATGGGGACCATATGGGGGACCAAGGCAGTGCCCAAAACTGTAGAAGAGGAAAAGAACAAATCTTGTTATGTCAGAGCCCTCTGGTACTGGGGTACAGTAGTTGAAGTGACAAAGGGGCTAAGGATGAGTTGAGGATGGTGTTGTAATGGCTGAGCAACTCTCAGATGGGAAGGAGGAGCTAGCCTGTATCCTGGGCTGGAACCACCCCCCCACCTCAAATCAGAGGTTGGGACTGGGTGGTCATGCTTGCCCCTCGATGTGGTCAATAGGTCAGTGGGCCTTTATTGCTTGTACAGTACTATGAGAACAATAGGTTGGTTCAGCATCCAAAGGGCAGAGCATTTAGCATCATGCTCATTGCCATCACCCTGCTGTCAACTGGTCCATATTTATTTGGGACAGAAGGATCACCTGAGAATGTGACCCTACTGTATTTGGGTATTTGGGACAGAACAAAAGGATCACCTACTGAGAATGTGACTGTTGGTTTTCAGCTAGTCAGTAATATTAACTTTAATGCTGCTAGCCCATTTATATATTACACTTGAAACATGAAAAAATGGGACGTTAACTTGGTTAACGTCCCATTTTTTATCTTTTTTGTGTTTTGTCACTGAATGGATGTATGACTGTACTGACAGTGTAATAAATGGACTAGCAGCATAAAAATTAATATTACTGTTCTAGATCAAAACCAGCGGCAGTCACATTCTCACTAGTAATGCTTCAGCACTGAACTTCTCGAGTTAGGAAACAGTGTGCAAGCTATTGTCCACCATCCCTTGGCTTTAATTTAAAACTTCCTGATCTGTTTACATGGTGAAAACCAAACCTGTCCCGAAGTTCAGAACTGGACCTTTTTGGTCTGGTTCCAGTGATCCAGTTTTCCTCCTTCTTGTACTCATTTTCATTCACCAACATAAAAGTATATAGTTTTCCTCCACTTAAGTTTTGGTAAAGGCACCCAGCACAGGTAGTTATCATAATAAATTACAGTCCCCCATATAGTGATCATTATGATTCTGTGTCTGGTACTGTCCCACTTTATACTCATACATCCTCTCACACCAGCTGGCTCAGCCCTGATGCTATTGAAAACAAAACTTGCAAAAGTAAACAAGTTTTGGGAGGTTGGGGGGGCAGGGGGGAGTTCTGACTACACTAAGAATCAATAAAATGAATAACTTTTATGTAGTGTGGCTGACTGTAGTTTCGAAACTTAATGCTGTGCTGCTGCAAGTTAAAAGTTTGGCCTTTTTGGGTTCGTAGAAATCCATTTGAAAAATTAATAGCAGTCCCTCTCCCTCTGGCAATTGCAATCACTAATATTAGAGATTTTTAAAACATTATTGCATTTATATAGTACTGCTGCGATGCAAAATATTAATTATGGATTGTTTTGAGGGAGTAGGAAAGAAACTATATACAGGAATGTTCCACCATGACAGCACAGCTGGGCAATAACTCCCACTATAACCACTATTAGTGGGTATAGTGTGGCTAGTCCCAGACCCAGGCTACTCCACATCAACCCATCACTGTCTAATCCACCTGAAACTGGCTGAATGAACCCCACTGGAACTATGAGCTCCTCCCCAGCTGATCTGGGAGTATCAGCTAATGTTTTTTCCCTTATTCCTGGACCCTACCCCCCACAGGGGCTGCCATCTGATCAGAGAGCAATCACTGATGAGTCTGATATTCAGACAGACGGGCTGAGACACCCCAGATTGGGAGTGAAACAATGGAGCATGGCCAATTGAAAGGTATACCACACTGACCATGACATTTCGACAACTCAGTGCCCTACAGTAACTACAGTGCCACATCACTGTAGGGTCCATGTTGGAACCAGGCACTGTCTGTTGGGGGTGCTGCAACCCCCCAAATCAGCTCTGACTGGGAGTTGAGAATCCTAAGTGGGTGTGTGTGGGGGGAGTTTGGGGGTGAAGGCCCCTGAAGAAAACACTTAGTTTTGTTCAAAACTGGCAGCTGACTGCAAAATGCAGTTGACTTGCCAGTTTCACTGTCTGGTTGTTTGACAAAATTTTTATCGACGACTAGTCGTGGAACCCAATTGAAACACCTGAAAAATTTAATAAAAACCCACTTCCAGGAGGTTGGTCAGTGTGAATACCAGGAACTGTGATTTCTCCCCCCCCCCATGCTGGCAACATGTCTGGTAGAGGCCCTAGCATAAGCTTTCACATAAGGCCCCCATGAGGCAAATCCTGCCACTGATTACCAGGCCTGAGGATATAGCACTCTGTGACATTTCCAGCAGAATACAGGGGGTGTGCCCTGTGAAACACTCTATGCCATTCCCTGCTGAATACATCATGAAACAGCAGGCCAAGGGATTTAGCTCTGAATGAGGAGAAGGGGCTCACTGAAACACTCTGTGACATTTCAAATGTGTATACCTAAAACTGAATCTAAGATGCTAGAAATGTATTGCGAAATTAATTTAAAGGCAGAAGGAATAGTCTGTTCTTTGATGCTGATTATTTTTGGGACATGAACATATTTCTTGATGTACTTTTCCCTTCAGTCTGCTGCCTCCTTCTTGAAGATTCCTACAACATTGGGTTTCTACAACACCCCACCCCCACAGATAGGATAAGCACACCCGAAATCACACCTCAGGATGCTGCTCATCTAGGTGTTGGAATCTGACAATACAACACAACCTTGGTTACTATTCAGTTGTTCCTCAGAATTCTAAATCAACTGTGCATGTATCTGGCACCCATCCCACACAGGCTGGATTAGCAAACCAGAAAGCACACCTCAGGATGCTGCCTGGCTAGGTGCTGGAACATGACACCACATCACAACCAGGGTTACTATTCAGTAATTCCTCAGAATTCAAAACTAACCTTGGATGTCTCTGTCACCCATCCATTTCTGCAATTAGCAAACCTGAGATCACACCTCAGGATGCTGCCAGGCTAAGTGTTAGGCTACTGTATGTGTCATATCCTTACACAACAAAGATGTGGGATACAAAAAAATGGTAAAACACTTACTTCTGGAAAAACAGAGTTCAATTTTATTATTATTTTTACATTACAGCAGCACAACATTGCATGAACAATGGCTGGCATCACCTTAGCCATGTGATCAATATATTTACTACAGTCTTCAATGGTTCCACTATGCTACAGCAACATGGAGTACAGCGACTGTCAGTACAGCAATGGCACAACACTGCCAATTGGTGTAGTGCATTTCTGGAGTAAACTGTGTTTTCTGTAGGGGGTTTTCCCCCTGCACCCCCTGACTTAAAATAACCAGTTTTGAGTCAGAGCTGGCTCAGGGACGGGGCAAACACCCCAGAGGCAGCAGTGTTGGGAACCCAGTGGACCATCACAGCAAACTGTCAGAAATGTCACTGCGATGGCCTTCATTGTATTCCCATCGCTGTTGCAATGTGATAACATCTTCAGCTGTTAGCATTCTTCTCCAAAAGTGCCTTATGCCTCACATTAACTGAACAATGTTCTTTGGATTAACATGCCTCCAAGTGCAGTGCTTCATCTGATTCCACACCATCTCTACTGGGTTCAGGTCTGGTGATTCAGGTGGTGTCCTGACCTAGTTCACTCACTTCTCTTTTATGTACACCCCAGATGCTACATGCTTTGGGTCATTATCTGTACAAGAGAAAAAACACATGTGGAAGTAAACACATAGAATACTATGTTGTATATCCCCACCTTGAACACAGAGAAACTGACAGTATAGACTGCTCTGCCAATATCAAACCTTAAAAAAGCTGATGCCCCTCTGCAAACACTCACTTGATAAAGGGCACTGTTGTATTCGACACTAACTCCTCTTTGAAGAAATTGCCCTCCACTATGTCACTAAATGGTAGTATTGGCCTTGGCCCATGGTAGCAGATGGCACCCCAAACATGTATTTTCAGGGAGTGTTTGGGCTGTGGTTTCAGTACAAGAAATCCTTTTTTCCAGAAAGCCATGGGACAAAAAAGATTGCATTGCTTTTGCACTCTCATCAGTAAAAATAATGTCTACAAATTGTTCATTTTCTTCTGTCCACAACGTAGCCTGTTCCAGCCACTTATGTTTGTTGGCTTCGTGAATTAGATGACATATACTGTTTGGAGAAAAGAGCAGTTGGTATCTTGCTCTACTAAGGTACACGACATTGCCTGCAGTACATATGGTACAACACATAGGGTCAGATATTCAAAACTTTGCCCAGGGGCTAAATTAGCACTGCCCGGTGGGCAAACTTAGCCCGGAGCACAGAGCAAGCTATATTGAAATGGAAATAGCCCGTTTCTAATCCTGCTGAATATTGCAGTATAAGGAAGCCGGGAAAACTGGTCTGGGAGTGCAGGGCAACAATAGCCCGAGAATAAGACAGCACTGAATGAAGCAACCAGGAAGTGCAACCCACAACAACAACACAGTGCACAGCAATGTGAGGACAGGTACAGATGAACTACATGGCCAATGTGTGTGCCAGCAAATGCATGGACTTAGTACAGCTGCAGGAAGCAGCAGATGTGAAAGAACAGTGATCAAAACTGTATGATATTCCCCTTACCATTAGCGCTGTGCTAACACATTAGCGTTGCATTAGCACGGAGCTAAGCAGTTAGTCTGGTGCAAACACGTTTGCCCGGAGCAAAAATGTGCCATATTCAAAAGTGCCATGCAAATGAGCCTACTTAGGTAGTCTCTGTGCAAACAACCGGATTAGTATCTCATTATACCCTGATTTGCATGCAGTTTGCCCAGCGTTGCTGCAGGGTCCCACAGAGCCACCTGTAGGTCAGTCTGGAAGTACAGGGGCTGACCAGGTCCAACCGCAGCTCCACCTGTAGGTCAGTCTGGCAGTGCACGATGATAGCTGCAGGCTACATGTAAACAGTACAGCAGAGCATAGCATATTGTACCCCAGGGGACAAGACAGCATAGGCACAGGTGGTGATGGTGCTGCATGCAACTGTCACACTGTAGGGCATGCTACAGTGCACAGCAGACACTACAGTAGCAAGGGGGGCAGTAGCGTGAGGGACACAGCAGCTGCCTATGGTGTGTAGGGCAGTGATGATGACTGCACTGTACACAGTGACAGGCCCAACCTGCAGGTGTTTACTGACAGTGGACATTACTGTTACACTGTTGTGTGACCACAGATGCTGTACCTGTGGCATGGGATGCTCACAGTGACATGTACATTTCTGACTTTGTGTGCTGTGGCAGTTGTACAGCTGTGCGGTATGTGGCCAGGGGGGGCATATATTATCTGAAAGGCACACTAGTGTTGGGGTATTCCCAATACTGGCCCATGTGCACTGCATGATGTGTCCCAGCCTTGTGGCCACACCTGGTCTGTGGCACAGCCTCACCACACATACATGCTCCCCTCAACATCCTCCATGCCCACAGTGCTGCATTGTGTGTGCTGGCATCTGTTCGTGTCCACAGATGTGTGATCCGCAGGTGTGTGCTGTATGGCCACACTGCCATGCTGTTCACTGGCAGCATGGTCACCACTTACTGCCTGGCATGGCTGGAACTGGTGGCAGATGATGGCATCATTGTGATGCCATTGGTTAGCAGCATGCTTCCTCTATGTTTGGCTTTATCTATGTGTCATATTTATTTGTTAGGGTTGCGCAAAACCCACGCTAAACCCGCGCAAACACTGCACAAAGCCAAAGTGTCGTGCAAAGCTGATTGCCCAGGGTTAAGACAAGCTTTTCCTGGGTGGTAATTTGCACCTCACTAAGTGTCGCGCTAAGTCGCACAAAACCACTTAGTGCGGCGCTAGTCATTGAATATAGCATTGCAACTGTATTCATGTCAGTTTGCCCCTTGCATACATTATAGTTTTGCCAGGCGCTAATGCAGTTTGCCCACGCTGTTTGGCCTTTTAAATATAGTAGATGTGCTAAACCTGCGCAAATGTTTTTTTGCCCGGCGCAAAGTTTTGAATATCTGGCCCATAGACTCTTGTAGGTCACTACATTAGCAAAACATGAAGTGTTTTCAAAAGTAGGCAGGCTTTAAATTGCTTCTGTAGCATACACTCCCCAGAATATCAGTTATGAGCATACAGTGGGCACAACACTGTATTTACAATGCTGTGCCATAACTTCATCCATTTTGGAGTCACATTCATCTGATTGAGGAATTGGATATGGAGTACTCCCATTCTGTGAGTTTCTGATGAACCTCTGCTACACTGCTGTCTTTATCCTCCACTGTTGGCTGATCCACAATTTGAAAAACACCATATAGAGAATAATATATGGGGTGGTGTGTGTAACAAGATTTTACACACACCTGAGTTGTGGGATGCTACATAAATCCGGAGGATGAAGCCCAAGGGGTTCATAAAATGCATCCCACAATGAGTGCGTGTGTAAAATCGAGTTTTACACACACCACCCCATATTTTATTTTCTATAATTGCTGGTGTGCGCTTTTCGCCTGAGCAATTATAGAAAATAAAATAAACTGAGTGGTGTTCAGGCAGCTGCAGACCAGTTGGGATTGTACATCCATGGTCTGTTAAGTTACACTGCTGTAAATTTGTTTTTTTTTTAAACTACTGTGAAAACAGCATTCTTAAAATATAGCTTACCACTGAGTGGCACTTCCAGAGCTGTGGTGTCCTTCCATCGTGGAGATCGATTGGCTCATGCGAACAAAGAACCTGGTGCATGTTTTAAGTTTCCATTTCATTTTCCTTTTTTTATAATAGTCAGTAAAGAAAGAGACTTTTTTTTTTGTTAAATAAAATTCCGGTTACTACCGAATGTGAGGGGTGGTGAAGTCTGCAGCCACTTGCTAATAAAGGAACACCGGTGAGTGGTGCATGCGTGGTAAAAGGGAAACCCAGCAAGTGTTTGCCTTTATAACCAGCTGGTTATAACAGAAAATTATAACCGGGTTTCCCTATGGAAAAAAGCTCACACCAGTAATTATAAAATACATTAATACACATTAGTTAATGATGTGTCTTCATGTTCCAATAGTTTCCTATGAATTAAATAATGCGATTTTAACATTCACTGCTATGTATTTTGTATTTTGTAGTGTGGCTTGCTCAAGGACACAGAGTCAGCCTTGGACCATCTCACTGCCTTGTAGTGTAGTGTGGCTTACTCAAGGCTACAGAGGCAGCCCTTGACAATCTCACTGCCTTAAAGTATAGCGAAGCTTGCTCAAGGCCACAAAAGCAGCCCCAGACTATCTCACTGCCTTGTAGTGTAGAGTAGTGTGGTGTGGCTTACACAAGTCCACAGTGGCAGCCTTGGAACATCTCACTGCCTTTTAATGTAGTGTGGTTTGCTCAAGGCCACAGAGGCAGCCTATAAACAAAGAAACATATAAATTGATGGGAGAAGGGGACCACAAGATCCATCTGGTCTGCCCGATATGGGTAACTGTTCCCACTTCTATCCTTTCTGTGAAATGATACATTTGTGCCTGTCCCAGGTGTTTTTAAACCCATTTACCATTTTGGCATCCACCACTTCCCAGGGCAGGCAATTCCATGGTTGACCACCCTCTCAGTGAAGAAGAATTTACTGACATTGCTCCTGAATCACCCACCCTTGAGGCTCATATCGTGTCCTCTAGTTCTGATGCTTTTCTTCTCCTCAAGGAGCTCCTGTACCTCTACCTTATTTATACCCTTGATAAACTTGAATATATCAATCATGCCCCCCTACTCCAGGGAGTACATGTTGAGCTCCCTCAACCTATCCTCATATGCCATTTGATGCGGAACCTGAATCATTTTTGTGGCTCATCTCTGCACCGTCTCAATCCTATTGACAACCTTCCTAAGGTTCTGCCTCCAAAACTGTATGCAGTACTCCAGGTGGGGGCACACTAGTGCCCTGTAAAGTGGCAGTAGCACCTCCTTTCTGTGACTCATGATTCCTCTACCTATGTAGCCCAGCATATCACTGGTCTTTAGCTCTGCCTTTTCGCACTGCTTCCAAACCTTTAAGTCATCTTATATAATGACTCCTGTGTCTCGCTCCTGGTTGGTGTGTGCCAGCTGCTCCTTTCCCAGGTAGTATCCCACCTTGGGGTTTCCCTTGCCCAAGTGCATGACCTTGCACTTTTTGGCATTGAGCTTCAATTGCCAGGCATTTGACCACTCCTCAAGTTTCCTCAGGTCTGGTTCCATGCTTTTGACTCCTTCTGGGGTGTCCACTCTGTTGCACATCTTGGTGTCTTCAGTAAACAGACACGCCTTCCCTTCCCTTCCAATCCATTACCGATGTCGGCTATGAACACATTGATGAGTAGGGGCCCCAGAACCGACTCCTTAGGCACTCTACTAGTCACTTCCCTCTCCATCAATACCACTCCACTTACCTGCACCTGTTGTGTTGTTCCCTTCAGCCAGTTGTTCACCCAACCCACCACTTCCTTACCTACACTGATGAGGTTTAGCTTCTTTACCAGCCTTCTGTGCGGAACAGAGTTGAAGGACTTACTAAAGTCCAGATAGACCACCTCCACCTGGACCATCTCACTGCCTTGTAGGGTAGTGCAGCTTGCTGAAGGCCACAGAGGCAGCCCCAGACCATCTCATTGCCTTGTAGTACAATGTGGCTTGCTCAAGGCTACAGAGGCAGCACAGGACCATCTTGCTTCTGATGTCAAAGGTGCCCACCTAGTGCCCACTGTTGCCTTGTGTTGTTGTTCTTTGAAAGGTCAAATTTGTTTTAAGAGGGTAGAGAAAGAAATCATAATTCTTGTTGCTGCAAAGTAGTTCTATACATCCAGCACTGAAGTTCCATTTTTGCACATTTCATTGACATCATTGCTATGTCTGTCATCTAGCTTTTTGGTCATAGAAGTAATGTAAAGCCGATGGTTTCTTGCTCTGTAAATCTTCTCCAAAAGATCTGGTTACATGCCAAAAAGATGAACAGTATTTCTACAGTACAGGGAAAGGTACAGTAGGCATGATCATGAATTGCTACAAATCATAAGCTGGGATTTTTTTTTTCCAATTATGTTTATTCTCCTGCCATTGGCCTCTCTCCAGCATGGACACATGATGCTGTGACTCTACCCATCTACCTGATGCTCTGGCCGCTCATCTCTGGCAGGGACATCCCTCCTCCAGCTCGGTCAGCCCAGCCGCTGGATCTGAGTCCACTGGGTAAGAACCACCATACTCCTCTGGCACTCTATCTGTAGTATTGAGGGCTGCAGCACTGGAGTTGGGTCTGAAGCAAGCATCCTAGTGCCCGGTGTTGACATGGGGTCATGACCTCTGGCCCACCTTCACCTACCAATGGCAAGAGATTTTTTCCCCATGGGTTCTGTTCCTGGTGGCGCTAACATACAAAGACATCCAGTGCAGTGCAGGCATGCTGCCACACCTGCCTGCAGGATGTCGGCTGCACCACCATACCCCAATGCTACATGCACTGTTTGGCTGAGCCCCTAGTCATCACAAGGGGCTGCCAAAGCTGCACAGTGCATGACTTCCAGTGATGCAGCACACCCAATAGTGGGTTAATCTCACTGCTCCAGAGCCACGGGTTGTTAAAACTTTTGATCGTAAACCATTGAGTTTACATTTTACTTAAATTCATCACTTCTCATATGGTTAAGTAGTGGAAGAATGGGGAAAACCAAGAAAAAAGACACGTCCACGCCGAAAAAACATTTTGCAGCATCGGTGGAGGAGCGGCCTGATAGCCCCTCATGCTCATGGTCCTCCCCTGCAACTGCTTCGGGGGATGAAAAATCAGAATCCACCTCCACCTTTACCAAAGCAGATGGACAACGTATGCTGAGTATCATCCACAGAATTGACTCTAAGATATCTAGCCTGCAATTGGACTTTAAGAAATTGGAGTCCTGTACCTCAGCAGTGGAAACTCATCTGGATACCCTACAGAATGAGCACATGGTGTTCAGGCGCTCTCTCGCCTATCTTCATCGGAGAGAGCACAAGCTTACACACAGGGCAGAGGACACTGAAGCCAGGGCCAGGAGGAACAATATCCTCATCTTTGGAGTTCCTGAAGGCAATGAGCAAGCTGATGTGATAGGGTATTTGGAGTCCTGGCTGCAACAGGAATTGCCTCTTCCAGAGAATTTAAAGTTTGGCATTGAGAGGGCTCACAGAGTGGTAGCACCTAAGCCCAAACCAGGGGCTCCTCCCAGGTTTATCATTGTGAAGTTTCTTAAATTTCACACTAAGGAGAAGATACTTTGTATGGCCTGGGACAAAAAATATCTTAATTTAGATGGGCAGAAGGTGTTTTTTGATCAAGATCCCCCCCCCAACATGATGGCAAGACATAAAAAAGTGCTCTAAGTGGTTAAACTTCTGTGGGAGAAGGGGTTCAGAACATATCTTCGCTATCCCTCCAGGCTATGGCTCCTCGATGGAGAAAAGGTGCAGATTCATGACAACCTGCTGCAGGTGACCCCAACCCTTGAGAGGTTAGGTGTTCCAGTTCCTGATACCAGCTCTGAGCAAGCAGAGGCAGAGATCGAGAATTTGCTTGGGGGAATTGCACCTGGAGGATGGCACCCTCAGAGTAGAAGGAATGAATCCCTCTTACCTTTGCATTCGGACATGGCCCGCTGGGTTCTGCCACAACATCCTCCTCCATGAACTGATTCGACTGTTGGTTGTTTGGCTGCTGGGGCCTCTCCGGAGTTTTGAGTCCTCAGTTGTGGAGATGAGGGAGTTTCTTGATGGGGCCTTATCTGGAACTGCATCCCGGGGATGGAAAGGAACCTTGGAGACACTACTTAAATTTCTGGTCGGCAGCATATTAACTGGTTGTCTTTCCTGTGTGCCCATCTAAGTGGTTCCCCTATGGAGGGATCCTTTGCTTTATTTTTTCCTGCTGCGCACAGATATGGATTGGCAACTTACAGAGAGAGAGATCCTCAGAGTTAATGTTTCCCGGTTGGGATAGACGGTGAGTTTAATTTTTATTTTTCATTTGGATTATCTCTCTGGAGACAGTTATAAAAGGTTCTAACATTATTATTGGACCTTATTTTACAAGTCCTCTTTGAGGAGGGTATCTTTCCCCTGTTTACTGTTTTCTTGGTGTTCCCTAGGAATTTTACAGCTTGTTGTGTAACATAGCAGAATGTTAATATAATTAATATGTTTAATCTGCTTTTCCCTCCTACACTGTTCTGCAATGTTTAAAGCTACAAGGCTTCTTTTGGTGGCCTTCCTGTTTGAGATTTGTTGGAGGGGGGAAGGAGGGACATATGGAGAAAATTTTCATTGTTTATGTTAATCATTTGGGGAAAGACAATACTGATTATTAAAGGCTTTACTAGATGGTCAATAGCTAAATCGGTTCTTTATACCTGGGGCTGCCGGGGGGGGTTGCCTCAGCGGAAGTCCCTGAACAAGAGGGGAAGGAGTAACCCAGTCTGGTTACAGGCTGGTTCACCCTTTGCACTAGTGTGCAAAACTCCTCTGCCACTTTTGGAGGGCTTCATGTCCTCAGTGACTATTCTGAGTGCAGGGGTCACCAGGGTGCAAGTTTGGTCTTCACTCAGGGCAGGTAATACATCTTACTGCCCATCTAATTGAATTCTTTTAAAGTTCTGGTCATCTGCAGCTCCAGTTAAGTTTGCCAGTTGGCCTATAGTTTCTAGATACTGTTAATTATGTGTTTGTTGCTGTGTTTTTTAGCATGTTTATTGTTTAAAATGTGGCTCTGGGAGTGAGGTATGGAGGGTGGAGGGGACAGCATCCTTGGTTTTATTCTCAAGTTTCTAAGATGGGATCACTTAATATTTGTATGGTGAATGTGAAGGGAATTAATAATGTGACTTAAAGGGCCAGGATTTTGAAGGAACTTAGAGACTTAAAATGTGATGTAGCATGTTTACAGGAAACCAAGCTTACCCCAGTAGAACACGTTAAATTACACTGATCCTGGATTGAAAGGGTTTTCTCGGACTCTCACCCTTCATCTGCTAAAGCAGGTACAGCCATTCTTTTGAAACATGGTCTCCCTTTCCATACTTGCTCAATATCACAAGGAGGAGGTGGTAGATGGGTTTTGGTGTCTGGAGAGTTACGAGGTTACCTTATACACATCCTTTCAGTATATGCCCCCACTGCCCCGTCTGGTTCCTTTTTCAGAGAGTTTTTTTAGCAGTTGCTAATCTTGACCCTGGACATCTTCTCATGTTGGGTGATTGGAAATGCATGGAGAACTGTCAATTGGACAAAAACCCTCCTAGCAAGGGTGGTACGGGAAGTTGTGCTAGATTGTTACAAACCCCAGTGGCCGAATCAGGGCTAGTGGATCTGTGGTGTTGGCAACATCCCTTGGTTAAGGATTACATGTTCTTTGCCCCACTGCAAACGCCTACTCCAGATTAGATAAGATATACTCCTGGCAATTCAAGGCCCATTTATTTGGTGAGGTTCGGATACATCCTGTCTCCTTTTCAGGTCATGCGGTGGTTCAGGTGGTGGCAAACTGGGAAACTAGGGCCCCGGCAGGCTCCTGGAGATTGGACCCTGGTTTATTGCTGGATAAACCCTTGGTGGCTAAGTTAAAAGAAGATATTAAATGGTTCTTAGAAGATAATAAGGTGACAGATACACCCATAAGATTTATATGGGATGCTCTCAAAGTTTTCCTGCAAGGGAAATTCATCAGCCACGTAGCCTACTGGAATAAACTTCATAAAAATAAACTCTCACAAGCTTTAGCCTCCATTGCCTCAGTAGAAGTGGAACATAAATTGACCCATGACCTCATAACTTTTCAAAAACTACAAGCAGCTAGGAATGAGTATAATCAGCTAATGATTCACCACACTATTAAGTCCCTATGTTTTACTAATCAAAAATATTATGAGGAGGGTGACAGGGTAGGCAAGCTTCTGGCCTTGCACCTTTGTAAGCAGGAATTGGACAGATATATTACCAAAATTAGAGATGTTAAGGGGGCAGAAGAATTTTTGGTTAAACCAGCTGCAATTGCAGATGCATTTGCGGACTTTTATGCCCAATTATATAAGCAAGAGTGTGATCCTGGGCATAGTCAAAAAATAGATCCGTTCCTGGACAAGGTGGAACTGCCAGCTTTGTCAACTGAGCAAGTTACTGGTCAGGAATGTCCATTTACGGAGGAGGAGCTGAGACAAGTGATAACCTCCTTGAGCTCAGGGAAGGCTCCCGGACCAGATGGATTTGTAATAGAGTTTTGTAAGACCTTTGAGAAGGAAATTACCCCAATCTTATTAGATGTATGTAATGCGGCTCATGAGCGCAGGGCGGTCCCAGGGTTCTGGGGAGAGGCAACTATTACAGTATTGCCCAAGGAGGGTAAAGATTTGACAGAATGTGCTGGGTATCGACCCATTTCCCTGTTAAATATCGATGCTAACATTTTTGCAAAGTTCATTGGGGAAAGACTTAAGGGAATCCTCCTGGAGCTAGTGTACCCGGATCAAACTGGGTTTGTTCCTGGTCAGCACATTCAGGACAATGTTCGACTATTGTTGAATGTCTTGTCCTCTAATACATCCACTCCCTCTTTGGGGCTGGGGGCAGTGATATCTTTAAATGCTGAGAAGGTGTTCAATCACCTGGATTGGCTGTTCCTAAGCAAAACCTTAGAAAAATTCGGATTTGGGAATAAATTTCGGGATTAGATAACTAATTTATATAGTGACCCAGGGGCTAAGGTTAAGGTGAATGGGGTGTTTTCCAATAGGTTTAGTATTCAACGGGGGGTGCTCGCTTTCTCCCCTGCTGTTTGCATTAAGTATGGAACCCTCTGTGGCTTCCATTAAACAGTCTCAGTCTTATAGGGGCATCCGGGTGGAGGGGTTGGAGATCTGGATCTCCCTTTATGCGGACGATACCTTACTATATTTAATGGACCCGGTAAATTCAGCCCCTCAGGTGTTATCCCAGATACATGAGTTTGGGGTCATCTCAGGATTTCGAGTGAATGAGTCCAAGACAGTGATCCTTTCTATATTTGGGTCTGCCTCTCAGACTTTCCCTGTGGTTGGGCAATTTCATTGGGCGAAGGGGGGGTTCCATTATTTGGAAATTTGGATTCCTGACAACCTAGATAATTTGTATGTAACTAATTATTTCAAATTGCTTAAAAGTATTCAAGGGGATTATAACAGATGGCCGGAACTCCCTATATCTTTCTCAGGTAAAATAGAAACTGTCAGGATGAATGTTTACCCTGCCTTCTCTTTCTATTTACATCTCTCCCCTTGATGCCCCCTCTGAGTTTCTGGAAAAGTCTGAAATCGGTCACCTCCAAGTTTAGTTGGAATCACAAACCCCCCAGGGTCAAATGGCGAATTTTGCAGTGAGCCAAGCAGGGTGGGGGATTGGGCCTTCCCAATTGTATCCATTATTATTGGGCAGCCCAGCTCCAGGTTTTTAAATCTCTTAGGCCAGGGAAGGACCTCCCACTATGGATGGAGCTTGAGAGGCCTGGCACTCCTAGAGCCCAATTGGTGGGCATTATCCATTGGGATCAGGCTGGCCTCACTAGGCTTCAGGTTATTAACATTTGGGCAGGGGTTCTTAAGCAAGTTTGGATTTGGGTCGCCGGGGATGGTAATTTCCACTCAAACTATCTATGTGGACTCCTATCAGGGCATGTGCAGATTTCCTCCCACGACAAACAGATTTGGGTTTCTGTGCATGGGAAAGACTGGGCCTTTACAGAATTGGACAATTCAATGACTCTCAACATTTTAAGAGTTTTTCACAACTAAAATAGGCATTTGGCCTCTTGAATAGAGACCATTTCAGATTTTTACAAATCTGGCACTTTTTGAAGAGTAAGGGCTCATCTTCCCTGAGTTCCTTGGTTCCTAACCCCCTTGGGGAATTTCTTCTTCCTTTAGGTTCCAGTAATAACCAGACTTGCATGATTTCCCAAATAATTTCCTTTTTTAATACACAGGTACCGGATCCCTTGTGAAAGTTAGAATCTAAATGGGAAGAGGAATTGGGATGCCAGTTGAATGCTGAAGATTGGCAGCAGATATGGTGTGGGGTGCACCGGACTACATCCTCCCCTTCCTGGTGAGCTTTTTGCTGGAAGGTAAACAATAGATTTTTTTGCACCCCAGTTATTACCCAGCACTATAGTCCTTCTTCTTTGAACTTGTGCTGGAGGGGCTGTGGTGAGAGGGACACGCATGCTCATATTTTGGGGGGCTTTCCCCACATAAAGGAGTTTTGGAACCATATGGTCCAAGAATCAGAAAAGATATTTCAGACATCACTTCCCTTTGAGCCCCAATATTGGATATTGGGTATCCCTCCTCCAATGCTTATTACTAGGAACTTAAAATTTATGTTCCACATCTTAATATCTGCTGCTCAAAAATGTATCACTAAAAACTGGTTGGAGAAGAATTCTCCAACCACAGATTTATGGTATTCTATTTGTCAGCAAATTCAATTGATGGAGAAACTAATGGCTCAACTGAAGTTCCAGATGGAAAAATTCAAGAGTAGGTGGATGCCCTTTTTCCACTATCAAGTGGATAAGGAAAATAAAACAGGCAGGGAGGCAGTATAGCACAGTGGTTTAAGGCTCTGAGCTGCAAATCTGGTGACATCCAGCAGACAAGACCTGGGTTTGAATCCCACAGCTTCCACTTGCATACTGAGTGACCATGAGCAAGCCACTTAACTTGCCTGTGCTCCCAGGTCACTCCTGTAAAAAAAAAAAAACTTTCAGCTTAGTGTGCTACTCCTGGTTAAACAACTAAAAAACCAAAACAGTTCTAGACATTTTGGCTCAGTTTTCCTAGTTATATGGGTCCCCCTTCTCTTTGGTAGCCCTTGATTATCTCTATAAATGTTTCAGCTTCACACTGGGAGTCTAGCCTATACTCATTTTCCTGCTGGTATGTGAGTACATTATTTTTCCAGGCAATAATTTACATAGATAGGCTCATAGTTATTGAGCTTTAAGGCCCTTAACAATCTGAATACTTTTTTTTACTTTTAAATTTCTGACATTCACCCAATACTATTAATATTAATATATATTATATTATATTATATATTATTATTTTATATTATATTATAAAAACCTTACTCACCTACTGATTATA
Organism: Neoceratodus forsteri; assembly: GCA_016271365.2. Classification (NCBI taxonomy): domain Eukaryota; kingdom Metazoa; phylum Chordata; order Ceratodontiformes; family Ceratodontidae; genus Neoceratodus; species Neoceratodus forsteri. Next base: position 649,040,333 of record CM057450.1, on the reverse strand, counting down.
CTTTTTATGAGTCCCTCTGGGGTGCTGCAAGACCCCCCTCCACCTCATTTTACTTTCCACTGTATGGTGGATTGGAAGATAATTTATATGGTAGAATTATGTTCAACCCTGAGCCTTGTGTCCGGTGTGTGTTCTTTTCTTTTTCTCATTTTATATAAGTTGTGTATCTTATCCTTTCCTTGGTTTCTGTTTTGTCTTGTGGGGTTTCTGTCTGTATATTAGTTCTAGATTGTATTTGTATTATTTATGTTGTTGTGTCCTGGAAATTTAATAAAATTACTATTTCAAAAAAAAAAGCTGCACAGTGCATGCCCACCCTCCCCAGGAAAGGAGAGCTGCCAGACAGCAGCTCAGTCTGAATCCATGCCCTCTCCCCACCGACCCCTGACAGCCTGAGTCCATTCCTGAACCCGGGTCACCAGCGCGGTGTGAGGTGTCCAGCACTTCAACCCTCAGCACCACCGGGCCAGTCGCACAAGCTTGGAATTAAGGAGCAGATACATCAGATGCTGGAGAGCAGGAAGATATAGCTATGACGTGAGAAACCGCATTAGTCAATCTGCTCCAGATTAATGATTGTCTTGAAGTCGTGGAACAGTATATAATGTACACTTTGTCAAGCTTGAAAAATGAGACTACATACTGTATATCTCAATGAAAGGCAATACTCTGTATCACTGTATATTGGATTGAAGATGACTACAAGATTTGGAACCACAAACCTTTATGAAACTCCAAATGTAACCAGACCTGACTGGAAAAAACAAGCAATAACACAACTGAAGAGCAGCACACCTGTGAGTAAAAAAAAGATGGGGAAAGGAATATGCCATATTAACAGTAATGTGCCAAATTTTCTGAATGCAGCCCATGAAATACACAGTAAGACAATATTCTTTTGTATTATTGTTTTTGAATAATAGCTATTCCAACAACCCCAACTGCTGTAAATTTCATATAGTGCTATGAACCTGACACACAAATTACCTTTCCTTAAAAAATATTGCATTTATTGATGTGTATTATAATGTTAACGCTGTTTCTTTGTATACAAGCTACTGAAAATGTTAAGTAACTTGATAGAAACTATCCTTAACACTAAATATGTTTATGACAATTTTTAATAGTTTTACACTCTTTCCAGGCAAACCCTTGGTCCAATTTTCCAGATGGACCCCTTGCACCTCAGTCTGACCTTGATATGTATAGTTTGCAGGCAGTCAGGCAATATTCTGTTTAAAGTACAGTATTTCAATTTTAACTGCATTTCTTTGTTCCACACAGTGTGATATCATCACCAGGGACAATGAAACATACTCTTATAAAGAAAGAGAAGAAAGCCTCATGTCAGCGCCCCATGCACAAGAGAAGGCACCAGCAGAGGACAGGGCAGCACCCAAGCAGCAGGCCCATGCAGAGGACATGGAAGCATCTGAGCAGCTGGCCACCCAGAGGACACAGAAGTGTTCCCAGCAGCTGGCCTATCCAGAGAACAAAGCACCAGAGCAGCAGGCAGAGGGCACACCAGGGGAAAGACCAGCTACAGAGCACCAAGGGAGGGAGACTTATGTGAAAACAGCTAGAACATGGAACAAAGTGGGACAGAGAGCCAAATGTGAGTGTTTTATGTGGAACAGTGAGCAGGAACACCAACAGATGAGGGATACTATGAAAACATCTAAGGTAGGGCAACTCTATCCACAGGAAATTATTCAGGACCTGGAAAAGGGAATGAGGGTTATGCAGCTGCAGATATCAATGCCATGGACATGAACACCACAGCAGAAGCACAGTAAAGCTAGTCTTTTCAAAGATACTAGCAATATAGAGGCAAAGGAAATGTGAGACTCACTGCAAAATAGTGACACAGTGCTAGAGGCAATGGTGTGTCGATTTCACTGAGAGCAGTCCATGGTTACATCACAGGAACAATGAATATTCTGCTGGATATCAACACCGTGCCTCCCACAAGTGAAAAAGAAAAGGATGAGAAGTGCTGGATCTCAGACAAACCAGAATGCTTTGCAGCACTAATTTTTCATGCCCTTGTGTTGTACAACATATATGTGCAATTGGTAAATAAAGTAAACTATGATGACACAAGGGACAAAAAAGGAATGCTCAGGAATCTGATCAATGTTATCTTGACCCATGTGAGGTGGCACTCTGATTCAATACCATCAATTCTTGTGAAAATGTGGGATAGAATAAATGAACAGCTACGAATGGTGCAGAACGGTTAAACACACCTATTGACTTAGTACTGTACCTTCTGACCATGAAGTAACAATTTTGTATTACTGACTTCTCAATATTTTTCCATTGTATTTGTGTGTAACCCATCACTCCTGCCTTGTTGCCAAAACGACAGATGGCATGCAGTTGAAGCTGACAGCAGTACCTGGTGGGGACCTGGGTTTGGGGAGGATGAGCTTACTCGTCACAGTGGGACCTAGGTTCGACTACTCTGCACAGGGACACCCAAGTAAATCCGAACACATGAAGCAATAACTGTAATGTCCAGAACCAGGAATGGGATTCTTCAGTGTGGCTTTTATTCACAAACTAGTTGAACAAGACAAAGCATAGACAGACCCCCATGGGGCTACATTTCCTGATAATGCAGATTAGAGACTACAAAACGGTCCATTTGAGGAATGAACCAATTATACTGTTTTCAGGTTCTGGACCGACAAGGCACACAGCCCGGACTTGCATGCAACCTTGGGTACACAGCCTGAATGGCCCGGCTCCCCCACCGACCACTTCATCCATGGTCCTTTGGAAGAATGAACCAATTATCCTGTTGTGGCTCCCCACACCACTTAGAGTCTGTGACTCCTAGAGAGATTTTCCCTTTTGCAACCCCACGTCTGGGTACTTCCCTCATCACTGGTCAAGTGCATGAGACAAAGTAGCAAATACAGCAGAAATCAGTAGAGGTGGACCTGGTTACTAAAGATGGGGGGTTCACCCACCTTCAGCTCCCGCAGCCCATACCCGGCCATTTCCCTGGGAAAACGGAACCATTTCTTTTCTGAGCTGCTAAATGTAGATTAAAAGGTAGATGATCTGGGTGCATCTCTTCTACATATTATTTAAATCACACAGCACTTTAGCATTTGACACTACTTTACTTGTTTGGCCCAGTCCTATAGGCTTCCCAAAATGTAGCTCAATCCCTAGATTTCCACACATGTCCCAGGGTGAACAAAACATTTTGCCCTCTCATGTTAGAGCAGACACTCACCTTTTAGTTGCAGGTGCCCCACAGGTGAATCTCAAATCTTCCAACTTCCAAAATAATTGCTGAACTGAGCTGGCAGCTTTTCTTACTCTTGGCAGAATCAAGAGGAATGACCCAGGAATCTGCATGGGGATCTTTACATCCCCCCCCCGGAGGGAGGGGGCACTGAGAACCGAACAGCGGTCTCCACCACTTGAGCACACCTTCGCTTACTGAAGACAAAACTGGAACTGAACACTTCCCTTTGAAAACTCCCAACATTCTATCTAACTCCCTCTGCTGCAGATTCCAATGTGGCTTATGCAGCTACGAAAGTTCTATTGGTGATGTCATTTCTCAGTCTCAGCTGAGACTGAGAACAGAGTGAGACAGTGTGAAACCCATTTAACTGGAGTTTCACAAGCTGCCTTCCATGCCTACCACTAGGTCTTACTGGGATTCTAGTAACACCAGGTAACAAAGGGGTTACACTCACCCTTGACCAGGAAAATGACAGTCCACAGCCATTATTTACCCAGCCTTAGGCCATCCCACCCTATGTGCTACCTGTGGAGGGGGGTGATCAGGACCCCTCCTACCATGTGCAAGCACAGTCAGGCAACACTAAGGGCCTAGAGACCTGTAGCTGACATATCAGCCTCTACACTATCCACTTACTATGGACACCTAGTGGCTCTGGTAGAACCATCCAGAGCATAGCCCTGATAGATCAGCACTGCAGTCCCTACGGCTGTTCAGGGCCACAGCCTGTCTATTCCCCCCTACCCTCTAGGGAAAACCTATCTGCCTTTAACATAGTATTATAAAAACAAAAAACAACCCGGGGATCTCCCCGACCTTGAGCAACCTGCAACCACACCATTAAAATACCAATTACTGCCTCCTCCCTACCCCCACAACCACACCTGTGGAAGGAAAGGGTTAATACAGTAACCATAACAATAATACCACAGTACTTTAAATTTCTACACAATAAAGCACTGACGAGGAACTCCGATGAGCCCCTCCTCCTCTTCTTGACTTCTCTTCTGTCTTCCCAGGAACACCTGTAAGAAAAAGAAAGACAAAACACACTCCTAATCTGCATACACAGTCTACCTAGACCCCTACCATCAAAACACTGCAGAATCCCAAAAAGATTTTTTTTTAGAAAAAAAGTAGAAAAACAGTATTTACATTAGAAAACAACAACATTATTTACAATATACATTTGGGGGGATGGAGTGCCCTAAAAGTCCCAACTAATGACCACAAGGCCCGAAGGCTAGTCCAACAAAGAGTCTCTCCCAGGCTGGAGCCCGGTGAAGCACAGTTCTAACAGGCAAAAGTCCCGAAAGGGAGAGTCTTTGAGGACAGTTCACACATTTTGAAGTCTGCTAGTGTAGGGTGTGTACTGCAATGTCATAAAGATAGAAAAGTTCGGACTTACCAGCCACTTGTAATACAAGACTCGGCACCAACCTGCACCTCTGCCAAAGACTCTCCCTGCAGCATTCTTCTGATACAGCAGGGTGGACATCTTCCAGGAACCACAGGAGGGCACATCTGGAAACAGCTGGGTTGATGTCATCTCTGGAGATGGAAACTTAGAACAGGAACAAAAAGAAAAACAGCTTGTCCGACGTCATCCGATTACCAGGCGATGAGCAGGAAACAGCTGGGTTGGTGTCCTCTCTGGATCTGAAGTCATCTGGTGGGACAGCTGATGGCTGCTGGACAGGACAGTGCACTGTAGACTGATGAATGTGGGGTACCTGAGTCCTGGATATTCATATTGGTGGATCAATAAGGCACTTCACAGTCTGGAGTGGCAGTATTGACTACCACTGCTCAGCTCTCCATTTTGTAGGCACGGGCACATTTACTGAGAGGTCCTTGCACTGAGGCCAATAGTACCGGGGGTCAGAGGCTTGAATTATTACCCCATCTTGGTGCACGTAATTCACACAGTGTGAGATTTCACATCCCTCTCCGTCCACCACTCTCACTCTGTCTATAAACAGTGTCCTGCCTCTCTTCCACTGGGTTTACTATTAGTGGAACACTCTATTCTTTACATGCTTGTTTGCCCCAGGATGCACACTTTTCATTGCTTCATCCCAGATCCAGGATTTCCTGAAGTTCTAAATCTCCTCCCAGACTTTCCGAGGAAAGGTAGGAAAGGTCATACCATAGATCTCATTTGCCTTTCTACAAACCAGTCTCTCCTCTTTACTTGCTTTGGTCAATCTGAGACCGCTAGCCTGGCTTGGGGGTGCCCAGTCCTGGTTCTGCCAGCTTCACATCCTTAAGGAAATTAGAAATGGATCCCTGACTTCTTTCTCCTGTAAAGCCAGGGCAGTGGCATCACCACTTTCTTCCATACATTCCTCCGAGGCAAGATCTTGAGGCTGTGTACCCGTTCCTTTTTCACAAGGCCACATAGGTTCCCCCTCATCTTCCTCTTCACTGAGGATCTGTGCCCAGGAGTGAGCAGTCGTTCTCACCCCTGAGACTATCCACTCATCACTAGGCGCGAAGGTCGACACCTCCCACTCAAAGGGTTCCCGCATCTCATCTTCATCTAAGAGACTTGGGCTAGGCCCCCCCTCCAGGGGTCTATTGATGCTTTATCTGAACTTTTTTTCAGGGATCCAGCATCTGAAACTTCAACTCCTGGTTCCATCTCTAACTCTGCACCCTCCAGCTTTGTGCCACACTCCCCAAGGGGCCTTCCTCCACAGGCTCTTCCTGGTGCTGTGTGCTGTCAACTGCAGATTCCTGAATTTTTGTCCATGTGGGAGCCAAACGAATTGGAGGCACTTTATACAAGCCATATTTTTCTAGGCATCCAGCACAGTGAGGAATCATGAAGATGTCCCTTCCAGCTCCCAAGCATATTTGGCATACACGCACTGGATAATTAGGAATCGCTACCTGAGGAGGCAGTTGCCCTCCATAGCACCTCTTTTCAATATCTTTCAGTCTATTTACTGCTGCTGTTACTGCAACCCAGGCATGATCCGGGTAACAAGCTGGTCCTGAGGCCATAACTGCAGAAAAACAAACAAAAGTTCACTGTAACTGAAAGTCCCACTTTATTGAACACACTCTTTAGCTGTAAAATGGCTCCTCTGCTGCTGTGTTTACTTTACTACCCCACCCTGTAATTGCGGCGGCAGCACTCATGTGCATCAACATTTAGAATCTGGGTCAAGCCACTGCGCACCCGATTTACACAAGCTACTGATAACTTTTGTTCAAACTGCACAACTTGCTCTGATCTGGCTTTACACACATTTACAGGATTTTTCATGGACTTTTTACATGCTCGTATCATTCAGTTTATTCACAGTCCCTTAAAGCTTCAGGTTTTTAACACAGGATTGCCTGCATTACTGGTGCTACACTTTTCTACAACCCACAGTCTCTCTCTGGCTGCAAACTTTAAACTGAGGCTAAATTCACTTGTATGCCCACAGTCAATGGCTTAACAGACTTGCACTTGCTGGCAGGACATTACATAGTCGATACTTGCAAAGCAACTACACTGCTGCACACACATTTTATATGGCATAGGCTGAAAATCACTGTTTGAGCAGTTTCTTGGTTGTTTACTTACTGTTATCAGCAGCAATTTGCTGCCATGAGGAAAAACGGCCTGTAGCCAGTTCTTGAAGGTTTCGGTACACAAACGGGCGGAAAGTCTTAGTGATCGTCTTTTTAAACACCAAACTTGCAATTTGGATGATCGATTAGCGGGTTGAGCCTGATTTTAAACTAAGTAGTCCATTTTTGTAGTGTGTACAATGCTTTGAACACTCCGCGACGCTCCTCCACTGCCAGTACACGCACTCCACTCTCACTCCCTCTTGAATGCTGGGGCAGTCTCTGTAGAGCTGGCTGAGGGGCCGGACTCATTGCAGCCTGACCAACCAGACGACGCCATGCAAATGAGCCTCTTCTTCCTCGCGAGGGCTCTTCTCCTCACGGCGATCATCGAGCAGGCAAATTTAAATTACAAAATGCAACTTTTTTTTTTCAACTGTCTCCACGGCGGGAGCCCATTTCAGCCATTTAACATAGCCATTTACTCTGCAGTCTCTCAATTCACTCAGAAAGCATTTCCAACGTCCAGGGCGTAATTTTCCTTTTTGCTACCCCTAGTCTTCCACACTTTCCTTCACAACAATTCATTTTAAAAGCATGTCAAACGTCCAGGGCACAATTTTCCTGTTGATACCCCTAGTCTTCCACACTTTTCTTCACAACAGTTTATTTTTAAAAGCATTTCAAACGTCCAGGGCACAATTTTCCTGTTGCTACCCCTAGTCTTGCACACTTTTCTTCACGACAGTTTATTTTTAAAAGCAGGCAAAAACACTGTAAACAATTTTGATGATGCAGGACAAGGGCACACTCTTTGGCTTTACAGCTCCTTCGCAAACAGTTGGCATTTTTAAACTGCAGCACAAGATTTACAGCACATAGCAACACACTAGGGAAATTGCTTCAGCTTATTGGGCTACCCACTGCCAGATAGCCAAAACGCTAGCCCCCCCAGCCTGAGCACCTTCCTCCCAGAACAAAATCCCAGCGGTGCTTCTATTTTTGTAACCCCCTCACCCCTGCCTTTCTGCCAAAATGACAGGTGGCATGCTGTTGAAGCTGACAGCAGTACCTGGTGGGGACCTCGGTTCGGGGAGGATGAGGTTACTCGGCACAGGGGGACCTAGGTTCGACTACTCTGCACAGGGACACCCAAGTAAATCCGAACACTGGGAGCAATAACTGTAATGTCCAGAACCAGGAATGGGATTCTTCAGTGTGGCTTTTATTCACAAACTAGCTGAACAAAAAAAATCATAGCTGGACCCCCATGGGGCTACATTTCCTGGAAATGTAGATTAGAGACTACAAAATGGTCCATTTGAGGAATGAACCAGTTATACTGTTTTCAGGCTCTGGACCCACCAGGCACACAGCCCGGACTTGCACGCAGCTTTGGGTACACAGTCTGACTGGCCCAGCACCCCCACCAACCATTTGATCCACGGTCCATTGGAAGAATGAACCAATTATCCTGTCGTGGCTCCCCACAGCACTCAAAGTCTGTGACTCCAGAGAGATTCTCCCTTTAGCAACCCCATGTCTGGGTACTTCATTCTTCACTGGCCAAGTGCATGAGGCAAACTAGCAACCACAGCAGAAATCCATAGAGGTGGACCTGGTTGCTAAAGATAGGGGGTTCGCCCACCTCCAGCTCCCACAGCCCATACCCAGCTATTTCCCTGGGAAAACTGAACCATTTATTTTCTGAGCTTCTAAATGTAGATTAAAGGGTAGATGATCTGGGTGCATCTCCTCTACATACTACTTAAATCACACAGCACACTAGCATTTGACACTACTTTACTTGTTTGGCCCAGTCATATAGGCTTCCCAAAATGTAGCTCAACCCCTAGATTTCCACACATGTCCCAGGGTGAACATAACATTTTGCCCTCTCATGTTAGAGCAGACACTCACCCTTTAGTTGCAGGTGCCCCACAGGCGAATCACAAATCGTCCAACTTCCAAAATAATTGCTGAACTGAGCTGGCAGCATTTCTTCCTCTTGGCAGAATTAAGAGGAATGCCCCAGGAATCTGCATGGAGATCTTTACGTCCCCCGCCGGAGGGAAGGGGCACTGAGACCCGAACAGCGGTCTCCACCACTTGAGCACACCTTCACTTACTGAAAACAAAACTGGAACTGAACACTTCCTTTGAAAACTCTCAACGTTCGATCTAACTCCCTCTGCTGCAGATTCCAATGTGGCTTATGCAGCTGCGAAAGTTCTATTGGTGATGTCGTCCTTCAGTTTCAGCTGAGACTGAGAACAGAGTGAGACAGTGTGAAACCCATTTAACTGCAGTTTCACAAGCTGTCTTCCATGCCTACCACTAGGTCCTACTGGGATTCTAGTAGCCGGGTAACAAAGGGGTTACACTCACCCTTGACCAGGAAAATGACTGTCCGCAGTCATTATTTACCTGGCCTTATGCCATCCCACCCTATGTGCTACCTGCAGAAGGGGTGATCAGGCCCCCTCCTACCATGTGCAAGCACAGGCAGGCAACACTAAGGGTCTAGAGACCTGTAGCTGACATATCAGCCTCTACTCTATCCACTTACTATGGACACCTAGTGGCTCTGGTAGAACCATCCAGAGCATAGCCCTGATAGATCAGCACTGCACTCCCTATGGCCGTTCAGGACCACAGCCTGTCTATTCCCCATAACGCTCTAGGGAAAACCTATCTGCCTTTAACATAATATTCCAAAATGAAAAAACAACATGGGGACCTCCCCGACCTTGGGCAACCTGCAACCACACCATTAAAATACCAATTACTGCCTCCTCCCTACCCCCACAACCACACCTGTGGAAGGAAAGGGTTAATACAGTAACCATAACAATAACACCACAGTACTTTAAATTTCTATACAATAAAGCACTGATGAGGAACTCCGATGAGCCCCTCCTCCTCTTCTTGTCCTCTCTTCTGTCTTCCCAGGAACACCTGTAAGAAAAAGAAAGACAAAACACACTCCTAATCTGCATACACAGTCTACCTAGACCCCTGCCATCAAAACACTGCAGAATCCCAAAAATATTTTTTTTTAGAAAAAAAGTAGAAAAACAGTATTTATATTAGAAAACAACAACATTATTTACAATATATATTTGGGGGGATGGTGTGCCCTAAAAGTCCCAACTAAAGACCACAAGGCCCGAAATCTAATCCAATAAAGAGTCTCTCCTGGGCTGGAGCCCGGTGAAGCACAGTTCTAACAGGCAAAAGTCCCGAAAGGGAGAGTCTTTGAGGACAGTTCACACATTTTGAAGTCTGTTAGTGTAGGGTGTGTACTGCAATGTCATAAAGATAAAAAAGTTTGGACTTACCAGCCACTTGTAGTACAAGACTTGGCACCAACCTGCACCTCTGCCGAAGACTCTCCCTGCAGCATTCTTCTGATTCATCTGGGCGGACATCTTCCGAGAACCACAGGAGGGAACATATGGAAACAGCTGGGCTGATGTCATCTCTGGAGATGGAAACTTAGAACAGGAACAAATGAAAAAACAGCTGGTCCGATGTCATCCGATTACCAGGCGATAAACAGGAAGCAGCTGGGTTGGTGTCCTCTCTGGATCTGAAGTCATCTGGTGGGCCAGTTGATGGTTGCAGGACAGGACAGTACACTGTAGACTGATGAATGTGGGGCACCTGAGTCATGGATATTCATATTGGCGGATCAATAAGGCACTTCAGAGTCTGGTGTGACAGTAATGACCACCACTGCTTGGCTCTCCATTTTGTAGGCACGGGCACATTTGCTGAGAGGTCCTTGCACTGAGGCCAATAGTACCAGGGATCAGGGGCTTGAATTATTACCCCATCTTGGTGCACATAATTCACACAGTGGGAGATTTCATGTCCTTCTCCGTCCACCACTCTCACTCTGTCTATAAACAGTGTCCTGTCTCTCTTCCACTGGGTATACTATTCATGGAACACTCTATTCTTTACATGCTTGTTTGCCCCAGGATGCACACTTTTCATTGCTTCATCCCAGATCCAGGATTTGCTGCAGTTCTAAATCTCCTCCCAGACTTTCCAAGGAAAGGTAGGAAAGGTCATACCATAGATCTCATTTGCCTTTCTACGAACCAGTCTCTCCTCTTTACTTGCTATGGTCAATCTGAGACCGCTAGCCTGGCTTGGGGGTGCCCAGTCCTGGTTCTGCAAGCTTCACATCCTTAAGGAAATTAGAAATGGATCCCTGACTTCTTCCTCCTGTAAAGCCAGGGCAGTGGCATCACCACTTTCTTTCATACATTCCTTCGAGGCAAGATCTTGAGGCTGTGTGCCCGTTCCTTTTTCACAAGGCCACATAGGTTCCCCCTCATCTTCCTCTTCACTGAGGATCTGAGCCCAGAAGTGAGCAGTCGTTCTCACCCCTGAGACTATCCACTCATCACTAGGCGTGGAGGTCAACACCTCCCACTCAAAGGCTTCCCGAATCTCATCTTCATCTAAGAGACTTGTGCTAGGCCCCCCCCACCGGGGTCTATTGATGCTTTATCCGAACTTTCATTCAGATATCCAGCATCTGAAACTTCAACTCCTGGTTCCATCTCTAACTCTGCACCCTCCAGCTTTTTGCCACACTCCCCTGAGGAGCCTTCCTCCACAGGCTCTGCCTGGTGCTGTGTGCTGTCAACTGCAGATTCCTGAATTTTTGTCCATGTGGGAGCCAAACAAATTGGAGGCGTTTTATACAAGCCATATTTTTCTAGGCATCCAGCACAGTGAGGAATCATGAAGATGTCCCTTCCAGCTCCCAAGCATATTTGGCATACATGCACTGGATAATTAGGAATTGCTACCTGAGGAGGCAGTTGCCCTCCATAGCACCTCTTTTCAATATCTCTCAGTCTATTTACTGCTGCTGTTACTGCAACCCAGGCATGATCTGGGTAACAAGCTGGTCCTGAGGCCATAACTGCAGAAAAACAAACAAAAGTTCACTGTAACTGAAAGTCCCACTTTATTGAACACACTCTTTAGCTGTAAAATGGCTCCTCTGCTGCTGTGTTTACTTTACTACCCCACCCTGTAATGGCGGCGGCAGCACTCATGTGCATCAACATTTAGAATCTGGGTCCAAGCCACTGCGCACATCTGACACAAGCTACTGATAACTTTTGTTCAAACTGCACAACTTGCTCTGATCTGGCTTTACACACATTTACAGGATTTTTCATGGACTTTTTACATGCTGGTATCATTCAGTTTATTCACAGTCCCTTAAAGCTTCAGGTTTTTAACACAGAATTGCCTGCATTTCTGGTGCTACACTTTTCTACAACCCACAGTCTCTCTCTGGCTGCAAACTTTAAACTGAGGCTAAATTCACTTGTATGCACACAGTCAATGGCTTAACAGACTTGCACTTGCTGGCAGGACATTACATAGTCATTACTTGCAAAGCAACTACACTGCTGCACACACATTTTATATGGCATAGGCTGAAAATCACTGTTTGAGCAGTTTCTTGGTTGTTTACTTACTGTTATCAGCAGCAATATGCTGCCATGAGGAAAAACGGCCTGCAGCCAGTTCTTGAAGGTTTCGGTACACAAACGGGCGGACAGTCTTAGCGATCGTCTTTTTAAACACCAAACTTGCAATTTGGATGATCGATTAGCGGGTTGAGCCTGATTTTAAACTAAGTAGTCCATTTTTGTAGTGTGTACAACGCTTTGAACACTCCGCGACGCTCCTCCACTGCCAGGACACGCACTCCACTCTCACTCCCTCTTGAATGCTGTGGCAGTCTCTGTAGAGCTGGCTGAGGAGCAGGACTGATTGCAGCCTGACCAACCAGGCGACGCCCTGCAAATGAGCCTCTTCTTCCTCGCAAGGGCTCTTCTCCTCACAGCGATCATCGAGCAGGCAAATTTAAATTACAAAATGCAACTTTTTTTTTTTCAACTGTCTCCACGGCGGGAGCCCATTTCAGCCATTTAACATAGCCATTTACTCTGCAGTCTCTCAATTCACTCAGAAAGCATTTCCAACGTCCAGGGCATAATTTTCCTTTTTGCTACCCCTAGTCTTCCACACTTTCCTTCACAACAATTTATTTTAAAAGCATGTCAAACATCCAGGGCACAATTTTCCTGTTGATACCCCTAGTCTTCCACACTTTTCTTCACAACAGTTTATTTTTAAAAGCATTTCAAACGTCCAGGGCACAATTTTCCTGTTGTTACCTCTAGTCTTCCACACTTTTCTTCACGACAGTTTATTTTTAAAAGCAGGCAAAAACGCTGTAAACAATTTTGATGATGCAAGACAAGGGCACACTCTTTGGCTTTACAGCTCCTCGGTAAACAGTTGGCATTTTTAAACCGCAGCACAAGATTTACAGCAGACAGCAACACACTAGGGAAATTGCTTCAGCTTTTTGGGCTACCCACTGCCAGATAGCCAAAACACTAGCCCCCCTTCCCAAGCACCTTCCTCCCAGAACAAAATCCCAGTGCTGCCTCTATTTTTGTAACCCCCTCACCTCTGCCTTTTTGCCAAAATAACAGGTGGCATGCTGTTGAAGCTGACAGCAGTGCCTGGTGGGGACCTGGGTTCGGGGAGGATGAGGTTACTCGTCACAGGGGGCCTAGGTTTGACTACTCTGCACAGGGACACCCAAGTAAATCCGTACACAGGGAGCAATAACTGTAATGTCCAGAACCAGGAATGGGATTCTTCAGTGTGGCTTTTATTCACAAACTAGCTGAACAAAACAAAGCATAGATGGACCCCCTTGGGGCTACATTTCCTGGTAATGCAGATTAGAGACTACAAAATGGTCCATTTGAGGAATGAACCAGTTATACTGTTTTCAGGCTCTGGACCCACCAGGCACACAGCCCGGACTTGCACGCAGCTTTGGGTACACAGCCCGACTGGCCCAGCTCCCCCGACGACCACTTGATCCATGGTCCATTGGAAGAATGAACCAATTATCCTGTCGTGGCTCCCCACACCACTTAGAGTCTGCGACTCCAAGAGAGATTTTCCCTTTAGCAACCCCCATGTCTGGGTACTTCCCTCATCACTGACCAAGTGCATGAGGCAAAGTAGCAACTACAGGAGAAATCCGGAGAGGTGGATCTGGTTGCTAAAGATGGGGGGTTAGCCCACCTCCAGCTCCCACTGCCCATACCCAGTTATTTCTCTGGGAAAACTGAACCATTTATTTTCTGAGCTTCTAAATGTAGAATAAAGGGTAGATGATCTGGGTGCATCTCCTCTACATATTACTTAAATCACACAGCACTCTAGCATTTGACACTACTTTACTTGTTTGGCCCAGCCCTATGGGCTTCCCAAAATGTAGCTCAATCCCTAGATTTCCACACATGTCCCAGGGTGAATAAAACATTTTGCCCTCTCATGTTAGAGCAGACACTCACCCTTTAGTTGCAGGTGCCCCACAGGCGAATCACAAATCTTCCAACTTCCAAAATAATTGCTGAACTGAGTTGGCAGCTTTTCTTAGTCTTGGCAGAATTAAGAGGAATGCCCCAGGAATCTACATGGGGATCTTTACATCCCCCCTCAGAGGGAGGGGGCACTGAGACCTGAACAGCGGTCTCCACCACTTGAGCACACCTTCACTTACTGAAAACCAAACTGGAACTGAACACTTACCTTTGAAAACTCTCAACGTTCTATCTAACTCCCTCTGCTGCAGATTCCAATGTGGCTTATGCAGCTGTGAAAGTTCTATTGGTGATGTCATCCCTCAGTCTCAGCTGAGACTGAGAAGAGAGTGAGACAGTGTGAAACCCATTTAACTGGAGTTTCACAAGCTGTCTTCCATGCCTACCACTAGGTCCTACTGGGATTCTAGTAACCCCGGGTAACAAAGGGGTTACACTCACCCTTGCCAGGAAAATGACTGTCCGCAGTCATTATTTACCCGGCCTTAGGCCATCCCACCCTAAGTGCTGCCTGCGGAGAGGGTGATCAGGCCCCCTCCTACCATGTGCAAGCACAGGCAGGCAACACTAAGGGCCCAGAGACCTGTAGCTGACATATCAGCCTCTACACTATCCACTTACAATGGACACCTAGTGGCTCTGGTAGAACCATCCAGAACATAGCCCTGATAGATCAGCACTGCACTCCCTATGGCCGTTCAGGACCACAGCCTGTCTATTCCCCTTAACCCTCTAAGGAAAACCTATCTGCCTTTAACATTATATTCCAAAAACAAAAAACAACCCGGGGACCTCCCCGACCTTGGGCAACCTGCAACCACACCATTAAAATACCAATTAGTGCCACCTCCCTACCCCCACAACCACACCTGTGGAAGGAAATGGTTAATACAGTAACCATAACAATAACACCACAGTACTTTAAATTTCTATACAATAAAGCACTGACGAGGAACTCCGATGAGCCCCTCCTCCTCTTCTTGTCTTCTCTTCTGTCTTCCCAGGAACACCTGTAAGAAAAAGAAAGACAAAAAGCACTCCTAATCTGCATACACAGTCTACCTAGACCCCTACCATCAAAACACTGCAGAATCCCAAAAATATTTTTTTTTAGAAAAAAAAAGTAGAAAAACGGTATTTATATTAGAAAACAACAACATTATTTACAATATATATTTGGGGGGATGGAGTGCCCTAAAAGTCCCAACTAATGACCACAATGCCCGAAGGCTAGTCCAATAAAGAGTCTCTCCTGGGCTGGAGCCCGGTGAAGCACAGTTCTAACAGGCAAAAGTCCCGAAAGGGAGAGTCTTTGAGGACAGTTCACACATTTTGAAGTCTGTTAGTGTAGGTGTGTACTGCAATGTCATAAAGATAGAAAAGTTCGGACTTACCAGCCACTTGTAGTACAAGACTCGGCACCAACATGCACCTCTGCCGAAGACTCTCCCTGGCAGCATTCTTCTGATACAGCTGGGCGGACATCTTCTAGGAACCACAGGAGGGCACATCTGGAAACAGCTGGGTGATGTCATCTCTGGAGATGGAAATTTAGAACAGGAACAAAAAGGAAAACAGCTGGCCGACGTCATCTGATTACCAGGCGATGAACAGGAAAGAGCTGGGCTGGTGTCCTCTCTGGATCTGAAGTCATCTGGTGGGCCAGTTGATGGTTGCTGGACAGGACAGTACACTGTAGACTGATGAATGTGGTGCACCTGAGTCATGGATATTCATATTGGCAGATCAATAAGGCACTTCACAGTCTGGTGTGGCAGTATTGACTACCACTGCTTGGCTCTCCATTTTGTAGGCACGGGCACATTTGCTGAGAGGTCCTTGCACTGGGGCCAATAGTACCGGTGGTCAGGGGCTTGAATTATTACCCCATCTTGGCACACATAATTCACACAGTGTGAGATTTCACGTCCCTCTCCGTCCACCACTCTCACTCTGTCTATAAACAGTGTCCTGCCTCTCTTCCACTGGGTATACTATTCGTGGAACAGTCTATTCTTTACATGCTTGTTTGCCCCAGGATGCACACTTTTCATTGCTTCATCCCAGATCCAGGATTTCCTGCAGTTCTAAATCTCCTCCCAGACTTTCCAAGGAAAGGTAGGAAAGTTCATTCAACAGATCTCATTTGCCTTTCTACGAACCAGTCTCTCCTCTTTACTTGCTTTGGTCAATCTAAGACTGCTGGCCTGGCTTGGGGGTGGCCAGTCCTGGTTCTGCCAGTTTTGCATCCTTAAGGAAATTAGAAATGGATCCCTGGCTTCTTCCTCCTGTCAAGCCAGGGCAGTGGCATCACCACTTTCTTCCATATATTCCTCCGAGGCAAGATCTTGAGGCTGTGTACCCATTCCTTTTTCACAAGGCCACATAGGTTCCCCCCTCATCTTCCTCTTCACTGAGGATCTGAGCCCAGGAGTGAGCATTTGTTCTCACCTCTGAGACTATCCACTCATCACTAGGTGTGGAGGTCGGCACCTCCCACTCAAAGGCTTCCCACATCTCATCTTCATCTAAGAGACTTGGGCTAGGCCCCCCCTCCAGGGGTCTATTGATGCTTTATCTGAACTTTCTTTCTGGGATCCAGCATCTGAAACTTCAACTCCTGGTTCCATCTCTAACTCTGCACCCACCAGCTTTGTGCCGCACTCCCATGAGGGGCCTTCCTCCACAGGCTCCACCTGGTGCTGTGTGCTGCCAACTGCAGATTCATGAATTTTTGTCCATGTGGGAGCCAAATGAATTGGAGGTGCTTTATACAAACCATATTTTTCTAGATATCCAGCACAGTGAGGAATCATGAAGATGTCCCTTCCAGCTCCCAAGCATATTTGGCATACACGCACTGGATAATTAGGAATCGCTACCAGAGGAGGCAGTTGCCCTCCATAGCACCACTTTTCAATCTCTCTCAGTCAATTTACTGCTGCTGTTACTGCAACCCAGGCATGATCCGGGTAACGAGCTGGTCCTGTGGCTATAACTGCAGAAAAACAAACAAAAGTTCACTGTAACTGAAAATCCTACTTTATTGAACACACTCTTTAGCTGTAAAATGGCTCCTCTGCTGCTGTGTTTACTTTACTACCCCACCCTGTAATGACGGCGGCAGCACTCATGTGCATCAACATTTAGAATCTGGGTCAAGTCACTGTGCACCCGATTTACACAAGCTACTGAGATCTTTTGTTCAAACTGCACAACTTGCTCTGATCAGGCTTTACACACATTTACAGGATTTTCCATGGACTTTTTACATGCTCGTATCATTCAGTTTATTCACAGTCCCTTAAAGCATCAGGTTTTTAGCACAGGATTGCCTGCATTTCTGGTGCTACACTTTTCTACAACCCACAGTCTCTCTCTGGCTGCAAACTTTAAACTGAGGCTAAATTCACTTCTATGCACACAGTCAACGGCTTAAAGGGCTTGCACTTGCTGGCAGGACATTACATAGTCGTTACTTGCAAAGCAACTACACTGCTGCACACACATTTTATATGGCATAGGCTGAAAATCACTGTTTGAGCAGTTTCTTGGTTGTTTACTTACTGTTATCAGTAGCAATTTACTGCGATGGGGAAAAACAGCCTGCAGCCAGTTCTTGAAGGCCTCGGTACACAAACGGATGTGGGCAGTCTTAGCGATCGTCTTTTTAGACACCAAACTTGCAATTTGGATGATCGATTAGCAGGTTGAGCCCGATTTTAAACTAAATAGTCTATTTTTGTACTTTGTACAATGCTTTGAACACTGCGCGACCCTCCTCCACTGCCAGTACACTCACTCCATTCTCACTCCCTCTCGAATGCTGTGGCAGTCTCTGTAGAGCTGGCCGAGGGGCGGGACTGATTGCAGCCTGACCAACCACACGACTCCATGCAAATGAGCCTCTTCTTCCTCGCGAGGGCTCTTCTCCTCATGGCGATCGTCGAGCAGGCAAATTTAAATTACAGAATGCAACTTTTTTTTTCAACTGCCTCCATGGCGGGATCCCTTTTCAG
This sequence comes from Neoceratodus forsteri, assembly GCA_016271365.2. NCBI lineage: Eukaryota > Metazoa > Chordata > Ceratodontiformes > Ceratodontidae > Neoceratodus > Neoceratodus forsteri. Next base: position 649,022,028 of record CM057450.1, on the reverse strand, counting down.
ACATTTAACATAGCCATTTACTCTGCAGTTTTCTCAATTCTCTCAGAAAGCATTTCCAACGTCCAGGGCATAATTTTCCTTTTTGTTACCCCAAGTCTTCCACACTTTCCTTCACAACAATTCATTTTAAAAGCATTTCAGACATCCAGGTCACAATTTTCCTGTTGATACCCCTAGTCTTCCACACTTTTCTTCACAACAGTTTATTTTTAAAAGCATTTCAAACGTCCAGGGCACAATTTTCCTGTTGCTACCCCTAGTCTACCACACTTTTCTTCACAGCAGTTTATTTTTAAAAGCAGGCAAAAATGCTGTTAACAATTTTGATGATGCTGGACGAGGGCACACTCTTTGGCTTTACAGCTCCTTGGTAAACAGTTGGCATTTTAAAACCACAGCACAAGATTTACAGCACACAGCAACACACTAGGGAAATTGCTTCAGCTTTTTGGGCTACCCACTGCCAGATAGCCAAAACGCTAGCCCCCCCGCCCGAGCACCTTCTTCCCAGAACAAAATCCCAGCAGTGCCTCTATTTTTATAACCCCCTCACCCCTGCCTTTTTGCCAAAATGACAGGAGGCATACTGTTGAAGCTGACAGCAGTACCTGGTGGGGACCTCGGTTTGGGGAGGATGTGGTTACTCGGCACAGGGGGCCTAGGTTCGACTACTCTGCACAGGGACACCCAAGTAAATCCCAACACAGGGAGCAATAACTGTAATGTCCAGAACCAGGAATGGGATTCTTCAGTGTGGTTTTATTCACAAACTAGCTGAACAAAACAAAGCATAGATGGACCCCCATGGGGCTACATTTCCTGTTAATGCAGATTAGAGACTACAAAACGGTCCATTTGAGGAATGAAACAGTTATACTGTTTTCAGGCTCTGGACCCACCAGGCACACTGCCCAGACTTGCACGCAGCTTTGGGTACTCAGCCCGACTGGCCCAGCTCCCCCACCAACCACTTGATCCATGGTCCATTGGATGAATGAACCAATTATCCTGTCATGGCTACCACACCACTTAGAGTCTCATGACTCCTAGAGAGATTTTCCTTTTAGCAACCCCACGTCTGGGTACTTCCCTCATCACTGGCCAACTGCATGAGGCAAAGTAGCAACCACAGCAGAAATCCATAGAGGTGGACCTGGTTACTAAAGATACAGGGCTCGCCCACCTCAAGCTCCCACAGCCCATACCCAGCTATTTCTCTGGGAAAACTGAAACATTTCTTTTCTGAGCTTCTGAATGTAGATTAAAGGGTAGATGATCTGGGTATCTCTCTCACATACTACTTAAATCACACAGCACTCTAGCATTTGACACTACTTTACTTGTTTGGCCCAGTCCTATAGGCTTCCCAAAATGTAGCTCAATCCCTAGATTTCCACATATGTCCCAGGGTGAACAAAACATTTTGCCCTCTTATGTTAGAGCAGACACTCACCCTTTAGTTGCAGGTGCCCCACAGGTGAATCACAAATCTTCCAACTTCCAAAATAATTGGTGAACTGAGCTGGCAGCTTTTCTTCCTCTTGGCAGAATTAAGGGGAATGCCCCAGGAATCTGCATGGGGATCTTTACATCCCCCACAGGAGGGAGGGGGCACTGAGACCCAAACAGTGGCTCCACTACTTGAGCACACCTTCACTTACTGAAGACAAAACTGGAACTGAACACTTCTCTTTGAAAACTCCCAACATTCTATCTAACTCCCTCTGCTGCAGATTCCAATGTGGCTTATGTAGCTGAAAAAGTTCTATTGGTAATGTCATCCCTCAGTCTCAGCTAAGACTGAGAACAGAGTGAGACAGTGTGAAACCCATTTAACTGGAGTTTCACAAGCTGCCTTCCCTGACTACCACTAGGTCTTACTGGGATTCTAGTAACCCCGGGTAACAAAGGGGTTACACTCACTCTTGACCAGGAAAATGACTGTCCGCAGTCATTATTTACCTGGCCTTAGGCCATCCCACCCTCTGTGCTACCTGCGGAGGGGGGTGATCAGTCCCCCTCCTACCATGTGCAAGCACAGGCAGGCAACACTAAGGGCCTAGAGACCTGTAGCTGACATATAAGCCTCTACACTATCCACTTACTATTGACACCTCGTGGCTTTGGTAGAACCATCTAGAGCATAGCCCTGATAGATCAGCACTGCAGTCCCTACAGCCGTTCAGGACCACAGCCTGTCTATTCCCCCTAACCCTCTAGGGAAATCCTATCTGCCTTTAACATAATATTCCAAAAACCAAAAACAACCCAGGGACCTCCCCGACCTTGGGCAACCTGCAACCACACCATTAAATACCACTACTGCTTCCTCCCTACTCCCCACAACCACACCTGTGGAAGGAAAGGTTAATACAGTAACCATAACAATAACACCACAGTACTTTAAATTTCTATAATAATAGCACTGACGAGGAACTCGATGAGCCCTCCTCCTCTTCTTGTCTTCTCTTCTGTCTTCCCAGGAACACCTGTAAGGAAAAGAAAGACAAAACACACTCCTAATCTGCATACGCAGTCTACCTAGACCCCTACCATCCAAACACTGTAGAATCCCAAAAAGATTTTTTTTTTAAAAAAAAGTAGAAAAACAGTATTTACATTAGAAAACAGCAACATTATTTACAATATACATTTGGGGGGATGGAGTCCCCTTAAAGTCCCAACTAATGACCACAAGGCCCGAAGGCCAGTCCAATAAAGAGTCTCTCTGGCAGGAGCCCGTGCTAGTCAGTTCTAACAGGCAAAAGTCCCGAAGGGAGAGTCTTGAGGACAGTTCACACATTTTGAAGTCTGTTAGTGTAGGGTGTGTACTGCATTGTCATAAAGATAGAAAAGTTCGGACTTACCACCCACTTGTAGTACAAGACTCGGCAACAACCTGCACCTCTGCCGAAGACTCTCCCTGGCAGCATTCTTCTGATACAGCTTTGCGGACATCTTCCGGGAACCACAGGAGGGCACATCTGGAAACAGCAGGGCTGATTTCATCTCTGGAGACGGAAACTTAGAACAGGAACAAAAAGAGAAACAGCTGGTCCGACGTCATCCGATTACCAGGCGATGAACAGGAAACAGCTGGGCTGGTGTCCTCTCTGGATCTGAAGTCATCTAGTGGGCCAGTTGATGGTTGCTGGACAGGACAGTACACTGTAGACTGATGAATGTGGGCACCTGAGTCCTGGATATTCATATTGGTGGATCAATAGGCACTTCACAGTCTGGTGGCAGTATTGACTACCACTGCTGACTTCTCCATTTTGTAGGTACAGGCATTATTTGCTGAGAGGTCCTTGCACTGAGGCCAATAGTACCAGGGGTCAGGCTTGAATTATTACCCATCTTGGTGCACGACCACACAGTGTGAGATTTCACATCCTCGCCGCCCACCACCTCACTCTGTCTATAAACAGTGTCCCGCCTCTTCCACTGGGTATACTATTCATGGAACAGTCTATTCTTTACATGCTTGTTTGCCCCAGGATGCACACTTTCATTGCTTCATCCCAGATCCAGGATTTCCTGTGGTTCTAAATCTCCTCCCAGACTTTCCGAGGAAAGGTAGGAAAGGTCAAACCATAGATCTCATTTGCCTTTCTACGAACCAGTCTCTCCTCTTTACTTGCTTTGGTCAATCTGAGACTGCTGGCCTGGCTTGGGGTGGCCAGTCCTGGTTCTGTCAGCTCAGATCCTTATGAAATTAGAAATGGATCCTGACTTCTTCCTCCTGTAAAGCCAGGGCAGTGGCATCACCACTTTCTTCCACACATTCCTCCGAGGCAAGATCTTGAGGCTGTGTACCTGCTCTTTTTACAAGGCCACATAGGTTCCCCCTCATCTTCCTCTTCACTGAGGATCTGCGCCCAGGAGTGAGCAGTCATTCTCACCCCTGAGACTATCCACTCATCACTAGACGCGGAGGTCGACACCTCCCACTCAAAGGCTTCCCGCATCTCATCTTCATCTAAGAGACTTGGGCTAGGCCCCCCCCAAGGGTCTATTGATGCTTTATCCAAACTTTCTTTCTGGGATCCAGCATCTCAAACTTCAACTCCTGGTTCCATCTCTAACTCATCACCCTCCAGCTTTGTGCCACACTCCCATGAGGGGCCTTCCTCCACAGGCTCCGCCTGGTGCTGTGTGCTGCCAACTGCAGATTCCTGAATTTTTGTCTATGTGGGAGCCAAATGAATTGGAGGCACTTTATACAAGCCATATTTTTCTAGGCATCCAGCACAGTGAGGAATCATGAATATGTCCCTTCCAGCTCCCAAGCATATTTGGCATACACGCACTGGATAAATAGAAATCGCTACCTGAGGAGGCAGTTGCCCTCCAGAGCACCACTTTTCAATATCTCTCAGTCTATTTACTGCTGCTGTTACTGCAACCCAGGCATGATCTGGGTAACAAGCTGGTCCTGAGGCCATAACTGCAGAAAAACAAACAAAAGTTCACTGTAACTGAAAGTCCCACTTTATTGAACACACTCTTTAGCTGTAAAATGGCTCCTCTGCTGCTGTGTTTACTTGACTACCCCACCCTGTAATGGCGGTGGAAGCTCTCATGTGCATCATCATTTAGAATCTGGGTCAAGCCACTGCGAACCCGATTTACACAAGCTACTGATATCTTTTGTTCAAAATGCGCAACTTGCTTTGATCTGGCTTTACACACATTTACAGGATTTTCCATGGACTTTTTACATGCTGGTATCATTCAGTTTATTCACAGTCCCTTAAAGCTTCAGGTTTTCAGCACAGGATTGCCTGAATTTCTGGTGCTACACTTTTCTACAACCCACAGTCTCTCTCTTTCTGCAAACTTTAAACTGAGGCTAAATTCACTTGTATGCACACAGTCAATGGCTTAACAGACTTGCACTTGCTGGCAGGACATTGCATAGTCATTACTTGCAAAGCAACTACACTGCTGCACACACATTTTATATCGCATAGGCTGAAAATCGCTGTTTGAGCAGTTTCTTGGTTGTTTACTTACTGTTATCAGTAGCAATTTGCTGCAATGGGGAAAAATGGCCTGCAGCCAGTTCTTGAAGGCCTCGGTACACAAACGGGTGGGCAGTCTTAGCGATCGTCTTTTTAAACACCAAACTTGCAATTTGGATGATTGACTAGCAGGTTGAGCCCGATTTTAAACTAAATAGTCTATTTTTGTACTGTGTACAATGCTTTTAACACTCTGCGACGCTCCTCCACTGCCAGTACACGCACTCCACTCACACTCCCTCTCGAATGCTGAGGCAGTCTCTGTAGAGCTAGCTGAGGAGCAGGACTGATTGCAGCCTGACCAACCACACGACGCCATGCAAATGAGCCTCTTCTTCCTCGCAAGGGCTCTTCTCCTCATGGCGATCATCGAGCAGGCAAATTTAAACTGCAGAATGCAACATTTTTTTTTCAGCTGTCTCCACGGCGGGAGCCCATTTCAGCCATTTAACATAGCCATTTACTCTGCAGTCTCTCAGTTCACTCAGAAAGCATTTCCAATGTCCAGGGCAAAATTTTCCTTTTTGCTACCCCTAGTCTTCCACACTTTCCTTCACAACAATTCATTTTAAAAGCATTTCAAATGTCCAGGGAACAATTTTCCTGTTGATACCCCTAGTCTTCCACACTTTTCTTCACAACAGTTTATTTTTAAAAGCATTTCTAATGTCCAGGGGACAATTTTCCTGTTGCTACCCGTAGTCTTCCACACTTTTCTTCACAACAGTTTATTTTTAAAAGCAGGCAAAAATGCTGTAAATACTTTTGAAGATGCAGGACAAGGGCACACTCTTTGGCTTTACAGCTCCTTGGTAAACAGTTGGCATTTTTAAACCGCAGTACAAGATTTGCAGCACACAGCAACACACTAGGGAAATTGCTTCAGCTTTTTGGGCTACCCACTGCCAGATAACCAAAACACTAGCCCCCCCCAACCGAGCACCTTCCTCCCAGAACAAAATCCCAGCGGTGCCTCCATTTTTGTAACCCCCACACCCCTGCCTTTTTGCCAAAACGACAGGTGGCATACTGTTGTAGCTGACAGCAGTACCTGGTGGGGACCTGGGTTTGGGGAGTATGAGGTTACTCGGCACAGGGGGACCTAGGTTTGACTACTCTGCACAGGGACACCCAAGTAAATCTGAACACAGAGAACAATAACTGTAATGTCCAGAACCAGGAATGGGATTCTTCAGTGTGGCTTTTATTCACAAACTAGCTGAACAAAACAAAGCATAGATGGACCCCCATGGGGCTACATTTCCTGGTAACCAGTTATACTGTTTTCAGGCTCTGGACCCACCAGGCACATAGCCCGGACTTGCACGCAGCTTTCGGTACACAGCCTGACTGGCCCTGCTCCCCCGCCGACCACTTGATCCACGGTCCATTGGAAGAATGAACCAATTATCCTGTCATGGCTCCCCACACCTCTTAGAGTCTGTGACTCCTACTGAGATTTTCCCTTTAGCAACTGCATATCTGGGTACTTCCCTCTTCACTGGTCAAGTGCATGAGGCAAAGTAGCAACCACAGGAGAAATCTGTAGAGGTGGACCTGGTTTCTAAAGATAGGGGGTTCGCCCACCTCCAGCTCCCACAGCACATACCTGGCTATTTCTCTGGGAAAACTGAACCTTTTCTTTTCTGAGCTTCTAAATGTAGATTAAAGGGTAGATGATCTGGGTGCATCTCCTCTACATATTACTTAAATCACACAGCACTCTAGCATTTGACACTACTTTACTTGTTTGGCCCAGTCCTATAGGCTTCCAAAAATGTAGCTCAATCCCTAGATTACCACACGTGTCCCAGGGTGAAGAAAACATTTTGCCCTCTCATGTTAGAGCAGACACTCACCCTTTAGTTGCAGGTGCCCCACAGGCGAATCACAAATTTTCCAACTTCCAAAATAATTGTTGAACTGAGCTAGCAGTTTTTCTTCCTCTTGGCAGAATTAAGGGGAATGCCCCAAGAATCTGCATGGGTATCTTTACATCCCCACCGGAGGGGGGGCTCTGAGACCCAAACAGCGGTCTCCACCACTTGAGCACACCTTCACTTACTGAAGACAAAGCTGGAACTGAACACTTCCCTTTGAAAACTCCCAACGTTCTATCTAACTCCCTCTGCTGCAGATTCAAATGTGGCTTATGCAGCTGCGAAAGTTCTATTGGTGATGTCATCCCTCAGTCTCAGCTGAGACTGAGAACAGAGTGAGACAGTGTGACACCCATTTAACTGGAGTTTCACAAGCTGTCTTCCCTGCCTACCACTAGGTCTTATTGGGATTCTAGTAACCCCGGGTAACAAGGGGGTTACATGTGCTTCTACAATGCATTTAGGTTTTTGTTCCCTGAAAGGTGTGTTTGCATATTACTGCCTTAAAAAATTTATATTCACTGTACATTGCAAAATCGCCATTGTAAAAAGTGTTGTGCTATACTGTGCAACATCCCATAAGCACCTTTAGTTTTCACCAAAACAGCAGAGCACTGTATTCATGAGCTGTTACTTGTTTGCTTTGCTCCATGCTGTATACTGAAATATTTTTTTTATGTTGCAGACTATCCTGCTCTGTATAAATATCAAAAAGCAGGGTATTTGTGTTTTACTGTTGCATGTATAATACTGTTTTATTGTTTGAAAAATAATTCTTAATCATCACTACTTGCTTTTTAATCTAGCTACTGATGTTTGGCTTGGTGCTCCTGGTAGAGATGTGGGGGATGGGGAAGGGAGGAAGGTTGCAAAGATGACCTTACACAAGGTACAAAAATGAGGACTATCAGACGCAAATGTGAATTGGTCATTAGGTGTTGCATCTTAATTGTGTACTCTGTATTGTCAGTGGCTACACAACCACATCAGGCTGATCAACAGATCACAAAACACCTAGCAACAACCTAATGAATTACAAAATTCAGCATTTGCTCCTGACATTGCACGGCACATTCACAGACCAATAGCACACTGTTGTGTGCTATAATGTACAATATCTTTGAAAGAGGCACTGTTTACCACTGTCATTAGAAATAAGAGGGTCCACAATAAATAGTTCTTGGGCAATACAGAGTTGGAAAACATTGAAAACTATAACAATCTTGGCCTACAGTTTAACACAAAAACAAAATATTAATTGTAAGTATAACTGAGGAGTGTAAAATCTAAAGCAATAGAGAAATTAATGGCAGCCTGAACTTTTATTTCAAACATGCTAAGAATGCAATAACTGCTGCACTTAATGTGCATTATGTTAAAGTATGTGGGGGAGTACTTTGTGGTTCAGACATCTGGGGATATGACAGAAAGGTCAAATATTTGGGAACATTACAGAACTGTTTCCTGCATGGAATAATGGGACCTTCTAAGTTTATACCGGGGCACATCTGAGGACAGCAACAGGAACTTGGTTGATCCAAACTGTAGAATAAATAAATACTTTTAAATATTTCTGTAAGATTATTACAATGGGACTTGAAAGAATCCCAAATATGATCATCAAAGAAGTATTGGGATCTGACTTTTGTAAGTTATCCACACGTGGTTAATTTATGGATTTAGGGAAAGTCTAAGCCACTAATTGTATAAATATGCAGTATATTGCTACTCAAGTTGCAACAGGCCAGGGAATAGCAATGGTAGATATGGTGGTCACTTGTTTGAATGTTGGTTCTCAACAGTCAAACCTTATGTGCATCAATAATTCTAGAACATTAAATGAAGTCAAAACATATAAGAACAAATGGGGCTCAAAACATAGAAACATAGAATCTGATAGCAGATAAGGACCACCTGGCCCACATTCTGCCCATTTTTCCCTACACTGCTGCCATGGACTGTGCCTGATCTACAGCTGTTTCTCCCTCTCCCTCTCCCTTCCTTTTCACTATGGTTCTCTTGGGCTTATCCCATGCATTCTTGAACCCCTCCACCTCCACTGGAAGGCTGTTCCAGGAATCCACCAGCCTTTCTGTGAAGTACTTCCTCACATCTCTCCTGAATCTACCCCCTCCAGCTTCATAGTATGTCTCCTTGTTCTTGAGAACCTTTTCTCCTGAAAAATACTTCCCTCCTGTACCTTGTTTACCCCTTTGGAGTATTTAAAGGTCTCTGTCATATCCCCTTCTCCCTCCTCTGTTCCAGGGTGTATATATTGAGGTCCTTTTGTCTGTCCTCATAGGGCTTTTGATGCAGACCCTGCACCATTTTAGTTGCCGTAGTTTGGACTGCCTCCATTCTGTCTATGTCCTTCCACAGATATGGTCTCCAGAACTGGACACAGCACTCTAGGTGGGGTCTTACCAGCGATCTATACACCTCCTTATTTCTGCTGGTGATACCCCTCCCTATGCACCCCAGAATCACACCAGCCCTGCATACTGCCTTGTCCCACTGCCTGGTCACCTTTAGGTCATCTAATATGATTACTCCCAGGCCTCTTTCCTGCTTGGTTGTTGTTGGTACCACTCCACCCATTTTGTACTGTACCCCTGGGTTTCTGTGCCTGAAGTGGATTGTTTTGCACCTTTTTGCCCGGAAACCTAGCTGTCATGCCCTTGACCACTCATCTAGTTTTCTCAGGTCTCTGGTCATCCTTTCCACCCCTGGAATGTCTACTCTATTGCAGATTTTGGTGTCATCTGCAAAGAGGCAGACCTTCCCTTCCAGATCCCCCGCAATACTTATAAAAACATTAAAAAGGACCAGTCCCAGCACTGATCCCTGAGGCACCCCACTGACCACACTCCCTTCCATGGAGTGAACTCCATTTACCACCATCCTCCATCACCTATCCCCTAACCAATTCCATACCCAGATTACCACATGTAGGCCCAGTCCTAAGCTACCCAACTTGCTTGTTAGTCTCCTATGTTAAATGGTGTCAAAAGCCCTACTGACATCTAGGTAGGTCATGTCCACAGCTGCACCCTGATCTAAATCCTTTGTCAGTACTCTAGTTGAGGTTTCACCAGTGAGCTATACAGTGGTAGCACCACCTCTTTCTTTCTGCTGGTGATATCCCTCCCTATGCACACTAGCAACCCACTAGCAATCCCCACTGCTTTGTCAAACAGTGTGGCCACCTTTAGGTCATTGGATATGATTACCCCAGGTCTTTTTCCTGTTTGGTGGCCATTAATATTACACCCCCCCTTTTGTATTCCACGCCTCTGTTTCTGAGCCCAAGTACATGATTTTTCACTTCTTTGCATTGAAACTTAGCTGCCACACCCGTGATCACTCCTCTAGCTTTCTTCGATCTCTAAGCATTTTTTCCACCTCACATGGAGTGTCTACTGTATTGCAGATTTTAGTGTAATCAGAAAAAAAAAGACATGCCTTCCCTTCTAGCCCCTCTGCAATGTCACTAATAAAGACATTAAAGAGAACCAGTCCCAGTACTGATCCTTATGGAACCCAGTTGGTCACCCTCTTCTCCTCAGAGTGAACACCATTCACCACCCTCTGTCTCCTGTCCCCCAATCAATTCCTTACACAATTTACTGCCTTTGGGCCCACACCTAGGCTACCCAGCTTGTTTATGAGTCTGCAGTGTTGAACAGTGTCAAAGGCTTTACTGAAATTTAGCTAGGCCACATCCACTGTTCCACCATGATCTAATTCCTTGGTCACCCAGCCAAAGAAATTTATCGGATTTGTTTGACATGTCCTCCCCCAGTGAATTCTTCCTGGCTTGGATCTTGTAAGCCACTGGATTCAAGATATTCCATAATCTTTTCCTTCAGTAGTGATGCCATTAATTTCCCCACCACCAAAGTTAGGTTGACTGGCCTCTAACTGCCAGCCTCCTCCCTGCTACCACTTTTGTGAAGTGGGACTACATCTACTCTCTTCTAGTTCTCTGGACCCAATCCTGTCTCCAGTGAGTGGTTGAACAGGACTATCAGAGGTTTAGCCAGCACCTCTCTGAGCTCACTCAATATCTTTGGATGCACCTGTCTAGCCCCTACTGCCATTTCCACTTTCAGATCTGCAAATTCCTTCAGGACTCTCTCCTCTGTAAATGGACTAGTGGCCCCATCCCTTCCTTCAGTGCTCCTGGCACTTATTTGTTCTCCTTCACCTTCCCCTTCCTCTGTGAACACTGAACAAAAGTATTTGTTCAGGATGTCTGCTTTTTCCTGGTCCCCCACAGCACACTTCCCTCCTTCCCTCCTAAGCCTTATTATACCTCCCCTGGTCTTTCTCTTTTCTCTTATATACCTGAAAAAATGTCTTGTACCCTTTCTTTACTGACTGAGCTATTTTCTCCTCCATTTGAACCTTTGTGCTCCTAGTTGCTTTCCCTGCCTTTCTCTGTTTGTCCTGATACACCTCACTGTCCTCCTTTCTCTGTGTCTCCATAAACTTCTTGAATGTGAACTTTTTTGCCCTTACCTTCCCTGCCACCTCTTTTAAGAACCATAGCAGTCTTTATTTTCTCTTGCTTTTGCTTACTTGCCTGATGCAGAGGTTTGTTGCCTTCACTATCCCCTCTTTTAGTTTCCCCCACTTTCCCTCAACTTCACCCAAGTCCTCTTCCCCCCGTGCCAGGGCATTCCAGAGGTGTTCCCCCATGTTTTTAAAATTGGTCCTCCTGAAGTCCAAGACCCTCATCTTTGTGAGATTCAGTTATTCCACAGTGCTAATATTGAACCACATGTCCAGTGGTCACTGGTCCCCAAGTGGCCACCCACTGTGATGTCTGCAACACTGTTTCCATTGGTGATTGCAAGGTCCCCCCCCAACAAGTGGGCTATTTTATTAGTTGCCTGAGGAAAGCCCCTTGCACAGAGTCCAGGATGTCCCTGCTCCTAGTTGAAACTGCAGCTGGGATGCTCCAGTCTACATCCGGCATATTGAAGTCCCCTACTAGCAGCAACTCAACCTTATTTGTCCTCTTTTGGATGGCTTCCACCAGAAACTTGTCCAGACTCCCACCACTACCACCATCACCATCACCATGCTGGAGGTCTGTAGATCATGCCAGTGTGAACTGTGGCTCTGTTCCCCATTTCTAGAGTGACCCGCAGTACTTCTTCCCCTCCCTTTGTTTCCCGTGTCTCTGTTGCTTTTATGCTATCCCTCAAGAGTTACTGTACTCCTCCCTTTTTCTTTCCCACCCTATTCTTCCTAAACAGAGTGTAGCCTGGTATGGCTATATCTCATTCATGGTTGCACCATGACTCAGTAAGGACAGCAATGTTCAGGTCATCCTCTACCATAATGGCCTCTAGGTCTGGGATTTTATTTCCCAGACTTTGAGCATTTGCGCACATGGCCTCCCAGATTCTGCTACCACCCTGCTTATCAAACCCCCATTTTCTACTTTGCCTTTTCTCCTTACCCTCTCTGCTCTCATTCCCATCTCTCTTCATGTGTACCAAATTTTTTTTATTAGGTACCCATGGAGATTTCTCATTTTAGTATTCTCCCTATTGACAACTTCAGCTTGTTGGGGGGGGGAGACAGTCTATGTCTCCCTGCTTCCTTCCATCACCGGCTCAGCTAGTTAAAATGCTTGACAATATAACATTTAAAACATTTACTGAGGACTGTGGTTTCCTTCCTGGATGGATGCAGGTCATCTCCCCTGTGTAGGATCTTATCCCTTCGAGAGGCATCACAGTTCCCTATGTAGCCAAACCCCTCCTCTCTGCACCACTCTTTCAGCCATGAGTTGAAGCTCCTGGAGCAGAGTACCCTATCCTCCCCTGTTGTAGATAGGCAGAACCTCAAAAAAAGACACTGAGCATGCTACCTCCCTAAGACCCCTCCCCAACTCCTTGAACTCCTCCTGCACTATCTTAACCTCATCCCTAGGCAGGTCATTAATCTCTACATGGACAATGAGATCCAGCTCTCCTTTCCATCCTGCTGCCCTTGCAGTCTTCAGGATCCATTTCCCATCCTCCCAAGCCATGGTGGCAGGTAGGCATCTAACTTCCCTCTCCCTCTCCCTATTTGTCCCCATATCTATCCCCCCTCACAATGAAGTCCCCAACTAGGAGTTGTTTCCTCCTTCTCTGGGATCCTCTTCCACCCTTCTTGGATTCTACAGTATGAAGGCCCCCCACAACCTTCTTGGTCACTACTATGGATACCTCCATGGGACAGTCCTACCCCACCAGAGTGGCATAGGAATTGTGTAGTGGTACCATATGGGAAATGTGCCTCTAATCCACCTCCCTCACCTTTTCCAAGCCCACCATAGTCCAGCTGCTCCTCCTCCTTGCATTCTTTTAGCTAGTAGTGGCAGGCTTGGTGGTCCTTGTGTGGGGGAAGAGGCCCTCCAAATCCTAGCCAACTCAGCCTGGGGTCTAGCACCCTCCTCCTTCAGCCCAGAGAGGTGCATGCAGTTGAGGCAGCACTGCAGTCTCCAGAAGGTCTCCCTGAAAACTGTCACCACACAGCCACTACACTGCACCACTCCCATGATAATTTCTACTCTGTTATCCCTGAAAATGCTTGGCCCCGTGCATCCTGACCTGGATAGCATTCTAGCTAGCATCTCTCCTCATTGTTCTTTTTCTTAAACAAAAACCCTTTTGTACCCCTACCAAAGATAGGGCATTTCACCCACTCCCAAGTCTAGTCCACACCTGCCTTCCCTTAAAGATGTCCTGTTTCCCTGCTTCCTCCTTGACTGCCTGCTTTACTCACTTGCTGCTGTGGTGCAGAGTATCCAGCTCTCAGCTGCCTTGTGGTCTGACTCTGGTGGGTAGACTCTGATGTCCTTTGTGCATCGGTCCTTCACAGGGGACTGCAGAGGGGTGGGCCACTTGATGGCCTAGTCCTTAAGAAAGTCTCTGCCCACTTCCTGGTTCCCAGACAGTGCCCCAGATTGGCTGCCAGTTGAGGACAGCAAGATTGCTTTCTGGCCAAAAGCTCAGAACTGGAGCTAATCAAAATTGTTCATGCAATACCACCTCTAACAGACACACGCACTATGGCTGATCAACTTGTGGACCATTATCCTAACCTCTTTCAAGGCACTGGCAAGCTTAGAAACTTCCAAGTGTGCCTTTACATCAGTCCTGACATAAAACTTATGAGTCGGCAGCACCTCAGAGTTCCTTTCCACACATGAAAGAAAGGTGAAGCAGAACTCAAGTGCCTTGAGACAGAAGACATAATTGAAGAGGCGATTGACTGACACTCTGGGTCTCACTGATAGTGATGCTCCCAAAACCTACAGACCCTGACAAAGGGAAGATCTGTGTCATTATCAGACAGACCAACACAGTCATTCTACATGAACATCACATCACCCCAACCAAGGGGTGATGCAATCCATGAGTTAAATGGAGCAACAGTATTTTCAAAGTTAGACCTTAAAGCAGGATACCATCATCTGGAGCTGAATCCAGATAGCAGGTAAATCACCACTTTTTCTACCCACATGAGGCTAAGAAGGTACAAGAGACTACATTTGGAATATCATCAACAGCAGAAGTATTTCAGAATGTTATATGTCAAACATTACAAGGCATGTCTGGTGTAAAGAACCTAAGTGATGACATCATTGTGTATGAGACAAATCAGGAAGAATATGATAGAAACCTTATAGCAGTTTTCCAGAGATTAAGGAAAAGTGGTCTCACATTCAATTGCCCTAAATGTGAGTTCAATAAAAGTAGACTAGAAAGCTATGGCTTCATATTTTCAGCCAGTGGAGTATCAGCTTACCCAAAGAAAGTAGAAGCCATCCAGAGAGCCAGCAATCTAAAAGACACTAGTGAAATCTGAAGCCTTCTTGAAATGGCCACATATTGTTCTCATTTCATTCCAAACTTTGCAACAGTGACAGCACCACTGAGAGAACTAACAAGAAATAACACTAAATGGTGTTGGGGCTAGGAACAAGAAACAGTACTAAGGACACTCAAGGAAAGCTTTACAAGTGAAACAACTATGGCATATTTCACCTTACAGAGAGAAACAGAGATAGCTGTTGATGCTAGCCAGGTAGAACTACAGTAGGTGCCATCCTCCTATGAAGAGATAATCCAAAGCAATACCTCATAGCATATGCCAGCAGGTCTCATAGTGATGTTTAAAGGTAATATTCCCAGACTGAGCATGAAGCTCTAGCTGTAGTATGGAGTTGCGAACATTTTCACCTTTACATCTATGGCAATCCATTCACACTGGTCACTGACCACAAACCCCTAGAGCTGATATAAAATAACCTTAGATCCAAACCACCAGCATGTATCAAATGATGGGAACTACAGCTACAGCCTTAGAACTCTTAATACACCCAAATGCTCCACTAGGATGGGTGAGCAGGCATTTGCAGTGTGTCCACCCCAGAGTTATGGAACTCCCTGCCTTCAACTGTGAGGCACTCCACTGCACACTTGATCTTTAAAAATAAGCTCTGTGCCTACCTCCTGGCCTGGTTTGCAGAATGTTGATAGTATCATGTGTACCTGTTGTATTACGGCAGTACTCAGCACACAGTTGTCTTCTGTATGTTGGCAGCTAACGAGTGTGCAGTGAATAAAAGTGCTGAATGCAAGCAATGTTTGTTTTGATTTTCAAAAACAATCAAAGACCAGCAGCTTGAAAGTGTACCCACTTCTAATCCATCATCTTTTCACACTTTGTTATAAAATAATCTTGTCTTCTAAACTTCAGTCCCTTAATGAGGCAAAGGACACAACTCTTATGACCCACTCAATTTTATTCATGTCAGATAAAAATCTTCAAAGCAGTAAAAGTTAAAAGACAGAGCTCATCACACTCAGGACAGTCCACTTACAGCAAGAGCTCACTGAAGCAAATGGTGAAAAGAGAACTTACATTTCACCACGTCACAGCTTGATTTCATCAGAGGTATCAGAGAGAGTCAGTGTGATATGAAACATTGATGTTTGCATGGGGGGGCTACTTTCTTTGTGCACTTTAATAAATAATTGATTTATAGTATCTTAATGCTGGAGTTTTATGGATGTTCAGAAGGGCAGTCATGCTTCTCTTTTGTGGTTTGTATGTGGAGCAACCCATGAAGACAAAGTAGGGTGATACACCAAGAGTGGAGGGGGGTCAAGCCTCTCTTTAAACACTCCACCTTCTCTAGATAACCAATGGACTGGACTGTGGCCAACTTTTCAAATATTGAAGTGCTGAAAAATCAAATGCACGTATGGAGATGGTGAAGGAAATGTACAGAGTATCCTGTATCATGCAGGACTTCTGTCCAAAACATATGCCACCATTAGGGTGTGGAGTCACCGAGCCTACATTCTGGATCATGCTAAGGGGAGGTGATGACAGTTAAAAAGCAACTCTGTATTATAATGAAAATCTTAGAAACTCTAGCCTTACAGCATTTTTGTCTGAACTTTATTGTTCATTTGTTTTTTAGTTTCCCCCTGTTGTTGGTTTACTAAATATTGTAGATAATGGAGTACTTACTCCACCGAGTCTTTCAAAATGTATCTGATTCTCCACTGCTAACCACACAATTGCTGTTTGTGACATCACAGTCTGTTGTCATGGTGAGCACTATTGTGTCATAAACAAAGGGTACAGTGATGTGGAGAGGCAAATGGTTTCACATATTTTATATACAGGCTTTTTAGATGGAGTACCAATATATGCTGTAAACCTTGGAAAGGAACATTGAAAATGAAAAAAATATGTATTCTCTGGTAAATTGTAACAGCTGAAACATCTTATTTATGAAAGCACACACTGAAGTGCAGAGTTGCTCTTTAATCATCAGCATCAATATAATTCTAGCAATGAGGGAAATACTGTTTAAGGATATGCTTATCCTGTACAAGATCGGGCACTTGGCCCATTTCCACATCCCTCGGTAGAGTGTAGCAGTGGTCAAAACATAAGTGCCATAAGGAGTACAGATAATTTCTCTGAGCATACGTTTACCTATTGCTTTCCTATTATTTGTCTCAATAAGCTCATTAACTTTCATCTGAGTTTCGTTAAACTCCTTAGCAATGTCATGCATGTTATAAACAGTAAAACATTCTTCATCAGCCAAGGCATCTACTCCGTACAACAGGGATCTCGTGACATTATCTGCTACATTATTCTCAAAAATTATGTATGCCTTTTTATGGTTTCTAGGTTGACCCTGTTCCAAATGGACATGCCAGATGCAAAGAGGCCTGACACAGTTCCCACCATCCCCTCTAGGCTTTGCTGCCACATAGAGT
The DNA here is from genome assembly GCA_016271365.2 of Neoceratodus forsteri. Classification (NCBI taxonomy): domain Eukaryota; kingdom Metazoa; phylum Chordata; order Ceratodontiformes; family Ceratodontidae; genus Neoceratodus; species Neoceratodus forsteri. Next base: position 649,004,811 of record CM057450.1, on the reverse strand, counting down.
GGAAGAGAGCCATCCCTAGGACATCTGTCTTTCCCTGGTACAGTATCCTAAGCCCTTGCATGCCAGGCAGCAACAACATCTACAAGCAATGAGGTATATAAAAGAGATACATTTGTGTCATTACGTTGGCCAAATTCAGCCATGTTCCATTTAGAAAATTCAACACAATAGGAATGTGCATAAAGTGTACATTGTTTATAAGTGTCCTAGGTATAGATGTGGCTGTTAGACTCTGGTGGTTCCCTAGAGCCAGATGTGGACACAGCTCTGGCTGGCCTTTGGTTTCTTGGTCTCCTGCATACATAACAGTTGGTGTCACAGCAGTTATAGACTCATCTGTCTTAATGTGCACAACGGTTTTAATGGAATAACCACAATTGTAATCACCTTGCTTGATGAATCCAGATTGGTAAATGCCAGCATCATTGGGTGTGGCATTAAGGATCTGGAGGGTAGTGGCGCTGGAAAAAAAAAATTATCCTAGAGGTATACTGTCCCTGCATGTCTCTGCATGCATGTACAATACATTGGGAGTTAATACAAATCCGTCACAAGTCCACCACCACTGTATGAGTCTTGTTGGTGTTGTGCCGACCAGGCCATATGTACCAACTACAAGAGTAGCCTGTCACCGTGATTTAATAGGTCATAGACAGCTGCACTGTTTCTCCTTTATTCCTAATAACCTCATGATGTATGGGTCAATGAATCGATGACCAGAAGCAGTTTCACTTTTGGTAAATAGCAGCTCTGGCTTGCCACCAAATGCAGAGAATTAGCTGGGTGAGGCATGTTCTGAATCTTAAAGAGAAAGCGAAAATAGATGAAGATATCACACATACACACATATTTAGCTCAGCTACCCTTAAATAGTTTGAGCTGGTTCACAAGATGCCACTTATCTAGTGACTTATCCCTATCCAATAGACAGACCTTATATACAGAAGGGCTGAGTTTAGCCACCGTTAAAAGGACCTGCCACTTATTGTCCAAATTATGATCTGGAGCAGCAAAGCATGGTACCATGACCCTCTCAGCAACTTGCCAGTCTGCCTCCTTGACTGCTTTATAACCTCAAATGAAGTTTGTTGAGTGGAAGAAGCAGGATGGCACATAGGACAATGATGAGAAATGGCAACAAAGAATCCCAATTCTTGCCATTGATATTCACGAATTGTAGCACCATTATTTTAATCTGCCTATTGGTGCATTCAAGCTGGTCTGGTGACTGTAGGTGGTATGGTATGTAGAACTTCCATGTTACCTCCAATAATGTAAGAAATTCTTGCATGACCTGTCCTGTAAAATGTGAGCCCTGGTCTGAATCTACAGATTATGGGAGACCCCACCTACAGTTGCCTTAGCAGTGTTGTTCTTAAAAGGGAAGATGTTTATCCATTTAGAGAATAAATCTACCACCACCAGCAGATACTTGTTATTCTGACTGATGGTCAGCAGTGGCCCCACAAGCTCAATTTTCACAGAATTCCAGGGCCCTATCCCTCAATAGGGCAAAAGCTTAGCATTACCCTTATGTGGTATTAGGTCAGTTTGTGAACATGAGAGACAATTATCTACATGATGTTAGACATCCTGAGCATAACCTGGCTACCATCCCACAGTTTTTAATCACAGGGTTGTCTTTCAATGCCTTGACGGCCCCCTGTTGGTGTATCATGTACCTGGTAAATAAACTCATGCCTCAGATGTTCTGGGACCACCTACAGTTCAGCTTCACCATTGTCTTACAACTAGCTTGTGACTGGGGAGACAGAGTTAGGTGGAACATATGCCACTTGAGAGGGTTCTCCTCTGAAACTTGTTACCAGGGAGGAAGTTATGCACCTCTTTTATATGAAGTAGCCGTTTTTTTGTTCAACTTTCATAGTCTACAACTTCAGGAAAAACATTTAAAAAGCAAACATTTAAACATTCTCAAAATGTCCTTCTCTAGATAATGGGATTAAAATTAATTTAGGTATTTTATTATTTAAAGTACTTGCGGGTTTTCTTCCAGATTTCTTTCAGTCACTTTTTCTCAGAAGCATCAATGCTTGGGGACCAGATCCCAAAGCAAATTCGTCTTCAAATGACTGCTTTGCAAAAAAGTACTAGGTCAGAAATCATTGCTTTACTGTGCCGCTTTTTTCTTTAACTCTATTCTAGGTTCATTTTTAATTGTTTTACAGTATGTACTATTCAAAAATGGATTGAAATCCTGGCCTGATACCACAAATGATTGTGCCGCTAATTCTTTGTAAATGAATGTTACAGTAGAGTGTTTCTAATGTCCAGTTTTATTAGTTGTTGTAAATTGTTGTATGTATTATTCAATTTGTCTTTTTATGTAAAACATGATACTTGTGAAAATGGGCAGCAATGCTCATCTCATTTTCAAGTATAAAAAAATTAAAAATGAAATGAAAGAGCAGTAAAACATCACATAATACAGTATTTTTGAAAAGCAGTTTAAAAATCACATGATACAGTTCACAATTCACAATTTACAATACCACCCGTGCTAACAGTGCAATACCAAAAATAATATATTTCTCCAAACTTGTGCAATATTCTATATTAAAATAGGCATTGTATACATCTCCTACTATGCATAGAATTTATCAAAATACATGTCAACAGTGTAGCAACCCCTTTAGGATTGACTTCGGCTGTTTCTGAGGCCCTCAGGTCTTCCCTTGGCACACCATGAGGGGGCTGTCCCCTAGGTTCTTTGGCAGACAAGTGGTACTGGAACAACAGGTGCATGTGGTGCCTCCACCTGGGGTAGCTATAGGTATACCTGTAGATAAATTGCAGTTATAGTAACTGCCCCCACTCTACCATCCCCACACAGCAATTCCCACTTTTCACATTAAGTTGCAGTACCAGAATGAACCATTAACAATGAACACTTTTTATTTTGGGGAGAGGGGAGAAAAGGGAGAAAAAAAGTATAACAACATTAGCAACTGTTGCAACACTTTGACCCCACACAATCCCCACCTCCCACCTATGGGTGCCCCCGACTTCCCAATGGCAGCTTCCCCCAAAGTCTATATAAAGTCCCTTGGGTGGGTACCACACCACTGTGTAGAAGATGCTGGGACTCTTTCATTGGGGCCCAAATAACTTTAATCAGTAGAAACAGATATCAAACTTTCATTTTTTTTCCTGGGCATAGCTTTAAGCTTAGCACAATCCTGCTCAGGAATTAACCCCCTTAATCTTTCCCTGACTAGCTAGCCAGCTAGCTAAATAAAGACTGCCCAAAGCCATAGCCCAGGGTACTTACAGTTCGGTAGTTCAAGATGGGTGACAGAAACTTTATTCACAGTACCGTTCTGGTTTTCAGGAGTTGTTTCAATACAGCAACAGTTACCTGAAGAAACAAAGAATGCTGGTCTTCACCTGCCAGGCCTTTCCAGTCTTTGATCCCCAGGGCCTTTGTATGCAGTGCTTACCTGGCAGGCCTCTCGATGTTTTCCTCTTCGGTGGTCTCCCCTTCAGACTGGGTACAGGAGTAGGCTGTTGGTTACCCAGACTGATGCTTGGTGCACACTTTTCTCTGTTGCAGTTACTGTGGGGCTAGGCTGCTACCTTTACAGTTTCTGCTTTTCACTGCCAAACTCCACTGGCTCTTTCTGCACTGCAGGGCAGTCATTTCTCTGTCTCTGGCAGCAGATCTCAACAGTTTCTCACTCCAGTTGCAGAGTCCAACTTTCTTGCACACTGCCACAAGTTCTAATCTCAGCAGCAGTCTTCCATTCTCACCAACAAATTCACTCAGCTGCAGGTTCAAATCTCATCAGCAGCTTTCAGCCCTCAGCAACAATGTCACTCATCCACAGGTTTAAATCTCTTCCTGGGAACTTATGACACAGTCCAGTTCCCTTCCCAGGATCTATGATCTTTTCCAGGTGTTCTGCAGCTTGTCCAATACTGTGACCAGACAGAACTTTGGCAAAAAGGTAGGACTTCCATGCTAGTATGCCCACTTCAGCCTGTCTCCTCTTGCAGTCTCTGGCTGCACACTCAGGAATCCTCTTTCAAGTACAAGTTCAAGTTCAAGTTTATTGCAGGAAAACTCCATTGAGCAAGCTTTCAGCAGGTAAACAGACCCTTAAATCCCTTTTCAAGTCCCCTTGTCTGATTGGCTGCAGATGATGTCAGACTGAACAAATTAATATTAATTTGGCACACATGATGCCCTATTGGCCCTTCATTTGGGTGCCAAGAACTGTCCCTCCTTTTACTCCAAGAAGTCACTTTCTTAGTCCCAAGAGCTCTCTGCAGATCCCTGGCTCCTAACTGGCTGTAGCAGGGGCAAAGGTGAGAATTATGGGCTTTCCAGTCCAAATGCAGCCCAAGCACAGTCACAACTTTTAAAGCCACACAACCTAATTTAATTGATCCCCTTCCCAGTTCTGTAGCATCCTGTCTGCTTTATTGTCTGGTTGCACAGTTTTTCATCAAAACAGTTCTCCCTGTCTGTTGCTACTGCTGATTTGCAGTGTCCCATAGGCAGCAGGCAGGCTCATTAGTATTCATTAATCTGCCTCATTAATATTTATGACATGCCCCAAAGTGCCATTGTCACTTTAAATAAACATTTTTTGGACTTTTCAGGGACCTCATCTGTGTCTCCAGACCCTGATTTGCTAAATATGTGGTCCCTGAGCACCGAAGATGCTGTAGTTAAGCCACAGCGGTGGTGAGCAAATGAACAAATGCAACTGCACATGTGCAGAGTGCTGTCTCACCCATTCACAGTGTGGCAGTTCTGCAGTTCAGCGGCTTTATGCTTCTGGCCCCATTCACACAAGAAAACAGGTCAGGGGCTGATGGAGAGTCAGGAGCTCAAAGGAACCTGGGAATGTGGCAGTGAGATGCAGGGACAACCAGGAGGCACATAAGGTGAGCCCAAAGCATTTGGAAGGCTTACAACAGGTACCAATGTCATGACCCTAATGGGATCAGAAAGAATCCCTACATAATATATGGGAATTAAATGAATATACAATTTGACATATCCCCATGCAGCACTGGGATTCTTTCAATCAAACTAATCTTTTGTATTAGAGCATAAAAGTTCATTACAAAACGTTAAAAATCTAAGTGCAATGCAACTTAAATCAGTACCACAAGACAGGTATAAGGATAATAACAACTATATCTAGTCTAATACTATATATACATATATTATACTGACACTAAGGGACACAGAGTCTTGAATGCAACTGTGTGGCAGTAAAAATTAGTCAGAAGACACTAAGAAGCCATTCCCTTCCAATTCATGATACATGCTCATCTATACTTTCTTGACTAACTGTGTTAACTGTCAGGAAGTAGTTTGCTAATCTTTTCATAGTCCAATTATTCTCAGTGTGCAGTAGAATTGCTGTAAGGGCAAATTTGTCCAGATCGTTTCAGTTCTCGAGAGATGGCCCTAACCAATATGCCCTAGTCCTTTCGTACCAGGGACAAATCCATAGAACATGGATTAGGTCCTTCTTGCCAGCAACTGAGCAAAAGCAGTTCTGCCAGTGAGAGCAGTTTTATTGCATCTAGATGTAAGTATGTTGCTGTCAAACAACTCAAATTTATTCTTGGTAAATATCCTTAAAGGTGAATCATTAAAAACGTCCATGCAGTATTTGAAGCCAAATTTGCAATTATTATTTGGGAACAACAGGGAGAGTCTGGATTATGATATACTTTCTGGATCAGACTTGACCCAGTAATTATTAATTTTTAATTTGATATATCTTTTGTATTTCAAACTGAGGGTTATGTTTTTCTCAAGATATCTATTCAAGATTAGCAAATTGTACTTCTTCAATTTATACATATCTTTGTACCAGCTTGATTCTTTGTGGCCTGATTAAAGTCAACTCTTTTTTTTTCCATGAAACATTTCTGTGGCATCCAATCTTGTGACATTCTAGACAACTGCAGCCAACGGTTAATCTTTCTCCAATCTATGACTGTGTTAATATTCTCTAAGCCCAGCTCAGATCTAATATAGATACTGGGTAAGAGTGACCTATTCCTAATGTTGTCCTCAAAAGCTTATATACTGGTACAGTAAGTTTGTCTCTGTCTTTGAGATCCCAGCTCTCTCTAGCCCATAAAGCAATTGTGCAAAGTACTTAGCTTTGATTACTTCAAGCAAGGGTTTTATGGACAGTCCCCCATAAACATAATTGAAATTTCTGAGACTAAGGACCATTTTCTTCATGCTCTCAATGGTTCTGGTAACATGTTTTGACCAGGATCCATATGAGGCAAAAATCAAGCCCAAGTACACATAACTGCTAACAAGCTCTAGTCTGTGATTAACAATAGCCTAATGACCTTTATCTTTGTTTTGGCCAATGATCATAACTTCTGATTTAGTATCTATTATTTTTAATTTTAGTTCTTTTACTGTTATATCCAACAGATCTGATTTTTTAAAGGTCTGTTTTGGATAGAGCTAGCAAAATCAGATTGTCAGCAAAGGCCAATGCTGGGCATAAGCAATCATTTATTTTGTGGGAATCTGATACAAGGTTTTCAAAGTCTCTTAGCAACTGGCCAATATAGAAACAAAACGAGGTAGGGGCCAGGATGCATCCCTGCCTCACTCCAATGTTTGTAGGAATAATGTTAAAGAGTTGACCTCTGGCTTTTAGTCTGAGCCCAGTTGTTCTTGTGTAAGTTGTATATCATTTAAACCAACAGGGGCTCAATACTTCGGTTTAGCATAATAGACCACAAGATACTCCTGGAAATTGTATCAAACACTGAGGAAATATCTACAAAAAACCCCATATAGATTCTGTTTCCTCAGGTAGACATATTTTTCAATTAAATGATGTAGGACGAAGCAATTATCCGTGGTAGAATAGCCACTCCTAAAATCAGCTTGTAATCCACTGAGCCCACCTGTTATGACAATCTGATGCTTCTGTCTTCCTAGCATAATTTTGGAAAACATTTTCAAGTTCATGTCCAGTAAGCTAATAGGTCTGTACACAGCTGGATCAGCTATATTGCCTTTTTTGTGGATTGGAATTATTTCAGCTCCCCTCCAGGAAGATGGAACGTAGTCTTCCATAATGCATTTATTAAAGATCAATAGAGGTTTACACCACAATGGGGTGTTACAGATGTATACCTCAGCTGGAATTTTGTCTGGTCAGGGGCTTTCATTGGTAAGAGATGTAATTGCTATATAAACCTCTTTTCTATCAATGAGGAAATCCACTCCTATCCCTTGCATGACTTTCTAAGGGATTAACATTTACAGCACCAGGATCAAAGAAGATACCCATGAACAGTTTTACCCACTGACTTTCAAATATATATGTGTCTATACTTGGTACTCTCTATAGAAACAAAGATGCCCATTCCGGTGCTCCAGTGCAGTGGTTGGATTTCCGCTTGTGACTCTGGCAACTCGGGTTCGGGGATGGACCTGAATCATCGGAGGGCCAGCTGGGGAAAGAAGGATAGAGCATCCCTTGGATGGCTCTCCTTCTCCAGGGGGAGGGTGGGGAAGTATCCGGCGCACTGAGGACTCCTTGTGGAGGATGGGAGATACTCACGCTCTGGTGCTCATTCCATGGGAGGTAGGGTGGATGCATGCATCATTACACATCCCCATCTCCAAGAAAAACAGGAAAAAGGAGAAGGCGGGTGGAGGCCACTGTCTCAGTGAAGCCCTCCTCAGGGCTTTGATTAGCCATCATCGCCACTCCCCTGACCAGTCATTAGTTCTGCAGCACAGATTGGGGACCGTTGACATGGCCCCACCTTCTGGGGGGTAAGCCAGAGGTAACTTGGGGAGTCAGCTGCAAATAGATAACAGTGGGAGTCCCAGGGGCTGTGACCAGAGCTTAGGACTGACAGTGGCCCTGCCAGAAAAAATAGAGAATTAAAAAAAAATAAAGAAACAAAGATGCCGTCTTCCTCCCTGATCACCAGGTACTCCTCTCTAAAACAATTCTACATCTTTTTGATTACACAGACGTTGTTTATGGGGCTGCTTCAGACTTCTACCTTTCTAGATTCAATGTTCTTTTTAATGCATTCTGTCATTTTAGCTTGAACGTTCCCTTTAGGACTCACCATTGTGTCCTTTACTCCTTACTATTTCTCCGCCCTTCTTATCTTCTTGCTGTTGCCACCAGACTTCCATCATCTCTGTAGAATTCTGGTTACAGCATGCTTCTCTCCTACCTCACCCCCCTGTTATCCCCCTCCACCCTCATTGCCTATTTCCTCTGTTCACATGATCCTCATTCTTTCGCCATTCCCTGACCCCACTTGAACTCAGGTATGGCCGCCTTCTTCTTCCCTCATCTATGGAATTCCCTTCCCTCCCCTGTCCACTCACTTCTCATGTTAAACCTCATTAAACGTTCTCTCTACTCCACCCACATTCCTTCTGCTCCTGCCATCCTCCTGATTAAACCTCTTGCACTTGCTAATCATGGCTAACTTTAGTTTGTCTTGTTGATCCTCAAATCTCCCTGTCTGCCTTTTGCTCCAAATCCCCCTCATGCTCTTTTCTCTCCTGTGTCTGCCTTGTGTTCACCCCTTGTATTTCCTCCTGTATTGTTTAAATTATGTTTAATTTTCAATTTATATTTTGTTACAATACACTGTTTAAAATCAAGTTATTTTAGAAAAAAGCTGTCTTCTGATATTTTTGCTAGTTTTTGTTACCTTTGATGACTTTCAGTTTATTTCAAGCTTGTATTTTTGTATCCTCAGGCTAAATAGCCCCTCAGGCACCTTTGTAACCAGCCTGACTTACTGTTACACTGTAACATTGTTCCTGTCTTTTACTCATGCTATTGTAGGAAACAAAAATGTTGTTGCACTCAGGTCAGAGGATGGTGGGTGCCAGGTAGGATAGCCAGTCCAAATAGTCACAAGTAAAGAACACCAGCACTCCAGAAGTCAGCTTATCCACCAGGTATCAGGTTTATTACCAAAAGTATCCACTTGCCAAGAAGGTAACAGAAAGAACAAACCCCTAGTGCCTCGACCGTTAGGTCTTCCAGGGGGTATGATTCAATACTAGCTTTTTTCTCCTTGTAGATGCATAGCTGTATTCAATTAAACAAATAAACTAAAACTTGTATTATTGCTCATATACAGAGCTTAAAAAACAAAATCAGCACATAATAAAAAAGTTCTCTAAACATTCAAATTAGTGCTGATTGAAAATGAAAAGAAAAGAAAACAAAAAGCATAAGAGAAAAGGAGCATGTCTGTGAGTGCAAAACAACATTAAGTGGCATTATATTCCATTTCAAAGTCTTTTTTGGAAAAATAGTATTAATTTCCAATTTATGTTTAAATGCAACAGAATACCCAATAAACACACCTTAAAGAAGAAGAATTAGCCAAAGAGTCTCTAAACAATGTGTGGGTAAAGATAATTATAGATTAAACTCTAATACAGATATTAAAATATTATCTAGTACATGTATATTCCTAATATGGTATAGATAAGTCTACATGTATACTGGTGGCTGTGGCTACTTCAATCAAAGTTCTTTATGATTATTTCTCATAAGAATGCTCCTGTAATGTCTAGAGCATCATTATTTTATTTATAATTTAAACATTAATATAGGAATCAATAGAAGGTCATTGCTAAGTGCAAAAGGTCAATGTTAACTATATTTTGTTAAATCTTTTTAAGAATATTTTTCTTCTTCATATTCAAATCTTTACTTAAAAAAATAAAATAAATAGAGCACAGTGCAAGGAGCCCATAAATATTAATTGAAGCAAACCATAGTCATCTCATACAGCAAGATCTTCACATTTAAATTTCAAGTCTGTCAGAGGGTGCACTGCGGCCGTTCGAGCATGACGAAATGCCCATCAAGCCATATGCAAACTTTTTACAACCTAAAAGAAAAAGGAAAACAGATAGATAGATATTATAAAAATTATGTCTTCATCGAATAAACACAACAAAGTGATAAGGAATGCAGATAGCTTGAGAGCTCATGGATTTATTGTGATGCTATTTAATCTATGTATGTTGTTAGTATAATACAGGCATATAGGTGACTGTGGATCCTTTAATCAATCAATATTCTCAAAGATTGATCTCCCCTATTATATTCAAGGCATCATTGTTATGTCCATGATTTGTTTAGTATTGCAATTAGCAGGAGGTCACTGCCAAGTGCAAAAGGTCAGCATTAAATATATGTTCTTCAAAGGGAACTTTTTAAATAAATTATTCTCCAACATTATCAAATATTTATTTAAAAGTATAATCCAAATAAAGTACATGACAAAAAGTTATAACCATTAATCTTATCAAACCACTGTCACCTTATACAGCAGGATCTGCACATTTTAATTTTTAGATCTGTTAGAATACATGCTGCTGCCATTCAAGCATGATGATATCGAAATTCTCATCAAGCTGTATAGTGAATATTCTACTGCCTAAAAAGAAAAGAGCAGTAAGGTTTACAAATAAAGAACAAGCATTAATAATAAGTATACCTATATAGAGTAATGTTTTTCAGGATCTCATTTACTCAACTACATAGATTATCTGTAAATGTCTAATGTAAAAAAGAAGAAACCATTATTTATTTATATATACACTGAGCTCAAACTCTTCTTTCAAACCATATGGGCTAAGGGAATGCAGATTGTAAATCCATCTTGTTACTTTTTGCATTAAAGTTATTAGTCTGTCTCCCCCACAAATAAAGACAGGGACACTTTCTAATGCAATAAATTTAAAACCTCTAGGGTTCAAATCATGTGCTACCACAAAGTGTGCACTAATTGCATTGTCTAAGTTGTGATTATGTATGGCACATGTGTGTTCCTGAATTCGAGTTTTCAGAAAACAGGTGGTCATCCCTACATATTGTAAGCCACAAGGGCACCATACCACATAAACAACAAAAGTACTTCTACATGTTAGGAATTGGGAGATATGTTTAGTGATGTCAAACCTAAGTGGATGTATATATATATATATATATATATATATATATATATATCCTCGCTAGCATACTCACAAACATTACAGAAACCACATTTATGAAAGCCCTTTGGGTGAATAGGCAGTCCTGTTTTATTGACCAATTTGGGTTTGTAATGGCTAATGGTCAAAAAGATCTGCCAATGAATTTCCTTTGCAGAAAGTTACCCTGGGTGATTCACCCACACATTCACATAAATCAGGGTCTGATGTCAAAACTGGCCAATATTTATAAATATTGCTGCCCACTCATCCAGAGGCTGGTGTGTAGTCCAAAACCTCTGTGACAGGGTTTTCACTAAAATATATTTTTTTCTTATTTTTTGGTATCAATAATGTAGTTCTGTCTAGTTTTTTGACTTTATTTCAGACATCCATTAACCCTTTCACTGACAGGGGTATTTTACACTCCTGGGCCAGGCAATTTATGTTATTTTTGCACAATATTACATAAAATTAAAATATCACTATGTTCCCTTCAAGGAAAAGTAGGGAAACCATGGATGTTTTTTTATTGTTAGACTCTGAGCTTTTTATAGGTAGTAAGGTTTTGTCAATATCAGGTCATGTGGCCATGAAACACTGCCTGAAATGTATATAAAATGCTATTTTTACTCAAAAATGTTGCAGAAAACATCCCAGAAAACATATTATTTAACTGAGAATTATGGAAAACTATATGGTGCTGAACTTCTCAGTGTCTGTGCTATATACTCTCCAAAAATCTTTTTTATAGGCAGAAACATATTATAGCGGTAGTACTCTATTTAATTTCTACTTGAAGTGCCTTAAATTCTAATTTCATGCACATCATTGCTTCTTTTGCTTGTAGAGACCAAGAGCTTCATGTTATTTTAGGAAAAGTATATATTTTTTGAAACTACACAAAATACTGTTTGTAAACATGGGTAGCATAGCCCACTACTCAAATATATATTACACATTATTATTCTTTATATGTCTTGCAAAAATCAAAAATAATTTAAATTCACAGAATTTTCATGTTCTAACAAAGTAAATGCAAATGTAACATAAGAGGCAGGTATATAAATATCCCATTTTTGGATTCTGTGGAGAGCACTGGTTACATCGGTACCTAATTTATGTACCTTTACCAAAGAAGTCTAGCAGAAATAAGCCCTATACACACAGGTTGCTAAGTGCATTTTAAAGTGGAAATTTGTTTGTCCATAACAGTAAATGCCTGGCATTGCTTCTCTGGCCTGTAGACATTCAGGACACCTTGTCACCATATAAAAAGTATATATTTTATGAATCTGCACAAGATACAGTTTTTAAAAATGTATGACACTGCCCGCTATCCAAATGTTTGCTACCCATAATCCTCCTTTGCATTTGGTGGATCTATGCAAAATGATGGAAATTCACATAGTTTTCACACTTTAACAAACCAATTGTCTATGTCAGATTGGATGGAGGTACACAAACTCCACGTTTGTGGATTCCACTAAGAGTACTGGTTATAATGATACCATATTTATGTACCTTCACCACAAAGATTTGTCTGAAATAGGCTCAAAATCTATAGAGTGCTATGTGTATTTTAAATGGGAAAATATATGCCCACAGTGAAAAATGCACAACATTGATTCTTTGGCCTGTAGACACTCAGGACACCGTGGTATCATAGAAAAAGTATATATTTTCTGAAACTGCACAACATACTGTTTCTAAAAATGTATGACATTGCCTGCTGTCCAAATATTTGCTACCCATAATTGTCCTTTGCATTTGGTCAAACTACACAAAATGATGAACATTTGCATAGTTTTCACAATTTAACGAACCAAATGTCTCTGTAAAATAGTATGGAGGTACACAAAAAACAAATTTGAGGATTCTGCTGAAAGTACCGGTTACAATGATACCACATTTATGTACCTTTACCACAAATATTTGGTTTAAATAGGCTTGAAACCTATAGGGTGATATGTTGTATTTTAAGGGGGGAAATGTTGGCCCACAGCGAAAAATGCATAGCATTGCTTCTCTGGCCTGTAAACATTCAGGAAGCCATGGTATCATAGAAAAAGTATACATTTTCTGAACCTGCATAAGATACTGTTTTTAAAAATGTATGACATGGCCTGCTATCCAAATGTTTGCTACCCATAATCCTCCTTTACATTTGGTAGAACTATGCAAAAGGATGGAAATTTGAAATGTTTTCACTGTTTAACAAACCAAATGTCTATGCAAAATAGGATGGAGGTACAAAAATACCACATTTGTGGATTCTGCTGGAAGGACCAGTTACAATGATATCACATTTATGTACCTTTACCACAAAGATTTGGGTTAAATAAGCTTGAAACCTATATGATGCTATGCATATTTTAAAGGGGAAAATTTAGGCCCACACTGAAAAAACACATAGCATTGCTTCTCTGGGCTGAAGACATTCAGAACACCATGGTACCATAGAAAAAGTGTATCTTTTCTGAAACTGCATAAGATACTGTTTTTAAAAATGTATGAAATTGCCCACTATTCAAATGTTTGCCACCCATAATCCTACTTTACATTTTGTAGAGCTATCCAAAACAATGGAAATTCACAATGTTTTCACAGTTTAACAAACCAAATGTCTACATAAAATAGGACAGAGGTACATAAATATCACATTTGTGGATTCTGCTGAGAGTGCCGGTTACAATGTTCCACATTTGTGTACCTTTACCACAAAGATTTGGTGGAAATAAGCTCAAAACCTATATAATGCTAAGAACATTTCAAAGAGGGACCACTTTTGCCCACTGTGGAAAACACACAGCACTGATTCTCTGGCTTGTAGACATTCAGGACACCATGGTATCATACAAAAAGTATATATTTTCTGAAACTGCATAAGATACTGCTTTTAAAAATGTATGAAAGTGCCCACTATTCAAATGTTTGATACCCATAATCCTCCTTTCCATTTGGTAGAACTATGGAAAATGATGGAAATTCACCTAATTTTCACAATTTAGCAAACCAAATGTCTATGTAAAATAGGATGGAGGTACCCAAATATCACAATTGTGGATTCTGCTGAGAGTACCGGTTACAGTGATGCCACATTTATCTACCTTTACCACAAAGATTTGGTGGAAATGGGCTCAAAACCTATATAGCGCTAAGAACATTTCAAAGGGGGAAATTTTGGCCCACTATGGAAAATACACAACATTGGTTCTCTGGCTTGTAGACATTCAGGACAGCATGGTATTATAGAAAATGTATATATTCTCTGAAACTGCACAAGATACTGTTTTTAACAATGTGTGACATTGCCTGTTGTCCAAATGTTTGCTACCCATAATCCTCCTTTACATTTGGTAGACATATGCAAAAGTATGGAAATTTTCATCATTTTCACAGTTTAGCAAACCAAATATCTATGTAACATAGGATGGAGGTATACAAACACCACATTTGTGGGTTCTGCTTAGAGTACTGGTTACAATGATGTCACATTTATGTATCCTTACCACAAAGATTTGGTTGAAATAGACTTGAAACCTATAAGGTGCTATGTATATTTTAAAGGAGAAAATGTAGACCCACCATAGAAAGTCTACAGCATTGATCTCAGGACACCATGATATCACAGGAAAAGTATATATTTTCTGAAACTGCACAAAATGCTGGTTTTAAAAATGTATGACATTGCCTGCTGTCCAAATGTTTGCTATCCATAATCCTCCTTTACATTTGGTAGAACTATGCAAAATGATAGAAATTCAGATCATTTTCACAGTTTAGCAAACCAAATATCTATGTAACATAGGATGGAGGTACACAAACACCACATTTCTGGATACTGCTTAGAGTACTGGCTACAATGATACCACATTTATATACCTTCACCACAAACGTTTGGTTGAAATAGGCTTGAAACCTATAGGGTGCGATGTATATTTCAAAAGAGAAAACAGGCCCACAATGGAAAATCCACAGCATTGATCTCGGGACACCAGGATACCATAAGAAAAGTATATCTTTTCTGAAATGCAATAAAATACTTGTTGTAATCATTGGTAAGACTGCTTGTTACCAAAGTATGTGCTACCCATAATCCTCCTCTACATTTAGTACAACTATAAAAAAGAATGAAATTTTGCATAATTCTGTCATTTCAGCAAGTTAAGTAGGATGCTGGTATAGGAAAACTTTTTTTTTATTCTCAAGAGGGTACTGCTTAATGTGGTATTAAATTTATGTTTCTTTACCAGAGTCTGGCAAATGTAAGCCCAACACACAGGCTGCTGAATGCATTTCAGATCCATTGAATGTACAGTGTTAGCAGGTTTGGAGCATTTTGTACCAAGGGTCCTTTGGTAGAGGTGTAAGTTTGTGGTACCAACACAGTTAGTACTCCCCAAAGAAGCCCAATATTGTAGAAGTTTGTACTTGATAAATGAGACAGCCAAATAATTAGGTAGAAAAGGGGCCAAAATATTGCATTTTATTTAGTATTTTTAGCTGTGGAGCTTAATTCACTAGAAGATTATAGATAGTGAACATGTGGGTAGGATACTTTCTCAGACATCCTTAAAATCTTTATTTTGTAATCCTTGAAGCAATATATATTGTTCCCTAGGTAATACAATGCATTGAAGTTTTCTGGAGGTGGGAAATGCAGGCAGGGAAGGAGGGGCTGCATGACAAAGGTTTCTATAAAAGCATATTGTAATAGGCAGGTCTGGACAGAATGCCATGGTTAGATTGCATGTTTCACATTTGCATTACCAAAATACTCTGGCAGAATCAGAAATAAAGTGAGTTTGCCCATACAGTGTAAAATATAATTATATCCTAAAGGCCCTTGAATAAAGGGCTGATAATATAGCCTAGTGGTTAATCTAATGAGCCGTAATCAAGTTTGGTACAGCGCTGGGTTTGATTCTCACCACCTCCACTTGCATACTATGTGACCCTGAGCAAGTCACTTAACATCCCCAGTGTTTCCAGGTTGTCCCTACAAACAGGCATTGTGCTTCGTGGGCCTTACTTGGTTACCAACAGAGTAAAAACAACAGTTTGTGGGTGTTTAGATAAGAAAATAACTTCTTCCAAAATGTTTTTAACCTAATAACTGCTTTGGCCTCATTGTCCTATTCAAGATGAATTTTTACACCCATTCCAGTAAATGAGCTTGGTGTGGTATTTCTCAAAACAGTTCTCCAGGCACAGCCCTGGCTCTGTGGGACAGTGTGGACAGTAATATCTTGAGTCACTCCTAAAGCCTTTTTTGTAGCAGACTCTACATCTCCTCTGGGGCCTAGCCTTCCTTTCAGTAGGTGGCAATGTTCTGCAGAAATGTCTTTCAGTTAGTCTGGCTACACCCTCATTTCTTTCTATTTCTGGTATTTCTGCTGAATCAAATAGAGGACTTGAAATGACATCTGTTTGGAAATCTAGGAAGGATTTTAAATGACCAGATGACTTTGCCCAGTACAAAATAAAAGCATTATACATAGCAAGCTGAAACAGGTGAATAGCTAATTTCTTATACCATGCCATTGTTTTTCGAGTGGCATCATAGGGCTCAAGCATCTGATCTGTTTTGTCCACACCTCCCATATGTTTGTTATAATCTAGGACACACTGAGGCTTGCTTATTAATTTGTCCTGACCATGAACTGGAACTGCTGCTGTGGATTCATCATGAATTGTACTAAGGAGATACTCATCTTTTTTATCTGTGAATTTTACAGCCAGTAGTTCATCACAACGGAGAGCACTGGTCTCACCACGTTTTTGCTTTCTGGCTACCAACTCTTTGGGAAAACGTTGCCTGTTAGGTCTGATGGTGCCACAAGCTACTGTATCAAACTGATACAGAATATTAAACAGAGGAATCCCAGTATAGAAATTATCAACATACAGGTTGTAGCCAGAGCCTAGCAAGGGAAGAATTAGGTCCCACACAATTTTCTCATTTGTGCTTAGACATGGGGGGCAGCCTGCAACATCCTGTGTGGCATCCTTTCCTGTGTAGATTCTGAAACGGTATGTGTACCCAGTGGAACTTTCACAAAGTTTGTACAATTTAATTCCATATCGGGCACGTTTCAGAGGAAGGTACTGTTTAAATATTATTCTACCTTTGAAAAGCAGAAGAGACTCATCCACTGAAATGTTTTGGGATGGGGTGTACACCTCAGAAAACATTTTAAAAAGTTGATTAATAATAGGCCGTAATTTAAAAAGCCTATCATTCTCTAGATGGTCCCTTGGCAAAGCCTTAGTGTTGTCATTGTAGTGCATAAATCTCAGTAGAAGCTGAAATCTGTTCCTGTTCATTATAGCTGGAAATAGAGGGGTAGAATGAGCAGGGTGGGTGGACCAGTACATGCTGATGGTGGGCTTTTTCACAATCCCCATTAAAAATGTCAAACCCCAGAACCTTTTCATTTCCTCTAAGTTTGTGGGAGTCCATTGGCGAGCCCTTGCATGGGGTTTTAGCTTGCCCCATGCTGAGCTAAACACTGATCTGCATATAAATTAGTTTGAGTCACTATGTGAGAAAGTATTTCATCACTAAAAAATAAGAGAAAATATTCTAGGGGGGTAAGTTCCTTTGTGTCAGCCTGGACACCTGCATTCTCAGTAAATGGTGCAACACATGGTTTTTCCATATTTGGGGGATTCCATTGGTAAACTGGAGTATAACCACTGTAGTGCCTGCTATGGCCTGTACCTAGCACTGGGGCAGTAGTTTCAGACTCAGGCATTGCCAAGGGATCAGCTTTTTCTGAGAAAGTGGCACTGCAGGTGTCAGGTTCAAACAGTGCATTATGCTCAAGTTGAGTGTCTCCCTCAGGTAAGATGCAGGACTTGGGCAGAGTGTCAGGCTCAGGCAGTGTGTCAGACTCAGGCAGTATGTCAGGCTCAGGCAGTATGTCAGGCTCCGGCAGTATGTTAGGCTTCAGCAACACATCAGGCTCTGGCAACATGTCAGGCTCGGACAGAGTGTCAGGCTCAGGTAATGCGTCAGACTCGGTTAGAGTATCAGGCTCAGGTAACATGTCAGGCTCAGGCAATGTGTCAGATTTAGGCAGGGCATCAGGCTCAAGTGGGGAGTCATATGCAGGCAGAGAATAAGGCTTGTCCAGGGGGTCATGCTCAAGCAGGGTATCTGCTCTGGGCAGAGTTTCAGGCTTGGGTAGTGTACTAGTGTCAGACAACTGCTTGCACTTTAGCTTACGCCTTTTGGGTTGAGATTCTTGCCTAGGCTGGGGCTCTGATTCTTGCTAAGGCAGATGTTTGCACTTTTTTTTGTGCTTTTTGCATTTACCCTCATCCTGTGTTGTAGGCACCATAACATGAGTAAATGGCAGGTGCTTCTGCTTACATTTATGCTTCATGTGACTTCTCTGTGCCTGCACTGTGGCATCCGGCTCCATCAAAGGCACACAAGGGGCCTCTTTCTGGGGAAATATCTCAGGCTCTGGTATCTGCACAGGCTTAGGCAGATCCCCATGCTTCTTCTGCTTTTTATGTTTGGATACTTGCTTGGGCTGTGAATTCTGCTTTTTCTGTTTATGCTTTGGCTGGTGCTCGCTGGTGGGCACACATGTGCGCTTGCATCCACATGGGGACTTCAACTTGATCTTAGGACTGTACAGACTACCCTTGTCGGCATCACTCGATATGGTATCATCAGTAGGAGTACTGCTTGGACAGTAGTCACTCCCAGACTCTGGATCAATAAAATAATCCAACTCTGAATCAGAGCTGATAATATATTTTACGATCTCCTCTGCAGTGTATTTCTTTGGCATGATTAGCAGCCAGTAAGTCTTAGTGGCAGAGATACTCTCTCTACCCCCCTCTCCTGTATTGTAAAGCACTTTGGGATACTGCAAGTAAAAGGCACTAAATATTTTTGCCTAGTGCTTGAAGCACACAAGTAAGAACCAGAGGTCAAGGTTTGAATCTCACCAGGGACACTTAAATTGTGGCTGGGTATAATTACTGTATAATATCTGGATAGTTTTCTGAATTTTATTTACTTTTTGCTAACTATGTGAGAACCTAGAGCCCTAGGTTTGTATCCCACTACAGATACTTCCAGCATTGCTGTATAATAGCTCTGATTCTTTTATGCTATTTTTTTGGGGGGGTGTATCTAGAAAGGACAGCAAAAGAAGGGTTGTCTCAGAGTAACAGTGGTGTGTAAGGCCCCAAACAACCAAAACTATGTAAAACAGAAGGCTCACACTCTTCACCAAAAGCAGTAAACTATATACAACTGCGTCACACTATGAGCACTTACAGTGTCGCTATTCACTAACTCAAAACTGATTTATGCAATTGTTTGTAACTAAAAGAGATCCTAGAGCCCTAGGCTTGTATCTTACTATAGACAGAGTGACACTTTTTTTTTTTACCAGGAAAGACACACTAAGCTGAAAGCTTGTTTACAGGTGCAACGTGGGAGCACAAGAAAGTAGAGTGACTTGCTCAGGGTCACACTTTTACTGCAATGTATACAAAATATCAAATTCTTTATATGTATATATTTCTTTTATTTATTATTCCTTAGTAACTGGGTAAGACCCTCTGGACACAAGGCCCGTTTACATGGTTGACCCTGGAGCACTGGAAATGAATACAAATCAAAATAAAGCAAATGAAAGGCACTTTATAAAACAAAACTTATTTTCAGCACACCACAAAACACCAGTTAAAAACTAATAGGTTCTAAAACAGTTGTCTGCAAAAAAAAAAAAAAAAAAAAAAAAAATGTATTGCCAAAATACAAGGCAAAGGCTGGTGAAAAAGAGCAATGAACTTTTAACTTTTTTTTTCTACTAAATGAGTCTGCCTAGCACCCACACTAGCTTCAGAAACACAGTAAATCTCTTCCAAAACACTGCAGATCCTTGATTTACAACTTAAGAGCAAGTTATCAAGTAGTTTTATTAGCAGCTGTAGCAACCTCTGTGTGCTCTGATACAACGTTGCTTCTCAGAGTGGAGCCCAAGAGAAACTGAAAGCAGACAAACCCAGACAAGCCATGTGTTGTCATGCTTCTGCAAACACATGATGTCTGCTGCATTCCAGACCTCCAGGATCGCGAGACTACCATCTGCTCTCGTGACCCCAGAGGTCAAAGCTCGTAAATCTCACCGGATCCCTGGTGCACCGGAGGGATTTATGGCCAGACATACTAAAAACTTCTTTATGGCCATGAGCAGCTGTGCCCTGTGTCATACACAATATGACATAGGGCATTAAAGGGGTTAATACATTCTGTTTATAGCCCCTGTCTCTTAGTCTCACTAACAGTTCCTGAGATTGTTTTTCAAACAAGACATCATCGGAACAATTGCGTCTTATTCTCATAAGTTGTGAATATGGGATGGATCTGATCAAACGTTTTGGATGTGCACTTTTGTAGTGTAAAATTGTATTCGCTGATATTGGTTTCCAAAAACAGCTTCTTGTTATTTTTCCATTTGTTAATCCTGAGAGTTGAATATCCAAAAAAACAAATTGTATTTGGATCAACATTATGAGTGAATCTCAGATTATGATTGTTATTATTAATGTATTCCAAAAAAGTGTCAATTCCAAATCAGATCCATGCCATATACACAAAACACCATCTATAAAGCACCACTACTGAATGATATTTGTACAAAAAAGGATTATTCAAACCAAATATATGAATGTCTTCCCAGTGTGCCATATACTAGTTTGCGTATGACGGTGCAAATGATGCGCACATGGCAGCGCTCTTTTGCTGTAAATAATATTGCCTATCAAATAAAAAGTAATTCCTAGTGAGGCAAATTCTAGGGCTTCCAAAATAAACTGTGTTGGTACCTGGTTAGGTTCAATTTCTTTATTTAGAAAATATTCCATCACTTCTAGGCCTTTAGAATGTGGGACGCTGGTGTAGAGGCTGGCAACATCTGTTGTCAGCCATCTAGATTTTGAATTCCAATTCATTCATTTTATTTTGTATAATAAGTGCATGGTATCTCGGAAATGAGATTTTGCTTTCATAACTATGGGCTGTAACATGTGATCTAAATAGATCCCTAAATTCTCAGTTAGTGATCCAATACCAGACATGATAAGACAACCAGGTGGATCAGTTTTATTTTTGTGGATTTTTGGTAATATATCAAATGTAGGTGTTATTGGAAACTTAGGTTTAATAAAGCCTGCTTCTAAATATGTAATCCATCCCTGTCCAATTGCTCTGTTCACTAAACAATCTAACTCATTATAGAAAACAGTGGTGGGATTTAAGCCTAACTTACAGTACTCTTCAGTTACATCGAACAGTTCATGTACTTTTTTAACATAGAAATCTTCATTCATAACTACTATATTACCCCCCCCCCCATGGAGGGTTTAATTACAATACCTGGTTGGTCCCTAAGTTCCCTGAGAGCCACACTTTCATCTGGAGTTAAATTTATGTTGTAATGAAATTTCTTGTTCTCAAGTACTTGACAGATGTCATTCTCCACCGCTTTTGCTATTGTAACCTGCCTGAAATGTCCACTGTTACCTTGCCTGCTTCTCTTATATGTATGTATTGTACTCTACACAACCCTTCCCCGGGTCACACCTAGAATCAAGCCTTGGCCCAGTTGTCGCTCCTGGTTATCGACTTAATAAATAAATAAATACTCGCTTCATAATTATTGGTACCTCTTGCAACTAGTGACCAGAAGCCCCTTAAATCTTTTTTCATTTATAACCTTAAGCATCTTTTCCCACAGGGCATAATATTATTATTATTTTTTTCTTCAAGAAACAATTATATTTCTTCCTTTCCTGGTTTAAGGTATTAAAAGGTTTCCTGTCCTTGCTGTTTTTAGTTTTTAATCAATATGAGCTTTGTGTATCTTGCAATCTGCATCAAACCACCCTTCCTTTCTCCCATTGTTCCCTGACATGTAACCTCTTGGTATAATTTTCCTCTTATTACTTCAAAGAGGTGGTAAAATTTCTCCCAAAGGAGATACACACTCATTTTTTTTTCAGATACATCCCAGTCCTTTATTGCAAGTGATTCCCTTATTATGTTCCTAATGTGCTCCTCTAAATTACAGTCCCATATTAATCTCTTGTTCATTCTAAGTCCAGTAAAAGGAACTTCTGAGCCTAATTCGGGGACTTGTTCTGTAGCAAAACCTCTCAAGAGTACACACAGATGGTCACTCTCTGATCTTCTAAGAGTATGTAGACTACTCCAGCTACTCCATATCTTGATCTGTCTTGACCAAATAGTTAAGTCAAGCAATGAAGTGTCCATCAATTTTATATAAGTACACTTTCCCTCAAAATCTCCTGCCAGTCTACCAATTAATAGGTATAAATTAAATTCTATTAAGATGTCAATCAGGGCTAACCCTGCTTTGTTTTGTCTTTTGTCTTTTGAGCTTCAAGAGGGCATTGTTGGTAAAGTATTAGTATACCCAAATATTGTATTGTCCAGGAGACCATCAAATTCACCAATTCTTTCTTTCAAGTCACCCATTATCACAAAATCTCTGTAAGGGAAATTGAAACTGATGTCTTGTAATAACACTCTGAGAGATTTCAATGTATTTTGTTGAAAAAACTTAGAACCTTTTGGAGTAATTAACAAGTAGTATTTTATATCCTTGTTTCTCCAAAAGAGTAATGATAAAATAAGTTGAAACATAATACAGTGGGCACTGTTTATATTGGGCACATATGTCCATGGACAATTTGCCCACTATACAGAGTGGTCACCATAACATTATGGAGGTTTTTAAGACAAAAAAACATGAACAACGTTTTGCATGTGAATTCATTTTTTTTTTTTACTGTGACTGCTTAAGATCACCCCCTTACACCAAACATGAACATTTCAGTCCAGTACAGTACTGTGGCATTATGTCAGCAGCATGTTAGCCAGTTTCCAAACCTTTTCAGCTGCGGTGACTGCCTTCCATTCTGGCATCATAGTCGGGTGCTGCTCCATCACCCGACGTAGTTACAGTACCAGGGCACCTCTAACATCTGCTGCTGAAACCCTTTCTTTTTTGCTGCAGTCAGCATCTATAGTTTCATCTTCTTCCTTGGCATTCTCCTCCTCCTCCTTGTCCTGACCTTCTCATTCCTTCCACCACCTGGTCTAAGTCATCCAATGGAGGGAGTGCTTCTTCATCACCAAGGTGACTGATTTAGTTGTAGCACTAGAGTTTCAGCAACTCGAGTGAAAGAGCTTTTCTTTTAGGTGCCATTATCATGACAAACAGATCAGTCTGAGGTGTGACCAACACTCCCCAGCAGTAGAAACACAAAAAACAAAAGAAGATGAGAGCTCACACCAGCTTAAATCATGTAAGTGTTTATGCGCTTTTAATGAGGTGTTTATTGAAAGTGCTTACAACCAGACACTTGTCTTGTCTTACTGCTAGGACAAGTGCCTGAAATACAAGGTGGGCAGTGATCGTTATATGTGGTGGTCCAATACAGTGATTCTATGACAAGTGGCAAATGGTAATCAGATCTTGCCTACTAAAAGTGATCACCCATTATAGCCATGGGCAATATAAGTGGAGAGCACTGTAGTTCTCAGCTTTTATAAATGAGATGATTTAAATATAGGTAACCAAGCCCACAGAACATCTCCCAGATTTACGGTCCTTAGTACCAGGCTGATGAAATACCTCATACCCATTCATTAAGTAGGTAGATAAGTTTTATTGTTTGACATAAGTCTTTACAATCAGATAAAATTTCCAATAAATACAAGCAACTTTGCATACAGAATTAAGTATTGTGCAACCATAAGGGGAACCATCTGGTTAACACCTACACAAGATGGGTCCAGATGACAAAAATTTCATTTAGTGTTACATGATGCTCTGTAGCCTAGTAGCACTCAAAAATGTACATAATTTCTGTAATATTTCTCTTTCAGTATTTGTCACTAAAAACATAACTAAATCTTCAGGGGGGAGACCAAGGGTGGCCAATGTAAAACAGCCATTTTTTCCTTGATAATGCATACATTAGACAGCAAAGTAGAACATGTTTGAGATTGTCTTACATTACTTTTTTACATTTATACAGATGACCTATGAAACCTGGATGCTTTTGATCAAAGTAGATGTAGTTCGCTACATACAATTCCATACTTAATCGAGTCATGATCCTGCAGTTCTCGGGATCTGCCATTATTGTTAAATATGATTCTAAACAGTGAGTTGTCTTAATTTGTTTATACCATCTGAAATGTTTTAATTTTCATATCTTATCTGTATCTTCTACTATTGATGTACCTCAAACCCTTGTCTTTACTTTAGGCAGTTTGTCTGTCATAGAGACATAGTATATCTCAAAATGCAAATGTCCTAAACCCAAAGGGATGAGGACCTCCTTTGTTGTTTTGTTTCAGAAATAAAATCTTATGATGGTAAATTAACTGTTCTTCTAAACACATCCTTGGCTGCCTACCCTCGCAAATTTAAATAATTTTAACATAAATATTATCCTCTTTTCTGTTACCAATGTGTCTATAGAATACTGCCCATGTTCTCACCTTGCTATTTCTGCAGGTACAGGGTTTTGGATTCTGAGGCCCAGATATTCAAACTGTGCTCAAAATGAGCGCAACAGCAGGAGCAAGCACAAACCAGTTGCGTAAATGCGCAACAGGTGCGATATTCAAACATGGAGCAGAACAAATTGCGCAAGCAACCAACGTCTGAATATCACACATACTGCACCATAGCGCAACCAGGAAGGAGAAGCTGAGCCGAAATGTTGCGCTATGGTGCAACCAGGGCAGCCCAGCTGAGCATTCCAGAGGTGCCATAGCACAAGCAGAGCCCCCCCCAGAGCAATGGAACTGCACATCCAGGGAGGCAGGCTGGGGCCCACCGCCAGCCATGCCACACATGGGCACAGGAACACACTGCAGAACCCACACACACACCTGCACACCCCAAGCACAGCATCACTGGGGTGGGACAGATGATCTACTTGCCCATGGGGACAAGCCAACAAAGCATAGCAGAGCCATGACACCCTGCACAACCACTGGCAGGCTGAGAGTGCCACACACAGGGGTTGACAACCACAGTGCACATCAGCCCCTGTACGTGACAGCACACCCTGCACTGTGACCCCAAGACACCACCTATGTGCAGTGACTGGCACTGCAGAAACCATGCATCCCCCAGCACCACGTCAACCCCGTGCAGCACAGAAGCCTACAAAGCCAGACACACCCTGTGCACCCAGCAGTGGGTGGCAGCGGCAAGACCAACCGAAAGTCACTGCCATGCTGGAGATACCTCCCCATGCACACATACGCACACACACACACATACCCAGGACCATACCAGCCCAGATGGCATGTACACCCCTGCAACTGAGCACCCATAGGCAGCTGCAAATCAGAGAGCAACACATTATTCGTATAAAATAAAAATGTATTTCACAACAACAAACATTATCAAGAACAAGTACAACTATTTACAAGGGGGCAATTTTACAAGGTAGGGTTAATCAAGGGGTAGGGATGACAAACTTGGAGGAGGAAGAGGCAGGGTGGTAGGGATGGGAGAAGTGGGAAGGTAGAGGTCATGGGCCAGCCGGCCGCCCGTCCTCCTGCTGGTGTCCTGCAGTTCTCTGCCGCCTCCTCTGCACGCCATGGCGGTGAATGGATTGCAGGATGTTGCTGTTCTGGGCCACAAGCTGTCGGATGGCCCTGACATCCCTCGCCATCCTCTGGAGAACCTTGAGGCCTAGGAAAATGGGAACACAGTCAATGGCTGTGACTGACCACAACCCTGAACACCACCCAACCTGCAAGCCATATAGCCCAATGTCCCGCACCTGTGATGGCATGCACCCACCCACAGTGAACATGCACATGGCCATCACAAACAGGCGGCACCAGCTATGTGCACCACTGCACACACACACTGCCCATGTCCATCACAGCACAAACAAGGCTGGCAAGTGACGTGGCAACGTGGTGCGATGCCAGTTACACAGCTATGTGCCCAATGCATGCATGGACCACCAGTGATGCATACAGAGCGTGCTGTGAAACTGGACAGTGATGCATGTCACCTGTGTCGTGCCTACAGACATAGATACATAGCCAGTGTTGGCAGATAAGGGCCTATGGCCCACACAGTCTGTCCATTTCAGCCTGTAAGTTACTTTGTTTACCTAGAAGTCTGTTGCCCCTTACCCCTGACCTCAAGAATTCCGTTATGTCTATCCTGCAGTCTGAAATCCATGGAGTGTGTCAGCCCCCACCACTCCCTCTGGCAGGGTGTCCCACTTGTACACCACCCTTCTGTGAAGAAAGTCTTGCTCATGTTTCCTCTGAATCGTCCTCCCTCCAACTGCATCCCATGCCCTGTAGTCCTGGAACATCTTTTGCACTTCAAAATAGTGTTTCCTGCACCCTGTTCCACCCTGTAAGATACTTGTATGTCTCAATCATATCCCTCTCCCTCCTCTCCTCCAGGGAGTACAGGTTCAGTTCCTTCAACCTGTCTCCCTAGGAGTTGTGATGCAAGCCATGCACCATCCTTGTTGCCCCCTCTGAACCTTCTCTGCCCACTTTACGCCCCACGTAGGTATGGTCTCCAGAAATGTACACTGTACTGCAGGTGAGGCCTCACTAGTGTCTTGTATAGTGGAATTATGACCTCCCCTTTCCTGCATGTTTGTATTGTGCATGGCTACTGGCCCCCCCAGCATGCAATAGCATCCATGAAGTCATGATACTCACACTGCTCAAGCAGCTCTGACTGGCGCTGTTGCTGGCACTGCTGGTGGGCTCCAACCCTGCTGGCAATGGGTCCCTGGCACGGCCCTCTTCACTGTTGCCCCGCATCCTCACATCCCGGCCTGTGGGAGACATATGTTGAGACAAACATCAGTGTGACTCAAAAGCAGACTGCCCCCTGCCCCAGTGACAGTGCCTGCCCACACAGCCATACCCAGTCATCTCACAGCTGCACACACTGACACAGCCAACCATGGCCGAGCCATCAGCTATGCACAGCCACCAAAACACACACACACCCCTACAGATAATACAGGTGCATATATGGCACACCCACCTGGCCTAGGCACCATGCCCCGCCTGGCACGTGACCGCAGCCGATCCAGCAGATCAGGATCCCTCCGGCGGAGGTCACTGTACCGGTGCCGGCACTGCTCAGCTGACCAGCACCGTCCAGTGACCCCCACCAGGTCAGTGGCCACTTGCTGCCACACCTGGGTCCGGGCAATGGTGAGGGGCACCTCACCATAAAGTGCTCCATAGTGGGGCTCCACTAGGGCCACCAAAGTTAGCCACTTCAAGCTGGCTCCAGGACACCGCCCTCCTCCTAGCCATGGCACCAACTTTACAGCAGGCAATATGGTGCCCAGCTGCGCTGTAACCCCATGTGGAGATGTTGCACAATAGACCACCACAGGCTCCAATCGCGCTGTTCGAACAGCGCCATCACTTCACATAGTGCTGTCACCAGACAGCGCAATAGGGACGTACACATGGCAGGCGAACAGTGCCAGGGGGCAAAGGTCATACACAAGGTCATGGGCAATGACGCAAGGCTATGCACAGCACCCATCTAACGTATAGGCATCCTGCTTGACTGACCAGCTGCGTACCAGTGCAACAGTGGAGTATTGCGCAGTAGTGCCACAGCGCCATATAGTGCCCATTGCTGTAGCGCCACTGGCACAATGGTGGCCATGGCCTGAATTGCTGATTGTGCTCAGCACGTCAGCAGCATGACAGATGCCTACGTAAGCTATCTGGGCATGCGCAATGCAGTGTACCACACAGGCACAGATCTGTGCCATTGGCTCAGCCGACTCTTCCGTATTGTGCAAAGCGCAGATTCGCGATATTCAGCCGACACATGCAAATCATCTGATCAGCCATTCAAGGGCACAGTGGCACGATTTGCATGTCATTATAGTTGCTCCACTCCTAATTTGCATGTATTGCGCTATAAATGTGCGACATTGGGCCTTGGCCAGATTCGGTTACTGCAGGTGAGAGGTGAGTTGCATGCTGTGTGATGTTCAGGACGATGGTCATGGGAAAATGCTGTAGACTGCACAGTGACAGGTGTCCACTTCCCCCCATACAGATCGCCATGACCGAGCAGAGTCATTGTGAGGGTGAGGACGGTGGGCGTAGGAGGAGGCCCAACTTTACAGCAGCAGAGACGGAGGCTCTCTTCCAGGCCTACCTGGATGAGGAGCCAGTGCTGAGTGGATGGAGGGGCACCCTTCAGTCCCATGCGGCTGCATAGGAGGGGGTAGCTCGGGCCGTTAACCTGCACGGAAGCCACCAGCACTCCATGCAGGAATGCAAGAAAAAGATGGGGACAGACCGCAAGAGGTTGAAGGAGAAGGTGGCAGCCTTCAGGGCGGCATGTGCTGGCACTGGCGGGGGCCCGCCTGTGGTGTTGCAGCTGACCCCAACTGAGGAGACACTGGTCACAGCCATGCAGCTGAGCACCATTGAGGGCGTACCAGGCGGAGGATTCCAGACAGGTGGAAGCCCATCACTGCACGGTATGACATGGTGGTGGTGTTTGGGGGCGGTTGTTCACATGCACTCACATGTACTCTCTTTCTGTTACAGATCCTGTTCGTCTTCAGGAGACGGTGGTGGTGGGTCCAGACAGTGATGCTGACCTGCTGGACATGGAGGAGGGCCATCCACCTCCATCACCAGCCAGCAGGCACTGCAGCAGCATGCGCTGGGCCGCAAACTCTGGTGTCAGTGATACGGGTGCAGGGGGTGCACAGCCTGTGTCTCAGCAGTCTGGCATGCAAGCATGCCAGCACGCTGTGACCATGGCAGTAGCACGTACCTGCACCATTGATGATAGAACGCCTGCAATGGGCAGTGATGGTTGTGTGTCCCATGACGGACACACGGCAGGCCAGCACATGCCCCTGGGCCTGTCTGGTTCCAACTTGTGTACCAGCATGCTGGCACGGTCCCAGGCATTGCCTGTCAGCACCCGTGGGGCAGCACTGATGGCTGTGCAGGTGTCTGGCACTGTTGCCAGCACAGCGGTGGAACGAGTGGACCCGGGGGCACAGCGGTTGGAGGGGCAGCAGCAGCAGTCGCCCACCAGGTCTGGGGATATAGTGTCAAGCAGTGGCACATGTCCGCCGCCCTTTGATCTGCCCATTTCTGGTCCTGGCGAACAGCGCCCACCCTCAAGGGGTGTTGTGCATCAGGACCGTCCACACCCTGGGGGTCAGGATGCCATTGGGGCACAGTACCCATTGGACGAGCACACCAACCTGCTGCAGGAATCAGTACAGCTGCAGAGGTGGGTTGCAAGGTCCGTGGAGGCACTGTCTGTGTCCGTGGAGTGGCACAGCAGGGAGTGTGCTCGGGACCGAGCCGAGCTGGTCTGTATGCAGACGGATGTGACCGCCGCCATTGACATGCTGACCCAGGCAGTGGTCTCTGTCGTGGACGCATTGGGCACACAGTCAGGTGCCCCTGTACCGCACACCCCACACGGTGCACTCTCCACTCCCCGTTCCCGGCGTCGTGCAACACCAGGCCTGTCGACGCCGGGTTCTGCTTGGCATCCCGGCACCCTGGTGCAGGTTTGTTCGCATGCTGCAGACCCCTGGCGCGGGCAAGGTCGTGTTCGCAGTGGGACCCCTGGTGGTGCAACAGTGCCACCCCATGTGGCCCCTGCTCAGCCTGCCCGCTGTTGTTGTCACGGCGGGCCGCCCACGCATCCACGGTGGCTGTGGGACAGTGCTACATGACTGAGCTGTCTCCCAGTGCGGGCCCTGTCTGGTGCTGCCATGTGTGCAATGTGTCATGGTGGGCAGTGCACTGCTGGTGCTCTGCTCACCACGCTGACACATGGACCACCTGCACACCCTCCCAACTGCTGTCCACAGGTGCGGTGCATGATGATGCCTGCATTGCACTGTACACCAAGGCAAGGGTGCCCAGGTTCTGACACACGCATTGGACAGTAATGGGTGGTGGGGTGGTCGGTGGTGCTGTGTGTTAGCAATGTCGGTTCTGCAGTGCTTGCATCTGCCCATGTACGCTTTGAGCCTGGTGTGTGTGTGTCCATATGAGTGCTCACCCTCCCTGACGGTGTGTTTGTATGCCTGGACCCTTCCACTCCCTGACCGTCCATGCACCCCTGGTGTGTTCCCTGTGTGCCTGTGGTTTGCACATGGACAGTGTTGGTTGCACATGTCCCCTTGACTTACCTGTGTTGTGCGTAGTGCTCCTCTGTGATGGTGTCCCGGTGCAGCTGGGCCTGCCGGATCAGTCGGGGGTCCCTCCGTCCTGGGGGGGCTGCCCATCACCATCATCACCGGCGCCACTGGCGTCCCCATCGCTGTCCCCCTGTACGGCTATCCCATGGTCTTTGGCCATGTTGTGCAGGATGCAACAGGCCAGGAATATCCCACAGGCCTTTTGGTGGCTGTACTGTAGGGCACTCGCCGGAGATGTCTAGGCATCGGAAGCATGCCTTGAGCATCCCAAACACCCGCTCTATGATGTTGCGTGTTGCAGCATGTGCCTCATTATAGCATAGCTGTGCTGGGGTCATGGGGTGCCGGTACGGTGTGAGCAGCCAGGGACGGAGTGGGTATCCGCAGTCACCTGTGTGGAGATAGTGGAGATCAGTGTCATCTTCAGGTCCATATTGGCCATCTCCCTGTGTGCCACTACCATGGCACCTGTGGCATTCCCACCCTTGCCCAGAGTTTGCATTCCATACATGTGTACTCACCCACTAGATGTCCTGTGGGGATGTCCCCACTCTCGAATCGATGGCACAGTGCAGACTGATACCATATAAAGGCATCATGTGCTCCACCAGGGTGTGTGGCACAGACACTGATTATGCGCCCAGTGGCATCACACACCACCTGGCAGTTGACACTAGGGAATCCCTTTCTGTTCCGATATGCGTGGCTATCGGGGCAAGGTGGTGTGTGGATGGCCACATGGGTGCAGTCTATGGCCCCTAGCATGCCAGGCATACGTGCTACCCTGTGGAACTCCTGCATGTTTGCTGTACGCTCTGCAGCGGTGCTGGGGAAATGGATGTACTCCACAGCATGTGGCAGCAGTGTGCTGAGGATGGGTGAGGATGCGTGATGTGGCCGACTGTGTGATGCCTGTGGTGTCCCCTGTCGGCCTCTGGAAGTGCCCGTGGCGAGACAGAGCATGCAGGATGTCACCTTGGTCTCCACCGACAGAGCGTGACTCCATCGTGAGGGTGCCTGCATCACATCACTGCACAGCTCACAGAGGCGGCCTCAGTATTGCCCTGTTCAGGTGGTACCGCCCACGCATCTCTACATCTGTGTACACCTCAAAGCTGCTGATGGGCACGGTATCACTGTCGGGGCGTATCACCGACGGGCCCTTCCACGGCCACGTCCCCCTGCAGCATGCATTCTCACCCCTCATTACAGCTTCCATGTGGAAACTGGCACTGTCCATCTCCCTGGCTTCTGACCCCCCCGGCTGGTGTTGCTGTGTTACCCCCACTGTCCTGACTGCTACTTCCACTGCACCGGGCACCCCCGCTGGCCTCTACAGACTATGGGACACACTTTCCTTGCCTGCCCTTTGCTGTCTGTCTGTCTGTCTCTGTCTCTGTCTCTCTCTCTCCCACTTGGCAGCCTGGTAGCGTTCTTGCGCTGCTTCCTTGAGCCTTTTTATTTTGGCTCATTTCGCTTAGTGCGCAATTTCCGGTTGTGCCGCTATGCATCGCGCAAGTCTTCTTTGAATATCGCATTGCGGTCTTTATGCATGGATCCGCCTTCAAGCTGGCGCATGCCTTCATTTTCATTGGCGCTGTTGCTCAGCATGTTTTCGGGGGCGCAACTGCCTCCTTCTGAATATCGCAAAATGGCGCAGTTTTGGACTTGCGCATGCGCAACCCTTTTGAAAATCTGGGCCTGAGTATATATCTGTGTATTTTGTTTAATTCAATTTCCAGAGGTTTAATATTTGTGAGAGTCCAGGTTTCTGCCGCATACATTATGCTAGTCTTTATTTTTGTATTTACCACATTAAGTAGGCCTTTGATCGAGCCTTGTCCTATCTTGTTATATCTTCTAAAGGCATTGAAACCTGTTTTTAGTTTTTGTTTCATAATTTTAACATGTAAAGACCAAAGACAGTTTTGTGAAAATCATAATCCCAGACAGTTATAGTATATAGCTGAGATTATCTTATTATTATCTAAAAAAAATACTGGAATTGTTTTACTTTCATTTCCAAAATCACAAAATGAGTTTTATTTCTGTTAATTGTTAAGCCATACTGTTTACATAATTTTGAAAAATACATTAATTTACACTATAAACCTAATAATGAGGTAGATATTAACACTATATTGTCTGTGTATGCAAGTCAGGATGCTTTTATTGAGAGAACTGATGGGTAATGAAAATCTGCATCACCTAATTGTTGTAATATTTTATTTATATATAATTTAAAGAGTAACGGGACAGTAGACATCCTTGGCGGACACCTAAGTTAGTCTTTATACTTTTAACTAAGTTACATTTTTGATTGTATTTCACTTGTAACCAAGTTTCATTGTACAATCTTATTAGGATATCTAATAACTCAGGGTCCATCCCATAGTCTGCTAAAATAGACCAAAGCAATTTTCTACTTATAGAGTCAAAAACTGCCTTTAAATCTATGAAACAACAATATAGTTTAGCTTTTTTAACTTTCGTGTATTTCCATGTTAAATGTCACAGCACACAACAGTGCCGAGTAGTTGAATGATTATTTCTAAAGTCATTCTGAAATTCAGATAGAATATTTTTTTCCTCCACCCATTCTTGTATTTTTGATAGGAGTATCCTAGTGAATATTTTTTTTGTGATGTATCCAATAAACTAATAGGGCGATACATGGAGGGATCATTAACATTGCCCTTTTTGAATATTGGGCAGACAATACTACCCTTCCAACTGTTAGTAAAAGAGCCTGCCTCAATACAATGATTAAACAGTACATATAGTATAGGAATCAACCAACCTAAAATGTTTTGAAGATGTCAGCCAGGATGTCATCTGGTTCAGGAGCTTTATTTTATTTTTTTATTTTTTTTTATTCTTTGGTAACTAGGTAAAGCCCACTAGGCACAATAGTCTGTTTTTGGTGGTGACCTGGGAGCACTGGACAGTTAAGTAACTTGCTCAGAGTCACACAGTATGCAAGTGGAGGTTGTGAGAATAAAATCAAGATCTTGTCTGCTGGATGCAGCAAGCTCATTCACAGCTCATTACTCTAACCTATAGGCTGTACTGCCAGCCAATATTTAACCTAATCCTATCTGAAGCTTAAGTTTCTTTTTTTATTAATTTATAATTATTTTGGAAAATATTTTATTAGGTCATCTTGTTCATGAGAGATTATGTTTAAGTTATCCTCTTCCTGGGAATAGTATAAATTGAAAAAATGTTGTTGCCATACAGCAGGTGTGATTGTTGCTTCTATAGTATTAGTGTATGACTTATATCCTTGGCTCACCAAGGCCAAAAATGTTTTAATATCTTTTTGTATTACTGCAACTCTGAATTTATCTCACAATCTGTTTTGATATTTCCTTTTTTTTTGTTATTAATATTTTTGTATAGTGTTTCCTAGCTTTATTAATTATTCTATTATTACTTTTGTTACTAGGTAATTGTTTTGTATCTCCTTATCTAACCATTTAGTTCCCTTTTGGCTGATTTACATTTATTATTAAATCATTTGTTCACTGTAGGACCCTTTAAATTATTTTGCCTGAAAAAGGGTTTTATATAGTGGCAAATATTTTCTCAGTGTTACATTATATCATTATTCTCCTGTTCTGTTATGTTTCATTTTAGTTTTTCTATATAATCTGAACTAAGAATTTCTGTTAATTTATGTATGGATGATGTTTGCCATCAGATTCTTTTGGTGTTTATCATTTCCATATTTTGTGTGGCAGTGTTATAAATGGTCCAGGGTGATACATTTTCAAGTTCCCAGCGTAAAGCTACTGGTAAGTGCGAAGATTCTAGATATTAAGTTGTACATAGGTCATTAATAATTTTAATAGCTTCCAAGTTTCTCCAAACAAGATCAATAACAGAGGAACCAATTGGGCCAACATAAGTAAATTCTCAATCAGGATATTTTTAGTCTCCCATTAAATAGGCAAACAACCAAGCCATACATAATATCTTTTAATTTTTGACCACTACAATTAGTTTTTTTATTGTGTGAGTTAAGTATGTAATTTAGCTTATTATTAATTACATTTATGCCTTTTAATGGGTCATGAATAGTGGGTTGTGAACTCAAGGATATTCCACAATGGGCATTAAAATCTCCCAGAATTATTATTAGGCTCCTTTCAAAATGATCTCTTTCCCAATCTATTATTTGTTTAAATTTAACCCATAGGTCATCTTTCTTCTACTTTATTTTGTTGTCTGGTGGAATATAGGAGTTAATCAATATCAAGTGTTTATCATTTTTAGTT
Source organism: Neoceratodus forsteri (assembly GCA_016271365.2). NCBI lineage: Eukaryota > Metazoa > Chordata > Ceratodontiformes > Ceratodontidae > Neoceratodus > Neoceratodus forsteri. The sequence goes on along the minus strand of CM057450.1, from coordinate 648,970,242 downwards.
AATCTAAACACCTGAAAATTATAGGAACTTATATCTAATTGAATTACATTAAAATTCAAAGCTGTGAGTACAAATATGGCTAGTCCCATTTTAGGTCTGCCATACTGTTTATGTTTTATCGCTAGTATGACATATCCAGTGTATCCTGGAAGTAGACGAGCTGTTACATCCTCTCTCCAAGTTTCTTGTAAGCATATTAAGTCAAACTCAGCAGTAAATTGTTTAAATTCTTAGTTCACCAGTCTCAATGCTAAACCTTCTACATTCCAGGAAATCATAGATATTATTTTAACTTGACTTGTTATGGGAAAATAAGATCCACTTAGATGTCAACTATCTTTGTGTGTTTCTAAAATTTGAAAAGTGTTTGAAGTTTCAAACTGTGTAATCTGGCTGACTACCTCTATTCCTTTAGTAAACAATGATTCTATGTTTGTTAGATAAATCAGGAATTGATCCAATTTTGTAACTTAATGAAAGATTAGGTTTGCCATCCTATGTGACTGAAAAGTAATATTCATTTGTGGAAAAATAGAAATTCCTAGATGAATCTTAATATATTGTATTGCACTCCTATTGATATTCATATTTAGTGCACATGATAAGAATGAAGCAATATCACCTTTTAGTTTGCCAATCGAATATCAAGATGCATATTCCTATCCAAATAAAACTAATGTTTTGTTTTCCCACTCTGTAACCAAATTATTGTTATAGTTATTGATTACCTCTGAGACTGTATTCAGTCAAGAATTATCAACAACTTTCTCCTGGTCCATATCATCCTTTTGTTCCTGTTCCTTTAACCTTTCCCTTTCTGTATCTTGTGTCAAATCAACATTCTGTATGACTGGTACCAATTGTGGATGTAAAATATATATGCCTTTTTGTTGTAATTCTTTCTCTATTTGCCAGATTTGGTTGGCCAGTGACTACTTTTGGCAATAAAAAAGTACACAGTCTTTAAACTGTAAATTTAGAGGTCTCATTATTATTATTTCATCAACATTAGTTCTTATGTGAAATAGTTGTATTATCCAATCTATTAGCTTTTGATTTGTTTCCTCAGCCAAATCTTTAATTCCGTAGATTTCAATCATATATTCTTCTTTTTGTTTTATACATGTAACCTTTATTGATGTACTAGGCCACTCAATTCTGGTCTCATTGCTTACACCATTGTTCCTCCCCCCCCCCCCCACCATCATTTATGTCAAATTTGTCTGCACAATTAGCAGCCTCAATAAGTTATTTTCCAGATACTGTACATCACTTGTCTCAAGTGTCACCAAATCAGAATCCAACATCTTAGACTGTTCCACTTCTGTGTGTATACAAGGTATCTGTTCCATATATATATATATATATATATATATATATATATATATATATATATATATATATATATATATAATTAAAACAACCTTCTTTTACTATTTTTACTTTTGTTCTCTATATTCTGCCACTCTTCTCCCTTTGTGCTTTTCCCCTGCATATTTTTATGGTTTGCCCTTCCTTTTTGTTTTTACAAACTGTCTCATAGTATGATTCCCAGATCCCTTCCATATCCTTATGGGAAGGTGGAGGTAAATTTACTGGGGGAAATTTACGTTTTAATTCTACCATCCAATCTTGAGATATATCCATTTCTCCAAGGACTATTGAATTTGATGTTTTATTACTTGTTTGGCTCTTTAATTCATCCAAAATAGCCCTATTATATGCCACATCACCTCTTAAATTTGTGAGTTCTTCCTTTAGAGCTCAGATGTTTTCCAAAACAATGACATTAGCATAATGCTGTTTTTTTTTTTTTTTATCATTTCCAGTATCTGGGGAGTAAAATCTCCCACATCCAGAAAGTACTCTAGGTTGTACACAATTTTTACTTCTGTGTTTGTCTGAGGAGGATTTTCAATTTTCTGTTTTTCCCTTGGGGTATTATATGTAGGCATTGGGGAAAACATAAGTGAGGCTGAAAAGGAGTTATCTGTCAAGCTCCCTGCCAGTTGTGACTCTAGTAATATTCTAGAGTGAGTTACTTGACTTTCAACCAGTTGTTCTAATCCCCTAATAGCTATGTCTCAATCTTGAATTACATTTGAAATGTTATCTTTACCTTCATCATGATCTTTTGTATTATTTAGGTTTTTGTTAGAAATAGAATCTGGGGCTAGATTATGAGACTCATTTGAAATCATGTTTGAATTCCCATTTGAAAAAAACTAAGTCCTTTTTACTTTCTATAGGTGTAAGACTTTCTCTGGAGTCTAGTATAGAAGTGTTCTCTCCCTCCTGTTCTTCCTCATATATCAGCAAGCTTTTTCATTTGTATCCATAATTTGCACTTTTCCCTGAATTATTTTACCTTGCTCCTTTGGGGTTGAACTACCTTTCCCTGTCAGTTCCATTTTAAAAAAGGAATATAATTTAGATTGAATTAAATATGGAATATCACTTTCTTTAACAGTGGGCTCATCAAGTATGATTTATTTCTTATCTTTCTTCCCCTTCTTAGTTTTATTTTTGCATGTCTGATCAAATGTAGATGGAGAACATTCTAATCCACTTCTAGTGTTTACCATTTTTATAGCTAAAGACTAACTAAGATGATACAAGGCAAAATAAATTATGTTTGTACCTTGAATTCAATTTATAAAATCGTGGGCCAGATAGTCAAAGCTTTGTGCCTGGTGAAAATCTGTAGCACTGGAATAGCACCAAATTTGTACTGGGCTGCAATATTCAAATGACCATTTAGCACTGGCACCAAGTGATAGCACTGGCACTAAAATTTAATGTATGCAGGGGAGGGAATGACGGGAGTGACCATGATTGCTGGTGCACAGGCATATTCAAATGTTTGCACCACCTGTAGCACAGCACTAAATACCGCACTGCGGTGCACACATTTGCACCCCCATCCTAGACTCTGACTCCAATCCCTGTCCACCTGAAGTAATGCAAATTACACACCTGGTAGTCTAGTGGCCCCCACCCCCACATTGTGATCCCCTACTCCAATATACAGTATATGTAAAAAATATTTTTCCCTGGCTCTCTAGTGCCTCCCCACCCTCACATCACAATCACTGACTACAGTATATATGTAAAAAATAGTTTTCCCTGGTAGTCTAGTAGTCCCCCACCCCAACATGATGATCCCCAACTATAGTATATATGTATATGAGCACGCTGACTCGTAACACAGTGGTGTGTGTGCCCATTCATCACTCAGTCAGTGGCTGGCTGCAGAGGTGAGTGGTGAGCTGAGCTAGTCGCATGTTCCCTTTGGGGATTGTTGGGGGGGCGGGGTGGCACAGACAGGTGGGGGTGGGGAGTCCACTAAACTACAAGGAAAGTTATTTTTTACATACATACTGGAGTCAGGATTGCAATGTGGGGGTAGGGAGTCACTAGACTGCCAGGGAAATATATTTTTTACATACACACTGGAGTCTGGGATCATGACATGGGGGGTTTGGGGCCACTAGACTACCAAGGAAAACTATACTTTACATATATACTGGTGTCAGGGATTGCGATGTGGGGGTGGGGGTGTACTAGATTACACATGTACAGGTTCACACACCTCAAGAAGTAGTCACAGTTCTAGTAATGCAAAAGTGAGGTATTTATTTAACGTGCCAAAATTGCAAATTACATCCAGTGTGAGTAAAACTAGTTTAAGCAACTAGTACCCCTTAAACAGTTTTTATTGGCAGTAGAAGTCATTTGCAATTTTGGCACCTTAAATAAATACCTCACTTTTACATTAATAGGACTATGGCTCCTTCTTGGGTCATGCAACCTCATACATGTGTGTTTCAGTTGGGCTGGCAGCCCTGTCTGCACCTCCTCTTTGATCTATCAGTGCAGCGCTGACCTTTCTTGCTGGAATTAGGGCCACTAGACTACCAAGGATTTATCAGATAATGTGCAGAATAGGAGCATACCTCCCAGCGTCCCTCATTCTGAGGGACATCCCTCAGGTTTAGCCCTCTAAATTGCCCTGTCCCTCATCCATCCCTCATGGAAATGGTGCTACATACACAGAGACTGTGCTGTGCATTCATACTTCAAAGCAGGTAATAATACTATTCTGGGATGCCAAATACAGAGGTTAACTGCATACAAGTACAGGCAATAGTTCCATAGTGTTCAGAGCGTGTATCTCCATGAATGCTGCTGTGTCCCTCATTATGTGAGTCAGTGTCCCTGATTTTCCCTCAGTCGGCATCTGTGTCCCTCATTGCAGTGCTGCAAGGGCAAGTGGTATGCACTGGCTGTGCCTGCAAATGCCCAATCCCTGCAGCATCCAGCCTGTACTTCCATTATGACCAAAAGAAGGTTGCTGTGAGCACACCCTGGCCTGCAGCTTCCAGCCTATACTGCCATTCCAACCAAAAGGGGGTTGCTGTGAGCGCCATGCAGTAGTACTGTGCAAACTACATGGAATTGTGTGCTAAGCAGCCCATAATGTGATGCAAATGTGATTGTTTGCCCTCAGATTACCTAAGTAGGCTCATTTTCATAGGATCTTTGAATATAGCAAACGTTTGCCCAAGGCTATCCTGTTTGCACCTAGCTAATGTGTTAGCCTGTGCAATCTGGTTAACTCTGGGCAAACCTCTCATCAGTGTAGCCCAGTTCTGCAGTGTGTGGCCTGCATTGTTGTTTGCAGTTGTTGTGCAACACTTTATTGCTATTGTACACATTGTCCTCCAGCTTTAACTCTGCCCTACTCCACCTCTGTCTCCATTGAGCTGCTGTTGCTTCTTGCACATCCCTGTCACTATATTCAGGGCTATCGTATTTCCTGGACTGTTTCAGCATGGCACTCCCAGCCCTGTTTGCACTGCTGCCTTTGAATGCTATATTCAGCAGGTTTAGCACCGGAGCTATTCCTTTGAATATTGTTTGCTAATGGTTCAGGGCTAATTCAGCATGCCGGTCAGTGCTACTTTAGCCGTGGGGCTAAGTTTTGAATATCTGGCCCCATATGTTTTAAAGCAATTAAACACAAAATGATATAATAGATCCACCAGATTTTAGCAATTAACAAACTATGACTAAACTTGTATTGGCTTTATACCAGTTTCTAAAGCTATAATAATATTCAGCTCTATAAATTAGTATACCAAACATAAACCTGTACAATACTTCCTGGGAATAAATAGCAAGACGGTATAAAAGTCAGTATAAATAAATATCAGCTTATCTGAGAATTCAATAAAAAACAGTTCATAACTAATAAATGTCTTCTGAACAATATTAGGGAAAGCCTGAGTAAGCTACTCAGTTTCATGTTTCCAGTGCTTCTTATAGCCTTTCTTGCTTTCTATCCTTTACTTTCATCTTTAAGTTCCTTTTCTTTTATCCTTCTTTCAATGTCCACATGTTCTCCACATAATCTTTACAACCACATAGAAACCGCTTCCTACCTCCACCTCCTAGAGCAACCCTTAGTGACTTGGTTCTTAAAAACTGTTCTTATTTCTGGATCACGTCCACACCCTTCACTGTATCTTCTTTTATCCAGTAGCACTATATTGGGGAGTGGGGCAAACAAATCAAAGGGATAATAACTGCAAAATAAATTTCCCTAAGCAGTTCAAAGCAAATAAGGATAAGATTAATATAAAGCCTGGTTGTGTTATTGGTGTTAATAAACTGTCTAACCAACAGCAAATATGGCACGAGTATATCACAACCAGCACAAGCACAGAATATATTTACTCAGGAGTTTCCACCAATAATAATTAAACTACCAAAGCACATTAATATTCAAGGAATTTATTTATAAAGAAAATTCAGAAGGAAGTTGGTCAGAATTGAGGTAAAAATATGCATTAATATGTATATTTAAGTTATAATTGCTACTTACTTTCCAAAGAACTTTTGGCAAAGCTACACTTTGGAGGTAGCATAGTGTGTTTTAATACCACATCAGCAAGCTAGCTCAAATCATAGTCAATTTAGCCTTGAAACTTCGCCTTTTGACATAAATAAAACTGAGGCTACATTTCTGCTGAAATATTACTAAACCAGTGCTTAAGTTCCACCAACTTTAGCAAGTAAGTACTAGAAACTTCTGCAAAGGAAGTTAAGCTTTCTACTTGGGCTCACTCTTCAAAACCTCTCAGTAAACTCTTAATTCAGCAGTTTCTCTTTTTGCCTTCCATGTAAGCTGCATGTATGCTGGGAAGTACAGACTGCTTTCACTACTCAAAGATGCCACACATGCATAGCAGTAGCTAACAGCTAATGGCTCTAAAAATTAGTGGATAATTCAATTAATTTTGAATCAAGTTATTCAGTTTAATCCACCCAGAAGACACAATGTCCAATATGTTAAATGTGCCTGAGTTAAATTAATTAATGAGATGATAAGCCAGTAAGCCATTAAGCCAGCTAAATTTTGGTGATGTGGTAAACCAGACAAACTCGTCCAGAATAATTAACTAATGAGCTTGTTCTGGAAAAGAACAAATTGACTTATATTTTGTGTTCTGGTTATTCTAAACCACTGAGAGTTGGAGAGGGGTTTATAGAATAATTGTAGCAAATTGCTTAAAAGGAAAGGTTCTTTAGTTTGACTTAAATTGCACCACTATGAGAGAGTGCACCAAGTAAATATTTAAAACACAGGTAATCTGCCATAAAACCTACAGTGCTGTGCTACATGCTCGTGTGCTTTCTTTTTATAGTGTAAATCTCTACATATTTATGTGAGCACAAAGTTAAAACAACTGGGCAACAACCTCATAAATACAAAGAGTAAACATAAGGCAGCAGGCCCAATCTTTAAACATTTAGGTTATAACCTTTACAATAGCCAGCCCATTGGTGCAGTGGTTGGATTTCCACTCGCAATGCCAGCAACCCAGGTTTGGGAACAGACTTGGGTTGCTGGAGGGCCGGCTGGCGGGGAGAAGTCTTGAGTGTCCGATGACTGCTCACCTTCTCCTTGGGGGAAATTGGGGATGTGATCTGGCATCTGCTGACCCCCGGTGGAGACCAGAGGTATAGCAGTGTGTTGACCAATTAACTGGGGGGGTCATAGCGGACATTGGCACATGCCTAGACGTTATGGCACATTGTGCTCCCAGGGAGAAAATGGGAAAATTTGTCCTCCCCTTGACTGGATGATGGCAATCTGGTCCATCCACCACCACTAGTGCCCTGCTTGGGCCTCAGAATGACCATCTCAGCAGCATATGAGGGGCCAAATAGTTGTGCTGGCCAGCCCCTACCAGCCACTTTCTCCTTGGAGGGGAAAACCCATCCGGTGAAGGGTCACACTGGGTTACCCTGAGGGTGGCTGCCATCTGAGGTAGGGATGGGTGGTGGCAATAGACAGGGGTATGAATGAGCGACGGGAGGAACAAGACCATTGATAGCCCAAAGAAGAGGCTGATGGAGGAGATATGAGGAAGGAGGAAAAATAGATAATGCAAAAAAAACTTTACAATGCTAACCACCTTATGGGATTCTTTTTATAATGATAGCATCCAAACTTAGAATGCTAAAGCAAACCAGGCAGAGGTAAAATATAAATTATACAAGGCACATATAATAAAACACCACTGTAAATAACAAATAAAGAAAGCTTTCCTTAAAAATGTTTAGGCTGTGAATTGTGGGAATTTTCTTCTGTCCAAACTTAAAGTGACTGACCACCCCAAATTTTGTCACTGGGGCAGGCTCATCCACTGTCTAGGACTTCAAGCTTCAGTAGCAATAAAAAGGGAATTAAAAGGTGACTGAAGATAAAATAGCTCAAGATAGTCTGGAAAGAGTGCTGAATTTAAGCCGCTACTGCTGACTCTCTACTGCTTACAAGTTTCGTCAGGCAATGGTAACATACCTGTAGTAAGCAATAGGTAAGTGTTTCAGCACTCCTGCTCCTTCTCCTACTCCATGAGTGAATAGCATACCGCTAGTCAAACATCCTTGAATATTTAGCTCTCCTCAGAGTCACTGTGGGTGAAACTCAAAGTGGGCAGCCTCCCCATTCATTAGAGTATTGCTATCATTTCCATGCCAGATCTCCTGAAGACATATTAAATCACAAATGGACACAAACTGCCTCCAATTAGAGTCTACAAATTTATGATCATACCCCACAATATTCTATGATATAAATAAGAAGCTCTCCCTATTCCTACATCATTTACATTCTCACTGTCCATCTACACACTTTTCTCTAGTTTGGCTTCAATAAGAGAATTAAGCCTATCTCCATAGCCTGCCAGGGCCATGAATTTCTTAGACAGGGGTAATGAGGACAAATGCCTATCATACTTAACCTATTTCTTAGGCATCAAAACAGTGGGAGTCACAGAAGACATCTGCACAAAAATCAACAAAGGGTCCCATAATATCCATAATGTCACATTTTTTGAAATTTTTATTTTTGGCTAGTATACATATTTGGCTGCTATGTTTTCTTCACAAAGCACTCAAAATGCCATCTTTGACCAATTGCATTTGTAAGATAATTTAAAATAAAAGTTGCACAGTAATCCAGTCAACCTGAATTTATTTTCTCTAGCCATCTGAGGCATACCAAACAAGTTTAGGTAGACTGGTGTCTCAGAGTCCTCACTGTCAGTATTGGTAATCCTATTAAAATAATTTATGTTTGGGAAGAAAATAAAGATACCCATGCTCTGTAAGGAAGCACCACTGTACAAAATATAACTGGCATTTTTGGGGGGAAAAGAAATATACATCTGCTACAGTGTATTAGTAGAGTCCTCTGCAACTTTCCTGACCACTTTTATATCATCATTGTAAATTTCCATATCCATATCTACCTGACTAATTTCACAAGCTGATGTTTAAGGTCAGCCTCACAGAAATTAAGCCAGTTAATATGGTCTATAAACCTCAGAAAGGGTAGCAAACTAGTCCATTCTCCTCAGAACAGATGATAATTACTCCAATGTCTGCTGCCTTGTTAGTTTCATCTGAAGCATATCCAAATTTACTCTTTGTTTTTCTCTCATCATCTCTAGAGCAGCTGTAAAAGCATTTTGGTATGCTGTATTGTAGTTTTTGTTTTGCTTCTTCGGAGGGCAAGAAATTTGGAAAGATTCCCTACACTGTTTATTTAGTAATTCAATCTCATTCTCTAATTTAGTAAATTGCAGTCTAAGCTCATCACTAGCAACTTGCTTGTTCTGGATGAAGTTCTCACAGTTGGTACTTTTATCTTTGGTAATTAGTTGTACTGAAACCAGGTGATCAGAACTGACCCAGGTGTTCAGGTTACTTTTTATTACCTCTTTTTGTGTCTTGCTTTGGTTTCCCTGTTTGTTTGTTTGTTTGTTTTCGTTGTTCTTCCTGGATTTACCAACCTGTTTTTTTTGTTTTGTTTTCTTTTTTTTTTTTTTTTTTTTAACAGATATTGAACTCTCTGTAATATTAGCACTGCTAAACTCAGGTCTGATTTCAGCAAATGATAAGTTAGTAATACCAAGGGACCTTGAAGAGGATTCTTTTGTGGGTACCATAATATCAAGTTTCCTACTAAAATCATTTAGTTTTGCCTCATTAACTGCAATGTCATTCTTTGTGGTCTTGATGTCATTTCTAATAATAACCAGCTGCTCCACTAACAACAAATTGGAAATATATTGATTTTTCAATTAGCTAATTGGCTCATCACTCAGATATGATGAGAAAAGCTGATGGCTTGCACTTTGCTCAATAACCTTCATCACAGTACCCTCAAGCTTATTCATATGCTCACTCAGTTTTAATCTTTCTTCATATTTTCCTTCATTTTCCTTAAAACCATTAATTGTTTGTTGTAAATCCTGGAGAACCTCTTTTATTTTATTTTTGGGAACCATGAAGTTTTTACTTTGATTGAGAATATTGAGAGTTGTCTCAGATCCTCTTAAGCTATTTTACCAAGGCAAGAATAAACAAATGTAATCCAATAAGTTCTTATCAGCAGCTCTCTTATCAACACTGATTTCCTTCCTCTCCACATTTGCAGCTAGTGAATTAGGAGAAAAAGACAAGTTGGTAGATTTTCTAAGTTGCTACAATCCATTATATCAATATTAAGCAAAATTGGCAGCGAGCTGCTAGTTTTCTGTTTTGGACTAGAGGTCCTATCCATGTCTAATGTATCACATAACACTATATGATCAGTCATTTTTTGTTCGTTTCCTTCTAGTGTTTTGTAGGGAATAGTTGAGTAAGGGGAAGCAATTACTTTGTTTTTTTCATTTGCAGGCACATACTAACCATAATGATGTTGCTTAATAATAACTAATAATAATGTAAATGCCAATCATTTAAATGGCAGAGATAGTTCAACAGGTTAGAGACAATTTTGCAGCACAAGAGTATAGAGTTCTATAATACTGACTACCTGACTCTCCCTTAATACCCCTTAGTGCTGATTTACTAAAAGTCTTCAAATATTTAATAAGGTCAGTACTGGTAAAATCAAATTCTATCATATACAGAATTAAGATCACTAAAACATGCAGCTCTACAGAGTGCCAGGGCACAAAATGACTCAAAAAGTTCATAGAAGGCTGATCCTTGAAATACTATGTGCAGATATTAAGCATTCAAGAACTTGCACATCTAAATACTTATCTAAGTCCCAGAACAATTTTGGCTTAATGTAGACAACTCTTTGAAGCATGACATCTTTATGCGGTCCTATAATAAAGATGTCACTAGACTGCAGTTTTTGGTAAATATTTTCAGTTTAGCAACAGCTGACTAAATAAGGAGCATGGACCACTCTTTCATTTAGCTCCAAGTATCATGCAGACTGTGGGCTCAATTCTCAAAGCCCCTGGCACTGCGCAAGGGGCTTGCGCTGCAAAGAATGACTGACTATCAATCAATGAGTGCGTACACTATACAGTACATGCTCCATGACAGTTCAGTAGGTGGCTGGCCACAGAGGTGAGAGGTGGGCTGTGCTGATTGCTGGCTGTGTTTTGGGATGGGGGAGCAGGGTGGTGAGCAATACTGGGGTGGGAGTCCACTAGACCAGCAGGGAAGGGGCTTGTAAGTCTTATAATTATGGAGCAGAATCAGTGATTGGGGAGGGGGAGCACTAGACCACCAGGAGGGGTAATTTTAATTATTATGACTGTGGTTGACATCAGGGATTGGGGAGGAGCACTAGACCACCAGAAGGGGTTATTTCAATTATTACCACTATGGCTGATATTGGGCCGACATTGGGGATTGAGGAGAGGGGGCACTAGACCACCAGGAGGGGTTATTTTAATTATTATGACTACAGATGACATTGAGGATCAGGAACGGGGCATTAGACCACCAGGAGGAGTAATTTTAATTATTACAAATAAAGGCAACATTAGGGCTGGGGAAGGGGGGACCACTAGACCACTAGGTAGAGTATTTAATATACATTTACAAATACAGGCATATCAGGGTGGGACCACTAGATCACCATGTAAATAATATAATAATCATTTACAGATATGGGCATTTTGTGTCGGACTGTTAGACCACCAGAGTCTAGAGTGATGCATGGCTGACCTGTGCCTTGTGGCAAACCCCCCTGGTGAGCCCTCTGTTTGGGGCACAGCCACATTTGCTGCAAGCCACAGGACATTGTCACCAGGACCCTGCCCAATAGAGAATCCAGTGCAGGGTCCCCGATGGACCAGGCTTTGACTGCAAGTTGCCTTTGTGTCAGTCTAAGAGCTGTTTGAGAATTGAGCCATGTATGTTTTAAGGCCTTTACACAATTTCTTTCTTGCTTCTTTTTCTCCACTCAGACCTTTTCTATATTACTGTGCCTGCTGTATTTTAGCAAGATGACTAATTCACAGTCTGGAAGCCATCTGACTTGCAGAAGTTTGTAAGGATAATTTCCATAGTCAAGCTTTAGAATTGCCGAAAGCCAAATACTGCTGAAAGCTGCAAGCTGCAGGCTGTAAACTATAATCTGTGTCTTATAAGCTCTGATGGCACATGTATCTGCTTTCTGTTTATTCCATGAGTTTCCTCAGATAATGGTCCTCCAATATAAATTAGCTCTATGGAAACCATGGGCTTGCAATAATGTTAACTTAGCAGTCATCAACTTCAATATAAAATGGCTAAGTAGATCTAATACACAGACCATCTGTGGCAACTCCTAGATGAGAAACAGTGACTGACCTCTTTGATATAGGGATCCTGCAGTTGGGTGGTAGTCAGGTTCAATGGTGTTAGAGACATTTTCCTCTGGCCTGCCACCTGCAGAGGTGTGCATACAGGCATTGCCCAGACCTCTCCCTCCTGTGCCCCCATCTTTGGCAGACCATCTACCTTGGCATTCTGCTCATGATATGAACATTGTTTGGCATGTGCCTTTACCTTGTATATATAAATGTCTCTCTTATGTTGTTCTACTGTGGTAATTATGTACTTAAAAAGCTTCTGGTACTTAATGGGGGGGCCCATCCAAGCATAGCTGTAGGATCGTCAGAAGAGCAGAAACTTTGTCAGAGAACCACAGACCGAAGTAGAATCTGAGAAAAGGACTACAGAGTTCTTGGTTGGCAATAGGAGTTCCAAGGCATAGGCTATGGGTGCCAGCTCTGCATGCTGTGCTGACTGAGTGGCACAATGCAGGGATACCATCCGGGGCTCCTGGCCCACCTTTAGATCAGGAGGACTAAACCCACCACTTGTGCTCCCTGCTGGTAAAACAGGAGCTGTCTGTGAAGATATGGCAGATCTGTGCATCTCTCAACAAATCTTCTGTGGCTACCTTAAAGAGGCTACCAAGTAGGAGAATGGGGGCCATGACCTCACATTCATGAGGTTCCCCATCACATAGCAAGCCATGTGCCAGGGAGATGGTACCCTCATTGGTTTGATTGTGATGTCCTGATTTTGCAAAAGCAATGCCCAATAGGTTAGTCTAGCGTTTGAGACATTACCATCCTTAATCCGATCAGACAGGAAGAAATTCAAGAGAGTGTGACTAGAATGCAAAACAGTGGGATGTAATCCAATAATATATGTGAAATGCTTAACTGCCCAGAAGGTTGCCAGATGATGCTTTTTACACACTGGATACTTCTGCTCCACCAGGGTAAGCACCTGAGAAACAAATGCAGTGGGACTGAGCTGGTTATGGACTTCCTGAGATAGAACCACTGACATGGATGTCTCCAACATGGCAGTCTCCAGGAGGAAGGGTAAGTCAGGGTTGGGATTAATTAGTGCAGGAGCTTCAGCCAGGGGCTTCTTTAGAGCCTGCAAAGCTGCTGTGTGTTCCTCATTCCAATTCCATTTGGCATTTTTCTTTAGTAATGCATACAGCGGAGCAGTCTTGTTGGCAAAATCCAAGATAAAATCCTGGAATAGTTAACCAGCTCCAAGGAAAGACCTCAAGGTCTATACAGTAGTTTGGAGAGGCAGGTTCAAAATAGCTCATACCTTGTCTTGGGTTGGGACCTTGCCCTCTGATGTAACTTGTAAGCTCAAAAATAAACTTTGTCCTAACATATCTGTGTTTTGTCTAGGTTAAACTTGAGTCACTCCTTGTGGAGGAGCTGTAAAAGTTCACAAAGCAGTTGTGAATGGTACTCCTGGTCTGCTGTAGCCAAAAGGAGATCATCCATGTACTGCAAGAGGCAATTGGAAGCAGAGAAATCTCTCAGGGAATTTTTCATGTGTACATGAAAAATGGATGGAGAGTTGTAAAAGCCCTGAGGTAAGCAGTTCCAAGTATCTTACTGGCCTTTAAAAGTGAAGGCTAACTTATAATGGAACTCTTGTTATAATGGTAGGGACAAAAATCCATTTGCTATGTCAGGGCTGTAAACCACTAGTGTTCTGGCTTGATCAGTTTCAAGATGTCTGGGGCAGATGCCACGGTATGTGCACAATGTGGGGTGACCTGCTAAGCCTCTGATAATCAACAACCTCCATGTGCCATTGGGTTTCCATATTGGCCATATAGGGGAATTACTTGTTGATGGGCGGGGTCTCAACACCCTCTGCTGCAACAGAGATTCCACAGTGTCCCATAAGAACAGAATTTCCTCTGTGGGAAAAGAGTACTGTTTCTGGGGAAGAAGGTCCAGACCACTAATATGAATAATAGGGTCTATACAGCCACAGTCATGTTTGTGCTTTGCAAAGCCTTCCAGATTCTCAAGTAAAATCTTTTCCAGTCTTTCATATAATGGATGTTCACATATCATGCCCAGCACATTGTAACTGGTGTCATCGGGTTTGACTACAGCAACCACATGGGAATCTGGAATTAAAATTGTGGTGTCTCCCCTCTCCTTTTGCAGTAGCAATGCATTGATCAAATCAATGATACAACCATTTTGTGCCAGGAAACCTGCCCAAAATATTCATTTGTTTAGGCAATGGCATCAGATCAAATCTTGCGTTGTTTGTAGAGTTCCTACAATCACAGTGAGAGGTTTAGATCTAAACAACTGTACAGTATTACCAACAAGTCTGCAACTGAGTCTGCTTCCCTGAGGATCACAGTGACAATGCAGGGTTGGTGTCATGTAGGACTGAAACAACATAGCCTGTGTCTTCCAGCAAGGATAGCTGGCAGTCCTGACCAGCGCTGTCACACAGGGTTTACCTGAGTTCTCCAAAAAGAGGGAGGTGGCTATGTGCACCAGAGCCTGGGACCATCAGGCATTGCTTAAGCCACCTTTCCCTTCCTCCATTGATGGGGATAGGTAGGGGGGACAGGATCATTTATTTTTTCTTGCCTTCAATTCCTGCAGTTGCTGTAGTAATCTGGTATAGGTCAGCCATTTCCTTTCCCCTGCCATGCGGGACTTTAAAGAGTTCTGGCCAGGGCCACTGCCCCAACTACCTCCCTAGTATTCCCTTTCCTTGTTTTTCCCTTGAAGATTGTATGTGGAGTTGCCAATTAGGGATTCTTTGCCTTTAACCATGAAAGGTTTTGAGCGATGGACTGCCTAGTCTCAGAACTCTGCTGCCTTCCCTGTCTTGTCCTTCTGTTTAGGGTCCCCGAAGCCCTGGTCCTTACAAATCACCTGATGTGCCCTATTAAGGCACATCATGATATTCTCATAACTGTTTTCAGTTGGGTCTATGCTATCCTTTGCTTTGATGGAAGTCAGTGAGTTTTGTATTAACAAACATTTAAACTCAGTGAACTCAGCATCAAAATTGTCTTCTGGTCTATGTTTGCCCACTCTATAGTCTGCCCAGAGTCTATTACAGTAGGCATTAGGGGCTGCCTATCCTTCTGTTTAATCTGTGCTGTTAACATAACCCCTACAGCATTTGGACTCTGCACTGCCAACAGGTCAGTGGCAAGTTGGTCCAAAGTGATATTGGTCCAAGAATAGACCACATCTGCAAGTGCAGCCAAAAGATAAAGATCAGGAGTCATTTGCAACAGCTTAACCTAATCATTTCGGTCCCTGATACCCATTGTCTCACAGCAATGTTGTATCTCAACAGTGTGGCACATAACACTATCTGTTAAGGACATTTTACTGATTTTGTTGTCGATGTCCTGAATTATTTTGATCTATGTGAAGCACCCTGTAAGGGCAGACGGTGCATCCACTTTTATGTTCATCAGTCACTGGGACATGGCTTGAGCCACCCCACACACACACACATCCTGTAGGGCAGTAGACTGCTCATTCAAATAATGTTGAATCCAGCCCAGTATAAGATTTGTCTGTTGTTCAGACAGTTGTGGATTCTTTTGGAGATTTTCATTCAAATCCTGCTGCTGCTCAGAAGTTAAAATGGCTAAAGGGGGAACAGAGTCCCCACCATCCCAAGACATCCCCTGAGTCAGAGTCTGTGTCCGGGTCTAAGCAAGAAGCACTGGGATTGGTAACAGGGTTGGATCTGATGTGTCCCTCAAGAGCCCTAAGCTGCTCCTGCAAACCCTTTATGTGACTTTTGCTGACATGAACTACATGTCATGACATGAATACAGGTCTCCTGTAGCGCTGCAAATGAAAAGACATGCACAGTATAAGTGCATGCCATGAGTGTGGAACCAACATATGTGACACCTGGTTGGAGGCACAGACATGCCAATACATGATGTCCAGTACTCACCATCGACGGAACAGTCACATGCCACAGCACAGTCCTGTCTGCCATGTAGCACAGCTCATCACCCTCCACTCACCCATGTACTCTAGGTAGACCAGCTGCCAACATCATCGACAGTGGGGTGGTGTCCACACCATGCAGGGTGCCCCGTCTAGCTGCTCCACCCTTGTCAGCTCCAGGCATTGTGGATGGTCCAGGCAATCCTGTGTGGGATGTAAAATGGAATGTGAGGTTAGGACCATGCATAGCAGCATCACCCCACAGTGCCCCCATCACAGTCAACAGTCATGGTACTCACCCTATCATGTCCCTGCACCCACCACAGGGTGCCACTGCCAAGGTTGTCAGCGTAGTTGTCCTCCAACACCCTCCACAGCCTCATGGGAAACATGCTATCTGAACAGCAGCAGTGGTTGCCATTGTTGACACTCAACAATGTCCACAATGCATGGCAGCTCGGGAACATGTCCACTGTCCTTGTCAGGCCACTGCACACATGCATAATGCCCTCTTAAAGGCACACACAGGTGTACATGGCAGGATAAAGGGGATACGCCAGGGCATGCAAGAACCACTGGAAATAGTATGGTGGTGGAGGATGTGTCACGGACTGATGATGAACATGCACCTGCTTCACAAAGACATGCTGCAGTGGAGGCATGCCCATCCCTGGCCCAGGGTATTCAGACCATTGCTGGATGCCACCATGCTGTGAGAGACACACTGCATAGAGAGATTCCAGTTACCATGGGCCATGATCAAATGGCTGTGTGACATGATCCGTGACAATATAGATTAGCGGACATGCCAGTCCATGTCAATGTCAGTGGAAACAAAGATGCTGTGCTCCCTGGCATACTATGTGACAGGGTCCTTCCAGAGGGTGACTGGTGATGCGGTCAGCATATGCCAGTAATTGATGTCACGGGCCATGGCACAAGTCACGGATTCCCTGCTGGCACATGTGCACACTCACATCAGGTTCCTGACAGGGAGTGCATACATACGAAACAGGCCTTCTATGACACACATGGCATGCCTAATATGGATGGTGTGATTGACTACACCCATATAGCCATACTGTCACTACCCATGCAGGACGAGACATACAGGAACAGAAAGGGGTTCCACAGTGTGAACCGCCAGGTCATGTGTGATGCAGCGGGACTGCTCACCAACATATGTGCAAAGTACCCATGATTGTGCCATGACGCATACATTCTGGACTCATCACACATTGGTGCCATGGTCCATGCAGGGTGCATTGACAGCTGGTTGTTGGGTGAGTATAGTAGTGGCATCATGTGTAGCTACCCTGTAGTCTGGCATGTTGATCCATATGTGACACTGCACTTTGTTCTCCCCACAGGTTACCGCAGATACCCACTGCAGCTGTACCTAATGACACTGACCCTGGCACCCATCTGTGCAGTGGAGGAGGCCTACAACCATGTGATAGAAAGACATGGAACATTATTGAGAGGACCAGTGGCCTGTTGAAGATGTGGTTCCGGTGCCTAGACCATATCAGGGGACAATCATTCTGTCCCCAGAAAAGGCATGCAGGGTGTTCACCATGTGTGCCATGCAACATAATATGGCCCTACGTCATAATGTGCCCATTCCAGGCTGCAATAGCAGGACAGACTCCCGGAAGATGTTGTGGTGGAAGCATGCCATGATAAGGAGACAGTGGGTGCCACAGGGCCAGGGTGGCCCTGGTGCAGGGCACATTCAAATGGTAGTACATTATCCCAGCATGACCCTTGGTCAGATTGTCATGGGGATGTGCATGGTCACATATGATCGTGCACCCGCAATGCTTGTCCAGTCATATCTGTGCATGTTGTGATCATTGCAGCAGGTCCCCATGTGTGCGCCATGTTTGGTGAGGGTGGTGAGTGCTCGATGATGATGCCCTGCACTGAGCGAACCCATCTGAGGGGGGTGGTTGCTGATCTGGCACATGCTGGTGTGTGGCTCATGTGGCTTGCTGTGCTCTCCAGGGTAGTGCGTGGCAATGGGTGTGTCATGTGGTGCTGGCCATGTCTGGGTGACCACCGCTGTTGTTCATGTGTCACTCACATCAGCTGTATAGTCATGCACCACCGTGGCATTGTATGCCATACGCAGTGTGTGGCATGGGCCGTACTGTGATTACATATTGTGTGGGTCGGCCGTGTTTGGGTGAGGGTTTGTGTTCAGTGTGTGCCTGTGCTGTACACTAGGGGTGTC
Organism: Neoceratodus forsteri; assembly: GCA_016271365.2. NCBI lineage: Eukaryota > Metazoa > Chordata > Ceratodontiformes > Ceratodontidae > Neoceratodus > Neoceratodus forsteri. The sequence goes on along the minus strand of CM057450.1, from coordinate 648,951,915 downwards.
TGCGTTCTGTGCAATGACTCTGTCCTTGTGTGTTGCTAGGCTTGCTCTTGCACATCTCTTTTTTTGAAAGATGCTGCCCTCTTGGACCTTGCTGATACCCCTGAGGTACGTGAATGTCTTTGCCATGTCCCCCTCTCCCTCCTTTCCTCCAGGTATACATATTGAGGTCTTTCAGTCTTTCCTCATGTGTTTTCTGGTGCAATTCTTTCACTATTTTTGTTGCCCTTCTCTGGACCACTTCTATTCTGACAATGTTCTTCTGGAGACGTGGTCTCCAGAACTGAACACAGTTTTCCAGATGTGGCCCGCCTAATTAATTGTCTGTACAGTTGCATCACCACCTCCTATTTTCTACTGGTGATACCCCTCCTACAGACCCCAGCAACCCTCTGGTCCTCCCCACCCACAGGTCCCTTTCCAGTTTTGTTGTTGTTAATATCTCCCCACCACCACCATTTTGTATTCCTATCCAGGATTTCTGAGGCCCAAGTACATGACTTTGCACTTTTTTGCATTGAATTTAAGCTGCCATGCTCTTGACCACTCCTCCAATTTGCCTAAGTCTCTTCTAATTTTTTCCACCCCATCTGGAGTGTCTACCCTATTGATGATCTTGGTGTCATCCGAAAGGAGGCACACCTTCCCTTCCAGCCCCTCTGCAATGTTACTAATAAAGACATTGAAGAGAACCGGCCCCAGATGTGAACCCTGTGGTACCTCCCTCTCCTGGGATTGAACTCTGTGTGTCCTGTTGCTCAGCCAATTTCTGGCCCATTGTACCACCTTGGGATCTACTCCCAGACAACGCAACATGTTTACTAGCCTCCTGTGTGGGGCAGTGTAAAATGCCTTACTAAAATCTAGGTAGGCCATGTCCACCGCCCCTTCCTGATCCACCACCTTGGTTACGCAGTCAAAGAAATCTATCAGATTTGTTTGACAAGATCTTCCTGCTGTGAATCCATGTTGCCTCAGGTCTTGTGCCCCACTAGCCTTCAGATATGTCACAGTCCTTTCCTTTAACATGGATTCCATGATTTTTCCCACCACTGAGGTCAAGCTGACCGGCCTGTAATTTCCAGCCTCCACCTTGCTCCCACTGCTCCCACTTTTGTGCAGTGGTACCACATTTGCCTTCCTCCAGTCCTCTGACACCACTCCCTCCTCCAGTGAGATGTTAAATAGGGCTGTCAGTGTTGCTCCTAGTACCTCCCTGAATTCTTTCAATATTCTGTGATGCAGCCCATCTGGTCCCATTGCCATGTCCACTTTTAGTTTCAAGAGTTCCTTTAGGACTCTCTCCTCCGTGAATGGACTGGTGTCCACCTCTCCCCTCCCCTCCATGTGTGTTTTTACCTCCTAATTTTGGTCCCTCCCCTTCCCCTTCCTCTTCCTTTGTAAATACTGAGCAGAAGTATTCATTTAGAATTTCTGCTTTTTCTAGGTCCCACTCTGCACAGGGCCAAAATGTTGCACGGCAGAATGCCGTGTGACTTAGTCGCATTGTGCGATTTCTCATTATCCTTTGTTCTGCTGCACCCCACGGACCCCCCCCACTAAGGATTCTAACTCCGGGGGGGTCCAACTTCGAGAGCACATGGGTCCAGGGTGCGCCATAATGCTGTACACTATTAAGCGTATGACATCATGACCCGGTACGGCACACTACCTCCCCCAACTTATTCAACCTCACAATCCCTCCATTGGTCTTCTTCCTTTCCCTGATATACCTGAAGAAGGTTTTGTCACCTTCTTTGACTGATTTTGTTATCCTTTCTTCAGTTTGCGCCATTGCACACCTGACTGCTTTCCCCATCTCCTTCTGTTTTACCTGGTACATTTCCCTACCTCCCTCCCTCTGTGTTTCCTTGTACTTTATGAACACCTGTTTTTTTCCCTAACATTCCCTGGTACCTCTTTTGAAACCATAGTTGTTTTTTCTTTCTTTTTGCTTTGTTTATTAGCTTTGCACAGAGGCCTGTTGTCTCTACTTTGTCTCCTTTATGTTTCTGCCACTGTTCCTCCACTCCTTCCCCTCCCTCCCCCTTTGCTAGGATTTTCCAGAGGTGTTCCCCAATTGTTGCAAACTCTGCCCTCTTGAAGTCCAGGCCTGCAGCCAGGCAGAGGTCTACGTGCCCTGCCTCTGGACAGGAGCCTGTTGTCTGGTGGTACCCTTGTGGTGCCTGCTGCCATGGGTCCACTCTGTGTGTTCATTCTGCATGGTATCGTCATCCACAGGGTCATGGCTGCCGACCTGCCCCACCCTGTTCCCCTCTGTGCTGTCAGTGCATTTTCCCTGTGCCCCTCTGTTGTGTGCACCATCAGGGTGTGAATGGGCACCAGTACTACGGCCTGGGACTCGGCCGTCTGGGTGCTGTCTGAATCACATGCTTGTTTCCCTGCATCATGCTGTGGGATGGTTGTGCCCATTGATGCCTGTGTGTGGACGTGTCCTTCATGGGCAGTGTCTGGTGCATGCCATCCAGCAAGGAGTTCAACCAGCCACTCATGGATGTCAGCAATGTGTTGGATGTCACGGCACATGCCATGCACCTCGGTGATCAGGGCCACCAATGCCTCCATGTTGCCTTTCTATGTCTCTACCCTGTCCAATTCCAGCTCCTATATCAGTCGGCCATGGTAGCATGCATGCGCACTCTGCATCTCCATCCTGGTGGTTGCCATGATGGCCCTTCATCTCCACTGTCCTCAGTAACCAGCAATGCATGCCCAGCAGGGGCTGCGACATTTGGGAACGTAATCAGAAAAGCTGCACTCGGTGTAAAGTGTTGATGCTGGGTCTGAGGAGTGCAACCCCCATGGACAGTCAAACAAAAGAACAACACTGACCCGCTTACATGTGGAAAATAAGTGTCACAAATCAGGAAGTTTCAAATCAAAATAAGCATGTATTTATTGTAGCCACTTCATGTTGTAAACAGAAAATTTTTACAAAATCAACATACAGAGTCTGGAACAGTTAAAGTTCCGGTATGTTGATTTTGTAAAAAAAGTTTGGTTCTGGCGATGAAGTGGCAACAATAATACTTGTTTATTTATGACTTCTTGGGTTTGTTTCACATGTATGTGGGTTAGTGCCATTCTTTTGTTTGGTTATGCTATCTGGGCACTGCCGTTCTGGCACTGGTTGTGGTGTTCAGCCTCAGACCCCATCATGGCCCTGCCATGCATGGCCCCTAGGGGTGTGCAGGTGTCCAATGCTGTTGAACTCTACATCCTGCTTGGTGGCAGTCTCCTGTGTTCCCTCGTCCACTGACTCGAGTATGCTGTCCACCTCCATGTCAGTCTCCATCTGGGACTATGTCTCGTGCTCAGTACCTGTGGGGTAGAGGGACATGTTAAACTGACTAGGCAGGTGCCATGAGGTGGCTACTCACAGTGGTGCATGGAGCATGGTGACATACTTGTGCCATCCTCCACCTGCCTAGTGTCATCATGTGATACCTGCATTGAAGGTGTGTCCTGGCTCTGCATTGCTGTTGCTTGTGTCCTACATCCCTCACTGGAAGGGTCTGTGGGAGAAACACATGGATGTTAGTCTTTGAATGATGCCGCAGCTCATGGGTACCCACGCCCATCCACTACTTGCGTATCTTCCATGGTGTCCACCCCTTCTACCTCATTGTGGATGCCAACATCTATGAGAGTGACTGCCACCATCTTCTCCACCAGTGTCAGTTGGCTATCTTCACTCAGGGAACCACCTCCGGTGGCCAGACATGCCTGTGCAGCTGTGGCAAGCTTCTTTCTCACTGTGGCAAGCATGTAATGCCATTTGTTTGACTGCTGTCAGTGTCTATGCCTCTGGACTGGTGGTATTGACTGCACTCTGAATTTTGAGCTATATCTGTGCCTTTACGTCAGTGATGGTGCTCAGGGACTGTGCCCTATATAGCTGTTAGCAGTGTGTCTGAATGTCTGTAACCATCTACACCACCTGTCCCACTGTGAAGTTCAGGGCATGGGGATGGGCTCTGCCTCATGTCCTCACACACATGGAGCTGACCCATCCGAGCTTCTCCCATTCTCCACCATTCTCTGCACAGTCATCTCTTTCATCCTATTCACTTCTGTGCCATTGCACAGAGCAGGGGATCATGTCCATATTTTGTTAGGTCAAGGGGTGGTTCTGCGTATATCTGACACACCTTTGTGTGCTCCGTGGACCACTTCTCTTCCCCCTCATCCCACCCCCCTGTGTCCACATTGCCCACTTGGGCTTGCATGCATGCTGCATTGTGGGGTACCTTGTGCACTGCATAGCTGTATACCATGATTACGATGATTTGAGGCATACTTTCTGCACCTTTGAACATAGGCCCCACCACAAGTAGCATATTTATTACCAGATCACACAAAATAAAATACAGACAAGTATTACCTGGTTTGGGAAGCAATGGAACTCAGCACCATGGTTTCTTTTACTGATGCTCTGCTCTACCAATATCTCATACCACCATACCTCTCAACCTCCCTCATCACAAATCAGGGATAAAGCTTAAAATGATCAGGGACAAATGACCAAAATCAGGGACACATCTGAAAAAATAGTAATATTAGTTCCAGAAGTTGTGTACAATATGCTTCTTAGTGTGAATAGCATTTTCTTAATGAGAACTAGACTGTAACACCAATGGCTGGCATTATTTTGGGATTCAAATCCCTACTGTTCAGTGACAGAAATGCCAAATTTAGGAGGGACAGAAGAAACGTCTGAGGCAAAATCAGGGACATCCCTGAAAATCAGGGACAGTTGAGAGGTATGCATACCACCTTTATATTCCTTGCTTACAAGCAACTACTATGATGACTAGGCATTGCTGGAACCAGATGAGCCAGTGACATCAGCCATATAACCCCCAGGGATATACTCAGGTAACCCTTTACTTGTGGAATATCAATATTACACATAGAATATGCCTCCATATTAGGCATATAATCTGTTTCCATATTAGGCAGTGTCAACATGCTATGCTACCTCTGCTGAGTCACATTATTACATCTTGGCTAGCTTCCCAGATGGCATAAACTTGTATAAAGAGAAAAATAAAAATTACATAAAAGCACATAAGGGTTGTATAAAAGTTACCAATGTATCTACACATATTTACAAATTCACACTCTACATGCCCCCCTCCCCATCAGCGTATAAAGAGAGGCTTGACCTCCCTCCACTCTAGGTATAGCACCCTACTTTGTCTTCATGGGTTGCTCTACATGCAGCCTGTTGTAATGTTAAAGGATAGTGATATCTGTGTTGATGTGATCTTTTCGATGTAATCATGCCTGTGTGCAGGTAGGGTACACTCAGACTGGCAATTTGACAAATATCATAGGCACATCCCTTGCAGAAACTCAATGAGAGGCCATGAGCACATTTTGTCTGACTAAGCTGCCCCGATGATGGAGCCTACGATCAAACTCCTTATAACATGGATGGCCAATATTGTGTATTTACTAACTACCCTACATACCAATATTGTACCACTACCTGTGGAGTTACTCAGCCCAACTTCTGCTTTATCCCTGTGAAAAAAATATTTATTAGCAGCACGGTCATAAACCCAGTCATAGCCTACAATGAAACTGCCATATAAAGTGACCCTGTATGACTTGGCCTTGAGAAGTAAGTTCCTGTATTTGATATCCCCATACTCTCTCAATCAAACTTTACAGACCCTCCTGAGCCAGAAAGATGCCCACTTTATCCAGATTAGTAATACCATGCATAATGTTGAACAGTGCCTGGACAAACTCTTCCATGATGGAGACTATGATTTATTGATATCTAATACTTGAGCTAAGGTAGCTTTCAAATGCCTAATTGTTTTGCAAATTATTCTTATTTTTATTCTGTTGATTTGTCACTTGAGATTGATTTTGCAATCAATTATACACATTCATAATCAACATCTTAATTACTTTTACTCAGCTCAACATACCAAATGTTTGCATTAGACAAGAGAGGGATATGTAGAGCTTGAATCTGTAGATGTTTGTAAATACATTAGTAACTTTTACACATCTTTATACTTTCGTTTTTCTCTTTATACAAGTTTATGCCATCCTGGAAGCTAGCCAAGATGTAATAATGTGACAGCGGAGATAGGATAGCATGTTGACTGCCTAATATGGAAGCACATTCCATGCCTAATATGGAAACAGATTCCACAGGTGATGGGTTATCTGAGTACGTCCCTGAGGGTTGTAATGCAGTTGGCACCAGCTCGTCGGGTTCTAGCAGTGTCTAGTCATCATAGTAGTTTTTTGTGAGCAGAACATATGAAGGTGGTTGGAGACAATGGTAGAGGAGAGCAGCCATAGAAAAAACCATGGTGTCGAGTCTCACTGCTTCCCAGACCAGGTAATACCTGTCCTTATATTATTTTGTGTGATTTATTGATAAAAGCGCTACTCATAATGTAACTGGTGTCTGGTCTATTTATTCATGTCCTTTTCCCTGCAACAGTACCAGGTCCAGTATTGCCCCATCAAGATTGGACTCACTGACTAGCTGCTTGAGGAATGCTCTCTGTGGGGAGTTCAGGAGGTCCCTGCTTCTTGCTGAACCCACAGCTGGGAGGCTCCAATCTGCATCATCAACAGCATATCAGGTAGATTGAAGTCCCCCACCAGAAGCACCTCCCCTCTTTCTTCCATTAATGGCTTCCATCATCACTTTGTCTAACTCTTCCCTCTGTACTGGATGTCTGTAGATCATGCCAGCACAAAAAGTGGCTCTATTCCCCATCTCCAGGGTGACCCACAGTGCAAAGCAAGGCTTTATTTGCAAAAAAACTAAAAAGCATACAATAAGAACAACTCCAAACAAACAGATCATTGCAGTGCAGAGACCCCAACTGGTTTTGCACCTAGTGCGTCATCAGGAGGATGTTCTCATTCAGCTTCAAACAGTCTTAAGTAATCGATCATTTAAAGAGACAGTGCAAACACCAGTCACCAGTATAATAACAATTAAAGTGCTCAGTGCTAAAAAAATAACTCTATTTGTTGAACTGCACACACAGTACCATATCAGTCTTAAAACTATTTAAAATAATTAATTGCTGGGGATTTAAACAGACTACAGTATCAAAATACATGGAGATATATATATATATATATATATATATATATACTTTATATATGGAAAAAGTCCATAATTGCTGCATCCCCATATTATTTCCTAGTGCATAAAGCAGCACAATTTTGTTCCTCCATCATATGGAAAAGGAACACACCAATAAAATTATTATCCAGTAATATTTATAGTATCATGTCTTATTCAATATGCAACCACAATAAACTGTTTAAAAAGCTAAAGAGCATCATTTCCTAATAAAAGACAATAACTCAATTCTGTCATTTAATCCTGGTGGTGTCATGGCCCCTAAGATGTAAATCCAGAAGAATTCCCTTTGCTTCAGTTGTTTGTCCAAATCCCCTTCCCTAGACCCCAGCAACTGAGCTGTCTTGCCATTTTTGGTTTTGTTTGACCCACAGTACCTCTGCCTCTCCCTTTATATCCCATATTTCTGTCACTTTTATGCTTTCACTCACATAAAGCACCACACCCAATCTTTTTCTTTCTGCCCTGCCCTTCCCAAACAGAGCACAGAAATAAAAAAGGTACACTGCGCAAAAAGTGTGTGGGGAAAAAAAGTAACAAAATACCAGTAAACCAGGGGCTGGTGCAAAATACAAATTTAATGACAATCAAACAAGTGAGAGCCAAGGGTAATACAGGCAAGAAAAAAATCCCCGGCGCTTCGAATCAAAAAGATTCTTCCTCGGGGGGGCAGTAGTGCTCAATCACACACAGCTTTATATAATGCTGTGTACAGCAGAAATCAATAAAGCATTAGTTTAGGTGACCTTTAGCAAAACTGCTGACCGCCTGTTAAATGTTGAATGAGTACTTTTAAATATTTAAATTATTATTACACATATAAGTAACTCTTACTCAATAACCCCAATACCAATTCATATAACACAAAGTAGATTGTATATACAAATAAGAATAAACAATATTTATGTCATATAAATTACATGCAACTTGTATAGGAGGGGACATTTTTGGACCCACAAATCAACATTAATCAATAAGGCAGTTAGACAAAAATCAATAGTTAATCAAAGTAAATGTTCAGTATTGTATCACTTTGGATTAATCCGGGAGGAAAAGTTTTTTTCACTCTAGGATAGGATAAATAATGTCTCAACACTGGATCAGTCCAGACAAATACAGAGCCTGCCAAAAAACTTTTGATTTAAGCAATAAGATGTCCAGGTAAAGTAAGATGAAGAATGAATTTTCTTCTGATGAACCTGTATAAAAAAAACAAAAAATGTTCTGTGAAGATAACAGGTGAGGAAGCAACGACAGTAAAGAGTAATGATAAAACCTGTCATGGGAATAAATTATAATAACTTAAAAAACATAAGAAGAGACACATTAGTGACAAGCGATCACACAGCTAGGTATGCTAAATATACCAATACAATTGCTTAAATTAGTCAATACAAGACTGTGCACAGTTTTTATCTATCATTGAGAAATGGGAGAATATCCCAGTTATCATTAAGACCTAATGGAATGCAGGCATCCAATTTACAAATAATCCTGCTTTCTGGTCGTTCAAGTTTCCTTTTCCTATCTCCCCACGTAGGAGGGCTAGAACATGGTCTATACCCATGAAATGGAAATTATCCAGGTAGATTGCATGTCTCGTTTGCCAGTGCCTACCCACTGGGCTATTACTAGCCAGATTTCCAATGGCCCACACATGTTCTTGCATGCATTCTTTATGACTATGCATGACTTTCTCCTTGATATTGGTACCTTTTTATAAGCAATTCTGGGGCCTTCTCAAGCTACAAGTTCAAGGTCCCCATCAGCTGCTAATATAGGCCAAAATCTTTTAAAGGCTCCTGCAATTTTGTATGTCACCGAATTATATTCAGTAACATGATTTACATTACTGGTGACATTCACATCCTTAGCTTTAGGAACAATTAAATCCTGTCTATTCTTTTCTTTCGCTAGTTGCAGGCCTTTATGCAACAGGTTTGAGTCATATCCTCTTTCTATGAATCTCCTTGTGAGATCTTCTGCCTGATTATCAAATTTTATATCATTCGAGCAGTTCCTTTGAATACGGAGGAATTGTCCATAGGGTATGCTGTCTTTTAATGATTTAGGTGACAGCTATCTGTCCTGAGCAGGGAATTGCCTGCTATTGGTTTCCAATAGCCCTCTGTTGTAATCAGTCCCTCAGGCTGGCCTGTTAATAAAAGGTCCAAAATAGAAATGGAACCACTAGTACAGGCTGATGTAAAATGTAAATTAAAATCATTAGAATTAAACATACTGAGAAATTGTTCAGTTTCTTTTTCAGTACCTTCCCAGATGCAGAGAATGTCATCAATAAAATGACCCCAATATTTTATCTGATTCTTAAAAGGGTTCTGTCTATGGTCATAAATCTGTATTTCTTCCCACCATGCGAGAAAGATATTCACATAGGTGGGAGCTACTGCTGACCTCATGGCTGTCCCACAAATTTGATGATCATATTTGGTGTTAAAACAAAAATAGTTGGTAGTCAAAACATTTCTAATGCACTAACAACAAACTCAGGGTCCAAAGCCCCTTTTATTTCGTACTTGTCCATAAAATATGAAACAGCATGTAGTCCCAAATGATGTTGGATGCTGGTATATAATGCAGTCACATCAACAGTGAGCCATAAGTAACCAGCATCCCATTAGAGGTGTTTAAGTGCCTCCAGTACCACCATGAAGTGCCTTAAATATGAGGGTGTGTCAACAACAATGATTTGTAAAAATGCATCAAAAAATTCTGATAGGTTCTCCATTAAGGAGCCTATAGAGGATACAATCGGTCTTCCAGGTGGTCTCTGTGGGTCCTTGTGCACCTTAGGTAACATATAGAATGTAGGAACTACAGGAAAAGTAGTACACAAGAAGTCAAACTCTTCCTTTGTGATATACCCTTGATGCAGTGAGTCATCCCGGAATGTAAGTAGCTGATGTCGGAAGATCAAAGTAGGATCGCCAGACAAAGCTTAGTAGCTGTTAATGTCACTCAGTTGATGAAGTATTTCTGATTCATAATAAATTCTGTCCATCACAACTACTTTTCTGCTCTTGTCAGATGGTTTGACCATGATGTTTTTCAGTTTACTCAGTTCTTCCAATGCAAGACGTTCATCAGATGTTAAATTATTGTAGCGAGGTTTGTACCCCTTATGGATTTTATTTGTTTCCTTCAAAACCAATGATTCAAAGGTAAGAATGGCTGATTGTGTTCTTGGATAAAAAGTAGATTTAGGATGAAACTGCTTCCTTTGCTGTGTGAAGTCCTGTCCAGTACTGTCAGATTCTATGTCTAAAAACAGTTCTAATGTTAGCTCTGGATCCCAGTCAGGGGGAAGAAATTCATTGTGGTCTAAACATTCGTGATCCATATTTGAAACAACGTCATTGTGATTCTGTATTTCCATAGATGATGAGCTGGGTCCTATGTTAGGAACCCCTACAGTATCCGATTCCACAAGATTATTTAATAGGAACTCCATTCTCCTTTTTTGTTAAGAACTTTCTTAAGATGCAATTTTCTGAAGGTTTTTTTCAAGTCAACCTGTATCTGAAAAAAGTCAACTTTTTTTTTTGAAATTTCTCTTTATCCTCCTCACAGCCTGCCTCCTCTGACCCTTCAGCGATGACCTCCAGGCATCCCACTGCCCGGAACCCTGCCCACCCAGACCACAGATCCCCATGGAGCCGCGGTTTACCCCCCGGGCGGGGACGGGGTGGAGGGGTTCTAACCCCGTACCTTACATTTTTTCGTCGGTCTTGCAGTCTGCCGTGCGGGCACGGGCACATCGTAGGCACGTCCGAGGTCCTCGCCTCTTCCCAGATGAGGCAGGCTCCTTTTTTCCTCTTTTCTCCCTCCCCGAGCAGCTGATGACCTCCCCTGATATCATGACGTACACGTCGACGTCCATGCTGCTCAACGGCCAGCCATCCCCTAGTGGGGCTTGCAGTTCCCCGAGCCTCTGCTCGGGGTCATGCAAGTGCCGGGCATCGGCCGAATCCCTCCCTGGAGCAGGTGAGCTGTCGTCGGATGCTCAAGCCTGTCTCCCTCAGGCCGACCCACCAACTACCCGAGTCTGCTCCCGAACCCGGGTCGCCGGCGTGGAGCGAGGTGTGGCGTCCAGCGCCTCAACCCTCAGCGCCACCGGGCCGGCCGAAAAAAGTAAACTTTAGTGGTTGGTACAAATGATAATCCTTTTGATAGTACACTGAGATGTACTGAATTGAGTGGAACTTTGGAGATATTAGTTACTGTTTCTTTCTCAAGTTGTGTTTGCCTTGTTATAGATTTCTGCTGGTTTCTTTTTTTGCCTGATCTTGTTCCCCTCCTTGTTTCTTTGTTCCTTGTTTCTGTGCTGGCAGTTGAATCACTCATTTGGGAATTGCCCCCACACACACAAGACCTCTGCCGTTGAGGTCTGGGGCCTCCCCGAGAAAAAGAAACAATTTTTTGTTTCACTTCTGTTGAGGGATGAGTTTTAGATCTCTGTTTCCTGTTTCTACTTCATGATCTCCCCCTCTGATATGTTTTTTGTGGTTGATCCCACTTATAAACTGTATTATTCTTGTAATCTGTTTGATCTCTATTAAATTTCTGTTGTTTCTTTACTATAATTAATTTTGCATGTGTCTGGGTCACTTTGATTTAACTTCACATTTAAATCAATGAATTCTTCTGTCTGTTCCTCAACTAATACTTCTTCCTCAGTCTCTTCAATTTCCTGGAGGACTAGCTGATGTTTTTTAGTATCCTGATCCACTAATATTTGGGTTAATGTAAAAGAACATAACTCACCCATCTTTGTTTACATGTCTCTTAAGAAGCCTCCAGCAGGTCCCTTTTCAATTTGTAATCCTTGTGGAATAAACTGAGACTGAGTGTATTTGTCCAAAGAGATTTTATTATAATATAAGCTAATTTCAGATAGCATACGTTTCTCAGGTTTTTTAAACTTCTCCTTGATACTGTCAGAAAGCTCTACGTCCAATTCAAAATTCTCTGCAAAAATGTCCCCAGCTTCTTCTCTGCATCTAACAGATGCTCTTGTCCTGGTAAATATGGGTATGCCACTATTAGCAGGTGTCTCTCCTACTATCAGATTGTTAATAGTTTCAATTTCATCAGATTCATCACCCATTCCTGAGCTATCAGAAGTCAGTGTTGTTAGTATAACTGTATCTTTCTTAAAACACAAGAACTCTGTGCTATAGAAATAATCAAAAGACAGCAGAATATTGAGAGGTATAGTGGAAACTCGACGTCGCAGTAGAAAAAATAACTTATTTACTTGTACCGACTGACACGGGACCTGTATCCCCCAGCTCTCGCTCACACTAGATCGAGTATTTAAATGTATTCAAAAAGGTCTCATAGAAACCATGAGTCCATATAATAGAGGAATAGCTCATACCATACAAGCACTAGTAAAAGCAAGAGTATGAAATAAACTCACCCAATCCCTGTAAATCAAAAAATAGATGATTATGGTGTTCACCACATTTTCACTACATCTCAGTTCAATGGGGTAATCCGTGATGGAGAGATGCATAGACTAATGTGTAATGCCATGCTGCCAATAAGGAAAGGAAACACAGAGAACAAAAAACAAAACTGGCGCTCGGCTTGGCAGCTATGCAGCAGTGAATAAGCAAATAGGATTAAAGAAACAAAAAAGGTGCACTGTGCAAAAAGCATGTGGGGGGGAGTAACAAAATACCAGTAAACCAGGGGCTGGGTGCAAAATACTAATTTAATGATACTCAAAGAAGTGAGAGCTAAGGGTAATACAGGCAAGAAAAAAATTCCCGGAGCTTCGAACAAAAAGATTCTTCCTCAGGGGGGCAGTAGTGCTCAATCACACACAGCTTTATATAATGCTGTGTATAGTTGAAATCAATAAAGCATTAGTTTAGGTGACCTTTAGCAAAACTGCTGACCTCCTGTTAAATGCTGAATGAGTGCTTTTAAACATTTAAATTATTATTACACATGTAAGTAACTCTTATTCAATAACCCCAATACCAATGCATACTACACACAGTAGGTTGTATATACAAATAAGAATAAACAATATTTATATGTGATTTGTATAGGAGAGGACATTTTTGGACCCACAAATCAACATTAATCAATAAGGCAGTCAGACAAAAATCGATAGTTAATCAAAGTAAATGTTCAGTATTGTTTCACTTTGGATTAGTCCAAGAGGAAAAGGTTTTTTCACTCTAGGATAGGATGAATAATGTCTCCAAGCAGAGTATAGCCTGGCATGGACATGTCCCAATCATGGCTTCCAGTGTAACAAGACTCAGTAATGGCCATAATATTCAAATCAGCCTCTCCCATGATAGCCTCTAGGTCCAGAATCCTATTTTCTGAACTTCTACTATTCACACACGTGGCCTTCCAGATTCTATCACTCTGCTTATTACCACATTTTTCCTTTTTGCCCTCCCTCCTTCCCCCTCTCTTTTTTAGTGCTCCCTTTCCCAACCTTCCACTTTTCAACAACCCTGCTTCTTTCATTTATTTGCACCTTGGGGGATTCCTACCACCTCAGGTTTGCCCTGCTCTGTACTTCAGCCTGTGGTGAAGTTCCTGCCTCCTCAATTTCTTCCACCACTACCTTCAGCTAGTTTAAATGTTCATCAAAGTAACATTTAAACCACCCACTGAGGACTGTGGTTCCCCTCTTGGATGGATACATGTCATCACTGCTGTATAGGTCCTTATCCCTCCAGGTGGGTCCCCTGGCCACAATGTAGCCAAACCCTACTATCTGCACCATTCTTTCAACCATGAGTTGAAGCACCTGGTGCAGAGATCCCTCTCCTCCTCCCTGTCATACATAAGCAGTACCTCAATGAAAGCCGCAGAGCATGCTACCTAAGACCCCTCCCCAGCACCCTAAACTCTCTCTGCACTATCCCATCCTCATCTCTAGCCAGATCATTAGTCCCCAGGCAGTCAATGACATCCAGCTCTGCTTTCTATCCAGCTGCCATAGCAATCCTCAGGATCCACTTCCCATCCCTCCAGGCCATGGTGCCACATAGGCAGGGGTCAGTCTTAACCTTTTTTTTGCACTAGCCAGCAGGGCAAGTTGAATCAAAATTTCACTAGCCCACAGATGGTTGTACTAGCCCTCAATTATAATGGTACATTTTGTTCATTTATACATAAAACAATACAAGCTAAGAAATACTCTGATTATTGTACATTTATCCTGCTCCCACATCGCTTCCAGCTCCCCAGCAGAAAAAAAAAAGACTGCAATGCCATCACACTCAGTAAGCCCCCCCCCAGTTTTTTGTACCATGGCCTCCTCTCTTCCTCTTTCTGCCCCTCCTCATACACCCACCTAATGAGAGGATATCACAACAGAAAATGTTCAATCAAGCAGTCCTAGCTCTGCACGCACAATAGCTGACATCATCATGCACCTCACCACACTGTCTCCACCACCCACGGTGAAATGAACAGAGTCAAGCAGAGAAAGACACTCTCAGCCCCCACCTTATAGTCAACTGGAGACCTGCACTTTTAGAAGTGTTAGTACAATCGCAAGGAGCACATCTAAGATTTCTTTAGGGTGGTGGTTACACAAACCTAAGGGGCTTGGGAAACAGAAAACTATGAAATTTTTTAAAATAATTGATTTCAATATGTTGTGCCCCAACAATATCAGATTTTTCTTTAACATTGTCCTTTCATCATCCCAGGGGAAACAGTACACAGGCATAATGCTATACTATCTCTGTTTCTGTATAGGATAATCTATGTACCCCAGGAATGCCCATGTTAAGCTTTCAAATTACATATTTTATTAAAGTTTATTACTGTACCATACATGATCCAAAGCTTTGTTTTTAGGATGAAAGGACATGCTGGGTAGGATAAGGATGGGACTGTATGGATGGTGATGGCTGTCATCGTCCATTTAGAAGAGCTGGGGACCCCCTACACTTGCCAGCAATGGCAGCTATGGATCTGTGGATGGCCATTTCAGAGTTTGGTCTGCAGTGGTGTCCATGGGAAAGAACAGAGTTAAGAGATTTGGAGGGGAGAGGGAAGTTATGGTGAGGTTGGGATAAAACCTACCACATGCAGGGCTGACCCTGCATACCTCCTTGCATTTTGTCACTGAAATGTTGGCTACAGACACTCAAAATATAGGGAAATGAGGGGCACTGTTCTTAATAATATGAGGCAAAATGTTAGACAGAGACACATGTATAAAACTGGAAACTAGTGACTTAACAGCACTCTACCCTTGATCACGCCCTGAACACTAGCCGAAAGTCCTAACAGTCAAGTGATAATGACTATCATTGAGTCTTTTGTGGGATCCCCCTCTTGAACTGCCAGATAATTGCAGCTCTTGATGAGCTGTTAATCACACAAGGCCATCTAGAACATTGAGAAAGATTAACATGAGGACTACAGCCTGCTAAAGTAGAGACTTTTTTAACTTCATTAACAGCCATGAAAACCTGCACTAGTCAAGATAGACAAGTAGAGAGTTATCTGCACTAGCCCTGGTTAATTTATACTAGTGTTTGGGCTAATAAAACAATATTAAGGTCAACACCTGCACATAGGCACCTAACCTCCCTTCCCCCTTTCATTTCCCTGATCTAGTCCCCTCACAGTCAAGTCCTCTGCCAGAAGTTGCTTCCTCCTCTTCTACCTGCAGCTTGTCACCTACCTAACATACAAAAATACATTGCTATAAGAGGTGTTGTACTTTCTTTGGTACCATTTACTACTTGAGCTTCCTGTGGAGATGTACTCTCATTGTGCTCTTTACTTTTACATTCTGGGAGTGGATCTGCATGGGCACCAGTGACAGCCTTAGATAGGAAGCCCACCTCCACTGTCTGATGCCTTTTGGACTGGGCTACCTTGAATGATCTTTGTCATGGCAAGGTTACAAGGACCTCCTTCTTCAGGACAGCTGTCATCTGGAAAACCCCTTCAATTATCTGGAGGGGTGAGGGAAAAACAGGGCTCCTATGGGGCTATTCCCTCTTTCTCTAGTAGCACTCCAAAATGCACCAAAATGCCCCTAGAAAATGCTACACTTAAGCCATGTTTACATAGCTGCACTGCTCTGAGATCTGCGCCACTCCTTACCTGTTCTGATTGCTCAGGCAGGCTCAATTAATGTTTTACACAGCCCACTCTCACACTAATGCAGGTTGCACCAGAGAGAGGCTGTGGGGCTGGGTTGGGAGCAGTGGAGGAGTCTGGGAGCAGCTGCCTTTATTGGAGTGAGTGTTGCATGCATTTACACTGTCACATAATATGTACTATATTCTGTAATAAATATACCCACTCCTGCACCGGAACAAAAAGAAGCTCCAAACCACTTCTAGCATGGTCCAATAAATGTTCACACAGCTGACTCTGCAGCACATCCAACTGTGTGCACAGGCTGATGTGCTGCAAAGGTGGCAGTGTAAACATGCCTTAGGTTAGCCTCTTCCCTTTTATACATAGATACATAGATACTGTTGGCAGATAACGGGCACCAGGCCCATACAATCTTCATGTTTATGCTATATGATGAAGTGGCCAGTAACTGTAGACAAAAGAAGAAGTGCAGAGCCATTGATATTCATGCTCTGTCTTCCATGGCAACCGAGAAGATACAAAGACATGAATACTCAGACAACCTGTCTCCTAGCTGAGGCCCAGCAGGAAGCAACTCTCAAGGACTAGGTTAACCTTTTGAGTGCTCCCTCATAGTATGCCTTGAGCTTGAAAGAAGAGAGAAGCTGGTTACAACTACTTTGACAGCAGGGATCTAATAACTTTTCAGAACAAATTTCATACACCAACATGGCCACTGCCATTGCTGTTGCATTTGAAACCCTCAGCATGGTATTTGCATGGTGTGGTATCTCTATTGTTTAGCTTTCCAAAATAGATATAATATGTTAGATCACAATAAATAATATTAAATAACTATACATATATATATATATATATATATATATATTAGAGGCCAAAAACTCCATTTAATGCATTAGTTAGGGTTGTTCTACAGCGACAAAAGAGGAAATTCACTGTTAGGGTTGAAAACCCCTTGGACCCCCTGCCCACCCCAACCGGCATTGGGGTGTGCATTGGGATCGTGGGTCTAACTCTCACCCATGACATGTGAAAGCAGCAGAAGTATAGGAGAATGGGGTGAGTTGGGACCACGATCTATCTTGCCAGTTGAGGGGTGGCGAGATCAAGGATTTCAACCCAGTCACTTTCATCACTATGTCACTATCGATTAAACAAGTTTGCCTCTATTCCTTCTTTTTGAGAATGATAGCGAAATAGTGAATGTAATGTAGCGGGCGGGAGTGCGAGGCCCAAACATAATGCATTGGCGGGGCGGGGCCCTTTGGGCCCGTGCTCCTGCCACATGATGTGTTGTGGCATACTAACAGGGACAGCAACACAAACAGAAATGCTAACAGTGGCACACATGGTAACACAAGCACGAATGAGAACAGAAAGGGTAGCACATGGTGGCGTGAGGCGGGAATGGTCTGCACGTGATGTGTTGTCACATAGTAACATGGTGCCTGCAAACAGAAATGTCAATGGGCGTGGTGATGTAAAAGTGAAACAGTAAGATAAACAGTACTGTAGACGAAATGGCAAAAAATAACAGAAACTCAAGCACAAATGAAAACGCAAAGGATAACGCACATGGTGGCACAGGCGTCAATGGTAAGTGAAGCCGGGTACAGATCCATAGCGGAAAGAGCAACAGTAACAGTAATGTAAGTGCACAGGCTGGTTTCCCCAAAACCTGCATTGAGAAAGACAGTGAGTACAAATAATGTATGCAAAATAATGAGTATCGGCGCAGAAAATGAGATCTTGGAATACTAAATACATTATATCTCAGGAACCGTACAACGTAGAAAAAAATTTTAAAAGTCATATTATTTACAACTGTCCTGTTTAATTTGAACCTTAGACCCATTAGGGGGCTAAGAAATTTTCCGACGAAAAGTCCGTATCTCTCACCGTTTCCAAGATACGGGCCCTGAAAGGCGCCGCGAACGCCGTAATGTTATCCTATGGGAAAAAAAGAAACGTTCGGAGCGCCATAACTTTGCCTCCCTGTAATGTTTTTTCACCAAACTACTGAAAGGCACATCTGTGGGCTGTTGGCTGTCTTCCCTTCAAATTTCAGGAAAAAAAACCAAACCGTTATTTTGCAGTAGGGTGCCAAAGGATTCCTGTAATGCTTCAGGCGCCGTAATGTTATCTATGGGAAAAACTGTCAACTTTGGAGTGCCATAACTTGCAGCTGTAATATTTTTTCAATACAACACTGAAAGGCATCTGTGAGATGTCAGCTGCGTTCTCTCAAATTTCAGCCCAAAACTCCCAACGGTTATTTTGCAGTGCAGTGCCAAAGAATTGCTGTCATTTTCCACAGACTAGAAAATTACTGTGCAATTTGCGAAAGCTTTCGCAAAAATTTGCGACACTTTCATAAGCATGAAAGTAATTTAGAAAGTACTTTTTCAAGAAATTTGAAAAACATATTTCTGGGGTGTTTAACCACAAAAAAAAGACATGGCAAGCATCCTCAGGGCCCGACTAGGTGAATACAAAAAAAATTAGGTTGCTAGAGGGTCCCAAATTTAAATGTCAACCATTTTTCTGATCACCAACTGAAAACAAAATGGCCGATTTGCGAAAGTAACAGGCCCATTTGCGAAAGTAAAAATGCATTTGCGAAAGTGTTGAACTTTTTGTTAACTTTTCCCATTGACTTATAATGGGAAACTGATTTTTGAATAACTTTTGAACCGTTTAATATTTTTTCACTGAAATCTTTGAAAGGCACATTGGGGACCCTGGCTGCATGTTCCTGAAGATTTGGGCCAGATCAGCATAAACCGTCGACCTGTAGGCGCGACCACAGAATTCCAGAAAAGCTGCAACGCTGCGCTGAGATCACTTAATAACTCTGCAGCTGTATATCCGACCAGTACTAAACTTGGCAGATCCCAAGGCCTATGGTGCTTGATCATAAATTCCAAATTTCAGGCAAATCCATCAAACGGTTGCAAAGTTATTAGGTGCAAAGTTTAAGGGTTTAACATAGAAATGGCTCCTCAACCCTAACTATGGTATAACATAATATATATATACTGTATATATATATATTTATATATATATATATATATATATATATATATATCAATTTATCTGACTGTCATCATTGTATATTTCATTTATGCAATAGGGATGTTTCTTATCAGTGCAGGAACATTTGATTTTGACTGTTTATCTTCTTTTTTTAAATGATAATTTCTGGGACTTTCAGTTAACTTTTCTAGTGTATGCCCGCCTAGCATGGTGGTTGCTATTAAATGAAACACCACTCATTTTGTAGAGAGCTTCTTGCTGAACAAATGTCATGGTCACAGTATCATGCTACCTTTTCTGTTTTAAAGTATTCACATTTGTTTGTCGAAAAAGTGAAACAAAAATTGAATTTTATGCTGTTTTTTGCTAATTATAAAAAAAAAGGTATTTATTAATGAAACACCACTCATTTTGTAAATATTTTTATGCTGAACATTTTTCATGCTCACAGTACCATGCTATCATTTTTAGTTTTAAAGTGATTCACATTTGTTTGTCGAAAAAGTGAAAAGAAAATAGGATTTTATGCAGCTTTTTGCTAATTATGAAAAAACTAAAAGGTATCTATGAATGAAACACCACTCATTTTGTAGATATTTTTGTGCTTAACATTTTTTGTGCTGACAGTACTATGCTATAATTTTCCGTTTTAGAGTTATTCACCTTTGTTTGTCAAAAAAGTGAGCAAAAAAGCTTTGATTGACAGTTTGCATTTATTCCACATATGTGGGATAAATCTATGTTGGTTAGAATTATCCCACATATGTGGAAATAAATGGATTTATGCAACAGGGGTCAGGATAAAAACTGTAGAATAAAACCATTTATCTTGCTACTATGGTAATAAATTTATTTATCCCATAGTAACTACATCATCACCCATTTATCCACACAGTAACTACATCACTAGCTCATTTATCTACACAGTTCTCTTCAGAATTCATTTAGAATGTCCGGCCTCAGAACCAGTACTAACCATATTTAAATGTCAATAACTTAAAAGCAAAAAAAGATAACATGGTACTGTGAGCACGAAATTGTTCAGCACAAAATTATCTACAAAATGAATACTGTTTCATTTATATAAACCCTGTATATTGTATATGGTTAGCAAGAAAACAGAAGAAAATGTAATTTTGTTTACTTTTGACAAACAATATAAATAACTTTAAAACAAAAATGATAGCATGGTACTGTGAGCACAAAAAATGTTCAGCTCAAAATATCTACAAAATGAGTGGTGTTTCATATATAGATACCATTTTGTTTTTTATAATTAGCAAAAACAGCATAAAATTCAATTTTCTTTCCTTTTTGACAAATTATTTACACCTACCAAAATCAAAATGTTCACACAACATCTAAACCTGTTGCATAAATGGAATAATGCAGTGGTTCAGTTGTGATAATGCATTTATTTTGTACAGTTTCAGTGACCTCTCGTAACTCACTCGTGCCTTTGGCACCTGTGAGGTTACTTGAGGTCACTGGAAACTGTACAAGATAAATGCATTATCACACACTGAACCGCTGCATATCCCTTATTTATCCAATTGCTTTTAGTTCCACACCTATTGCATAAATATATACATAGAGACAGAGAGAGAGAGAGAGAGAGAAGGAGAGAGACCACAGCATATTGCCACTGGTTCAAGGTCAGTTGGCATTCATCTGTATCCCCCTTCCCCAGGTTGTGCATGAAAATAGGCAGAATCTGTCCAGTGCACTTACCTGGTCAACAAAAACTAACTAAATAAATAAATGCATGAGTTCAATCAATGAGTTCTTCAGCATGAAGAACAAGGTGAGATAAGTTTTTTTTTAGATTTTGTTTTTTTACCTGTGTGTGAATATAGAGTTTGTAAAAGGTGCTGGCTTATCAAGAGTTGAACCCAAAGTTCTCTGCCTTTCCACCTGACAGGTGCAGCACAGATAATCACAGTGCATGCTGCCCAGCCAGTGTGCCTCAACCCTGATGGGGGGGGGGGCACCACATCCTTGAGAGCATATCTCTCAACTGTCACACATTAGGAGGTACAACACTCATTTAATCCCTCAGAAACCCTCTGTTTCACATTGAGAAGGTGACATTCCACACTGACCACTGAGACTTTTAAGCAGAAACATATAATAATATAAGATGTTAGGTTATCAGTAAACATTATTAACATTAGTGCACTTATTTCCACAGTATTCTGAGCTTGCAAGATCATGTTTGATGATGTGTCACACATTGTGTCCTCATCACACATCTTGTTACACATTTGGGTGATGAAAGGTTGAGAGGTATGCTTGAGTGACAAATAGTACCTACTGTTCTGATGGTTTTGTGATGTGGACACTTGCTCATTGGGAACTGGACTGAGACCACCACAACTCATTTCACATAGACCACTTAACAGTCCTCAGGTGATAATGGCTTTTGGCCACTACATGCCGACCTTTGCTAAATTTAAGCCAGTGACCTAGAGGTGAAAGACTCCTTAAACCACCACCAGTCCACTGAGTCACCCAGTTCCCCATGCAGAGGTGAGATCATTAATGAAGGTGGAGAAAATAATGATGACTAGAATTGCTTTAATTACCCTGTTTTTGTATGATCACTGTGAATGTTATCATTGATCTGACTGTTATCCATTAAAAACATAGAAACATAGACTTTGATGGCAGATAAGGACCGCTTGGCCCACCTAGTCTGCCCATTTCCCTACCTAGAGGAAAAGCTGCAGATCCTATTTAACCAACAGCCTATTTCTTCCTACCCCCCATAAGAATTGCCTTATGTCTGTCCCATGCATTCTTGAATTCTCCCACAGTTTTAGACCCCACAACCTCCTCAGGAAGGCTGTTCCATGCATCCACCACCCTCTCTTTGAAAAAATACTTCCTCACATTGCCCCTGAGCCGTCCCCCCTCTATCTTCAAATTGTGTCCCCTTGTTCTTGCACATCTCTTTTTCTGAAAGATGCTACCCTCTTGGACTTTGTTGATTCCACTGAGATACTTAAACATTTCTATCATGTTCCCTCTCCCTCCTTTCCTCAAGGGTATACATATTAAGCTCCTTTATTCTCTCCTTGTATGGCTTCTCTTGCAGACCCTGCACCATTTTAGTTGCCCTCCTCTGAACTGCCTCCATTCTGTCTATGTCCTTGCGGAGATGGGGTCTCCAGAACTGGACACAGTATTCCAGATGGGGTCTCACCAACCATCTGTACAGGGGCATAACAACTTCCTGTTTTCTGCTAGTGATCCCTCTCCCTATACATCCCAGTATCCCCCAGCCCTCCCTACTGCCATCTCACATTGCTTGCAAACCTTAAGGTCATCTGATATGATTACCCCCGGGTCCCTTTCCATTTTTGTTATTGTTACTACCTCCCCCACATTGTGAAATCTTTCCTTGGGTTTTTGTTTCCCAGGTGCATTATTTTGCACTTCTTTGCATTGAATCCAAGCTGCCATACTTCTGACCATTCCTCTAACCTTGCCAAGTCCCTTCTCATCCTTTCCACGCCTCCTTGTGTATCAACCATGTTGCAGATCTTTGTGTCATCTTCAAAAAGGCATACTTTTCCTTCCAGTCCCTCTGCAATGTCACTTATAAAGACATTAAAAAGGACTGGACCCAGTACTGAACCCTGTGGTACCCCACTAGTAACCCCTCTTCTTCAGAGTGGACTCCATTTACAATTACCTTCTGTGTCCTGTTCTCCAGCCAATGTTTTACCCAGGCTACCACCCTGGGACCCACTCCAAGACTGGTTAATTTGACTATTAATATTTTGTGTGGGACTGTGTCAATGCCTTGCTAAAGTCTAGGTAGGCCATGCCCACAGCCCCTCCCTGATCTACTACTTTGGTCACCCAGTCAAAGACATCATTTAGATTCATCTGACATGACCTTCCCACTGTGAACCCATGCTGCCTTGGGTCCTCTGCCCCACTGGCCTCTAGGTACTCAACAATTATTTCTCTCAGAAGTGATTCCATCACTTTCCCTACCACAGAGGTCAAACTGACAGGTCTGTAGTTTCCTGCCTCTGTCTTGGTCCCTCTTTTGTGAAGAGGAATCACATCTGCCTTCCTCCAGTCCTCAGGTACCACACCATCCTCCTATAATTTGTTAAAAAGGGTAGTCAGTGGTGTCACTAGTTCTCTGCTTAATTCTTTTAGAATTCTGGGGTGAATTCCATCTGACCCCATTGCTTTGTCCACCTTCAGTTTTAGGAGTTCTTTCCGAACCCTTTCTTCTGTAAAAGGACTGGGATCAACCCCCCTATCCAGAGTGCTTCTGTTAATTGGATTAGGCACCTCCCCACCTCCTCTATTGTGAATACTGAACAGAAGTATTCGTTCAGTATCCCTGCTTTTTCACTGTCCCTCTCTGTCCACCAACCGTCCATTCTATTCAGCCTCACTATCCCTCCCTTTGTCTTTCTATGCTCCCTGATACACCTATAAAAGGTTTTATCCCTTCTTAACTGAGTTGGCTATCTTCTCTTCAGTTTGTGCCTTTGCTATTCTGACTACCATCCCCACTTCCTTCTGCCTTAACTGGTACAGTTCTCTGACCTGCTCCTTCTGTGTTTCCTTATACTTCCTAAATGCTATCTTTTTCTCCCTAACCTTCACTGCCATCTCTTTTGAGAACCATAGTGGCTTTTTCTTTCATTTTGATTTGTTTATTTGCTTCACACAAAGGCTTGTTGCCTCTGTGATGGCAGTTTTGATATTTCCCCAATGTTGCTCCACCCCTCCTTCTAGCCTGTTTGCAAGGTTTTTCTAAGACACTCTCCTATCTTGCCAAAGTCAGCCTTCCTGAAGTACAGAACCCTCACTTTCATATGGCTTGACTCCATAGCTGAGTTTATCATGAACCACACTGTTTGGGGGTCACTTGTTCCCAAATGGCTACCCACATCTAGATCTGAGAACTTCTTACTGTCCCTATTTGAGAGTATGAGGTCTAAGATTGCTCCCTCATGAGTAGGTTCCAAAACTAGCTGTCTGAGGTATGTCATCTGAAGGGCATCAGGAGTGGCCCTGCTTTGGGATGTGGCTGCAGCAAAGGTGCTCCAGTCAACATCTGGCTTATTAAGGTCCCCCATCAACAGTATCTCCCCTTTCTCTGCCAACCTAAGTATGCCTTCTATCATATCCTTGTCCATTCCCTCCCCCTGACATGGGGGTCTGTATACAACCCATGTGGATTGTGGTGCCATTTCCAGTCTCTAAGGTGACCCACAGTGCCTCTGCTCCTCCCCGTTTACTCTTTCTTTCAGTTGCTTTTATCCCTTCCCTTACATAGAGAGCTATTCCACCCCCTCTTCTCCCCTCACTGTCTCTCCTATAGGTTGTGTACCCTGGGATGTTAACATACCAGTCATGGTTCTCTGTGTACCTTGTTTCTGTGACTGCTATGATATCCAGGCATCCCTCCACTTCTACATACTTTAACCCACATATGGCATGTTGTATATATTCTTTGTATTGTATGTAACTTATTCTACATGCATTGTATCTTTTAGTACTATGTGGTTGCATTTGTAAGCCTAGTGGGCCTCTGATGAATGTCAATGGTCACAGAGATTGTTTTCTTGATTCTGAGGGACAGATGATGTGCCAGGAACCAGTGCTTTATGCTAGTAATGTCCAGTTGGGGCTTAGTAGTGAGGTCAGGGGCAGAGAAGAGTACCATATCATCTGCATGCATATGGCTGGATACACAGGGGCAGGTGGGGGTCACTTAGGAAGATGAAGAAGAGTATGGGGCCAAGGACAGACCCTTGGGGCATGTCTGAGCTGATAGGGAGTGGGGAGGAGATGGATTCTGTAATCCAAACTGCTTGAGACCTGCCCTCAAGGTACCACCAACTGAGGAGTCCAGGAGAAAGGGGAGGGCAACAGTGTTGAAGGCTTTGGCCAAGTCAACAAAGACGGTGGAGATGGCTATGCCCTGAATGTTCTACTCCACTATATGTCTCCCAAGGTTCCTTTATTGTTAATTATTTGAAAGAATGACGAGGAGTAAGAATAAATGGAAATAAAGCACAATGCAATAAACGCTCCTACTCAACCCAAATAAATCCATCCAGGAATTATTTTCTATAGTTCTTTTCTCAAAATACTCTCCAAATACTCTTTTATTATTTTCCAGTTGGCTCTTTATTTTTATTTGTAATGTTTCAGAACTCATATGTTCCTTCATCAGACAATTGAGCCTTTAAATTTCTCATAATTTTCAAAATCGCTTCACAAAATCTTGTTCTATTAATAAAGTATAATACAAATATCTTTTAGTCTCATTATCTCATGCTTTGTACAGTCTTTCCAAAAATTATATATTTTTCTCAACAAATATCTTTATAATTTTTAAATTAATACATCCAGGAGGAACAAACCTATATTTTCCTTTAATTATAGAAATGAAACCTTTGATTTCTCATCTGTTGGTGTCCTGTCGAATTTCGAGGGGAAGTGGGGGGGCGGATAATCATTTACTTCTCTCACCTAAAAATGAATATAATTAAAGTTTTATCCATACTCTTTCTAAAGATCCCTTACTCTGAGTGTATCTTAACAAGATATCTCCAAGTACCCATATTTACCGTCATTCAGAAGGATTCATTTTCATTCAAAAAATGGCTCTACTAGATATCCAAAGCATCTTTCAAATCATATAAACAAAGTGAGCCATATATTACAATGGTTGCAATTAGTTTTGTTCTTAAATTCTAGTTATCTCTCAGTTAAGGATTCTTAAGGAACTCAGAGTGTTATCTTTTTGTTTCATATCCCCTCAATATAAATCCAATGTCTTTTGTGAATTTGGATTAGTTTCTTCACAAACCATATGCGTGGTCCTGACCGCTGTTCAACAGGATGCCAACTCACCGAACCTGTAAATCCTTCTTCCTGAAGGTAAAAGAAGGGAGCAGACCGCAAGATGAACATGCAGATGCATGTGATCATCACTGAGTGACATCACCCTGAGTGGCCCGGTTACTATGGAAGCCACTCGAAACATTCAATTCCATTTGAGTGGTCCCCCTTCATATCTTGCTTTATAGAATTCTTAATTTAATTGGTTACATTCTTCATCTGATTATGGTTTCTCTTTATGTAAACAATATTTCCAATTATAAAGAACAAGAAAAAGAGCTAAAAGACATAGAAGTGGGGAAAATAAAGTTTTGATGTATATAGTTAGGTCATTACAGAGGGAGGTGGGGGGTAAAAGATTCTTAGGGAAAGAGAAAGAACGATCCAGAGCTATAATGTAAGAAAAAGGTCAGAAGACCAGAATTTTTAAAATTAAAATTAAATCACAGTACCTTACTCATAATATCATTGTTTGCAAAAATGTAAAAAAAACCTTTCTATAACAAAGCTTCTGTCATTATCTGGTGTCCTTTAAGGCAATGTTAGAAAATCTAAGCCCCATCGATTTGGACTGTTCACAACCTGGACTCAATGAATTATAGAGCTATAAAGTCCTATATTACAGTACATGCAGATAAAAATATATTTTCTTATTCAAAGGTAGTCCATACTAAGCTCTCATTGAGTCCATATCTCTTCTTGTATGTTTTCAAAGTAAATATTCACCATGTTTCCCTTTTTAAAAGAGTTGCTTCTCTGCTACCTCCTCTTTTGGGCTCCAAAATCCTTTCCAATCCAAAAAAATTCACAGAAGATATTGGTGATATTCCATAAAGTGATGAGCCTGGAGAGATTGTATATCCTCCCTTCTTATGCAGCTTTTATGCTCTGTTATTCTTTGTTTTCGTGGTGTATTGGTTTCCCCAATATAGGAAAGGTAACATGGAAAAATAATACAGTATATTATGTAATCTGAGTTACAAGTAATGAAGTTCCTAAATGTCATATTTCTTATTGTTGCATGTACTTTTAATGTGTTTGCTTCTAACTCTGTTGTTACAGTGTGTGCAATTGCCACTGGTGAAAAAAAAACCTTTATATCTCTCTGTAACCATGTGTTTATAGGTGGCTCTAGCGTCCAATGTTGTGTCTTCACAAGTTTACTTTTAGTGTTGTGGTTTTCTTTGCTGTAATCACTGTTTTGTGACAAAAAACATTTGCACCTGTTTCACTGGCTTGAACTATATTTCAGCTTTTTGTAATAATGTTTTTTTTATTTTCCCCAAAATATTCTGAAAATTGTGTGGACATTGTTATCTTAGCTGGTACTGTTGTATTCACAGTCTTATCTTGTATCAGATCCTTTCTTTAATGTCGCATTTTTATTTTGCCACGGTTAGTGTTTCCATTCTGTACCCTCTAGCTTCAAATCTTTGTGTAAAATCTCTAATGTTTGTCTCATATCTTGTCACTGTGCCACTATTACTCTTTACTGTCAGCATCTGTCCATATGGAATACTATCTTTTAGATTTCTTGGGTGAAAACATCTGGCATGAAACAGCATATTTCTGGAGATCTCTTTTTGATATAGATCAGTAATAATTCTTCAATTTTCCTTAATCAGCATCAGATCTAAAAAGCTATCTTATTGTTATCATATTCTAAAGCAAATGATAAATTCATTGTTACTGTATTCAAATAATCATGAAAAAGTTCCAAGTCTCGTGCGCTCCCTTTCCAGATTATTAAGATGTCATCAATAAATCTTTTATACAGCACTAGATTTGACTTGTAGATATTACTGTCAGATTGAATATATTTTTTCAAACCTTGCCATATAGAGGTTGGCATATGTTGGTGCCAGTGTTGCCCCCATAGCGCTACCATTTTTTGTAGAAAAAATTGTCCCTCAAATCCAAAGTGGTTATTCTTTAGAACTCTTTCTGTCAGTTTCAAAATAAAATCTATGTTAGGTGTTCTTGTAGATCCTTGTGTCAAAAAATAATTTAATGCCTCTATGCCATCATCATGAGGTATGCTAGTATACAAGCTTTTTACAACCATAGTCATCAGTATGCATTCATCCAGGCTTGTTACCACTGGATGCAGCATTTGCTGTCTTTCAAGTATGACCACATCTCTTGTACCAAAGATTTGCAATGATGGCCCATGTAGATTGAAAGAGACTCTGTAATAGATCCAATACCTGAAATTACTGATCACCCTGGTGGTTTATTAGAATCTTTGTGGAATTTTGGAAGACAATAAAAATGAGGTATTTTTTGGATTCTTATTAATCAGTTCTTCTTCTAACCAAGTTTCAATTATGCCCATATCAGTGGCTTCTGTTATTACATCTTTTATAAGTTCTTTCAAGAATTCAAATGGTATCCTTTGCACTTTCTCTTATGTTTTTTCATCATTAAGTTGTGTTAAACATTCATTCTGATAGTCATTCCAATTTTGGATTACTATAGCCCTTTCCCTTGTTTGCTGGCTTCACAATGATGGTGTGATCATTTGCCAGACTATCCATGGCTTCTTTCTCATATTTTTGCTTAGTTATGGTTAGAACATTTTCTCTCACTCTGCTCCATTACTTTTTCCACATCTTTATTTACTTTTTCAATATATGTTGTAATATGTGGGGGGAGCAATGATTTTTCTGTCTGTTCCAACAATACATGTAGTGTGCAATCTGAGAGGGGTGTGACACATTTACCTGTCACGCATGTTGCCCTCACTCATTTCCATGTGCTCCTGTTTATTTTATTTTTTATTTATTTGGAAAATGTTTCACCAGGAAAGACAACATGAGCAGTACAACAGCTCATTTCCAGAAGTGTTGGGGGGGTTACAGGAGTTGGGAAAAACAGGAACACATAGCAATAAACTGAGCAATTCAAAATACAGTTATAAAAATGAAACACGGGTATGGTACATGTATGTATATACAAATGCAATACAAAATACAGTTAGTAAAATGTTTTAATGCAACTGAGGTACATTTATGGGGGTCAATGTCAACTCGCTCCCGACAATATGCGCCGTGACAACTCGCTCCCGACAATTCATATCTACCTCAATTAACTCCCGTACTTTACGCTCTATGTATTTTCACTCCCAGTGCTATGTAAATAACGCTGTTCCTTACAAGCTGAGAGCAGTATAAGCTGTGCAGATTAGACCAGCAGCAGTAAGAAGAACATAGTGTAAAGTTCATAGCAACAAACAAATCAACCAGAATGCAGTGCAGTACAAAACAGGATTAATACTTGTGCGATATGCATTGTACCAGGTAACCTAGTGGGGGTTAAAGGTGTCATGTGCATAACTGTAAAAACACTATGCATGAAAAAAAAAGAAAGAATTACAACAATCATTCCTTTGAAGCCTGCCCGGGAAAATCCTAGTTTGATATCCTGCTTGCATCAAATGTGGGCACATTGGTGTGAGACAAATCTGCAATGTAATCATTTTATGAACTGTTGTAAGTTCACTAGCATTCCTACAGCAATGAGCTATAAAATCTAATTGTATCAACAGATGATCAATAAAGGTTGAAACGAGTGCCTGTAGGGTACACATATCGGTTCAGCGCTGTCCTCCCTGCTTAGAGAATCTGTTCTGTCCTCAGTGATTGCTTCTGAAAAATATGTGCTGCTAAACTTTAATGTTGATGTGTTTTTTTTTACTTATTTTGATAATATTTATGTTCATCCCTGCTCCGGCTTAAAATATGTGCCCCACTGATGCCTATTTTACTTAATAGCTCATAACTCTTTGAACAGCAAATGCAGTGATTAGAAAAGCATGCTGTTATGTTGGATGCTCAGGCATCTCTGCCTAAACATCTGCTGTTAAAGTATTTTTAAATAATTAATATGTTGGGAACAGCCTTGGAACCTGATCTGCTTATAAGTCTATTCGGCATATCATTGAGCCAATCACTTCCAGAGTCCTGTTCTAAAATGAGGCAGTAGCCACCGATCAGTGCCAAGAGGTGTGTATTGCACTATTGGATGGACCATATAGCCCCTATGCGGGATCTATGATGGGAGGTATTTATGTACAGTATCAATTGTATGTGGCTTAAAAAGAACCATTATTTTGGGAACAGCTAAGGAGTTTAAAATTCAGCAGTAGTATCTGAATGGGATTTTACTACTACAATTTGTCCAAGCCTGTTCAACAGTATTGTTTATTTATTTAGTTATTTTCAGCGGGAGTGAGTTGACATAGGGAGTGAGTTGACATCGGAGTTAATTGACAGGAGCGTATTGTCGGGAGCGAGTTGTCTCAGCATGTATTGTCGGGAGCGAATTGACGCACTCCCCATTTATGGAGCAGAAAAACCCAGGCCTACCAGCTAAGGTGGACAAAATCAAATACAAAACCAAGCATACCTTAGAACAATACTCAAGAGAAGTGCTAGAGATCGTAGTTGGGGTGCAAGCCTCTAGTGCTAATGTAAACCCCGGGGAGGGTCAATTTTAATATAAAAATAGGGAGAAAATAGGGGGATAAGGGATATAGGATAAAGAGGGGGAGAAGAGGAACCCAGGAAGGTCAATATGCCAACAGGATGCTGGGGCTGCAGTCTAGGGGAAACAGAACAAGGCAGAGAGGGAGGAGAGAGAAAGGGGTGAGGAGGTAAAAGAGAGGGAGGATAACTGGGTGGGAGGAAGGTGGCACAGTAGCAGGGTGGGGGAGGCAAGGAAGTGAGAATTTGGTGGAAGGGTAGATAGGAAGAAGAGGTAACCAAACTAGACCCCTGTCAGGATGAAACAAACCCTGCGGAGGAGATGGATTAGCAAGTGGGGGGAAGGGAAGTGGGAAGAGAGAGAGAGAGAGATGGGAGCAATACCCTTCAGGATGCAGAGAACCCTGCGGGGGAACTGAGCCTGACAGAAAAGAGGGGAAAGAGAGAGAGCCAGGATCAGTGCCCCCTCCATGATGTAGAGAACCCTGCAGGAGGACTAGGCCAAACATTAAGAAGAATAGTAAAGGGGGGGTAGGACACATGGCGAGAAGCATGAGGGTGGTAGGCAGGGGGAGAGGGAGGTAGGAGTGCCAGCATTAGAGTGGTAAGCTAACCTAGTAGGCACTGGATGGTGATAGATTGATAAAAGGATAAAATGACCCAGTAGGATTTTAGTAGGGGATGGGTGGGGGGAGAGAATATAAATAGGTAGTAATGAATGTAAGAATAGATAGCACATGATTATGATGAGAGTCAGTGAGAGGGAAGAAGAGGATATAATCGTAAGAGTGGGGAGGGTTATGGTGGGCTGGGAAAATAAGGACAGTTAGGAGATTAGAAGTGAAGCAGGGTTAAAGGAAATGATGCACCAGGGAGGAGGAGGGATTTAGGGAGACTAAAAACAAGTACAGTTAGGGGAGAAGAAGTTGTGTAAGGCTAAAGAAATAGAAGAAGTGGATGAGGAGAGCCTGATAGAGGAGGTAGCGAGTTCCAAATTTTTTTCTGAAGCGGTAGGAGAAGGCCTCCTGGCCTATGGAGGTACAGCAACATGGAATGGCCAGAGTACTCACGTCAGAGGATCTGAGAGGGTCGGAGGAAGGAGGTGAAACAGCTAGAGAGGAGGAGAGGTAGGAGGGGAGAGAATCAAACCAGAATTTGGATGTGAACTTGGCACAGTGAAAGAGGCTCCTGCACTCAAGGGAAGGGAAAGCTAGAGAGTGGTATAAGATGCAATGATGTGTTTGTGGAGGGGAATCGAGAGAGAGCGGCAGAAAGCATTGAAAAGGAAGACTTAGGAGCAGCACTGTAGACTATGTCGCAATACTCTAAAATAGGGAGTATCATTTTCTTAACAAGATCATCCCTAACCAGTAGTGGAAAGGAACTATGGTTTCTGTAAAGAGTGCTGAGCTTGGGGAGCAATTTTTTTAGGATGGCATCAACATGTACAGAAAAGTTAAGGTGTTGGTCAAGCCAGAAACCCAGGTATTTAAAAGAGGAAGTGTCCTCTAGTGTTGTTCCATCAAGGGTGTGGAAAGAGGGAAGGGAGGGCAGGCTACAGAGTCTCTGTCCAGTGCCAAAGGTCATGGAGACAGTCTTCTTTGCATTGAGGAATAATTGATGCGAGCTTAGCCAGTGTTGAACATTACTGAAGTCAAGTTGTAGCCTAGAAGTCACATCAGAGGGAGTTTGGCCAGAGGCGTACAAGACCGCATCATCAGCATACATATGGATAGTGGAAGAAGAGCATGTTTTCTGTGGTCTGGTTCCTTTCACTCTAATGTGGGTGACCCATTTCTTAAGCCTGTATTTATATTACATGTTTCTCATTCCCCACAATATCTCAGTAGCACATTTTTGTACTCTAGCTGCTTTAACCACATTTCTCCTGCAACACTGTAAGGCGCTACTTTCTGACATCTATCTTTAGATTTATGCATATTTAATGTGTGTTTTTATGTTTGTTCATAAAATGCAAAGCAAACCTTGTGGAATAATGTTTAGGCTATAGATGTGTCAGGCTGTTAGTCAGTTATCGACTGAGAATGCAACCTCTCTCACTTGCTTGGAGAGCAGGATTTAGTTGAATACACACACGTACATCATTTCTGCAGGAAGTTGTTGCCTATTGCATGCCAAAATCATCCACATTACCGCCTGCTGATAATTTTCCATTGTTAGTTGGATATGATTGTTTGGTGGAGGGGTTCATCTCACTATGAGGATGGTATTTTATGTTATGTGGATGTTATTCATTGATAGAGTTAGCAATGAGAGACCGATAGGTGGCGGAAGTGGAGAGTCATGGTGAGTGCAAGGCCTGGTTTGTTTCATGGTTCAAAGAAAGCCCTCTTGGGTCTACAGTATGGCACTAGGAGCAGAATGTACCACATGAGCACTGTCTAAGTAACAGGAATGAGGCCCAGAGTTTTAGTTGACTCCCAACTGATCACAATGACATTGATGTGGCTCTCTTCACCCCATCCTGTACAGGCAGTGTCCCTTCTTAAACTTGCTGCTTGTGGAGGATCATTTATCTGTTTTATTTATCAATCCCCACACCCCCTCAAACCAGCCACAGAAATGACTTTATACCAGTCTGCTAGTATTTATCTATTTATCTCACCCCTCCAAACATAGCATCAGCTGTGTTGATTTCTAAATTTGTTGATCATCTGGAGGCAATCATTTGTTCACCCCCATGCAACACAGGCAGTGCGGGTGACATTCATCTTTCCCCCAGTGCAGGTGGCATTTATCTGTTTAACCACCCACACCCACTCCCACACCCAGGCAACACCAGGATGGAGTCAGGGCAAAACAAAATGGAGAACACATGACAGGATATAGTTACAAATAGAATAATACATACATTTGTGTTTGCCAATTTTGCTATGTAATACAAATCTATGTATTAATCAGACAGTGATAATAAAGAGGTCAATAGCCCAACAAAAAATCTGTATTCAGTGTTTTTCATTCAGATAGTCAGACATATGGGTTAACAAGGCACGGATTAACCAGGTCTGACTGTAGCTAGGAAACTGTGTATTATGAGGCTGTTATACCTCGAGAGGTTCTGGTGACATGTAAACCTCATGAGCAAAGCTTAAGAGATTCCAACGCATCAATAGAAACTCGAGATGGTATTTTTAGCTGAGTAAGAAACAGTACCCTATCTGTTATTTTTTTGTAATATATGGATCTAAGACACTTTCACTTTTGTCTACTTCATAAGCAACCCCCACCCCCAGACTGCAGTCTCACTGGTAAACTACCACACATTACAATTTCTTTTCTAAATCCCTGTTACTATTTCCATGCAAACCATTTTTACACTTTCTGTTCTTTTCTGAGACCTACAACACTGTAATGTTACCGCCACCAACAGCACTCAAGTTACACGCTTACCTTGTCAGCACAGGACAGTGGCACTACATTTCAAATACCAAGCATTCTCCTGATTGCTGTTCAAATAACAAAAAAAAAACAGAGCTACTGAACTAGTGGAGGAGACAAGGGCAGATGAAAGACTGTCTCCTCATGTCACCGCCAACAGTATGTCACTGCTGAGTGGTATCACTTTCCATGGAGAGAGAGAGACATTTTCATGGATTTCTCATCAGTGGCATGCTGGCTTTTACTGTACACAACAGTTACAGTAGAATCTCCATTGCATAAGAATTTGGGCAGCATGTGGGAAAAGTTCCTTCCCATGATACAATCTGTAAGCCACCCCTTCCTCACCTGTGTCTAGCAGCCTGATGGAAATAAGAAATGAGGAAAGGCACTCCAACATGGCTGCCCATCCAGAATTAAAAAAGATGGCACATATCTGTTTAGATGCCAAAAGGGATCCTTGATGGTGCACTCAGTTTCTGGAACTAGCAGACCACAGCAGCAGCACCACGGGAAGGACTTGCACAGAGTCTCCACTGGGGGGGTGGCAACCCAGGTTAATAATAGGCATCACAAATTCATAGAAATCGGGAGGCCACACTCAATTAAAAGAAAAACAAAATTAATTTATTTTAAAAAGAACAGCAGCTTCCAGGAGCTGGGTGCACAGATCACTGACACACACAAGTTCAGTGGCGAACCACCATAGCACAACACTTAAGGTCAAACTGTCCATGGGGCAAGGCTTCACACAGAGCCAAGGGACTCAAAGCTTTGGGCAGCAGCAACATTGTGTAGGCCATAGATCCTTAAAACACACACTGTGGCCTACCAATCCGGCAGCTCGAACACCTGCACCACTCAGACCCATTCACAATGTGGTGGAACCTCAGGCTGCAGCTTCTCCTCAAGACTCTTACTTCCTACAACTTAGGGCATGGAGCCTGGGTCCCCAGCATCTCCAGAGCAAGCTCAACACAGGCAATCCACGGGTTGCATTGGGCTTACCTCTCTGTCCCCGCAGGCTGTTTCTCCAGGCAAACAGTGTGCCACACAGGTAAAGGGGCAGGAGGACTGCCACCACCTATGCACCCCATGCCACAAGCTGCCACCACTGCAGCATCCCCACCATCACCTCAGGCCTCACCACTGGGGACCAGGCCCCACCCTCCCCTGTGCTGCAAAGCACAAAGCAGGCCTTCAGAAATCTTCCCAGGCCGCGGCTCCCACAAACACGGACCTAGTCCCAACTATGGCAGTACCCTGCACCATCTCCCAGTTCCTGAGTAGAACCTGTTGCAGAGTCACCAAGGCCTGAATCCTGGGCAAAGGCCAGAGCCCCAGCTCATGACACTACATGTCTCTCTCTCTCTCACCGGCTCCCCCCAGGTGCCACAACCCTGGACTTAAATACCCTGGGGGCCAAACTAACTTCACCTGCTGGGAAAGGGGCCAAACTAACTCCATCTGCCAGCAGGTGGCCAGCCCCCCAGGCCCAAATATAGCAGAAGTGAGAGGACAGTGTCACCTTATTAAGCACCCCCTGAAGGTGGTGCTTACACTTCCCCCTCTTAAACCATTCCTCACCTGGGGAATGGTGCACCTGGCCACCCAATGGGAGAGGGCCAGCAGGATATGTGTACTCTCCTGCCAGCTCCCCACCCACAGGGAGTTACCAGGATCACAACCAAAAAGGGACCCAAAATCCTCGAAACCCCAAATTGCTGCTGCCCAAAGTGCAACCCAGCATCCAAACATTGTACCTAAAGCTAACGCAATTTACTCCTGAAAACCATTAATTAATGGAATACCCATAAAACAATCAACAACATGCCAGGACAATAATCAGAGCTAACACTGATAACGCCCTTACAGCAATCATATCCACTCACACTACACACACACACACACACACACACACACACACACAATATAAATCACCCACAGTCAGTCTGACCATGCACCTCTACATACATGCTCTGCCATACCCCCTCTTAGGTACAGGAACAATTTAGGTGTTATTTCAGTCCAGCAAATAGCAGAGTTGATTATAACATATATAGAGATAAAGTTCTAAGTATAGTCCATATATGACGATAGTCCCCAGGGTGCAAACCAACATTATAACAGCTATCTTTCCCAGTTTACTGCTTTTTTTCTGAACAACAGGCAGCTAACATCTGCTGGAACTGTAACAACTAGAACAGTATAACAAAAAGGCAAAACAGCTCACCCACTTGTGTTAGTCCCAAAATAACAGGAAACACAAGTCCTGGCATGGAAACCAAGTTCATGGCTCTTCACCCTCTACAGGACAGGTCCTCCAGCATGGGGTAGTAATATTGGTGGTACAGTTTTGTTGTCTCACTGCCTAAAGAGTCTGTAGCCACCTCATAATACTTTGAATGTTTCCCAGTGAGGTCTTGAATGAGGGTAAAGTGCTTGAACAGTATTAGGCTTGCCCAAACAGAGGAGTTGCACAAGCATTGGGCACTGGTGATGACCTCATCTGAAGAGGGTCCAGACTGGTGATTTAACTGGATCTTGTGGATATCCCAATGAAAGATCCAGTCTGACCTCTTCTCTTTGATAGCATCCCAGATCCTTTCTGAAACATAGGGATATTCTTTTTGGGGTACTCAACATGGATCCAGCGCCGAACCCACCATTTGGCCTGGGAACATTCCAGGATGCTCCTGAAACAGGTCTGTCATTGGGGAGCAGGCCATCCATTCTTTCCCCTGAGGGCCCCAGAAACTCTTGACAGCTGTGGGGTGTTGTCTGGCAGGTCAGCTGAGGGCACCTATGTGCCTGAGGTATAGCTCAGTCCACCTTCTGGTCCTGGAACACTTGCAGTTAGGACACCTGATCAGAGGGCAACATGGGGGTTCCACATATGCAGGCTCACACCAACTGCCTTTTTCCTCCTGGATCACAGGTGACTCCTTACCTGAGGCATCACCTTTCTTTCTGGACAAATTGGAGGCCTTGGTGGATAAAGTAGCATGTTCTGACCCCCTGGGTGCTCAACTGATTTCATCAGCTTCCTCCCCCCTCTCTGTGTGCCATGGGGAGGCTGAGTAGTGGTAACAATCTTTATTTTTAGACAGGATCAGTTCACATATAATACACCATTAGGACAAGTCATAGTTACAAGGCACTCCTGTTTTCTTATACAAAAGCCTAAAATTTCTAAAGTTACTGCACGTAAGTACAAATCTTATAACATATACTGTACAAAACACAGTATGAGTCATACACTCAGGAAATCGAGTGCACATGTAACCAAGTTTGAGCCAGTGTGGCCAAGACTTCAGACTGTTTGCTAAGCTTACTTATTTTTGTTATGCAATTGGAAAATAAATATGAGATAGCTGTTTTACTTAAATGAGTCTTGAAATCTGTTCTCTGATCCTCCTCCTGTTTGGCATAGTGGTCTCCAGTGAAACTCTGCAGAAACTAATGAAAGAATCAAAGGTATCAAAAAATATGCAACATGGTGTCAATTCAAGAGAGACACAATAAAAAAATACAGAAAACCAAGGACTGGAAAACAGTGAGTACCCAGAATATAGCAAAATAAGATTTTCACAGTCTTAAACAGAACTGAAGTTAGAACTGAAAGTGTTGTGTGTTAGTCATGGAGCAATTTAAGCCACTCAATCCTTTAGTGTTAACTGGAAATCTCGGTGAAAGTTGGAGGAGATGGGAACAAAGGCTGCAGGTTTACATGACAGCAACTGGTGTCAGTGAGAAATCTGAAAAACTGAAAATAGCTATTGTGTTACACACTCTTGGTGATGAAGGATTAGAATTATACAACACTATGAACATAACATATGCAGATCCTCAAGCACCCACAATGGCTGAAGTGCTTGAAGCATTTAGAAATCACTGCAATCCAAGAAAAAACACTGTGTTTGAAAGACATCAGTTCTGGGCCCTCCCCATGCAAGAGCCAGCTGGTATAGACCAATTTCTGAGTTGAAACAAAAAGCAAGGAACTGAGAATTTGGTGACATAGAAGACCTGATGCTAAGAGATATAATTGTATTTAGTGTAACCAATGATGCTCTTAAAGAGAAACTTCTAGCTGGTCTGATTTAACATTAGAAGAAGCTGTAAACATTTGAAGAGTTAAAGAGATCACAAAAGCCCAGGTGCAAGCAATGGCAGGAAGCACCCAGGAGAAGTCAGTACAAGCTCTCATACAGCACAGTGTTAAAAAGGACTACAGGAGATGAATAAAAATAGCACACAGAAGGCTTCCAGTGCAAGTGAACTGAAAAGTAAACAGTGTGGGATGGTCCACCAGCAAAACAGTCTCCCGCATATGGTGCCAGATGTCACAAGTATGGAGGAAAAAAATCACTATTCCAAGGTTTGTAGGAACAAAAACCCAGAAGCTAGTACCAGTAAAAAGAAATCCAGAGAGATAGACACATTATTTGTTGGAGTAATACACAAAGTGAACTCCAGCAGAGCAGAAGAAGAACTGGATGAAGCCTGGTGTGCAGATGTTAATATTGAGAAAACTGTTGTTAAATTTAAACTTGACACAGGCGCAGAGGCAAATGTAATTCCAATTGAAACGGTAAACAAGTTGCCAAGTCCTGTAAAGATAAGGCCTACCAACACATTGCTAGTAGCTTATGGGGGAACAAGAATTGTACCTCAAGGCTGTGCCATATTGCAAGCAGAAGTGCAAAACAAGAAAACTAGTCTGCTGTTCTTCATTACAAATGAAAACACTGCACCTTTACTTGGACGGAGAGCATGTGTTGAACTGGACTTGATACACAGAATTAATTTTATGCATGTGCAGTCTCCAGCAACAAAAGAAGCATTAATTGCAGAGTACCCTACAGTATTTGAAGGTCTAGGTCATTTCCTGGGAGCACATCATATTCAGGTGGACACTACAGTCACTCCAGTAATACATGGCTATAGAAAAATTGCCTATGCAGTCATAGACAAGTTGAAAGACACCTTACAGCAGCTACAGGAGTCAGGTGTTATAAGTCCAGTGCAGGTGCCCACGGCCAGGTTGAACAGTCTTGTAATCACAGAGAAAAGAAATGGAACCCTGAGAGTCTACCTAGATCCAAGAGACCTCAATAAGTCAGCGAAAAGACAACATTTTTCCATTCCGACCCCTGTGGATGTGCAGTGCAAGCTGGCTGGAAAGCAGATATTCACCATACTCAGTGAAGAGGATGGTTACTGGCAGGTAATTCTAGATGAATAGTCTTCACTGCTGTGTACTTTGAATACCTCATGGGGGTGCTACAAGTTTAACAGACTAACATTTGGGATAAAATCTGCTAGTGAGGTATTTCAGCAGAAAAATGCAGAAGCTTTCGGTGACATTAATGGCGTACACATCATAGCAGATGACATGATCATAGCTGCATGCACAAAAGAAGAGCATGATCAAATACTGCATCAAGTCATGGAGAGAGCGCAAAAGATCAATGTCAAATTCAACAAAGATAAAATACAATACATGGTGAATTAAGTTAAATACGTGGGCCATGTCATTACTTCAGAGGGTGTAAAGCCAGATGAAGGGAAAAGTAACAGCAATGAACAACATGAAGCCACCAGAGGACAAGAAAGGACTAAATGCATCTACTGGGCATGACCAGGTACCTAGCCCAGTATATTCCAAATAAGCATCTTTGACTGCACCACCAAGAGTGCTGCTTAAAACAGACATAGTGTGGCAATGGGGACCGGAGCATGAAAAAGCTCTGAAAGATTTAAAGGCAGCCCTAACAAAAGAACAAGTCCTTAGTTTTTATGATCCTGCAAAGCCACTAGAAATACAAGCAGATGCATCAAAAGATGGCCTAGGAGCATGTCTGATGCAAGCAATATGACCTATTGCATATGCATCCCATGCGCTGTCCTGTGCAGAATAAAACTATGCACAAATTGAAAAGGAATTGTTAACTATAGTGTTTGCTACAAAGAACTTCCACCAGTATGTGTACAGAGTCACGGTAAATGTTCAGTCAGATCACAAACCTCTAGAAGCTATTCTTTCAAGGCCATTGGGGCAAGCTCCTACCAGGCTACAGAGAATGTTGCTGCAGCTGCAAAGGTATGATTTGATTGTGTCATATACCCCAGGAAAACTCATGTGCATAGCTGACATGCTTTCAAGGGCAGTTGAAAGTGACAGTTCTGACAAAACTGAAGAAATCTTTGATGAAAAAGTTATATATGCAATGGAGGTAATAGAAACTTCAAGCCCAGAACTGCTAAATATGCTTACTGTGGAAACGCAGAAAGATGAAACACTGAAAGCTGCAATAGAGATGCACAAGAAGGGATGGCCACAGAGAAGAAAACAGGTGCCACCTACTTTACAAGTATGCTGGCCAATACGACAGTCACTGGCAGTAGAGAATGGACTGCTCATGTCTGGAGACAGAGTGGTGATACCACAAAGTGCCAGAGCAGAGATGCTTGAAAGAGTACATGATGCTCACCAAGGGATCCAAAGGTCAAAAGCTAAAGCCACAATGGTCATGTACTGGCCAGAAATGTCTAAAGACATAGAACAAATGGTCGAAAGTTGCAAAGTGTGTCAAGAAAATCTTCCAAGCAATCAAAAAGAGACATTGTGGTCCCACCAGATTCCTGAACTACCCTGGTACAAGCTAGCTGCAGACATTTTTGATTTTAAAGGGAGATCCTTTTTACTGCTTGAGATTATTTTTCAAAAGATCCCGAAGTGCTGAGACTGCAAGTTAAAACATCTAGCACAACAATTGTCAAACTCAAGTCAGTATTCTTGAGGCACGGGATACCAAAAGAAATGATCACAGACAACATGCCTTTCTCTAGTAAAGAAATACACTCTTTTGCAACACAGTGGGGAATACAGTTGATCCATTCCAGTCCAGGATACCTACAGTCGAATGGTCAGGCTAAGAGAATGATTGAAACTGTAAAACTGATCTTTATAAGACATCCCACACTGGAACTGACCCACATTTAGCACTCTTGAGCCTATGGGAACACTCCCATTTCAGGTATGCAATGCTCACCTTCTCAGCTTTTAATGGGCAGAGTATTAAGAAGCACCTTACCAGAAACAAGACACTACTACAAAAGAAGCAGAGGGAGTATTACAACTGCGGTGCCAAAGACTTATCCATACTACATCCAGGAGACAGAGTATGTAAGGAGACAGCTCAAGGATGGCAGCCAGTGACAGTTGAGGATGCTAGGACTGAACCCAGATCATACACCATTGTTACACCAAGTGGTGCACGTTTTCGCAGGAACAGACGTCACCTGAGACACAACAGGACTGTTACAACAGCCGCTGAAGCAGCAAATGGTGAACAGGTGATAGAGACTGATGTCACTTCAGAACAGAGTGTGGAAGTGCCTGAGATGCAGCCTGTTCAGCTTCCACAATCAGTAGAAGGCCAAGACAAAGAACCAAGTTTGCTACCAGAGTCTCCTACAGGCATACAGAGGCTCACTTGAAGAGGAAGGAGAGTGAAGATGCCTGTCAAGTATAATGACTATGGCCCCAATTCTAGAAAGGTTACGCCAGGCGTCACAGTAGTTGCACCAAGCAGAATGGCGTATGTAACAACGTACGCCAGCAGTTGTGGCATGCAGAATTCTACAAAGTGACCTGCGACATGTCATGGACCACTTGCGCCAAATAGCTGTGACACCGCATAAACCCCCTACGACATGGTGCTAGGAGGTTTATGGCAGCAGTTGCACCCCATTTTAGAAGGGCAGCCACAAAATGCCCACATCAGGATTCTACAAGAAGCCCCGGAGGAGATACAGCAATGTAAATTATATCAGCATTTAGCTGATATAACTTACGGATGCCCCCTGGGGTCCTGTAGGCCTGTCAGCTGTCCAGTGGATAGTGCACAGCTTCCCTTCCCTCCATGCCAGCACACCCCAGTGGGGCCCACAGGGCTACCCATACCCCCAGCCCCCCAAAACAACCATTAGCAGAAGCCCCAAAGGGCAGCACTGCCATCCTTCCACCCATGCCCCAAACCGCAAGTCGCCAGCTGCATATGCGGCAATATTCCAGCCCTGGCAGTCTAGTGCCCCCAGAACTGTACATTTCCATAATTTCAAATGATTCTCAATTTCGGTAGTCTAGTGTTTAACTGTATTATTTTATAATTCTTACACTTGATTCCCCTGTAGTTCGGTGGTTCTCACCAGTTGTGTGTCAGCTCAATCATACCCTCATTCGTCCCCAGCCAGTTATTGAGAGCCTCATTTTGTCAGTTATTGATTGAGTGCAGTATTAGCATTACTGCACTGATGCACAGAGAAATTAATATCTGAATGCATCTGAGCTGTAGCACTAATACAGCACTCAGTCAGTGGCTGGCCATGGAGGTGAAAGGTGGGCTGTGCCAGTTGCTGGCTGGGGATAGGTGGGGTGCTGGGTGGGCTGGCACGGCTGGGTGGAGAGCCACTAGACTACCAGGGAATCAGTAATTATTTTAAATTATGGAAATGTACAGTTCGGGGGGGCCCTAGACTAGCAGGGAAACAGTGTTTTACATGTTTTACCATTGTACAGTTCAGGGGGTACTGGACTATGAGGGCTGGTGATGTGCCGCATTGGTGGTGGGTGACCCGGGGGTCGGGGAATGAGTGGGGGGTGTACTTGCAACCTAGGCAGCAGGTTGTGACATGCTGGCCAGGTACACCCTCTGTGCGGCGTACCTTGACGCATGTCGCAAGTCACAGAACTTTGCTGCGAAGACCCTGCCCCTTCTAGAATGGGGTTCAGGGTCAATGTCGCCATTGAGGGTGGCACAAATTGCATTTGATGGCACCCCCTTCTAGAATCGAGCCCTATGTTTTAGGTTAGTGTTACACACCTGAATTCATCAAGGGTAAGTGCTGGAAACTTTCCTTTGGACATTTTGAAAGATTTAATGTAGGTGTTAAATAGACTCTAAAGTGGACATTTTAAATGTTTGAATTGTTTGTGGGCA
The DNA here is from genome assembly GCA_016271365.2 of Neoceratodus forsteri. Lineage (NCBI taxonomy): Eukaryota > Metazoa > Chordata > Ceratodontiformes > Ceratodontidae > Neoceratodus > Neoceratodus forsteri. The sequence continues at coordinate 648,908,827 of CM057450.1, read as the reverse complement.
ATTCAGTTAAAAAAGGGGGATGTAATATATGCTGTTGCCTCTTTAAGACTACTTAAGTATAAGCCATGCACTCAGAAAATAGAGTGCATGTGGAACCAGTTTGAGCCAGTGTGGCCAAGACTCCAGTGTGTCTGCTGAGCTCACTTAGTTCTGTTATGCAGTTGGAAAATAAATATAAGACAGCTGTTGGAATCTGTTCTGTGATCCTGCTCCTGTTTCCTATAGTGGCCTCCAGTGAAACTCTGCAGAAACTAATGAAAGAATCAAAGGTATCAGAAAGGTGTAGAACACATATAATCTTTTGTTGCAGATTTGTAGTAGTTTAAACAAAACATGTGCATCGAACTGATAACTCTTGTTTCAATGCTGTATTGAATTTTTTTGAACTTTAATTTGTTTTTTGGTCTGTATTTTTAGTTCACTCCATGTTTCTGATGGAGAAAAATGAGACGGTCATTTCTCCATACCTGATTTTAGGTGTATTGATTTGATATTCTCTTAATGTTTATACTACCGAATGTTGAACCGCACAAGCTCAACACCCAGGAGCCTAACACCAACATCTTGACACTCGGAATCCTGACTGTCAAGAATTATCCACGGCAAGGGTTTTTACCATGTTTGGGGACTTTGCCCCCATGTCCCAGCATGGGGGCTTATTACACCCCTACTACTGATTGTTAACTTTGCCGCAGGCAATTATCGACAGACAGGAGTAATTTCGACAGTCGGAATTCCGAGTGTCGAGATGTTTCTGTTGGGCTCTAGGGTGTCGAGATTGTGTGGCTCAGTATCCTGTAGTGATAACCTCTTAATAATTTACTTTTCCCCAAAATTAAGTGAATGATTAGTTCTTTTCAGTTTTTCGTACAAGTAGGAAGGTTTTGTTGACATTGTTGTCCTTATTTGATTTACTCAAACCAGTTTTGTTTTGTAATGTGAGCCAGTTTAGATTCTCATATAATTTGCAATGGTGCATCAATCTGATAATTTTAATGCAAACCTCGCCAATCGGTTGTATGTGACCGCTACCTTCTTTAAATCAGAGGCTCAGGTGCCTTCTGTAGGGAATGGCTGTACAGATGACTATGCCCTTCTTCACCATACAGATCTCCCACCTTTTTCTTCATGGGGGCCTCAGGAGCTGAGGGCTCCAATGAGGAAGTTGCAGATCTTATCTCATCCCAGATATCAGTGCTGGCAGTCGAGAGCACAGTGGTCATCCCCGGAGAGACAAAAGGTGGCCAAGTCCATTCAGGCATATAAGGTGGCAGAGCATAGAAGTTGGCAGTTGGTAGCACTCTTCAGGCACATAAAGAGCAAAGCACCAGGTGCACCACCCCAAAGCCTTCATAACCGCACCTCACACAATGATCGGCAGAAGCTCCTTGTCCAGGGTTGCATCAGAGCCACGATAACAAACAGGCTGGCACCATGGCCGGTGGGTGATTTTTGGGCAATTTCTCAGCCATAGTCACTCTTCTACAAGCTGCTGTTCACCTCACTCCAAGGCAGAACTGGCACTCGAGCTCACCACCTCCAAGAATTCTGCTTCTCTTGCTCAGCCTATCTGTGCCCACAAAACACCATTTGCATAGGATTAACTATGCATCTGCAGGTTCCAAGATGGCACTGGACCAAAAAGATGCAAAACTAACATGCATGACAGAACTCAGTGATGGCACAGGGAAAATTAAGGTCAGAACCACAGCAATGCTGCCAAAACCCAGCAAACTCGAGGTATAGTCCAACCTCACATATACAAATCCTGGATGAGCCCCCACATTTGTAAGCCACCCCTCCTCACCTGTGTCTAGGGGCCTGATGGAAATAAGAAATGAGGAGAGGTGCTCCAACACAACAGCCCATCCAGAATTAAAAAAGATGGCACATACCTGCTTAGATGCCAAAAGGGTTCCTTGATGGTGCATTACATTTCTGGAACTAGCAGACCACAGCAGCATTGAGGGAAGGACTTGTACACACAGTCCCACTTGGGGACCCAGGTTAGTAACAGGCAGTACAAATTCATAGAAATTGGGAGATCATACTGGAATAAAAGAACAACAAAATTAATTTATTTTAAAAGTAACAGTGGCACCCAGGAGCTGGGGGCACAGACCAGAGACAGGCATGAATTCAGTGGTGATCCGCCATGGCACATCAGTTAAGGCTGAACTGGCCACAGAGCAGGAGTTCACACAGAGCCGAGGGGCTCAAAGATTTGGGCAGCAGCAACAATGCGTAGGCCACTGATCCCTAAAACTCACACTGCAGCCTACCAATCCAGCAGCTTGAACACCCGCACTACTCAGACCCATTCACAATGCAGTGAAACTTCAGGCTGCAGCTTCTCCTCCAGATTCATATTCTTACTTCCTACAACTTAGGGTATTGAGGCAGGGCACCCGGCATCCTCGAAGAAGGCTCAACACGGGTGATCCAGATGACACACCGGGCTCGCCTCTCTCGCCCCGCGGGCTGTCTCTCCAGGCAAATGGTGTACCACACAGGTAAAGGATCAGGAGGGCTGCCAACACCTCCATAACCCACACCACAGGCTGCCACCACTGTGGCATCCACACCATCACCTCAGGTCTCCTCACAGGGGATCAGGCCCCACCCACCCCGGTGCCGTGGAACATGAAGCAGGCCTCCACAAACCTCCCCAGGCTGTGGCTCCCACAAAAACAGACCCAGTCCCAACAGCTGCAATACCCTGCACCACCTCCCAGTTCCCAAGTGGAACCTGTCGCTGAAGGTCACCAAGGCCCACATTTCGGGCCAGGTCCAAAGCCCAGGCCCACTGCAGTACAGCGTCTCTTTTCTGCCGACCCCTATGTGCCAAAACCCTGGACTCAAATACCCTGAGGGCCAAACTAACTCCACCTGTCGGCAGGTGGCCAGCCTCCAGGCCCAAATATGGGAGAAGGGGGAGTAGAGGATCACCATAGTAAGCACTCCTTGAAGGGGGTGCTTACATATCATTCAAAGCTTGAAATGATAGTATTACATGCTCTGAATGACAGTATTATGACATTTGAACTGTAGTATTATGGACGTTCAGCTGTAGTATTATGGGGATTTTCTTTTAATTACTTTCAGTGCTATCATCTGGCTTATTGATATATTATAAAGGAATAAAGCACATCTTAGGTGTTGTTAGGCATGAGGCACAGTCAATTGATGGCAACACACAAGTCATGCATTATTCCCTTGCAATTGCACACCATGGAGTGTGTTATCCTGCTTATAAAATGGACTAAAGTTTGTGAAAAATGAAAATTACATACTCACCGCAATTGTTGATCTTCCAGAATATCATCAACATTTATTCCCATTTACAAGGCTATGCCTGTAGTGCAATCAGTGGAGAAACAAACCACTTCCCCTTTAGGCCTTTAAAGGCCACTCCTCCTGGCTAATCCATCCTCCTCTCCTCCCCCAGTGGCACATCTCTCTTTCCTGTGGGCTTCTTTCTAAGCTACCTTTAGCCAAGAGAATCATTCCCACGGCATCTATAGGGGTGGAACCTTTCACTGGGATTCCTCACCATCGTACCCCTATAGGGTGATACATCCCATGGATAGAGAGGAGAACAGCCATAACGTATCTGTCACACAAGCATACATCATACCAGTTGTGTAAGCACATAGAAGTATGAGTCAGAGTTGGAGGCATTAGGACCCTGCAGGAGCTAAAAACTTCAGCTGCTTATAGCTAGGGGGCCGACATCAGTGACGGCACCACCCACAAGGCTCATGTATGACATGACACTCATGGGCAGGCCAGTAACTGGTGCTGGCCCCTCTGCACCCCTCAGTTCTGTTGCCAGGATAGAAACAAAGTAGGAGAAAAAGGAGGAGAGGTGCAACTTGCCCAAGGGATAGAGAAAAGGATATGGGATATTATTTATTTATTTAAAATTTTGATGACTAGGAAAGGTACCATGAGCGAAGTTCATTCCCAGGTATGACCCAGGGAAGGGGGTACAGATACAAACATAGGGTAAAACATAATAAAATAAAGTGGAATACACAGTTGTACAAAATAGTTGCTACTAACAATCTAACAAAATGCACTATGATGCAAAGTGTATATACAATTACAAAAGAACCCCAGTACAAATGCCCTGACACATGGATTATCCCGGAAGATATTGGCCATACAGCCATGTTTTATAGGAAACACAATTACACATACCCCAAAAATGCAAAGCATCATGGGAAACATATGCAAATCCCCATGAGACAATTTGGACTGGCTCTACTTTAAGCAGAATTGCATGGTGTCAGAAGGCCTCACAGTGCAATCAGCAAAAGCTAAGAACAGCAGACACAGACATATATACGATTATTTACAATATGAGGCTGAAATACAGTACAAGTCACATTAAACTGTTCCTCCAATGAGCTGCCTAAATATTTCTGACTGAGTTGCATAAGTGTTGCTGGATCCAGTGCAAATCCCTGCACAAATTGTTTCTTAAGAGTTATAACACAGTTTTGCATTGCATTGTGATTGGACTGCAGATGCCTTTCTACTGAGTTGCAAAACATGTTTTTTAAACAATGCACTTGATCTGTTTAAGCACTGAAAAACAATGTAATGTAAGTTGCCAATGCATTGACAACTCTAAATAATAATGCTTAACCAACTCATTGGTGGAACAGTTTCATGTGGCTAGTAATGTACAATTAGAGGGTAAAAGCTGAATGGAGCTAAACCATTGATCATACATAGTGGTTTAGGAAGGAGTAGGGAGAAGTGAAGAGGGTGAGAAGAGAGGATGGGCACTGGGGGAGGACAGGTGCAGAACAAGGTGGAGGTTGGTCTGAGTAGACTCCTAAGGGCAGGAAAGGAAGGGGTGAGGCAGATATGGAAGGGGACACTGTTCCAGAAGGAGGGGAGCCTGTAGGAGGCCAGTTTGCTGGCTGAGGTGCAGACATGAGGGCGTGCAAAACAGCAGATGCCGTAATGCCATGAGTCGTAAGGGGAAGGGGTTGCAAGTTTGAGAAAAGATGCATGGTAAGGTGGAAGAGCTCTCCATACCAGAACTTACATACGAGGGTGGCACAGTGCAAAAAGTGTCTCTGAAAGAGGGATTAGAGGGATAGGGAAGAGTAAAGGTTGCAGTGGTGAGTTAGATGGGGGAGTTGGTGGTGAACTGACAGAAGGTGTGGTAGAGAATGTCGAGTTTGGATAGGGAGGTCACTAGGATGGAGCTGTAAACCATGAATGCATAGTCGAAAGCATGAAGGATCCATTTGATCAATAAGTAGCATCTAACTGGAAGAGGAAGACTAGCCTTGTGGTCATAGAGCAGCCCAAGTTTGAAATGCAGTTTTGAGTGTAGGGCATTAAAGTGGGAAGAGAAATCAAGAGAGGAATCAAGTCAAACTCCAAGGTACTTGTATGAGGTGACACTTTCAAGGGGAAAGAACAAAACAATAAAACCCAGCTACCAGAAAAGAAGAAGAAGGGAAGGTCTAGATAGTGGGTTTTTGCTTTTTTTAAAACAGAGGCCACGGCCATCTGGACAACAGACCTCTAGAAAATTGAGTAGGGGGACCTGATCATAGGCAAGAGGAGCCCAAGAAAGGAAAGCTCAGATGGAGGATAGACAAAAGCACAGGACCCCCATATAGGGTAGCATGAAGAGGAGGAATAAAGAGATGTTCTGAGCCCTGCTAGTGGGAACCCATACAGAAAACCAACTGGGGGCAGGAAGAAGAGCTGTAGCCCTAGGAATTCAGAGAGGCTACATACACTGATGCCACTCCCAGGACTACACTGATAAGAATAAAAAAGCTGCAAACAATGGAAAAATAAAGCAATACCAAAGAAACAATGGAGTGGCTTTCTCAATGTAGGAAAATTGGAATGGCTGGGGCTCGAGCACAAATAAAGCTGCTGGAGAAGGATGCCATCTCCTTCACCCTTGCCCTTCTCTCTCTCTCTTTATTTTTTTGTTAAAAAAGAATGAGGTGGTCACCCTGGGGACTCACAGGAAAAAGACAGAAGATGAAACCAAAAACACAGTCTGACCTCAGACAAGATTGATGTAATATTTTTTTGGGTGGGGCGGCAATGGGAATCAAATAATGTTTTTTTTAAAAGGAGGAAATTTGTATTTATTTTTTAATATATGAGCAAATGAGAAGTCCAGGATATCTACTTTTCCTTACAAGTATACCAAAGTGTCTAAGGTTCACCGAATATTTATAAGTATAGAAAAAAAAAGTCTTGGACCAGAGAAAATTTTTTCAAAAAGTGCATTTGTTTTTTTTATTTTACATCAACCATAAATCTTTTTTTCTTCAGGTCCAACATTTTGAGACCATAAAGATCTCTTCTTCAGGGTTGTTGGCTGAAATATTAATATAATAAACATAAAATTAAAATTTCAACATTCATTACCCTTCATATTTACATGCATTTAAAATGTAAAAAAAAATGTAATATAGAGTGGAAAAAACTCCACCTTACTTTGTTTTCTCTACAGATTTATGCACTTTTTACTTGTTGCTTTATTCTTTCTCTTATTTTCCTTTTATAAATAATCTAGATATATATTAGACATGAATTTTATGCTTTCATACTACATGTTGGTATTTACACATTTCATCAAAACCATCAAAATCACTTCAATCTACGGACAAAGTTAGTGCTTTGCTTTCTTTGTGTAAACAAACTGAGCTTGGCAGCCCAGTACCATTTTTCACCAAATATTTCTTACTTGCCTCATTACTGTGAATTCCATTACCTGAATACAGCAATGTAAAAACATGTTCTAGTTAATTTCAAACTATTGCTCTATTCATTTTTAACAAAACAAAACTTTCAGATAACCAGGTATTATTTGCTTGGCTTTTCTTTCTGCTGGTGTTTAAACTGTAGTATTATTACACTATTTTTTTTTCTTTTCTCTTCGAAAACAATCTATTTAGATCTTATCAGAAACAGGTCCTTGCAGTTTTTAGTAGTACTGCAAATCAGTCTCCGAACCTCCTTGTTCTCATGTCTTTTAAACTAGAATGCTGGAATGTCCCGGAAAGGATCCTCCAGTTGTGATCCAAATGTAGTCAAAACCAAATGAGAAGTCCAGGATATCCACTTTTCCTTACAAGTATACCAAAGTTTCAAAGCTTTATCATATATTTATAATTATAGAAAAAACAAGTTTTGGACCACAGAAATATTTTTCAAAAAGTTCAAGTTTTTTTTTTGTCACCCATAAATCTTTTTTACTTTAGTTCCAATGTTTCGAGACCATAAAGATCTCTTCTTCAGGGATGTTGGCTGAAATATTTATACAATAAACAAAACATTTAAATGTGTACATTCATCACCCTTCCTATTTATATGTATTTAAAATTTAAAAAATTGCAATATTGAGTAGAAAAAACTCCACATTACCTGCTTTCTCTATAGATTTATGCACTTTTCATATGTTGCTTTATTCTTCCTCTTATTTTCTTTTTCAAATAATCTATATGTATTAGACTTGAATTTTATGCCTTCATACTACATTTTGGTATTTACGCATTTCATCAAAATTATCGAAATCACTTCAATCTACAGACAACGTTAGTGCTTTGCTTTCTTTGCGTAAAAAAATTAGGCTTGCCAGCACAGTACCATTTTTCACCAAATATTTCTTACTTGCCTCATTACTGTGACTTCGACTATCTGTATACTGCAATGTAAAAACATGTTCTAGTTAATTTCAAACCAATGCTCTGTTCATTTTTAACAAAACTTTAAGATAATAAGGTATAATTTGATCATTTTCCTTTCTTTGCTGTTTTTTTAAATTTTTTTATTTTATTAAACTCTCAGATTACAAGTACCTTTAAACTGTAGTATCATCACACTCGTGTTTTTTTTTCTTTTCTCTTAGAAAGCAATCTGTTTGAATATTATCAGAAACAGGTCCTTACAGTTTTTACTAGTACTGCAAATCAGTCTCCTATCTTATCCTTCTTGTTCATCTTTCTTTTAATCCAAAATGCTGGAATGTCCAGCAAATGATCCACCAGTCAGGTTCCAAATGTGGTCAAAAGCAAATGAAAAGTCCAGGATATCCACTTTTCCTTACAGATATAACAAAGTGTCCAAGCTTCACTGGATATTTATAAATATAGAAAAAAACAAGTCTTGGACTAGAGAAATATTTTTCAAAAAGTGCATTTCTTTTAGTTTTTCATCAGTCATAAATCCTTTTTTCTTTAGTTCCAACATTTCAAGACTGTAAAGATCCCTTCTTCAGGGATTTTGGCTGAAATATTAATATAATAAACATAAAATTACAATTTATATATTCATCACCCCTCATATTTATATGTATTTAAAATTAAAAAAATTGTAATATGGAGTGAAAAAAATCCACTTTGCCTTGTTTTCTCTACAGATGTATGCACTTTTCACTTGTTGCTTTATTCTTTCTCTGATTTTCTTTTTTCAAATAATCTATACAGTATGTATTAGACACAAATGTTATGCTTTCATACTGCATTCAGGTATTTACATGTTTCATCAAAACCATCTAAATCACTTCAATCTACAGAAAAAGTTATTGCTTTGCTTTCACGGGAAATAGGATCAACCCAGAGTGTAGATGGGATCAAATTTTGGACCAAGCTCACAAGACGACGGCTTCACCCACCTGGAGAGAGTTTCACTGGCAAGTGATCTCAAGGTATTTTAGAACCCCAGTAATAACTCAGCACTATGGAAAATTCCCCTCAGAACTAGTTGGAGCGGTTCTGGGTTGCTGGATACACATGAACACATTTTTTGGAGCTGTCCCAAACTTAAGGTATTCTGGAAGGAGGTGTGTAAGCCATAGAAGACATGTTGCAAGTCCCAATCCCCAGCAAGTGCAAAGTTTTGGTGCTTGGTGGTCCCCCCCAGGGCTGCAAGATTTGGGACATATATATTTGTTTAATGCCTTAATCATGGCAGTGGCAAAGGCAATCACAAAGACTTAGCTATTAAACAGGGTCCTCACCACTGAACAATGGTACTCCTGTTGCTGCTGAATTAAAAATATGGAAACATGAACTGCCCAACTCAGACTACACACAGAAAAGCATAAGGCCAGGAGGCTTCCATTCTATGACTTCACCAGTAAAAAAGAAAATGCGCCATTGCTTGAAATCTTTTCCAGGGAATCATTAGGATAATGGAGCAGTTACAATGTGCCAGATATTGATTGTTACCCAGGCATGAACTGTAATGGTTATGGCCAACTCCTTCTCTGGTTTTAATGAGTTCTAATGTGTTCATAAGCTATATAATAGTTTAAAGATCAAGCCTGAATGGGTGTGTCAGTGCTCAGTTAGTGTGGGGAGGGGAAGGAGGATAAGAGGGCATAGGGGAGTTTGGTATGTAAATGTTTTATGTTTGTGGTCCCTCTTTGCAGTGCTATGTAATCCACAGTACTATGAGGGATGTTAATGTTTGTATGTATGTCCTGTTGATGTACGTTTTATGAAATGTTTAATAAAATTACAATTTAAAAAAAAACAGAAGCTTGGCATCCCAGTACCATTTTTCACCAAATATTCTTCCTTGTGTCACTATTGTGAATTCTACTATCTGAATACAACAATGTAAAATATGTTCTAGTTAATTTCAAACTATTGTTCTATTCATTTTTACCAAAGCCAATCAAAACTTTCAGATAACCAGGTATAATCTGCTCAGCTTTTCTTTCTGCTGGTGTTTAAACTTTAGTATCATCACACTCATTATTATATCTATCTCTCTCTCTCTCTCTCTCTTTCAGAAAGCAGTCTATTTTAATAATATCAGAAACAAGTCCTTACAGTTTTTACTAGTGCTGCAAATCAGTCTCTGTACCTCCTGACAAGTATACCAAAGTGTTCAAGTTTCATCAGATACTTCTAAGTATAGAAAAAAAACAATTCTTGGACCAGTGATATATTTTTCAAAAAGTGCATGTTATTTTTTTTTATTTTTCATCAGCTATAAATCTTTTTTTTTTCTTTAGTTCCAAGATTTTGATACTGTAACGATCTCTTCTTAGGGTTGCTGACTGAAATATTAATATAATAAACATAAAATGTAAATGTTTACATTCATTATCATTCATATTTATATGTATTTAAAATTTTAAAAATTGTAATATGGGGGGGGACTCCACATTACCTTGTTTTCTGTACAGATTTATACACTCATAGAAGGCAAAATGAAGTAGCCACAGGGAAACACTGCTACGATGCTACTGATATAGCATAAACTGGGTAGCAAAAAAAAAAGCACCCAATCACTTTCTCTGAGGAAGCCCATAGTGAAAGGGCGAAAACATCAGTTCTTTTTCTGCACTTGCTAGATGTCCATATTTTGTGACATTTTTTTCATCTGTAGTGTGTTCCAGGTTTGTCACTGCCTTTGCAACTGTATATGTATTAAATGGTTTTACTTGTTACCATTTGTGTAGACTCTTCCTATGGGTACTTGTTTGTTTGTTTTTTGCTACCCAGATATATGCACTTTTCACTTGTTGCTTTATTCTTTCTCTTATTTTCTTTTTTAAAATAATCTATATGTAATAGGCATGAATCTTATGCTTTCATACTACTTTCTGGTATTTACATGTTTCATCATCTAAATCACTTCGGTCTACAGGCAAAGTTAGTGCTTTGCGTTCTTTGTGTAAAAAAAAAATAAGCTTGGCAGCCCAGTACCATATTTCACCAAATATTTCTTACTTGCGTCATTACTGTGAATTCCACTATCTGAATACTGCAATGTAAAAACATGTTCTAGTTAATGGAAAACTATTGCTCTATTCATTTTTAACAAAACCAAACAACACTTTCAGATAACCAGGTATAATTTGCTTGGCTTTTCTTTCTGCTGGTGTTTAAATTGTAGTATCATCACACTCATTACTTTTTTTTCTCTTAGAAAGTGATCTACTTGAATGTTATCAGAAACAGATCCTTACAGTTTTTACTAGTACTGCAAATATGTCTCTGAATCTCCTTGTTCTTCTTTCTTCTAATCCCAAATGCTGAAATGTCCTAGAGTAATGTGGAGTGTTTTTCCACTCAATAATAATTTTTTTTTAATTTTAAATACATATAAACATGAAAGGTAATGAATGTGAAAATTTACATTTTGGCCCAGATATTCAAAAGGGCTGCGGCATGCGCAATAGGGTTGCGCCAGCGCAAGTCCAAAAATGCACCATTCTGCAATATTCAGTGGGAGGCAGTTGTGCCCCCCAAATCATGCTGAGCAACAGTGCAATGATAATGAATGTATGCGCAACTGAAGGGGGAGGAACCATGCATAAATGGCGCAGTGCGATATTCAACAACATGTGCCATGCGCAATAGGAGAGCAAGCGGAAGTTGTGCCATAGCAGAAATGAGCCAAAATAAAAAGGAACAAGAGAGAGGTGCAAGAACGATACAGGGAAGCCACAAGTTGCTGAACTATAGCTAGCCACACAGGCAACACACACACACACACACACACAGGGCAGGACAGTGAAAGGGCACCTGGAACCCACAGGCTCTGGGGAAGGTGTAGGGAGCCACAGTACAGAAGGGGGAGCTGCCACACAGCAGTGAGGCCAGCACAGTCAGGTGTTCCCGGTGCAGGTGAAGTAGTAGCCAGGACAGCGGGGGGAACACAGAAACAGCTGCTGGGGGGTTGAACACAAGCCAGGGACATGGCCAGTGACACCATCCAGATGGAGGCAGTAATGAGGGGGGTGAGAAGGTGGGCAGCAGGGGCGCGGCCATGGATGGACCCATCGGCGGTATGCCCCCAATAGGCAGTACTGAGCCCACACCAGCTTCAAGCTGTATAGCGATACAGAGATCATGTGCCGATGCCGCCTGAATCGGGCAATTCTGAGGTGGCTCTGTGAGCTGTGCAGTGATGTGATGCAGGCACCCATACGATGGAGCCATGCTCTGTCAGTGGAGACTAAAGTGACAGCTTGCATGTGCTTGCTCACCACGGGTACCTTCCAGAGACCAACAGGGGACACCACAGGCATAACCCAGTCAGCCGCATCATGCCACCTCACCCAATTCCTCAGCACACTGCTGCCACATGCTGAGTACATCCATTTCCCCAGCACACGGCGGAGAGCACAGCAAACATACAGAAGTTCCACAGGGTAGCATGAATGCCTGGCATGCTAGGGGCAATAGACTGCACCCATGTGGCCATCTGCACACCACCTGGCCCTGAGGGGGCCACATACATGAATCACAAGGGCTATGCTAGCATCAACTGCCAGCTGGTGTGCGATGCCAGGGGGTGCATAATCAATGTCTGTGCCACGCACCCTGGGGGAGCACATGATGCCTTCATCTGGCACCAGTTAGCACTGTACCACAGATTCAAGAGTGGGGACATCCCCACTGGCCACCTAGTGGGTGAGTATGCAAACCACACAGACAAACATAGGGCTTGGGAGGGGCATGGTCAGAGGTGACATGGGTAGTGGTCTACATGGCCCGGGGTAGGGTGATGCTGATCACCAAACTTACCTCCACCCTCTACACACAGGTGACTGTGGATACCCACTCCGTCCCTGGCTGCTCACACCATACTGGTTGCCCACAACCCCATCGCAGCAACTCTACAATGAGGCACACGCCACCACACGTAATGTCATCGAGCAGGTGTATGGGATGCTGAAGGCACATTTCTGTTGCCTGGACACCTCCGGCGGTGCCCTACAGTACAGCCCCTCAAAGGCCTGTGGGTTATTCCTGGCCTGTTGCATCCTGCACAACATGGCCAATGAATGTGGGATAGCCGTACAGGTCAAAGAGGGGGACAGCGATGGGGACGATGAGGACGCCGGTGACAATGGTGATGGGCAGCCTCTTGTGCAATGGGACCCCGACTGCTCCAGCTGGCACAGCTGCACTGGGACAGCATCAGGAGGAGCACTTCAGCCAACCCAGGTAAGTCATGGGTCCATGTGCAACTACCAGTGGCTAAGGCACAACCCACAGACATGCATGGACACACACCAGGGGTGCATGCCATCAAGGGAAGTGGTCGGGCATGGAACCACACACACCACCAGTGATGGGTGAGGTCTAACATGGCACACGGACAGACAGACAGACACACACACATACACACAAAATGCACCAGACATGCACAAAGGGTAGGAGGCACACTGACCCAGAACACCACCCCTAGCCACACACATGTCCACAGGCCACCACGCCCACTGCCTGTCATTGTGTGTGTGTCAGATGCTGGGCACTATTGCACATTGGTGTACAGCGCAATGCAAGCATCATCATGCACGCACAACTGCAGACAGCAGCCAGGAGGGTGTTCAGATGGACTGTGTGTCTGCGTACAGGGCCGGGTACCCACCCATGCATTGCCTGTGGAATGACACAATGCACACAGGGCAGCATCAGACAGTAGCCACGTTGGGAGACAGGTCAGTCACACACCACAGTGTCCCGGCCACCATGGATGCATGGGTGGCCCCACCGAGACCTGCCAGCACTGACAGGCTGACCACTGGTCTCATGGGGTGGCACCGATGGTCCCCCAGGCATTCCACTGTGTGAACATGACCGTGCTCACGCAGGGGTCTGCAGCACACCGAATATGCCTGCATCAGGCGTGCTCGGGATGCCCACAGCTGAACCCAGTGTCGACAAGGAGGTTGTCGCATGACGCCAGGAATGGGGGGTGGACATTGCACTGTGCGGTGTCTGCGCCGCATGGGCAAATAACTGTGTGCCCCCTGTGGCCATGGCAGCTGTGATTGTATGTGTCAGCCTGTCAATGGCAGCGGTCACATCCTCCTGCATCCAGTTCATCCCTGCCAGGAGCAGAGTGGTTTCTCTGCTGTGACATTCCTCTGCCCACTCCAGAGCCACGCTCAGTGCATCTACCGCCGTCACAAGCCGCATCTGCTGATTGACTGATGCTTGCAGTATGCGGGTGTGCTCATCCAAGAGGTCATCTGCCTGATTGGCGTTCTGTCCCTCAGGGTGTGCATGGCCCTGATGCTCAGCACCCCTTGAGGGTGGGTGCTGCACACCAGGACCAGGCCTGGGCATGTCCACAGGCAGTGCACTGATGCCACTCCCTGACACTGTACCCCCAAGCCCATTGGCCAACTGCTGATGCTGCCCCTCCAGCTGCCATTCCCCAGGGCTCACTGGTGCCACCACAGTGGCCACAACAGTCCCACTGTCCTGTACACACACCAGTGCTGCCCCACCGGTGCTGACAGGCACAGGCTGGGACTGTGATGACACACAGGCCTCCACGGTGGCACCACCCACAGCCATGGCTGCGATGTTACCTGCTGTGTGGCCATCCTGTGGCACACACGTGTCACTGCCCATGACGTTAGCGACATCATCGGTGACAGACCCGGCACCAGCCTGAATCACAGCATGCTGGCATCCGTGGATGCTGGCACACTGGGACACAGGCAGGGCCTCCTCCGCACCTGCTCCAACAACATCAGTGTGGACATCCAGGCAGGTCCACTGTCGCACTGAGCCACGTATTCCTGTGGAGGTGGATGGGCCCTCCTCCATCTCCATCTGACTGGCCTCAGTGGAGAGGCCTACCACCGCTGACCCATGCAGACACTCAGGAGCTGTAAGGGAAAACAAAGTAGCATTACTGCATGTGACCTACCCTGCCCCCCCAATAGACAGACCATGACCTACTATGCAGTGACAGGCTACCACCCATCTGGAATCCACCACCCTGAACACCCTCAATGGCACAACGCTGCATGCTGCTAGCAACCCTCTCCTCCTGTGGGGTCAGGTGTAGCACCTCCGGCTGTCCCCCACCTGTCGCAGATTGTGCTGCCCTGATGGCAGCCACCTTCTCCTTAATCCTCCTCCTATCTGTGCCCATCTTCTTCTTGCACTCCTGCACGGAGTGCTGGTGTCTGCCATGCAGGTTCACAGCACATGCCACTTCCTCCCATGCAGCGGCATGGGCCTGTGGTGTTCCCTGACATCCACTGAGAAGCGGCTCCTGTCCAGGTAGGCCTCAAACAGGGCATCCATCTCAGCCTTTGTGAAATTTGGCCTCCTCCTCCTCCCACAACTCTGTTCCTCTTCCTCCACAACTCGCTCGGTCATGATTCAGCCTGTGAGAATGACAGGTGTTACCTGTGACTGTGCAGTCCCATGCATGTCCCAAAATCCACAGTCCACACTCCCAAACAGCATGCGACTCACCAATAGACTGCAGTAACTGACTATGGCCAGTGCAGCCCAATGTCACACTTCTATAGCGCAACCCATGCAAATGAGGAGGCGCATCTTTAAGTGGATGCAAATGCAGTGACTGCTCCATTGAATGGCTGACTAGCTGATTTGCATATGACAGCTGAATATCGCGCTTTTGTGCTTTGCACAATTGTGTTGAACATGCTGAGCCAAGGGCGCAGTTCTGTGACATGCGCAGTACACACCTAACTGCGCATGCCCAGGTTGATGACACAGGCACCTGCCATGCTGCTGACGTGCTGTGCACTGGAGGCAATGCAGGGCACGGCCACCATAGTGCCAGTGGCGCTACAGTGCTGTTCACCTATATGGCACTGTGGCACTGGGGCATCATAGGCACACTGGGGCAACAGCATGGTAGGCCACTACAGAAGGTGGCACACAGGCACCCAATCGCGCTACATGCATTGGGTTCCAATCACACTGTGGCTGTCCGTGTGCCAGAGACCCTTGACCCTGTGCCCGACCTTTGCCCGACCTTTTCCCCCTAGGTGCCATGCGTCAGGCATGGGTGCACCACTATCGCACTGTTCAGTGACAGCGCGATAGGGAATGGCAGCGCTGTACCGCGCAGCATCTCCACATGGCGAAACCATGCTGAAGAGCGCCATTTTGATGCCACCGAGCAATAGAGATGGTGCGGAGGAGAGCTGCTCAGTGGAGCCAGGTAGAAATGGCAAACTTGGTTGCCATTGTGGAGCCACTTGTTGGCCCACTGTTTGGTGAGGTACCCCTGGACAGGTCCAGGAGTCAGGTGTGGCAGGAGATGGCCGATGCCCTGGAGGAGGCCACAGGAATGGGGTGGAAGGTGGAGCAGTGCCGCCACAGATATGGGGACCTGAAGCAAAGGGACCCGGACCTGCTTGCCCGCCTGCGGGCATGTGCCAGGAGGGGCATGGTGCCACGGCCAGGTAGGTGCAACATCCATACACTTTTATCTTCCATATGGGTATCACGGTTGCATGTGTCCAGAACATGGGGGGGACTGTCCAGTGTTGGCTGTGGTGGTGTTATCAGGATGTGGGGTGGATGGGTCTGGCTGTGTGAGACTGCACACACATGGGGGCAGGGGGACTTTGCTACAGGATTGTACTGATGTTCCTCTCTCCATGTTTGCACCTTAGGCCCAGATGAATGACGGCTGGTGAGGGAGAGGAGGCACCAGCAGGAAGACCATCACTCCAGGAGGGGCGAAGGTCCACAGAGGCAGAGGGACCAGCCTGATGATGGTGTGTGCCTTACATCCATGATTACTATTACATGCTGTGTAACAGGGCGGGCAGTGGGGCGTGGCCACCATCCATTGACACCACTGCCATGCACGCAACTTGTTACAGTCAGCACTGTCCAGTGGCACTGCATGTCTGGGAGTGCATCAATGGTGGTCCATGCGTGCACTGGGTACCTGGCTGTGCCACTGCCTTCGCACCACATAGCCATGTCACTGAACAGCCACGGTGGTGCTGTGCAGGACTTGGCCAGTGGGTATGTGCAGCGGTCCGCATGGCTGTGTGCACCTGGGTGTGCAGGTCTTGTGGACGCGATCACTGTGGGTGGTCACACACCATCACAGAGGCATGTCCCATGGCCATATGCCATGCACAGTGGGTGGGCTGCATGGGGCTGTGCATTCACACCTATTAACTCGACTCCCTCATCCTAGGTGGACAGCAGCTGCAGGAGATCAGGGTGGCACTGAGGGAGATTCTCCAGGTGGCCAGGGCATCCCTGGAGATCCTCGAAAGGTTGGACAGGATCGGTGTCTGAAGACGTCATGGTGGGAGGAGAAGCCGGAGCAGGGCTCCAGCTGAGCTTTTATCTGCCCCTGATTTCCCCTACCCCCTGGACACACCCTCACACCCTTCCTTCCCTCTACTGTTTGTTCACCCCTGCCTTTTACCCACCCCCACCTTGTTTGTGTCCCAACCCACAAACCTTTGTAAATACTTGTACATAGTTTTGTTTGCTGTTTTTAAATACATTTCTTTTGATATGCCTACTGTGGTGGTCTCTGATTTGCAGCAAGCTATAGGTGCTCAGCTGCAGTGGTATGCATGGCATCAGGGGTGGTGCAGTCATGTGCGTGCGTGTGTGTCCATGGGGAAGTGACTATGGTGTGGGAGTAGCTATCAGTCACTGTCTGTGGTGTGTGTGTGTTGTTCCCTGTGCACTGGATGACTGTGTGCAATGGTCCATGGTGCATGCTCTGTGTCCATGGCACACCTGTCGGCCCATCTATGGCCTGTGCAGCTGACACCCTTGCATGTCTGTGACCTGCACAGTCCACTGGCATGTCAGTGGTGGCTGTCCATGCAGGACAGCCACTGTACCCATCACAATGCCGGGTTGCCTCCTGTCACTGGTGTGATGCATGTCTTCTTTGGGGTGACACTGTGACCTCTGCTGTTGTTGTCCCACCTCCATGCTGTGGCTTGTGTGTGTTGCAGGGGATGTGCACTACTGTCTGTCACTTGTGCTCCAGGAAAATGCTGGTGGTGTATAGCTCCACAGTGCCTGTGCAGGGTGGCTGGCACTCCTGTGCCATGGAGGAGTGCTGGCCGTGTGTACATGGTTTCCATGGCCACACGCTGGGGGCTTGGTTGCCCCACTACTGCGTCCCTGTGTTGGTGTGCCCTTGGGTATGGGTGGGTGTTTGTCCATGCACTGTGTTGCATCTGGTGTGGTGCATGCTTCCATGCACCACTGTGGGTGTCTGCGCTGGCTGTTGTGGCCAGTGATGGGTCGGGGTGTGTCCTTGGGAGGGTGTGCAGGGTGCTGTACCACTGGTGGTGGGGTCCAGGACATGCCCTGTCACATGTGGGGTACCTCGTGTGCCGATGCATGGTCGGTCTCTCAGCTGTACCTCAGGGGGCTGTGTGCATGCAGTCATTGCATCACTGTGTGCTGCCACCCACTGATGGGTGCTCATGGTGGGGCTGCCTTGCATGGTTCTGTGGTGCACAGGGTTTCATTTCACAGTGGAGGGTGGTGGCATGCATGGGGTATCCTACACTGGTGGACGCTGCTCCTGGGCAGGGTGTCTGGGGGTCATGGTGCAGGGTGTGCTCTGCATTGATGGGATGGTGTGGCACGGGGTGGTCAGCTCTCCTTGTGTGCTGGTCACAGCTTGCCAGGGGGTGTGATGGGGCACCATGGCCCAGCTGTGGGTTGATTGCTGGTCCCCAGGGGCCAGTGGTTTTTCCATCTCTCCCCCAGTTGTGAAGTACATAGGGGGGACGATGTCTGTTCTGCTGTGTGTTCCTCTGCCCATCTGTGGCATGGGTGGTGGGCCCCTGCATCCCTGGTTGTGCTGTTGCATTGCTGCCGTGCTGCTGGGGGGCATCCCTGGTTGTGCTATGGCACAGCTGGACTGCTCAGCTGAACATCCCTTGTTGCGCTATGGTGCATCAGATATGCTCAGCTTCACCTCCCTAGTTGCACTATGGCGCAGGTGGTGCAATATTCAGTCATCGGCTGTAGGCACATCTTGGCCAGCACAGTTTTTGAATATCGCACCTCTTGCACATGGGCGCAATGGACTTGCGCTTGCTCCTGCTGTTGCGCACTTTTTGGGTGCAGTTTGAATATCTGGGCCTTTATGTTTATTATATTAGTATTTCAGCCAACATCCCTAAAGAAGAGATCTTTATGGTCTTGGAACTTTGGAACTAAAGTAAAAAAGATTTATGACTGATGAAAAATAAAAAAAACATGCAGTTTTTGAAAAATATTTCTCTGGTCCAAGACCAAGGCCATTGATTTACGGTGATTAAAACAATGAAATTCTGTTTTCAAAACTTCAGATTCCAGAATTGCACTGGTGATTGTTACTCTAATTTCCAGATTTTACTGGGATTCTGCGATCATTCTTTTAGTATGTGCATAATTAATCAGAATTAAAAAAGGCTTAATATACAGAGCATTAAATAAAGCAAATTGAAAATAGTACAAGAAGGAATTAAAAGGAAAATGCAGGTTTTGTAGATTTACTGACCTGCTATAAAATGCCCGATTCTGTGAAATCTTTGTTTTTACTGGTCTTCAGGCAGCCCTAATTCCAGAATTTTACCAGATTTTCCAGTAAAAACTGAAAAACAGTGGCCTTGTCCAAGACTTGTTTTTTTCTATATTTTTTAATGTGTGTTGGTTGTGTATTTCTTATATTTCATCAGGATGGGGCACAAGGCAAAGCCTATTTTCAGTACCATCCAGTTACAAAGTTTCAACATATGACTTTAGGAGGACAGATAAATATACAACAATACACATAACATACACAATAAATAACATTTATATAGAAATTCAGTGATAACAGGTACATTTATACAAATAAGAATCTGATAAAGTAGATTTAAAAGTTTGGTAGGTAGGCATGTTACGTGCATTAGGAGACAGTATGTTCCACTTTAGCGGAAGCCATGAAGCAAATCTCATTTTGCAATATTTGGTTTTTATAAACGGTACTTTTAATCCTCATACATGCCCAAGGGGCAAAGAAAAGAGAAAAGAGAGAAGAGATAAAAGAAGAGGGTGATCTTCCCAGATGCCTGGCCTGCACTAAGCAGGGGATAGTAAGTGAGTTGTGGTAATAAATGGTGAAGATATTCTGGAAGATCAGCAATGAGTATGTAATGTTCATATCTTCCAAGAATCAGTCTTCACCATTTACTACCATGTATGGGTCACAGTACCAAGCTTACTACCCAAAAGGGCAGTGCTGACTCATCCTGAGGGAAATGGTTACTTCCTCAGCCTCCTATAGGGGATGACCACTGGCAGGCAGAGACCCCCTGTGAGCCTGACAAGGCCCGAGAGTGGTCAGAGTCAGACAGAGGCTCCCCTAGCCTGGAAGCAAGAATGTAGCTTGTTAACTTGCACATGACCCTACAGGAGAAAAAGTGGGTCCCATAGAACCATGAGGGAAATCACCCTATGCCATGCTAGGGGGACAACCGGGAATGACTAAGCCATGCCATCCACCTGATGCAGACTACAGGTCTTGCCTGCCTGGAGGCTACCCTGTTGGCATCATAAGATGCCCTCACTTGGTGCTTTGCCAACTCCAGACGCTGGGCAGAAAGGCAATGCCTGTCTGGCTACCATGCACTCTGGCAAGGATGCTGGGAGCTGACCTAGCATCAACCACAGGTGCCTGCCATAGGTCACCTGATGTGCCAAGATGCACAACATGGTGTGTGCCACTGAAAAAATCCCATATCCTAGACATCAAACTCTGCAGAGTCTGACTCTGGGGAACTGTCATGCACTGGGTGCTGATGCCCAGTAGGGGTGTCCAGAAGATGAATCCCAGAAGAGGGATGTGGCATGGCTCCTGAGGGACCCCATGGATGTGTAATATCTGTGCTGAACATCCCTCAGGGCTGGACAGGGGGTGGAGGGATGGAGCCAGATATACTTGTATGCCTCTGTAAATGGCCAAGGCCAGGGAGGGAAGACTGCTGAGTCATGGCTATAATCCCCAGAGAATGACAGCACCAGGTTTCCAGCCTGCAAAATGATTAATTCCTAGGTCCTTCATCATCTCTGTGAGGAACTGCTGGTACTGAGTGTATCCAGCATCAGAGAGGTGCAGTGAGGCATCCTCTTCCTCAGAGGAGGAAGTTGGAGATGAGGAAGAGATGGAGTCAGGGGGCAGTGGTGCAGGGGTTTTAGGCCAAAAAATGGGCTGATTTAGTGACCGGGGTACTAGAGAAATGCAGTTGTTGATACCCTGAACTGTTCCCAGGACAGGGGACTCAAATGACCCACAATGCGCTGGAGAAGAGGAAGAGGAGGAGTTGGAGGTGGGTGGGGTTCTTGAATAACCAGGTCAGCTCCAGGGATCTAAACTGAGCTGTACATTTGAGCAGACTGGATAGACCATTATGGTCTATTTCTGCTGGTATTTTCATATGTTCATATGTACAGTATGTAGGTCCTCTGTAGGAGCTATGAGACTACTCAGGTGACCTCACCCAGATGGAGGCCTGGAAAGCTCATCCACCAAAGAGCACTCAACAAGTGAGAAGAGGTCAAGGTGGTGCCCTTGGATGGATGTCCCTTGGCAGGGAGAGCAGAGCCATGAAAGACCCACAAGACAGCCCTACCAAAGACAGGGCCTGATGGTTCCAGTAAGGCCAGGGGCTCTAAGACAGCACTGTGACTCCTGCCCAAGCTACCACCTACCCTGGGCAAGGAGTCAGCCATTGTCTATGACTGCCCAGCACTCACCTCACCAGACAGCACCTTGTCCTTTGAGCTAGGCCTCTGAACAGGCTTCACATCAGTCTCTGAGAGAGTGGCAGAACTGGCACCACAAATGGCACCAGAACCCCCCCCCTTGGCACCATTGACAGCACTAACCCCCTGCCCAACACTGTTGCCAGCACCAGCATCCTCCCTGGCACAGCAAACAGCACCTGGACTATCCTGGATGCCATGAGTAGCAGTAGGAGATGACTGGGCAGTGATGCAGTTAGCAGTATCAGGCAGCTGGAAAACCCACAGAGATGATACCAACCCCAACGAAGGCCTAGAACTATGCCCAGGAAGACCCCTTCATTGCTGGAGTCCTGCAAAGAAATGAGCTTTCCCAGTCCCCAGCCCCAAGGTCATCCAACTGCTCAGTGGAAGAGATCTGGAACACCTCCACAGGATGTCTAGAAGGCCCAACTCCAGGGGTCTTCCCGTTCCCAACACCAAAAGCAGTGTCAGGAGGGGACCCAGATTTGCAGCCAGCACCACCTTGCTCACCGGTACTGGGCTTAGAGCTGGGAGCTGAGGCATTACCAGGCTACAATACCAAGGTGCCTGCCAGTGTTGGTCCTGTGTATAGCTTTGACCTCACCACCAGGGGCATCCACTACCCCAAAGGGACTACAGACTAGGAGGGTTGCTAGCCAGCCCCATGGGGAGACTGATTTTCCACTTGACCCTCCCCCAGGTTCTCTCTCATGGTGGGGCAAGGACTAGAAGAACCCTGGTCTCCCTCAGCATGTGTAGTACTGGGGAGGGGCTCAATGAAAGAGCCCAGGGACCTGATCTTGGAGTCCCAAGTGTGTGGCCTGCCTCCAAAAGTGCAGGGCTGGTGACCCCACTTCATCATACAGATCTCTAGGTTGTGGAAATCCATTGAGAAGCAGGCATCACAGTGGTCCATGTCATGGTCAGCTCCAATGCAGGTTCAGCAGCAGTCATGCCAATCCCAAATGGACATTGGTCTCCCACCGGGGAACTGATGCATGGGAGGCCATCCTTGTTCTTCTTCCTGTTCCTTTTCTTTTGCCCCTGAGAGTCAGACATGACTGAAGTAGAAAATAATAAAACAAGCAAAAAAAGGTGCTTGGTGCCATGAGACAGAAGAGAGAGAAAAAAGTGAAAACAAAAAATGGCCCAAAAAGGATGGTACTGAACAAGAAAACAGTGGCAAGAGGTGTGACACAGTTACTAAGTCGAACCTGAAGCTTCCACTGTGTTGCCTCAATGGTGAGAAAAACAGAACTGAGGTGTGCAGGGGGCAGGATCAGTTACTGGCCAGTCCATCAGCACTATGTCATATGTGGGCCTTGTGTGCAGTGCCATCACTGATGTCGGACCCCTTGTTGTCAGCTAGTGAACTTTTTAGCTCCTGCAGGGTCCTAGTGCCTCTGGCACAGATCTATATATGGTAATAAATGGTGAAGATTGATTCATGGAAGATCTACAGGGCAATAAATAATAATGGAGGAAAAATGTTTACATAATATTGTTTTTATGGGTCTGATATGATTGCCTGACATCTATCTGACCGAGGCATAATATCCCGATGATGAATTCCCAACTTACAGCTCACTGTTGGGTCTATTTAACCACCAACTGAAATCCCAACAAATGTTCCCTAAAACTCACTGTGTATTTGAAAAATAATCCAAAGCTGTGCCTGTCCTTGGAAGTTGCCATTCTGCACTGCAGCTCCTCACACAGGATGAGGGACACATCTCTCTAGCAGCTGTGTAGAGGTTCGCTGACTCTGCATGGAGTGGGGACAAGAATATAGCATTTCTCTGTCTCTCTGTCTCCCTGGCCTGTGCTGTATCTTGGTCTCTCTGTCTCTCTCCAGTGAGCGTTGTTGCTAGGCATGTGGAGTGAAACCACTTCCTCTGGAGCACAGTCAGAGAATATATACAGTGCCACTGCATGGAAATAACACAGCCACCTGTGTGATTGTCCCTCAGGATACACTTTTGTTTCTGATGGCAGTACACCTCTGGAGATAACTGATTCGGGACGACTCTCTTCAGCCTGTCTCGGCTCTGATGGGGGTGCAGGAAGGGAATGGAGTTGGGACCTCAGTACCACACAGGTTTGGCAGATGACACAATGGGGATCAAACATGGGCAGCTCTCTTGACACAGAAGGAGTACTGGGAGAGATGGCATTGTAACTCCTGAGAGAGAGATGTCAGACAGCCATTGGTTACATCCTGCCACACATTAACTGCCTTCTGTCTGTCTGTCCCGGCATGTGGCAGTATGGTAGCTGCTCCCTTTTGTTCAGCTCTTTCACTGACATGTGGGTAGAAATATAAATAGATTATCAAAAAGGTGCATGGGGAGCCCTTTGATCTGTTTTCTGTGCTCATTACACATTACACATTAATGTCGGGCTAATTTTAGTCAGGTTATGTTTTGTCGGGATAGAGACCTTGATAGGAACACAGAGTCAGGCAGATATTTGTTGGTCATATTCATGTCAGGAAAACAAATCGATCCCATTTTTCTTAATATTGTTATTATATTTTATTTATATATTAATACACCACAGAACATGGTACCCCCAAAAAAGACAAGCAGGATGTCCTGGTGATATGCTGTATTTGACAGTTTAGCTGTCATTACACTCACTTTTTCAGGTTCCTAACATGGTTCCTAGCATTGAGATGCGCCCCCTTCAAACACAAGTTCTCTGGATGAAGAAATTGGCACTTTCACAATCAAACACAGTCCAAAAACTTTGCAGCTTAGTGAGTCTTAGGGAATTGTAATTGAAGTTACTGACATGAAAGCTAAACTGTCAAAATTGTCGATTTCTTTATTTGGAGATCATACTTATCTGGGGGGCCTCCATTTCAGAAGTTCACTTACAGAGAAAAAACATAGACAAAAAATTGTGAGCAGCCACCAGGCTTCTGAAACTTCTTGTGTTTCTTAAAAAAATGTTGTGATGCTGTCCACTCTTCAGTCATGTTGACATCCATGCTCCCAATTTTTTCAGTCCATTGCCACTTTTCCTACATTTGCTTCCCCAAACTCACTTTTTTATGTTTGCCGTGTGTAGGCATGAGCAAACATATTGCTATGATACTCTGTTTTGAGAGGTTTATCACTGTGGTCCAATGCAGGGCAGTCCAGGCTGAGAATGACACTGTTCTGACTTGCTAGGTGGAAACTTTGTGTAGTTCAAAAGAGAAAGCCAGGCCAATCATATGGCAGCCCTTTTCTTTGATTTATATAATGTCACCCAACAAGCACAGTGGATCTGTTATCAATCAATCAATCAATCAATCAAGTCTTTATTTAACCAAGCGTTCATCGTTGAGCAGAAGCTCATTTGCAAGATGGACCTGGGTGGAGCATTAACAATTGTATATACAGGTCAACACAGGTATTTACAAGGCAATACAGATAATAGTCTTTACAGAGAGGAAGAAAAAGAAGTTCATATGTACATAGAATTTATACAGATATTGTACAGATTACATGGTATTTACATACATAGAAGTGTCTATAGGAAGATAAAGCAGGTTATCTAAGGTTGCAGGAGGAAGTAACGGAAGAAGAAAATAAAAATAAAAATATACAGCAGGTAGAGGTGAAGGTAGTGGGGAAGGGAGGGAGGTAGGGGGAGAAAGGCAATCAGCATGCTGTAGTACTACCCCCCAACTCAATCCGCAGTGCCGGCTACAACCCCCTCACCCCACCCCACCAATTTTTATTGTGCTTCAGTCTGGGAAGTCCACCCCAGGTGCTGACAAACATAAAGAAAACCCTCCCTCAATCTATCCTACCCATTCCATGTTAATTTGACAGCACTGGTGTGCTCAGTCCTCCATGTGGCTGCTACCCTGCCACCCAGCCCATTTTGATTGTGTGACTCTGAGGAGCCCACTCCTGGTGCCACCAAACATAACACTGATACTGTGGTGCCCAATTCCTGGTGTCAGTACCTGAAACAAAGAAAATATTTCCCCGTGTTTTTGTTTGTTTGTTTTGTAAAATACACCCTGTAAAAGGAAAAAAACATTGATCAATGTCTGCTGCTGTCACCATTACTGTCCTCCCACCTGAACCTCCCACTCAGCATCCACCACCCCACCCCAAGCCCTTACTTACCTACCAGGGGTCCAGTGCTGCAATCCTCCCTGGACAGGAGACATGCATTCACTCTTCAACACAGTGAACTGAAGAAATCAGGTACTGTATGCAGTTCAGTGTATTTCAGTAGGTTTTGAATGTATCATAACATGGTCATTTTTGAATATTTCTGCCCTAAATTTTCAATATGACTTTTATGGGATGCCACCTCATGAACAATGGCAGTGAAATTATGTAAATCTGTCCCAAAAAGTGATTTTTTTACTCACTGCACAAAATCACTTTGCAGGTAGGATTTTAAAAAATTCTCCACCCTTGTTTATGAGGTGAGTTCATAAGAAGGATATATTCAAAATTTGGGGTAAACATATTAAAAAACAACAACATTATAAGCCTACATTGACATTTTTAACCCACGCTAGTAACTTTGGTTGTTTTCAATATTTTGACCCCAAATTTTTGACATAGCCATTTCTTCACAGCACCTCATGAATGTGACAGCTGTCATTTTTCAAATCCTGGCCAAACTGTGTTCTTGCTCTTGTGGTAGAAATCACCTTTGGGGCAGGATTTGAACATTTTCTCCACCCTTGTTCAAGAGGTGGGGGCCATATGAAGGCTATGTGGGGTAATAAGAAAGCCATGTGAAAATCTGGGGTAAAAATATGAGAAAAAAAAAAAGTTATGAGCCTACACTAAAACCTTTTAATGCACCCTCATAAATGTGGTCATTTTCAATATTTTGACCCCAACTTTTCAACTTAGCTATTTTTTCACAGCACTTCATCAATGTGACAGCTGTCATTTTTCAAATCTTGGCCAAATGTGTTTTCACACTTGTGGCACAAAATCATCTATCAGGCATGAGTTAAACATTTTCTCCACCCTTGTTCATGAAGTGGGTTCATAAGGGCTATGTATGGTCATAAGAAGGGTATGTTGAAAATTTGGGGTAAAAATATTAAAAAACAACAAAGTTATGAGCGTACATTGACATTTTGTAACACATACTCATAACTGAGGTAATTTTCAGTATTTTGACCCCAGATTTTTCACTGTCATTTTTTTCACACCACCTCATGAATGTGACAGCTGTCATTTCTCAAACCCTACCCCAATTTTTTTTTTCACATTTGTGGTGCAAAATGATGTTTTACCCATTGTTTTATAAATGACACATGTGATGCTCAGAAGAAGTGATCGTAAAAAGATTATGTTGAAAATTATGGGTAAAAATGTGAAAAAACAACTAAGTCATGAGGAAACATTGAATTGTTCCAACATTTACTCACAACTTTATTTTTTGCAGATTTTGGCCCATAATGTTCAACATATACCTTGTGTTACCCCATCTCCTGAACATGGCAGGTGTCATTTTTCAAATCCCCTCTGAAACTTGTTTCCACAGTTGCACAACAAAATCACCTTTGGATGGGATTTTAAAAATTCTACCTGTCTTGATCGTAACGTCAGGTCATAAAAAAAAGTCACTTGGACATTTGGAGAAGATGGGAGCACACTTACTTATTTATTTGTTTATTTATTTATTTATTTCAAAAGTTTCTCCAGACAATATATGCTGAGCTGGTAACAGCTCATTTCCAGATGTGTCCCGGGGAAGAGACTGGGACCATCATAAAAAAAATTATAATAAATATAAAGAGAATACAGCAAATATTATTTAAATGAGAAAATATAAAAAAAATATACAACTCAAAAAGACATATGCATAGATAAGAAGATAAATAGCCAGTGCAAAGTTAGATAGGGGCAAAGGAAGAGGGTCAAGGACAGCTGCGGGGGGGGATAGTTATGAAGAAGAGACTGTCAGGATAAAGCTGAAGAGGCAGAGTGAATTGACACGGGATGGCAGTCAGACTTGCAAAAGCCCAAACCGTGGAAAAAATAGTCAATTCAGTTAAGAAGGGGGATAAAACATTTTATAGGTACTTTAGGGAGCATAGAAAGGTTAAGGGAGGAATAGTGAAGATTAATAAGGGAGAGGGGAGGCGGGCAGAGGGAGACAGTGAAAAGGCAGAGATACTGAATGAATACTTTTACTCAGTATTCACAAAAGAAGATGAGGAGGAGTTACCTAAACCAGACAATAGAAGCACTCTGGGTAGGGGAGTTGACACAAGTCCATTTACAGAAGAAAGAGTCCTGAAAGAACTCCTAAAACTCAAGATGGACAAAGCAATGGGGCCTGATGAGATTCACCCCAGAATCCTAAAAGTACTAAGGGAGGACCTAGTGACACCACTGACCACACTTTTTAACAAATCATGGGAGGATGGGGTGGTACCTGAGGACTAGAGGAGGGCAGATGTGATTCCTCCTTCACAAAAGTGAGAGCAAGGCAGAAGCAGGAAACTACAGACCCGTAAGTTTGACCTCAGTGGTAGGGAAAATGATGGAATCACTTCTGAAAGAATGAATTGTTGAGTACCTAGAGGCCAGCGGGGCACAGGACCCAAAGCAGCATGGATTTACAGCAGAAAGGTCATGTCAGATGAATCTAATACAGTTCTTTGACTGGGTGACCAAAGTAATAGACCAGGGAGGGGCTGTGGATATGACCTACCTAGACTTTAGCAAGGCATTTGACACAGTCCCACACAAAAGATTAATAATCAAGTTAGCCAGACTGGGAGTGGGTCCCAGGGTGGTAGCCTGGGTAGCAAACTGGCTGCACAACAGAACACAGAAGGTAACAGTGAATGGAACACATTCTGAAGAAAGGGGGATCACTAGTGGAGTACCTCAGGGCTCAGTACTGGGTCCAGTCCTCTTTAACAGCTTTATAGGTGACATTGCAGAGGGTCTGGAGGGAACGGTATGCCTATTTGCAGATGACACAAAGATCTGTAACAGAGTTGATACACAAGGGGGGTAGAAAGGATGAGAAGGGACTTGGCAAGGTTGGAGGAATGGTCAGACATATGGCAACTTAGATTCAATACAAAGAAGTGCAAAGTAATGCACCTGGGAAACAAAAACCCAGGAGAAGAGTACACAATAGCAGGGGAGGTAATAACAACAACAAATATGGAACAGGACCTGGGGGTAGTCATATCCGATGATCTAAAGGTTGGTAAGCAATGTGAGAAGTCAGTAAGGAGAGCCAGGGGGATACTGGGATGCATAGGAAGGGGCATCACAAGCAGAAAAAGGGAAGTGGTTATCCCTCTGTACAGACAGTTGGTGAGACCCCATCTGGAGTACTGTGTGCAGTTTTAGAGACCTCATCTACGCAAGGACATAGACAGGATGGAAGCAGTCCAGTGGAGGGCAATTAAAATGGTGCAGGGTCTGCATCAGAAATCATATGAAGAGAGACTGAGAGAGCTTAATATGTATACCCTTGATGAAAGGAGGGACAGGGGGGACATGATAGAAACATTCAAGTACCTCAAGGGAATCAACAATGTCCAGGAAGGTAGCATCTTTCAGAAAAAGAGATACGTAAGAACAAGGGGGCACAATTTAAAGATAGAGGGGGGACGGCTCAGGGGTAATGTGAGGAAATTTTTTTTCATGGAGAGAGTGGTGGATGCATGGAACTGCCTTCCTGGGGAGGTTGTTGGGTCTAAAACAATGGGGGAATTCAAACATGCATGGGACAGACATAACGCAATTGTAGTGGGGGGTGGCAGGAAGTAGGCTTGTTGGTTAACTAGAATCTGCAGCTTATCCAGTAGGTAGGGAAATGGGCAGACTGGGTGGGCCAAATGGTCCTTATCTGCTGTCAAAGTCTATGTTTCTATGTTTCTATGACCACAGTTTAGGAAAGTGATAAGAGAAACCAGATTGACCAGCAGTAGATTTCCCATTGGTAACAGCAAGGGAATGAGAAACAATAGGACATAAAAGATAGCAGGAAGTGGAGAGAGAGGGATAAAAGGGAAGTTAAGAAGGAAGGAAGGAAGGAAGGAAGGAAGGAAGGAAGGGAACCAAACCAGAATTTAGATATAAATGAATCGCAGTTGGAAAGGTGCCTGGCATCAAGAGAGTGGAGAGAAAGAGCAGAGCAGAGTGAGCAGTGATGAGTATGTGGGGAGCAATCTAAAGCAAATTGACAAAAAGAGCTGAAAAGGAGGTCAAGTCTGGTAAGAATGGATTTGGGAGCACCACTGTACACTATATCACCATAATCAAAACTAGGGAGGATCATTTTTAAAATAATCTCACAGCGTATAGGAAGTGGGATACTCTATTGGTGAATGGCATCAATATGAACAGAGAAATCTAGATGACAGTGAAGCCAGACACCAATGTACTTAAAAGAGGAAACATCTTCAATAATAACACCATTAAGGGTGTGAAAAGAGGGGAGAAAGGCAAGACTAGAAAGTGTCTGTGAGTGCCAAAAGTCATGAAGACAGTCTTTAGGGCAGTGAGGGACAACTGGTTAGGTGTAAACCAGTGCTGAATGTCCAAAATCAAGCTGAAGCAGTGAAGTAAGATCTTGAGTACAGGAGCCAGAAGCAAAAATAACTGTATCATCAGCATACATATGGATAGATGCATTGGAACAGACTAAGGGAAGCTCATTCAAGAAAACAGAAGAGACAATAGGATCTAGAACAGACCCTGAGCAGACAAGGAGTGGTGATGAAGTGGAGCAAAATATTATACTTTAAAAGTAGCTATTGCCACTCAGCTATCCTGGGTAATTATGATCTAACAATGTGTAAAAATAAGATACTGCATCTCATCTGCTCTGTCCTAGGTAAATGTATAGTCAAAATGTGTACAAGCAAGACCTGGTACATTAACAGTACCAGTGGTAAACATTCAGCATTGACAAATGCTTGTTCTTATACTGTTCTTTCTGCCTCTGTCAGTTTGTCACTTTCTGCTTCTGCTGTCACTGAGCTTACTTGCTTGTTTTGTGCCTGCACTGTTTTCCCTCTTTGACTGCTAAGCAATCAATGAGTGCCCCTGCTTCTGCCTGTACAGCAAAGTGTGCCCACCAATTGCTTGACTTGTGTTTGCCAGTGCCTTTTTTTTGTGCATATGTCAGTGTGCCCTCTCCTCTATAGTCACTTTCACCTTTATCTCACTGGGGTCTGCACTTTCTATACTGCCTCTTCTGCAGCTGTTTTCCAGGTCCATCTCATTCACAGATGCCTGCTCACTGATCACATCTGGAACCACTTCTGAAAGATTAATAGCAGTTACACCACTCAGATTTATTAAACTCTGCTTTGATCACAGACTTTTGACATTGACGTTCATTTGTAGTTTAGCAGGATATGGTACTAGACATAAACATATTTTCAGGACTGTCCTTTATACAAACAACTCATGTTACAATAAAATAAAAAAACATATTTATACAGTAATATAAAATAAAACAAAATAAAATGCAAGCCACAGTAAGACACAGCCACAGCCAAACACATACCATTATATAAGAGCTGCTTTAAAACTATTATTAGTGGGTAAAACCACTTGTTAATGTGCTGTAAGATAAAAAGCTTTTCATTCTCTTTCAAGAGCTTTGGAAAGCTATTACTTGTGAACTCCTTGTACTCTGAATTGTATATGGCTATACAACACTGACAGGATCTGAAGCTGTCAACTTTTTTAACCTAAAATAACTCTTAACTACAGGCATAGGCATAGCAGGGGAGTTTCCTGGGTGCCTAGAAACCCCTGTCATCTTGCTTCCATTATGTTTTTATGTTAACAAAAAATTATAAACACCAGAACTAAGTAACTAGAATTATTTGATGGAACCCCCTTGTTACCAAATTCTTGCTATGCCCCCTGGTCCCTTGCCCTGTGATTGTAGAAATATATAAAGCAAACCTTCAGAAGGAATTTTATAATGTGTCCAA
This sequence comes from Neoceratodus forsteri, assembly GCA_016271365.2. NCBI lineage: Eukaryota > Metazoa > Chordata > Ceratodontiformes > Ceratodontidae > Neoceratodus > Neoceratodus forsteri. Next base: position 648,877,336 of record CM057450.1, on the reverse strand, counting down.
AGGCCTTATATATATATATATATATATATATATATATATATATATATATATATATATATAAAGGCACAGTCGCGCCCCTATATTTAGGGTTATGAAGGCACTTCTATGTTAAAGTTGAACTTTTGCATGTCAATAACTTTGGACCCATTCAACGGATTTGCCTGCAATTTGGTATGCACAGTGGGGCATAGTAGATCTCTTTATCTGCCAAATTTCATTTTGGTCAGACCTACAGTCTTTGTGCACCAAAACGCTGAAAAATGCACTTTTTGCCAGTTATGTAGGCAGTTTTGGGGATTTTGCTTGTGGTGCTGCATGGCCGTTGTGTGGTGTGCTGCTCTGTGAGATGGCTAAACTGAAAGAGCTTCACTGGCGGAACATGCTGCTTTTCATTTTGTGAAAAAATATTAAGGCATTCAAAAGTTATTGCAGTTTTAATCTCCCATTATAAGTCAATAGGAAAATTTATATGATTGATTTGCAAACAAAGAATTGGGTTTGGGCCATCTCGTCCTGCCTTGCGATCAAAGAATTTGCAGCCTCACAGTTAAACAATCTTTGACCCAGAGAATTCTTTAATCATGACGTCCACTATTTGGTTTTTGAAATTCAGTCAGAAAAAGTCAAATATCTCGGCTCATGGGTCACTCCTGAAGTAAACCTTGGATAGGTTTTACTCAGGGGGCTTCGTTCTATTGACCCATGGCCATGGTTTCATCTAAAGTGGTCTAAAAATAGAGTTTCAGCATTTTAAATTCTTTGATCATAATTCGTTAATGATCTTTAATCATGATCCTGCAAATTCTTTGATCGCAAGATTCTTGACCGCGATCTTTGATCGCGAGAGAGGGACGAGATGGGCCAATTAAAAAATTAGATTTCAGAGCCATGGGGTGGTCTAGGAACACAGATAAGGGTATGTTTTGTTCAGGGGGCTTCGTTTTGTTGAACCATGCTAGTGGTTTGCTCTGTTTGTCTCAGTTTTTCTGTATACAGCATTTTTTATTCTTTGATCACTAGCAAGCAAAATCTTTGATCGTGAGATTCTTTGATTGTGATCTTTGATTGCGAAATGAGGACTAGATGGCCAAATGGAAAAATTAAATTTCTTACCCCAGGGGTGGCCTAGGAACACAAATGAGGGTGGGTTCTGCTCAAGGGACTTAGATTTTCTCAAACCATTGCAGTAGTTTACAGCATTTGTCTCAAAATTTTGAATTACAGCATTTTTAATTCTTTAATCATGAGAAACATAGAAACATAGAATTTGATGGCAGATAAGGACCGCTTGGCCCACCTAGTCTGCCCATTTTCCTACCTAACAGATAAGCTGCAGATCCTAGTCAACCAACAGCTTACTTCCTCCTACCCCCCCCCCACTAGGACTGTCTTATGTCGGTCCTATGCATTCTTGAATTCAACCACTGTTCTTGACTCCACAACCTCCTCAGGGAGGCTGTTCCATGCATCCACAACCCTCTCCATAAAAAAATACTTCCTCACATTACCTCTGAGCCGTCCCCCCTCTGTTTTCAAATTGTGCCCCCTTGTTCTTGCACATCTCTTTTTCTGAAATATGCTACCCTCTTGGACTTTGTTGATTCTCTTGAGGTACTTGAAAGTTTCTATCATGTCCCCTCTCTCCCTTCTTTCCTCAAGGGTATACATATTAAGCTCCTTTGGCCTTTCTTCATATGTCTTCTGGTGCAGACCCTGCACCATTTTGGTTGCACTCCTCTGGACAGCCTCCACTCTGTCTATGTCTTTGCAGAGATGGGGTCTCCAGAACTGCACACAGTACTCCAGATGGGGTCTCACCAACTGTCTGTACAGAGGGATAACAACTTCCTGTTTTCTACTATTGATGCCTCTCCCTTTGCATCCCAGTATCCCCCCAGCCTTCCTTACTGCCTTCTCACATTGCTTTCCGATCTTTAGGTCATCTGATATACAGTAATTACCCACAGGTCCCTTTCCAGCCTTCAAATTCTTTGATCCTGAGCCTGCAAATTCTTTGATTGCGAGATTCTTTGATCGCAAAATAGGGACAAGATGGCCAGATTTTATAATGCAATAGATATGCCAATTGTACCAATCTTTAACATTAACTATCTCAGAAATGGTTTGGTCTTTTTACTTGAAATTTGGAGGGTGTTGATGGCATGTCCTGTAGATGTGAATTACAGTATTTATGTATCTGACAATATATTTTTTGTGGAGATATTGTGTGGCACAATTTACATGCTGTGAACAGCTTTTTCCATTGTGGTAGTGGCTTCAAATTTATAGGGTAGCTAGCCTTAGTGCCATGAATGTACTTTGGAATCTTTAGGTGTGTAAAATTTAAACAGGTATGGAATTCTGCCACTCCAACTAATGGAAATCTGAAACTTTAAAATGTTATATCTTGAGACACGGTTTGGTGTTTTTACTTGAAATTCTGAGGGTGTTGATGGTATATCCTGTAGATGCGAATTATGGTGTTCACATGTCAGACAATATATTTTTTGCAGAGATATTGTGTGGCACAGTTTATGTTCTACGAACAGTGTTTACCATTGTGGTAGTGGCTTCAAGTTTCTACTGTACCTGCCCTTTTTGCTGTCAATGTAGTTTTTAGTCATTAGGTGCATGACATGTCAACAGGTGTGGAATTCTGCCACTCCAATGAATGGAAATCTGCAACTTTGACACATTATGTCTCACAGACAGTTTGCTCTTTTACACTGAAATTTTTAGGGTCTTCATGGCATGTCCTGTGCATCTGAATTATGGTGCTTAGCTGTTGTAAAATTATTTTGGTGCACAGATATTGCGTGATGCAGTTTCTGTTTTCCACAAACTTGCAAGTTGGTGGGAGTGCTCCCACCAACTTGCGCAACTTTCTACTTTTCAATTCTTTCTCAGAAAGTAAGTAAATTGCATGCAGAAAACTGCGATAATGCATCACTTAAGGTTAAAACACAAAAAGTCAGGAAATGAAAATCTTTAGGGTTGCCATCCCCATGGACCCACCAGTCATCCCAAGATTGACAGATGATGGGGTGTGTCATTGGGGTTGTAAGGCTAAATGTCACCCCATTCTTTTTCGCTGTACCTAGTGAAATTCACAAAGCCATGGTAAATAAGAATGGGGTGACGACACTCACAACTGTGCTGACACCCCATCAGCTGTCAATCTTGGGATGATGGGCAGGTCCAGGAGGGAGGGGCAACCCTAAAGATTTTTCATTTCCTGACTTTATGGGTTTTAACCCTAAATGATGCATTAATGCAGTTTTTTGCATAGAGTTTCCTTAATTTTTGAGAAAGAATAAAAAACTCAGAACTTGCACAAGTTGGTCAGAGTGTTGGCCCTTCAGGCCCCATGCTCTCACCAACCTGCGGAAGGTGGTGGAAGCATGGGTCCTTTGACCCTACACTCCCACCAACTTGTAAATGTGTGTGTACTATCAACACTCTCCAAATGTCAATGTAAAACACCAAACCGTATCCGAGATATAACATGTTAAAGTTTGAGATTTTCAGTTGTCAGAGATGCAGAATGCCACACCTGTTAACATTTTACAGGCACAATGACTGAAAACTACATCCATGACACTAAGGCTATGTACCCTATCAATTTGAAGCCACCAGCACAATGCAAAACTCTGTCCGCAACACGTAAATTGCATCACACAATATTTCCAAAAAATAATTTTCTCCAACATCTAAACACTGTAATTCACATCTACAGGACATGCCGAGAACACCCTCCAAATTTTAATGCAAAAGACCAAACCGTGTCTGAGATATTGTCACAGGGCGAAGGTGAACATGCGGACTGAGTTTGGTAGTCTGACACAGCAGCAATATTTTTAAATGTTGTATTTTATTTATTCACTCCAAAAGATTCCTCATAACAGGGCACATACATTACAGCGAACTATTCAACAGCAGAGTATAACCATAAACACATGAATTAAATACTGTCCAATACCTTTAGAGCACTTTACAGTGCTCTCTGGAGTTCACCTCCAGACCCAAAACCTATCTAACTGAGTTCTCCACACTTAGTTCTTTTATACAGAGAAATAATCATGTGATTAGTTAACTCCACCCACATCATTAATACTAAAGTAAAACTTTTAATTTAAACCAAATTGTTTTATTTTAACTATATATCTAAACATTTCATAGTTCAAATACATTTATAGGTTTATTCATTCTTTTTTATTTCAGCTCTAGTCCCTTTTACAAATGATACTGACCCTCCAGGCACCGCCCCAACAAAAGACAGCATAAAACAAAGGAATAAATGGCCGACCAGCACTATAGCTGTCCTTGGAGGAAGTGGTGCAAGGAGCATCAGAAACAGGCAGAAAACCCAAGGAAACACACAGAAGGTGTTCTTCCAGTGTGTGAAACTACACCCTACTATATATATTTATTCCCTAAAATGCACAACCTCCCTTATAGTTTGAGAAGCAAGGTAATTCCATAACCTGCTTACTTAAACACAACTTGTAGGCTTTTACCAATGTGTATTTTAATTGGCTTTGAGCAAAGGGAAAGTTGAAATAACTTGCATTTTTACAGTGTGCTACAGTCCACTGCACAAACCCCAAAACTGTAGCACCATGCGAACATGCGCACTGCCAAAAAACCGCACTGCAAGAGAACAGCAAATGAATAAAAACCACTAGACGAAAAACACATAATGTGTTGTTTTCTTATCTCCATGCAGTTTCATTTTCTTTTATTTCCTGCCCATATCCCACACAACTGAACCCCACCTAGAACCAAAGTTCCACTCTGCTACAACATACGAGGATACAGCCACATCTATTCCTCATAAAGGAGTGGTATAACTTTAAACACTCTCACCCGTGAGTAGCATTCTGAAGCCGGCACACATGGTAGCACAGGAACCCAAGACCGCAGATGTAATTCCCTGTTCCCATGACCATCCTTACTTTACAATAATACAGGAGAGGGCATGTGTATGAATTAAATATTACATTGACCTCCCGCTTTTATTAGCATGCCAAACTTCTAACTGGGGAAAGTTATGAGAGCTAAGGGCAATGCATAAATTTCAGGACTGCCTTCTTATTGCATTTACAAACACCCTGCTCGGCCAAAAGGCTTGAGAAACAGGAAATAGCCTTCAAGTCTAAATGTAATTCTTTCTTGGACTGACAGCAGCATTTGCTAATGCTGCTTTTCCGAAATACACCCCAGTAAAGGCATATTGTAAACTATTAACTTTGCTCACCACAGGAAGTAAAGTATACAGGGCAATGAATGCAAATCAAAAGCTCCAAAGACAAGCAAAGGAAATAACTCTCCCACTGGCTCACTTTCTATAACTAAATTACATAAAGTGGCAGAGTAACATTTAACTCAGTGTCTACTCAAGAGCGCTTAAAAACAAATGAGGGTGCTTGAATGCAGTGGCTGAAATTAACAAAACAAAACAGCTGAACTACACAGCCTTTCCATGCAATGATGTGCACTATCACAGCTTCTTAGAGCAGCAGCTAGCAGGGCACTCAAAATTACACAGCAGAGGTGGGAGAATACAGGAAACTCACAAAGCTTCAGACCCTCCCCCTTTGTTTTGTTTTTTTATATCCTGCTGTACTCCACTACTTTTTTTTTAACCTATGTTTAAACCATAAGTCCTACATTCATTTGTTTAATTTTGGCGTTTACACATGACTTTTATAACATACTGGGCTTTAAGTAAAACATCAAGCACAAAAGTTATAGGGCCCCTAATCCTTCACAGAGCCACTTTGTGACAGATGTAACATGTCAAAGTTTGACATTTTCATTCATCAGAGTTGCAGAATTCTACACCTATTAACATTTTACAGGCACAATGACTGAAAACGACATCCATGACCCTCAGGCTAGGTACCCTATCAATTTCAAGCCACCAGTACAATGCAAAACACTGTCCGCAACACATAAATTGCATCACGCAATATCTCTGCAAAAAAATTTTCTTAGACACATAAACACTGTAATTCACATCTACAGGACATGCCAAGAACACTCAGAAAATTTCAAGTAAAAAGACCAAGCCGTTTCTGAGATATTTAAACTTAAAGATTGGTGAAATTGCCCTATCTAATGCATTATAAAATCTGGCCATCTTGTCCCTCCCTCATGATCAAAGATGGCGATCAAAGAACCTCACGATCAAAGAATTTGCAGGCTCACGATCAAAGAATTTTCAGGCTCACGATCAAAAAAAATGCTGCAAATCAAAAATTAGAAGGAATTCTGGGAAACCACCACCATGGTTAGACAGAAAGAACGAAGTCCCCTGAGCAAAACCCACCCTCATTTGTCTTTCTAGGACACCCCTAGGCTGAGAAATGTGATTTTTTTTATTTGGCTATCTCATCCCTTGCTCGCGATGCACAGTCGCAATCAAAGACTCTCGCGATCAAAGAATTTGCAGGCTTGTGATCAAAGAAATTACATGCTCACGACCAAAGAATAAAAAATGGTAAAACGTTATTTCTAGACAGATTTAAATGAAACCACAGGTATACCTCAATAGAACGAAGCCCCCTGAGCAAAACAAACCCTCATTCGTGTCCCTAACCCACCACTGAGCTGAGATAATAGTGTTTTTAGCTTGCGATGTAAGATCGCGATCAAAGAATTTGCAGGCTCGTGATCTAAGATGCTTAGCGAGCCATGATCAAAGATTTTAAAACATTATAACTCTATTTTGTGACCATTTTGAATGAAACCAAAGGCATGGCTTGATAGATTGGAGTCCCTGAGTAAAACCCATCCAAGTTTTACTTCAGGAGTGACCCCTGAGCCAAGATATTTGTGTTTTTACAATCAGGAGTCTAAAAACAAGATGGTAGACCTCGCAATCAAAGAATTCTCAGGGACAAAGATTCTTGAACCATGAGGCTGCAAATTCTTTGACCACCAGGTGGGACCAGATGGCCAGAACCTCATTCTTTGTTCATAAAACAACCATATAAATTTTCCCATTGTCTTATATTGGGAACTTAAAAGTGGCATAACTTTTGAATGCCAAAATATTTTTTCACCAAGCAAAAAACGGCATGTTTGCCACCAAAGCTCTTTCAAACGAGCTATCTCTCAGAGTGGCATATCATATGATGGCTGCGCAGAGCCACAGACAAATTCCCAAAAGCTGCCTCCAAAACTGGATAATTTTTCATTTTTCAGCGGTTTCGTGCGCAAAGACCGTAAGTCCAACCAAAACAAAATTTGGAAGATCAGAAGCTCTACCATGCCCCAATGACATACTAAATTTCAGGCAAATCTGTTGAATGGGTCCAAAGTTATTAACGCATAACCTTTTGACTTTAACATAGAAGTGCCTTCCTAACCCTAAATATATATGTATATATATATATATATATATATATTAGGCATAGATATTAATCTGTTCAGCTAAACCATCACTGCAGAAGCAAAGTACAATGAGATAAATAAGAGATATCCCATGTCCCCTATGGGAATATGACTAATATTATTGTCCAAGTACAGCTTGATCTTATGACATTAGGAGTGGTGAAGCCACAATTGATGTTATAGGTCAAGATGCATGAGGGAAAATATCAGTCATATTCCTGGGCCATGGAAAGTTCAATTTATGTGAAACCTCTTTTGTTTTTAAGCAGTTTGAACATTCTGTTAAGTGATTTTAAATTTTTAATCTTTTTTTTAAATGTTCCTGGCAGTGTCGGAATGACACGGCAATTGTGCATTTTGATGCTGTAATGTGTCATTATGGCAGTGGTGACTGAGGAGCTTCCATGATCAGGCATGTCAGCCTATCAGGAGGCATATGTAGCATGCAGTCTAGTGTGGAGCCGGGGGAGGAATGCTCTTGGGCCAAGAAATGGTTTGTCGGTGGTGGTTGAAAATGAGGAGAGTGCCAGTCGCAAGGATGGTTTAGAAGTGCCATGGGAGCCAGCAGAGTAGGATTGCTGGTCACAGACAGACACTACATGAGACTGGTAAAAGGGATGGAGAGGAGGTTGTTTGTTTCAGTGTGGGAAATGTATCCAATTGTTTTTGTTCAGTGCAGACTGCTTAGTTGTGTTGTGTAGAGTTCTGTGGTGAGGACATTTGCATTGAGCTGAAGCTGTCATGCAAGTGAGCTGTTGGGGGAGTGTCTGAAAGTGAAAGTGCCCCTCACACTGCCAGCTCCAGGCAATGGGGACCTACAGTGAGTATATTTTCCTTTGTGGGGACCTAGAGTGACAATATTTCGATATTCTCACTCTCAGTCCCAGGAGAGGAACAATATCACTGATATGTGTCCTTCAGTATCCTTACACATGTTATATAAATACACTTATCTCAACAGTTTCATTTACAGTATCTAAATAGTCACCATATCATACAGCACCTCCTTGCGCAAAGTCATGCTAACTGATGACCGGAACTACATATAGTCCCTTTCCTTGATGTGCCCCTTTTGACACAGCATGCTTCTAAGGCATGTTCCTTCTGTAATGAAAAAAAGTAGTTCTCACTTTCCACAGCAAGAAGAAAACAGAAACTTCTTTCTGTGGTGACTCATGATCAGAAGCCACCCACCCTCCTGTTCAAACTAAATGTTTTGGCAACATCAGCCCAAGTCTCCAAATTAGGTAAAATTCATTAATATTCATTTAATAAAAATGAATGTTACCATTACAGTGGTTAAGAATTGTCAAATAAGAGTCAAACAGTGGTTTGAATTTCGTTACATGGCAAGAGTAAGAAACACAGTTTTAATACTTTCACTTTCACGAAAAAAAAATTTAAGCGGAAACAAAATGTTAACAGACAGTAGTTTTGACCTAGAATTATAAGACATCCTCACACAGTAAGAACAAGACCTAGACCCACTAGAAGACCCTACAGCAGATCTAAAAATGACAGCTACTACAGCACAGCAACCATAACTAAGCCCAGCACTTCCTATGCCTTCTTCATGTGCTTCTGAGCAACTACAAGCTGTTACATTAACAGAACAATCAGTATTACAAGAACCACTACCACAAGCGAGGATATGAACTAAAAATGCACCAGTCTGCATTACAACCACCATCAGAAGAACAACAAGAACTACATAGAAACAGAGAATTTGCTGGCAGATAAGGACTGCTTGGCCCACCTAGTCTGCCCATTTTTCCCTGCCTGTAGTGTCACTGGAGATCCTTCTTGATTTCTGGCCCATTCACCTCCTTCCCTTTCCTTAAGATTCCCTTATGCCTATCCCATGCATTCTTGAGTCCCACCATTGTTTTCTTCTCCACCACTTCTGCTGAAGACTGTTCCAGGAATCCAGCCACTCTTTCAGTGAAGAAGTACTTCCTGACATTTCTCCCGAATTTATCGAATCCAGTTTCTTATCATGCCCCCTTGTTCTTGAGCACCTTTCTTTCTGAAAAATGCTTCCCTCTTGTATCTTGTTTACCCCACCATGAGATTTTTAAACGTCTCTATCATAGCCTCTCTTCACTTCCAGGGTGTACATATTTAGGTCCTTTAATCTCTCCTTGTAGAGCTTCTGATGCAGACCATGCACCATTTTAGTTGCCCTCCTCTGAACCACTTCCACTCTGTCTGTGTCCTTTCTGAGACACGGTCTCCAGAGCTAGACACAGTACTGTAGGTGAGTTCTTATCAGTGATCTATACAGAAGCAATACCACTGACCTCTTTCTACTGGTGATACCCTTCACTATGCATCCCAGCATTCCACTTACCCTTCCAACCACCTTGTTGCCTGCCACTAGTAGCACATCATCTACATATGCATCAGCCTTCATTACAACATCCAGTTATTAATTATGACCTACAATCCACTAGCACTCTGACTATGCTACCAACAGAAGAAGAGACAGATAAGTTTATGGACAGCACAAAAAATCAGAAAACTCCTAGAAAAACTGTTTCAGGATGTTAACATGATATCAAGCTACTTCAGGGAGAACTTTGCAGAAAACTGGACACTTTATGAAATTCCACTGACTAACCTGAATAATTATCTTTACAGATGCTTCATGGCAACAAACAATCATTTGTCATTGCCAAATGTTGGCTTGCTGGCACTAGCATTGGTAGTGCAGGAGTTAGAGAGATGCACAGTAGGATTAGCAGTGAAGTAGTGAACTGACGCCCACCCCAGCCCCACCATGCAGAGAGTGAAAGGCATTGGGGTGTGCCTTTGGGTCATTGGCCATAATGTTCTTGCCATTTCACCTCATCCTACCCCACAGATACTGACAAGTACCATGATGTGCCTTGGGGTCTTTGAGCCTTATGCTCAACCCATTCCATAAGGAAATATACTGACATTGGTGTAGTGTAGGAAAATGGGGTGAACATTAGGGCTGAAGAGTCCAAGACACACCTCAACACCTGTCACTGGCTGCAGGGTGGGGGGTGGAATGGTATGAGCATTATCAGCCGACAATGTCAAGTCACACCCCTGATACCTGTCAGTCTGTACAGGGTGGGGCATTATGGTTGAAAACCTTAATGCCCAGGGCATTTGTTGGTATTTTCACCCCAAATTTTCAACATGGGCCATTTGAGACCCCACCTCATGAACAGTGGCACTGTAAGTTTGTTTGCCAAAAGGTGATTTTATACAGTGACTATGCATTTTGGCACCACAAGTGTGAAAACACATTTTGGGCAGGGTGTGAAAAATGATAGCTGCACTGTTCATGAGGAGGTGTAAAAAATGGCATTGTTGAAAATCTGTAGTGAAAATATGAAAAACTGGTGATATCATGAATGTGTGTAGAAACTGCACAACGCATGCCCATAACACAATTATTTGGGGAATTTGTTTAACCAAATTTTCAACACAGGCATTTTGGGAACTCTGGTCATGAACAGTGTCACTGCAATTTTGTTAATCTGGCCTGAACATTGATTTCCCACAGCAGCTGCACTATTGTGTCACATGTGTGAAAACACATTTTGGGCAGGATGTGAAAAATTACAGCTGTACTGTTCATAAGGAGGGGTATAAAATGACAATGGTGAAAATCTGGAATGAAAATGTGAAAAATTGGTGACGTCACAAGTGTGTATAGAAACCGTGCAGTGCATGCCTGTAACACAAATATTTGGGGTATTTTTTTTACCAAATTTTCAACATAGGCATTGTAGGACCTCCACTCATAAACACTGTCATTGCGATTTTGTTAATGTTCCCTGAACATTGATTTTGCATAGCGACCATGCCATTGTGCACCACATGCGTGAAAACACATTTCAGGCAGGATGTGAAAAATGACAGCTATATTGTTCATAAGAAGGTGTGAAAAAAGGTCAATGTTGAAAATCTAGAGTGAAAATATTAAAACTTGTCAAAGTTATGAGTGTGCATTGAAACTGTGCAACAGCATGCTTGTAGCATGGTAATTTTTTGGAATTGTTCCACCAAATTTGCAAGATAGGGTTTTTGGGACCCCACTTCATGAACAGTGGCATTGTTGTTTCATTAATCCATCTCGAAAGGTGATTTTGTGCAGTGACCATGAAATTACCTTTTGGGGCCAAGTAATGAGATGACAGTACATGTGTTCATGAGGTAGGATCCCAAGCACCCCATGTTGAAAATTTGGAGGCAAAATTCCCAAAAATGGCTGAGATATCCACCTAAGTTGAAAAAAAACATTTATGCCATTATACAGCTTACCAGCATTTCTTCAGTTTGCGGTCGGCTTTGAAGAGTCCAGACATGTTTCCAGTCCACCAAAGATAATTGTGCTGGGCTCCAGAGGTAAGTATGGGGTGAGGGGGTGTTGGGAGGTGGGGTGTGTAGGAGGCTGGTTGAGGGGGAGAAACCCCACTGTAAGGGACCATTTTCTTTCTTTTGGGTAATTAAAAAAAAACAGCAGTTGTCCTTTTTTACAGGTGTATGAAAAACAGTTGTGCACACTGGGGTGGGCTCCCAGTGTGCCCATGACTGGGGTTGCTGTTACCGGCCACACTGGCGTGGGCTCGAGTAGCTGGAAATGGGGGTGAGCCAGAACATGTCGGCGACAGTCAGTTTGCCACAGAATCTTGGGGAGTTATTAGCATGCTGAAATGGGGATTGGGCACCCCTGAAGTCGACTTTGTAGGCATTGCAGGCAGGCAGTGGCAGCAGCCACTGTTACCATGTTTATTAAAATACTTCACCAGGAAAGGCACGTCGGGAGGCATGTTATTGTGCCACTGCATGACGAGTTTTTCTGTCATTGAAGCAGCACTTTCTTTACAGGTTTTGACCACTTTACTGATTTCTTGTGTGAGAGCCTGCATTCTAGCTTATTGGGGAATGAGGGGTGCACCTACTAAAGCATGCCCTGCATTCGCCCATACTGACATACCTCCAAAATCTGCTACTACCATAAGATGTTGGCTTGTGCGCAAGCACAAGCCAATTAAAAAATGGATGATGATGACTATCAACCTCTGATGCTATCTTCCATTTCTCAAAGTGTGGAGCATTTTCTTAAAACAAAAATATGCAGATCTCTTTCCAGTGCGAAAAACTTTGAAAAAACAAGACACTTACTGATATCAGGACTCTCCTCCCTCAGAAAAGTCAAATTGCAGCACTGCTGTGACCGGAACCAAGACTGGAAATTGTGGTTAGCCCCAACCACCACAGTCCTTGGGTATAATCACTGTAGCAGCTGGAAGAGGCATGCTATTGCAAAATGGAGCAGCTGAATGGGAACCAGGAGAGCTTTGTTGGAAAGCTGCTGCTGGTGGTGGTTGAAGAAAGTATCCTGATAATGATGGGACTTTCCCCAGTTGGAAAAGCAAAATCATGGCTTTGCTGTAAAGAAGCTCAGGGTTGCAAATGGTGGTTAGCCCCACCCACCACAGTCCTCAGGTCCAATTACTGCAGCAGGCAGAAGAGGCAATGTTCAGCCCTTCAAAAGGAGTCTACCCTAGTGGTTCTCCTGCTAAGAACAAGCATGAAGGACATCGACTGGAATCTGCCAGTAGTCTACCAGGAGACAGCCAACAGCCTGGAACCCTGGCCATCTGAACCCAGGTGCCTGTATTGTTTGAGGGTTTATTTGGTTGTTTAGTGATTGTGGGTTGCACTGTAGTTGACTAGTAACCAGTCATAGTTTGAGAAGCTTGCAGCTTGATTGATATCTAGGTGGGGGGGTTACTTTCTTATCTGATGAAAAACTATTTTTGTGTTTGTGTTATAGCATTTTTGCATTTGTGATGTACCTAGGGTAGTTTAACTAAAGGTTTGCATATTGTATTTTAGAAACTCATACTGTGCTCAGCTTAGCCTTTGCTGGGCTCTGGGAAAGGAGGTTAGGAAACACAGGGAAACCAGAAATAAGGAATGTGGGGAGTGGTGCAGTGCAGTGGTTGTGGGGGGACAGTCTTCAGGGAGACCTTCTGGAGACTGTAGTGCTGCCCCAATTGTGTGCACCTCTCTGGGATGAGGGAGGAGGTTGCTAGACTCTGATACAAGTTGGATGAGAGTTGAGAGACCTTCTCCCCTGCACAGGGGCCACCAAGTATAACACCATTACCTCAAAAGGTGAGAGATAGAAGTGGCTGGACTATGGTGGGCTTGAGGAGGGTGGAGGTGGTGGGATCTGGAAGGCTGGGCAGTGGGTCACAGACACATTTCTCAATCAGAGCCACTACAGAATTCCTATGCCACTCTGGCAGAGTGGGACTGCCAAGAGGAAGTACCCATGGTAGTGGCCAAGGAGGATGTGGGGGCCCTCCCTAGAGGAGATGCCAAGAAAGGTGGAAAAGGACCCCAGAGGAGGAGGAAGCAACTTCTGGTGAGGGACTCAATTGTCAGGGGATAAAGTTGGGAATAGGGAAGGGAGCAGAGAGGGAGGTCAGGTGCCAACCCGACATCATGGCCCAGAGGGATGGGAAGCATATCCTACAGATTGCTTGGGCAACAGGAAGAAAGGAGAGCTGGATGTCATTGTCCACCTAGGGACAAATGATCTGGCTAGGGATGGGGAGCAATAGTGCAAGTGGAGTTTATGGAACTGGGAAGAGGTCTTAGGCAGGTAGCACACTCAGTAACTTTTGTAAAGGTGCTCCCTTTCTATGATGGGGGTAAGGAAAGGGATCTCTGCACCAAGGATTTCAACTCATGGTTGAAGGAATGGTGCAGAGAGAAGGGGTATGGCTACACTGGGGACTGGGGGACCCTCCTGGGAGGATAACAGCTGATGCATAGGTGATGGCCAGCATCCATCCAGGTGGGAAACCACAGTCCTTGGTGAATGGTTTAAATGTTACTTCACTGAACATTTAAACCAGCTGATGGTGGTGGTGGAGGAAAAGGGGAGACAGAAACTGCCCCCCACAGACTGAGATAGATAGTAGGGAGATCCCAAGGGGAGATAGTCCCACCAGGGTGCAAGTTAATCAAAGAATCAGGAGGTTAAGCAAAGGAGGAAGGACAGAAAAACAGCAGTTAAATGAGAAGGGGAAAGAAGGGTGGACAAAAGTAAAAAGGGGGACAACAAGCAAAGACCTAACAACATCTGGAAGGCCATGTGCGCTAATGCTAGAAGTCTGGGAAATAAGATTCAAGACCTAGAGGCCATTGTGGCAGAGACAGGCCTAGATATTAAGACCATTACTGAGTCATGGTGCACTAACAACCATGACTGGAACATAACCACACCAGGCTAACCTCTGTTCAGAAGGACAGGGTGGGAAGGAAAGGAGAGGATGTGGTGCTTTATGTGAAGAAAAGTATAAAAAGCAAAACAAATACAGGAAATTCAGGGGGGAAAGGGCAAGGTGTTGTGGGTCATCTTGGATTCAGGAAAATGAGCCACTATTTGGGCAGGCATGATCTACAGGTCTCTGGTATGGGGGGAGGAGTTAGATAAGGAAATGTCAGAAGCAATTAGTTAAATGGCTGAAAAGGAGAAGATGATGCTGGTGGGGGATTTCAGTCTACCAGATATAGATTTGAGCCTTCCAGATGCAGCTTAGCTAAAAGTGGGGACATCCTGGACTCCTGCTGTGGTGTTCCTCAGGTAACCAGTCAGTTAACCCATTCATGATGGAGCAGTACTGGACCTGGTGCTAGCAGGGACAGTACTGCAGTCATCAAGTTCCAAAGCTATCTGGGGGGCAGTGTTCATCATATAGTGTGGTTCTGTTGCACCTGAGTTATGTCCCCTATCATCCCACATATACTTCACATACACCTTACACTGTATTCCTGGTCTGTTATACTGTGATACTGCTATTTTGCAGTAACATGTAGATTTTAAGCACCCATCATATGATTATGAGTGCCAGGAATGTGCTTTGCTGCTCATATTTGCTAAGGTTTACATCCTTCATAGGATTAGATCATGCATGACTATTACACCTCACTATAATACATTATGTTTGTCTTTTAGGTATATTCCATATGTAATCTATCTAATCACTGATAAGATGACTCTGAGGGATCATCAGTGATTATTGTATACCTATATTCTGATATAATTATATGTAGTGTGTGTTTTACACTCAGGAGATATGCCACATGTAATAGAGCCAGTCAGCACTTTCCTTTGTCTAAGCAAGCTAGCTGACAGAGAGAGACAACCTTTGTTATGTCTTGTATTATACATAAGCAAGAACTGCCATGTGTAATAGAACCCATCAGCAATTTTTTGTCCAAACTATAATGCTAAACCAAAGCATATTACGTGTCTCATATGATACTCATTAGTAATACTGTCTCCTAAAGCGTGGCTCAGTTGGTAGCACATCTGCCTCTGGACCAGAAGTAATGGGTTCTCGTCCCACACCGGGATTGGGCTTGCACCTAAAAAATTGCTGGCATCTGAGTGCAGTATTAGGGGGGTGCTGTACTACTGGGGTGTGCCGTCCTTTGAATGAGACATTAAACCGAGGTCCTTTCTACCCATCCTGGTGTTGTCCTGGTGGGTGTCCAGGTGGAAGTAAAAGAACCCAGGGCACTCTTCGCAAAGAGTAGGGGACATTTCCAGTGTCCTGGCCAACATTCCCCTTCCCATAAACTGGTTCATGCATTTATCCAGGCTGTGTGTGGGTGATGATGAGCAATATGGCCGCCACTACACATTCAGTCACTTCACTACCAGTCTAGCATTGCTTGTAAAGCACTTTGGGATACACTGTGTATGAAAAGTGCTATATAAATACTGATTCTTCTTCTTCTAAGTCATTATCCAATGCATATTGTTTCTCATATCTGTAACTATGAAATAATCTCTGTTGCTATGATGTTATCTGTAGTATATAGCCTTCTGCAACCTACTGTAGCTTCAGAAGAGTGGGGACAGAGAACAAGATCTTGAAGAACCTGAGATCCTAGAAATCCTGGAGATTATGTGCGTTCTTCAGGATAGTGGTGAGAAACCCATCTCCCACGTGATTTTCTTTGTCACATCCTTGGCGTAAGTAGTATAATAAACATTTATTAGTACTCTTGCTTGTTTACAAATGTTTCTTGGCAGACTCCAAAGACATAAGAATCTGTATTATTGTATTATTATTATTTACCCTACACCTAAGAGTATTTAGGCAACATAAAATGGTGACTGGGCAGTGTGTCTGGGTGTTTGCCAAGTTACATTTTAATTTCCTCTGTAAATTAAAACACTGGGTGAGAAATCTCTAGTAACAAGCAGATGAGAGTGTCTTCTGTTTAACTTTTCGGTCTGTTGTTTGTACCACAGTGCAAACAAAACAATCTCTTGGCAGAATATTCGATCTCTCTGTAATGAGTTGTTTTATTTTTGTCTTTTTCCCTATTCTGTCTCTGTGGGAACACACAGCTGTAACGTGAACAGAACAGACAGATCGACTGCTTTCATTTGTGGTCTCAAATTCTAATTTTTTTTTAACTAACCTAGGAGTCCACATATGCCAAAGGCTGTTTGTGTCCTGTCATGAACTTTGGTTGCAAACAAAGTTTTTGATCCACAGACAGTTAAGGATTTCTTATCTTATGACATGTCTAAAAATATCAGTATTGAGTTGAGGCTGGATGCCTTAACATACCAAACTGCCTATGGTGGTTGGTCTGATTTTGCTGAGGTAGCAAAACAGGGTGGTAACCCTTCAAGGAATATCATTGTCTATTATGGAGAATTGGAAAATGGTACCAAAAGAGTTGATCCTGAAGGATTATTAATTGCAACGTTGTTTAAATGTGTTGATGCTGTTCTAAATAAACCATCTGTTTTGGAATCTGAGTATGTTACTTGCAAAATGGAGAATGCTGTTTGCAAGCAGGAAATTAGTCTGAAAAAGGCTTCTCATAAAGAAAGGATAGATGGACTGCAGTCTCAGCTGCAGTCTCTCTGTCAAGAAAATGAGTTTCTCTTTAATGACGGAAGCAGCAAAGACCTGCATGTCTTAAGAGATAACACTGAAAAGGTAAAACTTAGAAAAAAAAGTGTTTTTCAAACGAGTGGTGTTCTGGATAATAACACTGATTCCTTATGTTTTGAAAACAAGGACCTTAGGGAGAAGTCTGAAGTAATTACTGAAAGAGTTAACGTGCTGGTATTTCAACACCAGATCTTGACTGAACAGCATAAATTATTATGTTTTGGTTACTGCAGACTTCATAGGTTTCATAGGTAGTTTCAAGCTAAAAGACTTATGTCCTACAGCTTGCCATATCCCATTGGTTAGCTATAATCTAGTCGTCATCTTAGTATAATATTGGTCAAGTTTGAATTTAAAGTTTTCCATACTAGTGCTACCCATGACTTCTGATGGAAGTTCATTCCAAGGTACCACCACTCTCTGACTATACCAACTTTTCCTTGGCTTGCGATTCAGCAGTTAAAATGGACAATTTGCCTATCATGCCTCCTACTGCTACACCAATTGGTGTTAGGCTGGATACCAATCTCCGTTCGAAGATTTTCATCTCCCATTACTCTATATAGCATGCACATGTCTCCCCTAAATCTCCTATGATAAACGAGACTACAGGTTGAGGGACTCCAGTCTAGCTTCATACAACATGCCATTTAATCCCGTTATAGATCTAGTAAATCGTCTCTGTATACGCTCGAGTCTGTTGAAGCCCTCCTTGTTCTGTGGGGACCATACCTGGGCACAATATTCCACATGCTGCCTCACCAGAGCTGTATAAAGAGGCATTAGAACACTCTTATCCCTGCTAGCTATATGTCTAAGGATACAATTTAAATTCTGGTTAGCTTTCTTCGCTTGTGCCTTACAATGGGACCCACATTTCAGATCATTTATGACCCTAATCCCCAAGTCTCTCTCCTCATAGGTGACTGTGAGTGTTTCTTTAGCAAGATTATAAGTGGTGAATGCATTATGTTTACCAAAATGCATCACTTTATATTTGCCAGTATTCAGGACAAGTCTATTAGATTCAGTCCACTGCAGGATCTCATTTACTGCATTCTGCAGTGATGCAGAACCTGCTTTATCATTTACTACTGTCCTGAGTCTGCAGTCATCTGCAAATTTGTATAACCATATGTCAGGGTTATTTATTTTAAGGGAGGTTATATAGAAATTAAAGACATAGCCCCAACACTGAATCCTGAGAACCCCACTAGTGATTAGTGCCCAGTTAGAAAGTACTCCATTTATGGCAAACATTTGCTTTCACCCCTGTAGCAAGCTGATACCCAATTGCAAATGTTTTTGTTTAGGTTACTTCTTCAAGCATATTTAAAAGTTCCCAGTGGGTAGCTTATTGAATGCTTTAGCAAAGTCCATGTACACCACATCCAATGATTTACCCATGTCCAGTTCCCTGCTAACATTCTCATAAAAGGCCAAAAGATTCATTTGGCAGGATCTAGATTTAGTAAACCCATGCTAAACTGGGTCTACCAATCCCTGAGTTGTTAGGAAATCTGATATTAGGTCCTTTACCAATCCTTCCATTATCTTCCCAGTATGGAGGTTAGACTCACTGGCCTAAAGTTTTCAGGCTTGGTCTTTGGACCTTTTTCAAAATAGGCACTATTAATGCCTTTTTCCACTCCAAAGGTACTGAGCCTGTGTCTAGTGAAGCTTGATAAATGTAAGTAACTGGTGGTGCCAGTACTCATGACTATGGGGTGTAAGTCCTCAGGGCCAGGTGATTTATTTATATCAACCTGCTGGAGCCTCTCTAGTACATCCCTGGGGTTAATCCTGATTTTCCTAGGAGTTTATTTTTCATTGCCAACATGTGGTACTGTATTGTTATTATAAACTGAGCAGAAATACTTGTTCTGAATATCAGCCATTTCCTCTGTTGTAGCTGTGTTTCCCAAGTCATTCAAAAACGGGACTACTATACTCTGACCTCCCTTTTTAGTATTGATCTAGAAAAAGAAGGCTTTCTTATTATCTTTCACCATATTAGCTAAATCTAGTTTGATTTGTGCTTTTGCTTTTTTAATTCTTGATTTAATTTCTTTAACACATTCTCTGTAAACTTTACTAGTTCCCAGTGTCCCATTATTTTTCAGTTTCTTGTACATTTTGCTCCTCCTGTTTATCATTTTTTATGGGAGGCATTCATCCATATAGTTTTTTTTGGCTGCTACTGTTATATTTCTGTACCCTAGGTATGTAGGTTCTCACAAGGTCAGTTATTTTAGCTAACATCCGTGTCCACGAAACCTACACTGACAATCCCCCTTGAGATCTTTTTTCCACTCCCATGCTATCATGTGGTTTCTGATACTTAAAAAAAATCTGCCCTCTGAAAATTTAACCTGGTTGTATTTCCTGTGCTCCTAGTCATTGTTACTCCCTTAATGTTAAAGTGGACTGTACAGTGGTCACTATTACCCAAACGGCTGTTTACCTGAATGTTCTTAACTGTGTCCCCCATACTGGTAAGCACTAGATTTAGGATTATATATCCTCTTGTGCTACTTAGGACTAGTTGTTCAAGTCCCATCTGGTCTAGGATATCAATGTATTTTTTGTCCAGCCTACTATTTCCTTGTCCCATTGTCCAATCTATTCCAGTGAGGTTGAAGTCCCCTGCTAACAATATTCTATCTGCTGGATTCAGTTCCCCTAATTTTTCTTATGAATGCCTCATCATCATCTGGTATCATAGATGGTGGCCTACATAGTAGTCCTAAAATGATCCTAGTGCCATCCTGGGGAAGTAGTTTTACCCAGATAAGTTCCAGGGCTCCTGTCTCCCAATGTAGTTCTTCACACTGTATAGAATCGTGCACATATATGGCTATTCCACCCCCTTTCCAGTAATTTATAGATTTGGAAAATAAGTTATACCCTGGCACTTTTTTATCCTATAGATCATTATCATCCCACCAGGTTTCTGTAATCTGTGCAATGTGGATATTCTGGGAATGTAACAACATAGTGAATTCCTCATACTAATTAACCAAACTCCTGGCATTGATGAGTACTACATTCCATTCAGGGGTCACTCTGGGATTCAGCATATTTTAGCACCCCTATTTAGGTAATTTTCTGGACCCCTCCCCCCTTTTTCCAGTTTAAATGGAATCTGATTACTGCAAGAATTTTTTGCCCCAGCATCCTCACACCAGCGGGGTTTACAGTAAGTGTAGGCTGTCTTAAAGAGTTTATCCCTAGACAAATCCCCAGGCTCAGATGGTTTCCCGTCCAACTTCAATAAACTTTTTATTAAAGAGCTATCTCCTCATCTTCTTAGTCTCTATCAATTCATGCTCTCTGCTGAGTCCCTAGATCCTGCTCTTCTTGAAGCCACCATTGTTCTCCTTGTCAAACCAGATAAACTTCCACTTCAACCCATAAGCTACCGTCCCATTTCCCTACTTAATTGTGACCTCAAAATCCTCTCAAAATCTTAGCCACCAGAACTCACAGCATCTGGTCCATACTCCTTAGCCTGTAACAAGTCAGCTTTATACCGAATAGATCCTCGACCGACCACCTCCACAAACTGTCCCATATTTTCTCTTATGCCCAATCTGTCCCTCATCCCATGGCTCTAGTTTCCCTAGATGCCAAAAAAGCCTTCGACAGAGTAGATTGGAATTCCTATGGTGTACCCTTCAGGGGATGGGTTTCCCCCCGGATTTTATTAAATGGCTTCAATCAATCTACTGTGCCCCAACAGCCAAAATTTACTGCAATGGGGTCCTTTCCCCACACTTTTCCCTTCACTCAGGCACTAGACAAGGATGCCCCTTATCCCTTTTTCTCTTTAACCTCTACTTAGAACCATTAGTCTTGAAACTCAAGACCTCGCCTGGCATACAGGGCATTACATTGGGCAATCTCACCCTTTCCCTCTCTGTGTACACAGATGATATTCTACTTCATCTGGTGAACCCACCTTCTTCTCTTGCAGCAGCCCTGGCAGTGATAAAAGAATTTGACTTATTTTCCAATTATAAACTTAACTGTAACAAAACTGAGATTTTCCCATTAAATCATTTTACCTATAGCCAGGATATTTATAGATTCAGAATGTGCTGGTCTCCTCAAACTATCAAATATCTAGGTATACACCTGGCAACTGACACCCCCACCCTCTGGAAAAAGAACTTAGAGGATACTCTTCAAAAGATTCAGCAAGATCTCTAAAGATGGAAAACCCTACCTATCTCACTTTGGGGCAGGATAAACTTAATTAAAATGAACATTTTGCCAAGGCTTTTCTGTCCTATTAACATGCTAAATCTCTGGCTTCCTCTTTCCTTCTTTCATCATATCCACTCTATCATTGCTAATATTGCCTGGCTGGACAAGGTTCCAAGGCACTCTTACAACAAACTTACATTAGCCAAAGACCAGGGTGGGTTTAGACTTTCTAATATTCTATACTACTATTGGGCTAGTCACCTTCAAAAATGTGGAAATGGCTCTCTCCTTTACACCAGCAATTGGAGTCTGGTTGTGCCCCACCATGGTTAAGCATAGATATAAATTTATTTAATTCAACTAAGGTCTCCCCAAAAGCAGCCTTTCACACTCCTATGAGATTCCTACCAGATAAGTTAAAAGGCTCAGTAATAGGCACCTCAATCAAAGTTTTCTGGCAACTTTGCTCCTCGCTTCTTACATCCCCAGATAAAGATACAACCAACAATAGGTAACCAGTCTTTGAAAATAGGACACTCCATGCTCTTGCCTGAATGGCTCCCCCAGCTTCAAGAAGCCAAGTTAACAGATTTTTACTCATCTGAATGGATTCTCTCCATCGTATAAATTCTAGCTAGATTCTGCATCCCTCCTCTGCAATCTTTTAAAGAGTATCAGCTTAGGTACCTTTTACTGCAGAAACATGGTCATACCCCTAATTTCTCAGGACTGGAAACCCTAATCAACCACATACAGACCTTAGCCACCCAACTGCATGGGGTTGCCCAAATATATAATCTTCTACTATCAGAGTTATACCCTAACCCCTTGAAGGGATCCAAAGTCTTGGAATCCCTTCTCCCCGATCATGAAATGAATTGGATATCAATATGGAAGAATCTTTACATATATAATTTCCAAGACCAGCTAAGACTCACCCAATACCAAATTATCAATAACATGTATTACACCTCTGTCAAACTGGCCAAAATGGGTCGACTTCAGTCTCCTATCTGCACTAGATGTGGAAAAGAAGATGGGACTTCACTCCATGTCTTTTGGTCATGTGAAAAAGTCTCTCCACTGTGGAACTCTATTCAATGTCAATTGGACCCAGTACTAGGTTTAGATTTGCTGTTCACTCCCAGGGTATGTCTGGTGGGGGACCTGTCTGATATAGGGGTTAAAGAACGGAAATATCATATCTCCCTGATTTCTATGGCTGTTAAAAAGCTGATACTTTAACATTGACTAGACCAAACAGTGTTATCCCACACAGAATGGCTGCATGAAATCTCATTTTATCTGCAGGTAGAGAAAATGATTGTGAGTATTAAAAACAATCAGGCCCAGTTCAATCAGAAATGGGGTTAAACTGTATGCACTATATTTGAATTAGTTTACCTAAGCTCTCTAGCTTCCTACAGTACCTAAAGTGTGTAATATCTCCATGTCATTTTTTTAAGGATAGCTTCCTCTTGGGCTTGCTCCGGGGCTTCGGGTGGGTAGGTTTGTGATGGGAGGATTGGAGCGGGGGGGTTATGGGAGAGGGAGCGGGTGGGATTGGCACTGTCATTACCCATGTTGTTATGTAAGTGTTGTAATTGCAAACTTAATAAAACTTTTTGAATTAAATAAAAAAAGTATAGGCTGTCGGTTTTAAAGTAAACTGATCTATTGAATGTTGTGGAGTTGTCCATAACAATTTTTTCCTCCTTGGATAGTTGTCTCAACTACCTGTTGATCCGTATAATAAGCCTGTTTTTATTTGCTTGCAAACCATACATGGGTAAAATCCCAGATATTATGATTTCCCCCTTTCTCTTCCTGATCCATGTGATTATGTCCTTAAATACAGCTTGGATGTCCTCCATCCTGCATCTTGCTACATCAATAGTTCCAATGTGCAAAATCACCAGAGGTTGTACTGTATTTTCAATGAGCCCTTCCAATAGGTTTGAAACATCCTGTAACCTAGCCCCAGGTAATGTGCTGACAGTGGTATGCTTCTTTCTCCCCCAACATACTGCTGTGTTAGTCCCTCTCATGATGGAGTCCCCTATCACAACAACATCTCTGTCTGTCATCTCCTTATATCTGAGGTGTTCTGTGATGGCCTGGCTCTGTGTAGTCCCAGTAAGTGAGTGTACAGTAGCCTTGGGTTGATCATTTTGAACCCCCATACATCCCTCATCCTCATCCCCTAAGCCTTCATATCTGTTCGACAAATGAAGGGGTTTAGGTTTGGTTTGTAAGCATGCTGTTGATTCCTCATTTGTTATTGCCATTTCCTGTGCTACATTACAACAGCAGGCATCCCTACTACCATATTTCAAATCTCTGTCCCCAGTGCTACTAATGTTGTCGGCTACTTCATCAATAAAACTTTCCAGGTTCCCAATCTCTTTCTGGGTTTCCAATCTCTGCTTTAGCTGCTGAATTTCCCCTTGCAGGTTGATTACCATCTGACATTTTTCACATGTAAACTCACTGTTCTCAGCTTCCTCTGTGTACATCTTACACAAACTACATACCTTCTTGCCCTTCTCCTTTTTACCTTTCCTGGAACCATTTTCAATTTAGGGAGCTCCTATATGTTCCATGGTGTTCTTAATATTCCACTGCTTCCTCTCTGTGCCTCACTCTGGAATTACTGTGTTTCCACTGGAGTCAATGTCCCCAAGCAGACACAGCAGACACATGATGCTGGCGTGTCTCTGAAACATAGAAACATAGACTTTGACAGCAGATAAGGACCATTTGGCCCACCCAGTCTGCCCATTTCCCTACCTACTGGATAAGCTGAAGATTCTAATTAACCAACAGCCTACTTCCTGCCACCCCCCACTAAAATTGCCTTGTGTCTGTCCCATGCATGTTTGAATTCTCCCACTGTTTTAGCCCCAACAACCTCCCCAGGAAGGCAGTTCCATGGATCCACCACTCTCTCTCCATGAAAAACAAATTCCTCACATTACCCCTGAGCTGCTCCCCTCTATCTTTAAATTGTGTCCCTTGTTCTTACACACCTCTTTTTCTGAAAGATGCTACCCTTCTGGACATTGTTGATTCCTGGAGGTACTTAAACATTTCTATCATGTCCCTCATCCCTCCTTTCATCAAGAGTATACAGATTAAGCTCTCTCAGTCTCTCTTCATATGGTTTCTAATGCAGACCCTGCACCATTTTAGTTGCCCTCCTCTGGACTGCTTCCATCCTGTCTATGTCCTTGTGTAGATGACATCTCCAAAACTGCACACAGTACTCCAGATGGGGTCTCACCAACTGTTTGTACAGAGGGATAACCACTTCCCTTTTTCTACTTGTGATGCCCCTTCCTATGCATCCCAGTATCCCCCTGGCTCTCCTTACTGACTTCTCACATTGCTTACCAACCTTTAGATCATCTAATATGACTACCCCCAAGTCCCATTCCATTTTTGTTGTTGTTAGTACCTCCCCTGCTATTGTGTACTCTTCTCCTGGGTTTTTGTTTCCCAGGTGCATTACTTTACACTTCTTTGCATTGAATCTAAGTTGCCATATGTCTGACCATTCCTCCAACCTTGCCAAGTCCCTTCTCATCCTTCTTACCCCCCCTTGTGTATCAACTCTATTACAGATCTTTGTATCATCTGCAAAGAGACATACCTTTCCCTTCAGACCCTCTGCAATGTCACCTATAAAGATGTTAAAGAGGACTGGACCCAGTACTGAGCCTGAGGTACTCCACTGTGACCCCCCCTTTCTTTGGAATGTGTTCCACTCACTATTACCTTCTCTGTCCTGTTGTGCAGCCAGTTTGAAACCCAGGCTACCACCCTGGGACCCCTCCCAGGCTGGCTAACTGATTATTAATCTTTAGTGCAGAACTGTGTCAAATGCCTTATAAAGTCTAGGTGACCATATCCACAGCCCCTCCCTGGTCTATTACTTTGTCACCCAGTCAAAGAAATCTATTAGATTCATCTGACATGACCTTCCTGCTGTAAATCCATGCTGCTTTGGGTCCTGTGCCCTGCTGGCATCTAGGTACTCAACAATTCTTTCTTTCAGAGTGATTCCATCATTTCCCTACCATTGAGGTCAAACTTATGGGTCTGTAGTTTCCTGCTTCTGCCTTGCTCCCACTTTTGTGAAGGGAAATCACATCTGCCTCCTCCAGTCCTCAGGTACCACCCCATCCTCCCATGATTTGTTAACAAGTGTGGTCAGTGGTGTCACTAGGTCCTCCCTTAATTCTTTTAGGATTCTGGGGTGAATCCATCAGGCTCCATTGCTTTGTCCACCTTGAGTTTTAGAAGTTCTTAAAGAGTATAGGTGCACTTGCCCCTTTGCATCCCACTTGCATGGGTCTCTATCTATATACTGGGTGGGCAGGAAGTATCCCCAGGTCATTTCCTGTCCCTCGAAAGCTTTGAGCACACTGTGCTGGATTAAAAGTAATAAAACCTACTGACACCTCATGCGGTGGACTTGAATTATTCGACAAAGTCTGTCCCCTGCTTCAGTTCACCAATATTTATTTAATACAGTGTGTTGTTCAATCCTAGGAGCTGGGGAGCAAGGTAAGCCTCCACAGTCCCACAATGCAATCTGACCAGGAAATCTGGTGATTGCCATTTCCATGGCAATGGCCTGAAAATGTTACCTCCTCTCCCCAGAAGAACACACTACCCATAACACAGCATTTTTAGTGAACTAACAATGTTAGCCTCCACTCAGACAATTCATAGATGAGCTCTTGTCTTTCTTTATTCCAGTAATGAATGTTTTGAATCTAAACTGTGACACAGCTTCTGTTGATAACAGGCAAGTTTTACAAGATGAAAATGTCTTGCAATCTAAAAACAAGACATTTTACAGTGTGTTAACCCCTGTATCCAAGCAGTTAGAATGTAGGAGTAAAAAGTCAGATATGGTGAACTTGCGCCATCAGCCAGATGTATTGGCAGGGCATACTACCTTAATGCCCATAGACCTTACCTCTTCTGATTTTGAAGAGTTCAATTTTGAACACTCACATTATGCTGTGGGGTGGACTAGAACAAAGACTAGCCACTTGTTTTTCTGTGATTCACAAAATAGAGAATTGCTGGAGTCACAAAATAGTGGACACACATGTCATCAGGTTGTATCTCCATGACATCCCCAAGATGGCCACTTATGGCCATGTGATTATGGTCATGAGGTAATCCAAAATGTCTGACCACTACATCATGGAGGTCGGATCACGCAGTCACCGGGACCTGTGATTACTGCCATAACCGAACAAAACATACCGTAGGTTTTGGCATGATTAATAATGTTATCAGTAAGATTAGTGTTTCTGAGGGACAGAAGATTCTCATTAAAAATAATGTTGACATACTTTTGAATGATGCTGGTATGCTGCCTGTCATGAAGTCAGGTGTCTGATGCTGCAGAAGGTGCTGTTGCTGCTAGCAATGTTTACAGTACTAGAACAGCCTTGGATAAGAAACACATTGCAGTTAATTACATGAAATGCTGTGATTCTGTCCCATGCAATTTAGCATCAGCCTTCCACGAGAAGACTAAATGTGCTGTTGTTTCTAACTCTGACAGCACTGTAACATTAAAAACAATGTTGCTACCATCCAGCAACCTTCCGATGGGGAAATCCACTTTACATTTGATTGGAGAGGGGACAACCCTGATTCTGAAAGCTCCATGGCCGTGACATTTTCAGCATCACAGGTCACATTGGGGGAAAGGGTTACAGGTTTGATTTCTGAACCTGTGCTGACAGCTATTTCAGTACTACTATCTCCACCCCAAGGGTTACTGAATCACAATCCATAGCTGGAGAACTACGTGCAACTTGTACACCACTTTTCTCCACTGTGCAGACACCCCTGATAGTACCAGCACTGCCTGCACATGATGCAGAACCCCCTCCACCAATGACACCTGGATCATCCCATACTGTGGCTGCAATAGCAGGCACAAGCCAGGAACAGTCTGGGTTATTTCCAGCACATAGAATGGCAGGCACTTCTTGTAATAAGGTATAAGGTATCCTAATACTGATATCACTTTCTTTTCTTTTGGGATCACTGACCATGGTCCCAGCACTGGTAAATCCTAACCCAGCTTTAGGGTATATTGAAACTGCTACATCAGATAGAGCAATCTCAGCAGTTTTAGCCCAAAAGTACAATGGATACATCAGACCCATTGCCTATGCATACCAGATGCTTGCCCCAGTGGAGCTGAAATACAACCTTTGTGAAAGGAATCTTTTGGCTACATACTGGGCAGTGAGATACTTTATGTACATTATTGGATATGCACCCATTGTGCTGCATTCCAATCATTTGCTAACTAACTTTCTGTTGTCAGACAGAGTGAAAGATGACTCTGTATCCAATGCCAGACTTGCACACTGGTCTCTCATTTTACAGGATCATGACATCACTGTCCTTCCTATCAAAACTCCATCCTTGTTGGCCCGTGGCCTACAATTTACAGGAGAGACCCATGATTGTTCACTCCAACCCCCTAACCTACCTGTCCCAGGGCTCTTTCTGGCAGAACCTCAGAAAGTGTTAAAAGACACCCGTGTGTCATGTTTTGACTGATGACTCGGCCCCACATATCAATGAGGGTCAGATAGCAGGGGTTGGAATTATTTTACATTCTGGTGATGACAGAGTGTGCATGGCTAGTAATTGCATCATGGTATAGGCATGATTCACAGGCATTGTTAAAACATGCCTTGCAAATAAATTGAAAAACAGGGAGGCGAGGAGTCTTCTTTTTACCACAAATGTTTGTTGATGGTTTAGAGAGCTGTTAAGTCCTTGAGTGAAACAGGCTGTGATAATAATGAGGAATAAAAAGATTTTTCCTTACTTAAAATGATACCAGCACTCTATGAGAGGGTTAAGCACTGCAGTTCAGCAATTGGCTTTGTGATACTTACAAACTGCAGAAACTGTTTTTTGTTTTATTATGGATTCTAATTGGGTCTGTTCCTCACTGAATTTCTTTGGGAAGAAAACAAACTTCTGTTCCAACACTCCTAATATTACCTCTGTGAAATACAGAGACTTGTTTGTGTACATCACAACCTAACCAGTTTAAATACAAACTGTACTTTCATAAGGTTTGAGCTTATTCTAAAATGTGAATCTTGTGCTCCAAAAGAAGGACCCTCATTTGAGGGCAGTGTATAGGTTCCTTAATAAAGGAACTGAGGAATATCTTCCAAAATAAGCTCTTATAAGAAAGAGAAAATGACATTCACCTATCCAGTGATGGCCTACTCATTTGGAACATCACTGCTGTAACACTAATGAAAAGTTACAGGTAATTCCTGAACACCTGAGAGTAGATTTTATCTACTGTACCAAGAACATAATACTCCAGCTGGTGAACACCAGGGAGTCAATAAAAACACTAGACAGACTGACATCCTCTGTCTGATGGCCACACATGGGAAATGATGTACTGTAGAACACTACATTCATAACTATTTTATCTGTGCACAGAACAATCCTATACTAGTTAGGAACAAGCATTTGTCAATGCCGAATGCTGTCTCGTTGGCATTGGCATTGGGTAGTGGTAGTGCTGGAGTTAGAGATGCATAATAGGAATGGCAGTGAAGTACTGAAGTGATGCCAACCCGACACCCACCCTGTAGAGATGGGGTGTGCCTTTGGGTCATCAGCTATAACACTCATGCCATTGTACCTCACCATACCCTGTAGACACTGACAAGTGTCATGGTGTGCTTTGGGGTCTTTGGGCATTATACTTACCCCATTCTATAAGGAAATATGCTGAGGTGGGTGCAGTATAGAAGAATGGGTGAACTTTATGGCCAAACAGTGCAAGGCACACCACGATGCCTGTCACTGCAGGGTGGGGGTGGGGGTGGAATGGTGTGAGCATTACAGCCAATGAGCCCAAGTCTCACCCCTGACACCTGTCAGTCTCTACAGGGTGGGGTGCTACAGTTGGAAAACCCTAACACCATAGGTGTGTGTTGGTATTTTCACTCCAAATTTTCAACATGGGCTGTTTGTGAGCCCACCTCATGAAAAGCGGCACTATCAGTTTGTTAGCTGAAAGGTGGTTTTGCACAGCAACTATGCCATTTGGTGACACAGGGATGAAAACACATTTTGGGCAGTATGTGGAAAATGGCAACTGTATTTTTCATGAGGAGATGTAAAAAAATGGCTACACTGAAAATCGGGAGTGAAAATATGAAAAATTGGTGAAGTTATGAACATGCATAGAAACTGTGCAACACACGTCCGTAACCCAATTATTTTGGGGATTTTTTTAACCGCATGTTTAACATAGGCATTTTGGGACCTCCCCTCATGAACAGTGGCACTGTGATTTTGTTAATTTGTTCAAAACGTTGATTTTGCACAGTGACTTCGCCATTGTGCGCCACAGGTGCGAAAACACATTTAGGGCAGGATGTGAAAAATGACAGCTGTACTGTTCATAAGGAGGTGTGAAAAATGCCAGTGTTGAAAATCTGGCATGAAAATATTGTAAATTTGCGAAGTTACATGGGTGCATGGAAAGTGCGCAATGCACACTTGTAACACAGTGATTTTATAGACTTTTGTCACCAAATTTTCAACATAGGCATTTTAGGACTTCTGCTCATGAATAGTGTCACCATCATTTCCTCAAACTGTCCCAAAAACTGATTTCACACAGTGACTGTGCTATTCTGCACCAGACATGCAAAAACACATTTCGGCCAGGATATGTAAAATGACAGCTGAACTGTTCATAAGGAGGAGTGGAAAATGCCATTTTTGAAATCTGGAGTGAAAATATTACAAATTCACAAAGTTACGAGCGTGCATGGAAACTGCGCAATGCACGCTTGTAAACCAGCCATTTTTTGGATTTTTCCCACCAAATTTGCAACATGGGCTTTTTGAGAGCTCCCCTCATGAACAGTGGCAATGTCATTTCATTAGTCAGTCCTGAAAGGTGATTCCACGCAGTGACCATTAAATCACCTTTTGGGACTGAATAATGCCATGACAGTGCCTGAATTCATGAGGAGGGGTTCCAATAACCCCATGTTGAAACATTGGTGCCAAAATTCCCCAAAATGGCTGAGATATGCACCAAAGTTGAAAAAACCTATTTATGCCATTATACAGCTTACCAGCATTTCTTCAGTTCGCTGTTGGCTTTGAAGAGTGCAGAAGTGTTCCCAGTCCACAGAAGATCATTGCGCCAACTCCGGAGGTAAGTATGGAGTGAGGGGCGGGTGTGGGGAGGCAGAGTGCACAGAAGGTGGGTGCGGGTTGTGGGAGGGGGGCAGAGAGACCACGAGGCCCATTTTCTTTTACAGGTTTAAAAAAAAAAACATCGCGGACATTTTTTTGCAGGGACAGCATGCTGGGGTGGGCTCCAGCATGCCACCTAAGTGTTTTTGGGGGATGCAGTGGCTGATGGGGATTGGGCACCCCGTTGCACATATTGGGGTGGGCAGACATGAGCACGAAGAGATTGAGCACCCCCATGGCACCTAAAAGCGTGGGAGGAAAGACATTATGCCAACAGGGAGTGGGCTCCCTGTCAGAAAAATAAACAGGGACTGGATAAGCACCGATGGGGATTGGGGCCCCCATCGGCAAAGAAAAAACATTGGGGTTGGGTATGCATGATGCCGAGGGGGATTGGGCACCCCCTCTGCATACATTTTAAATGGGAGGGGGTCATTATGCAGATGGGGAGTGGGCTCCCCCTCATCGGCATTGTGACAGGAGGTGGCAGCAGTCACTGCCGCCATGTTGCATGCAAGTCGGGAGGCATGTTGTGGTCCCGCTGCATGACAGCTTCACTCTCATTGCAGCAGACCTTTTCTTTGATCTGGTGGCCACATTAGGGATGCATGATGTCAGCACCTGCTGCTGGCTGATTGTGGAATGAGTGACGCACCTACTGATGCATGCCCTGCATTCTCCCAACAGTGACCACACCTCCAAATCTCCCACTACCACAATTTGTTGGCTGCGCATGCATGAGACAACATAAAAATACATTGTTACCCCAGAGGTAATAAGGCCCCTGGAACAACATCCAGATTGACTGCAAATGTCTTGGTAAACCAGCTATTTAACAGGTAGGGCTTTACCCCTAAAGGTAAATTCTGATTACAGGGATCCAACTTTCTAGCCAAAGTAATGCAGGAAATTCTGGATTTGTTATGGGTAAAACAAAAGTTTCATATCCCTTACAACCCACAGTCATCAGGACAGATGGAACGGGCTAACAGGCAGATAGAAGTTATGTTATCCAAAATTGTTCAGAAGAACCCAAAAGGACTGGGATTCATTATTGCCTTTACTCCTTATGGCAATAAGAGGGACATCCTCTGCAGGCACACAGTATCCAGTTTTTGAAATCATGATCGGACAGTCCATGAGACTCCCAGAACAGTTTCTTCTGGATCTGTGTACTGCCACTGCTGATGGAACATCAGTAGATAAATATGTTAACTCAAAAAAAATATCCAAATGATACACTTGTTTGCTGCGCAATGTACGGGCAAGACCAACAACAGGCCCTATCCCATTGTAAACAAACTTAGTCCAGCAGTCTACCAAGTTAGACTGTCTCACAATAACAGTCATTGATAAATGGCTACATGCCAATCAAATGAACCTGTTTAAAGGAGATTAAATTACTTTTCCATACCCCAATGGGTGGAATAGTACTAAACTAACTATGTTTTTCTTTTCTCATTCCTTTTAGGTTCCAGAGACAGAGAAATGCTTGCTTTTATGCTTGGTATTCTTTTTAGAAGCATGGGTCTTCTTAAAAGCCCAAACTGTACATCTTATTGCAAATAACAACTAGTGACCTAATCCTAAACAGCTTGCTGAGGCAGAGTAACTCACAACCCCACATGATTTAATTGCATCCTGTGGAATTTACACCAAAGTCCTAAAATACATGTTCATCATCCAAAAGGGTAGTGAGGCCCTACTGAATGTTATGATCATTGCTTTGGATTAATTCTAGCAGCTAGACTTGATCAGGACTACTGTTTACATTTTATTGATAATCAGGAATTTTGCATCCAAAATTATATGGCAATAAAAGCCATTAGACCTTAAAGTTTTACCCTATGATGCCTCATAATTTGTGACACCTAATATTGAGTGCCCAAAACAGAACCCTGACCCACCCAGTGGTCTAATAGCCACTTCCCAACCAGGTACCCTAGTTAATAATGTGCAGTTCATGTACAACCCAGTGGTTTTTAAATCTCAGCTTTTAAACTTGAAATGATTTGTTATGTTTCACAATAAACATTTCCAACATTTTTTTTAATAATTATGTGATTGTATACCCTGGCAACATACCAGGTACTCAGTAATGACCCCCTCTACAGGGGCTGATAGCAACGCACACACAGGATTTTCACATCCTGACCACTAGTGGTACATCTTATGACTGCAAACCTACCTGAACGCACTAGGCATTTTGGTTTTCTTTTTTTATCTCATTTTTTTTTTAAAACAACAACACAGGTTTAGACTCAGGCCTACTTTGCTCTGACATATCTATTTGAAATAGGGCTGACATAGCCATTGTTCAAGCACATATGTTAAAGGTTCATGATAGTATGAAATATAATATCATACCAACCCCGACTGCATGGTATATTAATGAATTAATTTCTGCTTACATTAAGGAAGCAGATGAGCATCACATAGCTAGTAAAAGTTATTTGCACTGCCTACAGCTATTATGTTCTTACAACCCTTTGGTTATCTCTTCTGGGATCTGGAATTAGGACATATCCTTGATCTCATATATGACATACATATGGGTCAGTGGCATTGCCACATTTTGCACTTCTATTGCTTGTGTTAACAACTGTTTATTTAAATCTAGCACTATTCCCATGTCAATGGCAAGGAACCTTGGATATGTCACCACACACACCAATATTGTTCCATGTTTCAAAACTTATTCCTGCACAATCCAGGAAGGCATGTTTGTGACTCTCACAGTGTCATTGCCGCATTTTCATCAGGCAACATCCATCTCTGATCATCTGGCAACTGTCCATTCTGTTGAGCATCTTGATGGGAACTTTTATCATGCAAAGGTCAAAACTACCCCCTTTGTTTTTGACCATGAGGTCTTGGAATCATGACTGACTCTGAACATTGATTGTCGTACCTGAAAGGAACACCACCTTTGATGCAGATTGACATTTATTTATTTTACTTATTTAATTGTATTTCAGATGATATCTTTGAGCTGAGGGCTCTTTTACAAAGGTTCCATGTCAAGGCAATAAGGACAATAAGGTACACAACATAACATGATTATTACAATGGATGTTACACAAAAAAAAGACAAGTAAGGTTACAATAACAGCAGCCAAAGGCATTGTCAAGGAATTGTGTTGTGAGTTAATTATACAGTACAAGTCATAGGTGGCTCAGTGAAGTTTTGTTAGGAGTGGTTAGTGGGAAAGAGAAAGAAGAGTGGTGGTGAGGGAGTGGTATGGGAGAGAGAGAGAGAGAGGGAGGAGTGGAGAAATAAGGAGGGCATTTTGTTGGGTATGTGGTAGATGGGAAGCAGCAAGGAAGGAGGAATGGGGGGATGAAAAGGAAGAGGAGACCGATTCATCCTATACCCAGTAATGGGGGTAGAAGAGGAGAAGGAGCTGAGGCAGTGAGGAGGGATGCTTGAGAGTAGTATGCCTGGAGGGGATTATAAGAAGCAATCACAGAAGGCACTAGTCATGAGGTGTTGACGTAGTTTACACTTAAAAGCACCAATCATGGCAATGTTGGAGATTTCTGTAGGTAGCAGGTTGAACCAAGTGGAGGCTCTGACAGGTAAGAATGCTGAGCTTGAGAGGTCCAGCAGCGAGGTATTGTAAAGGTTAGACTGTCTGATCTTCTAGTTAGGTGGCAGACACACTGCGGGGTCAATATTGATTGGACTCCAGAGGCGTAAGGCCCAGTGATGTCTTCTTAGCTGGGATGCAGGTCTGGTACTTTAGCCTGCTGGAGAGCTGGAGCCAGTTAGCCTGCTCATAAATGTCACATGTGTGAGAAAGGCGGGCAGCTGAAATAAGGAGTCTACATGCCTTATTAAGGGCTACAGCTATGTGCTGGAGTGCAGTATCAGTAGTGGATCCATAGATAATGAGCCCTTAGTCAATAGTTGAGATAACAGAGCTCTGGATAGTGAGGTTCAAGGCTTCAACCGTTAGGCAATGTTATGCTTGTATAATAGCCCTATGCAGGAGTTCACAATTTTAGCAATATTTTCAATGTGTTTGGTATACAAGAGGGAGCAGTCAAGGGTCAGGCCCAGATATTTAAACATATCCACCTGCTCAAGGGCGACACTTTGTGGTTGTTAATTATGAGCTCATGGTCCTTGTACTTGTTGTGTGTTCCATAGAACAACATTGTTTTAGTTTTTTTGTGGTTAAGGATGAGTTTATGTGAGCAAAACCAGTCTTCCACTTCTGTGAAACTTTTCTGTAGTTGAGACTGAAGAGAGATGGGGTCAGTGTGGCAAGTAAAGATAACTGCATCATCCGCATACAGTAACATTCTGTCATGGCATGAGGCAGAGAGATTGTTCAGGAATATGCTGAATAACAAGAGACCCAGGATAGAACCTTGGGGTACTCCAGAGTGGCATAGTGGGGATGATGAGAGGGATTCATCAATCCTGACCTGTTGGGTTTGGTTACTAAGGTAGCTTTGAAACCAGAGGGTAGTTTCACTTGAAAGACCAAGGGGGGATAATTGTTCAAGGAGAATCGAGTGATTGAGTATAAAATGCCTTAGTCAGGTCAATAAAAGATGCACTGACCAACTGGCCCTGATCAAGTGCATGATGGATATGTGTGGTGAATTCAATGAGTGTTGTGGTAGTGCTGTGCCCTTTGCAGAAGCCATGCTGTTGGGAACATTGCAGGCTATATTTTACAAAGTACTCCGTAAGCTGATTAGTCACTATCCATGCCAATGCTTTGGATTGAGGGGGGAGGATGGATATAGGCCTGTAGTTGTTCATGAGAGTCTTGTCACTGCTTTTATGGATTAGAGTCACCACTGTCAATTTCCACTGTTGGGGGAACTGGGAGAGCATCAGGGAATGGTTGAGGATTTTGATTAGTGGGAGCAGGACTTCATCAATAGTGAGAGCGAGAAGTTATATATCCAGTGAATCACCACTGATCCTAGACTTTCCAAGCACTTTAAGAATGTGTTTTTAGCTAGGCTTTCCAGGATTGCTTTGAAATGGAAAGGAGGGTGCCCTGGTGGCAAATCTGAACTAACAGGAGCTGAGTTGACTGTGGTGGGATCAAAAAAGTTAGGGGGTAGCACATGACTAAGGTCAACAAAAGTGGTGTTAAATGAGTTAGTAATGATTACATGGTCAAGAGTGATTGTACCATCTATGCTCAACATTGTGAGTGCTGTTTTAAGATCCTATCCAGTCACTTCAGCAAGGTTACACCAGAATTTATTCCTGTCATTCCAGGTGCTGGCTAAGGCGTTCCTGTAATAGTTAGCCTTCTCGTGGCAGATTGCTCTGGTGCTTGCATTCCTTGCTGTTTTGTAGGCCTGGATGTCAGTCTGGGTGCAGTTGCCTTAGCGTGATACCACAGCTGGTCTCAAGATTTCATTTGTGTAAGGAGGTCTAGTGTCATCCATGGGTTATTGACACCCTTATATTATGCTTCTTGAATGGAGCATGAACATTGCAGACTGAGTTGAAACAGGTGATAAAGTATTCAAGTGCTGTGTCTACATCGGGGGCTATATCAATTGGTGACCAGTCATGTTCATGAAGCAGGGTTTTATTTAACTCTAAAAATTGATTAGCATTTTGCTCATAAAAGTGCTAAAACTTTGTGAAAATGCATAGCTCTTGCCTCACTGTGTTTAACAAACACAGCACTTCTAGAAAATATATATAAATACTTTCTGCACAGTTAGCATCATCCCAAGAAAAAACTGCTAATCAATTATTCAAAACCCTGTGAAGGAGTGTTTTAAGTAACTCAAGATGACCAGGGGTCAGCATTCTCTTTAATAGTTTTGGGGGCGTTTGGTCTATTTGTTGGTCAAGATACAAGATAGAATGATCACTTAATGAGTCTGGGAGGGCTGTAGCTTCAGAGATATGCTCTGGATAATTAGTTAGCACCCAGTCCAGAAGTGTACAGGTCCCTGTTCTGTAGTTTACTCTAGTAGGTGATTTAACCATTTGTGAGAAGTTAGCAGCAGCTAGGGCACCCTTATAACTATTTGAGCTAGAGGCCAGCCAGTTGACATTGAAACCACCAAGCAGGATAACTTCTGTATTCTGATCCAGGGAATTGATATACTCAAGGAGGGAGTGAAAGCCCCAGATTGCTCAACTCGGGTGGTGTATAGACAGAGACAACAGTCAGGATCGTGTTATGAGTTTTGAGAAGTACTTTGGCAGCAAGGATTTGGATGTCATTTCCAGAGCTTGGCAAGGGCATGACATGACCCATGAGGGACTCTTTAAGGTAGAGGACACAGCCTCCTCCTTTCTTGGTAAGTCTGTCCTGTCTGAAAACTGCATATCTGGGAATTGCTATTGCAGAATCAGGTATCTTCAGAGACAGCCATGTTTCCAGCATTGATAGGATGTCTGGATTGTGCTGAGAAACCCATGCAGAAAGGGTATCAAGTTTGGAGAAGACGCTGCAGATGTTAATGCTTGCCAAGGAGGTGACCCTGCCGGTAACCTTGTGGCCAGAGATTGTGGTGTTCGGGGTTAAGGTGAATGTTGCCTGAGAGGAGCAACAGCAGGAGTATTAGATGTTTAAAAGGGATTTAAAGTTGCTTCTGTGGGGCAGCAGGGCCCTTTTTTAACAGGTTCCTTTCCATAAGGATGATGCATGAGGCAGTGACCAGTTAGTAATAGCAAGGAGCTGTAAGGGCACAGTTGCAGTGGTTTTGAGAACAGGACAAAAGTTACATTTGTTCTTCAAAATGTCTCCCAACTTGTCTTACCAACTTGTGAACTTTCAAATAAACTGTATTCAGTCCAGCCAATTAAGATTCTACAATCAAGCTCATTGTTATGCATACTACGAAGTAAGTCTGGAGTGGGGACAATCCCCTAACTTCAGCAAGAATCCTCTTCTTCATTTGATCTACAATCAGGAAATCAATTTTCTTCACTGCTTGTTTTCCAAGCCTGGCTGGCTCTTCATACAAACTGAGTACTGTTATAAACTGTTATACTTTGTGCAGCCATGTGATCATCTTCAACTGAACACTGTTGCTATTCCATTGTAAAACTCAATGTGCCATCTAATGCACCCCCTGCTGAGGCCTCTGAAAATACTGCTGCCTCCTGAACATTTTGATCTACCTTTAGAAATTCTGAATGCATCGAATCTGAGCTATGAATCTTCATCTGACCCTGGATTTATCCCTGGAACTGTTCATAGTTTATGCCTTGTGGACATTGACATTTTGTGTCCTGTTCAACTCACCAACTGAAATATGCCATCCTTCAAGGTGGTATATTCTGCTGATGTGGAACATTGTGTGGTGACCAACTATACATTCATCTGATATGGACCAAAAGTGATGCAAAGTGAACTTTTCTAACCTCTATTTTTACTTCCTAAACAGGTAATAGGTTCTACGGTAATCACACCTGTTCCCATCCCAGAACCAGATATCATTAAGA
The DNA here is from genome assembly GCA_016271365.2 of Neoceratodus forsteri. Classification (NCBI taxonomy): domain Eukaryota; kingdom Metazoa; phylum Chordata; order Ceratodontiformes; family Ceratodontidae; genus Neoceratodus; species Neoceratodus forsteri. The sequence continues at coordinate 648,839,008 of CM057450.1, read as the reverse complement.
TATCATTAAGTCTAGTTCTACCTATTTTGATGCTCTATCTCAATATTTACTTATTTTTAATATCCATACAGGCAACTTAAGTTTGTCTCTTCAATTTCTTCCCAGTAGGACAGATACACACCTGATACATATCAGTAATTAAATACTACAAGTCTCAATGGCTGAGAGGGACCTGGGGTGGTGGTGGATGTCAAGATGAACAACTCTGAGACTTGTAGGAGGGCAGCAGCCAAGGCCAACAGGATGCTGGGATGCATCGCTAGGGGGATCACCTCCAGAAGGAGGGAAGTGATACTCCCTCTGTATAACTGCTTGGTGAGGCCGCACCTGCAGTACTGCGTGCAGTTTTGGAGGCCACACTTAAAGAGGGACATTAACCTCCTGGAGAGGGTCCAGAGGAGGGCAACCAAAATGATTTGGGGCTTGGGGGACAGGACCTATGAGGAGAGGCTCGAAGAGCTAAATATGTACACTTTGGAAGAGAGAAGGGACCGGGGGGACATGATAGAGGTCTTCAGGTACATGAAGAGGGTAAATAGGGGAGGAACAGTGAGGGTGCTTTGAAGGAAGGAGGAGGGACCACTAGAGGACATGGTGGAAGCTGGAGGAAGATTCAGGGAGAAAGGAGGAGGTGCTACTTCACTGAGAGGGTGGTAGAGCCATGGAATGCACTACCTAGGAGGCTGGTGGAGGCAGAGACAGTGGAGGGGTCAGAGGGTGGGACAGGTACAGGAAGGGTTCAGGAAGCAAAATCCAATGCAGCAAGAATATCTGGAACTGGGAAGGGAGAAGCCAGAGAAGGGGAGGGGGACAGCAAGGTCAGCACCCAGGGTGGGGCTGACCAAACGAGCAGACACGAAAGACCATTAGGCCTATTCTGCTGGCATTTTAGTATGTTAGTATATTGTTTTGATATTGGAAAACCCCGTTGTGAAGTTTTATACAAGGTTTACTAACATTTTCCCTTATAATTACATTTTGTTGCTTAAGGAAAAACCTGAAACACCACTGTGACCAGTTAAAATTCCTCTATCAGGCTCATGCCTCAGGCCTGTAGATGAATGATGCCTGTGGTCTTTTTGTTGTGTTGCCTCTTTTGCAATTCTGGCAACAAAGAGGGGATGTTTCACCTGGGTTATGTCCCCTATAGTCCCACATATGCCTCACATACACCTTGCACTGTATTCCTGGTCTGTTATACTGTGATACTGCTATTTTGCACTAATATGTAGATTTTAGGCACTCATCATATACCATGAGTGCCAGGAATGTGCTTTGCTGCTCATATTTGCCAATGTTTACATCCGTCATAGGTTTAGATCATGCATGAGTATTATACCTCACTATAATGCATTATGTTTGTCTTTTACATATATTCCATATATAATCTACCTAATCACTGATAAGATGACTCTGAGGGAACACCAGTGATTATTGTTTACTTATATTCTCATATAATTATATGTAGTGTGTGTTTTACACTCAGGCAGATATGCCACATGTAATAGAGCCAGTCAGTGCTTTCCTTTGTCTAAGCAAGCTATCTGACAGACAGAGAAAACCTTTCTTTTGTCTTATATTATACATAAGCAAGAAATGCAACATGTAATAGAACTCATCAGCATTTCTTTTGTCCAAGCTATAATGCTAACCAAAGCATATTATTTGTTGCATATGATACTCATTAGTAATTCTGTCTCCTAAGTCATTATCTAATACATATTGTTTCTCATATCTGTAACTATGAGGTAATCTCTGTTGCTAAGCTGTTATCTGTAGTATATAGCCTTCTGCAACCTACTGTAGCTTCAAGAGAGTGGGGAGAGAGAACAAGATCTTGAAGAACCTGAGATCCTAGAAATCCTGGAGATTATGTACATTCTTCAAGAGACTGGTGAGAAACCCATCTCCCTTGTGATTTTCTTTGTCACATGCTTGGCGTAAGTAGTATAATGAACATTTATTAATACTTTTGCTTGTTTACGAATGTTTCTTGGCAGACTCTGAAGACATAAGAATCTATATTATTAGTATTATTATTATTTACCCTACACACTAAGAGTATTTAGGCAACAGTTCAACATAAGAACAGCTGTGGAATCCAACCACACAATGGTGAAAGTCCTAGACTACAGAAGGGATGCTTTTGTAAAGATGGGTGAATGCCTCAGGAATGACCTGGCAGGGGGAGATGATGTGGGGGGATGGAGTGGGTAAACAAAAAGAGGGCATAGTGAAGGCAACAAACCTGTGCATCAAGCAACTAAGCAAAAGCAAAAGGAAGAGGAGACCACTATGTCTCTTGAAAGAGGTGGCAGTAAAGATAAAGACTAAAAGAGTAGCATTCAATAGGTAAAAGGGGACCCAGAGAGAGGAGGACAAGGAAGTATATCAGAAAAAACAGAGGGAGTCAGGGAAAGCAGCTAAGAGTGCAAAGGTGCAAACTGAATAAAGAATAGCTGAGGCAGTATCAAAAAGGGATATGATATGGTACATTAGTGAGAAAAGGAAGGGATTGAAAAGTTAAAGGGGGAGGATTGTATGGAGGGGGACCTAGAAAAAGCAGTCATCTTGAACAAATACTTCTGCTCAGTGTTCACAGTGGAAAGGGAAGGGGAGGGACTGTGAAAAAGCATCAGGAGCTTTGACAGCAGGGAAGTGAACACTAGTCCTTTCTCTGAGGAGAGACTCCGGAAAGCATTCACTAACCTGAAGGTGGACAATGTTATGGGGCCAGGGTGCATCTAAGAGTGTTCAGGGAGCTTATTGAGGTACTAACTGCACCTCTGACAGACATTTAACAGATCATTGGAGACTACAGTGGTCCCAGAGGAAAGGAGAAGGGAGATGTAGTCCCACCTCACAACAGTGGTAGCAAAGGAGAGGCAGAAAATTATAGGCCTGTCAGCCTGATATCGGTTGTGGGTAAGTTAATGGAAACAATGCTAAAGGAAAGGATTGTGGAATATCTGAAATCCAGCTGGTTACAGGATCCAAGGCAGCATGGATTCACATAGGGGATGTCATGCCAAAAAAATCTGATAGATTTCTTTGACTGGGTAAACATGGAGTTAGATCAGGGTGGAGCTGTGGACATGGGTGGTGTACCGGGATTTCAACAAGGCTTTCAACACCATTCCACATACGTGACTGGTAAGCAAGCTGGGTAGCTTGGGGGTGGGCTACAAGGTGGTAACCTGGCAGGAAACTGGTTAGGGGATAAGAGACAGAGGGTAGTGATAAACAGTTTGCTCTAAAGGTGGGGAGGGTGACCAGCGGGATACCTCAGGGTTCAGTGCTGGGACTGGTCCTCTTTACACCAGGGGTAGTGGAAAGGATGGACAGAGATTTTAAAAAACTGGAGAAGTGGTCAAGGGTATGGCAGCTGGGTTTTTAATAAAAAAAAGTGCGACATAATGCACTTAGGCCATAGAAACCCTGAGGCAGTGTACAAAATGGGTGGATTGGTACCGATAATGACCAAGCAGGAAAGAGACCTAGAGGTAATCATATCAGATAACCTAAAGGAGGCCAGGCAGTGTTAAGGCAGTAGGGAGGGCTAGTAGGATGCTGGGGTTCATAGGAAGGGTATCACCAGTAGAAAAAAGAGGTGGTGTTGTCCCTATATAGAGCTCTAGTAAGACCTACCTTGAGTAATGTGCCCAGTTCTGGAGACCACATCTGAGGAAGGGCATACACAGAGTGGAGGCGGTTCAGAGGAGGTCTTCCAAAATAGTGCAGTTTCTGCATCAAAAGCCCTATGAGGAGAGGCTAAAAGAGCTCAATATTTACACCCTGGAAGAGAGGAGGGATATGCTTTAAATACTTCACAGGGGGTTAATAATGTACAGAAGGAGAGTGTTTTTCAGAAAAAAATGTGCTCTAGATCAAGGGGACATGCTATGAAAGTGAAAGGGGGTAGGTTCAGGAAAGATGTGAAGAAATATTTCTTCACAGAAAGATTGGTGGATTCCTGGAATGGTTCAAGGGAGGTAGTAGGGGCAAAAACAGTGGTGGAGTTCAAAAATGCCTGGGATAGGCACAAGGGAATCATAGGGGTAAGAAAGTAGGAGAAGAGACAGCACCATAGGTCAAGTGGGTCTATAGCAAAAATGAATGTAGAAAAAAAAATGAATAAATTGAGTAGACTGGGTGGACCCAGCAGCTTTTATCATGGCATATATAGAACAAAGACAAAAATAAGAACTGGGAAGAATCTGAAAGAAACCAGGTGCCCAAAACCCAGAGCAAATGCAGTACCATCTAATCCAGCAAGATGTCCTGTCCCAAACTACCTAAAGTACAAGTTGGAACATCCTGCAAAAACACTGACTCCTGACGCACCATTTGTCCTTGCTGTAAATCGAAGCATAGGCAAGAACTACTTTCCAACAATATGGTAGAACAATCAGGCAGCTGGAATAAAGAAATTCAGTCAAATTTTAAACACCATGATTGGTGACACTGGTACACAAACGGCGGGCAACAGCTTGGCTAACCATAGTGCAAGGAAACATCTAATTCAAAAACTGTATGATGTAGGTGTAGCATTAACCAAAATTATCCAGCTACTGAGACATAAAGAAGTCCATGTCTTAATGATTATTCCCCACAACAGTGAGCAAAAACAGCAACAAATACCCACCATAATTAGTGGAGAAACCTCAAAATACTACTAGCTCAGCATGCCCGAAGTTCAGCTGTCAACATTTACAGTACAACTTAATCAAAGAGCAACTGAAGACTTCCTTGGATCCTGTTTCAACAGGCCTACAATCATGGCAAAAATTATAACTTTCAACATGATTCATAGTAAGCTTGATATATACAGCTTCACACTTCACACAAAAATAAAAGATTTTGCAAAACACTCAAAATACACAGTAACCCAGTACAGTACCATAAAAAGTGAACGTGCAAGTCACAGTCTAGTTAAAGGAAAACTATACCCTCATATCTTGAAAAATTTTTTTGTTTCTATCTCAAAAGACAATTCATTTTGTGTAGCTGTTAGGGATATATGTGGTTGCTTAAGTTTAGTTTCACTGATTATACTAGTCCCTGTAACTATCATGGGGAGTCTCCATTTTCTGATTGTTGAAATTTAATTGTCCCTGACAGCTGCATTAGCATATAATAATTATAATAATAATAATTCTTTATTTATAGTACACTTTCAAAAAAACAAGGCACATTACAAAACAGTTAAATGAACAATACCCTAAATACAGTTATAAATACCATAAAATTCAAATAAAATCAGAATTCGGTCATACAAAATATGCCTGGTATATGAGAACATGATGTGTCAGCGCCCTTTAGACTTCGCAGTATATCTGTCCGTTTAATTATAGTTCAACAAAGCAAGTTGCAGCAAGGTGTGAAATACAATATTCACCTTCGGTTAGCTTTGCAAACTGTCTGAGTTGTAATGCAGGGTTTTCCCCTTTAAATTACACTCAATGGGCTGGATATTCAAAAGGGTTGTGCAATGCGCAACAGGGTTGCACCAGCGCAAGTCAGAAAATGCGCCATTCTGCGATATTCAGCAGGAGGCAGTTGCACCAATGAAAACATGCTGAGCAGCAGCACAATGATAATGAAGGCATGCACAACTGAAGAGGGTGGAACCATGCATAAAGTGCTCAGTGTGATGTTCAAAGACTTGCTCAATGCGCAACAGTGGAGCAGGCAGAAGTTGCGCTATAGCGGAAATGAGCCAAAATAAAAGGAGCAGGAAGAGGTGCAAGAACGCTACAGGAAGCCACATGAGGCAGGGAGAGAGACAGAGCAAGAGGGAGAAAGAGGGCAGGCCAGAAACAAGACAACAGAATAGGGCAAGGAAGGTGTGTGGGGCCACAGAGGCAGAGGCCAGTAGGTGTACCCGTGCAGTGGGTAGCAGTCAGGACAGCGGGGGAGCAAAGCAGCAACAGCTGGGGGACACAAGCCTGGGATTATGGACAGTGCCACCTTCCACATGAGAAGCTGTAATGGAGGGGGGTGAGGCACATGCTGCAGGGGGACGTGGCCATGGAAGGGCCCATCGGTGGTACGCCCCCAACAGGCAGTACCAAGCCTGCACCAGCTTTGAGCTATACTCAGATGTCGAGATTGTGGGCCGGTACCACCTGAACAGGGCAATACTGAGGCAGCTCTGTGAGCTGTGCAGTGATGTGATGCAGGCTCCCACATGACGGAGCCATGCCCTGTCAGTGGAGACAAAGGTAACAGCCTGCATGTGCTTACTCACCACGGGTACCTTCCAGAGACCAATAGGGAACACCACAGGCATAACACAGTTGGTCACGTCATGCATCCTCACCCAATTCCTCAGTGCACTGCTGCCACATGCTGTGGAGTACATCCATTTCCCCAGCACCATGGCAGAGCGCACAGCAAACATACAGGAGTTCCACAGGGTAGTACGTATGCCTGGTGTGCTAGGGGCGATAGACTGCACCCATGTGGCCATTCACACACCACCTGGCCCTGATGGGGCTGCCTACATGAACTGGAAGGGATATGCCAGTGTCAACTGCCAGGTGGTGTGTGATGCCAGTGGGCACATCATCAGTGTCTGTGCCACGCACCCTGGGGGAGCACATGATTCCTTCATATGGTACCAGTCAGCACTGTGCCATTGATTCAAGAGTGGGGACATCCCCACAGGTCATCTAGTGGGTGAGTATGCATGTAGAACTGACAAATCGTGGGCAAGGGGGGGTAAGCCACAGGTGCCATGGGTGTGGCACACAGGGATTGAGGCAGTCTGAGCCTGAACAACACACTAACCTCCACTATCTTCACACAGGTGACAGTGGATACCCACTCCATCCCTGGCTGCTCACACCCTACCGGCGGCCCACGACCCCATCGCAGCAACACTTCAATGAGGCACATGCCACCACACGCAACATCATTGAGCAGGTGTTTGGGATGCTGAAGGCGCATTTCCGTTGCCTGCACACCTCTGGCAGTGCCCTACAGTATAGCCCCTCAAAGGCCTGTGGGATATTCCTGGCCTGTTGTATCCTGCACAATATGGCCAAAGACTGTGGGATAGCCGTACAGGTCAAAGAGGGGGACAGCGATGGGGATGATGGTGACGGTGACACCAGTGATGATGGGGATGGGCAGCCCCCACTTGGATGACGGGACCCCCGACTGATCCGGCTAACCCAGCTGCACCGGGACACCATCACAGAGGAGCACTTCAGCCAACACAGGTAAGTCATGGGGCCATGTGCAACCACCATTGGCTAGGCACAACCCACGTACACACATGGAAACACACCGGGGTGCATGATGGCAAGGGAAGTGGCAGGCACAGAAGCACACACAGAACCAGGGAGGGTGAACAGTAACATGCCATGGACAGACACACACACACGCACACACAATAGGCACAAAGGCACAGGGGTCAGGTGCAAAACAGAGCTGGAACACAGACACAGGCAGCACACATGTCCATAGGCCACCACATTGACTGACTGTCTATGTGCGTGTGTCAGAAGCTGGGCACCATCACACTTTGGTGTACAGTGCAATGTAGGCATCATCATACACACGCACCTGTGGACAGCAGTCAGGAGGGTGTGCAGGTGATCCATGTGTCTGCATGTAGGGCTGGGCACCCACCGGTGCACTGCCCAGCAAAACACACAATGCACACAGGGCAGCACCAGACAGGGCCCACAGTGGGGAGACAGCTCCAAGTCTTGTGACACAGTGCCACATCCACCCTCGGATGTATGGGCGTGCCGAGACCCAGCAGCACTGGCAGGGCTGAGCACGGGCCTCGTGGGGTGGCACCAATGGTCCACTAGGGTTCCACTGTGCGAACGTGACTGTGCCCGCACAGATGTCTGCAGCACACCAAACATACCTGCACCAGGAGTGCTCAGGATGCCCACAGCTGAACCCGGTGTCGACAGGGTGGGTGTCGCACGATGCAGGGAATGAGGTGGATAGTGAACTGTGTGTGGGCGCATTACATGGGCATCGACTGTGTGTGCCATTGTGGCCACTACAGCAACCAACGCCTGTGTTAGCCTGTCTAGCAGTGGTCACATCCACCCACAAATGGTCACTCCGTGACAGGATCCTATCAGTGTCCCTGCTGTGTCGCTCCTTGACCCTCCAGAGCCACACACAGTGCCTCCGCGGATGTTGCAAGCCACATCTGCTGCTGTACTGATGCCTGTAGCAGGTGGGTGTGCTTGTCAAAGAGGTCATCTGCCATCTCAGCAACCTGTCCCTCAGGGTATGGAAGGGCCTGATGTTCAGCACCCCTTGAGGATGGGCGCTGCTCACCAGGACCAGGTATGGGCAAGTCCACAGGCAGTGCACAGACGCCACCGCTGAACCCTGTACCCCCAGTCCCAGTGGGTGACTGCTGCTCCTGCTCCTCTGCCTGCTGTGCCCAAGGGATCAGTTGTTCCACCGTTGTGGCTGCAACAGTGCCACTGACCTGACCAGCCACTGGTGCTCCCCACCGGTGCTGATAGGCACAGCCTGGGACTGTGCTGATGTGCACATGGCACACATGTCGGAACCAGCCAGGTCCATGGGCATGAGCTGGCCTGCTGTGTGTCCATTCCGTGACACACACATGTCAATGCCCATAATGGTCGTTGCATCATCAATGGTGCAGGTCTGTCCCACAGCCACAGCCACAGCGTGCTGGCATGCTTGGATGCCAGACCACTGAGACACAGGAAGGGCCTCCCCCACACCTGTCTCAATGACATCAGTGCTGGCAGCCAAGCGTGCCAACTGTTGCAATGCACGCCGGCTACCTGCGGAGGTGGATGGTCCCTTCTCCAACTCCAGATGGTTGTCCGCAGTGGACAGGCCCTCCACCGCTGACCCCTGCAGATGCACAGGATCTGTAACAGAAAGTAAGGACACGTTAGTGCATGTAATCTACCTTCCCCCCCCACAGACCAAGACGTACCATGCAGTGATGGGCTACCACCTGTCTGGAAGCCACCTCCTGGAACGCCCTCAATGGCACTGTGCTGCATGCTTGCAGTGAGCCTGTCCTCTGCCGGAGTCAGCTGCACCACCTCCGGCTGGCCCCCACCTGTTGCAGCATGTGCTGCCCTGATGGCAACCATCTTCTCCTTCCCTCCTCCTGTCCCATCTTCTTCTTACACTCCTACACAGAGCACTGGTGGCTGCCTTGCAGGTTGATGGCATGTGCCACCCCCTCCCATGCAGCAGCACGGGCCTGAGGTGCCCGCCATGGCTCCTGATCCAGGTGGGCCTCAAGGTGCCTCCATCTCAGCCTTAGTAAAATTAGGCCTCCTCTTCACCACACCATCATCCTCCTCATCCAGTCCTCGCCGGTCATTTTTCAGCCTGTATGGGTGAGAGTGGTTACCTGTGACTGTGCAGTACAAAGCAAGTCCCTGAGACCACAGTCAGAACAGCACACAGCATGCAACTCACCTATAAACTGCAGTAACGAATATGGCCACTGCAGAACAGCGTCACATTTTATAGCGCAATTCATGCAAATTAGGTGTGGAGCAACTTTAATGAGATGCAATTCACGTTGCTGCGCCATTGAACGGCTGATCAAATGATTTGTATATGACGGCTGAATATCGTGCTGTTGCGCTTTGTGAAATTGTGTTGAATGTGCTGAGCCAAAGGCGCAGTTATGTGGCTGCGTAGTACACCGCACTGCGCAGGCCCAGGTAGCTTACACAGGCGTCTGCCACACTGATGATGTGCTGTGCAAGGTAGGCAATTCAGGGCACGGCCACCATTGTGCCAGTGGTGCTACGGCGAGGGTCACTACTTGGCGCTGTGGCACAACTGCACAATAGTTCACTGTGGCGATGGCACACAGGCAACCAATCGCGCTAGATGCATAGACGGCTGATGGCGCTGTGCATGGCCTTGCGCCAGAGACCCATGACCCTGTGCCTGACCTTTGCCCCCTTGGCGGCATACATCTGGCATGGCTGCAGCTCTATCACGAGGTTCGGTGACAGTGTGATAAGGAATGGCGGCACTGTACTGACAGCGCGATAAGGAATGGCGGCGATGTGCTGTGCAGCACTTCCACGTGGAGTTGCCGCGCTGCAGGCACCATATTGCCACTATAGCACTAGAGGTGGCATGCAGGAGAGCCCCTCAGTGGGTGCCCTTGAGCTGACCAACCTTGTGGCCATTGTGGAGCCAAACTATGGCCCACTGTTTGGTGAGGTGCCACTGGACAGGGCCAGGACCCAGGTCTGGCAAGAGGTGGCCACTGACCTGGAGGAGGCCACCGGCCACAGGAGGATGGCCGAGCAGTGCAGGCACCAATATGGGGACCTGAGACGGAGGGAGCCGGAGCAACTGGCATGTCTGTGGTCGCGTGCCAGGAGGGGCGTGGTGCCTCGTCCAGGTGGGTGATACGTCTATGCACCTGTATGGTCCATATGGGTAACACTGTCTTATGTGTCCAGCACATAGGGGAGGGATGGTATGGGATGGATGGGTTTGGCTGGGTGGGTGGGCACACACATTGGGGCAGGGGGAATATGCTTTGGGTTTGTACTGATGTGTCTCTCTCCTTTTGTCTCCCACAGGCATGGCAGAGTGGAGGAGGGTTATGGAGCAGCAGCAGAGGGTGGTGGACGCTGCATGGGGGCGTGTCGGGGACCAACCCCAATGCCAGCAACAACCCGATGAGGGTGAGTGCCATGACACCATGATTGCTATTGCATGCTGTGTGACAGGGTGGGAAGATGAGCACGGCCACCATCCATGGACACCACTGCCATGCATACGACATGTGACAGTCAGCACTGTCCAGTGGCACTGCATGTCTGGGAGTGCGTCAATGGTGGTCCATGCATGCACTGGGCACATGGCTGTGGCATTTTCTGCCCACCGCATAGCCATGTTAGTGTACGGCCTTGGTTGTGCTGTGCTGGACATGGGTGGTGTGTGTGTGCAGTGGTACACATGGCTGTTGCTGCCTGTTTGGGCATGTCTTGTGGACATGGTCACTGTGGGTGGGTACACACCATCACAGGAGCGTGGCACATGGCTGTATGCCATGCATAATGGGTGGGCTGCAGGGGGATGGACAGTCACACCCATTGACTCTGATCCCTTGTCCCAGGTGTGCGGATACTCCTCCGGATTGAGTGGTCCATCCAGGATCTGGTGTGCATGGCAAAGAGTTCCTTGCCATCCTGAGGGATGTCCATCAGCATGGGGTGAGGAGGAAGAGGTGACCCAGGGAACAGCCCCAGGCAGCGGAGGACCAGGCTGGATGCCAGTGACCATGGACAACCTCCCCCCTTTGACCGACCCTCACACCCTGACTTCCCTCTCCCATTTGTTCACCCCTGCCCCTTACCCACCTCCACCTTGTTCCTGTCCCTCCACCCCATGTTTGTAAATATTTGTACATAGTTGTTGTTGTTGTTATATATTTTCTAATACAGATATTTTGATATGAATACTGTGGTGGTCTCTGATTTGCAGCTGGCTATAGGTGCTCAGTTGCAGTGGTGTGCATGGCATCTGGGGTGGTTCAGTCATGGGTATGTGTGTGTGTGCGGGGAAGTGTCTCTGGTGTGGGAGTGGCTATCAGTCAGTATCTGTGGTGTGTGTTGTTCTCTGTGCATTGCATTACTGTGTGCAGTGGTCCATGGTGCCTTCTCTGTGTCCATTGTGCCCCTGTCAACCTGTTCTTGGCCTGTGCAGCTGACACCCTTGCATGTCTGTGGCCTGCGAGGTCCGCTGCCTTGTCAGTGGTGGCTGTCACTGCAGGTCATCCACTGTGACCGTCACAACGCTGGGTTGTCTCCTGTCACTAGTGTGGTGCATGTTTGCCTCGGGTGACACTGTGGCCTCCACAGTTGCTGTCCCACCTCCATGCTGTGACTTGTGTGTGTTGCAGGGGCTGTGCACCACTGTCTGTGACTTGTGATCCAGGCATATGCTGGTGACGTACAGGGCCACAGTTCATGCACAGGGTGGTGTCTCCCCTGTGCCATGGTGGACTGCAGGCTGGTGTGCACAGTTTACATGGGCCCACACTGGGGACTTGGTTGCCACTACTGTGTCCCTGTGTTAGTGTCCCCGAGGGTATGGGTGTGTGTTGCCCTGCACTGTGTTGCATCTGGTGTGCTGCATGCTTCCACGCACCACTGTGGGTGTCTGTGCTGGCTGCTGTGGCTCATATTGTGGGTTGCGCTGTGACACTTGTCTACTGTGCAGGGTGCTGTATCAATGGCAGTGGTGTCAGGGGAACGCCCTTTCCCGTGTGGGGTACCTTTTGTGGCAAGACATGTTCAGTCTCTCAGCTGTACCTCAGGGGGATTGTGCGTGTTGGCACTGTGTCTGCCGTTGTTGCATTGCCATGTGCTGCCACCCACTGCTGGGTGCTCATGGTGGGTCTGGCTTGTATGGTTCTGTGGTACATGAGGTTGCAGTGTGACAGTGGGGGTGGTGGTATGCATGAGGTTCCTGCAGTGGTGGTCACTGCTCATGGGGGAGTGTCTTGGGGTCTGATTGCAGGGTGTGCTGTGCACAGGGGAGCTACTGTGCCATGGGGTGGTCCATCCTCCTTGTGTGGCAGTCTCAGCTTGCCGGTGGGTGTGATGGGGCACCATGGCCCAGCTGTGCTTTGCTGGCTTGTCCCCATGGGCCGGTGGATATTCCATCCCTCCACCAGTTGTGCTGTGCTTGGGGTGTGGGGGTGCATTGTCAGTTCTGCAGTATGTTCCTGTGCCCATCTGTGGCATGGGTGGTGGGTCCCTCCCTACCTCCCTGGTTGTGCAGTTCCATTGCTCTGCTGCTGGAGGGCTCCCTGCTTGTGCTATGGCACCTCTGGGCTGCTCAGCTGGGCAGCCCTTGTTGCACTATAGCGCATCATATCTGCTCAGCTTCCCGTTCCTAGTTGCGCTATGGCGCAAGTTGTGTGATATTCAGATGTTGGCTGTTAGCACAATTTGGCTTGCTCCTTTTTTGAATATCGCGTCTATTGCGCATGGGCACAATGGACTTGTGCTTGCTCCTGCTATTGTGCACTTTTTGGTCGCAGTTTGAATATCCAGCCCTCAGTGTGTATTTCCAGAGATTTTTTTCAGTATATTTGTACTTTCAGCATAGAGATACATGGTAGAAATGGGTGCTGCAAGATCAAATTCACATATGTTAATGCAGTTCTCATAAACAATGAAATTTCAACCACCATAAAATAGAGACCCCCAGGACAGTTACAGGGGACTAGCATGAACAGTGAAAACAAACTAAAGCAAACACATATATCCCCATCAGCTACTGGAAAAGAGTTGCCTGTTGATATGGAAACAAATAAAATTTACAAGATATGAGGATGTAGTTTTCCTTTAACAGTACCCAACACACCTACCAGCCCATGCACCACACACAACACAACCCCTAAAATACACACACACACACACACACATATACAGCATCCATAATGAAAAAGACATCATTCTGCATTATAACTGCAGCACTTAAGAACTGTTAATATCATAACAGCCCTGGAAAAAGAGCAACACAAATCACCCACAATACAAATCTGTTTAAGTAGTTTTTATATACCACTTTCTATCTTCTAGGAAATCATTTTATTCAACTAAACAAAACAGAATAATAAATGCAATAATCAGTGATTCAGACAAGATTAGCATTCAAGAAATTTATTGTCAACTGTTGTAGTAAGTATAGGGACAACAACCATTTGTCAATGCTGAATGTTGTCTTGCTGGCATTGGCATTGGTAGTGCAGGAGTTAGAGAGATGCATAATAGGAATGGCAGTGAAGTATTGAACTAACGCCAACTCCACCCCCAGCAAACAGAGACAGACAGGCATTGGGGTGTGCCTTTGGGTCATCAGCCATAACACTAATGCCATTTCACCTCACCCTGTCCTGCAAACACTGACAAGTGTCACGATGTGCCTCGGGGTCTTCGGGCCTTACACTCACCCCATTCCATAAGGAAATATGCTGAGATGGGTGCAGTATAGGAGAATGGGGTGAACTTTGGGGCCAAAGACTACAAGGCACATCTTGATGCCTGTCACTGGTTGCAGGGTGGGGGTGGGGTGGAATGGCATAAGCATTACAGCCAATGATCCCATGTCACACCCTGACGTCTGTCAGTCTCTACAGGGTGGGGCGTTATGGTTGTAAACCCTAATGGCCCAGGCGTTTGTTGGTATTTTCACTCCAAATTTTCAACATGGGCCTTTTATAATCCCACCTGATGAACAGTGGTACTATCAGTTCATTAGCCGAAAGGTGATTTTGCACAGTGACTGTGCCATTTGGCGCCACAGGTGCAAAAATACATTTCAGGAAAGATATGAAAAATGACAGCTGTACTTTCATGAGGAGATGTAAAAAATGTCAATGTGAAAATCTGGAGTGAAAATATGAAAAATTGGTGAAGTTATAAACATGCATAGAAACTGTGCAACACACGTCCGTAACAATTATTTTGAGATTTTTTAACGCATGTTTAACATAGGCATTTTGGGACCTCCCCTCATGAACAGTGGCACTGTGATTTTGTTAATTTGTACAAAACGTTGATTTTGCACAGTGACTTCGCCATTGTGCGCTACAGGTGTGAAAACATGTTTTGGGCAGGATGTGAAAAATTACAGCTGTACTGTTCATAAGGAGGTATGAAAAAATGGCAATGTTGAAAATCTCGAGTTAAAATATTACAAAATGTCTAAGTTACGAGTGTGCATGGAAACTGCACAACGCACACTCATAACGCAGTCATTTTTTAAAATCATTTCGCCAAATTTGCAGCATGGGCTTTTTGGGACCCCTCCTCATGAACAGTGGCACTATCATTTTGTTAATTTGTTTTGAAAGGTGATTCTGCACAGTGACCACAAAATCACCTTTTGGGTCTGAGTAACAAGATGACAGTGCATATGTTCATGAGGTGGGGTCCCATGAACCTCATGTTGAAAATTTGGTGCCAAAATTCCCAAAAATGGCTGAGATATCCACCTAAGTTGAAATCCCCATTGCCTGACATTATAAAGCTTATCACATTTTGTTCAATTTCTCGTAGGCTTTTGAAGAGTTCAGATGTGTTCCCACTCCACAGAACATCACAGCTCTGGCCCTCTGGGGTGTGCAGAGGGTAGGTGCGGGTTGGGGGAGGGGGCACAAAGGGACAACGAGAGCCGTTTTTACAGGTAAAAGAAAAACACGCACTTTAGGGCACTGTTTTCTTTATTTACAGGTACAAAAGATTTTGGGCACACTGGGGTGGGCTCCCAGTGTGG
This sequence comes from Neoceratodus forsteri, assembly GCA_016271365.2. Classification (NCBI taxonomy): domain Eukaryota; kingdom Metazoa; phylum Chordata; order Ceratodontiformes; family Ceratodontidae; genus Neoceratodus; species Neoceratodus forsteri. The sequence goes on along the minus strand of CM057450.1, from coordinate 648,823,711 downwards.
CACAAGTTTGGGGGGAATGATGCAGTTGGGGATTGGGCACCCCCATCAGTAAACAAATTGAACTAGGGGGAACATGCCAACATGGGGATTGGGCATTCCCAATGTCGACTTTGTGGAGATTGTGTGGCAGGCGGCAGGAGCCACCATATTTTTTTTTGAAATTCAATATATTTTATTTATTTTGTACATTCGGCCTTAGAAGGCCGTATTGTTACACAACATGGTTACAGAAAACAGAACAAAACAAACAACCCAGATAAACCCCTTCCCTCCCCAAACCCGCCCCACCCATGGTATTAGAATTGCTACGGTAAAGACGGCTGTAATAGATGCACTCTTAGGCATTCACTATGCCTATTAGAGGGAGTATAAAGTTTGCAGTTTACTCCAAAACCTATCAGATTTGGGCATCCTGTTGTGTACGCTAGCGATTACCTTCTCTACTGAGAGATTGAACAAGAGTTCCTGCAACCACTCAGTATAAGATATGGTATCCAGGTCTAGCTGGTGTCTGAGTACTAAATTTTTAACCGACATTGCTATCATTGCTAGGTGATATTTCCTTTCAATAACACCTATATGGGAGTAGTCACCCACCAGGCATGCCCACAGTTCTGTATACTCAGCAATATCCAATAGTGGGTCTGCTCTCTGCTTTATAAGGGCCCATAAGGGTGCCACTTTGGGGCATTCCCAGAAAATGTGATATAAGGAGTCTACGTCTTGCATACAACACCTGCAACTCGGGGAGAGAGACGTATTAATTCTAGCTAGCTTAACCGGAGTACAATACATATTGTTAAGAACCTGAAATTGCATCAGATGTAACCTGTCCTGCAAAATGAACTGGTGGGTGTCTTTCCAGACCTTCTCTCAATTAAATGTTACTTCCGGGAACTGGGAATTCCAGTAATGAAAGGACCCATCTTGATGTGGGAAATTAATTCTATTAATATCTTATATATACCAGAAACCACATGTTGCTGAGTGACTATTGCACTGAGTGGTTGTAGGAAACTACTTTCATCCTCTATTGATTGTTTTATTTGAGAGGCAGTCAACATATGCCTGAGTTGAAACACCTTGAAACTCGAGTGGGGCCTAAATGGCATCTGTTAGGAATATCTGCTGTTGACCTAAAATGGCCATCATGCCATAAGTCAACAACCTTAGCATGTGCCAATTGGGGAATCCAGGAAGTTTTCATTAATCTCCCATCTATCTTAAAATTCAGGTTACCCACTAACAGTTGGACTCGGTCTTGCGTATGTTTATAAGTGAGGAACGCACATAATTGAGCATGCACTTTGACTGACATACCAACTGGGGTATCAGCCAATGTATGGAGAAGTGATTTGAGTGGGACATGATAGAGGGCAGAGGAAGAGATGCCTACTGAGGGAATAAGCTCGTTTCCCAGCTCTAACCATAAAGGTATATATTGGTCTGGTTTTAGATTTTCAAACCTTTCTGGCTATGTCAGATATTTGCAGCATGACTTGCCCAATAATAAAATTTGAAATGGGGGAGTCTCAGTCCTCCTTTTACTTTAGGGACTGTAAGCTTCCCATAAGCCCTACGTGCTTGTTTACGCTTCCATAGAAACCCGGTGATCAGTGAGTAAAGCTTAGAAAACCAGACATGAGGTAACCAGATATTCAACATATTAAGGGGGTAGAAGATCCGGGTTAGAATTTTCATTTTTATTAGAATCACTCTCCCCCATAGAGATATTGGCAACATCCTCCATCTGTTTAAATCTTGTTGAATTACTTGAACCAAGGGTATCCAAGTTATAGTTTCTCAAGGATTTAGGGCCCCTGGTTGTATATACCTAGATATTTAAGTTTTTCATGTTCCCACTGTAATCCTAATCCTTTGATTTCCCTATGGTGAGTGTGAAAGTTAAGAGGGAAGACATCGTTTTTTTCCAAATTCAGTTTATAATTGTCCAGAATTCCAAACTCTTGGATTAAGTCCAGGACCCTGATAATTGAAGCTGTCGGATTGGATAAGTAGAGGAGAATATCATCAGCATATGCTGAGAGTTTGAGCATCTGCCTTCCTACCATCACCCTCTTAATCACCGGGTCCATTTTAATCCGCACCAGGAGAGGGTTCCAGACACAAATTAAACAACAGGGGGGACAGGGGGCAACATTGCCTAGTACCAGAATAGAGGGAGAAATAAAAGGAAAAAGTTCTATTGCAATATATACGGGCAGTAGAATTAGTGTACAGGGCCTTTATCCATTGCACAAAGAGGGGAGGAAAACTGAACCTACATAATGTTCTAAAAAGGAAACACCAATCCACTCTGTCGAATGCTTTTTTTCGGCATCCAAGGACATCAATAAGGCAGGAGCAGCATTAAATTGGGCTATAGAGAAGATATGATCTAATTTCCTCACATGATCCAAAGCTGATCTGCCCACCATGAAACCCATTTTTTCTGCACAGATCAGAGAGAGCATAACCCGGCCTAGTCTGTTAGAATTTTGACGATGATTTTAATATCATAATCCATGAGTGAGACAGAGTGGTAATTCGATACCTGTTCTGGGTCCCTCCTCTCCTTGTGCAATACTACTATTAGGGCCTCAAAGAGATGTGGGTCCCGGCACTCTACTCGCCGGGATAGTCTGGAACAAACGAAGCAGCCATGGGATCAGATCCTTCTCCAAAGCCTTTCCTGCTGCCTGACCTTCATGGCCAACAAATGACCTGCTTTTTCCCCCTGGTAAATGTAAGTGGAGTTTGTTTTGAGGATTGCATATTCTGCCTTAACCCCCAGCAAATTGTTGTACTGTGCCCTAACACGGACCAACTCCTGATGGAGCATTTCCGTGGATGATGGGGAAATATTCTTCTCCAATTGTCTAATTTATCCAGTAAGTCTTTAGCCTGACCTTCCCTCTTGTATTTCTATATGGAGGCAATCCTGATAAGTTCCCCACTAATACAACACTTCAGGCCCCCCATTCCAAGTCAGGATGACCCGTAGAGTTTAAATTAATGTGCATATATTGTGCAGTACAGGTCTTTAACTTATCTAACACCCATTTGTCTTTCAATAATCTGTTATTTATTTTCCAAGCTGTTTCCACACTGTGGTGTGGGGACATGGAGATGGTACAAGACACTGAGGAGTGGTCCAAGATAACTTCTGGAGAAATATGACATGCCATAAGTCCTAGGAGAAGTTGTTTGCTCATTAAAAAATAGTCTCTGTGGGAGGAGGTCCCATGTACTGGAGACCGGAAAGTATATTCCCGCAGGTTGGGATATAAAACCCTCCACAAATTGCACAGTCCTAGGTTGTCTATCAGGTCCCTGATAGCCCTTTGAACCGGTGATAGACTGACCTTCTGTTTTCCTGTCCTGTCTGCGTCTGGGGAGAAAGGGAGGTTCCAGTCCCCACCTAACAAAAACAGAACAGAGAGGAAAGGCAACAGAAGATTGAGGATTTCCATGAAGAAGATTCCTAGACACCAATATCGCTACCCCTTTACTCTGTGAACTGGATCCAGCAGCAAAAACTTGCCCCACATTTAACCTCCTCAGCAATTTGGCTTCCGATTCAAGAAGGTGGGTTTCTTGCAAGAAAGAGATTTGTCCCCTAACTATTTGCAAATGTTTCAATAGTTTATATAATTTCTGTTTATTTCATGCCCCTTTAACATTCCAAGATACAATATTCACATTGCTAGCCATATCTTTCCAGATCTTCTGCAAGTAATGTAATACCTTTTAGATTTCCATACTAAGCCCTTTATACTGATACCATGGTCCCCCTCCTCCCCCCTCCACCCCAATATACAAAGCAAACCATGTCTGACCCCCTCCCTTTGGTCCCCCACATTCGATTTGAAACACTTATATGAAATATAAGAAACTATTCCTCTCAAACCAGGTATACCTAAATCAGAAACTGCTGATAGCGATGATGGGAGGTCTACCCTTCCCTCAATTTAATATGCAATGCTGCCAGCCAGAGCATATAAAGCTGTCATCCCACTCTTAAACATTATGAATTATTACAGAAAAGTGTCTAACACTAATACAAACAACCTAGAATAAAGAAACTGGTATGAAACAGGTCTCTTGTTGAGAGAGAGATCCCCATCGAACCTCCCACCTTCTGCCTGAGAATCAAAAAGCTATGTAGGCAGATAAAATGAAATTAGTTAAACTCTCCACATAATGCTGCCTTATAACAACTTATGGGGCAGGTGACTGCAACTGAGTCCCAAATGGCATAATAGAAAGCACCACAAAATAAAATAAAAATGTTGTAAAGAAACTCCGCCGCTATCTATAAGCAGCAACCTAAAAGTTCTGAGATGACCAGGTGCTTTCATGTGACTGTGGTTTGAAAATACTCTACTTTGAGAAAACTGTAGCAGGACTGAGCTGCATTGGCTGCAACTCCATGATCACTCGCATACTCGAGCTGAAGCCCCGCTGCCAAGTAATCAACTGCACCCGCTCGGTTGTGCGCATCTCCGAGGAGCATCAGCTCATCTTGCTCCACTATGCCACCGCACAGAAAAGGATACAAATAGTACTGCTGGGCTTCCATAATCCAAAGGTCACCATGATAAGGTAGGGGAGACAGTGCTGGAGTCAGAGCCAATGGCTGTGATTTTCACAGTCAGTTATTGCTGCACATCAGTGCACCTCCAAGTAAACCGTGGGCTGTAAGACCCAGTAAAACACAGCCAGGTTGTTCATGAGGACATGCGCCAGCCCGGTTCAAATAGCATAAGTCCACAAGTCTCACCCTACCTTAGTGCCCATAAAGGAAGGTAATTCACCAACTTAGAAGATATTCAAACGGTCAGCTTCTTGTCACTTTTTAAACAGATCTGGTAACAGCCCCTGCAGTTCCTTCACAGCCTGCTCATTGGTATCAAATGAGTGCCACTTCTCCTGCACCCGAACTTGTAGCTATGCAGGGTACAACATCCAAAACTGGACTCCAACAGGAATAAGCCGAGAGATCGTAGAATGAAACTTGACCCTCTTTTGCCTGACAGACACTGGTAGGTCTTGTGAAATTCGTATTTTGTGCTCTTCCCACATCAAAGCCTGTATGCCTTTTAGTTTCAATAAAATATGATGCCTGTCTAGATAATTCAGCAGTTTCAGCAAGAAGGGATGAGGGGGTGAACCAGGAGCTGGCTTGGGACATAAAGCTTCGATGGGCCCGCTTCACTATATATGTCGGACCATTAGGTGAGGGACCAGCTACTTTGTCCAGTAGCTTCTGGGTGAAGACAATGTGGGAGGACCCCTCTTCTTCCTCTGGCAGACCAATGATCACAAGATTATTGCTGTGGCTGCAGCTCATGAGGTCCTCCAATTTAAGCTCCATCTTGCCCATTTGCTTACAGAGAGCTATGATCTCCAAGCCTGCAGCCAGACCCCACTTGTCCAACGAAACTGCCCATGCCTCTGTGACTCTAGCCTGTCTCGACAATTCCTTCAGGTCCTGCTTTAGGGTGGCTATGTCGGTCATCAACATTAATAAAGCCTCCCAGAGCGGTTTCATTTCTAACTGAAAGCACTCTTCTGTGAGCAGGACAGTGGTAGATTTAGACGCAGGAGAGACCACTGATTTTGCAGGCTGCTGTTTGGATTTTTTAGCGGCCTTGTTAGTAGAAGCTGGAGGGTTATGATGCGGGAGCTCTTGCCTCATCTCCGCCTCCATTCCCTAGTTGCTGTTTCCTTCTCTCGATAAAGCACTGTCCAGTTATCAAGCAGGTCAACTTTAGGCGAAGAAAAAGAGACTTTCTAGGTGATTTTAACTAAGTTTAAAACTGAAAAACTGTACAATGTAGCGGGAGAGAGATGAGAGCACTGCTTCACCTTAACCAGACATCACGTGACTCAGGAGCCACCACATTTATTGAAATGTTTCACCAGGAAAGTCACATAATGGAGCCTTGTCATCTGACACTCCAATAAGGAAACTGCACCTCATTGGAGTGGCAGATTTCCTTCAACTCCGTGGCTCTCTTTGAAACTGCTGTCATAGCTAGCATGCTTGCTAATTGGTGGCTGAGGGATGCATCCACTACTGCATTCCTTGCATTTGCCAACACTAACACACTTCTGAATGTGTTACTATCACAAGATGTTGCCTGTGCATACACAAGACACCACAAATGACAAATTTCTTATAAGAACATTGCATAAAATGATGACCAGTGTGATACATTGTTCAGCTAAAGATCAGCAGTTTCATCATGAGTACCTCACAAATGGTGTAAGAGTCAAGAGATGTACCCGAGATCAAGCTGCTGATGTGTAGATACATAATGTATCACACAGTTCCCAATCACATGCCCTGTTTTTTCTTTCTTTTATCTGTTTATCTGCCTCTAGCTCAGGCAGTCCCTCTTTCTGGTGGTGGCCCCAGCCCCATCACCCACCCTACCCAGAACTTACCTGTTGAACCACAGGGGGGAGTACCTGTGGGGGTGCAGAGTCATTGAGGAAGCTGCCATTCACCATCTGAACTGTTTTCCCTTTTACAGCTTTTATCCCAGACCAGCATTTGTGCAGTGACACGCACACACTGTGTGAAGACACAGTGATGCTTCGATGTATGTACCTGGCCAACCAGTTCAGCAACTACTGTCCTGTCAGTCAGATGCAGTGATGAAGCAGTGGTATGTGCTGTCCCCCCCCCCCAAAAGGAGGAGAGCTGTCCTAGGATGCTCAGTCCTCCTTCCCCCAAGCCAGCCTCCAAGCAGCCCAGTTCATCCCCAAACTGGGGTCACCAGTGTGGCTGGCAGCAAGGCCACCACCTTAGTCCACCATGCCATTGTGTTGACCATTACATGATCTGTTTCATTAATTCAGTGCTGTTGCCTCTGACATGTTACTGCAGGAGTGGGAAGTAGAGAAGATGTAGACGTGGAATGTATCCAACGCATGTGTGAGAAATTACTAGTTCTAAAATCTAGCACACACACATTAACATAACCTTTTTATGTTCACCCTTGCAATTCCTTTCCCAGCTTGTAAAAGAAACTCGATCGAAACTGCCATCACTGCAAATCTTATGCTCATTACACAGAAAAATAAATAATGAAATCCACTGTGCAGTAAATTCTGTGCATTGCCTGCTTCCCTCCCACCTGCCACTCAATTGCTCAGTTCCTATCAATGAAAAAATCAAGCTACAGCTCATCATATCATTTGAAATTGCTGACCGATTTAAAAAGTAATTTTGTTCTGTGTTTGTTTATTTGGCTGTCATACAGCTAAGCGGTAACCACCTGGTATACATTTCATTGACAAGAACACACAACTAGCAGCTGTCATAATTCTTTTCCTTCTCTCTCTCTCTCTCTCCCTCCATCACACCTTTGCCCATTTCCATGTCCTTTAAATTGATCCTCCCTGATAATCAAAAAGAAAATCAAAGCTATGGTGAATGAAGTAAGAATGAAAGTGAGGTGCAGTGCTGGGGTGGTTGTAATTCATGGCACCACAGACTCTGAAAGAAAGACATTATCTTCACACAGTAAAGTGTCTCTGAGGAGTTATTTCTCATAGTCTTTCAAGACTGTTAGGGTTTTTGAGAGGCATGAGTGCTGTTTACATTATCCCATTTTCATGTTGTGCTGTAAAAGACACCGATAAAAAAGTTGGGCTTTTTCTGTGAATCCAAATGTTGACAGCATCACTATGGTAACTCATGCTCTGCCTTCCTTCACCTGCATGACACCATCCAACAACTGGCTTAGGTAACTTAGGTTGCTTAGGTTCAGTAGGACAAAAGGAGGCCAGTGACCCATTGTGATTATCCCCCTCAAATATGGGCTGTTATTCCAGAAGAGTAACAAATGAGAGCCATCTGTCCAATCCTTCTTTAAAGGAATTAAAGTTGTCTAAGTTGATTAGATCTTGTGGAAGTGTGTTCCTGATTTTGGTCACTCTGATATTATAAAAATGGTCCCTTTTAGTGGTGTTAGCCCACATCATGTCTAGTATTTTATTGTGACACATCTATTAAACATCTATTCTCAAATCCTATGTCGCAGTGATACATCACATCAGTACTTTTCAAAATTGTATGCAGAAGAAGTAAATTGCCTCTACATCTTCTCATATGAAGGGAGAGCAGGCCAATTTCTTTTAATCTGGTGGCATAATCTAGATTAGATAATCTAGGCACCATTTTAGTTGCCCTCCTCTGGACACTTTCCAGCATAGTGATGTCTCTCTTTAGGTACAGGCTCCAAAATGGTGTACCGTAATCTAAATAAGGTCTAATATAAGACCTATAAATAGGAATTAGACACTGTTCACCCTTAGAAACAAATGTCCGCCTAACTCTGTTTAGTAGGCCATTAGCTTATTTACAAATTGTGATACGATGATCAGTTGAAGTTGTTTATTAATTATCAGGATGCCAAGATCCCTTTCACATGTTGATTTAGGTATCGACATTATTAAGAAAATTATTTGTACAAGGATTTTTTTCCATAGTGTAGAATCTTGTACTTGTCAACACCGAATAACATGTTATTCTCATTTGCCCATTTTTCAATCTGTAATAAATCGTTAGTCAGTGTTTTTATGCTTTCCATATTAGCAACTTTACCTCCCAATTTTGTGTCATCTGCAAATTTTGACAAGATATTGGTTTTGCTGATGGTCATGTCCGAGATATATATATATATTAAATAGGGTTGGACCCAGGAGAGACCCTGGGCACCCCACTGGTTACCCTTCCAATAGTAGACAGGAACCTATTTATTCTAACCTGTTGTGACCTATTGGACAACCATTCCCTAACCAAATCTATCAAACACTGTGAAATACCAAATTTAGTAAGTTTCCTGACTAAATTTAGGTGGGGGACAAGATCAAAAGCCTTGCTGTAATCTAATAGTATTACATCCATGGGTATACCTTGATCAATTTTTGCTAATATTTTTATAGAAAGATTTTAAATTGGTGGTACCGGAGTAACCCTGTCTGAACCCATGCTGTGTAATGTCTGTCTTACCCAGGCATTTAATTTCACTTTCCAAAATGTTTTTATGATTCTTTCCATTAGTTTACAAACAATGGAGGTTAAGCTGATAGGACAGTAGTTATCAGCATCTGACTTGTTTCCCTTTTGGAATATATGAATTAATATGGCATTGTGCCAATCTGATGGTATTTGCTTATCGATTAATGATTTGTTGAATAAGATAATTAATGGTATGAAGATAGCAGCAGCAGTGTTACTGAGAAATTGAGGATGAATATTGTCAGGCCCTGGGCTGGAATTCTTATTTTTATTAATAGTGCATAATGCTATTAACACAGCTGGTTAATTTAATTAAATTTGTGTTGGAGTTATAGGAAGGATGTGGATCTATAGATTTGGTGTCAAAGACGGAACAAAAAAAATTGTCAAATCTATTGGTTGTGTCTTGATCATTTTCAATTATTGATCCATTTTCTATAATAGGCTTGACAGTTTTTACCATTTCATTTTTGCCTCTTAGGTAGGAATGTAATAATTCATTATTGTTTTTTGTGTGTGCTAATTTAAATTCTACATTTTGCTTAGCTTTCTTAATATTTTTTTTTTAAAAACAGCAACAGAATTTTTCTGAAGTCTGATGGTATGCATACTTTAATATGTTTTTGATTTTCATGTTTGCTTGCGTGCATGCACAAGAAACATGTTGCAGTAGTTTGCTGCTGAAGCAGGTTGTGGAGGTGTGGCACTGTTGTGGCCAATGCCCCCAGAGCGTTTTGAGGCTTGGCCCACATTCCCCAATGGGGTGGCACGCTGCTGCTGACACTAATTCAGCCAACATGCCACAACCTTGAAAAGTTTTAGCCACTGCAATCAGGGGCCACCTCGTCATTGCAGCGTCAGACATTCTGCTGCAATTAGGGAGTGACCCGTCATTGCAGGGCAGTTCCTTGCATCTCCCCAACCCAGTTTGGCGATGGGGAGCCCAGTCCTTATCAGCATAATGTCCCCACACACACAAAATTTATGCTATATACCAATAGGTGCCCAATTCCCCATCTGCATGCCCCTCTTTCTTTGCCGACGGGTGCCCAATCCCCATCGGCTTCAGTCCCCTCTTCCAAGTTGCATTTGCCAATTGGAGCCCACTCCACATTGGCATAATGCCCCACAATGAATTAGGTGCCGAGGGGAGTGCCCAATCCCCCTCGGCTCTCCCCCCATATGTGCTGATGGGGGTGCCCAATCTCCCATCAGCTACAGCCCCCCCAACACTTGGGTGGCATGCTGGGAGCCCACCCTAGCATGCCAAATGTACCTGTAAAAGTATAAACTGTCCCATGATGTCACTTGTATTTTTAAAAACCCTGTAAAAAAGAAAACAGTCCCTCACTGTCTGCACCCCTCTCCCCCAACCTGTGCCCACCCACTGTGTACCCCACCTCCCCACAAACACCCCTCATGCCATATTTACCTCTGGAGGCTGGCGCAATGATCTTCGGTGGACTGGGAACATGTCTGCACTCTTCAAGCCGACTGTGAACTGAAGAAATGCCGGTAAGTTGTATAATGGCATAAATAGTTTTTTTTTCAACTTTGGTGCATATCTCAGGCATTTTTGGGAATTATGGCACCAAATTTTCAACATGGGGTTATTGGGACCCCTCCTCATAAATTCAGCCACTGTCATGGCATTATTCAGTCCCAAGAGGTGATTTTACAGTCACCTTTTGGGACTGATTAACAAAACGACAGTGCCAGTGTTCATGAGGTGGGCTCTCAAAAAGCCCATGTTGCAAATTTGGTGGAAAAAATCCAAAAAATGACTGTTTTATGAGTGTGTTGTGCAGTTGCTACACACGCTCGTAACTTTTCGAATTTGCAATATTTTCACTCCAGATTTTCAACATTGGCATTTTTCACACCTCCTTATAAACAGTACAGCTGTCATTTTTCACATTCTGTCCGTAATGTGTTTTCACACTTCTGGTGTAGAATAGCGCGGTCGCCGTGGGACATCAGTGTTCAGGATACATTAAGAAAATCACAGTGACACTATTCATGAGCAGAGGTCCTAAAATGCCTATGTTGAAAATTTTGTGATGAAAGTCCATAAAGTGACTGTGTTATGAGCATGCGTTGTGTAGTTTCCACTCACCCTTGTAACTTTGCAAATTAGTAATATTTTCACTCCGGATTTTCAACATTGGCATTTTTTCACACCTCGTTATGAACAGTACAGTTGCCACTTTTCACAACCTGGCTGAAATGTGTTTTCATGCTTCCAGCGCAGAATAGCGCCGTCGCTTTGGGAAACCAGTGTTTGGGACAGATTAAGATCGAGCGAGTGAGAGAGGGGGAGTGACTGAGCTCAACGGAGCTCTGTCAGAACTGCTGTGCATTTCTTTGTGGGCAGAAAAATGTACCAATGCAGGCTGGAGCCCAGTACAAAAGGGCATCCAGCAGCGCCAGGAGAAATGAAATGAGTGAGTGAGAAAGGGGGAGTGAGCAAACTCAATGGAGCTCTGTCGGGACTGCCGCGGATTGCTTTGTGGGCAGAAAAAGGTGACAATGCAGGCAGGAGCCCAGTACAAAAGGGCAGCCTGTAGTGATGGGAGAAATAGAACGAACGAGTGAGAGGTCACAAAATGCCTATGTTGAAAATTTGGTGAAATAATTCCACTAAATGACTGTGTTACGCACATGCGTTGAACAGTTTCCATGTACAATCGGAAGTTTAAGCATTTTTAATATTTTCACTACAGATTTTCAACATTGCCATCTCTTTACACCTCCCTATGAATGGTACAGCTGTCATTCTTCACATCCTGCTCAATCTGTGTTTTCATGCACCTGGCGCACAATGGCACAGTCGCTATGAAACCTCAAATTTCAGGACACATTGACAAAATCACAGTGCCACTGTTCATGAGAAGAGGTCCCAAATGCTTTCATGAGGTGGGGGCTACAAAATGGCCATGTTGAACATTTGTACTCCAAATACCAACAAATACCTAGGCGTTAGTTTCTAACCATAACGTCCACCACTACAGACTGACAGACATCAGGGGTGTGCCTTTAGATTGCTGACTGTAATGCTGATGCCATTCCAACCCCACCCCCAACCCCAGCTACTGACAGGCATTGAGCTGTACCTTCGACTCTTTGGCACCACAGTTCACCCGATTCTATATTGCACCCATTTCAGCATATGTCCTTATGGGTGGGGGACTATAAAAGCCGAACACCCAAGGCACACCTCAACACTTGTCAGTGTCTGCAGGATAGGGTGAGGTGAAATGGCATGAACATTATGGGTGACAATGCAAATGCATACTCCAGTGTCTGTCTGTCTCTACAGGGTGGGGGTGGGGGTTGGCATTACTTCAAAACTTCACTGCCATTCCTTCTCTGCATCTGTCTAACTCCTGCATTTCTAATGCTAATACCAGCAAGCAAACATTCAGCATTGACAAATGCTTGTTTAAATAGTCTTTTTTTTAATAAGTTTATATATTGATTCAGAATACCAAAGAGGAATTTTGCCACTTTTATTGTATATTTTTTTTGTAGGAACATAGTCTCTCTCCAGGTCTAATATAATATTTTTCAGATAAGTCCATGCTTTTTCTATAGTTTGGTGGTCAAGAATGGTATTCCAATCCATACCATTTAGCATTCTGTTGATTTCTTTATAATCAACTTTATCATAGTTTTTTAATGTGGTTAGAGCTGTAGTTTTTGTGAGTTTGATAGGTATACTAATCAGGACAGAATTATGGTCACTATTGCCTAGAGGTTCATTGATTTGGACATAAGTTATTTTATGTTCGTTACTGGTAATAACCAAATCTAGGATGGTATTACCATGGGTGGGATTTTTTTACCAATTATTCCAGTCCATTGTTCATTTAGGTAATAATGAAATATTTTTCCATTTCACATTAACCTTTTAGTGCACTCCAATCTATCCCTGTGTGTCTGCAGAACACAGAAGAATCCCAACTGCAGTGTCAGCTCACAGATGCAGTACTTTCTGGGTCCCCTTCCAGCTATTTTTTGGGTAGCTTTCTCATTCAAATGATAAAAAAGTTGGCTGTCCTACAGTCAGTGACATTATTAAATCCCTTTCCCAACTTGTAAATGGAGACCTGACAGAAAAGTATGGAGGGTGCCCCACATAGCAGCATTCCATCCAGCATAAATTAGAGAAGATGGCACATACCTATAGATGATTCAGTCAGATTCAGGTTACTACTAGGCTTCTCACCAGCACACAGCACCTGGAAGGGAGGGACATAACCAGGGACTGCAGACCAAAACTCCAGCTGTAACAGGCAGCCCAAAATTCAAAAGCAAATGAAGGCCACACCAAATTAAAAGTTTAACAAAATGAATTTATTTAAAATGACTAACAGCAGCTCCAAGGAGCCCAGACATACTCTTTCCTGTGACTCTGTCCTGCGGCCTCCCCTATGCACCAAAAACTGGTGAATAAATACCCCAAGGAGCAGGACCAGCTCCACCGGCCTAAAAATAGAAGAAGAGGGAGGAGATGGCCACTTTAGTAAGCACTCCCTGAAGAGGGTGCTTACACTCTCATGCCTTTTAAACCCTTAACCCCCTGTTGAAGGGAGCACCTGGCCACCCTACTGACAGACTGAAGGCAGGATATGCACACTCTCCCACCTTCTTCCACCAGGAGGAGCCACCAGGACCACAAAACACAAAGGGATCCCAAAGATCTCAGACCTCCCAAGTTGCTGCTGCCCAAGTGAAACCCAGCTGCCAAACTATGTCACAGTGGAAACCCACACAGATACCCCCAAAACAAATTAATAACAGGAACAAGTGCAAAGCAATAAAGGACATGCGCAAGACAATGATCAGATGCAAAAAATCAAATTCAAGTGACTTCCAAACCCCTACAACAAACACACCAGACACACAACACACACACACATAGAAACATAGACTTTGATGGCAGATAAGGACTGCTTGGTCCATCTAGTCTGCCCATTTCAGTACCTACTGGATAAGCTACAGATTCTAGTTAACCAACAACCTATTTCTTCCTACCCCCGACAAAAATTGCCTTATGTCTGTCCCATGCATTCTTGAATTCTCCCACAGTTTTAGACCCCACAACATCCTCAAGAAGGTGGTTCCATGCGTCCACCATCCTCTCTGTGAAAAAAATACTTCCTCACATTGCCCCTGATCCGTCACCCCTTTTTCTTCAAATTGTGTCCCCTTGTTCTTCCACGCCTCTTTTTCTGAAAGATGCTACCCTCTTGGACATTGTTGATTCCATTGAGGTACTTAAAAGTTTCTATCATGTCCCCCCTTCCTCTTTTCCTCAAGAGTATACATATTAGCTCCTTAAGTCTCTCCTCTTATGGCTTCTCTTGCAGACCCTGCACCATTTTAGTTGCCCTCCTCTGGACTACCTCCATCTTGTCTATGTCCTTGTGGCAATGTGGTCTCCAGAACTAGATACACTGTCCAGATGGGGTCTCACCAACTGTCTGTACAGGGGGATAACAACTTCCTGTTTTCTGCTGGTGATGCCTCTCCCTATACATCCCAGTATCCCCCAGCTCTCCGTACTGCCTTCTCACATTGCTTGACAACCTTAAGGTCATCTGATATGATTACCCACAGGTCCCTTTCCACTTTTGTTGTTGTTACTACTCCCTCCCCCATTGTCCACTCTTCCCCTGGGTTTTTATTTCCCAGGTGCATTATTTTGCACTTCTTTGCATTGAATCCAAGCTGCCATACTTCTGACCATTCTTCCAACCTTGCCAAGTCCCTTCTCATCATTTACATGCCCCCTTGTGTATTAACCCTGTTACAGATCTTTGTGTCCTCTGCAAAGAGGCATATTTTTCCTTCCAGTCCCTCTGCAATGTCACTTATAAAGACATTAAAAAGAAATGGATCCAGTACTAAACCCTGTGATACCCCACTAGTAACACCCTTTCTTCAGACTGGACTCCATTTATTATTACTTTCTGTGTCCTGTTGTCCAGCCAATGTTTTACCCAGGCCACCACGCTGGGACCCACTCCCAGGCTGGCTAATTTGTTTATTAATCTTTTGTGTGGGACTGTGTCAAATGCCTTGCTAAAGTCTAGGTAGCCCATCTCCACAGCCCCTCCCTGGTCTACTACATTGGTCACCCAGTCAAAGAAATCAATTAGATTCATTTGACATGACCTTCCTGCAGTGGATCCATGCTGATTTGGGTCACGTGCCCCACTGGCCTATAGACACTCAACAATTCTTTCCTCCAGAAGTGATTCCATCATTTTCCCTACCACAGAGGTCAAACTGACAGGTCTGCAATTTCCTGCCTCTGTCTTCCTCCCACTTTTGTGAAGGGAAATCACATCCACCCTGCTCCAGTCCTCAGGTACCATACCATCCTCCTATGATTTGTTAAAAAGGGTAGTCAGTGGTGCCACCAGTTCTTTTAATTGGATTAGGTACCACCCCTCCTCCTCTTTTGTGAATACTGAGCAGAAATATTCATTCAGTATCCCTGCTTTTTCGCTGTCCCTCTCTGCCCACCCACCGTCCATTCTGTTCAGCCTCACTATCCCTTCATTTGTCTTTCTTCACTCCCTAATGTACTTATAAAAGGTCTTATCCCCCTTCTTAACTGAGTTGGCTATCTTTTCCTCAGTTTGGGCCTTTGCTATTCTGATTGCCTTCCCTGCTTCCTTCTGCCTTAACTGGTACAGTTCTCTCTCCTGCTCCTTCTGTGTTTCCTTACACTTCCTAAATGCTATCGTTTTCTCCCTAACCTTGCCCGTCACCTCTTTTGAGAACCACAGTGGCTTTTACTTTCATTTTGATTTGTTTATTTGCTCCACATAAAGGATTGTTGCCTCTGTGATGGCCGTTTTGATGTTTCCCCATTGTTGCTCCACCCCTCCTTCTTGCCTGTTTGCTAGTGCTTTTCTAAGGCACTCCCCCATTTAGCCAAAGTCAGCCCTCCTGAAGTCCAGTATCCTCACTTTTGTATGGCTTGACTCTGCAGCTGAGTTTATTATGATCCACACTGTTTGTTGGTCACTTGTTCCCAAATGGCTACCCACTTCTAGAGTCGAGATCCTCTCACTGTCCCCATTTGAGAGTATGAGGTCTAAGATTGTTCCCTCCTGAGTGGGTTCCAACACTAGCTGTCTTAGGCACGTCCCCTGCAGGGCATTGAGAATGGCCCTGCTCTTTGATGTGGCTGCAGCAAAGCTGCTCCAGTTAACATCTGGCATATTCAGATTCCCCATCAACAGTATCTCCCCTTTCTCTGCTATCCTAAGGATGCCTTCTATCATATCCTTTTCCATTCCCTCCCTGAGATGGGGGTCTGTATACAACCCCTGTGTGGATTGTAGTGTCATTTCCAGTCTCTAAGATGACCCAAAGTGCCTCCTCTCCTCCCTGTTTACTCTTTTGTTCTGTTGCTTTTATCCCTTCCCTTACATAGAGAGCTACTCCTCCCCCTCTTCTACCATCCCTGTGTCTCCTGTAGGTTGTGTACCCTGGTATGTTAACATTCCAGTCATGGTTCTCTGTGTACCATGTTTCTGTGACTGCCATGATATCCAGGCATCCTCTTCCATCAAGGCCACTAGTTCAGGGAGCTTGTTGCCCAGACTACGATCATCGGTACTCATTACCCTCCATTTCTTGATGGCCTTACCCCTTTTTGCCCCATCCCTGTCCTTATTGCCTTTGTCATTTTTTTCCATTTACCCCAACCCTTCTCCCTATCAATGTCTCTATCTTAGTGTTTACCTCACTAACTACCTTGATTTTCTTTGGGAGGGCTAGGATTTCCCTGCTCCTTTCCAGTGACTCCCCCCTTGGCTAATTTAAATGTTTGCCAATGAAGCATTTAAACCTATCACCTAGGATCCTGGTTCCCCTCCTGGATAGATGCAGACCATCACACCAGTATAGGCCAGCATCACTCCAGGTGGACCCCCAGTCCCCAGTGAAGCCAAACCCTTGATCTCTGCACCAGTTTTTCAACCACTGATTGAATCCCATGGTGTGGCACACCCTAGCCTCACCCATGCCATAGACAGGCAGCACCTCCGAGAAGGTTACCGTGCATGCTACGTGTATAAGGCCCCTTCCCAGCTCCAAAAACTATTCCTGCACTGCTCTGATCCCTTTCCCAGCCTGGTCATTTGTCCCTAGGTGAACAATGACATCCAACTCCCTCCCCTGTGCAGCTGCTCCTGTGATCCTGAGGATTCGTTCCTTGCCCCTCCAAGCCATTGTGCCAGGCAGGCACCTTACCTCCCTCTCCTCTTCCTCCCCAGTTCTATGCTCCTAACAATGGAGTCCCCCACCGGGAGTTGTTTCCTTCCCCTGTGGGGTCCCATGCCACCCTCCTGTTGGTCTTCTTTGTGGAGGTTCTCAGCATCCTCCTTGGTCTCCACTGCAGGTGCCTCCATAGAGGAACCACACTTTGCTGGAACGACATATGAATTGCGGACAGGTACAAATTACTGGAGGGATGCACCTCTGTTCCACTACCCTCACCCTCCCTGAGCCCACTGTGTTCCAACTGCTCCTCTTTCTTGGCAACCTCTGAGGCAACAGTGGTGGCCCTGGTGGTCCCTGGGTGGTGAGGAGGTCCCCCAAATCCTGGCCAACTCAGCCTAGAGATGAGCAACCTCCTCCCTCAGCCCAGAGAGGTGCCTGCAGATGGGACAATACCACATCCTTCAGAACGTCTCCCGGAAAACTGCTCCTCCATATGCACTGCACTGCACCACTCCCATCAGATCTTATTTCTGACCCCTTAATTGTTGTTTTGAATACTTACTCTTTCCTCTGTTTATTTATTTATTTATTTTTTTCTCCCTACTTACTTACTGCCTCCCTGCCCTTTAAGCTCCTGATCTTCCTGTTCTAATACAAGAAGTTCCTATATTTCTTAGTAGTCTCCTTACTTGATCAGAGTCAGACCTCCAGCAGCTGGGAGGAAACGGAGAGCTACTCTTTTCCTTCTAGGATGGTGAGTCTTTTGTGGCTCTCTAATCACTCTCTTCCTGCTCCCAAACAGGAAGTTCCTGTTGTCAGTCAAATCCTGTGTCTACAACAGCCGGTCAAATCAGCGACCACACACACACACACACAAGCACTGCATAATCCCCTAAAGAGACTATAATAAACACTGCATTAATGTTTTACTCCATAAGGTAACAAAGTCCCAAACATATGTCAAAGGGGGTAACCGTCCAAAGAGCACAAACCCACATTATAACAAGTCCTTCTCCTTCTTCTGTGGATTAAAAAGTTCTTTCACTTTTTTTCAAAGAATAGCCCATTATTAACTAGAATTATAACATTTAAACAGTTTATCAAACTACAAAACAGCTCGCCCACTGCAGGCATTCCCAACATGGAACAAAGCACAAGTCCTGACATGCAAAATGAGTTCATGGTGATTCACACTCTACTGAGTGGGTCCACTTCCACGGGGTAATAGTATTGGGGATCCAGCTTTGTTGTCTCCCCACCGAAATAATTAGTAGCCACCACATAATACTTTGTACATCTCCCAGTGATGTCCTGGATGAGTGCAACATGCTTGAATAGGGTCAGTCCCATCCAAACAGAGGAATTGTACAAGGGTCTGGCTCTGGTGATGACTGCATCAGATGGAGGTCTGAACTGGTGGTTTCTTACTTGGACCTTATGGACAGCACCTCAAAAGATCCTGTCCTACCTCTTCTTTTCAATAATATCCCAGATCCTCTCTGAGATGCAGGAATAATCTTCATGGGGGTACTCAACATGGATCCTGTGATGAACCCACCTTTTGGCCCGTGACCACTCCAGAATATTCTCTGATGAAGCCTTAGGACAATACCTAAGATCATCCTGCTACACTAGCTGTGCACAAGATGGGTGAATAAAATGTAATTCTATATGGACTGAATATTTGTCTTTGTCCTATTTGCTGGGGTGAGTGCAGCAATGAAGATTTTCTAATAAGCTTTTGAGCGTGCTTTATCACCACCACCCAAGTGCAAACCCTTAATTTTGACCACTCCAGTATACTTCTGATGCTCATCTACTAGGTCATTCCATTTTTATGCCATACTCTGGAGTGGTAACAGAAATTTAGAGGGTCACCCAGAAGCAGACCCTCCATTCTTTCCCTACAGTGGACAGACAATTGTGGAAGCCTTAGGATACTATCTGGTAGGGTAAGCTGGGGACATGTATATAGCTGAGGTATGGCTCTGTCCACATCCTGGTCCTGGAAGACTAAGGGCTGAGATGCCTTATCAGGAGGTAACACAGGAGGTTCCACATAGGCTAACCGACAGGGACTACCTTTGCCCTCTTGGACCAGAGGTGACTCTTTACCTAAAGGCATCATCCCTCTTACCAGACAAACTAGAGGCCCTGACAATTGGGGAAGCTAGCTTTGACTCCCAGGGCCCTGGTGGCACAGCCTTCCCACACCCTCTCCTTCTGCCATGGGGAGGCTCAGGTGCCTTTGGTGAGGAAGGTCTTGGCAGATGGCTATGCCCTTCCTCACCATAGAGGTCTTCCTCTTTATCTTCTGGGGGGGCCTCAGGAGCAGAGGGCACCAGTGGAGTAGCCACATATCTTATCTCATCCCAGGTATCAAGGCTTCCTGTTAAAAGAACAGTAGTCATCCTTAGGGAAACAGATGGGGTCAAGTCAATTCTAGCATGTAAGGCAACAAAGAGTAGCAGTTTGCCATTGATGGCACTCCTTGGGTGCACAAGGAGCATACCGGCAGGTGCACCAGTCCCACACCTTGATAACTACACCATACACAGCAGTCAGATGAGCTCCCCTCCTAGCGTTATTCCACAGCCATGATAGTAAAAAAGCTGGCACCATAGCCAGGGGATCAGTCTCAGATAAATTCACTGCCAATGTTCGGTCTTCTCACATGCTGTGAAACACCTCACTCCTGAACAGAAATAGCACTTACTGCTACCCTATCCCAAAATGCTGCTCTTCTCTCAGCCAGTCATCCTTTTCAATTGTGCCATTTGCATAAAATTGACTAGGCATCTGCCATTTCCAAGATGGCACCAGGCTGAAATGACACGAAGCTGACCCCATGGGGAACACAGAAATGGTGCGGCAAAATTACAGTCAGGATCCCCAACTATGCTGCCAGGGCCCACCGGAGACAGGGTACAGTCCAACATCCCCCAAATCTCATACTGGATGAGCCCCCATATTTGTAAGTCCCCCTCCCCACCTATGTCTAGGGGCCTGATGGAAAAGCATGGGGAGGGGCACCCCACATAGCAGCAGTCCATCCAGCATAAAATTAGTGAAGATGACACATACCTGTAGATGATTCAATTGGGTTCAGGTTACCACTAGGCTTCTCACCAGCACACAGTGGTCTGGAGGGGGTAACATAACCTGATACTCCAAACCAAAGCTCCGGCTGTAAAAGGCATTGTTGTTAGCACGCAGCCCAAAATTCATAAGCAAATGGAGGCCACACTAAATTAAAAGCATAACAAAATGTATTTATTTAAAATGACTAATAGCAGCTCCCAGGAAATGGAGGCACAGCATGGAGACAGGCAACATAAACAGTGGCACAGGGCTGCAGCACTCACTTTTGGCCAAACTGTCTAGGGAGCTGGACTTCACTACAGCTGGGAGGCTCCAAGATTGAGGCAGCAACAACAACCCCATGGGCCGCAGGACCAACATCCAAACACTGCAGCCTACAAACAGCAGTTCAACTCCCCTTACCGCTCTCGACAAAATTCTCCCAAATGGTGTGCTCAACAGGTGGCAGCACTTACACACAAAATAAACTACTACCTGCAACTCAGGGCAATGAAGCCTGGGCCCTCAGCATCCCCGGACCTAGCATAAAACACGGGAGATCCGGGGGACTCACTGAGCTCTCTGTTTCTCTCCCCACAGGCTGTCCACTATGGACCGAGTGCCATACCAAGTAAAAGAGTAAGAGAGCTGCCACCACCTCTTAGTCCCACACCACGGGCTGCCACCACTGTGGCTCCACCATCCAAACTAGGCCTCACACCACAGGACTGGGCCCAAACTGCTCCAGTGCCACAGAGCACAGGTGTGCCCCTCTCCATTTCTCCTCTGGGCTGTAGCACCCACTAAGCAGACCCAGTCCCATGTAGCTGCAGAGCCCTATGCCACTCTTCCAGTTCCCAAGTGGAACATTGCTGCCAGTCACCAAGGCCCTGTTTCCTATGACTCCCTCCCTCCCACCAGCCTCCCTTGCATGCCAAAAACCAGTGAATAAATACCCCAGGGGACAGGACTAGCTCCACCCATCCCATGGGTGGGCAGCCCCAAGATGCAAAAATAGAAGAAGAGGGAGGAGAGGGACACTTTAGTAAGCACTCCCCGAAGGTGGTGCTTACATAAAAGAAACCCAATGGAAAGTGCCATGGCTGCCAATCTTATGCTTGTTAAAAACGAAAACAAATCTGAAATCCACCGTGTAGTAAATTCCATGCATTGCTCACCACTCCCCCACTCCCACTCCATCGCTCAGTTCCATCAATGAAAAAAATCAAGCTGCAGCACATTATATCAATTGAAATTGCTTAAAGATTTAAAAAGTAATTTTGTTCTGTGCTCATTTATTTGTTTATTTGGCTGTCATACAGCCAAGCAGAAACCAGCTGCTATACATTTCATTGACAAGAACTCATGACCAGCAGCTGCATGTTACAGTCTAAAATCCGTATAGTACCACACTTCGTGAATTGTGCTCTTAATGTATCTATTGACATGGGTTTGAGCAATAATATTAATTTCTGCAGCATTTATCTCACTATGTGCCCCCCATAATGCAAAAGAACCGCAATTTGTGTTCTATTGTTCAGAGTAGAGCAGCAGGTGAAAATCAAAGACAGTAACACAGACCCCACCCCTAAACAGAAATTCTATGAACATATCTGTGTTGTATTACTGAGATCTATATCATACAGCAGATTAATAAAATTAAAAAAAAATCAGATGTTTGTGTCGTGTTTTTTCTTTTTTTAGCAGTTTATTCAGCTTCTCGATCAGCTGTTCTCAGTGACTAATGAAGTGAGCATGCATCAGTTGAAAGTTATTTACCTTGTGCTTTGTCGAGATCAGATTTTTTCAGATAGTTTCCATTTGGTATCAGGTGTGAAAGACCACTCCATTCTTTCAAAGTGTATGCAATTGTTTTAAACAAAAAGGAGCACAGCAAGTGTTATTTTACAGTTTTAAATTCAGTACTCTGCCAATGAGCATATGCATTACTGTCAGTTCAGCTGCTTAACCGACATAAATGCTCATAATCATCCCCAAACTCCAGATCTCAAAACTTCTAAAATAACATTTGCACTGCTCATTTTACTGAAAGTATAGCATCCATGCTGACAACACCCATCTGTATGTGGAATACGGTCATACTACATATCACAGAAAAAAACTCAGGTCTCACCAAAACATGAGTTACCAAGTGACAGCTGATGCGCGTTCACATATTTTAGTTTGTTCAATGAACTGTGCATGCTTGTTGTGAAGCACTCATTTAGAAATGCTGAAAAATAGCATTACCACTCATTTTTAAATTGTAAACACTTTGTTTTTGCACATTAAAATGTTGACCTGTCTGGTGGCAGTCATGAATCCTGCTTGAGAAATTCACAACTGGCAGAGAATGCATTTTGTGTCCTGCTGTTAACGTACTCAGGTCCACACCTACAACACAGCAAAAGGCGGATGGACTATTTTACAATAAAATAGGCATTTTTTAAATAAAGTGTACTCCACTAATGAAAAAATTAGTTGTTTTTATTTCAGAAGTATAATAATAGCAATAAGGTATGTACAGTATAGGAGTTAGATTAACAGAGTTCCATGTGAAAACAGTGCCTACAAAACAGCAAGCGAATAACAGCCACAAGCAAAATGGAGAGCAGCCCTACAGCATACTCCAAAAACAATGAACAGCTGTAGAGACTTTTTCTGCAGGGGCTCTTCCCCCGCTCTCCCTGAAATTAAAATAACTAACAACAAGGGGAAGAGGCAATTCAGGAATGGGAAAAACCTTGGGAGGGGAGCTACTCACCAGGGGGATGCAAGTCAGGGAAGGGGAGAAAGTTGGGGAGGCAATCAAATACTCACTCTCTGGGGGGTGAAACAGAGAAGCATGGAGGGAGCAATAAAATATTCCAGTGCTGAAGGTGGAGTGGAACAGAGTCAGGAGGGCAGGCAGAACGGGAAAAAAAAATCTCCACAATCCAGTCTCAAACACAGGTCTGCTAGCCACACAGGCAGTGACTATAACCACTACACTATGCAGCCAGCCAACATGTGGTCAGCCAAACAACTATCTACATGTTTCAACAACAGACTCCCTATATTGCTGACTGCCAACACTCCAGCGCTAAACTTAACATGAGCTATTAATACAACCTAGCTCATTTAACATGCGTTATTTTCTACCCGCCCAAATTGACTCACTCAAATTGAATCGCTCTTTTCATGGAATACTGATTGACAGTCTGTTAATCACTCCCTTGAGGCAACATGGCACTCAGCTCTGCCTCATGCCACATTATGCCCAGAGGAGGTGATTAACAGAGTGCTAGTCTAACCCCTGTACATACATTTTTTCTTAAATGGTAAACTCTGAATTTCTTTTCAGTGACGCTGCTTTGTTTCCCTTAGCCTATGACATCAGTAAAGAAGTAACATCTGTGCTCAAGGCTTTCATGAGAATTCAAGCCTTGGTAAAAGTGTGTGGTTGTTTGTTGCTGCTTGATTTTATCTTCTATAGATTGCTCTGTCTAGCTCTGATGTATTCTCTCCCTGTCTAACTTGGGGTCATATTCTTGGCCCTGTTTCAGCATGTCTTGAAACTCTACTCTATATGTGAATTGTGGTCCGGTACAGTATATGGCATCCCTTTCAACCAGATTGTGCTTTCATATTTTACATTATCTTTGTAGCTAGTGGACATGTCATCTGGTAATACCCCCCAAGTTAATTCAGCCCCCCTCCACAGACAGTGTGTGTTGTGGCTGCCGGCAGTCATAGCATGAGGCAGCAACAATTATGTGCATTCTGTAAAGCGCTGTTACAATACACAACAGTGATCTGCTTTATAGTGATTAGAAAGAGAATGCCATTATCTGCTGACCACCCCCCCAAACACTCATTGATATGGCGAGCTCTGTGGCATTGAGGACTTGGAAGCCTGGGATTGGAGGAACACACAACGGGAGTTGAGGAGCTAGCATCTGAGTGAGTCAGAGACAGAGACAGTCTCAGACCCAGCTGTTAATCAATCCTTTTCCAACATTCCTGTCCTCGCTGACACCCACTCTCAGTCACTCCTCTTCTAGCTCAGGCTGGCTACTTTCCATGACACTCCCAGGTGTTCACTCTCTTATGAGTCCCAGCCTTTAAAACGCACATACAGGGAAACTGACAAATGATGCTAACAACCGGGCTAGTCGAGAGAACCAAACTAAAATTCTTTATTTCAAGACAGTTAATATGAAATGATGGGGGGGGGTTGCAGGAGAGAGCTGAAAAAGAAGTAATGAGACTTACAAATTTAGGGATTCTTACTTACTGGACTTAGTGGCTGTTTATTGAGGATACACTGCATGCAGATTTTAGTAGTTTTTCAGCCATGTGCCACCCCAACCCCACACCAAGAATCCCAAATCCAAAAGCACTAAGCTAACCTGCAGCCATCCATGTTTTGTGTTGTTCCAGTTTTGAAAACAACACTGTAGATGAGTGAATGATTGGCAATAACAACTCTAAGTGAAAAAACACAGTCTTTATTGACTTATTTATCTATTGGATTTTAGAAACACCATTTAGCAGAGCTCATTTACAAGCAATCTACATAAAAAAGTACAGTGCTACAAAAGGTATTGTTCAGACAAAATCAACAAAACATTGGATTACAGCAGAAAGTAGTAAATTCCTGACACATTGTACAGAGCTACAATAGTAATATTTGGACAAAATACACAGTACATTGGTTACAGCAACTTGTTGTACATTCTTGTCTGACAAAAGGCCACTTCACAGAAGCATTGCCAGGTTGGCAGGGAAGGAGGAGGGGAGAGAAATGAAGGTAGGGAGTGGGACTGTGTGGAGATGAAAGGAGGGTGGAAGGGAGAGGACTGAGTGCCAAAGACAGTGGAGTTTGAGATTGTTAAGTGCAGGTACAAATGGATTCCTCAGTGAAATAGTTTTTCAGGGCTGTTTTGATTTGGGTGGTGTAGATTATCCCCATGATAGAGGAAGGGAGCTCGTTTAGCCATAATGGGGATCTAAAGGACAAGGAGCGCATAGCCAGGTTAGTCTTTTGGAATGGATGTGAAAGGGTTTTTTAAGGGTGCTACAGGTGGCATGCTTGCTTTGGGCAGGAAGGAAGAAGGATCTAATGGTGGGGGAGGAGTGGCCATGGAGAGCTTTAATTCCCAGCATGCATGTCTGATATTTGATGCGCTGGTCCAGGGTAGCCATCCCTAATTGTTACACAGGTAGCAGGTGTGTGTCATTCTGTCAGCTCCCAGGACAAGCTGACATTCATTATTCAGTGCTACTCTTACCCTGTTTAGGGTAGAGTCAGCAGCAGCTGTATAGGCTACTAACCCGTAATCAATTATCGGGAGTATTGAAGATGTGACCACTAAACATCTAGCCTCTTCAGTCATAAGTGATTTGTGACAGTAACTGGCACCCATTTTTTATTTTCTGCTTTCACTGTCTGATCAACATGATGTACAAAGGAGAGGTTGTTGTCTAGGTATACACCTAGATATTTGAAGGTACTGACCTGCTCCAGGATAGAACCCGCCTGATTAATGATTGTAAGGTGGTGGAGCGCCTTCTTTTTTTGTGGACAGGAAATCAACATTGGCTTTGTTTTCTTGCAGTTTATGATTAACATGTTTTGTAGAAACCAGTGTTCCAAGGCAGTGAAGCTTCGCTGCAAATTAAGTGTGAGATCTTGCTGGCTTCTGCTGTTAGAGGAAACAATGGCGTCATCGGCATAGAGGAGTACATGAGAGTTTGGCAAGCCAGAGCAAGATCATTTATGAATAAACTGAACAGAAGGGGTCCAAGGATTAACCCTTGTGGTACCTCTACTGAGACATGACCTGTGTCAGAGGACTGTCAGATAATCTTTGAACCATGATACAGAGTCTTGGGAAAGCCCTAGGGTGGAGAGTTTATTAAGCAGAAGACTGTGATTAACAAGGTTGAAGGCCTATGTTAAATCTATGAAGATGGAGCCTACCAATTTGCTGTTGTCAAGGGCACCTTGTTCAAAGTTGTTGTATTCTAGTAATGCTAATATGGTACTATGCTGTTTTCTAAAGCCATGTTGTTGCTGGCATTGTATGCCATTTTGACTTAGGTAGGTTACCAGCTGATCAGTTACTATCTTCTCCAATGCTTTGGAGACTGCAGATAGTATAGAGATGGGGCGATAGTTGGAGATGACATCTTTATCATCCCCCCTTGTGTACCAGGATAACCAATGCTGTCTTCCAAATACTAGAGAACTGGGCAAACCATAGCAAGTGGTTAAAGAGCTTTGTTATTGGCACAATAAGTACATCCTGTGCGGAAGCGAGAAGCTTCATATCAATTGTGTCACTACTCATCTTTGTTTTCCCCAGTACCTTTCTGATGTGTTGGAGGGTGTCCAAAGTTGAGACCAATTTGAAATAGAAAGCTCAGCATGGTGGAGAGGGGGGCCACCTTGGGCTGGGCTGTGTGTGGGGTGGGAGGAAGCAAGTTATTAGAGTCCAGGGTGGATGGTATTTGACTGAGGTTGGTGAAAGTGGAACTAAAGATATTTGCAATTGCACTGGGATCTGTAACAATGGTGTTATTGTGGGTGATTAGGGTGTGTGCAGCCTTTTCCTCTTGTCCTAAGTGTTCCTTTAGGGGCCCCATAATTTTCTGCTGTTACCCCATAGGTGGGTCTGCTCCAGTTTGAAGTGGGCATCTTTGGCAGACCTTATCTCTCTTGTGCATTTATTTCTGGCTGCCTTATAGTTCTGTATGTCTTGTGGGGTGCTCATGGACTTTGCTTTGTATCATTGCACCCTTAAGGAGGTGTTTGCCACCCATCAGTATTACCATGGATCATTCATGAACAGCACAGATAGCCAGATCAGATGTAAAAACACAAGAACAAGACAGTTGATTGGGATGTATGAAGATCCCATATCTGCACTGCAAAGCAAGATTGTGCTTTCTTTTGTTTTTCAACTATATAATTAAATATACAGAAGAATAGCAAATGATAGGGATATAAGGAAAAATCAAGCAGCAGTGAACATCCATGCACTTTTACCAAGACTTTGATTCTTGTGTTAGCCTTGAGCACAGATGGCACTCCTTCAATGGCATAACAGGCTAAGTAAAACAGAGCCACATCACTGAAAAGAAACATTGGGCAGATTTAATTCAGGTAAACATGTGGTAGCATGAAATTCACGTTTGTTAAAAAACACAACAGCAGACTTTATTTATGGTCAGAGTTAAGATTTTAATGTGCAGGCTGTAATAAAAGTATGAAAAATAAGAACAGTATTTTTACGTTTGACAATGATCTTCACAAACTGCAATTTTGGAGTGGGTTTGAATATTATCACCCATAGAGTTTATCAGGGTGGCAATAAAAAAGACCTCAACAGAAAAAAGTAGGTAAAAATATTAAAAAACCAAAAAGTTATGAACTAAAGAAAAAAACTCAATTGAAATGAATGGGCTTACACTTCCCAGTCTCTTCATTTTTTTTTCCTTTAGTTGGTAATTTTTTTCCTTTTTAGTATTTTTTCTGTCAAGGTCTTTTGTACTCCCACTCTGATGAACGCTATGGGCATCAATGTTCAAATCCACCCCAAAATGGGTGTTTGTGGAGTATGCTAGCAGTTCAACAATGGAACAAATCAGGATCCCATTGCAAACAACTTATTACATCCCATCTCGTCTACTTTGGGTTACTATATAGTACAAATGTGTACAAGCAGGAGCTGGTACAATAGCAGTGCAAGCAATACATATCTAATCAATAATGCATGACAGGGTGTATGTTGCAGTGTAATAAAATCACTCCTCAGGTGAGTTTAAGCATGAGGCAAAGCTGAGTGCTTCCACCACCAGAGGAGTGATGTTACTACACATTAGATAATGGGTAAAACAAAACTAGCGTTCTGATTGGCTGAAACCGCCTGGCATCTGGGCTGTTATTTCTTAACAACAGCCCTGTTAAAAACAAATACCACTTTCAAGTGTCCCATCTCTTACATTATCCTTGGGCACCTGAAGTTTACAAACCGTCAGTCGCCATTTTTCACATTCGCTTACCGAGATACTTGTGACCCCTGCTCTCCCAAAACCCAGTGTATTTTTTTATTCCTGCAATACACCATTGCTACAGTAAACCTATCAAACCAAAAAAGAAAGCATTCTTACTGGCAAAAAAAGACAGTTTCAGTCATACCAAAGCGCCATGCTGTAAGACAGATACTCACATCCACAGTCCTATCAAAGCTGGCTGATGTAGTATGATAAGGCAGATGGCAGCACTTCTCGTATACATGCTACAGAACTGCCGGCGACGCTCCTCGACCCAATTCTGACAAAACCTTTGAAAATGAAAGCTTTAAAAATAAATACTTTCACGTTGTTGCACTCGCTCGTTCCATCTCCGAAGCTCTACGTGTGTGTGTGTGTTTAGAGGCGGGGAGGTGACACTATAACAACCAGCAACCAAAACTTAAAAGTACAGGTGCTCTACTAAGACAAAAATCCCTAGCAAAAAAAGGCATTAAAATGCAGGTAAAGGAACTATTTTATCACACAAATACATGAAATGCTCAGATTCTGAACATTTAAAGAAAATTACTTTTTTTCAAATATTTAAAACACAGTCACCCATTTTCCATTATCTAAGTGTAATAATACCCTCCAGGGTGGGCATTATGGGATATAACGGACCTTCCTGGACTATAAGGCCCTCCACCTGTGGCGTCGGGCCTCATTACGCCCCTGTGCGGTCCATTATATCCCAATAATGCCCACCCTGTTGGGTATTATTACTTACATAACACACACCCTTGAGTGCCTTATTACTATTATAGAATAGCACATTTTGAAATAATAATAAAGAGTTTTGAAAAGTTATTTTTTATGACATTTTTATTCTTTCTTTGTTTGGGAGGCATATGTTGCAAATATAAGAAAAAGTAGTCCAGTAGGTAGTGCTGGTGCTTCATGCTCTCCTCCCCGCCAATCTTTCTGTCATTCTGTGCGTCTCTCACTTTGTGTGTGTCTCTCCCCCCCCCACCTCCCCAGTGGCAACACACTTTCATTGAGCCAGTTTTGCTGCATGCTTTTAAAGCATTTTAAATCTTGATCTCTGGGGGAATGAGCGGTGCTGAGGACTGAGCATGTGCACGCTGATGCAGCCACAAACACTGAAGAAAGTAGAAGCTCCAAAAGATTTGCCACTGCTTGTCCCACTCCTCTGTTTTCCAGGACACAAGCTGAATTTAATATTCTTGTCAACATTTTGTCTTATTATGGCACTGATACTGAAGTGGACAACAAGCTAGGGGCATTTAAATAGAGTGGCTTCAGTGAAACACATGACCGGCAGTTACAGTCAGCATGGTTCAGTGAAGCTGCATGCTTTGGGGAAAAAATGGGCATGAAAATTAAATACTCTTGTATCCTGAAGTATTGTATTTGCTGTGGCTGTCTCAATTTGT
Organism: Neoceratodus forsteri; assembly: GCA_016271365.2. Taxonomy (NCBI): domain Eukaryota; kingdom Metazoa; phylum Chordata; order Ceratodontiformes; family Ceratodontidae; genus Neoceratodus; species Neoceratodus forsteri. Next base: position 648,793,894 of record CM057450.1, on the reverse strand, counting down.
TGGTGTAATTGCTGTTTTGGGGGTGATCCGGGGTGGCGGCTAAAGTCCTTTACAGCAGCTGACTGGAGCAGCGGTAACCTGTGGATAGGAGGCATGATATCGTGTTCTGTCAAGTGGTCATGTGTGTGCCTTGACTTCATACAGTGATGTTGTTGTTCAATAATATCACTCTCCCAGGCACACACTGATCAATCAGGATATGAGAAATGTTCTTGCCATTGTATAATCGGCATTGACAAATGCTTGTTTATGATACTGTTTTTGTATCCATGCATACAGTGGGGCCAGCCAGGATGCAGGGCAGTAATGCTGCAGTGCATCACAAAATGCTGCAGTATGCCACAAGGCACAGTGTAACTCAATATCAGTTAAGCCCTTTTCTCATGCAGTATTTTGTGACATCATTTACTGCAAGTTATTGCATTGCATCATGGTTAAAGCCAATGCATTTTATAACAACAGGACATGCAAAGGAGTCACCTGTGATTCATTATTTATCTACAAAACAGCCATTTCACCCCATGGATCATCACAACAGCTATAAGCAAAAAGCAACAAAACTAAACTGAAATAGCTCTTCTGTAGTTGCATAGTGTATTAGCTTTTGTTTACCAGGTAAGCACAATAGACAAGGAATGCCTATTTTCAGGTATGACCTGGGAGATTCCAAGATCATGGTTTACAAAACAGTGTAGGGGAATACAACAATGTGAAATACAAGCAATGAGCAGGGTGATACAAATAAACAGGTACAGGATGAACAGATAAGCATATACATTAAGGGTTAAGAACAAGCAAACAATAGTTACATTTCATGGAAATAATAGAGGCCCAATTTGTCCTATGTTAAGGATGGTAAGTGTCAAGGTGAAGGGCATGCAGGGTAAATAATTCCCCTTACTAGAGCTCAGAGGGGGTAGGGGACTAGGGATGTGGAGAGTGTACACCAGGGTCCAAACATAGAAACATAGAAGTTGACCGCAGATAAGGACCACAAGGCCCATCCAGTCTGCCCATTTCTTTTTCTACATTATGAATGTGCCATAGGACTTTGCTCTGTCAATGGCATATCTAGTCACACTCATCTGTATTGCTCCCTTATGCCTGTCCCATGCCCGATTGAAGCCCTGTACTTTATTCATATCCACCACTTCCTGAGGTAGGCCATTCCATGCATCCACCACCCTTTCTGATAAAAAGAACTTCCTCACATTATCCCTCAATTGGCCTCCCTCTAATCTCATGCTGTGTCCTCTTGCCCTGCTATTTTTCTTATATTGAAACATGTTAGACTCTTTCACCTTGTTAATGCCCTTAAGGTGTTTGAATGTTTCGATCATATCACCTCTCTCCCTCCTTTGCTCTAGGGTATACATATTGAGTTCAGTTAATCTGTCTTCATATGTTTTCTGATGCAGTCACTGCACCATTTTGGTTGCCCTTCTCTGGAATGCCTCAATTTGGTTAATGTTCTTGTGAAGGTGTGGCCTTTAGTACTGCACGCAGTACTCCAGATGGGGCCTAACCAGTGTCTTGTAAAGAGGGATTACCTCCCTCTTACGACTTGTGATACCCCTACTAATACAACCCAACATCCCCCTAGCCTTACCTTGCAGGGGTAGGGGATATCAAGCAGCCTTGGAACAGTATAGTGTGCTGTAACTTTTGTGGCTGAGTGGGATGAGGGAGAGGGGAAGTGAGAGATTGGCATATACAGTTTAACATTTTTGTTGGGCTACTTTGAGCCGGGCTGTTGTGGTAAGATGACAGCCCAGCTGAAAGTATCTCTTGGCCAATAAGGAGTTAGCATCCAATTTCATAATTTAGTATAACATTGTTTTTGTGTCCATGCATATTGTATAAACACACATTCACTGTTTTAACAATTTTTTTCTATCTGTTCCCTTTCTAGAGCTACAACAATGTTCCTAATTATAACATCTCAACGCAGTATCATTTTTAAAAGCAGCTCTGCAAAAGAGGTTTACATAAGTAAAAAGGGGAAATTCAAATACTGCATATAAAGTACTCATTGCCTTACTGGCATCTGCAAAACACATAGTAGTTCATAGAACTACCTCGCTGAATAACCATACAAACTGCCTAATCTATCAATACAAAAACCAAAAATGCCCTGGAAAGGGCAAACAGTGTCTAACCATCCATTGCACCTGATAACATGTTTGCAATTTCTATTTATAGCTGAAGCAAGGGAAAGCACTGGATGTCCATCTACATGTACCTGAAAAAAATATTTATTCTGCACTGCCTGTTAATAAAAGTATGTGTCTTTGCTGTTGGTGACATTAGCAACAATAACTTGATTAGTATTTCAGCACCTAGCTGTAACAGAAAAAAATAACCAAAATATTAACAATTTTTGGTTTTAAAGCAGCAGTGCAATGAAAAAATGTTGTTCCAAAACATCTAGTTTCAGCTACAGTTAAGAAAAATATTAGCATACCTGTCAGATGTACTTGTCTAGTTATGTCCTATGCTGTGCACCATAAGTCTTTTTTACTTTATCGTTCTTAACCTTTGCCTGGTCCACAATGCTATTTCTATGCAAAATGTGGTAGCCACCTTTTTTTCTTGAGAAACAAATGTAATTGAAACATGTATAAAATACTCAAATGTTGGTGGAATTAGAAAATTGTACCACCACATAAAACTGAAAGATGCCGGGAATCTTTTATAGTGAGAAAAGTTAGGGTCAAATTTTTTACCCAATTTTGTTGCATTGCTGCTTTAATATTTCTTGTATGCAGAGTCACTTCTTCTCTGTGTTCTTGTTATTCTGTTACCAGTCAATGAAACCAAACAGAATGTCCCAAACCACAGTTTGCAATCAATTTTCAACTGTTCCACTTTAGTGATGGTTCTAATTAAATGAAATGTTGCAATTTTTCTAAATGTGTAACTACTTTGAAAATAGAACTTCAAATTACATTGCAATACATTAGCAGTTTTATACAGATATTCTACTGTGATTTACTTTGCTGTGAGAAGCTTAATCTGTGAAAACATCTGTGTACTGCATGTTACAATACTTCCATTTAAATGCACTGTATTGTCTTTCTTGAGAATAAAGCTATCAACTAATTTGTTTCATATTTTATGACCTACCTCAATGTCTTCTTTTTTCTTGATGTAGTACAGCCTATATAGCAGTGTATTAAACCATAAAAATGCCCAAATAAACCCACAAAACAGCAAATTTCTCAAAATCTGTTCCCACTTCTCTAGAGATAGTATCCAAATGTTGGATCCTTCTTGACTCACAACTGTCACAATATATCCAGTATTATACAATGGCAAGAAAGAATCCTGGATTCTGATTGGTCAGTTGACTGTCACAGCAGGGATATTATCCTGGCATAACATCCCTGCTGATTGTTTGGATGATAGGGATGAGCATCAGCATGATGATCTCTTCTTTCTCTTAAGAAACAAAAATATGTTTACACACTAATAAAAACATTCTTTAAAATTATTTTTTATTATAAAACAACAGGCCATTGTATAATAGGAATAATGCCCTCCAGGGTGGGAGTTATTCTGGGATAACATCCCTTCTCGGGTGTTGGACGCCCTCGGCCGGTGGCCTCAGGCCCAACCACCCGAGGTGGGATGTTATCACAGCATAACTCCCACCCTGTCAGGCATTATTCCTTTATTCACATGTGAAGGGAATCAACCAAATGGTGAGCTCAAAATGAAAAACCTAAAATAAAAGAGTCTTAAACTACAAAATAAAAAAATTACATCCACAGGACAGCAATTGATGATTACTCCATACCCAAGATGATTGCAATACAGAAATCCATCAATGTCCCATGAGGTAATCCTTCCATCTGCCACAACGTAGTCCAAAATTGATGACAAAAGCATCCAAGAAGCAAAACCAAACATCTGTGCTGCCTCTCCTTGATGGCCTTGAAACTTCTGATGCTTCCTTCCTCCTGAGCAACCATAGTGTCACTCTATCAGTCGAAGTCTGGTCCTTCTAGGTCTCCTCCTCACAAAGTCTCAACTACTCCTACCGAGGCCTTCATGCTTACTGGCACACTCCACTGAGACCACATGTCCATACCATAACAGACAGCCCGGCTGTCTAATCTTGTTCATGTGCACAAACACCACTAAACCCCCTAACTTACTGATTGGACTAATAACAAGTATTTTCATGTGCTAAGAGGCTCAATCAGATAACTGTACACCCATTCATTCATTGTTCCATCATCACAACAGTCACTATACGGCAGAAGAAAGCTGAGAAACAAAGTGTCCCACAAATGACATAAAAAAATAAAACTCATGGGCCAGATATTCAAAACTTTGCACTGAACACAAACTGTTTGCATCGGGATTGCCCTCTGTTTGCAAGGGTCCCCTATATTTAAAAGGCCAAATAGCCTGGGTAAACTGGAATAGTGCTGCACAAAGCAATGATGTATGCACTGGGCAAAGAGAGGGGTCATGTACATGAATACATTTGTTATGCTATATTTTCCATGTTAGTGCCATGCAAAGTGAGTTTGCGCAACACATATAGCGACACAAGTTATTGCCAAGAAGAAGGTAGTTTTACCTCTGGGCAAAACAAGGATGGGGAGCTGTGGACACAGCAGCAACAGTCAACAGGGATGTGTGCAACAACAGCACCATGGTGCACCTGATGACTGCAGTTATTGGGCAGGAAGAGAGGGCAGAAGACCACCCTTGGCCACTCCATATGCCAAGGAAGAGAAATGCTGCAAACCGATGGTACTGACCACGAGTCCTAGCACAGTACCCTGGTAGTGCCCATGACACCTTCATCTGGCACCAGTCACAACTCTGCCAGGCAGTTGAGGATGACACCTGTTATGTTCAAAGGAGTCATAAAAAGACTCTTTTGAAATGATGGGGTCAAAATGTGAAAAAAAAATTATGAAGTTACGTTGTTTGCAGGGATGTCTGTTTGCCCAGTGTGGACCACATTGCCATCCCATGACCTGAGTTCGGGTGCGAGCTTAGTGAGCCAGTTTAATGGGCAAAGGCTGGGGGGGGGCTGCAGTGTGCAGCACCAGCCTCAACCTGAGGATGGATGGAGTAGTGTTCTGGCGCACATACAGTACCTTGTGGTAGGTCGGGGAGCCAGCCTGATGGATCAGGATGATCTGCAGTATTCGATTTATTTAATTTTCCACAGGTACCTTTGGGACCTGTGCAAATGAGAATATGATTAAAAAGTCATTTAAAATAATTAAATACAATGAGATTAAGAACAAATTTTATACATTGTGTAAGAAGTATCTTGCACAGTGTATAAAATGTGTTCTTAATCTCAGTGTATTCAATTCATTAAAAATAAATACAATAAGATTAAGAACACATTTTATACATTGTGCAAGAAATTTCTTGAAGAGCGTATAAAAGTTGTTCTCAATCTCATTGTATTTCATTATTTTAAATGGCTTTTTTAGTATCCCAAAAGGTTGCCCAGGAAAAATCCTAGGGAAAATAAACCTAGCTCCTCTGCAATCCAGACAGTAAACCCCCTGTTTTGCTAGAGATTATTACTGAATTTCCATATATAGTAACATAGTATAGGATGGCAGATAAGGACCGCTAGGCCCACTGAATCTGCCCATATTCCTTGCCTGCATCAGTGGTCGCTAACCCTACTTGGTCATTGGCTTTAGCCTTTCCAGACCAATTCTAGTGTTCCCCTTTGCCTATTCCATGCATGTCTGAATCCCTCAACTGGGTTAGTGCCCACTACTTCCTGGGGTAGGCTAGTCCATGCATCTACCACCCTTTCTGTGAAGAAAACCTTCCTCACATTCCCCTTTATCCTGCCTCCTCCAATCTCATGTCATGCCCCCTCGTCCTTTTAAACCTCCTATACTGAAAGATGTTGCCCACTTGCACTTTGATTATGCCCTTAAGATACTTGAAGAGTTCTATCATATCTCCCCATTCCCACCTCTCTTCCAGTGTATACATGTTGAGGTCTTTTAATCTCTCCTCACATGTCTCCTGGTGCCCTGCACCACCTTTGTTGCCCTTTCCCTGTCTATGTCCTTATAAAAATACAGCCTCCAGAACTGTACACCATATTCCAGATGAAGTCTCACCAGTGTTTTGTACAGTGGCATCACCACCTCCCTTCTTCTACTAGTGATACCCCTTCCTATGCATCCCAACATGCCACTGACCCTCCCCACAGCCTTGGTACACTGTTTGGACTCCTTTAGGTAATCTGAAATGATTATCCCTAAATCCCTTTCCTTCCTGGTAACCATCAGCAACTCCACTCTCATCCTGAAGCTCTCTGCAGGGTTTCTGTGCTCCAGATGCATGATTTCGCACATTAAATTTAATTGCCATAAATTGGACCAATTTTCCAGCTTTCCAAGTTCCCTCCTCATTTTCTCGAATGCCCCCCCCCCCAGAGTGTCTACCCTGTTACAGATCTTGGTGTCATCTGCAAATAGACAAACCTTCCCCTACAGCACTTCAGCAATGTCACTAATGTTAACATTAAAAAGGTCTGCTCCCAGGACTGATGCTTGAGGCACCCCACTGGTTATCCCCCTTTCCTTGGATTGGATCCCATTAACCACCACCCTCTGCTTTCTGTCCCCAATCAATTTCTAAGCCAGTTCTTCACTTTGTGGCCCACCCCAGGCTACTCAGCTTGTTAGCCAGTCTTCTGTGTGGAATTATGTCAAAGGACTTGCTGAAATCTAATTCACCTCCTTCGTCACCCAGTCAAAAAAGTCTCAAATTTGCTTGACATTACCTTCCAGCTGTGAATCCATGCCACCTCAGATCCTGAGCTCTGCTGGATTCTGAGTGTTCCATAATCCTTTCCTTAAGCAGTGCCTCCATAATCTTGCCTACTACTGAGGTGAGGCTGACCAGCCTATAGTTTCCTGCTTCCTCCCTGTTTCCACTCTTGTGAAGATGGACTACATGTGCTGTCTTCCAGTCGTTCCCTGGAACCACTCCTGTACTCAGTGACACACTAAACAGGGCTGCCAGCTAATTTACAGATGACCTACAGTATTGTTCAAAATCACAATAGTGCTTATTCCTGCATAACAAACCTCTGTCACTAATTCATGGAACAACTCAGTACAGTCAAGCTGACTATAGGAGGTGACAATGAGAAAAAAGCTGAAATCCTGAGCTATGGGATGGAGAGTATGCCACGCATCCATTAGCCCCAATCCATCAATGGTAACATGGAGGAACCAGCCCACATGCAAGGAAGGTGTATCATACCCTGAATTTCTGTCTAATGCAATATCTGTCATCATATTAAAGTCTCGCTCCAGAAGGATTTTCCAGGACAAAATTGCAGCACCCCTCCAAGCTTAGAGAAAAATTAGGAATCTGGTCTGAATGGGCCATAGACACTGCCCACTGCAACCATGTCCCATTGCAACAAACTTTCCACAGAAATATTGCAACTCTCTGAGGGATTAGTAAAATTAGCAAGAGAGAAGGGACATCAACTGCAGCACACAACTACTACTCCCCAGCTATTTGATGTAGAGGGGTTTTGAAACACTTTATTAACCTATATACCCTGCAATTGATAAAACTCCTTAGGATCCAAGTGGGTCTCGTGTAGGAGAGCTATGTCACACCCAGTCCTGGCATCTAATGCATGAAGTGTGCAGGAAAAACTGCTGGGTCACTAGGGGCCATAATGATAAAAAGATGCAAGGACTACTACTGTGGAAGTCCATTTTTCCTTCATAGTGTGGAATTTGCCTTTTTATTATTTTCCATTTTTCAATATAGGTCAAAACACTGGCACACATGTGAAAATTCTATAGGGAATTGATGGACAAAGGAACTAAGGATTGTGATGCCCTCTTAAAGTCATGGTAGGAAGAAACAAACATGGAGTAAGGGCTCTGTTTTGAGACCCTGTGAGACCCCCGTCACTTTTTTGCTGGGTCTGAGACCCCCCCCAAAACCTGACCCATTTTAAGCCCTGGTCACACCCTAGTCCACCAAGATGAGAGAGGAGAACTTTCCTTCTTTTAAGTGGGCAATAAAGTCTGTTCACGTTTGAAGTAACAATGTCCAACTAAAAAGCTGATGACACATACTTGGGTTGTTGGGGGTCAGCAGGGGCAGGAGAGGATTGAAATCCTGCGGGCAGGTGCGGGAGTGCATCCACCGTGCGCTGGATGTCATTGCACAGCCACGCCTCCAGGAACAAGGAAAAAGGACCCTGGCACCGAGACAGGTGAAGGTGGGTCCAGTAGTCATCCCCCACTCCCTCAGCCAGATCCATCCCCAGATATCCATGTCTTCTCCACTCATCTGGATTCCAGATAGAGCAGCGGAGGAGTTAGGGCAGTCCCACCCCAGGGGGCTCAGAGCCAGGTGGTGGGGTGGTCAGTGGAAGTGAAGGGGCACTCCCAGGAGTGGATGCCAGATTGAGGAGGCCCTCAGGTTGGGATGGATATGGTCGCACAGAGAGACCTCACTAGAAAGAAGTCTATGGGGCCAGTGCGTAGTTGCATAAATAGAGTTCACAAAAAAAAAAGCTGATGGCACAGTATTCGAAAACAGGGACTGACAAGACTCAACAGGATCAGACCTCGAACACTGAACCCCCTAGAGTATAAAGGAGACACCCACCCTTGAAAAATGAGCTGGCAAATAATCCATGCACATTATGAAGTAAGAGCTGGTACTAATAAAGTCAGTAGGAAACCAGTCTTCAGCAATATAACCTACAATTAATAGTTGGACTCTCCCAGCAGACCCTCACACCCACCGTACCAAACTGGAATTGGGACATGAGCTACTGTCCATACAGGCTTCTTGAGAAACTCGTGTCAGAACCGAATCTGTTAATACTCCAACACATTTAGTAAAACTGCTAAGTGACAAACAATGACATGATTGACCTCCAGCTGATAAACATCCCAGCCCCCAATCCCTAATGGTACAGCCTACCTGGGGGCTGGCAATAAATTAGCTGAACTCTAATTAGTCATAAAGAAGCCTTGCTAAACCTGAGGGATTGGGAGAAAAAATGAGAAGAGAGAAGGAGAGAGCATAGGGATGCATGCCTAAAAAAGAAAAAGCAGGCATCCCGCAATCCAGCAGCCAACCCGATAGTTACAAGGCAGACCATAATGGAGGGTTGGGAGGAAACATAGAGAATGAAATATATGGACCCCCAGGCCCAGAACATCCCAGCTAGCTCCAGTTAGACATTGTGGGATCACAACAATCACAAAGTTAAACCAGAACAGTTACATTTATGCACCTGCCATTCCCCACCCCTTAATACAAACAATAAAGGGCAACAAATGAATGTCCATCTAATAATCCTATTTCTTGTGAGTAGCTGAGCCACCCGGGAGATTAGGAGCAGATAACTGTCCAGTATCATCCCCGACTTGATGTTCGTCACTGTAGTGTTACACGAGGTCCCTGCACCCTAATTGATACCCTCAGGGGTACACCGTAGACAGCTAATGTTTAGGCATAGGCTATACTAATACATAGGGCTTAGGACATCTACCATATAAGAGTAGATGTCAGGATATGAATACATATTATTGTAACTCACTTTGCTTGCTAATGCACACACATTATACCATGTATTTTCTGTCTATTTCTTACTTGTCAGATGCCAAGATACCTGTCCTTGAAATAATTATAATGTGTAAGACAACATTGCCATCTTCGATGATGGACACCACTTCACCTTGTTATGTAAGACTTTGTATAAGAACGTCTTTGTTCTAAAACTGATGACTTTACAAAATTATATAATGTTATCTTGGACCGTGGAGCCACCTCTAATTTAGCCAATAGGGCTCATCTCTGTAACTAGAAATGTTTCTATCTTTCAGTAATCATAGTAATTATCATAGGTATATAATGTTATGCACAGGTTTTACACCTCGGAGACCCGAGAGATCCCAAGAGACTACAAAGAAACCTCGAGGTGTAGGGAACGCTTAGCATTGGCTCCCGGTTCGTATTGGTAAGAACTGCTTAGGACAACTGTGATTCATCCCTATTTGTATTAATAAACTTGTATATTACTTGAATGCAACTTGTTTGTGATTATTTGCATCTTCAATATTGCCAAGAACCTGAAAGTGAGGTTTAGATCTCTTACAATTGGTGACCACGTGCAGGCGATATTGGGTGTTGTAAATTTTCACTTGTTGCTACAAATTTCCCTTTTCCCACGGAACTGCAGGTGTACATTTCCATATCACCTCTCCCATCTTTTCTACCAGTTTGTGGACACTTGCAAGGTCTGGCTGACTTTTCGGGTGTGGTCGATGCCATCTCGACCCACTCCATAGCAGCTTTGAATTGCAAGCCTACAACTTTTACAGTAGCCCGGCTGTGTTTAAAGCACCTGTGTTGTGGATCGATTCGCAACACATGGTCTTTTCCACAGTTTGAATTTTTCGTTCCCTCCCACGTAAATGGCCACCGTATCAGATATCTGTGCAGAACTGAGACTTAATGTCTCAAACTTTCTTACCTCCCATGGAGGATGGGCTGACTTCGTGCGGGACGCAAGTCAATCCGAAAATCCTATACTGAGGATTTCAACCCAGTACAGGCGCGACAGTCAACCAATAGGCGTTGTGCTAAAGGGTTGATGGTCGCTGCTCTCTACACTGCCTTGGAAGCCTCCGAAGCGAGGTTTCGAACCCTTGATCTGCAGATCGCATCTCTTAAGCAGGAGATGGGTCTGCAGGAAACAGAATGTGTATGAATACAGCAGAACTTGGAGGCTGAGCTCCAATCTCTGCGTAATTAAAAGGATTCATTATTGCGTCATTCTGCACAGGCTGGTGAACAAGAAATGTGTAGTTTGAAAACTGAGTGTGAAAGTTTAAGACAGGATAAGAGTCAGGTGGTACAAATGAATGATTTGTTGAGTGCAGCGAATGCACAGTTGAGTGATGAGATGGGTGAACTGCAGGGCAGATCAACCAGGTATGTAATGATTTAGAAATAGCTTATAGGGACAATGAATTGGCCCCTGCGTACCGTGTTTTGCAGAAACAGAAACAGGATCAGGTTGATATGGATGTTGCAAGTGTGAGTCATGATGAATGTAGAGCTAAGATGGATAAACTGCGCCATCAGCGAGAGGTTTTGACTGGCCATGTTAGGGCAATGGGAGGCGTAGCCCCTGCCTTTCATTCGTCATTGGAGGGGGAGCCATCCGACGACGATATATCGCAGTACAACACCCAGTCACGCCCTTACTATGGCCCAGATACCCCACCCAGCCATCCACAGCATGGCGGGTCCCCGCCTACTACTCCCCAGGTCACACGTAGACGACATTGTGATGCTCATCATGGTAAACGCCATCATGGCGGCGCCCATGATGGGGGGGAGCAGGCCCAAACCTGGTCCCGACGTGCTCCGGTAGCCGTTATTAGTGTGGAAGATAGGCAAGAGATTGAAACCATGATTGATAGGGCACTAGAAAGTGTTCCTCTTCCTGAAAGAAGTATGAAAGCCATTAAAAGTCAGATTCGACAAATTTTCAAGAGGCTGGCACTCAGGAAGGTGTTGTTATATGACGGCTGAAGCTGCAGCCAGCGCAGCATTGGATGGTGCGTGAGATGCGCTGCCCTTGCCTGATCAACCACCAACTAATCCCCTGCAAATGGCCTACTGTGTTCAGCAAATTGCTGACAGCATTGGTCGGATGAACCCGTTCGACAATCTCAGCTGCCATTTGGAAAAGGTGCGCTCCAAGTGCGAGATGCTTAGTCTCGCTGCAGAATACCAGGTCCAAATACTACGCCAGACCATCGATCCTGGTTTATGGGCAAAACTCCCTGAAGTAGTTCGCCAAGATGGGAACACTACCTTTGACGAAGTCGCAGCTGAACTCATCTCCGCTCATAGCCCTGGTGTGGTTGGAGTAATGCTAGCATACCCCGTGAAGCAAAATGCGAAAGAAAGTCCAGCGACGTACCACCAGAGACTCTGGATGGCCTATCGAGCAGGGAAACATCTGGCACAAGAAGCCGCGGATGTAGATCTTATTGAATATAAGACTCTGTTCCTTAGAAACATGATACCAGCTGTGAGAGAGAAAGTAGAGCCAACCACATACCCAAATACAGATAGGTTTGCCGATATCCTTCGGAAAACCGAGACAGTGTACCAGTTGTACATCTGTGATTTGGGTTCCGGTTCCAAAAAAGTTGCCACTGTGGAACCCGCTTCTGGGACCACGACACACTACACAGTGGAAAGACAGGCCCAGCAACAACAGGCCAAGCCTCCATCGGCCCCTCCAGCTAGTACCCAACAAAACCCCCAACAACAACAAACAGCAGCAGTGGGGTGGGAACCGGAATTGGCATAAAAACAAAAAGTACAAAGGCTAAGAGAAGCCATTACAAAGATTGGGTCCCTCATATAAACAGATAGCTGAAGAAAACCGAAAATTTCGGGAGCTCCTGGGGCAAGTACATTCTGTAGCGGATGACGTTCCCGCACAAACACTTGCAGCAGTACAACTGGCGATCCATGACATTACTGGCCATGGAGACTCCGGAGGTGTGGGTGCGCAGACCCACAGCCTGAACCCGGAAGCCCCGCCTTACATTGCATCAGTGCAACATGGTGAAGTCATCCATGCAAGCCAAGCCCAACCTCTGCATGCCTCCAGCAATACGGATTGACAGTTACAGGCCCCAGTCTGCATTGTAAACAAGCTGGTCTTGGATACAAACGGAAGGCCCTGCACCGAGGCGCGAGGTGGGGCCGCCAATTAATGTCTTGTTAGATAAAGTGCAGCTGTCTGTGTTACAAATGACCACCCTGAAGCGTCTCCATGGTCTACGGACAGAAGACCAATATGTCTGGAGTTGATGGTGCTAGGTTCACGCATACCGCTCTCTGCCTTTACCGGTAGAACTGGGCCATCTGAAGGCCTCACATGCTTTCCAGCTGATGGTGTTGCACGATCACCCTAGCATCATTGGGATTGACTTTCTTGCACCACATGGCTGTGTGGTGGATCTGGCAAACATGCTGTTGATACAAATCCAGGGTCAATACCATACCATCTTAATTCCTGACTCACATGCTGTGGCAACAATATCCATCAACAACAAAGAGTATGACGTCATAGATTTATTCAAGAATCATGAACTTTTCCCAAAACTTCTACCTATTCTGCAATGACATTTGGAAGCGTTTGCAGTTAACAAACACGATTGTGGCAGAATGCATACTGTTATTGAGGTGCCAGGCCCGGCACACGAGAGACAAAGGCAATATCCATTTCCCTCTGAAGCCTTACCTTCTCTTCGAGAAACAATCAAGTCACTCCTCAAACAAGGAGTAATCAGAACCTGTGTCTCCACTGTCAACTCTCCTGTTTGGCCGGTGAAGAAACCCACAGGTACCTGGAGACTTACTATTGACTACAGGAAACTGAATCAAGTCACTCCCAGTTGTTCCCCAACCGTAGCGTCTGCACCAGATGTGCTTGACTTTTAACACCAGATCAGAAATGGTTCAGTGCTCTGGATATCTCCAATGGTTTCTGGTCATTACCATTGGCCCTCAAGAGTCAATATAAGTTTGCCTTCACTTTTGAAGGGCGACAATATACGTGGACTTGCTTGCCACAGGGGTTCCATGACAGCCCATCCCTCTTTCGTCTCCATATGATGGATGTCTTACAAGGTTTCTCAACCCCCCAATGTCTCTTACAGTATGTAGATGACCTGGTGTTGGCTACTGCCACACAGGAACAACATCTGGATCTCTTGGATGAACTATTAACTCTTATTCAAAGAGCAGGCTTGAAGTGTAATCCTGCAAAAGCACAACTATGTCAGAAAGAAGTGCTCTTTCTGGGTTTGAAGATAACAGATCAAGGTCGGAGTCCCACTTGGAAGAAGATTCAAGGGTTGCAAGACTTGCCATTACCTACCAGTGTGGCAACTCTTAGAAGGTTTCTAGGTATGGTAAACTACTCCAGAGATTTCATTTGTGATTTTGCACAGAAAGCCGCTCCACTGTACGATTTACTCAAAAAGAACGTTCTGTGGAATTGGGGCCCTGTCCATACCCAGGCTGTGACGTTACTGAAGCAGGCCTTGGCCTCTGCCCCAGCACTGGAAAACCCCAATCCAACATTACCATTCCACCTAGAGTGTGCCACCTCTGACATTGCTATGTCAGCAGTGTTGGCCCAAAAGGTACATGGCTCTTTGAGACCAATTGCATATGCATTGCAGCTCTTGACCCCAGTAGAACAGAGGTACGGCCTTTGTGAAAGGAATCTTCTGGCCACCTATTGGGTGGTCAAGCACTTCCTGTATATCATTGGGTACTCTCCACTGATTCTTAACACCAATCACACCCCTACTACCTTCTTGCTCTCAGATAGAGTGAAGGATGGGTCAGTCTCTAACACCAGGCTGACACATTGGTCACTTCTCCTCCAGGATAGGGATATACAGGTCCACCAAACCAAACTTCCATCTCTGCTAGCACATGGCCTCCTCTTTCAGGGGGAGCCCCATGACTGCGCTTTGCAGTCACCTGACCTTCCAGATCCAGGTCCATTCTTCCCTGCCACCCCTGAGGTATTAGAAAACACCTCCTTATGCCGTGTTTTCACCGATGGTTCAACATCATATTATCAAGGTGAACAAATTGCAGGGATGGGCATCATGGTGAGTGTACCCTTGTAGGGAACACTGTCAAGATATCTAAACGCTGTACTGTAGCTTCATCAGTATGCAGAGCTGGCAGCAGTGGCCTGTGCACTAGAGTTTATCCAACATGGAACTCAAGACACCATCATTTTTACTGACTCTAATTGGGTTTGTTGTTCCCTTACAGAATTTCTCCCTTTTTGGCGGAAGAACTCCTTCCTCTCTTCTGATGGCAGCCCAGTGAAATACAAAGAATTGGTGATTTACATACACGCATTAGGTCAGAAATACCCACACAAACTTTATGTACATAAGATTAAAGCTCACTCCTTACATGATCCCTACCATGCATTCAATGACACAGCAGACACCCTTGCCAAGGAAGGCGCCCGAGGAGGGGATGTCTGGGCGATGGAATATCCAGAGGCCAATGCAGCTGTACAGGTTGCAGCTCTCAAAAAGAGATCTGAATCTTTTTCCCCCTTGGACCTCTCAACAGCCCAGCACTTGGACACTGAACTCAAAGAAGTGTTCAGATTCTTGGACAAGGGTACTGAAGAAAGACTTCCCACACATAATCCTTACCGTAGGCATGAAAATAAATTACACTTATCCCCTGATGATAAACTCATTTGGTTCCAGCCAGAGGATACTACCACTAAATTGTGGGTGGTCCCCAGACATTTGAGACTTGAATTTCTGCACCAGGTACATGCCACCCCCACTGGTGGACACCAGGGGGCTAAAAATACCCTCCAACGCCTCAAAACCACCACTTGGTGGCCTGGCAAATGGAATGCCAAACTTTTACCACAGAGACATACTGGCCCTTGGCATGCCATCCAAATTGATTTTATTGGTCCTTTGACCAATACCAGTAGAAACAACATGTATGCCCTTGTAGTAACCGATCTATTCTCTAAGTGGGTAGAAGCTTTCCCCACCAAGACTTGCACTGCAAAGACAACTGCCCAAATCCTGGTAGAACAAATTTTCTCCAGGTAGGGCCTGCCTCTCAAGGTAGACTCCGATAAAGGAACCAGTTTTACAGGTGAGTTGATGAAAGAGTCCCTTGAACTCCTAGGGGTTCAACAAAAGTTCCACATACCTTATCATCCTCAATCCTCAGGTCAAGTAGAGAGAGCTAACATACAGATTAAGCAAATGCTTTCCAAATTCATTGAGGACAATCCCAAGACCTGGGATTCCCTACTGCCTTTACTCCTTATGGCAATTAGGGGTACGCCCTCAGCCACTACCCAGCTTACACCCTTTGAGGTAATGACTGGCAGACAAATGAGACTACCTGAACATTTGCTCTTTGACCTGCATACCCCCACTGTGGACCGAGTGTCTGTAGATCAGTATGTGGAAAAACTCAGAAAAGACCTCATACACACATACTTGTATGCTGCCAATTGCATGGGCAAGGCCCAGCAACAGTCCAAGATACAATTTGACAAACATGCACAAGAAGTGGATTGGCAAGTTGGAGATCAGGTCATGGTACTCCAATTTGCACATCCCACCCACTCCTTCTCCAACAAGTGGGAAGGCCCTTACCCCATTGTCAACAAGATCAGTCTAGCAGTCCATCAAGTTAGACTCCTCCACAACAATAAACTGACTGACAAATGGTTACATGCGAACCAACTGAAACTGTACAAAGGAGCTTAAACTTACTCTTCCTAACCCCATTGGGTGGAACTGTACTTATATACTAATTTTTCATCTTCCTTTTCAGATGCATTGACAAGATGGCTATCTTGTTCCTCTCTTTACTCCTTGCAGGAGTACTCCCTTTCACCCAAGGCACGGTTCCGGACCTCCTTCACCACCTTGATCCTCCAGCACCTCCTACAGAAGGAGTTTCCATCAAAATTCCAGACACCATGATTACTGTCCAGGAAGGTTCCGATGCATACCTCACTGCCTCAGTCATCGCTCCTGATAAATCTACACTTCAGATTGAGTGGCAAACCACATCCCAAGGACAAATTCTCCTTGTGGCCAAGCTTTCTAAGGGAACTTTCCAAGGTTGGCCCAACGCTAAATTGTCCCTGAATGGCACTGTCCTTGTTACAAACTGCATTAAGACACTCTGGTTTGTATAACATTACTGCCTTAATTGGCCCTTCCTATTGTAATTCTCTTTCTCAGGATGCTGCCCGCAAATTTTGTGCTATACACCACATGGCCTCTGCTGCCATGTATTTATCTGTGTTACCTCCTACTGAGAAACAGCTTTTGGAATGTCCAAAACATACCCCTGGTCCCCGTAGTGGTCTCACCGCCACTGCCCTCCCAGGTTCTTTGATTAACAATTTACAGTTCATGCATGTACCTGTTTTGTTTAACCTTACTTACTGGAATATGAAAGAATTTGGAATGTGTCACAATACCAATACATCTGCCTTTTACAGTACTTTATTGTGACAGTTTAGCTGCATTTCAAATACGTACCAGAGATCCCTTTACTGGGGTTTATTCTACTGAACACAGAGCTAATTTGGGAGAAACCTCCTCCTAGTACTCTTACTCATAAGCGTACTAAATGTGAAGTTGACAGTTCTGATGTTACGGGTGTCACAGGAACTGTCAGAGGTCTTTTTGGTACAGCTATGTCCATTTGGAACAAAGCAGATATTGCTGCTATCAAAAGTCATTCTGCAAAGTTCTCCACAGGTTTGGTTAATGATGTTTTACCACCTTTATTGCATGGTGTGGATGGTCTTAGTCAGGAAGAAAGATACACTGTATACAACATGCACGACATTGCAAAGGCCTTTACTGATTCCAAAGATAAGATTAACGCACTCATACAACAGAATAATAGAGAAGCTGATAGACAATACATGGGTAGGGAAATACTTTGTTCTGCATATGGTTCATACATACTCACTACCATTAACAACCTGTTCAGAGACCTAGAAATTGGTAGGATTCCTGACATTATACATGACAGACGTCTCTCTAAATGGTATTGTCCCAAATGTAAATCTCCATCTTATGTTTCCCTATGTATGCAACAGACTCTGTCCATTCCTCTCTCCACAGCTTGAAATTTGGGGTTTGTGACCAGACATCCAAACACTGGTCCTTGTTTTTCTGCCAAGAAATGTTCTATAACAGATACCATGTTTGTCTCTTTTACTGTCTCCTTACCATGCTTTGATCCTACTACAGCTTTGCTCGACAAGCTTGTACTGGCACACTCCATCGGGCATTTGGACGAAGACATCTACTGAGAACGCCTGGATCTACCTCCTCTTCTGGTCTACCATTCCTTCTTGGATGCCTGGGTGGCACCGCACATGGACTGTTGTGCGAAAAAGCAATACATCTACCTGTGCCGATGTGATGTGTTTGATGTTATACGCCCTGTTTGTGGCTACTCTCCAGACAGCATTGACTGGACTTTCACTATGGATGCTGACATCACTGAGAATGGCACCAACGCAGTCACCGGATCAACTCTACCAGTCTTATCATGAGGAAGCTCATCGCCTGTCAACATGGATCTCCAAGACGACCTACACATGCCCTGTCCAGTTGCAAAAATGGAGACTGCCTACTGTACGATCACAGTACAATTCTGACAGTGAATACTGCATAGTTACCAATGTAAAAACATATTCTTATGGTTCTGTTACTTGTGCAATTGATTACCCCAACTTCTGTTTTGTTCCCCATCAGAAGACTGTTATTGGACACACTGTCATAACTCCCGTTCCCCTTATGGAAGCAGATCTTATTGATGGTAATCCAGACTATTTACTTACACTTGAGGAATACCTACCTTACTTTAATGTACACATAGATCCACTGACACTCACACTGAAATCACTTTTAGATAGAAAGGACACACACCTCATTCACATCAGCAATAATATAACCAAAGCCAATGAAGCCATTCTTGACCTGATGAATGATGGAGACATGAATAATGCTTTGACTAACACTTGGTTAGAGATTACTTTTAAAGGTTTTGTTATAATACAAGCATTTTTGATATTTACTTTGATTATTATGCTTTTCTGCCTCGACGTACTCTTCGCCAACACCGTGAGCAGCGAGTTTCTTACAAGGCTCATGCCTCGGATTATAAAGAACCACTGCTCCTGCCCACCTTACATTTACCTGTGTTTGCCCTTTTAAGGCAACAAGGGGGGGAATTGTTACATGAGGTCCCTGCACACTAATTGATACCCTCAGGGGTACACCGTAGACAGCTAATGTTTAGGCATAGGCTATACTAATACATAGGGCTTAGGGCATCTACCGTATAAGAGTAGATGTCAGGATATGAATACATATTATTGTAACTCACTTTGCTTGCTAATGCACACAATTATACCATGTATTTTCTGTCTATTTCTTACTTGTCAGATGCCAAGGCACCTGTCCTTGAAATAATTATAATGTGTAAGGCAACATTGCCATCTTTCGGTGATGGACACCACTTCACCTTGTTATGTAAGACTTTGTATAAGAACGTCTTTGTTCTAAAACTGATGACTTTACAAAATTATATAATGTTATCTTGGACCGTGGAGCCACCTCTAATTTAGCCAATAGGGCTCATCTCTGTAACTAGAAATGTTTCTATCTTTCAGTAACCATAGTAATTATCATAGGTATATAATGTTATGCACAGGTTTTACACCTCGGAGACCCAAGAGATCCCAAGAGACTACAAAGAAACCTTGAGGTGTAGGGAATGCTTAGCATTGGCTCCCTGTTCGTATTGGTAAGAACTGCTTAGGGCAACTGTGATTCATCCCTATCTGTAGTAATAAACTTGTTTATTACTTGAACGCAACTTGTTTGTGATTATTTGCATCTCCAATATTGCCAAGAACCTGAAAGTGAGGTTTAGATCTCTTACAGTAATAACTGAAAGAAGGGTTCTGGAGAGAGAGATAATGTAACTGCCATACCGCTGGACATGAGGGAAAGTTACAACAGCACTCAGCAACAATCTGAAGTGGGGATGAAATGGGAGGCACCAGTAACCAGGTACTTGGAGTTGATATCTAATCAAAGCACAGTACCTGTCAGTAGGCACCCTGTCCCAACATTGACCCAGATTCCCAATAGCCAGTTAAGATGAGTTTCATACTGTATTGTGCATCAAGGCATCATCCCCATATAGTAAAAGAATAGCATCGGTCTCTGTGGGGCCATCCATCAAACTTTATTAATAGTTGAAGTTTTTGCAACATAGAAGCAATGGCTTACCCAAGCATCAACCAACATTCAAAGTGAGGAAAGTGAGAATGTATACTGGAATCTTCAACCAGGATCTCCATTCTACATCAGTGAAGCAGCCCTGAAGGAGCTTGGGTGGGTTAGGGGGTACTCAGGATACTGGGAGTTTCCAAGCCAGCACTGCAGAAACAGACCTGCCTCTTGCAGTGTTGTTTATTTATTTATTTAGTTTTTGTTGACCGGGTAAGTGCACTAGACAAATCCTGCCTATTTTCAGGCACGACCCGGGAGAGGGGGATACAGATGAATACCAACTGACCTTGAACCAGATTAAGCTGTTGGTGGTATTTTTAGTGAATGAGGGAAATTTGGCCAGGACATCAGGGAAATTTCCCTACTCTTTTCGATAAGTGCCATTAGATCTTTAACATCCACCTGAACTACCACCAATCCAGGCAGATGGGACCTTGGTTTAACGTCTCATCCAAAAGACAGCACCTCAGAAGTGCAGCACCCCTCTCATGCTGCACTACAGTGTCAGTACTGGGATATTAACCCAAGTGCCAGATATGGGAACTGAACCCACATCCCTCTGATCTCCCGGCCTCAGAGGTGAGTGTGCTACCTACTGAGCCACTGACACTGCAAAGCAGTATGGCTAGCTGTCCAGTATGGTAGAATGAAACCATCCTACTGTTTGTTTTTAACAAAACTATAGAATGAAGTCCTAAGGCACTAGAAAGCCATACAGCCCAATAAGGCTGTACTAAGGTATGAGATACTGTAAAATGAAAGCCATAAGGCAATTCTTTGGGGGTAGGAAGAAATAGGCTGTTGGTTAACTAGGATCTGCAGCCTATTCTGTAGGTAGGGAAATGGGCAGGCTAGATGGGCCAAGTGGTCCTTATTTGCCATCAAAGTCTATGTTTCTATGCTTTCTGAGACCTGAAACACACAGTGCAGAAATGGGCTTACAGCATGCCATATTGCCTTTAATTTTTCTTTCCTATCATTTTGGCTGCAGCCTTTCTTCCACGATAATCTTTCTAATATTGTAACTTGCCTTCCTTGGCTTGATCACCCAGAGTTGAAACTTTAATGCTATTTCTAATTCTTCTCTTTCTGACCCCCCCCACCACACACTCACACACACACACACACACACACACACACACCCCTAGCATTAATTCAAAGGGGCTTCTTAAGCTTGTGGGCTTTGGTGCTGTGTTCCCCTGTTTAGAGTTACCATTAGCAAAATTCTGTACCTGTGGAAGAAAGTACATAAACTAGGGATGGAAGAACCTCAAAAGGTTCCGAAGTTCTAAAACACTCTGATAAGCCAAAAAAAGGTTCAGATCCTTATCCAAACCTTTTATGACCTTTATTGTTTTATGGTAACTGTATGTTCAAAAATCATTTTAAACTGCTTTTAATTAACATCTGTAGAAAAAAAACAATTAAATCACTGTTTCGTAGTAGAAAATGCTCTCTAATCACTCTTCTGTTTCTGACATTTAAGAAAGTAATACTAACACTGTGTATAAGTTATGTTATTAACAGTAGTGATTTCTATTTCTCAGCAGGTACAGGCAAGCACTAGATGTGTTTCAGACAGTTAAGTGATGATGAAGAAGCCAGGAACACAAAAATAACACTAGGCCAGAGCAGAGGGCAGCCAGTCAGCCAGCTACCACTTCAGGACTGCAGTCTGCTACTACCCCTACCTACTACAGTCAGGGGGAAACCAGAAGTAGTCTACCAACACTGAAATAAATATGATTAAGACACATTTACCAACAAGCATTTGTCAATACCAAATATTTGCTTGCTGGCATTAGCAGTAGAAGTGCAGGAGTTAGACAGATACAGTACAGAAATGGCAGTGATGTACTGAACTGATGCCAACTCCACCCCCACCGTGCAGAGATGGACAGGCATTGGGGTGTGCCTTTGAGTTAACGCCCATAACGGTCACGACATTTTGCCTTACCCTACCCTGCAGACACTGACAAATGTTGAGGTGTGCCTTGGGGTGTTTGGGCTTTACACTCACCTCATTCCATAAGGACATACACTGAAATGGGTGCAGTATAGGAGAATGGTGTGAACTCTGGGGCCAAAGAGTCCAAGGTGCACCTCGTTGCCTATCACTGGCTGTATGGTGGGGGTGGGGGTATAATGGTGTGAACATCAATCCTTGTGGGGATTTTTTGTACCAGATTTTCAATATAGGCATTTTGGGACCTCTGCTCATGAACAGTGTTACTGTGATTTTCTTAATCTGACCCGAACAATGATTTCCCACAGCAAGCGTGCTATTCTGTGCCGGAAGTGCGGAAACACATTTCAGCCATGATGTGAAAAATGACAGCTGTAATATTCATAAGGATGTGTGGAAAAATGCCAGTGTTGAAAATCTGGAGTGAAAATAGTACAAATTCGTAAAGTTATGAGGACTCATAGAAACTGCACAATGCACGCTCATAACACAGTCATTTTATGGACTTTTGTCACCAAATTTTCAACATAGACATTTTAGGATCTCTGCTCATGAACAGTGTCACTGTGATTTTCTTAATCTGTTCCAAACACTAATTTCCTACAGCAACTGAGCTATTCTGCACCAGAAATGCGAAAACACATTTCGGCCAGGATGTGAGAAATGACAGCTGTACTGTTCATAAGGAGATGTGAAAAAATGCCAATGTTGAAAATCTGGAGTACAAATATTACACATTTGTGAACTTGTGAGTGTGCATGGACACTGCACAACACATGCATGTAACACAGTAATTTTTGAGAAAATTTTTCACAAAATTGGAAATATAGGCTTTTTGAGAGCCCACCTCATGAACAGTGACACTGTCATTTCATTAGTCGGTCCCGAAAGATGATTCCAGGCAGTGACAGTGAAATCACTCTTCAGGACTGAATAACCAAATGACAGTGACTGATTTCATGATATGGCATCACAAGAACCTCATGTTGAAAATTTGGTGCAAAAATTCAAGAAAATGACTGAGATATGAACCAATGTTGAAAAAACCCTATTTATGCCATTATACAGCTTACCAGTATTTCTTCAGTTCACGGTCAGCTTTGAAGAGTGCAGATGTGTTCTCTGTCCACTGAAGATCATTGTGCCAGGCTCTGGAGGTAAGTATGGGGTAAGGGGGAATGTGGGGAGGTGGAGTGTGCAGAGGTTGGGAATGGGGTGGAGGAGGGGGCATGAGAAACAGCGAGGGACCATTTTCTTTTTTCACAGGTTTATTTTTGAAAAAGGTGATGTGGGACTTTTGCCATGCTGGGGTGGGCTCCCAGCATAGCACCTGGAAGTTTGGGGGCAGTGGAGCCAACGGGGGATTGGGCACCCTCTTTGGCCACACGGTGTGCAAGGAGCACATGATGACGCGGGACTTTTGCCTCGCTGGGGTGGGCTCCCAGTATGAAGTTTGTTTTTTGGGGGGCACTGGAGCTTATGGGGATTAGGCACCCCATTGGGCAAACAGTGTGCTTGTGGGGGGTGTGACAGGGTTAGTCCCTGCCACTAAATAAAAGTACCCATCCTTTATTTCTTTCTCTGGTTGCAACCACTTTCATCCCCTCTTCTAAGGTTATCCCTGTATTTTCTGTATGGAGGCAGGCCACCTCCTTACACAGTCCCCCCCCCCATCTCTGTTACCCTCTTCATGCTTTATTTCTATTTTTCCTTGGGTACTCTTAAATATCAAGTCATTGATATAACAGATTAACTGCCTGAAGTAATGGGTAAATACAGACTCCATTTCCCATAAAATATTTGTTAGATTCCAGCATTATTTACTGTTTCTGTCTAAAGTGGAGGACAGGATAATATTCAATTGCAGTCTGGAAAATAGACAGGAGACTATGTCATAAATTCTCATTTGGGAGTCCAGGAAGCAAGACAGAGTTTTCTGGACAGGGCTTCCAGTTGTAAGCACTCTTCATGTTGTAGCACATACTGATTTTGTCAAAATTAAGATTGGAACCACATGTAGGCTCAACTAGAAATGTTTGCTCCTAAAACTCACAGTGCAGAACAGCTTAGTTTGATGGGAGCAGCTATTCAAAAGCAGGCCTCTGCCTTGCTGGGAAAATCACAGCCAACAGCTTAACCTTGCAGTACAAATTGTTGTTTTAGTTCTGGTGCACTGAGACTTGGTTTTCTGTTTCTAACCTGCTAAAATAATTGGGTTTTGTCCACCTAGTTAAAGTATATGTGTAAATATATATAAACATTGTATAGCCTAAACAATGAGTTGCTGTAACTTATGCTGCCAATGTGGAAGAAAGGAAAACAAGCAGTCCAGTAGAAATACCTTTTCTGGTTCTGTGTAGTTGGAGCAGGGCCCTTGCTTAGAAGGAAGTCAGTTCACTGAGAAAGCCTGCTGCAGTCTGACTGTTCCTTTAGGGGGATCAGCGGCCCCTACTGGCCCACATTTATAACAAGAACCTGTCAATCATTGTCTGGAGAACATTCTATGGCATAGTAAAGTGCTGCAAATAATACTTTTAAGAGCTATACTTTAAAATAGGTTGTTTCTATCAGGTAGTACACTAAGGAATGTGTATGAAATAGTTTTGGAAGCTATTAGAAGATATTTTTATTTTGATGATGCTGTGTCACCTGATACAGGTAGGCGGGTATATAAATCCTACCTGAACAGGTACCTGTGAGATAGGGTCAGTATCTTCTGACCAGTGGAGAGAAGGTTCCTGCTGTAAGGATTATACTTGTGTTACTTTGCTTGAACACAGTTGCTTGTTGTTTTTTTTTTATGTTATTTTCATTTGGACTTATGTTATTTGGATGGTGCAAGAAGAACTTGTTTATGAAGATTAGTAAACATCTCACAAGCCAACATGGGTTGCACCTTAATTACTGAGTCCTGTGTCCGTCTGTAGAACCCACACTGTAACGGGGTGCATGTGCCGAGAGAGATTGGGCACCCCCTTAGCACACAGCAAATGGGGGGAGTGCATCATACAGATGCAGTGGCATATAGTTCGACTGCTAAGGTGGTGACATATAGGCAATTTGCATACTGCTGATGGCAGGGCAGTATGCAAAATTGCCTACGCGTTACCACCACTGACTGTAGCACTCATTTGCTTTCAACTGTATGCCACGGCATCTGAACTGCTGTCATAGACAGCTCAGACAGTGATTGGTGCGGTGGGGCAGCACCTGTAAAAAGGAGCAGAGCATTAGAAGTGGGGTGCCACACCTACAAAAACTTGTATGGTTACATTATGTTTCTTGCACATGCATGCAAGCAAACATAAAAATGACTGCTTAGAAAAGAATAAGAAAGTGACTATGATGACAAGAAAGTCTCAGATCAGATCTCTAGATTGTAAATAAATGGTCTCCTCCTGAGTCTGATTTTTTTAGACAGGGTTTATAGTGTGTTTAAATAATTGTACTTTGTAGTAGTACTACTACTACTACTACCTGGGAGAAAAACAGAGCTAGCAGCATTTATCAATGTGGTTATTTAATTGTGTGCATTTAGGTAAATGATCACCTTAGAATGACAAAGTGACAGTGTGTGTGAGAACAGGGACTTGTCTGACACAGTTGCTACTAGTACGTGATGGCGTGAGCGTGATATACTGGCTGCACCTCCACCCACCCACCCACAGGATGAAGATGATGCAGTTGAAAGGCAGGCAAGTCCCAGATCTCTATTTTTAAACCAGTCTCCTGAGTCTGACTTTTTGTAGAAGGGGTCGGTGTATTTTCTGTATGTTGCCAATTATTTTAGCATAGCAATGGGTCTTGGTATGGAATACAATGCAAAGTAATGTGAACGAACAAGAGCACCAGGCAGTCCAAAGTAACCACTTCACCACTGCTACTACTAGCAGTATTATCAGGGGGGGAAAACAGAGCTATGGTTATGTAAGAAATAATTATTCTTAGGTGCATTGGGTAATAAAATAAATGATCTCGCCAGAATGATAAAGCGACTGTGTGTGAGAGATCAGGGCCTTGTCTGCCACAGTTGCTACCAGTATGTGATGACGTGAACATGATGTACTGACTGCACCTCCCACCCACCCCCAAGATGACGATGATGCAGTCAAATGGCAGGCAAGTCCCAGATCTCTACTTTTAAGCAATCCAGTCTCCAAACTGGGCTGGCAATGTAGCCTAGTGGTTAGAGTAATGCACTGTGAATGAGCTTGGTACATCCAGCAGACTAGACCTGGGTTTGATTCTCACAACCTCCACTTGCATACTGTGTGACATCTGAGCAAGTCACTTAACTGCCAAGTGCTCCTAGGTCAACCCTGAAAATAGGCACTTGTGCCTAGTGGGCCTTATCCAGTTACCAAAGACTAAAAAAAAACAAAAAAAAAAACCAACCTGAAAGCTAATGTATCACTCCACAGCTGCAGCACAGGTATTACTGTCAGTGTCATCTTCTTCAAGATCAGCATCACATATGTAGCCAAAGTTTGGCAAGTTAACCTTTAAGAATTTTAGTTTCTTCACATTGTCTGGTGTTAATCTTCTTCATTTATCAGTCACAACATCTCCAGCAGAGCTAAATACTCAGAACAGACACTGGAGGGTGGACGTCCAATATGCAGTACTTACAAGCCAGAGCAGCCGCCAGCTTTTGCCAGCATGATTTTTTCTCTTGCCAGTAAACTAAAGGGCCATCCTTAATACTAATGTTGGGTTCAGACAGATATGCATCTACCATGCTTACTGCTGAGCATGCATTTTCTCCTTGTGGAATTTCAATGTCCTGCAGCTGGCCCCAAATGTCATCCTCCTCATTGTCTGCTTCTGTACTGGTGTTTGGAGCAGTCTTTTGAATTTAAGGTAGTGTCATTGTAGTTCTGCTTGCTAATCCTCCTAACAAAACTTAATCTAATGCATCAACCAAACGTTGCCTGTAGTTCAACTCCTCCATATCATCACAAACCACATCAGGAAGGTGTCTGTTCTGGAAACATGTATCTAGTTATGTTGCTAAGAGATACTCCTTATCAGAGATAACCTGTCATGGCTGATAATGTCTCATCATTGCTATGTCTGGTAAGCATGTTAGTGACTAAAGATTACTTTATATCTAAAGGCCTGTACACACTAGGGAGCATAAAATGGTTTAACTGCCTTAAACTGTTTTATGCTTCCAGAACACACTGTAACACAGTTACAACTGTGTTCTAAAACCGTGCTAAAACTCTGCTAGAGATGTAGTCTTTAGCATGGTTTTAGATAAACACAGTTGTCTTAATCCGTGTTAACCACAGTTTGTACACAAACCGTGCTGTAACACGAGTTAAATCAACCGTTGTATTAAGAAAAACTTTTTTCTTTCCCTCAGGATTTTAAAAAACTCTAATGGTACTGCTGAGTCAGCATGAGATCACAGATTCCACCAATGTATTTTTTCCATGATCCCTTTCAGGTCCCGATCACGGGCATCCTGCCATGCAGTACGGCACTGTGGTATCCATAATGCTTTGAGGTAGGTGCCGCAGTCATTCCTGGGAACCCATTCGGGATAGTACAGTTGTCAGAATGCAGTGTGGACGTTCCGACAGCCATGCTCTGGATCAATTTATAAAATGTTCTTTAAAACATTTTAAAATTGGTTCCTAGTGTGTACCAGGTCTTAGTTGTTCTTCATTTTCCCCAACCTCTTTTTGAGAAGTAGAATGTGTGGAATAACTTGGCTAAGGGATGCCTTTTCTGCACTGACCTCTTTTGTAGCATTTGTGAATGGTTTCAGAATGTGACACAACTGTTCCAGCAGAGACCATTGAGTAGAATGGAGTACAATGACCTCCCTGATATCATTGTACATGATATACTCAGTGATAGCAACCTTTTGTTCAAGGATGTGTTCAATCATAAAGCAAGTTAAATTCTGCCTTGCTGCTACATCCTGAACATGCTGGAAATGAGGAAGACTTTTGTCTGTCTGTATATCAGCAAGGATGTCATGGACTTTTATTGAATGACTGAAGTGGCCACACACTTTGCGCACAGTACCCACAGTGGTTGATACTTGCCGATCATTATCCAGGAAGCATCAAATGATTAGATTAAGCCAATGTGCAAAACAGCGTATATGTACTTACTTGCCATCGTGAAGTGCTTTTAAAATATTTGAACCATTGTCAGCAATAAAAAAAAAAAAACAACTTTCAAACCCTGTAAAGTGATCCAAACAGTAAGCAGTCTTTCCAGTTCTTGCTGAATGTGCTGTGCTGTGTGTGTGTCTTGAAAGTGGCATACATGGAGAACTGCCATTTTCTGAAACATGATGGGTTTTTTGAGCTCTGAGAGATAGTAGTGGTAGTAGTAGTACTGGTTGAAGTGGTAGCAGACGGAGTAGTAGTATGTGAGGGTGATGATGAGTTGCCCGCAAAACTGACCCAGTGTGCAGTAAGAGAAAGATAGGTAATGGTTTGGCTGCTGGTCCACATATCAGTAGTGAAGTGAACTACTTTGTCCTCAGCCTCTCGGAAAGCATGCCTTACTTGAACTACTAAGCTGTCATACGTCTTTGGCACAGCAGTTACTGAGAAGTATTTTCTGCAAGGCATTAAATATTGTGGCTCTAACTATTCCATAAGCCTTCTGAAACCCACATCTTCCAAAACAGAGTATGGCTGCAAATCAAGTACAATCATGCTGCTATTTCATGATTTGTTGCCAGTGCAATGGGATGGTTTTGTGAATATTTAGACTTTCTTTCAAAAGCTTATTTTAACTTCAACTGCCTCTTATTGGGGAAGGGGTTAAAATTGCATTTGGCTGGGGGTGTTGTACGACTATATGCCATGCCTGGTAAAACAGAGGACCTTACAGAAGTATCAAGACCATGAGGCAAAAGTTGATTTTTGGATCTTGCCTGGTGCTCGTCTCCCACTGTTTCAGTGAAATGTTCCTGTTCACCGAGAGCACTGCTAGATTTCCAGCCACCAATGTTAGACTTTCTTTGAACCATATACAAAGATAGAGTGAATTCATGAAAGATGTTGCATCATTGTTGTGGTTCCAAGATGCCCTTTGTTTTTCCCCTACTAACACATCTGTTGCAATGCACACATATAGCTTGGCAAGCATCCTTGGGGTTTACATAAAAATAAGTCCAAACAGTAGAGGTGGACTGTCTATGTCTAGTAACGACCTCAGTAGGACTAGGAGTAGAGTGGTTGGGTTTACATGGGGAAGACATATCAGTGGAGAATTCAGGTTCATCAGGTTCATCAGGTGAGACAATTATAGAATCCTCTGCAGCACCATTGCCGCCATCATCATCATCATCATCATCACTACTGTCAGACTTTGTTTCACTTTGTGTGGCTTGCACCTTTGACTTTCTCTTTTTCCCTTTTCACATTCTGCTACTGTTATTATTTTTATTTACATTGTCACTATCAGAATGAGAATGAGACATAACTAAAGGTAAAGTCACGAGCTCATCATCATCAGTCTCAGCAGAGCTAACATTTGCAGTCACAGATTGAGTTATTCGACATGCATGTGTTGCAAATCGAGCAACTCCACTGTGAGTTGTACCTGTAAGTGCTTTAACTTCATGTACAATTGGAATACTCTTTGTTTTTGTGCTTTTTTCTCAGATGACTTGCTATTGCCACTGTCTTTCGACACTTTGTTGGCTGTACTACTGAGCCCTTCTGACATAGACAGTCCACCAACCCTTGCTAGGTTTTCAGTATTTTGAGAGTTAGCCTGCACATGGATAGTGGTAGCATTTATTTCAGCCCCTTCAAATGACTGTGGTGCTTGTTGTTGTTGTACTTTAGATATTGAGCCACTTCTTTCAGGGCTCTTCAATAAACATTTTTATGTTTATTACTACTTTTGCCCCCGGCTTTTGCTTTACTATTTTCTGGACTACTCATAATGCCAGTCTGTCACTTGCTCAGGGTGAAAAAGTGGTTATTATTTTAATTTATTCCACATGACGTGACAGAATGCCCTGCCCACTGAGCCAAAGCTTAGACCCCACTGAGTGAGCACAGGGAGGAAGATGATAGATGACTGACTTCTTGGGGGGGTCACACAGACAGTATGCAAGAAGTGGCACTGATGCACTGACAACTGGCTGGCAGATTTTATTTCACACACAGAATTTATTTCACACACCATCTAAACTAAGGGCAATGCTGCAAGCACTGCTGCTAGTATACCCACAAAGATACTGGGGGACCCTGCCTGGCCTAACCCTCGCTGACACAGTATTTTTCCCTTTCAAGGATTTTTTTACAATATTTGTTTTCTTTCTTTATTCCACATGATGTGACAGAATGCCCTGTCCACTGAGCCAAAGCTTATACCCCACTGAGTGAGCACAGGGACGAAGATGACACATGACTGACTTCTTGGGGGGGTGAGGATAAACAGACAGTATGCAAGAAGTGGCACTGGTGCACTGACAACTGGCTGACAGATTTTATTTCACACACAGAATTTATTTCACACACCATCTACACTAAGGGCAATGCTGCAGGCACTGCTGGTAGTATACCCACAGAGGTTCTGTGGGACTCTGCCTGGCCTAACCCTCTCTGATACAGTACTTGTCCCTTTCAAGGACTTTTATTTTATTTTTTTATCTTTATTCCACGTGATGTGATGCAATACCCTGCCCACTGAGCCAATGCTTATGCCTCACTGAGTGAGCACAGGCAGGAAGATAACAGATGACTGACTTCTTGGGGAGGGGGTCACACAGACAGTATGCAAGAAGCGGCACTGGTGCACTGACAACTGGCTGGCAGATTTTATTTCACACACAGAATTTATTTCATATACCACCTACGCTAAGGGCAATGTTGCAGGCACTGTTGCTAGTATACCCACAGTGATTCTGGGGGACAATGCCTGACCTAACCCTCGCTGACACAGTATTTTTCCCTTTCAAGGATTTTTTTTTCCTTTTTTTTCTTTATTCCACGTGATGTGATGGAATGCCCTGACCTCTGAGCCAAAGCTTATACCCTGCTGAGCGAGCACAGGGAGGAACAAATGACTGACTTCTTGGGGGTGGGAACTTATTCAGACAGTATGCAAGAAGTAGCACTGGTGTACTGACAACTGGCTGGCAGTCTTGGGAGATTTTATTTCACACACCACCTAAGCTAAGGGTGATGCTGCAGGCACTGCTGCTAGTATACCCACAGAGATTCTGGGGGATTCTGCCTGGCCTCACCTCTCTGACACAGGAGAGGGTGTCACACAGACAGTATGCAAGAAGTGGCACTAGTGCACTGATGACTGGCTGGCAGATGTTATACACGCAACACTCTAGTTCTTACAAGTTGCCCTCAGTCTCTCTCTCTCTCCAAGTTCCATCCTGGCTCATCATTCAATGTTCATGTTCATGAAGATCCCCTGTCCAAGTCTCCTTTCCCATACATTGTACTCCCCAGTCCCAAGAGCAGTCCCCACCCCAATCCTCAACTCCCTCCCAAGTCTCACACTCAGTCCTTGCTAGCAGTCCCCTTCCAATTCCCCACCTCCACACCCACAACTTCCTAAGTTCCTAATCCCTTCCTCCCTTAAGTTCTTCTTTTAGTTTAAAAAGATTCTGCTTTTGTCAGCCAGGTAGCACTGAGGGTTGAGGCACTGGATACCACACCTTGTGTTACACTGGTGACCTGGGTTTGGGAATGGATCTGGGTCTCTGGGGGTCGGCAGTGGAGTGGGAGGATG
Source organism: Neoceratodus forsteri (assembly GCA_016271365.2). NCBI lineage: Eukaryota > Metazoa > Chordata > Ceratodontiformes > Ceratodontidae > Neoceratodus > Neoceratodus forsteri. The sequence continues at coordinate 648,762,250 of CM057450.1, read as the reverse complement.
GAGCATCCCATGACTGCTCTCCTCTCTCTGGGGTGGGTGCAAGGGGTTTGCGTTGCTCTGCAGCGGCACCTGATGGAAGTCAGGGGCACTACAGCAACAGCGCATAGCAGAGGGCTGGAGCTTAGGGGACATCTGCGTGTTAGTGCACTGTCATCATTTCACGTCCTGCTCCAGGGGGTGAAAGTCAGGTGGAAAATGGTGGGATGGTTGTGGCAGCTGATGGCTATGTGCTGCGCCCCCCAGGACTTGGTCAGCCTGTGTGGAGGAGAGCACATCACAGACCGGACCCAAGTCCAGGGGTGCAAGTGCCGTGTACTTGGACAATCGGCATGCTCACTCTGCACAGGAGGAGAAAGAATATTGTGCTAAAAAAACAATTCTGCTTTTGTTTTTTTGTGGGGGGAGTGGCAGACTGGCAGTGGACTTCTTCACTTGCCCAAGGGGCAAAAAAAACACAAGCAGCACAAGCACAGAGGAAAACGATTGATTCAGTGATCCACAACCAAGAAGCAGCCAAGAGAAGCTGCTGCTCCTTCTCCATCCTCCTGATTTCTCTGCATAGCTCTAAGGTGGACCACGTGGGTTGCTAGAGCAGCAACCCAATCAGGTGCCACCTTAGAGAGCTGGATAGCTCAGCCATCCAATTTGGGACAAGAGTCTTGTCTCTGGTCCCTCCTGTGGGTTCCTCCTGGTCTGGCACTTCTCGCATTGCAATTCCCACGATAGGAGACATCCAAACAGATCTGAATGGCCAAATGTGCTCACCCATCCCTAACAAACACTACGAATCTGTGTTTTGGGCCCTAAACAACATATAAAACAAAATATTGAAGGAGAACTACTATAAACCACCTTTAGTAGACAGTAATTAAGGTATCGGGAAGCATGATCCTTTACTTGTTGGATGAAATGTATAAAGCACATGTTTTACAAACTGCTAGAAACAATGCATTAGCAATGTCTTTTGTTTCACATTGCTGGTCTTGTCTGTATTTTCCTGATACTAAACAAAAAATGTTTCTTTAAGCCCAAACTGCACACATTGCTACATATACACACTGAGGCTAAGAAGCTTCGGGGACCCGGCACCAGCTAAGGCAGTAGCAATTTGCTCTTTGCGTCTTCATTTTTAGTGAAATAAGACAGCAGTGGATAAACTCACCCAAGGACTGTGGTTCAAATTCCAACAAATAATCCTTTATTACGAAAAACAAGTTATTGCAACTTCCACGACTGCTTGCATCAACTCACTTCCTGGATCCCACTCCCTACATGAACGTGTCACGTCACCAAGCAACTGATATGTTTCACTCATTTCAGAGCTTTCTCAAAGGTACAGAAGGTGAATACAAGTCTCCCTATAAAGCATCACAATTAAACAAAATTTGAAAGAGATGAAAGGGATTATAAGGAGGGGTGCAATTTATGATTGGACCACAGCAAGGCCTATTAATTTGAACTCAGAAACTATAGAAAATAAAGCCAGCAATATAGAAAATCATATACCAGCTGAGTGAATTAAATATTCAGGACACTGGCAATTTTTTAGAAGAAGAGGAGGAAGAAGAGCAAGCATGTGCTACTCCCTCCCCCTACCACAACAACAAATGCCTTGGTGAGGGGGTACAAAGAGGGGCTGGAGACAGAGGAAGAAACAGAGGAAGACCTTGGCAAAGACAAAGGAGACAGAGGAGGATGCCATATTAAATGTGGTGAATCTGTCAGACTACACCTTGTCAGAAGCTGAAATAGCACTTTTAAATAAAGGGTTATCTTTCATATCCACATGAAAATTTGATAGATTTGGGACCATAGTGGATATTTATAAAATTGGGAGAAATCTAAATCTAAAATCCTTCTTTAATCAACAGGAGAACTTGAACATTGTGGAAGTTGAGGACACAGAAGAAAACGGAGGCGAGCCCTTACAAAGGGGAATAGGAGAAAAACATTTATTTAAAGCACAATCTACCTTTAGCCCAAATATGTCTCCATCACTGTTAACTTTTGTCAAAAGTTGTGAACTTGACATTGACATTTTGGACAAACAAGAAGGCTTCAGATATTTTCACAACGTAAGTAAGGAAGAACTTACTTTGTTAAACAAGCTGGAAAGTAATAAAGACCTTAATATAAAACCAGTGGACAAAGGAGGGGTGGGGCTATTGTGATACAAAACAGTAGTGACTACGATTTAGAAGTTAAAAGACAATTAGAAGACGTAGAATATTATAAAAATAGAGGATAATGTATGGGCATCAGTTGACAACAACACTGTATTCACTTCAAGAGGTTACCATGGCAACTGTGTAAACCTTGAGAATGAAGCTCAAGAGGTTTACTGTTATCTGGTAACCTCGAGATCTGAATTCAAAGATGTTGTTAACTGATGACCATACATTGTCTTGTATAGTGTATGGGCATCAGCAAAACAATTTCTTAATCATGGCTGTAACAATTGTGCTATTGTTCATTCCCCCCTTCCCCAACATGACAAGAAGAAGCCCCGCTCGGTCCACATTCTCCAACTGCCTCAGACTAAAGTTTTTAAATAAAATATGACACTACCCACTGATGCTGAACATTGGACTGTGTCATTTCATCAGCGCTGCTGTCTTCATTTAAAAAAAAAAATCTCACCGCTGCAGCCCTTTCCCCATGATCGCAATAGATCTGTCCTCTGCTGAGTGCTGCCTAATGCGCATGTGCAGGGATGTTTCATGTTGTTGTCCCATCAATGTGAAGTACTCAGGATGGTACAACAGCAATATTACGTCACATCGATGGTACAACAACTCTATCTTTTGATGGAATTCAGTGAACAACAAAGCTTTCCCATACACTATAAAAACTTAAAGGAGATCCTACACAAGCTCTTAAAAAAGAGATAGATAGATAAGTATTTAGATTTTGTATTAAACCAAGGTGGGTTAGATAAAAACACTATACAGTACCTTCAAGTAGTACACCTCATAAAAGCCAGCGTTTATTGTCTTCCCAAGATGCACAAACGCTTAGATAATCCTCCAGGGAGACTAATTGTCTCAAGTAATCAAAGTGTCACAGAACCTATGGCGATATTTATAGATCATCATACAGCACCCATTGCTAAAAATGTGCCATCATATATTAAGGACACTAGAGACATGTTAAGTGTAATTAATGACATTGCCATAGAAGAAGATAATCTTTTAGTGACTCTAGATGTAAGTGCATTGTATACAAACATACCACATGGTGATGGCTTAAGAGCAATGGAGTTTGGTACTTTGGTACTTTGGTAATTCCAGACAAAAGAAGGCTAATTGCCCATCAAGATTGTCCTCCATATACATGGAACATTAACCCAATCTTTGCTCAGACATCCATATGTCTAGTTTATTTTTGAAGATTATGATGTTTGTTGAGTCAACTATCTCTTGTGGTAATTTATTCCACAGTCTAGGTGTCCTAACTGTGAAATACAGTAATTCTTAGATTACTGTTATCTCTTGTTACTTCCAATTGTTTATTGTGAAGTCTAGCCACTATTTTTCTAGAGGAGTATTCAATACCACATAATTTCATTTGTTCAGGGTTACTGAGGATTTTGAATAATTGTAATAAATCCCCGGGACTGCATCTCTGTGCAAGTGTTTGTAATCCTGTTTTATGTAGTCGAGAATGATAGTCCATGTTTCTTAAGTGAAGTGGTTGTTTTGTAGCTCTACGCTGAACTTGTTCTATTTTATTTATGTCTGCTTTCAGATAGGGATTCCAGAATGGAGAGCCATAGTCCAAGTGGGGCCTTACATGAGATTTATAGAGGGATAATAAACAAGATTCAGATTTAGTGATAAATGTTTTTGAAATTTTATGCAATAATGTATTTGTTTGGATTGCTATTTTAGTACAGTGTGTTGATGAAGTTAGTTTATGATTAATTGTAATCCCTAAATCTTTCTCAGCTGATGAAGTTCTTATAATAATGTTATTTAAGTAGTAGTTTTGGACCAGGTTATTTTTTCCAAAGTGTATTACTGCACATTTAGATAAGTTGAAGTACATTTTATTTGTTATTGCCCATGTTTCTATAACCGTCAGATCTTCTTGGAGCCCCGTATTATTCAAATCCAAAAAAAGGGCAGCACCAGCATCTGTCTCAATTTATGAAAACAACATTTATTGTATTACATGCCTGTAAAGAAGCAGTGGCAATAAAGGCAGACTCACAAGCCCCGACCGGTTTCGTGCATTCGCACTTCCTCCTTCCTACAGGCATGTAATACAATAAATGTTGTTTTCATAAATTGAGACGGATGCTGGTGCTGCCCTTTTTTTGGATTTGTCTGAGACTGATCTGGGCTTGCACAGCCCCAGCATGGAGCTGCTTTTTTGGTTTCCAGCCCCGTATTATTACCATGTTTTATGGCCATCCCTCCAAGCTTGGTGTCGTCCACAAACTTTACCATTATATTACTAGGAGAGATGGTCATATCACTTATGAATAAGTTAAACAGGGTTGGTCCAAGCACCGAACCCTGTGGCACCCCACTGGTCACCTCCCTGTCATCGGAAAGGGCATCATTCACTCTTACACATTGGGTTCTCTCACTCAACCATTGGTTTATCCAAGAGATTAATAAAGTTGAAATTCCCAAGGTAATGAGTTTGTTTATTATTATAATGTGTGAGACTTTATCAAATGCCTTGCTGTAGTCTAAAAGAATGACGTCCATCGGAATATGACAATCTAAATTATGACTGATATAGTTATAGAATGATATTAGGTTAGTAGTGCATGAATAACCTGATTTAAATCCATGTTGAGATACATCATTAATTTTTAGAGTTATCATTTCATCTTCTAATTTTTGTTTAATGATTTTTTCTAGTAACTTACATGGAACAGATGTTAAACTAATGGGACGGTAATTCTCAGTTTTGGATTGGGGCTCTTTTTTGTGAATGGGTGTAACTATGGCTGTGTGCCAGTCCCTAGGTACTACTGAGTTTTGAATAGATTTATTATAAATTAACATTAAGCATAAAAAGATACTGTTTTTTGTTTCTAAGAGAAATCTTGAAGATATGTTATCCGGTCCTGAACTGGTATGTTCCTTTAGAGTGTTTAGAACATTCAAGATTTCTTGTTTTGAAATAGTTACTACTTTGGAATTTGATATTGCAGGGATAACTGGTGATGCTGTTTCTTTGGAAAACAAAGATGCAAAATAATTATTTAATTCAGTTGCTATTATATGATCTGATGTTATTGTTTGCTGATTAATTATTAATGGTCCAATCGTCTTATTACAACCCTTTTTTGTATTAAGGTATGAATATAAAGATTTTTGACAGTCTTTAGTATGTGCTATTTTAAATTCAAATTTACGTTTTGCGATAATAATTTGTTTTTTTAGTTTTTTAAGTATTTTCTTGTAGTTTGCTAAGATTGAATTAGTAGAAGTTTTAGGGGCTTTTTTTAGTTTTCTAAACAATTTTTTTTTTTATATTAATGTTTTAATATTTTTGTTAAACCATAGTGGAATCTTTCCCTTGTTATTATACTTATTTTTTACTGGTATGTATTTTGCTTCTAAGTGTGTTATTGTATTTTTTAGAAAATCCCATGCTTCATTAGTATTTAGAGGAGAAAAAGTGTTTTTCCCAGTTAACTTTATCTATAGAATGGTTAATATGGTCAAAGTTAGCTTTATGATATTGTTTTATTTTGATATTATTTTTTTTTGGTTGGAGAAAAAATTTAATTGCAAAAGTTATGGACATATGATCGCTATTTCCTAAAGGTGCTGAAACTTTAATATCGTGTATTGGAGTTTCTAGATTTGTTATTACTAGGTCAAGAACATTATCTCCCCTGGTGGGTTTTCTTATGATTTGTTTTAAGCCAAGGTTTATAATGGCTGTGGTGAGGTATTCTTCATGTTGATTTGTTCCTGTGAGAATATCCCAGTTTATAGTAGGTAGGTTAAAGTCACCCATAATAAGTACAGAATTTCTGTTTGCCATTTGTGTTATTTCTTCAGTTAAAATTTTAGTAGTTTGTAGGTCAGATGAGGGTGGCCTGTAGCATACTCCTATAAGTAATTTATCAGTGTTAGTTGGCTGAATATAAGCCCATACACTTTCCATTTATGGGTTAATTTCTGCCCCATAAGAATGTATGTCATTTCTTATATAAAGACTCACTCCTTCTCCTTTTTTTAAGTTTTGTCTATGTCTGAAATAGTGTTTATAACCAGATAGTTCTGCCAACCATTCTTTATCTATATTGCCCCATGTTTCTGTTATTGCAACTACTGCTAAGTCTAAAGTTTTTGTTAAAATTTCTAGTTCTGCATATTTGGCAATGTTCATTGACCTTGCATTTAAAGTAAGGATATTTACTGTAAAGTTTATGTTACAACTTTGATTTTTAATAAGAGGCTGGGAAGTATTCCCAATCTCCCCCTTAATTTTTAGTTTAAATGAGAGTCAATGTATGATGTTATTTTTTGACCCAGAAGCCTGGATATTCAAACTGCGCTCAAAACTGGCGCAACTAGTAGGAAACAAGCGCAAAACCAGTTGGCAAATGGATAGAATAGGTGCGATATTCAAAACATGGAGCAGAGCAAACAGCGCAAGCAACCAATGTCTGAATATCGCATATACTGTCACATCGCTACAACCAGGAAGGAGAAGCTGAGCTAAAATGTTGCACTATGGCGCAACCATGGAAGCTCAGCTGAGCATTCCAGAGCTGCCATAGTGCAAGCACAGCCCCCCAGAGCAATGGAACTGCACATCCAGGGAGGCAGGCTGGGACCACCACCAGCCATGCCACACATGGGCACAGGAACACACTGCAGAACCCACACCACACCGAACACCCAAGCACAGCATCACTGTGGGTGGGACGGATGATCCACGTGCCCATGGGGACAAGCCAACAAAGCATAGCAGAGCCCTGACACCCCAGCACAACCACTGGCAGGCAGAGAGTGCCACACACAGGGGTTGACAACCACAGTGACACATCAGCCCCCATATGCACAGCACACCCTGCACCATGACCCCAAGACACCACCCATGTGCAGTGACTGGCACTGCAGGAAACACCATGCATCCCCTGGCACACGCCAACCCCGTGCTGCAGAAAAAGACAGGCCAGACCCACCCTGTGCACCCAGCAGTGGGTGGCAGCAGATGGCAAGACCAACAGAAAGTCAATTCCATGCTGGAGATACCTCCCATGCACACACACACACACACACACACACACACACACACACACCCAGGACCATACCAACCCAGATGGTATGTACACCACTGCAACTGAGCACCCATAGCCAGCTGAAAATCAGAGACCAACATAGTATTCATATCAAAATATAAAGGTATATTTAAAGTTTCAAATACTAAATAACCAAAACCATAAACAACAACTATTTACAAGGGGGATGGGTACAAGGTAGGGTGTTCAAGGGGTAGGGATGAACAACTGGGAGAGGGAAGGCAGGGTGGTAGGGATGGGAGAAGTGAAAGGGGATGTGCCCCTAAGGCCCAGCTGGCTGGTCATCCTCTGCCTGGTGCTGCACTGTCCGGTGACGCTCCCTCCGCAGGCCATGGCGCCTGATTGACTGAAGGATGGCCTGGTTCTCAATGGCCACCTGTGTCAGGCCCCGAATGTCTTGCCGAATCCCCGGAGAACCTCGAGGCCTAGGGAAAATGGGAACACAGTCAATAGCTGTGACTGACCACAACCCTGAACACCACCCAACCTGCAAGACATATAGCCCAATGTCCCGCACCTGTGATGGCTTGCACCCACCCACAGTGAACATGCACATGGCCATCACAAACAGGTGGCACCAGCTATGCGCACCACCACCCACACACACTGCCCACGTCAATCACAGTACAAACTAGGCTGGCAAGTGATGTGGCAATGTGGTGATGCCAGTTACACAGCTATGTGCCCAGTGCATGCCTGACCACCAGTGATGCATACACAGATGTGCCGTGACACTGCACTGTGATGCAGGTCACCTGTGTCATGCCTACATACATGGATACATAGACAGTGTCGGCAGATAAGGGCCTATGGGGCACCCATTCTGTCCATTTGACCTTGTAAGTTCACTCTGTTGTCCTATAAGTCCGTTCCCCATTACCCCTGACCTCCAGAATTCCTTTATGGCTAACCCATGCATTCATAAATCCCGTGACCAAGTCAGCCCCCACCACTTCCTCTGGCAGGGTGTTCCACTTGTCCACCACCCATTCTGTGAAGAAATACTTTCTCATGTTTCCTCTGAATCATCCCCCCTCCAACTTCATCCCATGCCCTCTAGTCCTGGAACATCCTTTACGCTTAAAAATATTGTTTTCCTGCACTCTGTTCCCCCCTGTAAGATACTTGTATGTCCCCATCATATCCCCACACCCTCCTCTCCAGGGAGTACATGTTCAGTTCCGTCAACCTGTCTGCATAGGACTTGTGATGCAATCCATGCACCATCCATGTCGCCTCCTCTGAACCCTCTCCACCCAGTCCATGTCCATACATAGGTATGGTCTCCAGAACTGTACACTGTACTCCAGTGTGGGGACTCACTAGTGTTTTGTATAGTGGAATTATGACCTCCCCATTGGTTGTGTCCCGCATGGCTGGTGGTCTTGCCCCCCCAGCATGCAATAGCATCCATGAAGTAATGATACTCACACTCCTCCAGCAGCTGGGTCTGACACTGCTGCTGCTGCTGCTGCTGTTGGGGCACAACACCCCCCGGCACCGGGGCCCTGGCATGGCCCACGCCACCCTGGCCCTGTGTCCCTCGCAAATCCGCCTGTGGGAGACATATGTTGAGACAAACATCAGTGTGACTCAAAAGCAGAGTGCCCCTGCCCCAGTGAGAGTGCCTGCCCACACAGCCATAACCATCCATCGCACAGCTGCACACACTGACACACCTATGCACAGCCACCCAAGCACACACACCCCTACAGAGAATATAGGTGCATAGATGGTACACTCACCTGGCCTAGGCACCACGCCCGCCTGGCAATGCGGAACGCAGCCGCTGAAGAGTTCCGGCTCCTTCAGCGGAGGTCACTGTACCGTGCCGCACTGCCCAGCAGACCGCCCCGCCAGTGACCCCACCAGGTCAGTGGCCGACTTGCTGCCACACGTGGTCCCTAGGCATGGTGAGGGGGCCTCACCGGACAGTGCGCCTCGCAGTGGGCTCCACCAGCCACCAGGGTTGGCTACCTAAGCTGGCCCCAGGACACCGCCCCTCCTAGCCATGGCACCAACTTTACAGCAGGCAATATGGCCCGCTGCGCCCGTAACCCGAATCCCATGGAGTTGTTGCAAGAATAGACCACCATCAGAACGCAATCGCGCTTGTTCGAATAGCGCCATTACTTTACATGGTGCTGTCACCGACAGCGCAATAGGGACGTTACACATGGCATGCCAACAGCGCCAGGGGCAGAGGGCATACACAAGGTCACGGCAATGATGGCACAGGCCACGACAGCGCCATGGGATGTATAGGCATCCTGGCGCAAACTTTGCCAAGTTGAGCACCAGTGCCACAGTGGACTACCGCACAGTAGTGCCACAGCGCCATATAGTGCCCAGTGCTGTAGCGCCACTGGCACAATGGTGGCTATGGTTCGAATCGCCTATCTTCCGCCAGCAGGTCTGCAGCACGATAGACGCACGCGTAAGCTGTCTGGGCATGCGCAATGTGGTGTGGCACGCAGCCACAAACCTGCGCCATTGGTCTCAGCTGACCTTCCGTGACAGAAAGCACAAATACGCCGATATTCAGCCGACATATGCAAATCATCCGATCAGCCATTCAAAGGCGCAGTGGCGCGATTAGCATGTCATAAGTTAGAGCCACACCTCATTTGCATGTGCTGCGCTATAAAAATGCGACTGTGGGTTGTGCTGGCCAGATTTGGTTACTGCAGGTGAGAGGTGAGTTACATGCTGTGTGATGCTCAGGACAATGCTCATGGGTGGAGGATGATAAAGGCTGAGGGGCTGAGCATGAAAGGGGCACTAAGGAAAGGGACAAAGGGCACCCTTTCTATCAGTATCTGCCATGCGGAGAGGAAACGGGGGCTTCTGCACCCCAGGCCGGCAGCTTATGCTCACGGGAAATGCTGCCGACTGCACAGTGACAGGTGTCCACTTCCACCTCGCACAGATCACCATGACTGACCAGAGCCAAGCTGAGGGTGTGGACGGCGGGAGTAGGAGGAGGCCGAACTTCACCACGGCAGAGACAGAGGCCCTCTTCCAGGCCTACCTGGAGGATGAGCCACTATTGAGTGGACGGAGGGCACCCCTCAGGGAGTGCAGCTGCATGGGAGGGGTAGCCGGGCTGTCAACCTGCATGGAAGCCACCAGCTCCGTGCAGGAATACGGAAGAAGATGGGGACTGACCGCGAGGAGGCTGAAGGAGAAGGTGGCAGCCTTCAGGGTGGCGCGTGCTGGCACTGGTGGGGGGCCCACCAGTGGTGTTGCAGCTGGACCCTACAGAGGAGACACTGGTCAGCGCCATGCAGCCGAGTGCCATTCGCGGGCGTACGGGTGGAGGATTCCAGACAGGTGGAAGCCCATCACTGCAGATATGACATTGGTGATGTTGTTGGGGGCCTGTTGTTCACATGCACTCACATGTACTCTCTTTCTGTTACAGATCCTGTCTCATCTGCAGGAGACGGTGGTGGTGGTAGGTCCAGACAGTGAGGCAGACCTGCTGGACATGGAGGAGGGAGCATCCACCTCTGCCACCAGCCCGCAGGGCACTGCAGCAGCATGCACGCTTCTGGGCCAACCCTGCGTCAGTGATACGGGTGCAGGGGGTGCACAGCCTGTGTCACAGCAGTCTGGCATGCAGGTATGCCAGCATGCTGCTGCCTATAGCAGTGGCACGCACCTGCACCATTGATGAAGCAGGCCTGCAATGGGCAGTGATAGGTGTGTGTCCCATAGCGGATACATGGCAGGCCAGCACATGCCCCTGGGCCTTCCTGGTTCACACCTGTGTACCAGCATGCTGGCACAGTCCCGGAGGCTGTGCCTGTAAGCACCAGTGGGCAACACCGCTGTGCAGGTGTCTGGCACTAACTGTTGTCAGCACAGAAAGTGGAAACAGGTGGACCTGGGGGCTCAGCAGTTGGAGGCGGCAGCAGCAGCTGTACACCAGGTCTGGGGGTACAGTGTCAAGCAGTGGCACATGTCCATCACCCTTGATCTGCCCATACCCGGTCCTGGCGGACAGCGCCCACCCTCAAGGGGTGCTGCACCAGGACCGCCCACTCTTTTGGGGTCACGATGCCATTGGGGCACAGTACCCATTGGACACGCACACCTGCCTGCTGCAGGACTCGGTACAGCTGCTGGGGCGGGTTGCAAGGTCCATGGAGGCACTGTCTGTGTCCGTGGAGCAGCATAGCAGGGAGTGTGCTCGGGACCGAGCCAAGCTGGTCCTTATGCGGATGGATGTGACCGCTGCCATTGACAGGCTGACCCAGGCAGTGGTCTCTGTTGCGGACGCAGTGGCCACACTGTCAGGTGCCCCTGTATCACACACCCCACACAGTGCGCTCTCCACTCCCCGTTCCTGGCATCATGCGACACCAGGCCTGTCGATGCCGGGTTCTGCTGTGGGCATCCCGAGCACCCCTGGTGCAAGTTTGTTTGGCAGGATGCAGACCCCTGTGCGGGCAAGGTCGGCGTTCACACAGTGGGACCCCTGGTGGTGCACCAGCGCCACCCGATGTGGCCCTGCTCCAGCCTGCCAGTGCTGCTGGGCCACAGCGGGCCGCCCATGCATCCGTGGTGGCGTGGGACAGTGCTACCTGACTGAACTGTCTCCCAGTGCAGGCCCTGTCTGGTGCTGCCCTGTGTGCAATGTGTGTCATGGTGGGCAGTGCACCGCTGGAGTGCTCTGCTCCTCAGCTGACACCAAGAGCCACCTGCACACTCTCCCAACTGCTTTCCACAGTGCGTGTGCATGATGATGCCTGCATTGCACTGTACACCAAGGTGCAGGGTGCCCAGGTCTGACACCGTACATGGACAGTCCAGGTGGTGGGGTGGTTGGTGGTGCTGTGTGTTGGCAATGTCATTTCCACAGTGCTGCTGCTGCCCATGTATGCTGCCTGGTGTGTGTGTGTGTCCATATGAGTGCTCACCCTCTCTGATGGTGTGTTGGTATGCCTGGAACCTTCAACTCCCTGACCTTCATGCACGTGTGTTCCTGTGTGCCTGTGGTTTGCGCATGGAGAGTGTTGCCTGCACATGTCCCTTGACTTACCTGTGTTGGGTGTAGTGCTCTTCTGCAATGGTGTCCCGGTGCAGCTGGGCCTGCCGGGTCAGTCGGGGGTCCCTCCATCCTGGGGGGGCTGCTCATCACCCACATCACTGGCGCCACTGGCGTCCCCATCGCTGTCCCCCTCTTGGACCTGTACAGCTATCCCATGGTCTTTGGCCATGTTGTGCAGGATGCAACAGGCCAGGAATATCCCACAGGCCTTTTGGGGGCTGTACTGTAGGGCTCCGCCGGAGGTGTCCAGGCATCAGAAGCGTGCCTTGAGCATCCCAAACACCCACTCTATGATGTTACGTGTTGCAGCATGTGCCTCATTGAAACCTAGCTGCGCTGGGGTCATGGGGTGCCGGTATGGTGTGAGCAGCCAGGGAAGGAGTGGGTATCCACAGTCACCTGTGTGGAGATAGTGGAGATCAGTGTCATGTCAGGTCCATATTGCCCATATCCTTGTGTGCCACTACCATGGCACCTGTGTCATTCCCACCCTTGCACAGAGTTTGCATTCCATACATGTGTACTCACCCACTAGATGACCCGTGGGGATGTTCCACTCTTGAATCAATGGCACAGTGCAGACTGGTGCCATATGAAGGCATCATGTGCTCCGCCAGGTGTGTGGCACAGAACATGTGATAATGCGCCCAGTGGCATCACACACCACCTGGCAGTTGACACTGGAAAAGCCCTTTCGGTTCCGATAAGCCTGGCCGTCGGGGCCAGGTGGTTATGGCGCCACATGGGTGCAGTCTATGGCCCCAGCATGCCAGGTATATGTGCTACCTGTGGAACTCCTGCATGTTTGTTGTACGCCTGCCATTTGCTGGTGGGAAATGGATGTACCCGCAGCATGAGGCAGCAGTGCGCTGAGGAATTGGGTGAGGATGCGGACATGGCTGACTGTGTAATGCCTGTGGTGTCCCCTGTCGGCCTCTGGAAGGTGCCCGTGGTGAGCAGGCACATGCAGGCTGTCACCTTGGTCTCCACGGACAGAACATGACTCCGCCGTGAGGGTGCCTGCATCACATCACTGCACAGCTCGCAGAGCCATCTCAGTATTGCCCTGTTCAGGTGGTACCGGGCCAAATCTCGACATCTGCAAAGCAAGCTCAAAGCTACGCGGGCACGACACCACCTGTCAGGGCATACCACCGACGGGCCCCTCCGCTGCCACGTCCCCTGCAGCATGGTGTCTCACCTCTCATTACAGCTTCCATGTGGAAGCTGACACTGTCCATCTCCCTGGCTTCTGCCCCCCGGCTGCTGTTCCTGTGTTACCCCCGCTGCCCCCACTGCTGCTTCCACTGCACCGGGCACCCCCCACTGGCCTCTCTGTCCTCCTGGACCCACTGTCCCTCTCTGCCCTTCCAGCTCCTCTCTCTCTCTCTCTCTCTCTCTGTCTCTCTCCCCCAGTTTGCAGCCTGCTAGAGTTCTTGCGCCGCTTCCTTGAGCCTTTTTATTTTGGCTCAAATCCGGTACTGCGCAACTTCCGGCTAAGCCACTCTTGCGCATTGCGCAAGTGTTCGGATATCGCATTGCGCACTTTATCATGGACCGCCCCTCGCCGTTGCGCATGCCTTCATTTCCATTGCGCTGTTGCTCAGCATGTTTTCGGTGGCGCAACTGGCCCCTTCTGAATATTGCAGAATGGCGCATTTTTGGAGTTGCGCACGCGCAACCCTGTTGAGCATGGCACAACCCTTTTGAATATCTGGGCCAGAATGTTACTACCCTTCCTGCTAAGGTGCCATCCATCCCAGCAATATAGTGCAGGTCTTTCTTTGAATTCTTCCCAATGTGTTAAACATTTAATGCCTTGCTTGTAACACCATTTACGAAGCCATTTATTCAGATTTTTTATTTTAGAGCTAATATATCCGGTGGATCTTGGAATGGGAAGTATTTTGTAAATACAGACAGTACATCCAAGATCAGATAATATGTTGTTTAATGCAACAAAATCTTCTACTTAAACTGTTGGGATGTAATGGATCCACCCACTGAGGTTTTGATAAATTTGACCAACTTAATTTTGAAATGCAACGCCTTTTTCTATAAACAAGATTTTTTTTCTGCAACAAAAAGGCATAGTTATGGGTGCACGTTTTGCTCCTAATGTTGCAAATCTATACATGGCAAAATGAGAACTAGAAATAGTCAGAAGTCAGAATAATCCATTTTTGGAAAAATTTACATTTGAGGACGCTTTATTGATGACATTTTTGTCATCTGGAAAGGCATAGAGACAGAACTTCCTGAATTTGTTAAATTTCTAGAAGAAAGTAATTCAAACGTGAAATTCAATACATCTTACAGTAAACAAGAGGTCAATTTTTTTGATTTAAAAATAAATAAGGATAACATGGGGGTGCTTACTACTGACCTGCACAAAAAATCTACTGACAGAAACACCTTGTTGCAGGCTAGCAGGAGCCACCCAGGACATGTGATTAGAGCCATACCAAAGGGCTAGTTTATAAGGACAAAAAGAAACTGTGGGACACATACATTATATAAAGAAAGAGCAGATGATTTACAAAATAGATTACTCACTAGAGGTTATGCGAACAACATAGTACAAAAAGCAAGAGAGGAAATAGAACATATTCCTAGAGAGAACATGTTAAAAGAGAAAGAAAAAGAAAAAATAAACAAAAAACTCAGACATGCTTTGTAAGCACATATAATGCCCAGTCGAGGGAACTTGCCAACATAGTTAAAAAACATTGCTATATTGCATGCCAAGACCCAGGTTTGAAAAATCTACCAAAAGAAGGTCCACAAATAGTATACAGAAAGGGGAAAAGCTTGCAAGACCATTTAGTCCACTCAGTACAGCCACTAGATACAAAACCTAGAATGTGGTTGTCACAGCTAGAAAATGGTAGCCACAAATGTGCAATTGCAAATTTTGTCCACAAGTAGCAAACAACAAGATATTTATGCATCCCCTCATGGGCACAGTGCACCTTGTGAGGGGATTTATGACATGTGTTACTAGTGGCTTGATGTACCTAGCAGTATGCAAAAGTAAAGCAATTTATGTAGGAAAAACCAAACGGGCTTTTAAAACCCAGATTAGAGAGCATATTAGATCTATAGACAGTGATGATACAAAAAATGCATTAGATGTACATATGTTGAAAATGAAAAATACTGCAGAACATGGATTTACATTCACTGGTTTAGAAAAAATAGTAATGAGTCAAAGAGGGGGAAATTATAACAACCTCTTATTAAAACGAGAACAATACTGAATTGTGGCTTTTAAGGGAATGGAAGGAAAAGGTCTGAATGGAGGATTGGAAATAAAACCCCTCCTGAAAAAGTAAAACTTAGCAAGAACCTGAGAAATATGATAAAAAAGTGTA
Source organism: Neoceratodus forsteri (assembly GCA_016271365.2). Taxonomy (NCBI): domain Eukaryota; kingdom Metazoa; phylum Chordata; order Ceratodontiformes; family Ceratodontidae; genus Neoceratodus; species Neoceratodus forsteri. The sequence continues at coordinate 648,746,541 of CM057450.1, read as the reverse complement.
TAATAATTGTTGGAGCATAATATTTGTATACATGATCGATTTTTCATCGATATTAATTTTTTAACTATCTTTATTTTTTCAGATTTGCACTGAGGTTTCATCAAATGGCAGTGAAATGGTGCAATGTCTGATTCTCTCTTTCAAGTGCAGATTTGCAAGCTATGTCTAGTGCCTATGGTTATATGAACATGGTAAGCACAGAAATAGCAGTTTTCTATAAATGAGAAGGGAGATTTACATTTATCCCCAGATATAAAATAATTGAGTCCTGCATTTTTAAACTGTTTGTCTTTTTTAATATTTTGTTTGTTGATGATCTGTCACTTTAATTGTGATGCTTTATAGGGAGACTTGTATTCACCTTCTGTACCGTTGAGAAAGCTCTGAAATGAGCGAAACATGTCAGGTGCTTGGCGATGTGACACATTTACGTAGGGAGTGGGACCCAGGAAGTGAGTTGATGCAAGCAGTCATGGAAGTTGTAATAACTTGTTTTTCATAATAAAGGAATATTTGTTGGAATTTGAACCAGAGTCCTAGGGTGAGTTTATCCACTGCTGCCTTATTTCGCTAAAAATGAAGACTTAAAGAGCAAATTGCTATTAGACTGCCTTAGCTGGTGCCGGGTCCCCAAAGCTTCTTAGCCTCTACGTGTATATGTATGTTTTTTGACCAGAGGCACAGCCATCATCCGAGGTCAATAGTACCCTCTAAACTTTGCAACACATTACTATAGACTGAGAAAATGTACCTGTTTAAAAAATGCCTGACTCCATGTGCTTTTGGTTTGCTGGTGTCCATTTTGTGGATTTCTATGGGCTCAGGCCAGCTGAAATCTGTGGGCTTTATAGAGCTCTAGCATGAGGGAGTCTGGGGACAAAAAAGGTGAGCAGTTCCCTTCTTGATTTTCTTTTTGCCTTAATTTGTAATTGTATAAATGCAGATCTGTGTTTACATATTTTTTTATGTTTTGTTTATGTTTCTGTATGAAACAGCCATATTTGAAATTGTTGCAAACATTTAACTAAAAGTTAAAGAACTGCTGACACCTCATAGAAAACTTTGAAAAACATATTGGGTACAATTCAGCTTGCATTCCCTATAGATTATCTAGATTTCTGCACCCATTATTTATTACTGAGGAAATTTGCATAAATGCGTGATCCTTATCCCTTAGAGTTTTTCTCCCCCATGGCTTACTCCCTATCTAAAGTTATAATTCTCTGTTGTGACATCAAAATCTGTTGTCATGGGAGTAACTGTGATGTCACAAGCAGTGCATTATGACCTCAGGTAGGGAGAAAGCAACAGGAGCAGATAAATCTTCAGGAGTAAAGATCCTGTTTTCATGCAAGTGACCTCCATAATAAATAATGGGAAGTAGAAATACAGAACTAATGGGAAATACAAGCTGAACTGTGTCTAAATATTATGTTTTACTAAAGTTTTCCTGAAGGCGTCAGCTGCTCTTTAAGGCATAATTGACTGGTCACATGATTTGTATCACTATAAAAGAGACTGGTTGAGCACAGTCAGGCAGATCAGAGATGAGAGAATGATGAGATAAGAGCTGAACTGTGAAGGGAGCTGTCCTGTGCAGGAATGACAAGTGACTGATGCAAAAGGAGAGTAGTCGGTGCTGGGGGCAGTCTCAGCAAGACTGACCAGTGGCAGTGCTAGTCAGTACTGGGATGTTTTGGACCACAGCTGAATCGATCAGCTGGAGTGGTGATTGGTCTACCTGAAGTATGGGCTGCAGAGGTGCAAGTGCAGAGAGGACCACCCTCAAGTACTGGTCTTGTTCCTGTGAGCCTACTGGCTGAGTGGGAGCCAACAGCCCTTTAAATCAAGTTTTTATAGTATCCCAAGAGCATCCTGACTAGTCAAGCAATACAGAAGCTCCAGAGTTTCACTGTCTGAACTGTTTATTTCTTTGTCCAGTGTCTCCAAGCCCTTATTTAATAAAATGCACTGCACTATGGGACATTTGAAAATAAATGTTCTTGCCTTCTCTGTCTTCACTCCAACTCACCCTCCCACATATGGTTTTAGAAGTGTGATATTTCACCAGTATCTGAACAAGGCACAAAGGCTCAGAAGGTGAGATGTCCCCAAAACAAAGGAGAGGCCTCAGACACAAGGAGAAGATAGAAGACAGCACAAAGAATAAAATGGAGGTAGCTGTGAAGCTAAGCAACCCAGAAAATGCAGTGACAGATAAACAGATGCTGACGGCATCAGTAGCTGCAGTGCTGGAACTGACCAAGACCTGTGACTTGTTGGAGGCACAATTTATGGTGATGGAAGAGACCATCCAGGGTGTGTTGGTGAGGATTATGCATCTGGAGTTGATGGTTCCTAGTATGTCATAGGAGGTTCAGAAAGGAGAATTTGAGGTTGTGCCAGCAGAAGTGTTAAGAGTTCCTAAAAGTACTGTTGTACAGGACAGTAGTAGAGAACAGGAAATGAAGGCTGTGGGAGAGGAAATTGTTCTGATGAACACTGAGGTTGTGCCAGAAGAAAGGGCTGCCTCAGAAGCAACCATAGTGGTGGACTCTTATGGTTGCCAGGGTGGCACAGCTGAAGAGGACAGTACAGCAGTGTCATATGATTGTGAGAAAAGCTGACACCTACTCCTGTAAGTACTGTTAACTATCTTATTAATGTTGAACAAAAGGGTCTTGCAAAGGTTGGCATGACTCTTAAGACTATTTTGGCATGGGGTTCAAATAACTCTTCAACTATGACAAGTATCACTGAAAACTCCAACATGTTAAACTCTGGTGCGTGTGATCTCTAGTAAGGATGACCAAGGTTACACTATGCCATATCACATAAGAAAGGGCAATAAGCTGCTTAGGAGGTGAGATAACCCTTGAATTAGTTGCATGGAGGAACAAGTGGTGGTACCCAAACCACCCCAGCAGCAAGTGTTGGCAGCTGCCCCTATTGGTCCTAATGGAGAGCACTGGAGGCAGCGTAAAACCGTGGCCTGACTAATAACTCACAGTTATTGGCCTCGAATTTTCAGGCAAGTGAAAAAGTTCTGCAGGTCCTGTGTGGTGTGCCATCAAAGTAAAAAGGCCAGATGTTTACTATAGATAACAGGAAAAAAAATAGTGGGGTAGCTTGCTGTAATGTGGGCCTTGCAAGGATTAGGCATGGTCAGGATGTTACTATGCAAACAGTGGAGTGTCATAACCTCCAAGTCCTTGTCAGCTGGTGCGGCTTAGATGGGTTCATTTAGGTAGGGTAACCTGATTAGTTATGAATCCATCTAATCTAATGTTTTGAGTTTTTTCCATTTTTCCCTGATTACAGTATGCTGAAAATCTAATTTTAAAAAAGAAGGGTCTAATTTTCCTTGCATCAGTCTAGGCCTATGATGGTTCCTCTTTGTGAGTTAGTGACTAGCCCTTCTGGTTTATAGATAAAGGTATGAGCCTGTTACATGAGGTAAGAGCAGAGATGGGTTGGAATATTTCTCATGCTGTGGTGCTCTCCATTCCAAAAAAGTGCAAAAATAAAACTTTGTTTTTTAGGTGGGAGGCAAAGGGTTGCCCATTTGAAAGAAGTAGTAAGGTTAATAAGGATATCCACGAATTTTTGAGGCAGCGGGGGTACATGTTCTGGAACATGTCTGGTGAGCCAGATGATAGTAAAATATACTTAAAATGGTGATTGTGGCTGCTGCTTGGTGCAGTAAACTCCTCCCTGGGTTTGGGGGACAGTATGTTAACAGAATATGGATGGGGAATTAGGCCTAGAATAAAGCAATGCCGAAGAACAAATGCTTGGTTATAGAAAAAAGTAAGCCCATGGTATGAAAGTAACCTGCTGCTGCTCTGTCTAGGTGCTGCACAGCAAGTAAAGACACTAGTTGAAGGGATTTGGGAAAACTGGGGAAACCTCAAGGAGACTTCAGGATGTGTGAGCAAAAGAGGGAGATGGCTCCCTTTAAGACCTATATAGTCTGGGTATGTGCTGTTGGACCCCTTAATATGAGGAAAGATCTTTGCAGAAGATTTGGGGACTCCAAAACCTGCATAACTTATTGGGGGGCTGTGGTGAGCAAGAGAATGTAAGAGCTTTATGCCTAGGTTCAATGGGCCTACACAATCAGAGTAGTGTTATGCTTATGCAACTGTGATGCTGTTTGGCCATTCACACTCTCTTTTCCATGGGGAATTACCACCCCTGTATGGGTACCAAAAGGCAATGAGCCCTTGAAGAGGGTTCCACCCTAGAGGTGCCACGGGAAAGATTTCCTTGGCTAAAGGTACCTTAGGAAGAAGCCCCCTGAGGAGAGAGGCATGCCACTGTAGGAGGAGGGGAGGATGATGGGGCAGAGAAAAACTGCTTCAGAGGGAGGCTGGAAAGGACTGATTATACAGCTCAGGAAGGGGTGTGGCTGGTTGCCTCAACCCATTGAACTATAGGCAACAGCCTTTCAATACAAAAGGTACTACGGAACAAGAGTAGTGTTATGCTTGTGCTACTGTAAAACTGTTTGGCTGTTCACACTCTTTATTCCATGGGGAATTACCACCCTGTAGGGGTATGGAAGGCAAGCAGCCTTCAAAGAGGGTTCCACCCCTAAAGGTGCTGTGGGAATGATTCCCTTGGCTAAAGGTACCTTAGGAAGGAGCCCTCCAAAACAGAGTATTGAGTATTAAACATTGACTATGAGATTGAGAGCAGATTGACAGCAATGAGACAGCTTGAAGAAATACAAATGAGATGTGTAGGTTGTCAGGATTGCACTGATAAAGTGGATTGCACTGATGAGATAAGGGGGCTTCCTAAGGAGAGAGGGAATGGCAAGCAAGGCTACTATCTGTCTTCAGCCAAGAGCAGAAATCTACCTATGGAAACTAGGGAATATACTATTTTAACAACTAACCAGATATTACGACCTTTGGTATGGAGGAGAGGGAAAAAATTAATTTCTGAGCACGTCTGTGCAGTAGCGCTAATACTGCACTCAGTCAGTGGCTGGCCGTGGAGGTGAGAGGTGGGCTGTACCGGTCGGCTGCTGGGGACAGGTGGGGGGTGCTGGTGGGCTGGGATGGCTGGGTGGAGGGTTGGGGGGCCACCAGACTACCAGGGTAACGGGATCATTGTCTATGTTAGTAATGTACAGTTCGGGGCACTAGACTACCAGGGAAATGGGGATATTTACTTGTTTAATTTATGTACAGTTCAGAGGGGGCCACTAGTCAACCAGGGATTCGGGATTCTGTTATTCTCTTACGGTTGGGGGGACACTGGACTACCAGGGCAGGTGACATGCGGCATCTGCTGTGGGCAACCCAGGGTCGGGGCACTAGTGGGGCATGCACTTGGGATCTCGTGGAGGGGTTGCAACATTCTGGCCAGTACGCCTCCAGCGGCGACCTTGCTGCACACATGTCACAAGTCACAGGACTTTGCTGAGAAGACCCTGCCCCTTCTAGAATAGGGCGCAGGGTCAATGTTTCACATTGCTGGTCTTATCTGTAGGTTCCTGATAATAAATTAAATGTTTTCTTAAGCCCAAACTGGACACATTGCTATGGAATGAGAAAATGTGCCTGTTTAAATAATGCCCAACTCCATGAAGTGGTGGATCCAGTGATTTATAGAAGGGGTGCATTTGGCCTGGAAAACCAAACTTCTCGTGAGGGGAGGTCTGGGGGGGTATGTCCACCCCCAGGAAATTCTGAAAATGTAATGTGTGACATGATACATTTTGGAGCAACTTAGGCCTAGTTTCAGGAGCAAAGTGTTGATTACCCCCTCAAAAGAATCTCCTAGTTCCCTTTCCATCACAGAACAGCTGCAAACAGTAATGGTTACCTCACAGGGATATATCAATTCTAAGGGAGATGTCTGGGTGTTCTGCTAGAAAAACAGACATCTCTCTCAGCTTCCCTCCCATCCCTGCCAAGTCAACTTGTCACTGCATTACTATGGAGAGAAACAAGGAGACGGGCTCATTTGAAAAGGGCATGAAAAAAAAGAAACATAAAAAAAACTGAACACTTCAACAGAGGCCAGACCAATTTTTTCCAGCATGTGTGCCAGTCTGCTAGATGGCTAGATAGTTGCATGTGAGGTGGGCGCCTGAAGTAAGGCACCTTCCGAAAGGGCGACGCTTTGTGGGGAAAAGCCCAAATGGCGATGGGGGGGTAGGATGACCGGATGTGGTGGGGTGGGTGACTGCAGCGACAGGATGTCACTATATGTACATGCGCGTGGGGAGCGAGCATGGCAAGCATGAGCTGGGAGGGGGTGGAGGGTGGTGCTGCGGTCAGCTGCCGAGCTGCGCCATGGCATCGGGGTTGGTTTCTGCTTGTGGTGTGTGGGGTACCAGGTTAGGGTGTGGGTCTGGGTGCTACTGCATTTTTGTTGCACCTGGCCCGAAACTTGTATTTTTTGCTTTTACGCCCCCCCCGACATGCAGCCCCTTGGAGTTGAGAATCCTTTAGTATGGGGGAGCGGGGAGCAAAGCCCCCCACATGGGCAGGTGGGCCCCCCACAGAAAGCAAAGAAACTAAGTCACCAGTGCCTTTCTTCTGTTCCCTGAGGATGTCAGGGTGGCGAAAATGTTTTTGCCGCCCTGATTTCGTGATAATGCAGCTCACCATTTGGCAGTCGCCATTATCACATGGAACCCTGCTAGACTCATCCTTAAACTATCATCAACAAACCACAGGCATGAGGAACAGACCAGGCAGACTGGTATATACTGTAAGTGTCAAATAATTACTCTGTGCCAGCTGTCTTGGCCACCCCTCCGCTCTCCACCAACCAAAGGCCAGAACATTTTTTTTTCAACTTGTGTGCCAGTCTGCTACACCCATCCCTTCACCCTCCATCATCGACAAACCACATGAGCAAGGGACAGATGTGGCAGACTGGTATACATGTGTAAAACAATTGTTTTGTGACAGTCTGCTTGACTGCCCCTTCCTTCTCCATCACCAGATTCCAAAACAATGTTTTTCAACATGTGTGCCAGTCTGCAAGGCTCTTCCTCTCTCCTCTATCAACAATAAGCCACAGGAGGAATGGAATTAGCTGACTGGTATACATGTTGAAAAATATGTTCACATACCATGCCAGCCTGTGCTCCCTCCACTCCTCAGCTGTATAATTTTTTATATAAATGCACAATGTCGACCTTTACAAACCAATATACAGTATCTGTAAAGGCAGGCACTAGTGACCGCAGCAGCCCTTGCCACATCTACACAGAAAGCTCTGTCAATACCCATTTGACAACTGTCTTGAAACGTGAAACCAACTACCCATAGTGGAGGAGGATTCTAATACACCCAGTTCAGAGATCATCCCAGGACATTATTTAGACACACACTGCAGGCTCTTCAGTGACCCGATTTCTTATCTTTCTCTCTCTTTTTGTTTTTTGTTCTCCAGGGGATGAGAATAATGTATTCTCAAACTACAAGTTTATCAGTCTATTTATTTATTTACTTATTTATTTATTAATGTTGGTTGGGAGTCTTCCTCATGATGTCTGTCACTAAAAATGTTCTCATGCCTGTCTATAATGTGGCGGAAAGTAAAAGCTTGTCTGGTAAACCCCCCCGTGTCATTTTGGCTGCTGAGTTTTTTTTTCTTAATAATAATTTTAATAGAAGATGTGGTGATCTGTCAACAATTCGCTGGCACTGCAATTATTATTGGACATCCCACCACCACTGTTTTCTTATTTATTTTTATAAGCTATGTTTGCAAATGGCGGTTGGTTAAACTTGATTTGGGACATGATGGGGCTTAAAAGATGTTAGGTTTAAAAGGCAGTAAATTCAATCATAACTAACAGCCCTGGCAACTTTGTTCTTGGCTTTATACCAGCCAGTATGGATCCTTAAATTCCAAGAACATTTCATCTGATGTCAGCACAAGCAGCAGACTTTACTGAAGGAGGACTTTCATTCTCAAGTAATCTGTTCTCCGCGCCTCATGGGACAGGCAGATGTGACTCAAAGCATAAGTTTGCCCAACCAGATTCACACGCATTCATGTTCTATACAGGAAAACAAAACAGTGAACAGGGAGACCGTCACCACTGATTTGGAAAACAGACCAGGCTTGCAGGCTCCATAATATACAGAAACATAGGAATGTAAAGTTCCAGAGCAGCATGTCACAGTGCCGTGGGAATCCTACAACATGGGAAACAATGCATCCCAAACAACAGCCATTCTGCCCCTGATACTTCATTATGAAGGTTTTTAAATTCAACTGTAACCTAAAATAAAGTAAGCAAGGGGTGAAAAAGTCTGTTGGGGGAGCATAACGGAGAACCCCATGCTCATTCCGAACCAAATGGACAGTTTTCTCCATTCTATCTGCTGCTACTAATGCTTCTTATTACAGTTACAGGTTTGTTCTGGGCTCACATTACCAAACAGTAGGTGCCGGCTGCATCAGTTCCTTGTACAGTACACAGGACTGTTGCATAACTAACTGCAAGTGCAACAGAAGAAAAAAAATGCATCACACCTACACAAACTTTTCCTTGAGTTTGTCAGGATATATAACCCAACTAAAACAATGATGGAGTAGGGGGCTTTTTTTCATATAAAACGCTCTTTTTTATTGTATGGAGAGACAAAACTGATTTGCTCAATCTGGTGAAGTATTTGACTTATGTGAGTCCTATTTATTATTCTAGTGTAATCCACAGGTCAGACAATGGTGGTCCATGTAAGCAATAATACCCAACAGGGTGGGCAGTATTGGGGAATACCGGACCGCCCAGGGGCATAATGAGGGCCAACACCACAGAGGAGGGCCTTATAGCCCCTGGAAGATCTGGTATTCCCCAATACCGCCCACCCTGGAGGGTATTATTGCACTTAGAAAATGGGCAAACTGTATTATATGTGGTTGCATAAAAATGATTTTCATGTTAAAATGTAAAAATTGTTGAGTATTTTGTTTATTTTGAAATAAAATATTTCCTCCGTTTGGATTAGGATGCTGTTTTTTTTTTTTTTGTAGAGGGTATTTTGAGCTAGGTGAGCCTCTGTAGTTGTGAGTTTTACTTTTTTTTTTTCAGGATGTTACCATGGTTACATAGGTGGCCGTCATCTGTAGTATGGACGGAATTTTCAGAGGGGATAATTAACCAGTAAAAATATGTAAGAAACAGTTTGAGGACTTCTGTGTTGTGCATCCCTGACCATGCTGTGTGTGAGCCCTTGTTAGAGCAAGCAGAGCAACTTCCGAGTGGAGGAGACAGCAACACCAGTATGATAATGCAGGTACTGTACTGTACATGACTTGTCAGAGGATCGGGCAGTAATGAAAACAAATAAAAAAACAAAACTTTTGTTTGGGTCGACCGGGTGCAACATGGTTGAGTGAGAGCAAGGAAATGCTGGTATGTGCCCAGTGCAGCTATGAGTTGTGGAGTTACTGAGGGAGTGACAGGTTGGACGTGTACCAGAGACGTTTACTTGGCTTGCGCCAACTACTGCATCGTGCGGCTTGTGCAGAAGTGAGAGCCGTGACTGCCTGTTTCCGATTACCATAATATGCTGTGTTTGAAAAGATTTTATTTTTCTGTAGGAAACTGTTCAGTTTCAGAACTGATGGTTTGGTTCCTGTGACACTCCAACAGTTTCGGGAGTTTTGTGGGGTACGGGTACAGTGTCTCTCGCTAAGCGAGAAAAACAAATGGTAGCAATTTCAAATTCATTTGGGTTTCTTGGCCAATAAGCAAGTAGGATGGGCACAGGGATATGCTGTTCAGTAGGTGAAGGGCACTTGGCTGGAACATTTTCTTTCCCGGTCATCTATTGTCAGATAGATCAGGGCTCTGGGAAGAGTACTGGCCAATCAAAAGCCAGGATCTTAGATGCCCATTTTCTAAAGCAGATCAACACCCTGACAGCGAAACCTGAAAAAGGGCCATTACTGTGACAGTCACTGTAATGGTCCGGGTTTCACCAATGCAGCTTCTCCTAGTGTTGTGCCACCTCCCTGAAACAATTCTGACCTGGAGTTGATTATATTTAAATGTTGGGGGGGGCATGGTGCACAGACCCCTGCAAAAAATGCTTGAAACATTGACAGCCTCATGCCGAGTGTCAGCATTGTGCCATTGCTGTGAGGGATGCTGATGGTATGTCTGTCGACATTCTGTGGTGCTTCTGTCAGACAGAACTTGTATATCCAGCAGCTGTTTTAGGAAGTCACATGTCTGATCTTCTCCTTCATCTACAGAAACGTTTAATAGATTGTTTAGCTACTAAAACATCTGGCCACCGGCTTGAGTCAAGAGGCACATCCAGTTCATGGACCATTTAAAACTGAGCCCTAGGAATTATAAAAAAAATTACATGGAACATCCTGACAGCGCAGGTAGTGTCACATCTGGCCATCTCTCAACCTAACATAAGGAATAAAACACACACATTTTAAAGTTGCAATGTTCAGCTCTAACAAATAATTCACTTTTTTAAGAATGCTCATTTAATGGCTTATACCACAGGCCAGCCTTTTTTTTACATTGCATATTTTTTAGCATTAGCATCTGTAATAATCAGTGTGTTATACTGGAACAGTGAGTGACTAATACGTATCATCCAGATGATGTTGTGGTATCACTGGTACAGCATTAAAAATGGCGTACCGGACACTAGGCAAGCAAGGCAAATTTTATTTGTAGAGCACCCAATCCTTGATGTTCTGGGTGTTTTACTCAAGATAAAACAAGGAGTCATCATTAAACAGACTGAAAGTAGCAACTTCCAGTTCCACTCTGGTCATGAGCAGCTGCTGAAGTGTTTAGCTCTCTCCCACCCACAGAATATTTGGTGTTTATTCCCCCAGCTATGAATAAATCTGCATCACAAAACAAAACTGGAAGCCATAGCAATGGCAGTGAGGCAAAAACAAATAATTTTTACCGGATGCGGCTCCCGTAAAGAAATCTGGTCATCAGAGCAAGCCTCCAGCCACTCAGCTGAGTGCATCTCCCGTCCGCCATGATGATCTTTTGGACCTTGAGGAGAATGAAACAGATTGCACTATCACCTCAAAACAGCTGGTCCAGGAGCTACAAAATTTGGGAAGCACTATACGATGAATGGAGGGAGCCTTGGATGAAACCAGGGAAATGCTTAATGAAGTTTAAGATCGGCTGGCCCGGTTGCGCTGAGGATTGAGGCGCTGGATGCCACACCTCATGCTATGCCAGCGACCTGGGTTCAGGAATGACTCAGGTGACCAGGGTGCCAGCACGGGGGGTGGGAGAAGGATTGAGCATTGGCTATCTTCTCCTGGGTAAGGGGTGGGGTCACCCACGTGTAATCCCGCTGTCACCAAATGGAGGTTCAGTGCTGGTGCAGGTGGTCAATGGCACGACTGGAAGGGAAGGGCATCCCGAACAGCATGTGTGCGTGTGCCCTCTACACATGCATGCTATGTCCGGGATGCGTGGGTGTAGGGATCGGGAAAAAAAAAAGTAAAAACCCAGAAATTACATATGAAAAAAAAGACGTTGTTTTTGATCGCACTGTGGAGCTGGAGAGCAGGATCTGAAACCACAGCCCAAACAAATAATCATAATGTGGCCCTGCGGTATTTATTCCATTGGGACTAGGTAATGGCTGAATAATTAGAGGATATTGAGTTTCGTTCCTACCTCAACAATCTTTGCATTCAAGGCCTCCTGGATTAGGTGGAGATCTGAGATGTGGTAGACTTTTGGGAGTCTCTGGTTAAGGGGCTGTTTGCAAGGCCACATGATAACTCCCTCTTGACTGAAAGAGCACATCATGCATTAATGCCTCACCCGACTAGCCCTAAGGCCTGCCTGAGATCTGTAGTGATGAAATTCCTTAATTATAGGGACAAAATGAAGGTGCATCAAATGGGCTCAGGGAAGAAAGAAGTGTTATTTGGAGACATCAGACTGTGTTTTGATCATGATTATCCCTCCAAACCATTGTTAAGAGGTGCAGACTGGTGGCAATACAGAGGCTGCTAAAGCAAAAATGTTAAAATGCTGTTATTTTATCCTATGCAATGCAAGATATACTTGCCAAATGGTCCAAACTTTTTTTTTGCACCATTGCTGAGGCCTGTCAGACACTGCTGGACCTCGGGGTTCCTGATGACTTGCTGAAGCCATCAATGAAGATGTGAAAGGCACTCCTGAAGACCTGGCCTGGCAGACAGCCACATCGCCTCGCTGCAAGGATAAACTCACCACCTCTCCAACCATTATGAAAAGCTAGTGTGCAATCTGGTCTGCCTTGAAAACGTTTTTGGATGTTGACCTGAATCCAGGACCCTCCGCCTCTGGCTGAGCCTTATATTGATATCCGGATAGTTTTTGTGTTATGATTACCTTCCACACCAGCTTACTGCTATGGTGGGATATATGAACATATTCAAACTGAGCTGATGTTGTGGGGGGGCAGGTTTCCCCACTTTCGTACTTGCCTGATTTTTTTCCACCTTTAAATGATGGCTTTGTTAATTCTCTTCTTATCATTTAGAGGGTACTAATTGCACTGTTGGGTGGTAGAGGATTTGTCTTTTATTCTGGTGGGATGACTCAATTTCAGTCTTATACTGACTGGGAAGGTGGGACACTGGGAGGATGGAAAGCCCTCCATTTGTTTGCTTCCAGTCTTTCCCCTTACATTTTATACTTTTACATTGCTGCTTTGGGGAAAAGACATGCCCCCTCTTGGGGGCTTATTGCTCTGATGCTCAAATGTGTAGGCACCGGAGTACCTAACTTGGGGACTTGATGGGTATGTAGTAGACTACCTAGGCTTTTTGTACACACAATGTCTGCTGTCATGATGGCGCTATACCAAAGGGAGAGGTCACAGGGTTGGGGCTCCATCTTCTTCTGCTGTTGAGGTGTTAGGACCTTGTCTATTTGCTCTGAGACCAACAGATCGAGCAAAACATTATTGTGTCTTAACATTAAAGTCTGTTTTATGGTTACTTACTGTTTTTCTGTTACATTTCCAGGTTATACATTTCTCTTTTCTGGTGCAATCCTCTTTATTTCTCCAGTGATTTACTCTTCAAGGTGAGAAGGATGGATATAATTTCATGTTTTCAAGTTAGGTGTGTATTTTTTTAATGGGAGACCTCACAATTGTCACTTATAATGTAAAAGGGCTTCATAGTCCCATAAAAAGAAGTCATATTTTGCAGAAGGTGGAACTGGAGGGGAGCAGCAGTTGCACTGCCACAGGAGACCCACCTCTCACCAGCTGTGCACTCCCAAACATAAACGTTTATGGGTGGAGGCAGTATATGCTTCCTCCTACTTAGTCCACCCTCATAAGAGGGGGATGGCCATTTAGAGTCATAAAGGGGCCTCCCTGGAGGTGGAGGAGGTGGTGTCGGATGATATCAGTCAAAGAATTAGAATTGTGAGGACTTACAAGGGCATTTCATGTACAATCCTTAATTTACACGCTCCAAGTAAGGATGAGGAACAACTTCCTTTTTTCATAAGCATTTCTTAGAACCAGATTCCAGTCCTAGGAGACTATATCTTATAGGCAGCAATTTCAATTGCCCTGCATCTCCCACACTGGATAGATCTGATAATGGTGCCTATTACAGGGGCAAGTCAAGCAAGGTGCTCTGCTCTGTCCTTATGAAACTGGGGTGGATGGACCCCTGGTGCTATAGTAATCCTAAAGGGCAGGATTATACAGTACTTATTATTTCTGTGTCCCCATAACCTATATGCCAGGCTAGACTTCCAGTTTGTTCCTAAATCCTGAGTGCATACCCTACAGAGGACCCAGATTTCCTCCATCACCTCCTCCAGCCATGCCCCTGTGTCCATGATTTAATTAGTCTTCAAATCCCCCACATGGAGGTTCAGTGTGCCCCTACTGAATGATGACAAATTTTGCACTCATGTTAAGGCAGCAATTAATGATTATCTCACCAATAATACAATTTCCAATACACCCATGGGTGCATGGTGGGATGGCCTTAAGGCTGTCTGTGCAGTGTTTACTGCGTATTTCAAGATTTATTGGAGAACCTTTGTGTGTGGTCCTATCCCTCTGCAGTAACTAAGGCTGCACTGTGCCTATTTCCCCACTTGGGCTCCCTGGTGCTTGCAACACTAAACACTGTTGCAGCTGCACTACATTAATTGCCTGGCTGCACCCCTTCCCCAATGATTGGTAGTGGCAGCCCAGTTAGGTGGGTTAGGGTGTTTAAATATCTTGTCTGCCAAACTCGGCAGCGTCTGATGTGGTGGCTAGTGCAGCGTAGTGCAGCAAAGTTATTTGAGTGTGAGGGAGCTGAGGTGCTGGTGTAGGAAGTTCTGTTCTTTGTAGTTAGGCTGGGTTATTGTGCTTAGGGTGATAAGTAGCAGAATAGGATGGCTGTCTGTGGGAATAGATTCAGGTGGAACCTATATGTCTTATGTGGGCTATTTTTGTGCAACTATGTTAGTTTATATATTGTTATGCCTGATATGGATGGACAAAGTGACTTGTTTGATTTTTCCATTTCTAAATTTGTAGGGAGTAATGCCAATATTTTGGATCCTATGGGATTACTTTAAAGCCAGAAAGGAGTATTGTATAATTGTGACTCATACAGTATGCCCACTTCTAAACTTATTGTCAAAAAGAGTTGGGGGGACTCTAGGTTGTCTCACTAGGTGTTTAGTGTCATGGCAATTATTGGTCCTGTCAGGTGATGAATTGAATTTGGGGCCGCTACCTTTATGCTCCTTTTTAGGCCAGACACCAGGCCTTGGCACGCAACTCATGGTTTGAAAGTAATCCACCTAAACATAAGAAGTTCGCTCCCAAAGTTGGCTGATATTGAGCATCTATCCCACAGTATAATCCAGATATAATAGTTTTATCTGAATCTTGGTTAAAACCTAAGATACTTGATGCAATGTGTACAGTTCCTGGTTATTACATGTATAGAGCTGGTTGGCTGGGCAAGAAAAGGTGGGGGTGTTTATTATAGGGATTCGCTTGAATCAACTGTAATTAGTAGTAGTTCCAATTCTGAGGATTTAACTGAATGGTTACTTATCAAGATAATTCTGGGGGGGGGGGCCAAAAGCATTTACTACTTGGGTGCTTTTATAACCCACCTCAGTGTGGACTTATGGGTTTGAAAGGGGTTCTAGAGAAATGGTTGCCATATTTATCTACACATGATTTTGTTTTTCTGAGTGATGTAAATTTGAATTGGCAGGCTTCAGACAATCTTGGTTTGGAAACTTTTCTTCAGTCTTTTAATTTGTTTGAAACCATTTCTGAACCAACAAGACTGAATGTGAAATCAGTTAAGCAATCCATTCTGGACTGGATTTTTACTAATCGTCCTCAGATGTTATCTTTTTCAGGAGTGTTACCTGATTCCACAAGTGATCACCAAGCCATTTTTTGCGTATTCAATTTTAAACTCCCCAAAATTCCACCTTGTTTATTTTATTCTCACAATTTCAAGAAATTTGATTTAAATTCTATTTCATTGAAACTTTTTTTTATTGATATTTTTCCTCCCTGGAGCTCTGGTCGGCGTGGATATCCCAACCGACACCCTAGCCCTGACACCCGACATCAGGCCAACCTCCTCATTACCCCCATGGATTACCCCCCATGGTGGGGGTGGTGAGGAGCTACCCAGCTCAACCCACCAGAGCAGGATCCGGATGAGGAGGTGCCATTCGGGTCAGGCAGCAGGGGTTGGAAGCTCATGCTGCCCGACGGGAACCCTATTTTTCAATTTTCCTCCTTGCGGAGTGCCAGCATGCAATGACATCTAGGCACGTAGCTGACATCTGCCACACTCTGCCCCCCCTTGCTACACCACTCTAGTAGTGCCCTCAGTCATCACCAGGGGCCACTACAGAGCAGTGGGACCCTGGATCCCTCCCCAGAATAGGACAGCAGTCCTTTGGATGCTCCATCCTATCCCTCCCATCCCCTGCCAAGCCCTGGTGGCCTGGGCTCATGTCCGAACCCAGGTCACCAGCATGGCATAAGGTGTGGCATCCAGTGCCTCAAACCTCAGCACCACCGGGCCGGCTTCGTTGAAACTTTCTCAACTTGATTGGTCATTTCTTGATAGTATTCCTGATACTAATAGTGCATTGGATTTTTTTGTAAGGAACTCTTACCTATTCAAAATTCCTTTTTTCCTCTGTGGAAGTTATTAGTTAAAGGGAGATTTAACAGATGGTTTTCACCTGAAATCAGGGATTGGATTAAGGCCAGGAATTTGACTTGGGTTAACTTTAAATCACTTCCTTCTATTTTTCATATGGATAGATATCTGAATTATATTGAATTATATTATCTGAAAGATATTGAAATCTGAAATTACTTATTATATTGTTTATGCTATGTACAAGCACCTTGGTTATAGAAAGGCAGTTTTTATAAATAAACTATGCTTGATTGATTGATGTAGATATCTGTGTAATAAAGTTAGTCAACTGGTCAGGAATGCAAAAAAATATGTTTTATAAAAAACAGCTCGATAAGAATTTAGCTAAGCCTAAATGTTTGTGGAATTCTATTAATGCTCTAATATCACCTAAGGGAAAACCCACTATCCAGAAGTTGTTGACCTCAAATGGAATTGTTACTGATTCTAAAGAAATCTCTAATCTTCTGGGTAAAAAGTTTTCTGATTATTCTATTTGTAGATCTAGCAACCAGACACTGGGCAATGCACCAAAAGTGAGTTCTGTTACTGATGGAAGGCCTCCTTTTTACTTTCGCAAGACATGTCCAAATGAAGTCCTGAAATTGCTCCTTACTATTCCTAACAGATACAGTGACTGTGGTGATGGTTTGGATGGGCATTTTATTAGAATTATTTCTCCTTTTATCGCTTCTCCTCTGTGTTCTATTTTTAAATCATGTTTGATTAATGATTCTTTTCCCTCTTCATGGAAATGTGCCAGAACAGTGCTGATTCCCAAGATCTCTCGAGCTGAACTTCTGGATGATTTCAGACCTATTTCTATTTTGAACCCTTTAAGCAAAATATTAGAAAAAAATTGTCTCCGTTCAAATGACATCTTACCTTGAGAGGTGTAATGTTTTATGTGCAGAACAACATTGTTTCCAGAGAAACCATGGGACTGAAACTGCCTTGGTCAGGTTCACAGACACCACCCTCAGTGGTTTTGATGATGGTCTTATGTTGGGGGCAGTCTTCGTGGACCTGACCAAGGTATTTGATCTCATTGATCACTCCCTGTTAAAATTTAAATTGTTTGAACTTGGTTTCTCAGAGAATGTAGTTCTATGGATTCAGGATTACCTGTTAAATAGGTCTCAGTTTGTAACTATTGGTTCCTCCTCTTCTTCTATTTTTCCTTTAGCATCTGGTGTTCCTCTGGCATCTGCACTGGGCCCCTTATTGCTTTCCCTCTTTGTTAACAAATTACCTTCCCTTTGCAAGTCTTGTAGGTGTTTATGCAGATGACTTAGTTATTTACTCTCAATCATCTAATATTCTCAATTTGTCATCATTGTTACAATCTGAATTTATTGATATTTGTAATTGCTTTGAGGATAATCATTTGAGCCTAAACCTTAAAAAGATGAAATCTGTGTTATTTTGTTGTTCGGGTATCTTGAAGGAAAACCTCACCCTAGATATTTATAATGGTGATGGCTTATTAATTGAGCAAGTTTATGGATTTAAATATCTAGGAGTCCAGCTTGATCCCAGCTTCACTTTTCATACCCAGGTTAAGTCTGCCTGTAGAAATATAATCAAAAACTGGGTTTATTATATAAGTTGAAAAAAAAGGTTTTCTCTTGAAATCAGACGTGCTATAGCAAATGGGATCTTGTCACCTCACATTGATTATGCTGGAGGGTTATAGTATAGATTGTCGGCTAAGAAAACAAATGCACTGTTTTCTATAATAATAATAATATCTGTTGATTCATTTTAGACCTTCCCTTACAGACCCACCACTGCTGTCTGTATGCCCAGATAGGATGTTTATATCCCTTATCCCGGTTTAAGTATTGTTATGGGGGTTTAATCTTTAAATTGTTATACTCGAAGATCCTTTTTCCTCTGAGTAGTCTGGTTACTATTCATGATACAACCTTAAATCTGTGGTCATTTAAAGGGACCCTTCTTTATGCTCCCCCTTCTAAAACTAAAGCTGGCTCCCGTTCTTTCTTGCATGCTGTCCCTCCCTTCTGGAACCAACTGCCAGAATATATAAGGTTTGCCTCATATCTATCTAGCTTTAAAATTAAACAAAATAATTTTTTGCTAGAACGTGATGTTTGTACTTGTATGTAATTAGTATTGTATTTGTTTGTATTGTTGTTTGTAGTTATGTGCATTCTCTTTTGCTCAGGTGGGGCCTGAAAATGGACTTGTTCCAGTGCCCTTAGCCAATTAACAAAATAAAAATGAAATAATTAGTTATGCATTGGGTAAGAAGAAGGAAAGGGATAGAGAGTACCTAGAGTAGGAGAGCCAAATATCTGATCTGGAATGTGAGCATCACCCTAGACCCCACATGTAAGCAAACCTTAGACAGGCTCAGACAACAGTTAACTGCCTTGTTTTGGACCATAAGACTGACAGGCAACTCAGTTTTCCCTGCCAGGTATTTTATGAGGGGGGAATAGAGCAGATCACCTGCTTGCTTGGAAGATCCACCATGAGGTGGCCAATTGAGCAGTAATTAAGATCGAGTGAACCTCCCATGAGTCCCAGTATGATACTCAGCCACAATGTATTGTAGAGCATTTTGCTGCCTACTACCATGAACTTTATACAGGCCATGATGTCCCTGATGGGCTTCACAAGCAGAAACAATTTTTTGTGGGTTTCCAGCTTCCCACCCTTGGTGAAGAGGTTAGAGCAGACCTTGACCATCCCATCCCCCAGACAGAGATTGATGCCGCAATCTTAGCACTTAAAAATAATAACTACCCAGTCCCAGATGGTTTCACCTCCAAGTTTTATAAACTTTTTTCAGGAGAGAGAGTCACTCCCCTTCTGATTCAGGTATGTCAGGAGGTGGGGGGGAGGGACTTCCCCACTGTCCTGGTCACAAGCCCAGATTTCCATCATTCATAAGCAGGGAAAAGATCCCACTCTCTGCATCTCCTATTGCCTGATCTCTTTGCTATATGTAGATCAAAAAAATGTTGACAAAAGTATTAGCGAATTGGTTGCAGAGATGGGCACGGGGCCTGGTCCAACCTGATCAGACAGGATTTATCAAAGGTGGTTAATTAATGATAATATTCACAAACTTTTAAATATTATGGCCCTGCAGCGCCATTCCCAACAGTTCTCTATTGCGCGGTTCATGGATGCCAAAAAGGCATTTGACAGGGTGGACTGGGCCTACCTTTTCTATACCCTGGAGAAGGTCGGGATTTGGACAGCACTTTCAGAATTGCATCAGGGCTTTCTATAGTACCTCAGAGGCAGATGTATGAGTTAACGGACTTTGGTCTGCCCATTTCCCATTGAGCCATAGAACTTGGCAGCAGCATCCCCTCTCCTCCCTCCTTTTTGTCCTGGCAATTGAACCATGAGCCTTGGCAGTCCATGGTAACCTGAGTATCACTGGCATTGCAAGCTCAGATGGTGATCATAGGGTCTCTTTGTATGTAGAGGATGTCTTGTTCTACCTGACTAACCCCTCGACATCGATTCCTCCTCTATATAACATATTGGATAGTTATGGGGACATATCAGTATATAAAGTTAACTACAGTAAATCAGAGGCCATGTGCCTGAGTGGTCACCCCAGAGGTTTTATGGAGAACTTCCCCTTTACGTGGGCAAAGGCAAACATGGCTCGCTACTTGGGCATTAAGTGTACGCCAAGCTTCTATGACCTCTATAGTCTAATATATGCCGCATTCTTAAAGAAATCCAAGCTGATTTGCAGAGGTGAACTCACCTCTCCCTTTCCTTAGCTGGTCGGGTTAATGTTCTGAAGATGAATGTGCTAGCTCACCAGTTATTTATTTTCTGGATCCTCCCAATTCAAATTCCAAAACACTTCTAGTGGACACTTAATGGGGCTTTCTTAGCATCTTTGCAGAATGGTAAGCATTAGAGGGTAATCCTTAGGCTCTTGGAACAACCCTGGGATAGGAATGGTGTGGGACTTCCAAACTTCAGGGACTATTATATGGCAGGCCAGCTACGTTCCCAGGTGACTTGGGTTAAAAGACAGGAGGACTCCAGCTAGTATGCCCTGGAAAATGCCCTGTCCCTCCCAGCTCCTCTGTATGCACTCCCATTTATTAAATTATTGGCCAGCAGGTTGGTGATGACCACTAACCTCAGGACTAAACCAGCTGTGTGGACTCTGCAACAAGCCCGCTGTCTCACTGGGACACCTGACTCTCTGATCCTGCTTACCATTATTGCTGTAGATCCTTATTTCTTGCTTCAGAGATCAGATTCAGGTTTTAATAGATAGAATTGTGTTTCTCCCACACATTATAAGCAGCTGATTAAGGGGGCCACTTTGGTCACCTTTGAGACCTTCAAAAACACTTTTTGCCTTCTTAATACTGATTTTTATTGCTACTTACAGTTATTATATAACCACCACGGTTGGTCTAACTAATATCACCCAGAAGCTAACTATTCTTGAAGATTTTCTCTATTGGGCAGTGGTCTGATGTGTGCAGGTGAGGTGGCTTTCACAGCTCTACCAGTTAATCCTCAATTCCCATGTTAAACCCTCAGGTTTTCTTAGGCATCACTGGGAGACAGAAGTGGTGGAACCACTGCCAGTGCAGCATTGGGAAGTGCTCTGGGGGGGGGAGTATCTGCATCCCTTTCATAAAGGGAATTTCACTGGAAGATGGAAACCCACTTCTTTCATGTGTCCAGTGTTGCACAGCACTTTAGTCCTTGCCTCAGTTCCCTATGTTGTTGGGCCTGTGACCTACCAAGCACACATTTTCATATCTTTTGGGCATGCCCTCAACACTCAGGTTTTGGTGTGAAATTAGAGGTGTGTTGGATAAGCTTTGGGGCCAACCTTTATCCCACAATTTTCAAATGATGGTACTGGAGGCATTCCCTAAAGAAACTATGAACTGGTGAGAGGAGAGACTCTGCACCCTCTTTTGCCTCATAGCCTGTAAATGTATCACTTGCTAGGTGGCTTACTACTATTCCCCCTACATGGTTGAGTGGGTGACTCAATTCCAGCAAGCCCAATTAATGTAGCAGATCACTGCACAGCTCCACTTCACCCTTGATAAGTACTTGGAGCTCTGGGCACACTGGGACTGTCTTCAGGTGGAATAGGGCTTGGGAGGATAATGAGAGGTGGAGCATTGACCCTTTTAGTGGGACTTTCCTTCGGACCCTTATGTGTTGGACGGTAATTGTCACAAACACATTCCATGGGTCAGACCTTCTACTCCACAGTGCCAAACCTTGAAGTGCAAAATGTGAACAGGAGACAAACAGGGTAACCCTCCTGTTTGTTTTGGGTACGAACACCACCAGTCTCGAGTCCTGAGGTCAAATATGAACCCTTTTCACTAGCACGCCCAGTTAACAGGTTCAAATATCACACCCTGTTCAGGGAAATGCAGTGCAATATTTAACCCAGTGGGCATCCAAACTGAATCACAATCCCCCTTTTTGACTCAATTGAGACCTAGGTACTTTTCTTATCTTAGTGCATATGGTAACACATTGTAAGCACTTAACAGTTCTGTCAGAGTTATCAACACTGTCCCAGCATTCACATTCAAAATGAGAAAAAGGTCCAGGCAGAATTTCAAGGAAAACAAAGTTCTACTACAATTAAAAAAATAGTAGATGAACTACAAAACACAGAACACATAAAATTGGGTTTACAGTCATTTAAATTAAATGGACAATTTAAACAAAACCACCTTAATACTGAAAATGTTCTCCTTGCCTAGTTTCCAGTAATAAAAAAGTTGCGGTGTCTTACCTAAAGTGCTTTGAGAGTGTGTCTTGTCAAGATTCCAGAATCAAAAGGCTCTTTTTTCTTCCAGCCATCTAGCAATAGTCAGTTACAGTCCCAACATCCCTGTGAGATGTCACAGCTCCCAGCGATGCTGGCTGTGAGGTCACTCAAACCTGGATACTGAATTAATTGATCAGTCACATCCCCCAGCATACTGCTAAACATTCCAATTAAAATATGTATATAATATGTCTTCCTAATTAGTGATGCCTTATGACAGGTCAGAGTTACCCCTTTGATGTTTTCAGGCAAACTTCCTGATGATTTATGTCACCTGTTTGTGAAATCTAACAGGTATCTGTCAGGAGTTGCTTCTTCCTAAGAGGTCATAAAATGCAGCCTGTTTTTATGGCCAGTTCTCCTGGAGTTCACAGTAAGTGGGTGTTTTACAACCTGTTATAACCTGGTATCTGAACGAAGCTCTTAATTAGATTTTCCACTGGGTCATGGAGAGTGCCATCTCTCCTTACCACACTCTTGAAATTCCAGCTCCCATAGTGCTGTTCTGCCTAGCCTGCCATATTTCCCAAGCAGACATTCACAGAAACATATAGTTATATCACAAATATAATACATATAATAACAAGTAGATGCTATCATCGTGACACTCCTCCCTCCTAGACTGAATTTTGGGGAATCCATTCCTAGGCATGGGATGAGTTTCCAAAATTCAGTTTACTGCTGTAACTGATGCAATAGCCCATCTACATTTGTGTTTACTGCCCCTGCCCTGTGTGTCACAGTCATGTCGTAACCCTAGAAGGCAAGGCTCCATCTTAAATGTCTACTGTTTGTTTTACTCATTTGTGCCAACCAAACCAGGGGGTTGTGATCTGTTTGCACCTCAAAATGCCACCTGTATAGGTATGGTTCTAACTACTTTAGTGCCCACACCATTGCAAGGCATTCTTTTTTTACTAATTAATCACTTCTGTCTCAGCAGGAGTAGTACCTGTTTGAATTAAGCAAACAGATACTTTATTAGAAGAAGGGGGTCTCATTCAAGTAAAAAAAGTGTTTTTTCTGAAGAAGGGGGCAGTATCAGCTTAATTTACTGACAGCAGAGAGTGAATCTAATTGGGGGTGTGGCTTAGCAGCTTAGGTGTACAAAAGCAGCTGTCTCCAATTACAGCTTCTGGCTGTTTCTGCCAGAAGAGAACTGGTTGCAGAGCAAGAAACAGAAGTCCAGAACTACAGATTTTTTACTAATTGCCCTCCTTCCCACCCCTCCACCCTCCCACAAAGCCAGTTCTAGTTTTATAGCCACTGAATTTGACTGACAACAGGAACTTCCTGTTTGACAGTAGGAAGGGAAGGATCACTGAGACACATTAGTTTCAGCAACCTTGAAGGAACCTAAAAAAATAAAAATAAAAAAATAACTCTTTATCCACCCCCAGCTGCTGGAGGTCTGAATCAAAGCTCGGAGGAAGGAGACTACTGAAGACTACAGGAAGTTCCTGTCCCAGAACAGGAAGGGTGAGAGTTGTAAGGGCACATAGGCAGTAGGAAAGTAAGTGTAAAAATACATAGAGGGAGGAGACAATAAGCATACAAAGCAACAGGAGAGGGGACACAAAATAAGTCAAGATGGGAGTGGTGCAGTGCAATGGCTGTGGAGCAGCAGTGTTCTGGGAGACATTCTGGAGGCTGTGATGCTGCCCTGTTTGCAGGCACCTCTCTGGTCTGAGGGAGGAGGTTGTCCGTCTCCAGGCTGACCTGGCTGGGATTCGTGAAACCTCTTCCCCCACCCAGGGACCACCAGGGCCACCACTGTAACCTCAGAGGTTGCCAAGAAAGAGGAGTGGTTGGACCAAGGTGGGTTCAGGGAAGGAGAGGTTGGTGGAACAGAGGTGCATCCCTCCAGTTGTAGCTCTCCACAATTCATATGCTGTTCTGGAAAAGAGTGGTTCCTTTATGGAGGCACCTACAGTGGAGACCAAGGAGGATGCTGGGAACCTCCACAAAGAAGACCCACAGGAGGGTGGCACAAGACCCCCACAGGGGAAGGAAACAACTCCTGGTGGGGGACTCAGTCATTAGGGTGGTAGACATGGGGGAGGAAGGGGATAGGGAGGTAAGGTGCCTGCCTGGTGCCACGTCATGGAGGGACAGGAAGTGAATCCTCAGGATCGGGAGCAGCTGCATGAGGGAGGGAGCTGGATGTCATTGTCCACCTAGGGACAAATGACCTGGCTGTAAATGGGATCAGAGCGGTGCAAGAGGAGTTTGTGGAGTTGGGGAGGGGCCTTAGACAAGTAGCATGTACGGTAACCTTCTCGGAGGTGCTGCCTGTCAATGGCAAGGATGATGCTAGGGTATTCTGCACCATGGGATTCAATGAATGGTTGAAAAACTGGTGTGGAACTCAGGGTTTTGGCTTCACTGGGGACTGGGGAGCCACCTGGAGGGATGCAGGCTTATACTGGCGCGATGGTCTGCATCTGTCCAGAGGGGATCCAGGATCCTAGGTGACAGGTTCAAATGCTTAATTGGCAAGCATTTAAACTAGCCAAGAGGGGAGGCACTGAAAAGGAGCAGGGAAATCCCAGCCTCCCCCCACAAAATGCAGTAGTTAGAGAGGTAAACGCCAAGGCAGAGAAGTCAGTAGGCAGTAGGACAGGGATAAATGCAGAAAAAGGTGTTAAGGACAGGGATGGGGCTAAAAGGGGTAAGGCCATAAAAAATAAATGGAAGGTGATGAGTACCAATGCCTGCAGTCTGTGCAACAAGCTCCCTGAACTAGAGGCCTTGATGGAAGAGGGATGCCTGGATATTGTGGCAGTCACTGAAACATGGTACACAGAAAACCATGATTGGGAAGTCAACATACCAGGATACCCAGTCTACAGGAGGGACAGGTTGGGTAAAAGAGGAGGAGGAGGAGGAGGAGTAGCTCTCTATATAAGAGAAGGGATTAAAGCAACAGAACTAAAGAGTAAACAGGAAGTTGATGAGTCACTATGGGTCACCCTTGAGACAGGAAATGGCACCACAATCCACATGGGGGTTGTGTACAGACCCCCATCTCAGGGGGAGGAAATGGACAAGGAAATGATAGAAGGCCATCCTTAAAATGGCAGAAAAAGGGGAGATATTGTTGATGGGGGACCTGAATATGCCAGATGTTAACTGGAACACCTTTGCTGCAGGCACATCCAAGAGCAGGATCATTCTTGATGCCCTACAGGGGGCATGCCTCAGACAGCTACTGTTGGAACCCACTCGGGAGGGAGCAATCTTAGACCTGGTACTCTCAAATGGGGAAGGAGAAAGGATCTCAGATTTAGAAGTGGGTAGCCATCTGGGAACAAGTGACCACCAAACAGTGTGGTTCACAATAAACACAGCCATAGAGTCAAGCCATACAAAAACAAGAGTATTGGACTTTAGGAAGGCTGACTTTGGGAAAATGAGAGATTGCCTTAGAAAAGCACTAGCAAATGGGCAAGAAGGAGGGGTGGAGGAACAATGGGGAATAATCAAAACAGCCATTGCAGAGGCAACAAGCCTTTGTGTAAAGCAAATCAATAAAACAAAATGAAGGAAAAAACCACTATGGTTCTCAAAAGAGGTGGCAGGGATGGTTAAGGAGAAAAGGATAGCATTCAGGAAATATAAGGAAACACAGAAGGAGCAGGACAGAGAAATTTATCAGTTAAAGCAGAAGGAGGCAGGGAAGGCAATCAGAATAACAAAGGCATAAACTGAGGAAAAGATAGCCAACTCTGTTAAGAAGGGGGATACAACCTTTTGTAGGTACATTAGGGGGCGAAGAAAGACCAAGGGAGGGATACAGAGACCTAATAAAGAGGAGGGAATGTGGGCAGAGGGTGACAGTGAAAAAGCAGGGCTACTGAACAAATATTTCTGCTCAGTATTCACAACAGATGAAGAGGGGGAGGTGCCTAAACCAAACGAGGGAGAAACTCTGAATAGGGGGTCGATACCAGTCCATTCACAGAAGAAAGGGTTTTGAAAGAACTCTTGATACTGAGGGTGGACAAAGCAATGGGGCCTGATGGGATTCACCCAAGAATACTAAAAGAACTAAGGGTTGAACTGGTAACACCACTGACTACTCTCTCTAACAAATCATGGGAGGATGGAGTGGCACCTGAGGACTGGAGGAGGGCAAATGTGATTCCACTTCACAAAAGTGGGAGCAGGGCAGAGGCAGGAAACTACAGACCAGTTAGTTTGACTTCAGTGGTAGGGAAAATGATGGAATCACTTCTGAAGGAAAGAATTGTTGAGTACCTAGAGGCCAGTGGGGCACAGGACCCAAGGCAGCATGGTTTCACAGCAGGAAGGTCATGTCAGATGAACCTAATAGATTTCTTTGACTGGGTGACCAAAGTAGTAGACCAGGGAGGGGCTGTGGATATGGCCTACCTAGATTTTAGCAAGGCATTTGACACAGTCTCACACAAAAGATTAATATACAAGTTAGCCAGCCTTGGAGTGGGTCCCAAGGTGATAGCCTGGATAAAAAACTGGCTGAATAACAGGACGCAAAAGGTAATAGTAAACTGAGTACACAGTGAAGAAAGGAGGGTAACTAGTGGGGCACCGCAGGGTTCGGTACTGTGACCGGTCCTCTTTAATATCTTTATAATTGATATTGGAGAGCACCTGGAAGGAAAGGTATGCCTCTTTGCAGATGACACAAAGATCTGCAACAGGGTTGATACACAAGGTGGGGTGGAAAGAATGAAAAGGGACTTGGCAAGGTTGGAGGAATGGTCAAATACGTGGCAGCTCAGATTCAATGCAAAGAAGTGCAAGGTAATGCATCTGGGAAACAAAAACCCAGGAGAAGAGTACACAATGGGGGATGAGTTAATAACAACAACAAAAATTGAAAGAGACCTAGGAGTAATTATATCAGATGACCTAAAGGTGGGCAAGCAATGTGAGAAGGCAGTAAGGAGGGCTGGGGGGATACTGGGATGCATAGGGAGAGGCATCAACAGTAGAAAGCAAGAAGTTGTTATCCCTCTCTACAGACAGTTAGTGAGACCCCATCTGCAGTACTGGATGCAATTCTGGAGACCCCATCTCCGCAAAGACATAGACAAAGTGGAGGCTGTTCAGAGGAGGGCAACCAAAATGGTGCAAGGTCTGCACCAGAAAACACAAGGAGAGACTAAAGCAGCTTAATATGTATACCCTTGAGGAAAGGAGGGAGAGGGGGACATGATAGAAGCTTTCAAGTATCTCAAGGGAATTAACAAGGTACAAGAGGGTAGTATCTTTCAGAAGAAGAGATGTGCAAGAACAAGGGGACACAATTTGAAGATAGAGGGGGGATGGCTCAGAGGTAATGTTAGAAAGTATTTTTTCACAGAGAGAGTTGTGGATGCATGGAACAGCCTTCCTGAGGAGGTTGTGGAGTCAGGAACAGTGGGAGAATTCAAGAATGCATGGGACAGGCATAAGGCAATTCTAGTGGGGGGCAGGAGGAAGTAAGGTGTTGATTAACTAGAATCTGCAGCTTATCCAGCCGGTAGGGAAATGGGCAGAATGGGTGGGCCAAGCGGTCCTTATCTGCCATCAAATTCTATGTTTCTATCTTTCTTTCTCCACTGTAGAATAAGCCTGCTCCCTGTGAAATAACTTCTTACTGAGGTACACTATTGGGTGATGTTTCCCTTAGTTAGAAGTTTAAGTACTGCCCCAATACCCACATCTGAGGCATCTGTCTGGACTACAAAGGGTTTACTATAGTCTGGACTGGCTAATACAGGAGCACTGCACAGTGCCTCATTTAATCGTGTAAAGGCTTGTTAACAGGCTGGTTCCCAGTTAACCTTCTTAGGCATTCTTTTCTTTAACAGGCCAGATAGAGGCACTGCCATGGCACTGTAGTTCGATACAAATGTTCTATGGTATCCTGCGGTCCCTAGAAAACTCTGAACCTGCTTCTGTGTTTCAGGTCTGGGCCATGCCTCGATTGCCTCAATTTTTGCTTGATTAGGATGGAGCTGTCCCTGGCCATGACATGCCCGAGGTATACCACCTCAGTCATGTCCACCTGGCACGTTTCATCTTTTACAGTGAGCCCGGCCCTCCTTATCCTGCCCAGCACTTCCCTAAGTTGGGACAGGTGTTCCTTCCAGCTGGCACTGAAGATGGCAATATCATCCAGGTATGCCACGGCATACTCTTCAGCACCATTTAACACCTGTTTCACCAACCTTTGGAAGATGGCAGGGGCATTCTTCATTTCAAAAGACATTACTTAAAATTCAAATACCTCTATTGGAGTGATGAAGGCTGACCTTTCCCTAGCTCTGGCAATTAACTGTACCTGCCAATGCCCTTTCGTCAGGTCAATAGTGATAAGGTATGTCATCCCTCCCAACTTGTCCAGTAGTTCATCCGTCGATGGCATTGTGTGGGTGTCTGACTTCATGACTGTATTGAGTCCACAATAGACCATGCAAAAACAAGTAGAGCCATCCGGTTTGGGAACAAGGACTACAGATGAGACCCAGGGGCTGTGGGACTTCTGGATTACCCCTTAATCCAGCATTTCCTCCACCTCCCTCCTAATGTCCTTTTGGACAACCTCTGACACCTGATATAATGTTCGTCATATGGGTGCTTGCATCCCTGTCTCTACATTGTGCATTGCTAAGTGGGTTAGTCCAGGCTTGGCACTCAACAATGGGGCAAAGTCTGCTAAAACCTCCCTTACTTCCTGGATCTGGTCCAGGGTCAGCTGGGGCAACATTTTAATTGCCTCCATAGTCGACTCTCACTTGCTTTCTTCCAGCAAGTCCAGAAGGGGGTCTTCTTCATCCATCCCCTTCCCAGGACTACAAACTGCAAAGATCATGTCAGCCCTATTTGCATATGGCTTCATCATGTTGACATGGTATATTCTTTGTGTATGTCTCCTGTCAGGCAGTTCTATAATGTAATTTACGTCATTCACCTGTCTCATTACTTTGTACGGTCCTGCCCACTCAGCCTGCAGCTTATCTTTCTGGACCAGGATTAGGACCATGACCTCCTGACCCACAGTGTATGCGTGAGCTCTGGCTCTGTGGTCATACCATACCTTTTGGTTTTGCAGGGCAGCTGCCAGGTTGCTCTGGGCTGTTCCTATAAGCTCCTTCAGCTTTTCCCTAAACATGAGGAAATAATCCACTATGGGAGTTCCCTAGATGGTGTGCTTGCCTTCCCAGTCCTCCTGGATCAAGTCTAAGGGCCCACATACCCTGCATCTATATAAGAGCTCAATAGGGAAAAAACCCTGTCAACTCTTGGGGCACCTCCCTGTATGCGAACAACAAGTGGGGAAGGTATTTCTCCCAGTCCCTCCCATGCTGATCAGCAAACGCTTGGAGCATCGATTTAAGGGTACCATTGAATCTTTCCACAAGCCCATTAGCTTGTGGGTGATAAGGTGTCATGCATCTCTGCACCACCCCACACTTCTCCCACAAACATTTCATCAGGTCCGACATGAAGGTATCCCCTCGATTGGTGATAACCTCCTGCGGGAACCCAATATGGGAGAAAATCCCTAGCAAGGCATCTACTACTTTTGTCCTCAGTGAGGATAGGGTGACTGCCTCTGGGTACC
Source organism: Neoceratodus forsteri (assembly GCA_016271365.2). Taxonomy (NCBI): domain Eukaryota; kingdom Metazoa; phylum Chordata; order Ceratodontiformes; family Ceratodontidae; genus Neoceratodus; species Neoceratodus forsteri. Next base: position 648,716,929 of record CM057450.1, on the reverse strand, counting down.
GGGTGACATAATCCACCACTATTAGGATAAACCTCTTCCCAGAGGAGCTGGGGGTGTTCAAAGACCCCACAATGTCCATTCCTACCCTCTAGAATGACTCCTCCACAATGGGTAAGGGAATTAGGGTGACTTGGGTTTTCCTACCTGTCTTCCCTATTTCTTGACACGGTGACAATACCTGCAATACTGCTTTACCTGCTGGGTGAAGTTGCGCTAGTAGAAATTCTGGTCAATTGCTGCATAGTGCATGCAATTCCCTGAAGTCCAGATATGGGGATATCATGAGCAGTCTTGAGCAACCACTCACGGTACCCCTGGGGAACGACAAGCTGCCTGCCCATCACCCCTCCCTCTGTCCTTATGTCCTGCATATATACCAGTCCAATGTCCCAGTAAACTTTATGTTTTCCATCACCTCCCAGTGCTCCATTAAAGTCTGCCCAAGCCCTCATCCTCTCTAAACTGGGGGTCTTTTTTCCTGAGCAGTTGTAAAATCTTTACACATTCCCAAGGCATGAGACAGGTTCCCTCCAGTTTCTAGACTAGGGTCCCTAGCTCTAGCGTCAGGGCATTCAGGGTCACTGCCATCCCTAACCCTCTGACAACTGGCTACCTCTCTCTCCTCAGAGTATCCTTCTGTAACTGTTCTATTAACTGCTACCCGGGGAATTTCTACCCCCTCTTCACTATTCTCCATATCAGAAGACACAGGCTGGGGAACCAGCCTCCCAGTGTTTCCCACAGGGGCTTCTGTGGGGTCTAGGGAACCACAATTTGCCTTTGCTGCTTGACTGCGGGTAACTGCACACACCATCTACTTTTGGAGATTGTTCCTGATAATCACATCCAGGGCAAGATTTTCTGCCACTGCAACTTTTTGCATAGTTTCTCCTGTCTCACCCCAGTCTAGGAGAACTCTAGCAAGTGGCAGTGTTTTCTCCTCCCCAGTGAATCCCTATACTGTAACAAACTGATTTGGTATAAGCTGTTCAGGCTCAGCCAAATCCCCTTTTACCAAAGTCAGGGATGCCCCCTTGTCCCTTAACCCATGGGTCTGCACCCCATTCACAGTAACTGGGTGTATGTGCTTCCTCATGTTTATTGGCATGCTTTCATGGATACACAAAAAAAACATCTCTTTCCCAGCACCACTCTGTGCACTGTCTGCCTTTTTAGGACGTTGTCTTGAAAGATGTCCAGGTTGTTTGTAAACCCAACATTCATTTCTTTTATCAGGCAAAACTTTTCTTTGTAACCTGGGGCTGCCTGCTTTCAGTGGAGGCAGTGAGAGTTTTAGCTTCCCTTAAGGCATGCTTTTCCCTTTCTGTGCTGCCACACCTGTCCCACTCCCTCTCAGAGCAGGTCTGCTCCTGGCATAGCGGTCCGAGAGTTCGGCAGCCTCCTGAACTGTTTTTGGATCTTGGTCCTCTAGTCAGGTTTTCAGCTCTGCTGGGCAAGCCCAAAAGAACTGCTCCAAAAGTACAACATTTAATATTTTTCATACAGAGTCTGCTTGTATCCCTTTCCACCAATGTTTTAAAAACTGATGTTGTTTAGTGGCTAGCTCCTCATAGCTCATGTCAGGGCTTCTCCTGAGCTTATGGAACTTAACTCTGTATGCTTCAGCTGTCAGGTCATACTTTTTTAACAAGGCAGCTTTACATTTGTTATAATCATTACTGTCTTGATTGTCCATTTGACCCAATGCATCACAAGCTTTCCCGGTATGCAGCAGGAATAGTTGGAAGCTCCAGGACTCTCTGGGAATTTTTGCCTAAATACATACTTTTTCAAATTAATTTAAAAATGCATCCATATCTTCCCCTCTTTAAAATCAGCTATCAATTTAGAATTTAATTTGTAACCCAGTCCTGGAGTTACAGGTCCACCCATGCCACTTACCTGCTGTGGTGCTGGCCTTTGGAGATGCAGCTTCTTCAGTTCAAATTTCCTCTGGCATTCTCACTCGGCCTCTTGCTGTTCTCACTTGGCCTCTCTCTGAAGCTGTTGCTGTCTTTCCTCTCACTCCATCTCCATCTTCCTCTGTTCAAACTCCCTTCGCTGCTGGGCTTCGAACCTTTTCTGCTCAAACTCCAGCTCTATTCTCCTCAACTCCATCTGCAGCCCAATCCCTTTAGGCTCCAGCATGGTGGTGACCTTCCCCTGCTGCAATGGCTTTCAGCTTACACTGGTCCCTCTGTCCTCCTCCTTGGATCTGGACACTGCGATGGACCCTGGCCCCTCCATGCCCAAGGTTTGGTCCTTTCCAGTCACTGACTGTGACTCGAGGTCTTGGGCATTGGCTGCCTTAAGAGCCTCCACAAGGTGCTGCTTGTTTTGGCCCTTGCAATGGACTAGTCTCTCCTGGCACAACTGCCACAGGTGGTCCACAGTGTATTTGCTTTAGCTGGAAGCCATCTTCTTCCCTAATCTATGGCTACACTAGCTTACACCCCAAAAAAATAAAACAGGTAGGGAACTTTTGAGCTGGTCGACCACAATATACTACTAACAGTATTATCTAACATGGGTTGGTCTCCTAAGGTCTTGGGGTGGACCAGGAGTTACCTTAATGATTGATCTCAAATTATGAAAATAATGAATACTCATTCCTCAACTGTGGCTTTTCCACTGGGTGTTCCTCAGGGTTCAGTTCTGGGGCCTTTACTATTTTCTTTATTTTTGAATATACTTCCGTTTAGTTTGTGTTAATACTCAAATTTTTCTTTATGCTGATGATGTGGTGATCTTCACAAGTGGATCCAATCTGGGAGATGTAAGTAATCAACTAGCATGTGATTTTGCTGCAATTCAGAATTGGTTTATTGGTCACAAATTTGTTTTAAAACCGTGGTATTTTTGAATCAGAGAAATTAACTAAATCCTGCCCCCAAGCTAGTGCTACAGGCCTTGGAGGGTGATAGCATTGAACAAGTAACTAGCTTTAGATACTTGGGGCTTATTCTTGATGAAAGTTTAACCTATGAGTCTCACATTGATTCTGTTGTAAAACAGGCTCATCAAAGGCTTAGTGCTTTATATAGAATCAATTCATTACTGACCCCCACAACCTGATTGAAACTGTCCCAGATCTTTTTATTACCTATAGTAGACTATGGTCTACTTTTTCTATTACTCTGCTAATCAGAGACTTCTGAACACAATTTGGGTATTGACCAATCAAATAGCAAGATTTGTCTCCCAACTGCCAAAACTAACACACCATTGTAATCTCTATAACAGACTTGGATGGTTACAATTAGATCAGAGATTTCAACTCCAGGTGGGGATTATGGTTAAAACGATTATTCTTGACAGGGTTCTGACATGCTTTCATACTTATTTTCCCAAACATATGACATCAGTTCAGCTACATACCAGATCTTCACACCATTTTAGGTTTTTGTGCCAACAATGAAAACATCAATAGGTCAGAGGTCTCTGTTATATAGATTTCTGTCTGTTTTAATGATCTCCCAATTGAACTGACAGGCTCACTCTATTCCTTGGCTGTTTTTAAGTCTAATTTAAAGAAATGGTTAGCTACTACAAATGTTTGTGAATGTAATCTTGTATAATTTTTTTTATTTATTGATTTGTAGAAATAGTTACTACAAATGTTTGTGAATGTAATTTTGTATGATGTTTTATTTATTGATTTGTATGTTTATACCTGTTTAACTCTTGTTTTGTATTGTCATCTAGTCGCCCATGCAAACGGGTCTTTAGCCCATGGACTTTTCCAGATTTTTTAAATAAAGAAACAAACAAAACTTAGACTGTAACTACAATGATATATTTCTTTATTTTTAAATCACTGCCTTATTTTGTGTGTGATCTGTTACCGTTATCAATCTGACACACTGGACTGTTAATGCTCATGTTGCCAAATAATTTCACAGTATGCAAACAAATCTTTTTGATTGCAGTACTGTAAACCAAATGTTTTAAATCGCATCGCTGTGAACCAGATCTGTCACAAATGCACTCTGTAGGTCAGACCCTCTGCTCCCACAGTGCCAAACCTCAAAGTGAAATATGTGAACAGGAGGCAAATGGGGTAACCCTCCTGTCTGTTTTGGGTCTGAACACCTACCAGTCTCAAGTCTTGAGGTCAAATATGAACCCTTTCTTGCTAGCACATCCAGTTAACAGGTTCAAATATCACAATCTCTTCAGGGAAATGCAGTGCAACACTTAACCCAGCGGGCACCCAAACTGGTTCACAATCCCCCTTTTTGACTCAATTGAGACCTAGGTACTTTTCTTATCTTAGTGCATATGGTAACACACCATAAGTGCTTAACATACTACTACTAAGGCTCATACTACTAAGATACATAGTGAGCAAGAAAGCTTTACAGCTATGAAAGCTCACATTCTAACCAAGACATTAATAATAAGTCAATTATTTGCCTGATAGTAAATAATTATCCAACCTAGACTTAAATTGTTTTTTATCTTTGCTTGTAATAACATGTAACGGCAAATTGTTCCATGGTTTTATTACTCTTAGGGTAAAGAAATATTTCCTTCTAATATAGTATGCAGATTTATATGTCAGCTGAAGTGGATGACCTCTTATATTATATGATAAATTCTTAAAATTTGAGACCCAAATCTACCGTTAATGCTGGATCAAGAATTATGTCATAGAATAACAGTAAATCTCCATGTAGTCTACATGTTTCTAATGAAAATAAACCAAGGTCACGTAATCTGGTATATACAAGAGATGATTCATACCCTTAAGATTTTTAGTGAATCTTCTCTGAACTCGTTCTAATTGTTGTATATTAGATTTCTCATATGGATTCCAAAGTTGCGATACATATTCTAGGTGCGGCCTAACACAAGCTTTAAACAAGGGCAATAAAACTACAGGATCTTTTGAAGTAATATTGCTCTTAATAGACCATACTACCCTATTAGCTTTGTTAACTGATTCATTAATATGCTGGGAGAAATCCATATAATTGGGAATGATAATACCCAAGTCTCTTTCATTTGTAGTATCACTGAGTATAGAATGTTCCAATGTATACACTTTTCTAGGGTTAGTGTTACCCAAATGCATAACTTTGAACTTTGAATTATTTAACTTCATGCCCCAGTCTTTAACCCATTCAGAAATCCTGTTTAAGTCCTGCTGTATGGCATCATAATCAGATTCACTGGAACAAAGGCCACCAATCTTAATATCATCAGCATATTTGATAGATAAAGATAAGCAGTTAGAAGTTAGATCAGAAATAAAAGCTTGAAATAAGCATGGTCCGAGTTCCGAACCTTGCGGAACCCCACTAGTGATACAACCATTACTAGATAACTCACCATTGATACACACTCATTGAGTGTGATTTGACAGCCAATTTTTTATCCATATAATAATATACTGATTCATCTTTAATTTATATAGTATTAATTCTAATGCCCAATGTGAAATAGCATTAAATGCTTTACTAAAATCTAAAAAGATGACGTCACATGGTGTACGGTTGTCCACTAATGAACTAATATGCTCGTAAAAACTCAATAAGTTTGATACACAACCCCTACCTTTTCTAAACCCATGATGTTCTGAATCAGTATTGTTCAGAATTGGAGTTAATATATCCCTGATCAAACTTGCAACAATTTTGCAAATAGGCGATGTAAGACTAATAGGTCTATAGTTAGAACTATCAGACTTTAAACATTTTTTATGTATAGGGATAACATTTTCAACCTTCCACCTTGATAGGACAAAGCCCTGTCTTAAACAGGATTCAAAAAGCAACTTAAGGGGGCACAATAAACATGCAGACAGTAAAAACAGTAAATGACCAGAAATAAGATCTGGTCCTAAACTAGTTGAACCTCTCTGTAGCACTATTTCTTTTCAATATCCATTAAGTTAAACTGAGTAATTTCTGAAGAATTTTCCAGGACAACAAATACAGATTTATCTGATGGAATAAAGTTATGGCAAAATTCCCTATTAAATATGTCCGCCATTTCTTTAGGATTTTGAATAATTTTGTTGCCCACTTGTAAGGGGCCAACTTTACACACTGGTTTCCTTAATTAATTGATATAAGAAAATAATTGTTTGCAATTTGATTTACTAACATTAATAGCCAAATTATATTCCTATTTTTGTTTAGTCCTTTTAATAAGTGTTTTACATTGTTTTTGAACATTTTTATACATTGACCAATTGTGAGCAGTCTTTGTTTTTAAATATTTAATATATTTCTTATTTTTTTAATTTAATAAGTTCTTTTATGGTTTTGGTCATCCATTTAGGTTGTAATTTACCTATAGTATATTTGATTTTGGAAGGTATACATTCTTCTTTTGCAGACAATAAAGTATTATATAGTAGTTCACAAAAATCAACTGGAAGATTTGCATGGTCTTGCTCCCAGTTCTATCAGATTATCAACACTGTCCCAGCATTCACATTCAAAATGAGAAAAAGACTCAGGTAGAATTTCAAGGAAAACAAAGTTTACTACAATTAAAAAATAGTTGATGAAATACAAAACACAGAACATATAAAATTGGGTTTACAGTTATTTAAATGAAATGGACAATTTAAACAAAACAGCCTTAATACTGAATATTTTCTCTTACCCTAGTTTCCAGTAATAAAAAGTGGTGGTTGATTTACATAAAGTGCTCTGAGACTGTGTCTTGTCAAGAGTCCAGAATCAAAAGGCTCTCTTTTTTCCAGCCATCTGGTAATATTCAGTTACAGTCCCAACCTCCCTGTGATGGCTGTGAGGTCACTCAAGCCTGGATACTGAATTAATTGATCAGACACATCCCCAACACACCGCTAAACATTCCAATTAAATACATGTGTATATATATATATATATATATATATATATATATATATATATATATATATTATGGTGAGGAGCCATTTCCATATTAAACCAAAATTTTGCACCTTAATAACTTTGCAACTGTTTGATGGATTTGCCTGAAATTTGGAATGTATGATCAAGACCCATAGGCCTTGGGATCTGCCAAGTTTTGTACTGATTGGATATACAGTTGTGGAGTTATTAAGCATGATCTGTGCGCATTTACGCTTTTCTGGAATTCTGTGGTCACGCCTACAGGTCGTACAGGTTTGCGTGACCAGCCCAAAATCTTCAGAGAACATGCAGCCAGGGTCCCCAATGTGCCTTTCGAAGATTTCATGAAAAAATATTAAACGGTTCAAAAGTTATTCAAAAAACAGTTTCCCATTATAAGTCAATGGGAAAAGTTAACAAAAGTTCAACACTTTCACAAATGCATTTTACTTTTTCAAATGGGCCTGTTACTTTCACAAATCGGCCATTTTGTTTTCAGTTGAGTGATCAGAAAATGGTTGGCATTTAAATTTGGGACCCTCTAGCAATCTAATTTTTTTGTATTCACCTAGTCGGGCCCTGAGGATGCTTGCCATGTCTTTATTTTTGTGGTAAAGCACCCCAGAAATATGTTTTCAAATTTCTGGAAAAAGTACTTTATAAATTACTTTCGTGCTCACGAAAGTGTCATAACCCACCCCCGAAAGCTTTCATAAGTGCGACAGTAATTTTCTAGTCTGTGGGAAAATGACAGCAATTCTTTGGCACTGCACTGCAAAATAACCGTTGGGAGTTTTGGGCTGAAATTTGGAGAGCATGACCGACATCTCACAGATGTGCCTTTCAGCATTGTATTGAAAAAATATTACATGGCGGCAAAGTTATGGCACTCCAAAGTTGACAGTTTTCCCATAGGATAACATTAAGGCGCCGAAGCATTACAGAATTCTTTTGGCACCCTGCTGCAAAATAATACGGTTTGTCTTTTCCTGAAATTTGGAGGGAAGACAGCCAACAGTACACAGATGTGCCTTTCAGTAGCTTGGTGAAAAAATATCACATGGCGGCAAAGTTCGGCACTCAAAATTGACGTTTTTCCCATAGGATAACATTACGGCCTGACACTTAACGAAATCATTTGGAGCCTGCAAAATAACGGTTTAGTCTTTTTCCTGAAATTTGGAGGAAGACAGCCAACAGCCCACAGATGTGCCTTTCAGTAGTTTGATGAAAAAACATTACAGGGAGGCAAAGTTGTGGTACTCGAACTTTCTTTTTCCCATGGGATAACATTATGCGTTAGCAGCCTTTCAGGGCCGGTATCTGGAAGCGGTGCGAGATACGGACTTTCTAGATCGAAAATGTCTTAGCCCCATAATGGGGATAAGACTCAAATTAGCCAGGACAGTTGTAAATAATATGACTTTAAATTTTTTTTTCTCGATAAATGCGGTTCCTGAGATATAATGTATTTAATATTCCAAGATCTCATTTTCTCGCCCGATACTCATTATTTTGCATACATTATTTGTACTCACTGTCTTTCTCAGTGCAGGTTTGGGGAAAACCAGCCTGTGCGCTTACATTACTGTTACTGTTGCCCTTTCTGCTTGCGGATCCGTACCCGTTTCACTTACCATTGACGTCTGCGCCACCATGTGCGTTATCCTTTGCGTTTTCATTTGCGCTTGCGTTTCTGTTATTTTTTGCCATTTCTGTCTACAGTACTGTTTATCTTACTGTTTCACTTTACATCACCATGCCCATTGACATTTCTGTTTGCAGGCACCATGTTACTATGTGACAACACATCACGTGGCAGACCATTCCCGTCTACGCCACCATGTGCGTTACCCTTTCTGTTCTCATTCGTGCTTGTGTTACCATGTGCGCCACTGTTAGCATTTCTGTTTGCGTTGCTGTCCCTGTTACTATGCCACAACACATCATGTGGCAGGAGTGGAACCCTCCGCCAACGCATTATGCAGCGGGGCGCGGGCCCAATATTTACATTCACTATTTCTCGTTATCATTCTCAAAGAAGGAAATTAGAGGCAAAAACTCCGTTTAATGCATTAGTTAGGGTTGTTCCACAGGTGACAAAGTGAGGAAATTAGCTGTGGGTTTGAAAACACCCTTGGACCCCGCCCACCCCCAACCGGCATTGGGGTGCGCATTGGGATCGTGGGTCTAACTCTCACCCCATTCTCCTATACTTCTGCTGGTTACACATGTCATGGGGTGAGAGTTAGGGCTGACGATCCCAATGCGCACCCCAATGCCGGTTGGGGGTGGGGGGGTCCAAGGGGGTTTCAACCCCAACAGCAATTTCCTCACTTTGTCACTGTGGAACAACCCTAACTAATGCATTAAATGGAGTTTTTGCCTCATATATATATATATATATATATATACACATATATAGGATACATGATGGGCATGGTGTGATATGGCAAATATTGTCACTCCTGCAGAGTGAGATATCCAAGCTCACGATGCAGGAATGACAATATTTGCCATAGCACACGATCTGCCCATCATGTATTCAATATATACAATAGGGTCAAGAGTTTCAGAAGTTTTGTTATGCTGTCTTGTGTTCTGTTCCTGTTAATGTGTTTGCTCATTCTGTGTGTGAGCTTTTCTGAATGGGCTGGCAGTGTTATAAACTTGAGAGACACATGAGTGTGTTTTGTAATGTTATATGAGTTAGTTTCAGATAGGAATGAGAAACATACTTTTCTGAAGCTGTATTGTTTAGCAGTCTGGCTGCAGTGAAGTTAAAAGCATCGCAGCAATTGTAATGAACTGAGAGGCAGAGTGTCAGAACAGCTGATACTGTTTTCAGTGGTAATTAAGTTAGCTGCAGGCAGAGTGCAGAGTGTTCTGTGAAATTGTGCTCTTTAGGATTCTGGCTGCAGTGAAGTTGAAATTGTCACAGTAATTTTAATGGGTGAGAATCAGAGTTTGAGGAACAAGGGAGAGTGTGTTTCAGTGGTAGTTGAGTTACTGTAGCTGCAGGCAGTAGTTTTGACTGTTCTGTGAAGCTGTGCTGTTTGGAATTATGGCTGCATCAAGTTGAGAGCATCACAGTATTGAGCTGGAAGTTGGGGGGGGATAGGTGTGTTTTGTAATGCTCACTGAGTTAGCTGTAGGCAGCAGTGAGACCTCTCAGGTAGTTCTGCATTTGTGTCTATGGTAACAGCACAGGTGTTTCTTTCATGCTGAGGGAAAGCTGCCTAGAGTGATGAAATCAGTGACCTTTGTGATCATGTGTGTAAATGTCTCATATCATCACAGTAGAGCAGAGGTAAATATATCACACTGCAGTGGATGATACAGCTGTTTATCTCACTCATTTACCACTCACCCCTATTGTGTGTGTGTGTGTGTGTGTGTGTTATATATATATATATATATATATATATATATATATATATATATATATATATATTCTTCTAATCAGTGATGCCTTATGACAGGTCAGAGTAATCCCTTTTGATGTTTTCAGGCAAACTTCCTGATGAGCTATGTCACCTAACTGTGAAATCTAACAGGTATCTGTCAGAGTTGCTTCTTCCTAATAGGTCATAAATGCAGCCTGTTTTATGGCCAGTTCTCCTGGAGTTCACAGTAAGTTGGTATTTTACAACCTTTATAACCTGGTATCTGAAGGAAGCTCTTAATTAGATTCTCCACTGGGTCATGGAGAGTGCCATCTCTCCTTACCACACTTTTGAAATTCTAGCTCCCATGGTGCTGTTCTGCCTGGCCTGCCATATTTCCCAAGCAGACATTCACAGAAACATATCACAAATATAATACATATAATAACAAGCAGATGCTATCATCGTGACACTAATTAGTTCTCTTTCTCGATGGTGAGTTGTATACCCCTTATTTCATCCCCTTGACCATTTCTGGTATTGCAACTTTGGTTATGTATGCTGAGGTGTTATTGATTCAGTTTAGTCTGTTAGTTCTATATTGTTAATTAATGTTTACTCCTTCCTCAAATTTAATGACCCTTTCTTTTTATACCTAAAGATGGTATCTAATACATTTGCTACAGTGAAAATTTGAAAAGGGCCAAGTCTATGCTGGACATCTTGGAAGTACTATTTGCAGTTGCAATGTTCAAGACAGCCCTGGATGGATCTGAATTTATGGCTTAGACTTTATTCATACTGCCTAGATGATTATGTCCTAGAAACATGCTTCTGGGCATATTAGACTCTTAAGTGTTTGACAAGTGGATATGTGCCTGTTGTTATGTATCAGCTGTTTTTGTTTATGCTATTGGCAAATGTATTTCCTGAGCTGAGTTAAAACAAAAGACAGACTGGAAGTAGCAATCAGAAGATAAGCACACACACACCACTTCAGAAGCCATTGCTGATGGATTTTCTTCCCAGAAGGTCAGCACCTAGTTTTGAAAGAAAGTATTTCCCACACCCACATTAGGCAGATTTCCATTAGTTTTACATCCAGTCTTGTCTAAATTGCAGATAATGCAGCATTGCTCCTTGACTCCTGCTTCAGTTGCCTAAACATTTGCCCTCCTCCTCCTCACACTTGATGACATCCTTACAGGACAGTTCAGCAAAGCACTGTTCTCTGTAAGGATATTTTTTTCTTGCAACTCCCTTTAGTTGCTCATCCAAAAAGTAAAAGTTTAATAGTGAAAGTGCTTTAGACATCCATGACAACATGTGCTATGTGAAGAGCACAGAGATCAGATACAGTTGTGCTCTTTGTAACTGTTACAGTGTCAGTGACCAAAAGCTCGTTATATCCTATGGGCAGTATGAGTCAGACAATGGCACTAATTTATGAAAAAACAAAAGAAAACCCTAACTGGTGATATGTTCCTCACTTGTTAGTACATTACATGCATGTTGATGCTGCAGAGGTGGAACTGACTCAGTGTGTTCACATGCTCACGGGAGCACTTTGAACTTGCTGATGGAGGGGTGAGTGCCGACTCGGTGGGGATGGGTAATGAGCACTGACTCTCTAGGCTGCAGTTAGAGCTGCAGTTTGAGCCGCAGTGTGAAGCTCATCAAAAGGGATGACGTGCACTCTCACGCCTAGGCCTCAATCCAATACTGCCATGTGCTTTGAGTTTGCTGACATCAATTTTGTGGTTAACTATGGGCTCAGGCCAGCTGAAATCTGTGGACTTATAGAGCTCTAGCATGAGGAAGTCTGGGAACTGGAAAGGTGGGACTTTCTGGCTGGGAGTTTCCTTCTTTATTTTCTTTTTGTCTTATTCTGGAATTGTATAAAGGCTGATCTGTGTTAAGTGTTTTTGTTTTGTTTACATTTCTGTATGAAACAGCCATATTCATAAAATTGTTGCAAACATTTAACAAAAAGTTAAGGTATAATTAACAGGTCACATGATGTGCAGCACTATAAAAGGAACTGTCTGAGCACAGTCAGGCAGATCAGAGATGAGAGAACAATGAGATAAAAGCTAAGCTGTGAAGGGAGCCATCCTGTTCAGGAGTGAACACTGACTGATGCAAGAGGGGAATAGTTAATGCTGGGGTCAGCCTCAGAAATACTGCCAGTGGTGGTAGTGCTAGCCAAGACTGGGATGTTTTGGACTACAGCTGAACTGAGCAGCTGGAGAGGCGATTGGTCTACCTGAAGTATGGGCTGCAGAGGTGTACATGCAGGTGCAGATAGGAACCACCCTCAAGTACTAGTCTTGTCCCTGAGAGCCTACTGACTGAGTGGGAGCCAACAGCCCTTTAAGCCAAGTTTTTATAGTATCCCAAGAGCATCCTGACTAGTCAAGCAGTACAAGCAATATAAAGTTTCAAGTTGCACTGTTTGAACTGTTTATTTCTTTGTCCAGTGTCTCAAGTCCTTATTTAATAAAGTGCACTGCCCTGTGGGACATTTTAAAGAACTATTCTTGCCTTCTGTGTCTTCACTCCAACCCACCTTCTCACATCCAGGATGAAGGAATAGCTCTGAAAACACAAGGGATTAACAAATACCTCAGTTAAAGGTCCTTCACTCATCCAACACCTCCTTGGAGTAGTCCAGATAAAATGAAAGGCATTTGACCTGACAGTTAATGGATTTCAGTTCCTGAAAGCTTGTTGGTGGGTAATTTCCTGTCGGGTACTTCAGTAAGTGGATCACTACCAACTGGGGTGGCTGGTTGTCAGATTGAGGTTTTGCATTGGAGTCATGTGTGCTGAGTCTTGAAGATATAGTCCAGTCTCAAGTGAAGCCACACAGGAGTTCTCCCTCAGTAGCACTGCCATGACTTGGCTCTCACTGCCCTCTGGGTTCCCTAAAGATGAGCATTATTGTGGCAGCCATAATTTTTCTAGCACATCCACCTTCTACTTCAGATGCAGGATCTCCACTGCGTCATATGCAGAACCAGCTGAGCTGCCTGTGAGGTCCTACTTAATGGCTATAGAGTGATCTTTTGTGTCAGCACTCATGCTCTCAAAGTGCTGAGGTCCATTTGTGTTTGGATAACCATCTATTAAATGGCCTGAAGGTCAGCAGTTTAACACAGGATTAGGACTTTAGTGTCAGCTAGATCTGTAGGTGCCTGGCAAGCTTTCTGATCAGCCATCTTGTTCTGAGGTGGACAGTCATGAGACAGGGAAGGTTTTCTTTTATTTTAGGTCATGTGAAGATGTTGCTGTGGTTGCCATACAAGTTGCCTCTGCAACAGAAACTGAGGCAAGTACAAGATTTTGGGACTTGTTAGCTGTTGGATGGATCAGGATATTAGATAAGGCCGGAGTAGCAAAAAGCTTAGGTGGCCATATTGCTTGGGAGGGCATGTGATCCCCCATGCTCACCTCATTTATCACATTTCAAACCATGAGAATGGGTGTGACAGTACTCTACAATCAAGATAGTGGTCTACAAGGGTGTTTGAATGTACGTGGAGCCAGGCTGGATACAATGCAATGTTTCAGGTTACTGCACGACAGAAGGATTAACTGCCATTGAAATTGCACAGTTTCCTGCAAAACTCTGCTGCAGAGGCTGCAATATTGTGCTGCATCCTAGTGGACTCAACTATAAATTATATACTTTATTCTATTTATTTAAAAATTTTGGTAACCAGGAAGGCACACTGAGCTGAGGACTCATGTCAGGTGCAACTCAGGGACATGTTACAGTAAGATACACATACATAGAGGAAAAAAAAATATTTGGGAAACAGATACAAGTACATACAAATTACAAAATATTTGGTACAGATACAAGTAAGGATTAACAGAGCAAGCCTTGTTTTGATTACATGGCAAACAACAGAAGGGTTTGCCAAATACAGACACCAAGTAAAGTGTTGTTCGGGCAATCAATTTGTGTAAAAGCAGGATCACATAGCTTAGTCTTAGCTACCTAGGGGACTGACTTTGAGGATGGGGACCTTTTGGGATGGCAAAGTTGCTGCTGGGGTTGCCATTCAGGAGGAGGAGCTGATTTATGAGTGGAGGGACAGCACAGAGGAGGTGGTGAGACAGGAGCAGGGAGGAGCAGGAAGGAGGTGAACAAGGTTTTTAAATGAGAGGTAGGAAGGAGATTTACAATGCTGGAGAACTAGTTTATTCCATAGAAGTGATAGGCAGTAGGAGAATGCATTTTGGCCAACTGTTGAGTGGGGATGAGGGATCGAGAAAGAGCGGGGATCCCAGGAATGAAGACAGTACCAGGGGGGAGGAGGTGGCAGAGAGGTAGGAAGAATGGTAATGAGGAAGAAGTCCAAACCAGAACTTAGTGATGTAGGATAGAGTGGGTATATCTCCTATGTGAGAGGGCTGCGATGGAAGAGCTGAGTGAAGGGAGCAGTGGTGGGTCCAGGAGGAGTCAGTGGCAAACCTGCAGAAGGAGTTCAGCATGGTATCCAGTTTAGAGAACAATGCAGCAGGGGCTGTGCTGTCGATGATATCTGAATAGTTTAAGGATGGGAGGACTATTTTAGAGACAAGCTCTTGCCATATGGGGCATGAGAGAGTCTTTATTTCAACAAAGAAATCCTAGTTTGGGGTGGAGTGTGGAATTTGCACATCTATATGTGCAGAGAAATTAAGGAGTTTATCTAGCCATACCCCAGGTATCTGAAGGCATGCAAGTTGTCAAGGGTGGAATTGCCCTAGGTAAGAAATACTGGTGGGATCTGGAGCTTTGAGAGCTTTAGCACAGAGCCAAAAGTCATTGAGACTGTTTTTATTATTAATGTTTAGGTCATTTGCTTGGAATCAAGCCAAGACTTTATTGAAGTTCTGTTTGAGAGGAGCTTGGACATCCTTTGTAGAGTGCCCAGTAGTGAATAAGAATGTGTCATCTGGGTACATATGTATGTGGGAACTGGAACAGATGGAAGGAGATAATTTATAAATATACTTCCTTGATATAAATGAGACAAAACTTACTGAAGGCTATGCACTAATACTGGGCTGGGTATTCATGAATTGTGCACTCAGCCTGCATACTAGCTCCACACCCCAAGACAGATGCATGGTTGCTGGCATGCAGGAATGCGCTACCACCACTGCCTGTCTACAGCCCCAACCCCCTACCCCGCATGCAGCTGCTCAGGGGTCCAATCAGGGGTCATAGGGTATCAGTCTGATGCCTGTCCTGATCCCTAATGGACCTCCTCCTCTGCATGGAGCAGGAGATTCTGGGAAGGATGGGATTGAAAAAATAAGATGTACAGGCAAGTGCCAGAATGGCTTCTCCCAGCCCTCCTATCTGCCCAGAGGGCTGGGGCAGCATGGTAAGAGGGGTGGTTGGGTCTGCACACCAGTGGTAGAACTCCTGGGAGGGCATGCAATGGATACAACAGGGTCCTGCTGCCATATCCTGTGCCCACTCCCAACCTCCACACCTTCATGAATGGTATGAAGTGCTGGCACACCCCAGACATGCCCCTGGACCATGC
The DNA here is from genome assembly GCA_016271365.2 of Neoceratodus forsteri. Taxonomy (NCBI): domain Eukaryota; kingdom Metazoa; phylum Chordata; order Ceratodontiformes; family Ceratodontidae; genus Neoceratodus; species Neoceratodus forsteri. Next base: position 648,701,143 of record CM057450.1, on the reverse strand, counting down.
ACATGATTTTCTGCACAAACAACCAGGGGATCTGGTCTGGAACGGACATGCATCTCTTCTATTAATGCTGCTGTGGTCTGTTGACCCAAAGTGCATAGCATTTTGTTGTAGGGTAGCCTATGCACCAAGGATCGGCGGCACGTAGGCAACCTGCGTGGTAATGCATAGACCCCACTGAGTGTTTTTTACCTAAGTCTCACATCTATCTACGTGTCAGCAACATTTCTTTTAATTCAAAAGATTGTTGGAACAATACATGGAACAACTTTAGCCAGATAAAACAAATGAGCAAATATCAACTACAACTAGTATTGCTTATGAAACTGTTAAAAAACCAGACCAGATGATGGACAGTGGCATGGAACTGTTGGACAATGACTGCAGGGAAAGTACCTGAACACTGTATTATCAGAGCTACTCAGAAGTTTCTCCAAAAGCATATGTACTTTTAATATATATTTTTTACTCAAAATTCCCATGCAGGTTAATGTATATAAATGGTAATAATACATGAACTGGCAATGCCATTACCAGGCTCAAATGTTCTTTGTGAGACTTCAGTTTATTGTTTGACAAACTGAAGTAATAGTGACTGGAATATGAGTTCCTACAGTATCCTGCAAAATATCCAGCAACAATGCTGAGACTTTGGGTTAGAGGTTAGCCTAATATTTGCTATCTCCTGTCCTACAGGCATCTCTGAAGATGGACGTGGGAAGTAACTAGACCTGAACTTTCCATAGTTTAGAAATGAACCTGATACTCTCTGGAATTCCATGACCGTGGTAGTCAAAGCAAGGAGATCTAAATCCGTAGAAGTACATACACATAAGTCATCTGTGTATGTGCACACATTAGGAATCAGGGTGTTGTCTGAAAAACTGAGGTGTGGTATCCCAGGATGATTTGCTAGTTTCCTAAGTAAGGAGTCGATTCGAAATGCATACAGAAGAGGACTCAGTGGGTAACCCTGCTGCACCCCCTTTATGCCTCTAAACTCTTTACCTGGAGTCCCATTTATAAAGGGAAGTATACTAGAAGAGGAATATAATAACTTTATCCAATTAATTAATTTCAGTGGAATACGATAAATAAATAGTACTTTAAATAAATATTTGTGATCTATACAGTCAAATGCTTTCTCCTGGTCTAGTGAGAATATTACCCCTTAGAATTAGTGTGTACCATATTAGTAGTTATATCTTGTAGCAGTATTAAATTATGAAACATAGATCGTTTAGGTATTCCACAAGATTGGACTGGGATTATTATCTGTTCTGCTAGGACTGTTAGTCTCCGAGCAGTACTAGAGCAAGCATTTTATAATCTATATTTAGTAAAGATATAGATCTCCAATTTTTAAGTCTCTGCAGTCCCCTTTTTGCATAGTAATATCATTGAGGCTTTAGACATGGAGTTCAGGATTGTAAGTGTGGCTAAATTATTATTAAATACATCAACTAGAATTGGAGTGAATAAATCTTTAAATTCTAAATAAAATTCCATAGAAAGGCCATCCTCCCGAGCCATATTTTCTTTCATTTCTGCATAGCCATCACTATTTCCTCAGAGGTAAGGTCCACCAGGGTCTTTTTTATGATGTCTTCCTCTATCTGCGGAATCCCTAACCCCCGAAAAAAATCAGGGCTCCAGTCCATGGATAAGGTTGGTGCAAAATAGTTCAAACAAATACTGTTGGGCCAGCTTGATAATGTGTTTTGGATCTGAAACTACTGTGTCTGTGCATGGATCTAAAACCTGATCTAAGGTGGAATATGACACTCTGGCTTGACAGCTTTTAAAGATGTCAATGGCGGGTTTAGAACCTTGTGTCCCAAACTGTGCTTCTAACCTTAAAAGATTCAGCTCTATTATACTGAAATGATGACATCTCTGATTTTAAGGCCTGAATTTCAGCTATTAGGATACCCCTGATTCATATGCCTGGGAATAGTGGCAAACAGTTTCTCTCTGAGTTTTAAATAGTGCATATACCTCAAGGTGGATTTTACTTTAGCTATCGACAAGAACATTCTTTTGATGTCCTTTTAGTGTCCACCCACCAGCCTGTTATGGTATCATATGCCTCCAAAATAGAGTATCTAGTTGCCAATACATTATAAAGCAGCATTTTCACCCCAGGTTTTGTAGCAGAGAATTGTTTAGTTTCCACCTTTGAGAACCAAAGGGTGAGAAATAAATGGGGAGTTACATTTAATGCAACAGCCATTTGATCCAAAGTTTCAACTGGTATAATGTGTGTATGTAATATCTGAAGGCAGTGGCGGGCGTACCTGGGGCACACAGGGCACGTGCCCTGGTCAAAAATGTTGTGCCCCAGTTAGGTGCCCGGTGCTCCAGTCCAAAAACTTTTTTTTTCCCTGTTCGATTGAGCTAACATAGCGTCGTAGCCTCCTCCTTTGCGGCTTCCCCAACTATCTTGTAGCCCCAACAGTCCCCTTTTTAATGAGTCCACTTTTAAATTAGGCAGTCCCCACAGGGAGTCGCAGCTCCTGTAATACACTGCCCCTAGAAGACTCTGCAGCGGCTTATTATAATATTCAAAACGGCATTCTTGCCCTCACTCTTGCTTGCCCCCTGACCTTTGGTGCTCTGGAGGCAGCACTTACGGCAGCTGACAATTTATTTTAGCTCCCTCTGCTTTGCTATGTCCCTGGTGCGGCGGTGCCTGCAGTAGCTAAATTGTGCACCGGGAACTTTTACTAGGCAGTCCCCAGGGAGTTGCAGCTCCAGTAATACACTGCCCCTACAAGACTCTGCACTGCAGCAGCTTATAATATTCAAAACTGCATTCCTTGCCCTCACTCTTGCTTGCCCCCTGACCTTTGGTGCTCGAGTCTGGAGGCAGCGCTTATGGCGGCTGACAATTTATTTTTAGCTCCCTCTCTGCTTTGCTAGCCTATGTCCCCAGTGCCTGCAGTACTAGCTAAATTGTGCACCGGGAACTTTTACTTTTTTTGGACCGCAACGGTCGTCACAATGCGCATATGTTCCTTCGCGATCGTGCGAGTGCCAGCAGCAGTTCCAACAAGCTGGCCACTCGCGGCTAGATCCTACAAGCCCCACAGGGCTCAATGAACAGAGAGGGACACGGGAGGAATAGCAAGACCTGCAAATAACGGGAGGGGGAGGAGGAGCCAGTGATAGAAAAACATGTATTGCTTGCTGGCTTGCTTGGCTTGGACCCTGGCTAGCATACATGATGCATTGCTAAGCTGCCTGCTGCTGCTAAACTGAGGAGTTTCAAAGGGGCGCCAAGCAGCAGCAGACAGCTTGAGTTGGAAAGTGGCTAAAAGTCCACCAATCAGAGCCTCAAAAATGTAATCCTGCCAATCGAAGTAGGGAAGGCAGACCAGGCTTGTGATTGGTTAATTTAGAAGAGCCAATCACAGCGTTTGGGAAAAGAAAACAACAAAGGGCACACTTGGCTCCTTTTCCCTATAAATTGGGGCTGTAAAGCCCTATTCAGCCAGGCATCAGATTTTGATCATCTGACTGACCTACACCAACGTGAAGAAGAACTACTACTACTACAAGAACAGAAAGAGGAAGAAGACAGTTATCATCTGGATCTCCAGCTATACCAACTGACCAGCCCAACTCCCACCTGCCGACGGAGAGAACCAGGACCTCGAACACTTTTTGAGCCCTAGACTGCCAGTGTTCTTCAACCTCAGCTGCACACTGTTTGTGTCAGATTATCTTCAGGAGCAAGCTGCAGCAGAGTTTCTCTGAGGTAGACTCAGGCTGGTGGTGTTTATATAACTGATGCTATAGCCTATTATTATACAGTAAATGTCAATTTTGATTTTAATTTTTTTGGGGGGTATACTAGCATTTACGATTATACTGTACATACCTTCATGGAAACTGACACAGTTGGATGGGGGGGGGCTCATGTTAAGATGGAGGGTACTTCAGTGTTTTGCATATTTTGTTTAATATATATTTATATTTATATTTTTCTCATTAACGACATAATGAGCAGGGACAATGTGCTTCTAGCTGTGTCAATGCTTCAATTATGTATTGGATGATCTTGTTAGCATGCCCTCCCCAAAAAAAAATGTATACAGTGTTGGGCTCCATAAAGGTATTTTCAGTTCTAACTTTAAATACTTTACTGCAGAAAAACATTTGGTTTGCTTGCAGATTGTGTCAAGTTCATATTTGAATTGTATTTTATGCTGAGATAATCTGAGCTTGTTCTAAGAAGAGAAAAAGGTGTGTGTGTGTGTGTGTGTGTGTGTGTGGGTGGGGCATTGCATATTTTGGGTTATTGTTACATGGGGGGGCAGAAGTACATTAGTCCTCCTCCTGGTATAGCCTCCCTGGTACTGGTAAAAGGCTAGGAGCCAGAGAACAGCATCTGCCCAGCCAGACCTGTATCTGGATCTGGATGCACTACTCATCTGCACTCTTACAATGTGCAGCACAGAGTCCCTGTCCAGCAATCAACAACACAAGAAGCTGCCTGGCTGCAGAAGTTGAACCAGAAAAACTGAGTCAACTGATCTACTAGCCTAACTGCAGGGTGGCCTGTTGGTGGGGACCCTGCAGAATAGACCTTAAGTGCCGAAATCATATCTATTCTGGTATGGCAGTATAGCCTAGAGGTTAGAGGAACTCTGTGTGAATGAGCTTGATGCATCTAGCAAACAAGACCTGAGTTTGATTCTCACAACCTCCACAATGCGACTCTGAGCAAGTCACTTAACTGCCTAGTGCTCACAGGTCACCCCTGAAAACAGGCACTTGTGCCTAGTGGGCCTTACCCGGTTACCAAAGAATAAAATAAATACATTTTTGTAAACTAGTTTTTTATTGTATTTTTATTCTTTGCTAATTACTGGTGAGGTTCATTAGGTATAAGGCCCATTTAAGGTGACCTTGCAGAACAGTGAGGTTAAGTGATTTGCTCAGGTCACATAGTGTGCAAGTGAAGGCTGAAGGAATAAAAACTGGGCCTGCAGGATGTTTAGGCTCATTAATAGCTCATAATTGTAACCCAGGGGTTTCACAAATGGTGAGGCCAGCCTTCTTGGAGAGGCCCCAGCCAGTCCCATGGAGACCCTGTCCATTCTAATAATGTACTATAACAAAGCATCAGTACAGGTTGCTGTGAATATTTTGAACCTATACCTTTGTTTGTTTTTTTTTCCTATTTTAGATTACCCTTTTCTCTTGTCTTGTAAAGGCTTTGCTCAACAGGTTGAGCCTACCTTAACTTTTGGTTTACAATTTGAAGTAATTTAAAAGGAGGGTTTCATATGTGGCCCTCTGGTGCAGCAGTAGCACAGCAAGCTTGTGAAGCTGGTGACCTGAGTTTGGTAGCGAGCTCGGCCACCAGAGGGCTAGCTGGGTGGAGAAAGAATTGGCATCTGGAGGACCACTCTCCTCTGGGGAGGGAATCAGAGATCCTGGTGTACACTTTCCTCTAACAGTGGCAATGGGGAGACCACCTCTGGACTGCTGCAGAGTGAGTAGGGGGAGGGACAGGCAGGCAGACACATGGCACACAGGTCGTGCATCATGGTGCCATTGCATACTGCATCTCTGGGGAGAAAAAGGGGAAATAGGAATTGGGAAACCTCAGTGGCAGGAAGGTGTAAGACCCTCACCTGAGTAGCTGAGTTCATTGGTCCAGCTACTGGGTCCCATCTATGGAAGCGGTTTGGGTGACCCTGCTAACCCGTGGCCTGGGGGGGCAAGCCATGGAGATACCCTCCTGGTGGTAAACCCCAGTGGATGTTGGGGTCATGGGGCTGGAGTTCTGTGGATTGAGGGAGAAATACATTTTTGTTTGGGGAGGGGTTCTTTCAATATGGCTAGCCCAGGTTTGTAGCAGTATTCATAGCTAGCTATCTTTGAACACCCACTGTCCATTAAAGTCAGGAGCAGAGTCTGTTGCATACTAGTTTACCATAGTGACAAAGTGCTTTTAAATGTGTAGTTAAAAAAAAAAACATTATTCGGAACAGTCCAGAAAACCTGAGGCTAGCCAATTTAAAAACGGTTCTCATTTGGCTAGTTCTGCTCTCAGAAATTCTGAAGCTAAAAGATAGTGTTTCTCGCAACACTAGAGAAATGGGTGATCTAAAACAGAATGAAAAGTAAATCAATATTTTATAGTAACCTGCACTGCTGTGTTTGTTTGGTATGAAAAGATGGGGGAAATTGAATGCAAACAGTCCAAGGTGAATAACTCTGTCATTTATTCAGTGTCATCTCAAGTTTTTTCTGGTGTACAGGGCACAGTATTGCAAGGTATTGTTTCTATGGGGAGGCCTGACTTTTTCCTTCCATATCTTGGGGGAGCTCATTAAGACTGTTTGAGAACCAAAAGCTATAACCTATGCTAAACATCCTCATGTGTTTCTTTTTATGTGTTGGTTCTCTATATTTGCGTTACTGTCACCCTCAGTTTTGCATATCGTGTTCACTTTATCACAGTTACTGTTTCTTTTCATATTTCTTGGATATTCCACAAGGCTGACACACCATTCAATGCTTCAACATCTGAACACCCTGTGATGGTGTAACTAATACTATGGAATGTCCAGGTAGTATGAAAGATGAGAGCACTAGCTGCTGAGGACTCTGGTAGGGATCCGTAAAGTGACAAAGGCAATAAAATGTCTGACACTGAAACCTATTAGAAAGATTATAGTACAAACAAAACAAAGGGAATACAGAAGAGCATATAAAGATATAAAATATCACTGCAGTTAAAGGCCATAGTTAACATTCAGAATTCAAAATACTGGCTGATTTACTGCTAATGGTCTTAATGCATAACACCTCCAAGAAAGAAAGATCTTGCAAAATAAGGTCTGTGTGACATCACATCTTCTCCGTAACCTGGACATGCAGCCAAAACAGGATGGTTTGGTACTATCAGTTTTAAGAATATGTGAGGACTCAATGGCTCAAATCAGACTACACTTAAGCAAAACTGCACTACTGGATAAGGACCATGTATCGTGTTAGAGTGAGTGCCCTCAAGTTGCTGGAGGTGTTGGCGTGTCTCGTGCCATCAACAGCTGGTATTCCTCTTGGCTGTGTAGTGTCAGAGTGAGTGGCCTCAAGTTGCTGGAGGTGTTGGCGTGTCTCATGCCATCAACGACTGGTATTGTGCTGAGTAGTGCCAGTGACACCACTCCATTAAACAGTGGTGTCACTGGTAGTAGTAGTTTTGCTTTTAATTTGTGGAAGTTCAAATTGAAAATATAAACATTTGACTGAAAAGGAAACAATGCTGTCATTCTAGATTATGGATATCCGAGGATTCCTCACCAGAAAAGCGAAAAGGCTGATGAGTTGGAAGATGACTGTAGTAGTTCACAACAGTCCGAAGCTGTGCCATGCTCAAACACCATGTCTCAATGGGAACATAGTGATGACAGTATGCAGTCCGATAGTGATACTTCAGCATCAGACTCAGAGGATGATGGAAGTTTCAGAATCGCTGAGATCTGTATAGCACAACTGAAAAAAACCTCCAGGCCCCTCTGATTTAAGCCAGAATAAGGACTGCATGCCTGTGCAACCAAAGCTGAGTGCACTTCCACAAAAGAAGTTTGGCCAAAAGTGGAGGGCATTCAATCCCAACTGGTACAGCATTTTTTCCTGGATTGAATACTCTCAGTCTGAAGATGCTGTATATTGCTTTGCATGTCGTAATTTTCCTCAAACAGTAAAAATTTCACCATGTTCCTTAAAAATGGTTTCCAGAACTGGAAAAGATCGACTGGAAAGGATGGATCACTAACCCTGCACAACAACTCTGAGTCCCATAAAGCATCACATACAGCATGGTGTGACTTCAAGATGCATGCAAAGGAAGGAAGGACCATACAGAATCTGATCAATGAGGATCACAGCAAACTTGTGAAAGAAAATTGCCATTACATAAAAACAATAGCAGAGATATTGAGGCTGACTGCTACACAGTGCATTGCACAGAGAGGACACAGAGAAGGTGAACAAAGTGTCAACCAGGGCAATTTTCTTGAAATTCTGAATCTGATAGCAATGCATGATGACATCGTCAAAAATAATTATCAGGTGCAAGAAATGCAAAATATCACATCACAGCATCCAAGACCAGCTCCTAATATTATGACGGCTTGCGACAACAAATTACAGAAGAGGTGGCAGCTGCTGGGGCATTCTCAATACAAGTGGACCAGTCAAAGGACATTTCAAAGATTGAGCAAATCTCTTTTGTGGTGCATTATGTGCATGGTGGCAAAATACATGAAGAATTCCTTGGCTTTCAACAAGCTAAAGGCCTGGATGCAACATCCTGACCAGGATAATACTGCAGAGCATTGCAGATAACAGCACAGATATAAACGCATGCATAGCACAGTGCTATGATGGTGCCAGTGTTATGAGTGGGAAGCAGCTGGAGTGCAGGCTAAGTTTTGTGAAGAAGTTCCCAAGGCTATCTATATACCTGCTACAGCCACAGGCTGAACCTTGTAGTTGTGGATTGTGTCAAAAATATTCAGATGGCAGCTGAGTTTTCTCATTGTTACAAACCTTATACAATTTCATTAGTGGGTCAGCAGTTCATGCTTTCTTTATAGAAATGCGGAAAGAAATTATGCCTGGAAAGGTGCCAGTGGAACTCAAACGTTTATCTGATACAAGGTGGACCTGCCAATATGCTGCATGCAACAGTGTGCATAAGACTTTGCCAGCCATCATGGAGACACTCCTTCACTATGTGGGGGAGAGAGGCAATGCTGAGCGTACAATTCAGGCAAAGGCACTTGTACATATAATAACTAGCACATTTGCCATTAATCTTGTTATGTTTGAACTGATCCTCAAAAGACCAGCATTGTTGCAAAGTGTTTGCAATCTTCTGATCTGCAACTATCCTGTGCTGTACAACTGGTAGCAAGCTTACAAGAAGAATTATCGGAAGCCAGGCGTGATAGACATCTGAATCTGGTTTATGGTCTACAGTTTGGACAGAAGCACAAAAGCTAATCAGGACAATGGTTTGCCTCAGGCTCAGCCAATTGAGAGGCTCGTATTCAGAAGACCAGTTTACATCAGGATCATATCACAATGAGCACAACAGGCAGCGTCATGTTCTGCAAAGCAAGGATGATTTTAGGAAACACCTCTTCTTGCCAGCTCTTGACAGGATCATTGGAGAGCTGGACAGGCGGTTTGATGACAAGAACTGTGAAATTCTAAAGCAGTTGCTGCATTAACTCCAGGGAGGAAAGATTTTTGCAGGAAGAAATGTACTTCCATGGCACACCACTATGGATTGAGCGTACGAGATCTGTCAGCTGAGTTGTATACAGCGAAGATGCTTTAAGGAACCCTGATTAGGACATAAATAGTATGCATGCTCTGAGTCATTGTTGATGCCATACAGAGATGCATTTTTTGAACTATATCACCTGCTTATCATTGCATTTACTCCTCCAGTCACATCTGCCGGATGTGAACGTTCATTCAGTAAACTCAGAATGATTAAAACATACCTTCGCAATAGAATGGCAAATGAGAGACTTAGCAACCTGGCAGTCCTTTCTATTAATGAAGGACGCACACAGGACTTGGACATGGACAGTGTGGTGAACATTTCTGCTAAACTACATAGCAACAGAAGAATTACTTTATTATGAAAGTGACTATTGATAGAGTGGTATTGCATGCTGTGAAATGGTCAGGAAGCTTGTAGTTCAGTTTACTATTTAGTCTACTTTTTTTTTTTGTTGTTCAAATGCTTTTAGGCACAAGAACTGGTGAGACTTTCAGGAGAACTTTAATTAATAAAATATTTTTAGGCACCATCCAACTTTCTGAAGGGAGCACCAGCATGCTGTTTGAAAAATACAGTGCTCAAAACAAACCATAAACCAGTTCAGCATGTGGGAAATGTGACGGGGGGAGAGACAATGGAGCAGACAAACTTCTTTACAAAGTTTGTATATGCATACTTTAATGTAAAATAAAAGTTCTAAAACATAAAATTGAAATGGCAGTTTTATTTCTGAAATATAGCATTCATTTATTTTTTCAGACTGTAAAAAAACAGAGATGGGCATGCAGGAATTTACACGTATGATTTTACATTCTGGTTTCTATGGGTGCCCTGGCTTCCAACTGTGGTGCCCACCCAGTGCCCTGGTAACCAACAGAAGCTGGAGCCACCACTGTCTGAAGGGTTTTAGTTAAAAAAAGAAAATTGATGCGGGTTGCTAATGTGCCCTTCGTGAATGTTTTAGCCGCAATCTTGTTTTTAGAAAAAAAAAACATCAATCAGGCCAGCCGTAGACACCATAGACTTTACAAAGTTAGAATCTCCAAAGATTTTTATAGTTAGTCCCCCTTTATCAGACTGAGACAGGGGAAAATTGAAATCCCACCTAACACCACATATTTTGTGTATGTAAAAATGGTTGTATTGTTTTAAACAATTCAGTTCTACCAGCTATAGTTTGTGGGCCATACACATTCACAATTCTAAATGGAACTGAGTCAAATTGCATATCTATCTTCAAAGCTCTCCCTGGGTATATATCCATAACCCTATGAATGGAGAATTGGAACCCTTTAAATAAAATCCCCAACCCATCACAAGCTACGGGACCTTGAGACCAATAAGAGGGACCCACTGACCAGATATTTTTTGCTTGTGAGACTTCGTGTGAAGGTTTAATTCTGGTGTCTTGCAATAGTATGGTGTTATTTGACAAATATTTTAAAATTTGGAGAGTTGTCAATCTTTTTTGTGAGCTTTTATGTTGCAAACATTTAGTGTTAAAGGGGAAATGCAGCAAACCCTCTCCATGTTTTAAAAGAATGTCCTAGTAACTAAGATCAGACAACTTTCCTGTGACCCCTATTCCTTTTCTTCTTCCCGGATTCAACTTGTAACTCAGGCGTGGGGTCTTTGGAGGACATGGAGAAAGAGTCTGATTCTCCTTCCTCCTCCTCCTCCTCATCTCCCCATTGGCGTCTTTTTGCTAAAGTCGGAATCTATTTCTTGTAATGATATGATGTGTGGTGCAGGTGATATTTCTACTTTCCTTTTCCCTTTCACTTCTTGGAAGCTACCTTCTGAAGTTTACACTATAGCATGGGGGTTGGAGGCATAGTTTCCATCGCAGAAACCCCTGTGGAGGTGGATGAGGTTTCCTGAAAAGGCCCTGCTATGACCTCCTGAGGCTCATTTGTGTCATCAATCTGCAGTGTTTCAGTGATGGTCTGAGGGGATTGAGATGGCTGGGCCTGGGCTTGACAAGCTTCAGTTAAAGTAACTGTATCTTGGACCACCCAGTCTAACCTGTTATGAACTGCCCATGGACAGAATTTATATCAATGCCCTTCCTCATCACATAAATTACATCTAAATGGGTTAGGGCACCCCAAACTAACGTGGCCATATTCCAAACATAAATTACAGCGAGATTTGTCACAAACCAAGCTAAAGTGTGTCCTTGCTCTGCATTTGTGACAGGTTTTGGGCTGTCCCATATAAAAACAAAGGCCTCTATCTCTCCCTATATAGAAACTCCCCAGTAAATGAAAAATACCAGCATCAAGTTTGTTTTAGCTGCACTTTAACTCATCAATTCCCTGTCCACACTAGATCTTCATCTAGTATTGGGGAAGGATTGTCTAGAATGGTACATCTTTATTGTAGCCAGTATTGCAAATCAGAAATATTCACTTGCTCATTCCTAAAGAGGAGTGTTACCATCTTAATAGTAGGCTTCGTGAGTAGAATGGGAAAAAAATGTTTCCATAGGTTACTGTGCTGAACCCTAGGGTATTTGTCCCAAAATTTCTCTAAAGTATTATTGTTTTTAAAACTAACATCATATGTTACTTCCCCTTTCACACGTATACAGGCAAATAATTCATAAGGAAAAATTCCCATTGATTCTTTGAGCATATGAAGTAGTGTCTTCTGATCTGGGGCCTCTGCAGAATCCCCATTAAATTTTAATCTTACCACGTTCCTGCAATGAGCAGGCTCCCAACCTTTTAAACAAATCTGCCATATAGAACCTCCTGGGTTCATTAGGTTCTGTAGCAGATTGTTCTAAAGTGTCATTTTCCTCTGAATCCGAGGAAGAGTCAAGAAGTTCCTGTGTTGCCACTTGTCCCTGTAGTACCACATTAACTTTAATGTTGGCTGGCTTTGTTGTGGGCTTCCGTTTTGGTGTTTCCTCATTTTGTTTGGCTCCTGAGTCTGGTGCTCCATGTCTATCTGCCTGTATGATTTCCAAGGTGGAAACTGGGCCAGGTGAAGCCCAAGTGCCTGTTTCCGAGTTTCTTTTCCATTTGGCTGCAAGTAAGGCAGAATCTGTCGTCCAGGTAGCATTCTGGCCTGCCTTGGGTGTGTCTCTGAGCTCTTGATGCACTGACGTAGCACAGCTGTTTTTTTCTTTTTGGTTTTTTTACAGATCCCACAACAGCCAACGAAACAGCGGTTGTAGGAGGCTGAGAAGAAGTACTCACTGACCTATTGATCCTTGAAGTTTGAGCTTTCTCAACAGGTATTTCAGTCAGATCTTCTTCTTGTAGGATTTTAAGCAGTAGTCCCTTGTTTCCCTTCACTGCCGCTCTTAATACAGTTTCTTGGGAATCTGTTTAACTCATTTGTATCTCATTCCCAGTCATGACATCCAATATTTCAGCCTCAGTATCTACAATATTTTGTTCTACACTTATATCCATTTTTTCCTTGGTTTGTTTGCCAGCCTCACTCATTTCTGATGTAGCATTGATAATAGCTTCAGGTTTTGCCTGTGAAGCAAAAATTAATTCCAGTTCAGCTTCCATGTCACTGGGGTAAACTCCAGCACTCTCCCCCACTGCTTCCTCCTCAGCAAACCTGCTGTCTGCCATCTTGGAATGGCCGATGAGGAGTCCCCCTACAGGTGAGTAGGGGAAGTTTTATTTAAAACCAAACACCAAACTTTACAAAGGAACTTATTTAAAACAAAACCAATAAATACATAAACAAAATTAACAAAAGATTACATCAAAATATGATCACAGTATCTAGAATGACTCATTCCTTAGCCTATACATTCAAAGTTCCTCCACATATTCAACAGTTGTTTTTCCCCATACATTTTTAACTCTTTCTGATGTATCCCATCAAGTTCAGCTTGGATTTTAAATAACAGTTCATTTAGAGATGTCTTTATTCTGTATAAATCTCTGACACCTCACTTGCCAGATAGCCCACTTTATAACTGCAAACACCAGATACAGTGTGTGCTTGTCCACTTACTCCATTCTTCCATCAGTTGTCCATATACTAATATGTCATAATTAATCAATTCAAACTGCATAATACCCCATGTATCTGCTAACTGCTTCCAGAGTGGTCTAATTTAATCACAGTCAAAAATAATTGACTCATTGATTCTTCCATATTAATACAATTCTGTCCCAGACATAATCTTTCATCAGTTTTCTTGTGTTTCAAATTTCCTTTAACCTGCAGCTTCCCATGACTACATAGCCAAATTGTTTGCCTAATCTCCTATGGTATTCTTTTCACTAACATAGCTTCTAGAATTAGACATTCTTTCACCCTCTGTGGTACTAGGAATACAGATGTCTCATAAAATCTGCTTTGAAGCACTTCTTTATACCGCTGCTTCCTATTTTTTGTTAGTATCATGTCCACTGTTACTTTCCAACTATCCAAATATTTCCTGACTATTTTAATATATTCTGGCAACTTTTCCCGGTTCTTTTCCTTATACCCCTTCTCACCCCAAGAGGCCACCATCTCTTCTTTCCATTCTCCCCCCAAAGTACCCCAAATATCATTCTTACCTTGCAATACTGGCACTATATTAGCATAAACAAAAATATTGATAAAAAAACACTGTAGGATTTAACATATTTAAGCCCCCATCTGCTATAGGTCTGTATGCATGATTCTTTTTAACTGGGTTTAATCTATTTCCCTACAAAAGCTAAAAAATTAAACACAAGATCCTAGTCTGATCCTTACAAGAAATAGGAAATACATGTGCAATATATAGAAAGATGGGTACAATAAAAGTTTTTAACATGTATATCCTTTTTTGTTTGGTCATATTCCAAGCTTTCCATCTCTCAGCTTTTTTCTGTGCTATACTTATTTTCTTATCCCAGTTTTCCTGTATAGGGTCTTGTCCACCAGAGCATACTCCTAAAATGTATATACTTCCTTCCACAATGTCTATGCTTCCGTTTCTGTTCACTGGATTTTTCCCTATGACTAGAATCTTACTTTTACCCTTATTCACCTTTATACCTGTCACATTCTCATTATTTTTAAAAAAAACTTAAGCATTCTTTCCCTTGAGGTCTGGTCTTTCAGTAAAAAATACAATCATCAGCATATGCTAGAGTTCTGTGAATGCTTCCCATGTCATATTCCATGGCTTTAATACTCCCCTCAGTTTCTATTCCTCTCAACAAATGGTCTAGACATAAGACATATGGGGGCTGGGGCTCAGCGGGCATCCCTGATGGACCCCATTATATATGTACATTGGAATACCCAAATGTCCATTTATCATAAGTAATACCTGAGCTTCATTGTACAGACCTTTTACCAATCCTATAAATTCATTTGGGAATCCATACTGTTTTAAGACTTGCCATATGTACTCATGCTTTACAGCATCAAAGGATGTTTCTTGATCTATTAGATACAATAGCCCTTCCAATTCACCTTCTTGCCCTTTATTTACAAGCTGTCTTATGTATATCAAATTTTGCCCGATGTTCCTTCCCAGAATTGCACAAGATTGTGTTGCAAGTACTATGGTTTGTGCTTCCTCTATTAATCTTTTGTTTATAATTTTTGCCAACATTTTATAGTCAGTGGCCGACAGACTGATAGGCCTCCAGTTTTTCATATCCTCCCTGACTCCTTTTTTATGGAAAAAAAATTGTGACCCCCCCCCATTTCCTACTCTTTGTTAGAACTTTTTTGTGAAAAACATAGCTGTACACTATTCCCAACATAGTAGTGAGCATTTCTTCAGACTTTATATAGAAACAGTTTGAGATTCCATCTACCCCGGTGCTGTATTATTTGTCAGTGAAGCAATAGCTTCTTTAATTTCTGCATCCCTAATATGTTTTTTAACCTCTTCCTTCCGCTGTGGGCTTATGGCTGGCACTTGGATTTGATCCCATAATCTGTTAGTCTCTTTTATGTTCTTCCTCTGAACTTCTCCCTTAGAACACCTTGTGCTGTTTTATTAATATTCTCTGTATCTGTGTGTACATTCCCTTCCTTATCCTTTAAACCATACATTACCCTATTTTCTAGCCTATCTGTATTACTTTCAAATGGATTAGTCTGAGCCTTTGTCCCCTGAGTTCCACATTTTTATTCCAATAATAAGGATCTCTCCCTATTCTATTGGTACTCCCACATCTGATGTTTCATACCTTGTATTTTCGCTGTACAGTTTTGTCTTGTTTCATTTTGAGTTGTTATTTCTTTATACAGTTTAGCTCTTAAACTAAGATAAGTTTGATGTTTTGACTTCCCTTTATTGTTTGTTTCCATAGTCATTAATGATATAATGTCCCTTTTTGTGTCCTACCACCATTCCAAAGTATCTTCATACAAATCTAGTACATAGATTCTTGCTGCCAATATATCCTTAATATTTTCTATTATTTTTTCATCCTGCAATAATTCCATGTTCATCCTCCAGACCCCTCCCCCAAAAGATGGACTGTTTATTAGATGAATTTTAATGTGAAGCACCAAATGGTCTGATGTTCCTATTGGGGCTACCCTTACATCTTTAAGTTTTGCTTCCCCCCCCAAACCAAAAATCTATCCTTGTAGATATTTCCCTTTAAAAAAAGGTGTGCACTGAAGCTTTGTTAAAATTTGTATATGCAGCCACCATTTGAGCTCACAACAAAATGTTTTTCAAACAATTAGTACTGCAAAATATTTTTTTCAGTTTTCCTACCCCAATCTTTTTGGTCAAACCACAATTAAAGTCCCCGGTAAGTTTGGAGGTGTGAAGAAAGGGCTCGGTTTTCTCATGGTTTTATATATTTCTGCTTTACTTGGGGGTCGTATAAGTTAATCAGCCTGACTCCTGTTTTTTTTTATTATAACATCTAAAATCAAAACTCTTCCTGGAAGTAAGTCTACTAGCTTTAGTATCTTAACCTCTGGAGACGTAAACCCAATACCAACTGCACAGCATGATTCTTCTCCTATGGCCCATATAGAGGGCCCCCACCTCTAATCCTTTTGGTCTTGTTTTAACTCATTTATGGTGTGTAATTTTGTGTCTGGAAAGAAGTATACATCCTCCTTAAAATCTATTAGTGAGGAAAATGTTATCATCCTCTTGTCTTTATTTTTAATGCTATTCACGTGACTAGTAATGCAATTCAGAGCGTTCATTTTAGCAGATAGTTTGTACAGTCCCTAGCTGTTCTCCATTTTCTTCAAGAGGTTTTTATCCTTCTTTTTGAAGCTTGTGTGTCCGTAGTTTCATACTCAGAGGTAAGTTCCCCTTCTAAAGGTTCGGATATAGTTATGTCTGAGTCATCATCTACTGTGGCCCATTCCTTGTCCTGTAATGTCATGTATTTGTTAGACAGAGTCACCAAGTCCTTTTCTCTCTTCCTTCCATCCCATTTAGGGGGGTTACAACTCCTTTTCTTTGATCTTGTCACCACTGTGTACCCATCCTGTCCATGTTCCTTATTTTTCTCTTCATTACTCTTCAAAACTGCTGATTGCTTACTTTGTCCACCATCACTCTGGGTTTCCAGTGATTTGCTTGTCTCTGGAACAGGTGAGGTATCTTTTTCCCTTCCTTGGGCTTTTTTCTTGATTTATATTTCCCATTTCTGTGCTTTCTTCCATAATTTCTATTTTTTTGCTTTTTCTTTCCATGCCTGTGCCAAGTATAAATCTTGATCAGGTTTCTCCAGCTTATCTGGGCTGTTGTGTGTTGCCCATGGGCAATTATTGAAGATATGCCCTGATTCTTCACAGAGGCTGCACTTAACTGGGTTTTGCAGATAGCCCATGATGCCCCAATACTCAGCATAGTTCACATTTATTTTTTTCACAGACATTGCTAAGATGTCCTTTCTCCTCACATTTAAAACATGCCCATGGCTGGCCAGAGTAAAAAACAACTCCTCTATCCCTCCCCACAAAAAAAAAAACAATTTGGTAGGTGCTGCAACTCTCCATCTACTTGTTTAAGCATCACCTTGAATTTCCAATCCCTAGTCCACAAACTCTCCTCATCTAGCATTGGCTCTGGGGGTCCAGTGAGGGTACATCTCTGTTTGAGCCAGTATGAAATGTCCGCTACGTTCACCCCTTCATTTTTAAATAAGACAGTCACCAATATATAAGCCGGTTTGGTTAGGGGGATTGCCAAGAAATCTCTCCTTAAAGAGATTCTCTTCACCCGATGGTACAATTTCCAAAATCTGTTCAATCCTGAAGGGTGCTTAAAACTTACATCATAAGTTGTTTCTCCTGGGGAGTGTATCAAAGCATACATTTCATATGCATAAAACTTAAAGCTGGTTTTGAGGAGTTGTTTTCCAACAGAAATGCAGTCTAGGGCCTCATCAGGCACACCCCTATATTTTAACCTCACTGCATTCCTTCTTTTAGCTGGCTCTGAAAATCTATTTATCACATCAGGGAATAACCTTTCTGCTACATTCTCACTCCACACTGTAGGACACTCATCATTGTTTTTCTCTTTTATTTCTCATTTATTGCTGCATTTCCTTTTACCTCCATGGATACATTTAGGCCCCATCCATGACTAGGCCTTCTAATTATTTTGCATCATTTTCATTCTCTATTTCATTTTGCCCAACTTCAGGCAACTGCACCTCTATATCTTGTGTCCCCACATCTGGTTATGCAGCATGTTGTTCTGTTTCCTGTATTTTATCTGTATTTGGAGATTTTTGTCCTACTGACCCACTTGGCCTGTTAGGATCCCACCCTTTGCCATCCTTTGCTCTTCTATACCACTTGTAATAGTGCCTCTGCAACCCATTCTGGTGTATCCGTAAGTTGCCTGACCCAGTGGCCCCTAGCATGGCCTATTGTCCCTTTTCTCCTCCTGCCAACTGTCAGCACTATTTTGTGCTATAGCTTGGTTATTTTAACATCCTCTTGTATTTCTACATCCTTTTACTCTCAGCAATAATACTTTCATCAATTGTTTTTTGTCTTGCGTAGTCCTTCTTAGGCGAACCATTACTGACCCTTTCTGGCCATCCTGTTCAGGGCTTCACTTTCCTTGTGCCTGCTGCTTTAAAACCCAGCTTTTTACATGGCCCAGCTTCTTTTGATGCTGCTGCATCAGCGTTTAGCTGCTGACTTTGACAGGCCACAATCTTGCCATCAGTTGCTCTGCTTTTTTTTTTGCTCAATTCTCTGCATAACCATTTTCCCTTATTTTAAAAAAATTTCAGCTTTGCCACCAATGATTTTACTATGTGGTTTCTTACCTGCAATCTCCGACTCCTTGGAAGGTGCACTGTTTATTCCTTGCTCTTTAATCAGCATCGCACCTTTAGCAGTCATTTGTGCATTGCGCCCAGCCTCTGGTTCTGTTGTCATTGTATCTGAACTCTCCTCATGGCACAACCTCATGCCAGCTTCTCCAATGGATCTCCTCACATCAGAACTCATTTTCAGGCCTCTAGTAGTACACAAAACAGGGGAGGAGGACCTCTCCCCTGACACATCAGCACTTCCTCCTCTTCTGCTGTCCAGCTTCAAACTGTACTTCTCCGCTCTGCTCTCAGGAAGTCAAGCCCCCTGCTGGCAGATCAGGGGAATTTCCCTGGTGCCCCAGCCAAATTTCCCCCATTTACTAAAAATACCACCAACAACTTAATTTGGTTCAAGGTCAGTTGGCATTCATCTGTATCCCCCTTCCCCAGAGTCATGCCTGAAAATAGACAGAATCTGCCTAGTGCACTTACCCATTCAACAAAAAACTAAATACATAAATGATCACGTGTATTTAAATAAATCCATATTGGAAGGATTATTGTTGGTAATGTCAGAAAAATAGAATAACAATACTTTATTTGTTTTTATTTCAGTTTTTATCTTAGAAGTCATTTGCCATGATTTAGTGAAACGTGAGTGTATGTCACTTACATGTCAAATCTAAACATGAACTTGTGTGTGAATTATTTTTTCCCCTGCAGTGTACCCTACCAAAATATGTACTTATCTGCAGCAGTAATTGAATGGACTGTGTTATGACAAACAGATGCATTTAATGGAGGGTGAAAGGGAAGAAGAATGTGAAAACAACTGCAGTTTTGATCTGTTAAGGGACAGGAATTTTTCTAACCCTGGTGCTGGAATAGCACAAAGATCCCACTGGAGGAATTTCACTGGTTCCTATGATAACAAGCATGCTATTTTAAGGGGACTGTGGTTAATAGAGCATGGTATGCTGTGAACAATCTGATTGCAGTCAGAAGGAACTCAACTGAAAGCATGTTTTCTCTCTCTCTAACTCTACACATCTGTTCATAAACTGCGTGGTTAATGGGTACTAGATTGTGTCCAGCAAACATGAAAATATGGTAGATGAATGAGGTCTTGCAATACAGCACAGGGAAGGCAATGTTTAAAGAGAATTCCCTCATACAGTCTGTGTGTGTGTGGGGTGCAGTATGACCTCCTTGAACTTTCACCACACATTGCTATTGACACCTTTATTTTGTTCAAAACATTCTGCCACCTTTCTTTTGTGGTTAGAGTAGTAAACATGGGCTATCCCAAAGATTCTAACAATGAACTGTAAAGAATTTTATGTGGAGGGATACAGGGGACAGGGTTTGGCTAAAATAAGAATATATAACAAATGCCAGAAAAAGAAAATGGGTGTTGCCACACTCTCTCAAGTGAGCGTTTTTAATTTTATTCTGTAGTAACCAAGGAAGGCCCACTTGGCATTAATGCCTCTTTTCATGGGAGATCCAAGAGCACTGAGTGCTTAAAGGAAAACTACACCCTCACATCATTTAAATTTTATGTTTTTCCATGTCAGCAGACAACTCCTTTCCTGTAGCTGTTAGGGTTATATGTGTTAGGTTTGTTTGTTTTTACTGCTCATAGTAGCTCCCGAGAGTGTCCTGGGAGTCTCCATTTCATGGTTGTTGAAATCGCATTGTCCATGAGAACTGCATTAGCATATTTATTTATTTATTTAATTTTTGTTTACCAGGTAAGTGCTATTAGCCAAGGTGTGACTATTTTCAGGCACAACCCGGGAGATTTTCAATAGGCAGAAGTGAACAATGGAAAATACAACTGATTTGGGGTAAGGACAAAATACAGACAGAGCAAAATGAGGTTATACAATTAGGTAAAAGTCAACATTGAGGCAAGGTTTTACAATCACTAATAGGTAAGCAGGGTGCAACAAATAGAGTACAAATTGATTCGGGGTAGAGACATAGTGCTAACAGGATAAAACAAGGTTTTGCAGATACAAGGTGGGTAAGAAAGCTTAACAACAAGGTGTACAATTACTTAATTGGGGAAGATGGAGGTTCAGTAGTTACAATACATTGCGAAGAGACAGTGAGAGAAATAGCATTCAGTTGATAGTTTATTGTTAAGGGTAGCTGCTATACAGACAGGCTGATATAGATAAGTGCACAGGGAAGTCAAATTGACTAGAGGGAGGCAATTGGTTTGGGTGGCTTGGGTTAATGGTGACAGTGGGCTGAGATTCAGGGTGGCTTGAAGCAGGAAGAGGACGTCTGACTGAAGAGGAAGGAGCGATACCTTTGTTTGAACAGGGCATGACTGGGGGCTAAATGGGCCTCAAGAGGCAGGGAGTTCCAGAGTTTGGGTGCAGAATGAGAGAAAGCAAGAGCTCCGTTGTTTGATTTACATTTGGGTATTTGCAGCAGAGGCTTATTGGCTGATCGAAGTCCATGGGAGGAGGTCAGTGGAGTGGGTAGAGATGCCAGTGATACTGGGGAACCAGCTCTAATGATATTGTCTGCCAGGGAGCCAAAAGCAAGGGTTCAAGCCAAAGCAGGAGGGAGCCAGTTCAGATCAGCATAGAGATTACAGTGGTGTTTAGACCAGGAAGAGGCAGATGCATAGCGGCATATGCTGTTGTAAGTTGTGTCCCATTCTTTAAGGAGAGTTTTGGGTGCATTAATATATGTGGTAACCCCATAGGATAGAGATGGGACCAGGATCCCTTGGGCAACTGTGAGTCTTGCTGACTGTGTGAAAACAGAGCTAGTTTTATAAGCTGCTCCTAGATTGGCATTTACCGATTTGCAGGTGGACATTATATGTTGTCCAAAGTTGAGATTTTCATCAAGGAGTACACCTAGCTACTTGAAGGAGCATACTGGTGCAAGAACAGTGCCATCCAGACCAGAGACAGCCAGTTTGTCACGGACTTTGTTTAGTTTGATCGCAGAGCCGAACAGCATGGTATGCGTTTTGTTGGTATTCAAGATTAGCTTGTGGTGGAGGAGCCAGGATTGGGTGGACTTAAACGCAGTAGTGAGGGTGTGGTTTATATTTTGTATAGTCTTATCACTGCAGTGAAGGACCAGGTCATCTGCATAGAGGACAGTCAAGCACCCGGGGGTATTCGGGGTGATGTTATTAATGAAAATTGAGAAGAGCAGCAGTCCTTATATAGATGCCTGGGGAACACCTATGTTGATAGTCGTTTGGCTTGATAGCGCAGAGTTGAACCTGACAAGCTGAGTCCTATTAGACAGATAGCTTTTAAACCAGGCAGTTGCATTGTGAAAGAAACCAAGAGCTAGTAGTCTGTTGAGCAGAATAGGATGATCAACAAGGTCAAAAACCTTCGTTAGGTCAATAAAAACAGCTCCCGTGAGGTGCCTCTTGTCTATTGCAGTCAGGGTGTCATTTGTGAGGTGAAGCAGGGCAGTGGAGGTGCTATGATCCTTATGAAAGCTGTACTGGGTGGGTGAGAGAAGGTCATGTTTAGACAAAAAAGTCAGTGACTTGTCTAGATACTAGTTTTTCCAGGATCTTACTTAGGACCGAGGGTATAGCTATAGGTCAATAGTTCGACATATCTTGTTTGTCACCCTTCTTATAGATCGGGGTGACACGAGTGATTTTCCATATGTCAGGGACTACGCCATGGCAGAGAGATAGGGTAAATAGGCAATAAATGGTGCAGCAAGTTTGAGGAGTTTGGGTTCAAGCCCATCGGAGCCAACACTGGTAGTATCCGGAATGGTGTCAAGCAGGTTCTGAACATCGGACTTAGATATTGCCTTGAAATAGAAATGAGGGGTAGATTCTGTGATGGGGGAGGGTGGGTAGAGGTTGGTTATTCAAGAAGACCGAGGTGTAGCTTGACAGGTCGGAGAATTTTGTGTTGAAAGCCTCTGCTATGGTTTTTGGGTTGTTACAATGAGAGCCATTAATGATCATATCATCCACCAGCTTGGTTTGTTTTTTACTTAGGAATGATTTTATGTGAGACCAAAATTTTCTGGAGTCACCTGTGGCTTCCATCAGGAGCCCCTTGCAATAGCCTGTCTGATTTGTTTTTTGCAGTCACTTCTCTGGGTCCTGTAGGATTGGTAGTCGGCAGCAAGCCTGGTTTTCCTGAAGTGCTTCCAGCATTTGTCTCTGGTATGTAGGGTTGCCAGTAGATCCTTGTGAAGCCATTTGTAGGTGTGGAGTGTATGTGTTGGGTCATTGGGGTGTATGTTTGTCCTGGATAAAACAAAAGTGTTCTAAGAAGTGGTTTAGGGCAGTCTCTACATCTGGGACTGGAAAAGTGTAGGACCAGTCTGTGGATGAGATATCATACAGGAATTTAGCCTGATTCAGATCAGCATAGTTCCTAAAAGTAATGTAGCGTGGGGCGGAGGACCAGGAGTAGGAGTGTTGCCAAATACAGTAAATGGGGAGTGATCTGATATGGTGTCAGGTAGTGTGCCAGCATCCACTATCCTGTCCGTTCTGTTTGTTAGCACCCAGTCTAGCAATGTACTTGATGTTTTACTAGGGAGATCCTTGTGGGCTCAGTGATGACTTAATGTAGGCTAAACTTCTGGATTGCAGATAAAAGCTGGCTCTGTATTTGACCCAACCAGTTTAGGTTCATGTCCCCTAAAATAAGCAGTTCATTATGACCTGCTAGTTTTACTGAGTCCTCTAGTAGATTTAGAAAGGCTGATATACCTCCCAGGGGTGGGTTATAGGCAACTACTATATGTAGGTTTTTTGCACCCAAATGGAGGAGAGCATGTAGAGACTCGCAGGCAGAGGATTGGGGTATGTCAGTATACGTGATGTTAAGATGAGTTTTGTAAAACAGCGCAACCCCCTTGGTGGTTGCCTGTCATTCCTGATAAGGCTATAGTTAGATAATGAGCAAATAGAGTCTGGGATGGAGAGTTTGACCCATGTTTCAGAGAGGCACAAAATATCAGGGTTATGGGTGGAGACCCAAGCCTCCAGCTCAGTAAAGTTGCACGTGAGGCTCCTAATGTTTAGGTGAGCTATACGTAGACCCCTGGTAGTGACCCAGGAGGTATTGTGACATGGCTGAGGGTGTGTAGGACCTGGATTTTGTTCAACATCCCCTCCCAACAGTCATTCATTCACATATCTGAACTGCCTTGTACGGTATGGGCTGCACGCCCATTGGCTCTTGCTCTGCACCAATGGGCATGCAGCCCTACCGGCAGTCAGTGGCAGGGCGCGGGCAGCAGGCGGGTGGATGCTGCCATCCGCCGCCGCGGGGGTGAGCGGGTGGTGGGCTTCATGGGTGGGTGGGTGGGGGACACTAGATCACCAGGGATATGGTCTTGGGGCAAGGGAGTTTTGCCACATTATGCAGCCCACGATCAGGCTTATCGGTCCACTGGACCACCAGGGATACGTTCGGGGGTTTTAAAACACTTCAGCCTGCGATCGGGCTTATCAGTCCACTGGACCACCAGGGATATGTTCGGGGTTAAAACACTTCAGTCCCTGATCGGGCTTATCGGTCCACTGGACCACCAGGGATACGTTCAGGGGGAGTTAAAATTCTTCAGCCCACGATCAGGCTTAGCGGTTCACTGGACCACCAGGGATATGTTGGGAGGGAACACTTTGCCGCCTGCGATCGGGCTGGTGGGGGGATGGTGTAAGCTTATGCCCGCAATTGGACCAGTCGGGGGAGGGGGGACTTTTCTGCTTTTGCCCGATGGCCAGTTGGGGTGGGGGTGGGGATGTTTTACACTTTTGCCCGCGATCGGGCTGCGGGGGGGCACAGGGAGTAGGTTGAGGGCCAGCCACAGGTGGCAGCTGCTGTGTTGCGCCCTGCAATGCGGCAGCTCACCTGTGGGTGGCCCTCGACTTACTCCTTTTTGGGGGCTCAAAGTTGTGCAGGCGCAGGTTGGGGTTGCGCCTGCACAACTCTGCACAGCCTGGCTGAATATCGGCTGTGCAGTTTAGTATGGTTCCTCCCTCCAGTTCAGCATGGATTCATTTGCATTGTGCTGTTGCTCAGCAGGTTTTCAGTGGCGAACTGCCTCCTGCTGAATATCGTCAGAATGGTGCAATTTTGGACTTGTGCAAGAGTAACCCTATTGAGCATGGCGCAACCCTTTTGAATATCTGGGCCTTAGAAGATATGAGGGTGTAGTTTTCCTTTAAGTGACTTGTTCAAAGTCATAGAGTATGCAAGTGGAGGTTATGGGAATCAAACCCAAATTTGCTGGATGTGCCAGACTCATTCATAGCTCATTACTCTAACCTCTACGCTATACCACCAGCCGCTTGTTAAATGTTTTAGGCAACCTGAGTTCTTAAAATGCTGAAGCTGCACTAATACTGCACAATGCCATGTAACGAGAAGAGACTGTCATAATCATGTTTTTATTTTAAAGGCTTACCCCATGTCAAAAGCAAGCTGGATATTAAACATTGTTGGAAAATTAATATATCCAGTGTAGCAGCCTTTAGGATATACAGCTTTTCTTCAGTGAAATACATAAGTAAACTGCAGAGGAAACTGCATGATCGCAGTGCAAATGAAAACTTACTGTGTAGCAGTGTATCAGGCAAATCACAAACTATGGGGCAAGACAAGTTTTTTTTTTCAGGACTTGAAAGTTAATCTATTGGATAGGTTGCTTTCACCAATGATTAAAAAAAATCTGGTGCATAAAATTATAGGGTATCTATCTATCTATCTATCTATCTATCTACCATATCCAGCCCCCACCCCCCTCCCACCGCTCTCTAACTCAATAATTTCTGTTCCGGCCATGGACATGTAAAAAGTTAAATGTGCAGTGAAGTGAAAATGTTACTATATAAAGTAAAATATTAGTAATTCTTCTGTCACTTGTTTAATAGTCCTTCTGCCTGTTGTACCTTGAAGTCATTTTTGTTTTATTTTGTTTAGGACATTTGTCCTATTGTGGCATCTGCAGCTGTATCCACCCCTTCCCCACACGGTATTTGTAAACAAGGTATTTCAGATAGGTACATTCATTATCATGGCTGTGAGCCAAGCCTACAGCCATCCTGCTTTTACTTGAAAAAAGGTGTTTCCGTGGAACACATCTTTTAGGAGTTTTCAGTGTATCCTTCCATTCTGCAAATCTCTATGTCAGTTAAAGAAATACTCCTTTCTTTCTGTTTAATTAGAATGATGGACACAGAACTGCAAGTTGCTTTTCTCTGAGATCAAATGTGCACACCTTCTACATAAATCTAAATATCTTTAAAACTATTCAAGGTGCACAAAACCAACCAGTGTGAAAGCTGTTCAGGGCAAAAGACCTTTCTCATAAAGGTAGTCACTAATATGTATTTTTATATTTTATAAATATTGTCTTCCAAACAACCTCATTTTCTCTGAGGAACATAATAGGAGTCATGCCAAACAAATGTAAATATCTCAGAAAGTTTACAAGTTACCAATATACAACCAACATGAAAGTTGTTCCAGACAAAATGACCTTTCAAATGAGGGTAGTCACTAATCTGAATTCCTTAGATTTTTTTAAATATAGCCATCTGAAAGGTGAAAATTGTGATCAAAAATGAAAATTCAAGTAATTAGATGGCCATAGTTTAAAAAATATAATTAGTACAGCTTAAATAATAGGCTCATTTGAAAGATTGTTTTGTCCCAAACAACTTTCATACTGATGGTATATGCATAACTTGTATACTTTTAGAGATATTTATATTTGTTTTGCATAACTCCTATAAAACATGAACACTGAGGTAATCAGATGGCCATGGTTTAAAAAATATAATTTGTGCAGCTTAATGAATAGGCTCATTTACATAGATACAGATAAGTTGTCAGCAGATAAGGGTCTTGTGGCCCATACAGTCTGTCCTAGTCCTCTTTCTAATGCTTAAGGTACCTTAGATGATACAAGCCCCCCCATTTCAACCTAGCTTGATAATTCCCATGTGCCTGCCCCACTCATTCTTGAACCCCTGAACCGAGGCCACCCCCACCACTTCCTGAGGGAGACTGTTCCATCTCTCCACCACCCTTTCAGTGAAGTAGAATTTCCTCAAGTTCCCTCTAAGTTTTCCACCATTTAGTCTCATGCTGTGCCCCCTTGTTCTGCTATTTCCCTTCATGTGAAAAATGTTCCCCTCTGGTACTCTGTTGATCCCCTTTAGATATTTCAAGGTCTCTATCATGTCCCCCATCTCTTTCCTTTCCTCCAGGGAGTACATATTTAGAGCTCTGAGTCTCTCCTCATATGACTTCTGCTGCATCCCCAACACCATTTTTGTCACCTTCATCTGTACCGTCTCCATCCAGTCTATGTCTTTTTGGAGATGGGGCCTCCAGAATGGAACACAGTACTCCAGATGAGGCCTTACTAAGGAGTTGTACAACAGTACCACCACTTCTGCCCTTCTACTTGCTAAGCCCCTCCCTATGCACCCTAGCATTCTGTTAGCCTTTCCAACTGCTTTGTAGCACTGATCAGCAACTTTGAGGTTGTCTTCTATGACAACCCCTAGATCACTCTCCTCTGTGGTGGCCTCCAGTGTTACCCCATCTAGTTCATACTCAGCCATGGGATTCCCTCTCCTAGGTGCATAGAAACATAGAAACATAGACTTTGACAACAGATAAGGACCGCTAGGCCCATCTAGTCTGCCCATTTCCCTACCTACAGGATAGGCCGCAGATCCTAGTTAACCAACAGCCTTTATCTTCCTGCCCCCCCACAAGAATTGCCTTATGTCTGTCCCATGCATTCTTGAATTCTCCCACAGTTTTAGACCCCACAACTTCCTCAGGAAGGCTGTTCCATGCATCCACTACCCTCTCTGTGAAATAATACTTCCTCACATTGCCCCTGAACCGCCCTCCTTCTATCTTTAAATTGTGTCCCCTTGTTCTTGCAAGTCTCTTTTTCTGAAAGATGCTACCCTCTTGGACTTTGTTGATTCCTTGAGGTACTTGAAAGTTTCTATCATGTCCCCCCTCTCCCTTCTTTCCTCAAGGGTATACATATTAAGCTCCTTTAGTCTCTCCTCACACGGCTTCTCTTGCAGATCCTGCACCATTTTAGTTGCCCTCCTCTGGACTGCCTCTATCCTGTCTATGTCCTTGTGGAGATGGGGTCTCCAGAACTGGACACAGTATTCCAGATGGGGTCTCACCAACTGTCTGTACAGAGGGATAACAACTTCCTGTTTTCTGCTGCTGATGCCTCTCCATACATCCCAGTATACCCCGGCCCTCCCTACTGCCTTCTCCACATTGCTTGCTAACCTTAAGGTCATCTGATATGATTACCCCAGGTCCCTTTCCTGTTTTGTTGTTGTTACTACCTCCCACCCATTGTGTATTCTTCCCTGGGTTCTTGTTTCCAGGTGCATTATTTTGCACTTTTGCATTGAATCCTAGCTGCCATATGTCTGACCATTCCTCCAACCTTGCCAAGTCCCTTTTCATCCTTTCCACGCCTCCTTGTGTATCAACCCTGTTGCAGATCTTTGTGTCATCTGCAAAAGGCATACTTTTCCTTCCAGTCCCTCTGCAATGTCACTGATGAAGACATTAAAAGGACTGGACCCAATACTGAACCTCCAGGTGCCCTACTAGTAACCGCCTCTTTCTTCAGAGTGGACTCCATTTACAATTACCTTCTGTGTCCTGTTGTCCAGCCAATGTTTTACCTTAGGCTACCACCCTGGGACCCACTCCCAGGCTGGTTAATTTGACTAATAATCTTTGTGTGGGACTGTGTCAAATGCCTTGCTAAAGTCTAGGTAGGCCATGTCCACAGCCCCTCCCTGGTCTACTACTTTGGTCACCCAGTCAAAGAAATCTATTAGATTCGTCTGACATGACCTTCCCACTGTGAACCCATGCTGCCTTGGATCCTGTGCTCCACTGACCTCTAGGTACTCAACTATTCTTTCCTTCAGAAATGACTCCATCACTTTCCCTACCACAGAGGTCAGACTGACAGGTCTGTAGTTTCCTGCCTCTGCCTTGGTCCCACTTTTGTGAAGGGAATCACATCCGCCTTCCTCCAGTCCTTGGGTACCACACCATCCTCCCATGATTTATTAAAAAGAGTAGCCAGTGGTTTCACTAGTTCCTTCCTTAATTCTTTTAGAATTCTGGGGTGAATTCCATCAGGACCCATTGCTTTGTCCACCTTCAGTTTTAGGAGTTCTTGCAGAACCCTTTCTTCTGTGAAAGGACTGGGATCGACTCCCCTGTCAAGAATGCTTCTGTTAATTGGATTAGGCACTTCCGCCTCCTCTTTTGTGAATACTGAACAGAAATATTCGTTCAGTATTCCTGCTTTTTCACTGTCCCCCTCTGCCCACCCATTCATTCTATTCAGCCTCACTATCCCTCCCTTTGTCTTTCTACACTCGCTGATGTACCTATAAAAGGTTTTATCCCCCTGCTTAACTGAGTTGGCTATCTTTTCCTCAGTTTGGGCCTTTGCTATTCTGACTTCCCTCCCTGCTTCTTTCTGCCTTAACTGGTACAGCTCTCTGTCCTGCTCCTTCTGTGTTTCCTTATACTTCCGGAATGCTATCTTTTCTTCCTGACTTTCACAGCCACCTCTCTTGAGAACCATAGTGGCTTTTCTTTCATTTTGATTTGTTTATTTGCTTCACACAAAGCTTGCTACCTCTGTGATGGCAGTTTGATAATTCCCCATTGTTGCTCCACACCTCCTTCTAGCCTGTTTGCTAGTGCTTTTCTGAGGCACTCTTCCCATCTGCCAAAGTCAGCCCTCCTAAAGTCCAGTACCCTCACTTTTGTATGGCTTGACTCTGTAGCTGAGTTTAACGTGAACCACACTGTTTGATGGTCACTTGTCCCCAGATGGCAACCCACTTCTAGATCTGAGATCCTCTCACTGCCCCCGTTTGAGAGTATGAGGTCTAAGATTGCTCCCTCACGAGTGGGTTCCGAAACTAGCTGTCTAATGCCTGCCACCTGTAGGGCATCAAGAATGGCCCTGCTCTTGGATGTGGCTGCAGCAAATGTGCTCCAGTTAACATCTGGCATATTCAGGTCTCCCATCAACAGTATCTCCCCTTTCTCTGCCATTCTAAGAATGCCTTCCATCATATCCTTGTCCATTCCTTCCCCCTGACATGGGGTCTGTACACAACCCCTGTGTGGATTGTGGTGCCCTTTCCAGTCTCCAAGGTGACCCACAGTGCCTCCTCTCCTCCCTGTTTACTCTTTTGTTCAGTTGCTTTTATCCCTTCCTTTACATAGAGAGCTACTCCTCCCCCTCTTCTCCCCTGCCTGTCTCTCCTGTAGGTTATGTACCCTGGTATGTTAACATCCCCGTCATGGTTCTCTGTGTACCATGTTTCTGTGACTGCTATGATATCCAGGCATCCCTCTTCCATTAAGGCCACCAGCTCAGGGAGCTTGTTGCCCAGACTACGGGCATTGGTACTCATTACCCTCCATTTCCTGATGGCCTTACCCCCTTTTGCCCCATCCCTGTCCTTCTTGCCTTTGTCACTTTCTCCATTTACCACTGCCCTTCTCCCTATCGACACCTCCATGTTGGTGTTTGCCACACTTACTACCGTGATTGTTTGGGGGGGGCTAGGATTTTCCTGCTCCTTTCCAGTGCCTCCCCCCTTGGCTAGTTTAAAAGCTTGCCAATGAAGCATTTAAACCTATCACCTAGGATCCTGGTTCCCTCCCAGACAGATGCAGCCCATCATGCCAGTATAGGCTTGCATCACTCCAGGTGGACCCCAGTCTCCAATGAAGCCAAATCCCTGAGCTCCACACCAGTTTTCAACCACTGATTGAATCCCATGGTACACGGAACACCCCTAGCCTCTCCTATGCCATAGATGGTAGCACCTCCGCTAGCTGTTACCGTGCTGCTACTTGACTCAAGGCCCTCCCAATTTCACAAACTCTTCCTGTAACTTCTCTAATCCCCTTTCTTAGCCAGGTCAATTTGTCCCTAGGTGGATAATGACATCCAGCTCCCTCCCCTGTGCAGCTGTCGGCAATCCTGAGGATTCGCTCCCTGTCCCTCCAAGCCATGGCCAGGCAGGCACCTTACCTCCCTCTCCCCTTCCTTGCCCAGTTCTACCTTCCTAACAATGAAGTCCTCCACCAAGAGTTGTTTCCTTCCCCTGCAGGGTCCCCTGCCACCCTCCTGTGGGTCTCCTTTGTGGAGGTTCCCAGCATCCTCCTTGGTCTCCACTGTAGGTGCCTCCATAGAGGAACCACACTTTGCCAGAATGGCATAGGAATTGTGGAGAGGTACAACTGAGGATGTGCCTCTGTTCCACCACCTCACCCTCCCTGAGCCCACTGTGGTCCAACCGCTCCTCTTTCTTGGCAACCTCTGAGGAAACGGCAGTGGCACTGGTGGTCCCTGGATGGAAGAGGAGGTCCCACAAATCCTGGCCAATTCAGCCTGGAGATGAGCAACCTCCTCCCTCAACCCAGAGAGGTGCCTGCAGATGGGACAACACCGCATCCTCCAGAACATCTCCCGGAAGACTGCTGCTCCACAGCCACTGCACTGCACCACTCCAATCATGTCTTATTTCTGGCCCCTTAACTGTTTGCAATCCTTACTCTTTCCTCTGTTTTTTCTCTCTCTCTTACTTTCTTGCCTGTTTTCCCTTTAAGCTCCTGATTGTCCTGTTCTGAGACAAGAATATCCTATATTTCTCAGTAGACCACTTACTTGTTCAGAGGCAGACCTCCAGCAGCTAGAGGGGCTGAGAGCTACTCTTGCCCTTCTAGGGATGGTGGGTCCTTGGTGGTTCTGTGATCACTCACTTCCTGCCCTAAACAGGAAGTTCCTGTTGTCAGTCAAATCCTGTGCCTATAAAAATAAACTAGCTTTGGGTGGGGTGGTGGAGGGAGGGAAGGAGGGCAATATAGTCCCAGTAGAGAAGTTCAGTCACACAGCAGTCCTTTCTCCTGGTGTCTTCTGTCAAGCTATAATCTTGCACTTTTTTGCATTGAACCCCAACTGTCATTCCTTGGACCAGTTTTCTAGCCTCTTCAGATCCCTCATTTTTTCTATACCTTCCTGTGTATCTACCCTGTTACATAGCTTTGCATCATCCACAAACAGCTAACCCTCCCTTCTAGACCCTCTTCAATATCACTTATGAAAACATTGAAGAGCAGTGGTCCCAGCACTGATCCCTGGGGTATGCCACTTGTTACCCATCCCTTCTGTGAGCTAACCCCATTTACCACCACTCTTTGTGTTCTGTTACTCAACCACTTTCTAACCCATGTGACCACCTCTGTCGCCACCCCCAGATTTGCCAGCTTGTGGATTAGTCTCCTGTGTGGGACTGCATCGAAGGCCTTCCTGAAGTCCTGATAGGCCACATCTACTGCTCTGCCCTGGTCTATTTCCTTTGTCACCCACTCAAAGAAATCAATTAAGTTGGTCTGGCATGACCTCCGTGCAGTGAATCCATGTTGTCTTGGGTCCAGCAGCCCTCTTGTCTCTAGGTAGTCCACCAGCCTTTCCTTAAGCAGGGTTTCCATCATTTTACCTACTATTGAAGTCAAACTGACCAGGCGGTAGTTTCCTGCCTCCTTCTTGCTACCACTTTTGTGCAGGGGTACCACTTGTGCCCTCCTCCACTCCTCTGGAACCACGCCTGTTTCTAGTGATCCACTGAACAGCTTAGCTAGAGGTTTAGCCAGTTCCTCCCCTAGCTCCTTTAGGATGCTCGGGTGTATCCCATCGGGACCCATAACTTTATCCACCCTAAGCTGTTCTAGTGCTCTTTTTACTCTGTCCTCTGAAAAAGATCTAATGTACACCCCTTCTCCCTGTTTGCTCTACTCCATTAATGGAGGACCATCCCCATTGCCTTCTTCGGTGAATACGGAGCAGAAGTATTTATTTAGGATGATCGCCTTGTCAATGTCTTTCTCCAGTACCTTGTCTCCCTCTTCCCTAAGTCTCACAATCCCTCCCCCGTTTTCCTTCTCTCATTAATATACCTAAAGAATGCCTTCCCTCATTCCTTCACCAAGTTAGCTAGCTTTTCCTCTGTTTTGCCCTTTGCTGCCCTTACTGCCTTGTTCACTTCCTTTCATTTTTCCAAGTATTCTTGCCTGTCCTCCTTGCTTTGTACCTCAGAAAAGATACATTTTTTTCTCTTACTAGCTCTGCTACTTCCCTCAAGAACCACAATGGTTTCCTCTTTCTTTTGCTCTTGCTGAAGGGCCTGGCACAATGGTCTGCTACCAGGTGCAGGGCTTCCTTTATCTTATCCCACTGTTCCACTACTCCCCTTATGTCATCGTATCCCTGCATAGTCTTCCTGAATTCCTCTTTCATCTACCAAAGTCTGTCCTCCTGAAATCCAGGATTCTAGTCCTTGTGTGGCTAGCCTCCTGTGACATCCTTATGGTGAACCCCACAGCTCGATGATCACTAGTCCCTAAACTCTCCCCCACTGTGACTTCCTTTATCCTGTCCCTATTGCTTAGGACAAGATCCAGAATTGCATTCTCCCTTGTAGGTTCCCTCAATAGCTGTGTGAGACCTGCCCCTTGCAAGGATTGCAGGAATACCTTACTCCTGGCTCAGGCTGCTGCCAGGATGCTCCAGTCCACATCTGGCAAGTTTAAGTCACCCTTCAGCAGCATTTCACCCTCTGTTGCCATGTTCTCTATAGTCTCCAGTAGCTATCTGTCTACATCCTCTGCCTGCCTTGGGAGCCTGTTTATCATTCCATAAGTACTGTTCCCCTCACTTCCAGGGTTACCCACAGTGCCTCTTATTTCCCCTTGTCTTGTGGACTGTTGCTTTTATCCCTTCTCTGATGTTCAATGCCATCCTCCCCTTCTTGCCTCCCCTGTCCCATCTGTGCAGCATGTACCCTGGAATGGCTATCTCCAGGTATGGTTGCTATTTCACCATGTCTCTGTGACTGCTATGATATCCAGGTCCTCAGAGGCCATTAGTGCCACAAGTTCCAGGATTTTGTTACCCAGACTGAGGGCATTGGTGCACATAGCTTTCCAGTCATGGCCTTC
This sequence comes from Neoceratodus forsteri, assembly GCA_016271365.2. Lineage (NCBI taxonomy): Eukaryota > Metazoa > Chordata > Ceratodontiformes > Ceratodontidae > Neoceratodus > Neoceratodus forsteri. The sequence continues at coordinate 648,667,529 of CM057450.1, read as the reverse complement.
CCCTCTGCTATATCTCCAGTACCATCCCTCTTAGTCTGTGTCTGCCCCTTCTGTACTTTACATGAGGTCCCTCCTTTTTTACCTATGACCACTCCTTACTCATGATTGTGCCTGTTTCCTTTAGTCTGATGTTGGGGGGTTCCCTTCCATTTGCTGATCCCCTTACCTTCATATCTTTCAGCTGCATCCTCATTTAGGTCTTCTTCTTTGAGATGGAGACCTCCCAGTTTAAATCCTCCACAAAGACCTCCAACTTCTGCCTTAGCACTCTCGCTCCTTCTCTGGTGAGATGCAGACCATCATGCTTGAAGAGCTTCCTGTCCCAGAAGGTCCCCCAGTCTCCAATGTAGTGCAACCCATTGTCTGTGCACCAACCCTGGAGCCACCAGTAGAATTCCCTGATCTCTTTGTTCCTGATCTTGTCCTCACTTCTGCCCTTCCACCAAACTGGCAGCACCTCTGAGAAGGCCAGGTGTGTTGTGTATTCCTTTAGGTTCTTCCCTAGGGTCTTCATGTCTGTCTTGGCTTCTTCCACAGTCCTATTTGCTATGTTGTTTGTCCCAAGGTGCACAATGATCCCCAGCCATCCTACTCTGTACTTATCTCTCCTTGCAGATGCTTCTGGCATGCATTTCACCATAGTTTCAGCTCCCTTTGCACTGATGGACTGTGCCTCCACTTCTCGCAACATAGAGTCTCCCATGACCAGAATCCTCCTGTTGCTCTGTATATTCTTCTTCTCCTTTCTTGTACCTCCTTCCTGCTTTCTTGAATCAGGTTTGTCCTGCTTGATTCTTCCATCATCCCCACCTGGCTTCTGTCCCCTGGCTAGGGGGGCAAAATGATTCTGTGTGGATAGCATGTGTCTGGTGGTGCCCCATCCATAGCTCTAGGTGCCCCCTCCCCCCTCCCACCAGCCTCCATCTGCCAAGACCTATGGGCCTTTGGGGGAGTGGGTGGATAAGGGGGATGGTTGGCATCTCCAATCCTGTCTCCTCTGCAGTCTCATGATCTCTTCTCTTGCCTGCCATAGCTCCCCCCATAGTTCCACAACTGTCCTGCAGAAGGGGCACCCCAGTCTCCAGAGGGTCTGCCTTGCTACCAGCTCTCTGCAGCTCTGGCAAATCTGGATGTCCATGTCTGTTTTCCTCCTCACCTGTGGGTGTCACTGTTTCTAAAAACTGACACAATTTGAAGATAGAGGGGGAAACAGCTCAGCGACAATTGAGGAAATATTTTTAATGGAAGAGTGGTGGACACATGGAACTGCCTTTCTGAGGAAGTTGTGGGGCCAAAAACAGTGGGGGAATTCAAGAATGCATGGGACGGCCATAAGGCTATTATAGTGGGGGGTAGGAGGAAGTAGGCTGTTGTTTAACTAGAATCAGCAGCTTATCCAATAAGCAGAGAAATGGGCAGACTGGGTGGGCCAAGCAGTCCTTATCTGCCATCAAAGTCCATGTTTCTATGTTTCTTTCTCACTTCATTGTGTCTTCTCTGTCCTCTCTTCCTGTTCTCACTGGTGTCTTCCCTTTGGAGCCTGCTGGAATTCCGTGAGCTTCTGTAAATGAGGAAAGACTCTGGATGGTTGGAAGGGGTGGGAGGATGGGTAGTACTGTTATCACCCCTTAGCAGTTAGCAGTTAAGTGATGGGAAGCCATTTCCTCTCTAAAATGAGGTACTCTTAAAGGCAAATGCTAGCTCCCTTTTAGTTGCTAGCTGCCTTCACCAAAATGAGGTGCTTTAAAAAGTAAATGCTAGCTCCTTTTCAGTTGCTAGCTGTTGTTTCTAAAAGCTGAAGCAAAATGGTGCTGAGGCACAATTGACAGTGCTCCTCACAGGCCACATGTCTTGTTGTCCTGAATAACTTTCATACAGGTTTATTATCTGTAAGTTGTATACTTTTAGAGATATTTACATTTGTTTAGCTCACTTTTATTATACTTCTAAACAGCCACAGCTTTGCAAATTACTACACCAAGACAGGATTAATCCAATCAAAAGAAAGCTATCCCAAGGTCAAATTTCATTGACTTGAAAGTTGATTCCCTGGCACAAGCTATATACCAACTGAATGTTAATTTTAAAACCCTCTGTGTGTGTGTGTCTGTGCTACCATTAGTAAATGGCAATGATTAAAAACACAAGGAAAATAAGCAGCTCACACCTTCAAGAGAACTTTAACAAAACATAAAATTTAGATAAAGTTCAACTTGTATTTCACATTAGTTCTTTATTCCTCCTCCCCATTATTTATTGCTGAGGTCATTTGCATGAAAACAGGACTTCTGAGGTCATTTGCATGAAAACAGGATTTTTGCTCCTGAAGAGTTGATCTATTTCTGTTGCTGTCTCCCTACCTGAGGTCCAATGCACTGCTTGTGACATCACAGTTACTCTCATGGCAACAGATCATGATGTCACAACAGAGCATTATGACTTGAAGTAGGAAGTAAGCTATAGAAGCAGATTAACTTTAAAGTAACTGCAAGGGATAAAATCACGTATTCATGCACATTTTCTCAGGAATAAGTAATGGGGAGGAGAAATCTAGAATATATATGGAATACAAGCAGAATTTTACCTAATTATGTTTTTCAAAGTTTTCTTTGAGGCATAAGTATGTCTTTAAGCAATACATAGTAAATAATGTTAAAAGTCTTATAAATATGAAAATATATATGTGTTAAGTAAAAAAACAGGTTAGACAACAACCTGCCTTATTGTAAGTTAAGCATTAACCAGCTGTTTCACATAGTGGTGTCAATCAAATGTTACACAGTGTAGTGTTCAGATACAGTTTTCTTAAACTCTGTGTACAATAAGTCCATATTACTTATGAATTGTCAAACTTATACTATCTTAAACATGATATATCTGCAATTCTGTAACAAATAACTAGTGTATGTGTACATTCAAAACCCAAACCTAGCACAGACACCCCTGTAATTGAGATACTGTCATCCTAATATGTCCATGTATCAACACGTGTCCATATGTACCTAATCTGCTGTTGTATTAAATAACAGCTCTATAAATCTTAAACCAAAACAAAACACAACTGACAGCTTCAGCTTTTATTCAGGCACAGTTAAAATAGGGATCCTTTAGAGGTATGAATATAATTTATAAAAGTAGAGACATTTCAAACAGCTGCACATAAGTAATCAATTCCTGTCCCCTTTAACTCACGGGGTCATTTCTAAAATGTGCAGACGAGCATGGGGACCACTTTTTTCAGAGCATGCCACCACTGGCAGTGATACTACCTTCCTCTAATACAATCAGGGGAAAACCAGAAGTAGTCTACCTGCACTGAAATCAATATGGTTAAGTCACATTTATATAGAAACGTAAACCGGCACCTGCTCAAAAGCACTTCACTTGAATACTGCTCATATTTTAAATAAGAGGCCGAGTGTGCTTATATTCTCCAATGAACTTTTAATTAGTAAAAACTCACTTAAAAAGTGGCACAGAACACCAAAACATGTGGAAACACTCATAGCATATAGTCCAGAAGTCCTGAAATTTTCCTCACAGTTTTATGAAGCACCACAAAAGCTAACAAGCGAAACGCGTCAGGTGACGTCTGTTGGAAGCGACCTCTGCCTTTGCTCACACCTGGTGGAACTTTAACAGCCATTTGTGCATGGACTTTGTGGTGCTTCATAAACTGTGAGGAAAATTTCAGGACTTCTGACTATATGTACAAGTGTTTCCACATGTTTTGGTGTTCTGTGCCACTTTTTAAGTGAGTTTTTACTAATTAAAAGTTCATTGGAGAATATAAGCACACTCGGCCTCTTATTTAAAATACAAGCAGTATTCAAGTGAAGTGCTTTTGAGCAGGTGCCGGTTTACATTTCTATATATGTGTATCAGAGTTATCTCTGTAACCGGGCACTGCTCGCTCCCAAGTGCAGCCCTTTTTCTACTTTTTGAATATATTAAGTCACATTTACCAGAAATTACTGCTTAGAAAAAAATGAGAAAGTGACTGTGGTGACAAGCAAATTCAAGACTGGAGCTCTAGTTTGCTAATAGTCTCCTCCTCAGTCTGATTTTTATGGTTGTGTGGGCCAAGCTTCACAGATGTTATGCCATCATCAGATCTGTAAAAGAGCACTGTAGAAGCATGGAATCGGACCGCTGTCTGATGTTTTGCCCCAGTGCTCCAGCATCATTTTCAGTGATTCTGTTTATGCAGCCCTTCCCCACTGTGGGCTGCATAAATGTACCCACTTACTGGCATGCTACTTTTCCTTTCTGCAAGTGCAGACGTGATGACCACTGTGTGCAACATGGTAGCGCAGACTTAAACTGTGCATGCATGAGTATAGTGCATATGTATGTAACCTCCACACCACCTTTGGCTAGCTGGCACCCTCCTTAAAAGAACTACTAACAACTACATGGTATAATATTTTCTTTTGCCAGAACTACACTCATGGTACCACCCCTAGTGTTGGAGTGTATACCAGCGTCATTATCTAGAGGATGGGGGTACATACTAAAATTGACCTTTTTATTTACAACCAGGTCCAGGGGAGAGGTTGCTAGGCATATGCTAGACCTAACTGCTGAGGAGACCCAATAACGTTCACACTAGAAGCTATAAGCGGAATGTCCAAAGCAGTAACTGGGATTTTGCAGTATGGCTTTATTTGCAGATGTTACTTAAAGCAAGGGTGATCTCCCAAATGTTTATCATTGCAATACAGGCACACTCTCTTTTGCAAGACACTTTGCTAGGCAGTACTGTTTTCCACAAAAAACATCTCTATCTCTCTTCCAAAGTGTATATCTGTGGGATGTGCCACACACTTTAAAATCCTCATGGTGCATGGTCGTTGCCCAGGAAACACTGGTGCCCATCCATGGATCACTTAGCCCTGTCTGAAACTCCAGATGATGTTCATCACTCTTTGCCCCAAACAGCCTCTGCCATTCTTTCAGGGTTACACCAAATGAGTCTCCACTCCCCAATGAATTGCTAAAGTCTCCCAACCTTAACTTTCAATTCAGCACAGTTGTGTTGAAAGGGGTCTTGACTGGTGTGATCTAGCCTTATCTAGGGAACCCACACCTCAGACAACTCCTTCAGAGAACAGTCTCAAATTCTGTATTCATACATTAGTTGTTCCTTCCTCCCAGTCATGGAAAGAACAAAAGGCACCATTCTTTCTCTGATAGCTGTCAGATGCTACTCATTGTTCTTCCTTAAGGCAGCTGTAAACTTCAGGAACTTCAGGGGATTGCTTCATGGATCCACAAGAACAAGTTCAACCTATTGACTGTTGTATGTATACCCTCCTCCCTTGTGCCACCCCTTCCCTGGTTGCATCGTGAGACAAGCATCTTTTTGCTCAGTGTGCCTTTTCTGGTGAAACATTTTCAATAAATAAATAAATAAATTTCCTCTCACTTCCCTGGAGTAAAACTAAAGAGTCCTCCAGTCAAACTGGAAGATGTTGCCAAACTAGGGTGAGAAATATCAGGGCTCCCTTTGACAGAGGCCCAATGGCAGACCTCCTGCCAGTCTAACTGCCATACTTGAACTTACTGATGAACATTCTAAGCTCCCCAAGACCAGCTAACTCTAAAATGGTTATGCTGCTGTGAGAGTTCTAAATGACATAATCATCCTTCTCTCAGGCTAGCTGAGTAAACAATGATGTCATTATGTAGAAAGCCCTTAATGACCTCCCCACCAGCTGCCTTTTGCTACCTGCCTAAGACTAGTACTAACGGGATTTTAATCACTCGAGATGACTGGGCTGTTACACGTAGTTATGTCAGCACCGCCATGTTGCGCAAGGCTGACTCTGGGGCAAACTGCACATGTGCAAGTGTCACGCATGCGCAGTACTGTAATCACTGCAGCACCATGACTGACTCCTGTGCAGCAAGAGCACAGCATATTCTGTTTACCACTCTTGCCACTCCTAAAAGTTCTCCACAGCCATATTGGCTCTGATCAGAGTTTGTATTTATTATATAAGCCCATTTGTTTGCTACAGGAAGGACTAAGAGATAAGGCAAGTGAAATTAGGCAAACACTGACTGTGTGGTAAGTATCACAGAAAAAGAGCAGCTCTGGCTAAGCCAATGTGCAGTGGGAGAGAGAGAGAGAGAGCCTCACCAGGAAGAGCATGGCAGAAGAAACAACAATTAACAGTGTCCTTTGCAGTTGTCATGGTTTTGTTTTAATTGACATGTCCTGTCAGTTGAATGAGTGAGGTAGTCCAGAAGAGCTGAGCAGGTCAGTTTCTTGATGCAGTTATCTCCCTGGACAGGAATTCTGCCTTCTTATGGGAGATTACTGATTGACAGTCCATGTAATGGGCCATCAATCTAAGTTTGTCATCTTCCAGGCTGGATTTCCACCAACAGTGCTCCAATCTTCACCCCTTCCTCCTCAATTCCCTCAAAGTCCCATCAAACCAAGGGGATCGAGGGCGGAGGGAGAGGGGGAGAACATGAACAGGCACAATGGAATCCAGTGCCCTCAACACCCTATTATTATAGTGCACTACTAAGGCATCTGGTTCCATGCACTCCATTGGCCAACTCGATAGGTCCAGCACCACCATCAGATCCTCAGGGGTAACTCCCCTCAAAAGGCGGTACTGGACCATCTCCAAAGGGTGGGTCTCATAAGGGGGGTCGTGAAACTGAACTTTACAGAGTGATGGTCAGACCACCCGACTGGTTCCACCACCAGTCCTGTGATCTCCATACCAAAGGTGAACACTAAATCCAGAGAATGACCATGAATATGGGTAGCAGCGGTAACCACCTGTGTGAAGCCCAACTAACTCATTAGTTGGAGAAAGTCTTGACCAAACTGCAAGAATTCATCATCCACCCAGGCATTAAAGGCCCCCCAGGACCAACCACCTGGAGGGCTCCAATACCAGGTTGACAATGAAGTCCACGACTTCTTGCAGAAAACTTTCTCACCAGGTGGATGGTAAATGAGCAGAATTCTGCAGCCCACACCTGCTCCCATGATACATTCAAAGGATCCAGGGGACACCACTGGAACCTCTACAAGGCCCAATTCTAATTTAAAACAAATAGCGACCCCCCACTCCCCTACGATCCAACCTCGGGCGATGTATTACCCAGTACCTAGTACCCAGCTGGAACAGCTGACTCCAGAATGGGGCCAGCATTTTCGTCCAGCCAGGTCTCTGTAATGCATGTCAGGTCAGATGATTCGACAAAATCAGCAGTTATTGCTGTTTTGTTCTTTATTGACCTGGCATTGCATAACAATGCCCGGGTTGGATGAGAGGCCCTGGAGGAGCAGGTTATGTGCCCACTGTCGGTGGAACCCTTGGGTATGGGAACCAGGCAATGTGCTCCCACATCCTGGACCCATTTCATCCCAGGGCATCTCCCCGACCTCACCATCTCAATTCGCCCACTCCGCTCACCCCCCATAGCCGAGGGACCCCCCGCCTCCTCCACACAATCCCCAAGGCACGGCAATGCCTATACACTTCAGGCTGCAGCGGGGGGCAATCAAAAGGACGCAGGTCCCTCAGCCTAGAGGGAGAGTAGTGCCTGTCCATGGATATTTGATCCCAGCACATAACTATACAAGTCTTCAAAAAGCAGTCTTAAGACCACTTTAAAATAAGCGTTATCAATACCAGCAACAAATCCAAAATAATTTAAAAACAATAATACAATTTTTCATTTAAACCAACTCCAAAGATAAAACAAGCCTGGACAGATTTTTCATAAATTCCACAGAAAAAAAGTTTATAGCAGTTCAAAGCAAAATCACAGTTCTTCTAATCTGTGCTTTTACTAACAGTAAAGGATCCCACAGAGCTCTCACCCCTTGGGGAAACTGTCCCATGGCCTATCTCTCACATAGGCCAAACGGAAATGCTTTATAGTTCTACCATATACTCCTCAAGTAGAAATCAATCTGCAGAAGATTAATCTGGCTATTTGGGGGGGTTATAATTAATCAGTCAACAAAAGGAAAACTCTCCCTATGGTCATCCCCCAATGTATCATCCAGGGAAACCAGCCTGTAACTGGACTTGTATGAGCAGGTTCTCCAACCTACTCCAACAATAATCCATAAACCATGGGTCCCCAGGCCCATCCTCTGATAGCACTCCTCGAGCTCCCATGGCAGCTGTTCACCCTGGCAGACCACACCGGGTTCAGGCCGATGTTTTTATGAATAGAGAGAGTTCCCCTGATCGTCCCCCAAGGTGCCTCTGGGGAGATTGATTAGTACCTGAAATTCACACTAGCAGGCTCTCCAGCCTGCCGGCTATAAAACAGGGAACACAGATACCCTGGGGTCCATCCTCCAACAGCACCCTCTAATCTGCCCAACCACCTCAACAGACTACCCTGGGTTAGGATCAAAAAGTTTGACAGACTCACCCACTACCCAATGGTGACAAAATCCACAGATCACAGATGCAGAAACAGAGCCAGATTTTCCTGTTCCAAGAATAAGCCCAGTCTCTAATTTCAGGCACACCAAGGCATACAGCAGATCCAGGGAGACAGTAAGTTAACAGAATGAATTTAGCTCCAAATTAAGTTCCTCACTGAGATGCTGCCAGTTGAGGAAATTCATGCATTCACAGGGGTCAATATTCAACATTCTTGACAGATCTTTACCAGCAATAATTCCCGAGAAAGAGAGAGTTCTGAACCGTCTCCCTTCCTACAGTTTATAAGCCAAGTCTCTCATATCCAATGAAACGGCGGGACACCAAAAGATACCAAAACCTAAGAATCTGGGTCCAGAAACAGTCCTGGGACACAAACAGCTGTCCGCTAACACACCAACACCGATTTAGTCCCAGAAAACAATAAAGAGTGCGGACTCTTCGATAAAGGTTTTGCGGTCCAGAGGAAAATCCGACAAACCCAAAAGCAGATCCTCAGACAGTCCTTAGGGAAAATAGCACAGATATAGCTCCAACTCCAGCAAAAGCTGGGAGTAAGTCAAGGCAGCAATAAAATGGGAATGCACAATAAAATGATAAAACAGCCGCCGATAATTACCTCCACACTATCGCACGGCAACAACTCAGTCTCAGCACTATCAATAATACAATAGTAATAACATTTAAACGTATTTAAAATAAAAAACAAACTAAAATAGAGGTTTTAAAACAAAACTAAACGGAGCTAAAACAGAGGCTGACCCAGCGTGGTCGCCATCTTGGAGTCTGTTAATATCAAATAATTTGTTGATTCGACCAGTTAGGGTAATATTTATTAAAATAAGAATGTTTACAGGATAATAGCACAAATCTGACCCATGTAATTGATTTCCTGGTATTTGAGGCTAAAGGAAAAATTAAATAATCTTCCATAGTTGAATTAATCTTATTGGAGCTGAACCATGGGGTTTGTTTTTGAGATTTTACTTGCTCCATTTGTTTTATTTTGGCTGCAGAAAGCAGTTTGTGTTTGATTATGTTTTTATGTGATGGGAAATTGTAATACCCAGCTGATCATCTTTCCTGAGATGTGATACACTGGCTTTAGTAAGAACAGAGGTGGGATGCTTTTAACCAGGAAGAGAATCAATCTGGAGCCATGTTTTTTCCAGTTAAACAATCTATGGTAATAGAATTAAGTGGGCTGTTGATGATTCTAAGCCAATATGCAACTAGATGATGGTCAATTTGGAGGCTATAGAAATTCTGCCATGTTCAGATCTAACTATTGAGTTAGACATAGATAGGGGACCTGCAATAAGGACTTGTAGTAAAAAGATAAAGGTAATTCTAAGTAGGGACTATGTTTAAACTTCCATACCATATAAAGAAGAGGGTTGATTTTGGCCTCCCCTGCTGTAAGAGCAGGGCCTACAGTGTGACCACCATATTTATAATTAAAGTGTTGTAATGCTTTAGCCACATATCTTGCCTTCATTATTTGTTCTTTAAAATTGGAGGTCCTGTGGCCATTTGACGTAGATTGTATCCCAAGGTAAGTATATGAAGATACTACTTCAATAGGGTCCTTATCCAGGTACAGCTTCGTTGGCAATACTTGTGTCCCAAAAATCTTAATTTTGGTTTTATGCAGTTTTGGGTGATCACATTTAATCTTTAGTTGGTCAATTTTGCACGTAATCCTGCAGGGGAAAGGAAAAATAGGACCAAATCATCTGCACAGGCAAGTATGTGAATACTAGAATTATTAATTTTAGGAGAGTCCAATGGTAGAATAGTATTGAATTGTAGTAATTGGTCAATATAGATACTGAAAAGTAGTGGAGCTAGTAAACATCCCTGTTTTACACCTTTAGTTGTTTTAAAGTATTCGGAATAATTTCTATTGTTATCATATCTAATAGCTGTAGAGGTGTTAAAATGGAGAAGGAAAATAGGGATTAAATAAGTTCAAGGAAAGGCCTTTTGTGTGTAATATGTCCCATAATTTTTCTCTAACCACTGAGTCAAATGCAGCAGCAACATCTACAAAAAGGGTATAAAGCTTCATTTTCCTGAGAAATCTATATTTTTCCTATAGATGGACAACTGTAAAAATATTAGTAGTAGTTGAGAAGCCATGACAGAATCCTGCTTGAAATTTTGACAGGAGGCAGACAGATCCAACCCAGTTTTGAAGCTTTTTCCAGTATGAGCCTAATGAATATTTTACAGCTTATGTCTATTAAACTAATTGGGTGATAATAAGTTGGTATTTGATATGATCCTTTTTTGTGAATAGGTACAATTATAGTTTTGGTCCACGATGAGGGAATAAATATTTATTTAAGGCAGGCATTGAAGAAATTAGTTAAAAAGGGACCCAGTAATCCTTATGTTCCTTATATATTTCCCCAGGAATAGTATCCAGGCCAGGAGCCTTGTTATTAGCTAGGTGGGAAATTGCTTGTTTCACTTCACCTAGTGTAATAGTTAATGGTTGAAAATATTTGGATGAGAACCAGGCAAGGAGATTGATATGATTAATTATATTAAGGCTTCTCTATTAAATACATGTTTTGAAGTGTGTTACCCATGTTTCCTTAGGGATATATATGGGTACGGAAGGCTAATATATCTTTACCCCTTTTGCTACTGTTGTCCAAAATGACTTGGTGTATTCAGCATTAATTACTTGATGCATACAGTCCCTTTTTTCTGGGTAAATTCAGATTTCTTTAAACAAGAAATTGTTTACAATTTTTCCTTGCTTTATTCAAATGATCAAATTTATCTTTGGATGGATTCCTTTTAATGTTTCTAATAACTTCTCAAGGTGATGTTTTTCTTTTATGTATTTCACATCAAACCATGTGTTAGATCTTTTGAGTTATTATTGCCAGTATAATATATTGTTGCTGTAATTAGCTAGTAACATGACTCACGCGCTGATTTAATATATGGTGAACCTTAGCTGTACCTTGACATAGAGAAACAAAGAAGAAAAGGTACAAGAATAAATTGCCCTCGCAACCTTCTCACTTGCTTTACTATTAAAACTAATTTAGATTTGCCACATAAACCCAATGGTGCTAGAGCCTTAACAGAATTCTTGTGGTCCAGGGTATTTACAGATAAGTCAACTGAAAGCAATAAGGCTGCATGGTTGTTGTCATGCCTCATGTATACAGTAAGTTTTTTTTAAATTGTTCATAGCTCTCCAGGGAGCAAAGAAAATAATCAATGACACTTTGACCATTAGCAGACAAGAAGGTACATGAACCCTCTTGATCACCTTCCACTCTGTCATTAAGTATCAGTAAGTTATTAATCAATATAAAATACTGAAGGCTCTTGCCAGCATTATTCAGGGGTAAGCACTGTATTGAAAAAAAAGAACCCATTTTAAAGGCATATTTCTAACTTTAAAGTACAAATTGCATAATGGGGTCCCAATGAGCTAAGCTAGGCATGATGGCTTCTCTCCAGGGTGTCATTTTTCTGGTTTTGAAAAAATGAAGAAAAACTGAAACAAGATGGCAGCTTATGAAAGGATTTTTCACATGAAAAAGGATTTTAGTCTGATTAAAAGGAATGGGTCTCAGAGACATCATCCTTTTCATGAGCTCAAATCATTTGTTGAACTGTCTCCTCTGTCCTGAAAAGTGATCTTCCGTTGAAAAGAATGGGAAATAAAAATGAATAACTTTGCAACAGATTATTTTTCCACAAAACAAAACACACCTGTTCTGTTACCCAAGCTATCCTACCATTCAAAAAATCACACAAAAATTTCACACCATCTGGATGTAAGGTGATGAGGAAAAAACTTCAAAAAGTGGCGACTTTATGACTTTTTGCACTGTCTGGATCTCAGAATCTGCACATCCAACTTGAACAAAACTTGCCACATCAAGATATCTACTCAGTGGAACAAGGCATACCAAATTTTGAGTAAATTCATTGTTCGGCTTCAAAGTTATTAAAATTCAGATTTTGAGGTTTAACATTAAACATGCTACTCCACCCTGACTATAGGGGCACTACCACACCCCTATAATATACTGTATATAAGTTGCAAACAATGTTGCTAATGCTCCAGTTAGGGTCAAAGTGACAAAAGCCAGGAAATGAGGCATTAGGGTTTCCCTAACCACACCCTCCAAAACCAGGCAGCAGAGCAGGTGTGGGGTGTGCCTTGAGATTCTTAAGCCTAACACTCACCCTATTCCATCTGTAAATAAGGTCAGATGTGTAGACTTTATGAGAATGGAGGGAGCAGAGCTCAGAAACCACACAAGCTGTTCTCACAAAAATGTCCTAACAACAAGACTTTGCCTACTAGACAACACATACAAAATTTCAGCTCATTCCATCAAAAAGAGCCAAAGATATTAATGTGCAAAATGTGAGGTTTAACATTAAGCAGACTACTCAATCCTAACTATATGGGCACTGTTGCACTTCTATATTATTTATTGCAAAGAACTTTGTTAATCCATCAGTTAGGGTCATTAATAAAGTGACAAAAGTAGGGAAATGTGGTGTTAGGGTTTCCAACATTAACACGCCACCCCCACCCTGCAGACACTGACATGCATTAGGGAGTGCCTTGGGGTCCTCAGACCTAATGCTCACCCCATTCCATAAGCAAATAAGCTCAGATGGGTACAGTATAGAAGAATGGGGTGAACATTAGGGCAGATGACCCTAAGGCACCCCACTGACACCTGTCAGTGTCTGCAATGTGGGAGTGGGGTGTTAGGGTTGGAAACCCTAACACCACATTTCCCTACTTTTGACACTTTAGTAACAACCCTTACTAATGCATTAACAGCATTTTTGCAATTAATTTCCTTACTTTTTCAGATAGTATAATCATATCCTTATTTTTCTCCAGGCCCTGTGCTCCCATCCCTCCATAGATGCATACACTAACATACTAAAATGCCAGCAGAATAGGCCTAACAGTCTTTCATGTCTGCCTGTTTGGTCAACCCCCACCCTGGGAGCTGACCTTGCTGCCCCCTCACCTTCTCTGGCTTCTCCTTCCCAGTTCTGGATATTCTTGCTGCACTGTATTTTCCTTCCAGAACCCTTCTCCTGTACCTGTCTCACCCTTTGAACCCCTTCACCATCTCTGCCTCCACCAGCCCCCTGGGCAGCACATTTATGTATTTAGTTGTGGAAGCACAGGGTTCTTCAGACCCTGTGCTTCTATTTATAGGACAACTGTGACCATATTGTTAGCATAGCCATCTTATTACCCACCTCATGTACCTGGTACAATAAAAGTTTGAATCCATGCCAAAATGTAATTCTGCACAACTGCAATGTCATCAGCACCACAGGTGTGAAAACACATTTTGGGCAGGATTTGAAAATGACAGCTGTGACATACATCAGGTCAAGTAATAAGATGGCTATGTTGAAAATCTGGGGTTAAAAATATTTAGCATTTCCAGAGCGGTAACTTTGCAATGAATGGTTATAACTTTGCATTTTTTTATATTTTGACCCCACATTTTTGAACATTGTCTTCTTATGACCCCACCTCATAAACCCTATAGGTAAAGATTTTAAAATCCATGGCAAAATGCCATTCCATACCACAGGTGCAAAAACATGTTTTGGGCATGATGTAAAAAAATGACAGCTGTATGTTTCATGATGTGGAGTGGTAAAATGGATATGTTGAAAAAATTACTGAAGTTCTGCATGTGCATAGAAAAATTTCAATGGATGCTCATAAATCGGCCATTTTTAAGAATCTTTTCACCAAGTTTCAACATGGTATTTTGGGGATGCAACCTCATGAACACTGGTGGTTAAATTTCATTAGTTGGTCCTGAAGGTGATTTCATGCAGGAACCATGAAATCATGTTCTGGACCCAATTAACAAAATAACAGTGCCAGTGTTCATGGGGGTCCCAAAAGCCCACATTGAATATTTGGTGAAAAATTACCTAAAAATGACAAAGTTATGAACATACATTCAAAATGCCAGTGAAATACATTATACAGCACTTACCTTGATTCCTTAGTTTGTGGTTTGGCTTTAAAGAGTGCAGATGTGCCCCAGTCTGCAAAAGATAACAGCCTACAACCCTCTGAAAGTAAGTATAGGGTAAGGGGTGGGGTGGGGTTGTGTGTGCTCAGTGGGAGGGTCAGGATGGAGATGGGGGATGGTGGGGATGATGAGGGACCATTTTCCTTTTTCAGGGGAAAGATGTTGGATAGTTTCTTCTTTACAGGTAAAAGCAGAATAAATATTCAGAGACACTGGGAGTGGGTTGCCCAGTGTCCCACACTGCCTTGGGGCTTCCAGTGCTGACACAGGGATTCTGCCCCCAATGTTGGCAATAAAGACAAGGGAGTGTTGGGGGACATCTGATACTGGGGGTGGGCATCCTGGTGTCAGATTATATACTGTGAGTAAATCAGTAAAAAATAAAACCAATGGAAATTGGAGGGTGGGGGTGCCACTTGATATCAGGAAAAGATATGGAGGGGGAGCGCCACTAGACATCAGGGATAGGGATTCTTATTAGTATTCATACTAGGATTGATAGAGAGTCATGGAGCAATGAGGCTCATAACTGGTCTCATTTATTAATAATAAAAGGAAGGGTGAGACAAAATGTATGAGACCAACCGATTTTTAAAGGAAATTTTAATACTACTAATGATAACATCCATCGGTAATAAATTCCAAGGTTTTACTACCTGCAGTGTATAAAAATACTTGCGTGCTGTGTGAGTAAAACACTTATATTGTAGCTGTGGATGGTGACCTCTGAGATTATAAGAGATAGTGATTGTCGGGTGGGGTTGCCACTAGACACCAAGGAAACTACAGTTCACAGATCAAACTGCAGCTGATAGCACATGTTTCAACTGCAGCTGCACAAGTCAAGAAATTCCAGTTGCTCTCATACAAAGAATATGGGAGAAGTGGTTCTCTCACTAAGCTCAGCACCTAAGATTTCAGGTGCTCAGAAAAGGTGTTTCTTGCAAAAAAAAATCAGAATGTACCTGAACGGTCCCATTTAGCTAGGTTCTGATGTTTTTTTAATCCATTAATATTTCTTTTTTTCCTTGATTTATTTCTCTCACTAACTGAAAAACAAGATGGCGGATACAGGAGCCATCTGTGAAAATATGTTAGGCTCCCTGCTAAAATACAGTAGCTCCAGCAAAAACAAAACTATTTTCATGCAGAACATCTAACTTTTTCCATAAGAAATAATAGAAAACATTGAAATTTAATAACTTTGGAATGGATTAAAGGGAACATAAACAGGCTCTGTATTTCTTTATTAAAAAGACAATCCTTAATACCCCATACATGTTTTGTACAGTGTTGTGAACTTGAAAATGTACACAACAGCATTTTTATCTCAAAAAAATTACCTTTTTCTCTTGGCGACACTGCAATTCACAGTCAGTTTACCAGTAATGAGCTGAGCCGATCACATGGCCAGATGACATCAGATTAGCAACAAGAGAATGAGAGTGCTCCACATTCAGCCAGAGTCAGTGAATAAAAGGGGGCATATATGGCAGATTAAAACAAAATGCTTTAATACATTTTACGAGTGCCATACATTAGAGCAGTGAAAACACTGAATAGTTTTCCAGCTGAGGCTGTAGGAGCACAGACTTTTGGATAAATTGTAACACAAGTTAGATAAATACATGGATGCAAATCACAACTACAGCACCTAGGGGTTGCAACACTGCTGTCTGCTGGTTCAAGGAGTACCTAACACACGGAAGCCAATGTGTAAAAATGTGGCACACAGTATCTAGCTCCAACAAGGTATCTTTAGGGGTCCCACAGGGGTCAGTACTGGGGCCTTACTATTCAGCCTATTCCTAAATAATCTTCCTGAAGCCTGTGACACTAAACTGATACTTTACACAGACGACGATGTACTTCTCACCAGCAGTTCATCAATAGTCACCCTCCACTCCGAGCTCCAGGCATCCTTCTACATGTTGGAAGACTAGTTCTGTAGTCATAAACTTCTATTAAACTACAAAAAGACCAAGGTGATTCTCACAGCCAGCCCACAGCACAAAAAGAAGCTCCCTTCCCTCATCATCTCCAACAAAGTTAGTGAGCCGCTAGAACAAGTTCACTCCTTCAAGTACCTGGGGGTCACCATTGATGACACCCTCAACTTCACCCAACACATCGACACAGTGGTAAAGGTAGTGAACACCAAGCTGGGTGTACTATATAGCCATAAAAAGCATCTCACTCCAGAGGCCCTCCATCTCTCAGTCTCCAGCTCCAACCTTTCTACCATTGACTATGGATTGGTGGCCTATGGTGCAGCAACAGACACTGCACTAAAAAAGATACACATTGCCCTCAACAAGGCATGTAGGCTCACAATGACTGCAGATCAAAATAACCACACCTGCTCCTTATACAAGCAGACCAGTTGGCTGCCACTAAAGAACAGGATTATATTCCAAACATGTCTCCTTGAAAAAAGGTGCTAATGGGTACCCCATGATTTCTAGCATCCTAACCCCAAGTGCTATCAGCTATTCTACCAGAGGCAGGATGGGGGGGCCCTATCAACACCTTTCTGTCAAACTGTGCAGGGCAGTGGTTTTCAGTTATAGGGCCTCCCAAAGGCTCAATGAAATCCAAGTGCTCATTCTAAGCACCCAATGCACCTCATGATTCAAAAATTGCCTAAGGCAATATCTTCTTACTAGGACAGTTTGTGACTGCCACTAGGACTCTAACACCCATAATTCCCTCTCACCCACACTCTCCTTCCCCTTCCTTTTACCCCCAATCTTCCCCGTTGCCTTATCCCTCTGTCTTCTTCTCCCCATGCCTTTTCCCCTGCTGGATCAACCTTATAACCAACCTACTACCACTACCTCCCAACCTCCTAGACAAAGCCACTTCTTTTGGCTGCCCAGTCTCCCCAGTCTCCCCTCCTCCTCATCTTGACTCCTCCTTGGACTCTCACACTAGGTGTCACACCTCTTTATCTCCTTTGCTATGTACAAACACTGTCCTTTACCCAAGTTGAATGATCTTCACACTGTACTATCACTATTGGTACTATGAATGACATTGCAACCTTATTGTATGCTAGCTACAGTACCTACTATTCGAGTATTGTATGTAAACTGTTTGTTATTGTTGTTATTCTCACTGTTTGATGTGGAACCTTTGTAAGAGAGTTCTGAGCTCAAAGGTATGATACGAATCCCTAAATAAATGAATAAAACAATGGTAGAATCTGCTGAAAAGCAAGGAGACATTCTTAATAGACTTTGCTGTCTTCTTATAGCTCTCAAACCAAAGTATTAAGCTAAAATTAGAGGATTATAACTTTATGGCAATGTTAAAAGATGAAATCCAAGGGGGAATATCCTGTTTTTGTTTAAGTATATCTTATTCACCTAAAAAATACACAAGACATTTGAAAACATCTAAGCATAGGATGACTATGTAAAGATATTTCACAGTAGAGCTTACTCTGATTCAGTCTCACTTGGCATGAATCTGTGTGGGGGTAATTGTGAGGGGGAGGTGCAGCTGCAAAGTGGGGTACTAGCTGCACAATCGAGCAGACTTGACAGACCATGTGGCAAGTACTAAGTAAGTAAGTAATTAAGTGGGAGAATGAACACTACATTTTTGGGTACAGCATGACCTAAAATATCTAAATGTAACACTAAAAAAAAATCATAAACTATTAGCCATTTGCAGCAATGTCATGGACTATTTTCTAATAAAAAAATTTCTGGAAATGTTCCAGGTAATGAACCCAATACCAATGCACCACCTTGACTGTAGCATTACAAAGTCTGAGCAGTAAAATTGGTAAGAAACAAATTGCAAGATGCATCTCTGATAAACAGTAAGTAATGGTTGTCTGAGGCCTCAAAATACACCCTTTTCTAAAGTAACATCATCACATGCTGCTATACAATGCAACACAATTAAGCAGATAGGCTATCTTTAGCATGTTTAAATTATTTAATCATAAACAGTTTGAGATCCCAACACCAATATTTACATCATTGAGACCTTTCTAAAGTGTTTATACCTTATGTAAAATTCATTGTAATAGTTAATAATTGTAACCCCTCCTAAATTACCTGAATATGGGTTGAACTGTCAGTTTCAACTACACAAACTATTAAATACAGCATTCTTTGTCACTTATAATTTCTCATATGGAATGAACCTGAATCAGTATGGTGATACTCCCAGCCACTCAAATAGATTAAAAGCTTTCTATGTGTGGACTCATTGCCTAATGCAGACTGGACAGTAAGTGTCATCATTACTATCTTCTGTTCCCGATAGCAAGAGATCTTCTCGCCACTGTCGAGATATAAGATGCTTAATTATTTTAAAATTGGTCAGCGTTTGTGGAGAGCCACACATACTGTACACATAGCACTATATTGTAAAATATGCTGATCAAAACCTAGCTAGGAGCTCATCATTACTTGTGGTAAAATTAACTGCAATTCAAAACATACATACATTTATGTGGCATACAGGTAACAGCAGTTCACAGTTTAAGTGACTACAGATCACATAATGCCTATGAATGCAAAGTCGATAATACATTATCAATTCTCAGTAGCCAAACCTGTTTATCTAGCATCTTGTGAAGCAAAGTCCAATCTAATGCTTTCAAGGTTTTTGCCAGCATCCACCAGATCATTAAAATAGACACATTGCCAAAGTAGGTCACTTTTAGTTAAGTTGGGTAATTTCTGGGTATGGACTATTCTGAGGGAGTGCCAGAACCCCATAAAATGCATTATGGCTTTGCTGTGTAGAATACCTGAGGTTTGAAAGACGTATAGCATGGAACCATCATCCCATGTTAAATGTCTTCTTTAGTATGCTGTTAGCAGGACTGAATCTGTGATGTGCTGCCTGCATTACAGTCAGCAGGGTCCTGGGCTGATTATGCTGGGTACTCTGCATTTGGTGGTGATTCAATATACTTTATAGTTATAAAGGGTTTGTCCTTCTAAACTACTGTATACCTGTGTAAGCAGTATGCCTGTTTTGCTACTGTGGCAACACAGTTTAGATCAGATAATTAATCTAATACTGTTAAAAATACAAAACCAACATGGTGCTTCTGCATCACCATAGTAAATCTGATCTAATAACAGTAGTCTTGTAAACGTCATTTGAAAGCTGCTATGCCGATCATTTATTGTGCACTTAGTTGGGGAGATATGATGACGTACATAAAATTAAACATGTAGGGACTGTTTGATTGCATGCCCTCTTTAGCATACAGTTTATCTGGTTTGATTCCTGGTACTAATGTTTTTGTCTAATCTCTCAGTGACATCTTAAAAAAACAATCCAACAAATAGAGGCATTATTAAGATATTTGAAAGAAAAAATAATTAGAAACACAGTAACCTGTGTGATATATATACACTGTGTGTGTGTGTGTGTGTGTGTGTGTGTGAGATTTTCTTTTTTCCCCATGTCAGTCTAATGCATTTCTAAAACCTTGAACTTGTATAAGCATGCAGAGGTTACAGACCTGCATAATCTTGTAGACAGTCATTTAATGAAATCTATGTTTATTTTCTCAGTACATAAAAATGGAACTTGTCTCTGAAATGAGAGCAACACCTCCAGCCTACCATGTGTGCTGCACTGAAGGTCCCAACTGGCAGATTCAAGACATGCTCACTCATGTGTTGCATATCTGGGAAAAAGGTTATTTTTAATCAAAAAAGGCAGCTAAACAAAGCTGACAATGCATTAGAAAAGGCCTTTTAAGTACAGAGAAAATAAACTTAGATATCATTAAATGACTGGTTACAAGATTATGCGTTCTGCAACCAGGGCATACTTATACAAGTTCTCAGTTTTAGACATGTATTAGATTGATGTGGGGGAAAACAAACTCACACACAGTCTATATATTACACAGGTTATTGTGTTTTTAATAGTTTTTTTTTTACTTCCAAATATTGAAATAAAGCCACTATTTGTTGGATTTTTTTTAAGTGTCACTGCTGGGCATGTCAGTACCAGGAATCGAAACCACATAAACTGTATGCAAAAGAGGGCATGAGATCAAACAGTCCCTAGATACATTCCATTTTTTTTTTTGCTACCAGGAATGCATGTCATCATACCTCCCTTTTTATTGCAACTAAGTGCACACTGTTGCTTACAAGGTTACTGTCATTCGATCAGGTTTTCTACAGAGATGCAGAAGCAGCATTTTTATGCTTTCTTGTGCATTCAGCACTAGCAACATTTTGTGACAGCTTGCTGGAAGGCAGGTTGTGGAGGTGACAGCTGTGTCAAGCCAATGGTGCCACTGCTTTCTTGGGCTGGTCTGTGTGGCACCAATGAATGAGCACGTTGTCTCATGACAGCACATTTCAGAAGCGTACAATTAAATTGAAGAAATTTGCCATTGCAATGAAAGCCAGGCTTATCACTGCAGTGGCAGATATCACACACCTCCATTACATGCTCCTGGTGAAATGTTTCAATAAACATGGCAGCGACTCCCACCATCTACCTCTCACAGTCCCTACAAAGCCGACATCAGGGGTGTTCTCCTCCCCATTTGTTTTGCCAATGGGGAACCCAATCCCTGTTGGCATAATATCCCCCTTGTTATGTCTGCTGAGGGGGGTGCCCATTCCCCCCTGGCATCATGCCCCCCCAAACACAGACATGCTTTCTTCGCCAACAGGGGGCCCAATCCCCAGTGGCTTCAAACTCCCCTCCCCAAAAACACAGGTGGCACACTGGAAGCCCACCCCAGTGTGCTGAAAGCAAAGCTGTAAATAAAAAACCTTCCCATGATGTCTTCTTTTTTTTTTTTTTGTTCCCTGTAAAATAGAAAACATCCACTTATGGTCATGATGCCCCTCCCCAACCCGCTCCCACACTCTGTGCACCCCACCTCTCACACCCCTCTCACCCCATACTTACCTCCAGAGCCCAGTGCAATGATCTTCGGTGGAGCGGGAGACATATGAACTCTTCAAAAACCAATTGCAAACTGAAGAAAATCATGACAAGCTGTATAATGGCATCAATGGGGGGTTCAACTCAGTTGGAGATATCAGACATTTTTGAAACTTTTGGCTCCAAATTTTCAACATGGGGTTCTTGGGACTCCACCTCATGAACCCAGTCACTGTCATTTCATTATTCGGTCCCAAAAGGCGATTTCGTGGTCACTGCATGGAATCACCTTTTGGACCAATTAATGAAAAGACAGTGTCACTGTTCATGAGGTGGGCTCCCAAAAAGCCTATGCTGCAAATCTGGTGGAAAAATTCTACAAAATGACTGTGTTACGAACGTGCATTGAGCAGTCTCCATGCACACTCGTAACTTCAAGAATTTTTAATATTTTCACTCCAGATTTTCAACGTCACTATTTTTTCACAACTCCTTATGAACAGTACAGCTGTCATTTTTCACATCCTGCCCAAAATGTGTTTTTGCACATCTGGCACACAATGGCATGGTTGCTGTGGGAAATCGGTGTTCGGGACAGATTAAGAACACCACAATGACACTGTTCATGAGGGGAGGTCCCAAAATGTCTATGTTGAAAATTTCATGAAACATTTACACAAAATGACTGTATTAAGAGCATGCAGTGTGCAGTTTTCACATGCTCTCATAACTGTGAGAATTTGTAATATTTTCACCCCAGATTTTTAACATTGCCATTTCTTCACACCTCCTTATGAATGGTACAGCTATAATTTTTCACATCCTACCTGAGATGTGTTTTCGCACATCAAGCACAGAATGGCAGTCACTGTGGGAGATCACTATTCAGGACAGATTAACAAAATCACAGTGCCACTATTTATGAGTGGAGGTCCCAAATGCTTTCATGGGATAGGGTCACAAAAACCCATGATGAAAATTTAGAGTGTAAATACCAACAAAGCATGAGCATTAGAGTTTCTAACCATAATGTTCTACCCTGTAGAGACTGATAGGTGACAGGGGTGTGACTTTGGATTGTCGGCTGTAATGCTCATGCCATTCCACCCCCACCCCTACCCTGCAGCCATTGACAGAAATGAAGTTGTGCCTTGGACTCTTGGCCCCAAAGTTCACCCTATTCTCTTATACTGCACCCATCTTGATGTATTTCCTTATGGAATGAGGTGAGTGTAAGGCCTGATGACCCCAAGGCACAATGTGACACATGTTGGTGTCTGCAGGGTAAGGTGAGGTGAAATGGCATGAGCGTTCTGGCCGACAACCCAAAGGCATACCTCAATGCCTATCAGTCTCTGCAGGGTGGGGTGGGATTGTTGTCATTTCAATACTTCACTGCCATTCCTATTATGCATCTCTCTAACTCTTGCACTACCAGTACCAATGCCAGCAAGA
The DNA here is from genome assembly GCA_016271365.2 of Neoceratodus forsteri. Taxonomy (NCBI): domain Eukaryota; kingdom Metazoa; phylum Chordata; order Ceratodontiformes; family Ceratodontidae; genus Neoceratodus; species Neoceratodus forsteri. Next base: position 648,644,677 of record CM057450.1, on the reverse strand, counting down.
CAACATTCGGCATTGACAAATGCTTGTTTGTATAGTATTAGATACAATAACTGATTTAAAATGAGTTGTCACAGTAGCAAGATCTATGACTTGCACATGTATACAGTAATTTAGAAGGACAAACACTTCCCAAACAAAACCAAAATACTTTAAATGCCCAACAAATCATCAGAAGACAGCTTTATGTATGAACAGCTGTTTTTGACAGTAGCCATTCTGACATGATATTAATTTTAACGGTTTTATTTACAAAAACAAGTCATTCAAGCACTCTGTACTGACTGCCACAATGAGGTCCAATTTGCTATCAGACAGAACAGAAGAAACAAACAAGACTAGACACATTGCTTATTATTAAAATACTCCATTTATTACATTGCTGTAGAAAACTACTGGGAAAGTTAAGATTTACAATATAATATTTGCCATTGCTCGTTAAGGCATGCTAAGTCTTTTACTTTACAGAACAGGCATCCTCATTTCTAATTCCACAAGCATAAAAAATAAGTAATATAGTAACATAGAGCTCCTCTGTTGTTAACTTTGAATAGACATTCACTGAATGTTTGCTTGTTGCAAACCAGAATGACAAAATACACATCGCTTTTCTTTTACAACACATTTTATTAACAAACTATTTACAGGAATGCAATGAAACACAACATAATGCTCCAAGATGATACAGAGACAGCTTGCTAAAGTGACATCATCAACTTTTGTTCACTTGTGTGAACACATGCACTGGGATTCAAATATGCATACAGCTCACTTCCTGAATTGCAGTTTTAAACAAAAATAACTATGTCATTTTAATACTTTGCTTTTCACCCTTGTTGTGAAACGGTACATCAGGGACCAGGGCAGCTGCACAGTAAGTAGTTTGTTGCAAAAAATATTTGTTTATATTCCCGTTAATATTTTTTCACCAAACCTACAAAAGACACATCTGTAAGGCAAAGATTTTCTGCCCCGAAAAGTTCAGACCACAACTTAAAACAGTTTCTGTGATACAGGTGGACAAAGAAATTGCAAAAAACATGTAAATTTAGGGATTTGTGACACTCTGTATCTCAGAACCTACATACTGGATTCACATGAAATTTGCCAAGGTCAGAGACCTACACCAAGATGCAAAACTATGTGCAAATTCATTTGCGGTTGCAAAGTTATTAAGGTTAAAACATTTGGCTTTAACATAGAAGTGTGCACTCAACACTATCTACAATATTTTGGTATATGGCATGTGTGTGTGTGTGTGTGTGTGTGTGTGTGTGTGTGTGTGTATGTATATATATGTGTGTATATATATATATATATATATATATATATATATATATATATATATATATATAGATATATATAGAGAGAGAGAATAATGGATGGGTAGCTAGTTTTAACGAGGATTTTATACACCCCCGAGGGATGGGATGCAACATAAACCTGAGAGCAAAGCTCAAGGGGTTTATGAAGGCATCCCACCCAGAGGGGGTGTATAAAATCTGATTTTTAACTAGCTACTCATCTTTCATTTTGTATAATTGCTGGGGATCATTTTTTCACCACAGCAATTGCACAAAATAAATGTATGTATCTAAGGAGTTGAGCCATGAACTGTTGGAAAGCCCATTTTCAGTGCGGTAGGTAGCCGTCCTTAAATGGAAAGCCATGTATATTTTTTTAATGTTTTCACTCCAAATTTTTAACATTGGCATTTTTTCATACCTCCTCATGAACAGCACAACTGTCATTTTTCACATCCTGCCCAAAACATGTTTTCACACATGTAGCACTGAATGGCCCACCTTTTGGGACAGATTAATGAAATGACAGTGCCGCTGTTCATGAGGTGGGGTTCCCAAAAGGACATGTTCAAAATTTGGTGAAAAAATTCATAAAAATGCCCAAGTTACATGCATCCATTGACTGTATTCTATGCACATGCATAACTTTGCTACTTTTCAATCTTCTGATGCCAAATTTGCAACACAGCCATTTTTTCACAGCACCTCATGAACAGTATAGCTGTCATTTTTCACATCCTGCTCAAAATGCAATTTTGTGCCTGTGACACAGAATGGCATTGCAGTTGCACATAATTATGTTTTGCCTTGCTCCGACAGTAAAATACAGATACTATTATATGATCTCAAAAAGATGGGAAATTAATTGCAAAAAAAAACTCCATTAATAAATCAGTTAGGGTTCCTATTACAGTGACAAAAGTATGGAATTCAGTGTCAGAGTTCCCAAACCTACACCCCATCCCCACCCTCTACACACCAACAAAGACCGGGGTGCCTTGGGTTTATTGCTCAACTTCACCCCATCTCTTTGAACTGCTTGTTTACACATGGAATGGGCTGAAAGTTAGGCCAACAACCCCAAAGGCACATTCCAATGACTGTTGGTCTGTGGAGCATTGGGGTGGTAGGGCTGGTAACCCTAACACTAAATGTCCATACTTTTGTCACTGTAACAAGGAACCCTAAAATGTCCTTACTTTTATCACTGTAACAGGAATCCTAACTGATGCATTAAAGGCTACTGTCTTTAACCCTAAGTCCCTGAATACCACTGTTTTCTGAAAGAGCTAAAAAAACTGAACAATAGAAAATGCTCATTGACCTAAGGTTATTGTGACATCCTTTATGTACTCTCTAGCAGCATGCACTATTTTCTGTATTTGTATTCTATAATATTCATGCACTGTAAAAAGGTTAAGCTGATAGCATGCAGTATATCTTTTTATTTGTAACAGAATTTGCGCTGACTAGCATGTAGAGAAAAAAAAACAAATATGTTGCAGATTATACCTTTTATTGGACTAACAAAATTATATTTAAGACTAGCTTTTGAGAGATAAAACTCTCTTCCTCAGGTCAAAGTGAAAACAGTTGCGCAGTATGACAGATATAAAGGCTGGATGTGGATTCAAAACCTAGACTAGCAGTTTACAGATCAAAGCATTGCAGTTAATTTGCGCCTCTTACAAACAGGAAGATTAATTTTCCCCGGAGTGTGTCTGTTGGAGAGATCAACTTGTAAGATCAAAGAAGGAAACCAAACTCAATAGTGACATATTCTTCCTCTCAACCTGGAAGAAAAGGAATATTACTCCAAGAGGTCTTTTCATCAAGAACCCACTGGTCACTGCACACAACTCAGGGTATGCACAACGACGCAGCAAGCATACCAGTGAAAGACTGCAAAATGGACTTATACACCAACTGTACAGAAAAAAGAAAATGGTAAAATCACAAACTAGCCTAATACTTCAAAACCTATGACAGCAAAATAGAAGAACAGAAGAATCAAAAAAGGAACGCCAGTGCCTCTACATCAGAGAACAATGAGCAGCAATTAAAAGGAAATAAAGGAAACTACAGATTCTCCGACAGAAGGAGCGTGATGGTTTCATGTCTCACAATAACAGTGACATAGAAACTGAGGACCTTACCTTCCTGTGGACTGCTTCCAATACAACACAGATTAGAGAGGAGCCCAGCTAACAGTGCACACAACAGTCAGCCTCAGAGGGAACTTTAGACATTCAACCTCTTAGAATTAAAAGTATACAGCACACAGAGAATCCCACCTTGCCACACACCAGTTGCCAAATGGAAGTGAATATGCATCCCAGATATGGGTCCACAATGAACACTGAATCCGACCTCACTGGGACTGACAATTGGATGACTATGTCCAATGGAATAATTAACCTCTCTAGCCATCGGCTATCACAGCCAGAAATGTCAGTTCTCTCTAAAGGTCTGACATTCTGTGCCTCTCCAAAACTTGATGAAATACAACTGTACTCAGACCTAGAGGAATTCTTTAGAAGGTTATGACTGAAAGAATTATTTTATGATCAAAAGGGCTCATCTGATAGGAGTTATAACCACAAAAAGAAGCACTCCCACTTTACTCCAGTGAGCGGACATAACCCTAAACTGGACAACTATATAGACAGCCTTAGACACAGGATAACATCACAAATCTCCAGCAAACAGATGAAAATTCTATACAACCTCTCACCTTTGGAAAGAAAAACAATTGATAGCCTACAAAACAATAAAAGCAGCACCATTAAACCTGCTGATAAGGGGGTGCAGTTGTGGTCATGGATACAACCAATTACATACAGAAAGACTACAGACAACTTTTGGATAACACCTACTACAGGAAGTTAACTGCAGACCCCACAAAGAAATTCATGAAAGAATTGAAACAACTAATCAGCACATTTCCTGAACATATACATAAGGAACTGGAAAATCTGATACCAAGAAGGCCAGCACTAGGAACCTTCTACACATTACCAAAAATTCACAAATCTGGAAACCCTGGCAGACCAATTATATCTGGAATTGACACATTAACTGAGGGGGTCTCTGGACTCATAGAAGGTATACTCAAACCACTGGTGCAAAACACAAACAGTTTCATATAGAATACTACAGACTTCCTAAACAAACTGCACAGTATTGACCAGTTACCACCTGACACTGTTTTGGTCACAATGGATGTTGAATCCTTATACAGCAACATCCCTCTCTGAGATGGAATAATGGCATGCTATGGATACCTGCGAAAAGCCACCACAGAGAACAAATATCCACCAGATGTGATAGCCAAACTTATTGAATACATCCTTACACACAATTATTTCAGCTTCAACACCAACTTTTATCTTCAAAATATGGGAATGGCTATAGGCACCAGGATGGCACCACAGTATGCCAATCTGTTCATGGCAGATCTAGAAGAAAAATTCCGTATCACACAACATCATAAACCATTCAAATACTATCAATATACTGATGATATCTTTATCATATTGACAGCAGGACAGGAAAACTTAAAACAATTTTTTGACAGCTTCAGTAACTTCCATCCTTCCATTAAATTCCAAATAAATTACTCTAAGTGTGTGCATTTCCTGGATACCAGAGTCACACTAAAAAATGGAACACTGCAAACATCTGTGTACAGAAAACTTACAGACAGTTGTAGTTACCTGCACAGCTTGAGCTACCATCCCTCTCATACCAAAACATCTATTATATGCAGTCAGGCCATCCGGTACCATGCATTTGCTCTAATCAAGATGACAGGGACAGACACCTTACTACACTAAAAGAAGCTTTCAGACAGCAGGGATATAAAACCAGCTTCATTGACAGGAATATCAATTCTGCACTCCGTAGGCCTAGGGAAGAACTACTACGGTACAAGCCACAGAGAACATCTGATTGCACACCTCTGGTAGTAACCTACAAACCAGAACTGGAAAAACAATAGAAAATAATTAAAGATCTACAGCCACTACTGTCTGAAGATGAAACTCTAAAAAATATATTTCCCACTCCACCAGTGCTTGCCTTCCACCAGCCACCAAACCTGCTGTAGAAACTGGTGCGAAGCAAACTTCCCTCTGAGCTCCAACTAGGCAACAAAGGTACAAAACCGTGCAAAGCACCTCGCTGCAAACTAGGTACATATATCTCTCCTGAGACATGTGTCAGTCATAATGGAAACAAATTTACAATCCAAAACTCATATTCCTGTTCTAGCAACGTAGTATACATGCTACAATGCAGAAAATGTGTTGAAGGCTGCTATATTGGTGAAACCGGACAGGAACTCAAAACAAGAATGAATAGCCACAGATTCACAGTTACCCATAAAAATGAAAATACGCCAGTAGGGGAACATTTCTCTAGGACAGATCACTCCACCAGTGATTTTACTGTCTAAGTGATAAAAGGGAACTTCAAAAACAGCCAGGATTGACAAACATTTGAAATAAAAATGATACAATATTTTAACACTAAAGAAAAATACTTAATAAAGATGTTGGTTTTTTAATACACTACCAGTGATTATGCTTTAAGCAGTGCTTCAGAGTTTCTTTCTACACCCTCACATCAGCACCCTCTGGTTGTTTTAACAGGCACCTTCTGAAGACAATGGTATATATTTTCTTTCTGTCTTGATTTCTCAGAAATGTTAATTAAGGGTCCAGAGTCAGAGTAAAATTAGACAGCCCTTTTGATCTTACAAGTTGATTTCTTTAACAGACACACTCAGTGAAAATTAGTCTTCCTGTTTGTAAGAGGTGCCAATTGACTGCAGTGCTTTGATCTATACACTGCTAGTCTAGAGTATTGAATCCACATCCAGCCTTTATGTAAGTAATAAGGCACTCAGGTGTGTGTAAACCATATTTACAGCACAGCCAGGGCGAAGGCACAGTCCCAGCGGCTGAGGTGACTGACTGCTAGTGGGTGCTGTAAGGATAGGTTTACACACCTAAGTGCCTTATTGCGCTTATAAAATTGACTCCTTTTTTTTATTTTTGACTATTGGGTAAAGCATGTTTATATGTAGAAAAATAGATTTACTTTGTGCATTTGTGATAAAATAATCCTTCCGCCCACTGAAAGTGATGTCATTGATGATGTCATTGTGTTATTGCTTACTTTCTTCCTCCTGTTTTTTTTTCTCTGTTCTTCCCCACATTCAAGATATGGAATGTTTATCATGGAATGTTTACCACAGAATATATGGATTCAAAAATCTGCTCCATTCCTCTGGCAGGATGTTTCTCTCCCATCACACTATACACAGAGAGATGGATATTCAGACTGTGCTGGGTGGTGGCGCAAGTCTGGGCTCAACGCAACTGGGCTGCGCTGGGGCCAGGACCATGCAACATTCAATGGCGATGCGCCATGGCTCAGCACCATTGAATATGGCATGGAGGGCATACATACTGCGCATGGTGCAGTGGCACTGCTCCAGCGCAAGACACAGAGAGGGAGCATGGGGATGCACCAGTGCAAGTGCAGTTGCGCTAGCAGCTTCACCTGCGATATTCAGCCGGGGCATGCACATGAGGCTATAATATATGCAAGGTGCAAATGGGGCCATTTGCATGCCATTATGGCCCCATTTGCATGTGATGCGCTGGATCCCGGCAATTTGCACCTGGCACCCTGCCAAGCTGCTGCTGTCAGGGGTCAGCACCCTGGTGGGCAATTGCAGCCCCCCCACTCCCGTATGCCAGATCGCGGGCATCTGTATAATGTAAGTAAACCTGGTGGCCTGGCGGATCCCTACACCTGATGGTGGGCAGTTGAAATAATAAAATAAGCCTGGTGGTCTAAGCGGTCCACCTATGCCCGGTCCTTTGGCTGTCATATAATTAAGATGCCTGGTGGTCAGTGTGCCCCCTCCCCACCCACCCATGCAGGGCCCCGGCCACCCAGCATCCCCTGTCGCCGACAGGCAGCATCCGCCTGCATACCATCTGGCCTTACAGCGGAATTCAGCCCTACAGTATGATCTGTACTGGTGGTCCACAGTGTGGACCAATGTGCTTCCAGACCATGCACTGTACTGCTAGAGACTAGATATGTAGATTAACAGCGTTCTATTCACATATCTGAGGTCCCTATATGAAACAGGCAAACCTGTAAGCCCATTGGTCCACACTGGCGGACAACTATGACCAGATCATACTCATACACTAACCAGGCTGGCGAGCCGGGTGGTATGCGGGCAGGGTGCTGCTTCCCACTGATGACGAGGGTGCTGGGTGCGGCTGAGAGAGCCAGTGGAAGAGGGATACTGACTGGACCACCAGGTACATCTTGTCTATATGACAGCCCACGATTAGGCATGGGGGTGCAGCTAAACCACCAGGCTTATCTTATCATTTCAACTGCCCACGATCAGGCATAGTGGGGACCACTAGACCACCAGGATTAGTCTGTTATTACAACATCCCTCGATCGGGCATGGGGACCACTAGACTACCAGGATTACTTTATTAGTACAACTGCCTGTGATAGGGCGTGCAGGGTGGGGGCACTGTACTATGGGGACAGGGTACTTGTGGACGGTGGTCCCTGCTGGTGGGTGGCCACCTATGGCTGGCAGATGTTGTGCTGCGCCTAGCAATACAGCTGCCCACCTGTGAGTGGCCAGCATTTGAGCCTGTTATTTTTCAGCTCAACTTTGCACACCAGTGTACAGCACATGTAGGTTGTGCTAAAGAGAGGCGCCCGCATATCCCGGCTGAATATCGGGATGTGCCAGATATGTATGGGCATGCCTCTGCATCTGCACTGCATACATTAATGATGCACCCTAGAGCAGCGGATGCCGCGCTATGCAACATTCCCTTTGAATATCATGCCAGGGCGCATTGGCGGGTTGCACATGGCAGACGCAACCCCTTTGAATATCCTGGCCAGAGACAACAAAGACCTTTGTTATAGCCAGAGACTCAGTTATCTCACTGTCAGGGCAAGAAGAAGAGAGTTCCCTGATAAGCAGTTAAAGATAGAGGGGGGATTTTGACTGTCAGCAAAGAAACAGTTGTGGTGAAAACTATAAACAATACTTATTGTTTCTAACTTGTTTATGTATGTAAGGAGAGTGTGATAATCAGGGAAACAGCATTCAATTAATTTGTTTTATTTTTTATTTAAGGTAGTTTTATTTTTAGGGCCCAGTTGATGTTTTTTTACAGTGTAAAGGTAGCAGCCATGTTTGTGGTGGAAGATCAGCTCTGGCAGTAGAGGGCTAACTGAAATGCTGTGTTCCAAATGCCCATTGATCTATGTTGAAGACTCTTCACTGTTGAGCAGTCCTTTTTTTTACCCATGAGTAAACTGTATTTTACACATAAATAAGAGCCAATCAGATTACACGATTTTACCCTGCCATTTTATAAATCTGTCATACTGCTCAGCTGTTTTCATTTTGACCTGAGGAAGAGAGAGTTTTATCTCTCGAAAGCTAGTCTTAAAAATAATTTTGTTAGTCCAATAAAAGGTATCATCTGCAACACATTTTTTTTCTCTACATTGTTGACTGGACTAACATGGCTACCACATTTCTTTTTTTACAAACTCTGCCTAGCATGAAATGGATTACTCTACTCTGACTTGCTTTCTGGATCCTAGACTCCAGCGACCATATACCTAAAATACAGAGACATGTACTGTTTTAGAAGTAGGCAGTTAACAGGTTTCTATAAGTCTCTGTGGCTTTTTAATTAGTCTTCCACATCTTGACCTGCCTGCATGCTGAAAGGTCCCTTGATTAATAGTCATTAGAGTAGCAGTGCTTGATTCTGCCTTGTCTTGTACTTTGGCCAGAGAGTTTGGTGGCTCAATGTGTGGAGCTGCTAGGTTTGGTTCTCTGCTTTCCTCATCCTGTTGCCCTGGCCCATTTCTATGTTCTTGAGCGATGCATTCAGCCTCCATAGGTACTGTCCCTGGTTTTGCAGGGGCTTGTCATGAGCCTGTCAGCACTGACATTAAATGTCTCCTGTTCCGTCTCAACAGCTGTCCAGTTGCAGTGAGTACTAGATATGATCTTGGGGCTATAAGCCTCCGGATGACTACCAATTCTCCCCAGCATCTCTCACTTCTTACCCAGACATTTTCACCTGCCTTTAGTACTCTGTGCTCCTTTGTAGTTCTGTTAAAGTTTTCACGCTGTTTCCTGAATGGTATTGTCCTTTCTTTCATGGCTGCATCATTGTCTGTGTGACATTCAAGCTGAATCCTAGGCAAACGAGTTTGAAGCTGATGTCTCAATAGCAGTTCAGCTGGGAATTTGCCATACGTTAGTGGTGTTGCTCTGTAATTCAATAATGCAATAGAGGGGTCTGTTTTTTCCTCCATTGCCTCTTTTAGGGGTGTCTTTATGACTCTGACCCCTGCTTCTGCCAGTCTGTTTCCTTGAGGGTAGGTGGGGCTGGAAGTGATATGACTGAAGCCATATGAATGTGCAAACGTTTTGAATTCTGTACTTGTAAACCGGGGCCCATTATCTGTTCTTAGGATTTGTGGTATCCCAAATCTTGCAAAGATTATTTTCGGTTCCTTTATTACTTGGTTTGATGTGGGTGTGCTTAATTTGACAACTCCGGGGTAACATGAGAATGCATCAGATACAGCCAGGTATTCTCTGCCTCCTAGTGTAAACAAATGGACACCCACTTTTTCCCATGCTGTTCCTTTTTCTGAGTCTGAAATCAGCAGTTCCTTCTGTAGGGTGGACCCGTATTTCTGGCATATGTGACAGATCTGTACTGTGTTTTCTATGTCTTTTGAAATTCCTAGACAGTATGCTTCCTCCCTGGCCCTGCACTTAAATTTTTCCATACCCATGTGTCCTTCATGAATTTTGTGTAGCAATTCCTTTCTTAAACTACTAGGCACCACGATCCTGTCACTTTTAAGGAATGCTCTGTCTACCTCAGATAACACAGATTAAAATGGTATGTACCTTGTGGGTGTGTATTGTCCCTTCTACCCTTCATGTATTGCTGTCATTACTGCTTGTAGCATTTCATCCTGTGCTGTTGCAGTTTTCAGTCTTTCCCATATTTGGACAGACATAGCTCCTGAGGTTTTTATTCTGTTAATGTGTCTGTCCAGTTCTGAATTCTTGCTGTGGGCTGAGGTTCTGTATGATTCATTCCAAGTTCTTGACAAGGTGTCTGCCACTATCAACTGGTTTCCCACTGTGTATTCTATCCTGTAATCATACTTATGTAGCTTAATTAACAGTCTTTGAATCTGGGGTGGGACCAGCCATAAGTCTCTGTTTGAAATGGTTATCAGTGGTGTGTGATTTGTTTCAATCACATTGGGGGTGCAATGAATGTAGTTATGGAATGCATCACATCCAAAGGCTATAGCCAGCACCTCCTTTTCAATCAGAGTGTATTTGTGTTCAGTCTTTGTGAAGGATCTTGATGCATATGCAACAGGTGTCCAGCTACCATTTCTGAGCTGCAACAGTACGGCTCCTATACCATCCTTCAAGGCATCTGTGGAAGCTTTTGTCTGCCAGGGGATATCAAAATATTACAAGGTGAGTTCAGTAGTTAGCAATCATTTTATCTCTTGAAATTATTGTTCATGTGCAGCTGTCCACACCCACATGGCTGACTTGGTTTACTCACTTGGTTTACTTGGTAGATATGGACAAAAGAAGGCAGAAGCCCATTGAGATTGTCCCCACAGCCTTTTGGGTCATATTCCTAAATCTGATTTGATTTTAACCATTTGTCTAGGCCTTTTTTAAAGGCTGAGAAGGTGTTAATATCTGTAAGTGCTTGTGGGAGCCTGTTCCATAGTCTAGGTGCTCTTACAGTGTAGAAGTTAAGTCTCTTATTTGTTTTAGCCTTACTTACTTCAATTTGTTTATTATGAAGTCTGGGCACTACCTTTCTCTGAGAGAAGGCTAGTCCACATTGCTGCATCTGTTCTGGTGAGTTTTGGATTTTAAATAGAAGGAGATTGCCCCTACACCTTCTTGTTTGTAAGGAATGGAGCCCTGTTGCCTGGAGTCTCTCGGGATAGCTTTAAAATGCCAGGTGGGGAACCATCTTAGTTGCTCTCCTCTGTATTTGTTCAATCCTGTTTATATCATTTGTAAGATATGGACTCCAGAAAGGAGACCCATAGTCAGAATAAGGTCTAATATGTAATGGAATAATGTATTTTTCCATCTTTGAGATGAATGTGCGATTAATGTGCCTAAGAAGCTCATTAGATAATTTGGCCACTTTTGTGCACTGGTCAGTTGAGGATAGTTCATTATTAACCATCACACCCAGATATATCTCACTGTGAGATGATTACAGGGGAATATTGTTTAGGTTATAAATCTGTGTAGGGTTGTTCTTGCCAAAATGCAGGACAGTGCATTTCTTTGTATTAAAGGACATAACTTTACAGTGAGCCCAATGTTCAATGATATGCAGGCCATTAGTAAGTGCAGTCCTATTTGTGGAACAATCAACTCTCCCCCCTAACTTTGTGTCATCAGAAAATTTGGATAGTATATTACATTGGCCTATCTGCATATCACCAATGATGATATTGAATAATATAAGTCCAAGGACCAAGCCCTGTGACACTCCACTAGTCACGTGCCGTTTATCTGAAAAGGTTCCATTTATTCTTACTTGCTGGCATCTATCGGTTAGCCAGCTGTTTACCCACTTAACTAGAATTGGAGAAAAACCCATTATAAGTAGTTTAGTGATGAGTTTACCATGTGATACCTTGTCGAATGCACATCTATAATCTAGCAAGATTACATCCATGGGGATGTTAGAGTCAAGACCTTGACTTATGTGGTTATAGAAAGCTACAAGGTTAGCAGTAAATGAATATCCCTGCTTGAAACCATGTTGGAAGAGTTCAAAGATGTTCAGGGATACCATTTATTTTTCTAAAAGGGATTTAACTAATTTCTCCATCAATTTACAAAGGACTGAGGTGAGACTAATAGGCTGATAATTTTCTGTTCTTGACTGGTTCCCTTTCTTAAAAATAGGTATTACTGTGGCCATTAGCCAGTCTTGCAGGACTGTGCTTTCAAGAAGGGTTTTGTTAAATATTAATGTTAAGGGGAGGGCTAAGGCATCCGATGTTTCCATTGAGGACCTGTGATTTAAATTGGAAGGACCTGAACTTGACGTTTTATTTAAAGACTGTAATACCAAAAGGGTATCAGACCTAGTAATTGTGTAGTTGCTGGTGATATTTGCTAGGCTATTGAAGGAATCAAGTACTGTACTTCTTTGTTTGAAAAAACTGAACAGAAATAATTAAATGTATCTGCAGTTTCTTTATCTGATGTAAGCGTGAAATTGTCTACAATTAGAAACATAGAAACATAGAATTTGAGGGCAGATAAGGACTGCTTGGCCCACCTAGTCTACCCATTTCCCTACCTAATGGATAAGCTGCAGATCCTAGTTAACCAACAGCCTACTTCCTCCTACCCACCACTAGAATTACCTTATGTCTGTCCCATGCATTCTTGAATTTCGCCACTGTTTTTGACTCTACAACCTCCTCAGGAAGGCCATTCCATGCATCTATAACCCTCTCTGTGAAGAAATACTTCCTCGCATTACCTCTGAGCCATCCCCCCTCTATCTTCAAATTGTGCCCCCTTGTTCTTGCACACCTCTTTTTCTGAAAGATGCTACCCTCTTGGACTTTGTTGATTTCCTTGAGGTATTTGAAAGTTTCTATCATGTCCACCCTCTCTCTCCTTTCCTTGAGGCTATACATCTTAAGCTCCTTTAGTCTTTCTTCATATGTCTTCTGGTGCAGACTTTGCACCATTGTGGTTGCCCTCCTCTGGACAGCATCCACCCTGTCTATGTCTTTGTGGAGATGGGGTCTCCAGAACTGTATACAGTACTCCAGATGTGGTCTTACCAACTGTCTGTACAGAGGGCCAACAACTTCCTGTTTTCTACTGGTGATGCCTCTCCCTATGCATCCCAGTATCCCCCCAGCCCTCCTTACTGCCTTCTCACATTGCTGGCCCACCTTTAGGTCATCAGATATGACTACCCCCAGGTCCCTTTCCATTTTTGTTGTTTTCAGTATCTCACCCCCCAATGTGTGTTCTTCCCCTGGGTTTTTGTTTCCCAGGTGCATTACTTAGCACTTCTTTGAGTTGAATCTAAGCTGCCATACATTTGACCATTCCTCCAACCTTGCCAAGTTCCTTTTTATCCTTTCCACCCCACCTTGCATATTAACCCTGTTGCAGATCTTTGTGTCATCTGCAAAGAGACATACTTTCCCTTCCAGTCCCTTTGCAATGTCACTTTTAAAGACATTAAAAAGGACCGGCCCCAGTACTGAACCCTGCGGTACCCCACTAGTAACCCTCCTTTCTTCACTGTGGACTCCATTTACTATTACCCGCTGTGTCCTGTTGTCTAGCCAGTGTTTTACCCAGGCTACCATCCTGAGACCCACTCCCATGCTGGCTAATTTGTTTATTAATCTTTTGTGTGGGACTGTGTCAAATGCCTTGCTAAAGTCTAAGTAGGCCATGTCCACAGCTCCTCCCTGGTCTACTGCTTTGGTCACCCAGTCAAAGAAATCAATTATATTCCTCTGACATGACTTTTTTGCTGTGAGTCCATGCTGCCTTGGGTCCTGTGCCCCACTGGCCTCTAAGTACTCAACAGTTCTTTCCTTCAGAAGTGATTCCATCATTGTCCCTACCACTGAGGTCAAACTGACAGGTTGGTAGTTTCCTGCCTCTGTCTTGCTCCCACTTTTGTGAAGGGGAATCACATCCACCTTCCTCCAGTCCTCAGGTACCACACCATCCTCCCATGATTTATTAAAAAGGGTAGACAGTGGTGTTACTAGTTCTTCCCTTAGTACTTTTAGAATTCTGGGGTGAATCCCATCAGGCCCCATTGCTTTCTCCACCTTCAGTTTTAAGAGTTCTTTCACAACCCTTTCTTCTGTGAAAGGACTAATATCAACCCCCCTATCCATAGTGCTTCTATTGACTGGATTAGGTATCTCCCCCTGCTTTTTCATTGTGAATACTGAGCAGAAGTATCCTGTCGCTCTCTGCCCAACCACCTTCCTCTTTATTCAGCCTCAGTATCCCTGTCTCAGTCTTTCTTTGCTCTCTAATGTACCTATAAAAGGTGTTATCCCCCTTCTTAACTGAGTTGGCTATCTTTTCCTCAGTTAGGGCTTTTGCTATTCTGACTGCTTTCCTCACTTCCTTCTGCTTTAACTGGTACAGTTCTCTGTCCTGCTCCTTCTGTGTTTCTTTATACTTCCTGAATGATATCTTTTTCTCCCTTACCTTCCCCACCACTTCTTTTGAGAACCATAGTGTTTTTTTTCTTTTGTTTTGATTTGTTTATTTGCTTCACACAAAGGCTTGTTACCTCTGTGATGGTGGTTTTGATGTTTCCCCATTGTTGCTGCACCCCACCTTCTTGCCTGTTTGCTAGTGCTTTCTGAGGCACTCTCCTATTTTGACAAAATCAGCCCTCCTGAAGTCCAGTACCTTCACTTTTGTATGGCTTGACTCTACAGCCAAGTTTATTGTGAAACACACTGTTTGGCGGCCGCTTGTTCCCAGATGGCTACCCACTTCAAGATCGGAGATCCTCTCCATCCCCATTTGAGTGTACCAGGTCTAAGATTGTTCCCTCCCGAGTGGATTCTAAAACTAGCTGTCTGAGGCATGCTCTCTGTAGGGCATCGAGAATGGCGCTGCTCTTGGATGTGGCTGCAGCAAAGGTGCTCCAGTTAACATCTGGCATATTCAGGTCCCCCATCAGCAAATCTCCACTTTCTCTGCCATCCTAAGGATGCCTTATATCGTTTTCTTGTCCATTTCCTCCCCCTGAGATGGGGGGTCTGTATACAACCCCCTGTGCGGATTGTGGTGCCATTTCCAGTCTCCAGGGTGACCCACAATGTCTCCTCTCCTCCCTGTTTACCCTTTAGTTCTGTTGCTTTGATCCCTTCCCATACATAGAGAGCTACTCCTCCTCCTCTTCTTCCCTCCCTGTCCTGTCCCTCCTATAGATTGTGTACCCTGGTATGTTGACATCCCAGTCATGGTTCTCTGTGTACCATACTTCTGTGACTGCCACGATATCCAGGCATCACTCTTCCATCAAGGCCACCATTTCGGGGAGCTTTTTACCTACACTACGGGCATTGGTACTCATTGCCCTCCATTTTTTTATGGCTTTATTTCTTTTTGCCCCATCCATTTCCTTACTGCCTTTGTCTTTTTCTCCATTTACCCCTGCCCTTCTCCCTGTCAATTGCTCTATCTTGGTGTTTATCTCACTAACTTCCCTGATTTTTTGGGGGGGGCTAGGACTTCCCTTCTCCTTTTCAGTGACTCTCCCCTTGGCTACTTTAAATGCTTGCCAAAGAAGCATTTAAATCTATCAGCTAGGATCCTGGTTCCCCTCCAGGATAGATGCAGACTATCGCACCTGTATAGGCCTGCATCCCTCTAGATGGAGCCCCAGTCCCCAATGGAGCCAAATCCCAGAGCTCTACACCAGTTTTTCAACCAGTCATTGAATCCCATGGCGCAGCGTACCTTAGCCTCATTCATGCTATAGACAGATAGCACTTCCGAGAAAGTTACCGTGTGTGCTACTTCTCTAAGGTCCCTCCCCAAGTCTACAGACTCCTGTTGCACTGCTCTGATCCCATTCTCAGCCAGGTCATTTGTCCCTAGGTGGCTAATGACATCCAGCTCACTCCTCCTTGCAGCTGCTCCCACGATTCTGAGATTTGTTTCCTGTCCTCAAGCCATGGTGCCAGGCAGGCACCTTACCTCCTTCCCTCCTCCCCAGTTCTATCTCCTAACAATTGAGTCCCCACCAGAGTTATTTCCTTCCCCCTGGGGTCCTGTGCCCTCCTGTGGGTCTCCATTGTGGAGGTTCCCAGCATCCTCTGTGGTCTCCAATGCGGGTGCCTCCATAGAGGAACCATGCTCTGCCAGAGTGGCAAATGAATTGTGGAGAGGCACAACTGGAGGGATGTGCCTCTGTTGCACCACCCTCACCCTCCCTGAATACACTGTGGTCCAACCACTCCTCTTTCTTGGCAACCTCTGAGGTAGTGGCAGTGGCCTGGGTGGTCTCTGGGTGGGGGAGCAGGTTTCCTGAATCCTTGCCAGGTCAGCATGGAGATGAACAACCTCCTCCTCAGACCAGAGCAGTGCCTGCAAATAAGCAGAGCAGTCTCCAGAATGTCTCCTGGAAGACTGCTGCTCCACAACCAGTGCATTGCATCACTCCCCACATGTCTGTGTCCCTTCCTGTTACAGATGCTTTTTTTTTTGTTGTTGTATGTGCAAGCTTGTGAGTGTCTCTAGGCAAGGCAAGGCACATTTTATTTAAAAAGACGCCCATCCCAGAGGCTCTGGGTGCCGTACATCAATTAATAAATACAACACATCAAAGTAATAATCAATTAAATACAATACTCTGAACAAATTAAAACAAAATTTGCTATACAATTAACTACCCTCAACTTCAGCTGCATTTAAAGTCTCTAAGATTAAATTAACAACAGATTTATCTTTATTAAAAAGACAGGTAAAAGACTATAAAACATAGTTCGGGAAGGCCTGATTGTACAAAAGGCTTTGAGGCGGGCCTTAAAACCTGAACAGATGGGCCTCCTCGACAGTAGAGGAAGTGAATTCCACAGAATGGGGACGGCAACACTAAATGCTCTGTCACCAGAGGTTCTTAGCCTCATCCTGGGAATCACTAGGAGGCCCCTAGAGGAGGAGCAGAGGGAGCGGACCGAGACAGCAGGTGCAAGAAGGTCCTTCAGGTAGTCAGGGTCCAGGCCGTGTAGGGCCTTAAAGTGAGCAAACCCACCTTAAAGAGGACCCTCCACCTAACCAGCAGCCAGTGCAGTTGACGCAGCACCAGGGTAATATGATAGTATTTAGACTGTTCTGTCAACAGCCTTGCTGCTGCATTCTTCACCAGCTGCAGTCAGTGTAGGGTACCCCCAGAGACCCTGAGATAGAGTGCATTACAGTAGTCAAGCCAGGACGTCACGAAGGCATGCATCAGAGTGGGGAGGTAAAGTGGTGGAACTAGGGGCTTTATCCTGGTGATATTCCTCAGATGATAGAAACTGGTACGGACAACAGACACCACCTGAAACTCAAGTGTCAAACCGCTGTCAAGAATAACATCAAGATCACACACCCTAGAGGAGGCCTTCAATGGTACAGAGCCAAGACAAACTCCTATCTCTGCACCAGAGGCCATCCTATCACACCTTCTGTTCGACTCCACCACCAGTACCTCCGTCTTACTGGGGTTCAGTCACAACCAGCTGGAGGCCATCCAGTCATTGATTTCAGCTAAGCAGCTGTTAAGCACTTCTACTGCACAAGATGTTCCAGGGCAAGGAAAGGTACAGCTGGTATCATCCACATAGCAGTGAAACCCAGACTGTACTTCCTAATGATCTTTCCCAGGGTAGCGGTACACGGCAAACAATATTGATGACAGAACCGAACCCTGGGGAACTCCTCACGACAGGTTGACGGGAGGAGGAGAAATTCTCATCACTACCTTCTGCCTCCTGTTAGATAAAAATGACTCAAACCAGCAGATAATGGTGCTGGCAAGTCCACAAAATTCCCTTGGGCAGTCAAGTAACACTCAATGGTCCACCGTGTCAATGCTGGAAGAGAGATCGAGAGAACAAGAATTGTCCCTCCCTCGATCTCTAGCCCTAAGGAGGTCATTATGCACCAATCTAGTGCAGTTTCTGTGCTATACTCACACAAAACTTATACTGGAGTGGCTCATACAAATCATGGGCCACGAGATGCTCCTCAAGCTGAAGAGCCACCACCTTCTCAACAATCTTACCCAAAAATGGGAGATTGGCGATAGGACGGTAATTTGCCTTGACGTCAGGGTCCAACGATGTTTTTTTCAGAAGGGATCTCACCAATGCCTCCTTCAAGACATCAGGAAGCCCCCCTCTGACAGGGAACACTGGAAAATCAAGGCAAACACTAGGCCTACGGAATCAACACATCTCATTAAGAAATGAGTTGGCACCAGGTCCAGTTCACAAAAGGTGTGCTGCAGCTGGAAGCAATCTACTGACCTCAGCCACCTCCACTGGTCTAAACTCACCCCAACCAGGCGGAGTGCCTCTGGTCACCCATAGCCACCACTGTCGACTCAGATTCTGGTCCACTGGCGGAACCTCCTGCCTGATGGCAGACACCCTGTCCGAGAAGAACAGAGCAAACTCCTCGCATAATGCACTTGAAAAAGCTACTGTCAGCTGTAGGCAGGAAGGATGAAGAAGCCTATCTACAGTCTGAAAGAGCACAGTTGGTCAGTTCCTCCTGGCAGCAATCTCCCTGGACAGGAATTCTGCCTTCTTACGGTTGATTGCCCCTGGTATGTACAATAGTGCACACGCAGGGCCAGTTTGTCCGCCTCCACGCCAGACCTCCATCAGCAGTGCTCTAATCTCTGACCTAAGGTCTTCAACACCTTGAGCTCCCCATCATACCAAGGGGACCTCAAGTGAGAAGACCTGGGTCATACACGGACTGGTGCGAGGGAGTCGAATGCACCAGAAAGCACCTTATTATAGGCATCCACTGCTGCACACACATCCTGAACACGTGCACTGTCCACACTAGATATGTCAGTCGCTCAAAACCCTCAGGGGTCAACACCTCAAGGTGATAACTGACCATTTCTGCAGTGGTAGGCTACCGGGGGGGGGCCCTGAACCAGAACTTCACTGTGCAATGATCGGACCAAATAACCCTATCAATGCTGAGACTATTTATCTCAAGCCCCAGTGAGAACACCAAATCCAACA
Organism: Neoceratodus forsteri; assembly: GCA_016271365.2. Classification (NCBI taxonomy): domain Eukaryota; kingdom Metazoa; phylum Chordata; order Ceratodontiformes; family Ceratodontidae; genus Neoceratodus; species Neoceratodus forsteri. The sequence goes on along the minus strand of CM057450.1, from coordinate 648,625,445 downwards.
TGTGGCCACCCTGATGGGTTGTGGAAGAAACTTCCTGCACAAAGCCCAGAGATGACATCATCTTGAGGAAGTGGTAACCAAGCCGAGAGGATTCATCCTTGGCCCAAACATTGAAGTCTCCCAACACCAAACATCTGGAGGCCTGTTTTACCGATGATGAAATCGGTCACTTCCTGCAAGAAAACTCCTGCCACTCCAGAGGCGGTAAATCAGGAAGAATCAAGCAGCCTGCACCCAGACCCCAACGAATGGCCACACATTGAAAGGAATATGGTGTTCTCACTGGGTGCACAGGAAGCCAGTTCAGATCTAAACAGATGGCTACCCTCCCTCCGTTCCACTCTGGGGCAGTGGATCATGGTATACCCGGATGGCAGCATGTAAAACTGGGGCATTCCCATCTCCTTAAATGTTAGTTTAAATGTTCATCAATGGCAGCAGTGATATCTCTTTAATGATGAGCCTCTCTCCTTCAAGTTGAGATGCAGGCCATCCCAGCAGAAGAGGGGGGATTTTTTCATAGAAGTCTTCCCAGTGAGTCAGGCAAGGAATTCCTTGTTTGAAGCACCATTTCCTGAGCCTATTATTCAGTGCCTTGATTTTTTTTAATGTAGAATAACACAGATAAAAATTGGGTTTACTCCTGCTCCATTTAGTAATCCCATAGCTATTGCAGTTATCTCTGATACCCTAGCTGCTCTGAAGCTTGAACCTGTGAGATTTAGTTTGTCTGGATTACAAACTACTCGGTCAATGTGCTTAATAATGGAGTCATCCAGCACAAATACTTGTTTAATGCAAATTTCAGAGTTTTTTACTTCACTGGGGACTGGTGTCAGAGATTCCTTAAATGGAGCTGCGTTAACTACTTCAGTAAGATTTGAGGCCTTAGGGTTTAATAGCTTTAAACGTTTGGGTTTGTAGGCTGTTTCAGTGGACACTTTAGTATCACCATGGCCTAATTTATACTTTGGAGAATTACTGAGGGGGGGGGTCCTCATAAAAGGGTGTGTTATCGTCTTCATGTGTAAGGGCATCATACTTGTTTTGCAATAACAATACAGGAGCACTGTTAAAAATCTGAACATCCTTCCTTTTAGTTTTGTTTTTAGTAACAAGTGCCCAGTTTTCTACCTCGGGCTGGGTGTCAGGTGTAAAAATTCCAGAAGGATATAAAACCTGTTCTACAGTAGGAGCTAGGAGCTAGGAGCTCTATCTTGGTAGGAGCTGCTGTGGATTCTAATTGGTCTGCCATGAGATTGATATAGTTTTCTAGGGCTTCAATATCTGGGTTAGCTGTCCTTCTGGACTGAAGCCTTACTATTTCTTCCTGCAGGGTCTGTAATAGTAGACATCTATCACAAGTAAAGTTCAGTATTTGATTACCCCCTGCCATACATTTGACATGTGTTACAATAGTTGTTTGGGCTATCCATAGTGACGCTTGATATAGTAGTATACAAACCAAGTTCTACTTACTTCTAAGTAGTCTCTGTGTTATTGGATATAGTTGAGGCCCTATTCCCGGCTTCCTCCCAGCAGACATAAGCGGATGCAGGACACGTGTGTGTCTGCATGTATGCCTCTTCGTGTGTCTACGTGCATGCTCGTCCCACTGCCACACTGGGCTTAAGAGCTTGTCAAAACCAGAAGTAGCTGAATCAACTACTGGTTTGGTGATGAAGCATTTATAATGTCTTTAAAATGTTTTAAGACATGTAGACACAAGCTCCACTCATCCGTGGAGTCTTGTGGCTAATGGCACATAAAACCAATGATAGGATGTTGTAAAATGTGTTAAAATCGCACTCTATAAAATGGAGGTCAGTGGACAGCCTCTAGTGTCCCATGATGCTTTTGTGTTAACCAAAGATAGAGGTTTAGAGAGGAGGGCAATCCCACCCAATACTTCCACTAACCATTAAGTATTTAGTACATAAACAACAGTAAAAGTGACTCAAAATCCAATACCTCCTCTCTCCAGAGGACGCTACTCCAACTGTGGTGTTGTATGACTTGTTCAACAATTGTCCGAGATGGCTAGTTTTGTCAGCCAGATTGCTAATAAACTTCCCCAGATAATTCACCATGCCCAGAAAGCATTGTAAATCTTTCCTTGAGTTAGGTTGTGGTATCCTACTTACCGCTTGGACTTTGGAATGGTCCGGTTTCACACCCTGCTCTGAAAGGATTTCCCTGAGGTATTTATTTTAGACTTTCTTATCTGACATTTCTCCTTGTTCAATTTAAGGCCTGTTTCTCGGGCCACATATAGGATCTGCCTCACTCTGCTGTCGTGTTGCTCTTGTGATGAACCCCAGACCAGAATATCGTCTAGTAGACTTTAACCCCTTCTGTGCCTTTCAGCAGTTACTGCATGGTTCTGTGAAAACCTCTGGTGCTGAGCATATTCCAAATGGTAGTCTTTGAAACAGTGTCTTCTGTAAGGAATGCTAAAGGTACATAGGCATGCACTTCCTTTTGTTAGGGCTGTTTGCCAAAATCCTGAGGATACATCTAGTATTGAGAAATATTTGGCACCCGATAGTTCATCCAAAATTTCATGTCTTGTTGGAATGTGGAAATGTTCTCTTTTTATGCATGTATTTAACTCTTTAGGGTCCAGACAGAAATGTAGTGACCCATCTCTTCTCAATAATCCCCAGGGAGTGAACTCATTATGTTGGCTCTTCCACCCTTTCTATGACATCTAGGTCTATTAAACATTGCAATACTTATTTCAGTTTCTCTCTTAGGGCCAAGTGGGGATTCTGCCTCTTGCATGCACTACAGAAACTGCTTTCTTGTCCAAAGTGACATTATTTATTTATTTAGTTTTTGTTTACCGGGTAGGTGCGCTAGCCATAGTAATGACTATTTTCAGGCATGACCTGGGAGGATACAAAACAACAAATACAGGAATACATTCCAAAAACAAGTACAACAACAAAATCATTACAACAGTTTACAAGTAGGTTGCAAGGAAATTAGCTAAAAACAAGAATGTTTATGTAACAGTGCAGAAAACTATGGAGCAGTACAAAACCAAAAATTCAACACAGTTGCTTAGAGAGAAACATGAAATAATGACATTATCATTACTAATAAGGGCCTGAAAAGTTAGGTTATGGGAGTGATATTAGTAGGTGATAGAAGTAGGTGATTAGGAAGATGAGGTAGAGGAGAAGTTCAAAGGGGAGGTAAAGGAGAAGAGCTTAGCATTGTAGGTGACAGATATGAAAGAAGAGGTAGGACTGAGGTGATAATGGCTAGGGAGGCTTGAAACAGGAGTATGTGTGAGAAGTTTCAAGATAAGTACGTAGACCTTTTTTAAACGATGCATGGGATGTTGATTGTCTCAAGGTTAGTGGGAGGGAGTTCCAGTATTTGGGGCATGGCAGTCGAAAGCATTAACACCTTTAGTGGTGCAGTGTCTAGGGATGAAAACAGGGGCCTGGACCATGGAGCGATAATCCATAGCACGGAGTCTGGTTTTGGAAAAGGCCTGCTAAGGATTTAGGAATTTGTAGATGAACCATGTTGTCAATGACAGAGCCATAAGCATATAGCCTTAGTTCAGCAGGAGGAAGCCATCCCAGGTCAATATGGAGAAGGCAGTGGTGTTTCAGCCAGTGTGAGGAGGAGGCATAGTGACAGATGTTGTTACTGTATATGTAACGTCCCATTTTCTTAGAGTTGATTTGCATGCAGAAACATATGTTGCAGCCCCATAGGTAAGTGATGGTAGGAGAATGCCATGGGCAATGGCAAGCCTAGCCGATGGAGTGAGCATATAGCTGGTTCGGTAGGCTATTCCTAGTTTGGCATGTACCTGTTTGCAAGTTAGATTAATGTGTAAGTCAAAATTTAGTGTTGGATCGAGGGTAATACCCAGATATTTAAAAGAGGATACAACCCCAGCTACTGACCCATTTAAGGAGATGACTTTGAATTGAGAATGGGCAAGCTTTAGCTTCGTTGTTGATCCAAAGAGCATTGCTTTGGTTTTAGACTCTTTTAACACAAGTTTGTGAGTAAGTAGCCACTTTTGTATTAGCTGGAAATCAAGAGTTGTCTGTTAATGTCATCAATGCTATTAGCACTAGCATACAGCATAATATCATCAGCATATAGTAGGGAGGCTGTCCTGTGGAGGTCGGTGGAGATGTCATTTATAAAAAGAGAGAAAAGTAAGGGCCCAAGGATGGAGCCTTGCGGCGGTACTCCGATATTTATGATGGTTTTGTCCAAGAGGGTAGAGTTGTATTTCACAACTTGAGACCTATCAGCTAGGTAGTTTCCAAACCATCTAACAACATTGGTTGAGAAATCTAGTGATCCCAGGGTGGTTAGAAGGATGGAGTGATCAACTAAGTCGAACACCTCAGTCATGTCAATAAAAACTGCACCGGTGAGGAGGCTGGAGTCCACAGCCACTTGAGTATCTGATGTGAATTTGAGGAGGGCAGTAGTGGTGCTATGACCTTTGCAAAAAACCATGCTGGGCATCGGTGAGCAGATCATGCTTCTGTAAGAAGTCAATTGTCTGGGCAGCTACAAGTTTCTCAAGAATTTTATTCAGGACAGATAGGATGGCGATGGGCCTATAGTTGGAGGGGTCTTAAAGACTAGGTAGCTTTTCCAGTCCTATAAATACATCACTATATTCAAACAGGATACTATCAGTGACTGGTTTGTCATTATGTATTGCAAATATTTTTTTTTTATCAAGCCCAGCTTCTGACTGGTTTCTTGGCACAAATTGGCTTTTTTCCCCTGCAACAGTAACAAAATTGTACTTACTAACCCTTGCCTTTGTGGTGGAGATAGCGCACAGTACCCCATTGTGGGTATGGTTAGTCCATTATATGCCTTGAAGACAGTAGAGTTTTTCTGTATTTGCAGTCTGTTTGGTATCTGAAGCCACAGGCGAGAGGGAAGCACATTTATTTGAGCACCAGTATCACTCGTGTATTGTATCTTCAGGTCACTTGTGTTTAGTTGAATTGTCCATTCCTTGCTTTGAGAGATGCCTTGCTTATCCAGGGCTCCTGTGAACAGTTCTTCAAAGCTATCTAAGTCAGCTGTTTCTGTGAGTGATTGCAATGTCGTTTTCCTTCTGCAACACCTTGCAAAATGATTCAGTACTACCCAGGCGTTACACTGTTTTCCATATGCAGGGCGGTTTCTGTATGTGTGTTGCTTCCCACAGTTTTGGCAGGTTTTGCTGACAGCCTTTTTTTGAGTATTCCTCTCTTGTCTTGTGTCTTTGAGAATCTCTTGCTGAGTATAACCTGTAGGAGGCCTCTGGGATTTGCTGCTATTGGTTTGTACTGCAACAGCCTCTGAGATATCTTTTGTTTTCTTTGCTATACTGAGGACCTCTGTTTGCATGCATGGTTGTTTAGCAGCCTGAGAGGTCTTCATTGCTTTTTCCAGGGTTAATGCACTGTCTCTTAGTAGTCTTTCTTTGAGTTGTGGATCTGTGCATCTCATTACTATTTGGTCTCTAATCAGGGATGGTGCCAGTGTACCAAAATTACGGACTGTGCTTTTAATCTCAAATCCATGACAAATTCATCAATGGGTTCATGTTCTTCCTGCATTCGGATCTACATATGTATCTCTCAAAAGTCTCATTGTTTCTTGGCATACTGTTTGCTTCAAACTGTTGTATTCCCTGCCATAGTCCTTCTTGTCTGCATCTGACAATTTAAAGGCATTGTATATAGAAAACTTCGAGCCTGCAATAGTCAGCAAATAATGCTACTTTTTCTGGTCCCCTTTTACATTTGCACCAGTAGCTTCTTAATAACAGTCAAAATGTTGCTTGAAGCACTTCCATGTCTCTCCTAAATTGTCCACAAATCTGAATTCTGGTGGTGGTCTGATTTGCTCCATTTCAGCAGACTTCTGTGACTGTTAGCTCAGCCTGCCCAAACTTCAGCCCCTGAGCACTATGTCACCGATGTTTGTGTTCTTCGGGCACAAGAAATCTCCTTCTGTATCTTTCAGAAAGATTCCCAAACCACTCCTGGTACCATGTTTTGTTTGGTGAATCAGGCACATGGATTTACAATAATCAGCAGTGATGTTTATTGTATGGCAGTATAGCCTAGAGGTTAGAATAACGAGCTGTGAACGACCTTGGTACATCCAACAGACCAGACTTTGGTTTGATTCTCACAACCTGCACTTACTGTGTGACTCTGAGTAAGTCACTTAACCACTTAGTGCTTCAGGTTACCCCTGAAAACAGGCATTTGCCTAGTGGGCCTTACCTGGTTACCAAAGATATAAAATATAAAAAGTAAAATAAATTGTTGTATTAAGGATTAGCTCTGTAACAACAGACTGTTCAATCAACATCTTCTTGTGTGGTGTCTCCCTCACACTGCCCTCTCCAGCCTGTCAGTGTCAGATTCCTGCATCAGGAAATTAAACCTCCAAGGCCACTGTCCTTAACGCTTAAGTCCCCGAACAGCACTGAACAGTCTTTGTTGTGAGGGCAGGCAGGAGTAAAGCACAGCGCTAGATCTGTATGCCTCCAAGTGGAAGGAGGTTCCTTTTTGTGGGTGGCACCAGTGCAAATTAAAGGACTTGGGTCATGACAGTGTGGGCACAGACAGTGCTGTAACTTCAGGAATGGGGCTCCTTTGGCTACTCTGCAGTGCAAGTATCATAGGAGGATGATGTAATGCTCACATGAATGTGTATGTATAATGTGTTACTATATCATGTGTGTGTCTTTTCTGACACACATGTGGTACAGTAGCAGTGTTATAGGCATGTGTGAGCAGTGAGATCTACGCAGTTACAATCTGACCATGAGGAGAGAGGAACTTGTCTCAGAGCAGCAGCACACTGTTGAAAAAATTCAACAAACTTTCTTCATCTACCTACTAGTCTTGCTCTTTAGGCAGGCAGGCAGTAGAGGAATAACAGAATCCTTTGGAGGAAATTTTATTTTTCAGGGCAATTGTTTTAAAATTTAAAAAAGAAAAGGAGAGCAGAAAAATCTAACTGCAAGAGAGGTTTTTTACTCCTCTTCCCCCACAGGGATTTTCTGCAGCTTTATAAACAAAGTAAGCAGTCAGCCTGTGATTAAATAACTTATTTTATGTGAAAAAAACAAACTCCTAAAACATGGAGAATTTATTAAAAAATTAAAAGAAATTACATTTTAACAGAGAAAAAGTCTGAGGTCAATAGTTATGTACTGAGTAACTTTAGTGGCTGCCAAAAGGTTTTTGTCTGGGAGGATTATCGGCAGCATAGCTATTAATGTTAACTAAAAACATATTTCAACAATGAAAGGGTCACTGGAGTGGTAGCAGTCAGAGGAAACAACAAAAGGGATCGGTCTTCAACTGTCGTCTCCCAGATGGATTTGAAGCTTCCAGACCACAGACATAACAGAATTTAGTCTCGCAACTAGGCTAGAGACTGTGATCAACAGGAAAATGTAATTATTTATCTTACTGTGACTGAAATACAGTCAGTCTGCAGTTACTGAGTGCCCAATGACTTTTTTGTCTGGCAACTCTCAATTTAAAATAAGGCTGACAAATGTTGTGGTAATTTATAAATTATGAGTTGGTCTCTCAGTACTTGCTTTAACCAGACCAGGCAGTAGCTAGGTGTCTCTAGCACTGGGGAGCAAAACAATACCGACACAACTTTTGCATCCAGAATCTATTAGACAAAAGCCAGTCAGAGAAGATAATCAATTTGGAAAAAAAATTGAAGTTTACAGTACCTGTTTGTGTGTGTAGCACAACAGTGAGTTAGTGTCTGGCAACAGACTTGTGTGTGTCCACTCGTGCCAGTGCCCTATCTACGAGTTTGTCTTTGTCAACACTAAAAGCATTAAGTAGCAACTGAACAAGCCTACTTAAGTGGATAAACTGCATTGTGATTTATTTTATAAATTCTGCTGCTCTGTGTGTGCCTATAACCTAAACCACCCTTCCCTCCCAGTCGTCAGTAGTTAGGAGGTCCTAGCACTGCAGAGCATAATAATGCCATACATACGAACATACGAAAATGCCAGCAGATATGAGCCATAACGGTTTATCAAATATATCCACACAAAAAATAACAAACACAAAAAACTGCACTCTTATGTTTGATCCTGTATGCATGCTCCTGCAGTGTGGCTTTCCTCTGCTCTTGTCGCTGACTGCAAGCACAGTGGGGAAGCCTTGACTTGACTCTCCCATACCTGGACTCTACAGCTCCAGCAAGCCTGTTCAAGGCACTCTGCAGTGTGGCTGCACTCCGCTTCTGCCACTGCCGCCTGCAAGTTCCTGGGGAAGCCCTGATTCAGCTATCCCCACTGAAGAACTGCCACTGCTCTTGATCAAAGATCCTGTAGGCCCAGTAAAGGGCGCTCCTGTGGCATGACTTTCCTCTGCTCCTGCCGCTGACCTCAAGCACTGCGGGAAGCTTGACTTGGCTCCCTTATACCAGGGCTCTACAGCTCCAGCTTGCCCATCCTGGCACTCCTGCAGTGCAGCTGCAATCCGCTTCTGCCGCTGCTGCCCACAAGCTCCCGAGGAAGCCATGATTCAGCTATCCCCACTGTTCTCCTATTTGTTCCCTCCTGCCCTATCTGGACACTTTGTTATATACTGTCCAGTGGTCACGTAATTACCCTATCTGGACACTTTCTTATATACCATCCAGAGTGGGCACGTGACCACTCATGAAATTTACCAACTGCCTGCTTCCTCATTGGCATCTTACGCTTCTGCCACTAGAGGGAGTTCAGCAACTTGAGCCCACTCCTGTGGAATTGTGTCTCTTTCCCAGACCTTTGCTTCTGCCAGCAGCACTAAGTCTTATCCACTGCCTCAAATCTCTACTTAATATTCGGCCTCAATAATCTGTGTTCATCACAATATCCCTTATGACCACTGGGACCTTCCAGGGCATCTTCTTGCTCACTTTAATTTTATGGGACCCCTTGTTAATACATCCCCTCAAGCCACTCAAAATATCCACCTTTGAGTAGTGCTAAATGTGTATGTTACCATTACCTTCCCTTATCATGTGGCTACCCGCAGCACCCAGCATGGCGTCACAGGATCTGGTCTCACTGTTACCAACCAAATGATCCCTCCATGGTACCACTCTTCCCTGGATTTGTTGCCCACTTTAGTACCACGAAAATATGCACACCTAGTAAAAAAAACAGACACGAAATAATAAACTCTTATTGGACCATCTTGTTTGTCTGCTGCTACTCCTACTTCTGTTAACAGGCAATGTACACCCAAACCCAAGTCCACCATATAACTGGAACACACAGCCACATAAGCCAGCAGGAGTTACACTAGCCTCAATAAACATCTGCAGGCTACTTCCCAAGATGGACAACCTGAAAGTGTGGGTTACCTGTCATAACCCCAACGCTCTTTCTGTAGTGGAACTTTCATTGTTCTCACCCAAGATACCTGATGCTGCCATCATACTGCCTGGCTACACTTTGTTCAGACAGGACCGCCTTACAAAAGAGGTGATGGTTGTGTCATATACATAAAGAACTCTTTCAGGGCATGTCCTACCCTCCCCAGTTGAAGCAACAACTTGCAAGTACTGTCCTTCACATGAGTACACACAACAGGGCACTTACATTACTGTCCATCTACATCCTGCCTAAACTAACCATGGTTAGCATCTGTGACCTAATGGACTATATCAGTACCCTGAGCCTAAATACTGAAATCGTGTTGCTAGGGAACTTTAACATCAGCTTTTTTTTTTTAGTTTTAGTGTTGACAAATTAAAATTGTTATAACAATTAATACAAAAATCATTAATACAAATGTTTTTAAAAGGGATACAACACTCTTTTTACAATGCATTCTCTAAAATTCATATAAAAATATAAACAGATATATTCCATTTAGCTTAAACAAGCTCAATTGCACCATTATATACTTTACTCCCTACTAATAATATGTTTTAAGCATCTCATAGTTCAACTTTTTCCCTGGATCTGTTTATCAGTTACAATATGTAAATGCTTCCTCTCTATGGTACTACAAAACCTTACTATTTTCTCTAGGGATCCACAACAGGAGTCCTACAGAAATTCTGTTGAACGCCCTGTCAGTGACACTGGCAGGTCGACCGCATTCTGTAGTCGGCTGCCGGTTCACTATCGATTTCTTTGTTTTCTTTGGGGTGCTTTGCCCCATGAACCCCCCACATGGGGGCTGAGCCCCCCGCACCCCCAGTTAAAGATTCTCAACTCCAGTCAGAGCTGATTAGGGTGGTGCAGGACTCCCGACAGGCAGCGTCGGGTCCCAGCAAGTCTCCCACCACGGCTAGGTGCTGTAGTCGCTGTGGGGAACCTCGCTGGAGAAATGTCACTGCTAAGGGGTAAACATTTCTATTAGGTTTGTGTTATTAGTTTTTAACAAATAATTAACTTGGTAGTGGGGTTCCATGTCTAGATTTGCTATGATGTCTCCCAGGAACAATTTCTCTCGTATTTATACAAAGGACATAGTAAAAGTAAATATATTGGATTGTCTTCACCCATGTTACAGGCTCATGAGTTTAAATTAGTTGTTCCATAGAACTTCCTTTCCTTTTGACTATTCATGTAGCCAAATCTAAATTTGGTGAATGATATCCTTTTGGGATTTTTATTTTATTGAGATATTGTTCCATTCAAATTCTCGTTTCATATGTTTAGCCAGCCACTGACTTAATTTATCATTTTTAGCTAGGCTCATTTCCTTTTGGATGTGTATGTCTTGAATTCTAAGTCTGATTTGTTCTTTTCAATTTTTAGTGATATCCTGCATTTTTCAGTTAAACACTCTAACAGTCCATATGGTTTCATTATTTTCTCAAGTGTACATATACTTGGGCAAACAAATCCAGCTTGGCTATAAGACAGAGTTTCTGCCAAACATATTTTTAGTAATCTATCACTATGTATGTTATACACTTTAAGCCAATATAAAGAAAGTCTCTGTTCAGTGTTATATCTACTTGGGAATTGTTCTAGTTCCAGCCTAGTCCGGCTAGATGCTGCTCCATTTGGTATCCCCAATAACCTTTTGTAAAATGTATTCATAATAGTTTCTAATATAAGGTATCTGTTTCATCTTGTCCCCGTATTTCTGCCGCATGTAAGGTCTGGCTCCTAATTTTAGCATTTAGAGCTCTAAGTGAACCTTTTACCAATTGTCCACCTTATTTGTATGCAAACATCTCTATAGATGGGGTCAATCTTTTTACCTTTTGTGTTATAATTTTTATGTGCTCATGCCACTTTAAATTGTATGTAAACACAATCCTTAAGTAGCTAACTTTTTTATTGTACATCAAGGAGTATATTTTCCCTGAGTTTACTAAGTAACTATTAAAGATCATATATTTAGTTTTTGCTAAATTTATCTCCAAGGAGACCCTATTGCACTCTTTATTAAATTTATTTAAGCTTCTCTTAATTCCTAAATAACTTGCTGCAATCAAGACAACATCATTAGCGTATATCAGGTGGGGCACCGCCCGGAGTCCAAACTGGGCATGTGCAGCTTGGGGTCACAAAACTCATCTAACACTTCATTCAAAAATTATTGAACAATATCAGTGATAAAATGCAGCCCTGTTTTAGGCCAATGTTAGAGGAAAATGTTGTGGTATTATCTCCTTCTTTATTATATCTCACTGAGGTGTAATTATCTCTGTATAATGTATTCAGCATATTGAGCAATGCTGGATCTTATTCATAATTATCCTGGGTTTTCCCAAACATCAACATGCTGTCCCTTGCGGCTTCCTCTGTGAAGGATGCCTTAGCAGCCTTCCACTTCTCCCAAATGGTTGAGACACTGACCAGAGTCAAATACAAAACTGGTACCAGCACTCTACTTTACTGGGTACTCTCTATCCAACCTGCTCATATCACCAATACTACTGTCCTCCCTGATTCGTTGAGTGACCACTCCCCCCCGTTAAGTGCACCTGGATCAACAATTTCTGCAAACACCTATCCAGAAATGTAACTTACTGTGTTCTCCTAAAAGGGCACCTTGCACAGCTAAAAGTGGACCTGCAATACCTAGACTGGATGGACCTTTATGAAGTCAGTGATGTGGATATAGCTCTTGACCTCTTCGTAACAAAATTCAGTGCTGTCTGTGATCAGCATGCACCAGTAAAGACAAGAAAAATCAAAGGACCCTTCAATCCCTGGATTACTCCAGCCCTTCTAGATCAACTCAATGCAAGAGACCACCTATGGCAAAAGGTTCGAGCATATGGCACCCCCGCTAACATCCAATGTCATAAAAAAGCCATAAATGAGTGCATGAAAGCTATTCAGCTTGCTAAAAGCACATGCTAAAAAGAAGCCCTCTCCAGCTCATGGAACAACAGCAAATCCTTCTCAGCCAACTTCAATGACATCACTGGTAAGGACCCTGAAACTGCCCTAACAATGCTCATTGTTGAAGGAGTACCATCCTTGGACACTCTTCTTGAATCTAACTAGCTGAACAATGCATTCACAGACCTATGTAGTGTGCTCCTGGTGGACTACTTCAATCCCCCCCACCCCTAATCAACTTCAAGGGAAACCAGCACTACATTCTAACCACCTGTTGTTTTATTTCAAAGAAGTCTCAGAAGCCAGAAAATATCTGGAAAAGGTACTTTGGAAATCAAGACATAACAGGGATACCCTGGACCTTAAATTTGTTAACCTGACCCTGGAGGAAATCCTTGGCCCACTGACTAAAATAATTAACCTGTCCCTCCTGCCACTCCCAGTTCCTGCAATGATGGAAGTCCGTGACTGTAACCCCAGTACACAAAAATGGGGACTGGACATTACAACAACTACAGACCAATCTCCATACTCCCTCCGCTCTCCAAACCTCTTAAGCAGATTGTGGTGGATCAGCTTGTCAAGTATCTGAACCTACACCAGTTCCTATGTCCTGAACAACATAGGTTCCAGAATGGACACAGTGCCATCATGACTTTACTGGAATTCACTGGTTTCATCCATCACCTTTTAGATCAAGGCCACCTGGTAGGGGCAGCATTCATCGACTTATCAAAGGTATTTGATACTTTGCACCATGTCCATGTGCTCCTCCTGAAACAGCTAACAGACACTGTGCTCTCATCAGAAACCATGAAATGGTTCAACAGCTGCCTGCATAACTGCTCTCAGCAGGTTAGGATTGGAGACATCCTCTCAGATAGCAGACCAGTCCATTCAGGAGTCCCTAGCGTCAATTCTGGGACCTTTACTGTTCAGTTTATTCCTCAATAGACTCCTAGTCTCCTGCCCTGGTCGGATCCTCCTTTACACTGATGACGTGGTCATATTCCAGCAACCCTCATCCTCACGCCTCAGACAGCTAGTATTGGAACCCACTCAGGAGGGAGCAATCTTAGACCTGGTACTCTCAAATGGGGATGGAGAAAGAATCTCAGATTTAGAAGTGAGTAGCCGTCTGGGAACAAGCGAGCACCAAACAGTGTGGTTCACGATAAACACAGCCATAGAGTCAAGCCATACAAAGGCAAGAGTACTGGACTTTAGGAGGGCCGACTTTGGGAAAATGAGAGAGTGTCTCAGAAAAGCACTAGCAAACAGGCAAGAAGGAGGGGTGGAGGAACAATGGGAGTGATCAAAACAGCCATCACAGAGGCAACAAGCCTTTGTGTAAACAAATCAATAAAACACAACGAAGGAAAAAAACGTATGGTTCTCAAAAGAGGTGGCAGGGAAGGTTAAGGAGAAAGGACAGCATTCAGGAAATATAAGGAAACACAGAAGGAGCAGGACAGAGAACTTTATCAGTTAAAGCAGAAAGAGGCTGGGAAGGCAGTCAGAATAGCAAAGGCCAAACCAAGGAAAGGATATCCAATTCTGTTAAGAAGGGGATAAGACCTTTATAGGTACATTAGGGAGTGAAGAAAGACCAAAGGAGGGATACGAAGCTTAATAAAGAGGAGGAATGTGGGTAGAGGTGACAGTGAAAAAGCAGGGATACTGAATGAATATTTCTGCTCAGTATTCACAAAGGAAGAGGAGGGTTACCTAAGCCAAACAAGAGAAACACTCCGAAGATGGGATCGATACAGTCCATTTACAGAAGAAAGGGTTCTGAAAGAACTGATAAAGTTGAAGGTGGACAAAGCAATGGGGCCTGATGGGATTCACCCAAGAATTCTAAAAGAACTAAGGGTAGAACTAGTGACACCGCTGACTACTCTCTTTAACAAATCATGGGAGGATGGGGTGGTACCCGAGGACTGAAGGAGGGCAGATGTGATTCCTCTTCACAAAAGTGGGAGCAGGACAGAGGCAGGAAACTACAGACCAGTTAGTTTGACCTCAGTGGTAGGGAAAATGATGGAATCACTTCTGAAGGAAAGAATTGTTGAGTACCTAGAGGCCAGTGGGGCACAGGACCCAAGGCAGCATGGATTCACGATGGGAAGGTCATGTCAGACAAATTTAATAGATTTCTTTGACTGGGTGACCAAAGTAGTAGACCAGGGAGGGTGTGGACATGGCCTACCTAGATTTTAGCAAGGCATTTGATACAGTCCCACACAAAGATTAATTCACAAGATAGCCAGCCTTGGGTGGGTCCCAAGGTGGTAGCCTGGATAAAAATTGGCTGGACAACAGGATGCAAAGGGTAGTAGTAAATAGAATACACAGTGTAGAAAGGAGGTTACTAGGTGGGTACCGCATGAGTTCAGTAATGGGACGGTCCTTTTTAATGTCTTTATAAGTGACATTGCAGAGGAACTGGAAGGAAAAGTATGTCTCTTTGCAGGTGACACAAAGATCTGCAACAGGGTTGATACACAAGATGGAGTGGAAAGGATGAGAAGGACTTGGCAAGGTTGGAGGAATGGTCAAATGTATGGCAGCTCAGATTCAGTGCAAAGAGTGCAAGGTAATGCACATGGAAACAAAACCCAGGGGAGTGTACACAATGGGGGTGAGATACTGACAACAGTAAAAATAGAAAGGGACCTGGGGGTAATTATATCAGATGACCTAAAGGTGGGCAAGCAATGTGAGAAGGCAGTAAGGAAGGCAGGGGGATACTGGGATGCACAGGAAGAGGCATCAATAGTAGAAAACAGGAAGTTGTTATCCCTCTGTACAGACAGTTGGTGAGACCCCATCTGGAGTACTGTGTGCAGTTCTGGAGACCCCATCTCTGCAAAGACATAGACAGAGTGGAAGCTGTCCAGAGGAGGGCAACAAAATGGTGCAGGTCTGCACCAGAAGACATAGGAAGAAAGACTAAAGGAGCTTAATATGTATACCCTAGAGGAAAGGAGGAGAGGGGACATGATAGAAACTTTCAAGTACCTCAAGGAATTAACAAAGTCCAAGAGGTAGCATCTTCCAGAAAAGAGATGTGCAGAACAAGGGGCACAATTTGAAGATAGAGGGGATGGCTCAGAGGTAATGTGAGGAAGTATTTTTTCACTGAGAGGGTTGTGGATGCATGGAACAGCCTCCCTGAGGAAGTTGTGGAGTCAAGAACAGTGGGGGACTTCAAGAATGTATGGGACAGGCATAAGGCAGTCCTAGTGGGGGGGTAGGAGGAAGTAAGCTGTTGGTTAACTAGGATTTGCAGCTTATCTGTTAGGTAGGAAAACGGGCAGACTAGGTGGGCCAAGCGGTCCTTATCTGCCATCAAATTCTATGTTTCTATGTTTCTGAGCTTCTAGAGGTGGATCTCAAAAGAGGGTTTTCTTCCATGGAAAAATGGTGTAAGGAGCACAGACTAGTTATGAACTAAAAAAACAAAGACCATATTGTACTCCAGCTCCTAGCAAACACAAGGCCTTCCCTAGCAATCAAGAATGACAGTGGTGCCACTCTGAACCTGTTCAGCATTTCTAGTACCTGGGCATCACAACTGACTTCACCCTGTCCTAGTTCCAAATACATAGACAATATTGCAAGGGCGATCAATACAAGAATTGGGACACTCTACCATCACAAACATAGTCTAACACATGAAGCACTGAACCAGGCCATCAACAGTTCAACTGTCTCCCTCATTGACCATGGTCTGGCTATATACAGGTCAGCAACTGACACGGCCCTCCACCACATCTCTTACTTTAAACAAGGCTTGTCATTTTCTCACAGGTGCTGCAAAACTGACACACACCTGTGATCTATATACCTGGGCAAGGCAAATTAGATACCAAGCCTGCCTCCTCACCCAAAAGTTTCTTTAAGTCTACTACCAACAGGGTACAGAACCTACTACCCTGCATATGAGTATTTGTAGACCAGAAGTTCTACCAGTCAAGTCTTCAACGTACCCAGATGCTGCACTGCCTTGGCCCAATGTGCTTCTCCTACCACGCCCACAGACCAACGCTCTACCTCCAGACATTATTGGTGCTGCAACAATTGGTTCTTTCAAACACAAACTTCATCAGCACCTTTATTACAACTGGCAACTGTGTCTGCTTCCATTAGGTCCCTCTTTTATCAGTAATCACCTGCTAGCACTTAACCTCCCAGACAACTATCCTAGTTGGTGCAGCCCAGCCTCAGCACTTCCCTGATCCCCACCCTGCCTTCCACCTTGTGCACACCACCACTCCTCCCCAGCAGAGTGCCTACCCTCTCCCTCTCCCCTCTCCCTCCCTCTGTCCTCTCCTCTCCTCTCTGTCATTTCCATCTGCTACCCACTATGTGCCCATTTTAGCAGTGTGATTCTAACTTCCAGACGCCGGCATACTTTGTAAAGTGCTGCACCTGTTTCAATCCTCGAGTGTTACTGTACTGTAACTTTCTGTACCAACTACATATAATACCTCATCTGTTGTACCTTACTATTTTTGTCAACTGATGTGGAACCTATTTAATGAGCATCCACTCAAAGGTGTAATCCAAGATCTAAATAAATAAATTAATAAAAAATTGGTTTGGTACACCTATAGGTGACTTGACCATAATTCACCTCTTTTTGGAATATACATTACACTAGTGCAGGGCACTAGAAAAAGGTATGCAACAGGTAAGGTCAAATTAGAAGAAAAATATTCACATGCAGCATTGTTCGTATGTAAAGCAGATTTATTTTCCTTTTTTCAGTTGACAATCTTGTTTTTTTTTATAAAATCATTTCATAATCATTTCAGAAAGTGCTGACAATGTTTTTCTTAGTGCAAATAATTCCTAAAGCACAGGATCAAGTCCCAATTATACAGCACGTAAAAAACAAATGACTTTACCTCAGTCCAACAGCCAGCCACTACTAACCCAGCACTTCACTACAAGGCTTCCTTGGGGGCTAATGGTCTATCATGTCTGCTTGAGTGTGCAGCTTCCAGTCTAATCTACTGCAGCTACTCCACCCATTTTCCATCCATGTGATTTATCCACCCAGCCTGCTGACTCCTCACCTCCCAGCCTCCCTCAGTATTGATGTTTTCTTTGACTCTGTCCAACAATCCTCTTAAAACCACCTGCAGTTTTCAGCGATATCACTTCCTCTGGCAGTGCATTCCACCTTGCTACCACCTTTTCGGTGAAATCGTGTCTCCTCATTTCCTCTTGAATCTTCCCCCCTACAGTTTCTGACTGTGCCCTCTTGTGTTCCTCCCCCCTTAGTCTGAAAATGCCCTCAGTACTAGCCCTGTTCATACTCATTAAGTATTTGAAGGTCTCAAACTTACTACCTCTCTCCCGTCTATCCTCCAGGGAATTCATGTTTAGCTCTCTCAGTCCTTCTTCATATGGTTTGTCCCCAGGCCTTGAATCATCTTTATCACCCTATGCTGCACCCACTCCAGTAGTTTGATGTCCTTTTTTAAACAGGGGAACCAGAAATGCATACAGTACTCCAAGTGTGATCTCTCTCTAGTGACCTGTACAATGGCAGGATGAATTCTTCTCTCATTGAGGTGGTTTCTCTGGCAATACACCCCAGCATTTTATTAGCTTTGGCTGCCCCTTCCTGCACTATGCAAAATGATTCCTGTCCCTGTGACTAGTACCCCAGATTCCTCTCCTTCTCTGAAGTGGCTAACTGCAGCCCCTCCGCGCCCACGACCAGTAGCTATTCCCAGGGTTTCTGGCTCCCAATTGCATGACCTTGCACTTTTAGCACTAGCCCCCACTGCCATATGTCTAACCAGCGCTCAGACTTTGCCAGGTCCTCTTGGAGTTCTTGTCCCCTTCCACTGTCCACCTCCACACAGATCTTTGTGTCATTTACTAACAGGCTGATTTTACTCTTAATCCCATCTGCTGTGTTGCCAATGAAATGTTAAATAACACTGGTCCTAGTACTATGCCTCAGGTGACCCTGCTCGTCATAGCTTTGGTTTCGATAGTTCTCCCCTACAATTACCATCTGCTGCCTGCTCTGCAGCCAGCTCCTAACCTATCCTACCAGTTTTTCAGAGGTTCCTCAGTTTACTGAGCATCTTTCCATGAGGCACTGAGTCAAAGGCTTTACTGAAGTCCAGATACAGGACATCCATTGCATGGCAATTATCGAGTGCCCTTGTCACCCAATCGAAAAAGTCAATCAGGCTGGTCTGACAGGATCTTTCTGAGATAAACCCATGTTGCTTTTCATCCTGGAGACCATTTGCTGCTAGAAAGATCACTAGTCTCTCTTAACACCTGACTCAGGGTTCCTTTTGACCCTCCTATACTGAACATACCAAATTTACATAACCATGTTTGACACAGGATCTAAGTTATGATCCTGACTCTGTACCTAACAATGTAAATATCCTGTGCTGTATGACCTATGCATTGTACTGTTACTGTTATGTTTGTTTACTTTCTTATCTTTCTGACATGGAGCCTTTTGCAAAGAGTCTATGACTCATAGGAGTGTAATTCTGATGATCTTCAATAAATAAATAAATAAGAATGGTTTCCATTAACTTTCCTACAATGGAGGTAAGGCTGACCAGTCTGTAGTTTCCTTGCTCATCCCTGGGTCCACTCTTGTGGAGAGGCACTACATGTGCCATCCTTCAGTCCTGGGGCATGCACCCTGTCTCCAGAGAGGTGTTGAACAGGTTTGCCAGAGGGCTCATCAAGACCTCTGCCAACTCCCTCAGGACTGTTGGATTCACACCATTAGGTCCCGGTGCCTTATCCCTCTACAGAGACCAAAGGCCTTCCAAAACCCTGTTCACCAGGATTTCTCCGTTGGTTACCCCTGCTCCTCCCATGCCCACCCCACTTCTCCCTTATAAACATCAAATAGCAGTTCTCATTGAGTGCCTCTGCCTGTCACCCCTTTTCTGCCCACCCCATTCTCTCTCTTTAACATATAATATTTTATTGATTTTCCAAGTACACTTAGCCACCCAAAGGCCCCAAAGACACATTCGTGCCCTATTCCAAAAGGCCAAATTGCTACAGACTAGCAGTCAGTGCAGTTGCTAAAATCTTCCACATCTTACATAGCTCATATGTTAACAAAGGACTACTTTATCTAATATACAGTTGAGAAGCTACGCCTTATACCAATATGCAAGTAGTATTGTTATTCAGATCAATCTCTATGGACACCGTGCCTTTTAATATTCATATACAGAAGCCTCTAAAGGCGATATGGTACATTCTGTTCCCTAGTGTATCTACTTGGTTATGGTCTCCTAGGTACAGCTGTAAACATCTATTGACTTCAGCCTAGCAACTAAATTTAATACTCAACTTTATCAATAGAGATAGGAGAGTAAAAGCTAATATCAGACAGTGGTAGGAACATACAGACAACCCCTTTGATGCCTCTGGGCCCATTCCTAAACCTAGCTAGAAGGTGGGGGTTTTGTGGTGAAGGAGGTCACAGAACATACATGAGAGTTTAAATACACATCCCATTTTTTATAATATTTATTAAGGCCTCCCCTGGCCACAGCAGTAAGCCTCTCAAAGACAGCCAGCCGAGCCAGGGCTATACACCACTGCACTAGTAAAGGGGATACCAGTTGCCTCCATCTCACAAGGATGACTCTTTTAGCTTCCATTAGGGCTAACAGAAGCCATGCCCTGGTAGGGGGGATAGTGGGTGAAGAGCCATAGTATCTTCTAGGACAAGAGATGGATTGTCAGAAGAGATGGCTTTGTCTATAATCCTGGGTAGTCAGCAGAACCTGCGTCCAAAAGCTTGCAAGTTCGGGCAAGTCCATAATATGTGAAGTAAATGGGCGGAGGTATGACACATCCAGCAACTATCAGAAGGAGTTATTTTAAGGCTATAGAGGACAGAAGGGTTCTATACTAAGCAGGATTTTTAATTGAATTAGTTGACTCCTGGTGTCTACATATGCAGCTTGAGCATCCCTAAGACATATTGACCACAGTTGAGGGATATGGGGTACTGCAGCTCATGTTCCCAGGCCGTTTACTTGATAAGGTAGTGTCAGGTTATCCATCCCTAAGGGTCTTGTAGAATAAGCTTACCAGGCCTTGGCCTCTCCTGCAGTTAGGGGAAGTGATTACATCATGCCAAGGGGAATGGTCTGCATGTGCTTTTAACAATTGGGTTAAAGCACTCCTAATCTGTAAAAACTTCCAAAAATCCATCTGGGGTAGCCCATACTGCTCACGAATCTGCTCAAAGCAGAGTAGTGTCCTGGTGTGTGGAGGAGAAGGTGCTCTACTATATGAATACCTTTGGCAGCCCAAAGGGCCATTTAAGTACCTTATGTTCTATTATGATGAGAGATTTATCCACAATGGGACATATACAACTATGGGAAATAATCTGACCTTGGGGTCCCAGTAAGTGTCATCCTCTCGCCAGACCCTACATGTTTCTATCATGACCAGTGTAAAATGGCGTGCCCTAGACTTTCTTTTAGCTAATGTGGGTACAATGGCCTATCCGATGATGAGTCTGCCTCTAGGATAGCCCATTGAGTGAGGAGTAGTCAGGAAGGAACCAAGTAGCAGCCTGAGCCATTCTAAAGGGCAGGTGGTAGCCTGTGAACCATGGGAGTCCCAGCCCACCCTTGGATCTGTGGGATTGTAGTTTTGTACTCATCCATCTTGGGGCATTACCCTTCCACAAAAAGAAGACTAATTTATCTAGGTCTTTAAATGGCTTTGCCGTGAGTGGAATGGAGGGTTGTTTAGCGAATAGGAGACTCTAGAAAAATAAACATTTGAATGGCCTTAATCTACCTTTCAAGGTTAGATTACACTTTCTCCATTGTTGGACCTTGGCTGCTAATGATGCCAAAGGGGAGAAAATATGTCCTTCAGGATGAGGGATATGTATTCCTAAATATGGAAATCCCAGGGGCCCATGTAATGTCTGTACCAGCTAAACAGTGCCTGGTGCATGCTCCATTTAGGGGGACAGGGTTGTTTTCTTTGATTTATTGTTAAGCCTGACAAGGAGGCAAATTCTGCAAGATAGTCAGTACAGTGGGTAGGAGCCCTGGGGCTAGAAGGGTCAAGAGCATATCATCCTCATATGCATTGACCAGGTAAGATGACATCTTTACAGGGATACCGGTGATATGTGGGGTGTGTGAAAATGTCCTAATTCATGGGTCCAGAGCAATTAGAAACAGTAGGAGAGAGAGTGTACACCCCTGCCTGGTTCCTCGTTGTAACTTAAATGAGCCAGAAGTGTCCTTATTGGCGACAACACGAGCCGAGGGTAAGTGACATAATGTGGAGTCCCAGGAGCAAATGGAGTCCCCAAACCCATATAATTTAAGAATATTATGGAGATACCCCCATTCCACTGAGTCAAATGCCTTGGAGAAGTCTATGGTGAGGGCAGCTGCCAGGGTTTTAGACTGTAATGCTAACCACTTAAGATTTAATACTAACTGGATGTTATCTGCGCTGGAATTTCCTTTCTGAAATCCAGTTTGGGACGGGTGAAGTAGGGAAGGCAGAATTTCTGATAGTCTATTCACCAAGACTTGCAAGCATCTTAGTATCAACCGATATCAAAGATATGGGTCTGAAATTTGTACAAAGTAGCACATCTGAAGCTTTTTGGGATTAGGGTAATGAGGGCCTCATGCATAGTGGGGGCAGGATACCATCTTTTGGGCCTCCTGTAGAGCCTCTAATAGTGGAGCAATGACTTCCGTCTTTAAGGAGTTAGTAAATTTCCACGATATCCGTCTGGTCCAGGGGCTTTCCTTTCGCCATCTGGGATATAGCTGTGTTTAACTCCTCAGTTGTGATCAGGCGTCCACATCTTTGCAGTGGTCCACTGTTAGGTGGGGGAGTGGGGTGGACTGTGAGAAGACCCTCAGCCGCTGAGAAAGCATCTCTGCAGGTATCGTATTCTGCAACTGATAGAGCTCTTGATAGAATTTGAACATCTCATCGTTGATGTCCTTCAGTGTCACCAGTAATTTGCCCTGCCTATTCTTAAAGGCCAGGATCCTAGAGGATGCCTGTTGCTTTTGTAGCCTGTAGGCTAGGAGCTTCCGACCTTTCCCCACTCTCAAACTCTGTGTTTAGCCACATCAGTTGCCACTCTGCTTTCTTGTTCAGCAATACATTTAACTGAAATTTCAGGCCTGTGATCCGAGCTAAAGGCGGAGAATTAGAAAGAGTTCTTAGAGGATGCTTTAAACTGATGTTCCAGCTTAGTAATTGAGTTCTGCAAGTCTTGTATCTGTTTTTTCCGCTCTCTATTTTTAGCGGCGGCGTACGAGATAATTCTTCCTCGAAGAACTGCCTTAAATGCTTCCTAAACAGTGGTTGGGCTCATCTCTCCCGGGGTGTTAACCGAGAAATAGTATTGTGCCTCTAGGGCTGCTGGGAGTGGATATTCACCACTTACAGCTGGTGCAAAATGTGGCAGCTAAGTTGTTGACTGGAAGCCTGAGGTCCAACCATATAACACCCGTGCTTCGCGAATTGTACTGGCTGCCTGTACAATCGCGGATCACTTTCAAGGTCATGTTGATGACCTATAAAGCCCTACATGGTTTGGGACCCTGCTACCTGAATGAACTCCTGACTTCTTACTGTCCTTCCACTCCCTCCGATCCTCTGGTGAGGATTGCTAGAATTTCCAGGGTAACCTAAAAACATCCGGTGGAAGAACATTTGCCTTTATAGGCTCCCACCCTATGGAATGCTCTACCTTGCCAGATACATAATAGCCTGACTGTGGAGAACTTTAAAAAGCTCTAAAGACCTTCCTTTTAATCAAGCATTTTAGTGACATAAATTATGTTAAATTTTATCTTGAATATAATGTTATTTACAATTGTGGTTCTAATATTATGCGTAGGATTTTGTAAAGGCACCTGAGCTTGGTAAGGGCGCCTTATAGAAATAAACATTTACTTTACTTACTCTCTTTTAATATAGTATCTAAAAGCCTCATCCTGGAGTAAGGTTGGGTTGCAGCTCCATCTCGTGGAGGAAGGGCTTTGTCCTGGCGGGGAGAAGGTGATCGAGACCGGGGCATGATCCGAAATAATTATGTTCCCTATGTCTGCTTCTCCTATCCCTGACAGAGCTATGTTGTTGGCCATCCAAAAATCTAAACATCTATAGGGGCCATGTACTGCAGAGTAAAATGTATAATCTCTCCCTTTTGGGTAATTCATCCTCCAGGGATCCACTAAGGCCCATTCTGTGGTCAAATCATTTAGGGCTGCCCAGGCTTTGGGATGGGTTTGTGGGGTGGGGAGGGATTTATCCAGGAATATATCCCTAACCAGGTTATGGTCCCCTCCTATGAGAATGAGCAAGTCCGCCTCTCCCTCTGCTAATTCTGTGAGGGCCTGGCTGAGCTCTGCATAAATTTCCCCTTTGTCAGAGTTGTGCCCATACACATTGGCTGTGATGATTTTCCCACCTGGATAAGACAGTTTGGTAGCTATTTATCTCCTCTGTGAGTTAGACCGGTAGGTCTCAACTGCCCATGGTCCCCTCTTATTTAGGAGGATGGTCACTCCTTTGGACTTTGTAGTGGCACAGCTAGCCAGAACTGTCCCCACTCATAGTTTCTTTAACCAACTTACCGTACGGCTTGTGAGGTGTATCTCCTGGAGTAGGGCTATATCTGTCCCCAAGGTGCGCAGATATTGCAGAACCTTAGTTCTTTTAGTTGGGTGGTTCAGGCCCTTGACATTCCAGGAGGCGCACTTCCAGTCTCCTGGCACATTAAGGCAAGATGCCATCAATGTTCACTACCACCAGAAAGAAGAAGAAAAACAGGGGTACTCACCCTCCAAGCAGGGATACAGGACAGAGTTAATAAAGAAACAGTAGCTGCTACCACTGCTTCAGATTAGGGCAAACATGTCTGTACACCTCCGTCAGCAGAGTAGGAGTGAGAGTAATATAGAGAAGGAAGGAGATCCCAGCAGAAGGTCAAGCCTAACAGGTCTCTAATCCTCTGAAGGGCTTAAGTCGTGGAACGTATAAACCTGCTCGTCAGATTTGGACTGCTGCAACGTATTCTGCTTAGTCAGCGTAGGCTATCTAGAGAGAAAAATACAAATGTCCTTATTTACCTAAACTAAATTAACCACTTTACAGTACAAACACTTATCTACTAACAGATACTAATACCTGCACCCCAAATAAGTGCAGCACAATTTAATGATGCTAACGTACTTGTGCGAAAGAGCTAGGTGAGCTCTGTGCCACACTGTGTCTAGCAGCACGTATAGGGAATGAGTCAGTACTACCAGAGGCATGCCATTCCCATCTGGCCCATGACGTCAATACGCTGTTATCAAGGGCTCCTGCCTCCTTATAGAGGCATACTTTAACTGACTGGAAGGGAAGGGGAAGGGCAGAGGGAGGATGAAAGGGGTTTCCTTATCTCCATCCATATAGTACAGGATTCTAGTAAAGTAGGCTTGTCTGGGTTTGCCCACCCAACACCTATCATAGCGGGGGGTTACTTGATCGTTGTCTGGGGTCTTAGATATATTGGAAGGCCCTTGAGCTGACCATGGAGATCATAATTCTCAAAACTGATCCTTAGCTCTGGGATAACTTATATAGACGTTGGCACTCTCTTGGGACTGGAAAGAAACGTGGGTCAATAACAATACAGTGCCCTAGAATGACCAGCATAAAGGAGGGTGGACTAGAAAGGTACCCTTATTGAAGTGCACTAGCCTCAATAATTATACAGTGCTTGGCTAGCAAAACTGTCCAAATGATCAGCTATTAGTCCCAGATGGCACATCTCCACTGGATCCGTTAGAAGCTCCCAATGCTTCTGCGAATATTTTAAAGTCCAGGCCACAAAATTCCATTTCTGCTGCTATTTTAGCTTCTTCCTCCTCGACCTTGGTAACCCAGTCTCAGGGGTTATCACTATCCATCAGGTCTTCATCTGCCATTTCTGGACTGTGCTGGTCATACATCTGTGCTGCCTGTGCCTGGGAGAGCTTAACAGGGGCGAAAAGAGCTGTTTGAAACCTTCTGTTGAGTGGGGCTTGATCTTTGTCAGCTTCTAACTACGGCTGAGCGGGTCAATTCATCTGTTGTGTCCTGTTGCTTGGGCTGTATTGTAGGGGACCTTCTAACTTTCTGCTGGTTGGGGGTCTGAGTTTCAGTATTACCCCCTGAGACACTCGTGAGGCTTGACCATTTTCGGCTGGGCCGGGGGACTGGTTCTTGAGGACCTGACCGTTTATAATTCATCCCTGGTGAGCATTTCCCTCTGTCCGTGGTTTCCTTGAGCATTTGGTCCCCAGGAGCCCAGACATGTCTGGGAGAAGTAGTTTGAGGAGCTAAATTAGGCCACTTCTGCGAAATCCAGGCCTTGGCATCTCTTGGGGACTCCGCTAGGAAGGCCTTACCATTTTTTGTAGATTTGGAGAGTGGTGAGTTTCTAAAATCTATACTGGAAGGCATTAGCTTGTAAAACCTTTTTAATTGGCCCAATTCTCTTCTCCTCTAAACTTCTGCAGAAAATCTCTATATAATGAGATTGTGGCTCCTTTCAGGTGAGGTCCTCCATATCCCTGGTTGCCTGCAGGAGCTTCTCTTTGATGGAATACTTTAAAATATATGCCACAATTGTTCTTGGTGTTTTAGAATCAGCTCTGCCCAGAATCCTGTTCACCCTTTCCACTCCAATTGGATCTTTCCACCTATCTCCCAATAGTTGAGGTATCCACTCGTTCAGAAAATGCTCCATGTTAGGGCCTTCTATTCCCTCTGGGACTCCCAATATGCACACATTATTCCTGCAACTTCTGTTTTCCTAGTCTTCAGCATGGTACCAGAGCCAAGACAGCTTCATTTCATGCTCTCTCAAATGCTGTAATATGGTCAGATGCTGCTGCTTAAGTCCTCCGTTAAGCTGTCCAGCACGCGTTTTGTCTGTCCTCAAGTCTGCGGACATCTTCTACATTCTTGGCCTATGAATTCCAATATTATCTACTTTAGTGACTACAGCTTCTAACATCTTGGTTATATTTGTAAGAGCTTCACTGAGTTGCACATTGTTAGGAGGCACTGGTGCCTGTACAGCCGCACCCCTCGGTAATGATCCTCCAAGCCTGCCATCGGGAGCAAAAAACAGACAGGTAGCTGGCAGTGAGAGCAGTTTCAGCCTTCCCCGGTCTCCGTTCAGAAATTGCAGTATGCCGCTCAATGCAACCTGCTCGCTTTCAACGGGCACTAAGAGACATCGTCGATCAGCAGAGTAATGTGGATAGGTACCAAGCTATTTAAGCTATTAGTTGCCCAGGCTCCTACGGCCTATACGCACAGATCAGTTCCTTGGATAACCATCTCGGCATCACTCTTCTTTCCCCAAAACTCCACACATGGAATGGCGACATTAAGGGAGGGAATTCCAGTGGTTATATTTAGCAGTAAACCCGGCATGATACCGTATTTTAACCCAGTTTTTTGTCAGACGCGAATGGAGCTTGCACTTTACACCGCCATTACTATTGGTTCCCGCCCCCCCACCCCATCTCTCTCTGATCTTGATAATCTCATCTTTACAGATTTTTTCCCTTATGTACCTGAAGAAATCTTTTTCCCCTTATCTGATCCTCTGTGCCAGCCATAGCTTCATTGAAGCCTTGGCTGACTTGACTACTCTACTTACTTCTGGATTTCCTTGAGTACTCCTCCCTGTCCACCTAATATATAGATCTTTTGTACCTGCTGAAGACAGACCTCTTCCCCTCACTTTTTCTATTACCTCCTTGCATATCCAGTTCGGCCTTTGGTCCTGGACTTCTTTCTTTCAGTCTTTACACACATGTTAGTGGCCTCTGCCAGATCCATCTTGATAATTGACCACTTCTGGTCAGCATCAATGTCTGGGTGGATCTTAGCAAGATGCCCCTCTAGTATGTCTCTTATCCTACCAAAGTCCGCTCTTCTGAAGTTCAACACATTTTTCTTGGTCCTGACTGCCTCCTTACCTAAATTGAGGAAGACCCACGCTGTGCGGTGGTCGCTTCCTGCTAGTGGGTCCTCCACCCGTATGTCCTGGGCATGCTCCCCATCTGTCAACACAAGGTCCAGTATGTTATCTTCCCCAATTGGCTCCTTTATGCTTTGCACCAAGAAGCTGTCCTGTCCTGGAAGGCCACCAGGGGGACCTGTTTCCTAGCACTTAACATAGCCGGGTGCTCCAGTCAATCCCCAGCAGATTGAAATCCCACAGTATAACAGTATTGCCCTTACCACTGAGCCTTCTAATTTGCTCCCCCAACTCCCTATTTTCTCATTCTGAGAGGGTGGTCTATGCAGTACCCACAATCTAACCTTCCTTCTCTTTGAGTTTTGGAGCTGTACCCATAAGGCTTCAACCCTACACTCCTCCCCTCCTCTCCCCTGTTGCATAAAATCTCTTCCCTTCCAGAAATAGCCAGCCCACCTTCCCTTCTCTCTGTCCCTTTGGTGCAACTTGCAACCATGGATAATGAGGTCCCAGTTCTGGTACTGGGTGGCCCAAGTTTGATGGCTGCTACAGTATGTCTACCTGTCCTTCCGCCATCCGTGCCTGCAGCTTTCCTATCTCATTTCCCAGACTCCTTGCATACAAGGATGCACGCCCTCAGCATGATCCCTGTCACCCTTTCCCCTTCCCACTCCTCTACCATCTCCCCTTTTTAAATCACCCTCCTGACTAGTTGAGGGGGAGGCCTTTTGGACTGCCTCCCCTGGTGGCTTTGTTTAAAGCACACACTTTTGCCTCCCCTTCCTTAGTTTAAAATGGTTTTAACTTCAATTACACATGGCAAGAAAAGGATGTGAGAGGCAACATTTACTAAAACCAGACTCCCTTGAAATTGTTACTGACAAAATAGGCTTAAAACATGTCACCCTCTTGTTTACAGAACACTAAAATCCCCAAACCTACATGACAGGAACAGTGGCTTGCTATGAGGTGTCACACAACTGATCTAAAGCTTTATTTAAAAGTATTTATGAAATACCAGGACACCAGCACTGTTCAGTGAAATGCCTCGAGAAATACCTCTGTAAGTTGTCCCAAACCCACCCTGCCTCTGCCTGCACCCCCACAGAAAACCTCAGGCTCATCTGGACTCTGACAAATCTGGTACTCCTAGTACCCATGGGGAGTAAACTATCTATCATCTATGCTTCCAGAAATCTCAAAACTTGCAGGCCTACAGACAACTTTTAGAAACCATAGCCTGAGAGCTACAGTTGTCCAACTGCTTTTTGATGCGGGGGCGGCAAGCCAAGTGAAATAATGTCGGTAACGGGCATAAGTCAGAATCCTCTTTAAGAAGCTACTGGAATCCAGTACTCACACAACACCAGCACTGGAGCATAATTCTCACTGGTATAAATGAACTCCAGTAAACCCAACCAATCAAACCTCCCGGAAGTTGCACAAGTACTGAAGCCCATCCTAGAACTGGTGACAAAAGAAACACAAGCAGCTCCACAGAAGAAACGTGAGACTACACTGAAGCAAGCAGCAAAAACAACATCAGCAGAAACTACAAGCAATGCCAGTAAACAATAATTCAAAGCAACTCTATGTTGTATTTAACATTTATATATATATATATATATATATATACATTAGACCAAAAACACAAATGAATCAACAGTTGAAATGTTTGTTGGAACTGCATCTTCAGTTAGAAAGTTAATAAAAACTGTTCACACCTGTTGGAAAAAATTAAAAACTATTCAAAAATCAATATTTCATTTACAGTTTACAATACAGTTACAGTTTACTGCTAAAAAACATTGTTTAATTCTGAGTAAGGGACTACTTTGCCTAAATTTCAAGTGTATTTTAAATGTTAAAACGCTTTTCTTCATTAAATTTCAAGTTTAAAATACAAAACCATCTCTGCCAATTATTTAATTATAATGAAGTATTGTATAATAGCAGTAATGCACTCCAAGGTGTGGGTCATGCTGGGATAATGTCACTTCTGGGGTGTTGGACGCATTCAGCCTTTGGACTCATGCCCAATCACCCCATATGTGACGTGATCCCAGCATGACACACACCCCATATTGCATTATTGCTTATTGTACACCTACATTTTGAAGTATGTAACAGGTCTCAGAGTATGCTTTTTTCTGTTCTTCCATTCCTGCTCAAACACTTTGAAAAAATAATTTGATCGTTTCCTCACATCAGTGCTTTTTCCTCTTGTGACACTCACAGTATTTCTTCTTTAATATTAAAATGAAAAAACTTGGTAATAATGGGTCATGGCCTTTGTCCTAGCTTTTGCTTCATAGCCAGAGATCTATGGGCTATTTCTATTTCCAGTGGCTATGGCCATTGGAAAGTGAATAAAGTTGGAATAAAAGAGTGTAAAAAAAACAATCATGTTTCTTTCATCTATGCCCTCTGGTACACCTACAAATCTTGAATTATTTCTTCTACACCCACATTCAAGGTCATCACCTCAGAAATATTTTGAATATGGGCTTCTTCCAGCATCCATATCTTTGTCATTGCCTCATCAGGACAAGCCGATCTTTTCTCAAAACTGATTATCCGTTTAGATATTTCTTAAATGTTTTCCTTTCCTTAATAGCATTTGTTCTAAGTTCAGTTACAGTATGTCATCCTAATAGTAATGAGTAGGCCTTTGTTTCAATGTTCAGTTCACATGAAACTGAGTTTAACAATTCAGAAGCCATCACCCCATAATGACTAGCACTTAATGCCTCTGTCAGCTTGTTGGTGCTTGGTAACATTTTCATTATGACATCTTTTAAGAAATTCAAATCCCAGGATTTGGACTTAGTGCTGAGGGATGCTGGGCCATGAACTAGTCCTCACTCTACCAACTCAAAGATGTCTCCGTGGTGGTGACACTTTTTTCGGAAGCTCTTCACAACCTTCTGGACAAATCAATCCTCCTGGTGGTGATAGGGAAGTCTAATACTTCCCTATCACCTCCAGGAGGATTAAAGGTGCTATCACCTGTTGGCTATCAAATGAACTTCTGGCCCAAATGAAAATAAGGGACAAAAGTTGGCAAGCTGTCAAGGCATCTCCTCTCTTCAATTAAGGAATGCATACAGGCAACTTTGTAACTCCTACAAGCAGGCTGAGAAGTAATTCAAATATAAATACTACACGACCTACAAAATGAGTCTCTAGGCATCTCCCACAGTTTTGGGCCTCAATTAACACCCTCCTCAACCCAAATTTCTGGGTCTCAATTAACACCCTCCTCAAACCAAATTCAAACAAACAAATAACAGAACTACCTCCCCTCTGGTCCCATTACTGACCCAGGCAAGATTGCTGATACCCTCAATAGAATGTTCACCAACCTTACACCCTACACCAGCAAACTCCCTCCACAGCCTCCCTCTATCCAGAAAAATCAGCCATGCTGCTGATAGACATCAAGCCCTGTCTTTTATTTCAGAGCCATCAATCATAGGGTCACTGACAAACTCCTAAAGATGCTACCCGCCAGGAGTAGCCCAGGTAGTAACTGTCTGTATCCCACCTTTCTGAAATTCCTCTCCCCTGCACTTGTAAAGCCACTGACCCACGTATTTAACCTTGCCCTCTCATCATCTACTATGCCTGACTCATGGAAGCATGTGCACGGGATGCCTATTTTCAAATCTGACAGTCCCACTGCCCCGAATACTACCATCCCACTCTCCTCCTCCGCATCTGAGCAAACTATTAGAAAAATCATTCACCACCAGCTATCTGAGCATCAAGATAAGTACAACCTCCTGAGCCCCCTCCAACATGGCTTACGCAACCATCACAGCACCTCTTCAGCCTTGGCCCTTTTCTCCAACCATGTCCTTAGAAACATGGACATAGGTATGGCTGCAGGTGCAGAGTGTGGGGACTTATCATAGGTCTTTGACCTTGTTGACCACCCCCTTCTCCAATTTGCTGTGGTAAACCAAGGCAGCTTCCCAGATGCCACCAATTAGTTTAGCAACTACTTCGCTAACAGATACCAGTCTGTTCTGAAAGGCAAATATAACTCTGCTGCATTGCCCGTTTATACTGGTGTCCCCCAGGTCTCCATACTGGGGCCTCTATTATTCTTGCTATTCATAAATTATCTTCCCACAGAAAGCATAAACTGTAATGCTCTCCTCTTCTCTAAGCTGATGACCTCATCTACCATAGCGCCAAGTCCCTCAAATCTATATCTTCTACACTCACTGCAAACTATGGATCAGCTCAACAAGGAGGCGGTGGTTCACCCCCTCTTGAAAAAACCTTCTATTGACCCTGTCTTGCAAATTACAGGCCTGTGTCTAACCTGCACTTTGTGGGTAAGGTTACTGAGAAGGCAGTTCTGTTGCAGCTCGAGGAGCATCCGACCACCCTCAATATCTACAATCCTCTCAGTCTAGTTTCAGGAATAGGCATGGTACTAAGACCATGCTGTTTGGTTATAGTGATCGCCTGATGGCAAGAGATCAGCAGAGGAGCTGGTCCCTCTTGGTTCTCCTTGATCTCTCTATGGCGTTTGACACTGTGGACCATGGGGTATTGCTGGAGCACCTGCAGTTACTCTGTGGAATGTCTGGTACAGTCCTCAGATGGTTTTATTATTTCCTCAATGGTAGGATGCAGAGAGTAGAGTTGGAATTTTCTTCTTGGCTCCTCTTTCCCTGCCATATGGAATACCATGAGGATTTCTGCTTTCCTGAATTTTATTTACAGTGTACATGCTGCCACTGGGGAACATTATTAGGTGGTGCAGGTTGAGTTTTCATTGCTATGCAGATGATACTCGACTGTACATGTCCTTTGTGCCTGAACAGAGTGATGCAATTTTGGTATTTAATAACTGCCTCTCTGAGATTCAGGACTAGATGAGTGCAGACTGGCTTAAGCTGAGTCCGGATAAGACTGAGATGTTGGTGGTGGACCCAGTTCATTGGGTGGAGGGGTTATTGGTGGGGCAGCCATCTGGGCTTTGGCTAAGTGGCAATCAACTGATGATCTCTGACCAGGTGTGGAATCTGGGCGTTATGCTTGATAGTGAACTGACACTGAAGTCTCAGGTGTCAGCCATTGTCAAAACCTCATTTTACCATCTGAGGAACATCACCTGGATAAAACACCTGGTTCAACCTGATGACCTTCTGACATTGGTTCATGCCTTTGTGACCTTGTACCTTGATTACTGCCATGCCCTATGCCTAGGGCTACCAGAGGTGACCTCTGCTCATTGCAGTTGGTGCAGAATGCAGTTGCCAGGTTGTTGACTGGCTTATCAAGATCTTGCTACATCACACCTGTGCTCTGTGGTCTACACTGACTGCCAGTGTGATGGAGCTCCTGTGAATTTGGGTTACTGACCTATAAGGCCCTACATGGACTGGGACTCGGTACGTGCAAGATCTCCTTGCCCCTATTGCCCCTTCATCCTCTCTACTCCACCATAGAGGGATTGCTAGAAATTCCCAAGGTCCATTTAACAACTTCATGATCTAGATCATTTGCTTTTGCTGAACTGACCATGTGGAACTCTCTACCTCATCAGATTAAGGGTGCCCATCTGTTGAGGCCTTTAAATCTTCCTTAAAAGCATATTTATTTGATCAAGCATTCTCAGATATTTAAAAGCCTGCTGAAATATGATTAATTTATGTATTAATTCTGTAGTACTGATGTTTTTTGTTTCTGTGTACAATGCTATGATCTTACTGGAATAGCATTTTATAAATAAATAAAGATTGAGACTGAGACTAAACTATAGAACACTATACAAATTCACATACGTCAACACCTTGTTGCTCACACTTTCTGGTATAAATACCAGTCATATTTACTTCAATCCTCTGTCTGCTCTTGTCCCTGACCTCTACCTACACTCATAATGCTACTCTCAGGAATGGTATTGCATCTGTGTTGTATTCTGTATTGCTTTGTAGAGTATTCTAAACTGGATTGCACTATGCATTTTTAATGTATTCCCTGTTTATTATGTATATGCTTGTGTGAGCCCAAGCTGCTTTGTAAAGGTCTTTATGTCTTTTATATTCCTGGATTGTGCCTGATAATAGGGAGGAGTGCAAAAGAAAGATGGGGACTGACAGGCGACACATAAAAAAGAAGGTGGCTGCCATCAGAGTATCCCGCAATAGGACCGGTGTGGACCCAGGAGCCGCCCCCATCCTCGCAGCAGGGGAGGAGATGGTGGCAGTAACCATCAACCAGGCAGCCATTGAGGACATCCCAGGAGGTGGGTCTCAGATGAGTAGCAGCCCATCACAGCACTGTGAGTCACCGTGTGCCATAGGGGGTTTGGGGGCTGGGCTGGGGGGGAGTGAGGCAGCTGCATGGTGGCATGCTGGCATGTGTGCATCTGTGCCGTGAGCCCCATGCATGTCCTGTGGGCTGTGGTGCATGCTGCACAGGATGCCACCGTGCATGCCTGGAACCTCCTGTGTGCATTGCTCAGGGTGTGTGGACACTGGACAACAGCCATGTCCCTGGTCTCAGGGTGTGCAGCCTGACTGGCTGGCCTGGCACCATGGTAGTACATGGCTGGTGGACACAGGGCATAGCATGGTCCACAAGGGTGTGGGTGAATGCATGGTGTGCATTGGGCAGAGCAGCTGACAGCGGTGTGCAGCCATGGCATGTTGCCCGGCATGTGGTGGTGCATCATGTGCTGTGGCCCCCACGTACATCCAGCCATGCATGTGCCACATGTATGGCATGCACAGCCCACAGTGTGGCACAGCAGGCATGCCCTGTCCCATGGCGGCCATGTGTGTGCGCGTATGCCCCCCGAGTTATGGCATGATGTGCACACTGCTGTCCTATTCATGTGCTCCACAGTTGTGTTTCAGCACCATTGTGCCTCAGGGGTGGGTTGCAGGATGCACCTGCTAATGCTGGACCCGCTGAGGATGAGCCATCAACATCTTCTGGCATCAGGACCATGGACCACCAGCAACTTGGCAGTGAGGGGGCTGCTAGCCTTCCTAGGTCTGGGCAATGATGACAACTATCAGACCTACTACTCATGGAGGACCTGCCTGTATTCGTGCCAGCCATTCAGGAGGAGTGGTGGGTCCGACCGCGGATGATGACCTTGCACTGAGCATGAGTGGCGCGGGACGGTGTTGCCTCCCAGGGTACAATCAAGCACAGTGGTGGCTGTTGCGGTGGTGGTACAGCACTCATGCAGGCACCCCTGTCTATGGCACCATGGTGGTGGGTGGCATTGCATTGCCACTGAGGCAGGCCATGATGGGACAGATGCCATGGACACAGGAGGCCATGGGGACAGTGCAGCAGGTGGCAGAACAGTGGCACAGGACAGTGGTGGCCACCTTTCAGCACACCACAGGGTCCACTAACTGGGCACACCCCCAAATACCCCCTGTGCAGACCCCTGTGTGGCGACCCCCTGCAGGGGCTGCTGCCAGGCATGCAATCACTCCCCCAGTGGCTTAGCACTGGCCCCAGGATGAGCATGCCACTGACCAGCTGGACAAGCATGTTGTGCTGCTGTGGGCATCCAAGAAGAACCAGGCAATGCTCAGGG
Source organism: Neoceratodus forsteri (assembly GCA_016271365.2). Classification (NCBI taxonomy): domain Eukaryota; kingdom Metazoa; phylum Chordata; order Ceratodontiformes; family Ceratodontidae; genus Neoceratodus; species Neoceratodus forsteri. Next base: position 648,590,456 of record CM057450.1, on the reverse strand, counting down.
TAGAGTTGCATGCACTGTGTGTGCAGCTATGCCAGCAGTCCAAGTGTGTGAACACTGGACGCACACAGCTGCTGGGTGAGGTCCAGCAGCTGCAGAAGGCCATGATCACCTCACTGGACCCCATCACTGGTGCCATCACTGCTGGACTTGCATCACTGGCATCCAGTGGGCATGGCAGGGTGCATAGGACTCCCCATAGTGCAGTGCCACTCAATGGACCTGTCATACGAACATATGAAATTTACCAGCAGATAAAGGCCTAGAGGTCTATCAAGTCTGCTTGAATGTGCAGCTAGCACCCCCTTATTCTGCAGCTGCCCCTCCGGACGTGCCCATCCCTGACACACTTGGTGGGTCTCTGTTTGATGGCCTGTTCACACTAGCGGGGACGCAGTCATGTTCCCGCACCTCTACCCCAGTGAGTGTGTTGAGTACACCTCCTGTGGCTGGTGAGCAGCCTGTGGCTGCTGCATGGGCAGGGCATGGCTGCCCATGTGGCCATAGTGGCCGTGCTTCCACCCAGAAGTCCTGCTGGTTGTGCTGTCTCATCATGCTGCCCAGTGCAGTGGCCTTGTGCATGGTCCTCTGTGCACACCCATGTGTGTGTGATGGCATGGCTCAGTGGCATGCAGCGTGGCCCTCACTGTGTGCGTGTTGTGCTGCAGGGTCCTATGGCATGGGCGTGATTATGGCAGCACTGTGCCAAACTTGCCAGTGTGCCAGTGCCATCTGTCTGATCCATTCCACTGCCTGCAGCCCGCATTTGTGCACGGCCTGCCACCACAGCTGCTGCCTCCGGTCATGCCATCTGCACAGCATACCATGGGCTGCTGTATGTCTATGTGCTATTGCTTCCTGTGCCCATCTGGTTCAGCTGGCTGCTGTCCAGCTCCATGCCAGCATGTGTGCATGCATGAGTCCATATGTGTGTGTGCCATGCAGTGTGTGTGGCCGTGTGTTGGTGCTGTCCCTGTGCTGGCTGTATGTTTGCCGGTGGCTCTGCATGCCTCCCTGTATGGTCATGCACCTCCGTGTGTGTGTGTGTGTTTTCTATGCCTGCATGGCTGTCATGGCTCCTACTCCCCTGTGGCTCCCAAATTGCTCCTGTAAGATGGTTAACCTGTGTGTCTTGGCCCTTGCGGAAATCCGTGCATCCCTCTGTGGCAAGGTTGGCTGCTCCAACCCCTCCAAGCCATCATCTCCATCATCATCAATGCTGTCACTCTCATCCTCCTGAATGGCTATCCCTCGGTCAATGGAAATGCTGTGTAACATGCAGTAGGCTAGGAATAGTCCACAGGTTTTCACAGGGCTATATTGTAGGACACTACTGGACCTGTCTAGGCAATGGAACTGCATCTTAAGCATGCCAAAGACTTGCTCAGTGATGTTGCATGTCACAATGTAAGCATCATTGTACCATGCTTTTGACTGGGTTGGCTGGGTGCTGGATGGGGGTGTGCAGCCAGGGTCATAGAGGGTATGCACTGTCTCCTGTGTGGATAAGGTGGTACAGGTTAGCATGTTGCCATGTTGGTCACCCCCCTCCCATGCCCCTTTGACCATGCATTTGGTGACTATTGCATGTGGCCTGGGCTCCCATCCCATGCACAGCCTCCCGACTCCCCATCCTGGCCCATACTGACCTACCAGGTGGCCGTGGGAGCTCCCCATGCTCAAATAATAATAATAAAAGCATCATGTGCACTTCCAGGGTGTGTGGCGCAGACATTGGTGATGTGCCCCGTGGCATTGCACACCACCTGGCAGTTGACTGATGGGTAGCACTTCCGGTTTACGTATACTGCACCCTCAGGGCCAGGTGGTGCATATATGGCCATGTGGGTGCAGTCTATCACCCCAATCACACCTGGCATGTGTGCCACCCTGTAGAAGCTCTGCATGTTTGCTGTATGCTCTGCCTGTGTGCTTGGGAATTGGATGAACTCCGAAGTGTGTTGAGGAACTGTGTGAGAAGATGGGATGTGGGTGATGCCTGTGGTGGCACCTGTTGGTTTCTGGAAGGTGCCAGTGGTGAGCAGGCACATTGCTGCTGCCAACTTCACTGTTATTGTGTGGCTCCTCCTGGTGGGTGTCTGCAACTCATCATGGCGCAGCTCTCAGAGCTGCCTCAGAATTGCCCCATTTAGTCGGTAGCATCCCATGATCTCAGCATCACCAAAGTCCTCAAATGTGATCCAGGCATGATACTGTTTGTGTGTGGTGTACTGCCGATGGGCTCTTCCTCAGTCATGTTGCTGTTCCTTCTCCCACCCCTCATCACTGCCTCCATCACGAATGGTCCTGCATTCATGTTTATGTTTACACTGTCTCTTGTGTATCTGCTGTATGTGTGTTTGAGCCTGCTTTATTGGGCTGAACTCTGTAGGGTTGCTCCTGACTTGTGCAGTGCTGTCCCACTGAATATGTCATTTTGTGCTGTGTATTCATGGTTCCACCCTTGTATTTGCACCGTGTATATAGCTATTGTGTAGCTGTGCAATGTGATTTGCACTGCACAATTGCATTCACTGAATATGGCTCTGGAGTGCATTTCTGGAGTTACGCATGCTTAACCCTGTTGCACATTGCACAACCCCTCTGAATATCTCCCCATATTATTTTTTATCAGTAGTCATTAAGGTAACAGTGTTACCAATGTAAAACAACTTAATATGAAGATGTGCATTTCCTGTGGATTTATATGAGGTATTTGTAAAGCATATCTAGTGCAAAACAATTGCTTGTTTTTAAATATATTTATATATAATATATAAGTAACTAACATGTAAATTGCACCTAATTGAATGTTTTATGCATAATTTATAGCCAATCACTGAAGAAAGATCTAACTTAATCTTGAAACGTTTGAACTTTAAAGAAATATGGATATGTGAAAATAAAAACTGCACACTTTGTGAAAACAGTGACACTGATTCTACTTCATTTCATTCTGCTTTATGATCTATTGGCTTTTAAGGCCAGTAAAGAAAACTAATTAAAAGTATATCGGGTACCTGGATCTTTTTGGAAGTTTCAGTATAGATTTTGACATTTGAACCAGAGGATGCAATCCATGACATCTAGAAGACAAGAAGTCAACTAAAATAATTTTTCAAGTACCTAGAACTTCACTCAGGACTATAAAGTGTTATCATACAAAGCATAACATTGAGTATACCTGTTCCCAAGGCCCCTAGAATTCTGCGGCCATAGAATTTTGTGCAGAACTTGCAATCTACCACAGAACTTCTGCGGTGCCACAGAATTCACTCTTCTTGGTGATTTTTTTATTAATATTTCTGTTTCTACGTAGAATCTGGTTCCCTTCTCCTCTTTTTATATCCAAACCCCCCATATATTCAGAATGTGATATCATTGCTATAACATCATACATTAGCTAATGAAATGGCTGCATTCTGCAACAGAAATGAACAGTCACTTATCTACCACAGCTCCACTGCCAGAGACAGTGGCACAGCACATCATGCATGGTGATATTTGCTCAATCTGCACTACAGCCTAATACAATTTTCAGTCTTACATTGTTGCACTAGGGCCAACTAAACAAAACCTTGTCAATAGCACAGACCTGTTAAGTCCATACCTCACTTTGTACAAACCTGTTTGTGCCTTTAAGGTATAGAGACGCTATCTGAAATGAATAACTGGTAAAATGAATTTAACTGTCTAAATTTTAAGAAAAATAAAGTAATTATGCCCAGAAAAGTGAAATATAGTAATGTGTAGACCAGCTGAAAGAATAGACCTGTTAAATAAATAATTGCATTGTACACATTTTTGCCAGGGTTATCGATTACATATTGCCATTGGTTGATAGAATCACCTAAAAGTTACTGAGAAATGTTGTGTGCAAGGACAGCTGTTGGGCCAGAGAGTAGCATGCTGTGTTTACATCCCGGCAACTCAGGTTCAGAGATTAGCTTTGGGAGCTGGCTGGGCGGCACAAGGATTGGTGGAACACATCGCTGCTCGGAGCCTGGGAAGGTGTGGTGCAGTGTTCTGTCACATGGTGGACACATTGTGATGGGCCGGAGAACTGTATCTCACAATTGGTTCACATGCATGGCATGGCCTGATGGTGTTACGCAGTGTGTCAGGGAAAGCAGGTTGACATGAAAAATGAGTTTTGCAATAACTCCTCTATTCTGTTTCCAATGGGACCTGTATGAATAAGGATGCAAGTTCATGGAAATTAAAAAAAAAAATATATATATATATATATATATATATATACACACACACACACACACACACACACACACACACATACAGTATTTCTGTCTCTCTCACCACACACACACACACACACACACACACACACACCTTTTGTATGTATGTTACAGATTGCATATAAATATATAAGTGATACACAGTGGAAACCTCATGAGTGGTGTAGAAACCATATACAAATATATAAGTGATAGACAGTGGAAACCTCATTAGTGGGATAGATAGCATGCATATAGAAATACCTTATCTATCACATAAGACCCCTCTGCATATGTCATTTATGCAACAGGCTAGGACCTTAAGGGAGAGACATTTGTTTTGCTTTTTTAGGCACAACATTATTTTTAGAAGTCTGTTATTTTTTGAACTAGTGTTACTGTGCTTTCCACCATCCTGATTGCTATAACCACTGCCATGAAAGTGAAGTCAGGATGACAGGCTGACACTGTTATGTGGTAGTTTGTTAGTGCCGCACAACTTCCTCAGAAATTACAAACCGCCACAGCAGAAGTTCTGCGGCAAATGGTTGTCTTGCCACAGAACTTGGTCCCACTGTGCTGCAGAAAAGTAGGGGCCCTGCCTGTTCCTGTCTAGTGTCTGTTTTATCTGATAGGTAAGATCTGTACCATCCTGTCTTCTGGGTGTTATAATGGCTAATGTTTCGGAGCTAGACAAATTAATTGGGATCAGTCCTAATACAGTATATTTAATGACAACGCTGTGGCTAGGGTCACTACCCTGGTAACAAGTGCCAGAAACATAGATAATCCAAAACATGAGTAGATCTGAGGCACATAAATTAGAAAATTTTAAAACAGCGGGACATATGCCTATATTGGCATGCTGTCACACTTACAGCACATGTGAAACAAAAAAGAATAGCTCGAGGCCTAAGGGTTTTGGTAGAACCAAATTTAGGTTTTGCACCAGAGGGTTTCCAAGAAAAGTGCAATGGTATATGATTCAAGTGTTCATTTGACTTTATGCTATTACTGATAGAAATTTTAGTAAATGACCTAAAGAAAAAATTGAAATAAAGCGAAGATTTAGAAACCCAGTTAAGAGGAACAATGGAAACTAATGATGAAAACATATATTAGCCTAAACAGAAAAATTCTGGCTGAGTATGGTGAGAGTTGGAAACAACAAAAGTAAATACATTTTGAAGAGACATAAATGATTACCAGGATGGAAAAATGTATAATTGGGAAAAAATGTCTTTCAACTGAAGAAATTTATAATTTACAAGAGTCAGATCAAAACTTATATTATAGTGATTCTGACCCTACCTATGAAACTAGTGAAATAACACATTATCAACCATACCAAAGAGATGGACGGGCAGACAAAGTTTTAAACTGGCACAAGGTCAGAATAGTGCCACTGTAAACAGCACGGTCAAGAACCATGCTGGTTAAAATGCTGCCACTTTATGTTTTGTGGGGGACTCTGCCCACCCACAGTCCCTAGTAGTCCCCACACAATCAGGACTAATAGAGCCTAACTTCATCTGGAGCAGATCACGGGGCAGGAAGAAAATTGTAGAGCTATGGAATACTGTTTCCATCACCCCTTGTAAAAAAAGTTAAGCCCCGATAAAGGCAAAATTTAGGGAGACCAGGATTAGACCCCTGATCTTCACTACCACCTTGCTAATGTGCTCTATGCCTCAGCCCTCCACACCATGGGGACAGCTTGGCCAGTGTCTAGAATTCTGCTGCCTTGTCCTGTGGCAGCACCATGGACAGTGACCTGGGAGCACTTATTGCAAGTGCTGTCAATCCCCTCTTGCTGTTCATGGCTAGGCTATTCAGACTACCGCTCTCTTGATGTACGCTATTCTGTCTGGATATAATTTAGACCACCTCAGAGAATTTACTATAATGGACGTTAGACTTCTACATTTCAAAAGAGATTTTGAAAGGCATTTTCGGAAAGGAGTCAGAGGAGGAGGTACCTTTTCCACAGACAACGAGGAGGAAACCCCACCATATCAAATCAAGGAATGACAGGAGACAATATGACTATATAGCAGAACATTTATTTATTTATGTATTTATTTGATACTTTAGATTACAATATGTTTGAGCTTATAGCTCCTTTACAAAGGTTCTATGTCAAAAGACAAGCTATAAACAGACAACACATTATTTGATTATTAAGGTACAACAAAAGAGAAAAAAGCTACCTAATACAAATTTACGATTTTAAATAAACAATTATTTTAAGAAGCAGTACTCAGCGTTGTCTTGAGAAAATGTTGAGACTGTCTCCATACCTTATTAGCAGAGGAGCATCATGGTTATACAGATAGGAGGAGGAGGCAGTGGTTATCAGGAGGAAGAGGAATAGTGGGTACATGGTGCAGAAGTAGTCAGTAGTGGGTCAGCAATATACAGGATAGGTGGGGATGCTAGATAGTGCTATAGGTGGTAGATGGGATGGGAAAAGAGGCCATAGTAGTAGAGGGGTTAGAGGGTAGGGATAGGGTGCTGTCATGGTAGGGTAGCGGATGAAACCATCTATAGAGTATTGGACCCGTATGGAGTTATTTGAAGCAAACACATTTTTCCACTTGTGTGAGGTGTTTTTTTAAGTTCAGATTTGAAATGGTCAATGTTGTCGGCATTCACTGCTGAGACAGGGAGACCATTTAGCTATTGTGGGGCCCTGTAGGTGAAAGAGCACTGTGTGAGACTAGTCCTTCTAAGGGGTACTCAGTGGACATTGCTGGACACTTTTCTTGTGAGATGTGGGGTGAGCACTGGCTGAAATAGTGCTTGGATTCCAAGGAAGATAGGTTAAGAAGTGCCTTCTTACCCAGTAGGCAAACCTGGTACATAATTCTTTTTTTGAGTGGGAGACACTCAGTTTGGGCATAAAGATTGCACATGTGGGTAAATTTGTCAACATTTAGCACCAATCTGCATGCTTTGTTAAAGATCATCATGATTCTATTTAGTGAGGAGTCAGAGGCTCCGCTGTATACAGCTAGCCCATAGTCGATGACAGATAGGATAGAACTGGTGACAACCACACTCATGGCTTCAGGTGTGTTGGAGTTCTGCTGCCTAAATAATATACCTAGTTTAGCATTAGCAGTTTTAATGATGTTGTCAATATGCGAGTCAATGTAAGAGAGTCATCTAAAGTGAATCATAGGTATTTAAAAGTATTAACCTGTTTGAGGGTTTCACCCTTCCTATTATATGTGTCAAGCTGGCTTGCTTTCCTCTTAGCATGGTGGTTTGAGGACAGCATACTTTTCATTTTTTTGTAGCTGAGAAGTAATTTATTCTAGTGGAACCATTCCTCTAGCTCTTTGATGCCATTTTGTAGCTCATTGGTAAGTGGCCCAAGGTGATTATTGCTAGCGAATACTATGGTATCATCTGCATAAAGCAGGTTATTTGAGGTGCAGAAGTCAGGAAGGGTGTTAGAAATAAGCTAAAAGAAGGGTCCAAGGATGGATCCTGAAGGACTCAAGGACACATTCCTAATGTTGGACAATGTACCATTGATTTTAACTTGCTGAGTTTTATCAGTAAGGTAGCTGCGGAATGAGTTGATGGTTTCAGGGGCCAGCCCAGGTCAAAAGCTTTAGTACGAGAACATGATGATTAACTAGAATTAATTATTTTGTACAGTCAATATATATGAACCCCACCTGTTTGCTGCTATCCAGGGCTGATTAAATATAATTTATGTACTCAGGAAGTGTGCTGGAGGTGCTATGTGCTTTGTGGAAGCCGTATCACTGAAGGCATTGTATATTGTATTTGCTTAGGTACTCTGTTAACTGGTCAGCCACAACCATTTCCAGGGCTTTAGATAGGAGGGAGAGGATAGAGATGAGTTTGTAATTTGAGTTTAAAGCTCATTCACTGAGAGTTTCATTGGCCTGCTGGCCATAGAGAGTGTAAGGCGGAGCTGGTGGCCTGCTTGGGGTCAGGGTGGGTGGAACAGGGTAGTAGGGCACTCTCTGATGGGGTGGGGTGGATGTCCACTAGACAACAGGGATTAATGAAAACAGAATATATATTTTTACATTGTGGCCAGCAATTGCGGTGTTGGAGGGAACTAGACACCATGAATTTAATGAAAATATATAATTATTTATATTATGTATATGGCAATCAGTGTGTGGGGCCACTAGATACCAATTATTAAATGAAAAAAAAAATTATGTTGTGGCTGGTGATCAATGGCAGGAGGTGGGGAACACTAGACACCAGGGATTTAATTATTTACATTGTGGTCCATGATTGGTGGTGGTGGTTGGGGGACCACTAGACAACAGGGTTTTAAAAATAACATATTTTGGGGGTGACCAGTGGTGGTGGTGGTGGGGAGACCACTAGACACCAGATATTAAAAAAGCTATTTTTACGTGAAGTGTGGAATTTCACCCATGAAATTCCACACTTTGCAGTCAATCCCCAGTCTGCAATTGAGCACAATTTGTGAAATATTTCACAGTGCAGATTTTGCTGACTTCCCACATCACTATATACCACTGTTTCAGTATTAACTGGTATTGGACCACTAAGTAGATACATGCAACAAGACAACAAGGGAAAAAAATTTCTTTGGAGTTTAATCTTTCTAACAGAATTTTGACAGATCTGGAAGAATCTTTACTGAATAGGGGACTTGGTTTCTTTATGAGTCAAAAATTAAATGGCTTTGCTCTGAAATTGGATGAGGAAAGATTCTTACGTAAATTAAGAATAAGACAATTTTTAATAATAAAGATCCAGTGCCAGGCACACTTTCAGAAGCAGAAAAGCAAAGAATAGACTCTTAAAAGAATCACAAAAATAAAATCAACCATTTTGCCAGCTGGGTCAATACCAGCTAATATTAAAACATACAATAACTTGATATGTAATGAAGTAGAACAAATCATTAAAACAATGAGCAACAACAAAGAAAATATAATCTTATTTGTTCAGAATATCAAGCCTTAAGATAATTAGAGAAGGATGACTATTACAATTAAAGGAGCACACAAAGGTGGAGGCATAGTTATTATGAATAGAGATAATTACCAAAATGAATGTTATTCTCAATTTGATGACATAAATTACTATGAGGAAGTTAATATGATTCCTTTTGAGAGTAGTAAGTACACAATGGGGCACTAACAACAACAAAATTGAACTGGACGGGGGTAGTCATATCAGATTACTTAAAGGTAGGCAGGCAATGTGAGAAGGCAAGTAAGGAGGGCTAGGGTACCAGTAGAAAACAAGAAGTTGTCACCCCTGTCTACAGACTGTTGGAGAGACCCCATTTGGAGTACTGTGTGCAGTTCTGGAGACCCCCATCTCTGCAAGGATATAGACAGTATGGAGGCAGTCTAGAGGAAGGCAACTAAAATGGTGCAGGGTCTGCACCATAAATCTTATGAATAGAGGCTAAAGAAGTTTAATATATATACCCTCGAGGAAATGATGGAGAAGGAGGACATGATAGAAACTTTTAAATACCTCAAGGGAATCTACAAAGTCCAAGAAGGTAGCATCTTTCAGAAAAAGTGATGCACAACAACAGGGGGGCACAATTTAACGATAGAGGGGGGACAGCTCAGGGGTAATGTGAGGAAGTATTTTTCCATAGAGAGGATGGTGGATGCATGAAATGGCCTCTGTGAGGAGGCTGTGGGATCAAAAATGGTGGGGGAATTCAAGAATGCATGGGACAGACATAAGTGAATTATAGTGGGGTAGGAGGAAGTAGACTGTTGGTTAATTAGGATTTAATTTGTCAGTAGAACTGATAGAAAACTGTTTTATATACTCATTCTCTCATTGTTTAGGGCATTCCAAGTTTTAGAATGACAAGACCATGAATGACAAGGAGTATTTGTGTTCAGGTCCCCTTCCCCCACCACCACCACCACAGTCACCCATACATAGCATTACAACAGTACATTCTGTGCTGATAGGAAACTATATATTCTGTACAATAGGGATGTAGGCTAAAATGTTTTAAGCACAAGAAATAATGGCTAATAGGAAAGTGTAATCTTGGAATGATGGCAGATGAATAGGTGAGGCTATATCGGTAACAGACATTGCCCAGATAAGTTATCATTTTCATGACTGTAATCATACATAGTACTTGCAAAGAGATTATTTCAGTGGTCTTTCTTTAGAAGCCTCCAATGTTTTTGACTGGGCAAACAAGCATGCCTCACAGTGACGTGGGAGCTCATGATGACATCACGTTGCTCGTTCCAACTTGTCTGCCCAGAGAGCTTTTCTCCATAAAGGAGGTGGCAACAGACCCAATAAACATAATGACATTTAGAGAAAGCTGAAAAACATGGTGTTCACATCCACAAGGTAAAACCTCTCTTCATTTATTGATATGAATAAAATGCTTCATAGTAACACAAGTTTTAAAAAGAGTTTTTTGTTTTTATTTCTTTCAGTCTCAAGAAATAATTCAAGGCTGAAGATAAATTAACTACAAGAACAGTAATATATTTTAATTATTTTTCAGAACACATGGTGCAAGTTATAATAGGGTTCAACAAAACAAATTATTTCTAACACTATTCTGTCATGGATTGCAGACTGACTTAAAAAATATTAGAAAAAGCATGACAAAATGCAATTACTTGCAAGGCTGCACAAAATCAACATTACAGAACAAAACAAGTGAGCTATTTTTAACATAATTCATTTTTGCAACATTAGGAAAGTAACATTTACAGCTTTTTTAAGTGAGAATCTGGGAACCAATATATTATGAAGTTCTTTTAGGTTTAGTGGTATCATTTGAAGGTTAGAATAACAGAAATAAATGCTAGTGAGTTAGAAACTGGGTAATAACGAACCACTGTGTTCTGAACTTACTGATTTACCAAGTAAAGTAGCAAAGTAACTGTGCAATGTTTATTTAGCATTCATTGTTTGCAAAACAATTATATTGATATCCAGTCTTGTATTAATGATAATGAACTGAATAATCATTTTGAGTAACTACTGTATATTACTTGTACACTTAAGTCTAAACACTAATTATTATTTTTATTTTATCAGTTCTCATTAAGATAGGTGTTACCAAAGTAAAGAACTTAGTGATATGAAGATTTGCATTCCTGTGTATTTATATAAGGTATTTAGAAGGTAGAAGGCTTTTGCCCAGGTTGGGAGCCCTGGGTTTTGTTCAACATCCCCTGCCCATAGTAAGTTGAGAAAGAACATAAAAAAGAAAAGGTGGCTGGTAGTAGGGGGAGATCTGGGCGTGGTACGAGAGCACCTAAGAGGGTTGTTCAGGATTTCCACAAAGGGGCAACAACATTGGATGATATTTGGTGGAAAGAGGGAAGGGTAGAGGTATATGGAGATGGAAGGCAAATGTAGGTCAGTTAGAGAAGGAGAGGGGGGACTGTGGTGAAAATGGGTGTGGCTAGGTATATGTAGCTAGAATGGGGAAGAAGCTAATGCACTAGGTGGCAGTAGAGGCAAGTTCTATACACTTAGAGTGAGGAGGGGGGGAGGAGGCTACTCAAGGTATTAGCAGTAGCCCTGCTGGAGCAGTAGATGGCAGTACAGGCAAGACAAAGATGAGGGAGAGGCTCAAAGCATCATTAGTATATTCCCTGCTCCTAAACTTATTGGCTGATGTGGCCTAATGGTTAGGGCACCAGATTGTGAGTGAACCATGAAAAGAAGCCATCAAGGGGTTTGATTCCCACAGCCTACACAAGTACTCTGGTGATTTAAATAGTACGTTAAATACTGGGAAGGCAGGGGTAATATTTAAGTACACAAAATGGTGGGTGGAGGAGGAGGAGACAGAAGGAATGAAAGCTCTCTTTCGAAGGGGGAGCAAAAGTGAGCTGATTGGTTCTGGCTTATGATTTAAATATAGCGCCTCCTTTCCTGGTTGGGTGGGTAGAGACTTGCATGTGTAGCCTTGCAAAATGGTGCCTGATGCTGCAGCTAGAGTTCCCACCTGTGAGCGCTGGTGGTCATCCTTGGAGGGGGAGGCAGCTCTGCTTACACCATCCTGAGGGATCCTGTGGACTTCTGGTTACTGAGGTCCTCTGTATTTAGATTTCCTGTTAGATAGTACTTTGTCTTGTGCCAACCAAGTTAATTCCTTAATTTAAAAAATTCACTCAAGATTAGGTCCATTATACAAAGTGAAGAACTGCTTGACCATTAATTCCAGAAAAATCTTAGCTCAAACAATGCTTTTGTCTCTTTTATATTATGGTATACCTATCTATACTGCAGCTAACAAAACCACATTAAGATGGGTAGAAACAACTTTTAATCAGATTTGCAGATATGTAACTTTTTATCCACATTTTATGTATCATTGCATACTATATTATAAGTTAAATTGGTTCTCTTTTGTGTCTAGATGTTCATATGTAAGGCTTCTTGCCTTTTGGAAATTTTATAAAGTTCTCATCCCTTTCATTTTCAGTCCATCATGAGTGCCCAGTCATTGAGTTATGTTGCCAGGTCATCTATTAGCGTGCAAAATCAAAGCTCCCTATACAACACTTCCATAGGGCAACATTGCTTTGTATATAATTCTGTTACTGATTGGACTTCTCTTCCTACTGAGCTTCATCAATCTATGTCTTAAGTTTCACTTGAAAAGGCATTTATTAGGATTATCAACCTGTTACAGTTTTGGTTAGTGTGGTTTGTGTATTTGTATTTATAACTTATTTTGTAACTGTATTTTTGTATGTACTTACTGTACTTATATTGTATTTGCTTGTTTTGTACCTTTTTGTATTTTCTGGGCCCTCCTTGAAAATGGGCATGTGATGCTCTACAGTTCTTACATAATTTACAAATCAAATAAATAAATAAATAAATATTGAGGATAATTGATGGGCATCAGTTAATAACGATGCCTTATTTACTCGAGGCGTTGCCAGGACAGTATTGTAGTCCTGAAGAGCAAAGCTCAAAGAGATTACTGCTGCCATGGCAACCACGACGTGAATTCAGCAGGTTATTAACTAATGCCCATCCATTAGCTTTTATAATGTATGGGCACCAGTTTGTGTAACAACAATTGAATTCACTTTTTGTTGACATGAAACACTCGCCATAAACAGAAACAAAGAAAACAACAAGGCAAAAAATTCCATTGGTTGTGTTGGTCACATGGGTCATGGGAAGAATTGCAATGTGGGTATTGTCACCATGTTGACATCAGGAAGTACACTCAACACTGGTGTGCACTGTAAGCAATACAGGTGCCATGACTTCAGGTAAATAAAAAAAAAAAAAACCATTTTGAGCAACAATGGCACAGAACTAATATTTTACTTGGAGTCAGCAGTTGACGACTTGGAAAACACACTTGCTGTCATTGCAATTGCTACTTTCTGTGAAACCTAACTGTCAAGATAGAATCAATATTTAAAAAGATCACAGAAAGTAGTGATCTGCATTTACAGTACAGAATGTTAGAGTGAACATTCCATTTTGTTATGCCACTGATATGACATAGTGAAGAGGGTATAACAACAATGTGGTGTCATATCGATGGTATGACATTATAATTAATGGTTTGTGTTTTTCCCATAGGAAAAGGTGTGTGTAAATTGCCATTATAAAGGAAAGTTTATAATGGCAATCACGCGCCACCTTCCTATGAGAAAGAACCCCGAGCCAGAGCAGTGTCTCGCACCATTGTAGCCGACTCTCCTTCATCCCACACTACGTAACAAATCACTCACCTCAGGCCAATTAACATTGAAACTCTTCCGGTAACCGTGGCTGTCTTCTCATTCAAGTAATCCAAAAGAAAATCATAAAATCTTTGAAATTCTCGCCCCCCTCCCATCAAAATAACAAGCACTAGTCTATCAGTAAAATATTGATGATCCCTACCAGAATGTCCTCTTTTTTGTTTGTCTTCCACCCTCCCTTTTCAGTTCACCTGATGCACTCACCACAGCACCCAGAACCTCCTAGACAATGAGCATAGCAATGGCTCCCTCAGTTTCAGTTTCAAGTTCAATGTTGTTTTCCAATTAAAACGTTAAAGTTTATAATTTTAAAGCAGGGTTAAAAGAAGATGTAACAGTTCAAACCATTTTTTTGCTTGCAAATAAAAGTTGAACAACATTCCAAAGATAAGACTACCTCGTACTCTTATTGATGATGAGAATACACAGAAGTCCATATTTTATATAATTGTTGAGGTGAAAAACACAAACCAACAATTATTCAAAATAAAAAAAAATGGGTTGGTGTGTAAACTTGAAGTTACACACCCTTGAGGTTTGATGCTATACATAAACCCCTTGGGTGTGTGTAAACTTCTGTCTACACACTCGACCCTATTATTCTATTTGTAAAGCATGTGAATTTAGTTAATAATTAACCTCTCCCATACATTATAAATAAATAAATCCTTTAATGTGCACTCTGGGTGGCTTATGGCACTTATAAAATGGCGTGTTACTTTCTGTGAGTACATGCAAACTATTTTTTATTGCTAATAAAGCCAATTCAAAGTGGGAAAATGAGTTGAAAAATTGGAAAATAGTGTATTTACCCATTAAAATGTCCTATTATTTGCAATGTATTGATTCAGCAAGTGACATAGTTAGCTAATTGGAAATGTTTATTTTTAAATGTGTCTGCTTCTTTGCGCTGAATACCACCCCCCATGCTGGTTTAGATTTTGGGAGAGTGGCACTAATGTGTTTATTGTGTGTGTGTGTGTGTGTGTGTGTATCTGCCTTGTTTGTGATAAGCAGTGTCTGACACAAATGCAGGTCACAAGCGTGTGGTGAGGATCATGGTCTGAGTGGGGGCCGATGCAAAAAGTTGCCATTTTGAGAAAATGTCACCATTTCCTCCCTACATCAGCTGTAAAGTGTACAGAAGGTATGCTGGTAGGTTGGATGTAGTGTTCTTTTTCTGAGAGTGTCTGTTTCATCTGTGGTGAGCAGAGGCTGACGTGATTGCTGAGGATTGCATTTTAGTTGACCAGAAGTAAATGGTAAGGAACGAGGCCAAGTGGCAGTTGATGCAAAGACAGAGGGTTGTTGTCTGAGCAGGGCCTGATATTAGTCCAAGGATACTGGTAACAGGACTAGTTTTTGTCATGATGATGGCTTGAGAGAGTATTTCTCATTTGTTTGGTTTATTTTTTTTTTACTATATTTAAATATTAAATTGAGTGCTTGTCTCCACACCAGGTATATGACCTAGGTTTCTTATCATTCTCCATCCCGTTCCCCATTCTCACTTCTGGTGTCCGTTATGGAGTTGGTGAGCGAGGGGGATGGGGCCTTATTGAGTAAAATATTTATCTGCTAATGGTTATGGTTGAAATGTAGCTGCAGATGCTGTTTTCCTTACAGCAGAATGGAAAGTGCTCATTTAAAAAATGAAAGTGAAATAATTTTTTCAAATGCCATGGTAGTAAAGGATAGTATTTTCAGTTTGGATGCAGTTCAGCCTTTGTGGCAGTGAATTGATATTGAACTAATGGTGTCAGATAATGATATTTTTTTGCCTTTCTAATGAGATTCAGTACCTGACTGTGTAGTGCCAGGAATTTAATGCATGG
The DNA here is from genome assembly GCA_016271365.2 of Neoceratodus forsteri. NCBI lineage: Eukaryota > Metazoa > Chordata > Ceratodontiformes > Ceratodontidae > Neoceratodus > Neoceratodus forsteri. Next base: position 648,574,628 of record CM057450.1, on the reverse strand, counting down.
TCAGAGTATGTCTCTCAGCCAATGAAGTTTCTAAATATTTTCTTACTATTTTATAATGCACTTTATACAATATATTATTAACACTATTGCACTAAGATAAAGCACTATCTCAAACATAGAATCCTAGCTAACTAAATGCATGTTTATCTTGCTTATAGGGTATATCACTTCCAATTATTCTTACAATGGGGTCTGTCACTCTATACCACATGTTGAGCGCCGCACTCACACTGTCCTTAACTGCTGCAGCTTCAGTTTTACAATGCTTTAAAACAGCACCACTGTACATTGTATAAACTGGGAATGTGATGGACAATGATGAGATATGGTTTTATTTTAATTTGTAGTCTCAGATTTCTTTCTATTTCACTGTGGCTTTGCCACTGTGAGGGTCAAAAAGTCACTGACTTCATGATTTAGAAAAAATATTTCATTGTCACCTCCCTCCCATATCTTCTCCCAGTCTGTTTTGATGAGTATTTTACTGCTTTCATTAAGTAATTATTTTTGCTTGCTGTACCTGGAGATAGTTCCAGCTATCCCATCTCCTATTTTATAAATTTCCTTAAGTTACTGGAAGGAGTGTAAATTGTTTTTAGTTGCAGCAGCTATGATGTCTTCAATGCTGTATAACCCTTGCTTCTCCACCCAGCATTGGAAGTAGTTTACCTTCAGATTTAAACTTAGGGTTCACATATTGGATTCAATTTCTTTGGGAAAGTTCCAGATGTTATATTTTCCCTAAAAATTATTGAGATGTTGTAGCTGTGACCTGATGTGAATTGGAACCTTAATATGCAGAAAATTAAACCACGTTTATGGTTTTAGAATAAACTGCTCATATGGTACCCAAATAGGTGTATTAGTTCCACAGAATTAACAAATCTTGGCAATTGTCAGGTGCCAAATGCCATATGCTATTTATAAAAATCCAGTAGCCCCACACCTCCCTATTCTTTATTATTTGTAAGCTTATTAATGCTGAACCTGGCCTTTTTTTCTTTCCCATATGAAGGCCAATGTTATATTATTGATTTGGTTAAACCAACCTGAATCTATTTTAATTTGAAGATTACTTAGTATATATATTATTTAGGTGCCATTATCAATTTAATGGAATTAATATTTACCCATAGGATTAGTTTTAAATTGTTCCATTTTTCAAATTCACAAGATATATGTTTAATTAAGGGTCTGAGTTTAACTTCACAGTCTACGATAATCTTTAGCTATTTTAATGCTCAAGTACAGTATAAAGGAGTCTCTCCATTTCACGTGATCTGCTTCTGGGTCAAATTGTAACTTATTGATATTTTTACCTGGTAGCATTTTAGACTTGGTCGAATTAATCTTTAAAATATGAGACCCTGGCGATTCAAACAATCAATCTAATCTGGTAGAGATGAGCATGGGTTTTGCATTGTAATTAGCATGCCATCTGCATATACTAGAAATGTGCTGGTTTTCTTTTGATTTCAGCCCTTTCTATAAGTTGATCCACAATCATTCTGGGTAGTAATGATTTAAAGGCTAGTAAGAATAAGCCTGAGGATAAAGGGCAACCTTAACAAACGCCTTTGTCCAAGTGAAAATTATACAGTTTGATTCCATTAGTCAGCATTGCACCTGTCACTTTGTATATAAAACTAAGACCCATTCTACAAAGGTTTTAGGGAAGCAAAATTGTATTAGGACAGCTTTCATACACAGCCATTCCATCAAATCAAAGCCTTTTCTGAGTCTAATGGCACTAGTGCTAGCAATTGGTCTCAATTTTTAGAAACCCATAGTATTGACATCAATATGTTGGTGTTATCTGATTGTTGTCTTTTTTTAACAAAGCCTGCTTGTTCTTTTCCAGTAATGTCTGGGGTAATGTTGAAGATTCTGCTGTTAAGAGTCTTAGCTAGGACTTTGTAACATGTGTTCAATAGTGATACTGGCTTGTAGTTTGCATGCTCTTTATCACTCCTATTGTATTTTAGATTTGCACTACTGTAGGAGAGTTTCTCTTAATGTACAAGGGATATGGTCTTTACTGTGAGACTCACTGAACACATTCAACATGGGAGTGACTAGTTGGGAAATTAAACATTTGTACAGTTCATAGGGCATACCACCTGGTCTCAGTTTCCCCAGCTGCTAGCGGCATTATTGCTGCTTGTAGTTCATCAGTGGTTCTGATAATTGGTTATACTGGGTGTCAGATATTTTATTCATTTTTACCCCGCCAGAAAGTTGGTAAGGTCACTACCTTCTATTTTTACTGGAGAAGTATGAAGTGTAGTATAACAATCTTTTTGTCTATTTCTTCATGGAACATGCTAACGTCTCCTGTACCTGTCTTTACATGCTGTAATGAGGGTTCTGTTCTGTACTTTTAATTCCATGTCTGAGGAGGTTACCAGGTTTTCACTTGCTTCCCAAATTTTTGCCTTGTTCTATGAAGGGCAAACTCCACTTATTCACATTGCATTTTGTTAATCTCATATTTAAGTTTAATTATTTCATATAAAGGTTCATTACTTGGGGTCTTCTCCTTTTCTACTTTCCCAATAGTTCTGCTAATTTTGTTTCTAACTCTTACAGATTCCACTTTCTTTTCTTTAAACTTGCACTGTATTATTTCTGCCCTCAAATAGCACGTAAAAGCTTCCCAGATGGATGATTGGGATTCATTATTAGCATCATTATGTGTAAAGAATTATTTTGTTTTAGCTCTAATACATTCAGCAAACTGACCATCCTTTAATGAGCTGCTGACGCCCCAAAGAAAATTATGAAAAACATAATATTTAGGTACAATTCAGCTTGCTTTCAATATGTATTCAATAGACTTCTCCTCCTCATTACACATTACTGGGAAATTTGCATGGAACATGGTCTACATACCTTAGAGTTCACCTGCCTCTTTGCTACTCCTACTTCTTGTCATAGTCCTCTGTTGTGATGTCACAATCTGTAGCCATGGGAGTATTTGTGATGTCACAAGTAGAGCATCATGACCTCAGGTAGGGAGAAAGCCATAGGACTATTAACTCCTCAGAGATCCCATTTTATGCAAATGGCCTCAGTAGTCAATAATGGGGATGAGAAATACAGCGCTAATGTGAAATACAAGCTGAACTGTGTCTAAATAATATGTTTTGTGAAAATTGTCCTACTGGCATCAGCTGCCCTTTAACAAAATTGTGTTTAATCTCCATCTGGGAGAATCTTTTCTCAGTGGTCATATGGATACACCTGCTGATGTAGCTGAGTGATATGATATAACATCATGAATGTCCACTTTTACCAATCAATTAGATCAGTTTTTAGACACTAATTGGAGCTGAATAGAATGCATAGTTTCCATTTGCTGGATTTAATGGTCTCCACTTATCTACCAGACCTACTGTGCATCTTTGCACTTGCTTGCAATTTGAATTCTAATTTTCAACTTAACAGTTGTTAAGTCAAGTCTTTTTCTATCTAGTACTGCATTTCAAGCAATATTACAATCTCCACCCATTATTAGATCTGAGTTTTGTAACTTACTCAGCTCCATTGTTAGTTCGCCAAAGAAACCAGGACAGCTTTCAGTCAGGGCATATATGTTACACAATGCTGTATTCGTACCATCTAAGGAACCTACTTCCAGAACCCACCTCCCTTTTGCATTTTATAAAACATTTGCCGAAATAAAGTGACGTTCTCGACAATTAAATACCCACTACTCTATTTTGTATTATAACAGCTATGAAATAACTCTCTGACCCAGTATCAGTTAAGTTTGTCTGCTTCTTTGTATTTCCTGCATAAAAACAAGAACTGTTTGTAGCTCTTTGGACTAGTGATAAGGCCATTAACATTCCACATAACTATGTGTAACCCCTCACCCCTGCCTTTTTTACCAAATGACAGGTGACATGCTGTTGGTGCTGGCAGCAATACCTGGTGGGGACCTGGGTTCAGGGGAGGATGAGGTTACTCGGCACAAGGGAACCTAGGTTTGGCTACTCTGCACAGGGGCACCCAAGTAAATCCAAACACAGGAAGCAATAACTGTAATGTCCAGAGCCAGGAATGGACTTTTGCAGTGTGGCTTTTATTCACTACTAGCTGAACACAACAAAGCATAGACGGACTCCCATGGGGCTACATTTACTGGTAATGCAGATTAGAGACTACAAGGTGGTCCACTGGAAGAATAAACCAATTATACTGTTTTCAGGCTCTGGACCCACCAGGCACACAGCCCTGATTTGCACACGCTTTGGGTACACAGCCCGACTGGCCCGGCTCCCCTGCCGGCCATTTGAATGGCGGTCCATTGGAAGAATGAACCCATTTTCTTGTTGTGGTTCCCCACACCACTTAGAGTCTGTGACTCCTAGAGATATTTCCTTCTTACTTCTTCTGACTCCCATCTCACAAAGATAATTTTCTTTACACCTGTTGTGGCTCACCACACCACTTAGAGTCTGTGACTCCTAGAGAGATTTTCCCATTTGCAATGCACATCTGGGTACTTCCCTCATCACTGGCCAAGCACGAGGCAAGTAGCAATCACAGCAGAAATCCGTAGAGGTGGATCTGGTTACTAAAGATGAGGGGTGTTCCCATCTCCAGCTCCCACAGCCCATACCCGACCATTTCTCTGGAAAAACTGAAACTTCTGAATGTAGATTAAATGGTGGATGAACTGTCACACCCCCTCTACAATATTACTTGAATTCACACAGCACTCTAGCTTTTGACACTACTCCATTTGTTGGACCTAGTCCTATAGGTTTCCCAAATAGTAGTTCAAATCCTAGATTTCTTCACATATCCCAGGCTGAAGAAACACATTTTTTGCCCTCTCATATTAAAGCAAACACTCACCCTTTTGTTGCAGGTGCCCCACAGGTGAATCACAACTCTTCCCACTTTCCAAACACAGACTGAACTGAAATAGGCAGCTTTCTTTCTTCTGGCAGAATTTGGGGATTGACCCTGGAATCTACATGGGGATCTTTACTCCCCAGGGAGGGCACTGAGACCCAAACAGTGGTCTCCACCACTTGAAGGCAAACTGGAGACTGACCTTCTCTTACAGAAGGCAAATAGGAACTGACTCTTCCTGTTTGAAAGCAAACAGGAGACTGACTTTCTCTTACTGAAGGCAAACTGGAACTGACTACTTTGAAAACTCCAAGCGTTCTATCTAACTCCCTCTGCTGCAGATTCCAATGTGGCTTATGCAGCTGTGACAATTCTATTGGTGATGTCATCTCTCAGTCTCAGCTGAGACTGAGAACAGAGTGAGACAGTGTAAACCCATTTAACTGGAGTTTCACAAGCTGCCTCCCTGCCTACCACTAGGTCTTACTGGGATTCTAGTAACCCCGGGTAACAAGGGGTTACATATGTTATAACTGTCATTATTTCTTTCTGAAAGGATGTGATAAGATATCTCTACCTCATCAAAACACAAGTCCAATTTATTATTTTTCTATTGAGGTTTCATACTCCCTTGGCGGGTATGGGCGACTTGTTTCAGTCATGTTCCTATCATCTGGAGACATCTTGAGTCTCCTCTGGTCTCAGGGACATTTATCCCCAAAGATTGCCCCCATCCATGGTGGGACTGGCAGGGAGGGACATCCTGCCATACCTGGGACACATATCCAGATTGTTCTCTGAGCCAGGAGACTAGACAGGCCATTGGTGTGAGGAGGCGTGGCTTCATGAAGCCCAGCCTCATTTTCCTCCTTGTTTTTCTCCCTCTAGGCAGCACAGATGTGCACATACATGGGTGAGCTCTGCCTCCATGGAGATGACCCTGGTGCTCTGAACATGTGCCTTTCCACTTACTGTGACTTGCATGCACTACCATCTGGATTCCTCTAGATGGCAGTCAAGCAACAAGGCACAGGATCCTCCCAAAGAAAGAACAGCAGTCCTGCAGATACTCAATCCACCCTCTTCCTGTCAACTCTGAATGAACCAGGTTCATTCCCAGACCCAGGCTGCCAGTATGGGCCAAGGTAAGGTGCTCACGGTGCCTCAGCCCTCTACACCACCAGGCTGGCTGTAAGTCCAATATCTTATAACCATATCCAACATAAAGATTGTTACTATAACTTGCTTGCAGTTTATCTTCCTTGAAAATTTTTACAGAAAAGTGTTCAGCTTCAGTGGAAATAGTGCTCCTTCATGCAACCATTACAACAATACTGGAAACAAATCGACTATCCGTAAACTTTCTTATCATGTTAAAATTGAAAAATATAGAGGAAAAAAGAAAGATGAAAATCATGGAATTAAATAAGTTAGTAGGTAGCGGTCACTTTAAAAGTATCATCATAAATATTTCCACTCACATAGTGTTAGGTTGCCTTTAATGTTACTGAACTACATTCCATGCATTGTTAAAGCAGCAGTGCAACGAAAATGAATTAAAATCTGACCCCACCTATTTTCTTCCTAATCAATATCAGATGTCTGCCAGTTTATTTTGGTGGTGACATTTTCAGTTTCTGTTATCATTTAAGAATTTTATGAAAGTTTTAAAATAATTATTTCACAAAAAAAAGATGGCTGCCTCATTTTAGCGTAGAAATAATACTGAAGACCTGAGTAGGGTAAGAATCCAGACAAACATGCAAATGTACAGTGCGTGGCATAGGAAGCATCCAGAAAACCAAAATCAACAGTTTTGTTAATATTTTTCATAGCCGTAGCAGAAAATTAGCTTTTTGGGATGACTTTGTTGCACTGCTGCTTTAATATTTATAACTCACAACAAATGTACATGAACTCAGACTTTTCCTATTTCTAAGTAACATTACTAATTTGTAAAATGTTGAGTCACTAAATAAGCAATTAATTTACTAAACAACTCTAAGAGTAATTCTATTATTTGTCTTACAGTCAATCTTAGATTAATTTGATAACTTAAGTGTCTGTCCATTTATGAAGTGTCCAGTACCATGGCAGTGCAAATGTTCTAGCAAATGTTTGCTAACATTCAACTGTTCCAAGGCCGCGATACAGTGTTATATCTCCTGAACCTTGATTATTCAGCTAAGTATCACAGTTATTTCAATTGGATCAGCTTCCAATGCAAAAAAGTAATCATAAATACAGTAGAATTCCAAGTATTTTATTTTTATTTATTTATTGAAATTTCAGATAACAGCTTTGAGAACAAGCTCATTTCATAGGTTCCACATCAGACAAACAATACATATTGGAAAAGTATGAGATGGAGAACAAACAAAATAAGGAATTATACAAGACATTACAATAGTGTATAACTAGAAAGTTCCATACATGTGGCATTGTACAATGTATGCTATGTGCATATTTGATTAAAACCTGGAATTCAAAGGGTCATATTTCGAGGGGTGGGGTCTTATGAAATGAGCCTTTACAGGAAAATGTATAGTATATGCCTAATATCTAATAATCAACAAGGCAAGGATGGCATCAGCCAGGGGCCTTATCAGAGGTAAAGAAGGAATGGGACAAAGCATTTTAAAGTGAGCAAGGAGCTCAAGAGATATAATGGGGGAGAGGGATGGGAAAGCCATAGATGGGTGAGGGGAAAGAGTGGAAGGGGTCAAGAGGAAATGTGAAGGAGAATGATTAGCGACTTAGAAAAGTTATTTACATGCTGAGAACAGTTGTGCATAAGGTCAGGAGAGCATAAGGTTAGAATAAGTGCTGGTCACAAGAAGGAAGGTTACTGGAAGCAGTCACAACTGGCATCAGCAACTAGATGTTGCTTAAGTTTATCCTTGAAGAAGCCCCAAGGTGGATGCTGAAGTGATGTCATGGTGCAGCGAGTTCATCCATAGCAGGGCACAGTAGGCAAAGGACCTTTGTCCCAGAGAGGTGTGACAGTGGGGTATATTAAAAATCTGGCTAGCAGAGCTTCTGATGCAATGACAGTTGACAGTGGGGATAATAAGCTTTTGCACTTCAGGGGGCATTTTGCCTAAGCTCACTTTTTTGGACAGTAAACATGTTTGGTACATGAGTCTACCTTTGATTGGAGCCAGTTAGCCTGAGCGTACATGTAGCAGGTATGCGACAGATGGGCTGAGCAGGTATGGAGCCGGCATGCTTTGTTGAGTGAAACTACGATGCGGCGAACAGTTGTTTCAGTAGCTGATCCATAGATTGGTAAGCCATAATCAATAAGCAAGACAAGAGAGCTTTAAATGGCCAGGCTAAGAGCCTCTGGGATCAAACATTGCTTATGCCCATAAAGTAGCTCAATGTGGGTGTTAACAGCCTTAGTAATGTTATCAATGTGATAGGCATAGGTCATCGTACTGTCAATAGTAATCCCAGATATTTAAAGAGCTGAACTAGCTCCAGGGAGAGCCCTCTTCGTTGGTGATAGAAAGAGGGTAAGTTCTGTGCCTATTTTGGGAGCTGGAGAACAGCATAGTTTTAGTTTTGTAATTCATAACTAACTTGTGCTTATGGAACCATCTTTCTACAATTACAAAATTACTCTGTGGCCTCTATTCAAGAACCTTAGGGTCTGGATCACTGGTAAACAAGACAGCATCATCAGCATATAAAAGGATGTGACCCTGACAGGAGTAAGGAAGGTTGTTGAGGAAAATGCTAAATAAAAGAGGGCCCAAGATGGACCCTTGAGGAACTCCAGATAGGACAGGTCTACTATCTGAGAGGTGTTACCAATCTTCACCTGCTGTATGCAGGTTGTGCAGGTAACTTTTAAACCAGGCTATGCTGTCATGAGCTAGGCAATGGTGGTAAGCTGTTCGACCAGGAAAGCATGATTCAGTGTGTCAAAAGCTTTGGTTAAATCAATGAAAGCAGCACTGACCAGGTGTCCTTGATCTAAGGAGTGGTGAATAAAGCCTGTGAACTCCAGAAGGGCGGTAGTGGTACTGTGGCCATTTCTGAACCCATATTGTTGCAGGCATTGTAGCTGATATTTTTCTAAGTATTAAACCAGTTGGTCAGCCACTATACGCTCAAGAGCTTTTGAGAGAGGGGGCAGGGTAGAGATAGGCCTGTGAGTTCTCAGTAATTGTGTGATGCCCGACTTATGAACTGAGTGTCACAGTGGCAGATTTCCATTTCTGAGGGAACTGAGAGTAACTAAGACATGTTAATAATATGTGTTAGAGGTGACAGAATTTCTTCCAGTGTAAGGGCTTCAAACTTAAGATTCAGGGTATCACTACTAAATCTTGATTTCCCTAATACCTTGAGTAGGTAATTCCTGGCTTCATGGACTGAGAGGGCTTTGAAGTAGAAAGGAGGATGAGAAGGGTACTGAGTCTCCTTCCCAGAGTAGTCACTTGTGAGGGGGTGAGAGAAGTAGCCAGGTGGCAGGACACCACTCAGGTCCGTGAAGGCATTACTAAAAGTGTTAGCAATAAGTTTGGAGTCGAGTGAGGGTACACTATCAATGTTAAACATGATAGGGGCAGATCTGAGGTCTCTCCCAGTGATCTCTTTAAGATTAGTCCAAAATTTTCTGCCATCATTCCAGGTCTGAGACAGCACTTCCTTATAATATTGATTTTTAGCTGTCGCGAATAGCCCCCATGCACTTGTTTCTAACGCTTTGTACCTCTGGATGTTGGCCTGGTTACAGGGACCTAGACCTGTGCTATAGATGGTCCCTGGCATTCAAAGCTCAAGGAGGTCTGGAAAACCAAGGATTACAGCGGCCTTTTATTTTACGCTTTTATGGGGGCATGCCTATCACATTTAGCGTTGAACTAAAGAATGAATTGGTCAAGAGCAATGTCAGTGTTGTTAGTTGTGTTAACCAATGACCAGTCCTGATTACGCAGGTCAGATTTTAGTGATTCAAGATACCCACGGATGAGTACCCTGGTAGTAATTGTCCTAGTGGGTGGTTTAGAGAATTTGTTTGCCCAATGAAACAAGACTGGGGAGTGGTCACTGAAGGCATCTGGGAGTACAGTTGTGTCCGATATATGATCAGGGTTTTTAGAGAGCACCCAGTCCAGTAAGGTACCTGTCCAAGTTTTACAGTTGATTCTAGTGGGGGAATCGACTAGCTGGGTGAGGTGAACTGCTGAAACTGCATCTTGGAAAGGGCTTGTGTCAGGAGAGAACCAATTGATATTGAAATCTCCTAACATGATAATTTCCGAATTAAGAATCAGAGAGCCATAACACTCCAGGAGTGAATCAAAGTAGGAGGCTGTCTGTCTGGGAGGAATATAGATTGAAAACACAGTAAGGGTTTTATTGTGTGCACCTAGAAGCACTTTTATGGCAAGGGCTTGCATATGGTCATCAGTTTTGGGTAGAGTTAGGATGAGACCTTGAAGGTTGTTTCGGAGATAGATCACACAACCACCCCATGGTTGGACAGACAATCCTATCTAAAGACTGTGTAGCCTGGGATGGAAATTGAAGCATCTGCTACTTTTGGAGAAAGCCATGTTTCTATGACTGAGTGGATGTCTGGGTTATGTTGTAAGATCCATGCATTCAGTACGTCCATTTTGGGAAGAAGGCTGCATATATCAAGTGAGACAATTTTAAGTAACCCAGTAGATGACTGTGGGTATGCCATAAGTTGTGGAGGGCCAGGGTTGGGGTAAATATTGCCAGAGAGCAGCAGCAACAGTAAAGCCAGTCTACACAGATAATCCTTTAACTGTTTGTTGCTGAGTTTGTGAAGCTTCCTCTGAGCTGAGAGCACTTTACAGTTGGCTTGTAAGTTGAAGATCCCGGGGGGAGTGCCAAAGGGGGTAACCAGCTAGGGCAATGAAATGGCAACCTCCAGTCATGAGGGGAATACAGATTCCATGGTACAGTAAGAGAGTCACAGCATTGGGATAAGGTGATAGTACTATAAACATATAAATGATTACTATCCAGTGTTGGCAAGGTAGATGTTAGAAATTTATCACAGGCAAGGTAGATGGGTCAATAATGAGAGCAATATAATGCCTCTATTAAATAGAGCTGTTATAAGAGACATTATGATACCAAGGAGTGCAGCAGTAAGCACCACGTAAGGCCCCAAGCATAGTGCAAGGTTAATTATACGGTGGGTTTTTGTGTTTTTTTTTCTTTCAAGTACAATATGCTAAAAGTGAGAAACAAGGAAGGGATAATGGTGTTTAGAACAGGAAAAGGCAGAGGCAAGTTGGACAAGTGGGTGGAGGATTAATAGGAAAAATAAGATGCCTCTAGTGGCAGATCAGTATAAACTGCAAATAGAAAAATTCAGAGTTCCAACCCATACCTTGCTTGGAGGGTGAGCTTCACGCAGCTTCACCATAGGCAGGTTATCAAACTGCAGAATGCAGTTTGCTTGAGAGGAAACAGTCCAAAAGGGCACAGTAGTCCCCTTGCTTGGAGGGTGAGCTTCGGGCACCTTTGCCTTAGGCAGGTTATCAAACTGCAGAAGGCAGTTTGCTTGAGAGGAAACAGCCTGAAAGGGCATCACATTTTCTAAATTCTATCCTGTGAAACTTGCTGCTGTGGAATTTAAGAAAATCTCACGGGCAGTCATTGCAATCCGCATATTAGTTTTAGGTAGCAATTGTTGTTATTGAGAACCAGGTGTCATTTAAAAGATGGATTGGGGAGCACTCCGTGGGTGAGGTCACCAAACTAAGAGAAGCAGCAAGCATCACCTCACCACCTGATTCATATATAAATATGTGACTATTGAAGTGCAGCCTAAACAAATTAACTAAACAAAGCGCGTAGCATCTAATATAAAACTGATACACTTTTTAGTTAGTAGGATACCTGACTTTCCCACAGGCACATTTAGATCCATATCCCTCATTATTATCTCATGATTTCCATAATACTCAGAATAAGCTGCAATGACTCCCATAGCTCTTACTTTGCATATCTGAGCATCATCGCTGATAAGCTCTATGTTCATGTTGGATGTTGTTAGCAGGTCACCTTTGCTGATTTCTGTGCTGTATTAGGTGTTATCTAAGTTCATTATTGCTTGATTTAGGGCTAGAAACATGCTATTAGATCAGCCAGTTCCTTTAATTGCATAGGATGCTTGCACGTAGGGCAGTGCATAAATTATGTTAGTTAGTATGCCAGCTATGAGACCACTCAACTCCCCCTGTAGCAACAGTCACCCTACCATCTGCCTTCAAACACCTTACTATGGTTCTATGTCATAAGGGCAATTGCCAAAAGGTGATCATCCTTATGGCAAGTGCACATCGCTGAAATTCATTTTAGGCAATGTACACCTCCGGTGTTAAACAAAATGGCGCAATGGACACAGTATTTTTATTTCATGTGGGGGCTGTGCCCCCCCTCACTTTAGACTTCTCAACTTCAGGGGGGTGCATGCCGGGGGGATTGCAAAGTCTAAAAAAAAGTAGAAATTACATGGCTCAGGCCAGGTGCAACAAAACACACCAGCACCTGGACCCAAACCCAGTATCCGGCCACCCTAGCCCAGCACCCACCCACCACACCATAAAGCCAGCTCAGCAGCTGTCTATGGCACCACCCTGAAAATCCTCCCCGTCCCTCGCTCAGCATGCTCCTCCCCACTCCCCACGTGCATGTATATACAGCAACATCCCTTAGCCATTCATCTACCCTTCCATCTGGTCACCGTCCCTACGCTGTCACTCTGTTGACATGCACCAAAGGTGGGTCACCATTTCAGTAGGTGCCCACTTCAGAATGGCACATGGATACCCCTTTCAGATACATCTGAAGCTGGCATTATAGTCCATCTAGATTAGTCCCAGGATGATGAAGCAGCATTACCTTCTTTGTCTGCAAGTTCATCATCGCTCCCAGAATGAACATTCATTTCTTCCATTCCTTCCTGCTGCAGCTATTCCCTTCCTTTGGACCTGTCTAAACCCCTCTTGAGTCTCTTGGTTCTCCTCCTGTCATTAATGGTAGGGCTTCTGCTGCACTGCTTATTGGCTGTCTTAATCTCCAATTTATGGGACCTGTCTTTATTTGATAAGCTCCCTTTCTGGATCATTCCAGAATCAGTTGGGGCAATTTACTTTGTTTCTGTAACTGTACTGTAATTACAGTATAGCTACACTGAAGCTGTGCATAATTGTTATGTAAAACAAACACATAACCACAGTTATAGCTGTTGGCAGGCTCCAATATTTCCTACAGTTTTGGTGAAATCACTGAAGAAATTTTCTACCTGTCCAAATTAACTGCAGCACCACAATAGTGCCACCAGAGAGGTTTCCAGATAATCTTTTTGGAAATATTGCAATGTATCTGGAAATATTCAACAACTCAATCACTACAGCTGTAGTGTGCAGTTACCTCTGTTCCATGTTACTACATAGTAATTACCCTGCAGTAACATAGTAACAAAAAATGTAAAGTGCAACCAAACTTTATTTTTTCTATTTATATTGCTTTATTTAGTGCAGGTCCCCTGCCAAAGGCCATCAGCGATTGGGTCACATCATCAGTCTTTTTATTGTTGAGCTTAAAAAGCTATACACAAATATATAACTACATGCAGATATAATAAAAAGCACATCAATACATCAATAAAATCATCATTCGGGGGTACTACCCCTACTACATTTATAGTCAGAGGGTTTCACCAGTGCCATTCAAACTTATTACAATGGATTTCAGCATTCTATACTTTAATCTTTCTTCTACAGTGTTTTCTTATCTTACTCTATACAAAAAACATGTCTAAGGGGCATTCAAAGGGTTCTTTAAATTATACCACCATTATCCAGACTTCTTGAATGAAAAGTTTATTGCACACATTTGATTATCCTAATTTCTATCTATTACCTGGATTATGATGTTGTATACCAGAAGCTCAGAGATTTATTTGTGTAGCCAATAGTTTTTCTTTTTCTTGTTTATTGCTAAGAAGAATTTGGCAGTTCTATTCATCGCCTACTGATCAGCTGTATGTATTATGATTGTTGTTAAATCTTCATAGATAACTGTATATCTGGAATCAAGAAAGTGACTTAACCAATAACTCCTTTCATAAGGGTACCAGGAGCATTCCCAAAAGACATGTTTTAAGTCTTCTGTTCCTCCTACTGCACAAGTGCATCTTTCATTTTCTAGTGACAGACTTTTATGTCTGGTATTAAGCACATTGCTGGGGAATCTTTCAAACTTATAAGTGATAAACATTCTATAGAGATTCAGGTCTGTTAAAATATCAAGGTATGGTGTATACCCAAACCAAGTATTATATTCAATGAAACATCTAGAGTAGTGTGAATTTCTTATAAAACCAAATCCTTCTGGTTCCATTAATTTAGAATTAATTTGTTTATATACTTTTTGTACTTGAGGCTTATTGAAACACCTTTATCTATTAATGTTTTCAGTTTTTTGAGGTTATATGTTTTCAAAATTTCCAACATTTTTAGATGCCAGAACTTTGTGTTTGTATAACCTAAATTAAACCATTTCTTTTTTCTTTAAGGCATTCATATATAAAATGGCCTTCTGGTAACTTCATGATTTTTAACCAGAAAGATAACTTTCTGGATTGTACAAATGCCATAATATGGTTAATTCCTAACTCTGCTTTAATATATGCAGCTGAGCATGAGAAACCCAATCCCCATGTTTTTCTCAATAATTTATTTGCGGGAATGGTCATATCTTCCATTCTTTTAGTTTCCCATACTTCTGTTCCATAAAAAAGTTGTGCAAAATATTTTGCTTTGATTGCACTTATTAGTGGTTTGAAGGTTTGTCCCCATAGCTATAATTAAATCGATCCAGACCTTTAGCTGTTTTGTTTAGCTTTTCTCTAATAATTTTGCTATGTGTGTTCCATGTATAATTACTTTGGAGTGTTACCCCAAGATAGTCGTAATTGTTCACCACTTCTATTTTTTGGTTTCCTAGGACCCATTTATTTGTTTGCTTTGTCAATGTTTCAAATATAACAATTTTAGTTTTTTTGTAAATTAATTTTTTAACTGTAATTATTCTGATCTTTTATAAAGAGCATCTAACTTTTTTTGTAGTCCAAATTTTGTGAGTGAAAATAATATAAAATCATCAGCATAACCTAGAGCAGGGCAGATACTCCTTGAGATGGTATCAAATGCTGCTGAGTAATCTATGCATACGGTATAGAGTTTTTGTTTGTGTAAGTATATGTATTTTTCAACTAGGTAGCAGAAAACATAAATATTATCAATGGTAGAGTAATTTTTTTTTAGGAAATCTGCTTGTAATATGCATAGCCCCCCTGTTAGCTCTATTTCTACCCATAATTTTTCTAAAACAGTTCTAGAGAATATGTTTAAACTTATGTCCAACAGACTGATGGGACATTACATTGTGGGGTCCACAGTACTTCCCTTTTTAGTTCAAGTTCAAGTTTATTGAGTGGTCACTGACCATGACAACAAGACAAGTTATTACATAAAATCTAAGCTACAGTATACAAAGAATTATACCATGACATATGCTCTTTATAAATAAATAAATAAGTAGATAAATAACCAACCCTTTGAAGTGCATAGTGCAAAAACTTGAGCAGCAATCAACTAAGTGCAATTACCTATAGGCATAATGCTTAAGCTTGTCAAAAATACAGATAATTATCCTTTTTGACAGTGTATAATATAAATATTAGTTCTTCTTTTTTTTTTTCAGTTTTATACCAAGATGTATTCTAGAAATATTTACTAAATATTTGGCTACAGCCTTAATTATGATTTCATCATTAGTGGTAAAGAAAATAGTAAGTAAGGTGCTCTGATCTGTTGTTTGAATGGATTGGCATAAAGGCCATATCCATTTTTCCTTAGTATAGTATACCATTTACACACAAACATGACATGTCCCAAGTTTTCCAGTGTGGAGCAGGTACAAGAACAAAAACCAGAATTAGGGTGGAATTTTTCATATAAACTGCTTCCAAAATGTTATTTGAAAATACTTCTAACCTATATCTAGTATATTGTTTTCTATCTTCTACTTTTGTAAGAATATCTAAGTAATATCTGTAGTAATGATAGGGATCATTTATCCTCAAGAATGGAGACATTTAAGCTTTTAACAATATTTAAATCTAGAGTCTTGTAGTATTCTCTAAATGCCTTTGTAATGAGGGATTGATATTTTAAACTAATAGTAATTCCTCTTGCCCTATACTGATATAGGTAGGTCAGCATCACTTTCTGTAATAAATTGAATATCAGGGACAGCCATTCTGATTTTAAGTACCCTAAGGAGGACCACCAGTATTTTTCATGTAAACATAAAGCCGTTAATCTATTTTGATCATGTTGAAGTATTCTAACCCAAAAACGAACCTTTCTAGCATCAGCTGCTGCCTGCAAAGAATAATAACCTGTCTCGGCCCTCAGTATTGCAGCAGGAACAAAGTTAAGTAAACCTAAGGTTTCTCGGAGCATTTTATTGACAGGAATATCTAGCATATTCATTTTATCATGATGCCAAATTTCAACATTAAATATAGCTTGAGCATAATATTTGGCTTGAACTGCCTTTAAAATAGGCCTAATTGTATTTCCACCATATTTTTTGTTAAATATGAGTAGAGAATTTGCTGTCCTTTTTAATTTTGCTAAAGTTGTATCCAGCTGTACATTCCATTTCCCGTCCCTAGTCAGGTGTAGTCCCAAATATGTATAACTATCTACAGTCTCTAATTTGTCCAAACCTGACAGCCAAGATTTCTTTTTGTTATTATTTTTTTTAACTTTCATAACAAAACGGAAGAATCTGACTTTTTTGAATATTTATTGACAAGTTAAGCTCATTTGCAGTTATTGCAAGCATGTTTAATTTAGCTTGAAGTCCAGATTCAGTAAGAGAAAATAAGACTAAGTCATCAGCGTGAGCTGTCACACATTTATCCATAATCTTAGGAGAGTCAAATTACTAAGATTTAAGTCACATAATAACTTGTCAATAAATATAGAAAAAGAAGAGAAGCAATTATGCAGCCTTGTCTTACTCCCATATTTGTAGAGAAAGTTGAGGAGAATTGTCCCTTAGTACCTGACCTTACTTGGGCCCATGTTGAAGTATATAATTCTCTTATAATTGCTATCAATTCCACTGTGAATCCTTTTTCCTTCATTATAAGCAAAAGAACATTCCTTAATACTGAGTCGAATGCAGTACTAAAATCTATAAAGGCAGCAAATAAAGACTGTTTCCTAATTATAACATATTTTTCATAGAGATATCTAATTATGAAACAGTTATCAGTTGTGCTATAACCAGCCCTAAATCCAGCTTGTGCTTCAGGAAGTCCCCAAGCCTATTAATTCTTCATTTAGTCTATTTAAAACTAACTTAGAAAACAATTTTCCTAAATTGTCTAATAATGAAATAGGCCTGTACGTTTTAGGATCTATTTTATCACCCTTTTATAGATAGAAAATATTATAGCTCCTTCAAGAGTTCAGGAAAACCAGTTTCTGGACACAAAATTAATATATTTAGTCAGAATTATAGACCATAGTGCAGGGGCACTCAAATAAACTTCAGAAAGTATCATATCCGGGCCTGGTGCTTTTCTTTTTTTAAAGCTGCAATAACAAAATACACTTCTGTAATTAGAAAGGGTCGAAAATCCTGCATATTAATATCCAAAAATATTCCCACATTTTCAATATTCGAGGAAAAAATTTTTGAAGAGTAGTAAGAAACCCAAGTTTCCAATGTAATGTAGGTATCCAATTCATATTTAATATTATTAGTTCCCTTAGCAACTAATAACCAGTATGTCTGGAAATCTTTATTATAAATAGCTTCAAGCATATGATCCCAATTTCTTTGTTGGTATTGTCCTTGTTTTAATAAGAAAAACTTCTTGTATTTTTCTCGGCATCTAGTTCTGTAATATTTTGTGAAGTCTTATTTTGCCTTACCTTCCTAATTTTTTTATTTGGTTCTCTTTTTTCTTTATGACTTTCCACATCAAACCATGTGTTTTATTTTATTACTTTTTGTAATCTTTGAGGATTTAAGTAATTTTTTATTTCCTCTAGATTTGAGAATAAAAGATGATGTAGATGCCCATACCCCATATTTTCAGTGTTTAACTTGTTGGATAAGATCTGCAAAAGATATTTAATAAGGTGAGAAAACTTATCCTGCCATTGAATTTTGTTATTACAGATTACAAATTGTATAGGTTTACTTGGCACATCTAGAACACACTTCATATTTTTTGCTTTTAAAACAAGAGGGAGATGATCACTTTCACCCCTAATTGGAATTTCCAAAGATTCCCAATCTGTCATGTTTCCATTCCAAAACACGTAATCCGTAATTGAAGGTTCCTTTGCAGAAAGGTGAGTAAAACTTCCCAATTTATCACTGTGTAACCTACCGTTTATAGGTGCTAAATTATATAAGGCTAATAATTCTATTCGTTTCTGACCCGTTTTGTTTAATTTCTTATCCTTTGTACACCTGGGCCAATTAGAGGCTTCTAGATGACACCAGTTATGGAAATTACTATCAGAGTAACCATCATATGGTTCAATCCTTGCATTAAAGTACCCTCAAAGTAATATATTATCACAAGACGTTACTGCCCAACTCCTATGAATAAAATCCTCCATTTGATCCCAAAGTGCTGGATAATATGAATTCGAATTAGATTGAGCTATATATGTATTAATTAGGCAAAAATGTTTACCTTTTTAAGCCTTAATGTAAATGACCATTATGTTTTTATTGGTATATAAAATATCTGCAGTAACACCAGCATTTATTTTAATTAAGGTAATTAAACCCCCTACAGTTCTTCCCATTTTAGCAACTTTTTCTCCTGGGATCTGAAAAGTTTGATAACCATTCAATAAAATGTCTTGATCTTTGTTGTGCCAAGTCTCCTGCAGACAAATAATATTAAACTTAAGAATAAAATCTAACCATTCTTGATCCATTAATTTAGAAAAAGAAACCTGCAATGTTCAAAGAAATTAAAGAAGGGCATTAAGCTTTGTTCCAATATGTAGTTCTTTTTCTTCTGCAAGTCAATCTAATTGTGTTTCCAGCAACTCATATCTGCTACAAGTAGAAACATTAAATAACACTTTTTCCTGGTTTATCCCTTTTGATGATTTGCTTATAGGAATATTCTGGTGAGAGAAGTCATTTATATCAACTATAGATATGCCTAAGGCATCCAATAGACTCCTATTATCAATGATCTTGTATAAGCTTAAAAAGCCTGTTTTAACAATGATTAAATCACAATCTGGATCACATCTCTGCCTTGTGATAGTTAATGCATTAGGATTTTCTATAGAAGCATTGAAAAGTTGTTCTAGTATGTCTACTAAAAGATCCTTTAAATTGTTGTTATTATTCTCATTTTAGTTCTTTCAGACCATAAAATACAATATCTTAGGCTCTCTACCAACCAGATTTTCCTGATTTGACACACTTGCTTCCTGTCTATTGTATTTACTTCCTTCATTTAGTGTTTTCCTTTCCATTATGTGTAATCCCACTTCATCTAGTAATGTTGCCTTACCTAGTATACTTCTTGCTACCTCTGGATTTTGAACAAGAATGTCCACCTGTCCCAAACTTGTACCTTTGTTCCAACTGTATAGGTCTGGGATTTTTAGCACATATCCGAATATGTTCATCAGGGTACTCTTGAGTTTTCTTGTATTTCTACTAAAGGTGATTTAACACCAAAAATACTTAGTTGACAAGACTCATTATTTAGAATTTGAAATTTCTCATTCAAGAGTTCTCTGTTAACATATTCTAGGCTACAACCAAATTTTCTCAGACCTACTTCATTAATTCAAATTTGATTTGCTATTCGAGGAACTGTGCAAAATATAAATAAACAATTTATACCCATAAAATCTTTATCACTCCAAGGGCCAGATATTCAAAACTTAGCCCCGGGGCAAAATTAGCACTGCCCACTGGGCAAACTTAGCCCGGAGCACAGAGCAAGCTATATTCAAATGGAATAGCCCAGGGCAAACAGCTTCATATATAGCATGGTAATGAGGCCATGCAAACTGGTTGGAGTGCAGGCAAACATTGCCCTAGAATAAGAACAGTACTGAATAAAGCAAACCAGGAAGTGCAACCCACAACAACAACACAGTACACAACAACGTGAGGGCAGGTACAGGCGAACTATGTGGCCAATGTCTGTGCCAGCAAATGCATGGACTCAGTACAGCTGCAGGAAGCAGCAGATGTGAAAGAACAGTGATCAAATTGTATATTATTCCCGTGTCGTTAGCGCTGCGCTAACACATTAGCGTGGCATTAGTGGGGCTAAGCAGTTAGCCCAGGGCAAACACGTTTGCCGGAGCTAAAATATGCCATATTCAAAATGCCATGCAAATGAGCCTATTTAGGTAGTCTCTGGGCAAACAACCGGATTAGCATCTCATTATACCTGATTTGCATGCAGTTGCCCAAGCGTTACTGCAGGGTCCCACAGAGCCACCTGTAGGTCAGTCTGGAAGTACAGGGCTGACCAGATCCAACCGCAGCTCCACCTGTAGGTCAGTCTGGCAGTGCACGATGATAGCTGCAGGCTACATGTAAACAGTACAGCATAGCATAGCATATTGTACCCCAGGGGACAGGACAGCATAGGCACAGGTGGTGGTGGTGCTGCATGCAACTGTCACACTGTAGGGCATGCTACAGTGCACAGCAGACACTACAGTAGCAAGGGGGCCAGTAGTGTGATGGACACAGCACTGCCTATGGTGTGTAGGGCAGTGACAATGGCTGCACTGTACACAGTGACAGACCCAACCTGCAGGTGTTTACTGACAGTGGACATTACTGTTACACTGTTGTGTGACCCACAGATGCCGTACCTGTGGCATGAGATGCTCACAGTGACATGTACATTTCTGGCTTTGTGTGCTGTGGCAGTTGTACAACTGTGTGATATGTGTCTGGGGGCATATATTATCCGAAGGCACACTAGTGTTGGGGTATTCCCAGTACTGGCCCATGTGCACTGCATGATGTGTCCCAGCCTTGTGCCACCCTGGTCTGCGGCAGCCTCTCCACCCATACACTCCCCTCAACATCCTCCATGCCCACAGTGCTGCATGTGTGTGGCATCTGTTTGTGTCCACAGATGTGTGGTCTGCAGGTGTGTGCTGTATGGCCACACTGCCATGCTGTCCGCTGGTGGCAGGGTCACCACTTACTGCCTGGCATGGCTGGGACTGGTGGCAGATGATGGCATCATTGTGATGCCATCAGTTAACAACATGCTTCCTCTATGTTTAACTTTATCTATGTGTCATATTTATTTGTTGAGTCACATAAAACCAGCAAACCCACTCAAACACTCACAAAGCCAAAGTGTTGCGCCAAAGCTGATTGCCCAGGGTTAAGACAAGCTTTTCCTGGGCGTGCAAATTGCACTGCTAAATTAATGTCGCTAAGTTGCACAAAACCACTAGTCGGCTAGTCGCTGAATATAAGCATAGCCTGTATTCATGTCAGTTTGCCCTTGCATACATTATAATCTTACCTGGCGCCAGCGCAGTTTGCCGCCGCTATTTGGCCTTTTGAATATAGCAGACCCACGCTAATCTCGCGCTAAACCTGTGCAAATGGTTTTTGCCCGGCGCAAAGTTTTGAATATCTGGCCCCATGTTTGTAAAATATCAGAAGTAATTAGATCAGCACCAGTCACTGTCCTTATTAGGTTCACAATCTTATCCCTTAAGTCTCCATATGACCAATTGTGTAAGATCTTAAAACCATATAATGTCAAAATAGCACAACTATTAAGGTCTGTAACATTTTCCATACATGTTTCCTCCAGTTCTTTAACTGGCTCCAGATCCTATTTCAGTACTCTACTTATGTTTTGACTATGCAACTTTTTACAAACTGGATCTAAAACAATGTTCTCCCTAGACACCGGATCATGACCATTTTTGGAAACATAATCATTTTGTACATCTGTCTTTGCTTTTTGTGTATAGATAGGCTTATCCAGAACTAAATTCTCCCCAGCTTCCCCCTTCATCTATAATTGACCCTACCATTTATGACAGTCTCCTGACATCAAGTCATGATCATTTTTAGAAACAGGATCTTTGTATGCATTTGATTTTTTTTTTTTGCAAAAATAGACTTGTCCAAAACCTGTTCCTCTCCAAAATCCCCCTTCCTTTGCAGTTAGCCCAATTATATTTGTAAACATATCTTCCTTATATATATTTCCTTCTTGGTGACAGCTTATCCTTTCCTTACTCAATCTCTTAATTTTACCCCTATTTTTATTAGATTTCTTTTTGTTTTTTCTTGTACATAGAAACATAGACATAGACTTTGACAGCAGATAAGGCCCATCTAGTCTGCCCATTTCCCTACCTACAGGATAGGCCGCGAATCTAGTTAACCAACAACCTATTTCTTCCTACCCCCACAAAATTGCCTTATGTCTGTCCCATGCATTCTTGAATTCCCATCATTCTCCACAGTTATAGACCCACAACCTCCTCAGGAAGGCTGTTCCATGCATCCACTACCTCTCTGTGAAATAATACTTCCTCCATTGCCCTGAACCACCCTCTCTATCTTTAAATTGTGTCCCTTGTTCTTGCACGTCTCTTTTCTGAAAGATGCTACCCTCCTGGACTTTGTTGATTCCACTGAGATACTTAAAAGTTTCTATCATGTCCCCTCTCCCTTCTTTCCTCAAGGGTATACATATTAAGCTCCTTTAGTCTCTCCTCATACAGCTTCTCTTGCAGACACTGCACCATTTAGTTTGCCCTCCTCTGGACTGCCTCTATCCTGTCTATGTCCTTGAGGAGATGGGGTCTCAGAACTGGACACAGTACTCCAGATGGGGTCTCACCAACTGTGTCTGTACAGAGGGATAACAACTTCCCTGTTTTCTGCTGGTGATGCCTCTCCCTATGCATCCCAGTATACCCCCAGCCCTCCCTACTGCCTTCTCACATTGCTTGCTAACCTTAAGGTCATCTGATATGATTACCCCCAGGTACCTTTCCTTTTTTGTTGTCGTTACTACCTCTCCCCCCATTGTGTATTTTTGCCCTGGGTTCTTGTTTCCCAGGTGCATTATTTTGCACTTCTTTGCATTGAATCCTAGCTGCCATACTTCTGACCATTCCTCCAACCTTGCCAAGTCCCTTCTCATCCTTTCCACGTCTCCTTGTGTATCAACCCTGTTGCAGATCTTTGTGTCATCTGCAAAGAGGCATACTTTTCCTTCCAGTCCCTCGGCAATGTCACTCATGAAGACATTAAAAAGGACTGGACCCAATACTGAACCCTCGGTGCCCACTAGTAACCCCTCTTTCTTCAGGTGGACTCCATTTACAATTACCTTCTGTGTCCTGTTGTCCAGCCAGTGTTTTACCAGGCTACCACCTGGGACCCTCCCAGGCTGGTTAATTTGACTATTAATCTTTTGGTGGGACTGTGTCAAATGCCTGCTAAAGTCTAATTAGGCCATGTCCACAGCCCTCCTCATCTACTACTTTGGTCACCCAGTCAAAGAAATCTATTAGATTCATCTGACATGACCTTCCCGCTGTGAACCCATGTGCCTCAGGTCCTGTGCCCACTGGCCTCTAGGTACTCAACTATTCTGTCCTTCAAGTGACTCCATCACTTTCCCTACCACAGATGTCAGACTGACAGATCTGTAGTTTCCTGCCTCTGTCTTGCTCCCACTTTTGTGAGGGGAATCACATCCGCCTTCCTCCCGGTCCTCGCATTTTCCATCCTCCCATGATTTATTAAAAAGAGTAGCCAGTGGTTTCACTAGTTCCCCTTAATTATTTTAGAATTCTGGGGTGAATTCCATCAGGCCCCATTGCTTTGTCCACCTTCAGTTTTAGGAGTTCTTGCAGAACCCTTTCTTCTGTGAAAGGACTGGGATTGACCCCCCCCATCAAGAGTGCTTCTGTTAATTGGATTAGGCACTTCACCCTCCTCTTTTGTGAATACTGAGCAGAAATATTCATTCAGTATCCCTGCTTTTTCACTGTTCCCCTCTGCCCACCGACGGTTCATTCTATTCAGCCTCACTATCCCTCCCTTTGTCTTTCTATGCTCACTGATGTACCTATAAAAGGTTTTATCCCACTTCTTAACCGAGTTGTCTATCTTTTCCTCAGTTTGGGCCTTTGCTATTCTGACTTCCCTCCCTGCTTCCTTCTGCCTTAACTGGTATAGCTGTCTGTCCTGCTCCTTCTGTGTTTCCTTATACTTCCGGAATGCTATCTTTTTCTTCCTGACTTTCACAGCCACCTCTTTTGAGAACCATAGTGACTTTTTCTTTCATTTTGATTTGTTTATTTGCTTCACACAAAGGCTTGTTGCCTCTGTGATGGCAGTTTTGATGATTCCCATTGTTGTTCCACACCTCCTTCTAGCCTGTTTGCTAGTGCTCTTCTGATGCACTCTTCCATCTTGCCAAAGTCAGCCCTCCTGAAGTCCAGTACCCTCACCTTTGTATGGCTTGACTCTGTAGCTGAGTTTAATGTGAACCACACTGTTTGATGGTCACTTGTTCCCAGATGGCTACCCACTTCTAGATCTGAGATCTTCTCACTGCCCCCGTTTGAGAGTACAAGGTCTAAGATTGCTTCCTCATGAGTGGGTTCCGAAACTAGCTGTCTGAGGCCTGCCACCTGTAGGGCATCAAGAATGTCCCTTCTCTTGGATGTGGCTGCAGCAAATGTGCTCCAGTTAACATCTGGTATATTTAGGTCTCCCATCAACAGTATCTCCCCTTTCTCTGCCATTCTAAGAATGCCTTCTATCATATCCTTGTCCATTCCCTCCCCCTGACATGGGGGTCTGTACACAACCCCTGTGCAGATTGTGGTGCCCTTTCCAGTCTCCAAGGTGACCCATAGTGCCTCCTCTCCTCCCTGTTTACTGTTTTGTTCAGTTGCTTTTATCCCTTCCTTTACATAGAGAGTTGTACTGTGACTCTTGCTACTTATAGCATTCTTAGTTATTGATGGAAGATCTAAAGATTCGGGAAATATGGAAGGCATATCAGTAGGATCCATCACTAAAAGATCTGGGCCAGGTAAGTATTGGGAACAATCTGGTTCAATAACAGATAAAGAGCATATACTCTTAAAACGAGTAATTTATCAAGTCTGAGTAAAATATCATCTAGTCTGGAACCTTTTATTGCTATATTTTCTTTTAAAAGATCTATCTCAAGTTTCAGATCAACTAAATGATCCAGAATCATCAAATGCACAGTATGTGTGTTAGATGCATCTGTGTACTATTCTTTACTCATAGCAGTAGTAAAATGTACTGTTCTACCATTATCAAGTTGTTTGTAAGAGTTCAAACCAGTAAACTGTTTTAATCCATTTATGGTCTCCTGTAAATCCCCGGCTATATTTTTTAAATCATTTTGCCAGTAAGAAACTGGTTCTGGGTTAGATTCCTTAAAGTATTCTGGTGAAAAATCTAGAGTTTCCTCCAGGCAATTGGTAGTATGTACAGAAAACTCATTTATACTTTTAGAAGCGTCCAAATTAATATACACTCCTGCATTTAAATCTTCTGTGAAGTTATGAGTATCGTTCCTAGCCCCTATAGATTCCATATTTTG
Source organism: Neoceratodus forsteri (assembly GCA_016271365.2). Taxonomy (NCBI): domain Eukaryota; kingdom Metazoa; phylum Chordata; order Ceratodontiformes; family Ceratodontidae; genus Neoceratodus; species Neoceratodus forsteri. Next base: position 648,549,025 of record CM057450.1, on the reverse strand, counting down.
CACTTCAGTGTGCTCTTTTGGTCATTATTTAAACTAACTTTTCCCAAATGTAGCAATTCCTTGTGTGTATTGCATGAATTGCATAGCTTAGCTGTGGTTAAGGGACTATAATGATCTTTTATATTAGATTGCTTTAATTGCCTTCCTCTCCCTTTTAGTTTAGGAGAAGTGCTGTTTAGGCAAGATTTTATAGATTCATCATTTTTATTGTTACTTTACTTTCCCTTATAATTTTTACCTTTTAAAGTTTTTTTTCTTTGCACTTTTCCACCTTTGTATTTACTTATGCTTTTTTTATTTCTTTTCTCAGAATGCTCAGAATTAGAACAAATTATAATCGGGTTGATTGCAAATTAGATGACGTGCATTAAATCAATCCTAAAGCTGTCCTGATTGAACTCTATTTCTGATTTGCCCTTTTCTGAACTCATGACCAAGCTACTACTTTCATTTTGGTCCATAACCATTAAATCCCCATTTTAAAATTTGTTTCCGGTATGTACCATAATATTACTGATACTATATTTAATACAGCAATTAAGATTTTTTACATACACAAACTTAAACACCTGTTTTTTTACAGTATTATACAGTATCTCGTAATTATCTGCAGTTCAAAAACACCTAACTTAAAGATATACAAGTAGTCCAATAGCAAGTCTCCAGAATCTCAGTTTCAATGGACACTTCTCCACCAGCCATGTGAAATATTCCCCTCGAATGAATTTGGCATTAATTGGCAAAAAAAGAAAAAGCAAACAAGATATCAGACGAAAGTCAGTTAAATGGCGTCTTTCAAGTGCTCAGTTTGTGCAATAACTGACACGGAATCAGAATACCAAAAAAGAATCCACTAAATGGTGTTTTCAAATGCTCGAGCAGGATACAAGACAAAAGTCCATAAGATGGCATCTTTCAAATGCTCAGTTTGTACAATAACTGACATGGATTCAAAACATCAAAGAAGAGTCCGCTAAATGGCATCTTCAAATGCTCAAAGAGTTGCATTGTTACGTAGTTTTAAATCACACACTAGATCTGATGCTCCATCAATCTAATCTTTGTTCGCATTAAGGAGTAAAGCATCAAGAACAATGTCCAAGTAAAGTTTGAGCACCAGAAGCAGAGTTGGTTCAGCCTGTTGATAGATTTGCTTCTATTATTTCCACTCTGGTTCACACTCAGTATAAGCACTTGCAGAGTTCGTTTTAATAAAAGACACTATATAAAACAAAAAAACTAATGTTATTTAAACAGCAATTAAAGGTGTAAGTCTTACAAAAACTGTCATATAACTAAAAAACTAAAACGCTAAAATGTTAGCTGAATTCACCTAACTGTATGGTATAAAAACAGCACAGTTCATCATAAATATTAAATGCTTATTAACTTACTTTTAGTGTCCAAAAAAAGCTAGTTTAGTAAATGTAAGTGCTGGAGTATCCATAATAAAATATCCAAAAAGCAGCCGTGTGAACAGGAATGCTGTTGTATCAGAAACAGGAAAGCGATCTGTTCACCTGGCTGGCATGCATCTCTTTATATTAGCGTATCATGTGACTAAAGCGCGTAAAACTGAGAAAACCCTTTTTTATTATTTTAAAGAAAAAATTCAAACCCTATAAAATAAAAAAAGGGAAAAATAAGATAAAACAGTATATGTATAACAACAATATGATATACAGACTAAAAAAAATAAAAACTCGAGAGCAAAACAAAAATCAATGCATTTTTAAAAGTAAAAATAATAAAATAAAAATTATGTGACTGGAAAAACTTTCCTTTCTGAGTCGGTAAGCATAATGCTTATTCCTCGATCATCACCCAACTGATGTCTCTGTTATGTAGATGTAGTGGAGAACACCTTGGTGCAATTTTAAGAGATTAGAGCACCTTTACACCACTCGCTTCAGGATAAAAACCTGTGGGTGAAACAGAGAAAGAGGGAAGCCCACTGACCAGGACGGATAAACAATAAGTTCTGCTGGAAAGATTACACACTCTGACAACAGTATATACCTGATATAAAATAAAACATGCTGTGTAATCCTGCTTTCGAAGTCTCCTCCACAGGCTCCGAAGCACGTAGTTCATTCGCCCTTCCGATCCAGTCTCAATGGCAAAATGTGCTCAAGCTCCACTCTGCTGCTCCCTGGTGATTTACTCAGCATCTATCCACTTGCCATGGAAATGCTACTCTTCCAGGTTTCTGGTGCTGCATTGCTGCTTGTGCCTTTAGTGTCTGCAGTATTGAAAAGATACTTTAGCCAGTCTTGTGCAGGACTCAAGAGTTCTCGCTGAGGTTATTTCCAGCTATATCATGCACTGCCAGGTTTTTAAGTGTCTATTTCATTTGTAGCCATCACTCTGCCTTCACTGCTTTCACCAAAATGGTCCAGTCTTTGTTGCCCCCTTTTTATGAATAAGTACTATAGACACACCTTTCCAGAATTCTGGATATTGGTTTTCCTTTATACACTTATTAAAGTATATTGTAAGTATCTTGCCCCATGAAGTAGGAGTGTTGAGAAAAACTTTGGCAGAAATGCTGTCTGGCCCTGGGGCATTATTTAATTTTAAGGTATTTATTGATCTTAGTATCTCTTCTTTTTTATTATTATCAGATTTAACATATCCCGGGGATGGACTACTTATTTCTTCCTGGATATCTGGATCCCAGAATATCTCTGTAAAGTGATTTATCCATTTTCCTTCATCTATGCATGTGTCTACCATCAATTTTATATTGCCACCCTCTACCAATAAGGTTCCAAAATTGTAATATTATTTGTGTTTATGGCATCAAGCATGTCCTGCCATTGTTTTTTATAATATGTATATTTTTTATGGACTATTAAAAGTGTATACTCATTTTTTACTATGATTTAGTTCTTTCAAGGTACTTGGGGATTTTTTCATTCTATAGTACCAATATTGTTGCCTTATTTTTCTTTTAAGTGCCCTACAGTCATTATCATATCAGCCATCATTGTATTTATTTGGATTGTTTGCTGATTTAACCATTACTTCCATTTTTGTCCTAATTTTGAATAAGTCTGCCAAACAATTGTTCATTTGTTCAAATGACTGCTCAGATAAACAGACTGTATCTAGAGTAAGAAATGATTGAGAAACAATGTTCCAAATTTTCAGTCCAGATTCTAATTTCCATATTATCTTTTTGTTTGTAAAATGTCCACCTGTCTCATCGCCCAACTGATAATTAGAATTATTTTCATAGTTTATTAATGCTAGAGGTAAATGGTCACTTTCTGTTCTTTCTACTACATGTAATTCTTCCCAGCAAAAATCAAGACCATTCCGTAGGGCATAATCAACCATTAAAGCCCCTTTTGTTGATATATACATCAATTCACCTCTTGTGTCTCCTTTTAATCTCCCATTTAATGGATAGAAATTATATTAATTCAAAAACTGAATTACTTTTTTCAATTCAATATTAATTTTATTATCTTTTGAGCTTCTGACTGGCATATTATCTAGCCTGTTGTTGTATGCAAAAAAAATAATTCTCTGTATATCCATCATATTTGCCTAACTCTGGCATTAAACTCCCTAGCCAGATATTCAAAGGGTTGCTCCATGCACAACAGGGTTGCATGCACAAGTCCTACATTGCGCCATTCTGTGATATTCAGCAGGAGGCAGTTGCGCCACTGAAAACAGGCTGAGCAACAGCGCAATGCAAATGAATGCATGCTCAACATGAGGGGGAGGAACCATGCATAAACTGCACAACCCGATATTCAGTCGGGCTGTGCAGAGTTGTGCAGGCGCAACCCCCAACCTGCGCCTGCACAACTTTGAGCCAAATAAAAAGGATCAAGTTGAGGGCCACCCACAGGTGAGCTGCTGTATTGCAGGGTGCAACACAGCAGCTGCCACCCATGGCTGGCCCCAACTCCGCCCCTGTGCCCCCCACCAGCCCGATCGTGGGCGGTATCGGGACACCCCCAAACATCTCCGATGCCCGATCGCGGCAGGACGTGAATCAACCCCTCCAGTGCCTGATCGTGGAGCGGAACATGAATCAACCCCCCAGTGCCCGATCACGGGCAGAATGTAAAAACCCCCAACCTGAATATCTCCCTGGTAGTCAGTGGACCGTAATGCCTGATTGTGGGCAGAATGTCCAGTAACAACCCCCAAACATCTCCCTGGTGTCTAGTGTCCCCACCCCCACCCTGCAGACCTCCACCCGCTCCCCCGGCGCAGCGAGCGGCAGCATCCACCCACCTGCCACACGACCGACTGACTGTCCAGTAGGGGCTGCGCCCATTGGTTGCAGAGCTAGAGCCAATGGGCGTGCAGCCCATACCGTCATGACATTCCAGATCTGGACTGTCATCATAATCAGATTCACTGGAACAAAGGCCACCAATCTTAATATCATCAGCATATTTGATAGATAAAGATAAGCAGTTAGAAGTTAGATCAGAAATAAAAGCTTGAAATAAGCATGGTCCGAGTACCGAACCTTGTGGAACCCCACTAGTGATACAACCATTACTAGATAACTCACCATTGACACACACTCATTGAGTGTGATTTGACAGCCAATTTTTTATCCATATAATAATATACTGATTCATCTTTAATTTATATAGTATTAATTCTAATGCCCAATGTGGAATAGCATTAAATGCTTTACTAAAATCTAAAAGATGGCGTCACATGGTGTCACGGTTGTCCACTAATGAACAATAATATGCTCAAAAACTCAATAAGTTTGATACACAACCCCTACCTTTTCTAAACCCATGATGTTCTGAATCAGTATTGTTCAGAATTGGAGTTAATATATCCCTGATCAAACTTGCAACAATTTTGCAAATAGTATGTAAGACTAATAGGTCTATAGTTAGAACTATCAGACTTTAAACATTTTTTATGTATAGGGATAACATTTTCAACCTTCCACCTTGATAGGACAAAGCCCTGTCTTAAACAGGATTCAAAAAGCAACTTAAGGGGGCACAATAAACATGCAGACAGTAAAAACAGTAAATGACCAGAAATAAGATCTGGTCCTAAACTAGTTATACCTCTCTGTAGCACTATTTCTTTTCAATATCCATTAAGTTAAACTGAGTAATTTCTGAAGAATTTTCCAGGACAACAAATACAGATTTATCTGATGGAATAAAGTTATGGCAAAATTCCCTATTAAATATGTCCGCCATTTCTTTAGGATTTTGAATAATTTTGTTGCCCACTTGTAAGGGGCCAACTTTACACACTGGTTTCCTTAATTAATTGATATAAGAAAATAATTGTTTGCAATTTGATTTACTAACATTAATAGCCAAATTATATTCCTATTTTGTTTAGTCCTTTTAATAAGTGTTTTACATTGTTTTGAACATTTTATACATTGACCAATTGTGAGCAGTCTTTGTTTTAAATATTTAATATATTTCTTATTTTTAATTTAATAAGTTCTTTTATGGTTTGGTCATCCATTTAGGTTGTAATTTACCTATAGTATATTTGATTTTGGAAGGTATACATTCTTCTTTTGCAGACAATAAAGTATTATATAGTAGTTCACAAAAATCAACTGGAAGATTTGCATGGTCTTGCTCCCAGTTCTATCAGATTATCAACACTGTCCCAGCATTCACATTCAAAATGAGAAAAAGACTCAGGTAGAATTTCAAGGAAAACAAAGTTTACTACAATTAAAAAATAGTTGATGAAATACAAAACACAGAACATATAAAATTGGGTTTACAGTTATTTAAATGAAATGGACAATTTAAACAAAACAGCCTTAATACTGAATATTTTCTCTTACCCTAGTTTCCAGTAATAAAAAGTGGTGGTTGATTTACATAAAGTGCTCTGAGACTGTGTCTTGTCAAGAGTCCAGAATCAAAAGGCTCTCTTTTTCCAGCCATCTGGTAATATTCAGTTACAGTCCCAACCTCCCTGTGATGGCTGTGAGGTCCTCAAGCCTGGATACTGAATTAATTGATCAGACACATCCCCAACACACCGCAAACATTCCAATTAAATACATGTGTATATATATATATATATATATATATATATATATATATCAGTAGTGCTACCATAGTTAGGGTTGAGGAGCCATTTCCATGTTAAACCCAAAATTTTGCACCTTAATAACTTTGCAACCATTTGATGGATTTGCCTGAAATTTGGAATGTATGATCAAGACCCATAGGCCTTGGGATATGCCAAGTTTTGTACTGATTGGATATACAGTTGTGGAGTTATTAAGCATGATCTGTGCGCACATTTACGCTTTTCTGGAATTCTGTGGTCACGCCTACAGGTCGTACAGTTTGCGTGACCAGCCCAAAATCTTCAGAGAACATGCAGCCAGGGTCCCCGATGTGCCTTTTGAAGATTTCATGAAAAAATATTAAACGGTTCAAAAGTTATTCAAAAAACAGTTTCCCATTATAAGTCAATGGGAAAAGTTAACAAAAAGTTCAACACTTTCACAAATGCATTTTTACTTTTGCAAATGGGCCTGTTACTTTCGCAAATCGGCCATTTTGTTTTCAGTTGGTGATCAGAAAAATGGTTGGCATTTAAATTTGGGACCCTCTAGCAATCTAATTTTTTTGTATTCACCTAGTCGGAGCCCTGAGGATGCTTGCCATGTCTTTATTTTGTGGTAAAGCACCCAGAAACTGTTTTCAAATTTCTGGAAAAAGTACTTTATAAAATTACTTTCGTGCTCACGAAAGTGTCATAACCCCACCCCCGAAAGCTTTCATAAGTGCGACAGTAATTTTCTAGTCTGTGGGAAAATGACAGCAATTCTTTGGCACTGCACTGCAAAATAACCGTTGGGAGTTTTGGGCTGAAATTTGGAGGCATGAGCCGACATCTCACAGATGTGCCTTTCAGCATTGTATTGAAAAAATATTACATGGCGGCAAAGTTATGACACTCCAAAGTTGACAGTTTTCCCATAGGATAACATTAAGGCGCCGAAGCATTACAGAAATCCTTTGGCACCCTGCTGCAAAATAACTGGTTTGGTCTTTTCCTGAAATTTGGAGGAAGACAGCCAACAGTACACAGATGTGCCTTTCAGTAGCTTGGTGAAAAAATATCACATGGCGGCAAAGTTCGGCACTCCAAAATTGACGGTTTTTTCCATAGGATAACATTACGGCGACACTTAACAGAAATCATTTGGAGCCCTGCAAAATAACGGTTTAGTCTTTTTCCTGAAATTTGGAGGAAGACAGCCAACAGCCCACAGATGTGCCTTTCAGTAGTTTGATGAAAAAACATTACAGGAGGCAAAGTTATGGTGCTCGAACTTTCTTTTTCCCATAGGATAACATTATGGCGTTCTCCGCGCCTTTCAGGGCCCGTATCTCGAAGCGGTGCGAGATACGGACTTTTCGTTAGAAAATGTCTTAGCCCCATAATGGGGATAAGACTCAAATTAGCCAGGACAGTTGTAAATAATATGACTTTAAATTTTTTTCTATAAATGCGGTTCCTGAGATATAATGTATTTAATATTCCAAGATCTCATTTTCTGCGCCGATACTCATTATTTTGCATACATTATTTGTACTCACTGTCTTTCTCAGTGCAGGTTTTGGGGAAAACCAGCCTGTGCGCTTACATTACTGTTACTGTTGCCCTTTCCGCTTGCGGATCCGTGCCCGTTTCACTTACCATTGACGTCTGCGCCACCATGTGCGTTATCCTTTGCGTTTTCATTTGCGCTTGCGTTTCTGTTATTTTTTGCCATTTCTGTCTACAGTACTGTTTATCTTACTGTTTCACTTTACATCACCATGCCCATTGACATTTCTGTTTGCAGGCACCATGTTCTATGTGACAACACATCACGTGGCAGACCATTCCCGTCTACGCCACCATGTGCGTTACCCTTTCTGTTCTCATTCGTGCTTGTGTTACCATGTGCGCCACTGTTAGCATTTCTGTTTGCGTTGCTGTCCCTGTTACTATGCCACAACACATCATGTGGCGGGAGTGCGGGGCCTCCCAACGCGCGTTATGCGCAGCGGGGCGAGGGCCCAATGCTTTACATTCACTATTTCTCGTTATCATTCTCAAAGAGGAAATTAGAGGCAAAAACTCCGTTTAATGCATTAGTTAGGGTTGTTCCACAGCGACAAAGTGAGGAAATTAAGCTGTTAGGTTTGAAAACACCCTTGGACCCCGCCCACCCCAACCGGCATTAGGGGTGCGCATTGGGATCGTAGGTCTAACTCTCACCCATTCTCCTATACTTCTGCTGATTTACACATGTCATGGGGTGAGGGTTAGGGCTGGCAGTCAATGCACACCCAATGCCGGTTGGGGGGTCGGGGAATCAAACCTAACAGGAATTTCACTCACTGCGGACTAACGCGAGTAAGTGATTTTCACCCTCTACTACTATATATATATATACACATATGAGATACATGATAGGCAGGTGTGATATGGCAAATATTGTCCTCCTGCAGGTAAGAATATCCAAGCTCACGATGCAGGAATGACAAATTTGCCATAACCTGATCTGCCCATCATGTATTCAATACTCTACAATAGGGTCAAGAGTTTCAGAAGTTTTGTTATGCTGTCTTGTGTTCTGTTCCTGTTAATGTTTTGCTCATTCTGTGTGTGAGCTTTTCTGAATGGGCTGGCAGTGTTATAAACTTGAGAGACACATGAGTGTGTTTGTAATGTTATATGAGTTAGTTTCAGATAGGAATGAGAAACATACTTTTCTGAAGCTGTATTGTTTAGCAGTCTGGCTGCAGTGAAGTTAAAAGCATCGCAGCAATGTAATGAACTGAGAGGCAGAGTGTCAGAACAGCTGATACTGTTTTCAGTGGTAATTAAGTTAGCTGCAGGCAGAGTGCAGAGTGTTCTGTGAAATTGTGCTCTTTAGGATTCTGGCTGCAGTGAAGTTGAAATTGTCACAGTAATTTTAATGGGTGAGAATCAGAGTTTGAGGAACAAGGGAGAGTGTGTTTCAGTGGTAGTTGAGTTACTGTAGCTGCAGGCAGTAGTTTTGACTGTTCTGTGAAGCTGTGCTGTTTGGAATTCTGGCTGCATCAAGTTGAGAGCATCACAGTAATGAGCTGGAAGTTGGGGGGGGATAGGTGTGTTTTGTAATGCTCACTGAGTTAGCTGTAGGCAGCAGTGAGACCTCTCAGGTAGTTCTGCATTTGTGTCTATGGTAACAGCACAGGTGTTTCTTTCATGCTGAGGGGAAAGCTGCCTAGAGTGATGAAATCAGTGACCTTTTGTGATCTGTGTGTGTAAATGTCTCATATCATCACAGTAGAGCAGAGGGTAAATATATCACACTGCAGTGGATGATACACTGTTTTATCTCACTCATTTACCACTCACCCCTATTGTGTGTGTGTGTGTGTGTGTGTGTGTGTGTATATATATATATATATATATATATATATATATATATATATATATTCTTCTAATCAGTGATGCCTTATGACAGGTCAGAGTAATCCCTTTTGATGTTTTCAGGCAAACTTCCTGATGAGCTATGTCACCTAACTGTGAAATCTAACAGGTATCTGTTAGGAGTTGCTTCTTCCTAATAGGTCATAAAATGCAGCCTGTTTTATGGCCAGTTCTCCTGGAGTTCACAGTAAGTTGGTATTTTACAACCTTTTATAACCTGGTATCTGAAGGAAGCTCTTAATTAGATTCTCCACTGGGTCATGGAGAGTGCCATCTCTCCTTACCACACTTTTGAAATTCTAGCTCCCATGGTGCTGTTCTGCCTGGCCTGCCATATTTCCCAAGCAGACATTCACAGAAACATATCATAAATATAATACATATAATAACAAGCAGATGCTATCATCATGACACTAATTAGTTCTCTTTCTCGATAGTGAGTTGTATGCCCCTTATTTCATCCCGTTGACCATTTCTGGTATTGCAACTTTGGTTATGTATGCTGAGGTGTTATTGATTCAGTTTAGTCTGTTAGTTCTATATTGTTAATTAATGTTTACTCCTTCCTCAAATTTAATGACCCTTTCTTTTTATACCTAAAGATGGTATCTAATACATTTGCTACAGTGAAAATTTGAAAAGGGCCAAGTCTATGCTGGACATCTTGGAAGTACTATTTGCAGTTGCAATGTTCAAGACTGGCCCTGGATGGATCTGAATTTATGGCTTAGACTTTATTCATACTGCCTAGATGATTATGTCCTAGAAACATGCTTCTGGGCATATTAGACTCTTAAGTGTTTGACAAGTGGATATGTGCCTGTTGTTATGTATCAGCTGTTTTGTTTATGCTATTGGCAAATGTATTTCCTGAGCTGAGTTAAAACAAAAGACAGACTGGAAGTAGCAATCAGAAGAAACACACACACACACCACTTCAGAAGCCATTGCTGATGGATTTTCTTCCCAGAAGGTCAGCACCTAGTTTTGAAAGAAAGTATTTCCCACACCCACATTAGGCAGATTTCATTAGTTTTACATCCAGTCTTGTCTAAATTGCAGATAATGCAGCATTGCTCCTTGACTCCTGCTTCAGTTGCCTAAACATTTGCCCTCCTCCTCCTCACACTTGATGACATCCTTACAGGACAGTTCAGCAAAGCACTGTTCTCTGTAAGGATATTTTTTTCTTGCAACTCCCTTTAGTTGCTCATCCAAAAAGTAAAAGTTTAATAGTGAAAGTGCTTTAGACATCCATGACAACATGTGCTATGTGAAGAGCACAGAGATCAGATACAGTTGTGCTCTTTGTAACTGTTACAGTGTCAGTGACCAAAAGCTTCCGTTATATCCTATGGGCAGTATGAGTCAGACAATGGCACTAATTTATGAAAAAAACAAAAGAAAACCCTAACTGGTGATATGTTCCTCACTTGTTAGTACATTACATGCATGTTGATGCTGCAGAGGTGGAACTGACTCAGTGTGTTCACATGCTCACGGGAGCACTTTGAACTTGCTGATGGAGGGGTGAGTGCCGACTTGGTGGGGATGGGTAATGAGCACTGACTCTCTAGGCTGCAGTTAGAGCTGCAGTTTGAGCCGCAGTTTGAAGCTCATCAAAGGGATGACGTGCACTCTCACGCCTAGGCCTCAATCCAATACTGCCATGTGCTTTGAGTTTGCTGACATCAATTTTGTGGTTAACTATGGGCTCAGGCCAGCTGAAATCTGTGGACTTATAGAGCTCTAGCATGAGGAAGTCTGGGAACTGGAAAGGTGGGACTTTCTGGCTGGGAGTTTCCTTCTTTATTTTCTTTTTGTCTTATTCTGGAATTGTATAAAGGCTGATCTGTGTTAAGTGTTTTTGTTTTGTTTACATTTCTGTATGAAACAGCCATATTTAAAATTGTTGCAAACATTTAACAAAAAGTTAAGGTATAATTAACAGGTCACATGATGTGCAGCACTATAAAAGGGACTGTCTGAGCACAGTCAGGCAGATCAGAGATGAGAGAACGATGAGATAAAAGCTAAGCTGTGAAGGGAGCCATCCTGTGCAGGAGTGAACACCGACTGATGCAAGAGGGGAATAGTTAATGCTGGGGTCAGCCTCAGAAATACTGCCAGTGGTGGTAGTGCTAGCCAAGACTGGGATGTTTTGGACTACAGCTGAACTGAGCGGCTGGAGAGGCGATTGGTCTACCTGAAGTATGGGCTGCAGAGGTGTACATGCAGGTGCAGATAGGAACCACCCTCAAGTACTAGTCTTGTCCCTGAGAGCCTACTGACTGAGTGGGAGCCAACAGCCCTTTAAGCCAAGTTTTTATAGTATCCCAAAAGCATCCTGACTAGTCAAGCAGTACAAGCAATATAGAAGTTTCAGAGTTGCACTGTTTGAACTGTTTATTTCTTTGTCCAGTGTCTCCAAGTCCTTATTTAATAAAGTGCACTGCCCTGTGGGACATTTTAAAAGAACTATTCTTGCCTTCTGTGTCTTCACTCCAACCCACCTTCTCACATCCAGGATGAAGGAATAGCTCTGAAAACACAAGGGATTAACAAATACCTCAGTTAAAGGTCCTTCACTCATCCAACACCTCCTTGGAGTAGTCCAGATAAAATGAAAGGCATTTGACCTGACAGTTAATGGATTTCAGTTCCTGAGCTTGTTGGTGGGTAATTTCCTGTCGGGTACTTCAGTAAGTGCATCACTACCAACTGGGGTGGCTGGTTGTCAGATTGAGGTTTTGCATTGGAGTCATGTGTGCTCACTGAGTCTTGAAGATATAGTCCAGTCTCAAGTGAAGCCACACAAGGAGTTGCTCCCTCAGTAGCACTGCCATGACTTGGCTCTCACTGCCCTCTGGGTTCCCTAAAAGATGAGCATTATTGTGGCAGCCATAATTTTTCTAGCACATCCACCTTCCACTTCAGATGCAGGATCTCCACTGCGTCATATGCAGAACCAGCTGAGCTGCCTGTGAGGTCCTACTTAATGGCTGTAGAGTGATCTTTTGTGTCAGCCACTCATGCTCTCAAAGTGCTGAGGTCCATTTGTGTTTGGATAACCATCTGTTAAATGGCCTGAAGGTCAGCAGTTTAACACAGGATTAGGACTTTAGTGTCAGCTAGATCTGTAGGTGCCTGGCAAGCTTTCTGATCAGCCATCTTGTTCTGAGGTGGACAGTCATGAGACAGGGAAGGTTTTCTTTTATTTTAGGTCATGTGAAGATGTTGCTGTGGTTGCCATACAAGTTGCCTCTGCAACAGAAACTGAGGCAAGTACAAGATTTTGGGACTTGTTAGCTGTTGGATGGATCAGGATATTAGATAAGGCCTGAGTAGCAAAAAGCTTAGGTGGCCATATTGCTTGGGAGGGCATGTGATCCCCCATGCTCACCTCATTTTATCACATTTCAAACCATGAGAATGGGTGTGACAGTACTCTACAATCAAGATAGTGGTCTACAAGGGTGTTTGAATGTACAGTGGAGCCAGGCTGGATACAATGCAATGTTTCAGGTTACTGCACGACAGAAGAGATTAACTGCCATTGAAATTGCACAGTTTCCTGCAAAAACTCTGCTGCAGAAGGCTGCAATATTGTGCTGCATCCTGGTGGACTCAACTATAAATTATATACTTTATTCTATTTATTTAAAATTTTGGTAACCAGGAAAGGCACACTGAGCTGAGGCTCATTTCCAGGTGCAACTCAGGGACATGTTACAGTAAGATACACATACATAGAGGAAAAAAAATATTTGGGAAACAGATACAAGTACATACAAATTACAAAATATTTGGTACAGATACAAGTAAGGATTAACAGAGCAAGCCTTTATTTGTTTACATGGCAAACAACAGAAGGGTTTGCCAAATACAGACACCAAGTAAAGTGTTGTTCGGGCAATCAATTTGTGCAAAAGCAGGATCACATAGCTTAGTCTTAGCTACCTAGGGGACTGACTTTGAGGATGGGGACCTTTGGGATGGCAAAGTTGCTGCTGGGGTTGCCATTCAGGAGGAGGAGCTGATTTATGAGTGGAGGGACAGCACAGAGGAGGTGGTGAGACAGGAGCAGGGAGGAGCAGGAAGGAGGTGAACAAGGTTTTTAAATGAGAGGTAGGAAGGGAGATTTACAATGCTCGAGAACTAGTTTATTCCATAGAAGTGATAGGCAGTAGGAGAATGCATTTTGGCCAACTGTTGAGTGGGGATGAGGATGAGAAAGAGCGGGGATCCCAGGAATGAAGACAGTACCAGGGGGGAGGAGGTGGCAGAGAGGTAGGAAGAATGGTAATGAGGAAGAAGTCCAAACCAGAACTTAGTGATGTAGGATAGAGAGTGGGTATATCTCCTATGTGAGAGGGCTGCGATGGAAAGAGCTAAGTGAAGGGAGCAGTGGTGGGTCCAGGGAGGAGAGTCAGTGGCAAACCTGCAGAAGGAGTTCAGCATGGTATCCAGTTTAGAGAGCAATGCAGCAGGGGCTGTGCTGTCGATGATATCTGAATAGTTTAAGGATGGGAGGACTATTTTAGAGACAAGCTCTTGCCATATGGGGCATGAGAGAAAGTCTTTATTTCAACAAAGAAATCCTAGTTTGGGGTGGAGTGTGGAGATTTGCACATCTATATGTGCAGAGAAATTAAGGAGTTTATCTAGCCATACCCCCAGGTATCTGAAGGCATGCAAGTTGTCAAGGGTGGAATTGCCCTAGGTAAGAAATACTGGTGGGATCTGGAGCTTTGAGAGCTTTAGCACAGAGCCAAAAGTCATTGAGACTGTTTTTTTTATTATTAATGTTTAGGTCATTTGCTTGGAATCAAGCCAAGACTTTATTGAAGTTCTGTTTGAGAGGAGCTTGGACATCCTTTGTAGAGTGCCCAGTAGTGAATAAGAATGTGTCATCTGGGTACATATGTATGTGGGAACTGGAACAGATGGAAGGGAGATAATTTATAAATATACTTCCTTGATATAAATGAGACAAAACTTACTGAAGGCTATGCACTAATACTGGGCTGGGTATTCATGAATTGTGCACACTCAGCCTGCATACTGTAGCTCCACACCCCAAGACAGATGCATGGTTGCTGGCATGCAGGAATGCTGGCTACCACCACGTGCCTGTCTACAGCCCCAACCCCCTACCCCCAGCATGCAGCTGCTCAGGGTCCAATCAGGGGTCATAGGGGTATCCAGTCTGATGCCTGTCCTGATCTCCTAATGGACCTCCTCCTCTGCATGGAGCAGGAGATTCTGGGAAGGTATGGGATTGAAAAAAATAAGATGTACAGGCAAGTGCCAGAATGGCTTCTCCCAGCCCTCCCTATCTGCCCAGAGGGCTGGGGCAGCATGGTAAGAGGGGTGGTTGGGTCTGCCACACCAGTGGTAGAACTCCTGGGAGGGCATGCAATGGATACAGCAGGGTCCCTGCTGCCATATCCTGTGCCCACTCACCCAGCACTCCACACCTTCATGAATGGTATGAAGTGCTGGCACACCCCCAGACATGCCCCTGGACCATGCACATGATTTTCTGCACAAACAACCAGGGGATCTGGTCTGGAACAGACATGCATCTCTTCTGTTAATGCTGCCAGTGGTCTGTTGACCCAAAGTGCATGGCATTTTGTTGTAGGGTAGCCTATGCACCAGGGATCGGCGGCACGTAGGCAACCTGCGTGGTAATGCATAGACCCCACTGAGTGTTTTTTACCTAAGTCTCACATCTATCTACGTGTCAGCAACATTTCTTTTAATTCAAAAGATTGTTGGAACAATACATGGAACAACTTTAGCCAGATAAAACAAATGAGCAAATATCAACTACAACTAGTATTGCTTATGAAACTGTTAAAAAACCAGACCAGATGATGGACAGTGGCATGGAACTGTTGGACAATGACTGCAGGGAAAGTACCTGAACACTGTATTATCAGAGCTACTCAGAAGTTTCTCCAAAAGCATATGTACTTTTAATATATATTTTTTACTCAAAATTCCCATGCAGGTTAATGTATATAAATGGTAATAATACATGAACTGGCAATGCCATTTACCAGGCTCAAATGTTCTGTGTGAGACTTCAGTTTATTGTTTGACAAACTGAAGTAATAGTGACTGGAATATGAGTTCCTGCAGTATCCTGCAAAATATCGCAGCAACAATGCTGAGACTTTGGGTTAGAGGTTAGCCTAATATTTGCTATCTCCTGTCCTACAGGCATCTCTGAAGATGGACGTGGGGAAGTAACTAGACCTGAACTTTTTCCATAGTTTAGAAATGAACCTGATACTCTCTCGAATTCCATGACCGTGGTAGTCAAAGCAAGGAGATCTAAATCCGTAGAAGTACATACACATAAGTCATCTGTGTATGTGCACACATTAGGAATCAGGGTGTTGTCTGAAAAACTGAGGTGTGGTATCCCAGGATGATTTGCTAGTTTCCTAAGTAAGGGGTCGATTCGAAATGCATACAGAAGAGGACTCAGTGGGTAACCCTGCTGCACCCCTTTTATGCCTCTAAACTCTTTACCTGGAGTCCCATTTATAAAGGGAAGTATACTAGAAGAGGAATATAATAACTTTATCCAATTAATTAATTTCAGTGGAATCGATAAATAAATAGTACTTTAAATAAATATTTGTGATCTATACAGTCAAATGCTTTCTCCTGGTCTAGTGAGAATATTACCCCTTAGAATTAGTGTGTACCATATTAGTAGTTATATCTTGTAGCAGTATTAAATTATGAAACATAGATCGTTTAGGTATTCCACAAGATTGGACTGGGATTATTATCTGTTCTGCTAGGACTGTTAGTCTCCCGAGCAGTACTAGAGCAAGCATTTTATAATCTATATTTAGTAAAGATATAGATCTCCAATTTTTTAAGTCTCTGCAGTCCCCTTTTTTGCATAGTAATATCATTGAGGCTTTAGACATGGAGTTCAGGATTGTAAGTGTGGCTAAATTATTATTAAATACATCAACTAGAATTGGAGTGAATAAATCTTTAAATTCTAAATAAAATTCCATAGAAAGGCCATCCTCCCCTGGAGCCATATTTTTCTTTCATTTCTGCATAGCCATCACTATTTCCTCAGAGGTAAGGTCCACCAGGGTCTTTTTTATGATGTCTTCCTCTATCTGCGGAATCCCTAACCCCCGAAAAAAATCAGGGCTCCAGTCCATGGATAAGGTTGGTGCAAAATAGTTCAAACAAATACTGTTGGGCCAGCTTGATAATGTGTTTTGGATCTGAAACTACTGTGTCTGTGCATGGATCTAAAACCTGATCTAAGGTGGAATATGACACTCTGGCTTGACAGCTTTTAAAGATGTCAATGGCGGGTTTAGAACCTTGTGTCCCAAACTGTGCTTCTAACCTTAAAGATTCAGCTCTATTATACTGAAATGATGACATCTCTGATTTTAAGGCCTGAATTTCAGCTATTAGGATTACCCCTGATTCATATGCCTGGGGAATAGTGGCAAACAGTTTCTCTCTGAGTTTTAAATAGTGCATATACCTCAAGGTGGATTTTACTTTAGCTATCGACAAGAACATTCTTTTGATGTCCTTTTTAGTGTCCACCCACCAGCCTGTTATGGTATCATATGCCTCCAAAATAGAGTATCTAGTTGCCAATACATTATAAAGCAGCATTTTCACCCCCAGGTTTTGTAGCAGAGAATTGTTTAGTTTCCACCTTTGAGAACCAAAAGGGTGAGAAAATAAATGGGGGAGTTTACATTTTAATGCAACAGCCATTTGATCCAAAGTTTCAACTGGTATAATGTGTGTATGTAATATCTGAAGGCAGTGGCGGCGCTACACTGGGGCACACCAGGGCACGTGCCCTGGTCAAAAAATGTTGTGCCCCAGTTCGTGCCCCGGTGCTCCGAAGTCCAAAAACTTTTTTTTTCCCTGTTCGATTAGCTAACATAGCGTCGTAGCCTCCTCCTTGCGGCTTCCCCAACTATCTTGTAGCCCCAACAGTCCCTTTTAATGAGTCCACTTTTAAATTAGGCAGTCCCACAGGAGTCGCAGCTCTGTAATACACTGCCCCTAGAAGACTCTGCAGCGGCTTATTATAATATTCAAAGCGGCATTCTTGCCTCACTCTTGCCCCTGACCTTTGGTGCTCTGGAGGCAGCACTTACGGCAACTGACAATTTATTTAGCTCCTCTGCTTTGCTATGTCCCGGTGCTTGATGTGCCTGCAGTAGCTTAGTGTGCACCGGGAACTTTACTAAGGCAGTCCCCAGGAGTTGCAGCTCAGTAATACACTGCCCCTACAAGACTCTGCACTGCAGCAGCTTATAATATTCAAAACTGCATTCCTTGCCCTCACTCTTGCTTGCCCCTGACCTTTGGTGCTCGAGTCTGGAGCAGCGCTTGTGCGTGACTGACAATTTATTTTTAGCTCCTCTCTGCTTTGCTAACCTATGTCCCCAGTGCCTGCAGTACTAGCTAAATTGTGCACCGGGAACTTTTACTTTTTGGACCCGCAGCAGTGCGTCACAATCTTGATATATTTCCTTGATCGTCTGAGTGCCAGCAGCAGTTCCAACAAGCTGGCCACTCGCAGCTAGATCCCAAGCCCCACAGGGCTCAATGAACAGAGAGGGACACGGGAGGAATAGCAAAGACCTGCAAATAACCGGAAGGGAGGGAGGGGAGCCAGTGATAGAAAAACATGTATTGCTTGCTGGCTTGCTTGGCTTGGACCCTGGCTAGCATACATGATGCATTGCTAAGCTGCCTGCTGCTGCTAAACTGAGGAGTTTCAAAGGGAGCGCCAAGCAGCAGCAGACAGCTTGAGTTCGGAAAGTGGCTTAAAAGTCCACCAATCAGAGCCTCAAAAATGTAATCCTGCCAATCGAAGTAGGGAAGGCAGACCAGGCTTGTGATTGGTTAATTTAGAAGAGCCAATCACAGCGTTTGGGAAAAGAAAACAACAAAGGGCACACTTGGCTCCTTTTCCCTATAAATTGGGGCTGTAAAGCCCTATTCAGCCAGGCATCAGATTTTGATCATCTGACTGACCTACACCAACGTGAAGAAGAACTACTACTACTACAAGAACAGAAAGAGGAAGAAGACAGTTATCATCTGGATCTCCAGCTATACCAACTGACCAACCCAACTCCCACCAGCTGACGGAGAGAACCAGGACCTTGAACACTTTTTGAGCCCTAGACTGCCAGTGTTCTTCAACCTCAGCTGCACACTGTTTGTGTCAGATTATCTTCAGGAGCAAGCTGCAGCAGAGTTTCTCTGAGGTAGGCTCAAGCTGGTGGTGTTTATATAACTGATGCTATAGCCTATTATTATACAGTAAATGTCAATTTTGATTTTAATTTTTTTGGGGGGTATACTAGCATTTACGATTATACTGTACATACCTTCATGGAAACTGACACAGTTGGATATGGGGGGGGCTCATGTTAAGATGGAGGGTACTTCAGTGTTTTGCATATTTTGTTTAATATATATTTATATTTATATTTTCTCATTAACGACATAATGAGCAGGGACAATGTGCTTCTAGCTGTGTCAATGCTTCAATTATGTATTGGATGATCTTGTTAGCATGCCTCCCAAAAAAAATGTATACAGTGTTGGGCTCCATAAAGGTATTTTCAGTTCTAACTTTAAATACTTTACTGCAGAAAACATTTGGTTTGCTTGCAGATTGTGTCAAGTTCATATTTGAATTGTATTTTATGCTGAGATAATCTGAGCTTGTTCTAAGAAGAGAAAAAGGTGTGTGTGTGTGTGTGTGTGTGTGTGTGGGTGGGGCATTGCATATTTTGGGTTATTGTTACATGGGGGGGCAGAAGTACATTAGTCCTCCTCCTGGTATAGCCTCCCTGGTACTGGTAAAAGGCTAGGAGCCAGAGAACAGCATCTGCCCAGCCAGACCTGTATCTGGATCTGGATGCACTACTCATCTGCACTCTTACAATGTGCAGCACAGAGTCCCTGTCCAGCAATCAACAACACAAGAAGCTGCCTGGCTGCAGAAGTTGAACCAGAAAAACTGAGTCAACTGAATCTACTAGCCTAACTGCAGGGGTGGCCTGTTGGTGGGGGACCCTGCAGAATAGACCTTAAGTGCCAGGAAATCATATCTATTCTGGTATGGCAGTATAGCCTAGAGGTTAGAGGAACTCTGTGTGAATGAGCTTGATGCATCTAGCAAACAAGACCTGAGTTTGATTCTCACAACCTCCACAATGCGACTCTGAGCAAGTCACTTAACTGCCTAGTGCTCACAGGTCACCCCTGAAAACAGGCACTTGTGCCTAGTGGGCCTTACCCGGTTACCAAAGAATAAAATAAATACATTTTTGTAAACTAGTTTTTTATTGTATTTTCTTTGCTAATTACTAGTGAGGTTCATTAGGTATAAGGCCCATTTAAGGGTGACCTTGCAGAACAGTGAGGTTAAGTGATTTGCTCAGGGTCACATAGTGTGCAAGTGAAGGCTGAAGGAATAAAAACTGGGCCTGCAGGATGTTTAGGCTCATTAATAGCTCATAATTGTAACCCAGGGGGTTTCACAAATGGTGAGGCCAGCCTTCTTGGGGAGGCCCCAGCCAGTCCCATGGGAGACCCTGTCCATTCTAATAATGTACTATAACAAAAGCATCAGTACAGGTTGCTGTGAATATTTTGAACCTATACCTTTGTTTGTTTGTTTTTTTCCTATTTTAGATTACCCCTTTTCTCTTGTCTTGTAAAGGCTTTGCTCAACAGGTTGAGCCTACCTTAGCTTTTGGTTTACAATTTGAAGTAATTTAAAAAGGAGGGTTTCATATGTGGCCCTCTGGTGCAGCAGTAGCACAACAGCTTGTGAAGCTGGTGACCTGAGTTTGGTAGCGAGCTCGGCCACCAGAGGGCTAGCCGGGTGGAGAAAGAATTGGCATCTGGAGGACCACTCTGCTCTGGGGAAGGGGAATCACAGATCCTGGTGTACACTTTCCTCTAACAGTGGCAATGGGGAGAGCACCTCTGGACTGCTGCAGAGTGAGTAGGGGGAGGGACAGGCAGGCAGACACATGGCACACAGGTCGTGCATCATGGTGCCATTGCATACTGCATCTCTGGGGAGAAAAAGGGGAAATAGGAATTGGGAAACCTCAGTGGCAGGAAGGTGTAAGACCCCTCACCTGAGTAGCTGAGTTCATTGGTCCAGCTACTGGGTCCCATCTATGGAAGCGGTTTGGGTGACCCTGCTAACCCCGTGGCCTGGGGGGGCAAGCCATGAGGAATACCCTCCTGGTGGTAAACCCCAGTGGATGTTGGGGTCATGGGGCTGGAGATTCTGTGGATTGAGGGAGAAATACATTTTTTGTTTGGGGGAGGGGGGTTCTTTCAATATGGCTAGCCCCAGGTTTGTAGCAGTATTCATAGCTAGCTATCTTTGAACACCCACTGTCCATTAAAGTCAGGGAGCAGAGTCTGTTGCATACTAGTTTACCATAGTGACAAAGTGCTTTTAAATGTGTAGTTAAAAAAAAAAACATTATTCGGAACAGTCCAGAAAACCTGAGGCTAGCCAATTTAAAAGCGGTTCTCATTTGGCTAGTTCTGCTCTCAGAAATTCTGAAGCTAAAAGATAGTGTTTCTGAACACTAGAAATGGGTGATCTAAAACAGAATGAAAAGTAAATCAATATTTTATAGTAACCTGCACTGCTGTGTTTGTTTGGTATGAAAAGATGGGGAAATTGAATGCAACAGTCCAAGGTGAATAACTCTGTCATTTATTCAGTGTCATCTCAAGTTTTTCTGGTGTACAGGGCACAGTATTGCAAGGTATTGTTTCTATGGGGAGGCCTGACTTTTTCCTTCCATATCTTGGGGGGGGAGCTCATTAAGACTGTTTGAGAACCAAAAGCTATAACCTATGCTAAACATCCTCATGTGTTTCTTTTTATGTGTTGGTTCTCTATATTTGCATTACTGTCACCCTCAGTTTTGCATATCATGTTCACTTTATCACAGTTACTGTTTCTTTTCATATTTCTTGGATATTCCACAAGGCTGACACACCATTCTATGCTTCAACATCTGAACACCCTGTGATGGTGTAACTAATACAATGGAATGTCCAGGTAGTATGAAAGATGAGAGCACTAGCTGCTGAGGACTCTGGTAGGGATCCGTAAAGTGACAAAGGCAATAAAAATGTCTGACACTGAAACCTATTAGAAAGATTATAGTACAAACAAAACAAAAGGGAATACAGAAGAGCATATAAAGATATAAAAATATCACCACAGTTAAAGGCCATAGTTAACATTCAGAATTCAAAATACTGGCTGATTTACTGCTAATGGTCTTAATGCACTTAACACCTCCAAGAAAGAATGGTCTTGCAAAATAAGGTCTGTGTGACATCACATCTTCTCCGTAACCTGGACATGCAGCCAAAACAGGATGGTTTGGTACTATCAGTTTTAAGAATATGTGAGGACTCAATGGCTCAAATCAGACTACACTTAAGCAAACTGCACTACTGGATAAGGACCATGTATCGTGTTAGAGTGAGTGCCCTCAAGTTGCTGGAGGTGTTGGGCGTGTCTCGTGCCATCAACAGCTGGTATTCCTCTTGGCTGTGTAGTGTCAGGTGAGTGGCCTCAAGTTGCTGGAGGTGTTGGCGTGTCTCATGCCATCAGCGACTGGTATTGTGCTGAGTAGTGCCAGTGACACCACTCCATTAAACAGTGGTGTCACTGGTAGTAGTAGTTTGCTTTTAATTTGTGGAAGTTCAAATTGAAAGTATAAACATTTGACTGAAAGGAAACAATGCTGTCATTCTAGATTATGGATATCCGGGGATTCCTCACCAGAAAACGAAAGGCTGATGAGTTGGAAGATGACTGTAGTAGTTCACAACAGTCCGAAGCTGTGCCATGCTCAAACACCATGTCTCAATGGGAACATAGTGATGACAGTATGCAGTCCGATAGTGATACTTCAGCATCAGACTCAGAGGATGATGGAAGTTTCAGAATCGCTGAGATCTGTATAGCACAACTGAAAAAACCTCCAGGCCCCTCTGATTTAAGCCAGAATAAGGACTGCATGCCTGTGCAACCAAAGCTGAGTGCACTTCCACAAAAGAAGTTTGGCCAAAAGTGGAGGGCATTCAATCCCAACTGGTAAAGCATTTTTTCCTGGATTGAATACTCTCAGTCTGAAGATGCTGTATATTGCTTTGCATGTCGTAATTTTCCTCAAACCAGTAAAAATTTCACCATGTTCCTTAAAAATGGTTTCCAGAACTGGAAAAGATCGACTGGAAAGGATGGATCACTAACCCTGCACAACAACTCTGAGTCCCATAAAGCATCACATACAGCATGGTGTGACTTCAAGATGCATGCAAAGGAAGGAAGGACCATACAGAATCTGATCAATGAGGATCACAGCAAACTTGTGAAAGAAAATCGCCATTACATAAAAACAATAGCAGAGATATTGAGGCTGACCTGCTACACAGTGCATTGCACAGAGAGGACACAGAGAGGTGAACAAAGTGTCAACCAGGGCAATTTTCTTGAAATTCTGAATCTGATAGCAATGCATGATGACATCGTCAAAAAAAATTATCAGGTGCAAGAAATGCAAAATATACATCACAGCATCCAAGACCAGCTCCTTAATATTATGGCACGGCTTGTGCGACAACAAATTACAGAAGAGGTGGCAGCTGCTGGGGCATTCTCAATACAAGTGGACCAGTCAAAGGACATTTCAAAGATTGAGCAAATCTCTTTTGTGGTGCATTATGTGCATGGTGGCAAAATACATGAAGAATTCCTTGGCTTTCAACAAGCTAAAGGCCTGGATGCAACATCCCTGACCAGGATAATACTGCAGACACTTGCAGATAACAGCACAGATATAAACGCATGCATAGCACAGTGCTATGATGGTGCCAGTGTTATGAGTGGGGAAGCAGCTGGAGTGCAGGCTAAGTTTTGTGAAGAAGTTCCCAAGGCTATCTATATACACTGCTACAGCCACAGGCTGAACCTTGTAGTTGTGGATTGTGTCAAAAATATTCAGATGGCAGCTGAGTTTTTCTCATTGTTACAAACCTTATACAATTTCATTAGTGGGTCAGCAGTTCATGCTTTCTTTATAGAAATCGGAAAGAAATTATGCCTGGAAAGGTGCCAGTGGAACTCAAACGTTTATCTGATACAAGGTGGACCTGCCAATATGCTGCATGCAACAGTGTGCATAAGACTTTGCCAGCCATCATGGAGACACTCCTTCACTATGTGGGGGAGAGAGGCAATGCTGAGCGTACAATTCAGGCAAAGGCACTTGTACATATAATAACTAGCACATTTGCCATTAATCTTGTTATGTTTGAACTGATCCTCAAAAAGACCAGCATTGTTGCAAAGTGTTTGCAATCTTCTGATCTGCAACTATCCTGTGCTGTACAACTGGTAGCAAGCTTACAAGAAGAATTATCGGAAGCCAGACGTGATAACGAATCTGAATCTGGTTTATGGTCTACAGTTTGGACAGAAGCACAAAAGCTAATCAGGACAATGGTTTGCCTCAGGCTCAGCCAATTGAGAGGGCTCGTATTCAGAAGACCAGTTTCACATCAGGATCATATCACAATGAGCACAACAGGACACGTCATGTTCTGCAAAGCAGGATGATTTTAGGAAACACCTCTTCTTGCCAGCTCTTGACAGGATCATTGGAGAGCTGGACAGGCGGTTTGATGACAAGAACTGTGAAATTCTAAAGCAGTTGCTGCATTAACTCCAGGGAGGAAAGATTTTTGCAGGAAGAAATGTACTTCCATGGCACACCACTATGGATTGAGCGTACGAGATCTGTCAGCTGAGTTGTATACAGCGAAGATGCTTTGAAGGAACCCTGATTAGGACATAAATAGTATGCATGCTCTGAGTCATTATTTGATGCCATACAGAGATGCATTTTTTGAACTATATCACCTGCTTATCATTGCATTTACTCCTCCAGTCACATCTGCCGGATGTGAAGCGTTCATTCAGTAAACTCAGAATGATTAAAACATACCTTCGCAATAGAATGGCAAATGAGAGACTTAGCAACCTGGCAGTCCTTTCTATTAATGAAGGGCCTTACACAGGACTTGGACATGGACAGTGTGGTGAACATTTCTGTAAACTACATAGCAACAGAAGAATTACTTTATTATGAAAAGTGACTATTTATAGAGTGGTATTGCATGCGTGAAATGGTCAGATGCTTGTAGTTCAGTTTACTATTTAGTCTACTTTTTTTTTTTTTGTTCAAATGCTTTCAGGCACAAGAACTGGTGAGACTTTCAGGAGAACTTTAATTAATAAAATATTTTTAGGCACCATCCAACTTTCTGAAGGAGCACCAGCATGCTGTTTGAAAAATACAGTGCTCAAAACAAACCCATAAACCAGTTCAGCATGTGGAAATGTGACGAGGGAGAGACAATGGAGCAGACAAACTTCTTTACAAAGTTTGTATATGCATACTAATGTAAAATAAAAGTTCTAAAACATAAAATTGAAATGGCAGTTTTATTTCTGAAATATAGCATTCATTTTTTTCAGACTGTAAAAAAACAGAGATGGGCATGCAGGAATTTACGTATGATTTTACTTCTGGTTTCTATGGGTGCCCTGGCTTCCAACTGTGTACCACCAGTGCCTAGTAACCAACAGAAGCTGGAGCCACCACTGTCTGAAGGGTTTTAGTTAAAAAAAGAAAATTGATGCGGGTTGCTAATGTGCCCTTCGTGAATGTTTTAGCCGCAATCTTGTTTTTAGAAAAAAAAAACATCAATCAGGCCAGCCGTAGACACCATAGACTTTACAAAGTTAGAATCTCCAAAGATTTTTATAGTTAGTCCCCCTTTATCAGACTGAGACAGGGGAAAATTGAAATCCCCACCTAACACCACATATTTTGTGTATGTAAAAATGGTTGTATTGTTTTAAACAATTCAGTTCTACCAGCTATAGTTTGTGGGCCATACACATTCACAATTCTAAATGGAACTGAGTCAAATTGCATATCTATCTTCAAAGCTCTCCCTGGGTATATATCCATAACCCTATGAATGGAGAATTGGAACCCTTTAAATAAAATCCCCACCCCATCACAAGCTACGGAACCTTGAGACCAATAAGAGGGACCCACTGACCAGATATTTTTTGCTTGTGAGACTTCGTGTGAAGGTTTAATTCTGGTGTCTTGCAATAGTATGGTGTTATTTGACAAATATTTTAAAATTTGGAGAGTTGTCAATCTTTTTTGTGAGCTTTTATGTTGCAAACATTTAGTGTTAAAGGGGAAATGCAGCAAACCCTCTCCATGTTTTAAAAGAATGTCCTAGTAACTAAGATCAGACAACTTTCCTGTGACCCCTATTCCTTTTCTTCTTCCCGGATTCAACTTGTAACTCAGGCGTGGGGTCTTTGGAGGACATGGAGAAAGAGTCTGATTCTCCTTCCTCCTCCTCCTCCTCATCTCCCCATTGACGTCTTTTTGCTAAAGTCGGGAATCTATTTCTTGTAATGATATGATGTGTGGGTGCAGGTGATATTTCTGCTTTCCTTTTCCCTTTCACTTCTTGGAAGCTACCTTCTGAAGTTTCCACTATAGCATGGGGGTTGGAGGCATAGTTTCCATCGCAGAAACCCCTGTGGAGGTGGATGAGGTTTCCTGAAAAGGCCCTGCTATGACCTCCTGAGGCTCATTTGTGTCATCAATCTGCAGTGTTTCAGTGATGGTCTGAGGGGATTGAGATGGCTGGGCCTGGGCTTGACAAGCTTCAGTTAAAGTAACTGTATCTTGGACCACCAGTCTAACCTGTTATGAACTGCCCATGGACAGAATTTATATCAATGCCCTTCCTCATCACATAAATTACATCTAAATGGGTTAGGGCACCCCAAACTAACGTGGCCATATTCCAAACATAAATTACAGCGAGATTTGTCACAAACCAAGCTAAAGTGTGTCCTTGCTCTGCATTTGTGACAGGTTTTGGGCTGTCCCATATAAAAACAAAGGCCTCTATCTCTCCCATATAGAAACTCCCCAGTAAATGAAAAATACCAGCATCAAGTTTGTTTTAGCTGCACTTTAACTCATTAATTCCCTGTCCACACTAGATCTTCATCTAGTATTGGGGAAGGATTGTCTAGAATGAGTACATCTTTTATTAGCCAGTATTGCAAATCAGAAATATTCACTTGCTCATTCCTAAAGAGGAGTGTTACCATCTTAATAGTAGGCTTCGTGAGTAGAATGGGAAAAAAATGTTTCCATAGGTTACTGTGCTGAACCCTAGGGTATTTGTCCCAAAATTTCTCTAAAGTATTATTGTTTTTAAAACTAACATCATATGTTACTTCCCCTTTCACACGTATACAGGCAAATAATTCATAAGGAAAAATTCCCATTGATTCTTTGAGCATACTGTGAAGTAGTGTCTTTCGGTCTGGGGCCCCTGCAGGATCCCCATTAAATTTTAATCTTACTGCGTTCCTGCGTTGAGCAGGCTCCCCAACCTTTTTAAACAAATCTGCCATATAGAACCTCCTGGGTTCATTAGGTTCTGTAGCAGATTGTTCTAAAGTGTCATTTTCCTCTGAATCCGAGGAAGAGTCAAGAAGTTCCTGTGTTGCCACTTGTCCCTGTAGTACCACATTAACTTTAATGTTGGCTGGCTTTGTTGTGGGCTTCCGTTTTGGTGTTTCCTCATTTTGTTTGGCTCCTGAGTCTGGTGCTCCATTATCTATCTGCTATGATTTCCAAGGTGGAAACTGGGCCAGGTGAAGCCAAGTGCCTGTTTCCGAGTTTCTTTTCCATTTGGCTGCAAGTAAGGCAGAATCTGTCATCAGGTAGCATTCTGGCCTGCCTTGGGTGTGTCTCTGAGCTCTTGATGCACTGACGGCACAGCTGTTTTTTTTTTGTTTTTTACAGATCCCAACAGCCAACGAAACAGCGGTTGTAGGAGGCTGAAGAAGTACTCACTGACCTATTGATCCTTGAAGTTTGAGCTTTCTCAACAGGTATTTCAGTCAGATC
Source organism: Neoceratodus forsteri (assembly GCA_016271365.2). Taxonomy (NCBI): domain Eukaryota; kingdom Metazoa; phylum Chordata; order Ceratodontiformes; family Ceratodontidae; genus Neoceratodus; species Neoceratodus forsteri. The sequence continues at coordinate 648,521,441 of CM057450.1, read as the reverse complement.
TTCTTCTTGTAGGATTTTAAGCAGTAGTCCCTTGTTTCCCTTCACTGCCGCTCTTAATACAGTTTCTTGGGAATCTGTTTAACTCATTTGTATCTCATTCCCAGTCATGACATCCAATATTTCAGCCTCAGTATCTACAATATTTTGTTCTACACTTATATCCATTTTTTCCTTGGTTTGTTTGCCAGCCTCACTCATTTCTGATGTAGCATTGATAATAGCTTCAGGTTTTGCCTGTGAAGCAAAAATTAATTCCAGTTCAGCTTCCATGTCACTGGGGTAAACTCCAGCACTCTCCCCCACTGCTTCCTCCTCAGCAAACCTGCTGTCTGCCATCTTGGAATGGCCGATGAGGAGTCCCCCTACAGGTGAGTAGGGGAAGTTTTATTTAAAACCAAACACCAAACTTTACAAAGGAACTTATTTAAAACAAAACCAATACATACATAAACAAAATTAACAAAAGATTACATCAAAATATGATCACAGTATCTAGAATGACTCATTCCTTAGCCTATACATTCAAAGTTCCTCCACATATTCAACAGTTGTTTTTCCCCATACATTTTTAACTCTTTCTGATGTATCCCATCAAGTTCAGCTTGGATTTTAAATAACAGTTCATTTAGAGAGATGTCTTTATTCTGTATAAATCTCTGACACCTCACTTGCCAGATAGCCCACTTTATAACTGCAAACACCAGATACAGTGTGTGCTTGTCCCACTTACTCCATTCTTCCATCAGTTGTCCATATACTAATATGTCATAATTAATCAATTCAAACTGCATAATACCCCATGTATCTGCCAACTGCTTCCAGAGTGGTCTAATTTAATCACAGTCAAAAATAATTGACTCATTGATTCTTCCATATTAATACAATTCTTTCCCAGACATAATCTTTCATCAGTTTTCTTGTGTTTCAAATTTCCTTTAACCTGCAGCTTCCCATGACTACATAGCCAAATTGTTTGCCTAATCTCCTATGGTATTCTTTTCACTAACATAGCTTCTAGAATTAGACATTCTTTCACCCTCTGTGGTACTAGGAATACAGATGTCTCATAAAATCTGCTTTGAAGCACTTCTTTATACCGCTGCTTCCTATTTTTTGTTAGTATCATGTCCACTGTTACTTTCCAACTATCCAAATATTTCATGACTATTTTAATATATTCTGGCAACTTTTCCCTGTTCTTTTTCTTATACCCCTTCTCACCCCTAGAGGCCACCTTCTCTTCTTTCCATTCTCCCCCCAAAGTACCCCAAATATCATTCTTACCTTGCGATACTGGCACTATATTAGCATAAACAAAAATATTGATAAAAAAAACACTGTAGGATTTAACATATTTAAGCCCCCATCTGCTATAGGTCTGTATGCATGATTATTTTTAACTGGGTTTAATCTATTTCCCTACAAAAGCTAAAAATTAAACACAAGATCCTAGTCTGATCCTCACAAGAAATAGGAAATACATGTGCAATATATAGAAAGATGGGTACAATAAAAGTTTTAACATGTATATCCTTTTTGTTTGGTCATATTCCAGCTTTCCATCTCTCAGCTTTTTCTGTGCTATACTTATTTTCTTATCCCAGTTTTCCTGTATAGGGTCTTGTCCACCAGAGCATACTCCTAAAATGTATATACTTCCTTCCACAATGTCTATGCTTCGTTTCTGTTCACTGGATTTTTCCTATGACTAGAATCTTACTTTTACCCTTATTCACCTTTATACCTGTCACATTCTCATTATTTTTAAAAAAAACTTAAGCATTCTTTCCCTTGAGGTCTGGTCTTTCAGAAAAATACAATCATCAGCATATGCTAGAGTTCTGTGAATGCTTCCCATGTCATATTCCATGGCTTTAATACTCCCCTCAGTTTCTATTCCTCTCAACAAATGGTCTAGACATAAGACATATGGGGCTGGGGCTCAGCGGCATCCCTGATGGACCCCATTATATATGTACATTGAATACCCAAATGTCCATTTATCATAAGTAATACCTGAGCTTCATTGTACAGACCTTTTACCAATCCTATAAATTCATTTGGAATCCATACTGTTTTAAGACTTGCCATATGTACTCATGCTTTACAGCATCAAAGGATGTTTCTTGATCTATTAGATACAATAGCCCTTCAATTCACCTTCTTGCCCTTTATTTACAAGCTGTCTTATGTATATCAAATTTTGCCCGATGTTCCTTCCCAGAATTGCACAAGATTGTGTTGCAAGTACTATGGTTGTGCTTCCTCTATTAATCTTTTTTTTATAATTTTTGCCAACATTTTATAGTCAGTGGCGACAGACTGATAGGCCTCCAGTTTTCATATCCTCCTGACTCCTTTTTATGGAAAAAAATTGTGACCCCCATTTCCTACTCTTTGTTAGAACTTTTTTGTGAAAACATAGCTGTACACTATTCCCAACATAGTAGTGAGCATTTCTTCAGACTTTATATAGAAACAGTTTGAGATTCCATCTACCCCGGTGCTGTATTATTTGTCAGTGAAGCAATAGCTTCTTTAATTTCTGCATCCCTAATATGTTTTTAAACCTCTTCCTTCCGCTGTGGGCTTATGGCTGGCACTTGGATTTGATCCCATAATCTGTTAGTCTCTTTTATGTTCTTCCTCTGAACTTCTCCCTTAGAACACCTTGTGCTGTTTTATTAATATTCTCTGTATCTGTGTGTACATTCCCTTCCTTATCCTTTAAACCATACATTACCCTATTTTCTAGCCTATCTGTATTACTTTCAAATGGATTAGTCTGAGCCTTTGTCCCTGAGTTCCACATTTTATTCCAATAATAAGGATCTCTCCTATTCTATTGGTACTCCCACATCTGATGTTTCATACCTTGTATTTTGCTGTACAGTTTTGTCTTGTTTCATTTTGAGTTGTTATTTCTTTATACAGTTTAGCTCTTAAACTAAGATAAGTTTGATGTTTTGACTTCCTTTATTGTTTGTTTCCATAGTCATTAATGATATAATGTCCTTTTTGTGTCCTACCACCATTCAAAGTATCTTCATACAAATCTAGTACATAGATTCTTGCTGCCAATATATCCTTAATATTTTCTATTATTTTTCATCCTGCAATAATCCATGTTCATCCTCCAGACCCCTCCCCAAAGATGGACTGTTTATTAGATGAATTTTAATGTGAAGCACCAAATGGTCTGATGTCTCATTGGGGCTACCTTACATCTTTAAGTTTTGCTTCCCCCAAACCAAAAATCTATCCTTGTAGATATTTCCCTTTAAAAAGGTGTGCACTGAAGCTTTGTTAAAATTTGTATATGCAGCCACCATTTGAGCTCACAACAAAATGTTTTTCAAACAATTAGTACTGCAAAATATTTTTTCAGTTTTCCTACCCCAATCTTTTTGGTCAAACCACAATTAAAGTCCCCCGGTAAGTTTGGAGGTGTGAAGAAAGGGCTCGGTTTCTCCATGGTTTTATATATTTCTGCTTTACTTTGGGGGTCGTATAAGTTAATCAGCCTGACTCCTGTTTTTTTTATTATAACATCTAAAATCAAAACTCTTCCTGGAAGTAAGTCTACTAGCTTTAGTATCTTAACCTCTGGAGATGTAAACCCAATACCAACTGCACAGCATGATTCTTCTCCTATGGCCCATATAGAGGGCCCCCACCTCTAATCCTTTTGGTCTTGTTTTAACTCATTTATGGTGTGTAATTTTGTGTCTGGAAAGAAGTATACATCCTCCTTAAAATCTATTAGTGAGGAAAATGTTATCATCCTCTTGTCTTTATTTTTAATGCTATTCACGTGACTAGTAATGCAATTCAGAGCGTTCATTTTAGCAGATAGTTTGTACAGTCCCTAGCTGTTCTCCATTTTCTTCAAGAGGTTTTTATCCTTCTTTTTGAAGCTTGTGTGTCCGGTAGTTTCATACTCAGAGGTAAGTTCCTTCTAAAGGTTCGGATATAGTTATGTCTGAGTCATCATCTACTGGCCCATTCCTTGTCCTGTAATGTCATGTATTTGTTAGACAGAGTCACCAAGTCCTTTTCTCTCTTCCTTCCATCCCATTTAGGGGTTACAACTCCTTTTCTTTGATCTTGTCACCACTGTGTACCCATCCTGTCCATGTTCCTTATTTTTCTCTTCATTACTCTTCAAACTGCTGATTGCTTACTTTGTCCACCATCACTCTGGGTTTCCAGTGATTTGCTTGTCTCTGGAACAGGTGAGGTATCTTTTTCCCTTCCTTGGGCTTTTTTCTTGATTTATATTTCCCATTTCTGTGCTTTCTTCCATAATTTCTATTTTTTTGCTTTTTCTTTCCATGCCTGTGCCAAGTATAAATCTGATCAGGTTTCTCCAGCTTATCTGGGCTGTTGTGTGTTGCCCATGGGCAATTATTGAAGATATGCCCTGATTCTTCACAGAGGCTGCACTTAACTGGGTTTTTGCAGATAGCCCATGATGCCCCAATACTCAGCATAGTTCACATTTATTTTTTTCACAGACATTGCTAAGATGTCCTTTCTCCTCACATTTAAAACATGCCCATGGCTGGCCAGAGTAAAAAACAACTCCTCTATCCCTCCCCACAAAAAAAAAAAACAATTTGGTAGGTGCTGCAACTCTCCATCTACTTGTTTAAGCATCACCTTGAATTTCCAATCCCTAGTCCACAAACTCTCCTCATCTAGCATTGGCTCTGGGGTCCAGTGAGGGTACATCTCTGTTTGAGCCAGTATGAAATGTCCGCTACGTTCACCCCTTCATTTTTAAATAAGACAGTCACCAATATAAGCCGGTTTGGTTAGGGGATTGCCAAGAAATCTCTCCTTAAAGAGATTCTCTTCACCCGATGGTACAATTTCCAAAATCTGTTCAATCCTGAAGGGTGCTTTAAACTTACATCATAAGTTGTTTCTCCTGGGGAGTGTATCAAAGCATACATTTCATATGCATAAAACTTAAAGCTGGTTTTGAGGAGTTGTTTTCCAACAGAAATGCAGTCTAGGGCCTCATCAGGCACACTCTATATTTTAACCTCACTGCATTCCTTCTTTTAGCTGGCTCTGAAAATCTATTTATCACATCAGGGAATAACCTTTCTGCTACATTCTCACTCCACACTGTAGGACACTCATCATTGTTTTTCTTTATTTCTCATTTATTGCTGCATTTCCTTTACCTCCATGGATACATTTAGGCCCCATCCATGACTAGGCCTTCTAATTATTTTGCATCATTTTCATTCTCTATTTCATTTTGCCCAACTTCAGGCAACTGCACCTCTATATCTTGTGTCCCCACATCTGGTTATGCAGCATGTTGTTCTGTTTCCTGTATTTTATCTGTATTTGGAGATTTTTGTCCTACTGACCCACTTGGCCTGTTAGGATCCCACCCTTTGCCATCCTTTGCTCTCTTCTATACCACTTGTAATAGTGCCTCTGCAACCCATTCTGGTGTATCCCGTAAGTTGCCTGACCCAGTGGCCCCAGCATGGCCTATTGTCCCTTTTCTCTCACTCCTGCCAACTGTCAGCACTATTTTGTGCTATAGCTTGGTTATTTTTAACATCCTCTTGTATTTCTACATCCTTTTTACTCTCAGCAATAATACTTTCATCAATTGTTTTTTGTCTTGCGTAGTCCTTCTTAGGCCGAACCATTACTGACCCTTTCTGGCCATCCTGTTCAGGGCTTCACTTTCCCTTGTGCCTGCTGCTTTAAAACCAGCTTTTTTTACACTTGGCCCAGCTTCTTTTGATGCTGCTGCATCAGCGTTTAGCTGCTGACTTTGACAGGCCACAATCTTGCCATCAGTTTGCTCTGCTTTTCTTTTTTGCTCAATTCTGCTGCGCATAACCATTTTTCCCTTATTTTTAAAAAAAATTTCAGCTTTGCCACCAATGATTTTACTATGTGGTTTCTTACCTGCAATCTCCGACTCCTTGGAAGGTGCACTGTTTATTCCTTGCTCTTTAATCAGCATCGCACCTTTAGCAGTCATTTGTGCATTGCGCCCAGCCTCTGGTTCTGTTGTCATTGTATCTGAACTCTCCTCATGGCACAACCTCATGCCAGCTTCTCCAATGGATCTCCTCACATCAGAACTCATTTTCAGGCCTCTAGTAGTACACAAAACAGGGGAGGAGGACCTCTTCCCTGACACATCAGCACTTCCTCCTCTTCTGCTGTCCAGCTTCAAACTGTACTTCTCCGCTCTGCTCTCAGAAGTCAAGCCCCCTGCCGGCAGATCAGGAAATTTCCTAGTGCCCCAGCCAAATTTCCCCATTTACTAAAATACCACCAACAACTTAATTTGGTTCAAGGTCATTGGCATTCATCTGTATCCCCTCCCCAGAGTCATGCCTGAAAATAGACAGAATCTGCCTAGTGCACTTACCCATTCAACAAAAAACTAAATACATAAATGATCACGTGTATTTAAATAAATCCATATTGGAAGGATTATTGTTGGTAATGTCAGAAAAATAGAATAACAATACTTTATTTGTTTTTATTTCAGTTTTTATCTTAGAAGTCATTTGCCATGATTTAGTGAAACGTGAGTGTATGTCACTTACATGTCAAATCTAAACATGAACTTGTGTGTGAATTATTTTTTCCCCTGCAGTGTACCCTACCAAAATATGTACTTATCTGCAGCAGTAATTGAATGGACTGTGTTATGACAAACAGATGCATTTAATGGAGGGTGAAAGGGAAGAAGAATGTGAAAACAACTGCAGTTTTTGATCTGTTAAAGGGACAGGGAATTTTTCTAACCCTGGTGCTGGAATAGCACAAAGATCCCACTGGAGAGGATTTCACTGGTTCCTATGATAACAAGCATGCTATTTTTAAGGGGACTGTGGTTAATAGAGCATGGTATGCTGTGAACAATCTGATTGCAGTCAGAAGGAACTCAACTGAAAGCATGTTTTTCTCTCTCTCTAACTCACACATCTACACATCTGTTCATAAACTGCGTGGTTAATGGGTACTAGATTGTGTCCAGCAAACATGAAAATATGGTAGATGAATGAGGTCTTGCAATACAGCACAGGAAGGCAATGTTTAAAGAGAATTTCATACAGTCTGTGTGTGTGTGGGGTGCAGTATGACCTCCTTGAACTTTTCACCACACATTGCTATTGACACCTTTATTTTGTTCAAAACATTCTGCCACCTTTCTTTGTGGTTAGAGTAGTAAAATAGGGCTATCCCAAAGATTCTAACAATGAACTGTAAAGAATTTTATGTGGAGGGATACAGGGACAGGGTTTGGCTAAAATAAGAATATATAACAAATGCCAGAAAAAGAAATGGGTGTTGCCACACCTCTCAAGTGAGCGTTTTTAATTTTATTCTGTAGTAACCAAGGAAGGCCCACTTGGCATTAATGCCTCTTTTCATGGGAGATCCAAGAGCACTGAGTGCTTAAAGGAAAACTACACCCTCACATCATTTAAATTTTATGTTTTTCCATGTCAGCAGACAACTCCTTTCCTGTAGCTGTTAGGGTTATATGTGTTAGGTTTGTTTGTTTTTACTGCTCATAGTAGCTCCCGAGAGTGTCCTGGGAGTCTCCATTTCATGGTTGTTGAAATCGCATTGTCCATGAGAACTGCATTAGCATATTTATTTATTTATTTAATTTTTGTTTACCAGGTAAGTGCTATTAGCCAAGGTGTGACTATTTTCAGGCACAACCCGGGAGATTTTCAATAGGCAGAAGTGAACAATGGAAAATACAACTGATTTGGGGTAAGGACAAAATACAGACAGAGCAAAATGAGGTTATACAATTAGGTAAAAGTCAACAATGAGGCAAGGTTTTACAATCACTAATAGGTAAGCAGGGTGCAACAAATAGAGTACAAATTGATTCGGGGTAGAGACATAGTGCTAACAGGATAAAACAAGGTTTTGCAGATACAAGGTGGGTAAGAAAGCTTAACAACAAGGTGTACAATTACTTAATTGGGAAGATGGAGGTTCAGTAGTTACAATACATTGCAGAAGAGACAGTGAGAGAAATAGCATTCAGTTGATAGTTTATTGTTAAGGTAGCTGCTATACGACAGGCTGATATAGATAAGTGCACAGGAAGTCAAATTGACTAGGGAGGCAATTGGTTTGGGTGGCTTGGGTTAATGGTGACAGTGGGCTGAGATTCAGGTGGCTTGAAGCAGGAAGAGGGACGCCTGACTGAAGAGGAAGGAGCGATACCTTTGTTTGAACAGGGCATGACTGGGGCTAAATGGGCCTCAAGAGGCAGGGAGTTCCAGAGTTTGGGTGCAGAATGAGAGAAAGCAAGAGCTCCGTTGTTTGATTTACATTTGGGTATTTGCAGCAGAGGCTTATTGGCTGATCAAGTCCATGGGAGGAGGTCAGTGGAGGGTAGAGATGCCAGTGATACTGGGGAACCAGCTTCTAATGATATTGTCTGCCAGGGAGCCAAAAGCAAGGGTTCAGCCAAAGCAGGAGGGAGCCAGTTCAGATCAGCATAGAGTTACAGTGGTGTTTAGACCAGGAAGAGGCAGATGCATAGCGCATATGCTGTTGTAAGTTGTGTCCCATTCTTTAAGGAGAGTTTTGGGTGCATTAATATATGGTAACCCCATAGGATAGAGATGGGACCAGGATCCCTTGGGCAACTGTGAGTCTTGCTGACTGTGTGAAAACAGAGCTAGTTTTATAAGCTGCCCTAGATTGGCATTTACGATTTGCAGGTGGACATTATATGTTGTCCAAAGTTGAGATTTTCATCAAGGAGTACACCTAGCTACTTGAAGGAGCATACTGGTGCAAGAACAGTGCCATCCAGACCAGAGACAGACAGTTTGTCACGGACTTTGTTTAGTTTGATCACAGAGCCGAACAGCATGGTATGCATTTTGTTGGTATTCAAGATTAGCTTGTGGTGGAGGAGCCAGGATTGGGTGGACTTAAACGCAGTAGTGAGGGTGTGGTTTATATTTTGTATAGTCTTATCACTGCAGTGAAGGACCAGGTCATCTGCATAGAGGACAGTCAAGCACCCGGGGGTATTCGGGGTGATGTTATTAATGAAAATTGAGAAGAGCAGCAGTCCTTATATAGATGCCTGGGGAACACCTATGTTGATAGTCGTTTGGCTTGATAGCGTAGAGTTGAACCTGACAAGCTGAGTCCTATTAGACAGATAGCTTTTAAACCAGGCAGTTGCATTGTGAAAGAAACCAAGAGCTAGTAGTCTGTTGAGCAGAATAGGATGATCAACAAGGTCAAAACATCCCATTAGGTCAATAAAAACAGCTCCGTGAGGTGCCTCTTGTCTATTGCAGTCAGGGTGTCATTTGTGAGGTGAAGCAGGCAGTGGAGTGCTATGATCCTTATGAAAGCTGTACTGGGTGGTGAGAGAAGGTCATGTTTAGACAAAAAGTCAGTGACTTGTCTAGATACTAGTTTTTCCAGGATCTTACTTAGGACCGAGGGTATAGCTATAGGTCAATAGTATCATATCTTGTTTGTCACCCTTCTTATAGATCGGGTGACAGAGTGATTTTCCATATGTCAGGGACTACGCCATGGCAGAGAGATAGGTAAAGATCCAGATAGTGCTGGGCAATAAATGGTGCAGCAAGTTTGAGGAGTTTGGGTTCAAGCCCATCGAGCCAACACTGGTAGTATCCGGAATGGTGTCAAGCAGGTTCTGAACATCGGACTTAGATATTGCCTTGAAATAGAAATGAGGGTAGGTTCTGTGATGGGGGGGGTGGTAGGTTGGTTATTCAAGAAGACCAGGTGTAGCTTGACAGGTCGGAGAATTTTGTGTTGAAAGCCTCTGCTATGGTTTTTGGGTTGTTACAATGAGAGCCATTAATGATCATATCATCCACCAGCTTGGTTTGTTTTTACTTAGGAATGATTTTATGTGAGACCAAAATTTTCTGGAGTCACTGTGGCTTCCATCAGGAGCCCTGCAATAGCCTGTCTGATTTGTTTTTTGCAGTCACTTCTCTGGGTCCTGTAGGATTGGTAGTCGGCAGCAAGGCTGGTTTTCCTGAAGTGCTTCCAGCATTTGTCTCTGGTATGTAGGGTTGCCAGTAGATCCTTGTGAAGCCATTTTGTAGGTGTGGAGTGTATGTGTTGGGTCATTAGGGGTGTATGTTTGTCCTGGATAAAACAAAAGTGTTCTAAGAAGTGGTTTAGGGCAGTCTCTACATCGCAGGACTGGAAAAGGTAGGACCAGTCTGTGGATGAGATATCATACAGGAATTTAGCCTGATTCAGATCAGCATAGTTCCTAAAAGTAATGTAGCGTGGGGGCGAGGACCAGGAGTAGGAGTGTTGCCAAATACAGTAAATGGGGGAGTGATCTGATATGGTGTCAGGTAGTGTGCCAGCATCCACTATCCTGTCCGTTCTGTTTGTTAGCACCCAGTCTAGCAATGTACTTGATGTTTTACTAGGGGAGATCCTTGTGGGCTCAGTGATGACTTAATGTAGGCTAAACTTCTGGATTGCAGATAAAAGCTGGCTCTGTATTTGACCCAACCAGTTTAGGTTCATGTCCCCTAAAATAAGCAGTTCATTATGACCTGCTAGTTTTACTGAGTCCTCTAGTAGATTTAGAAAGGCTGATATACCTCCCAGGGGTGGGTTATAGGCAACTACTATATGCAGGTTTTTGCACCTAAATGGAGAGAGCATGTAGAGACTGCAGGCAGAGGATTGGGGTATGCTGCATAATCGTGATGTTAAGATGAGTTTTTTAAAACAGCGCAACCCCCCCCCCTTTGGTGGTTGCCTGTCATTCCTGATAAGGCTATAGTTAGATAATGAGCAAATAGAGTCTGGGATGGAGAGTTTGACCCATGTTTCAGAGAGGCACAAAATATCAGGGTTATGGGTGGAGACCCAAGCCTCCAGCTCAGTAAAGTTCCTAATGTTTAGGTGAGCTATACGTAGACCCCTGGTAGTGACCCAGGAGGTATTGTGACATGGCTGAGGGTGTGTAGGACCTGGATTTTGTTCAACATCCCCTCCCAACAGAATCGCAAGTAGTAATAGATGCCAGAGTTTTTGGTGTGAAATGTGAGATACTGTGGTACTATTGAAGCAGAATCTGTGATCTAGGTAGCATGCCAGTAGATAGCTAATGAATCTAGAGATGAGTAGAGGAGTTAGATCTGGGTTAATGGCTGGTCTAACCAGCATGTTAGAGGAAGAGAAATCACCAGGGGAGTGACATGGTGTGATGCTGCAATAGGGACTGGGTGGTAGTGAGAGCTTAGCAAGGGAGAAAAGTAAGAGACCGGTTACTAGATGGACCAGAAGTTTGTGCACCATAGAGGAGCCAGGAGAGAGCAGCTGGAAAAAGTGGGAATAATTTAAGCTGTCTACAGCAGCAGAGAGCATCAGGGCATGCCTACTGAAAAATGTGGAAGAAACAACTGGTGACCTCTAGTGGTGGCCAAAGATAAGGAGCTATTGGAAAAATAGCCTGTTAGGTTTAAGCTGAAATTGACATGCTCAGGAACCTATAAAAGGAAATGCTGAGATAGGGCAGGTGGGTGAGGGGGGAGCCGGCGCACAGTGCTGGTGGGGACTTGGCTCCTAATGCAAGGAGGCAAAATTCATTCAGTCAGTTGGTTTAAAGTACAGTCCAAGCTCTGAGCTGTACTTGGACAAAAATTAAAAAATAACACAGGCCTCTGATAAGCCCTGAGCTGTAGTTGGGCAAAAATACAGATAACACTGTCCTCTGATTTTTCAGCGAGGACTACAGGCAGTAGTTGCTGCACAGCAAGTCACAGGGCTGGTGAAAATGGTGCCAAGAAGTTTTCAAAAGCTCCACAGTTCAGGAGCAGCACCGGGAAGAGTCCAGCAGGGTAGGCATCAGCAAAATTACCTCAGAGCAGACACACTCAACTGGGCAGGTGGTCTCCTGCTGGCAGGACCACCTAATCCTCGTTGGGTGGAATGGCTTCACGGGGCTGTGGAGGATCCTTGGCTCACCCAAGTGGGGCGGACAATATTAGAACATGATATAAGATCACCCATTTATATCATGTATCGCTGTGCTGAAAGAACAAATACCCTGCAAAAACTCTGGAAACTCACAATCTGAATGACATTCAAAGGAAAAAAATGCATTATAGCTCAAATAGTTTGCAAAGCTCATTGAAGGTAAATGTGGTATTTCACACCTTCTTGCAGCTGGTTTCTTCTAAGAGTAGTTAAGGAGACAGACATACTGGGGAGTTAAAAGGGTGATTACGCATCATGTTCTCATATGCTGATGCAGCTCTTAGGGACAGTGAGATTTCAACAACCATGAAATGGAGCCTCCCAGGATATTAACAGGACCTAGTATATACTCTGAAAACAAACTAAATCATTTGCATACATCTTTAACAGTTACATGAAAAGAGTTGTCTGTTGATATGGAAACAAAAAACATTTTGGGCCGGATATTCAAACTGCGCTATTTTGTGGAGCAAGCCCTTGCGCTGCACAAAATAGTTGTGCAGGGGTGTGGCCAGAGCGATATTCAAAGGAGTTAAGCTATTGAGCAACCCTTTGAATATCACCTCCCGCCACAGCCACTGTGCATGGCGAGTGGAACTTGCGCCACCGCAGTGGTCAGAGTGGAGCATCTAATCTTGTGGCGCAAGTACCATTGCGCCCATGTGCAAATTTCCAATATTCAAAGGTGACATGCAAATGGGGCCATAATTCATGCAAGGTAGGGGGCCATTTGCATCTGTTTATGGCCCCATTTGCATGCTATTAGCATGCAGGTGCACTGATCCCGAGGACTTGCACCTGGCACCCTGCTAGGCAGCAGCCATCGGGGACCGATGCCCTCTGCAGCCCGATTAGGGCAAATATTAAGAAAGCCCCTCCCCGACTCACTGACAATCGTGGGCATAGCTACATCAGCCCCCACCAGCCTGATTGCGGGCAAAGTGTTCTCTAACAAATCCCTGGTGGTCCAGTGAACCGATAAGCCTAATTTTGGGCTGAAGTGTTTTAAACCTCCAACATATCCCTGGTGGTCCAGTGGACAATAAGCCCGATCCGTGGGCTGGCGTGTTTAAATACCCCGGAATATACTTGAGGGGACCAGTGATAAGCCCAATCAAGCTGGCTGAAGTGTTTTAAACCCCCAGTATCCTTTGAGGGAGTCCAGTGGACCGACAAGTTTGAATCGCTGGCTGAGCATGTGGCAAGTCTCTTCGCCTCAAGACCATATCTCTGGTGATCTTTGTCTTCACTCCACCCACCCACGAAGTTCCACCACCCGCCACCCCGCCGCCAGCGGTGGCAGCATCCCATCGTGCCGCCTCCTCACTGCGCCGATTGACTCGCTCAGTATCTATTGCCGTGAGCAGAGCTTATGGGCCCATGCGTCGCATTGCACAAGCAGTTCAGATATGTGAATGAATGACCGTCATTCATTCACATATCTGAACTGTTTTGGATGGTATGGGCTGCACGCCCATTGGCTCTGCTCTGCACCAATGGGCATGCAGCCCCACTGGCAGTCAGTCGGCAGTGCGCGGGCAGCAGGCGGGTGGATGCTGCCATCCGCCGGCTGCGGGGGTGAGCGGGTGGTGGGGCTTCATGGGTGGGTGGTGGGGACACTAGATCACCAGGGATATGGTCTTGGGGCAAGGGGAGTTTTGCCATATTATGCAGCCCACGATCAGGCTTATCGGTCCACTGGACCACCAGGGATACGTTCGGGGGTTTTAAAACACTTCAGCCTGCGATCGGGCTTATCAGTCCACTGGACCACCAGGGATATGTTCGGGGTTTAAACACTTCAGTCCCTGATCGGGCTTATCGGGTCCACTGGACCACCAGGGATACGCTCAGGGGAGTTAAAATTCTTCAGCCCACGATCGGGCTTAGCGGTTCACTGGACCACCAGGATATGTTGGGAGGGAACACTTTGCCGCCTGCGATCGGGCTGGTGGGGGTGGTAAGTTATGCCCGCTAATTGGACCAGTCGGGGAGGGGACTTTTCTGCTTTTGCCCAACATCGGCCAGTTGGGGTGGGGGTGGGGATGTTTTACACTTTGCCTGTGATCGGGCTGCGGGGGCACAGGAGTAGGTTGAGGGCCAGCCACAGGTGGCAGCTGCTGTGTTGCCCTGCAATGCGGCAGCTCACCTGTGGGTGGCCTCGACTTACTCTTTTTGGGGCTCAAAGTCCAGCAGCGCGAGGTTGGGGGTTGCGCCTTGCACAACTCTGCACAGCCTGGCTGAATATCGGGCTGTGCAGTTTATGCATGGTTCCTCCCCCTCCAGTTCAGCATGGATTCATTTGCATTGTGCTGTTGCTCAGCAGGTTTTCAGTGGCGCAACTGCCTCCTGCTGAATATCGCAGAATGGTGCAATTTTGGACTTGTGCAAGAGTAACCCTATTGAGCATGGCGCAACCCTTTTGAATATCTGGGCCTTAGAAGATATGAGGGTGTAGTTTTCCTTTAAGTGACTTGTTCAAAGTCATAGAGTATGCAAGTGGAGGTTATGGGAATCAAACCCAAATTTGCTGGATGTGCCAGACTCATTCATAGCTCATTACTCTAACCTCTACGCTATACCACCAGACGCTTGTTAAATGTTTTAGGCAACCTGAGTTCTTAAAATGCTGAAGCTGCACTAATACTGCACAATGCCATGTAACGAGAAGAGACTGTCATAATCATGTTTTTATTTTAAAGGCTTACCCCATGTCAAAAGCAAGCTGGATATTAAACATTGTTGGAAAATTAATATATCCAGTGTAGCAGCCTTTAGGATATACAGCTTTTCTTCAGTGAAATACATAAGTAAACTGCAGAGGAAACTGCATGATCGCAGTGCAAACGAAAACTTACTGTGTAGCAGTGTATCAGGCAAATCACAAACTATGGGGCAAGACAAGTTTTTTTTTTCAGGACTTGAAAGTTAATCTATTGGATAGGTTGCTTTCACCAATGATTAAAAAATCTGGTGCATAAAATTATAGGGTATCTATCTATCTATCTATCTATCTATCTATCTATCTATCTACCATATCCAGCCCCCACCCCCTCCACCGCTCTGTAACTCAATAATTTCTGTTCCCGGCCATGGACATGTAAAAAAGTTAAATGTGCAGTGAAGTGAAAATGTTACTATATAAAGTAAAATATATTGTAATTCTTCTGTCACTTGTTTAATAGTCCTTCTGCCTGTTGTACCTTGATGTCATTTTTGTTTTATTTTGTTTAGGACATTTGTCCTATTGTGGCATCTGCAGCTGTATCCACCCTTCCCCCACACAGTATTTGTAAACAAGGTATTTCAGATAGGTACATTCATTATCATGGCTGTGAGCCAAGCCTACAGCCATCCTGCTTTTACTTGAAAAAAGGTGTTTCCGTGGAACACATCTTTTAGGAGTTTTCAGTGTATCCTTCCATTCTGCAAATCTCTATGTCAGTTAAAGAAATACTCCTTTCTTTCTGTTTAATTAGAATGATGGACACAGAACTGCAAGTTGCTTTTCTCTGAGATCAAATGTGCACACCTTCTACATAAATCTAAATATCTTTAAAACTATTCAAGGTGCACAAAACCAACCAGTGTGAAAGCTGTTCAGGGCAAAAAGACCTTTCTCATAAAGGTAGTCACTAATATGTATTTTTTATATTTTGTAAAATATTGTCTTCCAAACAACCTCATTTTTCTCTGAGTGAACATAATAGGAGTCATGCCAAACAAATGTAAATATGTCAGAAAGTTTACAAGTTACCAATATACAACCAACATGAAAGTTGTTCCAGACAAAATGACCTTTCAAATGAGGGTAGTCACTAATCTGAATTCCTTAGATTTTTTTAAATATAGCCATCTGAAAGGTGAAAATTGTGATGAAAAATGAAAATTCAAGTAATTAGATGGCCATAGTTTAAAAATATAATTAGTACAGCTTAAATAATAGGTCATTTGAAAGATTGTTTTGTCCCAAACAACTTTCATACTGATGGTATATGCATAACTTGTATACTTTTAGAGATATTTATATTTGTTTTGTATAACTCCTATAAAACATGAACACTGAGGTAATCAGATGGCCATGGTTTAAAAATATAATTTGTGCAGCTTAATGAATAGGCTCATTTACATAGATACAGATAAGTTGTCAGCAGATAAGGGTCTTGTGGCCCATACAGTCTGTCCTAGTCCTCTTTCTAATGCTTAAGGTACCTTAGATGATACAAGCCCCCATTTCAACCCTAGCTTGATAATTCCCATGTGCCTGCCCCACTCATTCTTGAACCCCTGAACTGAGGCACACCCCACCACTTCCTGAGGGAGACTGTTCCATCTCTCCACCACCCTTTCAGTGAAGTAGAATTTCCTCAAGTTCCCTCTAAGTTTTCCACCATTTAGTCTCATGCTGTGCCCCTTGTTCTGCTATTTCCTTCATGTGAAAAATGTTCCCTCTGGTACTCTGTTGATCCCCTTTAGATATTTCAAGGTCTCTATCATGTCCCCATCTCTTTCCTTTCCTCCAGGGAGTACATATTTAGAGCTCTGAGTCTCTCCTCATATGACTTCTGCTGCATCCCCAACACCATTTTTGTCACCTTCATCTGTACCGTCTCCATCCAGTCTATGTCTTTTTGGAGATGGGGCCTCCAGAATGGAACACAGTACTCCAGATGAGGCCTTACTAAGGAGTTGTGCAACAGTACCACCACTTCTGCCCTTCTACTTGCTAAGCCCCTCCCTATGCACCCTAGCATTCTGTTAGCCTTTCCAACTGCTTTGTAGCACTGATCAGCAACTTTGAGGTTGTCTTCTATGACAACCCCTAGATCACTCTCCTCTGTGGTGGCCTCCAGTGTTACCCCATCTAGTTCATACTCAGCCATGGGATTCCCTCTCCCTAGGTGCATAGAAACATAGAAACATAGACTTTGACAACAGATAAGGACCGCTAGGCCCATCTAGTCTGCCCATTTCCCTACCTACAGGATAGGCCGCAGATCCTAGTTAACCAACAGCCTTTATCTTCCTGCCCCTCACAAGAATTGCCTTATGTCTGTCCCATGCATTCTTGAATTCTCCCACAGTTTTAGACCCCACAACTTCCTCAGGAAGGCTGTTCCATGCATCCACTACCCTCTCTGTGAAATAATACTTCCTCACATTGCCCCTGAACCGCCCTCCTTCTATCTTTAAATTGTGTCCCCTTGTTCTTGCAAGTCTCTTTTTCTGAAAGATGCTACCCTCTTGGACTTTGTTGATTCCTTGAGGTACTTGAAAGTTTCTATCATGTCCCCCTCTCCCTTCTTTCCTCAAGGGTATACATATTAAGCTCCTTTAGTCTCTCCTCATACGGCTTCTCTTGCAGATCCTGCACCATTTTAGTTGCCCTCCTCTGGACTGCCTCTATCCTGTCTATGTCCTTGCAGAGATGGGGTCTCCAGAACTGGACACAGTATTCCAGATGGGGTCTCACCAACTGTCTGTACAGAGGGATAACAACTTCCTGTTTTCTGCTGCTGATGCCTCTCCCTACATCCCAGTATACCCCGCCCTCCCTACTGCCTTCTCACATTGCTTGCTAACCTTAAGGTCATCTGATATGATTACCCCAGGTCCCTTTCCTGTTTTGTTGTTGTTACTACCTCCCACCCATTGTGTATTCTTCCCTGGTTCTTGTTTCCAGGTGCATTATTTTGCACTTTTTGCATTGAATCCTAGCTGCCATATGTCTGACCATTCCTCCAACCTTGCCAAGTCCCTTTTCATCCTTTCCACGCCTCCTTGTGTATCAATCCTGTTGCAGATCTTTGTGTCATCTGCAAAAGGCATACTTTTCCTTCCAGTCCTCTGCAATGTCACTGATGAAGACATTAAAAGGACTGGACCCAATACTGAACCCTGCGGTACCCCACTAGTAACCGCCTCTTCTTCAGAGTGGACTCCATTTACAATTACCTTCTGTGTCCTGTTGTCCAGCCAATGTTTTATTTAGGCTACCACCCTGGGACCCACTCCCAGGCTGGTTAATTTGACTAATAATCTTTGTGTGGGACTGTGTCAAATGCCTTGCTAAAGTCTAGGTAGGCCATGTCCAGCCCCTCCTGGTCTACTACTTTGGTCACCCAGTCAAAGAAATCTATTAGATTCGTCTGACATGACCTTCCCACTGTGAACCCATGCTGCCTTGGATCCTGTGCTCCACTGACCTCTAGGTACTCAACTATTCTTTCCTTCAGAAATGACTCCATCACTTTCCCTACCACAGAGGTCAGACTGACAGGTCTGTAGTTTCCTGCCTCTGCCTTGGTCCCACTTTTGTGAAGGGGAATCACATCCGCCTTCCTCCAGTCCTTGGGTACCACACCATCCTCCCATGATTTATTAAAAAGAGTAGCCAGTGGTTTCACTAGTTCCTCCTTAATTCTTTTAGAATTCTGGGGTGAATTCCATCAGGACCCATTGCTTTGTCCACCTTCAGTTTTAGGAGTTCTTGCAGAACCCTTTCTTCTGTGAAAGGACTGGGATCGATCCCCCTGTCAAGAGTGCTTCTGTTAATTGGATTAGGCACTTCCGCCTCCTCTTTTGTGAATACTGAACAGAAATATTCGTTCAGTATTCCTGCTTTTTCACTGTCCCCCTCTGCCCACCCACCATTCATTCTATTCAGCCTCACTATCCCTCCCTTTGTCTTTCTACACTCGCTGATGTACCTATAAAAGGTTTTATCCCCCTTCTTAACTGAGTTGGCTATCTTTTCCTCAGTTTGGGCCTTTGCTATTCTGACTTCCCTCCCTGCTTCTTTCTGCCTTAACTGGTACAGCTCTGTCCTGCTCCTTCTGTGTTTCCTTATACTTCCGGAATGCTATCTTTTCTTCCTGACTTTCACAGCCACCTCTCTTGAGAACCATAGTGGCTTTTTCTTTCATTTTGATTTGTTTATTTGCTTCACACAAAGCTTGTTACCTCTGTGATGGCAGTTTTGATAATTCCCCATTGTTGCTCCACACCTCCTTCTAGCCTGTTTGCTAGTGCTTTTCTGAGGCACTCTTCCCATCTTGCCAAAGTCAGCCCTCCTAAAGTCCAGTACCCTCACTTTTGTATGGCTTGACTCTGTAGCTGAGTTTAACGTGAACCACACTGTTTGATGGTCACTTGTCCCCAGATGGCAACCCACTTCTAGATCTGAGATCCTCTCACTGCCCCTGTTTGAGAGTATGAGGTCTAAGATTGCTCCCTCACGAGTGGGTTCCGAAACTAGCTGTCTAATGCCTGCCACCTGTAGGGCTCAAGAATGGCCCTGCTCTGGATGTGGCTGCAGCAAATGTGCTCCAGTTAACATCTGGCATATTCAGGTCTCCCATCAACAGTATCTCCCTTCTCTGCCATTCTAAGAATGCCTTCTATCATATCCTTGTCCATTCCTTCCCCCTGACATGGGGGTCTGTACACAACCCCTGTGTGGATTGTGGTGCCCTTTCCAGTCTCAAGGTGACCCACAGTGCCTCCCTCCTCCTGTTTACTCTTTTGTTCAGTTGTTTTATCCCTTCCTTTACATAGAGAGCTACTCCTCCCTCTTCTCCCTGCCTGTCTCTCCTGTAGGTTATGTACCCTGGTATGTTAACATCCCCGTCATGGTTCTCTGTGTACCATGTTTCTGTGACTCTAAGATATCCAGACATCCTCTTCCATTAAGGCCACCAGCTCAGGGAGCTTGTTGCCCAGACTACGGGCATTGGTACTCATTACCCTCCATTTCTGATGGCCTTACCCCTTTTCCCATCCCTGTCCTTCTTGCCTTTGTCACTTTCTCCATTTACCACTGCCCTTCTCCTATCGACACCTCCATGTTGGTGTTTGCCACACTTACTACCGTGATTGTTTGGGGGCTAGGATTTTCCTGCTCCTTTCCAGTGCCTCTCCTTGGCTAGTTTAAAAGCTTGCCAATGAAGCATTTAAACCTATCACCTAGGATCCTGGTTCCCTCCCAGACAGATGCAGCCCATCATGCCAGTATAGGCTTGCATCACTCCAGGTGGACCCCAGTCTCCAATGAAGCCAAATCCCTGAGCTCCACACCAGTTTTCAACCACTGATTGAATCCCATGGCACAGGAACACCCTAGCCTCTCCTATGCCATAGATGGTAGCACCTCCGCTAGCTGTTACCGTGCTGCTACTTGACTCAAGGCCCTCCCAATTTCACAAACTCTTCCTGTAACTTCTCTAATCCCCTTTCTTAGCCAGGTCAATTTGTCCCTAGGTGGATAATGACATCCAGCTCCCTCCCCTGTGCAGCTGCTCTGCAATCCTGAGGATTCGCTCCCTGTCCCTCCAAGCCATGGCACCAGGCAGGCACCTTACCTCCCTCTCCCCTTCCTTGCCCAGTTCTACCTTCCTAACAATGAAGTCCTCCACCAAGAGTTGTTTCTTCCCTGCAGGGTCCCCTGCCACCCTCCTGTGGTCTCCTTTGAGGTTCCCAGCATCCTCCTTGGTCTCCACTGTGGTGCCTCCATAGAGGAACCACACTTTGCCAGAAATGGCATAGGAATTGTGGAGAGGTACAACTGAGGATGTGCCTCTGTTCCACCACCTCACCCTCCCTGGAGCCCACTGTGGTCCAACCGCCCTCTTTCTTGGCAACCTCTGAGGAAACGGCAGTGGCACTGGTGGTCCCTTGGATGGAAGAGGAGGTCCCACAAATCCTGGCCAATTCAGCCTGGAGATGAGCAACCTCCTCAATCCCAGAGAGGTGCCTGCAGATGGGACAACACCGCATCCTCCAGAACATCTCCCGAAGACTGCTGCCCACAGCCACTGCACTGCACCACTCCAATCATGTCTTATTTCTGGCCCCTAACTGTTTGCAATCCTACTCTTTCCTCTGTTTTTTCTCTCTCCTTACTTTCTGCCTGTTTTCCCTTTAAGCTCCTTGATTGTCCTGTTCTGAGACAAGAATATCCTATATTTCTCAGTAGACCACTTACTTGTTCAGAGGCAGACCTCCAGCAGCTCAGAGGGGCTGGAGAGCTACTCTTGCCCTTCTAGGATGGTGGGTCCTTGGTGGTTCTGTGATCACTCACTTCCTGCCCCTAAACAGGAAGTTCCTGTTGTCAGTCAAATCCTGTGCCTATAAAAATAAAACTAGCTTTGGGTGGGGGTGGTGGAGGGAAGGGAAGGAGGGCAATATAGTCCCAGTAGAGAAGTTCAGTCACACAGCAGTCCTTTCTCCTGGTGTCTTCTGTCAAGCTATAATCTTGCACTTTTTTGCATTGAACCCCAACTGTCATTCCTTGGACCAGTTTTCTAGCCTCTTCAGATCCCTCATTTTTTCTATACCTTCCTGTGTATCTACCCTGTTACATAGCTTTGCATCATCCACAAACAGCTAACCCTCCCTTCTAGACCCTCTTCAATATCACTTATGAAAACATTGAAGAGCAGTGGTCCCACACTGATCCCTGGGGGTATGCCACTTGTTACCCATCCCTTCTGTGAGCTAACCCCATTTACCACCACTCTTGTGTTCTGTTACTCAACCACTTTCTAACCCATGTGACCACCTCTGTCGCCACCCCAGATTTGCCAGCTTGTGGATTAGTCTCCTGTGTGGGACTGCACGAAGGCCTTCCTGAAGTCCTGATAGGCCACATCTACTGCTCTGCCCTGGTCTATTTCCTTGTCACCCACTCAAAGAAATCAATTGTTGGTCTGGCATGACCTCGTGCAGTGAATCCATGTTGTCTTGGGTCCAGCAGCCCTCTTGTCTCTAGGTAGTCCACCAGCCTTTCCTTAAGCAGGGTTTCCATCATTTTACCTACTATTGAAGTCAAACTGACCAGGCGGTAGTTTCCTGCCTCCTTCTTGCTACCACTTTTGTGCAGGGGTACCACTTGTGCCCTCCTCCACTCCTCTGGAACCACGCCTGTTTCTAGTGATCCACTGAACAGCTTAGCTAGAGGTTTAGCCAGTTCCTCCCTAGCTCCTTTTAGGATGCTCGGTGTATCCCATCGGCCCATAACTTTATCCACCCTAAGCTGTTCTAGTGCTCTTTTTACTCTGTCCTCTGAAAAAGATCTAATGTACACCCCTTCTCCCTGTTTGCTCTACTCCATTAATGAAGGACCATCCCCATTGCCTTCTTCGGTGAATACGGAGCAGAAGTATTTATTTAGGATGATCGCCTTGTCAATGTCTTTCTCCAGTACCTTGTCTCCCTCTTCCCTAAGTCTCACAATCCTTCCCCTGTCTTCCTTCTCTCATTAATATACCTAAAGAATGCCTTCCCTCATTCCTTCACCAAGTTAGCTAGCTTTTCCTCTGTTTTGCCCTTTGCTGCCCTTACTGCCTTGTTCACTTCCATTCATTTTTCCAAGTATTCTTGCCTGTCCTCCTTGCTTTGTACCTCAGAAAAGATACATTTTTTTCTCTTACTAGCTCTGCTACTTCCCTCAAGAACCACAATGGTTTCTCTTTCTTTTGCTCTTGCTGAAGGGCCTGGCACAATGGTCTGCTACCAGGTGCAGGGCTTCCTTATCTTATCCCACTGTTCCACTACTCCTTATGTCATCGTGATCCCTGCATAGTCTTCCTGAATTCCTCTTTCATCTACCAAAGTCTGTCCTCCTGAAATCCAGGATTCTAGTCCTTGTGTGGCTAGCCTCCTGTGACATCCTTATGGTGAACCCACAGCTCGATGATCACTAGTCCCTAAACTCTCCCCACTGTGACTTCCTTTATCCTGTCCCTATTGCTTAGGACAAGATCCAGAATTGCATTCTCCCTTGTAGGTTCCCTCAATAGCTGTGTGAGACCTGCCCCTTGCAAGGATTGCAGGAATACCTTACTCCTGGCTCAGGCTGCTGCCAGGATGCTCCAGTCCACATCTGGCAAGTTTAAGTCACCCTTCAGCAGCATTTCACCCTCTGTTGCCATGTTCTCTATAGTCTCCAGTAGCTATCTGTCTACATCCTCTGCCTGCCTTGGGAGCCTGTTTATCATTCCCATAAGTACTGTTCCCCTCCCCACTTCCAGGGTTACCCACAGTGCCTCTTATTTCCCCCTTGTCTTGTGGGACTGTTGCTTTTATCCCTTCTCTGATGTTCAATGCCATCCCTCCCCCTTCTTGCCTCCCCTGTCCCATCTGTGCAGCATGTACCCTGGAATGGCTATCTCCCAGGTATGGTTGCTATTTCACCATGTCTCTGTGACTGCTATGATATCCAGGTCCTCAGAGGCCATTAGTGCCACAAGTTCCAGGATTTTGTTACCCAGACTGAGGGCATTGGTGCACATAGCTTTCCAGTCATGGCCTCCCCCTCTGCTATATCTCCAGTACCATCCCTCTTAGTCTGTGTCTGCCCCTTCTGTACTTTACATGAGGTCCCTCCTTTTACCTATGACCACTCCTTACCATGATTGTGCCTGTTTCCTTTAGTCTGATGTTGGGGGTTCCCTTCCATTTGCTGATCCCTTACCTTCATATCTTTCAGCTGCATCCTCATTTAGGTCTTCTTCTTTGAGATGGAGACCTCCCAGTTTAAATCCTCCACAAAGACCTCCAACTTCTGCCTTAGCACTCTCGCCTTCTCTGGTGAGATGCAGACCATCATGCTTGAAGAGCTTCCTGTCCCAGAAGGTCCCCCAGTCTCCAATGTAGTGCAACCCATTGTCTGTGCACCAACCCTGGAGCCACCAGTAGAATTCCCTGATCTCTTTGTTCCTGATCTTGTCCTCACTTCTGCCCTTCCACCAAACTGGCAGCACCTCTGAGAAGGCCAGGTGTGTTGTGTATTCCTTTAGGTTCTTCCCTAGGGTCTTCATGTCTGTCTTGGCTTCTTCCACAGTCCTATTTGCTATGTTGTTTGTCCCAAGGTGCACAATGATCCCCAGCCATCCTACTCTGTACTTATTCTCCTTGCAGATGCTTCTGGCATGCATTTCACCATAGTTTCAGCTCCTTTGCACTGATGGACTGTGCTTCCACTTCTCTGCAACATAGAGTCTCCCATGACCAGAATCCTCCTGTTGCTCTGTATATTCTTCTTCTCCTTTCTTGTACCTCCTTCCTGCTTTCTTGAATCAGGTTTGTCCTGCTTGATTCTTCCATCATCCCCACCTGGCTTCTGTCCCCTGGCTAGGGGGGCAAAATGATTCTGTGTGGATAGCATGTGTCTGGTGGTGCCCCATCCATAGCTCTAGGTGCCCCCCTCCCCCCTCCCACCAGCCTCCATCTGCCAAGACCTATGGGCCTTTGGGGGAGTGGGTGGATAAGGGGGATGGTTGGCATCTCCAATCCTGTCTCCTCTGCAGTCTCATGATCTCTTCTCTTGCCTGCCATAGCTCCCCCCATAGTTCCACAACTGTCCTGCAGAAGGGGCACCCCAGTCTCCAGAGGGTCTGCCTTGCTACCAGCTCTCTGCAACTCTGGCAAATCTGGATGTCCATGTCTGTTTTCCTCCTCACCTGTGGGTGTCACTGTTTCTAAAAACTGACACAATTTGAAGATAGAGGGGGAAACAGCTCAGCGACAATTTGAGGAAATATTTTTTAATGGAAAGAGTGGTGGACACATGGAACTGCCTTTCTGAGGAAGTTGTGGGGCCAAAAACAGTGGGGGAATTCAAGAATGCATGGGACGGCCATAAGGCTATTATAGTGGGGGGTAGGAGGAAGTAGGCTGTTGTTTAACTAGAATCAGCAGCTTATCCAATAAGCAGAGAAATGGGCAGACTGGGTGGGCCAAGCAGTCCTTATCTGCCATCAAAGTCCATGTTTCTATGTTTCTTTCTCACTTCATTGTGTCTTCTCTGTCCTCTCTTCCTATTCTCACTGGTGTCTTCCCTTTGGAGCCCTGCTGGAATTCCCGTGAGCTTCTGTAAATGAGGAAAGACTCTGGATGGTTGGAAGGGGGTGGGAGTATGGGTAGTACTGTTATCACCCCTTAGCAGTTAGCAGTTAAGTGATGGGAAGCCATTTCCTCTCTAAAATGAGGTACTCTTAAAGGCAAATGCTAGCTCCCTTTTAGTTGCTAGCTGCCTTCACCAAAATGAGGTGCTTTAAAAAGTAAATGCTAGCTCCTTTTCAGTTGCTAGCTGTTGTTTCTAAAAGCTGAAGCAAAATGGTGCTGAGGCACAATTGACAGTGCTCCTCACAGGCCACATGTCTTGTTGTCCTGAATAACTTTCATACAGGTTTATTATCTGTAAGTTGTATACTTTTAGAGATATTTACATTTGTTTAGCTCACTTTTATTATACTTCTAAACAGCCACAGCTTTGCAAATTACTACACCAAGACAGGATTAATCCAATCAAAAGAAAGCTATCCCAAGGTCAAATTTCATTGACTTGAAAGTTGATTCCCTGGCACAAGCTATATACCAACTGAATGTTAATTTTAAAACCCTCTGTGTGTGTGTCTGTGCTACCATTAGTAAATGGCAATGATTAAAACACAAGGAAAATAAGCAGCTCACACCTTCAAGAGAACTTTAACAAAACATAAAATTTAGATAAAGTTCAACTTGTATTTCACATTAGTTCTTTATTCCTCCTCCCCATTATTTATTGCTGAGGTCATTTGCATGAAAACAGGACTTCTGAGGTCATTTGCATGAAAACAGGATTTTTGCTCCTGAAGAGTTGATCTATTTCTGTTGCTGTCTCCCTACCTGAGGTCATAATGCACTGCTTGTGACATCACAGTTACTCTCATGGCAACAGATCATGATGTCACAACAGAGCATTATGACTTGAAGTAGGAAGTAAGCTATAGAAGCAGATTAACTTTAAAGTAACTGCAAGGGATAAAAATCACGTATTCATGCACATTTTCTCAGGAATAAGTAATGGGGAGGAGAAATCTAGAATATATATGGAATACAAGCAGAATTTTACCTAATTATGTTTTTCAAAGTTTTCTTTGAGGCATAAGTATGTCTTTAAGCAATACATAGTAAATAATGTTAAAAGTCTTATAAATATGAAAATATATATGTGTTAAGTAAAAACAGGTTAGACAACAACCTGCCTTATTGTAAGTTAACATTAACCAGCTGTTTCACATAGTGGTGTCAATCAAATGTTACACAGTGTAGTGTTCAGATACAGTTTTCTTAAACTCTGTGTACAATAAGTCCATATTACTTATGAATTGTCAAACTTATACTATCTTAAACATGATATATCTGCAATTCTGTAACAAATAACTAGTGTATGTGTACATTCAAAACCCAAACCTAGCACAGACACCCCTGTAATTGAGATACTGTCATCCTAATATGTCCATGTATCAACACGTGTCCATATGTACCTAATCTGCTGTTGTATTAAATAACAGCTCTATAAATCTTAAACCAAAACAAAACACAACTGACAGCTTCAGCTTTTATTCAGGCACAGTTAAAATAGGGATCCTTTAGAGGCATGAATATAATTTATAAAAGTAGAGACATTTCAAACAGCTGCACATAAGTAATCAATTCCTGTCCCTTTAACTCACGGGTCATTTCTAAAATGTGCAGACGAGCATGGGGACCACTTTTTCAGAGCATGCCACCACTGCAGTGATACTACCTTCCTCTAATACAATCAGGGGAAACCAGAAGTAGTCTACCTGCACTGAAATCAATATGGTTAAGTCACATTTATATAGGAACCGACTACTCTGCTCAAAAGCACTTCACTTGAATACTGCTCATATTTTAAATAAGAGGCTGAGTGTGTATATTCTCCAATGAACTTTTAATTAGAAAAACTCATTAAACATGTCAGAACACCAAAACATGTGGAAACACTCATAGCATATAGTCAGAAGTCTTGAAATTTTCCTCACAGTTTTATGAAGCACCACAAAAGCTAACAAGCGAAACGCGTCAGGTGACGTCTGTTGGAAGCGACCTCTGCCTTTGCTCACACCTGGTGGAACTTTAACAGCCATTTGTGCATGGACTTTTGTGGTGCTTCATAAAACTGTGAGGAAAATTTCAGGACTTCTGGACTATATGCTACAAGTGTTTCCACATGTTTTGGTGTTCTGTGCCACTTTTTAAGTGAGTTTTTACTAATTAAAAGTTCATTGGAGAATATAACACACTCGGCCTCTTATTTAAAATACAAGCAGTATTCAAGTGAGTGCTTTTGAGCAGGTGCCGTTTATTTCTTCTATATGTGTATCAGAGTTATCTCTGTAACTGGCACTGCTCACTTCCCAAGTGCAGCCCTTTTTCTACTTTTTGAATATATTAAGTCACATTTACAGAAATTACTGCTTAGAAAAAATGAGAAAGTGACTGTGGTGACAAGCAAATTCAAGACTGGAGCTCTAGTTTGCTAATAGTCTCCTCCTGAGTCTGATTTTTATGGTTGTGTGGGCCAAGCTTCACAGATGTTATGCCATCATCAGATCTGTAAAAGAGCACTGTAGAAGCATGGAATCGGACCGCTGTCTGATGTTTTGCCCCAGTGCTCCAGCATTGTTTCCAGTGATTCTGTTTATGCAGCCCTTCCCCACTGTGGGTTGCATAAATGTACCCACTTACTGGCACGCTACTTTTCCTTTCTGCAAGTGCAGACGTGATGACCACTGTGTGCAACATGGTAGCGCAGACTTAAACTGTGCATGCATGAGTATAGTGCATATGTATGTAACCTCCACACCACCTTTGGCTAGCTGGCACCCTCCTTAAAAGAACTACTAACAACTACATGGTATAATATTTTCTTTTGCCAGAACTACACTCATGGTACCACCCCTAGTGTTGGAGTGTATACCAGCGTCATTATCTAGAGGATGGGGGTACATACTAAAATTGACCTTTTTATTTACAACCAGGTCCAGGGGAGAGGTTGCTAGGCATATGCTAGACCTAACTGCTGAGGAGACCCAATAACGTTCACACTAGAAGCTATAAGCGGAATGTCCAAAGCAGTAACTGGGATTTTGCAGTATGGCTTTATTTGCAGATGTTACTTAAAGCAAGGGTGATCTCCCAAATGTTTATCATTGCAATACAGGCACACTCTCTTTTGCAAGACACTTTGCTAGGCAGTACTGTTTTCCACAAAAAACATCTCTATCTCTCTTCCAAAGTGTATATCTGTGGGATGTGCCACACACTTTAAAATCCTCATGGTGCATGGTCGTTGCCCAGGAAACACTGGTGCCCATCCATGGATCACTTAGCCCTGTCTGAAACTCCAGATGATGTTCCTCACTCTTTGCCCCAAACAGCCTCTGCCATTCTTTCAGGGTTACACCAAATGAGTCTCCACTCCCAATGAATTGCTAAAGTCTCCCAACCTTAACTTTTAATTCAGCACAGTTGTGTTGAAAGGGGTCTTGACTGGTGTGATCTAGCCTTATCTAGGGAACCCACACCTCAGACAACTCCTTCAGAGAACAGTCTCAAATTCTGTATTCATACATTAGTTGTTCCTTCCTCCCAGTCATGGAAAGAACAAAAGGCACCATTCTTTCTCTGATAGCTGTCAGATGCTACTCATTGTTCTTCCTTAAGGCAGCTGTGAACTTCAGGAACTTCAGGGGATTGCTTCATGGATCCACAAGAACAAGTTCAACCTATTGACTGTTGTATGTATACCCTCCTCCCTTGTGCCACCCCTTCCCTGGTTGCATCGTGAGACAAGCATCTTTTTGCTCAGTGTGCCTTTTCTGGTGAAACATTTTCAATAAATAAATAAATAAATTTCCTCTCACTTCCCCTGGAGTAAAACTAAAGAGTCCTCCAGTCAAACTGAAGATGTTGCCAAACTAGGGTGAGAAATATCAGGGCTCCCTTTGACAGAGGCCCAATGGCAGACCTCCTGCCAGTCTAACTGCCATACTTGAACTTACTGATGAACATTCTAAGCTCCCCAAGACCAGCTAACTCTAAAATGGTTATGCTGCTGTGAGAGTTCTAAATGACATAATCATCCTTCTCTCAGGCTAGCTGAGTAAACAATGATGTCATTATGTAGAAAGCCCTTAATGACCTCCCACCAGCTGCCTTTTGCTACCTGCCTAAGACTAGTACTAACGGGATTTTATCACTTTCAGATGACTGAGGCTGTTACACGTAGTTATGTCAGCACCGCCATGTTGCATAAGGCTGACTCTGGGGCAAACTGCACATGTGCAAGTGTCACGCATGCGAGTACTGTAATCACTGCAGCACCATGACTGACTCCTGTGCAGCAAGAGCACAGCATATTCTGTTTACCACTCTTGCCACTCCTAAAAGTTCTCCACAGCCATATTGGCTCTGATCAGAGTTTGTATTTATTATATAAGCCCATTTGTTTGCTACAGGAAGGACTAAGAGATAAGGCAAGTGAAATTAGGCAAACACTGACTGTGTGGTAAGTATCACAGAAAAAGAGCAGCTCTGACTCGGCCAATGTGCAGTGGGAGAGAGAGAGAGAGAGAGCCTCACCAGGAAGAGCATGGCAGAAGAAACAACAATTAACAGTGTCCTTTGCAGTTGTCATGGTTTTTGTTTTAATTGACATGTCCTGTCAGTTGAATGAGTGAGGTAGTCCAGAAGAGCTGAGCAGGTCAGTTTCTTGATGCAGTTATCTCCCTGGACAGGAATTCTGCCTTCTTATGGGAGATTACTGATTGATAGTCCATGTAATGGGCCATCAATCTAAGTTTGTCATCTTCCAGGCTGGATTTCCACCAACAGTGCTCCAATCTTCACCCTTCCTCAATTCCCTCAAAGTCCCATCAAACCAAGGGATCGAGGGCGGAGGGAGGGGAGAACATGAACAGGCACAATGGAATCCAGTGCCTCAACACCCTATTATTATAGTGCACTACTAAGGCATCTGGTTCCATGCACTCCATTGGCCAACTTCGATGGGTCCAGCACCACCATCAGATCCTCAGGGGTAACTCCTCAAAGGCGGTACTGGACCATCTCAAAAGGTGGGTCTCATAAGGGGGTCGTGAAACTGAACTTACAGAGGATGGTCAGACCACCCGACTGGTTCCACCACCAGTCCTGTGATCTCCATATCAAAGGTGAACACTAAATCCAGAGAATGACCATGAATATGGGTAGCAGCGGTAACCACCTGTGTGAAGCCCAACTAACTCATTAGTTGGAGAAAGTCTTGACCAAACTGCAAGAATTCATCATCCACCCAGGCATTAAAGGCCCCCCAGGACCAACCACCTGGAGGGCTCCAATACCAGGTTGACAATGAAGTCCACGACTTCTTGCAGAAAAACTTTCTCGCCACCGGGTGGATGGTAAATGAGCAGAATTCTGCAGCCCACACCTGCTCCCATGATACATTCAAAGGATCCAGGGGACACCATTGGAACCTCTACAAGGCCCAATTCTGATTTAAAACAAATAGTGACCCCCCCACCCCTACGATCCAACCTCGGGCGATGTATTACCTAGTACCTAGTACCCAGCTGGAACAGCTGACTCCAGAATGGGGCCAGCATTTTCGTCCAGCCAGGTCTCTGTAATGCATGTCAGGTCAGATGATTCGACAAAATCAGCAGTTATTGCTGTTTTGTTCTTTATTGACCTGGCATTGCATAACAATGCCCGGGTTGGATGAGAGGCCCTGGAGGAGCAGGTTATGTGCCCACTGTCGGTGGAACTCCTTGCATGGGAACCAGGCAATGTGCTCCACATCCTGGACCCATTTCATCCCAGGGCATCTCCCCGACCTCACCATCTCAATTCGCCCACTCCGCTCACCCCCCATAGCCGAGGGACCCCCCGTCTCCTCCACACAATCCCCAAGGCACGGCAATGCCTATACACTTCAGGCTGCAGCGGGGGGCAATCAAAAGGACGCAGGTCCCTCAGCCTAGAGGGAGAGTAGTGCCTGTCCATGGATATTTGATCCCAGCACATAACTATACAAGTCTTCAAAAAGCAGTCTTAAGACCACTTTAAAATAAGCGTTATCAATACCAGCAACAAATCCAAAATAATTTAAAAACAATAATACAATTTTTCATTTAAACCAACTCCAAAGATAAAACAAGCCTGGACAGATTTTTCATAAATTCCACAGAGAAAAGAAGTTTATAGCAGTTCAAAGCAAAATCACAGTTCTTCTAATCTGTGCTTTTACTACAACAGTAAAGGATCCCACAGAGCTCTCACCCTTGGGGGAAACTGTCCCATGGCCTATCTCTCACATAGGCCAAACGGAAATGCTTTATAGTTCTACCATATACTCCTCAAGTAGAAATCAATCTGCAGAAGATTAATCTGGCTATTTGGGGGTTATAATTAATCAGTCAACAAAGGAAAACTCTCCCTATGGTCATCCCCAATGTATCATCCAGGGAAACCAGCCTGTAACTGGACTTGTATGAGCAGGTTCTCCAACCTACTCCAACAATAATCCATAAACCATGGGTCCCCAGGCCCATCCTCTGATAGCACCCTCGAGCTCCCATGGCAGCTGTTCACCTGGCAGACCACACCGGTTCAGGCCGATGTTTTTATGAATAGAGAGTCCTCTGATCGTCCCCTACAGAGTTCTTGGGGAGATTGATTAGTACCTGAAATTCACACTAGCAGGCTCTCCAGCCTGCCGGCTATAAAACAGGGAACACAGATACCCTGGGGTCCATCCTCAACAGCACCCTCTAATCTGCCCAACCACCTCAACAGACTACCCTGGGTTAGGATCAAAAAGATTGACAGACTCACCCACTACCCAATGGTGACAAAATCCACAGATCACAGATGCAGAAACAGAGCCAGATTTTCCTGTTCCAAGAATAAGCCCAGTCTCTAATTTCAGGCACACCAAGGCATACAGCAGATCCAGGGAGACAGTAAGTTAACAGAATGAATTTAGCTCCAAAATAAGTTCCTCACTGAGATGCTGCCAGTTGAGGAAATTCATGCATTCACAGGGGTCAATATTCAACATTCTTGACAGATCTTTACCAGCAATAATTCCGAGAAAGAGAGAGTTCTGAACCGCCTCCTTCCTACAGTTTATAAGCCAAGTCTCATATCCAATGAAACGGGGACACCAAAAGATACCAAAACCTAAGAATCTGGGTCCAGAAACAGTCCTGGGACACAAACAGCTGTCCGCTAACACACCAACACCGATTTAGTCCCAGAAAACAATAAAGAGTGCGGACTTTTCGATAAAGGTTTTTGGTCCAGAGGAAAACCGACAAACCCAAAAGCAGATCCTCAGACAGTCCTTAGGAAAATAGCACAGATATAGTTCCAACTCCAGCAAAAGCTGGGAGTAAGTCAAGGCAGCAATAAAATGGGAATGCACAATAAATGATAAAACAGCTACCATAATTACCTCCACACTATCGCACGGCAACAACTCAGTCTCAGCACTATCAATAATACAATAGTAATAACATTTAAACGTATTTAAAATAAAAACAAACTAAAATAGAGGTTTTAAAACAAAACTAAACGGAGCTAAAACAGAGGCTGACCCAGCGTGGTCGCCATCTTGGAGTCTGTTAATATCAAATAATTTGTTGATTCGACCAGTTAGGGTAATATTTATTAAAATAAGAATGTTTACAGGATAATAGCACAAATCTGACCCATGTAATTGATTTCCTGGTATTTGAGGCTAAAGGAAAAATTAAATAATCTTCCATAGTTGAATTAATCTTATTGGAGCTGAACCATGGGGTTTGTTTTTGAGATTTTACTTGCTCCATTTGTTTTATTTTGGCTGCAGAAAGCAGTTTGTGTTTGATTATGTTTTTATGTGATGGGGAAATTGTAATACCCAGCTGATCATCTTTCCTGAGATGTGATACACTGGCTTTAGTAAGAACAGAGGTGGGATGCTTTTAACCAGGGGGAAGAGAATCCAATCTGGAGCCATGTTTTTTTTCCAGTTAAACAATCTATGGTAATAGAATTAAGTGGGCTGTTGATGATTCTAAGCCAATATGCAACTAGATGATGGTCAATTTGGGAGGCTATAGAAATTCTGCCATGTTCAGATCTAACTATTGAGTTAGACATAGATAGGGGGACCTGCAATAAGGACTTGTAGTAAAAAGATAAAGGTAATTCTAAGTAGGGACTATGTTTAAACTTCCGTACCATATAAAAGAAGAGGGTTGATTTTGGCCTCCCTGCTGTAAGAGCAGGGCCTACAGTGTGACCACCATATTTATAATTAAAGTGTTGTAATGCTTTAGCCACATATCTTGCCTTCATTATTTGTTCTTTAAAATTGGAGGTCCTGTGGCCATTTGACGTAGATTGTATCCCAAGGTAAGTATATGAAGATACTACTTCAATAGGGTCCTTATCCAGGTACAGCTTCGTTGGCATACTTGTGTCCCAAAATCTTAATTTTGGTTTTATGCAGTTTTGGGTGATCACATTTAATCTTTAGTTGGTCAATTTTCCACGTAATCCTGCAGGGAAAGGAAAAATAGGACCAAATCATCTGCACAGGCAAGTATGTGAATACTAGAATTATTAATTTTAGGAGAGTCCAATGGTAGAATAGTATTGAATTGTAGTAATTGGTCAATATAGATACTGAAAAGTAGTGGAGCTAGTAAACATCCCTGTTTTACACCTTTAGTTGTTTTAAAGTATTCGGAATAATTTCTATTGTTATCATATCTAATAGCTGTAGAGGTGTTAAAATGGAGAAGGAAAATAGGGATTAAATAAGTTCAAGGAAAGGCCTTTTGTGTGTAATATGTCCCATAATTTTTCTCTAACCACTGAGTCAAATGCAGCAGCAACATCTACAAAAAGGGTATAAAGCTTCATTTTCCTGAGAAATCTATATTTTTCCTATAGATGGACAACTGTAAAAATATTAGTAGTAGTTGAGAAGCCATGACAGAATCCTGCTTGAAATTTTGACAGGAGGCAGACAGATCCAACCCAGTTTGAAGCTTTTTCCAGTATGAGCCTAATGAATATTTTACAGCTTATGTCTATTAAACTAATTGGGTGATAATAAGTTGGTATTTGATATGATCCTTTTTTGTGAATAGGTACAATTATAGTTTTGGTCCACGATGAGGGAATAAATATTTATTTAAGGCAGGCATTGAAGAAATTAGTTAAAAAGGGACCCAGTAATCCTTATGTTCCTTATATATTTCCCCAGGAATAGTATCCAGGCCAGAAGCCTTGTTATTAGCTAGGTAGGAAATTGCTTGTTTCACTTCACCTAGTGTAATAGTTAATGGTTGAAAATATTTGGATGAGAACCAGGCAAGGAGATTGATATGATTAATTATATTAAGGCTTCTCTATTAAATACATGTTTTGAAGTGTGTTACCCATGTTTCCTTAGGGATATATATGGGTATGGAAGGCTAATATATCTTTACCCCTTTTGCTACTGTTGTCCAAAATGACTTGGTGTATTCAGCATTAATTACTTGATGCATACAGTCCCTTTTTTCTGGGTAAATTCAGATTTCTTTAAACAAGAAATTGTTTACAATTTTTCCTTGCTTTATTCAAATGATCAAATTTATCTTTGGATGGATTCCTTTTAATGTTTCTAATAACTTCTCAAGGTGATGTTTTTCTTTTATGTATTTCACATCAAACCATGTGTTAGATCTTTTGAGTTATTATTGCCAGTATAATATATTGTTGCTGTAATTAGCTAGTAACATGACTCACGCTGATTTAATATATGGTGAACCTTAGCTGTACCTTGACATAGAGAAAACAAAGAAGAAAAGGTACAAGAATAAATTGCCCCTGCAACCTTCTCACTTGCTTTACTATTAAAAACTAATTTAGATTTGCCACATAAACCCAATGGTGCTAGAGCCTTAACAGAATTCTTGTGGTCCAGGGTATTTACAGATAAGTCAACTGAAAGCAATAAGGCTGCATGGTTGTTGTCATGCCTCATGTATACAGTAAGTTTTTTTTAAATTGTTCATAGCTCTCCAGGGAGCAAAGAAAATAATCAATGACACTTTGACCATTAGCAGACAAGAAGGTACATGAACCCTCTTGATCACCTTCCACTCTGTCATTAAGTATCAGTAAGTTATTAATCAATATAAAATACTGAAGGCTCTTGCCAGCATTATTCAGGGGTAAGCACTGTATTGAAAAAAAAGAACCCATTTTAAAGGCATATTTCTAACTTTAAAGTACAAATTGCACATAATGGGGTCCCAATGAGCTAGCTAGGCATGATGGCTTCTCTCCAG
The DNA here is from genome assembly GCA_016271365.2 of Neoceratodus forsteri. Taxonomy (NCBI): domain Eukaryota; kingdom Metazoa; phylum Chordata; order Ceratodontiformes; family Ceratodontidae; genus Neoceratodus; species Neoceratodus forsteri. Next base: position 648,486,225 of record CM057450.1, on the reverse strand, counting down.
GGTGTCATTTTTCTGGTTTTGGAAAAAAATGAAGAAAAAACTGAAACAAGATGGCAGCTTGCGTAAAAGGATTTTTCTCACATGAAAAAGGATTTTAGTCTGATTAAAAAGGAATGGGTCTCAAGAGACATCATCCTTTTTCATGAGCTCAAATCATTTGTTGAACTGTCTCCCTCTGTCCTGAAAAGTGATCTTCCCGTTGAAAAGAATGGGAAATAAAAAATGAATAACTTTGCAACAGATTATTTTTTCCACAAAACAAAACACACCTGTTCTGTTACCCAAGCTATCCTACCATTCAAAAAATCACACAAAAATTTCACACCATCTGGATGTAAGGTGATGAGGAAAAAACTTCAAAAAGTGGCGACTTTATGACTTTTTGCACTGTCTGGATCTCAGAATCTGCACATCCAACTTGAACAAAACTTGCCACATCAAGATATCTACTCAGTGGAACAAGGCATACCAAATTTTGAGTAAATTCATTGTTCGGCTTCAAAGTTATTAAAATGCAGATTTTGAGGTTTAACATTAAACATGCTACTCCACCCTGACTATAGGGGCACTACCACACCCCTATAATATACTGTATATAAGTTGCAAACAATGTTGCTAATGCTCCAGTTAGGGTCAAAGTGACAAAAGCCAGGAAATGAGCATTAGGGTTTCCCTAACCACACCCTCCAAAACCAGGCAGCAGAGCAGGTGTGGGGTGTGCCTTGAGATTCTTAAGCCTAACACTCACCCTATTCCATCTGTAAATAAGGTCAGATGTGTAGACTTTATGAGAATGGAGGGAGCAGAGCTCAGAAACCACACAAGCTGTTCTCACAAAAATGTCCTAACAACAAGACTTTGCCTACTAGACAACACATACAAAATTTCAGCTCATTCCATCAAAAAGAGCCAAAGATATTAATGTGCAAAATGTGAGGTTTAACATTAAGCAGACTACTCAATCCTAACTATATGGGCACTGTTGCACTTCTATATTATTTATTGCAAAGAACTTTGTTAATCCATCAGTTAGGGTCATTAATAAAGTGACAAAAGTAGGGAAATGTGGTGTTAGGGTTTCCAACATTAACACGCCACCACCACCCTGCAGACACTGACATGCATTAGGTAGTGCCTTGGGGTCCTCAGACCTAATGCTCACCCCATTCCATAAGCAAATAAGCTCAGATGGGTACAGTATAGAAGAATGGGGTGAACATTGGGGCAGATGACTAAGGCACCACTGACACCTGTCAGTGTCTGCAATGTGGAGGGGTGTTAGGGTTGGAAACCCTAACACCACATTTCTCTACTTTTGACACTTTAGTAACAACCTTACTAATGCATTAACAGCATTTTTGCAATTAATTTCCTTACTTTTTCAGATAGTATAATCATATCCTTATTTTTCTCAGGCCCTGTGCTCCCATCCCTCCATAGATGCATACACTAACATACTAAAATGCCAGCAGAATAGGCCTAACAGTCTTTCATGTCTGCCTGTTTGGTCAACCCCCACCCTGGGAGCTGACCTTGCTGCCCCCTCACCTTCTCTGGCTTCTCCCTTCCCAGTTCTGGATATTCTTGCTGCACTGTATTTTCCTTCCAGAACTCTTCTCCTGTACCTGTCTCACCCCTTTTTGAACCCCTTCACCATCTCTGCCTCCACCAGCCCCCTGGGCAGCACATTTATGTATTTAGCTGTGGAAGCACAGGGTTCTTCAGACCCTGTGCTTCTATTTATAGGACAACTGTGACCATATTGTTAGCATAGCCATCTTATTACCCCACCTCATGTACCTGGTACAATAAAAGTTTGAATCCATGCCAAAATGTAATTCTGCACAACTGCAATGTCATTCAGCACCACAGGTGTGAAAACACATTTTGGGCAGGATTTGAAAAATGACAGCTGTGACATACATCAGGTCAAGTAATAAGATGGCTATGTTGAAAATCTGGGGTTAAAAATATTTAGCATTTCCAGAGCGGTAACTTTGCAATGAATGGTTATAACTTTGCATTTTTTTATATTTTGACCCCACATTTTTGAACATTGTCTTCTTATGACCCCACCTCATAAACCCTATAGGTAAAGATTTTAAAATCCATGGCAAAATGCCATTCCATACTACAGGTGCAAAAACATGTTTTGGGCATGATGTAAAAAATGACAGCTGTATGTTTCATGATGTGGAGTGGTAAAATGGATATGTTGAAAAAATTACTGAAGTTCTGCATGTGCATAGAAAAATTTCAATGGATGCTCATAAATTGGCCATTTTTAAGAATCTTTTCACCAAATTTCAACATGGTATTTTGGGGATGCAACCTCATGAACACTGGTGGTTAAATTTCATTAGTTGGTCCTGAAAGGTGATTTCATGCAGGAACCATGAAATCATGTTCTGGACCCAATTAACAAAATAACAGTGCCAGTGTTCATGGGGAGGTCCCAAAAAGCCCACATTGAATATTTGGTGAAAAATTACCTAAAAATGACAAAGTTATGAACATACATTCAAAATGCCAGTGAAATACATTATACAGCACTTACCTTGATTCCTTAGTTTGTGGTTTGTCTTTAAAGAGTGCAGATGTGCCCCAGTCTGCAAAAGATAACAGCCTACAACCCTCTGAAAGTAAGTATAGGGTAAGGGGTGGGGTGGGGTTGTGTGTGCTCAGTGGGAGGGTCAGGATGGAGATGGGGGGATGGTGGGGATGATGAGGGACCATTTTCCTTTTTTCAGGGGGAAAGATGTTGGGATAGTTTTCTTCTTTACAGGTAAAAGCAGAATAAATATTCAGAGACACTGGGAGTGGGTTGCCCAGTGTCCCACACTGCCTTGGGGGCTTCCAGTGCTGACACAGGGATTCTGCCCCCCAATGTTGGCAAATAAAGACAAGGGAGTGTTGGGGGGACATCTGATACTGGGGGGTGGGCATCCTGGTGTCAGATTATATACTGTGAGTAAATCAGTAAATAAATAAAACCAATGGAAATTGGAGGGTGGGGGTGCCACTTGATATCAGGAAAAGATATGGAGGGGGAGCGCCACTAGACATCAGGGATAGGGATTCTTATTAGTATTCATACTAGGATTGATAGAGAGTCATGGAGCAATGAGGCTCGTAACTGGTCTCATTTATTAATAATAAAAGGAAGGGTGAGACAAAATGTATGAGACCAACCGATTTTTAAAGGAAATTTTAATACTACTAATGATAACATCCATCGGTAATAAATTCCAAGGTTTTACTACCTGCAGTGTATAAAAATACTTGCGTGCTGTGTGAATAAAACACTTATATTGTAGCTGTGGATGGTGACCTCTGAGATTATAAGAGATAGTGATTGTCGGGTGGGGTTGCCACTAGACACCAAGGAAACTACAGTTCACAGATCAAACTGCAGCTGATAGCACATGTTTCAACTGCAGCTGCACAAGTCAAGAAATTCCAGTTGCTCTCATACAAAGAATATGGGAGAAGTGGTTCTCTCACTAAGCTCAGCACCTAAGATTTCAGGTGCTCAGAAAAGGTGTTTCTTGCAAAAATCAGAATGTACCTGAACGGTCCCATTTAGCTAGGTTCTGATGTTTTTTAATCCATTAATATTTTTTTTCCTTGATTTATTTCTCTCGCTAACTGAAAAACAAGATGGCGGATACAGGAGCCATCTGTGAAAATATGTTAGGCTCCCTGCTAAAATACAGTAGCTCCAGCAAAAAACAAACTATTTTCATGCAGAACATCTAACTTTTTCCATAAGAAATAATAGAAAACATTGAAATTTAATAACTTTGGAATGGATTAAAGGGAACATAAACAGGCTCTGTATTTCTTTATTAAGAAAGACAATCCTTAATACCCCATACATGTTTTGTACAGTGTTGTGAACTTGAAAATGTACACAACAGCGTTTTTATCTCAAAAAAATTACCTTTTTCTCTTGGCGACACTGCAATTCACAGTCAGTTTACCAGTAATGAGCTGAGCCGATCACATGGCCAGATGACATCAGATTAGCAACAAGAGAATGAGAGTGCTCCACATTCAGCCAGAGTCAGTGAATAAAAGGGGGCATATATGGCAGATTAAAACAAAATGCTTTAATACATTTTACGAAATGCCATACATTAGAGCAGTGAAAACACTGAATAGTTTTCCAGCTGAGGCTGTAGGAGCACAGACTTTTGGATAAATTGTAACACAAGTTAGATAAATACATGGATGCAAATCACAACTACAGCACCTAGGGGTTGCAACACTGCTGTCTGCTGGTTCAAGGAGTACCTAACACACGGAAGCCAATGTGTAAAAATGTGGCACACAGTATCTAGCTCCAACAAGGTATCTTTAGGGGTCCCACAGGGGTCAGTACTGGGGCCTTACTATTCAGCCTATTCCTAAATAATCTTCCTGAAGCCTGTGACACTAAACTGATACTTTACACAGACGATATGTACTTCTCACCAGCAGTTCATCAATAGTCACCCTCCATCCGAGCTCCAGGCATCCTTCTACATGTTGGAAGACTAGTTCTGTAGTCATAAACTTCTATTAAACTACAAAAGACCAAGGTGATTCTCACAGCCAGCCCACAGCACAAAAAGAAGCCCCTCCCTCATCATCTCCAACAAAGTTAGTGAGCCGCTAGAACAAGTTCACTCCTTCAAGTACCTGGGGGTCACCATGATGACACCCTCAACTTCACCAACACATCGACACAGTGGTAAAGGTAGTGAACACCAAGCTGGGTGTACTATATAGCCATAAAAGCATCTCACTCCAGAGGCCCTCCATCTCTCAGTCTCCAGCTCCAACCTTTCTACCATTGACTATGGATTGGTGGCCTATGGTGCAGCAACAGACACTGCACTAAAAAAGATACACATTGCCCTCAACAAGGCATGTAGGCTCACAATGACTGCAGATCAAAATAACCACACCTGCTCCTTATACAAGCAGACCAGTTGGCTGCCACTAAAGAACAGGATTATATTCCAAACATGTCTCCTTGAAAAAAGGTGCTAATGGGTACCCCCCCCCCATGATTTCTAGCATCCTAACCCCAAGTGCTATCAGCTATTCTACCAGAGGCAGGATGGGGGGGGCCCTATCAACACCTTTCTGTCAAACTGTGCAGGGGCAGCGTGCTTTCAGTTATAGGGCCTCCCAAAGGCTCAATGAAATCCAAGTGCTCATTCTAAGCACCCAATGCACCTCATGATTCAAAAATTGCCTAAGGCAATATCTTCTTACTAGGACAGTTTGTGACTGCCACTAGGACTCTAACACCCATAATTCCCTCTCACCCACACTCTCCTTCCCCTTCCTTTTACCCCCAATCTTCCCGGTTGCCTTATCCCTCTGTCTTCTTCCCCATGCCTTTTCCCCTGCTGGATCAACCTTATAACCAACCTACTACCACTACCTCCCAACCTCTAGACAAAGCCACTTCTTTTGGCTGCCCAGTCTCCCCCCCCCAGTCTCCCCTCCTCCTCATCTTGACTCCTCCTTGGACTCTCACACTAGGTGTCACACCTCTTTATCTCCTTTGCTATGTACAAACACTGTCCTTTACCCAAGTTGAATGATCTTCACACTGTACTATCACTATTGGTACTATGAATGACATTGCAACCTTATTGTATGCTAGCTACAGTACCTACTATTCGAGTATTGTATGTAAACTGTTTGTTATTGTTGTTATTCTCACTGTTTGATGTGGAACCTTTTAAGAGAGTTCTGAGCTCAAAGGTATGATACTAATCCCTAAATAAATGAATAAAACAATGGTAGAATCTGCTGAAAAGCAAGGAGACATTCTTAATAGACTTTGCTGTCTTCTTATAGCTCTCAAACCAAAGTATTAAGCTAAAATTAGAGGATTATAACTTTATGGCAATGTTAAAGATGAAATCCAAGGGGAATATCCTGTTTTTGTTTAAGTATATCTTATTCACCTAAAAATACACAAGACATTTGAAAACATCTAAGCATAGGATGACTATGTAAAGATATTTCACAGTAGAGCTTTACTCTGATTCAGTCTCATTGGCATGAATCTGTGTGGGGGTAATTGTGAGGGGATGGTAGCTGCAAAGTGGGGTACTAGCTGCACAATCGAGCAGACTTGACAGACCATGTGGCAAGTACTAAGTAAGTAAGTAATTAAGTGGGAGAATGAACACTACATTTTTGGGTACAGCATGACCTAAAATATCTAAATGTAACACTAAAAAATCATAAACTATTAGCCATTTGCAGCAATGTCATGGACTATTTTCTAATAAAACAATTTCTGGAAATGTTCCAGGTAATGAACCCAATACCAATGCACCACCTTGACTGTAGCATTACAAAGTCTGAGCAGTAAAATTGGTAAGAAACAAATTGCAAGATGCATCTCTGATAAACAGTAAGTAATGGTTGTCTGAGGCCTCAAATACACCCTTTTCTAAAGTAACATCATCACATGCTGCTATACAATGCAACACAATTAAGCAGATAGGCTATCTTTAGCATGTTTAAATTATTTAATCATAAACAGTTTGAGATCCCAACACCAATATTTACATCATTGAGACCTTTCTAAAGTGTTTATACCTTATGTAAAATTCATTGTAATAGTTAATAATTGTAACCCCTCCTAAATTACCTGAATATGGGTTGAACTGTCAGTTTCAACTACACAAACTATTAAATACAGCATTCTTTGTCACTTATAATTTCTCATATGGAATGAATCTGAATCAGTATGGTGATACTCCCAGCCACTCAAATAGATTAAAAGCTTTCTATGTGTGGACTCATTGCCTAATGCAGACTGGACAGTAAGTGTCATCATTACTATCTTCTGTTCCCCGATAGCAAGAGATCTTCTCGCCACTGTCGAGATATAAGATGCTTAATTATTTTAAAATTGGTCAGCGTTTGTGGAGAGCCACACATACTGTACACATAGCACTATATTGTAAAATATGCTGATCAAAACCTAGCTAGGAGCTCATCATTACTTGTGGTAAAATTAACTGCAATTCAAAACATACATACATTTATGTGGCATACAGGTAACAGCAGTTCACAGTTTAAGTGACTACAGATCACATAATGCCTATGAATGCAAAGTCGATAATACATTATCAATTCTCAGTAGCCAAACCTGTTTATCTAGCATCTTGTGAAGCAAAGTCCAATCTAATGCTTTCAAGGTTTTTTTGCCAGCATCCACCAGATCATTAAAAATAGACACATTGCCAAAGTAGGTCACTTTTAGTTAAGTTGGTAATTTCTGGGTATGGACTATTCTGAGGGAGTGCCAGAACCCCATAAAATGCATTATGGCTTTGCTGTGTAGAATACCTGAGGTTTGGAAAGATGTATAGCATGGAACCATCATCCCATGTTAAATGTCTTCTTTAGTATGCTGTTAGCAGGACTGAATCTGTGATGTGCTGCCCGTGCATTACAGTCAGCAGGGTCCTGGGCTGGATTATGTTGGGTACTCTGCATTTGGTGGTGATTCAATATACTTTATAGTTATAAAGGGTTTGTCCTTCTAAACTACTGTATACCTGTGTAAGCAGTATGCCTGTTTTGCTACTGTGGCAACACAGTTTAGATCAGATAATTAATCTAATACTGTTAAAAATACAAAACCAACATGGTGCTTCTGCATCACCATAGTAAATCTGATCTAATAACAGTAGTCTTGTAAGCGTCATTTGAAAGCTGCTATGCCGATCATTTATTGTGCACTTAGTTGGGAGATATGATGATGTCATAAAATTAAACATGTAGGGACTGTTTGATTGCATGCCCTCTTTAGCATACAGTTTATCTGGTTTGATTCCTGGTACTAATGTTTTGTCAATCTCTCAGTGACATCTTAAAAACAATCCAACAAATAGAGGCATTATTAAGATATTTGAAAGAAAAATAATTAGAAACACAGTAACCTGTGTGATATATATACACTGTGTGTGTGTGTGTGTGTGTGTGTGTGTGAGATTTTCTTTTTCCCATGTCAGTCTAATGCATTTCTAAACCTTGAACTTGTATAAGATGCAGAGGTTACAGACCTGCATAATTGTAGACAGTCATTTAATGAAATCTATGTTTATTTTCTCAGTAACATAAAATGGAACTTGTCTCTGAAATGAGAGCAACACCTCCAGCCTACCATGTGTGCTGCACTGAAGGTCCCAACTGGCAGATTCAAGACATGCTCACTCATGTGTTGCATATCTGGGAAAAAGGTTATTTTTAATCAAAAAAGGCAGCTAAACAAAGCTGACAATGCATTAGAAAAGGCCTTTTAAGTACAGAGAAAATAAACTTAGATATCATTAAATGACTGGTTACAAGATTATGCGGTTCTGCAACCAGGGCATACTTATACAAGTTCTCAGTTTTAGACATGTATTAGATTGATGTGGGGGAAAACAAACTCACACACAGTCTATATATTACACAGGTTATTGTGTTTTTAATAGTTTTTTTTTTACTTCCAAATATTGAAATAAAGCCACTATTTGTTGGATTTTTTTTAAGTGTCACTGCTGGGCATGTCAGTACCAGGAATCGAAACCACATAAACTGTATGCAAAGAGGGCATGAGATCAAACAGTCCCTAGATACATTCCATTTTTTTTTTGCTACCAGGAATGCATGTCATCATACCTCCCTTTTTATTGCAACTAAGTGCACACTGTTGCTTACAAGGTTACTGTCATTCGATCAGGTTTTCTACAGAGATGCAGAAGCAGCATTTTTATGCTTTCTTGTGCATTCAGCACTAGCAACATTTTGTGACAGCTTGCTGGAGAAGCAGGTTGTGGAGGTGCAGCTGTGTCGTGGCCAATGGTGCCACTGCTTTCTTGGGCTGGTCTGTGTGGCACCAATGAATGAGCACGTTGTCTATGACAGCACTTCAGAAGCGTGCCACCAAATTGAAAGAAATTTGCCATTGCAATGAAAGCCAGGCTTATCACTGCAGTGGCAGATATCACACACCTCCATTACATGCTCCTGGTGAAATGTTTCAATAAACATGGCAGCGACTCCCACCATCTACCTCTCACAGTCCCTACAAAGCCGACATCAGGGGTGTTCTCCTCCCCATTTGTTTTGCCAATGGGGAACCCAATCCCTGTTGGCATAATATCCCTATGTCTGCCGAGGGGGGTGCCCATTCCCCCCTGGCATCATGCCCCCCCCAAACACAGACATGCTTTCTTCGTCAACAGGGGGCCCAATCCCCAGTGGCTTCAAACTCCCCTCCCCAAAAACACAGGTGGCACACTGGAAGCCCACCCCAGTGTGCTGAAAGCAAAGCTGTAAATAAAAAACCTTCCCATGATGTCTTTTTTTTTTTTTGTTCCCTGTAAAATAGAAAACATCCACTTATGGTCATGATGCCCCCTTCCCCCAACCCGCTCCCACACTCTGTGCACCCCACCTCTCCACACCCCTCTCACCCCATACTTACCTCCAGAGCCCAGTGCAATGATCTTCGGTGGAGCGGGAGACATATGAACTCTTCAAAAACCAATTGCAAACTGAAGAAAATCATGACAAGCTGTATAATGGCATCAATGGGGGGTTCAACTCAGTTGGAGATATCAGACATTTTTGAAACTTTTGGCTCCAAATTTTCAACATGGGGTTCTTGGGACTCTCACCTCATGAACCCAGTCACTGTCATTTCATTATTCGTCCCTAAAGGCGTTTCGTGGTCACTGCATGGAATCACCTTTTGGACCAATTAATGAAAAGACAGTGTCACTGTTCATGAGGTGGGCTCCCAAAAAGCCTATGCTGCAAATCTGGTGGAAAAATTCTACAAAATGACTGTGTTACGAACGTGCATTGAGCAGTCTCCATGCACACTCGTAACTTCAAGAATTTTTAATATTTTCACTCCAGATTTTCAACGTCACTATTTTTTCACAACTCCTTATGAACAGTACAGCTGTCATTTTTCACATCCTGCCCAAAATGTGTTTTTGCACATCTGGCACACAATGGCATGGTTGCTGTGGGAAATCGGTGTTCGGGACAGATTAAGAACACCACAATGACACTGTTCATGAGCGGAGGTCCCAGAATGTCTATGTTGAAAATTTCATGAAACATTTACACAAAATGACTGTATTAAGAGCATGCAGTGTGCAGTTTTCACATGCTCTCATAACTGTGAGAATTTGTAATATTTTCACCCCAGATTTTTAACATTGCCATTTCTTCACACCTCCTTATGAATGGTACAGCTATAATTTTTCACATCCTACCTGAGATGTGTTTTCGCACACCAAGCACAGAATGGCAGTCACTGTGGGAGATCACTATTCAGGACAGATTAACAAAATCACAGTGCCACTATTTATGAGTGGAGGTCCCAAATGCTTTCATGGGATAGGGTCACAAAAAAGCCCATGATGAAAATTTAGAGTGTAAATACCAACAAACGCCCAGAGCATTAGAGTTTCTAACCATAATGTTCTACCCTGTAGAGACTGATAGGTGACAGGGGTGTGACTTTGGATTGTCGGCTGTAATGCTCATGCCATTCCACCCCCACCCCTACCCTGCAGCCATTGACAGAAATGAAGTTGTGCCTTGGACTCTTGGCCCCAAAGTTCACCCTATTCTCTTATACTGCACCCATCTTGATGTATTTCCTTATGGAATGAGGTGAGTGTAAGGCCTGATGACCCAAGGCACAATGTGACACATGTTGGTGTCTGCAGGGTAAGGTGAGGAAATGGCATGAGCGTTTGGCGACAACCCAAAGGCATACCTCAATGCCTGTCAGTCTCTGCAGGGTGGGGTGGGATTGTTGTCATTTCAATACTTCACTGCCATTCCTATTATGCATCTCTCTAACTCTTGCACTACCAGTACCAATGCCAGCAAGACAACATTCGGCATTGACAAATGCTTGTTTGTATAGTATTAGATACAATAACTGATTTAAAATGAGTTGTCACAGTAGCAAGATCTATGACTTGCACATGTATACAGTAATTTAGAAGGACAAACACTTCCCCCCCCAAACAAAAACCAAAATACTTTAAATGCCCAACAAATCATCAGAAGACAGCTTTATGTATGAACAGCTGTTTTTGACAGTAGCCATTCTGACATGATATTAATTTTAACGGTTTTATTTACAAAAACAAGTCATTCAAGCACTCTGTACTGACTGCCACAATGAGGTCCAATTTGCTATCAGACAGAACAGAAGAAACAAACAAGACTAGACACATTGCTTATTATTAAAATACTCCATTTATTACATTGCTGTAGAAAACTACTGGGAAAGTTAAGATTTACAATATAATATTTGCCATTGCTCGTTAAGGCATGCTAAGTCTTTTACTTTACAGAACAGGCATCCTCATTTCTAATTCCACAAGCATAAAAAATAAGTAATATAGTAACATAGAGCTCCTCTGTTGTTAACTTTGAATAGACATTCACTGAATGTTTGCTTGTTGCAAACCAGAATGACAAAAATACACACTGCGTTTTCTTTTACAACACATTTTATTAACAAACTATTTACAGGAATGCAATGAAACACAACATAATGCTCCAAGATGATACAGAGACAGCTTGCTAAAGTGACATCATCAACTTTTGTTCACTTGTGTGAACACATGCACTGGGATTCAAATATGCATACAGCTCACTTCCTGGAATTGCAGCTTTTAAAACAAAAATAACTATGTCATTTTAATACTTTGCTTTTCACCCTTGTTGTGAAACGGTACATCAGGGACCAGGGCAGCTGCACAGTAAGTAGTTTGTTGCAAAAAATATTTGTTTATATTCCCGTTAATATTTTTTCACCAAACCTACAAAAGACACATCTGTAAGGCAAAGATTTTCTGCCCCGAAAAGTTCAGACCACAACTTAAAACAGTTTCTGTGATACAGGTGGACAAAGAAATTGCAAAAAAACATGTAAATTTAGGGATTTGTGACACTCTGTATCTCAGAACCTACATACTGGATTCACATGAAATTTGCCATGTCAGGAGACCTACACCAAGATGCAAAACTATGTGCAAATTCATTTGGCGGTTGCAAAGTTATTAAGGTTAAAACATTTGGCTTTAACATAGAAGTGTGCACTCAACACTATCTACAATATTTTGGTATATGCGTGTGTGTGTGTGTGTGTGTGTGTGTGTGTATGTTATATATATGTGTTATATATATATATATATATATATATATATATATATATATATATATATATATAGATATATATAGAGAGAGAGAATAGGATGGGTAGCTAGTTTTAACGAGGATTTTATACACCCGAGGATGGGATGCAACATAAACCTGAGAGCAAAGCTCAAGGGGTTTATGAAGGCATCCCACCCAGAGGGTGTGTATAAATCTGTTTTTAACTAGCTATCATCTTCATTTTGGTATAATTGCTGGGGATCATTTTTCACCACAGCAATTGCACAAAAATAAATGTATGTATCTAAGGAGTTGAGCCATGAACTGTTTGAAAGCCCATTTTGAGCGGTAGGTAGTCGTCTTAAATGGAAAGCCATGTATATTTTTTAATGTTTTCACTCCAAATTTTTAACATTGGCATTTTTCATACCTCCTCATGAACAGCACAACTGTCATTTTCACATCCTGCCCAAAACATGTTTTCACACATGTAGCACTGAATGGCCCACCTTTGGGACAGATTAATGAAATGACAGTGTCACTGTTCATGAGGTGGGTCCCAAAAGGACATGTTCAAAATTTGGTGAAAAATTCATAAAATGCCTAAGTTACATGCATCCATTGACTGTATTCTATGCACATGCATAACTTTGCTACTTTTAATCTTCTGATGCCAAATTTGCAACACAGCCATTTTTTCACAGCACCTCATGAACAGTATATGCTGTCATTTTCACATCCTGCTCAAAATGCAATTTTGTGCCTGTGACACAGAATGGCATTGCAGTTGCACATAATTATGTTTTGCCTTGCTCCGACAGTAAAATACAGATACTATTATATGATCTCAAAAAGATGGGAAATTAATTGCAAAAAAAAACTCCATTAATAAATCAGTTAGGGTTCCTATTACAGTGACAAAAGTATGGAAATTCAGTGTCAGAGTTCCCAAACCTACCACCCCATCCCCCCACCCTCTACACACCAACAGCAATCAAAGTGTGCCTTGGGGTCATTGGGCCTAACTTTCACCCCATTCCCTTTGAACTGCTTGTTTACACATGGAATGGGCTGAAAGTTAGGGCCAACAACCCAAAGGCACATTCCAATGACTGTTGGTCTGTGGAGCATTGGGGGGGTGGTAGGGCTGGTAACCCTAACACTAAATGTCCATACTTTTGTCACTGTAACAGGAACCCTAAAATGTCCTTACTTTTATCACTGTAACAGGAATCCTAACTGATGCATTACCTGAGTTTTTTGCAATGAATGTCCTTACTTTTTGAGAAAATGCAATCTTACCTGGATGTGGTTGTGGGAATGCAGGGCCCTCTGGGCTCTGTGCTCCCATGCATGCATATTGTAATTGTCTCTGATTTTCTTGTGGGAGCACAGGGCCCTCCATGCCTTGCACTCCTATGTAACTATAACTGTAGAGACATTGTAATTAACCCTCATCTACCTGTAGGGGCACAGGATCCTATAGGCCCCGTACTACAATCATGCTCCCATCACTCCATAATGGTATCCATTTGTGGAAATGCAAGGCCCTATGGCCCCTGTGATGTCATCTATCCATAAGTGTAGAGACACTGTAATGGGCTCGTATCTCCCTCCCACTACTGCATAATGGAGGGCCTTGTACTCCCATTACTGCATAATGATATCCATATGTGGGGGTGCAGTGCCCTCTGCCCACAAGTGTAGAGGCTTTGTTTATGCCTTTCAAGTAATTAAAGGTCTCTATCATGTCCTCTTTTACCCTTCTATCCTCAAGCGAATACATGTTGAGCTCCTTCAACCTTTCCTCATATGGCAACTCCCCTAGTCCCATGATAATTTCTGTAGCCCTATGCTGCACCCACACCAGTAATCTCACATCCTTTTTGAAGTATGGGCACCAGCACTGTACACAGTATTCCAAGTGTGGCCTCACCAGTGATCAATAAAATGGAAGGATGTCCTCTCCTTTTTGAGAGGCAATCCCTCTAGCAATGCATCCCAGCATCCTATTTGCCCTTGCTGCAGCTCTTCTACACTGTGCAGATACCTTCATGTCCCCTATGACTATTACCCCCAAGTCCCTTTCCTCCTCTGAAGCCATTACCAGCTATCTCTTCTATAGTTATAACATTCTGAAGTTTAGAAATTTCCCTTTGAATAGCATTGTGGTGGTTGCTGTACCTTTCTATGGCTATATCTCAAAAACAGTTTGAGATACAGGTTTTTTTGCTAAATGCAACATAGGTGTGCTAAGTAAGTACGCAGGTTGCCGGGCCATGATTACAACTACAGTGGATTTTTACAAATGTTCCTATAGTTACTGTGATATTGTGTCTGAGAATTTCAAAGCTGAATAGCTTCATTCATAACTGCATGATGTAACAGAGAGAGTGAGAACTGAGCTATATGGTGTTTCCATATGACAGTATACAGCAGTGCCAGCCAGGATGCAACACAGTACCTTACAGTATTACTTTAGATTACTGCAGTAAGCTGCAGGGCACAGTGTAATTCAGTGACAATTAAGCCCTTTTGTCATGCAGTATTTTGTGACATGTCCTTTACAAGGCAATTGATTTATGGTGATTAAAGTAAGGAAATTCAATTTTGAGCTGGCCCACTGGCACAGCAGAAGCACTTCCACCTGTATTGTAAACAACCAAGGTTCAGGAGTGGTTTTCAGATGTTGGATGATCAGCGGGGGGGGGGAGCGGAGCATCCTTAGGAGTGATTGCATTCTCTGGGAAGGGAGGGACCTCAGTTTCCTAAGGGTCTACCTACCAACCCCTAGCATTGGCAAGGGGGTGTGGCAGTTCAGAACTGCACTGGGTGCCTTTCAGGACAGGGACCAGCAGATCTCTGCACATCAGGTATGGGAGTGCACCCACCCGTGCATGGGTCATTGAATGCTTGGCCCTGCTTCAGTCAGGTGAGGAGGGGCATGTATCTGGGAAGAAACCCTCAACATTAGCCCCTTGATGCTGGATCCTGGTACACTGGTTGCTTAGCTGATCTGTGTGTGTGGGGGGGGGGAATCTTCCCTCCTGGCCATCTGAAGCACAAAACAAAATGCATAAAAAAATTAAGTTTTCAAGACTTGAAATTCTGGGAATTATACTGATGATTTTAAGTTTAATTTCTAGATGTTACCAAGATTCTACTATTATTCTTTTAGTATGTGGATAAATGATCAGAATAAAATACTACTTAGTATACCGAGGACTAAGTGGAGCAATTGAAAAATAGCACAGGAAGCAATTATAAGTAAAATAACAAGGCAAGGGAACTTTATTTCTATGGCACCCTTCCTCGAAAGCTCAGGTCACTTAACAATAAATACAATAACATAGAAACATAGACTTTGATGGCAGATAAGGACTGCTTAGCCCATCTAGTCTGCCCATTTCCTTACCCACAGGATAGGCTGCAGATCCTAGTTAACCAACAGCCTATTTCTTCCTACCCGACCACAAGAATTGCCTTATGTCTGTCCCATGCATTCTTGAATTCTCCCACAGTTTTAGACCCCACAACCTCCTCAGGAAGGCTGTTCTATGCATCCACTACTTTCTCTGTGAAATAATACTTCCTCATATTGCCCCTGAACTGCCCCCCCATCTTTAAATTGTGTCCCCTTGTTCTTGCAAGTCTCTTTTTCTGAAAGATGCTACCCTCTTGGACTTTGTTAATTCCACTGAGGTACTTAAAAGTTTCTATTTTGTCCCCTCTCTCCCTTCTTTCCTCAAGGGTATACATATTAAGCTCCTTTAGTCTCTCCTCATATGGCTTCTCTTGCAGACCCTGCACCATTTTAGTTGCCCTCCTCTGGACTGCCTCTATCTTGTCTATGTCCTAGTGGAGATGGGGTCTCCAGAACTGGATGCAGTACTCCAGATGGGGTCTCACCAACTGTCTGTACAGAGGGATAAAAACTTCATGTTTTCTGCTGCTGATGCCTCTCCCTATGCATCTCAGTATACCCCCAGCCCTCCTTACTGTTGTCTCACATTGCTTGCTAACCTTAAGGTCATCTGATATGATTACCCCCAGATCCCTTTCCTTTTTTGTTGTTGTAACTACCTCCCCCCCTTGTGTATTCTTCCCCTGGGCTTTTGTTTCCCAGGTGTATTATTTTGCACTTCTTTGCATTGAATCGTAGCTGCCATACTTCTGACCATTCCTCCAACCTTGCCCAGTCCCTTCTCCTCCTTTCAACACCTCCTTATGTATCAACCCTGTTGCAGACCTTTGTGTCATCTGCAAAGAGGCATACTTTTCCTTCCAGTCCCTCTGCAATGTCACTTATGAAGACATTAAAAAGAACTGGACCTAATACTGAACCCTGCGGTAACCCACTAGTAACCCCTCTTTCTTCAGAGTGGACTCATTTACAATTACTTTCTGTGTCCTGTTGTCCAGGCAATGTTTTACCTAGGCTACCACCCTGGGACCCACTCCCAGGCTGGTTAATTTGACTATTAATCTTTGTGTGGACTGTGTCAAATGCCTTGCTAAAGTCTAGGTAGGCCATGTCCACAGCCCCTCCCTGGTCTACTACTTTGGTCACCCAGTCAAAGAAATCTATTAGATTCATCTGACATAACCTTCCTGCTGTGAACCCATGCTGCCTTGGGTCCTGTGCCCCACTATCCTCTAGGTACTCAACTATTCTTTCCTTCAGAAGTGACTCCATCACGTTCCCTACCACAGAGGTCAGACTGACAGGTCTGTAGTTTCCTGCCTCTGTCTTGGTCCCACTTTTGTGAAGGGGAATCACATCCACCTTCCTGCAGTCCTCGGGTACCACACCATCCTCCCATGATTTATTAAAAAGAGTAGCCAGTGGTTTCACTAGTTCTTCCCTTAATTCTTTCAGAATTCTGGGGTGAATTCCTTCAGGACCCATTGCTTTGTCCACCTTCAGTTTTAGGAATTCTTACAGAACCCTTTCTTCTGTGAAAGGACTGGGATCAACCCCCCATCAAGAGTGCTTCTATTAATTGGATTAGGCACTTCCCCCTCCTCTTTTGTGAATACTGAGCAGAAATATTCTTTCAGTATCCCTGTTTTTTCACTGTCCCCCTCTGCCTACCCACCGTTCATTCTATTCAGCCTCACTATCTCTCCCTTTATCTTTCTACGCTCGCTGATGTAGCTATAAAAGGTTTTATCCCCTTCTTAACTGAGTTGGCTATCTTTTCCTCAGTTTGGGCCTTTGCTATTCTGCCTTTCCTCCCTGCTCCCTTCCCCCTTAACTGGTACAGCTCTTTGTCCTGCTCCTTCTGTGTTTCCTTATACTTCCAGAATGCTATCTTTTTCTTCCTGACTTTCACAGCCACCTCTTTTGAGAACCATAGTGGCTTTTTCTTTCATTTTGATTTGTTTATTTGCTTCACTCAAAGGCTTGTTGCCTCTGTGATGGCAGTTTTGATGATTCCCCATTGTTGCTCCACACCTCATTCTAGCCTGTTTGCTAGTGCTTTTCTGAGGCACTCTCCCATCTTGCCAAAGTCAGCCCTCCTAAAGTCCAGTACCCTCTCTTTTGTATGGCTTGACTCTAGCTGAGTTTAACGTGAACCACACTGTTTGATGGTCACTTGTTCCCAGATGGTAACCCACTTCTAGACCTGAGATCCTCTCACTGCCCCCGTTTGAGAGTACGAGGTCTAAGATTGCTCCCTCATGAGTGGGTTCTGATGCTAGCTGTCTGAAAAAACTTCAAAACAGTTTGCATAGAAACAGGCAGTGAATGGTAAGGCATAACTATTAGCAATAATTTAAAAATTCATGAAGAGGCTGCAGCAAAAAGAAAAGTTTTTAGACTGGACTTACAGGCCCGTACCATGCAAGCAGATCTAATATGTTCAGGCATGGCATTCCACAAAGTAGGTGCTGCAACACAAAATGCTCTGTCCCCAAGTTCTGTAGATTTACTGATCTGGTACAAAGTGCCATCTTCCATGAAATTCTGTGTTTTTACCATTGTACAGACAGTCCATGTTCTGGAATTTTACTAGGTTTTCTGGTAAAATCTGAAAACCAGTGGCCTTGGTCATTCACAACAAACTAGTGTGTTGGGTCCTCACTGACTCTACTGAACAGGTTGCATTTTAGAATTACAGATAAATTGATAGATGCTGCCAGTTGTCACCCGTGGTGCTTCCTTGGGTAGTCTGTGGATCAGTAGCTCACTCTTGTTTTACCAAATGCACATTTATGTCTCCTGGGGAGTACGTTGTTGGCTGTTTAAATCTGTCTAGCTTTGCAAGAGCAGAATTGGTTAAGCTACCAACGTATTCTAACTGTGGAAGTGTTCGGAGATAAATTTGTCAGTAACTTCTTTAAAACAAAAACCAAAGTTTGCAAAGTAGAACTCACAGCAGACTTTGAGCAAGATTTTCAAAACAATCTGCCACAAATCATTACTGTTTGTCATAAACGGATGCAACTTCTGCTGAAAATAGCAGTAGTGCTGCCTGGACACAAGTGGGTAAATGTAGGCACAGTGTAGTAAGCTTTTGCATCTGCCTCCAACCCTTTTGAAAATCCCCTTCCCCCTTTACCTTTACCAGTTGTAGTGGATTTATTGTGTCACATTCGATCAATTTTTCTGGATACTTTTTTAGCTCAGGATTCCTTAATTCTACTTCTATTTTTGAACCTAGCATCTCAGTAGATTTCTATAGTTCCTCAAACTTCTCATCTGATCTTAATGCCACTGGTTCAGTAGTATAGTCTTCAGTTATCTCTCAGCTCCAACAGATATGCCTAACACAATAGACTAAAGATATTTGAAGGCTGCATTTGTAACAGACAAAATCTTGTCAAATGATATCAAATAGAAACAGACATGACAGTGTATGGCTCAACTGAGTGCCATGGCTGTGCTAGCAGTCTATCAAAAGTACCAACTTCTTGAATGTATTCTAGGGTTTGCATTACAGAACCAATGGTTGCTAGCAAAGCACAACAAGACAGTTGCCTATTCAATTAGATTAGCATGTCTCACACAGTGATTTCAGAGCGTGAGTTCTCTGTGAAGCACTGGGCAGCATTTTCGATGCTAGAGGAAAGCACAGGATAAAGTCCCCTACTGGTGAGCAAAGTTGCCTGACGTACATTGAGTGGTATAATGGAACAGGTGCAAAGTCAGGTTTGCCCATGCAAAGACTGTTCCATTGTAACCCCAAAGAAGAGCACAGCGATGAAATAGGAATGTGCATACAACCCCCACCCCTTGCTGGCCTAAGACAGAGGCACAGCTGTTAGAAAGGCATAAGCCATGCCTCATAGTCACAGACACAAACAAGCATTTGCACAGGACAAACTGTTTGCTCTTGAGACACAGAGCCCCATACTGAAACATGATATGCAAATGATCACTTTGTCTATGGATGGGGCAAAAATGTCATTTGTAGGTCACAATACACTTATTATAATAGAAAGCACAATCATTTGCTCCCCAAATCGTTGTTGGCCGAGTGCTCCAGATTGCAGCCAGTGGTAAACAGTGATGCTGGTTCAACCAAGAACACAACATACAGAACCCATCTGCAAATATCTCTGTTAACAGTGGTGGTGCTCCCTCACCTGATCCTTGCAGCACATATAGATAGATAGACAGACAGACAGACAGGTAGGTAGGTAGGTAGGTAGGTAGATAGGTAGATAGACAGATAGATAGATAGATAGATAGATAGATAGATAGATAGATAGGCAGGCAGGCAGGCAGGCAGATAGATAGATAGGCAGGCAGGCAGGCAGGCAGGCAGATAGATAGATAGATAGATAGATAGATAGATAGATAGATAGATAGATAGATAGATAGATAGATAGCTAGATAGATATCACTGGTGTCCAGTGACACCTTCCCCTGTCTCAGTAGCCCCAGCCCCCCCATGTTCCATTTACACTTGTTATGGTAATGTATGTAAGTTTCCCTGATCCCAGTCCTGATACTGACATTTATAACAATGAATATTCTCATCCAGCCAGGTCCCATTTAATCAGTAATCTTCCCCACTCCTCACACCCTCTGGGACCAAGCACTCTTTGCCAGCCTAATACACAATCCATATGTCCCAGGGGAGTACCTGCAATAAAGAAAACTGACCCTTACAGCACCTAGTAGCCAGCCTCTCAGAGCACCAATTAATTTACACTGAATGAATCAGTGATGCCATGAGTGGTAACAGCTGATTGGTCTTTGTTGTAAGTCAATCAGCTATTACTATTCCCACCCACCTCTCATTCTATCTCCCTCCCAGTTACCCCTCTATGCTCACTCTTTCTTCCCACCTACCTGGCACAACTGGCAGCAACTCAGTTTTTCCACTCCACCTTTCCCTTTGACAATGCCATTCTGGCAGCTTTAATTCATGTAAATATTGTTTGCTGTGACTCATCATTCTTAAATGTATGCTTGATTGTGTTGTTCTGACTGTTAAATATATTACCTGCAGCTTTTTGACCATGTATACCCTGTACTGAGCTTGTATTCCAACTGCTTGCCTGCTAATGTCACACAAATTGTACCTCTATTCCTTGTATACTGATGTGATGCCTTTGTAAAAGAGCCATTGGCTCAAAGGAATCTATCCAAAATTCTAATAAATGAATAAATGGTGTAAGCAATTCATTCAGTGTAACTGAACAGGTGGGCAAGAGGATAGCTTCCGGCCAAAAGACTTGCTTGGACAAGGAGTCAATGCTTCCAGCTGCATCAGCCATCCCGATTCATTCCTCTCACTCTCTGTCTAGCTCTGTCTCTTTCTCTTTCTTTTCTGTCTCTTTCTTTTTGGCAACCCCCACCCCTTGTATCTCTGCTTTCTTTCAGCCTGACAACCACCTGGACAGGGCTCCAAAATTGACAGCTTCCACCATGGAGCTTTCAACCAAGTGAGGCCATCGTCAGGTAACTGTGGGTAAGGAAGTGGGTTGAGAAAAAAGTGGTATAAAGCAGAAAGATGTAGAGGGGGTAGGTAAATGGAAAACTAGGAGTGAGGTGTTATCACATTAGTACAGGCAGGTACAATTCATTTTAGAGCCAAGGAGAGATCTGAGCCCAACTTTGAAGGTATTAATCTTGGTAGTATCAGTGAGTTCAGCAGGTAGTTCATTGTACTATTTCATTCCTTGATACAGGAGTTCAGGGCAAGCTTCATGCCTTTGAAGAGACTCACCATCTTGTCAACAACCGCACTATGGGTATATTTTGTTGGGATGGCCAGCTTAAAGTGTCTGCCCAGTGTGGGGGATGTCAGTCCAAGTAGTACTTTTTTTTAGAAGTAGGCAGGTTTGGTATTGACTTCTAAGATAGAGTGGGAGCCACCCAGTTTCAGTGTACAGTGAGCAGGTGTGGGTGTTGAGAGTAGCTCTAAGATGACAGACCTTATTGAGAAGTGTGTTGATCCAGTTAAGAGCAGTTTTTGTGCCCGCTCCATATATAGGTAACCCATAGTCAATGGTGGACAGTATTGAGCTACTAGTGGCAAGTTTGAGTGCATCCGGGGTCACTGAATGTCTGTGATGACAAAGTACACCATGTTTTATATTTGCAGTCTTGAAAACAGAGTCATTGAGATTTGAGAAGGTGAGCATGTCATCAAAGGTAATGCCAAGATATTTGAAGTTAGATACTTTGTGTAGGATTTCACCCTTTTGGTTATAAATACACAGGGGCAGGTATTTCTTTTTGCTTTGGGAGGTGGTGAAGAGAATACTCTTTGTTTTTTTGACATTTAGTAATAGCTTGTTTTCTGTAAACCAAGATCCAAGTTTATGGAAGCTGCTTTGGAGTTCAGTTGTGATGGAGTGTTGGTCTTTGCCAGCGACTGAGATCACTGCATCATCAGCATAGAGAACTGTGCTTGCTGAGCAAGCCATTGGGACAGAGTTGATGAAAAGGCAAAAGAGTAGAGGACTGAAGATTGATCCCTGTGGAACCCCAAGGTGAACATCCTTAGCTGCAGATAGGGTATCACCAATTTTGACTTGTGATCTGTTAGAGATGTAGCTGCCAAACCATAGTACTGTATCTGGGGATAGACCTGTAGACAGAAAGCAGCTTAGGAGGAGGTTGTGATTAACAGGGTCAAAAGCCTTCGTAAGGTCGAAGAAGACTGATCCAACTCCTGACCACTGTCCAGGGCATCATATAGTTAGGATGAATAACCAACTAGAGCGGTGAGTGTGGAGTTCTTTTTAAGGAAGTCGTGCTGTTCCGGGCAGAGTAGGTTATGGTTATCAAGGTATTCGGTAAGCTGCTTCGAGACCATTCTTTTGAGTAATTTTGAAAGGGGATGAAGGATGGATATAGGTCTGTAGCTGGATGTTTGGGTTTTATCCCCTGTTTTAAAGACAGGCATTACGTTAGCTGACTTCCATGCATTTGGAAATTCTCCTGATTTTAGAGAGGCATTAAACACCATGGTAAGAGGACCAGCAAGTCAGTGAAGGAGTAGATCAACCAGCTTCATGTCAAGCAGATCCGCCTCCATCCTGGTCTTGCCAAGCACCCTTTTAATATGCTTGATGGTTTCAGCTTTGGTGACACGTCTAAAGTAAAAGGGTGGTACATCTTTCCTTGGGGATCTTGAGGGGCAGTTGGGCATTGCTGAACATGCATATTTTTGAAGTTGTCACCAGGGAGTGTACTTGAAAGGTCAGTGAATGTGTTGTTGAGCTCATTAGCAGTTTTGATGGGTTTCAGTAGGGGCCCCTTCACAGTCAATAATAGATCTGTGGGGGGGTCTTGGGGGCTTTGCCTATTAAGCATTTAAGAGATCACCATAAGTTTCTTCCAGAACCCCAGGTTTTGGTTAGTAAATCCTTATAGTAGGAGGCTTTAGTACAGGCATTTCTAGCTGCCTTGTAGGTATTAGTTGCAGCAGGCGTGCCAACTGCTTTTGCTATATGCCAAAGATTGTCTCTGTTCTTCATATGTCCAATAAGGGAGTTGGAGAGCCAGGGATTGGAGTTTCTCTTAATTGTTTTTATTTTGTATGGTGCAAAAATATCACAAGAATGGTTGAAAATCATTATGAAGTAGTTAAGTGCCTCATTACTATCTATATCCCCAGCCAGTGGAACCAATCCAGTTGTGTCATGTACAGCTTGAAATGTTCAAGTAGTCCAGGCCTCAGGCAGTAGTTTTTGAACACCTTAGGTGAACTCTTGGGGAAATTGTTAGACCAGGTACACTTCACAGGGGAGTGGTCACTGAGGCTGTCTGGCAGGACAGTGGCATCAGATACTGTATATGCTCAGGGTGTATGGTCAGGAGCCAGTCTATGAGAGAGTTGCTCCCTGTTTTGTAGTTAAGTCAGGTGTCAGCAGTGACCATCAGTTTTAGGAAAAGGCTAGTAATTGGATCCTTGGTTTTTCTTTCATTCTGTGAGTGCCAGTTTATGTTGAAGTCACCTACAATGATCTTCAACCAGTGGTTGCCTAGTTGCTCTATGCTTTCTCTGACTTGGTTTAGCCCAGCTGGTTGATGCCCTGAGGTATGTATACTGTAGAGACCAGCAGGATTTGATTCTGTGTCCCTATGTTTAATTTGAGGTTCAGAATGTGGGCCTCTTTTGTATTAAGACAGTTATCAAGGGCCTACACATTTATTCCAGACATGACATACACTAGGCACCCACCCCCATGTTTAGCTTGTTGGAAAGAGTTTCAGCCATCAAGGGAGATAGATTCATCTGGTGTCTTGGGGAAAAGCAAGGTTTCAGAGTGCTGTAATGTCTGGGTTGATCACCTGCACCCATGCCTGGAATTGTGCAAACTTGATGAGGAGACTGTTAATATTTAATGATACTATAGTAAGCTGACCTTTAAGCTTAGTCATTTTAGAGTGAGGGGGGCCAGGGTTTGGGTGACTATTCCCTGACAGTAGAAAAAGCAGCAGGATTAGAGAGCGGAGAAAATGACAAAGTACAGGTAAAGTTTGAATATGCTAATGGTTAATTACATCCAAAGGAAATGATGAACTGTTGAGATCCTGGGTCACATAATATGTTACAATTCCTGAAAGGTGATAAACTGTGGCCTGGGCATAAATAAGCAAGATGTGAAATCCTTTTGTCTGTATCTTTTCTTTGATCTTCAAAGTCCTCAGAGACAGGTACAGTTCCTTTAGAAGCAGGCCAGACAAAAATGTTGATTCAGTCACAGAATGTGTTAAAAATTCCTGAAAGGTGATAAACTGCGGCCTGGGCATATGCAAGATGTGAAATCCTTTTGTCTATATGTTTCCTTTGTTCTTTAAAGTCCAAAAGTACAGCTGCTTTAGGAGTGGTCCGATGAAAATGTTGATTCAGTTGCTGGACCCAGCATCACCATATTTGTCAGACTAGTGTCAAGGCATATGTTTCCTTGAGACGGCTTCCAAAAGTTGATTTAAAATTTAAAAGCTGATACCTGGTGACGATCTTTTGCAGAAATTTAGTCCAGGAGACTTTCACAGATGTTGTGTGCAAGAATGGCGTAGGTATTCCAAGCAGAAAAGCATGTAAACATGTAATATAACAAAAACTAACCTACAGACACAGACAAGCACAAACAGCCAAAAACACAAGTTATCTAATGCTTACAGAACACACACCTGATCCTCTATGGGCCCAACAGGGGGTCACAGATGATACAGGTGCAGTACCAAACCTGAAACATAGACAGAAAAGCACATCCCACCCAAAAATGAAGAACTGATATATTGAATCAGGGAATGGCTCAAGGCTTAACATAGGAACATAGAAACATAGACTTTGACGGCAGATAAGGACCGCTAGGCCCATCTAGTCTGCCCATTTCCCTACCTACAGGATAGGCCGCAGATCCTAGTTAACCAACAGCCTATTTCTTCCTACCCCCCACAAGAATTGCCTTATGTCTGTCCAATGCATTCTTGAATTCTCCCACACTTTTAGACCCCACAACCTCCTCAGGAAGGTTGTTCCATGCATCCACTACCCTCTCTGTGAAATAATACTTCCTCACATTGCCCCTGAACCGTCCCTCCTTCTATCTTTAAATTGTGTCCCCTTGTTCTTGCAAGTCTCTTTTCTGAAAGATGCTACCTCTTGACTTTGTTGATTCCACTGGAGGTACTTAAAGTTTCTATCATGTCCCCCCTCCCTTCTTTCCTCAAGGGTACACATATTAAGCTCCTTTAGTCTCCTCTATGGCTTCTCTTGCAGACCCTGCACCATTTTAGTTGCCCTCCTCTGGACTGCCTCTATTCTGTCTATGTCCTGCGGAGATGGGGTCTCCAGAACTGGACATAGTACTCAGATGGCGTCCTCACCAACTGTCTGTACAGAGGGATAACAACTTCCTGTTTTCTGCTGATGATGCCTCTCCCTATACATCCCAGTATACCCCAGCCCTCCCTACTGCCTTCTCACATTGCTTGCTAACCTTAAGGTCATCTGATATGATTCCCCAGGTCCCTTTCCTTTTGTTGTTGTTACTACTCCCCACCCATTGTGTATTCTTCCCCTGGGTTCTTGTTTCCCAGGTGCATTATTTTGCACTTCTTTGCATTGAATCATAGCTGCCATACTTCTGACCATTCCTCCAACCTTGCCAAGTCCCTTTTCATCCTTTCCACGCCTCCTTGTGTATCAACCCTGTTGCAGATCTTTGTGTCATCTGCAAAAAGGCATACTTTTCCTTCCAGTCCCTCTGCAATGTCACTGATGAAGACATTAAAAAGGACTGGACCCAATACTGAACCCTGCGGTACCCCACTTGTAACCCCTCTTTCTTCAGAGTGGACTCCATTTACAATTACCTTCTGTGTCCTGTTGTCCAGCCAATGTTTTACCCAGGCTACCACCCTGGGACCCACTCCCAGGCTGGTTAATTTGACTAATAATCTTCTGTGTGGGACTGAGTCAAATGCCTTGCTAAAGTCTAGGTAGGCCATGTCCACAGCCCCTCCCTGGTCTACTACTTTGGTCACCCAGTCAAAGAAATCTATTAGATTCATCTGACATGACCTTCCTGCTGTGAACTCATGCTGCCTTGGGTCCTGTGCTCCACTGACCTCTAGGCACTCAACTATTCTTTCCTTCAGAAGTGACTCCATCACTTTTCCTACCACAGAAACTACAACCCCTCCTCCATGAGGAACTGCCAGCATGGCACAGGACACTATTTTTTTTTTGTTTTTTCCTTTTTGAGAAGTCTTGAGCCATTCCCTACCTTACTAAATCACTTAATTCTTTATTCACTGTGTGGGGATATAAATGTCACTGAATGCTTGATGCCACTGTATGCTTGATGCAACGTATTTGTGTTTGGCCTTGCTCACTCCCATCCTTGAAGAACCGAGATAGATTTAAGGCACTGAGGATGAGAAGAGTGTCAGAGAAGGAGGAGGAGGGGAATGTGGAGGAGAAATGATGGCCAAGTGCTGGTGGTTAGGGCCTGTTGGGTTTTGTAGTTGGGTATCCCCACCCACTGAACCATGAGCGGGGCCCTTCAAGTCACTGTGCAGGGATATAAATGTCACTGAATGCTTGATGCCACTGTATGCTTCATGTAACATATTTGTGTTTGGCCTTGCTCATTCCCAAACTTGAAGAGCAGAGATAGATTTAAGGCCCAAAAAGGTAAAGGTATAATTCCACCTCCTCCAACTCACAGAGACTGTACCTGATGGCACTCAGGAGAGGACCCCCCTTTGCTGTAGAAAACCTCTGAAGAACAATGGCCACCAGGTTGCCCTTCCTCCAGGCACACTAAGAGGAGATGGAAAAAAAAGCTGATCGCAATTCAAGTTCAGGATTAGGAATGTAAATTTCAAAACAAGACAAAGTCCAACTTCCTAGATGCTTGATGATGTGAGCTGGTAGTTTTTTTCTGGATGCTGATGTTGCTGCTTCTATGCGAAATGAGTGTCCAGAACAGGAAAAAGGATTGCATCCGAGGTGCTGTAATAATCTCCAGACTAAGTCCATAAATTCTTTGGTAGTCAATGGAGTTCGAGTTGCTGAGGGTTTTAGAGGAGTATCAGGTGCTGAGTGTCAGCGAAAAAGAAGCAGTTTGTCCAAAAAAAAAAAAAACAGGGCACCAGGCATTAGCCATAGGAAAATAGGTTATGTCCACTCCTTTCATGAATCTGTCTGTTTTGGAGAAAAGAAGATGAAGGATGTAATGATCAGAACATTTGCTTAAATATTTCACCATGAGAAAGTGTGTTGCTGATAAAGATGAAACCATGAATTCTCCAGGATGGAGAAATCCATAAAAAGCTAGACAGATAGCAGCAGAGAGAACAATACTTTGAAAAGCATCCAGTGGGTTAGTTCTAAGTAAGTTAATCAGTTGTCTGGATATGATATTGTCAATCGGTTGGCAGGAAGGAGGCTTTTTAACTGAAGATTTGTAGATGCAGTTTGACTGCTGGGTTGGATATAAAAGAAACTGAAGCTGGATTGGACTGGTAAAGGTGAAGGTGAAATTAAATACCTACCACATACTGGCAGATGGTTGTATGAGACAGCTTGTGAGTTGCATGGCAGTATGTGATAAATGCCAGAATGGTAGTCAATGATATGGGTATCACAGATGTGGCTGTCAAGGTTCAAAATGAAGAGTAGTTCTTACGGGCTGTAGAATAGGCTGATTGATTGGTAGTAGGCAAGGCGGGCCACATAGTAGTGTTGGCTGTGTGTAGATATCCAGTTATTTCATGATGATGTCCTGAAACTGGGGAGCAGGAACAATGAACAGATTTACAGGAGGTAGCAGGGGATGGAATTCTTGAAAATGAAAATGGGAAAGATGATCAGCTGCAATATTGAGAGACCCTGGAATATGGAAACATTGCATTGAAAAATTGTGTATAAGGGAAAGCCATGTCAATCTCCACAGGAATAGCATAACTGAATGAGAAGATGATCTGCCTTGACTGATAATGTCGGCAGTTGCTTGATTATGCATATATGTAGACTATAGTATGCAAAGACCAAAGATGTCCCCAGGTAAATGCCACAACTACTATTGGATATATCTCAAACAGTGGTGAAGAAGTAGTAGAATTGGGTAATTGAAGAAATTCAGAAGTCTAAGGTGCAGACATCCAAGAAGTATCATATATAGCAGCATACCCAATGGCAGGCGATGCGTCTGTGAAAGCACAAGAAGAATGACCAGTAGACATATCCTTATAAAACATAAAACAGCCATTCCACTGGTCAAGAAAGAGGTACCACATTGACAAGTCAGATTTCCCAGAAGCGGTAAGGGTGATACAATGATACAATGCTGGAATGGAAGAGACTCGCTTGAGCAGGTATGAGACGAAAAAGCGACCTCGGGGTATGATGCGCATTGCAAAATTAAGATAACTCAGCAAGGATAATAGTTCATGCTTCATGCAGGATGATCATTTAGAAAATGAAAGAACCAAGGCTTGAATTCAGTTCAATTTGTCTGGAGGAAGTCTGTCTTCCATGTGAGCTGAGTCAACTGTAATACCGAGGAATTCCAATTCAGTTAAAAGGACCATCATCTTCTCCTCAGAGATAGGCACAGCCAATTAATGAAATAGATGCCATAGAGAAGTGAAGGCTGCAACAGGGGGAGCTGAGGCAGGTTCATTAAGTAGGAAGTCATCAAGCAAACGAGTGACAGATGTGACATGACAATGATTCAGCAACAACCAGCATAACATATCTGAAAAGAGATAAAATAACTTAGGACTGCTCTTGCTCCTAAATGTTACCCACACAGCAAAATAATTGGAATTCTCCCACTTAATACCATACAGGTGCCAGAGTGAAGGGTAGATAGGAAGCAATTTGAAGGCATCTGAAATATCAGCCTTAGCCAGCCAGGAAAGTTTACCCAGTCACTTGATAGTAGATATTGAGTCATCAATTCGGACATAATTCAGGGAAAAATCCTGGGATGGTATAAGCAAGTTGATGATGGGAATACAAGAAGCATGAGGGGCAGACAAATCAATTATGAGTCTCTTCTTTTTGGAAAATTTTCAAGTAGCGACACCAATGGAACTAACACGAAACACAGGAAAAGGCAGTTGCTTGAAAGGTCCATTGAGGAATCTGAAGTAGCTGCTTGACCACATCAGGCTGGAAGACAGCAATAAGCAAATTCTTGCATTCATAAGAGTTCTGAGTAGGGGTACATGCATCAGTATGAAATCCAGATATAAACCCAGAGGCTAGGAAGTTAACCAAAGGCTGAGAGGGGTGATCGACTAACAAGTGAGAGAAAGTCTCAACATTGATGGGAGTTGAGGGGTGCCAGAAAAGTCATGACTTGGGCCATAAGGCAGAGCAGATAGATTTAGAATGAGAATCCCCACAATGACTGCAGATGTACAAGTTATGACAGCCATGCTGATTGCATCCTAAGCCGTTGAAATTATTACAAACCAGCCTACCAGCAATAAAAGTGACAGGGCAGCCATACCTGTCATGAGAGAAGTGAGGAAATGCAGCTAGGTTATGATTGGTCCGAGTGATGAATGACATGGAAGAGTACTGAGTATGAGATGTGGATGTGTCAGGCACAGACAAAGGACATAAAGAAGCTGCATGAGAAAAGGAACTGCATAGCTGACAGGTCAGAGCTTGCTGTCCTGCAAAGTGGCGGCAGAATAGTTCATTGTCGAGTGATCCTCAGTTAGGCCGGATATTGAAATGAGCCAGCGCAGCTGCAGCTTTGGCAGAAAAAGCCTTGTGATTGTCGAAAAGTGAGTACCTCTATAGCAGACTCCTAAATCCACTACCAAATAGAGGTTGGCATCCAGCTCTTCCCGATGGGTGGGGAAAGTGGAGCATAGGATGTCCCTGTATAGGCTGAATGCTAAGACAAACTCCAGAATTGTCAACTTCTTCATTAATCTCAGGTCCTTTGAGTGCAAAACAATGGAGATATCACCACATGAAATGATCCTGTTTCCTACAAAGTCTTGAGATGAGATAAGTAATGAAATAAGATTGATATCTTTCCCATGAATGATATCCTTGCAGAGATGACTGTACACTAAATGGACTGGAGAAACAGAAGGCATTGAGGAGCTGGATCCAGGCATACCTGTACTGGAAGAAGAAACTACTAGAACAGGTGCAGAAGAAACAATGCCTGGAATAGTATCCAGCGAAGGAGCCGATGGAGGTGTGGCTGCTATAGGCTGAGTCTGGGTAGCGGCCAGTGATTGTGGAAGTGGCAGAGGAAGGGGAGTTTGTCTGCTTTCAAGTATTGTAAGATGATTGGAAATGTCAAACACAGACATAGAAAGCTGAGAAAGAATATCCATCAGTTCTGTAAGGGCTTCAACATACGGGCTGGAAGGTGGATCGGGCACGTCTGGTGTCCCACAAGACTGTGCTTCAAGTAGTAAAGGAACTAGAAGGGGGACAGGATCAGATCTACAGTACAGTAGCTTCTTGTTGTTTTACATAATTTCTTGTGGATTCTACTTGGTAGAAGGTTATTTCTTTTCTTTCTTACTACTAAGGGGCTAGCAGGGTATTGTTTGGGACTGTTGGAATTTTGTAACCTGTTTTGGTAGCTATAAGTGGGCTCATTTGTTTGATTCACTGTGTGGCAGGCTGCATTTGTAGAGGCCTTTTTCTTCTGTTTTAAAACATAATTGGTGTGATTTAACTGGGTCTATTTCTTTGAATTAGAGACCTATATCTTCTAATCCCAAGCCTATTTTGATGTGTTTTTGGTGAAGCTGTTTGAATTGGAGTCCTGTTTCTTTGGGTAGCAAACCTATTTTGGGGACTTTGAGTAGAATTGTGATTCATTGTTGCTGGCTTCACTAGCTGCAAAGTTTGAGTGCAGAGTGGGGGAAGGGTGCTAATGGTCTGAGCAGAGGTCTCAGCTACCTGATTGTTTCTGGAAGAGTTGGGCTGGTCCCACCCCCAAACCCCTCACCCCATCCACCTCTGGTCCATTATTTACTTTATACCAGGGGTTCTGACATCACTTCCTCAAACAGGCAAAGGATATGCACCTGTTATAGCAGAAGCAGACATCCAGAAAAGGAACAGCAGCAAGTGAAGAGGTGACTGCTCTCTCAGTGGAAGGGAAGTAAATGCAAATTTAGGAGCTTTCATTATTACTTCTTCGCATTGATATTGCATTGGGGAAAGGAGGAGTAGGAGTTTGGAGAAGGTTGTGCAATGGCTACTTAAAGTCTCTTTTTGAGTGTGGATAGAAAGGATAGGAATATACAAAGCAGTTGCTCAATATATCTAAATGTGTGCAACAAAGGGGTAAGGGAAATAAAGAAAATGATTTGCTCTGATAGAGGGGGGAGAGGGGAGACTTGGGGGAGTGTTTGGTGTCCTGCATCTGGAAGGGGTGGGGGGTCGCTGGTGGGCAACGACAGCAATGGGTACGGTGGTATGCTGCAACAACTGCAGTGCACCAATCTTTCTAAAAATTACCTGGAGTGTGGGAGGATGTTTAGTGTGCAACCACATAGAAAAACTTAGAAAGGAGATTGAGAGTCTGCAGGAGGAATTAAGACAGGCAAGGCAGATTGGGGGTTGGTTTAGCACAATACTGGAGGGAAGAAGAAGGGGAGATGAGGGAGGGCAATTTAAGCCAACATTGGTGAGGAGAGGGTCAGAAGAAGGGAAGCAGAGACAAAGGGGCCCAGGCCAGGAAGAACAATTGCCGGAGAAACCAGGTCAGGAGACAAAAGACAAATTGAAGGAGGAGATAGGGACTTGTGAGGGGAGGTGAAAAAGCGGCAAAAGTCATGGAGTGGAAAGGAGAGAACAGGTTACTATGAAGAGAGAGAGGGAGCAGGCATTTGTGAAGGGCCTTCAGAAAATAGGTGTGCACTGCTAGAAAGGAAGAAGGTGGAGGAGGGAAATTATGAAATTAGAGGAGTAATTGATAAATGCCTGGACTAAACTGGAGCGGGGGGGAAGTAAAAGGGGGAAATAATGTGCAGGAGGAAGAAGAGGAGCTGCAAATGAGAGAGGGAGATGAATGGAAGCAAGCAGGGAGTAAGAGGGGTGGAATCTTAGTGCTGGGGGACTGAATACTAAGAGGAGTTAGGTGGGGTAGCAAGGGGGAGAAGCATAGTTGCATTTGGGTAGAGGCCATGCCAGGAATGACATCGGAAAGGGTGGGACAGCCTGTTCTGAAATATGCTAGAAGAAGGTTTGAGGAACTAGCACAATTATGTGAGGGGGCAGGAAGATCAGTAACTTTTTCAGAGATACTTCCTGTGCCAAAGGCAAGCGCAGCAAGAAAGCTGAGAATAGAGGAATTTAACGGATGGCTAAGAACCTGGTGTTTTGCTAAAGGGTATGGGCTGTTGGTGGGTGGGGAGGGACCTGGGAGGACAGTAGTCTCTATGCCAAGGACAGACTACACTTGAGTGAGGAGGGAAAGAAAGTGTTGAAACAGAGGATGGAGGAGTACATAGAGGAAGTTGGGGATTTAAACTAGGAGTGAGGGGTGGCAGTTGGGGGAGAGATATGCAGAGACCACAGGTTGGGAAACCATATGAGCTTACCCCCATAAAAGTGACAAAGGACAAATGGCAAGTACTGTTGGTGATGCTAGGAAAGGAGGGCAGGATGGGGGAAGGGTGGAAGGTGGTTACCCTTAATGCTAGGAGCCATGGGAGGAAAACTGCAGAGTTACAGGTTCTCATGGCAGAGGGAGAGCTGAACATTGCAGCCATCACAGAAACATGGGCCACCCAATACAATGACTGGGACCTGTCTGTACCAGGGAACATGTTATTTTGTAGGGACAGGGTGATTGGGAAAGGAGGGGGGTGGCACTATATGTGAAGGAAGGACTGAAGTGTGTAAGGGAGGAAGGGGAGGAGGGTAGTATGGAGTCACTTTGGATGCAAATCCAGGATACCAAGAATAGGATTCTTAGAATGGGACTGGTGTACAGGCCACTATCTCAGACGGAGGAGTTAGACAGGAAACTAGTGGGACAGATCAGGAGGACCTGCAAGAAAGGTAGTGTGGTGATTGTGGGGGACTTCAACATGCCAGGAGTGGACTGGAGCAACCCAACAACCAGGGACAGAAGGGAGCAGGTACTGCTGGATGCCTTCCAGGACAGCTTCCTGCTGCAAATGGTCAGTGAACCAACCAGGTTAGGGAATACCCTTGACCTTGTACTGGCAAATGGGGATTTTGTGAGAGAACTTACAGTGGAGGAAACGTTGTCAGGGAGTGACCACCACTCAGTATGGCTCACATTGGATGTGGGCAAGGAAGGAGTGGAATCTGGCACACGAGTGCTGGACTACAGGAGGGCCAACTCTGGGAGGATGGGGGAAGTGATAAAAGGGTACCTGGCCAGATTTCAATCTAGTATGGACACTAACCAGAGGTGGGAGCTCATAAAGCTGGGGATAGTGGAGGCAACCAAAACCTGCTGCAAAGCCCAGAGCAAGAAGGCTAGGGCTAAGAAACTGAGCTGGTTGAGCAAAGAGGTCATGGAAAAGGTAAGGAGGAAATGAGCTGCCTTTAGGAAGTACAAGAAAAAGGGAGGGGGGAGGACAGGGAGGAGTACTTGACAGAATCGAAGGAGGTGACAAGGGCAGTAAGGGGAGCCAAAGTATCTACGGAACTCAGGCTGGCACAAGGCATTAAGAAGAGAGAGAAGGACTTCTTTAAGTACATCAGGGAGAAAAGGAGCTGTGAGGACCACATAGTAAGGATTAGGAAGGAGGGGGTTGGGTGGAAGCAGGGTGTGATAAGGTGGAAACACTAAATGAGTACTTCTGCTCAGTATTTACTAAAGAGAAGAGGGGGTGACACCTAAGGTAGGAGAAATGGCAGAAGCAGGGGGGAAAGTGGTGACAGATGGGGAAATCATGGAGAGCAGAGTTAGAGAGGGTTTGAAGGCATTGAGGGTGGACAAGGCACCAGGCCCAGATGGCATCCACCCCAGGGTACTGAAGGATCTGGCAGAGGTCCTTGCAGGACCTTTGTCAGACCTATTTAATGCCTCACTACATTCGGGGTGTGTATCTCAGGACTGGAGAATGGCTCATGTGGTGCCCCTCCACAAGAGTGGCCCCAAGGATGAACCAGGAAACTACAGACCAGTGAGCCTCACATCCATAGTGGGTATGATAATGGAGACTATCCTGAAAGAGAGGTTGGTGGCCCTCCTAGAGGCCAAAGGACTACAGGAGAGCAGACAGCATGGCTTCCTACATGGCAGATCCTGCCAAACCAACCTGGTTGAGTTCTATGACTGGGTAACTAAGCAACTGGACTGGGGCCATGCAGTGGATGTCCTGTATCTGGACTTCAATAAGGCATTCGACTCAGTGCCACATGGAAGGCTGGGAAGGAAGTTAGTAGGCACAGGGCGGTGCAAAGCTGGTGAGATGGGTAGGGAAACTGGCTGCAGGGAATGCAACAGAGGTGGTGGTGGTGGGAGCTCACACCCAAGGGCAGTGATGAGTGGTGTTCCACAGGGCTCGGTGTTGGGACCAGCATTGTTTGGGATGTTTATTGCAGACATATCATGGGACATCAAGAGCAAGATCAGTCTGTTTGCTGATGATACTAAGGTAGGCACAGTGGTGGATGACCTAGGGGGATGGCAGAGGTTGCAGGATGATCTGGCAAAGCTTGAAACCTGATCAGACACCTGGCAACTGGGGTTTAATGCCAAAAAGTGCAAGGTGCTGCATTTTGGGATGAAGAACCCAAGAAGGAGTTACCAGCTAGGGGGATTGCAGCTAGCCCAAACAGAGGAGGAGAAGGATCTGGGTGTGCTCATTACAGGGTCAATGAACAACTCGGCACAATGTAGGAAGGCAGCTGCAAAGGCCAACAAAATGCTGGGTTGTATTGCAAGGGGATATCCTAGAGGAGGGAGGAGGTGATTCTACCACTGTATAGGTCATTAGTTAGACCACACCTGGAGTACTGCGTGCAGTACTGGCATCCGTATCTGAAGAGGGGCATTAAGTTACTGGAGGGGGTGCAGCCCAGAATGACAAAGATGATCAAGGGGCTGGGGGACTTATCATACGAGAGGAGGTTGAAGGAGTTGAACATGTACTCACAGGAGGAGAGGAGAGACAGGGGTGACATGATTGAAACCTTTAAATACATGAAAGGAATAAACAAGATGAGTACAGAGGGGCTGTTCAAAGTAAGGGAGTGGAGGGCCACCAGGGGCCATGATATGAGACTGGAGTGAGGAAGGTTCAGGAGGGAGATGAGGAGACACTTTTTTACAGAGAGGGTGCTGGCTGGGTGGAATGCATTACCTGTAGAAGTGGTATGCAGTAGAACAGTGGACTGCTTCAAACGAGGATGGGACAGGACAAGGGGGAGGGTTAATGAAGGGGAAAGGTGGAAGGGAGTGGCAGCTGCAGAATAAGGGGTGCTAGCTGCACATTCAAGCAGACTTGATAGACCTCTAGGCCTTTATCTGCTGGCAAATTTCATATGTTCGGATATAATTCCTGAATTTTGGCATGAGCGTTGAAAGTGACACAAAGCTTCTTTAATTCAGCCATCAAGTGAGGGACTGTCCAATCCTTCAAAGACTGCTCGGATTTGGAAGTGCGTTTCCGGGGGACAGAAGGAGCAAGACCGGGCCCCTCAGCCAGATCCAATAATGCCATAATATAGGAGGAGAAACACACTGGTATGAGCTGCTGTATGACCTGGAGTGTAGCTGATGAATTCTGTCCTATGAATAGGCAGGATGAAGGTAGATGGCACCTCCAGGTAGATACCAAAGAAGGATGGATGCCACCACGTAGGCACCCGCAACAAAAGTGAGCAAGCTAAATTGTAACCTCAACGTAGGTACTGTTAGCTGGAGCAAACTCCAGGGAACTGCAGCCAGGACCCTCACAGTAGAGATACAAATGGAATGGCAGGAGAGTCAAAAATCCAAGGCTAGGCAAGGCTGTAAATTCCAAATATACAGGAAAATCCAGAGTCCAAAATGCAAGGCAGGCTGAAATAACACCAATATGCAAGGGATAGAATCCAGATAGACTCAGGTAAGTGGGAAGGAACCACAATGCAGGAACTGTAGCATGGACTGCCGCAACTGACAGAGCCAGGCTGTGGAGGAAGTGTGTGGAGGAAGAAACTGGGCAAGCACAGCACCCAGAAGCAATGCAGCTAGAGCAAAAGAGACAGCAGCAGAATACTCCCCAAAGAAGAGAGAAGCAGGAGTGGAGCAGCAACAAGAAGAGCCAAGTGAGAGGGGCACTGGACGGTGGAGCAACATGCGGAAGGTGAGCAGTGGAGCCGTGGAGAAAAGTGTGCAGCCACACAAGGAAGGAAACTGGAGCAATGAACGATGAAGTAGGAGCAACAACACAGCATGAACAGGTAAGCAGCAGAACAGAGAACAACAAACAACCAAGCAGCATAGAGCAGAGAAATGGCAGGCAGCACCACAAGCAGTGAGCAAGCAGACCATACGCCTGGATCAGTGCTAGAAATGATGGCTAAATGCCAGTGTTTAGGGCATGTTGGGTTTTGTAGTCGGGCATCCTCGCCCACTGAACTACGGGCAGGGGCCCTTCAGTTGTTGAGCTGTGTTTCAGTTAGAGGTTTCAGAACCTGATTAGCAGTGTCAGTGGCTCAGCAGCTGGTATATTCGCCTCTGAAACCGGAAGATTGGAAGGTTCATGGTTCTTACCCCACACCAGGAACTTGGAATAAAATCACAGTACTGACACCGTAGTATAGCATGAGTGGGATGATGCACTCCTTAGGAGCAGTCTTTCAGATAAGACATTAAACCGAGGTCAAGTGTGGATGATAAAATGGAGGAGACCTTGAGGTCAATACTAGGTCTTACAGTTGGTAGCATGCAGGCACAACCTGACAGTCAAACAAAGGAGGAACAAAAAAACTTAAAAAATGTGCCTAATGGCTACTAATGTGCTCATGTGTTTATTACATTCCACAGCAAAATACTCGATAGATACCGTCTATGTATCTATGTATCTATGTCCTGTCTACGTGTTCTGGTGGTTGCTCAGGTGGACATAAAGATTCCATGGCAATTCTTAAAAAGAGTTGGGGATATTTCCCAGTGTTCTAGCCAAATTCCACCTCCCTCCAATTAAAAAAATTCCACCAATAGCTTAATCTGGTTCAACATGTCAGTCTGCCCTCTTTAATCCCTCCCTGAGACAAGGCAGAAAAAGGCAGAACTGCCTAGCCCACTTTCCTCAGTCAACAAAAACAAAATACATGAATAAATAACCAGAACAGCTCAGGGATTGTGATACTGATGGTGCTGGCCAGTTTGTGCTATGGCATTTGAGTGAGCAAAACCAAGCAGCATCCCTAGTCAGGTAAGAGCTACCTCCCGTCCCGTCCCCCCGCTCCCCTTATGTAAGCTCTCTCCCCAAGTACACATTATTCATTCAGATGGAAAACAGGCCATGTACAGGGACAATCTCTAATATGCACTGAGCAGTGTGGATGTTAAAATGGAGGAGGCCTTGAGGTTAATACTAGGTCTTACAGTTGGTAGCATGCAGGCACCACCTGACAGTAAACAAAGGAGGGAAAAAAAAACTTAAAAATTTGCCTAATGGCTACTAAAGTGCTCATGTGTTTATTACATTCCACAGCAAAATATTCAATAACACACCCACTAACTTTAGACAAGGAATGCACAATTACACCCACATATGCAATAGAAAATTGTAAAAATGGGCTGACTTCAATTAAGTATCCTGTCTAAGAATGGCTGGAATGTGAAGCCTTGTAATGACAGCAACCCTTTCCCACAGCTAAAGTCTTGGGGTATCAAGTTCATGTGAAAACATCCCAACAGTAAAGAAAGGAGGGACCTCACTATTATCTCAGCCCTGGGAGCATGGAGTCAGACGAAAGGTACGCACCAGGTGGCTGAAGAAAGGCACAGTAATCCACTCTCCATCATGTGCAAATTAAGCAGTGCAAATCCAGCAAAACAAGAGTTCCTGGTGCCACAATGGTATCATTAACTGGTGTTTTGCACCAGAATCATGGCACTTCTTCTGAGATGCCAATCCCCCTCTCACAGGTGTTTTAATACTATCTGTTCTGTGGTATCATGGTATTAAGGCTTTTGTAGCTGTGATCCATATAAAAGACTTTTATTTTACAGAATTACAAATTTTATTCACTATGTTGCTGCATCACTTGGTCTTTTGTGTGGTAGGCTTAGTTGATCAGCAACATACTCAGGAGTATGTTAGCTAGGGGTATGTGAATACCTTATTTAGACTACTTGACCAAATATTTGTATTGGGGTCCCCAAATATTTGGAATCTGGCATTTGTTATTCGTATTCATGTGAGGAAAAAAGTACAAAAACTGCCCCACCCTCCTCCCCAGCCGAACTGTTTAAACATACACAACCCCCATTACTCAGTCACCAGCATCCACAATTTAATGTTTAAAAACCAATCACATGATGGGCAACTGGCATAACCCGCCCACCTGCACGACCATCTGCTGTCTCTTGACTGGTCTTGCCCAGGCTGGCCACATGGCTGTGATTAAAGCAAACCCAGCACATCCCTGAAAAAAACAAGGTTACCAGAATGAACTTTGACTGAGTTTTAAAAGTTTCAGACCATAACATTTTAATGCAGATTTTGGCTGGCTGGCACCTGGAAGTCATGCTGTTGGAAAGTGAACATTTCCAATACTTTTTACTGTTGTTTTTGGCATAAGACTACTGTGCACAGTTCTGAGCTTGGTCCTGACTGGCAGAGAGGAGCTGGTGTGGCCCTGTTTTGAAGAGGTGGCTGGAACACGTATCGGCCCATGCACATGGGGCAGTGGTTTGTCTAGCTTCTGGGATCCTGCCAAACTAGACTGTCCACTGGGGAATATGAGTTGCCAGGTCTGATCCTCTGCTGAGAGCACTCATGCTAGAAAGCACAGTGCTTGAGAACACACCTCCCGCCTCATAGGAGTGCAAAGCTGGTTGTATAGCAATGCTTACTTGAGGGTGCCGCTTTTTCAATGCAGGGAAGGATTAGGGTGGTTATAGATAACCAACAGCATATGAAGCAGGGATGATAAAAACTTGAAAGGGTCATTCCAAGCCATGCCACATGGTGATCGAGCAACCCCTTCCCCCTCTTCACTCCTGCACAAGGAGGCAACATCTAGCACAGGTGGTGCCTTATGCATTGTTGCAGTCTGGTAAATCATGACAGCAGGGATAATTTCTAGTTTGAGACTGCTTGGTATACTAATCTGCATGCAGTATTGTTTGGGCCCATAATTTCCTTAATAGACTAATAGTGCCACTGTGGTATACCATCAGAACAGCGACTGAATTTTGTCACCACAATTAGGGTGCTACAACAAGGGCAACAGTGGAAGGTGCAATCTTCATTTTAGATCACCCCTCACTGATGCTGCCCTTTGTGCCCACAATGTTTCTGCCTCCTCAAGGGCATGTCTGCCCCAGAGGTTGCTATCTTCAGTTGTGGAGGATGTGGTGAACGAGGCCCCCCCCCAAAACAAGACTGTTTCCTGGGATGGCAGTTTGGCACTACACATCTCGGGAGCCACAATGCCTGGCATGTAATGCCAGGTGGCATATCACCTTCACCC
Source organism: Neoceratodus forsteri (assembly GCA_016271365.2). Classification (NCBI taxonomy): domain Eukaryota; kingdom Metazoa; phylum Chordata; order Ceratodontiformes; family Ceratodontidae; genus Neoceratodus; species Neoceratodus forsteri. The sequence goes on along the minus strand of CM057450.1, from coordinate 648,446,422 downwards.
ATATCTGTGTTGGCAAAATGACTGTCACACGATATGGGTGAACCTGCCACTGTTCCTTATTCATATCTGAATAACGAATACTGTATTACTCATAGTATTCATGAAATACTATTCATCCCTCACCTACACCTCTTTTAGACAGATTTCATTACACTTTGTTCAGATTGGACCTTAACCCAATAAAGGTCACAATTTCACAGTGCACAGATAACTAAATAAAATAAAAGGAGCAGAAAAGATGAAAAGACATAAGGGTGGAGAGAGTAGGGGAGAGGGTCAGAAAAGTAGATTGAGAAGCAGAAAGGGGGGAATTAGTAATGAGAAAGAGATGGGCATAGGGTGAAACAAAGAAAAACAGTATAGTAGATGGAGGGTAACTGGGACAGTGGCAAATTCATTTAAATTATTTTTGCTACTTTTCCCTAGACTCTCCGGTTCGCACTCATCACTGCATTCTCTATCACTGTCTGTCCTTCCCCTCACTTGCTAATAGGCACCTCTCCCACTGCACCAAATGTATCTATAAACACTGGTTAGGTTTGATCCCATCATACTTAGCCTCTGCTTTCTCTCTACCTTGCTCCCCCAGCCCACTCCTTAAGATCCACTGACTCTTGTACCTTCATGATGCCTCACTGCTCTACTCCCGCAGGACAAGCTATTTTGTTTCACTGTCTCCCTAAAATTTGGAACGCCCTTCCACAGAAAATTCACCACTCCTCCTCCTGTAACTCCCTCTCCTCTGCCATTCTAAACTTTCTCTCCCCCAAACTGACTGTTTCCCTAAATCTTAAGCCTCCCTCGTCTGTGTCTCGTGCTCTCCACCCCCAAGCAGGGTCAAATTTTGACAGTAACTTGCTGCACTTATGTACATAGAAATTGCACTTTAAATGTCCTAATAATTTTGTCAACCAGACTTATTGTGTTTGCTGTATCACTTCCATGTGTGTACTGTGTATTTGTTTACCTATATTCCTACCACTTGCTGTATTATGTATCGCATACTGTTGCAACTGTAATGTATTTTCCTACTATGTATCCTCCCAGTTTCCTTCACCCAGGTTACACCAGGAGATGAGCAACTTGTTGTTCAGTATGCCTTCCTGGTGACACATTTCAGTAAATAAAACACAGTGACTAAATAAGCAGTGTATACATGTGCTTCCAGTTCAAAAGGTGTAGGGAGATTCAACCATATGACACTGTCTCTAATAATCTGCATGACTCATCTACCCTGTAGTTTGTTTCTTAACGTTGTTACCTCACCACCCACCTACTGTAAATGGGACTCCATTCCAGTTGTCTAACGTGATAACCAAAGTAATTAATAAAAATACAGAATGCAACCCTATATACATATTACAAATAGATAACCTTGCATCACATTTGCTTACTCTTATTTCATAGCCATGTTTTACTACAGGACATTCACAAGTTCAAATGTATTGTTATACCCTGGAAACTGAACAATTTCCACAATGTTGTCCCATGGAGGAAGGCAGAAGTGGTACTACTAAGCAAATGTGGGAATCGGGATAAGGCAGGAAACTACTGGCCTGTAAGCCTGACTTCAGTGGTGGGCAAGGATATGGAACTCTACTTAAAGACAGTATTGGGGAATAGCTTAACACCAGTGGATTGCAGGATCCAAGGCAGCATGGGTTCACAGGGGTAGATCTTGCCAAACAAACCTGATAGAGTTTCTCAACTGGGTTACCAGGGAAGTGGATCAGGGAGGAGCAGTGGATGTGGTCTACCTGGATATCAGTAAGGTCTTTGACACTGCTCCACACATAAGACTGGTAAACAAGCTAGGCAGCATGGGAGTGGGTCCAAAGATAGTAAAATGGGTACAAATTTAACCAAGTAACATATCTCAGAGTGTGATGGTAAATGGAGTTCACTCAGAGGAAAGTAAGGTAAGGTAACCAGCAGGATGCCACAGGTATCAATATTGGGATCAGTCATCTTCAGTCTTTTTGTTAGCAACATTGCAGCGGGGCTGGAAGGAAACGTATGCCTGTTCACGGATGAAACAAAAATCTGCAAGAGTAGACACACCAGGGTGGGTGAAGAAAATGAAGGAAGAACCCAAAATACTGGAAGACTGGTCAAGGGTTTGGCACCTTGGCTTCAATATCAAAAAATGTAAAATTATACACATGGGGCACAGAAACCCAAGGGCAATGTATCATTTGGGATGAGGCGTTAACAACAAAAAAACAGGAAAGGAATCAGGGGCCATCACATTTGATGACCTGAAGGTAGCAAAGCAGTGTGATCACATACAGTAGAAACGTGGACTTTGATGGCAGATAAGGACCACTTGTCCCACCTAGTCTGCTCATTTCCCTATCTACTGGATAAGCTGCAGATCCTAGTTAACTAACAGCCTATTTCTACCTACCCCCCACAAGAAATATCTTATATCTGTCCCATGCATTCTTGAATTATCCCACAGTTATAGACCCCACAACCACCTTAGGAAGATGGTTCCATGCGTCCACCTCCCTCTCTGTGGAAAAATACTTCCTCACATTGCCCCTGAGCTGTCTCCCCTCCATCTTAAAATTGTGTCCTCTTGTTCTTGCACATCTCTTTTTCTGAAAGATACTACCCTTTTGGACTTCATTGATTCCATGGAGGTACTTAAATGTTTCTATCATGTCTTCCCTCTCCCTTCTTTCCTCAAGGGTATACATATTTAAGCTCCTTTAGTCTCTCCTCGTATGGCTTCCATTGCAGACTCTGCAACATTTTAGTGACCCTCCTCTGGACTGCCTCCATCCTGTATATGTCCTTGCAGAGATGGGGTCTCCAGAACTGCACACAGTACTCCAGATGGGGTCTCAACAACTGTCTGTACAGAGGGATATCAACTTCTTGTTTTCTACTGGTGATGCCTCTTCCTATACATCTCAGTATCTCTCAGCCTTCCCTACTGCCTTTTCACATTGCTTGCTCACCTTAAGGTCATCTGATACGATTACCCCCAGGTCCCTTTCCAGTTTTGTTGTTGCTACTACCTCCCCCCCATAGTGTACTCTTCCCCTGAGTTTTTGTTTCCCAGGTGCATTACTTTGCACTTCTTTGCATTGGATCCAATCTGCCATGCATTTGACTCTTCCTCCATCCTTGCCAAGTCCCTTCTCAACATATCCACCCCTCCCCCGTGTATCAACCCTGTTACAGATCTTTGTGTCATCTGCAAAGAGGCATGCTTTTCCTTCCAGTCCCTCTGTAATGTTACTTATAAAGACATTAAAAAGGACTGGACCCAGTACTGAACCCTGCGGTACCCCACTAGTAATCACCCTTTCTTCAGAGTGGGATCCGTTTACTATTACCTTCTGTGTCCTGTTGTCCAGTCAATGGTTTACCCAGGCTACTACCATGGGACCAACTCCCAGGCTGGCTACTTTGTTTATTAATCTTTTATGTGGGACTGTGTCAAATGCCTTGCTAAAGTCTAGGTAGACCATGTCCACAGCCCCTCCCTGGTCTACTACTTTGGTCACCCAGTCAAAGAAATCAATTAGATTCATCTGACATGACCGTCCCACTGTGAATCCATGCTGTCTTGGGTCCTGCATGCCACTGGCCTCTAGGTATGCAACAATTTTTTCCTTCAGAAGTGATTCCATCATTTTCCCTATCACAGAGGTCAAACTGACAGGTCTGTAGTTTACTGCCTCTGTCCTGCTCCCACTTTTGAGAAGGGGAATCAAATTTACCCTTCTCCAGTCCTCAGGTACCACACCATCCTCCCATGATTTGTTAAAAAGGGTAGTCAGTGGTGTCACTAGTTCTCCCCTTAATTCTTTTAGAATTTGGGGGTGAATCCCATCAGGCCCCATTGCTTTGTCCATCTTCAGTTTTAGGAGTTCTTTCAGAACCCTTTCTTCTGTGAAAGGACTGATATTGACCACACTATCCAGGGTGCTTCTAATGATTGGATTAGGTACCTCTCCCTCCTCTTCTTTTGTGAATACTAAGCAGAAGTATTTGTTCAGTATCTCTGCCTTTTTACTGTCCCTCTCTGCCCACCCATCATCCCCTTTATTCAGCCTCACTAGTAGTATAAGTTCATATATCTCATCAAATGTTAAATTTCAGCCAATCAGCACATGCTACATCATTTGACAGGTGGGCATGGCCTAAAATGGGTCACTCAGAATCATCGCTTGTTCAACCGGAAGTCCCCCCCCCTAAAATGTGCTAGCCCTGCCCACTTCTGCCGAAAGTGACGTAAGCTCAAACCCATGTCCCACCCCTTGCAAAGGAAATGGCAAGCATTTGAACCCGTGTCCCACCCACTTGCACAGAAAATGACCCACACTGAAACCCTGGAAGTGACATAACACCACCATTTTGTAAGCATCTTATGCCCCTCATTCTGGTACACTCCTCGAACCCCTGCCTCCCACCATTTGTAAGCATCCTGCACCCCTCCTTCTCATGCACTCCTTGAACCCCTGCCACCCACTATTTTGTAAGAGTCCTGCACCCCTCCTTTTTGTACACTCCTTGAACTCCTGCCACTCACCATTTTGTAAGCATCCTACGCCCCTCCTTCTCATACTCTCCTCGAACCCCTGCCACACCATCCTGGCTGGAACCTGAGCCCCACCATGCTAGCTCAAACTCCTGTTCCCATCCTTTCTCCTGCACCCCACCATCCTGGCTTGAACCCCTGTCCCTCTTTACCACTGTGCCCCCACCCACCCCAAAAAAAATAAGTTAGGGTTTAGGTAGTGTTATGTGCCCCTGCCAGCTTGAGTGTATAACTGCAGGGGCGTGTGAGTGTGTTTTTATTAGGATATTTTCAGAAAAAAGAATCTAGGAGGCAATCTGATCATGCAGAGGTTTCACAGATCTGTTTGGAGACCCCCCTGAGGGGACTCCATCTGCCTGTGTGAGTACCCTTTTTCTGTTTTATAACAAGTTACAAAATGTGTAAAACTTGTACCAAAAGGATACCTTTATGTATATGCATATAACATTTATAAGCTAAAACAGGGACCTGCGTGTAAATAAGATGGTTCAACATTTTTTTCAGGATAGCATTGCAACATGCTGGCAGTATGCTCTGTGTGTGTGTGTGTGTGTGTGTGTGTGTGTGTGTGTGTGTGTAATTCTATAGCAATCACAAACTAATCATTTATACTCCATCATGAATTAAAAGAATAAAATATATCACAAAAAAAGGAATACACATACCTATAGTTCTCCACTCAGCTCTGTGTAGTATCAAGGAGAAGGCTGAATGAAATGTGAGTGATATTTAAGTTTTTAAAAAAGGGGTTGGGGGCTACAACAGATGTGCCTCTGACACATGTTACCATGTATAAAATGATGGGGTGTGGTGATGGTTTTACCAAGGGGCAGTCCATTTTACAAAGTGTTATAGAAACCCTGCATTTGTAGCCAGAAGGCACAGCTTTTTGGGAGAATCTTTAGATTCTGTTTTATAGACTTGCAGCAGATTATCAAAAACATCAAGAAGAAGATGGCATAGCGCAACACTTCTCAATGCAACTTCCCAGCAACAGGACAGACTGTAACACTACTGAATGAAAAGTCTGGAGACGAAAAAACAAGCAACAAGATGGCTATCGGTGCCCCACAACCCAAACCAATGTGTGTGTACTACATGAGGTATGAAAAAGAATGTCCCACACAAGTCTTGTTGAGTGGAAGAGTGTCTGACATGAAAAAGAAACTTGCTGAACAGTTTGGTGAATCAGAAAATCCTAAATCTGACTGTCCTTCTGATGAGACACCACTGCAAGACCTTGAAGAGTTGATGGGGTGTGAATCTGATGAAGAAAAAGAAGTTACTATGAAGCCTAAAACAGAGAATGACAAGAAGGGGGAGCCAGAGAAGATGGTCAGTAAGACACTGCCAAAAAAGCATCAGAGAAAGTTGTGAAAAAGAAATCCAAGAAACAGCCAAGAGGTGCCTCTGACCAAGAGGTGGATGATGATGATGATGATGATGATAATGCAGCGACAAACAGTCAAGCCCAGGCTAAGAAAGAGAAAGATAAGAAAAATGAAGAGGAAGAAGAGGAAGAAGAGGAAGAAGAGGAAGAAGAGGAAGAAGAAGAAGAAGAGAGTTGCCTTGATGAGGTAAATGCATTATAACATTTAAAAAAATATGTGAGTGGTGACATGCGTACATGGTGTACCTGAGATGAGTTAGCAGTAGAACTAAATCTTACCTATAATGAGTCACAGGATCAATGCTGTTTTCTGTTTTTACTTTAATAGACTGAAGCAGTCATATTCGGACAGCATGAATTCATGGCTTTCCACAAATCTACTGCTCGACTGTGTTTGCTGTGTGAAAGATACAAATGTGGTTGTTAATGAGATGTGTGAGGACCAGTATGTTAGAAATACAGAGAGTGCTAGAATGTTTCAAAACGTCACAGAATAGGCTGTGATCAGTACCCAACCCTCTTCTTCTTCTACTGAGATTAGACAGGGGACCTCATGTGAAAAACCAGGTCTCAGTGGTAAACCCCCCAAAACTGACCACAATATGTATTGCAAGTATGTTATGTATCATACCATCCATGGCTTAATTGCTTCAGTGATACAGAGGGTAATACATTGTGAATTGGTCAATTTCTGTCCCTGGTGTGAGCTAGATGATCCGAGTCAGAAAACCATTCATGTATCCTTGATGACTTAATGTCTAAAGAAGCATGCAGAAATGTGTCTGAAGCCATACGTATAGGGCAGCTCATGCCCATGATCCTGGCAATCACTATGAAGCATCAGGAGTTAAATAGGACCAATTGTACCCTGGAAACTATAAGTCAAGCTTTAAATGATGTAAGAAAATTCAATGACCCCATGTGGTTAGTTATACAAATGTTACAGCAGACAGACAGTGAGATTAAAAAAGATACCTACCATCTGGTCAGCAAAGGCTCCTTTAAAAAATTTCTAAAAAGAAATTCCGAAACCCTGTTTATATTGTAAAAAATTACCCCACCCACCCTACCCCAAATTGCCATATGTAAACATTTTAATACCAAAAGTGTCATATTTTATTTTACAGATAATCATGCAGGATGCAAGTACAGAGAGAATCCAAAGATTTATGTATCTGATCCTAAGCCATTACTGCCATCCATCACTGTTAGGGTCACCTCAATATGACATTTGCCTTTGTGAGATACATGCAACCTCTGAACTGATGATGTGTGTCCTTCCAGAAGTATGGGAGAATACAGATAAATATATAAATGAATCGGTGTTGCCACTTGTAGAAAATCTTAAAGTGTTTGCCGATATACTCGTGGAAGACAATGAATGTCTTTGTGGACTTTATATCATGATCGTCATAGTCATGTGTGTGTGTACTATAAAGCAGAAAAAACCTTGTGATATTGTATGTGTTGTTAACCTGGCTTCTCTGCTTACTGAAATGATCCACTGGTCAAAAAAAGGCCCTTTAAAAAAGTTATATAAGGAAATTCAGGAACCCTGTTTATGTTGTCAAAAAAACATTTAACCCCCCCTCCAAAAAACTGTTACTTGTTACCATTTTAATATTGTTCATGTTGTTACCCTAGCTTTTTCTGCTTGCTAAACTGCACCATGCAGTGAGAGGTCGCTAAAACATAGTGCTGTATGTTTTTTTCCAGAGTATACCACAATGGGAAATGCCCTGTCAGTGTGTCCAGAGGCTTATTTACCAACTAGTCAGACACACAGCTAAACAACCTGGTTTAAATCTACCTACAGGACAAGCACTATCTGTACTTTTAGAGACATGCCAAGGTTTTTTTGATGGTCTCCCAGGGGGACCCCAAAAGGAAACTGTGGATTATTTTAAGGATAAGGGGACTACTCTTGAGGAAGCAATGTATAAAATTGCCATAGAGTTTATGCATAATCCTTATGATGTGGTACACTTTTGTGATTTTATCTGTACCGCTGTTGAATTTTTAGTGTTTAGTCTGCAGAATGAGGGGTCTGAGTCTGTCATCATATATTTTGCTTCTTTTATCACTTTCGTTGTGTTTCATTAATCAGATTTAGCATATGCTTTTCCTAAATAGTGTATTATAATGTACTTTCAGATGGAACATACTGGCATGCTCCCAATATTCCAGGCAGTCTTGATGTCTACAATGTACCATCTGATAAAGGACATTTTAAAGGAACCTGTATACTTTGGAAAGCAGCCTGCATTAAATGTCTGCTCTGAAGATGCTGCTGCTTCACTGGCAGAAAACACACTGACTCTGACTAAAGCATTGCCTCACTTTATATGGAGAATATATATTGAAGTAATGGAAAAAAAGTAACCATAGAGTATTATGTAAGGTGAATGACACTGTAGATGTAACAGATCTTCTTAAAAATCAGGCTAATTATTTTATTTTTATTAAGTTTTTCTTGACTGGGTAAGTGCAATAGACAAATCCTGCCTATTTTTAGGTACATCCCGGGGGAGGGGGATACAGATGAGTGCCAACTGACCTTGAACCAGATTAAACTGTTGGGGTATTATTTTTAGTGAATGAAGGAAATTTGGCCAGGACACTGGGGAAATTCCCCTACTCTTTTCGAGGACACCGTGGAAATTCTCCTACTCTGGAGGGGCGTTGTCTCATATGTGGCATCTGTGGGTCGGAGCAGTTTGTGGTTAGTGATGGAGGAGGACGGTGCTGTTCTAGGCAGCGGAATGATGGAGAATGTGTCTGCTGTGATTTCTACACTTCTACCCTTTGAGTCTACATTTTCTTCAGTGGAAACCCCTGTCATTTTAATGTCAGTGTCTGAAGAAGTGGAACCGGATTCAGTTACAAATATTCTAAATCAGAGGACTGTGTTACAGCAACAGTTGTTACAAACCGAACTGGCTCTTACCTCTGCTAGAGCCAATGTTTTGGAGCAGTAAAAATGGAAGTGTTTGCTTGGAGTTTCCCCCGAAGTATCCCATCGGACTTTCAAACTTGGGCTGGGTGCAGCTGATGATGCAGTATCCTCTGCGCCGGAGACAGTTTCCCATTCGGGAGTTTCAGTTCCATGTTTGCTGGAGGAGCCCTGGTTCCCAGAATCTGCTCTTTCTAAAGCTGGCTGGATTCAGAACACTGATGGCTCTTGGATGGCTGATCCAGGTATGGACACAGATGTGTTGGCAAACTTTATTGCAGTTTCGGAATATGTTGCAGTTTCTTCAGCTGACAACACTTTGGGCACTACTGAGTCAGCTCCTCACTGTACTGTTATTCCAGGAAGTTCTTCTTTAGGTACATCGGCTGTGGTGCCTGTGGGGATAGCTGGGGATGTTTCAGCTACTTCTCCTCCTCGATTATCGGACCCTCCCTTACGTCCTCCTATAGACTTATTTGCAAAGCCTCTGGAGTTGGCTAAATGGAGGAATGCTGTTCGACTGCATTATTTAGGAGGTTTGGTCAAACTTCCAGACCACTTTTATGTGGGCAAGGCTTTAATTAAACAGTCTTTAGGCTTCACACCTTCAGATATTTATGCACTCATTCATGCCCCTGGGGAACATTCCTTTGATGTTAGCTTTAGGACTCCTGCACTTTTAGAGACTTTTTGGCTACGCTATGCTTCGTTAAGAACTAATCCACTTTGGTCACATTTTCAGGTGGTACCTCTCACAAAACAGTCTTTTAGAGTAGTGACTGTGTTATTTCGTAGTGAAGGCATTAATTTAGCAGATATTCTTTTTTGGCTAACAAAAAGATGTGAAGTGCAAGGTATGCCTGATCCTATTTTGGATGGGGAGGGGTTCTGGATTGGGGGATGGAAGTTTAAGATCAAATTGAAATGTGTTCAGGATGATTTTGTGCATCTCTCGAATTGTTTTTTTATTGGCCGGGATAAGGGTTTTTTGTTTTATCTTGGTCAACCCAGGCACTGCTATAAATGTGGCTCTCCTAGACATATCAGTACATCTTGTGAGAAAATTCTTTGTTTTTTTTTATGTGGGGAGAGTGGTCATTCTGGTTTTCAGTGTGCCAATCCTGTTAAATGTACTTTTTGTGAAGACCTGGGTATTCCTTTTCAGATTGTCCCTGTGCAGCTCACAATACTGAGGAAGCTGATTTTGCTATGCAGGATGTGTTAATTTTTAAAGCAGCCCAGGCTCTTTTGGATGGTATTCGATCTCCTGCTTCTCAAAGACCTCAGTCTCATTCAGCTGCTTTGACGTCGAAACTCCCTGTGACTTGTCCACATTCTGTTATACAGACTCCCCCCTCCACTGGGTACTGGTCCCATTTCCCCTGGTCTGCTTGTTTCTGCCCCCCACGGTTGTTCCCCTGGTGCTTCCCACTAGTATATTACTGTTGCAGTCTGCTGAGACCTCTGTGGTCCCTGATACTGTTTCCCAGGTCTCTCCCCCGATGATGTTTCCCAGCTTTCGGTTCTGGATTGGGCCCAGTCCCTGGCTCCTGTGTCTGCTTCCAATAAATTTGATGTTCTGGCTTCTATGGATGCTGAGGAGCATGACTCTGACTCTGACTCTGCTTCTCAGAATCCTTCCCAGATCTATATGACTTCTGATCATGACTCAGTTTCAGATCCAAGGGTGGGAATAAAATGTAAACTAAAAAAAACTACTAGTGTAGGGGTCTGCAAAAGTAATAGGAAATTGCACTCTCACTCTTAATTTCTTTCTCGTTCCTCTCATCCTGGTTTTAATATTTCGGTGGCTAGCCTTAATACAAATAGTCTTCAATCTTTATTTAAAAGACGGGTTACTTTCACTGCTTTTTCAGATTTACATTACGATATTGTCTTTTTCCAAGATACTCAGTTGTACACATTGCAGGAACTTTCGATAGCTACTTACTTGTGGGGGTGGGGCCCCTGTTATTGGTCTGTGGGCATTGAATTATGTTCTGGGGTTGGGATATGTTTTACCTCTAATGTTATTAAGGTTACTGATGTAGTTCATCTTTCCCAAGGGAGGGCATTAGTATTGGATGTTAATGTTGCTGCGGTCTCTTTCCATTTAATTAATATCTATGCACCTCAGAGTAAATGGGCACATATTCAACTATTAAACCTTATTTGGCCTTATCTTTTTTCTAGTAGAAATATTTTATTTGGGGGAGATTTCAATATTTCTAGGTCTTCCAAGGTAGCCACCTCTAAAACCTATTGTAGATATGACTTGCCCGAATGCTCTTTTGGGTGTTACAGGACTTTCTGATGTCTTTGAAACTATTCCTTCTTTTACATATTTTCAGGGTAATCGGAAATCATGGATTGATTATTGGTTTGTTTCTCCTTCTTTTCAAATTTTTAACCCTCAAGTCACATTTGTTGCTTCTTCTGATCATTGTCTTCTTAGTTTTTCACTTTCTAATTTTCAGCATATGTCCAAAGGTCCTGGTTATTGGAAACTGAATATGTCTCTACTAGATATCCCTGCAGTGAAGACTGGGTTTTTGGATGTCCTTAAAGCACGTGACTCTGTGTTTTTCCTGTATGACTCTAAACAGCAATGGTGGGAAGATTCCAAATTGGCTTTTAAGGAATACTTTACGGCTATTGGTCATATTTTGGGTGCCTCCCACAAATCCTATAGGCAGTCTTTACAAATTATGTTAAATGACTTTTATTCTCAAATTAACTTGGGCCATTGTGTGGATGTTCTTACTGTTAATAAAATTAAAGCTGAATTGGTTCAATTACATAACTCCAGGCAAATTCAACTGGAAAGAGAACAAAGATTTGGAACACAGGGTCCATCTGCTTTTACTAATTCTTTTGACAGTAATCTTTCCAGAAGGAAAATAAAAGGAAGTGCATGATCTGTTGAATTCTGCAGGTGAAAGAGTTACTGCTCATCAGGATCTCTTTCAGATTGTAAATGATCTTGTTCGTTGTTCCTTTACAGAGAATTTGAGTGTTTCTCAACAATCTATTGATGATTGGTTACTATATAGTTCTCTGAGCCGTGTTCCTGATAAGTTTTTGATTTCTTTATTGTCCCCTATTACATTATTAGAATTTTGTGGGGTAGTTCAGCATCTTCAGAAACATGAATCTCCTGGTAAGGATGGCCTTCCTAATGATATTTATGGTTTGATTAGTTCACTCCTGGAACACCAAATGGTTGACATGTTTAATTCATGCCTCCTCCAAGGTATTTTTCCTCCTAGTATGAATGAAGGTTTGTTCATTTTTCTCCATAAATCAGGAGATAAGGGTGATTTAAATAATTGGCATCCGATAACACTGTTAAATTCTGACTGTAAGATTTTTATTAAGATTTTGAGTCTGTGTATTTCTTGTCTTTTGTGTGATATTATTTCTCCTATGCAATTTTGTTTGGTGCCTGGCCGTACTATTTCTGATGCTTTAATTCTTATCAGGAAAATTATAGAGTACAGTACTAAAGACGAGTTGGCTGGGATTTGTATTACCTTGGACCAGGCGAAAGCTTTTGACAATGTCGCGCATCTTTATCTTTGGTCTTGTTTGAAACAGATGGGTTTTCCACCCTGCTTTATTACTTGGTTACATCAGTATTATCAACAAGCAACAATTATTCCTTTTGTTAATGGCTGGTTTGGTTCTCCACCACCTTGTAGTAAGGGTGTCCATCAAGGGCGCACCTTAAGCCCTATTCTTTATATCTTATCTTTAGAACCCCTGCTCTCAGCTATTACTAAGATGGATACTATTGGGGGTCCATCTTTGGGTTCCAAAGATTTGGAGATTAAAGTTATAGCATATGCGGATGACTTATGTCTTTTTTTTCAGAAGCCCCTTCATGTATAGCTATGGATCAGTTGGCTAGGGCCTATATGACTGGGACTGGTGCCTCTTTTAATTTATCCAAAAGCCAGTGTTGTTTTTTTGGCAACCATAGCTCTACACATTTGGTACTTATGGGGATTCCTGTTACTACACAGGTCTGTAAAATTTTGGGAATTTATTTTTTTTGTGACACTGATACAGCAGCTTATAATTGGGATAAATTATTTCAAACTGCTAATTGGAAGGTGTCATTTTGGAATAAATAGAATATGTCCAGAAAGAAATGAATATATATGATAAATACTTTTCTTCTTGGTTTATTTTTACATTTGAGTGCAGTTTATGCTTTACCGGTTACCAAAGAAACAACACTTTCTGGTATTTTCTTTCATACAATTTGGGGTAATCGTTTGAACCCCATAAGAAGAAATGTTTTATATCATCCTATTTGACTGGGTGGTTTAAATATGATTAATCCTGTTTTATTTTTTTTGGAATTTTTTTATATTCAAATATTGTTTCTCTGGTACTTGGTGCTCCTAGAATATGGTCCTTGTGGGTTTTGGATCATGTTTCCCCATGGTTAGATGGGTGGGCTAGGGATGGTTTAATTCATAAGTAGAAACCTATCTCTCAATTGCCTGTTTATTTTTCTTCTTGTTTTAGCAAACTAAAAAAATGGTCTATTACTTACACCTCTATTACTCATTTCTCTAGGAAACGTTTGTATTATTTATTATTGGATCGACATTTTTTAGATCAAGCTGTATTTCCAGAAATGGTTAACTCAGAATTGCTTCAAATTTCTTCTATGCTTACCTCTGTCACCCTGCCTAAATATATGTGGGATGTCACTTGGCTTGTTGCACATGGGAAATTGAATGTTAAGAATAATTTAAAACATAAAAGTACAGAGGAACGGTATTGTCCTAGGTCTACTACTTGCCTCCATCAGTTTGAAACAATGTTTCATTTGTTTTTTGAATGCCCTTATATTTTACAATTTTGGTCGATACTTTCTGTTAAATGGGCTTCTTTTTGTTTTCCAACTATTGAACCTAACTATTTGTTTTTTGGGATTTTAAACTCAGACTGGGGATCTTTTAATGCTGATACGGTCAGATTGATTTTTGGAGGCATAAAATACCATGTTTGGCAAGTCTGGTGTACCTGGCCCTTGCGAGCTCTTTTTATTTCCCCCAACCAATTATTTTTGAAAATACATAATTGATTATTAGATCTTTGGAATAATGATCTTCATACCTTATCGAGACAACAATTTCAGCTGAAATGGAAGGCAATTCAGTGGTTAGATACGGGATGATGAAAGTGCTGGGTTTTTTTTACTGTATACTATGTTTTCTATTTGTTATGCTATGCTCCCTTTATCTTTTGATATGGTTGGGAAGGGGATATTATATGGCTTATTTAGAGTGTTTTGGTTTATGTATGCATGTACTGCCTGTTTTTTTTGTTTTTTTTCTTTTGTTACAAAGTTTATGCAGTACTATATTGTTGCTTTTTGTTTTTTGGGTCTTGAAGAACATTATTCCCCTGCTCCTTTTGTGGTTATGGGTTGGGGTTATGTATATAATTTGGTTTTTTTGTGTGTTTTATGTATGCTGTAATATTCATTTCTGTTTTTTTTATTTTTCTTTTGAGTTTGTATGCTGTAATACACTTTTGTATTTTTTTTGTTTTAAGTTTCAATAAAAAATTCCCCTACTCTTTTCAATAAGTGCCATGGGATCTTTAACATCCACCTGAACTACCACCAATCCAGGCAGATGGGACCTCGGTTTAATGTCTCATCTGAAAGACGGCACCTCTGAAGTGCAGCACCCCTCTCATGCTGCACTACAGTGACAATACTGGGATATTAACCCAAGTACCAGATGTGGAAACTGAACCCACAGCCCTCTGATCTCTCAGCCTCAGAGGCAAGTGTGCTACCTACTGAACCATAGACACTGGAACATTTTGAGTGGTGTATGGCATATGTGTGTATGTATTGTGCCCACCTCAGCACTACGGGGGAAGTGGACGATGTCCATGCTTGTGTAAAGCATGCAGCTCAAAAGTTACTGTCTCTGGGTATTGTAAAACTGGAAGAGTAGAAAACAAGATATTATGTAACCATTGCATGCTTGCCATGCGTTATGCCTTTTGTAGGTAGCAGCTATATGCATTAGTTTATGTATTATAAAGTATAGAAAGTAAACCTTCAAATACTGTTATGACGTGTGTATTAATAAATAAAATATAATCATGCATTGTACTTTGTGGTTGTCATAGTGTTTTTCAAAGAACAGAAAGAGCACATGCTTTATTTTATTGGTGACAAGAGTTTTGCTAGCTAACAGATGTATCAGGACTTGACGAAAGAAGATGAATGATCACCTGCTCCAGAATATATATTTTTTTAAATGCAAAAAAAGTGGGTAGTTTCACAGGGGTGACTCAGCTGTATAAGGCTGCAAAAAAACTTGATAAAGGTGTCACCAGGAAAGGTGTTGCAGAATGGTTTGCGAAGCAGGACCCCTGTTCATTACACAAAGCAACTAGAGTCCGATTTAAGAGAAATCATGTCATTGTTTCTGACATAGACAGACAATGGCAAGCTGATTTAGTGGCTATAAGTCAATTTGCAAAGTACAATAATGGGTTTAAGTACATACTGACGTACAACAATGTGCTGTCCAAGTATGCCTGGCTAGTGACTTTAAAAGACAAATCAGGCAAGGCAGTGATGCAAGCCTTTAAAACTATTTTTAAAAATGGAAACACACCTCAGAAGTTACAGACTAATCAGGGTAAAGAGTTTCTAAATGCCTCCTTAACGAACCTATTAAAACAAAATAAAATACACCATTTTGTGACAAATAATGAAGTTAAGGCCAGCATTGTAGAAAGATTTAATAGGACACTGAAGTCACACATGTGGCGTTACTTTACAGCCCAGAATACTTGGAAATATACAGATGTGTTGTCAGACCTGGTGCACAGCTATAACCATACTTATCACAGAAGCCTTAAACACAGGCCTGTGGATGTTAACCATTCCAATGCCCTGGTTGTATGGAAGATCCTCTATGGTAATATTTGACAAAAACCAAAAGGGTACCCTTCAGAAAGATGGTCATGTGAGAGTATCTTAACTAAAAGGGGTGTTTGAAAAAGGACATGAACAGATGTACACAGATGAGATATTTATTGTGATGGAGGTCTTAAGACACAGAGGCCCACCTATAAGCTAAAAGCCTATCGGGGGGAAGATATCAAAGGTACTTTTTATGCTGAGGAGTTGCAAAAAATTGAACCGGATGAGGACCGTGTGTATAGGATGCAGAAAATCCTGGCAGAAAAAAAGCGTGGCAGAAAAACTTGGTATCTGGTAAAGTGGAGAGGGTAACCCAATAAATTTAATAGCTGGGTTGAGGCAACACAGGTTCAAGACATTAGAAGCAGATAAGGCTTAAAATGCTCAAAAATGATTTTTGTATCACTTTGCCCAGCAACGTCTCACACAACATTTTCCCCAACAATACTATAACCACTTTTACAGTAAAGTTACCACAAACGCTTAAACAACCTGGTGAATGGGAAGTGAGCTTAGCAGAAAGTCTGTACCCTCATACCTGGGACAACGTGCCTGCACAGAAAAATAGAAGTATATCAGCCTCTAAGCGTAGCCCACAGTAAAACACCACTAACTGGACCCTTTACTGAGTCAGCAGCATTTAAAATTCCATTGGGCTATTATCCTAACATGGCTGGTGTTATTTCTCAAATTAATAAAAGCATATTTGAAGTAAATGAACTGCCAGTGGTTTTGGAACAACAAGCTGTCGGGAGAGAAATAAGCATTGATAGTGACATCAAATGCATTTAGTTTATGCATGGGCAGTTACAGTACCTTTTGGGTTTTAGCAGACTCGAGGTAGGTGTAGGAAAGACTCTAACAAAGAATCTTACAGATATTAATGGGGCCTTTTTACACATTACATATCTACACTGACATTATCACGCATGAAATAGCAGGTGACAGTCCAGTGCCTTTGCTGAGATGCATACCCGTCAGGGGCCAAGACAATGAGATAGTGACCATGACCTACGATAAACCCCATTATCAAACAGTCAGTAAACATCAGATCAATACAATCACTATTGAAATAAAGAATGATCAAAATGAACCTGTACCATTTCAATTTGGAAAGGTGATCATGAAGTTGCATTTTTGGCCCCAGAGAGTGCTTTAAAATTTAAACAAGGATGGTGATCGTTCGATATTATGGGGACCCTGCCTTGTACAGAAGCTATTACAAGGCACAGGCAGGATACAGTCTGCCCAGCTTTCATGAACTTCCTACTATGTTTGGTTCTGGTATAGGTGGGATATTTTATAGTCTGTTCAGAAAAGCAGTTCCATTTTAAGAATGGGGGTTTGAAATTGCAAAACCTCATCTACAGACAGCTGCTAAAAATGTTGCAAAGGATGTTGTGGGGCATGTGACTAGTGCTGTTGCTCAAAAGATGTCATGGGGTGATAAGCCTACTCAGGGTGGTTCAGGGCTGATTGTATTCAAGAGAGGTAAAGAGAGAAAGCACAGAGTACACCCTTTCACTTCTCATCAGACCTCCCGGCTACTTTAAAAGAGGTGTTTCAAAATGCAAAACTTCACGTAAAAGAAAGCTTTCAAAGGCAAAAGGATCTTCAAGGGGTCATAAAAAAAGCAGAGACCTGTTCTAAAAAACACATGGCTCTCGTGCATTGTGGTTCTGAAGAATGCCCAAAATCAGAACTTGACTTGTTTGCTATTTCTCCCACACAAACAAGCATTGAAACAAGCATTTATGTAGAGATACCCCCTCTGGCTGCCCTTTCAGAAAACTCACTGATTTAATTTTATATAGCAGGGAGTGGTGAAGACTATTTGGATCTAAACAACACGCTTCTTTACCTGGTTTGCAAAATCACTGAAGCGGATGGTGTATTCTGCACTTTCTCTTTTTACCTTTCTTGAATACAATCAGCCCTGAACCACCCTGAGTAGGCTTATCACCCTTTGACATCTTTTGAGTGACAGCACTAGTCACATGCCCCACAACATCCTTTGCAACATTTTTAGCAGCTGTCTGTAGATGTGGTTTTGCAATTTCAAACCCCCTTCTTAAAAATGGAACTGCTCTTCTGAACAGACTATGAAATATCCCACCTATACCAGAACCATACATAGTAGGAAGTCCATGAAAGCTAGGCAGACTGTATCCTGCCTGTGCCTTGTAATAGCTTCTGTACAGGGCAGGGTCCCCATAATGTCAAACGATCACCATTCTTGTTTAAATTTTAAAGCACTCTTGGGCAAAAATGCAACTTCACGATCACCTTTCCAAATCGAAATGGTACAGGTTCATTTTGATCATTCTTTATTTCAATAGTGACTATATCGATCTGATGTTTACTGAATGTTTGATAATGGGGTTTATCGTAGGTCATGGTCACTATCTCATTGTCTTGGCCCCTGACGGATACACATCACAGCAAAGGCACTAGACTGTCACCCACTATTTCATGCGTGATAATGTCATGTAGATATATAATGTGTAAAAAGGCCCCATTAATATCTGTAGGGTTTGTTGTTAGAGTCTTTCCTACACCTACCTCGAGTCTGCTAAAATCCAAAAGGTACTGTAACTGCCCATGCATAAACAAAATGCATTTAATGTCCCTGTCAATGCTTATTTCTCTCCTGATGGCTTGTTTTTCCAAAACCACTGGCAGTTCATTTACTTCAAATATGCTTTTATTAATTTGAGTAGTAACACCAGCCATGTTAGGATAATAGCCTGATGGAATTTTAAATGCTGCTGACTTAGTAAAGGGTCCAGTTACTGGTGTTTTACTGTGGGCTATGCTTAGAGGCTGATAGAGCATACTGAACCTGTTTTTCTGTGCAGGCACGTTGTCCCAGGTATGAAGGTACTGAATTTCTGCTAAGCCCACTTCCCATTCACCAGGTAGTTCAAGCATTTGTGGTAACTTTACTGTAAAAGTGGATATAGTATTGTTGGGGAAAATGTTGTGTGAGATGTTACTGGGCAAGGTGACATAAACCCCATTTTTGAGCATTTTAAGCTTTACCTGCTTCTAATGTCCTGAACCTGTGTTGCCTCAACACAGCTATTAAATTTATCGGGTCATCCTCTCCACTTTACCAGATACCAAGTTTTTCTGCCACACATTTTCTCTGCCAGGATTTTCTGCATGCTATACACACGGTCCTCATCCGGTTTAATTTTTTGCAACTCCTCAGCATAAAAAGTACCTTTAATGTCTTCCCCCTGATAGGCTTATAGCCTATAGGTGGGCCTCTGTGTCTTTAAGACCTCCATCACAATAAATATCTTATCTGTGTACGTCTGTTCATATCCCTTTTCAACATCCCTTTTAGCTTAGATAGTCTCATGTGATCATCTTTCTGAAGGGTACCCTTTTGTTTTTTGCCACAAACAGTATCACCGTAGAGGATCTTCCATACACCCAGAACATTGGAAGGGTTAACATCCACAGGCCTGTGTTTAATGCTTCTGTGATAAGTATGGTTATAGCTGTGCACCAGGTCTGACAACACACCTGTATATTTCCAAGTATTCTGGGCTGTAAAGTAAGGCCACATGCATGACTTCAGTGTCCTATTAAATCTTTCTATAATGCTGGCATTAACTTCATTATTTATCACAAAATGGTGTATTTTATTTTGTTTTAATTGATTCTTTAAGGAGGCATTTAGAAACTCTTTTTCCTGATCAGTCTGCAACTTCTGAGGTGTGTGTCCACTTTTAAAAATAGTTTTAAAGACTTGCATCACAGCCTTGCCTGATTTGCCTTTTAAAGTCACTAGCCAGGCATACTTGGACAGCACATTGATGCACGTCAGTATGTACTTAAACCTATTATTGTACTTTGCATATTGACTCATAGCCACTAAATCAGCTTGCCATTGTCTGTCTATGTCAGAAACAATAACATGATTTCTCTTAAATTGGACTCTGGCTGCTTTGTGTAATGAATAGGGGTACTGCTTCGCAAGCCATTCTGAAACACCTTTCCTGGTGACCTCTTTATCAAGTTTTTTTGCAGCCTTATACAGCTGAGTCACACCTGTGAAACTGCCCTCTTTTTTTTGCATTAAAATATATATTCTGGAACAGGTGATCATTCATCTTTTTTCATCAAGACCTGATACATCTGTTAGCTAGCAAAACTCTTGTCACTAATAAAATAAAAGAAAATACAAAGTCACACATGCCCCCACAATGCAAAGCATCATGGGCTGCATATGCAAATCACCACAGAATGTTATGCTGGTCCAACTTTAAGCAGAATTGCATGGTGCCGAAAGGCCTCTCACATAGTTTGCAAAGGGTGCTAACAGAAGACATAGACACGTGTTTCGTCCTACCAGGACTCATCAGTATGCCTCGTCTGTCTGACACCCCAGTGGAATGTACCAGCTACCCTTAAGGCAGTGTGCCTTGGATATATTGTGGTGAACCCACTAATAAAATAAAGCATGTGCTCTTTCTATTCTTTTAAAAACACTATGACAACCACAAAGTGCAATGCATGATTATATTTTATTTATACGCACATCATAACAGTATTTGAAGGTTTACTTTCTATACTTTATAATACATAAACTAATGCATATAGCTGCTACCTACAAAAGGCATAACACATGGCAAGCATGCAATAATTATATAATATCTTGTTTTCTACTCTTCCAGTTTTACATGTTTTAAAATATCCTGAGACAGTAACTTTTTAGCTGCATGTTTTACACAAGCATGGGCATTATCCACTTCTCCCTTAGTGATGAGGCGGGCATAATACATACACACATATGCCATACACCACTCAAAATAATTAGCCTGATTTTTAAGAACATCTGTTACATCTACAATGTCATTAATCTTACATAATGCTCTATGGTTAATTTTTTCCATTAATTCAGTATAGAGTCTCCATATAAAATGAGGCAACACTTTAATCAGAGTCGGTGTGTTTTCTGCCAGTGAAGCAGCAGCATCTTCAGAGCAGACATTTAATGCAGGCTGCTTTCCAAAGTATACAGGTTCCTTTAAAATGTCTTTTATCACACGGTACATTGTAGACATCAAGACTGCCTGGAATACTGGGAGCATGCCAGTATGTTCCATCTGAAAGTACATTATAATACACTATTTAGGAAAAGCATATGCTAAATCTGATTTATGAAACACAACAAAAGCGATAAAAGAAGCAAAATATATGATGACAGACTCAGACCCCCCATTCTGCAGACTAAACACTAAAAATTCAACAGTGGTACAAATAAAACCACAAAAGTGTACCACATCTTAAGGATTATGCATGAGGTCTATAGCAATTTTATACATTGCTTCCTCAAGAGTAACCGCCTCATCCTTAAAATAATCCACAGTTTCCTTTTGGGGTCCCTCTGGGAGACCATCAAAAAGACTTTGGCATGTCTCTAAAAGTACAGATGGTGCTTGTCCTGTAGGTAGATTTAAACCAGGTTGTTTAGCTCTGTGTCTGACTAGTTGGTAAATAAGCCTCTGGATGCACTGACAGGGTGTTTCCCATCGTGGTATACTCTGGAAAAAAAAAACATACAGCACTATATTTTAATGACCTCCCACTGCATGGTGCAGTTTAGCAAGTGGAAAAAGCCAGGGTAACAACATGAACAATATTAAAATGGTAACAAGTAACTGTTTTTTTGGGGGGGTAATTTTTTTTTAACAACATAAACAGGGTTCCTGAATTTCCTTATAGAATTTTTTTAGAGGGCCCTTTTTTGACCATTGGATCATTTCAGCAAGCAGAGAAGCCAGGTTAACAACATGTACAATATCACAAGTTTTTTTTCTGCTTTATAGTACACACCCACACATGACTATGACGATTATTATATAAAGTCCACAAAGATATTCGTTGTCTTCCACGAATATATCGGCAAACACTTTAACATTTACTACAAGTGGCAACACCAATTCATTTATATATTTATCTGTATCCTCCCATACTTCTGGAAGGGCACACATCATCAGTTCTGAGGCTGCATGTATCTCACAAAGACAAATATCATATTGAGGTAAACCAAACAATGATGGATGGCAGTAATGGCTTAGGATCAGATGTATAAGTCTTTGGATTCTCTCTGTACTTGCATCCTGCATGATTATCTGTAAACCAAAATATGACACTTTTTGGTACTGAAATGTTTACATGTAGCAATTTGGGGTGGGGCGGGTGGGTAATGTTTTTAACAATATAAACAGGGTTCCTGAATTTCTTTTTAGAAATTGTTTAAAGGAGCCTTTGCTGACCAGATGGCAGGCTTCTTTTTTAATCTCACTGTCTGTCTGGTGTAATATTTGTATAACTAACCACAAGGGGCCATCGAATTTTCTCACATCATTTAAAATGTGACTTTTAGTTTCCAGGGTACAATTGGTCATATTTAACCCCTGATGCTTCATAGCAATTGTCAAGTTCATGGGTGTGAGCTGCCCTATATGTATGGCTTCAGAAACATGTATGTATGCTTCTTTAGACATCAAGTCATCAAGGATACATGAATGTTTTTTCTGACTCGGATCATTTATTTCACACCCAGGACAGGAATCGACAAATTCACAATGAATCACCCTCTGTATCACTGAGGCAATTACTCCATGGATGGTATGATACATAACGTACTTACAATACATATCGTGGTCAGTTTTGGGGGGTTTACTTCTGAGGCCTGTTTTTTTTCATATGAGGTCCCCTGTCTAATCTCAGTAGAAGAAGAAGAAGAGGACTGGGTAGTGATCACAGCCTGTTCTGTGAAATTTTGAAACATTATATCACTCTCTATATTTCTAACATACTGGTCCTCACACATCTCATTAACAACCACATTTATATCTTTCACACAGCAAACACAGTCGAGCAGTAGATTTGTGGAAAGTCACAAGTCCATGCTGTGCGAATATGACTGCTGCTCCATCGCAAATCCTTCAGTCTATTAAAGTAAAAACAGAAAACAGCATTGGTCCTGTGACTCATTATAGGTAAGATTTAGTTCTACTGCTAACTCATCTCAGGTACACCATGTATGCATGTCACCACTCACACATTTTTTTAAATGTTAAAATGCATTTACCTTAACAAGGCAACTCTTTTCTTCTTCTTCTTCTTCTTCTTCTTCTTCATGTTTCTTATATTTCTCTTTCTTAGCCTGTGCTTGACTGCTTGTGGCTGCATTATCATCATCATCATCATCATCATCATCATCATCATCCACCTCTTGGTCAGAGGCACTTTTTGGCTGTATCTTGGATTTCTTTTTCACAACTTTCTCTGATGCTTTTTTTGGCAGTGTCTCACTGACCATCTTTTCTGGCTTCCCCTTCTTGTCACTCTCTGTTTTGGGTTTCTTAGTAACTTCTTTTTCTGCATCAGAGTCACACCCCAGCAACTCTTCAAGGTCTTGTAGTGGTGTCTCTTCAGAAGGGCAGTCAGATTTAGGATTTTTGTGATTCACCAAACTGTTCCGTGAGTTTTTTTTTTATGTCAGACACTCTTCCACTCAACAAGACTTGAGTGGGAAATTCTTTTTCACACCTCATGTAGTACACACACGTTGGCTTGGGTTGTGGGGCACCAAAAGCCATCTTCTTGCATGGTTTTTCATCTCCAGACTTTTCATTCAGATTTGTGACAGTCTGACCTGTTGCTGGGACGTTGAATTGAGAAGTGCTGCACTGTGCCTTCTTCTTCTCCAAGTTTTTGATAATCTGCTCCAAGTCTATAAAACAGAATCTGAGGAGTGTCTCAAAAAGTTGTGCCTTCTGGCTTCAAATGCAGGGTTTATATAATGCTTTGCAAGATGGACTGCCCCTTGGTAAAACCATCAGCACACCACATCATTCTATACATGGTAACATGTGCCAGAGGCACATCTGTTGTAGCCCCCGCCCCCTTTTTTTAAAACATTATAAATATCACTCGTATTTCATTCAGCCTTCTCCTTGATACTACACAGATCTGAGTGGAGAACTATATGTTTGTGTATTCCTTTTTTCTGATATATTTTATTCTTTTAATTCATGATTGAGTATACTTGATTAGTTTGTGATTGCTATAGAATTACACACACACACACACACACACACAGCATACTGCCAGCATGTTGCAATGCTATCCAGAAGTGCCATCTTATTTACACGCAGGTCCCTGTTTTAGCTTATAAATGTTACATGCATATACATAAAGGTATCCTTTTGGTACAAGTTTTACATGGTTATAACTTGTAAATAAAACACAAAAAGGGTACTCACACAGGCAGATGGATTTCCCTTGGGAGGGTCTCCAAACCAATCTGTGAAAACTCTGCACAATCAGGTTGCCTCCTAGACACTTCTTTCTGAAAATATCCTAATAAAAAACACACATACATGCCCCTGCAGTTATACACCCAAGCCAATGGGGGCACATAACACTACATAAACCCTAACTTATTTTTTGGGGGTGGGTGGGGGCATAGAGGTAAAGAGGGACAGGGATTCAAGCCAGGATGGTGGGGTGCAGGAGAAAGAAGGGGGACAGGAGTTTGAGCTAGCACAGTGGGTCTCGGGTTCCAGCCAGGATGGCATAGCAGGGGTTCAAGGAGTGTATGAGATGGAGGGGCATAGGATGCCTACAAAATGGTGGGTGGCAGGGGTTTGAGGAGTGTATGAGAAGGAGGGGCACAGGATGCTTAGAAAATGGTGGGTGGGTGGGTGGCAGGGGTTCGAGGAGTGTACAAGAAGGAGGGGTACAGGACACTTACAAAATGGTGGGTGGCAGGGGTTCGAGGAGTGTACCAGAATGAGGGGTGTAGGACACTTACAAAATGGTGGTGTTATGTCATTTCCAGGGTTTCAGTGTGGGTCATTTCCTGTGCAAGTGGGTGGGACACAGGATCAAATGAGTGCCATTTCCTACACAAGGGGCGGGACACAGGTTTGAGCTTACGTCACTTCCACCAGAAGTAGGTGGGGCTAGCACATTTTAGGGAGGGACTTCTGGTTTAACAAGGGATGATTTTTATTGGTCCATTTTAGGCCACTCCCACCTGTCAAATGACATGGTACACACTGATTGGCTGCAATTTTAACATTTGATGAAATGTATGAACTTATACTACTCTCACTATCCCTCCCTTTGTCTTTCTACATTCTCTAATGTACCTATAAAAGATTTTATCCCCCTTCTTAACCTAGTTGGCTGTCTTTTCCTCGGTTTGGGCTTTTGCTCTTCTGACCACCTTCCCTGCTTCCTTCTGCCTTAATTGGTACAGTGCTCTGTTCTGCTTCTTCCGTGTTTCCTTATACTTCCTAAATGCTATCTTTCTCTCTGTAACCATCCCTGCCACTTCCTATGAGTACCATAGTGGGTTTTTTCTTTCATTTTGATTTATTTGCTTCACACACAGGTTTGTTGCCTCTGTGATGGCAGTTCTGATGTTTCCCCATTGATGCTCCACCCATCCTTCTTGTCATTTTGCTAGTGCTTTTCTGAGACACTTTCCCATTTTGACAAAGTCAGCCCTCCTGAAGTCCTTTACCCTCACTTTTGTATGGCTTGATTCTGCAGCTGAGTTTATTGTGAACCACACTGTTTGGTGGTCACTTGTTCCCAGGTGGCTACCCACTTCTATATCTGAGATCCTCTCTCCATCCACATTTGAGAGTACACGGTCCAATATTGTTCCCTCCTGAGTGGGTTCCAGCACTAGCTGTCTGAATCATGCCCCTTGTAGGACATCAAGAATGGCCCTGCTCTTGGATGTGGCTGCAGCAAAGGTGCTCCAGTTAACATTTAGCATATTCAGGTCCCCCATCAACAGTATCTTCCCTTTCTATGACATCCTAAGGATGCCTTCTCTCATATCCTTATCCATTTCCTCTCCCTGAGATGATGTTCTGTATACAACTCCTATGCATATTGTGGTGCAACTTCCAGTCTCCAGGGTGACACACAGTGCCTCCTCTCCTCCCTGTTTACTCTTTTGTTCCATTGCTTTTATCTCTTCCCTTACATAGAGAGCTACTCCTCCCCCTCTTCTCCCATCTCTATCTCTTCTGTAGATTGTACACCCTGGTATGTTGACATCCCAATCATGGTTCTCTGTGTACCATGTTTCTGTGATTGCCATGATAGCCAGGCATCCCTCTTCCATAAAGGCCACCAGTTCAGGGAGCTTGTTACCTAGACTATGGGCATTGGTACTCATTACACTCCATTTCTTGATAGCCTTTCCCCTTTTTTCTCCATCCCTGTCCTTATTGCCTTTGCCTTTTCTCCATTTACCCCTGCCCTTCTCCCTAACAATGTCTTTATCTTGGTGTTTACCTCACTAACTACCCTGATTTTTTTGGGGGGAGCTGGGATTTCCCTGCTCCTTTTCAGTTCCTCCACCCCATGGCTAGTTTAAATGCTTGCCAATGAAGCATTTAAAGCTATCACCTAGGATCCAGGTGCTCCTCCTAGACAGATGCAGATCATCATGCCAGTATAGACTTTCATCCCTTAAACTTGCCACATCAAGATATCTACTCCGTGGGACAAGGCATACCACATTTTGAGTAAATCCATTGATCGGTTGCAAAGTTATTAAAGTGCAGATTTTGAGGTTTAACATTAAATGTGCTGCTTAACCTTAACTATAGTGGCCATAGCCAGCCTTAAGGATAGGTGAACTAGGCAGCCGCCTAGGGCACCATTCAGTGGGGGGGGGACCATCTCCATCAAACAATGTTACATTTTCCTTCAAGAGAACTTTAACAAAACATAATGTTTAGACACAGTTTAGCTTGTTTTTCACATTAGGCTTGTACAGTATTCCTTCTCCCCATTATTTATTACTGAGGTCACTTGCAGAAAAATTGGATCTTTGCTCCTGAAGACTTTATCTATTCCTGTTGCTTTCTCCCTACTGGAGGTCATAATTCACTCCTTGTGACATCACAATTACTCTGATAGCAACTGATTGTGATATCACAACAGAGATTATGATTTGAATCAGGGAGGCAGCAATAGAGTCAGATGGACTCTAAAGAAACTCTAAGTGATAAAGATCATATATTCATGCACATTTCCACAGTAATAAATAACATGGAAGAGAAATCTAAGGGATATAAATGGAATGCAAGTAGAATTGTATCTAATTATCATGTTTTTTAAAGTTTTCCTTGTGGTATCAGTAGCTCTTTAACATGGCAAACTTTGGTGACATTTGGGGAAGGGGGTGAAGACCCTTCCATCAGATTTGCGGCCGCATGCCTGCCTGCCCCACCCATAAAAGAACCACTCCCATTTCTATTAGATCTCTGCTGCTGTCTGTTTTATCTTTAGTGCCAGAGTGGCTGGAGTGCATGCGCCAAGTGGTGTGTACTGGGAATGGCTGGCGTATGGTATAATCAGTTCTGGTGATGCGTGCAGACAGCCATGAGGTAGTAAGGGATTGAGCGGCTGTGTTAGCGAGTGGTGAGGGAGAGCTGAGTTTGGTTTTAAACTTGCAAAAGAAACTAGATAAACCCCAAAGAGGACTGGAGGCCACTGTGTAGGGCAGGGGAAGCTACTGGAGAGGAGAGTGCAGGGGCACTGTGCTGCTGAAGGCACCAGGGCTGGCTCACTGTGACGGGGGAGGGATGGAAGCCAGCAGCAGTCAGGACTTGCTGAGTCCAGATAGAAGCACAGAAACATAGACATTGATGGCAGATAAGGACTGCAAGTCCCATCCAGTCTACCCATTTCCCTACCTACAGATAGCATCAGGGAGAGGACAAGGTCCAAAGGGTTAGCATGAAGGGTGACGGGATGTATCGGAGCATTGTGGAGTTGCAGTCGAGGAGAAGTTTCTCATCACCATCAGTGCAGGGCTGTGCAGTGAGTGGCCTGGTAAGCAGTCAGAAAAGTCAATAGAGACCCCTGAAGGCGGGGACTGGATCAGTGAGAATAAAGTAAAAGTACCCACTACCAGTCTTGAATAGGGCCTGCAGGTCAGTGACTGCAGAGAGAGGGAGCAGCAACCAGCCAGCTGGGGGGAGTAGAGCAGGCCTAGGCAGCAGGAACAACCCAGATTTGGCTGTGTGGAGGAGACTGGCAGTCCACCCACCCCCCGGCTTCCCTTAAGAGGAGATTTTTATCCTAAACTCGGGCCAGAGGAAAAAACAACTGCCTATTGTTGGAGTCAGGGGGTTCCGCAGGGTCTACTGAGTATATCTGGTCCTGGACTGGTGGCTGTCATGTTGTTTCCTGAGCAGCAGTCAGACCAGCAGAGCAGCAGTTTGGCAAGAGGAGGACCATTATGTCTAACAAGGTCAGTGACAGACTTAGTGATGATTCTGAAGTGATGCAGCCAGTCAGCTGAGCTAAAACAAAAAATCGCAATTTGCTGACATTTTGTTTCTTGTTCCTGAACTTCCTGGACTGTGGACCCTCAGCCCCAGTTCTGACTTGCCCAGTTCCCCTATGGTGGAAATGCTGTGCAGTATAAGATGATTATGTTGTACTTTGTTGTGTAAAATAAATTAAATCTGCCTGTGCCATGCGGCACAACCCAGTTGAGGTGCTGTAACAGTCCCTGCCTAGTAGAAAGAGGGAATGAAAAATAAAGGGTTTTTTTCATGGTGTGGTTGCTGTCAGAAGGTTCATTATCTGCAGCAAACTTGGCGTAAAACAAAATGCAAACTCTTGCAGGAAGTTGCAGTTGCATTTCAGTAAACAGAAATGGGCGCTAACTAGCCTGCTGAATCTAGTTGGGATTAAAGAATGTAGTGTTTTGTGATTGAATTGTTAAAGGAAAAATATGTGTTGCTGAGGTACGGATTTTCCACTGTTTGGGTCCGTGACATTTTTTCATAACCATATATATTCATTGTGAAGTAATTCCCTCCTCCCACCCACTTTAATGTATAAGACGCCCATGAAAGATAATGGAACTTGGTTTTGTCTTCAATGTAAGCCTTAAAATGCACCAAAAAGCACCTAAAACCCCAGCGCTTCTGGGGGCTCACCGGCCCCAGACTCCTGGCTTTTTACAAACATTTTTCACATACTATGTGTGCAATATACCTTTACCACTCAGTAAAAGAACCCCCCACACACAAAAATCCAGGTAACAGGCCTGTCAGGAGGGGCACCATTTGTAAGTTCACCTAGGGGCACCACTTACCCTAAGGCCAGCCCTGATAGGGACAGTACCACACCCCTATAATATACTGTATATAAGTTGCAAAAAATGTTGTTAATGCTCCAGTTAGGGTCAAAGTGACAAAAGCTAGGAAATCAGGCGTTAGGGTTTTCCTAATCCCACCCTCCCAAACCAGGCAGCAGAGCAGGTGTAGGGTGTGCCTTGGGCCTCTTAAGCCTAACACTCACCCCATTCCATCTGTAAATAAGGTCAGATGTGTAGACTTTATGAGAATGGGGTGAGCAGATCTCAGAAATCACACAAGCGGCTGTCACAAAAATGTCCTCACAACAAGACTTTGCCTACTAGACAACACATACAAAATTTCAGCTCATTCCATCAAAGAGAGCCAAAGATATTAATGTGTAAAATGTGAGGTTTAACATTAAACAGGTTACTCCATCCTAACTATAGGGGCACTATCACACCTCTATAATACTCATTGCAAAGAACTTTGTTAATCCATCAGTTAGGGTTGTTAATAAAGTGACAAAAGTAGGGAAATGTGGTGTTAGGGTTTACAACACTAACACCCCACTCCCACCCTGCAGACACTGATAGGCATCAGGGGGTGCCTTGGGGTCCTCAACCCTAATGTTCACCCCATTCCATAAGCAAATAAGCTCAGATGGGTACAGTATAGAGGAATGGGGTGAGCATTAGGGCAGATGACCCCAAGGCACCCCACTGACACCTGTCAGTGTCTGCAGGGTGGGGGTGGGGTGTTAGGGTTGGAAACTCTAATTCCACATTTCCCTACTTTTGACACTTTAGTAACAACCCTTACTAATGCATTAACAACATTTTTTGTAATGAATTTCCTTACTTTTTCAGATAATATAATCATATCCTTATTTTTCTCCAGGCCCTGTGCTCCCATCCCTCCATAGATGCATATATGTATTTAGCTATGGAAGCACAGGGTCCTCAAAATGCCATTCCATACCACAGGTGCAAACAGATGTTTTGGGCAGGATGTGAAAAATTACAGCTGTACGTTTCACGAAGTGGAGTGAAAAAATGGATATGTTGAAAATATGGATTTAAAATATTAAAAATTGCTCAAGTTCTGCATGTGCATAGAAAAAGTTCAATGGATGCTCATAACACAGCCATTTTTAGGAATTTTTACACTAAATTTCAACATGGTATTTTTGGGATGCCACCTCATGAATGCTGGTGGTGAAATTTAATTAATTGGTCTTGGAAGATGATTTCATGCAGGAACCATGAAATCACCTTTTAGACCCAATTTATATATTATTTATTTATTTATTTATTTATTTAAGAGATTAAGCAGGCAGGCATGCTGAGCAGGGAACCACTCATTTCCAGATGCGACCTGGGGGAGATACATAAGTGGGTAATACAATACAGGTTTACAAGATAATAACATAGGTACAGATAATAATTACAGACAATGGTTTACATTGAGGAGCTCACAGCAACAAGAGAAGGCACTCAATAGGAACTTAACAAAATGACAGTGGCAGTGTTCTTGGGGGGAGTCCCAAAAAGCCCACATTGAACATTTGGTGAAAAATTACCTAAAAATGACTAAGTTATAAACATACAATCAAAGCACCATTGAAATACATTATACAGCACTTATCTTGATTCTTTAGTTTGTGGTTTGTCTTTGAAGAGTGCAGATGTGCCCCAGTCCACAAAAGATAGCCTACAACCTCTGGAGGTAAGTATAGGGTAAGGGGGGTGTGGGGTTGTGTGTGCTCAGTGGGAAGGTCAGGATGGAGGAAGGGGATGATGGGGATGATGAGGGACCATTTTCCTTTTTTTCAGGGGAAAAAAGATGTTGGGATAGTTTTCTTCTTTACAATAAAAACGGAATAAATATTCAGAGGCACTGGGAGTGGGCTGCCTAGTGTCCCACACTACTTGGAGGGAGCTTCTAGTGCTGACACAGGGATTGTGCCCCTTGATGTCAGCAAATAAACACAAGGGACTGTGGAAGGTGGACATCTGACACTGGGGGTGGGCATCCTGGTGTCAGATTATATATGTAAATCAGTAAATAAATAAATAAAACCAATGGTATACAGAGGGTGGGGGTGCCATTTGACACCAGGAAAAGATATGGAGTTGGGGTGCCACTAGACACCAGGGAAACAGCAGCTCACAGATGAAACTTCAGCTGAGAGCACAAGTTTCAACTGCGGCTGCACAAGTCAAGAAAATCCCACTGTTCTCATACATTGAATGTGGGAGAAGCGGTTCTCTCGCTAAGCTCTGCACCCGGGATTTCAGGTGCTCAAAAAAGGTGTTTCTTGCAAAAAAAAAAAAAATCACAGTGTACCTAAACAGGTCCAGTTTAGCTAGGTTCCGATGTTTTTTTTTTTAATCCATTCATTTTTCTGTGCTTTCTTGATTTATTTCTCTCGCTAACTGAAAAACAAGATGGCAGACACAGGAGCCATCTGTGAAAATATGTTAGGCTCTCTGCAACAATACAGTAGCTCCAGCAAAAACAAAGATATTTTCATGCAGAACATCTAACTTTTTCCATAAGAAATAACGAAAACATAGAAATTTATTAACTTTGGAACAGATTAAAAGGAACTTAAACAGGCTCCGTATTTCTTTATGTTCGAGGTAATGAACTCAGTACCAATACACCACCTTGTCTGTAGCATTACAAACTCCGAGCTGTAAAATTGGTAAGAAACAGATTGGAAGATGTGTCTCTGATAAACAGTACGTGATGGTCATCTGAGGCCCCAAAATAAACCTTCTTCTAAAGCAATGTCATCACATGCTGCTATACAATGCAACACAATTAAGCAGATACATAGATACATAGATACATAGATAGTGTCGGCAGATAAGGGCCTATGGCCCACCCAGTCTGCCCATTTGAGCTTGTAAGTTCAGTTTGTTTTCCTAGAAGTCTGTTGCCACTTACCCCTGACCTCCAGAATTCCTTTATGTCTATCCCATGCATTCTTAAATCCTGTGATTGTTTCAGCCCCACCACTTCTCTGGCAGGGTGTTCCACTTGTCCACCACCCGCTCTGTGAAGAAATTCTTTCTCATGTTTCCTCTGAATCGCCTCCTCCCTCCAACTTCATCCCATGCCCTCTAGTCCTGGAACATCTCTTTTCGCTTAAAAATAGTGTTTTCCTGCACCCTGTTCCTCCCTGTAAGATACTTGTATGTCTCTATCATATCCCTCTCCTCCTTCCTCCAGGAGTACATGTTCAGTTCCTTCAACCTGTCTTCATAGGACTTGTGATGCAATCCATGCACCATCTTTGTTGCCCTCCTCTGAACCTTCTCTACCCTGTCTATGTCCTTCCGTAGGTATGGTCTCCAGAACTGTACACTGTACTCCAGGTGGGCCTCACTAGTGTCTTGTATAGCGGAATTATGACCTCCTTTTCCTGCTGGTGATGCCCCTGCCTATACATCCCAGCATCCTATTTGCTTTACCTGCTGCCTTGTCACACTGTTTCCCTACCTTGAGGTCATCAGAGATGACAACCCCAAGATTCCTTTCCTGCTTGGTGCATGCTATATCCTCACCCCCAACTGATATATTGTGCCAGGGTTTTTGTGCCCCATATGCATTATCTTGCACTTCTTTGCATTGAATTTCAACTGCCAAACCCCTGACCATTCTTCAAGTTTCTGCAGGTCACTTCTCATTCTGTCTACACCCTCTGGGTGTCTACTCTGTTACAGAGCTTTGTGTCATCAGCGAACAGTGAAATTCTGCCTTCTAGGTCCTGTGCAATGTCACTGATGAAGATGTTGAATAGGACCGGTCCCAGCACTGATCCCTGTGGTACCCTACTGGTCACTCTTCCCTCTGTGGAGTGACAGCCATTTACCACCACCCTCTGTGTCCTGCCACCCAGCCAGTTACCTACCCACCACACTACTGTCCTGCCCACACCCATATTCCCCAGTTTGTGTAATAGTCTTCTATGTGGCACAGTGTCAAAGGCATTGCTGAAGTCCAGATAGGCCATGTCCACTGCCCTCCCCTGATCCACCTCCCTAGTCACCCAGTCAAAAAATTCAACGAGGTTGGTCTGACATGACCTCCCCCTGGTGAAACCATGCTGCCTTGGGTCCTGTAGTCCATTGACAACCAGATGTTCCACCAATCTCTCCTTCAGTAGTGCTTCCATGATCTTCCCCACTACCGAGGTGAGACTGACTGGTCTGTAGTTCCCTGCTTCCTCTTTGTTCTCACTTTTGTATAAGGGGACTACATCTGCTGTCCTCCAGTCTTTGGGTACCTCCCCTGTTTCCAGTGATCGGCTAAACAGGATAGCCAGAGGTTCAGCCACCACCTCTCTTAGTTCTTTACGGACCCTGGGGTGCACCCCATCTGGCCCCATTGCTTTATCAACTCTTATTACTTCCAGATAGGCTATCTTTAGCATGTTTAAACTCTTTCATCATAAACAGACTGAGATCTCAACACCAATATTTACATCATTAAAACATTTTTAAAGTGTTTGTACCTTATATAAAATTCATTGTAATAGTTAATAATTGTAACCCATCCTAAATTACCTGCATATGAGTTGAACTGTCAGTTTTAACTACACAAGCTATTAAATACAGCATCCTTTGTCATTTATAATTTCTCGTATGGAATGAATCTGAATTAGTAATCATGATTATCCCAGCCTCTCACATAGATTAAAGGCTTTGTATGTGGGGACTCATTGCCTAGCACGTATAGCATCACACAGACTGCAGAGTAAGTGCCATCATTGCTGTCTTCTGTTCCCCTTGATGGCAAGGGATATTCTTGCCACTGTCAAGATATAAGAGGCTTAATTATTTTAAAATTGGTCAGCGTTTGTGGAGAGCCACACATACTGAGCACATGGCACTATATTGTAAAATATGCTGATCAAAAGCAAGCTGGGAGCTCATCATTACTTGCGGTAAAATTAACTGCAATTCAAAACATATATACATTTATATGGCATACAGGTAACAGCAGTTCACTGTTTAAGTGACTACAGATCACATAATGCCTATGAATGCAAAGTCTGTAGTACACTATCAGTTACTAGCAACCAAACCTGTTTATCTAGCATTTTGTGAAGCAAAGTCAAGTTTAATGCTTTCAAGGTTTTTTGCCAGCATCCACCAGATAGTTAAAAATAGACACATTGTCAAAGTAGGTCACTCTTAGTTTAGCTGGTAACTGCTGGGTATGGGTTATTCCAAGGAGAGCAATGCAGCCAGAACCCTGTAAAATGCATTACAGCATTGCTGTGTAGAATACCTGAGGTTTGGAAAGACGTATAGCATGGAACCATCATCCCATGTTAAATGTCTTCTTTAGTATGCTGCTAGCAGGACTGAATCTGTGATATGCTGCCCGTGCATTACAGTCAGCAGGGTCCTGCGCTGGATTATGTTGGGTACTCTGCATTTGGTGGTGATTCAATATACTTTATAGTTATAAAGGGTTTGTCCTTCTAAACTACTGTGTACCTGTGTAAGTAGCATGTTTGTTTTGCTACTGTGGCAACACAGTTTAGATCAGATAATTAATCAAAAACTGTTAAAAATACAAAAATGACATGGTGCTTCTCCATCACCACAGTAAATCTGATCTAATAACAGTAGTCTCATAAACATCACTTGAAAGCTGCTATGCAGATCGTTTATTGTGCACTTCGTTGGGGAGATATGATGATGTGCATTAAATTAAACATGAAAGGACTGTTTGATCTCATGCCCGCTTTAGCATACAGTTTATCTGGTTCTATTCCTGGTACTGATGTGTTTGTCTAACCAATCAGTGACATCTTAGAAAACAATCCAACAAATAGAGGCATTATTAAAATATTTTAAAGAAAAAATAATTAAACACAGTAACCTGTAATATATATATATATATATATATATATATATATATTATTTATATATATATATATATGTACTGTGTGTGTGAGGTTTTCTTTCCATGTCAGTCTTATGCATTTCTAAAACCTTGAACTTGTATTAGCATGCAGAGGTTGCAGACCTGCATAATCTTGTAGACAGTCATTTAATAATAGCTAGGTTTATTTTCTCAGTACATAAAAATGGAACTTGTCTCTGAAATGAGAGCAACACCTCCAGCCTACCCTGTGTGCTACACTGAAGGTCCCAATTGGCAGGTTCAAGAAATGCTCGCTCGTGTGTTACATATGTGGGGAAAAGGTTATTTTCAATCAAGACAGGCAGCTAAAAAAAAGTTGACAATGCATTAGAAAAAGCCTTTTAAGTACAGAGAAAATAAACTTAGGACACAGAAAATAAACGTAGATATCATTAAATGATTGGTTACAAGATCATGCAGTTCTGCAACCGGGGCGTACTTATTCAAGTTCTCAGTTTTAAACATGTATTAGATTGATGTGAGGGAAAACAAACTCACACAGTCTATATATTACACAGGTTATTCTGTTTTTGTTGTTTTTTTTTTTTTTACTTCCAAATATTGAAACAAAGCCACTATTTGTTGGATTTGTTTTAAGTGTCACTGCTGGGCATGTCAGTACCAGGAATCAAACCACCTAAACTGTATGCAAAAGAGGGCATGAGATCAAACAGTCCCTAGATACATTCCATTTTCTTTTTACTTTTTTTTTGCTACTAGGAATGTATCATACCTCCCAGTTTATTGCAACTAAGTGCACACTGACAAGCAGCATAATGATTTTAATATGAAGTTTACAAGGCTATTGTAATTCCACCGGGTTTACTACAGTGATGCAGAAGCATCATTTTTATGTTGTCTTGTGCGCTCAGCCCAAGCAATATTTTGTGACAGCTTGCTGGAGTAGCAGATTGTGGAGGTGCTGCTGTGTTGTGGCCAAAGGTGCCACTGCTTTCTTGGGCTGATCTGTGTGGCACCAATGAATGAGCACGCTGTCTATGACAGCACTTCAGAAGTGTGCCATCAAGTTGAAAGAAATCCGCCGCTGCAATGAGAAACAGGCTCATCACTGCAGCGGCAGATCTCACACACCTCCATTACGTGCCCCTGGTGAAGCATTTCAATAAACATGGCAGCGACTCCTGCCAATCACCTCTCACAGTCCTAGCAAAGTTGACATCAGGGGTATCCAACCCCCTTGTCAGCATGCCCTTTCTCCAGTTTGTTTGCCAATGGGGGAACCCAATCCCTGTCAGCATAATATTCCCCTTGTTTTGTCTGCCGAGTGGGGTGCCCAATCCCCCTCGGCGTCATGCCCCCCAAACACAGACACGTTTTCTTTGCCGACAGGGGGACCCAATTCCCAGCTGCTTCAGTCTCCCCTCCCCAGAAAACACAGGTGGTACACCAGAAGCCCACCCCAGTGTGCTGAAAGCAAACCAGCAAATAAAAATCTTCCCATGACATCCTTTTTTGTTCCCTGTAAAACAGAAAACTGTCCCTCATGGTCATGACGCCCCCTCCCCCAACTCACTCCCACCCTCTGCATCCCCACCTCCCTGCACCCCCCCACCCCATACTTACCTCCAGAGCCCGGTGCGATGATCTTCGGTGGAGTGGGAGATGTCTGAACTCTTTAAAAGCTGACTGCAAACTGAAGAAAATCAAGATAATCTGTATAAAGGCTTCAATGGGCGGCTTCAACTTAGGTGGAGATATCGGCCATTTTTGCAACTTTTGGCTCCAAATTTTCAACATGGGGTTCTTGGGACCCCACCACATGAACTCAGTCACTGTCATTTCATTATTCGGTCCCTAAAGGTGATTTCATGGTCACTGCACGGAATCACCTTTTGGGACCAATTAACAAAATGACAGTGTCACTGTTCATGAGGTGGGCTCCCAAAAAGCCTATGCTGCAAATCTGGTGGAAAAATTCTACAAAATGACTGTGTTATAAGTGTGTATTGAGCAGTCTTCACACACGCTTGTAACTTTGAGAATTTTTAATATTTTCACTCCAGATTTTCAACATCACCATTTTTTCTCACCTCCTTATGAACAGTACAGCTGTCATTTTTCACATCCTGCCTGAAATGTGTTTCCACTCATCTGGCACACAATGGCATGGTTGCTGTGGGAAATCAATGTTTGGGACAGATTAAGAAAATCACAGTGACACTGTTCATGAACGGAGGTCCCAAAATGCCTATGTTGAAAATTTGGTGAAAAAAATTCCATAAAATGACTGTATTACAAGCATGCGTGGTGCAGTTTCCACATGCGTTCATAACTGCGGGAATTTGTAATATTTTCACCCCAGATTTTCAACATTAACATTTCTTCACACCTCCTTATGAATGGTACAGCTGTCATTTTTCACATCCTGCCCAAAAATGTGTTTTCGCACATCTGTGCAGAATGGCACGATCACTGTGGGAAATCACCATTTGGGACAGATTAACAAAATTGCAGTGCCACTGTTCATGAGCGGAGGTCCCAAATGCGTTCATGAGGTGGGGTCACAAACAAAGCCCATGTTGAAAATTTAGAATGCAAATATCAACAATCGCCTGGGGCATTAGGTTTTCTAACCATAATGTCCTACCCTGTAGAGACTGATAGGCAACAGGAGTGTGACTTTGGATAGTCGGCTGTAATGTTCATGCCATTCCACCCCTACCTCTACCCTGTAGCCAGTGACAGGCATCAAGTTGTGCCCTGGGCTCTGTGGTCCCAATGTTCACCCCAGTCTCCTATACTGCACCCATCTCAATGTATTTCCTTATGGAATGGGATGAGCATAAGGCCCGATGACCCCAAGGCACAATGCGACACTTGTTGGTGTCTGCAGGGTAAGGTGAGGTGAAATGGCATGAGCGTTCTGGCCGACGACTCAAGGGCATACCTCAATGCCTGTCAGACTCTACAGGGTGGGTTGGGGTTGTCGTCAGTTCCATACTTCACTGCCACTCCTATTATGCATCTTTCTAACTCCTGCACTACCAGTACTAATGCCAGCAAGACAACATTCGGCATTGACAAATGCTTGTTTTTATAGTGTTAGATACAATAACTGATTTAAAATGAGTTGTCACAGTAGCAAGATCTATGCCTTACGCACGTATACAGCAGTTTAGAAGGACAGACACTCCCCCCAAACAAAAACCAAAATGCTTTGAATGCCCAACAAATGATCAGAAGACAGCTTAATGTATGAACAGCTGTTTTTGACAGTAGCCCTTCTGACATGATATTAATTTTAACAGTTTTGTTTCCAAAAAAAATGAATTCATACACTCTGTACTGATTGTCACAATGAGGTCCAATTTGCTATTAGACAGAATGAAAAAGAAACAAGACTAGACACATTGCTTATTATTAAAATAATCCATTTATTACACTGCTGTAGAAAACTACTGGGAAAGTTAAGATTTACAATATGATATTTGCCGTTGCTCGTTGAGGCATGCCAAGTCTCCCGCTTTACAGAAGAAGCTTTCTAATTCCACAAGCATAAAAAAAAGTAATATAGTAACATAGAGCTTCTCTGTTGTTAACTTTAAATAGACATTCACTGAATGTTTGCTTGTTACATACCAGAAAGACAAAAATACACACTGAGTTTTCTTTCACAACACATTTTATTAACAAACTATTTACGGGAATGCAATGGAACACAGCATAATGCTCCAAGATGATACAGAGACAGCTTACTAAAGTGACATCATCAGCTTTTGTTCACTTGTGTGAACACATGCACTGGGATTCAAATATGCATACAGCTCACTTCCTGGAATTGCAGCTTTTAAAACAAAAATAACTGTCATTTTAACACTTTGTTTCTCACCCTTGTTGTGAAACAGTACATCGGGGACCAGGGCAGCTGCACAATAAGTAATGTATTGGAAAAAATGCTTGTTTATATTCCCGTTAATATTTTTTTTAATCAAACCTCCAAAAGACACATATGTAAGACAAAGGTTTTCTGCCCTGAAAAGTTCAGACCACAACTTAAAACAGTTTCTGAGATACAGGTGGACAAAGAAATTGCAAAAAAAACATGTAAATTTAGGGATTTGAGACACTCTGTATCTCAGAAACTACACACTGGATTCACATGAAATTTGCCATGTCAGGAGACCTACACCAAGATGCAAAATTATGTGCAAATTTATTAAGTGGTTGCAAAGTTATTAAGGTTAAAACATTTGGCTTTAACATAGAAGTGTGCACTCAACCCTATCTACAGTATTTTGGCATACTGCGCCTGTGTGTGTGTGTGTGTGTGTGTGTGTGTGTGTGTGTGTGTGTGTGTTGTGTGTGTGTGTATGTATATATATATATCTGTATTGTATATACATATATAGGTGCTCTTGTGCCCCTATAGTTAGGGTTGAGTAGGCACTTCCATGTTAAACTCAAACTTTGCACTTTAAAAGCTTTGCAACCATTCAACAGATTTCCACAAAATCTGGTATGCAATTTCCTGTGGGGTAGATCTCTTGATTTGGCAAGTTACATTCTGGTTGGATGTGCGATTTCTGAGTTATGGAGAGGTGAAAAAAACATGTTTTCACTCATTGACTTTGTTGGGATATTTCTTTGAACTTGCCTACAGTCCAGATGTTTTTTTTTTTTTTGGTCTGAAATTTTCAGGGCAGAAAGGGACTATCTCATAGATGTGCCTTTTGCTAGTCTGATAAAAAATGAATATGTTGTTTTTAAGTTATTGCAATTTAAAATTGGGAAAAATCATTTCTGAGCATGCTTAATAGGCACTTCATTATAACTGTGTCAAACGAAGTAGGAATCTGGATTTGTATGGAAAAATTCCTACTTCGTATGGTCCCCATTTTGTTTACAGTTTTGCCTGAAATTCAAATGTGAAAACCTCCAAAATGATATTCTGGGAGGAACCAACAAATGAAGCTATGTGACAGATCCCCTGCGTATTCTGCACTTCGCTGCTTGCAAAAATTTTCCAAAAATATGTTACATTTATATTTCAGTTCTGCATCCATATCCACATAATATGAAGGAGGATCTTACTTTGTATGATGAGCTATGAAGTAAGGTCCTACTTTGTATCACAAAAATGCAGAAAAGAACTGTTTATGCTGACATGGTTGTGCCCAATTCCCATTTTGGCACTAGCTGTCTGCACACCAGAATGGGACACTAGGAAGCCCACTCCCAGTGTTCCCCAACAGAACAAAACTCCGCCACATGTTTGCTGACAATGGGGTGCCCAATCCCCACATCAGCGGTCAACTTCCCCCAAGATGGGACAGTGGGTAGTCCACTCCCAGTGTCACTTCATGTATTTTACCCCCGCACACACAGCCCTGAATACTGAGTAACACTGGGGAGCCCACCCCCAGTGTTACAAAATTTTCCTTTTTTGTTCTACGCCTGAAACAAAGAAAACAGTCCCCCAATGTCTTTTTTTTAAAATCCTGTGGGGAAAAACATGGTCCCTCATCGTCTCCCCATCCCCCCTCCCTCTTCCACACCTCCCTGTGTGAACCTACCTCCTTGCACCCCCCTTACCACATACTTACTCCTGAGGTTGGGTGGTGTCATCTTCTGTGGACTAGGACACATCTGCACTCTTCAAAACCCAACCACAAACTGAAGAATCAAATGTAAGTGCTGTATAATGGCAGTTTTGAATTTAGGTTGATATCTCTGCCATTTTTCAACATTATTTCTCCAGATTTTCAGCAGGGGTGCTTTGGGACCCCATCTCATGAACACAGTCACTGTCATCTTATTAGTCAGACCCATAAGGTGATTTCATAGTCTGTACACAGAATCACCCTTCAGGACTGATTAGCAAAACAACTGTGCCAGTGTTCATGAAAGGATGTCCCAAAAAGTCCATGTTGAAAATTTGGAGCAAAAATGTTGACAGATGCCCATGTTATATGCATGAGTTGAACAGTTTCTATGCACGCTCATAACTTTGCTAATTTTTTATATTTTCACTCCAAATTTTCAACATTGGCATTTTTTCACACCTCCTCATGAACAGCACAGCTGTCATTTGTCACATCCTACCCAAAATATGTTTTTGCACCTGTAGCACTGAATGGCCCAACTTTTGGGACAGATTAATGAAATGACAGTGCCATTGTTCAAGAGGTGGGGTCCCCAAAAGGACATGTTGAAAATTTGGTGAAAAAATTCCTACAATGCCCAAGTTACATGCATCCATTGAATGTATTCTACGCACGTGCATAACTTTGCTACTTTTTGATCTTCTGATG
The DNA here is from genome assembly GCA_016271365.2 of Neoceratodus forsteri. Classification (NCBI taxonomy): domain Eukaryota; kingdom Metazoa; phylum Chordata; order Ceratodontiformes; family Ceratodontidae; genus Neoceratodus; species Neoceratodus forsteri. The sequence continues at coordinate 648,405,179 of CM057450.1, read as the reverse complement.
CCAGATTTTCAACACAGTCATTTTTTCACACCACCTCATGAACAGTATAGCTGTCATTTTCACATCCTGCCAAAAATGCAGTTTTGCACCTGTAACGTAGAATGGCACTGCAGTCACACATAATTATGTTTTGCCTTGCATTTTACAATTTCTCTGTACTGGGTTACATGAGATGGTGTAATAAGATAGCTATGCTGACAATTTGGTCACTGTTGTTTGACACATGGAAGGGGCCCTGTGCTTCCACACTTACATACATATGCACATCTAAGGAGGGATTGGAGCACAAGGTCTAAAGGACCCAGCGCTCCCACAGTAAAATACGGATACTATTATACGATCTCAAAAAGATGGGAAATTAATTGCAAAAAAACTCCATTGATGCATCAGTTAGGGATCCTATTACAGTGACAAAAGTATGGAAATTCAGCATTAGAGTTCACAATCCTACCACCCCATGCCCCGACCCTCCACACACCAACAGCCATCAAAGTGTGCCTTGGGGTCATTGGGCCTAACTCTCACCCCATTCCATTTGAACTGTACCATGTCTGCTTGTTTACACATGGAATGGGGTGAGAGTTAGGGCTGACCACCCCAAGGCACATCCTGATGACTGTTGGTCTGTGGAGCATGCGGGGGTGGTAGGGCTGGTAACCCTAACACTAAATTTCCATACTTTTGTCACTGTAACAGGAACCCTAACTGATGCATTAACTGAGTTTTTTTTGCAAAGAATTACCTTACTTTTAAGAAAGTGCAATCTTACCTGTATGTGGTTGTGGGAGTGCAGGGCCCTCTGGGCCCTGTGCTTCCATGCATGCATGCATATTGTAATTGTCTCTGATTTTCATGTGGGAGTACAGGGCCCTCCATGCCTTGCACTCCTATGTAGCTATAACTGCAGAGACATTGTAATTAACCCTCATCTACCTGTAGAAGTGCAGGGCCCTTCAGGCCCTGCACTGCCATCATGCTCCCATCACTCCATAATGGTATCCATTTGTGGAAATGTAAGGCCCTATGGGTCAGTGATGCCATCTATCCATAAGAGTAGATACAATGTAATGGGCTCTCATCTCCCTCCCACTACTGCATAATGGAGGGCCCTGTGCTCCCATTGTTGCATAATGGTATCCATATGTGGGAGTGCAGGGTCCTCTACCCATAAGTGTAGAGACACAGCACAGGCCTAGACACATTCCAAGTAATCCTTGTGCTGTAAATGGCACAATATCACAGTAACTATAGGAACATTGGAAAACATTTCTCTGTAGTTGTAATCATGGCCTGGCAACCTGCATAATTGCTTAGTACACCTATACTGCATTTAGCAAAAAATCTGTCTCTTGCACCATTTTTGAAATATAGTCACAGAAAGGTACAGCAACCATCATGGTGTTATCCTATGAGAAATTTCTAAACTTCAGAATGTTATAACTATGGAAGAGATAGCTGGTAATGGCTTCAGAGGAGGGAAGGGACCTGGGGGTAACAGTCACAGGGGGCATGAAGTTATCTTCACAGTGTAGGAGAGCTGCAGCAAGGGCAAATAGGATGCTGGGGTGCATTGCCAGAGGGATTGCCTCTCAAAAAAGGGAGGACATCCTGCCATTGTATAGATCACTGGTGAGGCCACACTTGGAATACTGTGTGTAGTACTAGTGCCTATACCTCAAAAAGGATGTGAGATTACTCATGGGGGTGTAGCATAGGGCTACAAAAATTATCATGGGACTAGGGGAGTTGCTATATGAGGAAAGGTTGAAGGAGCTCAACATGTACTCACTTGAGGACAGAAGGGTAAGAGGGGACATGATATAGACCTTTAAGGACTTGAAAGGCATAAACAAATTCAGGGAGGGACGATCGTTCTGCTTAAAGGGGGGAAGAGTCACTAGGGGGCACAGTCTGAAGTTGGAAGGGGGAAGGTTTAGGAGGGAGATGAGGGGGCATTACTTCACAGAGAGTGTTGTGTCAGGTTGGAACACCCTGCTGGAGGAGTTAATTGCTCAAAGGACAGTGGATAGCTTTAAGCAGGGTTGGAATAGAGTCAAGGGCAGGATTAGTGCAGACAAAAACACAAAGGGGGAAGAACAGGAAAAGATGAGGAAGAGAATGGTTTGGGTGGGGGCAGGGCAGGGGTAATGATTTGAAACTAAGAGCTGCACAATCAGGCAGACTTGATAGACCTGTGGGCCTTTTGTTGTTAGCAATTTTGTATGCTCGTATGTAGATAGCGTTTGTTTTCACCAAACCAGCAAAATGCATATCTGTGGGGCAAGCCCTTTCTACCCTGCAAATTTCAGCCCAAACATCCTAACCATCTATTTGCAGTGAAGTGGCAAAGAAACAGCATTTTTTTGTAAGTAGTGTCACAAACTTGCAAAACTTGCCAGATCCAGAGATCTATGGTACCAGACAGTGCATGCAAAATTTCAGGCAAATCTGCTGAACAGTTGCAAAGTTAATAAAGTGCAACATTTGGGGTTTAATATAGAAGCTGCCATGCTACCACACTACCGTGCCCTATAAGATAGATAGATAGATAGATAGATAGATAGATAGATAGACAGACAGACAGACAGACAGACAGACAGAACCAGGATCTATATACATTGAGACATATTTACCCCTGAGAGAGATTCCACATGTCTTTGGTAACACAGGCAGTCAATGCACTGGGTGGATCAAACAGTCCATAGCTCCATGGAGTGGCATCAAGAAATTCTACAAGCCCTCCACAGGCAGAAACTGCTAGCATCAAAGTGACACTACTTAGGTGCATTTAGGAGGCACTAGGAATCCCTTTATGCCTTCTAACCATCATATCATACCAACATAGTGAGGAGTATAGTCTAAGGACTTCATCTGGCCTTTAACTGTTACCTGAGTTCTAAGATAACATTAATATGGATTCCTAGAGCGAGGGGGGATAACAGGAAGAGAGATAGGGAGTGGAAGGAAGGGGGAAATTGGGGCATGTGTTTGCATATGTTTGTGTAGTATTTGTGTAACCATAGTGAGTTTATCTGATAAACTTAATCTGCTTTCACTGTATGTACTGTCTGTTCTTTTGTCTAATTAAATACCTGAATAAAGAATATTATTTAAAAGACTCTCTGAACCTACAGTATATGATGCATCATCTGTCCTATGGTACTCAATATTGTAAACTATGAGCAAATAAAACTTCAAATAAATGTGCTGTAGGATACTTCTGTTCTTCATTGTGTTCGACATCCAGTTTGTCATTAAATTTCTTCCAAGTCTTTTCCATCCTGCTTCCTGACTCGGTGTGATCTGAAATTGGAATGTGTTCACCTCCCCCTCCCCCATACTAAGTGAATTACTGGAATAAAATCCAACTGTGGAGTTCCCTCTGGCTCCACTGTCACAAACATAGTACCAATAGTATGAAAACTGTATTTGTTGTGGTGGAGGACCTCCACTGTTTTGTTGTACTGTTTAAAACAAGTTTGTTCTGTTAATGTTTTGCACCATCTACATCTGGATTCATTTATAACTCACTTCTTTCAGTTGTATTGATTGTTGCTGTTGCTGTTGTCTGTTCAGATTGTTCGACCCCACTGTCTATCCCACCAATGAACAAGATATCTTTCCTTTCCTGAAGTTGTGCTCCAGTCCATTGCCTTAACACCACTCAGATAAGTTCCAGAAATTACCTCTGATTTTGCCAGGTTCTGCACATTGAGTTCCCTCTGCTTCCACACCAAGATACTCCTGACCCACTGTTGCCATTACGTGATTCTGAATGAATTTCAAAGCTGAAAAGCTTCTTTCATAACTGCACGATGTAAGAGAGAGAGAGAGAGAGTGAGAACTAGGCTATATGGTGTTTCCATATGACAGTATACAGCAGTGCCAGCCAGGATGCAACACAGTACCTTACAGTATTACTTTAGATTGCTGCAGTAAGCTGCAGGGCACAGTGTAATTCAATGACAATTAAGCCCTTTTGTCATGTGGTATTTTGTGACATGTCATTTACAAGGTGACTGATTTATGGTGATTAAAGTAAGGAAATTACATTTTGAGCTGGCCCACCAGTGCAGCAGAAACATTTCAGCCTGTAGTGCAAACAACCAGGGTTCAGGAGTAGTTCTCAGATGTTGAATGACTGGTGGGGGAGCATCTAAGGACTGCTCATGCGTCTCTGGGGAAGGAAGACCTCAGGTTCCCAGAGGCCTGCCTATCAACCCCTAGCATTGGCAAGGGGGTATGCCAGTCCAGGACTGCACTGCATGCCTGTCAGGACAGGGACCAGCAGACCTCTGTGCATCAGGTATGGAAGTGTACCCATTCGTGTGCATGGGTCATTGCATGCTCAGCCCTTCTTCCGTCAGGTGGGGAGGGGGCATGCTCCTGGGAAAAAAACCTCAACATGAGCCCCTTGATGCTGGATCCTAGTACACTGGTACCTTAGCTGAATTATGCGGGGGGGGGGTCCTCCCTCCTGGCCATCTGAAGGCGAAAAAGAAATGCATAAATAAAATTCCATTTTCAAGACCTAAAATTCTGAGAATTGCACTGGTGATTTGAAGTTTAATTTCTATATTTTACCAGGATTCTACTGTCATTCATTTAGTATGTGGTTAAATGATCAGAATAAAAGACTACTTAATATACAGAGCATTAAGTGAAGCAAATGAAAAATAGCACAGAAAGCAATTATAAGTAAAATACAAGGCAAGACAACTTTATTTCTATGGTGCCCATTCTGAAAGCTCAGGTCACTTAACAATAAATACAATAAAACTTCAAAACATTTTGTATAGAAACAGGCAGTGAGTGGTAAGTCATAAATATCAGCAATAATTTAAAAATTCAAGAAGAGGCTGCAGTAAAAAGAAAAGTTTTTAGACTGGACTTAAAGGCCCCTACCATGCCGGCTGATCTAATATGTTCAGGCATGGCATTCCACAAAGTAGGTGCTGCAACACAAAATGCTCTGTTCCCAAGTTCTGTAGATTTACAGATCTGGTACAAAGTGTCAGCTTCCATGAAATTCTGTGTTTTTACCATTGTACAGGCAGTCCGAGTTCTGGAATTTTACTAGGTTTTCTGGTAAAATCTGAAAACCAGTGGCCTTGGTCATTTACAACAAACTAGTGTGTTGTGTCCTCGCTGACTCTACTGAACAGGTTGCATTTTAGAAATACAGATCAATCGATAGATGCTGCCAGTTGTCACCCTGGTGTTTCTTTGGGTAGTCTGTGGATCAGTAGCTCACTCTCTTGTTCTACCAAATGTTCATTTTTGTCTCCTGTGGAGTATGTTGTTGGTTGTTTAAATCAGTCTAGCTTTGCAAGAGCAGAATTTGTTAAGCTACCAATGTATTCTAACTGTGGAAGTGTTTCGGAGCTAAATTTGTCAGCAACTCCTTTAAAAAAAAACCAAGGATTACAAAGTAGAACTCACAACAGACTTTGAGCAAGATTTTCAAAACAATCTGCCCCAAATCCATTTTCTGCCACAAATCATTACTGTTTGTCATAAACAGATACAACTTCAGCTGAAAATAGCAGTAGTGCTGCCTGGACAAAAGTGGGTAAATGTAGGCACAGTGTAGTAAGCTTTTGCATCTGCCTCTACGCCTTTTGAAAATCCCCCTCCCCCTTTACCTTTACCAGTTGTAGTGGATTTATTGTGCCACATTCGATCAATTTTTCTGAATACTTTTTTAGCTCAGGATTCCTTAAACTCTATTTCTATTTTTGAACCTAGCATCTCAGTAGAATTCTATAGTTCCTCAAACTTCTCATCTGATCTTAATGCCACTAGTTCAGTTTTATAGTCTTCAATCATCTCTCAGCTTCAACAGATATGCCTAACACAAGAGACTAAAGATATTTGGAAGCTGCATTGTAACAGACAAAATCTTGACAAATGATATCAAATAGAAACAGACATGAAAGAAAGTGTATGGCTAAACTGAGTGCCATGGCTGTGCTTAGCAGTCTATCAAAAGTACCAACTTCTTGAATTTATTATAGGGTTTGCATTACAGAAACAAAGGTTGCAAGCAATGCACAACAAGACAGTTGCCTATTCAACTAGATCAGCATGTCTCACACAGTGATTTCAGAGCGTGTGTTCTCTGTGAAGCTCTGGGCAGCATTTTCGATGATAAAAGAGAGCACAGGACAGAGTCCTCTACTGGTGAGCAAAGTTGCCTGAAATGCATTGAGTGGTATAATGGAGCAGGTGCAAAGCCAGGTTTGTACATGCAAGAAAGTCCAAAGCAAACCAGCACTCAAGCCTGATGAAGAGTCAAAAATACAGGTCAAAACAAAAGTGCAGTGCACAATACACGATGACCAACAGGCAATCCAACACTCGATTCACAACACCCAGCACTTCGACTCATGCCAGAGTCTTCCTAAGACCCCTTAGGAAGACTCTGGCTTGAGTAGAAGCGCTAAGTGTTGATGAATCATGTTGGATTGCCTGTTGGTCATCGTGTATTGTGCACTGCATTAAAATAGTATTTCTAAGCCATTTACTTTTGTTTTGACCTGTATTTTTGACTGTTCATCAGGCTTGAGTGCTGGTTTGCTTTGGACTTTCTTCGTTTGTCGGTTAGCAACCCTAAATACAGCACCTTTCAAATTTCTGCAAGCCAGTCGCAGCACGTTTGTGTGGTTTTGTACATGCAAGGACTGTTTCATTGTAAACCCAAGGGAGAGCACAGCGATGAAGTAGGAATGTGCATCCAACCTCCACCCCCCACTCCCACCCCTGATGGCCTAGGACAGAGACACAGCTGCTAGAAAGGCATAAGGCAGGTTAGTTACAGGTGCAAACAAGCATTTGCACAGGACAACGTGTTTGCTCCTGAGACACAGAGCCCCATACTGAAACCATGATACGCAAATGATCACTTTGCCTATGGATGGGGCAAAAATGTTATTTGTAGGTCACAATACACTTATTATAATAGAAAGCACAATCATTTGCTCCCCAAATCGTTGTTGGCTGAGTGCTCCGCATTGCAGCCTGTGGTCAACAGTGATGCTGGTTCAACCAAGAACACAGCACACAGAACCCATCTGCAAATATCTCTATTGCCAGTGGTGGTGCTCCCTCACCTGATCCTTGCAGCACATATAGATAGATAGATAGATAGATAGATAGATAGATAGATAGATAGATAGATAGATAGACAGACAGACAGACAGACAGACAGATAGATAGATGACAGATAGATAGACAGACAGACAGATATATGATAGATAGATAGATAGACAGATGATAGATAGATAGATAGATAGACAGACAGATAGATGATAGATAGATAGACAGATAGATTATAGATAAATAGATAGATGGATAGATGGATAGATAGATAGATAGATAGATAGATAGATAGATAGATAGATAGACAGACAGACAGACAGACAGACGGACGGACGGACAGATAGATAGATAGATAGATAGATAGATAGATAGATAGATAGATAGATAGACAGACAGACAGATAGATGATAGATAGATAGATAGATAGATAGATAGACAGACAGACAGATAGATGATAGATAGGTAGATGGATGGATAGATAGACAGACAGACAGACAGATGATAGATAGATAGATAGATAGATAGATAGATAGATAGATGGATGGTTAGATAGATAGATAGATAGATAGATAGATAGATAGATAGATAGATAGACAGACAGATATCACTGGTGTCCAGTGACACCTTCCCCTGTCTCAGTAGCCCCAGCCCCCCCCAGGTTCCATTTACACTCGTTATGGTAATGTATGTAAGTTTCCCCAATCCCAGTCCTGACACTGACGTTTATAACAATGAATATTCCCAGCCAGTCAGGTGCCATTTAATCAGTAATCTTCCCAACCCCTCACTCCCACTGGGACCAAGCACTCTTTGCCAGCCTAATACACAATCGATATGTCCCAGGGGAGTACCTGCAATAAAGAAATGGCCCTTACAGCACCTAGTAGCCAGTCTCTCACAGCACCAATTAATTTACACTGAATGAATCAGTGATGCCATGAGTGGTAACAGCTGATTGGTCTTTGTTGTTAGTCAATCAGCTATTACTACTCCCACCCACCTATCCTTCTACTTCCTCTCGAGTTACCCCTCTATGTCCCCTCTCTCATCTCACCTTCCTACACTACCTGGCACAACTGGCAGCAACTCAATTTTTCCACTCCACCTTTCCCTTTGACAATGCCCTTCTGGCAGCTTTAATTCGTGTAAATATTGTTTTCTGTAACTCATCATTCTTAAATGTTTGCTTGGTTGTGTTGTTCTAAGTGTTAAATATATTACCTGCAGCTTTTTGACTATGTATACCCTTACTGAAATTTGTATTCCAACGGCTTGCCTGCTAATGTCACACAAATTGTACTTCTATTCTTTGTATACTGATGTGACACCTTTGTAAAAGAGCCATTGGCTCAAAGGTATTTATCCGAAATTCTAATAAATGAATAAATGGTGTAAGCAATTCATTCAGTGTGACTGCACTGGCAGGCAAGAGGATAGCTTTCGGCCAAAAGTCTTGCTTGGAAAAGGAGTCAGTGCTTCCAGCTGCATCAGCCATCCCAATTCATTCCTCTCACTTTCTGTCTAGCTCTGTCTCTTTCTCTTTCTTTTCTGTCTCTTTCTTTTTTGGCATCCCCCACACCTTTCATCTCTGCTTTCTCTCAGCCCAACTATCACCTGGATGGGACTCCGAAGTTGACAGCTTCCACCATTTCACACTTGGTTGAGGTTGCATTTCTCACTGCTGAAAGGGGACCAGAATTTACCTGGTACCAAATAAAGCTGCTGCCCTCAGGCAAGGAAAAAAACTCTCTCCACCTTTATGTTAGCACCTCAAGCTCTCCTGGTGCCTCTTCTACTCTGACCTTGCTTCCTCTCTACACATTCGGCTTACATCCCCATAGGACCCATGGAATGGGGCATAATGGGCATACCATAACCCCTAAATTAAGGAAGGGCACATGCCAATAGATGTTATAAAACTAAAATTGTAAACCATTTTATGGCTCCAATCATCACTAATGCTTCCCCTTTTTCCATTAGGCTTTTTATCCTTACCCAGAAAATACTGCTGCTGCCTTCACACAGAGGGAGGATCAGGTTCTCCTCAACTGTTAGGTCACCTCCATGTCCCTTCAGTGATTGATTGTAAAGGATCCAAGATTACTACAAGATTACTTTCATGAATGTGACCCCAGGAGAGTTTACCCTGATTTCCTTCCCATGTACTCCCTCTATGGCTACTCGCACACATATTTTTTCCTGTGGATGAATTTGAACCTCCGTGGGACCAACAGAGGGTCACTGATGCTACAGGTGTAGCCCAAACCTGAAACATAGATAGAAAAGCATATACCACCCAAAAAATGAAGAACTAATTGATATATTGAATCAGGGAATGGCTAAAGACTTAATAACCCCTCCTCTACGAGAAACTGCCAGCATGGTACAGGGCACTCTTTTTTGTGGTTGTTTTTTTTTTTTGTTGTTGAGCCATTCCCTACTTTATCACTTAATTCTTTAATGCTGAGTTGTGGTTTCCCTTTCTATGTATGTTTTATTTACATAACCTGATTAGCAGTGTCAGTGGCCCAGCATCTTGTACACTCTCCTCTGAGACTGGAAGATTGGAAGCTTCATGGTTCTTACCCCACACCAGGAACTTGGAATAAAATCCCAATACTGACACTGTAGTGTAGCATGAGGGGGATGCTGCACTCCTTAGGAGCCATCTTTCAGATGAGATGTTAAACCAAGGTCCCGTCTACCTGTTCTGGTGGTTGCTCAGGTGGACATAAAGATTCCATGGCAATTCTTAAAAAGAGTTGGAGAATTTTCCCAGTTTCCTGGCCAGATTTCACCCCCTCAAGTTACAAAAATTCCACCAACAGCTTAATCAGGTTATGTATGTCAGTTTGCCTCTCTAATCCCTCCCTGGAACGAGGCTGATAAAAGACAAAACTGCCTAGTCCACTTTTCTCAGTCAACAAAAACAAAATATATGAATAAATAAGCAGAACATTTCAGGGATTGTGATAGTGATGGTGTTGTCTAGTTTGTGCTATGGCATTTGAATGAGCAAAGCCAAGCAGCATCCCCTTGAGTAAGCTCTCTCCCCCAAGTACACATTATTCATTCAGCTAGTAAACAGGCCTTGTACAGGGACAATCTCTAATATGCACTGAGCAGTGTGGATGATAAAATGGAGGAGGCCTTGAGGTCAATACCAGGTCTTACAGTTGGTAGCATGCAGGCACCACCTGACAGTCAGTAAACAAAGGAGGGACAAAAAACTTAAAAATGTGACTAATGGCTGCTAATGTGCTCATGTTTTTATTACATTTCACAGCAAAATATTTCATAACATACCCACTAATTTTAGTCAAGAATGCACAATCACACTTACATATGCCATGGGAAATTTTAAAAATGGGCTGACTTTTATTAAGTATCCTGTCTAAGAGTGGTTGGAATGTGAAGCCTTGTAATGACAGCAACCTTTTCCCATAGCTAAGGTCTTGCAGTATCAAGTTCATGTGAAAGCAACCCAACAGTAAAGAAAGAAGGGACCTGGAGTCAGACGAAAGGAATACACTAGGAGGCTGAAGAAAGGTACAGTAATCCACTCCCTATCATGTGCAAATTAAGCAGTGCAAATCCAGCAAAACAAGAGTTTCTGGTGCCACAATGGCATCACTAACTGGTATTTTGCACCAGAATCTTGGCACTTCCTCTGAGCTGCCAATCTCCCTCTCACAGGTGTTTTAACACTAGCTGCTCTGCGGTATCATGGTATTAGTGCTCTTGTAGCTGCCTGTGATCCATACTAAAGACTTTTATTTTAAAAAATTACAAATTTTACTCACTATGTTACTGCATCAGTAGGCATTTAGTGTGGTCGACTCAGTTGATCAGCAACATATTCAGGAGTGTATTAGCTAAGGGTGTGTGAATACCTTGTTTAGACTACTTGGCCAAATATTTGTATTGGGGTCCCCAAATATTTGGAATTTGGTATTTGTTATTCATGTTCATGTGAGGAAAAAGGTAAAAAACCACCCCCACCCTTCTCCCTAGCCCAACTGTTTAAACATACACAACCCCCATCACCCACAATTTAATGTTTAAAAACCTGTCCCATGATGGGCAACTGGCATAGCCCGCCCACCTCCACAGCCATCTTCTGTCTCTTGACTGGTCTTCCCCAAGCTGGTCACATGGCTATGATTTTAAAGTGAGCACAGCACTTCTCTAATAAAAACAAGGTTACCAGAATAAGCTTTGAATGAGTTTTAAAAGTTTCAGACCTTAAAGTATTAATGTAGATTTTGGGTGGCTGGCACCTGGAAGTCATGCTGTTGGAAAGTGAACATTTCCAATACTTTTTACTGTTTTTTTGGCATAAGACTACTGTACACAATTGTGAGCTTGGTCCTGACTAGCAGAATGGAGCTAGTGTAGCCCGTCTTGAAGACGTGGCTGGAACACACAACAGCCCATGCACATGGGGCAGTCATCCATCTAGCTTCTGGGGTCCTGCCAAACTAGACTGTCCATGGGGGAATATGAGTTGCCAGGTCCAATCCTCTGCTGAGAGCACTCATGCTAGAAGGCACAGTACTTGAGAACACACCTCTCACCTCATGGGAGTGCCAAACTGATTGTATAGCAATGGTTACTCGAGGGTGCTTTTTCAATGCAGGGAAGGATAAGACTTTGAATCCCCGGTGCCCTGGCCATGTTTCCTTCATTCACTAAAAATACCACCTACAGCTTAATCTGGTTCAAGGTCAGTTGGCATTCATCTGTATCCCCCCTCCCCCGGGTCGTGCCTGAAAATAGGTAGGATTTGTCTAGTGCACTTACCCGGTCAACAAAAACTAAATAAAAAAAAAAGGATGGTTAGAAATACAGTAGGTCTGTTTTTGCTTGTTAAACAACAGTATATGAAGCAGAAATGCTAAAAAACTTGTAGGGGTCATTCCAAACCATGCCACATGGTGATCGAGCAACCCCTTCCCCCTCTTCACTCCTGCTCTAGGAGGCAACATCTAGCACAGGTGGTGCCTTATGCATTGTTGCAGTCCAGTAAACCATGGCAAGTAGCAAGGATAATTTCTAGTTTCAGACTGCTTGGTATACTAATCTGCATGTAATTTTGTTTGGGTCCATAATTTCCTCATTACCACAATTATGGTGCCACAACAAGGGCAACAGTGGAAGGGCAATCTTCATTTTAGATCACCCCTCACTGATGCTGCCCTTTGCACCCACAATGTCTCTGCCTCCTCAAGAGCATGACTGCCATGGAGGTTGTTATCTTCAGTTGTGGAGGGTGTGGTATGCGAAGCCCCCAAAACAAGACTGTTACCTGGGATGGCGCTTTGGCGCTACACATCTGGGGAGCCGCAATGCCCAGCATGTAATGCCAGGTAGTGTATCAGCTTCACTCATATCGATGTTGGCAAAATGACTGTCACACGATATGGGTGAACCTGCCACTGTTCCTTATTCATGTCTGAATAACAAATACTGTATTATTCATAGTATTCATAAAATACTATTCATCCCTCACCCACCCCTCTTTCAGATGGATTTCATTACACTTTGTTCAGATTAGGCCTTAACCCAATAAAGGTCACAATTTCACAGTGTACAGATAACTAAATAAAATATAAGAAGTAGAAAAGAGGAAAAGGCATAAGGGCGAAGAGAGTAGGCGAGAGGGTCAGAAAAGTACATTGAGAAGCAGAAGAGGGGGAATTAGTAATGAAAAAGAGAGGAACATAGGGTGAAACATAAAGAAAACCAGTATTGTAGATGGAGGGTAACTGGGACAGTGGCAAATTCATTTCAATTCTGTTTGCCACTTTTCCCTGAACTCTCCGGTTCACACTCACCACTGCATTCTCTATCACTCTCTATCCTTACCCTCACTTGCTAATAGGCACCTCTCCCACTGCGCCAAAGGTATCTATAAACTCTGGCTAGGTTTGATCCCATCATACTTATCCTCTGCTCTCTACCTTGCTTCCCCAGCCCACTCCTTAAGAGCCACTGACTCTCATACCTTTATGATCCCTTGTTGCTCTACTCTCGAGGGAAAAGCTGTTTGTTTTTCACCATCTCCCTAAAAGTTGGAATGCCCTTCCACAGGAAATTCACCACTCCTCCTCCTCTAACTCCCTCTCCTCTGCCATCTAAAGCCTCCCTCATCTCTCTCTCTCTCTCTCTCTCTCTCAGTCTCCACCCCCAAGCAGGGTCATATTTTAATGGTAACTTGCTGCACTTAATGTACATAGAGATTGCACTTTAAATGTCTTACTAATTTAGTCAACCAGAGTTATTGCATTTGCTGTATCTCTTCCATGTGTGTACTGTGCATTTGTTTACCTGTATTCCTACCACTTGCTGTGTGATGCATTGCATACCATTGCAACTGTTATGTATTTTCCTACTAAGTATCCTCCCAGTCGCACCCCCCCCCTCCCGGTCGCACCAGGAAAAGAGTAACTTGTTGTTCAGTGTGCCTTCTTGGTGACACATTTCAGTAAATAAAACACAGTGACTAAATAAGCAGTGTATACATGTGCATCCAATTCAAAAGGTGCATAACAGCATAGATTTAACCTCATGTCACTGTCTCTAATACTCTACATGACTAATCTGCCCTGTAATTTGTTCCTTAACTTTGCTACCTCACCACCCACCTACTGTAAATGGGACTCTGTCACAAGTTCAAATTTATTGTTACACCCTAGGAACTGAATGATTTCCACAATGTTGGTCCATGAAGGAGGTCAGATGTGGTCCGACTATGCAAATGTGGGAGTAGGGATGAGGCAGGAAACTACTGATCTGTAAGCCTGACTTCAGTGGTGGGCAAGGCTATGGAAACTCTGCTTGAAGAAAGGATTGGGGAATACCTTAAAACCAGTGGATTGCAGGATGCAAGGCAGCATGGGTTCACAGGGGGTAGATCTTGCCAAACAACACTGATAAGAGTTTTTGACTGGGTTACCAGAGAAGTGGATCAGGGAGGAGCAGTGGATGTGGCCTACCTGGATATCAGTAAGGTCTTTGACACCGTTCCACACAGAAGACTGGTAGACAAGCCAGGTAGTATGGGAGTGGGTCCAAAGATAGTAAAATGAGTACAAAGTTAACTAAGTAACAGAACTCAGAGAGTTGTGGTAAATGGAGTTCACTTGGAGGAAGGGAAGATAAAGTAGCCAGCGTGGTGCCACAGGTATCAATACTGGGATGAGTCCTCTTCGATATCTTTATTAGAGACATTGCAGAAGGGCTGGAAGGAAATGTATACCTGTTCGCGGATGACACAAAAATCTGCAAGAATGGACACACCAGGGTGGGTGGAGAAAATGAAGGAAGATCCAAAAATACTGGAAGACTGGTCAAGGGTTTGGCATCTCAGCTTCAACACCAAAAAATATCAAATTATGCACATGGAGCACAGAAACTCAAGGGCAATGTATCACTTGGGGGGAGATGTTAACAACAAAAAAACAGGAAAGGAATCTGAGGGTCATCATATCTGATGACCTGAAGGTAGCAAAGCAGTGTGATAATGTAGTAGGAAAGGCTAGTAGGATGCTGGGGTGCATAGGGATCACCAGCAGAACAAGCATTTGTCAATGCAGAACATTCACTTGCTGGTATATGCATTGGTGTTTGGCATTTGTGCAGGCCCCCACCCCCAGTTGTATCTGTGTCCCTTCAACATCCATATCCCAACAGAGTACCTCTCTGCAATTCCTGTGCATCTGAGTAACATTTCCCCCCCCTCATACTTCTTACGTGTCTGTCTTAGGAACCCTAATGCCCTGGTTGTGCTAAAGGGTACGAGCCTGTGTGGAAACTGCACAGCCCGTACTTGTAACACAGTCATTCAGTGGAATTATTTCACCAAATTTTCAACATAGGCATATTGTCACCTCTGATCATGAACAGCGCCACTATGATTTTCTTACTGCGTACCGAACCCTGATTTCCCACAGTGACCGCACTATTCTACGACGGAAGTGTGAAAACAGATTTTGGCCAGGATGTGAAAAATGACAACTGTACTGTTCATAAGGAGGTGTGGGGAAATGCAAATGTTGAAATTTTGGGGTGAAAATATGACAAATTCATGGTAACGAGTGCGTGTGGAAACTGCGCAACGCATGCTCGTAAAACAGTCATTTTTTGGCATTTTTGCACTGAATTTTCAACATAAGCATTTTAGGACATCTGCTCATGAACAGTGTCACTGTGATTTTCTTACTCTGTACCGAACATGATTTCCCACAGCTACTGCGCTATTGCACGCCGGAAGTGCGAAAACATATTTCGGCCAGGATGTAAAAAATAACAACTGTATTGGTTACAAGGAGATGTGGGAAAATGGCAATGTTGTAAATCTAGAGTGGAAATATTACAAATTAACGAACCTATGAGTGTGCGTAGGAACTGCGCAACGCACGCTCGTAACACAGCTATTTTATGGACTTTTTGCCACCAAATTTTCAACATAGGCATTTTAGTACCTCTGCTCATGAACAGTGTCACTGTTATTGTCTTACTCTGTAGAGAACACTGATTTCTACCAGTGACTGCACTATTTTGCACCAGAAGCGTGAAAAAGCATTTCGGCCAGGATGTGAAAATTGACAGCTGCACTGTTCATAAGAAGGAGTGGTAATATGCCTATGTTGAAAATCTGGGTGAAAATATTACATATTTGTGAACTTATGAGTGTGCGTGGAAACTGCGCAACGCACGCTCGTAACACAGTCATTTTTTGGAATTTTTTCACCAACTTTGCAACATAGGCTTTTTGAGAGGCCATCTCATAAACATCAACACTGTCGTTTCTTTAATCATGCCTGAAAGGTGATTCTATGCAGTGACCGCGAAATCACCTTTCGGGTCCAAATAACGCCATGACAGTGACATAATTCATGAGGAGGGGTCACAATAACCCCATTGGTGCCAAAATTCCCAAAAATAGCCAAGATATGCACCAAAATTGAAAAAACCTATTTATGCCATTATATAGCTTACCAGCATTTCTTCAGTTCGTAGTCGGCTTTGAAGAGTGCAGACGTGTTCCCGGTCCACCGAAGATCATCTTGCAGGGCTCCAGAGGTAAGTATGGGGTGAGGGGAGTGTGGGGAGGTGGGTGTGCAGCAGGTGGATGCGGGTTGGCAGGGAGGCCAAGGACTCACCAAGGGACTGTTTTCTTGTTTTACAGGATTTAAAGAAAAAAAAAAGAAAACGGAGGCTTTTGGTACACTGGGGTGGGCTCCCAGCATGCCACCTAGGTGAGGGTGTGTGTGTATGGGGAAGTGGGAGCACAGAGGGTGGGCTCTGGTTGGCAGGAGGGGGCGAGGGACAAAACAACAGACACTGCTGGCTGCAGGGTTGGGCTCCCAGTGTGCCACCTATGTGTTTGCTGGGGAAGGGGAGCAGGAGGGGACTGGGCACCCCCGCCAGCCATACAGTGTGTGTGTGTGTGTGGGTGGAGCATGAGCATGCTGGGGTGGGCTGCCAGCATTTCAACTGGTTGGTTGTTTTTTTGGGGGGAGCTGCAGCTGATGGGGAATTGTCACCCTGTCAGCCACAAAGTGTGCTGAAGGGGCGATGAGCCGAGGGGAATCACATTCTCTCTGCCTGCCAAGGTGGGCCGGGGAAAACAGGAGGGAGGATATTAACAGAGGGGAGGAAGCGGAGTTGTTTTTTTCAATGCTGAGCTGTGCATGACAGCAGTTCGGCTGATCAGTATGCAAATAGCATACACGCTACCACCGCTGATTGCAACAGACCTTTTCTTTGACATGAAGACCAACACAGCTGAACTGCTGTCATACACAGCTTAGCATGTATTGGTCCAGTAGAGTCACGCCTGCTACACTGAGCACTGGATTCGGATGAGGGTCACACACCTCCAAAAGTTGGACTGTTGCAAGACAGTCCTTGTGCATGCATACAAGCATATGTAATAAGGGCGGTAGTGTGAGCCCTATATAGTCAATGGTGAAGCCATACCTGGAGTACTGTGTCCAGTTCTAGATACTCCATCTCAGAATGGACATAGTCCGGGTGGAGGTACTGTATATAGAAGGGCAACCAAAATGGTGCATGGCCTGCATCAGAAGTCCTATGAGGAAAGACTCAGAGAATTAAATATGTACCTTCTAGAGGATAGAAGGGAAAGGGGAGACACGACAGACCACCTTCCTCCCTTTACTTGATTATGGGGACATAATCTATACTTCCTCAGCAATTACCAGCCTAAACAAACTGAACATCCTCTACTACCGTGCCCTGCACTTCATTACAAACTACCCACACCAAACCCATCACTGTGAGCTGTACGCAGCTGTTGGCTGGACGTCACTTACCATTAGACGCACACTTCATGCTGGCATTTGGACCCTAAAACTTCCCCTGAATAAACTACTGAGTTATTTAATAGCTCTCACCTGTACCTCCCACAGCCGATATTCCCTCAGGAAATCAGATTTTATCCTACTCGACGTACCTAGGACTCGCACCTCCTTTGGTAGACGAGCCATCTCAAGTGCCCTAAAAACTATTTAGAACCAGCTGCAATCTACTCTGAAACTATCCAGTGTAGTCTTAGTGAATTACTTCAAAAGACTAGTGGCCTCAGAAATAAAGGATACCTATAACGGCTTTTAATCTCCTTCTCCATCCTTCTCCACACCCCCTGTGCTTCCTCTTACTACACTGCCATTTTGAATTTGTACTAAGCATTATTATCTTCTGATTGTTGACCTATGTATCTTGTAGGACCTACTCCTCCCTTAATGCATTGTTATGTTATTACCTTTATGTATTGTGTATTTGCTTGTAACTGTGCCCCAGGACCTCCTTGTGAATGAACTTGCTCAATGGAGTTTTTTTTCCTGTAATAAACTTGAACTTGAACTTGAACTCCAAATGTTGTATTTCTTTTCAAGCCAGTTTGTAACAAATCACCAGCTTTTCCTTGAAGAATCCTCACAACTGGATTGTAAAGCTTACTGACAATTGTAAAAGTGCATTAAAGTCTGTGAAACATTTTAGTTACATGGGGGTTCTGAAGGACAGTGATCCATTTCTCCAGATTTGCACTTATTAGCCCACTGCTGAATGTATCTGTTAGAAGCAGTTCCTTTAGCATAATGGAAAGTAGTGGTGGGGCAGAAATGATAACAGGTTTTAAGAATGCTTGGGATAATCATAGAAGGATACTGGTAGTCAGAGGAGGGGTACAAGCTAATACCAACAGAGCATGAAAGAGAACAGTTGGTAGAGGTAATGGGCAGACTAAGTGGGCCAAAGGCCCTTATATGCTGATAAATGCAATGTTTCTATGTTTATTCTGTAGTTTGTTATCTCAGGTCATGGGATGAAATGTCTGTGTGTTTACACAAGTATGTAAAACTGCTACATTGTTTCAATTTCTCAGGGGAACCAGAACAATTTGCAGACTGAACAGTTCCCCGCCTACCACTGTAAAATGTTTTGGGCCTCCAAACCTCTCAATCTGGTTCACAAATGATGAGTGTGAATGGGACCAAGGCTAAGAAGCTGGGGTCGTGCCCAAAAATACATATACTGTATGTAAGCCTAGAGCATCTTACCCAGTTAACAAAAACTAAATAAAATCAACTAAAAGACCATGAAGAGGGTCTAATGAATGTGCTGTATTTATGGACTTGACCAAGGTTACAAATTTTTATTGAATAAGTTGCAAAGATGGACCTTGACCCACGCACCCTGACCTGGGTCACAAGACAGGGTGAGGGAGGTGGACCATTGGCAACTTCAGTTTGCTTTCAGCCCCATGAACAAATTCTACATGTGCTCTTTATTAACCAAAGTTATGCAGCTGTTCCAGCTCCTTGGACACCAGCAGAGGACAGATTTTCAAACCTCATTTGTTGCCTCAAGTCCTGCTTGCATCAGAGATACACCAAACCAGACATATAGAAACAAAAATAAGATTTTCTATCCCTTGCAATAGTTAGATATCCGCTAGACCACATTTCACTGGTCTAGCGATACACCAATGCTTGGTCATCTTGCATGCCTCTAGAAGAAGCTTGTGCCCAATCCTAGCCACCAGCTACTGTAGAGCAGGTCCAGCTGCTGTAACTGCATCCGGTATTAGAAGATCAGGTGCAGGTGTGGCATTTGGACACGGCACACCTGCGGTGTTGTACAGCATGGCCACAAGGATTTTATTTATTTATTTTATTTATTGAAAATATTTCACCAGGAAAGGCACACTGAGCAAAAAGATGCTTGTCTCACGGTGCGACCTGAGGGGAGGGGTAACAATGGAGGAAGGTATACAGTACATACTACAGTTGAAATTAGGAGTAGAGCAATACAGATAATGAACACAGGCACTGCAACTGCTTTTGAAAACCTGGTTCCAGGTCCTTTATCATGACAAAGCACATCTTTCTGAAGTACAGGGTCCTGTGGCAAAGGCATAGCTAGTCTCTCCTGTCACCAAAAAGAAGAGAGATTACCCAGATATAGATATTACCTCCTACAGGTTTCTTGATGTTTATCAACTGCTGTGAACCAGTTGAAGGATGGCCTTAAACCTACTCCTCTGTTTGACATGCTGTTCTAAGAAGCAGTCCATGAAGATCAACAGGAACTGTGTCTTGGCTGTATCATTAGCTCTCCAGAGATCCTCATCTATACCCATGAGATTGAAGTCCTCTGGGATCATCATTGCATGTTTTGGCTATTCTTGTAATTTCCCTAACCAGTGGGGCACCGTGCTCCAATAAGTTGTCTGGGGCCCTGTAGCACCACCCTCTATGTCCTCTAGCTCTGCCCAAACAGACTCTATGACACTGTTTGCCTCTGATGAGTGTCAACCAATGTCTATTCCAGCCTAGTCAATCTACCTCCCACTGCCATGTCCCTCACCCAGTCCACCACTGCAGTGCTCTACTTCTGTGTAACCATCCCAGGCATTACCAATATCTGTCAATAAGCAAATATGCAAGAGGGCATGCAGTCACGAGGGAGAGGTCAGGCAGTAGCATCATAGTAATGCTGTGTAGCTAATTAGGCTGTTCAGCTTCATTCAATGACACTACTACCCTGCCCCCTCATGACTGCACACCCCCTTGCATATTTGCTCATTGACAGAAATCAGTAATGGATGGTTACAGAGGAGCAGAGTATTGCAGCGGTGGGCTGGGAGAGGGACACAGCAGGAGTGGGGCCAACTGAGTAGCCTGGAGCATGGGTGTTGGCAGGCATACTCAGTGTGCTTTGCTGAGTGCAGTAAAATCTGGAAAATCCCGGGGCAACGTGAGCTCAGGCCAGGACAACAAACTCAAACAGAGCCTGATGTGCATGAAGAGCTATTTTTCCACCCTTCTTGGAAGGGTGTGAGTTTGTAAATGATTTCTGGAAATTATGTAGGTGATAAACTTTGAGGCAATGATTGTATGATTGACCCAATTGAGTATCTATGCATGAGTAGTGCTTGTGTGAGTGGACTTCTGTAAAGGCTGGCTACCTTGATGGTTGTACAGAGGCTTCTCACAGTGTAGCCTAAACATTGTAACTAAAAGCCAGCCAACTTCTGTTTGACTGGTAGTGTATGTGTTAGATAAAATAAAATGTTATGAATCTGTTAGGATCACTGGTTTACTATATATTGTTGACTGAAATGAGGGTGGGGCAATATTTTTGTGGTAGGATAGTGCATCTTTTGGTTTGTGTTTTCAGGGGGGCAACTGTTCCATCAACTCTCAAGTATGAGTTTAAAATTCCTGACTATGGGGCCGGCCCGGTGGCGCTGAAGGTTGAGGCGCTGGATGCAACACCTCGCTCCACACCGGCGACCCAAGTTCTGGAACAGACTCAGGACGTTGGTGGGTCGGCCAAGGGGAGAAGGATTGACCACCCAATGGCTTGCTCTCCTTCTCCAGGGTGGGATGGGAAACTTTCCCCACCGCGATACTGCCACCTCCTGGTGAACTCGTGGGAGGATGTTGGTGCGGTTGGAGAAGGCAGCAACACAGGGTTGACATTGGCAGGGGACTGGGGCAGACACACATCTCGGCGTGCGCCTGACCCCTTATTCCCCATTGCATGCCAGCGTCGGGAACAGAACACAGAAACAAACCTTCACCTCTCCTAGGTGATAACTTCTCTCAAGCAGCATACACGCCATCCACCAACCAACAAGGTAGACACAGCTGTGCAAGCCCTCTCCTTGGAAACACTCAGAGGGAAGGTAAGGGGGACCTTTTCTCACCCCGCCCTGGGGGTAATCCAAGCCATCAAGGACCTCAGGGAGTTGAGCTGTGCACTCTAGGGCAGATCTTGTGTCAGGAGGGTAGATGTGTGTGTGGTGCATCGTAGGGGTCCGATTGAGTGGAGAGCTGGGGGCAGTAGAGGCAAGGATAAATAGAAAGTAAAAAAAAAAATTCCTGACTACGCCCCTGGCCTTGAGTAGACACTAGTTGTCACAAGCCCTCCCCCACATCAGTTTATGGAGTCAAGGGGGAAAAAACTATATAAAAGAGAATAATGGACTCATGTTAGGGCGGGGTGAGCTTTGAAAGATAATGTTGGATCCTGGCATAATGCCAGGAGCTGACAATTTTTATCTTTATCTCTGGAACCCAGGCAAAAGTGGGAAATGGGTGAAAAATGATTGGAATGGGCTAGGACGGTGGGCAGAAAATAAGCTCTGGCCCCAGGTGAGGGGATAGGGTTATTTATGAATTTTACTCTACCCCCTCCCACACCCAAGCCAAATACCCGTACATTTGGGGACTCAAATTTTTTCTTCAGCCTGAATATTCAGGAAAAGGAATTCACACAGCTCTAGTACAATAGAAGCATGTCTCCTTCTGCTACTACCACTTTCTAATCAAGCTAAACCTGCATCATTCTGTTTGCTCACTTTTCAGGCTGCAAAATGTTAGACTGTGACTCACTGTGCTTTTTATGTTTCCTTGCACACACAGCACACAAGAAAAATTCTGAGGTGAGTAGAGCATTGCAGAGGTGTGGCAGTGTTTGGCCAATCCAACCAACACTTTCAGGGGCACATCCCTCAGCCACCAATCAACAGGGAAGCTGCCAATGATGGCAGTTTCAGAGCAAGCACCGGACTTGAAAGAAATCTGCCACCCAAATCACGGACGGTTTCATTATTGTAGTGGCAGATCTCTCCCCCCCCTTCCCGGCAACCAGGCACATTCCAGCAATGTGCATTACAGTGTATAATATTGCGCATGGCTGGACTTATGAGCAATTTGCTTGCTCAGTCTGCCTTTTCCGGTGAAATAAATAAATGAGCCTTGCCACAGATTTGCATAATTGGCGGCACCTGACACCCATCACACGCCCCCCAACACTGACATCAGCGTGCCCAATCCCTGTGTCACCCCCCAAAAGCCCAAACATATCTTTTGACAACAACTGGGTGCCCAATCCCTGTGTTGGCATGCCCTCCACTATTGTGGCATACCGGGAGCTCACCCCAGTGTGTCAAAGTAACTGCTGTCTTTTTCCAACACTGGGATGCCCACTCCCAGTATTGGATGCACTCCCACACCCCCTTTTTTCAGCCAACATTGGAGTGCCCAATCCCCATTTTGGCATGACCTCAAGCCCAAACACATCTTTTGCTGACAATGGGGTGCCCAATTCCCATGTCGGCATGCCTCCCCACACTATTGTGGCACACTGGGAGTGCACCCCAGTGTGCCAAAGTAATTATCTTTTTCTGACACCAGTATGCCCGCTCCCAGTGTTGTATACACCCCCCATACCCTCCTTTTTTTCTGCCAACCTAGGATGCCCAATCCCCAAGTCAGCATTGATCCCCCTCTCCACTAGTCTGGCACACTGGGAGCCCACCCCAGTGTGCCGCAATTTATTTTCATAGTATTTCACCAGTAAAAAAGAAAACTGTCCCCTGAGGTCTTTTTTTTTTAACCTATAGAACAAGAAAACGGTTCCTCATCATCCTCACCACCCTTCCCCCATCCTGACCCTCCCTCTGTGCACCCCACCTCCCCGCACCCCTCAAACCCATACTTACCTCCAGAGGTCCGGCGCTGCAATCTTCTGTGGACCAGGAACATGTCTGCACTGTTCAAAAGCCGACTGCAAAATGAAGAAAATAACAGTAAGCCCTATAATGGCAATCAGTGGGGGTTTCAACTTAGGTTGATATCTCAGCCATTTTTGTGAGTCTTGGTCCCAGATCTTTGACACAGGATTTTTGGGACCCTGCCTCATGAAGACTGGAACTGTCATTTTGTTTCTCTGTCCCAAAAGGTGATTTCTCAGTCACTGCACAGAATGACCTTTCTGGACTGATTAATGAAACAACGGTGCCACTGTTCATGAGGTGGGGTCCCAAAAAGTCCATGTTGCAAGTTTGGTGAAAAAACTCCAAAAAATAACTGCATTATGAGCATACATTGTGCAGTTTGTATGCACACTCATAACTTTTCCAATTTTTTTATATTTTCACTCCAAATTTCCAACATTGCCATTTTTTCACACCTCCTTATGAACAGTACAGCTGTCATTTTTTGCCTCTAGCCTGAAATGTGTTTTGGCACCCCTGGCACAGAATGGTACAATCGCTGTGCGAAATCAATTTTTGGGACAGGTTAATAAAATCACAGTGCTGCTGCTCATGAGAGGAGGTCCCTAAAAGGCCATGATGAAAATTTGGTGAGAAAATTCCAAAAAATGGCCATGTTACGAGTGTGCATTACACAATTTCTAAGCATGCTTATAACGTCACCACTTTTTCATATTTTCACTCCAGATTTTCAATATTGCCATTTTTTATGCCTCCTCATGAACAGTACAGATGTCTTTTTCATATCCTGCCCAAAATGTCTTTTCAAACCTGTTGTGCCAAATGGCGCATTTGCTATGCGAAATCACCTTTTGGGATTGCGTAAAGAAATGGTAGTACCATTGTTCATGAGGTGGGGTCCCAAAAAGCCCATGTTGAAAATCTGGAGTGAAAATACCAGCAAATGCCTGGGGCATTAAGGTTTCCAACCTATAGGTCTCGAGCACTGTTTTTAGTGCACTGCAGTGCACATCATCGAAATTATTTTTCGGAGATGTGCCCTCACCATAATAGCGATTGCTGTTTTGCAATCACTATTATGACATGGAACCCTTAATCCAGAATCAGATCCTTTGATCTTACTCCCAGGTTGTTATGATCTGACTGCCGGATCCTTGGTCCAGTCATCAGATCCAGTAGATCATATGGATTCACCCCTTAGAGTGTTACGATCTGACTGTCGGATCCCTGATCCAGCCATCAAATCCAGTGGATCATTCATTTCATGAACGGGTCCACTTGGGATCTGAGGAGACAGGATCCATGATCAGATGCCATTAATATCTGATGGCACCCAACATCCAATGAAAACAGTGGTATCTGCCAGCATCCAGTGCCGGTGGATATGTATCCGAGCAACACAACTACATTGTATACATAAAAGATATCACCACAGTAGATCATATAATTACCACACAGAACATGGTATTTCCATTTAGACTCTGGAACAAAAGCACAGAGAACAATAGGACAGATAGCATTTACAATGAAATGAAAGGCAGTTTTAAGGCAAAACAAGGCAAATCTCAAATACAAACATTAAAATACTGTGGTATTTAAAAAAATAGATAATGGGCTGAAGGGGAATTACACATCTATCCCCATACACAAATGCGATGACCTAAGTGGCTTCCTCATTTGTAAGTTCTTGGTCTTAAGAAATAAAAGTGTTCTCTACTGCAGACCCAATCTGTATTCTGCATATACCCTCACACTGGGTTTGGAACTAAGATCACAGGTTCAAGCCCATTAAACACTAAATGCTCACTGTGTAAAGGAGAGCAAGTCACTTGAGCGCCCGGTCCCCCGGCTTCATGACAAATCACTCTGATCAATGTGCTCCATGACAACTCGTGCCCCACTGTTAACTCTGGCATTAATGAGCCCCCTCCATGACAATTCCCCCTCCCATATAAGTTTAATAAAATAAACTCCAGGGGGAGCAAATCGGGAGCATATTGTGCAGGGAGCCAATTGACACTAGAGTTAATAGTCCAGCACAAGTTGTCGCAGAGCATATTTATTGTAGCGAATTGATGTGTCACCCAGTGGTATACTAATGCTACAGCAACACTAGCACACTGGAACCCCCACACCAAAATCCCCACCGCACCTATATCAGCAGCGACAGGTGTTTCACTTCAATCAACTGTCTGGCGATGGGGATAAATATCTAACTCCACTGTCTGTGTGACATGGAGTTAGATGTCTATAGTAGGGGGTGCGGGGGTGCATCCGCCTGCATGGGGGGGTGCACTGAGTGTCACTGTGTTGCCAGTCACTCTGGGGACATGATGGGGTTGGGGGAGTTGACAGGTTCCTGGCTCAGTAAAGGTAATCGCTGTATTTGTTGTCACACTGGCATCATGGGTCATCACTTGATCTCCCAGCCCACTAAGCTGTGGAAACTGGTAGAAACATGACTCCACTGACAATAAACTGTTACAGCTCAGCTGGACCATCCTGGGTAAATAAGTTGTAAAATAAATAAAGCAAAAATTAATGTACATTTATTGACTCACATACCCGCATAGTCTTCTTAGAGTCCTCATATGGAATACAACCCAGATTACTGAATGAGACATTTGATTGTATTACACGACCTATAAACATAGAAACATAGAAACATAGACTTTGATGGCAGATAAGAACCGCTTGGTTCACTTAGTCTGCCCATTTCCCTACCTAGAGGATAAGCTGCAGATCCTATTTAACTAAAAGCCTATTTCTTCCTACCCCCCCTACAAAAATTGCCTTACGTCTGTCCCATGCATTCTTGAATTCTCCCACAGTTTTAGAACCCACAACCTCCTCAGGAAGGCTGTTCCATGTGTCCACCACCCTCTCTGTGAAAAAATACTTCCTCACATTGCCCCCAAGCCGCCCCCTCCATCTTCAAATTGTGTCCCCTTGTTCTTGCACATCTCTTTTTCTGACAGATGCTACCCTCTTGGACTTTTTTGATTCTACTGAAGTACTTAAATGTTTCTATCATGTCCCCCCTCTCCCTCCTTTCCTCAAGGGTATACATATTAAGCTCCTTTAGTCTCTCCTCATATGGCTTCTCTTGCAGACCCTGCACCATTTTAGTTGCCCTCCTCTGAACTGCCTCCATCCTGTCTATGTCCTTGCGGAGATGGAGTCTCCAGAACTGGACGCAGTACTGCAGATGGGGTCTCAGCAACTGTCTGTACAGGGGGATAACAACTTCCTGTTTTCTGCTGGTGATGCCTCTCCCTATACATTACAGTATCCCCTGCCCTCCCTACCACCTTCTCACATTGCTTGCCAACCTTAAGGTCATCTGATATGATTACCCCCAGGTCCCTTTCCATTTTTATTGTTGGTGTTTCTACCTCCCCCCTCCACTGTATAATCTTCCCCTGGGTTTTTGTTTCCCAGGTGCATTATTTTGCACTTCTTTGCATTGAATCCAAGATGCCATACTTCTGACCATTCCTCCAACCTTGCTAAGTCCCTTCTCATCCTTTCTATGCCTACTTGTGTATCAACTCTGTTGCAGATCTTTGTGTCATCTGCAAAGAGGCATACTTTTCCTTCCAGTTCCTCTGCAATGTAACTTATTAAGACATTAAAAAGGAATGGACCCAGTACTGAACCCTGGGGTACCCCACTAGTAACCCCTCTTTCTTTAGAGTGGACTCCATCTACAATTACCTTCTGTGTCCTTTTGTCCAGCCAATGTTTTACCCAGACTACCACCCTGGGACCCACTCCCAGGCTGGTTAATTTGACTATTAATCTTTTGTGTGGGACTGTGTCAACAGTAAACAGTGTGTAAACAGACTACACATACAATATAGCTTGTAATAGGGGAGAAGTTCCTGAAGATTGGTGGCATGCTACTGTTGTCCCAATTTTTAAGACAGGAAAAAGAGATATGGCAGAAAGTTACAGACCTGTCAGTTTGACAGCTATTCAATGCAAAGCACTGGAAGCATCAGTAAAAGAGAAACTGATGAAGGAAATCAATGAAAAAGAGTTAATGCACTGTTCATAGCATGGTTTTGTGTCTGGCAGATAATGCACGACAAATCTGATTCCCTTCTACAAAAAATATAGTAGTAGTTTAGATTAAAATATCTCGGCAGACATAATTTTTCTTGACTTTTCTAAGGCATTTGACAAGGTACTGCACCTTTAACTAAAAAAGAAGATTGTATGAATGGAGATAGATAATTAAACAATAGCATGGATAAAACAAATTGTTACACAATAGAACTCAGAAAAGGTGGGGGGGAGCTGCGCTCTTGAGGTTTATCTAAGTTGTCATTTCAACTTGAAGTGAGCACAGAGTTGTTTTACTTTAGTGCCCATACATTATCCTCTATGTTTTACCCCAAACAAAGGATTAACACCCCCTCACCTTAACTATATAGTGTGTGTGTGCAGCTGCTCAAACTGGGTTTTAATTCTTTGGATTTTTTGGCACATAGAAAACTAAAGTATATTGGTGTTGTAGTTGGATGGCAGAGTTTTTGTCTATGGGGCACAAAATGATTTGTTCTAGTGTGTTTACATTGGGATAAGGTGCCAGAGTCCTGATGTAACTTTAAAGCCCCTTTTACACAGAGCAGCACTCACACTGTAGCAGTTCCTAACCTCTCGCTCCGCTCCATCTGCATCGCTACCTTGTGCCTCTACACTACAGAGGCTTGCACTCTTCTAATGGTTCTTCCAGATTTTCTTCCATCTTTCCAGCTGCCCAAGAGCCCAAGACTTCCATGTTGAGATGGGGTGAGTGGTTCACTTTACGTATGCTGCCAAAGTTCAACTAAATGTATGCTCAGATACTAGAAAAAAACTGAACTTGGGAAACTAGTTACTTTTCAGAAATGAGGGCTAAAAAGTATTTTAAAAGTGATCGGAAAGTGGAGCAGTAATACTGGCATGTACTAATGCATTTTCATATCCCAAGGGATTGGAATATGCTTAAGCACATGCCAAGTATCATGACTCCACTTTCCGATCACTTTTAAAATACTTTGTATCTCCCATTTCTGAAAAGTAACTAGTTTCCTGAGTTCAGCTTTCTTTCTAGTATCTGAGAATATATTTAGCTGAACTCGGGTAAAATACTGATCCCGTGAGCCTTGGTACTGAATATGGGGAAGTGCAGCCTGGGAAATCAAGGAGTCTCTTAGGAGAGGCTATTCTCCAATTCATGTGAACGCTTTGATAGGATTACACAGCCCTATGGAGTGGCACAAAACCACAAGATGCAACTGTGAACCAAGGAAAAACAGGGAACACCAGGATAGCGAATGCTCCCCTCAGATGCAGTGCTGCTCACTTGTTTTTTTTTTTTAAATATCATCTTTATTATAAATTTCATGTTATAGTCAATTGAATAAAAAGGTTACTTACAGGGATCCATAGGTGCATGGATATATTAAGATTTAATTCATGTGCAAAACCACAATGGTGAGGCTAAAGTCTGTTGCTATCGGTTAGCCAGTCCAGTTCTGTTCTTCACAGGCTAGCTTTGTCCATCTTCTTCTTCCCAGGGTACTGGTTTTTCCTAAAGGTCAGACTGGGTTACCTAAATACCACTGATTTCTAAATTCCATCTGGTCTGCCCAAGGTACTTGTTTGTGTAACAACCTTTGCACCAAAGTCAGGGCTGCCGTGACAGGCCCACTCGGAATTCACATTCACCGCCATTCTGACCAGGAGAGGGGATAACCAGTGGGGGGGAGCCTCTAATTGGGCTAAGGGTAGCTTAGGTAAGGGGGACTAGGGGCTAGGGGAGTAAGGGTAATTCTAAGGAACAAAGATTTTATCTTTCATCATGTAATACAAAAGCCACCTAGTCCATCTGGAGCTGCACCTCTCCACCTCACCATTCAGACTATGTGTTATTTTTTCCATTTGGTATATTTGTTTTGTAATGGACCACCAGTCTTGCACAGTGGGGCCCCCTGGGGTAAGCCATAGTTTAATAATGGCCTTTTTACTGGCAGTCAAGAGAATAGCCAAGCGGTACCGGGTGTCTGAGTCTCTAAAGTCCCTAGGGAACTGTAACAGGATGAACATCTGCTTAGTTAATTGTAGGGGTTTACCAAATAGTTCTTGGAGCTCAGTCTGAAGGGAGTAAAAGAATGACTCCAGCTTGGGACATGTATACATAACATGTGTGTGGTGGGCCATACTTTCCCCGCAGTTATGCCAGCAAAATGTTTGTTGATCTGGAGCATAATGACTGGTGATCACAGGAGTTTTGAAAAATCAAGCAAGATTCTTCCATGCAAACTCCCGCCATTGATGTGAGCTAGTAGTTCTAGTTGCTTGTTGGCAGGCCAGCTCCTACTGCACCATGCTCACAGGGGAGTCGAGTTCATCTTGCCACCGTTGATGAATGCCCTCAGTGAGAATGTCTGAGTGTGTCAGTAATGCCTGATATAGGGTGGACACCAGGTGACCCTGGTTCAGGGTGGCAAAGAGAGCCATAAATTTAGCCACCAGTGGTCGGTGTTGTGCTGAGTTTCTCACCATTATTGGCAGGGATTCGAAGTAGTGCCTTAATTGTAGATATCTGTAGTGGTGTTTATCAATTTAAGTCTTTGTTGGGTAGTCCAGAAGAACCATAGCCCACCCTTGGTGGTGATCTGAGCTATATATACTAGGCCATACCTGCCCCACTGCTGAAAGGCATGATCCTTTACATAAGGGGGGAAGCCGGGGAGTGTGGCTATTGGACTTACTAGGGGTGTAAATGGGGCTAAAAAGAGTTACCTCTTAACTTGGTGCCAAACCTTCGAACGGTGTTGTAGTCTTGGTGGCAGGTGGGGGTAGGGAGGAAGGGAGAGGGTTGTTTTTATGATACAACAGGCAATAGTAATCTGCACTGGGGATTAGTGCCTGCTGAATCTCCACCCAGTGTGTGTCTTGTGTGGGTGATTGTCTAGAAACTATATGTGTTAAGTGGGCTGCTTGGTAATATCGATAGAGGTCTAGAAGGGCAAACCCTCCTTGTGACCTCGGGAGAGTTAGGAGTTTTAGCCAGACTCTCGGTCTTCGACCTGACCATATGAACTGTGAGATTGCTTTATTCCAGTCTTGAAATGTGGATCGGGGCAGGCTGATTGGGATGTTATTAAATAGTATAGGGCTCTGGGCAGGGTAACCATTCGGATTAAGTCTATCTTCCTCGAGAGACTGAGGGGTAGCATGCTCCAATTGGGAAGATCCACCTTTAGAAGTGCAGTGAAGGGGGCGTAATTCTGCCTGTAGGCATCAGCAAGGGTTCAGGTAAGATGTATCCCCAGGTATTTTAACTTTTCCAAGTTCCATCTGCAGGGGAACCGTTTCTGGGTAACTGGAGAGGGGGAGTATTGGAAGGTCAACATTTCAGTCTTCGAGATGTTAATTTTATATCCTGAAACCTGGCCAAAGGAATCCAGTAACTCCTTGGCTTTTGGGACTGAAGTTTCGAGATCTTAAAGATATAAGAGGACACCATACACATATAATGCCGTCCGGTGTTCCTCCACATCAGTCTCAATGCCACGAAGGTTGTCTGTCTGCCAGCTGAATTGTGCCAGGGACTCCATAAATAGGGCACAGAGGAGTGGGGATAGTGGTCACCCCTGCCTGGTCTCTCTGTGTAAAGGGAAACATTGTGCATGATGTCCCAAGACCTTAACCCACGCTCGGGGGCCGGAGTAGACAGTCTTAATTACTTGGACCAGAGTCCGAGGTATCCCTGCCTTATCCAGCACCGAGTATAAATATGGCCATAGTACCCTGTCAAAGGCCTTTTCTGCATCCAGGCTGACCAGGACAGCTGGGGTGTTATTGGTCTGCATCTTGTGTATTATGTGATATGTCCGTTTAATGTTATCGGTGGTTGTCTGTCCACTGACAAAGCCTGTTTGGTCTTTATGTATTATTTGGGGGAGAACAAGTTCAAGTCTCCAGGCTAAATGCTCATGAACAATTTATAATCCGTATTTAGCACTGATATTGGCCGATATGATTCACAGAGTTGGGGGTTCTTGCCCTGTTTGGGAATAACTGAGATAGTGGTGTATGACCAGGTAAGCGGAGGGGACTCCCTTTCTAGAACCTAGTTGAAGGCCTTGAGGAGGACTGGAGTAGTCTCCTCTTTTGTAACTTTGTAAAACCCAGCCCCATAACCGTCCGGGTCTGGGGCCTTCATGGTCTTGGAGTGTGCTATAGCCGCTGACAGCTCTAACAGTGAAATTGGCCAGATCAGCTGATTCAGTTTGTCGGCACTTATGCTGGGGAGGTTCAGAGGTTGCAGGAAATGTTTTTTGTCCTCGGTGGACACTGAGTGTTCTGGGGTATAAAGGGTAGAGTAATATGTAGTCAGGGCGTCTGCTATATCTGTCAGTTTGTTTAGGAGTCTACCATCTGAGGGGTGGTGAATAGTGGCAATCGTGGCCACTTTTTTCTGCCTCCTGATTTGATATGCTAAAAGTCTAGTGGCTCGAGGGCCCACCTCATAATATCACTGTTGAAGGAACATCAACGCTATTTCCATCTGTTGCAGGGCTAGCTTATCTAAATCTAATTTAATTTGTTTCAGCTGTGGGAGAACAGCGCTATCCCCTTGTTTGTGCACAGTTTGTAGGAAATGAAGTGTTTCTTCTAATGCCATTTTGCGTTCCTGGCAGGCCCTAGCCTGGGCTGAAGTATATTTTATAAGCTGGCCTCATAGCACTGTTTTTACAGTGTCCCAGAGAATAACATGGGGAGACCTCCGGTAGGGAATTTTCCATGATTATCTCTGGAATTTTGTCTGTGAGAAAGCTTCTAAATTATTTAGATTTTAAGTAATAGGGATTTAGGTGTCATTGTGGTTTCTTTTGCTGTATACCTAGCTTCCAAGATGTTATTGTGGGGGCATGATCTGAAAATGTTATGTCTCCCAATTGGGAGTCTTCTATGCTACTTAAATATTCTGTCTACGTGTAGCAGTGGTCGATTCATGAGTACGTGCAGTAAACAGCAGAGCAGTGTGTGTAGTTTCTAATGCGGGGGTGCAGGTATCACCAGGTGTCTGTCCAGCCAACATCAGCCAGAAACCTGCCAAAAAACTTCCGTACGGGTGTTTTTCTTGGTATCTTAAGGTTGGAAGAATCCAATTCTGGGTTAGGTAAAATCTTAAAATCCCTGGCTAACATTAAGATACCCTTAGTAAATTGTAATATTTTATCAAGTAAGTTGCGTATGTCCAGTACCAAAGAGCCGGGGTGGGGGGGAATAAGCATTAGCTAGGGTAACATCTGTACCTCCTGTTGATCCCTGTAGAAACACTAGTCTGCCTTTGGGGTCCATTTATTTAGTCCGTACTTGCAGTGGGGTGTGTTGTGGAACTATAATTGCCACCCCTGCCTCCTCCCCTACCTGTAAGTGGAGCTGTAGATCTCACCCCTTGAGAGCTTTCCTAGTTTGGAGTGCTCTTCCTTATTTAAATGGGTCTCCTGCAGATAAATAAGATCCACCTTACTTTTTCTTAAATAGACAAGCACCCTTGACCTCTTGATGGGGAGGTGAGTCCATTGACATTTAGTGGCAGTAGCTTCAATGGGGTCTCCTCCATTGTGAGTTTAGAGGGTTGGGTGTGATAAGGGAGCATTGCGGTAGTGATTCTGGGGGGCATCCCACTGCGGGTCTCTCTAACTTCTTACATATATAGCAGTTTAAACACAATCGACTGTTATATTGTACTTGTTGGTTGTAACTGTTAACATTACCTAGTCTTAAACAAGGGGAACATGTAACATGTATCATCAACCTAATGCCTTTCAGCTGGCATGCTAAGTTAAACTTTAAGTAACTAACTACATAAATCATGTGCCAAACCAATAGGTAGGTCCGAGGCCAATGCGCCAACAGGGCGATAAAGAAATCGGCCATTAACTGGGTACTTCCACTACAGGGATCTTCTCCAAGTCCCTGGTGTGAGGAATCCTCACTTGGGGCTAGCTCTCAGTACTGAGAGTCCTTTTGGCACTTATAGCACTAGAAATGGGTGTGGGGATAAGGGGTTGGTTTGCCATGTTCCCACCGCGCTGCCTGTGCATACTGTGGGGTAGTGTGTGAGCAAGGGGAAAAATTGGATGTGCTTCCCTGTATGGGCGAGCACTGAGATTCCCGTTTTCAGTGGTGCTCCCCTGTTTAGCTCCAGTTTGAGAGTAAAGGGCAGCAGAAAAGTCCCAATGTGCTAACATCTTAGGGACCCCTACAGGTCTCTCTCATGAAATCCTGTGGCAGCAGCTCCTGTGGGTCATTTCAGGTCAGAGCTCGCTGCATGCTCTATAGGGACCAACCAATCCCATCCCGAACCAGGACTCAAGTAGTGAATATAAGGGGTGGGGGGGTGGAATGAGCCCACCCCCATCCAGATATAGGCCCAGTTGCTTTTAATCACTTTGGGGGCCAGGAGGGCATAAGTACATCCGCTCCAGTATGCGCCCCTACCGTATCACAGGGTCGCCCTCCTGCCCCATCCATCCCATATTTTCAGAAAAGGGGGGGGAAGGCCAGGTAACCACCACGGTGACCACTTCCGGCAGTCAAACCAGTTTTCTCGAATCCAATCATCATCGGGACCACCCCTGAAGTCCCACCTCCCATTACAACCCCCAGCATCCCAGCGTCACTGGCTCCAAAAGCACCATCCTTGTTCCCAGTGCCCCCACCCTTGCACAGATCCCATGACCCAAACCTCCCTGTATTTAATTTACCATTTTAAGATCTGACAGGCAACAGGGTGGCTCAAATAATTGGTCAGTCCATCACCAGGAAGCTAAACAGATTGTGGCCTCAAGGGAAGGTACAGCCTTAAAGCAGCTGCTCTCTGAGCCAACCCATGAGGACTATTATACACCTGCAGGCAGCTGCCAATTAGTAAACTCGAGGGGGAAGAGCCCTGCAGATCTGGGATAAATTTAAAAATACCTTACTCCCTTCTCTGCCAAGCCTCCTTCCTCCAGCTCTTGTTAGTGGGTTATCTGAAAAACAAAAGGAGAGAATAGAGGGGTCTCCCTCATACCGAGGGATACATTGTGTTACTGTCAGTTTGAGTACATGACACACGAGGAAGGAGAAAGGCTAGAATCACATCCGTGACCTAGGGTTAATTTACACAGTAGGAGATATTAGCAAGGATTATTCAGCAAATGTTAAAATAGTAATTAGTAAACTGTGACTTATCTGAGCATTAGTAGTGAAGAGCACAAGACACTGAGAGCTCAGTAGTTGAGAGTTCTGTAGTTCAAGTATTGTCCAAAGCAGTTCCAACTAGTTATTTCAGCTGAGGGATTCAAAGTGTATGCTTCCGATGAGACAGGCCCTCTTCCTGGGCTAAAGAGATCCAATGAGCGCTAGCACGGTCTTTTCCTCAGTACAGCGTCTCTCCTGAAGGCTGAACTCGGGAAGTGGGGGTACGACTCTGATTGTGGAATGAGTCTGTGATTTTTTGAATGATCTCTGCACCTCAGCATCTCCTGGGTTCTTGCTGCCCTAGGTGCCATACCTGCCATCAGAGCTTTGCAGATAGTGTGCCCCTGGGAGGCACACCCAGATTCTTCTGCACTTCGATGCCTTGGTTCTTCAGGTCCTCTAACGCCTCTTCCACAGAGCTGAAGGTAAGCTGCCCTTCCTTAAAGAACACCATGAGTCAGGCTGGATAGGGGGTTCAGAAATGCAGACCTGCCTTTTTAAGGCCCTCAGGATAGCAATATAGGCCTTCTGTCAGGCCATCACCTCCGGGGCATAGTCATTCTCAAAGTACAGCCTGTGTGACTTGTAATTTACCTGCCCTTGTTTGCAGGCCAAGTGGAGCACTAGTTTTTTTTCTTGGAACCTCAGAAAGCAAGCTAGGATGGTATGAGGCCTGGCTTTGGGGGCTGGTCTGGGGCCCAGAGTATGGTGTACCCACTCAAACTCAAGGGTTACTTCAGCTGGCAGGGTGACAGTTTCTCTGATCAGGTGACAAATAAACTGCAGTATATCCGTATCCTCCTCCCCCTCCGGCATCCCCTAGATCCTAATATTGTTTTGCTGATTCCTGCTCTCCGCGCCCTCAGCCCTCTCCTGTAGCTGCTAGAGTCCCTGGTGTAGCTGTACTATGGCTGTCTCGGAGTGGTCGACCCTCTTGCCTACCTCCGATGCCTGATTCTCCAGGGATTCTTGCTGTTTCCCCAGCTTGCTGATGTCGGTTCTTAGGGCTGTAGTGGTGGATCAGAACTCTTTCCAAAAGTCATGGAGCTCCATGAGCATCAGGATCATTTGCCGTTGGAGCGTAGATAGTGGCGGTTGGCTGGTCCCGGCGCGACTTCGCCTCCAGGAGGATGAGGCCTGTGAGCCCTCACTACCAGAGTCTGAGAATCCATCATCATCTATTGCAACAGGGTGTTCTGTAGTGCTTTTGTCCCCTAGCTTAGGCATTATTACACTTCCAGTGAAGCTTTTTAAGTTTTTTGACATTATTGAAGGGTGTAATTTGGAGGTTGTTGCAGGCCACGGTGGGAGCTTCCTGAGTTAGGTAGCTATCATGAACATGACGTCACCAGACGTTCTCGCTGCTTGCTTGTTGATGACAACAAAGGTAATGTTCCAGTTGCTCTACACTGCTCAATGAGGTGAAAAGTCCACCATGAAAATGGGGCTTAAGTTGCTGCTTGAAGTCAAGTGTGTCATCAGAGATGTTACTTAGAGGAGAAGCTACATCCCTGAGATCTTCCTGTCTTTGCAAGTGGTGGAGCAATGCACAGAAATAAATGGGATGGTTTTCTAAATATCTTCCAGTCCAGACAGGGACAGAAAGTACCACATGCATCATGTTCTGAGTGACAATTCATAAAAGTTCTGCAATGCCGCAGTCAAATGTGTTTCCAGTTAAAAATTCTTGCTTAAAGAAAAAAAAATATCAGATGGCAAATGTTTTAGGTAATCTGTATTACTGGGTGGAATTAATGCTCCTGGCTGCATTATTTTCTTTTCCTAAATAGTCATGGGCATTTAGATATACACTATAGCAGCTTATATCAGGGGTGTAGCTACAAGGGTGCAGGGAGTGCAGTGGCAACCGGGCCCATGAGATTTGAGGGGCCCAAATCATAATTTTGATGTTTATTTCAAAGTAGGGAGTGACCCTGTAACATCGCCTTGCACCCAGGCCCTCTGGGAATTTGCTACGCTACTGGCTTATATGTGAGATTTTGAAAGCTACCCGGTTTTACTCATTCCTGGGATGCCAGAGCACTATGTGAACCTTAGCATGAGAAGCTGTAGAAATATGGGAATTTAGATACACTATAGCAGCTTATATGTGAGGCTTTCACAGCTTCCCTGTCTAACTTATTCCTGGGATGCTGGAGTGCACATGAATCTTAGCATGAAAAATTGTAGGAATAGAACAGATTCTGAGTATTCCCCTCTTCTCCTTCTGGCATGCATGTAAGGTCATCAGCTGGGAAAATTCCAGGTTTTGAATGTGGAATTAAATGGGTTCTATTGCTATAGTTTCCCTGTGGCTATATATATTTACTGATATTGTTAAATTCCAGAGGCAGCTTGCCGCAGTGCTGCAGGAAGCCAATTTGTTTCGGAATCTGTGCTGCAGACACACACCAGGAACTTAAGAGTAAAATCCGAGTACTGACACTGTAGTGTAGCATGAGGGGGATGCTGCACTCCTTAGGAGATGTCTTTCAGATGAGATGTTAAACTGAGGTCCTGTCTGCCTGTTCTGGTGGTTGTTGAGGTGGACATAAAGATTCCATGGCACTTCTCAAAATGAGTTGGGAAATTTTCCCAGTGTACTGGCCAAATTCCCTCCCCCCACCCCTCCATTTACAAAAATTCCACCAACAGCTTAATCTGGTTCAACATGTCAATTTGCCCTCTTTAATCCCTCCCTGGGACGAGGCAGAAAAAAGGCAGAACTGCCTAGCCCACTTTTCTCAGTCAACAAAAACAAAATACATGAATAAATAAGCAGAACATCTCAGGGATTGTGATAGTGATGGTGTTGGCTAGTTTGTGCTACGGCATCTGAGTGAGCAAAGCCAAGCAGCATCCCTAGTCAGGTAAGAGTTGCCTCCCATCCTGTCCCCCCGCTCCCCTTACGTAAGCTCTCTCCCCCAAGTACACATTATTCAGTCAGCTGTAAAATAGGCCATGTACAGGGACAATCTCTAATATGCACTGAGCAGTGTGGATGCTAAAATGGAGGAGGCCCTGAGGTCAATACCAGGTCTTACAGTTGGTAGCATGCAGGCACCACCTGACAGTCAGTAAACAAAGGAGGGACAAAAACTTAAAAATGTGCCTAATGGCTACTAATGTGCTCATGTGTTTATTACATTCCACAGCAAAATATTCCATAACACACCCACTAACTTTAGACAAGGAATGCACAATCACACCCACATATACAATGGAAAATTGTAAAAATGGGCTGACTTCAATTAAGTATCCTGTCTAAGAATGGCTGGAATGTGAAGCCTTGTAATGACAGCAACCTTTTCCCACAGCTAAAGTCTTGGGGTATCAAGTTCATGTGAAAACATCCCAACAGTAAAGAAAGGAGGGACCTTCCTATTACCTCTGCCCTGGGAGCATGGAGTCAGATGAAAGGTATGCACTAGGTGGCTGAACAAAGGTACAGTAATCCACTCTCCATCATGTGTAAAAAAAAAAAGCAGTGCAAATTCAGCAAAACAAGAGTTCCTGGCGTCACAATGGTATCACTAACTGGTGTTTTGCACCAGAATCTTTGGCACTTCCTCTGAGCTGCCAGTGCCCCTCTCACAGGTATTTAAACACTAGCTGCTCGGTGGTATCATGGTATTAATGCTCTCGCAGCTGTGATCCATAGTAAAGACTTTTATTTTAAAGAATTACAAATGTTATTCACTATGTTGCTGCATCAGCCACTCTTTAGTGTGGTAGACTTAGTTGATCAGCGACATATTCAGGAGTATATTAGCTAGGGGTGTGTGAATACCTTAGACTACTTGGCCAAATATTTGGATTGGGGTCCCCAAATATTTGAAATTTGGTATTTGTTATTCATGTTCCTGTGGGGAAAAAAGTAAAAAACTGCCCCATCCTCCTCCCCAGCCCAACTGTTCAAATATACACAACCCCAGCACCTACAATTTAATGTTTAAAAACCTGTCCCATGATGGGCAACTGGCATAACCCACCCAATGCCATGGCCATCTGTTGTCTCTTGACTGGTCTTCCTCAGGCTGGCAACATGGTTATGATTTTAATGCAAAAACAGCACTTCTCTAATAAAAACAAGGTTACCAGAATGAGCTTTGAATGAGTTTTAAAAGTTCCAGACCTTAAAGTTTTAATGCAGATTTTGATGGTTGGTACCTGGAAGTCATGCTGTTAGAAAGTTTCCAATACTTTTTACTGTTGTTTTTGGGCATAAGTCTACTGTACACGATTGTGAGCTTGGTCCTGACTGGCAGAATGGAGCTAGTGTGGCCCTGTCTTGAAGACGTGGCCGGAACACACAACAGTCCATGCACATCGGGCAGTGGTTTGTCTAGCTTCTGGGGTCCTGCCAAATTGGACTGTCTGCTGGGGAATGTGAGCTACCAGGTCCAATCCTCTGCTGAGAGCACTCATGCTAGAAGGCACAGTGCTTGAGAACACACCTCTCACCTCATGTGAGTGCCAAGCTGGTTGCATAGCAATGGTTGCTTGAGGGTGCTTTTTCAATGCAGGGAAGGATAAGGATGGTTAGAAATAGATCTGTTTTTGCTTGTTAAACAACAGCATATGAAGCAGGAATGATAAAAAAAAAGCTTGTAAGTGTCATTCCAAACCATGCCACATGGCGATCGAGCAACCCCCTCCCACTCTCAACTCCTGCACTAGGAGGCAACATCTAGCACAGGTAGTGCCTTATGCATTGTTGCAGTCTGGTAAACCATGGCAGGTAGCAGGGATGATTTCTAGTTTGAGATGGCTTGGTATACTAATCTGCATGTAATTTTGTTTGGGCCCTAATTTCCTGAATAGACTAATAGTGCCACTATGGTATACCATCAGAACGATGACTGAAGTTTGTCACCGCAATTAGGGTGTTTTGTTTTTCACCATCTCCCTAAAATTTGGAACACCCTTCCACAAGAAATTCGCCACTCATTCTCCTCTAACTCCCTCTCCTCTGCCCTTCTAAATGTCTTCTCCCCAAACTGTACCTGTCTTAAGCCTCCCTCATATCTCTCTCTCTCTCCTTCTTTTGCTGTCCACCCCCAAGCAGGGTCAAATTTTGATGCTAACTTACTGCACTTATGTACAGTACATAGAAATTGTACTTTTTTAATCTGCTTTTTTATTTTAGTTTTTTGGTAACCAGGTAAGGCCCACTAGGCACAAGTGCCTGTTTTCAGGGGCAACCTGGGAGCACTGGGCAGTTAAGTGACTTGATCAGAGTCACACAGTATACAAGTGGAGGTTGTGAGAATCAAACTCAGGTCTGGTCTGCTGGATGTATCAAGCTAGTTCACACCTCGATACATGTCCTAATAATTTTGGCAATCAGATGTATTTAATTTGCTGTATCCCTTCCATGTGTGTACTGTGTATTTGTTTACCTGTATGTCTAGCACTTGCTGTATTATGTATTGCATACTGTTGCAACTGTTATGTGTTTTACTACTATGTATCCTCCCAGTCCCCCCCCCATCTCACCAGGAGATAAGCAACTTGTTGTTCAGTGTGCCTTCCTGATGAAACATTTCAATAAATAAAACACGGTGCTAAATAAGCAGTGTATACATGTGCATCCAATTCAAAAGGCGTATGTAGATTTAACCACATGTCACTGTCTCTAATACTCTGCATGACTCATCTGCCCTGTAATTTGTTCCTTAACGTTGTTGCCTCACCACCCACCTACTGTAAATGGGATTCTGTTCCAGATGTCTAACATGATAACCAAAGTAATTAATTAAAACACAGAATACAAACCTATTTACATATTAGAAATACATAAACTTGCATGACATTTGCTGACTCTTATTTCAAAGCCATGTTTTACTACAGGATGTTCACAGGTTAAAATGTATTGTTACACCCTGGGAACAGAATAATTTCCAGAATGTTGGCCTATGGAGGAGAGCAGATGTGATCCCACTATGCAAATGTGGGAATCGGGATAAGGCAAGAAACTACTGAGCTGTAAGCTCGACTTCAGTGGTGGGCATGGAAACTCTATTTAAAAAAAGGATTGGGGAATACCATAACACCAGTGGATTGCAGGATCCAAGGCAGCATGGGTTCACGGGATAGATCTTGCCAAACAAACCTGATAGAGGTGTTTGACTGTGTTTCCTGGGAAGTAGATTATGGAGGAGTGGTAAATGTGGCCTACCTGGATATCAGTAAGGTCTTTGACACTGCTCCACACAGAAGACTGATAAACAAGCTAGGCAGCATGGGAGTGGGTCCAAAGATAGTAAAATGGGTACAAAGTTGACTAAGTAACGGAACTCAGAGGGTGGTGGTAAATAGAGTTCACTCAGAGGAAGGTAAGGTAACCAGCAGGATGCCACATGTGTCAATACTGCGATCAGTCCTCTTCAATGTTTTTGTTAGCAACATTGCAGAGGGGCTGGAAGCAAACGTATGCCTGTTTACGGATGACACAAAAATCTGCAAGAGTGAACATACCAGGGTGGGTGGAGAAAATGAAGGAAGATCCAAAAATACTGGAAGACTGGTCAAGGGTTTGGCACCTTGGCTTCAATATCAAAAAATGTAAAATTACGCACATGGAGCACAGAGACTCAAGGGCAATGCATCACTTGGGGGAAGCTGTTAACAACAACAAAACAGGAAAGAAATCTGGGGGTCATCATATCTGATTACCTGAAGGCAGCAAAGCAGTGTGATAAGATAGTAGGAAAGGCCAGTAGGATGCTGGGGTGCATAGGATGGCGTATCACCAGCAGAAAAAGGGAGGTAGTGTTAGCTCTATATAGTCAATGGTGAAGCCACACCTGGAGTACTGTGTCCAGTTCTAGAGACCCCATCTCAGGAAGGACATAGACCAGTGGAGGCAGAACAGAGAAGGGCAACCAAAATGGTGCGTGGCCTGCATCAGAAGGCCTATAAGGAAAGACTTAGGGAATTAAATATGTACTCTCTAGAGGATAGAAGAGAAAGGGAGACATAATAGAAACATTCATATGATGATACTGTTGATTTTTATGATTTATGTTTGTTGATGTTTGATTTCTGATTTTAAATTTGTAAGGCACCTTGGTATTTGAAAGGCACATATAAATAAAGTTTGTTATTATTATTACTAAGGGCATCAATAAGGTACAGGAGTGTGGCATATTACACAGGAAGAGATGATCAAGGATGAGGGGTATGATATGAAGCTGGAAGGGGGAGATTTAGAGGGCTTGTGAGGAAATATTTCATCATGGAAAGGGTGGTACATGCCTGGAAAAGCCTTCCAACAGAGGTGGTGAGTACTGAAATGGTAACAGGTTTCAAACATGCATGAGACAGACACAGGGAGAACTTAATAACAGGGCTGGGGGGGTAAGGTCAGAGATCGGTTAAGGTCTATGGTAGCATAGTACGTAGGGACTTTAGGGTATACTTGGTGGGCCAAGAGGTCCTTTTCCACCAACAGCGTCCATGCTTCTGTGTTTCTATGGAACTTCCCATAGTGATGCTGCTGCACATCCTTAACACACTGGTGGCATTCAGTGTCCCTAGCCACCTCATATGTGTGCACAGAGCACTGCAGAATAAGGCAGCAGTGGTATAGGACAGAGACTTCTAGGGAACTGGGCATTCGAACTGAAAGTCCAGTAAAGCCACACAGTTGATTCCCTGCTCACTGGCAGCAGTGGATTATTGGATATAACAATATGTTGCTGGGATTGGCAGATCCCCACAGATGACACAATTATTATTTAAAACATGGACCAATAACCTGCCCTATATTTCCCCACCCACCATGAGAAAATGGTTGGCAGGGTACAGGCTGGATTCCTCTGGTGGGGTGCTCCTTACACAGGAAAATGCCATGCCGGAGGGTGAGCAGTGTTTACTGCAGGGGTGCCATAACTTTGCCCCTCCAGCTGCCAACAGCCGTGAATAAGGGTGCAGACAGAGAGCAGGACAGGGGAAAATGGAAAAATAGACAAGGGCAATAAGATAACAGCAGGGATTGGGTAAAAAAGGATAAAGCCAACATTAAATGGAGGGCAATGAGTACCAATGCCTGTAGTCTGGGAAACAAACTTCCAGAGCTAGTAGCCCTGATGGAAGAGGAACACTTGGATATTGTGGCAGTCACAGAAACATGGTACATGGAGAACCATGACTGGGATGTCAACATACCAGGATACACAATCTACAGAAGGGAATGGGAGGGTAAAAGAGGAGGTGGAGTAGCTCTCTACATAAGGGAAGGGATCAAAGCTACAGAATTAAAAAGTAAAGAGGCACTCTGGGTCACCTTGGAGTCAGGGAATGGCATCACAATCTGCATAGGGGTTGTATACAGACCCCTGTCTCAAGGGGAGGAAATGGACAAGAAAATGATAGAAGGCATTCTCAAAATGGCTGAAAAAGGGGAAATACTGTTGATGGGGGACCTGAATATGCCAGATGTTAACTGGACAACATGGACTGCAGCCACATCCAAGAGCAGGGTCATTCTCGATGCCCTACAGGGGGCATGCCTTAGACAGCTAATGGTGGAACCCACTTGGGAGGGAGCAATATTAGACCTGGTACTCTCAAATGGAGAGTGGATCACAAATTTAGAAGTCAGTAGACATCTGGGAACAAGCGACCACGCCACAGTGTGCTTCACAATAAACACAAACATGGAGACAAGCCATACAAAGACAAGGATACTGGACTTTAGAAGGGCTGACTTTGGCATAATGGGTGAACACCTGAGGAATGCATTGGCAAATGGCCAGAAAGGAGGGATGGAAGAACAATGGAGAAAAATCAAAACTGCCATCATGGAGGCAACAAGCCTTTGTGTGAAACAAATAAAGAAAACAAAGCAGAATACAAAAACACTATGGTTCTCAAAAGAGGTGTCAGGGAAGGTTAAGGAGAAAAAGGCTGCATTCAAAATGTATAAGGAATCACAAAAGGAGCACGGCAGGGAACTGTATCAATTAAAGCAGAAAGAAGTGGGGAAGGCAGTCAGAAAAGCAAAGGCCCAAACCGAGGAAAAGATAGCCAACTCAGTTAAGAAGGGGGATAAAAAATGTTTATAGGTACATTAGGGAGCATAGAAAGGTTAAGGAAGGGATAGAGAAGATTAATAAAGGAGAGGGGAGGTGGGCAGAGGGAGATAGTGAAAAGGCAGAGATACTGAATGAATACTTTTGCTCAGTATTCACAAAAGAAGAAGAGGAGGAGTTACCTAAACCAAACAATAGAAGCACTCTGGGTAGTGGGGTTGACGCCAGCCCATTTACAGAAGAAAGAGTCCTGAAAGAACTCCTAAAATTCAAGGTGGACAAAGCAATGAGGCCTGACAGGATTCACCCTAGAATCCTAAAAGAGCTAAGGGAGGACCTAGTGACACCACTACCACACTTTTTAACAAATCATGGGAAGATGGAGTGGTACCTGAGGACTGGAGGAGGGCAGATGTGAGTTCCCTTCACAAAAGTGGGAGCAAGGCAGAAGCAGGAAACTACAGACCTGTTAGTTTGACCTCAGCGGTGGGGAAAATGATGGAATCACTTCTGAAAGAAATAATTGTTCAGTACCTAGAGGCCAGCAGGACACAGGACCCAAAGCAGCATGGATTCACAGCAGGAAGTTCA
Organism: Neoceratodus forsteri; assembly: GCA_016271365.2. NCBI lineage: Eukaryota > Metazoa > Chordata > Ceratodontiformes > Ceratodontidae > Neoceratodus > Neoceratodus forsteri. Next base: position 648,361,136 of record CM057450.1, on the reverse strand, counting down.
TGTCAGACGAATCTCATCAATTTCTTTGACTGGGTGACAAAAGTAATAGACCAGGGAGGGGCTGTGGATATGGCCTACCTAGACTTTAGCAAGGCATTTGACATAGTCCCACACAAAAGATTAATAATCAAGTTAGCCAGCCTGGGAGTGGATCCCAGGGTGTAGCCTGGGTAGCAAACTGGCTGCACAACAGGACACAGAAGGTGATAGCAAATGGAACACATTCTGAAGAAAGGGGATTACTATGGAGTACCTCAGGGCTCAGTACTGGGTCCAGTCCTCTTTAACGCCTTTATAGGTGACATTGCAGAGGGTCTGGAAGGAAAGGTATGCCTCTTGCAGATGACACAAAGATCTGTAACAGAGTTGATACACAAGGGGGTAGAAAGGATGAGAAGGACTTGGCAAGGTTGGAGGAATGGTCAGACATATGGCAACTTAGATTCAATGCAAAAGAAGTGCAAAGCAATGCACCTGGGAAATAAAAATCCAGAAGAGTACACAATAGCAGGGGAGGTACTAACAACAACAATAATGGAAAGGGATCTGGGTGTAGTTATATCAGATGACCTAAAGGTGGGTAAGCAATGTGAGAAGTCGGTAAGGAGAGCCAGGGGGATACTGGGATGCATAGAGAGGGACATCACAAGCAGAAAAAGGGAAGTGGTTATCCCTCGGTACAGACTGTTGGTGAGACCCCCTCTGGAGTACTGTGTGCAGTTTTGGAGACCCCATCTATGCAAGGACATAGACAGGATGGAAGCAGTCCAGAGAAGGGCAACTAAAATGGTGCAGGGTCTACATCAGAAACCATATGAAGAGACTGAGAGAGCTTAATATGTATACCCTTGATGAAAGGAGAGACAGGGGGGACATGATAGAAACTTTTAAGTACCTCAAGGGAATCAACAAAGTCCAGGAGGGTAGCATCTTTCAGCAAAAGAGATGTGTAAGAACAAGGGGGCACAATTTAAAGTTGGGGGGGCAGCTCAGGGGCAATGTGAGGAAATTCTTTGTCATGGAGAGAGTGGTGGATGCATGGAACGACCTTCCTGGAGAGGTTGTGGGGTCTAAAACAGTGGGGGAATTCAAACATGCATGGAACAGACATAAGGTAATTATAGTGGGGGGGTTGCAGGAAGTAAGCTGTTGGTTAACTAGAATCTGCAGCTTATCCAATAGGTAGGGAAATGGGCAGACTGGGTGGGCCAAGTGGTCCTTATCAGCCGTCAAAGTCAATGTTTCTATGTGCACCCAGACACATGTCCTGCATGCCTCAACCTCTCCATCCATATGGTTCCATGGAAGAGGTGATTAGGCAAAAGGCCTCTCAAGACTGGTTGTTCCAGAAAGCTACAGGTGCCCTTCTGCCCAGTCACCTGTACAGCAACTCATCATAAGGAGATGTACATGACACATCCCTGATGTGTAGTCTTCGGGAATAGATCCCAAATGTTGTATTGCTTTTCAAGCCAGTGTGTAACAAATCACCAGCTTTTCCTTGAAGAATCCTGACAACTGGATTGCAAAGCTTACTGATGATTGGAAACGTGCATTAAAATATGTGAAACATTTTAGTTTCATGGGGGTTCTGAAGGACAGTGATCCATTTCTCCAGATTTGCACTTATTAGTCCACTGCTGAATGTATTTGTTGGAAGCAATTGCTTTAGCACAAAAGAAAGTAGTGGTGGGGGCAGAAACGATTACAGGTTTTAAGAAAGCTTGGGCTAGACATAGTAGGATACTGGTAGAGGAAGGGAACAACCTAATACCAGCAGAGCATGAAACAGAACTGTTAGAGGTAACAGGCAGACTAGGTGGGTCAAAGGCCCTTATCTGCTGACAAATTCTATGTTTCTGTGTTTATTCTGTTGCTTGTTATCTCAGGGCATGGGATGAAACTTCTGTGTGTTTACATAGATACGTAAAACTGCTACATTGTATCACTTTCTCAGTCCCAACTGGGAAACCAGAACAATTTGCAGGTTGAACAGTTTCCACCTACCACTGTAAAATGTTTTGGGCCTCCAAACCTCTCAAACTGGTTCACAAATGATGAGTGTGAATGGGACCAAGGATAAGAAGCCAGGTTGTGCCCGAAAATACTTATATGCAAGCCTAGTGCACTTTAACCAGATAACAAAAACTAAATAAAATCAACTAAAAGACCATGAAGAGGGTCTAATGATCGTGCTGTATTTATGCACTTGAACAAGATTGCAAATTCTTATTGAATAAATTGCCAAAGATGAGCATTGATCCACTCACCCTGATTTGGGTCACAAGACAAAGCAAGGCAGGTGTGCCTTTGGCAACTTCAGTTTTGTTTCAGCCTCATTAACAAATTCCACGTATGCTCTTCACTGCTAGCATTATGCTGCTGCTTCAGCCCCTCGGGCACCAGCAGAAGACAGATTTTCAAAGCTCATTTGTTGCCTCAGGTCCTGCGTGTATCAGAGATATACCACACCAGACATGTAGAAATGAAAATGAGATTTTCTATCCATTGCATCAATTAGACACCCACTAGACCACATTTCAGTGGTCTCGCATACACAATGCTTGGTCCTCTTGCATGCCTCTAGAAGCAGCTTGTGGATAATCCTAGCCACCAGCTACTATAAAGCAGGTCTAGCTGCTGTAACTGTGTCCAATATTGGAAGCTCAAGTGCAGTTGCGGCATTTGGACATAGCACACCTGTGGTGTCGCACAGCATGGCCACAAGGATTGACGCAGGCACGGCACCTACTTGTGAAAAATCTGGTGTCAGGTCCTTTATCTTGACAAAGCACAACTTTCCTAAGTTCAGGGTCCTGGGGTTGAGGCATGGCTAGTCTTCCTGGTCACCAAGGAGAAGATTACCCAGTTGTAGATATTACCTCCTACAGGTTTCTTGATGTTTATCAACTGCTGCAAACCAGTTCAAGAATGGCCCTAAGCCTACTTCTCTGTTTGATATGCTGCTCTAAGAAGCAGTCCATGAAGATGAACAGAAACTGTGTCTCGGCTGTGTCATTAGCTCTCTTGAGATCCTTGTCTATACCCACGAGATTGAAGTCCCCCAATATCATCATTGCATGTTTTGGCTATTCTTGTAATTTCCCTAACTGGTGGAGCACCATGCTCCAATAAGTTGTCTGGGGCCCTGTAGCACCACCCCCTGGGAGACTCTTTAACCCTCTATATCCTCTAGCTCTGCCCAGGCAGACTCAGTGACACTGTTTGCCCCTGATGAGTGGCAACCAGTATCTATTCCAGCCTAGTCAATCTACCTCCCACTGCCATGTCCCTCACCCAGTCCATCACTGCAGTGCTCTGCTTCTCTGTAACCATCCCAGGCCATTACCAATATCTGTCAATAGGTGAATAAGCAAGAGGGCATGCAGTCACGAAGGAGAGGTCAGGCAGTAGCATCACAGTGATGCTATGCATCAAATTAGGCTGTGTAGCATCCTTCAGTGACACTACTGCCCTGCCCCCTCATGAATGCACACCCCCTTGCACACTTGCCCATTGACAGAAATCAGTAATGGATGGTTACAGAGGAGCAGAGCATTGCAGCAGCGAGCTGGGAGAGGGACACAGCAGGAGTGGGGCCAGCTGAATAGCCTGGAGTAGGGGTGTTGGCAGGCATACTCAGTGTACTTTGCTGAGTACGGTAAAGTCTGGAAAATCCCGGGGCAACAAGTGCCTCATGCCAGAGCAACAAACACAAACAGAGCCTGATGTACCTGAAGAGCTGTTTTTCTGCCCTCCTTGGATACTTTAGTGTGAGTTTGTAAATGATTTCTGGAAGTTAAGTAGGTGATAAACTTTGAGGCAATGATTGTATGAGTGACCCAATCAAGTATGTAAGCATGAGTGGTGCTTGTGTGAGTGGACTTCTGTAAGGCTGGCTACCTTGATGGTTGTACAGAGGCTTCTCACAGTGTATCCTAAACACTGTAACTAGAAGCCAGACAACTTCTGTCTGACTGGTAGTGTATGTGTTAGACAAAATAAAACGTTATGAATCTGTTAGGATCATTGGCTTACTATATATTGTTGACTGACATGAGGGTGGGGCGATGTTTTTGTGGTGGGGGAGCACATGTTTTGGTTTGTGTTTTCAGGGGGGGCAACTGTTTCATCAACTCTAGAGTACAAGTTTAGAATTCCTGACTACACCTGTCTTGGAGTAGACACTAGCTGCCACAAGCCCCCACATCAGGGAAACTATATAAAAGAGAAGAGAACAGAAGACTCATGCTAGGGTGGGATGAGCTTTGAAAGATGATGTTGGCTCCTGGCATAGTGCAAGGAACTGACAATGTATATCTGCATCTCTTGAACCCAGGCAAAAGTGGGAAGTGGGTGGAAAATGTTTGGAATGGGCTAGGACGGCGGGCAGGAAATTTGCTCTGGCCCCAGGTGAGAGGATAGGGTTATTTATGCATTTTTTCTACCCCCTCCCACACCCAAGCCAAGTACCCATACATCTGGGGACTCAAATATAATTTTCAGCCTGAATATTCAGGAAAAGGAATTTTCACAGTTCTAGTACAATAGAGGCTTGTCTCCTTCTGCTATTGCCACTTTCTAATCCAGCTAAACCTGCACCATTCTGTTTGCTCTCATTTCAGGCACCAAAATGTTAGATTGTGATTTGCTGTGCTATTCCAAGCCATAGTCTGATAGTTGTTTCCACAGAGGCTTGTCATCAGTGAATGTATTATTTTGTTTGGGGCAACAGTATGCCTCTTTTGACATGGAGAATGGGGACATGATGCCCTTAATGTTTGACAATAGCAGCAGCAAAACATTGGGATCCTCCATCCTCTCTTTCCTCGATCTGGCTTGTTGGTGGGCCTGCAGAGGATGACAGGAGTTCCTCTTTTTGTGCTGTACTTGTGTGCCTAGCGTTTTATTTGTACCATACATGCAGAGACCAGATGGGTAAGTCAGGCTTCACAGGCTTTATAGGACCATTCTCAATCCCTTTTTCATTCTGGATCTTTTTATCTTCCTTTGTATATATTTTTATGTTGCTTGCACGCATGTGCAAGAAACATAGTGCCATCATCGGAGATTTTGGAGGTGTGTCACCTCCTCCTCCAATTCAGTCAGTGTGTTGGCAGGCACGGCCCCTGTTAGCCAATGCATTCTGGATCTGTCTATGACAAGCTCCAAAATGCAGTGGCATACAGTTGAAAGGGGAGCTACGGCAGGTGAGCAGCGATAAGATATTGGCTGCTCACGCCAGCAGCTCCCCAGACACTCCACGCGTGTGCCCCCGCCTCCCCACACGCACTGTGGCAGCCGACGGGTGCCCAATCCCCATCGGGCTGAGCTGCGCTCCTCCCCTCAGTAGTAAGTGCCATGCTGGGAGCCCACCCCAGCGTGGCAAGCGATCCTTAGGCTCGACGGGGTGCCCAATCCCTGTCGGCTGAACGCCCCCATCTCTTGTACCACGCTGAGCCCACCCCAGCGTGGCAAATGTCCCACGCCGTCCTTTTTTTTTTTCCTGCAAAGAAAACAGTCCCAGTAGTCTCCTGGCCCCCTCCCACAACCCGCACCCACCCACTGTGCACCCTGCCTCACACCACCCCCTCACCCCATACTTGCCTCCGGACCTCAGCGCGACGATCTTCGGTGGACCGGGAACACGTCTGCACTCTTCAAAGCCGACCGCGAACTGAGGAAATGCCGGTAAGCTGTATAATGGGCTAGATAGGGGGTTTCAACTTTGTTGCATATCTCAGGTATTTTTTGATACACCACTATGTTTTTGACTTCCTCATGACGATGTCACTGTCATGGAGTTGTCAGTTCGGCGGCGATTTCACAGTCACCGCAACAGTCACTGCACAAAATCACCCTTCGGCCTGGAATAATGCCATGACAGTGACATCATTCATGAGAAGGGGTCCCAAAACCCATGTTGAAAATTTGGTGCCAAAATTCCAAAAATGACTGTTTTTACTTAGGGCAGGCGCTATGCAGTTCCTACGCAGGCTCATAAGTTCGCGTAATTTCAATATTTTCACTCCAGATTTTCAACATTGCCATTTTACCACACTTTATTATGAGTAGTACAGCTGTCATTTTTCACATCTCACCCAAAATGTGTTTCCGCCCATGTAGCACACAATGGCGCAGTCGGTGTGCAAAATCAATGTACAGGAAAAATTAAGAAAATCACAGTGACACTGTTCATGAGCAGAGGTCTTAAAATGGCTATGTTGAAAATTTGGTGAAAAAATTCTTAAAAATGACTGTTTTACAAGCGTGCATTGCGCAGTTCCTACGCACGCTCGTAAGGTCACGAATTTTCAATATTTTCACTCCAGATTTCCAACATTGCCATTTTATCACACCTTCTTATGAGTTGTACAGCTGCCATTTTTCACATCTCACCCAAAACATGTTTCCGCCTATGTAGCGCACAATGGCGCAGTCGGTGTGCGAGATCAATGTACGGGACAAATTAAGAAAATTACAGTGACACTGTTCATGAGCTCAGGTGTTAAAATGGCTATGTTGAAAATTTGCTAAAAAATTCCAAAATGACTGTTTTATGAAGCCGTAGCTGTACAGTTCCTATGCACGCTCGTAAGTTCACGAATTTTCAATATTTTCACTCCAGATTTCCAACATTTCCATTTTGCCACACCTTCTTATGAATAGTATAGCTGTCATTTTTCACATCTCACCCAAAATGTGTTTCCGCCCATGTAGTGCACAATGGCGCAGTCGGTGTGCGAAATCAATGTATGGGATAAATTAAGAAAATCACAGTGACACTGTTCATGAGCAAAGGTCTTAAAATGACTATGTTGAAAATTTGGTGAAAAAATTCCGTAACACTGTTTTATTTAGCTGCAGTGCTAGATAGCGTTCCTACGCACACTGTAAGTTCGCGAATTTTCTGTCATTTTCACTCCAGATTTTCAACATTGCCATTTTACCACACCTTCTTATGAGCAGTATAGCTGTCATTTTTCACATCTCACTCAAAACATGTTTCTGCCATGTAGCTATAATGGCGCAGTCGGTAGCGTAGATCAATGTATGGACAAATTAAGAAAATTACGTGAAACTGTTCATGAGCTCAGGTGTTAAAATGGCTATGTTGAAAATTTGGTGAAAAATTCCAAAAATGATTGTTTTACGAAAGCATGTTGTACAGTTCTTGTGCACGCCGTAAGTTCACGAATTTTTCATTATTTTCACTCCAGATTTCCAACATTTCCATTTTGCCACACCTTCTATGAATAGTACAGCTGTCATTTTTCACATTCACCCAAAATGTGTTTCCACCCATGTAGTGCACAATGGCGCAGTCGGTGTGCGAAATCAATGTACGGGATAAATTAAGAAAATCACAGTGACACTGTTCATGAGCAAAGGTCTTAAAATGACTATGTTGAAAATTTGGTGAAAAAAATTCCAAAAAATGACTGTTTTACGAGCGTGCGTTGTACAGTTCCTATGCACGCTCGTAAGTTCACGAATTTTCAATATTTTCACTCCTGATTTCCAACATTTCCATTTTGCCACACCTTCTTATGAATAGTACAGCTGTCATTTTTCACATCTCACCCAAAACGTGTTTCCGCCCATGTAGCGCACAATGGCGCAGTCGGTGTGCGAGATCAATGTACAGGACAAATTAAGAAAATCACAGTGACACTGTTCATGAGCAGAGGTCTTAAAATGCCTACGTTGAAAATTTGGTGAAAAAATTCCCTTCAGATGTTCTGCAATATTACTAATGAAGACATTGAACAGAACTGGCCCCAGGACCGATCCTGCAGCACCCCACTGGTACGCCTCTCCCTAGACTGCATACCATTTACCACCACTCTCTGCCTCCTGTCTGTTAGCCAGTTTCTAACCCAGTTTACCACCCTTTCCCCATTTCCAGCCTACCCAGCTAGTTTATCAGCCTCCTATATGGGATGGTGTCAAGGCTTTGCTGAAATCAAGGTAAGCATTATCCACTGCCCCACCCTGATTCACTTCCTTTGTCACCCAGTCAAATAAATCAACCAGATTTATCTGACATGACGTCCCCACTGTGAATCCATGTTGTCTATGGTCCTGGGTTCTGATGGCATCTAGATGCCCCACTATCCTTTCTTTAAGCAATGTCTCCATGATCTTCCCCACTACTGAGGTGAGGCTGAATAGCCTGTTGTTCCCTGCCTCCTCCCTGCTGCTGGACTTGTGTAGAGGGACCACATGTGCCTCCTTCAATTCACTCATGTTGAATGACTCAGTGAACATGGCTGCCAGAGGTACTGCTATCTCTCCGCAGTTCTGTTAATATCCTTAGCTATGCCATCTGGTTCCATCGCTTTGTCTACCTTCAATTTAGTGAGCTACTGCAGGACTCTTTTGCCTTTGAATGGACTATTGTCCACCTCTTCACCCCCTTGGCAACTGCTGTACTGCTGTAGCCCTTGCCCTTCCCACTCTTCTGTGAATACTGAACGGAAAGACACAGTGGATGTCTTGGGAGGAAGGCATGAAACTGTCACTTCCAAATACCTAAACAGCATATACAAGCAAGCAACATTCGGCATTGACAAATGCTTGTTGTCTTTGCGCTCCTATACCTTTTACTGCAATTTTGCAGTCTGTTTGAAACATAACATGCATGAATTTCTGGCACTTGGCCTCTCTTTCCTGTTGCATGAACAAAGAAGTTGGTTCTGGAAACATATTCAGTTTTTCATGTACAGTACTCACTGGTTGAGTACTATAGCAATTTTGCTATGGTATGCTTGTAAGAACCCTTTCTTCCCCAATTTTTGCCTTGTAATTCTATTTACTGTAGCATCTTATGGAGTTTTAATAACCCTTTCTCCTAATCAGTTTGCGTAATAGATTCTTTTCATATTTAAAAAATGTTGTCTGTTGCTCCATTTTGACATTTTCCATGCTCCTGTGTACTTAACTTTTCAACATCCACTCTAACATTTTAACAACTTGACTAGTACTGACAATGACCACCATCATCATATACATCAGCAGTAATACTAACATACTAAAATGCCAGCACAGTAGGCCTCATGGTCTATTGAGTCTGCTCAGGAGTCAGAACCCCTGAATGGTACCATTACTATCCTCCTGGCCCCTCCCATGGTCCCCCTTTCCCCCACCAGAGTTCCCCCCAGACAAGCATTCCTCAGCTTTACTCCCCACCTGTACCTGCCCCTCTTGAACCCCTCCACCATAGACACCTCCACCAGCTCCTCGGGAAGTGCATTCCATGGTTCCACCACTCTCTCAGTGAAGTACCAGCTACCTCCTCTCCCCCGAGTCTCCCACCATCCAGCCTCCAACAGTGCCCCCTGGTGGCCCCTCCCACCTTCCTCTAAAAGACACCATTTAGGCTTACCTCATTTACCCCTTTTAGATATTTGAAGACCTCAGTCATATCCCCCTGTCTCTCTTCTCCTCCAGTGAGAATAGGCTGAGCTCCTTAGGTCTCTCCTCATATGTCCTATCCTCCAGACAACAGATCATTCTGGCTGCCCTCCTCTGTACCCACTCAAGAAGTGAAATGTCTTTCTTTAGGTGCGGAAGCCAAAACTGTATGTGGTATTCGAGGTGTGTCCTTAACAGGCAATTGTACAGTGGCAGAATCACCTCCCTGCTTCTTGAGATAACTCCCCTGGCAATGCAGCCCAGCATTCTATTGGCCCTGCCCTCCTACATTGCTCAGAATTATTCATTTTAGCATTCACCAGCACCCCCAGGTGTCTTTCACCACTCAAAGCCTGCAGTGTGTCCCTTCCTAGAGTGTACACTTGGCCTGGGTTCCTATGCCCCAGGTGAAGCATCTTGCATTTCTTGGTGTTAAATTTCAGTTTCCAGGTGCATGACCATCTCTCCAGAGCATCCAGGTCCCCCTGCAGGGCTATCCTACCCTCTTCCCCATCCACTACCACCCCCAGCTCAGAGTCATCCACAAAGAGGCTCATTTCGCTCCTGATATCAGAGATGTAAGCATTAAACAGAAGTGGTCCCAGAACTGATCCCCATGGGACCCCACTTATGACCCCCTAGAAGATGAGACTACGGGGGGGTGACTACCACCCGCTGAGTATGTCCAGATAGCCAGTTCCCAACCCATCTGACCATCAGGGCCCCCACACCCATCCTCCCCAGCTTATCCAGAAGACTTGTGTGGGGGACCAAATCAAACGCCTTGCTGAAGTCCAGGAAGTGGACATCCACTGGCCTACCCTGGTCAAGTGCCATCATAACCCATTCATAAAACTCCATAAAGTTAGTCTGACACAATCTGTCACGTCCTTTCTATACTGCAGAGTTTCTCACTGAAAGTAATGTCTTTCAGTTTCTGCCTAGCAGCAGTAACTGCAGGGGGCTTTATAGTTACTGTTATTGATTTGTTCAGTAACCAATGAAACTTCAAATGATGCTGCTTTGTGGGAGGGTTTTGGATTCCCCAAAGGCTCCATCTCAATCAAAGTTGCACTCAGAGTGTGCATTCATTAGAGAACAGTGAGAGCTCACAGTAGAATCCTAAGACTTTTCCTATGAAAGCAGCGATTTGAACATTCTAGGCTGCATTGTGTATTTTTTTTTCAGAAGTAAGTGTGATTGTTGTATCACAGTAGATTTAGTCACAATACCTTTTGTATACATCCATGCTGTCTTTCTTTTGGTAGCCTTGTCATGGACTCCTATACTCTACAGTGAATTTGTGTTGCATTAATGTTTTGTAGTTAAGTGAGGGCAGATGATCAATTTCCTATTGTCTTCCAATTTCACTATTTTCCTTCTGTTTCACTCTGCTCTCCATCTAGCTCTTTTCTCAGATTGTTCTAATGTGTTTTTGTTATTCACGTTACTTTTTGCCTGTTGTGAACTGCGGTAGTAATATCTTTGCCGTGGTAATGGTGGTCTTGGTGATGTATTGTGCAAAATCTATTTTCTCCTGCTGCATTGATATGTCATTGTCAGTTTTACAACAGTTTTCAAAAGGCATGGAACATTTTGTGCCCAATTTGTTTTTTGTCAACTCCTGTTGGCAGTACACCACAATGTTTTTTTGTAAACAGATGATGTGAAATGTTTTGTGTGTTGGAGTTGATTGATTGATTGATTCAAATTTATTTTTTCACAGGAAGTAACATTTGTTGGGACAAAGTCATGTTTACAACAAAGTCCTGCATTCCAATCCATTATACAAAAACATTAAACAATTTACAAAAATATGATACAAATACAAAAATGCAAAAAAGAAAAACACAACAATTACTTTAAAAACATGTGCAAGAGGACCTCAAACAATCAAACAAAGTAATTTTAAAACTAGCGAGGTTTGTATTTATCTTCAGTGGTTCTGACAATTTATTCCAACTACGTGCTACACTATTCTCGAGTTTGCTGTCACCCAATCTATTAAAACTTATGTACGTTGGAATACTATTTACTACTTTCCTTGTCTTAATATATATTTCCTTATTTGATTTTCTTATTACTTGTTTATGTAATGGATGATTATATTTTTTGTGTAAAATCTTATGACATGTAACAAGCCAAAGATAATTTCTGTAGGCCTTTGGTTGGAGCCAGTTTAAGTTTTTATAAATTACACAATGGTGCAACTTTTTATCACTGCCAGTAGCAAATGTTCCTATCCTATCCTATAATAAGCTTGATTGATCAGTTTTAAAGCTGATTGAGTCGAATTCATGTAAATTATGGAACCATATTCCACCACTGGTAAAAGCATCTGTTTTGCCAACTGTTCTGTGGCTACCAATGGTAACCTACCCCCTACTCTTCTGAGAGCCCCTAATCTCCTATTTACTTTTTTGGTCTGAGCTGTTATATGCTCTATGTATGTCATCCTTGAATCTACTTGAAATCCTAAGTATCTATAGCTGAATACACTTTTAATTTTTATTCCATCTTGAAGGTGGAGTTGCATCTCTGGCCTGTTTCCCCTGTGTTGACCCACTAAAAACAATATGCTCAGAGTTTTCTTCAAGTTGAGGGGAAGGCCAGAATCCTTCATCCATTTTTCCATTTGAAGTTTGACTGTTATCTCTGTAAAATTGTCAGCAGACATCACCAACACTGTGTCATCTGCATACAAGCTTACTGTTTAATAACTTGTGTTTAATAACTTGAACAAGATTATTAACATGAATGTTAAATAATAATGGTCCCTGAATTAAGCCCTGGGAAACACCTCTCTCCAGTTTCCCAGGGCCCAACACCGAAGTTCCACATGCTACACATTGCTGACGATTAGTCAGATATGACTTCAAACATTGTAATGTTTTCCCTTGAATCCCTATCTCCCCCAGCCTTTCCAAGAGTATTTTGTGCTGGACCAGATCGAAGGATTTATTGAGATCCACAAACACTTTTCCCCTGGTTCATAGATGTCACCACCAAGTCATTAAATTTCAACAGGTCGGTGCTTGTGAATCTCCCCTTTCTGAAGCCATGTTGCTTTTCTGTTAATATAACATTAGATTCCAAAAAGTGATCCAGCTGTAAATGTACTCTATGCTCTAAGATTTTTGACAGGATTGGCAAAAGAGCTATTGGCCTGTAATTTGAGGGAGTTGTTTTGTCACCTCCTTTATAGATGGGAATAATTTTTCCTATTTTCCATATTTCAGGGACAGTGGAGCTACTCAGGCTTCAATTATACAAATAGGTTATAACAGGCGCTATTACTTGTGCACCCACTTCAGAAATCGTGCCTCTATACCATCTACACCTCCAGATTTATTTGAGTTTAAATTCTGTAGTTCTTTTACTATATCTTTCTCATGCATTACCTCAGATCTAAATTTCTTACTTAGATTTTCTGCTGTATCCCTTTTGGTGGCAATGTCTGTTTCATTAGAAGATGACTTTAGTATTTTTAAATCCGGTAAATACAAGAACTAGGAATTAAAAACATTTGCTACATCCATTGTGTCAGTCACTAATGTATCTCCTTGCACTAAACTTATATTATTAACAGTTTTGTTCAGAGTCTTTAAATCAGTAATGAGTTTCCAGAATTGTTTGAAATCAGAAGTATTATTTATTTTATTCCAGTGATATTTATTTTTTGTGTTTTTAATTATGCTTTTACATTCATTCCTCCATTCCTTAAAAATATTCCAGTCTTCTACTTTTTTAGTTCTTCTAGCCCTTTTCCATGTTCTGTCTCTTATCCTTAATTTTTTTTATCCTGCCTGTGATCCATGGATTTTCCTTGTTTCTTTTAGATTTTTTAACTAACGGAGCATGATGCTGAATTACATTCACTAGCATGTCATTGAACTCCTAAATTTTGTATTTCAATGCCAGTTATAATAAACAATTCCATTTGGATAAAATGACACCACCAGTACAATCCGTTTAGTTCTTATACAAATCTGATGTAATTGTGATTTATAAAATAACTCACAATTACGTTGAATTTGTCTGTTTGCTGAATGCCCCTGACAGCCTCAAGTTTTAGACATGAAGATCAGGGTTTTATGCATGGAGAGTTCATTCTTTCTTTTTGCGCCCTTTTATGATGGGTACTCATACTCGGTATGTCTTCACACATTTCTTGCACCCTTGCCTGAGTGAGTTTTTAAAATGCATATCCCAGTGTACTCTGCTCATGTCTGGCACTGCACCATTCAGAATCATTCTAGTTAAGTACTGTGCTGCAGTGTTTTGTGTTTTTTATCAAAAGTAAGTTGGACTTTTGCATCAACATATTTTATTTTTATGTCACAACAGACAGCTGAATTTACATCGCAGTCGTATTTGGAAGTTAAGTGGCTGCTGTTTTCTGAATTTACTGCTTGCCTGTAGTTTTATTCTGCTCTGCAACTTGCTCTATTTGTGTATTTCTGGTATGTTCAGGCTGATTCTTTATCTACATGTTTTCATTGGCAGAGTGCTGCTGCTCCAGTCCAAAACACTCGAGCAAGCATTTTTAGAGGGTGCCAAGCAACCCCTACTCCTCAAGTAAAATATGGACAGGGTAGCAGCATAGAGCTTTGTTCTAATGATACCAGTGCAAGCAGTGTCCAATACATTGCCTCAAACACACTGATCTTGAAGGAGGCAGTGGTACCCATCAAAAGGATAATACTATCTGTTTACCCTTACTGGAATTTTGTACAGAACTCTAGCATAGCAACTGGCATCACCAGTGGTTCAAGTGGCAAGCCAGTTACTATAATTTTCCTCCCACTTTGCCTCTTGACAGTAGTTTTTAAATAAATTATCAGAAAATTCCATTCTGAAGCCAGTTCTGATTTAAGTTGCCTAGTCGCTTAAAAATGTTGCAACGTACCATGCCAGTAGTTGAACAGAAAGGCTTTTTAGCTTATCTTAAAAAAAATTTGTCAGTGCTGAGTACTTGCTTGCTTGTATTTGCTGTGTAGGTATTTGATATTAATAGTGCAGGAGTGATAAATTAATAACACAAGTTATATTAGTTAAATTGTCATGACTAGGAAATGAAGAGGTTCACATACAACATTGTTGTTTTCTTAGACTGTGACACTGAATTTATAAAATACTATTTTTCTTTGCCCCATCATATCAAACATGACAGGTGTCATTTATGCTGATGGAGTCACAATAGCCCTGCCCTGCCATGCACAGCAGCTAGCCGCTAAACGCAAATAGAAACCGTTAAATCTTCAAACACCTGATTTAAAAGTTCCAACTTTTAAACTGATGTTGTATAAATGAGACACAAGCGTGACTCAAAAACCACTATCAGAACTTGTGAGGGGAGTCTGACTTTCATAGCTCACATGGTTCTGCCCTCTCACTCCTGAAGATAAATTGAACATTTTGAATCTATTGTGTCTGAATATGACTCTTGAATAAAATGTATTTGAGCTTTTATATGTGGGATACACAATGGTCAGACTCAGAATATGTCATTTTTCATCATGAATGAAAGGGTAGGATCATAACTCATGAATGGCAGAACCACACATGAGTTATGAAAGTCCCTGCCCCACACATGTGATGATATATGGCATATTCTGAGTGAGGCAACTGTGTGTCTAATTTATACAATGTATTTTAAATTGCAGAGCTTTCAGATTGGTTCTTTTAATGAAGAATAAACTCTTTCTGTTTGATCTCACTGCTCTGTTTTGAGTGCAGCAGAGGTCATTATGATCTCATCAGGCATCATTCAAGCTGCTGTCCCATTGGTTACGAGCACCTTTGTGACCCACCTCAAGTGATGATAAATGTTGATGACCCACCTAGGGTGATGATAAATGATTTCTCATCAATTTAGGTCTTCATGACATAGAAATAAATAATTTATCTGCAATGTTTCCATCTCACCTGGTTACCCCCCCGACAGTGACATTTCACCAGTGAGGTCCCCCACAGCGACTACAGTGCCAAGCTGTGGTGGAGACCACTGGAACCAGAACTGTCTGTTGGGGTCATGCACAATCATCTCTGACTGGAGTTGAGAATCCTTAGAGTGGGGGGGTGCAGGAGTCACAACCCCTAAGAAAACAAGAGAACAAAGTGCGAACCAGCAGCCAACTGCAGAATGCAGTCCACCTACCGGTGTTGCTCATGGGGCATTCGACAACATTTTTGTCGGACTCCCATCGTGGATCCCATCTCACCCACATTGTAGTGGCACTCAGATACTGGCCTGATGGATATGAGCACCCTCCAACAGATTGCCATGCTATCCAGCTGTGTGATCCAACCCCTATCTAACTGTGATTGAATGCTGGATTCTGGGCCAGATGGGGTTAGATGTCTTAATCCAGAGCCAGATCCTTGGATCTGACCCCCAGATTGTTATGATCCAACCGCTGGATCCTTGGTCCAGTCATTGGATCCAGTAGATCTTTCGGATTCACCCCTTTGAGTGTTGCGATCTGACTGCTGGATCCCTGATCCAGCTGTTGGATCCAGTGGATCATTCATCTTATGAGCAGATCCACTTAGGATCTGAGGAGACCGGATCCATGATTGGATGCCATTAATATCTGATGGCACCCAACATCCAATCAGAACAGTGGTATCTGCCAGTATCCAGTGCTGGTGGATATGTATCTGAGCAACACTTCTACATTATCACAGTCTGCTACCCAATTTCGATACCTACAAGACTTTCACAGTAATATTAATGGTTCATATACCTATTTCAGTACATCTGCTATTAGGCAAGCAAAGCTAGAAGATATGCAAAGGGTGATTGGTACAGTAAAAGGAAAGCTGAAAGAAGCAATTAACATACGTTGGCTGTCAATGCAAAATGTTGTAAATGCACTGCATAAATGTCACTCTGCTATTCTCCCTATACTTAAAGAGGACACAAATCATGCCAAAGCTCAGGGCCTTCACACGTTTCTCACTACTTATGTTTTTGCAGCTGTTCTGTGTATGTTCTGTGATATCCTTAAAGTAATGGGAACTCTTTGTAAATCCTTTCAAAAGCAAGGTCTGCTGTATGTGGATGTGAAACCACAAGTGTTCTGTGCAATTGGTGAGTTAGAAAACATGAAAACTGAGCTAGGCCTAACCCTGACAGCTTTTCAAGAGGCATGTGAAATTGAGACTAGTGATTGTGGACAAATGACAGCATGTTGGAAAATACAGGAATCTCAGCAAGATGATATTCAGACTGAACTCAAGTGTTCACAGAAGATGACAGCACAATTCTCAAAACTGAGGGAGGAGTATATCAATACTCTTATAAGCAACATGAAGTGTAGGTTGTGTCCAGATTCTAAAATGGAAGTCATTCTGGATGCCATTGCCAATCTAACTGATCCCCAGTCAGTAGTAGACTCTAATACAGTCAGTGTTCAGTAAAGTTCACAAATTGTTTGTGAAAATTTTGGTTCCAAAACACAATATGACAGTGATCAAGATGATATGGAGACAAATATTCATGAATGCATGCCTTTACTAGATGACAATTGTCTCTGCTCAGCCTTGACAAAAGCAAAGGCAATGATGCTGGGATGCTATAGGGACCTTAGTTCCGAAAGCTTTATGAGAAGGGTAATTTCGAAGTACTCTGATACAATGTCAGCATATTCTACATTATGTAATATCGCTTTATGCATTCCGCTTACATCTGTAGAACGTGAGCGTGGTTTCAGTGTGCAGAATAGGAAGAAGACAAAATTTTGTTGTTCACTAACAGAAGATAGCCTACTGCTACTAATGAAACTAAACATGTGGCCTGACTTCTTTGGTTTTGAAGTATGATAAATCTGTGCAATGTTGGAAAAAAGAGAAAAAAAGGCGCCATATGTCTTTGTGCCAAAAATCAAAAAGGAGGAGACTGAGAAGCCAAAGTCCCAGACACATACAGACAGGTTTAGTGTTTCTGGTAGCAGCAGCAGCAATACTAGTGGTAGCTGTGCTATGCCCAGAGGTAGCCGCACATAAAACAATGATTATGTCAGTATGTCACCATGTGTTAGCAGCAATACCTGTTGTGCCACTGCAGTTCATCATGGTAGCAGTAGTAACAGAAGTGCTCATGATGAGGGGAGGGCTGAAGATAGTGAATTAGGTGATGAGGATTTCCTGGAATTAATGAGGATATGGATGGCAACAATAGCAAATAATTTTATACGTTTCTGATTGGACTCGTTTGATCCAGGTTCAGGTACACTTTTTGGGCCAAATGCAAGTTACTGTCAGACATACTGCTGCACATTGCACAGGCAGAAGCAATTATCTGAAAACCAGTATTTTTTTTTTAACTTTATTTTCCTCCCCATCTCAGCTGGGGGAAGTCTCTCAGGCATCCCCACCTTGTGCCTGCCCCTCTAAGATCCACTGTGGACTGTGCCCCTCTCTCTCCCCCCATTGCCAGTACCCCTGGTTTAACCCACCCAGGGAGGGTAGCCCCACCACTTACTTGGGCTCCTTGCAGTTCAGACTCCAGCAACGGGTCAGGGCCATGCGGAAGAGTGATTAGGGTCCTGCCCAGCCAGATCTCACGCTGAGCATGGAGGAAGGGTGCCGTCGCTTATCCCCCCAGCTGGGTGTTTTCCATGTTTTCTCCCAGCCCATCCCTACGTGTGTGCACCCTCGATGCTTAGTGCATGGCAACTCTGCCAGCGTTGGGCATGCTGTGATGTGCAACTGAGCTTCTGCAACAACCCCCAGTCTCCACCAGGGACCGCCAGAGCTCCGGACTACCCAATGCCCTCCCCCCCAGGATAGGAGAGCAGCCTGCCGGATGCTCAATCCTATCCCTCCCCTGCCAACCCACAGCACCCAAGCTCACTCCCGAACCCAGGTCACCAGCATGGTGCGAGGTGTGGCATCCAGCACCTCAACCCTCAGCATGAAAACCAGTATTTTAAATAGTAAATTCACTTGAAAGCTGTGAAGCAAGCAACATGTTTATTTTACTTGTGTTACATGTTGCTGTGTACTGTACAGGGAGTACGGACACAGCAGCGGTAGCTGATGCAGGATGCATTGCAGCCTGGCTGCTGCAAAAAGTGCAGTGGTGATGGGACTGGTGTGGCTGGGACTTGCTGATCACAATGGAATAGAGTAGGGAATTGGATAATGAAAAGTTAGTTCCTTACTGTTAAAAGAAGACACAAATAATCTGTTGTTCACATCACATGGTGTGCTGTACCTTGGTTGGTGGTAATATATGATGTCACTAGCAGACACACTACATCTACAGTAAGTGCACAATAGGTTGCATTGCCTCACATTGCTTGTTAGCTCTGGATGTGACACAGTCACATTAAATTAAGCAAGAAAGGGTTATCAAATGTATCATGGGGTCATGCAGTGATAATTGCAGTGCTAAGGCTACTTCTTTGCATTACATGTCTCCCCCAAATCTATTATCCACATGTAACCAAAAAAACTGGTTTGCATACCCAGCAAGACAACACCCTACCAGGCCATTAGCCACTGTGTTATATATTTAACAAATTTTAGTACTGACTGAAACATTGACTTTTTTGCTTTGTTAAGCATCAAAAATGTAATCACTGCAGGAGTCAGTCACCCAATTTCTGCAAAGTACCAACCAAGTGCCAACACCTATGGTACCAGCAAGTTCACTTACAAATGTTTTTATGTTTCAAAGTATAAGAATTGTGGCTTCCAAATTTGAATGTTATCATTTAGCACTTTCATCCTGCTAAGTAAGTTCAAGTTAGAATTATGAGGTAGGTTTTAAAAGAGCTGTTCCTTGACTGAGACTGTACAGTTAAATCTCACAGACGATGCACACACAATACCCCCTGACACCGGCAGGCTGCAGCAGGTGCCCATGCTGGTCTTGACTATTAGTCCAAGATGTGTATTACCATACATATACACAACACTAGGCAGGGCCAGCCAAATACATTGGATATCTACATCATGTTATTTTGGGGTTAAATATTTTATTTTCACTTAATACAACATCATATATTTCACTATACTACAATTTAATTAACTTGTTATAAATAATGTTATTTCCACTTACAGTCTAGAAATGGAACAGGAACAAAAACACACAGATAACAATAGGTCCCATAGGAAACTTGCAATGGCATGAAAGACAACTTTAAGATAATACAAGGTGAAACACAAAATTAGTACAATACTGTAACAAACAGTACAGAACCACTGAAAATGGTGTTGTGCTGTAGCAAGAACTACTGTTTTAAGTTTATGGAGTCCTTTGCAGATTCAGTTGTCCTTTAATCAACATCTTCTGTCCTAAGTTTAAGAAGATCCTTGCAGTAGACTCTATATAGCATGTGGTGGTGTGCAGTATATTGCAGGGACTCCTATCTGAAGTTTATGGAGTCCACTGCAGATTCAGTTGTCAAGGTCTTCTGTCTTAAGTTTAAGAAGGTCCTAGGCTCTATATACCACTACAGACCATTTGTACTGATTGTTACTGGTGTTTTATTAAGCAATAAGGCATGACCAAGGATTATGTTAATGGTCTGTTAATCATCCTCTAGTGGTGTAATGTGGCATGAGGTGTAGTCAAGTGCCACATGCCCCTAGAGGGTGCTTAACTGACCATTAACATAACCCTTGGGTGTGCCTTATTGCTATTATAATAAAAATGTTTTTTTAAACAGTGTTAAATCATGGTCAGCATATGGTTAAGCTCTACATGTATGTTAATAAAAGAGTAACATAAGGCTGTTAGAATGTTTACAGCCAATCAGAAAGTTCCATTTCTCAGACCCTTTTTATAATCTTGCTTTACCTCAAAGCTTCCTTTCTTTCCATTGGAATGTCCATATGTGGCTGTGTAGCCCATTATTCTGAGTTCAATTTCCAGGCTATAAGTGGAGAAAACATTTTGTAATACATTACATTATAAATTGTAATCTAACTGAAATTAATGGTGTTATAAGTGAGGAAAAGAAATATTTATGCAAAAATAAGATGATTTATTTAGCCAGTTTATTTGCATTGCCAATGTCACTGTGTTGTAGAGTATTTATGATGCAGCACAGCAGCAGTCGGAAGAATAGCCAATTTTTCCAAAATGAGTTGTGATGGTAATAACAAATTTCTAAATATGTTACTTTATGACTAAATAAACAATGGGTAGTAATCAATCAATGATTACCACACTATGAATCATAATGTAGGTGGCAGCAGCCTAGCATACTGCTAGCAGCAGGCATCTATCTACAAACAACTGAAAGAGCCGCTAACGCCAAAAGTGTTACATTGCATAGTATCACAGTGTTTGTGTGAATGCAAGCTGTATGACTGGCTGTTTTGGTAGCTAGCAATATGGTGATGATCTGTGAGGTAAACTCCCCTACTAGGATTAACTACAAGACTGGCACCAGTACCCTCCTGGATTGGGTCCTCACCACTCACCCCACAAGGATTTCTCGTATGACCATTCTCCCAGACTCTCTCAGTGACCACTCCCCAGTCATATGTGCATGGTCTAACAAATTCCTCAAGCCCCCTCCCAACATTATTGCTAGCAGAGTCCTTCCTCATGGAAAACTTCCACATCTCAAACAATACCTGCTACTACAAGAATGGCTACCCATCTACGAAGCAACAGATGTTAACTTTGTTCTTGATCACTTTATCTCAATTTTCAACAAAGCCTGAGACCTCTTTGCACCTGCTAAAAGGTGCAAAACAAAGTCTCTCTCTAACCCATGGCTCACCGTGGCTCTTTTCTCACAGCAGAAACTAAGGGACCACCTCTGGTCAGTTGTCAGGGCCACTGGCAAACAACTGGACATCCAAAATTACAAGCAAGCATGAAATGCCTGCACAAAAGCCATCCGGCTCACGAAATCCACCTATTACAAAGACGATCTCACCAATACATGGGGAAATGGTCATGCTTTCTGGGACAATATCAAGGTTGTCACAGGAAAGCAGCCAAAAACTTCTCTGGCCATGTTAATGGTTGATGGATCCTCAACCCTCGACCCCAAGGTGATCACAAACATCTTTAACACGGCTTTTTCAGACCTTATTGCTGTTCTACCCCATGACTTTTTCGAAAACAGGGCCTACTCCCCAAATACCTCAGCTCCACAGCTAGCCATCCCCTCTTCTACTTCAGGGAGGTAAGGCTGAATGAAGCTTGCTGCTATATTACTGCAGCTATCTCTAAATCTAGATCTAGTAGCGACACCCTGGACCATAAGCTTCTGCTGCTCACCCTCGATGAGGTAATTCATCCATTAATAAAAATCCTAAACCTCTCTCTCAGTTGTGAAAAATTCCCAGACTTATGGAAAACAGCCACCGTGACACCTTTCCATAAAAGTGGGAATAAGACTAATCACTCAAATTATCACCCTGTCTCCATACTGCCCCACTCTCTAAGGCACTCGAGCGCATCGTGGCTGATCAACTTACCGACCACTTGGATAAATATAATATACCTTGTCCACAACAACACAGTTTCCGGAAAGGTCACAGCACCACCACAGCCCTTCTTGAGTTCACTGGAGCCTTGCACAAATCCCTTGACAAGGTCCTTCTCACAGGGGCCGTTTTGTCGACTTCTCCAAGGCCTTCGATACAGTACACCATGGACTACTAATTGACCAACTACTGAATGCTGAGCTATTACCTGACTCTTCTCTCTGGTTTAAAAGCTACTTAGAAAACTGGTCGCAGAGTGTAAAAATTGCTGACGCTCTTTCTGACACCCTGCCTGTTCACTTGGGTGTCCCACAGGGATCCATACTGGGCCCCCTCCTTTTTAGCCTTTTCTTAAACTCCTTCCCTTACCACTGCTCTGAGCAGATCATACTACATGCCGATGATACTGTTGTATTCTCCACTCACAAAGATCCTGCAACTCTTCAACACAACCTTCAACTTGGTTTCAGTTCTGTAGAGACATGGTTTCTTAATCATAAACTGGTCCTGAATGACCAGAAAACCAAATCTATACTCTTCTGCAGCTCTCATAACCCACACAAGCTACACCACTTGGCTATCTCCACCACCCAGGAGAACATTCTAGATAAGTTGGGGT
Source organism: Neoceratodus forsteri (assembly GCA_016271365.2). Lineage (NCBI taxonomy): Eukaryota > Metazoa > Chordata > Ceratodontiformes > Ceratodontidae > Neoceratodus > Neoceratodus forsteri. The sequence goes on along the minus strand of CM057450.1, from coordinate 648,338,638 downwards.
CCTTCAAATACCTAGGGATACAGCTTTTCCCTAATCTCTCCTATGGACCTCACGTAGATAATGTAGCAAGAGCTGCTAATACATGGCTTGGTCTCCTCTACAAACACAGACAACACCTCATGGCAGATGCTTTGAAGGTTGCAGTCCTGAGCTCTGTGATTTCTGTAATAAACTATGGTCTCATCATTTATGGCTCAGCCACAACCATAACCCTTAGACACCTCTCAATTGCCTTAAATAAGGCATGTTGGCTCATCACTGGTGCTCACCATCTCACCCACACATGTGACCTGTCATGTGACCTGTACACCCAGACCAGCTGGCTCCAACTATCAAACGGCATAAAGTTTCTCACCTGCTCCATGGTGAAAAAAATCTACCTTGGCCTTGCGCCTTCTGGGGTCTCAACTCTGTTACAATACCGAACCAACAAACGGTGCCTTAGGAGATCCACGCTACAGCTACTGAAAATCCCCCACTGTCACACTTCACAAGGCAACGCTGTTTTGCTTATCGAGCACCACTCTGGTTCAATGGCCTCAGCCCCACCATCTCCTCTGCCCTGACAATTGGTATGTTTAAAACTAGGCTCTGGGACTATCTCACTACCAACAGCTCCTGTAACTGCCCAACTTAACCTTGTTTCTCTACTTCCTTGCCTGCTCTAGTGGTCCCCCCTCCCCTCCCCTCCTCACTGGATTCTACCCTCACATCTTGGTATACCCAATGCTGCACTTTTCACCCTCTCCCCACCCTACCTACATTCCTTTTTCCACTCTCCCCTCTTTCCTCTCCCTATGACTCTGGCACTTCTTATCTATTGTCTGTTTTCTCTGACAAATGCCACTGGCTGCCTTGCTTACAATGTCATCCCTGAATTATATTAATCTGTAATCTGTTTGCAACGTCCACATTGTTGTAATGTCTGTCTTGATGTTCCCCATAATTTGTATTTCTCTGATGTGGAACCTTTGTAAAAGAGCCTTGGCTCAAAGGTATTTGTAATCCTAGACTTGATAGATAAAATACATACATACATACATACATACATACATACATACCTGGGTTTAACCTCAGTAGGTGTTATGGCTTCTCTTCAGGTAGCCACCATCTCAGCATCCACATGGGCCACCCAAAAAATTATCTGGAAGGTATCTAGGGTCAGGACTACCCTGGCCCAGTGATCCTTCCCCCTTACAGCTCCATCCTGGTACAATGCCCTCCCACCGGCCATCACATCAATTATGTATAAAACAAGGCCTCCCTGAGGTGGCTTATTACTAACTCATATCATGCCTTGCTTAAACTACCAATTGTGTAGGTCTTAACCACTCATTAGGTAAACATGTCAATAGCTCTACCCTATTTTAGTTACCAAATGTATAGACATTAACCTGTGCTCATTGTACATATACTCTGTATGATTGCTCACCCACATTTATTCTATGTATATACTGTATGAATGTCTCTTTTATTTTGATGTGAAGCCTTTGGAAATTAGACTATGACTCAAAGGGTTGTAATTCAGATTTCCTAAATGAATAAAATAAAATAACTGCCTTGTTTGTGCACAAAACAACCCCATCCCCACCAAACGAAATGCCAGACTTTTACCACAATGACACTCTGGCCCTTGGAATACCATACAGATTAATTTTGTTGGTCTCTTAACCAACACCAGCAGAAATAACAAGTATGCTCTTGTGGTAACTGACTTCTTCTCTAAGTGGGTTGAAGCTTTCCCCACTAAAACATGCACCACTAAAACCACTGCCAAAATCCTGGTGGAACACATTTTCTCCAGGTGGGGCCTACCTCTTAAGGTGGACTCTGACAAAGGGACCAGTTTTACATGTGAGTTAATGAAAGAATCTCTTGAACTCCTTGGAGTTCAACAAAAGTTCCACATACACTACCACCCCCAATATTCAGGTCAAGTGGAGACAGACAACAGACGGATTAAGCAAATGCTTTCCAAATTCATTGAGGACAATCCCAAAACCTGGGATTCCCTACTGCCGTTACTTCTTATGGCAATTAGGGGCACACCCTCAGCCACTACTCAGCTCAAAGCCTTTGAGGTGATGACTGGAAGACAGCTGAGATTGCCTGAACACCTGTTGTTTGACCTGCACACTCCCACTGCCGACTGTGTGTCTGTAGATCAATATGTGGAAAAACTCAGAGAAGACCTTATACACACACTTGTATGCTGCTAACTGCATGGTTAAGGCCCAGCAACAATCCAAAATACAGTTTGACAAGCACACACAAGAAATGGGTTGGCAGGTTGAAGATCAAGTAATGGTCCTCCGATTTGCACATCCCACACGTTCCTTCTCCAATAATTGGGAAGGCCCATAGCCCATTGTCAACAAGCTCAGTCCAGCAGTCTATCAAGTTAGACTCCTGCAAAATAATAAACTGACTGACAAATGGTTACATGCAAACCAACTGAAACTGTATAAAGGAGTTTAATTACTTTTCCTTACCCAATTGGGTGGAATAGTACTGACTTACTAATGTTTGATTTTGCTTTTCAGATACATAGACAAGATGGCTATCTTGTTCCATTATCTCCTCATCTCAGGAGTTATCCCCTGCATCCAAGGCATGGTACAGAGCCTCCTACCACACCTTGATCATCCAGCATCTCCTTCAGAGTGAGTATCCATCAAAATACCCGATAGTCTGATTATTTTCCAGGAAGGTTCCGATGCTTACCTCACTGCCTCGGTTGTCGCTCCTGATCAATCTACCCTACAAATTGAATGGCAAACCACATCGCAAGAACAAATTCTTCTCGTGGCCAAACTCTCCAAAGGAACTTTCCAGAGTTGGCCCAATGCTAAATTAGCCCCAAATGGTTCTCTGTCCTTGCTGCAAACTGCTCTCAGGCATTCTGGTTTATACAATATTACTGCCTTAATTGATCCTTCGTATTGTAATTCTCTGTCTAAGGATTCTGCTCAAAAATTGTGTGCTGTACACAACATGGCTTCTGCTGTCATGTACCTCTCTGTGTTACCACCCACTGATAAACAGCTTTTGGAATGTCCAAAAGCATATCCCTGGTCCCCGCAGTGGTCTAACAGCTACTGCCTTCCCTGGTTCATTGATTAACAATTTACAATTTATGCACATACCTGTGTTGTTTAATCTTACTTACTGGAATATGAAAGAATTTGGTATGTGTCACAATACTAATACGTCAGCATTTTATAGTACGTTATTGCTTGATAGTTTAGCTGTATTTCAAATTCGTACTCAAGACTCTATTGCCAGGGTCCATACTACTGAACATAGAGGCAACTTCAGGAGAAAACCCAATCCTGATGATCAAAGTCATAAACGTAATACACGTGAAGTTGACAGTTCTGATGTCACTGGTGCAACAGGTACTGTCACAGGTCTCTTTGGTACGGCCATGTCTATTTGGAATATGGCAGACATTGCTGCTATCAAATCTCATTCTGCCAAATTTCAGACTGGTTTGGTGAATAATATACTACCCCCATTATTGCATGGTGTGGATGGCCTTAGTCAGGAAGAAAGATACACTGTACACAATATGCACGACATTGCTAAGGCATTTACAGACTCTAAAGAGAAGATTAATGCACTCATTGCACAGAATAACAAAGAAGGAGATAAACAATACATTGATAAAGAAATTCTCTGTCTGCCTACGGCTCATACATTATCACTACCATCAACAATCTCTTCCGTGATCTAGAATCTGGAAGAATTCCTGATATCATACATGTCAGACGCATTTCCAAATGGTATTGTCCATGATGTAAAACCCCTGGCTGTACTGCTATGTGTATGCAACAATCTCTAACTACTCCTCTCTCTACAGCTAGAAACCTGAGTTTTGTGACCAGACACCCTAATACTGGTCCTTATTTTAATTCTAAGAAATGTTCTGTAAGAGGTGCTTTGTTTGTTTCTTTTACTGTCTCTTTACCACGCTTTAATCCCACTACAGCCTTGTTCGACAAGCTGGCACTGGTACACTCCATTGGGCACCTTGATGAAGACATCTACAGAGAATGCCTGGATGCTGGATCTACCTCCTCTACTGGTTTTCCATCCTTTCCTGGATGCCTGGGTCACTCTGCACACAGACTGCTGTGTGAAGAAACAATATATTTACTTGTGTCGATGTGATGTAGTTGATGTTATTCAACCTGTATATGGTTATTCTCCAGATAGCATTGATTGGACTTTTTCCATGGATGATGACATCAGCACAAATGGCACAGATTTCTCAGACTCAACATTGGCCCCGGATGAACTCTACCGATCTTATCATGAGGAGGTTCATCGCCTGTCAACACGGATTTCCAAGGCGACCTGCACCTGCCTGGTATAGCTGCAAAAGTGGAGACTCCCCACTGTTCGATCTCAGTATAATTCTGATGGAGAGTATTGCGTGGTTACTAATCTCAAAAGCTATACTTATGGATCTGAAACATGTGTTATTGATACCCCCAATTTCTGTTTTGTCCCACACCAGAAAACTGTTATTGGACATACTGTTATAACCCCAGTCCCTCTTATTGATGCAGACATCATTGATGGTAACCCCAATTATCTGCTTGCACTTTCTGAATATTTACCATATTTTAATGAACACATAGATCCACTTACACTTACATTAAAATCACTTTTAGACAGGAAAGATACACACCTCATCCACATCACCAATAACATGACCAAGGCCAGTGAAGCTATCCTTTCATTAATTAAGGATGGTGATATGAGTGATACATTAACTAACACCTGGTTCGAAATTACTTTTAAAGGTTTTGCTATTAGACAAGCATTTTTCATATTTTTCTTGATTATGATGCTATGCTGCCTATGGCGCACACTGCACCAACACCGTGAGCCATAGGCACTGGGTTGTATGGGCCCATGGGGCATGGGCCCCAGCAATATTTTGTGATGTAGGATCAGCCCCAGCAATATTTTGGAAGCATGTTCTTTTTTGTTTGTTTTGGCCGGGCGTGCCCTTCCCCATCCTGACTCTGGCACTGGTGGCTGGCTCATTTTCATTGGTGGGCTTTGGCAGCAGCAATGAAATTATTTAAAAATAGGTGCCGTTTTGGTGCGCGTGATCTGGGAGCAACCGTACAAGCACAGCCGGCAATACCCCTCCCCCACATCAATTCCAACTCTCAGCCTCAAATCACTAGTGGTCTGGTGGCATTTTTAAAAATCTGGCACCAAATCCCTTGCCACGCATGTGCCCACAGAAGATAACAGGCATCCTAATTGGGTAGCAGGAGGAGGGCTTAAATTGAGGCAGGCATCAAGCACCGGTGAGGCAATGCGTATGGGTGACTTGCGTCCATGTCCAGAGTGACTAATCGTCGGTGTTGGACCAGAGCACAGCAGCAGGCAGTGCCACAGCACCCGCAGCAAGAAGAAGGCAAGGGGTTGAGGCATGACCAGCACCACAGAACCCTTTGAGAGGAAGGCAGCTCAGTGGGCAGAACAGAGAGTGACAGAGAGTGAGCGGTCCAACCGGGGTTCTGGGGGAAAGTGTGTAGCATGCGTGATCGCCAGTAGTGGCCTCAGGTTAGAGGGAAGTCAGTGAGCTGTAACCTGTAAGCAGCTGGGCGGGTCATCATTAACTTGATCGGGTGTCGGGTGATGTGGTTGGGGCAGTCATAAGAAGAGGATGATGTCTGAGTTCAGAGCTGGAGGTGAGCCAGCCATGGTCTAGCCCTTGTAATGGCCAGGAGGAGCAGCAGTCAAGGACTGTGGAGGAGTTCCCACCCAGAGAGAGTGACGATCCCTGGGCTAGAGAGGAGAAATTCTCAAAAGGACAGGACCAGAAGCAGCAGCAAGCCAGCCAGAAATCCACCAGGCAGCACACTAAGCAGCAGGGAGCATCACCGGGTGGCAGTAATGTAGACCCTTATCCCCACCCCCCCAAGAGAGCCAACCAACAAGTCTCAACACTATCCAGGTAAGGTGTGGTGGGGATGGGAAGGATCAGGGATGCATCATCAGCAAAGCCAGCAAAAGGGGGTCAAGGGGAGTATGGGGAATTCAAGGTCCTGGTGGTAATCATGAGCAAACGGAAGGAGAGAGCCACCTTGGTATCAGTAATGCTTAGTTGCTGCATCAATGGGTGTGGGATATTAAAAAGCTAAAACCCTCACACAAGGGACAGAATATGAATTATTGCTACTGTCTGTAGAAGTTTCACTGTCACAGGTTACTGTTTCTTGCTCAGAGATTATATTATTTTTGTAAGTATGAACTGCAGTTATTAATATATAGAACCAGATGTGGAGGATTTACTGAAGTTGCCATTTTCCCTAGACCCATCCAGACAGTGTTATCAATTTTGATAGGAATATGCAGCAGTTTATGGAGGCAGCATAGCACTCTGGTCTAGGGAACCAAGTTGCAATCTTGGAGACCTGGGTTTGAATCCCAGAGCCCCCCACTTGCATACTGTAAGACCTTGAGCAAGTCACTCAACTTCCTCATGCTCCCAGGTCAAACCTGGAAACAAGCTTTGGCTTAGTGTGCCTTTTCTGGTTAAACAAATTCCCCTTTCTCTTATTTGTTACTGTAGGTTGTGTACATGCCATGCCAGAAGGCCCTTTGCATTGCTGTCTGATCTTGCTTGACTTACTATTCGAAGATGCTTCTCCAGTTCAAGACACTGGCCTGTGAAATTAGAAAATCTATGTATATTGTAGAATTGTTTTTTCCATATACACATTTAGGTTGTTCAGTCCCCCTCCCCCCAAAGCCACAGCGTACACATGTGTGTACACACCAGGATTTGGTGGCCCCTTACACCCCTCCTGACTTTCATCACAGCTCTGTACCACCTGCGCACCCACCAGACCTCCACCTGGTGGGAGCGGGAATGCAGACGGGTGGGCATCCACCCCTTTGAAGGGGAAAGCTGTGGCTCAATCCCACTCCATCCTCCCCCCTGAGCCAGCACCCTGGTGACCCAAGGTCATTCCTGAACCCGGGTCTCCGGCGTAGCGCAAGGTAAGGTGCCAGCACCTCAACCCTCTGCACTACCGGGTCAGCCATTACAGAATTTTTTTAAGGAGGTTGGAAAATAATTAAAAAAAACTTTTAAATTAAATTCTGGAAATGTATTCTGTAATAGGCATTGCTGATGGTATTACTGCACTGCTGAAAGAGAACAGTTTCTGAAAGGGGCCAAGCTGTTCTGCAAGTTAAGTACGGGTGATGTGACTGACACCGACAGGAAAGACAAGGAACTAGTTTCTAATGGAGGGAGAACTTGGTGGTGGAATTGAGAGCAATAGTGTAGATTACTGGGTATGTGTAGGAAGCTTGCAATGAAAGCTTCCTGAATACAACACTGTTTTGGTCACATACCTTATTTTCACACTTGTGGCTGGGTTGTCAGTTTACTTGAGTGAGGGGGGCTTCACCCCCCAAACCCCCCTTGTGTTTTTTTAAAGGGAGGTGTTGGGAAGGGCAGAGCCCCACAACTCAGACTAATAAAAAGTAAAGAAATGGGCGATTGGACCAAGTAGTGTAATTTGAGCTCTATGCTCATAGCGTAAGTCCTACACATACCAGATAATCTACTCTACTGCCGAACCAATTCTGTCATAACATTTTTAAGAGGTGTGGTGGTGTGAAAGTTGGGAACTGAGTTCCAGTGGGCCTCTGCCTTCCTGCCCAATTTAATCCCAGGGCCTGTGATGAGCAGTAGCAGCCAGCCAGGGATGGACTGAGGTAAGGGGGCGGGGGAGGTTGCCTGGAAAGTTGACACAAGGGCTCACCCACCCTGGAATCCTTGAAAAGCAAAATGGGAAGGTGCAGGGTGACAGACTAATCAGTATTCCATTCCACATCATAGAGTACACTGGATGGCAGCTATATACAACCAGTGTGTTCTCTGCATGGGTGCCAAGGTCCATGGGAATCAGGACCCGCCGGTGGCAGAACACATCGGTTGTGCATAAGGTTGCTCATCCTGTATTTTTTATAGTGTATAGTATTATGTGAAATGTGTGCATTGTGTTTTTTTCTGTTTTATAGTGAAACTATCTTGTGCAGTCTCTAGAGGTTCTAGAATGCTGTTCTACCACAGAAGGGTACAATCACATTCCATGACCTTTGACTGTGGTACAGCATCCTTTTAAAAGGATGGATTTCTATATAGAACACTGCTCTACTACACAGTACAATATGAATATGTTGCTCTAGCCCTGTGTTTGCATTTTGCATTTAGTCACAGTGTACATAATTGTTCCCAAAAAAAGATCATAAAAACAAAGATTTGCAGAGTTTAGATGGTTGCCAGGTGCCCAATATAGGGGAGTCAATACACTCAGCCTCTCACTATTACCTTTCTCATAAGTCCTCAAAACGTGTGGTTAAAGTTGGTATAAGTAGCACATTAGGAGTACTACTGACCTCCTTCATCCTGCTGAGGCCATGGGTTTGAATCTCCGCTCTGGTGCCAGGTGGACAGGCATATGCTATGAACTTATTTATGTCCAGATGAGTTGATCATGCAGTAAGCCTTAGTTAAGTAAAGTAAGCAGTCATTCTCCTCAAAAAATATATGCAGAGAGGGCAGATATCCACTAGTACTGACAACTAGATGTGGCGGTAGTGGTCCCAGGTGAGGTGTCGGCATCAGTGAGCGATTTTGTTTGCCAGTGAACAGCCAAAGCTGTGACGTACTGCCTTCAACTGTTTCATAGAAATTAATGCAATTACTACCTGAATGTGCATTCGGGGGGATCATTACAAATGTGTGGTGTGGTCATGGGTGTGTGTGGGTGGGGGGGGACAGTCTGAACTTAAACAGATGGCAATGTCTATGGTGTAGCTGTAGGTAGGGTAAAATAGGACAGACAAGAGTGGCCATGAGGTCTTTATCTGCCAACATGTTTGCATATTTAATGTTTCTATTAAATGTCCCTTAGATATGTGGCCCAGTCAGGGTTCTGAGGTCTGATCCAGTAACTGTACTTTCAAAGTCTCCTCATTGGGAGTCTCCCTAATTATTTTTATTTTTTTTGGCATAATTGAAGTCCTGCAGCTGAACCATCAGAATTAAAGGGCAGACACTAAAGAGATGGACCTGTGGTCTCCGTCAGCTGCCACTTTCTATGTTTCTATGAACAGGTGATGGGTCCAGGTCTGGAACTGTATTTCTGATGTTCAGCTTGGAGGGAAATGTGAGCAAGTTAGCAGGCCAAATCAGCTCTCCTAATATTGGAATTATACTTTATGAGCTTTGAGAGTATTCCATTATAAGTCAGGTGCATTGATATCATGAGCTCATGTCACAGCTGTAGGTGCAGACTCCTAGAAAGCCCACTATAATGTAATTCCAACACTGTGAGTTCTCTCAGTTGGGTACCTGCTGCCACCTTAAAGCTATGGACACATGCATAAATCATCTGTTGTCCAATTTAAAGTATTTTTTCTGAAAGAAATTGTATTTATAATAGTACCTGTATGCCAATGGAATGCTGTTTTGACTGCTGTGTTCTCTTCAGGGACTCCATTGATTTTCCAGGTGGGTTCCCAGCACCAACTGAGCTCCAGCCAGCCCTGCCTCCTGTACTGTATGTCAGTCAGAGCCAGTTTGACTCTGTTAATGGCCATCAATCATGATGAGGATCTTACTAGTTTCCACTGTGTAGTGATGAATTGCCAAACGAAACTACCTGGATTTCTGGCCATTGTCTCCATATTATAAAGGCCAATAGTGCTGCACATTTTAAGTGTGAGGTGTTAAGAGACATGATGAAAGAAGTGTTTCTGCACAGTGCAAGTCATGGGGCAAATCAGCAGTTATGTAGATTATCTTATCAGAGCACCACTATGTAAGCAATAATACCCAATGGAGTGGGCAGTATTGGGAAATATCAGACTGTCTAGGGGCGTAATGAGGCCCAAAGTCGCAGGCGGAGGGCCTTATAGCCCCTGGAAGGTCCAGTATTTCCCAATACCACTCACCCTTTCGGGTAATATTACACTTAGAAAATGGCCCACATGTGATAGTTTTAGAAAATTGAAAGCATTAAAAAATAAGAAATGTATAATTTATGAGTAAAATAAAGAAAAGTTGTTATAGTGATAAAGTAGTCCCTCTACTGCTTTACTTCACCAGTAGAGGGCACTGTAGTCTTTCACAGTTTTTTGTTTTTTTTTACCGTGAACTGTACTTTACTGCTGCATTTCTTTTACTGCATCATCTGTATGTTTTTTTATTTGTGGGCTCTCATGAACTGTACTTTACTGCTGCCCCTAACCTCATGCTAGCCCCGTTACCTCCGTTTTACCATAATTCATGTGGACACCAATCAGGATCCGACAGGGCAGTTGACAGACAACATTTTCTTATATGTGCCAGCTTCTTTTTTATTGCACAGAGTGCTCTGCTGCCATAGACTCCTGGTTTTGGGGGTGACCTCTGACCCCTGGGCCAGGGCGGGACTTTGACCCCTGACCCTTGGGCCCCACCAAACATTTTACAAACCTGGCTCCTATGCCGTGAGCAGCTCGAGTTCCTTTTCAAAGCTCGCACATTGGGTTTGTAAACTACCACTGCTCCCTGACCTTTCCCTAGATTTGCCTGTGTTGCCCTTGGAGACAACAAGGGGGGAATGTTACACGAGGTCCCTGCACCCTTATTGATACCCTCAGAGGTACACCGTAGACAGCTAGTGCTTAGGTATATGTTGTACTAACATATAGGGCTAAGGGCATCTATGGTATAAGAGTAGATGTCAGGATATGTATGCATGTTATTGTAATACACTTTGCTTGCTAATACTTATATATTCTTCTATGTATTTTCTGTGTATTTCTTACTTATAAGATGTTAGGACACCTGTGTCCTTGGAATAATTATGATATATAAGTAGGCATTGCCACCTTTCGGTGATTTGTATTACTACACTGAGTTATGTAAGACTCTGTATAAGTACTGTTTTGTTTCACAAACTGATGACTGCTACAAAATTGTATAATGTTATCTTGGACCGTGGAGCTTCCTCTAATTTAGCCAATAGGGCTCATCTCTGTAACTAGAAATGTTTCTATCTTACAGTAACCATAGTAATTATCATAGGTATATAATGTGATACACTAAGTCTTATACCTCGGAGATCCCAAGAGATACAAAGAAACCTTGAGGCATAGGGAACGTTTAGCACTGACTCCCGGTTCGTATTGGTAAGAACTGCTTAGAGGAACTGTGATTTTATCCTTTTTGGTAGTAATAAACAAGTTTATTACTCTAATGTAACGTGTCTGTGATTACTTGCATTCCCAATATTGCCAAGAACCTGAGAGTGAGGTTTAGACCTCCTGACACCTTAATCTAGAGACTTCTTTAACATTCATCTTATTAAAACTCTCTAAATAAATGGTCTGATCTCTACACAAACCAACCTCTATTTTGCTTTTGTCTCTTGAACTAAGTTCAAAACTTCTTTATCACCATCTGTTGTTTGTTGATTCCCATATTAATTATGTTCTCATATTACTTCACGTAAGAAGTTTTTTTTATTTAATATTGCTTTAAACTTTCTGTTCTTGTTAAAAATGTAGTGTTTTAACTGATGAAAATTAAATACTTACTTAGCAACTTTAGGTAGTAACCATGCTTTTGTAAATGTTTAGCTTGCTTCTGTGAACACTGCACTCATATTCTTCAAGCTGAAATTAGGAAAAGGGCACAGTTTGTTTCCCTGTTTTGATGAAGTATTTAACTGACAATTCACAAGTGAAGTAATACAAGAACATCGTGAATATGGGATTAAACAAACAACAAATGGTGATAGAGAAGTTTTAAACCACATAATACATTCTTGCTGCCCTTCTTGCTGCCCGCCCTCTCACCCAGCAGGGGTGTTCCTTTTATAGGGACCACAGGAAACAATCAATGGAGTTTTGTACCTCCATGGTGTGGCTGTCTTGGTTTGCTCAGCCCACCCCCATCCCCAGTTGTAGCTCACCTGGTACAGTCCTGCACTAGCATACTCAACCTGAGGAGCCAGCCCAGTAGTCTAGTGGCCCCCCTCCCATCCCAGATTGTAGAAAGAAATAAATCATTCCTCCTTCCCTGGTAATCTTGTGCCCCCCCCATCCTCGATCCCGATGTACCAACAAACACCCCTGTCAGACATTCCCTGGTAGTTCAGTGGGCCCCCACCCACTGAGGACCCACATCCTACCCCACACCCCCTCGTCCCAGAAGCGGCACAGAGTCAGTGGGCAGCACAGCCCAACCGCACACCATCATGGCTGCCCGCTGACTGAACTGTCACAAAGTTGTGAATGACAGCTTACAGTACACACTGCAAACCCATTGGTCAACAGTGTTAACCAGTAGGATTCATGAAGTTGAGTCGGCGGGCAGCTGTGGTGGTGTGCGGGTGGGCTCTGCCACTGCTGGGGCGGGGGGTGCAGGGTTGGATATGGGTTCTCAGTGGGTAGGGGGGTCCACTGAACTATCAGGGAATGTCCAACAGGGGTGTTTTTTGGTACATTGGGGTTAGGGATGGGCAGGGGGGCCACTAGACTACCAGGGAATAAGGGATGATTTATTTCATTCTATGATCTGGGATGGGGGACACTAGACTAGCAGGGATGTAATAGATACACATATATACCTTGCAATCGGGGCTGGGGGGGGTAATCAACCAGAGGCTGGCAGCTGCTGTGTTGCGCTATGCAGTACAGCAGCCCACCTGTGGGTGGCTACAACTTAGGCATGGGTCTTCCATGCCTGTGTGCAGCACATCTCCGAGATGTACAGGCAGCTGCTCCACACATCTCAGCTGAATATCGAGATGTGCCACATGTGCATGAAAATGCCCCCTCCAGATGTGCCACATACATTATCTTTGTGCTGTGGTGCATCTGGAATTGCACAGCACATACCCTCCTTTTGAATATGGCCTAGGGGTGCATGTCGGGGGTGCACCGCGCATCTCCTTTGAATACATTGGCCCAGATTACTCAAAATAGCATTTCCATCTGAACTCATATAAACAGGGTGCTTGCTCTTCACATTTCAGAATGTAGAATGTGTTGTTTTTTATGTTTTGGAATGTGAAGAACAAAGTTTGACCAATCCATCAATGTCAACAGAGTCCAACTGGACATCACAGAAGTGCAAGCAGAGAACTGAAAGTTTTGTGCAGTTGTTCAAAATCTGCAATTTGAACCACACTCCCACTCATTACAGCTTTGAGCTGATAAATGGCTACCTTTACCATAAGTCAAAAGTACATACACCTCTGCCCTTGTTGTCCTCTCCCTTCTTGCTACCCATTCCCTTGTGCCCCTTGTATCTCTTGTTGTTCCTGCTCCTTCCCTTGTGCTCCCTTCATAATGACTTTCTGGTTGCCCCTCAACAGCACTGTGGCACTTCCCTTTCATAGCCCCCCCCACCACCCCTCCCATAAGGATCATGCCCTCAGTCATGGCCGGTGGAAGCCCATCTTTTCCTTGGGCCCCCACAGCATTCAAAGAAGTCACTCAGTGTGGGAAGGACTGTGGACATGCTAATAAGCTAAGAAGCACTAGGAAAAATCCATTATAAATTGTGAGGTGCATTGTCAAAAAACAGGCTTGCAGCCAGTTCATCAGCACAGTGGTGGGATTTCCGCTTGGGACGCCGGCTACCCAGGTTCAGGAATGGATCCAGATCATCAGAGGACTGGCTGGGGGAGAAGGATCGAGCATCCCAAGATTGCACTCATTCTCCGGGGCGATGATTAGTGCAGTGTGACACCCAGCAGAGGCTGGGTTCACCACTATGCACTGACGCCAATCAGAATTCAGGGTGGGTGGATGCTGGTCATCACTGCACGTCCCTGCCCCTGCTTACAGGGAAAAAAACAGCTGGGGCCTCTGTCTATATGAAGCCCTCCCCGGGCTTCAATTAGCCTCCGTCGCTGGCTCTTCCAACAAGTTACTGGTTCCACAGGCTGGCAAAGAGGGGACCAGTCAGTGACCCCACCCTCCAGGGAGAAAGCCAGGGGTGACCAGTCGAGTAACGGCAGTGATGGCAGTGATGACAGGTGGAAGTCCGGGGGCCATGACCTGGGCTGAACCTGATGGAGGTCCTGCCACGAAAAAGCATAGTAAATTAAAAAAAAAAACTGGGCTTGCGTCATATTATACACAGTAACATAAACTCCCTTCAGTTGAGAACTCACTGATTCTCAGTGCCTCATTGGATCACTGACATCAGACAGGAATGTACTCAGCTTCGCTCTTGTGCCCCTGATGTCAACAATCTAATTGTGTAGAGAATCAGCTTGCTCTCAATGAAGGGGGATTCATTATTCTATATGAGGTTAACATATACACCCTGGAGACAAGAAGGAGGGGGAATATGCTAGAAATGTGCAAATATCCCCATGGAATTAACAATGTAAACTGTAACATTTTGTTCCTCCTACATGCAAACACAAGTGCAAAGGGGAATTCACTGAAGCTAGCTGGTAGTAGGTTCAGGAGGGATGTCTGCAAGTACTTTGCCACAGAAAGAGTGGTAGGCAGATGCAACAAATTGCCAGGGGAGATGGTCTGCACTAAAAACAGTGAGTGCATTCAAACATGGGTGGGACATGCAGAGGGGTTGGATAAGAGCAGGAGAAGGTGAAACAGAGAAGGAAAAGGGGAGTGGATGGACACTAAGGACATCACACAAGCAATAGGTAAAGTTTGGCAAATTGGTTAGGTCAGAAGGCATTTTATCATGTCCTATTTTCCTATGTTACCTCCAGTCAATGAATATTTACCTTAGCATAAAGAAATGTTCAGAGACGCATATGTAATTTTCATTGCCAACAAGTCACATGGGTCTGATGGAGGAGTGTATGAGATCCCAGATTCAAACAGAGTTAGATCAGTTCTTTTTTTTTAAAACTTTGGGCTGGATATTCAAACTGCGCCATTCATAGGCGCAAGCCCTTGCACTGCGCAAAATAGTTGCACAAGGGTGTGTCCAGGGCGATATTCAAAGGAGTTGTGTATGTAGGCAACTCGCAGATCACCAACCACAACCACTGGCCATGAAGCGCCGATGGAACTTGCAATACCATAAGTTGACAAGTGGAGCATTCAACTTGCGGTGGCTCAATACCATTGCGCCATGCGCAAAATCCCGATATTCAAAAGGTGACATGCAAATGGGGCTATAATTCATGCAAGGCGCAGGGGGGCCATTTGCATCTGATTATGGCCCCATTTGCATGCCATTAGCATGCAGGTGCTCCAATCCCCGAGGACTTGCGCCTGGCGCCCTGCCAGGCAGCAGCCGGGGACCAACGCCCCCTGCAGCCCGATCGCGGGCAAAACAGTGTAGAATCCCCCACTGGCCCGATCACGAGCATGGTTTAATTCCCCCCAACAGCCTGATGGGTGGCAATGTGGCCTCCTCACCCCGAACGTATCCCTGGTGGTCCAGTGGACTGGAAAGCCTGATCGCGGGCAGTAGTTGTATAAACCCTCCCCCCAAAATCAGCCCTGGTGGTCCAGCAGACCCGAAAAGCCGATCACGGGCAGTAGTGTAGAATCCCCCTCCCGAATTCAGCCTGGTGGTCTAGTGGCACATCGATAAGGATGTATTGCCTACACAAATCCCCCAACATTGCCTGGTGGCTAGTGTCCCCCCTTCTCATTCACAAATCTAGACTGTCATATGCGGTATGGGCTGCAGCCCATTGGCTTCTTTCTCTGCGCAATGCGTGCAGCCCTACCGGCTGTCAGTCGGCGGGCGGGGCGGCAGGTGGAGGGATGCTGCGCCCGCTGGCTGTGGAGGGGAGCGGGTGGTGGGGCTTCCTGGGTGGGTGGGGAGGGAGGGACACCAGCCACCAGGCAATGTTGGGGATTTGTGCAGCATTTACATCCTGCGATTGGGATGTGCCACTAGACCACCAGCGCCTGAATTCGGGAGGGGATTCTACACTACTGCCCGCGATCGGGCTTTTCGTCCACTGGACCACCAGGGTTGATTTTGGGAGGGGGTTTACAGCTACTGCCCCATGATTGGGCTTTTCGTCCACTAGACCACCAGGGATACGTTCAGGGGGGGAGCCACATTGCTGCCCGCGATCGGCTGGGTTGAGCTAGCCACAGGTGGCAGCTGCTGTGTTGCGCCCCTGCAATGCAGCATCTCACCTGTGGGTGGCCCTCAACTTAAGCCTTTTTTTGGCTCCAAAGTTGTGCAGGCGCAGGTTGGGGTTGTGCCTGCACAACTCTGCACAGCCCTGCTGAATATCGGGCTGTGCAGTTTATGCATGGTTCCTCCCCCTCCAGTTCAGCATGCATTCATTTGCATTGCGCTGTTGCTCAGCATGTTTTCTGTGGTGCAACTGCCTCCTGCTGAATATGGCAGAATGGAGCAAGTTCAGACTTGCACAGACGCAACCCTATTGCACATGGCGCAACCCTTTTGAATATCCGGCCCTTTATGTTTATTGCATTTGATAAAAGCAATCACATAGAGTGCAATCGTCTGTAAGGCATCACAGTTGAAAAGAAAAGAGATACATCCAATGTATATAGGACTAGTTAACCTATACAGAACTGTATTAGTAAGAGGGGGAAAATAAAATAAGGTTTATCAAGATCGTTAAGAAAAACGTAATGGCTACAATCATCTAAGGCTTTTGGGGCACAAGTCCAAAATGATTGTCTATAATGTTCAAAACTCAGCAGCCAGTGTTGATATGTCCCCAAGTCCAAAAAGGTTACCTTCACAAATTTAGTGCCTAAGAAATACTGCCTACATATTCCCTCACCAAACAATTTACAACAAGAAACATAGAGAAATAAACAATATTCTGGGCATATGGTTCCATATTGTTAACTTCAACTTAAAGTCTCTCAGCAAAAATATCATTTATAAGATGCCACATGGCCCAGAAATACTCTGTCTCATTTTAAGTTAACTAGAAGTAACAGGTCTGAAAAGGTACTTATGTTCCAGAAGGGTGTAAGAGTCCAAACTAGCTCCGGGTCAGGTCTCCATTTCTGAATCTTCGGTCCGTTGTCCCTCCAAGGCCTGAAATTCTCGAGCTAAGGCCTCTACCTTCTTCCCGGCTTCAGCTGGATTGCTAAATTGGAACGTGTGCCCTCCATAATGGATTCGGATCCAGGCCAGCATCAAGAAAGAGTGAGAGACCCCCAGGCCTCTCAGCCTGGCCCGAACAGCATCAAATCTTTTTCTCCTGGTGCGGGTAGCAAAAGAAAGGTCGGGGAACAAATGGATGGTCGCCCCTTCGAAAGATAGCCCCTCAGCTGATCTCGCTACTTGTAGGATTGGGTCTCTGGTCAATAAAGTAGCTGTAATTAGCAGAATCACCCACAGCATATCTCCACGTGGTCCCGCTGTTCTAGGGGTGATCCAAAAGGCTTTCA
Organism: Neoceratodus forsteri; assembly: GCA_016271365.2. Taxonomy (NCBI): domain Eukaryota; kingdom Metazoa; phylum Chordata; order Ceratodontiformes; family Ceratodontidae; genus Neoceratodus; species Neoceratodus forsteri. The sequence continues at coordinate 648,321,208 of CM057450.1, read as the reverse complement.
ACAGATGATCCACCAATAAATCTGCTGGTAAATTCAGAACTTCAGGCCAAGATTTCAAGAAAGTCAATAATTCAGCCCCTTCAGTCCCCTCAGGAAGCCCAATAATTCTCACATGGGAAGCTCGGTTGGAGTTCTCTAGGGCTTCTATCCTGTAACATAATTGGGCATTCTCCAGTACTAATTTAGAGGTCATAGCCAAGGCTTGAGTCGCCAATTTCTCCGCCATTGTTGGGGTATTAGAAATAACTTCAGTTTTAGCATCTTGCTCTACAAATCGCTGGAGTATTGACTCCACTTTCATACTGATAGCCTGCATAGCTGACTGTAGAGCTTTCCAAGGGGGCTCCGGTCCCAGTGTCACTGATGTAGGTGTGGCCTGATCTGGTGCAGCCACGGCAGTTTTCTTTCCACTTCCAGTTGTTTTCTGATTCCAGCCCATGGGAGAGTTTGGTATCTGCGGACTCCAAGTGCTTTGGCCCACTCAAATCTGGAACTTCTAATCACAATTACCCCTTTTGTTGAGCGTTTTTAAAAGATTTTAGCCTCAGGATATGCAGAGCTGTAGTCAGACATGTCTTGCCAGATGGCTGCTCAACAGCACCTCCCCCCCCCCCCGAGTTAGATCAGTTCTGAATTGACCATCAGAGAGAGAGAGAGAGAGAGAGAGAGAGAGGAGCTCCAGAGCCTCAGTCCAGAGAGGAACTGTGCTGCTCCTTAAAATAGGAGACCCTGAATTTGCAGTTAGAGCCCTGGGAAACCCCGCGACCCAGAATATTTACCTTACAACCTGTTACCTGCCTGGGAAAACCAAAGACTGTCTTGCTGTCTCTTACTGTCTGTTTTCCTGACAAACTTTTTCATCTTATTACTTAATAAAATTATGCTTAAGGGTGTATCAAACACATCATGTTGTCTGTCCTTCATGCTTCTGTAACCCCCCTGTTACCTGGGGTTACTAGAATCCCAGTAAGACCTAGTGGTAGACAGGGAAGGCAGCTTGTGAAACTCCAGTTAAATGGATTTCACAATGTCTCACTCTGTTATCAGTCTCAGCTGAGACTGAGGGATGACATCACCATAGAACTAGCGCAGCTGTATGAGCCACATTGGAATCTGCAGTTGGTAGTTAGGTTAGAATGTTGGGAGTTTTTGAACAGTGAGCAGCAGCAGTTGTGTGTGAGCAGTCTTGAAGAGAGGAGCACAGCAGTCTGTGCACAGGCTCTTGGAGCCTAAAGCTCTGATATAGAGCTACTTTTTGGGAAAGGTGTGTGTTTCCGCCAAAAGAGGAACACAGTAAGCTGTTCATGAAGTGGTGGAGACCGCTGTTACTGGTCTCTGTGCCCCATCCCTGAGGGGATGGGGGTAAAAGGTTTGCCTGTTATTCCAGGGGCAACCTCCTGGTTCTGGCTAGGGAAGAAGCTGCCTTATTTTTCCTAAGTTGTGCTGCAGCACCAGAAGTGTCAAGAATCGCCTGTGGGGCACCTACAACCAAAGGGTGAGTCTGCTCTTACATGGGGCCTATGTTTCACCTGTGCAGAGTAGCAAACCTAGCCCTTGTGCTGAGTAACCTAGTCCTCCCCGAACCCAGTCCCCCACCTGGTACTGCTGTCAGCTTCAACAGCGTACCACCTGTCATTTGCAAAAAGGCAGGGGTGAGGGCATTACAAAATGGAGCACTGCATTGGATTTTAATTTAGGGTGGAAAGGTTCTCGGGCAAGGGGCTAGTGTTTTGGTTATCTGGTAGCCCAAAAAGCTGAAGCAAGGTTAACTAGTATGTCACTGTGTGCTGTTGTCCATATGCTGCTGTTAAAATGCCAACTGTTTACCAAGGAGCACTAAAGCTGAAAGAGTATGCCCTTGTCCTGCATCAAACATTTACAGCATTTTTCCAGCTTTTAAAAAAAAACTGTGTGTGATAAAGAAAAGTGTGGAAGACTAGTGGTAGCAACAGGAAAATTGTGCCCTGGACGTTGGAAATGCTTTCTAAAGAACTGTTATGATAAAGAAAAGTGTGGAAGACTAGGGGTAGCAACAGGAAAATTGTCCCTGGACGTTGGAAATGCTTTTTAGTAAACTGAGAGACTTGCTGTGTTAATGGCCGTGCTAAATGGTTGAAATAGGCTCCCGCTGTGGAGTCAGTTCGAAGAAAAAAAAAAAGTGTTTTGCAGTTTAAATTTGCCTGCTCGACGATCGCCGTGGGTAGAAGAGCACTCATGAGGGAAAGCGACTCATTTGCATGGTGTCGTGTGATTGGTGAGGCTGTAATCAGTCCCACCCCCAGCCAGCTGTACAGTGACTGCCCAGCATTCGAGAGGGAGTGTGAGAGGAGTGCGTGTACTGGCTTAGTGGAGGAGCATCACGGTGATTAAAAAGCGCTGTAAAAGTATTAAAATTAGACTTTTCTGTTTAAAATCGGGCTCAACCCGCATCTCGATCAACTGGATTGTGAGCGTGGTAATGGGAGAGACGATCAGCAGGACTGCCACCCGTTTCCTTCCTGAGGCCTCCAAGACTGGCTGCAGGCGGTTTTTCCATCGCAGCAAACAGCTACTGATAACAGCGAGTACCAACAGTAAAAATTGCTCAAAACAGTGATTTTCTGCCAAAAGCCAGCTGAATATGTGCGCAGCAATGTAGTCGCTTCGCAAATAAAGACTGTCAAGTTTTACCAGCAAAAGCAAGTCTGTTAAGCCACTGACTGTGAGCATAGTTATGGGTTCAGCGTCAGATTAAAGTTTCAAAGCCAGTAGAGAGTCTGTGAGTTGTAGCAAGATGTGCAGCACTAGTTACAGACAATCCTGTGCTTGAAATCCTGAGGCTTTAAGGGACTGTGAGCTAAAGAAATGTTTTCAGCAAGTGAAAAGTCTGTGGCAAATCATATAAATGTATTAGAAAAAAGAACAGTGCAAGTTTGTGCAGTTTTGAGCAAAGTCATCAGTAGTGTGTGTAAATCGGATGCGCAGTGACTTGACCCAATTTCTGAATGTTGATGCGCAGGAGTGCTGCCCGCCGCCAGTACAGGGTGGGGTAGTAATGTAAACACAGCAGCAAAGGAGCCATTTTAAAAATGAAAGAAAGGGTTCAGTGAAGTGGGACTTTCAGTAACAGTGAGCATTTGTTTGTTTTTCCCTGCAGTCGTGGCATCCGGACCAGCCCGCTACCCGGATCATGCCTGGGCTATGGTAGCAGCAGAAGTAAATAAGTTAAGGGACATTGAGAGGTGTTACTATGGAGGACAACTGCCTTCTCATGTGGCGATTCCTGGATATCCAGTGCAAGTGTGTTTAATATGCTTAAATGCTGGAAGGGACATCTTCATGGTACCTCACTGTTCGGGGTGCTTTAGAGAAATATGGCTTGTTTAAAGTGCCCAAGATTCGTTTGGCTCCCACATGGACAAAAGTTCAGGAATTTGTGGTTGGCAGCACACAGCACCAGGAGGAGCCTGTTGAAGAAGGCGCCTCGGGGGAGTGTGGCACAAAGCTAGAGGGTGCAGATTTGCAGACAGAACCATATGCTGATGTTTCGGATGCTGTATCGCAAAGAGATAATTCAGAAAGAGCATCAGTAGACCCCTGGAGGGGGGGAGGGCCTAGCCCAAGTTTCATAGGAGAAGATGAGATGAGGGAGGCCTTTGAATGGGAGGTATCGACTTCCGCGCCCAGTGAAGAGTGGATAGTCTCAGGAGTGAGGATGACTGCTCACTCCTGGGTACAGATTCTCAGTGAGGAAGAAGAAGAAGAGGGGGAACCTATGTGGCCTTGTGAAAAAGGAACGGGTACACAGCCTCAAGCTCTTGCCTCAGAAGAATGCATGGAAGACAGTGGTGATGCCACTGCCCTGGCTGTGCAAGAAGAAGAAGTCAGGGATCCATTTTTCGTCTCGTTGAGAATGCATAGCTGGCAGAACCAGGACTGGCCACCCCCAAGCCAGGCCAGCGGTCTCAGGTTGACCAAAGCTAGTAAAGAGGAGAGACTGGTTCGTAGGAAGGTGAATGAAATCTATGGGATGTCCTTTCCTACATTTCCTCAGAGAGTCTGGGAGGAGATTGAGAACAACAGAAAATCCTGGATCTTGGCTGAAGCAATGAAATGTGTGCATTCTGGTGCAAACAAGCATGTCAGGAACAGAATGTTTCATGAAAAATACACCCAGTGGAAAAGAGGCAGGACACTGTTTATGGACACTGTTCGAATAGTGGATGGAGAGGGACGTGAAACCTTTCACAGTGTGAGTTATGTGTGCCCAGATGGGGTAATAATTCAAGCTCCTGACCCCCTGTACTATTTGCCTCAATGCAAGGACCTCCCTGCAAATGTGGCCATGCCTACCAGATGGAAAGCAGAGCAGTGGTAGTCAATACTGCCACACCAGCCATTGCAGTGCCTTTGTTGTTCTGCCAGTATGGACATCCAGGACTCAGGTGCCCCGCATTCATCAGTTCTACAGTGTACTGACTTTCCAGAATCCATCGACTGGCTCACCAGATGACTTCAGATCCAGAGAGGAAACCAGCCCAGCTGTATCCTGATCCATCACCTGACAATCGGATGACGTCAGACCAGCTGTTTTCCTTTTTGTTCCTGTTCCAAGGTTCCCTCTCCAGAGATGACATCAACCCAGCAGTTTCCAGATGTGCCCTCCTGTAGTTCCCGGAAGATGTCGGCCCAGCTGTATCAGAAGAATGCTGCCAGGGAGAGTCTTCGGCCGAGGAGCAGGTCAGTGTGTGTTATTCCTTCTACAAGGGGCTGGTAAGTCCAAACTTTTCTATCCTTATGACATTGCAGTACACACCCTACACTAGGAGACTTCAGAATGTGTGAACTTTCCTCAAAGACGCTCCCCTTCAGGACTTTGGCCTGCTAAAACTGTGCTTCACCGGGCTCCGGCCCAGGAGAGACTCTTTAATGGACTAGCCTTCAGGCACTGTGGTCACTAGATGGGACTTTTAGGGCACTCCATCCCCCAAATGTGTATTGTAAATAATGTAATTGTTTTTCTACTGTTTTCTAGTGTATATACTGTTTTTCTACCTTTTTCTAAAAAAAAAATCTTTTGGGGATTCTCCATTGTTTTGATGGTAGGGGTTTAGATAGACTGTGTATGTAGATTAGGAGTGTGTGTTGTCTTTCTTTTTCTTGCAGGTGTTCCAGAAGAAGATAGAAGAGAAGACAAGAAGAAGAGGAGGGGCTCGTCGGGTTTCCTAATTAGTACTTTAGTGTGTAGCATTTAAAGTACTGTTGTTGTTGTTACTGTAGTAACCCTTTCCTTCCACAGGTGTGGTTGTGGGGGTAGGAGGCTGTAATGTAATAGATAGTATTAGTTCTGGTGTGTGGTTGCATGGTGCCCAAGGTCGGGAGGTCCCTTGTTTGTTTTATTTTGGGGTGTTAAGTTAGAGGCAGACAGATTTTCTCTAGAGGGCTAGGGGGGATAGACAGGCTGTGGTCCTGAGTGGCCATAGGAACTGCAGTGCTGAGCTATTAGGGCTATGCTCTGGACAGTTCTACCAGAGCCACTAGGCACCCATAGTTAGTGGGTAGAGTAGAGGCTGATATGTCAGCCAAAGGCCTCTAGGCCCTTAGTGTTGCCTGCCTGTGCTAGCACATGGTAGGAGGGGGCCTGATCAGCCCCCTCCACAGGTAGCACATAGGGTGGGATGGCCTAAGCCAGGTAAATAATGACTGCAGACAGTCATTTTCCTGGCCCAGGGTGAGTGTAACTCTCCTGTTACCCGGGGTTACTAGAAACCCAGTAAGACCTAGTGGTAGACAGAGAAGGCAGCTTGTGAAACTAGTTAAATGGATTTCACACTGTCTCACTCTGTTCTCAGTCTCAGTTGAGACTGAGGGATGACATCACCATAGAACTAGCGCAGCTGTATGAGCCACATTGGAATCTGCAGTTGGTAGTTAGGTTAGGATGTTGGGAGTTTTTGAACAGTGAGCAGCAGCAGTTGTGTGTGAGCAGTCTTGAAGAGAGGAGCACAGCAGTCTGTGCACAGGCTCTTGGAGCCCAAAGCTCTGATACAGAGCTACTTTTAGGGAAAGGTGTATGTTTCCGCCAAAAGAGGAACACAGTAAGCTGTTCATGAAGTGGTGGAGACCGCTGTTACTGGTCTCTGTGCCCCGTCCCTGAGGGGATGGGGGTAAAAGGTTTGCCTGTTATTCCAGGGGCAACCTCCTGGTTCTGGCTAGGGAAGAAGCTGCCTTATTTTTCCTAAGTTGTGCTGCGGCACCAGAAGTGTCAAGAATCGCCTGTGGGGCACCTGCAACCAAAGGGTGAGTCTGCTCTTACATGGGGCCTATGTTTCACCTGAACTGTAGTTAAAGCGGGGATTGGACTGCTGAATCAATGGGAGGCCTAGAGGAATAGGCTAAGCCAAAGTAAAAGTATGTTCAAGTCCAGCACAAGCGGAAAGCCAAGACATGTAGAGGAAATGTGCTATGCATTTACCCTTTAATCTACACTGCCAAGCTTTTCAGAAAGAGATGTTTAAGTATGTTCGAGTCTAGTACAAGGGAAAAGCCAAGACATGTAGAGGAAATGTGCTATACATTTATCCTTTAATCTACATTGCCAAGCTTTTCAAAAAGAGTTGTTTAATGTCTAGAGAAATGGCCGGGTATGGATTGTGGAAGCTGGAGGTGGGAGACCCCCCCATCTTTAGTAACCAGGTTCACCTCTACGGATTTGCTCTGTGGACCTTTTACTTTGCCTCAGGCACTTGGCCAGTGCTGAGGGAAGTACCCAGACATGGGATTGAAAGGAAATTTCCTTTAAGGAGTCAAAGGCTCTAAGGTGGTTTAGGAAGCCACTGGAAAATGTGTCCATTGCCATATGGACAAGGTTTGAGTGGCCGGCAGGGGAACTGGGCAAGGAAAAACCCAAATAGTGTACAAGTCGGGCTGTGTACCCAAAGCAGCATGCAAGTCTGGGCTGTGTGCCTGGTGGGTCCAGAGCCTAAGGGCTGAAGTGTTGAAGAAGTGTTCTGTTCTCTTATCTGCATTACCAGGAATGTAGCCCTGAGGGGGTCCGTCTATGCTTTGTTTGTTCAGTTTGGATGTGAATAAAAGCCACACTTTAGAATCCCATTCCTGGTATTGGACATTACAGTTATTGCTTCCTGTGTTTGGATTTACTTGGGTGCCCCTGTGCAGAGTAGCCAAACCTAGCCCTTGTGCCGAGTAACCTAGTCCTCCCCGAACCCAGTACCCCAACTGGTACTGCTGTCAACTTCAACAGCATACCACCTGTCATTTGCAAAAAGGCAGGGGTGAGGGCTTTACACTATCATCTCCCATCTTCACAAGAAGGAAGAGAAGAGTGGATGACACAGCCCTCTTTATCATGCCCTTTGGGGCTTTGTAGTGGGTTCCCATGAACTGCTGTTGGGATGCATAGCCATGCTCCTGACCATGGTGAGTATCAGTACAAGAGCTCCCATGGAAGGAGCCTCTGCCACAGCCATACTGAGAGTCATTTGGAGTTAGAGACCCAAATAGTTCTCGTAGATTTCTTTGAGGTCTTGAGGTCATTCAGAATGGTTTCCAGATTTAAACTAAAGAGCTGGTTACCACTGCAATCAGCATTTAGGACTGACTGCTGCATGTTCTGTTTAAATACCGCAACATGGAGCCAGGAGGAACATCTCAAGCAAATGCCAGAGGCAGCTGCCATGGACATAGCATCCAACTGCACCATAAATGGATTTCAGAAGATGCTTACCAGCTTCAGAACCCTCTCACAGACATCTAAGGGTTTCTGCCTTGTTAGACCCATCAGATACACTGTTGACAATACAGCTCATCTCTCACCACATGGGGTTCTGACACTTTGTCAGGTACACTTCATAACTGGATTAGTACAAGCCAGGGAATTTGAGGTGAAGGTGTTCTTGACTATATGGTTCAGTTTTCTAGATTCCTTTCCAGGCAGCCTGGTACCCATCCCTTGAGGGCCCTTGAGACCTGTCATGTTCAACCATGATAGCAACAGAGTCTGTATCAGACCATGTGAAATACTTTAATCCCTAGGGGCTAGGTTGCATATATGTCTTCCTAGGGACAGCTGGCAATGCACCTGGCCTGTGCCAGTCAGGGTAGCATCCTCCAGAGCAGCATGAATAGGAGAGACAATCACTGAAAAGACTATTTCCTTCAACAAGACTCACTCAGATTCTTCTTGGAAGAATCCTCATCCTCCAAGGAGATGTTCAAAGTCTCCTTTTTATGCCACAGTAATGCCTGGAAGGTGGGGTCCTCAGAAAGAGTGACAGAGGCATGTACAGGACAGTATCTTCATTCCCCAAGGACACAGTAGAACATGTGGAACCTTCATGCCCTAGACAGTGGAAAATAATCAGAGTACTCTTTACACCAGTCCTCTTCCTCCTCATCCATGAGGTGAGAATTGTACTCCTCTTTCTCCTCTTCCACTGGTGGGGGGGGGCTGAGGGGTCACAGACCTATTAGGAGGAACCTAAAGAAGTGCAGTGGGACCAACCAGCAACACTGGATGTGGTGGCTAAGTAGTGACATGTATCGTTGACTGTGGCAGACTAGGCAGTAATCTCTTCATCAAGTTGGAGAATTCTACCAAACCTGCAGCTGGAACAGCACCATTAATGATAGAATTGCTCATATTACCATCAATGACAAGACTTCTACCATTGTTTGTGTGGATGGAATCCTCCTTGTTGATGCTGTTGATGAAGCACAGCTCGATGATGCAGTTTCAAAGGTGCTAGAGGGAGACTGTGGTACGTTGAATATCGGATCCAAGCCTTTCGCAGGTCCAGGTTCTGGTCTTGCAGGGGCTGAAGCTGCATGTTTCACCAGCATATCATGCAAATGTTTTAATCTACCATCACCCATAGAGAGTGGAATCCGAATCACTGATGGGCGGGGGAGTAATTTTGGCCCAGCAATGATGAGCAGTCAAACTCCTGCCTACTCTGGTGGCTGTCCGTAATAATGGTGAAGACTCTGATTGGGTATGAGACTTGTCAGTGACTACAGCATTGATTTGCATGGTGACCTCAAAATGCCCTGTTTCATCATAAACAATGTCTTCTTTACCAGTGTCAGCAATGGACTCGGCGACTTGACAGGCACTACAGCACTCTTGTACAATTTTCAAAAAAATCTTCAGGGTGTCAGTGTGGCTCAGTTGGTAGCACATCCGCCTATGGACCAAAAGGCCCTGATTGGCCACCTGGAAGGATCAACATTCTCTTGGCATGCCATCAAAACACATAATGCTTGCTGAGCAGAACTGTAAATTCTCCCATGTACAGTCACTTTTCCCAAACATTTTATGCTGCCTATGATACTTTCAAGATGGTCCCTTGGCGTTGCTTCAGGGATCCTTTGCAGCAAAATAGCTTTTTTGAATCAATGTCCTCACCCTTGCACCAGTCTAGCAAATAATTGCAATCCATCCTGACTTTGGAATTTGGGGGTGGTACCAGACTGTTCCCACCAAAAAAGAGGGGTGCTGCAGAAATGCCCAAAATACCAGCAGTGCCTTCAATTTTGTAACCATCACTACCCTTCTATCTACACAACCACTCACAAGTGATGCTGTCTAAGGCATATATAGGTTGGTGCCTGAGCTTGTGGCTATACTTATAATTGACTTGGCAAGTGGCACGGTGCCTCCACCTATGAGGATCCTTTTAGCAGCGTACTGCCAGGGTGCTTCCCCACAGGAAATGAAATATAGCCCCCTCCCTCGGTGACAGGCAGAATAGTAATACAGTCCCCTCCCAACTTATCACTCTAAGCATGCAAACAGTACACTACGCAATAATGCAAATGCTTCAGAAATTTCAGAAAAATAAACAAAGGGGTTTACTTTGGGGTCTGGAGAAATAAGGTAGGGAACAAGGGAAACAATAGGGAGGAAAACATTCAAAAATCAACTTATGATAAATACTACAATCGCGCAAATAAAAGATAACACAGTACAAATTACAATCCAGTATTCCCTGTCCCAGTCCCTCTCCCCCACTGGTGCACCAGTTAACCTCACTGTCCCTGTGGGAGCTCCTAAATACCTTGTGTGCACACAATGAGGAATTGCAGGCCTATGATGAGTGGACACTGGGTACAGCACTGGTGCAGTGGGTGGATGCTGCAGCAGTTGCAAATTACAAACCACACCAGTGGATGTAGGTTTACAGTTGATCCTGACTGTTACTGTTGCTGGGGGCTTAGCTAAGGTCGCGCATGGAAGCTCAGATGGTAAACTAACTAGCTAGCTAGCTGGACACTTAGAACAGCAATTGTTTGGGTAAAACCCAGTACTCACAACCTTTAGGTGAACAGATGATGCAGGCTTTGGGGGACGTCTCCCCTTGCTGGCAAATGGGTAGAACAATTTAGCTGGTGTGGATGCTGACGATGATCCTCTTCACCCCACAGAGGGACTTGTCTTCACCCACCTCAGAACATAAGCTGGCAGTTGTCTTCACCCCAGAGAGGGACTGGTCTTCACCCACCTCAGTAGGTAAGCCAGCAGTTAGGCAGGCAGGCAGAACCTCAGAGCTCGGATTCCCTGGCAGAAAACAAAGGCTTTTTGTATCAGGACAGTGAGGCAGTGGATTTGTCACCTGACAAAAACACAAACAAATACTTATTTCAGCAGTCTCTGCAATCTTGGTTACCAAAACACAGCAGCTCAGTCAAATTGAGGTAAATCCCCTTGTTTCTGGGATTTAGCAGGCAGTTGGCAACAGTTTCTGAAGTTCTTAGTTTGTTTTGGCAGAAACTAAATGGTTTTGGGTTATGACAGCAGCAGGAGCTATGAAAATCAGTTGTTGTTGCTTCAAAATCTCACACAGACAGACCAGGGTCAAACTGTTAACCCTAGCATGTTAGTTTGAATACACAACATCTTATTGGCTAAAAGGAGTCTCGAGCTCCACCCCCTGATTGAACTACTGCAGCTATCAATAGGGTTCCTCTCTGTCTTCAGGCAGATCACATCCAATATGGCCTCCCCCATACAGTACTGTTCATCCCAGTTCAATATAATAAAAAGTACGAAGTGCTGGCAGCATCTGGATACATGAAGAGGACCCTCCTTGTGGTCGCAAGGGCCAGGGGGCACATTGAGAGGACAGGAGCCCCATCAGAAGCTCTGTTCTTTGAGCTCCCCAGCAGGAGTTGAACTAAAAAACGGCACTCTCGGCCACTGAGAATCATGGGACTTGTAGCCATTTTGTCCCCAGTACTCCCCGATCCACTGGAGGCTTGGATTGGGTTGGGGAGCCTTTTTAAGATATTTATTTTATGTTTTCAGTTCCCCCCATCCCCCACTGATGTCTGATGGGGCTGGGAAGATGATATCCACAAGCAGTGCTTCTGTCACGGCTCTCTCAGGAGCTCTGGGGTGCCAAAACAAATAACAGCCTTTCCTGTGCTCCCCGCCCTGCTGTGCAGCAGTTTGAGGGGGTAGGGAAGCAAACTTTCTGGCAGCTCACTGTCCACATCCTCTATTGGGTGCACTGGGTGCCACAACTGTTTGTAGCACTCCCCAGCCCTGGTAGCAGTCAAGGATCGGGCCAGGGGAGCAAGGAGGCTAAGCAGCTCACCAGCCACAAGGATCCAGCACTTGGGGCACCACAACAATGTCAGTCTGCTCCCCGGCACAAGTAGCAGTTCAGTAGTGGACCGGGGGAGCAAAGTTAGAGCAGCTGCATGGTGAGGCTATTAATAGGCAGCAGGTAAGCTCCTGACTTGGAAGGGGAGTTACACAGAGAAAAAGGAAATCCATTTATGAAAATACAATTACAGAGCCTCGGCTTCTACTTGTCTGATGTGAACTGTACTGACAGTGAAAGAGGAACAGAGGTGGTTTAGACCCACCTGTATTAAATAGGCATTACTGTATATGTGCACCACTGATGTGCATGTAAACCTGTTGACAGGGGTGGCCTTCATCACTGTGAAAGTGTCCCACAAGGTCCTAATGTGGACTGCTTACAGTCCTATGTATTATGACGCGATGGAGTTACCCTCAAAGAAGATTCTACTGTTTAGGTACTCTCTCTCTAGGTTCTGCCTTCCAACCAGTTCCTTATCGATCTGCTTAGTGTTGTTACATCTATCCCCAGATCTCCCACCTTACTCATGGGGTACTGTTTACCAGATGCTAAGTTCTGGAGATGGTGTGGTGATGGAGCTGGGGGAGTGGAGAGCTGAATGGGGCTGGCTAACAGAGGAGGAGCAAAACAAGCAAATAAAAAAGAATCAAAGGCCTTACTGAAATCCAGGTAAAGTATATCTAACACCTGTCTTTTGTCCAGTGCCTGTGTCACCACTTTTAAGAAGTCTATCTGATTTGTGTGACACGATCTGTCCTTCTGAGACACTTATCCTGTAGTAGTCCATGAGGTTTCAGGGAGTCCACTATACAGTATGTGTCCTAACAACAGTTTCAAATAACTTCCTCACTGTGGAAGTCAGGCTTATTGGTCCGTAGTTCCACTTTATCCCCTCCATTCTGAAGTGGTACCACATCTGCTACCCTCCCATATTATGGAACTTCCCCAGTTTCTAAGGAACTGTTTAACAGTTCACCAGTGGTGCCACAATAGTCTGGCTATTCTCTTTCAAAGCCCTTGGCTGAATATCATTTGGTTCAGGGGATTTGCTTATTTTGAGATTTAGCAGCTCCATGTGCACTCTGTCCATAGTAACTTTCCCAGTCTCTAACCTTTGATCCAAGGGACACTCAACATTTATGCTGCTGCCTGGCATGGCTCCCCTGAACCTGTACCATTGAAACAACACTTAAAAAATAATTAGAAATGTCAACCTTGGGCCAGCCAGTCAGCACAGCTCTAGTGCTACCGCTCACGACACCAGCAAACTGGAACTGGGAATAATCTCTGGTTGTCAGGGACCAGCCAGAGGGAGGGAGATCAAGTGTCCCAAAGGATGCTCTCCTCCAGAGAGGGAGGACAAACTCATATACCACAACACTGCCACCTGGGTGACGACATGGCACTGCAGCTAGAGGAACATGTTGGGAAGAGGCGGAGGTGGACGTTGGCATGCTGATATAATTAGTGTGCGCACATCATGACATTTTATGTATCACCTCAGAACAGGGAGAAAAAAGGGAAAATGGGTCCTAGCAGCCCCAGTATATCACACCCCCACCCTTGACACAATTGTCTCATTGTTGCAATGGAGATTCTGTTGAGGGGTCCCTACCTTTGACCTTACCTGGAGGGATATCCATGGCACCATGTTGGCCCAGGAAGATCTGAGATAACTGACTATGGGGGGCCATAATGACAGTGACAGAAAGGGACATAAGCAGAATGGAAAAAGGGATTGTCCACCTCGTCCTCATCATCCTCCTCCATGCTTACCCCTTCCTTCCACATTCTTTCAATTGGAGATGCAGCAAATTTAAATTTCACTGAGCAAAGTTGGGAATGAAATTAGGAATTTCAATACACTACACAAAATGAAATTTCCCAACTTCATGTCAACTTCTTTCTTTTTTACTAAAACTATTCTTTAAAAATGTAAACCACCCCCACTCATTGTGCCACCGAGTTCCCCTGATTTGTCATTTTTCATCCTGATTTCCTTTTCCATAATTGATGTGAGCTTGGGAGAGCCAGCGTGACTCCCATTCTGAGTGATAGTGCAAAGTTGTGATCTAGTAATCATTATATTCTACTTCAGGCACCTCAGCTCCTGAGCTGACATCATCTCTGCAGCAGGACTTTGACAATGTCCAGCTCTGGTTTCCCTTAAATCAGCTCTCTCTTAATGCCAAAAATGCAGTTTTGATGAGTACAGACAGTGTATGTTAGTGGGTAGAAGAGAAAAAGGAATACAATAAGGAGTAAGAGAAGATAGAAAGAAGATAAAGAAAGGAGCAAAAGTGGAAGGGAGGAAGAAGAGAGATATCTGTGCACGATAATATTAAAGTGACCCCAATCTAGGAACAAAATAAAGGGTAAGAGCTAGGTAAATCTTAAGGATTAGGGATTGTAAATCTAAACATTTAATATATTTGAAGTAATCCTGCCAACACTGAACATATGCAATGAGTCGGTCATGAATAATATGTGATAAACGATCTAGTGAGGCATACTGTGAAAGGCTATGAAGCACATCTGAAATGGAGGGACCCAACATAGATTTCCATCTCATAAGAATTAAACATTTTACCAAAAGGAAAAGTATATTTAACCATCTAAAATGTGCATGTGTAAAGGAAATATTATTTGGAATAAAAATGCCCAGAAGAAATAATTTGGGGTCAAAGGGTAATTTTTGTCCTATGACTTTAGATGCGAATAAATAAACTTTACGCCATAAATTATTAATGGGAGCTCATGACCATAAGATATGAAGCAAATTCCCATTGGTCTGATTACAGCACCAGCAGTTATTGTTGTTTAGTAGACCCATATGCTGAAGAACAGAAGGAGTTCTGTACCACAAATGTAGGATCTTAATTTGTATTAAAGAGCTGCAGGTATCTTTAAAAAAGTTATGTGCAAGACGCCAGCATTTGCTCCATTGTGTATCTGAGATATTGTAGTCAAGAAGAGTGCTCCACTTATTTTTGGCTGAGATGGATTGATCAGGGAGACTATCAATAATGTCTTTATAAAAAAGCTATTCAATTTCGTAGATAGTTTAACCCAATACGATATATAATGGTCCAGAAGATTGTGCTTATGGATGAAATTTGCAATAGAGTTATAAGCTGTCTGAATTTGTAAAAACTTCCAAAAGTCCCATTTAGGGAGTTTCTAGGATGTCTGTAAATCAGAATACATTCTAAGAGTTGGAGCGATCTGGTCCAAGATGTCTCAGAGAAAAAAAATGCCTTTATTCTTCCACGAATGGCAGAAAATTGGGTGGTTTTCTGGGACAGTAATGGATTGCCCCATAAAGGGGCATACAACCAGGGTTTGGGGTTAGATTTCAAGAATTTGTGGATTAATTTCCAATAAAGAACAGAGGATGATATAGTTGGGTGAGATTTCAACTTGGGAGTGAGGGGTTTAAAAATAAAGGAAGAAGGAACTCCTCCAGGGCTCAGCGCAGATTCCATTGCAATCCAAAGTGGAGCCTGGGAGGATGGTTTCTGAAACCATTTAATGGTTTGGGCTGTCTGAAAAGCCCAAAGATAACCTTTAAACCAGGGGAGTCTGAGTCCACCTCTTTTCCAGTAAGAACGAAGTTTGTTACGATTGAACCTCAGCGGTTTCCCTTCCCATATGAAATTACCTATTAATTTATCAATTTTAGCAAGAAAGAAGGATGGCAAAATTAAAGGAATATTGGTGGAAAGGTAAAGGATCTTGGGGATATGGACGTCTTAATGGATGCAATTTTCCCCAAGAAGGAAAGGTTAAGAAGTTTCCATCTGTCTATAATTGTTTTAATATTATCTAATAAGGGGTTAAGGTTAACCTTCCATATTTTCCCTTAATTGCTGGATATTTTAATACCTAGATATGTTATACCTTGTGGTGACCAGCGAAATCCAAGAGGTAACTTCATAAAGGGTTTACAATGGTCGTTAAGGGGGAGGGTTTATGATTTGTTAAGATTTAAAGCAAGGCCGGAAATATTTGTAAATTTATTAAGTTGGTCAACCAGCAGGGGTCCAGCCTCATTCAAGTTTTCAAGTAGAATTAAGAGGTCATCGGCATAGGAAAGAGAAATATATTGTGAATTTCCCACAGGGATACCATTAATGCCAGCAGATTGGCGCAAGCAAGCAATCAAGGGTTCCATGGCTAAAATAAACAGGGAAGGTGATAAAGGACAGTCTTGCCTGGTTTCCCTAGCCAGTTGACAGTGGGAGGAGATAGTCGAAATGGTAAGCACCCTAGCTACCGGGGAGTTACATAATAATTTGATCCAGGAGCAGAAGGTGTGAGGGAGACCAAAATATGATAACACTTGATAAAGGTAATTCCAATTAACAGAATCAAAAGCTTTCTCGAAATCGATAGCTATAGCAGCCGCTGGTGAATTAAGAATTTTGGCTTCGTGAATTAGGTTGAATAGGGAACGTAAATTGTCAGATCTGGACCTGTGTTTGATAAAACCAGTTTGTGAACAGTGGGCAAGTTTAGAAACCAGGGGCTCAAGTCAAGTATTTTAGCAAATATCTTCCCATCCATATTTAACAGAGAAATTGGCCTGTAAATAGCTGGATGTGAGAGGTCTTTATCTTTTTTAGGGATTAAGGTTATAACTGCTTCAGTACAAGACAGGGGAAGTTTGCCAGTGATAGAGGCTTCTTGATAAACGTGGAGAAGAAGGGGTCATAAAGTATCAGAAAACTTTTTATAAAAGTCGACACAGAATCCATCACCACCAGTGGATTTGCAGGATTTCAGGGAAGACAGGGATTTCTGAATCTCTTGCAGTGAGAAGGGTTCTTCTAAGTGTAACCCCAGGCTGGTATGCCATTTGTTTCTGAGAGCAATACCAGGTGGGCTGGGTTTGGGGAGGAATAGGTCACTCGGCACAAAGGCTAGGTTTGGCTGCTCTGCACAGGGGCATCCAAGTAACTCAGAACATAGGAAGCAATAACTGTAATGTCCAATACCAGAAGTGGGATTCTAAAGTGTGGCTTTTTATTCACATCCAATACAGAATAAAGAAAGCATAGATGGACCCCCATGGGGCTACACTCCTGGTAATGCAGATTAAGAGACCAGAACAATTCCCAACACTTTAACCCTCAGGCTCTGAACCCACTGGGCACACAGCCTGGGCTTGCACACTGCTTTGGGTTACAGAGCCCGAATCTGTACACTGTTTTGGGTTTTCCCTGGCTTGGCTCCCTTGCCAGTCACTTGGACACCTTCCATATTTCATGGAGACATTTTCTGGTGGCTCCCTAAACCACCTAAGAACACCACGCCTCCATCAGGGAATCTTCCTTTCAATCCTACTTCTGGGTACTTTCTTCAGGCACTGGCCAAGTACCTAAGGGAAAGCAAAAGGTGTCTCAGAGCAAATCTGTAGAGGTGAATTTGGTTACTACTGATGGGGGGTCTCCCACAATTAATACCCGGCCATTTCTCTGGACAGTAAACACCTCACCCTGTAAGCTTTGCAATGTAGATTCTTGCTAAATGTATTTCACATCCTATCTACTTGTCTTGCTTACCATTTGTGCTGGACTTAAACATACTTTTAAGTGGCATTGTCCATTACTCTAGACCTCCCACAGATTAAGCAGTCCAATCCCTACTTTCCAACTGTACTTGGCTGTCTTTTCCTGACTCCACAGTAACAGTCCCTTTAGTTTCCTTCTGTTCAGGTGAAAACACGTGGCCCTTTTTCAGAGTGAACTTACCCTTTGGTTGCAGGTGCCCCACAGGTGTTTCCTCCACAAGGAATCTTCCTCTCAGAGCTTCTGGTGCCTCAGCACAACTTGAACAGGCAGCTTCTTTCCCTTAGCCGGACCCAGGAGGGTTTGCCCCTGGAAAACAGGCAAACACTTTCCCCCCATCCCCTCAGAGATGGGGCTACTGAGCCATTGAAAGCGGTCTCCACCACTTCAATTACCAGTTCAAGTGTTCCTCTTCAGGTGGAAACACACACCTTCCAAAGGTAGCTCTTAAACAGAGCTTAAAGCTCTGAGAGGCTGCACACACTCTGCTGCACTACATTCTCTCTAACTGCACACAGACTCTGGCTTTAAATTCCCCAATGTTCTACTCTAACCTCCAACTGCAACATTCCAGTGTGGCTTATGCAGCTGCAAAAGTTCTATTATGATGTCATCCCTCAGTCTCAGCTGAGACTGAGAACAGAGTAAGACAGTGTGAAATCCATTTAACTGACGTTTCACAAGCTGACTTCCTTGCCTACCACTAGGTCTTATTGGGATTCTAGTAACCCTGGGTAACGGGGGGTTACATAAGAGATTGGCTACAAGGGAGGAAAGATGGGGAAGATGCAAAGTTTTAAAGAATTGCTGAATTTGTTTCATAAATGGAGGATTTGTATTAAAATATCATTTTTGGAAGAAGGTTTTCATAATATGGTTTATGGATGGATTATCCGAATTGGTTATGCCTTTCTCATCTTTAAGACTTAGAATATATTGTTCCATTTGTTGTGCTTTGAGCTGATCAGCTAAGAGTTTTCCATTGTTATCGCCATGCTCCCAAAACTTGTGCTTGAGTTTAAAAAGGGCCAGTTCAGTTTTACGGGAGAGTAATTTCATTTTGATTCTGAGTTGAAGAATTTCAAGATGTAGGGGGGGATCAGGATGATGTTTATTAGAGGAGAAGTATAGGTTTTCTTTAGTTTTAAGAGATTTTTCCATATCAGCTAGTTGTTGCTCATGCAGTTTTTTTCTATGAGCAGCATAGCTGATAATTTTCCCTTGTACCGTAGTTTTAAGAGCTTCCCATCTAGTGGACACAGAGATTTCGGTAGAGTTGTTGTGGTTAAGGAAGACCTGAATTTGCACTTTAATCATTGTAAAAAAAAATCAGGATCTTTGAGAAGGGGATCTAGTTGCCAAAAAGTAGATTTGGGTGCTGATGGACCCCACAAAAGGTGTAGTCTAACAGGGGAGTGGTCAGAGATTATAATGGGAGAGATGGAGGAGTCAATGGTTTTTTCAATTATTGCAGGAGAGGTTAGCCAATAGTCAATTCTACTGCATGTTTTATGCAGAGAAGAATAAAAAGTAAAGTCTCGTTCCTGGGGATGGTGGAAGCACCATACATCGGCTAGACTGATGTCCTGCATGAGTAATGAGAGGGCCTTAATGCTTCTGGGATGAGCATCTGTAGTAGGGTTACTTCTATCAATACTGGCTTCTAGAGCTAGGTTGAGATCCCTTCCAAGAATAATTGGTGTATTATCTGTATTAAAGGATAAAATCTGTTGGGCTAAATTGTAAAAAAATATCTGTGGAATCAGAATTAGGAGCATAAACATTGACAAGCAAGAGAGGACCAGAATTAGTATTCAAGTTAGCCATCTGCCTTCTTTATCAGAAACAGAATTTATAAGGAACCATTTAAGACTCTTATGTATAAGAATGGCAACACCTCTTTTGTTTGAGGTAAAAGATGAGTCATATATTTGTCCGACCCAGTGTTTCTTACATCTGTGAACATCCTCTTTTAATAATCTCGTTTCTTGAAGGAAAGCAATTTTCATTTCATATTTTTGAAGATGAGAAAGGATTTGCTTTCGCTTACAAGGAGAGTTAAGCCCCTTCACATTCCAAGTGTATAAAAGTATGTCAGTCATACAGTAATGTCAATAATAAAAAAGAGGAGTAGTCACAAGAGTGAGAAGGGACATATAAATCGAACAGAGGATGGTCAGAGTATAGAAAAAAAAGAGGGTATTTGCAGGAGGTGGCAGGAACATTCAAATACAGTATAATCGGCACATATACCCTTACGTAGCTATAGTGAATAGAAAGAAAATGAAGAGGCATTATATAACAATCCACAATGTAACACACTATTACACTAGAAAATACTTCTTAAGGGAGTGGTAAGATATGAGTCAGTTGAACAGCTGGGCGACTCTCTCACCACACACCTAGGCATTAGAAATCGGAATAGACCGAAAGGGACTAGTTGAAAGAGCTGATCAAAACTTAGGGTCTGAACCTACTAATATAATATGAATGCTACTATTGACTAAACTGATCAGGAAGTAACTATACTATATAAGGCAGGGAACCATATTAATCTCAATATAATGTAACAGCAAATATATACACTAAAAAGGAAAAAATAATACACCAGAACATAAATATATATATTAAGTACCAATAAAGATGATTGAAAAAACAGCTTCCTATAACTGGAAGTCTGTAGTTGCTATAGAAAAAGCCAGTAACGCTCTTAATGTATGTGGTCAGGGGAGTCAGGAGCTTGTTATTAATGAAGAGGTTAGAAAAGTAAACAGAAATTACTGCATTAAGCATGTTATGAGGCCAAATTCTAGATAAAATAGCATAGCATTGGGTAAGGGAGTTGCTTCAGGACGGGTGTTAATAAGGGAATAGAGAAGAGAGGGTAAAGACATTAAAGTCCCTACGCTTTAAGCCAGATCAGAATAAGGATAGGCATGGTAGTTATCCAGCTTCGGATAAATCTGTATTCACAGGTTAGTTTAGAAAAAGATGTTGCAGTGCCTTACTCGAAAATTGCCATTGTACGTAATCTATGGGGTGGATAGGTCTATGGAATTGGCACAACGAGCCCCATATAAAAAGAGAAGGTCATATTTAGGCAGTGCCTTTAAAGATTATTAGGCTTCAAGTAAAATAGGGCATAGAAACAACTAGTATAGAATAAATACCTTGTGTTACAGACATCCAAAAATAGCCAGCATCTATGATATACCATATTGGTTTTGTGGTCAGTTTGAAAAGTGGATGGGGGGGATGGCGTAGGGGGTGCAGGGGAGATCAAATATTCTCAACATTAATTCAGTATGAATATCGTTGGTACGAAAGTAATAATGCATTGCCCTAAATGGTCATATCACAGGGACACTCTGGAAGTGTTAAATGGGGGGGGGGTAAATAATTAGAAAATGCCCAAATATCCAGAAGTGAGCGTCATTATATTGACTAGAGATAGATATAAAAAAAGCAAGGTTGCAAAATGCAGTAATCTCCTGCAGATGTATGCCTGGGTACTATAAAAGGGGATGAAACTGCCAAAGCACCAAAGTCCCACTGAGAATATACAATGCTGGGCTGAGTTAAAGCTGAAAATAATGTGTTATAACCAACCGCGATGTACAGCCCTCCGTAGTCACAACCTACTGGAAATAAAATGATCGTAAAGCTGAAGGCTGCACAGTGCGAGTTGGTAAAATTAAAAAGAACTGGCTTTACAGCAATCAGAGTCCTGATATAACCTATTAACAGCCAACAAATTTAGGTTGCCATTATTTTGTCTGTACTGTAAATGGAACTTTGAGTTTTGCTTTTAGATTTAGCTCTGCGCCTTTTTTATGGAGGCTCAAGTGCTTTAATGGGAGAGCTAGCAGCAACATCTGCCCAGGAGGAGTTTGCAGAAATGCTGCCCTGTATTGCTGTACGAAAGTTAGAGGAGACATCATCTGTATTTCGGTCAGATAGGTCCTCCTGTGATGATTGTATGTGTTCTGCAAGAAGGGCAAACTTATTATTCAAAGATATGACAGGATCCACAATCGTGTGAGCACCAGAGGGTTGGTAGGTTTTAGGCAGGTTTTCAGAAGGGCAACAGAAATATTTAACTGAACAAGATCCAGAATGTATTTTCTCTTGAATTTGTTCAGATTGTCTGCTAGGGGGGACATCTGTGGGAGTGTTGGATGGGGTTTCAAATTGCATGGTGCTTCCTCCACAGTCCTGTGCAGCAGCTTTTCCCTTCCGAGTGGACTCCAAACTGTCTGTCAGATTTACCTCTGAGATTGGTTCTGCTAGAGCAGGTGATGGCGTAGAAACTTCCAAAAAGCCAACAAGTGCATCAGGAGTGCCAAAATCCTTAAAAGAGGAACCTTGAAAGATGCACATTGTAGCCGGGTAATGTAATGCAAATTTTATGCCTCTTTGGTGCATTATGGACTTCAGGGGGTTGAAAGCTTTTCTTTTAATAGTTAGTTCCTTTGAGAAGTCTCTATAAATAAAGATTTTATGTTCTTGCCATATATGTTCATCTACCTCTCTAGTGCTTTTAAGGATCGATTCGGTACGTGCATGATTTAGGAAGCGGGTGATGGTGGGTCTGGGATGGTGATCTTGGGCAAGCCTGGGACCAAGGGTCCGATGAGACCGCTCAATGGTCAAAACTAAGTCTGGAGGTAGCTTTAGCAAGGCCGGTAAGACGTGGAACAGCAATGCAAATGTATCCCCCAACTCAGTACCTTCTGGGAATCCCAGAAAGCGTAAATTATTTCTCCTATTACGATTCTCAATGTTGTCAATTTTGGATTGAAGAAATTTGATAGTGCGGTCCTGATCTCGAATCATGGCCTGTAGGTCTTGTTGGAGGTTAAGCTTTTGGTGATTGCATTTTCGCTGATAGTAATTATCTGGCTTACAGATTCGAGCATGGCAGTATTTTGGTTAGTAGCTGTTTTTAAATCATTAATGTCAGTAATTTAGAGAACATCACTTCCACTTTAGTAAGCATGTTGGTTTTGCTAATGGGGGTCAGACATAATGCTAGCTGGAGAGGCCTGCCAGTTTTCAGTACTGATATGCACGAAAAAAGGTATAAATGCTCCAACTAACTTACAAGTTGTATTGGGCTGGATGTTTACAGGCTGGTCTTGGAAGCTGGCATTGAAAGATGGCCTGGGTATGAATGGATGAGGTTAGATTACTGCATTCCTTGCAGAGAAGTCAGATTATGCTGCCATCTTCTGTCAGTATTTTTGTCCTCCTGCATACCGACTTGCCTACCTCAAACCATGGCCTTCCCTGAAGTGTGGCCATCAGACTGCCTCAGTCGTCTGCCCTTTTTCCTCTGTGTTTTGTGCCCCGAGAAGTGTGGATGTGCAATGACGTCAAGGCACAACATGCCGACGTCCAC
This sequence comes from Neoceratodus forsteri, assembly GCA_016271365.2. Taxonomy (NCBI): domain Eukaryota; kingdom Metazoa; phylum Chordata; order Ceratodontiformes; family Ceratodontidae; genus Neoceratodus; species Neoceratodus forsteri. Next base: position 648,298,628 of record CM057450.1, on the reverse strand, counting down.
CGCACTTCTCCCCACATATATCCCCCACTTGTAGTGCCCCCAATTTCCACCATGGGGCCACTGCAACACGATGGATGCTCCAGTCCCTCCTCAGGGAAAGAAGAGCAGTCCTACGGATGCTCAATCCTTTCCCTGCCCTGCCAACCTGTGACAGCCCAGGCGCATTCCCGAACCTGGATCACTGGCGTGGAGCAAGGTGTGGCATCTAGTGCATCAACCCTCAGTGCCACTGGGCCAGAAGTCCCTCACTTTAAGTAATTTGGTGTTTGACTGGATCAAAGTCTTGATTTCTCTACACATATCAATGCCATGGTGACCCATGATATGGGCGAGTCAAATTGAGCGACTAAGTTTAAGTAACACAATTTGACTGCCTGTAATTACAGCAATTGTTTAAGGATGGTAAGGAGCAGATACAGAGTGTGTGAGGGCACAAAACAGTGATGGATAGCATATAGTGACTGGGATAGGGAGCTATAGGGAGTGAGGATGTAGAAGCATGTTTGGTCAGGCAGTTCCCAGCTGCCCATTTGGTGCTGCAGTATGATTGATGTCTCTGGTGTGGGCAACCTAGATTTGGAGCTGGGTGGGTGAAAATAAATGTGTGTTTTTTTTTGTAGTCTTGGTACTTGGGTTTTTTTTTTCCCTGTTCTGCCACCCGATATGTGTTCTGTAGGGTCGCCCATCCTTCTGAATGTGGTCCTCCCTCACCAATTACTTGAGCCCCCCCCCTCATATAGCTCCCTCCCAAATTTTCCCCTTTACCCCAGTGTCAAGGCCCCCAGAGTTGATTATAAAAATAAAGGGGGGTGTGGGGGTATAGCCCCCCCGCATAAAAATATTTCTACAGATAGTCCATGGAGAGAATGTTGCAGAACCTCGTTCTTTTTGGTTCTGCTATAGTGCACATTGCTGTTGTTTCACTCAGCAATGTGCACTTGCCAATGTTACAGTCGCGATTTTGCTTTCGCTTATATCACATGGTACCAATGTCATGCATAGGAACCAATGCCTAAAGCTTGACTCATTCTACCTCAACCAATCTTACCTCTCACTTTCGTTGTCCAGTGATGTTCTCTTTAAGATGTTCCTACCAATCTCTTACTATGCAGATGTGGAATATAGTGTTGCCAAAGTATCTACCCTTGCCTCGGTGGACTCCTCTCTTTGACTCCTGCTGTCATTTTGCCCCCTCAGTTGCCCTCCTTTCACCCAGAGCTGTTCCCTTTACCAAATGCTTTCTCTTCCCTCTAGATTTCTTCCCCTTTCCTGCTTTCTCTCCTCACCACTCTTCCTCTCCCTCCTCATACTCCATCTGCTCCTCTGATATCCAATAATTTTATATGGTCTGCTTCCAAACCTGTGCATGGCAATCTGCCTTCTCTTCCCCACAACCCCACTTTTGGCATAGCCTCCCACCCCCATCTGTGCCTCTTCCTCTTCATTTCTTTTAAAATCTTATTCAGAGATCAGTTTGACCCTTTCTGTGCCTGTAACTATTTTGACCTGTTTATTGAGCCTTTTCTCATTATACTGTGCCTGTTCCTGTTCATATATCCTGCCTCCTTTCCAATGCCTCGACTTTGATTATAAAAATTACTATATTGTTGATGTTCTTTTTTGGATTAAAACACTTTAATAAAGAATTTAATGTTAAAAAATAAAAATTACTATTTCAAACAGTAGAGTCATGTATGCCGATGATCTTGTGCTTTTCTGTAGCGACAGATCTGCTGACAAGTTGTCGCAGAAGCTATCTAGGGAGTTTATCTCCACTGAAAAAATGGTTCAGGCAGCTCAGACTAGTAGTTAATGTGAACAAAACTAAAGCTATGCTGTTTGGCTTAAGCCAAAGGCTGGTGAGGTGCTCAGATGCCTCCAAGCTCTTTTTGAATGTACAAACTCCAGACAGATCCACTCTGGAACAGGTGGAAAATATAAAATACCTAGGGGTCACTGTGGACCCCACGCTCACCTTTGTCTCTCATGTGGGTCAGGCACTTAAAAGGGTGAATTAGCAACTGGGTGCTTGCTACCGTGTGAAGCATCTGCTATCATCTGATGCTAGACTGGCTATAGGACAGTACACCCTCACCCTCCCGATTCTGGAGTACTACTCACTTATCCTACACCCCATTTTGGCCAAGCTTCTGACTTGACTGAACACTGCCTTCAATAACATATGCAGGTTTTCTCCTTGGCTCCCTGTAACACACACCACTACACACTATACAAATCCTTAGGATGGCTGCCCCCTCAAGTTCGCAGGGACCTCTTGTAAGGGAATTTCTTCTGTAAGGCACTCAGCAACAGGAACTCACCAGTCTTGAGCATGCTTAACATGAAACGGGTCTTCAGAGAGCTCAGGTCCTCTTCATGCCTAGCCCTCGAATGCCCCAAAATAACAACAGCCATGGGGCAGAGAGCATTTTCCAGCAATGCACCTAGGTTCTGGAACTCCCTCCCGGCTGAACTTCAGTCCCTAAACTCCCTTTCTACCTTCAGACTGTACTTCCAGAAGACCATAGTGGCAGACGCAGACTGCAAGTGCTAGCCTGCCCAAATCCACTCTTTCCCAGACAAGTACTAGAATTTTTCTTTGACAGATCCACAGGAGAAGGGGACTTAAGATACACTTCTCTGGTCAAAGTCACTGCTGATGCAGTAAAATGTGGACCGACTGTCTATGGTTAAAAGTACGGCATAGCCTGGAACTGTCAAATGGGGTTGGATGATTTATTTTTATGTCTCTCTACAGGGGTTAAATGTTGAAGGTTGATGGTTGTTATTTCCTGTGCTCTCTCTGTCTGTACAGTGTAGGATCATAATTTCTATTGTGTTGTACCACTGCATATATCCTTTGTTATTGTATTGTGCATTTTGCATTCCATCTTAATGGCCCAGGTTGTGAAACATAGAAACATAGAATTTGACGGCAGATAAGGACCGCTTGGCCCACCCAGTCTGCCCATTTCCCTACCTGATGGATAAGCTGCAGATCCTAGTTAACCAGCAGCCTACTTCTTCCTACCCCCTCCCCCTAGAATTGCCTTATGACTGTCCCATGCATGCTTGAATTCCACCACTGTTTGTGACTCCACAACCTCCTCCGGAAGGCCGTTCCATACATCCACCACCCTCTCTGTGAAAAAATACTTCCTTAAATTACCTCTGAGCCGCCCCCCTTCTATCTTCAAATTGTGCCTCTTTGTTCTTGCACACCTCTTTTTTGAAAGATGCTACCCTCTTGGACTTTGTTGATTCCCTTGAGGTACTTGAAGTTTCTATCATGTCCCCCCCTCCTCCTTTCCTCGAGGCTAACATAAGCTCCTAAGTCTCTCTTCATATGTCTTCCGGTGCAGACCCTGCACCATTTTAGTTGCCCTCCTTGGACAGCTTCCATCCTGTCTATGTCTTTGAGGAGATTGGGTCTCCAGAACTGCACGCAGTACTCAGATGGGGTCTCACTAGCTGTCTGTACAGAGGATAATAACTTCCTGTTTTCTACTGGTGATGACTCTCCCTATGCATCCCAGTATCCTCCAGTCCTCCTTGCTGCCCTCTCACATTGCTTGCCCACCTTTAGGTCATCTGATATGACTACCCCAGGTCCTTTCCATTTTTGTTGTTGTTAGTATCTCACCCCCATTGTGTACTCTTCCTCTGGGTTTTGTTTCCCAGGTGCATTACCTTGCACTTCTTAGCATTGAATCTAAGCTGCCATACATTTGACCATTCCTCTAACCTTGCCAAGTCCTTCTCATCCTTTCCACCCCACCCTGTGCATCAACTCTGTTGCAGATCTTTGTGTCATCTGCAAGAGACATACTTTTCCTTCCAGTCCCTCTGCAATGTCACTTATAAAGACATTGAAGAGGACTGGTCCTAATACTGAACCCTGCGGTACCCCACTACTAACCCCCCTTTTTCAGAGTGGACTCCATTTACTATTACTCTCTGTGACCTATTCTCCAGCCAATTCTTTACCCAGGCTGTCATCTTGGGACCCACTCCCAGGCTGGCTAACTTGTATATTAATCTTTTGTGTGGGACTGTGTCAAATGCCTTGCTAATGTCTAGGTAGGCCATGTCCACAGCCCCTCCCTGATCAACTACTTTGGTCACCCAGTCAAAGAAATCTATCAGATTTGTCTGGCATGACCTTCCCGCTGTGAATCCATGCTGCCGTGGGTCCTGTGCCCCTCTGGCCTCTAGATATTTAACAGTTCTTTCCTTCAGAAGTGATTCCATCATTTTCCCTACCACTGAGGTTAAACTAACAGGTCTGTAGTTTCCTGCTTCTGCCTTGCTCCCACTTTTGTGAAGGGGAATCACAGCTGCCCTCCTCCAGTCCTCGGGTACCACCCCATCCTCCCATGATTTGTTAAAGAGGGTAGTCAGTGGTGTCACTAGTTCTACCCTTAGTTCTTTTAGAATTCTGGGATGAATCCCATCAGGCCCCATTGCTTTGTCCACCTTCAGTTTTAAGAGTTCTTTCAGAACCCTTTCTTCTGTAAATGGGCTGGTATCAACTTCTGTATCCAGAGTGTTTCTACTGTTTGTTTTAGGTACCTCCCCTCTTCCTTTGTAAATACTGAGCAAAATATTTGTTTAGTATCTCTGCCTTTCACAGTCACCCTCTGCCCACCCTCCCTCCCTTTAGCCTCACTATCCCTCCCTTGGTCTTCCTTCTCTCTGATGTACCTATAAAGGTTTTATCCCCTTCTTAAATGAGTTGGCTATCTTTTCCTCAGTTTGGGCCTTTGCTGATCTGACTGCCTTCCCAGCTTCCTTTTGCTTTAACTGATATCAGTTCTCTGTCCTGTTCCTTCTGTGATTCCTTGTACTTCCTGAATGCTTTCTTTTTCTCTTGAACCTTCACTGCCACTTCCTTTGAGAACCATAGTGGTTTCTTACCTCGTTTCATTTGTTTATTTGCTTTACACAAAGGCTTGATACCTCTGTGATGGCAGTTTTTATTATTCCCCATTGTTCTTCCACCCCTCCTTCCTGCCCATTTGCTAGTGCATTCCTTAGGCACTCACCCATTTTGACAAAGTCAGCCCTCCTAAAATCCAGTACCTTTGTCTTTGTATGGCTTGACTCTATTGCTGTGTTTATTGTGAACCATACTGTTCGATGGTAGCTAGTTCCCAGATGGCTACCCACTTCTACATCTGTGATCCTCTCTTCATCTCCATTTGAGAGAACCAGGTCTAACATTGCTCCCTCTCGAGTGGGCTCCAATACTAGTTGTCTAAGGCATGCCCCTGTAGGGCATCTAGAATAACCCATTCTTAGAAGTGGCTGCTGCAACTGCACTCCAGTTAACATCTGGCATATTCAGATCACCCATCAGCAATATCTCCCTTTTCTGCCATTCTAAGTATACTTTCTATCATTTCCTTGTCCATTTCCTGCCCCTGAGAGAGGGGTCTGTATACAATCCTGTGCGTATTGTGGTGCCATTGCGGTCTCCAAATTTACCCACAGTGCTTCTTCTCCTCCTGTTTACCCTTTTGTTCTGTTGCTTTGATTCCTTCCCTTATATGAAAACTTCTCCTCCTCCTCTTTTACCCCCCCGTCCCTCCTGTAGATAGTGTATCCTGGTATGTTTACATCCCAGTCATGTTTTGTTTGCCTGCAAAAGGTCCACTGGACCAGTGTACTTACCCCTAAACAAATACATAAATAAATAAAAATAAATAAAATATTGCTCTTACTTGTGGACTCTGTGGCCCCATCCCTTTTGTTAATGTAATTATTGGAACTGTGTTTGTATTCTTTCTCCACTGTACCCTGCCCTAGACTTCCAACCCTTACCCCCCCATCTTCTTACCCCTCTCACCTCATGAGTCCTCACCCCTTCCCCTCCACTTGGTTTACATTTCCCCTAGGCTGCCCCCATGCATACAGCACTTATCAGCTTGTTCTCCCTCATCACCATACCCCTCTCCTATCCCCTAATAACATTTTAGAAAATGGGCTTTTTATTTCCTTGCATCTGATTGGCTAATACCCCTCTCAGGGGGGGTACATTAACTTTCAGTCGATGCCCAGGAAATAAGAAGTGCCAGCCCAAATCTAACTGATGCCCATCCAGATAACACTGTGCCCAGCCTGCTTCACCATTAGCTGAAGCACTGGGCACTCAGTTTGAATCAACCGCCATTTGTTTTCTCGCTTAGCAAGAGATATTGGCCCCCAACACTCTACTTCAGTGCCAACTGTTAAAATCACACACAACAGTCTGTCATTTTTTAAAATACTAAGCATATCACAAGCCACTAATCTAGTTTTTCTAAACAATTTTTTTTTTGTGATCAAACCTAATAGAAGCCCTGCTTCATTCTGTTACATTCCACTTCAGCTTCATTTAAACTACTGGACCCCCTGCCCGCCCACTGTTACATTCATTAACCTGCTATGTTAACCTCCAATGACCAAAACAAAGCTCCTCATGAATGAAAACTTCTGCTGTGTACCTACACTGTGCCACAGTTCACAGCTCCAACGGTACCTTCCAGTTTTGACTCTCCAAACACATCCATGACTGCCAGCCGTTTCTTCTCGCTAGTCCGTGGTGCCGCTCGTCTAATTTCTCCTTCCTGCACTCTCCAATGCCACACATCAATCGTTGACCATGACATATCCTCCCAATAAACAAACAAAAAAAAAACTTACTACAGAAATTAAAAAAGAAAGAAATTACTGTTTTGTCAAAACGTCTATTTTATTTCTGCATATGACATCATCAGGCACACCGAAATAGCGCTACATCTCTAAATGATTTAAGTCACACAGTATACATTTTTTAAACCCCAACAAAAAGAAAAAGCACTACTCCTGAGACAGTAAGTACAAAGTTCATATCTTGGGGGAGCAAACTTCATGATTATGGGGAAGGGAGACAACACATGCTACAGCACAGAAATAGGGACTACTTTACAATGCAAACATTTCAACTTTATGATTAATAAATCATTTGTTTTTCTTCACTTTTTAAATCCCATAGGAAAATGCCACAGTGCCCATTTTCTAATCACAATAATACCCTCCAGGGTGGGCTGTATGGGCAATACCGGACTGCCCAGGAGCTATAAGGCCCTCCACCTGCGGCACTGGGCCTCATTACACCCCTGGGTGGTCCAGTATTGCCCAAAACCGCCCACCCTTTTGGGTATTATTTCTTACATACAATATCCCTCCTCTGTACCCATGCCAATACTCTGCATACCTCCTCCCCTTTCTTTGACAAAGCCAATTTTGGCTGCCAACTACAAGCAACCTGCACTTAGTAACTAAGCCTATAGACTAAGATATATTTCTGTAATAAAAGTATTTGTATTTGAGGTTATACTCCACATTTTTGGAGTGTTTTTTAGAAATATTTCTAAGTATAAGCCTATGACCTAAATTGTTTAGTTGTTTAATCTAATTTAATTTATGTTAGTTGTTTAGCTTGGTGTTATTTAAAGAAGATTTTGTGTACTGATTGAGTTGTGTCGAATGTGCTGGATGCTGGCCCCCACAGTTGTGCGCTATTCACCCTCTGCTCTCCATGCCCTCTGCCCCTTCTTCACTCCTCCCCTTGAGTCTGTAGTTTACCAGTGCTGCAGGGCGCTAGGTATTGTGCATAGGAGATGGGGGAGGTGGGGGCTACGAACAGTGGAGGGTGAATGAAGGGGGCCATCGTATCGGGGTGGTAAGATCCAGGAGATGCCCTGGGGTGAAATGGAACTCAGAATGTGGTTCTCCATGTCTGGTTTCCATACCCAAGGGCACTACCGAATGTGATGGGCAGGTGGTTCAGGCTCCCGAGAGGTTCGTCCAACTCGGGCGTATTATGCAATGCCAGGTCCATCAAAAAAGACTGCAATTATTACAGATCTTGTTGAAATGGTGGACCTGGCATGCATCACCAAGACCTGGCTGGATGAGAATTCTGGCCCCAATTTGGAGGCCCTTACTCCAGCTGGGTACTCGGTGATACACCATCCGAGATTGGACTGTGGTGGGGGGGTTGTGGTCTGTTTCAAGACTGAACTTAACCTCATGAGTGTACTAGCTGAGGAGGCTGAGTCATTCGAGTGTGCCATAGTAGCAGGTGTAGGTTATCAGATCGGCCTCATTTATCGTCCACCCAGTGATGAGAAGCAATTCCTTCAGGAAGTGGTGGACTTTGTTGTCGATATGGAGTTCAAGTCGCCCAGACTGATGGTTCTGGGTGACTTCAACGCCTGGATCGACTACAAACTCTCGCAATTTGGTCAGCACTTCCTCCAGTTGATGACATCTCTGGGCCTCACACAGGTGGTTACCACTGCTATTCATAAACATGGACACTCCCTTGACTTAGTCTTCCTCATAGGGATTGAAACATCTGACATGGGGGTGGAACCAGTTGGGTGATCTGATCATTATACCGTGGGGTTCAGTTTTAGCACCCCCCTTCATAGGCCTACCCCTGTGGAGATGGTCAAGTACCGCCCTTTACGAGATATAAGTTCTCATAGCCTACTGGCAGTGCTTGACCTATCATCCCTTTCATTTGCAAGCAGTGACCCAGAGACCCTTGTGTCGGCCTATAATTTGGCTGTCTCGGCTGCTCTGGATTCCATTGCTCCCCTCTGTGTTCACCCTCTCTCCCTTCACCCTCAATTCCTTTGGTTTGATGGGACTATGAGGGAGATGTGAAGAATAGGACAAAGGTTAGAGCGTTGCTGGCGGAAGTCCGCTTTTGATACCGACCATCTTAGATTGATGGACCATTATCAAGCCTATCAATCTGCAATCACCCGTAAGAAGGCAGAGTTCCTGTCTGGGAGAATGCGGCCACTCAGAATCGACCAGCTCAGCTTTTCCGTACTGTGGACAGACTGTGCAACCCAGCCTGTCTACAAGTCCAGAAAGCCTTTTTGCAATTAGAGTGCAACAAACTTGCTCGATTCTTTGCTAATAAGGTGGATGACATCAGAGCTGTACTCCAGCTGACACACTGTATGGGCATTGCTTTTGATCAGTCCGAGTTCACTACACCTCGATTTACGTGGAGTACCTTCAGCCAACCGGAGTTCATGGATGTCATGTGGATTATCCAGGGTGTGCACCCTACATGCTGTAGTTTGGACCCTGGACCAACATCCCTAATTTTGGGTTGTATTGATGCCATCGGTCCGGTCCTTGCACAGATAGTCTGGTGCTCTTTGGAATCTGGAGTTTCCTAGCTCCCTAAAAGAGGTGGTGGTGACACCTCTCTTGAAGAGAGTTACCTTGGACCCAGACTGCCATGTAAACTACAGACCCATCTCGAACCTTCCCTTTTTAGGGAAGGTGATTGAGAAAGTAGTGGCAGCACAACTGGAAGACCATTTGACCATTCATGAAATCTATGAACCACTTCCATCTGGTTTTCGAAAGAGACATAGTACAGAGACAGCGCTGGTTCGGGTGCTCAATGATCTCCTGATGGCTAAAGATCGGAGGAGGTGCTCCATCTTGGTTCTTCTGGATCTCTCTTCAGCATTTGACACCATTGACCATGGGGCACTGCTGGGTCATCTGAGGTAGATATGTGGATTGTCGGGTATGGTCCTCAGGTGGTTTTCATTGTTTCTTACAGGTAGAACACAGAGAGTGGTGTCTGGGGTTTATTCTTCAGACCCTATCTCTCTGTCGTGTGGGGTACCTCAGGAATCTGTGCTCTCACCCATGATGTTCGTGGTGTACATGCTACCCCTCGGAGACATTGTAAGAAGGTATGGGCGGAGGTTTCACTGCTATGCTGATGATACCCAGCTCTACCTGTCTTTGGCACCTGACCAGGTTGGAGCTGTCTCGGTCTTTAATAACTGTCTGAAGGAAATCCAGGAGTGGATGGATTCCAGCTGGCTGAAGTTGAACTCCAAAAAGACTGAGGTATTGGTTATGGACCCTGGTCGCCAGATAAGGGGATTGGGCGTTGGTTCACCCTCGGGAATTTTTCTCACTCCCAACCTCTGAACGGGTGCGTAGCCTGGGGTTAATTTTTGATGAAGGGCTGACCCTGCATTCCCAGGTGTCGTCCATCATCAAATCTTCTTTTTACCATTGTAGGAATATCACCAGGATTAGCCACCTGGTTTCATCTGGCAACCTGCCTACTCTGGTCCATGCCTTTGTGTCCTCAAGCTTAGATTATTGCAACTCCCTTTACTTAGGGCTGCCTGGGGTAGAAATCTGCCACTTGCGGACTTTCTACCCTCACATCTTGGTATACCCAATGCTGTACTTTTCACCCTCTTGCCACCCTTCCTACATTCCTTCCCCCCCCACCCTCTTCCCTCTCCCTATGACTCTGGCACTTCTTATCTGTTGTCTATTTTCTCTGGCAAATGCCGCTGGCTGCCTTGTTACAATGTTACCCTTGAACTGTATTAATCTGTACTCTGTTTGCAATGTCCACATTGTTGTAATGCCTGTCTTGATGTTTCCCATAATTTGTATTTCTCTGACGTGGAACCTTTGTAAAAGAGCCATGGCTCAAAGGTATTTGTAATCCTAGACTTGATAAATAAAATAAACTTGCAGCTAGTGCAGAACATAGTGGCTCGGCTTTTGACAGGATCTCCTCAATCCTGTCATATTTCACTGGTCCTGCGCAAACTGCACTGGCTCCCTGTACAAGGATCACCTTCAAAGTTGGCTTGCTGACTTTTAAAGCCCTACATGGACTGGGCCCGGATTATCTGAAAGAGCTCCTAGTCCCTTACTGCCCTGGATGATCTCTCCACTCGGCCGATGAGGGGTTGCTAGAGATTCCAAGGGTATGCTTAAAAATATCTGGGGCTAGAGCTTTTATGAATGCAGCCCCTACACTTTGGAATTCTATACCCAGTCAGCTATGGGAGTGCACAACTGAGGAGGGATTTAAGCAATCTCTAAAAACGTACTTGTGGCACCAGGCTTTTGGTAACTGATTTTCCTTTTCTTTTCTGGTATACTGTTATTTTAATGCTAATGTTATTGTTGTTTGCTTTGTTTTAAATTGTAAGGCACCTTGATTATTGATAAAGTGCCCTATAAATAAATTTTATAATTATTATTATTTACCTTGCTTGTAAAATAGTCTTGTCATTTGGCTATTGTATGTTCTCGTCATATGATGTAAATTGTACTGTCTTGTCTGTTCTTTTACTGACTTGGAGCTTTTGTAAAAGAGCCAGTTTGGCTCAAAGGGTGTAATTCCGAAACTGAAATAAATACATATTTATTTCAATGTCTTTATGTGTTATTGAGGCAATTTCTGTGACTTGTTCATTTGATCTTGCAGTTTTATATTTCACTCTGCTGACTTTATTTTTAGACGTCTTTTGTAATTTGCACACTCTTCCGTAACTTTGTTCCCTGTGTCACAGCTGGAAATGACTTGTGAAAGAAAGAAAGAAAGAAAGATGTATTTCATTTGTGTTGACCTAGTTGATGCGCTAGACAGCAAAGCTGCCTATTTTCAGGCATGATCCGGGAGGTTACAATACAATGGGTGGGAAAACAACACTGAAATATGAAGGATAAATCAGGTGACAACAAGCCATAGAACTAATTAAAAACATATAGTCAGGTAACAACAAACTGAGGCCAGGCATAAGGTATGAAACGTAAAACAGCAGTAAACAGCACAGTGGCATACAGTAGGCAAAGATTCAACAGTGCAAGTGCCCTGAAACACAACAATAGCAACCATTGTGCAAGATACAGGATAAGTGATGGGGAAATAAACAGATTAGGCAATGCACCAAGGAAACATGTTTGGGAACCAGAGTCAGGGTAAGTACTGTAACTAAGAGGGACAGGCAGGTGAGTGGGTGCACCCACCACAAGAGCAGGGTTCAGAGCAGGCCAGGAACTTTTATTTATTTATTTATTTATTTCCATTTAATGTTAATACCTTTGAGTCCGGGACTCATTTTCAAAGGTTCCAGGTCATTGTTGAACAAACATTACAAATATAACAGTGTTTACAGAGAACAGAAAACAGTTACGCAGACGTTCAAATAAAAAGGAAATCTTATATATCCAACTAAAGGCTGAAGAGGATAGAGTAAATAGGGTTCAGCCTTGTAACTCACTATTTAGTTGGTCAGTCTAGCCTAAGTGGGGTCAGCCAGGGATGGCGTCATGGTGGTGGAAGTGGTTTGTCAGCCGAGTGGGCCTCGTTCGGGGATGGGTGGGGTTGATGAGATAAAAAGAGGGGGTGAAAGGGAGAGGGTTGGGTGGCTGAAATTCTGCCATATTAGTGCAGGAAACGCAATTTTTTTGTGTGTCAAGAAGGGATCTGAGCCCAGATTTGAAGGTACTAATCTTGGGTGATTCTGTAGGTTTGCAGCTAACGCATTGTGCCATTTTGGTCCTTGGTACAGGATAGAGTTCTGGGCAAGTTCCGTCCTTTTGAAGGGAATCACCCACCTGTCTGTAGCCATCCTTCTTGTTGATTTGGTGGGAACTGCCTGCGTAAAGAGGCAGCCCAGTGCAGGGGGAGAAAGCCCAAGAAGCACTGTTTTCAGAAGTAGGTAGGTTTGGTATTGTGCTTTAAGATGGAGTGGGAGCCACCCAGTTTCGGTGTAGAGGGTACAGGTGTGGGTGTCCTTGGCAGCCCCTTACAGAGCTTACAGAGCCCCTTACATACAGAACTTACAGAGTTACTGCTTGAAACTCCGGGGTTAGGGAGGGAGGGAGGGAGAAGAGCGGGATGTGGATAGAGAAATAGAGAGGAAGTAAGGAAGGAAGATGGACAGACAGATAAACACATAAATAAATAAATAAATAAATATGGGTTTCCTAACAGTCATAATGTATTCCAAGACAACCTAGAGGATTTTTCCAGTATAAACAGTGTAACATCTGCAAACATGAGGTACAGATAAAAATTGTCAAAAGCAGGAGTGTCCCATATGAAGCTGAGATTAGGGACTTCATATTGTGCACAACAAATTATGTTATATCTGTGCTCTGGTGCATTTGTGGACTTTGCTATATGGGGAGGACAGTCTGAATGTTGAAAGAAAGAATCCAGGGGCATGCTAGATAAGTTGTGAACAGAAGGATAGATACCCCTGTGGGGAGACATTCTGCGGAAATACACAATGGGAATGTCTGTCTGCTCAAGTTTATGGGGTTGGACTATGTAAGGACTTCTAGAAGGGGAGGGAACATATTTAATCTGTTCCTTAGAAGGGAAAGCTTCTGGACTTTCAAACTACAAACACTGAATTGAAAAGGATTGAATGAGTATTGGGATTTAAAACCATTTCTAGTGGATTTATAAATGTGCTAGTTACATCTGTTGAACTTTTCACCCTTTTCCACTTCCCTTACAGTATGTGTTTTGAACTTTTCACCCTTTTTCACTTCCCTTATGTGTGTTGAACTTTTCACCCTTTTTTCCTTCCCTTTTGTGTGCTGAACTTTTCATCCTTATTCCCTTCCCTTACATGTGTTGAACTTTTCACCCTTTTTCCCTCCCCTCCACACCTTCCACTTTTAGCCTGCTTTGTTTCACATTTGGCTAACTTCACCACTACATTAAACTGCTTATATAGTGGAACTGTGTGTAAATTCATGATACTGGAATTTGTTTCAGATAATAATTTTAGGTAGCTTGAACATTGATAGTAATTCCATTTCTCTGTGTTTCCAAATCAGGTTTTCTTTTTGCTTTTTAATTCCTAGATCCACCTGCCAGCTAGAGTGATTATCAAAGTGACTGGTCATATAGAACCTTAACAAAGTTAAATTAAAATCTGCAGATCACCAGTTGACAGAATGGGGATCCTCTGCATGGTTGATCACAGGACTTTTATTATGTCTATGGTACTGACTTCTCATTAACATTGGAATACACAATAGCTGCATTTGGGCTTGGCATCTTGTGTTTTAAGAGTTGCTAAAACTGCTTGCTGTGTGATTGAAATCTGTTTGTATTGTTTTATTTTTCTTTTAATGCAAGACTTGGCCTGTGGTTCAATGGTGGGGACATAGCTTCTCCCCCATCCTCTATTAAAACATCAAGCTTCCGCTCTTCTGCGTTAAGCGAGTCAGACTCACTCCTCAGGAGCGTGGCTGGATGAGCTCTACACCCCGACCTGTGGCCGCTTGTTGTCTGTGCTGATTCCCTGGTACCCCTGTCTGTGCCCTTGGGGAGCATTGCCTTGCTTTTTGTTCTAGCCCCACCGGCATCCTTTCTCTCCTTGTTGGGGCCTGCTCATTCTTCCTGCACTCCCATACCTCACTCTGTTCCCCTCCATTTTCTTCTCTTGGGCTTTTCCTTTTTCTCCTGCCAGGCACACCTCAGTGCCTCCATCTGTTTTGCCATTTTGCTTCTCCTCACCGGGACTGCTTCCCACTCTGCTTCATCCGGGATGGGCCTTCCAGTATCGTCATTGTGCAGTGCTCAGGCTATACATTACCCACTCCCTGGCTTGCTCAGGCTCCTCTCTCTGCCTAGCCAACGTCCTCTGGATCCTGCTGCTGCTGCCTGGGACACTTCAGACACTGTAACACGGAGCTAATGCAGCTTGTCTGTGCTCCCTTCCTGTGCTTGCCTATCCTACCTGTTCCAATTTTTCATCTACAGCCTTGCATTCAGGGGACTGTCCTTGATAGAGTTACCTCTCTTGCCATTTTTGGCACTGTAAGTTGTACCCAGACCTTTACTTTGTGCTCCCTGGACCTGCCTACCTCTTTTCTTTCTCATGAAGACACACCTACTGCTACTCATCTCTTCCTGGTGCATCCAATAAGATATCTTCTACCACATGCTACCATCTGTGATGATCTATTGAGTTGATATTCAGCACTGCATTGCACTCAGGGATACCTGTATCTGCATCCATATTCTGCTTCATCTTTCCCTGTCTCTTGGGCCATTAGCCCCACCATGATAATGGACCACGTGGGGTCCCGCCATCATCTCCTGCATCGCCAAGCAATGGGGGGCCTGGCTGCTTGCTTAATCCATTACTGCTCCACCTTGCAATGGGGCCAGTTGCTTATCTGCTTCACCCTGCATGAGGGGGGGGGCTGGCTGCCTGCTCACCACATAGCGCTTCACCCCACAAGTGGGCCTGGTGACTTATCACTACTCTTCCTCAGACAGACTTATGTGGGGTCCTGCCAGTCCAGTCAGCCTACGTGGAGGCCTAGTTCAATTCACTCTACTCTTTCCTTAGGCAAGTCTATGTGGAGATCCTGCCAGTCCAGCTCATCTACCTGGAGGCCTAGCTTGACTCATTCACTTCTGCTACTCCTCAGGCTGGCCTGTGTGAGGGTCCTGCCACTCCAGCTAGCCCACATGGGGGCTATGCTCACTCTTAGATTGCCTTACAACATGACTTCTAGTGAACCTCTATGGATCCACTGTTGCATCAACTTGAGAACTTCATATCATGGCAAGTCAAGTGCAACCCTTGAATCATGTAATCCTGTGGCCTTGGAGGTCCCCTGCACAAGTCACTATTCATGACCTCCTGGCATTCCTTGTTACTCCTGCAGTCAGCCAGCACAGAATTCTCCAGTTCACCTCGCCTGCCATAGGTTCCTTGGAAAGCTGTCATTTTGTCCTCACTTCCTACAGTGATGGCAGGCCCACAGCGGTCCCACTATCCAACCAACCGTGCTCATGAGAGAGGATGTACTCATCACTTACAACTTATTTCCATACTACAGGCGGGCTCACTTGGGGACTTATCCTCCTTACAATAGGACTATGTGCTACTTCTGTGATGGTGGACCATGTGGGGTCCTGCCATCTCAACTATACATGCCCCATAAGGGGGCCTACTCATAGCTCAAACGTACTTCAAGTCATTGCAGGCTGAGTCATGCAGGGGTTTCGCAGGGTACCTCAGAGCACATCATATGGTAGCACAGAGATACCATGTGGTGGCCTCACCATACCAAATCCTTCATGCCCTCGAGAAGCACTTCTCCTTCCTCGTATGGATTTCCATCTTCATTACAGCAGACCCACATCAGGGTCTCATCTTCCTTAGACTGTACACCAGAGACCTCCTCAATCACTGAAGCATTCATCTGCTGCGTACCCTGGACCTGAACAGATTCCATGCTCCAGCTAGCCTCATCCGGGCCTATCCCTCTTCATAATTAATTTATGCTTTTATTACAATCAATCTTCTTCAAGTCCAGTTCCAATCAAGTTTCTCTCTGGACATCTCTGTAGAGTATGCTTCACTTCTTTGGACATCCTGAGACAATTCTCCTTTCAGACAAGTACACAATGTTAACCTCCTGTTTCACTGTATTTCAGCTCAATGGAAGCCTAGAAATTGCATAGACACCTACCTCATCTTCATTCCCTGCTAGGCAACACTTCTGACCATTTTATCCTCTATAATTTCTACAGCCTCAAAAATATTTGCTACGTTGGTACTTGTTCCTTAACCATGCTGACTGTCCATGTACACTTTACACTACTTCACTTACTGCTCCCTTGGTGATGGATTAACCATTGTCTCTTATCCAGACATAATTTCTAGCTGGTTCTACAGCTGCCGGAACCTCCATCTTCAGCGTTGATGTCATACTCATCATCAACTTCACAACAAGACGAGAACTCTAGCTGTGACATTTAGCCTTCTCCTGCATTTCCACATTTACTGTGCATTGACAGCTGCCTTATCTTCACACCAGACTGAACCCAGCTCTGCATCCACTCAAGGAAACCACTTACCAATCCTAACTCCACTTCCATCCTGCTATAGCACTGGAGGACATCTGTCTCCATATACTGTAGGTTTCCACCACTATGGATACCGCTACAGCCTATTGTCTCAGCATTTTCATGGGAGATGTTTTTTAATTAGAGCTTCACCCCACAAGGGGGCCCTGGCACTGCTCAATGCATTTCTTCTCACCTCGGCTGACCTACACGGGGGTCTCACTATTGCACTGTAACCTATGCACTGGTGGGCCACGTGATTCCACCATATCTGGCTTCACCCCATAATAGGGCCTGGCTGCTTGCTCATGCCTTTTCTGTCTTATCTCAGCTGACCCACATGGGGGTCTCACCATCCCTACTAGAACCTATACAGTGGTGGACCACGTGGATCTGCCATGTCCCCTGCTTCACCCGCAAAGAGGCCTGGTTGCCTGTTAAACTGCATTCCATTTCACCTCGGCCGACCTACATTAGGTCTTGCCTTCTCCACAGGAATCTACTTAATGGTAGACCATGTGGGGTTCTACCATCATCCTGCCTCGCACCACACTGGAGCCTGGCTGCTTCCTCAACCCCACTCCATCATCACTTTGGCTGACCACTTGGGGTCTCACCTTCTCTGCTGGATCCTATGCTCTTCACCTTCTTCTCTCACAGATATCATGCACCTGGATTAACTAAATTTTCATGTTCCGCCAGTACCGCGTCCTTCAGGATTACTCTGCTCACCATCGAAATCAAGGATATGCCACTGCTACCAATAACCTGGATCTAGTACTAAGATAACCAATTCAGTACTTTAATCTAAATTGGATTACTCTCCTTTAGTATGTATAGAGGATGGGTAGGTCAGTAGCCATGGGTGCCTGGAGCTTTCCCCCAAAGGGATTTTTTACCATCCAGCTCAAATGTATCTAACCACCAACCATATCTCATCCAGTTCCACCAGACTACAAGCACTGACCTACATACCAATGCAGCTCTAATGCATCTAAGCACCAGCCATATCTCATCCAGCTTTTATGTATCACAAGCACTGAGCTATGTACCACACATTAAAATGGGATGCTTGGCCTGTGGTTCAATTGGGGGGGTATAGCTCCTCCCTCATCCTCTACTAAAACATCCAGCTTCCGCTCCCTCTGCTTTGAGCAAATGAGACTCACCCTTCGTCCACCCCTGCATCCTCCTCTGGCACTCATATCTCACCTTGCACCGCACCTTTAATCTTACATTATCTAGCATCTGGCCAAAGGTGGGATACAGAGAAAGACCAAAGATCAAGTTTCTTATACCAACCATATCTCATCCAGCTCAAATGTATCTAAGAAACTGTGCTTATATTCTTTCTTTCTTCTACTGTGCCCTGCCCTAGAATTCCAACCCTTACCCCCACCTTCTTGTCCCCTCACCCCATGAGTCCTCACCCTTCCCCCTCCCCTCCCCTCCACTTGTTTTACACTTCCCCTAGGTTGCCCCCCATGCATACAGCACTTATCAGCTTGTTCTCCCTCATCACCATAGCCCCTTCTCCTGTCCCTAGTAACATTATACAATATGCCTCCTCCTCTGTATCTATGCCAATACTCTCCATCCCTCCTCCCTCCTCCCCTTTTCTTTGACAAAGCTAATTTTGGCTGCCAACTACAAGCAACATGCACTTAGTAACTAGACCTATAGACTAAGAGATATTTTTGTACTAAAAGTATTTGTATTTGAGGTTATACTCCACATTTACCTTGCTTGTAAAATAGTCTTGTCTTTTGGCTATTGTATGTTCTCATCATATGATACAAATTGTACTGTCTAGTAGTCTGTTCTTTTACTGACTTGGAACCTTTGTAAAAGAGCCAGTTTGGCTCAAAGGGTGTAATTCCAAAACTGAAATAAATAAATATTTATTTCAATCTCTTTATGTTTTATTGAGGCAATTTCTGTGACTTGCTCATTTGATCTTGCAGTTTTATATTTCACTCTGCTGACTTTATTTTTACACGTCTTTTGTAATTTGCACACTCCTCCATAACTTTGTTCCCTGTGTCTCAGCCGGAAATGACTTTCAAAAGAAAGAAAGAAAAGAGAGAGAGATGTATTTCATTTTTGTTGACCTAGTTGATGTGCTAGACAGCAAAGCTGCCTATTTTCAGGCATGATCCGGGAGGTTACAATATAATGGGTGGGAAAACAACACTGAAATACAAAGGATAAATCAGGTGACAACAAGCCATAGAATTAATTAAAAACATATAGTCAGGTAACAACAAACTGAGGCCAGGAATAAGGTATGAAATGTAAAACAGCAGAAAACAGCACAGTGGCATACAGTAGGCAAAGATTCAACAGTTCAAGTACCCTGAAACACAACAATAACAACCATTGTGCAAGATATGGGATAAGTGATAGGGAAATAAATAGATTAGGCAATGTACCAAGTAGACATGTTTGGGAACCAGAGTCAGGGTAAGTACTGTAACTAAGAAGCACAGGCAGGTGAGTGGTGCACCCACCACAAGAGCAAGGTTCAGAGCAGGCAAGGAACTTTTATTTATTTATTTCAGTTTAGGATTAATACCTTTGAGTCCAGGACTCATTTTCAAAGGTTCCAGGTCATTGTTGAACAAATATTACAAACATAACAGTGTTTACAGAGAACAGAAAACAGTTACACAGACATTCAAATACCAAAGAAATCTTATATATCCAACTTAAGGTTGAAGAGGATAGGGTAAATAGGGTTCAGCCTTGTAGTTCACTATTTAGTTGGTCATTCTAGCCTAAGGGGGGTCAGCCAGAGATGGTGTCGTGGTGGTGGAAGTGGTTTGTCTGCCGAGTGGGCCTCGTTCGGGGATGGGGGGGCTGATGAGATAAAAAGAGGGGGTGAAAGGGAGAGGGTTGGGTGTCTGAAATTCTGCCATATTAGTGCAGGAAACGCAATTCTTTTTTGTGTCAAGAAGGGATCTCAGCCCAGATTTGAAGGTACTAATCTTGGGTGATTCTGTAAGATTAGCAGGTAACTCATTGTACCATTTTGGTCCTTGGTACATGATGGAGTTCTGGGCAAGTTTCGGCCTTTTGAAGGGAATCACCAACCTGTCTGTAGCCATGATTCTTGTTGATTTGGTGGGAACTGCTGGCAAAAAGAGGCAGCCCAGTGCAGGGGGAGAAAGCCCAAGAACACTTTTTTCAGAAGTAGGTAGGTTTGGCATTGTGCTTTAAGATGGAGTGGAGCCACCCAATATCGGTGTAAAGGGTGCAGGTGTGGGTGTCCTGGTCAGCCCCTTACAGAGCTTACAGAGTTCCTTACTTACAGAAATCCTGCTTGAAACTCCAGGGGGTTAGGGAGGGAGGGAGAGAAAGAGAGAGGGAAGGAAGGAAGGAAGGAAGGAAGGAAGGAAGGAAGGAAGGAAGGAAGGAAGGAAGGAAGGAAGGAAGGTAGGTAGGTAGGTAGGTGGACAGACAGATCAATAAATAAATAAATAAACAAAAAGTAAATACATAAATATGGGTTTCCTAACAGCCATACTGTATTCCGAGACAACCTAGGAGATTTTTCCTGTGTAAATAGTGTAACATCTGCAAACATGAGGTACAGATAAAAAATGTCAAAAGCAGGAGTGTCCCATATGAAGCTGAGATTAGGGACTTCATATTGTGCACAACAAATTATGTTATGTCTGTGCTCTGGTGCCCTTGTGGACTTTGCTATGTGGGGAGGACAGTCTGAATGTTGAAAGAAAGAATCCAGGGGCATGCTAGATCAGTTGTGAACAGAAGGCTAGATACCCCTGTGGAGAGACATTCCTCGGAAATACACAATGGGAATGTCTGTCTGCTCAAGTTTATGGGGTTGGACTATGTAAGGACTTCTAGAAGGGAAGGGAACATATTTAATCTGTTCCTTAGAAGGGAAAGCTTCTGGACTTTCAAACTATAAACACTGAATCCAAAGGGACTGAATGAGTATTGGGATTTAAAACCATTTCTAGTGGATTTATAAATGTGCTAGTTACATCTGTTGAACTTTTCACCCTTTTTCACTTCCCTTATGTTTATTGAACTTTTCATCCCTTTCCCTGCCCTTATGTGTGTTGAACTTTTCACTTTCTTTTATGTGTACTGAACTTTTCATCCTTTTCCCTCCCCCACACTGTTAGCCTACTTTGTTTCACATTTGGCTAACTTCACAACTACATAAAAACTGTTTATATAGAACTGTGTGTAATTTCATGATAATGGAATTTGTTTCAGATAATAATTTTAGGTAGCTTGAACATTAATAATAATTCCATTTCTCTGTGTTTCCAAATCAGGTTTTCTTTTTACTTTTTAATTCCTAGATCCATCTGCCAGCTAGAGTGATTTTCAAAGTGACCGGTCATATAGAACCTTAACAAAGTTAAATTAAAATCTGCAGCTCACCAGTTAAAAGAATGGGGATCCTCTGCATGGTTGATCACAGGACTTTTATTACGTCTATGGTATTGACTTCTCATTAGCATTGGAATACACAATAGCTGCATTTGGGCTTGGCATCTTGTGTTTTAAGAGTTGCTAACACTGCTTGCTGTGTGATTGAATTCTGTTTGTAGTTTTTTTGTTTTTCTTTGTTTTTCTTTTAATGGAAGGCTTGGCCTGTGGTTCAATGGTGGGGACATAGCTCAACCCCCATCCTCTACTAAAATGTCAAGCTTCCGCTCCTCTGCGTTAAGCGAGTCAGACTCTGAGTACGGCGAAGCCATACTTTTTCACCCGCCCACGCATCCCCCGCTTCAGGTATTTGCTTTATAGACCATCCTTCCCCGCCCTTTCCTGCCATTGGTCTATCTCCTGCCTAATTGACAACCTCTTCATGCCATGTGGACCTAAGCTACTAACGTTCTCTACCACCTCTCCTAGTGGGTGGATCAATTATTGCTGTTGCCATAGACAAATCTCTGCCTACCTCCAAGCGATTTTGGCCTGCTATAACCCCCTGTTACTGCCCCCCCCAACATCTACTAGCTAGTACTCTCACGCGGAATCAGCCCTATCAAAACCCTATTGTTGACCCTTTTCTAACATTTCCCACCTAGTACTGTGCACTCTAACATTTCTCACTATAATTACCTGACTAGCGTATCCCCAAACCACTACTCTACCTATTATATTAAATTGAATCATGTCTGCCACGCTATGGCTCATTCTCCTTACCATCTCTTTGATGGGACCTAGGATACTTTTCCTCCCAGACGATATTCATCTTCATAAGGAGGCGTGCCCTTTACCTCCATTCTGCTTACATTTAATACCTCTTTGTAGTTCAGGCTACTCCCCTGTGCTCCCGCATGTACACTCACTTGAGCTTCTTCCACAAAGAGGGACCAGCACCGAGTCTCCTCCACAAGAAATACTGCCTCAGCATCCTGGACCTAATATATGCTGGTGCCATACGGCAAGGGTACTAGGCTATGTATCATTAGGACTATACAAGGCAAGTATTAGTACACTGAATACCCATCTAGCTGCTCAAAGTCCAGAGCTCTCAGACTATCTTTTGCTGCTCTGCAGAAAATTGTGCTTCTCCTTCTCCTATGCTCAGGCAACGTCGAACTTAATCCCAGCCCAGCAAAAGCCCTCTCTTCACCTTCAGAGCTCACAAGTCTTAAAGGTATTAGCTTCATGCATGTAAATGTCTGCAGCCTCCTAAAGAAGCTCACTTCTATTGAAGCTTGTGTTTTTCACACTGTACCAGATGTACTTGTGATCTCAGACTCTTGGCCTCGGCTTTCCACTCCCGATAAGGGGGTTAACATTCCCAACTATTTGCTGTTCAGAACTGATAGACAGTCGAGGGGTGGTGGGGTTGCCATCTATGTTAAGGATAAGTTTACTACCTCTATTATTGACTCCTCCTCTGTTGCAAATGAATTCGAATGCCTGACTATCAAAACTGAAATTTCACCTGCACTGGCCTTCTGTGTCATAGGATGTTATAGACCTCCTTCAGTGGGGTCCCAGCTCCTGTCTCACCTTTCTACCATCGTGGGCTCCAGTTCCCTTGAAACTATTATCTTGGAGAACCTTAACTATGACTGGCTGTCTAATGTTTCCTTACCTCTCAAATCTTTCTGTGACTTGTATGGGTTTACTCAACTTATCAATGAACTGACGCATGTCAATAAGAAAAATCCTCAGAATAGTACCTTACTGGATGTCCTTCTTGTAAGTAAACCATACTCTTTCTCTCATGCGGGAACATTCTCCACTGATGTTAGTGACCACTGCTTTATAGCAGGGGTCAGGGCTGATTCCAAACCTCAGTCAGCAGCTAGGTTCCTGACTAAAAGATCCAGATGGAACTTTGATTCAATTGGTTACATTAATAATTTAAAAACCTCCCAGCTCTGGCAGAACTTCTACCTAGCTAAAACAGTAAGCGCTGCTTATGACATCTTCCATGAAATTGTAATGAATGCCCGTAATACCTGTGCTCCAATGGTAAAAACCCATATAAAGGCCAGACCTCGACACTGGTTCACTAAAGACCTCAAGGCTGCTCTGTCAAATAGAGATAAGCTTCGGAAAAATGCGTGCCAGCCTCATTCGCCCGTAGACTGGTGCCGCTTCAGAGCAGCCAGAAATCACTGTACTAAATTAATTAGAGAGGCTAAGGCTAATTTCTACAGCTCAGAACTGGACTCTACCTCAAACTGCACTGCTAAATTTTGGGCCTCAATAAAAGATCTGTCTGGGCAGACTGCAGGCAATGTGCTTCCCTCAAAAATTTACTCCGACAATGGTACTATCCAGGACAGAAGGGAGATTTTACAGTCCTTTAACAATCATTTTGCCACTGCTGGCCTTGCATTCGATAATTCTCCTGCTTGTATGCTATGCGCACCTGCCACAGCACAGCCTCCAGTATGTAGTACATCGAACACTACCTTTTCATTTTCACCCACCTCCTTAAAAGATGTTGAAGATCTCGTTCTTCAGCTGGATATAAAGAAAAGTACTGGTGCTGACTCCTTCGATCCCTTCTTCCTAAAGATTGCTTACCATGTCCTCGCAGTACCAATAACCCATTTGTTTAATCTGTCCTTATCACAAAGGTCTGTTCCCCACTTATGGAAAACTGCTTATGTCATTCTACTATTTAAAGCAGGGGACCGTAGCAATCTAAACAACTACCGGCCGATTTTTCTACTACCCCTTTTGTCAAAATTCCTGGAAAAAGTCATGCATGCCCGGTTGAGAACTATCCTTGAAACAACGAATCTCCTAAATCCAATGCAGTGCGAGTTCAAAGCTAATCATAGTACTATCTCAGTGTTGGCTAAAGTTACGAATAATTGGCAACATGAACTGGATAGCAAAAAATTTGTCTGCTCTGTCTTTTTGGACCTTAGTAAGGCTTTCGACACCGTACACTGTGGCCTTCTGCTCTCTGCATTAAATTCGATTGGCCTGGACCCACCTTCCCTACACTGTTTGAATGACTATCTTACTGACAGACAACAGCAGGTTATGGACAGAGGTCAGTTCCCCCCTTAAGCCTCTGACAAGAGGGGTTCCTCAGGGTTCCATCTTAGGACCTCTGCTCTTCAGCATTTATATTAATAGCATTGATACTGACATCAAGGAGACAAACATTCATCTGTTTGCAGATGATACTGTGCTGTATTTAAGCCGTTCATCCCCTGTAGCTGCCTGTGAAGACTTGCAAAGTGAATTTAATTTGCTACAACAACAGCTTATTAACACAAACTTCTTCTAAATGCAAAAAAAAATAAAGCGATACTACTTACACCAGTCAATTGTGCAACATTTCCTGCCATTAGCATGCTTCTCCCTATTACCACTTTATTAGGAGAGAACTTGGAATGCGTACCAAAGTTTAAGTATTTGGGGGTCTGGCTTGACTACAAACTCTCCTTTATTGACCACATTGAGGACCTGCTAAAAAAACTGAGACAGAGACACGGTCTCTTCTTCAGGATAAAACATTTTCTAACCTCTGATGCTAAAAAACAACTAGTCCAGACATCATTCCTCTCCTTAATTGACTACACTGACTTTATCTATAGCCAGTGTACTGCCTCTCATCTTGCAAGCTGGATACACTATATCACAGAGCACTCAGATTCATTACTGCCCTTCCCTTCCCTTCTCCACCTATCACTGCTCCCTGTATGTAGCAGTGGGATGGACCTCTCTCCAGCACAGGCGGAATAAGAACGCCGCACATTGGACGTATAGAGCCATTACCAATAAACTCCCGCATTACACTGCCAACAGCTTGTCACTAAATTTTAAAGGCAATTACACATTGAGAAGTAACTCTTTGATCACCTTGAAAGTGCCTTGGGTCAGCACATGGTTTGGGAGGTCAGCCACAAGTTTCGTACTGCCCTCTCTCTAGAATAAGCTCCAGAAATCCTTAAAATTAAGAAACCCAGTCAGTCTTGTTGTATTTAAGTCTCTACACCAAAGCTGTCTCTGTAATTTGCAACTGTTTCCACCACCCTTAGTTGATCGCCGACTGCCTACTGCCGACTGCCTTTATACACCAACCTCCCTTCTCTGTCTAATGCCGTCCACTCAAATCTTCTCCCCTTCCTTGGTCCACGACCCCTCATTTACCCTCCCATCCATTGCACCAGGCAAGGCATTCCTGGGCTTCCTGCACTTATCTGTCCTTGTCCAAATCCCTACCTTTAGGTGTAATTATAATTGCTCCTTTCCCCCCTCTCCTTCCTACCCCATTCTTTGGCCATCAGCTATGTTACTATGCATATGTGTATATATATGACGCTTATGAACACGTATCTTAGCTATGTAAACATTTTTCTATTCGTGTATGTAACATTTTACAATTGTAATCATTTGTTTTGCCTCCACCTGTGTGATGCAGGTCCACCTTGTAAATGAGTTTGCTCAATGGTGATTTGCCTGGATAAATAAAGATTTGATTGATTGACTCACGTCTCAGCAGCTTGGCTGGATGGGCTCTACACCCTGTCCTGTGGCCACTTGTCATCTGTGCTGCTCCCTGGCACCCCTGTCTGTGCCTTTGGGGTGCATTGCCATGCTTTTTGTTCTAGTCCTACCCGCTCTTTCTCTCCTTGTTGGGACCTGTGCGTTTTCCCTGCATTCCCATACTTCACTCTGTTCCCCTCCATTTTCTTCTCTTGGGCTTTTCCTTTTTCTCCTGCCAGGCACACCTCAGTGCCTCCATCTGTATTGCCGTTTTGCTTCTCCTCGCTGAGACTGCTTCCCACACTCTGCTTCATACCGGGATGGACGCCTTCCAGTATCGTCATTGTGCAGTGCTCAGGCTTTACATTACCCACTCCCTGGTTTGCTCATGCTCCTCTCTCTGCCTAGCCGATCTCCTCTGGATCCTGCTGCTGCTGCTGCTGTCTGGGACACTTCAGACACCGTAACGCGGAGTTAATGCAGCTTGTCCGTGCTCCCTTCCTGAGCTTGCATATCCTATCTGTTCCCATTTTTCATCTACTGCCTTGATTTCAGGGGACTGGCCTAGATAGAGTAACCTCTCTTGCCATTTTTGGCACTGTAAGTTGTACCCAGACCTTTACTTTGTGCTCCCCAGACCTGCCTACCTCTTCTCTCTCTGTCTGCTGCTATATTCTCTTCCTGGTGAGTCCATTAAGGCATCTTCTACCACATGCTACCATCTGCGATGATCTAGTGAGTTGATATTCAGCCCTGTATTGCACTTGGGGATACCTATATCTGCTTCCATATTCTGCTTGATCTTCCCCTTTCTCTCGGCCATTAGCCCTACCATGATAGCGGACCATGTGGGGTCCCGCCATCATCTCCTGCTTCGCCCCGCAAGGGGGGCCTGGCTGCTTGCTTAATCCATCACTGCTCCACCCTGCAAAGGGACCAGCTGCTTATCTGCTTCACATTGCATGGGGGGGCTGGCTGCCTGCTCACCACATACCACTTCACCCCACAAGGGGGCCTGGTGGCTTATCGATACTCTTTCTCAGATGGACCTACATGGGGTCCCGCCAGTCCAGTTAGCCTATGTGGAGGCCTAGTTCGACTCACTCTACTCCTTCCTCAGACAAGTCTATGTGGAGGTCCTGCCAGTCCAGCTCATCTTCCTGGAGGCTTAGCTCAACTCATTCACTTCTGCTACTCCTCAGGCTGACCTGTGTGAGGGTCCTGCCACTCCAGCTACACACGTGGGGGCCTAGCTTACTCTTAGATCACCTCAGAACATGTCTTCTAGTGAACCTCTATGGATCCACTACTGCATCAGCCTGAGAACTTCATATCATGGCAAGTCAAGTGCAACCCTTGAATCATGTAATCCTATGGCTTTGGAGGTCACCTCACAAGTCACTATTAATGGCCTCCTGGCATTCTGTTCTACTCCTCCAGACACCCAGCACAGAATTCTCCACTTCACCTTGGCTGCCATAGGATCCTCAGAAAGCTGTCATTTCATCCTCGCTTCCTACAGTGATGGCAGGCCCACGGGGGTCCCACTATCCAACCAACCGTGGTCACGAGAGAGGATGTACTCATCACTCACAACTTATTTCCATACTACAGGAGGATTCACTTGGGGTCTTGTCCTCCTTACAATCGGACTATGTGCTGCTTCTGCTATGGTGGACCATGGGGGGTACTGCCATCCTTACCTCAGACAGAGCAATCCTATTGAGATGGCGGACCATGTGGGGCCCTGACATCTCAAGTATACATGCCCCATAATGGGGCCTACTCATAGCTCAAACGTACTTCAAGTCATTGCAGGCTGAGTCATGTGGGGGTTTCGCCCCCTTTACCTCGGAGCACATCATATGGTAACACAAAGAACCCATATGGTGATCTTGCTATCACAAATCCTTTGTGCCCTCGAGAAGCATTTCTCCTTCCTCGTACATATTTCCATCTTCACTACAGCAGACCCATGCTGGGGTCTCATCTTCCTTAGACTGTACACCGGAGACCTGTTTCATCACTTGAGCATTCATCTGCTGCGTACCCTGAACCTGCACGAGGTCCATGCTCCAGCTAGCCACATCCGGGCCTATCCCTCTTCATAATTCATTTATGCTTCTACTACAATCCTCCTTCTTCAGGTCCAGTTCCAGTCAAGTTTCTCAATGGACATTTCTGTAGAGTATGCTTCACTTCTTTGGACATCCTGAGACAATTCTCCTTTCAGACAAATACACGATCGTAGCCTCCTGTTTCACTGGGTTTTGGCTCCATGAAAGCCTCACAATTGCATAAGATGCCTACTTCATCTTTATTTTATTTCAGTCTTTGGTAACCGGGCAAGGCTCACTAGGCACAAGTGTCTGTTTTCAGGGGCGACCTGGGAGCACTGGGCAGTTAAGTGACTTGCTCAGAGTCACACAGTATGCAAGTGGAGGTTGTGAGAATCAAACTCAGGTCTGGTCTGCTGGATGTAACAAGCTCGTTCACACCTCGTTCCTGTAACCTCTAGACTATACTGCCGGCCCATCTTCATTCCCTGCTGGGCAACACTTCTGAACATTTCATCCTCTATGATTTCTACATCCTCAAAAATATTTGCTACATTGGCACTTGTTCCTTAACCATGCTGACTGTCCATGTACGCTTTACACTGCTTCACTTACTGCTCCCTTGGTCATGGATTAACCATTGTGCCTTATCCAGACATAATTTCTAGTTGGTTCTTCAGCGGCTGGAAGCTCCATCTTCAGCTTTGATGTCTGCCTCATCATCAACCTCATGACAGGACTGGGAACTCTACCTGTGACTGTGAAAGTGTGCTGTTAAACCTCCAAATACCTGTCTTTTTCTGTTTCACAAGTCTACTGCAGTAGCACTCTCTGAATAACTTTACTGTCCTTTCCCTTATTTTCCCCTTTTTAATTCCCTTTTTTCAGGCAGGCCACCTGGATTAGAGGCTCTTTCTATCACTTTCATTTCATTAAAAAGACAGGTATGGAGCTTAGTACCCCCATGATAGACTACTACAGTGTATAGACCTGGGTTTAGCATATTTGGGCTAGTAGTTCCTCTTTTCATGTTTAAGTAATGCCCAGGAGACAAATGTGTGTGCCAAATATAGGAGAATTCTCCTCACAGTGCAAACACTTTATTTAGGCAGACAAGAAAAATAAAGATAGTAAAAAGATTCAGAGTCTGCCTGCTGGTCACCCAATCCCTTATTGTGTTGTTGTAAGGTTCCCTAGATATGCCTTAGCAACACTATTTTGACCCAAAAACAGTTTACTTTTCCTTACTGTTTAACTTTATTATTTTTGGTAAGGTGACATGGAAATGCAAAATGCCAGCAGCACAAATGGTTTTAAACATAAGCAGATTTGAAATTATTGGGACTGCTTTTGTTTGCTTGTGCTGCAATGTGTTTAACACTCCCAAAAGAAACTCCTAAACAAAAATGTGCAGTATTTCAGACATTGTAAGATAAATGATGGACTCTTTTCAGTTTTTACTCCTTTTCATAGTAGTCTGGCTCCTGTTAATATTAGAGTAAAACTTACCAGTTAATGGGTATTCAGGCCTTTAGCCAGAGGTAATCCTCACAGCCATTTGCACTTCTTGCTCTTGCTGTTTCCCTAGGAGGCAGCCGGCCCATTTCTCACTATAGTTATACTGTGGATAGGATGAGGGAGGGGCTAAACTTGGCAAGAACACTGTTTTTAGTTAAACCTGTATTATATTTCATTTCAGGGATGTCAATGTTTTGTAATAAAGCTATATTGAATGTCCCTTTACTTAGAATGAAATAAAAGTGTTTTATAAATAAAAATCTGTATTGAAGAGTATGGGGGGGGGAGTATGAAGTGATCACCTGATGATTCCCTAGGATAAAAAGGAGACTCATTCTTGTGATACCTTCAGATTCATTTTGGGATCAGCCAGTACTGATCCATTTGGGAGTCTGCACTTACAGACTAAGATAATTGAAATCCCAGGCGGCCTTTTCGTTTGCTGATATTGCCTGTGGAAACATTCATTTATTTTTGTACCTTTTATATTTCTTTCTGTATTCCTGCTAAGTTAATAATATTTTATTATCTCTTTTTTGCTGTTACTTTAATGAAGCTTTAGGCTTGGCAATTTTATTTTAGCCTTGCCACATTACCTTTTTGTGTCAGTGTCCATCATTACACCCACAGCCTATGACAGTGACATCTAGCCTTCTTCTGCATTTCCACATTTACTGTGCATTGACAGCTGCCATATCTCCTCACCAGACTGAACCCAGCTCTGCATCCACTCAAGGAAACCATTTACTAATCCTACCTCCACTTCCCTCCTGCTATAGCACTGGCAGACATCCACCTCCATTCAGGTCTCCACCACTACGGCTACCACTACAGCCTATTGTCTCAACATTTTCCTGGGAAATATTATCTTATTAGTGCTTTACCCCATAAGGGGGCCTAGCACTGCTCAATGCATTTCTTCTCACCTCGGCTGACCTACATGGGGGTCTAGCTGTTGTACTGTAACCTATGCAGTGGCAGGCCACGTGGTTCCACCATATCTGGCTTCTCCCCATAATAGGGCCTGGCTGCTTGTTCATCCTCTTTCTGTCTTATTTCAGCTGACCCACACTGGGGTCTCGCCATCCCTACTAGAACCTATATAATGGTGGACCACGTGGGTCCGCCATGTCCCCTGCTTCACCTGCAAGGGGTCCTGGTTGCCTGTTAAACTGCATTCCATCTCACCTCAGCCAACTTGCATTAGGTCTTGCCTTCTCCACAGGAATCTACATAATGGCAGACCATATGGGGTCCTGCCATCATCCTGCCTCTCCCCACACTGGAACCTGGCTGCTTGTGCAACCTCATTCCATCATCACTTTGGCTGGCCCACGTGGGGTCTCACCTTCCCTGCTGGATCTTATGCTTTTCACCTTCTTCTCCCACAGATATCATGCACTTGGATTAACTAAATTTGCATGTTATCATCTTCATGTTGGACTTTCATCCACCAGTACCGCGTCCTTCAGGATTACTCTGCTCACCATCGAAATCAAGGATATGCCACTACTACCAATAACCTGGATCTAGTACTAAGATAACCAATTCAGTACTTTAATCTAAATAGGTTTAGTCTCCTTTAGTATGCCCAGAGAATGGGTAGGTCAGTAGCCATGGGTGCTCGGAGCTTCCCCTCAAGGGGGTTTTTCCTATGCTGCGTGCTACTGGCCACACTCTCTGGAGCTGGAGAAGGTAAACACAGTCATAATTCATTTCTTTTTGGGCCTTCAATCCAATATTATCTAGCATCCCACCAAAGGTCGGATCCAGACAAAGGTCAAAGATCAAGTTTTTTATACCAACCATATCTCATCCAGCTCAAACGTATTTAACCACCAACAATATCTCATCCAGTTCTAACATACTACAAGCACTGACCTACGTACCAATCCATCTCTAATGCATCTAAGCATCAGCCATATCTCATCCAGCTCTTACGTATCACAAGCACTGAGCTATGTGCCACATATTGAAATGGAAGACTTGGCCTGTGGTTCAACTGGGGGGACATAGCTCCTCCCTCATCCTCTACTAAAATGTCCAGCTTCCACTCCCTCTGCTTTGAGCGAATTGGACTCACCCTTCATCCACTCCTGCCTTCTTCTCTGGCACTCATATCTCACCTTGCACTGCACCTTTAATCCTACATTATTTAGCATCCTGCCAAAGGTGGGATATAGAGAAAGACCAAAGATCAAGTTTCTTATACCAACCATATCTCATCCAGCTCAAACGTATCTAAGGAACTGTGCTTGTACTCTTTCTTCTACTGTGTCCTGCCCTTGAATTCCAACCCTTACCCCCCACCTTCTTACCTCTCTCACCCCATGAGTCCTCACCCCTTCCCCTCCACTTGTTTTACACTTCCCCTAGGCTGCCCCCATGCATACAGCACTTAGCAGCTTGTTCTCCCTCATCGCCATAGCCCCTTCTCCTGTCCCCTAGTAACATTATACAATATGCCTCCTCCTCTGTACCTATGCCTATACTCTCCATCCCTCCTCCCTCCTCCCCTTTTTTTTGACAAAGCCAATTTTGGTGGCCAACTACAAGTAACATGCACTTAGTAACTAGACCTATAGACAAAGAGATATTTCTGTAATAAAAGTATTTGTATTTGAGGTTATACTCCACATTTACCTTGCTTGTAAAATAGTCTTGTCACTTGGCTATATGTTCCCGTCATATGATGTAAATTGTACTGTCTTGTCTGTTCTGTTACTGACTTGAAGCCTTTGTAAAACAGCCAGTTTGGCTCAAAGGTTGTAATTCCGAAATTGAAATAAATAAATATTTATTTCAATGTCTTTATGTTTTATTGATGTAACTCCCCACAAATGGGGGTTCCCGAAAAGTCTTCCTCGAGCTTGCTTAAATGCTCACTGCCAGGCTGGTGTCCTGCGTTTTAGCAGTTTAAATGTGATTGCCAGAGAGTGCCTGTGTAGCCTCTGTGTACTGTCTCTTTAAGAGCTGCCTGGATTGCAGTCATAAGTAATTGGACAGGGAGCTCTGTTGAAAGATGTAACTATTTGCTGAAGATCATTTACAGTGATAATGATAATGCAGTTTGTCTAACCTGCCTTCTTTGCAGCAAGGACTGTTTTGGGGCCTAAAATGCAGCCAGACTACAGGAGCTGTCTGGAGTCAAAATCTGTAGAAATTGTAGTTTTGGGCTTTTTGCGCCTTTTTGCACCTGAAGGGGGAGCCTTTGTTGTGATTGACAGAAGGATCAGTCAAACGAACCTTTTGGGTCTTGGGGAATTTCCCAGGCTGCTGCAGCTAGTTTCAGTTTTGAGCTGAGATCTGAAGAAGTAACAGCTCATGTGAGTTTTTAGAGGCAGTTTTGTGTAGTTTTGCATGGGAGACTTGTGAAAGGGCTGAGTTTTGGCCTGCCTGTCCGCCTGTTGTCCCTGAGAGGGAAAATAGAGTTTATTTGGACTGAATCCGAGTTGTGAGGACTATTTAAGCCACTGGACTGTGACCAGGCTTTAACCTGAAGAAGACTGAAGATTTGCTGAATGCAATCGGCCTGTCAGGATTTCCAGCTGCTTTTGAATCCCCGCTTGGTGCAGAGACTTTGCGATCGTGACCGGAGAGCGGTTTGCCTGTTACAGTAGAATTTCCTTACATGTAAATGTCCTGTGTATTGAAAGTGGGTCGTGATTTGGTTCCCCACTGAGTGAACTGTGTTCTGCTTGCTGGAAGCTTTATCCAGCCTAATCGGACTGAATCCGCGGTCATCTCCATTCAGCCTGGGCCATGCCACGCTGGCTCTGCCAGACTACCTTACTGCACAGAGAAAGTCACGAACAAGAGACCTGCCTGGGGATCAGCCCCCTGCTCCACGATTGAACATGAACGACGCCTCGGTGAATCGTGTGGGGCCTGCTTCTCCTGGCATTCCAGATTAACCACCTGTTGTCTCAATTTTCATCCAGCCTGTGTCCAATCTTGGGTATCATGAGTAATCATCAGGGTAGCTCCCTGCAACAACAGCCTAATCTAAAAGTGTGTCATCTGATTGTCTTGCTGTTTTCTTTTCAAGAACTGAGCCCTCCGGCTCCAGATTACAAATAGTGTGTGTTGTGCATGCTGTTTTCTTCCATCACAGTGCCCCAACCAGCTGCAACATTCCTGGCTACCCCACCATTCTCCATCTGTGTACCCAGAGTGTGTGACTGTTTATGGACCCAGAAGTGCATGCATAGCTGTTTGATTGATAGAGCCTTTAAGCAAATTAACCCAATTACGTCGCTCCCTTGTTCAAACCCCTTAAATAAATCAGATCTAACTCTTTTTTGCATTTACCCTGACTGTGGTTCCAGTTTGTGCGAGAGTACTGTACTGCTGTTATTTGCTGTGTAGAACCTTGTTTTACAGGGGGTCCCCAGGGCTGGGCCAGAAAAAAGCCCTGGTGGTGAGCGCAAACAGTGTGGGTACTTGTATGGTGTATCAGGGGAAACTGTGAAAGTGATTATTGTATATTGTTCCTGCCACTAGTAAGGAAAGAGGGGGCTTACAGTGTCCTGGAGGGCTGTGCCCAGGTTAGCTTGACCACTGCAAACCCTGACCTCTTGGTGTGGGCACCAGTTTCAGAACTCAAGCCCTTTAACCTGCTACTAGTCAAGCAGGCAGGGGTAGTAGCCCTTGGGAAAGTGCCACCTAGGGGTGACATTTTGCAAGCTCACTGCTGGGATTTTGTGCCATCTAGTGGCCAAAAATTATGAATTATTAGTAAAGATTAATGCCTATCCCAGTAGAAATGGCTGTACACCAGTTGGTGGGTTGGGATACTGGGCAGTACATCGACCCCCAAAATGCTCTACTGATACCGGATATTCCCCGAGGTACCAGTAAAGACACTGTAGAGGAAGCACTCTCCAAAGTTGAATGTTTAAAAAACCCTGTGATGGTGGGTCGACAGGTTGATTTGATCGCCCAAACTTTCATAGCCTTGGTAGAGTGTAGTGACCTCATGGACAGCTCTAAAGTGCTACAGACTACTGTCCCAGAAGGGGTTCCAGCTGCCTGGAGAGTGATAACAAAAGTCAGTAAAGGCCCTGAGAAGAATGAGCTTCCACCATTATCTGAGACTTTTGAGAAGAAATTTGCTAAGTTGTTTCTGGAGGAAGGGAAAACTGTAGAGGACTTTAAGAAGCTATTCCTGCCACCTGGGGGTGTTCTTTCCCCAACACCCCCTCCCACTCCAGCACCTGTTACTGCCTCACCTTCTGTACCTGGTCCAATGCTGGCCCCATACCTGTACCTGCTATTAGTCACGACTCCTACCGAAGGCTGAGAATCTTCTTGGGCACCCTCCCCAGCCCTCGGGGGGATGACTGGGAGATCTGGATAGACTATGTTGCCCTTCTAGTACATTAATGACAATGCTCAGACACAGAGAAATGAAAAAGGTTGAGTGAGAGACACCGAGGTCCTGCCCTTGCTATCATCTGTGCTAAGCGGACCAATAACCCACAAAGCAACTGCACAGGACTATCTTGATGCATTGGAAAAGGTGTATGGGAGCCCAGATTCAGATGAGGATCTGTGACGGAGAGTAAGAAATGCTCAGCAGTTCCCAGGGAGCCATTGTCTCTGTATGTACCTCGCCTTGAAAAGCTGCTGCTAGAGTGCCTCAGAAAGGATAGTTTGACCTCAAATGAATTAGATCGAGCTAGGCTGGACCGAATCCTGAAGTCTGCTCCATTTTCAGAATTGTTACTGCTTCAGTTGCACCTTGCCACCTGACTGGAATTGCCCCCCTCCTATGACGAGATAATGAAAGAAATTTGGTGGATTGAGCAAAGGTGACCCCGTGGGGGAATTGCACCCATATCTGCTGCTGCTGCACAAGTGACCAAGAGTGATCAGCCAAGTGAGTCTCAGGGGCAAAAGTCGGCCTGCAGCACTCTGAGAATGCAAGGACTTCCCGCCCTGGGCCCAGCATTGGAAGACGAGACTACTAAAGGAAGTCTGAGAGTTGGACAGGTGCCTCTGCAGGGGTTTCCCCCATGGAACAAGATTCTGGTCCCTTTCGGGATGTGACTGCCATGGGGGTGGGTGTGCACCCTCAGGCATCCGCTACCGAGGGTGGCTCCAAGGCTGAGATCACCAGATTGACTGCCACTCTAAAGGAACTGTTAAGTGCACCACTCTCGCCGTTGCAAGCAGATACTAGATCCCAATCTCTTACTACTGCTTCAGTTCCTCATATGATGTTCTCTCCCAGGATGACCCAGGAGTCTATCATTTGTCACAACTGCGGAAAGGATGGCCATATGAAAAGAGAATGCCGGTCTCAGAAGAACTTAGAAAGAGTAGTAAACAGACTCCAAGGTAATGCACCTGGGAAACAAAACCCAGGGCAAGAGTACACAATGGGGTGAGATACTGACAACAGTAACAAGCATTTGTCAATGCAGAATGTTAGCTTGCAGGTATTTGCAGTGGTGTGTGGCATGTATGGTGCTACCCTAATGCCCTGTCGATTGCTGGTATTTGCACAATAGATTGTCAACATACCTTTTTGTTACCCCATTGTGTGCTACATAAGTGGAAACACGTTTTGGGCAGGATGTGAAAATGACAGCTGTACTGCTCATAAGGAAGTGTGGTAAAATGGCAATGTTGAAAATCTGGGTGGAAATATTGAAAATTAGCAGAGCTAGGAGCATCGTGGGAACTGTGCAATACTGCCTTTCGTAAACCAGTCATTGTTAGAATTTTTCACCAAATTGTCAACATTGGCATTTTAAAACCTCTGCTAATGAACAGTGTCACTGTGATTGTCTTACTGTGTGCCATACATTGATTTTGCATACCGAGTGCGCCATTGTGCACTACATGGGCGGAAACACATTTTGGGCAGGATGTGAAAAATGACAGCTGTACTGCTCATAAAGAGGTGTGGTAAAATGGCAATGTTGAAAATGTGGAGTGAAAATATTGAAAATTCGCAAACTTACGAGCGTGCGTAGGAACTGCTCAACGCACGCTCGTAAAACAGTTATTTTTAGGAATGTGTTCACCAAATTTTCAACATAGCCATTTTAAGATCTCTGCTCATGAACAGTGTCACTCTGATTTTCTTAATGTGTCCCATACACTGAGTTCACACAGCGACTGTGCCATTGTGCACTACATGGGCGGAAACACGTTTTGGGCAAGATGTGAAAAATGACAGCTGCAGTGCTCATAAGGAGGTGTGGTAAAATGGCAATGTTGAAAATGTGGAGTGAAAATATTGAAAATTCACAAACTTACGAGCGTGCATAGGAACTGCACAATGAACACTCGTAAAACAGTCATTTCTAGGAATTTTGTCACCAAATTTTCAACACAGCCATTTTAAGACCTCTGCTCATGAACAGTGTCACTGTGATTTTCTTAATGTGTCCCATACATTAAGTTCGCACACGGACTGTAGCCATTGTGTGTTACATGGGGGAAACCGTTTTGGGCAGGATGTGAAAAATGACAGCTGTACTGCTCATGAGAAGGTGTGTAAAATAGCAATGGTGAAAATGTGGAGTGAAAATGATGAAAATTCACAAACTACGGCGTGCGTAGGAACTGCATAACGCACACTTCGATAAAACAGTAATTTTAGGAATTTTTCACCAAATTTTCAACACAGCCATTTAAGACCTCTGCTCATGATCAGTGTCACTGTGATTTTCTTACTGTGTCCCATACATTGATTTCGCACACAGACTGCGCCATTGTGCGCTACATGGGCGGAAACACGTTTTGGGCAGGATGTGAAGAATGATGGCTGTACTGCTCATGAGGAGGTGTGGTAAAATGCCAATGTTGAAAATCTGGAGTGGAAATATTGCAATTCGCAAACCTATGAGCATGCGTGGGAAGTGTGCAACACACGCTCGTAAAACAGTCATTTCTAGGAATTTTGTCACCAAATTTTCAACACAGCCATTTTAAGACCTCTGCTCATGAACAGTGTCACTGTGATTTTCTTAATGTGTCCCATACATTAAGTTCGCACACGGACTGCGCCATTGTGTGCTACATCGGCGGAAACACGTTTTGGGCAGGATGTGAAAAATGACAGCTGTACTGCTTGTGAGGAGGTGTGGTAAAATAGCAATGGTGAAAATGTGGAGTGAAAATATTGAAAATTCGCAAACTTACGAGCATGCGTAGGAACTGCGCAACGCACACTTGTAAAACAGTCATTTTTTGGAATATTTGCACCAAATTTTCAACATGGGGTTTTTGGGCCCCTTCTCATGAATGATGTCACTGTCATGGCATTATTAGAGCACAAAGGGTGATTTCGCGCAGTGACTGTGCAGTGCCTGCGAGAATCACCCTGGGCTAATGTCACTCATGACAGTGACATCGATCATGAAAGAGTCTAACCCATGTTAATTGGTGCAAAATCCAAAATTACTGAGATATGCAATAAAGTTGAAACCCCCTATCTAGCCCATTATACAGCTTACGGCATTTCCTCAGTTGGCGGTCGGCTTTGAAGAGTGCAGACGTGTTTCCGGTCCACCGAAAATCATCGCGCCAGAGTCCGGAGGTAAGTATGGGGTGAGGGGTGTGGGGAGGCTGGGTGCGCAGTGGGTGGGTGCAGGTTGTGGGAAGGAGGAGTGGGAGGCGCGTGGGACAGTTTTTCTTTACAGGAAAAAAAAAGGCGGCGACGTGGGGCGTTTGCCACGCTGGGTGAGGCTCCCAGTGTGGCAGAAGATGTTTGGGGGCTGAGGAGCTGGCGAGGATTGGGAACCCCGTCGCCAAACTACATGAGGGCTGAGGAGCCGGCGAGGGTTAGGCACCCCCATCGCCAGCCTACAGCGGAGGTTTGCCACGCTGGGTGGGCTCCCAGCATGCAGCAGGATGGCTTTGGGGGGAGCCGTGGAGCCGGCAGGGGATTAGGCACCCCCCTGGCAAACACGTTAAACTTGGGGCGGCGGCGGGCGCGCGAAGGAAGCGTGGCAGAGGGGGGGGCTGACGTGGTGCTCCCGTGGCAGCGGTGTTTTGCTTTGAAGCAGAGGAACACTGCTGTCATACAGAGCTCCTGCACCCTGGTGCAGCACCGCCACGCCTGCTGAAGGGAGCAGTGCATTGGATGGGAGAGGCACACCTCCAAAGTGTGCTGCTCTCCCAAAACGTTCCTTGCACAAGCGCGCAAGCGAACGTAAAAATGGAAAGGGGCCTGGGGGTAATTATATCAGATGACCTTAAGGTGGGAAAGCAATGTGAGAAGGCAGTAAGGAAGGCTGGGGGGATACTGGGATGCATAGGGAGAGGCATCCATAGTAGAAAACAGGAAGTTGTTATCCCTATACAGACAATTGGTGAGACCCCATCTGGAGTACTGTGTGCAGTTCTGGAGACCCCATCTCTGCAAAGACATAGACAGAGTGGAGGCTGTCCAGAGGAGGGCAACCAAATGGTGCAGGGTCTGCACCAGAAGACATCTGAAGAAAGACTAAGGACTTAATATGTATATCCTTGAGAAAAGGAGGGAGAGAGGGGACATGATAGAAACTTTCAAGTACCTCAAGGGAATCAACAAAGTCCAAGAGGGTGGCATCTTTCAGAAAAAGAGATGTGCAAGAACAAGGTGGCACAATTTGAAGATAGAGGGGGGACGGCTCAGAGGTAATATGAGGAAGTATTTTTTCACAGAGAGGGTTGTGGATGCATTTAACAGCCTCCTGAGGAGGTCAAGGAGTCAAGAACAGTGGGGGAATTCAAGAATCCATGGGACAGACATAAGGCAGTCCTAGTGGGGGGTAGGAGGAAGTAAGCTGTTGATTAATTAGGATCTGCAGCTTATCTGTTAGGTAGGAAAATGGGCAGACTAGGTGGGCCAAGCAGTCCTTATCTGCCATCACATTCTACATTTCTATGTTTCCAAGGAGAGCTCCAAAAAGCAAATCAATGGCCAAGGGGTGCCTGAAATGACC
The DNA here is from genome assembly GCA_016271365.2 of Neoceratodus forsteri. Taxonomy (NCBI): domain Eukaryota; kingdom Metazoa; phylum Chordata; order Ceratodontiformes; family Ceratodontidae; genus Neoceratodus; species Neoceratodus forsteri. The sequence continues at coordinate 648,259,434 of CM057450.1, read as the reverse complement.
GCAGTGAGGGTTCGAGAAACCCTAACTCAAATTTCTTTGTGGCTAAATCATCTGTCAGGCCTCTGCTACTGCCTCTCTAGACTGGTCCAAACTAGTGGTCCCTTCAATGGAGACTACAGTGACTGTGAATGGTATTCATACTCGGGCTGTGCTTGACAGTGGATCACAAGTGACCATGGTATTCCAGGACTGGTATGACAAACACTTATCTGATGTGCCTTTGTAATCCCTGGAAGGCCTACATGTGTGGGGCCTGAGCGACAAGTCTTATCCCTACCTAGGGTATGTCCACCTCTGGTTGTCTTTTCCTGCAACTGTAACGAGTGTAGAGGAGCGAGTAGAGACATTGGCCCTAGTGTGTCCCTCCACTGGACTGTATGATGGGGTCCCCCTGTTAATTGGGACAAACGCCCACATGTTTGGGAGAGTGGTGCAACTCTATCACAAGAAACAAGGACAACGGACTGGACGGCCCTGAGAATTCCAGCCCTGATCAAGAGGGCCTATGATTTGCAACAGAGACCCAAGGAAGTAGACCAGGATGAACCAGTGGGGATCGTGTGGAAGAAGGATCCCGATTCAATGGTACTGGCCCCTAACGCCCAGTGTACCATTCAAGGGGAGGTCTGCCTCCAGAAAGATGTCAAGAACAAAATACTGATGTTGGATGTGCCACGTGATGGAAAACTGCCAGAAGGATTATTGGTCAAGCCCAGCATCTTGCCTGCTCGTGCCCATGCCTATGCATGATGAGTGATGGTCCAGATTCACAATGTGTCAGATCAGGAGATCCGGGTGAACAGAGGGTGCATCCTAGCTACGGTACACTGCACAGACACTGCAGTATTGCCCAGCAACAAGCACCCTGGTGAGACGGAGAGAGTGACCCCAGACTTGTTTGACTTTGGTGACTCCCCATTGCCAGCTGAATGGAAGGCTAGAATTAGCAAGAGACTTGCCCAGAGAGACCAAGTGTTTTCATTGAAGGAATGGGATGTGGGATGTGTCCAGGGTGTGGAGCATCACATACACCTGCACGATAAACAGCCATTTCGAGAGAGATCCCAGCGCCTAACCCCAGAAGACATAGATGATATGAGAAGACACCTGCAGGAAATGCTCGCTGCTGGCATGATACAAGAATCCAGGAGCCCATGCACCTCTCCCATTGTGGTTGTGCATAAGAAGAATGGGTCTGTGAGGATGTGTGTTGATTATCGAACCCTGAACTGGCTGACCATCCCAGACCAATACACTATGCCTCGTATACAAGATGCCCTGTACTGCTTGAATGGGAGCAAATGGTTCTTGGTGTTGGATCTTCACAGCGGATACTACCAGATCCTGATGGCCCCGGAAGACCATGAGAAAACAGCCCTCGTCAGTCCATTGGGGTTCTACAAGTTTTTGAGAATGCCACAGGGGATATCAGGCACCCCAGCCACCTTTCAGTGACTGATGGAACATGCGGTGGGAGATATGAATTTGCTGGAATCCTGGTGTACTTGGACAATGTCTTTGTGTTTGGGAGCACCTTAGAGGAGCATGAGAACTGACTGTTTAAAGTCCTAGATCGACTGGAACGCTTCGACCTCAAGCTGTCCATTGACAAGTGCCAGTTTTTCCAAATCTCCATGAAGTATGTGGGGCACATAGTATCTACAAAAGGGATAGAGACTGAGACCAGTAAGGTTGAAGCACTGACTATTGGCCCCAGCCCCATAATCTGAAAGAAGTATAATGTTTCCTGGGGTTCTGTGGCTAGTTCATAAAAGACTATTCCAAGGTGATTCGCCCACTCTTGAACCTTACCCAGGGTTACCCTCCTTCCAATCATAAATACAAAAAAGGGGCTGTTAAAGAACCATAAAATGTATACTTCGACCCAGGTGAACTCTTCAGGCCCCGCTGGATGCCCGACTGTGAAGCAGCCTTCCATGAGATCATATACCAGCTCACCCATGCCCCCATCCTCGCCTATGCTGACCCCACCAAACCCTATGTGCTGCATACGGATGCTAGTCTGCAGGATCTAGGAGCGGTGCTGTATCAAGAAAATGAGGATGGCCTGAGACCAGTAGCTTTTGCCAGTAGGAGCTTGACCATGTCCTAACGAAACTACCCATATGCATAAGTTGGAGTTCCTTGTGCTAAAATGGGCCATTGTTGACCAGTTTCATGAATACTTCTATGGGGCAAAGATATTGGTGAAGACTGACAATAACCCATTGACCTATGTACAGACTTCAGCTAAGTTAGATGCCACTGGGCACTGGTGGCTTTCTGCATTATCAACCTATGATTATGCTGTCAAAAACAGACCAGACCTGAACCATATTGATGCTGACTCCCTATCACGAAGACCCACTTCCAAGAGTGATTGGGTCAGGCTGTCTGAACCTGACATCCGAGCATTGTGTCAAAAGTTTGATAGAGATGAATAGATGTCTGCGGACACAGTGGACTGTTTAGTAGATTGCTTGGGCCCTTCTGACACCTGCATACCAGCTGCTTCCTGCAACTTCTCTGCTCTATATATTAGTGCACTACCTCAATTTGACAATAACAGCATTCAGTGGGCTGAATACCAAGATCCTGTGATTCAGCCAGCACTTGATGCCCTGCGTGCGGGGAAAGAAGTGTCTATGTTACGTTCCACTGACTTGCGAACTGCTTTAAGGAACCAGATTGAAGTTGCTGAATCAGTTGTTGTATAGAGAGACAGTAGATCATAGTGGCAAAGTAGACAAGCAACAATTGGTCCTGCCCACGGCCTTTAAAGATTTAGTACTGAGGTCCTTCCACAGTCACCTCGTTATTGACAGAACCCTTGACCTGGTATGATCTTGCTTCTACTGGCCCAAAATGGGGGCCGATGTTGAGTACCATGTAAAGACTTGTAGTCACTGCCTGCAAAGAAAAGCCTTGTCTCAGAGGGTTGTCCCCCTTGTTAATATTACTACCAGTGCCCCCATGGAACTAGTCTGCATAGATTTCTTGTGTTTAGAACCTGATCAGCAGAACACTGGCAATGTGTTAGTGGTTACGGATCATTTCACATGGTGTGCACAAGCTTTTCCCACCAAAGATCAAAAGGCATCTTACTGTGGCCAATGTGCTAGTGGAAAATTTATTCGTCCACTATGGTGCCTCCCAGCGGATTCATTCTGATCAAGGCAGAGACTTTGAGAGTCAGCTAATCAAAGAAATGCTCTCTCTATGGGGGGTGAAAGTCAAGAACCACCCCCTATCACCCACAGGGAGACCCTCAACCAGAACGTTTTAACCACACCATTCTAGACATGTTGGGCACCCTTCACCCAAAAGACAAGCATAAATGGAGCCAGTAGATTAGTACCTTGATACATGCATACAATTGCATGAAAAATGATGCCACTGGGTTCTCCCCCTCCTGCCTCATGTTTGGGAGAGAGGCCGGCTGCCAGTTGATGCCTGTATTGGGGTCTCTCCAGATGGGGTCCAAGCCAAAAACTACTTGCAGTATGTACAAAAACTGAAAGCTCAATTGAACCATGTCTATCAACTGGCCCAGACAATGGCTGCCAAGAGAAATCTAGCCGACAAAGAGAGGCATGATAAAAAAGTAAAGGCTCAAAAGCTTCGACCTGGAGACCATGTGTTGTTATGCAATTTGGGACTGCATGGTAAACACAAAATTGCTGATCGATGGCACCATCTTCCCCATGTAGTAGTTGGAAAATTGGATGATTACCTGGGTACAAGGTGCACCCAGAGAACAACTCCAAGGTTGTCAAGACCATGCACTGTAACCACTTGCTACCTATCGGCCAAGTCATGATTGAGGCTGAACCCCCAGAAATTGAGCCCCCTTGGCCGGTGACTCATGCTACTGCAAGAAAGAGACAGAGTCAACCTACCCCAGTGGTCACAAATTTAAGGTTTTCTCCGAGGCAGGCCCAGAATGATAGTGACTGTCAGTCCACTTCTGACAAAAGTGAATACGACCATGCCTATTACCCCTCTAAGGAACTGAGTCAGCTGTTTTGAGGTAACCCCCTGATAAATTGTGGGGATGAAGCTGGGCCTTCTGGACTGCCTTACCCCGCAGCTTCGTCTTTGGAGCCAATGCTCCCAGAAAGTGAAGTGCAAAGTATCACTTCTGAAGATGTTGAGTCTCTGTGTATTGTGGAATTGTATGATTTGCTTGAAGAAGGGGCTGAGGATTTAAGCCTTTCTGGTGACATACCAGAACTTGAAGAACACTATTAGAGTGCTGACCACCACCCTTTAGTGCCTCAAAACTTGATTGTGCCTGAACCTTCACAAAATGAGTCAAGTGTTGTAGAAACAGAGCCTGGAGAGCAAGGAGCCAACAGTGCCCCAAGGTTGGATGTTCACACACAGGCAGAGACACCCCTCACAATGATGAGAGTCCCCAGACCAGTGCTGAGAGCACAGAGACTGTAGTTGTCCCCCTCGGAAAGACTGGCTGAGCTGTCAATCCAATAGTATGCCTCAGTTATGTTTCTCCCGGGAGGCCTGTGGACTTGCCTCTCCATGTAATTCACAAAGGTGCTTATGTTTCACCAAGCTCACTGCCCAAATTGAGCTTGACGGCCCATTCCAAGTTACTTGTTCTACCCTCTCACCATGGTGCCACTGCTCCATCTAGCCCCAAGTTAGCTGATAGGAAAGGGACCCCTCTTGCATTGTTCAAGGTACAAGAAGTTAATACCCGATTTAGTACAGTAATGTTCAACTGACTTGTGTGAAATATGCCTAATATATTGTCAGAATGGACCAAGTATTGGGAAATGTAGTGAATATGTATAGTAAATTAATAAGTTTATGTTATCTGATGCATGATGGTACAGACTTGACGTGGACGCCAAGTTTTCTCCAGGCAGGGAAGGGTGTAACCCCCACTACAAATGGGGGTTCCTGAAAAGTCTTCCTCGAGCTTGCCTAAATGCTCCCTGCCAGGCTGGTGTCCTGCATTTTAGCAGTTTAAACGTGATTGCCAGAGAGTGCCTGTATAGCCTCTGTGTACTGTCTCTTTGAGAGCTGCCTGGATTGCAGTCATAAGTAATCTGAGAGGGAGCTCTGTTGAAAGATGCAACTATTTGCTGAAAATCATTTACAGTGATAATGATAATGTAGTTTGTCTAACCTGCCCTCTTTGCAGCAAGGACTGTTTTGTTTATCTCCACTATCTTGGTCCTGGACTGCGAATTGGACCAATCAGTACTGGTGGGGCCTAAAATGGAGCTGGACTACAGGGAGCCATCTGGAGTCAAAATCTGTAGGAATTGTAGTTTTGGGCTTTTTGCACCTTTTTGCACCTGAAGGGGGAGCCTTTGTTGTGACTGATAGAAGGATCAGCCAACCGAACCTTTTGGATCTTGGGGAATTTTCCAGGCTGCTGCAGCTAATTTCAGTTTTGAGCTGAGAAGTGAAGAAGTAACAGCTCAAATGATTTTTGAGCAGCAATTCTGTGTAGTTTTGCATGAGAGAACTGTGAAAGGGCTGAGTTTTGGCCCGCATCTCTGCCTGCTGTCCCTGAGAGGGAAAATAGAGCTTATTCAGAATGAATCTGAGTTGTGAGGACTATTTAAGCCATTGGACTGTGACCAGGCTTTAAGACCAAAGATTTGCTGAATGCGATAGGCCTGTCAGGATTTCCAGCTGCTTTTGAATCCCCAGTTTGTGCAGAGACTTTGCGATCATGACCAGAGTGTGGTTTGCCTGATACAGTAGAATTTCCTTACATGTAAATGTCCTGTGTATTGAAAGTGGGTCGTAATTTGGCTCCCCACTGTGTGAACAGTGTTCTGCTTGCTGGTACCATAGAATCCTTTACATGTAAATGTGCTGTGTATTGAAAGTGGGTCATGATTTGGTTCCCCACTGTGTGAACTGTGTTCTGCTTGCTGGAAGCTTTATCCAGCCTAATCGGACTGAATCCACGTTCATCTTCATTCTGCCAGGGCCATGCCATGCTGGCCCTGCCAGACTACCCCACTGCACAGAGCAAGCCACTGACGAGAGAACTGCCTGGGGATCAGCCCCCTGCTCCACGCTTGAACAGAAATGATGCCTCAGCTAATTGTGTGGGCCCTGCTTCTCCTGGCATTCCAGATTAACCCCTGCTGTCTCGATTTTCATCCAGCCTGTGTCCAATCTTGGGTATTGTGAGTAATCATCAGGGTAGCTCCCTGCAACAACAGCCTAATCTAAAAGTGTGTCATCTGATTGTCTTGTTGTTTTCTTTTCACGAACTGAGCCCTCTGGCTCTGGATTACAAATAATGTGTGTTATTTTCTTCCATCACAGTGCCCCAACCAGCTGCAACATTCCTGGCTAGCCCACCATTCTCCATATGGGTACCCAGAGTGTGTGACTGTTTATGGACCATGAACTGCATGCATAACTGTTTGATTGATAGAGCCTTTAAGCAAATTAACCTGATTACGCCCCTCCCTTGTTCAAGTCCCTTAAATAAATCAGATCTAACTCTTTTTTGCATTAACCCTGACTGTGATTCCAGTTTATGCAAGAGTACTGTACTGCTGTTATTTGCTGTGTATAACCTTGTTTTACAGGGGATTCCAAGGGCTGGGCCAGAGGAAAGCTCTAGTGGTAAGTGCAAACAGTGTGGGTACTTGTGGGGTGTATCGGGGTATTGCGTAAGTGATTATTGTGTATTGTTCCAGCCACTAGTAAGGAAAGAGGGGGGTTACAGTGTCCCGGAGGGCTGTTCCCAGGTTAGCTTGACCACTACCAACGCTGACATCCAGGTGGAGGTACCCGTTTCAGAACTCAGGCCCCTTAACCTGCTACTAGCCAAGCAGGCAGGGGTAGTAGCCCCTTGGGTTAGCGCCACCTAGTGGTTACATTGAGGCTATTTCTGTGCCTTGTTCATTTGATCTTGCAGTTTCATATTTCACTCTGCTGACTTTATTTTTACATGTCTTTTGTAATTTGCACACTCCTCCGTAACTTCACTCCCTGTGTCACAGCTGGAAATGACTTGTGGTTCAGTGTGCCTTTCAAGAAGGAAAGAGAGAGAGAGAGAGAGAGAAAGAAAGAAACAAAGAAAGAAAGATGGGCTTCCTAACAGCCATAGTGTATTCCGAAACAACCTAGAGGATAGGGAAATAAATAGATTAGGCAATGTACCAAGTAAACATATTCAGAGTCAGGGTAAGTATTGTAGCTAACAGGGACAGGCAGGTGAGTGGGTGCACCCATCACAAGAGCAGGGTTCAGAGCAGGCCAGGAACTTACAGAATTCCTGCTTGAAACTCCTGGGTGTTAGGGGGAGAGAGAAGAAAGGAAGAAAGGAAAGAGGAAAGGAAGAAAGGAAGAAAGGAAGAAAGGAAGAAAGAAAGACAGAAAGAAAGAAAGATAAATATGGGCTTCCTAACAGCCATACTGTATTCTGCAACAACCTAGGGGATGTTTCCAGTGTAAATGGTGTAACATCTGCAAACATGGGGTACAGATAAAAAAATTTAAAAGCAGGAGTGTTCCATGTGAAGTGAAGATTAGGGACTTCATATTGTGCACAACAAATTATGTTATATCTGTGCTCTGGTGCATTTGTGGACTTTGCTATGTGGGGAGGACAGTCCGAATTTTGAAAGAAAGAATCCAAGGGCATGCTAGATCAATTGTGAACAGAAGGCTAGATATCCCAGTGGGGAGACGTTTTGCGGAAATACACAATGGAAATGTCAGTCTGCTCAAGTTTATGGGGTTGTAATATGTAATGACTTCTAGAAGGGGATGGAACAGATTTAATCTGCCCCTTAGAAGGGAAAGCTTCTGGACTTTCAAACTACAAACACTGAATCCAAAGGGACTGATTGCGTATTGGGATTTAAAACCATTTCTAGTGGATTTATAAATGTGTTAGTTACATGTGTTGAACTTTTCACCTTTTCCCTGCCCTCATGTTTGTTGAACTTTTCACCCTTTTTTCCTTCCCTTTTCTGTGTTGAACTTTTCATCCTTTTTCCCTTCCCTTACATGTGTTGAACTTTTCACCCTTTTTCCCTTCTCTCCTGTGTGTTGAACTTTTCATCCTTTTCCCCTTCCCTTACATGTTTTATTTATTTATTTATTTAAACTCTAGGATTACAAGTACCTTTGAGCAGGGACTGCTCGTTTACAAAGATTCCATGTCAGAGGATGGGGGGTGACATAACACAAAGGTGAACAAAGATTACAAACTTAACATGTCGATTACTAAGGCTTAAATAGTACAGCCAATAAGTTGAAGTAGAACAACATATGCTAGCTTTTAACAGAATTCATGGTAGAACAGTATCTTTGTAGGAGGAAGTCAGGAAGAAGCCGGCAGGTAGGTGCCGTTGTCAGACAAGGATGGACAGAGCGAGGGAAAGGGCCAGTAGCCATAGAGTAGAATGTATCCTTAGGGAGGGATGGGTGGGTGAGCGGGGGCAAAGGGAGACAAGGGGAGGCTGGTGCAGTGAAAGCATGGCAGAAAAAGCTGGTTACAGCCACTGTACGGGTAGGGGGCATAGAGCAATGCTTAGGGGAGGCAGTCACACTGTGAGGTAAAGGGGAGGAATAGACATAGTTGCATTTTAAAGGGGCTTAGCGTTACAGCTGCTAGAGTTTCCTTGTTAAGCGTGTTGAACTACTGAGGAGTCCTGTGCATGAGGGATCTCTGACCCAGTGAAGTCCGGCGCCTGGGGACCTGGAAAGTCCGGGATTGAGAACCATGTGTCGGCTGGGTACTGCTGTTGGTAGTTAGGAGCCTAGCCACACCTGGCAGCATGAGTCCGAGGAGGACTTTTTTGGCTATCAGACAGGTCTGGTATTCTACTGATGAGTGGTAGCCATCCAGCCTGGGCGTATAGGTCACAGGTGTGTGTTAGGCAGTCAGCCCCCATAAGAAGTCTAGAGGCCTTGCTGAGCATCACAGATATCCTCCTGAGGGCTGTAGGGGAGGCAGAGCCATATATGACTAGACCGTAGTCGATTATGGAGATAACAGAGCTGTGGATGGCCAGTCTAAGGGCATCAGAGGTCATACATTGTTTGTACTTGTGGAGCACACCAAGGCGCATGTTGGCAGACTTAGCAACTTGCCATATGTGCTGAGAGTAAGAGAGTGAGCAGTACAAGGTGTTGCCGAGGTATTTGAACTCTTGGACCTGATCAAGTGCGGTCCCATCTTGGTTCTTGATGGTGAGATGTAAAGGTTTATACTTGCTACGTGCATTGCAGAAGGACATGACCTTAGTTTTGTTAGAGTTCATGATAAGTTTCTGAGAGCCAAACCATTTTTCCACGAGCCTGAAATCCTGTTGCAGTCGACTTCCAAGCAGATTAAAGTCCTGATTGCTAGAAAAGAGGACCACATCATCTGCGTAGAGCAGTATCCTCTGCTGGCAGATGACAGGGAGACTGTTAAGAAAGAGAGAAAAGAGTAGTGGACCCAGTATAGACCTGTGAGGGACACCAGAGAGTACTGGCTTTTCAACTGAGGAGAAACCAGCAATTTTAACACTTTGGACCCTCCCTCCAAGATAGCTAGCAAACCAGGGCAGTGTATCATTGGACAGCCCAAGAGCAGACAGTTGCCTGAGTAGGAGTGGGTGATTTACTGTATCAAAGGCCTTTGTTAGGTCAATGAATATGGCCCCCCCCCGCAAAGTCCTTGGTCAAGTGTGTCATGGATACAACCGGTGAATTCCAACAATGCCATGGTGGTACTGTGCCCTTTGCGGAAGCCATGCTGTTCAGGACACTGTATTTTATGTCTTTCCAGGAACTCTACAAGCTGGTCAGAGGCAATTCACTCTAGTGCTTTGGATAATGGGGGGAGGATAGAGATGGGCCTGTAATTGGTATGCAGTGACTTGTCTCCACTTTTGTGCACAGGAATGATGGTAGCCTTTTTCCAAAGTGATGGAAATTGGCAATGCCTTAGGGAGAGGTTGAAGATCATTGTCAGTGGTTCAAGGATCTCATCTAGAACTAGTGTAAGGAGTTTGACGTCGAGTGCATCACCACTATAGCCAGTTTTGCTGAGAACCTTACAACTATGGGTCCTGACTAAGTGCACTGGGATCCTTTTGAAGAAGAACTGTGGAGCAGAGTGTGCTTGGGATGCTGCAGCAGGGGCGGCGTTGGTGGTGGAAGCATCGAAAAAATCAGAAGGGAGGACACTGCTCAGGTCAGAGAATGCATTGATGAACGTGTTGGAGATGATATCTAGGTCCAACCTTGGAGTACCATCTATGTTGAGCATGGTGGGTGGGAACTTAGCATCTTTGCCAGTTTGGTCCTTTAGGTTGTTCCAGAATTGTTTCCCATCCCCCCAAGTGTTGAAGAGTACTTCTCTAAACTATTTGCTTTTTGCCAACCGTTTAGCACGGGTGCAGCTGTTTCTTGCTTGTTTGTGTTTTTGAAAGTCTGCTTGGGCAACTGTGGCATGAGCACAGTGCCAAAGATGGTCCCTTTGTTTGAGCTGCATAGTAAGCTCGGTGTTTATCCAGGGGTTAGGTCTACCTTTTACCTTCATTTTTTTTTGCAGTGCATGGATGTCACAGGCCTCATTGAATCTGCTGATGAACGGATCAAGTGCTTTGTTTACATCCTTGAGTGAGTCTATTTTTGACCAATCCAGACTGTTTAGATGGGATTTTAACAGCTGTAAGTGCCCCTTCTTGAGCACCCTGGCGTATATTATTCTGGGGGCTTGATGAAGTTATTAGCCCAAGAGCAGATGACGGGTGAGTGATCACTTAAGGAGTCAGGAAGGACAGACACCATAGAGATTCTTTCAGGGTGGTTGGACAGTATCCAGTCAATAAGGGTGTAGATCCCTGTTCTATAGTTACACCTAGTAGGAGTGGGGACTAGTTGTGTGAGGTGTTGTGCCATAACTGCATCCTTGTAGATGCAGGCCTCTGGAGTGAGCCAGTTGATGTTAAAATCTCCCAGGATATTGGACTCTGAGTTATGGCATAGACCCTTGAGACATTCCATGACATTATTAAAGCCGCTAGCCAGGTCCTTTGGAGGGAGGTAAACAGAGACAACAGTAAAGTTTTGTTATGGGCCCCGAGTAGGACTTTGACAGTAAGGACCTGCGATGTTGATCCCAGGCTTGGAAAAGGGACAGCGTGTCCCTTAAGAGTATCCCTCAGATAGATGGCACAACCACCTCCCCGCTTAGAGATCCTGTCATGCCTAAAAATTGTGTAACTGGGAATTGCAACTGCACTGTCTGGGAGCTTTGGATTTAGCCATGTTTCAATGACTGAGAGGATGTCAGGGTTGTATTATCGAATCCAGGTTTGGAGGATATCAAGTATACTGAGGAGGCTACAGATATTTATGGACACCAAGGTAAGAGGCCCCAACTGCCTGTGCTGATCATAGGCTGATGGTCCAGATGGACCTGGGTTAGGGTGAATATTTCCTGAGAGGAGCAGTAGCAGTAGTAGAAATCTCAGGAGGGAGGTTTGAAGCATCTTGAGGGCTTGCTTGTTAGTAATCCATCTGCGCACATGGGTGTTTTGGCATAAGGCATGAGCCTGGCTTTGTACCAAGTTCTGCTAATATATATATACATAACCTAGAGGGCTTTAGCCTCGGTGTTTTGAAATGAGGTAGTTGTGCCATACTGGGGAGCAGAGAGGCACTGCATTTTTATATAAGATCCCCGTGGTCTTTTCCAGTGTATAGTGCAGGGCGGGTGCTGGTATTAGTTGGCCTTGGGAATAGGGGGTGGTAATTACATGAGGGGTGGGGCAGTACAGCACAGTGATAAGTAATAATAACAGGGAGGGATGCAGCTTTAAAGCAGCCATGGCGAGGAGATGAGGGAGACACTGTTTGAGAGAGGCCACCAAATGGGAGTGAGATAGGGAGTTGCAGGACGCTATGGTAAATCAGCAAAGATCAGGAGGTTGAGGGAGTTAGTGAGTGCTGGTTCTGATTGGGTGAAGCAGCATGGGTGGGAGGGGCATCAGTGTATTTAAAGGAGGCCTGGGAGGGGGTGGTGGGGGTGGGAGAAAAATCAGACAGAGAGGGCAGCCAAGTGGCAAAAATAAGCAGAGGTTCAAGGGTGCACCAATGGCAGAGGAGCAGGAACTATCCTGACTAATCACGGTCCTCAGGTAGCAGCGCCGCACCAATCGGGAGGGAGCCATAATGTATGGAGCTCCATGGAGTTTGGTGGCAGTACTTGCAAGTGGGATCCGAGGCAGAGTTCCAGGGATGCGGTCAGAAACCTATGGAGGAGTCGGCGTGGTGGCCGTTGAGCGCCGCTATCGGCGGTGGCACAGAGTTTTCACCGGGGATCCTAATGGGGACAGAAGAAGAGGCAGGTTAAGTCAATTGTAGAGGAAAGATGGGCGGGGGGCTGGAGGAAGTCCGTCAGCAGGGGCGGGAGTGCTAGAAATAGTTAACTAACAAAGGAGTGGCGAGGCAAGGAGGGGTGGAAAGACAATGGGCAGCAAGGTGCAATTAAGTAGAGGAGAGGAGAGAGGTAGTGAGCAGGGGGATGGGAGAAATGGCGATCAGAGAGAAGAGAGAGAAGAAAAATTAAGGTTTAAGGTGGGGGGGGTAGTGTGCCATGGGGATTACAGGGGGTGCGTACAGGAGTCACTGCAGCTTTTCAGACTGCAGTAGGGTTGTCGGTGGAAATTAAATCAAGGAGCAGAGGGATGAAATAGGAGGGAGATTGAGGGTGAGAGAGACAGCGAGAGAAAACAGGGAGAAGTTCAGCAGTAGGGGATTAAGGTACATATGCCAATAACATCAGCATTAAACAGTAATCTAGACTGACTTGCACTAGATCTCAAAAAATGAAGCGGTTATAGTCTTAAACAGGCTAGGTTAGGCAGTACAAGGTTCAATTAAAGCTGTTTTAGGGTAGTTGAGACAATTTAAATTACAAAATCAGACAGAGAGGGTAGCCAAGTGGCAAAAATAAGCAGAGGTTCAAGGGCGCACCAACAGCAGAGGAGCAGGAGCTATCCTGACTAATCACGGTCCTCAGGCAGCATCGCCACACCAATCGCAAGGGAGCCGGTGTATGGAGCTCCACAGAGTTTGGGTTGAACTTTTCACCTTTTCCCTTCCCTTTCGTGTGCTGAACTTTTCATCCTTTTTCCCTTCCCTTACATGTGTTGAACTTTTCACCCTTTTCCCTCCCCAACTGTTAGCCTGCTTTATTTCACATTTGGCTAACTTCACCACTACCTTAAACTGTTTATATAGTGGAACTGTGTCACCCTCCCGAAACCACCATGCTTAAGAACCAAGCAAGAGGATCATGAGAGGGCCTAATGGAGGTCATGAGGGCAAATAGACCAGTCACCCTTCCCCACCCCAAAACCACCACACTTAAGATCCAAGCAAGCAGATCCTGAGAGGTCCAATGGAAGTCATGCAGACATACAGACCAGTCACCATCTCCCTCCCCCAAAACCACCACGCTTAAAAACCAAGCAAGCAAATTCTGAGAGGGTCCAAAAGAGGTCATGAGGGCAAATGGACCAGTCACCCTCCCCACCCCGAAACCACCACACTTAAGAACCAAGCAAGTGGATCCTGAGAGGGTCCAACAGAGGTCGTGAGGGCAAACAGACCAGTCGCCCTCCCCACCCCCAAAACCACCATGCATAAGAACCAAGCAAGTGGATCCTAAGAGGGTCCAAGGAGGTCGTGAGGACAAACGGACCAGTCGCCCTCCCCCACGCACACACAACCCCGAAACCACCACACTTAAGGTATGGGAACACCAGACCTGGGAGCTTCACGCTTGTGCAGATCTGCTGAGTTGTTTTTGCGCCTTTTTTTGAATTTCAAACCTGAGGCTGTGCTTGTCACGACTTCTACGTTTATTTCTATTTAATGTCGGTGTATATGTGGAGATAATTTTTTTTCTTAGCTTTCTTAACCTCTCCCAAACTACATTTGTTATAGAAACCAGAGGGAGCTTTAATTTGTAGTGGAAGGCTGTATTGTTATAGAAACCAGAGGGAGCTTTCATTTGTAGTGGAAGGCTGTAGTGTTCTAGAAACCAGAGGGAGCTTTAATTTGTAGTGGAAGGTTGTAGTGTTCTAGAAACCAGAGGGAGCTTTAATTTGTAGTGGAAGGCTGTAGTGTTCTAGAAACCAGAGGGAGCTTTAATTTGTAGTGGAAGGCTGTAGTGTTCTAGAAACCAGAGGGAGCTTTAATCGCATCAGCTAGTCACCATAACATAGTAAATTAACAATAGCAAGTACTCCTTTGGGTTCAGCTAAAAGCCCTACGCTGTTGCGCTAGTTTCTAAACTGCAAATAAGTTGTGTTCAGCTAAAGGACCTACGCTGCTGAGCTAGTTATCAAAAAAAAAAACTGTAAATATTTCTACTTTGCTACTAAACAAGTGTGGTTCACACAGGATTAATTTCTTCCCAAGAAGTAGCTGCTTTGCTGAACTCATAGGAGGAGTTTCAGAATATTCTGCCATTTAGCATAGTACAGTCTCACTGCAGCTCCTGCTAATTCACTGACCCTTAAAGCAATTAAGACTCTGGTTTAAGAAAAAAAAATTAGGACTTCTTAACTGAGTTTTCCACCGCCAGCCTACAATTTGATTCTGCACCCCGACGCCTGTACCTATAAATCCTTACCTGCTGTCCCTTTCTTCACAGAACCAAGCAAGCGGATCCTGAGAGGGTCCAACAGAGGTCGTGAGGTGAAATGGACCAGTCGCCCTCCCACCCCCGAAACCACCACACTTAAGGCACAGGAACGCCAGACCTGGGAGTTCTGATGCTTGTGCAGATCTGCTGAGTTGGCCCCCGCCGACATCTGCGTTGGCTTCCCACCACCCCACCACCACCACCCTTGGTCGACACTCCTCTATATAGTAGGAGTAGAAGTAAAGAGGAGGGGGCGTGGCTGCAAACCAATCAGCCCACTTCTCCACTTGCATATTATACATGCTCACCTCTAGGGGGAAGATAGTCTGCTGTTCTTCTTCACTAACTGGCTCCTCCTCCGGTCCTCCTCCCATCGCTTATTACAACATGTCTTTGGTAGCCATCCTATACTCACTCTGCTCTTCCCTGTGCTGACTCCTCCTCCCGCTATCTTTATGGCAAATCTCCCTAACCATGATAATGTCGTCCTTCTGCCTGATTGTCAGCCCCTACCCACTAATCATCCCACAACACCTAATGTGACCATTTGTCCCACAACTGAGCTTGTGTTTTACTGCACCAGAAACCTCTTCACTGCCACAGCCAGCTGTGGGCGCTTGACTCCCTTCACCTCCCTACCATCCTACTCGCCACCCCCTATCCTGTCATCCCCCCACTGCGATTCCTTATCCTGGTATCCACACATATACTTACCCTCCCCATTCCCACCCTATCTAACACTAGAGGGTCCCAAGCATGCAAATTGTACTGCCCCAAACTGTTGACCTGGAATCCCATCATCAGGTCCCTTCTCCTCCTCCTCCTCCTTATGACTGGCAATATACACCCTAACCTAGGGCCCCTTGCAACACTACCCTCTGCATGTGGGTTATATATATTGCCACCATCAACATCTACAGCCCCTGAAAAAAATGAGACTCCTACCAGGGATGGGTCCAGCAGCATCAGCCTGATATCATTGCCGTTGGAGAAACCTGACTCACCTCCCATATCCCTGGTTCGTCGATCACCCTCCCTGGGTATAACGTATTCCATGCTGACTATCAAGGTCAATGGGGGGGTTGTGCCATATACATCAAAGACACCCTAAATGTACTTCTGCTCCACCAACTCTTTCCTGGTCCCCAGGTACTCACACTCAAACATACTATTGGAAAATCCCATACTCCCTTGCTCATCACGGCTATATAAACTCCCCCTAGGGACCAAAAGGCAGCTTTCCACTCTGTTCTGTCCTATCTTGCCTCCTTACTCTCTCAAAATGAAAAAATTACTATGGGGGATTTCAATATCAATTGGCAGTCCAAGGCCGCAGCTCCTTTCATCAAGGTGACCACAGCCCATGACCTAACTCAAATAGTTCCCTCCCCCACTCGACTACACCAGCGCACAGGGTCCTCCTCCCTGCTAGACCTAGTCTTCACAAACCACCCCCACAAAATCACCAATGTTAATATTCTCCCAGTCGCAATTAGCGACCACTTTCCTGTCCTCTGCTTCTGGACATGCAAGACCCCTAAAGCCCCTCCAAAAATTATCCTGCAATACAAACTTGGCCCTGGTAAACTTACACTCCAAAAAGCCCATCTCAGTGTAACCCCATTGTCACCCGAGGTTACTAGAATCCCACTTAGATCTAGTGGCAGGCAGGGAAAGGCAGCTTGTGAGACACCAGTTAAATGGGTTTCACACTGTTTCACTCTGTCCTCAGTCTCAGCTGAGCTGGAGGGATGACATCATATAGAATTCTCGCAGTAGCATAAGCCACAGTGGAATGTTGCAGCTGGAAGTTAAGTTAGAATGTTGCGGTTTTCAAAGGGAATCAGTAGCAGTCTAGTGGGAGACTCAGTGGAGGGACGAGGTGTGCTGCAGTTGGCAGCCTCTCAGAGCCCAGCTCTGTAATAAAGCTACCACAGGAAGAAGGTGTGTGTTCTCACTCTACAGAAAGACACAGAAGAAACCAGCTGAAGTGGTTGAGACCGTTCTCCAGTTTGTTCCAGTGCACCATCCCCGAGAGGGATGAGGGGGAACAAGACCAACTTTCCAGAGGCAATCCTCTGGCACTGCTGGAGGAAGGAAAGCTGCCTGATGAGAAGATTTGTGCTGAGGTACCAAGTGTGTTTTTTCTGTGAGAGAAGCCCTGGGGTACCTGCGAACCATGATGAGTCAACTCTGTCAGAGATCCAATGTTTTCACCAAGACAGTGTATAAAGTATCTGCCACTATGGGGTCAGGAAGGACAGCCAAGTGCAATACTTTAAGTTATGTGTATGGCTTGAAATGCATCTAATCAGTGGGGGCCTACAGGGATGGACATAGCCACTTAAAGAATGTTGCAAGTCAGGATACCAGTTACAAAGACAGTAGATTGTTAAATGTGATATACATTTTGAGATAGCATTCTATAAACAGAGAGTTTCAAAAGGAAAGGTGTTGACTCCAAATGAATGGCCAGGTATGGATTTGGGGACAAGAGGTGGGAGACCCCCCATCTAGAGTATTCAGATTTATCTCTACGGATTCTCTTTGGGCACCTATAGCTTTCTCCCAGGCACTTGGCCAGTGTCTGCAGAAAGTACCCAGATGTGGGATTAAGATGTGTGTTTTTCCCTTTAGAGCTAGGAAGTGCTCATGGGTGGTTGAGGGAGCCACCAACAGAAAATCCATGCCATATGGAAATGTGTACCAGTACTGGCCGAAGGCCATGCCAGGGAATCCAAGAGAGAGAGAGAGTACCAGTTCGGGCAGAGAGACCACTGTGTTCAGAACCTGAGGGTTATGTGATGATGAAGAAAATGTGTTCTGACCTCTACAGAATCTGCATAATCAATGAGTGTATCCCCGTGGAGGTTCATCTTGCTTTGTATTTTTGTGTTGAAGTGAATAAAAGCCCCACTTTAGAATCCCACTCCTGGTTTGGACATTCTCAGTTCTTGCTTCCTGTGTCCAGAATTACTTGGGTGCCCCAGACAGAAGTTCAAACCTAGCTCTGATGCCAAGCGAATGTTTTCTCCCAGAACCCAGGCTTGCCAGGTAGTGGGTTACAAAATGGAGGCACCGGGCACTTAAAAATAACAACAAACCCTAGACCCACACACTGGTCACAAATTGGAGGCACCGCTGAGGATTTGGGTTTGGAATCTAGGGAGAGAACAAGAAAGATTTCCTTGGATTAGGGCTAGTGTTTTGGCTGTCTGGCAGTAGGTAGCCCAAAAAGTGGAAGGATTTCCACCCAGATGTCCTGCTATGTGCTGCTGTTCATGTGCTGCTGTAATTGTGCCACCAGTTTACCGAGGCACAGTAAAGCGCAAGAGTGTATGCCCCTTGTCCTGCATCAAAGTTATAACATTTGCCAGCTTTTTAAAGTAATGTGTGACAAGAAAAGTGTGGAAAACTGTGGGAAACAAACATAGATTTGTGCCCTAGAAGTTGGAAGTGCTTGTTGTATGGACAGAGAGAGTCATTGAGTGAAATGGCATGAAAAATGGTCAAAATGGTACTCCTGCCGAGGAGCCACAGTTGAAAAAAAAAAGTGTGGTTTGCAGTTTAAATTTTGCCTGCTCGACAATTGCTGTGGAGGAGAAGAGCACAAGAAGAAAGAGGCTCATTTGCATGGCGTCAAGTGATTGGTGAGACTGCAATCAGTCCTACCCCCAAGCCAGCTCTAGAGTGACTGCACAATGTTGGAGAAGGAGAGAGAGAGAGAGAGAGAGTAGTGTGCGAACTGGCTTGCTAGGAGGAGAGTCACGGTGACTGAAAACGTTATAAAAGTAGTAAAATCTGACTTTTACGTTTAAAATCGGGCTCAACCCGCATTTCGATTCATCTGGGAAGAGAGCGAAGTGTTCAGACGGACAATCGGCAGGATTGCCAGCCCACTTCATTCCAGAGGCCTCCAAGACTGCCTGTAGGCCGTTTTCTTCCATTGAAATAACTAGCTACTGATTAAGTGAGTACCAACCTAAAAACAACTCAAGCTGTGTGTGATTTTAACTAAAGCCAGCTGAATCTGTGTGTAGCAGTGTGATCATTTTGCAAAGAAGGACTGTGTCATAATTGTGGGTTCAGCAACAGTATAATTTTCAAAGCCATGTGAAAGACTGTGGGTTTTATGAAAGATGCAACAAGAAATACAGGCAATCCTGTGCAATGAAATACTGTGGCTTTAGGGACTTCTAAGCAAAAACAGTGAGTTACAGCAAGTAAAAAGTCCAGTAAAAATCATATAAATGTGCTGAGAGAACAGACAGTGCAGTTTAAACAGTTTGAGTGAACTTTATTAGTAGAGTGTGTAAATCGGATGCACAGTGGCTTGAGTCAGAAACAGAACGTTGATGCGCAGGAGTGCTGCCCCCACCATTACAGGGTGGGGTAGTAAAGTAAACACAGCAACAGGGGAGCAATTTTGTAAAAGTTTTTCCAACAGAGTGGCACTTGAGATAACAGTGAGCTTTTGTTTTTCTCTGCAGTCATGGCTTCAGGATCAGCCCGCTACCCGGATCATGCCCGGGCTATGATAGTAGAAGAAGTTAATAGATTGAAAGATATTGAGAGATGTTACTATGGGAGACGGTTGCCTCCTCATGTGGTGATCCCTGGATATCCAGTAAGAGTGTGCATAATGTGCTTAAAGGCTGGAAGGGACATCTTCATGGTTCCTCACTGTTCTGGGTGCCTAGAGAGAAATGGCTTAACCAAAGCACCCAAGATTCATTTGGCTCCCACATGGACAAAGCTTCAAGAACCTGTGGTTGGCAGCACACAGCACCAGGTAGAGCCTGTTGGAGGAGGCTCAGCAGAGTGTGGCACAAAGCAAGAGGATGAAGATCTACAGGCAGAACAAAGTACTGATATATCCATGTCTGGGTCACAGAGAGACATAGTGGAAGGAGCATCAACAGATCCTTGGAGAGAGGGGCCTAGCCCAAGTCTCATAGGAGAAGATGAGATGAAGCAGACCCTTGAATGGGAGGTGTCGACCTCTGCACCCAGCGAGGAGTGGATAGTCTAAGGAGTGAGGATGACTGCTCACTCCTGGGCTCAGCTCTTCAGTGAGGACAAGGATGAGGGGAAACCAATGTGGCCTTATGAAGAAGGTGTGGATCCACAGCCTCAGGCTCTTGCCTCGGAGGAGTGAATGGAAGGAGAGGTTGGTGACTCCACAGCCCTGTCCCCACAAGGAGGAGTCAAAGATCCATTTTATGTTGCATTAAGTATGCGTAGCTGGCAGAACCAGGACTGGCTGCCCCCAAGCCAGGCCAGAGGTCTCAAGTTGACCAAGTATAGTAAAGAGGAAAGACTGGTTCGTAGGAAGATGAATGAGATCTATGGGATATCCTTTCCTACCTTTCCTCAGAGAGTCTGGGAGGAGATTGAAAGAAACAGGAAATCCTGGATAGTGGAAGAGGCCGCAAGATTTGTGCATCCTGGTGCAAGTCGGTATGTCACAGTCTGAGACAGAGTGTTACAAGAGAAATTCGGACAATGGAAAGTGGGCAGAACACTATTCATAGACACTGTTCGGATCATGGATGGAGGGGGACATGAAACCTTCTTCAATGTGAATTATGAGCGCCCAGACAGGGTAATAATTCTTGCACCTGACCCATTGTGTTACTTTCCACAATGCAGGCAACTTCCTGCGAATCTGCCCATGCCTACCAAATGGAAAGCAGAGCAGTGGTAGCCAGTGCTGCCATCCAGCCATTGCTGTACCTATGTTGTTCCGCCTGTCTGGCACTTCAGGAACCAGGTGCCCCAGATTCATCAGCCTTGCAGTGTACTGTCTTTTCAGATTCCATCGACTGGCCTTCCAGATGACTTCATATCCAGAGAGGACACCAGCACAGCTGTATCCTGATTCGTCGCCTGGGATTTCGGATCACTTCAGACCAGCTGTTTTCCTGTCCTGTTCCAAGATTCCATCTCCTAGATGACATCAACCCAGCAGTTCCAGATGTGCCATCCTGTCATTTTCCAGAAGATGTCTGCCCTGATGTATCCAAAGAATGCTGCCAGGGAGAGTCTTCGGCTGGAAATCCAGGTGTCATATTGATTTCGTTCTTCAAGGGACTGGTAAGTCCAGACTTTTCTATTTTAATGACACTGCAGTACACACCCTACACCTAGCAGACTTCAGACTGTTTGAACTGTCCTTAAAGACTCTCTACTTCGGGATTACAGTCCTGTCAGAACTGTGCTTCACCGGTCTCCGGCCCAGGAGAGACTCTTTTTTGGACTTGCCTTCGGGCACTGTTGTCACTAGATGGGACTTTTAGGGCACTCCATCCCCAAAAATGTGTATTGTAAATAATGTTATTGTTTTTTACTGTTTCTACTGTTTTTTCACTTTTCTAAAAAAATATTTTTGGGGGATTCTCCAGTGTTCAGATGGTAGGGGATAGATAGTACTGTGTTTGCAGATTAGGGGTCGTTTGTCTTTTCTCTTGCAGGTGTTCCTAAAGAAGACAAGAACAGAAGACAAGAAGAGGAAGAGGGACTCAGCAGAGTCCTTCATGTGCTATAAAAGTAGTGGTGTTTAAAGTGCAGTGTTGTTGTTTGCTGTGTTTAACTTTTCTTTCCACAGGTATGATTGTGGGGGAGTGTGGGAGTAATACCTAGGGTATAGTATTAGCTCCATGTGTGTTTGGTTGCAGGTGACCAGGTTTGGGGGGAGGTTCCCCTGTGTTTTTTGGGTAATTTTGGGTTTTGGTCAGATAGGTTTTCCCTAGAGGGCTGGGGGACAGACAGGCTGTGGTCCTGATCTGCAGTAGGGGCCACAGTACTGATCTATTAGGGCTATGCTCTGGGCAATTCTACCAGGGCCACTAGGTAACCACAGAAAGATCATAGAGTAGAGGCTGATGTGTCAGCCAATGGCCGCTGGACCCTTAGTGTTGCCTGGCTATGCCTAGCACATGGTAGGAGAGGGTCTTATCACTCCTCTCCGTAGGTAGCACAGAGGGTAGGATGGCCTGGACCTGGTAAGTAATGACTACGGACAGTCATTTTCCTGGCTGAGGGTGGGTGTAACCCCCTTGTCACCCGGAGTTACTAGAATCCCACTTAGATCTAGTGGCAGGCAGGGAAAGGCAGCTTGTGAGACACCGGTTAAATGGGTTTCACACTGTCTCACTCTGTCCTCAGTCTCAGCTGAGCTGGAGGGATGACATCATATAGAATTCTCACAGCAGTATAAGCCACAGTGGAATGTTGCAGATGGGAGTTAGGTTAGAATGTTGGGGTTTTCAAAGGGAGTCAGTAGCAGTCTAGTGGGAGACTCAGTGGAGCGAGGAGGCACGCTGTGGTTGGCAGCTCCTCAGAGCCCAGCTCTATAACAGAGCTACCACAGGAAGAGGGTGTGTGTGTTCTTGCCCTAGAGAAGGACACAGAGGAAACCTAATGAAGTGGTTGAGACTTTTCCCCAGTTTGTTCCGGTGCCCCATCCCTTAGGGGAATGGGGGGGGACAACACCAGCTTTCTAGGGGTAATCTCCTGGCCCTGCTGGAGGAAGGAAAGCTGCCTGATGAGAAGATTTGTGCTGAGGTACCAAGTGTGTTTTTTTTTTCCTGTGAGAGAAGCTCTGGGGCACCTGCGAACCATGGTGAGTCAGCTGTGTCAGAGAGCCAATGTTTTCATCGAGACAGTGTGTAAAGTATTTGTTACTGTGGGGTCAGGAAAGGACAGCCAAGTACAATACTTTAAGTTATGTGTATGGCTTGAAATGCATCTAATCAGTGAGGGTCTACAGGGACGGACCTAGCCATTTAAAGGACGTTGCAAGTCAGGATACCAGTCACAAAGACAGTAGATTGTTAAATGTGATATACATTTCGAGATAGAATTCTACAAACAGAGAGTTTCAAAAGGAAAGTTGTTGACTCCAAATGAATGGCCAGGTATGGATTTGGGGACAAGAGGTGAGAGACCTCCCATCTGGAGTATCCAGATTTACCTCTATGGATTCTCTTTGGGCACCTATAGCTGTCTCCCAGGCACTTGGCCAGAGTCTGCAGAAAGTACCCAGACGTGGGATTAAGATGTGTGTTTTTCTCTTTAGAGCTAGGAAGTGCTCATGGGTAGCTGAGGGAGCCACCAACAGAAAATCTATGCCATATGGAAATGTGTACCAGTGCTGGCCAAGGGCCATGCCAGGGAATCCAAGAGAAAGTACCAGTTCGGGCTGAGAGCCCATTGTGTTCAGAACCTGAGAGTTGTGTGATGATGAAGAAGATGTATTCTGACCTCTCTAGAATCTGCATAACCAGTGAGTATAGCCGCATGGGGGTCCATCTTGTTTTGTATTCTTGTGCTGAAGTGAATAAAAGCCCCACTTTAGAATCCCACTTCTGGTTTGGACATTCTCAGTTCTTGCTTCCTGTGTCCAGAATTACTTGGGTGCCCCCGTCGAGAAGTTCAAACCTAGCCCTGATGCCGAGCGAATGTTTTCTCCCCAAACGCAGGCTAGCCAGGTACTGGGTTACAAAATGGAGGCACCGGGCACTTAAAAATAACAACAAACCCTAG
Source organism: Neoceratodus forsteri (assembly GCA_016271365.2). Lineage (NCBI taxonomy): Eukaryota > Metazoa > Chordata > Ceratodontiformes > Ceratodontidae > Neoceratodus > Neoceratodus forsteri. Next base: position 648,236,228 of record CM057450.1, on the reverse strand, counting down.
ACCCACACAATGGTCACTTCAGTACGATGGATTGGTCATTCACAACTAACACCCTTGACCCAGACAGAACCCTCGACCTCCTCATTCAGTCCTATAATACCATCTGTGACATGTTCACCCCTCTTACCAAAAGGATGGTCAAAGGCAACCTGGCACCTTGGATCATGGATCAACTACTGGCCCTGATGCGGTCCTGAGATTCCCTATGGCACCTCTCCAATGAGTCATGCCTGCCATCGGAAAGACTGAAGTACAGAGAGGCCTGGAACTAATGCACATGGTCTCTGCGAAATGCCAAGGCCGAGTTCTACAAATCTGCCCTTACCGCTACCTGGGATGTGGGGCACAAATTCTGGAACAATATTAAGAACATATGCAGCAAAGCCCCCAACCTGGCCCCCACACAAATCTTGGTCAAAAGGGGCCTGACCACTGGTCACACTCAGATTGCCACCATGTTTAACTACGCCTTCACTGACCTCGGCCATGTCCGCCCTCACCATTTCCTCGGCCCACCCCTTGCCGCCAACACCACCAACCCCCCTGCACACCCTCCATTTCACCTACGTTGCACCTCCCTCAAGTCTGCTGAGCCTTACCTTAAAAAAGCCATTAGCAGCTCCCAACACAGTAGTGACTCCTTGGACCTGAGACTTCTCCGGCTCATTCTTCAAGAGGTGCTTATCCCCCTTACTCACATTATAAACCAATCTCTATGCCTAGGGAGATTCCCATCCAGCTGGAAATCTGCCACTATCACCCCCTTATTTAAGAGTGGGGATCATACCTCCACAAACAACTATTGCCCTATATCTATTCTCCCTCCCCATCAAAGGCACTGAAGCGTATCGTCTCTGATCAGCTCATAGACTACCTCGACAATCACAAAATTCTTTGCACCCAGTAACATGGCTTCTGAAAGGGACACAGTACTACTACCATCCTCCTCAAGTTGACCACCCACCTTCATGCGGCCCTTGATAGTGGTCAGCTCTCTGGTGCAGTCTTCCTAGACCTCACTAAAGCATTTGACACCGTCAACCACTCCCGCCTCCTAACTACCCTCTACAATCATGGTCTCTCCCAAGATGCCCTTGGTTGGTTCTCTAACTACTTGGCAGACCATTCTCAACAAGTCAGAATTGGCACCTCATTATCTAGCAAGCTGCCTGTCCGCTATGGTGTCCCTCAGGGGTCTATCCTCAGTCCCTTACTATTCAACTGCTTCCTTAACTCCCTCCCTCAGTCCTGCTCAGGCAACATCCACATCCTACTCCATGTGGATGGTGCTGTCCTGTACTCCTCCAACACTGACCCCTCTCAGCTACACCTCTCCCTCCAATCCTCTTTCAGTGAGGCCGAAAAGTGGTTCACCTCACAGTGCCTTATTCTAAACTATAACAAGACCAAAGTTATGTACTTCTCACACCCACTTAACTCTAAGAAGGACTGCTGTCCTCTACTGCTTACTGCTAACCAGGCCCCACTCGAGCAAGCGGACTCCTTTAAATACCTGGGCATCACTCTTGACCCAGCCCTTAATTTCCACCAACACATTCATCAACTGTCTACAACCCTCAGTATGCAGCTGAGCAACCTCTACCGGTTTAAACACTGTCTCACTCCTGATGTCCTTCATCTTGCGGTCTCCTCCTCGGTCCACTCCCTTCTAGATTACGGCATTATAATCCATAGCGCTGCTAGTGACTCGGCCTTATCCAGACTGCGGCTTTCACTCAACAAAGCCTGTCGTCTCACCCTGGGCTGTGATCGTCTAACCCACACATGTTCCCTTTATAATACCACAGACTGGTTTGACCTAGGTAACAGAATTTGTTTCCATACTTGCCTCATGACCAAAAAGATTACCCTTGGACTCGCCCCCCCAGGTCTCTCCCCTCTAATCCAGCAGGCCCAGTCACTACAACACACCTGTAGTGCTAGTAGGCAACTCCTCGCGGTTCCCCGGTGCCGCACCTCCCAATTCCAAAGAACCTTCAGCTACCGAGCCCCTTCCTGGGTCAACAAACTGCCTAGTGCGCCCATGAGCATGAATAAACGTGGCTCCTACAAAACCTTCCTTAGGAACCACCTACAGTCCTTGAACTTCTGTGACTGCGTGGAACCTGACCCCCAAATATCCATTGACCCTAGGCCCCTGGCGTAAAACTCTCCCCCCACACACACAGTCTAGTAGCTCCCTTTAGCCCTCACCTGGAATTTCATATAAACTGGGATATTGTGTCTAATACCTGAATCAACAGTATCTAATTTGATAGCCGACTTCATGTATATTTGTATATAATTTGCTTGCTTATTATCTATTTCTGTATTGCTTTATATAGCTCTCTTTGTTTTTATCTGTACAGATGTGGAACTTTTGAAAGTGAGTCTCTGACTCAAAGGTATTTCCAAATCCTTAATAAATAAATAAATAAAAATTTGTGATAATGAAATTTGTTTCAGATAATAATTTAGGTAGCTCAAACAAAATAGTCATTCCGTTTCTCTCTGTTTTCCTAATCAGGTTTTCTTTTTGCTTTTTAATTCTTAGATCCACCTGCCAGCTAGAGTGATTTTCAAAGTGACCGGTTATATAAAACCTTAACAAAGTTAAATAAAAATCTTCAGATCACCAGTTGACAGAATGGGGATCCTCTGCATGGTTGATCACAGGACTTTTATTACGTCTATGGTATTGACTTCTCATTAACATTGGAATACACAATAACTGCATTTGGGCTTGGCATCTTGTGTTTTAAGAGTTGCTAAAACTGCTTGCTGTGTGATTGAAATCTGTTTGTAGTTTTTTTTTTTTTTTTAATGGAAGGCTTGGCCTGCGGTTCAATGGGGGAACATAGCTCCTTCCCCATCCTCTACTAAAACGTCAAGCTTCCGCTCCTCTGCTTCGAGCGAGTCAGACTCACTCCTTGGCAGCACGGCTGAATGGGCTCTCCCCCCCACCCCGTGGCTGATTGTTGTCTGTGCTGCTCCCTGATAGTCCTGTCTGTGCCTTTGGGGCGCGTTGCCTTGCTTTTGTTTAGGCCCCCTCACCATTTCTCCTTGTTGCTGGGACCCTGCTCATTTCCCTGCACTCCATACCTCATTCTGTTCCCCTCAATTTTTCTTCTCTTGGGTTTTTTTCTTTTCCCCATGCCAGCCACACCTCAGTGCCTCTGTCTGTTTTGCCATTTTGCTTTTCCTTGCCAGGACTGCTTCCCACACTCTGCTTCATGCCAGGCTGGACGCCTTCCAGTATCGTCGTTGTGCAGTGCTCAGGATGTACGTCACCCTCTCCCTGGCTTGCTTGTGCTCTTCTCTCTACCTAGCCGATGTCCTCTGGGTCCTGCTGCTGCCTGGGACACTTCAGACACTGTAACATGGAGCTAATGCAGCTTGCCCGTGCTCCCTTCCTGAGCTTGTGTATCCTACCTGTTCCCATTTTTTATTTATTTATTGTCTAGGAATTACAACCCTTTGAGTCAGAGACTCATTTGCAAAGGCTCCACGTCTTACATAAATGGATTAGAACACAGTATAACATAGAATATACAATATAGACAGCAGCACTAGTACAGAAAAATGACAGTAACCTACCGAGGTGAAAGAAAAAAATTATAATAAGCACAAACAATGGAACAACAGCAACTGTGAAGTAATGGTGCATTTAACATTTTTAAAGTTTCATCTGCAATCACAGTGGGAGTTTGACATAATGTGATTAAGTAACTCATGTTTGAAAGGCCCAAGCCTGGGGATTGATAAAACAGAGTCAGGGATTGAGTTCATCCAGAGTGGTGCCCTGTAGCAAAAGGATCTTTGGCCAGCAGTGGTCTTTACAAAGGGGACACGGAATCTGGCGGTTTCAGAGTGTCTAGTGGAGCGGGCCAGTAGGTTCTTCTGGAGGAGCTTAAGACAGCCAGGGGGGCTAGGCCCAACTGAATTTTTTTGGCAAGTAGGCAGGTCTGATAAACTAGTCGCCCCTGGAAGTTTAGCCATGATGAGCGTAGATAAAGGTCACAGGTGTGCGTAAGACGATCACATCCTGTGGCTAATCTGCAGACTTTGTTTAGGGCACGTTTAATGCTGGACAGAGCTGTGTTAGAGGAGGCCCCATAGATGATTATGCCATAGTCTACCAGTGAGAGGATGGAGCTGGAGATAGCTAAGCATAGAGCCTCCGGAGGTAGACAGGGCCTAAGCCTGTAGAGGAGACCGATTCTTTTGTTAGTTTCAGTGCAAGTTGATGCAATATGCTCACGATAGGTGAGGGCGGAGTCTAGAGTAACCCCAAGATATTTAAAATTGGAAATAGGTTCCAGCGTGGTGCCCATCACATTATGCATAGCTAATTTTGTAGTGCTGTGCTTATGTTGTGGGTGGGCAAATAACATGGCTTTCATCTTTTTTGTGTTGAGTACGAGCTTGTGTGAGGAAAACCAGGCTTCAATTTGAGTGAAAGAGCCCTGCAAGGATTCTTGAAGCTGCGTGGGGTCAGGGTGCCGACTGAAGATCACCGCATCATCAGCATAAAGGAGAAGATGCCCAGAGGTGGCCAGAGATAATGAGTTCAGGTAAAGTGAGAAAAGCAGCGGACCAAGGATAGACCCTTGAGGGACACCCGATCAGGCAGGAAGGTTTGCAGAGGGTGTTTCTTATCATCACCTGTTGAGTGCAGCCAGAGAGATAACTGGAGAACCAGCTAGTGGTTTCTTTGGAGATGCCGACAGAGAGGAGGGAGTTTATGAGCATGGTGTGATTGATGGTGTCAAATGCCTTGGAGAGATCTATAAAGACTGTACCAGCCAGATCTCCCTGGTCAAGAGCGTCATGAACAAAGGAGGTGAGTTCTAGTAGGGCAGTGGTGGTACTGTGACCTTTTCTGAATCCGTGTTCATCTACAGCCATGTGTTCAGGGGACTGTCCTCAATAGAGTTACCTCTCCTGCCATTTTCGGCACCGTACATTGTACCCGAACCTTTACTTTGTGCTCCCTGGACCTGCCTACCTCTTCTGTCTCTCAGGAAAACATGCCTGCTGCTACTCATCTCTTCCTGGTGTGTCCAATAATACATCTTTTACCACATGCTACCATCGGTGATAATCTATTGAGTTAACATTCAGCCCTGCATTGCACTCAGGAATATCTGTATTCTGCTTCATCTTCCCCTCTCTCTCTGGTCATTAGCCCTACGATTATAGCAGATCACGTGGGGTTCCGCCATCATCTCCTGCTTCACCCCACAAGAGGGGGCCTGGCTGCTTGCTTAATCTATTACTGCTCTGCCCTGCGAGGGGGGCTGGCTGCTTGTCTGCTTCACCCCGCATGGGGGGGCCTGGCTGCCTGCTCACCACATACCATTTAGCCCTGCAAGGGGCCTGGCAGCTTATCACTACTCTTCCTCAGGCAGACCTACGTGGGGTCCCACCAGTCCAGCTAGCATATGTGGAGGCCTAGCTCGACTCACTCACTCTACTCCTTCCTCAGCCAGGCCTATGTGGAGGCCCTGCTAGTCTAGCTCACCTACCTGGAGGCCTAGTACGACTCATTCACTTCTGCTACTCCCCAGGCTGACCTGCGTGAGTGTCCTGCCGCTCCAGCTAGCCCATGTGGAGGCCTAGCTCACTCTTAGATCGTCTTACAACATGTCTTCTAGTGAACCTCTATGGATCCGCTGTTGCATCAGCCTAGGAACTTCATATCATGGCAAGTCAAGTGCAACCCTTGAATCATGTAATCCTGTGGCCTTGGAGTTCACCCACACATGTCACTATTCATGGCCTCCTGGCATTCTATTCTACTCCTCCAGTCATCCAGCACAGAATTCTCCAGGTCAGCTTGCCCACCATAGGTTCCTCAGAAAGCTCTCATTTCATCCTCGCTTCTTACAGTGGTGGCAGGCCCACAGGTGCCCTGCTATCCAACCAACCATGCTCACGAGAGAGGATGTACTTATCACTCACAACTTATTTCCATACTATAGGTGGACTCACTTGGGGTCTTGTCCTCCTTACAATTGGATTATATGCTTCTTCTGCTATGGGGGTGCTGCCATCCTTACCTCAGACAGAGCAATCAGATTACAATGGTGGACCACGTGGGGTCCCGACATCTTAACTATAGATACCCCATAAGGGGGGCCTGCTCATAGTTCAAACATACTTCAAGTCATTGCAGGCGGCGTCACGCAGGGGTTTCACCCCCTTTACCTTGGAGCACATCATATGGTAGTACAGAGAACCCACATGGGGGTTTCGCCATCCCAAATCCTTCATGCCCTCGAGAAGCATTTCTCCTTCCTCATATGTATTTCCATCTTCTCTATAGCAGACCCATGTTAGGGTCTCATCTTCCTTAGACTACACCGGAGACCTGCTCGATCGCACGAGTATTCACCTGCTGCATACCCTGGACCTGCACTGGGTCCATGCTCCAGCTAGCCACATCCAGGCCTACCTCTCTTCATAATTCATTTATGCTTCTACTGCAATCCACCTTCTTCAGGTCCAGTTCCAATCAAGTTTCTTGCCGGACATCTCCGTAGAGTATGTTTCACTTCTTTGGACATCCTGAGGCAATTCTCATTTCAGACAAGTACTCAATATATAACCTCCTGTTTCACTGGATTTTGGCTCCATGAAAGTCTTGCAATCGCATAGACACCTACTTCATCTTCATTCCCTGCTGGGCAGCACTTCTGACCCTTTCATCCTCTAAGATTTCTGCATCCTCAAAAATATTTGCTACGTTGGCACTTGTTCCTCAAACATGCTGACTGTCCATGTACGCCCTCGTTTACTGCTCCCTTGGTCACGGATTAACCATTGTCCCTCATCCAGACTTAATTTCAAGCTGGTTCTTCAGCTGTCAGAACCTCCATCTTCAGCGTTAATGTCCTACTCATCATCGACCTCACACAGGACTGGGAATTCTACCTGACATCTAGCCTTCTCCTGCTTTTCTACATTTACTGTGCTTTGACAGCTGCCTTAACTTCTCACCAGACTGAACCCAGCTCTGTACCCACTCAAGGAAACCATTTACCAATCCTATCTCCACTTCCCTCCTGCTACAGCATTGGAGGACATCCGTCTCCATATAGGTCTCCACCACTATAGCTACCGCTATGGCCCATTGTCTCAGTATTTTCCTGGGAGATCTTTTCTAATTAGTGCTTCATCCCACAAGGGGGCCTGGCACTGCTCAATGCATTTCTTCTCACCTCGGTCAACCTATATGGAGGTCTCACTGTTGTACTGTATCCTTTGCACTGGCGGGCCATGTGATCCCACCATATCGGGCTTCACCCCATAATAGGTCCTTGCTGCTTGCTCATCCGCTTTCTGTCTTATCTCAGCTGACCCATGTGGGGGTCTCGCCATCCCTACTAGAACCTATACAATGGTGGACCATGAGGATCCACCATGTCCCCTGCTTCACCTGCAAGGGGACCTGGTTGCCTACTTAATTGCATTCCATCTCCCCTCAGTCAACCTACATTAGGTCTTGCCTTCTCCACAGGAATCTATGCAATGGCGGACTATGTGGGGTCCTGCCATCGTCCTGCTTTGCCCTGCACGGGAGCCTGGCTGCTTGCTCAGCCTCATTCCATCATCAATTTGGCCGACCCATGTGGGGTCTCACCTTCTCTGCTGGCTCCTATGCTCTTCACCTTCTTCTCCCACAGATATCATGCACTTGGATTAAGTAACTTTGAATGTCATCATCTTCATGTTGGACTTTCATCCGCCTGTACCTTGTCCTTCAGGATTACTCTGCTCACCATCAAAATCAAGGATATGCCTCTACTATCAATAACCTGGATCTAGTACTAAGATAACCAATTCAGTACTTTAATCTAAATAGGATTACTCTCCTTTAGTATGCCTAGAGGATGGGCAGGTCAGTAGCCATGGGTCCTCGGAGCTTCCCCCAAGGGGGTTTTCCTCTCCTGCGTGCTACTGGCCACACTCTCCAGAGTTGGAGGTGATAATCACAATGGTAATTAATTACTTTTGGGGCCTTCAATCCTACATTATCTAGCATCCCACCAAAGGTGGGATACAGAGAAAGGCCAAAGATCAAGTTTCTTATACCAACCATATCTCATCCAGCTCAAACGTATCTAAGCACCAACCATATCTTATCCAGTTCCACCATACTACAAGCACTGACCTACGTACCAATCCAGCTCTAATGCATCTAAGCACCAGCCATATCTCCTCCAGCTCTTACATATCACAAGCACTGAGCTAGGTACCACACATTGAAATGGAAGGCTTGGCCTGTGGTTCAATGGGGGAGAATAGCTCCTCCCCCATCCTCTACTAAAATATCCAGCTTCCGCTCCCTCTGCTTTGAGTGAGTTGGACTTGCCATCCATCCACCCCTGTCTCCTCCTTCTCCAACACTCATCTCTTGCCTTGCACTGGGCCTTCAATCGTACATTATCTAGCATCTCGCCAAAGCTGGGATATAGAGAAAGACCAAAGATCAAGTTTCTTATACCAACCATATCTCACTCAGCTCAAATGTATTTAAGCACCAGCCATATCCCATCCAGTTGTTACGTATCACAAGCACTAAGCTACAGCATGTACCGCACATTGAAATTATAGCACTGGCACATGGATTTTCTAAACTGGTTTTGTATGCACCTGTTTTGAAAGTTCATTTGATTACTTACTTAATTAGGAGGCTAATAAAAGTGCCAGGCAAAACAGTAGCCTCCGCCCCCTGACGAAGCCTAATGGTGAAGCACTGGGGTACTGTGGACCCATTTGTATGTATGGTAGCACTCTTTTTTTTATAGATATTATTGCAAAAAAGCCTTTAAATTGAATTTAACTCAAGCCACTTCGACAGTGCTTTTTCCAGCTGATGTGTACATCAGAATCTGGACATTGTCAAATTAAATTCCTGCAACTTTCTATTGGAGGTCCAATGTGAAAGGAAAGGCTTGCAGCAAGTATGGTGCTGAAGATGACAGAAAATTACTACTGTACAGAATATATTTCTCGAGCAGCAAAACCAAAAAAAACAGGGATGCCTCTCATTAAAATCCATGTCACTCATTTTTCACACAACATAGAATTCTTTAATTTAACAGACATAAGGCAGTTCTAGTAGTGGGTAGGCTGTTGGTAAACTAGGATCTGCAGCTTATCCATTAGGTAGAGAAATGGGCAGACTGGGTGGGCCAAGCGGTCCTTATCTGCCATCAAAGTACATGTTTCTGTTTTTTTTTTAATTTAAATATTTATGGTTTATTCCTGGGTTTTCTACTGTTCCTTCCAGGGCCCCAGCACACGGCTATATGTGCGCATGGAGGCACACACGCACACTGGAAGCCAGCTCAGCCCCTTCCTCCCACCGTACGTGCAGTTCCTGCCACCTATGTACCCCACCGGACCTCCACCAGGTAGGGATGGGACTACAGGAAGGGTGACAACCCATCCCACCAGCCAAAGGAGAGCAGAACTGATGGCTTGCTCAGTCCCGCTCCCCCAACCCCCCATGCCAGCTCCCCAAAAACATGAGGTCGTTCCTGAACCCGGGTCGCCAGCACAGTATGAGGTAAGGCATACAGCGCCTAAACCCTCAGTTCACAGGGCTGGTTTAAAAGTCTATGTTTCTATGCTCAAGGCATGCTACTGTATGAGTGCTATGTTTATTTAACTATAAATACAATCATTGTAGAGTGCTACTTATTACTAACATGATAAAAATATAGATAGCATTGTGTATGTTTTTATGGCATGTAGTGTTCTTTTGTTATTTCCTATAACTAAATAAACTTCCCTGCAGATGTAAACCATGTTCTTAATAAAACAATTCATCTTCTGTGTAGATCATGCATGCCTCAACATTTCTACCAACCTGATCAGAATGCATGAATAGGTTACACAACTGTTTGTGTGAAAGCAAAAAATATTCATTTAGAAAAAAAAACAGGGAGTATTTAGTTATGTAGTCTTAGTCTGTCATGAGGTAATTCCCGGAGTTCTCCCTGCCGGTTGACTCAACGACATGCTTGGAGTACTGTAACTCAAAACCTTTTCGTCCTCATCAGCCTTTATCACCAAAAAAGATCTCTCTTCTCCCTCTTCTTTCCAAGCTCCTCTCTCCCAGCTCTCCTTTCTTGACTCATTTGCTTTCCTTAACCCTTACCAGTCTCGTTTTAGGAAATCCTATTACACCATATCCTCTTTTCTGAGGCTGTCTGATATTATTTTGACGGAGGTGCATCAGGGATATACCACCTCCACTGTCTCTTCCAGCCTAACTAAGTGTAGTGCCCCAGAGTTGGGGGCACCACAGAAAAATAAAAGAATAGAAAAATGCTCAGTTTATAGGTGCCTCAGTACAGTAAAAAGGTGCCCAGTTTAAAATGGCAGCATCAAACCCAGTTACAAAGCCTGCCAAAGTACTGTAAATAGTTTAAAAACAATGCCAAAGTTAAATGCAATGCCATGCTACAACAAATAGAATGTCAGGCTAAGCTGATGGAATGCCCACTGTGTGGCACCTGCCATGCCTTCCAGAACCAGAACACAGAGTGCTGCAGTTCGAAAAATTACTAGCTGTTAATGAGAATCGTGGTGACTGTGGAGGAGTGAGGACACAGAAAGCGAGGAGGGATGAGAAGTGCTTGTCAGGAGGGCTGAAGCTGCCCCTGAAGGCTTTGCTGTGTGCCTCTCTGCCTCCAACCACTAAAGATAGAAGCCTACCATCAAGCATCCAGTCTGCAGTGTCGTGTTGAGCCTCTGATGAAGTGAAGAGACATCCGCTGTGCCCCTGGGAGGGCTTGGTGCCCCATTTTGTTATTTTTAATTTAAAAAGTCAGTTTTTGTCCCTCTGTGTCGGCAGTAGTATTGCTGCATCTTTTTGCACTGTCCTGGGACCTTTGCAAGGTCCCCTGCTGTCTTGCAACTGCCTGCAACTCCCTCCGTCTACGAGCAACACCTTTCACCCCCGGCCTAAGTTTCCTGCCTCCTCATGGTGTGGTGAGTCGGCAACAGCACACTGCTATGTGCTGTGCACCCTATAGTGAATGAAAAAGTATATTTTATTTATTTATGCAGTTTGCGCTAGGCGCAAGGGAAAAACTACCAAGCGCCATGAAGGGGTGGGTCAGGGGCTCTTCATTTAAATAACATTCAGCCTTCAGGGCATGGCAATGCCCTTGGAAGGGATTAGAGAGAAAAGGTCAAAAATGAGTAAAATTACTCAGGCCTGCACCTGGGAGCTGTGCTCAGTGTAAAACAAGTAATATATAAAACATTAGATTGCTTAGCACCAGCTTAATACTGCCTCTCTCCACATTGTACAGTCAATCTGGATTAGACATAAGTGGAAAAAGGAAGCACATATAACTGCATAAAGTGCTAAAAGTGCTTCATTTTATTCCTGCACATAAATGCACCCTGCTTCCATCCACGCTGTCTCCTTTTTCCATTTATGGCTAATCCAGATTGACTCTACAGTGTGGAGAGGGGCAGTGTTAAACCGGTGCTGGCAATCTAATGTTTTACATATTAGAGAGAAAAGGCCTCAGAAGGCCATGAATATTCATTAGGGAGGCGTGGTTTGGAAAAAGACTGACAGTTGAGCCCAAGCCAGCAGCTGAATATTTAAAAGAGAGCCCAATACAGTGGGTACAATGATTTAAAGGGGCCCTGTTCAGAAAAGGGCTTATTCAGGAGAGGCTCTGTGTATTTGCAGGGGCATAGCTAAAGGGCGGCCAGGTATTTAAAGGGGCCCTGTTCAGAAAGGGGCTTATTCAGGAGAGGCCCAGTATTTAAAGGGGCTAAATCAAGCCAAGCCCAGAGTGTTTAAAGGGGCACAGCTGTACAGAAAAGCCCAGAGTGTTTAAAGGGGCACAGCTGTCCAGAAGGGCCCAGGATTTACAGAAGTGCTTATAAAGGGAGGTCCTATGATCTAAAAGGGGTCCAGACAAGGCAGGCCCAGTTCTTAAAGGGGCAATACCAGCCCATATGTTTATTTAAAAGGGCAAGGGAAGCGCAGGGCCCACGGGGCAATTTAGGCCCTCTGCTGTATAGAAGGGCAAGTTAGGCCTACTGCTAATTAAAGGGGCATGTTAGGAGCACTGCTACATAAAGGGGCAAGTTAGGCCCACCACCACGTTGCACCGATATTTAAAGGGGCAAGTTAGGCCACCACTACGTTGCACTGATATTTAAAGGGGCAAGTTAGGCCCACTGCTAGCCATTTAGATTCCCCAGGTGTCACAGGGCCCCAGCAGCATTAGTGACCCCAGTTGTTTCAGGAGTCTAGCTAGCCATACAGAACTGCAGTAACAGGAAGAACAAAGTCTAGTCAGAGGGACCCCTATTAGATAGGTCCACCAGTGCTAGAGTTCACCAAGAAAAGTGGATTGCCTGTATATTTACTGTGGTCTGGACATCGAGACTGAATAATTGACCACTGTAATAAGAACTAAGACTTTATTTGCATTGCTATTATTGATACAAACAGTGAATCTGCCAGAAAGTATTGCTTTGTTGCCAGCATTTCAAGTTACAAGGTGTTTGAATCAGTCTTCAGAAATTTTCCAGAGTTCTATCACCATTGGTATCCAGATCAATTTTCTCCAAAGTACTCCAGAAGTCATCTTCAGTACATCTTCAAAACTGCCAGTAGCAGACCTTCAAGGAACCGTGCTGCAGTAGTTTGCAACAGCCTGTTTATTATTTGCCACTCTTCAAGTTTCCCCAAAGTATGGCCTGGCCTGGTACAAAGGTACCATCCATTTTCTTGTTTTATCATTCGTATCGAAGTGTCATCCAGATCTTCTGCCGCAGTGTCCTGCATTATTGTCCTGTTTCTTATTTTATGTAGTCCTTGGCTCATCTAGCCTTGGGTGCCTAGAACCCTGTTGTTGCTCAAGTTTCACAGACTTCCTTTCTTCAGAAGCTTCTTCGCGTCCCAGCAGTCCAGAAGGGGGCTGTGGCTGGGTGTTCAGAATCTTCTTCGTGTTCCGGCAGTCCAGAAGAGGGCTTTGGGCCAGTTGTTCAGCATTATCTGCTTCTTCTTCTTTCCCCGGCAGTCCCGAAGAGGACCTTGGACAGTTGTGTAGAGCCTTCTTCATCTTATCATGGCAGTCCAGAAGTGGGCTATGGCTGGGTTTGTTGTGCTTCAATTCTGGCAGCCCTCAGTGGGTTCTGAGCCAAGAAAATCTTTGCTTTGTTCCTAAAAGTCCAGCAACCCTAGAGAGGTGGGGTGTAGCTGAGAGGCTCATGGGCTGTTCACAATCTTCTCTGTAGTCCCTTAGATGGTAGCCCATTCAGCCAAGAGTTTCCCTTGCATTTTATCCTGCAACCCAGTTTCTTCTCGATGACAGAGAACGCTTATCTGTGCACAAACTGCCTTTTCTGACTGAAGTAGAGTTTTACAGTAATATGTTTTAGAGTTTCTTAGAGTGGAGTACTCCAGGTAATAGGCCCTAGGTAGAGGTGCACCTCAGGGTAGTATTTGAAGACAGCATAGAGATTTGCTGACTTTAGAGTGTAGACCGCTTGTAAAGCGGAGCTGTTACAGTTGACAACTGCACAGTGATTTGCTAACTTTAGAGTGTAAACCACTCTTACAGAGGAGCTGTTAACAGTCATTTGAAGTAGAGTTCTCCTTGTATAGGAAAGTAAGGATAATAAGTGTTCCCTGTGACCATGTTCCCTTCCTGGTTTGGTATGAATAAAAATCCTGAGAAGTATTTGGAACCTATTTCTGACTCTCACCTCTCTTTGTTCGGTGCCGCCAACCACCCATTTGGAACCTGTGTTAGTAATTTGTGTGCAAGTTACTGGTGTCATTGACACAGATGCTTTATTAATCCCTTTTTTATTGATGTGGAAACCCAGTACATGATAACATCCATCTCACCACTTTCAGGGCACCACATAAGGCTTTCAATACTGTTCTCCACCACCCCCCCCCACCCCCACTGGACACATTTTCTGAAGTAGGGCTCTCCAGCCTTGCAACTAAATGGTTCAGCCCCTACCTGAAACTGATTACAAGTCACCACATTGGTGACTGTCTTTCCCCAACCCCTTTATATCAGTGCACATGTCCCCCAAGACTTTGTTCTTGGACTTATCCTTTTTAAGTTCATCGAGCACACAAGCGCAGATGAACTTGTTGACATGAGAGTTGCTATAGAGGGGTGTGAGGGGGGTGCATCCACTAGAAAGCTCTGTTCAAGGGGCAGGTCTGTGGCAGGTGAATCAGTAGGCAGGCTGTTTGTGACACACTTTCTGGTTTCGGGGCAGAGTCGGCAAAGATTTCAAAGGACAGAACCGAACTAACAGTGGCGCGGCTTGTCCTTTGATATTAACATAACTACCATTCTATATCTTTAGCTGAGAGCTGATGTAGAATGCGGATTATACCTATATTACAATTCTGATAGTATAGAAATATAGAAGCATAGAATTTGACAGCAGATAAGGACCACTTGGCCCACCTAGTCTGCCCAGTTCCCTACCTAATGCATAGGCTGCAGATCCTAGTTAACCAACAGCCTACGTCCTCCTACCCTCCGCTAGAGTTGCCTTATGTCTGTCCCATACATTCTTGAATTACCCCACTGTTTTTCAGTCCACTACCTCCTCAGGAAGGTTGTTCCATGTATCCACAACCCTCTGCATGAAAAAATACTTTCTCACATTACCTTTGAGCCATCCCAGGAGGTGAACTCCCAAATATAAGCCCCCAATCCATGACATTATCTAAGAGCTGTTATCAAATTGTATGATCAAGTGCATAAGCAAAATGCATCACAAGATGGCATTTGCTTCATCCTAATAAAAGTAAACACTCAGGGTAATGGCATCTTTTCAAAGTTGGACCATTTTTTTCTCATTTGACCCATAAAAAGAGAGAGTCAGCATCCTACGTGGACAAATATCCTGGTTAAACAATTTCCCTTTCCAACACTGGGATGCCCACTCCTGGTATTGGATGTGGGCCCCAAACCCTTACCCCAGATGACATCAAGGGTGCCCAATCTCCATGTCGACATCCCCACTATGTGGCACACTGGGAGCCCACTCCAGTGTGCCTAAATTAATTTTCTCCTGTAAATGAAGAAAACTGTCCTCAGAGTCTTTTTTATTTACCTGTAAAAAAGATAACGGTCCTCATTGTCTCTCCCTGTCTCCCTTCCCCACCCTCCCTCTGCGCATCCACCTCCCCACCCCCCCTTACTCCATACTTTTTTCTGGAGGTTGAGCGCTGTCATCTGCTATGGATTGGGACACGTCTGCACTTTTCAAAGCTGTACCGCAAACTGAAGAAATTGAAGGTAAGCTATAAAATGGGAATCAATGGGGGGGGTCAACTTAGGTTGATATCTTAGCAATTCTTATGAATTTTGTCCATAGATTTTCAACATGGGGTTCTTAGGACCCCATCTCATGAACACTGTCACTGTAATTTCGTTTGTCGGTTCCAAAAGGTGATTTTACAGTTGCTGTACGGAATCACCTTTTGGGACCAATTAACCAAATGACAATGCCACTGTTCATGAGGTGGGCTCCCAAAAAGCACATGTTGCAAATTTGGTGAAAATATTCCAAAAAATGACTGCATACGAGCGTGTGTTGTGCAGTTTCTACACATGCTCGTAACTTCCCCAGTTTTTATATTTTACTCCAGATTTTCAACATTGCCATTTTTTCACACCTTATGAATAGTACAGCTGTCATTTTTCACATCCTGCCCAAAATGTGTTTTCACACCTGTGGTACAGAATGTCACAGCTGTTGTATGAAATCAACTTTCAGGATGGATTAACAAAATCACAGCGCCATTGTTCATTAGGGAAGGTCCTAAAAAGCCAATGTTGAAAATTTGGTAAAAATATTCCAAAACTTGACTGCGTTATGGGTGTGCATTGCGCAATATCTATGCACACTCGTAACTTCGTCAATGTTTCATATTTTCACTCCAGATTTTCAACATTGTCATTTTTTTAAACTTCCTCATGAACAGTATAGCTGTCATTTTTCACATCCCAGCCAAAATGTGTTTTTGCACCTGTGGTGCAAAATGGCACAGTCACTGCACGAGATCTTAAAAAGCCCATGTTGAAAATTTGGAGTGGAAATGCCAACAAACAACTGGGGCATTAGGGTTTCCAACCATAATGCCCACCCCCTCCTGCCCTGTAGAGGCTGACAGGCATCGGCGTGTGCCTTGGAATTGTTGGCCATAATGCTCACACCATTCCACCCCCACACCAACCCTGCAGCCAATGATAAGCATCAGGGTATGCCTTGGAGTCTTTGGACCTAACATTTACCCAATTATTCCATACTGCACCCATCTCAGCTTATTTCAATATGGAAGGGGGTGCGCGATAGGTCCAAAAGACCCCAAAGCACACCATGATGCCTGTCAGTGTTTGCAGGGTGGGAGTGGAGTGGTGTAAGTGTTATGGCCGATGACACAAAGGGACACCCCCAACGCTTGTCAGTCTCTGCAGGTTAGGGGTGGGGGTGGGCCATTAGGATTGGAAACCCTAATGCCTCATTAAAGAAGTAAATCATGGAGGGATGGTTGATATCACCTTCCTTGATTTCAGCAAAGCCTTTGACAATGTCCAACACAGAAGGCTGATTAATAAGATGGGTAGTCTCGCCACAGGGCACAAACTGATAAACTGGGTTAGAAACTGGCTGATGGACAGGAGGCAGAGGGTGGTGGTAATGGGATGTCTTCCAGTGGGGGGGGGTGACCAGTGGGGTGCCTCAGGGATCAGTCCTGGGACCAGTCCTGTTCAATGTCTTCATTACAGACATTGTAGAAGGGCTAGAAGGAAAGGTCTGTCTGCCTGTTTGCAGATGACACCAACATCTGTAACAGAGTGAATACTCCAGAAGAGGTGAAGAAAATGAGCAGGGACATGTAGAGGCTTGAAAAATGGTCTGAGGAGTAGCAACTGAGGTTCAGTGCAAAGAAGCGCAAATAATGCACCTGAGAAGAGGGAAACCTGGGGAGAGTTACAGGATGGGGGGAGGTGCTGATGATCACCAAGAAAGAAAGGGACCTTGGAGGTATCTATTCTGATGACCTAAAGGTGTCAAAGCAGAACACAAATGTTGCAAGGAGGGCCAGTGGCATGCTGGGGTGTATAGACAGATGTATTACTAGCAGAAGGTGTGAGGTGGTGATGCCATTGTATAATGCACTAGTGAGGCCTCACCTACAGTACTCTGTGCAATTTTGGAGGCCGCACACATGCAAGGACATTGACAGGGTGAAGGCAGTCCACAGAAAGGCAACCAAGATGGTACATGGCTTGCAATGCAGAACATATCAGGTGAGATTAAAAGGACCTCAATATGTACTTATTGGAGAAACGGAGGAGCAGGGGAACATGATAGACATGTTCAAGTACCTCAAGGGCATAAACAAGATGCAGAGGCAGACAGCTTCCAATGCATCAAATGTTCAGCATTGACAAATGCTTGTTTTCATCCTGAAAAAAAGAAAACTGTCCACCATTGTCCACTGTGTAACCCCCCCAAACAGTATACAGACACTGGGGGTACCCAATCCCTCAGTGTCCTCATCTGTCCATCTATTGTTGTCTACTGTGTAACCCCCCCAAATAGTATACAGACACTGGGGGTGCCCAGTCCCTTAGTGTCCTCATCTGTCCATCCATTGTTGTCCACTGTGTAACCCCCTCAAAACAGTATACAGATACAGGGGGTGCCCAATCCCCCAGTATCCTCATCTGTTCAGCAAACTCCTTGAAAAAAAAGAAAACAGTCCTTCGTAATTTTTTTTCCTGTAAAAAGGAAAAACGTACACCATTGCACATTGAGCTGTTACCCGACCCCCTCCCCACCCAGTACCCACAACCCCACCCCCACCCTATACTTACTCACTGGAAGTTAATCACCATAATCTTCCTTAGACTGCAAGCATGTCTTCGCTTTTCAAAGCCCAACCGCGAACTGAGGTAAGCGCTTCAATGTATTTCAATGGGCTTTTCGGTATCAATGTATTTCCATGGGGTTTTCAATTTAGTGACATAACTTGGCCATTTTTTTTAAATTTTTTCCCCACATTTTAAACATATGTTTTCTGGGACCCCACCTCATGAACAACTTCAGTGAAACAATTTTCAAACATCCCTTCCCCCCATGACACCAGTGCACATAACGAAGATTTTGCATTGACAAATGTTTGTTTTTTGTTGCTGTTGCTGGACCCCCAACTCAGCTCAGCACCCACCCTGCTGGTGCTGCACTCATCCTCCAAGGACTCACTTCAGGTGATGTTCCTCCCAGGCTTGAAGCCCAGGATGGGACTGCCAAGTAGGTGCACCCCGATGGAGCTGAAACTAGGTTTCCAGGAGACATCTCTGCTGGTGTTCCCCCCTGGCTTGCCCCCAGGGCATGGCCGCATACCTGGGCCATTCCTAATGGAACACTATAGCTTGGTCACCAGCCAAGTGGCATGGGCGATGATGCAGGACTCTTGAGGTGGGGCATCATACTGCGGCTGGCATTTCTGCACAGTTTTTCCCATGGGAGACGTGGTATGCGATGACGCAGGATGCCAAAGCAACAATGTTCGGCATGCCTCCCCACAGTGTCAGCTCCAGCAGCTGCACCTTCTGGCCACCAGCAGAGGTCAGTCACATGCCAGATGTTCCCCCACCCTCCCCCTGGAGAAGGAGAGCAGCCCATGGGATGCTCAATCCATCTCCCCCAGCTGGCTCCCTGAGTTCTTGGCCTTATCCTGTTTTGAATTCTCCTGAATAATCTACCAAAGGTATGGGATTTCTCATACATTCATATGTACTGTATGTAGGTGGCACAGTTCTTTTTGGCCAGTGGTTCCTCTGTCCATGATCTGGCTGTGCAACTCCAGCTAACAGTTTCCAACACTGGTTCTGCACCAACCAGCTTTCCCTGAATGCCAGAACACTGTCTATATGGCCTGCAGTGCCTGATTAGAATCTAGGCTCCCCTGGTCTTCAAGTCCCTGTATGGCTCTCAACTAGAGGTAGTCTCATTCCTTAAATAACTGGGTGTCAAGCTGGACAGTCTTCTTAACTTCTTAATCCACATTCATGCCACCCATACCGAACTGCTCTCAAGTTCAATCAATCACTCAATCAATCTTTATTTAATTAGGTGGAACACAAGTTCGGAGGACTGTACAGAAAACAAAGCTTGTATCCTCCTCATCCTTAACTACCAGGAGATTATTAGTAAAATAATATTCTTCCTGTAGTCAACTAGTGGGATATAGGATCATACTGAACCCCATCTTCCACTCATTCTGCCACTTTCCTCTTGACACCCATCCTTGCATTCATCATTTCTCTCTCTACTCCTTCTCACTCTCGCCTCCCTCTCTTGAAGGCAAGCACCCTTGTCTTATTGTCTCTTTCATACCTTAGTTCTGGTTTGTATTCCTCTCCTACTATCTCAGCTCCCTCCTCTACTGCCCATCCTTTCTTCCTACTCCCCCTGTTCCTCTGACTCCTGCTTTTTCTCTCTGCCATCTGATAAGACTTGGTAGGGCTGTCTGCTTACCCCAATGGATGCCCTCAGCTTTTGTCTGGCTGCTCTGCATCTGCTCCTCCTCCAACCCCTCTGCCTTTGAATCCTTGCTCCATGACTACACCTCTCATGTCCACTTGTTCACTCTGTTCCTAATCCCCACTCTTTCTAATCTTTCACCTGTTCCCCTGAATTTATGTATGCTTTATTGTAGGAATTTCTATACCTTGGTAATTTCTGCTTGCACTTTTATATCTCACTGCATTGATTTTATTTTTACACTGCTTTTGTAATTTGCACACTCCTCTGTAATTTCTTTCCCTGAGTCACACCTGGAAATGACCTGTGGCTCAGTGTGCCTTTCCTTTATAAAAATTTGAATTAATTAATAAATAAGTAAATACATATGGTCTTCCTAGCATCCATATGGTCATATAAAACTCCTGCAACCTTCTACTGGATGTCCAATGTAAAAGGCATGGCTTGCAGCAAGTATGGTGCTGATGATGCCGGAACATCACTACTGTATAGAAGATACTTCTCAAGCAGAAAACCAAAACACAGGGATGCCATCATTATCATTTGGGCCACTCATTTTTTACCCAACATAGAGTTCTTTAATTTATCATCAAGGCATGCTACTATGGTTGCTATGTTTATATAACTGTAAATATAATCATTATAAAGTGCTACTTATCACTAACATGATAACATTATACAGAGCATTGTGTATGTTTTATGGCATGTTGTGTTGTCATTTGTTATTTCCTATAACTGAATAAACTACCCTGCAGGTGTAAACTATGTTCTTAATAAAACAATGCATCTTCTGTGTAGGTCGTGCATGCCTGGACTTTTCTTTCAGCTTGAGCAACTGTGTAACTAACAGGAATGCATGAATAGGTTACACTCCTTTTTGTGCAAAAGGGAAAAATACTCATTTAGAAAAAAAAAAACTAACAAAAGGGACTATTTAGTTATGTAGCCATAGTCTGTGGTGAGGTAATTCCCTCAGTTGTTTCTACCTGCTGACTCGAGGACATGCTTGCAGTGCTGTACCACAAAACCTTTTCATCCTTCTCAGTGTTTATCACCAACAAAGATCTCACTTCTCCCTGCTGTCCCCAAACTCCTCTCTCCCAGCTCTCCTTCCCTGGTTCAGTTGCTTTCCTTAACCCTTACCAATCTGGTTTTAAGAAATCCAATTACACCATATCTTCTTTCTAGAGACTCACTGATATTATTTTGAAGGGAGGTGCATCAGGGACACATTACCTCTACTTCCTATTTCAGACATACTAAAGCCTTCCACCCTCTTCTACTGGACAAGTTTTCTGAAGCAGGGTTCTCTAACCTTGCAGCTAAATGGTTCAGCTCCTACCTGAGGCTCATTACAAGTCAGCCCATAGGTGATTCCCATACCCTCACCCCTTCATATCAGTGCAGGTGTTCTCCAAGGCTTTGTTTTCGGCCCTAGCCTGTTTACAATTCCCCTGAATACCCTACCAAAGGTATGGGATTCCTCATATATTCACATGTACTGTATGTAGGTGACACAGTTCTTTTGCCAGTGGTTCTTTGGTCCATGATCTGGCTGTGCAACTTCAGCAAGCCTTTAACAGTTTCCAACACTGGTTCTGCACCAACTAGCTTTCCCTGAATGCCAAAACACTGTCTATATGGCCTGCAGTGCCTGCCTAGAATGTAGGCTTCCCTGGTCTTCAAGTCCCTCTATGTCTTTCAATTAGAGGTAGTCTCATTCCTTAAATACCTGCGTGTCCAGCTGGAGAGTCATCTTAACATCTTAATCCGCCTTGATGCCATCCATACCAAACTACTCTGCATGTTCACAGGGCTTTACAGAAAACAAAGCTTGTATTCCCCTCATCCTTAACTACCAGGAGATTATTAGGAAAAATATTCTCCCTCCACTCAAATACTGGGATGTGGGACCATACTGGACCCCCTCCTTCACTCATTCTACCACTTTCCTCTTAATACCCATCCTTGTATGCATCATTATTCTCTCTACTCATCCCTCACTCTCCCCTATCTTGAAGGAAGCCACCCGTCTCTCAGTGTCTCTGTCATACCTAAGCTTTAGTGTGTATTGCTCTCTTACTATCTCAGCTTCCTCTTCTACTGCCTATCCCTTCCCCTACTCCCCCTGGTCCTCTGACTCCTGCTTTTTCTCTCTGAAATCTGATAAGACTTGGAAGGGCTTGTTGCTTACCCCAATGGACTACCTCAGCTTTAGTCTGGCTGTTCCACATCTGCTCCTCCTGTCCCTCTGCCCTTGAATCTCTGCTCCATGACCACCACTCATGTCCACTCTGTTCCTAATCTCTAAACTGTCACTTGATCCCCTCAATTTCTTTATGTTTTACTGAAGGAATTTCTGTGCCTCGTTCATGTGATCGTGTGGTTTTATATTTCTGTGTTGGTTTTATTTTTACACTGCTTTTGTAATTAGCACACTCCTCTGTAGGTCCCTGAGTCACATCCGGAAATGTGTTGTGGTTCAATGTGCATTTCCTATACAGAATATTTAAATACAGACATACGTACATACATACATACTCATTACCATTCAGGGCACTAATTTTTTACACAACATAAAATTCTTTCATTTATCATCAAGGCATGCTACTATGGTTGCAATGTTTATTTAACTACAAATACGATCATTGTAGAGTGCTACTTATCACTAACATGATGCCAGCAATAAGACACGATGAGGTGTGGGTTATGACCTGATAAGAGCACGCCCCAGGTGCGTTATGAGGCACGAGGCACTTGCACAGAGTGCTATTTGCACCTGGGAAGTGCTCTTATCAGGCCATAACCCACACCCCAGAGTGTCTTATTGTGCTTATAAAATGGGCTTTCCACTTTAAAAAGTTAATTAAAAAAGTCATAAGAAACTGCAAGTAAATACAGTAAAAATTAGAATCATATCAACAGAAAATGACAAAAAGTAGTCCTTGTAATGCAACGGAGAAAGTCATTAGTGGACAGTGGTGATTCTCTGTGCCCCCACACACACACACATTATTTCTAGTTATTATTTTTTATTTTATTTTATAGTTTAGCTGTATTCTGTTAGTGACATTTGGAATGCAGTAGCCAGCGTGTTTGACATGCCCCCCCAACACACACACAGGCACAATCCTGCAGAAAATGTTTATGCTTTTACTTTGTCTGCTTGTTATATGTCTCATTTTCCCCATTATGTGATGACTGATGGAGTGCACAGAATCAACTTCACTGACAACAACCGGGAGTGAGCGTGTCTCTTGTCAGTTACCGTAAGTAGTACTTTTGCTCACTATCTGTTCCCTGAGTTTAGTGCTGCTGTATGAGTGATGCCTATGGCTTCATTTTTAAAAAAGAGAGCTATTTAAAGCAGCACTGTGAGTCCTAAGTGATACCCTCCGAATAACATAACATTTTTACATGATTCATTGACAAAGGATCGAGGCCGTGGTGTTTTGCAAGCCGCGTCTTGGTGGCACATGCCATGTCATCCGTGGCCAAGCTTTTGATGCAGATTAGAAGCAGCAGAGGTGATATATTTTTTTTTTTTTTTTTATCACTGGACAAAGCATACAAAAATTTCTTTCCAGTGACTGATTGTACCGCATGCGGCCCCGGCTTTCAAATGTCAAGGGAAGCACCACACGCTGCTCTGTCAAGTCTAAGCTGGCACAACTGTTTTTGACGATGGTGGCGCAGTAATATCTCTTCATTGTAGGGTTGAGTTGGCACAACCAGTGCCTGTTGTAACATTATGTCCTGATAAGGACACAGCTGAGAAAGGCTTCCAGCCAATCAGCATCAATTAAATGTGTTGCCCATTTTATAAAAAACTATAGATAGCATTGTGTATGTTTTATGACATGTGTTGTCTATTATTTCCCATAACTAAATAAACTACCCTGTGGATGTGAACCGTGTTTGTAATAAAACAATGCATCTTCTGTGTTGGTCATGCATGCCTGGACTTTTCTTCCAACTTGAGTAGCTGTGTAACCAACAGGAATACGTGACCAGGTTACACTCCTTTTTGTGCAAAAGGGAAAAATACTCATTTAGAAAAAAAAAACTAACAACAGGAACTATATAATTATGTAACCATTGCCTGTGGTGAGGTAATTCCTGCAGTTGTTTATACCTGTTGACTCGAGGACATGCTTGCAGTGCTGTACCACAAAGCCTTTTCATCCTTCTCAGTGTTTATCACCAACAAAGATCTCTCTTCTCCTTGCTCTGCCCAAACTCCTCTCTCTCCCAGCTCTCCTTCTAATGTTCAGTTGCTTTCCTTAACCCGCACCAGTCTGGTTTTAAGAAATCCTATTACACCATATCCTCTTTCCAGAGATTCACTGATATTATTTTGAAGGGAAGTGCATCAGGGACACACCACCTCCACTGCCTCTTTCAGACTTACTAAGGCCTTCCACCCCTTTCTAATGGACAAGTTTTCTGAAGCAGGGTTCTCTAACCTTGAAGTGAAATGGTCCAGCTCCTACCTGAGACTGATTACAAGTCAGCCCATAGGTGATTCTCGTACCCTCACCCCTTCACATCAGTGCAGGTGTTCTCCAAGGCTTTGTCCTCAGCCCTAGCCTGTTTACAATTCCCCTGAATAACCTACCAAAGGTATGGGATTCCTCATATATTCACATGTACTGTATGTAGGTGGCTGGGTTCTTTTGTCAGTGGTTCTTCAGTCCACGATCTGGCTGTGCAACTCCAGCAAGCCTTTAACAGTTTCCAACACTGGTTCTGCACCAACTAGCTTTCCCTGAATGCCAAAACGCTGTCTATATGGCCTGCAGTGCCTGCCTAGAATGTAGGCTCCCCTGGTCTTCAAGTCCTTCTATGGCTGTCAAGTAGAGGTAGTCTCATTCCTTAAATACCTGCGTGTCCATCTGGACAGTCATCTTAACATCTTAATCCGCCTTGATGCCATCCATACCAAACTACTCTGCACGTTCACAGGGCTTTACAGAAAACAAAGCTTGTATTCTCCTCATCCCTAACTACCAGGAGATTATTAGGAAAAATATTCTCCCTCCACTCAACTACTGGGATGTGGGACCATACTGGACCCCCTCCTTCACTCATTTTATCACTTTCCTCTTAATACCCATCCTTGTATGCATCATTATTTTCTCTACTCCTCCCTCACTCTCCTCTGTCTTGAAGGAAGCCACCCATCTCTCAGTGTCTCTATCATACCTAAGCTTCAGTTTGTATTGCTCTCTTACTATCTCAGCTCCCTCTTCTACTGCCTATCCCATCCCTTACTCTCCCTGTTCCTCTGACTCCTGCTTCTTCTCTCTGCAATCTGATAAGACTTGGCAGGGCTGGCTGCTTACCCCAATGGACTACTTCAGCTTTGGTCTGGCTGCTCCGAATACATACATACATACATATGGACCTCCTAGCAGCCATATTGTCAAATAAAACTCTTGCAGCCTTCTACTGGATGTCCAATGTAAAAGGAAAGTCTTGCAGCAAGTATGGTGCTGATGATGCTGGAACATCACTACAGTACAGAAGATTCTTCACAATCAGTAAAACCAAAACACAGGGATGCCTCTCATTACCATTTGGGCCACTAATTTTTTAAACAACATAGAATTCTTTAATTTATCATCAAGGCATGCTACTATGGGTGCTATGTTCATCTAACTATAAATACAGTCATTGTAGAGTGCTACTTATCACTATCATGATAAAATATAGATAGCATTGTGTTTGTTTTATGGCATGTTGTGTTGTCTGTTATTATTTCCCATAACTAAATAAACTGCTCTGTAAATGTAAACCATGTCTGTAGTAAAACAATGTATCTTCTGTGTAGTCTATGCCTGGACTTTTGTATCAATGTATGATCAGCTGTAACAAACAGGAATGCATGGATAGGTTACTCTCCTGTTTGTGTGATAGCAAACAATATTCATTTAGGAAATAAACCTAACAACAGAGACTATTTAGTTATGTAACCATAGTCTGTGGTGAGGTAATTCCTGCAGTTTTTTCTACCTGTTGACTCGAATACATGCTTGCAGTGCTGTAGCACAAAGCCTTTTCATCCTTCTGAGTTTTTATCACCAACAAAGATCTCACTTCTCCCTGTTCTGCCCAAACTCCTCTCTCCCAGCTCTCCTTCCCTGGTTCACTTGCTTTCCTTAACCCTTACCAGTCTGGTTTTAAGAAATCCTATTACACCATACCCTCTTTCCAGAGACTCACTGATATTATTTTAAGAGAAGTGCATTAGGGACACATTACCTCTACTTCCTCTTTCAGACACTTACTAAGGCCTTCCACTCCCTTCTACTGGACAAGTTTTCTGAAGCAGGGTTCTCTAACCTTTCAGCTAAATGGTTCAGATACCTGAGACTGATTACAAGTCAGCACATAGGTGATTCCCATACCCTCACCCTTTATATCAGTGCAAGGGTTCCCTAAGGCTTTGTTCTTGGCCCTAGCCTGTTTACAATTCTCCTGAATAAATGTACTAAAGGTATAGGATTCCTCATACATTCACAGGTATGTAGGTGACACTGGTCTTTTGCCATTGGTTCTTCTGGTCATGATCGGGCTGTGCAACTCCAGTAAGCTTTTAACACTTTCCAACGCTGGTTCTGCACCAACCAGCTTTCCTTGAATGCTAAAATACTGTTTATATGGCCTGCAGTGCCTGACTAGAATCTAGGCTTCCCTTGTCTTCAAGTCCCTGGATTGCTGTCACCTAGAGGTAGTCACATTCCTTAAATAACTGGGTGTCTAGCTGGTCAGTCATCTTACTTTCTTCACCCACATCAGTGCCATTCATGCCAAACAGCTTCACAAGTTTTGGGGGCTGTACCAGGAGATTATTAGAAAACATATTATCCCTGCAATTAACTACTGGCACGTGGATCCACACTGGACGCCTCTTTCACTCATTCTGCCACTTTCTTCTTGACACCCATCCTTGTATACAACATTTTTCTCTGCCTTCTCTTGAAGGCAAGCACCCTTCTCTTAGCGTCTCTCTCATACCTAAGTTCTGGTTTGGATTCCCCTCCTACTATCTCAGCTCCCTCTTCTACTACCCATCCCTTCCTTCTACTCGCCAATTCCTCTGACTCCTGCTTTATCTCTCCTCCATGTGATAAGACTGTGCAGGGCAGTCTGCTTATCATTATGGTCTCACTCAGCTTTGGTCTAGCTGCTCTTCATCTGTTCTTTCTCTTGCCTATCTGCCCTTGAATCCCTGTTCCATGACTACACAACTCATGTCCACTCGGTACCTAATACCCATTCTTCCTAAACTTTCACCTGATCCCCTCTTCCCTTTTTTCCTCTCCCTCCATTCCTACTCCATCCTCCACTTCTTATAATCATGGATAAACTATGGTGGTAGATAGACCATGGATGAAGCATGGCCTCCACCCACAGTCATTAATGCATTGCAAACAATGTTAACCATAGTTTTCCATGGACAACTACTGATGGTAAATTGCATAGGGACAGACTATGGATGGCCACAGTCAATCAACTTGCAGAATTATTCAAGCTGATCATGGTTACCCATGGTTATATATGGCTGTCAATATCAGAGACTCCCTGCTTTATAAAAACAAGTTCTACCATGTAATTTTCTTTTTCCAACAGCCTTAACATTCTGTAATGAATATATTTTAGAAACACATACCATTAAAATAGCATTTATTTATGGAGTCCTTACCAATTGCTACTGTTGTTCCTCTTGAGTCTTTCTTCATTCAGAACTGATAACATTCCCTGACTTTTATTTATTCTACCATAATATGAAACTATTTTAGGATGTAGCAAGTTCACACATTTATTTTTGTGTGCAAAGAATTAATGGCAAAGTATAAACCTTACTGTAACACTTGCGATTATTGTAATCATTTATATTAACACATCAAATTCTACATTATGATATGCATATAAATTATACAAATTCAATTGCTAAATTATGTTTTGATGGCCACTGACAAACCATTAGAACACATAAATGAACCGTGGATGACCATGGTTTGTCTATGAAAGTCAAAATACGTGTAGTGATTTACTTATTTAATTGTTTTTTTTTTTGTTGTTGACTGGGTAAGTGCACTAGACAAATTATTTATAATTTTTTTTATTGATGGATTGATTTGCTTATTTATTTATTGATTGACGTCTTCATTTATTTGAAAGTTTTACCAGGAAAGGCATACTGAACTGATAAAAGCTTGTTTTCAGATATATCCAGTAGGGGGAGGAGTAGACAATAGAAAATTTGCAAGAGAAAATAAAATACAATAAGGTGCCAGACTAATAAAACATAAACTACATACAATACAGTTGTGAACATATTGGGAAAGGCCACAGTTCATGGGGAATTTAAAGAATGATATTGCAACTGTGATCAAGAACAGCCAAATGGAACCTGAAAATTATGAATTAGCAAGGTATGTTGATAAACTATCCATTTTAGAAGTACAGCTACAATTTGTAAACATTGTAAGGAACTGGATTTTACTTTGAAAAACAAAAAGTAAACTCTGTAGTTGTCATTTGCAGTATGTTTCTGGAACAAGATATGGCATCAATGAAGAGAAAGAGGCTGAAAGAAATAAAATAAACCAAAAGACTGTTTCTTTCAGTCTAAGCCTCTGACTTGAGGTTGGTGCTTTTAGCGTCTTTTAAAATATGTAGATGTCTCCAGAGTTTAAGTGGACCCATCTTAAAATAAGGCTACATTGGCAAGTGGAAGTACTTTCATATAGGTATACAGTTTTGTTTTTTTTTATTTACCAAAGTAGTTTGCAAGATGAAACTACAGAAGTGGTTATTACAGGGTTTATATGCTAAAAAGGATGTCATCAATAATATACATAATCTTAAACAGGAAACAGAATACAGTAACGTGATTAACAGCTTAAATAAAACATAAACCATGAAGACAATTATTAAGCATGAGATCAGAATACCATCAGAGCATGTGTATCAATTACTATATGACCACTATCAGTAATAATTTAACATTTGATCTTATCAGCATCTTCTTCTTCTATTTTCCATGCTGAGATGGATTTAGTTTCCCAATTAGTTTTCCTTAATAATATGGTTTTCATGGCATTATGCATGCTCCTCAACCCTGGAGAATCTTGCCCATGAGTAATGGGCAAGCCATGGATAGAGATACCATGGACAAAGAGTAGGGACAGAGCAGACAGTACAGGTCTAAATACTATACAGAACATTATATTTTACAGTACTTGGGCCAGATATTCAAACAGAAGCACAAACGCAATGCAAATATTTGTACTGTGCTTGCAACTGTGCCTGACCCAGCTGTGACTATATTCAGTCAAATAGCAAGTGGCACTCTCCAACTGAATACTGGACCATGTCAGCACAGTGCTAAGTGCAACTGCACTGCCATGACACAGACATGGGCTATATATAGCACTCCAGTAGCAGTGTTGCCTGAAGGGGAATAGCACCAAAACCCCTGTGGGTCATATTCAGCCCAAACATGCAGATGAGGCCATTGGAAATGCAAGGTGCTAAGGGGCTATTTACATGCCCATTATGGTCTCATTTGCATAAGGTGCAGGAGCCCCTTAGTGCCAGTGCCACATACAAGCTACCCCCAAGCACCTGTTCTAAAAATAAATAGATAGTCCCTAGTGTCTAGTGGTAACTCCCATCCCCCAAGCACCCCATCTAATATATAGAGGCAGTCTCTGGTTTCTAGTGCTACCCCCACCCCCATGCACCTGTTCTAATGTAAATATATAGTCCCTGGTGTCTAGTGGTGCCCCCAGTACTGTTTTCTAAACAGTAAATATGCCCTGAAGTCCAGTGGTTCCCCTCTGCCCTGATCATCCATTTCTAAACAGTAAATATGCCTTGGTGTCCAGTGGTTCCCCATTGCCCCCCGGAACCACCCGCTTACATACCTACAAGGAAGCAGTGGTGATCCGGAGTCCCCACACCCAACATGCTGGCTCACATCACACATCCCCGCACTCCCTCTACTTCAGTGGCTGGTGATCTTCCAAGCTTAATACAGTGATCAGCACAGCCCTCCTCTCACCGCTGTGGCCAGTCAACATATGAGCTGTCAGTGAGCACGTGTACAGTACTTATACTGTACGCACACTCACTGTCAGCTCATTCAGTGTCCTGCTACAGAGGTGAGAGGAGGGCTATGCTAGTCAGCAGATTGAGTTTGCAGGCCACCCTAGTAAAGGGGGTGTGGTGAGGTGGGATATGAGTGGTCAGGTCAGTTGGGGGGACACTAGACCACCACTGCTTCTTTGTAAATGTGTAAATGGGCAACCGGGGGAAGGGGAACCAGTGGACACTGGAGCATATATACTGGGTGATTGGGGGGTACCAGTAGAGACTAGGGGCTGCCAATTTACATTAAAATGGTTGATTGGGTAGGTACCATTAGACACCAGTGACTACCTATTTACATTAGAATGGGTGCATGGGGGGAGCACTGGATACCAGGGAATGCTTATTTACATTAGAACGGGTACTTTGGGGGGACCACTAGTCACCAGGGAATGCCTGCTACATTAAAATGGGTGTTTGGGGGGTACCACCAGACCACCAGGGATTTATGTTAAACATTAGAATGGGAGGTCAGGGGCAGGCAGCTGAAGTACAGCTGCCCTGCCTTCAGGGAGTAAGTGTGTAGGCTTAGTGCCCAGTTAAGATATGTTTTGCAGTAGTGATAAACAGTGCCACTTGGGGAACTATTTACTGCTGCTGCAAACCTTTCTATATACTACTGCACTGGTATGAATGAAGGGGCATCCTTATTTGCACAAGCGCAGTGGTATATTAACTCACTTTGATGCTGCTGAGTTTGTGGGGCCCTCCCAGGGCTTCTGAATATGGGCCAGCCAGGAGTGCTTATGCAAACCCTGGTTAACACACCCACTAACCCAGTTAGAGGGTGTAATAACATTTCAATATCAGGCTCTTGGCATCTCTAGATGTAAAGATAGTATTTTAGATTGATACATGGTACATTTTGTACTTGGTGCTTCTTACTGAAAATATAATATGTCAGATATCAGTTCTTACTGTAGTGCACAATGCACTTTATTGAAGTACTGTAAATATGGGTAGGTAAGTTTTTTTTTTGTTTATACCATTCAGTAACTCAGAGCTCTTTACAAGGAGCAAGTACAACACACTAAAAAGAAAACAAACTGAAACTGAAATAACAGTAAATAAAGACATAACTAGACAAAAATGGTTGTGGTTATTCCTAATGGAGCAATACCACCAGAATCTTCCAGTGTGTAATACTGTTGTGCCCATTGCCATGTTGTGTTCTGCCACTGCATGCATCATTTGTCACTGCAGGCTTTTGTGGCTACCAGTGATGTGATAACCATTTTGTGCTGAGTAGATGCCAATTCTGAAATGCTGTAACTGTGCCCACCTGTAGGTGGCCCTAGCAGTTTATTCAAATTTTCAAGGGGGTATCTCAGTATCAGTGTCTGTAGACGTCATCCTGCAGCTTGACAAGCATCACACAAATCACCTACCAAAACCACTTCCCCATCAATATTTGAATCCAGACTTTGGTGGTCATTAGGTAACCCTTTGGGGAACATGTTTGCTGAATTTCATGTTAATAATACAACAAGAAATTCAAAAGTTATAGGTGCTTCTACATGATGTTTGCCAAACAAAGCCATCCCTACAGAGGAGAGAAAAGTCATTCTGCAGTTTGACAGACATCACACAAAATTACCCCTCAGTAACCACTTTATCCTTTTTATTTGAACCCAGGCTTCTGATGGTCATTAGAAGATTCTCTGGGGAACAAGTTTCCTAAATGTCTTGTTACTACAATACAAAATCCCAAAGTTATGGATGTTTTTATGTGATCTTTGCCAAACAAAGCCAGGGCCTCAGAGGAGAGAACAGTCATCCTGCATCTTATAGAAACATAGAAACATAGAATTTGACGGCAGATAAGGACCGCTTGGCCCACCCAGCCTGCCCATTTCCTTACCTAGTGGATAAGCTGCAGATCCTAGTTAACCAGCAGCCTACTTCTTTCTACCCCAACCCCCTAGAATTGCCTTATGACTGTCCCATGCATGCTTGAATTCAACCACTGTTTTTGACTCCACAACCTCCTCCGGAAGGCTGTTCCATGCATCCACAACCCTCTCTGTGAAAAAATACTTCCTTACCTTACTTACCTCTGAGTGCCCCCCCATCTTCAAATTGTGTCCCTTGTTCTTGCACACCTCTTTTTTTGAAAGATGCTACCCTCTTGGACTTTGTTGATTCCCTTGAGGTACTTGAAAGTTTCTATCACGTCCCCCCTCTCCCTCCTTTCCTCGAGGCTATACATATTAAGCTCCTTTAGTCTCTCTTCATATGTCTTCTGGTGCAGACCCTGCACCATTTTAGTTGCCCTCCTCTGGACAGCTTCCATCTTGTCTATGTCCTTGTGGAGATTGGGTCTCCAGAACTGCACGCAGTACTCCAGATGGGGTCTCACAAGCTGTCTGTAAAGAGGGATAACAACTTCCTGTTTTCTACTGGTGATGCCTCTCCCTATGCATCCCAGTATCTCCCCAGCCCTCCTTACTGCCCTCTCACATTGCTTGTCCACCTTTAAGTCATCTGATATTACTACCCCCAGGTCCCTTTCCATTTTTGTTGTTGTTAGTATCTCACCCCCATTGTGTACTCTTCCCCTGGGTTTTTGTTTCCCAGGTGCATTATCTTGCACTTCTTAGCATTGAATCTAAGCTGCCATACATTTGACCATTCTTCTAACCTTGCCAAGTCCATTCTCATCCTTTCCACCCCACCTTGTGCATCAGCTCTGTTGCAGATCTTTGTGTCATCTGCAAAGAGACATACTTTTCCTTCCAGTCCCTCTGCAATGTCGCTTATAAAGACATTGAAGAGAACCGGTCCTAATACTGAACCCTGTGGTACCCCACTAGTACCCCCCCTTTCTTCAGAGTGGACTCCATTTACTATTACCCTCTGTGTCCTATTCCCCAGCCAATTCTTTACCCAGGCTATCATCTTGGGACCCACTTCCAGGCTGGCTAACTTGTTTATTAATCTTTTGTGTGGGACTGAGCCAAATGCCTTGCTAAAGTCTAGGTAGACCATGTCCACAGCCCCTCCCTGATCTACTACTTTGGTCACCCAGTCAAATAAATCTATTAGATTCATCTGGCATGACCTTCCCGCTGTGAATCCATGCTGCCTTGGGTCCTGTGCCCCTCTGGCCTCTAGGTACTCAACAATTCTTTCCTTCAGAAGCAATTCTGTCATTTTCCCTACCGCTGAGGTTAAACTAACAGGTCTGTAGTTTCCTGCTTCTGCCCTGCTCCTACTTTTGTGAAGGGGAATCACATCTGCCCTCCTCCAGTCCTCAGGTACCACCCCATCCTCCCATGATTAGTTAAAGAGGGTAGTCAGTGGTGTCACTAGTTCTACCCTTAGTTCCTTTAGAATTCTGGGATGAATCCCATCAGGCCCCATTGCTTTGTCCATCTTGATAAGCATCACAGGACATCACCCCTCAAAAACCACTTCAGCCTACTGTAGAATTCTCTTGATCAATACAGGACCCTCTGGGGAACATGTTTCCTTAATTTCATGTTAATACAAAAGGAAATGACAACATTATGGCTGCCTTTATGTGAGGTCTGTGAGACGCAGTCCCCTTTAAGCAGTGAAATGGCCGCCTCCTGTTTTAAAGACACCATACAGATGTACCCCATGAAAACCATTTTACCCTTATTGTTTGAACCCAGGCTTCTGAGCATCACTGGGGGCACTTTGGGGAACTGGTTTCCTAAATTTCATGTGAATACAATAAGAAATTCCAAAGTTATGGGTTCTTTTATGCGATGCTTGTCAAAACACAACCAGGCTCTTAGAGGAGAATAAAGTTATCCTGCAACTTGTAAGCATTGCATCAAATCAACACACACACACACACACACACACACACACACACAGAGTAATTTGACACACATACAGTAACAACATAGTCTTACAA
The DNA here is from genome assembly GCA_016271365.2 of Neoceratodus forsteri. Taxonomy (NCBI): domain Eukaryota; kingdom Metazoa; phylum Chordata; order Ceratodontiformes; family Ceratodontidae; genus Neoceratodus; species Neoceratodus forsteri. Next base: position 648,202,594 of record CM057450.1, on the reverse strand, counting down.
CAATTAATATAACCAATAAAATGTTTAATTAATAACTTAATTAATTTTCCCCAAGGCAGCATGAGGGGTTTTGATTTATTGTTCTCTTATGTGGTACAAATCTGTTGTGATGTCCCCTTGCTTCTATACTGTACCACTCTGTTCCTAACAGCCCAGAACGTCTTTCTATTATTGGCTGAAAGACAGAAGAGCAAGATGTGTTTTTAGTACCAAGCATACAGTACCATGGCAACATTCACATGATAAATTACTATAATAACTTTTATAGTATTTTACAGTGGTTAGTACTCACTTGGTATCCTACTACTACCCACTTCCTGTCATGGGGCCACAAAGTGAATGTCATGTCAGTGCAGGTGGGGTAGAGTGCCAACCCTAAGCATGGGCCAGTGTGGACCTCCTCTTGTCTATGGCTTCCCTCTTGTGATCTCTGACAAAGTAATTGTCCTCACCTCATCATCCTGTAATGATAAATGATGGGAAATGTCTGTTTTATACTTACCGTATGTATCATATTCACAAGAGCTGTGCAGAATATAAAATTCCTCCCACATAATGCCCACGGAATTACCATCCATTCTGATTCTACAGAATTTTGCAGAATTTACATGAACATTATGTGGAATTCTGCCAGATTTTAAATTCATATTTTGTTGTCATTTTAAAAGTACACATCCAACTAACACCATATTTGGTACTTGGACAGTTAGTAATGGTTTACATACGTGTGCCAAATGTCAGAGTTGTAGATCGAAAGGGAACAGAGTTATGTGTGGCCAAACATTTAATTAAAACTGAATCAAAATCAGTGATTTCAATTTAATTTTAAAATGTCATACCTAAAATTCTCCACAGTTTCAGGGTTTGAAGAAACATGTAACATGGGTATGTGCTCCATGTTTTAGGTCTCAGGCATTTTCCCAATATTTAGATTTCTGTTATTTAGTACAGTTTTGATGGTATTCATTGAATTGGTATAACAGTTTTACAGTTATACAGGTTATCGCTGTATTTATATATGTACACAGTTTCAGATTTCTAGTTTCAAATGGGACTGAGTTATAGCCTACCAAACATGTTGCCAACATTTAAATTTCAGTTATTTTCCTCTAATTTTAAAATAACATATCCAAACTTAAGCAGATTTGAAATATTTAAACTACTATACCAGATGATCATTTTTTGATAAAGTTCATATTTACAGCTTTAAATTGAACTGAATTAAAAGTAGTCAAACTTTCACAACATTTTAAAATTACATTTTGTAAGAATGTACACTGCTAATTTATAACCCCCTGAAACCTTAAAACTTGAGAATGTAATGCCATTGAATTTGGCAGGTTCTTAGAATTTACAAGAAGTCTGTGTGTGTCAATTTTATTAATTGCTTGCTGCCAGAATTTTCAAAATAACATCTGTACTCAAAGTCAAATTCCATGAGTCTTTGTGAAAATTGTGGAATTTCATGAAAATTCCATAAAATTGGTATTTGCTAATTTCACTCAGCCTTATCTTGGGGATTCAAATTAAAGGATAGGGGTATGAGAGACAGGTAGTGTAGGGAGTCACCAAGTTCATATGTTAGATGCATAATTTCACCAAGAAATGGACAGCTGAGTTAGTCGGCACACCAGTGGTAGACTCCCCCAGTTAGAGCAAGGAAGCATAGAATGTCGACAACTCCAACCTGAATGCAGGATATATAGTAAAAGGGTTGCACCCAGTAAATTGATGGATCCAAGGAGTCTGACATGCATGCAAGTCTGGGACTTAGAGATACCCAAAAAGATGTAATGGTGGAAGACAATGTCTAGGGCACTGGGAAGGAAGAAGTCTAGCTATTCCAACAGGGAAGGTTTATAGGAAAAGGTGTAGGTGACTTTTGTTTTAAGGGATTTTGTCACTGTAAAGAACAAAGAGGATACCATTGGGATCAGTGGTTCTACTAAGTCAGTCTGGCTACCCTAAGAAAGAAGGGGAGGGAAATAGTTACTCAGAGAGGAACAGCAGGACTGCAAAAAGTTCAGCCCAACTTGTCAAATGAAGTAGTGCTATGTGCATTGTGAATGTTGAATTCCACAAAAAGAACTATGTATGCTTCATCTACATGCTACCATGAATATCTGAGAAACTTTTACCAATATTTTCTTTTTCCTTTTTGTCTGTTTGTTTTCCACTGTAATATTAAAGCTGCTAAACCAATTTATCCAGTTGTGTTAGACATCAGAATACAATGACATCAGATATCAATCAATCAATCAAAGTCTTTATTTAACCAGGCGATCATCGTTGAGCAAGCTCATTTTCCAGGTGGAACTGGTTTTGTAAACAAGAAACAAGGGACAATATACATGGGATACAACACACAAGAAAATAGTAATAATATAAATAAAGTGAGATACAATTGTACATTATATGCGAAGTATCAGCAGGTAGCATTGACAGTAGTATATGTTTGGAACAGAAAATACAGCTAGTTTTGGGTAGGACACAATTTTTCATAAAAATAAAGAAACATACATATCAGGTGCACTGAACACAAATAAAACCTAATATAAAGATATATGGTGATACGGTATGGAGAATTTAGAGCTGGAACCAGGGTCAAAGGAATGTGGAAGGGACAGATATGGGGTAGAAAAAAGGGAGAGGGAAGAGTCGATTATAGATGTGATCAGTCTTTTAACAGTAGTAATTAGAGTGTACTTGGACTTGTAAGAGTCACTATTTAGGGTAGACAGGAACAGGACTCCTTATTATGATGTAGATATAGAGATTTAAAAGCTGCTAGGCTGATGGGGTGAGTTAATTTCAAAGTTTTTTGCAGTTTGTTCCACAGTTCAGGTAGCACAAAGCTGATGGCTGCTCTGCCAATGTGAGATTTTGCTTTGTAAACATAAAGGTAGATATATGAGGTGCTTCTCAGGGCATACTTCCCCAGAGTGCACAAAGGTAAACAGACAGAGATATACTGGGGCAGTTTATTTGAGATAGCTCTGTATGTCCAAACCACAGCATTTTTTTGCCGTCTGTAAGCAAGGGATGACCATCCCACTGCCGTGTACAATGCACAGTGGTGGGTTGAGTATAGAAGACCCGTGATAAATATTATGGCTCTGTGATAAAGCGTATCGAGTTTGGCTAGGGTACCTGCAGGTCCCTGACTATATAGAAAGTCTGTGTAATCCAATAGGGAAAGAAAGGTAGTTTGAACCAGTTTCAGTAGTTATTGAGGTCACTAGGATCTCCTGACTTAAACAAAGGGACCACAAGTGCATTTTTCCAAAGATATGCATATCAAATGTCAAGTCTATGCCTGCAGAAGCAGAGAAGTTACAAACATTCAAATGTTTGAGAATTTTCACAAAACTTTGCAAATATTTATATAGTAAATTTTTGAACCCCTGTAACTTAAAAATCTCTAATCCAATCCTTTCCGTATTTAGAAGTTTCTGTAACCATTACAAACAGGTTGTTTATGCTAATCTGTGCATGTCTAGCTCCAAAGTTATATGCAGATAAAATGTTTCATGAAATTTCCCACAAAAAATAAAATCACAGACTTTGAGCCACATAATCTTAAGAAGATGCATCCTAATGTTATGACATTGGGCACATTTTTATAACACTTATCATCAAGTAATTATACCAAATATAACACCCCTGGGCCAAAAGATGGCTGAGGTATTAGCAGATAAACATTTATACAACATTTGCCACAAAAAATAAAATAACATACTGTGAGCACCTATAATTTTGAGATAATCCACCCTAATGTCATGAGATTTGCCACAATGTAAGAACACCTAGCACCAAGTAAACATGCCAAAGTAAGATCTCTGGTCCAATAGATGGCTGAGATACAGTATATGCACATAAAAATTGCTCATGGAATTTCCCACAAAAAATAAAATGGCAGATTTTGAGCACCTATAATTTCAAGATACTCCATCCTGATTTCAGGATATTTTGCACATCATTAGAACTCCTCTGAGAATGTAATCTTGCCAAATGTTAGAGCTCTAGCTTAGTAGATGACCAGGGTATGACCAAATTAATAAATTATTAAAATTCCACAAACTTCCAATGAAATTTCACAAACTTTTGTGGAATTTCACAAAATGTAATTGATATTCTGCAAATTCAGAATTTTCTCACTTTGAACAGCTTTAATATATGCACGCAATCTAAATTTATTAAAATGCTGCATGGTGCCAGCCTGGTGCTGCTGAGGGATGAGGCACTGGATGCCTTACCTTGTGCCACACTGGCAACCCGTGTTCAGGAATGAGCACAGGTCACCAGGGGTTGGCAGGGGAGGAGAAGGACTGAGGATCAGATGGACTGCTCTCCTCCAGGGAGTGGGGTCTTCAATAGTTGGCACCTGTTCACCCCCTGGCAGAGGCTGGGGGACAAGGTGCCATGCTGTAGCAAGGGGAGGAGTTGGGGCAGATGCCTGGAGGGAGCACATGCGGATACATGTGCACTCCCCTCCACTGGCGTCATTTCACACCACCAGCTTCAGGGAGGAAAAAACAGGAAATGGAGAGGCATCCTGGTCGAGCGGCTTGATGGTCGTTCAATGAGCATCAGCTCTGGGGCACTCCTGAATCTGGATCTGACAAGGATGGGTGAGTTGGGGGCTCTGCACCACCCTGCTGTGGGGGGTCAGCCACATGGGATGAAAGGCGAGACCCTGATGGAGTGAGGATGGACCGACGGCGGCTGGAGTCCCAAGGGAGTTGCCAGGAAGATGGGAGCAGACCAGGTATGCCAGGAGGAAGAAAAAAAGTAATAGCTTAAATAAAAATATTGCATGTTTCATCAAATTGTGTTTGTACTCACTCTGGTATAAGCCAGCACCCACCCACTCACATTGGGCGGGTGCGCTGAATGCCGACCACACTGAAGTGATGCAGTGACATGGCAGTACTGCTTCCACCAATTTTAAAACACCTGGGGCCCATTTTCAAAGAATCTGGAATGATGCAAGGTGCTTGCATCAAAGAGACATGACACAAGAGGCTCACAGCCCCACACCTTGAATCATTCCTGATTTTCAAAGGGTGCTTGCAGCATCATTGGGACCCCTTGTGGCAGACAGCCTTGCACTAAGCTTACAGCATGCCACAGGCAGAGTCATGGTGCTAAGGGGTGTTGCACCACTCTGTGGCTGCCATGTGCCTGACTATAGGATTTTCAAACCCTCCAGTGGCTGCACTCATCACTAGACCACACAAAGCTGGTCTAATGCCCATGCATCATCCCCATCCCTACATAATGGATGGCTGGAGACCATTAGGAACAGCCTGGCATACAGGGTTGTGGTTGCTGGTGTGCTAAGGCACAGCTGGCAGGGTGCAGGGTGCAAGAGCTGTGGCGAGTGTGGCATTGAGGGTATGCACAAGGCAGCCATCCATCATGGGGTGGATGCTGGTGGGTGGCACTAGCAGCAATATGCCACAGCTATCAGATGGTGTGTTTGTGTGTGTGGGAGCTGCAGTGACACCTGTGGGAGGTGGGGGAATTTGACTGTCATGCCACCCCAGTATGCCATGCCCCAGCAGGTATGAACCACTTGCAGGGTCGGTGTATAGCTGTCACAGGCACTAGTCAGTAGTACTGGCTTGGTGCAGTGCTGCTGGCAGTGCCGTGGTACCTGACAGTGAACTGCAGCTGCTAATCTGTCCCCTACCATTGCATGCCTGTCCCTTTCCCAGGCAGGTCCCCACTGGGTACGTTGCATCATCACTCTGCTCGGGTCCATGATGTTAACAGGTGCCTGCCATCCACCACTCTGTCAGTCCTTGCTACTGCCACCAATAACTGTGGACACAGATGTAGTACATCTGGTACCAGTGCTTGGGCACATCAGGAAACAGTGTGCCACCGCATTGTCATCCTGCCCCCACCTTTCTAGCCCACACCTATCCTACACAGTGGCATCTGCTTTGGGGATTGGCTGTGGGCTCAGGGTTTCCTGGGGCACTGCTGGTGGAGTGCACTGCAGCCTCTGTCAAACCCCTCCTGTGCACCTTTTCTTTGACACATGGGAGCAGTTGCAGCAATATGCAGAAATTTGGTGCTGGATACCACCTGTATGAAAATCAGGTGACACCGGGCTCCAATGCAAGCTGCTTTTTGCCATAGCTTGCATTGACCTAAGGGCTGCTTTGAGAATCAAGCCCCCTGAGATGCAACCTTTCCTAGTGGTGATAATTTGCCAGTATTCATTACTTTTCTGAGTAAAAATTTGTAGCTTAAATGTTTGTAGTGAGGTACTGTGTGCATGGAATTAGTTTTATAGCATATAGCAAGGGTTTGTTCTGCAAGGATTTCCACGCCAGCTAAAACCTTGTTGTACCACAGTTCAAAGGTCATGGAATGCATTTTTACCCTTCTGTGGTACAACAACATTCATCTGATTGGTAATCCTCCTGGCAGCTGGTGTGGGGTTTTTTTAGTAGTAGTTTTTAGGTTTTTGTGTCCCAGTTTTCTCCTGCTCCATCTCAGCACAAATGCATGTGTGTAGAGGCATCCACATATTACACTTGAGGCACCCTCCTTTCATGTCACCCCCTTCCATCTGCATTATCACCAGACCTCCACCCGGCAGTGATGGAACTATGGGAAGATGACAACCTCCCTAAATTCCGGGAGAGGACAGCTGCCATTGGGTGGCTCTATCCAGCTCCTTCCCCCCCCCTTGCCGGCTCCCCAGCGACCCAAGGTCATTCCTAAACCCAGGTCACTGGTGTGGCATGAGGTAAGGCATCCAGCTCCTCAACGCTCACCAGCACCGGGCCTGACACCTGGTATTATACATAGCACTGCCACGTGAACAGCTGAAGTTCTGAACTGAAACCACCAACATGTCTGCTGCTGCCACAGAGCACTGTGAAAATACTTTAATTTAAAAAAATGAAAAAAACAAAATGAAAAAAATTATGCAATATAAAAAATATTGACTGGGCAGCTACATGTCCAGCCAGACTGTACTGCCACCTCGGGTTTCTGATTACATCAGACTTCGCAAGCTTCACCCTTGAGATTTGCTGTAATCAGAATCCCTTTGTAGCACCACAGGCTGTTTGTGTATGGTTGCCCAACCAGTATTCTGTACATAATAATTCACCCCAGTACAGTGTAGTGCATAAATCTATTTTCTCTAGTCAGAACTTAAATTCCCACCATCCATGCTTGCCCACACAGTAGTTTGCTTCTGATCCCTATGAAGAAAACAAAACACACAGTAAGCTACAAAGATGTTTATGACCTGGGGGAGTACACAAAACCCATCACAAATTCTGTACAGTACTGCATCTAACACGCAGCATGTTCTCTCTGCCCCTGTAGCTGAATTCAGAGATTAAAGATTAGAGATTAAACTTGCCCTGACTTTATCCATTGTTTTTCTTGCCCATGTACTCTCATCCCCAATTCATTTATTGTGTATGGTGGAATGCGGTTGTGTATGGAAATCCATACACTACAAAAAGTTGTTCTGCTGCAGTAGTGACATCCTCACTAACACAGAATGACTTTTCGTTCTGCGTTAGTGAGGAAATCATAATACAAGAGACTACAGCAGACCTTGTGATTCATCCCTTGCTGTGTGAGAGTGGCGCACGGGTGTGCTGGGCAGCGGCAGTTGTGAATCGAGGGCGGTTGGCAGAACCGATTAAAAATATGGAAAAGTTAGTGTTTTTATTTTCTTTTTTCAGTCACCATACACCATATAGAACAGTGTATGGTTACCCATACACTACTTGGCTATTCTTTCATCTCATAGATACAATGCCGACTTGGAGACCTCTCGAGCTTCGCTCTCGAGGTCATCAGTCGGCATTGTATCCACTCAGTGGAAGAATAGCCTTGCAGTGTATGGTTACCCATACACTATCCTATATGTTCAACAGGTTCATGTTATAAATGCATACTAAGCAGATTGATTCTACACAGTATATTAACATATGCTTGCTACACATATTTCCAAAAGATTTTCAGTTTCCTTTTTAAGCTGCTCAGAGAGCTAGTAAGAGTGAACTTCCTTACCCTTGCTGATCACCAAGAAAATGAGATCAAAGCAAGGAAATATATTTCCAAAGATTCAGTGGTGGCAGTCAAAATAAATTAGTATCAGGCAACAGCTGCCCATCAGATGCAAGCATCTGTCAATGCTGAATGTTTGCTTGCTTGTATTTGCTGTGTAGGTGTTTGGCATTGATAGTGTAGGGGCAGTAATTAAACAAGCATTTGTCAATGCCGAATGTTTGCTTGCTGGCATTGGCATTGGTAGTGTAGAAGTTACAGAGCTGCATAATAGGAATGGCATCGAAGTATTGAACTGAAGCCAACCCCACCACCACCCTGCAGAGAGCGACAGGCATCGGGGTGTGCCTTTGGGTCGTCAGGCATAACGACCATGCCATTTCACCACACCCTACCCTGCAGACACTGACAAGTGTCACGGTGTGCCTTGGGGTCTTTGGCCCTTATGCGCACCCCATTCCATCAGGAAATACGGTGAGATGGGTGCAGTATAGGAGAATGGGGCAACGTTTGGGCCCGAAGAGTCTGAGGCACACCTTGATGCCTCTCACTGGCTGCAGAGTATGGGTGGGGGTGGAATGGTATGAGCATTACAGGCAAGAATCCCAAGTCACACCCCTTATGCCTGTCATTCTCTACAGGGTGGGGCGTTATGGTCGGAAACCCTAACGCCTCAGGCATTCGTTGGTATTTTCACTCCAAATTTTCAACATGTTTTTTTTTGTGACCCCGCCTCATGAACAGTTGCAATATCAGTTTGTTAGCCGAAAACTGCTTTTGCACAGTGACTACGGCATTTGGCACCACAGGTGCAAAAACACATTCTGAACAGGATGTGAAAAATGACAGCGGTACTGTTCATGGGGAGGTGTAAAAAATGGCAATGTTGAAAATCTGGTGTGAAAATATTGAAAATTCGCGAACTTACCAGCGTGTGTAGGAACTGCGCAATGCACGCTCATAAAACGATCATTTTTAGGAATTTTTCACCAAATTTTCAACACAGCCATTTTAAGACCTCTGCTCATGAACAGTGTCACTGTGATTTTCTTAATTTGTCCCGTACATTGATTTCGCACACCGACTGTGCCATTGTGAGCTAAATGGGCGGAAACATGTTTTGGGTGAGATGTGAAAAATGACAGCTGTATTACTCATAAGAAGGTGTGGTAAAATGGCAATGTTGAAAATCTGGAGTGAAAATATTGAAAATTCGCGAACTTACGAGCGTGCGTAGGAACTTGCATAACGCACACTACGTAAAAGTCATTTTTTGGAATTTTTCCACCAAATTTTCAAAATGGGCTTCTTGAGAGCCCACCTTATGAACACCGGCAGTGTCATTTTGTTAATCAGTCCCAAAAGGTGATTTCACGCAGTGACTGCGAAATCACCCTTCGGGCCCGAATAACGCCATGACAGTGACAGCATTCATGAGAAGGGGTCCCAAAAACCCCATGTTGAAAATTTGGTGCAAAAATTCCAAAAACTGCCCAAGATATGCAGCAAAGTTGAAAAAACCCTATCTATTACATTATACAGCTTACCGGCATTTCCTCAGTTCGCGGTCGGCTTTGAAGAGTGCAGACGTGTTCCTGGTCCACCGAAGATCGTCGCGCCAGACTCCAGAGGTAAGTATGGGGTGAGGGGGGTGTGGGAAGGCAGGGTGCGCAGTGGGTGGGTGCAGGTGGGGGCAGAGAGACTGCGAGGGACAGTTTTTTAATTTACAGTTTTTTTTGTTTTTTTTAAGTATTAAGACGATGCGAGACGTTTGCCACGCTGGGGTGGGCTCCCAGTGGGGCAGCTGGAAAGGATGTTTGGGGGGCTGGGGCTGACGGGGTATTGGGCACCCCCGTTGGCCATAGGGCTAGTGCCACTGGGGTGGGCTCCCAGCGTGGCAGCTGTGCTGTTTTGGGGGCTGGAGCCGACGAGTTGGGCACCCGTCGGCGTTGTCGACCTGTGCCCACTGGGGTGGGCTCCCAGCATGGCACCAGGAAAGCTTTTTTGGGGTGTCGCACAGGGAATTCGCATCCTGTCGGCCATACTGTATGTGCATGGGGGAGTACGCCAGCACTAATATGCGCGTGTGCGTGTTGAGGGGGGGAGCTCTGCTCACTGAAGCGGAACTCACCCTTTCAACTGTATTCCACTGCATTTTCAGCTGTCATCAACAGCTGGAGCAGTGATTGGCACACTGCGACTGCACCTGCAAACACACTGACTAAATTGGAAGAGGCTGACACACCTCTGGAAAACTCGGATAATGGCACTATGTTTCTTGCACATGCGTGCAGGCAAACATAAAAATGAATATCTGTAACACGAGTTCTAACAGTGAGACTGTCATGATTGGGAAATGAAGAGGTTCATAAATAATGTTGTTATTTTAGACTGTGACCTTGAATTTTCAAAATAACATTTTTTTTTTTTTGTTCCAGCATATAAACATGACAGGAATCATTTAGGAAATGCCACTCAAAACACTGTTTTGTGGAACAGCCATAAAAACAGATTTTTGGAAGGGGATTTGATAATGATGCCTGCCATGTTCATTTGATGGGGATAAGGAAACAGTATGCCGAAAATGTGGGTTGAACAGTAAAAATGTTGCAAAGTTGTGAGTAAACACTGAAGAAATGTCAATATTTGTTCATAACTTTTTTTTATTTTGATCCCAAATGTTTTACAGACTCTTTATTACATCCCCTTGTGAACATGGCAGGTCTCATTTATTTATGGGGTAAAGAAAAGGCTATGCTGAAAATTTGGGGACACAATGTAGAAAAAAAGCAATGCTACAATAAAACATTGAAGAGGGACAACACAAATTATAATTGCAATTTCCGGGACAATAGAAAGAACATAAGAAAATCCAGTGGAAGGAAACTGTGAGCATTTCTAGTCTATTAGCCGCTTCTCGGCACCTGTAACCTGTAATACCCATAGTTATCATAAAAGCATCAAGCTCTGTCTTTAAAAGAAAACTACACCCTCATACCTTGTAATTAGTGTTTCCATGTCAACAGAAACCCCTTTCTGTGTAGATATTAGAGAGATATGTGTTTGCTTTAGTTTTGTTTCCACTGATCATGCTAGTCCCCTGTAACTATCCTGAGGGCCTCCATTTTATGGCTGCTGAAATCTAATTGTTCCTGAGAGCTGTGGGCCCTATGCACAATGCCTATGTGCCACGGAAAGCAGGCCTGCAGACAGAGATACATGTGAATGCCATGCAGCGGAGTCCCATGGACCCCTGGCAGCATTCACAGATGGGGTGCAAGCCAGTTATGCACTGGATCCTCCAGATGCGTGGACAACAACGTGCCAGGGGTGGGTGGGGTGTGCCAGGGATGTGCCAGTACTACGTGCCATTCACTAAGACATATAGTGTTGTGCACCAGGGGGCATAGGTGGGCACTGGATATGGCAGGGGGGACCCTGCCGTAACTGCATTACATGCTGTGCACACACAGTACCAACACCTGGTCCAGGCAGACGTTAACAAACCCTCACCCCAACAAAACACTCTCCCTCACCCAGTATGCCTGCCCCCCACACACACACACACATCAGAGCCCCATGCCCCTTGGTGTGTATAAACCCCCTCCAACATAGAGCAGAGCCTTGTCCCCGTACATGCAGCCCCCCACCCCTCTGTGCCCCATCCCCGCATATCTCGCAACTCTCCTTGAGTTCCAGGGATGTCCACGATATGGCCTCAGTATTGTCCTCTGTTCCTGGTGTGTCTGGGACTGAACAGTGAGGACCTTAGACACAAAATACTGACAGCCATTAGAAATACAGACATGTGTGTCATCAGGTAATGCTTTTTAACACTAAGCTCTTAACCTCCTATTTTCCTTTGTAGCTAGCACCCATTTTCACCTCTGTCCTTGATTGTGGTCCTTTGTCCCTGATTATTCTAAACCTGGTCCCTGATATGCAAGTCAGGGGGTTAAGAGGTATGCTTTCCTGCATCAGAAGTACCCCCCACAACATGAGCCCTGTGGTGAAGCACCCACTGAGTCCAACACAACCCAACCCAACCACCCCTGACCCCCAATCCCAGCTCCTCCATGAGCTCATTGTTGGACAGTGGTCCTCCCACCCTCCACAGCACCAATGACCCCCCATCCCTCATATCTACATGCTGGTGCAGCAGCTATGGATGGCCAGTTGCACATCCCTCTGCACACCTCCTCAGCCACCAGCCATCCAACTGATACTGGGTGCACACTGCCTGTTTATAGCAGCGCAATCCAGGCATCAGTTGGATGGCCTGCGGCTGTGGAGGTGTGTAGAGGGCTATGCCACTGGCCATCCAGAGCCATGGCACCAACCAGCTGGTACGAGGGATGAGGGGTGTTGTCAGAGCTGCAGAGGTTCAGAGGGTCCATGACTACAGGGATGGGGCAGTACTATGTGGCATGAGGGAGGAGAGACTGCACTGTGATGGGGATGGGCTTAATTATGTGGCCTGTTTATTGTCATTACACACATATCTATGGTGTACCACATGCACAGGCAACATAATACGTTATTTACTTCAATGTGTGCATCAGTTTACCCAGCTATTTCACATACAGGGTTGCATGTCATACTATGTCGTCACATGTCACATGTATTACTTGGTTGTCTGTACCCTTACACACCATTGTTAGTGTAATCCTACTCTTCTGTACTCCCCTAACAATTGTTATATGATGTACACACCTCCTACACATAGGTATCAGTACCTGTTATTGAGGGACTGGGCTCTGATGTGTGTCGAGGGAACTTTACACATATGGGGATAGGGCACCTGTCTGTGTTGAGGGGGGCTGCATATGGGCAGGGGGCAGTAGTGGTGGTGGTGCTGCTGGAGGGGGTATATGTACGGCTGGTCAGGAGCACCCATAGGGGCTGGTAGCGAGCTGAGGGGAACACTGGATTATTGGACATGTCTGCATAGGTCTGGGTGACTGCAGAAGCTATTCACACACCCAGACCCACATCTTGCCATGCAAGTGATCCACTCTTGGACCCAGAATGGGCACTCAGCACAGTCCTGCATGCCATCAGGGCAGGGCCCTGGTCACGTGGCAACCATTTGTGAATACTGGCCTGTGCACACCTGTCCATGGGTGCAGAGCTATGCTGGTGGGGTACACACCTCTGGTGCGTACTTTGCACCCATTAATGCATAGCCCACACTATTAGCATATAAGAACATGATGTCACAGCACCCATTTATACCATGTATCTATATGCTGAAAGTAAATATCCTGAACGATTTCTCTGGAAATACACACATTGAATGTAGTTACAACTTGGACAGTTTGAAAAGCCAACTGAAGGTAAATGTGGCATTCCACACCATGCTGCAACTTGTTTTGTTGAATTCTAGTTAAGCAGACAAGCATACTGTTGAGGCTAAAACATGATATCATATTCTCATATGCTAATGCAGCTGTCAGCCACAATGAGATTTTAAAGGAGAGGTGCCATCTCTGTGGGTCCATAGTCCCTGCTTTATGGCTCCCCAAGTAGAACATCTTCATTTGCATATAATTTAACCTGCCCAGCAAAGAAATAAACTTGTTAAATTATACTGCCTTTTTTTGTCCTTGTGCCATGTTTCCCCCACAATTCCCAATGCTACCCAGAGATCCATTGTCCCCATGATGTGAAGGTGAATAGTAGAATAGATCTCAGTGCAGGAGTTTGAGAACTGGACCCACAGAGATGGCACTTCCCCTTTAAGTCAAGTCAATCTTTATTTATAAAAAAATGCCTTTCCAGAACCAAGGTGCTTGTACAACAATAAATAATTAAAACACAGCAAATAAAACAATTATTTAAAACCAATCAGCAATAGTGGCATTAAAAAATAAGGGTAGGCTATGATAAATAAATAAGTTTTCAAGACAGGTTTTGAAACTTTGGACCATCAGGCAATCTCAAACCTGATGAAGTAGAGAATTCCACAGGGCCGGGGCCATAAAACTAAATGACCTGGCCCCTGATGTCTTTAAATGGACCCTGGGAATCTCTAGCAATCCCCCATTGGTGGATCAGAGAGAGAGAGTGGGGGGGGCAGTAAGGGTGGAGAAGATCTTGCAGGTAACTAGGTCCCTGATCATGTAGGGCCCTATAGGTCAGAAAACCAACCTTAAAGGTGATCTGCCACTGAACTGGCAGCCAGTGCAATCTGCAGAAGACAGGCATTATGTGACTGGTCCTAGAGGTACCAGTCAAAAGCCTGGCAGCCACATTCTGCGCCAGCTGCAGGTGGTGGATATCGACCCCTGGTAGCCCTAGGTAAAGGGCATTGCAGCAGTCAAGGTGGGAGGTAATAAAGGCGTGGACCAGGGTTGAAAGATCGTCGGAAGGAACCAGGTGCTTCACCCAAGCGATATTCCTCAGATCATAAAAAGAGGCTTTGATGACTGCTAACACCTGTGATTTTAGGGTCAGGTGGTCATCAAACATAATGCCCAGGTTCCGCACCCGGTCCAAGGCAGTTAGCTGGGCACCCCCAAGCCAAAGACCTGCAAGTGATACTGCCAACATGCCCGCCTCCTGATGACCTGGGTCCACAGCCAACACCTCAGTTTTTTCTGGGTTCAGTCGTAGCCAGCTCACAGTCATCCAGTCCTGGATCTCAGTGAGACAGCTGTTAAAGACCGAGACAGCATCATGCTGGTCAGGCACAAAGGTCATGTACAGCTGAGTATCATCTGCATAGCAGTGAAAACTCAAGCCGTACTGCCTAATAATTACTCCCAACGGCAGCATATACACCGCAAACAACATGGGTGCCAGGATGGAGCCCTGCAGCAGCACCCCACAGGATAGGGAAGTGATGCCGAGAAAAAAGTTCCAGACACCACCCTCTGAGTCCTACCTTCGAGGAAATATCAAAACCATCTCAGGACCATACCAGACAGTCCACAGATGAGCCGCAGATGCTCCAACAGCACACCATGGTCCACGGTGTCAAATGCCGCAGAAAGATCTAGAAGGACCAAGATAGAATGGGTCTTTCAATCTCTCGCTATTAGGAGGTCATTTGTACCCAGACAAGGGCTGTTTCAGTACTGTGTCTCTTCCTAAATCCGGACTGGAGATAATCATAGACTTTGTGGCTAGTCAAATGATTGTCCAACTGCGACGCAACCACCTTCTCAATAACCTTACCTACAAAAGGTAGGTTAGAGACAGGCCTGTAGTTAGCCAGACAGTCTGGGTCCAAGGAAGCCTTTTTAAGAAGGGACTGAACCACGGCTTCCTTTCAGGTGATCGGGAAAGATCCTCCTCTCCAAAGACAACCAGACTATCTTGGCAAGGACTGGGTCGATTTTATCCACACAGCCAACTAAGAGGCATGTGGGGCCTGGGTCTAAACTACAGTTGGATTGTCGCAGCAACTGGATGACCATCACAATGTCACCAATTGTGGACAGACCAAAGTCAGGCCACACAAACTGGGTGTCCGACATCTCCTGCTGACCACAACAACTCCCATTAGAGAGTCAGGAGGAGATCAGACCTGATTGTGGCAACCTTATCCACAAAGAACCAAGCAAACTCCTCACATCATTCTTGTGAAAAAACACATCCGGGCTGAAGACAGATTGGATTGCACAATCTGTCCACAGTCTGGAAGAGCTGGGCTGGTTGATTCTACATGGCAGCAATTTTTCTGGACAGGAACTCTGCCTTCTTATAGGTAATTGCTGATTGATAGACCCCCATAATGGTCCATCAAACTAAGTCTGTCACACTCCAGGCCCGACTTCCACCAACACCTATCTAGCCTTCGTCCCACTCTCCTCAACTCCCTCAAGGTCTCATCAAAGCAAGGAGACCTGGGGCAAAGAATGAGGAGATGAACACGAACAGCAGCAGTGGAATCCAGGGCCCCTACCACTGCCTTATTAAGCAAATACCAGGTCCCCGGGATCCATGCATTCACTCTGTAAACCCGATAGGTCCAGCACCACCATCAAGCCATACAAGGAAACACCCCTCAAAGAGCAGTACTGGATCATCTCCATAGGGGCCAGCCTATTAGAAGAGGCCATGAAACTGAACCCAATGGTGGGATGGTCAGATCATCCGACTGTTTCCACCACCAAAGTTGGATATCTCCATCCCCAGGAGAAACACCAAGTCCAATGAATGATCACCTATATGGCTTGAGGAGGAAATAACCTGTGTGAAGTCCAGTGAGTTCATTAGCTAGAGGAAGTCCTGACCAAACTGCAAGAGTTCATCGTCGACCCAGGCAGTGAAATCCCCCAGAATCAATCATCTGGAGGATATCAATGTCAGGCTGACAAAGAAGTCTGCGACCTCCTGCAGGAAAACATTCCCATCTCCTGGTGGACAGTAGATGAGAAGAATCCTGCACCCCACACCCTCACCCATGATACATTCAAAGGAGTTGATGGTCCCACTGGTACCTCCACCAGGCTCAGTTCCGATCTAAAACTGATGTCAACTCCCCCACCCCAATGATCCAGCCTCAGACAGTGTATCACTGAGTACCTGGCTGGTGTAGCTGAAGACAAAACTGGGCCAGCATTCTCATCCAGCCAGGTCTCTGTGATGCATGCCAGGTCCAATGACCCAACAAGATCAGCTATTATAGCAGTCATGTTTTTTATTTTTTTTTGAGTGATCTATTTTTCTCCCCTCTGTGCCCCAAATCTGCCTCTCCTTCAGGCATCCAAGGTCACCAGCATCCCTTCTAACCCCCTCCAAGCCCCTTCACCTCACATTGCAGCCTACCTCAAGGTAGCTCAGCATTACCCTTCGCTGAGTGGGTCCCTGTCCTCCGAGGGGGAAGGCACCAGTTGGGGACAGCCCAGTATGATATATTTTCCTTGGCCTCAGGTGCTGCTGAGATTGCTGGTCCACAGGAAGTCTTCCGGGTGTACTGGTAGACCGGAGGCCATCATCCAGCCAATCCAGAGCGGTTTTTCCATGTTCTGGTACTTCCCACATTACAACACTTTGTGCAGTGCTCCCAGTCTCCACCTGAGGCTGCTGCAGAGCAAAGCGACCCTGGAACCCAACCCAGGAGAGGAGAACAGTCCTACAGATTCTCAATCCCCTCCTTCCTCTGCCAACCCCGACGACCCGAGTCCGTTCCCAAACCTGGGTCACCGGTGTGGTGTGAGGTAAGGTGCCAGCTCCTCAACCCTCTGTGCCACCAGGCTGGCTAGTAGTCTTGTTTTTAATGGACCTAGCATTACATAACACCATCCAAGTAGGATGAGTCACCGGTGAAGGCTGAGCTACCTGCCTGCTACAAGCAGAACCTTTGGGCATGGGAATCAGGCAGGGAGAACCCCTCTCCTGAACCCATTTCACTCCAGGGTGTCTTCTTATCCCCACTATCCCAATCCTCCCACTCCTTTCCATTCCCCCACCAAGCCCAGCCACCATCCTCCTCCTCTTCACAATCACCAGAGCCCGACACCATCTATATACCTCTGGGGACAGTGGGGGCACCTAAAAGGTGAATGTCCTTGAGCCTGGAGGGGGTATAGTGTCTGACCATCCCAGCACCTTCCAAGCACATCTTCACACACTCAACGAGCACCCAGGACACCAACACCACTTAATCCACACTACACTTATATACCCAACTACTCAACTTTCCAATCATACACCCACATACCATACACACACCAAACAATACAACACCAAAAAAAATTACAAAAATACAATAATAAACAACAATTAACAACAATATATCAAATAAACACAAACTATCAAGTAAACTCAACAGGTAATGAAGAAGTGGGTTAAATGAAAAGGATTTGCCACAACTCTCCAGCAAATAATTACAGCCTCTGGGAGCTCTCACCTCACCAGAGAGATAAAAGAAAATGTCTCCCCAATTCTATCTTGCACTTAGATCGGGATACAGTAAGTCAAATTATAAACTGTTTGCTTCAGAACAGAGCATTCCCACTTCCCATCAGGCAAAAGAAAGAAAGGGGTAGAAAGTTGCTGCCTGATCATATGTCTGATAACAATCCTCTGGACTGTAGATTCCTGAAAGGCATCTGGACTTTCCAAAAAATATATTAATCCACAACTCTTCTGGGTTTCCAAACAGGGCTTCACTCCATTCCAAGCCACCACACTGTCCCCCAAGAACAACACCACTGGGAGATCAGAGCATGAGTAAGTCTCAGCGTGGGACAGGCTCAACAGTCAGCCACCTCAAAGACTAATAAGGACCATACCCTGTGTGCTCATCCTCCGATGGCCACAGACCCAATCCCCCCACACCACTAGTCACCCCAGCAGATCTTCCTGGGTTCAGATCAGCTACTCAGATAGAGACACATCCCCATAGAGGGCAAAAGCCGAAACTCTCTTGTCAGCAAAATAAACCGCGACAGCAGTCTCACCGAGGAAACCGGAAAGTTTCCAGGATCAAAATAGCCTGACCCCAACAGCCAACAGCTCCACTCCACTCACAATCCACAGCAATCCACAGCTCTGCTCATACCCAGCGGTCATGGACAGCCAAGGCAACTGCAACTCCTCCTCTTTGTCCCAAGAAGCATTCAGCAAACCCAGACCGCACAGATAGCTCTTCCCAAAACTTCTCCATCTTCAAACCTGGCCCGAAATCAAAATAGCCAGGTAATGTAACGTAAATCAAATAGCTGAATATTTAATGTAAAATGAAACCCCAACAAGAAATGCAAATGAAGGGGGAAAGAGGACTAACAAAATGACCATGAAGTCCTCACAGTATGTGGCAAAAGTATTTATTGCATCCAAAAATAACCAAAAAAGACACTCCTAAACCAAAACACTCACTTCTTCGCCCCTAACTATTCTATAATAAACTAAATAAACAAAAAAATAAAACTTGAAATAAATAAAATGACTAGATATACAATTAAAACAAATAAATACAAAATAAAATGAAACAAAGGTGCTCTCTATGTGTAGCGTGCCGACAGCTAGCCCAGCACAGCCGCCATAACTTGCCACATCGGAACAGTAGAAAAGCAGGTGGTGCCCACATTGTAGTGACGTGATTAAGAAAACTAATACAGTTTTAGGAAGAACAAGAATGTTTGTTTCCAGGCATAGGAGCTGTATATTGCCCCTTTATAAAACATTTATAAAACCATACTTCGATTACTGTTCACCCCTATGGAGTCCATATCTTTGCAGGGACATAAGTAATTTGGAGAAGATCCAGTGTAGGACAACAATGATGATCCTGGGGCTAAGAAACACTCTGTTCAAGGCAAGGCTACAACAACCAGTCCTTTACTCATTAGAGTCAAGGAGACTACAAGAAGACTATCTAGAGATGCTTAAAATAACCAGGGGTAATCAGTTAATGCATAGTCTGGGAATCAAAATAAATAACAGATTCATCAATTTACGAAGCCACAAATGTCTGCTTAAACTAATTTTTCCTAGAATCAACATCAGGAGAAACTTTTGAACACAAAGGGTGATAACAGCATGGAATAATATCCCCAAGGAAATACTGTAGATTCCTTCATGGCTTTGAAGAATAGGCTAGATGAGTACTTATTAAATATGAACATAATTAGGTGTCCCCGCTAATGCAGGAGACAGATTACATGGGCAACACGCCTTCTTCTGTCTAACAAACCAAGTATTGTACCAAGTATTACTTTTGTTGGTGACTCCATTGTCGACTAGTCTTTTGATCCTCAGAGAAAACAGTGGATAACTTTAAACTTCTGAAGTGCAGTGATGTAAGTAGTAATTACTTGCCTTCTTATTTTGCTTGCTCTAAACTCAAGATATGCAAATTAGTGGGATGTTGTAAAGACATTCTTGTGTCACAATCAGGAAACAGCAAAGTACCCAAAATACAAACATCTGTCACAGCATCCCCATGTATGTCTGAAGTAAAAACTTTTGGCAGCATGTTTGCCAAGGATGTCCTCTGTGCAGTCGCTGAAATGAAAAATGAATGCAGTACTTACTTTCTGCGTTGCTTGCCTCAAAAGTTGAACTCTCCAACATGAGAGCGAGCACACAGCATAATAGTGCTGACCGGAAGAAATGCTACTAAATGGAGAGTTCAACTTTGGAGGCAAGCAACTCTGAAAGTAAGTATTGCTGCATCAGAGTTCTGTTTCAGCAACTGCAAAGAATATATCCTTGGCAAACAGACCCCGTCATGCCCAGTTCTTATGGTTGTATCTCCATCACATCTTCAGGTTTTCATGCTGTGGGTCCCTCTCCTCCTAAACTCCAATATTCCTTCTACAGCTGCCAGCTTCCTATCAAAGTAGACTGCTGCCAAGTCTGGTTTAACTTAATTTAAAAATGTTGCATTTTTTCAGTCGGGTCTGGCCTCCGCCCTGATGAGGGATGCACCTGTTCTTAGTTCTTCAGTGGTGTTACAGAAATTATCCACTTGGTTGTGCTCACAGACCTGTGCCATCTCTGTGGGTCAAGTTCTTGAACTCCCACACTGAGATCTAGTCTCCTATTTACCTCTTCACATCATGAGGAGAACAGATCTCTGGGTAGCATGATGCATTGTGGGAAAACAGGACACAAGGACCAAAAATAAAATGGCAGTATAATTTTAAAAGTTGTTTTTTTCTTTACTGGACAGGCTATAATTATATCCAAATGAAGCTGTTGTACTCAGGGAGTCATAACGCAGGGACTCTGGACCCACAGAGATGGCACCTCCCCTTTAACAATCAGAAAAAGGAGTTCCACAGGATAGTTAGAGGGGATTAGTATCAACAATGAAAATAAACTAAAGAAAATACAAACATCCCCAGCAGTTACATGAAAAGAGTTGTCTGTTGACATGGAAACAAACTAAATTTTATAAGATATGAGGGTGAAGTTTTCCTTTAAAAGAATCTACTGTCTTATTTCGAACCACCTCTCTAGGCAAGAAGTTCCTCGTAGGCAAAACCCTCTGTGTGGGAAAAAAACCGAGCCTCTAACCTCTTTAAACTACTCCTCCCACACCATTGAGATGCATGACATCTTTCGTCATGGCCAGTTAATCTTTAAATGACCAATTTTACATTAAGCATAATGTTTGGATTACAGTATTGACAAATGCCTGGTGTGCACAGTGTGGAACATATTACCACTCAACCTCTTGTCACCAGTGAAAAGAATCCAAACTATTCAGTCTTTCCTGGTACTCCATATGCCGTAAGCCTTTTATCATTCTTGTCACTCTAAGCTGCACGTACTTCCCCAACCTATTAATGTCACCCTTAAAAGGGGGCGGGGGGCAGAGCCATGTGCTGTTCTTGAGATGTGGTCTCATCAATGCCCTGTACCAATGGAGCATCACTTCTGTATCTTGGCTATTAACATTTCTTCTGATGTTAACCCTGATACTACTGCATTTTTTCACCACAAATTTACAATGTTCCTAAATGAAAAAGAGGACTGGTGCTCATCATTCCCAAAGTTCTCTCTCTCTCTCTCTCTCTCTCTCTCTCTCTCTGCTTTTTAGACACTCTGAAGGGGGCATTGCACAGGATGCAGTTAGCTATTTAATTCTTGTTTCCTAAGTGTAGTACAGCACATATGTCAGTGCTGAAATAGTTGATATGATGATAACAATAATCTTGTAAGTACCATGTATAAACCGGTTACTACTGCAGTAAATGCAAGTAAAATAACAACAAACATGGGGCACAAGTTTCAAAAGACAGCACATTGTGTGGCACACCACCACCTGCAGCAAAGTCAAGTGCATCAGGGACTCTACATCATATTTTCAAAGATAGGGGTACTGTCACCAAAGTCCCCAAGTTTGCCAGAAACTGACCTGTGTGCTGATCAAGCAGCATATGGAAGGGGACTGCTACATGCTGCAGCACAGGTTTGCAGCATCTGTGGTCAGGGATGGCGACCTGACAGCCAGTTGCCCTGGTGGCTGGCGGGTCATACAGAGGATGCCCAGGTTTGTGGGGGGGGGGGTTGGCTGGACAGGTCCAGCTGGGGAGGGAGAGACAGCTGCCCCAACAGGGGGACAGCAGGGCAAGTGCAGGTCCATGAAGAGGAGTGGATGCACCAGTGCCACCACAGGGGTGTGCAGGCTCTCACCTGCCACAGACCACTGGCCACTCCAGTGGTGGTCTGGCAGGTGTCAGGAGCTGTCTGGATATCTTCCTCAGGGGTGCCCAGAGTCACCGCCTACCCAGCAAGAGCTGCAGCAATGACACACCGCAGCTTATGCCAGTTCTGAGCTGGTCTAACAGCCAGGTCCCTTCACCCCAGGAGGGGACTTGCAAAATCTCAATGTAGGCAATATTGCAGCCTTATCTTGGCACAAGTCACCTTCTGCCATGGTGCACCAGTGCAGCAATCGCAAGGACAGTGCAAACCCAGTTGGTGTAGGCAGTCCCCCCAGTGGCATATGGTCTGTTAGGAAATCAGGACTGGTGCAACGTGAGGTGCAAGGAGCCCCATGCGCCATTTCTCCTTGCTGCAAGCCCTCTTGTGGCAGTCCTGACCTTTGAAAATCGAGCCCATGGTATCTAATTGAAGATGCCCCCCCCCTCCAAAAAAGGTTACCCCACAGTTAGATTGTTACATTTCAATTTACAATCTAAGAAAATCGCCTTTGTTCACTGACTAATGCCCTCGCAGGCTTCTTAGCCTCTCTTAAACTAAGCTGGATGCAGCCCTTAGATATTAATCTAGTACTTCCACAGAACAGAGGATACCAAGCTCTTCACTAAGGGAAAAATTAAACAAGTAGCAAATTAATCCCTTATCAGCTGTGTAAACATAATTATGGAGATAGAATCCTAGGGGTCAGTAATCCCACACAAAAACATTTCTTTAATTAATTTCTTGTGTCTTAACTACTTTCATTCATAGGAGGCTGTAGATGGGGGATAATCCTAAATGAATGTAATAGAAAGTGCAGTTACATAAGAACTTATGTAACAGTACATACGAACATATGAAGGTGCCAGCAGAATAGATCTAGCTGTCTATTAAAGTCTGCTCGATTGTGCAGCTAGCTGCCTAGAAGGCAGCTGCCCCTCCCCCACCCCTTAACCTCCCACTGTTGTCTTTCTCACTCACCCTTACCCACCCCTGAACCCTGTCCCAAGTGTTCTTAAAGCTCACCACATTTTTCCATGATATCACCCTTTCTGGTAAAGCATTCCACCTTGCAGCTACTCTCTCTGTGAAGTAATGCATCCTCATCTCTCTCTTGAATTTCCCCCCTCAATTCTGAGCCCATGCCCCTAGTCTCCCTCCCACTCCGTAGTTTCAACAGCCCCTCCCTTTGTTGACACCCTTCAGGTACTTGAATATCTCCATCATGCCCCCCCCTCCCATGTCTCTTCCAGTGTGTACATATTCTGTTCCTTTAGCCTCATCTCATAATCCATTCCCTCCATCCCCTGAACCATCCTCATTGCCGTTCGCTGCACTCCCTCCAGCAGCTTGACATTCTGGCTCAGTTACAACCTCCAGAAATGCACACAGTACTCCAAGTGAGGCTTAACCAGTGCCCTGTAGAAAGGTAAAATTATCTCTCTGTGCCTGGACGTGAATCCACATGCTATGCACCCTAGCATCCAGTTTGCTTTCACTGCCGCCTTCCTGCATTGGGCAGTATTGTTCATGCTTGCTGTTATCAATACCCCCAGGTCTTTTTCCTCTTTGTCCCCACTCCCACCCTGGATAACTTCAGCCCTAGACGCCCATGAGGCACTGAATTGAAGGCCTTGCTGACATCCATGTATAGCACATCCGCAGCATGGCCCCCATCCAACTCCCTCATCACCCAGTCATAGTACTGTATATGGACAGTATAGCACATCCGCAGCATGGCCCCCGTCCAACTCCCTCATCACCCAGTCATAGTTCTGTATATAGACAGTATAGCACATCCGCAGCATGGCCCCCATCCAACTCCCTCATCACCCAGTCATAGTACTGTATATAGACAGTATAGCACATCCGCAGCACGGCCCCCATCCAACTCCCTCATCGCCCAGTCATAGTACTGTATAAGGACAGTATAGCACATCCAGAGCAGGGCCCCCTTCCAACTCCCGGCCCCATCCAACTCCCTCGTCACCCAGTCATAGTACTGTATAAGGACAGTATAGCACATCCACAGCATGGCCCCCATTTAACTCCCTCGTCACCCAGTCATAGTACTGTATAAGGACAGTATAGAACATCTGCAGCATGGCCCCATCCAACTCTCTCATCACCAAGTCATAGTACTGTATAAGGACAGTATAGCACATCCACAGTATGGCCCCCCTCCAACTCCCTCATCACCCAGTCATAGTACTGTATAAAAAAGTATAGCACATCCACAGTATGGACCCCATCCAACTCCCTCATCACCCAGTCATAGTACTGTATAAGGACAGTATAGCACATCCTCAGCATGGCCCCCATCCAACTCCCTCATCGCCCAGTCATAGTCCTGTATAAGACTGGTCTGGCAGGATCTCCCTGAAACAAACCCTTGCTGCCTTCCATCCTGCAGGATGTTGCCCTCCAGAAATGCCACCAGTCTGTCTTTTAGTATTGTCTCCATGAGTTTTCCCACTATGGACATCAGACTGACTAGCCTATAATTCCCTGGCTCGTCCCTTGGACCGCTCTTATGTAATGGTACCACATGGACCATCCACCAGTCCTGAGGCACCTCCCCCATTTCCAGGGAGGTGCTGAACAGGTCTGCCAGTAGTTCTGCTAGAACCTCTGCCATCTCCCACAGCATCCTGGGTGGATACCATCTGGCCTCAGCACTTTATTCATCTTCAGTGCCCTCAACCCTTCCCAGACTCTGCTATCTCTATCCTGCTGTCTGATAACTCACACCCACCCACCCACACCCCAGGAGCCCTTGCACCATTTTCTCCTGCTGCAAGCCCCCTCGTGTCAGTCCTGACCTTTGCAAATTGAGCCCATGATATCTAATTGAAGATGCCTCACTCCAAAAAAGGTTACCCCACAGTTAGATTGTTGCATTTCAGTTTATAGTCTAAGGAAATTCTTTGTTCACTGACTAATGCCCTCGCAGTAGATCTTCAAGAAGAGCTCCTGCAGCAGGCTACACCTTAAGGACTATGCCATCAGCAGTACCCAGCTGTTGCCCACCCTTTACATCGGTTCACCCACCAACGTCTCTCTCTGTATAAAGGAGGCAGTCCCTAGCCCCACCTCAGTTCACTCGCCGGAGACCTGGAGGTTATTCAGCAGGAAGGAAGCTGAGGCGGGTGCCAAAAGTTCCCAACAGGAGAAAACTTAATAGGGGTGGAGGGAGGGAAAATAGCAGCTGATGCAGGAGTTCTTCTTGAAGATCTACTGTTATGGTAAGTCCTTATGTAACTGTACTATCTTACTTCGAGAATGAGCTCCTGCAGCAGGCTACACCTTAAGGACTGAGTCCCAAGCAGTGTCCCAGAAGGGATAAAAAGGGAAATAGTAAACCCCTATTAAATGTTTAGGAAATCAGGCTTTGGAGCACAGCTAGGCTGAACCCTGCTCTCTTTCTGGAAGCAATGTCCAGAGAGTAGTGCTTAATGAAGGTGTACACAGAGTTCCATGTTGCAGCAGCGCAGATGTCTGCTGTTGAAACATTTTTCAAAGCTGCAAAAGATGCAGCCATCCCCCATGTCAAATGTCCCTTGACCAGTCCCAGCAAGGGTTTTTCATACTTGTTGTAAATGAAAACAATACAATTCTGTAACCATTTTGACGTTTTGTTTTGCCACAGGTTTCCCCAGAGTCTTGTGAGCAAAGGAAATGAACAACTGATTCGATTTTCGGACCGACTAAGTAAAGCTCAGATAGTAACATAGGATCCTATGAACATCTAGAGTATGAAGAAGGGCCTCTCGCCCAATTCAAATACTCAGGATAATAAACTGGAAGGTAGATGTCTTGATTCAGTGTCTGCTCAGACACTACCTTCAGAAGGAACTTAGGATTAGTTCAAAGAGACACCTGGTCTCTGTGAAAAATTAAATAGGGTTTTTTATTTTAGAAGTTTGCTTAGACATTTGTATACTAACTAAGCTGCTGTAATGTGTGTAATATGCCTATGTTTTTAAATTGTGTTCAGCGCATTGGTTTTGGAAAGGCTCAACACTGCAAAAAATATCTTGACAAGCTTAATTATCTTATTTCACTAACTACAAATTTTTAATTTTTAACCCCAAGATTATCTCTAGAGTTTTTTTTTATTCATTAAGAAACAATGCCTCATGACAAGATAAATTATCTTGTTTTATCTCATCAAGAAAAACAAGCTTATTTCGCAGTATATTTTTCATATTTTAATGATCTTTAATCTTAGTGATTAAAAAGCTTATGTTGCAGCTTCAGGGCATCATTCTGTTTTTAGACTACACTATTAGTTCTTTGAGTTTTATTTTTTCTCTCATTCTGGTTTTAAGATTTACTGTTTGGCAAGCTTTTTTTACCTTAGTTTTTGCAATTGCCAAGCTTGCAAACCATAGGCCCCTGATTTGAAGGTGTTTAGTTTCCCCTTTGCATGGTTTTAACCCTCCAATTTTTGTCACCCTCTTTTACAGAATATTATGTGTGTTTGCCCAGCCTGCATTCTTAACCTGTCATCATCATTGCCCATAAGCCCCTGAGATTTGAGGGCATTTATAGAACCATAAATACTGATGGCAGATAAGGACTACCTGGCCCACCTAGTCTGCCCATTTTCACTACTGTAATACCGCAGACCCTATTTGGTCGCTGACTTTACCCTCCTTTTCCTAACCAGTAAGGTTCACTTATGCCTAGCCAATGTGTTCTTAAATCCCATTACAGTTTTTGCCCCAGTCACCTCCACTGGGAGGCTGTTCCAGGCTTGCAGCACTCTTTCTGTGAAGAAGTACTTCCTCACGTTTCCCCTGAATCTACCCCCCCTCCAGCTTCATAGCATGACCCCTTGTTCTTGAGCATATATTTTTCTGAAAAGTGCTTCTCTCCAGTACTCTATTTATGCCCGTGACGTATTTCAAAGTCTCCATCATATCCTCCCTCTCCCTCTTTTCCTCCAGGGTGTCCATATTCAGGACCTTTAGTCTCTCCTGATGGTGCTTTTAATGCAGGTCCTGCATCATTTTAGTGACCCTCCTCTGGAGCACCTCTGCTCTATGACCTTGTGAAGATGTGGTCTCTGGAACTAGACACAGTACTCTAGGTGATACAGTACTCCTTCCTTCTGCTGGTGATACCCCTGCCTATATACCCTGGCATCCTACTAGCTCTCCCCACTGCCTTGTCACACTGTCTCATGTGGGGGGAAAGACAGTACAGATAAGAGTAGGGATTGCCAAACCAAGCAGGGAAATGGACAGACTAGGCGGGCTGTATGATCCTTATCTGCTGACAGATTCTATTTTTCTATGTTTGACCACCTTGCACATGGAAAAGAAGTGGCTGGTCTTCCTTCTTTCCCCGACCTATTGTGGGCTTGTGTCTTCCCACTGGTACCCTATTTTTAAGGCACTATGATTAGGGTGCTGTAATATGGGCACTGCAACAAGGATGTGAGTGATGGGGGCAATCTGGATTTTAGATCGTCCCACACCAATGCTCTGTTGGGTGTCCCACAACTTTGTGCCTCTTTCATGGCAGTCCACTCCCCCCAGAGTTAATGTTATGAGGGTCCCATGCACCACTCTGACAGTCTCCTGCACAAGGTCAAAGGATTATAGCCATGTGGCTAGGTCCTCTCTTGGTTCCGCCTTCTTTGCTGAATCTTCAGCCTCTGAGGTAGATTCCCCCGAGACTCCTTGGACTCCTGTTGTCCTTCTTTCACCTTTTTCATTTTAGAGCATTCTTGTCTGCCTATCTTGAATGTTTGGGGTCCCCTAGGCCTCAATTGTGCCCAGTAGATTTTTGGAACATATCGACTATCACCCCTTGGGATACCATGCAGATGCTGTCTTCCACATTGTCCTCTGCCAAGGAGCCAGTGGCAATACTGTCCACCTGGGATCTGCATCAGTCAGGCACAGCAAGCAGAGGTTCCCTGTAGATTTCATCAATAGGAAATTGGGGCACATGTGGCACACTCTGCTTGTCTTGCCCACATGTGGTGAGGATAGTGTCTGAAGAGACAGAAGGAACAGCAAGACAAAGAACAGTCCTACATCCTGATGCATTGTGTCACCCCTGGTCTCCACCAGAGTAATTGATTTACAGAGATAGGGTATGTGCTAAAAGGTCATTAGACATGGGTACAGATAAACATCAAGCTATTAAAAACTCAGAATCTGTTCCAAATGAAAACCTTCAGGTCTAAAGCCAACAAGTGAGGTTTTCGATAATTAAGACAGGCACTGCACCAGAATAGCATCATTTCCATCATCACACAGCAGAAATAATTATTGGTTTAAGGCAAATATCATCCACAAAGCTGGAGCTTAAGTAAATAACTCAAACATCTGTGTGCATCAAAGTATATGCATTGTTATAAGGTGGATACCGAGTTAATAAATAAAGAGAAAACAAGGGCACTTGTGATGAAAATATTCAATACTTTCTGTCATGATGGAATAAGATCTCAGATAAGCACAGTTCCTAACTAACTTTGCCAGGTGATCAATAAAACCATTCACATCACTCTACCATAAGGCCGCACCGACATTCCAACACAACATGATGCAGTACTGCACAGATGGCTATATCGCACAGATGACCAGACAGCATGGATTCACAGTGGGAAGGTCATGTCAGATGAATATAATAGATTTCTTTGACTGGGTGATCAAAGCAGTAGACCAGGGAGGGGCTGTGGACATGGCCTACCTAGACTTTAGCAAGGCATTTGACAAAGTCCCACACAAAAGATTAATAAACAAGTTAGCCAGCCTGGGGGTGGGTCCCAGGGTGGTAGCCTGGGTAAAACACTGGCTGCACAACAGGACACAGAGGGTAATAGTAACCAGAATTCACTCTGAAGAAAAGGTGGGTTACTAGCGGGGTACCGCAGGGTTCAGTACTGGGACTGATCCTTTTTAATGTCTTTATAAGTGACATTGCTGATGAACTGGAAGGAAAAGTATGCCTTTTTACAGACAACACAAAGATCTGCACAGGGTGGATACACAAGAGGGGACTGGAAAGGATGACAAGGGACTTGGCAAGGTTGGAGGCATGGTCAAAAGCATGGCAGCTTAGAGTCAATGCAAATGTAACCCCTAGGTGGCGCTATCCCAAGGGCTACTACCCCTGCCTGCTTGGCTAGTAGCAGGTTAAGGGGCCTGAGTTCTGAAACGGGTGCCTTCACCTGGAAGTCAGAGTTGGTAGTGGTCAAACTAACCTGGGCACAGCCCTCCAGGACACTGTAACCCTCCTCTTTCCTTACTAGTGACCAGAAAAATACACAATAATCACTTTCACAATACCCCTGATACACCACACAAGTACCCACACTGTTTGCACTTACCACCAGGGCTTTCCTCCTGCTCGACCTTGGGGACCCCCAGTAAAACAAGGTTATATACAGCAAATAACAGCAGTACAATACTCTTGCACAAACTGAAACCACAGTCAGGGTAACTGCAAAGAAGAGTTAGATCTAATTTATTTAAGGGACTTGAACAAAGGAGGCTTGTAATCAGCTTAATTTGCTTAGAGACTCTATCGTTCAAACAGTTATGCATGCACTTCAGGGTTCATAAGCAGTCACACACTTTGGGTACCCAGATGGAGAATGGTGGGCTAGCCAGAAACGTTGCAGCTGGTTGGGGCCCTGTGATAGAAGAAAACAACATGCACAATACACACTGTTTGTAATCCAGAGCCGGAGAGCTCAAAGAAAACAACAAGACAATCAGATGACACACTTTTAGATTAGGCTGTTGTTGCAGAGAGCTACCCTGATGATACAAAATCACACATGCCCACACAATGCAAAGCATCATGGGCTGCATATGCAAATCACCACAGAATGTTATGCTGGGCAGAATTGCATGGTGCCGAAAGGCCTGTCACACAGTTTGCAAAGGGTGCTAACAGGTGATATAAACACGTGTTTCGTCCGACCAGGACTCATCAGTATGCCTCGCCTGTTTGACACCTGATGGAATGAAACAGCTACCCTAAGACAGTCTGTCTGGGTTATGTTTGCGCACAGAGATTCTTGTCTTTTAAATGTTTTTTTATTTTAATGGGTTCACCACAACATAACCCAGACAGACTGTTTTAGGGTAGCTGTTTCATTCCACAGAACCAAATCATGACCCACTTTCAATACACAGCACATTTAGATGTAAGGAAATTCTACTGTACCAGGCAAACCGCTCTCTGGTCACGATCGCAAAGTCTCTGCACAAACTGGTGATTCAAAAGCAGCTGGAAATCCTGACAGGCCGATCGCTTTTAGCAAAATCTTCGGTCTTCTTCAAGTATGAGCCTGGTAGAAAATCAGTGGCTTACTTCGTTCTCACAAACTCGGATTTAGTCCGAAATAGTCTCTTTCTCCTCTCAGGGCAGCAGCCTGACATGCAGGCCAAACTTAGCCCTTTCACAGTTCTCCCATGCATCCACTCAGAATTGCTGCTCAAAAACACTTGCGCTCCTACTCATTTCACTTCCCAGCCCAGAACTAACTGAAAGTGAGCAATCTGGGATTTCCCAAGATCCAAAAGGTTCAGTTGGCTGATTCGGCTGTCAGTCAAAATAAGAGCTCCCCCTTCAGTTGCAAAAAGGCACCAAAAGCCCAAAACTACAATTCCTATAGATTTTGACTCCAGACAGCTCCTGTAGTCCGGCTCCATATTAGGTCCCACCAATACTGATTGGTCCAATTCGGCAGTCCAGGACCAAGATAGTGGAGATAAACAAAACAGTCCTTGCTGCAAAGAAGGCAGGTTAGGCAAGCAACATTATCATTATCACTCTAAATGATTTTCAGCAAATAGTTACATCTTTCAACAGAGCACCCTCTCAGATTACTTATGACTGCAATCCAAGCAGCTCTTAAAGAGACAGTGCACAGAGACTATACAGGCACTCTCTGGCAATCACATTTAAACTGCTAAAACGCAGGACACCAACTTGACAGTGAGCATTTAGGCAAGCTCAAAGAAGACTTTTCTGGAACCCCCATTTGTGGGGGGGGTACACAAAGAAATACATAGTAATGCACCTGGCAAACAAAAACCCAGGGGAAGAGTTCACAATGGGGGAAGGAGTTACTAACAACAACAAAAAAGGAAAGGGACCTGGGGGTAGTCATATCAGATGACTTTAAGATAGACAAGCAATGTGAGAAGGCAGTAAGGAGGGCTGGGGGGATACTGGGATGCATAGGGAGAGTCATCACCAGTAGAAAACAGGAAGTTGTTATCCCTCAGTACAGACAGTTGGTGAAACCCCATCTGGAGTACAGCATGCAGTTCTGGAGACCCCATCTCCACAATTACATAGACAGGATGGAGGCAGTCCAGAGGAGGGCAACTAAAATGGTGCAGGGTTTACACCAGAAGTCATATGAAGAGAGACTAAAGGAGCTTGATATGTATACCCTCAAGGAAAGGGGGGGGGCATGACAGAAACTTTCAAGTACCTCAAGGGAATCAACGAAGTCTAAGAGGGTTGCATCTTTCTAAATAAGAGAAGTGCAAGAACAAGGGGGCACAGTTTGAAGATAGAGGTGGGGTGGCTCAGGGGCAACATGAAGAAGTATTTTTTCATGGAGAGGGTGGTGGACATATAGAATGGCCTTCCTGAGAAGGACGCAGAGTCAAACACAGTGGGAGAATTCAAGAATGCATGAGACAGACATAAGGCAGTTCTGGTGGGGGGTAGGAAGAAGTAGGCTGTTGGTTATAGGATCTGCAGCTTACCAAACAGGTAAAGAAATGGGCCGAGTGGGTGGGCCAAGTGGTCCTTATCTGCTGCCAAAATCTATGTTTCTATGACCAGAGTTCTAGAGTCAGGCCAGATCACAGCATCTGCCACTCATCAGTGCACTGCAATTGGGGAGGAATGGCAAAAGCACCGCTGATGCACTGACCCCTGCAGTGGGGCCAAGGGAGTCTGCTTCCTCTGCAGGATGTTATGGTGTGCAACTGAGGTCACATGATAGGCTACCACCATGCCAGTGAGAAAACTGTGGTGAAAATAAGGACTCTCCTGGGTCCTAGAGTGCACTGACATGGGGTCCTAACCCACACTGTGGAGCGCCTCAGAGGGAGATAGCTTGTAATGGCAGGAAATTTACTGAATGCCTTATACCTCACTTAATGCCTCACTA
Source organism: Neoceratodus forsteri (assembly GCA_016271365.2). Classification (NCBI taxonomy): domain Eukaryota; kingdom Metazoa; phylum Chordata; order Ceratodontiformes; family Ceratodontidae; genus Neoceratodus; species Neoceratodus forsteri. The sequence continues at coordinate 648,170,274 of CM057450.1, read as the reverse complement.
CATTCGGGGTGTGTACCTCAGAACTGGAGGATGGCTCATGTGGTGCCCCTCCACAAGAGTGGCCCCAAGGATGAACCGGGAAACTACAGACCAGTGAGCCTCGCATCCATCGTGGGTAAGCTAATGGAGACTATCCTGAAGGAGAGGCTGGTATCCTCCTAGAGGCCAGCGACTACAGGACAGCAGACAGCATGAGCTTCATATATGGCAGATCCTGCCAAACCAACCTGGTGGAGTTCTATGACTGGGTAACTAGGCAACTGGACAGGGGCCATGCAGTGGATGTCCTGTACCTGGACTTCAGTAAGGCATTCGATTCTGTGCCGCATGGAAGGCTGAAGGAAGTTAGTAGGCAATAGGGGCAGATGCAAACTGGTGAGATGGGTAGAAACTGGGTTCTGTGAAGGCAACAGAGAGTGGTGGTGGTGGGGAGCTTCACACCCAAGGGCAGTGAAGAGCGGGTGTTCCACAGGGCTCGTGTTGGGACCAGCGTTGTTTGGGATATTCATTGCAGACATATCATGGGACATCAAGAGCAAGATCAGTCTGTTTGCTGATGTTACCAAGGTAGGCACGGCTGTGGGTGACCTAGGGGATGGCAGGGATTGCAGTACGATCTGGCAAAGCTTGAAACCCGTCAGACACTCTGGCAACTGGGGTTTAATGCCAAAAGTGTGCAGCTGCATTTTGGGATGAAGAACCCAAGGAGGAGTTACTAGCTGGGGCAAGTGCAGCTAGCCCAGACAGAGGAGGAGAAGGATCTGGTGTGCTCATTACAGAGTCAATGATCAACTCAGCACAATGTAGGAAGGCAGCTGCAAAGGCCAACAAAATGCTGGGTTGTATTGCAAGTATATCCTCGAGGAGGAGGAGGTGATTCTGCCACCGTATAGGTCATTAGTTAGACCACACCTGAGTATCATGCGCAGTACTGGCGCCTGTGATCTGAAGAGGGACATTGTTACTGGAGGGTGCAGCGAGGGCAACAAAGATGATCAAGGGCTGGGGACTTATCATACGAGAGGAGGCTGAAGGAGTTGAACATGTACTCACTGGAGGAGAAGAGGGACAGGGGTGACATGATTGAAACTTTTAAATACATGAAAGGAATAAACAAGACTGGTACAGAGGGGCTGTTCAAAGTAAGGGAGGGGAGGGCCACCAGGGGCCATGATATGAGACTGGAGGGAGGATTGTTCAGGAGGGAGATGAGGAGACACTTTTTTACAGAGAGGGTGGTGGCTGGGTGGAATGGGTTACCTGCAGAAGTGGTATCCAGTAGAACAGTGGACTGCTTCAAAAGGGTATGGGACAGGACAAGGGGGAGGGTTAATGAAGGAAAGGGTGGAAGGGAGGGGCAGCTGCAGAATAAGGGGTGCTAGCTGCACATTCGAGCAGACTTGATAGACCTCTAGGCCTTTATCTGCTGGCAAATTTCAGATGTTCGTATGTTTGTAAAAGATAGGCTCAGCTTTGCAGTATATTGCAGGCTTGATATAAATGCATAATGGAGCAGAATTTGCTTCTGTAAGCCCATGAAGTATGCCCTCGGCTTAATAGGAAAATTTCCGTAATAGTGCAGGCATTGAGCCAGTCTACTGCAATAACATCTGAGTTAGTTCCACAACTTGGTCATAGTTCATGCATGCTGTATATTTAACCTCAGGTTTTATATCATATTTTATCTCCCACTGCTGGTAGGGCTCAGTGGTGGTAGTGCCAAGCATCCATGCTCTGTCCCCCTCCAGTTTATCGGGGGATCATGCTGCAGGGCAGTGGGGACTGGATTTTTGTACTTTTGTTCATCATGCTGGCTGTTAGTTTTGGTCTCCGAAACCCTGGGTTCTATGCAAGTCAACCCAATGGCAAAGCTGCAGGGCAGCTGTATGTAACGCCAACAACCTGGGTCCGGGAAGGAGCTCAGTTCATCAGAAGGCTGGCGGGGGGGGGATCACTGTTCCCTGCTTATGTCCTCCCTTTCTGGGGAGTGAGGCTGCCATGTTCAGCATCAGCACTGCTCCTGGGTGAACACAGGTGGAAATGCAGCCAGGAGCAGCAAGAGGGGATGTTTACTGACTGTGGGCTGCTGTGCATGTGCATTGTAACCCTTGTGTGTGAGAGCCCTTAGGTGTTTTCTGATCACTGTACGAGCCTGTAGCTGCACCTATTTGGCCCACTCTCCAGGCTGTCCCTGCCCAATCAGGGCCAAGGCAACATGGTCAGGATGGAAGTCACCTAAGTCAGAGATCCGCTGCTCTCACCCTCCTGCTGTTGCACTGCCGTGGACACGTGCTGAGGAGGAGGTGCTGCAGAATCCACGGGACCACTACAGATATGTTTACCATCAATGCTTTCTGTATCCTCCACCCTCCTAACCCAGCCGAGAACTCCTCTTGTTAGTCCACCCTTCCCCCAAGGAGCGGTGTGATTCTCCCCCGCATATTGGGTGGCATTTTTTCAGATGGGCACCTTTTTTTTTCGGCATTCAAATCAGCATGCAATGCACATGTGCAACTAAGCTGGTGATTCTTGTTGCATCCTGCTCGCTGCCCACCCTCTGGACCCTCCCAACAAGCCCCTTGGGACTCTTCACATAGTCACTGTGTGGTGTAGCTGATCAGTGGAGGGAGACATATTTTCCCTAGCCTTCTCCCTTCCCAAAAATCTCCATCTTTTCTCCCACCCACATGGAGCAGGCCACAGCCTGAATCTGTGTGGGCTGGGAGTTGAAAACACCCACCAGCTTTGTCACTCTAGTGTGGTAGCACTAAACTGATGGCTGCATTACAGCTGCTGCAACATTTCTGGTTGGCAATTTTCTGACTAGCCTGCCTGCTTGCTTCATACAGTTGGGGCCCAGGGACCCCCCTCCTCCCAACTAGATGTCAGGAAACAGTTAAACATACCACATAATGCAAAGAAAATGAACCATTTGCCAATGGCCATGAAGAAGTTAGCCCAGTACACCAGCAGGGTTATACCTTTAAAACACTGGCCTCCTGGGACAACTCAAGGCCCCTGAACCACCAGTGTCCCCTTTTCTTTGAATAGTGCAGGGACAATTAGCCCAAAAGCATCCGCATTAGTCCATCAGGGCTACTACTTAAATCTACTGGCCACCAGCAGACCACCTAGGTGGGCTGGGGGGGGGGTTGCTGAGCTCCCAGTATCACTTGATTCTTCTTTATTAGCTGTTTGTATTTTATTTTCTACCTCTGTTTTCCGTACTTTGCCCTAAAGTGTATTCTTTTTCTCTAAATCTCTGGTTCTTTTACTCCTGTGCAGTGCTGTACCCTTTTTCTGTCTCTTCGCTCTGTGTCTCTACTCTTTCCTACAAGTTCCCCATACTAATCTGTACATACAGGTCTAACAAGACTTATACAAATCAGATAAGTATCTTTGTTTAATTATAACCCTCTAATCTCTCCTCTAGGACCTCCAACACTTTGTGTCTCCTCAACCTTCTGTGTTCTTCCCTTTCAGGTCCTACCAGAATTCCCCAAACCCAGGACATCCCAATTCTGGATTCCCTGGCTGATGGAGTAGGCAAGTCTCGTTTAATTACTTAACTGCCCTGTAGTGTGAATGACCTATAACAAGCTGCCCATACCTTTATGTGTAGCAACTTTACTTATTTTTTTGGCCTGCAAAGGAGAACTGCCTCATCCCCAACTGGTGTTTGTTGGAAGTCTCCACTTATCATGTCCAACCTTGCTTATATATGAGATGATAGTAGAGGTCTCCAAGGTGGTAAAGCTGCAGGTACAATATAATGAACCTCTCTCTGTGCAGAACAAGCTGTTCACCTCACACTGACAGGATGGTGACATCATGAGGGCATGAGAACAAAGCTCGAGTGCCCTCATAATGTCACTACCCTCTCAAGATGTGAGGTTTACCAGTGCATTCTGCAAGGAGACAGGTTCACTGTATATAATGATATGAGCAGGCTGTTTCTAAAACATAAAGGTGACAGGCAAACCCCCTCATGAGCATGGATTTCAAAAGCGCACCCAGTACTTTTTTTCTTTAATTTTTGCTGGGTGCTGTTTAATCCGTTTAAGCTCCAGGCCCTGCTTCTGGTTCGCTGAAGTTTCAGTAGTGCAGCTGTTCAGAGAAATAATTCATGGTCTAAACGGTGAATTATTTTTCGGAACATTCTAAAAATTGGATTACTGGTTTTACAAGCCACTACGGAGACTGGCTTTATATTTATATTCAGAATAGCCCAGTTGCCAACCCCCTCCCCCAATCCACAGCATGGCCACCTGTTCTTTTCAGTCGGCCAGCTGCTCAATACAGCATAAAAGCACCAGCGAGTGAGAGGGAGTAGCCTGAGTGGTGTGTGTCCTTGATAATGCTGGGAAGACTGACTTCTGCATAACTTCATGAATGACCTATACTGCACTGCCTCCTTCCTTCCGATCATGCACACTGTCACGCTCTGATGTTCAGCTTGTGGACTGATAGAGCTGGTGGCAGTCTGTGCTGTGGGTTGGACACACAAATGTTTCTTGACATTAAAAATGGTGGCATCCTCAGGAGGAGATCTTGAAGTATGCTTGACTGAGTCCTCGCTGACAGATGAGGCAGTGGACTTATCTGAGATGAGGATTTCTTCCTCTTCATCCTGCATGTCATCAGGGAGGATGAGATTAGGATGATACTCCTCCTCCAACATCCCTTTATCCTTACCTACTGCATTAGTGGTCTGCTTGGATGATTTCAGGTCATCTGTGACGATGATGCCCAAGTCTCTTTCTTCTCTTGTGACTGCCAGCAACTACCCTCCCAGCCTATAGGTGGCTTCATGGTTTCTCTTCCCTATGTGCATGATCTTGCACTTCTTTGTGTTAAACCCCAGTGCCCTGGGAGTGGAGTGGAGGAGCTGTCGGTATGAGTCTGGTAGGAACAGAGGCCTGTACAGCTGGTATCTTCATCAAGACAACCGACATTGATGTAGAGGCCCCCCCTAAGAAGAAGAGATCAATAGGAACAGGATAGCCACCGGGGGGGCGGTCATGATCTCTGTCTTTTTTAGGACTTTTCCTGAGGACTTGTCTTGTGCCTTGGAAGCCTGGGAGCTCAAAGATCCGGTGGGCAACTGGGCAGCTGGGGCCCCAAAGGACCCCTGCCTGGAGCTGACTATCTGTTGTTCCATGAATTGTTTTAGAGCCTTCTTGCATTGCCTGAGGGTTGTTTGGAATAAACATCTGGAAAAGCAAACAGTTGGAGACATTGTGGTCAGGCCCAAGACAGCTGACACAAACAGAATGATTATCTGTCGAGGCAATTTTCTTTCCACAGTGGCAGTAACAGAAAAGAGAAGAAGATGGGTTACCTCTCAACATAAAGAAAAGGAAAAAATCTCTAAAAAGAGATTTTGGTACAGGTTGTAGGAAAAAACAGCCACAGGCCAAAAAAGGGTTAAACACTGCAACAAAGCTTCCACAGAGACTGTGCTTGCAAGTCAACAGTGGGAAAGAACTGAGGAGGTAGCGGGGCTGCCCACATCTATATAGTTTTGCTGACATCGATGGACGTTGACAGCATGGGCAGCCCCAGTTGTACTGCTGAAAATCTTCCTTGTGCATTCCCCTTCACTGACAGTGAAGGTTCCTATGGTGTTACCTGATGACTGAGATACCCCCAAAGAAGATCTGGGAGGGCCGTCTTTCCCCAGGGTAAATGAAACAAAAAGCTGTAAAAACTTTCTGCAGTCCTTCATACAGTGTATGTAACCTCCCTCCAAATGGTTCCTAAAAGCTTCCCCGAAGCTCGTTTAAATGCTCCATACCTGGCTGGTGTTCGGCGTTTAAGCCGTTTTAAATGGGTAGCCAGTGAGCGCCTTTAAAGCCCACGTATACTGTCTCTTTAAGGGCTGCCTGTTCTCAGTCATAATTAGCTGAAATATGGGGGGGCTGTGTGGTTGTATGCCCGAGTCCCGCCTGGACTGCCCTCACTATGTTGTGCAGTGGGAGGCCTCTGGAAAGATGTAATTGGTTATTGATAATAGCATACAGTACTAATGATAATGTGTTTGTTCTAACCTGCCTTCTTTGCAGAAGACTGTTCCGATTATCTCCTCCATTTTGGTCCAGAACTGCCGAATTGGACCAATCAGTACCTCGGGACTCTGTAGAGCTGTCTGACCAATAGAGGAACTGCTGGAAATTTGGGAAAGGCATTATGGGCTATGGCGCTCTTTCAGGCCACTGAGGGCCGGAGAAAGTGACTGGCATGTGACGCTAGCCAATGGGATCGGGTAGCGCCCAAACTGTAAGGAGTGCTCCATGCTGTTAGGGACAGATTCGTGCTGACTGTGAAGGGGAAAGGAGTTTCTGCGCCATTTGAGTGTTAGCGCGGGAAGCACGTGAAAGGCCTGAGGTGGGCATTTGCTTGTCAGTGCTTCAGACTAAATCCGCCGGCATGCGGTCGGAGGAGGCTGTGTAGGAACACAGCTACCTACCAGGCTTCACCTGAGGGGGACTGGAGAATCTGCTGAAATCACGCTCGGTCCATCAGGACGTTTGGAGTGGCTGCCATCGCCCACAGTGGCTGTGAGTTCGTTCAGGTCCTGAAAGCAGCTGCCTGCTATGGTACCCCTCTGTTTGCCATATAAATGTGTGAGGAGGCTTCCAAAGCTCAGGCTCAGCCCTGCAAGTGATGAAGGAAGGGTATCTGCTGGAGTTGTGAGTACTGGGTGAGGGTAGCTCCCTGTTAAGCTTACAAGCAGTGGCCAAAATCTTTTCGTTATACTGCTGCCTGTATTAACTGAGCCCTCTGCTCATTCTGATCTGCTCAGGGAAGTGAATGCTTACTTGCATCAGGGCCCCAACCAGCTGCCACGAGGGACTAGCTGTTAGGGCTTGGGTACAGTAACTAATAGTTTTAGGCCTGTGCACAGAGCCCTAGGTAGATAAGTATAGTGATAAGCCAATCTACTCGATTTTCCCCCCGTCCTTGTTACTTCCCCCCTTAAATAAATCAGATTGTTTGTTTGCAACTGTACCCTTGCTGGATTGTGTTTTACTGAGGATATACTGTACAGTGAAAATGTGATAATGGTGCCTTACTTTCCAGGGGGTCCCCGGAGTGAGCTGAGAGATACCAGCTGGGGGGGTAAGTGTACAGGGGAAAAGTATTGTCATTACTCCGGGTGAGCCACTAGTGGGATAAAAGGGGTGCTGCAGTAACCCAGAGGGCTGTGACCGAGTCAATCTCGACTGTTTTAACTCCGACCTCTGGGTGGAGGCACCCGTCAATGGATCTGGACCCCTCACCCTGCCACAGTTGAGGCAGGCAGGCGTAGTAGCCCTAAGGGTAGCGCCTCTGGAGGTTACAAATTGGAGGCACCACTGGGATTAGCGTCCCCTAGTGGCCAAGTGGGTGAAGTGCATCAGAAATGGAAAAACTGGAAGGGGATATGTTGGCCAAAATTAAGTTGGATCCTATTAAGACAATGGTACACAAACTGATGGGGTGGGGTGAAGCCGAAGAGCTGGATTCCCAGAAAATTGTGTTGCTGTTAGACGTGCCCCTGGGAACCCCAACTGCTGACATTGTTTCCACAGCAGAGTGTATTAAATATTTGGGCAAAGTGGAGGTAAAGGGGTTCATGGCTGACCTGCTCGACCAAATGCTGCAGGTGCTACTTTTGTGTAGTGTGGCCATTGACCCCGAGAGGGTACCTCCAGTGATTTACCCGGAGGGTGCTTCATAGGGATGGAGGCTAGTTCATATTCGGAGTGGGTCAACCATTCCTGGGGTGTCCCCCCAGACTAATAGTTTTAAAGATAAACTGCTTAAACTGCTGGCTGTGGAGGGGAGGACTACCCAGGAATTGCTGCAAGCATTGGATTTGTCTAGTGACGCCACCCCCCAGGTCTCCCCCGGTACCTCCCCCTGTCCCCCCAAGAGTTCTATTTTGGCTCCACTGCCCTTAGTGGTCCCTCCTATACAGCTTGATTCCTACCGTAGGCTGAAACTTTTTCTGGCACAGTGCCAGTGCCTACAGGAGAGGATGATCTAGAAGCTTGGATAGACTATGCCACTTCCTTAGTTCAGGAGTGGCAATGCTCTGAGGGGGAGAAAAGGAAGAGACTGATGGAGAGCCAGCGGGCCCCCGCCTTAGAAGCCATCAGGTTTTTGCGGGCCACCACCGCAGAGTACCTTTCTGCTTTAGAGGGGGTGTTTGGGAGTACAGAGACTGGGGAAGATTTATTATGGAAATTCAGGTCTGCCAAGCAGTGGAGAAATGAGAAGCTATCCGCCTTTGTCACTAGGGTGGAGCGGGCTTTGCAGAAGGCCTATAGAAGGGGGGGGTCACAGCCACGGCCCTGAATCAGGTCAGGTTGGAACATGTTTTAAAGTCTGCTAGATTCTCTAGTGTAATACTGTTAAAACTCAAGTTACATGATCGACGGGCCACCCCGCCTGAATATTGTGAATTGATGAGGGAAATTAGAGAGGTGAAGAGTGATGAAGAGGGGTGGGAACCCTATGTGGGGGCGGTGAACCCTAGTGGAACCCCTGAGCCTAGCACCCCCGAAGAGACCCACCTGTCGGGAAGGCCTGATGGATCCCCAGATTTTCCAGGTGATGTGGGAATGCAAGCTATTTCCTCCGACCCCCACGTACAGAATGAGTTGAGGGCTGAAGTCAGAAATTTACGGGAACTGGTGAGGGACTTGAAGCAATCTACCATGTACTCTGTTAGGTCCAGGGAGCCTGAGTTATCCAGAATCCAAAACCCTGGCCCAGGATAACCCCCTCATCCCCCTCAGGGTCCCCAAATGATAAGGTGTCCACCGCCAAATAGAGATCCCGGGACCCCAAGTTCTGTTACCATTGTGGGGAGGATGGGCATTTTCAGCCTGAGTGCCAGATGCCGGAGAATTTAAGGAAAGTCAACAGCAGACTGATCACTTGGCATCGCAGGGCCCACCCTGGACCCTCCAGGAAAAGCTTTGTGACCCGGGCCCATGCTCAATCAACTGTCAATGCTGTGCCCTCCGAATGGTCTGATGTGGTCGGGCCCTCAATGGAGACCCCAGTGTGAGTAAATGGAATTCCCACTCGAGCTGTATTAGACAGTGGCTCTCAGGTAACCATCATGTTTCAGGACTGGTATCAGACACACTTACCTGAGGTGCCCCTACAACCTTTGGATGGTCTGCATGTGTGGGGATTGAGTGACAAGTCTTATCCATATTTGGGGTATATCCAGATCTGGTTTCCTTTCTCTACTTCTGTGGCTGGAGTGGACGAACAGGTGGAAACATTAGCTTTAGTTTGCCCACCCACTGGACTGTATAATGGGGTACCCCTGTTGATTGGGACAAATGCTCATATGTTTGGACGATTAGCTCAGTCGTGTTCAGAAAAGCAAGCATTCAGGACCGGACAGGCCCTAAGAGTACCCGCTGTGATCCAAAAGGCTGTTGAAACTCAGAAGAAGGTTAGCCAGGAGGAACCTGAAGGCCCAGTGGGTGTAATGTGGAGAAAGGATTCGGCACCAGTGATACTTGCCCCGAACACTCAATGTGTTCTGCATGGAGAAGTACGACTAAAAACAGATGTTAAGAATAAGTTGTTGATGTTGGATGCACCTGGGGAGGGAAGATTACCTGAGGGACTGTTGGTCAAACCCAGTATCTTGCCAGCTAGAGCTCATGCTTACGTTAAGAGGGTGGTGGTTCAAGTGCATAATGTGTCCGACAAAGAGATTCAAACAAGGAGAGAGTGCACCTTGGCAAGTGTACACTGTGCAGATACTGCAGTGCTGCCAAATAGCAAGAGTTCCAGGAAAGATGACAGAGTTAGTTCAAGTTCAAGTTCAAGTTTATTGCAGGAAAACTCCATTGAGCAAGCTCATTCACAAGGAGGTCCTGTGACATAAACACTTAAAGTACAAACACAGATAGGTAATAACAGTATATACAGGAAATGCACGTTACATGATACAGGCTGGATATACATACAAGAGTACCACATAGGGTGACCGCAGGTGGTAAACATTGATATGAGACAGGGAAGGACTTACAGGTTGCATACTGATAAATGAAACATGATGACTGGTGTGTGCAATACATATACAGTATTTTGGCAGCTAGAACAAACAACAGTCTACAACTGATATGGGGGGGGGGAGGAGTGATTTGATAGAGTAGCAGTGGAGCGTAAACAAAGATAAAGCCAGGAGTAGAAGGGGAAGGGAAAGCAGTTAATATGACAAATCAATTATACCTTACCAGTGGATAAATATGGCTCCTGACTTGTTTGATTTCGGTGACTCCCCGTTGCCTGCTGAATGGAAAATGAGGATCAGTGAGAAGCTTGCCAAAAGGGATTAGGTTTTCGCCCTGAAAGAATGGGATGTGGGATGTGTGCAAGGGGCTGAGCATCACATTTGGCTGCATGATGAAAGGCCTTTCCAAGAGAGGTCCCAGAGCCTGGCCCCGGCTGACATAGATGATGGGAGGCGGCATCTGCAAGAGATGTTGGCTGCTGGTGTGATACAAGAGTCCAGGAGCCCCTATGCCTCCCCCATTGAGGTAGTGAGAAAAAAGAATGGGGCTGTTCAGATGTGTGTAGACTATCGCACCTTGAATCGGCGGACCATCCCAGACCAGTATACCATGCTGCGTATACAGGACGCCTTGGATTGTTTAAATGGCAGTAAGTGGTTCTCTGTGTTGGACCTTCGCAGCGGGTACTACCAGATCCCGATGGCCTCAGAGGACCGAGAGAAGACTGGCTTTATTTGCCCCCTAGGCTTCTATGAGTTTATTTGGATGCCCCAAGGGATTTCAGGTGCCCCACCCACCTTTCAGCGCCTGATGGAACATGCCATGGGGGACATGAATTTGCTCGAGTGCTTGGTCTACTTAGATGATGTTACAGTGTTTGGCCGCTCGTTGGAAGAACATGAGAAACGATTATTCAAGGTCTTGGATCAGTTGGAGGATTTTGGTCTCAAGCTGTCTATAGACAAGTGTCAATTCTTCCAAACTTCTGTGAAATATGTGAGCCACATAGTATCCACTGAGGGTATAGAGACTGACCCTAGAAAAGTGGAGGCTCTGACCACTTGGCCTCAGCCCAGGAATTTGAAAGAGCTGCAACAGTTCCTGGGGTTTTGTGGATATTATAGGCAGTTTGTCAAAGATTATTCTCGAGTGATTCGCCCACTCCTCAGCCTCACTCAGGGGTACCCCCCCCACACACAAAAAGTATAAGAAAATTGTGCATTCGGAGACTGAGAAGAAGTATTTCTGGCCGAATGGTGTGTTTGGGGACCGCTGGACTGCTGAGTGTGAGGAAGCTTTCTATGACATTATATATCAACTTACCCATGCCCTAATGTTGGCCTATGCTGACCCGGCCAAGCCATACATTCTCCATACTGATGCCAGTCTACAAGGATTGGGGGCTGTGCTATATCAGGAGCACTTGAATGGTCTGAGACCTGTAGCTTTTGCCAGCAGAAGTCTGACTCCTTCGGAAAAAAATTATCCAGTGCACAAACTAGAGTTCCTGGATTTGAAGTGGGCCACTGTTGATCAGTTTTATGACTATTTGTATGGTGCTAAGATATTGGTAAAGACGGATAACAATCCTCTGACCTATGTCCAGACCTCAGCCAAGTTGGATGCCACTGGCCACAGGTGGCTCTCTGCCTTGGCCACCTACGACTATGCTGTGGAGTACAGAGCAGGCCTAAACCATATAGATGCGGATGCCCTCATTCGGAGACCTATGCCACAAACTGATTGGGTCAGGTTGTCAGAGCCTGACATAAGATCCCTTTGCCAGAAATTTGACAAGGAGGAACAGGTGTCTCCTGATGTTGTGGACTGTATAGTGGATTGCTTGGGGCCATCCGAAAACTGCATACCTGCTGCCTACTGTCATTTTTCTGCATTAGACACTAGTTCACTGCCCCAGTTTAACAATGCTATTCTTCAACGGGCTCATTCCCAAGACTTTATGCTAAAAACGGTTGTGGAAGCTTTGCAGGCTGGGAGGGACGTGTCCAAGTTGCATTCCACTGACTTGAGAACTGCCTTGTTATACAAAGAAGGGCCTAAATTAAAGCTGCTTAACCAGCTTCTATACAGAGAGACAGTGGATAAGGAGGACCGGGTAGACAAACAACAACTGGTGCTGCCTCCAGCTTTTAGGGAACTGGTCCTGAGGTCCTTGCATAATCACATGGGGCATCTTGGCATAGACCAAACTCTCGATCTGGTACAGACTCAATTTTACTGGCCAAAAATGAGTACGGATGTAGAGCATTATGTCAAGACCTGTAGCCACTGTTTGCAAAGAAAAGCCCTACCCCAGAGAGCTGCCCCCATGGTCAATATTACCACTAGTGCCCCTATGGAACTGGTCTGCATTGATTTCTTGAGTCTAGAACCAGATCTGAAAAATATCAGTAACATATTGGTAGTCACTGATCATTTTACCCGGTATGCACAGGCCTTCCCTACTAAAGATCAGAAAGCAACCATGGTGGCTAAAGTACTCGTGGAGAACTTCTTTGTCCATTATGGGTCCCCCCCCCCAGAGGATCCATTCCGACCTGGGGAGGGACTTTGAGAGCTGCCTGATTAAAGAGATGCTATCTTTGTAGGAGGTGCAAAAATCAAGAACCACCCCATACCACCCTCAGGGAGATCCCCAGCTGGAAAGGTTTAACCCCACATTGCTTGATATGTTGGGCACACTGCAACCCAAAGACAAGCCTAGATGGAGCCAGCAGATTAGCACCCTGGTTCATGCTTACAACTGCACCAAAAGTGATGCTACTGGGTTTTCTCCGTACAGACTGATGTTTGGGAGAGAAGCTAGACTGCCCATGGATGTGTGTTTTGGAGTTTCCCCTGATGGGGTGCAAGCAGAAAATCATCTGCAATATGTACAGAAGCTGAAGGCCCAGTTGAACCATGCCTATCAGCTGGCCCAGACCATGGCTGCTAAACGAAACCTGGCCAACAAGGAGAGGTATGATAAGAAAGTGAAAACAATGGAATTGAGAGAAGGGGATAGAGTGTTACTGAGAAATCTGGGACTGCATGGCAAACATAAAATTGCTGACAGATGGCATCACCTCCCTCACATTATTGTGGGAAAACTGGCCGATTTGCCTGTATATAAAGTGCGTCCTGAAAACAATTCCAAAGATGTGAAAACTATACACAGAAATCATCTGCTGCCAATTGGGCAAATCCTGATTGAAGCTGAACCTCCAAATGCCCCCCCCCAGGCCCATGACTAGATCTGCTGCCAGGAAAAGAACCAGACCAATTGATTCTTCAGCAAGACAACTAAGAGGGCCTTTTCCAAATCTCTCTGATGGAGATTATCGCCAATCTGTGTCTGAAGACAATGAAAATGATATTGAATACTATCCCTCTTACGAACTGAGCCAACTGTTTCGGGGAAATCCCCTTGTTAACTCTGAAGATGAGGTTGGGCCTTCTGGACTGTTTGAGCCCCCTACTTTGTCTCCAGAACTAATGCTTCCAGGGGATGAGCTGGGTAGCAGTAAAGCCCAAGGGGTGGGGTCCTTGAGCCTGGCTGAACTGTCTGGCCTGGCTGAACTATCCGACTTTTCAGAAGAAGAAAGTGATATGGGGGAACCAGCCAGCGATATGCCGGAACCTGAAGAAGATTTTGAATGCCCTGATGGTTCCTTACTAGTGCCCAAACAATCCTCAACTGAGCCAAGTAGTGTGGGTCCTGATATAGAGGGTCATGTCCCTGAAAGTACTATGAGCACTGGGTCCCCTTCCCCTGTGGAGATTTCCCCTGCTAATCTCAATGAGGCTGCATTGGAATCGGGGCCTGTGACTGGGTTTTCTGAGACCCCTAGACGGTCTAGCCGAGAAGTACGGCCCATGGTAAAGTTAAGTTACGAGTCGCTGGGTCAGCCTGTGGACCTGGCCTTAAATGTGGTCCATAAAGGGGTATATGTGTCCCCGAGCTCCTTGCCTAAGTTAGCCTTGGGGGATAACTCCAGCCTGTTAGTATTGCCCTTCGAGTGTGGTACCCCAATTAGCCCACTAGTAGCTGATAGGGAAGGGGCCCCCTCTTTTTTTAGGTGTCCTGGGCAGAGAGTAATGACATGATTCAACAAGAAATGGTTATGTGTGTGTGTAACGTGTATAAACCATAATACACTGAGAATATAATATTCATGTATGTAATGCAAAGTGTGATATAGTGTTAATTAAGCTGTTTGCCTTTAAGTGATTTAAGGGTAACTACTTAACGTGGACGCCAAGTTCTTTCCAGGCAAGGAGTGTAACCCCCCTACAAATGGGGGTTCCTAAAAGCTTCCTTGGAGCTTGTTTAAATGCTCCATGCCTGGCTGGTGTTTGGCGTTTAAGCCATTTTAAATGGGTAGCTGGTGAACGCCTTTAAAGCCTCCGTATACTGTCTCTTTAAGGGCTGCCTGTTCGCAGTCATAATTAGCTGAAATATGGGGGGGCTGTGTGGTTGTATGCCTGAGTCCCACCTGGACTGCCCAGTAAGTGCTCTGGACTGCCCTCGCTATGTTGTGCAGTGGGAGGCCTCTGGAGAGATGTAATTGGTTATTGATAATAGCGTAGAGTACTAATGATAATGTGTTTGTTCTAACCTGCCTTCTTTGCAGTAAAGACTGTTCCGATTATCTCCTCCATTATGGTCCAGAACTGCCAAATTGGACCAATCAGTACCTCGGGACTCTGTAGAGCCATCTGACCAATAGAGGAACTGCTGGTAATTTGGGAAAGGCATTATGGGCTATGACGTTCTTTCGGGCCACTGAGGGCCGGAGAAAGTGACTGGCATGTGACGCTAGCCAATGGGATCGGGTAGCACCCAAACTATAAGGAGTGCTCCATGCTGTTAGGGGCAGATTCGTGCTGACTGTGAAGGGGGAAAGGAGTTTCTGCGCCGTTTGAGTGTTCGCGCAGGAAGCACGTGAAAGGCCTGAGGTGGCCGTTTGCTTGTCAGTGCTTCAGACTAAATCCACCGGTGTGCAGTCGGAGGAGGCTGTGTAGGAACACAGCTACCTACCAGGCTTCACCTGAGGGGGACTGGAGAATCTGCTGAATCACGCTCGGTCCATCAGGACATTTGGAGTGGCTGCTATCGCCCACAGTGGCTGTGAGTTCGTTCAGGTCCTGAAAGCAGCTGCCTGGTATGGTACCCCTCTGTTGTTTGCCATATAAATGTGTGAGGAGGCTTCTAAAGCTCAGGCTCAGCCCTGCAAGTGATGAAGGAAGGGTATCTGCTGGAGTCGTGAGTACTGGGTCAGGGTAGCTCCCTGTTAAGCTTACAAGCAGTGGGCAAAATCTTTTCGTTATACTGCTGCCTGTATTAACTGAGCCCTCTGCTCATTCTGATCTGCTCAGGGAAGTGAATGCTTACTTGCATCAGGGCTCCAACCAGCTGCCACGTGGGACTAGCCATTAGGGCTTGGGTACCCAGGGACAGTAACTAATAATTTTAGGCCTGTGCACAGAGCCCTAGGTAGATAAGTATAGTGATAAGCCAATCTACTATATTTCCCCCTTCCTTGTTACTTCCCCCCTTAAATAAATCAGATTGTTTGTTTGCAACTGTACCCTTGCTGGATTGTGTTTTACTGAGGATATACTGTACAGTGAAAGTGTGATAATGGTGCCTTACTTTCCAGGGGTTCCCCGGAGTGAGCTGAGAGATACCAGCCAGGGGGTAAGTGTACAGGGGAAAAGTATTGTCATTACTCTGGGCGAGCCACTAGTGGGATGAAAGGGGGGTTGCAGTAACCCAGAGGGCTGTGACCGAGTCAATCTCGACTGTTTTAACCCCGACCTCTGGGTGGAGGCACCCGTCAACGGATCTGGGCCCCTCACCCTGCCACAGTTGAGGCAGGCAGGCGTAGTAGCCCTAAGGGTAGCGCCCCTGGGAGTTACATGTATAAAGTACCTGATATTCTATGTACATCTAGAGTATGGAGCGATACTTCTCTGGACTGGCATGCTCAGAAAATTAAACTAGCAAGTGAATGGTTTGATTTTAAAGTAAACTCAGATACCACCTTTGGTAAAAACTAAGAACTGGTACGCAAAGACTCCCTGTCTTTTCAAATAATGAGGCTCACACATTGGAGCCTGTAGCTCTGAAACCCTTCGAGCATAAGTGATTGCAACTAAAACTAACACTTTCCAAGAAAGAAAGCATAAGCCACAAGTCACAGATGGCTCAAAAGGAGTCAAAGTAAGTTTTTCCAAAACAAAATTCAAATCCCAAGCCAGGACTGGATTAGGGATGGAAGGCTTCAGATGTAGAATGCCTCTCAGGAACATATGGACCACCTCCATGGGCAACCACACATATGGCCCTCAATAGGCACATGAAAAGCTAAAATGGCAGCCAAATGCACCTTGACTGAGGAATACTGTAGGCCTGTATCTGATAAAGACAGCAGGTACTCCAGAACCAGGTTAACTGGACAGGTAAACCTATCTAGATAATGAGAAGAGGTCCAGAGAGCAAACTTGTTACACTTCATAGAATACGTGGATCTGGTGGAAGGCTTTCTGAATGCCAACAGAACACCAGCCACTTTTGAGGAAACTCCAAACCAAGCAATGGTTATGTTGTCTGGAGCCATGCATGGAGATGAAGAGACATGAGGTCTGAATGAACCAGGGTTCCCTGTTTCTGTGACACTAGACCCTTGCACAGGGGCAGAGCACTGGTGGTACCACTGCTAGTTGTTGTAGTAGGGGGAACCAGATCTGGTGAGGCCATAGGGGAGCAATGAGTATCAGAGTTGCCTCTCCATCTAAAGCTTGAGTAGTACTCTTTGAATTAAAGGTAAGGGAGGGAAGGCATACAGGAACCTTTCTTTCCAAAAGAGGGATAATTAATTTTACCAAATAACTCTGTCCCGGCCCTGGAGTGAGTGAGCAGAAAAGCGTTGGTTTTGCATTGTGTGGGGGATGCAAAAAGGTCCAACTCTGGATGACCCCATCTGTCAAACAGGTCATCAACGACTGAGGTCAGTAGTTCCAACTCGTATATCCTGGACTGTGACCTGCTTAGTTTGTCTGCCAAGACATTCTGGGCACCTGGAACATGCACTGCTGATAGTTCTAGACAATGTTCCAGAGCACAATACCACTCTCATTGCTTGTTTGGACTGTGGATAGGAATGAGTATCCCCTTGCTTGGCAATGTAGTGCTTTGCACTGACATTGTCCATCTGCACTAGCAGAGGACCCAGGGACAGATGAGTCTGGAAGGCCCGAAGCCCATACAGCACAGTTCGCATTTCGTGAACATTTATGTGTAAAGTGCTTTCCACTGGGGTTCATCTACCCTGTGTCTGATGGGGCTCCAAGTGAACACCCCAACCATCCCCAAAGCATCAGTTGTGAGAATCTGGTAAGGGGAGAGGATTAGAAAAGGAACCCCTTTCAACAGATTGCTGGATTCATCCACCACTAGAGCACTTTGCACACGGGAGAGGGGGCTATTACCTTTTGTTCTAGATCATCTGTGAGCTGATTCCTCTGGGCTCTTAGGGTCCACTGGGGAATCCTCATGTGTAATCGGCCAATGGTACTGTGACAATGGTGGCTGCCATGAGGGTCTAGAAGCTGTAGAAATTTCCTGGCTGAGACATACTGTACCGGCTGTTTGTTAGTTTACTTTTATTGTTTGACTTTTAAAATCATTACAATATGAGTAAAAATGCAAAGAAAGTACAAATTTTAGACACGATGACGATAGGTTGCAACTAAGTACTGTAAACCAAATAAAGTTAAACCAAACATAAGTTTTCTTTTCAGTTTAAAAATACCCATTTAACCATATGTTTGATACAATGCATTGCATCAACTATGCATAATTACTTCTGAAGAGAATTTTCAATGAAATATGGGCAAATATGGCATAGCCTGAATTTCAGAGCGGTATTCCCAAAAAACACTTACTATCACCAGACAGTAAAACATTTCCTGAAACTCCTCTGGGATAGACCGAGACATAGTGATTACTAGCATATCACAAAGGACCCCACCAGCTGCAACCACCAGCTATAGGTCAGCTCAAGTTCCGAATATATATCACCCCACATTTACCCGGCAATATTACACTGAGTCTGACCCATGTACTAGCTCAGCCTATACTGGGGTAAGCTTTCCTTTTAGGCCATTTGGGACAACTAGGTCTTTAACAGTGTTCAGCACCAGACATTTATAGAAGTGAGTAAAAATGGTGCTTGTCTGCTGTCCAGAAGCAGGGCCGCATCTGGTTCCACCCCAGTTTCTGTGTTGACACACATTAGGCTGAGTGTCTACTCCAGAACTATCATGCCAAGGATCACTTATCCGGTGCTGCAGAGATCATCCCCAGACCCCTCTCGCTTCTGATGACTACATACCAACAAGGCCACAACCATAATCACTCTTTTTTTTTAACTCTTTTTACTGCTCCAGTTGACCAGGACATCTCTCAGACGTGCTTTCTCAACCTAGCCTCTACTCCCTGCCATGAGACCTCTCCTCCTGGGTCACCCCGCCCAGGGGAGGGCCCACTGCACCTACCTAGCAGCCTATCTGTAATTAGAGGGTCAGTCCTGGATTGGCGCCATGGAGGTCCTGGAGGAGAGATGGTCCAATGCTGGGGATGTGGGTTTCGATCCCAGGAGCCTTCCTCGTCTCTCTGGTCAAACAGGGATTTTTCTCTATTCGTTGCCCCCGTGGAGCATGGACATGCAATGACATCTATGGCACTGATGCCTACCGATGCTCCACCCCTACATCTGTCAGCACCACATGTTTCTGGCACTGCCCCAGCCACCACCAAGAGCCACGCAGGAGTGGCGCCAACCCCGGGTCCCTTCCAGGAATGAAGAACAGTCTTCCAGACACTCAGTCCCTTCCCTCCTCTGACGATCCTCGGCAGCCTGAGTCTGCTCCCAAACCTGGGTTGCCGACATGGCGTAAAGTATGGCATCCAGCACCTCAATCCTCAATGCCACCGGGTCGGCTCTACTAATCGCTCTTAAAGGACAAGAAACTATAATATTAATTCTATCAGTGATCTATCTTGCCCATGATATCATTATTGCATTTGACTACATGTTTAAACAAGTACTAAAATGTTATTGAGCAATTTAACCCCCTTTAAATATTCCTAAAATATATGGTATACATAAAATAATAAAAATAAAACCCAACAAACAGAAAAAGTTTCATCTGCACACAAACGTCAGTTGGGATCCACAGTTAAATCATAAATTCCAGAGTACTGTACATGGCCATGCTTTTCAGTTCCAAATCGAAACTCTCTGCCCTTCCCCACAATGGCAGCCTTCACACTGTCAAATCCCCAGATGGATTTTCCCTTGACACTGTTCCCACCTTCAAGTATCTAGAGGTAATCCTGGACCCATCCCTAATCTACACTGATCACATTGCTTCACTGATAAGGTGCATCAATGAGAAGTTAGGGCTCTGCTATCACCTGATCGACCACCTCTCACTGGAAGTCCACCTTGCTATTGCCCATGGCAACCTCCTCCCACTCCTTGACCATGGCTGCCCAGTGTACTCCCTCACCTCCATTACCAACCTTAACTGCCTGGACACTACTTACAACTGTATATGCCTCCTTGCCTTCTGCACCCCTCTCCTTATTCACCACTGCTCTCTTTATCAATACCTTAACTGGCTCCCTCCACAAGCGTGGTGCTCCTACCTGTTATCCTGGACCATTTCTTGTACCTTGCACAATCCCTTCTAATCTCCACTATGCCTTCTTATCTGGCCCAGACCTTACTGCCACAATCTGAGTCAGTCTTCCCACCTTTAACTAGATAGAATGTCCTAACGTAAATACGAGGATGGGCCTAAGAGCCATTTCTGCAGATGGACTCTCACTATGGAATGACCTCCCCTCCTTCCTACAATCCCCCAACCCCCCTCTAAATCTAAATTCCCTATTAAGAATGAACTTTCTATCCTCCACGACCTGCATCTGCCCACAGGTTGCTAGCACGGCTGCACCTCGCTTGCAGCCCACCCTTAATCTCTCCCGCTCTAGTGCTCCGCTCTCCTCTCCCACCCCGAATACTATTGTTAATCCTATTGTTGAACGATGAAGTAACTGTACCCTATTTACCTAAATGTTATATACCTTGGTATGCTCGATTGTTGATGTATCTGGAACTGTTTACCTTATAATTTCTCTGTTAGCTTGACCTACACTGGATTCCCTGTTATGTTCCCTGTTCATGGAGACATGGGCCACCCATAACCAGGACTGGGATATGATGATCCCAGGGTACAGAATATGCAGGAGGGACAGGACTAGGGGGAAAGGGGGGGCATGGCAATCTCTGTGAGGGAGGAGATAAGGTGTATGAGAGAGGAGGTGGAGGGCAGGACAGAGGCCCTGTGGATGCAGTTTCAAGACTCTAAAAGAAAGACACTAAGGGTGGCTGTAGTGTACAGGCCACCAACTCAGGGGGATGACCTGGATAGGGAGTTGGCCGAGCAGATTAGAAGAGTCTGTAAGAAGGGGAACACCATAGTGGTGGGACACTTCAACCTCCCTGGAGTGGACTGGAACACCCCAACCACAACATGTGCAAAGGAGCAAAGAATACTAGACGCATTTCAGGACTGCTTTCTGGTGCAATTGGTCTGCAAGCTGTCTAGGAAGGGTAGGACTCTGGACCTGATATTAACAAACAGGGAGGCTGTAAACGATCTCGGAGTGGAGGACCCCCTGGCTGGAAGCGACCATCATACAGTGTGGTTCACACTCAATATGGGAAGGGTAACAGGAGGAATAGGTACCAGGGTGATCGATTTTTAAGGGAGCAGACTTTAAAAGGATGAGGGAAATTTTGGTTGAGCATCTGGTGGGAATTCAGACATGCATGAGTGCCAGCCAAAAAGGGAATATCATTAAGAAAGGGCTGGCAGAGGCTACTGAGACCTGCACCAGGACATGGAGCAAGAAAGGGAGAGCAAAGAAGTAGTGTTGACAGAACTTGTTTGACAAAGATTCGAACCCTCCTCGAACCCTGGTGTTCGAGTTCTAATTTAAAACTCGAACACTACAGGGTTCCCAAAAGGGTTCAAATCATCCAAAATCTCACTTCTTTTCTGTGTGCTTTGCATCCCTTCCATTCCCGTTCCAGATATTTACACTATATACCTCCAGAGTAGTGTGGTGTGACTAGAAGAGACAGCTCTAGTGATGTGACGGGGCAGGGTTTCCTCAGTGTAATCAAGTTTTGGTACTGTAATCTCAGTCGGTAATGTCTCACAAAGTAACCTGTTTGAGCAAGGTGCTTTTAGTTTTAATAACCTTGAAGTATACGAGCAGAATCCTTCTAACATGATACAAGGGTGACAGGTTTGAGCATTCAGACTGAGGGAAACGTTCTGTCATGGGGGAAGTAGTACATTACTTTCATTTAATTTTGTTTGCAGCCATTTCAGGCTGATACCACATGACCATCTGCTATGCAGTCAGGTGGTGGTGGTACAGCCACTCGAGTCAGTCTCGCGAGTTGAGGGATCAAGTGTGGTGAAGTCGTCTGTGCAGCTGTGGCTCATTTGCATTCAGTTTTGTAGCGGAGAAGGAGCTGCAGCCTGTGCTCTCAGTTCAGACTTGTACTAAACCTATCGTGCATGTGGCCAGTTCCTGAAAATTTAAAAAAAGTTAATGGGCTTGTGGGGAAAAGGAAGGGGAGGGACTCAGGATCGAGAACTGAGGAAAGAAAGTGAAACTAGGATGGGAAAGGAGCTAAGAACGGGAGAGGACAGACTAGGACTGTTTACTTCAGAAAGAATGTGTGTGAATGCTCAATCTGCATTGCACACAAACATACCTCTAGTTGCTTGCTGAATTTCTTCACAAATCACAGTTACATGTGACTCGTGACTCTCTTGGGAGGAGGGAGATCTCCTGGCTGGGAGAGGGGTGAAGAAAAGAAGGATTGTTCCTGAGAGGGAAAAAAGAGGTTTTGTGTGAAAACTTGATGTTTTAATCTAAGCCCACAAAAAACGTAAAGAAAAATTTGGTCCCAGTCCCACCCAAAAGTTGTCTGGAACATAGGGTCTCTCAGCCAGGACTGTGCTGGGGGGGGGGGCTTCATTACACTTTCTGGCATTATTTAAATACATGACAGAAGCCTAAAAAAATATATATATTTCCCAGTTGGGAGGAGAGACAGAAAAATCTCTTTCCTCGGTTTGTGTGTAACTCTGTCACTTGTGGTCAGCCCATCGCCCTGCTGCTGTGTGCCCCTTGACTGCACTGTCCCTTGCCCAGTGTGTGTTACAGTGTGAAGCCCAGTGGCCAGTTGTGTGGTGGCATTAACCTTAAATACACGACAGAAGCTTAAAAATATATTTCCCCATTGGGAGGAGAGACAGAAAAATCTCTTTCCTCTGTTTGTGTGTGTAACTCTGTCTCTTGTGGTCAGTCCATCACCCTGCTGCTGTGTGCCCCTTGACTTCTATGTGTATGCCTATGCCCAGCAGCCCAATCATTCTGTAAGCCTTGAACCTGGGATCCTTTAGTTGCAAACCATCATATTCTTCAATTACTTTCAGTCCACTGCATTACAGTGTCACACAGCTAAAAATAAAATTTTGTAGTTGTAGCCAGCGATCACAGATCACATTGCTTTCTTACACAGGAATTGTGTGGGTGTGGGTGTGTTCACTGCAGTATACTGGTACTGTTATGGCTGACACCAACATAGATGAAGTATCTGGTGCTGGTGCTGGAGCAGGTGTTTGTGGTAGTGGTAATCCTGGTGCTAGAGAAAATAGCCAAAATGTTTCACATGATGAAAATTCAACAAACAGCAAAAGAGCAACAGCAAAGTGTGGTAAAGGGGGACCTTTTAAGAAAACCTGTGCAGCTGCTGGGGTCACACAGAGAGGTACCATAAGGTATGGTGTTCATGCTGTTAAAATCTCTGTGACTAGCAGTAATAATGCAAGTGACAGTGAGTCCCTCTCTGACTCAGACAGTAGCTCTTTGTCTCAGTCCAACACTGTTGTGTCTTGCGCCATATCATTACTTCCTCAACAAAGTGAAATGAGCAAGTCTGCTGACAATGAATCAGGTAGTGCACTTGCAAATACATCCAGCACTGTTGGCATTGAATCCACCACTTCTGTGTCGGCCAGCAACGAAAATCCATCAGAGTCTTCTGCCCACTCTTCTAGCACCAAGGAGCATGTCCCGGGTTCTGTTAGGGCAGGTGAAAAGACACAAACAGTCTTTAGCTATCTTCCTAGCACTCAAACAAAATCTGTCACATCTGAGGTGTGGAATTATTTCTCTGTCAGTAAAATTGATCCATGCAGAGCAATTTGTTCCCTGTGTAAACAGAGTGTAAGCCGTGGTAAAGTTGTGTCATGGCTTGGCACTGCAGCTCTTAAACACCATCTGAAAAAGCATTCAGTTTTGCTTGATCATCCAAAACCCATGTCCTCCATCTTCCAGACCGCACGTGAGAAGGGTCAGGAATCTGAAATGGATACTAAATTGTCTGAACTTGATGCGGACGGTACCACTGCCAGAACTAGGATCACTGTTACCACCAATGCCAGCACCATTAGTACCAGTTGCACATCCAGTGATGGCATTGAATCCATAAGTCCTAGTCCACCATCCCAGCATCCATCTGCCCATCGAAGCACGTTATATAATAAACCAGCAGGAACATGTTGTAAACAGCTAACACTGTCTCAGGCATTTGAAAGGAAGAATACCTCTACTAAAAATCATCCAAAGACCCTTCATTATATCAAAGAATTGGTGAACTGTTAGCTGGAGCCCTTCCCCTATACTCTTTGGTAGATCATGAAGATTTTAGGGAGCTCTTGAAACTAGCAGAGCCTCGTTACAATGTTCCTCATCGAAGGTACTTTTCCTATGTTGAAATACCAAACATTTATCAGGATTTAAAAGTGACAGTGATGCTTGCACTTAAAACTGCAGAGGGTGGGGTTATTCATGTCACAACAGATATGCGGACCAGCATTCAAAACATACATTACATGTCCCTTACCGCTCATTGGGTCACATTTTCTTGTGGTTCTTTAAAAACAAAGACACCTCAGAAGATGGCGCTACTGCATATAAAGAAGTTTGGGCAAAGTCATACAGCTGCAAACATCTTGCAGGAACTAAAAGACCTCCTTGATGAATGGGTTTATTCTCATGGTCTTAAATGTGGCTTCATAGTAGTGACAATGGAGCCAACATCTTGAAAGCAGTACAGGATGGAGGATTTATACATGCTTCTTGCTTTGCACATTGCTTACATTTAATTGTCATGGGATTTCTCAGCAATGAAAGGGGGGATACTGGGATGCATAGAAAGAGGTGTCAATAGTAGAAAACAGGAAGTTGTTATCCCTCTGTACAGACAGTTGGTGAGACCCCATCTGGAGTACTGTGTGCAGTTCTGGAGACCCCATCTCCGTAAAGACATAGACAGAGTGGAGGCTGTCCAGAGGAGGGCAACCAAAATGGTGCAGGGTCTGCACCAGAAGACATATGAAGAAAGACTAAAGGAGCTTAATATGTATACCCTTGAGGAAAGAAGGGAGAGAGGGGACATGATAGAAACTTTCAAGTATCTCAAGGGAATTAACAAAGTCCAAGAGGGTAGCATCTTCCAGAAAAAGAGCTGTGCAAGAAGAAGGGGGCACAATTTGAAGATTGAGGGGGCACGGCTCAGAGGTAATGTGAGGAAGTATTTTTTCACTGAGAGGGTTTGTGGATGCATGGAACAGCTTCCCTGAGGAGGTTGTGGAGTCAAGAACAGTGAGGGACTTCAAGAATGCATGGGACAGGCATAAGGCAGTCCTAGTGGGGGGGGAGGAGGAAGTAAGCTGTTGGTTAACTAGGATCTGCAGCTTATCTGTTAGGTAGGTAGGAAAATGGGCAGACTAGGTGGACCAAGCGGTCCTTATCTGCCATCAGATTCTATGTTTCTATGTTTCTATGAAACACAAGTGGATGGTATGATTGCTGTTTGCAAAAAAATTGTGACTCACTTTTCACATTCAACCAAGGCTATACGAACATTGTCCGAACTGCAAAAAAAACTCAAGCTGCCCCAGCAAAAGCTGATTCAAAATGTTTCCACTCATTGGAACTCAACACTTTATGTGCTGCAGCACCTCTTGGAGCAAAAGCAAGCTGTACATGAGTATTGCTTCAGTTACATTATTGGAGATAGCATTATGCTGTCTGTGCTGCAGTGGAAATTAATGGAGACAGTGTGCTGCATCCTAACTCCTTTCGAGACAGCTACAAGGGACATGTCTTCTGAAGGTGCATCTGTGAGTCAGGTTATTCCACTCATAATGCTTATTTCACATCATCTTAGTGTTCTAAATCTACAAATGGAAAAAGACAGATCTGAAGCTTAGACAACATGTCGCCTGTATCATGGGAATCTCATAAAGTGAATGAGCGAGTGCTTCAAAACCAATGACAAATTAGTTGCAATGTCGAAATCAAAACACTACATCCTTGCAACCAGGGTTCGACCTCAACATACATTTACTAGCCCGGGACATAGTGCAGATTGCCTTGGGCTAGTGCAGATACCTTTTTACCTGTCCGTGTGGACTAGTGCAGTCGTCAGAGTCAGCAGTACCTCCGGTGGTGGTAGCGGTAGTCAGTGTAAAATTATACCGAGTCTCTGGAACTCTGGAGTGGCTGCAAAGAGCATGTATAGCCAGCAAGTACTCTCTAAGAACCGAACGAGCGCTTCCAGCTTCCTTGTTGTTTGGAGTAATGAAGTTCCTCCTAGAGGGCTATTATGCAGGCTGTCACTCACTGTTTGATTTCCCTCTATTGGCCAGCCCGATAAGCAAGTCAGCAGGGAGGGGGGAGCAGCAAGAGGTGGGAACAGCGCCGACATCACCACAGCACTGATTGGCTAAAGAATCACTTGGGCAGGTAAGGAGGCAGACTGGCAGAAGCTATTGGTAATTAGCGCTGGAGGGGGAGTGACTTCAGGTGCCTTACTTTTAATTTAAGAAGCAGTTTTTCACTTGAAAAAGTGCGGGTGATTTGAATTCTGGAAGACTCTGTTTGTTGCTGGAAGACTGGAGGAACTGTTGGGCATGTGAGGACCGGGTCCTCATGAGTTTGGCGGTTTTGGCAGTTTGGACAATTTCGGTTCAGCAGCACTGCAGCGTTCTTGGGGATCAAAGCTGGACTGTTGGACATCTTCTTTGTGTTTTTTTTATCAACCTGCAACAACTACAATAAGGCAATTGGAGCTAGATCGCATGAATTCTGGACACGGAAAACACCAGCTCGGGTAAGGCAGTGCCACGTGGCATTATTCATAAAAACGCTGGTTATGGTCAACAGTTATGTGTGTTGGGGGGGTCTTCTTGCTGGCGGAGTGAGTTAATTTTGTCTCATCTGTTTAGGCTCATCTTTGTTTTGCTGCTTCTGTAGTATTCTATTAATAAATTAGATCGCTACGTGAGCTACTGATTTAGGGCTGTTTGCTCCATTTGCAGCTCTGGTTGAAGAGTGCCAAAAACTTGCAGGTCAGTGCCTGAGCCTGATGCAGATCCACATTGCAGTTTGGTTTTGTTTTCATTGCGTATGTGAGTGTGTGAATGCCGGTTCTGCAGTGATTTTAATGGGGACACTACCAGGAACAGTATTGAAACCGTGGCTGCCCTTGTGAAAATTTCACCGTTTTGAATGGATTTTGAAGTGATCCTAGTCAGAAGCTCTTTCAGTGTCAGTCGAGAGAAGGAACCAAAGCTGAAATTGAAAGAATCCAGTGGTTAGCAAGCTTTACTTACAGCCTTGGTAAGTCACAGTGTCATGTCATGTTTTTACTGAGAGAGCTTGCTGTGCACTCTGACAATGCTTCTGGTGAAAAACAATTTTGAGGATTCTTATTCTGCTTGGTTCGACTGCCGATGGTGATTTGTTGTCGGGCTGGGCTGGGCTTGGATGGGCATGTCTGGCATTGCTCTGCTTATATTGTGTTCTGTTGCCTCGGGGGGGGGGATGTCTGTGGCTTGTTGTGGGGCTGAGCAGGGCAAGCATGTCTGTGACTTTTTTATTTTTATTTCTGGATTGGATTGCTGTTTGAACACACCAACATACTCGGGTAAGTCAAGTGTCAGTAGTTACTGTTCTTCCAAGGTTGTGTGGGGGCATGGGGGGATCGAAAGTGTGCTGTTGTGATCTGCTCTGTTGTTGTATCTATTTTGTAAATAAATGCTTAAACTGCACTGATTTTTGTAATTTTTCATTGTGTGTCGAAAGCACGTGGTGACATGAGTGCGGACTAGTGCAAACCACTGCGGGCTAGTGCAGTTTTGGACTGACTTGTCCTGCTGGCTAGTGCAAAAAAAAGTTAAGGTCAACCCCTGCTTGCAACTCTCTTAGATCCCAGATTCAAGGCTATACATCTTCCAAAAACAAATGATGCAGAGCAGTACAAATGTCTGTTGCTAGATGGGCTGCAGCACTCACAGGAGTCAAACACAGACACACACAGTACCATCAGGTTGTCATCACCACAACATGCAGGTTCATCTTCACAAAGGGATACAGAACTGGAAAAATCACCAAACATTAACAGTAGTTGTTCCACAACTGCCACTTCTTCAACCCTTATTAGCAAGCTAAATCTGTCGCAAAACCTTTCCCAAATTGTTGCCATACCAGCTTATGCTGATTCCTCTTCTGAGAGGTCTGTGTCCATCATGGTAGACAGTTACCTGCAACAACTGCCTATTCCTATTGATGCATGCCCTTTTGAATACTGGAAATCAAAAAAGTTGAATTGGACAGAGCTGTATGAAAAAGCCTGTAAATATCTTGGTTGTCCTGTAACAAGTGTCTCTTCAGAACGCATGTTTACTACAGCTGGCAATATTGTGACAGACACCAGAAATAGGTTGCTACCAGAAAATGTACACACGTTAACTTTATTAAAGTTAATAAGTCAAGATTTTCGTATCCCTACAAGAGTATACAAAGTGATCTTGAAGTGATTGATGTTGTGGATGCTGATGGTGATGACAACTCGGATGGTGGTGGCTGGTAAATATTGTGTGGGACAGAGTATCTCTGCACCAAAAAGGAAAGTTTTACAGACTGTGATGACTTTGTTTGTCTCTCTCCTTTCTCGATCTACTACCTTGGACTGTATAGCCCCCAAAACTTTTACCATTTCATGGCAAACTGCTTTGTAGCTAGGGTCTAAAGTCAACAAGTTTTATATACAGGGCAATTTTAACATTAGCAGGAACAGGCCCAAATTTGGCATAAAAGGGACACCGTCACGTCAGTGATTTCTGTATCATATTATTTATAGTTAAAGTGCAAACATATATTTTTGGATTTACCTTCTGTGACTTTGTGGTGCATCAGTATGGGCTGGGACCGGGGGCAGTCTATTTTTCAATTTTAAAGAGGGCAAAACAATGAGTTCTAATTGGTAGCTGTTTATTATTTTTTCAATTGCAGAAATGTTAGCCATAAACCAAAATGATCCATACGTAACTTATCTTACTGAATAAAGAAATATGGGGAAAACTGTATTCTGTATTGTTATGTTTCTGTGGGCAGCATCCTGTTACAAATCTCTTCTGGGAAACAGAGTCATCTGGAGTTTTACCTATGTCATGGTTGAGCACATATTCTGTAAGCATAGGTCTCATACCACAATAGCTCATGTTTAACACTCTGTTGTACACAGACCATGGCATAATAGCAACAACTCTCAAATGACCGATTCCATGAAGAGGACTGTACAGAATGTTGTCCATAAGAAGAAAGCAATTGAAAAGACAGTTTTTCACATAAGTGTTGTTTATTGAGGAACAGTTACGTATGGCTCATTTGGAGGCAAGAGTTTCATTTTTATTGAGTAAGCATGGGGTAGTTTTAGCATATGAGAGGGGAAGGAGGGTAGAATGGGTGCTGGAGGGTGGGAAAGGGCTGGATGTTGGCTTAACATGGATGCAAGAGGGAGAAAGATGGCATGGATGCTAGTGCATGGGTGAGGGTTGGGGGTTGGTTTTAACATGGATGCAGGAGGGAGAAACATGGCATAGTTGTTAGTACATGGGTGATGGTTGGGGGAGAGGACTTTAACATGGGTGCGGGACGGAAAAGGGTGACATGAATGGTCATTCATGACTAAGTGTGGGGGTAGTTTAAACAATTGGGTGAGGGAGGAGGATGGAATACATGCTTGGGGGGTTAGGGTTGTGGGTTGGTTTTAACATGGGTGTAAAGGTGGTATGGGTGTTACTGCATAGATGAGGGTGGTGGAAAAAACGTGGAATGGGTTCTGGGGTGAAAGGTGGGTGGTGTTTTAGTCCTTTTGTTTACAGATTCGTGATCAGCTGGGGATGGTGAGGAAAAAGATGATGACAAACCGATGGTATGGGAGGGCTGTACCAATTGCCCACTGTGGAACCTACTATAGATAAATATATATATATATATACAGTATATATATATATTTTTTTTCTTAATAAATACATTGCAAACTATTGCCATCTAGCACAAGTGTCCTGTCTCTTTTAAAAAAAGAATAAAGGAATCAGAAATAAAAGAAAATCTGCATCAGCAGTTTTCACAGAATGTGACCTATCATAAAGTGTTTTTGCTTTACAAGTAGTGATAATTTGATACATAATGGGGTTGACAGACACTGTCCCTTAAACATCACATGCCAACTGCTGCAGCTACATTAAATGTTCTTTAAGTTAGTATGTGTTGAGGAAACCACATTTTTTATTTATGTGACTGAAATACAGATTTTATTGATGTATCAGCTGGAAAAAATGCATCATCTTAGAAAGTTGTATGTATTACTTCAATTTGCCAATAAGAATGTTGGTATCAATCAATCAAATCTTTATTTATCCAGGTGAGCACCGTTGAGCAAGCTCATTTACAAGGTGGACCTACGTTACACATGGTCATAAAGAAAACAGATAACATAATTGGCAGAGAATACAAAAATAAGACAAGGTACAAACATTGATGTAAAGACAGCAATAAATGTGTTCAGTCAAACAGGCACATTAAATATCTATCCTACCTTTAAGAATTAATCGGTGCAGTGAGCCCAGATAGGAGGTAAATCCATGACGGGACTAAGAGTGGGGAGAATTAGGGATGAGCAGCTATGGTACCAGGAGGCACCGGTGGCCAAGCTCACAGCAAAGGGGTTCGTGGCTCAAAGGGGTGGGGTATGTAGCGTGGATCAAGTTGTAGTTCAGAGAGGTGGCGGCCACTCAGAGGCAACAAACGGTATCCTAGTGGTACTCTCGGAGGAATTTGAGCTTGAAGAGGGCAAGCTGCTCTGGACAATTACAGGTAGTGAGCTGAGGCGCCAATGGATATCCCTTACCGCAGCACTGTCCTTGAAGACTTGGGGGGCCAGTGGCCCTAGCAGAGGAGAGAACAGAGCAGGAGAATAATGAAGAGAGGAAGGCTGAGGCAATGGTAGGGGAAGGAGGAGGGGTAAATGCGCTGACGAGATGGAAAAGCGTAGGTGAGTAAAGAGGCTATAGCAAAGTAAAGTCAGTGAAAGCAGTGACATTTGTCTTTGATTAGCTTTGCATATAGGGACTTAAACACTGTGATAGTTACTGTGGTTCTTAGTTTCAAGGTTTTCTGGATTTCATTCCAGAGCGATGGAAATGAGTAGCTTATGGCGGCAGTCCAATAACGTGTGTGGACCCTGGGGATATTCAGGGTGATGAAGGAGTAGTTCCTTAGGCCGTATTTTCTGACTTTACTTAAGGGCAGGAGATCAGAGCTGTAGCATGGAAGTTTTCCAGCAAGTGCTTTCAGAGTCCAGGTGGCGGCATTTCTTTTTCTTCTCGACTGAACTGAGGTCCAACCTACAGCATTGTGCAGGGAACAGTGGTGGGTGGAGGAGGGGAGACCGGTAATGAAGCGCAGTGCTATGTGATACAGGACATCCAGCTTACTCAGATATGAAACATAGAAACATAGACTTTGACGGCAGATAAGGACCGCTAGGCCCATCTAGTCTGCCCATTTCCCTACCTACAGGATAGGCCGCAGATCCTAGTTAACCAACAGCCTATATCTTCCTGCCCCCCACAAGAATTGCCTTATGTCTGTCCCATGCATTCTTGAATTCTCCCACAGTTTTAGACCCCACAACTTCCTCAGGAAGGCTATTCCATGCATCCACTACCCTCTCTGTGAAATAATACTTCCTCACATTGCCCCTGAACTGCCCTCCTTCTATCTTTAAATTGTGTCCCCTTGTTCTTGCAAGTCTCTTTTTCTGAAAGATGCTACCCTCTTGGACTTTGTTGATTCCCTTGAGGTACTTGAAGTTTCTATCATGTCCCCCTCTCCTTCTTTCCTCAAGGGTATACATATTAAGCTCCTTTAGTCTCTCCTCCTCATCGGCTTCTCTTGCAGACTCTGCACCATTTTAGTTGCCCTCCTCTGGACTGCCTCTATCCTGTCTATGTCCTTATGGAGATGGGGTCTCCAGAACTGGACACAGTATTCCAGATGGGGTCTCACCAACTGTCTGTACAGAGGGATAACAACTTCCTGTTTTCTGCTGCTGATGCCTCTCCCTATACATCCCAGTATACCCCGGCCCTCCCTACTGCCTTTTCAAATTGCTTGCTAACCTTAAGGTCATCTGATATGATTACCCCCAGGTCCCTTTCCTGTTTTGTTGTTGTTACTACCTCCCCACCCATTGTGTATTCTTCCCCTGGGTTCTTGTTTCCCAGGTGCATTATTTTGCACTTTTTTGCATTGAATCCTAGCTGCCATACATCTGACCATTCCTCCAACCTTGTCAAGTCCCTTTTCATCCTTTCCACGCCTCCTTGTGTATCAACCCTGTTGCAGATCTTTGTGTCATCTGCAAAAGGCATACTTTTCCTTCCAGTCCCTCTGCAATGCCACTGATGAAGACATTAAAAGGACTGGACCCAATACTGAACCCTGCAGTACCCACCAGTAACGCCCTTTCTTGGAGTGGACTCCATTTACAATTACCTTCTGTGTCCTGTTGTCCAGCCAATGTTTTACCAGGCTACCACCCTGGGACCCACTCCCAGGCTGGTTAATTTGACTAATAATCTTTTGTGTGGGACTGTGTCAAATGCCTTGCTAAAGTCTAGGTAGGCCATGTCACAGCCCTCCCTGGTCTACTACTTTGGTCACCCAGTCAAAGAAATCTATTA
Organism: Neoceratodus forsteri; assembly: GCA_016271365.2. Lineage (NCBI taxonomy): Eukaryota > Metazoa > Chordata > Ceratodontiformes > Ceratodontidae > Neoceratodus > Neoceratodus forsteri. The sequence continues at coordinate 648,137,986 of CM057450.1, read as the reverse complement.
GATTCATCTGACATGACCTTCCGCTGTGAACCCATGCTGCCTTGGATTCTGTGCTCCACTGACCTCTAGGTACTCAGCTATTCTTTCCTTCAGAAGTAACTCCATCACTTTCCCTACCACAGAGGTCAGACTGACAGGTCTGTAGTTTCCTGCCTCTGTCTTGCTCCCACTTTTGTGAAGGGAATCACATCCGCCTTCCTCCAGTCCTCGGGTACCACACCATCCTCCCATGATTTATTAAAAGAGTAGCCAGTGGTTTCACTAGTTCCTTCCTTAATTCTTTTTAGAATTCTGGGGTGAATTCCATCAGGACCATTTGCTTTGTCCACCTTCAGTTTTAGGAGTTCTTGCAGAACCCTTTCTTCTGTGAAAGGACTGGGATCGACCCCCTATCAAGAGTGCTTCTGTTAATTGGATTAGGCACTTCCCTCCTCTTTTTGTGAATACTGAGCAGAAATATTCGTTCAGTATTCCTGCTTTTCACTGTCCCCCTCTGCCCACCCACCGTTCATTCTATTCAGCCTCACTATCCCTCTCTTTGTCTTTCTACGCTCGCTGATGTACCTATAAAAGGTTTTATCCCCCTTCTTAACTGTGTTGGCTATCTTTTCCTCAGTTTGGGCCTTTGCTATTCTGACTTCCCACCCTGCTTCTTTCTGCCTTAACTGGTACAGCTCTCTGTCCTGCTCCTTCTGTGTTTCCTTATACTTCTGGAATGCTATCTTTTTCTTCCTGACTTTCACAGCCACCTCTCTTGAGAACCATAGTTGCTTTTTCTTTCGTTTTGATTTGTTTATTTGCTTCACACACAGGCTTGTTGCCTCTGTGATGGCAGTTTTGATAATTCCCCATTGTTGCTCCACACCTCCTTCTAGCCTGTTTGCTAGTGCTTTTCTGAGGCACTCTCCCATCTTGCCAAAGTCAGCCCTCCTAAAGTCCAGTACCCTCACTTTTGTATGGCTTGACTCTGTAGCTGAGTTTAACGTGAACCACACTGTTTGATAGTCACTTGTCCCCAGATGGCAACCCACTTCTAGATCTGAGATCCTCTCACTGCCCCCGTTTGAGAGTATGAGGTCTAAGATTGCTCCCTTACAAGTGGGTTCCGAAACTAGCTGTCTAATGCCTGCCACCTGTAGGGCATCAAGAATGGCCCTGCTCTTGGATGTGGCTGCAGCAAATGTGCTCCAGTTAACATCTGGCATATTCAGGTCTCCCATCAACAGTATCTCCCCTTTCTCTGCCATTCTAAGAATGCCTTCCATCATATCCTTGTCCATTCCTTCCCCCTGACATGGGAGTCTGTACACAACCCCTGTGCGGATTGTGGTGTCCTTTCCAGTCTCCAAGGTGACCCACAGTGCCTCCTCTCCTCCTCGTTTACTCTTTTGTTCAGTTGCTTTTATCCCTTCCTTTACATAGAGAGCTACTCCTCCCCCTCTTCTCCCCTGCCTGTCTCTCCTGTAGGTTATGTACCCTGGTATGTTAACATCCCAGTCATGGTTCTCTGTGTACCATGTTTCTGTGACTGCTACGATATCCAGGCATCCCTCTTCCATTAAGGCCACCAGCTCAGGGAGCTTGTTGTCCAGACTACGGGCATTGGTACTCATTACCCTCCATTTCCTGATGGCCTTACCCCTTTTGCCCCATCCCTGTCCTTCTTGCCTTTGTCACTTTCTCCATTTACCCCTGCCCTTCTCCCTATCAACACCTCCATGTTGGTGTTTGCCACACTTACTACCATGATTGTTTGGGGGCTAGAATTTTCCTGCTCCTTTCCAGTGCCTCCCCCCTTGGCTAGTTTAAAAGCTTGCCAATGAAGCATTAAACCTATCACCTAGGATCCTGGTTCCTCCCGGACAGATGCAGCCCATCATGCCAGTATAGGCTTGCATCACTCCAGGTGGACCTCCAGTCCCCAATGAAGCCAAATCCCTGAGCTCCACACCAGTTTTTCAACCACTGATTGAATTCCATGGTACGAACACCCTAGCCTCTCCTATGCCATAGATGGGTAGCACCTCCGAGAAGGTTACCGTGCATGCTACTTGACTAAGGCCCCTCCCCAATTCCACAAACTCTTTCTGCACTTCTCTAATCCCTTTCTTAGCCAGGTCATTTGTCCCTAAGTGGACAATGACATCCAGCTCCCTCCCCTGTGCAGCTGCTCCGGCAATCCTGAGGATTCGCTCCCTGTCCTTCCAAGCCATGGCGCCAGGCAGGCACCTTACCTCCCTCTCCCCTTCCTTGCCCAGTTCTACCTTCCTAACAATGGAGTCCCCCACCAGGAGTTGTTTCCTTCCCCTGCAGGGTCTTCTGCCACCCTCCTGTGGGTCTCCTTTGTGGAGGTTCCCAGCATCCTCCTTGGTCTCCACTGTAGGTGCCTCCATAGAGGAACCACAATTTGCCAGAATGGCATAGGAATTGTGGAGAGGTACAACTGGAGGGATGCACCTCTGTTCCACCACCTCACCCTCCCTGAGCCCACTGTGGTCCAACCGCCTCTTTCTTGGCAACCTCTGAGGTAACGGCAGTGGCACTGGTGGTCCCTGGATGGAAGAGGAGGTCCCACAAATCCTAGCCAACTCAGCCTGGAGATGAGCAACCTCCTCCCTCAGCCCAGAGAGGTGCCTGCAGATGGGACAACACCGCATCCTCCAGAACATCTCCCAGAAGACTGCTGCTCCACAGCCACTGCACTGCACCACTGAGGCATTGCAGTGGCAGTAGATAAAGTCAGCATAGTCTAGCAGGGAGATGAAGGTAGCCTGTACGAGCTGTTTCCTAGCCTCCTTAATTAGAAAGCAGTTTATCCGATAAAAAAGCCCTAGCCTCTGTCTTAGCTTTTTTACCATGTCCTACAAATGTTCTCCAAAGGAGAGCTTGTGATCTAGCCAGGTTCCCAGGTATTTGAACTTGGTGACATAGTCCAGGTTTTCCCTCAATAGGGTAATGATGGGGGTGTGTGCCAAGGGCAGAGTGGGATGGTGGGTTGCCTGGAGAGAGAATCATTGCATGGGTTTTTTTTGGCATTAAGTAGCAGTTTTTTATTGAGAAGCTGGTGTTGGAGAATGTCGAAGTCTGATTGCAATGCTTTACAGGCAGCTTCAGGTGTAGACCAACTTAGGTACAGTACCGTATCATCTGCAAACAGGTGGATAGTGGCATTTTTGATACCAAGGTCGATATTATTGATATATATGGTGAAGAGTATTGGTCCCAGTATGGATCCTTGAGGGACACCTCTAAGTAACAGTTTAGGGGGGACAACTCCCCTTCTGCTTTTACCTGTTGTTGCCTATCCATTAGGTAGTTCTGAAACCAGCCCACAGAGGTGGCATCAAGGCCTAACGTTTTTAGTGATGAGAGAAGTAGGGAGTGGTCAACTGTATCGAATGCTTTGCTGAGGTCTAGGAAGACAGGACATATGAACTGTTTGTTGTCAAGGTCGTGTAGCGAATCGTTGGTGACCTTGGCCAGTGCCGAGACCGTACTGTGATTCGTGCAGAAGCCTGATTGCATAGGGTTTAGAAAATGTGTCATTTCCAGGTGGTCGCGCAGTTGGGCATTTACTATTTTTTCTAGGATTTTTGAAAGTATGGGGAGTAGTGAAATTGGTCTATAGTTATTTAGGTCACAAGGGTCCCCGGATTTGAAAAGCGGTATAATATGGGCAGTTTTCCATAGTTCAGGAAGGGACCCCTGGGAGAGTGAGAGTGAGAGATTGAACAGATGGGTGATGGGCACTGCCAATACATACCAGGCAACTTTTACGAAGTAGGGGTCCAGGGCGTCCGCACAGGCGCTTTTCTTGATATCCAGGTGAAGTAGGTGTTCTTCAACTTCTTTTAGGGTAACTGGTGAGAAGAAGGTGACTTTCATTGGATTTGGGTCCGGAGGTAATATGTTCCTGTGGGAGTACAGCTTACAGGCAGGCGAGTTGTCAAAAGCCAGGCCAGCTGAGGTAAAGTGGTTGTTGAATGCTTGTAGTATTTTGTTTTTGTCACTACTGATGCCATTATTAGTGGATATTTTTGAGGGGAGTGCATTGCCTGTTGTGTGTCCAGTGATATTTTTTATGGTGGTCCAGAATTTTGTTGGGCAGTTTGAAGTGGCGTTTAACTCTGAGCAATAGAAATTGGATTTGGTTTCCTGATCAACTTTGTACATAGGTTCCTGGCGGTTCTGAAGAGACACCAATCCTTATCCAGCTGCGATTTTCGAGTGTGTTTCCAAAGCTTGCCCCTGTTTAGTAAAGCAGCTTTGAGGTCTGCAGTAAACCAGCGGTATGTTATTGGCTTTATAAGGGTTTTGACCATGGGAGCATGGGTGTTAAGGGCATGGGTTATTTCTTGGAAGATGGTAAAGGCATTGTTTACTGATTTTGCTAGGTAGAAGTTCTGCCAAAGAGGAGAGTCCTTGAGGTCATTGATATAGGCCAGTGGGTCGAAGTTCCTTTTAGATCTCTTGGTCAAAAATCTCGAATTTGGTTTGGGCATATGACTGGATCTCACACCTGCAATAAAACAGTGGTGGCTGACATCGGCATGGAAGATTCCTGCATGGGAAAAAAGATGGGGCTTGTTTACTAATAGGACATCTAGGAGGGTGCTACTTGATGGGCTTTTCTTATTGGCACGTGTAGGTTTGTTAAGTTGTGAGAGACCATGAGAGTCGCAAAAGGATTTAAGTGGAAGCGAGGTGTTGGACAGCCAGTCATAGTTGAGGTCTCCCATTATTATAGTTTCAAAGTTGCCGGAGTCCGTCATGGATGAAAGGTGGGTAAGTAGCTGTGGTCCCACGGAAGGGGGTCTGTACCAGCCGATTAGTCTGATGGCTGATGCAGGGGTGTTTCAGTTTTTAGGGACAGACATTCATATGCATTAGAGAGTGAGGAGGAGTCGAGGATAGTGACTGACAGTTTGTCCTTTGTGTAGATGACAACTCCACCGCCCCAGGTTTGTCTGTCAGCTCTGAATAGGAGATAATTCGGTATGGCAATCTCCTCATCAGGCATAGATGGACGAAGTCAGGATTCTGTTATGACAAGCATGTCGGGTTCTGTATGGGTAATCCAAGCTTGTATATAGTGGACATTTTTTTCAGGAGGCTACATGCATTAACATGCATGAAGCTGATACCCTTGAGCCTAGGGAGATCTGCAGGTGAGGCAATGTCATTTGTGAGCCCAGGATTAAGTTCCACATTACCTGAACAAAGTAATAGGAGGAGAATAAGTTTCTTTAATGCTACAAGTGATAATTTAGAGATTTTTTTACTTCTCCTAGAGGAAGTAACATCTGAGTCTGTTTGCAGAGGCTTGTTGTAAATGGTGTGTTGTCCTGCCATTACATAGCATAGTGCCCTAGCTGTGAAGTACCAAAGGGTGTCTTCACTGGGCAGAGGTGGCTTTCCCACAGGTAACTGTTGTCCTATTACAAACTGATAGTATCCTCCGTGGAAAGAGTGCAGAGGTGCACAGGTGTTACAGGAGTGGAGGAGAGGCTTGATGTACACACATTCAAAGGGGGAAGGATGGAATTCCCCAGTAGTACACGTCCAACCTCGAAGTTCCCCTAGTTGGGGTAGTATGCATAAGGTGCTAATGAGCTGAAGCTACTTTGCCATGATTTGATGTATAGGGAGGTCAATATAGAGATGCTTTTTCTGAGTTACAATTCCTTATTTAAGTTAAAGGCTAGGGTGATGCACTAGGTAGCGTCCCAGTGTGTTTGAACGAGGGGAAAAAAAAGGTAGGGGAGAGGAAGAGAAGTATATAGAGACGGCCAATAGCTGAGGTGGGCAGGGCAAGAAGGTCTATATAAGAATGTGAGGGGGGGTGGGTGTAAAGTTTGTGGCTTGCCCATACCTCTCCGCTTGTTGAGTCCGCGCTTGTGGTCTCAGGCGCTGGCTTGTGGAGCGCCAACTGCCTGGTGGCCATGGATCATTTGGCAGTGGAGCTGGGAGCCCTAGGAGGGTCTCAGATGAGGAGGGAAGGAGAGAGGAGCCAATTAGTACTGGAGGAGGACAAAGGGTCTCACAGCCAGTGAAAATAGAAATTTTCACTTGAATAGGGGCTATTTCCTTGCCACCGGAGTCTGGCTGCAGTTAGCAAGTCAAAGAAGGGCTGTAATCACTCTGACATTGTGAAGCTTTAGTAAAGTCAAAACAGCTTTTCTATGTAAACTTTAACAATTTCTAGGCAGATATAGGCAGTAAAAACAGTCTAGGAGATAGATTACAGTCTGTAATTTAGTGTAAAATGCACCTTTTCACTCAGCTAGATAGGAACAAATGAAGGAGTAAAAGGGACCAAGCCAAGTGAGCGCTCGCTCTCTGATTGGTTTGCAGCTTTCCCATACCTCTTTGCTTGTTGAGTCCGCACTTGTGGTCTTGGGCACTGGCTTGTGGAGCGCCAACCGCCCGTTGGCCTCGGATCATGCGGAGGTAGAGCTGGGAGCCCTAGGAGGGTCTCGGCTCTCCGCTTGTTGAGTCCTCCCTTGTGGTCTCGGGCACCGGCTTGTGGAGCACCGACCGCCCGGTGGCCACAGATCATATATGTGTGTATTATCTTAGAAAATTGCATGCATTTTTTGCCAGCAACAATGACTGGCATATTTCTTTTCATTCAAATGTCTTGACTGACTACGTTATGACATAATAGGTTTTGCAACAGTTCCATGTGCTGTGGCTGCAGTACCTTGGCTTGACTTTGTTATAAAACCTTTCTTTTAAACATAGCAACTTTTGATTTACTCATTTAAAACACAAAGCAGCAAATCGCTGAGATTAGGTAGAATCAGTTATTTTTCTAATAATTCATGACTGATGAGTATATATAGAATATATATATATATATATATATATATATATATATAACTGAGTACATAAATGGCTAATGTGCCTCTTTCTTTCACTAAGGAACTATGATGCAGATGCAGCAGGAAAACTTTAACATATGGGTGGGTGGGTGGGTGGGACTGTTACGTATTAAGCTGCTGGCTTTAGCAAACAGAAGAAACCATAGATAAACCTAGTTGTATTCCTATCAGTCACACATGATCATTTCTCTCCTCTTATAGTAAACAGTTTTTCCTTTACATGTATTTCATTACTATCTTCATTACTGGCAGCACAATTAAAAAATAGGGTTAGATTTCTAAAAAGTTCTAAAAAAGATTAGAAGCCTAGAACTTTTTCAAAAGTTCTAGACTAGAACTAGAACCCAGAACTTCAGAGGGTTCTGACAACCCTACAAAGAAGCTGAGCTGGCTGACTCAGGAGATAAATGGGAGGGGTGTGGGCCACGAGAAAAGCATTCCGGAGGCTTGATCACTTGATCTGGTTTTCCTCCTGGGGATGGAGATCTTTAACTTGGTGGTGGAACCAGTCACATGGCCAAATCACCACACCATAATGTTTAATCTCCAGGCGCCCCCTTATAGGCCTGCCCCTGTGGAGATGATCAGATACCACCCTTTGAGGGATGTGACCCCAGATGGCCTATCGGCGGTGTTGGGCCTATTGGGATTCTTAGGGGTAGGTGAGGATCCAGACAGTCTGGTTCAAGCCTATAATAAGGCTGTTACTGAAGCTCTGGATTCTGTCACCCCACTCTGTGTTCATCCTCTCTCTCTCTCTCTGTGCCCCTGGTCCCTCTGGTTTGATGGGTCCATAAGGGAGTTGAGATGAGCTGGACAAAGCTTAGAGTAATGCTGGCGGAAATCAGCTCTTGAAGCTGACCACCTTAGATTGATGGATAATTATCAAATCTATCAATCAGCAATCACTCGTAAGAGGGCAGAGTTCCTGTCTGGAGAGATTACTGCTGCTCAGAACAGACCGGCTTAGCTCTTCCGAACTGTGGGCAGGCTGTGCAACCCATCCTGCCTGCAGGTCCAAAGTGTGTTTTCACAAGCTAAGTGTAAGGAGTTTGCTCGATTCTTTGCGGATAAGGTGGTCAACATCAGGGCCAAGATCAGTCCAGCACTCTCTAGGGGGGTTGACGGTGGTCAGTGCTTGTTCCCATCCACTCGGTTCTCTTGGACATCTTTTGACCAACCGGAGATTGTTGATGATGTGCAGATTGTCCAGCATTTGTGGCTGACATGCTGTAGTTTGGATTCGGACCCAACACGCCTGTTATTGGGGTGTATGGAATCTTTCAGCCCGGTCCTTGCAAAGATTGTGTGGTGCTCCTTAGAGCTGGGTGAGTTTCCTAGCTCCCTGAAGAAGGTGGTGGTGACACCACTCCTTAAGAAAGCTGTTCTGGACCCAAACTGCTTTGCTAACTACAGGCCTATCTCTAACCTTCCTTTTGTTGGGAAGGTGATTGAGAAAGTGGTTGTGCTGCAACTGGAGAACCATCTTACCATCCGCGACATCTGTGATCCTCTCCAGTCTGGTTTCTGGAAGAGACATAGTATCAAGACCGCTCTGGTTCGGGTGCTCAATGATCTTCTGATAGCAAGAGACCAGAAGCGCTGCTCCATCTTGGTGCTTCTTGATCTCTCTTCAGCATTTGACACTGTGGACCATGGGGTGCTGCTTCGAGCCCCTGAGGGTCATCTGTGGTCTGGCTGGTCCAGTCCTCAGTTGGTTTAAATCTTTCCTCTCCAGCAGATCTCAGAGGGTGGTGTCATTTTATTTTTTCTCTAGCCCATTTTCTCTGACGTGTGGGGTCACTCAGTGCTCAGTGCTGTCTCTTAAGTTGTTCACAGTGTACATGCTGCCCCTCTGAGACACTGTAAGACGATATGGGCTGAGGTTTCACTGCTATGAAGATGATACCCAGCTCTATCCATCTTTTGTACCTGACCAGGATAGTGTGGTCTCAGTCTTTAACAGTTTTATAATGAAAATCCATGACTGGATGAAATCCAGCTGGCTGAAATTGAATTCTGAGAAGACTGAGGTGTTGGTGGTGGATCCAGACCACCAGATAGAGAGATTGGTAGCAGGGTTTCCTTCAGGTCTTTGGCCCAGCTGCCCTACTCTGAACAGGTGAATGACCTGGGGGCGTTTTTTGATGACGGGCTGACACTGTGCTCACTGGTGTCGGCAGCCATCAAGTCGTCCTTTTACCATCTTAGGAACATCGCCAGGAACAGGCACCTTGTTCCATCTGGTGACCTGCCTACACTGATCCATGCCTTTGTGACCTCGCGCTTAGACTACTGCAACTCTCTGTACCTAGGGCTGCCAGGCATTGATATCCATCGCTTGCAGTTGGTGCAGAATGTTGCGTCACGGTTTTTGATGGGGACTCCTCGTTCAAGTCACATCACTCCCATGCTGCGCAAACTGTACTGGCTGTCCATATAGTGGTGGATCACCTTCAAGGTTGGACTTCTGACCTATAAGGCCCTGCATGAACTGGGTCTGAACTATCTGCAAGAGCTCCTGACTCCCTACAGCCCCGGCCACCCTCTCCACTCAACTGACGAGGGGTTGTTAGAGGTTCCCAGGGTTCATCTGAAAAAGTCTGGGGCCCAGGCTTTTATGCATGGTGCCCCTACCCTGTGGAACTCTCTACCTCATCAGATTCGAGAGTTCAGGACCATGGAGAGCTTCAAGGCAGCCTTAAAAACCCATTTATTTAAGCAACCTTTTAATGACTATTTTATCTGATGTATTTTCACTCTGTATTACCATTCTTTTAATTGTTTATTCTGTCTTTTATATGTATTTTAATTATGTAAAGTGCTTTGGTTTTAGAATTGCACTATAAAAATAAAATATTATTATTATTAGGAAATTGGGAGGGCAAGGGGACAAAGACAGTTATACAAAGAAGTCCAGGGTGCTTACCAGGCTAGTCAGAGTGGCCAAGGCTTTCAGGGAGTTGAGACTGGCACAAGGAATCAAGAATGGGGAAAAGGACTTCTTCGGATACATTGGCAAGAGAAGAAGAAACAAAGATCATATTGTGAAGATTAAGAAATATGGAGGGGCGTGGAGAAGGGGGAGGACCAGGCAGAGGCACTGAATGATTATTTCTGCTCTGTGTTCATGAAGGAAAGAGGAGGGCAAGTACCCAATGGAAACGGTGGAGTGGGAAGGGGGGCAGGGAAACTGATATCAGAATTACAGAGGACAGGGTGCTAGAGGGACTAAGAGCACTGAGGGTGGACAAGGCGCCAGGGCCAGATGGCATTCATCCTAGGGTATTTAGGGAGCTTGTAGAGATCCTGGCAGGACCACTGGCAGACCTGTTCAGTACATCACTGGACACAGGATGCATGCCACAGGACTGGAGGATATGGTGCCCATTCATAAAAGTAGCCCAAAGGATGATCCAGGCAACTACAGACCAGTAAGTCTCACTTCAGTTGTGGGGAAACCAATGGAGTCAATCCTAAAAGAGAGGCTGGTGACCTTTCTGGAAGACAATGGGATCCAAGATGGCCATCAGCATGGTTTTGTATCAGGCAGATTCTGCCAGACAAACCTAGTTGAGTTCTATGACTGGGTTACCAGGGAACTGGACTGGGGCCATGCAGTGGTCATCCTATATTTGGACTTTAGCAAGGCCTTTGACTCAGTGCTGCATGGGAGGCTGGGGAGAAACTGGAATACATTGGGGTGGGGACAAAAATAGTCAACTGGATCACAACTGGCTGAGAGGTATGCAGCAAAGGGTGGTGGTGGGGGGACTCTCATCACCAAGGGATGTTATGAGTGGGTGCCCCAGGTTTCAGTACTGAGACCGGTGCTGTTCAGGATATTCATAGTTGATATCTCACTCGTGATCCAGAGTAGGATCAGTTTGTTCACAGATGATACTAAGATTGGTGCAGTAGTAGATGATATAGAGGGGTGGAGGGGGCCTCAGGAAGACCTGACCAAACTATAGGAATGGTCAGAGACATGGCATTTGGGGTTCAAAGCCAAGAAGTACAAGGTACTGCACTTCGGAGCAAGGAACCAGGGGAGGAAATATCAGTTGGGAGGGGTACAGTTGGATAGTACAGTGGAGGAAAAGGATCTAGAGGTACTAATAATGGGGAGTATGAATCGCTCAGCTCAGTGCAGGAAGGTGGCTGCAAAGGCAAACAAGATGCTGGGGTGTATAGCGAGGGGAATTTCCTCCAGGCACAGAGAAGTGATCCTACCCCTGTACAGGTCACTGGTCAGGCCACACCTGGAATATTGTGTGCAGTACTGGCGGTCATTCCTGAAGAGGGACATCAGATTGCTGGAGGGAGTGCAGCATAGTGCAACGAAGATGATACAGAGACTTGAGGGAAACTCCTATAAGAAGAGGCTGGAAGAGCTGCAAATTTATTCCCTGGAAGAGAGGAGGGATAGGGGGATATGACTGAAACCTTTAAGTATTTAAAGGGTATTAACAGGATTAATACAGAAGGGATTCTTCAGCTCAGAAGGGGGAGGGACACGAGAGGTCATCAGCTGAGACTAGAGGGGGAGAGAGATTCAGGAGGGAAATCAGGAGACACTTTTTCACAGAAAGGGTGGTAGATAAGTGGAACACTCTGCCCGAGGAGGTGGTATTGTGTAGAACAGTGGGAGGATTTAAGAGAAGGTGGGGTTGGTTATTAGGAGGGGAGGGTGGGGCAGCTAAAAGTTGAGGGGTTAGCTGCACAATCGAGCAGACTCAATAGACCATGAGGTCTGTTTCTGCTGGCATTTTGTATGCTCGTTTGTATGATCCACACTATTCTCTCACTGTATCTTATGCTGTTTGAGCCAGTTTCTGGCTCAGGCCTTGCCTGAAAAAGGTCTTCAGATCAGTGCACCAGCCCAGTTCCAAATGAATAAATAAACTACATGGCTTTAGAAAAAGTCACATACTGTATATCAGCATTCTTATTTCTAGTTCCTTCTTTGAAAATTAGTTCAGTCAGTTCTCCTACTTGACAACCCAATCTGCCAACAGGGAAAAGGTAGAGTTTAATCAACCAAGGGCCATGAAATCCAGATCATCTATAAGACAAATGTACCCAAGACTGAAAATGCTTGGTGTATACCTGAGCCATAATACCCCCTTTGGGGGGAAAAAGTGTACACACAAAGTGGCATCCTTTAGCAGGCTCCATCCAGATTCACTACACCAAACATGTAACACTTTCCAAACAGAAACTGAAAGCTCCATTTGAGCACAGGAGTCGATCAAATAGGTAGCACTGATTTATAAGTGCTTATGTTTGAATTAAACTCAGAGTCATTAGTTGTTTCATCCCTTTGTCAGATCTGGGGCATGGGTCAACAGATTTTCTAACAAATAAAAATAGTTTAGACAAGACTTTTGAACAGAGCCAGCTCAGTAAATGTAGCAATCTCAATAGAGTGCAATTAAAGTTCAAACTCCATACTAGAGCTATTGACAACTCAAAGAAAACTGAAAAACACAATAGTTAGGTACAATTCATGTTGCATTCCATATGAATTCTATAGACTTATCTTCCCCATTGCATATTAGGGAGGACATTGTTATGAATACATGGTCTTTATCCTAGAAAGTTCAACTGCCTCCATAGCTTACTCCCTACTTCAAGTTATAGTGCTTCATTGTGGCATCACAATCTGCTCTCATGGGAGTAACTGTGATGTCACAAAGTAGTGCATTATGACCTCAGGTAGGGAAAAAGCAATAGTAATAGATGAACTCTTCAGAAGCAAATCTAACCCCTAGGTGGTGCTATCCCAAGGGCTACTACCCCTTCCTGCTTGGCCAGTAGCAGGTTAAGGGGCCTGAGTTCTGAAATGGGTGCCTCCACCTGGAGGTCAGGGTTGGTAGTGGCCAAGCTAACCTGGGCACAGCTCTCCAGGACACTGTAACCCCCCTATTTCCTTATTGTGGCCGAAACAATACACAATAATCACTTTCACAATACCCTTGATACACCACACAAGTACCAACACTGTTTGCACTTACCACCAGGGCTTTCCTCTGGCTAGGCCCTGGGGACCCTCAGTAAAACAAGGTTATACACAGCAAATAACAGCAGTACAGTACTCTTGCACAAACTGGAACCACAGTCAGGGTAAATGTAAAAAAAAGTTAGATCTGATTTATTTAAGGGACTTGAACAAGGGAGGGGAGTAATCAGGTTAATTTGCTTAAAGGTTGTATCAATCAAACAGTTATGCATACACTTCCGGGTCCAAAACAGTCACACACTCTGGATACCCAGATGAAGAATGGTGGGCTAGCCAGGAATGTTGCAGCTGGTTGGGGCCCTGTGTTGGAAGAAAACAACATGCACAACACACACTATTTGTAATCCGGAGACAGAGGGCTCAGTTCATGAAAAGAAAACAAGAAGACAATCAGATGACATACTTTTAGATTAGGCTGTTGTTGCAGGGAGCTACCCTGATGATTACTCATAATACTCAAGACTAGACACAGGCTGGATGAAAATCGAGACAACAGGTGGTTATCTGGAGTGCCAGGAGAAGCATGGCCCACACGAATTGCCGAGGTGTCATTCCTGTTCAAGCGTGGAGCAACGGGCTGATCCCCAGGCAGGTCTCTCGTCGATGGCTTTCTCTGTGTAGCGGGTAGTCTGGTCGGGCCAGTGTGGCAAGTCCCCGGCCAAATGGAGACAAATTCAGATACAGTCTGTTTTGGGCTGGATACAGCTTCCAGAGAGCAGAACACAGTTCACACAGTGGGGAACCAAATCACGACCCACTAACAACTCACAGCACATTTATATGTAAAGGATTCTATGGTACCAGCAAGCAGAACATAGTTCACACAGTGGGAACCAAATCACGACCCACTTTCTATACACAGTGCATTTACATGTAAGGAAATTCTACTGTACCAGGCAAACCGCTCTCTGGGCATGATCGCAAAGTCTCTGCACAAACCGGGGATTCAAAAGCAGCTGGAAATCCTGACAGGCCGATCGCATTCAGCAAAATCTTTGGTCTTCTTCAAGTATGAGCCTGGTAAAAAATCAGTGGCTTACTTCGTTCAAACAAACTTGGATTTAGTCTGAAATAATTCTCTTCTCTCCCTCTCAGGGGCAGCAGGCAGACATGCAGCCACTACTCAGGCCTTTCCACAGTTTTCCCACACAAAACTACTCACACGGCTGCTTGACTGTCTCAAGATGTTGCTTCTTCAGCTCCCAACTTAGATCTGACTCAACTGCCAGCAAGCCTGGGACTTTCCCCAGAGTCCAAAAGGTTTGGTTGGCTGATCTGTCTGTCAGTCACAACAAAGGCTCCCCCTTCAGGTGCAAAAAGGTGCCAAAAGCCCAAATCTACAATTCCTACAGATTTTCACTCCAGACAGCTCCTGTAGTCCGGCTCCATTTTAGGTCCCACCAGTACTGATTGCTCCAATTTGGCAGTCCAGGACCAAGATAGCGGAGATAAACAAAACAGTCCTTGCTGCAAAGAAGGCAGGTTAGACAAACTACATTATCATTATCACTCTAAATGATGTCAGCAAATAGTTACATCTTTCAACAGCTGCCTCTCAGATTACTTATGACTGAAATCCAGGCAGCTCTTAAAGAGACAGTGCACAGAGCCTAATAGGCACTCTGGCAATCACATATAAACTGTTAAAACGCAGGACACCAGCCTGGCAGTGAGCATTTAGTCAAGGTCAAGGAATTCAGGAACCCCCATTTCTAGGGGGGTTATACCCTTCCCTGCCTGGAGAAAACTTGGTGTCCGCATCAAGCCTGTACCATCACCATATTGCAAATGCAAACTATACAAGACATTTATACCATTAGCATGTTATGCAAGCGACATCTGATGTATCAGTCAACTTAAACTTATACATTTACTATACATATTCTCTACACTTCACAATACTATATTACGTCTGACAACACATCATGCATATTTCACACAGGTAATTTATACATTACTATGCAGAATCATGTAATAACTTCTTGTACATTGAACAATGTAAGAAGGGGCCCTTCCCTATCAGCTAACTTGGGGCTAGATGGGGCAGGGGCACCATAACTAGAAGGCAGAATAATCAATCTGGAATTGGCACTTAGGCTTAGTTTAAGCAGTGAGCTCTGAGAAACATAAACCCCTTTGTGGACCACATTGACAGGCAAATCCACTGGCCTCCCGTGAGAATCATAACTGAAGCATACTACTGGTTTGACAGCTCAGCCAGTCTTTCTGAGGCGCACAACTACAGTCTCTGTACTCTCAGCACAGGTCTGGGGACTCTCGTCACTTGTGAAGGGTGCCTCTGCCTGGATGGTAACGTCCAAACTTGGGGCACTGTCAGCTGCTTGCTCTGCAGGCTTTGTTTCTACAACACCTGACTCATTTTGCGAAGCCTCAGGCACAATCAAACTTTGAGGCACTAAAGGGGGGTTTGTCAGCACTCTCATTGTGTTCTTCAAATTCTGGTATATCACCAGAAAGACTCAGTCCATCAGTCCCTCCCTTAGGCAAATTATACAGTTCCACAATACAGAGACTCGGCATCTTCAGATGTGATACTTTGCACTCCACTTTCAGGGAGCATTGGCTCCAAGGACAAAGCAGGGGGGTTAGGCAGTCCAGAAGGCCCAGCTTCATTCTCACAATTAATCAAGGGGTTACCTCGAAACAGCTGACTCAGTTCATAAGAGGGGTAATAGGCATAGTCGCACTCATTTTCATCAGAAGTCGACTGACACTCACTATCATTCTGGGCCTGCTGTGGAGGAAACCATAAATCTGTGGTCACTGGGGTAGGTTGACTCTGTCTCTTTCTTGCAGCAGCACAAGTCACCGGTCCAGGGGGCTCAATTTCTGGGGTTTCAGCCTCAATCATGACTTGGCCGATAGGTAGCAAGTGGTTATGGTGCATGGTCTTGACAACTTTGGAGTTGTTCTCTGGGCATACCTTGTACACAGGTAAATCATCCAACTTTCCAACTACTACATGGGGAAGATGGTGCCACCAATCAGCAATTTTGTGTTTACCATGCAGTCCCAAATTGCATAACAACACAAGGTCTCCAGGTTGAAGCTTTTGAGCCTTTACTTTTTTATCATGCCTCTCTGTTGGCTAGATTTCTCTAGGCAGCCATTGTCTGGGCCAGTTGATAGGCATGGTTCAATTGAGCTTTCAGTTTTTATACATATTGCAAGTAGTTTTCAGCTCAGACCCCATCTGGAGAGACCCCAAAACAGACATCAACTGGCAGCCGTGCCTCTCTTTCAAACATGAGGCAGTAGGGGGAGAACCCAGTAGCATCATTTTTCATGCAATTGTATGCGTGTACCAAGGTGCTAATCTGCTGGCTCCATTTATGCATGTCTTTTGGGTGGATGGTGCCCAGCATGTCTAGAAGGGTGTGGCTAAAATGTTCTCATTGAGGGTCTCCCTGCGGGTGATAGGGGGTGGTTCTTGACTTTCGTACCCCCCATAGAAAGAGCATTTCTTTGATTAGTCGACTCTCAAAGTCTCTGCCCTGGTCAGAGTGGATCCACTGGGGGGCACCATAGTGGACAAAGACATTTTCCACTAGTACCTTGGCCACAGTAGACGCCTTTTGATTTTTGGTGGGAAAAGCTTGTGCATACCGTGTGAAATGATCCATAACCATTAACACATTGCCAATGTTCTGCTGATCAGGTTCTAAACATGAGAAATATATGCAGACTAGTTCCATGGGGGTGCTGGTAGTAATATTAACAAGGGGGGCAGCCCTCTGAGGCAGGGCTTTTCTTTGCAGGCAGCGACTACAAGTCTTTACATGGTGCTCAACATCGGCCCCCATTTTGGGCCAGTAGAAGTGAAATCGTCCCAGGTCAAGGGTTCTGTCAATAACGTGGTGCCCCATGTAATTGTGGAGGGACTTCAGTACCAAATCTTTAAAGGCCGTGGGCAGGACCAATTGTTGCTTGTCTACTTTGCCAGTACAATCTACTGTCTCTCTATACAACAACTGATTCAGCAACTTCAATCTGGGGCCTTCTTTAAACAATAAAGCAGTTCGCAAGTCAGTGGAACGTAACTTAGACACATCTTTACCCGCACGCAAGGCATAAAGTGCTGGCTGAATCATAGGATATTGGGATTGAGTCCACTGAACGCTGTCATTGTCAAACTGAGGTAGTGCACTATCTAGAGCAGAGAAATGGCAATAAGCAGCTAGTATGCAGGTGTCAGAAGGGCCCAAGCAATCTACCAAACAGTCCACTGTGTCTGCAGATATCTGTTCATCTCTATCAAACTTTTAGCACAATGCTCAAATGTCAGGTTCAGACAGCCTGACCAATCATTCTTGGAAGTGGGCCTTCGTGATGGGGTGTCAGTATCAATATGGTTCAGGCCCGGTCTGTATTCAACAGCATAATCATAGGTTGATATTGCAGAAAGCCACCAGTGCCCAGTGGCATCTAACTTAGCTGAAGTCTGTACATAGATCAACGGGTTATTGTCAGTCTTCACCAATATCTTTGCCCCATAGAGGTATTCATGAAACTGGTCAACAATGGCCCATTTTAGCGCAAGGAACTCCAACATATGCCCAGGGTAGTTTCATTCAGACGGGGTCAAGCTCCTACTGGTGAAAGCTACCGGTCTGAGGCCATCCTTATGGTCTTGATAGAGCACCACTCCTAGACCCTGCAGACTAGCATCTGTATGCAGTACATAGGGTTTGGTGGGGTCAGCATAGGCGAGGATGGAGGTATGGCTGAGCTGGCATATGATCTCACGGAAGGCTGTTTCACAGTCGGGCGTCCAGTGGGGCCCGAAGAGTTCACTTGGGTGGAAGTATACTTTTTCTGGTTCTTTAACAGCTCCTTTTTTGTATTTATGATTGGTAGGAGGATAACCCTGGGTAAGGTTCAAGAGTGGGTGAATCACCTTGAAATAGTCTTTTATGAACCTGCGGTAGTAGCCACAGAACCCCAGGCAACGTTGTAGTTCTTTCAGATTATGGGGCTGGAGCCAAGTATTCAGTGCTTCAACCTTACTGGGATCAGTCTCTATCCCTTTTGTGAATGCTATGTGCCCCACATACTTCACGGAGGTTTGGAAAAACTGGCACTTGTCAATGAACAACTTGAGGCCAAAGTCTTCCAGTCGGTCTAGGACTTTAAACAGTCTGTTCTCATGCTCCTCTAAGGTGCTTCCAAACACAATGACATCATCCAAGTACACCAGGCATTCCAGCAAATTCATATTTCCCACCGTACATTCCATCAGTCACTGAAAGGTGGCCGGGGCACCTGATATCCCCCTGTGGCATCCTCAGAAACTCGTAGAACCCCAATGGACAGATGAAGGCTGTTTTCTCATGGTCTTCCAGGGCCATTGGGATCTGGCAGTATTCCCTGCGAAGATCCAACAACGAGAACCATTTGCTCCCATTCAAGCAGTCCAGGGCATCTTCTATATATGAGGCATAGTGTATTGGTCTTGGATGGTCCACTGGTTCAGGGTTCAATAATCAGCACACATCCTCACAGACCCATTCTTCTTATGCACAACCACAATGGGAGAGGCATATGGGCTCCTGGATTCTTGTGTCACACCAGCAGTGAACATTTCCTGCAGGTGTCTTCTCACATCATCTATGTCTGCTGGGACTAGGCGTCGGTACCTCTCTCGAAATGGCCATTAATCGTGCAGGCGTATGTGATGCCCTGCACCCTGGACTCATCTCACATCCCATTCCTTCAGCGAAAACACTTGATCTGTCTGGGCAAGTCTCTTGCTAATTCTAGCCTTCCATTCAGTTGGCAACGGGGAGTCGTCAAAGTCAAACAAGTCTAGGGTCACTCTCTCTCCTTCTCACCAGGGTGCTTGTTACTGGGCAATACTGCAGTGTCTGTGCAGTGTACTGTAGCTAGGGTGCACCCTCTGTTCACCCGGATCTCCCGATCTGACACATTGTAAATCTGTACCATCACTCGTCGTGCATAGGCATGGGTACAAGCAGGCAAGATGCTGGGCTTGACCAATAATCCTTCTGGCAATTTTCCATTGCCTGGTGCGTACAACATCAGTATTTTGTTGTTGACATCTTTCCGGAGGTGGACCTCCCCATGAATGGTACACTGGACGTTAGGGGCCAGTACCATTGAATCAGGATCCTTCTTCCATATGATCCCCACTGGTTCATCCTGGTCAATTTCCTTGGGTTTCTGTTGCAAATCATAGGCCCTCTTGATCAAAGACAGAATTCTCAGGACCCTCCCAGTCCATCGCCCTTGTTTCTCATGACAGAGTTGCGCCAGTCTCCCAAACATATTGGCGTTTTTCCCAATTAACAGGGGACCCATCATACAGTCTGGTGGGGGGACACACTAGGGCCAATGTCTCTACTCACTTCTCTACACCAGCTACAGTTGCAGGAAAAGACAACCAGTGGCAGACATACCCTAGGTAGGGATAAGGCTTGTCACTCAGGCCCCACATATGTAGGCCTTCCAGGGATTGCAAAGGCACATCAGATAAGTGTTTGTCATATTAGTCCTGGAATACAATGATCATTTGTGACCCACTGTCAAGCACAGCTCAAGTATGAATACCATTCACAGTCACCGTAGTCTCCATTGAGGTGCCCACTGTTTTGGACCAGTCTGGAGAGGCAGTAGCAGAGGCCTGGACAGATGATTTAGCCACAAAGAAATTTGAGTTAGGGTTTCTCGAACCCTCACTGAGGTCATTTCGGGCACCCCTTGGCCATTGATTTGCTTTTCAGAGCTCCCCTTGGAGTCAGTTTACTACTCTTTCTAAGTTCTTCTGAGACTGGCATTCTCTTTTCATATGGCCATCCTTTCCACAGTTGTGACAAATGATAGACTCCTGGGTCATCCTAGGAGAGAACATCATGTGAGGAACTGAAGCAGTAGTAAGAGATTGGGATCTAGTATCTGCTTGCAGTGATGAGAGTGGTGCAACATGTCTTAACAGTTCCTTTAGAGTGGCAGTCAATCCAGTGATCTCAGCCTTGCAGCCACCCTCAGTTGCAGATCCCCGAGGGTGCACCTCCACCCCCATGGCAGTCACATCCTGAAAGGGACCAGAATCTTTTTCCATGGGGGAAACCCTTGAAGAGGCACCCATCTTCAACTCTCTGACTTCCTTTAGTAGCTCATCTTTCCAATGCTGGGCCCAGGGCAGGAAGTCCTTTGCATTCTCAGAGTGCTCGTTAAGTGCTGACTTTTGCCCCTGAGCCTCACTTGACTGATCACTCTCGGTCACTTGCGCAGCAGCAGCAGATATGGGTGTAATTCCCCCACAGGTCACCTTTGCTCAATCCCCTGAATTTCTTTCATTAGCTCATCATAGGAGGGGGGCGATTCCAGTTGGGTGGCAAGGTGCAACTGAAGCAGTAACAATTCTGAAAACAGAGCAGACTTAAGGACTCGGTCCAACCTAGTCTGATCTAATTCATTTGATGGCAAACTACCCTTTCTGAGGCACTCAGAGGTGAACATACCCTAGGTAGGAATAAGACTTGCCGCTCAGGCCCCACATGTGTAGGCCTTCCAGGGATTGCAAAGGCACATCAGATAAGTGTTTGTCATACCAGTCCTGGAATACAATGATCACTAGCGACCCACTGTCAAGCAGAGCCCGAGTATGAATACCATTCACAGTCACCGTAGTCTCCATTGAGGTGCTCACTATTTTGGACCAGTCTGGAGAGGCCAGGGAACTAGCCGCCTGGGCACCTCTTTCCAGCCCAAAATTGAGCTCCACGAAGCTGGACTTGGAACTGCCCCTGACCAGGCTTCTCTCTGCCCACCACCGGCATGGCCGCAGCCATGGAACCAGCCACCTGGGCACCTCTTTCCAGCCCAACCTTGAGCTCCATGAAGCCAGACTCGGAACTGACCCTGACCGGGCTTCTCTCTGCCCACCACCGGCGCAGCCTCGGCCATGGAACCAGCCACCTGGGTGCCTGTCTCCAGCTTGACTTTGAGCTCCTCAAAGCCGGGTAAGGACTACAGACCAACCGGGGAAGCAGCGGATTGCCGCCATTAGACAATCTCCCTCAGTGGTCGGAATTTTACGCCCACCCCCCTCCTCAACCTTAGTTAAATAGACCTTAGCCACACCCACCCCTCTATTAGTCCCTCCCCTGCTAGCTCCTCACTGGTTTCAGCTCTAGGCCCTCCCCACCCTGACCTTCACTTGTACCACCCCTGATTGCTGCCTACTTAGGCCTTTCCTTTTCTAATTTTTTGTTCTTCTATAGTGTTCACTTCCTGCCCACCATGCTCTCCCTCCACTCTACTGCCACCCTCCTCCTCTCCCTCTTCACCCTCCTCCCGCTTCTCTGCCCTCCCAGTACCTGCTTCCCCTCCGCCCCTCAAACCTTCCAACTGTGCTGGATTATCGCTACCTTGGCACCTCTACAGGGATCTCTAGCCTGGACCACAGGTGGCAGACTCCAACAAACAAATTGCCACTTGCAGTCTGGTCGCCAACACTGGTGTACCTTGGTACCCCATGTTGAACTACAGCTTCCACACCATGGCATGCCCCCGTCACAGAAAAAAGCATAAACTCTCACTGAGGAAACTACGTCTCTGCACCCTGAAGCTTCTGCTGCTGATCCTACTGATATCGGGAAATGTCAACCCGAACCCTGGCCTGGATGCCAGCGAGAGCTCACCAAACACAGTTCGTCCGGCGCTCTTTCTATCATGTGCCTAAATATCTGCAGCCTACTCCAGAAGATCGACTCCCTGCAAGCCTTTGCTAGCCAACATAATCCGGACATATTGGCAGTTACTGAAACCTGGCTCACTCCCCTGGTTCCCGACCAGGCAATTGCTATCTCAGGATACAATGTTTTTAGGCTCGATCGCAAGTCTAAAAGAGGGGGAGGTCGTGCCATGTACGTGAAAGACACTATACTGAGCCACCGAACTGAACCAGCCAATGCGACCTGCCCTGCACAGATTCTCCCTGTAAGGATCCTACTAGGGACCCATAACAAAGCACTCACAGTCATTACGGTTTATGTTCCTCCAAAGGAGCAGGTCTCAGGCATAAACGCCGTTCTGGACATTGTCAGATCACAACCCCCTGACACTGAAACCATTCTGCTGGGAGACTTCAACATCAACTGGCTCTCGGCTGAGGTGGATCCTTTTAAAGACTCTGTCATATCGGCCAAATGGACACCCCGACTAGAATGAACTATAAAACAGGGACCAGCACCCTGTTTGACTAGATTCTTACTAGCCAACCCTCAAGGATCTAAAACTCTGCCGTCCTTCCTGATTCGCTCAGTGATCACTCTCCCATCAGCTGTACCTGGTCAAACAAATTCCACAACCCCCACCCCCAGTATCATCTACAACAGAGTCCTCCCCCGTGGCCAGTTAACCCACCTCTTCCAACAAGACTGGACTCCTATCTTCCAGGTGTCCAATACAAACCTGGCCCTAGATCACTTCATCCACATCTTCAATAAAGCCTGTAACCTATTTGCACTCCTGAAGAAGTGCAAAATTAAAACCCTCTGCAACCCATGGATAACCGGGGACCTCCTTAAAAAGCTAAAGTCCAGGGACGGCCTCTGGGAACTGGTAAGATCCACCAGGAGATAAGGAGACATCCAAAATTATAAACATGCATGCAACGATTGTACGAAAACCATCCGGTCCCAGAAGTCTGACTACTATAAGAAAGTACTCACCAAATCCAGGAGTAATGGGAGGGACTTTTGGAACAACCTAAATGAACTATCTGGGAAGAAACCTAAATCTGCACCAGCCATGCTAAAGGTAAATGGGAATACCACACTCGACCCTAAAACCATCGCTGATACTTTCAACAACGCTTTCACTGATCTTAGCAGTGTCCTTCCCCCAAACTTCTTTAATGATGATGACGCTCCTTAAACCCCCAACTACTCTCCCTTCTACTTTAGAGCAGTCCACTAGAATGATGTTTGTAAGTACATCACCAAATCCAGAGCCAGCAGACACATTTGACCTAAAGCTCCTGGCCCTCACCCTTGAAGAGGTGCTAGGGCCCCTTACCAAGATTTTCAACCTATCCCTCTCACTCAACCTATTCCCAGAAATATGGAAGTCAGCCACTGTCACCCCAATCCACAAAAGTGGTGACAAGGCTGACCATGGGAACTACCGTCCGATCTCAATCCTGCCACCCCTCTCAAAGGCCCTTGAGCACATTGTAACGGACTAGCTTACTGAATACCTGGACATGCACAACATCCTCTGCCGGCAACAACACGGTTTCTGGAAAGGCCATAGCACAGCCTCCACATTATATGAAGTCACTGGGGCTATCCACAGCTCCCTGGACAAAGGTCATCTCACTGGCACAATTTTTATTGACCTAACCAAGACTTTCGATACTGTCCACCACTGCTTTCTTCTTGCCCAGCTTCAAAAAGCTGGGATCTCCCCCAATCCTATCCCTTGGTTCAATAGCTACCTTGCTAATAGGACACAATGTGTAAAAACTGCGAATGTGCTCTCTGATGCCAAACCTATCTGCGCCGGTGTCCCTCAGGGATCCATCCTGGGACTACTCCTCTTCAGTCTGTTCCTAAATACACTACCTACCTCATGCTCCCAACAGATCATACTCTATGCCAATGATGCGGTAATTCTAGCCTCACACCAGGACCCAAAGCAGCTACAAAGCAACCTCCAACATTGCTTCTATACTGTTGAAAACTGGTTCACTCAACACAAACTGATCCTCAACCAGAAAAAAACTAAGACCGTGATTTTCAGCAGCGCCCATAACAAACATAAACTCCATCACCTCTCCATGTCGACCAGCAAGGCAGCCTGCTAGAACAAGTCCAAACTTTTAAATACCTTGGGATCACCCTTGACCCATACCTCTCCTACACTGACCACATCAGCAATGTTGCCAGAGCTGCAAACTCCAGATTAGGCCTGCTGTTCCGCCTCAGGAGACAACTTCCCACTGCAGCCCTAGCTGCTGCCATCCAGAGCACCATCATCACCACCATTGACTATGGCCTCATCATCTATGGCTCAGCCATGGTTACAGTGCTCAAATGGGTAACAACCTCCCTCAACAAGGCTATTCGGCTAAATCACCGGCCCTCAACGTTATACACACACTTGCGACCTCTACTCCCAAACCAACTGGCTGCAACTTGACAAGCGTATTAAATATCAAACCTGCACTATGGCTATGAAAATTCAGATGGGCTTCGCCCCACCCGGTGTTGCCACCTTCCTACAACCTAAGATAAGCAGCCAGAACACCCGAGGAACCAAACCGCAGTAGTTCCAAATCTCCTACTGCCGCACAACCCAATGTCAAAGAGCATTTGCCTACTGGGCTGCCTACTGGCTAAATGGACTCTCAAGTGATATCACCACCACCCCCACTCTGGGTGCCTTCAAAATCAGGCTCCGCCATTCTCTTATTGCCGCCTGTGACTGTAATGTCTAGCCTCGAATATACCACTGGGTGCCCCCCCCCAGTCTATTGAATCAGTTCACCCCTCCGTGGCTCCACTGCTCTGCCTACAACCACCAGAGCCTCAGCCTCCTAGCACTTTGTGACACCAACCATGCCCAATGTCTGCACTTTACTTTTTTGTTTCTCTGACAAAGCCCTCTGGGCTGCTTTCCCCCTCCCTCTGTCTCCACCGCCACCCCTCCTTTTCCTCCCTCTGCCTCTCCCCTCTCCCTTGCTGTCCCCCCTCCCCTTTTTCTCCTCTTTCCATCTCTCTTCTTTTTCAACTCATTCCTCATTCCATTTTTGAATATTTGCCACAATTTTATGTTCCTCGTCTGCAATATGTTTGTACAACAATTAATTGTATTGCCAGTGACGTTTCTGTCTAATCTATACCAAATGATGCAGAACCTTTGTAAAAGAGCCCTGGCTTAAAGGTATTTGTAATCCTAGAACTCAATAAATAAAAATTAAAAATCTTGTAACAGCTTTTCATGCTGAGGTACATATACAGACAATGGCTCCCCTGGGTACTGCTGAGCGTTTCTTACTCTCCGCCACAGATCCTCATCTGAATCCGGGCTCACATACACATTCTCCAATGCATCAAGATAGTCCTCTGCAGTTGCTCTGGGGTTATTGGCTCACTTGGTATGGATGGTAGCCAGGGCAGGACCTCAGAGGCTCTCACTCAACCTCTTCCATTTTTTTGCTTCTGAGCATTGCCATTCAAGTACTAGAGGGGCAACATAGTCTATCCAGGTCTCCCAGTCATCCTCCCCAAGGGGGGTGGGGAGGTTGCCCGAGAAGATTCTCAGCCTTCGGTAGGAGTCGTGACTAATGGCAGGTACAGATATAAGGACCAGCATTGGCATGGGCACAGAAGGTGGGGTAGTAAAAGGTGCTGGAATGGGAGGGGTTGTTGGGGAAGGAACACCCCCAGGTGACAGGAATAGTTTCTTATAGTCCTCTATGGTTTTCCCTTCCTCCAGCAACAACTTGGCAAATTTCTCCTCAAAAGTCTCAGATAATGGTGGGAGTTCATCCTCCCTGGGGTCTTTACTGTCTTTTGTTATCACTCTCCAGGCAGCTGGAACCTCTTCTGGGGCAATAGTCTGTGGCACTTTAGAGCTGTCCATGAGGTCACTATACTCTACCAAGTCTATGTAAGTTCGGGCGATCAACTCAGCTTGTCGACCCAACAGCACAGGGTTTTTTAAACATTCAGCTTTGGAGAGTACTCCCTCTACAGTGTCCTTACTGGTACCCAGGGGAATATCCAGTATAAGCAAAGCATTTTGGGTGTCAATCTTCTGCACAGTACACCACCCCACCAACTGGTGTACAGCCATTTCTACTGGGGTAGCCATTAATCTTTAACAATAATTCATAATTTTGGGCCACTAGAAGGCACAAAATCCCAGCAGTCAGCCTCCAAAATGTACCTCCTAGGTGGCGCTATCCCAAGGGCTACTACCCCTGCCTGCTTGGCTAGTAGCAGGTTAAGGGGCCTGAGTTCTGAAACGGGCACCTCCAACCGGAGGTCAGGGTTGGTAGTGGCCATGCTAACCTGGGCACAGCCCTCCGGGACACTGTAACTCCCCTCTTTTCTTACTGGTACCTGGAACAATACACAATAATCACTTTCACAATACCCCTGATACACCACACAAGTACCCACACTGTTTGCACTTACCACCAGGGCTTTCCTCTGGCCCGACCCTAGGGACACCCTGTAAAACAAGGTTATACACAGCAAATAACAGCAGTACAGTTCTCTTGCACAAACTGGAACCACAGTCAGGGTAAATGCAAAAAAGAACTATTTATTTATTTTTATTTATTTAGTTTTGGTTGATCGGGTAAGTGCACTAGACAAATCCTGCCTATTTTCAGGCATGACCCGAGGTAGGGGGATACAGATGAATGGCAACTGACCTAGAACCAGATTATGCTGTTGGTGGTACTTTTAGTGAACGAGGGAAATTTGGCCAGGACACCGGGGAAATTCCCCTACTTTTTCGATAATAGTTTGATCTGGTTAATTTGCTTAAAGGCTATATCAATCAAACAGTTATGCATGCACTTCAGGGTCCATAAACAGTCACACACCCTGGGTACCTAGATGGAGAATGGTGGGCTAGCCAGGAACATTGCAGCTGGTTGGGGCCATGTGATGGAAGAAAACATGCACAACACACACTGTTTGTAATCCGGAGCCGGAGGACTCAGTTCATGAAAAGAAAACGACAATCAGATGACACACTTTTAGATTAGGCTGTTGTTGCAGGGAGCTACCCTGATGATTACTCATGATACCCAAGACTGGACACAGGTTGGACAAAAATCGAGACAGCAGGTGGTTAATCTGGAGTGCCAGGAGAAGCAGGGCCCACACGAATCACTGAGGCATCGTTCCTGTTCAAGAGTGGAGCAGGGGGCTGATCCCCAGGCAGGTCTCTCATCGATGGTTTTCTCTGTGCAGTGGGTAGTCTGGCTGGACCAGAGTGACAAGGCCCCAGCCAAATGGAGACAAATTCAGATACAGTCCATTTTGGGCTGGATACAGCTTCCGGAGAGCAGAACACAGTTCACTCAGTGGGGAACAAATCACGACCCACTAACAACTCACAGCACATTCACATGTAAAGGATTCTACGGTACCAGCAAGCAGAACACAGTTCACACAGTGGGGAACCAAATCACAACCCACTTTCAATTCACAGCACATTTACATGTACGGAAATTCTACTGTACCAGGCAAACCGCTCTCCGGTCACGATCGCAAAGTCTCTGCACAAACCGGGGATTCAAAGGCAGCTGGAAATCCTGACAGGCCAATCGTATTCAGCAATATCTTCGGTCTTCTTCAGGTATGAGCCTGGTAAAAATCAGTGGCTTACTTCGTTCTCACAAACTTGGATTTAGTCCGAAATAATTCTCTTCTCTCCCTCTCAGGGCAGCAGGCAGACATGCAGGCCACAACTCAGGCCTTTCCACAGTTCTCCTGCGCAAAACTGCTCAGACAGCTGCTTGACTGTCTCAAGATGTTGCTTGTTCAGCTCCCAACTTAGATCTAACTCAACTGTCAGCGAGCCTGGGACTTTCCCCAGAATCTAAAAGGTTTGGTTTGCTGATCTGTCTGTCAGTCACAACAAAGGCTCCTCCTTCGGGTGCAAAAAGGCACCAAAAGCCCAAAACTACAATTTCTACAGATTTTGACTCCAGACAGCTCCTGTAGTCTGGCTCCATTTTAGGTCCCACCAGTACTGATTGGTCCAATTCGGCAGTCCAGGACCAAGATAGTGGAGATAAACAAAACAGTCCTTGCTGCAAAGAAGGCTGGTTAGACAAACTACATTATCATTATCACTCTAAAGTATTTTCATCAAATAGTTACATCTTTCAACAGAGTTCCCTCTCAGATTACTTATGACTGCAATCCAGGCAGCTCTTAAAGAGACAGTGCACAGGGGCTATACAGGCACTCTCCGGCAATCACATTTAAACTGCTAAAATGCAGGACACCAGCCTGGCTGTGAGCATTTAGGCAAGCTCAAGGAAAACTTTTCGTGAACCCCTATTTGTAGGGGGGGGGGGGTTACACAAAAATCCTGCTTTCATGCAAATGACCTCAGTAATATATAATGTGGAGGAAAAATGCAAAACTAATGTGAAAAACAAGCTGAAATCTGTTTCAATATTAGGTTTTGGTAAAGTTGCCCTGAAGGCATCAGCTGCTGTTTAAGCCCTTAATAAAACACTTGCTTGCAGGTATTCAAGTTGTCACTCTTACTGCATTAGCTTAGTGTCATTTTGCTATGATCGAAAAACACAAGTCCAGTAAAGTGTTCATTCACACTCATTCTCTTCTCAAAGAGTTTTGCATGGATTCCATGTAATTTCCATCAGTTTCTGTCAATGTTAACCCTAAAAGACACTGATTCCTTTCTTCATAAGGATTCTTAATGGTTGTCTCTCCTAATTTCTCCTGGTCTGCCACATGTCAATTCATCCTGTTGGACTCCGTTGCTCGGCTGGCTAGGTCAGAGAAATTTACCTGTGGGAGTCAAACAGAAAAAGGCATTCTTCTGACTGCATTATTTTTTTCTTTTCAATGATAATTTTTAACCCCCCCCCCCGACCCAAAGCAACATTAGCATGCCTGGTTTAAAATTAGAAGTGCCTTTATGCACTTACAGTGTAGCCCAATCTCTCTATGGAAATAACGCATCTTATCCATTCCACTTCTTTCCACTTCTCTCACCCTCCATTCCACGCATTTGACACCACTTTTAGACAGGAGACGTTTCATTTACAGGGATGCTTAAATGTACAGATAAGTCAACTAGGACACCAGCATTATCTATGGACATTCAAATTCTTCTAAACACCGAGAAAAAAAGAATAAAATCCTACTAGTGAAAATGTCCAAACTGGAGCACTTTTTTCCTGTAATTGTGGCAAAAAGTACAGAACTGTGGTAATTTATCTCGCAGTGTTATACTTTTTTTCTCACAGGTGCACTCTGCTGGTCTGCATGTTATAGATAAATATACACCCCCATCCCCGGTGTTTAAGTTCAAGTTTAAGTTTATTTAGTCAGGAAAGCTCCATTAAGCAAGCTAATTTACGGGCAAAACAGACAACAGGTACATACAAAGCATAAATCATGGTAACTACGGGATGGCATATACTGCAGAACAAGTTGTCCAGGAAGATAACAAAATGGCATAGAGAGCATAGTACAAGAGATAGAATTAGCCATAAGCAGCAAAAGTACAAATATAGTGCAAGACAGTCTATTTCTAGCCAGCGGGTGGGGTGGGGGTAGAATAAGTGCAAAGTAATGGACACAGGGATTCCCACCGCAGTTGGTAAAGTGCTTGGATCCAATCATATTTGGGGGACAAAAGAATCCAGGGGCCCGGTTAGTTAGCATAACAGCGACAATCCTCCTTAACAGAATTGCTCATAAGGGATTTGACAACATTTAGAGAGACATAGTTAGAGACACTAAGGGTGTCTTGGAGTTTATTCCAAGCAGAAGATAAAGCGTAATTGACAGCATTTTTTCCAACACGGGTGTGAAATTTGGGAATGTCTAGCAAGATTATGGAATTTTTCCTGAGCAAGCAGGAACTAAGGGATTGGTGAAATAGGGAAGAGATATAGGAGGGGAGTTTATTCAACATGGCTTTGTACACCCAGGTATAGCTATGCATCCTCCTTCTGGTGGCAAGTGACATCCATCCCAGCGCTGAATATACTGAGCAATGATATGTTCCTGAGGGGGCATTTAAGATAAAACATAGAGCCTGATGGTAAAGTATGTCCAGTTTGTGGAGGCAAGATGTTGGGCTGTACAGAATGTCTGCATAATCTAGTAAAGGGAGAAAGGTGACTTGGACTAACTGGCTCCTGATTTCTGTAGGAAATCAGGATTTACTTTGGTGTCTAGTGGTATGCCTGATGTTGCTTAAGGGAAGGGGTGCTACAATGGTAGAAACACAGATTTGATTTTATCTTACCAGGATGGCTGGTGTTGCATGGATCTACTGGGTGCAGGAGGTCCTATTTTTCTGGTGCAGGGCTGCAATAAATTTCGTGGCCTCCTGGCAAATGGTCTCGCTTGAATTAACTGAGATACACAACTGTAGGAATTTAAACAGGGGAGATCCCATTCAATTAATAACAGAACTCCAAGGTGCCATTTAAACAGTTGATCAATATATACAGTAGAGGTCACATTTCCAGAGGTAGGAAGCAATGATTATAACGTGACCAAACTAGCCCCCACCAAGATCTCTGGACACATGTAATCTGGGCCATGAATCTACTTAACAGTTCTGGACAGCTTTAACTCGAGGTCAAGATGAC
This sequence comes from Neoceratodus forsteri, assembly GCA_016271365.2. Lineage (NCBI taxonomy): Eukaryota > Metazoa > Chordata > Ceratodontiformes > Ceratodontidae > Neoceratodus > Neoceratodus forsteri. The sequence continues at coordinate 648,107,706 of CM057450.1, read as the reverse complement.
CCTCTACTGGTGGCAGCAGCAACTAGTTATCCTACTCTCTCCCACATCTCTCTGTCATTGGGTTCAGGACAGACTCAAAAAAAAAGCTGTCTCAACTCAGGGCTACTTCAACTCTCTTCCCTCATCGTGCAGGACATTCAACAGGACTGGCGGAGGTGACTCCCCTCACAGACTCTGAGATGGATGTCCCCACACCCTCATCTGCAACCAGGTTGGTCTTTCTCTTCACTCAGTGCACATTCCTCATCCTTCCCTGTACCATGGCTTGAATCCCTCAACCACCAATGGAGCTAGCCACAACCAGGTTGGCATACTGCTCCAAAACTGGCATTTGTCCAACTGTCCCAGAGCTCCATCCTCTCCCACCAGTCTCTCTTTCTTTCACAGAAGACCCCCACAGCTCACTCTGCCACTTCATTGGCCTGTCCCACCTGTTCTTCACTTTCAATCTCTCTGGCATAATGTTAGCACTGCCAGAGGGAACATGGAAAAGGGACACCAATAGTGGGGCAGCCCCCTGACCCATACAATGGCTGTCACAATGTCACTCACCACCTTTACTGCCCAGACCTCCCACAGAGAAACCCATGACTCTTTTTGAGAACAGGCAATTGCCCCTGCCCTCTAACTCCTACCCACACCCCACCAAAACTCTACATGGGCTCCCCTCCTGGCACCCAAACCCTCCAATTTATAGCCCCATTACCTATGATGACATCTGACCCATGGAGTCCCTGCCAGTGAGGCAAAGGCAAATTTATTATTCGATTACAGGCCAAAAAAAAGAACCTGAAACTGTGCACAAAAAGTACACAATCAAAAATCTTTTGATTTGCAAATACTGGTAGTCAAGTTTTCAAAACTAATTTATGGCTTGGACTGCCCTATATATTGCAGTCATTGGCAAAGGGTCAGCAGATTTGGGAACACTGACTGTAACCCTCAGAGCATCAAACATCCGCCTGGTTTGAGCTACAGTGTGCAGCAACTGATCCTTGGAAGGGTCTTTCAAGAGCCAGTCATCTAGGTAAGGAAAAATATAGAGCCCTTCCTTGCAAAGGACTGCTGTCACTGCTGCTAAGCATTTGGTAAAGACTCGTAATGTAGAAGACATGCCAAAGGGCAACACTCTGAATTGGCAATGTTCCCCTTGAACAGGAACCTCAAGTACTTCCTGTGAAGTTGTCGGATTTTGATATGAAGGTAACCATCCTTCATGTTCAAGGAACAAATCCAATCCCCTGCCTGCAGCAGTAGGACTGGGCCTTGCAGGGTGAGCATTCTGAACTGTTTGTAGTCTATGAAAAGTTTAGTTTCCGGAGATCCATAATAGGCTGCAGGTCTTCTGTCCATTTCGGAGCTGGGAAGCACCCAGAGTAGAACCCGGTGTTTCTTTGCTTTTGCAGCAAGGTCTGAACCTCCTCCAGAAGCAGAGGAAGGTGTTCTAGAGGATAACATGTGTATTACTGGTGGATGATCTGGAGGTGTGTCCAGAAGTTCTAGAGCATGGCCATGTTTTATGATCTCTAGAACCCAAACATCTGTCGTCACCTCTTTCCATTGATTCAGGTGGAGGGAGAGGTGACCCCCTACAACCACTGCTGAAGGTAAAGGTGGTGGGGGGGTGTACAAGTGTAACCCCTAGGTGGCGCTATCCAAGGGGATACAACCCTGCCTGCATGGCTGAGTGCAGGTTCAGGGGCCTGAGCTTGTGAAAAGGGTGCCTCCACCCAGATTACAGGGTTATTGGTAGTGTGACTACTCTGGGTACAGCCCTCCAGGACACTGATACCCCCCTCTTTTCCCTCTAGTGGCCTGATCGGAACAGCAAATACACAATCACAGTTATCACAGTAATACAGGGTTAACCCCACACTTGGTACACTAACCTCCAGGACTGGATCAGCTACAGTGGCCCTGGAGACCGCCTGAAATACAAGGCCTGTAACAGTAAATAGCAATATCACAGTACTTTCAATACAGCGGTACACCACAACCAGTTTAAATGCAAAAAGATTTAGATCTGATTTATTGGGGGGACGTGAACAAGGGAGGGGCAGTGATCTAGAGATTGATTCTAGTTCTGATTGATTCAGGTTATAAGACATGCACTCAAAGGTCCCTTTAATACAGTCATGCACACTCTGGGTACCCAGTTGGAACTACAGGCTAGCCTGAAGCTTTGCCTGGGGTAGGCCAGCATTGCAGCTGGTCGGGGCCTCTTGTAAGGAAGAAAACACAACATGCACTTTAACCCTTAATTTGTAATACGGAGTCAGATGGCTCAGTCCGAAAAGATTAGCAACAATTATTAAATCAGTTGACGCACTTTTATTTGAGCTTTGTTGCAGGGAGCTACCTTGGTGTTTACTCACACTACCCAGTACAGGGTGCAGGACAGATGAAATGGAGACCTCTGGATGAAGAGCTGGATGTCCAGGAGAAGCAGGGCCCACACAAAGCACCGTGGTGCCATTCCTGTTTGTTGATGTTGTGCAGGGAGCGGAATTCCCCGGCAGGTCTCTCGTCGGTTGTTTCTCTGTGGCACGAATGGCTGACTGGGCTGGATTGGCAAGGCCCAGACCAGGTGAACAAGTTGGATAGTCTGGTGAGTCACTGGATGCAGCTTCCAGCAAGCGTGACACATTAAGCAAGGTGGGGAACCAAATCGCGACCCACACTCCACAATCAGTACACTTATAGTAAGAGTAGGTAAATACCACAGATTTGGATGTCAGTCCAGTTGAAATTCACAGTGCCTCTGTGCAAACCATATGCTCTGCGGTTGTTTTGGAAGTCCTGACAGGCCGATCGCGTAAAAGCATATCGTCAGTCCTCTTCAGGCAAAATGCAATTACAATTTAGTGATCCAGTTGCAGTACTCTTTCGGAAGCAGTCCGAAAATATTTAAGCAGACTTCTTCACTTGAGAAGATGGTAGCAGGTAGGCTAGACAAAGACTTCCCACCGATTTACCCTGCACACCTATGCAGGAGCAGCTGCCCGAAAACACTCGAGCTGTTCACTCTCTCGTCTCCAAACTCACACTGACCCACTGCTGCTGGCTGCACGGGATTCTCCCTCTGATCCAAAAGATCTGGTCCGTTGAACCATCTGTCTGTCCCAGCAAGAGCTCCCCCTCCAGATCCATTTAGGTGCCAAACTGTAAAACCTACAATTCCTACAGAATTTTACTCCCACAATGCCACCTGGGTTGGGCTCCATTTAAGGGCCCCAAAGGTGCTGATTAGTGGAGATAGGCAGTCCAGAACCAAGATGGTGGTACATAATAAAATGTCCATGCTGCAAAGAAAGGCAAACTAGACAAACTACAATATCGTATCCATTTAGTCCTGTAGGGCTCCCTCTGCACATTTAGTGATGGCAGAAGGAAGCGGCTGTACTGCAGCCCGGGCAGGACTCAAGCCTAAAAACACTCGGTCCTCACCCAGATTAATTATAAACTGCAAAATAGGCAGCTCTCAAAGAGACAGGCACAGAGGCCAACTGGTTACTCATATGCAAACAAGTTTACACCTACTAAGACACAGAACACCACTCTGGCAGTGAGCATTTAAGCACACCCAAGGAAGACTTTTGGGAACCCCCATTTATAGGGGGGTTACACAAGGAGTCAGACGGAGCTAGTTGTAGTGGCTCCACATGCACCACTATCACTAGGGTCTTTTGAGTGGGCACCTGAGGTGGTGCTGGGAGTGGGCAAAGTGCCTGCTCCCTTGCCCCTACCCTGCTATTTGGCTGCTGAGTGGTGCCTGGCACCAGCTGGTTGAAAAGGGACCCTAGACCTGTTTCTTGGCTGGGTGTGGTAAAGGAAATGCACCAACTTTAGGGTTCTGCCTGAGGCCTGAAGGGTAGAAAGGTTGTCTTGGACATCAGAACCAAACAACTTATGTCCTTTGAAGGGGACACCGAGAATAGACTGTTGCATGTCATTTGCAAACCATGCCACCCTAAGCCATGAATACTTCCTGTGGGATATGCCAGATGCAGCAACCCTGACAGAGGCATCCGAGACATCATAAGCCATATGCAGGAGATGCTTGCCTACATCAGCCCCCACCGTAAGAGCCTTAAGAAGCTCTTGTTTGGGGGTGCCCTCTGGTAAGCCTTGTGCTGCTGTCTTGCCTTTCCTCCAGAGGGTATTTTGGTTTGATCATATGGGCGTGGTGGTTGGCAATATGAAGGCCCTAAACCATGGTTAATTTGTACAGGAACAATTTTTTTATTTAGTATTTCTTATAAAATAAGAGCCTTTTGCAACACAACCCCTGTAATGTATTAATATCCACTGATGGTTTCCTTTATTTTGTATTGATTTTGTAACGTGGATTTAAATATGCACCTAAACCATGGTTATCTGTTAAAAAACAGTTTAATTTAGTACTAATTATGAAACAAGAGTCGTTTGCTGCACAACCCCTATGCTGAATTAATCTCCATTGATGGCTTCCCTTATTTTGTATTGCTTTTGTACTGTGGATTCAGGGCACAGTAACTGTAAATCATGGAGATCACGTTATGTCTGCAGCCTGTTAGCAGCCTTATGGTGGAGCTCCCTCTTCCCTTCTTTCCATCCATTTTAATCTGCTGCTTTTTTCACTGAATTTCGCCTCTAATGCTATCTACTGGTGTTTACCTGCCTGCCTGCTGTACTCTATTTTGACATCCTTACCTCACTATTGGCAAGAATCGCCATGATGGAAGCTGAAATGCGGCAGGCCCCGCTGCACCATACTCCACCAACCTCACCTGTGAAAGCCCTGAAGAAATCCAAAGCCCAGGCAACACACACGCCTGCCCAGCCATCCTTCTCAGGACGTCTTACGGAAGATAGCTTTCTCCAAAAGTTGTTTCCCTTCAGGGAAACATTAGCTGACATAACCTCGGGGATCAAATCCTTGTGTGTCGATATGGGAGACCTGGGCCACAAGATAGGAGATATGGAGGCCCAAGCTGTATCCATGGAATCCTGGAGGGACAAGGTGGACCCGGAGCTTATTAAGATGTGGCAACAACTATATTATTCTTATCTTTGGTCTGCCTGAGTCGGAGGAAGGTTCCAACATGGTCACTTTCACCCAAAAGCTGCTAGTAAAAATAGTCGGTCCTTCTCCCCTTTAACACAGGATATCAAATTGAGAGGGCTCACAGGTCGCTTCACCCAAGACCCCCTATAGTTGCTCCCCACGGCTGTTTATTTTAAAGTTTCTCAGCTATCTCAAAAAGCAACATGTTCTCTCTAAGTCTTGGGAGTTTCAATCAATCCAGTGGGATGGAAAGCCACTCCGTATAACTCAAGATCTGCTGCTCGAAACGAGACAGAAGTGCTCTGCGTTTCCCCCAACCATATCCAGACTGATAGCGGTGGGAATTAAGTTTAGGATGGCCTACCCAACCCGCCTTCAAGTGTACCTGAATGAAGCTTAGGTATCTTTCAACATCCCTGATGCAGCTAAAAAAGAACTGAACCAGCATATAACAGGCCTATTTGTGGACACTTGAACTGCTTTATATTGGCATTTGGGGTTTAATGTGTGTTTTTATTCAGTACCTGTCGAATTGTTCTGTTCCTTTTTTCTTCCTCGTTTTGCTGATGTTGGGGAGGGGGGGGCCTTGGGTTGTAGAGTGGGCCTGCACCTGATTGCTGATGGAGCCTAGCAGGGAGTTTTCCGTATTTGTCTTGTCTGTCCTATTAGTCCATCCCAGAATAGGTCCTCAGATGGGAGTTCTAGTTTCCCCAGGGATTGGGTTTCCTTGGTGCTCTGGTCCAGGCTTGATCATAGTACCCTACCTCAGAGCCTTCCATCCTGGCTCTGAACCCAGGCACGGTTGGGGGGGGGCTCCTTTACCTTGTCCTCCAAGACTGACACTGATGTCTGGGCAGAAGTTTTACTTTATCTTTTAAGGGCATCACTGAAGCTAGCTTGCAATTTTGCTGGCTTATTGGGCATTGAGTATATGTGAGACACGCATCTAGTCCTCTCCTCCTCTTCTCCTCCTCCCCCCCTGCTCACAACTTGCAGTTGGACCATCCCATCTGGGGGTCCAGCTGTAGAGCCTACCATGACATAGCTCGGTCCTTGGGTGGAAGGGGTTTAACGTTCCAGAACACCAACAGACAGGGCACTTACTAGTGTGTTTCACCTTTGTTCACTGGGTAAGCCACCTCTTTTCTGCCCTGCTATTTTACCTTCAAATGCACTGTTTGACTGGGGAGTGAGGGAAGGATAAATGTGGGGGGTGTAGGGCTCTGAACGTTGGCTGGCTCACTATGCTAGCCAGATTCGTGTACTGGTATATTGGGGGGTTGAGCCTGCCTCTTCTCGAGCAGTGTAGCATTCCTTGTTGCCTTTATTATACATGCCAATTGTCCAGCAAGAGTAGAACCGGGCTCTGGGGGGTTGTCTCTCCCTTATGGTTTTTTGGTGACGTGAAGTACTGGGTTTTCTCTAAGGGAGTGCCCTTTGTAAATAGTTTGTTGATTTGGGGTTTGCTAAGTTTTACAGGAGGGAACTGTCTATTTTACATGAGCAAGGACTGAAGCATGTGAAGGGTGCAATGGGCAAGTTGGGAGGGGAGGGAAGGGGGGATTCAAACCTTTTACTGTTGCAATGTTCATGGTGTCGTTTGGTGGGTTGAGGGAGGGGTAGGGTCATTTGATTATAGAGGGGTATTAAAGATTGCCTACAGCCAGGATGGTTACCTGTTTAAGTTCAAGATGGCTCAGTACCAAAACTTCATATACATTTATAGGGCGTTCATAATATCAATGCTAATCAAAACCTCAGGGCCTTGCATCAGTGCTGATCTCAAACACTACTTAATTATTGCCATCTTTTGGATAGAAATCCAGAAAGGCAAGAGGGGTTGCTTTTGGGGATGGGGGAAAGCAGCGAGGTGCATACTGAAAGTTCAGTTTATATGTTGGTTATCCTTAAATGCTGTGAATATGGTTAGTACTATAACAAGATTTCTTACATGAAATGTCAGAGGTGCTCGTGATTGCCCCAAAAGATACAAAATTCTTAAGCAAATTTTGCTCTTACAGGCCAGCATTGCATTTATCCAAGAGACCCACTTGCTTCCAGCAGAAGCTACTGCTTTCAGCAGGCAGAATATTGGTCACATTTTTTCATCTGGGATATCAACTGCCAGTAGGGGTGCTGCCATTATGGTAAACCGTTCAGTACCCTTTCGAGCGGATCTGTCTATTAATGACCCACAGGGGAGATACATTCTGGTTAAAGGGACAATCGATCATACTACACTAGTGTTGGGAAGTATCTATGGCCTGGTGTGTGATGACCCTGTTTTCTTCACAGATCTTATCGATAAATTGTCCCCTTATCTGTCACTTCCGATGATCCTGGGGGGGGGGACTGGAATCTTCCTCCTACTCAGAATCTAGACCAATCTAATTGTCCCCTCAGACCGTTGTCGGCAGCCCAAAGAGCCTTACAAGAGTTTTTGGACTCCCTGGGGTTATATGACCCATGGAGGGTATTGAATCCACTGTCTCGCACCTTTTCCTTTTATTCCTCAGTCCATCATTCCTCATTCCATTTGAACTATGTTGTGATCAGCCGATCACTACTTCAAGGTCTCTGCAATGCAGAGATAGAACCCATCATTTTATCTGACCAGGCAGTAGGCTAGGTTTCTCTGGTGCTGGACTCTAACTGCCAGAGAGACACATCTTGGAGGCTGAATACTCAGCTCCTTAAAGATGAGTATGTAGTCTCTAGGATTCCCATTCTTATTCAGACTTTCTTGGATGCCAACCTCAATTCCGTTCCAAGGAAAGACCATGTATGGTGTGCCCTAAAGTGTTTCCTTAAAGGGTAATTTATACGGCTTGCATCCCCCTGTGAGCCACGTAGGGAGGCAGAAGCCCTCTTTCTCTCTATTAGCCCTGATCCATACAGTAGAGCAGTCCCTCTGCACCATTTCCCCTCCTGACTCCTTGTGGGTCCTGCTATCCTTGCGGAACCAGCATTCTTCTTTTTTGCAGGAAAAAGCGGAATTCACCATATTACAAACCCAGGCAAAGTATATAGACCATGGGGAAAAGGCTGGTCATTTGCTGGCCTTACATCTTAAGAAATTAGAAACCTCCAGAAATATACCTGCAATTATAGTCCCTGACAGCTCAGTTAAAACCTATCCCAGAGAAATAGCCACTATTTTTGAGCAATTCTATTCCTCCCTCTATAGTCAACACACATCCCTTCCATATAATGAAGATCTTGCATCATATATAGACTCCATAGCATTACCCTCCTTACCAGCCCCATATCAGGCCTTCTTATCCAGTCCACTCACCCAGCAAGAGGTGGAATTGGCTATCACTACTCTGGCATTAGATAAGGCCCCAGGTCCTGATGGCCTTTCCTCAAATTTTTACAAGCTCTTCGTTAAGGACTTGTCTCCTATTCTTCTTCGGTTTTACTGCTACATACTCTCGGGTAAAGCTCTGGACCCTCTCTACTAGAGGCCACCATTTTTCCTTCTTCTCAAGCCGGATAAGCCCTCCTCCTGCCCAGCTAGTTATCTGCCTATATCCCTTTTAAACTGTGATATTAAAATTCTGGAAAAAATTCTTGCCACTAAAATAGAGAAGGTCTGGTCCTGTCTTCTTAGCCCTGAGCAAGTAGAGTTTGTCTCAGGTAGATCCCCATCAGACCATAATCGTAAACTTTCTCAAATTTTTCAAGCAGCAAACTTCTCTCCCCTGTGAATGGCATTAACATCTCTTGACGCACAGAAAGCCTTCGACAGAGTGGATTGGAACTTTCCGTGGGTGACCTTATCCAAAATGGAGTTCCCTTCTGGGTTTATTTAGTGGATTCAAGTGCTTTATACCCTCCCATCTGCTAGAATTTACTGTAACGGGTTCTATTCTTCTCCCTTCTCTCTTCACAATGGTACACGACAAAGATGTCCACTGTACCCTTTCCTTTTTAATCTCTACCTGGAACCTTTAATTAGGCGTCTAAATTCTTCTCCCCTTGTCATTGGAATCCCCATTGGAAACTACTCACCGAAACTTTCAGTTTATGCCTATGACATCCTATTACACCTGACAAATCCTGTCTCGTCCCTAACGGAAGTTTTGAGAATAATTGACACCTTTGGCAAGTATTCGAATTATAAGCTGAATTTAAGTAAAATGGAAATCTACCCTCTTAACCATCTGACACATAGTCAACCCTTCACCTAGTTTGATATAAAGTGGTCCCCTCAGTACCTCAAATATTTGGGCATCCTTATTACCTCTGATTCTTCGCTCATGCGCAAGCTTAACTTCATAGATCTTTGGAGTACTATCCAACAGGATCTTTTACATTGAAGAAGCCTCCCATTATTGCTGTGGGGTAGGATTAACATTATTAAAATGAACATCCACCCCAGGCTTTTTTACCTTATCAATATGCTTAATGTTTGGTTGCCCCTATCCTTTTAAATGTATCCACGTGGATATCTCTTCTTTTATATAGTTAGACAAAGCCACTAGGAGATCCTACCTTAAACTAAGCCTGCCTAAGGAGTTCGGAGGGCTTCGACTTCCCAACTCTTTGGTCTATTATTGGGCTAACCACCTGTACAAATGCGGGAAATGGCTATCTGTAGCCCAAATCCAACAGCAATCAGACTATACCCCTATTTGGTTACAAATTTAAGCCGATTTACTCTCTACTCATAAGCTAAGTCCCACCAGGATTCTCTTCTCTTCTACGAGAATTCTGACAAAATCTTTGTACTTGACCCCAATTAGTATCTCACTTAAACTGCTATCCCAACTTTGTGGACATCTTAGAATGTCCTCTGCCAAAGACATTTCCCAGCCTATCCTCTTCAATTTAAACATCAAAATTGGGGGCATCCTGTTCCTTTGTCCTGGCTACAAATACCCAAAGAATTTAGAGTTTCAGACTTTTACTTCCATACTTCCATTCTCGCTTCTCAGGAAATAATGATGACACTTGGGCTGGCACCAACATCTATTTTCAAAGTATATCAACTTTGACATCTGCTGGTCAAATTGTTCAGATGCCTGACGCAACCTTCCATTTTTGGTGATTTCCTACAGCAGATTTCTGGTCCAGTCTGCAGGCCCCATGGAGTCTCTGTATTGTACAAGTACCTGCTCACTAGTCCCCAGCCTCCCTCACCTGTGGGTTCTAAGATATGGGATACTCTTCTACCTGATTTGGAAATTAATTGGGCCCAACTCTGGAAAGATCTGTATACCTATATCTCACAGAACAGGTTCAGGTTAACTCAATATCAGATTCTAACTAATATGTACTACACCCTGGTTAAACTAGCTAAAAGGGGATGTCTCCCCTCAACCTTATGTTCCAGATGTGGTAAAGAGGAGGGTACCCTCATGCACAGTTTTTGGTCCTGCGAGAAGGTATCTCCCTCGTGAGCACAAATAGAACACCAGCTGGACCCTGCTCTTAGGCCTTCAGGGTCTAGTCTCTCCAGCTATTTGCATCACTGGGGACTTTTCCCAGATTCAAGTAAAAGAAAGAAGGTATCACATGGCTCTTATCTCTCTGGCAGTTAAAAAGCTGGTACTTAGACACTGGTTGGATCAGACGGCCATCACCTATTTGAATGGCTGTATGAACTATCCTTTGCCCTTAGAGCGGAACAGTTAAGTGCCAGTGTTTGACATCGTAACTCCTCCTTTACCAAAAAGTGGGGGAAACTCTAAGCTTCATATTTGTCCTGATCTCTATTTGCTGGCTAGACCGAGCACCCCTGTAGCGTTCTCTTTAATGGAGAGTATCCAAGATGTACTTTATTCATCCCATGGTTAGGTATGCCTTTTGTATTACTGCACCTCACTTAGGGTGGTGGGGGCTGGAGGATGCAGGGAGAGGCGGGAGGGTGGGAGGGATTTACTTTATCCGGTTCAGTATAATGGTCTATTTGCTCAATGCTGTGCTGGTTGAAATGTTTTGTTTGTGTAAAATCAATAAAACTTTTTTGATTAAAAAAACTGTTAATCATGTCTCTACACTGTTTTACATTGCTTTTCAGATGCTGCCTATCTATCTCTTTCTACCCTGAAAGCAATTAGAAATTGTTGATCGCAGTACTCCATGCAAGATCACAGCTCTCCGAGAACCCCACGCTCTTTCTGTTTAAAGATCAGCTAGGATCTACAATCTTTTTGAGCATACAAACATATGAAGAAGCCAGTAGAAGAAGGCCATTTGGTCTATCAAGTCTGCTTATATTGCAGGGTCCACTTCTTGAGCTAATGTCCCTGCCCTCCCTCCCCACTCCTCCCATCCTCCCTACCCATGATTCTTACCTTCCCCCTATGCCTATTCCAGCCTCTCTTAAAGCTGCCCACTGTCTTCAACGAGATGACCTCTTCCAGCAGCGCATTCCAAATGTCCACCACCTTCTCTGTAAAGAAGTGCTTCCTGACCTCCCTCCTAAACCTCCCATCCTCCAGCTTAAGACTGTGCCCCCTCATGTTATGGTTGCCACTCAGCTTAAAGAGACTCTCCTTATCAGCCTTATTTATCCCTTTCAAATTCCTGAAGGTCCCAATCATGTCCCCTCTGTCTCTCCTGTCTTCCAGGGAGTACATGTTCAGTGCCCTCAACCTTTCCCCGTATGCCTTGCCCTGCTGACTGGCTATCATCTTTGTAGCTCTCCTCTGGACCTTCTCCAGCAGGTTAATGTCCTTTTTGAGGTGTGAGCACCAGAATGGAACTTCATACGCTAGATGCGGTCTCACCAGTGATCTGTACAAGGGCAGTATAACCCCCTCTCTCCTACTAGTGATCCCCCTAGGTATGCATCCCAGCATCTTGTTTGCCTTTGCTGCTGCTTTCCTGCAATGTGTGGAATGCTTCAGGTCACTAGTGATCATCACTCCCAGGTCCTTCTCCTCCTCTGATGCAGATACTCAGACTCCACCCAGGTAATAGTCTGTCCTGGGATTCTTGGCTCCTTATGCATAGCTTTGCATTTTTTGGTATTGAAGTCAAGCTGTCAGATCCTGCACCACCTCCCCAGCTTTTCCAGATCTTCCTGTAGGTCCTGTATCCCTTCAGCTGTGTCCACTCTACCACAGAGCTTGGTGTCATCCATGAATAGGTACATTTTGCCTTTAATGCCATCCCCAATATCACTGATGAAGACATTGAACAATACCAGCCCCAGCACAGAGTCCTCTGGGACCCCACTGGTTGCCTCTCTGGTGTTAGATAACTCTCTCCCCACAACCACCCTCTGGGTTCTGTTCTTCAGCCAGTTTTCCACCCATCTGCCCATCTTTTCCCCAACTAAAAGATCCATCAACTTCCTGATCAACCTTTTGTGGGGTACAGAGTCAAAGGCCTTGCTGAAATCAAGATAGAGGATGTCTACCGCTTGGCCCCTTTCTACTGTCTTAGTGACACAGTCAAAGAAGTCAACCAGATTTATATGACACAATCCCCCCCCCCACCCATGAACCTATGCTGCCTCTCATCCTGGAGACCATGCTCCTCTAGATATTCCACTAATCTTTCCTTTAGTATGGTCTCCATGAGCTTGCCCACAATGGAGGTCAGACTGACTAGTCTGTAATTCCCTGGATCATCCTTGGGACCTCTTTTGTGGTGGGGCACTACATGTGCTGTTCTCCAGTCCTGTGGTACCACACCTGACTCTAATGAACTATTAAATAGGTCTGGCAGTGGCCCTGTCAGCTCCTCAGCCAGTTCGTTTAGTATCAACAGATGTACTCTGTCCAGGCCTGGTGATTTGTCCACTTTCAATGCCAGCAGACCATCCCTTACTCTGTCCTCCTCTATCACTACATCTGTGTTCCCCTCCCCCCACTCCTCTTTTCTGTCTTGAAGGCACGGGTCCATCCTTCTCCCTGGTGTAAACAGAACAGAAGTATTCATCTAGTATACATGCTTTTCCTCCATTATCCTCCACCCACTCCACCCCTTTCTTAAGCCTAACAGACCCTTCCTTCTTGTTCCTTCTTGTCCCTTTTCTCACTTACATAGTGAAAGAAAGCCTTCTCCCCCTTCTTAATTCCTTCAGCTATCTGCAGCCCCTTCTGTGCCTTTGCTTGCCTGACTTTCTTACTTGCCTCACTAGCCAACCTTAGGTAATTTTCCCTATCCACCTCTCTTTTGGTCTTCCTGAATTTTCTATAGGCCAACCTCTTTTCCCTTACTGCTTTGGTAACCCCAGAACTGAACCAGCTGGGTGCTTTGGCCCTTACGTTCTTCCCCCTGAGCCTAACACACTCATCTGTGGCAACCAGTATTCCTTCCTTAATGATGGACCACAATATCGATATGCACTATGCTCTTGAATGTATAATTAAGATAAACTAAAGTATGGTAGCTATTTTGACCATCTAACATAAGTAAATTAAATGTTTTTGTTAAAGTTTTATATTTTTTTATGTAACAGTTAAATATTTATTTTGTGTTAATTTATACAATAGTCATGTTTATTCACGAGGTGTTAGTATAAATTGTCAAGTGTCTTTCTCAAACTGCACCCCCTGACCAAAGGTTTCTGACCCCAAAGCGCCGGGGCATTGTGGCAATGGTGAGATCTGTTTGCACGGTCACCTTTATTTGCTATTAAAGCACTTAAAATATAACTTCGAGTTGTGCTGTTTTGTGCTTTGGAGTGCAAGTTCTTTGGGCATGACTGTTTGATCATATGGGCCTGGTAATTGACAATATGAAAGTCCAATGATAAAGAGGCAAAAATCCTTTTTTTCCAAGACATACAACCTCCTAGACTCTTCATCTGGAGTGACAGAGCTCACATGTGTGGGTTTCCCTTGACCTATCATACAAAGGTGTAGGCAGGCATACTCACTGTGCACATCTGTGTACTTTTTTAGCACCTGTCCCAAACCATATGCCTTTTTTTTACCATGTTCATTCTAATCAATAGTATTTGAGTTAATATAGGCCACTTTGTGTCTGTATCTGTTTAAACTTCTGTTGTTTAGTACATAGTACAGGTGTACAACCTGTTTCAAGATTAGATGAGTCATCCGATAATCAGATTTGTTCTGAAATAGGGGGCAGCAGTTGGAGAGGATGAGTACATTTTTAAATGTGGGGGCAGGAGTTTGGAAGTGTGAACAAAACAAAAATGTCTGGTTACACCCCTGCTATCATGGGCTGCATTAATGACCACTGAATCTGCCTCAGGCTAGGTAACAAAAATGGCTTCCCAGAAGAGGCTATGAACATTTTGTCTGCTTTCCTTGCTATGGCTAGAATTACATTTACATAGATACATAGATAGTGTCGGCAGATAAGGGCCTATGGCCCACCCAGTCTGCCCATTTGAGCTTGTAAGTTCAGTTTATGTTTTCCTAGAAGTCTGTTGCCCCTTACCCCTGACCTCCAGAATTCCTTTATGTCTATCCCATGCATTCTTAAATCCCGTGATTGTTTCAGCCCCCACCACTTCCTCTGGCAGGGTGTTCCACTTGTCCACCACCTGTTCTGTGAAGAAATTCTTCCTCATGTTTCCTCTGAATCGTCCTCCCTCCAACTTCATCCCATGCCCTCTAGTCCTGGAACATCTTTTTCGCTTAAAAATAGTGTATTCCTGCACCCTGTTCCTCCCTGTGAGATACTTGTATATCTCTATCATATCCCCTCTCTCCCTCCTCTCCTCCAGGGAGTACATGTTCAGTTCCTTCAACCTGTCTTCATAGGACTTGTGATGCAATCCATGCACCATCTTTGTTGCCCTCCTATGAACCTTCTCTACCCTGTCTATGTCCTTACGTAGGTATGGTCTCCAGAACTGTACACTGTACTCCAGGTGGGGCCTCACTAGTGTCTTGTATAGCGGAATTATGACCTCCCTTTCCTGCTGGTGATGCCCTGCCTATACATCCCAGCATCCTATTTGCTTTACCTGCTGCCTTGTCACACTGTTTCCTACCTTGAGTCATCAGAGATGATAACCCTAAGATCCCTTTCCTGCTTGGTGCATGCTATATCCTCACCCTCAACTGATATATTGTGCCACGATTTTGTGCCCCATATGCATTATCTTGCACTTCTTTGCATTGAATTTCAACTGCCAAACCCCTGACCATTCTTCAAGTTTCTGCAGGTCGCTCTCATTCTGTCTACACCCTCTGGTGTGTCTACTCTGTTACAGAGCTTTGTGTCATCAGCGAACAGTGAAATTCTGCCTTCTAGGTCCTGTGCAATGTCACGATGAAGATGTTGAATAGGACCGGTCCCAGCACTGATCCTCATGGTACCCCACTGGTCACTCTTCCTCTGTGGAGTGACAGCCATTTACCACCACCCTCTGTGTCCTGCCACCCAGCCAGTTACCTACCCACCACACTACTGTCCTGCCCACACCCATATTCCCCAGTTTGTGTAATAGTCTTCTATGTGGCACAGTGTCAAAGGCCTTGCTGAAGTCCAGATAGGCCATGTCCACTGCCCTCTCCTGATCCACCTCTCTAGTCACCCAGTCAAAAAATTTAACGAGGTTGGTCTGACTTGACCTTCCCCTGGTGAAACCATGCTGTCTTGGGTCCTGTAGTCCATTGACAACCAGATGTTCCACCAATCTCTCCTTCAGTAGTGCTTCCATGATCTTCCCCACTACTGAGGTGAGGCTGTCTGGTCTGTAGTTCCCTGCTTCCTCTTTGTTCCCGCTTTTGTATAAGGGGACTTCATCTGCTGTCCTCCAGTCTTTGGGTACCTCCCCTGCTTCCAGTGATCGGCTAAACAGGATAGCCAGAGGTTCAGCCACCACCTCTCTTAGTTCTTTAAGGACCCTGGGGTGCACCCCATCTAGCCCCATTGCTTTATCAACTCTTATTACTTTCAGTTCCTTCAGGACTCTTTCTTGTGTAAAGGGACTTGTGTCCATTTCTGCCCCATTCTCACCCTTGTACTCCTTCAGACTCATTACCCTCCTCTTCCTCAGTAAGACTGAGCAGAAATACCTGTTCAATATGTCAGCTTTACTGTTGTCATTCTCCACCTTATTTCATCCTCCCCTTCAGTCTCACTATCCTCCCTTTGTCTTTCTTTTTCACTTATGTACCTGTAAAGGTTTTGTCCACTCTACCCACTGATTTTGCAATGTGTTCTTCTGTCTGAGCTTTGGCTTCCCTTACTGACCTCCCTGCCTCCCTTTGCTTTTCCTGGTACTTCTCCCTATCCCCTTCTGCCTGTGTCTTTTTGTATTGCCTGAATGTAATCTTTTTGGTTTTCACTTTCTTTGCTACCTCTTTGGAAAACCATAATGGTCTCCTCTTCCTTTTCCTCTTGCTAACCTGCTTAATGCATAATTCTGTTGTTCTTGTAATCCCCATTTTAAATAGTGTCCACTGTTCCTCAACCCCTGATTCCTGTCCCATTCCCCTTAATGCCTCTTTCAAGTATCTCCCATTTTCCCAAAGTCTGCCCCTAAAATCCAGGATCGTGTTTTGTGTGGTTTGGTTCTGCTCTTTCTGTGATTTCAAACCACAATGACCGGTGGTCACTGTTCCCCAGGTGCTCCCCCACTGTTACCCCCATCACACTGTCCCTGTTTGTGAGCACAAGGTCCAGTATTGCCCTCTGCCGAGTTGGTTCCATGACCAGTTGCTTGAGGAAGGCACCCTGAAGGGAGTCCAGGATAAATCTGCTCCTAGTTGATGCTTCTGCTGGGAAGCTCCAGTCCATGTCTGGAATATTGAAGTCTCCAACCAGTACTACCTCACCCTTGTTTGCCATCCTTTGGATGGCTAGCATCAGCTCCCTATCTGTTTCTTCCTCCTGGGCTGGTGGTCTATAGACCACACCTGTGTGGATGGCTGTTCCCATTTTCCTTTCCAGCTTAACCCACAGTATCTCCCATTTTGTTCCTCCTGGATCTCTGTGGCCCTTATGTCATTTTCACATACAGTGCCACTCCTCCTCCCTTCCTGCCTGCTCTGTCTCTTCTGAATATGTTGTAGCCAGGTATGGCCATCTCCCAGTCGTGGTTATCATTACACCAGGTTTCAGTGATGGCCACAATGTCCAGGTCTGACTGCACCATGACAGCCTCCAGATCTTCCATCTTGTTGCTAAGGCTCCTGGCATTTGCACACATGGCTTTCCATGATTTGACCTCCCTAGACTGTTTCACTGTTCTACTCCAGCCCCTTCTTTGGTTGTCCTTTATCCCTGGTTCTCCTTGCTGTCTGCCTTTCTGCTGAATTTTGCCCCTTTTCTGTCTATCCACCTCTTGGGCACTCATCTCCATCTTTTGCACACTGCTTTGCAGAGATAGCCACTCCTCTGGTTCACTGGTTCCACTGCTAGCTGTTGGGGGTGAGCAAGTAGGTACCCTTCTTGCTGACCTGCCACCCCCCCTTTGCTAGTTTAAATGCTTGTCAATGTAGCATTTAAACTTATCATTGAGTCTTGGATTCCTCCAGGATGGATGCAAGCCGTCAGGCTTGAACAAACCTCCATCCTCCAGGTGGGTCCCCAGTCACCAATGAATCCAAACCCTTCCTCACAGCACCAGTTCTTCAACCATGAGTTAAATTTCCTGGTGCATGCACTTCTATGCTCTCCCTTGCCTCTCACAGGTAGTACTTCTGAGAAAGTGACAGAAGTAGTTACTTGCTTGAGACCCTTCCCCAATTTCCTAAACTCTTCCTGAACTTCCTTTGGCTCCCCATTTGCCAGGTTATTAGTACCTAAGTGGATATGACATCCAGCTCACCCTTCCGTCTTGTCTTCCCAGTGATTCCCTGGATCTTCCTTCCATCCCTCCATGCTGTGGCACCTGGTAGGCAGCTCATCTCCCTGTCCTCCCCCTCCTGTGTTCCTAGCTGGATCCCTCTTATGATGGAGTCCCCCAACAGGATTCACTTCCTCCTCCTCTGGGGTCCACTGCTTTCCCCGCTGAGGTCACCTCCTTTGCTAACCTCCACATCCTTTCCTTCCACTTCTCTGGGTACCTCTATTTGGTTGTCCTCATTTGCCAGTGTGGCATATGAGTTCTTGAGCAGAATAGGATCTGGGATGTGCCTCTGCCTGACTGCTCTAACTCTCCCTGAGCCCACTGTCATCCAAGTGCTCCTCATTCTCGGCATCCTTTGAGGCAGTTGTATTGGACTGGGTGGTCTCTGGATAGGGGTGATGGTACTCCTGACCCAGTTTACTTCCACTCTGAGTCTGGCTACCTCATCCCGCAGTCCAGAGAGATGCATGCAGATAGGGCAGCACCTCAGTGTCCAGAAGGTCTGTCTGAAATGGCTGCCCCACAGCCACTGCATTGCACCACTCCCTGCATTATACTGCAATTTCACTACTTGTCTGCTACTGAAGCTTCCTAGTTCCCTTTTATTAATTTACTGTCCTAAAATCCTGCCACTGATCCTCAGATAATTTTCTTAAAAAAAAAGAACCAATAAATAAATAAATGAGTCAAAACACTTGTCGTGCTGAGGTGGGCTTCTTCCCTTATGCCCTCCTACTTCCACACCCTTACTATACCTGTGTTTAGCTCCTGTCAATCAGATTTAACAGGGCATATAATTAAGAGTTGCTGCCTCAACTCTGACTAAGCCCCACCTCCAGTTATCACGTAGCTGAGGTCAGAGGCCAGACAATTAACACCCTTCACCCAACTACAGGGCAGTCAGACAAGCCAAGATAAAATTTGCAGCAATTAAAGACAACACAGAATTACACCACCACTATGTTTTAAATTTTCAACAGTCCAAAAGCAATTATAAGTAAAGACAAGAAAGAAAGTACAGTGTCACTAAAAGCCCACAATCTAAGTTTAACAGAAAAATAGCAATTACCAGTTACTCTAAAGCACTGAATTGAATATGTTTCCTTCCTTCCCCTTCTAGCTTCTTCTGAGAAAATAAAACTCTACTTGCTACCTCAACTCTGACTAAGCCCCACCTCCAGTTATCACATAGCTGAGGTCAGAGGCCAGACAATTAACACCCTTCACCCAACTACAGGGCAGTCAGACAAGCCAAGATAAAATTTGCAGCAATTAAAGACAGCACAGAATTACACCACCACTATGGTTTAAATTTTCAACAGCCCAAAAACAATTATAAGTAAAGACAACAAAGAAAGTACAGTGTCACTAAAAGCCCACAATCTAAGTTTAAAAGAAAAATAGCAATTACCAGTTACTCTAAAGCACTGAACTGAATATGTTTCCTTCCTTCCCCTTCTAGCTTCTTCTGAGAAAATGTGGCCTATACCAAGCAGCAAAGGCAGCATCCTCCAAAGCAGGGGGGTGAGGTGGCACCACAATTGAAGGGGAATCAGGCAGCTCCAGAAAAATCACATTTTTCTTGCTGATGTTTGTGACAGGGTTAAGCTGGGCCCTGTCCCATTTGTGTTATGTAGGAGAGAACCAGAAGCGTGGATTCTATTACTATCACTATCTTTTCTAACTCTCTGTTAGACTACGCAGTTATTACCTCTACTGTACTAATTCTTAATTTCTAACTTGTTGGGTTCCCTGATACATGTAATAGAGATAGTGAAATAATGGCAGACAGACAGCTGTGACAGTGTGACATCAGACTGATGTAATCTGTCACAATGCTCTAGCCAGCTGCAAGATGCATCACAGTGTTAGGCCTAGCAACAAACAGTTGCTAGATGGGTCTCAACTGTATGCTTAGCAACAAGCAACTACAAGAGCCTGTCTTACTGAGACGTGTGAGGAGATGGAGAGGGATTTTCAGCAGAGCCAGGACAGGCTGCTTTAGTTTTAGTTTTGATTTTTTTTGTGTACAGTAAATCACCACTTGTGGCTTTCTACAACTTCTTCTGAACTGCTCATGCTTCCTGACCTATGCCTTCAATATATTTGGTAACAGAGGTATCTGGTTTAGTTACAGCTGGTGCCATTCTGTGGCAGAAACCACACCTCATCCAGAAACCTCTCCACAGTGTCCTGCTCTTTAAGATCAAAACCCCATGCAACCTGTAACTGCTGCATCATAGTAAGGAAGGTAGGGTCCTCAGGAGGAGACCTTGGAGTGTGGCTAACTGAATCCTCACTGCAGGTGGACACAGTAGAACCAGTACAACTCTCATAGTGGTACTCGGAGTACTCCTCAGCATCTTCTCCTTCATCCTGCATTATTAAGTCAGGATTGTATTCATAGTCCACATTGAGCAGGGCAATAGGGAGTGCACTGGTGATGCTCCAGGAAGAGGCTGAAGCAGAACTCTATCCTACATCATTGTGGGGGATTGATAGTAGGCCCCATCAATGGGTCCCCTGGAATGCGGAGCAGGGAGAAAATATCGAAGCGTGTCCATAAAGGAAGACAGGATGGCCTACATGGCAGCACTCATGTGGTCAATGGGTGAAATAGGAGGAGTCAACACAGGAGGCTGTGTCCCAGACATTGACAGTGATGTATCAGCCATACTAGGGTCTGGTAGCACCAAACCCTGACCTTGGTGTTGTGTCAACGGTCGGCTGGGAAATAGGTATCACCAACAGAGCAGTCGATGAACTAGAAGAGGTCATACCTGCTGCTGTTCACAGAGGTGACTTGGAGCACACCAGGGAGGTTTTCTGCTGGTCCTTAACCTGGTGCTTATGTTTGTGGCTCCTGGAAGATGTATCCCTGGATTTAGATAATCCAAACCTGGTACAGTGGTCTGGCAAAGCAGCGGTGGTCTTCTGCTGGAGCACCTTCTCCATCATGGCCACCTTTTTCTTAAGGAGATACTTCTCAAGGGCTTCTTTATGGTGTTGCTGGGTTGCAGAGTTAAAACTACAGCAGATAGAGCAAGCTTTCATGTCATATTCCAGGCCTACGTAGCACACACAGATGTCGTGGGAGTCGCCGGTGTGAATGTTTTCACTGCAGTCACAGTAGCAGAACAATTTCGAGGGCTCCTTCAACAACATACAGGTCACTGAAAATCACTGTAAAGTGATCATGTTTTACTGAGAAAAAGAAATAAAATGGTAGCAATGCAGCAACATTTTCTGTGTTGGTCCAATGAATATGGTCAATGGTGTGAAAAAAATGGAGGAGAGGAGGGACTGCCCATGTTGATGTAGCGACTGACATCTGACATCAGTGACGGCCCTGGCTAACAGCGTGCAAAGTTTTCCATGTGGTCCTAGTGCTTGGCAGCTTGCAATTCCATAGGCATGGCTTGATGAAAGAAATATCCTCAAAGAGGATTAAAAAATATGTCCTCAACCTTGGGGGGTAGCCTCAGCCCAGACTTTGGACCACATAGCTCCAATAGCCTAGATGAATCCCTAGCCCTGTAAGTGGCAGGGAGACATGGAGAAGATCCTCCCCAACAACAATGCTAAGGGTGGTAATAAATGACACTTTATCTAAATACTGACACCATCAAAAATTCAGGTTTTTGGGAGAGAAGAGCCTGCATTTCTGATATCTTCTGCTGAAATCATACTGTTCAGAACTCTGAGTTCTCCTCTGAGTAGTTTCTGAAGATCTTCCCGCAGATGATAAGGCAGGGTACTTGCCAAAAAGTTAAAGATCTTCGGTTGGCCTGCTTGATACCAAGCTGTGACAGAAAGATTATGTTCAAAGCCTTCCATTTCTAAGTTAGGACACTTAAGGCCTAGTTTCCACAGAGCAGGAGCTGCTTCTCTGAAGGAATCATAAAACTGGATCCTAGGGTCTGTGTAGATTTTTTATTTGGCAGGGTAATTCAGCTGAGTTTGAATCTGTTTTTCCTTTGCCTGTTTTGTGATGTCCCTGATTGCCCTTCGCTTTTCATTTAAGAGCTCAGAAAAATCTTGATCAAAAAAGATGTGCTGACCATCAATTTTTAAGTCTCTAAGCTTCCATGCTATCTGGAGACTCAGCTGTCGCTTAGGGTATGCTAGCATTTTCATGGCAATGGAGCATGGTCCTGCTTTCTGGTCCTTTTGCAGCAGAGATCTGTGCACTCTCTCGACTGGTAAGGAAACATTAGCTGGAATTCTTAATACAGATCAGAGTATGTGTTCTACAACATCTTCCATAGATGGGAAGGATTTTTCATATCCTCAGGGACTCCATGAATTGGAATTTACTCTGGCATGTGCAGTTTGCCTGGTCATCTATTTGGGCCTGCAGGTCTCTATCATGGTTCAGTAAATAGAGGATGCCTCTATCATGGATTCCTACAGTCTCTGTCAGCTCTGTGACCACTGACTCTGTAGCCACTGTACGGGCATCAATTTGTTTTAGGTCTGACCTAACATCCCTAACTGATGTTTCCACTCTGTGGATGGCTTTTGTAATGCCTTCTAGTTCAGAGAGCGTCACCTCTTTCTACGTTCCATCATCTGTGTGGGCTGACAGTCCATACTCTGTGTCAGGGATCCAAGCCTACTGCTGGCTGTTGGGCCTGCTCTTTCCTCACTCTCCATCAGAGCTTTTAATTGGGCAGCTTGCAACATCTGCTTTTGTCCCCTTTTCAAATGCCATTTCAGGAAGCTTAGTTACTATAGTTGTGTTCCCAGGGCAGTTTTTGCAGAATTTTAAAGTACACTAATTCAACCATCCACAGATCATGAAACTCCCAGATTATGCAGTCATCTATCCCATTACATCACAGGAAGTTCTGTTTCAGAGTAAACTTCAGTGATGGCAGCCCAGGCCCTATCTTCCTTGGACTGTCTCCCATATGCCATACCAACATTATCTAAATCAGTCCAGTGAATGGACCAAAAGCTTGATGCTTTTAATCAAAGAGTCTACTACCATGGCAGGGAAAGCACTTGCTATGATGGTCAAAGAAAGAAGAAATTTCTTCATTCGTAATCCCTTTTTCTGTTAGCTGCAAGATTGTCTATGGGTAGTAATTACAGACAAGTATTGTGCACCTACTAGGGAAAATGGCACAGCTCAAAGGCTGAATCAGCCTAGAATGTTGGGCACATGAGGATTCCGGACAGCAGCAACTCTCCAATCACTATTGTCTACACAGTGCCTCTAAATATGACAATAAATACCATACTGGTCAACTTGACATGGAAAACACACAAATCAGCTGTCTACACAGATATGACTCTAGCCAGAATAAAATACAGTAAACAGTGACCTACCTCGTCAGATGATAGAAAGTGATTGATCGAGGCTCATCTTCCAAAAGTCTACAGCTTGGAAGGTCCTGGAAAACTGAAGCAACTTGTAAGAAAACAGATTTATTAAAAGGCAAAGAACTGCATGCAGTGTAAGCACTCACCTGGAACAAAGGAGGCACCCTTGGTTAACATCAAATTTGAACCAGTTAAATCTACTTGATAGCAAGCAACATTCTAATGTGGAACTGATCTAATTTTTTTTGCATATCCATATAAACACAAGTGCAGCAGGTAAACTACAGAGGGATGTCCAGACAGACTTACAAATGGAGGTTATAATAAGACAACAGATATCCCCATGCTGGCATACTGGACAATATTCTTCCACATGTGCAAGACCTCAGGACGGGCCCGAGTGACAATGTTTGAGCTAACAGAAAAGGAAATTATGGCAAATGTGAAGAAATTTCTTGTTTCTGTAGCATTCCACATTGTCAATGGGTAGTAATTATAGATGAGGTCTAAGAAACAGTACCCATATACAAAAAAATTAAATTAAATGGGTGTGGGAGAATATTGTCCCATAAGTCAACCACATACAGGAAAGGAATTTACCTGCTAACTGCCAACTGCAAAATTCTGCAACCAAAGGCCGCATCAGCAGAGCTAGATCATCCACTCTACTGCTTGGTGAATGTGTGGTTGGAGGACCACGTAGCTGCCTTACACAACTTTAAAACAGATGCCTCACCTCACTCCACCCAGGAGCTGGCCATAGACCTGTTGGAGGGAGCCTTGATGAGAGCCAGAGGCATCTTCTTTATGGTAACATAAGCCTTGGCAATGCAGCCCCTCACTCACCTAGCTAGGTTGGCCTTGGAGGCTTTTTGACCCTGCTTGGCCACTCTGAAAAGGACAAACAACCTATCCGATTTCCAGAACTCAGTAGTCTGTCTAAGATATGTCCTAACGGCCCATCACATATCTAACTTATGCCACTCCTTTTCCTTTAGGTGAGTAGGTTGGGGACAGAAAGATGGAAGACAGATTTCCTGGTTCACATGGAAGTCCATGGGAACCTTCGGAATGAAAGATGAGACTGTTCTGAGCACCACCTTGTCCTTATGCATTACAAGATATAGTTCTTTGTAGGACAAAGTCTGAAGCTTGCCAGTCCTCCTGTCTGAGCACATAGCAACTAAAAAACATACCTTGTAAGACAGCATGTCCAATGGTACCAACAAAATCTGTTTGAAAAGCTCCTTACAGAGAGCATTCAGAACCAGATACAGATTCATTGGTAGAACAGGGGATTGAACTGAGGTCAACTCCTGCTGACAGGCACAGAAAATGAATAACCTCCTGGTCAGTCCCTAGTGACAAACCCAAAGAGACTCCAAGGGCCAACACCTGATCTGTCAGGGTACTCAAGACCAAACTTTTTCCACTCCTTCCTGCAGGAAATCCAAAATCTGTGGAACCATGGCTTTGGAAGGCATGATATTTTTTTCCCCTGGACCAAGCAGAAAAGATGGCCCATATGCGAGCGTAAGCTGCTGATGTTGAATTCTTCCTGGCAGCCATCAGGGTGTCCACCAACTTTTCATAGGAATCATTTCAGGAGTCTCCATTCAGGAGCCAGGCTGCAAGCTACATTGCTCCTGGATTTGGATGCAGAATGGGGCCATGTGAGAAAAGATCCCCCTGCATTGGAAGATGAAATGGTGTGCGTTGAGTTAGGTTTACTAAGTTGGAGAACCATGGTCTTCTGGGACACTCCTGAGTCATTAGAAGAAAGTTTCCTCTTGGGTGCCTTATTTTGCATATGATCTTGGGGAGGACAGGCAGAGAAGGGAAGGCATACACTGTGCCAAAATTCCACTCCTGTGATAGGGCATCCACTGCTTCTGCCTGTGGACACCGGTAGCATCTGAGGAACCACTGAACTTGAGTATTGTGACTGGAGGCCAACAGATCAATTGGAGAACAACTGAACCTTTGACACGGAAGGTCAAACATCTCTAGGTTCAACATCCACTCCCCTGGATGAACATTTTCATGGCTTAGCCAACTGGTTTGAATGTTCAACTCCCCTGCCAAGTGGACTGCTGACAGAGAGAGAAGATTCTCGTCTACCCAGACAGGAGATCGGTGGCTTCTTTTAGCATCTCCCTGCTCATTGTGCCATCTTGATTGTTTATGTATACCACTGTGACAGCATTGTCTGACCTTACTGTCATGGTTTTTGACTACACCTGATTTGAATATGAAGGAAAGTGAGGCACACCACACTTGTCACCAGAACATCTGTGTGTAGGTGGTGTTCCTGTGCTGATCAAATCCCCTGAATGGGAATGTTTTTAATTTTTATTTATTTAAGTCTTGGATTACATATACCTTTGAGCTAAGAGTTCGTTTACAAAGGTTCTACGTCAGTAGAAAGGACAACAGATTAAACAGGACAGTAAAGTATGGTACAATAAAGTGTAAATAGGAGGTACAAAAATCATAATGGATATAAAATCATAATGGACAGTCAACATAAAACAGAGACACATTGTGCTAATCAGTTTCAGGCACAGGAAAATGCATACAATACATTGATATCGGCCAGCAGGCTTTGTCAAGACAAACAGGCACAGGGTTTAGGAAGGGATGTGGGAGGGTGGGCTGGGAAGAGTAAGAGAGATGGGTGGGAGTGGTGAACATGAGGAGAGGTGGAGCAAGGGAAGGGGAAGGAAGGGTGGAGGGGTAGGAGGAAAGAGTACTAAGTTACTATGAAAGAGGCTGAGTGCTAAGGTCGAGGATTGGAAAAACATGGTTAAGGGAGACAGTCACAGTTACTTGTTGTAGACAGTAGTGACTGAAGCTTGGATCTGAACGGGCCCAGCTTAGTTTCGGAGGCGATGTCACTGTTCAAAGCATTCATCCAGAGGGAGGCCCTGTAGGCAAATGATCTTTGCCCCTGGGTGGTTTGGTGATGAGGGACCTATATTAGCTAAGATTCAGAACCTCGGGTGTGGTGTGGATTATGAGGGGGGGCTTAGAAGATCTTGTACTCCAGGTGGCAAGAGGCCTAAGGTTATTTTCTTGGCCATCAGGTATGTTTAGTATTTGATGTGATTTTTAAGCTGTAGCCAACCGGTTAGGGCATAGAGGTCACACATGTGGGTGAGATGGTGGGCTCCTGAGACAAGATGACATGCCTTGTTAAGAGCGAGCAATGGAGATATGCCAGAGGGCGGTATCAGTCGCAGAGCCATAGATATTCAGTCCATAGTCAATTATAGAAATAATAGAGCTCTGTACAGCTATCTGTAACCCACCTACAAATGGGGGTTCCCGAAAAGTCTTCCTTGAGCTTGCCTAAATGCTCACTGCCAGGCGGGTGTCCTGCATTTTAGCAGTTTATTTTTTTTAATACTTGTTTTATTATAGGTAAGTTTCAGTTACAGACACTTCATTTACCAGTGATAGTACAATTTAACTTTAGTATACATTGAGGATCATTTCAAGTCCAGCTTATTATTCCTTTATATACTCATTAATTCCTCTTCGTCCCCCTTTTCATAGAAAGGAGAGAAAACAATAAAGAGGGAGTAAAAAAAGAAAAGGAAGAAAGAGAACAAGAATACGTAAAAATTACAACTTTTAAAAAATGTTTAACCTCTTTTTGTTTTTAGTAAAAAAAAAAAAAACATAACCGTCTAGGATGTGTTCATATAGAGCATTATTTAAAACACCAGTTTTGTTTTCATTGAGTCATAAACCTAAGATCTGGGAAAGGAGTCATCCAGCTCGGGAAAAAACGGCCCACTATCCTCTATAATTAAGTTAAAGCGTTAAATTCCTACCAGCTATCATAAAGCATCCACCTAGTCCATCTTTGTTGGTATGTTTGTGGTTTCTGGCTAAGGTTAATTGTTAACTTTTCCATCCTATGTATGGATTCAACCACCTCCCTCCATTCCTCTTTCCCCGGGGGTCGTGGCTGAAGCCAATTCCTAGTAATAACTTTTAACACTGCTGCCACCAGGATTACCCATAGGTACTTGACATCTTTATCCTTCAGTTCCCCAGGAATAAGTCCCAGTATTAAGTGTTCCAGTTCCAATTGGGACTGAAATAAGAATACTTGCTTCAAGTGGTGGGTCACCTCTCTCCAAAATGAGGAGATAACTGGACGAGACCAAAAGATGTGGGCTTGTGAGGCATGGCTAATTCCACAGTCCCTCCAACACTTTGATGTGGCCCCCCAATGAAGTGAGCCACCTGAGCTGGCACCAAAAAGTATCGGGTCCTCAGTTTCCAACAGAAGTCCCTCCATGTCAATGAACCAGTTGTTGACCATGTACTTCTCATCAGGAACCACTGTTTGTCCATGATGGGAGTCATCAGATCCTGTTACCATCTGTTCTTCATATATTGGGATGAGTTTTCCGTATCTGCCATGTATCATCTGTTGTATAATAATGAAATGGCATGTTCTGCTCCTTGAGGGCCCCAGATCCTTGGGAACAAGTTATTCTCCCCTGGATCAGGGTTCTCCAGCATTGATTTATTGATCTGTATATTCAGGTAATCTCTCAATTACATACTAACATACTAAAATGCCAGCAGAATAGGCCTAACGGTCTTTCGTGTCTGCTCGTTTGGTCAGTCCCCAACCTGGGTGCTGACCTTGCTGTCCCCCTCGCCTTCTCTGGCTTCTCCCTTCCCAGTTCCGGATATTCTTGCTGCATTGGATTTTGCTTCCAGAACCCTTCCCCTGTACCTGTCCCACCCCCTCTTGAACCCCTCCACTGTCTCTCTCTCACCTGTGCCCCCTAGGCAGTGTGACATTCCATGGCTCCACCACCCTCTCAGTGAAGTAGCACCCTCCTTTCTCCCTGAATCTCTCCCTCCAGCTTCCAGCCATGCCCCTAGTGGCCCCTTCCTCCTTCCTTCAAAGCACCCCGACTGTTCCTCCCCTATTTACCCTCTTCATGTACCTAAAGACCTCTATCATGTCCCCATGGTCCCTTCTCTCTTCCAATGTGTACATGTTTAGCTCTTGAGCCTCTCCTCATAGGTCCTGTCCCCCAAGCCCCAAATCATTTTGGTTGCTCCTCCTCTGGACCCTCTCCAGGAGGTTAATGTCCCATTAAGTGTGGCCCAAACTGCACACAGTACTCAATGTGCGGCCTCACCAAGCAGTTATACAGAGGAGTATCATTCCTCCTTCTGGAGGTGATCCCTAGCGATGCATCCCAGCATCCTGTTGGCCTTGGCTGCTGCCCTCCTACAAGTCTCAGAGTTGTTCATCTTGACATCCACCACCACCCCAGGTCCCTCTCAGCCATCGAGACTTCAGCATTCCCCCCCAGGGTGTACACTTGACCTGGGTTCTGGCCCCAGGTGGAGTACCTTGCATTTCCCTGCATTGAACCTCAGCTTCCACTTTCTAGACCATCTTTCCAGAGCCTCCAGGTCCCCTGTGAGGCCCACCCTCCCCTCTTCCCCCATCCATCACCGCCCCCAGTTTTGAGTCATCTGCAAGAGACTCATCTCACTCCCTGATTCCTGTCCTTATGTCCGATCGTAGGCGTTGAACAGAAGGGGCCCAAGAACTGATCCTGGGACCCCACTAATGACCCTCCTTGGGGATGAGACTATCCCCCAACTACGACCCTCTGGGTCGGTCCTGGAGCCAATTGCCTATCCATCTGATCATCTGGTTCCCCACCCCATTTCTCCCAGCTTATCCAACAGGCCCCACATGAGGAACAGGAGTCAAATGCCTTGCTGAAGTCTAGAAGAGGACATCCACTGGTCTACCCAGGTCCAAGACACTTGTCACCCAGTCATAGAACTCCACCAGGTTTGTCTGACATGATTTCCGGGATGAATCCATGCTGTCTATCGTCCAGGCACCCTGACTTATCCCAGGTCCCCCTAGCCTCTCCTTGACAATGCCCTCCATCACCTTGCCCACCACCGAGGTCAGGCTGACAGGCCTGTGGTTCCCTGCCACCTCCCTTGATCCCCCTTGTGGATAGGCACTATGTCGCCACCTTCCAGTCTTGGGCACCCACCCTGTCCTCAGAGAGATGGTGAAAGCTCTGCCAGGGGTTTTGCCAGGACATCTGCAAGTTCCTTCAGCACTCTGGGATGTAATTTATCCGGCCCCAGTGCTTTCTCCATCTTAAGGGAGCTGGAGGCTTCCTCACTCTCTCTGCTGTGATTTCCACTCCTGCACCCTCTCCTGCTTTGCCCTCCCCCACCTGCCAGTGATGCCTCCCCTCTCCCCAGACCTGCCCGATTGGTGGGGTGCCCCCCCCTCCTCAGTATCTCTGTCTCCTCCTATGTATGATGCAGCACCCCATTTTCCTGGTGAGAACTGAGGTGGAAGTACTCATTTAGTACTTCAGCCTGCTCCCCCGGTCTTGTGCCCATCTCTCCCTGATTTAATCCTGCTAATCTGCCCCTTCACCCTTCGTTTTCCCCAATGTATCTAAAGAACCCTTGTTCCTCTCCTAATTTCCCTGGCCAGGTTCCTGCTCCTTCCTTGCCTTAGCTGCCCTCACCACTCTAGTGGCCCTTCTAGCCATCAGCTGCGTCATCTCCCTTGATCCCTTTCACTCCTTGAGCACTTGAATTGCTTATAGGCTGCTTTCTTTCCCTCACCACCTCCTGGACCTCCCTGGTCCACCAACAGGGTTTTGGGCCTCACCGCATTTTGTCTTACTCTTGCACAGGTGCTGGTAGCATCCTGCACCCCTCTCCTGATGATTTCCACCTACTATCAGAGTCCATGTCACCCAATCCCATCTAAATGCTCCTAGATCCTTCCCATTTCCTTAAAATCCGCCTCTGAAGTCGGTTACTTCCGTCTTTGTGCAGCCTTCTACCCCTCCTAGGTCCAGGCAGAACCAGACCGTGGCATGGTCACTCCCCGCCAATGGGTCCCTTACCTCCAGGCCCCCAATCTGGTCACTGTCTGCCAGGACCACATCCAGTACCCGTGATAGTATCTAATTCTATCTGTCTGCTGTAAGCCATATTTCTCCCGCATTGCTTCAAAAGAAAGCACTGTATTACCTGTTATTATTTGGTAAGGTGCAAAAAGGCCTCTCTTGGCTTGTATCTGATACCATCTATCAACTGTGGCTGGTACAAACTGATGGTCAAAGGCCCACTATCTGTATCACCAAAGTTGCTTGTGGGTAGTACCTCTACCTATACCCCTCTTCCAGCCCTCTACAACAGCTTTTGTGCTGGAGAAGCCCTTTATTTCGTCTGGGCCCCGTGGCCAAAATAGCGCAGCTTGCAAAGGGGGGCTGCCCTGCCTCCAAAGATCCAGTCTCTTCCAGTGCGCATCATATCCCTGATTACCCCAGAGCAAGACAACCCTCATCTGTGCCACCACCCAGTAGCCCTGCAAACAGGGGAAAGCAAGTCCTCCCTCTGCCTTCAGGAGATATATGAGAGATTTTCTTAATCTAGGTTTCTTACCCTTCCACAAGAAGGAGAAGAACATGCTCTGCCAGTTTTCCAGGTCCGTACGGGCCAGGACACACAGGACGTACTGAAACAGATTGAAGAGGTATGGCAGTGCGTTCATCTTGAGGGCTTGTACTCTGGTGCAAAATGATAATGGCAGTAATAACCATCTTTGAAAGTCGTTCTTAAGTTGTCCTATTATCGGTGGGTAATTTAATTCCCTTAGATGTGCACTGTTCTTTCCCAACTTCACCCCCAAATATTTAATCTTTGTCTGGTCCCATAACATTGGGTGTTTTGTTTTGATCTCCCTGATTGGGGTATAGTAAAAGCTCAGTATTTCTGTTTTGTTGTTGTTTAATTTATATCCAGCTAGTTTGGAAAAGTCATCTAATTGGTGGAGCACTGAGGGCAAAGATGTCTCTGGCTCTGTCAGATATAAAAGAACATCGCCGGCATATAGCGTCAACTTGTGGGGCTGTCCCCCTGTATTGATCCCTTTTATTTCTGGGTTCTGGCAAATACTTTGGGCAAGGGATTCAATGAAAAGGGCAAACAACAGTGGGGATAAAAGGCACCCCTGTCGTGTACCCCGTCCTAGACCAAAGGCTTCTGATATGTGACCATTTGCTCTAACATGCACCTGTGGTGATTCATATAGTTTAAATATGGTTGTTATCAGTTGCTTCGGTAACCCAAACCAGGAAAGGACCTCTCTCAAAAGGCCAGACACCCTATCAAAGGCCTTTTTGGCATCTAGGCTCACTATCAGTGATGGAACTTTGCAGATTAATATGATCAATTATATGGTTGTTCTACATAAGCGCTTCCCAGGCTTGGTTCACCCAATATGTGAAGTCTGTTTGGTCTATGTGTATTAAGGGAGGGAGATATTCTTGTGTTACTATCCCGCCATGATAGAGGCCAGTATCTTATAGTCTGTATTCAATAATGAAACTGGACGATAGAAAGGGCATTTAACAGGGTCCTTTCCCAGCTTGGGTATCACCGAGATCACTGCCTCTGGCCTCCACGGCGAGGGGCGGGGCCCCTCTCCGCAACACCTCTTCATATACCTGTGTAAGCATGGGTTGTATCCAATCTCAAAACATTTGTAGAATTCTGGGAGGCCATCCGAACCAGGACATTTGCCTACCTTAAGCCACTTTATTTCACCCTTAATCTCCTCTAACCTCCTGGGCCTACTAGAATCTCTCCCTGCTCCTTAGTTAAGCCTGGTAGTTTAAGTGTCCCCCAAAAATTCCTTATGCTATCTTCTCCCACATTTATCTCATCTGTATATAATTTTGTGTAGTATGTCTTAAAGGCATCCATGATCTCATGGACCCCTGTACCACCTTACCTAAACGAGGGTGCCATATCCTCACTATTGTTGCCTTCGCTTTTCTTGCCCTCAGTCTACTGGCTAAGAGCCTCATAGAGTGGGGTCCCCCCCCCATAGTATTGTTGTCGTAAAAATAGTAATTACTGTTCCACCTGATAGTCCAGGATACCCATCAACTCTCTTTTATACCCGAGTAGTTGTCTCTTACGCCCTTCATCATATTCTTGTTTTTGTTGTCCCTCTAGGTCTTGAATAAACTTGGTTAATGTAATCCCTTGTTTTCCGGGAGGCCAGCTGTATAAACTTACCTCGCAATACTGCTTTTGCAGCATCCCAGTGGATCGCCTGCGAGGTTTGTTGCCCACTGTTTTCCCTTAGATAAGTTCTGTAAGATTCTAGGATCGTGTCCTTAATCTCCTTATCTCTCAAAAGTGAGATGTTCAAACGCCAAAAAGTGCTACAGCGTATCTCTCCTAAGTCTATTTTTGTATATATAGGCACATGGTCTGATAAAAGGAAGTCCCCCATCCAGGACTCAAAAACCCTGTGCACTTCATTCTTTGGTACCAGAAAGTAGTCCAGTCTTGAGTATATGTTGTGAGCTGCAGAGAAAAAGGTGTAGTCTCTCTGTCGGCTGTGTTGGTGTCTCCAAATGTCTAAGAGCCCCAGCTCTCCGAGCAATTTCTGGACCTTTCTAGCTATTTTATGTGGGTTCCCTCGCACTTTCAAAGAGGAGTCCATGTCTGGGTTCAGGGGTAGGTTCAGGTTCCCTCCACAAATCAAAATCCCTTCCCCCCATTCCAATAACCTGGTCAAAAATGTACAGTACTCAATACTGAGCCCAGGGGAAAATACACCGATGCTAGTGTTACCACATTGCCCCCCTAAATTTGCCTTTTAACACTGCATAACATCCCTCTTTATCTATCTTCGAATCCAGTTTCTCAAATGGAGTATTGGTTGGGACCAGCACCGCTGTGCCCCTAACGTCTGCCATTTTTATAAGAAGCCGCGGCCATCTCTCAGAATCCCAGTTTTAGTCATTTACCATGCTCCTGCATCGACAAATGGGTCTCTTGCAAGAATAAAAAATCTGTCAAGGCCTTCCTTGCCTGACTCAAAATCTTGCTTCTCTTGACTGGATTCGTGAGACCATTGACGTTGTAGGAGCAAAACGTCGTACCCTTACTCACCATCATAAGGGTAAAGTTTTAAACTTTCGTTCTTGGGCGCCCCCCCCATGGACTCCTCCACAAAATTCTCCCAGCTCAGACTCCATCCCTGTACAGCAAAATATTTTTCTAAGTAGTACCGCATCCCAGAAACAAATCAAATAGGTAACAATTGTATTAGTAAAGTAGTGAACCATTTCATCCAACCGGGCCTGAAAACAGTAAAATTTAAGTGACCACCAAGGTAGAAGACCCATATTTTGGGTCTCTTCTCTTACCTATACCCTATCCAGGAGAAGGTAAGCACAGAGCGGTGTCCAGTGCCTCCACAGTGGGAGACCCCCCCAGGGAGCTCTTTCGTGTAACTTACAGCACCGTGCTTTTCTCTGTGACCAAACACCGTATTGGTCAGAAAAGCACTGAATTAGAAGCACTGAGTGTTTAGGCAGCTAGAGATAATTGCTAGCCAGGCAGCTTTTGTGCTAGTGCTCATCTTCTGACACTTGTGCTCTGGTTTACCACAGTTAGGGCTGGGTAAGTCGGCTCATTCCACCTCAGATCAGGAGGCCCTCCCCCAAGAGGAGACAGACCCCCACCTAGGAGAGGGGAAACTGCATCTGAGAGCCCATCCTAAAACAATCCAAGTCCCATAGGCTCCGGAAGCTTCAATGAATACATTTAGCATTCTT
Organism: Neoceratodus forsteri; assembly: GCA_016271365.2. Classification (NCBI taxonomy): domain Eukaryota; kingdom Metazoa; phylum Chordata; order Ceratodontiformes; family Ceratodontidae; genus Neoceratodus; species Neoceratodus forsteri. The sequence goes on along the minus strand of CM057450.1, from coordinate 648,073,922 downwards.
ATTATCCTAGCCATTACCCCTTCTATGCCCCCCCTTTTTTTTTGTCATCATTCGGCCCAAGGGCCATGGTTGCCCAGAGTGGGTGACCACCAGTGTCTCATCAGCACGTAAAGCCGACCTCACAAGTGTTGAAAAGAGGAAAGGACACAAAAACCCCACCACTGTCCTCCCCCACCACTCAACCGCCTAAAGTCAATAGGCAGGAAGAGCCAGTATAGCACCTCCCTACTTGTATATTCAGTTTACCATTTGCCTCTGAGGTCCCTTTAGCTCGTTTATCTAAATCACTGTTCTGGATAGCTGGCGGGCATTCCCTCCCCTCTCGTGGCTAAACGGCCCAAAGGAACCCACCGATTTGATGTTCTCCCAACAGCAGCCTCCCCCATTCCTCTGACAGCATCATCATCATCCAGAGTCGACCCCCCCCGGGGACGTATCCCCCTGAGCCCTACAACCTCTGTATCCACGTATACATCCAGATGAAAATATTGTTACCCCAAATTCTGCCCCTCTAATCTGCAGAATCCTTCTATTCTATTGTAATAGAAACAACTTTTATTTATTTGGTTAGTGCTTTCAAAATGCGATCCCTGGATCCATAAGTTATACTTTTATTTTATTCTCAGTTTGTCAGAAAATTGAGACGTGATGGCAGTCTCTAGTGCTACTTGCGTTTCCCAAAAGTTGCAGTTTCTGCTCATGTAGTGGAGAGATCACCGCTAGTCAAGATGGCTCCTTCATTAGCCAGTGTTTTTGCTCCACAGGTCCTCGTTCTGTCTCTCTGCGTGGGAAGTGCCGTTTGGAAAGCACCTTGTCCCACACTTCGGATGTGTCCCTGTAGGAACTGCTGCTTGGTCTTTTCGGTCCTTTAATCAACCAGGATCTCTCCCGTAACTGTTGTGGAACTCGATGATCCTTTATCTCTGGCAGTGCAAGCCCTTATTTCTCCAGAAACTCCTTGGCATCCCCTATTTCCTGGAACCGTAATTGGCCCTTGTCTGTTAGGACTTTCAGTCTGGCAGGATATTCAACGAAGGCTTTGTAGCCTATTTGCTGCAGCATTTTTACAACAGTAAGGACCTGTCACCTTCTGGTTAGCAACTGGGGTGAGAAGTCATGGTCAAAATACAACCAGACATCTCCAAAAAGCACATTTTTCTTGGACCTGGCCAGGGAAAGCAACTCCTCTTTAACCCTGTAGTCTAAAAATGCCATCACTACTGATCTAGGTCTGGCCTTCGGATCGTGAGGCCGCGGTACCAGGGATCTGTGGGCTCTGACTATATCTAGGCATTTATCCGAGGGAAGGCTCAGTATCTCCCGGAGGAAGGAGTCCATAAAGGCCATCATGTTCCCGGTTTCCGTGCCTTCTGGCAAGCCATGGATTTAGATGTTACGTCGGTTACGGTTTTCAAGTTACTCCAACTTCTGTTCTAGTGATAAGGTACCTTGATGTAGCTCTAAGAGGGTTGTGTTATGTGCATCGGTGGTCTGTGTGTAGTCTGCGTCTACTGTCTCCATACCATCCGTCTTCTGGTATAGTGCTGCAATATCTTGGCACTGGTCTGAAACCTTTGATTCTAGCCTTTACAAGGTTTCATTCATTTGTTGTAATGTCTGGCACAGTTGTCATAACGTTATTGTGCAGTCTGCCTCCCGACGTTGTTGCTGTCTGTTCCATGCCACCTAGCGAGGGTTCCCGCGTTGCATAGGCCTCTGACCAGGTGTTAGATTCTTGGTCACTTCCCCTCTGCTTGCCGCCTCCTTTCGTCTGATTCTCCTTCAGTTTGTGCTTTGGTCCCATCAGGTAGTCCTTTATTGTTCTTTTTGAATGCAGGATGAGTGTTTTACTTTGCAGATTATCGTGGATTGTTGTTGGTCAGCTGATGAGCAAAGAGCCTAAGCTGCCATTCAATCAGCGCTCAAACTGGAAGTCCACGTTTTAGCAGTTTAAATGTATTGCCAGAGAGTGCCTTCATAGCCTTTGTGTACTGTCTCTTTAAGGGCTGTCTGGATTGCAGTTATAATTAACCTGAGAGGGGGCTGAGTGTTGCTTTGCTCAAGTTCCGCCCGGGCTGCCAGATAATTGCTCCATTTATGCCACTGCTATTAGCACAGAGAGAGCTCTTTTAGAAGATATACTTGTTTGCTGCTCATTTATTAGAATAGTAATAATATTGCAGTTTGTCTAACCTGCCTTCTTTGCAGCATGGACATTTCCATTTATCTTCACCGTCTTGGTCCTGGACTGCTGAAATGGGCCAATCAGTACCTTTGGGGACTCTAAAATGGAACCTGTCCCCATGGGCTTTGTGGGAGAAAAATTCTGTAGGAATTGTAGTTTGGGGCTTTTGGCACCTAAATGAACCTGGAGGGGGAGTCCTTGTTGTGACTGACAGAGGAATCAGCCAACCTAACCTTCGGAAAGTCCCAGACTGCTTGCAGTTTCAGTTCAGATCTGAGTTGGGAAGTGAAGGAGTAACAGCTCAAGGTAGTCGAGCAGTAATCCTACATAGATTTGCGCGGGGGAACTGTGAAAGGGTTGAGTTTTGGCCTACCTGCTGTCCCTGAGAAGGAAATTGAAGTTTACTCAGACTGAATCCAAATTGTGAGGATGATTTAAGCCACAGAACTGTGACCAGGCTTTAACCTGAAGAAGACCGAAGATTTGCTGAATGCGATCGGCCTGTCAGTATTTCCAGCCACCTTTGAACTCCCAGTTTGTGCACAGACTCTATAATTGCAACTGGATAGCAATCTGCCTGGTACAGAAGAATTTCGTACATGTAAATGTGCTGTGTGCTGTTAGTGGGTAGTGATTTGGTTCCCCACTGTGTGCTGAACTGTGTTCTGCTTGCTGGAGGCTGCATCCAGCTCTCACAGACTGAGTCCGTATTCATCTTCATTGGGCCTGGGCTTTGCCACACTGCCCAGCCAGACTTCCCGCTGCACAGAGAAAGCCATCAACAAGAGATCTGCCTCGGGATCAGTCCTCTGCTCATGCTTTGAACAGGAACGACGCTTCAGTGATTCGTGTGGGCCCTGCTTTTCCTGGCACTCCAGTTCAACAACCTGCTGTCTCGATTTTGTCCTGCCTGTGTCCTGTATTGGGTTTCATGAGTAAACATCAGGGTAGCTCCCTGCAACAACAGCTAAATTTAAAGTGTTGTCATCTGATTGCTTTGTTGTCTTTTCTGTCACAAACTAAGCCCTCCAGCTCCTGATTACAAATTGTGTTGTGCATGTTGCTTTCTTCCATCACAGGGCCCCAACCAGCTGCGAGCCGGCATACCCCAGGCAACGTTCCTGGCTGGCCCACCATCTTCCTACCTGGGTACCCAGAATGTGTGACTGTGTAGGGACTCTGAAGTGCATGCATAACTGTCTGATTGATAAAGCCTTTAAGCAAATCAACCTAATTACGCCTCTCCCTTGTTCAAGTCCCCTGAATAAATCAGATCTAACTCTTTTTGCATTTAACTTGACTGTGGTTCCAGTTTGTGCCAAGAGTACTATACTGTTGCTATTTGCTGTGCATAACCTTGTTTTACAGGGGGTCTCCAGGGTCAAGCTAGAGGAACCAGCCCTGGTGGTAAGTGCAACATTGTGGGTAATTGCAGGAATAAGGGTCATTGTTAGTGATTATTGTATATTGTTCAGGCCACTAGAAGGGAAAAAGAGGGGGGGTTACAATATCCTGGAGGGCTGTACACAGGTTAGCTTGACCACTAACAACCCTGACCTCCAGGTGGAGGCACCCGTTTCAGTACCCAGGCCCCTTGACCTGCTACTAGCCAAGCAGGCAGGGGTAGTAGCCCTTGGTATAGTGCCACCTAGGGGTTACATACCCTTGAGGCTTCAGGAGTCAGAGATCACCTGTGTCTGTAGAGTAGACCAATATGAATATTTACAGGTTTAGCAACGTTATCTATATGCACCCCATATGATAGGTTGCTGTCTATGGTAACGCCAAGATACTTAAAGAATTGTACTTGTTCAAGGTCAGTACTAAGGCAGTTAGTGACAGTCAGAGGATGCTGCCTGTGCTTGTTGTGGGAGCTGCTGAAGAGCATAAGCTTAGTTTTTTTATACTTTAATATCAACTTGTGATGACAAAACTATTTCTCTACCGAAACAAATCTGAGTTGTAGCTGGTTCTCAAGTAGTATAGGCTCTGGGTGAGCTGTGTAAATTATGGCATCATCTGCGTAGAGTAGGACTTGTTCAGGGCAGGAGCTTGGGAGACTGTTTAGACAGAGACAAAATAGGAGTGGGCCCAGGATGGACCCTTGAGGAACCCCAAAGTGAACAGGTCTTGAGTCAGACAGGATGCCAACAATTTTGACTTGTTGAGTGCCATATTCCAGATAACATTTAAACCACGCAGTGGAGTCAGAGAAGAGCCCTGCATTAAGTAGTTGTTCCAGTAGTAGAGGGTGATGGACCGTGTTGAATACTTTGTCAAGTCGATGAAGGCAGCACCAACTAATTGACTATGGTCCAAGGAGCTGTGTATAGAGCCAATGAGTTCTATGAGGCAGAGGTGGTGCTATGCCCTTTTCTGAACCCATGTTGTTCGGCACATTGGATCTTATGTTTGTCAACATAGTCAGTAAGCTGGTCAGCTAAAATGTATTCAAGAGCCGTAGAGAGAGAGAGAGAGAGAGAGAGGTGGTAATATGGAGATAGGCTGGTAGTTCACGTGAAGAATCCTGTCACCACTTTTGTAGACCGGAGTAACCATGGCTGATTTCCATTTATTGGGGAACTGTGTGAGTCTGAGTAAGCAGTTACAGATCCTGGTTATAGGCACTAACACTTCCTCAAGGTTGAGAGACAGCAGTTTGAGGTCAAGGGAGTCCCCACTATGTCTAGATTTACCAGTTGCTTTACAGATGTATTTTTGGGCTTCATGCAACAAGACTACTTTGAAGTAGAATGGCAAGTGACTGGTCATTGCGGGAGAGCTTACAGGATTGGCCGAGGTGACATCTGCATCAAAAAAGTCAAGTGGAAGAACACTGCTAAGGTCCATGAATGCGTTATAAAAGGTATTGGCAATAGTTAGGGGGTCCAAAGTTGCAGTCCCATCAACGTCAAGTAAAGTGGGTGATGTTTCGGGTTTTTCCCTGTAACCTCTTTGATATTATTTCAGAAAGCTTTACCATTGCCCCATGTGTCAGTAAGCACACCCTTGTAGTAATTATTTTTCTCAAGGCGGATGGACCTTGTGTAATAATTTTACGCTCTTTTGTATTTTTGAATGTGGAATGGGATCCATGACTGCTCCTGAACCTGACAGACTAGCATCAGATGTCAGAATCAACTCTTGGGGGGCTTCCAAGGGGGACCCTTTGCTCCGGTTCTCCAAACTCACCAACCAACTCAGAGACTGCCGCAGTTGTTGTGAGAGGAGAATCCTAGCCTGATAATACTCTGAGGTCAAATTCCAGGCTGACAGTAACTCCATCTGTAGGAGCCACATGTGAAGGCGAGCCCACAGGACTAGTTTTATTGATGTCTCATGAGGCCAAGATTTTGTAGCAGGTGGTGAGTTGAAGCTGACAATTTGCACCTCAGTCACTGAACCACTCTCAACAGGGTCTCCTTCCTGGCTGGCGAGAAGAAGACCTTCCCCTGGTCCATCTTGAACACCATTCCCAGGTATTCCAGGGTCTGTGATGACTCAAGAGAGCTTTTCTCCCGATTTCACCACCCAGCCATGGGACTCCAACACCTCTAGAGTCCTGGTTACTGACATTGTGGCTAATGGTGCAGATGGTGCTCAAATGAGCAGATTGTCCAGGTGGGGACAGACATGAAGCCCCTCTTGTCAGACTTAAGCCACCAGGACTATGAACATCTTTGAGAAGACCCTGGGGGCTGTGCCAGCCCATAAGGAAGTGCCCTGTACTGGAAGTGCTGTCCCAGGACCGTGAACCTGAGGAACCTCTGATGAGACAAACTGATGAGTATGTGGATGTATACATCTCTCAGATCTGTGGATCCCTCAGCTGGACAGCTCAGAAGATCGAATGCAGGGACTCCATTTTGAAAGTTATGTGGCACAGAAACTTGTTTAGGTGTTTCGGATCTAGAATGAGCGTGAACCCCCCCCCGACTTCTTGGGAAATTCGAAATAGATCAAGTAGAATCCTTAGCCTTGCTCAGTAGGAGGCACCAGCACAATCGTCCCAATTTGAGTGAGGTGGTCCAGGGTCTCTGACACCTCTTATCTCTTCATAGGGTCCTTCAGAACCAGTAATTGTAGAAAACACCCCTTTGAGGGAATGTTTAAAAATTCTATTGCATAACCTAAAGCCAAAATTTCCAAAACCCAAGCATCTGATGTTAACTGGGTCCATCTTGCATAAGAATTGTGCAGTCTTCCACCAAGAGAAGGGAGGCAGAGATAGGCCCACATACCCTCACTGTGAGGTGCCTTCTTTTTGTCCTGGACCTCCACTGCATCTTCAGGTAAGGGCTCCTCTGCTACTATTGCTTTTGAAACCAGAATAGGCTCCTTTACTCCTCTGGTTCCCAAAGTTCAGAAAGGGACAAAAAATCCCTTGCAACTGTCTCTGTTAGCCACCTCTTTGTTCTTCTGGAGTTGATGTGTCCTTTTGCTTTTGGTTTGACACTAGAAGGTGGCCTATTTTATCCTGGATATCCTTCAAAATATCATCCAGGCCAGAACCAAACAACAAGCTTCTCTTAAAGGCTAGATTGAACAGCTTGGTTTCTGAAACCTGCTCAGCTACTCAATGGCAAAGTCACACACTTCACACAGCCAACACAATGTGATAGGCAGAGCGAGCTGACATGTGCAAGTTTTCCAATATGGCATGCCCTAAGAAGGTGGTGGTCATGAACACTGACTGCATAATGCTCTCCCCCTCTGAATCTGGGGGGATGAAGCTGCCAGGTCATAATCCACAAGTTTAATGCACTAGCAACAATGAAGGAGGCATAGGAAGTGCTCAGGTTTGCGCCATTGGAGGCAAAGGCTCTTTTGCATGCAGCATCCACTTGCTTGTCATGTAAATCTATTAAGGCCAAGGACCATTCAACAGGAATAGTGGTGTATCTGACAGAATTATGAACTGCCTTATCTGCCAGAGAAGGCATTTCCCACTTGCAAGTATTTTCTTTCAAAAAAAGGAAACCCTGTGCCCTAGGTCTTGGCAGATATTTTCTTTGATCTGCACCTGCCCATTCCTGCTTAATAATTTGGTCACAATGAATAAAGTTCAGAAAACACTTTGGAGTGGAGAACAGCATGGACAGGATAGGATTTACATCCATCACCACCATGGATTGCACCTCCTTGGGTTGTAATGACCTACATGCCTCCATTATCAGATAGGACAAAGACTTGGTATCAAACAGGGGAGGGATATGAATCCTCCTCTTTGTCTCTGGCCACTCCTCTTCCTTACAGGTTTCATCCACCTCCACATCAAGTAACTTTTTTGGGTCAGGATTTTCCCCAAGATCCTCAATTTCCTTATCTTGACCCTCTGTATGGTCAGGGTCAGGGTCTGCCTGCAGATCTGTAATAGCAGCCCTGTTCTGCTGCAGCACACCTGGACATGCCTGTGTCCTCCACAACCTAAGGGGCCCAGTTTTAGGCTGGATATATCTGATGGGATGTTGTGCAGAACATCAGGGCCCAAAAGCTCTCCTAAGAGCAATAATAAGGATGTATGCAATTCTGCTTTATCATTGCCAACTGATACACCAGGTGCACCCCCCAGCTCAGAGGTCTAACTGGGGGAACCATAACAGACATATTAGCTTAAAAACACAATGGGGCAATAGGAACTCATTGGAGAGGGTCTGATTACCCTTTTGCAGGTCTTATATCTCTTGAATGTAATGAGAGCTAGACAGATGCAAATACTATTGTACCACAAAGAAATATCAAGCACTCATGCAGCTAAGATTATTTTTATTAATGCTGCTGCTGTGTGGGTATTATTTTGATGGATTTTCCAGTCAGAGCAAACCAGGTAAAAGAAATTAATGATTAAAATGAGCAGCAGTAAGAGCCCACCCACTCTACTCATATGGATGATGCAACTGCATTGCATGTCCCAGTGTACTATGATATGGTACACTACCTGGTCCAACAGGTGGTAATGTTGTCTATGACTACTCCTACTACTGTTCAACACACAATACATTTGTTGAACAAGAAATAAAAGACATAAACTGATCACCTCTCAGGCAGCCAGTCAGTCACATCACATCGGTCAAGTGCAGTGCAGTCAAAAACAAAAGTCGCTACTGCCATCTGAAAACCTGATGACACACAGTTACATCTTTCTTAGTTCCACAATTGCTGCCATGCTATCCAGTGTCAAATAATTTAAGTACGTAAAAATTAAAGGATAATAATCTCATCTGAGTTACTGTAAGTGAGAGGTAGTGTTTTTACAGCCAGGCTAGCATACCACACTGTGACAGGGTTGAAAATGACCATGTCCCAGTTGTTATGAAGAGTTTGAATGCAGGGATCTGTTCTGTTCTTTCCTTTCCTGTCTCTTGTCTGTCTGGTTATGCAACCACATTTTCTCATGAGACCTAGGATTTGATCACCCCGACAGTCTCGTAGTCCTTTGCCTCACACTGTCTCTCAGTCTTCCCTTGCTGTTCTGTCTTTTTCGTCCATTGCATATCTGCTGGTATAAAAATATATGCAAATCATTATGTGGAAATGTAACTGACATTGTGATCCCTTTGTTTAGAAATGATATAGTGTTACTGTTGAAATGTATATAATTATAGTTTGAGATTATTGAAAAAAGCTATTGGGAACTCAAGGGGTTAACCTGAGAGCAGTTATTAAGCCCTTGTTCAGAAGCTGTGGAGAAGGAGCTTCAGTTCTGGGACATTGTGTTCCTGCCTGCACCTGCCGGATACATACGAGAACATTTTAGAAAAAAACAGGATGCTTGTTAAGAAGGGAGGCTGTAAAGACTTATAAGACAGAGCTGCAGTTCCCTGCAGGAGACACAAAGATTGAAGGAAAACTCTGATGGATCTTCTCTATTCATTTTGCCTTTCTAAATAGTTATGTGGAACAAGTTTATTTTTTTATCTTACTACTAGTACAAATAAATATTTTTTGCGAATTCTACAACTGCTCCTGATTTTCCTATGCTTCCTGACCTGTGCCTAAACCACACACACACACACACTAAAGAAATTAATTTACATTTTTCTCTGTAATCGCAGCCAACTATCAGGGACATAAGAAACATATTATACAAAGAGCATTCAGTTTCAGTGTTCATACCTCTGCTAAGCCATCCATTGTATGAAAATTAAAACAGTAATACTGCAGTACAGTCAGGTCAGTGGTAAAATCATTTTTAATTAGTTGCCGAGGACAAAAAAGTAACAAGAAGTAGCAGTAGTGAGGATAATAAAGTGACAAGCAGTACACGACATGATGTAAGGACAAAAAGTGACAAGTAGTAGTAGTAGTAGACAGCAGTACCCTACCTTTCAGATCAGAGTGGTATACCTAGTGCTACCAAGTAAGTGTGACATGAAATGCAGTTGCTTGCTGTATTTGGACTCTTGACCCACTGATGGTATTATTTTTCGTGTTTCTGTGCTCATTGTGATCATTAAAATAATTTCGGCCTGACCTAGTCTGTCCTCCTGATTCCTGACCTGACTTGTAATTAATTGCTGCCTCATGTAGTAGATTCTATTTACACAAAAGATTTTCACCATAGGCACAAAATAAATTCTTGAAAGTGTTTTGTGGATAGGGCCTGCTCACTCAGACTATAGGTTTCATTCAGGTATTATATTTGAAATTAAAATGAGGAATGTTGACTTTTAGAAATGTCAGGTGTTCAGCATTTTTTGTTGTCAAACAGGATCATGTGTCAGTAATGACATTACCAGCTGAGCTAAACAATTGTTCTGAACACACTCTAGTCACAGGACAATTCATGCACTTCACTGCAATGTTTACTAAAGCAGGTCACATACTTTGGATTTCCAGTATTTCAAAGGATCAGTATTTCAGCTGATATTGGGCTCTGCAAGGTACATTTCAACAATGGTCTGTGCTGAGGCTGTGTTACAAGAGGCATATGAAGAAGATGTTACAATTACACCTTCCAAGTGACTCCAGAGATATGAAGCAGAATCAAGTGACTGTGGGACAACGCCATGTTTAGATGGTGGTGAAGAAGATTTGCTGCAGTGGCTGAGAAGAAAGAGGGAGAAAATGCCACAACAGTAGAGGATGGGCCATGTGATGCTGTGCTGTGTTGTGAAGAAGGTTTTGAATGCGGTGCTGTCATACTCTGTTCCATGACAGAATGCACATCATCAATTGTTTCTTGTTTATTTATCATCTCGAAAGAAGTATCATCATCATCATCACTCAGTAGTTGCTTCAGTTTGTATGGTGGATCCAAGAGTGTTGCTTTAATGTAGCACTCAGAATGAAGCATTTTATATAGCTTGTCATCTTCTGCAACCTTTTTGGTCATACGTCTCATTAGATACTTCTTGTATACTGGGGGACAACCTGTATGTGGCAGCAGCACCACTGGCAGCCTGTGTGATCATAGAACTGTTCTGGTTATCTAACTTTTCTCTAATCAGATTCAACCTGAATTTTAAAATTTGTATTAGGGGTATTACCCAGCTCAGAGTTGCTGTGTTTGCACTAGACTCTTTGGTGATTTCCTCAAATGGCTGGAGCAGGAAAATTAGAAACTCCAGCATGGCCCACTGTAGTGAAGTAATATAGAAATCTGCAGCACCAATTTTATTTTCCAAGGTGTATTGTCTGACAGCTTTCTTTTGTTCCAGCAGTCTTTGCAACATAGACAAGGTCAAATTCCATTGGGTAGAAATGTCTTGGATAAGCCTGTGCAATGGTAAACTGTGCTCCTGCTGTATATACAAGTGATGGGTTTTGTTACAATCCCCCCACCACCACCACCACCACACCTCAAAAAGGTTCTTGCCTATTTATTTGTTCTGGGAAATACAGGCATACCCCCTCCTGGGTTGCCAGCTGTGTTGTATATACAGTTGAGCTCCTGATACAGTACACATACAGTACATACTGTATGTACATTGTTCCCATTTCCTCCAACTGCCCTTTATGTTAAAAAGTGGAATAAGAATGTAAAGGAATAAGGTCCCTAGTGTAGCCACTATCATATAAAGAGGAAATAGAAATGAAGACATTGGAGGAAATATTTTAAATGCTTTGTTGGTTGTGGACTTTGCACATTTTTGATAAAAAGTATTTCACTGCACAGCCAATTGAGCACTAGCACTTTAAGATATACATGTGATCATTGTAAAATTAATTAATTAGCTATATGAGTGTCTGCACTGGGGGGGGGTATTAGCCTTGTAAAAGCCCATGATTGGGTGAAACATAGGAAGTATCTGCATCCTGTATGTTCCTGTACCCAAATGGGTATTCAGTCAGCTATGAATCAGTAAAATATGAGAAGTTTGGAAACTGTAATAGGACTCAATCTTTTTTTGTTGTATGCGTGGTGAGTGCCATGACTGAATTTTTGCTGCAAAAGTAAACTGTGCGCCTGCTGTATTTTTTCAAACAAGTGATGGGCTTTGCTTGAGTGACTGAAATGAGTGGATATTCTTTTAGCAGTGCTAACAAGAGTCTTAATGTCCCTGTCATCATTGGGGAAACTGTGAACAATTAAATTTAATCAATGCGCAAAGCAGCAGATGTGAACAAAGCCCCCCTCCTCCAAAACTTTCCTTATGTTGGACCCATTATCTGCAACTATAAAGCCAACTGACAGTCACTGTGAAGCGAGCCATTGCTGTATTGGTTTTTGGAGCTCTTCTTTGGTGCTGTATGAGGTATGTTCAGATGGAAAATAAAACATTCTTAGAACAGCAAACTGTGATGCTTCACTGTCCTCACTCCCATGTGAATTATCAAAACATGCCCAATGTGACATGACAGAAATGAATGGTTCAGGCTGCCAGCTTGTCTAGATATCTGTTGCGAGATTCACCACCCTCTCAAGAGCACTGCACAAGACGCTTCTTAATGTTTTACATATGACATCGTAAAGATCTGGAATCCCTGTTGCCAAGAGGTATTTCTGTGATGGTATACTACAGTATTTTGAGGTTCAAGGTACTCAAGCAGCCACCTGAATCCTACATGTTCAACCACGTTATATGGTAGCAAATCAACAGCTATCATTTCAGAAATGTTTTTGGTTATTGTAACAGGATGAGTTAAGGCATATTTGGCTTTACGCTCATATGTTTCTGAGATGATAGGCTGTCTCCTTGAAGGAAGGGGACTTTTGAACATATGGTGACTTTCAGTAAGAGTAGGAATCCTTCATATGGGAGGAAGTGGTGGCAGAGGTGTTTCCATAGTGCTGCGGGGGCTGCCACTGCTTTCATCTGTCGGAGTTACCCCTGAGTGTAGTGAGCTATCATTGTCACTTTCTCTTCAAGACCCACAACAACTGGAGTTCTCAGTAATGTTATGACATCTGTCTAGGTGCCTTTTCAGTGCTGATGTTCCCAATGCTCCTTTCCTTTTACCCCTGCTGACTGGCCTTTTACAAATGGCGCATGTTGCCACCAACTCATTAGAGGCACTAATGGAGAAATATGACCAAGCAAAAGATTATATTTTTTAGTTTTTTTCCCAGGAAGGCACTGCACCTCAGTCCCCTTTTCAGGCCCCCCCCCTAGATTTTTCTTGGGCCTGTTCCTCTTGTGGTTTATTCCCACTGCCCTCCTCCACAATCAAAGTATTTCTGTCCATTGCATAGTATGCATTTGTTCCATACCTTTGGGTGGCTCTGCAGGTGATACCCATCAACCCTTTGGTTTTAACTACATAACTTTTTTTTTTTAACTTGAGACTGATCTGACAGATGCACATTTTTCGGGTTCAAACATTCGCTTGGAAGATGGAACTTTAGATTTTAACAAATCACTTTCTGGGGTTTTACTTTGTTTTTCCTTTGCAGGCTGACTGCTGTCTTTTGCAGTGGCACTGGCTGCACTGCCTTTCTGAGAAGAATGCACCTCATCAACACTTTGATCCATTTTTTTATTTCTTATTCTAAATGTAAAAAATAGATCCCTCTACCTAACGTCCTTTGATGACTCCCACCCATACCTATAGGCCAGTGCCGGATTTACAGTTGTGAGTCATAAACTTGAATCGTTCATGATTGTAGTAGTACACAGCACACTGCAGTCCACCACCACTTCCTTTCGATGTTAGCTGACTAACTCATACTACAGTTACTGTTCAATAATCTATTCAACAGTGTGCCTCAGAATTCAAGTTGATGATGCAGACATTTGATGCCTGGCCACAAGCACAGTTCCACACTACTTGGACAATGCTTGTGTGTAACGGTAAACTAAGAAGGATAACAAAGAGGAATAATAGATGAAATGAGTGATGATGGGTGATGATGATGATGATGATGACACTTGTGTGTGTACTTTTATTACTTGTGTTGTAGTGTACACATGCTGGTACAGGTCACAAATTCAGAATATCCCCTGGGCCCCCAACAGCCAGCAGCACAGGTGTGACAACTTGTCTGTTGTTTGTCAGAAAAGTTTTTTTTTTATTTGTAATACATGAAATCATGAATGAAAGTTAATGAGTGATCGTGACTGAATGGTAAACGTCAACGATTTATTTTGCCAGCCTGCCCTTGCCCTGTACACACAGCCACATTGAGGCCAGGAAAAGAATTAAAAACTTCTATTTGGGATTTCTGGGACTGTAAAATTTCTCGTACCCCCACCCTCACCCCGTAGTGTGTCTCTCTGTCTATGTCTCTGTCTGTCTTTCTGTCTGTCTGTCTGTCTGTCTGTCTCTCTCTCTCTCTCTATCTCTCGTACAAGTCAAAGATTTTTTGTACACACAGCCACATGGTCTGAGGCCAAGAAAGGAAAAAAAAACTTTTATTTGGGATTTTCTAACATTGTAAACTTTATCTTGGGGCCCCCAGTGGTCTCTCTCTCTCTCTCTCTCTCTATCTCTCCTCTGGATCTTGAATGGCACAAGTCAAGGATTTTGCCAGACTGCCCTTGCTCAGTGTACCAGCCACATTGTCTGAGGCCAAGGAAGGAAAAAACATTTATTTGGGATTTTTTGTAACTGTAAAATTTCTCTAGGGTTCCCTGTAGTCTCTCACTCTCTCTCTCTCTCTCTCTGTCATCTGGTGGATCTTCTGGATTCAATTTCTGGATAGCACAAGTCAAAAATGTATTTTGCCAGCCTGCCCTTGCACTGTATTATACTGCCACACTGCCTTTTCTGCCTTGCTTGCCTCCCCGGCCCCCCCGGCAGCCATCCACTATCTCTCCCTCTCTCTCTCTCTCTCTCCCCCTCCTTGGATTCCTCTCCTCTCCCTCACCTACTGATGACTTTGTCCCCCCCCTTGCCCCAGTAAGTCTCCCCTTCTCTATCCTCTCTTTCTTTCATCCTCTCTGGCTCTGTTTAACAAACAGATTTTTTTTTATTAATCCTTTTTAACTTGACTCCCGGTCTGCCTGCACATCAAAGCAGCCTTCTTCATCCAGCCACCATCTGGTCCTCTCCTGGCCCCCAGTGGAACCCTCACTGCCAAATACCCCCATGGCTTACCCCCACGGTGGGGCAGCAGAGAGTCCCCCCTTCTATCCAACCGAGTCTGGATCCAGTAGTGCAGTGATGCTCCTGAAGAGGGCGTCCTGTAGATGGCCATCAATCCACTGTGACTGTTCGCCATTTTTCCCTGTTCTGTGGCTGCGTGAGTGAGGCGTGCAATGATGCCAAGGTGGAAGCATGCACATATCTGCATTGGCTCCCTCCCAGCACCATGCTCCAACTCACCCCCCCAAGCTCAGTGCCAACGTGCCATCCTCCAGCCTCCACCAGGGGCCACATGCGCACCGACAACTGAAGACACACCTCCCCCGAGAGGGAGAGCAGTCCCTCAGATGCTCAATCCCTCTCCTTCCCTGCCAACCCCATTGGCCTGAGTCCATTCCTGAACCCGGGTTGCTGGTGTGGAGCGAGGTGTGGTGTCCAGCACCTCAACCTTCAGCGCCACCAGGCCAGCTTACAAATATATACATTTTTTTATTCATATTTAGTTTCTCTTTGCAGTGCACAACTGTAGGCTCTGCTCTGAAGCAGCAAGCTCCTCCAGCTCCCCACCAAATTACCTGGGCCCACATTGCACACTCACCGCAATTATATACTGTGAGTGCATCACATGACTGACTATCCTGCTCTGTTGCCTAACTGGATACTGCCAGACACCTGTACATATGGTGAGCATGCCGACGGCATCCCCATGGCAACAGTACACTGAATGGCATTCCACGGACCCAGAACTAGACTTCTGTGGTAAAGTCCCTATTTATCTGGGACCATGGATTATGGGTTCATTCCTGGGGTTCAGATCTCAGGTGGAACAGTCTGCCCTGTCCTACTAGATTTCCTAAGAGTTTTCATAAGTAGATGGAGTAAACTTAACCTTCCCAGATCGAATTGCAACATTCAAAATGTTGTGACTGCCACGTAGTCTGTACTGTGTTTTTAGCTTGCCTTTAGCAATCCCCAAACACATATGGAATAAAATAAATACATTTATCACAACATTTTTATGGGGGAATCAATGCCCCAGATTTAGCAAAAAAACTTCTTCAGGCCTCTGTGGAGAAAGGTGGGTGGAATCTGCCCAGGCTGGAAAATTACCACAAGGCACAAATCATTGGTCAGGCATTCCATTGGCTCATCCCTAATCTAGCTGGGACCCCTCTTTGGGTGGAGGCAGAACAAGAAATGTTAGTCACTCAGCCAATTCTCATGGCTCTAAGAGATTCCCTTAAGTTTTTTAATTTTTTTATTTCATTTTCATAACACTTATTATGATACATAGGCATCAGACATTTGATGGTACCTTCACACATAATATGACTAGACATTACTCAGTGAGCTTAAGTAAGAAGTTATTTGAGTCACCAGAGATTATAAATACTTAAAGTTGTTCTCAGGGATTATTCATAGCTTCAAATTTGGCTTTAAATGGTCGTCAGATCTGTTTGTCTTTACCCATTGTTTAACAGACGTGTAATGTATCTGTTCTAAGGCACGAATGGCAATAATAGCATTTAGCCAGAGCTTGAATTGGGGGGGGTCTGTGTCCTTCCATTATAGGAGTATCTGTTTAAAGGCATGTGTTAGACTAATATTGACTAAAATTTGTCTGATGGGAGGTAAGGGGTTATAATGGTAGCCAATTCTAAGCAACATCCACATCAGGTTTTCAGCCAGTGGAATTTGAATAGCTTGTATAAAAGTGTTACTGGATCAGATTGGCATGTGGGACAGAATGGGGAGATGCTGGGATTAATTTTATGTAAAAACTGAGGTGTATGATAAGTTCGATGTAGAATATTAAATATGATTTGTTGCACCCTGATAGATTTTATCCCCCAATTTTTTATATTTATAGAATTTTTCTGTGATTCTAAGGAAATAGTCTTTTTAAGCTTTTCTTCCTATTTAGCTTTTAACACCTTAGTGTTCTCTAAGGGTGAAGATAAAAGAATTTTGTAAATCTTAGAGATAATTTTTTAGAGATAATTTTTGAGTGAGAAGGTTGGCTAAGAAGGTATTTGAGCTCTTTTAACTTACCATCATTCATTTTATCCAGATTCTAGTAATAAAATTGTGTAATTGTAAATAATAGTAGAAGTGAGAATTAGGTATGTCATATTTTTCACTCAAGGCTACAAACTCTATTATGAAGTCATTCTCCAGACATTGTCCAGTCTCACATTGTTATACCAAATTTTAAATGTAGTGTTGTGGAAAGAAGGAAGAAAATTAGTACCAAGAAAAATTGGGGCATATTTTGAAGTTGCTTTTTTATATTAATTGATCCCCAGTACTTTATTTCAAATATGTATTATGGTTCGCATGGTAAATGCTAAGTTTACCTTAACTTTATTAGGCATTATATACAAAGCATATTTAATGCTATGAAAGGGGGTTTGCACTGTTTTGATAACAAAAGACACATCCTGCTTATCCTCCTTAAACCTAGTGGCTATAATGGCAAGGTTAACTGCAAAATAATAATACTTGAAATGTGTGAGTGCTAGACCAGCACTGTAATAGGTGATGTTAGTTTTTCTAATTTTAACCTCGGTCTCTTCCCTTTCCACAAAAATCTTTTTATTAAAGTCTCCTGTCCTTTAAAGAAGTCTTCTGATATAATAACAGGAAGTATTTGGAAAATAAACATAAATTGGGGAGAACAGACATCTCAATAACATTAACTATGCCCATTAGGGTATAGGGAAGACCTTTAACATGCTCCATCAGAGGATCAAAATTTAATTCCTATATATTCTGTAATTTATTATCCAGCTTAACACCAAGATAAGTTATTTGAGAAACTGTTTTATGTTAAGCTGTGGGGGTGAAATAGAAGGATTAGTGTGAAACGAAGACTCTAAGACCTCTATTTCCAACCAGTTTACTTTACATCCAGAGATTGTGCCAAATTGAGATATTACTTTAGAAATGCAAGTAAATGATTTGTTAAGGTATTTTACAAAGATCAACATGTCATCAGCATATAAGCTAACACGATGTTCCTGTCCTTTAGTTATTGGACCTTGTATATTGGGAGATAGCCTGAGTGCAATGGCCATAGGTTCTATGGCTAAAACAATATTAAAGGTGACAACGGGCATGCTTGTCAGGTGCCACACTGTAAGCCTATACTGGAAGAGAGGTCTCTATTGGTTTTAACCTGACTACCAGACCCAAGTAGAGAATGCTGGTCCAATTACAGAACCGAGGTCCAAACCCATATGTTTTCATGATATGTTTTATATACTGCCATTCAATTTGATCAAAAGCTTTTTCAGCATCAGTCATGACCATTGATAAATCTGAGTTCTGGCAATAATCCATTATATTAATGGTCCAATGTATGTTTGATCTTAAGGATCTGCCTTTTACAAAACCATTTTGATTGGGATGGATTAATGTAGGCAGCACTTTCTTGAGTCTGGTAGTCAGGACTTTAGCCAAAATTTTGGCGTCTAAGTTTATTAATGATATTGGTCTGTATGAAGCAGGATTCTTTGGGTCTTTACCTTTTTTGAGGAACAATGAGATTGTAGCTTCTTTGAATTAGGGGGGCAAAGACTGATATTTAAACATATTATCAAAGAGAGTCTTGATTTGTGGGACCAGCTTATGCAAGAATCTTTTATAAGAATCTGTGGGAATTCCATCTGAGCCAGGCTCTTTCCCTGAGGGTAAATTCTTAATTGCTTGGGCAATCAATTCTTCCAACAGATCTTTTTCAAGTTCACTTACTAATTGTAAGGGAACTGTGGTAACCACATATTTTAACAAAAAATCTGATTCTGAATTTGTTAAATTCAAATTGTTGGATGAATATAGATCTTGATAAAAGTCAAAAAAGACCTATTAATGTCCTAGGGGTTTATATGGGTTTACGCATGTGAGTCACAAATCTGTGTAATGATATTCTTCTGATGTTCTGATGTTAATAGCCAGGCCGTTATTTTTTGTATACACTCCCCAGTTTAACAGTAATGGCTTCTGGTACATAAAGCTTGCTTTTCTAGAGTTTCTGCTGTCAAGTTATTGAATTCCTCTTTAAGAGAAAACATTTTTTGGTAGATCTGATCATTATGGGAGAGCATATGGACGTGTTCCAATTCAGTAATATTTTTTTCCAGTTCTCCAAGTTTGGCCCTCTTCTTTTTATTGCGTATTATTTGAAAAGAGGTAATTGAGATGCATATTGTGGTAAAGGATTCCCATATAATATTCATGGTAGTGTCTGTTGTGGTGTTTATTGCAAAAAAGAGATGAATTTCTTTTTTAACAAATTCAATAAATTGTGAATCCTTTAATACTACTGGATCAGCTTGAACGAGGGATTCTTTTAATACTGTTTGTGACTTGTAGAGCAAGTAGCATAGGGGCATGATCCGATATTAAAATGTTATGATATTTAATATTTTGGATCTTATATACTATAGATTGAGAGCTGAGAAAATAGTCAATGTGAGAGTATGACTGATGAGGGACTGAGAAAATGAGTATTGACGTAATAACATATAATTTATTTTTACAGAAGATAGCCATTCCTCAGGAGGAATAAGTGTAGGAAGCATTAATACCCATTCCTCACCTCTTGACATGAAATGTAAACTCTTTTTGGTCCAAATGAGATTATTGAAGAAGGACACAGTTAGGCCTCATATCATCAATGTAATTAAAGATTTTTCTGGCTTTGAGTCTACTGTTGATGCCACGAATGTTCCAGGATATAATTTTAAGTGTCTGAGCCATATCTATTTTTAAAGACAATGTACACCACAATATTCTTAATCGTAAGTAAGCTAAACATGTTCAACATAATGCCCCCTGAGAAGAGCAAACATTTCTTAACTTGTATGACACCTTTATTATAATAATGCAGAGAGTCAGTAAAATATACCCCCAACCCCCTTCCCCCTTCCCCACAGTTGATTGAGTCATTAGGCTCAAACCAAAATTTATAATCCAGGTGGACCAGGGTAGATACAAGCTAAGTTGTAAAGCACAGTGATTATTAGTTGAACCATAAGTATTCCATGTGCTTAAGGCAACCCTGAATATAATTTTGCAGGTCTAAAAAAGACTCTTGCTACATCGCTTGAGAAGACTAGGCTAAGCATTTGAGAATCTTCTAAAATTGCCCTTGTTTTACAAAAATAATGATCTGCTCTCCAAAGCCCATAAATGTCATTATTAAATGAACTGCAACAAATACAACATATTACTATTATAGTAATACTAAGAAATCAAACTCCTTGAACCCTTGTGCCCCCTCATTTCCCTCTGTGTTCTTTGTCCTCTGCATCAGGTTGAAAGGTTAATACAGTGATACCCCAGGCCAATCAAAGGTAATTATCAAGCTCCAAAAATGACACAAACATGACACAAACAAAACAAAAAAAAAAAGGAAGAAAAAAGAAAACGAGTCATGCTATGTCTATAGATCACATAGTATTCAAGTTATGATTCTCCAAAAACTGATCTGCTTTTTTGGGATCTGAAAATATCCATTGTTTGCCTGGAGAAAAAAATCTTAATCTGGCTGGAAACAAAAAAGTGAAATTAACATTGTGCTGTTTTAATAAAGTTTTAGTTTTTATAAAGGATCGATGAGTTTGCAGAGTATGGCCCAGATATTCAAACTGCACCCAAAAAGTGCGCAACAGCAGAAGCAAGCACAAGTCCATTGCGCCCATGTGCAAGAGGCGTGATATTCAAAAACTGCACTGGCCAAGATGCACCTACAGCCGACGACTGAATATCACACCACCTGCGCCATAGCGCAACTAGGGAGGTGAAGTTGAGCATATCTGATGTGCCATAGCGCAACAAGGGATGTTCAGCTGAGCAGCCCAGATGTGCCATAGCACAACCAGGGACACCCCCCAGCAGCAGCAGGGCAGCAATGCAACAGCACAACCAGGGATGCAGGGGCCCACCACCCATGCCACAGATAGGCAGAGGAACACACAGCAGAACAGACATCGTCCCCCCACACCCCATGCATTGCACAACTGGTAGAGGGCTGGAATAACCATTGGCCCATGGAGACCAGCAACCAACCCACGGCCATGCCACGGTGCCCCATCACACGCCCTGGCAAGCTGTGACCGGCACACAAGGAGGGCCGACCATCCCATGCCACACCATCCCACCAATACAGAGCACACCCTGCACCGTGACTCCCAGACACCTTGCCCAGGAGCAGCATCCACCAGTGCAGGATACCCCATGCATGCCACCACCCCCACTGTGACAATGCAACCCAATGCACCACAGAACCATGCAAGGCAGTGCCACTATGAGCACCCATCAGTGGGTGGCAGCACACAGCGATGCAACAACTGCATACACAGTGCCACCACGCACATCCCCTTGAGGTACAGCTGCATCGGCACACAAGGTAGCCCACACATGACAGGACATGCCCTGGACCCCACCACAAGTGGTACCGCACCCTGCACACCCTCCCAAGGACACACCCTGACCCAGCACTGGCCACAATAGCCAGCGCAGACACCCACAGTGGTGCATGGAAGCATGCACCACACAGGATGCAACACAGTGCATGGACAAACACCCACCCATACCCAAGGGCACACCAACACAGGGACACAGTAGTGAGGCAACCAAGCCCCCAGTGTGTGGCCATGGAAACTGTGTACACACGGCCAGCACTCCTCCATGGCACAGGAGTGCCAACCATCCTGCACAGGCACTGTGGAGCTGTACACCACCAGCATTTGCCTGGAGCACAAGTGACAGACAGTGGTGCACATCTCCTGTGACACACACAAGCAACAGCATGGAGGTGGGACAACAACAACGGAGGCCACAGTGTCACCCAAGGCAGACATGCACCACACCAGTGACAGGAGGCAACCCGGCATTGTGCCGGGTACAGTGGCTGTCCTGCATGGACAGCCACCACTGACATGCAAGTGGACCGTGCATGTCACAGACATGCATGGGTGTCAGCTGCACAGCCATGGATGGTCTGACAGGTGTGCCATGGACACAGAGCATGCACCATGGACCACTGCACACAGTCATCCAGTGCACAGGGAACAACACACATGCCACAGACAGTGACTGATAGCCACTCCCACACCATACTCACATCTCCACGGACATACACACACGCACTCACATGACTGCACCACCCCTGACGCCATGCACACCACTGCAGCTGAGCACCTATAGCCCACTGCAAATCAGAGATCACCACAGTAGGCATATCAAAAGAAATGTATTTAAAAACAGCAAACAAAATTATATACAAGTATTTACAAAGGTTTGGGGACAGGGCCACAAAAAAGGTGGGGATGGGTAAGGGGCAGGGGTGAACAAACAATAGAGGGAAAGAGGGGTGTGAGGGTGTGTCAAGGGGGAAGGGGAAATCAGGGGAATTGCCAAGATCAGCAGGAGTCCCGATCCCCACTCCGGCTTCTCCTCCCGCCATGACACCGTCTGACACCGAGCCTGTTGATGGGTTGCAGTATCTCCAGTGATGCCCTGGCAACCTGGAGGATCTCCTGCAGTGCCACCCTGATGTCGTGCAGCTGCCATCCACCTAGGACAAGGGAGCAGAGTCAATAGGTGTGAATGCACAGCCCCATGCAGCCCACCCACTGTGCATGGCATACGGCCATGGGATATGCCTCTGTGATGGTGTGTGACCACCCACAGTGATCGCATCCACAAGACCTGCCCACCCAGGTGCACACAGCCATGTGGACCACTGCACACACCCACCAGTCAAGTCCTGTATAGCACCACCGTGGCTGTTCCATGACTTGGCTATGTGGTGCGAAGGCAGTGGCACAGCCATGTACCCGGTGCACGTATGGACCACCATTGACGCACTCCCAGACATGCAGTGCCACTGGACAGTGCTGACTGTAACAAGTTGCGTGCATGGCAGTGGTGTCAATGGATGGTGGCCATGCCCCGCTGCCCACCCTGTTACACAGCTTGCAATAGTAATCATGGATGTAAGGCACTCACCATCATCAGTCTGGTCCCTCTGCCTCTGTGGACCTTTGCCCCTCCTGGAGTGACGGTCTTCCTGCTGGAGCCTCCTCTCTCTCACCAGCCATCGCTCGTCTGGGCCTAAGGTGCAAACATGGAGACAGGAATATCAGTACAATCCTGTAGCAAAGTCCCCCTGTCCCCATGTGTGTGCAATCCCACACAGCCAGACCCACCCACCCCACACCCTGATAACACCATCACAGCCAACACCGGACGGCCCCCCCATGTTCCGGACACATGCAACTGTGATACCCATATGGAAGATAAAAGTGTATGGATGTTGCACCTACCTGGCCGTGGCACCGTGCCTCTCCTGACACATGCCCACAGGTGGGCAAGCAGGTCCAGGTCCCTCCACCTCAGGTCCCCATATCTGTGGCGGCACTACTCCACCATCCGCCCCCCTACTGGTGGCCTCCTCCAGGGTGTCGGCCACCTCCTGCCACACCTGACTCCTGAACCTGTCCAGGGGTGCCTCACCAAACAGTGGGCCAACAAGTGGCTCCACAATGGCAACCAAGTTTGCCATTTCTAACTGGCTCCAATGGGCAGCTCTCCTCTGCGCCATCTCTATTGCTCAGTAGAGTCAAAATGGCACTCTGCAGTGCGGTTCCGCCACGTGCAGATGCTGTGTGGTACAGCACTGTCATTCCCTATTGTGCTGTCACTGAACAGCACGATAGTGGTGCACCCATGCCTGATGCATGGCGCCTAGGGGGCAAAGGTCGGGCACAGGGTCAAGGGTCTCTGGTGCACGGACAGCCACAGCGTGATTGAAACCCAATGCGTGTAGCATGATTGGGTGCCTGTGTGCCACCTCCTGTAGTGGCCTACCACGCTGTTGCCCCAGTGTGCCTATGACACCCCAGTGCCACAGCGCCATATAGGTGAACAGCGCTGTAGTGCCACTGGCACAGTGGTAGCTATGCCCTGCATTGCCTCCCATGCACAGCACATCAGCAGTGCAGCAGGCTCCTGCATCATCAACCCCGGCATGCACAGTTAGGTGTGTACTGCGCATGTCACAGAACTTCACCCTTGGCTCAGCACGTTCAACACAATTGCGCAAAGCGCAAAAGCGCAATATTCAGCTGTCATATGCAAATCAGCTAATCAGCCATTCAATGGTGCAGTAATTGCATTTGCATCCACTTAAAGATGAGCCTCACCTCATTTGCATGGGTTGCACAATAAAAGTGTGACATTAGGCAGCACTGGCCATAGTCGGTTACTGCAGTCTATTGGTGAGTTGCATGCTGTTTGGGAGTGTGGACTGTGGATTTTGGGACATGCATGGGACTGCACAGTCACAGGTAACACCTGTTATTCTCACAGGCTGAATCATGATCGAGCGAGTTGTGGAGGAAGAGGAACAGAGTTGTGGGAGGAGGAGGAGGCCAAGTTTCACAAAGGCCAAGATGGATGCCCTGTTCGAGGCCTACCTGAACCAGGAGCCACTTCTCAGTGAACGCCAGGGAACACCACAGGCCCATGCTGCTGCATGGGAGGAAGTGGCGCATGCTGCGAACCTGCATGGCAGCCACCAGCGCTCCGTGCAGGAGCGCAAGAAGAAGATGGGCACAGACAGGAGGAGGATTAAGGAGAAGGTGGCTGCCATCAGGGCAGCATGATCTGCGACAGGTGGGGGACAGCCGGAGGTGCTACACCTGACCCCACAGGAGGAGAGGGTTGCTGGCAGCATGCAGTGTTGTGCCATTGAGGGTGTTCCTAGTGGTGGATTCCAGATGGGGTGGTAGCCCATCCCTGCATGGTAGGTCATGGTCTATCTATTGGGAGGGACAGGGTAGGTCACATGCAGTAATGCAACTTTGTTTTCCCTTACAGCTCCTGAGCGTGTGCATGGGTCAGAGGTGGTAGGCCTCTCCACTGAGGCCAGTCAGATGGAGATGGAGGAGGGCCCATCCACCTCCACAGGAATACATGGCTCAGTGTGACAGTGGGCCCACCTGGATGTCCAGACTGATGTTGTTGGAACAGGTGTGGAGGAGGCCCTGCCCATGTCCCAGCATGCCGGCATCCATGGATGCCGGCATGCTGTGACTCGGGCTGGTGCCGGGTCCATCACCGATGATGATGTCGCTAATGTCATGGGCAGTGACACGTGTGTGCCATAGGATGGCCACACAGCAGGTAACATCGCAGCCATGGCTGTTGGTGGTGCCGCTGTGGAGGCCTGCGTGTCATCACAGTCCCAGCCTGTGCCTGTCAGCACCAGTGGGGCAGCACTGGTGTGTGTACAGGACAGTGGGACTGTTGCAGCCACTGCGGCAGCACCAGTGAGCACTGGGGAGTGGCAGCTGGAGGGGCAGCATCAGCAGTCGGCCAATGGGCTTGGGGGTACAGTGTCGGGGGTGGCATCAGTGCACCGCCTGTGGACATGGCCAGGCCTGTTCCTGGTGTACAGTGCCCACCCTCAAGGGGTGCCGAGCATCAGGACCGTGCACACCCTGAGGGACAGAATGCCGATCGGGCAGATGACCTCTTGGATGAGCACACCCGCATACTGCAAGCATCAGTCAATCAGCAGATGCGGCTTGTGACTGCGGTGGATGCACTGAGTGCAGCTCTGGAGCGGGCAGAGGAGCGTCGCAGCAGAGAAACTGCTCTACTCCTGGCAGGGACGGACCGGATGCAGGAGGATGTGACCACTGCCATTGACAGGCTGACACATACAATCACAGCTGCCATGGCCACAAGGGGCACACAGTTATTTGCCCATGCGGCGCAGACACCATGCAGTACAATGTCCACCCCCCATTCCTGGCATCGTGCAACACCCTCCTTGTCGACAACGGGTTCAGCTGTGAGCATCCCGAGCATGCCTGGCGCAGGCATGTTCAGTGTGCTGCAGACCCCTGCGTTAGCATGGTCATGTTCATGCAGTGGAACCCCGGGGGACCATCGGTGCCACCCTATGAGGCCAGTGGTCAGCCTGTCAGTTCTGGCTGGTCTCGGCGGGGCCGCCCATGCATCCTTGGTGGCCAGGGCACTGTGGCACATGACTGACCAGTCTCCCAATGCGGTTACTGTCTGATGCTGCCCTGTGTGCATTGTGTCATTCAGCAGGCAATGCACGGTTGGGTACCCAGCCCTGCACGCAGACACACAGTCCATCTGCACACCCTCCCAGCTGCTGTCCACAGTTGCATGTACATGATGATGCCTGCATTGCGCTGTACACCAATGAGCAATGGTGGCCAGCATCTGACACACGCACAATGACAGGCAGTGGGCGTGGTGATCTGTTGACATGTGTGTGGCTAGGGGTGGCATTCTGGGTTGGTGTGCCTCCTACCCTTTGTGCATGTCTGGTGCATGTGTGTGTGTGTG
Source organism: Neoceratodus forsteri (assembly GCA_016271365.2). Taxonomy (NCBI): domain Eukaryota; kingdom Metazoa; phylum Chordata; order Ceratodontiformes; family Ceratodontidae; genus Neoceratodus; species Neoceratodus forsteri. The sequence continues at coordinate 648,047,875 of CM057450.1, read as the reverse complement.
TGTGTGTATCTGTGTGCCATGTTAGACCTCACCCATCCCTAGTGGTGTGTGTGGTTCCATGCCCAGCCACTTCCCTTGATGGCATGCACCCCTGGTGTGTGTCTATGTGTGTTTGTGGCATGTGCCTTAGCCACTGGTGGTTGCACATGGCCCCATGACTTACCTGGGTTGGCTGAAGTGCTCCTCCATGATGATGTCCCAGTGCAGCTGTGCCAGCTGGAGCAGTCGGGGGTCCCATCACCCAAGGGGGCTACCCATCACCATTGTCACCGGCATCCTCATCGTCCCCATCACTGTCCCCCTCTTTGACCTGTACGGCTATCCCACATTCATTGGCCATGTTGTGCAGGATGCAACAGGCCAGGAATAGCCCGTAGGCCTTTGAGGGGCTGTACTGTAGGGCACCGCCAGAGGTGTCCAGGCAATGGAAACGTGCCTTCAGCATCCCGAACACCCACTCGATGACATTACATGTGGTGGAATGTGCCTCATTGTAGCGTTGCTGCAATGGGGTTGTGGGCTGCTGGTGTGGTGTGAGCAGCCAGTGACAGAGTGGGTATCCACTGTCACCTGTGTGTAGAGGGTGAAGGTTAGTTTGGTGATCAGCATAGCCCTGCCCCGGGCCATGTAGGCCACTACCCATGTCACCTCTGACCATGCCCCTCCCAAGCCCTATGTTTGTCCGTGTGGTTTGCATATTCACCCACTAGGTGGCCAGTGGGGATGTCCCCACTCTTGAATCTGTGACACAGTGCTGACTGGTGCCAGATGAAGGCATCGTGTGCTCCCCCAGGGTGCGTGGCACAGACATTGATTATGCACCCCCTGGCATCGCACACCACCTGGCAGTTGATGCAAGTATAGCCCTTGCTATTCATGTACACAGCCCCCTCGGGGCCAGGTGGTGTGCGGATGGCCACATGGGTGAAGTCTATTGCCCCTAGCACGCCAGGCATATGTGCTACCCTGTGGAACTCCTGTATGTTTGCTGTGCACTCTGTCAGTGTGCTGGGGAAATGGATGTACTCTGCAGCATGTGGCAGTAGTGCGCTGAGGAATTGGATGAGGTGGCATGACGCAGCCAACTGGGTTATGCCTGTGGTGTCCCCTGTTGGTCTCTAGAATGTACCCGTGGCAAGCAAGCACATACAAGCTGTCACTTTAGTCTCCACTGACAGAGCATGGCTCCGTTGTGTGGGTGCCTGCATCACATCACTGCACAGCTCACAGAGCTGCCTCAGAATTGCCCGAGTCAGGTGGCACCGGCCCACAATCTCCATATCACTGTACAGCTAGAAGCTGGTGTGGGCTCAGTACTGCCTGTTGGGGGCATACCGCCGACGGGCCCTTCCACGGCCACGTCCCCCTGCTGCCCGCCTTCTCACCCCCCCTCATTACTGCCTCCATCTGGTTGCTGGCACTGGCCATGTCCCTGGCTTGCGTGCACCCCCCAGGCAGCTGTTTCTGTGTTCCCCCGCTGTCCTGGCTGCTACTTCCCCTGCACTGGGAACACCTGACTGTGCTGGCCCCACTGCTGTGTGGCACTTCCCCCTTCTGCACTGTGGCTCCCCACACCTTCCCCTGAGCCTGCGGGTTCCAGGTGCCCTTTCACTGTCCTGCCCTGTGTGTGTGTGTGTGTGTGTGTGTTGCCTGTGTGGCTGGCTATAGTTCAGCAACTTGTGGCTTCCCTGTAGCGTTCTTGTGCCTCTCCCTTGTTCCTTTTTATTTGGGCTCATTTCCGCTATGGCGCAACTTCCACTTGATCCCCTATTGCACATGGTGCATGTTGTTGAATATCACACTGCGCCATTTATGCATGGTTCTTCCCCCTTCAGTTGCACATACATTCATTATCATTGCGCTGTTGCTCAGCGTGATTTTGGGGGCACAACTGCATCCCACTGAATATCGCAGAATGGCGCATTTTCGGACTTGCGCGGGTGCAGCCCTATTGTGCATGGCTCAACTCTTTTGAATATCTGGGCCTATGAGTTGATATGTCCAGATATGCTGAGAATTTATACTGTTCATATTGAAGTCCTTTATTGATCCTTGCCCATCATAGTAGTGCCTCTCTGTCTTTGTAGTTTTGTGACTTAATGAATATAGGTCAGGATGAGTTAGGATTATTAAACATGTGTGATTTTGGACCTCAGTGGGGCCTGTCCAGATTAATGCGTTCTTCAGGATATTTTTTATTAAGGGCTACAGTAACGAGTTTTTCAAAAAAGGGAAGTGGGTCTCCTTGGCCCTCCACCCCTTTTGGTAGCCCAATTAATTTCACAGTCAAACATCTAGAGCGGTCTTCTAGGTCTGCAATCTTGGCCCTCAATTCGCTCAGTTCTTTTTCTAGGAGTGCTTGTTTTTGCAGTGCTGGGGAAATGTTATTTTCCAATGTACTGATTCTAATTTCTGCTTCAGCAGCCCTCAGTGTGAGAGCTCCCATTTGACTTTGTATAGAGGTCAATACCGATGATAAGTCTGTTTATGCGGCAGTAGTGGCAGCAAAGCTTGATTTTATCTCGCTCTTAATTTCAGTTTGAAAGTGCTCTAGGTCTTTCCTTTTTACAAAATCATTTCCCACAGACCCCCCTTCCTTAAGTGCTCCCTCTGCTGGACGCAGGCTCAACAATATAGGCCCCGTTATTAGTAGTTTCTACTGAAAATCTTTGAGCTTCACTGTGGGCAGTAGGCCTATGAGAAACACCAGCAGCCTGTGTTGGTATAATCATTATATTTGAATCAATTACAGTGTCATTGGTTATGAAGCCCTTAATGGGCAAATCATTACCTCCAGATAGCAGTTCAGTTTCTTTCCCCGCAGATGAGATATTTAAACATGCTGTACTTGTAGCTTCACTGTTCTCTTCATCTGCCTTTAGGAAGCCAATCTTTTCTGATTCCGAGGCTGAAATTCCTGCAGTTTGGTTTAAGCTTTGAGGTAATGAAGGCAGTAGTGGTAGCATCACAGAGGATTCACCTGCAGCTGGTGTGTAGGCTTCTTTTCTTTTATTTCTATTGGCTTCAAAGATCATATGGGGGGCTGGTTCCACCAAATCATAGGAGTGCATTGGCAATTGTGGAAGGGGGAAAGAGGTTTGCCAGAAAAGATTGTGTCAGGTCTCAAAAATGTGCTCAGCTTTTGTTGCTGACGCCCGATCCTACAGCTATTAGTCAGAGTTGCCTTTGTATTGCATTTGCTTGAAGCGTTATTGTTTTCTTTCCTTTGGCATCTCTTCTTTCAATGTTCTGAAGAAGTTAGGTCCTGCCAGTTCAAATCGACACCCGACGGCATACTCAGAGTCCCCTAGGACAGAACAATTGGAGCCAAGAATTTAATCGAATGGTTACTAACTCGTCAGATCGCTGAGAATTTTTTGTTTTGAAGACTACATTTAATGTAATGCAGACTCGGCCAGAGCCGCTGCCGCTGCTTACACTCACTCAGCCATAGTGACAGAACTCGCGAGCTAGCGCCGCCCTTGGTAGACCTACCTTCAAGCTATTCCCTTTGAAATCCCCTTAGGTTTAAGGGAAAACTCACACCTCCCATGATTCATATTAGGAAAGTATGGTTACAAGTTTGCAAACTGAATGGCTGGAAAAAACAGTCCTTTGGTACATGGGAACCATTGTGGGACAATGCAGTTTTGACCATTGATCAACATCCATACGCTGATATGACTGGAAAGCCAAAGGTATTCATAATGTAGGACATCTGCTTATGCCCAGCTCTTCCTCCCTCAAGTCCTTTACACAGCTCCTGTTAGAATTTGGCACAAAAAACACAAGACCACTGTAAAGTTCTACAATTAAAACAGGTCTTGCAGCCTCCCTTGACCAAGTGAGTTTTTAGAATGCTGGGAGGATTACCCTTAATTATTGCATCCTGGGTTAAATTCCAAAAAGGGAAAGGGGGGATTATATACAAACATTTGCAATAACATAATCTACCAAAATAGGATCCCCACAGATTGCAATGGGAACAAGAATTAGGTATCACCATAAACCCACAGACATCAGAAAAGTGTTGGGAGCGTGCACACACAATGTTGATCCCAAACTACAACTTACAGAAAAAGAGCCTGGAGCAATGGCATAGGACACCAAACAAACTGGTGAAGATGGGCCTGCAGCAGTCAGAGAAAGGGCACTAAATTTCATATCCTTTAGGACTGCCCAATACTGCATCAGTTTTGGGAAAGAGTAAAGCAAAGAAGAAAAGAAAACTCCTCTGATTTTCTAAGGAAGTAGCCACCAAGGTCAGGGAAAAACTGCTTTCAGAAAATACAAGGAAATCTGATCCAACAAGGACAGGGATGACTACAAGGAGAAACTAAGGGAAGCAAACAAGGAAATCAGAGCAGCAAAGGCATCAACAAAGGAGGAGAAGAAGATAGCCAGGGAGGTCAAAAAGAGAGACAAAACCTTCCATAGATATATATCAGTGAGAAGAGGAAGACAAGAGGAGGTCTTGTCAGATTCATTAAAGGGGATGGGGAGCACAGAGGATGATAAGGACAAAGCAGAAATCCTCAACAAATATTTCTGCTCAGTTTTTACCAAAGAAGAGGAAGGCTGCTGACCCTCCCTCACAGGGAGCAGCACAAATGGAGGTGGAGTATATCTAAGACCTTTTACAAAGGAAAGAGCCCTAAAGGAACTGGTGAAAATCAAGGTAAATAAGGCCATGGGACCTGAAGAAATACCCCTAGGTTACTGAGAGAACTAAGAGAGGAGCTAGCAGCTCCCCTGGCTGACCTTTTTAACTTCTCACTTGAACTTGGGGAGACCTACAGGATTGTAAAAAAAGGCCACAGTTATCCCTTTCTACAAGAATGGGAGCAAGGAGAGTGCAAGCAACTACCGTCCAGTAAGCCTCATCTCAGTTGTGGACAAAACAAAGGAAACCCTACTCAAGGAGAGGATTATATCCTATCTCGAGGTAAACAGCAAATCAGTCCCAAAACAAGATGACTTTACCTCAGGTAGACAGGGTGGGCTAAGCGGTCCTTATCTGCCGTCAAAGTCTGTGTTTCTATGTTTCATGCCAAACTAATCTAATTTACTTTTTCTACTGGGTAACCAAAATAATTGATCCGGGCAGTGCTGTAGATGCAGTATACCTGAACTTCAGCACGGCTTTTGACTCGGTCCATCACAGAAGGCTAATAAACTAGTTAGACAGCATGGGTGTAGGGCAAAACAAAATTACTTACCATAGTAATCTTGTTTCTTCCAAGGGAGTCTTACTGTATTCTGACTAATGCAGTTAGCCCTTCCAGTTGAACTGCCCCGGAGAAGAAAGAGTTAAAGCCTATATGCTAATAGTGGAACATTCAATAGGCTCGAGCTCGGTTTTCAAACCACTGTCCCTGGTACATTCTATGTAACTGCCAGATTCTTACGAGCAAACTTAAGGTGATATCGCAATAATGAGATAAACTAAGCTATACTTATGCAAAAAAAATATATACTGAAGTATTAACCAATATAAAACATCCGTAGTCAAATGACTATAAACCCCACAAGGGCATGTAAAAGATTCAAGTCACAGATGCCCATGAAAACCACACTAGTGGTCTAACATTTTTGAGAGTAACAGCTGGAGTGTAGTGTCCCCATGTTCTAGTAGGGGAGGCAGGGTTGGAGGTTAGCATACAGTAAGACTCCCTTGGATGAAACAAGATTACTATGGTAAGTAATTTTTTCTTCAAACCCCAGGAAGCCATACTGAACTCTGACTAATGCAGACTACCAAGCAGTGCTTACTGGAGGTGGGCACAGAACCTACTTAGGGGATAGGCTCTACAATACTGCTGTGCCAAACCTGGCATCACTCCTATCCTGGGTGTCCAGACAGTAGTGCTTGGTGAACATATGAACAGTTCTCCAGGTAGCTGCTTCGCAGATCTCCAGTAAGGGGATATCCCTTGCAGCTACTATGGAAGCAGCTGTGCCCCAGGTGGAATGAGCCCTCAGGCTCAGTGGTGGCTCCTTACCCAATCTGCCATAGCAGAACTGAATACAGGGCACAATCTACCATGCAATGATACTTTTGGTGGCTGACTTGCCCTTTCCCAGTTCTCCACAGGTGAGGAACAGCTGGGTACACTTATTCCTATGGCCTTTTGTCTGATCCAAATAGTACCTCGTAGTCCTTTTTACATTCAGACTATCCAGTCTATGCTCACCTGAACTAGAATGGTTAATAAAGAAAACAGGCAATATAATGGAATGGTTCAAGTGAAAATCCAAAACTACTTTGGGGAGAAATTTCCTGTTTGTTCTGAGGACAACCTTATCCCTGTGGAGAGTAATGTAGTTTGGTTCCACAGACAAGGCCTGTAGTTCACCAATCCTTCTTGCTGAAGTGATAGTTACCAGAAAAACAGTTTTCCATGTCAAGTAGTTAAGCTCTGCTGAGGACATGGGCTCAAAAGGAGGTGCATGAGCTGTGCTATGCAGATGTTCCAATCCCAAGAATGAGTAGGTTCTCTATGAAGGGGGTTCAAATGGAGCATTCCCTTAAAGAATTTCTTAAAGATAGCATTGGAAGCCAGGGAAGGACTCTTCCCAGCTGAGAGATAGGCAGAGACAGCTGCTAAATGCACCTTAAGAGTGGAAGGCTTGAGGCCTAGAGTGTGAAGGTGTGCCAAATAGTCCAACAGGACAGCCAAGCCAGCTTCCTGAGGGTCTGTATCCCTTTGGGAACACCATATAGATAACCTCTTCCACTCAGAGGTGTAGGTCTGTCTGGTGGAGGGCTTCCTAGAGACCCTTAGGATGTCCATCATCCCTTCAAAAAGATGCAAGCCTGCATAGTCTAGGTTCTCAAGAACCAGGCGTTGAGCCTGAGTGACCTGAGGTTGGGATATAGGATCCTCCCTTGGGAGGAGGTCAGAAGGTTGTGCCTCCTGGGGAGGCAAATTAGGGTGGTGACTGTCAGAGTCAGCAACATCATGTACCATGGTTGTCTGGCCCAGTCTGGGGCAATCAGAATCATTGCCACTGGCTAACATCTGAACTTGGTTAGCACCCTGAATATCAGATGGAATGGAGGGAAGGCATACAAGGATTCGCCTGTCCAGTCCAGAAGCAGTGCATCCAGAGTTACTGAGCCCTAAACTGGTGGCTTGCAGCAGAACTGGAGCAACTGATGATTGTCTAGGGCTACAAAGAGGTCTATCTCTGGGGTGCCCCATCTCCTGAACACTGCTAACAGGACTTGCTTGTTTATAAGCCATTCTTGATGGCTCTGCTTGATCCTGTTGAGTGCATCTGCTAAAACATTATCCTTCCCTGGTGGGTGGACTGCTGATAGGGAGGCCTTGAGAGAGTAGGCCAGACTCCAGACCTTCATGGCTTCTGTGCACAGGGAAGATGAACCGGTCCCTCCCTGTTGGTTTATGTAGTACATGGTGGTTGCGTTGTCTGTTCTGACCTGAACCACCTTCCCCTGCACTATTTTGGCAAAAGACTGCAGTGCCTGCAATACCTTACTGAGTTCCAGCAGGTTTATATACATCAGAGACTCCTGCTTGTTCCATGTGCCATGTGCAGTATGGTCTCCTAGGTGGGCTCCTCACCCTAGGAGGGAAGCATCCATGGTCAGCACCACGGTAGGAGACTGCTACAGGAAAGGGACCCCTACTCTGAAGTTGTCCTTGTCCTGCCACCATTACAGGGCTTGTATAAGTGCGGAGGTCACTGGTACCACTTTGGACAGGAAATCCCTTCTTTGAGACCAGAAGGACCTGAGGTGGAACTGAATGTCCCTTATCTGAAACCTGGCTCCTGAGACTACAGCTGTGGCTACAGCCATATGACTTAAGAGTTGGAGAAAATTCCTTGCTGGTTGAGGGACGTGCAGCCAGAAAGAGGCTGCTAACTGAACTACAGTATGCTGTCCACCCTTGCCTCTGACTGGATAGCTCTTGCCTGAACTGTGTCCAGCTCTGCTCCTATAAACTCCAGTAGCTGGACTGGCTTTAAAACTGAATTTTTAGATTTACCAGGAAACCTAGCGATTGTAAGATACTCTGTGTGGTGGCTAGAGATTCCTCTACCTGCTGGGGTGAATGCCCCATGATTAGTCAATCATCCAGGTAAGGGAAGACTATGACCCCTAACCTTTTCAGATGTGCCATGACTACTGACAGGCACTTTGTAAAGGTTCTTGGTGCCGAAGATAGGCCAAAGGGTAGAGCCCTGAACTGATAATGGTCTGAAGGCAGCTTGAACCTGAGATACTGTCTGTGAGACTACCTGATGTGGATGTGAAAGTAGGCATCCTTGAGATCCAGGGATGACAGCCAATCTCCTTGTCTTAGAGTGGGAAGGATCAGAGCCAGACTGACCATTTTGAACTTCAGTTTTGTCAGATGCTTGTTACATAGAAACAGAAGCTGACAGCAGATAAGGACCGCAAGGCCTATCCAGTCTGCCCATTTCTTTTTCTACCTTATGAATGTGCCATAGGCCTTTGCTCTGTCAATGGCCTATTTATTCATACTCATCTGTATTTCTCGCTTATGCCTATTCCATGCCTGTTTGAAGCCCTGCACTGTATTCATATCCACCACTTCCTGTGGTAGGCCATTCCATGCATCCACCACCCTTTCTCTGAAAAATAACTTCCTCATATTACCTCTTTATTAGGCATCCCTCTAATCTCATGCTGTGTCCTCTTGTCCTGCTATTTTTCTTATATTAAAACATGTTAGACTCTTTCACCTTGTTAATGCCATTAAGATATTTGAATGTTTCGATCGTATCACCTCTCTCCCTCCTTTGCATGAGAGTATACATATTGAGTTCCGTTAATCTGTCCTCATATGTTTTCTGATGCAGTCCCTGTACCATTTTGGTTGCCTTTCCCTGAACTGATTCCATTTTGTTAATGTCTTTTTGCAAGTGTGGCCTCCAGTACTCCAGATGGGGCCTAACCATTGTCTTGTAAAGAGGGATTATTACCTCCCTCTTACAACGAATGATATCCCTACTAGTATACGTTAACATCCCCTCTAGTCTTACCTACTACTTTAGTGGTCTGCTTGGATTATTTCAGGTCATCTGTGATGATGATGCCCAAGTCTCTTTCTTCCCTTGTGATTGCCAGCAATTCCTCTGCCAACCTATAGGTAGATTCAGGGTTTCTCTTCCCTATGTGCATGAGGTATTACGGTATCTTAGATCCATAATGGGTCTCCACTCCCAATTTTTCATCAAGGTTAGGAAGTACCTTGAATATAACCAGTTTCCACTATAAGGGAATGGGACAGGTTCCACTGCTCTGTTTTGCAGTAGAGTGAACACCTCTGCCTCCAAAAAGGCTGTTTCTGAGCTGATAGCAGGTTGGAATAGTCTTGTTCTTGTTTTTTGGAAATGACTTGAAGCTCAGAGTAAGTCCCTGACTTATTACTTCCTGGGCCCACTTGTCTGTGGTAATGGTTTTCCATGCCTGGACATAATAAGCCAGCCTGCCCCCTACTGAGGGAGGGGAGCTGACCCAGACAATCACCTCAGGGTGTCTGCTTGGTAGGGGTCTTGGACAGAGAGCTTGCTCCAGCACGACCTGCACCTCTTCTGCCTCTAGCCCTAAAGCAGTCTCTTTGCTGCTGGTAGGCAGGGAAGACCTGGGTCTGGTAAAAAGGCCTCTGACAGGGTCTGCCCCTGCCTCCCCCTACTTTGCTGTCTTTGAGGAGTGGCAACCTTCTCCTTGGTTTTCCTTGGCTGCAGCACTCTTGTATGTCACTCTGTATTCATCCATCTTTTTCATGTATGCCTCTGTCTGTTCCCCAAAGAGAGAATTCTTCACCAGGGAAAAATCCAGGGCTTTAATTTGAGTGGCCTGTGAGAGGTTAGTGTATCTTAACCATGCAAACCTCCTCTGTGAAACAGCAGTGGCCATAACTCTAGAAGCACTGTCCTTAGCATCCACAGCCATGTGGAACTGATACTAACAGTAGCTGCTTCCACTCCATTTTTAGCAATTTCCCCCAGGTTAGCTGCCAATTAGGGTGAAGCCATGCTGGCCAGTTTCTGATGGACTCCCATAAGGACTTCTGGTACCTGGAGACATAGGCTATGTAAGAGGTTTTCCTGACACATAGGGAAGCCCCCAGGTACCCCTTCTTAGCCAGAAAATCTATTTTTCTGGAGTCCTTTTCAGGGGGTGCGAAGCCAAGGGGAGGCCTACTTTCTCACAAGCAGCAGCCTGAACCACCTCTTCATGGCTGCAGTGATTGACTAAAAAGTCAGTGCCATTACCAGCCAATAAGTACCTCCTGTCTATCTTCTTACCCACAGGAGGTTTAGGGGTTGGAGTGTGCAACATTGTCATAGTCTGCCTTTTAAGAGACTTGCGGATGGGTATTAACAGCCTCTTAGAAGCAGTTACATCCATCATTCCTACATAATCTGACTCTTCTTCCTCCTCAGAAACTTCCTGAGCAGGCAGCTCCAAAGCTTCTGCTACCTTTTTAATAAAGGCATAATGTGAGGCAGGGACCCCAAAGGGAGGAAGTGGGGACTCAGGGTCCACATGATCTGATGAAACCTCAGGTTCAATGGAATCATAAAAATCTTCATAATCTTCCTCCTCCTGGTCCCACTCCTGCTCATAAAAGGGCTCAGGCTCAAATGAACTGGAGGGGAGAGAAGCACCCAGTGTTTGAACCAGAGTTTGAGCCATGACATGCAGACTCAGTTTGCCCGAATCGGTCTGCAGTGACTGAATTATGCGAATGGCCTTTGTTATCTCTTCAGCAGTTGGAGCCACAACTATAAGCTTCTGTAGGTTCCGAACCAGCTGTTTTCCTTTCCTTTTTTGCTACAGGCATTTCAAGGTCTGTATCAGCAGTTCTCTTCCCAGTGGAGGTTTCGCCCCGGTCAGAGGACACCCCTCCAGTTTCGCCGGTTTATCCTTGGTGGTGGAACTGGACCAGCCTTCAGTGTTGGTTGCTTTTTTTTGGCCATTCTCTCCTGCAGTCTGTTAAGGCACCTATCAAGCATAGAGTGAGGGAAGTTTTTATAAATTTTGCAATCTGCCTTAAGGTGATCAAACCCTAGGCAGAATACACAAATAAGATGTGGATCAGCCTTGGAAAAAGGTTCACTGCACTCTGTACAGTGTTGAAACCTAGTGGGACCATTTTTTTTCTTGGGTTTCTGTACCATAACAACAACTAATAAGAAATTTTTAACACTTGTCTACAGTGGCCATTTTAGACCCAGTTAAACAAAGAGATATTTGCTTCACAGGTGGTTTAGCAGCCGAGGGAAAAAACAAGTAAAACCCTGTTTTTTTAAACCAAAAAATCTACCGGCCCCTCGAATTACCAAATACAGTGAAGAACTAAAAACTTTTACATCAGAAAGAAAAGAAAACGTCTTCGGTTTCCTCCCGGTAGTGAAAAACAATCAGAAACCGAAAAACTTACCGGAAAGATGAAAACCTAGTCTATTCTTTAAACTCAAATTTTATTTCAGACATCAAATATACAGCTCATACATGGAATTTATCGCATGAAATGCACCAGATCTTACACTTAGAACATCCAAATTCACAATCCAAATCCATCATCACAATTGTTATGTGTCTTAAAGAGAGAATACAAGATTTATCCCTCTAAATTTGCTCATTCCACCGTGCATATTCATCTAGATTACAGTATACACTGAATGTTTACTCCTAAGTTACAGTGAGCTGTAAGACTCTCTATAGAAATCTATGTGCTTTCTAAGGAAAGTTATGGTGACAAAACCCCTTCTCCAGACAGTTAGTCTGTGTTGTTCTGGTATCATAAGCTAAGCAGATTTCTTCGTACATAGCAAGGGTCAAATTTAAAGGAAGAGGAAAACTTGGGGGCCATACCCCTTCAAACTGAGACTCAACAGGAGTCTTGTAACTTTACAAGGAGACTCCATCAGGCAATCAATGGTAAGAGACCTTGTGGTAGTTCGGGAGGGGGGTTGAGATAGCCCCTATCACAATATCTTATCATTCTCTAGAGTCCACCTTCTCGAAAGTGTGCAGATTCTCGCTCACACACAGCCCAGACAGAGTCCCTTCTTGGTAGCAGGGCAACAGAGCATCCCAAGAGAGAGAAGGATCTGTTACTGTGATCCATTTGGATCCGCCAAACTGGGTCTCTCTCATACTCTCCCTCTCTCTCCCAAGTCCCCCACTGATCCCTATTCCGCTCCTCAGTCAGTCTTCATTTGGCTGTTAGGCCGTCCATTCACTTGAGCTCTTCTACTCTGTGTTTCCAGGAGCCCAGATCTGGAGGAGTCAAGGTGAGCCAACGGGATGTTATTTCTTTAAACAGAAACTGCTGACCATTCCCCCCCAACTCTCCTAAGATCCAGCCCTAGGACAAGAGAGTCAAAGGAGCATGGAATATCCACTCCCCATAGTGTGCCAAGGCTTAGGAAATCTTCTGCCAAAATCCCTTCACTCCTGAGCATGTCCAAAATATGTGTGTATGTGTGCCAACCTGGCCACAGCCTCTCCAACGCAGGTCAGAAACCCCACCTGGGAAGTGCTCTGTAACAGAGGGTGTGTGGAAGAACCTAGTGAGGCACTTTCAATGAAACTCTCTCCAGATTGAGGATGCAGTTGTTTGCCATCCTTTTTGTCATGACTCCTGCCATCATTGGTCAGAGAGTTGAGACCCCAACTCCTTCTCCCATCTATCCCTTAGGGCCCAGAAGTGGGCATTCACCTCTCCCTGCAATGCCCTGTATCCCTTCGATATTGTTTTCCTCTGACTGACTCCTGTGTGGTGGCGGTGCTCCAAAACAGAAGAGTGTTGCAAGAAAAGCAAAGTTTGTACCAAGGAAAATGCCACCTGAGAATATTTTTCTGCCTATGGTTCTGTGAAAGAAAGTGGAAAAACGTGCTGTTTGTGTGTTTAAAATGGAAAAATGAACTGTTGAGCTGAGCAACAATTGCCTTGCCTTGCCAATTTAAGTGCTTGAAAAACTGTTAAAAGTTGCAAACTCCAAGAGAAAAGTATTTGTGGGCTTTAATGACAGCCTTTTCTAAGCGCCCAGAAAGTTTAATGTGTGTACAGTAAAAATTGGGGAAGTCACTAAGGAAAATGCCCCAAGAACTGTGTCAAATTGCCTTAAAAGTGCTTGGTCCACTGAAATTGCCAGCTGAATAAAAAGTGACAGTTTGTGTTTTAAATTTGCCTTCTTGATGATCGCAGTGCAGGAGTGCAGCTGAGAGAGACAGAGAGGAGCGTTCATTTATATGGTGTCGTGTGATTGGTCCAGAGAACCTTAGCCCCACCCTTTGCCAAAGTCTCAGCATTGTGGAGCATTCAAGGAGGAGCAGCCAGCAATGTGTGAGCAGCGTGCTAGTTTGTTCAGCAGTAGGAGTTGCTGAGAGAGAAAGCATTCCCCAAATCAGCATTTTTGGGGAACTTTTCACAATAAAACTGAGCTCAACCTGTTTTCCAACTGAAAATAGCAGTGATAATAGTGTTTTCACGACCAATCCACGGGTCTGCCAGCCCAATCATTGGAAAGGCCTACAAAACCGACAGCAGGCTATTCAACATCAGCGGAGGGAACCAGCTACTGCCTAGTAAGTACCATGTGCTAAAGCAAAACGGACTGTGGTGCAAAAAGTCAGAAAACAGTAAAGCAGTACAGCAAAGTAACAGACTTTTGTGAACTTTTAAAATTGGACTGCGTGAGTAGTAACTGTCCCAAAAGAGAAAGAGAGCTCCAAAGCAATATCGATCCAGCAGGTCCAAAGAAATGTAGCGGCAGTGTAAATGTGCTGGATAGTGCTAAAAGTAAAAGTGAAGTTGTGCTTTATGTAAATCGGTAAAAAGCAAGATCCAAGGGCCAGCCTGGTGGGCTGAGGGCTGAGGCACTGGACACCACACCTCATGCTACGCTGGCGACCCGGGTTCGGGAATGAGCTCAGGTCATTGGGGGTCGGCAGGGGAGGACTGGGATTGAGCATCAGGAGACAGCACTCCTAGTCCTGGGGTGGGCTGGGGAAACTACACCACACTACGGTGACCCCTGGGGACGTCCGTTGGTACTGCAGGTGATGGTGTAACTGGAGGGGGGACCAAAGTGGACATCTGCACATATATGTGTGGACATCATTGCACGTCCACAATCCCAATGGGGAGAAACAAGTGGAAAAATGGCAGCACAAGTCCGCAGCAGCTTGATGACCGCAGTTTCACCAGCCAACGATGCCTGGAGGCATGTGCAAGTAATGGTTCCTCACCGGGTGCGGGGGCTATGGGGGATCCCTTTCACAGGTGTAGATGCATCTGCCAGCTGGGCATGTGAGCTTCGGGTTCGGCAGGAGAGCGGAGAAGCAGTGGCTGGATGTGGAGCAGGACTGTGGCTGCAAGGTAGAAAGTGTTAAATGATAAAAAAAAAAAAAAGCAAGATCCAACAAGATTTCTAGCAAATTTGAACTACGTGACTAATGGAGAAAATGTTGCAGCCACCATTTTGGAGTGTAGTTAGCAAATGTAAACAACGCAGCTCCATTTTGGACAAGTGTTTGAAATGCAGAAAAGTTTCAAGCGGTTGTGCTAAATGTTGTGGAACAGAATGCAAAAGTCAGGCAGCCTGTTTTTTTTTTAATATTTTTTTTATTATTTCAGTATTTTTCTGAAGGAGTACAGACTACATCTCTTTTTTTTTTCACTTTATCTTTTTATTGAAATTCGAGTATATAAGAAAGCACACATCTAATACAATAGAAGACTATCCTCCATGTAAGGTATAAAACATCACTTAACAAAACACAGTATTTAGGGTAAACATAGCAGAGGAGCCTTATATACATGTATTGGTAATAAAACACAAACCTAGACAGGATGTAAGTGGAGAGCAGAAGGGTTACAATTAATAGGGTATTATAGGATCAGAAATAGCAACCATATACAAAATACATGCTAGGGCAGGCTATGGCAAGGCATTCAGTAAATTGCAAAAAGTGATAACTGTGGTAATATGAACAATGTTCAGTAATGGAGAGGTGAAGATAAAAGTGTGCAAGGAAAGAAAGGAGAGAGAAAAAGGCAGGGAAGAAGGGAAGGAGAGCGGTAGAAAACAGGGAAGAAGGGAAAAAAGAGGAGAAATCTGTGCACAAAAGTTTTGAGAAAATCTAATCTGAGAGCAAAATAAGAAGGAGAGCTAAATATCCCTAATAATTAGGGTCTAGAAGAACTAGGTTTGATGTACTTGAAGTAGTCCTGTCAACATCTGTCATATACAGTGAGTCGGTTATGAGTAACATGAGATAATCGGTCTAGGCAGGCATACTGAGAGAGGCTTTGAAGAGCATATGAAAGAGAAGGCACCAGAGTTGATTTCCATTTCATAAGAATCAGACGTTTGACCAGAAGAGAAAGTATGTTTAGTCATCTAAAATGTGCATGTGAGAGGAGAGAGGAGAGAGCTATTGGGGATAAGGATGCCTAGAAGGAATAGCTTGGAGTCAAAAGGTAGTTTTTGTCCTGTTACTCTGGAGGCAAGTAAACAGATTTTATGCCAGGGCTTATTAATAGGAGCGCAAGACCACAAGATATGAAGTAGATCCCTGTTGGCCAAATTGCAACGCCAGCAATTATTATTATTTAATAGGCCCATTTGTTGAAGCACAGAGGGGGTTCTATACCAAAGATGTAGGATTTTAGTCTGTATTAAAGAACTACGGGCATCTTTAAAGATATTATGTGTAATGCGCCAACAATTACTCCATCGTGCGTCTGAAATATTGTAGTTAAGAAGAGTACTCCATTTATTTTTGGCCTGTATAGACTGATCAAGTAGATTATCAATAATGTCTTTGTAAATGGAGTTATTTAATTTTACTGATAAATTAGTCCAGTGCGAGATCATAGGTATCATAGGTATATTCAAGCCAGAAGATAGAATTCTACCCTATAAGGCTTGCCAACCTTATTTTAAAATGTAAATTTGTTGTTTCCAAAATGAAGATCTATCCCATTCTTGAACTCGTTCATGGTAGTACTGTTCACAAGTTTTGTCGGTAGGTTGTTCCAAACTCCAACCATTCTACAACTGTACCAATATTTACGAAAATTATGATCCCAAACTTGTTGATATGGTTGTTTCATATGCTTTCTTGCACCAGTTCTACCATGATTGTGTATGAATCCCAATTCCTGCAGCAAAACTTCATCATTCATGCTTTTGTATAGGAAACACAGATCTCCCCTTAATCTGTGGTAGTGTAAGGAATAAAGATTCAGGCTGACTAGTCTGTCATGATAACTTTTATTTTTTAAACCTTTTATTTGTTTTGTCAACTTTCTCTATAACTTGAACCCCCCTCTATAGATAGAATGTCTTCCCTATTTTGAGGTGACCAAACCTGAATGCAGTACTCCAAGTGAGGCCTAACCAATGCACCATAGAGAGGCATCAACACTTTCCTATCTCTACTTGCTATATGTTTGAGTATACAGTTTAAATTTTGGATTGCTTTTTTAAGTTGAATCCTGCAATGTGATCTAAATTTTAAGTCATTCGTAACTGTGATCCCCAAATCTCTTTCCTCGATAACTTGCCCCAGGGCAGTATTATCCAATAGGTATATTTCTTCCTTATTGTTCTTACCTAGGTGCATAACCCTGGATTTGGTTTTATTTAATACTAATTTGTTTAAGTTGGTCCATTCGTATATTGAGTCCAGGGCATGCTATAGGGCAGCTTTTTGTTCAACATCGTTAACAACTAACCCCAGCCTACAATCATCTGCAAATTTATACATCCAGATATTATTATCTCTAATTTTTAATGAGGCGATGTATATATTGAATAAGCTAGGTCCCAACACCGAACCCTGTGGGACTCCACTAGAAATAGGAGCCCAAGCAGAGTATTCTCCATTAATGACCACCCTCTGCCTTCTATCCTGGAGCCAGTTTGAGACCCATTTACAGATATTATTAGACAGGTTTATGCCTTCCAACACTGACAATAATTCCTTATGTGACAATTTATCAAATGCTTTAGCAAAATCAAGAAAAATCACATCCACAGAATTCCCCACATCCATTTCCCTATTCACTTTTTTGTTAAAAGTCAGTAAGTTAGTCTGGCATGATCTATTTTTTTGTAAATCCATGTTGTAGGGGATCAATCATATCCTGTCCCTCCAGATGTTCTATTAGGATATCTTTAATTAGTCCCTCCATTATCTTTCCTATTGTTGAGGTCAAGCTAATGGGTCAAAAGTTTTCAGGTAGAGTTCTGGGTCCTTTTTTAAAGATAGGCATGATGTTAGCTAATTTCCAATCATTAGGGACCAAACCCATATTAATAGATGATTGGAAAATATATGTTATTGGTTGTACCAACCATCTGCCAATTCCTTCAGAATCCTAGGGTGCATTCCATCTGGACCGGGGGGATTTGTTAACATTAAGGCCAACTAGTTGTTTATATATAGTAGCAGAGTTTAATATTATTGTCCCAGGTACAGAAGGTCTACTAATATTATATGAATCTGTATAATTTGTATTGTAAACTGAACAAAAATATTTATTCTGAATATTGGCCATTTGTTGGTTAGTAGCAGTGAGTCCTGCCTCAGTAGCAAAAGGACCTATACTACTTGGGATCTTCCTCTGATTATTAATATATGAAAAAAAATAGCTTTTTTATTGTCTTGTACCCTATCAGCAATATTTACCTCACATTGAGCTTTGGCTTTTCTAATATTAGCTTTTACTTTCTTAAGACATTCTTCATATTCTGTGTATGTTTTTGTTGATTTGGATACTTTTAATTTGCTATATAATCTATTTTTTTGTTGATTAATTTTTTAATTGTTGCAGAGAGCCAAGCAGGTTTCTTAGTCCTATCACTATGATATGTTTTGGTGACCAGAATAAACTCGGTGGTTAGGTTCTCAATCTTGGTTTTAAGGGAATCCCACATAGTTTGTAAAGGTTTATTAACAAGTTCCAATCTCCAGTCCCAACATCTTAATTTAGTTTTCATTTTATGAAACTCAGCTTTCCTAAAATTTTGCTTAGTGGTAGCTCCAGTGGGTTTAAAAAATTGTGTTTCACTTATATTAAATAAAATAGAACTGTGGTCGCTATTTCCCAAGGGAGTACTTTTTCCACTGAATTAATTATGTCCCCCATATTAGTAAATATTAAATCCAAAATATTATTACCCCTTGTATTTTCTAAGACCATCTGCTCTAATCCCCCATGATCCATGACATCTATATACTGCCTCTCAAGGGGACATGTGCCTGTATCTTTACCCCCAATCTATATTGGGTAAATTGAAGTCACCAGTTATTAATAGCCTATTAGTAGGTTCCAGATCTCCAAGAAAATGCAATAAGGCCTTATTGTCTTCTCGTGACATAGAGGGGGCCTATGTAGGAGACCCAGAATAATTGTGGGTCTATTAATGGGAAGCAATTTAACCCATAGGAGTTCAAGTGAACTGGTATCCCATATAATTTCTTCTGAAGCAATATCCTCCTGAATATATATTGCTACTCCTCCACCCTTTCTATATTTTCTACAATGGGAAAATAGTTTATACCCCTCAATTTCTTTTTCCCATTTATCATTTTCATCCCACCATGTTTCTGTAATTAAAACGATATGTATTTTGTTCTTATTCAAAATAATATTGAGCTCATCATACTTGTTCTGCAAGCTATGGGCATTAAGGAGAATTGCATTCCATCACAAGGTATTTAGAGGGGAAGATGTGGATCCATTTAAGTTATTGTTGACTGTGCCCCCCAAAGCCAGTTTAAATGGAACTTATTAACCTCCAGAACTTTTTTACCCAAAAACCCTTGCACCAGCATAATTTAAATGGATACTGTCATTTCTATATAGGGATATTCTGTTAAATGTCCTTGCATTGTCAATAAAGCCAGTCCCTTCTTTGACACAAAATTGTCTAAGCTTTCCATTATTATTATTTGTTTATTTCTATATGCTTTATGCCCCTGCATAGGAAGTATTCCAGAAATAATAATTTCCCCTCCATAATTTCTAACTGTATCTGCAATGTATTTATAATCCCTTTGCATATAATTTCAATTTGTTTTTCCCACATCGTTAGCTCCCACATGTAGGAGAACCAAGGGGGTGACCGTATTTTCAAACAGTCCATGCAATAGTCCCACTATATCCTGTAATTTAGCTCCAGGTAGAGAGCTAACCATAGTGTGTTCATTACGATTAAAGCACACTTGGATATCAATACCTTTAATTATTGAATCTCCAATAATCAGGATGTCCCTTTCCATAGGATTATTTACCCTGAGTGTCTTTAATTTATCCGGGCAAGTGGTACTGATTGAATTAATATCATTAAAGTTATTGGAATCCCCTTTTTTCTTGTGTACTTCCATTCCTCTTTTGAAAATGCTGTTTTTTTTCTTGCTTCCCCATTATCAGGTGTCTTGGGGGGGTCTTGTGTTTGATCCCATTTATTATGTGTTACAGATTTATTAGGTGCTGTATGGGGGCCATCAATTAACTCACAGTTACTTAATACATCCAAGGTATCAGGTGTAACAATATTACGGCACTCGAATCTGTTGGTTAATTCCAGTGGTGGATTAGACTGGATAACTATATCCATATCATGAAGGGATGCACCAATATTTTCATTTGAACTGGTTAAATGTTCTTGGTGCTCCGTTTTATTTAAAACCATAGATTGTCTATTGCTAATGTCACACACTGCCTCATTAATGTATTCCTCCAACTTGGATATGTCTTTATATGTTTGTAGTCTAAGTCCTACATCTAGTACCTCCTTTAATAAAGCAGAATTTTTAATACATCTGTCACATGTGAAGTCGATATTTGTAACTTCCTCCGTGAACATAAGGCATCCCCGACATGTTTTTTTACCCTTCAATTTTCTTTGTCAAGTTTGAGACATATCCACGTTAAAATTACTCACCAACCCGATTTACCAATATAATTCTATCGATGTTGGTTCAATCTATCTCCTGCATAATGAAGTGACTGGTCCCCCAGTGATTTCCAGTGTCCCCAGCAGACACAGCAGACATGCCCGCTCCGCTCACCGGAGGAGCTAGTTTTAAAGTGTAAACCCCGGAAGTAGCCCGTGTGTCACTCGTGACACTTTTGTTGCCAAATGTTAATTAAATGCTCCCAAAAAATATTCCAGTAGCCTTATAAAGGTCTGGAACTGCCTCTCAGTGTTAATAATCCTAAAATAAACTAAAAACAAAGATGTATGGGTTTAGAAGAACATGCCTATACACTAAAGTAGAGAGAGAGAATTATAAGCTGCCCAAATTTGTAAAAACACCCAGAAGTCCTGTTTAGGAAGTTTCCATGTGACCTGCAAATCTGAGAATGATCTAAGAGTGAGTGAACTCTGATCCAAGATATCTCCAAGAAAGAAAATGCCTTTGTTCCTCAATGTAAGACAGAAAATTGGGTGATCTTCTAGAGTGAGCAGTGGATTGCCCCATAAGAGGGCATAAAACCAGGGTGTTGGATTGGATTTCAGGAATTTGTGGATTATTTCTAATAAAGAACAGAGGATGATATAGTTGGGTGAGATTTTAGTTTAGAGGAAATGGGATTAAAAATGAAGGAAGTGGGAACTCCTCCCAGGCACAATGTGGATTCCATTGCAACCCATAGTGGTGAGTGAGGGGGGGTTCTGAAACCATTTAATATTTTGGGCCATTTGGAAAGCCCAGAGGTAGCCTTTGAACCAGGGGAGTCTGAATCCCCCTTTTTTTCAATATGATTGAAGTTTGTTGCGGTTAAATCTCATTGGTTTCTCATCCCAGATAAAGTTACCTATTAACTTATCAATTTAAGCAAAAAAGGAGGATGGTAAGACTAAAGGAATATTGGCAAAGAGGTAAAGAATCTTGGGAGAAATGGACATTTTAATGGCTGCAATTTTCCAAATGAAAGAGAGATTAAGAAGCTTCCATCTGTCCAGAATTGTTTTGATGTCATCAAATAAGGGGTTAAAGTTAATGTCCCATATCTTCCCTAAGTTACTAGTAATTTTGATTCCTAGATATGTTATACCCTGTGGTGACCATCGGAATCCAAGATGAATGTTCATGAAAGCTTTACAATGGTTATTAAGGGGCATGGTTTGTGATTTGCCATAATTCAAAGCAAGGCCAGAAATGTTAGTAAAATTATTAAGCAAATCAACCAAAAGGGGCCCAGCCTCATTCAGGTTTTCAAGTAAGATTAAGAGGTCATTCACATAGGAGAGAGAAACATATCTTGAATTGCTCACAGGTATGCCCATAATGCCAGAAGTCAGGGATTCCATGGCTAAAATAAACAGGGAAGGTGACAGAGGATAGCTTTGTCTAGTTCCCCTTGCTAGATGAAAGTAAGAGGAAAGGGTCGAATTAGTAAGTACTTCAGCAACAGGGAAGTTCTATAATAGCTTGATCCAGGAGCAAAAGCTATGAGAAAGACCGAAATAAGATAAAACTTGATGAAGGTAGTCCCAGTTTAAGGAATCAAAGGCTTTCTCGAAATCAATAGCTATGGCTGCAGCTGGTGTCTTGAGGGATTTGGCTTTGTGAATTAAATTAAATAAGGAACGCAGGTGATCAAAACCAGATCTATGTTTAATAAAACCAGCTTGTGAACAATGAGGTAGCTTGGGAATCACGGATTCAAATCGAGAAGTTAGTAGTTTAGCAAATATCTTCCTACCCGTGTTTAACAAAGAGATGGGTCTGTAACTCACGGGGTGAGTAGGGTCTTTTTCTTTCGTAGGGATTAGGGTTATGATTTCTTCAATGCAAGATGGGGGAAGCCTGCCAATATTGGAAGCTTCTTAATAAACATTAAGAAGAAGGGGACATAAGGTGTCGGAAAACATTTTATAGAAATCGACAGGGAATCCGTCACCCTCCACCCGGGGATTTTCTGGATTTCAAAGAAGACAAAGCTTTTTGGATTTCCTGAAGCGAGAAGGGTTCATCTAAAGAATTTGTTTCAAGAGTAGAAAGATGAAGAAAATGTAACGATTTAAGGAACTGTTGAATTTATAAAGTAGATGGAGGATTTGTGTTAGAGTATAGTTTTTGATAAAAGGTTTTCATGATACGATTTATAGAGGGGTTGTCGAAGTAAATCGTACCCTGTTCATCTTTTAGGCTTAGGATGTGTCATTCCATTTGTTGCGCTTTGAGCTGGTAAGAGAGGAGTTTCCAATTTTTATCTTCATGTTCCCAAAACTTATATTTAAGTTTAAACAAGGCCAGTTCTGTTTTACGAGAAATTAATTTGATAATTTTAACTCTAAGTTGAAGAATTTCAAGATGAAGTAGACAATCAGGACAGTGCTTATTAGAAGAAAAGTATAAATTCTCTTTAGCCTTCAGAGATTTTTCCAAGCAAGCCAGCTGTTGCTCCCTTACTCTTTTCCTATGTGCAGCATAACTGATAATTTTCCCTCGAATCGTAACTTTAAGAGCTTCCCATGCAGAATACATAGAAGATTTGGTTGGGGTGTTGTGAAAGAGGAAGTCCTGAATTTGTGCTTTATCATGGGTAAGAAACTGGGATCCTTGAGAAGGAGAGGGTCCAGCCACTAGTAAGAAGATTGAGGTGCTAATGGGCCCCACAAAAGTTGCAATTTGACAGGGGAATGGTCTGAGATTGTGATGGAAGAGATGGATGAATCAGTAGTTTTTTCCATTGCAACAGGAGAGGCTAACCAGTAGTCAATTCTACTGTATGTCTTATGTAGAGAGGAGTAAAAAGTAAATTCTCAATCACGGGGGTGAAGGAGGCGCCATACATCAGCTAATCCAACATCTTGTATTAGTAATGAGAGGGCTTTAATACTTCTAGGGTGGGTCTCTGTAGTGGGGCTACATCTGTCAATGCTGGCTTCTAAGCAAGCAATAATACCCAACAGGGTAGGCAGTATTGGGCAATACCGGACCGCCCAGGGGCATAATGAGGCCCGATGCCACAGGCAGAAGGCCTTATAGCCCTTGGAAGGTCTGGTATTGCCCAATACCGCCCACCCTGGAGAGTATTATTGTGTTTATAAAATGGCCACTGAGAAAACAAAATTGTTTAATAAAAAAATTGTATTTGAAAATTAGTTTAAATTTAGTTTTGTAATAAAATAGTTCCTCTGCCTATATGACAATGTGTCTTTTTTTTGTGAACACACACACAGCACACCCTGAGTCCAGCTTCTTTGTGGACCTCCGTAGATTTTCCCTCCTGCAAACACACAGAAAGACATACAGGATGTGATGCTTTTTTCTGTATGGCCCTGTCTGTTGCCCCCCCGCCCCCATAAAATTGTTAAAAAGTCAGTTATGACAGTGGATTTACTTACAGGGAAAGCTAAGCCTGCATAAAGCAAGTGAAAGCACTAGTATCTACCCTTAAAATTCTTGCTCCTTCCTACTCCGTCTGCTTCCTCACGTGGATGAACAGTTTTTTTTTAAATGAGGCTGTAACCTGTAACCCCTTCCTACACAGTCACGCTCCCTAGAGGCGGCATCCATGACAGCAGAGATGTGGTGCTGCATGTAGTGTTATTTTTAAACTTTAAATGGACCCATTTGCTCTTTGGCTGGAGTGACATATCTACATCACAGTCAGAATGGGTAGTCATCAATGCTGTTATCTAGGGAGAGACCCGACAGGATGTGCCCAACAGTCCCGAGAGGTTTCATGACTGGGGAGCCCCGCAGAGCTCCGAGTAAATCGGTCAACTGAAACTAACTTCCTGTTACAAGGTAATAAGCCAATTTACTTTTTATTTCATTTGCTCACTAGATAGGGTGCCATAGATGGAGTCGTGCTACTGGCTAGTGGACTTTATGAGAGCAAGAAAGGATCAGAGGTTGGGAGTGTTGATATTGCTGAAATTGGGTCGAGTTTTGTTTAAAAAAATAGTATTTGTGATCACTGCAGTGGTGGGACGTGGAAAAGCTGAGGGTGGGTTCGTGGAGACAATTTACTTGACAGACCTGGTTTGCTCGCTTATAGACAGTCGGGCCGGGGGAGGCCCGCTAACTAGCTTGATCGTGTGGAAAATGTTATGTTTTGTTTACACTGCATTTTAAGATTTTTCCTTTATGACAGGGCAGCCACTAATTTTGTCATCCCCTAAATGACAGAAACAAATGGTGGACATTTGGAATGCAAGTGAGGGGATTCATCCAATTGGAGAGCAGGCTGGGCACCAAAATCCTGGTGATGGGGCAGGCTAGGCTGGTCCTTTTAATACGTGGGCATCTATTGTCTGATAGATGCCCACTTAGAGAAGTGTTTAAGCCAATCAGATGGCTCAAATAGTTTGCACATTTTCTAAAGCTAAGTTAAGATCCTCTCCAAGAATAACTGTTGTATTATCAGTGTTAAAGGATAGAATCTGTTGAGTTAAATTATTAAAAAACTCCGGGGAATCGGAGTTGGGTGCATAGACATTAACAAGCAGAAGAGGACCAGAGGTGGTATTCAATGAAGTTTGACCATCACCCATCTGCCATCAGTATCGGAAACAGAGTTTACAAGGGACCATTTAAGACTCTTATGAATAAGAATAGCGACTCCTCTTTTTTTTGAGGCATAGGATGATTCGTAGATCTGACCGACCCAATCTTTTTTAAGTCTATGAACATCCTCTGATAATAATTTTGTTTCTTGAAGGAAAGCAATTTGTGTTTTATGTTTTTTGAGATGTGAAAGAATTTGCTTCTGCTTACAGGGAAAATTAAGTCCTTTCACATCCCATGTATATAAAAGTATGTCACTCATATTGTTAGTGTTAAAAAAAGGGAATAATCTCTGGAGTGTGAAGTAACAAATAAATGAAGCAGAAGATGATTAGAATACAATATAGAGAGCTTACGTATATTCAGAGAGTGGCAGGAACATTCAAGACAAAAAAAGGTGAGATGTATGATACATGAGTAGCACAGATATATTATTAAAGTTAGAATACAGATGGGGAAGGAGAAAATTAATTAACAACAACAACAATGCTAGTAAGCTAAATAACAAAAAAAATGTTTCATGGGTGTAGGAGATATGAGTCAGCCAACTGGCTAAGAGACTGCCACCACACTTTGGGAGGCTGAGGAGGAGACTAGAGAGGACCGGTTTAAATATTGGCCCAAACCTAAGTTCGATCCCAGTAAACAACAAGTAAGTATTCCTGATAAGCTAAACTGAAAGGGAATAATGCCAAGAAAGGCAGGGACTGTAATAACCTCAGCTTAATTCTAAGCTAACAGGACAAGGTATACGGATAAAGCTAAACACCAGAACTTATTTATAAACATTAGTAGTAATAGTACAAGATATACCAACTTGAAATAACAGTAAATTAAAGAACCATATACGAGATGCCAGTACAGCCTAGACACAGAGCAAGGAATTCAGGGAGCCAGGTGGAATGCAAATGAACAAATATAAAAGGAAAAGTAGATCATTACCACATTAGAGTGACTCTGAGTATACTTTGCAGTGCAACAGAATAAGTACATAATAAATACAATATTGAGGAGGAAAGAAGAAAGGGGAGGTCAATTTAAGCCCTTACGCTCTGAGCCAAATGCAAATCGGGATTATTTGGAGAGGTATAGGCTTTAGTGATAACTGTAGACAGAAGAGATAGTCATGGTAAAGATCAGCTCTGATTACTCGAAAATCACCTAAATAGGTGTTATATGGGGTAACTCGGTCTAGAAGACTAGGCCCAGTGAGCCCCAAAACAGGAGGGACCACACAGCAGTGGATTTCTATAATATCTGTAGGCTTCGAGTAAAATAAGGAGCATAAGGAAAATGTAGATTGACAATCCTTTGCAACAGTACACCAAACATAGCCCACCTCTTTGAGTGCTAATGATAATTCCATATTGTAAACCGGAGGTAGCAAGAATAATGGAGTGTAGGGAAGGAGATAGATTAAATGTAGTTGCCAGTAATACTTAAGAACCTGTCATCAGGTGAGGGAAGGTGAGGGAAGGGGTAAGTTATATATAATAATTCACATATGAAAAAAGAAAAGGTAATAATCAGGTTGCATACCGATTGAAGATATGCAACTGAACAGCCAAAAGACTATAAACCTGATGCACTGCTAAATTGGAGAGTAAAAGGCTAGATACAGACAGCCTGTTTAGTGAGGTAATGTATAAGATCTAACACTAAAATAATGGGTTAGAAAAGCATTGCAGATATACCAAAGTTCCCTTGAAGACCTTTAAGCTGCTCATTTAAACACTGCAACAAGAAGTAAATTGATCGTTCCGCAATGTACAGCCTTTGCTTTCTGCACCAGCTGGGAGCAAACTCAACCAGGTAGCATAGACTGTAGAGCAGGCGACTAGGCAGAAAAAGTGTACTGGAACTCCCTTTAAGTATCCTGGAAGGAATACCTACCAAGATATAGCAACTGTAAACATATTACTGACCATATAAGCTCATGACACCTTAGATTTGTTAGCAGGATTGTGACTATTGATGTTCTTGCTTTAGATCTTTGCCCTACGTTTCTTTTTGGGCCGCTCTAAAGATTTGAGGGGGGAACTTGAAACAACTTCTGCCCATGAAGTATCAGCAGAAATACATCCCTGAGGCACAGGGCCCAAATTAGAGGGATGTTCATCTGAAATTTGCTGGACAAGATCCTCCTGTGAGGAGTGCATGTCATCCTCCAAGATAGCAAAATTATTGCTCAAGGGAATAGAGGGGTTGATTAGAAGGTGAGA
This sequence comes from Neoceratodus forsteri, assembly GCA_016271365.2. Taxonomy (NCBI): domain Eukaryota; kingdom Metazoa; phylum Chordata; order Ceratodontiformes; family Ceratodontidae; genus Neoceratodus; species Neoceratodus forsteri. Next base: position 648,021,097 of record CM057450.1, on the reverse strand, counting down.
GGCTGCAGCTTGGGGTATTTGGGGTGAAACTTTGCTAGAACAGCATGAAAGTCTTGAAGAATAATGCCCCGACAGAAGCTTCTCTTGCAGACGTGTTGATTGCCTTGGGGTCAAATCAGTTGCGGCATTGCTGCTTGGGGCTGCGAGTTCTGCAACACTTTCCCCACATTCCTGTACCTTGTCATTAACCCTCTGTGTGGATACCAAAGCTGTGTTCGGGTTGCCAGTTGCTGCTGAACCTCCCAGGGTAAGACTGCAGCTAGAGACCTCCAGATAGTTGGCTAAGGCGTCAGGGGTTTCAAAATCCTTGAAGAAAGAGCCTGAGAAAAGGCGTAGTGTTGAGGGGTAACGTAGCACAAATATAATGCTTCATTGGTGGAGGATTTGTTTAAGTGGATTGTAGACCTTCCCTTCTGATGGTTAAATGTTTTGAAATGTCTCTGTAGATGGAAATATTAAACTCTTGCCACTGAAGTTTCCCCATTTCTCTGGCTCGTTTCAGTATTAATTCTGTGTGGGAATAGTTCAAGAAGCGAGCAATGATAGGCCTTGGTCGCTGGTCTGATGTTGGCTGGGGACCCAGAGTGCAGTGAGACCACTTAATGATTAACATTAGGTCAGGGGGCAGTTTAAGCATTGCAGGCAGCACGTGTAGTAAAAGTGCAGCAGTGTCTCCTAATTCTACACCTTCAGGGAAACAAAAAAATCGTAAATTGTGACGATTACGATTTTCAATATCATCAATTTTGGCTTGTAGGGACTTAATAGTTCGATCTTGATTGCAGACAGTAACCTGGAGGTCATGAATAGTAGTGGTGTTACAGGCCGTTGCTTTCTCACTAAATGTAATTTTCTGGCTAAAAGTTTCAAGAGTGGTTGTATTCTGTTGGGTGGAGGTTTTTAGATCATTAATCTCAGCCATCAGTTTAGAAAACATTACTTGCACTCTAGCAAGTGAGCTTTGCTGTACTTGGAGATCTGTCATAATGCTGAAGGATGAGGTCTAGTATGCTGCAGTACAGTGTAGAATAACTGAATATAAGTAGATGATGGATCAAAAATGACTTACAAATTGTGTCAGGCAATAAGATTACAGGATGGTCACAGGAGCTGGTATCAAAGAAAGGTCTGGTGAAGGCTGGATGAGGTTAGATTGCAATCATTCCTGCAGATATTCTGAACTATGCTGCCATCTTCTGCCTGGTCAGGTCACTCCTCCTCCCAGAATACATCTTTTGTTCGTACATATTTATCTTAAGTTCTAAAAAGATAAGTCATTTATAATGATCTCAGGAATTTATCTAATAATACCATTGCTCAGTAGTACATTTGATATTTAATTCATAAGTTCCCCTTGTGGTAATACCAGGTTTGCTAATGGAGGTTTTTACCCTTATGGTATCAGATCAGGTCTGCTTCCAGATCCAAAGCCACCATTTAGCCCAAAAAGCTATACGTCTCTGGGTTTTTAAATTGATCTGAGCAGTCATGAGCTCCATTCTATATATCTGATGGGTTATAGCTTCCCATTCTCAAGGAGAAGGTGTTTTTTTTTTTACAGCCATTTCCTTGTCACCGCTTTGTCGGCTGCTAGGAGCATGATGGCTAGTGAGAGTCTTGTGTTACCTCTTCCCAACTAACTAGTGAAATTTAAAATAAGTGCTACTTTTTTTCTACATGCGGGTACTAGGCAAGGCTGTCCTCTATCCCCTCTTCTTTTTAATATTTATTTAGAATCCCTTATATGACGGCTTACAGCCAGCCGAGAGGTCCAGGGTATATCTATTCAACAGCAAATAGTCAAAGTCTCAGCATATGCAGATGACTTGCTCCTTCAACTATCCCACCCAAATACCTCTATTCCAGCAATGCTCTCTATCATTAAAGAATTTAGTATCATGCCCAATTATGAATTAAATATAGACAAAACAGTAGTGTTTCCTTTGACTCATAAGGTGTTGAAACACACTATCTCAGTTGTAGGGATCAAGTGGCAGTCCAATTCCCTGAGATACCTGGGAATTGCCCTTACTACAGACCTAAATAGACTAATAAAATTGAATTTAGACTAATGTTTACCATTAGTCAGGATCTCAGGAGATGGTCCCTACTCCCAATTTCTCTTTGGGGGAAGATTAACATAATTAAAATGAATGTTTTCCCACGGCTGTTTTATCCAATTAATCTCCTGAATATATGGCTTCCCCTAGCCTGGTTTAAAAAGATTCACAAGTTATTCACTGATTTCATTTGGGCGGATAAAAGACCCCGGATAGCATATTATAAGCTTGTTGCACCAAAATTGAATGGTGGATTAAGGTTACCACATATGAGTATATATTATTGGGCGAGTCATGCGAATAAATACCTGAGGTGGTTATCAGCAGATAATCCCCCAACTTCTCAGTCTTTGACACCTATATGGCTTAAAATAGGACACAGGCATATACAGGCACAAGGATTAACCCCATCGGCGCTTCTTTACACCACTCTAAAATCCCTTACTTCCTCTATAAAAGGCAACCCTATTGCATTATCCATCAGAGTCCATTCTCAACTATGTTCCTTCCTTAAATATAAACACACTACTGATCCATCTCAACCCTGGTGGGAGAACCCTAATCTTAAAATAGATGGGGTACCTCTTCAGTTGAGATGACTTCCTCAACTCAGGGTTCGTCCTCTCACTTTCTTCATGAAATAGGATGGAATATGGCTTTCCTCACCAGAAATCCTGAGTAAAGCCCATATCTCAAACTCTTATATTTTTAAAGTATTTCAATTGTGTCATTTAATCTTGAAAGCTTTTGGACCCGTACCACCCCAACAATTAAAATTCTCCCCCCAACAGAATTAGCTCTTTTGGCAGGCTTATCACATGCTGTATCTAAAATGTACATGATTCTCTATGACTGGCTATGGCCCAATAGTTTTGGGCCAACACACTACTAGTCCACCCTGTTTCCCAATCAGGATATCATCCGGCCCTCTCTATGGTTTAGTTGTCACAAGTTTGTCATACAAGACAGGCTTCGACTAATGCAATTCAAAATTTTATATAACCTTTATTAATCTCCCCAAAAATTGGTTAAATTGGGATTACTTCCATCCTCCACCTGTACTAGATGCCTTCAGGATGAAGGTCATTTATTGCATATTTTTTGGACTTGTCCCAAGGTAACTTCCCTGTGGCATAACATCAAACAAAATGCAGACCCCCTATTAGGTTTAACAGACCTGTTTACAGCAGAAATCTGTGTTCTTGGGGATTTGACTTCCATCCCTGTTTTAAATCATAGATACTACATAACCCTCATTGCCATGTTAGTTAAAAAACTGGTCTTGAGACATTAGAAGGATTCAACAGCAATCCCTCACACTGAATGGTTGCAATAACTCCTAGCAAACCTCAGAATAGAGAGGACCATAGCTAGTTTGCACAATAAGTCCAAGAAATTTAATAAAATATGGGGGCCTTTTTCAGCACTGTATTCTCTTTATTAGATTACAGGTATTATTTCCTCTGTAGGTTGAGACTGGTCAGGCAGTTGAGCTCTGTGTGAATGGGTGGACAAGGGATGGAGGAGGGGGAGGGGGGGAGTTGATCTGTTCCATCATCTTGTTATATTTTACTAGTTACTTACTTGTATAATGGATCTCCTCTCTGTAATTGTTAAAAATGAATAAACTTTGAATTGTAGAAAACAAAATAAGTGCTACTTCTAGCATCAAGGTCCATATTTCAGGGCATAATTCTCCTAATGCATCTCCCATCACTTTCCAAAATGATTCTAGAGTTGAACAGCTCCAAAATATATGTTTATGATTAGATAAAGGTTCCCCACACCCTCTCCAACATGTCGTTCCTATTTGAGAATCATATTTCCCCACTATTTGTGGGGTTCTAAAAAATCTTATCAAACACTTCCAGCCAAACTCACTCCAGGTCAAGGATCTTGTAATTCTATGTACTGTCATATATATCTCTTCCCAATTCTCTTCCTCCAAACTTATGCCTAGTTCTTCTTGCCAGCGTTGTTGAGAGTGCATCTTAATCTCTTTCTGGTTACTGATTAAAGCTTGATACGTTTTAGATATTACATGTTCTGGTAATTCTATCTCTATTGTATTAATTATAATTCTCGTAAGTAGGTGCATCTCTTCTGGATCCCAGGTTTTAGCTAATAGACTTTTGCAGTAATGTCTTATCTGGAGGTATCTGAAAAAATCTTGTTTCCCTAGATGGTACTTTTCTTCTAGTGTCTGGAATTGGCAAAAGACTCCCTGTTCATATAGTTCGTAGAATCTGGTAAGGCCCTGATGGTGCCATCTTGTAAAGCTATAATCCTGTTTGCTTGGTTCAAACCTAGGATCTGCTGTGATTTTTTTGTATTCAGTATATTATAGGGTCATTAGTTTTTTTTAATTATTCATCTCCAAATTTTCAATAGCTGTCTGGTTTGTTTAAATCTGATCTCTTTTTGCATAGTTAATTTTGGTACAGTTTGACCAACTAAATATTTCTCTCTATCTCCTCTTATTGGATTCTTCTTTCTATCTCTTTCCAATGTGGGTCTGTCCCTCCATCTAACAACTGAAATATATGTGAAATTACTGCTGCCTGTGCATATTGTTCTAAGTTAGGTAAAGCAAGCCCCCCCCTTTGTTTTTTGGTAGATGAAGGATTTTATATTTTATTCTTGTTTTTTTCCCCTGTCTTATAAACCTAGATATCATACTACTCCATTTTTTAAAGTCTGTCTTCTGTGGGAAGATAGGAAGAGTCTGGAAGAGGTATAGGAATCCTGGAAGTATATTCATTCTTATAACCTCAATTCTTTGATTCAATGAAGAGGCGATGGGTCCCATCTCAGGAAATCTTCCTTAATGGATTGTACAAGTGGGTTGTAATTAGCTTCATATAAATTGTATGTTTCCTTTGTAAGATTTATCCCCAAATATCAAAATTCATTGCTTTTCCATCTCAATGGGTATCTTGTCAAAATTGTCTCACTTGGATGATAGTTAAGACATAATACTTCTGTTTTACTTGTGTTTAACTTATATCCTGAGATGGACTCAATCTCCCCCCAAGAGGGAGAATAATTTTGGTATGGATGTTTCTGGTTCCGTTAGGTATATTAGTAAGTCATCAGCAAAGAAAGCTGTTTTATGGGTAGTATTTAAATATTTTATCCCTGAAATTAATTTATTGTCTCTAATAGCTTGGGTTAATGGTTCTGCATACTGTATATGGCAAATAGGGAAGAAGATAGGAGGCAGCCCTGTCAGGTACCTCTATATAGAGAAAAACAAGTTGAGAATGATCCATTCACTTTTATCGTGGCTTGTGGAGTTGTCTATATTCATTGTATTATATTTAAAAAGGCTATTGGAAAATTAAATTTCTCCATTGTGTATCTTAGAAATCTGCAAGAAACCTGTCAAATGCCTTCTGGGCATCCATACATAAAAGTATAAAGGGTGATTTTTCTTTTTGTATTTCATTTAGTGGGTACAGTATACAGTTCATTTAATATTATCTGCTGTTTGACGTTTTATGATGAAACCTGCTTGATCTTTATTTATAATATGGGGAAGTATATTCTCTAATCTTTTTGCCATAATCACTGTGAAATATTTATAATCCTGATTTAAGACTGAAATAGGGTTATACGATTCGCCAGACGGCCTGTTAGTGAACTGTACAAGTGTGTTTAAAGCCAAATCTCAGTTTGACTGCAAAATGGTAACCTGAGACTTGTGTGTTTATTTACAGAAAATGGCACATCAGCAACCCCACTACCCACTCCATGCCAGGATGTGGGCTGCCCAACAAGAAAAAGAATTAGCTCACTTTGAACAACTGTATAACTGTGAGTCAGCACCATCCGATGTGGCTATACTGAACTTTTCTGTTAATGAGTGTATTGTTTGTATGAAGCCAGGGCAAGGTGTTCTGCTAACCCCCCACTGAATAGACTGTCACAAGAAATTTGGAATGAGTGAGACCGGTGGCACAGTAGTAGTTAAAGCAAGAAACATTTGCTTAGACCTAACTTGGACATTGGCAGGGCACTGCCAGATGAGAGCAGCAGCAGTCTGGGTCCAGTCAGACGGACCCCACTGAGTTTTTCAAGGAGTTTTTGGAGAATGTCAGTGCAGATGCTTTGCAAGGCCAGGAAGAGATGGAATTTTCCATGCTGCAGAGGGTGGATTTGGATGCTGTAGATGTAGGTTCTGTAAATTCTTGGGTGGAAGGCCCAAGCCCAAGCCTCGTGGGACAGACTTTTTTTTTAACCAGGAGAGACACACTAAACTGAAGTTTTTTTGTTTTTTTTTTAGTTGTTTAACCAGGTATAGCACACTAAGCTGAAAGCTTTTTTACAGGAGCGACCTGAGAGCACAAGGAGGTTAAGTGACTTGCTCAGGGTCACACAGTATGCAAGTGGAAGCTGTGGGATTCAAACCCAGGTCTGGTCTGCTGGATGTCACCAGATTTGCAGCTCAGAGCCTTAGACCACTGTGCTATACTGCCTCCTCAAGTTTGTTTACAGGTGTGACCTGGGAGCATAAGGAAGTTAAGTGACTTGCTCAGGGTCACACAGAGTCTGAGGTAGAAGGAGCTTTGTATTGGGAGGCCAATGCCTCCAAGTGCAGTGAGGAAAGGGCACTTTCAGGAGCTGGTGCAACTGTCAGCTCCTGGGCAGAGATTGTGGAAGAGGAAGAAGCTGCAATGGCTATGGTGGGACCCAGTGGGTCGCCTATAGCATTGGCTTCAGTGGAGCCTTCTGAGGCAGAAATGGAGGAGGGCTCTAGAGATGTGTCATCGAGTGCAGAGGTGGACTGTTTTTACTCTGCATTGTGTGTTCAAAGCTGGCACAACCAGGAATGGCAACCCCCAAGCCATGCCATTGAGTTGGAGCTGGTCAAAAGCAACAAGAAAGAACAAATCATCCAAAGTCGAACTGTGGCTAGTACGGACAGACATACCCTTTCTTCCCTCAAAGAAACTGAGGAAAACAGGCATGCCTGGGTGTGAGAGAAAGCTTGTGCCAGCCTGCATCTGAAAGTAAATAAAAGTTGTAATGAGAGACTTCAGTTTTGAAAGTGTGGCAGATCTTTGTTAATTGATGCAGTAATGAATTGTGGACAAGGCTAGCCAAGAGACATTTTACAATGTTCCTGTGGTTTGTCATAATGGAGAGACAGTCTATGTCCCACACCCCAAGTGGTACTACCCATGAATGGTGCCACTCATCAGAAAATGTTCCCGCTTGCCAAGTTGAATGCAGCAATGCTAGCTCAGCATCTGCCACCAAAGAGGCAGCACTTGAGGAAAAGATGCTTTTCTTCTGGTATTCCAGGTTTGTCTGCAGCAGTATCCAGGTTCAGCTCCAGCAGCATCCAGGTGCGTCTGCAACAGCATCCAGGCTCATCAGCCAAGCAGTAGGAGATTTCTAGTCTGGGTCCAGTAGGAGGTCACGTAATCATCTGATCCAAGATTTCTTCCGTCCAGCAACAGAAGTTCAGCAGGTCGCAGGTCCAGAGAGGTGATGTTGGCATCTATCTGTCACCTGGAAACTGGTAATATGGTATGTTCATGACAATGGTGTACCAAAGTGCGACATGAAGGTCACATTTTTTAAATTCAAAATATATCAAGTTTTAAATGTATTTTGAGATACCATGATCAAGCCAGTAAAAACTGGCCATTTGGTAAGATAACTGCCTTAATGGTTCCCATGAACAAGACGGCTCACCGTGGAGTATGTACGTGGACACAAAATGGTTGTGATGCGTGTACATGGACCCCAATCAGCTGCTGAAAACAAATGTTACTAATAATAAGTACATCGATACATTTCAATGTGTTTTAAGATACCATGATAAAACTGGTTAAAAGTGGGCATGTGGTAAGACAACTGACTTAAAGGTGCCTGGTAACAGGACTGCTCACTGTGGTGTATGTACAGCAGACACCGTGGTGTATGTACGTAAATACTGTAGTGTATGTAAGTGGACACCATGATGTATGTACATGGACACCAAACATTTCAAAATAAACATTTCTGAAAAAAAATAAAAGGCAAACAGTACAATCCAGCCCCCCCCACCCCCACAAGCCAAACCGCATGGTGCACAAAATGGCCGAGCATCTCTAAGCAAACACACCTGGACAAAGAACCAGAATTTGCAGGCTGCACTTTTAAATTAATTTGTCCAGATGTGCTTTCCCAGCAACTGTCAGACATCATCATGGCAAGTTACTGAGTACATCAAAAATCAATATTTCATCAAAAAAAACAAAGGCAAGCAGTACAATCCACCGTCCCCAACAAGCCAAGGCCATATGGTGCAGTAAATGGCAGACGTGTCTCTGGGCAAATGCACCTGGACAAACGGTGGCAGGGCCATGATTTTTCTCTTTTTTGTTGTCCTGGTGTGCTTGCCCAGTTACAGTTGGATATCATGCTAGCAATCAACATGCCAAAATAAACATTTCACCAACACACAAGAGGCAAACAGTACAATCCAGTACCTCCACCCCCACACCCACAAGCAAAGGCCGCATGGGGCACAAGATGGCCTAGCGTCTCTGAGCGAACACACCTGGACAAAGAACCAGAATTTGCAGGCTGTGTTTTTAAATCACTTTATCCAGGTGTGCTTGTCCAGCAACGGTCAGACATCATAATGGCAAGTACATCAAAATGACCATTCAACAACAAAACATAAGCAAACAGTACAATCCACCCTCTCCCCACAAGCAAAGGCCACATGGTGCACAAGATGGCCGAGCATCTCTGAGCAAGCACACCTGGACAAAGACTGCACTTTTAAATGATATAGCCTAGACATACATGACACCTTTCCGATATTATGTGTAAATAACAAAAAAGCTGTTGTGCTAGGATTTTCATTTTATCTTTTTAATCTCTGCTCAGTATCAGCAATAACCCAATATACACAGTTTTGCTACTATCCACTTGTTGTGCCATTCATAGGCTGGAGAAGTTAATCTCAAAATTGGTACTCTGTTTCCATGAACATACCCATGATGCATTTTACATTTTAATTTGACTGTTTTGCCTACAACTGAGGATGCCCCAGGAACTTTGGTCACCTATAGACTTTCCTGAACTGGACTGCAGTGCTAGCAGGTCTCATGCCTGTCCAAGAACTGTGTTTCGGCAAGCTTCGGCCTAGGAGAGACTCTATTTGTAGTGCCTTGGCACTCTGGACTTTCTTCCTAGAGTATCGGACTTGTAGGGTTTCCCTTCCCCAAAATGTTTTGTAAATGCTTTTATGTTTTCTATTTTTGTACTTTTATAGAAAAAATTAAATGCCTTTTTGGGATTGTGTAGTATCTACAGTGGGAGGGTTTGGTCACTGTCTGGTTTTACAGGTTGTGTTTGTTTGCAGAATGTGTTTTGTGATGTTTTCTTTTGCAGGTGTTCCTGAAAGAAGACCAGAAGAAGATTTTTGGGGACTCATTGGAGTCCTCTTGTGTAAAGTTGCTAGGCTTTGTGTAACTGTGTAGTACAATGTCTAGTTATTTTTTCTGCTTTGCAGGTGTAGAGTTTTTGTAGTTCTTGGATTTAGGAAATGTAATGCAATGCATATTTCTAAAGTGGGCTACCGTGTTTTGATGTAAAATGGTTTGGGGAATGTTCACCTGGTAGGTAGCATAGGTCAGATAGCTTTTCCCTAGAGGGCTAGGGGGTAGATAGTCTAGAGGTCCTGACCCAGGTAGAGGCTTTCAATGCTGATCTATTAGGATATGCTTCAGCCAGTTTATTGGAGTCACTGAGAACCCATAGATTGTATAGTAGTAGAGTAGGAGCTGACGTTTCCTCAGTGGGCCTCTATCCTTTAGTGTTACCTGCCTGTGTCTAGCACATGGAAGGGGAGGACCTGATCAACTCTCTCCATAGGGAGCACTGAGGTAGGAAGGCCTGGTACTAGACTGTAATCTGGCTGTGGACAGCCAAAGGTATGGTTGCGGTGAGAGTACCACCCAGTCCCCTGGGGTTACTAGAATCCCATTAGTACCAGTGTTAGGTAGATAGAAAAGGCAGCTGATAAGAAACTCACTTAGGGGCTTCTTACATAATGACAAAATTGTTTACTCAGCTAGCCTGAGGGAAGGATGATTATGTCATTTAGAACTCTCGCAGCAGCATAACAATTTATGAGTCAACTGCTCTAGGGAAGTTTTAGAATGTTCATTGAGTCTTAGTGTGGAAGCTCGAGTGGCAGGAGCTCCTCCAGTAGGGCTCTGAGTCAGAGGGCCCTGTGTTTCTCACCCTAGTTTGGATTACAAATACCAGCTTCCAGTGAAGTGGTGGAGACCTTTCTTCAGCAGGATTCCTTGATGTTCACTCCAGGAGAAGTGAAAGGGATTCAAGGGACAATCCCCTGAAGGTTCTTGTGTGTGTACAGCTGCCTTTTAAGAGGACGCAGGGTTTTAAATAATTGATTAGCAGTTTTTTTTCTTGGGACAATGCTAACTGTACAGAAAGTATTTATATAAGTTTTCTAGAAATGTTATATTTGTTAAACACAGTGAGGCAAGTGCTATGCATTTTCACAATGTTTTAGCACTTTTATGAGCAAAACGCTAATCAATTTTTGGAGTTAAATAAATCCCTAGGACGTTTTGTGAGATTTCTGACAAGCTACTGAGGAAAAGGGTGCTTTCTGGTTGTTCACATGCCTAAAGGAAGGGGCACCAAATCTGTGAGTACAGAATGGAAGGTGTTTTTGGGTTGTTTCCATGCCTAGGGGAAGGAGCAACTAAACTGTGGAAAACTGTGCTTTTGGGGTTGTCTTCCATGCCTAAAGGAAGGAGCAACTTAACTGTGAGTACATAATGGGAGACAAGTACTCTATATATATATATATATATATATACACAATCATGGGGTTGGGGCAGCTGCAATCTAGGGGTGCTAGCTGCACACTCGAGCAGAGTTTGATAGACCATAAGGTCTGTTTCTGCTGGCAGGTTCACATGTTCGTATATAGGGTTTATACTGGGGTGTGTATGCCCAAGGACAAGGCTAGATCACACCTGTCAGTACCCTTTGTTCACCTAAGTGTGGGAATGTGAAGTAAAGTTCAGAGTCTTTAGCATTTCAGTGGGAAATAAAGGCTTCTGTGGTGTAACCCTGAAGGAATGGCAGAGACTGTCGACTGGGGCAAAGGGCAGGAGGAACGCCATCTGGAAGCTTACAAGGCAGGACTAACCAATTCATTGATGGGCACCAGGTTACCCTGAGCAAAGGCCATTGCTGTGGGATGAGGTGGGTGATAAACGTCACAAGTATACACCTATTGGGTAAGAAGATGTTCTGAGTTTGTGGCAAACAAAGGCACGGGGTCATAACATCAAAAGAAAAAAGCATGCAGCAATGTACCACACTGTAAATTCAGTGCATACATTGCTGCCGCACAGACACAGTGCCAAAACACATTTCGGCGAAAGGAATATGTGATTTTTCAATCTCTCCCATTAAAATAATCAACTTTGGGAGGGGGGGAATCAACACAGGGACAGAGAGAAACACCGCAGGGGATACAAAGAAATAAACTGCACAATGCAGTTTCCAAGAAGTCTGGGACCAGGGCTCGAGCCCCAGTTCACAGATGCACTGCAACCTCCTGTACTGCCATGGCTCATTCCACTGAGCCATGGTGGCAGCTTGGCAGACCACCACCTAAACGGAGGCCTTCACCTCCATGTAACTCCTCCTCCTCACCCATGCATGATAGAGTACAAAACCATGCATGCACCATATCTGTCTTGTGTGGTTCTGTACCCTATCATGCTAGCGCACTGCACAATGTATTCTGCATGGTATTCCACATGCGGCAGTATGTGTGACACATATTGACCCAGTAGGGCAAACAAACCACATGAATACATTCTTGGGAAATGAAAATGTGTCCGAGTGTGTGGCACAGTCCACATGCATACACCATGGGGAAGAAAAAGGAATTGTTCCTGTGGACAATTGTACTGCCCAGCAAAGAGTTGTAGTAGGAAAATGTACTTGTTTACCATGACCAACCCTTGGTGGTCCACTGATGCTTTAGTAACAACTGTGAATAAAGCCATACTGCACAATCCCAGTTGCTGCATTGGACAATCTGATCATTGTTTCTGTGTGGACTTAATAAGGCCCCCTCAGCAAGTGGGTCTAGCATATGCCTAGCATCCTCTCCCCTGGACCAGGTTGTAGTTACAAAGGTTCATTTTTGGTTATTGTACCCCCCCCCTTCTTCTAGATAATGAGCCTGGTATACCTCCTAACATTAGAGGAGGCACCATTCTTAGAATCTCTGCTAAAAGTAAATGGCATGCCATATGTGGGTACTAGTCCTATTTATGGGGGGGGGGTACCATCTTGCCAAAAGTGGTGTGGGGGTTACAATACCAAAACTTTTTAAATAACAAAATCCCCCATAACATATCCCTTAACAGTGAGATAGGACCAAAAGAGGAGAAAAGAAAACACCCATCTGGGTTCAAAACATATACCATCACTAGGGTGTAAACCCGTTTTTTAAGACTGAAATCCAGCTGTTGCACAGAGGCCCCTGGTTCTGGAAGGAGAAGTAAGGAGGGAGAGTTAAGCACATTGAAGAATACCTTGGAAGAAACAAGATTACTAAGGTGAGTAATTTTTTCTTCTAACCCCAGGAATTCTTCAATATGCTTAACTCTTGCAGGCTACGATGCAGTACCTTTGGAGGAGGGAACAGAAACTACTTACGAAATAGGTTCTGCAGCACTGCTGTGCCTAACCTGGCATCACTTCTGGATTGAGTATCCAAGCAGTAGTGCTTTGTAAAAGTATGTACTGTTCTTCATGTAGCTGCTTTACAGATTTCTAACAGGAGAATGTCTCTAGCTGCTGCAATTGTAGCAGCTCCTAGAGGGGGCTGGGGCAGTCACCCCTCCTGGCTGCCCCAGTGTAAGCAGTGGTACCCCTCCACCATCTTTATTCACTGTTTAGTGTTCACTATGGAGCTCTTGATTGATTGAATGGCTGCTTCTGGCTCCCAAATCTGGCTCCGCCACTGAGCAGCTGTACCCCTTGTGGAATGGGCCCACAGACCTTCTGGAGGCTCCTTTCCAGCCTTACTGTAACAGAACTGGATACATTGCAGTATCCAGTGTGAGATAGTCCTTTTTGAGGCTGGTTTACCTTATTCTACATCCCCATAAGTCAGGAATAGCTAGTGTCTGTCCTGTCTGTGGGCCTTTGTGTGGTCAATATAGTAGCTCAAAGCTATTTTGACATCCAGGCTATGCAGCCTGCGCTCCCCTAAACTAGAGTGTTCAGTAAAGAAAATGGGAAAAGTGATTGACTGGTTCAGGTGGAAGTCAGAGACTACCTTTGGTAGGAAAGTACAGTTGCATAAGAACTTACTGTAACAGTAGATCTTCGAGAGAGGCTCTTGCAGTAGGTAATAGGACTAGAGCCGCCAGGTGCTAGGATCACATGGAAAACTTTAGCTAGCAGTGTCTGGGGGGGGACTGCGCACCCAACATCATGTGATGGATGTCAGCAGGACACTATATAGTGGGCAGTCCCCATGCCCACCCCTCAGTTGTCCCGTCAGTGACTTCAGCAGGTATGACAGGAGAAAGGACTGGGCTCCTGGAGCCAAGAGAAAAACTAGAAAGACGTAGCCACAGAAACAGGGGGTAGGTGGGAGGGAGAAAAGGTACCTACTGGAAGAGCCTCTCTTGAAAATCTACTGTTACAGTAAGGTCTTACGTAACTGCACCATCTTAGTGCAAGAGGGCTCTTGCAGTAGGTAATAACCATTAGGACTGAGTCCCAAGCAGTGTAATTCAGACAAAGACTGAAGCATGGGAGGCATGAAAGGTCTGCAGTAGGTTCCAGATTAAGACAGGAGAGCCTGATGGACCACTAGTCTGAAGCCTGCCCTGCACCTGGAGGCAATGTCCAGACTTTAGTGTTTGGTAAAGGTGCGGACAGAGCTCCAAGTGGTTGCTGCCCAGATGTCCACGGCAGAAACATTTCTGAAACAAGCTGTAGATGCAGCCAGCCTCTGGCTGAGTGCCCATCAATTTCCCCTGGAAGGGGCTTGTTATACTGATGATAAAACAAAAGGCACTTGACTAACCATTTGGACAAACATTGTTTGGAAACTGCTACACCCTCTCTCTGGGGTGCAAAGGAAACAAAAATCTGATCCATTTTGTGGACTGATTTTGTCCAGTTTGTGTAATAAAGCAAAGTTCTGTGCACATCGAGGGTGTGCAGAATGGCCTCCCCTTGATTAGAATGATCAGGATAATACACAGACAAGTGTATGGTCTGATTCAAAGTAAATTCCGAAACCCCTTTGGTAGCAACTTAGAATTTGTATGCACAGCCACCCGGTCTCTGTGGAAAATCAAATAAGGCTCCTTAAACATTAGGGCCTGAAGCTTGGAAATCCTTTGAGCAGAAGTAAAGACAACTAAAAAGAGCACTTTCCAGAAAATATAACGCAGGTCGCAACTCACGGCTGGTTCAAAGGGAGGCAGAGAGTTTCTCAAGGATGAAGTTCAGATCCCATGGAGGAACAGGGTTCCTGACTGGGGGTTTCAGATGGAGAATCCCTTTCAGAAAAGTTTTGAAAACCTCCAACTGAGCCAAAGTTTTGCCATCCACTGGGGTGTGGTAGGCAGAAATGGCAGACAAGTGGACCCTCAGCGAAGAATAGCTAAGGCCAAGGTCAAAGAGATTTTTTTATTTTTTTATTTATTCAGTAGTTCAGAAAGACCTTTGAGCGCAAGCTCTTTTACAAAGGTTCCACGTCAGAGAAGATAACTAGTAGATCATGCAATACAGTAATATGGTTACAGAGATGCAACAAATATTCCATGACCTGTGGGACATGGCAAGATAAAGGGTCCCAACCCTTTGTGGATGCCCAAATGGAGAACCTCTTCCATTTCCTAGCATATGTGGTTCTTGTGGATGGCTTTCAGGCCTCCACAAGAACTTGAACCACTCTGGAAGAGACCCCAAAGTGTGCAACAGCTGTGTCAGCGGGTGCCACGCATGAATGTGAAGGGATTTGAGGCCCAGATGGACCAGCTTGCCCTGGTCCTGAGTTAACAGATTCTGGCAGAGGGGTACCAGAGGCTCCACTCTCAAATGCTGAAGCAGAGGAAACCACATTTGGTGAGGCCAATAAGGAGCTGTGAGAATTATGCAGGCTACTTCTTGCTGTAGTTTCAAAAGCACCCTCTACAACAATGGGAAGGGAGGGAAGGCATACAAAAACCTCCCTGTCCAGCATAGAGACAGCACATCTCACCAGAAAACATCATGCCCAGCAACAAGTGAGCAGAAACTGGGTCATTTTATGTTGGATGGGAAGGCAAACAGATCGAGATATGGGTAACCCCACTGATCAAAGATATCTTCAGCTACTGACCGCTTCAGTTCCCACTCATGTGTCCTTGCCTGAGTGCAGCTGGGAGTGTCTGCCAGGATGTTTTGAACACATGGGATGTGCACTGCTGTGAGCTGTAGGCTGTGCTATAGCCCAGTGCCATACACGCATCACTTCCCTGCACAAAGGATATGACTACATGCCTCCCTGTTTGTTCAGGTACCAGACCACACACATGTTGTCTGTCTGTACCAGAAGAGGCCCTGAAAGGAGGAGTAGCTGAAATGCCTGAAGGGTATATAGAACAGCCCACATCTTCTGCACATTGATGTGCAGAGATAGCTCCTGCTGAGACCAGGATCGCTGAGTCCTGTGGTCGCAAGATGAGTGCCCCAGCCCTGATTGGAAGCATCCATTGTCAGGGTCTAAGATGGAGGGGGCATCTGAAAAGGAACCTGTCTGGTGAGATTGGACAAATCTTGCCACCAAAGGAGGTCCCAATGCATGGCAGGATCCTGTGATCTAGGTCATCTGATTTCTGGTCCCATTGGACCCTTAGGATCCACTGCATGAGCCACATGTGGAGCCTGGCCAGGGAGATGGTGGAAATAGCCACTGCCATAAGGTCCAGAAGGCTTAAGACTGAACAGGCCATGGTCCATTGGTTGGTTACCACTTGGATGGCCTGCTGATGCAAGGTTTCCACCCAGTCCAAAGGTAGGAGAGCCTGACTCTAAACAGTATCCAGCACCCCGCCAATAAATTTAAGGCATTGGGAAGGCACTAGGTGGGATTTTGGGTAACTCACCATAATTCCCACCTGCCTGAAAAGGTCCACGGTAGCAGTCATGGAGGCCACTAGGCTGTCCCTCGACAGTGGTTGACTGTAGCGTCATTGAGGTATGGGAACACATTTATCCCTTGGTGGTGTAAAGTCACTGCCTCCACCACTAGACAGTTGCTAGACACTCTGGGTGTTGATGAAAGACCAAAGGGGAGCGCTTTGAACTGGAAGTCTTCCACCTGGACGGTAAAGTGGAGAAAATGGTGGTGGGAGAGAAAGTTCGGTATATGCAGGCATGCATCCTGCATATCCAGATCACAAAGCCAATGATCCTGGTGAAGTAGGGGCAACAGACCCAGCAGGATCAGCATGCAAAATCTCTTGTACTCTACATGCAGATTTAGCATGCTGAGGTCCAGAACTGGACAGAGGTCTCCTGTCTTTTTGGGGACCAGGAAGAAGTGGGAGTAATATCCCTTTCATTCCTGGGCACAAGGAATGGGTTCCATGACTGATTTTGTCAGAAAAGCCTAGATGTCCTCTCTTATGAGAGGGATGTGACCTTTTGGTTAGTGAGAGAGACCTGGAGGATTTCTTGGAGGTATTTCTGTGAATTTGATGGTGTGGTCTTGAGCGATTAGCTGAAGGACCCATGTGTCTGTGGTGATTGCCTTCCACCTGCTCAGGTGATTAGTGAATCTGCCCTTACCTGTTCCTCCAGAGATGGTGGTGGAGGCTGGGAGCCCCTCCACAAGTCAGGAGGGGGTGTGGGGGTGCAATGCCCCTGCAGCTCGCTGAGACATGGCTGGAGGGGTGGTCATTGCTGAAGGGGTCCAACATTTGTTCTGACGGTCTGCTGTTGCTGATGTTGACACCTCTACTGGTGATGAAAAGGCTGCTTAGGCTTGGTGCTAGAGTGATACTTCGACTGGACAGAGCTTAGAACCTTGCTGTTATCCTGAAGCTCACTGATTATGTCCTTGATGTCTCCCCCGAAAAAGATAGATCTGTCCTGAAGCTCAGTGATTATGTGTTTGATGTCTGCCCCAAAAAGGACAGGTTCTCTGAAAGGGGCATCCAGTATGGCTGCATGGGCATTTTGAGCCAATCCGGAAGCCTGCAACCAGGAGTACCTACACATGCTGACAGCCGTGGCAGTACTCTGGGTAGAGGCATTTATCGCATCATATGTTGCCCTAAGGGAATGACAGCAAGATATTTCTGCTGTCCTAACCTTCTTGGCAATCCTGTGTTCAGCTTCAGAATCAGGAAAAGCACTGAATTCCAACTTCAGCTGTCCCAGGACAGACTTCTGGTACACAGTCACGTGTGCCAAATAATTCAGTGCTCTGAGAGTCAGTGCGGAAGATGAGTAAACTTTACACCCAAACTGGTCTATTTGCCTCGACTCCTTGTCCAGATTGGAGGTGCTCATATGCTTAGGATTAGCTGTACAGGGCAAACTAGATGGCTTGTTGGTCTACTGTCAATTTCTATGTTTCTATATTTCTGTGTACAGTCATGGGCTACATTAATGACTACCAAGTCCACTTTGAGATGGGAAGTGAGGTGGTCCTTGCCCTCAGGGGCTCAGTAAAGCTTGTCAGCCTTCTTGGCGACCACAGTGACCACTGCTATCAATGAAGGCTGCTGCCAGACTGTGAAAGGAAGGTTCTTGTGTGGTCCAGTCCATGGAGGAATGAGCAATGGAGACAGCTCAGGCATATCCAGGTGTTCCGCCAACCTCTTACGTTGGGGGGGTCCTGATCCTCAGTCTTCCACCCATTTGCCTCCTGAATCTTCTGGAGGATCTCTGTTAAGGAGGGGTCCTCCAGAGGGGACTTGGGGGAGTCTTTGGGTTTTGAATCCTCTGGAAGACGGTCTCAAAGCCCAAAGCACAGGAGTCGGAAGAGTCCGAGTCTGGCGATGGACTGTTGTCCAGAGACAGAGCCCGTGGCAGTGGGATCTCCTGCAGGGAGACCACAGAGCCCCTGCCATTACCAGCCACTGCAGTAGGACAAGAGGTCGGTCCCGAGGTAGAGGGACGAGACTCCACTATCGAGAGTGATCTCAGCATAGGATCCATGCAAACTAGTGTGGAAGCCTCAGCCAGTTGTCATTGGTCCAGTTCAGAAACCAGCAGTGTCTTGGTTTCTGTCCACCAGGACTGTAGGGCCACCCTGAAGTCCACCTGCGGCTGAGGTGGTGGAGGATGAGGTGGAGGGGGCTGATAGGTGGGTAGCCTTGAAAAGGAAAAGCCAGCATCATATAGCATGGCATCAGGTAATAGTAGCCTGGTGCACCATAGGATGAATAGCCCATTGTCAGATACCCCAGCATGGGGTATCCTGGAGATGAATACCCTGGCAGCAAATACCCTGGTGAAGGGTAGTGAGGTGCAGGAAAACCTGGCATTGGAAGGCCCAGCGAAGAGCCCAACGGCAGAGCTAAGGGTCCTGCTGGAGGCCTTGATGGTGGGTAACCGGGCGTAGGCCCCAAAGGAGGGGCCAGGGGATCTAACGGAAGGTATGAAAGGCCCAGCAACATTACGTCTGGCATCAGACCCTACGGAGGAGGTTCTGGCATCAGTCCCAAAGGGGCCGAGGGTCCCACCAGAGTCTGGGGTGGGGAAGCTGGACCAGACGGGGAGCCTGCAGTGCAGGAGACTCCGGCACTTGAGGGAGGTCAGATGATCCAGCCCTGGCAGCAAAGTATTGTTGGGTGGAGGCACCTCCAACTCAGAATGTAAAGGTGAACTGGGAGTCTCCACAGGGGGAAGTGGAGAAGGAGGATCCCAAGAGGGAGAACTCTCTGAGGAGGGCTGTGGCAGAAGCGGCAGCATGCGCCGATCTGGAGGACTGTAGTCGGGCCTGTTATTGGGTCAGAGGTGCAGTGGCTGGGCAGACACAAGAGGAGCTGGCATGTGGCTCATCAGCCTGGGCCAGGTGTTCATCAGAGAAGCTGACAACCGACTTATCGGCCGCACCACCAGACAGGCCCTGGAATTTTGAGGCGCCTAAGGGTAGAAGAGCTGTCTGGAACACCAAAGGCACTTGTCTGAACTGGGACCAGTTCAAGTGGGGGGGGACCAAGGGCTGTTCTACAGAGGAGGAGGAGCAGGCTTGACTGGAGGAGCAGTATCCATGTCAATGGGAAGCTGCTCATCGTCCGTGGCCCCTAAAGGAGGGGCGGGAAGGAGACCGGTCATGGTCCTGGTCCTTCTCCTTGTCCTTCTTCTTCTAGGAGTCTGAAGAATCCCCCAGAGAAGAAGACGATCCCTGAAGTTTCCGCAGCTTCTTCTCCATGGACGCCATCTTCAGTTTGAGAATGTGGGCTTCCAGGGCCTGTTGGCAGTGTTTCCATGTGGCCTGGTTGAAGATCTAGCAGGCCTCACAGTCCTGAGTCTTCATGCTAAGGTTCATACTAAGGTTAGAAGAAAGACCTAGTAGGCCATAGCCCATAATGCTCCTATGCTAGGCCATAGAGTAGAATGTTAAGTCACACCCAGACATAATTAGCGTGTCGAGACAATGTTTAAAAATCTCCTTAGTATTACATATTACTACATTAGATGGAAGTCTATTCCAAGGCCCAATAGTTCTTACAGAAAAGAAAAACTTATGATTATTGTGTTTAAAAGATTTACCAGTTAACTGGAGGACATGACCTCTAGTATTATGTATTGATGACTTAAAAGAAAATCCTAACTCAGTCATGATATGGGGTCATGAATAATGTCATATAGGAGGAGAAGGTCACCTCTAATGCGTCTGATAGTAAGAGGCATTAGTTTCAATGTATCCAACCTAAACTCATAAGATGAGGATTCGAGACCAGATATTTTTTTAGTGTATTTTCGCTGAACCCTTTCAAGAGAGTGACTATCTGATTTTTTAAAAGGACACCACAACTGTGAAGCATAATCAAGATGGGGACGGACATAGGACCTGAATAAGGGTAACAACACCTCCTGATCTCGAGATCTAATATTACTCAAAATAGACCAAATAATTGTATTAGATGTACTAATAACCGAATGCATATGCTTGGAATATGTTAAGTCATCTGAAATGTTTATACCCAAATCCTTCTCATCATTAGTGGCACACAATGGTAAATCATCCAGAATATACTGGAAATTTAAATTATTAGAATCTAAATGCATTACTTTGCATTTTGTGGAGTTTAACTTCATGCCCCATTTATTAACCCAGGTACTAATAATATCAAGATCATGTTGAATACAAGACATTTGGTCTAAATTAGAACATGGTCCTCCGATCTTCACATCATCTGCATATTTAATTGTAAATGAAAAGCAGGAATTAGTTAAATCAGATATAAAAGCCTGAAAAAGACAGGGGCCGAGAACCGAGCCTTGTGGAACACCACTTAAAACTTTACCAGAGTTAGAAAAGGCCCCATTAATCATCACCTTTTGAGTTCTGTTTGAAAGCCAATTATGAATCCATGTAATTATATGACTATTAATACCAAGACCTGCAAGTTTTGAATTAGAGCCCAGTGTGGCATGGTGTCAAAAGCTTTACTGAAATCAGTAAAGACAATGTCACAGGCTAACCGTTATCCAAACAAGAACTAAAATGTTCATAAAAGCAGAGCAAAGTTGTCAGACAGCTTCTACCTTCTTAAAGCCATGTTGTTCCAAATCAGATGCATCAATAATAGGGCAATAATATCCTTTAGTAGACTTTCTAACACCTTACATATGGATGAAGTCAAACTAATCGGTAATAATTTTCCCATAGATGTTTTGATCCCTTCTTATGTATTGGTACCACAGGCGCCTCTTTCCATTCACAAGGATAAAATTATATTGTAAAAAGGTTGAATAAAAGTTTGAGTGGAAAGGCAATATGTTTAGATAATAGGTAAAGTAAATGCCCTGCTATATTGTCTGGGCCTGAACAAAATTTACCTTTAGTAAGTGTAGTTTTAAGAATAGACTCAACAGAGAATGTGATAAAAGTATCTGATGGTGAAATCATAGGTACAGGTGATTGAACTTCTGATGCAGAGAAAACGTTAAAATTCATTATTAAATACATCAGCCATGGCCTCGCCCATGGATAAGTATGTTTTCTGTTGTAAGAGGCCCCACCACACTTGGACTTTTCCTGAGGGAGTTTATATAAGAGTAAAATTGTTTGGAATTAGACTTACTAGCTGTTGTTGCCAATTTCATTTCCCATCTAGATTTGGCTCTACGGATGACTAATTTACACTTCCTACTTGATTTTAAATAAGATTCCCAATTAGAAGTTGTCCTATTCTTTAGGTAGTTACAATGTTTTTAATTTTTTATATTTATTAAACGTTTTGGGCCAGATAATCAAAACTTTGCCCAGGGGCTAAATTAGCACTGTCCGGCGGGCAAACTTAGCCTGGAGCATAGAGCAAGCTATATTGAAATGGAAATAGCCCGGTGCTAATCCTGCTGAATATTGCAGTCTAAGGAAGCCGGGCAAACTGGTCTGGGAGTGCAGGGCAACAATAGCCCGAGAATAAGACAGCACTGAATAAAGCAACCAGAAGTGCAACCCACAACAACAACAACACAGTGCACAGCAATTGAGAGGCAGGTACAGACGAACTACATGGCCAATGTGTGCCAGCAAATGCATGGACTCTGTACAGCTGCAGGAAACAGCAGATGTGAAAGAACAGTGATCAAAACTGCATATTATTCCTTCAGACATAGCGCCAGCTAACACATTAACGCTGCATTAGTGCGGAGCTAAGAAAGTTAGCCTGGTGCAAACACGCTTTGCTTGAGCTAAAATGTGCCATATTCAAAAGTGCTATGCAAATGAGCCTACTTAGGTAGTCTCTAGGCAAACAACCGGATTAGTATCTCATTATACCCTGATTTGCATGCAGTTTGCCCAGCGTTACTGCAGGGTCCCACAGAGCCACCTGTAGGTCAGTCTGGAAGTACAGGGGCTGACCAGGTCCAACCGCAGCTCAACCTGTAGGTCAGTCTGGCAGTGCATGATAATAGCTGCAGGCTACATGTAAACAGTACAGCATAGCATAGCATATTGTACCCCAGGGGACAAGACAGCATAGGCACAGGTGGTGGTGGTGCTGCATGCAACTGTCACACTGTAGGGCATGCTACAGTGCACAGCAGACACTACAGTAGCAAGAGGGCCAGTAGTGTGAGGGATGCAGTACTGCCTATGGTGTGTAGGGCAGTGACAATGACTGCACTGTACACAGTGACAGGTCCAACCTGCAGGTGTTTACTGACAGTGGACATTACTGTTACACTGTTGTGTGACCCACAGATGCTGTACCTGTGGCATGGGATGCTCACAGTGACATGTACATTTCTGGCTTTGTGTGCTGTGGCAGTTGTACAGCTGTGCGGTATGTGGCCGGGGGGGCATATATTATCCGAAAGGCACACTGGTGTTGGGGTATTCCCAATACTGGCCCATGTGCACTGCATGATATGTCCCAGCCTTGTGGCCACACCTGGTCTGTGGCACAGCCTCGCAACCCATACATGCTCCCCTCAACATCCTCTATGCCCACAGTGCTGCATGTGTGTGCTGGCATCTGTTCCTGTCCACAGATGTGTGGTCCGCAGGTGTGTGCTGTATGGCCACACTGCCATGCTGTCCACTGGCGGCAGGGTCACCACTTACTGCCTAGCATGGCTGGGACTGGTGGCAGACGATGGCATCATTGTGATGCCATCAGTTAGCAGCATGCTTCCTCTATGTTTGGCTTTATCTATGTGTCATATTTATTTGTTAGGGTCGTGCTAAACCCACGCAAACACCACGCAAAGCCAAAGTGTCGCACAAAGCTGATTGCCCAGGGTTAAGACAAGCCTTTCCTGGGCAGTAATTTGCACCATGCTAAGTGTCGCGCTAAGTCGCACAAAACCACTTAGTGCGGCACTAGTCGCTGAATATAGCATTGCACCTGTATTCATGTCAGTTTTCCCCTTGCATACATTATAGTTTTGCCCAGCGCTAATGCAGTTTGCCCGTGCTATTTGGCCTTTTGAATATAGCAGACCCGCACTAATCCCACGCTAAACCTGTGCAAACGGTTTTTGCCCGGTGCAAAGTTTTGAATATCTGGCCCTTTATGTTTTTATTCATCCATCTAGGAGTCTGTTTCCCATTAGAATTCTTAATTTTGATGGAATATAAGTATCACGAAGAGTCGAAATAAGTGATTTGAAAAGTACCCAACTTTGATATAAGGACTGGTTATCAAAAAAAGATAACCAGTTTATTTTTTTCAAGGTATAGATTGATACTGTGAAGATCAGCTTTGTCGTACAGGTATATAATCTAAGAATTAGTATTAAAGACAATATGTCTCTGCAAGTTAAATAAAATAGAATTATGATCACTGCTGCCAATTGGTGATGAAATATGCACATCCCTAATATCTAAGGCAGTACTACTCAGAACAAGATCTAATATATTATTACCTCGGGTTGCAGAAGTTATCCATTGTTGTAAGTCCAATTCCGAACAAGTGGACAAAAATTTATTACTAATACTGCTAGATGTTGTGAATGACTGCCAATTTATATCTGGGAGGCTGAAATCCCCTGTAATAATAACATAACCCATTTGAGTAGCTATTTCAAATTCGGAAAGAATGGCATCCATAATTAAACTAGATGAATTTGGGGGAACATAACATGTCCCAAGGATAATAAAATCCTGTTTGGATAGGAAAGTTTTAAGCCAAAGACTCTCAGTCGGAGATTATGAATTTTATAGAACTAGAAATATTGACTGAGTTGATTTTATTGTTAATAAATGAGGCAACACCTCCACCCTTTCTTTCACTTCGATTTAGATAATAAGAGATATATCCAGGAGTGCTTGATCCAGTGGGAGTTATAATCACCCCATGTTTCACAAACCGTAATAATATCAAAATCCTTATTCGAAATCACAGTTTGTAACTCATCGAATTTATGTGTCAAACTTCTCGCATTAAAACTAAGAAACTGTAATTGTTTACTGGAGACTTTATAAGAGTGAGACGAAGAGGTGTGTACATTTGCATTCCCCCTCCCTCCCCCATTATTTAGTTTAAATTTATGTTAATTGTAGATAGGAATTGTTGACTCAGCAATGCATTCCCTAGTTTGTTAAGATGCAAGCCGTCAGGACAGTAAAGCTCAGATCTATCAGAGAACTCTTCCCAATGGGTCATGCACTGAATATTCTGTCACACACACTATTGCCTAAGCCAGTTGTTAATAAATTTAATTTTATGATTAAGAAACTGGGAGTACCGTGGTATGGGTAGAATCTCCGAAAAAATATCACACCCGAGATCAATCATTTTATTAGTCATAGAAACATAGGCTAATTTGATATTCTGAACAGAGTCCCTGTAGATGTTGTTGGCTCCAACATGGATAATACACAGTGGATTTATGTCTTGAGAGCTAATAATATTATCGACCATATATGTTAGATCTGAGATCTTGGCACCACTGAAACTAGAACAAGTTCTATTATGTTTGTCAGGCTCGCATAAAACCCTATCCAGATGTTTAACTAAGGAATCACCCAGAACAAATATTTGTCTGGTATGTGAATCATCAGTATTAGGAACACACATAAAGGGTGCCTCTTCACCAGTTTGAATAGTAGCAAAATCAATCAAAGGAATATCAGTCATGGAATTAGGTTGTGGAGTTGAAGAATTTGGCATATCAACCATGACTTGGGAAGTGTTTTTAGAATTGAATCCTTCATTAGGGGACTCAATAAGAATACAATTAAAATCGACAGGGGCAGTGAACAATGGGTCAAAGCTATTATGTAGTGGAATGTTAAAATACTCAGCCTTTCGCCTTCTTTTTTAGTAGCTTTAGATCCTTGCACATTATACCAAGTTGTATCTTCTATGCTGTTTACCAAACTGTGCTCATCTTCTCTAGCTCTTTTTTTAGAGACATCAGATGGATAAATCACTGTACTACTCATAGTAGTGTGATTATTCTCACTAGATATTATTTTGTCAGAAGGGATGCTGTAAGTAGAGGTAGAGGAAGTCTCATTTAAAGGGATATTTGTTACATGTAAAGCATCTTGAACTGTTATAGGTTCGGAATCATTTCTTGATTCGAATGCCAATATCCGTTTATAGTATAAGCTATTCTCACATTGTAATACAACGTTGTCAGTACATTTTGCACATTGAAAAGGGAGATTTTCAGCAATGTCAGCTGATAGGCTAAACATATAGCAAGATGTGCATTGTATACCTGCTTCCCCTTTAGTAGTGGTTACAAACACATTAATATTGCTTGGTAGATTTAAGGAGGATGCCATTACCACACGTTAGAAGTGAAACAACAGAACCACGTAATGTAATAGTACTCACAAATATAAGTGATGGTGACAACATGGCCGTAATTATTCCTCCTAACACCGCCTAACACACTTAACACAGCTTGAACGCGCGTGTCTTAGCGCACGTCTTTGCGTACGGAGTCGTGCACACCCTGCTCCCTTGCTTGCCCATCTCACATGAGAAGTGCAATAAATGGAGAGGAGTGACCTGGAAGTACTCAAACAAGGTCACAGAGCCCCTCGAGATTTAATGTTTTTAATGCCCTCTTAAAACTCCACAAAACCACTCATGCGTGGAGCTGGTGGAGTATAAATGTATGCTAGTCCCCAAATTAAAAATAAAAAGTTCCTTTTTGAACTGCAGTTCTCGAGTCTGGTCAAAAGAACTACAGTCCCTCTTCCTGCTTCCTGACAAAACATCAGCAGGGCTCAGTCACACACTCGTAGTATGCACAAACACAACACAGAACAGAATCACAGTATTTTTTAAAATAGCTTGTAGTTTTAAAGCAAAGAGCCTGCAGAGAGATCCACACACTGCTTAGGTTTAAAAATGTCTTGTGCTCTGGCCCCAGGCAAAAGAGACAGAGGGAACAGCTGAGGGAGCTGAGTGCCACAGGAATAACACTTGTTCTTATGCGACTCAGAAGGCGTCAGAGAAGACATGCACGAGAAAGATTTTTATAACGTTTTAAAAACGAGAAAAGGAATAAACGATGAAATACTCATCCAAAAATCGTGGTTGTCTGAAGCAGCGCTCTCCATGAGGTTCGATGTGGGCAGGTTGACAGTGGGAAGGAACTTGAGGGCGGGGGTGGAGATCGCCCATTATATAGTGTCACGCTGGCATCCGTCATGAGACATCAGGTAGGCAGTCCCCCACCAGACACTGTTAGCTAAAGTTTTCCTTGTAGTCTTAGCACCTGGCGGCTCTAGTCCTAATGGTTATTACCCACTGCAAGAGCCATCTCAAAGTAAGATCTTTCTGTCAGTCCTGAGAAATACCTTCTATCTGTGGAAGGAGATATATAATTCAGCTCTCTGTTTCACTAATCCACCTGGCTGAAGTGATAGCAACCAGGAAGACAGCTTTCCAGTGCACAAATTTCAGATGTGCTGTAGCCATCGGCTCAAATGGAGATTCCATGAGTTTAGCAATGCAGACACTGAGGTCCCACGCTGTCACTGGTTCTCTGTGGGGAGAGTATAGATGGACCAATACTTTCAAAAAATCTTAAAAATAGGGGTGGATGCCATGGAAACACCTTTGCTGGCTGAAAAGTAAGCTAAGACTGAAGTCAAGTGAATCTTGAGAGTGGCGGTCTGTAAGCCCAGGGAATGTACAGTAGATGGGTGAGGTAGTCCAACAAAGCTGGCAACACTGCCTGTGATGGCACTACATCATTATCAGAGCACCATATGGAAAACCTGTTCCATTTGGAAGCATAAGTTTTCTTGGTAGAGGGCTTCCTGGTCCTCCTTAGGACATTAAGAACACTCTCAGAGAGGTGTAAACCAGCATATCCTAGTTCTTCAAAAGCCAGGCCTTGAGCTTGAGGGACCTGAGGTTCAGGTACTGGATCCTCCCCTGTGCAGAGGTTAGGAAATTGTGCCTCTGAGGGAGGCATATGGGTGGGGCTACTGACAGGGAAAGCATCAGTGAGCACCATGGCTGTCTGGTCCAGTCTGGAGCTATCAGGATCATTGAAGCTGTCTGGGACCTGAGCTTGATCAGGGCCCTGACAATCAATGGAAATGGAGGGAAGGCATACAGCTTTCTCCCCAACCAGTCCAGCACTAGGGCATCCAGAGGTACTGGCTACTTTGCTGGTGGTCTGCACCAGAATTTGGGCAACTGATGGTTGTCCTGACAGGTGAAGAGATCTGTCTCTGTGGTGTCCCAGCTACTGAATACCACCTCTAGCACCTGTCTGTTTAGAGACCATTCATGGTGGTTCTGGTTGATTCTGCTGAGTGTGTCTGCTGAGGTGTTGTTCTTTCCTGGCAGGTGAATGGCTACCAGAGAAGTATGTAGGGAGTAGGCCAGACTCCATACCTTCATTGCTTCTCTCCACAGGGAACAGGATCTTGTCCCACTCCGTTTGTTGATGTAATATATGGTGGTGGTAAGAAACAGAAACATAGACTTTGATGGCAGATAAGAACCACTTGGCCCACCTAGTCTGCCCATTTCCCTACCTATTGGATAAGCTGCAGATCCCAGTTAACCAACAGCCTACTTCTTCTTCCTACCCTCCCTCCCCACAAGAATTGCCTTATGTCCGTCCCATGCAGTCTTGAATTCCCACCTCCTCAGGAAGGTCGTTCCATGCATCCACTACCCTCTATGTGAAAAAATACTTCCTCACATTGCCCTTGAGCTGTCCCCCTCTGTCCCCCCTCTATCTTCAAATTGTGTCCCCTGTTTCTGAAAGATGCTACCCTCTTGGACTTTGTTGTTTCCCTTGAGGTACTTGAATGTTTCTATCATGTCCCCACTCTCCCTCCTTTCCTCAAGGGTATACATATTAAGCTCCTTTAGTCTCTCTTTGAATGGCTTCTGTTGTAGACCCTGCACCATTATAGTTGCCCTCTTCTGGACTTCTGGACTGCCTCCATCCTGTCTATGTCCTTGTGGAGATGGGGTCTCCAGAACTGCACACAGTACTCCAGATGGGGTTTCACCAACTGTCTGTACAGAGGGCTAACAACTTCCTGTTTTCTACTGGTGATGCCTCTCCCTGTACTTCCCAGTATCCCCCCTAGCCATCCTTACAGCTTTCTCACATCGCTTGCTTACCTTTAGGTCATCTGATATGACTACCCCCAG
This sequence comes from Neoceratodus forsteri, assembly GCA_016271365.2. Classification (NCBI taxonomy): domain Eukaryota; kingdom Metazoa; phylum Chordata; order Ceratodontiformes; family Ceratodontidae; genus Neoceratodus; species Neoceratodus forsteri. The sequence goes on along the minus strand of CM057450.1, from coordinate 647,992,686 downwards.
GTCCCTTTCCATTTGTGTTGTTAATACCCCCCCAGTGTGAACTCTTCCCCTGGGTTTTTGTTTCCCAGGTGCATTACTTTGCACTTCTTTGAATTGAATCTAAGTCCCTTCTCATCCTTTCCACTGCCCCCGTTTATCAACCCTGTTACAGATCTAGTGTCGTCTGCAAAGAGGCATACTTTTCCTTCCAGTCCCTCTGCAATGTCACTTATAAAGACATTAAAAAGGACTGGACCCAGTACTGAACACTGCAGTACCCTGCTAGTAACCCCCATTTCTTTGGAGTGGACTCTGTTTACTATTACCCTCTGTGTCCTGTTGCCCAACCAATTTTTTACCCAGGCTACCATCCTAGAACCCACTCCCAGGCTAGCTAATTTGTTCATTAATCTTTTGTGTGGGACTGTGTCAAATGCCTTGCTAAAGTCTGCGTAGGCCATGTCCACAGTCCCGCCCTGATCTACTACTTTGGTCACCCAGTCAAAGAAACCTATTAGATTCATCTGACATGACCTTCCTGCTGTGAATCCATGCTGCCTTGAGTCCTGTGCCCCACTTACCTCTAGGTACTGAACAGTTCTTTCTTTCAGAAGTGATTCCATCATTTTCCCCACCACTGAGGTCACGCTAACAGGTCTGTAGTTTTCTACCTCTGCTTTGCTCCCACTTTTGCGAAGGTGACTCACATCCGCCCTCCTCCAGTCCTTAGGTACCACACCATCCTCCCATGATTTGTTAAAAAGGATAGTCAGTGGTGTCACTAGTTCTCCTCTTAGTTCTTTTACAATTCTGGGGTGAATCCCATTAGGCCCCATTGCTTTGTCCACCTTCAGTTTCAGGAGTTCTTTCAAAACCCTTTCTTCTGTGAAAAGAATGGTATTGACCCCCCTCTCCAGAGTGCTTCTATTGATTGGATTAGGTACCTCCCCCTCCTCTTCCTTTGTGAATATTGAGCAGAAGTATTCATTCAGTATCCCTGCTTTTTCACTGTCCCTCTCTCATTTGGAATCTGGCACCTGATACATTTTATTTATTTATTTATTTATTTATTGTCGGTTCTGATCTACACCACTTTGCCCTGTACCAAGGAAGCAAAATCTTGCAGTGCCAGAAGTATTGCCCTGAGCTCCAGCAAATGTATGTGCTGGAGTGACTCTGCTGTGGACCAAATGCCATACATGGTGTGTTCTCCCAGATGTGCTCCCCAGCCCAGGAGGGAAGTATCTGTGTTGAATACTATGGAGGGAGACTCCTGCTAGAATGGGACACCTTCCCTGAGGTTGTCTTCATCCTGCCATCACTGCAAAGCCTGCAGTAGTGTTTTTGTTACTGGTATCAATTTTAAGAAATGGTTTCTTCTCTGACACCAGTGTGCCCTGAGATGGAACTGAATGTCTCTCATTTGGAATCTGGCACCTGAGACTTTTTATTTATTTATTTATTTATTTAAAAGTTGATAGCTGGGAAAGGCACCATGAGCAGAAGCTCGTTTTCAGGCAAGACCCAGGGGAGGGGGTACAGAGGAATTAGATACAGCACTGTTAATAGATTTGTTACAAAATGTAGACGTATATACACAAAAAGAAATACTTCATACAATGAAGAATGTCTAATAAATACACAACAATATTTCCATGGTTATATACAATGAATCAATACTTTAGACTGTGCCTGTGGCTACAGCCATGTGCCCCAGCAGCTGTAGGAATTGCCTTGCCAGCCTTGGAATATTTAGACTGAAAGTGCTGGCTGTCTGAAGGATACTGTCCACCCTTTCCTGTGAGAGAAAGGCCCTTCTCCTTAGGGTATCCAACTCTGCACCTATGAAATTCAATACCTGAACTGGCTGTAGGACAGCCTTTTTGGTGTTGATCAGGAACTCTAGAGACTTCAACAGATCCTGGGTGTACCTCAAAGCATCCATTACCTGTTGTGGTGATTTTCCCACCACTAGCCAGTCATCCAGATAGGGAAATACTGTGATGCCCTGCCTTCTTAGGTATGCCACCACCACTGTCAGGCTCTTTGCAAATGCCCTGGTGGCTGAAGTGGGTCAAATGGCAGAGCTGAGAACTGGCAATGACCCAAAGGTAGTCTGAATCTTGGGTACATTCTGTGAGACTTCCTTACGGGGATGTGGAAACATGCATCTTTTGGCTCTAATGATGCCAGCCAGTCTCTTTTCTGAAGCATGTGCAGAATTATAGCTAGATTTACCATCCTGGACCTTGTCTTTTATTCATTTATTTTAAGTTTTTTTTACCAGGAAGGCGTACTGATCAAACCTTCACTCTGGTCCAGATGCAACCTGGGAGTGGGGGGCAAGGGAGTCTATACAAAATAAAATACAATCAACAAAAGCATAAATACAGTACATTATGTACATAGTAACAGCAGGAGAAAGTACATGTAATCAGATTCCTACAAATGACAATGACATTTTTGGGAGATGCAGCCAGGTATGAGAGAAAAGGAGACATCGTAGAATATAAAGCATCAACATCTAGAACAACAGCACCCATCAGCAAATACATTGGTACAGCACTAAATACAGCATGGATGTAATTGCCAAAAAATTGCCTGCTGCAAAGATGGATGGACTGGGGGTGCAGCCATGTGGAGGGGTGCATCCAGTTCATACAGCTGAGCCAGAGCAGCATTCAGAAAGCGGGAGCTGCCGCCACTGGCTAGATAGGATGACTCTCCGGCTTTGCCAGGTTCTTGTTCAGAACTCTCAGGTCTAAAATGGGTTGCCACTCCCATTTTTCTTTAAGGTCAGGAAATACCTTGAATAGAACCCATTTCTCCTCTGTAACAAGGGAACCTGTTTTATTGGTCTTGATTTCAAAAAGTTTGTCACTTCTGCCTCCAGAAGTTTCCTTTCTGAAAGGGAAGCTGGCTTGAAAACTCTTGACCTTAACTTGGGAAAGGATTTGAAGCTGAGGGCCAGGCCCTGACTCACTGCTTCCAGGACCCAGCTGTCTGTGGTGATGTTTGTCCAAGCCTGAAACTAGTGAGCCAGCCTGCCCCTTACTGGAGGTGGGAAGGTGACCCTGGTAACCACATCAGGGATTCTGCTTTGGTTATGACTGAGTCTGGTTGGCTTGGTTTCCACGTCTGGAGCTCCTTCTGCCCCTGACCTTAAAGTAGCCTTGTTGAGGATACTGTTGGGTGGCTTGGACCTGGAAGAAAGGTCTGCCATATGCTGACCTACCTCAACCTCCCCTTCCATATGGTCTGTAGGAGGTTGAGGGCTTCTCCCTGGCTGAGTTGCTTTAATGGGTGATTTTGTACTTGTCTACCTTTTTCATGTAAGCCTCTGTTCAAACAACTTTAAGTCTTGCTGTATTCTGACTATATGCAGTTAGCCCCAGTACTTGAACTGCTCCGAGAGGAAAGGGTTAACTCTATGCCAAGGCATAGAACGTTGAGCTCGAGCTCGGTTTTCAAACCTCTGTCCCAGGTACTCCTCAGTGTAACCATCAGATTCTTTACTCCGCCCAACTGAGAAGTCACTCCGGAGATCCTCTCCTTCACTTCGCTACGGTCACAGTAAAATCAGTCGGTTTGTTTAAACCGTTTCTTTATTTTTCAGTGTTTACATCTCTGTCCCGGTACAGTAAGTGTATTAGTAGGTAGTAGTGTGTTTTGTGAAGAAATTGTTTTTTCTTTTCAGTTTCTTTCCGGTCGGTCCAGTTGGGAACCGAAGTAATCTGTTTGATTTAACTTTATCTTTAATTTTAGTGTGGTTTCCGATATCTATTGGGTCCTGAAAAAAACAACGATTTCTCCGTTTTTTTCAACCGACCCATGACACCATTGGAACCAATAGGTTTTTGAAGTTGTCTGGCTTAAACGCTGGTAAGGGTAACTTTGTTTTATTGAGGCATGTCTGAGAAACCCAAAAAGAAATCCTGGCCCACTGGGTTTCAACACTGCACTGAGTGTGGGAAGGCCTTTTCCAAGGCTGATCCCCACCTCATCTGTGTTTATTGTCTGGGGTTTCACCACCTCATAGAAGACTGCCAAATATGCAAAAACTTTCCTAAAGTCACTGTGGATAAATGTTTAAGTAGGCTGAAGGAAAGGGAAAGAGAAAACGCAAGTCAGCTGGTTCAGATCCTGGTTCCCATGTTCCGACCGCTGACAAGATAGCCAAAGCGATCGCTATTGTGCAGTCACTTTGCACGATTCTGACCAAACTGGCACTGACTCAGAGACAGTCGATTCGGTCGGACTTGTCTGCTTCTGAATATGACCCTGAAGCATTTTATGGGGGCGATTGGGAAGGAGACGAAGATGATGAAGATGAAGATTACGAAGACCTAGATGAGCCTATTGAGCCTGACATCTCCCCAGACAGGCCTTCTAATGTGTCTCCTCCCAAGCTTTCTGAGTCCCCCTCCAACTTCTTGTTTTACAGGAAGGTGGCTGAGACTCTTCAGCTTCCAGTGGAAGAAGCTGAACAGGATAAGGATGAGCCTGACTATGTTGAGATGATGGATGTCCCAGAGTCCAAAAGGGTGTCTATCCCTCTGCACAAGTCTCTTGGGAAATAGACCCCAAAAATATTACAGTTTCCAACATCCATACCTCCCGTGGATAAGAAGATGGAAAAGAAGTTATGCTGTGTCAGGTCCTGGAATGGAATTCCTTACCAGTCATTGTAGCCATGTTTGGGTAGTGCAAGCTGCAGCCTGTGACAAGACTAATATTCCCCTGACATCCCCCCAGAAAAGGATTCCAGGAAAGTGGATGCCATGGCAAAGAAACAGTACTTGGCATCCTCTTTGGGACTCAGGCAATTCAACTACATGGCATATACAGCCAGATACCAGAAGACTAGGTGGGGTAGGGTTCTGGAACTGGCTAAAAATGCCCCTTCCCAGCTGGCCAAGGAGCTGGAGCAGGTGGCTGTGGTTGGCAACGAAGCTTCAAAGGTCCAGTTTCATGCTGCTGTGGACTCAAATGATGTTCATTCTAGGGTCATGGCTACATCTGTTTCCATGAAGAGATTTGCCTGGCTCAGGTGTACCAACTTATCTCAGGATACCCAGACCAAGGCCATGGATTTTCCTGTCACCAGTAACTCTCTGTTTGGGGAGCAAACAGAGACTTACATGAAAAAGCGGGATGAATACAGGACTACATAGAGGAGTGCTGCAGCCAAAGAAAAGCAGACCACTCCTCAAAGGCAGCAATCTAGGGCTGGCAGGGGCAGGCCTTTTCAAAGGCCTTTTTACCAGGCCCAGGCCTCCTCTTCTTTTCAGCAGAGGGGGTTCTTTAGGGTACGAGGCAGAAGGAGGATGACAAGGACTGCATCCTCCTCTCAGTCTAAGCCCCCTGCCAAACAGACACCATGATGTGTCAGTCAGGGTCACCTCCCCAATCCCTGTAGGGGGCAGACTGGCTCACTTTTTCCAGGCCTGGAAGTATATCACTTCAGACAAGTGGGTCCTAGAAGTAGTGAGCCAGGGACTTGTTCTCAGCTTCACCAGGTTCCCAAAGTTGAGAGCAAAGGCTTTCTGTCCTTCCTCTCCAGAGGAAGCACAGGCTTTAGAAACAGAGGTCTCCTCTCCACTGCTTCTGCAAGCAGTGGAAAATGTACCTCTCATTCACAGGGGAAAGGGACTGCACTCCAAGTACTTCCTTACCTTAAAAAAGACAGGGGAGTGGCAATCCATCCTATATCTACGATACCTAAACAAATATATATTAAAGCCAAACTTCAAGATGGTGACTCTGGGAATAATTCTTCCCTTTCTAAGACCAGGAGACTGGCTAGCCTCCCTGGATCTCAAGGATGCCTATTTCCACATACCTATCAAGCAGTCCCACAGAAAGTACCTCAGGTTCGAACTTCCCTCAGGCCATTACCAGTTCAGAGCAATGCCTTTTGGCCTAACATCTGCTCCAAGGGTATTCACCAAGTGTCTAGCAGTAGTGATGGCATTCCTCAGGAGACAAGGCATCTTATTGTTCCCTTATCTGGACGACTGGCTCATAGTGAGCCAGTCCCCAGATCAAGTCAGGTCAGCTCTAGGGGTCACTCAAAACCTTCTAGACTCCCTAGGATTCATTCTAAATCTGGAAAAGTCTGTTCTGGAACCAGCAAAGCTTCTCACATTTATAGGAGTGGAGCTGGACACTGTTCAGGCCAAGGCCTTTCTTCCTCTCTCAAGCGTTCAATCCCTCATCACTCTGGCTTCCTCTTTTCGTCCACCTGTGTTTCAGCCGGCCAGACACTTCTTGCAGTTGCTAGGCCACATGGCAGCCTGCACTGCAGTGGTGCAAGGGGCAAGGTTTCAGATGAGAGATATTCAATTTCATCTAAGAGCCTTTTGGTCTCAGAAAAAAGATCCCCTCTCCAAGTTGGTTCCAGTGTCTCTAACTCTGGTTCAGTCTCTCCAGTGGTGGCTGGAAGAGGAGAATCTGAGGCAAGGGGCCCCCTTCCTCAATCAGGTTCCCACAGTGATTCTCACCACAGACACTTCCCTGCTGGGATGGGGAGCCCATCTGGATCAGGTTATTGCTCAGGAAACTTGGTCTCATCAGGAGTCTCTTCTACACATAAACCTTATCGGACTCAGGGCTGTCTTTCAAGCACTCCAGACATTCCCGAACATAATTCAGGGGAAAGTGGTGCAGATCAGGGCAGACAACACCACAACCATGTGGTACATCAACAAGCAGGGAGGCACTCAGTCTTCAGCCTTGTGCACCATGGCCATGAAAATATGGTCTCTAGCTTATTCCCTGCAGGTTTCTCTGATTGCTGTGCATCTCTCAGGGAAGGACAATGTACTTGCAGATGCTCTCAGCAGGATTTCCCAAGGTCACCATGAATGGGCCCTGAATCCTCTCATTCTTCAGATCATTTTCAAGAGATGGGGCACTCCAGAGATAGATCTCTTTGCAGCCCCGGACAATCATCAGCTCCCTCTATTCTGCTGCAGACTCCCTCTCCTGGGGTCTGTTCCTCTAGATGCTCTCCTGTTGGATTGGACCAACAGGTTTCTCTATGTGTTTCCTCCTTTTCCTCTAATATTCAGAGTTCTGGTCAAGATCAGATCCCAACCTTGTACTGTGATTCTGGTAGCCTCAGACTGGGCCAGACAGCCTTGGTATCCTCTACTATTGTCACTATCAGTGACAATTCCTCTGTGCCTTCCCAGAAAGTTCAACCTCCTCACTTCATCTTAGGGGAGGATATTTTACCCCAATCTTCACACGCTCAGGCTCAAGGCCTGGCTCTTGAAGAGCTAGAATATGCAGGCCTGCATCTCTCACAATTAACTCTGAATATCCTTAAGACTAGTAGAACACTTTCCACTAGAAAAACCTATAGTTCTAAATGGAAGAGGTTTGGGTTCTGGTGCTCCCAGAGGCACATTCAGCCGGACTTGGCTGACATTGCCACTGCTTTGGATTATTTGGTGTGTCTTAACAGTTTAGACCTTTGGCCTACCACTCTCAAGGTGCATTTGGCAGCTATTTCTGCCTTTATTTTGGCTGGGAAGGTCTCCTCTCTAGCCTCCCATCCAGTTTTCAAGAAATTTTTCAAGGGTCTGGTCCATATCAATCCTCCATTCAGGGATCCTACTCCTCTATGGGACCTGAATATCTGTATTGCACAGCTGATGCAGCCTCCCTTTGAACCACTTTGCTTAGTTGAGCTCAAATACCTGACTTGGAAAACTGTGTTCCTGGTTGCTATCACCTCAGCCAGGAGAATCAGTGAGTTGCAAGCTTTATCAGTGGAACCTGATTTCATTTAATTTCACAGAGATAATGTGGTTCTTCGTACAAACAGGAAATTCCTTTCCAAAGTGGTATCAAACTTTCATATGAACCAATCTATGACACTGCCTGTATTTTTCACTGACCACTCCTCCTCTGGAGAGAGGAGATTACACAGTCTTGGTGTAAAGAGGGTTCTGAGTTACTACATAGAGTCCACTAAACCCCATAGAAATTACTGCTCCCAGCTGTTTCTTACTTATGGGGAGGTGGGTTAAGGTAAACCTGCCACTAAGAGAACTATTGCTAGATGGATTGTCTCTTGTATACAGTTCTGCTATTCAAAACTGGGGAAAGAGCCTCCATCAGGCCTGAGGGCTCACTCCACCAGGGGTACAGCTGCTTCGGTCACAGCTGCCAGGGATATACCCTTAGTGGAAATCTGTAAAGCAGCCACCTGGAAGACTGTTCACACATTTACCAAGCATTACTCCCTCGACGTCCAGTCTAGAAGTGATGCTAGGTTTGGCACAGCAGTACTGCAGAGTCTGTTCCCAAAATAGGTACTGTAGATCCCTCCTCTTTGGGGGTACTGCTTGGTAGTCTGCATATAGGCAGAATACAGCAAGACCATGTTGTTTAAAGAAAAAATTACCATAGTAATGTTGTTTCTTCTAATGGAGTCTTGCTGTATTCTGTCCTCCCTCCCTGCCTCCCCTCCTGGAACCTAGTTGTTTTGGGATGTGGGTGGACAGGTGCAGTGTTGCACCTCAGGGGTGCCTTTTCTTTAAATTAGTTTTTTTGTTCTTAGATTTTATTGTTATATACTTTATTACTTACTAGGATACTTTCTGGGGTTCTCGACTTGAGTCTTTGGATCCTAAATTTATGTTCATTGCCTTTTGGCAAGAAATTTCTAAAAACAATTTCTGGGTTGTTAGTTAGTTAGTATAGTGCTCATAAGAATCTGACGGTTACACTGAGGAGTGTGTGGAACAGAGGTTTGAAAACCAAGGTCAAGCTCAACATTCTATGCCTTGGCATAGAGTTAACCCTTTCCTCTCCAGAGCAGTTCAAGTGCTGGGGCTAACTGCATATAGTCAGAAAACAGCAAGATTCCATTAGAAGAAACAACATTACTATGGTGAGTAAGTTTTTTCTTTTGTCCCCAGATGATGAGTTGTTTTCACAAGGGAAATCCATGGCTTATGGTTGTGTATCCTGGGACACGTTTGTTGCTCTTAGCCAAGCAAATCTCCTCAAGGCCACAGCGAGTGCCATCCACCTGGCAGCAGTGTCATTGGTATCTACTGCCATGTGGAACTGGTATTTGGTGTCTTCCAAGCCACACCCAACTGTTTTGGACAGGTCTGCTCTCATCTCTGCAGAAACCTTGTTTGCCATGGCTAAGACAGATTGCCATAGAGTCTTTGGGTACTGGGCTGCATAGGCCATGTATTTGGCCTGTCTTATGGATAAAAAAGCTGCAAGATAGTCCTTCTTGGCCATGCTATCAATCTTCCGAGAATCCTTCTCTGGAGGGTGTGATGATATGGACACCCTGGCCCTGTCACATGCTGCAGCTTGTACCACCCCCTGATGGTCAGGATAGGAAAATAAAAACTCAGCCCCTGAACTCCCAAGTTGGTATTTATCAGCTTTTTTGTCCACAGGGGGAACTGAATTAAGAGTCTCTAAAACTTTCATCACCTGTTTCCTTAGATACTTATTTATTGGCAATAACAGCCTTTTGGTGGGTGCCAGGCCCATAATTTCCAAGAAATCTACCTCCTCCTTGTCGTCTACTGTCTCATCGGTAGCGGTACCCAGTGCCTTCACCATTTGTTTCAGAAATGTAAAATGAGAGGAATTAATCCTCAGGCAACTGAGGAGAAGAATCAAATTTATGGTCCGGGGACACCTCAGGTTCAATGGGTTCTCCTTTGTCATCCTCATCATAAAGTTCATAGGCCGGATTCTGTGTGAGAGGAACAAGCATCAGTTGTGGAACTGTAGACGGAACTGCAGGAGTAACTGGAACTGGTACAAGTCCCTAATTTGTTGCTGTCTGCAAAGCTTGAAGAACTTGCAGAGCTTGGGCAACTGCATCTGCTGAGGGCATGAATATTTTAGGGACAGAAGTCTGTTTTTTCAGCTGTGTGTTTTAACTTATGTTTCTTCTTGGCTGGAAATGGTTCGCCAGCCAGCCAGTTAGATTTTGATGGCTCTAATTTTTTTGAAGGTGTCAGTTCATTTTCATTAGTCTTATCTTTTTCTTGCAGAAGAGGGAGGACTGGGCTGGTCAGAACCCTGATCCCCCATAACCGATGGAGAAGCCATTCATTTTTTTGTATCTTTCCAACCTTTTCTCAATAGTTTTAGGAGGAAAAGTTTTGCAAATGTCACAATCTGAAGTGAAGCTGGAGTTCACCCAAGCAGACCAAACATAAATCGTGCTTGCCAGCTTTCGCAAACACCTCGCCATACTTAGTAAAGTTTTTAAAAGCAGTGGGGCCCATTTTCTTTTTTGACCTTTCTGACATTATTCAAGAACCCCACCAAAAAAGGGTTTATTTTTAAGTCAGATCCTGAACCGCCAGGAGTTTGAAAAATATCCAATGCTGGTTCCTTTAAACCACTGAAGGTTGCTAGTGGTCGGTTCCCAATGGGGAAAAAAACACTATTTAGATAAAGAAATACCCAAAATATAATGGTACAGATCTGAATTAAATTTAAAATAAAAAATAAAAAAATAATTTAGATAAGTAGCAGTTCTTTAATGGTTTTTCACAACCGAAGAGGAACCGCGAATCTGAAGTAAAATTATAAACAAAACTAGCACTAACCATACAAAAGACGGTAAAGGCAGCAGATGAAATAAAAATAAAAGCCCAGATATTCAAAAGGGTTGCACCATGCGCAACAGGGTTGCGCCATGCGCAAGTCCAAAATGCGCCATTCTGCGATATTCAGCAGGAGGCAGTTACGCCACTGGCAACAGGTTGCGCAAGAGAGCAATGCAAATGAATGCATGCTCAACAGGAGGGGGAGGATCCATGCATAACCTGCATAACCCGATATTCAATCGGGTTACGCAGAGAGGTTGGCCATCGCCAACCAACCTGCACCTAAGCTTGAGCCCAAAAAAAGAAGCAAGTTGAGGCCACCACAGGTGAGCTGCTGCATTGCAGGGCGCAACACAGCAGCTGCCACCCCTGGCTGGCCCCCAACTCGGTCCCTGTGCCCCCCACAGCCCGATCGCGGCAGAACACGACATAGTGTCCCCTCCCACACATCTCCCACAGCCCGATCGCTGGGCAGAACACGAATGTCGCCCTCCCACACATCTTCCACAGCCCGATCAAGGCAGAACACGACATGTCCCCTCCCACACATCTCCCACAGCCCGATCGCTGGCAGAACACGTATGTCGCCCCCACACATCACCCACAGCCTGATCGTGGCAGGAACCTGTATGAACCCCCCAGTGCCCGATCATGGGCAGAACCTATATGAACCCCCTCCAGTGCCCGATCATGGGCAGAGATGTAACCCTCCCCAACCCGAATAACTCCCTGGTGGTCCAGTGGACCATAAAGCCCGATCGCGGGCAGAATGTCACAACACAACCCCCAAACATCTCCCTGGTGTCTAGTGTCCCCCACCCACCCACGAAGCCCCTCCACCGCTCCCCCGCAGGCGGCGAGCGACAGCATCTCACCCGCCTGCCGCCCGCCGCCGACTGACTGTCTGCAGGGCTGTACCATTGGTGCAGAGCTTACAGCCAATGGGCGGCAGCCCATACCGCATATGACAGTCCAGATTTGTGAATGACAGTCGGCGGGCGGCAGGCGGGTGGATGCTGTCGCCACCCGCCGCGGGGGGAGCGGGTGGAGGGAGTTATTCGGGTTGGGGAGGGGTTACATTCTGCCCGGCGATCTGGCACTGGGGTTCATACAGGTTCTGCCCGCGATCGGGCACTGGGGGTTTACAGGTTCTGCCTGCAATCGGGCTGTGGGAGCTGTGTGTGGGGACATGTACGTGTTCTGCCCGCGATCGGGCTGTGGGTGATGTGTGGGGGCGACATGTATCGTGTTCTGCCCGCATCGGGCTGTGGGAGATGTGGGGTGTCATAACTGTGATGCCCGCGATCGGTTGCATTAGGCGCCGGTCCTCGACGGCTGCTGCCTGGCAGGGTGGCCAGAGCAAGTCCTCGGGATCGGCGCACCTACATGCAAATGGCATGCAATGGAGCTAAATAGATGCAAATGGCCCCCGCGCTTGCATAAATTATGGCCCCATTTGCATGTCACCTTTTGAATATCGGAAATTTGCGCATGGCGAATGGTACTAGCCACACGCAAGTTTAATGCTCAACTCTGGCAACTTGCGGTAGCGCAAGTTCCACTCGCACATACGTGCATGTTGTTCGGGTGATATTCAAAGGAGTTGCTCAACAGCGCAACCCTTTGAATATCACCCCGCCACACCCTGCGCAACTATTTGAGCAGCGAGGGCTGTTGCCCAGACTGGCGCAGTTTGAATATCTGGGCCAAAGAGTTTACTTGTTTTTTCAGGAAAAACAACTAATTTTAATGACTTCTGAGGAGGGGACGCCAAAGCATCTTGACTAGGCAGGCGGAGAATGAAATCTGAGCATTACAGAACACAGCAGTTGGTGAGGGCAGCAGACTGAATGGTGGTACGAGACAATAAGTGTTCCATCATTTGCATAAGTTCCATTTTCTTCAGGGCAGTTCAACACAGGAGGCTGACTTTAAGAGTTAGGCATACTGAAGAATTCCTCGGGTTAGAATTATTTGTCATTTTAATTTTGAATTAAGGCCTTACCTTTATTTACATCTATTTCTTATGTGGATTTAGAATAATTAGAATTATACTGTTAAGCTGTGATAACTTCATGTTCACCCTCCTACCTGAGTAGGTGGTTGTTTATATTAATGTTCAGTTATGTTCGTTGTTAAATTATTTCAAAATGAATACTTGCCTTATAAAAAAGAATACAAAGTGTGCAGGGAGGACAGTTAGAAGTCAGGGAAATCTGTTCTGCCTTCCCCAACCCCCCTGATTTAAGGGGGAGTTTCTCTTTTTTTGAGAGAAAGTGCTGGCCACGGGAAATCCAACTTTGCGGTTCCCCTAGTGGCATCAAAGGCGCTTCTGTCTGTTTGGAAATCCTTTGGCAGTTAAAGCCATTGGATTCACGCATGCTGGGGAGGGAGCTCAAAAGCTGTGTAGCAGCTCTCAACACTGATTGGTTATGCAGTCAAGTTCTTGATCTGCATAACCAATCAGCATTGCCCCTTTTTCCAGCCAGTCAGGGAGACCCTCAGGATACCCAAGCTACATCCCAACAGTGTAAAAGAAGACTACCAAAAGGGTTCAAGGGCAGTTCAAAGAGCATTCAAGGAGTTCACAGGAAGGTCAGAAGAGCTCCAGGCTGGCACAACTCTAAAGAAAATGACCCAGGAAGAAGCCTCATGGGACCTGCAGGGGCAGCCCTGCTAGTCTGGTAGCCTTATTAAGGGCTTGAGAGCTATATACAAGGTACTTGTAATCCTAGGCTCTAAATAAATAAATAAAATATAGTCAGGCAAGGCATTTGACTCAGGCATCCAGCAGAGGTGGGCTGGTGATGCCAGGCAGCCTTCCTCAGAGCCTTGCAGGTGTCCATGGGACTGACTAGTAAGTCAACCAATGGCAGAAGGGCTGCAGCCTGTCACAAGGGGCCCTCAAGTGAACTCAGCTAGCAGGTCAGCTAGAGGCCACAGGGGGAGTGGCCTGCCACCAGGTAGCTCCCCCCAATTTGTAGCCCAGCAGACTCGGCTGACAGGTTGGTCAGTGGCAGGGGGGTAGTAGCCTAGAAGAGGTGGGCCCCTGGCAGGATTGGCTGGTGGACTGACCAGCAGATAAAAAGGGTATCCTGCCTCCAGGCACCCTTGGGACACTCAGCAATCCAGTCAACTAGTGGTGAAGAGACAGGGATACTCAGCTAACAGTGAAGCCAGAGACACTCGGCTAGCAGGTCAGCTAGTGGCAAGGAGCCTGGGACACTTAGCTAGCAGGCTGGCTAGCAGCAAAGAGCCAGGGACAGTCAGCTAGTGGGTCAGCTAGCAGCAAACAGCCAGAGGCACTCAGCTTGCAGGTTGGCTAGTGGCGAGGAGCCAGGGATACTTGGTTAGCAGGTTGGCTAGCAGGTTAGCTAGAGGCAAAGAGCTAGGGATGCTTGGCTAATAGATCAGCTAGTAGTGAAGAGCCAGGGACACTCGGCTAGCAGGTCAGCTAACAGTGTACCACATCTATAAATGCTTGTATCCTTTTACAACCTTTTACATCCTTGTCGGAGGGGGGTATTTCCTGATGTCTTCAAGGAGGCACTGGTGAGACTCCTTCTGAAAAAAAAACATCCTTGGACCCAGACGTTAAGACAAATTACCATCCTAATTCCAATCTTCCACTTCTGGGTAAGATTGTTGAGAAAGTGGTGATGGCTCAGCTTGAGGAACACCTCACAGTCCATGATTTATACAAGCCTCTCCAGTCTGGGTTTCATGCGAGGCATACTGTAACACAGAAATTGCATTAGTACGTGCATAATGACCTCCTCAGGGTGAGAGATCAAGGGAAGGGGACAATTCTCATTCTCCTTGATCTCCTTTCAGCATTTGACATGGTAGACCATTCGTGTGTTACTCGACCACCTCAGTGAATTCTGTGGACTCACTGGCTCTGTTACCTGCTGGTTTAAATCTTTTCTCACCAACAGGATGCAAAGGGTAGTGATGAGAAATTTCTCCTCCTCCCCTAGTCTCCTGTCATGTCGAGTTCACTAGGGTTTGGTCTTGTTGCCATTATTGTTTGCCATGTACAGTACATGCTACCCCTGGGAGTGCTCATTAGGAAGTACAGTCTGGGTTTTCATTGCTATGTTGATGATACCTAGTTACATACTAACATAGGAACATACGAAGAAGCCAGCAGAAGAAGGCCATTTGGTCTATCAAGTATGCTCGTATTGCAGGGTCCACAACTTGAGCTAATGTCCCTGCCCTCCCACTCCACTCCTCCCTACCCATGATTCTTATCTTCCCCCTATGCCTATCCTAGCCTCTCTTAAAGCTGCTCACTGTCTTTAACGAGATTACCTCTTCCGGCAGCGCATTCCAAGGGTCCACCACCCTTTCTGTGAAGAAGTGCTTTCTGACATCCCTCCTAAACCTCCCACCCTCCAGCTTGAGACTGTGCCCCCTCGTGATATGGTTGCCACTCAGCTTAAATAGACTTTACTTATCAACATTATTTATCTCTTTCAAGTACTTGAATGTCCCAACCATGTCCCCTCTCTCCCTCCTGTCTTCCAGGGAGTACATGTTCAGTGCCCTCAACTTCTCCTCGTATGCTTTGCCCTGCTGACTGGCTATCATCTTTGTAGCCCTCCTCTGTACCTTCTCCAGCAGGTTAATGTCCTTTTTGAGGTGGGGGCACCAGTACTGAACGCCATACTCTTGATGTGGCATGGCCTTCCCAGTGATCTGTACAAAGGCAGTATAACCTCTTCTCTCCTACTACTGATCCCCCTAGCTATGCATCCCAGCATCTTGTTTGCCTTTGCTGCTGCTTTCTTGCACGGCATGGAGTGCTTCAGGTCACTAGTGATCATCACTCCCAGGTCCTTCTGCTCCTCTGATGCAGCTACTTGGACTCCACCCCCCATAATTCTCTGTCCTGGGATTCTTGGCTCCAATATGCATATATTTGTATCTTTCCTTTGCCCTGGGGACATCCAATACAGTGGAAGTACTAAACATCTGCCTTGCTGAGATTAATGACTGGATGGCCTCCAGCTGGTTGTGACTGAACCCTGATAAGACAGAGGTACTGGTGGTGGAATCGAACAGAAGTTGTGACAGGTTTGCTTCTGGTGCAGAAAAAGGGCTTTTCTTTGGTCTGTACCATTGAAGGCTTCCTCTAGGGTGCATGATCTGGGCGTTATTCTCGACAGCAGATTGACGCTCAAGTCCCAGGTGTCATCCACTATTCACACCAGTTTCTTTCATCTGAGGAATATCATCAGGATAAAGCCCCTAGTTCCACCCCTGAAGCTCCCCACCTTGGTTCATGCCTTTGTGATGTTTAGGCTTGACTACTGTAATGTGCTCTATCTTGGGGTCTCTGGAGATACCCTCCACCAGCTGCAGCTGGTGCAGAATGCAGATGCCAGATTGCTGACAGGGCAGTCTAAGTACTGTCACATCACTCCGGTTCTGCATGAACTCCACTGGCTGCTGGTCAAGTGGAGGGTCCTCTTTAAAGTGGGTTTGCTCACTTTAAGGCCCTACATGGCCTGGGCCCTGGTTACCTGAAAGACCTTCTTACACCTGCTGTCTCGGCCCTCTCCCTCCACTCCTCCTCTAGGGGTCACCTTACAATTCCCAGGACAAGGTTAAAAACAGTTGGCAACAGAGCATTTAGTGTTGCTGCCCCCATCCTGTGGAATTCGCTGTCTCCAGCTGTAAGAGAGGTCCCTTCAGCTGAGTTTTTAAAGCCTGCTCAAGGCCTTCCTGTATAATCAGGCCTTCCCAGACTCTGATTTACAATCTTTATCTGATGTCTGACTTACTGTCCATGTTTGTCCTCGGCTATATAGTCTGATTATTTTTTACTGAGCATACTATTTATTTATAAAAAAATTATAAAATGTTATAATAGTAAGTTTGAGTATAGAATATTTATTATTAGATTTTATATTGTAGTGTTATTGTATTTATTTTATACTGTTGATGTTATTGTATGCGATTTTAATTGTTCGGTGCCCAGAGCCTGTGGGATGGGCGTCTTTTTTAAATAAAATTTGCCTTGCTTTACAAAACTAACAGCAACCCCTGATGGAGGAGGCATGGCACCCAGGGAGGGAGCCCTGGGGAAGTAGTGTGGTGTAGTGGGTACCAGCACTTACTGTAAGGTGCCTTTATCTTAGTGATGGGATGGGCTAGCAATTTATCCTATTCCAAGCCAATTGGCTATTCGAGGTGCAGTTTCATGACGGGTCTGATCCCTCACAAAAGCTCTTTTGAGGGCTGGTAATTGCTTGTTGCTGCTAGAGGCGGCTTTCAGTTTTCCAGGCCAGTAGAGGTAAGACCTAGCCCTTTTGTTTTCTTCCTTCCTGTGAGTTTCGGGTGGGGGGGGCCTAACTGTTAATGTTTAGAGTACTAAGCAATTATCGTTAATGTTAGAGTGATAAGCAGTTGTTAATATTAGAGTGATAAGCACCTGGTATTAGAGTGGTAAGCTTCATTTTTAGAATTTGTCAATTGCACTGAAAGTTGTCTCAACTGTACTGAAGTTTTATTCTCATTGCACTGCTATTTATCAGCTTAAGTACAGGTTATTTATTCTGTTTAATTCTGCCTGTTGATGGTTATTTTTAGTAGATCTTGGTACCCCTTTTTAGTTTGTTCTTCTGGGTGGTGGCAGCTGTATCATTTCAGGGGGAACAGTGCCTCCCACTTATTAAGGTACTTTTACACTCCCGTCAGTGGCTGGCTCTACACCACGTTTGGGGGTCCAGCTTTCGGGGCCAAAAACCTGACATTGTCACCTCAGCCAGATTAAGCCCACTACCTTTGGCTGAGGGTGGCACCACCATAAAACCCCTCTTGGTGATGTTCCTAACACAGAGGGAGACAGTCGCATGTGACGATAATTTCACACCTGTTTTCACAATATGGATGGCAAAACCTCTAACTGAAGTTGCACACAGACTAACAGAAAGAAGTGGAGCTGTCTGATGGGAAGGACTGATAAAACTGGCTAAGTATTGTTTTACCCTGCAAGAGCCCCCTTCCAACTTGCTTTGCAGACTGTTAATTGGTAAATTAATAACTTTTTTCCTCTTAGAAACAGTTCTTGACTGGGACAGCATACTGGATACTGTTTGGAACTATATATAAAGACATGCAAACTGCCAACTGCCATTTGACCTGGTTTGGATGTACTGTGCCAATTTCCATGCATTAGCTGAAATGGTTAAAGTTAACATTGCTTATATGTAAAGCAATGCACAACAGGTGGTGTCATGATGTGCAGCCAAGTGATTTTCACCACATAGGAAGTGCATGAATCCCACTACTACACGTGCCCTGAAGTGCATTATTGTGATTATAAAATGAATCTGTTATTAAAAATTAAAATAAGCATTTGTCAATGCTGAACGTTCATTGCCACACTGCAGCTATTGTAGAAGCCTGGGGGGGGTGTTGTCAGAGGAGTGAGGACTGGGAACAGAGAGTGTGGTGCCAGCAAGTGGCAGGGGCTGCCAACAAGAAAGCCACATGGTGACTATTGTAGAAGCCAGAGGAGTCAGAGGAGCAAGGACCGGGAACAGAGTGTGGTGCTGGTGGGCAGCAGGAGGCACCAATAAGGAAAGCCGCATGGCGGCTATTATACAAGCATGTGGGGGTCAGAGGAGCGAGGACTCAGAACAGAGAGTGTGGCATTGGTGGGTGGCAGGAGCCACCAATAAGGAAAGGCACATGGTACCTAATGTAGAAGGCAAGAGGGGGCAAAGAGCGAGGAAGGGTGAGTTAGTGC
This sequence comes from Neoceratodus forsteri, assembly GCA_016271365.2. Lineage (NCBI taxonomy): Eukaryota > Metazoa > Chordata > Ceratodontiformes > Ceratodontidae > Neoceratodus > Neoceratodus forsteri. Next base: position 647,974,338 of record CM057450.1, on the reverse strand, counting down.
AGAGGGCGGCAGGAACTGCTAATAATGAAAGCTGCACTGTGGCTAATGTTGAGGGGGGGTTCAGAGGATCAAGGAATGGAGACAGAGAGAGAGAGTTCAGTGGGTGGCAGTTGCCACCAATAACGAAAGCCGCACTGTGGCTAATGTTGAAGTGGGGGGTCAGGAGTGAGGAATGGGGAGAGACAGTGCAGCAGGCAGCAGGAGCCTCCAATAAGTAATTGTGGCTAATTTAGAAGCTTGGGGGTCAAAGAGCGAGGACCTGGGAGAGAGTTCAGAGGGTGACAGGAGAAAGCTGTAGCCGTAACTCCGGCCATGTGCATTAGTGTGAACTGTAATGTGCATGGCTGGAGTTACAGCTACAGAAAGAAATGAAGCGCTCTCTCATTGGAACTGTTCATTGTTTTCAAGAACAGGATATGCCACATCAGCAAGAAAAACTATTGTCATGACCAGAGTGCTTGGTCATTGGTGTACCTTGCCAAGCCCACTGCAGTTTCAGCTGTAACTGGCTCAGCGGTGACATAGATACATAGATACATAAACAGTGTCGGCAGATAAGGGCCTATGGCCCACCCAGTCTGCCCATTTGAGCTTGTAAGTTCAGTTTGTTTTCCTAGAAGTCTGTTGCCCCTTACCCCTGACCTCCAGAATTCCTTTATGTCTATCCCGTGCATTCTTAAATCCCGTGATTGTTTCAGCCCCACCACTTCCTCTGGCAGGGTGTTCCACTTGTCCACCACCCGTTCTGTGAAGAAATTCTTTCTCATGTTTCCTCTGAATCGTCCTCCCTCCAACTTCATCCCATGCCCTCTAGTCCTGGAACATCTTTTCGCTTAAAAATAGTGTTTTCCTGCACCCTGTTCCTCCCTGTAAGATACTTGTATGTCTCTATCATATCCTCTCTCCTCCTCTCCTCCAGGGAGTACATGTTCAGTTCCTTCAACCTGTCTTCATAGGACTTGTGATGCAATCCATGCACCATCTTTGTTGCCTCCTCTGAACCTTCTCTACCCTGTCTATGTCCTTACGTAGGTATGGTCTCCAGAACTGTACACTGTACTCCAGGTGGGACCTCACTAGTGTCTTGTATAGTGGAATTATGACCCCTTTTCCTGCTGGTGATGCCCCTGCCTATACATCCCAGCATCCTATTTGCTTTACCTGCTGCCTTGTCACACTGTTTCCTACCTTGAGGTCATCAGAGATGACAACCCCAAGATCCCTTCCTGCTTGGTGCATGCTATATCCTCACCCCCAACTGATATATTGTGCCAGGGTTTTTGTGCCCATATGCATTATCTTGCACTTCTTTGCATTGAATTTCAACTGCCAAACCCTGACCATTCTTCAAGTTTCTGCAAGTCGCTTCTCATTCTGTCTACACCCTCTGGTGTGTCTACTCTGTTACAGAGCTTTGTGTCATCAGCGAACAGTGAAATTCTGCCTTCTAGGTCCCAATGTCACTGATGAAGAAGTTGAATAGGACCGTCCAGCACTGATCCCTGTGGTACCCCACTGGTCACTCTTCCCTCTGTGGAGTGACAGCCATTTACCACCACCCTCTGTGTCCTGCCACCCAGCCAGTTACCTACCCACCACACTACTGTCCTGCCCACACCCATATTCCCCAGTTTGTGTAATAGTCTTCTATGTGGCACAGTGTCAAAGGCCTTGCTGAAGTCCAGATAGGCCATGTCCACTGCCTCCCTGATCCACCTCCCTAGTCACCCAGTCAAAAATTCAACAAGGTTGGTCTGACATGACCTCCCCTGGTGAAACCATGCTGCCTTGGGTCCTGTAGTCCATTGACAACCAGATGTTCCACCAATCTCTCCTTCAGTAGTGCTTCCATGATCTTCCCCACTACCGAGGTGAGGCTGACTGGTCTGTAGTTCCCTGCTTCCTCTTTGTTCCCACTTTTGTATAACCTCCAAAATGCCATCAGTCCCAAGACGTCCCTTGTGTAAGCGCAAATGAACGCAAAAAATGAATTGGGTTCAAAGAAAGTAAACACTTGATTACTGAGATCTTTACCAGTTGTTTGTTGCAGGATTTTACACATGGTCATGTGACATGTTTTGACCAATGAGGTTACAGAAGTTTTGAGACCCATTTTATAATGTTTTCAGAGTGTGTGGCTTGTCCACCAATGAAGATGGCTGCAAATCTTAGCTTTGCCAAACCCTTTATAATCTGGCAAATTATGACTGCTTTATCTGTGGATTGTACTGACCCTAGTGCCCCAAGTGGAAGCTGCTTTCCTGCTGCATCTGCTTATACCAGTTTATGTACTTCAACTCCCAGTAAATTACAGTTTCTACCGTTGTTGTTCATCCAATCACCCGCTGAAGCAAAGCATGGGAAGCTGCCATCATGGCAATGGCTGCCACTGTTCCTCCCAATCTTAACCTTTAAGAGATTAAAAATACGTTCCCTCAACTCATCGGGCAAATGAACAAGTCTGAGCTTGTAACCCGGCAAATTAACTCTGATATCCTGGACATCTTGCATAGAGTTAATGTTGTGGAGCAACTTATCATGGACTTACTGTACATGGAGGACTACACTGACAAAATGATGGCCTACATCTGTGGAAAAGATTGAGCCATCTGAAACCTTTGGAACAAAGTGGAGAACATGGAGAACAGGGGCCACTGGAATAATCTCCAGTTCATGGACTTTCCCAAGGTATGTCGGGGGTGAAGTGTTTCGGATTTTATTTTACAAAACACCATCCCACAACTATTGGACCATAAATGGTGGGGACCCTGGAAACTTACCTCTACCACTACTCCCTTGCCCTGAAGCTGTCCCCAGGAAGCCACCCATACCCCATCCTGGGTCACTTCCTTCAGTTTCAGGACAATGAGATGATCATATAACTAGCCAGAGATGAAGAAAGAACTCCAATGGCAAGGCTACCGCATTCAAATTTTTGCTGACTTTTCACCTGCTCTGTTGGAGTGCTGTAGAGCATTCAAGATGGCCAGAAGGGACTGTATGGACCTGGTCCTCCCTTACTCCCTCTGCTATCCGGCCACACTCAGGATCACAGTGAATGGAATTGCCCACTCCTTTGAAACCCCACAGTTGGCTGAACTCTTCCTCAAGTCCTGATGGCCGAACATGGACCTCCACAAATACAGACCATCTTCAGATACCAACCAGAAGGGAGAATGCCTCCAGGCCATGAAGACAACCCCAGCTCTGAATAATCAGTAAGGGCAGGGGATGGGCCTGCCTACACCACTCCCACTGAGCACTGACCATGAATGCAAGATTCCACCAACACAAAAACACAAACACAAAATAAACAGAAGTAGTCCGGGGCAGCCTACAGGAAAGACAGATCCCCACATCTCCATTCCCGCAGCAGGAGTCACTGTGTGGCCTCCAAGGTCTCTTCTGGCTTGGTCCTGGTCATATTAGGGTGTAACAAATATGACATGCTACACAGCCAGGAAGAACCCAGAGACTCACCCACCTTAACACCATCCAAGACCCTGGCTCCAGTAAACTCACCCTCCAAGACCACAACATAGGCTAAGGCCATAACTGCTGCACAGCTTCCTCTCAGTGGGTCGACCAGCACCAAAGACCTGAATGAATGCCATGAGGTCCAGCCACACCAACTGCTTCCACTGACCTGAACTGTACACCAGATTAGAATGTACTAGCAATGTGTTTGAGCACTTTATACTGCATATCCTTTGAAGTTTCATTGGCTGTCACAGCAGGATGGTTTCTCTAATGACTGGGCCTATGCCCTATGAGAACCCCCTACCAATCAAGGCTGGTACCCTCTTAAAGGGGTGATGGCCTAAGGCCCCACATCACCTTCACTAACCCTTGTCTGAGAGCATCATCCCCCTTAAGACAGTCCCTTGCTGGGACTTTAGCAGTAGACCTCTTATGGCATTCACTCACCCTGAGCTTCCCTTCCCCCACAGGCTCAGGGTGATCAGACTAGCTTTCTTATTGATGGCTCCTGATGTCCGAACCTGATGTAACCTGCAAGCTGGTAAGCCATGCTACTCTTCGCAGCCACAGGGACTGCCCAGTGGGAGCAGAGGGGTGCTGCTCCACTTGACTCAGGGAGAACAATAAGTGGGTGGGAGGAGTTGAATTAATGGATGGCCTGGTTCAGTGGGGTAAGGCAGCAGCCCCTGAACTGTTCCCATGAACTGTAAGGTGGACCAAGGGCTGGATATCTTTTGTTTTTACATCTCCCATCCTTTGCTTAACAGCCATTTAAGCCTACTGGCAATGATAGCGTTTTAGCTCAGCAACCTGCTCTAAGAGGTACCTCGATGGGACAGACTCACTCTTTCCTAGTGACCAACATCCTGCATGCCATGCGAGGCCCCCCTCTGATATCCCCAGGCCAGATAAGTCAAGTCTCCAGTTCAGCAGCCCACATGGAGCTTGGGCTGTGTGGACATTGTTTGGTCAGAATATTACGTTTCCCCTTGGGGTACCCAAGGGTGCCTTGGCTCTTAAGTGAGCCTGTGCCACATTCGGACAAAACCCATGGAAGAGGGGTTGGGGTATAGGGTTCTACTTGTTAATACTGTTATAGCTGTTTGTTCTGTGTTTTATCTTGCTGTTACACACAGAAAGGACTACAGGGAGGGTGAATGGACTGTGGTGGTATGGGGTGGAAACAAAGCTCTCCACCTAGCTGGCCCAGTGGTGTGGAGGGCTGAGGCATCCATGACTTACCTTCTGCCATGCCGTGACCTGTGTTCTTGATGTTAGTGAATCATCAGGGGTCAGCTGTGGAGAGAGAGGATCGAGCTTTCAGAGGACTGCTCTCCTCTCCCGGGGAGGGAGGACTGGTGTTCCCACTGAGTGACTGCCCCTGGGTGGGGGCCCAAGGGTAGTGCAGGTCTGTTGGGTGCCACAGAAGGGAGGGTGTTGCGGGATGTCCACTGGTGTGCAAGCACCTCCACGCACGCACATCTGGCATGTGCCCACTGTGGCACGTGGACAGCTGGTTCTGATTTCAATATGATATTTTTTCTGCAATATAAAATATGTAAGGGAGTGTCTGCCAGGAGAAAATGCTGTCTTGATAAAATTGACACATCAACCCCCCCAAGGGGTAAGTTCAAAGGACAGGAGGTAGCTTAAACTGCAGATATCTGAAATGCAATTACTTTGTTAAGTTTTCTTTGAAGCACAGGAAATAAAATATCAATTCATGACGTCCTCAGGAAATCCTTTGATTTGCACTAGGTGTCATGAAGGAAGGAGAAATATGCATGTGTTGAGGTGTTTCCCAAGATAGCCAGTAATTGCATCAAAGAGTCTTTGATGTCTGTGTGAAACAGATCACAGACTGGTTCAAGAAGTCCAATATGCATGTGTTGGGGGGTGTCATCTAAGGAAGCCAGAATTACATCAAAGAGGCTTTGATGTCGGTGTGATGCAGATCACAGACCGGTTTTTGTCAAGTCACATGAAGAGAGGAGATTAATTTATGATACCTATTATTTTTTTAAATACCTTAGTAGGACATCCTGTGGTATAAAATATAAATTTTAATACACCAAGGTGGAGTTAGGTGACCTCAGAGAGAAGGCCGGCTCAAGGCTGCTTTTAAATATACTGAGCAGACCCTACACAGAGACATTCATTTTCTGACTGAGAAAAGAGGAACATTGAACCACTGAAAGATTAAGAAAGTAAGAATACAATTAGCTAAGACCAGTCTGAGTGTATGGATTGTAGGAATTTGTACTTTTAAACCTGTTTTGTTTTTAAGGCTGATGTGTTGGGATATCTTGTTCTGTATTTACTGTTTTCCTATTTTTTACCTATTTTAAAGTAAAGATATATATTTTAAAAACAGAAACTGCCTGGTGTGCCTTGAAAATTTTTTTTATATAAGTGAAGCTTAGATGGTTATAGTTGACACTGTGCATGAGTTTATTGTGGTACCAAACTGGGAAACAGATAAGAGTTCTCTAGGTCTTGCATAGAGTTCTAAGGGTTCATTTTGTAATACCTGGTTAGGTGCCCATAGGCAAAGATATTTGTCCCCCTCAAAGACAGAATTATCTGAGCCTGGCAATTGGGTATGCTAACAAGAGGTTTTCAGTTTGAATCCCTCCAGAACTTGGGACTAAGTTGACTCGAACCCACAAAACAGACAAGAGGGTTACCTTGTTCTGTTAACTATTTACAATTCTATTCTCAGAGGTTGGCACTTTGGGAGTAGAGGGCTGACATGCTGAGTGGGTCTGTGACAGATTGGTTGGCAGCGGTGGCATAAAAAATTTGGTGGTGTAAGCTTTATTGTCCAGTGTGTCAGCTTGAGACTGTTCAGCTCACTTGGAAAAATTAAAGGTAGTGTTTTATTTCAAAAGGAAACAAAACTATATCCCTTGGCTTACAGTCAAGTTCCTACCCATTTTATTTTTTTTCTAAAATGCCAGTCAGAGTAGCAGTAGTCAGGAAAGATGGCTTCCAACTACAGCAGGCACACTGTAGAATACTTAAAGCAGTTGTGCAGGAACAGAGGAGTCCCGTTCGAGGTGACAGCCAAAAAGCAGAACATCATAGAGGCCCTGATGGTAGCAGATACCCAGATCAGCATGTCACCGAACGTGACTGAAAAGGACCAAACCTCAAGTGTGGCAGGGCTAGTGGCCAGTGCTGTGTCCAGGTCTGGTGAGGAGGACAGCAGGGCCACTGTCAGTGAAGGGCCACAGCAGCAGGGGATGATCACCAGTATCCTGAATCCAGAAGTACTCAGGCTGCAAATTGAGTTGCACAGGATGGAGCTGGAGTTCCAGGAGAAGAGAGAGCGAGAGAAGCGAGAGGTGGACCGTGAGGCAGAACGAGAACGCCGAGAGGCGGACCGTAAGGCAGAGCGAGAATGCTGAGATGCAGACCATGAGCAGTGTGTGCGCCAGTGAGTTGCAGAGGAGAAGAGGGAGCGAGAATGCCAAGATGCAGACCGTGAGGAGCAGGAGCGCCAGAGGCAACATGAACTGGAGAAGATGCGACTCCAACCAGCGGCACCAGAGCAGGTAAGTGGCTTGGGTTTAACTGGGACTGCAGGACTGGGCTAAAAATTGAACTCCAAATTAATAGCCGAGTTTGAAGAGGGGGAGGGTATGGATGCCTTTTTAAATTCTTTTGAAAAAATTCGTATTCAGGCTAAAATTTCTAGAGAGTCCTGGAGCTTTCAGCTATCCCAGCTACTTACTGGGAAAGCTCGGGATGCACTGGGTCAAATGAACAATGAGGACAGTGACAAGTACAATAAACTTAAAGCTGCACTGTTAAAAAAGTTTGAATTAACTGCTGAATCATACAGAGCTAAATTCCATTAGCTCAGGAGAAGCTCTGATATGAGCTATGAAGAGCTAGCCATGAAACAACGTCAGTTTTTAAAATGTTGGTGGGAAGGAATTGAGGCAAACTCTGTTAATAAAATCAAAAATGTGATTTTATTAGAACAGTTTTATTGGGCATGCCCAGCAGAGATAAAAACCTGGCTAGAGGACCAGATCCCAAAACAGTGCAAGAGGCTGCTGAACTCTCGGACCACTATGCTAACAGCAGACCTGCTCTGAGAATGAATGGGGGGGCATGGCAGTGCAGAAAGGGAAGAGCGCACCTTCAGGGCAGCTAAAACCCTCACTGCCTCCACTGAAACCAGTTAGCCTCAGGTTTCAGAGAAAAGATTTCTCTGAGAGAAGAACTGAATGTTGGTTGTGTAAGGAAACTGGGCATATTGCCAGACAGTGTCCCAAAAAGGCCAGCAATAATACACAGCATGGTACCAGGAAAGAAGTGGGTTGTTTATGTGTCCCTGGAAGCATGCCAGAACATGAGGGAACACATGCACCCAGTCATGGTGAATGGTGTACAGACGCAGAGGTTAAGGGACACAGCGGCATTCCTGACATTGGTGAAAGGGGATCTGATACAGCCTCGTCAGCTTATACCCAATAAATACATCACTGTACAGGACTTTGTGGGTGAAGAGAAAACATTGCCACTGGCCAGTGTTCTCCTGGACTGGAGTGAAACAGGGGGAACTGTGCAACAGGTGGCTGTAGCCAAAACATTAGCAGTGGATGTAATCCTGGGTAAAAATCTCCAGCAGAGGGTGGTATGTGTAGTTACCCATAGCCAAGTGGCAAGGGAAAATTGTAGCTCCCTGAACCCCAAAGAAACCAGTGTGGAAACCACTGAGAGGCTGGTTCCCCAGCCTGTGTCTCCAGATGGGGAGACTGATAAAATTGGGGTAGAAATTTCCCCAGTAGCAAGTAACCACACAGCCACAGAGGGTTACTCTGAAGAGGGAGGGGTGACCCCTTGTCAGAGGATTGGGACTGACAGTGATCCTGAGGGCCCTGACGCTAGTGCTAGGGACCCGAGTTTAGCAACTGAAGGGGACCTGTCCCATGCCTTGGGAATGTGTGAGGGGTTCGCAGCTGCTCAGAGAAGTGACCCTAGTTTAGAGAAGCTGAGAGCTTGGGCAGACTCAGATGGTACACAGGGAGGTGACAGCAGACATAAAGTTTATTGGGAGAATGTACTTATGTATACTCAGGCAGTACAGACAGAGGGAGAGATACTAGACAGGCAGCTTGTCATTCCCAAGGGGTATCGTGAGCAGTTGTTCAAGACTGCCCATGATATTCCCTTGTCTGGTCATCTGGGAATTGCACGCACTATGCAGTGGTTGATCCAGAATTTCTATTGGCCTAACTTCACCCAGCAGGTGAAGGAGTATTGTAGGTCTTGTCACCGGTGCCAAGAAATAGGGAAGGCAGGCAAGAAGACCCAAGCCACCCTGATTCCACTGCCCATAGTGGAGGAGCCATTCCAGAGAGCGGGAATGGATATTGTGGGGCCTTTAAATACCCCCAGCTCCTCAGGGAAGAGATTCATCCAGACTGTGGTGGATCATGCCACCCGGTACCTAGAGGCAGTCACCCTATCCTCACAGAGGACAAAGTGGCAGATGCCTTACTTGGGATTTTCTCTCGTGTTGGGTTTCTGCAGTAGGTAATCACCAATTGAGGGGGTTCCTTCATGTCAGACCTGATGAAATGTTTATGGAAGAAGTGTGGGGTGGTACAGAGATGCACAACACCGTATCACCCACAAGCCAATGGGCTTGTGGAATGATTCAATGGTACCCTAAAGTCAATGCGCCAGGCATTTGCTGAACAGCATGGGAAGGACTGGGAGAAATACCTTCCCCACCTGTTGTTTGCATATAGGGAGGTGCCACAAGAGTCGACAGGATTTTCCCCCTTTGAACTCTTATATGGATGCCGGGTATGTGGGCCCCTAGATCTGATCCGTAAGGACTGGGAAGGCAAGCACGCCACCAAGGGAACTCCCATTGTGGATTACATCCTTAGGTTTAGGGAAAGGCTGAAGGAGCTTATGGGACAGCCCAGAGCAACCTGGCAGTTGCCCAACAGAAACAAAAAGTATGGTAAGACCTCAGAGCTAGAGCTCGCTCGTACATGGCGGGTCAGGAAGTCATGGTCTTTATTCTGGTCCAGAAAGACAAGCTGCAGGCTGAGTGGGCAAGACTGTACAAAGTGGTTAAGAAAGTAAATGACGTGAACTACATTGTGGAGTTACCTGACCGTAGACAGACAGAAAGGATGTACCATGTCAACATGATGAAGCCAGATGCAAATAGGGCTGACATTGTGTAGTCATGAGGAGGGGACGGATGAAGGAGACACCCTTCTGGACTTGCTGGAAGAGAGTAAGTGTGAGTCCTCTGTGGAGGCAGTAAAATTGTCTCCCCAGCTGACCCCAGGCCAGATCCAGGAAGTAAGGGAGGTTTTAGCAGACTTTGCCCCCTTGTTTAGCACCAAGCCTGGACTAACCCCCTTGGCGACACATGATGTGGAGACAGGGACACAGACGCCCATACAGCGGACAGCATATCGGGTATCAGAGGCTGTCCAAAAGGACATTAGGAGGGAAGTGGAGGAGATGCTGGATTTAGGGGTAATCCAGAGATCCCACAGTGCCTGGGCCTCACCTGTAGTCCTTGTACCCAAGCCAGACTCATTTCTGTGTAGACTATTGTGGACTGAATGCAGTCACGAAGTCAGACGCCCACTCGATACCCCAGATGGACAAACCCCTGGACAACTTGGGAGGGGTGACCTACCTTATGACCATTTACCTGACGAAAGGGTATTGGCAGGTAGAGTTGATGGACAGAACTAGGGAGAGGTCAGCCTTCATCACTCCAATAGGCTTATTTGAGTTTAAAGTAATGCCTTTTGGAATGAAGAACACCCTGGCCACTTTCCAAAGGTTGGTGAACCAGGTGTTAAATGGTGCTGAGGAGTATGCCGTGGTGTACCTGGATGACACTGCCATCTTTAGAACCAGATGGGAGGAACACCTATCCCACCTTAGGGAAGTGCTGGGCAGGATACAGATGGCCAGGCTCACTGTCAAAGCCGAGAAGTGCCAGGTGGCCATGGGAGAAGTGGCATACCTCGGGCATGTGGTAGGCCAGGGACAGCTCCGTCCTAACCAAATAAAAATAGAGGTAATCCAGGCATGGCCCAGACCAGAAACACAGAAGCAGGTCAGGAGTTTTCTCGGGACAGCAGGGTACTATAGAAAATTTGTACCCAATTACAGTGCCCTGGCTGCTACCCTATCTGACCTGACAAAGAAAAGGATGCCCAAGAAAATTACCTGGGGCCCAGCCTGTGTGGAAGCCTTTTCCAAACTAAAGGAGGCACTGTGCTGTGCTCCTGTTTTGGCAAGTCCTGACTATAGCAAACCTTTTATAGTTCAGACTGATGCCTCAGACATGGGTATTGGGGCAGTACTGAGTCAGACATCCAGCCAAGGGAGGGATCACCCAATAGCCTACCTGAGTGAAATGTTACTTCCCAGGGAGCAGTCATACTTCACAGTGGAAAAGGAGTGTCTTGTCATAGTGTGGGCCCTAAAGAAATTGGAACCATACTTGTATGGGCAGCATTTTGTGGTGCAGACTGACCACATCCCCCTGGTTTGGCTGACGCAGATGGGGAAAAACAATGGCCGATTGCTAAGATGGAGTCTTGCTTTGCAAGGATATGACATGACCATTCTACATAGGGCTGGAGCAACCAATCAGAACTCAGATGGGCTGTCACGTGTGTATGAGGAGAGAACTGATTTGGGAAGCTCATCCAATGCAGGGAATAGACCCCCCAAATTCAGTCTAGGTGGGGAGGATTGTGGCACGTGGACAGCTGGTTCTGATTTTAATATATTTTTTCTGCAATATAAAATATGTAAGGGAGTGTCTGTCAAGAGAAAATGCTGTCTTGCTGAAATTGACACATCGAAACTCCCAGGGATAAGTTCAAAGGACAGGAGGTAGCTTAAACTGCAGATATCTGAAATGCAGTTACTTTGTTAAGTTTTCTTTGAAGCACAGGAAATAAAGTATCAATTCATGACGTCCTCAGGAAATCCTTTAATTTGCACTAGGTGTCATAAAGGAAGGAGAATATGCATGTGTTGGGGTGTCTCCAAAGATAGCCAGTAATTACATCAAAGAGTCTTTGATGTCTGTGTGAAACAGATCACAGACTGGTTCAAGAAGTCCAATATGCATGTGTTGGGGCTGTCATCTAAGGAAGCCAGAAGTACACCAAAGAGGCTTTGATGTCTGTGTGATGCAGATCACAGACCGGTTTTGGCAAGTCACATGAAAAGAGGAGATTAATTTATGACACTTATTATTTTTTTAAATATCTTAGTAGGACATCCTGTGGTATAAAATATACATTTTAATACACCAAGGTGGAGTTAGGTGACCTCAGAGAGAAGGCCGGCTCAAGACTGCTTTTAAATATACTGAGCAGACCTTACACAGAGACATTCATTTACTGACTGAGAAAAGAGGAACATCGAAGCACTGAAAGATTAAGAAAGTAAGAATACAATTAGCTAAGACCAGTCTGAGTGTATGGATTGTAGGAATTTGTACTTTTAAACCTGTTTTGTTTTTAAGGCTGTACTTGTTGGGATATCTTGTTCTGTATTTACTGTTTTCCTATTTTTTACCTATTTTAAAGTAAAGATATATATTTTAAAAACAGAAACTACCTGGTGTGCCTTGAAAATTCTTTTTATATAAGTGAAGCTTAGATGGTTATAGTTGACACTGTGCATGAGTTTATTGTGGTACCAAACTGGGAAACAGATAAGAGTTCTCTAGGTCTTGCATAGAGTTCTAAGGGTTCATTTTGTAATACCTGGTTAGGTGACCGTAGGCAAAGATATCTGTCCCCCCGAAGACAGAATTATCTGAGCCTGACAATTGGGTATGCTAACAAGAGGTTATCAATTTGAATCCCTTCAGAACTTGGGACTAAGGTGACTCAAACCCACAAAACAGACAAGAAGGTTACCTTGTTCTGTTAACTGTTCACAATTTTACACTCAGAGGTTGGCACTTTGGGAGTGGAAGGCTGACCAGATGAGTGGGTTTGTGACACACCCTAGCGATGGAGATGGGAATGGGAGAAAAATGGAGGAAAAACACCCAACGCTGCAGGTGATGACTGACATTCTGCAGGCTCTGCACCTGGCAACCGAGTATCACCACAGCCCTGTGGTAGAGGATGTATGCCAAGGTAAGTCCTGGATATGGTAGGGTGATGGGGTTGGGGGGTCAGTCTGAAGGTGGCAGCCAGGGGAGACCGGAGGATAAACTGTGTATTGAAAAAGAAGCTCTCTGCCTTAGAGGCATGCACACTGAGAAAAGAATGGGTAGGGGAGGAGGCACACAGTGTGGCCACAACTTCCAAACAGGAAGTTTCCATCCTGATACACAAAGTGCTGGAGTGGGGGTGGAGGCAGGTTAATCAGACAAGGAGGGCAGATGGGTGTTAATGAAGGTAATTCCCCTGTCAGGCCCCCTGGTACTGTCCAATGTTTATCAACCCAACTTTGAGGACCCTGCCTTCTTTCAGTCTTAGCCAGACCTTAGCAGAGTTTAACATCACTCAGGCTCCAGTGAAGGTGGGGGGAGATGAATTACTACATTAAATGCTATGGTATATAGGGGTGGGAGGTTCTGTGAATGCCATGCAGGGCAGTAAAAGCCATTGATGCCATGATGGCAGAACATGGCTTGACAGATACATGGAAGGCCCAACATCCTAACATCAGGGATTACACTTATTTCTCACCTACTCATTGCTCTGCATGCAGACGTGACATATGGGTGGTGAGTCACAAGGTTCTATTCCAAATAACTGAGGCCACTATACACCCAGTGGTAATCTCTGATCATGTCCCAACAGAGATTAAGGTGCTTTGAGGACTCACCCTACAAAAGTCCTCAGCATGGAGGCTGGACGCCCTTTTATTAGAGGAGCAGGACTTCAAATCATGGATCAATCACACTGGAAAGGTGATGGATAGGAAGCATTCAGGGTTACATTGAGGGACAGCATTATGGCATATGCTGCCTGCATAAGGAGGGCCAGGGAGGCAGAACAAATGCAGTTGGAAAATTATCTTTCAAGAGGCAGAGTATAAACTCAAGTCTTCCCCTCACCCCCCCCCAAGAGCTGAAAGCTAGAGTAAATGGCATTAGGACCAAACTAGACACCCTCATCACCAGGAAGGCTGAGCTAGCTCTCCACTGTCTACGCCACTTCTTTTGGGAAGGCAGAAGAATCCAGCAGGCTGTTAGTGTACAGACTAAAATGCAAACAAGCTAGTAAACTGATCACTGGCCTTAAAGATGCCTCGGGGTCACCAAATACGAACCCAAGGACATCAACTGCATTATGAAAACCTTTTACTCGGTGCTCTGTGCCTGTCCCACCCCTCCCAGTGTGTCCTCAGTGGTGGACTGCCTTTGTAAACTACCCATTCAGTCTCTCCCACCCAACCAGGCTGCTGAGCTGGAGAGCCCCATCACTGCACAGAAAGTGATGCAAGTCATGAAGCCTTTCAACTTGCACAGAGTCCCCGGGGGACATGGTTACCTGGCTGAATTTTACCATCTGCTCACTGAAGAGTGCACACCATTCCTCCACCAAGTCTTTCAATAATCCTTCACTTTGGCACCTCTCCCTTCATCCATTAGGGAAGCAGTAATAACGCTGCTCCCCAAGAAGGGGAAGGATCCAACCTCCCCAGGAACTTACTGCCTCATTGACACAGACATCAAGATTCTGGTGAAAGTGTTACCTGCCAGACTAGAAAAAGTCTTATCAGGACTCCTCCACCCTGCCCAGGTGGGAGTCAAGAAAGGTAGGCTGGGCTCTGACCACCTGAGGACTCTCGTTTCCCTAATACATGAAGTACAGTCAGATAACTCTCCTGCAGCAGCCTTGGCTGTTGACTTGGAGAAGGCCTTCAACTTGTTTGAATGGCAATACCTTCTTACCACTCTACAGGCAATTGGTTTCGGGCATGGCTTCCAGAAATGGGTCCAGCTCCTGTGCACATCACTCATGACATTTGTCCTCACCAGTAGCCTCTGCTCATTCCCCCTTCTCCTTGCAGAAGGGGACCAGACAGTCATGCCCTCTCTCCCCTACTGTATGTCCTGGTAAACCAGTCACCAGCCATAGCTCTGAGGGAGCACCCACACATTCAAGGTCTCAAGGTGCAGGACAAGGAAAACATCACCTTCTTATACATAGATAACCTACCGATTATGCTTGCCAGTGGTCTGGAGGCAGTCCCACATGTCACCTCAAAGTTAGTCAAGGTAAAACTGAAGCCCAGCCCCCCAAATACCATCTGTACCCCTGAAGCCTACAGGGGTGCAGCACTGTCATGGGCACCAGGTTGTGTTACCTACCTTGGAGTTAAGTTCCATAGGGATCTACCAAAAATGGTGGCAAGGAACCTGGAGCCCCTACTAAACTCTACCAAAACCAAGCTGCAAAGGCAGAAGGCACTACAATTATCCCTGACAGACAAAATCAATGGCATTAAAATGAGCATCACCCCTAGATTCTTCCACCTCCTAGCCCATCTTCTGCTTCAAATCCCTCCATTATGGTTCCATAAATCAACATGGTCCTGGGGACTTCTTTGGAAGGGTAAACCCCCCCAAGGTATAGCAGTGTCAAATTCAGGAGTCACTGGATCGAGGAGACTGGGACCCTCCCCTGATTTCAGGGATACCATGTGGCCTTCATCTCTGCCCAGACAACTTGCTGGTTCCAGATGGACCTAACCAAAGACCTCCCCTCTGGAGATGCATGGCAACAGACCTGACTGAAGGACACTCCTCCAGCACTACACTGTATTCCAGGAAGGTGTTCCAGTGCAATGCTTCCCACATTGTACTGATCTCTAGGGCATACTGAAAGAAACTGCACACGTGGAGAAGCATTGACCCCACCCCTGGGTATGAACTCCCCTGTGGAAAAAACACCAATATCTGGGTTGGGGGCTGGACACTATACTGACACCTATGGGAAAAACAAGACATCCACTCTGTCAAGGACCTATTCTCCTCAGGGCATGTACACTATTATTCATTTGATAAACTAGCCCAAAAATGTAAGCTCCCAAAGCAAGACTTCTGGAGGTATCTACAGCTTTGGGATGTGGTGCAAAAATGCAAATCTGGAGGCCGAAGTACACAAGACTTCTCCCTTGGCTCACCCTCTGCACAGGTGGACAAGGCTTAGGCATGGGAAAGCCAGCCTGATCTATGAAACCCTTCAGGACACCCAGCCAGACCCCTCCCACACAGCCAAAGTACAATGGCAAGAAGAGCTGGGCTCCTGGATAACTGATGAGCAGTGGAGACACTGCTGGGGCAGACTCCATAGAGCCTGCAGAGACAGCAGGAACAGGCTAATCCAAAACAAGACCCTACATAGGTGGTAACACACCCTTCAGGTGCTCGTAGGTCTCCTGAGCAATGACTCCTGCTGGAAGTGCCAAGCACCAGGAGCTACACGTATGCATATCCTTCACTCCCTTCCTGTACTGGAGGATACAAAGAAAATTCATACAGTCTCAGCATACAGTCATCCTGGAGTGGCAGGGCTGGCCTAACAGAACTGATTAGCAGCCCTCCATTGTAGAGAAAAATGAAATTATTATTATGGGCAATTATAATCTGGACTGGCTTATCGCTAACTTTAATTCCTTTAAATCACTCCTAAGCAACTGATTGCTGACCCAATCAGACTTTTCCCTCAAAGGGAGACATCTTCCAGTGCAAGAGTTGTACAAGGACAAGGAGGCACAGTATGAGATGGGGGGGGCAGAATAAGGGGAAATGTGAGGAAGTTGTTCACAGAAAGGGTGGTAGATGCTTGGAATGGCCTACTCCAGGAAGTGGTGGGTGCAAACACAGTGAGGGGATTCAAACATACATGGGATAGACATAAGGGAACCCTAGATGTGGGAAAGAGAGGCAAAAACCAATGCCCAAGTAAGGTCAGCAGTCGCTGATGCAGGCAGGGAATACGGGCAGACTGGGTGGGCCTAGCGGTCCTTATCTGCCATCAACTACTATGTTTCTAACCCCATCATCCTCTCACTGACTAGGTTATGTCAAACAGGAAGGACAGGATCATAACTGCTGGTACCCTTGCTGATGCCATTAGTGATCATGCCCCAGTTTATTGCTTTTGGAATGCCTGCCCTCCCTCCTGTTCCCCTAAGGCAGGGGTTCTCAAATGGTGAGGCCAGCCTCCCTGAGGTGGCCCCAACCCGTTCAAGGGGAGGCTCAAGCAAGTCTGAAAAAGTACTGTATTTAAATTTTGAGTTTGATGTATTTTGTGCAAAGAGATGAAGCAAACTGAAAGAGGATAATAGTATGGGAATGTTATGTATTTATTTACTAATAGGTGACCAAAGGAAGGTGAATGAGCCAAGGCTCATTTCAGGTGTACTCGAGGAAGGGTAGGGAGTGAATACATTTCAAAAGGTAACTGCAAAACAATCAAGAAATACACAATGAACAATAGTGCAAACAAATATGAACAATAAACTAATAACGGTTGGTGGTAACTGATCAGTTTGTAGACTGATGGCAGAACAGACCAAATATAAGGGTTGAGCATAGACATGCTAAGAGCAATAGCAGGAAGGAGCACAGTAATCCCAGAGAACTTGCTTGTGAGCAGGGAAGGAGGGGGAGAGGCAAAATATGTAGGAAGGTTATTTCATATAGAGAGTAAACAGAAAAAATAGTCTGACCCATGAAGGTACTACAACAAGGAGTAACAATGGTTCAAGAATGAAAAAAGCAGAGCAAGTAGACTGGCCTGTGGTGGTGGCGGTGGGGGGGGGGTTGCAATAAGCTGAATAATATTTATTTTGTTATTCACATAACATCTTTGAGCACAGGAGCTCTTTTTCAAAGGTTCCGCATCAGTATAAGACAAAGAACTGAAAGTACTCAAAGGGGTTTCAATTTATTCATGGTGTACTGCGCAAAGTACAATGTTGTTTTTCTTTGGGGAGGCTCAAAATCTATTCCATGAATTTGGGGAGGCTCACTGTGACAATGTCTAAGAACTACTGCCCTAAGGAGATAATCCTTCGGAATTTCACTGCACTTGACTCTGGTGCCTTTCTTGAATCCCTTAGCCTCACAGACTGGTTTCCACATTATTATTCCAGGGATGTGGATGAAGCTCTTACTTTACCTCCACCCTATGATCCCTCCAAGATAGACATATTCCTCTCATAAGGTGTAGGGTGAGGGGGTAAATCTACACAGTGGCTACAGAATGGCTATCTCTGTTTAAGGCTCAGGACAAATGTTGGCCTAAATTTATTTATTCTCTTATTTATTGAGTAATCGGAATTACAACCTTTGCGCTAAAAGCTCATTTACAAAGGATCGTCGTCATAAGGGGGGGGGAGAATACATGAGTTTGGGAGTCAATAGTAGCTAACTAGACATTGTCAAAAACAACATAATGTGATCAGTAGCAATTAATAACATTGGTAATAGCAACACAACATAGGTAACAAAGGCAAAAGCAACACATAACCAGAGCGTGGGTACAGGGTACGTGGGGATGAAGTACACACCGCAGAGCAGACAATAAAGTGCATTAGTCAAGTTAGGTACTATTTGGATAAAATCAGAGGTTGAAGCTATACAGGAGCTTGTAAGGAGGAACAGGAGATGTGGCTGAACATCATTCCTGATACCTAAATTGGTTACTACGCTACATCCAGGGGAGTGAGCATAGCCATGGTAAACAGTTGGGATAGTGGGAACTAATCAGGGGTAGGTAGCAGAAAGGGAATCAGAGGAGGGGAACGGAGGTTAGGCTCACAGGTAGGGAGGCTATGGTATAGGGAGCCGAGGGGTAACAGGGAGTAGGTGAGGGTAGTGGGGGGGTGCATGGTAGGTAGGCCGGTAGGGCAGGTGTAGAGCAGGGAGCTTCAGGTTAATTTGTAGAGTGCAAGATAGATCTTGGCAGGCCCTGGATTCAGGGTTCAGGTAACAGCCAGGTTAAGAGTGGCAGTAGCAGCGAACAGGTGGGAAGATAGCCTTTATTGCTCATGCTTACAAGGACAGTGGCATGCAGAGCTTGTGGGTTAAGAGTGGCAGTAACAGTGTACAGGGGGAAATAGACTTTCTTAGCTCAGACTTGAAAAGACCAAGGCGTGTAAGGCTTACGGCAGCGGGTGGTAGTTCATTTAACTAGGTGGGAGCCCTAACTGTGATGGCCTGCCTTCCCAATGCAGTCCTTCTGAACGGAACAGCTAATTCTTGCTTAGTAACACTTCTAGTGGCATGTTCAGCTGCAGCAGGATGGAATAAGGCTTGCAGGGAGGGAGATGCAAGTCCGAGTTGGGCCTTCTTTCCCAGAAGACAAGAATGAAGCTTCATGTGGTCCGCAAGTGAGAGTCATTCAATCATTATGTAAAGGTTGCATATATGCATTAGGCGATTGCCACCTAACACAAACCTACAGGCTTTATTTAGCTCGGTGTGCACTTTGAGCAGGCTTGTATCAGTGACAGCCCCATAGACAAAATTCCCGTAGTCCAGGATACATTTAGCAATGTTTCATCTTCAACAATGACATCTGCAACACCCCTTCTCACTGTAACAACCTGCTGTATGCAGACAATATGGTGCTCTAAAAAAGTTCCAAGTGTCTGAGTGACATCAGTGTTAGGCTAACTGCTGACTTTGACAAAGTTCAGAACTGGCTCATTCAAAATCGCCTTGTCCCAACCTCTAGTAATGCCCAGGCCTTGCCCTTTGGGGCCACCCATAAATTAAGGGCCTTCTTCACTGGTTTACACATATGCTACCTAGATGGCTCCCAGGTCTCTGTGGCTGACGCCATCTAATACTCGGGCATTACCCTTGATCCAGTCCCGGACTTCTCGCTGCATATCGCTAATGTATGCAAGTCTGTTAATGCCAAGCTTGAACTTGCCTATAGGGTTAGTTATGCCTCGACTCCTACACCAAGGGTCATAATCACCCAGGGAGTCCTGTTCCCTAGCTTCTCCTACGGGCTCACATCTTTCTTTAAAGGACAAGGAAACAAGTAATTTGGGGAGTGAATGGAATCTCAAATGCTCCTGTGTATTGGTAGAGTAAGGGATGCTTAGTTACTGTACCTTATAGTAGTGTTTAGTTGTGTTTTGCTGCTTTACAAAGTTTTTGGCAAAGTTGAAATATTCCCTGAAATGTAAACAAACAAGTGAGAGGTGCATCAGCTTCTTGAAATACAGTACACACATGTATAATGACCTACAGAGAGCAGATTTGTTTAGTTACATAAATCAGTTTCAGCACTGACTGCATTCAAGCTCTATATAAACAACCTAACTAAATGGAACTGGCCTAAAATAACACATGTAGATTTGCATTAGCCCCTCAACTTACCCACCACTGCAAGTTGTACTCCAGCCTCTGTTAGCTATCCCCCCTCCCCCTTCTTGGTGACTCTATACCATATGCTGTGCCACTGACATTGTCATCAGGCCATCCAAACCTACTAAACCGGTTGCTGTGTCAATACCCTCAGAACAACCCTTATGCCCCTTGCACAAATGATCTGTCTCTCCAGGCTCTTACCAAGTGCTCCCTTAAGATGGGTGAGCAGGTATTCACTTCATTCGCTCTGAGAGGCTGGAACTCCCTTCCTCCCCACTTTTGGGTTTGTCAGTCCCACCCCATATTCAAAAGCGAACTTTGTAACTTTCTAGGACCCACAGATGCATGCTCTTGTACCCGAATCTGTACTGGTGCTGGCTGCCTTGCAAAATCTAAATTTATTATTGTTCTTATTATCTTTGACCCTTGTGACTTTGTCTTGTTGGAGGTACTGCAACTCTACACTTTCTCTACAGTCTTTTGATTTTGTCAAACATTCTTACTGTCTTGCTATTCATATGTAATATTGTTACCCCAAAGCATTTTTGTATTTTTGTACTGTCTTCATAATCTCCTGGTTCATGCCACTTTTATTGTGTAGTGAACCTACTTGGTCAACAAAAAATAAATAAATATCTTATGAGGGTGTCCACACCTGCAACCCTTCCGGCAACAGGTCCAGTCAGTATGTGACAAGATCACAGGAGGTACCATCCAGGTCTCAGCTGAGGCCCTCCTACTGGGGTGTTATCAACTTCTACCCCTAGAACCATACCAATGGTGCAATGGCTCAACATAGTAGGGGTGGCAGCAAAACACCTCATCCTGTGCAGATGGAGAACCTAAGAAATCTCATCGGTGACCAAGTGGCTCTTCACTACTGGGGAACTGGTGACCTACAAACAGCTCTCAAACCTTGCTAATCACATGATACTGCCACTTCTCAGCACCATTTCTGAACTCCCTGTGACACTGTAGAATAAGTCCCTATCCCATTTGTTTTGGAGAAAGTGTTTAAATGCAAGGATCTGTCCTTTTCTGTCTTCTCTGTCTGGTTGTGCAACCAAATTTTCCTGTGAGACTTCGGACTTGATCAACCCTAACAGTCTTGCAATTCTTTGCCTCTCACCGTCTCTCAGTTTTCTCTTACTGTCTGTTTTTCCTCTCTTGCATATCAGCTATTATGAAAATATGTGCAAATCACTGTATGAAAATTAAACTGATATTGGGATCCCTTTTACTTGAAAAATATATAGTGTTACTGTGAAATATGTATATTTATAATTTGAGATGACCGTACAAAGCTAGAGGTTACTTGAGTGCAAATGTTTAAGCCTTTTGCAAAAGCTGTAGGGGCCTCAGGAAGGACCCTGTGCTCTAGCAGCTCTTGAAACTTACAAGGGCAGGATGTTTGCTAAGGATGGGGGTTGAAAAAGACTTATAAAAAAGTTAAGCTGCTACTGCAAGAGAAATTACAAGAAATATTTTATTTTGCCTCTGTACATAGTTATTATGAACAAGTTTATATATATATATTTTTGTTACTGCTACTATAAATAAAGTTTTGGTGAATTCTACAACTGCTCCTGGTTTTTTCTTATGCTTCCTGACCTGTGCCTCGATGACAGATGGTGTAAGAAATGGGTTTTAAGCAGTGCATAACCTAAGACAGGAGATTTGTGTGTGGGCATTAGACCTAATACCAGGGAAGCACAGAGGAAGATATGGATTCTGCAGCAGTAAGTCCAGGAGTGGTTACCAGGAGAATGGCAGCTAAACTAGCAGTGACAGAAGTCCAAGCTGAGACTATACAGCCAGCACAAGTTACGGAAAAAGGACAGAACCTGAACGCCTGGTGGACTTTTTCAAATGGTGGGCTATACAACAAAAAGAGACTGAGAAGCAGAGAGAGAAAAAGAGATTCAGCGTTTAGAAGCGCAGAGGAGAGAAGTGATTCAGCAACAGTAGTAGCAGATGAGAGAAGAGTTGCAGTGACAGGAGCACCAATGGCTGGATGCTTTGCAAGCTATCAAACACAAAGGATCTGGCACAGATCCAGACGAGCACCAAAATGTAAGCAACTTAAAAGCCATTAAACTTACTAAGTTGTGTCCCTCAGATAATACTGAGGCATACCTGACAACCTTTGAAAGAGTTACCACAGCCTGCCAGTGGCCAAAGCAGCAATGGACAATCAGACTGGTACCCTACCTGATGCAAAGCCCAACTTGCCTACAGCAGTATGGACACTGTACAGTCAGAAAATTATAACCTGGTGAAAAACAAAATCCTGAAAAGGTACGACATCTCCAGAGAGACCTACAGGCAGAGATTTCGATCTCTGAAATATAACTCAGTCGACGATCCTCGAGAAGCCTTCAGCCAACTCAGAGAACTCCTGATAAAATGGATCCAACCCGAGAGCAAAACAGTCCCACCAATAATCGACACCTTTGCCGTGGGGCAACTCATCACCATCTTGCCTACAGATGTGCAGCTGTGGGTAAAGGAACACTGACCAGAGAATGGGGAAAAGGCTGTTTCTTTGGCTGAGGACTACCAAATGGCCAGACAGATGCCACAGCAGGGAGGTAACAGCCAAGCACCGGTAAGACACTCTTTTTCCCATTTAAATTCCAAGCCTTATAAGAACTCTGGTGGGGGTAACAAATCTGGGCCCAAAGACATTATCTGCTATAACTGCAATAAGTCAGGCCATTTTGCAAGAAACTGCCATAGTAAGGAGTGTGGCACTGGAGCAGATTTGTCCTTGGCAAATTGGGGCAAGTACTTAGCAGATGTGAAGGTGGGGGATAAGACTGTGAAGGGATTCATTGATTCGAGAAGCAGACAGACCCTAGTGCATGTTAAAGTGCTGGGAAAATGCTGTGTAAAGGGACCAGGTACTGGTGTCATCTGCATCCACAGGGACACTTGATATTATCCCACCGCCCAAATGACTCTGACCATTATGGGTGTGTCACACCAAATGAAAGTGGGGTAGTGTCTAAGTTACCTGTACCTGTGATTATTGGAAATGACTTTCCAGGATTTACTGAGTTGATCAAAGAGTGAGTAAATCCTGATGTTTCAGCAGTTGTGGTGACAAGAGCTCCGGCAAAGAAAATTTCAGATGGTGAGGACACTTTTCTTTTCAAAGATTATGATTCAGACTTGTTTGAGCACAGCTCCAAGATCTTGAAATCCAGGAAAGAATAATGAAGTCTAAAGAAACTGTAGCAGCAAATGACTGATGGACATAAAGGGTTAAAATGTGAAAATGCTGAAACTAAATTGATAACTGATTGTGATTTTCTTTCAGAACTAGCTAACAATGTTTCTCTCCAAGGTTATTTTAAGCAGCTGGGGGTAAAACCAAAACAGGGTGGATCAGTGTTTAAAAAATGTAATGTGTTACTGTACAGAGTTTGGGTTAAACCTCAGACGCAGGAACAGACTTAACAATTGGTTATACCACAGAAGTACAGAACAGAGTTATTACAGATAGCATATGATAGTCCTATGGCTGGGCATGCAGGGAGGGATCACACCCTTGCCAGATTGCTGTATAGATTTTACTGGCCCAAAATTTATGAAGATGTTGCTACCTATTGTAATTCCTGTGCTGAGTGTCAGAAAGTAGCCCCAGTCACTAGATAAGACAAGGTGCCCCGGTGCCCCTACCCTTGATAGATGTGCCTTTTGAGAGAAATGCAATGAATGTGGTTGGTCCTTTAGACAAAAGTAAAAAAAGGTAATAGATTTATCCTGGTAGTATGTGACTATGCTACTCAATACCCAGAAGCAGTTCCAATGCATACTGTTACAGCTCCAAAAGTGGCAGCAGAGCTTGCCAAAATTTTCAGCAGAGTGGGCATACCTAAAGAAATTATTACTGATCAGGGTAGTAATTTTGGTGCTGCACTGCTTAAGGAGCTGTACAGACTGCTAGGTATCACTGCCATAAGAACCTTCCCCTATCACCCTCAGACAGACGGTCTTGTTGAGTGTTTTAACCAAAACCTAAAATGCATGTTAAAAAGGGTTGTAAAAGGTGAAGGGAAAGACTGGGACCAATACCTGCCTTACCTACTTTTTGCTTACAGAAAAGTGCCATAGGCATCAACAGGGTTTTCACCATTTGAAATGCCATATGGTAGGCAGCCAAGAGGGCCACTGGATATGATAAAAGAAACATGGGAAGATAACCCCACTCAGAGACATACTGTGTCTTCTTATATGTGTGCCCAAAGAAAAAAGCTGGCAAAATATGTTGAAATTGCCCATCGTAATCAGGAAGAGGCACAAAACCAGCAGAAGGCATATTATGACCATGGGGCAAAAGAAAAAGTTTTCGAGCCAGGTGAAAAGGTTTTGCTACTGTTACCCACAACAGAAAACAAGCTGCTAATGAAGTGGCAAGGGCCTTATCAAGTTCTTACACGTACTGGCTCCGTTAACTACAAGACTGAGACCCCTGACACAAAAAAATCCTACTAAGATATACCATGATAACCTCCTCGAGTTGACAAAATGCCAAAAGCTGCTTTGCTGGTTTTACCAGAAACTGATAAAGAAGATACTGATGTAGCTTATGATAGACTGGAACAAACCGTAAATGCTGATGCTGTAAAGGTGAATGTTTCCTTAACCTCAGCACAAAACTGCAGACATTCGTAATGTGCTGAAAACATTTAACAGTACTTTTACCATGGTACCAGGCCGAGCAAAAGGGGTTGAGCACGTAATAGTGACAAAGAATGCTCGCCCTATTAGACAAAAGTCATAGAGGTTACCAGAGCGGTTAAGAGCTGACGTGGTTAAGGAAATACAAAAAATTAAATAATTGGGTATCATAGAGGAGTCGAGGAGTGCCTGGTCATCTCCCACGGTAATTGTAAACAAAAAAGAAGGGGGTGTTAAAATGTGCCTTGATTTCAGGAAACTTAATCAAGTGTCAGAATTTGACAGTTATCCTATGCCCAGGTTAGATGATTTGGTGGACAGACTGGGGAGTGCAAAGTATATCAGTACCTTCAGTCTTACCAAGGGTTACTGTCAAATACCTTTTAGCTAAAGAATCCAGAGATAAAACTGCATTTGCCACCCCTATAGGATACTATCAGCTCACCACCATGTCATTTGATTTACTAGGTACGCCAGCTATATTCCAGTGGTAGATAGATGTAATTTGATCCCCTCACACTGGTTATTGTGCAGCGTACCTGGATGATGTCATGGTGTACAGTCCAGACTGGAAAAGCCACCTGGAACACCTACGAGCAGTTATCCAAGCCATTAGAAATGCAGGTCTGATGATTAATCCTACCAAATGTGCATTGGGCATGCAGGAAACCAGATATTTGGGCTATGTGTTGGGAAATGGAGAAGTTATACGAGAGATTTCTAAAATAGAAGCTGTAGCTAACAGCCCTGTACCTAAAACAAAGAAACATGTCAGGTCATTTTTAGGGCTGGCTGGTTATTATCAGAGATTTGTTCCCAACTTTGCTGAATTAGCTACTTCTCCCACTAAACTCACGAAAAAACGGTACTCAAATAATGTGAAATGGACCCCAGAGTGTGATGAAGCTTTTCAAGCCATAAAGGCTGCATTATATTCTGCCCCATTTTAAGAAGCCTAGACTTTGAGAAACCATTTCTGTTGCAAACAGATGCATCCAAGGTAGGCTTAGGTGCAGTCCTCAGTCAAAATATAGATGGGACAGAACATCCTATTTTGTACATAAGTAGGAAATTGCATGACAGGGAGAAAAGGTGCTCCACTATTGAAAATGAGTTTTTAGCAACAAAGTGGTCCATGGAGTCCCTCAAAATTTATTTACTAGGAACTGATTTTGTTCTTGTAACAGATCACAATCACAAGTTGGCTTAACCAGATAAAAATTCCAGAATCACAAGGTTGTACTTGGCAATGCAGCCATTTAAATTCACTGTGATACACAAATCTGGTAAACAGAATAGTAATGCTGATTTTCTTTCAAGATACAGATCAGGAATTGAGGGTTCTGAAGGTTGAAAACAAATGCATGTGTTTAAAGTGTACTGTCTGTTGTACTGTTATAAAAAAAAATGATGCACATGCGCTTAATTGCTGAAAGCAGCAAATGTTATTAGAGAAGAGAAAGTTTTGGAAACCTGTTTAATAAAACAGGTTCCCTCTTAAGGAGTGGGTATATGTGACAAGGTAGGATAGGACCCTGTCCCATTTGTTTTGAAGAAAGTGTTTAAATGCAAGGATCTATCCTTTTCTATCTTCTTTGTCTGGTTGTGCAACCAAATTTTCCTGTGAGACTTCGGACTTGATCAACCCAAACAGTCTTTCAATTCTTTGCCTCTCACTGTCTCTCAGTTTTTTCTTGCTGTCTGTTTTTCCTCTCTTGCATATCAGCTAATGTAAAAATATGTGCAAATCATTGCATGAAACTGAAACTGATATTGGGATCCCCTTTGTCTGAAAAATATATAGTATTACTGTTGAAATATGTATATTTATAATTTGAGATGACTGTAAAAAGCTAGAGGTTACTTGAGTGCAAATGTTTAAGCCTTTTGCAAAAGCTGTAGGGGCCTCAGGAAGGACGCTGTGTTCTAGCAGCTCTTGAAACTTACAAGGACAGGATGTTTGCTAAAGGATGGGGGTTGAAAAAGACTTATAAAAAAGCTAAGCTGCTACTGCAAGAGAGAGAGATTACAAGAAATATTTTATTTTGCCTCTGTACAGTTTTTTTTAAACTTCAAGTTTATTCATCAATGAACGTTAAAGATGCTTTTTCATACAACAGTCCTATATTATACAAAAATAGAACAAGTTACATTCCATTCTTCCACTTTTACATCAGTCCATTAATACCTTATTATTCCAGGTTATTCAGAGCATGTAGTCATTCAGTCCATGCATAAACACTGTTTTTATGTAAATTTATCAGTGACATTAGGAAGGAATTAATTCCATCTAAGAAGCCTGGACTTCTTACCATCTGTCTTCCCCTTTTTTGTATATATAGAAAGTATCTTTATGAAGAATAATTTCAGTTGAGTTAACATAACATGTTTTACAACTAACCTGTGAAGGAGTAAAACTAGGCTATTGTGCCCTTAATTGTTCCCCATGTTTATACCTCTGTACATAGTTATTATGAGCAAGTTTATATACTGTATTATTTTTTTATGTTACTGCTACTATAAATACATTTTTGGTGAATTCCACAACTGCTCCTGGTTTTTCCCTATGCTTCTGACCTGTGCCTCAACTACACTCCCCCTTTTGAGAGTGTGCAGCTGACAAAACCCCAAACATAGGCCCCCCACAAAAAAACTGATTTTCAGGTGGCATGACATCCTTTGCACTCTCCTGTTTCACTCAGCATTAAGTAGTAGCAGGTTTTATTTTCTCTAGTTCCAGTTTTGAGTTCATCAATTGCATGTGTGTCAGTTCCAGAGGCTTAGTCAGGTAGGACCCCTGGACATAATGGCTTCCAGTAGGATTTCCCTCACCCGTTGCTGGCAGTATATTGTCACAGTATGATATTAGAAAAATAAACTGTATAACAACCCCCCACCCCCACACACACACATCTGATGGACTATGACAGATTTTGAATTTCAGTAGTACACCCTTTGGGGCCTCAGTACACCCTCCATTACAGTTACTGTATGTACCGAGGTTTTACTGTGTTGCCTAACTGATCTATTTACAGTCTGTCATCAATGCTATATACACTGACTTCTGGCCCAATGCAATCTGTAATGTGCATTTGTCTGTACAGTTCTGCTCTTAGTAAAAATGATTAACCACAAAATGATGTTTCCACTTCGGATACTGTGCATAATGATAGCACAAGTTTAATTGTGTCATGGCTGCCTTCTTCACATGCTTAGTCACATATACTGGTGGAAACAATATTTAAATATGTCTCATGGCCGATTTCTTTTTCTCTGTTGTGTAGGGTGTGGTGCCTTTTATCCATCATTTCTTGTGGGGGCACTAACAATTTGTGCTGGTACATCTGGTAAACTTGGAAGGTACAGTTTGGAGAACTGAGGTTGGGAAAGGCTGTTGGGAGGGGGAGATTTATAGGGGTGCTTGCATAGGCCTGTGTGGTTTCCCTGACTGATGAAGCCCCAACCAGAAACCACTGGCATAGCTAGAAGGTATATGTGTATGGCTTTACAAAGATGTGCAACTCCTTCCTGTGTTGCTAATTTTCTCCTTTAACAAACAAAAACGGAATATCTTCATGCTGAAGGCTGCCTACCACGGAGGTAAATCCCTTTCTGTTCAGTATGTACATGTGTAATTTAGAGGCTTTAGGGAGCTCAAGTGAGAGGTGCATCAGCTTCTTGAAATACAGTACGCAAATGTATAATGACTAGAGAGCAGTTTGGTTTTTTATTACATAAATCAGTTTCAGCACTGACTGGATTTAAATGCCATATAAATAGGTTACTCATCGGTAACTGTAGTTCTAGTAGTGGTATATAGTTCACATCCACACACTGGCAGTTCCACTGGAAGTGCTGATTCACTGGAATGTCTTTAAGCTATGCTACTCCTACCACCCGGACAGTATATCCTTCGGTTCAGCCCCATGATGTCAGATCTTGTACGCTGGAAGCAGGGATCCATGTGCCACTTGCCAGGGGAGACCTGGTGGGTAGTGTTGATGTCAACTATAGCTCACTCCTGGAACTATGGTAAGAGGTAAGTAACCTATTTTTCTAGGGACATGGATACTTCAAGACTTCTGAGGTCCCACAACCATAGAACTCTCTCTGTTCCATGGAGATCCACCGTTATTGGGCAGGCCTCCTCCTCCTACCATCTCCCTCAACTGTGGAATTCTCTTCCTGCTCAGATCTGATCATAGGCGCCGGGTTGTATGAGCCCTAGCAATATTCTGTGACCTGGGCAGAGCCCCACCAATATTTTTCATACCATTTTTTTTTTTTACAGTGGTTTCTCACCATTCTATAATGGGGCATGTGACCTGGGCATGTGCCCGACAGTGTCCCGTCCTGTCTGTGTGACTGTGGCTCCCAGGCCCCCCCTCGTTCCTCCTCGACCTCTTTGATTGGTGGGCTGGTGGTGTTTGCCTGACTGGCATTATTTTAAATTGGCACCTTTGGCATGGGCCATCCAGAGTCCAACCCGCCCTCCGCAGCTATTCCTCTCCTCATCCTCATCAAATCATTGTTGGTTTGGTGGCAAAAGTCACACAGTGACATTGTGATTGGGTAAGGGGAGGGCTTATATTGAGACACACAATGATGGGTCATCAAGGAGATAGTGACTGTGTCAGGGACGGTTTCATGGGGGGGGGGAGAAGGAGAAAAAGAATGATCTGCTAGAGATCCAGCCAAGGAAGGAAGAAAGAAACTAAGCCAAGTGAAGAAGAAGCCTGGGAGGGAAGCAAAGAACATGGGGAGCCGAGGAAGAAGAAAGCAGTAGTGCCATCAGACAGCCACCCACCCAAGACCAGCCAACACAAGCAGCCAGCGCAGTTGGAGTCAGCAATGAGGAGAGGGTAGTGGGACTCTGGACCAGGCGGCGGTCACCAGTGGTGAAGACTCAGGCCAGTGGGCGGTGGCACAATAGAGCAAAGTAGAGAGATGCGGACCGTGTGGCAAAGCCTGCAGAGGTGGTCATCAGTTGCAGCAAGAGGAGGAGCAGGAAGGATCGCGGCCAGGCCCAGGCCTCGTGGGAAAGTGCGCTCTTAGTCTGCAGCAGGTCTGGGGTCATATCACAGCATGCCGGGTTATGGTTCTTGTCAGTTCAACAGCAGAACAGAAGAAGAGCAGGAGCAGAGCAGCTCTGAGCATGCAGCCTGGCAGCAACAGCCAGCAGTAGTGAGCCACCGACAGCCAGCAGCATCAGAGAGAGTAGTCACAAGCAGCAGGCTAGCAGCACCAGCCTGGATGGTAACGTTCACCCTCCGCCACCAGGGCAAGGCAAGGCCCCAAGAGATCCATCCCATTCCCAGCACTGCCTTAACAGCCAGAGTCTCACTAAGTCCAGAAGTTCCAGGTCCAGCACTAACCAGGTAAGGTGTGGTGGGGATGGGATGCTGACTGTCTGATGCATGGGGGAAGCTTCAAGCAAGCAACTAGCCAGCAGCCACTGCAGAACAGAAGCCTTAGCCTTCCTTTCCCTTGCCAACTTAGTCAAGGTCGACTGCTGGAGTGAAGAAAATGGGGTCGATGGTCTGGCAGGCTTCAAAGGGAAAGGGCGGGAATGGAATGGAAAGTGGTATGACTGTATTGTGGAAGCTGGAAAGTACACAATAGTGTAACAGCTCATCGGAGAAGGATTGTATGGATCTGTATGGGCAAAGGAATTAAAGAGACAAGGGAAAGAGTCAAGGTCTGCAGGCAGCCAGCAGGTAAGTTTTGATTCCAAGGTGGAATTATGCTTCTTGCCCTCTTCCTGTCCAGTTTCAGGGACATTTGCATATTTAGACTGTGTGGGCAGCTGGCACGGACGGGTGCAAGCAAGCACAGTCCCACCATGGAAGCCTTTGGTGATGAGTTTATCCTTAGCATGCTGCATCACCTTGCTTTGTCCAGTCTCTTCCACTGGCCACACCCCATGAGTCATGTTTGTGTTGTAATAATTATTTTGGTGATGGTGAACTTACCTTAATGTGCTGCTGCATGGGTTTTACTTTGAGTGTCTTCTATGTGGCCATGGCCATGTCCAAAAAAATATATATTTAGAAGTATCTCTCTGACTCTCCATGTCTGTAACCTACTGGTAATGGCATATGCAGTGAAATGATGCAGTACCTGACTCCATGTTTGCCACAGACACTCTCTCCTGACCTTGGCCTCTGCTAATCACATAGGGTAGCCAGGCAGGGGATGCACCGTGCTCAGAAATTATGTGTGATGGTGACATGATGTGGGGGATCCCGGGGTGTTGGGTAGGGGGGGCTTCTTTCATCTCTCTACTAGCCTACAGATTACAAAACCTAGTGTTTTCTTCTGTGTTTTGAAATGTTTTCACTGGTAACTGGTTAATGGGCTGCCCATTCTCCAGCCAAAGCAAAGCAACAGAACTATCAGCTACTTTGAAGTGTTGGGGGGACGGCAGAACCTAGTGGGGAGGAAATGATTGTGGTCCATATGGCTAAACGAGGGACATCCCTGACCTGCAGCATTACCCTTATCTGCTGTGTAAGTGTTTCAGCAGGTCTTGTGCATTGTGTTATTATAAGAGCATGTCTGGTGAAATGCCACCGTGTAAGTTTGGATGCCGGGACACTGCTGGGCCACACAGTTTTTCATGATCCTGAAGGATATATCACAGGATGGGTAATTACAGGGGAGCAGTAAATTACAGTGTCTGGAGTGATTTTCTAGACTAACTTTTTGTCCTCACACATGCACATGCTTTTAAAGCTCTTAAATTGGGACTTGCCTGATTGATGTGGGGTTTGGGGGTGAGGAAAGAGAAAGCCTGGGTAATCACCTTCTCTCTGATCCTGGTTGTGCATGTGGTGTGAGGATGTTAAACTGAGTCCCCTGTGGTGATGAGCACTACCCTCCAGGGTTGGACTGAGGTGGTGGGGGGATGGAAAGTTGACACAGGGACCCACGGTCCCACCCACCCTGGATTTCTTGAAAATTAAGAGGGGAGGTCCTAGGGTGACTGACTACCAGCCCAGCACTAGCACATGATGTGCCCAGACATGTTCTACCAGACCCTTGGGGTGGGGTGCCATGGGCCCATGGCTGGGAAGGGGGGGAATACTAACCACCACTGAGGGACGGGTAGGGGTGGGCACATATAACGGCATAAAGAAGGTACAAGAGGGTACCATATTTCAGAGAAAAACATGTTCCAGAACAAAAGATTGTGATGAGGCATACATAGTCTTTTACAGTAGGGTCCACTCAGTCAATACAGAAGACTTTGCCCCTACTGAATTGTTTTCTTTTTTTTTTTCTCATTGCCGGTCTGCCAATCTCTTCCTAGGTTTGCTCTCACTGCCATGGCTGTTTTTTTCAAGAAGAGCGGAGGTTTGTGTGCCATGTCTGCCTGAAAGTGTTCAGTACTGGTGTGCTGCAGTAGCTATGGCTACGGTCTAGTGCAGCATAACAAAACAGTACCTGACATAGCTAGGTACTGTGGCACAACATTCAACAGATACATTTCCACCTCGAGCAAGATTCTACCCGACAGTTTATAGTGAATTTCCTTCTGTAGGTGACTAGACTGTCTTTGAATTGGGTACTGTGCTCCTTTCCATAAACGGTGTATGCCTTAACAATTTTAAAGAGCAGCTGACGGCTTCAGGAGAACTTGAACAAAACAAATTTAGACAAATAGACACAGGTGCAGGCAGCTTATATTTCACATTAGGGGCCCAATTGCAGAAGGGGTTAAGCATGTCGCAAGATGACTTGCGTCAAACCCTATGGCGCAAATCCCATCTTACGACATGCATTATGCCCAGCGCAATTACAAGAGGCAGCCTGTGACATTGCGCAGGCCGCCTGCACCAAATGTGGGTACACCACCCACTATGCCCGCAACCCCCTGCAACATGGCGCAAGGGGGATTCCGGCAACGATTACATCAGTATTCCAAGAGGGCAGCTGGCAGAATTGCAAATCGTGATTCCACGCGTGGGACCTGATGGACCATGGTGTAAGTACAGTTAGATCAGCTATGAGCTGGTCTATCCGTACCTATGTCCACCAGGAACGTAACAGCGAGCCAGCCACCCCTCCAGCCGACCCCCCCATGGTCCCCCATGGGTGCCCACCACACTCCTTGTGACAGGGCTGCCCACTGTGGGTCACTGGCACCCCCTTGCCCCCAACCCCGTGCAGTGCCCCCATGGGGCAGTTCTTGTCCCCCCACATGCCAGGTGCCCTAGGATGGTCTGTGGCCCCCAGCCCCATGGGCCAGTGCCATGGTGTTGGGATGTGGGGCTCTGGAGGGGGGGCCATGCCTTGCACCGATTGTGCCATGCGGGCAGCGACTTGTGGCACCTGTGTTGGGTGTGCCCTTCTCGTGGTGCAGCCCTGCGGCTGCCGCCAGTCGCAGGGCATAAGTGCTGGGGGACCTGCCTGTTCTGAAATAGGGTGCAGGGTCCCCGGCATAGCGGCACATGTCGCAACTCGCATACATCTTGGAATTGGGCGCTAGTTCTTTTATTTCTTCTCCACATTATTTTTAACTGAGTCCATCTGCATGAAAACAGGATATTTGCTCCTGAAGAGTTCATGTATTCCTGTTGCTTTCTCCCTACTCAAAATCATCATGCACTGCCTGTGACATTATGGTTACTCCCATGACAGATTATGATGTCATAACAGAGGCTTATGATTTCAAGTAGGAAATAAGCTATAGAGGCAAATCAACTCTAAGGAATAAATATCATGTATTTCCACAGTAATAATGTGGAGGAGAAATCTATAGAATGTGTACTGAATGCAAGCTGAATTTCACCTAAATATTATGTATTTTAAAGTTTTCCTTGCTACATCAGCAGGTCTTTAAAATTATTTTGGTTCACAGTACTGCAATGTTACAGAACACAGCTTTTGGGGGGGGACTGTGTACATTTTTATTTATTATTTTTTTTATTTTATGTTGTACAGTTTATATAGTACATCCCAAGTGGTTGTTAGCAGGGGTTGGGGAATGCTACTGGGACTTTATCTGGCGGGTGAAGTGATTGTGCAGGCTGGTGGCGGAGTGGGGAGTGGGGAAGAAGGATGTTAAAGGGTATAAGTGATTCTCCCCAGTCCCCGCCTCCTGAAGCCTGACTATCCGATTAGGCTTTTTGTATGAAAAAACGTTCAAGTGCTTGCACTTATTGACAGTTCCCCTCATAAACTCTGTTGCTAGGCTACTTGGTGGATGCAGTGCGGTGCCCTCTAATGTTACTGTGTGGCACCGCACTGCTCGTTCATGAAGCATGTGAGAGAGTAGTGCGTGCATCAATGCACACCAACACGAGATGGAACCGTGCAGCAGTGCCTAGTATGCTGCCAGCTGGTGAAGTTTATGAGGATGACCATCACTGTGAGTAAGTGTGTGGGCACAATGGGTTTTTTTTGTTTGTTTTCGAGAAGTCTACTTGGGTGGTCAGGCTTCGGGGGGGGTGGGGAGTGTCGGCTAACTAATTCTCTTAAATTTGTGAACTGAATATGTTGACGTGACATCCCTACTTAGTCTCATTTTTTTTTTTTCAAGCTCAATTTTTTCCTTCCCTACTGGAGCCCCTACCGAACTCTCTCCGGCGACCACCCAGTCCAGGACTCTACCTCCTGGCATGACACCGACTTACCGCCTCTCTCCACCCCCCCGGCACTAGGAATCCCCTGGGTCTACCCTCTGGGGAAGGGCTGCCCCCGCCCAGGGCACTCTTTTTCACAGGGTTGAAACTGGGAGGAGGCGGGGTAAGGAGACAGTCGTGCCCGACTATTGGGAATGTGGTCCTTGGGTGGGAGGCACCTTCGCCTATCGGAGGGAGGTATTTTCTTAGTTATTAAAGCCCCTGTGGAGCCTGGCTGCCAAGACAACGCATGCTGTGGCTCCACCCCCTGGCATAAGCCACGACTTTCTTTCGGCTACCCCCAGCCTCCACCAGAGGTTGCTTGTTGAGCGGTTGTTACCCCAGCCCTCCCCGGGGAAGAGAGAGCAGTCCTCCAGACACTCCATCTCTTTTCCTCCCCCACTGACCCCCTGCTGCTTGGGTCCGTTCCTGAACCTGGGCCACTGGTGTGACGCAAGGTGTGGTGTCCAGTGCCTCAACCCTCTGCGCCACCGGGCCCGACCCCCTACTTAGTCTCTTGGTTGCATAGTGTGTGTCTCTCCAGATTTATGGTCTTCTAACTTGTGACAGCTTGACTAATTATTAATGTTCAGTCAAAGGCAAGTGGCTTGTATCACATTATAAAACCTAAATTCATTTATAAGTTGTAAACTGAAAATGCATTTAATGGAATTGTGAAACAGAGGATGTGTAGTTTTTTGAGGAAAAGTATGATGTATTTGGAAACAAAAGGCCTGTTACCAATACTCTTACTGTGTCATTATGTTTGCTGGCAAAGAAATCATCATATGGCCTTTCAGCAACAATGTATTTCACACATCCTATGATCATGCTTAGTATATTTGTGGTTTTCTCAGACCTTTTGCAGGTCATGTAGTAATTAATGACGCACGTCATTAAAGATGGCCTCCACTGACCACAAGCAATTATTAAAGATTTCTGGCCGCTGAGGTTACCTGTGAAATGTATATGCTACATTCATACTGTGGATGTATTAGGATGGCATTGCCAGATGTTTCTGATGGTAAACACACTTGACTTTGCAACTGAAGCAGTTGATGGAGGGAGTGTGCCTGAGTCAGGGTGGGCCACCCCCCCTTCCACGCACATCACACAGTACTCCCTTTCTGGTGTACAGTTGATCCCTTCCCCTCCAAGCCTGCTCCAGTACAGTAGGGAATGAGTTGCCATTGTGTAGTGGTGCATCCAACCCTCCCTGCTGTGATCCCAACCCCTTATAAAGAGGACCTTGTGCCTCTGATACCACCACCCCAAGTGTGAATGGTTCCCTAATCTCTTCCCTGGTGTACTGTGTTCCCTCACCCACCTGCACCCAGGCCATGACCTAGGTCATTGCCAAAACAACGAAGAAAGACCAGAAGATGGTAAGACACCACACTGTAGTACAATATTTATTAACATTCACATACAGCAACAAATGAAATATCAGGTTTCTTAGTGTAATCACCACCCCAAAATGCCCCCCCCAAAAATGTTTCTTCCTGTTAAAGTTTAAAAACAAGCCTTTTAAATAATGTTTCAATTCTTTTCACATACCTGAGGCCAGGGGCTTAACCCCCAGACCCCCACATTATACAAGGTGCTCTGCTCCCATAGACCCCTAGTGGTAGTGGTGGGTAGACCACTGACCCCTGACCCTTACGCCCCTGTGTTGGTTGACCTCTAACCCCTGGGCTAGGGGGTGGGGCTTCGACCCCTGACCCCCACCAAAAATTTAACAAACCCGGCTCCTATGGATCCAATCCTCTTCCTCTCTTGGCTTCTTAAACCAAGCTATCCACAACTTCCTATCTGTTAATTGCACTTGCCCCTAACTCCCCACCCCGCCCCATGCTGGGAGCCCTCTGTTGCTGGGTTGCCTAGCCCTACCAATTCTACTCACTTGGAACCAATCCTGGCTCCTATTTTTACATGTTGGCTTCTATATGTGTGTATATATATATATATATATATATCCCTCTCCCTCTTCCTCTCTCTCTCTCTCTCTCTCTCCTCCAATCCCCCCAGGCTCTGACTTGCTTCTCATGTTTCTCACCACTACTTGCCTGACCTATCCTACTGTTGACCTGGATATGAGCTAGTCCTTTGGTTCCCCTACTTGATATTATGACTGGTGAGTCTGCCACCACGTGTGGGTTTAGCCACTGGATTTTAACCTATGCCACCCTGTAATATTTGATCTGTTTAAGAATCTGTGCTCACTGAGTCCCTGTTGCTCTCTATGCTATGTTTATTTAAGAGTGTTTTTTACTATGTAACCCCCATCACCCTTTCCCCCAGGTCGTACCGGGATACGAGCAACTTATTGTTCAGTGTACCTTACCTGCTGAAACTTTTCAATAAATACATAATATAGTTTACTATCCACACACTGGCAAACTTCCAGTGGTCCTCTGGGAGGAGGCGTCAGGGAGTGCACCCTTTCTTGGTGAACAGAGACTATAGAACCGAGACCCCAAATGCAGCATCCCCACGAGACACTTGGTTGACGCTGTAATGAAAGATGATGGTGTGCAATGACTTCCTAGTGGCAGCCCTACAGATCACCAAGATAGGTACGTCCCTGGAAGCAGCCACTGAAACAGCAGTATGTCTGGTGGAATGAGCCCTAAGCCCTACGAGAGGCTCCCTACCAGTCAACCTATAGCAGAAGTCAATGCAGGATGGAATCCACCTGCCAATCATCTGCTTTGCTGCTGGTTTGCCAGGTGCAGCTTTAATGTATGTTACAAACAGCTGGCGATTCTCACTCTGAATTCCAGCCATGTGCTCCTTGTAATAAGTGAGCACCCTCCACAGGTCCAGAGTATGGAAACTACATTCTGCCTCCGAAGATGGGTTGATAAAATATACCAGAAGGTTCAACATCTGGTTCAGGTGGAACTCTGATACTACCTTCTGGAGGAACTTTGGGTGGGGCAAAGGATGACGTCTTCCCTGTGGAAGACCCAATATGAAGACTCCCCCGAGAGCACCTTGAGCTCAATTATCCTTCTAGCTGAGATGATGGCTCAAATGGCTTGCTGATGAGCATAGCCAGCACCAGATGTAGGTCCCCTAGCGGTGATGGTTCACGCACCGGAGGGAACAGGTGGTCCATGCCCTGGAAAAAACATCCAACCACCTTCTTCTGGGCCTTCATCAGCTTCGTGTGAAGAGGCAACTGCCATGGAGGCATGCTACTGAGGCTGAGGTGATCCAGGCACCAAATCAAATCAACTTTATTTATACAGCGCCTTTCAGAGCCAAGGTGCTGTACATAAAAACATATACATAATTTAGATTAAAACAACATTAAAATATGGCAACCATAATTAAATAAAAGCTAAACTAAATAAATATGTTTTTAGACCAATTTTGAAACTATCGACAGTTGGGCATTCTCTCAACCAACGAGGTAGAGAATTCCACAGATTTGGTGCTGAAAAAGCAAAAGCACGTGATCCTGATATCTTCAATCGAACCCTGGGAATCTCTAGCAATCCCTCGTTGGCGGAATGGAGAGGACGGAGGGGGCAATAGGAAATCAGGAGATCTTTCAGGTAACTGGGTCTCTGGTGATGTAGGGCTTTAAAGGTTAGTAAACCAACCTTAAAGGTGATCCGCCACCTAACAGGCAGCCAGTGCAGTTCGCGGAGCACAGGTGTAATATGACTGGTTCTGGACGTCCCAGTCAAAAGCCTGGCTGCCGCGTTCTGCACCAGCTGCAGGCAGTGGACATCAACCCCAGGTAGCCCTAGGTAAAGGGAATTGCAGTAATCAAGATGGGTAGTGACAAAGGCATGGACCAATGTTAGAAGATCACCTGAAGGAACCAAGTGTTTCACCCGGGCGATATTCCTCAGATGGTAAAAAGAGGATTTGACGACGGCTGATACCTGAGATTTTAGGGTCAGTCCATCATCACAAATAACGCCCAGATTAGGCACCTGATCGGAGGTAGGGAGCAGCACACCACCAAGTAACAAACCTGAAGGTTGTCCAGCTCCTAAACCCGCCCCCAGACGACCTGGGTCCACTACCAAAACCTCAGTCTTATCCGGATTCAGTCTCAGCCAGCTGAAACTCATCCAAAGTCTGATCTCAGCAAGGCAGTTGTTTAGCACAGAGAATGCATCTTCCTGGTGAGGGAGAAAGGACAGATACAGCTGGGTATCATCTGCATAGCAGTGAAAACCCAGACTGTATCGCCTGATGAATTCTCCCAATGGCAGCATATACACTGCAAACAACATGGGAGCTAAAATGGAGCCCTGCGGTACCCCACAAGGCAGGGAATGAGCGCCAGAGGAATAAATTCCAGTGGCAACTCTCTGAGACCTGTCTGTGAGGTAAGAATGAAACCATTTGAGGACTGTACCAGACAGCCCACAATAAACCCACAGGTGCTCCAGCAGCACACCATGGTCTACAGTGTCAAATGCAGCAGAGAGATCGAGAAGGACCAGAATGGTACATGCCTTTTGATCTCTAGCCATTAGGAGATCACTCAGTACCCGGACAAGCGCAGTCTCCGTGCTGTGCTTCTTCCTAAAACCAGACTGGAGAGTATCATAGACAGAACTGTCATGGCCAGTACGGAGCTATCAGGATCACCTATGCCTTGTCCTACCAGGCCTTGACCACCACTTTGTGGATCAAGAGGAAGGGAGTAGAGATGTTCATGAGGCCTAGGGTCCAGGGCCTCACAAAGGCAGCCCCCATCTGTGTCCTGGAGTGCGGGGGTGGGCACAAAACAGCCTCAGTTTTGCTTTCTAACAGGAGGCAAACAGGGCCACCAGAGGTATGCCTCACAGGAAGAACAGGTGGTTCACCATTTCCTGATGCAGGGACCACTTGTGTAACATCTCTGCAACCCACCTGAGAGCATTTGCCAGCTGACTATTTACTCTGACAACATGAGTCGCCAGGAGATCTGCACACAGGATGTGCACAAAAATCCAGATGCAGAAGGCATCTGATGCAGGGAAAAATAATGCGTGCCATCCTGCCTGTTTAGGTTGAACACGGTTGTGGTGTTACCTGTCTGGACTTGCACAACCTGATCTCTGACTAATGGAGCAAATTACGTCAGAGCTAGCTGCACTGCAAAACTCTCCAGCAGACTGATGTGGTGATGGGACTCCCCAGGTAACTAGAACCTATGAGCTCTGTGGTCCTCCAGGAGCACTACCCATCTCACTAGAGACAAGCCTGTCATGACAATGATGGTCAGCTCTGGGCAGACAGATGGGACTCTGTCCTCCATATGTTCTGGGCTAAGCCACCACTGGACAACATTCATCATCAGCTGGGTCACTGTGATGGGCTGGTCCAAGTGTCCTGCACTCTGGGACTACTGATGGCCCAACTCCCACTGAAGGTACTACATCTGCCAGCAGGTCCACTGGACCACGCTTGTACAGGATGCCATGTATACCGGCAGTTGCAAGAAGTCCCAGGCACAGCATGAGTGCTCAACCTGAAATGATCAGGCAAAGGAGGTAAGATCAAGTGTCTGGTGTGCAAAGAGGAGGGCCTTGGCATGCAAGGAGTCTAGCTGTACCCTGATGAAGTGACTCACCTGTGAGGGGATCAGTTTGGACTTAGCCAGGTTCACCAAGAGGGCCAAGTCTCTGCAGGGCTGAAGGGTCGAATCCTTTGACTGCTCCATGGCCTCCTTGGATGGCCTGGCAATCAGCCAGTCATCCAGGTAGGGGTACACACTGACAC
This sequence comes from Neoceratodus forsteri, assembly GCA_016271365.2. Taxonomy (NCBI): domain Eukaryota; kingdom Metazoa; phylum Chordata; order Ceratodontiformes; family Ceratodontidae; genus Neoceratodus; species Neoceratodus forsteri. The sequence continues at coordinate 647,934,432 of CM057450.1, read as the reverse complement.
CCTTGCACTGCAGGAAAACTGCTACCACTGCCATGCACTTCTGGCTGATATCCTCACAACTGGCTATCTGGCTGATCTCGTAACACCTGCCATCTCAGTCTGTTCCCTCCGCTCTTCGAGCAGGGGCCTCCTTAATGTTCCCAGGGTCAGACTTAAAACATCTGGCGATTGCGTTTTTAGTGTCACTGGGCCAACCCTGTGGAACACTTTTCTAGCTGTTGTCTAGGAGGCTACGACAGTCGAGACTTTTAAAAAGAGACTAAAGGCATATTCATTTTGTCTGGCCTTCCCTGGTGAAGGCAATTGACCTGAACGGATTATCCTACGTTATTTTAATCATTCTGAGATTTATTTATAGTTTTAATTCTTGCTGTTTGTATATGTTTTTATAGTGTTTGTATTGTATTGATCTTACCCGTTTTTAATGTAAGACGCCCAGAGCCCCAGGGATTGGGCACCGTATAAATAAAATGTGCCTTGCCTTGCCACTTTGTGAAGACTCTGGGCATGGATGCAAGGCCGAAGGGCATGACCTGGAACTGATACAGAGCCCCTTTTGGGCAGAACCAAAGGTACTGCTAGTGGGATGGACTGGGATGTGGAAAAGAGCAGAACTGCATGCTCTGCTCTGGAGTGGTATGATTTGATTGAGTTACCACCCAGAACTTGCACTTCTTCATATACTGATTGAGACTGTGCAGATCCAGTATGGGACACCAGCCCCCTGTCCATTTCGGGACCAGGAAGTACCTGGACATGTACTCCTGACTTGCCAGGATGTCTGGGACCTGGGCTGTAGCCCCTTTTGCAAGGAGCTGAGTGATGTCCTCCTTTAGGGTGGACAGCATGTCCTGCAACACTGAGAACTTCCATACAGCATGGACTCAGTTAGACGGGAGACCCTCGAAATCTAGAGGCAGCCCTCTGCCTACCACCCTGAGAACCCACTTGTCCGTAGTAATGATGGACCACTGTGGCCAGAAGTGATGAAGCTGACCACCACAAGGAGCTGGGTCAGTGACTGGACTGGCAAGAGGTAGACACCCCCAACACATCACTGGGCAGTTTTGGAAGGGGCATGAACCACTGGGGCCACAAAGGACACCATTTCCCCTGCCTCTTTTGGACCTCTGGCCAGAGAACTTGGCCATGGGCCACCAGGCATGGTATGGCCCCTGCTGTGGCTGCTGCATGCACAGCATGAGTGCTCAACCCGAAATGATCAGGCAAAGGAGGTAAGATCAAGTGTCTGGTGTGCAAAGAGGAAGGCCTTGGCATGCAAGGAGTCCAGCTGTACCCTGATGAAGTGACTCACCTGTGAGGGGATCAGTTTGGACTTAGCCAGGTTCACCAAGAGGGCCAAGTCTCTGCAGAGCTGAAGGGTCGAATCCTTTGACTGCTCCATGGTCTCCTTGGATGGCCTGGCAATCAGCCAGTCATCCAGGTAGGGGTACACACTGACACCCTTGCACTGCAGGAAAACTGCTACCACTGCCATGCACTTCTGGCTGATATCCTCACAACTGGCCCCTGCTGTGGCTGCTGCCACCAAGGTTGTTGTGGCTAAAAGAACTGAAACTGAAAGACCTTCTTGTTCAGCTTCTGGGCCTTTGGGTCCTTCTAGGATGAAGCCAGAGTGTCTAGAGTGGTGCAGGACTTCTCAGTCCTGATTAGATGACCTTCCACCCCAGACCAAAGAGGTCAGTGCCCGAGCAAGAGACATCAGCCAACTTGTCCTGAGTGTCTGCCACAAAAGTGCAGAGCCTCAGCCAGGCCCTACGATGTATCACAATGGCCACTGCTATGGCACGGGTGCAGGTGTTGCCCATGTCAAAGGCCATCTAGAGCTGGTGTTTAGCCAGTGCTTATCACTGGTCTCTGAACAACTTCACCAGCATCAGTTTGTCAGTAGGTAGTTGAGGAAGGACATCATCTAGCACTCTCAGCATGAAGTGACCAAAGTTGGCCATCATCATGGTGTAGCCTGCCTAATGGAGACCAAAAGAAGAGGTAGTGTAGACCTTCTTGGCCACATGGTCAAGCTTCTTTGACTTTTCATCTGGGGGATTCTCCATGTCCCCTTGGGTTTCTGGACATCTGGAAAGCAGAGTCTGAAACCAGACCCTTGGCCAAGGATGGTCCGAGAACCCCAAAAGGGACCCAGTGGAGAGCACATACTTGCAGACCGTATGGGTGGAAGGTGCCACATAGGATGCTGTACTAAAATGGCTTAAGTCACAAGAAAGGCAATTCCCGACATTCATCTCTACAAAGAATGTCTGTGCAAGGGTACTTGGCCCTTTTCTGAACAGGTTCCAGAGGGACAGACATGGGCTCTGAAATGAGTTGAAGTAGAGCCCTGAATGACACCAGTCCATGATTAGTAGTCAGTTCCTCAACCAATATGCAGTCAAAGATATGCATTTTCAATGACAGCATGGATGAGCCATCTATGGACTCCTCAAAAACATCCCTCAACAGTTTGCCACTGTGGACCATCCAAGAGTCATCCAACTGGGTGATTTCCATTGAAAGCTGGCCTGGAAGGCCAGTTGCAGCACAGGAGTCCATCGTCAGAGCTCCCACAAAGGGCTGCAATGGAGGCAGCTCCACCTGCATGGGTGGTGAGACAGGCACTAGGGACACCTGTCGAGGATGGACCAGTGTGGGCATGACTGGCACATGCCAGTTAACCACAGGTGCCATGGTGGAGCCCTACTCCACCCCGCAGTGGTCCATTGCTGCCAGAGGAGTTCCTCATAGTGCCATTGCATCTGGCTGTGAAGTCTCTCTTCATCTGTGCAGGTCACAGAATGTCGAAGGTGACACCTCCTGTCATGCAAGAGTATGAGCAGCACCTTGAACTAGAGCCCGACCTTGACTGTCAACCCAAAGTGAAGTCACTGGTGGTGCAGAATAGATCACATGCACCAGCTTCAGTGGAACAAACACCAATGAAGGCTGTTCCTGAGTGCAGCTGTTTCAGGGACACTGACTCATCAATGTACCCCGAGGTCTTGGAGATCGACTCTTCTTCACTCTCCTCTGAAAACTGGTCAATGGGGTTGAGAAAAATCTCAACCATCTGACTGGCCGGCAGTGTCAAAGTCAATAAGGTAGACAGGGGCACTGTGGAGCTTGCAACATGGTCCTCAACCAAAGAAGGCTTAACCAAAGTCAAGCACTGGACCTGAGGTGAGTGATCAGTGGATTTGAGGTTACGGGACTGCAATCTCTCAGTCCCATGACTGGTGCTGGCAGCACTTATGTTTGTTACAGTGGTGGGCAGGGCTCTCCTGGAAGTCCAGAAGGGCCCAACACATTTCATGGAATTCACCAAAGGCCGATCTGATGCCAGCCCAAACCGGAAGCAATGCAGAGGCTGATGAGGTGCCCATCTCAGCAGCCTACTAGGTCATAATGCCGTATGCTTAATAGCGTATGACTTTAGCGCTAACCCGGAATAGCATTGTACAAGACAGCAAGTGGTGCAATACTGCAAATACTGCTGTACGTGGTATTGCACCACTTGCACTATCCCAGGCAGAGGATAAGACCTCTGCTGGGATGGGGTTCTGTCAAGCAGCTGCCATGGCTCAATGGACTGAGCCACTGCAGCAAATAACCTAGGCACCGCATCTGGGAACGGGTTTGATTCCCAGTCCAAGAAACTTTAATTTTTTTTAACACTTTGTGTGATTTGGAGGTGATCTGCCGGAGTTGAGAATCCTTATTGGGGGGGTTCAGGGGCACAGCCCCCCATAATGGGGGGTGCAGGGTCCCCTGCAAAAAAAAAGAATTATGCCGCATGCAAGAAATCATGCTGTATTGGCAGCGCGATTTTTGCATGCGACATAATGTCTTGCAACATTATGACCCCGTGCTTCTCAGCAGCAGCCTCTTCCATGGCCACAAGCTAGGCCTCCAACCCTGCCACAGTGGAGGCTTCCAAAGTTTTGAGTGTCAAGTGGCCGGCTTGTCAAGAAGAAGCCGGGTAACACAATCCTCCAGAGAAGAACGGAGTGTATGGCTTAGGCTGCAACTCGAAACATTGTGTATAGCCCACAAACTGTAGAGACAGAACATGTGTGGGTTTATCCATGACATTTTCTGGTGGCACATGATGCAGAATCTGAAGACAGGAGCAGGCTTCTCTTTCTTGTGTTCCATCTTCCATTCAACCAGGTTGGAGCCAAACCAAGGAATCTGAAAATATTCAAGAAACTGAGAAGAGAAAACTTAGAAAATCGCCAATGGCACACTTGGTACCCAACAACATGCAGTGCTGTGAAGGGGGAGACAGAACTCTTTCAGTGGAAAGGAAGACCTGATGTTAGAGAGTGGTGCTGGAGGATATATCACCTGGATGGTGGGAGGAGCTTAGCTTTAAAGACATTCTGATCAACCAGCACTTCCATTGGAACTGCCAATGTGTGAATAGTGAACTATATCCATGGCCCTAGAAATGTTGTTACCCTGTACATGTAAAAATGATTTGCAGTTCCAACCAACAAGCTATATAAAAGAAAAAGTACTCACCAGTCCTTATTTACTGCACATGTATTTGTACCTACAGGTATTGTGATTTTTATTTGTACAGCTATCGTATTTGATAAAATGCAATAAGCAAGAAAGCGCAATTAGCAAAAAGTAAAAAAAAAAGGCTGCTCTGGCACAGATGCCAAAAAAAATGACAGACAGCACTGACAAGAAAAAAAAACAGACTGTTATATGGAGAAAGCTAAAATAAATATAGTACTAAGAGACACAACTAGATTTGAACACTATTTGACTGAACAAGGCAATTCTCGTCTCAGATGAGGTAATGTGTACACTATTGTATTGCAGTGGGGGGATTACAGACCAGTCGAAGCTATACTACCTGGGAGCATATGGCGCACTTCCACTATAGGCTGTCAGTGGCTGCATGCTGACCTGCTGTGGAGCAGCAGGTATGGCAGGGACCTGCGGACGCTTGTTTGAAAGGTAAGTAAGGTGTACACCATTGCCTGTGCTTTTTGCTTAACTTCACTTTCCAGTTCAACTTGTGCTACCTGGTTTTCTAGAGTCCATTTCCCTGCTCTATCTTCCCTCCATAGGACGCCTGGAGTCCAAATGATGGGGGAGCCTGTTCCCGAAGAGAAAAAGGTAGCAAGTCCTGTGGAGGACCATTTTGATGAGGCAACAGTGCATCGGGTCATGTTTCAAGATGTGGAAGTCATCGGACTTGGCAAAATTAGATTTTATGTGGACAAGACATCAAGACATCCATCATTTACATCTTGGCTAAATCTGTGAACAGAGTGACCACGCATTCATTCTAAAAACACTAGGAAGTTGAATTTTTATTCCTTAGCATTTTAAATTATAATTTAAACTTAAGAAGGGCAATACTACTATTATGGAAAAATTAAGTTTAGAAGGATTTATTATCTCAGTTTTAAATAAATATGTTTTTTTTAAACATTACATAGGATAGTTGATCCCAATGATGTATGGGATGATTTTTCAGTATAGTTAGAATAAAAATAATCTTTTGATTTTAAATTTATAATTCAAAGGATGATACTATTTAAAGTTTGCGCCAAACTGTCAGGTGACCTTGTGCTTTAAAGCACAGGCATGGCATTCTCTCGTTAGATTCACCATTTCTTAGCTCAGGAGATGGAAGCAGAAGGGCGCCAGAACACTGATAACAATACTGTTATGGACTCGCTACCACAATAGGTTGTGTATCACTAAAGGAATAATGCCTGACAGGGTGGGTGTTATGCTGGGATAACATCCCACCTCGGGTGGTTGGGCCCGAGGCCACCAGCCGAGGGCGTCCAACACCCGAGAAGGGATGTTATCCCAGCATAACACCCACCCTGGAGGGCATTATTCCTATTATACAATGGCTTATTGAGTTATAGTTAAAAAAATAATTTTAAAGAATGTTTTTGTTAGTGTGTAAAAATGTTTTTTGTTTCTCAAGAGAAAAAAAAAGGTCAGGAGCATGCTCCATACCCTACAAACAATCAGCAGGGGGTTATGCCAGGATAACATCCCTGCTGTGACAGCCAACTGACCAATCAGAAGCCAGGATTCTTTCTTGCCATTGTATAATTGAAAATAACAAATCCTGACTACTGACATGGAGCAGGAAGGGAAATTAGAAGCTACAAATATGATATCCAATTCAAGTTAAAAACCTGCATTTGACTATAACATTAGTAAGTTATAGTCTTTCTGATCATGTAAGAAAACAGAAAAATTGGTAAAGCATTTGCTGTCTAGAAATAAGGTGGGTTCAGGGAGTTAAGTTTCTATTTTGTTGGCAGAATATGTAAAATTATATTTTATGGAAATATCGAGCCCTGATTAATTTTATTTTTTACAGGCACTGAGATTCAGTTTCCCTGATTTTTATTTTTCTCCTTTGCCTTTTTCCCTCTTATTCTATGTTGTGTGAGACCCCTCTTAAGTTATTGCCCAAACAAGAACTGTCACGAAGTCCAAAATAATGGGCTGGTTGAGGCAACGCATGGAGTGAGCTTGTACCTGAAGGGTGTAGAGCACACGAAGAAAGAAGGGGATTACATAGAGAATAAAGTATGGGCAACCATACACACCAAGGCTGTGTTTCCATCGAGGGATTGAGATGACAGCATATGAACCTCGAGAGTGAAACTCGAGAGGTCCATGCTGTCACCTCAACCCCGAGATGGAAACACATGCTGAGCTGTGTGTGGCTACCCATATTTTATTTTTTATAGTATATGGTTTTTTACACTAGAGTGACAAACTCCCACTGAAGTGAAAACAAAAAATCTTGCCATTTTTTTGTTCTACTCACATATCAAAATCAAATTTCTAGCCTTTTGAAGGTAAAAGGTATGACTTTGGGCACTGGGTGGTTAGTAAGTAGCTAAGTGCAGAATAAATGAGAAATTTAAAATTGTATGACTTTTGAACTGTGCATAACAACTGTTCGGAATGCACATATCAACACTTTAGAATGCACATAATGGTTTAGAATGTGCTTAACAAGGATTCTGAAGGTGTCCCGGTGGTGCTGAGGGTTGAGGTGCTGGACGCCACACCTCATGCCATGCTGGCGATCCGGGTTCGGGAGCGAGCTCGTGTCGGCGGGGGAAGAGAGGACTGAGCATCCGGAGGACTGCTCTCCGCTCCTGGGAAGGGTGGGTGGATAACTCCCTGGTGTGAGCATCTCCCAGTGGAGGCTGGGGGTGCTACAGCCTGGGGATCATGCTAGCACATGGGGAGGAGCCTCACGGATGTCTGTGGGTGGGATGTGGAAGCGTGCCCAATCACACTGGATGTCATTGCACATCTGGACCCCTAGGGGGAACTCTTGAGAACAGGGAAAACACCCATTGGCTGGGGGTAGACATCACCTGCCCCCACCTCCATCTCCAGATCCCGCCCGCTGGGGACCTCGTCTCAATGTCACCACTGCCCGTGGAGTGCCAGAAGTAAGCACTGAGGAGCAGAAGGTGGTCCCACTCCAAGGTGTGGATTTCAGGGGGATTGCTCCATGGGTGTGTCACAGGGAAATAGCGACCAAGATGCAGATGGGAGGATTTCAGGTAGGAGGAGAACAGGTAGGTCGACTGACGGGGCCCCAGCCAGTGGTGACAGGAGGGAAAGATAATTGGAAAAAAAACTAAACAAGGATTTTGAGCAGGCTGATTTTTTTACATAACAAAAGGTAACCATATACTATGACATAGTATCACTTGGTGTTTGGTTGCAGCCACAGCAGAAGATCCATTGATACTTAGACTGTTTAAACAAGATCTGGAAACAATGGAAGCTAAATAAATCGTCAACTATCGTAAGCCCTGAAATCTGTGAGGAAAATTAACTGTATTACTCTAAACAGGTTATCTGTTTGCTTAACTCTGAACTTCCTCTTCTAATATTTTACATTTTACTATGCTAAATGAGTGTATGTGCTATTTATTATAGAAAACCCTGACTGCATAAAGTTGTGTTCCTGTTCCATTGATAATTTTAATAGCTGAACATAGTAATATTTCTGGTTAGCGCTATAGTATTTCGGTCACTGCTTTCTGGTATTTAAAGTTATAGGAGCCTTTTTATTACAATTACACAGTCTCAGCAGTGGATCGTAACAGCACTTTGATTACTGATTTGGGGCATTTTAAAAGGGTATGAGCCTTTCTGTATTGTTATACAACTGCTACTTATAGAGATGTGCAGAATTTAGACTTTCAGATTAATTTTACTAGCAAGATTTTGTCACCCTAAAGTAGCATGCATTAGTACACATAATGGTAAGCACTCACCAACAAAGAAGGATGAATAGTGACTGTTCACCCTTAGCATGTGAATCATTACAGGATATTAAAAAGAGAAATAGGGTTGAGACACTGGGATGCCACACATCGCACCACGCCAGCGACCCAGGTTCAGGAACAGACTCGGGCTGCCGGGGTCGGAGGGGCAGAGGAGGATTGAGCATCCCAACAGATGCTCTCCTTCTCCAGGGGTGGGTTCCTAGGGGTGCTTTCTGCACCTGACGTACCAGTGTCTGTGGAAGCATGGACATCAGGGCACAAGGCGGTTCTTCGTAATAGGGGAGGATGTTGTGGGCACTTGGCGGTGACGTGCGCCAGCACGCCACTTGCCTGGACATCAAGTCCTGCATGCCGACATCCTCAGGGGTAGTGGGACATAACAGTGGAGTAAATGTGGAAATATCCCACTAGCCGCCTAGATGACAACCGACCTAATCTCCCAGTTCACCGCCCGTGGGTAGACTTCAATGTGTCCAGGCACTCTAGAAGGAAGAAGGTACGGCAGATGCAGAAGTGTACCTGACACTGTAGGGGCAGACTCTGTGGGGAGGGTCCACTGGGAATGGTCAGGTCCAATGGAGTGGGGACTAACTGGCAGTAAGGAGGGATAAAAAGAAAGTATAAAAAAAGAGAAATAAAAAAACTGTCAGCAAGATGATTCAGACTAAAATAATAGATCATGTACTGCTGCATAGCTCATTAGATGCAGTGAAGATCGGTATACAAAAATTAAAAAAGAGCATTTCCCTACCCAATGTGTATAAACCTGATGCAGGAACTGACAGTGACTTAGAAAAATCACCCAAACTAATTTACCTCCCGAATGATCTAATGGAGGGCAAAACAGGGAAAGAAAGCATTGCTAATGAGGCAACTGAAAATATAAATAGTTCAGAACACAGCTACCTGTTGCTACTTAGTGAAAGTAATTTTAAAGATAAAAAAGCCACTCAAAACATTAATAAAAATAGTGTGACATGTATGATCTCTAGGTCTTCTATGAAGGAGGTCATGCAGGACCTCCATTTAACAATCTTGGGACTCAAAGAACTGGAGGGGACCCATGAGGGTAACTCCAATTCTAGCAAACAATTGGTAAATCAAAAAGAACGTCTACTACATGAAGAAACGTCTAGGTTGAACAGGGATCGGTCTACGTCACCTCCCTATCAGCCCACTTGTTTAAGTGAAGACTTAATTTTGAAAAATCAATTCATTGCAAAGTAAATCTTTATGGTATAATTAATCATAATAAAAAATAATTTAGAAATTACTAGAGAGGATATAGCAATCAATGAGGCAAGGCTTTAAGATATTAGCAGGAAACTGAATACTCTTATTCCTGTTAAGGAATCATCTTCTATAGCCTATGACCATGCTGAATCACTCAGTAGTAAAAATAGACCTAACTTTAACTCCATAATTATTCAAGACAGTCCATTAGTTAACAAAAAAGGAAAGCCAGATAAAGAATAAAGCAAAGAAACAAGAATTCTAACACTAATCAAAAAAAGGAAGCAAATATGATGATACAGAATCAGACGTAAGTGTACAATCCACATACTCCTCAGATCCCCTGTTGATACATGTGAAGAAGGAATCCTGTCACAGAGTCTCCAAATCTTAACAGATAAACTTATATTTAAATAGATTAGAAAAAAGTGATTGAGTTACTTGGTAATCAGCGTGGCTCTACTTTCCAGCCTCTTTACAATCAAAAAATGACTACTAATGATGAGGTCATACAACATTATATAGTAGAGGATGCTGTTCGGCATCAGCAACAATATTGGAAGTCATTCATAACTGATTAGGAGAATGTTCAACAGACAGAAAAGGGTAGTAGAAAGACTGACTCCAACCCACACCATGCAGAAGTAACAACAATCACTCCCACAACTAAGGCTCATGGGCCCAAATAACTGTCTCACTGCCACAAGGGAGGGGGGCCTCAAACAGCAGCTAATAGATTTTATTAATACAGATATGAAAATTAAGATTAGCAGAGAGTATATTGAGAAGACATGGATAGTGATACAGGGATGTGGCACTATTACTGATGTACATATTTTTTTCTGTGAGGGCAGCGAATTATATATGGTATGATGGTTCTTCAATAAAGAATAGGGACATATTTATTTATGTTCCCAATAGTAAAGAGTTTAATAAAACAAGGGATCCTGATACCTAGGATGACTTGAACCCAGTATGCCACAGATGACCAATGAAAACAATTATAGGCTAACTGGTGCATTATGCAACTTCATTAAAAACTTTCTTCAGGTTCAGTTGGGAAAGGATGGCATTTTAAGAGCTGAAAGGATTTATAATTACTGGTGACCCCATTTTATACATTGTTACATCTGTAGTTTCAAACATTGTAATAACCGGGCTTCCCAGTTATTACAACATTCTGAGAAGAATCTCACAGCTCTGTCCTTGCCCTAAGCTAACAGTGTCTCAAGACCACTGTTTTCAGGCCACTTACAGTTAGCGTGTCGCACAGCTGTGAAAGCGCTCACTCGCTTACTGTTCGTCATCTAGTCTCAGTCAGAAACAGCAGTACAACAATTGCAGTGAGTGTCACTCTCTTGACTCGACAGCAGCTTCCGTTTGTTCTCCTTGCTCTTATCTAAACTCCTTGCACCAGCAAATTATAAAAAATACTGTCTATGCTGAGTGTGTTATGTTGTTTTTTTTTTTTACACATGCTCTCAAGGTTTACAGGGTCATCACACAATGAGGGTGTGTAAAAAACACATAATGCACTCTCACATAGCCATTATTCTCTGTATAGTAGCCAGACTGATATCTTAGTTAAAGGTAGGAAAACGACTGACCTAATTTTACAGAAAAGTGATGTAATGGATAAAATATCTACAGCTAATAGACTCTAGTAGATTTCACTTCACTTCTTCTTAACGTCCCTCAAACCCAAAATCAAGAGCAGACATACTCACCATTCCCTGCTCAAACAAATAGACGTTGTTGGCAGACTTCAGGGATTGACTCCTCACATCGAGTAGATAGGGATGTGGAGGTTACAGATCTAAGGGGTTGCAAGAAGGTTCTCTGTTCATTTCCTGGAACATAGCAGGATTTAAATATAAATTTGTAGATAATGACTGGAAAAAAATTGGTGACTATGGGTGATGTTATGTTTACGAGAGCCCTGACATGATAAAGATGGTAACATCCTTTTAAATGGCTATAAGATTTACCAACACCCAGGGGTCAGAAGCAGTAAATATAGGAGATGCTCAGGTGGGTTTTTAACCTACAACTAAGTGGGCTGATTTGCTAACATTACAAGACAACACACAGCCAGTTTAATTTCCATCCTTCTAGAAAAAAATGGTCATAAAATGGTAGGAATTAATTGCTATGTTCCATCAGCTGGAACAAATTTTGTTTCACAACAACTGATGGGACATACTTAGATCACTGCAACAGGAAATTAAACTTAATTGCCAAGATAAAGACACTTTAATCTTGGTCCACTTATATGCCACAATTGTATTTATTTATTTATTTAAGTCTAAGATTACAAGTACCTTTGAGCCAAGGCTCTTTTACAAAGGTTCCACGTCAGTTTGAGGACAGTACGACAAAACTACAACAATGCATGGTAATACAGAAATGAAGGCAGGATAAACAGGTTAAGCAAGTTTGCAATCAGTTACTAGTGGAAGATGTAAACATTTTTGGCAAAAACATGTACAGAAATTAAAGGCAGGATAACAGGTTGAACAAGTTTGTAATCTGTTACCAGAGAAAGATGCATACATTTTTGGCAGAACAGGTCAGGGGCAAACGAGGTGTGCAACAGCATTACAAGACATGGGTAAGACACTGGAAGGGATATGAGCTGCCAAAAGCATTGTCTCAAAACATAGAGAAGTGCAGGAGGCAGGTTTTGAGGGTGTGTGAGGGGGGAAGGATGGGGGGAAGAAAGGGAAGGGGAGGAGGAGAAGGACCAAGGGAAAGGGGGGGTAAAGTGTTTGCTGGGGTGCTGAGAATTGGCAACTTTAGTGGGCTATTAAACAATACAATACTTGGTTACATTAACACTTTACCTGTTATGCCCCCCAGAGGTACTCTAGATAAAACGCAGAACAAGTCTGTCAAAAACCTTATCTATATTTTGAAGGAATTCAATTTATATCCACTTAATAGAAGACTTGATGGTGATCTAGTTGGTAACTGCACATATATGACTGCCCCGTGTACTGCAGCCTTTGGCTGGGATATGGGGAGAATTTTGGGAGGATCAGAGTGATCTCCAGGTCTTGGAATAACATAAAGGTATCTTCCATGGTTTGCAGCAGCTGATCCCATTTGAGGGCAGTCAGGAGCCAGTCGTATAGGTAAGGGAAGACGTAATGACCTTTTCTCCTGAGTGCCACAGCCACCACTGACAGGCACTTGGTGAAGACGTGGGGAGCCAAGGACAGGCTGAAGGGCGGAGCTTGGAACTTATAGTGACTTCCTTGAAAGGTGAAGTGAAGAAACCTTCCATGGGATGGAAAGACCAATATGTGCAGATATGAGTCTTGCATGTCCAGGGTGCAAAGCCAATCCCCTTGATGGAGCATGGGGGGGGCAGGCCTGGAAGAGTCACCATCCTGAATCTTTTGTACTCCACATACTTGTTCAGGTGGCTGAGATCCAGGATGGGGCGAAGATCTCCCATCTTCTTGAGAACCAAGAAAAAATGGGAGTAAAATCCCTTCCCCCTTTGAGTCAGAGGAGCAGGCTCTATGTAAGCAATAATACCTGACAGGGTGGGCATTACTGGGAAATACCAGACCACTCAGGGGCATAATGAGGCCCGACGCCACAGGCGGAGGGCCTTCTAGCCCCTTGAAGGTCCGGTATTTCCTAATAATGCCCAACCTGGAGGGTATTATTGCACTTAGAAAATGGCTCAAATGTAATATTTTTAATAAAATCAAATGATAATTAAGAATAGGTCTAATACATTTTAAAAATGGAATAAAAATATTTTTTTTTTTTTGTGAAATAGTTCCTTTGTTGTGCTGCACTGTCCAATAGAGGGTGCTGCTGATTAGTGGAGCTTGTCTGGGTGATGTTGATTTGTGCCCGACGGTGTTATGGAAGTTGTAGTTGTATGCTCCGAGGTCACAGTAGCTTGTGGCACTGCAAGAATTGAGTGGCATTTAAAAAAAAAAAAAAAGAATCGCAAGACTGTGGCAAGTGAAGTACAACTATTTAGGCTGGTAGGTAAGTGTTTTCTGTAGGAGTCAGAAGCATGTTTTCAGTCAGAGTCAGAAGTGCAGTGCACAGGGCAGGAGTGGGACTTGCAGGCAGCCAGGTTGAATCATTTGTGAACGCGGGGATTGGAGGTTGGGACGACAGCATTTTGAATACCTCCATCGGTGCAGTTTTCTGGTGGGGGGGAGAAGAAGATGGGCTGTTTTCTTCTTCTGTATGTATTTTTTTTGATGCAACTTTACTTTTCTTTGTGTGAGGAGTGGTGGTTTGAGAACTCAAGGGTTGGGGCCTCCCACTTGGTCTGTCGCTTAGCGAGGGGAAAAAAATATGGCAGCAACAGATTTTTTAAACTGAAACTGGCAGTAGCTGGCACTTGTTTTTCGGAGGGCATCCATTGAAAAATAATTGCCCAGCTCTGGAGCCTGCCAGCCTATCAGCTCACAAGAATGTTCTTTGCCATTTTCTAAGGCCTGTTTGGACAAAAGCACTTGAATCTCTGCCTGGATCAGGGCGGCGTAGGATGGGGAGTAATGGGAGGGAACAGGAGGCTTGTCCAGAGGGAATTCTAAGAACTCCAGAGCATGTCCTCTCTCTCTAGCAGTTGTAGGAACCACTGGTCCAAAGTGATCTTGGTTCGCCCCTTGAGGTAGAGGGAGAACTGACCCCCCACCATCTTCCCCAGGAGTCTGCTGGAGGAGGGGGGTCAAGCAGGGAGTCAGGCAGAGGCACTGGGGGAGGGCAAGGAGACCTGGGAGGCCTTGGCAGTTCTAGAAGTGGGTATCCATCTGGGAACAAATGACCACCAAACAGTGCGGTTCACGATAAACTCAACTGCAGAGTCAAGCCATACAAAAGTGAGGATACTGGACTTCAGGAGAGCTGACCTTGCCAAGATGGGAAAGTGCCTTAGAAAAGCACTACCAAACAGGATAGAAGGAGGGGTGGAACAACAATGGGGAAAAATCAAAACTGCCATCACAGAGGCATCAGGCCTTTGTGTGAAGCAAATAAACAAATCAAAATGAAAGAAAAAGCCACCATGGTTCTCAAAAGAGGTGGCGGTGAAGGTTAGGGAGAAAAAGATAGCATTTAGAAGTATAAGGAAACACAGAAGGAGCAGGACAGAGAACTGTACCAGTTAAGGCAGAAGGAAGCAGGAAGGGAAGTCAGAATAGCAAAGGCCCAAATTGAGGAAAAGAGAGCCAACTCGATTAAGAATGGGGATAAAATCTTTTATAGGTACATTAGGTAGCAAAGAAAGACCAAGGGAGAGATACTGAAGCTTAATAAAGGGAAGGGAGGGTGGGCAGAGGGTGACAGTGAAAAGCAGGGATACTGAATGAATGCTTCTGCTCAGTATTCACAAAAGAAGAGGAGGGGAAGGTACCTAATCCAATTAACAGAAGCAGTCTGGATAGGGGGGTCGATCCCAGTCCTTTCATAGAAGAAAGTGTTCTGAAAGAACTCCTAACATTGAAGGTAGACAAAGCAATGGGGCCTGATGGAATTCACCCCAGAACTCTAAAAGAATTAAGGGGCGAACTAGTGACACCACTGACTACCCTTTTTAACAACTCATGGGAGGATGGTGTGGTACCTGAGGACTGGAGGAAGGCAGATGTGATTCCCCTTCACAAAAGTGGGACCAAGACAGAGGCAAGAAACTACAGACCTGTCAGTTTGACCTCTGTTGTAGGGAAAGTGAGGAAAGAATTGTTGAGTACCTAGAAGCCAGTGGGGCACAGGACACAAGGCAGCATGGGTTCACAGTGGGAAGATCATGTCAGACAAATCTAATAGATTTATTTGACTGGGTGACCAAAGTAGTAAAACCAGTGAGAGGATGTGGACATGGCCTACCTAGACTTTAGCAAGGCATTTGACACAGTCCCACACAAAAGATTAATAATCAAATTAACCAGCCTGGGAGTGGGTCCCAGGGTGGTAGCCTGAATAAAAGTTTGGCTGGACAACAGGACACAGAAGGTAATTGTAAATGGAGTCCACTCTGAAGAAAGAGGGGTTACTAATGGGGTACCACAGGGTTCAGTATTGGGTCCAGTCCTTTTTAATGTCTTTATAAGTGACATTGCAGAGGGACTGGAAGGGAAAGTATGCCTCTTTGCAGATGACACAAAGATCTGCAACAGGGTTGATACACAAGGAGGCATGGAAAGGATGAGAAGGGACTTGGCAAGGTTGGAGGAATGGTCAGAAGTATGGCAGCTTGGATTCAATGCAAAGAAATGTAAAATAATACCTGGGAAACAAAACAAAGGGGAAGATTACACAATGGGGGGGAGGTAGTAGCAACAACAGAAATGGATAGGGACCTGGGGGTAATCATATCAGATGACCTTAAGGTTAGCAAGCGATGTGAGAAGGCGGTAGGGAGGGCTGGGGGGATACTGGGATGTACAGGGAGAGGCATCACCAGCAGAAAACAGGAAGTTGTTATCTCTCTGTACAGACAGTTGGTGAGACCCCATCTGGAGTACTGCGTCCAGTTCTGGAGACCCCATCTCTGCAAGGACATAGACAGGATGGAGGCAGTCCAGAGGAGAGCAACTAAAATGGTGCAGGGTCTACAAGAAAAGCCATATGAGGAGAGACTAAAGGAGCTTAATATCTATACCCTTGAGGAAAGGAGGGAGATTGGGGACATGATAGAAACTTTTAAGTACCTCAGTGGAATCAACAAAGTCCAGGAGGGTAGCATCTGTCAGAAAAAGAGATGTGCAAGAACAAGGGGACACAATTTGAAGATAGAAGGGGGGTGGCTCAGGGGCAATGTGAGGAAGTATTTTTTCACAGAGAGGGTGGCGTACACATGGAACAGCCTTCCTGAGGAGGTTGTAGGGTCTAAAACTGTGGAAGAATTCAAGAATGCATGGGACAGACATAAGGCAATTCTTGTGGGGGGTAGGAAAAAATAGGCAGTTGGTTAACTAGGATCTGCAACTTATCCTGTAGGTAGGGAAATGGGCAGACTAGGTGGGCCAAGCGGTCCTTATCTGTCGTCAAAGCCTATGTTTCTATGTATGTTTCTAGGACCAGAGGTTCCTGAAGGCTGAGAGGAGGCCTTCTGCTTAAAGATCCCTCTGGACTGCTGGTCCTTGGACTGTTGGCCCGCTGGGCGATGAAAGGGCCAGTGTCTGAACGGAGGAGGCTCAGATTTGTACAATTTATGGACCAGCTGGACAGCCTTTCATGAATCCAGGATGCCAATAATGATCTTTTCACTGTCTTCCCTGAAAAGAACTAGGCCCTGGAAAGGAGCATCTAAGATGCGCTCTTGAAGGTCCTGGTGAAAGCTAGAGACTCTGAGCCAGGATTACTAGTGAAGTCAAATGCCAGCGGCAGCCACCCTGGTGGCAGTATCTGCCGAATCATAGGATGAGCAAAGGACGTGCTTACCCACATCCACTCCTGACTGGAGGATATCCAACAACTCTGAGAGGAATCTGGTTGAGCCTTGGCCAATTCCAGAGCCTTTATCCACAAGGAGTTCCGGTATTTGACCATAAAGTAAAGACAGCGAATAGTACAGGCGGCCAAAGAATATACCTTATGGCTCAACTGGTCAATCCTCTTAGACTTCTTGTCTGGAGGCTGAGAACTAAGGTGTCCAGGCAGCTTGGTTCTACCATGAACTGCAGTCAAGACCGTAGAGTCGGCTCTAAGTTGCTCCTCTAAATAAGGCTCATTCCTTGGCATTCTGTAGAGCCTGTTTGCCATTTTGGGAATCACCGAAGCAGAAGAGGGGTGCTTCCAGGCCAACTTAGTAACATCCTGGAAAGGGGCCAGCAGCAGAGGCACAATCAGGAGCTCAGGATCCTGCAGCCCTAGGAAATTAGCAAGGCGGCACCTTTCTGGGTCCAGGTCCTTGGTATCCCGCCCATTGAGGAACTGAATATGTCGCATTATGTCTATAAATGTGGGAACATCTGGGGAGACCTCGGAGTATCCTTATGGTATCTAGTGTCAGAGCATAGGTCAGGAAGCATAGGAAAACCAGGAGCTGTTCCACAATTTGCAAATAGCATTTTATTTTTCTCATATTCTGAGTGTTTCTTCTCTTAATTCCAAGTTTCAGTCTCTCATGCTTCTGGTCTCTCTAGCAAAAGCATTGCTATTCTTTTTATAAGGCTTTGTCTGGGAACTCGTTAAGACAGCCTGCTTCTCACAGAATGTTCTTGTAAGTTTACAGAATGTTCTTGTCAGTTTCGATGCTGATGCAGCTAAAAGAACAGTGACCCAGACCTGACCTCTTGTCTACAGCTCTGCAAAAGGCTTAAAAACTGCATCTCAGGTTAATCCCTTGAGTTTCAAATAACTTACTGCAATCATTTCAACAGTAAAACTATGCAGTTTTAAACAAAGTGATCCCAGTTTCACACACAGTTTTACACTTAGAGTCACATATATTTTTATAACAACATATACGTAAAGGGGAGAAAGAGCAGCAAGTGAAGGCAGAGAGATAGTGAGAAGGTGAGAATTTCAAAACATCAAACTGATTCGTTCCTAGAAAATGTGTGCAACCAGACAGAAAAGAGACAGAAAAGGAGAGGAGAGGATAGAACAGACCCTTGCATCTGACTCTTTCTGCATAATAAATGGGACAGGACCTTATCCAACCCTGTAACATACCCTCCTCTTTAGCAGGGAAAATGTTTTACAAAAACAGGTTTCCAAAATGCTCTGGTAAATTCCCGTCCAACACTAGCTTATAACCTTTACAGTTCAGTGCATATGCAGTATAGCAAACATAAGTTTCAACTCACATTTTTCAACCTTCGGAATTCTGAATTTCTGATCAGTATTGACATTCTCTTTCCCAGATTTGTGCATCACTTTAAATTTAAGTGGCTGTAGTGCCAGGTACCACTGTGTGATTCTAGAATTGTTATCCTTCATTTGGGTAAGTCAACAGAGAGGACTGTGATCTGTTACAAGTACTGTACAAAGTCATCTCCAAGTTAAGTAAAATTTAAGGGACTTCATGGCCCACTCTGCCGAAAGGCATTCCTTTTCAATGGTGGAGTATCTTTTCTCTCTGTCGTGCAATTTCCTACTTATGTATACAATAGGATGTTCTTTCCCATCTATATGCTGACTCAAGACCGCACCTAGGCCTACCTCTGATGCATCAGTCTGTAACAGAAATTGTTTCTCAAAGTTTGGGCTTCTTAAAACAGGGGCTGAACAAAATGTAGCCCTAATGGTCTGAAAGAAAAAATTACTTACCATAGTAATCTTGTTTGGGGTACAGCTGCTTCTCTGGCAGCCCCAAGAGATATTCCTCTGTTGGAAATATGTAAAGCAACTACCTGGAAAACTGTTCACATCTTCACCAAACACTACAGCCTGGATACTCAGGCCAGAAGTGATGCCAGGTTTGGCACAGCAGTACTGCAGAGCCTGTTTCCTAAATAGGTTCTCTAGCCTCCTCCAAAGGTACTGATTGGGTAGTCTGCATATGTCAGAATACAGTAAGATTTACTGGGGCTTGAAGAAAAAAATTACCACAGTAATCTTGTTCCTTCCAAGGGAATCTTACTGTATTCTGAGCTCCCACCCTTCCTCCCCTGCTAGAACCTATGGCATTGTAATACAGCTGTTCTGTTGTTCAACTCTGTGGGCAACTTCTGTTTTTTGGGCTTAGTGACTCGTCTTAACCAGCCCACATTGTTGACTACAGAAAGAAAAAGGAGAATAGTTGTTAGAGGGTTGCTGATTGTTAGTTTATTATTATTAAAATAGCTTGGATTGCTTGTCAATAGTTTTTGCTCTGCAAGAATCTGAGAGTTGCAGAATGTTGACCAGGGACAGTGGTTTGAAAACCGAGCTCGAGCCTAACATTCCATCATTAACATAGGTTTGAATAACCATTTCGATTCTGGGGCAGTACAATGGAAGGACGGTACTGCATATGTCAGAATACAGTAACATTTACTGGGGCTTGAAAGCTTATTTGGGAACCGTTTCTTTGTGAGTTCAGTAAGGGGAGTACTGTAGCTAACTCTGCAAAACTG
This sequence comes from Neoceratodus forsteri, assembly GCA_016271365.2. Lineage (NCBI taxonomy): Eukaryota > Metazoa > Chordata > Ceratodontiformes > Ceratodontidae > Neoceratodus > Neoceratodus forsteri. Next base: position 647,914,832 of record CM057450.1, on the reverse strand, counting down.
GGAATAAATCTCTGATAATAACTAGGCAGCCCTAAAAATGATCTGTCATTTTCTTGGTTTGGGGGACAGAGCTGTTACCTACAGCTTCTATTTTGGAAACCTCTGGCTTGACTCCTCCATTTCCCAAAACATAGCCCAAATATCTGGTTTCCTGCAAGCCCAATGCACACTTGATAGGATTTTCAGACCTGCCTTTTTGATCGATTGGATAACTGCTCGTATGTGTTCCAGGTGGCTTTTCCAGTCTGGACTGTACACCACGACATCATCCAGGTATGCAGCACAATAACCAGTGTGAGGGTATAAAATTACATCCATGTACTGCTGGAATGTAGTGGATACGCCATGTAAACCAAATGGCATGGTGGTGAACTGATAGAATCCTACAGAACTGACAAATGCAGTTTTGTCTCTTTAGCTAGGAGGATTTGCCAGTAACCCTTGGTGAGATCGAGGGTACTGATAAACTTGGCACTTCCCAGTCTGTCCACCAAATCATCTATTCTGGGCATATGATAACTGTCAAATTCTGACACTTGATTAAGTGTCCTAAAATCAAAGAAGAATCTTACACCCCCTTCTTTTTTGTTTACATTCACCACTGGTGATGACCAAGCACTTCTCGACTCTTCTATGACACCCGATTCTTTCATTTTTTGTATTTCCTTAACCACGTCTGCTCTTAACCGCTTTGGTAATCTATATGTCTTTTGTCTACTAGGGTGAGCATTCCTTGTCACTATTACACGCTCGACCCCTTTAGCTCAGCCTGGCACTGTAGTGGGTACCAGCCTGATTGCACATTGCTGCTTTGACCACTGGCAGGCTGCAGCATCCCTTTCAAAAGTTGCCAGGCATGCTTTGATATCATCCGAGGGACACAACTTGGTAAGTTTAAGGTCTTTTAAGTCATTGGTGTTTTGTTGCTCTGCAGTACCTGTGCCAGATTCACCTGTTTTTTTCTATATGTAAATTTTCCACCTTCTCCCCAATCCCCCTGTGTCCTGGCATAGCACGCGCATGTGGAGACAGGTGCACGTCATGCACTGCGGGACACCCCACCCTACCAGTCGCTCCATTATCATATGCCACCAGATTTCCAGCCAGTGGCGGTGGGACTACAGACAGGCAACCCTCCCTCCCAGAAGGGGAGAGCCAGTGCTCTATCCTGTTTAGTTTCCAATAGCTTTTTGCAATCATCTCAAACCACAATTATACACATTTCAAAAATTAATGCTTTATAATTTCTAAACAAAGGGATCCCTATATCAGTTACATTTCCACATAATGATTTGTAAATATTTTTATATCAGCAGATATGCAAGGGAGGAAAAGATAGACAAGCAAGGGAAGACTGAGAGACAGTGAGAGGCAAAGAATTGTGAAACTGTTGGGGTGATCAAATCTTAGGTCTCACAGGAAAATTTGGTTGTGCAACCAGACAGAAAAGGAGGGAATAGAACAGATCCCTGCATTCAGACTCTTTCCATAACAACTGGGACAGGGTCCTATTCCACCCTGTCACGCAGTCACTGCATCTCTTCTCTGCTGCTCCTGTAGCTGCATCTCTTCTTATCTCCAGTGCTCCTGTCACTGCATCTCTTCTTATCTCCATTTCTCCTTCTCTTTTTGTTGTATAGCCCACCATTTGAAGAAGGCATACAGGCTTTCAGGTTCTGTCACTGCCTGCTCTTTTTTTTTTCCATGACTGGTGCTGGCTGTACAGTCTTAGTTTGGACTTTTGTATCTGTTTCTAGTTTGGCTACCATTCTTCTGGTATTTACTCCTGGGCTTTCTGATACCTTTCTGCTATGCTTCCCTGGTATTAGGTCTAGTACCCATGCACAAACCCCTGGCTTAGAGTATGCACGGCATAAATCCCATTTAGGCTGACACCATCTGTCATCAAGGCACAGGTCAGTAAGCATAGGAAAACCAGTAGCAGTTTCAAAATTTGCAAATAGCATTTTATTTTCCTCATAAAATTGTTCAGTATAACTATTTATGAAGGCAGTGCAAACAATGAAAACAAAGTCCTTCTCAGTGTTTCTTCTCAATTCCAAGTTTCAGTCTCTCACTCTCCTGGTCTCTCTAGCAAAAGCATTGCTGCTCTTGTTCTAAGTCTTTTCTGGGAACTTGTTAAGAGAAACTGCTTCTCACAGAATGTTCTTGTCAGTTTTGATGCAGGTGCAGCAAAAAGAACATAGTGACGCAGAACTGACCTCTTGTTTACAGCTCTGCAAAAGGTTTAAAAAAACTGCATCTCAGGTTAAACCCTTCAGTTCCAAATAGTTTTTTTTGCAATCATTTCAACAGTAAAACTACATACAGTTTTAAACAAAAGGATTCCAGTTTCACATAGTTTTACACAGAGATTCACATGTATTTTTTATAACAGCAGATACGTATGGGGGTAGAAAAAACAGAACAGCAAGTACAGGCAGAAAGAGAGAGAGAGAGAGAAGCAGAGAATTGCGAAACTGTCGGAGTGATCAGTTCCTAGGTCTCACAAGAAAATCTGGTTGCACAATCAGACAGAAAAGAAGAGGATAAAACAGACCTTTGCATCTAACTTTCTGCATAACAAATGGGACAGGACCTTATTCAACCCTGTCACGTCAGGATGAGTGGGGAGAGGCATCCCCTTTTGATGAACTGGAGGAACAGCTCCGTTTGGAATCCTTTGAAGAGGGAGTATAGGAGCATTGGGGCTGGTGCCCATGCTAGCATTGTCTGCACCTGGAACAGGACCTGGAAGAGGAATGGCACCATCACCAGTGCTTCCTTGGGGACCACACATCTGCGTGAACAGGAGGAGAGGAGAGAAGAAGAGAAGCAGCCTTTCTTGGGGGCAGCAAGGGTTTCCTGGGAGGAGAGGGAGAAGGCTACTTAGGTGGGGCCTGCAGCTGAACTCCCAAAAGGGTAGGTTCTAGAGCCTGGGTGGCAAGTGGCCATCTAGGCAGAAGGTCCTCTTTGATAGAATTCCACCAGGAATTGAATAGAACCCCTGTGTCTGCAAGGGGTACTAGGGGGACACCAGAAGGCCCAGGTGGGGCACATTAAGAGGGCCCCAGCATCAGACCCAGTGGAGCAGGTGACCCTGTTGTTAGGTCCAGAGGTGCAGGGTTAGTGGGCTGCAGCCCTGAGGGCATCAGGTTATCCAGTGTCAGACTGGCGGTCATCAGGCTAGCCGGCACGAGGTCTGAGCATGACGGGTTCACTGGCATCAGATTCTCGGTCAGCTCAGGGAAAGCCAGAGGAGCCAATGACCTCCAAGAGTTGGGCAACAATGAGGAGTGTGTCACCTGGCTTGACTCCAGAGAATCCGGAGTTGAAGGGGCAGGTGTCTACTGATGGCAGACCGGGGTATCAGCTCTTGTCAACTGAGGGTGTGCTTGCTTGAGAAGAGCAAACTCCTGAATGGTGCCACCTAGTGTCGCTGGATCCTGAGGACCAATCCAAGGTTGCGGACATCCCAGCCAAGCAGACAACGGGCTCCGACCCACCATCTGAAGAACCATCTGATCCACTTGGCTTAGGCCCAGAGGACTGGTTGTGAGGCCTAAGACTCAGGAGATTAAGGGCCAAAGGCCTGTGCCCCGAAGACCCCCCCGCCAGATGTCAGCACCAGGACAGGAGGCTTCACCAACAGGATCCCAGGAGTGAGGGCTGTGGGGGGGGCAGAGTCCAACCTTCCATGAGAAGAGGAACTGGCAGCGGTCACCAACCTGTGTGGGGACCTAGAGTGGGAGTCTAACTGGAGACTATCCTTATCCCTGTCCCAGTGTTTATGTTTCAATTTGTTTTTCTTCTCCTTATGGGCTGAAGAAGAGGAGGCAGTCCCTGCAACTGAAGTAGAAGAGAAACTTTGTCCAGAAAGGGTCTTCTACATGGTGGCCAACTGCTTTTCTAGCAAGAAGCTCTTCAGAGTCTTCAGGTGGTGGATCCTAGTTCTACGGTTGAAGCTGAGGCAGTGCTTGCAAGTCTCAGAATTGTGGTTGGAGACCAGGCAGATGAGGCAAGCCAAATGGCCATTCTTAAAAGGGATCTGCTTGCTGCATGCACACTTGGATTTTTGCCGCTCGGATGATGAGGTCGGAGAAGAAGACATGCAGAGAAAATAATAAAGTGCAAATAAACACAAAAATGGTGGCTGACTGAGAACCAAAGGCATCCATGGAGCTGATGTTCACAGGATGATGGCAAGAAAAGATGTGAGGTGGGGCTGGGGGACCACCCCTTTTATATCACTGGCTGATGTCAGGAGTGGGCCGACATCAGGGAGCAGTCCCCCGCTAGATACTGCTAGCCAGATGTTTTCTGTGGAGTTCTGGCACTCGATAGCTTAGTCGTAATGGTGTAGCCTGTGGCAAAAGCTCAGCCTCAAAGTAAGATCCTGAGATACTTCTTGTGAGACTGATGGATGGGAAGTAAAATTACTTACCATAGTAATCTTGTTTCTTCACAGTGATACTCATGTAGTCATAACTGTCTACAGTAAGACTTCTAGGTAGGACTGCCCGGAGAGACTAGAACACGTGCAAATGATGGAATTCTTTGCACATGACAACTTTTCAAATGCTGCCCTGTACTAACTGCCAATGTCCTAAACTCCTCAGATTTCCTAAAGGCCTGGAAAGACAGGCCCATGGAACTAGAATACTGTAAGCATTAATGATCAATATAATTTAGGATTTGAAAAACCCCTAACCTCCTAATAAAAACGTCCAACTGGTGGGAGAACACAACATTGAAAGAAACCCCAAAATGTCCGAAACACCTGAAAAGAGGGGTAAAACGCATGTGAACCCTATTTGCCAAAAATTGTTATCGAATGTGGTATATAGGGGAAAAAAGATAGATAGATAGACAGACAGACAGACAGACAGACAGACAGACAGATAGACAGATAGATAGATAGATAGATAGATAGATAGATAGATAGATAGATAGATAGATAGATAGATAGATAGATAGATAGATAGATGCACTTTTATCTCTGGTAGCACAGCATGCAGGAGTGCAGAGGCTAAGGTTCTGGAAGGGGAGGCAGGGTGGGAAGTTATGAATACCTGAGTCTCATGAGAAAGAAACAAAAATACTATTGTCATTTTTTCTTCTAACTCCAGTAATACTCAGGTATTCATAACTTTCTGCAGACTATAAAGCATCATCATCATAGGTTCATAGGTTCATAGGACAGATTCAGGTCCATAAGCTACAGGAGCCATAAGAAGGACCTGCCACTAAGTTAATGGACACAACTCAATTTTTTTTCTTCCATATACTTACTAAATTGGTGCTTGAATGCCACTAAGCTACGGGCTCCCATCACTTCTACTGGGAGTCCATTCTGGACATTCACCACCCTCTGATTAAGCCACCTTCCTCTTCTGTTCGTCCTCTATCTCTCACCTTTCAGCTGTTTATTATGCACCCTTGCCCCATTCTAAGACCCTCTTTCCAGTTTAGTCCTGCTGCCTCATTAAGCATACCATCACTCAATGACCTATTAACATAACAAAGGTCCATCGTTATCTTCCTATATGTCACTGAGTATAAACCCAAGTGCTCCAGTCTAATGCTATACCCCTGCTTATTTATTGAACATACTCTCTTAGTGAACCTTCGTTGTACCTGCGTTGCCCTTTTGCTCCCACCAACACTTTATACTGAGCAAAAGGGGGCTCCATATTCTAAAAAGGGTCTCACCAAGGATCTGTACAGGGGCACAAGGACCTCTTTCCTCCTACTATTAGTGTTATGTAGCAGATTGCCCAAAATCCTATTGGCCCTATTAACATAGATCAAATTGTGCTTATCAAAACTTAGTTTGTTTGTGATAACTTACCCCAAATCATTCTCACTATCAGTAACTGCAAGTATCTGTGAGTTCAGTTTGTATTGTGCTCTGACATTATTCTGCCCAAAATGCATAACCTTACATTTCACGGTATTAAATTCCAATCTGTGTACTTCTGCCCAGTTCTCAAGATGGCATAATTGTTCTTGAAATTTCTTAATAACCTTATCATTGTTTACTATTGCACCAATCATTGAATCATCCACATACTTGCAGATCCAGACTCCCTCAGATAGTTGCATACTAGCAATTAGGACATTGAACAACCTTGACCCCAGTACAGACCCCTGGGGGACCCCACTAGTAACTCTTTCCTATGTTGATGAATAACCACTGACTTGAACCTGCTGGCATCTATTCTGCAATCATGCCACCCATTTGATAATATAACATTCAACTCTTAATTGCTGGAGGGTCCTAAGTAAAACATTGTGTGAGACTGGGTCAAAGGCCTTCTTATAATCTAAATACACAACATCGACCGGTAACCCAGCATCCAACGCCTGACTCACTGGTTCAAGGAAATGTAGCAAGTTAGTGGTGCACGATCTCCCCTCTGAAAAACCATGCTGTGAGACATCCAAGTGGTGCAGAGCTCTCAAATTATTTTCAAGTAATTCATTTATAAAGCTCTCCATCACCTTGCCTATAACAGAAGTTATGCTTATTGAGTGGTAATTCTCAGCCCTTGTTTTATCCCCAGACTTGAATACCGGCGCTATATGAGCCACCTTCCATACTTCCAAGATCTCACCCTCTCTCAAGGACTTATTAAAGAGGGCTGCCAGTGGAACTGACATCTCCACTGCTAATTCAGCCAAGAAGGCTGGATGATAGCTGGCTGGTCCCCCAGATTAACATTTCTTCAATGTCTTTAATTTTTCCTTGACCTGTTCTGCAGCTATGATAGGAATTTCTGTTTCCCACCCCATCTGAGCTTCTCCAGTCAAGTAACTACTACCATGATTAAGATACACACTCTGGAAGTATAAACCAAACATGTTTGCCATATGCTGCTCATCATCAACTTGATTTTACCAGTCCTTTAAGGTGGTAATCTGATTTTGATGATCATTTTATTTATAACAAGGTGTCCTTCCAGAGCTCAGGGCACCCACACAGTATTCATAAAAACATTATAACAATATCAACAAATCAATAAATAGCAGGAAATCAAGACCCATTAAAACCTTGATGAAAAAGATGTGTTTTAAGGCTAGACTTGAAACCCTCAATGGTCAAGGTGAGGTAGAGAATTCCACAGGGTAGGTGCCATAAAGGTAAAAGATCATACACCAGATGTTTTGAGCCATACCCTGGGAATCTCTAGCAATCCCTCACTGGTGGATCGGAGTGCACAGGAGGGACAGTAGGGATACAGAAGGTCTTGCAGGTAATGGGGTCCCTGGCCATGTAGGGGTTTATAGCTCAGCAACGTGACCCTGAAGGTTATCCGCCACTATACTGGCAGCCAGTGCAGTTCGCACAGGACAGGTATTATATGGCTTGATCTAGAAGTACCAGTTAAAACCTGGCTGTTACATTTTGCACCAGCTGCAATCAGTGGATATCTACCCCCAGTAGCCCTAGGTAGAGAGCATTGCAGTAGTCAAGCCAGCTGGTCACAAAGGAGTGGACCAGTGTGGGGAGATCCTCGGCCGAGACCAGTTGCTTCACCTTGACAATATTTCTTAGATGATAGAAAGCAGATTTCACCACGGCAGAGACCTGAGGTTTCAAGGTCAAATTCTCATCCAAGATCACGCCAAGATTTCGGACCTGGCTTGAAGCATATAATAGGGTTCCCCCAAGTATTATTCCAGTGGGTTGTCCTCCTCATACCCTGGCCAGTCCGCCACCAGGGTCCACTACCAACACCTCTGTCCCCCCCCCGAGTTTAACTTCAGCCAGCTAGCATTCATCCAGTCCTGTATCTCAGTCAGACAGTTGTTAAACACTGAGACAGTATCTAACTCCTGCTCATACACAAAAGACAGGTACAGTTGAGAGTCATCTGCAGAACAGTGAAAACTCAAACCATACTGTCTTATGATATCCCTTAATGGCAACATATACACTGCAAACAATATGGGAAACAACACCGAGCCCTGCGGCACCCCGCAGGGCAAACAGTGCGATGCCAAGGAATAAATCCCCGATGCCACTCTCTCAGTTCTGCCTTCGAGGAACAATCGAAACCAAATGAGGACTGCCCCCAACAAGTCCACAGAAACACCGCAGGTGCTCGAGTAACTCACCATGGCCTACAGTGTCCAATGCTGCTGAGAGATCAAGGAGGACCAAGATTGTACAGGCCCTCCAATCCCTTGCCATCAGGAGATCATTTAGTACCCAAACTAGGACTGTCTCAGTACTATGTCTTTTCCTGAAACCTGACTGGAGAGGATCATAGATATTATGGATTGTTAAATGATCCTCCAGCTGCAAAGTGACCACTTTCTCAATAACTTAATCTACAAAAGGTAAGTTCGAGACTGGTCTGTAGTTTACTGGACAGTCCGAGTCCAAGGAGGGCTTTTTTAGGAGGGGCCTCACTACTGCCTCCTTTAAGGGATCCAGAAAAAACCCTCTCTTCAAGGAAACCCTTATTATTCCAGCAAGGACCGGGGCGATCTTCTCAATGCATCCTACTAGAAGGTGAGTTGAGCCCGGTTCCAGACTACAGCAAGTTGGTCACAGAGTTTGTATAATCCTCATTATATCCATGATTACCCGGTTGGCTAAAGGTAAGCCAGGACACCTTGATGTTAGTACCATACGGTTGACCACTGCAAGGTCCAATGGGGAGGCACTGGTTGATCTCATCTATGATGGAGGCCACCTTATCAACAAATAACTGCGCAAACTCATCACACTTATCTTGTGCCAATGCTCTACCCGACTGCAGACAGACTGGATTGCACAGTCTGTCTACAGTACAGAAGAGCTGAGCTAGCCTGTTCTTTGCTGCTGCTATTTCCCTGGACAGGAACACTGCCTTCTTATGGGGAAATAGCCGACTGGTAGACCTTATAATGGTTCAACAATCTAAGCCTGTCCTCCTCCAGGTTAGTTTTCTGCCAGTGTCTCTCCAACCTTGGTCCTAACTTCTTCAACTCCCTCAGCATCCTGTCATACCATGGGGCACCTGGGCGAAGAGTTAGAGGATGAACATGTACAGGAGCAAGAAGATCCAGGGCTCATGATATCACCTTACTATAGGCAACAACAAGACTCCCTGGATCATTGCAATCAATCGGAATTCCCGAAAGGTCAAGCACCGTCATTAGGCATTCTGAGGTAACTCCTCTTAAAGGATGGTACTTTACCATTTCCACCGGGGCAGGCCTAATCTGGGGAGTAGTGATGCTGACTCTCAGGGCATGATGGTCCGACCAACTGATAGGATCCACCTCCATCTCGGAGATTTCCATCCCCAGGAGAAACACCAAGTCCAAGGAGTGCCCTCCCCTGTAAGTAGCAGAGGTAGTGACCCATGTCAGGCCCAATAATTCCATCAGTTGGAGGAGATTTTGTCCAAATAGCAAGAGTTCATCATTGACCCAGGCATTGAAGTCCCCAAGAATCATCCATCTTGGTAGCAGTACCACTGGAGGTGGGCACAGAACTCTATTTTGGAAACAGACTTTGCAGGACTGGTGTGCCAAACCTATCATCACCCCTGGATTGAATATCCAGGCTGTAGTGCTTCGAAAGGTGTGTACTATTTTCCAGGTAGCTACTTTACAGATATCAACCAGTGGAACATCTCTGGTAGCTGCTAAGGTAGCAGCTGTCCCTCTTGTAGAGTGGGCCCTCTATCCTGTTGGGGGCTCCCTACCTGCTTAAGTGTAACAGAATTGGATACGCTGAACTATCCATCGAGAAATGGACCTTTTTGACGTTGGATTTCCCTTTCCCACATCCCTATAAGTCAGGAACAGCTGTTTTCTGTCCTGCCTATGATCCTTAGTGGCTGCCATATAGTAGCTGAGAGTTCTCTTGACATCTAGACTGTGAAGTCTTCTTTCACTAGAAGTGGAGTGCTCAGTGAAAAACACAGGTAGGGTAATGGATTGGTTAAGGTGGAAATCAGAAACCACCTTGGGGAGGAATTTTCTGTTTTTCCTCAGGACTACCTTATCCCTATGAAATGAAATGTAGTCCTGTTCAATGCAGAGAACCTGAAGCTCAGTGATTCTTCTTGCAGAGGTCACTGCCACTAGGAAAACTGTTTTCCATGTGACGAATTTTAGGTGAGCTGAAGACATGGGCTCAAAAGTAGGTCCCATGAGCTAAGCTATGCACATTGAGGTCCAGTGCTGGCATTGGTTCCCTGAGAAGATGATGCAAATGGGTCAGACCCTTAATGAGCCTCCTAAAAATAGGTTCTGAGGTCATTGTTACCTTTGCTCCAGCAGAAATGTAAGCAGATACTGCAACCAGGGGAACCTTCAAGGTGCTGGACTGCAGTCCCAGGGAATGTCAATGAAATAGGTAGTCAAGAACAGCTGATACACCAGCCTGTACTGGCACCAGTTCTCTAGTTGTACACCAGATTGAAAACCTTTTCCAGTTTGAAGACTAGGTTTTCTTAGTGGAGGGTTTCCTGTACCCTCTCAGAATGTCTAATACTGCTTCAGATAGGTATAAATTAGCATATTCTAGGTCCTCAAGAGCCAAGCTTTGAGATTGAGAGACCGGAGGTTCAGGTACAGGAGGGATCCCTGGTTGGAGGTTAACAGGTTGTGCCTCCGAGAGAGGTGTATTGGTTTGGCTACAGACATGGAGAGCAGAAGAGAGTACCATGGCTGTCTTGGCCAGTCTGGAGCTATCAAGATTACAGATGCTGAATGGAATCTGAGCTTGAGCAGTACCCTGAATACCAGGGGGAAGGGAGGAAAAGTATACAGGTGCTTCCCTGACCAATCCAGAACCAGGGCATCCAGAGGCAGTGTACCCCGATCTGGTGGTCTGCAGCAATACTGTGGCAGGTGGAGGTTCTGGTGGGATGCAAACAAGTCTATCTCTGGAGTGTCCCACCTCCTTAAGATCACTTGCACCACTTGCCTGTTCAGAGTCCATGCATGATGGGCCTGGTTGATTCAACTCAAGGCATCTGCCAGGGTATTGTCTTTTCCAGACAGATGGATTACCTGCAGGGATACTCCCAAAGAATAAGCCAAGGTCCAGAGTTTCATGGCTTCTGTGCAGAGAGTACCTGACCTGGTGCCTCCCTGCTTGTTTATGTAGTACATTATGGTGGTGTTGTCTGTTCTGACTTGTATCACCTTCCCTTGCACCAATGCTGTAAAAACTTTCAGTGCCAGAAACACAACTCTGAGTTCTATCAAGTTTTAGTGCTGGAGGGATGCTGCAGCTGACCAGGTACCCTGGGTTGTGTGTGATCCCTTAAATGAGCACCCCAACCCATGATAGATGCATCTGTTGTGAGAACAATTGGCGGAGACTCTCTCTAAAAAGGAACCCCCTCTCTGAGGTTGGGTTCCTCCTTCTACCACTGGAGTGCTTGTAACAAAGTTCTTGTTACTGGAATGGGCTTTGAAAGAGGGTTTTTTCTTTGGCTCCAATGAGCCCTGAGGTGGATCTAGATGTCTCTCATTTGGAACCTGGAGTCCAAGACTCTGCCTGTGACTGCAGCCACATGTCCCAGCAGCTATAGAAACTGCCTTGCAGTTTTATGTTTGAGCAAGCTGAATGAATTTGCAATCAGCTGGAGATTTCTGACTCTGTCCAGAGGCAGGTAGGCCCTGCCCTGCAGGGTACTGATCTCTTCCCCTATGAATTGCAGGACTTGTGCAGGAATGAGGACTGATTTTTTGTGATTGATCAGGAACCCCAAAGACTCCAGGAGCCCTTGGGTGGTCTGTAGATATTGTCTGACTTAGTTAGGTGATCTCCCTACCACCAACCAGTCATCTAAGCATGGGAACACTGTGCCCCCTGCTTTTGAAGGTGTGCCACAACTGCTGACAGCCACTTTGTGAACACCCTTGGGGCTGAAGAAAGGCCAAAAGGCAGGGTTGAAAACTAGTAATGACCTGAAGGGAGTCTGAATCTGAGATATTTTCTATAGAACTCCCTTATGGGGATGTGGAAAAAGGCATCTTTTAAGTCCAGTGACGCCAACCAATCCCCTTTTTGGAGTGTTGGCAGAATCAATGCCAAAGTTACAATTTTGAACTTCGTTTTTTCCAGATGCTTGTTTAGAGCTCTGAGGTCCAATATAGGCTGCCACTCCCCATTTTTCTTTGTGATGAGAAGGTACCTGGAATAAAACCCCTTCCTCTGAGGTGGGTTGGGACAGGTTCTATTGCCCTTAGCAGTAGCAGGTTTCGAAACTCTGTCGTCAACAGTTTCTTTTCTCTTAAGGAGGGTGAACCAAAAACCCTGTATTTTTGAGGAGAAAGGGATTTGAAGTTCAGAGACAGACCCTGACTCACTACCTCCAGGACCTGCTTGTCTATGGTGATGCTTAGCCAAGCCTGGAGGAAGTGAGATAGTCTGCCTCCGACAGGGAGAGATGAGGCGGCCTGTGCATCAGGGTATTTGTTTTGCTTGGGGCTGAGGCTGGGCCTGCGACCCTCGCCTAGAGCCCCTTCTACCCTTGCCTCTGAAGTACCCTTGTTGTGGGTACTGCTGGTACTGGGGTGAGGCCACTGGTTGGAAAAAGGGCCTGGTGTGGAAGGACCTCTCCCGGCCCCCCCTTCCATAAGGCTTGGTGGATGGTGAAGCCTTCTCTTCATTAGTGCTGCTTCTATATATGGCCTTGTACTCATCCACTCTTTTCATGTAGGCCACTGTTGACTCCCCGAATAAAGCATTTCCTTCTAGAGGGAAATCAAGAGCCTTTGACTGGGTGTCTTGAGTAAGATTTGTGTCCCATAGCCAGGCAAAGCTCCTCTGAGCTACCGTGTTTGCCATCCATCCATCTGGCTGCAGTATCATTTGTATCAGCAGCCATTTGGAACTGGCATTTAGCCACCTCTAGCACAAACCTAGCAGTTTCTACTAGGTTGTCAGACAGGGGTGAGAAGGCTTTCTGAGACATGGCCAAAACCGACTACCACAAGGACTTCTGGTACTGGACAGCGTAGGCCTGAAAATGTGCTTGTCGTATGGCTAAGGAAGCTGACAAGTACCCCTTCTTTGCCATACTGTCTATTTTTCTAGAGTCTTTGTCTGGTGGATGTGATGCCAGAGATTGACCCAAGCCTTATCACAGGCACCTGCCTGTACAACCCCTTGATGGCCTGGATGGGAAAAGAGAAACTCTGCCCCTTCCCTCGCCATCTGATATTTTTTTGACTATGCTCTTGTCATGGAATTAGGGGTCTGAAGTAGTTTTAGAGCATATTTTTTGAAAAATGTATTTACAGGAAGAAGGAGAGCTTTGATGGGGGTTAGCCCCATCATTTCTAAATACTCCACCTCCTCGTCATCCTCAGTCTCCTCCCTTGTGGTGATGTTCAGTGCATCAGCCATTTTTCTCACAAAAGTAAAGTGTGAGGAGTAATCTTCGGATGTTCTGGGAGGAGAGCCAAATTCCTGTTCAGGGGATACCTCAGGTTCAATGGGTTCCCCCTCCTCCTCCTCACATTCACTGTATTCTTCCTCTTCAGTGAAGGAAGATCTACCCATGTTGCCAGGCTGTCCACAAGGGTCTGGACAGGAGACTGCTGATCAGTAGACACTAGGCCTTGTAATGCCTGAACTACCCTGAAAGCCTGGGCAATTTCTTGGGGAGAAGGCATAGTGGAGGCAGGCACAGAAGTCCCCTTTTTTGTAGATGGGAGTTCTATGTGTTTTAACTTTTTTGATTTTTTAGAGGGAACCGGGGAGTCAGCCAGTTCAGTAGCCTTCTTGGTGCCTTTGTCACCGGTCTCAGGGGTACAGGCAACAGCAGAAGTGGTTTCACCCATATTAACAAGGGGTATTGGCTGGTCAGAGCCAGAGGGACCCCTGGGTGGAAGAAGTTTCTTTTTCAGCCATTCCAGGGGGTTTTCAACAGTTTTTTTCAGGAAATGTTTTGCAAATGTCACATTCCTCCTTAAGATGTTCATATCCAAGGCAGGCCACACACAAATTGTGTTTATCTGCCTTGGCAAAGACTTCCCCACATTGTGAAAAATTTTTAAAACTGGGTTCACTGATCTTTTTCTTTATTTTTTCTGACATTTTTTATTGGTACTGATAAAAAAAGGTTAACCGCTAAGTCAGATATGAATGTTAAATAAAACGTAGTGGTTGCAGTCAGTTCTGGAACCAATAAGAAACCAGAGGAACCAAACCAATGGAACAAATGTGAACCAGGATTATCAGTTACAAATAAAGCAGTTTTAAAACTAAAAACTAAGAAACTAATGGGGTTTTTTAGTCAGAAAACCACCACTACTAAAAAACTAACCCAGTTCACTCCCAGTTATACTGAACCAAGAGGAACCGGCAAAAATTAAGTAAATAACGCTAAACTAAGTTTAAATAACAGTAAACAATAAGTATAAGGAAGCAAATGAAATATAAGATACTTACAGTATTTTTATAAGTTTCTTCGTATCAGAATGGAAAGTAGAAAAGCAACACTCCAAGTGACCAGACTTTTCAGGCGAAGAGTGAAATCTGAGGAGTCTAGAACACTGGCAGTTAGTATAGGGCAGCATTTGAAAAGTTGTCACGTGCAAAGAATTCCATCATTTGTATATGTTCTGTTCTCTCCAGGCACTCCTACCTAGAAGGCTTACTGCAGAAAGTTATCACTGAGGTTAGGATAGGAAGGTAGGCATCCGTCAGGTCTATCAAAGAAAGGAAGTCGCCCAGCTGAACAGTTTGGGTGATTGACCACAGGGACTCCCCTCTTGAAGGTCGTGTGGCACATGAACTTGTTCAGATGCTTCAGATCTAAAATGGGCCCTAATCCCCTTCCCCATTTTTTTGGGAGGGGGGACTATGAAAGGATCGAATAGAATCCCTGACCTTGTTTGCCTGGTGGGACCAGCACAATGACCCTGATTTCAGTGATGTGGTTCAGTGTCTCTGACACCGCCTGTCTCTTTGCAGCATCCTGGGAAACCAGTGATAGCAGAAAACACCCTCTTATGAGAAAGTTGAAAATTCTGTGGCATAGCCCGAGTCTAGAATTTCCAAAACCCAGGCATCTGACATTGTTTGAGCCCATCCTGAATAAAATTTCTATAGTCTTCCACCAAGGAAAGGGGAGCAGGGATGGGGCCGTGTAACCTCATTATGAGGTATCAGGCTTTGGGTTGGGTCACCTGCATCCAGGCCAGAACTGGAAAAAAAAATCCTCCCTCGGGGGGTTAAACAACTTAGATTTTGAAGCTTGATCAGGGCCCAATGCCTAAGCCATATGCCTGCATGGCCGATACAATGCAGTAGGTTGAATGAGCCGACCTACGCAAATTCTCCTCTATAGAATCACCCAGAAACATGAAGGCCATGGAAACCGACTGCAAAATATACACTCCTTCTGAGTGGGAGGAACTAAATTGCTGGAATAATGGCCAACAAGTGTAAGGCTCTGGCAACAATGAAGGAGGTGTAAGAAGTATGTAGGTTTGTGCTGTTAGAGGCGAAAGCCCTCCTACACTCAGCATCTACTCAGTTGCTGTGGGAATCTGTTAAGGCCAGAGAGCCTTTGATAGGCAGGGCAGTGTGTTTAATCAAATTATAGACAACCTTATCTGCCAGCGGAGTGGCTTCCTGCTCGGTTTTGGAAGATACTTTCTCCAAACCACCCTCATGATCCTCACCAGCCTTCTTGCTCAATAATTTGGTCACAGTGAATAAACTCAGGAAACGCTCTGGAGCAAAGGAGGATGCAGACAGACTCAGAATGACAGCCACCACCTCCAAGGACTGTTCCTCCATGAGCTGAAAGGATCTACATGGGAGCATGACAAGATCCCAAACTCAGGAGCCTGACACCCAGAAGCCAGAGACAAGGATTCCGACTGCGAAAATCCCGACAGTGGGATTTTGCCCATGGTGGAGTTAAGAAGGAATCATAATTAAGGGGGGTGTGGGAGGCAAAGACCCCCAAAACATGACAAAAAACCTTGCCACGGGCAAAATCCCACTGTCTGGATTTTTGTGATTGGGATCTTTGTCTTGGGTTTCTGGATGTCGGGTTCCTCAGTGTTGGGATCTTGTAGTATATCCATCTACATGCCTCAGCTATCAAAAAGACAAGGACTTGTGAAGCAAGGGAGGAATCAGAATCCTTAACCTGGGATCCGTCCACTTCCTTTTCTCTTCCTCCTCCTCAGAGAACAATTTTTTCCTTTTTTAATTACAAGTCAGGCGCTTCCTCAAGACCTTCGAAATCCTCATCCTGACCTTCTAAGTAGTCAGGGTCAGGATCTGCCAGCACATCTGCCTCCGCAGCCTTTTCTCACTGTGATGAATCTGGATGTGCCTGTGTGGCCCCCCCCCCCACCAACCTGAGAAGCTCAGTTTGGGGTTGGGTGTGTCTGCTGGGATGTCCTGCAGAACATCGGTGTCCAAAAGCTCACCCAGGAGCAACAAAGTGATTTTCACAATTTTGCTTGCCACTGCCAACTGAAGAACCATGACCCCATCTTCAGCTCAGAGGACTTGTGGGGTGGGGACCCTTAGGGAATATTATGCTGAGCAATAAAATGAGGGCAGAAGGAACCCATGGGGGAGGGCCTCATCACCTTTGCAGATCTTACATCATTTCATAATTAATGGTCTCCAATATACCATGGTGCCAAGTATATGTTTATAATGTAAATGCCAAAGGTACTGTAGTACAATAATTACCAGAGAGAAAATAATTAGCTCCATTAGCTTGCCTGCGCCGATGGCTCTCAAACTGAAGCTGCAGGCAGGGGTCAGTGTGTCTAGGCAATGCTAACTAGGCAAGTACGCACGCTAGCGGGAGTGAGTGCACTTACGATTGTGCAAGCACGTTAGCGTAATGGAAATGATGGCAATTATGCGTGCTAAGGTGCTGCATCATGCACACCCTCTAGCGCCCGAAAACCAAGCACAGGAAAACTGACTGAGGAAGAAGCATGCACCCAGCTGTCACCATGGCTTAACAGCAGTAGCACAAAAGCATTCAGAGGGCTGAGGTAAATAAAACCTCCTAAGAATTTCTGATCGCAACATATGTCAGAAACAAACAAGAACAGATAAAACAAGCACTTAGCCAGGTGACTAAATCCCTAGCTTTAGCATAGAAATATTTATTTATCAAATTTTGTTAACCGGGTAGGCCCACTGAGCCCCAAAGGTCCCTTTTTCAGGGGCGGCCCGGAATTAGTTATGTATAATAGGCATATACAATACAGGAAGTACATATCAGGACATATCATACAGGATTACAGAGTAAGTGTATAGATTTCACATTAAAGAGAAGTTATTTACAGTAAGGTAACACAGCTCAACAATGGCACCTGAATGCAATCACAAGGTTGAGAGAAAAGGGTGAAGAATTAGGGCAATGGCCATTGCAGGAGTCCACAGAAAAGAAAATTATATACGGTACCTACTGTAATACTTGATCTTTCTGTGTATCTTCACCATTCATAACTATTGGGTATAAGCCAGAGGATTAGGACCCCGCAGGAGCATTTTGGTGTTTTACAAGAGGAGGAGCCACACATTACGTGGTGCTCACGGGTTGACCAGTAACTACTGTCAATACCTCTTCAGCCCCATATGCTGCAGAGAAGACAGGAAAGAAGAAGAAGAAGACAACCTAAGGGATTGGGGGTGAGGGGCCACCAATCTCTGGGCGAAAAGGAATGGGTGGGGAAGGGGGGTAGAAGGAAAGAAGAAGGAAAGAGAAGGAGGAGGAGGAGACACTGCCCCCCAGGCTATTGGCCTGGACTGTTTGAGTAGGCAAGCCACAGATGTAAGGCAAGCTAGTTGGTGCCAAGGCATAAGGAATGGAACCCCTAAGAGGTAGAGGCAGGCCAAGGATTCAGGGCGGGCAGTGTCTTCCTCTCCTACCAAACTATTAAGGCAGAAGGACTGCTAAAGGGTGCTCTGGAGAACACCCCAGGGTAGGGATTGAATGTCTTGAGAGTAGAATACCTCCACAGGAGGAACTGGAGGGGGGAAAAACAATTTTCCAGAGGGGAAAATAACTGAGGGAATCAAGAGAAGAGCTTCCCACAGACCCCCTCAAGAGGATCACAGGGGGAGCCACAGCACCAAGAGTTATCTAGGTTGAAGGAGAGGGAAAGAGCTCCTGCAATCCCAGGCAGCACAACCCTCCCTGCTTGCCTACCCAGAGGAATCCCACCTTGATTCCAGAAGGGAATAAGGGGGTGCTAAGAGCAGATTCCAAATGGAAGACAAACAGGGAGGAGAAAATTGCCCAGAGACTGAGACCCCAGGGGGGAAGGTGGGTGGGATTTCGTGAAGAATGGTGAAGAAGGCAATAACATCACTCCCTCTTGTGCTCACTCCTCCCCCTGAGAGCAACTAAAAGGAGTTCACCTTATTTAACTCCACTCTCTCTCTTATGCTCCTTCACAGGCTGCCAAAGAACAGACAGTACTGACGCCCCTCCCCGATGGGAGGAGGGTCGTGAGGGCCTGTCCAAGGAAGCCCTCCCTACGAGCTTGAGAGTTTAAGGTAGGGAAATATCGCAAGATGCCACACGGTCCGAACTACGGCTGCTGAATACTACTTCTGCTGGCTACATTTTCTTATCCCTGCCAACACTCCACGTCTGCTGCCCCACCGCCCCTACCACCATCTTTGGTGGACTCGGACTTATATTATGGAGATCATGTGCATGTTTGAGCCTATCAGTGCACTTCTCCATTTGCAGCTTCTTAGCAACTGCCACTAGAGGCCACCATAGCAGGGCTGCCTGACCTGCTACCACTGTCACTAACTCTGCAGTAGGTCACTCCCATCAGCTCAGGCCATGAGCCAATTTGTCTTATATAACAGATTGGGCTACACATTCTATATAGCACCCTGGGGAAGTATTGGAGTGTGGGGCTGAGGATCCTCCATGACCCCCACTGCTGCTTGCTGATGCTGCTATCCTCTGAGTAAAGGATCCTACCAGCGACTTTGTCCCAAACCAAACCTTATAAGGTAAACACACTTCATAAGGCAAACTAAATGGCTCAAGGGTGGCAAGCCCTGCACCTGTGGCACCACTCAGGGTCGGGAGACTCGGAGGAACGTGCCCCACACCGAGGCAGACCAGCCATATTATCAGCACCAATGGTGCTCGTGGCGCTACCCAAACCCTACTACTTTCAGGGTACCAGTAGTGGTTCTCCCATACACTGCTGCACTAGGCTGGGTAGATGCATAAGTGAGTGTCTGCCACAACCCTAACCTGCTTAGGGGTGCGCAGGACAGTCACCTACCACACCTCGCAGACTGCCCTGGATCAACAGTCCTGCACCCGCTGGTTCTAAAGCACGGCTTAGCACATAAGGGAGCCTGCTATCACATCTTCTCTGGTGTGAACAACAAGTGATCTAAACTATCTTCCCTCACCCGGCAGAGAGTCCTCCTCCTCATCCTGTTAATATTGATAATGCGTGCAGGTGATACCCAACCCAACCCTGGGCCTCCACCCGCCAGTTCCATCCTGGGATCCCCCAGTGACCCTACGTGGTGTCACACCGAAGGCTTGAGGGTGGTTCACATGAACGTCTGTAGCCTTCGACCCAAGATGCATGAGGTACAATCCTGGGTAGATACTTATAGGCCTGATGTGCTAGCCATATCTGAAACATGGCTGAAGCCTCACATACTCCTTCACAAAGTGGCACTCAACCACTACGACTCCTTCCGAAAGGATAGAGAGAGTAAAAAAAGAAGGGGGTGTCCTCATTTATGTGAGCTCCTCCCTAGAGGCTTCTGTGTCCCCTATTGATATGAAAGCCCCACAAGGCTTGAATCAATAGTTATCAGAATCATACCGGGCCGCACAAAGCACCTAACTATAGGCTGTATTTACAACCCTCCCACCGGTGGCACCTCAGCTCTCCAGAACCTGGTTCGCTCCCTAGCGGGGGCACAGCTCCCAGAGCTGCTGGTCCTTGGGGACTTCAACTTGAGATGAGAACCCACCACTGAGCAAAATTACAGGGCCACACTCCTTGATGCAAACCTGACCCAGGTCATTACTGAGGTGACAAGGCAAAACCAAAAAACAGGGAACCACTCTATCCTTGATTGGATACTGGTCTCCAACCCCACTAACATACAAGTGACTGGTGTGATGTCAGATGCCCAAAGCGATCACTCACCCACTTTCCGTATCTGGAAAAACAGGCCTCCCAGGATTCAACCCAGGCTCATAGTGCCCAGGGATTTCTCGGTTTCTCTGTTGAGACTTTCCAGAGCTCCTTGAGAAATGCTGACTGGTCACTGATTAGATTCTTAGGCAGTACTGACGAAGCTGCTCAGTATTTTCAATGCACTTTCTCTGCAGTGGCCAACCAACATGCCCCAGTTAGGAAGAGACGAGCTAAAGGCCATTGCCACAAATGGCTCTCACGTGAGCTAAAATCCCTAATAAAAGCCAGAGACAAGGCCTGAAAAAAGGCAAGGAGCTCTGCTAACCAGGCAGACTTTGCTGCCTATAGATCACTGCAGAACCAGTGCAAAAAAATATCAAAATCAGCAAAAAGGGACTACTTAAAATCCCTCCAGCAGCGAACCCTATCTGACCCTAAGTCCTTCTGTTCCAGTATCAACTCCCTGTTAAAAGGTCCAAAAACACCCCAGCAGGGTAACATAATCAGTAACAGTAAAACACTCACTGATGGAGGGGAGGCTGCCACAGCCTTCAATCAATTCTTCACCGACCTAGGAGCATACAGATCCAGCCCCCCACACTGCTCACAGAGCCACCCAGCCACGGAATCTCAGGACCCTCTGATCACCCATTTCCACCAGCGGACAGTGCATCCCAAAGAATTGCTGCCCCTCCTACAGCCCTTAAAACCCAATGGATACCCAGAACCTGATAGACTGGACCCCAGGCTGCATAGGGCCACTGCCCCAGTCATTGCCCTACCTGTAGCTCTGATAATAAACAGATTCCTGCAGGAAGAAACAGTACCTAAAATGTGGAAACAGGCCCATGTAGTTCCAATCCATAAGGGTAGTGCTAGGGAAATGATAGGCCACTACAGACCCATCTCCATCCTATGTCACCTGGCAAAAATCCAGGAGCAGCTAGTGTACTACCAACTAAGGGAGTACCTGGAAGCCAACAGGCTCTTGGCTGCCTCACAACATGGCTTTCAACAAAAACATTGGACCGATACTGCCCATATTAGATTGACCTGCAATATCCTGGCTGCCTTGGACAAGGGTACCTCCACAGGGGCCGTTTTTATCAACCTTACCAAGGCCTTTGACCTAGTAGATCACCCACTCCTGCTAACAAAGATTAGCCAATTTGGACTTGACCAGCACTCCCTCAACTGGTTCTGTAATTACCTCATTGACCACTCTCAACAGGTCAAGTGCCAGATGTTGACTGGAGCACCTTTGCTGCAGCCACATCCAAGAGCAGGGCCATTCTCGATGCCCTACAGGGAGCATGCCTCAGACAGCTAGTTTTGGAACCCACTCGGGAGACAGCAATCTTAGACCTGGTACTCTCAAATGGGGATGGAGAGAGGATCTCTGATCTTGAAGTGGGTAGCCATCTGGGAACAAGCGACCACCAAACAGTGTGATTTGTAATAAACTTAGCTGTAGAGTCAAGCCACACAAAAGTGAAGGTACTGGACTTCAGGAGGGCTGATTTTGTCAAAATGGGAGAGTGCTTCAGAAAAGCACTAGCAAACAGGCAAGTAGGTGGGGTGGAGCAACAATGGGGAAACATCAAAATCGCCATCACAGAGGCAACAAGCCTTTGTGTGAAGCAAATAAACAAATCAAAACAAAAGAAAAAAACAGTATGGTTCTCAAAAGAAGTGGCAGGGAAGGTAAAGGAGAAAAAGATAGCATTCGGGAAGTATAAGGAAACACAGAAGGAGCAGGACAGAGAACTGTACCAGTTAAAGCAGAAGGAAGCAGGTAAGGCAGTCAGAATAGCAAAGGCCGAAACTGAGGAAAAGATAGCCAACTTGGTTAAGAATGGGGATAAAACCTTTTATAGGTACATTAGGGAGCAAAGAAAGACTAAGGCAGGGATACTGAGGCTGAACAAAGAGGAAGGTGGTTGGGCGGAGAGCGACAGTGAAAAAGCAGGGATACTGAATAAATACTTCTGCTCAGTATACACAATGGAAAAGCAGGGGGAAATACCTAATCTGGTCAATAGAAGCACTATGGATAGGGGGTTGATATTAGTCCTTTTGCACAAGAAAGGGTTCTGAAAGAACTCTTAAAACTGAAGGTGGATAAAGCAATGGGGCCTGATGGGATTCACCCCAGAATTCTAAAAGAACTAAGGGAAGAACTAGTAACACCACTGACTACCCTTTTTAACAAATCATGGGAGGATGGGGTGGTACCTGAGGACTGGAGGAGGGTGGATGTGATTCCCCTTCACAAAAGTGGGAGCAAGACAGAGGCAGGAAACTACAGACCTGTCAGTTTGACCTCAGTGGTAGGGAAAATGATGGAATCACTTCTGAAAGAAAGAATTGTTGAGTACCTAGAGGCCAGTGGGGTAGAGGACCCAAGGCAGCATGGATTCACAGTGGGAAGGTCATGTCAGACAAATCTAATTGATTTCTTTGACTGGGTGACCAAAGCAGTAGACCAGGGAGGGGCTGTGGACATGGCCTACCTAGACTTTAGCAAGGCATTTGACACAGTCCTACACAAAAGATTAATAAACAAATTAGCCAGCCTGGGAGTGGGTCCCAGGGTGGTAACCTGGGTAAAACACTGGTTGGACAATAGGACACAGCGGGTAATAGTAAATGGAGTCCACAGTGAAGAAAGGAGGGTTACTAGTGGGTACCACAATGTTCAGTACTGGGGCCGGTCCTTTTTAATGTCTTTATAAGTGACATTGCAGAGGGACTGGAAGGGAAAGTATGTCTCTTTGCAGATGACACAAAGATCTGCAACAGGGTTGATATACAGGGTGGGGTGGAAAGGATGAAAAGGGACTTGGCAAGGTTGGAGAAATGGTCAAATGTATGGTAGCTTAGATTCAATGCAAAGAAGTGCAAAGTAATGCACCTGGGAAACAAAAACCCAGGGGAAGAGTACACAATAGTGGGTGAGATACTGACAACAACAAAAATGGAAAAGGACCTGGAGGTAGTCATATCAGATGACCTAAAGGTGGGCCAGCAATGTGAGAAGGCAGTAAGGAGGGCTGGGGGATACTGGGATGCATAGGGAGAGGCATCACCAGTAGAAAACAGGAGTTGTTGGCCCTCTGTACAGATAGTTGGTAAGACCACATCTGGAGTACTGTGTACAGTTCTAGAGACCCCATCTCCGCAAAGACATAGACAAGGTGGAGGCTGTCCAGAGGGGGCCAACCAAAATGATGCAGGGTCTGCATCAGAAGACATATGAAGAAAGACTAAAGGAACTAAAGATGTATAGCCTCGAGGAAAGGAGGGAGAGGGGGGACATGATAGAAACTTTCAAATACCTCAAGGGAATCAACAAAGTCCAAGAGGGTAGCATCTTTCAGCAAAAACAAGGGGACACAATTTGAAGATGGGGGGGGGAGGCTCAGAGGTAATGTGAGGAAGTATTTCTTCATAGACAGGGTTGTGGATACATGGAACAGCCTTCCTGAGGAGGTCGTAGAGTCAAAAACAGTGGGGGAATTCAAGAATGCATGGGACAGACATAAGGCAATTCTAGTGGTGGGTAGGAAGAAGTAGGCTGTTGGTTAACTAGGATCTGCAGCTTATCTGTTAGGTAGGGAAAGGGGCAGACTAGGTGGGCCAAGCGGTCCTTATCTGCTGCCAAATTCTATGTTTCTATGTAAGTAGAGAGGGGTCACCACTAAACCCCTACCTTTAATTGAGAGGGTCCCACAGGGATCAATCTTAGGCCCGCTGTTGTTCTCCCTATTCATCAATGACCTCCATGGCCACTGTGGGAGCAGCTCAGTAGTACAGTACACTGATGATGCAGTACTATATAGAACTGGGGCGCACCCATCTGACCTAGGACCCCTGCTCCAAGCAGACCTCACCAAGGCCAAGACTTGGCTAGTTGAGAATCTCTTGGTACTTAACCCCTATAAGATGAAAGCAATACTATTCGGGCCAAAATCCTTGGGTCCCTCCTGGGCCCATCTTTTACCACTCGCTACCATATCCAGCTCCAAAACTGAGGTAGTACAATCCATCAACTATCTTGGTCTCACATTAGATCAGGGACTCACATTGAAGCCCCACGTGGACCTGGTAACAAAAAGCATTCACTGAAAACTGGGCCTCTTCTATCATCTAAGACATAACATGATACCAGAGACAAGCTTGCCAATCGCACAAAGCATCCTTCTCCCAACCTTAACCTATGCTGCCCCTACCATACTTGATATCGCAAAATTGGACCACTGTAGACTACAAACCTTGTGCCACAAAATAGCGCACTTTGCAACTAAATCCCACCCGAGGACCCACCACTGTGAAGTCCTCACAGCACTCAACTGGCCTTCCCTGAACAACAGGCTCCAGTACCCCCTATTAAGCTGGACCTACAAGCTCCTTGATGCCCAACCTCCAGCAGGGCTGATCGGACTACTTGCCCCAAAATGGACCAGCTGACCACTCCATTCCTTGAGCAAAAAACTACTGGAATTCCCCATGGCCTGCTCAGCAGCTGGGAGAAAGTCCTTTGCTCACCTATCCCCTACATCATGGAATAATCTCCCCAGCAACCTTCAGGAGGCACCCTCGCTAGCCATATTTCAGAAGGGACTGCGCACTCACCTCCTTAATAGTAGTCCCTGCCCCGTTACAATGGCTAGCCTGCCTCACCTTGTGTCAATTGTGTTTGTACAAAACTGCTCCCCTTTAAGGGTAAAGACTAATGACTGCATGACCTTGTACCTTATCCTATGCGGAACTTCTTGTGTGTACTTAAAGCGTTTATCACTCTACATCTATCTGTCACAACTGTTGTCTTGTGTGATGTAATGTACCAACTGCCCACTGCCACAAAACTGTATACTGTCTTTGTAATCTTGTATGATATGTCCTGCACTGTATTACCTGCCTGTATATAAAATTATATGTAACTAACTCCGGGTCGCCCCTGAAAAAGGGACATTCGGGGCCCAGTGGGCTTACTCGGTTAGCAAAATTTAATAAATAAATAAAATACACAGAAAGATCAAGAATTACAGTAGGTACATAACTATCATGTCTTATCTGTGTCAGTCTTCACCATTCATCACTATTGGGTGAGTACCAAGCCCCCCGAAGGGGGCCCAGCACCTCCCTAAGGGACAGTGTCCCTCAGCCTCCAGTGGGGGAGATACCAGAGGAGAGAACCCCTGCAGGCCTGGGACTGGTACGGGTGAGGCAAGGATCTCCTCACAGGAGAAGGAAGGCACCCCTGAAGCTCTTGCCTCACCCTAAGGGAGAAAAGGTGGGTTCTCCAGAAGGCAGGGGAAGTCACCCTATGCTGGGCCAGTGGTGACAACTGGGAGAGGTGAAGTCATGCCGACCGCCTGATACAGATCGCTGTCCCCACTATCCTGGAGGCCACCTCACTGGCATTGTATGATGCCCTTGCTTGGTGCCTTGCAAGCTCTAGGCCTCACATAGAGAGGGCAATGGCTTGTCTGGTTTCCTCTGAATCAAGCAAGAAGGCTACAACCTGTCCTAGCTGTGACCACAAGTACCTGTTGTAGGTAGCATGGTGGGCCTGATGCACGGCCTCACAGAGCAAGATCCATGCTGAGGAGAAAACTCTCCTGCCCCAAAAATCAAACTCAGATGAGTCCGAATCTGGGGGTTGGTCATGGCTTGGGCTTCTATGTCCAGAGGAGGTGTCTAGGAGTGTCACGCCAGGAGGGTGAGGCAAAGTTCCTGGAGATCCTAGGGGGACACAATACCGCTGGCAAAGGTCCCTTGGAACTGGAGCTGGGGGAAAGGAACGTCGCCAGACCCTGTACGATGCCTCCCAGAAGGGAACAGGCCAGGTGAGGACCAACAGGTTGGCTGCACTGTACTCACCCAAGAAGGCACATGCCAACCAGTCTGGATTGCATTCTCTTTAGGTGGAAATGTGAAGCTCGTCAAGCAACCATGACAGGAAATGCTGATAACTACAGAGATTAGCTGCTGGGGAAAGATGGATGGAGGACTCCTCTCCCACAGAGGAGGAAGATGAGGGAGCCAACAAGCTTGGAGAGACAGGGTCAGGTTGCACTGGGTAGTGGTGGAACACCTGTTCGTCCATGACTCAGAAGTAGGCAGGGCACAGTACAGCCATGGCCGTGAACTGTTCCCAGGTAAGGGGGCCTGTAGGACCAGAGATACCTAGGAGGGAGGGAGGGGTTGGCAGAGGCATGGGGGCCAGACACCTCTAAGGAGGGGCACTGCCTCTGCCTGGGCAGAGGGACCATCTGAGAAACCTCAAAGGAGGAGGAGTCCCGGTGGTCCCAGCAGACAAAGGCTGCTCAACCAAGTTGGAATGGCCAGAGCTGATCCTGAGAGAAGAATTCCCCCTACAAGGTGACTGGGGCTGCATGAGCCCAAAAGAGCAGCCCCAGACCTCCAAAGAAGATGTCCCTCCTGGGTGGACCTCAGGGAAGAAGACTGGCCCACTGCTATGGCTCCTCCCTGAGCAGCTGTGGGCTCCCAGGGGAGGTTGCTGCACTGAACCAAGTCTATTCAACCCTTCAGACTCCAAGACAGCCCTCTTCCTCACCACCAGCTGAGGCAGCTGACATGCCACAGCCAACTCCAAGGAGACAGTCATTGGTGGAGTGCCGTCCCTTGCCTGGGACACCCCAGCCCGCCCAGAAGTCGGGCTGGCCAGGACAATCACAGGAGGGGGTACATCCCCCGAGTGGGCAGACAGGTCATCATCTTCCAGACTGCCCTGTGGTGCCCCCTGGGCATCTGAGGGATAGTCAGTACCACTGATCCTGGAACCAGCATAATCTGCCCACCCCCAAGGAGGGGGCTGAGTAGGGGGTTGAAGCACTGGACATGAAGGAATCAGAAGATTCCGAGGAATCCAGGGAGCAAATCTGGGTCAGTCTCTGAATCATCCTCCCCAGTGGAGGCCCAAACCCAGATGACTCCTGGATCCCTCCCGGTCCTGGGATCGTGAACGGTGCCGCTGCAAAGGCACCACCGCAAATGGCACCGGAGTCAGAGGCAACACTGTGAGTGGCGCTGCAGTCTGGCCCCATGCTGTCCATGGCACCACCTCTATTCCCGGCACCGCAAACAGCACCGAAGTCAGAAGTGCCACTGAAGGCCTACCTAGCACCGCCCTGACTCCTGGCGCTGCAAGCGGCATCAGAGTCAGGGGTGGCACTTACAGGCAGCACCAAGGATGACACCAGCCCGGGTCCGCAGGCCCCTGAGCACGACGCTGGAGGAGTCTTCACCGCTGAAGAGGCAATTGCCAAGATGGTGCCTCCCACCTGGCTCCCAAGGGGGCCAGACTGGGCCTTCTGCAGTGTAGAAGGAGCCCTCATCAAGGCAAGGCTAGAACAGGTGGGGGCCCAACCAGGAGGGGACCCAGAGGAACAACCAAGAACCCTGACCTTGGCTTTCTGAGTGCGAGCCTCTCCTCCGAAAGTGAGCAGCGCTCATCCAACTTAAAACGCATGCAATTCCAAAACCTGGTGGTCCATAGAAAAACAGGCATCGCAATGATCCATGTCATGGTTAGGGCCCAAGCAGATCAAGCACCAGTCATGCTGGTCCATGATGGCGAAAAGTTGGCCGCAGGGACACTGCCGCATAGGAGGCTGACTTGCCTTAGAAGTTTTCTTTTTGTCCCCCGAATGAGACATGACCAGATGAAAACACAACAAACAAAACAAAGGCACTCAGCATCTTTGAAAATAAAAGGAAAGATCTTACTGGGAGATGACACCAAGAATGGAGGAGAGCAGAACTTCAGCCAGACCCGACGGACTAGGCCGCTGATGCAGTTTCAACTTCAAAGCTTCCACACAAGACCCTCTCTCGATAGCAGGAGAAGCAGAACTGGGGCTTAGGAGGTGTCAACAGCAGTTACTGGCCAACCCGCAAGCACCATGTAATACGTCAGCCTTGATGGTGGCACCATCTCTGCGTTGGCTCCTCCTCTTGCAAAAAAAAAAAGAAATGTTTCCACAGGGTCCTAATCATCCAGCTTATACCCAATAGTGATGAATGGTGAAAATTGACACAGATAAGATCTGATTGTAGGGTCATAGCCGGGGACGAAGGGATGATGGAGAGGATGTTAAGCTAGTTTTTGGGATAAGAGCAGAGACTGGAGTTTAGTAGGTGCCCATGCAGTCCTTTCCAAAATGCTGCCCAAGGAATATGTCTGTAGACTGCCAGGGGAGAAGCCAGGCAAAACCCCAAGGCACAAGTTCCTTAGGATTATAATTTATTTTCTAATGTATTTATTCATTTTTTATAAACAAAAATTAGCCACACAGAAACCTGAAGGGGGGAAAGAAAAACTGACGTCAGAGCTGAAGGAAATCCACAAGACCCCTATACTACCCTAGAAGTAAAATGTATCTACCTGTGGCACTTTTTTGGGGTTTAAACAAGACCATTAGATCACCCTAGTACGGCTGAAGTGGCTTCCAGTCCATGAGAGGAAATGGGTAAAGCAGGTTAATCAACTTGAAAGCCGCAGCTTAACAGACACAATTTTAATTTGGGGTGCTCCCTAGAACCAGGCAGCCCCAACCTGCTGTGCAGAATTGCAGCCCCAAGAGAAAATCTTGAAAAGTCTTGAGATAAGATAAAAGTAGTTCTGTCCCCTTTCAATGGCACAGCTGAACTGAGGAGCTACTGCTACTTGGAATCCTCATGTGCCCAACATTCTGAAGCTTGGGCTGTGCCATTCCCTTGGTAGTGGTGTACTACACCCAGTTGTTGTGAATACCCATTGACAATGTGGAGCACTACAGAAGACAGCAGTAGATCCAGAAGTCCCTCTTGGTGAAATTAGAATGAACAAAAGAATAAGATGGAACTCTAATATGAATGATAATGTAAATCACAGCTGAGAGTAACAATAAGTGAGGTTAAAGAAAGTAAGAATAGGAGTTAGTTCAAAAACCTAAATCAGGAATGGAAACAACATAATCACTTTCTCAAAGAAAATAAATCCAATTCACAATAGGGGAAAAATGCTAAGAACTATACAGGAAAAAACTGTAAAAATTTCTAGTCACTCGATGCAAGGGGAACTAATAATTATAAAGATTCTGTAGACACAAAACATTTCTGAAGTACAATGGACAAAATTATTTTTGGACTATTTTTTTATCCAAGTATGGATACTAGGTACCCTTGCATTAGTCCCCCTTTTTTTTTTTACAGCAATAAGCAAAGGAGAAGTCTATGTAGCAATTAAACTAATAAAAACTAACAAGGACCCTGGCCCAGACAAAATAACAGCTTGAGTTTATTTATGCAAGACCATTCTAACTATATTCTATAACATAGAGGATAATGCCTGATGTACAGGTGATAACCATGGTGTAATCTCCTCAAGTGGTTGCTAAGGCATCAGTAAACCTCGAGAACGCAGCTCGAGAGGTTTACCAATGTCCTAGCAACCACGAGAGATGATTACACCATGGTTATCACCAGTACATCCGGCATTGTCAATTATATTGTATGGGACTTGACATTAGAAATTACACCCCCAACACAAATAATTTAGCTTTACCTCATTACTGAATCTGCACTACAGCCAAATGATTGTGTAAGAAAACAATTTATTAGTATACATGGACCGAATGACAACGGGCCAAAATAGCACCAGAGTTAAAATCTCTATAGAGTATGGTGGAACGTTATTACCACCAGAATTCAGTGTAAATACAGGCTTGTTATGGTATCGTTCTAACGTTCCATTGCTGTTAACCACCTTAGAACGATACCATAACAAGAAGGAATGCAGCCGAGATTCAACCTTCCACCACACCTGCACTTAGCACACAGCAGCATTCAAAGGAAAATGGTGGTTCCTCAACCATGGTGATTTTTAGAAATAAAATAACATGAGCATTCACGATGGTGGCAGCAGTCGACTATAAAAACAAATGTCTCCACGTATGTACTTATTTTTTATTTGTTTCTCCTACAAGGTACCTGAAGCATTTTCCAGTAGTGCCTCCTCCTCGAATGAACTTTCCCCGCGACACTTCCGGAAGATGCAAAGTTCACATTGATCCATCCTTGACCTCTGCATTCAGGCATTCGGTCACTTCTGAATCAGTTGGGATTTCCTGTTTATTTTGGGGTAAAAAGCACAAGTTGTACTGGTTCCCACACACTATATAAGACAATGTATGGGAAGCAGTTAACAACAAAGGTGAATTTGTATCTCGAGGTTACCACGGTAGCTGTAAACCTCTCGAGCTGCGCTCTTGAGGTTTACAAACCATGGTAACCTCTTGATGCAAATACACCTTTGTTGTTAACTGCTTCCCATACATTATCCTTTATATCAGACGTGGAGCATTTACTAGACTCAATAACAGTAAACTGTGACAATTGGAATATTATTTGAATACTGTACTGAGACTAGCAATCACATTCTTGGTGTGTAGAATACTGAATAACACTGGCATTCCGTTTTGGAAACTCACTGCTAAGACATAGATGAGAGGAGTTTGTAAGGTTCTGATATCACAACAATGGGATTACAAGGTTGTAAACTACTTACTTTCAATTAAGCAATAATGCACTTCTAGGAGTTAGATTAACAGTCTGTTAATCATCCCCTAGGGGTGTAATGTAGCATGAGGCGCAGCCGAGTCCCATATTGCCCCTAGGGTGTGATTAACTGACTGTTAATCTAACTCCTGGAAGTGCCTTATTGCTATTATAAAAAATTATTCCAAAAGAAAAGTGTTAAAAGTATACTTTTTGAATGTTTTCCTCATTTAGAGGGAGATTTTTAATAAAATAATTCTTCCACCAACAGTTTCAGAATGCTGGTTCAGAATCGGAATACATCATTCCAGTCATTCAGTAGTGCTAGAGGATGGAATGCTGACAGGAAGAATCTATGTGCCATAGTGATAAGGCTGTACGTGACAGTTTAACATGGATTAATGTAAGGCTGTTGGAATCCTAACAGCCAATCAGATTGCAGCATTTCTGAGACCCTTTTTATAATGGGTAATAAGGGCTACCCATACATTATAAATGTATTCAAGAAGATTACATTACGGCTTCCTGGAGGTGGGCAGAGACTCTACCAATACATAAAAAAGGAAATATAGCAGATCCTGTCATGTATTAGTCCACTACATGTTAACTTAAAAATCTGTTCTGGAATCATATTGGAAAGACGTAAGGCAACAAACTGACCAAACGGGGCTTGTCTGAATTACAGTCTGGTTTCAGGGTTAATTATTCAACTACTGACAATTGCTGTACTTTATATCATTTAACTGAAAAATACGTACACTTGAGAAAACAAAATCTATATGTGGTGTGTGTGGACTTCTCTGCATTTGACACCACAGACAGAGGTATATTATGGCTCCTTATGTTGGATAGGGACATCGAGTACTCATTGGTTCAGGTCATTTGTAGTCTGTATAGTGAGACTTGGGCAAGGATCAGAATGGGTATAAGAGGTCAGTCATCTAGAATTGTACCTACCAATAAGGGAGTGAGGCAAGGCTGCATGCTTGCCCCCTCCGTATTTAGTTTATACATCGACCAAATGCTGAGGGAATTCAAAAATTCAATCTCTGATTCTCCAAAAATGAAAGATCGTGTTTGCCCCACATTGGCCTATGCCGATGACCTGATATTAATAGCCCTATCTAAAAATGGTCTTCAAAGAAAACAGGATCTATTGGAATTAAAAAACAAAGTGACTAAGGTTAAAAATTAATTTTGGTGGACTTCCAGTTCTGCCTTCAAGCTGATGAGACCGTGAACCTCAGAGCTCCATCCCCCAGGACTTTTAAATTGGTACTAATCCCTTCATCTGGTACCATCCCAATTCTAACAGCTACACAAAAGCAAGACGAGTTATCAGAAACCAGCATACCACCAAAAGTGAAAGCAAAAGATATTTTGCTTGAATTTTTCAAGCAGACTACAATGGCTGAACCACGAGACACCAGGGCCTAGGGAAAAGGCAAGGCCACCACCACCCACCCACAAACTCCAGATGCTAATGACAAGGAGACAGAGGAACAATTTACTATTACTTCTCAGTGGCTATTTCAGGATTTTAATAAAATCAGTGAAACAATGCAGAAAATGGAGAACACTGCTAAGGAGACCACGAAAGGCCTGGCCAAGGTCACACAGCACACAGCAGACCTCGAGTCAGGTCTCACAGATAGACATGGTGGTGGAAAAACATGATGGCACATTGTGATTCCTGCTGAGGAGCTCATAGATAAACTGGACGATCTGGAGCTGTCCTCCAGACGTGATAACCTACGCATCTATGGGATACAGAGGATACAGAGACGGGAAGGATGGAGGACTTCATAGAATCCTTCCTCAGTGAGATATTGGATCTGCCTTCCTGGGCACACAGAGCCTTAGTGAAAAACCCGACCAGCCCCAACGCCACTCCAAGATTAATTGTGCTTAAATTCCTGGACTAAAGGGTAAAGAAATAAAAAATTACATACCTACCGTAATTCTTGATCTTCTTGTATATCTTTACCGTTCTTCACTGGTGGGTTATATGCTGGAGGCGCTATGACAATGTGAGAGCTTTCAGCTTACAAATTTTTTTCGTGGGGGAGAAGCCGGCATAGAGGACAGCGTCACACATGAGGATGATGCACAGTGTGCTGGTCGAGCATTAGCCAGTAACCAATGCAGACTTCTCCCTCACCTCAGTTCTGTCCACCAGAGAGGGTGAAAATTAGATAAGGAGAAAAGAAGAGGGCGAGGCAAGGGAGCCTGAGAGATAGTAAAAGCAAAGGATATAAACAGAAAGGAGAAAAAGTTGACACAGGAGGAGAGGGAGGCTACCTGAGGGTGTGGCCTAGGGAGGGGGCCCCAACCACTGGGCAGTCCTAAGGGATAGAGAAGTGGTAAGGGGAAAGGAAATTTCAGGAGAAGAAAAGAAGAAGAAAGGATAGTAAAGGATGATGAAAGACCCCACGGCACTACACTCCCCCCAGGGAGACAGGATGAAGATCTCCAGGGCAGCATCCACCTCTACATTCTCCAGACACTTCTCAAGAAGGAGATACTGGCCTGTCTGCCATCTGAGACAAGACCAGGCTGTTTGAGCTAAGATAGCCCAGTGAAACAACCCCGAGGTTGAAATCAAAGGGGACTCCCATTGAAACCCTGGGAAGTGAGATGCCGGGGTCTCTGCAGGTTGCCCTAGGGCACAGGGTTGGGGACAGGACCCACCCCAGAACAAAGGACCCCTCAGCGGTCATTCCACATCCAGACATTGTTACATCTTATAACTGATCCAGAGCCAAAGGCAAGAGAGACATAGTCATGGAAGGAGAGGAACTGTCCCAGGTCAAACAGATTGGCTTATGAGGAAAAGAAACAAGGGTAGGGGTCCTTGGTCCCCCAGAGCCCACCAGGATTCGAAGAGTCCCGAGGGAGGACCAAACTCTGGTCCTGCTCAGAAGGCAAGATGGAGATCAGGAGGGACCCAAGGAGCCCTCATTATCATAGGGCAAAAAGAGCTCGCTTGTCCTCCCGTCTTCAAGGAGAAGAATTAATCACCTGGAGGAACAAAGAAGCAGAGAAGCCAAAGGCTTACCCCACAAGGGTATCCACAAAGGGGAAGATCAAGCAGGGAGGAGGCACTGTTCTGAGACTGAGGCACCAGTGGGGATGGTGGGCGGGAAGCAGTGATGAATGGTGAAGATACATGAGAAGATCATGAATTACGGTAGGTATGTAATTTTCATATCTTCCTGTATGCACCTTCATCATTTATCACTGGTGGGTGAGTACCAAGTCCCCCCTCCCTGTATGGGACCTGGCATTTCCCTGAGGGAAGGAGTTCCCTCAGATTCTTGTGGGGGAAAACCACAGGGGGAGAATCCCACTCGGGTCTGGAGAGGCCCGAGACTGATCAGGGTGAGACTGGGACTCCCGTGACCTGGGAGAAGCAAGGTGCCCCACTAATTCCCATCTCACCCTGTAGGAGAAAAAAATTAGCTACTTGGAAGGAGGAAACAATCAACCTAAGCCTGGCCAAGGGCAATAACCTGGAAAAGCAAAGCCATGTCAACTGTCTTACACAGACTGCAGATCCTGCAAACCTAGAAGCTACCTCATTAGTCTCGCATGACACCCTTTTGAGATGCCTCACTAGCTCTGGGCCTGAAGCAGAAAAGACAGATGGCCTGCCTGGTTGCCTCTGAGTCAGACAACGTGGCTAGGAGCTGTCCTAGCACCATCCATAAGTGTCAAGCATAAACAGCCATATGGGCCTGATTGGATGAAATACATAGAAGGAGATGTGCCGAGGAAAATCCTTCTCCCCAGTTGTTAAACTCAGCAGAGTCGAATCTCAGGGAGCAGTCATGTCTCGGGCAGCAATGCCCAGAGAGGCTATCCAGTAGCTCTATCCCCAAAGTGGGTGAGGCATGGAACCTGGAGACCCCTGGAGGCACGATACCTGCACTGACAGTCCCTTGGGGCGGGGGGGGCAGAGAGAGTCTGCCAGACCCGGTGTGATGCTTTCTGAAAAGGAATAGGCCATGGAGGAATGATCACATACTCCCAAAACTCTCCTACGATAGCACATGTCACATGGGCAGGATTGAGACTTACAAAATGGGAAATGTGGTGCTCCTCCAGCAACCTCGACAAGAAACATTGATAGCTGGTGATATCAGCGTCCGAGAACAGGTGGACAGAGAAGTCTTCTTCCTCAAGGGAGGAAGATGAGGAGGTGGAGGAGCTTGATTCAGATCGGGGTGCAGCTGGGGGGTTCTGGTCTAAAAATGACCTGGTTCAGAGCTCTAAGATAGCAAGGGAAAGCTGGAGCCAAGCCTCTGAATTGGTCCCAAGACAGGGGCCCTGTAGGACCCAAAATGTCTGGGAGACCAGAAGGACAAGGCAGAGAATCTGAAGGAGGAGAAGAAGACTGGTGAGCCAGAAGAGGATCCCTGGTAGGGCTTTGGGAATGTTCACATGACCCCTCCAAAAGGTGGGGCTGCTTAGAAAATCCACAGAAGGCTTCACAACCATGCAGGTGCAGCCTAAACGGTGCCCTAAGGAAGAAGCTCCATGATTGCTGGTGGCCCCTTACTCCACCAGATG
This sequence comes from Neoceratodus forsteri, assembly GCA_016271365.2. Taxonomy (NCBI): domain Eukaryota; kingdom Metazoa; phylum Chordata; order Ceratodontiformes; family Ceratodontidae; genus Neoceratodus; species Neoceratodus forsteri. The sequence goes on along the minus strand of CM057450.1, from coordinate 647,879,543 downwards.
CAGCCCCCCCAGCTGAGGAGAGTGAAAACATGAGGGGTCGGCATTGTGGCTCCTCCCAGAGCCACCAGCAGCCCTGAGAAAAGACCTCGGGCCACCCCAAGTGCTCTCAAGCCCTCCCACTCAGAGACAGACCTGCCACTGATCCATCCCAAAGACGTCAAGGGGGGCAAAACTGAAGGAGCCACAGGCATCTGCAAGCCTGTCATGGCAACCCCAGGGTAAGCCTCTAAAACGGGAATAGAAGCCATGCTGCTCCCAGCTTCAATGCTGGATTCAGCCCCCCACAGAGGTGCCAACCTTGGACTCGGCATCAGGTGTGGTGCGGTCTCTAGACCTGACACCGTCCCCCGACCCCACGCCATCATCGGTGCCGCCCTTTTCCATGGCACCAGGGTCAGCACTGCCCTATCTGACGGTGCAGTGAAATCCCCAGCACAGCTACTGGTGCCAGAAGACTCTGAGATGACAGCCCCAGAGACAGAGCAAGTCAGGGGGTTGAAGACACCTCCAGAATTTTGCTGCTAGGCCTCATAGGATGGTGAGACTCCTTTGAGCCTGCGAGCTCCTTAGAGGGGGCAACCACTTTGGGTCAGATCCATACTCCTCCTCTGAAGAGGAAGAGAGAAAGGTGACTGAGAGAGGCTACCCCTCGTACCCTATCCGGTTCGGAACCAAACGACGGCTGCACCGCAACCTTGGTGCCGTCCTGCTCACTGGCTCCAGGGACCAGAGCATTTTTTTTTTTTTCCAGGAGAGACACACTAAGCTTAAAGCTTGCTTACAGGTGTGAACTGGGAGCACAAGGAAGTTAAGTGACTTGCTCAGAGTCACACAGTATGCAAGTGGGGGCTGTGGGATTCAAACTCAGGTCTCCAGGTTTGCAGCTCAGAGCCTTAAACCACTGCCTATACTGCCTTGAGAGGAGCTGGTGGATGGAGTCGAGGGACCTACTGGTTCTGATCCAGCATGTAGCTCTGATTGCAGCACCAGGGGTGGTTGTGGCTCCAAGGAGACTGACAGAGGAGAGGGGTGCTCAACTGCCCCCTTGGAGGAGGTCGACTGTCTGCCCGACCCCTCTAGTGAACTGGAAGCACCAGCAAGGCCAGCATCATCATTGGCTTGCGTTCCTCTGGTACGTATAGTAACAGATGGCAACCCAGAGGAAGAGTCCAGAGTTCTTGTCATGGTGTCCCGGGACCGATGCCATCCTTTGAAGGTAGGAGGTTCTTGACCCACCTTCAATGCATACATTTTAAGGACCCAGCGGTCCACAGAGAAGCACGTGTCACAGTTGTCCATGTCATGCTGTGGGCCCAGACAAGAAAGACTTTGATCATAGCGATCTGTTATGGAGATGGACTTGCCACAGTGGCACAAATGCATTGGGGCACATCCCACCTTAGATTTCGATTTAGGCCCCAGATCGGACATGATCGACTGCACACAAAATGAAAATAAAATAAAGACTCAGTGCCGTAGAAGCAAAATCAGAATACAATAAAAAAGGGAATGGTCTTACCCATTTGCAGCTCTACAGCATCAAGTAAACAAACAGAACTTTCAGTGACTTTGAACGACGAGAAACTAAGTAATTCAGGTCTTCAGCTCCATGACGTGCACTCTTAATGGTGGGAAGAACAGAACTGAGGTGAGGGAAGAGTCAGTGTTGGTTACTAGCTGATGCTCGAGCAGCACGCTGTGCATCATCCTCATGAGTGGTGCCATCCTCGATGCTGGCTCCTCCCCCTGGAAAAACATTTGTAAGCTGAATACTCCTGCAGGGTCATAGCGCCTCCAGCGTATAACCCACCAGTGACGAATGGTGAAGATACATACAGGAAGATCAGTGTTTTGCAGACTGTCTGGGCCAAGAAATCCATTATGTTCGGGGATAGACGTCTCTACTTCTATCACAATTTCACTCCTATAAGCCAGCAAAAGAGGTGGGTGCTGTTGGACATTAAAAAGAACCTGGCAGCTAACAACATTAAGATGCATTCGATAGCGCCCACCCAACTTAAAGTCTTTTTGTCAGACGGCCCTCAGTTCTTTTGTACCTTGGCTGAAGCCAGGCCCTTCTAAAGTTGGGCATCCCCCTAACTTTCCTCTCCAGACTGGGCCTACTCACCCTGATCTTCTGATGCTACAGGAGGAGCCATGGACCAAGGCGACTGGTTCTAGGAAGCTAGGACGTCCCACTTCTCCAGCTCTCTCGAATGTATAACAAAGTGAACTCAGATGAGAGTATAAGATAGCATTTTAGTTGAAAATTCCAACCGAAATTTGGCGCCCGCTTTGTGCGCCGTGTCAAGCGCAGGAGTTTCTGTTGGAATTTTTGGCACTAATAAAATGCTATCTTAGCATATATTCATATCATTTTGGAGTGCTCCTTTCTTTTGTTGTACTGATTTGAGGTTAGCAACCTCTGTTGGGAGCACCACCTCGCTAACTGAGCGCCACTCAAAAAACTGTGTTTTGTCTCTCGGAATGTAGACAGGTGGTATCCAGACTGAGCCCCAGATTATCGGGTTTCCAGCAATCCACAGGTGGCTCCCACTCTTGAAGGCCTCACCATGTGAAGATCCACAGACACCAGGGCCCTTGATGCGGCCTAGACTGTGATAGCTTAGACTGCAGACTTGATTGGGCAATTTTGGCAGATGGAGCACTGCAAATGGGGGCTGAAAAACTGGGACATATAGATACCAGTTGCTGATGCATTTTCATTAATATCAATTTTTATAACAGAATTGAATAGGTTGGGGGGGTTGAGGAACAGGGAAAGGGCCAAATTGTACAGGGTGGGTGGAGGGAGGGAGGGCAAGGCAGCCTAATGTTCTTATGGGGTAAAATGTAATTTAACTGTTCCTCTCTTGTCTATTCTCACCCCTCCACAGTTTTCCTAGGTCTATGATGATGGAATAACACCCTCCCTGACATGGGGACATCCAGACAATGGATGAGAGTTCTACAGATTGCGGATCGGAAGGCCTAACCAGGTTGGAAGCCCTGGTGGCACTCTCTCCCTCCTGCCACCAGAAAGACCCAGTCGACCCCCCAAACCAGACCACCAGGACTGCAGTGGATCTCTGGAGCATTGAAGACACAGAGTTGACACACAACAAGATAAGAGCCAGACACCGGTCTAAGGGGTTCCAATTTTGCTCCTGGGGTTGGGGGGAGACTCACTGTAGTGTGATGGGGTTGACGCCTAGCCAAGGCCACAACATAAAGGGAGTGTATGCCACGTGGGAAAATGTTTATATGGCAGTGTGGCTGATTGGAGGACTGGAAGGTATGGTAAAAGCACAAGGCCCGGGGTGGCTGCCACCTTAAGTCCACTAAGTGGGGGCAGAGGAGCCCTGAGGAGGTGGGCTTGATGTGGCCAGGAGGGAGCAGGAAAGCAGAAGGAGACATTGGGCTGGCAACCGACCAGGCCCACCCTAAAGCAATGACTGGATCAAGAGCATGGGGTGGAGGGTCCACTGACCCTGTTGGGGAGGGAGTTGGGGCTTCCCCTGGTAATGAATTGATAGGATGCTTCTGGGGCTGACCCTGGAACCAAGGTCGATGAGACAGGGAGACAGGAGGGGTGCAGCTGCCTCCCTGGCATGGCCGAGATGGCTACAAAGGGGAATGTCTCATTGTGCCATGGGGGGACTTGGACTGAGCTTAATGACAGGGCACAAAGGATCACAGATGGAGGCTGTCCCCCTCCCCACAGTCTGATCATGGTTCTCCAGGTAGAGGGCTGCCCTGCAAGAGGGGCTAAAAGTGACTTACTGGGGGAACATAAAGAGACAACCTAGAGAAGCAGCCCTGGGCCACAAAAATACAAGAGCCTTGGGCCTAGGGAATACTTCACTGATCCGGAGCAAACAATGTGGCTGCAATGCACTCTGTCTGGGGGGGAAGAAACTTCGCTCCTCCTTGGGAAAGCAATGTTGCTACCTGGCAGAGGAAGAGCAAGTCAACGGGTTGTACCTGGATGCCTAGGTGGATGTGACAGTTAGGTCCCCTCGGGGAAGGGTTTCACTGAGGGGAGGATCCCAGGGGCTGCTCCTTCCTCTTCTCTGTGGTGGGGCTTGACCCAGATCCTGGATGAAACTACAGGCTGTCTAGCACAAACAGGGGCCTCAGACATGGTCTAGGAGGATGGGAGATGGGGTCCCAGAACACTCCACCAGAGATGGACAGCACGAAATCAAGGCTGGGCCCTATCTATGGTACTAGAGGAGAAGGATGAGGAGGACCATGACTGCATATCTGACCCATTGATAAAGTGGGCATGGCACCAAACCTAGGTAGGCAGGAGTGGTGGCATTTCAGGTCCAACTGTGGGTGAGGCCCACTCCTGAGACAAGCAGATGTAAAAAGTAACTGGTAGGTACAGGCCTGTTGCCAGTAAATCAGGTTGATGGGAGGCATAGCCAGAGCTCATCAGGAAAGCTTAGCACAGAGTCCAAAAGTGGGTGGTGGGGGGGGAAGAGGGAGGAATGAGATGAGAGGGGAAGGGTCTGGCCAATCAAGAGGAAGGCTCCTTATGAGCTACCTGGTTGGGGAGACAAAGGATGGGGGTCTGCTGTGTCTTGACTACCAGCTCCCGAGCCACAAAACCCCTCAGGAGAAGGAACAGAGTAAAATTCTGAGACCATTGTAAACAGTAAGATTCCCATCTCTGAATTTTATAAACATTTAAAATCTAATCTTATTCCCATACTGTTAATGCTCTTTAACTCTTTCAATATCTCCAAAACCCTCCCTAAAACTTTCTATGAAGCAATTATTCATGTTTTTTCTTAAAACAAACAAGGATCCTCTGAGCTGTTCATCCTACCACCCTATCTCCCTATTAAATGTAGATTATAAAATCGTTACCAAAATTATAGCTAAAAGATTAGAAAATATCCTACCACATATAATAAATAAGGATCAAAATGGCTTAATAAAAGGAAGAACTTTAAGGGAAAATGTAAGATACACTCTGAATATTATATCTCAATCTAAGACAGAAGATGCTATTCTTCTAGCCTTAGATGCAGAAAAAGCATCCAATTGAGTAGAGTGGAAATATATGATGTATTTGGTGGAGGAGATGTGGGTGGGTAAACAGCTCAGTGGATGGCTTCAACTTATTTATAGTACACCGACAGCTGTGGTAAAAACAAAAAAAATATTTCACAAGCTTTCCATTTACATTGTGGTACCAGGCAAGGATGTCCACTTTCCCCATTATTATTTACACTAATAATTGAAACACTAGTGGATAGAATTAGGCTTAACCCAAGAATACAAGGAATATCTATAAATAATACAATCCATCAACTTAGCCTATATGCAGACAATATTCTTTTATATTTATCATCACCAGATTCAACTATATTAGAGTTTATTGAGATAACTAAACAGTTTGGAGTACTATCAGGATATAAGATAAATTGGGACAAAACAACAATTATGAAACTTAATAACAACTACAACGTAAACATTTCGGACAGATTTAGCAGTCAAATCAATACTGAAATTCAATATTTGGGTATTAGGCTCACTTCTGACCTTAAGCAGGTAATATCAAATTATGAACATCTCATTTTGGAAATAACTAAATAATTAGAACACTGGAAATGCCTACCTTTAACACTGATTGGCCGGATTAATCTTATAAAAATGAAGATACTACCCAAACTTATATTGTTATTTCAATCTTTACCATTAATTCCTCCTCAGATATATTTAATAGCTTAAAAAAACTAATTACAAAATTTATCTGGAATAATAAATCCCATAGAATATCATATTCAAATCTGGTATGGGGCAAGGATAGTGGAGGGTTGTGCTCTATCAGATATTTATAAATACTACCTAGCAGCACAATTAATCTCTATCTGGGAATGGATACATGATGGAAAAGAGTTAAATTCATTACAATTTGAACTCAATACTCATCCATACTCAAATATGTTACATCTATTATACTCCGCTTATCGTAAAAAAAGGAAAAAATATCAAGTTGTACAACTATCTCCACTATCACTGCATGGGAAAAAGCACATAAGATCCTTAAAGAAACCGATATCACCTTATTCGCCTATTTTGTCAAACTATAATTTTGCACCTTCAGTAAATGATCAAGCCTTCCAAATATGGAATTTAAGGGTCATTAAAGACCTAAATAATATCATTGTTAATGACAAGTTGAAAACCTTTTTAAAGCTTCAACAAGACTTTAATTTACCAAAAGCACATTTGTTTCAATATTTTCAGATTCGTAATTTTTGTCAGGATAAATATAAGAAACAAAATAAAAAATGGATTTCATCCTTATTAACAATATTAAGGGAAAAGAAAGATAAGAAAAAATGAATAACAACTATATACAAAGCTTTAGCAGATACATCTCAGAAGGAACAACAAACGCTAATTAGAAAATGTGAGAGAGACCTTGGTATAAATATAACAGAACCCTTACGGCAGAATATAAGAAAAGCATATACACAATATGTAAAAGTGAGTAAATTACAACAAATTCAAATTAATACAACCTATAGAACATATTATACTCCCTCTTGGCTACACCATTTTAACTCCGAAATCTCAGAAAAATGCCCTAGATGTACTAAAATATCTGGCACTTTAATACACGTTATATGCATGTCCATATTTGTCTAATTTTTGGTTTGAATAATACAACTCATACAAAAAACAACTAAAATTAACATTCAAAACACTCAGTTAATACTTCTATTGATACCTTCTATACATCTAAATCTCGAACAGATGATTTTCATTACAATTTCAATCATAATAGCAAAAAAAATGTATACTATTAAAATGGAAGGAAAGCTCACTACCTGTAATACAAACATGGATTAATTATATGATTGATATGATGAGTCTTGAACAAATTCACTGTATTAAGGAAGGACAGACAAACAAATTTGAAAAGATTTGGGCCCCCTACCGAGACAATATTTGTGTAGGTCTTTTATAAAATACTCTAAGGGTTAACTGGTCAATAATAAGCCAGGCTCCCACTTTACTTTTTTCCCACAGTAATGAGGACGAAATATGCCAGCTTTATGAAGAGTAATCTGATCTAAAATGGCTGGTATTTTATCTGAATTGTAAAAAAAAAAAAGAAAAAAAAAAGATTCCGGTCTCTGAAAAAAGTTGCTGAGTTTGCTTACTTGGAGGGAAGATAAAGATGAGAATTGCAATGACAGGCACACGATACCAGGCAATTCGAATGTACAGGTCTAGCACATGGCCCCTGGCTAGTGTGCCTCACCTCACCTCCTCACAACCTGCCAATGGACAGACGGAGTGCCTTTCAAACTTCGGAAGCAGTTTGGTTATATAAAGTTGTTGGTTTGCAAGTTTCACTCAGTTTTACCGGTTTGGAGAGACCATGTTGCTCACAAGCAGATACAAAGGAAAGGATCTGATCTGGGAATGGCAAAATTTAATCTCGCTACCTATAATGTGAGGGGTTTGGGTAGCCCAGTAAAGAGACCTGGGGTCCAGAATGCACTTAAAAAGCTCCACACAGGGATAGCGTTCCTTCAGAAAACACACCAGAGTCTTGTGGAAATGTGCTGAACTCAAAAGAGCCTAGGTAGGGCAAGCATATTATGCTTCATACATTGCATGCCCACACAGGAGGGGGGTGGCCTCCCTGATACATAAGAACTGCTCCTCTGAGCTCTCAGATATACAACAGGACATGGAAGGGAGGGAAGTACTTACTACTCAGGGGGAGATACAGGGAGACACCATGCACACTCTTGAACTTATATGCCTCTAATCAAGACCTGGAAAATAGTACATTCAAAGAGAAGGTCTACTTATAGCAGCACCCCCACTGGGGGAGCTGTTTTGTGGTGGTGGAGGTGGTGGGATTTTAATGCCATTTTAAACCCAGCCTTACATAAGTTAAGAATTAGGCCAGGCCCCCCATCCTGAGCAGCTAAGACCCTGGGAAGGCTGAATTGTGAGCTGGGGTTGGTAGAGGTATGGCGCCACTTCCACTCAAGGAAGCGTGATTACACCTGTTGGTCTGCAATGCACCAGGTGCACTCAAGGCTAGACCTCATCCTGGTGTCATATGACTGGCTACACAGAGTGGAGAAGGTCAGGATACTCCCTAGGTCCCTATCAGACCACGGACTGGTGATAATGAAGCTGTGGCCATCAACCCAAGATCAAAAACTCCATATGGAGACCTAAAGTCTCCCTCCTAAATAAGGAAGAGTACAGGGAACTAATAAAAGACACAGTGAGGGAGTACTCATGTAACAACCCTGCACAGAACACCATAGCAGCTATGTGGTGGGATGACCTGAAGGTAGTAATCACTGGAAAAACAATAAGTTATGCCTCCAGCCTCAAGAAAATGAATCAGAGGGAGATGTTGGACCTTGAGACTAAGCTTTTTGACTTAGAGGCTGAGCATAAAATCATCCTAAACCAGACTATAAAGGAGAGGCTAGATGAAACCAGATGGAAATTGAACAGACTCCTCAATGACAAAATAGAGGGTCGGTTGAGCTATTCCCACCAGAGGTTTTATGAAGCGGGCAACTGGGCAGGCTGACTCCTGGCATGGCAGTTAAGGAAGAAGACATCTAGCAGAATGGTCCTTAGAATAAAGGCGAATACAGGTCACAGCGGACACATTACAGACCCTGAGAAAATTGGCAGGCAATTTCAGAAATTTTACAAGTAACTCTACCACCAGGAACTGATAGGGGACAACCAGAACAAGCTGGAGTCCTTTTTTTGATTGAGTCAAACTTAAACGACACACACAGGAAGTGATGGAATGACTGGATGCCCTCATCACTGACTTGGAGGTCCATAACAGCATTCAAGACCTGAAATCAGGGAAGGCTCCAGGCCCTTACAGACTGGTGGCCAAGTTATACAAAATTTTGAAGGAGGACTTTGCCCCTCTGATAGGAAGGGTGTGCAGAGGGACCCAGGAAGGAAAAGGGGAACCGCTGAGCTGGCAATATGCCCAAATCATGATAATTCACAAAGAAGGGAAGGACCCAGTGATCTGCTGCTCGTACAGGCTGATCTCACTCCTTAATGTTGATCAGAAGGTGTCCACTTCCATTCTGGCACACAGGTTGCAGGAATGTGTAGGGAGGCTGGTCCACCCCAATCAAATAGGCTTCATAAATGGACAGCTATTGCAAGACAACATAAGGCGCCTCCTCAATCTAACTACCTATCAGCAGGCCTCCTGGAAACCCACCCTTGCAGTGTTTATGAATGCTGAAAAGGCCTTTGACCAAGTGGACTGGAGGTTCCCCCATAGAACCCTGCAAGAGATGGGTCTGGGCCACAAATTTAGGGAAGGAGTGGTGGCCTTGTACAGTACACCGCAGCTCAGGCAATGGTAAAGGTCAAGGGGTATACCACAGGGAGATTTCACCTAACAAGGGGGACTAGGCAGGGATGCCCGCTGTCCCCATTACTATTTGCCCTATACATGGATCCCCTGGCAGTCGCAGTCAGGGAGAACAAGGACATCCTGGGTATACTGGTCGGCAACAGGAACCATAAGGTGTCCCTGTACACAGACAACTCCCTCTTTTTCCCTAACCTCTCCAGGGACTTCTCTACCAGCCCTAGGCAGGGAACACGAGAGCTATGGCCAGATCTCGGGGTACAAGATCAATCTGGAAAGGTTGGAGGCAGTAAAATCTGGCAGAACGTTACCCAGGGAAGTAATGAGAGACTTTCCTTTCAAGTGGGCCAAGGCCAACATAGTAAGATATTTGGGAGTTAAAATCTTGCCCCAAATATCAGCCCTTTTCAAATTAAACTATGAAAAACTTTGGGTGGAGATTCAGGCAGACATGGCTCGATGGGAACTACTCCCCCTCTCCTTGGGTGGAAGGACAGAAACAATTAAGATGAAGGTTTCCCCCGCCTCTTGTTCCTGTTTCAAGCCCTCCTGATCAACAGTTCAGATTATTTTTAGAGGAAAGTGAATACCTCTCTGTTGGCCTTTGTTTGGCAGAGGGGCAGAAGGAGGATCAGCAGCAAGCTACTCTCCCAGCCAAAGTAGAGAGGTGGTCTGGCCCTTCCAGATTTAACACTGTATTACATGGCAGCATGGCTGACCCCTGTGATCTCCTGGGTAAAACAATTGGGGGGGGGCATGGGCTGGCTAGAGACAGGCACACTAGGCTCAGATGATCACTCTCCCTTCACTCCCCCATACACCACTCACCCTGGCAGTTTGGAGAAGCCTGTAGAACCCATGAAACTGAACACACACTAAAGATTCTGGTGAGAGCCAGGAAACATGCAAACCCCAGAGGGAATAGGCCCCCTCACCATGATCATTGAACACCCTAATTTTGCCCCACCTTGCACTGACCCAAGATTTCGAGGTTGGAATGCACTTTCCTTGGTTAGATTCCAGAATCTGATTCAAGGGGAAGTGGTAGTGTCATTTGCAACACTTCAAGACAAATACTCCTTGAACAAGGCTGATTTCCACAGGTTTCTACAGGTGAGACACTAGACATCAAACCAACTCATCCCTATAATAAAGAGGGCTCTAATGGGGTTGCAAAACTTCATATGTTAGTCAGTCCGACTCACCAGAAAGAGCAGACTGACCTCCAGAGCCTACAAAGTCCTCCAGGGAGATTACTACATCCAATTTGAGGACCCAAGAGTGAAATGGGAGGAGGAGGAGGAGGAGGTGGGTTCTCCAATCTCCGCAGAGAAATGGAGGCTGACCTGGGAGATGGGATGAGGACCATGGCATCTCCTGGCTAGAGAGAATTCCACTGGAAATCTTTGCCCCAGTTTTTCCACACCCCCTCAATCACTAAGCACTTCCATAGAAAAAACTCGGAGCTATGCTGGAGGGGCTGCGGACAGGTGGGAACCCACTACCATATATTCTGGGTCTCCCCTGAAATAGCAGAGTTTTGGTTGGCAATTCATGCTCTTAACCAAACATGGAGGACACAAATCCCTTTTAACTTGATTACCCTAGTCCTGAGTTTAAAGGTGCTGGTCATTGTTCCGAGCTCTATGCCTGGTGGCTCAGAAAGAGATAACGGCCAACTGGCTAAATCCTTCCCCACCATCCACTGTTTCCTGGAAGGCCAGGGTGGAAATCAAAAGACAAATGGAGGGGCTGATGCTAAACTTAGGCTCAACAGCAACAAACATGAGGAGCTATCTACGGCAGAGGTGGGACCGCTCAGCCCTTCAGGCCCAGATGGGGGTCCTGGGAGAAGCCACAGAGGAGTAGAGAAAATGAAAACCGTGCATGGGGCGAGCCAGAACACCACATAGCTCTAATATGGATGGCTGGGAAGACTGGCAACAAGCCTCCTCTGATTAGAAAGGGTCCCCTTCAAACACTAAGTAAGGTATATAGCAACACAGTCTCTCCAGGTTAGTCAGTTTGACTGCAGTTGAGTCAATTTCTGATCTTACTTCGAGTGGGAGCTCTTTATTTATTTTATTTAGCTTTTGTTTACCGGGTAAGTACACTAGACAAGTATTATGCCTATTTTCAGGAACGACCCGGGAGAGCACAACATGTGGAATACATACAAGGCAACATAGGGGTGGAACAGCATATTACATGAAATAATAAAACGTGTGGAAAAGAAGATACACAATCAACAATAATACAACAAATAGAAAATACGTAATTGACAATAGGGGCAGCTTGATAGGAGTGCCGCATGATTCTCAGAGAAGCTTAATAACATGTTACTTAGGTGTGTGGTAGGGGAAACCAGGGAAAACAAGCAGACTCAGAGTACTGAGGAGAGGAATGTACCACCTATGCAGGTGGGAGTAGGCAGAGTAACCCATGTCCAAAGAGCAGTGCAGTGGACACAGAAGATGCCCACAGGTTAGGGAAAATGAATAGTTGAGAAATTAAGTAGATATTAATCAATTAAGGCTACGGAAAGAAGCAACAGCAGTTGCTGTAAATAACTTGGATGGATTCCGTCAACTTGATTCATTTCTCTAAGGGGGCTTGGGGCAGTCACACACCGATGTTCGCTTCAGATGAGTCCACAGGGAGGTGCAAAAGCTCCCATGGGAGGGGGCCAAACGGACATGATCAGGGAGAGAGTTCCAGAGTCTGGGTGCATATGCAGCAAAGTCACGGTCCCCCATAAGAGTACGGGTGGGGGGGACTTTAAGCAACCCAGAATTCAGGGACCTAAGGTGGTAGGGCGTAGGGTCCATTTTTGGAAGAAGCAGAGCCAGTCCCTGTGGAAGGCCAGAAGTAACCACTTTCCCTGAGAAGCTTCCAACACCAAATTCCAGGTATTTAGCTGGGGGCCAGCAGAGTTTGTATATTTCTCTAGCGGTGGTGAGTTTGGGGCAGCTAGTGCTGAAGCTGACAGATGTTATTACATGCCGTGTTCCACAGTGAGATGAGTTTGGGGATCAGGCAAATAAAGTGAAGTCCATAGCTGAGGGAGGGAAGAAGGCCCTCTCGCAAAGGGCGCAGTCTGTTGCGGGAGTTAGGTTGTATTTGGCCCTATAGGCCAGGCCAAGCTTGCAATTTGTTGTCCTACAGATGTTTAGGATATGACTCCCCATGTCAAGTTGGGGGTCAAGAGTAACACCAAGATATTTGATTGAGGTCACTGTAAGCAGCGAGGGACCACCCTCACTAGTAATGTTGAGCAAGGCTGATGAGGCTTTGATTTTGGCCGTGGAACCAAAGAGCATGGCCTGTGTTTTTTTCAGGTTCAGAACCAGTTTATGGTTTGTAACCTAGGACAAGACTTTGTTGAAATCATCAGACAAGCACTGGTTTAGGGCAGTGGCATTGTGAGAATGAGCCACTATCACCAGGTCATCCGCGTATAAGGTGGCTCGACAGTGGGAGATTGCCAAGGGCAGTTGGTTAATAAAGAGGGAGAATAGGAGAGGGCCCAGCACCAAGCCCTGGGGGACTCCCATGGTCACTGCCCTGGGCTCAGAGAGGGCCTTGTTGAAGCAGGTACGCTGCTTTCTACCATTCAGGTAGCCTATTAACCATTTCATGGCATGGGGAGAGAGTCCAAGTGTCCATAGCTGCGCTCCAAGTAGTTCATGGTCAACAAGGTCAAAGGCTTTTGACAAGTCAATAAATATGGCACTCGAGAGTTTGCCCTGGTACATGGCTGTTCTGATGCTTGAAGTAACAGAAATCAAGGTGGTTGTGGTGCTATGTCCCTTTCAAAAGCCATGCTGGGCCGGGGATAGCAGCTCATGAGTGTGGATGTACTCCGAGAGTTGCTCGGCCACCACCTTTTCTAGGAGTTTACTAAGAGATGGGAGGATAGCAATTGGGCGATAGTTGTCAGATTGCCCTGCTTCAGAACAGGGACTATCCTCGCCTCCTTCCAGATATCAGGGATTAACCCCAGCTGAGGGTTAGATTAAAGATGTGGGCTACTGGGGAGGCAATGTAAACAGCGCCAAGCTTAAGAAGCCTGGGTTCCAGGTTGTCAAGGCCTGGACTAGAATGCTGGGAGAGAGCAGCAAGGCGTCTCTGAATGTCCTGAACTGATACAGCCCTGAGATTAAACTTACTTTGAGGAGGATGACCTTCCTGACACTGGGGGGGAAGGGGTAAGAGACAAGCTCTCATCAGCCATGAAAAGGGAAGTGAGGGCCGAGAGGTCAGTGAAGTGTGAGTTGAGTGAGTTGGCTATGGTATGAGGATTATTACATGAGACTCCATCTATAACCATATCCATGACTCCTGGATGGGCGGACACACTGACAAGAGATTTGATATTCCTCCAAAACCTCCTAGGCTCTCTGGCAGAGCTAAGTAGGGCAGACTTACAGAAGTCACTCTTCACTGCCCTGATGGCCTTCTTACACTGATTCCTGAGGTGCCTATATCTTTGGAGATTAGAAGGATCATTGGATCCCTTAGTACGGGCCCAGCATTTGTCTCTCTCCCGCATCTGGGCTAGGAGATTACCATTCAGACAGAGGGTAGCAGTTCCCCTCACCCTCCGAGTGACTTTGGGAGCATGTCTGTCCTGCAGGGCCCCGAAGGTTTCAATGAAGCAGGAGGTTGCCACTGAGGGGTCGGAAGCTCCAAGCACCCTGGACCAGTCAGTAAGTCTTAAATCATCCAGGAACCCCCCTAAATCAAACCTGGAGTAATTTCTGACTTGTATGATTTTGTGGGGTATTTTGGGGGAGGGAATTTTCCAGACACAGAACACCAGAGAGTGGTCCGAGATGGAGTCGGATAACATGCCTGCAGATGCTATCCTCTCCGGACGGTTAGATAAGATCCAATCCAACAGGGTGCTGGAGGAACCGTTTGCCATCCATCTGGTCGGGTCATGAATTAGTTGGGTTAGGGTTAGGCTGGCAAATTGAGGCTCAAATTTCTTAACATTGCCACTCTCCCAGTTCAGATTGACATCACCCATGATAATTAGTTCGTTGTCCCCAACACAGGGACTAACTGAGTCCAGAAGGTAGGTAAGTCCAGGTAGACTTCCCCTAGGAGGGTTGTAGGCACACACCAGGTGCAGTTTCTTTGTATCCCCTAGTAGCAGAAGCACGTGTAGTAGCTCACAGGGGGTCTTTTCGGGTTGCAGGTGAGTTACAGGAGGATTTTGGGTGGTTTCTATGGTAGATTAGGATGCCACCCCTTACCCCAGCTCTGTCAAAGCGGGTGAACTCATACCATTGAGTGCACAGGCAGAGTCGGAATGGAGGTTTAAGCTGAGTCTCAGTTACCCCAAGGATGTCGGGTTTACATGGTGCCACCCATGCTAATAGCTCATCTGGATTAGGTAGCAAGCTCCTGATATTTAGATGAGCTTTTTGAGTCCTACTCATGCTCCATGCAGTAGGGATATTGTGGACAGGATTGCATGGGTCGCGTTGGATTCTATATCCCCGCCAAGGCACAAAAAGGAGGAGGAGCCAGGGGAGATACCACCACCTATAGTGTGGCATGCTACATCATAAGGACTATTCTGCTGGCCACTAGAATCCCATGGAAACATTCTAGCCAGCAGTACCCAGCAGGGACTGCCCCCTGATGTCAGACATCCTCCGATGTCTGCCAATGGTATAAAGGGAGCGGTCCCCAGCCATACCCCCAATCTTTTCCTGCCATCAACCCATTCACTTCGGCTCCACGGAAGCCTGTCACTTACCAGTTGACTGCCTTTTTTCATTTGGAAAAGTTACTTCAGAACTTGAAGTTTTCTTCTTCCAGAAGCATCCTCATAATCAAAACCGACAAGTTTATGTCGTCTCTGTCTTCAACGGCTCTTCAAAAACTATAACTAAGTGTAATTTCCCACAAATGTGGGGGACAATCAAGATAGGCTACAAAGCTTCCTTTTGTCCTTACTCATCTAGTAAACCTAGTAAACTTCTGGCCAGTGTCAGATATCGAAGTGTGCCTATGGGAAGCAAATTCTAGCCCGTGACAGTCACTTGGCCTGTCTCATCTGCCTGGGGCCTGATCATGATGCCACTGCCTACTTGAACTGCCAGAGTTTTAACCATCAGACCTGCATCTGCTGCTTGAAGATTATGAAAGCCCATCTCCTGGAATAACAGCTGTCCGCCATGCGGAAGACTCCATCAGGCCTAGGATTCCCTTCTTCTTTGGTGTTAGGGGCTTCCCACAGTTTCAAGAGAAAAGGTCCAGTGGAAAGCATCACCACAAGGACAAAGATCACCCCCACTCAGACTCCAGATCCAGATCTCCTCAGAGGATGAAGGCCAGCTCCAGTCCCTCCAAGCATAGGAGGTCAGACTCTGCCCCGCTGCCAACCCAGGCTCCTTTTGGCTCTCCGGCTCTCAACCTGCTGGCACTGATCCAGATGCCAGGCGGTGACTCATTGGGGCAAGGGCCTTTGGCCCCTTCCCTTAGCCTTAGACCATACAGCCAGGCCTCTGTATTTAGGCCTAAGGATGCAGCCAGTGGCTAAGGCTTCCTGCTCTTCATCGGACTGTCTGTCCAGTCCTGACAAGAAGTGATGTCTGGAGCAGGAATCTCACCCTGACACCCATTCTCCCAAACACTAGCCGTCAGACATGTGACAGGGTGGAATAGGACCCTGTCCCAGTTGTTACGGAGAAAGTGCTTAAATGCAAGGATCTTTCCTTTTCTTTCTCTTTCTCTTCTCTGACTGGTTGCACAACCATATTTTCCTGTGAGACTTTAGACTTAATCAACCCGACAGGCTCGCAGTTCTGTGCCTCACATTGTCTCTCAGTTATTCTTTTGCTGTTTTTCTCCCTTGCATATCTAGATCTGCTAATATAAAAATACGTGTAAATCACTGTATGGAAATGTAACTGATATTGGGATCCCTTTTGTTTGGAAAATATATAGTACTAATGTTGAGATGTATATAAGTGTATTTTGACATGACTGAAAAAAGCTATTGGGAACTTCAGAGGTTACCAGAGTTCAAATTTTAGACCTTTTTGCAAAAGCTGTCAATAATGGGGCCTCTCAGCTCAGGCACAAAGTGTTCTAGCAGCTCCTGCCTGACATTTACAAAAACAGGATGCTTGCTAAGAGTGGGGGAATAGAAGGACATATAAGAGCTAAGCTGCAACTGCAAGAGAGATTAGGAGAACAAGGGACACAGAGACTGACAGAAAACTTTATTTTATTTTGCCTTTGTAACTAGTTTTACTGAACACGTTTATTTTATGATACTGCCAGTGTAAATAAATAATTTTTGGTGAATTCTGCAATTGCTCCTGGTTTTCCTATGCTTCCTGACCTGTGCCTCAATGACATGGTGTTAGCAGTGGGATTTACACCTTGCATACTCTAAGATAGGAGTTTTGTGCATGGGTACTGGACCTAGTACCAGGAAAGCACAGAGGAAGGTATGGATTCTGCAGCAGCAAGTCCAGGAGCGGTTACCAGGAGAATGGCAGTCAAACTAGCAGACAAAAGTCCAGTCAAGCATTTAAACTAGCCAAAGGGGGAGACACTGAAAAGGAGCAGGGAAATCCCAGCCTCCCCCCACAAAACATGGTAATTAGTGAGGTAAACACCAAGGTAGAGAAGTTATTAGGGAGCAGAACAGAGGTAAATGTAAAAAAAGGCAAAGGCAGTAAGGACAGGAATGGAGCTAAAAGGGGTAAGGCTATCAAAAGTGGAGGGTGATGAGTACCAATGTCCGTAGTCTGTGTAAGAAGCTCCCTGAACTACTGGCCTTGATGGAAGAGGGTTGCTTACATATTGTGGCAGTCACAGAAACATGGTACACAGAGAACCATGACTGGGATGTCAACATACCAGGATACTCAAGCTACAGGAGGGACAGGAAGGGTAAAAGAGCAGGAGGAGTAGCTCTCTATGTAAGGGAAGGGATCAAAGCAACAGAACTAAAGAGTAAACAGGGAGCAGATGAGGCACTCTGGGTCACCCTGGAGACAGGAAATGGCACCACAATCCACATGGGGTTGTATACTGACCCCCATCTCAGGGGAAGGGAATGGACAAGAAAATGATAGAAGGCTTCCTTAGAATGGTAGAAAAGGAGATATTGTTGATGGGGACCTGAATATGCCAGATGTTAACTGAGCACCTTTGCTGCAGGCACATCCAAGAGCAGGGTCATTCTTGATGCCCTACAGGGCATGCCTCAGACAGCTAGTATTGGAACCCACTCGGGAGGGAGCAATCTTAGACCTGGTACTCTCAAATGGAGACGGAGAAAGAATCTAGATTTAAGTGAGTAGCCATCTGGGAACAAGCGACCACCAAACAGTGTGGTTCACGATAAACACAGCCATACAATCAAGCCATACAAAGCAAGAATACTGGACTTTAGGAGGGCTGACTTTGGGAAAATGAGGAGTGCCTCAGAAAAGCACTAGCAAACAGGCAAGAAGGAGGGTGGAGGAACAATGGGAGTAATCAAAACAGCCATCACAGAGGCAACAAGCCTTTGTGTAAAGCAAATCAATAAAACACAATGAAGGAAAAAACACTATGGTTCTCAAAGAGGTGGCAGGAAGGTTAAGGAGAAAAGGATAGCATTCAGGAAATATAAGGAAACACAGAAGGAGAAGGACAGAGAACTTTATCAGTTAAAGCAGAAAGAGGCTGGGAGGCAGTCAGAATAGCAAAGGCCCAAACCGAGGAAAGGATAGCCAGTTCTGTTAAGAAGGGGATAAGACCTTTATAGGTACATTAGAGAAGAGAAAGACCAAAGGAGGGATACTGAGGCTTAATAAAGGGAGGAACGTGGGTAGAGGGTGACAGTGAAAAAGCAGGGATACTGAACAAATATTTCTGCTCAGTATTCACAAAGGAAGAGGAAAGGGAGGTACCGAAACCAAACAAGAGAAACACTCTGAAGACGGGAGTCGATACCAGTCCATTTACAGAAGAAAGGGTTCTGAAAGAACTAATAAAATTGAATGCGGACAAAGCAAAGGGGCCTGATGGGATTCACCCAAGAATTCTAAAAGAACTAAGCGTAGAACTAGTGACACCACTGACTATTCTCTTTAACAAATCATGGGAGGATGGGGTGGTACCCGAGGACTGGAGGAGGGCAGATGTGATTCCTCTTCACAAAAGTGGGAGCAGGACAGAGGCAGGAAACTACAGACCAGTTAGATTGACCTCAGTGGTAGGGAAAATGATGGAATCACTTCTGAAGGAAAGAATTGTTGAGTACCTAGAGGCCAGTAGGGCACAGGACCCAAGGCAGCATGGATTCACGATGGGAAGGTCGTGTCAGATGAATCAAACAGATTTCTTTGACTGGGTGACCAAAGTAGTAGACCAGGGAGGGGCTGTGGACATGGCCTACCTAGATTTTAGCAAGGCATTTGATACAGTCCCACACAAAAGATTAATACACAAGTTAGCCAGCCTTGGAGTGGGCCCCAAGGTGGTAGCCTGGATAAAAAATTGGCTAGACAACAGAAAGCAAATGGTAGTAGTAAATGGAGTACACAGTGAAGAAAGGAGGGTTACTAGCAGGGTACCACAGTGTTCAGTACTGGGACCGGTCCTTTTTAATGTCTTTGTAAGCGACATTGCAGAGGAACTGGAAGGAAAAGTATGTCTCTTTGCAGACGACACAAAGATCTGCAACAGGGTTGATACACAAGATGGAGTGGAAAGGATGAGAAGGCACTTGGCAAGGTTGGAGGAATGGTCAAATGTATGGCAGCTCAGATTCAATGCAAAGAAGTGCAAGGTAATGCACATGGGAAACAGGTTGGAGGAATGGTCAAATGTATGGCATCTCAGATTCAATGCAAAGAAGTGCAAGGTAATGCACATGGGAAACAAAAACCCAGGGGAAGCGTACACAATGGGGGGGTGAGATATTGACAACAGTAAAACTGGAAAGAGACCTGGGGGTAATTATATCAGATGACCTAAAGGTGGGCAAGCAATGTGAGAAGGCAGTAAGGAAGGCTGGGGAATACTGGGATGCATAGGAAGAGGTATCACCAGTAGAAAACAGGAAGTTGTTATCCCTCTGTACAGACAGTTGGTGAGACCCCATCTGGAGTACTGTGTGCAGTTCTGGAGACCCCATCTCCGCAAAGACATAGACAGAATGGAGGCTGTCCAGAGGAAGGCAACCAAAATGGTGCAGGGTCTGCACCAGAAGACATACGAAGAAAGACTAAAGGAGCTTAATATGTATACCCTTGAGGAAAGAAGGGAGTGAGGGGACATGATAGAAACTTTCAAGTACCTCAAGGGAATCAACAAAGTCCAAGAGGGTAGCATCTTTCAGAAAAAGAGATGTGCAAGAACAAGGGGGCATAATTTAAATATAGAGGGGGGGACATCTCAGAGGTAATGTGAGGAAGTATTTTTTCACAGAGAGGGTTGTGTATGCATGGAACAGCCTCCCTGAGGAGGTTGTGGAGTCAAGATCAGTGGGGGAATTCAAGAATGCATGGGACAGACATAAGGCAGTCCTAGTGGGGGGTAGGAGGAAGTAAGCTGTTGGTTAACTAGGATCTGCAGCTTATCTGTTAGGTCGGAAAATGGGCAGACTAGGTGGGCCAAGCGGTCCTTATCTGCCGTCAAATTCTATGTTTCTATGTTTCAGTCTGAGATTGTACAGCCAGCACAAGTTATGGAAAAAGAACAGGCAGTGATAGTGCTTGATGGACTTTTTCAAATGGTAGGTTATACAACAAAAAGAGACTTGAGAAGCTGAGAGAAAAAGAGCTTCAATGTTTAGAAGCACAGAGCAGAGAAGAGATGCAGCAACAGGAGCAGCAAAGGAGAGAAGAGATGCACTGACAGAAGCAGCAGATGAGAGAAGAGATGCAGCGATGGGAACAGCAATGGCTGGATGCCTTGCAAGCTATCAAGGGCAGAGGACCCAGCACAGACCCAGATGAGCAACAAAATGCAAGCAACTTAAAAAGCCATTAAACTTACAAAGCTGTCTCCCTCAGATGATACTGAGGCATACCTGACAACTTTTGAAAGAGTTTCCACAGCCTGCCAATGGCCAAAGCAGTAATGGTCAATCAGACTGGTACCCTAACTGACAGGGAAAGCCCAACTTGCCTACAGCAGTATGGACACTGCACAGTCAGAAAACTATGACCTGGTGAAAAGCAAAATCCTGAAAAGGTATTACATCTCTGAAGAGACCTACAGGCAGAGATTTCAATCTCTGAGGTACAACTCAGTTAACAATTTTCAAGAAGTCTTCACCCAACTCAGAGAACTCCCGATAAAATGGATCCAACCCAAGAGCAAAACAGTACCACAGATCATCGACACATTTGCGATGGAGCAATTCATCAACATCTTGCCTACAGCTGTGCAGCTGTGCATAAAGGAACCCCCACCAGAATGTGAGGAAAAGGCCATTTCTTTGGTTGAGGACTACCAAATGGCCAGACAGAAGCCACAGCAGCGAGGTAACAGCCAAGCTCTGGTAAGACAATCTGGACCCAAAGACATTATCTGCTATAACTGCAATAAGCCAGGCCATTTTGCAAGAAACTGCTGTAGTGAGAGTGGCACTGGAGCAGATTTATCCTCGGCAAATTGGGGCAAGTACTTAACAGATGTGAAGGTGGGGAATAAGAATGAAAAGGGACTCATTGATTCTGGAAGCAGACAGACCGTAGTGCATGTTAAAGTGCTGGGAAAACACTGTGTAAAGGAACCAGGTACTGGTGTCATCTACATCCACAGGAACGCTCAATACTATCCCACCACCCAGGTGACTCTGACTGTTAAGGGTGTGTCGCACCAAATGAAAGTGAGGGTAGTACCTAAGTTACCTGTAACTGTGATTATTGGAAATGACTTTCCAGGATTTACTGAGTTGACCAGAGAAGGAGTAAATCCTGATGTTTCAGCAGCTGTGGTGACAAGAGCTCAGGCAAAGAAAATTTCAGATTATGGGGACACTCTCCTTTCAGTGATTTTGATTCGGATTTGTTTGAGCACAGCTCCAAGATCTGGGAATCCAAGAAAGAAAGGCGATGTCTGAAGAAACTGTGGCAACAAATGACTGATGGACATAGAGGGTTAAAATGTGAAAATGTTGAAGCTAAACTGACTGTGATTTTTTTTCAGAACAAGCTATTAATGTTTCTCTTCAGGGTTATTTTAAGCAGCTGGGGGTGAAACCAAAACAACAAGCATTTGTCAATGCCGAATGTTGATTGCGTTGGTCTGTTGAGCATGCTCAATGCCCCTCTGTCAGTCGCTCAGTCTGTTTCTTCTGGTGCTGCAGGCTGCTCTTTGTATTGGGCTCCTGCCTGCATTAGCACCTTGTTCTGCCCACTAAGAAATCTGCAGCTGTCCCGACAAAACTCCCTTGAGGTGGCTCACTCCCCCTCTCTCACTCACTTATTCTGTTTCTCCTGGCACTGCAGGCTGCCCTTTTGAACTGGGCTCCTGCCTCTGTTGGTGGCTTTTTCTGCCCACAAAGAAATCTACAGCAGTCCTGACAAAGGTCTGTTTAGCCTGCTGACTCCCCCTCTCCCACTCACTCATTCCGTTTCTGCCGGCGCTGCAGGCTGGCCTTTTGTACTGGGCTCCTGCCTGTGTTACTGCCTTTTTCTGCCAACAAAGAAATCGGCAGCAGTCATGATAGAGCTCCACTGAGCTTGCTCACTCCCCCTCTCTCACTCGCTCATTGTGTTTCTCCTGGCACTGAAGGCTGCCCTTTTGTACTGGGCTCCTGTCTGCATTGGCACCTTTTTGTGCCCACAAACAAATCTACAGCTGTGCCGACAGAGCTCCGTTGAGGTTGCTCACTCCCCCTGTGTCACTCACTCACTCATTCTGTTTCCCCTGGCGCTGCAGGCTGCCCTTTTGTACTGGGCTCCTGCCTCTGTTGCTGCCTTTGTCTGCCCACAAAGAAATGTGCAGCAGTCCCGACAAAGCTCCGTTGAGCTTGCTCACTCCCCTTCTCTCTCTCGCTCATTCCATTTCTGCTGGCTCTGCAGGCTGCCCTTTTCTATTGTGCTACTGCCTGCGTTGCCACCTTCTTCTGCCCACAAAGAAATTTGCAGCAGTTACAACAGAGCTCCATTGAGCTCGCTCACTCCCCCTCTCTCACTTGCTCATTCTGGTTTCCCCGCCAGTGCAGGCTGCCCATTTGTATTGGGCCCCTGCATGCATTGCTGACCTTTTCTGCCCACAAACAAATCTGCAGCAGTCCCAACAGAGCTCCGTTGAGCTCATTCACTCCCTCCCCCTCCCTCACTCGCTCGTTCTGTGTCTCCTGCGGCTGCAGGCTGCCCTTTTGTACTGGGCTCCTGCCTGCATTGGCGGCTTGTTCTGGCCAGAAAGAAATCTAAAGCAGTCCCGACACAGCTCCATTGAGCTCTCTCACTCACTCATTCTGTTTTGGCTGGTGCTGCAAGCTGGCCTTTTGTACTGGGCTCCTGCCTGCATTGCCTCATTTTCTGCCCACAAAGAAATCCGCAGCAGTCACAATAGAGCTCCGTTGAGCTCTCTCACTACAACTCTGTCACTCGATCATTCTGTTTCTCTTGGCGCTGCAGGCTACGCTTGTGTATGGGGCTCTTGGCTATGTTGGCACCTTTGTCTGCCCACAAACAAATCTGCAGGTGTCCTGACAGAGCTCCATTGAGGTCGCTCAGTCTCCCTCTCTCACGCGCTCATTCTGTTTGTCCTGGCGCTGCAAGCGCCCTTTTGTACGGGACTCCTGTCTGCATTGGCGTCTTTTTCAGCCCACAAAAAAATCTGCATTGAGCTCACTCAGTTCCCCTGTCTCAGTCGCTCGTACTGTTTCTCCCACCACTGCAGGCTGGCCTTTTGTACTGGGCCCCTGCCTGCATTGATGCCTTTTTCTGCCCACTAAGAAATCCACAGCAGTCCTGACAGCGCTCTGGTGAGTTCGCTCACTTTCCTTCCATCACTCGCTCTCTCGTTCTGTTTCTCCCAGTGCTGCAGGCTGCCCTTTTGTACTGGGCTCTTGCGTTGGGCCCTTTCTCTGCCCACAAACAAATCCGCAGCAGTCCCGAGAGAGCTCGGTTGAGCTCGGTCACTCCCCCTTCTCACTCGTTCGATCTCGATGTGTCCCAAACAGTGATTTCCCACATCAACTGAACTATTCTGTGGCAGAAGTGCAAAAACATATTTTAGCCAGGATGTGAAAAATGGCAGCTGTACTGTTCATAAGGAGGTGTGGAAAAATGCCACTGTTGAAAACGTGGTGTGAAAATATTACAAAATTGTGAAGTTACAAGGGTGCGTGGAAACAGTTCAATGCATGCTTGTAACACAGTCATGTTATGGAGGTTCGTCACCAAATTTTCAACATAGGCATTTTAGGACCTCTGCTCATGAACAATGCCACTATCAGTTTCTTAATCTGTCCCGGGTGCAGGGCGAGCACCGAGGGACAGTTTCTTTTTTTTCAGGAGGAAAAAAAAAATGTTGCGGGACCGTTTTTTCTTTCACAGGGGCATCTGGCATGTTGGGGTGGACTCCCAGCATGCCAGCAGAGGCTTTCATTTGGGGGGCAGCAGTAGCCGATGGGGGATTGGGCACCCATTGGCAGGAACAAAAGCGGGGGTTGCAGAATGCCGTCGAGTGGAAGCCCTCCGTCGGCAACAACAAAACACAGGAGCACCAAAGCCGACGGGGATTAGGGCCCCCGTCAGCAAGTAAACACAGTGGGGGGGTGGGTTATATTGTTTGTGAACATGGCAGCAAGCCGCCGCCATGTTCACAAACAATATCAGGGGTTTTACATCCCACCCTGCAATGACGAATCGCTCCCTCATTGCAGCAGATGGCTGATGCTGCAATGACGAGGCGGCCCCGATTGCAGCGGCTACTTTTTTAGAAGGTTGTGGCACGCTGGCTGAACTAGTGTCAGCAGCAGCATGCTACGGCATTGGGGGAAGCTGGACAAGCCTTTGCAGGCTGTGGGGGCATTGGCTACAACAGTGCTGTGCCTCCACAACCTGCTTGTGGAGAAAGCTGCAGCAACATGTTTCTTGCGCATGCACGCAATCAACATAAAAATGTAATGGGTTACTGTACAGAGTTTGGGTTAAACCTCAGACATAGGAACAGACAGAACAATTGGTTATACCACAGAAGTATGGAACAGAGTTGTTACAAATAGCACATGATAGTCCTATGGCTGGTCACTCAGGGAAGGATTGCACCCTTGCCAGATTGCTGTATAGATTTTACTGGCCTGGAATTCATGAAGATGTTGCTACCTATGGTAATTCCTGTGCTGAGTGTCAGAAATAACCCCAGTCACTAGAAAAGACAAGGTGCCCCTACCCTTGATAAATGTGCCTTTTGAGAGAATTGCAATGGATGTGGTTGGTCCTTTAGACAAAAGTAAAAAGGGTAATGGATTTATCCTGGTAATATGCCAGAATCAGTTCTAATGTGTACTGTTACAGCCCTGAAAGTTGCAGCAGAGCTTGCCAAAATTTTCAGCAGAGTGGGCATACCAAAAGAAATTATTACCGATCAGGGTAGTAATTTTGGTGCTGCATTACTTAAGGAGCTATACAGACTATTAGGTATCACTGCCATAAGAACCTCCCCTTATCACCCTCAGATAGACAGTCTTGTTGAGTGTTTTAACCAAACCCTAAAATGCACATTAAAAAGGTGTGTAAAAGGGGAAGGGAAAGACTGAGACCAATACCTGCCTTACCTACTTTTTGCTTACAGAGAAGGCCACAGGCATCAACAGGGTTTTCACCATTTGAAATGCTGTATGGTAGGCAGCCAAGAGGGCCACTGGATGTGATGAAAGAAATGTGGGACAATAACCCAACTCAGAAACATCCTATAACATCCTATATGTGTGCCCTAAGAAAGAAGCTGGCAAAATATGTTGAAATTGCCCATATTAATCAGGAAGAGGCCCAAAACCAGCAGAAGATAAATTACAACCATGAGGTAAAAGAAAAAGTTTTTGAGCCAGGTGAAAAGCTTTTGCTACTGTTGCTCACTACAGAAAATAAACTATTAATGAAGTGGCAAGGGCCATATAAGGTTCTTAGATGTACTGGCACTGTTAACTATGTGATTGAGACTCCTGACACAAAAAATCTTACTAAGATATACCATGCTAACCTCAAGAAATGGGTTGAAAAAATGCCAAAAGCTGCTTTGCTAGATTTACCAGAAACTGATAAGGGAGATATTGATGTAGCCTATGATAGACTGGAACAAACTGTAAATGTTGATGCTGTAAAGGTGAATGTTTCCTTAACCTCAGGACAAACTAAAGACATTCGTAATGTGCTAAAGGCATTTAACAGCATTTTTACCATGGTATCAGGCCAAGCAAAAGTGGTTGAGCATGTAATAGTGACAAGGAATGCTCGTCCTATTAGGCAAAAGACAAACAGGTTGCCAGAGTGCTTAAGAGCCAATGTGGTTAGGAAAATACAAAAAATGAAAGAATTGGGTATCATAGAGGAGTCGTGGCATGCTTGGTCATCTCCTATGGTAACTGTAAACAAAAAAGAAGGGTGTGTTACAATCTGCCTTGATTTTAGGAAACTTAATCAAGTTTCAGAATTTGACAAGTTATCCTATGCCCAGAATAGATGATTTGGTAGACAGACTGGGGAGTGCAAAGTATATCAGTACCCTCGATCTCACCAAGGGTTATTGGCAAATACCTTTAGCTAAAGAATCCAGAGGCAAAACTGCATTTGCCACCCCTATAGAATTCTATCAGTTAACCACCATGCCCTTTGGTTTACATGGTATGCCAGCTACATTCCAACAGTACATGGATGGCATTTTATCACCTCACACTGGTTATTGTGCTGCATATCTGGATGATGTCGTGGTGTACAGTCCAGACTAGAAAAGTCACCTGGAATACCTACGAGCAGTTATCCAAGCTATCAAAAATGCAGGTCTGACTGTTAATCCTACCAAATGTGCATTGGGCATGCAGGAAACCAAATATTTGGGCTATGTGTTGGGAAATGGAGAAGTCAGACCAGAGGTTTATAAAATGGAAGCTGTAGCTAGTAGCCCTGTTCCTAAAACAGAAGAAATATGTCAGGTTATTTTTACAACTAGCTGGTTACTATCGGAGATTTGTTCCCAACTTTGCAGAGTTAGCTACTCCCCTCCCTGAACTCATGAAAAAACAGTACCCAAATAATGTGAAATGGACCCCCAGAGTGTGATGAAGCTTTTCAAGCCATAAAGGCTGCATTATGTTCTGCCCTTGTTTTAAGAAGCCCAGACTTTGAGAAAGCATTTTTGCTACAAACAGATTCATCAGAGGTAGGCCTAGGTGCAGTACTGAGTCAAAATGTAGATGGAACAGAACATCCTATTCCGTACACAAGTAGGAAATTGCATGACAGAGAACAAAGGTACTCCACTATAGAAAATGAATGTTTAGCAGCAAAGTGGGCCATGGAGTCCCTTAAGTTTTATTTGCTAGGAAGTGATTTTGTTCTTGTAACTGATCACAGTCCTCTCTGTTGGCTTAATCTGATGAAAGGTAAAAATTCCAAAATCACAAGGTGGTACCTGGCACTGCAGCTATTTAAATTCACACTGATAAATATGGTAAAGAGAACAGCAATGCTGACTTTCTGTCAAGATACAGCTCAGGAAGTGAGGATTCTGGAAGCTGAAAAACAAATGTATGGGTTTGAACTGTACTGTTTGCTGTACTGTTAATAAAAAAGAGCGATGATGTACATGTGCTTAATGTCCGAAAGCAGGAAATGTTATTAGAGAATAAAAAGTTTTCGAAACCTGTTTAAAACAGGTTCCCTGTTGAGGGGGGGTGCATGTGACAGGGTGAAATAGGACCCTGTCCCAGTTGTTATGGAGAAAGTGTTTAAATGCAAGGATCTTTCCTTTACTGTCTCTTCTCTGAATGGTTGCACAACCATATTTTCCTGTGAGATGTCAGACCTGATCAACCCAACAGGCTCACAGTTCTGTGCCTCTGTCTCTCAGTTTTCTCTTGCTCTCTGTTTTTCTCCCTTGCATATCTAGATCTGCTATTATAAACATGCAAATCACTGTATGGAAATGTAACTGATATTGGGATCCCTTTTGTTTGGAAAATATATAGTGTTACTGTTGTGGTGTATATAATTGTATTTTGACATGACTGAAAAAAGCTATTGGGAACTTCAGAGGTTACCAGAGTTCAAATTTTAGACCTTTTTGCAAAAGCTGTGGAAATGGGGCCTCTCAGCTCAGGCAAAATGTGTTCTAGCAGCTCCTGCCTGATATTTACAAAAACAGGATGCTTGCTAAGAGTGGGGCATGGAAGGACATATAAGAGCTAAGTTGCAACTGCAAGATAGATTAGAACAAGGGACACAGAGACTGAAAGAAAACTTTATTTTATTTTGCCTTTGTAAATAGTTATACTATGCAAGTTTATTTTATGATACTGCTAGTGGAAATAAATAATTTTTGGTGAATTCTAGAACTGTTCCTGGTTTTCCTATGCTTCCTGACCTGTGCCTCGATGACAAGACACCAGACGTTTGACCCTGGCGTCCTCTTCCTCGGCACACTCCCAGTACACTCCGCTGTCTGCCCCACCCCTGGTGCAGGCAGAGAATCAGGAGCATTGGAAAGAGCTATCTCCCCTGACACCAGACCATCATATGTCAGGGGTACAGCCATCAGACCTAATGCCTGACCAGCCATCAGCTCCTAACTTGCTCCAGGTCCAGGCATCACAGGGCCCCTCGTCACCCCAGCATACTTCAGCCCCTGCCACCCCGCCAGATCCATCGTCTGAGGGACCAGATACCAGGCCCTTCAACCTCAGCCATGGTTTTGCTGGCAGATGTCAGCAATCTCTTTTGTTCTTGTTGGGACACGGTAAAGAAGGATATCATCCCCAGGGAATCTTAAAAGCCTCCCCCTCAGCTTTCTACAGAACAGCCTCTACGGAGGCTTCTGCGACCATTGTAACCTTCCAGGGAGAGGTCTCTGGCTCCCTCAGACAACAGACAGTCCTACCAGAGCAACTGCCACTCCAGATCATCCTCCAGGCACTCCAGGAGGTGCTCACATTCAAGATCCTCCAGGATATATGACTTGGACTCATCCTCCACCTCCAGGTCCTTAGGGGAGTTTTCCTCTCCTCCCCAGCCCACCATCTGGATCCTCCAGGAGAATCTCCCTGCTCTCCCCCAGGTGATCCCACCTTTCTTGATGTGACACATCACATATAATTCCTAAATGTGTGGGAAATGGAGGACCTGGATCCTGAAAGGGCGATTTTTTTTATATTATACCAAAACAAGAGATGAAGCAAAATCTACACTATCATATAAATATCTGGGTATGTGGTTAGATGGCCCTCTAAGATGGGATATACATATTAGATCATTAATTGGGAATATTAACCAAAGAATTGGAGCTCTGTATAAAGTGAAAAGCTATCTTGATACCAAATCTAGACTTAAGTTATTTAATAGTACAATCATTCCAATTATAGATTATGGAGATTTTTTATATGCAGTGACAACTAAAACAATATTGGGTTCCATCGATTTGGTTTATAATAGACTAGCCAGCTATATCTTAGATGCACACTCCAAATCACACCACTGTTTGATGTATCAAATATTAAATTGGCCAAGACTGAGTTAAAAAAGGGACTTAAATATATCTCTTTTTATGGTAAAAGTTTTGGAAACAAAAGTTCCACAATACATTACTGAGCTTTTCTTACTTATGCATATACCATCAAGCCTGAGGTCAGCTGTTGGATTAGAATTTAAAAGTTCCTAAAACCAGGTTAGATATAGGGAGATCCTCAGTTAAATATAGTGATGTGGTAGTTTGGAATCTACTCCCTATTAAAATAAGGGAAATTACCATATTAGACAAAAAGAAACATAAGCTTCAAAGTCAGCTGCCTGCTCTGTGCTGTCCTTTAACAACTGTTTAGAGTTTTTTGAAAACTTCTTTGATTGCATTTAAATTTTTCTTACATGCGATGTATTCACTTGTATTTTATAACATTTTCTTTTATTTTGTATATACTGTCTATGTATGATGTAAGTGAGAAAGGAAATTGTATGAATGTATACATGGACCACCTTGAAAATGAGTTCGCTCAGTGGTGTTTTATCCATTTCATGGCATATTTTTGAATAAAATATATTACTACTACTACTACAACATAGTAAACTCTAGGATTACAAATACCTTTGAGCAGGGAACTGCTCATTTACAAAGGTTCCACATCAAAGGATGTAGGGTAACACACATACAAAGGTCAACAATGGTTACAGTCTTAAAAACACAAAGATGTTTAAGCATTTATTATACAACCAAAAATGGAGAGAGACAACATAAGCCAGCTTCAGACAAGTTTCAGGGTGAACAGTATATAGCTAGTATAGGGTATAAGGGAGTCAGGAAAAAGTAGGCAGGCTAAAGGGCCACTGTTGGCAGGCAGAGGTGGGTGGCAAAAGTGCGAGGTGGATGGGCTGGAGGGCCCCATATCTGAAAGTGTCATTAGAGAGGGGAGGGGTGGGTGAGGCAGTGTGGTGTGGGGGGGGAGGAAAGGGGTGAGAGTGGGGAAGCTGATGCCAAAAAAGTGGAGCTCTAAGGGAGGTTACAGGTCACCTCTGACTAGGGTAAATGAGGCAGTTACTTAGGAGAGGCAGTCACATTGAGTGGTAGAGGTGAGGAATAGTCGGAGGTGCCTTTTTAAAGGGACCAAGCATCGCAGTTGTAAGTGTTTCTTTGTTAAGGGTATTGTACCACTGAGGAGTCCTGTGAGTGAATGACTTCTGACCCATTGTGGTCTGGCATCTGGAGACTTGGAAGGTTTGATATAGAGCACAGCATGTAAGCTGGGTTAGCCCACTTCTTAGGCATGACAGAGCCTAAACTCCTTGTGGTTCCTCCCTCAATAGCACCCTTTCAAGATGCCACTAGGTTAGCCTGGAAGCACCCTTCTACAGCCTCTGCCATGCCTGAGAAGGCAGATAAGCTGTACTGCACTCCAACAAATGAGCCTTTCCTTGGAGAACACTCCAAGGCAAACTTGGTGGTTTTGACAGCTGCCCACAGTAGGACCAAACAGCCCCGGCATATGAGCTCCCGCCACTGGACAAGGAATCTAAGCACCTTGACCAATTTGGCAGGAAGGTCTACTCCTCAGCCACCTGCACCATCCGGTCACTTAAACGTCCTGGCCCATATGGTGCAGTACCAGAAGTCTCTCTGGTCCAAGGCCATCGAGTTGGTGAAAAGGCAGCCTGATTCAGACCACAAGTCAGAGCTCCTCGATGTGCTATAGTCCAGATTGGACATGGGAATGCACATCTTAAGGTCCTCTTATGATTCTGTAGATACGACAGCCAGGGCAGCTGCCACAGGGGGGGTGTATATGCAGAGGTACTCCTGGCTCCTGAGTCTCTGGATTTAGGCAAGACTTCCAGGACGCCATCATTGATGCCCCGTTTCATGGGTCAGTGCTTTTCGGCCCGGATGTCGAGATGATGATTTCAGACCTCCAGGACTCAGGTAAGGCCATCCAGTCTGTACACCAATAATACAGGTCTGACCAGAACACTGGCAGGTGTCGACATTTTTGTTGCCAGGGAGGACAAAAACTGAACAAAGGACAGTAGCCGAGAGGCTCCTTTAACTGTAAGACTTCCTCTCGCACCAGTGGAATGCACGGACCTCAGAGCTCCAAGCCCTACCAGGGTCCCTTGCCCACCCCAAGCTCCAATGCATGACTTCTGTCCCAACCCCCCCTCCTCCTGCCGAGTCCAGGGTGAAAGCAGTAGGGGGTCAGTTCTTGCTATGCCTCGATGGGTGGACCACCGTTACCTCCAATGCATGGGTCCTCCAGTTAATTCAGCATGGTCATGCACTGGAATTACTTTAGATCCACCAGACAATCCTCCAATTCAATCCACCTACCTGCCCTCCACGAAGGCTTAATTCAGGAGGAGGTTCAATCCCCGTTGGACAAGAAGGCGATGGAACCTGTCCCAACCCCACAATGGGGAAAGAGTTTCTACTCCTGCTTCTTTTTGGTTCCCAAAAAGACAGAAGATCTGCACCTGATTTTGGACCAGAGCATCTTGAATGACTACATAGAGTGCAAGAGGTTCAGGATGATCACCTTGCTGGAAATTCTTCCCTTGCTGCACCAGGGAGACTGGCTTTGCTCTCTGGACATGCAAGATGCCTACCTCCATATCCTGGTCCTTCTAGCTCACAGGAGGTTCCTCAGGTTCTCCTTTCAGGGAAGACACTACCAGTTTCAGGCACTGTCCTTCGGCCTTTCCTCAGCAGCGTGAATCTTCACGAAATGCTTAGTGGTAGTGGCGGCAGCCTTAAGGAGGCGAGGTCACTACAGTTACCTCTACCTTGACGATTGGCTTCTAGCAGCTACCACAAAGGATCAGGTACTGGCGACATGAGAAGACACCTTTGCTCTGTTCAGCTCCTTGGGGGTTGTCCTACACATGGCCAAGTCATTCCCAGAGCCATGAAAGTCTTCAATATATAGGAGCAATCCTGGATATGGAGCAAGGGAAAGCCTTTCTCCCACCAGACAGAAACATAGAATTTGATGGCAGAGAAGGACCGCTTAGCCCACCTAGTCCGTCCATTTCCCTACCTAATGGATAAGCTGCAGATCCTAATTAACTAACAGCCTACTTCCTCCTATCCCCCACAAGAACTGCCTTATGTCTGTCCCATGCATTCTTGAATTCACCCCACTGTTTTGACTCCACTACCTCCTCAGTAAGGCTGTTCCATGTATCCACAACCCCCTCCGTGAAAAATACTTCTTCACATTACCTCTGAGATGTCCCCCCTCTATATTTAAATTATGCCCCCTTGTTCTTGCACATCTCTTTTTCTGAAAGATGCTACCCTCTTGGACTTTGTTGATTCCCTTGAGGTACTTGAAAGTTTCTATCATGTCACCCCTATCCCTCCTCAAGGGTATACATGTTAAGCTCCTTTAATCTCTCTCTCTTTGTATGTCTTCTGGTGCAGACCCTGCACCATTTTAGTTGCCCCCTCTGGACAGCCTCCATCCTGTCTATGTCCTTGTGGAGATGGGGTCTCCAGAACTGCACGCAGTACTCCAGACGGGGTCTCACCAACTGTCTGTACAAAGAGATAACAACTTCCTGTTTTCTACTGGTGATGCCTCTCCCAATGCATCCCAGTATCCCACCAGCCCTCCTTACTGCCTTCTCACATTGCTTGCCCACTTCAAGGTCATCTGATATGACTACCCCCAGGTCCATTTCCATTTTTGTTGTTGTTAGTATCTTACCCCTCATTGTGCACTCTTCTCCTGGGTTTTTGTTTCCCAGGTGCATTACTTTGCACTTCTTTGCATTGAATCTAAGTTGTCATACATTTGACCATTCCTCCAGCCTTGCCAAGTCCCTTTGCATCCTTTGCACCCCACCTTCTGTATTGACCCTGTTGCAGATCATTGTGTCATCTGCAAAGAAACATACTTTTCCTTCCAGTCCCTCTGCAATATCACTTATAAAGACATTAAAGGGACCAGTCCAGTACTGAACCCTGTAGTATCCCACTAGAAACTCCCCTTTCTTCAGAATGAACTCCATTTACTATTACCCTCTAAATCCTGTTATCCAGCCAATTTTTTACCCAGGCTGCCACTTTGGGACCCACTCCAAGGCTGGCTAACTTGTATATTCATCTTTTGTGTGGGACTGTGATAAATGCCTTGCTAAAGTCTAGGTAGGCCATGTCCACAGTCCCTCTCTCATCTACTATTTGGTCACCCAGTCAAAGAAATCTACTAGATTTGTCTGACACAACTTTTCTGCTGTGAATCCATGCTGCCTTGGGTCCTGTGCCCCACTGGCCTCTAGGAACTCAACAATTCTTTCCTTCAGAAGTGATTCCATCAATTTCCCTACCACTGGAGTAAAACTAACAGGTCTGTAGTTTCCTGCTTGTGTCTTGCTCCCACTTTTGTGAAGGGGAATCACATCCACCCTCCTCCAGTCTTCAGGTACTACACCATCCTCCCATGATTTGTTGAAAAGGGTAGTCGGTGGTGTCACTATTTCTGCCCTTTTAGAATTCTTGGGTGAATCCCGTCAGTATCCATTGCTTTGTCCACCTTCAGTTTTAAGAGTCCTTTCAGAACCCTTTCTTCTGTGAATGGACTGGTATTGACCCCCCTATCCAGAGTGTTTCTATTCTTTGATTTAGGTACCTCCCCCTCCTCTTCTTTTGTGAATACTGAGCAGAAGCATTCGTTCAGTGTCCCTGCTTTTCACGGTCACCTTCTGCCCACCCTCCCTCCCTTCCCTTTATTAAGCCTCAGTATCTCTCCTTGGTCTTTCTTTGTTCCCTAATGTACCTATAAAAGGTTTTATCCCCATTCTTAACTGAGTTGGCTATCTTTTCCTCAGTTTGGGCTTTTGCTATTCTGACTGCCTTCCCCACTTCCTTCTGCTTTAACTGGTACAGTTCTCTATCCTGTTCCTTCTGTGTTTCCTTATACTTCATGAATGCTACCTTTTTCTTCTTAACCTTCCCCGCCACCTCTTTTGAGAACCATAGTGTTTTTTTCCTTCGTTTTGCTTTGTTGATTTGCTGCACACAAAGGCTTGTTGCTTCTGTGATGGCCATTTTGATTTTTCTCCATTGTTCCTCCACCCCTCCTTCTTGCCTGTTTGCTAGTGCTTTTTTGAGGCACTCTCCAATCTTCCCAAAGTCAGCCCTCCTAAAGTCCAATGCTCTTGCTTTTGTATGGCTTGACTCTATGGCTGTGTTTATCGTGAACCACGGTTTGTTGGTCACTTATTCCAGATGGCTATCCACTTCTAAATCCAAGATTCTTTCTCTGTCCCCATTTGACAGTACCAGGTCTAAGATTGCTCCCTTCTGAGTGAGTTCCACCACTAGCTGTCTGAGGCATGCCCCTGTAGGTCATTGAGAATAACCCTGCTCTTGGATGTGGCTGCAGCAAAGGTGCTCCACCTAACATCTGGCATATTCAGGTCCCCCATCAACAATATCTCCCCTTTTTCTGCCATTCTAAGGATGCCTTCTATCATTTACTTGTTCTTTGCCTCCCCCTGAGATGGGGGTCTGTATACAACCCCTGTGCAGATTGTGGTGCCATATCCTGTCTCCAGGATTACCCATAGTGCCTCCTCTAGTCCCTGTTTGTCCTTTAGTTCTGTTGCTTTGATCCCTTCCCTTACACAGAGAGCTACTCCTCTCCTCTTTTACCCTCCCTATCCCTCCTGTAGCTTGTGTACCCTGGTATGTTGACATCCCAGTCATAGTTCTCAGTGTACCATGTTTCTGTGACTGCCACGATATCCAGGTGTCCCTCTTCCATCAAGGCCACTAGTTCAGGGAGCTTGTTACAGACTATGGGGACTGATACTCATCACCCTCCATTTTTGGATGGCCTTACTTACCCCTTTTAGCCCCATCCCTGTCCTTACTATCTTTTTCTACATTTACCCATCCTGCTCCCTATTGACTTCTCTACCTTGGTGTTTACCTGTCTAACTATTGTGTTTTGTGGGGGGAGGCTGGGTTTTCCCCCTGCTCCTTTTCAGTGCTTCCCCCCTTGGTTAGTTTAAGGGCTTGCCAATGAAGCATTTAAACCTATCACCTAGGATCCTGGTTCCCCTCCCGGACAGATGCAGACCATCACACCAGTATAGGTCTGCATCCCTCCAGGTGGACCCCCAGTCCCCAATGAAGCCAAAACTCTGAGCTCCGCACCAGTTTTTCAACCATTCATTGAATCCCATGGTGCAGAGTACCCTAGCGTCACCCTTGCCATAGACAAATAGCACCTCTAACAAGGTTACCGTACGTGCTACTTGTCTAAGGCCCTTCCCCAACTCTTCAAACTCCTCTTGCACTGCTCTGATCACATTCCCAACCAGGTCATTTGTCCCTAAGTGGACAATGACATCCAGCACCCTCCCTCATACAGCTGCTCTTGTGATCCTGAGGATTCGCTCCCTGTCCCTTCAAGCCATGGTGCCAGGCAGGCACCTTACCTCCCTCTCCCCTTCCTCCCCCAGTTCTACCCCCCTAATGACTGAGACCCCCACCAGGAGTTGTTTTCTTCCCCTATGGGGTCCCATGCCA
Organism: Neoceratodus forsteri; assembly: GCA_016271365.2. Classification (NCBI taxonomy): domain Eukaryota; kingdom Metazoa; phylum Chordata; order Ceratodontiformes; family Ceratodontidae; genus Neoceratodus; species Neoceratodus forsteri. The sequence continues at coordinate 647,843,908 of CM057450.1, read as the reverse complement.
CCCTCCTGTGGGTCTCCTTTGTGGAATTTCCCAGCATCCTCCTTGGTCTCTACTACAGGTGCCTCCATAGAGGAACTACTCTCCACCAGAACAGTGTGTGAATTGTGGAGAAGTACAACAGGAGGAATGCGCCTCTGTTCCACCACCCTCTCCCTCCCTGAGCCCACCTTGGTCCAACCACTCCTCTTTCTTGGCAACCTCTGAGGTAACACTGGTGGCCCTGGTGGTCCCTGTGTGGGGGAAGAGGTTTCACGAATCCTAGCCAAGTCAGCCTGGAGATGAGCATCCTCCTCCCTCAGACCAGAGAGATGCTTACAAATAGGGCAGCATCGCAGCCTGCAGAATGTCTCCCAGAAGACTGCTGTGCCACAGCCATTGCACTGCACCACTCCCATCATGTCTTATTTTGTGGCCCTTCTCCTGTTGCTTTGTATGCTTACTCTCTCCTCCCTGTTTTTTTTTTCTTTCCAACTGCCTGGGACAGCAATTTCCTGTATTCTTCGGTAGTCTCCTTCTTCCTTGCTCAGAGTCAGACCTCCAACAGCTACAGGGAGAGGGAGAGCTACTCTTTTCCTTCAAGGATGATGAAACCTATGTGTCTCAGTGATCCTTCCCTTCCTACTGCCAAACTGGATGTTCCTGTTGTCAGTCAGTTCCAGTGCCTATAAAAGTAGAACTGGCTAAGGGTTGGAGGGAAGGAGGGCAAATAGTAATTAAAGTTCTAGTTTTGTAGTCAGCTGCTCCTTGCTCTGAAAGCAAGATTCCTGTCTGCAAAATGCTAGCAGTAGCTAGACAGGGTGGTACACCTTTGGCCCTTGGCCCACAAGATCTCAGCTGCTCACCAGGTCCCTGCTCATTCAATGCTTCAACTCCTAGGGCATATGGCTGCAGCCATAGTGACAGTACGCTTGGCATGCCTGTTTATGAGGGATCCTCAATGGACCCTGAGGGTGCAATGCAACCAGAGGGAGGATGCTCTTGACCAGCTGGTTTTGATCTCCTGGGTAGACTCTTTCTTGGTGGCTCACCCAAGGCAACCTGGAGGGCAGAGTCCACTTTTGGAAGGAAACCCCCACTCAGGTCACCACTGATGCCTCGGGCCTAGTTTGGGGAGCCCTCTTCCAAGATCACCAGATGCAGAGGATCTGGTCTGCTCTGGAACTGACCCTTCACATCAATGTGTTAGAAATGAGGGCAGTGCTTTACACCCTGCAGGCATTTCTCCTGGACTTTCGCCCAGGTCCCCTGTTGGTGTAGACAAACAATATGTCAGTTGTCTATTACATCAACAAAGAAGGAGGGACCCATGCTTACCATCTCTGCTGAGAAGTGATGAGAGTGTGGTTCCGAGCTCTGGACCATGGCCTATCGCTCACCACAGTTCATGTGCCAGGATGCCAAAACGACTTGGCCAACACCCTAAGCTGATCACAGTCAAAGGCCCTTGAATGGGAACTCCTTCAGTCCATGGCAGACTACCTCTGAAAGATGTGTCACCCAGAGTTGGACCTCTTTGCATCCCCGTGCAACACAAAATTGCCCAGTTTCTGCTTGCTCAATTTAGGGCCTGGTGTTTTCTGGTGAGACACATTGTCCCTCTGTTGGACAGGGAGGTTCATTTATGCCTTTCCTCCCTTTCCCCTTCCCCTTCTACAGAGGGTTCTACTCAAGCTACAAGTGGAGAAGGTGGAACTAATTCTCATAGCCTCACTTTGATCTTGCCAGATCCGGTTCCCACTACTGCAGAACCCCCCAATCCCCCTGCCCTTGTCTTCCCGCTTACTGTCACAAGAGCAAGACAGGCTGATTCACCCAGATCTCTGCTCCCTACACATGCATGCTTGGCACCTTCAGACGTAGCCTCTTCCAGCTTTGGTGTTTCTCCAAGAGTAGCAGAGGTATTGGTGGCAGCCAGGAAACCTTCCACGAGAGTGACCTATGCTATGAAGTGGAAGCAACTTCGTTTGTGGGCCTCTAATAGGGGCCTGGACCCTCTAGTATGCCCTCTGAATGCTGTCCTAGAGTACCTCCTTTCTCTGTCAGATTCGGGCCTCTGTTATTCCTCCATCAAGGTGCATCTTTCTGCAATATCAGCCTAACATGCACTGGTGAATGGCAAATATGTAGCCCAGATGGATCTGGCCCGGACTTTTTTGAGAATAATTCTCCACATCAAGCCTCCTGTCTGGGACCATATCCCTCCTCGGGATCTTTTGTTAGAAAAGCTTATGTTGCCTCCATTCGAACCAGCCACGGATTGCGAACTACGTTTTCTGTCATGGAAAGCACTGTTTTTTGTTGCAGTTACCTTGGCTCAGAGGATCTCTGAGCTTCAAGCTCTGATGGCTAAAGAGAGTACAGTTACGTAAGAACTTAACATAACAGTAGATTTTCAAGAAAGGCTCTAGCAGTAGGTAGTAAACAATAGGACTAAGCAGGCAGGCATCAGGACCCCATGGAAAATCTTCTAGCTAGCAGTCCCTGGCAGGGACTGCCTCCAGTGTCAGCTGACCGACATCAGCGTGCATCACATAAAAGGGGCAGCCCTGTGCCACCCGCCAGAGGACCAAGGGCATGACAGGAGAGAGAAAAGAAACCTAAAAACAGGAGAGAAGAAACTCAGGGGGATGGAGGAAGGGAAAGCAGTACCTACTGCAAGAGCATCTCCTGAAGATCTACTGTTATGACAAGTTCTTACTTAACTGTACTACCTTACTTTGAGAGGGCTCTTGCAGTAGGTACTAACCGATAGGACTGAGTCCCAAGCAGTCCTGAATAAAGAAGCCATGGGACGAGGACATAAAAAAACTATCCACTAAAGGACCAGCAGGAAATGTCTTACGACAAGATGCCCTACAGAACCGCCAGGCCAAACCCTGCTCTGTAGTGTGAGGCAACATCCAAGCTGTAGTGCTTGGTAAAGATATGGATGGAAGTCCAAATAGCAGCAGTGCAAATCTCTCCAGCTGAGATGCCTCTGAAGCATGCGGCCGAAGCCGCCATGACCCTAGTAGAATGACCCTTCACCTGGCCTGGAAGGGGTTTGTTGTATTTGTTGTAACAGAAGTTAATACAGTTGGCCAACCATTTGGAAAGACACTGTTTGGAAATGGTGTAACCCTCCTTCCTTGGAGCAAAGGAAAGGAACAGTTGGTCCATTTTCCTATAGTCCGTAGTTCAGTTGGTGTAATACCTCAAGATTCTATGCACATCCAGGATATGAAGGAGGTGCTGTCCTTGGTTAGAATATTCCGGGAAGAACACCGGGAGCTTATTGATTGAGAGTGGATTCCACCACCACCTTGGGAAGGAACTTAGGATTAATCCTCAAAAAATGCAAATCCGCCTCCGCTGCTGGCTCGAAAGGAGGCAGCATGAGTTTGTCCAGAATAAAGTTAAGGTCCCACTGGGGGGTGGGGAGCACTGCATATGGGAGGCTTCAAATGGAGAACTCCTTTGAGAAAAGTCTTGGAGACCTGAAGTTGAGCCACCAATTTGTCTACCACAGGGAGATGATAGGTGGAGATGGCTGATAGGTGAACCTTCAGGGAGGAGTAACTGAGACCCAGGTCGAAGAGATACTTGAGATAATCCAGTATCCTGGCCACAGGGCAGGAAAAGGGCTCCAGAGACTGGGATTCAGCCCAGATAGAAAAGCGCTTCCACTTCATGGCTCAAGTATACCTGGTGGAAGACTTCCTAGCCTCCACCAGGATATGGGCTACCTCTGGAGAAACCCCAAAGCAGGAAGCCACTAAGTCTGCAGGGCCAAAGCATGCAGGTTAAGGAACTTGACCCCTGGGTGCACCAGGCTCCCTTGGTCCTGGGTCAACAGATCCTGGGAAAGCAGGACGGGAAGAGATGGCTTTTCTGAAAGCTTGTGCAGAAGAGAGAACCAGACTTGCCTCAGCCAAAAGGGGGTGATGAGAATCATTTGTGAGCCCTCCACCCAGAGCTTGTGTAGAACTCTTGGGATCAATGGGATTGGAGGGAAGGCATAAATGAACCTGCCACTCCAAGACAGGGACAGCGTACTGTATACTGCCAAACACGTCTCACCCTGGAGCGAGTAGAAGGCAGGATGTTTGGCATTGGATTGGGATGCAAACGATCTAGCGGAGGTGTTCCCCAATGGGAGAACAGACCATTTATGACATGCTGTTTTAACTCCCACTCATGAGCTCTCACTGCAGAACAACTGAGGGCATCTGCCAAGGAGTTTTGAATCCCCAGTACATGAAGCGCTGTCAAGCGAAGGCCGAGTTGACAAGCTCTGTCCCAGACTCTCATGGCCTCCCGACATAGCGGGTAGGATTGAGTCCCCCCCTGTCTGTTGAGGTACCAGACAATATACATTGTCTGAGTGTACCAACAGGGGGCCTGGAGGAATTGAAAGGCCTGTATGGCATACAGGAACACCCTCATCTCGAGCATGTTGATGTGCAACCGAGACTCCTCCGGTGACCAGGTTCCCTGAGTCCAGTGGGACCTGAGATGGGCCCCCCACCTGGTTCCTGAGGTATTTCTTGTCAAGTTCTGGGAGGGGAGCTCAGGGCAAAATGGCATTCCCTGGGAGAGGTTCTCCAGGAGCAACCACCACTGAAGATCCATGATCATTGGGTCTGAGAAGAGGACCTCTCAATCCAGAACATCCACTGCCTGGTTCCACTGGGCTTTGAGGGTCCGTTGGGAAATCCTCATATGCAGCCTGGCCAGGGAGGCCATAGGAATGGCCACCACCATAAGACCGAGGAGGCAGAGGACCTTTCTGGTGGGGACATGTCTCTGGGAAAGCAGAGAGCTAGTTTGCAGAAGCAAGGTCTCAATCCGGTCTGGAGGGAGGAAGGAATGTTGTGCCCATCTGGGTATACAACACTGCCCCACTGAACTGTAAGCCTTGGGAGGGAACCAAATGAGATTTGGTCAGACTGACTGTAATACCCAGCCTGGAGAAAGTCTCCATGGTAAGGGAGTGTCACAGATCCTCCTGGGAGGGAGCCACAATCAGCCAGTTGTCTAAATATGGGAAAACCTGGACCCCCACTGTGTGCAGGTAGGCTGCCACTAATGATAAACACTTGATGAACACCCAGGACACCGAGGAATGGCCAAACAGAAGGGCCTGAGACTGAAAGTGCTTGCCCTGGAAGTAAAGCTGGAGGAAACTGCAATGGGCAGGGTGGATCAGGATATGCAGGTGAGCGTCCTGCATGTCCAGAGCACATAGCCACTGACCTGCTCTTAGAAGAGGTAGAAGGCTCAGAAGACAGAGCATTCTGAATCTCTTGTAAGTCACCATAAGACTAAGGGCGCTGAAGTCCAAAATGGGCCACAGGTCGCCCGTCTTCTTGGGGACCAAGAAAAAGTAGGAATGATAGCCTGTCCCACAAAAATGAGTTACGATGGGTTCCAGGGCTTCCTTCAGCAGGACAGCATTTATCTCCTCCCGAACCAAATGAAGATGGTTTTGGGGGTAAGAAGAGCCATGAGGGGTCTGTGAGGGGGTGGCTGAGAGAACTCTATGGAGTGCCCTTGAGCAATCTGTAGGAGCACCCAGGAGTCCGTTGTCATCCTCTCCCATTCTGAAAGATGACGAGAAAATCAACCACCTACCAGCTCTGCTGGAGAGATGTCCAGATGGAAAGGGAGAGGCAATGAGTCAGGAGGTAGCAGGAAGGGTGGCAGCAGAAGTGCCTGCAGCTCTGTGAACCTTGGCTGTAGGAGCTTTTGCTGCTGAGGCAGCCCCTCATTTATGCTGACAACAGGGCTGCGCCAGTCTATGTTGCCATTTAGACTGCCTTCAAAAGGATCGCTTCTGGCCTTGAGGTTTGTGGTACATATATTGTACAGACCTCAGGGCCTGTCTCTTATCCAGTAAATCGGTGATATCTTTCGTATCCCTGTTGAACAGGGCTGACCTTCTAAAAGGGGTGTCCATGATACCTGACTGGACCTCAGGGGACACACCTGAGAGACGCAGCCAGGAGTGCCTGTGAAGGCTACTGGCAAAGGCAGAGGTACGTTCCGCTGAATCCACTGCATCATAAGTGGCACGAAGCATGTGGTGACATGTGGATCTGGTTCAATGAACCAGCTCATCCAGTTTCTGTTTAACAGAGGAGCCTGGAAGGGTGTCTATTTTGGAGGAGATCTGCCCTAAAATAGATTTCTGGTAATCCCCCATGTGGCCCACATAGTTAAGGGCTTGCATCCCCAGGGTGGAGGAAGAGAAAATATTTCGACTGTACTGATCCATGGTCTTAGACTCTTTATCTGGAGGAGTGGAGCTAAGATGCTTATGATTGGTGGTCCTGTCATGCGCAGCACTGATCACCACTGAAACAGCCTTTGGTTGAAAACTTAAAAAGTCCCTGCCCTCTGGGGATTGGTACAATCTATCTGCCTTACGAGCCAAAGTGGCCAAGAAGGATGGTCGTTTCCAGATAGTGGTTACAAGATCCTCATGAAGCTCCAACCAAGGGGCAGATAAGGGTGGTAGAAGCCTCAGCCAGATCTAAGTGCTCTGCCAGCTACTGGCATTGCACATCCTGTTCAACCGAGTTCCAGTCACAGGCAGCCTAGGTTTTTTGGAGTAACTCCAGAAAGGAGGGATCCTCCAGAGGAGACTTCAGGGAATCCTTCAGTTTGGGAGCCTTAGGGGTGTGTGGCTCGCCATCTAGGTCTGAGGGGTAGTCATCGTCAGAGTCTGAACACTCGGAGGAACTAGAAGTATCCCTGTGGGGCAAAGGGAGGTCCACCAGCCCGGAGGTATCCGAAGGGCAGGTATAGGCCCTAGAAGGCTTGCCTGCATGAGGATCAGGAGTGGGCATGGGGTCCAGTGAAGGAAACCCTTGAGGTTGACGTCCTTGGTCCGGCATTGGGATTGGCACCGGGTGACGTTGGTCCAGCTCTGATGTCAGCTGGTGTCCTGGCTTTGGCCCACCAAGTGGACAAAACCTATTTAAGGTCCACCTGGGGAGAAGGCAGGGGAAACAGGGGGTAACCCGGGTATGAAAAGTATGGGAAACCATCCTCCAACGGCAGAAAACCCGGGCCGGGATAAGCTGGCGTCGGATAGTGCGGCATCAGCTAGTGTGGCATTGGGTACCCTGACATAGGATAATGCGGCGTCTGGTAGCCCGGCATCTGATATCCCAACGGCCCTGTTGGAGGGGCTGACGAGCCAGGCAACAGCCCGGTGGGTGGAGGGGTTGGGAAGGATGGCCGGGGGGGCTGGGTCCCCTGCCCCTGAAGGCCCATGCGGAGGGCCCAAAGGCCAGTCACTGGTCACCAGATTTCTGAAAGGTGGCACTGCAGTGATCGGTGATGGAGCCAGTGTCGGAGGCACTGGCATTGGGAAGGGATCCCCAACGGTGGAGGTGACCCCTGATCCTCATCTCCTGGAGGTGAAAGGGGAGCGGACTCCAGAAGAGGAGGGGTCAGAAGAGACTCTGATGACAGCAGCTGAGAAGACCCATGTGGTGAACCCAGGACGTTGAGTGAGGCGTCAAGGCCTGATAGGAGAATGCTGGCTGGATGCTCGTCGTAACCGACGTGCGACTTATCAGCCTTGTCTGGGCAGGAAATGGCAGAGCCAGAGCCCGACTTACTGGACTCACCCTCACTGCTGGGCTGCGTAGTAGTAGCCACAGTGGGAGTGGAGGCCTCCTTTACCCCAGAGGCTCCCATCGGACCTGCACGCAAGTTCGATGGGGGGGCCAATGCACACCCGGATACCACCAAGGTGGCCAGAGTGGAAACCCCCAGAGAGGAAGAAGAAAAAATTGCTCACCATAGTAATGCTGTTTCTTCTAATGGAGTCTTGCTGTATTCTGACAATATGCAGTTAGCCCCAGCACTTGAACTACCCCGGAGGAAAGAGTTAACTCTATGCAGCAGCATAGAATGTTGAGCTCAAGCTCGGTTTTCAAACCTCTGTCTCTGGTACTTACCAGTGTAACTGTCAGATTCATACGAGCAAACTAACTGAGTACTACAATATGGAAATTGTTTAATATATATAGCCAAAAGGCAACAATTTGGGTCCAAAAAGACTCAAGTCGAGAACTCAAGAAAAAATAGTAGTGACAATGTTTAATATATATATAAAACAACAGTAACAATAAAACAACTACCCCACCCTCAAGAGGGATGGTACAAGGTACACCCCTGAGGTGCAACACTGTACCTGCCAGCCCACTTCCCAAAACTAGGTTCTGAGAGGGAAGGCAGGGAGGGAGGTCAGAATACAGCAAGACTCCATTAGAAGAAACAACATTACTATGGTGAGTAATTTTTTCTTCAAACAACATGAAGTCTTGCTGTATTCTGACAATATGCTGACTACCAAGCAGTTCCCTTAGGAGGAGGGAATGCAGAACCTACTTTGGGAACAAGCTCTGCAGTAGTGCTATACCAGACCTAGCACCATTCCTAGCATGGATGTCCAGAGAGTAATGCTTGGTGAATGTATGAACTGTTTTCCAGGTGGCTGTTTTAAAGATGTCTAGCAAGGGTATATCTCTGGCTCAACCAGAGTAGCAGCTGTACCCCTAGTCGAGTGAGCCCTCAGGCCTGGAGGGGGTGTTTTGCCCAATTTGTCATAGCAGAATTGTATACAAGAGACAATCCACCTGGCAATAGTCCTTATAGTAGCAGGCTTACCTTTCCCCACTTCCCCATAAGTGAGAAACAGTTGAAGATAGTCCTGCCTGTGTGCCTTAGTATGCTCTAAGTAGTAGCTAGGAACTCTTTTAACATCCAACCTGTGTAATCTTCTTTCTCATGAAGAAGAATGGTCAGTGAAAAACACAGGAAGAGAGAGATGGACTGGTTCAGATGAAAGTCTGATACCACTTTGGGTAAGAACCTTCTACTGGTTCTTAGGACCACCTTATCCCTATGGAAGAAGATAAAGTCAGGTTTGACTGACAGGGCCTGTAATTCACTAATCTGTCTGGCAGAAGTAATAGCTACCAGGAACACAGTTCTCTAGATCATGTACTTCGGCTCGGCTGAAGCCAGAGATTCAAAGGGTGGCTGCATAAGCTGGGCAATGCAGACATTAAGATCCCAAGCTGGAGTGGGCCCTTGAAAGGGAGGGTTAATATGAACCAGACCTTTGAAAAACTTATTGAAAACAGGATGAGATGCCAGGGAAGAGCCCTTCCCTGCTGAAAGGAATGCAGAGACAGCTGCTAGGTGAACCTTCAGAGTTGCAGGCCTAAGACCTAGACCATTAAGATGAACCAGATAATCTAAGGCTGTGGCAGTGTCTGCAGAATCAGGCACAATGCCCTTCTGAGAACACCAAATGCTGAACCTCTTCCATTTGGAATTATAAGTTTTTCTAGTGGAAGGTTTCCTGGAAACCTTCAAAATATCTAGAACTCCCTGAGAAAGGTGCAGGCCTGTATATTCTAACTCTTCAAGAGCCAGGCCTTGAGGTTGAGAGACTGGAAATTGGGGTACCAGATCCTCCCCCTGGGTGAAGGTTATTAGATTGTATCTCTTGGGAAGAGACAGGGGACGTGACACTGCCAGAGACAGCAGCAGAGGATACCAAGGCTGTCTGGCCCAATCTGGAGCCACCAGTATCACTGTGCAGGGTTGAGGTCTGATTTTGATCAGGACTCTGAACAACAGAGGGAAGGGAGGGAGGGAAGGCATAGAGAAACCTGCCCTTCCAATCCAGAATGAGAGCATCCAGAGGAACAGTCCCGAGGACTGAAGGTCTGCAACAAAACAGAGGAAGTTGGTGATTGTCCAGGGGACAAAGAGATCTATCTCTGGCGTGCCCCATCTGGAGAAGATGACCTGTAGAATGTGAGGGTCCAGGGACCATTCGTGATGCTCCTGGGAGATTCTGCTCAGAGCATCTGTTAGTACATTGTCCTTTATGGACGGTGAACTGCTATGAGGGAAGTCTGAAGAGAACAGGCTAGAGACCACAGTTTCATGGCTTCTGTTCACAAGGCCATGGACTAAGTGCTCCCCCCCCCACTTGTTGATGTAGCTTGGATGAGAGTCTGAGTCACTGGAATCAATTTGGTGAGAGAGTCTCTTTTCTGAGACCAAAAGTACCTTAGGTGGAACTGAATGTCCCTCATCTGAAATCTGGCTCCCTGCACCACTGCTGTGGAAGCTGCCATGTGGCCCAGGAGTTGGAGAAACTGTCTTGCTGGATGAGAAACCAGAGGTCGAAAAGAGGTAGCAAGATCTGTTCAGGCCTTTAACCTTGCCAGGGGGAGGAAAGCCTTTGCTTGGATAGTATCCAATTCTATTCCTATGAAAGTAAGACGTTGTACTGGTTTGAGGACAGACTTTGGGAGATTGAGGAGAAACCCCAGAGAACTGAACAAGTCTTGAGTGGTTTGCAGAGCTGACTTGATCTGGTCTGATGACTGACCTACAATTAGTCAGTCGTCCAGATATGGGAAAATGGAAATACCTTGTCTTTTGAGGTAAGCCACTACTACTGCAAGGTACTTTGTGAACACCCTTGGAGCTGATGTTAGGCCGAATGGCATGGCTCTGAACTGGTAGTGGCCTGAAGGCAACTCAAGCCTGAGTTACTTTCTGTGGGAGCACCTGATAGGAATATGGAAGTAGGCATCCTTGAGGTCCAGGGATGCGAGCCAATCCCCTAGCCTTAGAGAGGGAAGAATTATTCCCAGAGTCACCATTTTGAATTTTGGTTTTGAGATGTGTTTGTTCAAAAACCTAAGAGGTCTAGGATGGGTTGCCACTCCCCTGTCTTTTTTGGGGTAAGGAAGTACCTGGAGTACAGGCCTCTGCCCCTGTGCTGAGTAGGAAAGTACAGTTACACAAGAACTTACCGTAACAGTAGATCTTCGAGGGAGGCTCTTGCAGTAGGTAATTACATATAGGCTTGAAGCCGGCAGGCGTCATGACCCCACGGAAAAATTTCTAGCTAGCAGTCTCTGGCGGAGAACCGCCCCCACGTCAAGTGACTGACGTCAGTATAAAGGGGCAGTCCCCCATGCCCACCTTCCAGTTCTTTCCCGCCAAAGGCCAAAATAGGCAAGACGAAAGAGAAGCGGATGATTCCCTTCCTGGAAAAGGAGCTGAAAAAGCTAAGGGGGATGGAGTGTGGGAAGGCATTACCTACTGCAAGAGTCTCTCTTGAAGATCTACTATTGTGGTAAGTTCTTACATAACTGTACAGTCTTACTTCGAGAGGGCTTTTGCAGTAGGTAATTACATATAGGACTGAGTCCCAAGCGGTCTGGAACAAGAAAAGCACTCAGGAGGAGGAAAACTAACACCAATAGAACGACAACCTTTGGCTGTAAGGGTCTGAGAAAGAAGACCTTGCAGAACAGCCAACCCGAAGCCTGCTCTACGGCCAGAGACAATGTCCAAACTGTAGTGTTTCGTGAATGTATGTATGGAAGTCCAGGTCGTGGCTGCGCAGCTATCGGCTGTTGACACCTTCCTGAAACAAGCCACAGAGGCAGCTACTGCTCTGGTGGAGTGACCTCTGACTTGACCCAGCAGGGTCTTGTGGTACTTGTCATAACAGAAAGTGATACAATGAGCCAACCACTTCGATAGGCATTGCTTGGAAACTGCATTGCCCTCTCTTTTGTGAGCAAAAGAGATCCGTCTTTCAGATGAGACGTTAAGCCAAGGTCCCATCTGCCTAGATTAGTGGTAGTTCAGGTAGATGTTAAAGATCCCATGGCACTTATCGAAAAGAGTAGGGTAATTTTTTATTTATATCACGAAAGAACATATAAACAAATCAGTATAATTACATGCATAGGACATACTTGCAATAATCTTTTCAAACGTGGTTCAAAAAAGAAAAATAATAGGAAAAAAACATTAATATACAAACTAAAAAAAATCAGAAATACAATCGTAGTATAATTCTTACATAATCACAAATAATTAATATGTAAATTGATATTACCTCATATCAAACCAATATATATATGCTTTTTTAATTATAAAAAAAAGTAGTAATTATCCCATAAATGCTACTAAACATTCTAAAATTTCATTCTAATGTCATATGAAACCGTCAGTTACTCTTCTCTGTTTAGAGTTTTCAAATTATTTAAAAAAAAAAGGAAATTAATATAATCCACACAGTTCATTATCTATTTCCATCAAAGTATAAAGTCATAATCTTTCCATTAGTCCTCCCAATATATACCTTTCCAAAATTAGATTTTTCCTGCAATTCAAGTTGGCTAAGTTCTTGTTGTAACATGCAGAATAGTTCAAACACTAAGATGTCTTGTTGTTGTAACAACAACCTGCATCTTGAAATCCAAATCCAATAAAGGAATGACGTATGTATCATCTGCTGAGTACTAAGAAAACCTTGTGCCACACATTTATCATAAATCCCAAAATATAGAAGGTCCACAGAAGGTGGAACTATCACTCTACCCTTCCAGCGATTTTTTACCACATCCCAAAATTCCATTGCATAGGGACACCGAAAATAGAGATGTTCCATTGTTTCTGAAAGTAAACCATAGCTTTCTCTTGGACAATAACGTTCCTGCAATCTTTAATGTTTTTGGTTATTTCTAACATTAATCTTTTTATGTATCCCCAACCAAACTGTGTCACACATATACACTGGAATACGAGGATTCGTGATATACTTTGATATACTTAATTGGGTTTGTTCTGACATACCTGAAAATGGGGAATCCAAAAAGAAGGTATTTAATACAGTTTTATACAGTGCTTTTCAGGTATATTGAATAACAAAATTCCATTTTATTTCGCATTGCTGAATTTTATCAAAAAGTCCAACCCATCCTTCTACTAATTTTGGACATCTTTTATTTTTATGAACAAAAGTATTGGACTTCCATTCCCTTAAAACAGCTGACAATTTTAATTGAACTGGAGAAATCCAAAAGGACCCCTGAGCTTTCATTATAGGCAATAAATTTGAATATTACTGTACTAGCCCCTCTCACCAACCTTTTAAACCGGTCACTATGTCTTGGTCAATTTCCCAGTGCCTGGAAAATTGCAGAAATCACCCCTATCCATAAGAGTGGAGATAGAATCTCCCCTAACAATTTCAGGCCCATCTCCATTCTCCTCCCTCTCTCCAAAGCACTAGAAAAAATAGTGGCCATTCAGCTCTCCAAGTATCTGGCCAAATACAACCTGCTGTGTCCAGAACAACATGGATTCTGCCCTGGACACAGCACCACTACAGCCCTCCTGGAGTTCTCCCAGAAACTCCACTCTGCTCTCGACTCTGGTCATGTTGCAGGTGCAGTGTTCATTGACCTCTCCAAGGCCTTTGACACTGTCTGTCACCCCCTCCTACTTGACTCCCTCCACCAACTTGGCTTCTCCCCGACCCACTGATTTGGTTCACCAATTACCTCTCTGCCAGATCTCAGCGTGTGAAGGTAAATGGCACCTTGTCCAATACCCTTCCCGTTCACTCAGGAGTCCCCCAGGGTTCCATCCTGGGCCCCATTCTGTTCAGCCTATTTCTCAATACCCTCCCCAGCTCCTGCTTAGGCAATATGGTACTCTTGCCAATGATGTGGTTCTCCTTGCCTCATACCTTGACCCCGCATCTCTACAGAAATCCCTGCAGCACACATTCAACCAAGTCGAAAAGCGGTTCCTTGACCACCGGCTGGTCATTAACCTAAAAAAAAACAAATCTATGCTTTTTACGCATCACCAGAATAAGGCCAAAAATGCCCTCCTCTGCATTCTCCCAGTAATGCTCACCCACTCGAGCAAGTGTCATCCTACAAGTACCTGGGCATCACCTTCGACTCGGCTCTTACATTTCACACCCACATCAATACCCTGTCCTCAGCCATAAACTCTCGGATTGGCCTTCTCTATCGCCACAGAGATTGCCTCCCCCAAACTGCTCTCCGACTGGCCATCAACTCCTCCGTCCTGTCCGTAGTGGACTATGGCCCACCTATCTACACTGCGGCTGACAATACCGCCCTCACCAGAATCCAGACCTCGATAAACAAGGCCTGCAGGCTCCTGACCAGTGCATCCCTCCGCACCCATACTTGCCTGCTCAATTCCACTGCTAACCTGCTCACCTTGGAGGAGCGCTTGCGCTACCAAACCTGCTTACTTGCCAAAAAATCCCGGATAGGACTCCCCGGGGGTCACTATGTCCCTGCAGCTTGCATCCCCATCCATTGCCGCCCATAGCTCAGTTAAGGCCACCAAAGGTCCTTCCACTACTGTGTCCCCAGATGGTTCATCTCCTTCCTGCTCTCTGTCACTAAGTCTACCAAAATTGGTCCCTTTAAAGTCACTCTCTGTAACCACCTCTTTGGCACCTGAAGCTGTAGTTGCCCTTAATCAGCCTAATGTTTGGGTCCCTCCCCGTTTCTTGACCATAGCCTTGACAATGTCCATTGGACTTCTTCCCCCCTTTCTTTTTTTTTTTTTAATATGATTGCTATTTACTGCATGTAACTTTATCCCATTAACCACTGTTATATTGTGTTCTTTTTGTTATCTGTATTGCACCTGTATGTTACCACTGTTGTATCTCACACTGTAACCATGTCTACCCTCCCTGCGATGAGATGCTTTTGTAAATGAGTCCCTGACTCAAAGGTTGCAAATCCGACTTTCAAAATAATTAAATAAATAAAAAATATAAAAACACAGTAAAGAAAAACATAGAAACATAGAATTTGATGGCAGATAAGGACCGCTTGGCCCACCCAGTCTGCCCATTTCCCTACCTACTGGATAAGCTGCAGATCCTAGTTAACCAGCAGCCTACTTCTTCCTACCCCCACCCCCTAGAATGGCCTTATGACTGTCCCATGCATGCTTGAATTCAACCACTGTTTTTGACTCCTCAACCTCCTCCGGAAGGCCATTCCATGCATCCACAACCCTCTCTGTGAAAAAATACTTCCTTAAATTACCTCTGAGCCACTCCCCTCTATCTTCAAATTGTGCCCCTTGTTCTTGCACACCTCTTTTTTTGAAAGATGCTACCCTCTTGGACTTTGTTGATTCCCTAGGTACTGAACATTTCTATCATGTCCCCCCTTTCCTCGAGGCTATACATGTTAAGCTCCTTTAGTCTCTCTTCATATGTCTTCCGGCAGACCCTGCACCATTTTAGTTGCCCTCCTCTGGACAGCTTCCATCCTGTCTATGTCTTTGCGGAGATTGGGTCTCCAGAACTGCACGAGTACTCCAGATGGGGTCTCACCAGCTGTCTGTACAGAGGGATAATAACTTCCTGTTTTCTACTGGTGATGCCTCTCCCTATGCATCCCAGTATCCCCCCAGCCCTCCTTGCTGCCCTCTCACATTGCTTGCCCACCTTTAGGTCATCTGATATGACTACCCCCAGGTCCCTTTCCATTTTGTTGTTGTTAGTATCTCACCCCCCCATTGTGTACTCTTCCCCTGGGTTTTTGTTTCCCAGGTGCATTACCTTGCACTTCTTAGCATTGAACCTAAGCTGCCATACATTTGACCATTCCTCCTGCCTTGCAAGTCCCTTTGCATCCTTTGCACCCCACCTTCTGTATTGACCCTGTTGCAGATCTTTGTGTCATCTGCAAAGAGACATACTTTTCCTTCCAGTCCCTCTGCAATGTCGCTTATAAAGACATTGAAGAGGACCAGTCCTAATACTGAACCCTGTGGTACCCCACTAGTAACCCCCTTTCTTCTGAGGACTCCATTTACTATTACTCTCTGTGTCCTATTCCCAGCCAATTCTTTATCCAGGCTGTCATCTTGGGACCCACTCCCAGGCTGGCTAACTTGTATATTAATCTTTTGTGTGGGACTGTGTCAAATGCCTTGCTAAAGTCTAGGTAGACCATGTCCACAGCCCCTCCCTGATCTACGACTTTGGTCACCCAGTCAAAGAAATCTATCAGATTCATCTGTCATGACCTTCCCGCTGTGAATCCATGCTGCCTAGGGTCCTGTGCCCTCTGACCTCTAGATACTGGCAATTCTTTCCTTCAGAGTGATTCCATCATTTTCCCTATCACTGAGGTTAAACTAACAGGTCAGTAGTTTTCTGCTTCTGCCTTGCTCCCACTTTTGTGAAGGGGAATCACATCTGCCTCCTCCAGTCCTCGGTACCACCCATCCTCCCATGATTTGTTAAAGAGGGTAGTCAGTGGTGTCACTAATTCTACCCTTAGTTTTTAGAATTCTGGGATGAATCCCATCAGGCCCCATTGCTTTGTCCACCTTCAGTTTTAAGAGTTCTTTCATAACCCTTTCTTCTGTAAATGGGCTGGTATCAACTTCTGTATCCAGAGTGTTTCTACTGTTTGTTTTAGGTACTCTCCTCTTCATTTGTAAATACTGAGCAAAATATTTATTTAGTATCTCTGCCTTTTCATAGTCTCCCTCTGCCCACCCTCCCTCCCTTTATTAAGCCTCACTATCCCTCCCTTGGTCTTTCTTCGCTCCCTGATGTACCTATAAAAGGTTTTATCCCCCTTCTTAACTGAGTTGGCTATCTTTTCCTCATTTTGGGCTTTGCTGTTCTGACTGCCTTCCCAGCTTCCTTTAGCTTTAACTGATACAGTTTTCTGTCCTGCTCCTTCTGCGATTCCTTGTACTTCCTGAATGCTTTCTTTTTCTCTTGAACCTTCACTGCCACTTCCTTTGAGAACCATAGTGGTTTCTTACATCATTTTGTTTGGCTTATTTGCTTCACACAAAGGCTTGTTACCTCTGTGATGGCAGTTTTTATTATTCCCCATTGTTCTTCCACCCCTCCTTCCTGCCCATTTGCTAGTGCATTCCTTAGGCACTCACCCATTTTGGCAAAGTCAGCCCTCCTAAAGTCCAGTACTTTTGCCTTTGTATGGCTTGACTCTATTGATGTGTTTATTGTGAACCATACTGTTCGATGGTCGCTAGTTCCCAGTTGGCTACCCACTTACATCTGTGATCCCTCTCCATCCCCATTTGAGAGAACCAGGTCTAAGATTGCTCCCTCTTGAGTGGGCTCCAGTACTAGTTGTCTAAGGCATGCCCCTGTAGGGCATCTAGAATAACTCCACTCTTCAAGTGGCCACTGCAACTGCACTCCAGTTAACATCTGGCATATTCAGATCACCCATCAGCAATATCTCCCCTTTTTCTGCCATTCTAAGTATACTTTCTATCATTTCCATGTCCATTTCCTCCCCCTGAGAAGGGGGTCTGTATACAACCCCTGTGCGGATTGTGGTGCCATTGCCTGTCTCCAAATTTACCCACAGTGCTTCTTCTCCTCCCTGTTTACCCTTTTGTTCTGTTGCTTTTATTCCTTCCCTTATGTAAAGAGCTACTCCTCCTCCTCTTTTACCCTCCCTGTCCCTCCTGTAGATAGTGTATCCTGGTATGTTTACGTCCCAGTCATGGTTTTGTGTGTACCATGTTTCTGTGACTGCCATGATATCCAGATGTTCCTCCTCCATCAAGGCCACTTATTCAGGAAGCTTGTTACCCAGACTACGGGCATTGGTACTCAGGATTGGATTCACCATATTCAGTCCTCCAGATTTAATGTCCAAATATAATATATTCCGTTTGATAGGGTTTAATCGACTGCCCCAAATCTCACTAAAAAAAATCTCAACAAGGATGTCTCCAAACTTTTAGGTAGTAAGTAAATATTACTTAAATATAAAAAAAACGGAATCAGAAAAGTCTTAAGCAAATATACCCTCTTCTGTTTGGACAGTTTCCATCTGTTCCAACTTGCCAATTTAGCGTGACCTATTTGTAAAGCATGCTTCCAATTAAATGCCGCACTGTCTGTGCCTCCAAAATAAATTCCCAGTATTTTACAAGGAACCTGTTCTACTATTATCCCTCCCACTACCTCCGGTTCTTTAGGGAATCCTGCTAATTTCAAACAATGAGATTTAAATTTGTTTGTTCTTGCACCAGTAACCATCCCTATAGCTTTAATTAAGTCACAAGCTTTTGTAATATAAACTACATTATGCAGAATTAAACATAAATCATCTGCATATGCAACTATCTTCGTATATACCCCTAATTCTCCTTGTATACCAAATATCAAAGGTGATCTGTTCAATACTCGTAACATAGGATCCAAAGCTAAAACATATAGGAGTGGACTCAATGGGCAAGCTTGGTGTACCCCTTTAAAAATCCGATGCTTACACCCCTGCCATCCATTTTCATAGGGAATAATGTATGCTAATGCATACCATAATTGAAGCCAACTGACAAATAACTTCGGAATCCCAAATTCCAATAAACATCTCCATAAATAATATGTGCAATCTCATCAAATCCTTTAGCTTAGTCTAGACTCACTAAATACCTGAAAACTGTCTGTAACCCTGTCTCCCCTATCCCACTTTACATAATCTCTCTAATAAATAGCAAAACATCTCTATTACTTCGTCCTGAAACTGAGCAAAATTGTGAAATACTAACTAAATCAGGCATAACTAATGATAATCTATTTCCTAATAATTTGGAAACATTTTTAAAATCTACATTAAGTAGCGATAATGGTCGCCAATTCCTTATATCTGCACGGTCTCATTTTTTTATGGAGAAAAAGCATCAATCCTTCATACATTTTAGCAGGTAAATATACTTCAGTAAGAAAAAAAATATACAAACTTAAAAGCTCATTTGGCATAATTTCCCACAAAACTTTGTAAAACTCACTAGGTAATCCATCTGACCCGGGAGACACATTTTGCTTAAGTGAAAAAATAACAGATTCTAGCTCTTTTTTTGTAAAATCCACCGTCATGGTGGACTTCATTGCAGTAGTCAATCGAGGAAGAGCTGCCACCTGTATAAACTGAACCATAAAATCTGAATCAATATTTTGTACCCTGAAAGTCTTTTCAATATGGGCATCTAACTCTTGCATAATTCCTAAATTATCTGTAACTATTATCCCAGTAGATGTGTTCAGACTAGTAAATAGCCGTTTTTCTCTTTAGTATTGACAGGCCAAAAATGGGATAACATGGGCCATCTTACCCCGTGTACCAAACGATGTTTTTTTATGTAAAGAACTTAGTCTATCATATTGGTATTTAGACATTTCTTGTTTTGTATTTTTAATATCTTCTGTCAAATCTCTTTTCCCTGCTGCTTGAGCTGACAATAATGACCCCTAAAGTATGTCTAAGAGATAAATAATGTTCATTTTGTGATTTAACTTTAGATTTACCAATCGTTTGTAAACAGCGCACTAAACAAATTTTCAAATCTTCCCACCAACTGACAATCTCCTCATACAATCCCATAGTGAAAATGTTATCACTTATAATTATTTTTAAATCTGATAAAATGGAAGGCTGTAGTAAAAGGGAAGTATTAAGCTTCCAAATTCCAGGACATTTTTGCCTATTAGGAGGGTTTTCAACACAGATCCCAATTAAACAATGGTTAGAAGATTCTACAGGAACATAAAGAAGTTTTGCAATCTCCAGAGTTTTATGAGTAAATACAAAATCAATTCTAGAAGACAAAACATCCTTGGAAAACATCAGTTTTGCTTTATTGTGACCTGCTGAATGAGTATCTACCAGACCCGCTATCGAAAGAAAGGATTTAAGAAATGTTTTGTTACAGTACTGTTTCCCCACATCTGTTTTTTGCTGAAGATTAATATTAAAGTCTCTACAAAAAGAAATTTGCAGACTAGTATGTAGAAAGGGTTGAATCTTCTTCACTAAAACTATCCAAAGAGCTTTTGTCTGAGGTCCATACACTGTTATTAGCCAACATTGCAACCCTTTCAATGACACATCTAAAATGAGGACTCGTCCTGGTTCCACATCTATTAATCTAAATATCTGTACTTCTGGTGTAAGAAAACAAATTCCCACCCCACAACATGTCTCATCACCCATAGACCAGTGTGATAATCCCCAATTCCAATCTTTGGTTGCTTGCAAAACTTCCTTCTGTGAATGTAATCTTGTATCCTGCAATAAAAATACATCGTACTGTAAATTCAATAATACTCCAAACGTTGTCAAACGTTTTGCTCGTGATTTCAAACTATTCATGTTTAAAGTGGCAATGGATATTGAAGAGGGCTCAGGGAGGTGGTTTAGGGTATTTAACACTTGATCTGGTCACTCGTTTCTGAGGTTCAGACAGAGTATTCTTAGTAGATAAATCTGCAGCTGTTAATGTTTCACTAGTCCCTAAAGAATTGTCAGGGTCTGGCAAAGGATGAGCTATTTCTACCTAATCTCCCCAGGATGAAAAAAATGCGAATCTGTTAGTTAAGGGTAATGGAGATAAAGGAGGTTCATTCTGCCCCTCTGAGGACTTTGTCACTAGACAAGAAGAAGCAACACTTTGCATATCCTCTTCCTTATCAGGAATTGCTTCTTGCATAACTAGGTTGACTTCTAAGTCCTGTGGCCATCCTCCAGAATGGAGATTATCTTTTGGACCATGTGTTAACAAATTAGCTAATCGTTGGGGTGAACCTTGACGGGTCACAAACGGGGTTTCCCTTTCTTCCCTTTCCTCCCCTGATATGTTAGACATTTTCAGAACCTGGACTAGTAATTCTTCAGGAGAAGGAGCAGGTCCTTCAAGGGGTAGTAAGTCTCAAAGGAACTCCTTTCTCCTATCCCCAAAACCCCACCCCCACCCCTACGTTTATTCCCAAACAAATTCTCAGGATGACCAAAAGATCTTTTAGCCTGTGATAAATAATACTCATGATCAGAATATTCATCTGTTTCCACAGATACCCATGGGCATTCAGCATAAGAATGATTGCTTTCTTCACATAAATTACAAACTGGTGGAGCTACACAGTGACCTGACGTATGTCCCAATACCCCACATCGGAAGCATTTTACTTCACCGCAGGATGTGTTCAAATGTGATAATGAACCATATTTGTAACAGCTCTTAGGTTGCCCTGCGTAAAAAATAATGCCCCTGTCCTGGCCCAGAAAAAAGGAACTGGGCAAATGCTGTATGCTTTTCTCTGTTTGATGCAATTGAACTCTCACTGTCCAACCCCCTGTCCAAAAACCATTCTCGTCCATAATGGCTTTGGGTTTATCATAAATCGAGCAACGTTTTTCTAACCAAAACATTATGTTTGAAATGTTAACCCCTTCATTTCTAAAGAGAATTGTTACTGTCTTAATCGTGGGTTTAGTTATCGGGATAGCTTGAAAGTCTCTCCAGATTTCTTGTTCTTTAACCTCGTAATAAAGTCTCCAGAATTTATGCAATGCAACTATGGAACAAAAATTAATGTCATAGTTATGTTCTCCTGGCGGGTGAACGAAAGCACATACCTCTGCCGGGAAGAATCCCATAGAATCAATGAGCAAGGTCTTTCCTACCCAAATTCGGTCTGGCACCACAGGCGCTTTACCCTTGTACTGGAGACAAACCAAAAAAATGGCATTTAGCTGCTTCTGCCGGTTTGCAGAATAGACCTGCGTAGGATTGTGGCCCAACATCCACAGGCTTATCAATACCCACTTGTAGCTGATCTTTCTGGAATGAATTACTGGGAATAGTACCTGAACCCAAACCACCATTATCTTGGTTTTCTATATGCAGTAAAGAAGGATCTTTAGCCACCAAATGTACCACTAGTGTAGGTCTTGAATCCATAAGGTCACCTTTCTCTTTACCTGCATCTGACGCATCAGGTATTACAGCAGCCTCAACCTGAGGTTGCACATTCTAACTGTTATCTTTGGGGGACTTAGACTGGGTGTCAATAGTGCTAGGTAATGATTCATGCACTATATCCAAATTAGGTCTCTTAATATTTATTAGGACTGGAGATCCTGGTATAGGAATGTCAGGGTCGGGAATCCATCTATTATCTGACCACAATCATCCAGCTTGTCTTAGGGCTTCACCTGGAGACCAGTCTGTTAAATTACATGTCTGTTCTGGTAGTACTTCCTGCATAGTCTTATCTTCGAACCTTTCAACCATCTCAGTATTTAAAGTCCCAGACTCTGAATCCACTTGCCCAAAAGGCAAACGTTTATTTCCTTCTTTTAATGGACTAGCAATAGAACGCTTACATTTGGACCTTTCTGCTTCTAGTTTCTGTCTACATGACTGAAAGTCCTGTTCTGCAATATAAATTAAATCCAATAGTAGTATTTTTTTCCTTTCCAGTTCTTGTTGTAGATGTAGTTCTTCTGCCATAATTCCCTCATTTGATAATGGGGAAGCTGAAGGTTCCACTGAAGTCTGAGTCATTTCTTGGTTTATGTCTACCATATTACCTTCTGTAAGCTGTGAAGTAGAAACCAAGAGCTCTGAGTCTGCAACAGCATGACCACTGTCCTTCACCATCTCCTCTGAACTGAGGTCCTCCATCTCTCCTGCAGAGCTCCAGCACCCTCTGCAAAAAGAGTAGGGGAATTTCCCCGATGAACTGACCTAATTTCCCTCATTCACTAAAAATACCACCAACAGCTTAATCTGGTTCAAGGTTAGTTGGCATTCATCTGTATCCCCTTCCCCCAGGTCATGCCAGAAAATAGGCAGGATTTGCCTAGTGCACTTACCCGGTCAACAAAAACTAAAGAGACAAAAAGCTGATCCAATTTCCTGAGATCCCTAGTCCTAGTGGTATAGTATCTCAGAATCCTATGAACATCCAAAGTATGCAAGATGTACTCCCCTTCATTGGAGTGTTGCATAAAGAAAGCGGGTAGCTCCATGGATTGGTTTAGCATTGATTCCACTACCACCTTAGAGAGAAACTTAGGGTTAGTGTGCAGAGCCACACGTTCCTTGTGAAAAATCAAATAAGGTATTTTGCACATCAGGGCCCGAAGCTCAGAAATTCATCGAACTGAAGTAATGGCCACTAGGAAGAGAGTCTTCCAAGAGAGGAACTTCAAGTCTACTGAAGCTGCCGGTTCAAAGGGAGGCAGGGTAAGCTTCTCGAGAACAAAGTTTAGATCCCAAGGAGGAGCAGGAACGCAGGTGGGGGGTCTGAAATGGAGAACCCCTCTGAGGAAAGTCTTAGAGACTTCCAACTGTGCAAAACTCCTCTCTCCAAAAGGGACATGATAGGCTGAGATAGCCGCCACGTGGACCTTCAAAGAGGAATGGCTGAGACCCAGGTCAGGAGATGACGTATGTAGTACAGGACTCTCTCAACAGAGCAAGACAAAGGTTCTAAGTCCTTTGAAGAGGCCTAAATTGAGAAACATTTCCACTTCATAGCGTAGGTGGACCTAGTGTAAGGTTTTCTGGCCTCCACCATAATGTCTGCGACGAGTGAAGAAACCCCGACCCGGGCTTGAGCTACAGCCACAGGAGCCATGCATGCAACTGAAGGGGATTTGAGACCTGGATGAACCAGGTCCCCTGATCCTGGGTCAGCAAGTGCTGTGACAGAGAAAGAGGAAGTGGAGGTTCCTATGAATACTGTTGCAGATGCAAAAACTCAGTAAACTAGACTGAAGTAAGACTGATGAGCGAAGGAACTTAACCACGAGGCACTTTCACAAGTCGACGGTGGGAGAGAACTGGAAGGCAGGCGTGGGGGACCGGCCCTTTATACTGACATCGCATTATGTCGGTCACCTGACGTGGGGACGGTCCCCCACCAGATACTGCTAGATAGAAATTTTTCCGTGGGGTCCTGATGCCTGCCAGCTTCAGTCTTATATGTAATTACCTACTGCAAGAGCCCTCTCAAAGTAAGATCCTTCTCTACAGCTTTGACAGCCAGAAGAGAGGAAACCTCTGCCTCTAGAGCAAGGGTCTCTGAGATGGATGCAGATGAAAAAGCTCTAGCCCTCAGTTTTAGAAACTTTTTGAAGCTGAGGGATAGTCCCTGGCTTACTACTTCCAGGACCCACTTGTCTGAGGTAACAGACTTCCAGGCCTGGAAGTAGTAAGCCAGCCTGCCTCCGACTGGGATGGGGAGTCCACCCGGGATGACATATCAGGGTGTCTGCTTGGCAGAAGTCTTGGACTGGGAAGAGGATGCAGCCCTGCTCATCCCCCTCCTGTCTCTCCCTCAAAATAACTCCCTCTGTGAGAAGGAAGAGGAAGCCGGGCTTGGTAAAAAGGCCTGTGGAATGGCCTGTCCTTGCCCCTAGACTACTGCTTCTGAGGAGTGGCTTGCCTATTTGGCCTCTGCACTCCTGTAGGTGGTCCTGTACTCATCCTTTTTTTCATGTCAGCCTCTGTCTGCTCCCCAAACAGAGAGTTACCCACTATAGGGAAATCCATAGCCTTGGCCTGGGTATCCTGTTAAAGGCTAGTACATCTGAGCCAAGCATGTCTTCTGAGAGACACAGATGTAGCCATGACTCTTGATGCCATGTCATTGGAGTCCACAGCAGCATGAAATTGCACTTTGGATGACTCACTTCCATCAGCAGCCACCTCCTCCAGCTCTTTGGCTAGCTGTAGTGAGGCCTGTTTAGCCAGTTCCAGAACAGTATCCCACCTGGACTTCTGGTACCTGGCTGTGTAGGCCATATGATTTGCCTGCCTGAGTCCCAAAGTGGATGCCAAATATTGTTTCTTGGCCATGGCATCAACTTTTCTGGAGTCCTTGTCCAGGGAGGTGTGTGAAGCGAAAGGAATGTTAGCCCTGTCACTTGGCTGCAACCTGCACTACCCCAACATGGCTGCAATAAATGTATAAGAACTTCATACCTCAGCCTGATAACATATACCTTCCATCCATTCTCTTATCCACAGGAGGTAGGGAGTTAGATGTTTGTAAAAGTTTTTGTGTCTGTTTCCCCAAGGACCTGTGAAGAGGGATAGACAATCTCTTGGACACTGGGATGTCCGTTATTTCTACAAAATCAGGCTATTCCTCCTTCTCAGCAGCTTCAACTGTAGGGAGCTGGAGTGTTTTAGCCACCCTCTTGTAAAACAATAAGTGTAAGGGGAACTCAGAAAGCCTGGGAGGAGACACACTGGAGGGCCTGTCTGGGGAGATGTCCAGTTCAATGGGCACATCCAGACCCTCAAGGTCGTCACCTTCGTTCTAATCATCGAGATAGTCTTAGTTTCCCTCCCACTCCTCATAGAAAGCATCTGGATTGTAATCCAATGGAGACAGATCTGACCTAACCGACCACCTAACCAGTGGTACCGGTTCGGATGGAACTGGGCGAAGCGATTGAACTATGCTAATTGCGTTGGCAATCTCGCCCGTGGTTGGAGTACACGGTGCTGGATGCGAACCAGCAGACTTATGCTTTCTTTTTGATGGAACCAACCCCTCGGAGTTGGACCTCCTTTTGCCTGAGGAGGTATTGCCTATGTCAGTAGGCACCTCTTCAGGTTCAGCCGTAACCGAACCGGGCTGGCCATCCGGATCTACAGACTTCTAGGCATCCCTTTCCTTCAACCTACTCAACCTTTTTCCTAGAGTGGCTTTAGGGAAGTTTTTGCAAATCTGGCCATCTGATTTGAGGTGGTCAAACCCCAGACAATAAACACAGATGAGGTGGGGGTCAGCCTTGGCAAAGGCCTCCCCATACTCAGTACAGTGTTGAAACCCAGTGGGACCATTTTTTTTCTTGGGTTTCTCAGACATGGCCTACCTAACCAATTACCCTTAAAAGCTTTCAAGCCAGGTAATAACCAACTGATCAGTTACAAACCGTGTCACGGGTTCTGAAAAAGAACCAGAAAAAGTCCAGTTCTTTTGAAACCAATTATCACCGGAACACCACACTAATCCCAGAAAAATACAAAACAAAGTAAAACAATCAGAAAGGTCGGTTCCTAACCAGACCGACCAATGAAGAACCGAAACAAAAAACAATTTCCACAAATTCTAAATAAACACAAGTCACCACCTATTTACCACACTACCTGTACCATAGACAGAGGCTGGAAATCTGAAAAAATAATAAACAGATTGGTTTAAACCGAACGCTTTTTTAAACTTTACCGAACTGAGCAGAGGAATCTCCAGAGCGACTTCACTGTTAGGCAGAGTAAAGAATCTGATGGTTACACTGGTAAGTACCAGAGACAGAGGTTTGAAAACCGAGCTCGAGCTCAACATTCTATGCTGCTTCATAGAGTATACTCTTTCCTCTCCTGGGCAGTTCAAGTGCTGGGGCTAACTGCACATTCTCATAATACAGCAAGACTTCATTTTGTTTGAAATGGTAAGGACCGCAACCCCAGTTGGAGTCTGTGGGGCAGTGGAGGGAGCATCCAGTCCCTGTGCTGCTCTTTGTCCTTCTTTCGATGGTGCCCTTCAGGAGAGTCTGATGTCTGTTTGAGTTTCTTCAAATCCTTTTCCATGGAGGCCATCTTTTGTTTCAAAATATGGTCTTGCAAGGCCTGCTGCCTTCTTTTTCGGGTAGCGGAGTTGAATTTATGGCAGTGATCACAATCTTCCACATGTTGGTCCATGTCTAGGCAAAAGAGGCACAGGGAATGGCCGTACTTGTGCAGTAGTTGGGACTGCAAGAATCACTCTTGTTTTTATGCGACTCAGAAGGCGTAGGGGATGACACGCACAGCCGATTTCGGAGACTAAAATGAAGAAATTAAAGATTTTGGACAAAAACGAGTAATACTCATCCAGATCACGATGCTAGCAGCACTGATCTTCCATGAGGTGACAGAGTTGGAGCCAACAGCGGGAAAGAACTAGAGGACGGGTGTGGGATTGCCCCCTTCATCTGACGCATGCTGACGTTGGTCAGCTGATGCCCAGGGGTGGTCCCCACCAGGGTCTGCTAGCTAGAAGATTTTCCTGGGGTTCTGACACCTGCTGGCTTAGTCCTATCAGTTAGTGCCTACTGCAAGAGCCCTCTTGAAGTAAGATCTGTATTTCATTTTCCACAAGGACAAGATGTCCTTGAGGACTAATCCTAAATTCCTGTACAAGGTGGTGTTGAAGTTTACTCTTAATCAAGACATCAACCTTCTGATCTACTATCCAGAATATTTCAATCGGGGGAGGCCCTTCTTCACACTCTGGATGTACACTGTATACTCAGGTTTTACACTGGTCACTGTGACAGGGTGGAACAGGACCCTGTCCCAACTGTTATGGAGAAAGTGTTTAAATGCAAGGATCTGTTCATTCCTTTTCTGGCTCTTGTCTATCTGGTTGTGCAACCAAATTTTCCTGTGAAACCTAGGATTTAATCACCCCGATAGTCTTGCAGTTTCTTTGCCTCTCACTGTCTCTCAGTCTTCCAGTGCTGTCTTTTTCTCCCTTGCATATCTGCTGATATAAAAAAATATATGCAGATCATTATGTGGAACTGTAACTAATATTGGGATCCCTTTGTTTAGAAAATATATAGTGCTACTGTTGAAAAGTAGTTAATTATATTTTGAGATGGTTGCAAAAAGTTATTGGGAACTCTAGAGGTTGCCAGAGTACAAATGTTAAAGCCTTTTGCAGAAGAGCTGTGGAAAAGGAGGCCTCAGCTCAGGTACACTGTGTTCCTACCAGCCCCTGCCTCAAACATACAAGAACACTTTGTAAGGAACAGGATGCTTGTTAAGAATGGGGTTGGAAGGACTTAGAGAGCTGAGCTGCAATTGCTTGAGAGAGAGAAAAGGGACACACATTGATGGGAAAACTCTGATGGATGTTCTCTATTTTATTTTGCCTTTGTAAATAGTTACACTGAACAAGTTTATTTTTTTTTATGTTACTGCTTGTGTAAATGTTTTTGGTGAATTCTACAACTGCTCCTGGTTTTCCTATGCTTCCTGACCTGTGCCTCGATGACAGATGATGTCAGTCTAAGTGGGATTTGTGCTGTGCGTACTGTAAGCCAGGAGTTTTGTGCGTGGGTACTGAACCTAGTACCAGTGAAGCATACAGAAAGGTACGGATTCTGCAGCAGCATGTCCAGGAGTGGTTACCAGGAGAATGGCAGCCAAACTAGCAGAGACAGAAGTCCAAGCTGAGATGGTACAGCCAGCACAAGTAATGGAAAAAGAACAGGCAGTGACAGAACCTGAAAGCATGGTGGACTTTTTCAAATGGTGGGCTATACAACAAAAAGAGACTGAGAAACAGAGAGAAAAAGAGATTCAACCTTTAGAAGCACAGAGGAACGAAGAGATGCAGTGACGGGAGCAGCGATGGCTGGATGCCTTGCAAGCTATCAAAGGCAGAGGATCCGGCACACATCCAGACGAGCAGCAAAATGCAAGTAAATTAAAAGCCATTAAACTTACAAAGTTGTGTCCTCAGATGATATTGAGGTATACCTGACAACTTTTGAAAGAGCTGCCACAGCCTGCCAATGGCCAAAGCAACAACAGACAATCAGACTGGTACCCTACCTGATAGGGAAAGCCCAATTTACCTAAAACAATATGGACACTGCACAGTCAGAAAAATTTGACCTGATGAAAAATGAAATACTGAAAAGATATAACATCTCCAAAGAGTCTTACAGGCAGAGATTTTGATCTCTGAGGTACAACTCGGTCGACAATCCTCGAGAAGCCTTCACCTGACTCAGAGAACTTCTGATAAAATGACTCTGACCAGAAAGCAAGACAGTCCCAAGACTCCCACAGATCATCGACACTTTTGCCATGGAGCAGTTCATCAACATCCTGCCTACAAATGTGCAGTTTGGGGTAAAGGAACACCAACCAGAGAGTGGGGAAAAGGTTATTTCTTTGGCCAAGGACTACCAAATAGCCAAACAGATGCTACAACAGTGAGAAAACAGTCAAGCACTGGTAAGACACTCTTTTTCTCATTTAAACTCCAAGCCTGATAAGAACTCTGGTGGGGGTAACAAATCTGTGCCCAAAGACATTATTTGCTATAATTGTAATAAGTCAGGCCATATTGCAAGTAACTGTCATAAGGAGAGTGGCACTGGAGCAGATTTGTCCTTGGCAAATTGAGCAAGTACTTAACAGATGTGAAGATGGGGCATAAGAGTATAAAGGGACTCATTGATTCTGGAAGCAGACAGACCCTAGTGCATGTAGAACTGCTTGGAAAACACTGAGAAAAAGGACCAGGTACTGGTGTCATCTGCATCCACAGGGAGACACGATACTATCCCGCCACTCAAGTGATTCAAACCATTAAGGGTGTGTCGCACCAAATTTATTTATTTAGCTTTTGTTGACCGGGTAAGTGCACTAGACAAATCCTGCCTATTTTCAGGCATGACCCGGGGGAGGGGGATACAGATGAATTTCAACCAACCTTGAACCAGATTAAGCTGTTGCTGGTATTTTTAGTGAATTAGGGAAATTTGGCCAGGACACCGGGGAAATTCCCCTACTCTTTTCGATAAGTGCCATGGGATCTTTAACATCCACCTGAACTATCACCAATCCAGGCAGATGGGACCTCGGTTTAATGTCTCATCCGAAAGACGGCACCTCAGAAGTGCAGCACCCCTCTCATGCTGCACTACAGTGTCAGTACTGGGATATTAACCCAAGTGCCAGATGTGGGAACTGAACCCACAGCCCTCTGATCTCCCGGCCTCAGAGGCGAGTGTGCTACCTACTGAGCCACTGACACTGCCTGACACAAATGAAAGTGGGAGTAGTACTTCAGTTACCTATACCAGTGATTATTGGAAATAACTTTCCAGGATTTACTGAGTGAATCCTGATGTTTCAACAGCTGTGGTGACAAGAGCTCAGGCAAAGTAAATCTCAGATGGTGGGGACACTTTTCCTTTCAGTGATTTTGATTCAGACTTGTTTGAGCACAGCTCCAAGATCCGGAAATCCAGGAAAGAAAGATGATGCCTGAAGAAACTGTGGCAACAAATGACTGATCGACAAAAGGGGTTAACATATGAAAATGTTGAAACTAAATTGATACCTGATTGGGATTTTCTTTCAGAACAAGCTAACAATGTTTCTCTCCAGGGTTATTTTAAGCAGCTGGGGTAAAACCAAAACAGGGTGGACCAATGCTTAAAATATGTAATGGGGTTACTGTACAGCGTTTGGGTCAAACCTCAGACACAGGAACAGACCAAACACATGTTTATACCACAGAAGTACAGAACAGAGTTGTTACAGATAGCACGATAGTCCTAAGGCTGGTCACTTGGGGGGGGGGGGAATCACATGTTAGAGGTTTGTAAAAGGGGATGGAAAAGATTGGGACCAATACTTGCCATACCTACTTTTTGCTTACAGAGAAATGCCACAGGCATCAACAGGGTTTTCACCATTTGAAATGCTGTATGGTAAGCAGCCAAGAGGGCCACTGGATGTGATAAAAGAAATGTGTGGGAAGATAACCTCACTTAGAAACAATCCATAACATTTTATATTTATGCCCTAAGAAAGAAGCTGGCAAAATATGTTGAAATTGCCCATAGTAATCAGGAAGAGGGCCAAAACCAACAGTAGGCATACAATGACCATGGGGTAAAAGAAAACGTTTTTGAGCCAAATGAATAAGTTTTGCTACTGTTACTCACAACAGAAAATAAGCTGTTAATGAAGTGCCAAGGGCCTTATCAAGTGCTTACACGTACTGGCACTATTAACTATGAAATTGAGACCCCTGACAGGAAAAGTTCTACTAAGATATAGCATGCCAGTCTCCTCAAGAAATGGGTTAAAAAAATGCCAAAAGCGCATTGCTAGTTTTAACAGAAACTGATGAAGATATTGAAGTAGCTTATGATAGACTGGAGGAAACTGTAATTGCTGATGCTGTAAAGGTGAATGTTTCCTTCACTTTAGAACCACAGACATTCGTAATGTGCTAAAGA
Organism: Neoceratodus forsteri; assembly: GCA_016271365.2. NCBI lineage: Eukaryota > Metazoa > Chordata > Ceratodontiformes > Ceratodontidae > Neoceratodus > Neoceratodus forsteri. The sequence goes on along the minus strand of CM057450.1, from coordinate 647,813,180 downwards.
CATTTAAAGGTACCTTTACCATGGTACCAGGCCGAGCAAAAGGTGTCGAGCACGTAACAGTGACAAGGAATGCTCACCCCATTAGGCAAAAGACATACAAGTTGCCAGAGCCGTTAAGAGCTGACACGATTAAGGAAATACAAAAAATGAAAGAATCGAGTATCATAGAGGAGTCAAGGAGTGCTTGGTCATCTCCAATAGTAATTGTAAACAAAAAAGAAAGTGGTGTCAGAATCTGCCTTGATTTTAGGAAACATAATCAAGAGTCAGAATTTGACAGTTATCCTGTGCCCAGACTAGATGATTCGGTGGGTAGACTGGGGAGTGCAAAGTAGTTCAGTATCCTTGATCTCACCAAGAGTTACTGGCAAATACCTTTAGCTAAAGATTCCAGACACAAAACTGCATTTGCCACCCCTGTAGGATTCTGTCAGTTCACCACCATGCCCATTGGTTTACATGGTGTGCCAGCTACATTCCAGCAGTACATGGATGTCATTTTATCAACTCACACTGGTTACTGTGCTGCGTACCTGGATGACGTCGTGGTGTACAGTCCAGACTGGAAAAGCCACCTGGAACACCTACTAGCAGTTATCCAAGCAATCAAAAATGCAGGTCTGACTATTAATCCTACCAAATGTGCATTGAGTATGCAGGAAACCAGATATTTGGGCTACGTGTTGGGAAATGCAGAAGTTAATCCAGACATTTCTTAAATAGAAGCTGTAGCGAACAGCCCTGTACCTAAAACAAAGAAACATGTCAGGCCATTTTTAGGGCTGGCTGGTTATTATCAGAGATTTGTTCCTAACTTTGCAGAGTTAGCTACTCCCCTCACTGAACTCACAAGAAACGGTACCCAAATAATATAAAATGGACTCCAGAGTGTGATGAAGCTTTTTGGCCCATTAAGGCTGCATTATGTTCAGCTCCTGCCTTAAGAAGCCCAGACTTTGAGAAACCATTTTTGTTACAAACAGATGCATCAGAGGTAGGTCTAGGTGCAGTCCCAAGCCCAAATGTAGGTGGGATGGAACATCCCATTCTGTACATAAGTAGGAAGTTGCATGACAGACAGAAAGGTACTCCACCATTGAAAAGGAATGTCTATCAGTAAAGTGGGCCATGGAGTCCCTAAAGTTTTATTTGCTAGGAACTGACTTTGTACTTATAACAGATCACAGTCCTCACTGTTGGCTTAACCTAATGAAAGATAAAAATTCCAGAATCACAAGGTGGTACCTGGCACTACAGCTATTTAAATTCATGGTGATACATAAATCTGGGAAAGAGAACATCAATGCTGATTTCTGTCAAGATATGGATCAGGAGTTGAGGGTTCTGAAGGCTGAAAAACAAATGTATGGGTTTGAACTTTACTGTTTGCTGTAGTGTAATAGAAAAAATGAATAATGCACATGTGCTTAATTTTTGAAAGCAGCAAATGTTAGAGAATTTATAAATTTTATAAAAAATTTTGGAAATCTGTTTAATAAAACAGGTTCCCTCTTGGGAGGGGTGTATGTAACAGGGTGGAATAGGACCCTGTCCCAGTTGTTATGGAGAAAGTGTCTAAATACAAGGATCTGTTCATTCCTTTCCTGGCTCTTGTCTATCTAGTTGCACAAACAAATTTTTCGGTGAAACCTAGTATTTTATCACCCCGACAGTCTCACAGTTTCTTTGCCTCTCACTGTCTCAGTCTTCCCTTGCTGTCTGTCTTTTTTCTCCCTTGCATATCTGCTGGTATAAAAATATATGTAGATCATTGTGTGGAAATGCAGCTAATATTGAGATCCTTTTGTTTAGAAAATATAGTGTTACTGTTTAAATGTATATAATTATATTTTGAGATGATTGTAAAAAGCTATTGGGAACTCAAGAGGTTACCTGAGTGCAACATTTTTTTTTTCCATATGCATTTTTCTTATCGGTTTTACTCCCTTCCCCTTGGAGCCACGGCGTACACATGCGTGTACACTCATGAAGGTGCACTCACATTCTGGGATCCGGTGGTCTCTTCCACTCCTCCCCTGACTTCTGTTGCAGCCCGTGCCTCATACGCACCCACCGGACCTCCACCCAGTGGGAGCGGGACTATGGACGGGTGGGCATCCACCCCTTGGAGGGGAAAACCATGAGTCAATCCAACTCCAACCCTCCCCCGAGCCAGCACCCTGGTGATCCAAGGTGATTCCCAAAGCTGGGTCACCAGCTTAACGCGAGGTAAGGTACCAGTGCATCAGCCCTCATGAGTGCAAATTTTTAAGTCTTTTGCAGAAGAGCTGTAGAAAAGGGGGCCTCAGCTCAGGCACACTGTGTTCCTACCAGCCCCTGCCTGAAACATACAAGAACACTTTGGAAGAAACAAGATGCTTGGTAAGAATGGGGGGTTGGAAGGACTTATAAGAGAGCTGAGTTGCAAATGCTTGAGAAAGAGAAAAGAGACAGAAATTGAAGGAGAACTCTGATGGATGTTCTCTATTTTATTTTGCCTTTGCAAATAGTTATACTGAACACGTTTATTTTTTTCTGTTACTGCTAGTATAAATATTTTGGTGAATTTTGCAACTTGTTCTGGTTTTCCTATGCTTCCTGATCTGTACCTCAATGACAGTCGCTCCCAATCCTTCAGAAGGTCTGATCAGCTCTTTGTCTCCTTTGCCTCGAGATCCCTGGGAAAGCCTGTGGCAAAGCAAACCCTGTCTCAATGGTTGGTCCACTGCATCACCTTCTGTTACAACAAGCCCTAACCAGGCTCAGTTAAGGGCCATTCCACCGGGGGGGTGCTCCACCTCCTTCGCAGTGCTCAGTAATGTTTCAGCTGTGGACATTTGCTACTTGGGGCTCAGTGCACACCTTTGTGAAGCACTATAGCCTGGACATTGCTTCCCGTACTAGAGATGGATTTAGTTTGGTGGTGCTTCAGGGCTTTTTATCCTGAAGTCTCATGCTAAAGAAGCTTCCACATCTCAGTGGGTACAGGATCCAATGGGTATTGCTTGGTACTCAGTCCTTATGGTGTAGCCTGCTGCAAGAGCTCCCACATGAAGTAAGACAGTGCAGTTACGTAAGAACTTACCGTAACAGCAGATCTTTGACAGGAGCTCTTGCAGCAGGCATAGTTTCCCTCCCTTCTTCCCCTGGTCTTTTTCTCCTTTCTTCCTTTGGTGGGATATTCTAGTCACCTCGTTTCTCCATTTACGTTAGCCGGGTCTTCGGCGGTAGAACAGGGGAGTGGCTGGAGACCACCCCCTTTATACCACTGGCAGACATCAGGGACATCTGACGTCAGGGGGCAGTCCCCGCTGGGTACTGCTAGCTAGAAGGTTTCCATGGGGTCCTAGTGCCTGGTGGCATAGTCCTTATGGTGTAGCCTGCTGCAAGAGCTCCTCTCAAAGATCTACTGTTACGGTAAGATCTTATATAACTGTACTTTTCCCTGTTCTATACTGTAAGTTATAGCAGGGTACAGAAGGCTCAATCCTATGAGGAATGCCTCAGACACTTCACAAACTGTCACAACCAATGGTATGTATAAGTACTGCACAGGGGTAGCAATTAAGCTAAGAAATATATCTGATGCAGAATAGTTCATCAAAATGTACGGTATTAGCTGACATTTAGAAAGCCTGCAAAAGTAAAAGTACTGGAGAAATGCAATGATGTATTCAGTGTTGTCTAGAACTCTTGTATTCCCCTGTAATGTGATATTTCTTGGCTATAAAAAAGAGGAGTTTAAAAAAATAAATACATTTTCTATTGGCTATTTTCTTATGTTCTTATGATAAAACTCAAACTATGAAATTTGGCCACAACAAAGTGAAGGGCAGTTGGGTCACAGGGAAACAAAACAAAAACTTCTATCTGTTAATAACTAGACTTATTTGGGTTTAACATTTACCTCTACTGCCACTTAGTCCAAACAGGTCACCAAATTACTGAAGGGTGTTAAAAAGACTACAGTTGGCCTGAATAAATAAAATTTTACCTGCGGTGGTCTATCAGTAAAACCACTGAATGGAGCAATAAATGTTACATTTTGCACAATTAATGTATGGAACTGAAATATGGAACTATAAAAACAAATGTAAACTAACTGTCCCTAGTTATGAATTATGGAGGACACTAGGGGAGGGCCATTCCTGCTCTGTGGTCTACATTTGTGCTGAGCTGGGGCAGCCACATGTGAACCCCATCATCAACACCAGAAAGGTCAACTATTGGTTAAAACTCACCAGGATGACACAGGAAAGACTCCCCTAATAAATGCTTAAAAGAAAAAGAACTGATGTGATTTTGGTTGTTTAGAATCAAACTGGTACAAAAAGAACAGGTTACTCACCTGTAACAGTAGTTCTAGGAGTGGTATATGTTGTTCATCCACACTCATTGGCATTGTCCCTTTTCTCTTTAAATCTGCCGGAAATCTTCAAGCTGGCTCCTCCCACCCACCCAGTTGGAATACAGCTCGGCTCCACCCCATGACACCAGATCTTAGCCCACTGGAAGCCAGGTTGTGTGCGTCCACAGCCGGGGAGGTCGGGTGGGCCCATGTGGATGAACAACATATAACACTCCTAGAACTACTGTTACAGTTGAGTAACCTGTTCTTCTCGGAGTGTGGATATGTTGTTTATCCACACTCATTTGCAGACTCCTAGCAGTTCTCCAGGAGGAGGGAGGCATGGTGCACACCCCCTACTTGGGGAACAGAGATTGGAGAACTGAGGTCCCAAAACCAGCATCCCGGCGTGACACAAAGTCAATGTGGTAGTGGGTGATGAATGTGTTTGCTGACTTCCAGGTAGCAGCCCAACAGATTTCCTGGACAGGAATGTCCCTGGAAGCAGCCACCGATGCAGCAGTATGGTGGGTAGAATGAGCTCTTATCCCTCTGGCAGGCTCCTTGCCCGCCAACTTGTAGCACAGACCTATGCATGATGTAATCCATCTTGCAATGGTCCATTTGGCTGCAGGTCTGCCAGAAGCAACTTCAGCATAGTTGACAAACAGCTGGTGAACCTCCACGAATTTCCGCCATCCTCTCCTTATAATAGGAGAGTGCACGTCTCAGGTCCAAAGTATGGAGCCTGTACTCGGCGTCCGAGGTGTAATTAGGGGAGTATACCGGCAGAATCAACACCTGGTTAAGGTGAAACTCTGACGCCACCTTCAGAAGGAATTTCGGTTGGGGGCACAGGACAACTTTGTCCCTGTGAAAGACCAGATAAGGGGAGTCCACCGAAAGTGCCTGGAGCTCCCCTGTCCTTCTGGCTGACATGATAGCCACCAGGAAGGCCATCTTCCACGACAAGTGTGACAGCTCACACTTGTGCATGGGTTCGAATGGCTTGCCCATGAGCTTTGCCAAAACCAGCAGCAGATCCCATGGAGGTGGAGGTTCATGCACCGGAGGGGATATGTGATCCAGGCCTTTGAAAAAACACCCGACCACTGTCTCCAGCGCCAATGTCAGAGACCAGCCCGGTAAGCAGAAATGGCTGCCAGGTGCATCCTAAGGGTCGATGACCGTAGACCCCCCTTTGGAGAGAGACCAAAGGTAGTCGAGAATGTCAGCCACAGAGCAGGATAAGGGGTCCAGACACTTACCCTGGCACCAAATGGAAAATCTTTTCCATTTGAAGGCATAACATTTCCTGGTTGATTCCTTCCTAGATGCCGCCACCACAGTGAAGACATCTTCGGAAAGACCCAAAGCCTGGAACTCTAGCCGCTCAGGTACCAGGCTGTGAGGTGCAGGGACTGAAGGTCCAGATGGAAGACCTTCCCCTGGTTAAGAGATATCAGGTCTGGGTGTGTGCAAAGCCGCTCCAGGGGCCTGTAGCTGAGGCTAAGGAGATCTGGATACCAGAATTGGCGCGGCCAGACTGGGGCTATCAGAATCACCTTTGTCTTGTCCCTTCTCACCTTGAGTAATACCTTGTGGAGCAAGGGAAAAAGAGGGAAGTCATAGAGGAGGCCTGGAGTCCATGGCCTCCTGAAGGCATCGCCCTGCTGAGGGGGGCAGGCATGATACAGCCTCAGTTTGGTGTTTTCTCTGGAGGCAAACAGGTCCACCATCAGTTTGCCCCAATGGGAGAACAGGCTGTAAGCTACCTCTGGATGGAGAGACCACTTGTGGGATGTCTGGCCTATGCGGCTGAGAGCATCCGCCAGCTGGTTTGAGGCTCCTGCCTCATGGATGGCTAGGAGATCTGCCTCAAACTGGCTTATGAGGGTCCATGTGTGGAGCACCTCCTTGCACAGCAAACGGGAGTGCGAGCCACCCTGTTTGTTGAGGTAGTACATGGTCATGGTATTGTCCGTCTGGACTTGAACCACTTGACCCTGGAGCTGAGGAGCTAAAGCTGACAGTGCCAGTCTGACTGCTCTGAGCTTCAACAGGTTGATGTGGCATCAGGACTCCTCAGGGGTCCAGAACCTGTGGGTCCTGTTGTCCTCCATGTGGGCTCCCCAGCCCATGAGAGAGGCATCGGTCATGAGGACAACTGTCGACTCAGGGTGGACAAATGGGATCCCTTCCTGCAAATGGTCTGGGGTGGTCCACCATTGGAGAGCGTCCCACATCTTCTGGGTTACAGTGATCAGCTGGTTGAAATTACCATGACATTAAGTCCACTGGGTGGCCAGCTCCCATTGGTGGGGGTGCATGTGCAACCGGGCCCAATGGACCACTGAGGTACATGCTGCCATGTAACCCAGAAGGCACAGAAAGTCCTGGGCTATGCGCAAATGCCCAACCAGAAATGATTGGGCAAAGGAGGAGAGAACCTCTGCCCTGTCCGCCGAGAGCCGAGTTCTGGCTTGACAAGAGTCAAGCTCTGCCCCGATGAAGCCCATCACCTTGGAAGACACGAGTTCTGACTTGGCCTCGGTGATCAGGAGGCCGAGTTGGGAGCAGGTCTGGAGGGCCAGTTCCCTGGACCTCTCCACCTCCTGTTGGGTGGAACCTGCCAGGAGCCAATCGTCGAGGTAGGGGTAGATTCTTCCCCCCGACACCGGAGATGGATCGCCACCACTGCAATGCATTTGGTGAAGACCCATGGGGCCAATGACAGGCCAAACGGCATGGCTCAGAACTCATACAGGGTTCCCTCAACTCTGAAGAGGAGGAATCACTGATGGAACGGAAGGATTGGGACATGAAAGAATGCATGCTGCAGATCCAGAGAACAGAACCACATGATTTTATCTGTGTCAATCTTCACCATTCATCACCTTTGGGTAGTGGCCAGAGGTCATGACCCTGCGGGAGCTTTTTTTTTGGGGATGGGCGGAGTCAACGCACCATTGGCGCCACCCTCAAGGCCGATGCATTGCATAGCACTTGCGGGTTGGCCATTAGATGCTGTCAACTCCACCCTTCTGCCAGTTCTTCGTCTCCCGCCATTGAGGTCACCTCGTGGAAGCTCTGCTGCTGAGAGACCTGTATGAATTTCTGAAGCCTTCAGCTCCGTTCAAGTACATCAACTCCATTCATTTACCTGCTGGTTCTGTTGCACCCACTCAACATCGCCTGAGAAATTAAAGTAAGATTGTTCCTTTTTTCTTTATTGCGACGTTGGGTCTTCTTTGTTCTTGTTTTTTCCCTAGGTCATGTCTCGGTTGGGGGGCAAGAAATCTGAGAATATGAAAGGGCCCCCTATGCGTCAGTGCCTGTGCAGCTGTAAGTATTCCGTCACCAACCAGCATGACCGTTGCCTCGCGTGTCTTGGCCCACTTCACAACATGGATTCATGCGATGCCTGCTTCTCCATGGACCGTCGTGTCATCGAACAACCCACGTGGAAAGTTGGACAAGCTCTGCCGACTTTCGGGGGAAGGTTCACACTCATCGGGCCAAGCCACGTTCTCTTGGCCTCTTCTCCAGGTCCCCTCCCAGTTCTATACAGACCGAGGAGGAGGGGACTTCTTTAGGCTAGCCATGGCAGAAGCCCACCGCAGGAGGCTCAGTCTGTCCCCCTGGGGACAGGCGGGAGCACCGCCTTGGCAATCGCCCCTTTGGGGTTGAAGGCTCCCCTGATGTGGCACCCTTGGCTCAGAAGGCCTGGGTCAGCGCCATCCTCTACACCATCTGTCGTCACCATCTTGGGCCTCGGCGCTGTTTACAGCACCATGGGCCCTGATGGCGCTGTCATCAGTGCCGGTCTGTCGCTCGGTGCCATTGCTGCCATTGGCTCCACACACAGCACTGATGGTGCTCGCAGTGCCATGGGAGATTCTACGGTGCCATCCTTGACTGTCTCTCACCCTGGTGCCATCTGCGGTGCCATGGTTGAGCATGGCACCGTGGGGTAGGTTGGTGCCATCGGGATTTCGGACCTCGGCGCCATTTTTGGTGCCAACAGCATGGTCGGAGCCATTATCGGCATTGTCTCCGGCTTTGACACTGCTTGCGGCACCGTTGGTTGGGACAGTGCCATGACAGACTCCGGCTCCTGAGGCTGCTGCCATTGTTGGAGCTGTGTCCTCTTCCTGCACCGTGTGCAGTTGGGGACGTCGGTGCAGTCTCTAGATCTGGTGTCTTTTTCAGTCATGATGGTAGTGGGTGTCCATGCACTGTTTGGCACAGGACTTCGATCTCCACCTCTTGGAGGGGGAATTGGACTCTGAGTTGGACAGGCAATCTGACTCTTTGGAGTTGGCAGCTCATGTGGACACCTTGGTAGTGTCCTCGACAGGCTGGAACCAGACCCCCTCTGAGAAGCGGACAGTGGCTCCCGGGTCCAGGATCAAGGGTGCTGACCACTGTGCTGCAGCATGGACTTGGAGGGTTCTCTGACCCCTCAGTTGTTGTACCCCCTCAGGTGGTGTGCCTGGATCACCCAACTTTGAGGCCAATCGGAGCACCCACAGGAGGGGAGGATGCTGCTCCCTGGATAGCCCCTTCAGAGGCCAACCAGGGCTGCCAGCTGCCTAGACTGGCTCTCTCAAGGATTCCAAGGGGTTGAGGGGTATGGGGTCTGTGTGGCGGCCTTTTTCTGGAGCCCACCTGGGCTCTGGGAGAAGTCGTAGTGCAGACCTCCACCTTCCCTTTCAGTTTCCTTGAGAGGTCCCCATTCTTCAGAGGTAGGGAACCATCCTTCTGGACTTTCACAGCCCCGGTCACCTCAAAGGGGGGATTCTTCAGGGCACAGTCTAGGCAGTTCCAATTTGGTTGATCAGCTGTTGGCTGTGGAGTTTTCCAGAGCTCCTTCTTTCCTTAGGGCTCCTGGTGTGCTCCCTAGCCCAGGCGGTGGTCAGCCGATTCCTGTTGTCGGCTATGTCCCCACTCCTCTGCCACATTCTCTAGGTATTCTTGGTCCTAGCAGTCCTCTCTCCTGGAAGCAGTTCAGAGCAGTGGCTGCTCAGTTTCCCTCTTATGTTAGGGCTATGGACAGACAGGTTTTTCAACCTCCTCCTGAGCAGCCAGCTTCTGAACACATAAGGTCCTCTGACTCCTCATCCCCCTCTTCTGGGGGGGAGGAGCAGTATGTCCACATCTCCCCAGCTGCTGATCTCACTGAGTATCAGCGAGTCCTTGTGAGAATGTTGGAGGACCTGCACATCACCCCACCTAATCAACACAATCCAGAGCACTTGGCACGTGCCTTTTTGGGCAATTTCAGTGCGGACACCCTTGTGGTGCCCCCCTGGCCTGCTCTCTTTCGGGAGGTGTTGTTGCATTCCTAGTAGAGACCCTTTTCTGGAGTACCAGCCCCTAGGGATCTCTGCCAGGGGTATGGTGCCCCCCCAGAGTCTCCAGGTTCCATACCTCATCCCCAGTCAGGACTGATGCAACTGGATACTCCTGATGGGCTTCATGCCCTTAGCCATGACCAGACCCCAGATCAAGATTCCATGGATTTTGACTTCTGGGAAAGGAGAATGTTCTACTCGGCATGGTTGCTGCTCTCTATTGCAGCACATCAGGCCTACAATGTTACCTATGATAGGTTCCTGTTGTCCAGGTTAGGTCAACTCCTAGCCTCGATGCCTGACACAGAGGAAACCAGACAAGCCATTGCACTCTCTGCACGTGGCCTGGAGCTAGCAAGGCACTAAGCAAGGGCATCGTATAATGCCAATGAGGTAGCTACCAGGGTCATAGGGACAGCAATCTGCACTAGGCGGACGGCATGGCTGCGTCTCTCCTGGTTGTCACCCTTGGCCTGGCATAGGGTGATTAACTCCGCTCACCAGAGAACCTATTTTTTCTCTCGTAGGGTGAGAAGGTGTCTGTTGGGGCAACTTCCAACCCCCTCTGGGGGGGCCTGTCTCACTCTCCCAACTTCCAGGCCTCTCCAGACCCGTGAAGGCTCTCCCTCTTAGTGTGTCACTCACTGAGAGCTAAGGGATTCAGTCCCTTAGGGTTTAAGCCCCTTCGGGGGGCTGGGCACTCACCCTAAGGTGACGAATGGTGAAGACTGACATAGATAAGATAAGAAAATTATGTATCTACCATAATTCTGATCTTTCTGTGCATCTTCACCATTCATCAGAATCCCACCCTCCATCCCCCTGGGGCCTCTATCTCTGGGTCCCCCTCCATCTCTGTGCCCTCTCCGTGTCCCTCTCCTTTCTGTCAGTCAGGTGGGATAACTTTGGGCACATGGGGGATAATTCTTCTGTTGGGGAGTGGTCAGGAAGGGGGAACTCTTTCTTCAGTGCTTTGGCTCCACTCCCTGTGGGGTGGAAGTTGGCAATTGCCTTCCTTTCTTTCCTTCTTCCCTTCTCCTCATCAATCCTTTGATTTCTTTGTCCTTAGGCATAACCTCAATTAATTTAAGAAACTAGGTTTCTTACACCAAAAATTTCCGTTTTGGGGGGAGATATCCCTGTATCCTGTTTTTTCTTCCAGAATAGCTGATTCTGCTTTTGTTGGACTTATTGCCAGTGATTCTGTGCCTTGAATTCTGGCAGTTAGCCTCTTGTCTACTCCTTCACAGTTCCTATACAATCTGGAGACAGGTCAAGGTTCCAGGGTATATTTTCCATTTCTCCCCCTCTTACTCTCATCCTTATTCTAAAATCCTTAACCCACCCTCCCTCCTCTTTTCTACTTCCAGAGATTGGGGCCCCTACCCAATCTCCTTAGTCTTTCAAACTTTTTCTGTCCTCTTAGTTGTTTATCTCTCCTTTTAGTTTATATATCTTTTCCTATGTCTGTCCCTTGGACTTCCTTGTCCCCTCCTTCCAACCCTCTTTCTCACCTCTATGGCAATTCAGAACTGGCGGGAGGGCGGAGTCAACAGCACCTAACGACCAATCTGTGAGTGCAACACAGTGCGTCAGCCTTGAGGGCAGCGCCGATGGTGCGTTGACTCCGCCCATCCAAAAAAAAAATAAATAAGAGCTCCCGTGGGGTCATGATCTCCGGCCAGTTCCCAAAGGTGATGAATGGTGAAGATACACAGAAAGATCAGAATTACGGTAGGTACGTAATTTTCATTTTCGATCCAAGGATGGTATGATCTGGGATAAAGTGACCATCCAAAAGGTGTGAGACCGGAGAAACTGATTCAGGTCATGGAGATCTAAATTGGGGCATTAAACCCCCCCCCCCCGGCTGCTTGGGCACCAGGAAGTACCTGGAGACAAAATCTGGGTCTGCTGGAAGATCTACCATGGGAGCTACTGCCTACTTACAGAGGAGCTGAGCTATGTTGTCTTGAAGAGCCAACTGGATGCATGCAGAAATCCATTCCTCCTGAGTGGCACAGGCTCGGCTGGGGGGTACTGCTCAAACTCTGGAGGCAGTCCCCAACCAACCACTTCGAGAACCCACCTGTCCGAAGTGATAGCAGACCAGGCGGAAAGAAAGTGGCAGAGCCAACCCCCCACGGGAGGGCCCAGAGCTGGCATGATGGAGATAGGGGTGGAAACCCCTGTTCCATCACTGGGCAGGCTTAGAGGAGGAGGAGGAGGCTCCAGGACCTGATCCTCTGCCCCCTTTTCGGGCCTGTTGGGGTCTAGGCATGGGCTGGGGGCACCAAGCTTGAGCCTGCTGCTGATGTTGAGGTTGCTCCCTCCTTGATTGGAGGGCTGCCAGACCGCAGGCGAAGACTGCCAAAAAGGTTTCTTCTTCTTCTGCTGGTTCTTGCCCGAAGAACCCTTGGTAGAAGTGCCATTCAAGGTGGCATTGAACTGCTCTATGTGCTGTAGGTGACCGACCACTTCTGGACCAAACAAGTTGGTCCTAAGAAAAGGCACATCAGCAAGCTTATGCTGGGTATCCTCCGAGAAGGAGGAAAGCCTCAGCCAGACCCTGTGGCGAGAGGCCACTGTGGCAGCCATCGAGTGGGCACAAGAATCTCTGTTGTCCAGGGCCGTCTAGAGCTGCTGTTTGGCAACAGCACATCCCATGTCATGGACCTGTTTGACCGTGGTCTGTATGTCCATGGGGAGATGAGGGAGGACTTTGTCTAATGACCCGAGAAGGACATGAGAGAAGTGTGCCATAATGACAGCCGAGCTGGCCTGATGGAGGCCCAAGGAGGAAGACGCGTAGACCTTCCATGCAGAGTGGTCCATATTTTTGGACTCTTTGTCCGGAGGTCGGTCAGTGTCGAGCCAAACTGCCAGTACGCCTGAACACAGAGGTGGTCACCAGGCTCTAGGCTGAAGGGTGCTCTGTGAACTTCGCAAGGAACCCCATGGGCACCATGTACTTGCAGGCCATGTGGGCAGACGGTGCTGGGCATGAGGCAGGGCACTGCCAAAGTTCAAGGGCTGGGTCAACGATGGCTTTGGCCACAGGAAAGGCCTCCGTCAAGGTATCCCCTCTCTTTAGGATATCTGTGAGAGGGTACTCTGCCTTTTTCTGAATTGGCTCCAGGGGCATACTGGTGGAGTCGGAAATGAGATGGAGAATCCCTTGGAAGGAGGAAGGGCCTTCCTCCATCCCTGTGCCAATGGACGACTCATCATCCCCAGGATGAGAGTAGGCTGGTGACATCCAAGTCCGAGGAGTCGGGGTACAATGGCCTGCTGCCTAAATCACTCTTGATCCACCGAGGGCGGTCCGGGGTGACTGTAACTGACAGACATCGGGGAAGTCTGGCGTCCTGTCATCCTCTTTCAAGGGAGCCCCTCCCACAGGCTGTTTTGGCGGTGGTTCCACACGAATAGGTGGAGAGACAGGAAAAGGCTAAACCAGGGGATGGGACGGCCCCACGGGTGGAGGAACCGATGGTTTCAGAGGAGTTGGCTTCGGCCTGGGAGGCGAGAGCCAAGCAATGGCCGGGGTGGCTGGCGGAGCCGGCTTATGCCCGGTCAGAATCAGCTGTTGCCACATAAGGTCCTCATGGCGCCAGAGTTTCCATTGGAACCTCTTCTCGTCCGAGGAGGATGAGGACTACCTGTGGCATTGCCTCTTCTCAGAGCGCTTATGGCTCTTCCTCAGTCATTCGGCCGAGGGGGTTCAGGACCTCGACCGGGATCAGGCAGGCTGACCCTGTTGATTGGGAGACTCTGGGGGGGGGTCTGTGAAATCTCGAGGGTCTGGAACCGGATCCTTAATGGGGATGTCCGCTGGCTGGGTCTCCTCATCAGGAAACACTAGGACCAGAGACCTTTCTAAGGAGTCGTCGACCATGGCCGGCGAGGTCGATCTGGTCGAGAATGATCTCGACCTCATCAGCCACTTCCTCGGTTGTCTGGCCAGACAGAAGGTCCGTAAAGCCTGCAGCCAAGGAGGCAATCTTGACCGAGGTCAAGACTGCATGTTCCTGGGACTGAGACCTCTCTCAGTCCCAAGATCACCTTCGCCAAGACGAAGACGAAGCAGGTTCTTTTTCCCTCTTCCGGGAGCGGTGCCTCACCCCGGGTGGGGAAGAGACTGGCACAACTCCTTAAACAAACCTGTAAAGGTGGAGCCTAGGTTCAGAGGGATGAAGAAGCTTCGATTAGCAGAAGCGCGAGCGGCTTCTTCCTCGAATGCCTGCATGAGTTCCAGCTGCTCGGCGGAGCCCACGGCTGTGGAAGCCGCCCACCTAGCCTCCTTGGACTTCACCGGAGGGTTCCTTTTCTCTGGTCTCCCCAGTTTCAGGCATGCCATGTGGTCGTCCAGGATGTTGGGATGGAAGGCCAAGCAGTAACTGCAGGATGAGGTGTCATGGCCGACACCCAGGCAGTAGACGCACGTGAGATGAGGATCAGTGTGCAACATCTTTTGGCCACAAAGGACACCGGCGAAATCCCGGGGAAGATTTTTTTTCCATGATCCAAGTCACAAATGCTCGATTGCTAACTCGAACGAGTTTTAATTTCGGTAAAACCGAAGATTTGAAAGCCAGGGCCTACGAAATGCGACCACATGAGGGAGGCAACCTATATCTTCCAGCGGAAAGGAAGATCTGGCGTCATGGGGCGGAGCCGAGGTATATACCACCTGGGTGGGTTGGAGGAGCCAGCTTGAAAACTTCCAGCAGATTTAAAGAGGAAAGGGACAATGCCAATGAATGTGGATGAACAACATATCCACGCTCCTAGAAATAAAATTAGTTGCCTACCGTAATTCTCGATCTATATCTTCACCATTCATCACTGATTCATTCAAGCTGGAGGTGCCGGGTCCCTGCGGGAAGCTTTTCAGCTTTAGAAGCTTTTCTGCTAGGAGGAGGCGGGACGATGTCGACAACGGCACCACACTCGAGGCAGACGCATTGCGTGGCCCTCATGGGTTGGCCAGTAACCAATGTTGTTCCCTCCATTACCTCAGTTCAGCTCACCGGAGAGGAAGAAAACAGAAAAGAGAAAACAAGGGTGGAGGGTGGCCAAGGGAGCCCCGGGGACTGCAAAAGGAAAGGATATAAACTGAAAAAGGAATAAGCCATCCAAAGAGGATAGATTTTTTTAAGAAGGTTGGAGCCTAGCTGGGTCTGGAGGAGGGAGCCCCCCTAACCTCTGGGCATGTAGGGAGGAGGGAGAGAAAAGGAAGAGAAAAAAAGAAGAGAAAGAGGCAGGAGAAGGAGACGAGGTGGGGAGGTGGACCATACTCCACGTTCTAGAACCCCTGTGGATCAGGGAGACCTAAACCGACTGGTTTCACTCCCTTGTGAAACAAGAAAAAATCCTTTAAAATTTTTTTTTAGGAGAGCCTGAAAGGCATTAACCCAGATGTCTGGGTTTACTAAAAGGAGAGGGGAAATTTGACCCTCACCCATGAGACGTTTTTGACAGGAGACCTGGCTGACAGGCCAAAGCTAGCCTCCCCGGTCCACTATGGAGAACACCAGGTTTTAATGTATCTTCTCCCATACCTCTGAGGCTGGAGGCAGAGAAAGAGAAAGAGAGAGAGAGAAAAACTGCCCCCTAGCCAGGGATCATCTCGGCGCCCAAGGGAGACTGGGGTGAAAAAAGGATAGAATCCCAGCACCACCGGTGAGGTGATTAGCAGGGAAAAAAACCTCAGGGAGGTTATTATAGCCTGAATTCCAAAGGGACTGAAATTATAACAAGGGACCCCGGGAGGAATCCCTTGCAAGGGAGGTACAGTAAAATATAGAGGGGGCCCTGAGGCCCTGGTTCCAGTAGAGGGGCCAGGCTGACCAAACCCCAAGAGAAGGGACCTGAAACAGGATTCAAGGAGACCTGATAGCCCTAACCACTGTAAGGAGGGCACCGGGGAACCAAGGAAACAAAGGGGACCAGAGCCCCTACTTGCCCCCATTGTAGGTACCTGTTGCTTCTAAGTGGCAGGGAGCCTGGAGGTAACAGCAAGACTGAGCCCACAACTGGCCACAGTTGGGGGGGTAAGGCAAGAGAGGGAGGAGGCAGTGCCTAGAAGCTGAGGCCCAAGAGGGCATGGAGGGCAGGAAGCAGTGATGAATGGTGAAGATATTACAGGACAGGAAGATCAAGAATTACAGGAGGTACATAATTTTCATATCCTCCCAGTATCAATCTTCACCACTCAATACTGGTACCAAACCCACAAGTGGATTGGTACCTCCCTGAAGGCTGGACCACCTTCAGCCCCTCGTGGAGGAGACATAAGGGGAGAGGGCCAATTACAGGTCTGGCCTGACCCGCTACTGCTCAGAGCTAGGATGGGTCTCCTGACCAGCAGAAGAAGGAAGGTGCCCCAGCAGTTCCCACCAGGCTCTACTTGTAAAAAACCGGACCCCCCGTCAAAGCAAGGCAGTCACACTACACCGGGCCAAGGGTGACAACTGGAAGATGCAAAGCCATGCTGCCCTCCTAATGCAGACCACAGATCCCACCAGTCTGAAGCCTACTGCAATGGTGTTGTACAATGCCCGTACCTGGCATCTTGCTAGCTCCAGACCCCTCATGGTGATGGCAATAGCTCACTTGGTTGCCTCTGCATCAAGCAAGACAGCTAGGAAGTCTCCCATCGCAGCCCACAGATGCCTCTCATAGACCATCATGTGCATCTGATGTGCCACAACAGACAACAAGAGATGCACCAAGGCAAAAACCCACCAGCCCCAGCATTCTAACTCCGCAGAGTCCGCGTTCGGAGGATGGTCTCTTGTTAGGCGCAGACGCCCAGAAGGTGTGTCCAGCCACTCCCGACTCAAAGTGGGGTGGGGCAATGACCCTTGAGACCCCAAGGGAGCAAAATACTTGTGCTGGCAAACCCCAGGGGCTGGGGAAGCAGATGCAGGTGACTGTCACATGCTGTGTGACTCCTCCGCAAATGGCCGAGGCCATGGATGGATCACTAAGGATTCTTGACTGTACTCCCCAAGGAACACCACAGTCACATGTGCAGTATTGCTTGTTGGACGGGGTTAAATTAAGCTTCTCCAGCATTGTCACCAGGAACCACTGAAACTCCAAGTCAGCATCAAACAACTGATATGATGAGGAGTCCTCTTCTTCAGAGGAGGAAGTCGATGATGTGGTGGGGCTCCCCCAAGGAACGACAGTGTTGCACATGGAGATGCGAAGATCATCTCATCCATGGCCCTGTAAAAGGTGGGAAAAGCACTCACTGTGGCCCTATATTGTACCCAGGTAAAGGGCCCAAAGAGACTAGGGAGAATGGGGGGAGGGAGTAGTGAGGGCAAGAGCTGGGCAGAAAGGTCCTGGGAGATTGAACCCTCCCTGCCAGAGCTATGGGCATAAGTGGAGGACCCCTCAGAAGTGATGGGGGTGCACTGCATAGACCCCCCGTGCTGTTTAACCATCCCCAAACCAGCAGGGGAAGCCCATGGGGAGAAGACCCCTGGTGGGAAGACCAGAGCCAGCAAGCCCAACTGGGCAGCCCCTGTCCCCACCTGATGCAAGACTCTGCCTCCTACAGGAGGAAGGGGTGCTGGACCCAGCACTCCTACTCTGTCCTGAGGCAACAGAGGTCACCCGACAAGAGATGGGTGTGGAGCAGGCCCCCAGCCCACCCAAAGAGGACAGAGACCTGTTCCTCAAGTGGAGCCTTACAATGGCAACTGACCTTAAGGAGAAGGGGAGAGAGAAGTTGGCATTAGGGTTGGCCATCAATTCCCCCAATTCCATGGTGGCACTGACATCGGCCTTCTCCATGCAGGCGGGCCCCGAAGCAGCACCATCCCAAAAGAGGCACCGAAAACAGCATCAAAGCTGTTCACAGCACTGACCTCAGCACCATATCCAGAACCGGCAGTGGTGTTGACATCGATATGTGACAACAATGTCTACATCTAAAGTGGCACCAACATCAGGGACACTGCTGGCCATGGCATCGAGACCGAGTGTGGCACGGACCACGGCAGAGTCATCGACCTTGGCAGCATCCACGGCACCAGCACAACACCACATGTGGCGTCACCAGAGACGGCACTGGGGACAGCACTGGATTCAACCATGGCATCGGCAGGGGAAAGGGCATCAGTGCTAATGATGTCAACCTAAAGGCTGGATCTCACCGACGAATACTTGGAGCGGAATCCGGGGGTCGACCACTCCAAAGAACTTGCTTGCCAGTCATGGTCCTCCTGGTCATCCTCTGAATCTGAGGAGGAGGAAACTACAGAGAACCTGAGAGAGAGAGAGACAGAGAGAGGCAACCCCAGTCACCTGGTCCATCCTGGCACTGAGAGCAGTTGGCATCCTTCAACAACACCGGAATCGTGTCAGGAGTTGAAACCGCACCCCCCTGAAGGAACCTCCAATGTAGGCCCCATGTGTAGCTGAGGCCTCGACACCGAGGTTGGCTAGTTTCCTGATGGGGAACTAGGCTCTTGCGCTAACAGCAGTCAGCCCCCCTGGAGAAGGCGGTCTGCTCCTCTAACCATTCACCCAGGCACTCTGGCTCAGCAAGATGTGAGCCAGTGGCAGCCTGCTCTCCCCTGGTGTGTGTAGCAACAGGAGGAGGCCTCGAGTGCAGGCTTAAAGTTCTTGGCTTAGAAGCCCTCATTCAACACCATCCATCGAAGGTCTGGGGGTCTCATCCCAACCTCACCACGTAGAGTTCAAGGGAGCGGTAGTCAATGCTGAAGCAGGCATCACAAGGATCCATGTCATGGTTCGGCCCCAGACAAGTGACGCATCAGTCATGTGGGTCCGTTACTGTGAACCGACTTCCACAGGGGCACCAACATTGGGGAAGTCCCTGCCTTAGAACATTTATATCCCGAACCCAACATGATACCGACTGCACAAACTGAAAACTTGACTAAAGTTAAAGAAATCGATGCCAACTAAGCTGAAGAAAGAAAACAACAAAATAGTGTAAACCGCTGAGTTGGCTAGTACAGTGTCTAGAAAGGCGAAGATGAGCATAAGTTAATGAGATGGGTAGTGACACAGTTAATTCTCTGAAGAACACTGTCCCATGGAGTTGCTTGCAGCCTCCATGGTGAGAAAAGCAGAACTGAGGTAGTGGCAGGGGAACATCAGTTACTGGCCAACCCGCAAGCACCACAAACTGCATCGGCCTCGAGGGAGGTGCAGTCTTCAATGTCGTCCCTCCTCCTAGCAGAAAGGCTTTTAAAGCTAAAAAACTTATGTGTGGTCCTGGCTCTGATGTCTTGAACCCACCAGAGATGAATGGTGAAAACTGATACAGGGAAGATCATTCTGCAGAGCTTGAGGAAATAGGACTTACATTTAAGTAGGCATGTGTAGAAAAATATTACACTAAGCTGGAAGTATAAAGACTACATTAAAACAAAAATGTATAATTCTTCGGTTAAACTAGACTTAGAAATTTCAGCTACTAGGTTCTCCTCATGGTATGCGGCCTATCATGGCTCATGCAGATTTAGATATTATTTGAATATCCTTACAAACCCAAATGCAAGAAGACTGTTCACTAAATACAAATTGTAATGTTTTGATAGTAATGTTCTGAAAGCAAGGTACGATAAATTACCTGCAATTGCTCAGAAATGCTTCTGTACAACTGGTGAGAAGAAGGATGTATTACATGTCTTCAGGGACTGTTCCTGGTATAAGCAGGTTAGGTTATACTGGCTTAGTCCATTCCTTAATGATTGTAGTAACATAAATAAAGACATGCTAACAGAAATACTTGTTCATACAGAGGATGATTGGTCTATTATCAGATCATCAAAATTAGTAATTATACAATGGGCAAAAAAATCCTGTCTTCCTATTGGCTGACTGGCACCTTTTCTCCATTGTAAATCCTCTGATGTACCAATGGGGAAAAGTTGCCAGTCAGCCACATCTGAAAAAGAATCAGAATCAATGCAACCTCAGAAAACCTCTAAGTCATCATCTCCTTTCGCCCGCTAAAACACCGGTACCCAGTAAAACTGCCACAGCACCTCGTGTGCACCTGCCATCATCCCCGTTCAGCTGAACAAATATTTAAAATGTGATACTAATGTTGAACTGGGGAAAGTACCTGTTAAAGAATAACGATGGCTACAATTCTCACAAAATTACGGCTGAAAACTGCAGTCCTCTGCCTCCTGTCACCGCTACCTCTCTCCGGCATCCCCCCCCCAAGCTTAAAGCTACATACCAGGTTGTGCATGCCATCCCCTGTTAATTAAGCCATGTTGAAGCTAACCAGCATCGTATCAATTAACTCCTACAAAACACTTGCTAGCTCTAAATTAAAACACATATGTAGGTGCTACTAGGACCCCAATGCCAAGTCAACTTCCTAGGTACCAACTGGCCCTCTACTTATTAAGCTGAAATGTGTTGCATAATTTAGGGCAAGGTTAAAGCTGGAATGTACTGCATATATAGCATAAGGATTTCTATTGTGTATACCTCTTGTGTTATATCTTTTTTCTTTGTTGTTCTACACTTTAATCTCCTGTCTATGTAATTGCGAAGTGTATGTGTATGTGCCTCAGGACCTCCTTGTGAATGAGCTTGCTCAACAGAGTCTTTCCTGCAATAAACTTGAACTTGAAAGCTAATGATATAACTTCATAGTCTGAGGAATACTGAAGTGCAACAAGTCTTTGTTAATAAAAACTGAGAGCTAAAATGTTAATAAGTAACGGTCGAAAAGTGAAGCCATGAAACCTGGCATGTGCCTACGTGTAAGCGCATACCCTGTATGATGGCACAGTCTTCTGGACATGATTTGTATCACTTTTAGCCCTCATTTTTAATTAATGAACATTTCCCAACTCAAGCATTTCAGAAAATACTAAAAAAAATATTGTTACTGATCCAACCCCGAAACCATAACCAGTGCTGCACTGCCACATCAGTCGTGTCCCCTTTAATCTGCATCCAATTTGCCAAAAAACAACATCTCCAAAAAAGGCAGAATCTCCATACTCAGGCTCCATACCAACAAAGAAAACAAATTCTAACTTTATTAAACTAAAAAAAAAATTGTTTACCTGTTGACCTTACCGAGGGCTGAACAGCCTGCTATCTGAGCTCCATCTCCCTAGCAATGCTCCCTGTGACCTCAGCTCTACCTCCCTAGCAACAAGGAACTATTTTATCTAGTGGACCAATACATTCCATAAAAATAATTTAAAAAGAAAACTCTTTCTTTTCACTTTTTTCGCACCCAAAATTGGGGGACATTATATAATTGCAATATGCCACTCAAGGGTGAGGGTTTGTGGTGGGATTTATCACTTCTGGTGTTCTTTACGTACTTGGCCTGCAGCCTCGTGACTGGACAACACCAGGCATGGTAAATCCCACCATATACCCATACCCTGTCATGTATATTGCTTAAATATAAAATGAAAACTATTGACATGACTATAATATAGATGGCCTTGTATTACATTTACAAAGACCAGTAGACTAATGTCTGCCACGCCAGAAAGATCTGGGTTCATTACATGTTCTGCTCTGATTATGTCACAAAATGGTTTTGTAAACTTAATATACACACTTAATGGAAGTCTGAATGGCTACCTAGATTCCCTATATTAGAATCATTGCAAGCTGTATATAGACAGCAACATAGGCTGGTTAATTGGAACAACAATGCATTATGGGTATTGTATAGTAAGACAAAAAGCATGTGGATCTATCTGCAGAGTAGGAGGTCATCCAACTGTTATCAGGAAACTCAACTTTGTTTGTAACCTGTTTTTTTTTTGGCCTTATATTAATGGATGTGTATGTATATATGTAAATGTTTAACTGTATATGTTGTATACTTGTACTGAATTGTAAGGACTTATACAATTGAGCAATACACTTTACTACTATTATAGTAGGGAAAAGAACTGTGGCCATTGGGGCTGGCACTGCTTTTTAAATATAGTCAGGGTGCATTTGCGGTGCTCTACATTGGTACCATGGTGTTGCTGGACGCAAACGCTTTGTTCCCACGGGGTCCTAGTGCCCCTCTGTCATAAGACCAAAGTGTGGCTCTGTGGAGTAAATTGACTCTAGAAAGATAAATAATACCTCTAGCATCAACATTACTCTAATAAAGGGACAATTTAAGCAGTAAACCCAGTTCTAATAGGCTTTGTACTGAAAGGAAGTAAAAGACCTGAACTGCTGGTGAATTCATTTGTTGATGCCAAGAGGGTATTAATTCATCACAAAACCCAAAAGAAAAAAAATACTTCATTACTGTTATAAACATTTGGATTTAAAAAAAAAAACAAAAAAAAATCAAAATGAAAATGTCAAAAATTACTTCTAACAGCTGGAAAGCAAAGGCTGATTCAGACATTCTTTATCCCCAGGCTATTTCCACACATCTGCAATCGTAAGACCCTACCATTTGCAGTTCTAAATTCCAGATAGTTACTTTAATCACAGATGTAGAAGCCATAGGACTGTGATTGTGATGGTGGTGGTGTGTGTGTGTGGGGGGGGGTACGCTACACCACTCATTTCAAGCCCCCACATACACTTATACCAATGTTCCAATCCCCTGATTTCTATTATTTTGAGGTATCACCAAAAATCATGCTATTACTGCTCATTCTGTAAAATGTGTGATACAGGATCTATAGCATTACCGGGGTATTGCGCAGATGTTTCACGTCACCTGGACTGGAACCACAGACACACATGTTGTGCTAATCTATGACATCTACTTTTAACCAATGTCTAGTCTGGGCTTATTTAGCTGAATTACAGCCACTTCAGTATACAAACACATAGGAAGTCTCATACATCTGGTAACAATTAACTGCTGTATTTTTCTTCACAGGTTTTCATCCCACTGTTGCCCTTAATACATTAAAAGGTTGACCAATGTAAGAATGCAGCCCTAAAATTCAGCCATCCAACTTACGGTGTCATGTGGCTCCGTGCAGCTTTGGTTAAAATAAGATATACTAATGTTTCCATTTATCAGCAGCTAAAAAAAATGGGAACAAATTATCATCTTATCAGGATGCCAAAATATGAGAGGGATAGACATAAGAAAAGTTTATAGTCTATGGGTGGGATATTCAAAAGGGTTGCGCCTGTGTAAGTCCGAAATTGTGCCATTCTGCGATATTCAGCAGGAGGCAGTTGCGCCCCCCCAAGGCAAGCTGAGCAACAGCGCAATGCAAATGAATGCATGCTGAACTGGAAGGGGAGGAACCATGCATAAACTGCATAGTCCGATATTCAGCGGGCTGTGCAGAGTTGTGCAGGCACAACCCCCAACCTGCACCTGCACAACTTTGAGCCAAAAAAAAAAGGAGTAAGTCGAGGGCCACCCACAGGTGAGCTGCTGCATTGCAGGGCACAACACAGCAGCTGCCACCTGTGGCTGGCCCTCAACCTACTCCCTGTGCCCCTGCAGCCCGATCGTGGCAAAAGTGTAAACAATCCTCCCCTGACTGGCCCGATCGTGGGTGAAAGCTTAAATAACCCCCCACCAGCCCGATCGGCAGCAGTGTCCCCCAGAACATATCCCTGGGGTCCAGTGGACCGCTAAGCCCGATCACGGGCTGAAAATGTTTAAACACCCCTGAACATATCCCTGGTGGTCCAGTGGACCGCTAAGCCCAATCACAGGCTGCATAATGTGGCGACATCCCCCAAGACCATATCCCTGGTGATCTAGTGTCCCCCACCCCACTCACCCACGAAGCCCCACCACCCCGCTCCCCCCGGCAGCTGGCGGGCGGCAGCATCCCACCCGCCTGCCGCCCACCGCTTGCTGACTGACTGTTGGAGGCTGCACGCCCATTGGTGCAGAGCAAGAGCCAATGGGTGTGCAGCCCATACCACACAAGGCAGTCCAGATATGTGAATGAATGAATTAATTTACAGTGTGAGTCTGCATGGTACACATTCCCTTTAAGATCCCTTTTGACCATCTCTGCTGGTTCCTCAGGAGTTTAAAAAAATCCTGTTTCATTTTTCATAACAGCAGAGAATTACCAGTGGTGTCTTAGCGCCCCCATTTCCATAAACAGGGTTGTTGTAATGACCACGTGTGACTCTGTGTTCAAAATCAGTACCAGCAGGTAGTATGCTTGCCTCTGGTGCCGGAAAATCAAAAGGTTGTGGATTCTAACCTTACACCAAGTAACTGAGGTAATCCCATAAATGACAGGTTAGTACAGCACTACAGAGTGCTCTACTGCTGAAGTGCCACTGAGATACTGAACCGAGGTCCCTTCTGTCCATCTCCGGTCACTATCCTGGTGGAATTTAAAGATCCCAGTGGCACTTTTTGATGAAGAATATGAAAGTTACCTAGTTACCATAAAGATAAGCTACCTGTAACCATTATTCTAGGAGTGATATGCTGTTTTAAGATAAGCTCCTCCCATAACCTGGACACTACACCCTCTGCCTCTGCACTGAGACATCAGATCTTTGCACATTGGAAGCAGGGATCTGGGTGCCTCACTGCCATGGGAGGCTGGGTGGGTTGCGTGGATGTGAACTCTATACCACTTCTAGAAAGTATTGTTACGTAGGAACTTACCATAACAGTAGTTCTTCGAGGAACTGTCTCTTGCAGTAGGTTATTACACTTTGGAGTTCCACCAGGTGGCGCTATCACACGGCAGCTTCTTCCAGCAGTCTTCTATAGGGGCCGTCCACATGACATCACTTACTCAGACTGAGTATAAGTGTGGGCATCCCCAGGTACCCACTGTTCCCTGCCATCTGCAGCATGCAAAGGCCGGGACCGAGGGAAACCAAGGGACCAAGGAGCCCCCACCCAACTTCCTTAGATCCAGGGACCCTGAGCAAAAGGCAAGGGGATGAAGGGCAGGATTGTACCGAATGCAAGAGACAGTTCCTCGTAGATCTACTGTTATGGTAAGTTCTTATGTAACGATACTATCTTCTATGGACTGGTCTCTTGCAGTAGCTTATTACACTTGGGAGAGCACCAAGCAGTTATGCCCAAAAGGGAGGTCAGTCAGAGCAGAAAGTTGGGCAAAAGAGCACGACCAGAGGGCTGGCCACATTACAAAAATAGTCTCCAACCTGGAAGGCCTGGAAAGGCAAGGAGTGGAGAAGATGGCCAGTCCTGGTGACAGGGACATGATAGGCAAAAGCAGACAGGAATGTCTATGGGAATGGACAGAAGAGAGGCCACTTGTAGAAGCCGAGTGGCATACAGGAGTGGTGCAAAAAATCTCAAAGACAGGCGATATAGCCCTGGACAGGGACGGGTATCAGAGACAGTCATAGACCGGTTGACTCGAACCACACCTGGTAGGGCAGGGAAGCCAAGAGTGGGTGAGGACAACAGTCTCCAAGTAGGTTGTAGAAGAGAGAGAAGCAGATGGCCATGCACAGAGATTCACCCTGATGAGGCAGGGGCTGAAAGGCCGTGGCAAGAAGTCAAATCCAGCATAGCTCCCAAAGCGCTTTTCGCATCGGAGGTGGTGGAGTGTACTGGGGCAAGATTTACCGGAAATCCCACAGCAAGGAACAACTGAAGGGCTCCATCAGGGAGTGTAGCAGACATTCTGAACAAATCCACAAGGAGGAGTGAAACATCCAGTATCAGGAAGCAAGCCTCCAAAGAAAGGCGGAGAGACCCGTGGGTTCTTCCTCAAGAGGAAGCGGGGGAAAGCCCCGAGGTGCAGCCAAGGTGCAGGGGCGGGCATGGGCCCCCAAGAGGGATGGGCATGGGGCTAAGGGGCAGATGTGGCAGCCCTCTGGATGCCCTACTGCGGTCCTGAGCAGCACCCCGCTAAGGGGGTCAGGAATGCGATAGCCTGCCTGCAGAAGCGGAGAACAGGGCCAGGGAAACTATAGGAATGGCCACTACCATAAGACCGAGGAGGCAGAGGACCTTCCTGGCTGGGACATGTCTCTGGGAGATCAGACAGTGAGTTTGCAGAAGCAAGGTCTCGATCCAGTCTGGAGAAAGGAATGATGTGCCCAGCTGGGTATACAACACTGCCCCAGTGATCTGTAAGCTTGGGAGGGAACCAAATGAGATTTAGCCAGACTGACTGCAATACCCAGCCTGAGAAAGTTTCCAGGGTAAGGGAGTGGTGCAATCCTCCTGGAAGGGAGCCACAATCAGCCAGTCATCCAAATATGGGAAAACCTGGACCCCCTCCCCTGTGTGCAGAAGGGCTGCCACTACTGCTAAACACTTGTGGAACACCCAGGGTGCCGAGGAAAGGGCAAATGGAAGGGCTCAAAACTGAAAGATCTCCCCCTGGAAGCAGAGCTGGAGGAACCTGCGATGGGCTGGGTGAATCAGGATATGCAGGTAAGCGTCCTGCATGTCCAGGGCACATAGGCACTGACCTGCTCTTAGAAGAGGCAGAAGGCTCAGAAGACAGATCATTCTGAACCTCTTATAAGTCATCATAAGAGTGAGGGCCCTGAGGTCCAAAATAGGCCTCAGGTCAACTGTCTTCTTGGGGACCAAGAAAAAGTCGGAATAATAGCCTGTCCCACAAAAATGAGTTACGACGGTTTCCAGGGCTTCCTTCAGCAGGACAGCATTTATCTCCTCCCGAACCAAATGAAGATGCTTTGGGGGGTAAGAAGATCTAGGAGGGGGTCTGTGAGGGGGTAGCTGAGAGAACTCTATGGAGTGCCCTTGAGCAATCAGTTGGAGCACCTAAGAGTCTGTTATTATCATCTCCCATTCTGAAAGGTGGCAAGAAAATCGACTGCCTACCAGCCTGCTGGAGAAATGTCCAGACAGAGTGGAAGAGGTAATGAGTCAGAGGTGGCAGTCAGGGTGGCAGCTGAAGTGCCTGCAGCTCTGTGAACCTTGGCTGGAGTAGCTTTAGTTGCTGAACTAGCCCCTCATTTGTACTAATGATGGGGCTGCGCTGGTCTATGTTGCCATTTAGACAGGATCACTTCTGGCCATGAGATTTGTGGTACATAGATTGCACAGACCTCTGGGCCTGTCTCTTATCCTGTAAATCAGTGATATAGTACAGTTACGTAAGAACTTACCGTAACAGTAGATCTTCAAGGGAGGCTCTTGCAGTAGGTAATTACATATAGGACTGATGCCGGCAGGTGGCAGGACCCCATGGAAATATTCCTAGCTAGCAGTCACTGGCGAGGGACTACCCCACGTCAGGTGACCGGCGTCAGGAGACGTCGGTATAAAGGGGCAGTCCCAGACACCCACCTTCCAGTTCTTTCCCGCCACAGGCCAAAAGAGGCCAGACAAGAGAGCAGCGGATATTTCTCTCAAAGGAAAAGGAGCTGAAAAGCCTAGGGAGATGGAGGGCGGAGTAGAGTATTTATGCAAGAGCCTCTCTGAAGATCTACTGTTACGTAAGTTCTTAAGTAACTGTACTATCTTACTTTGAGAGGGCTCTTGCAGTAGGTAATTACATATAGGACTGAATCCCAAGCAGTCTGGAACAAATAGAGGCACCGGGAGGAGGAAAACTACTCCAAAAGGTAGTACTGGTTGTGCAAGTCTCAAGATAGGAGGCCTTGCAAAACTGCCAGCCTGAAGCCTGCTCTACGGTGAGAGGCAACATTCAAACTGTAGTGTTTCGTGAAGGTATGGACTGAAGTCTAGGTGGTGGCAGCGCAGATGTCTACTGCAGACACATTCTTGAAACAAGCCACAGAGGCAGCTACTCCTCTTGTGGAGTGGCCTCTGACTTGACCCGGGAGGGTCTTGTTATATTTGTCATAACAGAAAGTGATGCAATGAGCCAACCACTTAGACAGGCATTGCTTGGAAACAGCATTGCCTTCCCTTTTGTGAGCAAAAGAGATGAACAACTGATCAGTCTTTCTGAGATCCTCTGTCCTGTTGGTGCAGTATCTCAGAATCCAATGAACATCCATAGTATGGAGCAACTACTCCCCTTGATTAGAGTACTGCATAAAAAGCAGGTAACTCTATGGACTGATTTAAGGTAGACTCTGCTACCGCTTTAGGTAGAAACTTAGGATTCGTACGAAGAGCAACTCGTTCCTTGTGAAAAATCAAGTAGGGGATTTTACACATCAGGGCCTGGAGCTCGGAGATCCTTCGAGCTGAAGTAATGGCCACCAAGAAGAGCGTCTTCCATGAAAGGAACTTCAAATCTGCAGAAGCTGCAGGTTAGAAGGGAGGAAGAGTACGTTTCTTGAGAACAAAGTTCAAGTCCCAAGAGGGAGCAGGAGTACGGATGGGGGGCCTCAGCTGGAGGACCCCTCTGAGAAAGGTCTTGGAGACCTCCAGTTGAGTGAAAGGCTTGTCTGTGAAGGGTACATGATAGGCCGAAATGGCCACCATGTGTACCTTCAGAGAGGAATGGCTGAGACCCAGGTCAAACAGATGACAAAGATACTCCAGCAGAAGCCCCGCTGAACAGGAGAAAGGTTCCACATTCTTGGAAGCGGACCAAATAGTGAATCTTTTCCACTTCATGGCATAAGTGAATCTGGTGGAGGGTTTTCTGGCCTCCACTAAAATCTCTGCCACTTTGGGAGACATTCCAAAACGGGATTGGGCTAGGTCTGCAGGAGCCATGCATGCAGTTGAAGGGATTTGAGGCCTGGATGGACCAGGGTCCCCTGATCCTGGGTCAACAAACCTCGAGATAGAGGAAGAGGAAGAGGAGGATCCTTTGAATATTGTTGTAGAAGAGAGAACCAGACTTGCCTGGGCCAGAAAGGAGCGATCAGAATCATTTGCACTCCTTCTGATGCTAGTTTCTGCAAGACTCGTGGGATAAGTGGAATTGGGGAAAAGGCATAGACAAATCTGTCCTTCCAGTCTAGAGACAGAGCATCGCTCCAAAAAGCGCCCCACTCTGGATCGAGCGAGCAGAAGACGGAAAGTTTTGCGTTGATAGGGGATGCGAACAGGTCGACCTGTGGTGTTCCCCAAAGTTGTAAGATACTGTCTAGGACCCCCTGATCCAGTTCCCACTCATGAGTCAGAGCAGAAGAGCGACTTAGCTTGTCTGCCAGGGTGCTGTCAACTCCTGGAACGTGAATCGCCATGAGGTGAAGGTCGGATGTTGCCCAATCCCAAACCCTCATTGCCTCCCTGCATAGAGGGTAGGACCGAGTCCTTCCCTGCTTGTTGATATACCACACCACACACATGTTGTCCGTCTGGATGGCTAGGTGGCCAGGAAGGATGTATTGGTGAAGGGCTTGGAGAGAGTACAACACTGCCTGAAGCTCGAGCACATTGATGTGGAGAACTTTTTCTAGCTTGGACCAGGAGCCCTGGGTCCAATGAGGGCCTAGATGGGCTCCCAAACCTTCACCGGAGGCGTCTGTGGTTAGAGTCTGGGAGGGGGGAGGATGAAAGAATGGAACTCCCTGAAAAAGGTTCTCACGAACCATCCACCATTGCAAGTCTTGCATCATCGGCGAGGAGATCAGAACTGAGTGATCTAGGTTGTCCACTAGCTGATCCCACTGAGAGCGTAGAGTCCACTGAGAGATCCTCATGTGGAGTCGAGCACGAGGTACTGTTGGGATAGCAGCTGCCATGAGCCCGAGAAGGCGAAGGACCGACCTCGCAGAGACCATCCTGCGGTCGGACAACAGACCTATTTGGGTCTGATGGGTGGCCACCCTGTCCGGAGGCAGGAAGGCCTTGCCCATGGTCAAATCGAGGATCACCCCAATAAACTGTAACCTCTGGATGGGTCCAGATGAGACTTGAATGGTTGATGGTAACACCCAGGCATGCAAAACCTGCTGGGTAAGGGAGAGGAAACACAGGAGTTCATCCCTGGATGAGGCCACCAGGAGCCAGTCGTCCAGGTAAGGGAAATCTGCACTCCCTTGGTACGCAGGTGGGCCGCCACCACTGCCAGGCATTTGATAAATACTAAGGGGCCAAGGATAGACCAAACAGGAGTGCCTTGAACTGGTAGTGGTCCCCCTGGAATGCAAAATGAAGGTATTTGCAATGAGATGGGTGAATGGGAATGTGCAGATAAGCATCCTGCATATCCAGAGCACAAAGCCATTGACCTGGCCAGAGGAGGGGCAGAAGGCTCTGCAAAGAGAGAGCATCCTGAACCTTTTGTACTCTACGTAAAGATTCAGGGAACTGAGATCTAAAATTGGTCTGAGATCTCCTGTCTTCTTTGGGACCAGGAAGAAATGGGAATAGTAACCCTTCCTCTGAAGATGAAGGGGGACAGGCTCTATCGCTTGCTTCAGCAGAAGAGCCAAGATTTCTTCCTGGAAAAAAGGAAGTTGTTCCCTTGAATACGATGACTTCAGAGGGGGGCGGCGGGGTGGTTTCTGAAGAAACTCTATGGGGTGTCCTTCTGCTATAAGCTGGAGCACCCAAGAATCTGTGGTTATCCTCCCCATCCCGGAAGGTGGAGGGAAAACCTCCCTCCTTCTGGTTCCTCCGGGGAGTCCGGAGGCAGTGGGAGAGGAAAGGAGTCAGGTGGTGTGGGGCAGCACCACAGCTGAAGCACCCACTACTTTTTTGGGCTGGAGGGTTCCTGGCAGCTGTGGGGGCCCGGCGTTTTGTGGCCCTCCTTCCCTGGGGTTTTGCCTTTGGCCGATTCCGTCTGCGAAAGGGACGGCACTGGTGCTGATGGGGACGGTACATGGAATCAACTGACTTCAGAACCATCCCCTTCTTTTGAAAATCGGTAATGATGTCCTTGACATCACCCCCGAAAAGCACCAACCCCCGGAAGGGTGCTTCCTGGATAGCAGATTGCACCTCCGGGACCAAACCTGACACGCGGAGTCAAGCATGACGCTGTAGGCTTACAGCGAAAGCTGAGCTCTGCCCAGCAGTGTCCACTGCATCGTACGTCGCACGTAGCATGTGTCGACTGGCCGAACGAGCAGAGCGGACAAGATCAGTCAACTCCTGCTTGACTTGGGAGTCAGGCAAGGAGTCCAGTTTGGCTTCCGCCTGAGTCAGGATGGCCTTCTGGTAGTCCCCCATGTTGCCTACATAGTTCAGGACCCTGTTTCCCGGTGTGGAGGAAGCGTAAATCTTTCTCCCATACTGGTCCAGAAAGCGAGATTCCTTTTCAGGAGGAGACAAGCTAAGATGTTTAGGGTTCGCCGACCAGCCATGGGCGGCACTAATGATGACCGAGTCAGCATGAGGGTGAGAATCCAGGAAATCAACACTCTCTGGAGCCTGATATAGCTGGTTCGACTTCCTAGGAAGTGGAGCTAAGGCCTACAGCTGTTTCCATATTGTGGTAACAAGGTCAGCGTGAGGCTCTATCCAGGGTGGCACCAAGGTAGGAGCTGTCACAGGCAGGTCCAGATGTTCAGCGAGTTTCAGATGCTGAGGATCTGGTTCCAGGGAGTGCCACTGATGAACCTCCTGGATTTTCCTCAGCAACTCTGTAAAAGAAGGATCCTCTGGAGGAGACTTCGGAGGAGTCCTTGGCTGGGGCTTGGACAGAGAACGAGGCTCGTCATCTCTCTCAGAGCAGCCATCGGAAGAGTCTGAGGAGTCCGAGAGCAAAGAGGAGGATGAAGAAGAGAAAGACTCCCTTTCCCGACCTGGGGGAGGAATGGACCCCTTGGGAAGTTCCAGAGGAAGTGTATCCTTCCCCTCTCTGGATCCAGAAGGAAGAACCCTGGAGTCCGGAGGTGGTGAGGGAGTGTGGCGCCTCAGGCGTACAGGAACCTGGAACAGCACCGTCACCAGAAGGCAGCTCTCAACCTCTTTGGTGAGTTGAGCCTTGGCCGCAGCCCACCAGGAGGCCAGAGTCTCCTGCAGGTCCACTGGCGGCCGTGAGGGCGGTGGAGAAGGAGGAGGTGGGGGATAAGGATACAGGTTATAACCATATGGAGCGTATCCAAAACCCGGCTGCGGGTAGCCCGGCGTCGGGTATTGTGGCGTTGAGTACTGTGGCATTGGGAAGCCTGGTGTAGGGTACTGTGGCACCGGATACTACGTTCCCGGGTACACCGGCATCGAATAAGACGGAGGATACTCGGGAGCCGGAGGGGCTGCCGGAGCAGACGGCCCAGCCGGAAACCTCAAGGGCAGGTTCATAGTGGAGAGCCCATAGGGCGGAGGGCCCAATGGGAGCAGAATATCTCCCAGAGTCGGTAAGGCCAACGTCAGAGCCGATGGCGGAGGTCCTGGCACCGGAGGTATCGACGTCGGAGGGGCCGGTGTCCGGGGAGCCGACATCAGGTCTCCAGGCAGAGGAAGAACTGACAGAGGCAAAGGATCCCCAGCTTCGCCCGGGGATGGAGGAGAAAAGTCCCCGGGGTCAGGTTGGGGAGACTCTGCATCCCCAGATGGCAGCGAAGGCTGCGGGGAACTGGGAATAACGGACGTTGGAGTGTCTGTCGTCGGTTCCTTCGCCGGCCGGAGATCGGACAAGCTGACGTGAGGCTTAATGGCGAGCTCTCAGTGGGCACCAGAGGAATCGACGTCTGAATTACGAGAGCCATCACCGGAGACAGGCCGAGAAGGATGATCGGCCTGGTCCGGTGGAGACAAGGCTGTGCGTCGTCTCGGAGGGTCGGACGTCCTACCGTCCCTCTCCGGGCAGACATCAGAGGAGCCGACGCCCAGCTTACCAGAGGCGCCCACAGTCGTGAGTCGTGAACCTGCAGCTGAATCAGGGGCTGAGGCCTCCAACTACCCGGAGGCACCCGCAAGGCCCGAGCACGAGCCAGATGGACGGGCCGACGCCACCTCAGAAACCTCCGAGGCGGCCGTCGAGGAGCGATCCCCAGAGGGGATGTTACCTGCATCCCTGCGACTCCCGAGGGAGAAGCGTTGGAGGAGCCCTGTCCCGAGGCCTCTCCTTCTCCTTCTTCTTCCAATGTCCTTTGGGGGAAGTGGACGCCTGCCTCAGTTATTTGAGCTCCTTCTCCAAAGAAATCATTTTCTTCTTTAGAATATGGGCTTCCGGGGATTGCTGCTGCCTTTTCTGGGTAGCCGCATTAAAACTGAGGCAGTGCTGTCACTTCTCGATCAGGGCCTAGGCAGAACAGGCACAGGGAGTGGCCATCCTTGTGCAGTAATTGGGCGCCACACGAATCGCACTTATTCTTGTGCTCAGAGGGTGTAGGGGACGACATATACCGACACTAGTACTGACGTTAGTCGAAAAATAAAGAGTTTTTCTGTAAAAAACGATGAAGGTAGGGCTGACGGAGCACGAACTTTTCCGCAAGGCACTGCACGAGCTAACGGCAGGAAAGAACTGGAAAGCGGGTGTCCGGACCGCCTTTATACCGCCTCCTGACGCCGGGTCACCTGACGAGGGCAGTCCTCGCCAGGACCGCTAGCTAGAAATTTTTCCGGGTCCTGTCACTGCCAGCCAGTCCCATATGTACTTACCTACTGCAAGAGCCCTCTCAAAGTAAGATCTTTTGTATCAACACCAAACAGGACTGACCTTCTAAAAGGGATGTCCATAATAGCTGACTGGACCTGAGGGGACAGACCTGAGAGATGTAGCAAGGTGTGCTTGTGAAGGCCAATGGCAAAGGCAGAGGTATGTTCCGTCGAATTCATTGCATCATAAGTAGCATGAAGCATATGGCAACATGTGGATCTGGCTGAACGAATCAGCTCATCCAGTTTCTGTTTAACAGAGGAGTCTGGAAGGGTGTCTATTTTGGAGGAGATCTGTCCTAAAATAGATTTCTGGTAATCCCCATGTGGCCCACATAGTTAAGGGCTTGCATCCCCAGGGTGGAGGAAGAGAAAATCTTTCGATGTTACTGATCCCTGGTCTTAGACTCTTTATCCGGAGGAGTGCAGCTAAGATGCTTAGGATTGGTGGTCCTGTCATGTGGAGCACTGATCACCACTGAATCAGCCTTTGGTTGAAAACTTAGAGTCCCTGCCCTCTGTGGATTGGTACAATCTATCTGCCTTACGAGCCAAAGTGGTCAAGAAGGATGGCTGTTTCCAGATAGTCTTTACAAGATCCTCATGAGGCTCCAACCAAGGGGGGCTTAAGGGTGGGAGGAGCCTTGGCCAGATCTAAGTGCTCTGCCAGCTTCTGGCGTTGCACATCCTGTTCAACCGATTTCCAGTCATAGGTAGCTTAGATTTTTTGAAGTAACTCCAGAAAGGAGGGATCCTCCAGAGGAGACTTCAAGGAATCCTTCAGTTTGGGAGCCTCAGGGGTATGTGGCTCACCATCTGGGTCCGAGGGGTAGCCATTGTCAGAGTCTGAACACTCGGAGGAACTAGAAGTATCCCTGTGGGGCAAAGGGAGGTCCACCGGCCTGGAGGTATCTGAAGGGCGGGTATAGGCCCTAGAAGGCTTGCCTGCAGGTGGACCCGGAGTGGGCATGGGGTCCAGTGAAGGAAACCCTTAAGGTTGATGTCCCTGGTCCAGCATCGGGACTGGCGCTGGGTGATGTTGATCCAGCTCTGATGTCAGCAGAAACCTGGCTTCGGCCGACTAAGTGGACAAAACCTCCTTAAGGTACACCTGGGGAGAAGGCGGGGAAAGCATGGGTAACCCGGGTACGAAAAGTATGGGAAACCATCCCCCAATGGCGGAAAACCTGGGCCAGAATAAGCTGGCATTGGGTAGTGTGGCGTTGGGTACCCTGGCGTTGGATAATGTGGCGTCTGGTAGCCTGGCATCTGCTATCCCAATGGCCCTGCTGGAAGGGCTGAACGGCCAGGCGACAGCCTGGTGGGCGGAGGGGTTGGGAAGGATGTCCCAGGAGGGGGGGCTAGGTCCCCTGCCCCTGAAGGCCCTTGCAGAGGGCCCAAAGGCCAGTCACCGGGCACAGGATTTCTGAAAGGCGGTGCTGCAGTGATCAGCGATTGATTCAGCATCGGACACACTGGCGTTTGGGAGGGATTCCCAATGGTGGAGGTGACCCCTGAGCCTCATCCCCAGAGGTGAAAGGGCAGCAGGCTCCAGAAGAGGAGGGGGTCAGAGGAGGATCTGACAGCAGTGGCGAAGAAGGCTCCTGTGGCAAACCCAGGATGTTGGGTGAGGTATCAAGGCCCAACAGGGGAACGCTGCCTGGGCGCTCGCCGGAACCGACGTGCGACCTATCAGCCTTGTCTGGTCAGGAAACAGCAGAGCTAGAGCCTGACTTACTGGACCCACCCTCACCGCTGGGCTGTGTAGTAGAAGTCGGAGCAGGGCTGGAGGCATCCTTTACCCTGGAGGCTCCCATCGGACCTGCACGTGAGTCCAACGGGGGGGCCAATGCACACCCAGATACCACCAAGGTGGTCAGAGTGGAAACCCCTAGAGGGGAAGAAGAAAAAATAACTCACCATAATAATGTTGTTTCTTCTAATGGAGTCTTTCTGTATTCTGACAATATACAGTTAGCCCCAGCACTTGAGCTGCCCCGGAGAGGAAAGAGTTAACTCTATGCAGCCGCATAGAACGTTGAGCTCGAGCTCAGTTTTCAAACCCCTGTCTCTGGTACTTATCAGTGAAACCATCAGATTCTTATGAGCAAACTAACTAACTGAGTACTACAATATGGAAATTGTTTAATATATATATAGCCAAAAGGCAACAATTTGGATCCAAAAAGACTCCATGGCAAAAACGTAGTGACAATGTTTAATATATATAAACCATAACAACAGTAACAATAAAACAACTACCCCACCCTTAAGAGGAAGGGTACAAGGTACACCCCTGAGGTGCAACACTGTACCTGTCAGCCCACTTCCCAAAACTAGGTTCTGAGAGGGGAAGCAGGAAGGGAGATCAGAATACAGCAAGACTCCATTAGAAGAAACAACATTACCATGGTGAGTAATTTCTTCTGCGAACAACATACGAACAAACGAAATTTGCCAGCAGATAAAGGCCTAGAGGTCTATCAAGTCTGCTCGAATGTGCAGCTAGCACCCCTTATTCTGCAGCTGCCCCTCCCTTCCACCCTTCCCCTTCATTAACCCTCCCCCTTGTCCTGTCCCATCCTCGTTTGAAGCAGTCCACTGTTCTACTGCATACCACTTCAGCAGGTAACGCATTCCACCCAGCCACCACCCTCTCTGTAAAAAAGTGTCTCCTCATCTCCCTCCTGAACCTTCCTCGCTCCAATCTCATATCATGGCCCCTGGTGGCCCTCCCCTCCCTTACTTTGAACAGCCCCTCTGTACCCATCTTGTTTATTCCTTTCATGTATTTAAAGGTTTCAATCATGTCACCCCTGTCTCTCCTCTCCTCCAGTGAGTACATGTTCAACTCCTTCAACCTCCTCTCATATGATAAGACTCCCAGCCCCTTGATCATCTTTGTCGCTGTGCGCTGCACCCCCTCCAGTAACTTAACATCCCTCTTCAGATACGGACACCAGTACTGCACATGGTACTCCAGGTGTGGTCTAACTAATGACCTATACAGTGGCAGAATCACCTCCTCCCTCTTCGAGGATATACCCCTTGCAATACAACCCAGCATTTTGTTGGCCTTTGCAGCTGCCTTCCTACATTGTGCCGAGTTGTTCATTGACCCTGTAATGAGCACACCCAGATCCTTCTCCTCCTCTGTCTGGGCTAGCTGCACTTCCCTAGCTGGTAACTCCTCCTTGGGTTCTTCATCCCAAAATGCAGCACCTTGCACTTTTTGGCATTAAAGCCCAGTTGCCAGGTGTCTGACCAGGTTTCAAGCTTTGCCAGATCATTCTGCAACCCCTGCCATCCCCTAGGTCATCCAACACCGCTACCATTTTGGTATCATCAGCAAACAGACTGATCTTGCTTTGATGTCCCATGATATGTCTGCAATAAATATCCCAAACAACACTGGTCCCAACACTGAGCCCTGTGGAACACCGCTCATCACTGCCCTTGGGTGTGAGAGCCCCACCCACCACCACCCTCTGTTGCCTTCCTGTAGCCAGTTTCCTACCCATCTCACCAGCTTTGCACCCGCCCTGTGCCTACTAACTTCCTTCCCAGCCTTCCATGTGGCACTGAGTCGAATGCCTTACTGAAGTCCAGATACAGGACATCCACTGCATGGCCCCTGTCCAGTTGCCTAGTTACCCAGTCATAGAACTCGACCAGGTTGGTTTGGCAGGATCTGCCTCGTATGAAGCCATGCTGTCTGCTGTCCTGTAGTCCTTTGGCCTCTAGGAGGGCCACCAGCCTCTCCTTCAGGATAGTCTCCATTAGCTTACCCACGATGGATGTGAGGCTCACTGGTCTGTAGTTTCCCGGTTCATCCTTGGGGCCACTCTTGTGGAGGGGCACCACATGAGCCATCCTCCAGTCCTGAGGTACACACCCCAAATGTAGTGAGGCATTAAAATAGGTCTGCCAAACATTATGCAAGGACCTCTGCCAGCTCCTTCAGTACCCTGGGATGGATGCCATTTGGGCCTGGTGCCTTGTCCACCCTCAGTGCCTTCAAACCCTCTCGAACTCTGCTCTCCATGATTTCCCCATCTGTCACCACTTCCCCCCCCCGCTTCTGCCATTTCTCCCACCTTGGGTGTCACCTTCCTCTTCTCTTTAGTAAATACTGAGCAGAAGTACTCATTTAGTGCTTCCGCCTTATCGCACCCTGCTTCCACCCAACTCCCCCCTTCCTAATCCTTACTATGTGGTCCTTACAGCTCCTTTTCTCCCTGATGTACTTAAAGAAGTCCTTCTCCCCCTTCTTAATGCCTTGTGCCAGCCTGAGTTCCGTAGATGCTTTGGCTCCCCTTGCTGCCCTTGTCTCCTCCTTCGATTCTGTCAAGTACTCCTCCCTGTCCTCCCCCCTCCCTGTTTACTTGTACTTCCTAAAGGCAGCTTTTTTCCTCCTTACCTTTTCCATGACCTCCTTGCTCAACCAGATCGGTTTCTTAGCCCTAGCATTCTTGCTCTGAGCTTTGCAGCAGGTTTTGGTTGCCTCCACTATTCCCAGCTTTATGAGCTCCCACCTCTGGTTAGTGTCCATACTAGATTGAATTCTGGCCAGGTACCCTTTTACCACTTCCCCATCCTCCCAAAGTCGGCCCTTCTGAAGTCCAGCACTATTGTGCCAGATTCCACTCCTTCCTTGCCCATATCCAATGTGAGCCATACTGAGCGGTGGTCACTCCCTGACAGCGGTTCCTCCACTGTAAGTTCTCTCACAAAGTCCCCATTTGCCAGCACAAGGTCAAGGGTATTTCCTAACCTGGTTGGTTCACTGACCATTTGCAGCAGGAAGCTGTCCTGGAAGGCATCCAGCGGTACCTGCTCCCTTCTGTTCCTGGTTGTTGGGGTGCTCCAGTCCACTCCTGGCATGTTAAAGTCCCCCACAATCACCACATTACCCTTCTCACAGGTCCTCCTGATCTGTCCCGCTAGTTCTCTGTCTAACTCCTCCATCTGAGATGGTGGCGTGTACGCCACTCCCATTCTAAGAATCCTATTCTTGGAATCCTGGATTTGCATCCAAAGTGACTCCGTACTACCCTCCTCTCCCCCATCTCCCTTACACACTTCAGTCCTTCTTTCACATATAGTGCCACCCCCCCTTCCCAATCACACTGTCCCTACAAAATAACCTGTACCCTGTTACAAACAGGTCCCAGTCATTGTATTGGGTGGCCCATGTTTCCGTGATAGCTGCAATGTCCACCTCTCCCTCTGTCATGAGAACCTGTAACTCTGCAGTTTTCCTCCCAAGGCTCCTAGCATTAAGGGTAACCACCTTCCACCCTTTCCCCCCCATCTTGCCCTCCTTTCCTAGCATCACCAACAGTACTTGCCATTTGTCCTTTGTCACTGTTATGGGGGGTAAGCTCATATGGTTTCCCAACCTGTGGTCTCTGCATATCTCTTCCCCAACTGCCACCCCCACTCCTAGTTTAAATTCCCAACTTCCTCTATGTACTCCTCCATCCTCTGTTTCAACACTTTCTTTCCCTCCTCACTCAAGTGTAGTCTGTCCTTGGCATAGAGACTACTGTCCTCCCAGGTCCCTCCCAACCCCCCCAACAGCCCATACCCTTTAGCACAACACCAGGTTCTTAGCCATCCATTAAATTCCTCTATTCTCAGCTTTCTTGTTCTGCTTGCCTTTGGCACGGAAGTATTCTGAAAAAGTTACTGATCTTTCTGCCCCTCACATAATTGTGCTAGTTCCTCAAAACCTCCTCTGGACTGTATCTACTGTCTTGTCATCCAGGTCATTTGTCCCAAGATGTATAATTAAATGAGGCTTGTCCTACCCTTCTAGCATATTTCAGAACAGACTGTCCCACCCTTTCCGCTGTCATTCCTGGCATGGCCTCCACCCAAAATGCGACTATGCCTCTCCCCCTGATACCCCACCTAACGCCTCTTAGTTTTGGAGTCCCCAGCACTAAGATTCCACCCCTTACTCCTGCTTGCTTCCATTCATCTCCCTCTTCATTTCCAGCTCCTCTTCCTCCTGCACATTATTTCCCTTTACCCTGTTGCAATTCTCCCAGCAGAACTTCCCCGCTCCAGTTTGGTCCAGGCATTTCTCAATTACCTCTAATTTCATCATTTCCTCCTCCACCTTCTTCTCTCTAGCAGTGCACAACTATTTTCTGAAGGCCTCATAAATGCCCGCCTCTCTCTCTTCACAGTAACCTGTTCTCTCCTTTCCACTCCATGACTTTTGCCACTTCTTGCCTCCCTCACAAGTCCCTATCTCCTCCTTCCATTTGTCTTTTGTCCTGACCTGGTTTCCTGGCAATTGTTCTTCCTGGCCTGGGTCCTTTGTCTCTGCTTCCTTCTTCTGATCCCTCCTCACCACTGTTGGCTTAAATTGCCCTCCTCATTTCCCTTCTTCCTCCCTCCAGTATTGGGCTAAACCCACCCCCAATATGCCTTGCCTGTCTTAGTTCCTCCTGCAGACCCTCAATCTCCTTTCTAAGTTTTTTCATGTGATTGCACACTAAACATCCTCCCACACTCCAGGCAATTTTAGAAAGTTTGGCACCGCAGTTGTTGCAGCCTACCACCTACCCATTGCTGTCGTTGCTCACCAGTGACCCCCACCCTTCCAGGTGCAGGATACCAAACACCCCCAAGTCTCCCTCCTCCTCTATCAGAGCAAAACATTTTCTTTATTTCCTTACCTCCTTTGTTGCAGACGTTTAGATATATTGAGCAACTGTTTTTATATCTCTATCCTTCCTATCCACACTCAAAACAGACTTTAAGTAGCCATTGCACAACCTTCTTCAAACTCCTACTCCTCCTTTCCCCAATGCAATATCAATGCGAAGAAGTAATAATGAAAGCTCCTAGATTTGCATTTCTCCCTTCCACTGAGAGAGCAGTCACCTCTTCACTTGCTGCTGTTCCTTTCCTGGATGTCTTCTTTGCTATGACAGGTGCATATCCTTTGCCTGTTTGAGGAAGTGATGTCAGAACCCCTGGTATAAAGGAAACATGGACCAAGGGTGGGACCAGCCCAAGTCTTCCAGAAACAATCAGGTAGCTGAGGCCTCTGATCAGACAATTAGCACCCTTCCCCCACTCTGCACTCAAACTTTGCAGCTAGTGAAGCCAGCAACAGTGAATCACAATTCTACTCAAAGCCCCCAAAATAGGTTTGCTACCCAAAGAAACAGGACTCCAATTCAAACAGCTTCACCAACAACACATCAAAATAGGCTTGGAATTAGAAGATATATGTTCCAATTCAAAGAAACAGACCCAGTTAAATCACACCAATTATGTTTTAAAACAGAAGAAATAGGCCTCTACAAATGCAGCCTGCCACACAGTGAATCAAACAAATGAGCCCACTTATAGCTACCAAAACAGGTTTCAAAATTCCAACAGCCCCAAACAATACCCAGCTAGCCCCTTAGTAGTAAGAAAGAAAAGAAATAACCTTCTACCAAGCAGAATCCACAAGAAACAATGTAAAACAACAAGAAGCTACTGTACTGTAGATCTGATCTTGTCCCCCTTCTAGTTCCTTCTGAGAAGCCAAAGCACTGAGTTCCAAACTCTTGGACTTCCCATGTGCTGCTTTCAAAATCAAACAGTTCCAAACTCTGTGACTTCCCTTGTGCTGCTTTCAAAATCAGAATTCCAAACTCCGTGACTTCCCTTGTGCTGCTTTCAAAATCAGAATGCCAAACTCTGTGACTTCCCCTGTGCTGCTTTCAGAATCAAACAGTTCCCAACTCTGTGACTTCCCTTGTGCTGCTTTCAGAATCAAACAGTTGTAAACTCTGTGACTTCCCTTGTGCTGCTTTCAAAAACAGACAGTTCCAAACTCTGTGACTTCCCTTGTGCTGCTTTCAAAATCAGACAACATGAAGTCTTGCTGTATTCTGACAATATGCAGACTACCAAGCAGTTCCCCCAGAAGGAGGGAATGCAGAATTTACTTTGGGAACAAGGTCTGCAGTACTGCTGTACCAAACCTAGCATCACTCCTAGCCTGGATGTCCAGAGAGTAATGCTTGGTGAATGTATGGACTGTTTTCCAGGTGGCTGCTTTACAGATTTCTAGTAAGGGTTTCTCTCTGACTGCAGCCAGAGTAGTAGCTGTACCCCTAGTCGAGTGAGCCCTCATGCCTGGAGGGGGTGTTTTGCCCAATTTGTCATGGCAGAATTGTATAGAAGAGACAATCCACCTGGCAATAGTCCTTATAGTAGCAGGCTTACCTTTCCCCACTTCCCCATAAATGAAAAACAGTTGAAGACAGTCCTGACTGTGTGCCTTAGTGTGCTCTAAGTAGTAGCCAAGAGCTCTTTTGACATCCAAACTGTGTAATCTTCTTTCTCCTGAAGAAGAATGGTCAGTGAAAAACACAGGAAAAGAGATAGACTGGTTCAGATGAAAGTCTGATACCACTTTGGGTAAGAACCTCCTATTTGTTCTTAGGACCACCTTATCCCTATGGAAGGAGATAAAGTCGGGTTCGACTGACAGGGCCTGTAATTCACTAATCTGCCTGGTAGAAGTAATAGCTACCAGGAACACAGTTTTCCAGGTCAAATACTTCAGTTTGGCTGAAGCCAGAGGTTCAAAGGGTGGCTGCATAAGCCGGGCAATGCAGACTTTAAGATCCCAAGCCGGAGTAGGCTCTCAAAAGGGAGAGTTAGTATGAACCAGTCCTTTGGAAAACTTACTGAAAACAGAATGAGATGGTAGGGAAGAGCCCTTCCCTGCTGAAACAAATGCAGAGGCAGCTGCTAGGTGAATCTTCAGAGTTGCAGGCCTAAGGCCTAGACCATTAAGATGAACCAGATAATCTAAGGCTGTGGCAGTTTCTGCAGAATCAGGCACAATGTCCTTCTCAGAACACCAAATGCTGAACCTCTTCCATTTGGAATTATATGTTTTTCTAGTGGAAGGTTTCCTGGAGACCTTCAAAATATCTAGAACTCCCTGAGAAAGGTGGAGGCCTGCATATTCTAACTCTTCAAGAGCCAGGCCTTGAGGTTGAGAGACCAGAGATTGGGTACCAAACCCCTGGGAGGAGGTTGAGATTGTATCTCTTGGAAGAGACAGGGAAATGACACTACCAGAGACAGCAGCAGAGGATACCAAGGCTGTCTGGCCCAATCTGGAGCCACCAGTATCACTGTGCAGGGTTGAGATCTGATTTTGATCAGGACTCTGAGCAACAGAGGGAAGGGAGGGAAGGCATAGAGAAACCCGCCCTTCCAATCCAGAATGAGAGCATCCAGAGGAACAGTCCCCAGGACTGGAGGTCTGCAGTGAAACAGAGAAAGTTGGTGATTGTCCAGGGCTACAAAGAGATCTATCTCTGGTGTGCCCCATCTGAAGAAGATGACCTGCAGAATGTGAGGGTCCAGGGACCATTCGTGATCCCCTGGGAGATTCTGCTCAGAGCATCTGCTAGTACATTGTCCTTTCCTGGAAGGTGAACTGCTATGAGGGAAGTCTAAAGAGAATAGGCTAGAGACCACAATTTCATGGCTTCTGTGCACAAGGCCGTGGACCAAGTGTTCCCCTGCTTGTTGATGTACCGCATTGTGGTGGTGTTGTCTGTCCAGACTTGGACCACCTTGCCCCTGACTGACTCCGAGAAGACCTGAAGGGCCAGGTAAACTGCCCTGAGTTCTAGGAGATTAATATGAAGGAGAGACTCTTGTGGAGACCAGACCCCATGAGCCATGAGGGCTCCCAAATGGGCTCCCCAACCTAGGAGAGAAGCATCTGTAGTTAGGACTACTGAGTGAACTTGAGAGAGAAATGGAACTCCTTGTCTGAGGTTGTTTTGGTCCAGCCACCACTGGAGAGCTTGGATCAGAGTCTGAGTCACTGGAATCAATTTGGTGAGACAGTGTATCTTTTCTGAGACCAAAATGACCTTAGGTGGAACTGAATGTCCCTCATCTGAAATCTGGCTCCCTGCACCAATGCAGTGGAAGCTGCCGTGTGGTCTAGGAGTTGGAGAAACTGTCTTGCTGGACGACAGACCAGAGGTTGAAAAGAGGAAGCAAGATCTGTTAAGGCCTTTACCCTTGCCGGGGGGGGGTGCCTTTGCTTGGATAGTATCCAGTTCTATTCCTATGAAAGTAAGAAGTTGTACTGGTTCAGAGACAGACTTTGGGAGATTGAGGAGCAACCCCAGAGAACTGAACAAGTCTTGAGTGGTTTGCAGACCTGACTTGACCTGGTCTGATGACTGACTTACAATTAGTCAGTCATCCAGATAAGGGAAAATGCAAATACTTTGTCTTCTGAGGTAAGCCACTACTACTGCAAGGCACTTTGTGAACACCCTTGGAGCTGATG
Organism: Neoceratodus forsteri; assembly: GCA_016271365.2. NCBI lineage: Eukaryota > Metazoa > Chordata > Ceratodontiformes > Ceratodontidae > Neoceratodus > Neoceratodus forsteri. Next base: position 647,769,753 of record CM057450.1, on the reverse strand, counting down.
TTAGGCCGAATGGCATAGCTCTGAACTGGTTGTGGCCTGAAGGCAACGCGAACCTGAGGTACTTTCTGTGGTAGCACCTGATAGGAATATGGAAGTAGGCATCATCCTTGAGGTCCAGGGATGCGAGCCAATCCCCAGGCCATAGAGAAGGAAGAATTATTCCCAGAGTCACCATTGAAAATTTTGGTTTTGAGATATATTTGTTCAAATACCTTAGGTCTAGGATGGGTCACCACTCTCCTGTCTTTTTTGGGGTAAGGAAGTACCTGGAGTACAGGCCTCTGCCCCTGTGTGGAGTAGAAACCTTCTCTACAGCTCTGAGAGCCAGAAGAGAGGAAACCTCTGCCTCTAGGGCAAGGGTCTCTGAGATGGATGCAGGTGGAAAAGGCCTGGCCCTCAGTTTTAGAAACTTTTTGAAGTTGAGGGTCAGTCCTTGGCTCACTACTTCCAGGACCCACTTGTCTGAGGTAGCAGACTTCCAGGCCTGGAAGTAGTAAGCCAACCTGCCTACTACTGGGATGGGGGAGTCGACCCGTACTGACACATCAGGATGTCTGATTGGCAGGAGCCTTGGACTGGGAAGAGGATGCAGCCCTGCTCATCCCCCTCCTGTCTCTCCCTCAAAAGAACCCTCCCTGTGAGAAGGAAGAGGAAGCCTTGTAAAAAGACCTGTGGAATGGCTGGGCCCTGCACTGCTGCTTCTGAGGAGTGGCTTGCCTCTCTTTGGGCTGTGCACTCCTGTAGGTGGTCCTGTACTCATCCGTTTTTTTCATGTAAGCCTCTGCCTGCTCTCCAAACAGGAGAGTTACCCACTACAGGGAAATCCATAGCCTTGGCCTGGTATCCTATAAAAAGCTAGTACATCTGAGCCAAGCATGTCTTCTGAGAGACACAGATGTAGCCCTCACTCTTGATGCCACATCACTGGAGTCCACAGCAGCATGAAATTGCACTTTGGATGCCTCAATTCCATCAGCAGCTACCTCCTCCAGTTCTTGGCTAGCTGGGGAAGGCCTGTTTAACCAGTTCCAGAACAGTATCCCACCTGGACGTCTGGTACCTGGCTGTATAGGCCATATGATTTGCCTGCCTGAGTCCCAAAGAAGATGCCAAATATTGTTTCTTGGCCATGGCATCAACTTTCCTGGAGTCCTTGTCCAGGGGTGTGTGAAGCCAAAGGAATGTTAACTTCTATCACAGGCTGCAGCCTGTACTACCCCAAAATGGCTGTAATGAGTGTATAAGAACTCCATACCTGAGCCTGATAACATATACCTCCTGTCCATTCTGTTATCCACAGGAGGTAAGGAGTTAGGTGTTTGTAAAATTTTTATGCGTCTCCCAAGGACTTGTGAAGAGGGATAGATAATCTCTTGACTCAGGATGTCCATCACTTATATGTAGTTCAGAGCTCAGTGCTTGTGTTACATACTGCATCATACAATGAGATTTCAATTTGGATACAGAGGCCAGACCAGTAGGTAGAAAGATGATTCCTAGGTATAGTTACATGAATGGATAGTGCATAAGTACTTGGTCATAGACATGAATAAGTCAGTGATTATAGTTCATGATGAACTAGATAGTGCTGATACTGGAACAATTAAGTTGATCGGTATAAGTTGATGGTGTGGCCTTTACTCTGTATCCCACTGTAGGAAGGAAGGTTAGTTGTTTTGAATGCGAAACCCCCCCCTGGTGGGATAAGAGTGCCAGAGAAAGAGGAGGTGTAAGGGGAGGATGGAGGGCGAGTGTGTCTCGCTCTAAGCAGAGCAGCGGTTTTCTGCTGCTTAAGTAGGATATGGGGGAGGAGCTCTTTCCCCATATAACTACAGGCACAGCCTTTCAATTATATGTGGTTCAGAGCTCAGTGCTTGTGTTACATACTGCATCATACAATGTAGATTTCAGTTTGGATATAGCGGGCCAGACCAGTACGTAGAATGATGCCTCCTAGGTATAGTTATATGAATGGATAGTGCTTAAGTACTTGGACATAGACATAAATAAGTCAGTGATTATAGTTCATGATGAACTAGACAGTACGATAATGCTGATACTGGAACAATTAAGCTGATCGGTATAAGTTGATGGTGTGGCCTTTACTCTGTATCCCACCATAGGAAGGAAGGTTAGTTGTTTTGAATGCGAAACCCCTCAAAAAAAATATGACATCCACGATTATCTCCACCAACTCTGGAGAGTATGGCCAGCAGCACGCAGGAAAGGAAAACCCCCCTTAGGGGGAAACCTCTGAGGACCCATGGCTACCGACCCGCCCGTCCTTCTGGGCATACTAAAGGAGCATAATACTACATTAATTAATTATTGGCTAGTCCAAGTTTGCAGATTACGTATGCAGTTGAACAGGTCATAGCCAAGATGTAAGGGCAAGAAATGGAAATGTCGTACCTACCGTAATTCTTGATCTTCTTGGACGGTCTCCACCACTCATTCACATTAATGGGATCTGCGCTGGAGGCACTAGGACCCAGCGGAGCAAACTTTTTACTAGAGGGTCGGCGCCAGAGATGAAGTCATGAGAGCAGCACTACAAGCCTCAGCTCATGCGGTAATGACTATTTCAGCCGGACTCACCAACCGCCTCAGTATCTTTTTTCGAGGAGGTGCAGCGAACTAACCTAGAAGGATAGCCTAACCAAAAACTGGACATAAGATAGTCCAGAAGACCTGTATAAGAAGGGTCAATAAAGCAGTTCTACAGCCTTAAAGATTGAGGGAGTGAAGACCAACAACAGAGGTGAGCTCGGGGATGGAGGGTGGTAGGAATGAGTGGTGGAGACTCATCCAAGAAGATCAAGAATTACGGTAGGTACGTAATTTCCATATCTTCCTGGACATAAGTCTCACCCACTCACTCACACTAATGGGAGAGTACCGAGTTAATAATCCCCCGAGAGAGCAGCAGGAGAGACCAAGAGCTTGCAGTTTAGGACAAAAGACCATTAAGGATGGTTCTGCCAAAAGAAAGAGGTCATCTGGCATGGACATCTAGGGCATAGTGTTTGTCGAAAGTATGCACTGAGCTCCAGGTAGCCGCATTGCAAATATCTGCAATGGGCATGTTGCGGATTTCCACTAGGGATGCCGTGACCACTCTAGTAAAGTGAGCGTACACTCTGCCCTCCAGCTTAACCTGCGCCATGGAATAACAGTGGTGAAGGCATGCCACCAGCCATGCTGAAATACATTTGATAGCGACAGGTTGACCCAGCCGGGTCTTGCTGAAGGAAACAGTTGTTGAGCTTTGTGAAAATCTTTTGTTCTATCTAGATAGAAACGCAAAGCTCTTTTGACATCCAAGGAATGAAAAGAACACTCTCCTCATTTTGGAAGTTCGCAAAGTAATTAGGATGGACCAAAGGTTGGTTTAGATGGAATTCTGAAACAACCTTAGGTAGAAACTTAGGATGGGTTCTAAGGACTATTTTGTTTTTATGAAACACAGTATACGGAGGGTCTGTGACCAAGGCATGTATCTCAGAGACCCTGCGGGCTGAAGTAATGGCCACTAGGAAGGCCATTTTCCAAGTGAGAAATTTTAGCTCACAGGTAGCTAGAGGCTCGAAAGGTTTTCGAGTGAGCATGTCGAGCACAAGATTAATGTCCCAGTCTGCAACTGGATGTCTTATAGGAGGTCTGGTATGCAGAATTCCCTTAAGAAACCTCTTAACCACAGGTAACTGAGCCAGTGACAAGGAAAGTACTAGCTCATGATAAGCTGAAATGGCACAAAGGTGAATCTTAACTGTAGAGTATTGCACACCTAAATTTGAGAGGTCTAAGAGGTACTCTAAAACTTTATCTGGTGGGCAGAAAAAAGGATTCAAAGATGATTTTGCACACCAGAGCGAAAAACGCTTCCATTTGGCTGTGTAACTTTTCCTAGTGGCTGGCTTTCGTGCAGCCAGAAAAATATCTGAAACCCTGTGAGAGACGTTGAACCTGTTAACTTCTGTCTCTTCAGGAGCCAAGCATGAAGGTGAAGTGACCTCAGGTTGGGATGGACCACAGGCCCCTGAGTCAGAAGGTTCATCTGAAGAGGAAGTGGTTTCGGAGGAGCTTCCGACATACTGTTGAGTAGTGGAAACCACATCTGCTGAGGCCAGAAGGGAGCAATGAGGATTATTTTGTCCCCCTGGGAATTGAACTTGAGAGGTACCCTTTGAATTAGAGGAAGAGGCAGAAAGGCATACAGAAAGCATTTTGTCCACTGCAGCCTGAAGGCATCCTGACAGAAAATGCCAGGCTCTGGATTTCTGGAGCAGAAGAGAGGCAGTTTTGTGTTGAGTGGGGATGCAAAAACATCCAGGTCTGGAGTTCCTCACTCTGCGAATATTGACTGGACTATGGCTGAGTCGAGAGACCATTCGTGAGGATCTGTCTCTGTTCTGCTGAGATGGTCTGCCAGTTCGTTCTGCACTCCTGGCAGGTAGACTGCTTGAATTAGAGCCTTGTGCTTCAAGCACCATTCCCACACTCTCATAGTTTCTCTGCATAAGGGGTAAGAGTGAGCACCACCCTGCTTGTTGATGTAATACATCACTGCTTTGTTGTCCATTTGAAGGAGAATGTTCTTGTGACAGAGAATGTCCTTCAAAGCTCGGACTGCATAAAGGACGGCTCTCATCTCTAAGACATTTATGTGAAGCTGGGACTCGTTCTGAGTCCACGTACCTCAAGTGTGGAGAGTCTGACAGTGAGCTCCCCACCCCATCATGGACACATCTGTGGTAATAGAAATCTGATGATCCAGAGGAGCAAAGGGATACCCTTCTAGAAAATTGTCCTCTTGTGACCACCAGGTGAGTGATCTCTTCAGAGGTTCTGTCACCTTGATGAGAAAGGACTGAGGGTGAGTGGTCGGGGACCACTGAGTGCTGAGCATCCATTGAGAGGTTCTCATGTAGAGGCATGCTAGGGGTACGGTGAACATCGAGGATGCCATGAGACCCAGCATCCATTGCATCGAGAGAGCTGAAACAGAGCTGCTTTCACTGATGTATCGAGCCATCTGAAGGATATCGCTCCTCCTGTCCTCTGGAAGAAATGCTTTCGCACAAGAGGTGTCCAGAAGAGTTCCTATGAAAGGGAGCCTCTGGGAGGGCTGCAGCTGCAATTTTTTTGAGGTTTAGCAGGACTCTCATGGACGTGAGAAAGTGTGAAGCCGTGCCCATGACATCTAGAGTTCCCTATCTGGAAGGGCTTGCTAGAAGCCAATCGTCCAGATATGGGAACACTTCTATTTCGATTTTTCTGAGATGCGATGCGAGAACTGCACAACACTTTGTAACAACTCGTGGCGCCAAGGACAGCCCAAAGGGTAGGACTCTGAACTGATAATGCTGTCCCAAAGCCACGAACCTTAGGAATTTGTGATGCTTTGGGTGAATAGGAATGTGCTGGTAAGCATCCTACATGTCCAGGGAGGCTAACCAGTTGTGTTAAATGAAGCAAAGGTAACAGGGTTCCTAGTGATATCATTTTGAATCTCTCTTTGGGAAGGAATTTGTTTAGTTTTCTGAGGTTCAAAATGGGGCACATGCTCCCGGTTTTCTTTGGAACCAGAAAGTAATGGGAGTAGAACCCTGTGTTCCGTTGATCTAGTGGAACTACTTCCACTGCCCTTTTGTTCAGAAGACCCTGTATCTCGGAGGTGAGAAGATCTGACTAAAGAGCTGACAGCCTGGGCTGTCATCTGGGGGGACGATCCGGAGGGTTCTCCAAAAGATTGAGTGAATACCCTTCACGGATTATCCAGAGGACCCATTTGTCCAAGGTTATGGACTTCCATTGATTGTAGAAGTAAGTCAGATGACCTCCCACCACTGAGGAAGAGCCCACCTTGGGCAGCTGAGGTGGGACTTGGGCCAACAACTCAGAAGGCAGCACTGGGTGCTTTGGGTCCCTGCACCTTCTGCTGTGTTTTCTTTTGAGGCTGGGGGGCTTGGTTTTTATTAAAACTTCCCCTGCCTTTGCCTCAAAAGGACTGACTGTTATGAAACTGGCGTTTATTAACACCCCCTCAAGAGGTGACAGGAGGAGGTCGAGACAATTTAATGGCTGACCTAATCTTTTGTGTAGCCTCTAGAGCCTGTTCCACTTGAGGGCCGAAGAGATACACACCATCGAAAGGCAACACCATTACCTGTTGCTGTGCATCATTCGTAAAACCTGAAGTGCGCAGCCAGGAATCGCATCGGGTACAAATGCCCACCACCGCCACTCAGGAAGCAGTTTCGAAAGCATCCATAGCTGCTTTAACCTGATGGTTGTTGGACTTGATACCCCTGGTTATGGATTGAAGAAGCTCTGAATTTGTGTTCGACCCCGGTAGAGCTTCAACCATTTGTTTGAGTGAATGTCAAAGGATATACTGCCAAAGGATATACTCATATTGAGAGAAACAGCCTTGGTAGCTGACAATACGCATACTTAGAGTGGAAGCAGCAAAGACTCTTTCTTACCTAAAGTGTCTATCTTAAGAGATTCTTTGTTAATAGGTTGAGCAGTAGTAGTCTGGGGAAGGATGACCTTATCATTCTCTGCCAAGACTACAATAGGATCCACAAAGGCTTGGGATGCCAAAATGGGTCCATCCTTGGGGGCAGAGTATTTCCTATCTATGGACTTAAACACCGAAGGAATGAGAGCAGGATTATTCCATACCATTTGAGACAGCATCTCAAAGGAAGGCTGTACCAGAGGAGTCAAATCCATAGGGATCTCCAGAACATGAAGGTATTGGAGTCTTAACAGTTTCCCAGGATCGATATCTGTAGTTTGGAAAGAAAGAGTGGAAATCAAGTTTTTCAGCAGAGGCTTAAAAGACAGGTCCTCGACCAAAGGCTCTGCAGCAGGAATAGATCCTGTTCCTCCCACATCATCACCCAGCCTAAGGTCTGGGTCAGGTTCAATGTCATCTCCTGACAGTCCAGGAGGGACTGTATGGACAGGAAAGGAGTGAAAATCAGAAGGAAATGAGGAAGGAAAGGGGTTGAAGGAGGAGTCTTAAAGGCTGGATGATGTCCTAACAGGCCTCGGTGCTGAAGTAACACACAGTGCCAAGAAACCACATGGCGCTGAAGCGTACGGTGCTGAGGACGGTGATGACAAGGCGCACGGCACCGAGAAACTCAACGGCGCCAAGGACGGCACTGACAGACACATCGGCACTGAAGACGGGGCTGAGCATGCCATCGACAATATCCCAAGACTCCAAAAAACAGGATTTGAGGAGAAAGAAGAATGAAGACCAGGAGATAGAGGCATCGGTGTGGCCACCTGCGCCGCAGCCATGTGAGGGGGGGAACACCTAAGCACGGAGTCGACGGCACCAAAGGTGGTGCCATGTGACTAGGGATGCCCAACCACCCTGCCTGACCTCCCAAAAAACCCGAAGGCCTCTGAGTGACCAGACCAGGCAGCTGGACCAACCTCCAAGCCCATTGCTCCATAAGAGCAGCTCACTGATGAAACTGCTCATCTGAAGATTTACCAGAGGGCAGGGTAGAGCTTTGAAGTCAAAGACGTTGACTACCAGAAACAGAAGCTGGTGACCCCGAAGGAGGAGACCGGCAACTAGCCCCAATAACTGACCGTCTACACGCAGACATATCAGAGGGCGACCTCGAGTGATGCCTTCTCTTTTTTGACCTGTGGGCCGAAGAAGAGCTCGAGGCTGAATGTTGCCGAGAATGTGACCTTTTACTTTTATGCTTCCGAGGGGACCAACCACCCCCTTGGGCATTGGACTGTCCGTAGTCAGACACCCCCTCCAGAGAAGGCGGCGGGCAGGACCCAGCCCGACTGATTGAACAGCTTTCATACGAAGTTTCCCTACCGTCAACTGACCTGCTCATGGTTGACTCCATCAATGTAGGCTGAGACTTCTTTGCTAAATAAGAATATGTAAACTAAGCGATGCTTTATTCGAGATATTACTACAAAACAATAAAACTGAAAAACTATGCTGCTAGTTTGAAGTTTGACTCCCAGGGCGGGCGAGCGACGTCGTCACTGAAGTGAACTCGACAGTGGGAAAAAAGGAACTGAGGCGGTTGGAGGGTCGATGCAGAGACAGTCATTACTGCACGAGCAGAGGCTCGCAGTGCCATTCCTCGTGGCTCCATCTCTGGCACCGACCCTCTAGCAAAAATGTTTGCTCCCGCTGGGTCCTGGTGCCTCCAGAGCAGATCCCATTAGGGTGAATGAGTGGTGGAGCCTTATGTCCAGGAAGATCAGGCTTCAGAGTCTTGCATGACCAAAGCAGGTAGCATCATGAAAAGCATGCAGCGTCCAGGTAGAGGAGCACTGAGGTGAGCATCATAAAACATGACCAATAAGTTTAGGATAGAACTGGAAGTGGGAAGCACTTGAGGCCAGCAAATGATACATAGGTGAATGGAATAATTGTATCCAGGCTTTGACGCAGGTGAGGCAGGATGAAAATAGAAGTAGTACATCTTCCAGGTTTCTAATAAGGAGGGCTTATATAACATGTGGAATGGCAGAAGGCTTACAATGAGACTATTTACTGACGAATCCAGTTCCGGTAAAGTACAATAGGAGTAGAATATATACTTAGGTCATGATACAGAAGGCAACGACTGTAGAGCTGAGCTGGAATCTTGGCAGGCTTTAAGGTAGTAAATCTGAAGCTCTGGTGCAAGGTTAGGAAGCATTCAAGAAGTATAACCGGGTGAGCCCAATAGGGAAGCATATGCAACTGGACTATGTAAGTTAGGAAATGAGGTAGTAAGTAGCAAGTAAATGCACCAAGTTGGTCCACTAATAAATAATAGAACGTGGCAACTAGTCCCTCAGTGAGATGCGCAGCTTATCCGTCAGCTGGAGAGATAAGTAGAGGGTGGCTAGCTCCAGATAACGTGAAAGCATAGCCAGACCTACGGAGGACTACTGGTAGTAATAGAATGTGGCAGCTAGTCCCCTCAGTGAGATGCACAGCTTATCCGTCAGCTGGTAAGGTAAGTAGAGAGGCAACTAGCTCCAGGTAATGTAAAGGTGCAGCCAGACCTTTGCAGGTCTGCTGGTAAGCAAATAGAGTGGCAAGGTAATGAGTAGTAGAATTGGCAGCAAGTTCCATGGGTAGGATGCACAGTTAGACCACCGTAGGCCAGCAGGTATAGAAAGTAGAGTGGCTGCTAGCTCCATGTCATCATGTAAGTGCAGCCAGACCCTTATAGTCTGCTGGTAAGTCAATAGAGTGGCAGTTAGCCCTCGTAGGCTAGTGTGCGCAGTTGGTCCCCACATAGGTTGACTGATTAGTATGAATGACTTTGAAAGTACAGAACATATCCAGGGTGATTACTATAGGAAATAGTGAGATCCACAGGCAAGCATATGCAATCCAGTTAGAGTAGAGTTAGATTGAGTAATTTTAGCAGATGAGGAAATCTTCCGAGGAGGTGAAGAGCTTGAAGAATAGCTGAAGTCCAGTGGAATAATATGATCTTGAAATCTATGCCAAGTAAGGTAGACGCTAGGTAGGAGTTAGGAGTATATGAACCTCCAGCCCAGACTGGGCTTAGTAAGCCGAAAGATGTACGAATAGCGGTGAGCCCAACAGTTAAGTATCTGTGGATGGACCACATAAGTTACGATGAGGTAGTAAGTAGCAAGTAACTGGACCAGGTTGGTCAATTGATAAGTAACAGAACATGGCAGCTAGTCCCTCAGTTGAGATGCGCAGCTTAACCGACAGCTGGTGAGGTATGGTAGAGAGGCTGCTATCTCTGGTTGACAGGAAGCGCAGCCAGACCTTTGTAGGTCTGCTGGTAAGTAAGAAACGTGACAAGTTAGCCTCCGTAGGCTGGTGCTCAGTTGATCCCCATATATAGACAGGCTGAAGAGTAAGAGCAAGTTGTTGATACAGCGGTCATACCCATAAACGCCAGCATTAGCAGTGGAACCCACGTAGGTCACCAGGAATTAACATAAACGAATCGTGAGGGTATAGACTGAATCCAGGGTGACTACCATGAGAAACGGTCAGGTCCACAGGCAAGCGAAATGCAATCACTCAGGTCGAGTTGTACTGGTCAAGCAATTCTAGCAGATGAGTAATTTCCAATGAGGAGAGGAGCTTGAATGAATAACTGAAGTCTAGGAGGAGAATATGGTCTTGAAGTCCAGGCCTGGCTGGGTTAGAAGTCAGGTAGGAGGTAAAGGTATACGAACCTCCAGACCCACAACGGGCGTGGCAGGCTGAGATGTATGAGCCTCCAGGCTGGATGCGGCACATGCAGGCATAGTGTATGGATGGCCGAACCTCCAGGCTCTGAAGGTGAAGCAGGTACAAGATAAAGTATATGAACCTCCAGGCCCCAACTGGGTGTGGTAGTCCAACAGAATTTATAAACCTCCGGGCCCAATGATGGGTGAGGCAGGTATAGGATGAATAATGCAAACAATAGATAACGAGTAGTAAGCAAGGGGACCTGCACGTAAGTTGGTAGTAGTAGCAGTATTAGTGGTAGATAAGGCTGTATGAAATGCAGAAGTAGTAGACAAGGAGAAAATTGAGTAAACTGTACATAGTACCTTGAGGACCATTGAGGGAATGGAAATATGTAGGTAACAAGGCACCTCCTGTAAGCATGCAAAGTGAAGCAGCGTAGCAAGTTGTATCGAGGGAAATGTGTGTCACTGTCCAGAATAGTAATTTGGATGGAGTTCACATAAGAGGGTATCCTTTTAAGGTAAAGTCAGTGAGGATGCTGCAATATCCAAACTCAGGAGTATGCCTGTGTATGAGAATCTGTGGTGACATATCTAACGTAATGAATTTCGATAAAAGAGTGACATAGCATAAAAGGAACAAGGCAGCCTACTAAGTGAGCCTGACACATGTGTCAGTGCAGCACTGAACTAGGGACCTCTTTTTCCGTTGACCTGCTGTGATGTTGACTAGACAGGGACATCAAAGGGATGCCGGAAGAGAGCCTGCAAGGTGGCTAGAAGGCAAGTACCCACGGACAGCCGGTTACATAGGCTTGCTGAGCATTGAATTATTCTGTTCAGAAAGTTTGGTCTATGGCGAAGGAAGCGGACAAACCACCAGGATGTGGCTTAGGGGTAAACATGTAGCAAACACAGAAGGTAACAGTAAAGGTAACCCGAGATCGTAGAGCCATGGAAGGTAGCGGTGTGCTGGGTCCACATCCTGGAAGTCTTATCAGCAGGAATTGTGGAGAAGCAAATTTTAAAGTTGTATAAGCATACCTCTCAAGTGTCCCACATTACAAGGGACATCCCTTGTTTGCCTCTTAAAATTGCTTTGTCCCTCATGGAAAAGGTGCTGTAATTGCATACTTTAAAGCAGAAACTCTAATATTCTAAAATACTAAATCCAAAATAAACTTTGTACAATTAAACACTGTGGTTTTCATAGTGTTCTGGGCTTGTATCTCCATGTTTACGGATGTGTCCCTCATTCTGGGGTCTGTGTCCCTCATAGTATCTCATTTTTGAGTGTCCAAAAATGCCCATGTCCCTCATTTCAGTGACAAAGGTTTGAGAAGTATGTGTATAACTCAGGACAAGTAAAGAAACACTAGAAGACGTGGACTATCATAGCACCGAATAATAGATGTCCGATATAAATCCACATGCAGATGCTGCTGAGTAGAGCCTATGGATGGCTGTAAAGTAATAAATGTCACAGACTGTAGAAAGCAGTAGGTGAAGCTTATGAGCAGTGTAAGGGGGCTCCTGCAGGAGCGCGTAGGCCGTACAGCGTAAAGTGTAATTGCAAGGTGAACTGAAACAGCACAGAGAATGGCAGGCAACTGCAAAAGTAGGATAAGTAAATTACTTCTTGGCTGTGAGTGAACAGTCCGATCTGACAGCCAGTCAAGTAGGAAGCAGCTGTAGGTTAGGTGGCGGAGGTTCCATTTCTGAGGAGCAGGTAGTTGGTGTGGTGGCGGGCTTATGAAAACCCTAGTGTGGTGGTGGAACACAGAGAAATGCAATCCAGGACAACAAATGAGCAAAAGTGGCGATGGACTGGGCATGGAGCTGGGCTGCTCGAAGGGGAGAGACAGCAATGCAAGGGCAGGAACACAGGAGAAAACAGAGGCAGGTAAGCACTAACAGGCAGCAGGAAGAAAGGAGCTAGAACCCCCCCAAAAAAATAAAAGAAACAACAAGGACAGGGAGAACAAACGGAGAGGGGGGGGCCAGGAAAATAAATGAAACAAACGGCGGGGGGGGGGAGAGCAGAAACAAGCAAAGGGAGCAGCTATGGACCAGCGACAGCACAACAGTGAGTACATCTCACTCTAAGCAGAGCAGTGGGTTTCTTCTGCTTAAGTAGGATATGGGGAGGAGCTCTTCCCCCATATAACAACAGGCACAGCCTTTCAATTCTACAAAATCAGGCTCTTCCTACTACTCCTCCTCAGCAGCTTCAACCATAGGGAGATGGAGGGTTTCAACCACCCTCTTGTAAAACAAGAAGTGTGAGGGGGACTCAGAAAGCCTGGGAGGGGAGACATTGGAGGGCCTGTTTGAGGAGATGTCCAGTTCAATGGGTACATCCAGACCCTCAAGGTCGTCACCTTCGTCCTCATCATTGGGATAGTCTTCATCTCCCTCCCACTCCTCATAGAAAGCATCTGGATCGTAATCCGATGGAGAGGGATCTGACCAAACCAACCGTCTAACCAGCAGTACTGGTTCGGACGGAACAGGGCAAAACGATTTAACTATGTTAATCGCTTTGGCAATCTCGTCCGCGGTTGGATTATGCAGTGCTGGATCCAAACTGGCAGACTTACACCTTCTTTTTGACTGAACTGACCCCTCAGAGTCAGACCTCCTTTTGCCCGAGGAGGTATCACCTAGGTCAGCAGGTACCTCCTCAGGTTCGGCCATAACTGAACCAGGCTGGCCATCTGGATCTATAGACTTCTCAGTCTACTCAACCTTTTTTCTAGAGTGGCTTTACAGAAGTTTTTACAAATCTGGCAGTCTGATTTGAGGTGGTCAAACCCCAGACAATAAACACAGATGACGTGGGGCTCGGCCTTGGCAAAGGCCTCCCCATACTCAGTACAGTGTGGAAACCCAGTGGGACCTGTTTTTTTCTTGGGTTTCTTGGGTTTCTCAGACATGGCCTACCTAACCAATTACCCTTAAAAGCTTTTTGCCAGTAATAACCAAACGATCGGTTACAAACCGTGTCACGGGTTCTGAAAAAGAACCAGAAAAAGTCTGGTTCTTTTGAAACCGATCGGCACCGGAACACCAAACTAATCCCAGAAAAATACAAAAAAAGTAAAACAATCAAAAAGGTCGGATCCTAACCGGACCAACCAATGAAGAACTGAAACAAAAAACAATTTCCACAAATTCTAAATAAACACAAGTCACCACCTATCTACCACAGTACCTGTACTGTAGACAGTGGCTGAAAATCTGAAAAAATAATAAACAGTTCAGTTTAAACCGAAGACTTTTTTAAACTTTACCGAACCGAGCAGAGGAATCTCCGGAACAACTTCATTGTTAGGCAGAGTAAAGAATCTGACGGTTACACTGGTAAGTGCCAGAGACAGAGGTTTGAAAACAGAGCTCGGGGCTCAACATTCTATGCTGCTGCATAGAGGTAACTCTTTCCTCTCCGGGGCAGTTCAAGTGCTGGGGCTAACTGCATATTGTCAGAATACAGCAAGACTTCATGTTGTTTGAAACGGTAAGGACTGCAACCCCAGTTGTAGCCTGCGGGGCTGTGAAGGGAGCGTCATCGTCCCTGTGCTGCTCTTTGTCCTTCTTTCGATGATGCCCTTCAGGAGAGTCGGACATCTGTTCGAGTATCTTCAAATCCTTCTCCATGGAGGCCATCTTTTGTTTCAAAATATAGGCTTCCAGGGCCTGCTGCCTTCTTTTTTGGGTAGCAGAGTTGAATTTACGGCAGCGATCATACTCTTCCATGTGGTGGTCCATGCCTAGGCAAGAGAGGCCCAGGGAATGGCCGTCTTTGTGCAGTAGTCGGGACACGCAAGAATCGCACTTGTTTTAATGCAACTCAGAAGGCATAGGGGATGACATGCATAGCCGATGTTGGAGACCGAAATGAAGACATTAAAGATTTTGGAAAAAAAACGAGTAATACTCATCCAATTCGTGATTCTAGCAGTACTGATCTTCCACGAGGCAACAGAGTTGGAGCCGATGGGAACGAACTGGAGGGCGGGCGTGGAACTGCCCCCTTTCATCTGACGCATGCTGACGTCGGTCATCTGATGCCCGGGAGTGGTCCCCACTAGGGACTGCTAGCTAGAAGATTTTCCCTGACACCTGCTGGCTTAGTCCTATCGGTTAGTACCTATTGCAAGAGCTTTCCTGAAGTAAGATCTGGATTTAATTTTCCACAATGACAGGGTGTCCATGAGGACTAATCCTAAGTTCCTGTACAAGGTGGTGTTGAAGTTTATTCTTAATCAAGACATCAAACTTCCAGTCTACTATCCAGAATATTCCAATCGGGAGAGGCCGTTCTTCAAACTCTGGATGTACACTGTTTACTCAGGTTTTACATTGGTCACTGTGACACGGTGGAACAGGACCCTGTCCCAGCTGTTATGCAGAAAGTGTTTAAATGCAAGGATATGTTCATTCCTTTCCTGGCTCTTGTCTGTCAGGTTGCGCAACCAAATTTTCCTGTGAAACCTAGGATTTGATCATCCCGATAGTCTCACAGTTTCTTTGCCTCTCACTGTCTCTCAGTCTTCCCTTGCTGTCTTTTTCTCCCTTGCATAGCTGCTGATATAAAAATATATGCAGATCATTATGTGGAAATGTAACTAATATTGGGATCCATTTGTTTAGAAAATATATATTGTTACTGTTGAAATGTATATAACTATATTTTGAGATAATTGCAAAAAGTTATTGGGAACTCGAGGTTACCAGAGTACAAATTTTTAAGCCTTTTGCAGAAGAGCTGTGGAAAAGGAAGCCTCAGCTCAGGCACACTGTGTTCCTACCAGCTCCTACCTGAAACATACAAGAACACTTTGGAAGGAACAGGATGCTTGTTAAGAATGGGGGTAGGAAGGACTAAGAGATCTGTGCTGTAATTGCTTGAGAGAGAAAAGGGACACAGATTGAAGGGAAAACTCTGATGGATGTTCTCCATTTTATTTTGCCTTTGTAAATAGTTATACTGAACAAGTTTAATTTTTTATGTTACTGCTAGTGTAAATATTTTTGGTGAATTCTACAACTGCTCCTGGTTTTCCTATGCTTCCTGACCTGTGCCTCCATGACAGATGATGTCAGTCTAAGTTGTATTTACACCATGCATACTCTGAGCCAGGAGTTTTGTATGTGGGTACTGAACCTAGTACCAGGGAAGCACACAGAAAGGTATGGCTTCTGCAGCAGCATGTCCAGGAGTGGTTACCAGTAGAATGGCAGCCAAACTAGCAGAGACAGAAGTCCAAGCTGAGATGGTACAACCAGCACAAGTTATGGAAAAAGAACAGGCAGTGAGAGAACCTGAAAGCCTGATGGACTTTTTTCAAATGGCGGGCTATACAACAGAAAGAGATCGAGAAACAGACAGAAAAAGAGATTCAACCTTTAGAAGCACAGAGCAGAGAAGAGATGTAGTAACGAGAGCAGTGATGGCTGGATCCCTTGCAAAATGCAAGCCATAAAAGGCAGAGGATCCGGCACACATCCAGACGAGTAGCAAAATGCAAGCAACTTAAAAGCCATTAAACTTACAAAGTTCAGTCCTTGGATGATATCGAAGCATACCGGACAACTTTTGAAAGAGCTGCCACAGCCTGCCAATAGCCAAAGCAACAACAGATAATCAGACTGGTACCCTGCCTGATAGGGAAAGCCCAATTTGCCTAAAACAATATGGACACTGCACAGTCAGAAAACTATGACCTGGTGAAAATCGATATCCTGAAAAGATATGACATCTCTGAAGAGACCTACAGGCACAGATTTTGATCTCTGAGGTACAACTCGGTCGACAATCCTCAAGAAGCCTTCACCCGACTCAAGAACTCCTGATAAAATGGCTCCAACCAGAAAGCAAGACAGTCCCACAGATCATCGACACATTTGCCATGGAGCAGTTCATCAACATCCTGCCTACAGATGTGCAGTTTGGGTAAAGAAACACTAACCAGAGAGTGGGGAAAAGGCTGCTTCTGTGGCCGAGGACTACCAAATAGCCAAACAGATGCTACAGCAGTGAGGAAACAGCCGGTAAGGCACTCTTTTTCTCATTTAAACTCCAAGCCTGATAAGAACTTTGGTGGGGGTAACAAATCTGTGCCCAAAGACATTATTTGCTATAACTGTAATAAGCCAGGACATATTGCAAGAAACTGTCATAAGGAGAGTGGCACTGGGGCAGATTTGTCCTTGGCAAATTGGGGCAAGTACTTATCAGATGTGAAGGCAGGGGATAAGACTATAAAGGGACTCACTGATTCTGGAAGCAGACAGACCCTAGTACATGTTGAAGTGCTTGGAAACACTATGAAAAAGGACCAGGTACTGGTGTCATCTGCATCCAGGGGGACACTCAATACTATCCCGACACTCAAGTGACTCTGACCATTAATGGTGTGTTGCACCACATGACAGAGGGGGTAGTACCTAAGTTACCTATATCAGTGATTATTGGAAATTACTTTCCAGGATTTACTGAGTTAATCAAGGGGGGAGTAAATTCTGATGTTTCAGCAACTGTGGTGACAAAAGCTTAGGCAAAGAAAATCTCAGATGGTGGGGACACTTTTCCTTTCAGTGATTTTGATTCAGACTTGTTTGAGCACAGCTCCAAGATCCAGAAATCCAGGAAAGAAAGTCGATGCCTGAAGAAACTGTGGCAACAAATGACTGATCAACATAAGGGGTTAACATATGAAAATCCTGAAACTAAATTGATAACTGATTGTGATTTTCTTTCAGAACAACCTAACAATGTTTCTCTCTAGGATTATTTTAAGCAGCTGGGGATAAAGCCAAAACAGGGTGGACCAATGTTTAAAAAATGTAATGGGTTACTGAGCAGCGCTTGGATTAAACCTCAGATACAGGAACATACCGAACACATGTTTATACCACAGAAGTATAGAACAGAGTTGTTACAGATAGCACGTTAGTCCTATGGCTGGTCACTCAGTGGGATCACACCCTTGCCAGACTGCTGTATAGATTTTACTGGCTCGGAATTCATTAAAATGTTACTATCTATTGCAAGTCTTGTGCTGAGTGTCAGGAAGTAGCTCCAATCATTAGAAAAGACAAGGTACCCCGATGTCCCTACCCTTGATAGATGTGCATTTTGAGAGAATTGCAATGGAGGGGGTTGGTCCTTTAGACAAAAGTAAAAATGGTAACAGATTTATTATCCTGGTAGTATGCGACTATATTACTCAATACCCAGCAGTAGTTCCAATGCATACTGTCACAGTTTCAAAAGTGGCAGCAGAGCTTGCAAAGGTTTTCAGCAGAGTGGGCATACCAAAAGAAATTATTACTCATCAGGGTAATAATTTTGGTACTGCATTACCTAAAGAGCTGTACAGACTACTAGGTATCACTGCCATATGAACCTCCGCCTAGCACCCTCAGACAGACGGTCTTGTAGAGTGTTTTAACCAAATCCTAAAATGCATGTTAAAGGGGTTTGTAAAAGGGGGTGGGAAAGATTGGAACCAATACGTGCCATACCTACTTTCTGCATACAGACAAATGCCACAGGCATCAACAGGGTTTTCACCATTTGAAATTCTGTATGGTAAGCAGCCAAGAGGGACACTGGATGTGATTAAAGAAATGTGGGAAGATAACCTCACTCAGAAACAATCTATAACTTCTTATATTTATGTCCTAAGAAAGAAGCTGGCAAAATATGTTGAAATTGTCTATAGTAATCAGGAAGAGGGCCAAAACCAACAGAAGGTATATGACAATGGAGTAAAAGAAAACATTTTCGAGCCAGATGAAAATGTTTTGCTACTGTTACCCACAACAGAAAATAAGCTGTTAATGAAGTGCCAAGGGCCTTAACAAGTGTCTATACGTACTGGCACCATTAACTAGGAAATTGAGGCCCCTGACAGGAAAAATCCTACTAAGATATACTATGCCAATCTCCTCAAGTAATGGGTTAAAAAAATGCCAAAAGTGCATTGCTAGTTTTAACAGAAAGTGATGAAGATATTGAAGTAGCTTATGATAGACTGGAGCAAACTGGAAATGCTGATGCTATAAAGGCGAATGTTTCCTTCAGTTTAGAACTGCAGACATTCGTAATGTGCTAAAGACATTTAACGGTACCTTTACCATGGTACCAGGCCGAGCAAAAGGTGTCGAGCACGTAACAGTGACAAGGAATGCTCGCCCCATCAGGCAAAAGACATACAGGTTGCCAGAGCCGTTAAGAGCTGACGCGATTAAGGAAATACAAAAAATGAAAGAATTGGGTATCATAGAGGAATCGAGGAGTGCTTGGTCATCTCCAATGGTAATTGTAAACAAAAAAGAAGGGGGTGTCAGAATCTGCTTTGATGTTAGGAAACTTACGTGTCAGAATTTGACAGTTATCCTGTGCCCAGACTAGATGATTTGGTGGGCAGACTGGGGAGTGCAAAGTATATCAGTACCCTTGATCTCACCAAAAGTTACTGGCAAATACCTTTAGCTAAAGAATCCAGAGACAAAACTGCACTTGCCACCTCTATAAGATTCTGTCAGTTCACCACCGTACAACTTTGGTTGACATGGTGTGCCAGCTACATTTCAGTGGTACATGGATGTAATTTTATCAGCTCACACTGGTTATTGTACTGCGTACCTGGATGATGTCTTGGTGTACAGTTCAGGCTGGAAAAGCCACCTGGAACACCTACTAGCAGTTATCCAAGCTGCCAAAAATGCAAGTCTATTAACCTACCAAATGAGCATTGGGTGTGCAAGAAACCAGATATTTGGGCTATGTGTTGGGAAATGGAGAAGTTAAGACAGACATTTCTAAAATAGAAGCTGTAGCTAACAGCCCTGTACCTAAAACAAAGAAACATGTCAGGTCATATTTAGGGCTGGCTGGTTATTATCAGAAATTTGTTCCCAACTTTGCAGAGTTAGTTACTCCCCTCACTGAACTCACAAAGAAACGGTACCCAAATAATGAAAAATGGACCCGAGTGTGATGAAGCTTTATGGGCCATTAAGGCTGCATTATGTTCAGCTCCTGCTTTAAGAAGCCCAGACTTTGAGAAACCATTTTTGTTACAAACAGATGCATCAGAGGTAGGTCTAAGTGCAGTCCCACGTCAAAATGTAGATGGGATTGAATAACCCATTCTATACATAAGTAGGAAGTTGCATGATAGAGAGAAAGGTATTCCACCATTGAAAATGAATGCTTAGCAGCAAAGTGGGCAATGGAGTCCCTTAAAGGGTACCTAAACAAGCAGTTTTTTAAAACTACAAACTCCAGAATCTGTCTTCATAGCAAGTTAAAGTAAAGACCGCTGTTTACATTTATGCTAAAACAGCATTTATGTAAATAACATAAATGCAGTTTCATAGCTTTTGAAAAATGCAAACATCAGCCTTTCACTTTCAAAAAACAGCCTTGGTTTCTCCCTAAGATGTCTGCCAAGTGTGTTAAGTGAGGAGTCATGATGACATCATAGGAGCCAGAAACAGAGATCCACATATATTTCTATAGTGCTAACTATTCCTTCTTTCCCTCTTTATTTTGAATTGTTGTACCAGAATGATCAACACCATGTATTAACTTGTGGATTATTTTGATCATTACAAATGTTAAGCTATGATTTTGTTCATTTTGTTTACTTTAACTTACAGAAAATGTTTTGCAATCCAGCTGACTTTTTCTTTGGCAAACTGCATTACAGTACAACACTTCAAATACCTGATGATCTAGTGGTTATATAATGCACCAAATTTTATTTTTGTTAACCAGGAGAGACACACTAAGCTGAAAGCTTATTTACAGGTGTGTCCTGGGAGCACAAGGAAGTTTAGTGACTTGCTCAGGGTCACACAACAAAGTACCAGTCTTGTTCAGTTCCAAAGCTCATGCTTTCTTGTTAATCCACAAATAAGGCTTTGTTTTTCCATGTGAACCCCCTGCACCTATCCTGCCTTCTGTTGAACACCCTACCATCTATACCCTGTCCTTAGTAATGCCTGGGGCTGCATATTAGCTTGTGGTCTCATGAAGAGAATTATCAAACCTCAGATTGTAATCTTGTACCTCAGAGAGTTGTGCACACTTATACTGATACGCATCATCAGCTGGCACTGTTAAAAATGCCTCCCAAATCACTCTCCAGTCCACATTTTCAATGTTTGACTTCTGTTTCCACAGTAAACATTGAGTGGATCACCACCCTTCTGCACAGTGAAGGTAGTATGTACAGTTCCCTGTTCTGTTTTTTTCCCACCTCATTAACCAACAACTAGGTCTTCCTGGAGGGCCAAGCAATAAGCATCATGACCCACCAGAAAAACTGCTGTTCATACCCTCATAAGGGCTGCACTTAAAATGGATAACAAATATTATTAGCAGGAGAAACATATTCATACCGTGAGCGAATCCACCTGACTGCCAATGTCAGTCTACTCCTTTACTGGTGATCTGCAGAACCTCGAAGGGCAGTTCCCAGCAATTCTTCTCCAGAACTTTTCTGTGCTCTTCTCCACAATGCGAGTTGGCTGGCTACCACCCTTACAAATCTTGAATGAGCTATACCCAACTCCCTCAATACTGTCCTAACAAACGTCAACATCCCCCCCCCCACACAAGGATAATCTCCCTACACTGAATTCAAGTAACAGTTTAGGTGCAGCACTGCCACTCTGAGTATTTGTCATCACTGGCTACTCTCATCCACAGTCAGGTAGTGATCATGATGCTGGCAGCCCCGCATTTCAGATCTCACAGTGATCTGCTCAGCGTCCTCATTCATGTCTTCAGTTAACCTGAATATAGCTGTACCCTACTGGAATGGTCTCTTCAGCACCTCTCTGGTATTCATTCTTCTCACCTACTTCCCACACCAAAAAATACAGATTACTCACCTGTAACAGAAGTTCTGGGAATGGTATATGTTGTTCATCCACACTTTCTGGTAGGTATCCTTGCCGCTTTAAATCTTGCCGGAAGGTCTTCAAGCTGGCTCCTTCCACCCACCTGGGTGATAAAACTCTCGGCTCCACCCCCATGATGCCAGATCTGGTCATTGAAGCTCAGGTTGTGCATCAAAGTCGAGAGTCGAGAGTCAGGATGAACAACATATACCATTCCTAGAACTCCTGTTACAGGTGAATAACCTGTATTTCTAGGGACATGGATATGTTGTTCATCCACACTTTCTGGCAGACTCCTAGCAGTTCTCTGGGAGGAGGGAGGCAACGCACACACCCCCTACTTAGGAAATAGAGACTGGAGAACCGAGGCCCCAAAACCAGCATCCCGGCGTGACTCAAGGTCGATGTGGTAGTGGGTTATAAAGGTATGTGCCGACTTCCAGGTAGCAGCCCTGCAGATAACCTGGATAGGGACATCCATGGAAGCAGCTACCATTGCAGCAGTATGGTGGTTAGAATGAGCTCTTATCCCTCTGG
This sequence comes from Neoceratodus forsteri, assembly GCA_016271365.2. Lineage (NCBI taxonomy): Eukaryota > Metazoa > Chordata > Ceratodontiformes > Ceratodontidae > Neoceratodus > Neoceratodus forsteri. The sequence goes on along the minus strand of CM057450.1, from coordinate 647,748,072 downwards.
GAGGCTCCATGCCCGCCAACCTGTAGCAGAGATCTATGCAGGAGGTGACCCACCTGCTTATCATCCACTTGGCTGCAGGTCTGCCAGGTGCGGCTCAGTGTAGGTGACAAACAGCTGGTGAACCTCTCCTCATCCTTCAGCCGTGCGCCCTTATAGTAAGTGAGCGCCTCTTGGGTCCAGAGTATGGAGCCTATATTCGGCCTCCGAGGTGTGATTGGGGTAGAACACCGGCAGAGTCAACACCTGGTTAAGGTGAAACTCCGACACCACCTTCGGAAGGAATTTCGGGTGTGGGCACAGGACAACCTTGTCCCTGTGGAAGACCAGGTAAGGAGACTCTATGGAAAGCGCCTGGAGCTCTCCCATCCTTCTGGCTGATGTGATAGCCACCAAGAAGGCGGTCTTCCACGATAGGTGAGAGATATCACACCCATGCATTGGTTCAAATGGCTTGCCCATGAGCTTTGCCAATACCAGCAGTAGATCCCACAGAGGAGGAGGTTCACGCACTGGAGGGGATATGTGATCCAGGCCTTTGAAAAAGCACCCGACCACCTTCTCCTGCACCGCTGACTGCTTTCTGGCCCGCGCCCGGTAAGCAGAGATGGCTGCCAGGTGCACCTTAGGGTCGTTGACCTAAGCCCTGCTTAGAAAGGGACTCATAGGTAGTCCAAGATGCTTGCTGCTAAGGAACAGGAGGAAGGGTCCAGGCCCTTGCTTCTGACAACTAAATGGAGAATCTTCCATTTGAAGGCATAGTATTTTCTGGTCGACTCTTACGGGACTTCAACTACATTGAGGACCCCATCGGAAAGACCCAAGGCCTGGAACTCTAGCTGCTCAGGAACCAGGCTGTCAGGTGCAGGGATTGAAGGTCCGATGGAACACCTTCCCTGATTGACTGATAACAGGTCCGGCGAAGCTGAAGCTGCCTCGGAGCCTGGAGCTGAGGCTGAGGAGATCTGGATACCATCGTTGACGGGCCAGTTTGGGGCTACCAGAATCACTCTGCGCCTTGTCCCTCCTCACCTTGAGGAGCACCTGTGTATCAAGGAAAATGGGGGAAAGGTGTAGAAGAGGCCCGGGGTCCATGGCCTCGAGAAGGCATCCCCTGCAGCGTAATCCTGCTGGGGGGGCAGGCATGAAACAGCCTTGCTTCGCATTCTCCTTGGAGGCAAACAGGTCCACCTGAGGTGTGCCCTGGTGGGAGAACAGATCTTGTACTACCTCCGGCAGGAGAGACCACTCGTGGGACACAGCCCCTATCCGGCTTAGGGCATCGGCCAGAGTGTTGGAGGCTCCTGCCACATGGATGGCTAGGAGATCCACCTCCAGGCTGCGCACGAGTGACCAAATGCAGAGATCTTCCTTGCACAGAGGCATGGAGCGCGTCCCGCCCTGGCATTTTAGGTAGTACATGGTCGTGGTATTGTCCGTCTGGACCTGAACCACTTGACCCCATAGAAACGGAGCAAAAGTGGTGAGGGCTAGACAAACTGCCCGAAGCTCCAGCAGGTTGATATGGCATCGGGACTCCCGAGGGGACCAGAGGCCGTGCGCTCTGTGCTCCCCCAGATGGGCACTCCAACCCATCAGAGAGGCATCGGTCAATAGAGAGACTGTCAGCTCAGGGCGGACAAATGGGATGCCCTTCTGAAAATGGACTGGAATGGTCCACCACTGGAGAGTGTTTCACATCCCCTGGGTCACCATCACTAGCTGGTCCAATGGATCACAGCGCTGTGACCTCTGGCTGGCCAATCCCCACTGAAGGGGACACATGTGCCACTGGGCCCAATGGACCACGCTGGTACAGGCTGCCATGAGACCCAGGAGGCGCAGGAAGTCCCGGGCAGGGCACGATTGCCCAACCAGAAATGATTGGGCAAAGGAGGAAAGAACCTCGGCTCTGTCCGCCAGGAGTTGTGCTCTGGCTCAAAGAGAGTCAAGCACTGCCCCGATGAAATGTATCACCTGCTTCAGCCTGAGTTCTGACTTGGCCTTGTTGATGAGAAGGCTGATCTGAGAGCAAACCTTGAGGGCCAGATCTCTGGACTGCTCCACCTCCGGTCTGGAGGGGGCTGCTATCAGCCAATCATCCAGGTAAGGGTACACCTGGACCCCTCGGTGCCGCAGGAATGCTGTCACCACTGCCATGCATTTGGTGAAGACCCTGGGAGCAAGAGAAAGGCCGAAGGGCATGGCTCGGAACTCGTAAAGGGATCCCTCCGCTCGAAAGCGAAGGAATCTCTGGTGAGACGGATGGATAGGGACGTGAAAGAATGCATCCTGTAGGGCCAGAGAACAGAACCACATGCCTCATTCCAGGGATGGTATTATCTGAGCCAGAGTGACCATCCTGAAGGTCTGAGACCTTAGGAACCTGTTCAGGTCATGCAGGTCAAGAATGGGGCACCAGCCCCCCATCCGTTTTGGGACCAGGAAGTACCTGGACACAAACCCCGTGTCTGAGGGAGGGTCCGCTGCCTCTCTGATCACCTCTTTCTCGAGGAGCAGAGCAATGTCGGCTCGGCAAGCTGACAACGAGGCTGTGGACTCCGAGGCCCCACAGGGGGCGACGGCTCGGAAGGGCGGGGCCTGCTCGAACTCCAGATGCAGGCCCTTTCCTACCACTTCCAGCACCCACCGGTCTGTGATGATAGCGGACCAGGCAGAAAGGAAGTGGTGGAGCCGTCCCCCCATGGAGGGAGCCCAGGGTGGAGTGACGAGGTCAACCCGTCACTGGGCAGGCTTGGAGGAGGGACCAGCCGAGGGACCTCCTGGGCCTTTGCCTCCCTGCTTCCTGGAAGAGGAAGCCACAGGCTTGGCTTTGGGATGCCAAGTGCGAGCCTGCTGGCCCTGATGCTGCTGGGCCAGACGTGCCATGGGCGCAGACAGACGAAAGGGCTTGGGTTGCGGTCTGCAGCCCTTGTCCCTCTGGGCGGAGGAGACCGAGTCCAGGATGGCATTGGACTTTTCGATCCTCTGGAGGTGACCTTCCACTCCAGAGCCGAAGAGGTCGGTCCCTAAGAAGGGGACATCCGCCAACTTGTGTCGGGTATCAGCTGTGAAGATGGATATCCTCAGCCATGCCCAACAGTGCATGGCCACCGCAGCGCAACTGACCTGGCACATGAGTCGCCGATGTCCAGAGCAGTCTGAAGTTGCTGCTTGGCCACTGCCCTGCCCTGGTCCCACACCTGCTTGACCGTGGTCTGCAGGTCAGCCGGGAGATGAGGGACTACCTCATCCAGAGAGCCCAACAGGGTGTGAGAGAAGTGTGCCATCAGCACGGCTGAGCTGGCCTGACGAAGGCCAAGGGAGGATGCAGCGTAGACTTTGCGCCCAGCGTAGTCCAACTTCTTGGACTCCTTGTCGGGGGGCTTGTCCACATCCCTGGCACTTCCGGCACACCAGAAGATGCTGTCGGTAACCAACCCCTTGGCTGAGGGGTGTTCCGAAAAACCAGACAAGGAACTGGTAGGGACTGCGTACTTCCTCGCCATCCTGGCCAAAGGTGCAGGGCAGGAAGCAGAATGCTGCCAGAGCTTCAAGGCCAGACCGACAATGGCCTCGGCCACCAGAAAGGCCTCCTTGGGTGAATCCCCCCGGTCCAATATCTCCATTAGGGGATACTTGGTCCGCTTGGATACGGGCTCGAGAAGCATCCCGGTGGACTCCGAGATGAGTCTAAGCAAACCCATGAAGGACGATGGGCTATCATCCAGCGACTGAACTCCAGAGGACTCCAGGTCGACCTGCCTGGAGAACAGGGAGGAATCATCGTCAGACTTGGATGAGTCCACAAAGAGCTGCCTTGGGCCTGAGCCACCCTCCACCTGCCGAGGGCGGTCGGGAGTGAGGATGACAGACAGCCTATGGGGCAGGCCCTGGCCCAACTGAGAATTCTTGGTCGGGGCCCCAAATTTCGGCTGTGGAGGCGGAGGTTCCACCAGAATCGGTGGGGCAGCCGGTTTCGGTCGAGCAACAGGCCCGGGGGCAGGCACCTTGGCTAGGGCGAGGGGTTGCTTTGGCCACTCCAGTGACAGCCACTTGATGGCCGGGGAAGGCGACAACATCGGCTTGCTCCCGGACAGAAGGAGCTGTTGCCACATGAGGTCCTCGTAGCGCCGACACAACTTGTGTCGAAGCCTCTCCTCATCCGAGGAGGAAGACAAGGATGAGCGGCGACGCCGTTTACTACGGTACCGAGACCAAGACTGCCTATGTCGGTGGGATCGGCTGGACCGTGAAGATGTCTGAGCCCGAGACCGAGAACCTCAGTGTTTCCAAGGAGGGTTCTGGGGCAGGGCAGGGAGGACCCGCTCTCCCCTTGGCTCGGCAGTTTTGACCGTGGACTCCGGAACCGGAGGCACAGGCAAGTCCATGGTCACCTCGATCTCCGCCGGGGGAACTGGAGAGTGAGGGTTGTCGGCTTCACCAGTCGACAACCCATCCGACGGGTCGAGAAAAATCTCGACTGCATCGACGGGTGTCCGGCCAACTGACCTGACGGGGACACCATGAGGCCAGTGGCCGAAGGATCGACCAAAGTCGAGGGTCAACTACCCAGGGAGGGGGACCTCTCCCGCTCCCAAGAGCGTCGACAGAGGGACTTACCTTTAGAGTCCTTCTTCTTGGACCGAGAGGAAAGTCCTGATGGCCCCTCTCCCTTGGTGGAAAGGGACTGACAGAGCTCCTTAAAAGAAGCTGAATAGGAGGATCCCAAGGAGAGTGGGATAAAGGCTGCGGCCGAAGGAAGACGAAGATGCGGCCTGCGCCGCCTCCTCCTCGAGGGTGATCATCTGCTCGAGCTGTTCTGCCGAGCCAGCCGCCACGGACACCACCAAATGGGCCTCCTTAGACTTCACTGGTGGGTAACGTTTCTCAGGGCACCCAAGTTGTAAACGGGTGGTGCGGTCCTCCAGGACGTAGACCGAGAAGGAAGAGCACAGGTCGCAGGCCTGCGGGTCGTGCTCAAGGCCTAAGCAGTAGATGCACGTGAGTGCGGATCCGTCCGAGACATCTTCTGCCTGCATGGGCACCTCCGGAAACCGGGAGTCGATTTGTCCATCGCAGCCACGAGGGAAATAAGTGACCAAAGTCTTGAAAACATTAAACTTTATTTTGGGTAAACCGAAGAATTAGGAACCAGTCTTATATGCAGAGCGTTAAGGAGGGAACCTGAGCTTCCAAGCGGTAAGGAAGATCTGGTGTCATGGGGCAGAGCCGAGTGTTTTATCACCCGGGTGCTTGGGAGGAGCCAGCTTGAAGACCTTCCGGGCAAGATTTAAAGTGGCAAGGATACCTGCTAGAAAGTGTGGATGAACAACATATCCATGTCCCTAGAACTGGTGAGTTCACTACCCTTCCACATCATGAATGGGCTTAGTAGATGTGCTTAGGCAGATGAGGAGGTTGCGAGTGCAGGAGTGCCCACAGCCCTCCCCACAGCCATTGGATAGCTGAACTCGGAACCCCCCGGACCACGCCACTACAGACAAGGAGGTCACGAGGGCAGGAGTTCCCACAGCCCTCCCCACAGCCATTGGATAGCCGAACTCAGAACCCCCCCAGACCACGCCGCTACAGACAAGGAGGTCGCGAGGGCAGGAGTCCCCACAGCCCTCCCCACAGCCGTTGGATAGCCGAACTCGGAACCCCCCCAGACCATGCCGCTACAGACGAGGAGGTCGCGAGGGCAGGAGTCCCCACAGCCCTCCCCACAGCCGTTGGATAGCCGAACTCGGAACCCACCCCTTGGACCACGCCGCTACAGACGAGGGGGTCACGAAGGCAGGAGTCCCCACAGCCGTTGGATAGCCGAACTCGGAACCCCCCCGGACTAAGCCACTACAGATGAGGAGGTCGCGAGGGCAGGAGTCCCCACAGCCCTCCCCACAGCCGTTGGATAGCCAAACTCGGAACCCACCCCCCCGGACCATGCCGCTACAGACGAGGAGGTCGCGAGGGCAGGAGTCCCCATAGCCGTTGGATAGCCGGACTCAGAACCCCCCCCGGACCAAGCCGCTACAGACAAGGAGGTTGCGAGGGCAGGAGTCCCCACAGCCCTCCCCACAGCCGTTGGATAGCCAAACTCGGAACCCCCCTGGACCATGCCGCTACAGGTAGCCGGAGTTCTCTTCTTCCTGCAGTTGCTCCCAGTGCCTGAAGGAGCTTCTACCACGCCACTCGTTTCTTGCCTTTGGCGCCTTTTTTGTTTGAATCCTGATCAATTGAAATATAAGCAGCTGGCGAGTAATGAGCATTCCACAGCTCTCTGCCTCCAGTCCCTGAAACTACAGAACTTTTGAGTTTACTGCAATGGGAGTACTGTTAGACGGGAAAAGGAAAAAAAAAACAAATAGTACTGCTGAATTTCTTTTTATGCTAATTCTGAATGGTAGAACAGTAGAACTGTATTCTGTCTGAATTTGAAAAGCACTAGCAAGCATGGTTCATATCCTGTAATGTGTCGCTGCCTATTTGCAGAGCCTAGAGCCCAGGGGTAGCTGCACAGGAATTCCTTCTCTTCTAAATTGCCCCAAGCCAAATTAGCATCTGAATTAAGCACGCTCCTCCTCCATTTGCTCCCACCTGTATTTATTTCTGTCCTTCTCTTTCTTTTCTGCAGACAAGGAGGTCACGAGGGCAGGAGTCCCCACAGCCCTCCCCACAGCCGTTGGACAGCCCAACTCGGAACCCCCCCCAGACCATGCCGCTACAGGTAGCCGGAGTTCTCTTCTTCCTGCAGCTGCTCCCAGTGCCTGGAGGAGCTTCTGCCATGCCGCTTGTTTCTTGCCTTTGTTGCCTTTTTTGTTTGAATCCTGATCAATTTAAATACAAGTGGCTGGCGAGCACCGAGCGTTCCACAGCTCTCTGCCTCCAGTCCTTGAAACTACAGAACTTTTGAGTTTACTGCAATGGGAGTACTGTTAGACGGGAAAAAGAAAAAAAAACAAATAGGACTGCTGAATTTCTTTTTATGCTAATTCTGAATGGTAGAACAGTAGAACTGTATTCTGTCTGAATTTAAAAAGCACTAGCAAGCATGGTTCATATCCTGTAATGTGTCCTTCTCTTTCTTTTCTGCAGATGAGGAGGTTGCGAGGGCAGGAGTCCCCACAGCCCTCCCCACAGCCGTTGGATAGCCGAACTCAGAACCCCCCCCAGACCATGCCGCTACAGGTAGCCGGAGTTCTCTTCTTCTGGCAGCTGCTCCCAGTGCCTGGAGGAGCTCTAGCCCCGCCTGCACTACGCGCAGGCTTCCCACCGCCCCCACCACCACCCTTGGTCGGCTTCTCTTTATATAGTGGTGCCCCAGACCTCGTGAACCGATCAGCCCACTTTACCATTAGTCCCTTATACTACTCCACCACTAGCGGCCACTGCTGAGCAGTCTGTGTTTTCCCTCCTGCACACAAGGAATCCACTTGGTAATTGAAAGCAAAAAAAAATGCAGTTCCTCGCTGCTATTATTACCTTGCTCTGCATAACCTCATCCTCCCTCCCTACCTCAGTCAACCCTACCCTACCAGACCCTGTGCCACTGCCTGCCCTCTCTCTCAAACCTACACCCCACCTCTTCTGCTCCACCTAAACACTACCTAATTTGGGGCACAACTGGAACCCTAGGGCCCTAACCCCCCTTCCATGCTACAGCACCTGCCTTATATCCCCAATCCTCTTAGCCCCAAAGACAAACTTAACCCCCGCATCTCAAACTACCCGGAGGGGCACACCATTAAAGATCATGCACCAGTTAAGGAACGCCCTGGTATTCCTGCTACTCATAGCAGGGGACGTCGAACAGAACCCAGGGCCACAGGCACCCATGGCTGCCCCACCACCAGCTCAACCCACACCCCTCCCTAAAGGTCTCAAAATCGTGCACTTAAATATATGCAGCATCCTAAATAAAATTGCTGCCCTACAAACAACTGTTCTTACTCTGCACCCAGACATCGTAATCATCATAGAGTCATGGCTGAAGCCCCATCACCAGGACGAGGAATTCTCTATTCCCGATTTCTCGCTAATCCGCCAAGACAGGCAGGGGAGAAAGAAGCGTGGCGGCGTTGCCATGTCACGTCACCCAAATCTCCAGTTTCTCGTAATCACTCACCAACGCCCTCAATAAACATTGAGTCCCTCCTGATCAAAATCCCCCTGCCCCATTCTATCCCAGTAGACATAGCTGGGTCATACTACCCACCGGACACACCGCTAACCTCCATCCTTGAACACCTAGGCAACCTGAGGACCCTCACTGAAGGCGGTGAACTCCACGTCCTCGGGGATTTCAATCTGAACTGGCTGGGATGTGCTGCATCCAAGGCACGCTGCCAGATAAGTGCATTAAACTTACACCAGCAAATAGGGGAACCCACCCGCCTAAACCACAAATCTAAGAAACACACACTACTGGACTGGGCACTCACTACCCACCCACACAGGATACTCAAAGCAGGCCTCCTACTGGACTCCTTAGCGACCACCACATGATTTACTTAGTGCGAAAATCTTCCATCCCCGGCCCCCACCCATCTGTTGTGCTGCAGAGCCTACAAATCTTTGGATTTGCCAGCATTTCTAAACACCCTCTCCACCATTGACTGGTCTCCATCCCTAGCGCCACCTCCTTGGATGAGGCCCTGGGCTACTTCTCTACAAATTTCCTCACTATCTGGGACATATATGCCCCACTAAAGAGATCCAGAGTCAGGGTCTCCCACTTACCCTGGGTAACCTCAAAACTCATGGAACAACTCCAAGCCAGAGACTGGGTCTGGAAACTTTTCAAGACCACTGGTTCTCACTTGGCACAACAACAATACCAGTCCCTTCGAAATGCCTGCACACGTCTCATACATCAGTCCAAATCAAACTACTTCAAACTGACGTTTAACAAAAACCACACCCAACCATCTCAATTCTGGAAATCCATAAAATCCCTCCTCACTCCGCCAACCCAACTCCCCACCCCCACTCTCAACCTAGCAGGCAAAATCGTAAATGACCCTCGCCAGGTTGCATCAGAGTTTAATGTCCACTTCTCCACCACTACTGCCTCTCTTCTCTCATCCCACCCTCACCCACCTCCACTCGATCTCCCTAAGGATGCCCCTACTCTCCCTAACACACCTCCCCAGGCCTCCTTCTCGCTCCACCCAGTCACCCCTGACTAGGTATTAAAAATCCTACACCTCTAAAACACAACCAAAGGAAAATGCCCATCTGGATTAGACTCAAAAATGCTTCAACTCTCTGCCCCGGCCATAGCCTACCCCCTAACCATGCTCTATAATCTGTCATTTAAACTTGGTGCTGTCCCTACAAAAAGGAAACAGGCCACAGTCATTCCACTCCCTAAGGAGAGGACCCCTCCTCCCCTTCAAACTATCGGCCTATATGTCTGCTCCCCATCCTTGCCAAAATTCAAGAGCGCCTTGTTCTATCCCAGCTACACAATTATCTTGATACAATCTCCTTTTACATCCCCTTTCAAGCTGGCTTTGGAAAAAAACACTCCACCACCACATCCCTCCTTCGCCTCACCAACTCCATCCTTACAGGCATTGACAACGGGAACATTACCGCGGCTATTTTTATAGACCTAGCAAAGCCTTCAACACAGTCTCTCACCCCCTCTTGATATCTAAACTTGCCCAAACTGGTCTGACGATGACAGCACTCAGTTGGTTCCAGTCATACCTATCAGGCAGATCACAAACAGTCCGCATCAGTACGGCTCTATCCTCCCCCCCTCCCTGTCACCAGTGGCGTACCTCAAGGGTCTGTACTTGGCCCACTGCTCTTCTCAATTTTTCCTTAACGACCTGCCTACTGTCTGCACACAATCTGGTATCCTCTGGCCCATCTGGAACCACTGTAGCATCTCACCTTCAGAAGGACTTTGACTCCATCCAACACCGGTTCATTAAGAACCAACTATTCCTAAACTCAAAAAAAACTGTCTCCCTCACTTTCGGCTCCCGAGCCATACTAACCCGGCTAAAGGATGCTCCCACCTTCTTTACCTTGGATAGGACCCCACTTGAGGTCAACTCCTCATATCGTTATCTCGGCGTCTGGCTGGATCAGTACCTTGATTTCTCAACTCATGTTGAGGCTCTGCAAAAAAAATTACATCCCATGCTGGGAGCTCTTTATCAGAACAAGTTCTGCATCCCTACACAAACCTGGCAAGAAATGATACAAAAATTGATCGTTCCAATTTTTGACTACGGCGATGTCATTTACGGTGCCGCCCCCAAACATCCTTAGCCAGACTCAACCCTATTTATAACTCCTTCTGCCGGTTCGCTTTGGATTGTCCGCCGAACACCCACCACTGCGACCTCTACAAATCCCATGACCTCCCATTACTCCAAAATCAGCGATTGTCGCACTGCACTAGAATCACTGCTAAATTCTGGTCGCATACGCCGCCTTCCTACCTATCGACATCCCTAACCGCCATCACCCCACCTACCTACAATCTCAGGAACTCTGACTCCAGACTTCTCCACATCCCCCACAGATCCACCCAATCAGGTCAGGTTGCTTTCAGCTTCAGACTCCCCAAATTATGGAACTCCCTAGCAGTCGACATCAGACACACCACAAGTACCCCACATAGAAATGCCCTCCTCAAAACGCATTTCGCCACCAACTGCTTATGCCTTCCACATTGCTGAACTTCCTGCTCAATTCTTATCAGCTACCCTGGGCTCCATTTCTAAATTAGTACCATACGTCATCTTGTTTGACCCTCCTCTGTTACTGTCTGATATTCTCACCTACCCATCTAGTAGGTAAATCTAATCTCACTATGAAATTGCTGTTATTTGCTACTGCATCACTGCCTGTAAATACTGCTACTGTATTCACTGCCTGTAAATACTGCCTGTAACTACTCCTCACTTTGTACAACTCTACATGCATCTCAGCTACTTCACCCATCCCATTGGACCTTTGCTGGATATCTACAATTTATGTAAGTTCTATTGTGCTTTATGTATTTATGTACTACATCCTTGTAACCCCCTACCCCCAGGGCGCATCTGGAATCGAGCGGCACCCTGCTCAGTATGCCTTTCCTGGTAAATCTCTTAAATAAATAAGTACAGTCTCCTGTGTTAAATGTACATATTAATAATAAACATGATCTTCTGGTAAGCCAGTCTGATACAGGTAGCAGCATGGCACAAGTGGAAAAATAGGCTTTCCTACCCATATAAGATCTAAGCCACCTATGAGTAGGCACTATTAAATGACGTGCATAATGATGTGCACACCTGTCATTTAATAGTGCCTAATCAAAGGTAGCCTAGATCTTTTAAGGATAGGAAAGTCCATCATTCCCCTTGTTCCCTGCTGCTATGAGGCTGGCTTACTGGAAAGACATGTTTATATCTGATATGTCAAAAATAAAAACAGGGACTGTACTACTTGCATTCATGATGCAGAAGGGTGATGAGCTCACCAGTTTTTGGTGTGAGGAGGAATAGTAAAGAATGAATACCAGAGGGGGACTGAGAAGGCCACTCTTGCAAGATACTGCTATATTCAGGGAAGGGAGAAGACAGAGGGAGAGAAATATGAGCAGATTACTGTGAGAAATGAGATATGGGGCTGCTAGCACATTGATCACTACCTGAGCCCATTGTCCTAGCCAACATTCCTCTTCCCAAAAAACTAGTTCATGCAATTGTCTAAAGTTGTGTGTGGATATTAATGTATGAAATGGCTGCCACTACACGTTCGTTCACTTCCCTACCAGTCTAGTATTACTTGTAAAGCAATGTGGGATACAATGTGTATGAAAACCACTATATAAATGTGGATTCTTATTATTATTGTTATTTCCCATGGAAAAAGTCAAGATAAGCATATATTTGAGTTTTGAGAAAGTATGAACTCTAACACTGGACTGCACAAGAACTTTGCTACAAAAAAGTGGTAGCTTTATCGGGTGGTGAAGAGTGTGGCTGCACCCCCCCTCCCACATAGTATCAAACTTGCTTACTACTGCTGCATTTCAGTTTGTTGAATAAGTTTGATTTACTGAATGCACAAATGTTTACATTTGTAGGTTTTGTCAAAAACATACTAGAAAAGAATAATAGCAGAAAATATAAAGGTTTAATAAAAATGTAAAAAGTGCATATTAAGCATGCACACCACCCCAGCACCCTAATTGTAGCATCCTGGATCCACCATAACCACTAGACCACCAGGTTATTCAAGATTTGTACTGCACTGTGGTTTGCCACAGAGAAAGTCGGTTGGATTAAAACACATTTTAAGTATGTTAAAGTAAACAAAATGAACAGAACCATAGCCTAACGTGTATTATACAAAATAGTGCACATGGTTTTGACCAATTGGGTGAAACAATTCTATACAAAGGGTAAAAATAACTAGTTAGCACTATAGAGAGCCATACATCTCTCTCTCACTTTGGCTCCAATGATGTCATCACATAACACATTTGGCGGCCATTTTAGGAAGCAGGTAAGACAGTTTTTTGAAATTGGAGGCTGATTTTACAATTTTCAAATGTTCTGGAACCACATTTAGGCAAATTATGTAAATGTAATTTTAGCATTAATGAATACAGCAGCCTTTTCTTTAGTCACCTACAGAGTTAGATTTTTGAATAGTTTGTTGTCAAAATCTTGTTTAGGTATCCTTTAAGTTTGATTTGCTAGGAACTGACTTTGTACTTAGATCACAATCCTCACTGTTGTCTTAACCAAATGAAAGTTAAAAATTCCAGAATCACAAGGTGGTACCTGGAAATACAGCCATTTAAATTCACGGTGATACATAAATCTGGTAAAGAGAATATCAATGCTGATTTTCTTCCAAGATATGGATCAGGAATTGAGAGCTCTGAAGGCCGAAAAACAAATGTATGGGCTTGAACTTTACTGTTTGCTGTAGTGTTATCGAAAATACGGATAATGCACATGTGCATAATTTTTGACAGCAGCAAATGTTAGTAGTGAATTTATACAAATCTTTGGAAACCTGTTTAATAAAACAGGTTCTCTCTTAAGGAGGGGTGTGTATGTAACAGGGTGGAATAGGACCCTGTCCCAGTTGTTATGGAGAAAGTGTTTAAATGCAAGGAGCTGTTCATTCCATTCCTGGCTCATCTACCTGGTTGCACAAACAGAATTTCTGGTGAGACCTAGAATTTTATCCTCCCGACAGTCTCACAATTTCTTTGCCTCTCTCAGTCTCAGTCTTCTCTTGCTGTCTGTCTTTTTCTCCCTTGCATATCTGCTGGTATAAAAATATATGCAGATCATTGTGTGGAAATGTAACCAATACTGGGATCCTTTCATTTAGAAAATACAGTGTTACTGTTGAAATGTATATAATTAGATTTTGAGATGATTGCAAAAAGCTATTGGGAACTCAAGAGGTTACCAGAGTGCAACTTTTTTTTTCCATATACATTTTTCTTTTCAGTTTTACTCCCTTCCCCCCAGGGCCACGGCGTACACATACGTGTGCACGCATGGAAGCACACACACATGCTGGGATCCAGTGGTTCCTTCTGCTCCTCCCTTGACTTCTGTCACCGCCCATGCACCCACCGGATTTCCACCTGATGGGAGTGGGACTACGGACAGGCAGGCATCTACCCCTTGGAGGGGTGAGCCATGATTCAATCCCACTCCAATCCTCCCCCCGAGCCGGCACCCTGGCGGCACAAGGTGATTCCTGAAGCTGGGTTACCGGCTTAGCGCAAGGTAAGGTGCAAGCGCCTCAGCCCTTGTAAGTGCAAATTTTTAAGCCTTTTGCAGAACAGCTGTAGAAAAGGGGGCCTCAGCTCAGGCACACTGTATTCCTTCCAGCCCCTACCTGAAACATACACGAACACTTTAGCAGAAACAGGATGCTTGTTAAGAATGGGGGTTGTAAGGACTTGTAACAGAACTGAGCTGCAATTGCTTGGGGAAGAGAAAAGGGACATAGAGATTGAAGGAAAACTCTAATGGATGTTCTCTATTTTATTTTGCCTTTGTAAATAGTTATGCTAAACATGTTTATTTTTTCTGTTACTGCTAGTATAAATATTTTTGTGAATTCTACAACTGCTCCTGGTTTTCCTATGCTTTCTGATCTGTGCCTCGATGACAGTCACACCCGATCCTTCAGAAGGTCTGATCAGCTCTTTGTCTCCTTTGCCTCGAGATCCCTGGGAACACCTGTGGCAAAGCAAAACCCATCTCAATGGCTGGTCCATTGCATCACTTTCTGTTACAAAAAGTACAACAAGCCCTTACCAGGCTCGGTTAAGTGCCTTTCCACCCGGGGGGGGGGTGTTCCACCTCCGCTGCAGTGGTCCGTAATGTTTCAGCTGTGGACACCTGCACAGTGGCTACTTGGGGCTCAGTGCACACCTTTGTGAAGCACTATAGACTGGACATTGCTTCCTGTAGGAGAGCTGGATTTGGTTTGGCGGTGCTTCAGGGCCTTTTATCCTGAAGTCTCATGCTAAAGAAGCTGCCACCTCCCAGTGGGTACAGGATCCAATGGGTATTGCTTGGTACTCAGTCCTTATGGTGTAGCCTGCTGAAAGAGCTCCCACTCGAAGTAAGACAGTACACTTGCATAAGAACTTACCGTAACAGCAGATCTTTGACAGGAGCTCTTGCAGCAGGCACAGTTTGCTTCCCTCCTTCCCCTGGTCTTTTTCTCCTTTCTTCCCATGGTGGGATATTCTAGTCACCTTGTTTCTCCATTTACATTAGTCGGGTCTCCAGCGGTAGAACTGGGGAGTGGCCAGTAACCGCCCCCTTTATGAATTGGCGGACATCAGGGAAACCTGGGAGCAGTCCCCGCTGGGTTCTGCAAGCTAGAAAGTTTCCATGGGGTTCTAGTGCCTGGCGGAATAGTCCTTATGGAGTAGCCTGCTGCAAGAGCTCCCCTCGATCTACCATTACGGAAAGTTCTTACATAACTGTACTTTTCCCTCTTCTATACTGTAAGTTATAGCAGGATACAGAAGGCTCGATTCTATGAGGAAAGCCTCAGACACTTCACAAACTGTCACAACCGATAAACCTTAGAATGGAAGAAAAATTGTACGTGTAAGTACTGCACAGGGGTAGCAAATACATTAAGGAATATATCCGATGCAGAATAGTTCATCAAAATGTATGGTATTAGCTGACATTTAGAAAGCCTGCAAAAGTAAAAGTACTGGAGAAATGAAATGATGTATTCAGTGTTGTCTAGAACTCTTGCATTCCCCTGTAATGTGATGTTTCTTGGCTATCATAAAGAGGAGTTAAAAAAAAATTCTGCTGGTTATTTTCTTATATTCTTATGATAAAACTCAAAGTATGATACTTGGCCAGAACAAAGTGAAGGGCAGTTGGGTCACTGGGAAACAAAAACTTATATCTGTTAGTAACTATAGTTATTTGGGTTTAACATTTACCTCTGTTGTCACTTAATCCAAACAGGTCACCAAATTATTGAAGAGTGTTAAAAAGACTACAGTTGGCCTGAATAAATTAAATTTTACCCATGGTGGTCTGTCAGAAAGACCACTGAATGGGGCAATAAATGTTAAATTTTGCACAATTAAAGGGACACTGTCAACCCCAAGAGGTCTCAAAGTGTCCCTAGTTTAAAAAACACATTTTATGATTGCCAAAATTCTGTAAAGATTCCTGATGTAGGAAGTAGTTTGATTCTGACTCTTATTTTCTTTAAAAATGTGAAAAACAGACTGCCCAACATACTGGTGTTATCACACCAAAACTGGTTTGTTTACATTCATTGATCAACTCCAAATGCATCTTTCCTGGACTTGGGAACACCCACAGCATGGTCTAGCCCCTACATGATGCAATGAGAGTTTAGGAGGCTACTGCCTAATGAGTGACTGTAGTGTTTGGGTGTGTTTCTAATGCTCAGGAAGCATGAAGTAGGAGCAGATGCAGGATTGTAAACAAAAGAAGGCTGTTTATAAATATACATTGCTATGCATTTCAGTTCTACTAAACAAGGAAACAGACAAAACAAACAGCAACATCAATGAATTTTAGAGAAGGTAAGCAATCATTAAATGTGGGTTTTTAACTAGAAATAATATGATGAAAATAGGTTGACAGTGTCCCTTTAATGTATGGGGCTGAAATATGGGACTGTAAAAACAGTTGAAAACTAACTGTCCCTAGTTATAAATTACTGAGGGCATTAGGGGTGGGCTATTCCTTCTCTGTGGTCTACATTTGTGCTGAGCTGGGCAGCCAAATATAAACACCATCATGGACACCAGAAAGGTCAACTACTGGTTAAAACTCACCAGGATGACACAGGAAAGACTCCCCTAATAAATGCTTAAAAGAAAAAAGAACTGGTATGATTTTAGTTGCTTAGAGTCAAACTGGTACAAAAAATAAAAATTACACACCTACCATAATTCTCGATCTTCCTGTATATCTTCAACACTCATTACTGGTTCGTTCAAGCTGGAGGTGCCAGGACCCTGCGGAAAGCTTTTCAGCTTTAAAAGCTTTTCTGCTAGGAGGCGGCGGGATGATGTTGACAATGGCACCACCCTCGAGGCAGACACATTGTGTGGCCCTTGTGGGTTGGCCAGTAAATAATGTCATTCCCTCCATTACCTCCATTCAGCTTGCCAGAGAGGAAAAAAAAACAGAAAAGAGAAAACAAGGATGGAGCATGGCCAAGGGAGCCCAGGGAACAGCAAAAGGAAAGGATATAAACTGAAAAAGGAATAAGCCAACCAAAGAGGATAGATTTTCTTTGGGAGGTTGGAGCCTAGCTGGGTCTAGAGGAGGGAGCCCCCTAACCTCTGAGCCTGTGGGGGGGGGGAGAGAAAAGGAAGAGAAAAAAGGAAGAGAGAGAGGCAGGAGGAGGAGACAAGGTGGGGGGAATGGACCATACCCCCACATTCTAGAACCTCTGTGGACCAGGGAGACCTATACCAGTTTCACCCCCTAGTGAAACAAAAAAAATCATTTTTAATTTTTTTAGGAGAGCCTGAAAGGCATTAACCCAGATGCCTGGGTTTACTAAAAGGAGAGAGGAAATTTGACCCTCACCCACAAGACGGGTTTGACAGGAGACCTGGACCAACATGGAGAACACTAGGTTTTAATGTACTTTCTCCCATACCTCTGAGGCTGAAAGCAGAGAGAGAGAGAGAGAGAGAGAGAGAGAAAAACTGCCCCCTAACCAGGGATCATCTCGGCGCTCAAGGGAGACCTGGGGTGAAAAAAGGATAGAATCCCAGCACCACTGGGGAGGTGATTTGCAGGGAAAACACCTCAGGGAGGTTCTTATATCCTGAATTGCAATGGGACTGAAATTATAACAAGGGACCCCAGGAGGAATCCCCTGCAAGGCAGGTACAGTAAAAGATAGAGGGGACCCTGAGGCCCAGGTTCCAGTAGAGAGGCCAGGCTGACCGAACCCTAAGAGGAGGGACCTGAAACAGGATTCAAGGAGACCCGATGGCCCTAACCACTGTAAGGAGGGCCCTGGGGAACCAAGGAAACAAAGGGGGCCAGAGCCCCTACTTGCCCCCCCCCAGTAGGTCCCTGTTGTTTCTAAGTGGCAGGGAGCCCAGAGGTAAAAATGGGACTGAGCCCACAACTGGCCTCAGTTGGGGGGTAAGGCAAGCAGGGAGGAGGCAGTGCCTAGAAGCTGAGGTCCAAGAGTGCATGGAGGGTGGGAAGCAGTGATGAATGGTGAAGATATTACAGGACAGGAAGATCAAGAATTACAGGAGGTACGTAATTTTTTATATCCTCCCAGCATCAATCTTCACCACTCACTACTGGTACCAAGCCTAAAAGTGGACTGATACCTCCCTAAAGGCCGGACCACCTTCAGCACCTAGAGGGGGAGAGGGACAATTACAGGTCTGGCCTGACCCGCTACTGCTTGAGAGCTAGGATGGGTCTCCTGACCAGCAGGAGAAGGAAGGTGTCCTGGCAGTTCCCGCCTGGCTCTACTGGTAAAAAACTGGGCCCCCATCAAAGCAAGGCAGTCACACTACACTGGGCCAAGGGTGACAACCGGGAGAGGCAACGCCATGCTGCCCACCTAATGCAGACCACAGATCCCAGCAGTCTGAAGCCTACCGCAATGGCATTGTATAATGCCCATGACTGGTGTCTTGCTAGCTCCAGACCCCTCATGGTGATGGCAATGGCTCACCTGGTTGCCTCGGCATCAAGCAAGACAGCTAGGAAGTCTCCCATCGCAGCCTACAGATGCCTCTCATAGACCATCATGTGTGCCTGATGTGCTGCAACAGACAAGAGATGTGCCGAGGCAAAAACCCACTTGCCCCAGCAGTCTAACTCCGCAGAGTCCGCATTCAGAGGACGGTCTCTTGTTAGGCACAGATGCCCAGAGGGGGTGTCCAGCCACTCCAGGCCAAAAGTAGGATAGGGCAATCACCCTTGAGACCCCAAGGGAGAAAAATACTTGTGCTGGCAATTCCCAGGGGCTGGGTAGCAGATGCAAATGACTGCCATGTGCTGTGTGACTCTTCTCCAAATGGTCGAGGCCATAGAGTGATCACTAAGGATTCTTGGCTGTACTCCCCAAGGAACACAACAGTCACATGTGCAGTAATGCGTTGTTGGACAGGGGTTAAATTGAGCTTCTCCAGCCTTGTCACCAGGAACTGCTGATACTCCATAAAGTTAGCATCAGACAACTGATATGATGAGGAGTCCTCTTCCTCAGAGGAGAAAGTCGATGACGTGGTGGGGCTCCGCACAGGGAACGACAGTGCTGTACACGGAGATACAAAGATCATCTCATCCATGGCCCTGCAGAAGGTGGGAAAAGCACTCACTGTGGCCCTATCCTGTACCCAGATAAAGGGCCCAAAGGGACCAGAGAACCCTGGGAGGATGGGGGGAGGGAGCGGGGAGGGCAAGAGCTGGGCAGAAAGGTCCTGGGAGATTGAACTCTCCCTGCCAGGGCTATGGGTACAAGCGGAGGACCCTCAGAAGTGAGGGGGGTGCATTGCATAGACCCCACCTGTTCAACCATCCCTAAAACAGGAGGGGGAAGCCCATGGGGAGAAGACTCCTGGTGGGGAGACCAGAGCCCAGCAAGCCCAACAGGGCAGCCCCTATCCCCACCTGATGCAGGACTCTGCCTCCTAGAGGACAAAGGGGTGCTGGGCCCAGCACTCCTACTCCATCCTGAGGCAACAGAGGTCACCCGACAACAGATGGGTGTGGACCAGGCCCCCGGCCCACCCGTACAGGACAGAGACCTGTTCCTCGAGCTGGGCCTTACAATGGCAACTGACCTTAAGGAGGAGGGGAGAGAGAAGCTGGCACTAGGGTTGGCCTCCGATTCCCCCAATTCTGTGGTGGCACGGACATCGGACTTCTCCATGCAGGCGGGTCCCGAAGCAGCACCATCCCAAAAGAGTCACCGAAAACAGCACCAGAGCTGTTCATGGCATTGGCCTCAGCACCACACCTAGAAATGGCAGCAGTGTTGACATTGATATGAGACAGCAGTGTCTACATCTGAAGTGGCACCAACATCAGGGACATTGCTGGCCGTGGCACCAACACCAAGTGTGGCACTGACCACGGCAGAGTCATCGACCTTGGCAGCGTCCATGGCACCAGCAAGATGCCGCAAGTGGCATAACCAGAGACGGCACTGGTGACAGCACTGGATTCAACCATTGCATCATCAGGGGAAAGGGCAGCGGCGCTAATGGTGTCAACCTAAAGGCCGAATCCCACCAACAAATACCTCGAGTGGAATCTGGGGGTCAACCACTCCGAAGAACTTGCTTGCCAATCAGGGTCCTTCTGGTCATTTTCTGAACCTGAGGAGGAGGAAACTACAGAGAGCCTGAGAGTGGCAACCCCGTCACCTGATCCATCGTGGCACCGAGAGCGGTTAGCCTCCTTCACCTACACAGGAATCTGTGTCAGGAGTTGAAACTGCAGACCCCTGAAGGAACCTCTGATGTAGGCCCCATGTGTAGCTGAGGCCTCGACACCAAGGTTGGCTAGTTTCCTGATGGGGAACTAGGCCTTGCGCTATCAGCAGCTGGCCCCCCAGAGGAGGCTGTCTGATCCCCTAACCATTCACCCAGGCACTCTGGCTCAGAAAAACATGAGCCCATGGTAGCCTGCTCTCCCCTGGTGTGTGTAGCACCAGGAGGAGGCCCAGAGGGCAGGCTTAAAGTTCTTGTCTTAGCGGCCCTCATTCAATGCCATCCATTGAAGGTCTGGGGGTCTCATCCCAACCTCACCACGTGGAGTTGAAGGGAGTGGTACTCAATGCTGAAGCAGGCATCGCAAGGATCCATGTCATGGTTCGGCCCCAGACAAGTGACGCATCAGTCGTGTGGGTCCGTTACTGTGAACCAACTTCCACGGGGCACTGACATTGGGGAATTCCGTGCCTTAGAACATTTATATCCTAAACCCGACATGATACCGACCACACCAACTGAAAACTTGACTAAAGTTAAAGAACTTGATGCCAATGAAGCCAAAGAAAGAAAACAAAACAGTGTAAACCGCTGTGATGGCTAGTACGGTGTCTAGAAAGTCGAAGATGAGCAGAAGTTAATGAGACGGGTAGTGACACAGTTAATTCTCTGAAGAACGCTGTCCCATGGAGTTGCTTGCAGCCTCTATGGTGGGAAAAGCAGAACTGAGGTAGTAGTGGGAACGTCGGTTACTGGCCAACTCGCAAGCACCACACAATGTGTCGGCCTCAAGGGAGGCGCAGTCTTCGACGTCATCCCTCCTCCTCCTAGCAGAAAAGCTTTTAAAGTTAAAAAGCTCCTGTGGGGTCCTGGCTTCGACAACTTGAACCCACCAGTGATGAATGGTGAAAACTGATACAGGGAAGATCATTCCGTAGAGCTTGAGGAAGTAGGACCTAAATTTAACTAGGCATGTGTAGAAAAATATTACACTAAGCTGGAAGTATAAAGACTACATTAAAACAAAAATGTATAATTCTTTGGTTAAACTAGACTTAGAAATTTGAACTACTAGGTTCTCCCCATGGTATGTGGCCCATAATGACTCATTCAGATTTAGATATTATTTGAATAATCTTACAAACCTAAATGCAAGAAGACTGTTCACTAAATACAAATTTGAATGTTTTGATAGTAATGTTCTGAATGCTAGATACAATAAATTACCTGCAATTGCTCAGAAATGCTTTTGTACAATTGGTGAGAAGAAGGATGTATCACATGCCTTCTGGGACTGTTCCTGGTACAGGCAGATTAGGTTATATTGGCTTAGTCCATTCCTTAATGATTGGAGTAACACAGATAAAGACATGCCTACAGAAATACTTGTTCATACAGAGGATGATTGGGCCATTATCCAATCACCAAAATTAGGAATTATACAGTGGGCAAAAGGAAAAATTACTCACCTTAGTAATGTTGTTTCTTCTAATGGAGTCTTGCTGTATTCTGACATATGCAGTTAGGTCCTGCATTTCAACTGCCCCGGAGAACAAAGAGTTAACTTTTCTATGCCTTGCATAGAATGTTCATCACGAGCTCGGTTGAAGCCCCTGTCTGCTGCTGTTTAAACTGCAACAGTCAGATCTTTACGAGCAAAGACTCACTAGGTGTTCTGTGTGGAAACTGTAAAATTCTTACCAGCCAACTGGCAAATATATAAAATGTTTTTTGGTTTCAAAGGAAGACTCAAGTCAGGAAACCCAAAACCAAAAACAAATCCAAAACACAACATCCCACCCAAACAAAAAAGAGGGTGTAAAAAGGACACGCATAGGGTGCCAGCACTGCTCCTGCCCACCCACATCCCAAAAACTAGGTTCTGAGAGGGGAGGTGGGGGAGGTCAGAATACAGCAAGACTCCATTAGAAGAAACAACACTACTAAGGTGAGTAATTTCTTCTTCAAACAACATGAAGTCTTGGTGTGTTCTGACATATGCAGACTACCAAGCAGTACCTCCATGGAGGAGGGACAGAACCTATTTGGGAACAGGCTCTGAAGTACTGCTGTGCCAAACCGAGCATCACTCCTAGCCTGGATATCCAGAGAGTAATGCTTGGTGAAAGTATGGACTGTTTTCCAGGTGGCTGCTTGACAAATTTCTAAGAGAGGAATATCCCTGGCAGCAGCCAGGGAAGCAGCTGTACCTCTTGTGGAATGAGCCCTCAGGCCCGAGGGTGGAGTTCTACCCAGTTTTTCATAGCAGAATTGTATGCAAGAAACAATCCACCCGGCAATAGATCTCTTAGTGGCAGGTTTGCCTTTACCAACTTCTCCATAAGTAAGGAACAACTGGAGGGAATCAAACCTGTGACCCTTGGTACGCTCTATGTAGTAGCTAGGGGCTCTTTTAACATCCAAGTTGTGTAGCCTCCTCTCTCCTGAGGAGGAATGGTCAGTGAAGAAAACAGGGAGAGATACAGACTGGTTGAGGTGGAAATCTGAAACCACTTTAGGTAAGAACTTTCTGTTAGTTCTAAGGACCACTTTATCTCTGTGAAAAGAGATGGAATCAGATTCCACTGACAGGGCTTGCAATTCACTGATACGTCTGGCAGAAGTAATGGCTACCAAAAGAAAAAAATTACTCACCTTAGTAATGTTGTTTCTTCTAATGGAGTCTTGCTGTATTCTGACAATAGCAGTGAGTCCCAACCTTCGAACTGCCCTGGAGATGAAAAAGTTAACCCCAGGGCTCCATTCTGGGCCCCTTACTATCCTCCCTTTACCTTAACACCCTTCCATGCTCTTGCTCGGGGAACATTCTATTGTACGCTGATGATGCAGTCATCTTTGCCTTAAGTCGTAACCCGATTGCTCTCCTGGACTCGCTGCAGAAGTCCTTCGCCAAAGCCGAGGGCTGGTTCAAGGAACATAGATTGGTGATAAATCTTAAAAAAACAAAAACCATGTTCTTCACTCATCCTCAAAACAAGTCCTGCAACTTCAAACTCCTCATTCACTCTGGGTTCTCTTTCCCACTCAAACAAGTTTGCTCCTATAAATACCTAGGGATCCATTTTGACCCCTCCCTCTCCTTCCATGGACACATCACTGCCTAGCCACTGCCACTAATATCGATTGGGCATCTTACATCGGTATAAACACTGCCTCCCGAGTGTCTCCATTCGCAGTCACCTCCTCTATCCTGTCCTAGTGGACTACGGACTGCCGATTGTATGGTGCTGCTGATCAGACCGCACCCCATAAAGTCCGCACTACTCTGAATAAAGGCCTGCAGGTTAATTACTGGGGGCACCTAGACTAACACACACCTGTCTACTGTATGGTAGCGCTGAGTACTTGATCTTGTGGCGCCTCAAATATCTGACCTGTACCCATACAAAAAGAACACTCCTTGGGCTATCCCCGGCAGGATTGACCACCACCATCTGCCGCTCTGTCCCACTAGTTCATACTCGAACCTCTGGGAAAACCTCCCTTGTTATCCCTAGAGCTAGGACCTCTCACGGCCAAAGAGCCTTCAGCTTTAGGGCCCCCTCTTGGTTCAACACACTGCCCCCCCTCCATCTCCGAAGCTCCAACTATATCGTGCTTCAAAACGTCCTTATGGAACCACCTTGTTAACACCCAAAGCTGTAATTGCCACTAGTCAAAGATGTACTCAATACTTATGACAAAGCTTACTACTAAGCTGCTAAGGACAACATAACTCTGGTTTTGTTTGCATCAATCCTACCTGTACCAGCTAGTTTGCATCTATGTCTTAAGTTACTGTTATACTGTGTTATACTGTTATACTGTGTATCTTCGTTTGTCTTAATGTGACAAGGTACCTTTGTAAACGAGCCTATGGCTCAAAGGTTTTCCAAACTGCTGTCTAAATAAATAAATAAAATAAACTTTCCATGCCAGGCATGGAACGCTGAGCTCGAGCTCGGTTGAGACTCTGTCTGTTGCTGTTTGAACTCAAACCGACAGATCTTTACGAGCTAAACTCACTGAGGTCCTGTGTGGACTTACAAACATACGAAATTTGCCAGCAGATAAAGGCCTAGAGGTCTATCAAGTCTGCTCGAATGTGCAGCTAGCACCCCTTATTCTGCAGCTGCCCCTCCCTTCCACCCTTCCTCTTCATTAACCCTCCCCCTTGTCCTGTCCCATCCTCGTTTGAAGCAGTCCACTGTTCTACTGCATACCACTTCTTCAGGTAACGCATTCCACCCAGCCACCACCCTCTCTGTAAAAAAGTGTCTCCTCATCTCCCTCCTGAACCTTCCTTGCTCCAGTCTCATATCATGGCCCCTGGTGGCCCTCCCCTCCCTTACTTTGAACAGCCCCTCTGTACCCGTCTTGTTTATTCCTTTCATGTATTTAAAGGTTTCAATCATGTCACCTGTCTCTTCCTCTCCTCCAGTGAGTACATGTTGAACTCCTTCAACCTCCTCTCATATGATAAGTCCCCCAGCCCCTTGATCATCTTTGTTGCCCTGCACTGTACCCCCTCCAGTAACTTAATGTCCCTCTTCAGATATGGACGCCAGTACTGCACGCAGTACTCCAGGTGTGGTCTAACTAATGACCTATACAGTGGCAGAATCACCTCCTCCCTCCTCAAGGATATACCCTTGCAGTACAACCCAGCATTTTGTTGGCCTTTGCAGCTGCCTTCCTACATTGTGCCGAGTTGTTCATTGACCCTGTAATGACACACCCAGATCCTTCTCCTCCTCTGTCTGGGCTAGCTGCACTCCCCTAGCTGGTAACTCCTCCTTGGGTTCTTCATCCCAAAATCGGCACCTTGCACTTTTGGCATTAAAGCCCAGTTGCCAGGTGTCTGACCAGGTTTCAAGCTTTGCCAGATCATCCTGCAACCCCTGCCATCCCCCTAGGTCATCCAACACAGCGCCAACCTTGGTATCATCAGCAAACAGACGGATCTTGCTCTTGATGTCCCATGATATGTCTGCAATGAATATCCCAAACAACACTGGTCCCAACACCGAGCCCTGTGGGACACCGCTCGTCACTGCCCTTGGGTGTGAGAGCTCCCCACCCACCACCACCCTCTGTTGCCTTCCCAGCAGCCAGTTTCCAATCCATTTCACCAGCTTTGCACCCGCTCCTGTGCCTACTAACTTCCTTCCCAGCCTTCCATGTGGCACCGAAGTCGAATGCCTTACTGGAAGTCCAGATACAGGACATCCACTGCATGGCCCCTGTCCAGTTGCTTAGTTACCCAGTCATAGAACTCCTCTAATTCACGCTTGGTTTGGCAGGATCTGCCATGTATGAAGCCATGCTGTCTGCTGTCCTGTAGTCCTTTGGCATCTAGGGAGGGCCACCAGCCTCTCCTTCAGGATAGTCTCCATTAGCTTACCCACGATGGAGTGTGAGACTCAGTGGTCTGTAGTTTCCGGTTCATCCTTGGGGCCACTCTTGTGGAGGGCACCACATGAGCCATCCTCCAGTCCTGAGGTACACCCAGATGTAGTGAGGGCATTAAATAGGTCTGAAAAAGGTCCTGCAAGGACCTCTGCCAGCTCTTTCAGTACCCTGGGGTGGATGCCATCTGGGCCTGGCGCCTTGTCCACCCTCAGTGCCTTCAAACTCTCTTGAACTCTGCCCTTCATGGTTTCCCCATCTGTCACCACTTCTCCCCCTGCTTCTGCCATTTCTCCCACCTTGGGTGTCACCCCCCTCTTCTCTTTAGTAAATACTGAGCAAAAGTACTCATTTAGTGCTTCCGCCTTATCGTACCCTGCTTCCACCCAACCCCCCTCCTTCCTAATCCTTACTATGTGGTCCTTACAGCTCCTTTTCTCCCTGATGTACTTAAAGAAGTTCTTCTCCCCCTTATTAATGCCTTGTGCCAGCCTGAGTTCCGTAGATGCTTTGGCTCCTTACTGCCTCTTTGTCACCTCCTTGATTCTGTCAAGTACTCTCTCTGTCCTCCCCTCCCTGTTTTCTTGTACTTCCTAAAGGCAGCTCTTTTCCTCCTCACCTTTTCCATGGCCTCCTTGCTCAACCAGATCGGTTTCTTAGCCCTAGCCTTCTTCCTCTGGGCTTTGCAGCAGGTTTTGGTTGCCTCCACTATCCCCAGCTTTATGAGCTCCCACCTCTGGTTAGTATCCATACTAGATTGAATTCTGGCCAGGTACCCTTTTACCACTTCCCCCATCCTCCCAAAGTTGGCCCTCCTGAAGTCCAGCACTCTTGTGCCAGATTCCACTCCTTCCTTGCCCATATCCAATGTGAGCCATACTGAGTGGTGGTCACTCCCTGACAGCGGTTTCTCCACTGTAAGTTCTCTCACAAAGTCCCCATTTGCCAGCACAAGGTCAAGGGTATTCCCTAACCTGGTTGGTTCACTGACCATTTGCAGCAGGAAGCTGTCCTGGAAGGCATCCAGCAGTACCTGCTCCCTTCTGTTCCTGGTTGTTGGGGTGCTCCAGTCCACTCCTGGCATGTTGAAGTCCCCCACAATCACCACACTACCCTTCTTGCAGGTCCTCCTGATCTGTTCCGCTAGTTCCCTGTCTAACTCCTCCGTCTGAGATGGTGGCCTGTACACCACTCCCATTCTAAGAATCCTATTCTTGGAATCCTGGATTTGCACCCAAAGTGACTCCATACTACCCTCCTCCCCTTCCTCCCTTACACACTTCAGTCCTTCCTTCACATATAGTGCCACCCCCTTCCTTTCCCAATCACCCTGTCCCTATGAAATAACCTGTACCCTGGTACAGACAGGTCCCAGTCATTATATTGGGTGGCCCATGTTTCCGTGATGGCTGCAATGTCCACCTCTCCCTCTGCCATGAGAACCTGTAACTCTGCAGTTTTTCTCCCAAGGCTCCTAGCATTAAGGGTAACCACCTTCCACCCTTTCCCCCTCCTCCCATCCTGCCCTCCTTTCCTAGCATCACCAATAGTACTTGCCATTTGTCCTTTGTCACTGTTATGGGGGATAAGCTCATATATTTTCCCAACCTGTGGTCTCTGCATACCTCTTCCCCATCTGCCACTCCCCACTCCTAGTTTAAATTCCCAACTTCCTCTATATATTCTTCCATCCTCTGTTTCAACACTTTCTTTCCCTCCTCACTCAAGTGTAGACTGTCCTTGACATAGAGACTACCTATCCTCCCAGGTCCCTCCCCACCCCCCAACAGCCCATACCCTTTAGCACAACACCAGGTTCTTAGCCATCCGTTAAATTCCTCTACTCTCAGCTTTCTTGTTATGCTTGCCTTTGGCACCGGAAGTGTCTCAGAAAAAGTTACTGATCTTCCTGCCCCCTCACATAATTGTGCTAGTTCCTCAAACCTCCTCTGGACTATATCCACTGTCTTGTCAGCCAGGTCGTTTGTCCCAAGATGTATAATTAAATGAGGCTTGTTCCTACACCTTCTAGCATATTTCAGAACAGACTGTCCCACCCTTTCTGCTGTCATTCCTGGCATGGCCACCACCTAAATGCGACTATGCCTCTCCCCCTTGCTACCCCACCTGACTCCTCTTAGTATTGAATCCCCCAGCACTAAGATTCTACCCCTCTTACTCCCTGCTTGCTTCCATTCATCTCCCTCTCTCATTTCCAGCTCCTCTTCTTCCTCCTGCACATTATTTCCCCCTTTTACCCCTGTTGCAATTCTCCCAGCAGAACTTCCCCCCACTCCAGTTTGGTCCAGGCATTAATCAATTACTCCTCTAATTTCATCATTTCCCTCCTCCACCTTCTTCCTCTCTAGCAGTGCACAGCTGTTTTCTGAAGACCCTTCACAAATGCCTGCTCCCTCTCTCTTCATAGTAACCTGTTCTCTCCTTTCCACTCCATGACTTTTGCCACTACTTCGCCTCCCCTCACAAGTCCCTATCTCCTCCTTCCATTTGTCTTTTGCCTCCTGACCTGGTTTTGTCTCCTGACCTGGTTTCCCCGGCAATCATTCTTCCTGGCCTGGGAAGCTGTAAACCTACACTAGCCAACTGGCTACTAACATAAATGGAAGTATAAGGAATCTGGGTGAGGTTCAACAAAGAGGATCAGGGATAAGCGGTGGGGGTTGGTGTTAGTAAATGCCAGGAGCTTGGGAAACAAGTTGCCAGAGTTCCAGGCTATGCTGTTTGAGGGGGGGTGGATGTGGCGGCAGTCACGGAGATGTGGGCCAACAAAAACCATGACTGGGACCTAAATGTACAGGGTACACTATGCTTAGGAAGGATGAAAGGAGGGCAGAGGTGGAGTGGCTGTGTTCATTAGGATGACATAGAACTTGCTATGGTAGAAGAGGCAGAGGGAAATGTGGAGGCCTTATGGGTCACCTTATGAGTCCCCAGCAGGAGATAAAGGTCAAGCTGGGAGTAGCATATAGAGCCCCAGGGATGAGTGATGTTCTAGAGGATGGTTTGCTGGACAACATCATTGCCCAGTGTGGTCCAAAGGGGATGGAGTGGGTGTTGATGGGGAGCCTTAATATACAGGTACAAACTGGGAACCATGTCCTCTAAGGTGGCCAAGGAGCAGAGGCTGCTGGTGGCTTCCAGGATGTGTTCTTAACACAGCATGTGATGCAACCCACAAGGAGGGCATGTCCTGGATGTGGTTCCTGGCAGATGGGGATCTGGTAAGGGACATGGTTGCACAGGACCCCCTGACTGGGAGTGACCACAATACTGTCTGGTTTCAAATAAGCATGGGGGAGTGGGGTGAGATCTAGGACACTGGCAGTGGACTTCAGAGGCCAGACTTTATGGGCATGGGAAATATTCTCAAGGATCACTTGAAGGGGGTTATGTCAGCTGACAAATGTGGAAAGGGAGATGGGAGGATCATAAGCGAGGACTTCTGAGAGGCAGCCAGGATCTCTGGCTAAGTTGAAACGTAAGGAGCAGGTCACATAAACCATGCTGGTGGGGTCCAGTGAGGTACAGGTAGCAGCCAGAGAAAGAAGGCGGCCTACAAAAAATATAAAAACAACAAGAGGGATAGGGATAAGGAAATGTACCAGCTTGCATCTAGAAAAGTCACCCGTATGGTGAAGGAGCAAAGTCCAGTAAAGCAGCGGCTGGCTCAGGGATACATGGAGGGAAAAGGGTTCTTCTGGTACATTGGGGAGCGAAGAAAAACTAAGGCCATCTCAACAGATTGAGATCAGAAGGAGGGTGGGTGGAAGAGGCGAGACCAGGCAGAAGTATTTAATAAGTACTTTGCACTCTGTGTTCACTAGGGAGGGGATGGGATATCTACAAAGCAAGGCATGAAGGGGATAGAAGTGGCAGGGGTAGGATCAGGAGCAACAGAAATGGAGCAAGAGGGAGAAAGGTACCCCAGGGTGTCACATCTGGATAAGGATAAAAAGACCAGTAGGTGGAGGGACGGATGATGCTATCTCCACCAAAGGGTGGATTTAGCCCTCAAGGCCCTAAAGAAAGACAAATCTCCTGGGCTGGATGGCATTCATCCAAGAGTACTATGGAATTGGTGGACATACTGGTTTACCCTGGCGGAGCTTTTCAGCAGGTCACTTGAGACAGGGAGGGTACCTGAGGATTAGCCAAGAGGCACACATGGTACAGGAAATCCATAAAGGGGTTGAGGGAAGTACCAGGAACTATAGACCCATCAGGATGACCTCGGTGGTGGGAAAATTAATGGAGAGTATACTAAAAGGAACGATTGGGGGTGTACTTGGAGGAGGTGGGAGGTCTGGATAGTTAACAGCAACATGGGTTTGTACCAGGTAGATCATGTCAAACCAACCTTGTAGATTCTATGAATGGGTAACATCAGAACTGGAATGAGGTAAGCCTGTGGATATATTATTCTTGGACTTCAACAAAACGTTTGACTCTATCCCCCACAATGGTCCTGATGGAGAAACTGATGGGGTTAGGAGTAGGCCTTTGATGGTCAGATGGATTGAAAACTGGCTACTGGATGCACTCAGAGTAGTGGTCTGTGGGGAGCTCTCGAACCCTAGAGGTAGGTGAGTGGGGTACCACAGGGCTCGGTCCTGGGTCCGATCCTGTTTAAATGCATACATATCGGACATCAGGAGGGTATAAGGGTGTGAAATGGTCTATTCACAGATGACTCCAAGATAGGAACGTAGTTGAGGGAGAAAGGAGTTGGCCCTGCAAGGACCTGGACACCTGGAAGCTGGGCTCACACATGGAAATTAGAATTTCAATATCACCAGAGTGCAAGGTGTTGCATCTTGGCCGGAAGCCCTAAACACAGGTACACCCTGGGAGGGAGGTGCTGGAGGCCTCAATAGGGAAAAAGACCCTAGGAGTCATGGTGGATACATGTAGGAATAACTCTGAGCAGTGCAGAAGGCAGCTAGCCAAGGCAAACAGGATGTTGGGATGCATCGTAAGGGGATCACCTCTGAGAGCAGGAAGTAGATTCTGCAGCTGTACAATGGACTGGTTAGACCACACCTTGAGTACTGTGTACAGTACTGGAGACCACACTTGAAGAGGGACATACAGCTCCTGGAGGGTACAGAGGAGGGCAACAAAGATGACCGAGGGCTAGGTTTGACTTATGAGGACAGACTTGAGGGAGCTCTGTCTGTTTTTATTGGAGGAGAGGAGAGGAGAGACAAGGGGACATGATTGAGGTCTTCAAGTACCTCAAAGGAATAAATAGGATAAACATGGAGGGATCTTTAGACTCAAGCAGGAGGCATCACCAGAGGGCATGGTTTGAAGTTGGAAGGTGGAAGGGTGAGGGAAAAGGAGGGGTTTTCACAGAGAGGGTGGTGGACCCTTGGAATGCACTGCCTGGTGAGCTGGTTCAGAGATCCACAGTGGAGAGCTTCAAGAGAGGTGGGACAGACACAGAAAGTGGATGTATCAGATGATGGCCTGTCCGGGGGGATGGATGATAGGAGTTTCTGGAGCACAAGGGATGGGAGGGTCTCGGCACCCAACTAAGGATCTAGGTTCGAGCAGACTCAATAGACCGTAAGGCCTAATCTGCTGGCAAATAGTATGTTAGTATAGTATGTTAGTATAATAACAAAATTTTTTGGTCCCAAAACAAAGACTCAAGTCAGGAGACCCAAAAAATGAAATAACACAACACCCACTCACCCAAAGAAAGGGTGATAACAAAAAAGGTGGGGCATGTCCTGAGTGCCAACACTGCCACTGCCCAACCACATCCCAAAACAGAGGTTCTGAGAGGAAGGCAGAGGAGGTCAGAATACAGCAAGACCATTAGAAGAAACAACATCTACTAAGGTGAGTAATTTTTCTTCAAATCAACATAAAGTCTTGCTCTCATTCTGACAATAAAGAACTACCAAGCAGTACCTCCATGGAGAGGACAGAACCTACTTAGGAAATAGACTCTGAAGCACAGCTGTGCCAAGCCGAGCATCACTCCTAGCCTGGATATCCAGGGAGTAATGCTTAGTAAAAGTGTGAACTGTTTTCCAGGTAGCTGCACTGATATCTCTAAGATAGGAATATCCTGGCAGCAGCCAGAAAGCAGCTGTACCTCTGGTAGAGTGAGCCCTCAGGCCTGAGGTGGAACCTTACCTAATTTTTCATAGCAAAATGGATGCAAGAGACAATCCACCTGACAATGAATCTTTTAGTAGCAGGTTTCCTTCTACAACCTCACCATCGTGAGGAACAGTTGGAGGGAGTCAAACCTATGACCGCAGGTCGATTCTCTATAGTAGCTAAGGGCTCTTTTCACATCTAGACTGTGCAGCCTCCTCTAGCCATGAGGAGGAATGATGAGATTAGTACACAGGAAGAGACATAGATTGGTTAAGGTGAAGTCTGAAGGCCACCTTAGGCAAAACTTCCTGTTAGTCCTGAGGACCACCTTATCTCTATGGAATAAAATCAGGCTCCACTGACAAAGCTTGTAACTCACTTATGCATCTGGCATGAGGTGATGGCTACCAAAACACAGTTTTCCAAGTCAAGTACTTAAGCTCTGCTGAAGACAAAGGCTCAAAGGGGTTGCATAAGCTGAGCAATGCAAACATTAAGGTCCCAAGCAGGGGCAGGGTCCCTGAAAGGAGGAGGTTGGTGTGAAGCAATCCTTGAAAACTTGGAGAATACAGCATGAGCTGAAAAGAGAGGCCTTACCTGCTGAGATAAAAGCAGAAACAGCTGCCAGATGCACCTTCAGTTAGCTGGTCTAAACTAAGCTATTTAAATGGACCATATAATCAAGGACTCGTGGGTAGATCAGCGGACTCTGGGGAGTATGCTTTCCAGAGCTTTCCATATGGAAAATCTTTCACTTGGATTTATAAGTAGCCTTGGTGGAAGGTTTCCTAGAAGCCTTCAGAATGTCCATTACGCCTTGGGAGAGGTGTAAATCAGCAAACTCTAACTCTTCAAGAGCCAGGCCTTGAGATTTGAGATTCGGGTACCAAACCTTCCCCTGAGCACAGGTTAACAGGTTGTAATTCCTGGGGAGACACAGGGGAAGATGGACTGATAAGGACAATAGGAGAGGATACCAAGGCTGTCTGGCATAGTCTGGAGTAATCAAGATCATCTTGCACGGTTGAGATCTGATTTTGACTAACACTTTGAACAGGGGAGGAAGCATACAGGAACTTCCTTCCAACTGAGAACAAAACTCAGGGGATGGAGCCCAACACTGGGGCCTGCAGCAAAAGGGAAGTTGGTGATTGTCTGGGGCTGCCAAAAGATCTATCTGTGGGGTGCCCCATCTGGAAAATATCACCTCAAGACCAGGGATCAGTGACCATTAAGTGATGGCCTGGATATCCTGCTGAGAGCATCTGCCAGGACATTGTCCTTGCCCAGAAGGTGAACTGCTGTGGGAGGTGTTCAGGAATAAGCCAGAGACCACAACTTCATTGCTTCTGTGCACAAGGCCGTGAACAGAGTGCCTCCTTGCTTGTTGATGTACCACATTGTGGTGGGCAGTATCTCTGTTCTGACCTGGATAACTTTGTTCTGAACAGATTTGGAAAAGCCTTGAAGTGCTAGAAACACTGCACTGGTTCCAACAGATTAGCGTGAAGCAGAGATTCCTGGGGGACCACAACCCTTGGGTGGTCAGGTCGCCAATGAGCCCCACCCAAGGAGGCATCTGTAGTAAGGATTAAAGGGTGAGACTGAGTGACAAAGAAACTCCTTGTTTTAGATTTGTTCTGATCCTGCCACCACTGCAGGGCCTGGATCAGGGTTCGAGTCACTGGGATCAATTTGGTCAGAGGGTCCTTCTTTTGAGACCAAAAGGCTCTCAAATGGAACTGAATGTCCCTCATCTGAAATCCTGCTCCCTGCACCACTGCTGTGGAAGCAGCCATGTGCCTCAGGAGCTGTAGAAAATGCCTTGCTGGTCGAGACACCTGCAGGGTGAATAGGGGAAGACCAAAGAGACAGGGGTCCTTGCCCTGTCAGGAAGAGAAAACTCTGACCTTTTCTGTGTCTAGCTCTGCGTCTATGAGAAGGTGAGGCTGGACAGGCTCTAGAACTGACTTTGAAAGATTCAGAAGAACCAAAGAGGTGAGCAGTTGCTTGAGTTATCTAAAGTGGTAACCTTGACTTGGTCTGAGGACTGGCCTGCATAAGCCAGTCATACAGGAGTGAAGATGGCATCCTTTGCCTTCTTAGAGAAACAGCTACTACTGCCAGGCATTTTGTGAATACCCTTGGAGCAGAGGTGAGGCCAAAAGGGCATTTGCTCTGAACTGATAATGGCCTGGGGTAGCTCGAACCTGAGGTACTTCGATGGGAGCTTCTGATGAGGAATATGGAAGTAGGCATCGTTGAGGTCCAGGGACACTAGCCAGTCCCTGGCCTTAGAGAGGTAGATTTCCCAGAGTCCCATTTTGAATTTTGGTTTTAAAGGTGCTTGTTTAAGTATCTGAGGATCCAGGATGGGCGTCATTCTCCTGTCTTTTTGGGGTAAGGAAGTACCTGGAGTACAACCTTTGCCTGGTGTGGGGGTGGAACCCTTTCCACAGCTCTGAGGCTAGGAGGGAAGAGAACTCGCTGCCTCTAGGGCAAGTGCCTCTAGAGGGGTTTGCAGGTGGAAAGGATCTGGTTCCTCAGCTTGGAAATCTTTTGAAACTGAGAACCAGTCCCACATACTACTACTTCCAGGACCCACTTGTCTGATGTTAGAGACTTCCAGTCCTGGACAAAGTAGCCAGCCTGCCCCCAGGTGGTGGAGAATCGGCCCTAGCAAACCCATCAGGGTGCCTGTTTGGCGGGGGTTTTGGCTGAGGGGTGGAAGCAGGTCTGCTGGTACCTTCTGCCTCTCCATCTAAAGAACCCCCTCTGGTAGGCAGAGAGAGGGAGGCCTGGGCTTGGTAGAAAGGCCTATGAAAAGGCCTGCCCCTGCCCTAGGATGCTGCTTCTGAGGGTGACCTGCCTTTCCTTGGCCTGGGCACTCCTGTGAAGTCAATCTATACTAGTCAATTTCTTCATGTAATTCTTTGTTTGCTCCCCAAACAAGAATTACCAACAACTAGGAAAATCCATGGCCTTAGTCTGGGTATCCTGCGACAGGCTAGGTACATCTGAGCCAAGCCATTCTGTGAAGTGCCACAGATGTAGCCATGACTCTTGATGACACATCATTTGAGTCCACTGCAGCATGGAAGCACCTTGGATGCCTCAATACCATCAGCAGCCACCTGTTCCAGCTCCTTGGCAAGCTGGCCAGGGACCTGTTTTGCTAAAAGCCATGACAGTGTCCCATCTGGATTTCTGATACCTAGCAACATAAGCCATATAATTGGCCTGTCTGAGTCCAAGGATGCTGCCATGTACTTTCTTTGCCATGGCATCCATCCTCCTGGAGTCCTTGTCTGGGGGGTGTGAAGCCAAGGGAATATTTGCTTTGTCACAGGCTGCAGCCTGCACTACTCCAACATGGCTGCATTTTTGTGTGAGGAACTCCATGTCTGAGCCTGACAATGCATACCTCTTGTCCATTCTCTTATCCACAGGAGGTATAGTATTAGGAGTCTTTAAAATCTTAAATGTCTGTTTCCCAAAAGATTTGTGCAAGGGAATAAACAGTCTCCTAGACTCTGGGATATCCATCATTTCCATAAAGTCAGGCTCCTCTTGGTCATCCAAAGCTTCTTCCATAGGAAGCTGGAGGGTTTCAGCCACTTTTTTATAAAACATGAAATGAGAGGGGACTCAGAAAGCCTAGGAGGAGACACTCCTGAAGGTCTGTCTGGGGAGATGTCCGGTCAATGGGCACATCCAGACTTTCAAATCCACATTCCGTTCCTCATATTCCTCTTCCCCGGTTCATAATACTATCTAAATCATAATCTTGAACCGGTGGAACCCGACCGAACCGAGCACCTCCTAATGGTGCAGTTCGGTCAGGCTGAAAAGAGAAAGAGACGGACAATTTTGATCGCTTTGGCTATTTCTTCAGCGGTTGGAGAGAAGTTTTGGCTCCACACAAGCTGATTTTTCCTTTCTAGTTCTCTTTGCTGGAACTGACTCCTCAGAATCGGATCTCCTTTTGCCCAAAGAAGTCTCACCCTGGTCAGAGGGCACTCCTGGTTCAGTTTGAACCGAACTGGGCTGGCCATCCGGTTCAGCGGACTTTTTGGCCTCCCTTTCCCTGAGCCTACCAACTCTCTTTTCTAGGGTAGCTGCAGGAAAATTTTTACAACTCTGGCAGTCTGCATTGAAGTGGGTCAAACCCAGACAATAAACACAGGTGGTGTGGGGGTCAGCCTTGTAAAGACTTCCACACACTACAGTGTTGAAACCCAGTGGGCCCAGTTTTTCTTTTGAACATCAGACATTGTGCCAGTCTAACCAAACTTACCGCACAATGGTAATCCGCTTCAGGCAGAGCCCTGCTGCTCGGTTCCAGCCGTGTCACTGGTCGTGAAAAAAGCGTAATAAAATCCGTTTTTAGAACCGATAAGAACCAGTAACCACACCTAAAAGTTCAATTTAAGATTTTCTAACAACTTGATCGGTTCAAACCGAACCGATAAACCGAAGTTACAAAGTTCCACACAGAAAAGAATTAATATATAACCTATCTAGTACTCACAATACCACAGACAGAGACTGAACTGACAGGTTGCGGTTTAATTCAGATCGAAAACTGAGAAAAGCAGTACTTTAACTGACAAATGAACCCGAGCAGGAGGAAATCTCCGGGCTTGACTGTTCAGTGGTAGAGTAAAGAATCTGACGGTTTAGAGTTCAAACAGCCAACAGACGAGAGTCTCAACCGAGCTCGAGCTCAGCGTTCCATGCCTGGCATGGAAAGTTAACTCTTTCATCTCGGGGCAGTTCGAAGGTTGGGACTCACTGCTATTGTCAGAATACAGCAAGACTTCATGTTGTTTGAAACACAGTTTTCCAAGTCAAGTACTTAAGCTCTGCTGGGACAAAGGCTGAAGGAATTGGGGGTTTAAGCTGAGCAATGCAAACATTAAGGTCCCAAGCAGGAGCAGGATCCCTAAAGGGGGTATTAGTGTGAAGCAATCCCTTGAAAAACTTACAGAATACAGGATGGGATGATAGAGAGGAAGACTTGCCTACTGACAGGAAAGCAGAAACAGCTGCCAAGTGTACTTTGAGGTTAGCTGGTCTGAGGCCTAGGCCATTAAGATGGACCATATAATCCAGAACCGTAGGCAATTCAGCAGAGTCTGGAGAAATAGTCTTCTTAGAACACCAAATGCTGAATCTTTTCCATTTGGGTTATATGGTCTTTCCTGGTGGAAGAGCTTTTGAGAAGCCTTAGGATATCCAGAAACGCCTCGGAAAGATGCAGATCTGCAAACTCTAACTCTTCAAGAGCCAAGCCTTGAGATTGAGACACTGAAGATTCGGGTACCAAATCCTCCCCTGAGAGGATGTTAACAGGTTGTAATTCCTGGGAAGAGACAGGGGAAGGTGGACTGTTAGGGACAGCAACAAGGGATACCATGGCTGTCTGGCCCAGTATGGAGCAATCAGAATCATCTTGCATGGTTGTGACCTTATCTTGACTAGCACCCTGAACAGGAGTGGCAAGGGGGGGAAAACATGCAGAAATTTCCCTTCCCAGTTCAGAATCAGAGCATCCACGGGGACTGAGTCCAAGACTGGGGGTCTGCAACAAAAGAGAGGAAGTTGGTGATTGTCTGGGGCTGCAAAAAGATCTCTTTCTGGAGCGCCCCATCTCGAGAAAATCACTTTCAAAACCAGAGGATCCAGGGCCCATTCGTGATGGCCCTGGGATATTCTGCTCAGTGCATCTGCTAGGACATTGTCCTTCCCTGAGAGGTGAACTACTATCAGAGAGGTTTGCAGGGAATAGGCCAGGGACCACAACTTCATTGTTTCTGTGCACAAGGCCGTAGACAGAGTGCCTCCTTACTTGTTGATGTACCACATGGTGGTGGTGTTGTCTGTTCTGACCTGAACCACTGTATTCTGTACAGATTTGGAAAAAGCTTGCAGTGCCAGAAACACTGCTCTGAGTTCCAAGAGATTGATGTGAAGCAGAGATTCCTGAGGTGACCACAGTCCTTGGGTGGTAAGATCCCCCAAATGGGCTCTCCAGCCCAGCAGGGAAGCATCTGTGGTGAGTATCACTGAATGAGACTGAGTGACAAATGGAACCCCTTGTCTCAAACTGTCCTGATCCTGCCACCATTGCAAGGCTTGGATCAGGGTTTGAGTCACTGGGATTAGTTTGGTAAGGGAATGCTTTCTTTGAGACCAAAAGGCTCTTAAGTGGAACTGAATGTCCCTCATTAGGAATCTTGCTCCCTGGACCACTGCTGTGGAAGCTGACATGTGGCCCAGCAGCTGAAGGAAATGCCTTGCTGGTCGAGACACCTGAAGGGTGAATGAAGAGGCCAGTTCCATAAGGATCCTTGCCCTTTCCAGGGGAAGAAAGGCTCTTGCCTTTACCGTATCCAGTTCTGCACCTATGAAGGTGAGGAGCTGCACTGGTTCGAGAACTGACTGGTAGGTTGAGAAGGAATCCTAAGGAAGTGAACACTTGCTGGGTCACTTGCAGGTGTGACTTGACTTGGTCTGGAGACTGACCTACTATGAGCCAGTCATCCAAGTATGGGAAGATGGAGATCTTTTGTCTTCTTAGGAAGACAACTACTGCCAGGCACTTTGGGAAAACCCTTGGGGCTGATGTTATGATTTGATAGTGGCCTGAGGGCAACTCAAACCTGATGTACTTTCTGTGGGAGCACCTGATGGGAATGTGAAAGTAGGCATCTTTGAGGTCCAGGGAGGCTAGCCAGTCCTCTGGCCTTAGAGAGGGAAGGATAATTCCCAGAGTTACCTTTATGAACTTTGGCTTTAAAAGATGTTTGTTCAGATATCTTAGGTCCAGGATGGGTCGCCACTCTCCTGTCTTTTGGGGGGTTAGGAAGTACCTGGAGAACAATCCTTTGCCCCTGTGTAGGGTGGGAACTCTCTCTATAGCGCTGAGAGCTAGGAGAGAAGAAATCTCTGCCTCTAAGGCAAGGGCCTCTGAGAGATTTGCAGGTGGAAAAGATCTGGCTCTCATCTTGTGAAATTTTTTGAAGCTGAGAACCAGTCCCTGGCTTACTACTTCCAGGACCCACTTGTCTGATGTCAGAGACATCCAGTCCTGGACAAAGTAAGCCAGCCTGCCCCCTACTGGTATAGGAGAATCAACCCGGGCAGACCCATCAGGGTGTCTGATTGGCAGGGGCTTTAGGCTGAGGGGTGGATGCAGGCCTGCTCATCCCCCTTCTGCCTTTCCCTCTAAAGAACCCCCTCTGTGAAAAAGAACAAGAGGAGGCCTGAGCTTGGTAAAAAGGCCTTTGGAAAGGCCTGCCCCTACCCCTGGACTGCTGCATTTGAGGAGTTGCTTGCCTTTCTTTGGCCTGAGCACTCCTGTAAGTGGTCCTGTACTCGTCCATCTTCTTCATGTAATTCTCTGTTTGCTCCCCAAACAGAGAATTACCAATTACAGGAAAATCCATGGCCTTAGCCTGGGTATTCAGTGAGGGGCTAGTACATCTGAGCCAAGCCACCCTCAGAAGAGCCACAGATGTAGCCATAACTCTTGATGACACATCACTGGAGTCTACAGCAGCATGAAAAGTACAGTTACGTAAGAACTTACTGTAACAGTAGATCTTTGAGAGGAGCTCTTGCAGAAGGCTATTACATTAAGGACTATGCCGCAGGCACTAGGACCACACGGTGAAAAACTTCTTCCAGCACTACCAGCAGGGACCGCTCCCGACCCGACGTCAGTCAGGGTACAAGAGGGGGCGGACCCAGCTCCACCTCAGTTCTCCTGCCAGTTCCCAGCAGAAGGCCTGACAAGAGAAGGAGGCGAAGCCCACCATCTAGAAAGAAAATAGATCTGCACACCCCGAAGGGGAAGGCGGGAGAGAAGCGGCGCCTGCTGCAAGAGCTCCTCTCGAAGATCTACTGTTATGGTAAGTTCTTACGTAACTGTACTATCTTACTTCGAGTGGGAGCTCTTGCAGCAGGCTATTACATTAAGGACAGAATCCCACGCAGTCCCCCAGCAAGGAGGTGGTCAGACCCGGAGGAGGAATATGCTGACCCAGAGGCCCTAGGACAAAAGGTCGTAAACTGCTAGGCCGAAGCCAGCGCGGCATCTGGAGACGATATCCAAGCTGTAATGCTTGATAAAAGTATGCACCGAGTTCCAGGACACGGCCGCACAAATGTCCTGGATACAGACATTCCGCAAGGTGGCAAAAGAAGCTGACACTCCTCTGGTGGAGTGACCCCTAACCGGGCCCGGCAGGGGTTTATTGTGATGCTGGTAGCAAAGAGAGACACAATGGACTATCCATTTAGAGATAGTCTGCTTGGACAACAGTTGACCCAAGCGATGTGGTGCAAAAGCCACAAAGAGCTGCTCCGATTTACGGTGTTGAACCATTCTGCTGAGGTAATACCTCAGGGACCTATGGACATCCAATGTGTGGAGGAGAGCCTCCCCTCTATTGGAAGGAGAAGGAGAAGGAAAATATACTGGAAGATCAACCGACTGGTTGAGGGTCAACTCCGAGACCACTTTGGGAAGAAACTTAGGATTAGTCCTGAGGGAAACTCTTTCCCTATGAAAAACCAAATAGGGCTCTTTACACATCAGAGCCTGAAGCTCAGAAACCCTTTAGGCTGAAATAACAGCAACTAAAAAGCAAACTTTCCAAGAAAGGTAACGCAGCTCACAACTCACTGCGGGTTCAAAAGGAGGGAGGGTGAGTTTCTCCAACACAAAAAGGAGGTCCCAGGGTGGGACAGGGTCCCTAATGGGAGGTCTCATGTGTAGAATTCCCCTAAGGAAGGCATGGGCTACATCTAGTTGCGCCAATGTCACCTTGATAGAGGAATAACTCAGGCCTTTCTCATATAAGGAGAGGAGATACTGCAAAGTGGAGTTCACAGGGCAGGTGACGGGATCCAAATGTTGTGGCAAGACCCAAACACAAAAACGCTTCCACTTCATGGCGTAAGTGGAGTGAGTAGAGGGCTTCCTTGCGGACGCTAGGACCTCTGCCACTTCCGGGGAAACCCCGTATCAGTTTCTAACTACGTCTGAAGGAGCCAAGCATAAAGATGCAGGGACCTGAGATTCGGATGAACCAGAGACCCCCAGTCCTGGGACAGTAATTGTGAGCATATGGGTAGCGGGACTGGAGGTTCCTGGGACAGCCACTGCAGGAGTGGGAACCAAATCTGTCGAGGCCAGTTGGAAGCCACAAGGATCATCTGGGCCCCTTTGGCCTGCAATTTGAGCAGAACCCTCTGAATAAGAGGGAAGGGCGGAAAGGCATAAAGAAACCTCCCTGCCCAGCAAAGGGAGAACGCGTCTGGCCAAAAAACGCCAGGCGCGTGCTCTCGCGAGCAAAACATTGGCAGTTTGGCATTGTGTGGTGACGCAAAGAGGTCCAGCTCAGGAAGACCCCACCTGTCGAACAGCTGGTCCACTACGGATTGTAGCAACTACCACTCGTGTGCTCTGGCCCGCGACCTGCTGAGTTTGTCGGCCAGATCGTTTAGGACACCTGGAACGTGCATGGCGGACAGTAGAATGCCCCATTCCAGTGCCCAGTACCAGACTCTCATTGCCTCCCTGCAAAGAGGATAGGAATGAGTGCCTCCTTGCTTGTTGATGTAAAAGACAACCGCCATGTTGTCCGACTGAATTAGAAGAGAGCCCGGTAACAGATCCTCCCGAAACGCCTGAAGAGCGTAGAGGGCCGCTCGCATTTCCAGCACATTGATGTGGAGGGACCGTTCCTCAGGTGACCAAATCCCCTGCGTCTGATGAATAACCAGGTGTGACCCCCAGCCCAGGTCCGATGCATCTGTCGTTAGAGTCTGACCTGGAGGCTCCGGATGAAAACTGACTCCTTTCTCCAGATTGCTGGGATCCAACCACCAAAGCAATGTTCTCCTGACTGGCTCCGAGATCCTGACTAAAGCATCCAGGTCATTGTAGCATTGGTCCCACTGCACCCTGAGCATCCACTGTGGGACTCTCATGTGGAGGCGGGCCAAGGGCGTAACTGGAATGGCCGCCGCCATATGCCCCAATAGGCTGAGGAAGTTCCGGGCTGGAACCCGAGGTGCTATAGAGATCCGTTCTGCCAATGTTCGCAAGTGAATCCCCCTGTCCTGTGGGAGAAAGACCATGCCCTGGACAGAATCCAGGATCGCTCCTATGAAGGTGAGCTTTTGGCTGGGCTCTGGGGATGACTTTTTTAAGTTCAGGGTGATCCCCAGCTCTTGGAACAGAGTATGAGTGTCTCTGAGAGAGCGTAAGAGGCTGTCTCTTGACGGAGCCATAAGAAGCCAATCATCGAGGTAGGGAAACACATAATGTCCCGTCCTCCTCAGAGCCGCAGCCACCACTGCGAGCATTTGTTGAAGACTCGCGGAGCGGAAGAGAGGCCAAACGGGAGCACCCGAAACTGAAAATGCTCCCCTTGGAAGTGGAACCTCAAGAACTTCCTGTGAGGAGGAAAGACCCCTATATGCATGTATGTATCCTGCATGTCGAGAGAACAGAGCCAGTCCCCTTGGTGCAGCAGTGGAAGGAGACCCTGAAGAGTCACCATCCTGAACTTTTTGTATTCTATAAAGAGATTTAGTGGACTGAGGTCCAGAATGGGACGAAGGTCCCCAGTCTTTTTTGGGACCAGAAAGAAGTGGGAATAGAACCCCTGGCCTCGCTGCCCCCAGGGGACTCTCTCTATAGCTCTCTTGTGCAGGAGGACCTGAATTTCTCCTTCTAATAGTGGGATGTGAGAAGGAGGATAACAGGAGAGCTTTGGCAGAGTGTGTGGAGGAAACTCTATGAACTCCAAGGTGTGTCCTCTCCATATAACGTCCAAGACCCATTGGTCTGTGGGAATAGACTTCCACCATTCGAGATGAAGGGAGAAGTGGCCCCCAACCAGCTCCCCTTGAGCTTCTGTCAGAAGGGGGGGTGGAAGGGAGTCACTGGGCAGAACCGGGAGTTGGGAGAGAGGCCTGGGAGAACTTTGGCCCATGGGCGGAAGGTCCACCAGACTGCTGGTATCTGGATATTCTGCAGAAGTCACCTCTCTGCCCTTGCTGGTTTCCGCGGGCTGAAGCTTGGTTGCCTGAGGACTTATGAAAAGGCCGTCAGCAATGGGGACATCGCTGGTCACCACGGTACATCTGGCGGACCGACCAGATCGACTTACCCGATTCCTGGAGACAGAAGATCAAAGCCTCCGTCTCCTGCCCAAACAAGATGGTACCCTGGAAGGGCAAATCCTGGACACCAGACTGCAGATCCTGGTGAAAGCCCAGGAGTCTCAACCCGGCATAGCGCCGAAGGCATACTCCAGAGGTGGCCGCCCTGGCTGCCATGTCTGCAGTGTCATACGAGGCTCTCAGCATATGAGAGCCTACGTCGGAGCCCGACTGTAAAAGGGCCAGAAGCTCAGTCTTCTTATCAGAGTCTGGCATGGCCTGTGTCAGCTCAAGTCCCCATTCCCATAACGCATTCTGGTATTGCACCATATGCGCGAGGAAATTCAGGGAGCGAATGGAACAGGTGGAGGCAGCATAGACTTTTTTGCCCACCTGATCTAGGTAATGGGACTCCAGGTCAGGAGGCTGGGAGCTGAGGTGCCTCGGCTGCCGAAATTTATCATGGGCAGCCATAATCACTGAGGAATTGGCCTGAGGGTGTTCTGCCAGGAAAGGTTCTGCCCACGGGGCCTTCTACAGCCTATCCGACTTTTTCGGAACTGCCAGGATGGAGGCCGGATGCATCCAGGTGGATCTAGTAAGATCCTGGAAAGTATCCACCAAAGGAGGAATAACCAGGAGATTCGGCTCCTTCTGCCTCAGGTATTTAGCCAATCTCCGGCGTTCCAGATCCAAGTCTTCCGTGTCCAACTCGTTGGAAGCCTGGATGTGCCTCATGACGTCCATA
Organism: Neoceratodus forsteri; assembly: GCA_016271365.2. Lineage (NCBI taxonomy): Eukaryota > Metazoa > Chordata > Ceratodontiformes > Ceratodontidae > Neoceratodus > Neoceratodus forsteri. The sequence continues at coordinate 647,704,612 of CM057450.1, read as the reverse complement.
AAGGTGGGATCATCTGGAGGTGAGTGAGGCAGGTCCTTCTCTTCAGGGGAACGCTTGAGACTGAAAGAAGAGGAAGAGGTCGATGAAGAAGAGGAGGATCGACTATCCTATTTTGAATAGTCTGATTCTACCCCATGACCATGCCTGCGCTGGCGACGGTGACCAGGGGACCGACGATGGTGTGAAGACCGACTCCAGTTCCTGGACCGGTGACGGAGCAATGACCAACGTCGGTCATGAGACCGACGTCGGGAGCGGTCCCGCTTAGCGTGAGAAGGGCTCCTGGAACGAGACCGAGACCGACGTTGTTCACTAGAAACCTTAGAGCGACGTCGGTGGTCCTCAGATTTAGAGCAGGAATGAGCCTTGGAAGAGGGCGAAGGATGGCACTCCGGAGTCCTCAACGGAGAAGTCTCACCCTCCGGCTGTGGTTCTCCCGCAGGATCCGGCACCGGTGTCTGGGCCAGCGACGGGGAGGTTTGCTTGTGAACCTCCCCCCACCAAAAAGAGAAAAGCTGCTGGAGCTCATCCTTTGAGAAGATCTCAGCCGCACGCTGCAGAAAAGAAGTCTCCGGAGCGGCGGGACACAAAGGAGAGCTCTCCTGAGGGCCCAGGGGGGAGGAGGACTTGGGCGACGGGGACATCGGTATTTCCATGACCGACCCCGGGTCCTTAGCCCCTTCGACCAGTGTCGGTGTAGGGACCGATGATGGGGTGATGCCAGGGGGCACCGGAGAGTCCTTAACCTCCAGAGGCATGCCTTTAGCAGGCGGCACCGGTGCCTTGAAAGGTAGGGCTGAAGCAGGTACCTCCAGGGACTTGGCGATAACCCTTAGTGGAGTCACCTTCGGCTTGGCCGGCTTCTCCCCCGGTGGGCCGGGCTTAGCCTGGGAAGACCTCAGCGATTCTCCAGACCCCGAAGGACGGGCCTTTTTTGGAGAAGGCCGCGAATGCGATCTGGACTGAGACCGGGACCGGTGGCAGGACCGACTACCCTCCTTACTGTGCTGCTTCTTCTCCTTCTTCTTCCCCTCCAACGAGTGTAGATCCATCTTCTGCTCAAGAAGGTAGGCCTTTAGGGCTTTCAGGCGATGGATGCAGGTCCGGCTTGTAAAGGCCTGGCAGTCAGCACAGTTAGCGGTGCCCTGGTCAGGCCCGAGGCAGAAGACGCACCACCGGTGTCCGTCCTTAGCAGGAATCTGCCGCTCGCAGTTGCACTTGTTGAGGTGGTCAGGAGACACTGAAGCCCAAGAAGACATTGAACCCGGCCAGGGGGGAGAGGGCTGATGTCTGTACTAAAGGCGGCAAACACCGAATAGCAAACACACCGACAAGCAGGAAAAACCGTACAAAACGATGGCAGCGGTACCGACGTCGGTGTTGGACAAACTAACAAAAACCATCGAAAAACAGTCAAATCTTGCTAGAAGAACTCTAATCTCGCTGAGAATCGCAGACAGAAGCAAGCTTCACATGCGGGTACACGGTGGGAAAGAACTGAGGTGGAGCTGGGTCCGCCCCCTCTTGTACCCTGACTGACATTGGGGCGGGGCCGGCGTCGGGGGCGGTCCCCGCTGGTATTGCGGGAAGAAGTTTTTCACCATGTGGTCCTAGTGCCTGCGGCATAGTCCTTAATGTAATAGCCTGCTGCAAGAGCTCCCACTCGAAGTAAGATCTGTACTTTCGATGCCTCAATCCCATCTGCAACCACCTGTTCCAGCTCCTTGGCAAGCTGGTCGGGAGCCTGTTTAGCCAGAGCCAGTACAGTGTCCCACCTGGACTTCTGGTACCTGGCTGTATTCGCCATATAGTTAGCCTGCCAGAGTCCCAAAGATGTTGCCATGTATTGTTTCTTTGCCATGGCATCAATATTCCTGGAGTCCTTGTCTCAGGGGTGTGATGCTGAGAGAATATTTGCCTTATCACAGGCAGCAGCCTGCACAACCCAACATGGCTGCATTGCTAAAAAAGGAACTCCGTGTCTGAGCCTGAGAGTGTGTGCCTCTTGTCCATTCGTCTGTCCACAGGAGGTATAGAATTAGGAGACTTATGAATTTTTTGTGTCTGTTTCCCAAAGGATTTGTGGAGGGGAATATGTAGTGTGAAGGGGACTCAGAAAGCCTAGGAGGAGAAACACCTGAAGGTCTGTCTGGGGAGATGTCCAGGTCAACAGGCACATCCAGACTTTCACCATCACCATAATCATCCTCATACTCTCCCTCCTCCTCCTCTGGTTCATAAAATTCTTCAAAGTATAATCCAGAACTGGGGGAACCAACCGAACCGAGCCCCTGCCAGATGGTGCCGGTTCGGTCAGAACCGAACTAAGCGACTGCACAATCCTAATTGCCTTGGCTTTCTCATTGGCTGTCGGAGTATGAAATTCTGGGTCCGAACGGGTCGATTTGTCTTTTCTTTTTGTCGAAACCAATTCCTCAGAATCGGCTCTCCTTTTGCCCGAAGTATCGCCCTGGTCAGAGGGCACTCTTTCTGGTTCGGTCGGAACCGAACCGGGCTGGCCATCCGGGTCAGTGGACTTCTCTGCCTCCCTTTCCCCTCACTCTACCTAATCTCTTTTCCAGGGTAGATAAAGGAATATTCTTGCAAATTTGGCAGTCTGAATCAGGTGGTCAAACCCCAGACAATAAACACAGGTGGGGTGGGGATCAGCCTTGGCAAAGACCTCCCCACACACACTGCAGTGTTGAAACCCAGTGGGCCCAGTTTTTTTCTTGGGTTTCTCAGACATGGCCAATCCTATCCAAAAACGTACCCTTTTTTCAGCAATCCGCCAGGCAAGACTCCCTTATCGGTTCCTGGTCTTGGAAAAAACGTAATTAAATCTGGTTTTTTTAGAACCGATACGGACCGGTAACCACACTCTAAGCAAAGCACAAGTTTTTTTATTACCTCAAATTGATCGGTTCAGTCGAACCGATCCACAGTTTACAAGTTCCACACAGAAAACAGAACAAAAACCTATCTAGTACTCATGGTACCACAGACAGAGACTTGAACAGACTATGCGAAACAGCAATTTGGTAGAAAATGACCGAAACCCGACACTTCAACTGACTTTTTGAACAGAGCAGCAGGAGAAATCTCCGGAGCCACTGTTCAGTGAGGTGGAGGAAAGAATCTGACGGTTGCAGTTAAAACAACAGCAGACAGGGGCTTCAACCGAGCTTGTGATGAACATTCTATGCAAGGCATAGAAAAGTTAACTCTCTGTTCTCTGGGGCAGTTGAAAGGCAGGACCTAACTGCATATGTCAGAATACAGCAAGACTTCATGTTGTTTGAAAATCCTGCCTTCATATTGGCTGACTAGCACCTTTTCTCCATTGTAAATCCTCTGATGTACCAATGGGAAAAGATGCCAGTCAGCCACATCTGAAAAAGAATCAGAATCAATGCAACCTGAGAATACCTCTAAGTCATCATCTTCTTTCACCTGCTAAAACACCGATACTCAGTAAAATGGCCACAGCACCTCGTGTGCACCTGCCATCATCCCCATTCAGCTGAACAAATATTTAAAATGTGATACTAATGTTGAACTAGGGAAAGTACTTGTTAAAGAAAAACGATGACTACAACTCTCACAAATTATCACTGAAAACCACAGTCCTCTGCCTCCTGTCACCGCTACCTCTCTCTGGCATCCCCCCCCCAGCCTAAAACTATATACCAGGTTGTGCATGCCATCCCCTGTTAATTAAGCCATGTTGAAGCTAACCAGCATCGTATCAATTAACTCCTACGAAACACTAGCTAGCTCTAAATTAAAACACATATGTAGGTGCTACTAGGCCCCCAATGCCAAGTCAACTTCCTAGGTACCAACTGGCCCTCTACTTATTAAGCTGAAATGTGTTGCATAATTTAGGGCAAGGTTAAAGCTGGAATGTACTGCATATATAGCATAAGGATTTCTATTGTGTATACCTCTTGTGTTATATCTTTTTTCTTTGTTGTTCTACATTTTATATCTCCTGTCTATGTAATTGCGAAGTGTATGTGTATGTGCCTCAGGACCTCCTTGTGAATGAGCTTGCTCAACGGAGTCTTTCCTGCAATAAACTTGAAAGCTAATGATATAACTTCATAGTCTGAGGAATACTGAAGTGCAACAAGTCTTTGTTAATAAAAACTGAGAGCTAAAATGTTAATAAATAATGGTCGAAAAGTGAAGCCATGAACCCTGGCATGTGCCTACGTGTAAGCGCATACCCTGTATGATGGCACAGTCTTCTGGACATGATTTGTATCACTTTTAGCCCTCATTTTTAATTAATAAACATTTCCCAACTCAAGCATTTCAGAAAATACTAAAAAAAATATTGTTACTGATCCAACCCCGAAACCACAAACGGTGCTGCACTGCCACATCAGCTGTGTCTCCTTTAATCTGCATCCAATTTGCCGAAAACCAGCATCTCCAAAAAAGGCAGCATCTCCATACCCAGGCTCCATACCAACAAAGAAAACAAATACTAACTTTATTAAACTAAAAAAAAAAAAATTGTTTACCTGCTGACCTTACCGAGGGCTGAACAGCCTGCTATCTGAGCTCCATCTCCCTAGCAATGCTCCCTGTGACCTCAGCTCTACCTCCCTAGCAACAAGGAACTATTTTATCTAGTGGACCAATAAATTCCATAAAAATCATTTAAAAGGAAAAAAAGAAAACTCTTTCTTTTCACTTTTTTCTCACCCAAAAATGGGGGACATTGTATAATTGCAATATGCCACTCAAGGGTGAGGGTATGTGGTAGGATTTATCACTTCTGGTGTTCTTTACGCACTTGGCCTGCAGCCCCGTGACTCGACCACACCAGGCATGGTAAATCCCACCATATACCCATACCCTGTCATGTATATTGCTTAAATATAAAATGGAAACTATAGACATGACTATAATATAGATGGCCTTGTATTACATTTACAAAGACCAGTAGACTAGTGTCTGCCATGCCAGAAAGATCTGGGTTCATTACATGTTCTGCTCTGATTATGTCACAAAATGTTTTGTAAACTTAATATACACACTTAATGGAAGTCTGAATGGCTACCTAGATTCCCTATATTAGGGTCATTGCAACCTGTATATAGACAGCAACATAGGCTGGTTAACTGGAACAACAATGCATTATGGGTATTGTATAGTAAGACAAGAAGCTTGTGGATCTATCTGCACAGCAGGAGGTCATCCAACTGTTATCAGGAAACTCAACTTTATTTGTAACCTGTTTTTTTTTTGGCCTTGTATTAATGGATGTGTATGTATATATGCAAATGTTAAACTGTATTTGTTTTTTACTTGTATTGAATTGTAAGGACTTATACAATTGAGCAATAAACTTTACTACTATTATAGTAGGGAAAAGAACTGTGGCCATTGGGGCTGGCACTGCTTTATAAATATAGTCAGGGTGCATTTGCAGTGCTCTACATTGGTACCATGGTGTTGCTGGACACAAACGCTTTGTTCTCACGGGGTCCTAGTGCCCCTCTGTCATAAGACCAAAGTGTGGCTCTGTGGAGTAAATTAACTCTAGAAAGATAAATAATACCTCTAGCATCAACATTATTCTAATAAAGGGACAATTTAAGCAGTAAACCCAGTTCTAATAGGCTTTGCACTGAAAGGAAGTGAAAGACCTGAACTGCTGGTGAATTCATTTGTTGATGCCAAAAGGGTATTAATTCATCACAAAGCCCAAAAGAAAAAAATACTTTATTACTGTTATAAACATTTGGATTTAAAAAAACAAACAAAAAAAAACTTCAAAATGAAAATGTCAAAAATTACTTCTAACAGCTGGAAAGCAAAGGCTGATTCAGACATTCTTTATCCCCAGGCTTTCTATTTCCACACCATCTGCAATCGTTAAGACCCTACCATTTGCAGTTCTAAATTCCAGATAGTTACTTTAATCACAGATGTAGAAGCCATAGGACTGTGATTGTGGTGGTGGTGTGTGTGTGTGGGGGGGGGTGTACACTACACCACTCATTTCAAGCCCCCTCATACACTTATACCAATGTTCCAATCCCCTGATTTCTATTATTTTGAGGTATCACCAAAAATCACGCTATTACTGCTCATTCTGTAAAATGTGATACAGGATCTATAGCATTACCAGGTGTATTGCGCAGATGTTTCACGTCACCTGGACTGGAACCACAGACGCACATGTTGTGCTAATCTATGACATCTACTTTTAACCAATGTCTAGTCTGGGCTTATTTAGCTGAATTACAGCCACTTCAGTATACAAACACATAGGAAGTCTCACACACCCGGTAAGAATTAACTGCTGCATTTTTTCTCACAGGTTTTCATCCCACTGATGCCCTTAATACATTAAAAGGTTGACCAATACAAGAATGCAGACCTAAAATTCAGCCTTCCAACTTACAGTGTCATGTGGCTCTGTGCAGCTTTGGTTAAAATGAGATATACTCATTTTTCCATTTATCAGCAGCTAAAAAAAATGGGAACAAATTATCATCCTGTCAGGATGCCAAAATATGAGAGAGGTAGACGTAAGAAATGTTTATAGTCTGTGTCTGCATTTCCCTGGGAAAACTGTTAATGAGTGCATTTTCTGTATTACACTATGGCACATGGTACAACCAGTAGTTCGACTTGCAGAACCAGCCAACTGGATGTCAATAATTAACTGCTATAGAGAAGGCATGCTGTGTTGAGTTTTATGTTGTGAATTGTTATACTACAGTAGTTCTTGTTGGCCCCAGACAGGCTTTAACAGACGGTAACATAACTGATGCTCTAGAAAGTTTCATTTATGTTCACATATGCAAGCAGCGAAATAGGCCTCCAAGCCTGTATCAACAGAGTTCAAGTTCTGAGTAGCAAAACAATAAACCAGGCCACGGAATCTCCAGTTTTTCTCTCTCTCTGTATATTGATTTTCACTTCCCAACCAGTGTCTTCCAAAGCTCTGGTCTTCTCTGTTTATTCAAATGCAAGTTTCTAACAGAAAAACACACGACCTGTTTTACCGTTTAAATAGGACTGTAAACTAGTGTGAATATGGTTTTGGACCTTCATATTACAAGTTATTTGGCAGATAAGATGAACAAAACAATATAATCATCAGCCCTGCTTAAAACAGTTCCCAGAAAGCTGCTTTTACAAAAAGATATTTATCTTTTTACTTGTTACATAGTTACAATATAATTACAGGGAAAATCCAAGACATACAGACGTTTTAATATTTAGCCATTATTTTTAATAAGGATTTTTTTTAATGGCTTTTTATGTTTGATAGCCTTACACTAAAGCTTGCAATCTGGAACACACACGGTTCAATAGTTCTGCCACTGTTTCTGCCCTTTCTCTCTGCTAGCACGTGTACCAATGCCATGAAGGTTCCTTGTTTCAAGATCGCACTGCGACGGCTGTGAAAGGAGTGGAGGATCCCATCCTGCTGCCATTGGACCTGGCTCCTACATCATCCCCAGCTGCAGCAGAGTGTTTGCATATGCCATGGGTTTGACATTCGGGTGAGGCTATAAGGGAGAGAAAAATACATTAATCTAAGAAGTTTCTAAATCAATACCGTTTTGGTAACAAACGTTTCTCTGTCAATAGTGCTTAGTAAGAGCATGAAGAGTAATGAGTACAAGAAAGGAACAACCAGTGCATCAAAGCTAGCCCCTTTCCCATGGCTGTACCTGTAATTCTGATGTACCCATCTATGATTCTGTCATCTAGTCTCTACTGGTAGTGCTCATACAGGGAAGGTCTGGGCTCCTGAGTACTGCTGACACTGCACTGCATCACTAGACTGCTGCTCAGCTGGAGGTGCTTATTTCGGAGGGACCATTATATTAAAGGGAATGTGTACCACGTAGGTCCATAGTGTAAATATGTGAGCCTTGCATGGTCATCTGCTGTTAAATGGAGAAGACTGTGGTGCTAGCGCCCCTAAATATGTAGAAACAGCCTCCAAAACCAAACGTCATTTTCACTTAGGTCAGCCCTTCCCTGCAGTAAATCTGGCTCCTGTGATGACGTCCGTGCATCACCACCTAGTGAGAGCATGGATGTCTATGTAGCAGTCCCAATAGATGTAAGTGTACAATGTGCACTTTACAGCCATTCTCAGTAGCAGCTTGCATACCCCGGTACCAGTGCCTCTGATCCTCCGGTAGCCCCCATAGAAAATGGGCATACAAAACGTCCTGCTGTAACTTTTAAATCATAGTTTCTGCAGAGCCCCGCTTCTCCATTCGGCTGGTCCCAGCACTCTCGGCTGTGAGCATGCACGCCTATGCCTGCAGTTAGTAGGCTTTGCATTACAGAGAATTTTTAAAAAAGCAAACATAATTTTCCTGTATGTCCTGGTAAAGGACAGCTATATGAGCCCCTCTGATGGTGTCTGCTGTTAAACTGAGCACTGGAAAGGGCTATGTAAATACAGGTTACTCACCTGTAACAGGAGTTCTAGGAATGGTATATGTTGTTCATCCACACTGTCTGGCAGGTATCCTTGCCGCTTTAAATCTTGCCGGAAGGTCTTCAAGCTGGCTCCTCCCACCCACCCGGGTGGTAAAACTCGGCTCCGCCCCATGGCGCCAGATCTGGCCCGCTGGAAGCTCAGGTTGTGCGTCAAAGCGGGAAGGTCAGGATTGTGGATGAACAAATATACCATTCCTAGAACCCTGTTACAGGTGAGAACCTGTATTTAGGACATGGATATGTTGTTCATCCACACTGTCTGGCAGACTCCTAGCAGTTCTCCAGGAGGAGGGAGGCAAGGCGACACCCCCTACTTAGGGAATAAAGACTGAGAACGGAGGCCCAAAACCAGCATCCCGCTGACTCAAGGTCGATGTGGTAATGGGTGATGAAGGTGTGTGCTGACTTCCAGGTAGCAGCCTGCAGATTTCCTGGATAGGGACGTCCCTGGAAGCAGCCACCGATGCAGCAGTATGGCGGGTAGAATGAGCTCTTATCCTCTGGGAGGCTCCATGCCCACCAACTTATAGCAGAGATCTATGCAGGAGGTGACCCACCTGCTTATCGTCCGCTTGGCTGCAGGTCTGCCAGGTGCGGCTTCAGCGAGGTGACAAACAGCTGGTGAACCTCTCCCAAATTTCAGCCATGCGCCCATATAATAAGTGAGCGCCTTCTAGGGTCCAAAGTATGGAGCCTGTATTCGGCCTCCGAGGTGTGATTGGGGTAGAACACCGCAGAGTCAACACCTGGTTAAGGTGAAACTCGCCACCACCTTGGAAGGAATTTGGTGGGGGCGCAGGACAACCTTGTCCCTGTGGAAGACCAGGTAAGGAGACTGATGCAGGCGCCTGGAGCTCTCCCAGCCTTCTGGCTGGACGTGATAGCCACCAAGAAGGTGGTCTTCCACGACAGGTGAGAGAGTTCACACCTGTGCATTGGTTCAAATGGCTTGCCCATGAGCTTTGCCAGTACCAGCAGTAGATCCACCGGAGGTGGAGGTTCTCGCACCGGAGGGGAAATGTGGTCAAGGCCTTTGAAAAAACACCAGACCACCTTCTCCTGCGCCACCGACTGCTCCCCGGCCCACGCCCGGTAAGCAGAGATGGCTGCCAGGTGCACCTTAAGGGTCATCGACCTAAGCCCTTGACAAGAAAGGGACCATAAATAGTCCAAGATGCTAGCCTAGGAACAGGAGGAAGAGTCCAAGCCCTTGCCCTGACACCAAATGGAAAACCTCTTCCATTTGAAGGCATAGCATTTCCTGGTCGACTCCTTACAGGATGCCTCAACTACATTGAGGACCTCGTCGGAAAGACCCAAGGCCTGGAACTCTAGCCACTCAGGAACCAGGCCATCAGGTGCAGGGATTGAATGTCCGGATGAAACACCTTCCCCTGATTGACTGAGAGCAGGTCCGGGCGAGCTGGAAGCTGCCTCGGGAGCCTGGAGCTGAGGCTGAGGAGATCTGGGTACCAGAACTGGCGGGGCCAGTCTGGGGCTATCAGAATCACCTGCGCCTTGTCCCTCATTGCTTTGAGAAGCACCTTGTGTATCAAGGGAAATGGGGGGAAGGCATAGAAGAGGCCCGGGGTCCACGGCCTCGAGAAGGCATCCCCCTGCAGCGAGCCCTGCTGAGGGGGGCGGGCATGGAACAGCCTCAGCTTCTTCTCCCTGGAGGCAAACAGGTCCACCTGAGGTGTGCCCCAATGGGAGAACAGATCTTGTACTACCTCCGGCAGGAGAGACCACTCGTGGGATGCAGCCCCTATCCGGCTTGAGGGCATCGCCAGGGTGTTGGAGCTCCTGCCACATGAATGGCTAGAGATCCGGGCTCCAGGCTGCGCACAGTGACCAAATACGGAGACTTCCTTGCATAGAAGCATGGAGCGCGTCCCGCCTGGCGGTTTAGATAGTACATGGTGTGGTATTGTCCGCCTGGACTCGGACCACTTGACCCTGGAGAAGACGGGCGGTGGTGAGAGCTAGGCGGACCGCTTGGAGCTCCAGCAGGTTGATGTGGCATCAGGACTCCCACGGGAACCAGAGGCCATGCGCCCGGTGTTCCCCCAGATGGGCACCCCAACCCATCAGAGTGGTATCGGTCGATAGAGAGACCGTCGGCTCGGAGTGGACAAACGGGATGCCCTCCTGCAGATGAACTGGAACGGTCCACCACCGGAGAGCGTTCCACATCCCCTGGGTCACTGTCACTAGCTGGTCCAAGGATCGCAGCATTGTGACCACTGGCTGGCCAGTCCCACTGAAGAGGGCAGATGCGCCAGCGCCGCCTAACGGACCACGCCAGTGCAGGCCGCCATGAGACCAGGGAGGCGAGGAAGTACCGGGTAGGGAAAGCATTGCCAACCAGAAATGATTGGGCAAAGGAGGAAAGAACCTCGGCCCTGTCCACCGGGAGCCGTGCTCTGGCTCGAAGAGAGTCGAGCTCTGCCCCGATGAACAGAATCACCTGCTTTGGCTCGAGTTCCAACTTGGCCTCGTTGATAAGAAGGCCGATTTGAGAGCAAACCTGGAGGGCCAGATCTCTGGACCGCTCCACCTCCTGTCTGGAGGGGGCTGCTATCAGCCAATCATCCAGGTAAGGGTACACCCGGACCCCTCGGCGCCGCAGGAAAGCTGTCACCACTGCTAAGCATTTGGTGAAGACCCTGGGAGCTGGAGACAGGCCGAAGGGCATGGCTCGGAACTCGAAAAAAAAATACCTCCACTTGAAAGCGAAGGAACCTCTGATGTGACGGACGGATAGGGACGTGAAAGAACGTGTCCTGCAGGTCCAGAGAGCAGAACCACATGCCGGGTTCCAGGGATGGTATTATCTGAGCCAGAGTGACCATCCTGAAGGTTCGAGACCTTTGGAACTTGTTTAGGTCATGTAGGTCGAGAATGGGGCGCCAGCCCCCCGTCCGTTTCGGAACCAGGAAGTACCTGGACACAAACCCCGGGTCTGAGGGAAGGTCATACCTCCTGATCACCTCCTTTGGAGGAGGAGGCGGCACGTGGCTCGGCGAGCTGACAGTGAGGCTGCGGATCCTGATGCCCCCGAGGTGCCACGGCTCTGAAGGCGGGCCTGCTTGAATTCCAAGGGCAGGCCTTTTCCCACCACCTTCCAACACCCACCTGTCCATGAAATAATGGACCAGGTGGAAAGGAAATGATGGAGCCATCTCCCCACGGGGAACCTGGGGTGAGGTGACGGGTTGGGGGCGCACCCCTCAACCCGTCACTGGGCAGGCTTGGAGGAGGGACCGCCGAGGGACGCCCTGGCCTTTACCTCCTGCTTCCTGTTGGAGGAAGCTGACAGCTTGGGCTGGGATGCCAAGTCAGGCCTGCTGGCCCTGACGTTGCTGGGCCAGACGCGTGCACGGGCGAGACGGGCGAAAAGGCTTAGGCTGTGGCTTGCGACCTTTGTCCTTCTGAGCGGATGAGACCGAGTCCAAGGTAGCATTGGACTTCTCGATCCTCTGCAGGTGTCCTTCCACCCCAGGGCTGAAGAGGTCGGTCCCCAAGAAGGGGACATCCGCCAACTTGTGCTGGGTATCCGAAGTGAAGGTGGATATCCTCAGCCAAGCCCGACGATGCATAGCCACTGCGGCCACCACAGACCTGGCACATGAGTCCCCAATGTCCAAAGCAGTCTGAAGCTGCTGTTTGGCCACTGCCCTGCCCTGGTCCCGCACCTGCCTAACCGTGGTCTGCAGATCCGCGGGAAGATGAGGGACAACCTGCTCCAGGAGCCCAACAGGGCGTGAGAGAAATGTGCCATAAGGATGGCCGAACTGGCCTGTAAGGCTGAGGAGGAGATGCAGCGTGACTTTCTCGCCCGGCATAGTCCAATTTCTTGGACTCCTTGTCGGGAGGTTTGTCCACGTCCTAAGTCTCCCGGCACGCTGGAAAACGCTGTCGGTAACTAACCCCTCGGCCGAGGGGTGTTCCGAAAAACCGGACAAGGAACCGGTAGGGACCACATACTTCCTGGCCATCCTGGCCAAAGGTGCAGGGCAGGAAGCAGGACGCTGCCAGAGCTCCAAGGCTGGGCCCACTATGGCCTCGGCCACCGGAAAGGCCTCCGTAGGGGAATCCCCTCGGTCCAGAATCTCCGTGAGGGGATACCTGGCCTGCTTAGAAATGGGTTCGAGCTTCATCCCGGTGGACTCCGAGATGAGCCGAAGCAATCCCAGGAAGGACGAAGGGCTATCGTCCACCGACTGACCCCCTGAGGACTCCAAGTCCATTCGCTTGGAGAAAAGAGAGGAATCGTCTTCGGACTCGGAAGAGTCCTCAAAGAGCTGCCTCGGGCCTGAGCCACCCTCCACCTGCCGAGGTCGATCGGGAGTGAGGGTAACAAACAGCCTATGGGGCAGTCCCTGAGCCAACCGAGAATTCTTGGTCGGAGCCCCAAATAACGGCTGTGGAGGCGGAGGTTCCACCAGAATCGGTGGGGCAGCTGGCTTTGGCCGAACAACCGGCCTGGAAACAGGCTCCTCGGATAAAATGAGGGGTTGTTTCGACCGCTCCAGTGACAGCCACTTAATGGCTGGGGAAGGCGACGGCGTCGGCTTGTTCCCGGTCAGAAGGAGCTGTTGCTACATGAGGTCTCATATCGTCGAACACGCAACTTACGCCGAAGCCTCCCCTCGTCCGAGGAGGAGGAAGAGGACGAGCCGGTATGCACCATGCTTGCCGGACCGAGACCGCTTATGACGGCGGGATCAGCTGGACGCGAAGAAGTCCGAGACCGAGACCGAGAACCTCGGCTTTCCCGAGGATGGTGCTGAGAGAGGTGTCATGGGGAACCCGGCACTCACGGTTCGGGAGGTTCAACAAGGCTCCGGAACCGAGGCACAGACAAGCTAACGGATCCTCAACTCCCACCGGGGAACCGGGAGAGGGATTTCGAGCCCTGCTGATAACTCATCCAACGGTCGAGAAAATCTCGACCGTGGTCGATGGGAGTCTCGTCAACTGTCCTGACGGGACACCGTGAGACCAGTGGTCAAGTCGAACGGTCGATCAAGTCGACGCCAACAACTCGGGAGGGGGATCTTTCCACCCTAAGAGCATCAACGGGGACTTACTTTGCTCTTTTTGACCGAGAAAATGGTCCAGCAGAAGTTGGTCCCTCACCTCTGGTAGAGCGGGTCAGACAAAGCTCCTTAAAAAAGCTGAATATGAGGCACAGAGAGAGCGGAACAAATGCGCAGTCGGAGTGAAGCGATCAGCTACCGCCTCCTCTTCGAGGGCCGATCATCTGCTCGAAAGCTGATCCGCCGTAGCCCGCCGCGGAAACTGCTGACAGGGCCTCTTTGACTTCACCGAGGAAACGCCTTTCTCGGGACAATTCTAGATGTAAACAGGCAGCACGGTTCTGGAGACGAGGGCTGAAAAGAAGAGCACAGGTCTAGGCCCGCGGGTCGCGTTTCCAAGGCCCAAGCAGTAGACGACATGGAGTATGGATCCATGCAGACATTTTCTGCCCACAAGGGCATCTCCTGAAACCGAGTCGATTTGTCCATCGTGAGTCATGTAGGAGAGAGAAGACCGAAGTCTTACAAAAAACTTAAATTTGGAACAAAGACTAGGAACCAGTCTTATATGCAGAGCGTTATGGAGGGAACCTGAGCTTCCAAGCGTAAGGAAGATTCAAGGCCATGGGGCGGACAGAGTTTTACCACCCGGGTGGGTGGGAGGAGCCAGCTTGAAGACCTTCCGGCAAGATTTAAAGCGCAAGGATACCTGCCAGACAGTGTGGATGAACAACATATCCATGTCCCTAGAACTATTTTTATCTCAGTATTGTGAGCATACATCTCTTGAAAAAACAATATTTTAGGGGCACTAGCACCACCAGTCTTCTCCATGTGACAGCAGATGACCATGCGAGGCTCACATATTTACAATGTGAGTCTGCATGGTACACATTCCCTTTAAGATCGCTTTTGACCATCTCTGCTGGTTCCTCAGGAGTTAAAAAAAATCCTGTTTCATTTTTCATAACAGAAGGGGATTACCAATGGTGTCCACACCCCCCCATTTCCATAAACAGGGTGGTTGTAATGACCACGTGTGACTCTGTGTTCAAAATCAGTATCAGCAGGTAGTACGCTTGCCTCTGGTGCCAGAAAATCAAAAGGTTGTGGATTCTAACCTTACACCAAGTAACTGAGGTAATCCCATAAATGACAGGTTAGTACAGCACTACACAGTACTCTACTGCTGAAGTGCCACTGAGATACTGAACCGAGGCCCCTTCTGTCCATCTCCGGTTACTATCCTGGTGGAATTTAAAGATCCCAATGGCACTTTCTGATGAAAAATATGAAAGTTACGTAGTTGCCATAAAGGTAAGTTACTCACCTGTAACCATTATTCTAGGAGTGGTATGCCATTTTAAGATAAGCTCCTCCCATAACCTGGACACTACACCCTCTGGCTCTGCCCTGAGACATCAGATCTTTGCACATTGGAAGCAGGGATCTGGGTGTCACACTGCCATGGGAGGCTGGGTGGGTTGCATGGATGTGAACTCTATACCACTTCTAGAAAGTATTGTTACATAAGAACTTACCATAACAGTAGTTCTTCAAGGACCTGTCTCTTGCAGTAGGCTATTACACTTTGAAGTTCCACCAGGTGGCGCTATCACATGGCAGCTTCTTCCAGCAGTCTTCTATAGGGGCCGTCCGCATGACATCACTTACTCAGACTGAGTATAAGTATGGGCATCCCCAGGTACCCACTGTTCCCTGCCAGCTGCAGCATACAAAGGCCGGGACCGAGGGAAACTAAGGGACCAAGGAGCCCCCACCCAACTTCCTTAGATCCAGGGACCCTGAGTAAAAGGCAAGGGGACGAAGGGCAGGATTGTACCTAATGCAAGAGACAGTTCCTCGTAGATCTACTGTTATGATAAGTTCTTATGTAACGATACTATCTTCTACGGACTGGTCTCTTGCAGTAGCTTATTACACTTGGGAGAGCACCAAGCAGTTATGCCCAAAAGGGAGGTCAGTCAGAGCAGAAAGCTGGGCAAAAGAGCACGACCAGAGGGCAGGCCACATTACAAAAATAGTCTCCAACCTGGAAGGCCTGGAAAGGCAAGGAGTGGAGAAGATGGCCAGTCCCGGTGACAGGGACATGATAGGCAAAAGCAGACAGGAATGTCTATGGGAACGGACAGAAGAGAGGCCACTTCTAGAGGCCAGGTGGCATACAGGAGTGGTGCAAAAAATTTCAAAGACAGACAATATAACCCTGGACAGGGACGGCATCAGAGACAGTCATAGACTGGTTGACTCGAACCACACCTGGTAGGGCAGGGAAGCCAAGAGTGGGTGAGGACAACAATCTCCAAGTAGGTTGTAGAAGAGAGAGAAGCAGATGGCCATGCACAGAGATTTATCCTGATGAGGCAGGGGCTGAAAGGAAGTGGCAAGAAGTCAAATCCAGCATA
Organism: Neoceratodus forsteri; assembly: GCA_016271365.2. Lineage (NCBI taxonomy): Eukaryota > Metazoa > Chordata > Ceratodontiformes > Ceratodontidae > Neoceratodus > Neoceratodus forsteri. The sequence continues at coordinate 647,688,651 of CM057450.1, read as the reverse complement.
GCTCCCAAAGCGCGGATCGCATTGGAGGTGGTGGAGTGTACCGGGGCAAGATTCACCGGAAATCCCACAGCAAGGAACAACTGAAGGGCTCCATCAGAGAGTGTAGCAGACATTCTGAACAAATCCACAAGGAGGAGTGAAGCATCCAGTATCAGGAAGCAAGCCTCCAAAGAAAGGGCGGAGAGACCCGTGGGTTCTTCCTCAAGAGGAAGCGGTTGAAAGCCCCGAGGTGCAGCCAAGGTGCAGGGGCGGGCATGGGCCCCCAAGAGGGATGGGCATGGGGCTAAGGGGCAGATGTGGCAGCCCTCTGGATGCCCTACTGCGGTCCTGAGCAGCACCCCGGTAAGGGGGCCAGGAATGCGATAGCCTGCCTGCAGAAGCGGAGAACAGGGCCAGGGAAACTATAGGAATGGCCACTACCATAAGACCGAGGAGGCAGAGGACCTTCCTGGCTGGGACATGTCTCTGGGAGATCAGACAGTGAGTTTGCAGAAGCAAGGTCTCGATCCAGTCTGGAGAAAGGAATGATGTGCCCAGCTGGGTATACAACACTGCCCCAGTGATCTGTAAGCGTTGGGAGGGAACCAAATGAGATTTAGCCAGACTGACTGCAATACCCAGCCTGGAGAAAGTTTCCAGAGTAAGGGAGTGGTGCAGATCCTCCTGGAAGGGAGCCACAATCAGCCAGTCATCCAAATATGGGAAAAGCTGGACCCCTTCCCCCCGTGTGCAGAAGGGCTGCCACTACTGCTAAACACTTGTGGAACACCCAGGGTGCCGAGGAAAAGCCAAATGGAAGGGCTCAAAACTGAAAGAGCTCCCTCTGGAAGCAGAGCTGGAGGAATCTGCGATGGGCTGGGTGAATCAGGATATACAGGTAAGCGTCCTGCATGTCCAGGGCACATAGCCACTGACCTGCTCTTAGAAGAGGTGGAAGGCTCAGAAGACAGAGCATTCTGAACCTCTTATAAGTCACCATAAGATTGAGGGCCCTGAGGTCCAAAATAGGGCTCAGGTTGTCTGTCTTCTTGGGGACCAAGAAAAAGTAGGAATAATAGCCTGTCCCACAAAAATGAGTTACAACGGGTTCCAGGGCTTCCTTCAACAGGACAGCATTTATCTCCTCCCTAACCAAATGAAGATGGTTTGGGGGGTAAGAAGATCTAGGAGGGGGTCTGTGAGGGGGTAGCTGAGAGAACTCTATGGAGTGCCCTTGAGCAATCAGTTGGAGCACTCAAGAGTCTGTTATTATCATCTCCCATTCTGAAAGGTGGCAAGAAAATCGACTGCCTACCAGCTCTGCTGGAGAAATGTCCAGACAGAGTGGAAGAGGTAATGAGTCAGGAGGTGGCAGTCAGGGTGGCAGCTGAAGTGCCTGCAGCTCTGTGAACCTTGGCTGGAGTAGCTTTAGCTGCTGAACTACCCCTCATTTGTACTAATGATGGGGCTGCGCTGGTCTATGTTGCCATTTAGACAGGATCACTTCTGGCCATGAGATTTGTGGTACATAGATTGCACAGACCTCTGGGCCTGTCTCTTATCCTGTAAATCAGTGATATAGTACAGTTACGTAAGAACTTACTGTAACAGTAAATCTTCGAGAGAGGCTCTTGCAGTAGGTAATTACATATAGGACTGATGCCGGTAGATGGCAGGACCCCACGGAAATATTTCTAGCTAGTAGTCCCTGGTGAGGGACCACCTCACATCAGGTGACCGGCATCAGGAGACGTCGGTATAAAGGGGCAGTCCCGGACGCCCGCCTTCCAGTTCTTTCCCGCCACAGGCCAAAAGAGGCCAGACAAGAGAGGAGCGGATATTTCCCTCAATGGAAAAGGAGCTGAAAAAGCCTAGGGAGATGGAGGGCGGGAAGGTATTACCTACTGCAAGAGCCTCTCTCGAAGATCTACTGTTACGGTAAGTTCTTAAGTAACTGTACTATCTTACTTTGAGAGGGCTCTTGCAGTAGGTAATTACATATAGGACTGAATCCCAAGCAGTCTGGAACAAATAGAGGCACCGGGAGGAGGAAAACTACTCCAAAAGGTAGTACTGGTTGTGCAAGTCTCAAGATAGGAGGCCTTGCAAAACTGCCAGCCTGAAGCCTGCTCTACGGTGAGAGGCAACATTCAAACTGTAGTGTTTCGTGAAGGTATGGACTAAAGTCCAGGTGGTGGCAGCGTAGATGTCTACTACAGACACATTCTTGAAACAAGCCGCAGAGGCAGCTACTCCTCTTGTGGAGTGGCCTCTGACTTGACCCGGGAGGGTCTTGTTATATTTGTCATAACAGAAAGTGATGCAATGAGCCAACCACTTAGACAGGCATTGCTTGGAAACAGCATTGCCTTCCCTTTTGTGAGCAAAAGAGATGAACAACTGATCACTCTTTCTGAGATCCTCTGTCCTGTTGGTGCAGTATCTCAGAATCCAATGAACATCCATAGTATGGAGCAAATACTCCCCTTGATTAGAGTACCGCATAAAAAAAGCAGGTAACTCTATGGACTGATTTAAGGTAGACTCTGTTACAACTTGAGATAGAAACTTAGGATTCATGTGAAGAGCAACTCATTCCTTGTGAAAAATCAAGTAGGGGATTTTACACATCAGGGCCTGGAGCTCGGAGATCCTTCGAGCTGAAGTAATGGCCACCAAGAAGAGTGTCTTCCATGAAAGGAACTTCAAATCTGCAGAAGCTGCAGGTTAGAAGGGAGGAAGAGTACGTTTCTTGAGAACAAAGTTCAAGTCCCAAGAGGGAGCAGGAGTACGGATGGGGTGCCTCAGCTGGAGGACCCCTCTGAGAAAGGTCTTGGAGACCTCCAGTTGAGTGAAAGGCTTGTCTGTGAAGGGTACATGATAGGCCGAAATGGCCACCATGTGTACCTTCAGAGAGGAATGGCTGAGACCCAGGTCAAACAGATGACAAAGATACTCCAGCAGAAGCCCCGCTGAACAGGAGAAAGGTTCCACATTCTTGGAAGCGGCCCAAATAGTGAATCTTTTCCACTTCATGGCATAAGTGAATCTGGTGGAGGGTTTTCTGGCCTCCACTAAAATCTCTGCCACTTTGGGAGACATTCCAAAACGGGATTGGGCTAGGTCTGCAGGAGCCATGCATGCAGTTGAAGGGATTTGAGGCCTGGATGGACCAGGGTCCCCTGATCCTGGGTCAACAAACCTCGAGATAGAGGAAGAGGAAGAGGAGGATCCTCTGAATATTGTTGTAGAAGAGAGAACCAGACTTGCCTGGGCCAGAAAGGAGTGATCAGAATCATTTGCACTCCTTCTGATGCTAGTTTCTGCAAGACTCGTGGGATAAGTGGAATTGGGGAAAAGGCATAGACAAATCTGTCCTTCCAGTCTAGAGACAGAGCATCGCTCCAAAAAGCGCCCCACTCTGGAACGAGCGAGCAGAAGACGGAAAGTTTTGCGTTGATAGGGGATGCGAACAGGTCGACCTGTGGTGTTCCCCAAAGTTGTAAGATACTGTCTAGGACCCCCTGATCCAGTTCCCACTCATGAGTCAGAGCAGAAGAGCGACTTAGCTTGTCTGCCAGGGTGCTGTCAACTCCCGGAACGTGAATCGCCATGAGGTGAAGGTCGTGATGTGTTGCCCAATCCCAAACCCTCATTGCCTCCCTGCATAGAGGGTAGGACCGAGTCCTTCCCTGCTTGTTGATATACCACACCACACACATGTTGTCCGTCTGGATGGCTAGGTGGCCAGGAAGGATGTATTGGTGAAGGGCTTGGAGAGAGTACAACACTGCCTGAAGCTCGAGCACATTGATGTGGAGAACTTTTTCTAGCTTGGACCAGGAGCCCTGGGTCCAATGAGGGCCTAGATGGGCTCCCAAACCTTCACCGGAGGCGCCTGTGGTTAGAGTCTGGGAGGGGAGGATGAAAGAATGGAACTCCCTGAAAAGGTTCTCACAGACCATCCACCATTGCAAGTCTTGCATCTCGGCGAGGAGATCAGAACTGAGTGATCTAGGTTGTCCACTAGCTGATCCCACTGAGAGCGTAGAGTCCACTGAGAGATCCTCATGTGGAGTCGAGCACGAGGTACTGTTGGGATAGCAGCTGCCATGAGCCCGAGAAGGCGAAGGACCGACCTCGCAGAGACCATCCTGCGGTCGGACAACAGACCTATTTGGGTCTGATGGGTGGCCACCCTGTCCGGAGGCAGGAAGGCCTTGCCCATGGTCAAATCGAGGATCACCCCAATAAACTGTAACCTCTGGGATGGGTCCAGATGAGACTTGGAATGGTTGATGGTAACACCCAGGCATGCAAAAACCTGCTGGGTAAGGGAGAGGAAACACAGGAGTTCATCCCTGGATGAGGCCACCAGGAGCCAGTCGTCCAGGTAAGGGAAATCTGCACTCCCTTGGTACGCAGGTGGGCCGCCACCACTGCCAGGCATTTGATAAATACTCAGGGGCCAAGGATAGACCAAACAGGAGTGCCTTGAACTGGTAGTGGTCCCCCTGGAATGCAAAATGAAGGTATTTGCGATGAGATGGGCGAATGGGAATGTGCAGATAAGCATCCTGCATATCCAGAGCACAAAGCCATTGACCCGGCCAGAGGAGGGGCAGAAGGCTCTGCAAAGAGAGCATCCTGAACCTTTTGTACTCTACGTAAAGATTCAGGGAACTGAGATCTAAAATTGGTCTGAGATCTCCTGTCTTCTTTGGGACCAGGAAGAAATGGGAATAGTAACCCTTCCTCTGAAGATGAAGGGGGACAGGCTCTATCGCTTGCTTCAGCAGAAGAGCCAAGATTTCTTCCTGGAAAAAAGGAAGTTGTTCCCTTGAATACGATGACTTCAGAGGGGGGGGTCGGGGTGGTTTCTGAAGAAACTCTATGGGGTGTCCTTCTGCTATAAGCTGGAGCACCCAAGAATCTGTGGTTATCCTCTCCCACCCCGGAAGGTGGAGGAAAAACTCCCTCCAACTGGTTCATCCAGGGAGTCCGGAGGCAGTGGGAGGGGAAGGAGTCAGGTGGTGTGGGGCAGCACCACAGCTGAAGCACCCACTACTTTTTGGGCTGGAGGGTTCCTGGCAGCTGTGGGGGCCCGCGCTTGTGCCCTCCTTCCTGGGGTTTTGCCTTTGGCCGATTCCGTCTAGAAAGGGACGGCACTGGTGCTGATGGGGACGGTACATGGAATCAACTGACTTCAGAACCATCCCCTCTTTGCAAAATCGGTAATGATGTCCTTGACATCACCCCCGAGCACCAACCCCGGAAGGGTGCTTCCTGGATAGCAGATTGCACCTCGGGACCAAACCTGACACGCTGGAGCTAAGCATGACGCTGTAGGCTTACAGCAAAGCTGAGCTTCCCAGCAGTGTCCACTGCATCGCACGCCGCACGTAGCATGTGTCGACTGGCCGAACGAGCAGAGCGGACAAGATCAGTCAACTCCTGCTTGACTTGGGAGTCAGGCAAGGAGTCCAGTTTGGCTTCCGCCTGAGTCAGGATGGCCTTCTGGTAGTCCCCCATGTTGCCTACATAGTTCAGGACCCTGTTTCCCGGTGTGGAGGAAGCGTAAATCTTTCTCCCATACTGGTCCAGAAAGCGAGATTCCTTTTCAGGAGGAGACAAGCTAAGATGTTTAGGGTTCGCCGACCAGCCATGGGCGGCACTAATGATGACCGAGTCAGCATGAGGGTGAGAATCCAGGAAATCAACACTCTCTGGAGCCTGATATAGCTGGTTCGACTTCCTAGGAAGTGGAGCTAAGGCCTACAGCTGTTTCCATATTGTGGTAACAAGGTCAGCGTGAGGCTCTATCCAGGGTGGCACCAAGGTAGGAGCTGTCACAGGCAGGTCCAGATGTTCAGCGAGTTTCAGACGCTGAGGATCTGGTTCCAGGGAGTGCCACTTTTGAGCCTCCTGGATTTTCCTAAGCAACTCCGTAAAACAAGGATCCTCTGGAGGAGACTTCGGAGGAGTCCATGGCTGGGGCTTGGACAGAGAAGCCAGGCTCGCTATCTCTCTCTCAGAGCAGCCATCGGAAGAGTCTGAGGAGTCCGAGAGCAAAGAGGAGGATGAAGAAGAGAAAGACTCCCTTTCCCGACCCGGGGGAGGAACGAACCCCTTGGGACGTTCCCGGGGAAGCGTATCCTGCCCCTCTCTGAATCCAGATGGAAGAACCCTGGAGTCTGGAGGTGGTGATGGTGTGTGCCGTCTCGGGCATATGGGAACCTGGGATGGCACCATCACCAGAAGGCGGCTCTCGACCTCTTTGGTGAGTTGAGCCTTGGCCTCAGCCCAGCAGGAGGCCAGAGTCTCCTGCAGGTCCACCGGCGGCCGCGAGGGCGGTGGAGGAGGAGGAGGAGGAGGAGGTGGGGATAAGGATACAGGTTATAACCATATGGAGCATATCCAAAACCGCCGGCGGGTAGCCGGCCGGTATTGTGGCGTTGAGCATCGCGGCATTGGGAAGCCTGGGTAGGGTACTGTGGCACCGGATACTACGCTCCCGGAACACCGCATCGAATAAGACGGAGGATACCTGGGAGCCGGAGGGGCTGCCGGAGCAGAAGGCCCAGCCGGAAACCTCACGGGCGGGTCCACAGTGGAGAGCCCGTAGGGTGGAGGGCCCATGGGAGCAGAATATCTTCCAGAGTCAGTAAGGCCAACGTCAGGGCAGACGGCGGAGGTCCTGGTGCCGGAGGTACCGACGTCGGAGGAGTCGGCGTCCGGGGAGCCGAACGTCAAGTCCGGTGCTCCAGGCGGAGGAAGGACTGATGGAGGCAAAGGATCCCCAGCTTAGCCCGGGGACGGAGGGGGAAAAGTCCCCGGGGTCAGGTTGGGGAGACTCTGGTTCCCCAGACGGCAGCAAAGGTTGCGGGGAACTGGAAATGACGGACGTTGGGGGGTCCGTCGTCAGTTCCTTCGCCGGCCGGACGTCAGACAAGCCGACGTGAGGCTTAATGGCGAGCTCTCGACGGGCGCCGGTGGAGTCGACGTCCGAATTATGAGAGCCATCACCGAAGACAGGCTGAGAAGGATGATCAGCCTGGTCCGGTGGAGAAGAGGCTGCGCGTCGCCCTGGAGGGTCGGACGTCAGAGTCGCCGACGCCCGGCTTACCGGAGTCACCCACAGTGGTAGGTCGCGAGCCTGCGGCCAAACCAGGGGCTGAGGCCTTCAACTACCCAGAGACGCTCGCAAGGCCCAAGCGCCAGCCAGACGGGTGGCCCGATGCCACCTCAGAAACCTCTGAGGCGGCCGTCGAGGAGCGATCCCCCAGAGGGGATGCTACCTGCATCCCTGAGACTCCTGAGGGAGACGCGTTGGAGGAGCCCTTGTCCCGGTGCCTCTCCTTCTCCTTCTTCTTCCAATGTCCTTCGGGGGAAGTGGATGCCTGCCTCAGTTTTTGAGCTCCTTCTCCATAGAACTCATTTTCTTCTTTAGAATATGGGCTTCCAGGGATTGCTGCCGCCTTTTCTGGGTAGCCGCGTTAAAACTGAGGCAGTGCTGGCACTTCTCAACTGGGAGATTGGGGCCTAGGCAGAACAGGCACAGGGAGTAGCTGTCCTTGTGCGGTAGTTCGGCGCCGCACGAATCGCACTTATTCTTGTGCTCGGAGGGTGTAGGGGACGACATGCACCGACGCTAGTACTGACGCTAGTCGGAAATAAAGAGTTTTTGGTAAAACGACGTAAGGTAGGGCTGATGAAGCACAAACTTTCCGCCGAGGCACCGCACGAGCTAACGGGCAGGAAAGAACTGGAAAGCGGGTGTCCGGGACCGCCTTTATACCAACGTCTCCTGATCGCCGGTCACCTGACGAGGGCGGAGTCCTCGCCAGGGACTGCTAGCTAGAAATTTTTCCGTGGGGTCCTGCCGCCTGCCAGCATCAGTCCTATATGTAATTACCTACTGCAAGAGCCCTCTCAAAGTAAGATCTTTCATATCAACACAAAACAGGACTGACCTTCTAAAAGGGGTGTCCATAATAGCTGACTGGACCTGAGGGGACAGACCTGAGAGATGTAGCAAGGTGTGCTTGTGAAGGCCAATGGCAAAGGCAGAGGTATGTTCCGCTGAATTCATTGCATCATAAGTAGCATGAAGCATATGGCAACATGTGGATCTGGCTGAACAAATCAGCTCATCCAGTTTTTGTTTAACAGAGGAGTCTGGCAGGGTGTCTATTTTGGAGGAGATCTGTCCTAAAATAGATTTCTGGTAATCCCCATGTGGCCCACATAGTTAAGGGCTTGCATCCCCAGGGTGGAGGAAGAGAAACACTTTCGATGTTACTGATCCCTGGTCTTAGACTCTTTATCCGGAGGAGTGCAGCTAAGATGCTTAGGATTGGTGGTCCTGTCATGTGGAGCACTGATCACCACTGAATCAGCCTTTGGTTGAAAACTTAGAGTCCCTGCCCTCTGTGGATTGGTACAATCTATCTGCCTTATGAGCCAAAGTGGTCAAAAAGGATGGCTGTTTCCAGATAGTCTTTACAAGATCCTCATGAGGCTCCAACCAAGGGGGGCTTAAGGGTGGGAGGAGCCTTGGCCAGATCTAAGTGCTCTGCCAGCTTCTGGCGTTGCACGTCCTCTTCAACCAAATTCCAGTCATAGACAGCTTAGATTTTTTGAAGTAACTCCAGAAAGGAGGGATCCTCCAGAGGAGACTTCAAGGAATCCTTCAGTTTGGGAGCCTCAGGGGTATGTGGCTCACCATCTGGGTCCGAGGGGTAGCCATTGTCAGAGTCTGAACACTCGGAGGAACTAGAAGTATACCCGTGGGGCAAAGGGAGGTCCACCGGCCTGGAGGTATATGAAGGGCGGGTATAGGCCCTAGAAGGCTTGCCTGCAGGTGGACCCGAAGTGGGCATGGGGTCCAGTGAAGGAAACCCTTAAGGTTGATGTCCCTGGTCCAGCGTCTGGACTGGCGCTGGGTGATATTGGTCCAGCTCTGATGTCAGTTGGAACCAGGCTTTGGCCCACTAAGTGGACAAAACCTCCTTAAGGTACACCTCAGAAGAAGGCGGGGAAAGCATGGGGCAACCCGGATCGAAAAGTATGGGAAACCATCCTCCAATGGCGGAAAACCCAGGCCAGAAAGCTGGCGTCGGGCAGTGTGTCATTGGGTACCCTGGCATTCGATAATGTGGCGTCTGGTAGCCCGGCATCTGCTATCCCGACGGCCCTGCCAGAAGGGCTGACAGGCCAGGCGACAGCCTGGTGGGCGGAGGAGTTGGGAAGGATAGCCCAGAAGGGGGGGCTGGGTCCCCTGCCCTGAAGGCCCGTGCAGAGGGCCCAAAAGCCGGTCACCGGCACAGGATTTCTGAAAGGTGGTGCTGCAGAGATCAGTGATGGATCCAGCATCGGACGCACTGGCGTTGGGGAGGGATCCCCAATGGTGGAGGTGACCCCTGACCCTCATCCCCGGAGGTGAAAGGGCAGCGGGCTCCAGAAGAGGAGGGGGTCAGAGGAGGATCTGATGGCAGTGGCAGAGGCCAAGAAGGCTCCTGTGGCAAACCCAGGACGTTGGGTGAGGTATCAAGGCCCAACAGGGGAATGCTGTCTGGGCACTCGCCGGAACTGACATGCGACCTATCGGCCTTGTCCAGGCAGGAAACAGCAGAGCTAAAGCCTGACTTACTGGACCCACCCTCACCGCTGGGCTGTGTAGTAGAAGTCAGAGCAGGGGTGGAGGCCTCCTTTACCCTGGAGGCTCCCATCGGACCTGCACGTGAGTCCACCGGGGGGGCCAATGCACACCCAGATACCACCAAGGTGGCCAGAGTGGAAACCCCTAGAGGAGAAGAAGAAAAAATAACTCACCATAATAATGTTGTTTCTTCTAATGGAGTCTTGCTGTATTCTGACAATATACAGTTAGCCCCAGCACTTGAACTGCCCCGGAGAGGAAAGAGTTAACTCTATGCAGCAGCATAGAACGTTGAGCTCGAGCTCGGTTTTCAAACCCCTGTCTCTGATACTTATCAGTGTAAAGGTCAGATTCTTACGAGCAAACTAACTGAGTACTACAATATGGAAATTGTTTAATATATATATAGCCAAAATGCAACAATTTGGATCCGAAAAGAGTCCATGGAAAAAAGGTAGTGACAATGTTTAATATATATAAAGTATAACAACAGTAACAATAAAACAACTACCCCACCCTTAAGAGGGAGGGTACAAGGTACACCCCTGAGGTGCAACACTGTACCTGTCAGCCCACTTCCCAAAACTAGGTTCTGAGAGGGGAGGCAGGAAGGGAGATCAGAATACAGCAAGACTCCATTAGAAGAAAAAACATTACTATGGTGAGTAATTTTTTTCTGCGAACAACATGAAGTCTTGCTGTATTCTGACAATATGCAGACTACCAAGCAGTTCCCTCAGAAGGAGGGAATGCAGAATTGACTTTGGGAACAAGCTCTGCAGTACTGCTGTACCAAACCTAGCATCACTCCTAGCCTGGATGTCCAGAGAGTAATGCTTGGTGAATGTATGGACTGTTTTCCAGGTGGCTGCTTTACAGATTTCTAGCAAGGGTTTCTCTCTGACTGCAGCCAGAGTAGCAGCTGTACCCCTAGTCGAGTGAGCCCTCATGCCTGGAGAGGGGTGTTTTGCCCAATTTGTCATGGCAGAATTGTATAGAAGAGACAATCCACCTGGCAATAGTCCTTATAGTAGCAGGCTTACCTTTCCCCACTTCCCCATAAACAAAAAAACAGTTGAAGACAGTCCTGACTGTGTGCCTTAGTGTGCTCTAAGTAGTAGCTAAGAGCTCTTTTAACATCCAAAGTGTGTACTCTTCTTTCTCCTGAAGAAGAATGGTCAGTGAAAAACACAGGAAAAGAGATAGACTGGTTCAGATGAAAGTCTGATACCACTTTGGGTAAGAACCTCCTATTTGTTCTTAGGACCACCTTATCCCTATGGAAGGAGATAAAGTCGGGTTCGACTGACAGGGCCTGTAATTCACTAATCTGCCTGGTAGAGTAATAGCTACCAGGAACACAGTTTCCAGGTCAAAATGCTTCAGTTTGGCTGAAGCCAGAGGTTCAAGGGTGGCTGCATAAGCCGGGCAATGCAGACTTAAGATCCCAAGCCGGAGTAGGCTCTCAAAAGGAGAGTTAGTATGAACCAGTCCTTTGGAAAACTTACTGAAAACAGAATGAGATGGTAGGAAGAGCCCTTCCTGCTGGAAACAAATGCAGAGGCAGCTGCTAGGTGAATCTTCAGAGTTGCAGGCCTAAGGCCTAGACCATTAAGATGAACCAGATAATCTAAGGCTGTGGCAGTTTCTGCAGAATCAGGCACAATGCCCTTCTCAGAACACCAAATGCTGAACCTCTTCCATTTGGAATTATATGTTTTTCTAGTGGAAGGTTTCCTGGAGACCTTCAAAATATCTAGAACTCCCTGAGAAAGGTGGAGGCCTGCATATTCTAACTCTTCAAGAGCCAGGCCTTGAGGTTGAGAGACCAGAGATTGGGGTACCAAAGCCTCCCCTGGGAGGAGGTTAGGAGATTGTATCTCTTGGGAAGAGACAGGGGAAATGACACTACCAGAGACAGCAGCAGAGGATACCAAGGTTGTCTTGCGCAATCTGGAGCCACCAGTATCACTGTGCAGGGTTGAGATCTGATTTTGATCAGGACTCTGAGCAACAGAGGGAAGAGAGGGAAGGCATAGAGAAACCTGTCCTTCCAATCCAGAATGAGAGCATCCAGAGGACAGTCCCCAGGACTGGAGGTCTGCAATGAAACAGAGGAAGTTGGTGATTGTCCAGGGCTGCAAAGAGATCTATCTCTGGAGTGCCCCATGTGGAGAAGATGACCTGCAGAATGTGAGGGTCCAGGGACCATTCGTGATCCCCTGGGAGATTCTGCTCAGAGCATCTGCTAGTACATTGTCCTTTCCTGGAAGGTGAACTGCTATGAGGGAAGTCTAAAGAGAATAGGCTAGAGACCACAATTTCATGGCTTCTGTGCACAAGGCCGTGGACCAAGTGTTCCCCTGCTTGTTGATGTACCGCATTGTGGTGGTGTTGTCTGTCCAGACTTGGACCACCTTGCCCCGACTGACTCCGAGAAGACCTGAAGGGCCAAGTAAACTGCCCTGAGTTCCAGGAGATTGATATGAAGGAGAGACTCTTGTGGAGACCAGACCCCGTGAGCCGCAAGGGCTCCCAAATGGGCTCCCCAACCTAGGAGAGAAGCATCTGTAGTTAGGACTACTGAGTGGACTTGAAAGAGAAATTGAACTCCTTGTCTGAGGTTGTCCTGGTCCAGCCACCACTGGAGAGCTTGGACCAGAGTCTGAGTCACTGGAATCAATTTGGTGAGACAGTGTATCTTTTCTGAGACCAAAATGACCTTAGGTGGAACTGAATGTCCCTCATCTGAAATCTGGCTCCCTGCACCACTGCAGTGGAAGCTTCCGTGTGGCCTAGGAGTTGGAGAAACTGTCTTGCTGGACGACAGACCAGAGGTCGAAAAGAGGAAGCAAGATCTGTTAAGGCCTTTACCCTTGCCAGGGGGAGGAAAGCCTTTGCTTGGATAGTATCCAGTTCTATTCCTATGACAGTAAGAAGTTGTACTGGTTCAAGGACAGACTTTGGGAGACTGAGGACCAACCCTAGAGAACTGAACAAGTCTTGAGTGGTTTGCAGAGCTTACTTGACCTGGTCTGATGACTGACTTACAATTAGTCAGTCGTTCAGATAAGGGAAAATGGAAATACTTTGTCTTCTGAGGTAAGCCACTACTACTGCAAGGCACTTTGTGAACACCCTTGGAGCTGATGTTAGGCCGAATGGCATAGCTCTGAACTGGTTGTGGCCTGAAGGCAACTTGAACCTGAGGTACTTTCTGTGGTAGCACCTGATAGGAATATGGAAGTAGGCATCCTTGAGGTCCAGGGATGCGAGCCAATCCCCTGGCCATAGAGAGGGAAGAACTATTCCCAGAGTCACCATTGAGAATTTTGGTTTTGAGATATATTTGTTCAAATACCTTAGGTCTAGGATGGTTCGCCACTCTCCTGTCTTTTTTGGGGTAAGGAAGTACCTGGAGTACAGGCCTCTGCCCCCTGTATAGAGTAGGAACCTTCTATACAGCTCTGAGAGCCAGAAGAGAGGAAACCTCTGCCTCTAGGGCAAGGGTCTCTGAGATGGATGCAGGTGGAAAAGACCTGGCCCTCAGTTTTAGAAACTTTTTGAAGCAGAGGTCCAGTCCTTGGCTTACTACTTCCAGGACCCACTTGTCTGAGGTAGCAGACTTCCAGGCCTGGAAGTAATAAGCCAACCTGCCTACTACTGGGATGGAGTCAAACCGTACTGACACATCAGGATGTCTGCTTGGCAGGAGCCTTGGACTGGGAAGATGATGCAGCCCTGCTCATCCCCCTCCTGTCTCTCCCTGGAAAGAACCTTCCCTGTGGGAAGGAAGAGGAAGCCCTGTAAAAAGACCTGTGGAATGGCTGGGCCCTGCACTGCTGCTTCTGAGGAGTGGCTTGCCTCTCTTTGGGCTGTGCACTCCTGTAGGTGGTCTTGTACTCATCCGTTTTTTTTCATGTAAGCCTCTGCCTGCTCCCCAAACAGGAGAGTTACCCACTACAGGGAAATCCATAGCCTTGGCCTGGTATCCTATAAAAAGCTAGTACATCTGAGCCAAGCATGTCTTCTGAGAGACACAGATGTAGCCATGACTCTTGATGCCACATCACTGGAGTCCACAGCAGCATGAAATTGCACTTTGGATGCCTCAATTCCATCAGCAGCTACCTCCTCCAGTTCTTTGGCTAGCTGGGGGGAAGGCCTGTTTAACCAGTTCCAGAACAGTATCCCACCTGGACGTCTGGTACCTGGCTGTACAGGCCATATGATTTGCCTGCCTGAGTCCCAAAGAAGATGCCAAATATTGTTTCTTGGCCATGGCATCAACTTTCCTGGAGTCCTTGTCTGGGGGTGTGTGAAGCCAAAGGAATGTTAACCCTATCACAGGCTGCAGCCTGTACTACCCCAAAATGGCTGTAATGAGTGTATAAGAACTCCATACCTGAGCCTGATAACATATACCTCCTGTCCATTCTGTTATCCACAGGAGGTAAGGAGTTAGGTGTTTGTAAAATTTTTTGTGCGTCTCCCCAAGGACTAGTGAAGAGGGATAGATAATCTCTTTGGACTCTGGGATGTCCATCATTTATATGTAGTTCAGAGCTCAGTGCTTGTGTTACATACTGCATCATACAATGCAGAATTCAATTTGGATACAGAGGCCAGACCAGTAGGTAGAAAGATGATTCCTAGGTATAGTTACATGAATGGATAGTGCATAAGTACTTGGTCATAGACATGAATAAGTCAGTGATTATAGTTCATGATGAACTAGATAGTGCTGATACTGGAACAATTAAGTTGATCGGTATAAGTTGATGGTGTGGCCTTTACTCTGTATCCCACTGTAGGAAGGAAGGTTAGTTGTTTTGAATGCGAAACCCCCCTGGTGGGATAAGAGTGCCAGAGAAAGAGGAGGTGTAAGGGGAGGATGGAGGGCGAGTGTGTCTCGCTCTAAGCAGAGCAGCGGTTTTCTGCTGCTTAAGTAGGATATGGGGGAGGAGCTCTTCCCCCATATAACTACAGGCACAGCCTTTCAATTATATGTGGTTCAGAGCTCAGTGCTTGTGTTACATACTGTATCATACAATGTAGATTTCAGTTTGGATACAGCGGCCAGACCAGTAGGTAGAATGATGCTTCCTAGGTATAGTTATATGAATGGATAGTGCTTAAGTAGTTGGACATAGACATAAATAAGTCAGTGATTATAGTTCATGATGAACTAGACAGTACGATAATGCTGATACTGGAACAATTAAGCTGATCGGTATAAGTTGATGGTGTGGCCTTTACTCTGTATCCCACCATAGGAAGGAAGGTTAGTTGTTTTGAATGCGAAACCCCCAAAAAGAAATATGATATCAGATTATCTCCACCAACTCTGGAGAGTATGGCCGGCAGCACGCAGGAGAGGAAAACCACCTTGGGGAAACCTCTGAGGACCCATAGCTACCGACCCGCCCGTCCTTCTGGGCATACTAAAGGAGCATAATCCTACATTAATTAATTATTGGCTAGTCCAAGTTTGCAGATTACGTATGCAGTTGAACAGGTCATAGCCAAGATGTAAGGGCAAGAAATGGAAATACGTTACCTACCGTAATTCTTGATCTTCTTGGACGGGTCTCCACCACTCATTCACATAAATGGGATCTGCGCTGGAGGCACTAGGACCCAGCGGGAGCAAACTTTTTTACTAGAGGGTCGGCGCCAGAGATGAAGCTGCGAGGAGCAGCACCGCAAGCCTCAGCTCATGCGGTAATGACTATTTCAGCGGCGACCCACCAACCGCCTCAGTATCTTTTTTTCTGAGGAGGTGCAGCGTAACTAACCTAGAAGGATAGCCTAACCAAAAACTGGACATAAGATAGTCCAGATGACCTGTATAAGAAGGGTCAATAAAGAAGTCTTCACAGCCTGAAGATTGAGGGAGTGAAGACCAACAACAGAGGTGAGCTCGGGGGATGGAGGGTGGGTGTGTGAATGAGTGGTGGAGACTCATCCAAGAAGATCAAGAATTACGGTAGGTACGTAATTTCCATATCTTCCTGGACATAAGTCTCCACCACTCACTCACACTAATGGGAGAGTACCGAGCTAATAATCCCCCGAGAGAGCAGCAGGAGAGACCAAGAGCTTGCAGTTTAGGACAAAAGACCATTAAGGATGGTTCTGCCAAAAGAAAGAGGTCATCTGGCATGGACATCTAGGGCATAGTGTTTGTCGAAAGTATGCACTGAGCTCCAGGTAGCCGCATTGCAAATATCTGCAATGGGCATGTTGCGGATTTCCACTAGGGATGCCGTGACCACTCTAGTAAAGTGAGCGTACACTCTGCCCTCCAGCTTAACCTGCGCCATGGAATAACAGTGGTGAAGGCATGCCACCAGCCATGCTGAAATACATTTGATAGCGACAGGTTGACCCAGCCGGGTCTTGCTGAAGGAAACAGTTGTTGAGCTTTGTGAAAATCTTTTGTTCTATCTAGATAGAAACGCAAAACTCTTTTGACATCCAAGGAATGAAGAGAACACTCTCCTTCATTTTGGAAGTTCGCAAAGTAAGTAGGAAGGGCCAAAGGTTGGTTTAGATGGAATTCTGAAACAACCTTAGGGAGAAACTTAGGATGGGTTCTAAGGACTATTTTGTCTTTATGAAACACAGTATACGGAGGATCTTTGACCAAGGCATGTATCTCAGATACCCTGCGGGCTGAAGTAATGGCCACTAGGAAGGCCATTTTCCAAGTGAGAAATTTTAGCTCACAGGCTCAAAAGGTTTTCGAGTGAGCATGTCTAGCACAAGATTAATGTCCCAGGCTGCGACTGGACGTCTTATAGGAGGTCTGGTATGCAGAATTCCCTTAAGAAACCTCTTAACCACAGGTAACTGAGACAGTGACAAGGAAAGTACTGGCTCATGATAATCTGAAATGGCACAAAGGTGAATCTTAACTGTAGAGTATTGTACACCTAAATTTGAGAGGTCTAAGAGGTACTCTAAAACTTTATCAGGTGGGCAGGAAAAAGAATTCAAAGAGGATTTTGCACACCAGAGTGAAAAATGCTTCCATTTGGCTGTGTAACTTTTCCTAGTGGCTTGCTTATGCGCAGCCAGAAGAATATCTGAAACCCTGTGAGAGACATTGAACCTGTTAACTTCCATCTCTTCAGGAGCCAAATGTGAAGGTGAAGCGACCTCAGGTTGGGACGGACCACAGGTCCCTGAGTCAGAAGGTTCATCTGAAGGGGAAGTGGTTTTGGAGGAACTTCCGACATACTGTTGAGTAGTGGAAACCACATCTGTCGAGGCCAGAAGGGAGCAATGAGGATCATTTTGTCCCCCTGGGAGTTGAACTTGAGAAGTACCCTCTGAATTAGAGGAAGAGGCAGAAAGGCATACAGAAAGCGTTTTGTAAACTGCAGCCTGAAGGCATCCTGACAGAAAATGCCAGGCTCTGGATTTCTGGAGCAGAAGAGAGGCAGTTTTGTGTTGAGTGGGGATGCAAAAAGGTCCAGGTCTGGAGTTCCCCACTCTGCGAATATTGACTGAACTATGGTTGAGTAGAGAGACCATTCGTGAGGATCTGTCTCTGTTCTGCTGAGACAGTCTGCCAGTTCGTTCTGCACTCCTGGCAGGTAGACTGCTTGAATTAGAGCCTTGTGCTTTAAGCATCATTCCCACACTCTCATAGCTTCTCTGCATAAGAGGTAAGAGTGAGCACCGCCCTACTTGTTGATGTAATACATCACTGCTTTGTTGCCCATTTGAAGGAGAATGTTCTTGCGACAGAGAATGTCCTTCAAAGCTCGGACTGCATAATGGACGGCTCTCATCTCTAAGACATTTATGCGATGCTGGGACTCGTCCTGAGTCCACATACCTCAAGCGTGGAGAGTCTGACAGTGAGCTCCCCACCCCATCAGGGATACATCTGTGGTAATGGAAATCTGATGATCCAGAGGAGCAAAGGGATACCCTTCTAGAAGATTGCCCTCTTGCGACCACCAGGTGAGCGATCTCTTCAGAGGTTCTGTCACCTTGATGAGAAAGGACTGAGGGTGAGTGGTCAGGGACCACTGAGTGCTGAGCATCCATTAAGAGGTTCTCAAGTTCTCAAGTGGAGGCATGCTAGGGGTACGGTGAACACCGAGGATGCCATGAGACCCAGCATCCATTGCTTCGAGAGAGCTGAAACAGAGCTGCTTTCTCTGATGTATCATGCCATCTGAAGGATATCGCTCCTCCTGTCCTCTGGAAGAAATGCTTTCGCACAAGAGGTGTTCAGAAGAGTTCCTATGAAAAGGAGCCTCTGGGAGGGCTGCAGCTGCGATTTTTTGAGGTTTAGCAGGACTCCCATGGATGTGAGAAAGTGTGAAGCCGTGCCCATGGTGTCTAGAGTTCCCTATCTTGAAGGGCTTGCTAGAAGCCAATTGTCCAGATATGGGAACACTTGTATTTTGATTTTTCTGAAATGCAATGCGAGAACTGCACAACACTTTGTAAAAACTCTCAGCACCGAGGATAGCCCAAAGGGTAGGACTCTGAATTGATAATGCTGTCCCAAAGCCACGAACCTTAGGTATTTGTGGTGCTTTGGGTGAATAGGAATGTGCTGGTAAGCATCCTACATGTCCAGGGAGGCTAACCAGTTGTGTTGATGAAGCAAAGGTAACAGGGTTCCTAGTGATATCATTTTGAATCTCTCTTTGGGAAGGAATTTGTTTAGTTTTCTGAGGTTCAAAATGGGGCACACGTCCCCGGTTTTCTTTGGAACCAGAAAGTAATGGGAGTAAAACCCTGTGTTCCATTGATCCAGTGGAACTACTTCCACTGCCCTTTTGTTCAGAAGGCCCTGTATCTCGGAGGTGAGAAGATCTAACTGAAGAGCTGACAGCCTGGGCTGTCATCTGGGGGGACGATCCGGAGGGTTCTCCAAAAGATTGAGTGAATACCCTTCATGGATTGTCCAGAGGACCCATTTTTCCGAGGTTAAGGACTTCCACTGATTGTACAAGTGAGTCAGATGACCTCCCACCACTGAGGAAGAGTCCACCTTGGGCAGCTGAGGTGGGACTTGGGCCAACAACTCAGAAGGCTGCACTGGGTGCTTTGGGTCACTGCGCCTTCTGCTGTGTTTTCTTTTGAGGCTGGGGGGCTTGGTTTTTATTAAAACTTCCCCTGCCTTTGCCTCAAAAGGACTGACTGTTATGAAACTGGAGTTTATTAACACCCCCTCGAGAGGGGACAGGAGGAGGGCGAGACAATTTAATAGCTGACCTAATCTTTTGTGTAGCTTTTAGAGCCTGTTCCACTTGAGGGCCGAAGAGATACACACCATCGAAAGGCAACACCATTACCTGTTGCTGTGCATCATTCGTAAAACCTGAAATGTGCAGCCAGGAATCACATCAGGTACAAATGCCCGCCACCACCACTCAGGAAGCAGTATCGAAAGCGTCCATAGCTGCTTTAACCTGCTGGTTGTTGGACTTGATACCCCTGGTTATGGATTGAAGAAGCTCTGAATTTGTGTCCGACTCCGGTAGAGTTTCAACCATTTGTTTGAGTGTATGTCAAAGGATATACTGCCAAAGAATATACTCATATTGAGAGAAATAGCCTTGGTAGCTGGCAATACGCATACCTAGAGTGGAAGCAGCAAACACTCTCTTACCTAAAGTGTCTTATCTTAAGAGATTCTTTGTTAATAGGTCGAGCTGTAGTAGTCTGGGGAAGGACAACCTTATCATTCTCTGCCAAGACTACAATAGGATCCACAAAGGCTTGGGATGCCAAAATGGGTCAATCCTTGTGGGCAGAGTATTTCCTATCTATGGACTTAAACACTGAAGGAATGAGAGCAGGATTATTCCATACCATTTGAGACAGCATGTCAAAGGAGGGCTGTGCAGGACAGGTCAAATCCATAGGATCCCAGAACATGAAGGTATTGGAGTCTTAACAGTTTCAGGATCGATATCTGTGGTTTGGAGAGAAAGATGGAAATCAAGTTTTCAGCAGAGCTTAAAAGACAGGTCCTCGACCAAAAGGCTCTGCAGCAAGGAATAGATCCTGTTGCCACATCATCACCAGCCTAAGGTCTGGGTCCAGGCTCAATGTCATCTCCTGACAGTCCAGGAGGGACTGTGGACAGGAAAGTAGAAAATCAGAAGGAAATGAGGAAGGAAAAGGGTTGAAGGAGGTCTTAAAGGCTGGATGATGTCCTAACAGGCCTCGGTGTGAAGAACACACAGAAACCACGGCAAGTGAAAGGCGAGAACCACAGCGCAGAAGCATGGCGCCTGACAAGGTGCACGGTGCCGAAACTCAACGGCACTGGATAGAGCATCGGCACTGGAAGACAGGGCCGAGCGTGCCATCGGCTGCTGGGCGAAACATCCCAAGACTCTGAAAACAGGATTTGAGGAGAAAGAAGGATGAAGACCAGGAGATAGAGGCATTGGTGGCCCCTGCACCAGACATGTGAGGGAACACCTAAGCGTAGAGTCAATGGCACCAAAGGTGGTGCTGCATGACTAGGGAGGCCCAACCGCCCTGCCTGATCTCCCCAAAAACCCGAAGACCTCTGAGTGACCGGACCAGGCAGCTGGACCAACTTCCAAGCCCATTGCTCCATAAAAGCAGCCCGCTGATGAAATTGCTTATCTGAAGACCTACCAGAGGGCAGGGTAGGGCTTCGATGTCGAAAACGTTGGCTACCAGAAACAGAAGCTGGTGACTCCGAAGAAGGAGACCAGCAACTAGCCACAATAACTGACCATCTATGCGCAGACATATCAGAAGGTGACCTCGAGTGATGCCTTCTCTTTTTTGACCTGTAGGCTGAAGAAGAGCTCGAGGCCGAATGTTGCCGAGAATGTGACCATTTACTTTTATGTTTTCGAGGGGACAGCCCACCCCTCGGGCATTGGACTGTCCGTAATCAGACACCCCTACAGAGAAGGCAGCGGGCAGGACCCAGCCCGGCTGACTGAACTGCTTTCGTACGAAGTCTTCCTACTGTCACCTGAACTGCTCATGGTTGACTCCATCAATGTAGGCTGAGACTTCTTCGCTAAATAAGAATAAATAAACTAAGCGATGCTTTATTCAAGATATTACTACAAAACAATAAAACTGAAAAACTATGCTGCTAGTTTGAAGTTTGACTCCCGGGGTGGTCGAGCGACGTCATCACTGAAGTGTACTCGACAGTGGGAAAAAAGGAACTGAGGCAGTTGAAGGGTCGATGCAGAGGCAGTCATTACCGCATGAGCGGAGGCTCGTAGTGCCGCTCCTCGTGGCTCCATCTCTGGCACCGACCCTCTAGCAAAATAGTTTGCTCCCGCTGGGTCCTGGTGTCTCCAGCACAGATCCCATTAGGGTGAATGAGTGGTGGAGACTTATGTCCAGGAAGATCAGGCTTCAGAGTCTTGCATGACCGAAGCAGGTAGCAGTATGAAAAGTATGCAGCATCCAGGTAGATGAGCATAAAACATGACCAATAAGTTTAGGATCAAACTGGAAGTGGGAAGCACTTGAGGCCAGCAAATGATAGAAAGGTGGATGGAATAATTGTATCCATGCTTTGACGCAGGCGAGGCAGGATGAAAATAGAAGTAGTACATCTTTCAGGTTTCTAATAAAGAGGGCTTATATAACATGTGGAATGGCAGAAGGCTTGCAATGAGACTACTGACTGACTAATCCAGTTCTGGTAAAGTACAATAGGAGTAGAATATATACTTAGGTCATGATACAGAAGGCAACGACTGTAGAGCTGAGCTGGAATCTTGTCAGGCTTTAAGGTAGTAAATCTGAAGCTCTGGTGCAAGGTTAGGAAGCATTCAAGAAGTATAACCGGGTGAGCCCAATAAGGAAGTATATGCAACTGGACCATGTAAATTAGGAAATGAGGTAGTAAGTAGCAGTAAATGCACAAGTTGGTCCACTAATAAATAATAGAACGTGGCAACTAGTCCCTCAGTGAGATGCAGACTTATCCGTCAGCTGGAGAGATAAGTAGAGGTGGCTAGCTCAGATAACGTGAAAGCACAGCCAGACCTCACGGAGGACTGCTGGTAGTAATAGAATGTGGCAGCTAGTCCCTCAGTGAGATGCGCAGCTTATCCGTCAGCTGGTAAGGTAAATAGAGAGGCGGCTAGCTCCAGGTAACATAAAGGCACAGCCAGACCTTTGCAGGTCTGCTGGTAAGCAAAGAGAGTGGCAAGGTAATGAATAGTAGAATTGGCAGCAAGTTCCATGGGTAGAATGCGCAGTTAGACCACCATAGGTCAGCAGGTATAGAAAGTAGAGTGGCTGCTAGCTCCATGTCATCATGTAAGTGCAGCCAGGCCCTTATAGTCTGCTGGTAAGTCGGTAGAGTGGCAGGTAGCCCTCGTAGGCTAGAGTGTGCAGTTGGTCCCCATGTAGGTTGACTGATTAGCATGAATGACTTGAGAGTACAGAACGTATCCGGGGTGATTACTATGGGAAATAGTGAGATCCACAGGCAAGCATATGCAATCCAGTTAGATGAAGTTGTACTTATTGAGTAATTTTAGCAGATGAGAAAATCTTCCGAGGAGGCGAAGAGCTTGAAGAATAACCAAAATCCAGTGGAATAATATGATCTTGAAATCGATGCCAAGTAAAGTAGATGCTAGGTAGGAGTTAGAAGTATACGAACCTCCAGCCCAGACTTGGCGTAGCAAGCCAAAAGATGTACGAATAGCGGCAAGCCCAACAGTTAAGTATCTGTGGATGGACCACATAAGTTATGATGAGGTAGTAAGTAGCAAGTAACTGGACCAGGTTGGTCAATTGATAGGTAACAGAACATGGCAGCTAGTCCCTCAGCTGAGATGCGCAGCTTAACCGACAGCTGGTGAGGTATGGTAGAGAGGCTGTTATCTCCGGTTGACAGGAAGCGCAGCCAGACCTTCGTAGGTCTGCTGGTAAGTAAGAAAAGTGACAAGTTAGCCTCCATAGGCTGGTGCACAGTTGGTCCCCATATATAGACAGGCTGAAAAGTAAGAGCAAGTTGTTAATACAGCGGTCATACCCATAAAGACCAGCATTAGCAGTGGAACCCATGTAGGTCAGCAGGAATTAACATAAATGAATCGTGAGGGTATAGACTAACCTAGGGTGACTTACCATGAGAAACGGTCAGGTCCAATAGCAAGCTTAAAATGCAATCACTCAGGTCGAGTTGTACTGGTCAAGCAATTCTAGCAGATGAGTAATTTCCAATGAGGAGAGGACCTTGAATGAATAACTGAAGTCTAGGAGGAGAATATGGTTTTGAAGTCCAGGCCTGGCTGGGTTAGAAGTCGGGTAGGAGGTAAAGGTATATGAACCTCCAGGACCACAACGGGCGTGGCAGGCTGAGATGTATGAACCTCCAGGCTGGATGCAGCACATGCAGGCATAGTGTATGGATGGCCAAACCTCCAGGCTCTGGAGGTGAAGCAGGTACGAGATAAAGTATATGAACCTCCAGGCCCCAACTGGGTGTGGTAGGCTGACAGAATTTATAAACCTCCGGGCCCAATGATGGGTGAGGCAGGTATAGGATGAATAATGTAAACAATAGATAACGAGTAGTAAGCAAGGGGACCTGCACATAGGTCGGTAGCAGTAGCAGTATTAGTGGTAGATAAGGCTGTATGAAATGCAGAAGTAGTAGACAAGGAGAAAATTGAGTAAACTGTACATAGTACCTTGAGGACCATTGAGGGAATGGAAATATGTAGGTAACAAGGCACCTCCTGTAAGCATGCGAAGTGAAGCAGCGTAGCAAGTTGTATCGAGGGGAAATGTGTGCCACTGTCCAGAATAGTAATTTGGATGGAGTTCACATAACAGGGTATCCTTGAAAAGTAAAGTCAGTGAGGATGCTGCAATATCCAAACTCAGGAGTATGCCTGTGTATGAGAATCTGTGGTGACATATCTAACGTAATGAATTTCGATGAAAGAGTGACATAGCATAAAAGGAACAAGGCAGCCTACTAAGTGAGCCTGACACATGTGCCAGTGCAGCACTGAACTTGGGACTCCTTGGCCATCGGCCTGCGATGTTGACTAGACAGGGACATCAAAGGTTGCCGGAAGAGAGACTGCAAGGTGGCTAGAAGGCGAGTACCCATGGACAGCCAGTTAGATAGGCTTGCTGAGCATTGAATTATTCTGTTCAGAAAGTTTGTTCTATGGCGAAGAAGCAGACTAACCACCAGGATGTGGCTTAGGGGTAAACATGTAGCAAACACAGAGGGTAACAGTAAAGGTAACCCGAGATCGGAGAGCCATGGAAGGTAGCGGTGTGCTGGGTCCACATCCCTGAAGTCTTATCAGCGGGAATTGCGGAGAAGCAAATTTTAAAGTTGTATAAGCATACCTCTCAAGTGTCCCACATTACGAGGGACATCCCTTGTTTGCCTCTTAAAATTGCTCTCTCCCTCATGGAAAAGGTGCTGTAAGAAAAAATTACTCACCTTAGTAATTGCTTTTCTTCTCATGGAGTCTTGCTATATTATAACAATAGCAGTCAGCCACTGCAGCTGAACTGCCCCGGAGAGGAAGGAGTTAACTCCAGAAGATCTGGAGTTCTACAGCCTTGAGCGCTGTGCCCAAGCTCTATCTGGCAGTTTCAAATGGAAACTGTCAGATCTTTGAAAACCAACATCAAGAGGACGGAAAAAAGTCTGTGTGGAAAACTACACTAGCCTATGGCTACCTACTAGTAGTAATAACAACAATATAAACAACAAGAAACACCCAGAACCATAATAACAAAGATTGATGGTATTATGGTTCATTTCCTGTGACAAGCACATGAACCCCCTTCCCCAAGACTCAAGTCCAAGAAGGGGCAATAAAAAAATAACCTAAAAGAACAATCTAGATCCCTAACCAAAGGAAAACAGGGTTGGGGAAAACTAAAATGGCATGACACAGTGCTTGCACCAATTTGCCACCTCTACCCAAGTAGGAGTTCTGAGAGGGGCAGGAGGGAGGGTGGTTATAATATAGCAAGACTCCATGAGAAGAAAAGCAATTACTAAGGTGAGTAATTTTTCTTCAAACACCATGAAGTCTTGCTATATTATAACAATAGCAGATCACAGCAGTACCTCCATGGAGGAGGTCAGAACCTACTTGGAAATAGGCTCTGAAGCACAGCTGTGCCAGACAGAGCATCTCTCTGGACTGGATATCCAAGGAATAATGTGGTAAAAGGGTGTGAACTGTCTTCCAGGTAGCAACTTGACAAATCTCCAGAATAGAATGTCTCTAGCAGCCGCTAGAGACGCAGCTATACCCTGGTGGGTGGGCCCTCAATCCTGAAGGGGTACTCTACCAGTTTCTGATAACAAAATTGGATACAAGAGACAATCCACCTTGCAATTGTTCTCTTAGTGGCAGGTTTCACTTTGCCCTCGCCATAGGTAAGAAACAGTTGGAGGGATTCAGACCTATGACCTCTGGTGCGCTCTAGATAGTAACCATACCCTTTTGACATCCAAGCTGTGCAGTCTCCTCTCACCTGAGGAAGAATGCTCAGTGAAAATACTGGGAGGAGATAGATTGATTCAGGTGGAAATCAGAAACCACCTTAGGCAAAACTTTCTATTAGTCCTAAGGACTACCTTATCTCTGTGGAAAGAGATAAAATCTTCTTCCACTGACAGGGCCTGTAACTCACTTATGCGTCTGGCAGAGGTGATAGCTACTAGAAAAACGGTTTCCAGGTTAATACTTGAGCTCTGCTGAAGACAGAGGCTCAAAAGGAGGTTGCATTAACTGAGCAATGCAAATATTCAGGTCCCAAGTGAGGAGCTAGTTCAAAGGGAGGGTTAGTGTGAGTAACCCTTAAAAAACTTGGAGAACACAGGGTGAGAAGAAGGAGGCAGGCTTCCCTGCTGACACAAAAGCAGAGACAGCTGCCAGATGAACCTTCAGGGTAGCTGGTCTAAGGCCTAAATTCAGATGGACCAAATAGTCCAAAAGAATGGGAAGATCAGCAGATTCTGGGTAATCTGCCTCTCAGAACACCAGATGGAAAACCTCTTCCACTTAGAATTATAAGTGGCCTAGTGGAAGGCTTCCTTGAAGCCTTTAAAATATCCATAACACCTTGAGAAGGTGTAAATCAACAAATTCTAGCTCCTCAAGAGCCAAGCCTTGAGGTGGAGGGACTTGAGGTCCGGATACCACACTCTCCCTGTGCACAGGCCAGTAAGTCGTGAACTCTGGGCAGGCTCAGGGCAGAGTGAACTGCCAGGGACAGGAGCAGAGGGTACCAGGGCTGTCTGGCCCAATCTGGAGCAATCAGAATCACTCTGCAAGGTTGAGATCTGATTTTCACTAGTACCTGAAAGGAGAGGAAAGGGAAGCATACAGGAACTTCCTCTCCAATCCAACAGAAGGCATCAGAGGGACTGAGCCCAGTACTGGAGGCCTGCAGCAAAAAGAGGAAGTTGGTGGTTGTCTGGGGCCATGAAAAGATCTATCTGAGGAGTGCCCCAACTGGCAAAGACGGACCCCAGTACCTGTAGGTTCAGAGCCCATTCGTGATGGCCCCGAGAAATTCTGCTGAGGCGCCCGCCAGCACATTGTCCTTCCCTGGGAGATGAACCGCTATCAGGAGGTGTTCAGGAATAAGCCAGAGACCACAACTCATTGCTTAGTGCACAAGGCTGAAGACCGAGTGCCCCTTGCTTGTTGATGTACCACATTGTGGTGGTATTGTCTGTCCTGACCTGAACCACTTTGTTCTGGACAGAATCTGAAAAGATCAAGAGCTAAAAAGACAGCTCTGAGTTCCAGAAGATTGATGTGGAGCAGAGATTCCTGAGGAGACCACACTCCCTGAGTGGTAAGGTCCTAGGTGAGCCCCCACCCTAACAGGGAGGCATCCGTGGTGAGGTGAGGGAGGGAGAAATGGGAATGAAGGAACCCCTTGTTTCAGATTGCTTTGATCCTGCCACCAGTGTAGGCCAGGATCAGGGATTGATAACTGGGACCAATTTGGTAGGGGTCCTTCCTCTGGACCAATAGGCCCTCAAATGGAACTGAATGTCCCTCATCTGGAATCTTGCTCCCTGCACAACAGCTGTGGAAGCAGCCATGTGTCCGAGGAGTTGCAGGAAATGCCTTGCTGGTGAGAGACCCAAGAGGGTAAGGAGGATGCCAGGCGATGAGTCTGTCCACCCTTTCCGAGGGAAGAAAGGCCCTGGCTAACCTTGTGTTCAATTCTGCGCCTATGAAAGTTAGGGCCTGAACTGGTTCCAGAACTGACTTTGGTAAGTTTAGCAGAAATCCCAGAAAGTGAGAAGCTGCTGGGTGACTTGTAGTGAGTTTCACCTGACCTGGAGACTGACCCACAATGAGCCAGTCGTCCAGGTAGGAGACACAGCAACCTTGCCTTCTTAAATGAGCCACTACTACAGCGAGACATTTTGTGAATACCCTTGGTGCAGAGGTAAGGCCAAGGGCATTGCTCTGAACTGGTAGTGGCCTGAGGGCAGTTCGAACCTGAGGTACTGGTTGGGAAGACCTGATCAGAACATGAAAATAGGCATCCTTGAGGTCCAGGAAGCTAGCCAGTCCCTGGCCTTAGGAAGGCAATATCATTGCCAGGGTTACATTTTGAACTTTGGTTTCAACAGATGCTTGTTCAAGTATCTTAAATCCAGAATGGGCGCCATTCTCCTGTCTTTTGGGGTAAGAAAGTATCTTGAATAAAGCCCCTTGCCCTGATGGCAAGGAGGAACCCTTTCACTGCTTTGCAGACCAGAAGAGAAGAAACCTCTGCTTCCAAAGCAAGGGCTTCTGAAGGACTTGCAGGTGGGAAATGCCTGGCTCTCATCTTTGGAAAATATTTGAAGCTGAGAACCAGACCCTGGCCTATTACCTCAGAACCCATCTGTCCGAGATTAGGGACAGCCAGCTCTGGCTGAAATAGGCCAACCTGCCCCCACTGGTACAGGAGAATCGGCCCTGGGCACCCCATCAGGGTGCCTGCTTAGCAACAGCCTTAGGCTGAGGGAGGAGACGTCTACTAGCGCCCACGCCTACCCCTGCCCTCTGAAGAAACCCCTCTGCGAGACAGCAGAGGAGGCTTGAAATTGGTAAAAGGCCTGAAAGGGTCTGCCCCTACCTCTGGGAGCATGCCTTTGTGGCATGGCATGCTTCTCCTTAGCCTGGGCACTTTTGTAAGTAGTTCTGTATTCATCCATCTTTTTCATATAATTTTCTGTTTGCTCCCAAACAGAGAATTTCCACTACAGGAAAATCCATAGCCTTTGACTGAGTATCTTGGGACAGATTAGTGCATCTGAGCCATGCCAACCTACAGGAAGCTACAGAAGTGGCCATGACCCTAGAGAAACATCATTAACATCAACAGCAGTATGAAATTGAACTTTAGAGGCTTCAATGCCATCAGCAGCCACCTGTTCCAACTCACTAGCCAGCTGGCCATGGGCCTGCTTGGCTAACTGCAATACTTGTCCCACCTAGATTTCTGATATCTAGCCACATAAGCCATATAATTTGCCTGCCTGAGTCCCAAAGAAGCTGCCATATACTGTTTCTTCAGCCATGGCATCAATCTTCCTAGAATCCTTATCAGGAGGATGTGAGGCCAGAGAATATAGCCTTGTCACAGGCTGCAGCTTGTACCACACCTACATGACTACACTGCTCAATAAGAAGTCTTTATCCGAGCCTGACAAAGTATACCTTCTGTCCATTTTTATCTACAGGAGGGACAGAATGAGGATTTTTAAAATCTTTGTTGTTTGCTTCCTAAATGACTTATGCAAAGGAATAGACAACCTCTGAACTCTGGAATATCCATCATTTCCACATAATCAGGCTCCTCTTGCTCATCCACAGCCTCCTCTAAAGGAAGCTGGAGGGTTTCTCCAACCTTTTGTAAAAATAAAGAAAGAGGGACTCAGACAGAATGAGGAGATTCTAAAAGGTCTGTCTGGAGAAATGCCGGTTCGATGGGCACGTCAGACCCTCCCAGCCACACATATATTGATCAAATTCCTCCTCCCCTCCTGTGGTTCATAAAATCCTCAACTTCAAAATCCTGAACCACTGGGACTGAACGAACCAACCTTTTACCAACTGTTGGTGGTTCTACAGATCCCTGAGACAGTGACTGGACAATCTGAATGGCTTTAGCTATCTCTGCAGCAGTTGGAGACACAATTCTGGACTCCAAACCTCCTGATTTCTTTGTCTTTTTACTTGGGACTGGTTCCTCTGAACCAGTCTTCCTTTGCCGAGGTCTACGCCTGGTCAGAGGCACTCCCTCTGGTCCAGTGGGTACTGAACCGGGCTGGCCATCTGGGTCAGCGGACTTTTTGGCCTCTCGTTCCCTGAGCCGGCCCAATCTCTTCTCCAGGGTGGCTGCAGGGAAATTTTTACACACCTGGCAGTCTGACAGGAGGTGGTCAGCCCCCAGACAATAGACACAAGTGGTGTGTGGGTCAGCCTTGTAGGCGTCCCCACAGACATCACAGTGTGAAACCCATGGGCCGGTTTTTCTTTTGGGTTTCTCAGACATAATGCCAGCCTAACCAAAAACTTGCCTTTTGATGGCAGTGCCAGGCAAGACACCCTTATCGGTTCTAACCGTGTCACGGTATTTGAAAAAACCGTAATAATTTCGGTTTTTTTAGAACCGATAAGAACCGGGAACCGCACTCTAAAACCCACAGTACAGTTTTAACAGACAGAAAAACCAAGCGATGGTTCAAAACCGAACCGATAATTAATTTTCCACACAGACTTGAATTTTTGTACTTACAGTTTACCAGATAGAGCTTTAGAACCGAAATGCGGTAAAAATAATGACTTTTGCGGTTCAAATGAACCGAAAACTCTTTAAACCGAGAATGAACCGAGCTGAAGGAGCTGATCTCGGAGCGACTGTTCAGTGAAGCGGAGTAAAGAATCTGACAGTTTCATTTGAAACTGCCAGATAGAGCTTTGGGCACAGCGCCCTCGCGCTGTAGAACTCCAGATCTTCTGGAGTTAACTCCTTCCTCTCCGGGGCAGTTCAGCTGCAGTGGCTGACTGCTATTGTTATAATATAGCAAGACTTCATGGTGTTTGAATTGCCGACTTTAAAGCAGAAACTCTAATATTCTAAAATACTAAATCCAAAATAAACTTTGTACAATTAAACACTGTGGTTTTCACAGTGTTCTGGGCTTGTATCTCATCTTGTGCCGCCAGGGTGCCGGCTTGGGGGAAGGGTTGGAGCGGGATTGAGTCATGGCACAAAAACAGCACAGAGAATGGCAGGCAGCTGCAGAAGTAGGATAAGTATATTACTTCTTGGCTGTGAGCGGATAGTCCTATCCGACAGCCAGTGAAGTAGGAAGCAGCTGTAGGTTAGGTGGCGGAGGTTCTATTTCCGAGGAGCAGGTAGTCGGTGTGGCGGCTTATGAAAACCCTAGTGTGGCGGTGGAACACAGAGAAATGCAATCCAGGACAACAGATGAGCAAAAGCGGCGACGGACTGGGCATGGAGCTGGGCTGCTCGAAGGAGAGAAACAGCAATGCAAGGGCAGGAACACAGGAGAAAACAGAGGCAGGTAAGCACTAACAGGCAGCAGGCAGAAAGGAGCTAGACCCCCCCCAAAAAATAAAAGAAACAATGACAGGGAGAACAAATGGAGAGGGGGGGGACCAGGAAAATAAACGAAACAAACAGTGAGGGGGGAGAGCAGAAACAAGCAAAGGGAGCAGCTACGGACCAGTGACGGCACAACAGTGAGTACATCTCGCTCTAAGCAGAGCAGAGGGTTTCTGCTGCTTGTATAACTCCAGGCAGAGCCTTTCAATTCTACAAAATCAGGCTCTTCCTCCTCCTCCTCCTCCTCAGCAGCTTCAACCATAGGGAGATGGAGGGTTTCAACCACCCTCTTGTAAAACATGAAGTGTGAGGGGGACTCAGAAAGCCTGGGAGGGGAGACATTGGAGGGCCTGTCTGAGGAGATGTCTGGTTCAGTGGGTACATCCAGACCCTCAAGGTCGTCACCTTCGTCCTCATCATTGGGATAGTCTTCGTCTCCCTCCCACTCCACATAGAAAGCATCTGGATCATAATCTGATGGAGAGGGATCCGACCAAACCAACCGTCTAACCAGCAGTACTGGTTCGGACAGAACAGGGCAAAACGATTTAACTATGTTAATCACTTTGGCAATCTCGTCCGCGGTTGGATTATCCGGTGCTGGATTCGAACTGGTAGAATTACACC
This sequence comes from Neoceratodus forsteri, assembly GCA_016271365.2. Classification (NCBI taxonomy): domain Eukaryota; kingdom Metazoa; phylum Chordata; order Ceratodontiformes; family Ceratodontidae; genus Neoceratodus; species Neoceratodus forsteri. The sequence continues at coordinate 647,657,750 of CM057450.1, read as the reverse complement.
TTCTTTTTAACTGAACCGACCCCTCAGAGTCAGACCTCCTTTTGCCCAAGGAGGCATCGCCTAGGTCAGCAGGTACCTCCTCAGGTTCGGCCGTAACTGAACCGGGCTGGCCATCTGGATCTATGGACTTCTCAGCCTACCTTTCTTTTGGCCTACTCAACCTTTTTTCTAGAGTGGCTTTACAGAAGTTTTTGCAAATCTGGCAGCCTGATTTGAGGTGGTCAAACCCCAGACAATAAACATAGATGAGGTGAGGCTCGGCCTTGGCAAAAGCCTCCCCATACTCAGTACAGCATGGAAACCCAGTGGGACCTGTTTTTTCTTGGGTTTCTCAGACATGGCCAACCTATCCAATTACCCTTAAAAGCTTTCAAGCCAGGTAATAACCAACTGATCGGTTACAAACTGTGTCACGGGTTCTGAAAAAGAACCAGAAAAAGTCTGGTTCTTTTGAAACCGACCGGCAGCGGAACACCAAACTAATCCCAGAAAAATACAAAAAAAAAGTAAAACAATCAGAAAGGTCGGTTCCTAACCGGACCAACCGATGAAGAACTGAAACAAAAAACAATTTCCAGCCGGCCTGGTGGCGCAGAGGGCTGAGGCGTTGAATGCCACACCTCGCTCCATGCCGGCGACCCGGATTCGGGAGCGGACTCGGGTAGCCGGTGGGTCGGCCGGGGGGAGTTAGGCTTGAACGTCCGATGACAGCTCGCCTACTCGAGGTGAGATTTGGCCGTAGTCGGCACTTGTGACCCAGGCGGAGGCTCGGGAAATGCAAGCCCTTGAGGATTGGTTGGTTGGCCGTCGAGCAGTGCGGACGTTGGCGTATCGCGTCATGGCGTCAGGGTGATCGCAGTCTGCTCGGGAGGGAAAAACAGGAAAAAGAGCCTGCCTCATCCGGGAGGCGAGGACCGGGGCGTGCCCGCGATTTGCCCGTGCCCGCTTAGCAGTCCACGGGGCGAAGAAACACTAAGTTCACGGGGTTGTCCCTCACCTCGTCCCCACCCGGGGTAAGCATGGCTCCATGGGGCTAGGGATCTGCGTGTAGGGTTCGGGCAGTGGATGTTCAGGGTCATCGCCAAGTGTCGAAGGAGGCAGGCTGAGGGAGGAGGATAAAATACGATTTCAAAAAAAAAAAAAAAACAATTTCCACAAATTCTAAATAAACACAAGTCACCACCTATCTACCACAGTACCTGTACTGTAGACAGTGGCTGAAAATCTGAAAAAATAAAACAGATCAGTTTAAACCGAAGGCTTTTTTAAACTTTACTGAACTGAGCAGAGGAATCTCCGGAACGACTTCACTGTTAGTCGGAGCAAAGAATCTTACGGTTACACTGGTAAGTACCAGAGACAGAGGTTTGAAAACAGAGCTCGGGCTCAACATTCTATGCTGCTGCATAGAGTTAACTCTTTCCTCTCCGGGGTAGTTCAAGTGCATGGGCTAACTGCATATTGTCAGAATACAGCAAGACTTCATGTTGTTTGAAACGGTAAGGACTGCAACCCCAGTTGGAGTCTGCGGGGCTGTGGAGGGAGTGTCATCATCTCTGTGCTGCTTTTTGTCCTTCTTTCGATGATGCCCTTCGGGAGAGTCGGATGTCTGTTCGAGTTTCTTCAAATCCTTCTCCATGGAGGCCATCTTTTCTTTCAAAATATGGGCTTCCAGGGCCTGCTGCCTTCTTTTTCGGGTAGCGGAGTTGAATTTTCGGCTGTGATCATACTCTTCCACATGGTGGTCCATACCTAGGCAAGAGAGGCACAGGGAATGGCTGTCTTTGTGCAGTAGTCAGGACACGCAAGTATCGCACTTGTTTTAATGCAACTCAGAAGGCATAGGGGATGACATGCATAGCCGATGTTGGAGACCGAAACGAAGACATTAAAGATTTTGGAAAAAAACGAGTAATACTCATCCAAATCGTGATTCTAGCAGTAATGATCTTCCACGAGGCAACAGAGATGGAGCCGATGGCGGGAAAGAACTGGAGGGCCGGTGTGGGACTGCCCCCTTTCATCTGACGCATGCTGACGTCAGTCAGCTGATGCCCGGGCGCGGTCCCCACCAGGGACTGCTAGCTAGAAGATTTTCCCTGACACCTGACAGCTTAGTCCTATCGGTTAGTACCTACTGCAAGAGCTCTCCTGAAGTAAGATCTGTATTTAATTTTCCACAATGACAGGGTGTCCTTGAGGACTAATCCTAAGTTCCTGTACAAGGTGGTGTTGAAGTTTACTCTTAATCAAGACATCAAACTTCTGGACTACTATCCAGAATATTCCAATCGGGGGAGGCTGTTCTTCAAACTCTGGATGTACACTGTATACTCAGGTTTTACATTGGTCACTGTCCCAGCTGTTATGCAGAAAGTGTTTAAATGCAAGGATCTGTTCATTCCTTTCCTGGCTCTTGTCTGTCAGGTTGCACAACCAAATTTTCCTGTGAAACCTAGGATTTGATCACCCCGATAGTCTCGCAGTTTCTTTGCCTCTCACTGTCTCTCAGTCTTCCCTTGCTGTCTTTTTCTCCCTTGCATAGCTGCTGATATAAAAATATATGCAGATCATTATGTGGAAATGTAACTAATATTGGGATCCCTTTTTTTAGAAAATATATAGTGTTACTGTTGAAATGTATATAACTATATTTTGAGATAATTGCAAAAAGCTATTGGGAACTCAAGGTTACCAGAGTACAAATTTTTAAGCCTTTTGCAGAAGAGCTGTGGAAAAGGAGGCCTCGGCTCAGGCACACTGTGTTCCTACCAGCTCCTGCCTGAAACATACAAGAACACTTTGGAAGGAACAGGATGCTTGTTAAGAATGGGGATAGGAAGGACTTAGAGAGCTGTGCTGCAATTGCTTGAGACAGAAAAGGGACACAGATTGAAGGGAAAACTCTGATGGATGTTCTCCATTTTATTTTGCTTTTGTAAATAGTTATACTGAACAAGTTTATTTTTTCATGTTACTGCTAGTGTAAATATTTTTGGTGACTTCTACAACTGCTCCTGGTTTTCCTATGCTTCCTGACCTGTACCTCCATGACAGATGATGTCAGTCTAAGTGGTATTTATGCCATGCATACTCTGAGCCAGGAGTTTTGTATGTGGGTACTGAACCTAGCACCAGGGAAGCACACAGAAAGGTATGGCTTCTGCAGCAGCATGTCCAGGAGTGGTTACCAGTAGAATGGCAGCCAAACTAGCAGAGACAGAAGTCCAAGCTGAGATGGTACAACCAGCACAAGTTATGGAAAAAGAACAGGCAGTGAGAGAACCTGAAAGCCTGATGGACTTTTTTCAAATGGTGGGCTATACAACAGAAAGAGACTGGGAAACAGACAGAAAAAGAGATTCAACCTTTAGAAGCACAGAGCAGAGAAGAGATGTAGTAACGGGAGCAGTGATGGCTGGATGCCTTGCAAAATGCAAGCTATAAAAGGCAGAGGATCCGACACACATCCAGACGAGTAGCAAAATGCAAGCAACTTGAAATTCATTAAACTTACAAAGTTGTGTCCTTGGATGATATTGAAGCATACCAGACAACTTTTGAAAGAGCTGCCACAGCCTGCCAATAGCCAAAGCAACAACAGATAATCAGACTGGTACCCTACCTGATAGGGAAAGCCCAATTTGTCTAAAACAATATGGACACTGCACAGTCGGAAAACTATGACCTGGTGAAAAACGAAATCCTGAAAAGATATGACATCTCCGAAGAGACCTACAGGCACAGATTTTGATCTCTGAGGTACAACTCGGTCAACAATCCTCAAGAAGCCTTCACCCGACTCAGAGAACTCCTGATAAAACAGCTCCAACCAGAAAGCAAGACAGTCCCACAGATCATCGACACATTTGCCATGGAGCAGTTCATCAACATCCTGCCTACAGATGTGCAGTTTGGGTAAAAAAAAACACCAACCAGAGAGTGGGGAAAAGGCTGCTTCTTTGGCCGAGGACTACCAAATAGCCAAACAGATGCTACAGCAGTGAGGAAACAGCCAAGCACCGGTAAGGCACTCTTTTTCTCATTTAAACTCCAAGCCTGATAAGAACTTTGGTGGGGGTAACAAATCTGTGCCCAAAGACATTATTTGCTATAACTGTAATAAGCCAGGACATATTGCAAGAAACTGTCATAAGGAGAGTGGCACTGGAGCAGATTTGTCCTTGGCAAATTGGGGCAAGTACTTATCAGATGTGAAGGCAGGGGATAAGACTATAAAGAGACTCACTGATTCTGGAAGCAGACAGACCCTAGTGCATGCTGAAGTGCTTGGAAACACTGTGAAAAAGGACCAGGTACTGGTGTCATCTGCATCCAGGGGGACACTCAATACTATCCCGCCACTCAAGTGACTCTGACCATTAATGGTGTGTTGCACCACATGACAGAGGGGGTAGTACCTAAGTTACCTATATCAGTGATTATTGGAAATTACTTTCCAGGATTTACTGAGTTAATCAATTGGGGGAGTAAATTCTGATGTTTCAGCAACTGTGGTGACAAAAGCTCAGGCAAAGAAAATCTCAGATGGTGGGGACACTTTTCCTTTCAGTGATTTTGATTCAGACTTGTTTGAGCACAGCTCCAAGATCCAGAAATCCAGGAAAGAAAGTCGATGCCTGAAGAAACTGTGGCAACAAATGACTGATCAACATAAGGGGTTAACGTACGAAAATCCTGAAACTAAATTGATAACTGATTGTGATTATCTTTCAGAACAGCCTAACAATGTTTCTCTCTAGGATTATTTTATGCAGCTGGGGATAAAGCCAAAACAGGGTGGACCAATGTTTAAAAAATGTAATGGGTTACCGAGCAGCGCTTGGATTAAACCTCAGACACAGGAACAGACTAAACACATGTTTATACCACAGAAGTATAGAACATAGTTGTTACAGATAGCACATTAGTCCTATGGCTGGTCACTCAGTGGGATCACACCCTTGCCAGACTGCTGTATAGATTTTACTGGCTCAGAATTCATTAAGATGTTACTATCTATTGCAAGTCTTGTGCTGAGTGTCAGGAAGTAGCTCCAATCATTAGAAAAGACAAGGTACCCCTGATGTCCCTACCCTTAATAGATGTGCATTTTGAGAGACTTGCAATTAATGGGGTTGGTCCTTTAGACAAAAGTAAAAAAGGTAACAGATTTATTATCCTGGTGGTATGTGACTATACTACTCGATACCCAGAAGTAGTTCCAATGCATACTGTCACAGTTTCAAAAGTGGCAGCAGAGCTTGCAAAAATTTTCAGCAGAGTGGGCATACCGAAAGAAATTATTACTGATCAGGGTAATAATTTTGGTACCGCATTACTTAAGGAGCTGTACAGACTACTAGGTATCACTGCCATATGAACCTCCGCCTAGCAGCCTCAGACAGACGGTCTTGTAGAGTGTTTTAACCAAATCCTAAAATGCATGTTAAAGGGGTTTGTAAAAGGGGGTGGGAAAGATTGGGACCAATACATGCCATACCTACTTTTTGCTTACAGACAAATGCCACAGGCATCAACAGGGTTTTCACCATTTGAAATTCTGTTTGGTAAGCAGCCAAGAGGGACACTGGATGTGATAAAAGAAATGTGGGAAGATAACCTCACTCAGAAATAATCTATAACATTTTATATTTACGCCCTAAGAAAGAAGCTGGCAAAATATGTTGAAATTGCCTATAGTAATCAGGAAGAGGGCCAAAACTAACAGAAGGTATATGACAATGGAGTAAAAGAAACATTTTCGAGCCAGATGAAAATATTTTGCTAGTTACCCACAACAGAAAATAAGCTGTTAATGAAGTGCCAAGGGCATTAACAAGTGCGTATACGTATTGGCACCATTAACTAGGAAATTGAGACCCCCGACAGGAAAAATCCTACTAAGATATACCATGCCAATCTCCTCAAGAAATGGGTTAAAAAAATGCCAAAAGCACATTGCTAGTTTTAACAGAAACTGATGAAGACATTGAAGTAGCTTATGATAGACTGGAGCAAACTGGAAATGCTGATGCTGTAAAGGCGAATGTTTCCTTCAGTTTAGAACTGCAGAAATTCGTAATGTGCTAAAGACATTTAACAGTACCTTTACCATGGTACCAGGCCGAGCAAAAGGTGTCGAGCACGTAACAGTGACAAGGAATGCTCGCCCCATCAGGCAAAAGACATACAGGTTGCCAGAGCGGTTAAGAGCTGACATGATTAAGGAAATACAAAAAAATGAAAGAATTGGGTATCATAGAGGAATCGAGGAGTGCTTGGTCATCTCCAATAGTAATTGTAAACAAAAAAGAAGGGGGTGTCAGAATCTGCTTTGATTTTAGGAACAATCAAGTGTCAGAATTTGACAGTTATCCTATGCCCAGACTAGATGATTTGGTGGGCAGACTGGGGAGTGCAAAGTATATCAGAACCCTTGATCTCATCAAAAGTTACTGGCAAATACCTTTAGATAAAGAATCCAGAGACAAAACTGCACTTGCCACCCCTATAGGATTCTGTCAGTTCACCACCATGCCCTTTGGTTTACATGGTGTGCCAGCTTCATTCCAGCAGTACATGGATGTAATTTTATGAACTCACACTGGTTATTGTACTGTGTACCTGGATGATGTCGGTGTACAGTTCAGGCTGGAAAAGCCACCTGGAGCACCTACTAGCAGTTATCCAAGCTGTCAAAAATGCAGGTCTATTAACCTACCAAATGAGCATTGGGTGTGCAGGAAACCAGATATTTGGGCTATGTGTTGGGAAATGGAGAAGTTAAGACAGACATTTCTAAAATAGAAGCTGTAGCTAACAGCCCTGTACCTAAAACAAAGAAACATGTCAGGTCATATTTAGTGCTGGCTGGTTATTATCGGAAATTGGTTCCCAACTTTGCAGAGTTAGTTACTCCCCTCACTGAACTCACAAAGAAACGGTACCCAAATAGTGTAAAATGGACCCCAGAGTGTGATGAAGCTTTTCAGGCCATTAAGGCTGCATTATGTCCAGCTCCTGCTTTAAGAAGCCCAGACTTTGAGAAACCATTTTTGTTACAAACAGATGCATCAGAGGTAGGTCTAGGTGCAGTCCCAAGTCAAAATGTAGATGGGACGGAATAACCCATTCTGTACATAAGTAGGAAGTTGCATGATAGAGAGAAAGGTATTCCACCACTGAAAAGGAATGTTTAGCAGCAAAGTGGACCATGGAGTCCCTTAAAGAGTACCTAAACAAGCAGTTTTTTTAAAACTACAAACTCCAGAATCTGTCTTCATAGCAAGTTAAAGTAAAGTCTGCTGTTTACATTTATGCTAAAACTGCATTTATGTCTATAACATAAATGCAGTTTCATAACTTTTGAAAAATGGAAACATCAGCCTTTCACTTTCAAAAAACAGCCTTGGTTTCTCCCTAAGATGTCTGCCAAGTGTGTTAAGTGATGAGTCATGATGACATCATAGGAGCCAGAAACAGAGATCCACATCTATTTTTATAGTGCTAACTAGTCCTTCTTTCCCTCTTTATTTTGAATTGTTGTACCAAAATGATCAACAAAATGTATTAACTCGTGGATTATTTTGATCATTACAAATGTTAAGCTATGATTTTGTTCATTTTGTTTACTTTAACTTGCAGAAAATGTTTTGCAATCCAACTGACTTTTTCTTTGGCAAACTGCATTACAGTACAACACTTCAAATACCTGAAGATCTAGTGGTTATATAATGCACTTAATTTTGTTTTTGTTAACCAGGAGAGACACACTAAGCTGAAAGCTTATTTACAGGTGTGTCCTGGGAGCACAAGGAAGTTTAGTGACTTGCTCAGGGTCACACAGCAAAGTACCAGTCTTGTTCAATTCCAAAGCTCATGCTTTCTTGTTAATCCACAAATAAGGCTTTTTCCATGTGAACCCCCTGCACCTATCCTGCCTTCTGTTGAACACCCCACCATCTATACCCTGTCCTTAGTAATGTCTGGGGCTGCATATTAGCTTGTGGTCTCATGAAGAGAATTATCAAACCTCAGATTGTAATCTTGTACCTCAGAAAGTTGTGCAAACTTATACTGATACACATCATCAGCTGGCACTGTTAAAAATGCCTCCCAAATCACTCTCCAGTCCACAATTTCAATGTTTGACTTCTGCTTCCACAGTAAACATTGAGTGGATCACCACCCTTCTGCACAGTGAAGGTAGTATGTACAGTTCCCTGTTCTGTTTTTTCCCACCTCATTAACTAACAACTAGGTCTTCCTGGAGGGCCGAGCAATAAGCATCATGACCCACCAGAAAAACTGCTGTTCATACCCTCATAAGGGCTGCACTTAAAATGGATAACAATATCATTAGCAGGAGAAGCATATTCATACCCTAAGCGAATCCACCTGACTGCCAATGTCAGTCTACTCCTTTACCGGTGATCTGCAGAACCTCGAAGGACAGTTCCCAGCAATTCTTCTCCAGAACTTTTCTGTTCTCTACTCCACAATGCGAGTTGGCTGGTTACCACCCTTCCAAATCTTGAATGAGCTATACCCAACTCCCTCAATACTGTTCTAACAAACGTCAACATCCCCCCCCCCCCACACACACACACAAGGATAATCTCCCTACACTGAATTCAAGTAACAGTTTAGGTGCAGCACTGCCACTCTGAGTATTTGTCATCACTGGCTACTCTCATCCACAGTCAGGTAGTGATCATGATGCTGGCAGCCCCGCATTTCAGATCTGCTCAGTGTCCTTCTTCATGTCTTCAGCTAACCTGAATATAGCTGTACCCTACTGGAATGGTCTCTTCAGTACCTCTCTGGCATTCATTCTTCTCACCTGCTTCCCACACCAAAAACTGGTGAGTTCACTACCCTTCCGCATCATGAATGTGCTTAGTACAGTCTCCTGTGTTAAATGTACATATTATTAATAAACATGATCTTCTGGTAAGCCAGTCTGATACAGGTAGCAGCATGGCACAAGTGGAAAAATAGGCTTTCCTACCCATATAAGATCTAAGCCACCTATGAGTAGGCACTATTAAATGACGTGCATAATGATGTGCACACCCATCATTTAATAGTGCCTAATCAAAGGTAGCCGAGATCTTTTAAGGATAGAAAAGTCCATCATTCCCCTTGTTCCCTGCTGCTATGAGGCTGGCTTACTGGAAAGACATGTTTATATCTGATATGTCAAAAATAAAAACAGGGACTGTACTACTTGCATTCATGATGCAGAAGGGTGATGAGCTCACCAGTTTTTGGTGTGAGGAGGAATAGTAAAGAATGAATACCAGAGGGGGACTGAGAAGGCCACTCTTGCAAGGTACTGCTACTGTATATTCATGGAAGGTAGAAGACAGAGGGAGAGAAATATGAGCAGATTACTGTGAGAAATAATATGTGGGGCTGCTAGCACATTGATTACTACCTGAGCCCGTTGTCCTGGCCAACATTCCTCTTCCCACAAAACTAGTTCATGCAATTGTCTAAGGTTGTGTGTGGATATTAATGTATGAAATGGCTGCCACTACACGTTCGGTCACTTCCCTACCAGTCTAGTATTACTTGTAAAGCAATGTGGGATGCAATGTGTATGAAAACCACTATATACATGTGGATTCTTATTATTATTATTATTTCCCATGGAAAAAGAAGACAAGATAAGCATATATTTGAGTTTCGAGAAAGTATGAACTCGAACACTGGACTGCACAAGAACTTTGCTACAAAAAAGTAGTGGCTTTATGGGGTGGTGAAGGGTGTGGCTGCACCCCCCCCCCACATAGTATCATACTTGCTTACTGTTGCTGCATTTCGGTTTGTTGAATAAGTTTGATTTACTGAATGCACAAATGTTTACATTTGTAGGTTTTGTCAAAAACATACTTAAAAAGAATAATAGCAGAAAATATAAAGGTTTAATAAAAATGTAAAAAGTGCACATTAAGCATGCACAGCACCCGCACTGTAGCATCCTGGATCCACCATAACCACTAGACCACCAGGTTATTCAAGATTTGTACTGCACTGTGGTTTGCCACAGAGAAAGTCGGTTGGATTAAAACACATTTTCAGCATGTTAAAGTAAACAAAATGAACAGAACCATAGCCTAATGTGTATTATACAAAATAATGCACATGGTTTTGACCATTTGGGTGAAACAATTCTATACAAAGGGAAAAAATAACTAGTTAGCACGACAGAGAGCCATATATCTCTCTCTCACTTTGGCTCCAATGATGTCATCACAACACATTTGGCAGCCATTTTAGGAAGCAGGTAAGACAGTTTTTTGAAATTGGAAGGCTGATTTTACAATTTTCAAATGCTCTGGAATCACATTTAGGCAAATTATGTAAATGTAATTTTAGCATTAATGAATACAGCAGCCTTTCCTTTAGTCACCTACAGAGTCAGATTTTTGAATAGTTTGTTGTCAAAATCTTGTTTAGGTATCCTTTAAGTTTTATTTGCTAGGAACTGACTTTGTACTTAGATCACAATCCTCACTGTTGTCTTAACCAAATGAAAGCTAAAAATTCCAGAATCACAAGGTGGTACCTGGAACTACAGCCATTTAAATTCACGGTGATACATAAATCTGGTAAAGAGAATATCAATGCTGATTTTTCTGTCAAGATATGGATCAGGAATTGAGAGCTCTGAAGGTCGAAAAACAAATGTATGGGTTTGAACTTTACTGTTTGCTATAGTGTTATGGAAAATATGGATAATGCATATGTGCTTAATTTTTGAAAGCAGCAAATGTTAGTAGAGAATTTATACAAATCTTTGGTAACCTGTTTAATAAAACAAGTTCTCTCTTAAGGAGGGGTGTGTATGTAACAGGGTGGAGTAGGACCCTATCCCAGTTATTATGGAGAAAGTGTTTAAATGCAAGGATCTGTTCATTCCATTCCTGGCTCATCTATCTGGTTGCGCAAACAACATTTCCAGTGAGACCTAGAATTTTATCCCCGACAGTCTCACAATTTCTTTGCCTCTCTCAGTCTCAGTCTTCTCTTGCTGTCTGTCTTTTTCTCCCTTGCATATCTGCTGGTATAAAAATATATGCAGATCATTGTGTGGAAATGTAACTAATACTGGGATCCTTTCGTTTAGAAAATACAGTGTTACTGTTGAAATGTATCTAAGTATATTTTGAGATGATTGCAAAAAGCTATTGGGAACTCAAGAGGTTACCAGAGTGCAACTTTTGTTTTCCATATACATTTTTCTTTTTGGTTTTACTCCCTTCCCCCCAGGGCCATGGCGTACACATGCACGTGCACGCATGGAAGCGGCCACACACACACAAGCTGGGATCCAGTGGTTCCTTCTGCTCCTCTCCCGACTTCTGTCGCTGCCCACGCACACACCGGACTTCCACCCGGTAGGAGCGGAACTACGGACAGGCGGGCATCCACCCCTTGGAGGGGAGAGCCATGACTCAATCCCGGTCCAATCCTCCCCCTGAGCCGGCACCCTGGCGGCACAAGGTGATTCCTGAAGCTGGGTCACCGTCTTAGTGCGAGGTATGGTGCAAGCGTCTCAGCCCTTGTAAATGCAAATTTTTAAGCCTTTTGCAGAAGAGCTGTAGAAAAGGGGGCCTCAGCTCAGGCACACTGTGTTCCTTCCAGCCCCTACCCGAAACATACACAAACAAGTTGGCAGAAACAGGATGCTTGTTAAGAATGGGAGTTGTAAGGACTTGTAACAGAACTGAGCTGCAATTGCTTGAGGGAGAGAAAAGGGACAGAGATTGAAGGAAAACTCTGATGTATGTTCTCTATTTTATTTTGCCTTTGTAAATAGTTATGCTGAACAGGTTTATTTTTTTCTGTTACTGCTAGTATAAATATTTTTGGTGAATTCTACAACTGCTCCTGGTTTTCCTATGCTTCCTGATCTGTGCCTCAATGACAGTTCCACCCGATCCTTCAGAAGGTCTGATCAGCTGTTTGTCTCCTTTGCCTCGAGATCCCTGGGAACGCCTGTGGCAAAGCAAACCCCATCTCAATGGCTGGTCCACTGCATCACTTTCTGTTACAACAAGTACAACAAGCCCTTACCAGGCTCAGTTAAGGGCATTTCCACTGGGGGGGGGGGTGTTCCACCTCTGTTGCAGTGGTCCGTAATGTTTCAGCTGTGGATACCTGCACAGTGGCTACTTGGGGCTCAGTGCACACCTTTGTGAAGCACTATAGCCTGGACATTGCTTCCTGTAGGAGAGCTGAATTTGGTTTGGTGGTGCTTCAGGGCCTTTTATCCTGAAGTCTCATGCTAAAGAATCTTCCACCTCCCAATGGGTACAGGATCCAATGGGTATTGCTTGGTACTCAGTCCTTATGGTGTAGCCTGCTGAAAGAGCTCCCACTCGAAGTAAGACAGTACACTTACGTAAGAACTTACCATAACAGCAGATCTTTGACAAGAGCTCTTGCAGCAGGCACAGTTTGCCTCCGTCCTTCCCCTGGTCCTTTTCTCCTTTCTTCCCTTGGTGGGATATTCTAGTCACCTTGTTTCTCCATTTACGTTAGCCGGGTCTCCGGCAGTAGAACAGGGGAGTGGCCAGTAACTGTCCCCTTTATAACACTGGTGGACATCAGGGACACCTGGGAGCAGTCCACGCTGGGTTCTGCAAGCTAGAAAGTTTCCATGGGGTTCTAGTGCCTCGCGGCATAGTCATTATGGTGTAGCCTGCTGCAAGAGCTTCTCTCGAAGATCTACCATTACGGAAAGTTCTTACATAACTGTACTTTTCCCTCTTCTATACTATAAGTTATAGCAGGATATAGAAGGCTCGATTCTATGAGGAAAGCCTCAGACACTTCACAAATTGTCACAACCGATAAACCTTAGAATGGAAGAAAAATTGTACGTGTAAGTACTGCACAGGGGTAGCAATTAAATTAAGGAATATATCTGATGCAAAATAGTTAATCAAAATGCATGGTATTAGCTGACATTTAGAAAGCCTGCAAAAGTACTGGAGAAATGAAATGATGTATTCAGTGTTGTCTAGAACTCTTGTATTCCCCTGTAATGTGATGTTTCTTGGCTATAATAAAGAGGAGTTTAAAAAAAAAAAATTCTGCTGGTTATTTTCTTATATTCTTATGATAAAACTCAAAGTATGATATTTGGCCAGAACAAAGTGAAGGGCAATTGGGTCACTGGGAAACAAAAACTTATATCTGTTAATAACTATAGTTATTTCGGTTTAACATTTACCTCTACTGTCACTTAGTCCAAACAGGTCACCAAATTATTGAAGGGTGTTAAAAAGACTACAGTTGGCATGAATAAATTAAATTTTACCTGTGGTGGTCTGTCAATAAGACCACTGAATGGGGCAATAAATGTTAAATTTTGCACAATTAAAGGAACACTGTCAACCCCAAGAGGTCTCAAAGTGTCCCTAGTTTAAACAAGCATTTGTCAATGCCGAATGTTTGCTTGCTGGCATTAACAGTGGTAGGGTAGAAGTTACAGAGCTGCGTAATAGGAATGGCAGTGAAGTATTGAACTGAAGCCAAGCCAACCCCACCCACCGCCCTGCAGAGAGTGATAGGCATTGGGGTGTGCCTTTGGTTCATCAGGCATAACGGCCACGCCATTTCACCACACCCAACCCTGCAGACACTGACAAGCGTCACGGTGTTCCTTGGGGTCTTTGGCCCTTATGCGCACCCCATTCCATTAGGAAATATGGTGAGATGGCTGCGATATAGGAGAATGGGGTGAACTTTGAGGCCGAAGAGTCCAAGGCATACCTCGATGCCTCTCACTGGCTGCAGGGTGTGGAATGGTATGAGCATTACAGGCAAGAATCCAAAGTCATACCACTGATGCCTGTCATTCTCTACAGGGTTGGGCGTTATGGTTGGAAACCCTAATACCTCAGGCATTCGTTGGTATTTTCACTCCAAATTTTCAACATGGTTTTTTTGTGACCCCACCTCATGAACAGGAGGAATATCAGTTTAGTAGCCGAAAGCTGCTTATGCACAGCAACTACGGCATTTAGCACCACAGGTGCAAAAACATTCTGAACAGGATGTAAAAAATGACAGCTGTACTGTTCATGGGAAGGTATAAAAAATGGCAATGTTGCAAATCTGCAGTAAAAATATTAAACTGGTGAAGTCACGAGCGTACATAGAAACTGTGCAACGTACACCCGTAATATAATTAGGTTGGGGATTTTTAACAGCAGATTGTCAACTCCGGCATTTTGGTGCCTCCGATCATGAACAGTGTCACTGTGATTTTATCTAGCCTGAACAATGATTTCTCACAGCGACCACGCATCTCTGCATTGAAAGTGTGAAAACACACTTCGGCCATGTTGTGAAAAATGACAGCTGTACTGTTCATAAGGAAGTGTGGAAAAATGCCACTGGTGAAAAATCTGGACTGAAAATATTACAAAGTCATCAACTTATGAGGGTGCGTGGAAACTGCACAATGCTCACTCGTAACACAGTCATTTTATGGACTTTTGTCACCAAATTTTCAACATAGCCATTTTAAGACCTCTGCTCATGAACAGTGTAACTGTGATTTTCTCAATCTGTCCCAAACATTGCTTTCGCACACCAACAGCACCATTAGTGCGCCACATGTGCGAAACACATTTTCGGGCTACATATGAAAAATGCAGCTGTACTGTTCATAAGGAAGTGTAATAAAATGGCAATGTTGAAAACTGGAGTGAAAATATTAAATTCGCAAACTTACGAAAGCATGCATAGGAACTGCGAACGAGCCAAAACAGTCATTTTAGGAATTTTTCACCAAATTTTCAACATAGCCATTTTAAGATCTCTGCTCATGAACAGTGTCACTGTGTTTTTCTTAATGTGTCCTATACATTGATTTACGCACACGAATGTGCCATTATCGCTCATGGGCGGAGACACGCTTTGGGTGAGATGTGAAAAATGGCAGCTGTACTCATAAGAAGGTGTGGTAAAATGGCAATGTTGAAAATCTGGAGTGAAAATAATGAAAATTCACCGAACTTCACAGTAGGAATAGCAACATGCGCTAAACAAAAGTCATTTTGGAATTTTCCACCAAATTTTTCAAAATAGGCTTCTTGAGAGCCCACCTGGCTAGGGGTTCATAGTGTCATTTCAGCATCGGTTCCGGAAGGTGATTTCGCGCAGTGATTGCGAAATCACCCTTCGGCCCGATAACGCCATGACAGTGACAGCATATGAGAAGGGTCCCAAAAACCCCATGTTGAAAATTTGGTGCAAAAATTCAAAAATGCCTGAGATATGCAACAAAGTTGAAAAAACTCTATCTATCCCATTATACAGCTTACGGTATTTCCTCAGTTTGCGGTGGGGTTTTGAAGAGTGAAGACATGTTCCGGTCCACGAAGATGATGGCGCTGGACTCCAGAGGTAAGTATGGGGTGAGAGGGGGTGTGGGAGGCGGGGTGTGCAGTGGGTGGGTGCGGGGGCAGGGAGACTGCGTGGGGCCGTTTTCTCTTTACAGGGTTTTTTTTTTTAAAATGACAACGCGAGACGTTTGCCATGCTGGGGTGGGCTCCCAGCGTGGCACAAGGAGGGTTGGGGGCGTGGAGCCGATGGGGGATTGGGCACCCCCGTCGGCCATAGCAACTTTTGCCACACTGGGGTGGGCTCCCAGCGTGGCACCCAGTACTTGGGGGGGAGGACAGTGGAGCCGACGGGGGATTGGGCACCCCCATCGGCTATACCATGAGTTGCCACGCTGGGGTGAGCACCCAGCGTGGTATGTGGAAGGCTTTGGAGGAGGATTGGGCACCCCTGTTGGGTATACAGTGTGTGCGTGGGGGGGGCAGCACACAGTATGTGTGTGTGTATGGGGAGCTGCGCATGAGCAGGCGATATCTTATCACTGCTCACTGAAGCGTAGCTCCCCCTTTCAACTGTATGCCACTGCATTTTGGAGCTGTCAGACAGCTCCAGCATGCATTGGCGGACTGGAGCCGCGCCTGCCAACACACTGACTGAATTGGAAGAGGAGGTGACACCTCCGAAAACTCGTATGATGGCACTATGTTTCTTGCACATGCGTGCAAGCAAACATAAAAACACATTTTAGGATTGCCAAAATTCTGTAAAGATTCCTGATGTAGGAAGTAGTTTGATTCTGACTCTTTATTTTCTTTAAAAATGTGAAAAACAGACTGCCCAACATACTGCTATCATCACACCGAAACTGGTTTGTTTACATTCATTGATCAACTCCAAATGCATCTTTCCTGGACTTGGGAACACCCACAGCACAGTCTAGCCCCTTCATGATGCAATGAGAGTTTAGGAGGCTACTGCCTAAAGAGTGACTGTAGTGTTTGGGTGTGTTTCTAATGCTCAGAAAGCATGTAGTAGGAACAGATGCAGGATTGTAAACAAAACAAGGCTGTTTCTAAATATACATTGCCATGCATTTCAGTTCTACTAAACAAGGAAACAGACAAAACAAACGGCAACATCAATGAATTTTAGAGAAGGTAAGCAATCAGAAAATGTGGGTTTTTAACTAGAAAAAATATGATGAAAAACAGGTTGACAGTGTCCCTTTAATGTATGGGGCTGAAATATGGGACTGTAAACACTTGAAAATTAGCTGTCCCTAGTTATAAATTACTGAGGGCATTAGGGGTGGGCTATTCCTTCTACGTGGTCTACATTTGTGCTGAGATGGGCAGCCAAATATAAACACCATCATGGACACCAGAAAGGTCAACTATTGGTTAAAACTCACCAGGATGACACAGGAAAGACTCCCCTAATAAATGCTTAAAAGAAAAAAGAACTGGTGTGATTTTGGTTGCTCAAGAGACAAACTGGTACAAAAAATAAAAATTACACACCTACCATAATTCTCGCTCTTCCTGTATATCTTCAACACTCATTACTGGTTCGTTCAAGCTGGAGGCGCCAGGACCCTGTGGGAAGCTTTTCAGCTTTAAAAGCTTTTCTGCTAGGAGGCGGCGGGATGATGTCGACAATGGCACCGCCCTCGAGGCAGACACATTGTGTGGCCCTCGTGGGTTGGCCAGTAACCAATGTCATTACCTCCATTCAGCTCGCCAGAGAGGAAAAAAAAAAAAACAGAAAAGAGAAAACAAGGATGGAGCGTGGCCAAGGGAGCCCAGGGAACAGCAAAAGGAAAGGATATAAACTGAAAAAGGAATAAGCTGACCAAAGAGGATAGATTTTCTTAGGAAGGTTGGAGCCTAGCTGGGTCTAGAGGAAGGGGCCCCCCTAACCTCTGAGCATGTGGGGGGGGGAAGAGAAAAGGAAGAGAAAAAAAAAAGAGAGAGAGGCAGGAGGAGGAGGCGAGGTGGGGGGGATGGATCATACCCCACGTTCTAGAACCTCTGTGGACTAGGGAGACCTATACCGACCGGTTTCACCCCCTTGTGAAACAAAAAAAAAATCTTTTTAATTTTTTTAGGAGAGCCTGAAAGGCATTAACCCAGATGCCTGAGTTTACTAAAAGGAGAGGGGAAATTTGACCCTCACCCACAAGACGGGTTTGACAGGAGACCTGCCCAACAGGCCAAAGCTAGCCTCCCTGGTTCAACATGGAGAACACTAGGTTTTAATGTACCTTCTCCCATACCTCTGAGGCTGAAAGCAGAGACAGAGAGAAACTGCCCCCTAAACAGGGATCATCTCGGCGCTCAAGGGAGACCTGGGGTGAAAAAAGGATAGAATCCCAGCACCACCGGGGTAGGTGATGTGCAGGAAAAACACCTCAGGGAGGTTCTTATATCCTGAACTGCAATGGGACTGAAATTATAACAAGGGACCCCGTGAAGAATCACCTGCAAGGCAGGTACAGTAAAACATAGAGGGGACCCTGAGGCCCAGGTTCCAGTAGAGAGGCGAGGCTGACCGAACCCCAAGAGGAGGGACCTGAAACAGGATTCAAGGAGACCTGATGGCCCTAACCACTGTAAGGAGGGCCTTGGGGAACCAAGGAAACAAAGGGGGCCAAAGCCCCTACTTGCCCCCCCAGTAGGTCCCTGTTGTTTCTAAGTGGCAGGGAGCCCAGAGGTAAAAGTGAGACTGAGCCCACAACTGGCCTCAGTTGGGGAGTAAGGCAAGCAGGGAGGAGGCAGTGCCTATAAGCTGAGGTCCAAGAGTGCATGGAGGGTGGGAAGCAGTGATGAATGGTGAAGACATTACAGGACAGGAAGATCAAGAATTACAGGAGGTACGTAATTTTTATATCCTCCCAGTATCAATCTTCACCACTCACTACTGGTACCAAGCCCAAATGTGGACTGATACCTCCCTGAAGGCCGGACCACCTTCAGCACCTCGTGGGGGAGACATGAGGGGAGAGGGACAATTACAGGTCTGGCCTGACCCGCTACTGCTTGAGAGCTAGTGTGGGCCTCCTGACCAGCAGGAGAAGGAAGGTGCCCCGGCAGTTCCCGCCTGGCTCTACTGGTAAAAAACTGGGCCCCCATCAAAGCAAGGCAGTCACACTGCACTGGGCCAAGGGTGACAACTGGGAGAAGCAGTGCCATGCTGCCCAAATAATGCAGACCACAGATCCCACCAGTCTGAAGCCTACCGCAATGGCGTTGTATAATGCCCATGGCTGGTGTCTTGCTAGCTCCAGACCCCTCATGGTGATGGCAATGGCTCACCTGGTTGCCTCGGCATCAAGCAAGACAGCTAGAAAGTCTCCCATCGCAGCCTACAGATGCCTCTCATAGACTATCATGTGTGCCTGATGTGCTGCAACAGACAAGAGATGTGCTGAGACAAAAACCAACCTGCCCCAGTAGTCTAACTCCACAGAGTCCGCATTCAGAGGACGGTCTCTTGTTAGGCACAGATGCCCAGAGGGGGTGTCCAGCCACTCCAGACTGAAAGTGGGGTGGGGCAATCACCCTTGAGACCCCAAGGGAGCAAAATACTGGTGCTGGCAATCCCCAGGGTCTGGGTAGCAGATGCAGATGACTGCCATGTGCTGTGTGACTCTTCTCCAAAGGGCCGAGGCCATACAATGATCAGTAAGGATTCTTGGCTGTACTCCCCAAGGAACACAACAGTCACATGTGCAGTAATGCGTTGTTGGACAGGGGTTAAATTGAGCTTCTCCAGCACCGTCACCAGAAACCGCTGATACTCCATAAAGTTAGCATCAGACAACTGACATGATGAGGAGTCCTCTTCCTCAGAGGAGAAAGTCGATGACGTGGTGGGGCTCCGCACAGGGAACGACAGTGCTGTACATGGAGATACAAAGGTCATCTCATCCATGGCCCTGCAGAAGGTGGGAAAAGCACTCGCTGTGGCCCTATACTGTACCCATGTAAAGGGCCCAGAGAGCCCTGGGAGAATAGGGGAAGGGGGAGGGCAAGAGCTGGGCAGAAAGGTCCTGGGAGATTGAATTCTCCCTGCTAGGGCTATGGGTACAAGCGGAGAACCCCTCAGAAGCGAGGGGGGTGCATTGCATAGACCCCATCTGTTCAACCATCCCTAAAACAGGAGGGGGAAGCCCATGGGGAGAAGACTCCTGGTGGGGAGACCAGAGCCCAGCAAGCCCGACAGGGCAGCCCCTATCCCCACCTGATGCAAGACTCTGCCTCCTACAGGAGGAAGGGGTGCTGGGCCCAGCACTCCTACTCTGTCCTGAGGCAACAGAGGTCACCAGACAACACATGGGTGTGGACCAGGCCCCCGGCCCACCCGGAGAGGACAGAGACCTGTTCCTCGAGCTGGGCCTTACAATGGCAACTGACCTTAAGGAGGAGGGGAGAGAGAAGCTGGCACTAGGGTCGGACTCAGATTCCTCAAATTCCGTGGTGGCACGGACATCGGACTTCTCCATGCAGGCGGGCCCCGAAGCAGCACCATCCCAAAAGAGACACCGAAAACAGCACCAGAGCTGTTCACGGCATTGGCCTCAGCACCACACCTAGAAATGGCAGCAGTGTTGACATGACAGCAGTGTCTACATCTGAAGTGGCACCAACATCAGGGACATTGCTGGCCATGGCACCGACACCGAGTGTGGCACTGACCACGGCACAGTCATCGACCTTGGCAGCGTCCACGGCACCAGCAAGATGCCGCAAGTGGCATAACCAGAGACGGCACTGGTGACAGCACTGGATTCAACTGTTGCATCATTAGGGGAAAGGGCAGTGGCGCTAATGGTGTCAACCTAAAGGCCGAATCCCACTGACAAATATCTCGAGCGGAATCCGGGGGTCGACCACTCTGAAGAACTTGCTTGCCAGTCAGGGTCCTTCTGGTCATCTTCTGAATCTGAGGAGGAGGAAACTACAGAGAGCCTGAGAGCGGCAATCCTAGTCACCTGATCCATCGTGCACAGAGAGCGGTTGGCCTCCTTCACCTACACCGGAATCTGTGTCAGGAGTTGAAACTGCACCTCCCTGAAAGAACCTCTAATGTAGGCCCCATGTGTAGCTGAGGCCTCAACACCAAGGTTGCTTAGTTTCTTGATGGGGAACTAGACCTTGCTCTATCAGCAGCCAGCCCCCCAGAGGAGGCTGTCTGATCCCCTAACCATTCACCCAGGCACTCTGGCTCAGCAAGACATGAGCCCATGGCAGCTTGCTCTCCCCTGGTGTGTGTAGCAGCAGGAGAAGGCCCAGAGGGCAGGCTTAAAGTTCTTGTCTTAGTGGCCCTCATTCAGTGCCATCCATCGGAGGTCTGGGGGTCTCATCCCAACCTCACTGTGTGGAGTTCAAGGGAGCGGTACTCAATGCTGAAGCAGGCATCGCAAGGATCCATGTCATGGTTCGGCCCCAGACAAGTGACACAGCAGTCATGTGGGTCCGTTACTGTGAACCAACTTCCACAGGGGCACTGGCATTGGGGAATTCCCTGCCTTAGAACATTTATATCTTGAACCCGACATGATACCGACCACACCAACTGAAAACTTGACTAAAGTTAAAGAACTTGATGCCAACGAAGCCAAAGAAAGAAAACAAAACAGTGTAAACCGCTGTGATGGCTAGTACAGCGTCTAGAAAGTCAAAGATGAGCAGAAGTTAATGAGAACGGGCAGTGACACAGTTAATTCTCTGAAGAACGCTGTCCCATGGAGTTGCTTGCAGCCTCTATGGCGGGAAAAGCAGAACTGAGGTAGTAGTGGGAACGTCGGTTACTGGCCAGCCCACAAACACCACACAATGTGTCGGCCTCGAGGGAGGCGCAGTCTTCGACGTCATCCCTCCTCCTAGCAGAAAAGCTTTTAAAGTTAAAAAGCTTCGGTGGGGTTCTGGCTTCGACAACTTGAACCCACCAGTGACGAATGGTGAAAACTGATACAGGGAAGATCATTCTGCAGAGCTTGGGGAAGTAGGACCTAAATTTAACTAGGCATGTGTAGAAAAATATTACACTAAGCTGGAAATATAAAGACTACATTAAAACAAAAATGTATAATTCTTCGGTTAAACTAGACTTAGAAATTTCAACTACTAGGTTCTCCCCATGGTATGTGGCCCATAATGACTCATTCAGATTTAGATATTATTTGAATATCCTTACAAACCCAAATGCAAGAAAACTGTTCACTAAATACAAATTTGAATGTTTTGATAGTAATGTTCTGAATGCTAGATACAATAAATTACCTGCAATTGCTCAGAAATGCTTTTGTTCAATTGGTGAGAAGAAGGATGATCACATGCCTTCTGGGACTGTTCCGGCCTAGCAAGCAGATTAGGTTATATTGGCTTAGTCCATTCCTTAATGATTGGAGTAACACAGATAAAGACATGCCTACAGAAATACTTGTTCATACAGAGGATGATTGGTCCATTATCCGATCACCAAAATTAGGAATTATACAGTGGGCAAAAGGAAAAAATTACTCACCTTAGTAATGTTGTTTCTTCTAATGGAGTCCTGCTGTATTGTGACATATGCAGTTAGGTCCTGCCTTTCAACTGCCCCGGAGCACAAAGAGTTAACTTTTCTATGCCTTGCATAGAATGTTCATCACGAGCTCGGCTGAAGCCCCTGTCTGCTGTTGTTAAAACTGCAACCATCAGATCTTTACGAGCAAAGACTTACTAGGTGTTCTGTGTGGAAACCGTAAAATTTTTACTAGCCAACTGGAAAATATATAAAAAATTTTTTGTTTCAAAGGAAGACAAGTCAGGAAACCCAAAACCAAAAACACATCCAAAACGCAACATCCCACCCAAACAAAAAAAGAGGGTGTAAAAAGGACACACCTAGGGTGCCAGCACTGCTCCTGCCCACCCACATGCCAAAAACTAGGTTCTGAAAGGGGAGGCGGGGGAGGTCAGAACACAGCAAGATTCCATTAGAAGAAACAACATTACTAAGGTGAGTAATTTTTTCTTCAAACAACATGAAGTCTTGGTGTATTCTGACATATGCAGACTACCAAGCAGTACCTCCATGGAGGAGGGACAGAACCTATTTTGGAAACAGGCTCTGAAGTACTGCTGTGCCAAACCGAGCATCACTCCTAGTCTGGATATCCAGAGAGTAATGCTTGGTGAAAGTATGGACTGTTTTCCAGGTGGCTGCTTGAC
The DNA here is from genome assembly GCA_016271365.2 of Neoceratodus forsteri. Lineage (NCBI taxonomy): Eukaryota > Metazoa > Chordata > Ceratodontiformes > Ceratodontidae > Neoceratodus > Neoceratodus forsteri. The sequence continues at coordinate 647,635,164 of CM057450.1, read as the reverse complement.
AAATTTCTAAGAGAGGAATATCCCTGGCAGCAGCCAGGGAAGCAGCTGTACCTCTTGTGGAATGAGTCCTCAGGCCTGAGGGTGGAGTTCTACCCAGTTTTTCATAGCAGAATTGTATACAAGAAACAATCCACTATGGCAATAGATCTCTTAGTGGCAGGTTTGCCTTTACCAACTTCTCCATAAGTAAGGAACAACTAGAGGGATTCAAACCTGTGACCCTCGGTACGCTCTATGTAGTAGCTAAGGATTCTTTTAACATCTAAGCTGTGTAGCCTCCTCTCTCCAGAGGAGGAATGGTCAGTGAAGAAAACAGGGAGAGATACAGACTGGTTGAGGTGGAAATCTGAAACTACTTTAGGTAAGAACTTTCTGTTAGTTCTAAGGACCACTTTATCTCTGTGAAAAGAGATGGAATCAGATTCCACTAACAGGGCTTGCAATTCATTGATACGTCTGGCAGAAGTAATGGCTACCAAAAACACAGTTTTCCAAGTCAAGTACTTAAGCTCTGCTGAGGACAAAGGCTCAAAGGGAGGTTGCATAAGCTGAGCAATGCAAACATTAAGGTCCCAAGCAGGAGCAGGATCCCTAAAGGGGGGATTAGTGTGAAGCAATCCCTTGAAAAACTTACAAAATACAGGATGGGATGACAGAGAGGAAGACTTGCCTACTGACAGGAAAGCAGAAACAGCTGCCAAGTGTACTTTGAGGGTAGCTGGTCTGAGGCCTAGGCCACTAAGATGGACCTTATAATCCAGAACCGTAGGCAATTCAGCAGAGTCTGGAGAAATATTCTTCTCAGAACACCAAATGCTGAATCTTTTCCATTTGGAGTTGTAAGTCTTCCTGGTGGAAGGCTTTCGAGAAGCTTAGGATATCCAGAACCCCTTCGGAAAGATGCAGATCTGCAAACTCTAACTCTTCAAGAGCCAAGCCTTGAGATTGAGAGACTGAAGATTCGGGTACCAAATCCTCCTCTGAGAGGATGTTAACAGGTTGTAATTCCTGGGAAGAGACAGGGGAAGGTGTTCTGTTAGGGACAGCAACAAGGGATACCATGGCTGTCTGGCCCAGTATGGAGCAATCAGAATCACCTTACATGGTTGGGACCTTATCTTGACTAGCACCCTGAACAGGAGCAGGAAGGGGGGAAAAACATGCAGAAATTTCCCTTCCCAGTTCAGAATCAGAGCATCCAGGGGGACTGAGCCCAAGACTGGGGGTCTGCAACAAAAGAGAGGAAGTTGGTGATTGTCTGGGGCTGCAAAAAGATCTTATCTCTGGAGTGCCCCATCTCGAGAAAATCACTTTCAAAACCAGAGGATCCAGGGCCCAATTGTGATGTCCCTGGGATATTCTGCTCAGTGCATCTGCTAGGACATTGTCCTTCCCTGGGAGGTGAACTGCTATCAGAGAGGTTTGCAGGGAATAGGCCAGGGACCACAAATTCATTGCTTCTGTGCACAAGGCCATAGACAGAGTGCCTCCTTACTTGCTGATGTACCACATGGTGGTGGTGGTGTCTGTTCTGACCTGAACCACCTTGTTCTGTACAGATCTGGAAAAAGCTTGCAGTGCCAGAAACACTGCTCTGAGTTCCAAGAGATTGATGTGAAGCAGAGATTCCTGAGGTGACCACAGTCCTTGGCTGGTAAGATCCCACAAATGGGCTCTCCAGCCCAGCAGGGAAGCATCTGTGATGAGTATCACTGAATGAGACTGAGTGACAAATGGAACCCCTTGTCTCAAATTGTCCTGATCCTGCTGCCATTGCAAGGCTTGGATCAGGTTCGAGTCACTGGGATTAGTTTGGTAAGGGAATCCTTTCTTTGGCACCAAAAGGCTCTTAAGTGGAACTGTATGTCCCTCATTTGGAATCTTGCTCCCTGGACCACTGCTGTGGAAGCTGCCATGTGGCCCAGCAGTTGAAGGAAATGCCTTGCTGGTCGAGACACCTGAAGGGTGAATAAAGAGGCCAGTGTCATAAGGGTCCTTGCCCTTTCCAGGGGAAGGAAGGCTCTTGCCTTTACCGTATCCAGTTCAGCACCTATGAAGGTGAGGAGCTGCACTGGTTCGACAACTGACTGGTAGGTTGTGAAGGAATCCTAAGGATGTGAACACTTACTGGGTCACTTGCAGATTTTACTTGACTTGGTCTGGAGACTGACCTACTATGAGCCAGTCGTCCAAGTATGGGAAGATGGAGATCTTTTGTCTTCTTAGGAAGGCAACAACTACTGCCAGGCACATTGGGAAACCCTTGGGGCTGATGTTAGGCCAAAGGGCATTGCTCTGAATTGATAGTGGCTTGAGGGCAACTCGAACCTGAGATACTTTCTGTGGGAGCACCTGATGGGAATGTGAAAGTAGGCATCTTTGAGGTCCAGGGAGGCTAGCCAGTCCCCTGGCCTTACAGAGGGAAGGATAATTCCCAGAGTTACCATTCTGAATTTTGGCTTTAAAAGATGTTTGTGCAGATATCTTAGGTCCAGGATGGGTCGCCACTTTCCTGTCTTTTTGGGGGTTAGGAAGTACCTGGAGTACAATCCTTTGCCCCCTGTGTAGGGTGGGAACTCTCTCTCTCTATAGCTCTGAGAGCTAGGAGAGAAGAAACCTCTGCCTCTAGGGCAAGGGTCTCTGAGAGATTTGCAGGTGGAAAAGATCTGGCTCTCATCTTGGGAAATTTTTTGAAGCTGAGAACCAGTCCCTGGCTTACTACTTCCAGGACCCACTTGTCTGATGTAAGAGACATCCAGTCCTGGACAAAGTAAGCCACGCTGCCCCTCATTGCATAGGAGAATTGACCCGGCAGACCCATCAGGGTGTCTGCTTGGCAGGGGCTTTAGGCTGAGGGGTGAATGCAGGCCTGCTCATCCCCTTCTGCCTCTCCTCTAAAGAATCCTCTGCTAAAAAGAAGAGGAGGCCTGAGTTTGGTAAAAGGCCTTTGGAAAGGCCTGCCCCTGGACTGCTGCCTTTGAGGAGTTGCTTGCCTTTCTTTGGCCTGAGCACTCCTGTAAGTGGCCCTGTACTCGTCCATCTTCATGTAATTCTCTGTTTGCTCTCCAGAGAATTACCAATTACAGGAAAATCCATGGCCTTAGCCTGGGTATCCTGTGACAGGCTAGTACATCTGAGCCAAGCCACCCTCCGAAGAGCCATAGATGTAGCCATGACTCTTGATGGCACATCACTGGAGTCTACAACAGCATGAAACTGTACTTTCAATGCCTCAATCCCATCTGCAGCCACCTGCTCCAGCTCCTTGGCAAGCTGGTAGGGAGCCTGTTCAGCCAGAGCCAGTACAGTGTCCCACCTGGACTTCTGGTACCTGACTGTATAGGCCATATAGTTAGCCTGCCTGAGTCCCAAAGATGCTGCCATGTATTGTTTCTTTGCCATGGCATCAATCTTCCTGGAGTCCTTGTCTCGGGGGTGTGATGCCGAGGGAATATTTGCCTTATTACAGGCAGCAGCAGCCTGCACAACCCCAACATGGCTGCACTGCTGAAAAAGGAACTCCGTGTCTGAGCCTGAGAGTGTGTACCTCTTGTCCATTCGTCTGTCCACAGGAGGTATAGAATTAGGAGACTTAAGAATTTTTTGTCTCTGTTTCCCAAAGGATTTGTGGAGGGGAATAGACAGTCTTCTGGCCTCTGGGATGTCCATCATCTCAACATAATCAGGCTCTTCCTGATCCTCTACTACTTCCTCCACAGGAAGCTGGAGGGTATCAGCCACCTTTCTGTAGAACATGTAGTGTGAAGGGGACTCAGAAAGCCTAGGAGGAGAAACACCTGAAGGTCTGTCTGGGGAGATGTCCGGGTCAATAGGCACATCCAGACTTTCACCATCACCATAATCATCCTCATACTCTCCCTCCTCCGGTTCATAAAATTCTTCAAAGTATAATCCGGAACTAGGGGAACCGACCGAACCGAACCCCTGCCAGATGGTGTCGGTTCGGTTGGAACCGAACTAAGCGACTGCGCAATCCTAATTGCCTTGGCTATCTCATCGGCTGTCGGAGTATGAAATTCTGGGTCCGAACGGGTCGATTTGTCTTTTCTTTTTGTCAGAACCGATTCCTTGGAATCGGCTCCCCTTTTGCCTGAAGTATCGCCCTGGTCAGAGGGCACTCTTTCTGGTTCGGTCGGAACCGAACCGGGCTGGCCATCCGGGTCAGCGGACTTCTCTTCCTCCCTTTCCCTCACTCTACCTAATCTCTTTTCCAGGGTAGATATACAAAAATTCTTGCAAATTTGGCAGTCTGAATCAAGGTGGTCAAACCCCAGACAATAAACACAGGTGGGTTGGGGATCAGCCTTGGCAAAGACCTCCCCACACACACTGCAGTGTTGAAACCCAGTGAGCCCGTTTTTTTTTCTTGGGTTTCTCAGACATGGCCAATCCTATCCAAAAACGTACCCTTTTTTCGGCAATCCGCCAGGCAAGACTCCCCTATCGGTTCCTGACCGTGTCACAGGTCTTGGAAAAAATGTAATTAAATCCGTTTTTTTTTTTAGAACCGATATGGACCAGTAACCACACTCTAAGCAAAGCACAAGTTTATTTTACCTCAAATTGATCGGTTCGACACAGTTTACAAGTTCCACACAGAAAACAGAACAAAAACCTATCTAGTACTCACGGTACCACAGACAGAGACTTGAACCGACTATGCGGAAACAGCAATTCGGTAGAAAATGACCGCAAACCGACACTTCAACGGACTTTTTGAACCGAGCAGCAGGAGAAAACTCCGGAGCCACTGTTCAGTGAGACAGAGTAAAGAATCTGACGGTTGCAGTTTAAACAACAGCAGACAAAGGCTTCAACCGAGCTCGTGATGAACATTCTATGCAAGGCATAGAAAAGTTAACTCTCTGTTCTCTGGGGCAGTTGAAAGGCAGGACCTAACTGCATATGTCAGAATACAAGACGACTTCATGTTGTTTGAAAATCCTGCCTTCATATTGTCTGACTGGCACCTTTTCTCCATTGTAAATCCTCTGATATACCAATGGGAAAAGGTGCCAGTCAGCCACATCTGAAAAAGAATCAGAATCAATGCAACCTGAGAATACCTCTAAGTAATCATCTTCTTTCGCCCGCTAAAACACCGATACTCAGTAAAACGTCCGCAGCACCTCGTGTGCGCCTGCCATCATCCCCATTCAGCTGAACAAATATTTAAAATGTGATACTAATGTTGAACTGGGGAAAGTACCTGTTAAAGAAAAACGATGACTACAACTCTCACAAATTATAGCTGAAAACCACAGTCCTCTGCCTCCTGTCACCGCTACCTCTCTCTGGCATCCCACCCCCAGCCTAAAGCTACATACCAGGTTGTGCATGCCATCCCCTGTTAATTAAGCCATGCTGAAGCTAACCAGCATCGTATCAATTAACTCCTACAAAACACTAGCTAGCTCTAAATTAAAACACATATGTAGGTGCTACTAGGCCCCCAATGCCAAGTCAACTTCCTAGGTACCAACTGGCCCTCTACTTATTAAGCTGAAATGTGTTGCATAATTTAGGGCAAGATTAAAGCTGGAATGTACTGCATATATAGCATAAGGATTTCTATTGTGTATACCTCTTGTGTTATATCTTTTTTCTTTGTTGTTCTACATTTTATATCTCCTGTCTATGTAATTGCGAAGTGTATGTGTATGTGCCTCAGGACCTCCTTGTGAATGAGCTTGCTCAATGGAGTCTTTCCTGCAATAAACTTGAACTTGAAAGCTAATGATATAACTTCATAGTTTGAGGAATACTGAAGTACAGAAAGTCTTTGTTAATAAAAAACTGAGAGCTAAAATGTTAATAAATAACGGTCGAAAAGTGAAGCCATGAAACCTGGCATGCGCCTATGCGTAAGCGCATACCCTGTATGACAACACAGTTTTCTGGACGTGATTTGTATCGCTTTTAGCCCTTATTTTTAATTAATAAACATTTCCCAACTCAAGCATTTCTGAAACTACTAAAATAGATCCAGAAGCAAATGATCTGATACCTTTAAATGGACCAACATAGATGTAATAACAAGAACAAAGTGCTCTAGCTTTCGGACCAACCAGTCCTTCTTCAGAAGCTCATGGCAGTTGTTTAGAAAATACAATACTTATAACAGCTAGATAATGCAGAGAAAAACAGAAAAAAAATCCCCATTGGTTTAAAATACTCATTAAAAAAAAAAACAAAAAAACAGAAGATGATGCCAGAGAAGTTTAACAGTACCATACTGCCTTCAGCCAGAAAGAACCTTGGGTCAGACGTGCTTGGTGGAACACACATACAAAGAATCCTACTGCATATAAATTTAATTGACATAAGATAACACTGCTGAAGCAGATAACTCCTAAATCAAGCTATGAATGTCACAGTTAGTATAAGGATGTGATTACTGAAAGGCAACCCCCACCCAGATTAAAGACAAACTAAGATTGTTATAGGGCTCATGAAGTTTCAATGTTTGCATTATAGACAAGAATTTACCAGTAAAGTTGTCTTAAAAACATCAGTGCACACTCTGTGATGTGTAAAACCTAGTTGGACCTGTCACCCAGCTGTATTCTCAAGCTAGATATAAGGCCCAAGAAATTTCAAAAACCTCAGGACTATATAAACGATAATTTAAATATAAATTGATAATATTAGTGTCAAACAAAAAACTCTAGGTCGAGGAACCTCAAGGAATTAAGACCATGTAGCCTGATATGTACTGATGTCAATATACACTGAGAATGTAACAACGTGATGTACCACAAGTGTCTAAGGACTCTGAAAAAGAGATGAAAATGTAATTTCTCTCCTCCTCCTCTTCATACAAACAATACAACCTAACCCACCCCACATCACAATAATGTGGGTGGGGGAGATACATAGCTTAAAGGAGATGTCTTCCTCTCTCCCACAGACACACACACACACACACACACACACACACACACACTCTCTTCTAGTGAACCTATATTAACTTCAGTCACTGCAATTGTTCCTGAAAGGAATTCAACTTGTCATGAAATCCTGAGTAAAAGGGCTTGTCTCCTAATACCTACAGAGCAAAAATGTAACACTATTTAACCGTACTACTATCTGCATAGTAACATTTCCAAGGATACTAGCTAGAACTACCATGAAATAAACCTGCCACCCTCCCCAGGATAAGGTAACTAGAAGTAAATATAAAGTATATGTGTAAGACCAGAGGTCTAACATACCTACATATCCACAAATTACAATACTAGCCTAATGTAAAAAGATCTGTGCAGGACCCCCATGCAAATGAGATCACGCACCCCAATATGTACAGAGTTACAATCTGTTATATCACATACCTCACAACACATACACACATGCATACACACATGCACCCACATCCCACACATGCTGAAGTCCTATAATATGTCAGTTTGAAGAAGAAAAGGTCTGTGGATGTTAGTTTCTGTAGTGTCCCATAAAGCCAAGATCAACGTTCATCCCATCTGCTACCATATTGAGACGTAAAATAAGTTTAATTTCAAAAGCTTGTCTCTGTTGTGTGTTTTTGAGATTTCCTTTTAAGACCATTACTGACATATCTGAGACTGACTGGTCAGGCTGGGAAAAGTGGTGCCCCACTGGTTTTTCAGTCTTCCTTGCTGTAATAGTATGTCTGTGTGAGTTCATCCTAGTGCGGAGCTGTTGGCATGTCTCTCCAATATAACCTATTTGTGGACATCTCTTGCACTGAATGAAATAAACAACATGTTGTGACATGCATGTATAACTCCCCTGCACCTGGAATTGTCTGTTTTGTGATGTAACCACACAGTCCGAGGTAGAAATGAGCCCACAAGTCTTACAGGGGCGTTGATTGCAGGGTCGTGTGTCATTGTGTGACATAGTATTCTGTTCCGGTGAAAGTTTGCTCCTAATAATTAGGCTGGATAAATTTGGTGGTTGTTTAAAAGATAGTAGTGGAGTTCCTTAAAAATACAATTAAGGGTTTCATCCTCACTAAATATTGGGTGGAGATCTTTAATAATCTTACACAGACGTTCAAGGTCTGGATGATATGTGACTACCAAGGGTATTCTGTCTGTAGCTGTCCTTTCTTTATATTGAAGTGGTTGTTGTCTTGGTACTTGCGTTGCCTGTTCTGTTATCCTGTCAATTTCCATGGAAGTGTGTCCCTGCTCAATAAAGGTGTTTTTCAACATAGCCAAATGTGTATCTCTGTCATCATTTGAACAAATACGGTGACAGCGGAGTGCCTGACTGTATGTGACAGATTTTTTTGTATGGTTTGGGTGGTTACTTTTCTTGTGCAGGTATCTCTGTCTGTCTGTTGGCTTCCTGTAAATACATGTATGTAAGGTTCCATCCTTAATGATGACTGTGGTGTCCAGAAAGTTAACTTTGGTGGTAGATCCATCTCATCCAAACCTTGAATGCCTGTGTAAGATTATTAAAGATCTCCACCCAATATTTAGTGAGGATGAAACCCTTAATTGTATTTTTAAGGAACTCCCACTACTATCTTTTAAACAACCACCAAATTTATCCAGCCTAATTATTAGGAGCAAACTTTCACCGGAACAGAATACTATGTCGCACAATGGCACATGACCCTGCAATCAACGCCCCTGTACGACTTGTGGGCTCATTTCTACCTCGGACTGTGTGGTTACATCACAAAACAGACAATTCCAGGTGCATGGGAGTTATACATGCATGTCACAACATGTTGTTTATTTCATTCAGTGCAAGAGATGTCCACAAACAGGTTATGTTGGAGAGACATGCCAACAGCTCCGCACTAGGATGAACTCACACAGACATACCATTACAGCAAGGAAGACTGAAAAACCAGTGGGGCACCACTTCTCCCAGCCTGACCAGTCAGTCTCAGATATGTCAGTAATTGTCTTAAAAGGAAATCTCAAAAACACACAACAGAGACGAGCTTTTGAAATTAAACTTATTTTACGTCTCAATATGGTAGCAGATGGGATGAACGTTGATCTTGGCTTTATGGGACACTACAGAAACTAACATCCACAGACCTTTTCTTCTTCAAACTGACATATTATAGGACTTCAGCATGTGTGGGATGTGGGTGCATGTGTGTATGTGTTGTGAGGTATGTGATATAACAGATGTGGGGCTTGCTGTCACATTGAGGCAAGTCTCTATTTAGATATATGGAGTTATAATGTGTTACTGTTCTTATTTCACACACATAATGAATATTAATTCCTCCTTACTTTTTATCTTTGCCTGGGGATTGATTCCATTGCACCATATTCAGATTACCCAGCCTGCTAGTGTACATACAGGAGTTTTATCATATACTGTTACATATAATTTTTGTAACTCTGTACATATTGGGGTGCGTGATCTCATTTGCATGGGGGTCCTGCACAGATCTTTTTACATTAGGCTAATATTGTAGTAATTTGTGGATATGTAGGCATGTTAGACCTCTGGTCTTACACATATACTTTATATTTACTTCTAGTTACCTTATCCTGTGGAGGGTGGCAGGTTTATTTCATGGTAGTTCTATCTAGTATCCTTGGAAATGTTACTATGCAGATAGTACGGTTAAATAGTGTTACATTTTTGCTCTGTAGGTATTAGGAGACATAAGCCCTTTTACTCAGGATTTCATGACAAGTTGAATTCCTTTGGGGAACAATTGCAGTGACTGAAGTTAATATAGGTTCACTAGGAGAGAGAGAGTGTGTGTGTGTGTGTGTGTGTCTGTGGGAGAGAGAGCGAGAGAGACATCTCCTTTAAGCTATGTATTTCCCCCACCCACATTATGGTGATGTGGGGTGGGTTAGGGTGTATTGTTTGTATGAAGAGGAGGAGAGAAATTACATTTTATCTCTTTTTCAGATTCCTTAGACACTTGTGGTACATCAAGTTGCTACATTCTCAGTGTATATTGACATCAGTACATATCAGGCTACATGGTCTTAATTCCTTGAGGTTCCTCGACTAGAGTTTTTTGTTTGACACTAATATTATCAATTTATATTTAAATTATCATTTATATAGTCCTGAGGTTTTTGAAATTTCTTGGGCCTTATATCTAGCTTGAGAATACAGCTGGGTGACAGGTCCAGCTAGGTTTTACACATCGCACAGTGTGCACTGATGTTTTTAAGACAACTTTATTGGTAAATTCTTGTCTATAATGCAAACATTTAAACTTCATGAGCCCTATAACAATCTTAGTTTGTCTTTAATCTGGGTGGGGGTTGCCTTTCAGTAATCACATCCTTATACTAACTGTGACACTCATAGCTTGATTTAGGAGTTATCTGCTTCAGCAGTGTTATCTTATGTCAATTAACATAGAAACATAGAATTTGACGGCAGATAAGGACCGCTTGGCCCACCCAGTCTGCCCATTTCCCTACCTACTGGATAAGCTGCAGATCCTATTTAACCAGCAGCCTACTTCTTCCTACCCCCACCCCCTAGAATGGCCTTATGACTGTCCCATGCATGCTTGAATTCCACCACTGATTTTGACTCCACAACCTCCTCCGGAAGGCCGTTCCATGCATCCACAACCCTCTCTGTGAAAAAATACTTCCTTAAATTACCTCTGAGCCGCCCCCCCTATCTTGTTTACATGCAGTAGGATTCTTTGTATTTGTGTTCCACCAAGCATGTCTGACCCAAGGTTCTTTCTGGCTGAAGGCAGTATGGTACTGTTAAACTTCTCTGACATCATCTTCTGTTTTTTTTTAAATGACTATTTTAAACCAATGGGGATTTTTTTTTTCTGTTTTTCTCTGCATTATCTAGCTGTTATAAGTATTGTATTTTCTAAACAACTGCCATGAGCTTCTGAAGGAGGACTGGTTGGTCCGAAAGCTAGAGCACTTTGTTCTTGTTGTTACATCTATGTTGGTCCATTAAAAGGTATCAAGTAATTTGCTTCTGGATCTATTCTTGCAAGGACCAATACGGCAACTACTAAATCTAGATTGAAACTACTACAAAAAATATTGTTACTGTTCCAACCCCAAAACCATAACCAGTGCTGCACTGCCACATCGGCCATGTCCCTTTAATCTGCATCCAATTTGCCGAAAACCAGCATCTCCATACCCAGGCTCCATACCAACAAAGAAAACAAATTCCAACTTTATTAAACTAAAAAAAAATTGTTTACCTGTTGACCTTACCGAGGGCTAAACAGCCTGCTATCTGAGCTCCATCTCCCTAGCAATGCTCCCTGTGACCTCAGCTCTACCTCCCTAGCAACAAGGAACTATTTTATCTAGTGGACCAATAAATTCCATAAAAATCATTTAAAAAAAAAACTCTTTCTTTTAACTTTTTTCTCACCCAAAATTGGGGGACATTGCATAATTGCAATATGCCACTCAAGGGTGAGGGTATGTGGTGGGATTTACCACTTCTGGTGTTGTTTACACACTTGGCCTGCAGCCTCGTGACCGGATCACACCAAGCATGGTAAATCCCACCATATACCCATACCCTGTTGTATATATTGTTTAAATATAAAATGAAAACTATAGACATGACTATAATATAAATGGCCTTGTATTACATTTACAAAGACCAGTAGACTAATGTCTGCCACACCAGAAAGATTTGGGTTCATTACATGTTCTGCTCTGATTATGTCATAAAATGGTTTTGTAAACTTAATATACACACTTAATGGAAGTCTGAATGGCTACCTAGATTCCCTATATTAGAATCATTGCAAGCTGTATATAGACAGCAACATAGGTTTGTTAATTGGAACAACAGTAAAACAAAAAGCACGTGGATCTATCTACACAGTAGGAGGTCATCCAATTGTTATCAGGAAAACTCACATTTATATGTAATGTTTTTTTTTTTGGCCTTATATTAATGGATGTGTATGTATATATGTAAATGTTTAACTGTATATGTTTTATATTTGTATTGAATTGTAAAGACTTATACAATTGAGCAATAAACTTTACTACTGCTACTCTAGTAGGGAAAAGAACTGTGGCCATTGGGGCTGGCACTGCTTTATAAATATAGTCAGGGTGCATTTGTGGTGCTCTACATTGGTACCATGGTGTTGCTGGATGCAAACGCTTTGTTCCCGCGGGGTCCTAGTGCCCCTCTGTCGTAAGACCAAAGTGTGGCTCTGTGGAGTAAATTAACTCTAGAAAGATAAATAATACCTCTAGCATCAACATTACTCAAAGGGACAATTTAAGCAGTAAACCCAGTTCTAATAGGCTTTGTACTGAAAGGAAGTGAAAGACCCGAACTGCTGGTGAATTCATTTGTTGATGCCAAAAGGATATTAATTCATCACAAAGCCCAAAAGGAAAAATACTTTATTACTGTTATAAACATTTGGATTTAAAAAAAAAAACAAAAAAACTTCAAAATGAAAATGTCAAAAATTACTTCTAACAGCTGGAAAACAAAGGCTGATTCAGACATTCTTTATCCCCAGGCTTTCTATTTCCACACCATCTGCAATCGTTAAGACCCTACCATTTGCAGTTCTAAATTCCAGATAGTTACTTTAATCACAGATGTAGAAGCCATAGGACTGTGATTGTGGTGGTGGTGGTGGTGGGGGGGTACGCTACACCACTCATTTCAAGCCCCCTCATACACTTACTCCAATGTTCCAATCCCCTGATTTCTATTATTTTGAGGTATCACCAAAACTCATGCTATTACTGCTCATTCTGTAAAATGTGATACAGGATCTATAGCATTACCAAGGGTATTGCGCAGATGTTTCACATCACCTGGACTGGAACCACAGACGCACATGTTGTGCTAATCTATGATATCTACGTTTAACCAATGTCTAGTCTGGGCTTATTTAGCTGAATTACAGCCACTTCAGTATACAAACACATAGAAGTCTCACACATCTGGTAAGAATTAATTGCTGTATTCTTCCTCACAGGTTTTCATCCCACTGATGCCCTTAATACATTAAAAGGTTGACCAATACAAGAATGTGGACCTAAAATTCAGCCTTCCAACTTACGGTGTCATGTGGCTCAGTGCAGCTTTGGTTAAAATAAGATATACTAATTTTTCCATTTATCAGCAGCTAAAAAAAATGGGAACAAATTATCATCTTATCAGGATGCCAAAATATGAGAGGGGTAGACATAAAAAATGTTTATAGTCTATGTCTGCATTTCCCTGGGAAAACTGTTAATGAGTGCATTTTCTGTATCACACAATGGCACATGGTACAACCAGTAGTTCAACTTGCAGAACCGGCCAACTGGATGTCAACAATTAATTGCTATGGAGAAGGCATGCTGTGTTGAGTTTTATGTTGTGAATTGTTATACTACAGTACTTCTTGTTGGCCCCAGACAGGCTTTAACAGACGGTAACATAACTGATGCTCTATAAGGTTTCATTTATGTTCACATATGCAAGCAGCGAAATAGGCCTCCAAGCCTGTATCAACAGAGTTCAAGTTCTGAGTAGCAAAACAATACACCAGGCCACGGAATCTCCAGTTTTTCTCTCTCTCTGTATATTGATTTTCACTTCCCAGCCAGTGTCTTCCAAAGCTCTGGTCTTCTCTGTTTATTCAAATGCAAGTTTCTAACAGAAAAACACATGACCTGTTTTACCTTTTCAATAGGACTGTAAAGTAGTGTGAATATGGTTTTGGACCGTTACATTACAAGTTATTTGGCAGAGAAGAAGAACACAAACAATTTAAATCATCAGCCCTGCTTAAAACAGTTCCCAGAAAGCTGCTTTTACAAAAAGATATTTATCTTTTTATTTGTTACATAGTTACAATATAATTACAGGGAAAATCCAAGACATACAGACTTTTTAATATTTAGCCATTATTTTAAAATAGGATTTTTTTTTAATGGCTTTTTATGTTTGATAGCCTTACACTAAAGCTTGCAATCTGGAACACACAGGATTCAATAGTTCTGCCACTGTTCCTGCCCTTTCTCTCTGCTAGCACGTGTACCAATGCCATGAAGGTTCCTTGTTTCAAGATCGCACTGCGACGGCTGTGAAAGGAGTGGAGGATCCCATCCTGCTGCCATTGGACCCGGCTCCTACATCATCCCCAGCTGCAGCAGAGTGTTTGCATATGCCATGGGTTTGATATTCGGTGAGGCTATAAGGAGAGAAAATACATTAATCTAAGAAGTTTCTAAATCAATACCGCTTTGTAACAAACGCTTCCTGTCAACAGTGCTTAGTAAGAGCATGAAGAGTAATGAGTACAAGAAAGGAACAACTAGTGCATCAAAGCTAGCCCTCTTCCCATGGCTGTACCTGTAATTCTGATGTACCCATCTATGATTCTGTCATCTAGTCTCTACTGGTAGTGCTCATACAGGGAAGGTCTGGGCTCCTGAGTACTGCTGACACTGCACTGCATCACTAGACTGCTGCTCAGCTGGAGGTGCTTATTTCGGAGGGACCATTATATTAAAGGGATGTGTACCACGAGGTCCATAGTGTAAATATGTGAGCCTTGCATGGTCATCTGCTGTCAAATGGAGAAGACTGTGGTGCTAGTGCCCCTAAATATGTAGAAACAGCCTCCAAAACCAAACGTCATTTTCACTTAGGTCAGCCCTTCCCTGCAGTAAATCTGGCTCCTGTGATGACGTCCGTGCGTCACCACCTAGTGAGAGCATGGATGTCTATGTAGCAGTCCCCACAGATGTAAGTGTACAATGTGCACTTTACAGTCATTCTCAGTAGCAGCTTACATACCCTGGTACCAGTGCCTCTGATCCTCCGGTAGCCCCCATAGAAAATGGGCATACAAAACGTCCTGCCGTAACTATTAAATTATAGTTTCTGCAGAGCCCCGCTTCTCCTTTCGGCTGGTCCCAACACTCTCGGCTGTGAGCATGCACGCCTATGCCTGCAGTTAGTAGGCTTTGCATTACAGTGAATTTTTAAAAAAGCAAACATGATTTTTCTGTATGTCCTGGTAAAGGACAGCTATATGAGCCCTTCTGATGGTGTCTGCTGTTAAATGGAGCGCTGGAAAGGGCTATGTAACTATTTTTATCTCAGTATTGTGAGCATGCATCTCTTGAAAAAACAATATTTTAGGGGCACTAGCACCACCAGTCTTCTCCATGTGACAGCAGATGACCATGCGAGGCTCACATATTTACAGTGTGAGTCTGCATGGTACACATTCCCTTTAAGATCCCTTTTGACCATCTCTGCTGGTTCTCCAGGAGTTAAAAAAAATCCTGTTTCATTTTTCATAACAGCAGGGGATTACCAATGGTGTCCACGCCCCCCCATTTCCATAAACAGGGTGGTTGTAATGACCACATGTGACTCTGTGATCAAGATCAGTACCAGCAGGTAGTATGCTTGCCTCTGGTGCCGGAAAATCAAAAGGTTGTGGATTCTAACCTTACACCAAGTAACTGAGGTAATCCCATAAATGACAGGTTAGTACAGCACTACACAGTACTCTACTGCTGAAGTGCCACTGAGATACTGAACCGAGGCCCCTTCTGTCCATCTCTGGCCACTATCCTGGTGGAATTTAAAGATCCCAATGGCACTTTCTGATGAAGAATATGAAAGTTATGTAGTTGCAATAAAGGTAAGTTACTCACCTGTAATCATTATTCTAGGAGTGATATGCTGTTTTAAGATAAGCTCCTCCCATAACCTGGACACCACATCCTCTGCCTCTGACCCGAGACATCAGATCTTTGCACATTGGAAGCAGGGATCTGGGTGCCACACTGCCATGGGAGGCTGGGTGGGATGCGTGGATGTGAACTCTATACCACTTCTAGAAAATACTGTTATGTAAGAACTTATCATAACAGTAGTTCTTCGAGGAACTGTCTCATGCAGTAGGTTATTACACTTGGGAGTTCCACCAGGTGACGGTATCACACGGCAGCTTCTTCGAGCAGTCTTCTATAGGGGCCGTCCACATGACATCACTTACTCAGGCTGAATATAAGTGTGGGTGTCCCCAGGTACCCACTGTTCCCTGCCATCTGCAGCATGCAAAGGCCAGGACTGAGGGAAACCAAGGGACCAAGGAGTCCCCACCCAACTTTCTGAGATCCAAGGACCCTGAGCAAAAGGCAAGGGGACAAAGGCCGGGACTGTACCTACTGCAAGAGACAGTTCCTCGTAGATCTATTCTTACGGTAAGTTCTTACGTAACAATACTATCTTCTACGGACTGGTCTCTTGCAGTAGCTTATTACACTTGGGAGGGCACCAAGCAGTTATACCCAAAAGGGAGGTCAGCCAGGGCAGAAAGCCGGGCAAGAGAGCACGACCAGAGGGCGGGCCACATTACAAAAATAGTCTCCAACCTGGAAGGCCTGGAAAGGCAAGGAGTGGAGAAGATGGCCAGTCCCGGTGACAGGGAGATGTTAGGCAAAAGCAGACAGGAATGTCTGTGGGAATGGACAGAAGAGAGACCACTTACAGAGGCCAAGTGGCATAGAGAAGTGCTGCAAGAAATCTCAAAGACAGCCGGTATAGACCTGGACAAGGACGGTGTCAGAGACGGTCGAAGACCTGTTGACTCGAACCACACCCGGTAGAGCAGGGAAGCCAAGAGTGGGGGAGGACAACATGCTCCAAGTAGGTTGTAGGAGAGAGAAAAGCAGGTGACCATGCACAGAGATTCATCCTGATGAGGCAGGGGTTGAAAGGCCGTGGCAAGAAGTCAAATCCAGCATAGCTCCCAAAGCGCAGATCGCACCGGAGGTGGTGGAGTGTACCAGGGCAAGATTCACTGGAAATCCCACAGCAAGAAACAACTGAAGGGCTCCATCAGGGACAGTAGCAGACATTCCGGATAAATCCACAAAGAGGAGTGAAGCATCCAGTATCGGGAAGCAGGCCTCTAAAGAAAGGGCAGAGAGACCCCATGGCACCTCTGAGGCTTGCAAGAGGAGGCGGGGGGGAAGTGCAGAGGTGCGGCTAAGGTGCAGGGGTGGGCCCGGCTGCCCGAGAGGAACGGGCATGGGGCTAAGGGGCAGAGGTGGCAGCCCTCTGGATGCCCTACCGTGGTCCTGAGCAGCACCCCGGTAAGGGGGCTGGGAACGCAACAGCCTGCCTGCAGAAGTGGAGGACAGGGCCCTGGGGGCACAGTAGAGGCCCTGGACCAACCAGAGGGTATGTCCCGAGGCCCAGAGGGAATCCAGAATGGCCTGGGTACCAGGCCTAAACAACTGGTTCCCACAGAAAGGGGCATCGGCAACCGATAAGTGGACGTCGGGAGCCAAACCCGACACCTGAAGCCAGGCATGGCACTGCAAGGAGATGCCAGTGGCAGACAGGCGGGCAGAGGCGCTAACCGCATCGCAGCCCACCCGATGCAGGTGATAGGATAGAGAGGATAAGTTGGACAAGGGCTGAGCTAACCGGGCCGACTCCTGGGAGGGTGGAAAGGAGGACAGCATATCCAAAGCAAGGCACTCAATGTGCAGAGGAACCGGATCATGTGGCTCACATAGTTGAGAATGCAAAGCAGCAAGGTACTAGAGGTGTAAACCTTCTTGCCAAGGAAATCAAGGCTTCCTTATCCGGCGGCATGAAACTAGTGTGTCGGGGCCAAATGGTCCGGTCATGAGTCACTGTAATGACCACCTAGTCAGCCGCAGGAGTGGCTGACAAATAGGGAAGGTCTGATCCGGCCTGGTAAACCCAGCTTGGCCTACGTGAGGAGGCGGAGTGGAAGTGGGGTGACGCCAGACCTGAGACATGGCGTTCAAATATGCAGGAATCAAGGAGGGATGACCAAGACAGGCTCCTTGGGCAAGTCGAGGTAGGCAGCCATGTCCCGGAGAAGGGCATCCTGCTCTGCAGTGGGGAAGCCCAACACGCTTTGGATCTGCAATATCAGATCCATGAAGGAAGAGTCTTAAGACGTGGAGGCATCGGGAGGGTCAGGCGGGGTGGCGTCCATAATAGAGGACATGGACAGTGGGGAACCAGGGTCCCCATAATCTGGGAAGCCTTTGTCGGGAGCATCCTCAATGAAAGGATCCCCCATGCCTGAATTCCCATAGAGGAATCCTCATAAATTGGGGGGCCAGGTAGAGACTCATGGATCTGGGCGCAGGCCGCTTAGGCGGGGAAGGGGGAGAGGGAGAACGCCACAGCACAGGACCTGGCTGTGGGTCCGAAGCCAGGCCATGACCCGAAGACTGGAGGCCCTCCTTGACAATGCGGGCAATGTCAGGCACCTGGGAAGGGGGCGGTCCACAGACAGAGGGCACCCAAGGGCAGTGCTCGGGGGAGGGCAAGGCACCTCGGGGACTGCAGACCTGGAAAGTCAGGAGGGGCATCCCGACCCCTGTGGGGTGGCAACAGAGGAGGGGCAAGGAACTCAGGACAAGATCCAGGATCCTCGGCCAAGGGCACCAAAGAGGAGGCACCCAAGGGGTGCAGAAATTGCAATGGAGAGGGAGCAATCATCGACACAGGAATAGTATGCTGGTGCCAGAATGGGCGGGGGGGGGAGACACAGAAGAGGAACCCTGAACTGGGGATGTCCTGGGGAGAGCCCTGCCGTCGACAGAGTAAGCAGCCCCATCGATGAGAAATATAAAAGGGACCATTCTGTCAATGGGGGAATCATCCCTGTCAACGAGGAATGAGAAATATGCCATTCCTTTGATGGGGGTAGTATCCCCATCGACGAGGAATGCAAAACATGATGCTCCGTCGATGGGGGAAGCTGTCCCATCAATGAGAAGCGCTCCATCGACCAGAGAGAAGCATTAGAAAGCTCCATCGATGAGGGAAGAGCTCCTGTCAATGAGGGAGACAGAAAAACATATTCAGTCAATGGGGAAAGCTGCCCCATTGATGAGGAATGGTCAGTCGACAGGGGAACAGTGCCCGTTGACGAAAAACATTGTTCAGAGTGCTCCATTGACTGGGTATGGCCCATCGATGAGGATTTGAGCAACACAGGCTCTGTTGACAGGGAGAGCTGCCTCACTGATGAGGAACGCTCCGTCGACGGCGGAGGAGCCACTGTTGATGGGCCATGTCAGAGGGAGTGTGAGGAGCGAGAGTCCTGCTCCCTCCAATGCCAGGAATGGGAGCCCTGGGCTGGGGAACCCTTAGCACAGGTTCCCGAGGTCCGTTCTGGCAGGGCTGCCTTGTCAGCCATAGATGAAGCCCCAGACCTGGCAGGAGTGCCAAGCCAAGGAGCAGCGGGGTATCTGTGAGTGGTTCACAGACCCGGGACCAGAGGCAGGAGCTGGGGTTGCTGTGAGTGTTTCACAGGCCTGGTCCCAGAAGCAGAAGAGCCAGGATATCTGTGAGTGGTTCACAGGCCCGGCACAGAGTAGAAAAATGGGGTTCAAGTTCACGTCGAAGACTGCAACACAGAAGTGTGCGCTAGCTGCTGTGCGGGCTGAAGCCGGCAGGACAATGAACAGTGGGTATCTAGGGTCACCCACACTTATATTCAGCCTGAAGAAGTGATGTCATGTGGGAGTCCCCTATAGAAGATTACTGGAAGTAACTGCTGTGTGATGGCGCCACCTGGTGGAACTCCCAAGTGTTTTTATTTTTTATTTTATTTAAACAGCAGTTTGGAAAACCTTTGAGCCATAGGCTCATTTACAAAGGTACCTTGTCACAGTAAGAAAAACCAAAATACACAGTATAGCAGTACAACACATAAGTATAACAGTAAAATTAAGACATAGATACAAACAAGCTGGTACACGTAGGATGGATGCAAACAATACCAGAGTTATGTCGTCCTTAGCAGCTTAGTAATAAGCTTTGTCATAAGTATTGAGTACGGCTTTGACTAGTGGCAGTTATAGCATCGGGTGTTAATAAGGTGGTTACGTAAGGAAGTTTTGAAGCACGATATAGTTGGAAGCACGATATAGTTAGAGCTTCGGAGATGGAGGGGGGCAGTGTGTTGAACCAGGAGGGGGCCCTAAAGCTGAAGGCTCTTTGGCCGTGAGAGGTCCTAGCTCTAGGGATAACAAGAGAGGTTTTCCCAGAGGTCCGAGTATGAACTAGTGGGACAGAGCAGTGTATGGTGGTGGTCAATCCTGGTGGGGAAAGCCCAAGGAGGGTCTTTTTTGTAAGGGTACAGGTAAGATATTTGAGGCGCTCGCCTAAGTGTAATAACTTACTCTCAAGAGACCAGTCCGTGGAAGATCACTAGGGTTGCCACCTATCCGTTTTTTGACCAGATAATCCATTTTTTAGGGTCCTTATCCGGTCATCCGGTTTCGGTTACATGCAGTCTGCTTTTTTGGGCCATGTTAAGTGCTCATATACTCTTAAAACTGATGTATCAAATCATTCACTGTTTTGGCTGCATTACATGTCCAGGTTACAAAGAAGTTCCTCTGTCACAGTCACTTAGACCGGCCTCTGTTCATAAAACCAGACTGTCTGAGAGGTGTAAAGTATGGCCATTAAGATCATTAGCAGTCAATTAACCTAATCTTTTCCACTCTGAATTTTAAGTATGGTCTTTTGCTGCTATGACAGGAAAAGTACAGTTACGTAAGAACTTACCGTAACAGTAGATCTTCGAGAACAGCTCTTGCAGCAGGTTACACCATTAGGACTGAAGCCGGCAGGCGCCAGGACCCCGGAGACTTTTCTAGCTAGCTATCTTCAGCAGGGACCGCCCCCGACGCCAGCCCGCCTCAGGCGTCAGGCGTGGTACAAAAGGCGATCCCGCTGATCCCAATTCTCCATGGAGCTCCCGGCCAGAGGTTGCAATAGCAAGGGAGACCGAGGATCCAACCGTCAGTAGGCAAAAAGGAGTATGAAAACCCTGAGTAGAGAGAAGGGAATTTCCACGAGAGTGAAAAACTAACTCCCGCGCCGCCAGCCATGCGGGAAAACAACATCCTGCTGTCTGATCATTCAGACTGGCTGGCTGAAATACGCACCATCCTTTCTTCCCTCATCCTCCGTCCTGACAGGAGCAACTGGCGAGCGAAGACCTCCTCCAAGGGATACGATTGGGCGGGGAGGTACCTGCTGCAAGAGCTGTTCTCGAAGATCTACTGTTGCAAGTTCTTACGTACTGTACTATCTTACTTCGAGATACAGCTCTTGCAGCAGGTTACACCATTAGGACTGATTCCCAAGCAGTAAAGCTTGACCCCTTCACATCGGGAGGAGGAAAAGGAAGAAGAAACCGAGGAGCAGCCGCCCAACCTCGATTCAGGACAGGAGGCCCTGCAGCACGGCCTGGCCGAAACCAGCCCTTCGCCTAGAGGCGATATCCAGACTGTAATGCCTGATAAAGGTATGCACAGAGTTCCAAGTAGCTGCAGCACAAATAGTTGAGGTTGAGACATTCTTGAGAGCTGCAAAAGAAGTGGCTACACCCCTAGTAGAATGGCCCCGGACGGAACCCGGGAGGGGCTTTTGTTTGGATTGGTAGCAATGAGAGATGCATTGCACAAGCCAGCGGGATAAGGATTGCTTAGACACTGGCCGACCTCTCATTCTCTGTGCGAAGGACACAAGTTGCTCCAAAGTCTCGAAAGGACTTAGTTCTATTGAGGTAATACCTCAGGCTGCGGTGAACATCCAGAGTATGGAGCAAAGCCTCCTCTATTGGAATAGTTCGAAGTAGACCGAAGGTCAATATCCTGATTTAAGGTCAGAGCTGAAACCACCTTAGGCAAAACTTAGGATTCGCTCTCAGAGACACTCTGTCTCGTGAAAACCAAATAAGGCTCCTTACACATCAGGGCATGAAGCTCAGAAATCCTTCTGGCTGAAGTAACTGCAACTAAAAACAACGCCTTCCAAGACAGAAAACGAGTCGCAATCCGCGGGTGGCTCAAAGGGAGGGAGCGCGAGTTGCTCCAAACAAAAAGGAGATCCCATGGAGGAATCGATCCTTAATAGGAGGCCTAAGTGCAGCACCCTCCCAGGAACTCCCGAGAAGGCCCAGTTGAGCAATGGTGCGTGGCCCACCGGCTGGTGATAGGTCAAATAGCACAAAGGTGTACTTAATAGAGGAGTAGGCTAACTCCGAGTGAAAAAGGGAGAGGAGGTAGTCCAAGACGCTTCCACAGGGCAACCTAGGAGAAAGGTCAACGAGCCCGTGACCAAAGATAGAATCTCGCCATTTTCCGTCATGTAAGTAGCGTGGAGAAGCCGCTTTCTGGCTGCAGAGAGAGTACTCTGCAACCTCCTGCGAGACCCCGTGTCGCATGAAGCTACGCCTCTAGGAGCCAAGCTGCAGGTTCAAAGACCGCAGATCCGATGTAATAGCTAACCTTGTTCCTGAGACAGAAGGTGAGAACTGCGCGGTAGTGGAAGTGGAGGTTCCCGTGACAGCTGCGCCAACAATGGGAACCAGATTTGTCTGGGCCAGAATGGGGCCACCAGAATCAAACGCGCCCGCTCCCTGCGCAGTTTGAGCAGAACTCTCTGGATCAACGGGAAAGGAGGGAAGGCGAGAGGAACCTGTTCTCCCAGGAGGTGGATAACGTGCTCACCAGAAAACTCCAGGCCCTGGATCTAGCGAGCAGAAATTGGGCAGTTTTGTGTTGGATGGGGATGCGAATAAGTCTAACTCTGGAGTTCCCATCAAGGAACAGATCCTCTGCTACCTCCTGAAGAAGTTCCCACTGTGGACTCTGGCCCGGAGCGACTCCAGGCCGTTCAGAATCGTGGTTGTCCACGCCGGGAACGGTACCGCGACTAGATTTGGGCCTGCGGTCTCGATTACTCCAATCCCACACCTCATGGCCTCCCTGCAAAGGGGGTAAGAGTGTGCGCCTTGTTTGTTGAGGTAGTACATCACCGTGTTGTCCGCCTGAAGCAGGATGGTACACGTGGGATTAAGGACTGGAAAGCCTGGAGAGTGTAGAGTACCGCTCTCATCTCCAGAACATTTATGTGCAGATGAACTTCCAGCGGACTCCATACGCCTGAGACTTCACACCCATCTAGGTGAGCTCCCCACCCAAGACCTGAAGCGTCCGTGGTGAGGGTAATCTCCGGGATGGCGTGCAGAAAGGGACGCCCTTGAGAGCCACCCGGGGACTAACCACCATTGCCAGTCCTGAATCACTCGTTTTGTAATTCTGACCGGGTGCTGCAGATGGTCTTGCCTCTGGTCCCACTGCGCCTTGAGCATCCACTGCGCTACGCGCATGTGGAGCCGCGCGAGAGGGACCGTGGGAATGGCCGCAGCCATGTGACCGAGCAAGCGGAGGACCAACCTGGCCGGAGCGGTCTGATTCGCTGATAGGTCCTCTATAATGGACCTGATGCGTTCCGCCCTGTCACCTGGGAGGAAGGCCTTCCCCTGGACCGTGTCCAGCACTGCGCCTATGAACTGCAGGTTCTGCGACGGTACCAAGACCGACTTCTCCTGATTCATCAAAATCCTGAGCGATCCGAACAGGATCTGAGTGTCCTGGATCGCTTGCAGAAGCGCCTCTCTGGAGGCGGCCATGAGAAGCCAATCGTCGAGGTACGGGAACACATAGTGGCCCTTTCTCCTTAGAGCAGTTGCCACGACCGCCATGCACTTGGTGAAAACCCTTGGAGCGGATGACAGTCCGAAGGGAAGAGCTCGGAATTGGTAATGGTGGCCTAAGAACTCGAAGCGCAGGAACCTCTTATGCGCCTGAGCTATGGGGATGTGCAGGTAGGCATCCTGCATGTCCAAGGACGCTAAATAGGAACCTTGTTTTAGCATGGAATGAGACCCGGAAGGGTCACCATGCGAACCTTTTGTGTTTCGATCGACAGGTTGAGGTCGCTAAGTCCAGAATTGGACGGAGGTCTCTGTCTTTGGGAACCAGGAAGAAGTGAGAATAATATCCCTTCCTCTCTGGTCCCCTGGGACAGATTGAATCGCCCTTGTCTCAAGAGAGCGACCACCTCTTGCCAAATCAAGTCGCTGTGCTGACCCGAGTATCGGGAGAGCAGAGGAGGCCTTGAGGGTGGACGTCTTCAATTCTAAAAGTGGCCTTTGCTGACCATTGAAGAACCACCTGTCGGTGGTTATTGCTTGCCAACCCGATAGGAAGCGGGCAATGCGACTTCGACCGAAACGTCCTGCTGATCCTGAGGGGCGGGGCCGGAAAGGAGTCATGCTGTGGCGGCTGAGGGGCCTTGGAAGGACGTTGACCTCTGCCAGCGGGCTGCTTCCCCTGGGATCTGCGGAAGCCAGAGCCCCTATGCTGTGTGGCGGAACGGGGCTGTTGCCTCTGAGTCCACCCACGAAAACGGCCTTGGCTCCTACGAAGGATCCAGGCTCGCCGGTACATCGCTCTGACTGTCCGGACCGCCTTCCTAGCCTTCTTGCAGTTTGGTATTATACATTCTGACGGATTACCAAACAACACCTCACCTTCAAAGGTAGCGCCCAAAATGTTCTTCTGGACGCCTGGGTGAAACCAGAGACACGGAGCCATGAGTGTCTCCAAGGCACACGCCTGAAGCAGCCGCTCTGGCTGACGTGTCCGCAGAATCACACGCTGCTCTGAGTACCTGGGTTCCTACATCTGAACCCGCCCAGAAGAGCTGAAGCATCTCCTCCTTCTGCTCACCTTCCGGCAGCTTCTCAGCCGCCTCCAGCCCCTGTTCCCACAAAGCGTTCTGGAACTGAACCATGTGGGTGAGATAGTTCAGGGACCTGATAGCGCAAGTCGCGGAAGCGTAAGTGCGCCTCCCCAGAGCGTCCAGCTGTTTGGACTCTGGGTCTGGTGGCAGAGCACTCAAATGCTGTGGTCTCTGGGACCGATCATGAGAGGATTAATGACCAGGAGTCAGCCAGAGGTTGTTGAGATAGGTACTGGTCCCCCTGGGGCCCTGTACAGCCTATCCGCCTTCGGCACCGCCGAGCGAGTGAGGACGCCTTCCACGCCGCCTTGGTGACGCCCACAAAGTGTCCACCAAGGGTGGCACCACCACAGGCTTAGGTCCTTCTGTCAAGATACTTTCCAGGCGTAGCCTTTCAGGGTCAAGTTCCTCTGCTTCCCAACCCATATCTTCTTGGATATGTCTAAGGATATCCATGAAGGATGGATCGTCCGAGGAGACCTTGAGTCTCACGCGGGTCCGGCGAGGGAAGCGAGACCGGAGAAGGAGATCTAGAAGAAAATAAGTAGATCTCGAGCTCGACTACGGCGACCGACGTCCTGGATCTCTTGGGACTGGCACCGGAGGACGATGATCTGGACGGAGGTCTCTTCAGAATGTCTGCCCTGGGAGGAGTCACAGGCCCCTGGGGACGGAATGGCCAGCCGACTCACAGGTGAAGGTGGGGCCGGGCAGAAGCCACTGGAGGAGGAGGAGGAAGGACTGGGGTACCACATCCTTCCTGACAGTAGCCCACCAGTAAGTGAACAGGTCCTTCACCTGCCAAGGACAGTCCCAACGCCGCCCGAGGACAAGGGCGACGTCAGGTACCGGGCGACGGTACCACGGGATCTCGGCGGTGGCGAGACCCGGTAGGCTCTTTCGAGGCCAACGCTCGCCTGGACATCGGGCAAGGCCGATCCTCCTCGATGGGGGACTCCTGTCCGACCGACGTCGGAGGCGCAGGAGCCCACCGCTCAGGCGTCGCGGACGTCGGTCCCCCCACCGACGTCCGATGCGATGAAGAGGCCGACGATGGCCGACTGACCGACGTCGGCTCAGAGGAATGCTGACGCGGCGCCGACGGGCGGTCTGGCCGACGCCTGATCCCCGGCTTCCTCAGCGGGGTGAGCTCTAAGGCCTTCCCGGGGGGAAGAGAGGAAGACCGGGCGTCGGGGCCCGAGCCCGACTTGTGTTGGTGGTGGTGGCGTTCCCCAACTTCGCCAAGGCCTTTTGGGCTGAAGAGGAAGAAGACGGCCTGGTGGTGGAGGCCTGAGCAGAGTGTGCAGCGGGGCCGCAGCCGGAGCGCAAGGCCTGGCGGGAGAGCGGTCTGATCGAGACCGAGCTCCGGGACTGGAAGCCCGAACCGGCGACCGGGCGGATCCCTGACCTTCTTCTTTCCGCTGCCGGTGCGGCCGAATCCTCCTTGGAGGCCATCGCCGGAGTTTTTCCTCAAGAAGAAAGGCTTGAAGGGCCTTCTGCCGCGGATCCTGGTGCGCTATTGAACCCCTGGCAGAGGAAGCAGGCCTTGGTATCGTGGTCCGGCCTAGACACCTGACGACGCTGAGTGCGGGTCCTTAAAGGAATTTGCTTTGCCGCAAGCACACTTTGGAGGAATGCCCGGTCGGAGAGGACATCAGATGGTTGTCTTGATTGCAGAAAGAAATCTTCCTCAGAAGAATCGAAAACTCAAATTTTTGAAAACCATGCACGCTGAGCAAGAACTTTACCGGAGGTCAAGCATGCACTGTCGACGGCGGAAAGAACTGGGATTCTAGTGGACCGCCCCTTTTGTACCACGCTTGACGGAGGCGGGCCGACGCTCGGGGTGTCCCCGCGAAGATAGCTAGCTAGAAAGTCTCCGGGTCCTGGCGCCTGCCGGCTTCAGTCCTAATGGTGTAACCTGCTGCAAGAGCTGTATCTCGAAGTAAGATCAGTTTTTACACCTTTATATGCTCTCATGTGTTTCTTTTTGTTTGTTCTATATTATGGTAAGTTTTAGACCCATTTTTGTTAAATTAATAATCTAACTTTTATTGCTTTTATCACTACATTTGCTCTAATTTTTTGTATTACCTGAACATTCCATGATATTAGCTACACTGACAGGTCATTCAGATAAACAGCATGGAATGGTGTATCTGAAATTGTGGAATGTTTTCGAAATATGATAAAGAAACAGCAGTAGCTGCTGAGGTAACGGGGAACACAGTGCAGTATTAAGGTACCACAAGCACTGATAATTAAGTTATCAAAAATTGGCCAAAGAATCAGACTACATGACTGACATGGAAAGGAAAATGGGAGAGTGTTTAACAGAGGGCTGAGCAATAAGCTGTGGCTGAGCTTGGCACATCCAGCAGACCTGAGTTTGATTCCCACAACCTCCACTTAAATACTGTGTGACCCTGAGCAAGTCACTTAACCTTCCTGTGCTCCTGGGCCAGTGCTGTAAAATGGGCTATGTGGCTTATGGGAGGTAACCTGGTTGCCAAAGAATAAAAATAAATAACTGAATAAATAAATCAAATAAATAACAGTATAAAAATTATTTCTTATCACTAATAATGTCTATTTCCAACATTACAAATGGCTTTGGAGGAGGAGTGATACATTCGCCAGTCATAAAAAAGGGGTGGAGCCAGAGGTGGAGTTTAGGGTGTGGTTTCGGATCTGGTTTTTACCTCATCCAAAAGTGGTAATCCTAAAGATCACTGGTTATAGCCAAGTAACCTCTCTTTCTAGGGGCATGGCTACACTTTACTATCCACACTCTGGTAGAGTCCAAGTAGTTCTCGGCGGGGGGGGGGGAGAAGGTGCACACCCCGATTTGGCGAACAGAGACTGGAGAACCGAGGTCCCAAACACAGCATCCCAACATTACTTGAGGTTGATACTGTAGTGGTTAATGAAGGCATGTTCTGACTTACAGGTAGCAGCCCTACAGATCTCTTGTATGGCAATGTCTCCAGAAGCAGCCACTGAGGCAGCGGTATGTCAGGGGGAATGAGCCCTCAGCAAGGCTCCCTACCAGCCAACCTATAGTAGGGGTCGATGCAATATATTCAGCTTTGCTGCCACTTATGGCTTCAGAGTATGCTACAAGCAGCTGGTGCATCTCACCCTGAACTCCAGCAATGTGCTCCTTATAATAAAAAAAATCACCCTTCATATTAATAGGGCTTCACAAATGGGAGTAGGGTATGTTTTTTCAGCCTTTCTGGGGACTGCTGGCAAAGTGCTTGGCCTGTGCCAAGCAGCAAAGGTAGCATCCTCCATAGCAGGGTAAACAGGAGGCATCATTGTAGCGAGTGCTGCTGTTACTTTAAAGAACTCCAATACATTTTTTTAATGGAGACATCTTCACCTCAAATCCCATCACATCTTGGATTTGCCTGAATAAAGCCTGGAATGATGAATCTTTAGGAGAACACCTGGGGTTATACACCACAGAGTCCTCACTGTAAGAGGAAAGGGTCAGCTGGAAGGAAAAACCCTTCATAGGGGTCTTCCTCTCCTCCTTCATCCTCTAAATCCTCCTCCATGTCCAGGTTATCAGGTGTTTCACCTCATGAGGGGCAAGTGACAGAACCAGCAACAGAGCGGTCAGCTGTACTGGTGGTGCTGCAGGCATGCTTTTAGGTCCTGTCAACAATGATGTTGCTGATAGGGAAGGTCTAGTCTACAGGAATCGCACAGACACCATCAGCATTGGGAACAAGCTTGTTAACATTTCCAGAAACAATGCCAGCACAGCCTGGAAGTCGACATGCAGGTGTGGGTCTGTGACTGCTGTTATCACCGGGACAGAGCTTAACAAAGGAAATGGCATACTGTCCATAGCAGGTACGGCCGTGACAGAGTCAGGCCTCAACAACAGTCAGGTTGGCTATAGTTGGTGGCACCAGAGTGAAACTTACCCTCCTTCAATGGAGGCCTCGACCTCACTGTTGAAGCATATTTTTCTCTAAGCTTATGGTGGCTGGAAAAGGAGGAGTGTTTTGATGACTATGGCCCACATTTTCAAAGGAGATGCGCAGCACAAAGTGGAGATACACCACGCAGCTCAGAAAATGCGCGGAAATGAAAATTATGTACCTACTGTAATTCTTGATCTTCTTGGAAGAAGTTTCCACCACTCATTCACACTAATGGAACTACGCTGGAGGCGCTAGGACTAAGCGGGAGCCAAAAATCTTCAGGAGGGCCAGCACTGAGGTAGGGCAGCGAGGAAGCGGCACTGCAAGCCTGGCTAATGCCATATAGGCTACCTCGGCGTCGACTCTCCAACCGCATCAGTACCTTTTTTACCGAGGAGGTGCAGTGTAAACTAACCTAGTGAAACCTATGTCAGACATAAGAAAGTCCAAATGACCCATATAAGAAGGGTCAACACAACAGACTCTTCACAGCTCAGCCATCGAGGGAGTGAAGACCAAAAACAGATAAGTGTGCTCAGGGGATGGAGGATGGGCATGTGAATGAGTGGTGGAGACTTCGTCCAAGAAGATCAAGAATTACCGTAGGTACATCATTTTCATATCTTCCTGGACATAAAATCTCCACCACTCATTCACACTAATGAGAGAGTACCGAGCTAAAATAATCTCCCAAGAAGGGTGGTAGGAGAGAGGAGCTTACTTAGGACAGAAGTCCATTAAGGATTGTCCTGCCGAAGGACTGATGCTGTCTGGCATGGACATCCAAAGCAAAGTGCTTCATAAAAGTGTACATGGAGCTCCAAGTAGCTGCACTGCAAATGTCTGCAACTGACATGTTTCAAATTTCTGCCAGACATGCTGTGACTGCCCTGGTAGAATGAGAGTACATTTTGCCTTCCAGTCTAACCTGTGCCATGGAATAGCATTAGCAAAGACATGCCACTAGCCATGCCGAAATACATCTGATAGCAACAGGCTGACACAGCCGGGCCATGCTGAAAGAGACAAACAGTTGTTTAGATTTGCAGATCTCTTTAGTTCTATGTAGAACTGCAAAACCCTTTTAATGTCCAGAGAATGTATGGTATGCTCTGCCTCATTCTGTAAGTTCACGAAGTAGGTCGAAAAACCAAGGGCTGGCTCAGATGGAATTCTGAGACTATCTTAGGGAGAAACCCCTTGTCTTTGTGAAATACAGTATATATGGGGGGTGTCTGTGACCAAAGCATGTATTTCAGACACTCTGCAAGCGGAGGTAATGGCTACAAGGAAGGCGGTCTTCCAGGTTCACAAGTTGCTAGGGGCTCAAAAGGTTTATGGGTGAGCATGTCTAGCATAAGGTTAAAGTCCCAGGAGGCTACCCATCTTCTGACTGGTGGCCTAGAAACATAGAATTCGATGGCAGATGAGGACCGCTTGGCCCACCTAGTCTGCCCATTTTCCTACCTAACAGATAAGCTGCAGATCCTAGTTAACCAACAGCTTACTTCTTCCTACCCTCCACTAGGAATTCCTTATGTCTGCCCCATGCATTCTTGAATTCCCCCACTGTTCTTGGCTCCAGGACCTCCTCAGGGAGGCTGTTCCATGCATCCACAACCCTCTCTGTGAAAAAATACTTCCTCACATTACCTCTGAGCCATCCTCCCTCTATCTTCAAACTGTGCCCCCTTGTTCAAACAACATGAAGTCTTGCTGTATTCTGACAATTGCAGTGATTCCCAACCTTTGAACTGCCCCGGAGAACTAAAGGTTAACTTTCCATGCAGGGCATGGAACGCTGAGCTCGAGCTCAGTTGAAGTCTCTGTCTGGAGTGTTTTAAACTCAAACCATCACATTCTTTACTCCACCTCACTGAATGGTTGCTCCGGAGATTTCTCCTTCAGCTCGGTTCTAAGTTGGTTAAAGTTTTCAGTTTTTCGTCAGTTTAAACTGAAAAAAAAGTATCCGCATAGTCGGTTCAGTCTCCGTCTGTGGTGCCGTGAGTACTAGATAGGAATTGTTCTATCATTTCTGTGTGGAACTTGTAAAAGTGCAGTCGGTTCTGCTGAACTGACCATTAGATTGTGAATTTTGCTATATTTAGTGTGTGGTTACCAGTTCTTATCGGTTCTAAAAAAAAGCGTGTTTTAATCGTTTTTTTTCCCATAGCCGTGACACGGTTAGGAACACATAAGGGAGTCTTGCCTGGTGGTTGCCGAAAAAAAGGGTAAGTTTGGTTAGGTTGGCCATGTCTGAGAAACCCAAGAAAAACAACGGGCCCACTGGGTTTCAACACTGCAGTGAGTGTGGCGCGGTCTTTGCCAAGGCCGATCCCACACCACCTGGGTTTATTGTCTGGGGTTTGACCACCTCGATTCAGACTGCCAAATATGTAGCAATTTTCCCAAATCAACCCTAGAGAAGAGATTAGGTAGACTGAGGGAAAAGGAGTCCGAGAAGTCCGCTGACCCGGATGGCCAGCCCGATTCAGTTTCGACCGAACCAGAAGGAGTGCCCTCTGACCAGGGCGATACTTCTTCGGGCAAAAGGAGAGCCGATTCTGAGGGATCGGTTTCAACAAAAAGGAAGCGCAAAGATAAATCGACCGGTTCGGAACCAGAGGTTCATGTTTCAACCGCTGAAGAGTAGCCAGGGCAATTCAGATCGTGGAATCACTCCATCCGGTTCCGACCGATCTGGCTCCTCTGGCAGGGGTTCAGTTGGTTCCCCCGGTTCAAGAGTATACCCTTGAAGAATTTTATGAACTGGAGTTTGAAGAGGAAGGGGAATTTCAGGATTATGATGCAAGTGAAGGTCTGGATGTGCCTGTGGAACAGGACATCACCCCAGAGAGACCATCAGGTGTTTCCCTTCCTAGGCTTTCTGAGACCCCTTCCCATTTTAAGCTTTACAGGAAAGTGGCTGAAACCTTCCAGCTTCCTATGGAAGAGGCTGTGGAAGATCAAGGAGAGCCTGATTATGTAGAGATGACGGATAACATAGAATTTGACGGCAGATATGGACCGCTTGGCCCATCCAGTCTGCCCATTTCCCTACCTAATGGATAAGCTGCAGATCCTAGTTAACCAGCAGCCTACTTCTTCCTACCCCAACCCCCTAGAATTGCCTTATGACTGTCCCATGCATGCTTGAATTCCACCGTTTTTGATGCATAGGGAGGCCGCTCCATGCATCCACAACCCTCTCAAAAATACTTCCTAAATTACCTCCTAGCCGCCTCTATCTTCAAATTGTGACCCCTTGTTCTGCACACCACTTTTTTGAAAGATGCTACCCTCTTGGACTTTGTTGATTCGCTTGAGGTACTTGAAAGTTTCTATCATGTCCCCCCTCTCCCTCCTTTCCTCGAGGCTATACATATTAAGCTCCTTAAGTCTCTCTTAGTATGTCTTCCGGTGCAGACCCGGCACCATTTTACTTGCCCTCCTCTGGACAGTTTCCATCCTGTCTATGTCTTTGCGGAGACTGGGTCTCCAGAACTGTACACAGTACTCCAGATGGGGTCTCACCAGCTGTCTGTACAGAAGGATAATAACTTCCTGTTTTCTACTGGTGATGCCTCTCCCTACGCATCCCAGTATCCCCCCAGCCCTCCTTGTTGCCCTCTCACATTGCTTGCCCACCTTTAGGTAAATCTGATGTGACTACCCCCAGGTCCTTTTCCATTTTTTTTGTTGTTAGTATCTCACCCCCCATTGTGTACTCTTCCCCTGGGTTTTTGTTTCCCAGGTGCATTACCTTGCACTTCTTAGCATTGAACCTAAGCTGCCATACATTTGACCATTCCTCTAACCTTGCTAAGTCCCTTCTCATCCTTCCCACCCCATCTTGTGCATCAACTCTGTTGCAGGTCTTTGTGTCATCTGCAAAGAGACATACTTTTCCTTCCAGTCCCTCTGCAACGTTGCTTATAAAGATATTGAAGAGGACCGGTCCTAATACTGAACCCTGCGGTACCTAGTAACCCCCAGTCTTCAGAGTGGACTCCATTTACTGTTACTCTCTGTGTCCTATTCTCCAGCCAATTCTTTACCCAGGCTGTCATCTTGGGACCCACTCCCAGGCTGGCTAACGTGTATATTAATCTTTTGTGTGGGACTGTGTCAAATGCCTTGCTAAAGTCTAGGTAGGCCATGTCCACAGCCCTCCCTGATCTACTAATTTGGTCACCCAGTCAAAGAAATCTATCAGATTTGTCTGGCATGACCTTCCCGCTGTGAATCCATGCTGCCTTGGGTCCTGTGCCCTCTGGCCTCTAGATACTGGACAATTCTTTCCTTCAGAAGTGATTCCATCATTTTCCCTACCACTGAGGTTAAACTAACAGGTCTGTAGTTTCCTACTTCTGCCCTGCTCCCACTTTTGTGAAGGGGAATCACATCTGTCCTCCTCCAGTCCTCAGGTACCACCCCATCCTCCCAGGATTTGTTAAAGAAGGTAGTCAGTGGTGTCACTAGTTCTACCCTTAGTTCTTTTAGAATTCTGGGATGAATCCCATCAGGCCCCATTGCTTTGTCCACCTTTAGTTTTAAGAGTTCTTTCAGAACCCTTTCTTCTGTAAATGGGCTGGTATCAACTTCTGTATCCAGAGTGTTTCTACTGTTTGTTTTAGGTACCTCCCTCTTCCTTTGTAAATACTGAGCAAAATATTTGTTTAGTATCTCTGCCTTTTCACAGACAACCTCTGCCCACCCTCCTCCCTTTATTAAGCCTCACTATCCCTCCCGTGGTTTTCTTCGCCTCCCTGATGTACCTATAAAAGGTTTTATCCCTTCTTGACTGAGTTGGCTATCTTTTCCTCGGTTTGGGCCTTTGCTGTTCTGACTGCCTTCCCAGCTTCCTTTTGCTTTAATTGATACAGTTCTCTGTCCTGCTCCTTCTGTGAGTCCTTGTACTTCCTGAATGCTTTTTTCTCTTGAACCTTCACTGCCACTTCCTTTGAGAACCATAGTGTTTTTACATCGCTTGCTTTTATTTGCTTCACACAAAGGCTTGTTACCTCTGTGTTGGCAGTTTTATTATTCCCCATTGTTCTTCCACCCTCCTTCCTGCCCATTTGCTAGTGCATTCCTTAGGCACTCACCTATTTTGGCAAAGTCAGCCCTCCTAAAGTCCAGTACTTTTGCCTTGTATAGCTTGACTCTATTGCTGTGTTTATTGTGAACCATACTGTTCGATGGTCGCTAGTTCCCAGATGGCTACCCACTTCTACCATCTGTGATCCTCTCTCATCTCCATTTGAGAGAACCAGGTCTAAGATTGCTCCTCTCGAGTGGGCTGCAATACTAGTTGTCTAAGGCATGCCCCTGTAGGCATCTAGAAAACCCCACTCTTTGAAGTGGCTGCTGCAACTGCACTCCAGTTAACATCTGGCATATTCAGATCACCCATCAGCAATATATCCCCTTTTCTGCCATTCTATATACTTACTATCATTTCCTTGTCCATTTTCTCCCCCTGAGAAGGGGGTCTGTATACAACCCCTGTGCGGATTGTGGTGCCATTGCCGGTCTCCAAATTTACCCACAGTGCTTCTTCTCCTCCCTGTTTACCCTTTTGTTCTGTTGCTTTGATTCCTTCCCCTTATGTAAAGAGCTACTCCTCCTCCTCCTCCTTTTTTACCCTCCCTGTCCCACCTGTAGATAGTGCATCCTGGTATGTTTACGTCCCAGTCATGGTTTTCTGTGTACCATGTTTCTGTGACTGCCACAATATCCAGATGTTCCACCTCCATCAAGGCCACTAATTCAGGAAGCTTGTTACTCAGACTACAGGCATTGGTACTCATTGCTCCCCATTTTTTGATGGCTTTACCTTCTGTTGCAGCATCCCACACTGACCTTTCTACCTCAGTCTTTTTCTCATTTAGTACCCTGTTTTGTATGGAGAGGCTGGGATTTTCAGTACCCTGTTTTATCCCAGAGTCCAGGAGACTGTCTATTGCCCTCCATAAATCTTTTGTGAAACAGACATAAAAAAATATTAAAGTCTCCTAACACTATACCTCCTGTGGATAAAAGAATGGACTAGAGGTATACACTCTCAGGCTCAGACATGGAGTTCTTATATCAGCAATGCAGCCATGTTGGGGTAGTGCAGGCTGCTGCCTGTGACAAAGCAAATATTCCCTTAGCTTCACACCCCCCTGACAAAGACTCCATTAAGATTGATGCCATAGCAAAGAAGCAGTACATGGCATCTTCTTTGGGACTCAGGCAGGCGAATTACATGGCCTATACAGTCAGGTAGCAGATGTTCAGGTGGGACACTGTACTGGCACTGGCTAAACAGGCCTCCACCCCGCTAGCCAAGGAGCTGGAGGCGGTGGCTGCAGATGGGTTTGAGGATTCTAAAGAGCAATTTCATGCTGCTGAGGACTCTAATGATGTTTCATCAAGAGTTATGGCTACATCTGTGGCTCTTCGGGAGGATGGCTTGGCTCAGACGTATTTCAGCCTCTCGCAGGACACCCAGGCTAAGGCTATGGATTTTCTTAGTGGGTAATTTCTGTTTGGGAAGCAGACAGAGAATTACATGAAGAAGATGGACGAGTACAGGACCACTTACAGGAATGCTCAGGCCAAGGAAAGGCAGGCAACTCCTCAAAGGCAGCAGTCTAGGGGCAGGGGCAGGCCTTTTTACCAAGCAAAGACCTCTTCTTCCTTTTTGCAGAGGGGGTTCTTCAGAGGGAGAGACAGAAGGGGGATGAGCAGGCCTGCATTCACCCCTCAGCCTAAAGCCCCAGCCAAGCAGACACCTTGATAGGTCTGCCCTGGTTGACTCTCCTATTCCAGTAGGGGGCAGGCTGGCTTACTTTGTTCAGGACTGGACGTCTATTACAACAGACAAGTAGGTCCTGGAAGTAGTAAAGTAGGGACTGGTTCTCAGCTTCAAGAAATTTCCAAAGATGAGAGCCAGATCTTTTCCATCTGCAAATCTTTCGGAAACCCTTGCCCTAGAGGCAGAGGTTTTTTCTCTCCTAGTTTTAAGAGCTATAGAGAGAGTACCTACCGTACACTGGGGCAAAGGACTGTAATCCAGGTACTTCCTGACCCCCAAAAAGACAGGGGAGTGGCGACCCATCCTAGACCTCAGATATCTGAACAAACATCTCTTAAAACCAAAGTTCAAGATGGTAACTCTGGGAATAATCCTTCCCTCTCTAAGGCCAGGGGACTGGTTAGTGTCCCTGGACCTCAAAGATGCCTACTTTCACATTCCCATCAGGTGCTCCCACAGAAAGTACCTCAGGTTCAAGTTGCCCTCAGGCAACTATCAGTTCAGAGCAATGCCCTTTGGCCAAACTTCAGCTCCAAGGGTTTTCACAAAGTGCCTGGCAGTAGTAGTTGCCTTTCTAAGAAGGCAAAAGATTTCCATATTTCCTTATCTGGACGACTGGCTATTAGTGGGTCTGTATCCAGACCAAGTCAAGTCTCACCTGCAAGTGCTCACTTCCCTAGGATTTCTTCTCAACCTTCCCAAGTCAGCTCTCGAACCAGTCCAGCTCCTTACCTTTATAGGGGCAGAACTGGACACACTCAGAACAAGAGCCATTCTTCCTCTAGAAAGGGCAAGGCCTCTTATGGAACTAGCTTCTTCCTTCAGGTATCTCGACCAGCAAGGCATTTCCTCCAGCTCTTGGGCCAGATGGCAGCTTCAACAGCAGTGATCCAAGAGGCAAGATTCCAGATGAGGGATATTCAGTTCCACCTGTGAGCTTACTGGTCTCAGAGAAAGGACTCTCTTACCAAACTGAGTCCAGTGACTTCGACCTTGATCCAGGCCCTCCAGTGGTGGCATGATCAGGACAATTAAAGGCAAGGTGTTCCTTTTGTTGCTCAGCCTTGTTCTGTGGTCCTTACCATGGATGCTCCTCTTCTGGGCAGGGGAGCCCACCTGGGGTCCCTCACTGCCCAGGGCCTGTGGTCCCCCCAAGAATCCCTTCTCCACATCAATCTTCTAGAGGTCAGGGCAATTTTTCTAGTTCTAAAAGCGTTCTCAAAGTCAGTTCAGAACAAGGTGGTTCAAGTCAGAAATGACAACACTACCACCATGTGGTACATCAACAAGCAGGGAGGCACTTGGTCCACAGCCTTGTGCACAGAAACCATGAAGTTGTGGTCCCTGGCTTACTCCCTGCAAGCCTCTCTTTTAGCATTTCACCTTCCAGGCAAGGACAATGTGTTAGCAGATGCACTGAGCAGGATTTCTCAGGGCCATCACAAATGGTCCCTGGACCCTCAGGTGTTGAAAGTGATTTTTTTCCAAGGTGGGGCACTCCAGCGACAGCATTCTTTGCAGCCCCAGACAATCACCAACTCTCTCTCTTTTGTTGCAGACCTCCAGTCTTGGGCTCAGTCCCCTTGGATGCCCCGATTCTGGATTGGGAAGGGAAGTTTCTGTATGTCTTTCCCCCATCCCACTCCTGTTCAAAGTTTTAGTTAAAATAAGGTCTCAACCTTGCAAGGTGATTCTCGTTGCTCCAGATTGGGCCAGACAGCCCTGGTACCTGCTGTTGCTGTCTCTAGCAGTCCATCTTCCCCTGTCTTTTCCCAGGAATTACAACCTATTAACATCTTCTCAGGGGAGGATTTGGTACCCCAATCTTCAATCCCTCAATCTCAAGGCATGGCTCTTGAAGAGTTAGAGTTTGCAGATCTGCATCTTTCCCAAGGGGTTCTGGACATCCTCAAGGCTTCTTGAAAGCCATCCACCAGAAAGACTTACAACTCCAAATGGAAAAGATTCAGCATTTGGTGTTCTAAGAAGAATATTTCTCCAGACACTGCTGAACTGCCTACGGTTCTGGATTATATGGTCCATCTTAATGGCCCAGGCCTCAGACCAGCTACTCTCAAGGTACATTTGTCAGCTGTTTCTGCAATTTTGTCTGTGGGGAAGCCTTCTTCTCTATCTTCCCATCCTGTGTTCTGCCTGGGATTTGAATGTTTGCATTGCTCAGCTTATTCAACCCCACCTTTGAGCCTATGTCCTCAGCAGAGCTTAAGTACTTGACTTGGAAAACTGTGTTCTTGGTAGCCATTACCACTGCCAGGCTATCAGTGAATTGCAAGCCTGTCAGAGGAACCTGATTCTATCTCCTTTCATGGGGATAAAGTGGTCCTTAGAATCAATAGAAGGTTCTTGCCCAAAGTGGTTTCAGACTTGCATTTAACCCAGTCTATGTCTCTCCGTTTTCTTCAATGATCATTCTTCCTCAGGAGAGAGGAGGCTACATAGTTTAGATGTCAAAAGAGCCCTTAGTTACTACATAGAGCGTACCAAGGGTCACAGGTTTGACTCCCTCCAGTTGTTCCTCACGTATGGAGAAGTGGGAAAGGGCAACCCTGACACCAAAAGATCCATTGCCAGGTGGATTGTGTCTTGTATACAATTCTGCTATGAACAACTTGGGAAAACTCCACCCTCAGGCATGAGGGCTCATTCCACAAGAGGTAAGCTGCTTCCTGGCTGCGCCAGGATATTCCTCTCTAGAAATTTGTCAAGCAGCCACCTGGAAAACAGTCCATACCTTTACCAAGCATTACTCCCTGGATATCCAGGCTAGGAGTGATGCTCAGTTTGGCACAGCAGTACTTCAGAGCCTATTCCCAAAGTAGGTTCTGTTCCTCCTCCTTGGAGGTACTGCTTGGTAGTCTGCAACTGTCAGAATACAGCAAGACTTCATGTTGTTTGAAGAAAAAAGTTACTCACCTAGTAATTATATTTCTTCTAATGGAATCTTGCTGTATTCTGACCTCCTTCCCTGCCTCCCCTCTCAGAACCTGTTTTTGGGAAGTGGGTGGGCAGGTGCAGTGTTGCACCCCAGGGGTGTATTTGCTGGCACCCTCCTCCCTTTGGTTTGGGTGCTTATTTATTATTTTTTTTTTAAGTACATTGGGTTTAGTTTTTGGGTTTCCTGACTTGAGTCTTCCTTGGGGATCCAAAATGTTTCAGCCAGTTGGCTAGTAGAATTTTTACAATTTAGTAAGAATCTGATGGTTTGAGTTTAAAACACTCCAGACAGAGATGTCAACCAACCTCGAGTTCAGTAGTCCATGCCCTGCATGGAAAGTTAACCCTTAGTTCTCCGGGGCAGATCAAAGGTTGGGAATCACTGCAATTGTCAGAATACAGCAAGACTCCATTAGAAGAAATATAATTACTAAGGTGAGTAATTTTTTCTTCTTGCACATATATTTTTCTGAAAGATGCTACCCTCTTGGAGTTTGTTGATTCCCTTGAGGTACTTGAAAGTTTCTATCATGTCCCCTCTCTCCCTTCTTTCCTCAAAGGTATACATATTAAGCTCCTTTAGTCTTTCTTCGTATGTCTTCTGGTGCAGAGCCTGCACCATTTTTGTTGCCCTCCTCTGGACAGCCTCCACTCTGTCTATGTCTTTGCGGGAGATGGGGTCTCCAGAACTGCACACAGTACTCCAGATGGGGTCTCACCAACTGTCTGTACAGAGGGATAACAACTTCCTGTTTTCTACTATTGATGCCTCTTCCTATGCATCCCAGTATCCCCCCAGCCTTCCTTACTGCCTTCTCACATTGCTTGCCCACCTTTAGGTCATCTGATATAATTACCCCCAGGTCCCTTTCCATTTTTACTGTTGTCAGTATCTCACCCCCCATTGTGTACTCTTCCCCTGTTTTTTGTTTCCCAGGTACATTACCATTCCTCCAACCCTGCCAAATCCCTTCCCATCCTTTCCACTCCATCTTGTGTATCAACCCTGTTGCAGATCTTTGTGTCATTTGCAAAGAGACATACTTTTCCTTCCAGTTCCTCTGCAATGTCACTTAGAAAGACATTAAAAAGGACTGGTCCTAGTACTGAACCCTGCAGTACCCACTAATACCTCCTTTCTTCACTGTGGACTCCATTTACTACTACTACCCACTGCTGTCCTGTTGTCTAGCCAATTTTTATCCAGGCTACCACCTTGGGACCCACTCAAGGCTGGCTAACTTTGTATTAATCTTTGTGTGGGACTGTATCAAATGCCTTGCTAAAATCTAGGTAGGCCATGTCCACAGCCCCTCCCTGGTCTACTACTTTGGTCACCCAGTCAAAGAAATCTATAAGACTGCCTGACACGACCTTCCCATCGTGAATCCATGTTGCCTTTGGTCCTGTGCCCCACTGGCCTCTAGGTACTCAACAATTCTTTCCTTCAGAAGTGATTCCACCATTTTCCCTACCACTGAGGTCAAACTAACTGGTTTGTAGTTTCCTGTCTCTGTCCCGCTCCCACTTTTGTGAAGAGGAATCACATCTGCCCTCATCCAGTCCTCAGGTACCAACCCATCCTCCCATGATTAGTTAAACAGAGTAGACAACGGTGTCACTAGGTCTACCCTTAGTTCTTTTAGAATTCTTGGGTGAATCCCATCAGGCCCCATTGCTTTGTCCACCTTCAGTTTTTTAGTTCTTTCAGAACCCTTTCTTCTGTAAATGGACTGGTCTCGAACCCCGGCTTCAGAGTGTTTCTCTTGTTTGGTTTAGGTACCTCCCCCTCCTCTTCCTTTGTGAATACCGAGCAGAAATATTCGTTCAGTATCCCTGCTTTTTCACTGTCACCCTCTACCCACATTCCCTCCCCTTTATTAGGCCTCAGTATCCCTCCTTTAGTCTTTCTTCGCTCCCTAATGTACCTATAAAAGGATTTATCCCCCTTCTTAACAGAGTTGGCTATCCTTTCCTCGGCTTGGGCCTTTGCTATTCTGACTGCCTTCCCAGCCTCTTTCTGCTTTAACTGATAAAGTTCTCTGTCCTGCTCCTTCTGTGTTTCCTTGTATTTCTTTAATGCTATCCTTTTCTCCTTAACCTTCCCTGCCACCTCTTTTGAGAACCAAAGTATTTTTTCCCTTCATTGTGTTCTGTTGATTTGCTTTACACAAAGGCTAGTTGCCTCTGTGGTGGCTGTTTTGATTATTCCCTACTGTTTCTCCACCCCTCCTTCTTGCCTGTTTGCTAGTGCTTTTCTGAAGCACTCTCTCATTTTCCCAAAGTCAGCCCTCCCAAAGTCCAATACTCTTGCTTTTGTATGGTTGTGTTTATCGTGAACCACACTGTTTGGTGGTTGCTTGTTCCCAGATGGCTACCCACTTCTAAATCTGAGATTCTTTCTCCGTCCCATTTGAGAGTACCAGGTCTGAGATTGCTCCTTCCCGAGTGGGTTCCAATACTAGCTGTCTGAGGCATGCCCCTGTAGGCATCAAGAATGACCCTGTTTGGATGTGCCTGCAGCAAAGGTGCTCCAGTTAACATCCGCATATTCTGGTCCCCCATCAACAATATCTCCCTTTTTCTGCCAGTCTAAGGAAGCCTTCTATCATTTCCTTGTCCATTCTCTCCCCGCCCCCGAGATGGGGGTCTGTATACAACCCCCATGTGGATTGTGGTGCCATTTCCTGTTTCCAGGGCGACCCAGACTGCCTCATCTGCTCCCTATTTACTCTTTAGTTCTGTTGCTTTGATCCCTTCCTTTACATAGAGAGCTACTCCTCCTCCTCCTCTTTTACTCTCTCTGTCCCTCCTGTAGATTGTGTATCCTGGTATGTTGACATCTCAGTCATGGTTCTCTGTGCACCATGTTTCTGTGACTGCCACAATATCCAGACAACCCTCTTCCAACAAGGCCACTAGTTCAGGGAGCTTGTTACACAGACTATGGGCATTGGTACTTGTCACCCTCCACTTTTTGATGGCCTTACCCCTTTTAGCCCCATTCCTGTCCTTACTGCCTTTGCCTTTTTTACATTTACCTCTGTCCTGCTCCTTAATGACTTCTCTAGCTTGGTGTTTACCTCACTAATTACCGTGTTTTGTGGGGGGAGGCTGGGATTTCCTTGCTCCTTTTCAGTGCCTCCCCCTTTGGCTAGTTTAAATGCTTGCCAATGAAGCATTTAAACCTCTCACCTAGGATCCTGGTTCCCCCCTGGACAGAAGCAGACCATCACACCAGTATCGGTCTGCATCCCTCCAGGTGGCTCCCCAGTCCCCAATGAAGCCAAAACCCTGAGCTCCACACCAGTTTTTCAACCATTCAATGAATTCCCTGGTGAGGAGTACCCTAGCATCACCCTTACCATCGTCAGGCAGCACCTCCGAGAAGGTTACCAAATGCGCTACTTGTCTAAGCCCCCTCCCCAACTCTACAAATCTCCTCTTGCACTGCTCTCATCCCATTCCTAGCCAGGTCATTTGTCCCTAGGTGGACAATGACATCCAGCTCCCTCCCTCGTGCAGCGACTCCCACGATCCTGAGGATTCGCTTCCTGTCCCTCCAAGCCATGGCACCATGCAGGCACCTTACCTCCCTCTCCCCTTCCTCCCCCATTTCTACCCCCAATGATTGAGTCCCCCACCAGGAGTTGTTTCCTTCCCCTGTGGGGTCCCATGCCGCCCTCCTGTGGGTCTCCTTTGTGAAGGTTCCCAGCATCCTCCTTGGTCTCCACTGCAGGTGCCTCCATAAAGGAACTACTATGCACCAGAAGAGCAAATGAATTGTGGAGAGGTACAGCTGGAGGGATGCAACTCTGTTCCACCACCTTCTCCCTCCCAGAGACCACCCTGGTCCAGCCTCTCCTCTATCTTGGCAACCTCTGAGGTAGTGGCATTGGCCCTGGTGGTCCCTGGGTGGGGGAGGAGGTTTCATGAATCCTAGCCAGGTCAGCCTGGAGACGGCTAACCTCCTCCCTCAGACCAGAGAGGTGCTTGCAAATAGGGCAGCATTGCAGCCTCCAGAATGTCTCCCGGAACACTGCTGCCCCACAGCCATTGCACTGCACCACTCCTATCATGTCTCATTTCGTGTCCCCTCTCCTGTTTCTCTGTATGCTCACTCTCTCCTCTCCTTACAACTCTCATCCTTTCTGTTCTGGGACAGCAACTTCCTATATTCTTCAGTAGCCTCCTTCCTCCTTGCTCAGTGTCAGACCACCAGCAGCTGGGGGGGGAGGGGAGAGAGTGAGCTACTTTTTTCCTTTAGGGTTGACGAAACCAATGTTTCTCTATAATCCTTCCCTTCCTACTGCCAAACAGGAAGTTCCTGTTGACAGTCAAATCCAGTGGCTATAAAAGTAGAACTGGCTTAGGGTGGAGGGGTGGGATGGAGCGCAATTAGTAAGAAAAAAAGCTAACAACAGGAAGTTGTAATTTGAGTCACCTGCTTTTACAGTGTCTAAGCCACACCCCCAATTAAGCTCTCTCTCCTCCTACTGGTTTAGCACAGTAAGTTGATACAGTACCCTTCCCAGCATAGAACACACACTGACTTTCTTTTCTTTCTTTTTTAACCCTAAATAAGACCCCTTCTACTTCTAATAAAGTATCTGTCTGCTTAATCTTAACAGATGCTGACTCCAGCTGAGATATAAGTGATAACTGAGACATGTAGTGTACAGGCTAATAGTACACTGAGATCACGCAGAGGTGAACCTTCACAGTCTAATACTGAGGTCCTGTATCTGACAGGTCCAGAAGATACTCCAGGACTTTGTTAGGTGGGCAGGAGAAGGGGTCCAGGGAAGACTTTGCACACCAGATGGAGAACCATTTCCACTTTGCCGTATAAGTTCTCCTAGTAGCTGGCTTGCGTGCCACTAGGAGAAAATCAGAGACCCTACGTAAAACATCAAAC
The DNA here is from genome assembly GCA_016271365.2 of Neoceratodus forsteri. Taxonomy (NCBI): domain Eukaryota; kingdom Metazoa; phylum Chordata; order Ceratodontiformes; family Ceratodontidae; genus Neoceratodus; species Neoceratodus forsteri. The sequence continues at coordinate 647,591,954 of CM057450.1, read as the reverse complement.
CTACTCACTTCCATCTCCTCAGGAGCTATGCTAGGAGGTGAAAGGATCTCAGGTTGGGATGGACCACTGGACCCTGGGTCAGCAGGTCCATCTGAAGTGGATGCTGTCTTGGTGAAGTTTCCAATAATCTGTTGATTAATGGAAACCAAATCTGACAAGGCAAGAATGGGGCAATGAGGATCATTCTGCCCCCTTGTGCCTCCAGCCTGATCAATACCCCTCTGAACTAAGGAAAGAGGAGGAAATGCGTACAGAAAACATCTCGCCCACTGCAGTCTGAATGAATCCTGACAAAGCGCCAGGTCCTGGATTTCTAGAGCAGAATACAGGCAGTTTTGTGTTGAGTGGTGATGCAAAAAGATCCAGGTCCGGTGTACCCCACTCTTTGAAAAGTGATCACACAACGTTTGATTGAGAGACCACTCGTGAGGATCCATTTCTGTTCTGCCGAGATGATCCGCTAGATCATTCTGCACTCCTGGAAGGTAAACTGCTTGGTTCAGGGCTTTGTGCTCCAGGCACCACTCCCACACACTCATCGCTTCCCTGCACAGGAGGTAAGAGTGGGCTCCACCCTGTTTGTTGATGTAGTACATCACCGCTTTGTTATCCGTTTAAAGGAGAATGATCTTGTGACAGGGAATGTCCTTCAGAGCTCAGACTGTGTACAGGACAGCTATCATTTCTAGGATATGTATGTGGAGTTGAGACTCGTCCTGATTCCACTGACCTTGGGTGTGGAGATCTTGACAGTGAGCTCCCCATTCAAGTAGGGATGCATCCGTGGTGATGGAGATCTGAGATTCCAGTGGGGCAAAGGGAAACCCTTTCAGAAGGTTGTCCTCTTGAGTCCACCAGGTGAGTGACCGTTTTAGAGATTCCATCACCTTGACGTTGAAAGGACTGGGGATGTGTGGTCTGGGACCACTGAGTACTGAGCATCCACTGAGTAGTCCTTATGTGAAGACGAGCCAGAGGCACAGTGAACACTGAGGATGCCATGAAACCCAGCATCTGCTGCATCAAGAGGGCTTGAACCCAAGTTGTTCTCTCTGATGAAGCATACCATCTGAAGGATGTCGTTCCTCCTGTCTTCTGGAAGAAAGGCTTTTACGTTGGAGGTATCCAGAAGGGCTCCTATGAACAGGATCTGTTGGGAGGGTTGTAGTTGCCATTTTCCTAAATTCAGCAGAACTCCTATCAATGTGAGGAACTTGGAAGCCGTAGCCACGGTTTCCCTGAGTTTCTTGTTTGAAGCGGCCTGCTAGTAGCCAGTCGTCCAGATATGAGTACACCTGAATTCATAGTTTCCAGAGACGTGCTGTGACAACTGCTAATCACTTTGTAAAGACTCGAGGTGCCGATAATGGTACAAAGGGTAAGATCCTGAATTGGTAGTGCTGACCCAATGCCACAAATCCGAGATACCTGTGGCGGTTTGGGTATATAGGAACATGTTGGCAGGCATCCTGCATGTCCAGGGAGGCCAGCCAATTGTTTTGAAGAATCAGCGGTAAAAGAATGCTGAGTGATATCATCTCGAATTTCTCCTTGTAAAGGAATTTGTTTAACTTCCTTAGATCGAGAAGAGGGCACATGCCACCTGTCTTCTTTGGAACTAGGAAGTAATGGGAGCAGAAACCTGTGTTCTGTTGATCCAGTTGAACTACTTCCACTGCCCTGATGTTCAGTCAGGTTTTCGTAAATCGCATAATACAATTATGGCTGTGTTGAGGGTCTTGGATGATGTCAACAAAGTTATGGAAAAGGGCCTTATGATGGGCGCCATCTTTGTTGACCTCTCCAAGGCCTTCGACACGGTGGATCATCAGATTCTATTACTAAGTTTGAAGGATATGGGACTCTCAGGTGGTGCTCTTAAGTGGTTTTCCTCTTATTTAGAGGGTAGGACAGAGTCAACGGTTGTTAATAAGATTGTATCATCATCTTTACCAGTGGTACGAGGGGTCCCTCAGGGATCAGTGCTGGGCCCTTTGCTTTTTTTGATTTATCTTAGAGATTTGGGAAGTCACGTAAATAATATGGCTTACCAATTATATGCAGATGATACAATAATATATGCTTCTGCCTCCTCAGTTGAAGAGATCCAACTAAATTTACAGTTAAGTTTTGATGAATTGCATGAGTACTTGTCACAACGGAAACTTAAAATTAATGTAAGTAAGACAAAATGTATGTTATTTGGATCTAATACGAAACTTAGATCATGCACAAACTTGACTGTGCTAGATACTGAGGGGATAAAACTGGAACAAGTGATGACTTATAAGTACTTGGGTTTCTGGATGGATCCCTTGGCTACTGGTAATATACATATAGATGAACTGGTTAAAGTTGTGGGTGTAAGAGTGGATTATTGTATCGAAATAAAATTGTTTAGGTGGAACTGTGATAAAGAAAATTGTTGAGTCCCAGATATTTCCTCTTTTGATTATGGTGATACACTGTATGACAATTCTCAGTTGGGTAGATTGTAGACTTGATGTACTGTATAATCGTCTTGCGAGATTGATCTTACAGTGTTCTAAAGATACCCATCATTGTTTAATGTACCAGAGATTGGGATGGACCTCGTTGACAGAGAGGAGACAGTTGCATAAATATATTTTGGCTTTTAAAAGTCTTACTACAGTAATTCCAGAATATTTGGCTGAAAGGTTAGAAGTTAGGGAAATTAAATCTTCATTAAGAAAGGCAGGATATAAGAAGTTGGTTATACCTAGACTGAAAACTAAATGTTCTGATTTCTTTTTTAGTCAGTTTGTTCCTAGATTTTGGAATATGATTCCTGTAAGATTTCGACTGTGTGGACAAAAAGCACCTTCATGCAATGCTGTTAAAACCTGGTATTTGGAAACACTTTCAGGGCAAAAGAAGAATAGCTGTGGTTAAATAAGTTGTATTGCTCTTTTTAGTTTGTATGTATGTTCTTGTTTCTTTTTGTTTATATATTTGTTGTAACCAAAATTTTGTATGACCAAGGGTCACCATTTTAAATGAGTTTTACTCAATGGTCTAACCCATTTAATAAAAATGAAAATGAAATGAGAAGGCCTTGAATCTTGGAAACAAGAAGGTCTGACAGAGACAGACAGCTTGGGCTGTCATCTGGGTGGATGATCTAGAGGGGTTTCCAAAAGATTTAGAGAGTAACCCTCGCAGATTATTCTGAGCACTCATTTGTCTGATGTGACTGACTTCCACTGGTTGTAAAACTGAGTCAGATGCCCTCCTACTGCTGAGGAAGAGTCCTCCTCAGACAGCTGAGGTGGGACTTGGGCCGGAATCTCAAAGGGCGGCACTAGGTGCTTTTGGGCCCTGTGTCTTCCGCTGTATTTTCTTTTGTGGCTGGGGGCTTGGTTTTTGTTGAAGGCCCCTATGCCTTTGCCATGAAAGGACTGACTGTTATGAAACTGCCACCGGTTACCACCCTATTGCGGGGCAACAGATGGTGGCCTGGATGTTTTGATAGCCGTTCATGTTTTCTGTGTGGCCACCAGTGACTGCTAGACCTGAGGGCCAAACAGATAAGTTTCACCAAATGGTAAACTCATAACTCTCTGTTGGGCATCATTTGTAAATCCTGATGTTTGTAACCATGTGTGGTGTCGGGTGCATATACCAGCTGCTGCTACTCTGGAAGCAGAGTCAAAGGTGTCCACTGCAGCCTTAAGTTGCTGATTGTTGGACTCAGTGCCTCTAGTAATGCTCTGGAGAAGCTCTGTGCTAATGTCCAACTCCGGAAGAGCTTCCACAGTGGCTTTGATCGAATGCCAGAGGGTAAACTCATACTGAGAGAAAGAACCCTGGTAGCTAACAATGCGCATACCCAGGGTAGAGGCAGTGAAAACTCACTTCCCCAAGGTGTCAATCTTATGAGATTCCTTGTTTACTGGACGTGTCATAAATTCCCGAGGAAGGACGGCTTTGTCATTCTCTGCCAAGACAATTATGGCACCAGCAAAGGCTTGAGAGACCAAGATAAGTCAATCCTTGAGAGGGGGTACTTCCTGTCTATGGATTTAGCCACAGAAGAAATAAGCGCCAGATTATCCCACACCATTTGTGAGAGTGTCAAAAGAGGGCTGCATCAGAGGAGTCAATTCCACAAGAATATCCGGAACATGCAGATACTGCAGATGCAGCAATTTCCCCAGATCAATCTCTGAAGTCTGGAGAGAGAGACAGAGAGAGAGAGGAATTAATGTTCTTTAGCAGAGACTTAAAGGAAAGGTCCTTGACCTGAGGCTCTGCTGAAGAAGAGGGTTTATTTGCCACTCCGAGAGAAGAATCGCCATTAAAGTCATTTCCTAATTGAAGATCAGGCTCAATATTGTCTCCTGCTAGCCCCGGAGGGACAGTATATATAGGAAAGGGAGGAAAAAGAGGAGGAGGCACTCCGTGAATTGTAGTAGAAAACACGGGCGCCCTAGGCTGTGTCAAATGCGCAGGTGGCACTAGCACAGAGTGTGGCACCAAAAGAGAAGATGGCGCCAACCCAGGTAGTGGCACTGGGCATGGCACCGCCAAGACTGGAGTCGAAAGCGGCACCACCCTCGGTGCTGCACAAACACCAGAGAACCCCAACCTAACTCTCGGAGTCAAGGAGGAAGATCTGACAGAATTAGTAGGAGAAAATGGTACCTGTGATGGCCCCTGCGCCACAGTCATATGAAGGGGGGGGGGAGCACCAGAGTGCAGCGTCGATAGCAACAAAAAGGTGCTGCACGACTAGTAAGCCCCAACTTCCCTGCTCGCAGGCTCGAAACCTTTGAGCCGAAGGCCCCAGAGACAGTCCTACAGGCTTGGACAGGCGGGACAACTACTGAACCCACTGCTCCATAAGAGTGGCCCAATGATGAAACTGCTCACCAGAAGAACCCCCCAAGGGGTGAAGGACTATGAAGTTGAGGATGTTGGTCATTAGGAACAGAGACTGTAGGATACTCCAGAGGAGTTGAAGTCGGACCTCTGTCCCCCACCAACAACTGAAACACAGACATACCAGAGGGAGACCTCAGGTGATATAGTTTCCTCTTTGACCGGGAGGTCAAGGAACAACTCAAAGTTGAGCGGTGCAGAGTCCTTGACGAAGATCGAGAAAGGGACTGCTTCTTTTTGTGCTTCCGGGAGGACTGCCCATCCCCCCCGAGCACCGGACTGCCTGCAGTCAGACCCCCCATAGAGGGCGGTGCACCAGACCCACATGAGAAGTCTCCCTACTGTCACCGGCCCCATTCATGGTAGACTCCGTTGAAGGTGGGCTGAAGAAGACTACTTCTGTTGACAAAAATATACTTTTTTTTTTAACACTGAATTACTAAAATAAATAAAAACTAATCAATACTGAACTACTAAGCTGCTGTCATAAAGACGTGAAGATTTAACTCTCGGAGGGAGAGCGTCATCATCACTGAAGCGCACTCAATGGCGGGGAAAAAAGAAACTGAGGCGGTTGGAGGGTCGACGCCGAGGTAGCCTATATTCATGAACTGGACTCGCTGCAAGGAAGCGGTGCTGTATTACCTTAGTGCCAGCCCTCCTGAAGATTTTTTGCTCTCGCTAGGTCCTACCGCCCCCGGTGTAGTTCCGTTAGTGTGAATAAGTGGTGGAGACTTTTATGTCTAGGAAGATCTGTGATATTCAAAAGGAAGAGATGCGTCGCGCACCTCCAGATGCACCATCGCGCAGAAATAATGTATGCAGAGCAAATAAAGGGGGTATTTCCATGAATATACCATGCATCCCTATATTCAGACAAAATGTGTAGCGCATCTGCTGTGCATCTTGGAAATGAGCCACCCAAAGTTAGGCATGGAAGAAAAAATTACTCACCTTAGTAATTATGTTTCTTCTAATGGAGTCTTGCTGTATTCTGACAAGTGCAGTTAGCCCCAGCCTTTAAACTGCCCCAGAGAACAATGGGTTAACTTTCTATGCATGGCACAGAATGTTCATCTCGAGCTCGGTTGATGTCTCTGCCTGTTGTTATTCGAATTGCAACCGTCAGATCTTTACAAGCAAAACTCACTAGGTGTTCTGTGTGGAAATTGTAAACATTTTAACTAGCCAACTGGCAGAAAAATAATGTTTTGGGTTCTCAAAGGAAGACAAGTCAGGAAACCCAAACACAAAAACCAATCAAATGAAATAACATTTCACCCCAAGAGAAAAGAGGGTGTAAACCGGGGCACCTCTAGAGTGCGAACACTGCGCCTTCCAACCCACATCCCAAAAATCTAGGTTCTAAGAGGGGAGGCGGGGGGGGGGGTCAGAATACAGCAAGACTCCACTAGAAGAAACATAATTACTAAGGTGAGTCATTTTTTCTTCAAACATGAAGTCTTGCTGGATTCTGATAAGTGCAGACTACCAAGCAGTTCCTCCATGGTGGAGGGACATAACCTACTTTGGGAATAGTCTCTGAAGTACTGCTGTGCCAAACTGAGCATCACTCCTAGCCTGGATATCCAGAGAGTAATGCTTGGTAAAAGTATGGACTGTTTTCCAGGTGGCTGCTTGACAAATTTCTAAAAGAGGGATATCCCTGGCAGCAGCCAGGGAAGCAGCTGTACCTCCTGTGGAATGAGCCCTCATGCCTGAGGGTGGAGTTTTACCCAGTTTTTCATAGCAGAATTGTATACAAGAAACAATCCACCTGGCAATAGATCTCTTGGTGGCAGGTTTGCCCTTCCCAACTTCTCCATATGAGAGGAACAACTGGAGGGAGGCAAACCTGTGACCCTTAGTACGCTCCATGCAGTAGCTAAGGGCTCTTTTAACATCCAAACTGTGTAGCCTCCTCTCTCCCGAAGAAGAATGATCAGTGAAGAAAACAGGGAAGAGATATACACCGATTCAGGTGGAAATCTGAAACCACTTTAGGCAAAAACTTTCTGCTAGTTCTAAGGACCACTTTATCTCTGTGAAAAAAGATGAAATCAGGTTCCACTGACAGGGCCTGCAATTCACTGATATGTCTAGCAGAAGTAATGACTACCAAAAACACAGTTTTCCAAGTCAAGTACTTAAGTTTTGCTGAGGTTCAAAAGGGGGTTGCATAAGCTGAGCAATGCAAACATTAACATCCCGAGCAGGATCCCTAAAGGGGGGATTGGTGTGAAGCAATCTCTTAAAAAACTTACAGAATACAGGATGGGATGACAGTGAGGAAGACTTGCCTACTGACAGGAAAGCAGAAACAGCTGCCAAGTGTACCTTGAGAGTAGCTGGTCTGAGACCTAGGCCACTGAGATGGACCATATATAATCCAGAACCGTAGACAATTCAGCAGTGTCTGGAGAAATATTCTTCTCCGAACACCAAATGCTGAATCTTTTCCATTTGGAGTTGTAAGTCTTTCTGGTGGACAGCTTTCGAGAAGCCTTGAGGATATCCAGAACCCCTTGGGAAAGATGCAGATCTGTAAACTCTAACTCTTCAAGAGCCAAGCCTTGAGATTGAGAGACTGAAGATTGGGGTACCAAATCCTCCCCTGAGAGGATGTTAACAGGCTGTAATTCCTGGGAAGAGACAGGGGAAGGTGGACTGCTACGGACAGCAACAAGGGATACCATGGCTGCCTGGCCCAGTCTGGAGCAATCAGAATCACCTTGCAAGGTTGTGACCTTATCTTGACTAATACTTTGAACAGGAGAGGGAAGGGGGGGAAAAGCATACAGAAATTTCCCTTCCCAGTTCAGAATCGAGCATCCAGGGGGACTGAGCCCAAGACTGGGGGTGTGCAACAAAAAAGAGGAAGTTGGTGATTGTCTGGGGCTGCAAAAAGATCCATCTCTGGAGTGCCCCATCTTGAGAAAATCGCCTTCAACACCAGAGGATCTAGGGCCTATTCGTGAAGGCCCTGAGATATTTTGCTCAGTGCATCTGCTAGAACATTGTCCTTCCCTGAAGGTGAACTGCTAACAGAGAGGTTTGCAGGGAATAAGCCAGGGACCACAACTTCATTGCTTCTGTGCACAAGGCCACAGACCGAGTGCCTCCTTGCTTGCTGATGTACCACATGGTGGTGGTGGTGGTGGTGTCTGTTCTGACCTGAACCACCTTGTTCTGTACTGATTTGGAAAAAGCTTGCAGTGCCAGAAACACTGCCCTGAGTTCCAAGAGACTGATGTGTAGAAGAGATTCCTGAGGCGACCACAGTCCCTGGGTGGTGAGTTCCCCCAAATGGACTCCCCAGCCCAGCAGGGATGCATCTGTGGTAAGGACCACTGAATGAGACCGAGTGGCAAATGGAACCCTTTGCCTCAAATTGTCCTGATCCTGCCACCACTGCAGGGCTTGGATCAGAATTCAAGTCACTGGGATTGGTTTCGTAAGAGAATCCTTTCTCTGGGACCAAAAATCTCTTAAGTGGAACTGAATGTCCCTCATCTGGAATCTTGCGCCTTGGACCACTGCTGTAGAAGCTGCCATGTGGCCCAAGAGCTGAAGGATATGCCTTGCTGATCGAGACACCTGAAGGCTGAATGAAGAAGCCAGCTCCATGAGAGCTCTTGCCCTTTCCAGGGGAAGGAAGGCTCTTGCATTTACTGTATACAGCTCTGCCCCTATGATGGTGAGGAGCTGCACTGGTTCGAGAACTGACTTTGGTAGGTTGAGAAGAAATCCTAAAGAAGTGAGCACTTGCTGGGTCACTTGCAGGTGTGGCTTGACTTTGTCTGGGGACTGGCCCACTATGAGCCAGTCGTCCAAATATGGAAAAATGGAAATCTTTTCTCTTCTTAGGAAGGCAACAACTACTGCCAGGCACTATGTGAAGACCCTTGGGGCTGAGGTTAGGCCAAAGGGCATTGCTCTGAACTGATAGTGGCCTGAGGGCAACTTGAACCTGAGGTACTTTCTGTGGGAACACCTGATGGGAATGTGAAAGTAGGCATCTTTGATGTCCAGGGAGGCTAGCCAGTCCCCTGGCCTTAGAGAGGGAAGGATAATTCCCAGAGTTATCATCTTGAACTTTGGCTTTAAAAGATGTTTGTTCAGGTATCTTAGTTCCAGGATGGGTCGCCACTCTCCTGTCTTTTTGGGGGTTAGGAAGTACCTGGAGTACAGTCCTTTGCCCCAGTGTAGGGTAGGTACTCTCTCTATAGTTCTTAGAGCTAGGAGAGAAGAAACCTCTGCCTCTAGGGCAAGGGTGTCTGAGAGATTTGCAGGTGGAAAAGATCTGTCTCTCATCTTGGGAAATTTTTTGAAGCTGAGAACCAGTCCCTGGCTTACTACTTCCAGGACCCACTTGTATGATGTAACAGACATCCAGTCCTGGACAAAAAGTAAGCCAGCCTGCTCCCTGCTGGGACAGGAGAATCGACCCAGGCAGACCCATCAGGGTGTCTGCTTGACAGGGGCTTTAGGCTGAGGGGTGGATGCAGGCCTGCTCATCCCCCTTCTGCCTCTCCCTCTGAAGAACGCCCTCTGTGAAAAAGAAGAAGAGGCCTGTGCTTGGTAAAAAGGCCTTTGGAAAGGCCTGCCCCTGCCCCTAGACTGCTGCCTTTGAGGAGTTGCCTGCCTTTCCTTGGCCTGAGTACTCCTGTAAGTGGTCCTGTATTCATCCATTTTCTTCAAGTAATTCTATGTCTGCTTCCCAATCAGAGAATTACCCACTACAGGAAAATCCATGGCTTTAGCCTGGGTATCCTGTGAGAGGCTAGTACATCTGAGCCAAGCCATTCTCCGAAGAGCCACAGATGTAGCCATGACTCTTGATGATACATCATTGGAGTCTACAGCAGCATAAAAGTGAACTTTTGATGCCTCTATCCCATCTGCAGCCACCTCCTCCAGCCCCTTGGCAAGTTGGGGGGAAGCCTGTTTAGCCAGCGCCAATTCAGTGTCCCACCTGGACCTCTGGTACCTGGCTGCATAGGCCATATAATTCACCTACCTGAGTCCCAAGGATGATGCCATGTACTGCTTCTTTGCCATGGCATCACTCTTCCTGGAGTCCTTGTCTGGGTGGGGGGGGTGTGATGCCAAGGGAATGCTTGCCTTATCACAGGCAGCAGCCTGTACAACCCCAACATGGCTGCATTAATGATAAAGGACCTCCGTATCTGAGCCTGAAAGAGTATACCTCTTGTCCATTCTTCTATCCACAGGAGGTATGGAATTGGGAGACTTAAGAATTTTCTGTGTCTGTTTCCCAAAAGATTTGTGGTGGGGAATAGACAGTCTCCTGGACTCTGGGATGTCCATCATCTCCACAGTCAGGCTCCTCCTGATCCTCCACTGCCTCCTCCACAGGAAGCTGGAGGGTATCAGCCACCTTTCTGTAAAACATGAAGTGTGAAGGGGACTCAGAAAGCCTAGGAGGAGAAACACCTGAAGGTCTGTCTGGGGAGATGTCCGGGTCAATAGGCACGTCCAGACTTTCACCATCACCATAATCATCTTCCAACTCTCCTTCCTCCTGGGCATAATCCTGAACCAGGGGAACCGACCGAACCAAGCCCCTGCCAAAAGGTGGCGGATCAGTCGGAACCGAGCGAAGCGATTCCACAATACGAATTGCTTTGGCTATTTCATCAGCGGTCGGAGTATGAGATTCTGGATCCGAACCGGTCGACTTGTGTTTTGTGTTTTGGTCGGAACCGATTCCTCGGAATCGGCTCTCCTTTTGCCCGAAGAAGTAACACCCTGGTCAGAGGGCACTCCTTCTGGTTCGACCGGAACCGAACCGGACTAGCCATACCGGTCAGCGGACTTCTCGGGCTCCCTTTCCCTCAGTCTACCTAATCTCTTTTCCAGGGTAGATTTGGGAACATTTTTTTTACAAATTTGGCAGTCTGAATCGAGGAGGTCAAACCCCAGACAATAAACCCAGGTGGTGTGGGGATCAGCCTTAGTAAAGACCTCCCCACACACACTGCAGTGTTGAAACACAGTGGGACGTTTTTTTTCTTGGGTTTCTCAGACATGGCAAACCTAACCAAACTTACCATTTTTACGGCAACCGCCAGGCAAGACTCCCCTATCGGTTCCTGACCGGGTCACAGGTCTTGGAAAAAAAACATACTAAAACCCGTTTTTTTAGAACCGATACAGACCGGTAACCACACACTAAAGTAAAGTACAAATTTTACCTGAATGATCGGTTCAGCCAAACCGATCCACACTTTTTACAAGTTCCACACAGAAAACAGAACAAAACCTATCTAGTACTCATGGTACCACAGACAGAGACTTGAACTGACTATGCGGAAACAAAATTTCGGTAGAAAACAGACACTTCAACCGACTTTGAACAGAGCAGCAGGAGAAATCTCCGGAGCGACTGTTCAGTGAGGCGGAGTAAAGAATCTGACGGTTGCAGTTCGAATAACAACAGGCAGACATATCAACCGAGCTCGAGATGAACATTCTGTGCCATGCATAGAAAAGTTAACCCATTGATCTCTGGGTCAGTTTAAAGGCTGGGGCTAACTGCACTTGTCAGAATACAGCAAGACTTCATGTTGTTTGAAAAAGCATACCTAAATTGGCCAGCCACCCACAGACAGGCCGCAGAACTGCAGACATGCCATCTGGAGACAGTTCTGTGAGGTGCACCAGAACATGTTCCACGCACCCACACATCTGTCATGCCAAGATGGACATACTCAGAACCACAGGTGCCGTGTCACCACCAGCACCATCCAGGGAGCAACTCCCCACACCTCACCTTGGATGTAGACACCCAGCGGCCACAAGACAGTGCTGTTGGGTGCCCCCCCCCCCCGACACACCACTGGAGCGGACAGCCATAATGCAGCAAATGTACCGGGGGCATGGCCTGCAGCCGCGTGGCCTGAAGGTTGCCACCTGACAGTGACATGCACCCAGGGAGCTGTCTGTGGCAATGGTGCCAAGGTAGCCTGGTGGACAGGTGGCAGTCTGGCACAGGGCAGAGGGACTAACCTGTGGCACACATCCAGTGGTACACTACAGGTGCACACAAGTGGGATCCACTCACCCGGGTACCCAGTCACTCTCTGCATACTGCCATTCCTTGCAGTCATCACCATGTTCCTCTCATACGGGGGGTGTGGGGCACTGCATATGGGGCTGGTGTATCACATGCATGTGGTATACCGATCAGACTATGTCACCCTGTGCCCTCCCCGTTGCATGTCCAGGTGGGCCTCCTGTACATGGCTATGAATAATCGCACTGTACCTAGGCCACTGCAGTCCACCCACCCACACACAGTCCATCACAACTGCCTGAGAGGCTACAGTACCTCCTTTTCACCTTTGTGGAGTGGTGGAGCAGCCCTGCAAAGCTGGAACTGAGCATACCCAAGGTATGCAAATGGCCTGAATACATTCTAGTAATGAGCTGCGCATGTGGGAGATGGATTTGGAATGTACATTGAGGTCATTTGCATATCTCAGCAGAATACTGCAATTCTGTGCACCGCGTAAGTGGCTTTGCATTGCACATTTCCCCATCCTCTGCATAGGCTTCAGGTCACCTGCTGTGCATGCATCTCCCACGGTGCAATCTCATATGTCATGGTGCATCTTCTGAATATCATTATTTTGGGCTGGTGCATCTCTGAGTCTCTGCTCTGTACTTGAGCACAGTATCTCTTGTACCTGGCTCTGGCCCTACTGTTGTTGCATGCCTGCCTGGGTGTGGCCCTGTGTACATTCTGTATATTCTTGCTAGGTATATTGATATCGAAATCGTACTGTTATATGTTTGCATTTTATGGTGTCCACTGCTGTAATCTGAGCCATCCCACTATGTATGTTATGTTTCCTGATTTGAGCATATGTCTGTACCTTATTTGCGTCAGTTTATACTCTGTATGTTCTTTTATTCCTCTGCACTCTCCCAGCTCGTACCTGAAACTAGTCATATGTTTTTGTCTAGTGTACTTACCCGGTTAACAAAAGCTAAAAAAATAAATAAATCTCAGATGCACGGCGCAAGCACTTGCACAATTTTGCAGGGGACTTTTGAAAATGTAGGCCTACGTTTCCTTTTCTTTGGTCTTCTCTGTAGTGCTTGCCTACCTTGGCAGCACTATGGCCAGTGGCCACCTGGGTACTTCCTTTCCTGGGGCAGACGATATAGAAGGAGAAGCTAGCTTGGAACCCGTGGCCTTTGCTTGCACTTCTATGGCCTTGATGGTTATTAAAGCTTCTAGCGCCTTCACCTGGCATCTCCTGGTGGCCTAATTAAATCCTTGGCAGATCTTACAAGCCCTCATGATGTGAGACGAGCTCAAACAGCAAATACACATGGTGTAAGCATCTTTCTTGTAGATTTTGTAACCGCAGGTACAAAGCCTAAACAAATGTTCTTTTGACGGTGGCATACAGGGCCAATGTCCCTAGAAAAGGTTTTTAACTTAGAAAATAAAGAATGAAGTAACAATGTTATTTCTCTTTTGGCAAAACAAGTGGTTGAATATGAAAACAAGCATTTGTCAATGCCGAATGTTGCTTGCTTGTATGTGCTGTGTAGGTATTTGGAAGTCAGTGGAGTGCAAATATTGAAAATTTGCGAACTTACGAGTGTGCATAGGAACAGTGCAACGCACGCTCGTGAAACAGTCATTTTTAGGAAGTTTGTGACCAAATTTTCAACATAGCTATTTTAAGACCTCTGCTCATGAACAGTGTCACTGTGATTTTTTTAATGTGTCCCACACATTGATTTTGCACACCGACAGCGTCACTGTGCGCTAGATAGGCGGAAACTCGTTGTGGGCGAGATGTGAAAAATGACAGCCATACTGCTCATAAGGAGGTGTGGTAAAATGGCAATGTTGGAAATCTGGAGTGAAAATATATAGGTTACTCACCTGTAACAGGAGTTCTAGGAATGGTATATGCTGTTCATCCACACTTATTGGCAAGTATCCTTGCCGCTTTAAATCTTGCCGGAAGGTCTTCAAGCTGGCTCCTCCCACCCACCCAGGTGGTAAAACTCTCGGCTCCGCCCCATGACGCTGGATCTGGCCCGCTGGAAACTCAGGTTGTGCATCGAAGCCGGGGAGGTTGGGTGGGTTGTGTGGATGAACAACATATACCATTCCTACAACTCCTGTTACAGGTGAGTAACCTGTATTTCTAGGGACATGGATATGTTGTTCATCCACACTTATTGGCAGACTTCTAGCAGTTCTCCGGGAGGAGGGAGGCAAGGCGCACACCCCCTACTTAGGGAAATAGAGACTGGATAACCGAGGCCCCAAAACCAGCATCCCGGCGTGACTCAAGGTCGATGTGGTAGTGGGTGATGAAGGTGTGTGCTGACTTCCAGGTAGCAGCCATGCAGATTTCCTGGATAGGGACGTCCCTGGAAGCAGCCACTGATGCAGCAGTATGGTGGGTAGAATGAGCTCTTATCCCTCTGGGAGGCTCCATGCCCACCAACTTATAGCAGAGATCTATGCAGGAGGTGACCCACCTGCTTACCGTCCGCTTGGCTACAGGTCTGCCAGGTGTGGCTTCAGCGTAGGTGACAAACAGCTGGCGAACCTCTGCCCGGAATTTCAGCTGTGCGCTCCTTATAGTAAGCGAGCGCCCTTCTTGGGTCCAGAGTATGGAGCCTATATTCGGCCTCCGAGGTGTGACTGGGGTAGAACACCGGCAGAGTCAACACCTGGTTAAGGCGAAACTCCGACACCACCTTCGGAAGGAATTTCGGTTGGGGGTGCAGGACAACCTTGTCCCTGTGGAAGACCAGGTAGGGAGACTCGATGGAAAGCACCTGGAGCTCTCCCATCCTTCTGGCTGACGTGACAGGTGAGAGAGATCACACCTGTGCATTGGTTCGAATGGCTTGCCCATGAGCTTTGCCAGTACCAGCAGTAGATCCCACGGAGGAGGAGGTTCTCGCACCGGAGGGGAAATGTGATCAAGGCCTTTGAAAAAGCACCAGACCACCTTCTCCTGCACCACTGACTGCTCCCTGACCCGGGCCCCGTAAGCAGAGATGGCTGCCAGGTGCATCTTAAGAGTCGTCGACCTAAGCCCTTGCTGAGAAAGGGACCACAGGTAGTCCAATATGCTCGCCAGGGAACAGGAGAAAGGGTCAAGGCCCTTACCCTGACACCAAATGGAAAATCTCTTCCATTTGAAGGCGTAGCATTTCCTGGTCGACTCCTTACGGGACACCTCAACTACATTGAGGACCTCGTCGGAAAGACCCAAGGCCTGGAACTCTAGCCGCTCAGGAACCAGGCCATCAGGTGCAGGGATTGAAGGTCCGGATGGAACACCTTCCCCTGATTGACTGAGAGCAAGTCTGGGTGAGCTGGAAGCTGCCTCGGGAGCCTGGAGCTGAGGCTGAGGAGATCTGGGTACCAGAACTGGTGGGGCAAGTCTGGGGCTATCAGAATCACCTGCGTCTTGTCCCTCCTTGCTTTGAGAAGCACCTTGTGTATCAAGGGAAATGGGGGAAAGGCGTAGAAGAGGCCCGGGGTCCACTGCCTCGAGAAGGCATCCCCCTGCAGTGAGCCCTGCTGAGGAGGGCGGGCATGAAACAGCCTCAGCTTCACGTTCACCTGGAGGCAAACAGGTCCACCTGAGGTGTGCCCCAATGGGAGAACAGATCTTGTACTACCTCCGGCAGGAGAGACCACTCGTGGGACGCAGCCCCTACCCGGCTTAGGGCATTGGCCAGGGTGTTGGAGGCTCCTGCCACGTGTATGGCTAAGAGATCCGCCTCCAGGCTGCGCACGAGTGACCAAATGCGGAGAGCTTCCTTGCATAGAAGCATGAAGCACATCCCGCCCTGGCGGTTTAGATAGTACATGGTCGTGGTATTGTCCGTCTGGACTCGGACCACTTGACCCCGGAGAAATGAAGCAAAGGCGGTGAGAGCCAGGCGGACCGCTCGGAGCTCCAGCAGGTTGATGTGACATCGGGATTCCTGCGGGGACCAGAGGCCGTGCGCTCAGTGTTCCCCCAGATGGGCGCCCCAACCCATCAGAGAAGCATCGGTCGATAGAGAGACCGTCGGCTCAGGGCGGACAAACGGGATGCCCTCCTGCAGATGAACTGGAACGGTCCACCACTGGAGAGCGCTCCACATCCCCTGGGTCACAGTCACTAGCTGGTCCAATGGGTGGCAGTGTTGAGACCACTGGCTGGCCAGCCCCCATTGAAGGGGGCGCATGTTCCAGCGGGCCCAGCGGACCATGCTGGTACAGGCCGCCATGAGACCCAAGAGGCGCAGGAAGTCCCGGGAAGGGCACAATTGCCCAACCAGAAATGATTGGGCAAAGGAGGAAAGAACCTCATCCCTGTCCGCCAGGAGCCGTGCTCTGGCTCGAAGAGAGTCGAGCTCTGCCCCGATGAAAAGAATCACCTGCTTCGGCTCGAGTTCCGACTTGGCCTCGTTGATGAGAAGGCCGATTTGAGAGCAAACCTGGAGGGCCAGATCTCTGGACCGCTCCACCTCCTGCCTGGAGGGGGCAGCTATCAGTCAGTCGTCCAGGTAAGGGTACACCCGGACCCCTCGGCGCCGCAGGAATGCTGTCACCACTGCCATGCATTTGGTGAAGACCCTGGGGGCTGGAGACAAGCCGAAGGGCATGGCTCGGAACTCGAAAAGGGATCCCTCCACTCGAAAGTGAACAAATCTCTGATGTGACAGATGGATAGGGATGTGAAAGAACGCGTCCTGCAGGTCCAGAGAGCAGGACCACATGCCGCGTTCCAAGGATGGTACTATCTGAGACAGAGTGACCATCCTGAAGGTCCGAGACCTTAGGAACTTGTTTAGGTCGTGCAGGTCGAGAATGGGGCGCCAGCCCCCCGTCCGTTTCGGAACCAGGAAGTACCTGGACACAAACCCCGGGTCTGAGGGAGGGTCTGCTACCTCTCTGATCATCTTTTTCTCGAGGAGGAAAGCGATGTCAGCTCGGCGAGCCGACAGTGAGGCTGCAGACCCCGAGGCCCCACCGAGGTGCGACGGCTCTGAAGGGCGGGGCCTGCTCGAACTCCAGAGGCAGGCCCTTCCACCACTCCAGCACCCACCGGTCTGTGCAATAACGGACCAGGCGGAAAGAAAGTGGCGAGGCCGCCCTCTACGGGGAACCTGGGGTGAGGTGATCGGTTAGACACCCTCAACCCGTCACTGGGCAGGCTTGGAGGAGGGACCGGCCGAGGGACCACCATGGCCTTTACCTCCCTGCTTCCTGGAGGAGGAAGCCAAGGGCTTGGGTTTGGGATGCCAAGCTCGTGCCTGCTGGCCCTGACGTTGCTGGGCCAGATGTGCCGCGGGTGCAGAGGGACGAAAAGGCTTAGGCTGTGGTCTGCGGCCTTTGTCCTTCTGTGTGGATGAGACAGAGTCCAAGGTAGCATTGGACTTCTCGATCCTCTGCAGGTGACCTTCCACCCCAGGGCCGAAGAGGTCGGTCCCCAGGAAGGGGACATCCGCCAACTTGTGCTGGGTATCCGAAGTGAAGGTGGATATCCTCAGCCATGCCCGACGGCGCATAGCCACTGCGGCCACTACTGACCTGGCACGTGAGTCTCCAATGTCCAGAGCAGTCTGAAGCTGCTGTTTGGCCACTGCCCTGCCCTGGTCCCGCACCTGCCTAACCGTGGTCTGCAGGTCCACCGGAAGATGAGGAACTACCTTGTCCAGGGAGCCCAACAGGGCATGAGAGAAATGTGCCATGAGCACCGCCAAACTGGCCTGACGAAGGCCGAAGGAGGACGCAGTGTAGACTTTGCGCCCAGCATAGTCCAATTTCTTGGACTCCTTGTCGGGAGGCTTGTCCACGTCCCTAGCGTTACTGGCGTGCCGGAAAACGCCGCCGGTAATTGCCACCTCGGCTGAGGGGTGTCTGAAAAACGGACAAGGAACAGGGACCGAGATACTTCCTGGGCCATCCTGGCCGAGGGCGAGGACAGGAGGCAGGCGCTGCCAGAGCTCCAAGGCCGGGCCCACTATGGCCTCGGCCACCGGAAAGGCCTCTGCAGGGAAATCCCCTCAGTCCAGTATCTCCGTGAGGGGATACCTGGCCCGCTTAGACACAGGTTCGAGCTTCATCCCGGTGGACTCCGAGATGAGCTGAAGCAATCCCAGATAGGACGAAGGGCTATCGTCCACTGACTGACCTCCAGAGGACTCCAAGTCTACTCGCTTGGAGAAAAGTAAGGAATCGCGTCGGACTCGGAAGAGTCCGCAAAGAGCTGCCTCGGGCCTGAGCCACCCTCCACTTGCCGAGGTCGATCGGGAGTGAGGGTAACAGACAGCCTATGGGGCAGGCCCTGAGCCGACCGAGAATTCTTGGTCGGAGCCCCAAATAACGGCTGTGGAGGTGGAGGTTCCAACGGAATTGGTGGAGCAGCTGGTTTTGGCCGAACAACCGGCCTGGGAACAGGCTCCTCGGGTAAGTTGAGGGCTTGTTTTGGCCGCTCCGGTGACAGCCACTTAATGGCCGGGGAAGGCGATGGCGTCGGCTTGTTCCCAGTCAGAAGGAGCTGTTGCCACATGAGGTCCTCGTATGAATCGGCGTAACTTCGTGAAGCCTCCCAAATCGGGGAGGAGGACAGCAGGCCAGCGCCGCTTACATGATGCGAGACCGCCTATGACGGCGGGATTGGCTGGACCGCGAAGAAGTCAGAGACCGAGAACCTCGGCTTTTCCGAGGACGGTGCGGGAAGGGGATGGGTGGAACCGGCTCTCCCCTCGGCTCGGAGGGTTCACCCGAGGGCTCCGGAACCGGAGGCACTGGCAAGCCCACGGGATCCTCAACTCCCACCGGGGGAACCGGGGAGAGAGGATTCTCGGCTTCACCTGGCGACAACCCGTCCAATGGGTCGAGAAATATCTCGACGGCGTCGACGGGAGTCTCGGTCAACTGACTGACGGGGACACCGTGAGACCAGTGGCCGAAGCCGAACGATCGACCGAAGTCGATGGCCGACAACTCGGGGAGAGGGACATTTCCCACTCCCAAGAGCGTCGATGGAGGGACTTACCCTTGTCTTTCTTTTTGGACCGAGAAGAAGGTCCTACAGACGTTGGTCCCTCTCCCTTAGTGGAGAGGGACAGACAAAGCTCCTTAAAGGAAGCTGTATAAGAGGAACCCAGGGAGAGCGGTATAAATGCCACGGCCGGGGAAGATGCGGCCCGCGCCGCCTCCTCTTCGAGGGCGATCATCTGCTCTAGCTGATCTGCCGAGCCCGCCGCCCGGGCCTCTTTTGACTTCACCGGAGGAAAACGTTTCTCGGGACGCCCCAGTTGTAAACGGGCAGCACGGTCTTCGAGGACGTAGGCTGAGAAGGAAGAGCACAGGTCGCAAGCCTGCAGGTCGTGCTTATGGCCTAAGCAGTAGACACACGTGGAGTGCGGATCCGTCCGAGACATCTTCTGCCCGCAAGGGCATCTCAGAAAAACAGGAGTCGATTTGTCCATCGCAGCCACGAGGGATAGGAGACCAAAGTCTAGAAATGCAAAAACTTTTAAATTGGCAAAACCAAAGAATTAGGAACCAGTCTTATACGCAGAGCGTTAAGGAAGGAACCTGAGCTTCCAAGCGGTAAGGAATATCTGACGTCATGGGGCGGAGCCGAGAGTTTTACCACCCGGGTGGGTGAGAGGAGACAGCTTGAAGACCTTCCGGCAAGATTTAAAGCGGCAAGGATACCTGCCAATAAGTGTGGATGAACATATCCATGTCCCTAGAAATTGAAAATTCGCAAACTTACGAGCATGCGTAGGAACTGCGCAACGCGCACTCGTAAAACAGTTACTTTTAGGAATTTTTCCACCAAATTTTCCACATAGGCTTTTTGAGAGCCCACCTTATGAACACTGGCAGTGTCGTTTGGTTAATCGGTGCCAAAAGGTGATTTCGCGCAGTAACTGTGAAATCACCCTTAGGGCCCGATTAATGCCAAGACAGTGAGAGCATCCATGAGAAGGGGTCCCAAAAACCCCATGTTGAAAATTTGGTGCAAAACTTCCAAAAAATGCCTGAGATATGCAGCAAAGTTGAAAACCCCCTATTTATTACATTATATAGCTTACCGGCATTTCCTCAGTTCGCGGTCAGCTTTGAAGAGTGCAGACGTGTTCCCGGTCCACCGAAGATCATCGCACCGGAGTCAAGTATGGGATGAGGGGGGTTGTGGGGAGGCAGGATGCGCAGTGGGTGGCGTGGTGGTGGCAGAAACAGCGTGGGACCGTTTTGTGTTTCAGGTTTTCTTTTTTAAGAAAAAAAAAAGGACAACGACATGGGACGTTGCCACACTGGGTGGGCCTCAGTGGCAGAAGGATGGCTGTTTGGGGGCCTGAGCCGACGGGTTCAGCGATAGCATCTGTTACCCCCTGAGGTGGGCTCCCAGCGTGGCACCCTATACTCTGGAGGCGGGGGGAACAGTGGAGCCGACGGGGGATTGGGCACCCCCGTCGGCTACACAATGTGTAGCCACGCTGGGGTGGGCACCCAGCATGGCAAAGTGTGTGCGTTGGGGGGTGAGCACACAGTATGTGTGCACGTGTGTATGGGAGGAGCGCGTATGAGCAGGCGATAGCTTATCGCTGCTCACTGAAGCATAGCTCCCCCTTTCAACTGTACGACACTGCATTTTGGACTGCTGTCTTAGACAGCTCCGGCAGGCATTAGAGAACTGCAGCCACACCTGCAAACACACTGACTGAATTGGAAGAAGGCTGCCACACCTCCAAAAACTCGAATGATGGCACTATGTTTCTTGCACATGCGTGCAAGCAACATAAAAAAACAACTAAAGTCTCCCAGTGGTCCAGACACAGACAGCCTACAGTTCTAAAGGTGTGGCCCACTGGATGTGATATCCTTGATGAAGATCACATGTGTCATGTGGATCTGTGGCAGACATCTGACTACACTAAATGTGCTGCTTAAACCCCAGCTTGTACTGTTCCATCTTCCAGCACTGATGGAGCAGTAATTGAAGGAAGACTGCACAGACTGGGTAGAAATTTGACAGAAAAATCAGGAACATTCACCAAAGTTTTGCATTTGAAAACTGAGAATCCTCACACGTTGTAGGAACTGCAAAGGAGCGGGAAATGTTCTTTCCAGCAGAAAAAAAATATCAGATGGGGCAGAGCCAGAGGACATCATAGGTGCTAGGAGTAGCCAGACATCCTGTGAATTGAACTATGCCCAGCAACAGCCTAAGTGTGGATAATGAAATGAATCCCAGTTGGTACAATAAGTCTTTCCAAAATGTCATCATTTCAGCCTTCCAGTGGCAGACAGTGCTTTGCGGCATGCTAACAAGCCACTTGTCTGTCTTGCCTGTACGCTAATAGTACGGGCACCTTAAAGCACTTTATAAAGTTGATTTATCAGCAAATCATTAATGTTAGCAATTGAACATACAATAACTCTGCCAGCTCTTTACAGACCTGGTGGGGACCATTTCTTTACGATGGATGAACTGGATTTAGTTACAAGAGGACACAGCTATACAAGCCAACCTCTCACAGTAAGTGTGTGTGTTGTGTTAGTGCAGCTGACGGATCAGAAAGCATCACTGGATAGCAAGAAAATACAGGTTACTCACCTGTAACAGGAGTTCCAGGAATGGTGTATATTGTTCATCCACACTAACTGACAGGTTCCTTGCCGCTTTAAATCTTGCCGGAAGGTCTTCAAGCTGGCTCCTCCGACCCACCCAGGTGGTAAAACTCTCGGCTCCGCCCCATGACGCCAGATCTAGCCCGCTGGAAGCCAGGTTGTGCGTCGAAGCCGGGGAGGTCGGGTGGGTCATGTGGATGAACAACATATACCATTCCTAGAACTCCTGTTACAGGTGAGTAACCTGTATTTCTAGGGACATGGATATGTTGTTCAATCAACACTTATTGGCAGACTCCTAGCAGTTCTCCGGGAGGAAGGAGGCAAGGCGCACCCCCCCCTACTTAGGGAATAAGGACTGGAGAACCGAGGCCCCAAAACCAGCATCCTGGCATGACTCAAGGTTGATGTGGTAGTGGGTAATGAAGGTATGTGCCGACCTCCAGGTAGCAGCCCTGCAGATATCCTGGATAGGGACATCCCTAGAAGCAGCTACTGATGCAGCGGTATGGTGGGTAGAATGAGCTCTTATCCCTCTCGGAGGTTCCATGCCAGCCAACCTACAGCAGAGATCTATGCAGGAGGTGACCCACCTGCTTATCGTCCGCTTGGCTGCAGGTCTGCCAGGTGCGGCTTCAGCGTAGGTGACAAACAGCTGGCGAACCTCTCCCCGAATTTCAGCCGTCCGCTCCTTATAATAAGCGAGCGCTCTTCTAGGGTCCAAAGTTTGGAGCCTATATTCGGCCTCTGAGGTGTGATTGGGGGAAGAACACTGGCAGAGTCAACACCTGGTTAAGGTGAGACTCCGACATCACCTTTGGAAGGAACTTTAGGTGGGGGCGCAGGACAACCTTGTCCCTGTGGAAGACCAGATAAGGAGACTCGATGGAAAGCACCTGGAGCTCTCCCATCCTTCTGACTGACGTGATAGCCACCAAGAAGGCGGTCTTCGACGACAGGTGGGAGATATCGCACCTGTGCACTGGTTCGAATGGCTCGCCCATGAGCTTGGCCAATACCAGCAGTAGATCCCACGGAGGTGCAGGTTCTCACACCGGAGGGGAAATGTGATCAAGGCCTTTGAAAAAGCGCCAGACCACCTTCTCCTGCGCCACCGACTGCTTCCCGGCCCAAGTCCGGTAAGCAGAGATGGCTGCCAGGTGCACCTTAAGGGTCGTCGATCGAAGCCCTTGCTGAGAAAGGGACCACAGGTAGTCCAGAATGCTTGCCAAGGGGCAGGCGGAAGGGTCCAAGCCCTTCCCCTGACACCAAATGGAGAATCTCTTCCATTTGAAGGCATAGCATTTCCTGGTCGACTCCTAACGGGACGCCTCAATGACGTTGGGGACCTCGTCAGAAAGACGCAAGGCCTGACTCTAGCCACTCAGGAACCACGCCGTCAGGTGCAGGGATTGAGGTCTGGATGGAATACCTTCCCCTGGTTGACTGAGATCGGGTCCGGGCGGGCTAGAAGCCGCCTCGAGAGCCTGGAGCTGAGACTGAGGAGATCTGGATACCAGAACTGTCGGGGCCAGTCTGGGGCTACCAGAATCACCTGCACCTTGTCCCTCCTCGCCTTGAGAAGCACCTTGTGGATCAAGGGAAATGGGGGAAAGGCGTAGAAGAGGCCCGGGGTCCACGGCCTCGAGAAGGCATCCCCCTGCAGCGAGCCCTGCTGAGGGGGGCGGGCATGAAACAGTCTCAGCTTCGCATTCTCCCTGGAGGCAAACAGGTCCACCAGAGGTATGCCCCAGTGGGAGAACAGATCTTATACTACCTCCGGCAGGAGAGACCACTCGTGAGATGCAGCCCCTATCCGGCTTAGGGTATCGGCCAGGGTGTTGGAGGCTCCTGCCACGTGAATGGCTAGGAGATCCACCTCCAGGCTGCACACGAGGGACCATATGCGGAGAGCTTCCTTGCATAACAGCACGGAGCGTGTCCCGCCCTGGTGGTTTAGGTAGTACATGGTCGTGGTATTGTCCATCTGGACCTGAACCACTTGACCCCGTAGAAACGGAGCGAAGGCAGTGAGAGCTAGGCGGACTGCTCGGAGCTCCAGCAGGATGATATGGCATTGGGACTCGTGAGGGGACAGAGGCTGTGCGCTCTGTGCTCCCCCAGATGGGCACCCCAACCCATCAGAGATGCATCGGTCAATAGAGAGACCGTCGGCTCGGGGCGGACGAACGGGATGCCCTCCTGTAGATGTGCCGGAACACTCCACTACTGGAGAGTGTTCCGCATCTCCTGGGTCACTGTCATGGGCTGGTCCAACGGATCGCAGCGTTGTGACCACTGGCTGGCCAGCCCCCATTGAGGGGGACGCATGTACCAACGGGAACAATGGACCACACTGGTGCAGGCCACCATGAGGCCCAGGAGGCGCAGGAAGTCCCGGGCAGGGCACGATTGCCCAACCAGAAATGATTGGGCAAAGGAGAAAAGAACCTCGGCCCTGTCCGCCGGGAGCTCTGGCTCGAAGAGAGTCGAGCTCTGCCACGATGAAGAGTACCACCTGCTTCGGCACGAGTTCCGACTTGGCCTTGTTGATGAGGAGGCCAATCTGAGAGCAAACCTGGAGGGCCAGATCTCTGGACCGCTCAACCTCCGCTCTGGAGTGGCCTGCAATCAGCCAGTCATCCAGGTAGGGGTACACCTGGACCCTTCGGCGCCGCAGGAATGCTGTCACCACTGCCATGCATTTGGTGAAGACCCTGGGAGCTAGGGAGAGGCCGAAGGGCATGGCTCGGAACTCGTAAAGGGATCCCTCTGCCCTGAAGCGGAGGAATCTCTGATGAGACGGACGGATCGGGACGTGAAAGAATATGTCCTGGAGGTCCAGGGAACAGAACCACATGCCTCGTTCCAAGGATGGGATTATCTGAGCCAGAGTGACCATCCTTAAGGTCCGAGACCTTAGGAACCTGTTCAGGTCGTGCAGGTTGAGGATGGGGCGCCATCCCCCCCCGTCCGTTTTGGGACCAGGAAATACCTGGACACAAACCCAGAGTCTGGAGGAGGATCCGCCACCTTCCTGATCACCTCTTTGTTGAGGAGCAGGGCAATATCGGCTCGGCAGGCCGACAGCGAGGCTGCGGACCCCGTGGCCCCCCGAGGGGCGATGGCTCAAAAGGGTGGGGTCTGCTCGAACTCCAGAGGCAGGCCTTTTCCTACCACCTCCAACACCCAGTGGTCCGTCGTGATAGTGGACCAGGCGGAAGGAAATGGCGGAGCCGTCCCCCCACAGGGGGAACCCAGGGGGGAGTGATGAGGCTGGGGGCGGCACCCCTCAACCTGTCACTGGGCAGGCTTGGAGGAGAAACCGGCAAGGGACCTCCTGGGCCTTTACCTCCTTGCTTCCTGTTGGAGGAAGCCGCGGGCTTGGGTTTGGGATGCCAAGCGCGAGCCTGCTGGCCCTGTTGCTGGTGCTGTTGGGCCGGTCGTGCTGCAGGGGCAGAAGGACGAAAGGACTTATGCTGTTGTTGACTGTGGCCTTTGTCCCTCTGGGCGGAGGTGACCAAGTCCAGAGTGGTATTGGACTTTTTGATCCACTGGAGGAGTGTCCCTCCACTCCAGGGCCGAAGAGGTCAGTCCCCAAGAAGGGGACGTCTGCCAACTTATGCTGGGTATCCGCCGTGAAGGTGGATATCCTCAGCCACGCCCTGCGGCGCACAGCCACCGCGGCCGCTACTGACCTAGCAAAGGAATCACCTATGTCCAGAGCAGTCTGAAGCTGCTGCTTAGCCACCGCCCTACCCTGATCCCGCACCTGACGGACCGTGGTCTGCAGGTCGGTCAGGAGATGAGGGACGACCTCATCCAGGGAGCCCATGAGGGCGTGGGAGAAGTGTGCGATCAGCACGGCTGAGCTGGCCTGGCGGGGGCCGAGGGAGGACACAGTGTACACCTTGCGCCCGGCAAAGTCCAGCTTTTTGGACTCTTTGTCGGGGCTTATCCACGCCCCTGAGCATTTGTGAACGCTGGAAGACGCTGTTGAGTGACTAACCTCGGCAGAGGGTGTTCCGAAATCAAGCAAAGAGCCGGTAGGGGACCGTGATACTTCCTGGCCACCCTGGCCGAAAAGCGAGGAACATGAAGCAGGCCGCTGCTAAGCTCCAAGGCTGGGCCGACAATGGCCTCAGCCACCGGAAAGGCCTCCGTGGGTGAATCCCCTTGGTCCAGAATCTCCGTCAGGGGATACTTGGCCTGTTTGGACATGGGCTCGAGCTGCATCCCGATGGACTCCGAGATGAGTCGAAGCAGACCCAAGAAGGACAATGGGCTATCGTCCAAAGACTGGCCCCCGGAGGACTCCAGGTCGAAGAGTCTGCGAAGAGCTGCCTCAGCCCTGAGCCACCCTCCACCTGCCGAGGGCGGTCAGGAGTGAGGTTGACCGACAACCTGTGGGGCAGGCCGTGACCCAACCGAGAATCCTTGGTCGGTGCCCCAAACTTTGGTACTGGAGGCGGAGGTTCCACCACAATCGGTGGAGCAGCTGGCTTCAGCCGAACAACCAGCCCAGGAACGGGCATCTCGACTGGGGCGAGCGGTTGCTCTGGTCGTTCGGGCGACAGCCACTTGATGGCCGGGGGCTGAATCAGAGTCGATTTAGTCCCGGACAACAGTAACTGCTGCCACATAAGCTCCTCGTAACCTCGACGCAATTTACGTCGAAGCCTCTCCTCATCCGAGGAAGAGGACGAGGAGGAACGGTGTCGCCGCTTACTTCGGTACCGAGACCGCCGATGTCGGAGGGAACGGCTTGACCGAGATGAAGTCCGAGACCCTCGAGGTGACCGAGGCCGGGTCTGGGAAGGGCCGGGGGACACCCACTCTTCTCTCGGCTCGGGTACTTTATCTGGGGACTGCCGCCCCAAAGGCGCAGGCAGATCCTCGGTCTCCACCGGGGGAACTGGTGAAGGTGGGTTGTCGGCTTCACCAGTCGACAGCCCGTCCGATGGGTCAAGGAAAATCTCGACTGCTCCGAAGGGAGTCTCGGCAGGCTGGCCTGATGGGGACACCGTGAAACCAGCGGCCAGAGCCACAACTTTGACCTAAGTCGATGGTCGGCTGTCCGGGGAAGGAGACCTCTCCCGCTCCCACGAATGCCGATGGTGGGACTTACCCTTCGACTCCTCCTTCTTGGGCCGAGAGAAATGTCCCGATGGCCCCTCTCCCTTCGTGGAAAGGGACTGACAAAGCTCCTTGAATGAAGCCGTGTACGAGGAACTCAGAGAGAGCGGGATAAATGCCGCAGCCGAGGAGGAGGAAGATGCGGCCTGGGCCACCTCCTCCTCGAGTGCGATCATATGCTTGAGCTGTTCAGCCGAGCCAGCTGCCGCAGACACCGCCCAATGAGCCTCTTTGGATTTTACCGGCAGGTAACGCTTCTCGGGGCACCTGAGCTTCAATCAAGCAGCACGATCCTCCAGGACGGTGGCCGAAGAAGAGCGGCACAACTCGCAGGCCTGCGGGTTGTGATCTAGGTCTAGGCAGTAGACACATGTGGAACGCGGATCCGTCCTGACATTTTCCACCGCAGGGCACCGACGAAGCTGAATCGGTTTGTCCATCGCAGCCGCGAGGGGATGATGAAAGACCCAAGTTTAGAAAACTTCAAAACTAGTTTGGATGAACCAAGAGTTAGGATCCAGTCTAAAATGCAGAGCGCTAAGGAGGGAACCTGAGCTTCCAAGCGGTAAGGAAGATCTGGCATCATGGGGCGGAGCCGAGAGTTTTACCACCCGGGTGGGTGGGAGGAACCAGCTTGAAGACCTTCCGGCAAGATTTAAAGTGGCAAGGAACCTGCCAATAAGTGTGGATTGAACAACATATCCATGTCCCTAGAATGTGTTTTTAAAGTACATCTGGTGCTTTATCATGTATTCACTTATCTCATGTGCACTGAATTAAGTATGAAATGAATGGGTGGGAGCAGTGATCCCACAGCAGTGCACTGCACTGCCAACTGGGAGACCCCAGTTTGCTTGAAGCCTTGGAATCTCACACTGGAGTGAGGCAGAAGCATGCAACCAGTCATTCATACACCACCTGCCAACCAACCAAGAAGCAAAACTGGCATTGCCTGGATAAGTAGCTGCTGCCTCCCCCACTCACTACAGTTTGCTTGTGATTGCTGGAATCCTACACAGGAGTGGGAAGGATGCATGCAACCAGTCAGTCCCAAAGCAACTGCTCACTGACTGATCAAGGAACAATATTGGTGTTGTAGCGGGGTTGGGATAATCAGGATAACAAATCATGCAGACCCACAAACTTAGTGCATAAAAAGTGCCGGAAAGACACTTATTTTATTTTTGTCAGGAAACGTTGACTTCAGGATTCACAGAAATCAGGAAAATAAAGTTAGTTCAGTCACTTTCAAAGTCTCAACAAAATAATGAACAGATAAGCTACACTCTGGATGAGCTACTGCTCTGCCCAGCAGTGCCACCAGGCTATCTCCTTACAAACGTATATACTTCAGAGGTCCACCACCTCTGGCAGTCAGCTCCAACTGACATCCTCTCCTTAACTCCCTAGCGGTAATCTTTTATACATTTCTGGGGAGTGACATCATAATCAGATGATCCTCCTCCTTTTTGAAAAATCAAAATAACATACTACAGGTTCCCTTTTTTACTTTACATTTTCATTTCTAAACATCAGGTATATAACTGTATAACAGTATTTGTACTAAATAATCCCATAACCTTACTTTGATGTCCTAAAACAAAGTTCATAGAGTTAATTAGTCTCAATAAGGCTAAACCCCACCCCTGATAGTGACATCACTCATTACAACTTCTATAAAAGCAGACAGACTGTGGGCTGCCAGCCCTACAGAACACCCATGCAGCTCAACAGGTAAGACAAACAAGAATATATTGCTCACTTTAAATTTACTTCTTTGCCAAAGGGCACACCATGCAATATTTAGGGACTCCCTGGTCTCATTTCCTACATGGGTTTTGTTAGTGCAACTTCTTTATTCATTTAGAAGCTAGCATACTTCCACACTTTAAATGAAACACTGAGTTTTAGTTTATTGAAATGCTCAATACAGAGAGCTCCTAACATCAAAGGTTATCTTAGTTTTTATTTTATTCAGGTTCTCTCCCTTCTCTGCAGCTATTAATTTGAAAAGTAAAACTCTTTTCTTTCAGCTCATTAGAGGCATGAACCGAGCTGCAAATGAAAGTCTTTTCTTAAGGTTTTCTATAATGGGGGGATTCAAAAACTGCAGAACTCCTGCCTGAACCAAACAATAGTTTCCTTCTACTAAAATAAAGTAGACAGATTGGTAATTCCTTCTTCTATAAACCAATGCTCCAAAAATGCAGCATAAGGTAATGAAATGAAAAGGGAAAAGGAACGCTAATAATTTTGATTGCTCATTATATTTCTGTATAACAGGCTATCTGCTCAACCAAATCTAACAGATAATGCTAGAAAAACTAAGGACATAACATGCTATTTTAAAAGGGTCCTGCAAAGCTGTAAAACAGACAACTCTTAAAACATACTGTGTCTGCCCCACTGGGCACTTAAGGTACTTCCACTTTAATGGAAGCAATACCCCTTTTATATATCCATGTGTGTATATACTGTATATGTTTCTACGTTTCACATAAATGCCTTCACTATTCAGCATCTGGTACTTTATACCTAAGCACGTTATCTCTTTTGGGGGGGGGGGGGCACTTGGAAGAATATTAGGGCCTGTACTCATCACAGGGAGCACCCTGTGACAGGTGTCAGCTGGAAAGTAGCTGCATCCTCCCGGAAAAGAAAAGTGCAGCCTTGGCAATTACATGATTGGGAGGGGAACTCTATTAAAAAGGGCTAAAACCACCAAGACGTAATAAAAAGAAGAAAAAAGTGCAAAGAAATGACGTCCAAATCCTGTAAATGTACAGTGTTTATCAAGGATGACTCGTGCTTTTTCTCGTTTTTACAGTATTTCTTCTGCTCTACCCAATCCAGTTCCCAGATTAGAGAACTAACACACAGGCAGATCCACTGACATACTGAGCCAAATGCTATGCTGAAATTCCACTTGGAATACGATGCTTTACAGCTTGTCATATTTGTTCTAACCTCAAAACCGCACTTGTTCTGTAGTGCCCTTTTCATTTACGAAATAGCAGCAGCTGTTGAGTGCAGGAAAGTGTTTTGGTTTGTAAATTTCTTCAACAAGGAAAACATTTAGGGCTTCGACCACAAGATCCCAGCAACCACTCGTGTGCTGGTGCCAAACAGAGGCAGCTGTATCTAAAGATTACAGTACATGCTTAAGAACTAGGAAACCCAGATTCAAATCTCACTAGGGCGGTTTTCAGCAAGTGATTTAACCACAGTGTTGCTCCAATCACCCAGCTGTTAAATTAGGCAGACACGGGACCCCACTGAAAATTACATGCTGTGTCTCGGCTAGGCTATGCTGGGTGCACGAATTATACAAAAGAAAAAAACTTGGGTGCGTGAATGATAAAAACAAACGTATCATCCACAGTCAAGCAACAGATGGAAGGTTCCATCTGCTGCTGAAACAACTCTAACTGGGCTGGCCCACTACAGCTACCCTCATTTTGCTGGCATTCAGGAATGAGACTGAGGTGTCGGGACTGGCTGGGGGAGGAGAACTGAGTGTCCCAAGGGCAGCTCTTCTCATATGGGGAGGAAGGGAGGCATCATGCGCCATACCATACCTGCCACCTGGCTTAAGCTGGTGGGTCAGCATTTGAAGCTTCTCATGCAGGGAGGAAAGATGATATCTGATGTCAGCGTGACCACG
Organism: Neoceratodus forsteri; assembly: GCA_016271365.2. NCBI lineage: Eukaryota > Metazoa > Chordata > Ceratodontiformes > Ceratodontidae > Neoceratodus > Neoceratodus forsteri. The sequence goes on along the minus strand of CM057450.1, from coordinate 647,561,592 downwards.
CATCCGCTTCTCTGCATGCACCAGGAGGTCTCTCAGCAACATTCCAGGGGCGGAAGCGGGCAAAAACAGGTGACAAAACACACCCTGGCTGGCAGGATCAATCAATCAAACTTTATTCTTAAAGCGCCTTTCCAGAGCCAAGGCGCTGTACAGCATTACGACATATAAAAATCCAATAAAACACAGAGAATCCATACAGCTAAAACCAAAATAAACAGATCATCTAAAATATTCATTTTAAGTAGGTGCAGTGCCACAGATGGGTCTTCAAGCCCATCATCAAGGACGATGCTGGAAGCCCCCCAGGAACAAAAGAAAATCAAGCAGTCACTAAACCTGAATCACTACAGACACACACTGGTCAGTGCAGCTTCAAAAATGTAATCTTTTACAACTCAGCAAACACATTAAAGGAACAGGACGCGAAACCCAGGACCTACCCAATGTCTTGCACCTACTGCCAGGCACTTTGCCATGGTTACCTCATAGGCCCTTCATTACTGATCGCTGGCACTCACCCCACAATATGGGTCCTGACCAGCTGGCGGCTTACATGATGAGGTGGGGCAGCAGAAGGGGAAACTGGCCACAATTCAGAGGAGGCAGTGTGAGGTAAAGTTTTAAAGCAAACACACAACTACAGAAACAAAACAAAACTGACCCTGCGAGTAACAGAACTTGGATTTCCATTCCAGGATACGAAAGTCTAAATGTGCAGCCCTAGAAGTGCCATTTTACTTCCATATACAAGAGTAATCCCAGCTGTATAAACAGCTCGGAGGAGGACCCCACTGCAGATCAGATGCATCACAGAACTAGTGACAAAAGGTCAGAATTACACATGCCAAATCAGACCCATGGTTGTTACAAATGTGGCTGAGATTGCTAGCTCGGTGGCATGCTTTATGTTCCCATGCAGGAGACCCAGTTCTCAGAGCGACCAGATTCAGTCCTAAGCCGGAGAAACATCAGGTGTGCTACAAAAGCAGCAGATTCATGCTCTGACAGTGGGGGTGGGGGTGTGTGTTGGATGGCTGTTTCAGCGCCTGCTGTGCATAGTAGGGCAGCCTAGACATCATGGCTTATTGAGTGAAACTGGACAAAAGTAGGTGCCAGGCTCATCTAGATTTTCCCCCATACAATGTGGGATGTCAGACCTTTGCAAAAGATGTTTTCAGTCAGTTGTATAGGTCCATTTAAAATGCATTAAAATTGCTCTGGTCCACTAAATCTTGTGGGAGTGAATTCTACAGTTTAGGTACTCTTACACTAAAGTAATTGGCTCTTTTATTTGTTTTTACACAATTAACTGCGAGTTGTCTGCTGTGCAACCTCGCAGCAGTGCATTTTTTTGAATATTCAAGTCTGCATTTGTTTGTAAGATCTGGTGACTTTAGCACTTTATTAATAAATAGAACATCATCTCGTTGTCTTCTATTATACAAAGAATAAAGGCCAGTTTCACGTAGTCTTATTTGGTAGTCTTTGGTTAATAATCTAGGTATCATTTTAGTAATACACTTTTGAATTTGTTCGATATGATACATGTCCCCTTTAAGGTACGGATTCCAGAAAGGAGACCCATAATCGGCAAGTCGTCCAATATAAGCTTTATATGGTGGGATCAGACAATGTTCTGATTTGCTGACAAACGTTCTATTTGATCTGTTTTATAATGCTGTTAGTTACCCTAGCTATTTTAGTACAGTGGTCTGTTGCTGATAATCTATTGTTAATTGTTATGCCCAAGTCACGTTCACAAACCAATGATTTGAGAAGTGTGCTGTTTAGATGGTAGTCATGATTAGGATTTTTCTTCCCAGGATCTAATACTGTACATTTGTTAACATTAAATAACATACTATTTGTTAATGCCCATTGTTTGATATTGTTCATTAACTCGGGTAGAAATATATGACAATACAATGGTGACCCTCTAGTCACAGGTCAGGACAGCAGATGTAGTAGTACAACTGCATCAGGCAGGAATGTTCGAGTTAGACAATCCACAAATAACCAGTTCCAGCTATTATATGGCTGTTGCTTTCAAGAGTACCCTGTTTACTATACCATGGAACTCAATGTGTCATCCTCGGCAATTAATAGTACAAGAATGACAGAATAATAATTAGTAGCACTAGAGCGACAGAATAAAGCAATGGTATATCCTGCCTGCATCCATACAGTGCAATTTCCCAAATCCAGTTAAACTGTACCTTGACGTGAATGTTTCCAGAAGCAATTGGCTCTTCCAACTCATCTTTCACACACTGTAGCAACCTATAGGATACCTAAGCCATTGAGTTGCTGGTCTCAGAAATCACAAATAGAATCTCAGCACCGTAGTACAGAGCATTACAAAATGACTGGACTATCTGATTACATACTCCATGCCTATTCTACAGCATTTGGTCATGACTGAATCTTGTAAAATAAACTTTTTTTTCTTAAAGCAGCAGTGCATGATAGCTGTAAACATTTTAACCCATACTTTTTTATTCTATTTTAGACTGTTCCTATCTCTCAACTAGTGCGACATCCTTTTTCCCCACTTTGACTTTGCTTTAGCACTTTTTTGCGCTTTTGAAATAAAAAGAGCACTCCTTTTACTACGGCTCAAATCAGGTTTTCATCAGCATTCTTCAGCTGTTTTGGTACACTTGCTGTCCTGTAAGGTCAGGAAGCATTGTCCACTGCATGCTAGTTCATTATTGTCACAAGACAAGGGATTCTGAACAGTGGGTGTTCAGAAACAGAAGAGAATACTAATGAAAACCTGGTCTGAGCCGTGTTAAAAGCAGTGTTTCTTTTATTATTTCAACTGTAATAAAAAGCGGTAGAGCCGATTGTGTGTGTGTGTTTGGGGGGGGGGGGGTGGAGTGTTCCACAAGTCAAGAGATGGGTGGCAGTCTAAAATAAAAAAGTATAGGCGAAATTAAATTTTCATCACTATCACGTACTGCTGCTTTGAACACAGCACTCTCAAATGACCATAAGATAGCCACAATGTCTGGCATCAGGGACAGTGCTAACATGCACCAAAGGTTGCATCCTTTTCAAAACTGACCCCCCCCCTTTCCTTTGCCAGTGGGTCCAAACTGATGCACCTACTCTGTAACAATGTCTAAAGGAAGGGAACATGAACTGTTCAAAATCTGCCACTGAACATGTTTTGACCCAGTAGGTTCCTCTTTAGACCCACATTTTTTATACCAGTGGGTCCAATTTGATCCATGCTTTAAACTCCCCAGTGCTGTCACTGTTTGGCATAGAGAAACTATCAGTAGTTTACTGCCTTTTTTCTGCAAACTAACAAGATTTAGTTTGTGCTAACAAGGCTGCTCTTATGATGTTAATGTTTTTATATGTGGCAAAAATATGACTTATTTGTGGCTTTCATCAAATGTATTGTAGGGTGTTTTGGGATACAGTGTTGGACCTGTCCACCCACCGAGGTAATGGCCTCCGTATCTGCCCCCCTCCTTTTGCTTGATTGTAAAGTACATTTAGATACAGTGGTTCTTTAGCAGACACATACGTACTAAGTGTTATCAATAAGTACAGACTAGAAGTCAAGCAGTTTAGTAGACAAAGTGTAAAGTACAACCACAACATGCACCATTTTTCATGTCAATTGTTGAGGCCTCTGCATATTCACAGGTGGCTATGTACCAGATGTGCAGTATGGTCATTATCTGATCCACAGGGGCCGCTGGGCTGGGGTTCACAAGGAGTGCTGGAATGAGAGACTTGCAGTGTGTGCGCTGGGGAGGAGGCAAAGATCGCTGAGGAAGGAAGATGTGAAGATGCAACAGTCCTCCTCCCGAAATAATCCCTCCTTCCCCATACACCTTCCTTTTTTTTTTTTTTAAATATAAAAGACAAGGCCCCAGGAGGGGCTATGCCAGGATGTTCAGACCCCAACTAGACAACGAGTTTGGGGGAGGTGAGGAGAGAAGAAAGAATTACTCACCTTAGTAACTGTGTTTCTTCTAATGGAGTCTTGCTGTATTCTGACAATCTGCAGTTAGCTCCAGCCTTTAAACTGCCCTGGAGAGTATAGGGTTAATTTTCTATGCAGTGCATAGAACTTTGAGCTCGAGCTTGGTTCAGGTCTCTGTCTGCAGTACTTTGAAACCCAACCGTCAGATTCTTACGAGCAAACACTCACTAACTATACTATGTGGAAATTGTAAAATTGTTAACTAGCCAACTGGCAACAAAATGTTTTGGATTCCCAAAGGAAGACTCAAGACAGGAAACCCAAAACCAAAACCTATCTAAAACAAAGATAATAATACAAAACCACCCAGATAAAAAGGAGGGTGTGTAAGAAGCACCTCTGGGGTGCAACACTGCGCCTGACCACCCACTTCCCAAAAAACAGGTTCTGAGGGGGGAGGCAGGGAGGGAGGTCAGAATACAGCAAGACTCCACTAGAAGAAACACAATTACTAAGATGAGTAATTTTTTCTTCAGACAACATGAAGTCTTGCTGTATTCTGACAATCTGCAGACTACCAAGCAGTACCCTCCACTGAGAAGGGAGAGAACCTACTTTGGGAATAGGCTCTGAAGTACTGCTGTGCCAAACCGAGCATCACTCCTAGCCTGGATATCTAGAGAGTAATGCTTGGCAAAGGTATGGACTGTTTTCCAGGTGGCTGCTTGACAAATTTCTAACAGAGGGATATCCCTGTCAGCAGCCAGGAAAGCAGCTGTACCTCTTGTACAGTGAGCCCTCAGGCCTGAGGGTGGAATTTTTCCCATTTTCTCATAGCAGAATTGTATACAAGACACAATCCACCTGGCAATAGTTCTCCTGGTGGCAAGTTTGCCCTTTCCCACTTCCTCATAAGTGAGGAACAACTGGAGGGAATCAAACCTGTGACATTTGGTATGTTCTATGTAACATCTAAACTGTGTAGCTTCCTCTCTCCTGAGGAAGAATGATCTGTGAAGAAGACAGGGACAGACACAGACTGATTCAAGTGGAAGTCTGAAACCACTTTGGGCAAGAACTTCCTACTGGTTCTAAGGACCACTTTATCTCCATGAAAGGAGATAAAATCAGATTCCACTGACAGGGCTTGCAATTCACTGATACGTCTGGCAGAGGAAATGGCTACCAAAAACACAGTTTTCCAAGTCAAGTACGAAGCTCTGCTGAGGACATAGGCTCAAAAGGAGGTTGCATAAGTTGAGCAATGCAAACATTTAAGTCCTAGGCAGGGGCAAGATCCCTAAAGGGAGGACTGGCATGAAGCAATCCCTTAAAAAATTTACACAACACATGATGAGATGATAGTGAGGAAGGCTTCCCCACTGACAGAAAAGCAGAAACAGCTGACAAGTGTACCTTGAGAATAGATGGTCTGAGGCACAGGCCATTAAGATGGACCATCTAATCCAGAACTGTAGGCAATTCAGCAGTGTCTGGAGAGATATGCTTCTTAGAGCACCAAATGCTGAATCTTTTCCATTTGGAGTCATAAGTCTTTCTGGTGGAGGGCTTTCAAGAGGCTTTGATAATATCCAGAATCCCCTGAGACAGATGCAAATCTGCATACTTTAACTCTTCAAGAGCCATGCCTTGAGATTGAGAGACCGAAGACTGGGGTACCAAATCCTCCCCTAAGAGGAGGTTAACAGGTTGTAATTCCTGGGAAGAAACAGGGGAAGATGGACTGCTAGAGACAGCAACAGGGGGTACCAAGGCTGTCTGGCCCAGTCTGGAGCAATCAGAATCACTTTGCAAGGTTGTGACCTTACCTTGACTAGAATCCTGAACAGTAGAGGAAAGGGAGGGAAGGCATACATAAATTTCCCTTCCCAGTTCAAAATCAGAGCATCCAGAGGGACTGAACCCAAGACTGGGGGTCTGCAACAAAACAGGGGAAGTTGGTGATTGTCTGGGACTGCAAAGAGATCTATCTCTGGAGTGCCCCACCTTGAAAAAATCACTTTCAACACCAGGGGGTCCAGGGACCATTCGTGATGGCCCTGGGAGATCCTGCTCAGTGCATCTGCCAGCACATTGTCCTTTCTTGGAAGGTGGACTGCTATCAGAGAGGTCTGCAGGGAATAAGCCAGGGACCACAATTTCATGGCTTCTGTGCACAAGGCCATAGACAGAGTGCCTCCCTGCTTGTTGATGTACCACATGGTCGTGGTGGTGTCTGTTCTGACCTGAACCACCTTATGCTGCACAGACTGAGAGAAAGCTTGCAGGGCCAGAAGAACTGCCCTGAGTTCCAGGAGATTGATATGAAGAAGGGACTCCTGCGGGGACCACAGTCCCTGGGCTGTAAGAGCCCCAAGATGAGCTCCCCACCCCAAAAGGGAAGCATCCGTGGTAAGGACCACTGAATGAGACTGACTGACAAATGGGACCCCTTGCCTTAAATTGCCCTGCTCCTGCCACCATTGAAGAGCTTGGATCAGTGTCCGAGTCACTGGAATCAGTTTGGTAAGAGGGTCCTTCCTTTGGGACCAAAAGGCCCTCGGATGGAACTGAATGTCCCTCATCTGGAATCTTGCCCCTTGGAACACTGCTGTAGAAGCTGCCATGTGGCCCAAGAGCTGAAGGAAGTGCCTTGCTGGTCGGGACACCTGAAGGCTGAAGGAAGAAGCCAGTTCCATAAGAACTTTTGCCCTTTCCCGGGGAAGAAAGGCTCTTTGCTTTGACAGTATCTAGCTCTGCCCCTATAAAGGTAAGAAGCTGCACTGGTTCGAGAACTGACTTGGGGAGGTTGAGAAGAAATCCCAGGGAAGTGAGCACTTGCTGGGTGACTTGCAGGTCTGACTTGACTTGGTCTGGAGACTGACCCACTATGAGCCAGTCGTCCAGATATGGAAAAATGTAAATCTTTTGCCTTCTTAAAAAGGCCACTACTACTGCCACGACTTTGTAAAAACTCTTGGAGCTGATGTTAGGCCAAAGGGCATTGCTTTGAACTGGTAATGGCCTGAGGACAACTTGAACTTGAGGTACTTTCTTTGGGAGCACCTGATGGGGATGTGAAAGTAGGCATCTTTGAGGTCCAGGGAGGCTAGCCAGTCCCCTGGCCTTAGAGAGGGAAGAATTATTCCCAGTCTCACCATCTTGAACCTTGGTTTTAAAAGATGTTTGTTCAGGTGTCTTAGATCTAGGATGGATCGCCACTCCCCTGTCTTTTTTGGGGTAAGGAAGTACCTGGAGTACAGACCTTTGCCCCAGTGTAGGGTAGGAACTCTCTCTATAGCTTCTACAAGACCAGAAGAGATGAAACCTCTGCCTCTAGGGCAAGGGTTTCGGAGAGACTTGCAGGTGGAAAAGATCTGGCTCTCATCTTTGGGAATTTTTTGAAGCTGAGAACCAGTCCCTGGCTTACTACTTCCAGGACCCACTTGTCTGAAGTAACAGACACCCAGTCCTGGATGAAGTAAGCCAGCCTGCCCCCTACCAGGATAGGTGAGTCGACCCGGGCAGGCCCATCAGGGTGGCTGCTTGGCAGGGACCATAGGCTGAGGAGTGGATGCAGCCCTGCTCATCCCCTTCTGCCTCTCCCTCTGAAGAACCCCATCTGTGAAAAGGGAGAAGAGGCCTGTACTTGGTAGAAAGGTCTATGAAAAGACCTGCCCCTGCCCCTAGAATGCTGCCTTTGAGGAGTTGCCTGCCTCTCCTTGGCCTCTGCACTCCTATAAGTGGTCCTATATTCCTCCATATTCTTCCAAGTAATTCTCTGTCTGCTCCCCAAACAGAGAATTACCTTCCACGGTGTCCTGAGAGGCTAGTACATCTGAGCAAGCCATTCTCCGAAGAGCCACAGATGTAGCCATGACTCTTGATGACACATCATTGGAGTCCACAGCAGCATGAAACTGAACTTTCGATGCCTCAATCCCATCTGCAGCCACCTCCTCCAGCTCCTTGGCCAGCTGGGGGGAGGCCTGCTTAGCCAGTGCCAGTACAGTGTCCCACCAGGACTTCTGGTACCTGGCTGTATAGGCCATATAATTAGCCTGCCTGAGTCCCAGAGAGGATGCCATGTATTGCTTCTTTGCCAAAGCATCCATCCTCCTGGAGTCTTTATCTGGGGAGTGTGAAGCCAAGGGAACATTAGCCCTGTCACAGGCTGCAGCCTGCACAACCCTAACATGGCTGCATTGCTGGTAGGAAAACTCCTTGTCTGAGCCTGATAAAGTATACCTCTTGTCCATTCTTGTATCAAAAGGAGGTACAGCATTAGGAGACTAACATTTTTTGTGTCAGTTTCCCAAATTATTTATGCAGGGGAATAGACAGCCTCCTGGACTCTGGGATGTCCATCATTTCAACAAAATCAGGCTCCTCTTGATCATCTGTAGCTTCCTCCATAGGGAGCTGGAGAGTTTCAGCCACTTTCCTGTAGAACAGATAGTGGGAAGGGGACTCAGAGAGCCTAGGAGAGGAAACACCAGAAGGTCTGTCTGGGGAGATGTCTGGTTCAATGGGCACATCCAGACTTTCTGCTCCATCATAGTCATCATCTTGTTCATAATCCCCCTCCTTCTCAAATTCCAGTTCATAAAAATCTTCAGGGGCATAATCCTGAACCAGTGGAACCGACCAAACCCCTAGCTAACAGAGCTGGATTGGACGGAACCGGGCAAAGCGATTCAACAATCCGAATTGTTCGGCAATCTCATCAGCGGTCAGAATATGAACCTCTGGATCCGAATCGGCTGACTTGTCTTTACGTTTCCTTTTCGTAGGAACCAATCCCTCAGGATTGGCTCTCCTCCTGCCCGAAGAAGTATCGCCCTGGTCAGAGGGCACTCCTTCTGGTTCGGTCTGAACCGAACCAGGCTAGCTATCTGGGTCAGTGGACTTCTCAGCCTCCTTTTCCCTAAGCCTACCTAATCTTTTCTCCAGGGTAGACTTAGGAAAGTTTTTACAAATTTGGCAGTCTGTATTGAGGTGTTCAAACCCCAGACAATAAACACAGGTGGTGTGGGGATCAGCCTTAGCAAAGACCTCCCCACACTCACTGCAGTGTTGAAACCCAGTGGGCACATCTTGGGTTTCTCAGACATGGCCAACCTAACCAAACTTACCCTTTTTTTTTGGCAACCGCCAGGCAAGACTCCTTATCGCTTCCTAACAGTGTCACGGGTATTGGAGAAAAAAGGTTTAACACACGTTTTTTTTTTAAACCGATAAGGACCGGTAACCACACACTAAAGAAAAGTATAAGAATGTCAAAGTCTCACAATTTCCACTAAGTAAAACAAAAAAACTATCTAAGTACTCACGGTACAACAGACAGAGCCTGAACCGACAACGTGGAAATAATTTCAGATTAAAACAGACACTTTAACCGACTTTTTGAACCGAGCTGAAGGAGAAATCTCCGGAGCGACTGTTCAGTGAGGCGGACTAAAGAATCTGACGGTTGGGTTTCAAAGTACTGCAGACAGAGACCTCAACCGAGCTCGAGCTCAATGTTCTATGCACTGCACAGAAAATTAACCCTATACTCTCCGGGGGCAGTTTAAAGGCTGGAGCTAACTGCAGATTGTCAGACTACAGCAAGACTTCATGTTGTCTGAAGTAATCAGTTCAGCCGGGCCATGAAAAGGAGTGGATCTAGGTGTGTCACACTGTTACCCGCACAGCTGGATAGCACTACTGCTTTGTCTGAAGTGGACTGGGGGGTAAGAGGAGGACAATTGAGAGTTGAAGCCCTAAGGTAACAGGAGGTATCTAAAGGGCTCTCTCTCCCTTTTACCATGTAAACTCTTGAAAAATCTCTGAGAAGGAGAACAAGAGTGGTTTCAGAGGCTTGAGGAACATAAGGGGCCTGTTCCAAGTTGGAGAAGAGAAAAAACAATGCAGTGAAAGAGGTGCACGAGGAGCGTGTACCCTCGCTCTGCACCTGAGAGATAGGAACTCCCTTTAATTTAGAAAGGGGACCTCGGAAAGGGACAGTAGGAGAGAAAATACCCAGAGGGTAGCTTCTCATTTCCTAATGCCAAGGGCTCAAGTACAACCTCTAAATGTAGGCTAGGCCAAGAGAGTCAGGAGAAAATGCTGGATGGCGCAAAGGAGTAGGGTTTGCCCCTAATAAGAAGTACCCCCCCCTCAATTCTCACCCTTGAAGATCAAGGGAGTAGACAGAAGGGGGGGGGCACTGCCCAGTGCCTGGCCATAGGGAAGGAGGGTGGTCCACAATGAGTGGTGAAGATACTGTAATTCTTGATCTTCCCAAGTGAGTACGTAATTTTCATATCTCAACCAAGTTAATCTTCAACATTCATTATGTATGGGTCAGAGTGCCAAGATGGCAAACCCTGAGGGAAAAGACTTCCCCCAGCCTCCTGTGAGGGATAAACACAGGAGGAGAGGGCCCTTTTTACGGGTCTGGTGAGGCCCATGGATAGTCGCAGGCTGGTGGAGGCAGCCGAGACCCAGGAGATGGAAGGCACCCCTACAGCTCACGCTGTGCCACGCAAGATAAAAAGTGGGCCCTCGGGAAAGGAGAGTACAGCACCCAACGTCGGGCCAAGGGTGACGACCTCTAAAGGCAAAGCCATGCCATCTGCCTGATGCAGACCTAAGTTCCTACTAGCCTGGCTGCCACCTCATTAGCATCGTACACTGCCCTTGAGAGGTGTCTTGCCAGCTTCAGGCACTGTGCAGAAAGATGAATGGCTTGCCGGGTTTCCTCACTATCAGGCATGGCTGCTAGGAGCTGGCCTAGCAGCGTCCAGATGTGCCTAGTATAGGCCACTTGGTATGCCTGATGAGCTGCTGTGCACAACAGAAGGCATACCAAAGAGAACACCCTTCGCCAGTGGTCTAACTCAGATGAGTCAGCGTGTAGGGGGCAGTCATGGTGAGGGTGATGGTCCCGGATGGGGTATCAAGGAGCTCCACTCCTGACAAGGGGTGGGGTATGGCACCTGGAGACCCTGTCACAATGCAATATCTGCTCATGCAGTCCCTAGGGGTAGGAGCTGGGTTGGCAGGACACTGCCAGATAGCTTACAAAGCCTCCGATAAGGGCCTTGGCCAGGGAGGTATGACCCAATGGTCAGCACTGTAATCCCCAAGGAATGAGAGTGTCATATGGGCAGGGTTATGTCAGGTGAAATGGGAGACATGAAACTCCTCCAAAATCTCTACTAGGAAGGGCTGATCGTTAGCAGAGTAATGGAAGGAAGCATCCTCTTCCTCAGAGGAGGAAGTCGAAGATTCAGAGGTAGGCGGCGCAGGGGTCAGAGGTCTAAAATTAACCTCGCTGAGTGCCCTGAGATAGCGGGGGAACGTGGCTACCGAACCCATGAACTGTTCCCAAGTCATGGGGCCCCTCAGATGCAAGAAACCAGGAACAGGGGAGGCAGAGGATGAAAGGATATATTATGTTATCCCTAAACTCGTTATGCGGACACTCATCATAAGAGTCAACTGGCCCGAAATCCACAGCCCCAAACAGATCAGAAGCCCGACACAACAATTTCAGGCATTACGACTGAAACTAAGTGTAAAATGCCGGGGGCTCCACCCCCCCCCATAAAGTACAGTTATGTAAGACCTTACTGTAACAGCAGATCTTCAAGACAGGTTCCTGCAGTAGGTCATAACATGTAGGACTAGTGCCACCTAGCGTCAGGCTCCAATGGCAGAATTTTCCAGCAATGCCCGCCGGGGGACCGCCCACCCGACGTCACGTGATGGCGTCAATGTGACCTATATAGTGGGCGGTCCCGTGCCAGCAATCCAGATCTCCCACGGGAGCCCGTAAGGAGAGGAAAGCTTGGTCTGAAGACCCAAAAGAAAAAAACAGGGGTAGGAGGGAGGGAAAAAACATGACCTATTGCAGAAACCTCTCTTGAAGATCTACTGTTATGGTAAGTTCTTACGTAACTGTACTATCTTACTTCGAGAGGGTTCCTGCAGTAGGTCATAACATGCATGACAGAGTCCCAAGCAGTCCCTCCAAAGAGAAACATGGGAGGAGGAACAAACTAAAGACCAGAATGGAACCGGTCTAGGACAGAAGAAAAAATTACTCACCTTAGTAATTGCTTTTCTTCTCATGGAGTCTTGCTATATTATAACAATAGCAGTCAGCCACTGCAGCTGAACTGCCCCGGAGAGGAAGGAGTTAACTCCAGAAGATCTGGAGTTCTACAGCGCGAGGGCGCTGTGCCCAAAGCTCTATCTGGCAGTTTCAAATGAAACTGTCAGATCTTTACGAAGCCAACATCAAAGGACGGAAAAGTCTGTGTGGAAAAACTACACTAGCCTATGGCTACCTACTAGTAGTAATACAACAATATAAACAACAAAGAAACACCCAGAACCATAATAACAAAGATTGATGGTATTATGGTTCGCTTTACCACCCTTGACAAGCACATATGAACCCCCTTCCCCAAGACTCAAGTCCAAGAAGGGGCAATAAAAATAACCTAAAAGAACATCTAGATCCCTAACCCAAAGGAAAACAGGGTTAGGGGAAAACTAAAATGGCATGACACAGTGCTTGCACTAATTTGCCACCTCTACCCAAGTAGGAGTTCTGAGAGGGGCAGGAGGGAGGGTGGTTATAATATAGCAAGACTCCATGAGAAGAAAAGCAATTACTAAGGTGAGTAATTTTTTCTTCAAACACCATGAAGTCTTGCTATATTATAACAATAGCAGATTACACAGCAGTACCTCCATGGAGGAGGGTCAGAACCTACTTAGGAAATAGGCTCTGAAGCACAGCTGTGCCAAACCGAGCATCTCTCCTGGACTGGATATCCAGGAATAATGCTTGGTAAAGGTGTGAACTGTCTTCCAGGTAGCAGCTTGACAAATCTCCAGAATAGGAATGTCTCTAGCAGCCGCTAGAGACGCAGCTGTACCCCTGGTGGAGTGGGCCCTCAATCCTGAGGGGGGTACTCTACCCAGTTTCTGATAACAAAATTGGATACAAGAGACAATCCACCTTGCAATTGTTCTCTTAGTGGCAGGTTTCCCTTTGCCAACCTCGCCATAGGTAAGAAACAGTTGGAGGGATTCGAACCTATGACCTCTGGTGCACTCTAGATAGTAACTTAATGCCCTTTTGACATCCAAGCTGTGCAGTCTCCTCTCACCTGAGGAAGAATGCTCAGTGAAAATACTGGGAGGGAGATAGATTGATTCAGGTGGAAATCAGAAACCACCTTAGGCAAAACTTCTATTAGTCCTAAGGACTACTCTTATCTCTGTGGAAAGAGATAAAATCTTCTTCCACTGACAGGGCCTGTAACTCACTTATGCTGCCTGGCAGAGGTGATAGCTACTAGAAAACGGTTTTCCAGTTAAATACTTGAGCTCTGCTGAAGACAGAGGCTCAAAGGAGGTTGCATTAACTGAGCAATGCAAATATTCAGGTCCCAGGCGGAGCTGGTTCTCAAGGAGGGTTAGTGTGAAGTAACCCTTTAAAAACTTGGAGAACACAGGGTGAGAAGAAAGGGAGGCAGGCTTCCCTGCTGACACAAAAGCAGAGACAGCTGCCAGATGAACCTTCAGGGTAGCTGGTCTAAGGCCTAAGGAATTCAGATGGACCAAATAGTCCAAAGAATGGGAAGATCAGCAGATTCTGGGGTAATCTGCCTCTCAGAGCACCAGATGGAAAACCTCTTCCACTTAGAATTATAAGTGGTTCTAGTGGAAGGCTTCCTTGAAGCCTTTAAAATATCCATAACACCTTGAGAAAGGTGTAAATCAGCAAATTCTAGCTCCTCAAGAGCCAAGCCTTGAGGTGGAGGACTTGAGGTCCGATACCACACTCTCCCTGTGCACAGGCCAGTAAGTCGTGAACCTGGGCAGGCTCAGGGCAGGGTGGACTGCCAGGGACAGGAGCAGAGGGTACCAGGGCTGTCTGGCCCAATCTGGGGCAATCAGAATCACTCTGCAAGGTTGAGATCTGATTTTCACTAGTACCCTGAAAAGGAGAGGAAAGGGGGGGAAAGCATACAGGAACTTCCCTTTCCAATCCAACAGAAAGGCATCCAGAGGGACTGAGCCCAGTACTGGAGGCCTGCAGCAGAAAAGAGGAAGTTGGTGGTTGTCTGGGAAACGCGAAAAGATCTATCTGAGGAGTGCCCCAACTGGCAAAGACGGACCCCAGTACTTGTGGATTCAGAGCCCATTCGTGATGGCCCTGAGAAATTCTGCTGAGGGCGTCCGCCAGCACATTGTCCTTCCCTGGGAGATGATCCGCTATCAGGGAGGTGTTCAGGGAATAAGCCAGAGACCACAGCTTCATTGCTTCGGTGCACAAGGCTGAAGACCGAGTGCCCCCTTGCTTGTTGATGTACCACATTGTGGTGGTATTGTCTGTCCTGACTTGAACCACTTTGTTCTGGACAGAATCTGAAAAGATCCGAAGAGCTAAAAAGACAGCTCTGAGTTCCAGAAGATTGATGTGGAGCAGAGATTCCTGAGGAGACCACACTCCCTGAGTGGTAAGGTCGCCCAGGTGAGCCCCCCACCCTAACAGGGAGGCATCCGTGGTGAGGGTGAGGGAGGGAGAAATGGGAATGAAGGGAACCCCTTGTTTCAGATTGCTTTGATCCTGCCACCAGTGTAGGGCCAGGATCAGGGATTGAGTAACTGGGACCAATTTGGTAAGGGGGTCCTTCCTCTGAGACCAATAGGCCCTCAAATGGAACTGAATGTCCCTCATCTGGAATCTTGCTCCCTGCACAACAGCTGTGGAAGCAGCCATGTGTCCGAGGAGTTGCAGGAAATGCCTTGCTGGTCGAGAGACCCGGGGTAAAGGAGGATGCCAGGCGATGAGTCTGTCCACCCTTTCCGAGGGAAGAAAGGCCCTGGCTAACCTTGTGTTCAATCTCTGCGCCTATGAAAGTTAGGGCCTGAACTGGTTCCAGAACTGACTTTGGTAAGTTTAGCAGAAATCCCAGAGAAGTGAGAAGCTGCTGGGTGACTTGCAAGTGGGATTTCACCTGACCTGGAGACTGACCCACAATGAGCCAGTCGTCCAGGTAGGGAAACACAGCAACCCCTTGCCTTCTTAAATGAGCCACTACTACAGCGAGACATTTTGTGAATACCCTTGGCGCAGAGGTAAGGCCGAAGGGCACTGCCCTGAACTGGTAGTGGCCTGAGGGCAGTTCAACCTGAGGTACTTTTGGTGGGAAGGCCTGATCAGAACATGAAAATAGGCATCCTTGAGGTCCAGGGAAGCTAGCCAGTCCCTGGTTTTAGGGAAGGCAATATCATTGCCAGGGTTAACATTTTGAACTTTGGTTTCAACAGATGCTTGTTCAAGTATCTTAAATCCAGAATGGGCCGCCATTCTCCTGTCTTTTGGGTAAGAAAGTATCTTGAATAACGCCCTTGCCCTGATGGCAAGGAGGAACCCTTTCCACTGCTTTGCAGACCAGAAGAGAAGAAACCTCTGCTTCCAAAGCAAGGGCTTTGAAGGACTTGTAGGTGGAAATGCCTGGCTCTCATCTTTGGAAAATATTTGAAGCTGAGAATCAGACCCTGGCCTATTACCTCCAGAACCCATCTGTCCGGTTAGGGACAGCCAGTTCTGGCTGAAATAGGCCAACCTGCCCCCACTGGTACAGGAGAATCGGCCCTGGGCACCCCATCAGGGTGCCTGCTTGGCAGCAGCCTTAGGCTGAGGGAGGGAGACGGCTCTACTAGCGCCACGCCTACCCCTGCCTCTGAAGAAACCTCTCTCTGAGACAGCAGAGGAGGCTTGAAATTGGTAAAAAGGCCTGAAAAGGGTCTGCCCCTACCTCTGGGAGCATGCCTTTGTGGCATGGCATGCTTCTCCTTAGCTGTGCACTTTTGTAGGTAGTTCTGTATTCATCCATCTTTTCATATAATTTTCTGTTTGCTCCCAAACAGAGAATTTCCCACTACAGGAAAATCCATAGCCTTTGACTGAGTATCTTGGGACAGATTAGTGCATCTGAGCCATGCCAACCTACGGAAGCTACAGAAGTGGCCATGACCCTAGAGGAAACATCATTAACATCAACAGCAGTATGAAATTGAACTTTAGAGGCTTCAATGCCATCAGCAGCCACCTGTTCCAACTCACTAGCCAGCTGGCCATGGGCCTGCTTGGCTAACTGCAATACTGTGTCCCACCTAGATTTCTGATATCTAGCCACATAAGCCATATAATTTGCCTGCCTGAGTCCCAAAGAAGCTGCCTATACTGTTTCTTCGCCATGGCATCAATCTTCCTAGAATCCTTATCAGGAGGATGGAGGCCAGAGGAATATTAGCCTTGTCACAGGCTGCAGCTTGTACCACACCTACATGACTACACTGCTCAATAAGGAAGTCTGTATCCGAGCCTGACAAAGTATACCTTCTGTCCATTTTTTATCTACAGGAGGGACAGAATGAGGATTTTTAAAATCTTTGTTGTTTGCTTCCTAAATGACTTATGCAAAGGAATAGACAACCTCCTAGACTCTGGAATATCCATCATTTCCACATAATCAGGCTCCTCTTGCTCATCCACAGCCTCCTCTAAAGGAAGCTGGAGGGTTTCTGCAACCTTTTGTAAAAAATAAAGAAAGAAGGGACTCAGACAGAATAGGGGAGATTCTAAAGGTCTGTCTGGAGAAATGTCCGTTCTGATGGGCACGCCCAGACCTCCCAGCCACACATATATTGATCAAATTCCTCCTCCCTCCTGTGGTTCATAAAAATCCTCAACTTCAAAATCCTGAACCACTGGGACTGAACGAACCAACCTTTTACCAACTGTTGGTGGTTCTACAGATCCTGAGACAGTGACTGGACAATCTGAATGGCTTTAGCTATCTCTGCAGCAGTTGGAGACACAATTCTGGACTCCAAACCTCCTGATTTCTTTGTCTTTTACTTGGGACTGGTTCCTCTGAACCAGTCTTCCTTTGCCCGAGGAAGTCTCGCCTGGTCAGAGGGCACTCCTCTGGTCCAGTGGGTACTGAACCGGCTGGCCATCTGGGTCAGCGGACTTTTTGGCCTCTGCTCCCCTGAGCCGCCCAATCTCTTCTCCAGGGTGGCTGCAGGGAAATTTTACACACCTGGCAGTCTGACAGGAGGTGGTCAGCCCCAGACAATAGACACAAGTGGTGTGTGGGTCAGCCTTGGCAAAGCGTCCCCACAGACATCACAGATGTTGAAACCCAGTGGGCCGGTTTTTCTTTGGGTTTCTCAGACATAATGCCAGCCTAACCAAAACTTGCCCTTTTGATGGCAGTGCCAGGCAAGACACCCTTATCGGTTCCTAACCGTGTCACGGTATTTGAAAAAACCGTAATAATTTTGTTTTTTAGAACCGATAAGAACGGAACCGCACTCTAAAACCCACAGTACAGTTTTAACAGACAGAAAAATTAGCGATCGGTTCAAAACCGAACCGATAATTAATTTTCCACACAGACTTGAATTTTGTACTTACGGTTACCAGATAGAGCTTTAGAACCGAAATGCGGTAAAAATAATGACTTTTGCCGGTTCAAATGAACCGAAACTACTCTTTAAACCGAGAATGAACCGAGCTGAAGGAGCTGATCTCCGGAGCGACTGTTCAGTGAAGCGGAGTAAAGAATCTGACAGTTTCATTTGAAACTGCCAGATAGAGCTTTGGGCACAGCGCCCTCGCGCTGTAGAACTCCAGATCTTCTGGAGTTAACTCCTTCCTCTCCGGGGCAGTTCAGCTGCAGTGGCTGACTGCTATTGTTATAATATAGCAAGACTTCATGGTGTTTGAAGGTCCTACAGAACAGCTAGGCCGAACCCGGCTCTACGCCTAGAAGCAATGTCCAGACTGTAATGCTTGGTAAAGGTATGGACGGAACTCCAGGCTGCTGCCACAAAGATCTCCACTGCAGAAACATTAAGTAGAAAGGCTGTGGATGCCACCACGTCCCTAGAATGAGCCTTGACAGACCCCGGAAAGGGTATTTCATACTTCTGATAACAGAAGTGAATGCAGTTGGCTAGTCACTTAGAAAGGCACTGCTTAGAAACGGCTTTGCCCAAAGACTTGGGAGCAAAAGAAACAAAGAGCTGGTTATCCTTATGCGTCTCTTTGGTCCAGACTGTGTAGCACTGAAGGATATGGTGCACGTCCAATGTATGCAACAGAGTCTCACCTCTATTTGCTGGGTATGGATAGTACACCGGAAGCTCGACTAGACTGATTCAAAGTGAGCTCCGATACCACCTTAGGAAGAAACCTAGGATGAGTCCTGAGGACCGCCCGGTTCTTGTGAAAAATAAGATATGGCTCCTTACAAACCAGAGCCTGAAGCTCAGAAATTCTTTTAGCAGAAGTAAGGGCAACCAAGAACAGCACCTTCCAAGACAGGAAGCGCAGATCACAGCTCACTGCTGGTTCAAAAGAAGGGAGAGAGACCTTCTCCAACACAAAATTAAAGTCCCTCCAACACAAAATTAAAGTCCCAAGATGGTATAGGGCTGTGGATGGGTGGTTTCAGATGGAGAATCCCTTTCAGAAAGGTTTTGGAGATCTCCAACTGTTTTTAAAAGATGGGTCTCCAGAGCCTGCTGCCTCAGTTTCCGGGTGGCCTGGTTGAACGGTTGGCAATCTGGGCAGGTGGCCGAAGGGTGATCTGGGCCCAAGCAAAGGACGCACTTTCGGTGACTGTCTTTGTGTGGGATCTGGGTGCCACATGATTCACACTTCTTCTTTGATGTGGGACAAAGACATAGAAATGCTTACTCGTGACGAAAAAACTCTAAAGAAAAATTTTTGAAAAGAAGTAAATGGCGATCACTGTGTAGGTCTACTGCAAGGTAACTGCACGACGCAACGGCGGGAAAGAACTGGAGGGCGGGCATGGGGACCGCCCCCTATACAGGGTCACGCTGATATTGTCATGTGACGTTAGGTGGGCGGTCCCCCGTAGGGCATTGTTGGAAAAGTCTGCCGTTGGGTCCTGAAGCCAGCTGGCGCTAGTCCTACATGTTATGACCTACTGCAGGAACCCTCTTGAAGTAAGATCTAAAATAACTAACTCCAAGGGGAGCAGACCCTGTAGTAAAAAAATACAGGTTACTCACCCGTAACAGGAGTCCTAGGAGTGGTATATGTTGTTCATCCACACTGTCTGGCAGGTTCCTTGCCGCTTTAGTTCTTGCCAGAATGTCTTCAAGCTGGCTCCTCCCACCCACCCAAGCAGTAAAACCCTCAGCTCCGCCTCATGACGCCAGATCTAGCCAGCTGGAAACCAGACTGCGCGTCGGAGCCGGGGAGGTCAGGTGGGTCGTGTGGATGAACAACATATACCACTCCTAGAACTTCTGTTACAAGTGAGCAACCTGTATTTCTAGGGACGTGGATATGCTGTTCAATAAACACTCTCTGGCAGACTCCTAGCAGTTCTCTAGGAGGAGGGAGGCAAGGCGCGCACCCCCTACTTGGGAAATAAGGACTGGAGAACCGAGGTCCTAAAACCAGGATCCTGGCATGACTCAAGGTCAATGTGATAATGGGAAATAAAGGTGTGTGCTGACTTCCAGGTAGCAGCCCTGCAGATTTCCTGGATATTGATGTCCCTAGAAGCAGCCACCGAAGCAGCGATATGGTGGGAGGCTCCATGCCCACCAACCTATAGCAGAGATCTATGCAGGAGGTGA
Organism: Neoceratodus forsteri; assembly: GCA_016271365.2. Taxonomy (NCBI): domain Eukaryota; kingdom Metazoa; phylum Chordata; order Ceratodontiformes; family Ceratodontidae; genus Neoceratodus; species Neoceratodus forsteri. Next base: position 647,541,947 of record CM057450.1, on the reverse strand, counting down.
CCCACCTGCTTATCGTCCACTTGGCTGCAGGTCTGCCAGGCGTGGCTTCAGCGTAGGTGACAAACAGCTGGTGAACCTTGTCCCAAACTTCAGCCGTCTGCTCCTTATAATAAGTGAGCGCCCTCCTAGGGTCCAAATTATGGAGCCTATATTCGGCCTCCGAGGTGTGACTGGGGTAGTACACTGGCAGAATAATCACCTGGTTAAGGTGAAACTCCGACACCACCTTTGGAAGGAACTTCGAGTGGGGGCGAAGGACAACTTTGTCCCTGTGGAAGACCAGGTAGGGAGACTCGATGGAAACCTCCTGGAGCTCTCCCATTCTTCTGGTTGATGTAATAGCCACCAAGAAGGCGGTCTTCCACGACAGGTGAGAGATGTCACACCTGTGCATCGGTTTGAATGGCTTGCCTATGAGCTTAGCCTATACCAGCAGTAAATCCCACGGAGATGGAGGTTCTCGCACCAGAGAGGATAAGTGGTCTAGGCCTTTGAAAAAGTGCCCAACCACCTTCTCCTGTGCCACCGACTGCTTGCCGTTCCACACTCAGTAAGCAGCGATGGCTGCCAGGTGCACCTTAAGGGTCGTCAACCGAAGCCCTAGCTGAGAAAAGGACCACAGGTAGTCCAAAATACTAGCCAATGGACAGGAAGAGGGGTCTAGCTCCTTGTGCTGGCACCAAATGGAGAATCTCTTCCATTTGAAGGCGTAGCATTTTCTGGTCGACTTCTTACGGCACGCCTCAACGATGCTGAGGACCTCATCGGAAAGTCCCAAGGCCTAGAACTCTAGCTGTTCAGGAAACAGGCCGTCAGGTGCAGGGATTGAAGGTCTGGATGGAGAACCTTCCCCCTTGTCAACTGAGATCAGGCCCGGGAGGGCTGGGAGCCGTCTCGGGATCCTGGAGCAGAGGCTTAGGCTGAGGCTGAGCAGATCTGGGTACCAGAACTGGCGAGGCCAGTCTGGGGCTACCAGAATCACCTGCGCCTTGTCCCTCTTCGCCTTGAGAAGCACCTTGTGGATCAAGGGAAATGGAGAGAAGACACAGAAGAGGCCCAGCATCCATGGCCTCGAGAAGGCATCCCCTGCAGTGAGCGCTGCTGAGGGGGGCTGGCATGAAACAGCCTCAGCTTCATGTTCTCCCCTGGAGGCGAACAGGTCCACCTGAGGAGTGCCCCAATAGGAGAACAGGTCTTGAACTACCTCCGGCAGGAGAGACTACTCAAGAGATGCAGCGCTTATCCGGCTGACAGCATTGGCCAGACTGTTCGAGGCTCCTGCCACATGGATGGCTAGGAGATCCACCTCCAGGCTGATCACGAGAGACCAAATGTGGAGAGCTTCCTTGTACAGAGGCAAGAAGTGCGTCCCGCCCTGACTCCAGCAGGTTACACCCGGACACCTCGGCGTCACAGGAATGCTGTCACCACTGCCATGCATTTGGTGAAGACCCTGGGAGTTGGAGATAGGACGAAGGGCATGACCCGGAACTCGTAGAGGGATCCCTCTGCCCTGAAGCGGAGGAATCGCTGATGAGACAGACGGATTGGGATGTGGAAAAACGCGTCCTGGAGATACAAAGAGCAAAAAACCACAAGCCTAGTTTCAAGGATGGAATAATCTGAGCCAGAGTGACCATCCTGAAGGTGTGCACCCTTAGGAACTTGTTCAGGTCATGCAGATCGAGAATGGGGCACTAACCCACCGTCCGCTTTGGGACCAGGAAGTACCTGGACACAAACCCTGGGTTTGGAGGAGGATTTTCCACCTCGCTGGTTACCTCCTTCTGGAGGAGCAAAGCAATGTCAGCTCGACGAGCTGACAGAGAGGCTGCAGAGCTTATAGCCCCCTGTGGGGCAACGGCTCGATAGGGAGGGGACTGCTCGAATTCCAGAAGCAGACCCCTGCTGACCACTTCCAGTACCCAATGGTCTGTGGTGATAGCGGACCAGGCGGAAAGTAAGTGGCAAAGCCGTCCCCCCACTGGGGGAACCTGGGGAGGAGTGATGAGGTTGGGGGTGACACCCCCTCAACCCGTCACTGGGCAGGCTTGGAGGAAAAGCCAGCCAAGGGGCCACCTGGACCTTTCCCTTCAGGCTTCCTACTAGAGGAAGCGACAGAGTTGGCCTAAGGGCACCAAGTGTGAGCCTGCTGGCCCTGTTGCTGGTGCTGCTGGGCTGGACGTGCCGCAGGGGCGGAAGGGTGAAAGGGCTTATGCTGCTGCTGGTGGCCTTTGTCCTTCTGGGCAGACGTGACAGAGTCCAAGGTGGCAGAAGACTTCTCAATCCTCTGGAGATGGCCTTCCAACCCCGGCCCAAACAAGTCGTTGCCCAGGAAGGAACATCTGCCAGCTTGCGCAGGGTATCTGCCATGAAGGTGGAGATCCGCAGCCAAGCTCTGCGGTGCATGGCTACTGCAGCCGCTACTGACCGGGCACAAGAGTCTCCAATATCCAAGGCAGTTTGGAACTGTTGTTTGGCCACTGCCCTTCCCTGATCCCGCATCTGCTTGACCGTCGCCTGAAGGTCAGCCGGGAGATGAGGAATCACCTCATCCAGGGAACCCATAAGGGTGTGTGAAAAAATGTGCCATCAGCACGGCTGAGCTAGCCTGTCGAAGACCTAGGGAGGAAGCAGTGTAAACTTTTCACCCCGAGTAGTCCAGCTTTTTGGACTCCTTGTCGGGTGGTTTTTCCATGTCCCTAGCGTTTCCGGAACGCTGGAAGACACTATCAGTTACCAGCCCCTCCGCAGAGGGGTGCTCCGAAAAACCGGTGAGGACTGCGTACTTGTGAGCCATCCTGGCTGAAGGCACAGGACAGGATGCAGGCCGCTGCCACAAATCTAGGGCTGGGCCAACAATGGCTTCAGCCACAGGGAAGGCCTCCGTGGGGGAATCCCCTCGGTCTAGAATCTTCGTGAGGGGATATCTGGCCCGTTTTTGTATGGTTCGAGCTGCATTCCAGTGGACTCTGAGATGAGCCGAAGGATTCCTAGGAACAAGGATGGGCTCTCGTCCACCAACTGACCCCTGGTAGATTCCAGGTCAAGGGGCCTGGAGTACAAGGAGGAGCCACTGGACTCCAAGGAGTCCGCGAACAGCTGCCAAGCACCTGAGCCAGCCTCCACTCGCCGAGGCCGATCAGGGGTGAGAGTGACCAACAACCTGTGGGGCACGCCCTGACCCGACTGAGAATCCTTGATCGGGGCCCCAGTCTTAGGTTGTGGAGGTGGTGGGTCCACCACAATGGGTAGAGCAGCCAGTTTCGGCCAAGCAATCGGTGCCGGAGTCAGCTCCTCGACTATAACAAGGGGTTGCTTCGGTCGTTCGGGCACTAATCACTTAATGGCTGGTGAAGGCGACGGGGTCGACTTATTACTGGCTAACAAGAGTTGCTGCTACATCATGTCCTCATAGCGCCGGCGCAACTTGTGTTGGAACCTATCCTCTGAAGAGGACGAGCGGCGATGCTGCTTTCCATGATGCCGGGACCAAAATCGTCGATGTCGGCGGGACCTACCTGACATGGAGGAGGACTGAGACAGAGACCTCCGGGGTCGCCGATGGTGGGTCAAAGTGGGGGCGGGGAAACCTGCTCATTCCTCAGTTCAGTGTCTTTAACCGGGGACATTGGCACAGGAGGCATGAGCAAGTCCTCGGTAACCACCGGGGGAACCGGTGAAGAAGGGTTGTCGGCTTCTCCAGTCGACAACCCATCCAACGGGTCGAGAAAAATCTCGACCGCATCGACGGGTGTCTTGGCCGGCTGACCCGATGGGGACACCGTGAACCTTGACTGAAGTCGAGAGCCGACGGTCCAGAGAAGGAGATCTCTCCCGCTCCCACGAACGTCGATGGTGGGACTTACCTTTTGGTTCCTTTTTCTTCGACCTACTCGTGTGAGTCCTCGAGGGTCCTTCTCCTTTGGCGGAGAGGGACTGACAAAGCTCCTAGAAGGAAGCAATATAGGAGGAGCCCAAGAACAGTGGAATAAACGCTGACACCGAGGAGGAAGAGGAAGAAGATGCGGCCTGGGCCGCCTCCTCCTCGAGGGCGATCAACTGCTCCAGCTGCTCCGCAGAGCCCACAGCCACGGAACACCGCCCAATGGGCCTCCTTTGACTTCACCGGCGGATACCATTTCTCGGGGCGCCCAGTTGAAGTCGGGCAGTGTGGTCTTCCAGAACCGAAGCCGTGAAGGATTTGCAGGGATCGCAGGCCTACGGATTGTGTGCAAGACCCAGGCAGTAGACACATGTGTAGTGTGGGCCAGTCCGAGACATTTTCTGCCTGCAAGGGCACAGACGGAAGCCAGGAGTAGATTATCCATCGCAGCTGTGAGGGAAAATGAAGATGTAACTCTAGTCAACTTTAAGATAATTTTCGGAAATTCTGAAGGATTAGGATCCAGGCCTACAACGCAGAGCGCTAAGGAGGGAACTCGAGCTTCCAAGCGGTAAGAAAGATCTGGCATCATGGGGTGGAGTAAAGGGTTTTACCACCTGGGTGGGTGGGAGGAGTCAGCTTGAAGACCTTCTGGCAAGAATTAAAGCGGCAAGGAACCTGCCAGACAGTATGGATTGGACAACATATCCACGTCCCTAGAAATAATAGTTACAGGTGGGCGAGTTCTTTAAAAGGATGTGACGGCTGGCCTGGTGGCGCAGAGGGTTGAGGCGCTGGCACCATACCTCAAACCACACCAGCGACCCGGGTTTGGGAACGGACTCGGGTCGGTGGGGGTGGGCAAGGATTGAGCGTCCGAGGGAAGCTCTCCTCTCCTGGGGTGGGTTAGGGTGATGCCTCATTCTGTAGCGGACCCCAGTGGAGACTGGGAGCACTACAAGATGCGGCGTGACATCAGGGGTGCCAGGAAAACTGTCCCGGGTTGTCAAGGATGATGGCAGATGATCTGCCGACACCACCGAAGAACTCTTGAAGAGCCTGACCGCCTCAGTAGTGCCCTGCGGCCGAGAGAAAGTGTGTGATGGCTGCCCTACCAGTGCCTTCCCCCTCGACGAAGGGTTATGCGGAGCTATCCCAGGGTTGGCTGCAATCTGAGGTAGGGGGTTCCAAAGGAGGATAGTAGGTGGATGTCGGGGATCATGGCTGCCTGAAGGAAATGGCAGATCCGGGGCACACAGGAGGTGATAAAGAAATAATGCAAAAAAAAAAAAAAAAAAAAAAAAGGATGTGACACGGACCAGAACCCAGGTATGAGGGAGGGCACTGGCAGAACTGCTGGTGGTTTAGCCCTATACACCACCAGAGCAGCTCGCCCAACTCCCCGAAACAACTGTCCCTTGACGTGCACCAGCAGGGGTAAAGCAGCAACCCGTCACATCTGCTACTACCCTCATCAAACTCCACCGGATAATTCATTGTCAGGATGCTCTCTATCGGGACGCTACACCTATCGGGCAATAGTGCCTGGGAAGGTGTGTAATGAGATCGTGAGCCACGGGAATTCATAAGGGAACCAGATGAAAGGGAGGGGTAGCCTGGCGAACAAGGGAAGGTCCTCTGCAAGGATTGTGGGATTGTGCAGAGGACCCTTCTGGAAAGTGAGGGCTGCCTATCCTGCCCACCTCAGTGCACCCAACTAACGAGGGGCAGACAGGGTGTTGTCCTTGGAAGGGAACCCCTTGGTAAGAATAGAGCCATACAGAGCAGGACTCTCTCTAGGTGCGGAGGAAGGCAGTGCCCCATCTGTGCTAGACTTCTCCCGCAGCCCAAGGGACTCTATGTAAAGACCACTGCACAGACCAGGCTCTACAAACTCCCACCCCAAAGGAAAGAGACCTGCCCCTCGGAAGAGGCAGAGGCGCTGAATCTGTGCTGGCAGACAAGGAAGGGTGAGGCCCAGTCACTGCAGAAGTAACTGTGGGCCCCCCTGAGCACTGTTTCCAGCAGTCAAAGTCATCCCTACAGGAAGGACAGACTCTGGCTCCCCTACTGGCACTGGCCACGGTGTCGGATCCCAAATCACCAATGCCGGCTCGCAAGTCAGCACAGTCCACTGCACCACCATCCCAAGGACTACCACTAGGGACCCCAATACAGCCCTGGCACCGGAGGTAGCACTGGAAGGCTCAGGAGAGGTGGCACTGTCAGACGATGCCACAGGCTGAGGATTCGCAGAAGGCCTCAGAGAGACCTGGGCAGAATTCAAAGGCTCCCCAGAGTGCCGGGCAGCCAATTAGGACCATCCTGATCTTCACCCTCCCGGGTGGAGGATGAGATCAGGGAGATCTCCAGCGTAGGTACCCCCTGGCTTCCAGGCCCCAGGTACAAAGAGCGGCAGAGCAGGGGAGCCCGGGTGTGCAGTTGGTGTATAGCTGCGGCACCACACTGAGGGTCATCTGTGTCTCCAAGGAGACCCCGGACTGTGAGGGGTGACCAGTCCCCTGCCCCAGAGGAGACTGCCACACCAATTCTTGCCGGGACCCCTAACCCCCACCAAGTTGTGGAACAGAGGGGGTCCCGTCCCCAATGGCACATGTAGAGCTGAGGGGGAGGCTCGGGGTGGAGCTCAGAGATCTAGTCTTGGCATCTCAAGTGCACCGACGACCACCACCAAAGGTTTGGGGGGGGGGGGTCTCTCACCAACCTCGCTATGCAGATAACCAGGGTGCAGTAGTCCACGGAAAAGCAGGCATTGCACTTGTCCATTGCATATCGGATACCCAGACAGGTACAGCAATGATTGTGGGGGTCTGACACAGTCATGGAGTTGCCACAGTGGCATCAACGTACTGGGGCAACTCCTGCTCTTTTCGAAGACTTTTTACACCCCGACCCCATCATCATCATTACGTGGAAAATAACCAAAAAAGGGGAAAAGATATTGGCGCCACGATAATACTAAAGAAAAGTAGTAAAGAAAAAAACTCTGGTGCTGAAAAACAGACCCGGTACTCATGGCACCGAGAAAGACGTCAACGAGCTGTGAAGGTCTAGGCAGAACAGAAGAAAAAATTACTCACCTTAGTAATGTTGTTTCTTCTAATGGAGTCTTGCTATATTATGACTATTGCAGTTTGCCTCAGCCTTAGAACTGCTCCGGAGGTGAAAGAGTTAACTTCCATGCAGAGCATGGAGCTTAGAGCGCGAGCTCGGTTCAGAAGCTCTGTTTGGCTGGTTTCAAACCGAAACCGTCAGATCTTTACGAGCAAAAACTCACTAAGGTTCTGTGTGGAAGCTGTAACCTACATTAGCCAACTGGCTACTAATATATTAACAGATTTTTACTGGTCCCAACACAAAGACTCAAGTCAGTGGACCAGAAAAATTAAGATAAAATAACTAAATGAACACAACACCCAAACATGAAAGAGGGCATCAATAAATGCTAACAGAGGACTACCCACCCCATACCCCAAAGTAGGAGTTCTGAGAGGGGCAGGCTGGGGAGGTCATAATATAGCAAGACTCCATTAGAAGAAACAACATTACTAAGGTGAGTAATTTTTTCTTCAAACAACATGAGAGAAACCTGCAGAGTGAAAGGAGGCGGCCAGGGCCACTAAGGTCCTTACCCTTTCCAAGGGAAGGAATGCTCTGGCCTGCTTTGTATCCAGTTCTGCGCCTATAAAGGTGAGTACCTGGACAGGTTCCAAAACTGACTTTGGAAGATTGAGAAGAAATCCCAGAGAGGTAAGCAGCTGCTGGGTAACTAGCAGGTGTGATCTGACCTGGTCTGGAGACTGACCCACAATGAGCCAGTCGTCCAGGTAGGGAAAAATGGCAATCTTTTGCCTTCTTAGGTGAGCGACTGCTACTGCCAGACACTTTGTGAACACCCTTGGGGCAGAAGTGAGGCCGAAGGGCATTGCTCTGAACTGATAATGGCCTGAGGACAGTTCGAATCTGAGGTACTTTTGATGGGAGCTTCTGATAAGAACATAGAAGTAGGCATCTTTGAGGTCCAGGAAGGCTAGCCAGTCCCCTGGCCTTAGGGAGGGTAAAATCATTCCCAGTGTCACCATTTTGAACTTTGGCTTTAAAAGGTGCTTGTTTAGATATCTTAGATCCAGGATAGGCCGCCACTCTCCTGTCTTTTTTTGGGGTAAGGAAGTACCTGGAGTACAGACCCTTGCCCTGGTGAAGGGAGAAACCTTTCTACAGCTCTGAGAGCCAGGAGGGTTGAGACTTCTGTTTCCAAAGCAAGAGTCTCTAAAGGGTTTTAGGGGAAAGATCTGGCTCTCATCTTTAGAAATTTCTTTGAAGCTGAGAATTAGACCCTGGCTCACTACTTCCAGGACCCACCTGTCTGAAGTTAAAGACTGCCAGTCCTGGATGAAGTGAGCCAACCTGCCCCCTACAGGTAGTGGAGAGCCAACCCTGGGCATCCCACCAGGGTGCCTGTTTGGCAGGAGCTTTAGGCTGAGGGGTGGGAGCAGGCCTGCTCGAACCCCGTCTGCCTCTCCCTCTGAAGAACCCCCTCTGTACATAGGCTGAAGAGGAGGGGGCCTGAGTCTGGTAAAAAGGCCTGTGAAAAGGCCTACCTCTACCCTTGGGGGGCTGCCTCTGAGGAGTGGCTTGCGCACTCCTGTAAGTGGTTCTATATTCATCCATTTTCTTCATATAATTCTCTGTCTGCTCCCCAAACAGAGAATTTCCCACCACAGGAAAATCCATAGCCTTAGACTGGGTATCCTGTGACAAAGTAGTACACCTGAGCCAGGCCAATCTGCGAAAAGCCACAGATGTAGCCATGACTCTAGAGGATACATCATTAGAATCCACTGCAGCATGGAATTGCACCTTAGATGCCTCAATACCATCAAGAGCCACCTGCTCCAGCTCCTTTGCGAGCTGGCCAGGGACCTGTTTGGCTAAGGCCATGACAGTATCCCATCTAGATTTCTGGTATCTTGCAACATAAGCCATATAGTTAGCTTGTCTGAGTCCCAAGGATGCTGCCATGTATTGTTTTTTGGCCATGGCATCAATCTTCCTGGAATCCTTGTCAGGAGGATGTGAAGCCAGTGGAATATTAGCTTTATCACAGGCTGCAGCCTGAACTACCCCAACATGACTGCATTGCTGTGAAAGAAAATCTGTATCAGGACCTGACAAAGTGTACCTCCTGTCCATCTTTTTATCCACAGGAGGCACAGAATTAGGAGCTTTTAAAATTTTTACTGTTTGTTTTCTAAAGGATTTATGTAAAGGGATGGACAACCTCCTGGACTCTGGGATATCCATCATCTCCACAGTCAGGCTCCTCTTGCTCATCCAAAGCCTCCTCTAAGGGAAGCTGGAGGGTCTCAGCAACTTTTTTATAAAACAAAAATGAGAAGGGACTCAGAAAGCCTAGGGGAGACTCACCTGAAGGTCTGTCTGGGGAGATGTCCGTTCAATGGGCACATCCAGACTTTCAAAATCACATTCACACTGATCATAATCCTCATCCCCTCCTCTGGTTCATAGAACTCTTCTATATCATAATCCTGAACCACTGGAACCGACCGAACCGACCTTTGCCAGACAGTGGCAGTTCAGAGGAAACCGGGGACAGGGACTGGACAATCTGTATTGCCCTGGCTATCTCAGCAGCAGTTGGAGAAGGAATTTTGGACTCCAAACCTGCTGATTTTTTAGATTTCTTTGCTGGAACTGGCTCCTCAGAGCCAGCTTTTCGTTTGCCCGAGGAAGTCTCGCCCTGGTCAGAGGGCACTCCCTCCGGTTCGGTTGGCACCAAACCGGGCTGGCCATCCGGGTCAGCGGACTTTTTGGCCTCTCGTTCCCTGAGCCTGCCCACTCTCTTGTCCAGGGTGGCTGCAGGGAAATTTTTACAAATCTGGCAGTCTGAATTGAGGTGGTCAAACCCCAGACAATAGACACATGTAGTGTGTGGGTCAGCCTTGGCAAAGGCTTCCCCACAGACACTACAGTGTTGAAACCCAGTGGGCCCGGTTTTTCTTTTGGGTTTCTCAGACATGATGCCAGCCTAACCAACCAACTTGCCCTTTGATGGCAGTGCCAGGCAAGACACCCTTATCGGTTCCAAACCGTGTCACGGGTCGTGGAAAAAACCGTAATGAAATCCGCTTTTTTAGAACCGATAAGAACCTGGAATCAAGAGATCAAAAGCCTTAAAAGGCTTTAAACTTATATTTAAATATAACTTGATCGGTCTAACCGAACCGATAATACTTTTACAAGTTCCACACAGAAAAACCCTATCTATTACTTACGATTACCATAGACAGAGCCTGAACCGATCGGTTTATGTTAAAATAATGAAATCGTGTTAAATTAAACCGAGAAATAGCGTTTAAACCGAAGAAATGAACCGAGCAACAGGAGGAATCTCCGAGCGACTGTTCAGTGAGGCGGAGTAAAGAATCTGACGGTTTCGGTTTGAAACCAGCCAAACAGAGCTTCTGAACCGAGCTCACGCTCTAAGCTCCAGGCTCTGCATGGAAGTTAACTCTTTCACCTCCAGAGCAGTTCTAAGGCTGGGGCAAACTGCAATAGTCATAATATAGCAAGACTTCATGTTGTTTGAAACTACGCAGTTGGATGCTGAAGTCTTCCCTCACAGGTCGTTCCTCGACAGTGGGAAAAGAAGGACTGAGGGCTGGGAGGAGTAGGCATTGGTTACTGGCCACTCCGCAAGCACCACGAATGCAGGCCTCGTGGGCAGCACCATCCCAATGTCGGCTCCTCCAGTTCTGAAAAAAAATTTAAAGAGACAGACTCAATTTCTTCCCGAGCAGAGTCCAGACCTCTGACTAGACGCATACGTAATGAGTGGTAAAGACCGACTTGGGCAAGATTAATGGTTTGCCTATGGTGCAAAGAAAATCCTCATTGAGAAGCAGCAGTTACCACATTTTTAGTGGAGCCATCTTACACTCATATTTAGAATTTGCTAAATCACGGTAGCTCAGTTAAGATGCAGTATCTCATTTTACTGTGGTCTAGACTGAATTGAACCAATTCTCATATGATAATGTTATGTACCCGGGATAGCTCAGCTGAGATGCAATATCTTACACACAGTGGACAATAAGAATACATACCCTCCTGAGCACATTTCATTACACAAGACTGAAACAACAACACAAAAAGGGTTAAACCATAACCAACGGATGCTTTATGACTAAGATGGGTTATCCTCATGCTGTACAATATTGACGATTACACTCAGAAAAGATAATGTTTCATCATCTTTGTTCACAGAGAGCAACCCAGTGAATACTTTGTTTTTCTCATTTTTAAAGAACATAGAGTACTTATGAACTGTAATTACTGCTACCTATGGCATGTATACACCATATAATGTGGTGTACAATGAGCATAGATACATCACAATGCATGGCCAGCCCAGTGCTTCAGAAGTTAAAGTCAATGTCTGTTGTTTCAAAAACATGAGCTTTGCAGGGCTTTCTTGTAGGGTGTGATGATACCTAGTTGGTCAAAGGGTGCAATCAACTGACAATTCAGTTTTCAGTTGACAACTTTTGAGAAATACCCAGGTCAAAATGATCAATCAAAAGCTGGACAATGTCTAACTGAAGAACTGCATTTGATGGTTAACTGATAGATGGAGTCTGCAATGGGAGTTTCTTTGGGCAGTGCAACTTTTTAATGTTTAGACTAATTAAAATGTGATAAATGGTTTGCTACATATACACAGGTTTCTCACCTGTAAGTGTAGTTCTGGGAGTGGTATACTGTATAGTAGGTATATTTCACGTTCTGATATATGTTGCTATATTCGCTATTGTACGTCTAACCGTGAAATCTAACAGGACGCGATATATTGCGGATATACAGTACATACAATGTCTTCGTCAGAATTATTATTAAACACCAACAGAAGACACCTCCATCCAGTGGTAAAATTAAAAAGTTGTAATTTTAATAACTTTAATCATAAGTCACAAAAGCTGAAAATGTTCTCCTTTCTCGCTCGCCCAAAACAAAAGCAGAAAATGTTCTCCTTGCTAGCACACTTCCAAAGCCACGAAAAACACCAAAAATTCTCTTTGTTCTCGTCAGTCATCATCTTCACTTCTCCTGATGTGGTAACACATGCTAAAAAAAAGAATGGCTGGTCTTAGCTACTTAATATTAAACTATACGGGAAAAAAAAATCACAGTACACGTAGCATGGAATAACGTTTGAGGCTTACCATATTTAGGCAATTACTGTGTGATCTCAATATTCCCGATTGCTCAAAACCACTCATAATGTCCTCGTGCCGTATCTTTAATTCATTAAAACTGGTCTCCATCCATTTGGCATGCTTTTCTTTTAGTGTTACCTGCTTGAGATCCACTGTCAGCTGTACACCACCAGAAGCAATCTGTGCTGAAATTAGACTGGCATACCATTAAGTGAAACAGTTTTTGAGCAAGTCCTTAAAAATTTTGTTGTCGGAAACATCAAGAGGTTGTAAGGCATCGGTTCACGATGCCGGCACGTACACGGGTATTATGCTAGCTTCCTCCAGTTTTTTAAGTACAGTCTCTGTGCTGCGGGCACGGTACAGGTCCATTATAATAAGGCATTTTTGTTCATCTGGCCATCTCATTTCTGCTTTGGTTGCTTGTACATATGGTTCAACCACACGCTCAATGAATTCCACAGTTGTATGCTCGTTTGCCCAGTGGTTGGTTGACTGGGTGATGTGCCACGTCCTCTGGAATTTGTAAGCGGGGGTTCATACAGAGGTCTTCCCCTGGTAAATGATCTGTGGAGGGAGCATCTGACCAGCCAAGGTACACGCTAGCACAACAGACACCTGTCGCTTGTCCCCGAGCCCTGTAAGGGAGACTTGCTTTGATCCTGTCTCCTCCACTGTCCACCGAGACACCGGGACCATGCTTACACCTGTCTTGTCTAAACTGATCACCAGTTGCAGGGGGATTATTTCCTTAGCACAGGCTTTGGAAAATCTAAGGAAAAAGCCAGCTTTTAAACTTTGAAAATCGGCAGGCACTTTGCGAGCAGCTTTCAGCCCCTTCCTCCGGCTAAACCCCATTCGATTGAGGAAACCCCATGCCCATTTTCATGAAAGAACCAGGTGCCCCTCATTTACAAACAGAAGCTGTGGTGCATTTGCCTTTATGATGCCAACAGCTACAGCATGGACGACTCGAGCGTTTACAACTGCTCCTTCAGCTCGCATGGTCCGAACAATTTTTCTGAGCTGCTCCTCAAAATCGACCAACAGGTGTGTAGGTCATCCCCGTGGTTTGCAAGGAAGCAAGGGGGACATTGTTGTGGGGTCTACAGCCACATTAACTGCTGCCAGGAAACAGTTTTTGAATTTTCGTACTGTGCTTTCGTTAACTAACCCTCCATGCTGTGATTGATATGAAAAAATTACTCACCTTAGTAATGTTGTTTCTTCTAATGGAGTCTTGCTATATTATGACATATGCAGTATAACCCCAGGTTAGAACTGTTCCGGAGGTGAGAGAGTTAACTTCCATGCAGGGCATGGAATCTTGAGCGCGAGCTCAGTTGAATACTCTGTCTGTTGAAGCTCAAACTTAAACTGTCAGATCTTTACGAGCAAAAACTCACTAAGGTTCTGTGTGGAAGCCGTAAACCTACACTAGCCACTGGCTACTTACTACAAAAACACCTTTTTGATCTTGATCCCAAAACAAAGACTCAAGTCAGGGGATTCAAGAAGAAACTTAAGCATAACACCTAAGCACCCTAGAAGGGTGAAATGAAATGGGCATCAAAGAAGTGCCAACATTGCACTGCCCACCCACATCCCAAAAACAGATGTTCTGAGAGGGGCAGGCTGGGAGGTCATAATATAGAAGACTCCATTAGAAGAAACAACATTACTAAGGTGAGTAATTTTTCTTCAAACAACATGAAGTCTTGCTATATTATGACATATGCAGACTACACAGCAGTACCTCCATGGAGGAGGGACAGAACCTACTTGGGAAATAGGCTCTGAAGCTAACAGCTGTGTTAAATCGAGCATCACTCCAACCTGGATATCCAAGGAGTAATGCTTAGTAAAAGTGTGAACTGTTTTCCAGGTAGCTGCTTGACATATCTCTAGGATAGGAATGTCCCTGGCAGCAGCCAGAGATGCAGCAGTACCTCTGGTAGAGTGAGCCCTCAGGCCTGAGGGAGGAACCTTACCCAGTTTTTCGTAACAGAATTGGATACAAGAGACAATCCACCTGGCAATGGATCTTTTAGTGGCAGGTTTCCCCTTTACCAACCTCAACACAGGTGAGGAACAATTGGAGGGATTCAAACCAGTGACCCTTGGTATGTTCTATATAGTAACTAAGGGCTCTTTTGACATCTAAACTGTGCAATCTCCTCTCACCAGAGGAGGAATGGTCAGTGAAGTACACAGGGAGAGACATGGATTGATTAAGGTGAAAGTCTGAAACCACCTTAGGCAAAAACTTCCTGTTAGTCCTGAGGACTACCTTATCTCTATGAAAGGAGATCAAATCAGGCTCCACTGACAAGGCTTGCAGCTCATTTATGCGCCTGGCAGAGGTGATGGCTACCAGAAACACAGTTTTCCAAGTCAAAGTACTTCAGCTCTGCTGAAGACAATGGCTCAAAAGGCGGTTGCATAAGCTGAGCGATGCAAATATTAAGATCCCAAGCAGGGGCAGGATCCCTGAACGGGGGATTGGTGTGAAGCAACCCTTTAAAAAACTTGGAGAACACAGGGTGAGCTGATAAAGAAGAGGGCTTACCTGCTGACAAGAAGACAGACACAGCTACAATGCACTTTAGGGTAGCTGGTCTCAGCCCCAAGGAATTCAAATGCAGCAAATAATCCAGGATCGTGGGCACACCAGCAGATTCTGGGGAAATATGTTTACCAGCACACCATATGGAAAATCTTTTCTATTTTGAATTATAGGTAGCCCCAGGAAGGCTTCCATAGGCCTTCAAGATATCCGTACACCTTGAGAAAGGTGTAGGTCAGCAAACTCTAACTCTTCAAGAGCCAAGCCTTGAGATTGAGAGATCTGAGGTTCGGATACCAAACTCTCCCCTGGGCACAGGTTAACAGGTTGTGATTCCTGGGAAGGCATAGGGGAGGGTGGACTGCTAAGGCCATGAGGAGTGGGTACCAGGGCTGCCTGCCCCAATCTGGATCATCTTGCAGGATTGAGATCTGATTCTGACTAGCACTTTGTAAAGAAGAGGGAAGGGGGGAAAAGCAGAGAAACTTTCCTTCCCAACTGAGAAGGAAGGCATCCAGAGGGACTGAGCCCAACACTGGGGGCCTGCAGCAAAAAAGGGGAAGTTGGTGATTGGCTGGGGCTGCAAAGAGATCTATTTGCGGAGTGCCCCATCTGGCAACTATTACCTCCAGTACCATGGGATCCAGTGCCCATTCGTGATGGCCCTGGGAAATCCTGCTGAGAGCATCCGCTAGGACATTGTCCTTGCCTGGGAGATGAACTGCCGTAAGGGAGGCGTTCAGAGAGTAAGCCGAGACCACAACTTCATTGCTTGATTGCACAGGGCGTGGGCCGAGTGCCCCTTGCTGTTGATGTACCACATTGTAGTGGTATTGTCTGTTCTGACCTGAACTACCTTGTTCTGGACAGATGTGGAGAAAACCTGAAGTGCTAGAAAAACTGCTCTGAGCTCCAACAAATTGATGTGGAGCAGGGATTCCTGAGGGGACCACAGTCCTTGGGTGGAAAGGTCGCCCATGTGAGCTCCCCACCCCAGGAGGGATGCATCTGTAGTAAGGGTCAAGGAATGAGACTGGGGGGTGAAGGAAACCCCCTGTCTCAGATTGTTTTGATCCTGCCACCACTGA
Organism: Neoceratodus forsteri; assembly: GCA_016271365.2. Lineage (NCBI taxonomy): Eukaryota > Metazoa > Chordata > Ceratodontiformes > Ceratodontidae > Neoceratodus > Neoceratodus forsteri. Next base: position 647,526,149 of record CM057450.1, on the reverse strand, counting down.
AGGACCTGGATCAGGTTCGAGTCACTGGAATCAATTTGGTTAGGATCCGCCCTTGAGACCAAAAGGCTCTCAAATGGAACTGAATGTCCCTCATCTGAAATCTCGCCCCTGCACTACTGCTGTAGAAGCAGCCATGTGCCCCAGGAGCTGTAGGAAATGCCTTGCTGGTCGAGAGACCTGCAGGGTGAAAGACGAGGCCAGAGACACCAGGGTCCTTGCTCTCTCCAGAGGAAGGATGGCTCTGGCTTCTTTTGTGTTCAGTTCTGCGCCTATGAAGGTGAGAAGCTGGACAGGCTCCAGAACTGACTTTGGAAGATTGAGAAGGAAACCTAGAGCTGCAAGCAGCTGCTGGGTTACTTTCAAATGAAGTTTGACCTGTTCCGGAGACTGGCCTACAATGAGCCAGTCGTCCAGATAAGGGAAGATGGCAATCTTTTGCCTTCTTAAATGAGCAACTGCTACTGCCAGGCATTTTGTGAACACCCTTGGAGCCGAGAGAGGCCGAGGGCATTGCTCTGAACTGGTAATGGCCTGAGGGCAGTTCGAATCTGAGGTACTTCGGATGGGAGCTTCTGATGAGAACATGGAAGTAGGCATCCTGAGGTCCAGGGAGACTAGCCAGTCCCCTGGCTTAGAGAGGGTAAAATAATCCCAGGGTCACCATTTTGAACTTTGGTTTTAAAGGTGCTTGTTTAGATACCTGAGATCCAGAATGGGCCACCATTCTCCTGTCTTTTGGGGTAAGGAAGTACCTGAGTACAACCCTTTGCCCTGGTGTATGGGTAGAACTCCTTCCACGGCTCTGAGAGCCAGGAGGGCAGAAACATCTGCTTCCAGGGCAAGAGCCTCTGATGGGTTTGCAGGTGGAAAAGATCTGGCTCTCATCTTCGGAAATTTTTTGAAGCTGAGAACCACTCCCTGGCTTACTACCTCCAGGACCCACTTGTCTGATGTTAAAGACTTCCAGTCCTGGACAAAGTAAGCCAGCCTGCCCCCTACCGGTAGTGGAGAATCGGCCCTGGCTACCCCATCAGGGAGCTTGTTTTGCAGGGGCTTTGGGTTGAGGGGTAGAAGCAGGCTTACTAGAGCCCCTTCTGCCCCTTCCTCTAAAGAACCCCCTCTGGGCATAAGCAGAAGAGGAGGCCTGGGCTTGGTAAAACGGCCAATGAAAAGGCCTGCCCCTGACATGCTGCCTTTGAGGAGTGACTTGCCTTTCTTTGGCCTGTGCACTCTATAGGTGGTCCCATACTCATCCATTTTCTTCATATAATTCTCGTCTGCTCCCAAACAGAGAATTTCCCACAACAGGAAAATCCATAGCCTTAGACTGGGTATCCTGACAGGGCAGTACATCTGAGCCAGGCCATTCTGCAAAGAGACAGATGTAGCCATAACTCTAGATGAAACATCATTAGAGTCTACAGCAGCATGAAATTGCACCTTGGATGCCTCAATACCATCGCGCCACCTGCTCCAGCCCCTGGCAAGCTGTTCAGGAGCCTGTTTTGCTAGGGCCAGGACAGTATCCCACCTGGATTTCTGGTACCTAGCTGCGTAAGCCATATAATTTGCCTGTCTGAGTCCCAAAGATGCTGCCATGTACTGCTTTTTTGCCATGGCATCCATCCTCCTGGAATCCTTTTCAGGAGGGTGAGAGGCTAGAGGAATATTAGCCTTGTCACAGGCTGCAGCCTGCACTACCCCCACATGGCTGCACTGCTGAGATAGGAACTCTGTATCAGAGCCTGATAAAGCATACCTCTTGTCCATCCTTTTATCCACAGGGAGGATAGAATGAGGAGTTTTCAGAATTTTTACTGTCTGTTTCCTAAAAGATTTATGCAAGGGAATAGACAGTCTCCTAGACTCTGGAATATCCATCATTTCCACAAAATCAGGCTCTTCTTGATCATCAACAGCTTCCTCAAGAGGGAGTTGCAGAGTGTCAGCAACTTTCTTGTAAAACAAAAAATGAGAAGGGGACTCAGATAGCCTGGGAGGGGATACTCCTGAGGGTCTGTCTGGAGAGATGTCCGGTTCAATGGGCACATCCAGACTGTCAAAATCACACTCACTCTCCTTGTACCCCTCCTCCCCTTCCCCTGGTTCATAAAAATCTTCAAAATCATAATATTGAACTGAGGGAACTGACCGAACCGGGCGCTTGCCCAATGGTGCCGGTTCAGACGGAACTGGGGAAAGAGACTGGACAATTTGGATCGCTTTGGCTATTTCCTCAGCGGTTGGAGAAAGAACTTTTGGCCCCAAACTAGCTGACCTTCTAGCCCTTTTAGTTGGAACTGGCTCCTCAGAGCTGGCTCTTCGTTTGCCCGAGGAAGAATGGCCCTGGTCAGAGGGCACTCCCTCAGGTTCGGTTGGAACCGAACCGGGCTGGCCATCCGGGTCAGCAGACTTTTTGGCCTCCCTTTCCCTGAGCCTACAGACTCTTTTTTCCACGGTGGCAGCAGGAACATTTTTACAAATCTGGCAGTCTGCATTGAGGTGGTCAAACCCCAGACAATATACACAATATGGTGTGTGGGTCAGCCTTGGCAAAGGCTTCCCCACAGAGGCCACAGTGCTGAAACCCAGTGGGTCCGGTTTTTCTTTTGAGTTTCTCAGACATAGTGCCAGCCTAACCAAAACTTGCCCGTGCTTGGCGATCCACCAAGCAAGACTCTCTTATCGGGTTCCAACCGTGTCACTTGGTCGTGGAAAAAAGCGTAAAATCCGTTTTTAGAACCGATAAGAACGGAACCGCACTCTAAAGGCTAGAAGTAATTTTAAATCCCTCTGATCGGTTCAAACCGAACCGAAAAGACGCTTACAAGTTCCACACAGAAGAAAAATAAAAAGTGTTTATCTATTACTTAGAATACCACAGACAGAGCTTGAACTGACGATTATGTTAAATTTCGTAAAATAAACCGAGAATTACACTTTAAAACCGACAAACAAACCGAGCAGCAGGAGGAATCTCTGGAGCGACTGTTCAGTGAGGCAGAGTAATGAATCTGACAGTTTAAGTTTGAGCTTCAACAGACAGAGTATTCAACCGAGCTTGCGCTCAAGATTCCATGCCCTGCATGGAAGTTAACTCTTTCACCTCCGGAGCAGTTCTAACCTGGGGTTATACTGCATATGTCATAATATAGCAAGACTTCATGTTGTTTGAAAAGCGTACAGCTACCATTACCCCATTTTCAGCTGCATATTTCCAGAGTCTGTAACGGAGGTCAGGGTGTATGTGACATATGTAGAGGGCCTGGGTTTCTTAGTTGGGTTGACAGTTGTCTTCAAACAGATGCTGCAACATGACGCTCCACACCTGAGTTCTCAGCTAGTTCGATGGCATCTACAGCACTCGGCTCCACTGGATACCTTCTCTTGCACTGGGAGGACTTTATCCACTTCAGCAGGGACATACTAGCTCAGAGATTCAGTATAGGCAAGGCCCCTGGAATTCTGCGGTTGCGGAATTTGCCGCAGAATTTGCATCATGCCGCAGAATATATTTAGTGCTGCAGAATTCATTGTTTTTGGTGAATTTTCATACAAATATACTCTTTTTCCATAGTGTCAGGCTTTCTTTCCCACCTCGTTTATCCTGAAGCCCCTCCTCTATGCTCAGCATATGATGTCATCGATGACATCACATCATATTTAGCCAATGACAGAACTGCATTCTGCAAGAGAAATGAATAAATCACGCTGCAGAAATCAGAAAATGCTGCCGCAGAAGTCAAGGAGCCCTGCCGCAGAAATCAGAAAATTCTGCCGCAGAACACCAGGGGCCCTGAGTATAGGGCAGTAATGTTAAATGAAACACAGACTAGTTAAATACCCTCTCAAATTGCAACCATCTGTCAGTCTATTAAACACCGTATTTATTGGTACTGCCGGAGCGTGATTTCTACAAGGTGCGAATAAGTGTGACCGCTGACCAGCGCGAAAACTAGGGGAAACAAATTCAATCTGCTATACAGTGTCTTGTTCATCCACACTTTCTGGCAGAGTCCTCTGCCCTTTAAGAAGAGCTGGAAAGAAAAAATTACTCACCTTAGTAATGTTGTTTCTTCTAATGGAGTCTTGCTGTATTCTGACCATTGCAGTGATATCCAACCTTTGAACTGCCCCGGAGAGGAAAGAGTTAACTTTCCATGCAAGGCATGGAACGCTGAGCTCGAGCTCGGTTGAGACTCTGCCTGCTGTTGTTCGAACCCAAACCGCCAGATCTTTACGAGCTATACTCACTGGGCATCCTGTGTGGAAACTGTAAACTTACACTAGCCAACTGGCAACTAAATTTAATAAAAAAGATTTTTTGGTTCCAAGGCAAAGACAAGTCAGGAAACCCAAAAAACAAAACACAACACACACCCAAAATTAAGAGGGTGAGAAAAAGGGGGCACCTCTAGGGTGACAACACAGTTCCTGCCCACCACATCCCGAAACCCAGGTTCTGAGAGGGGAGGCGGGGGGGAGGTCAGAATACAGCAAGACTCCATTAGAAGAAACAACATTATTAAGGTGAGTAATTTTTTCTTCAAACAACATGAAGTCTTGCTGTATTCTGACTACTGCAGACTACCAAGCAGTACCTCCATGGAGGAGGGACAGAACCTACTTTGGGAACAGGCTCTGAAGCACTGCTGTGCCAAACCGAGCATCACTCCTAGCCTTGATATCCAGAGAGTAATGCTTGGTGAAAGTATGTACTGTTTTCCAGGTGGCTGCTTGACAAATCTATAAGATAGGAATATCCCCTGGCAGCAGCCAGGAAAGCAGCTGTACCTCTAGTAGAGTGAGCCCTCAGGCCTGAGGGTGGGGTTCTACCTAATTTTTCATAGCAGAATTGTATACAAGAGACAATCCACCTGGCAATAGATCTCTTAGTGGCAGGTTTTCCCTCACAAACCTCACCATAAGTGAGGAACAATTGGAGGGAGTCAAACCTGTGATCCTTAGTGCGCTCTATGTAGTAGCTAAGGGCCCTTTTCACATCCAGGCTGTGTAGCCTCCTCTCCCCAGAGGAGGAATGGTCAGTGAATTAAACAAGGAGAGACATAGACTGATTAACGTGGAAATCTGAAACCACCTTAGGCAAAAACTTCCTATTAGTCCTGAGGACCATCTTATCTCTATGGAAAAAGATAAAATCAGGCTCCATTGACAGGGCCTGTAACTCACTTATGGATCTGGCGGAAGTAATGGCTACCAAGAACACAGTTTTCCAAGTCAAGTACTTAAGCTCTGCTGAGGACAAAGGCTCAAAAGGTGGTTGCATAAGCCGAGCAATGCAAACATTAAGATACCAAGCAGGGGCAGGGGCCCTGAAGGGGGAATTGGTATGCAGCAATCCTTTGAAGAATTTACAAAATACAGGATGAGCTGAAAGGGAAGAGGGCTTGCCTGCTGACAAGAAGGCAGAGACAGCTGCCAGATGCACTCTAAGTGTAGCTGGTCTAAGTCCCAAGCTATTGAGATGAACCATATAGTCCAGGACTGTAGGCAACCCAGCAGACTCTGGAGGAATATGCTTACCAGAGCACCAAATAGTAAACCTTTTCCATTTGGAGTTGTAAGTCTTTTTGGTGGAAGGCTTTCGAGAAGCCTTTAGAATATCCAGAACACCTTGAGAGAGATGCAAATCAGCAAACTCTAACTCCTCAAGAGCCAGGCCTTGAGATTGAGAGATTTGAGATTCGGATACCAAACCCTCCCCTGAGAACATGTTAACAGGTTGTAATTCCTGGGAAGAGACAGGGGAAGGTGGACTGCTAAGGACAGCAAGAGCAGGTACCAGGGCTGTCTGGCCCAGTCTGGAGCAATCAGAATCACTTTGCAGGGTTGAGACCTGATTTTGACTAGTACCTTGAACAGGAAAAGGAAGGGGGGAAGCATACAGGAATTTCCCTTTCCAATTGAGAACTAGAGCATCCAGGGGGACTGAGCCCAACATTGGGGGTCTGCAGCAAAAAAGAGGAAGTTGGTGATTGTCTGGGGCTACAAAAAGATCCATCTGCGGAGTGCCCCATTTGGAGATCACCTTCAAAATTAGGAGATCCAGGAAGCACTCGTGATGGCCCTGAGATATCCTGCTGAGAGCATCTGCCAGGACATTGTCCTTCCTTGGGAGGTGCACTGCTATCAGAGAGGTATTCAGGGAATAGGCCAGAGACCACAACTTCATTGCTTCTGTGCACAAGGCCGTAGACAGAGTGCCCCCTTGCTTGTTGATGTACCACACTGTGGTGGTATTGTCTGTCTTGATCTGAACTAGTTTGTTCTGATCAGACTTGGAAAAAACTTGAAGTGCTAGAAACACTGCTCTGAGTTCTAAGAGATTGATGTGAAGCAGAGATTCTTGAGGTGACCACAACCCTTGGGTGGTCAGATCCCCCAAGTGGGCTCCCCAGCCCAAGAGGGAGGCATCTGTGGTAAGGATTAGAGAATGAGATTGAGTGACAAAGGGAACTCCTTGCCTTAGGTTGTCCTGATCCTGCCACCATTGCAAAGCCTGGATCAGGGTTCCAGTCACTGGGATTAGCTTGGTCAGAGAATCCTTCCTCTGGGACCAGAAGGCTCTTAAGTGGAACTGAATGTCCCTCATCTGAAATCTTGCTCCTTGGACCACTGCGGTAGAGGCAGCCATGTGGCCCAGGAGCTGCAGAAAATACCTTGCTGTTCGAGACACCTGAAGGGTGAATGAAGAGGCCAGTGTCACCAGGGTCCTTGCCCTGTCCAGGGGAAGGAAGACTCTTGCCCTTATTGTATCCCGCTCCACCCCTATGAAGGTGAGGAGCTGCACTGGCTCTAGAACTGACTTGGAAAGATTTAGGAGGAATCCTAGAGAAGTGAGCAGTTGCTGAGTTATCTGTAGGTGTGACTTGACTTGGTCTGGAAACTGACCCCCTATGAGTCAGTCGTCCAGGTATGGAAAGATGGAGATATTTTTTCTCCTTAGGAAAGCAACCACTACTGCCAGGCATTTTGTGAACACCCTTGGAGCTGATATTAGGCCAAAGGGCATTGCTCTGAATTGATAGTAGCCTGAAGGCAACTCGAACCTGAGGTACTTTCTGTGGGAGCATCTGATGAGAATGTGAAAATAGGCATCCTTGAGGTCCAGGGAGACTAGCCAGTCCCCTGGCCTTAGAGAGGGTAGAATTATTCCCAGAGTCACCATTTTTAACTTTGGCTTTAAAAGGTGCTTGTTTAAATATCTGAGATCCAGGATGGGCCGCCATTCTCCTCTCTTTTTGGGGGTTAGGAAGTACCTGGAGTACAATCCTTTTCCCCTGTGTAGGGGTGGAACCCTTTCTATGGCTCTGAGAGCCAAGAGGGAAGAGACCTCTGCCTCTAGGGCAAGGGCCTCTGAAGGATTTGCAGGTGGAAAGGATCTGGTTCTCATCTTGAGAAATTGTTTGAAGCTGAGAACCAGTCCCTGGCTTACTACTTCCAGGACCCATTTGTCTGATGTTAAAGACATCCAGTCCTGGACAAAGTAAGCCAGCCTGCCCCCTACGGGCAGTGGAGACTCGGCCCGGGCAAACCCATCAGGGTGCCTGTTTGGCAGGGGCTTTAGGCTGAGGGGTGGTAGCAGGCCTGCTTATACCCCGTCTGCCTCTCCCTCTGAAGAACCCCCTCTGAGCAAAGGCAGAAGAGGAGGCCTGGGCTTGGTAGAAAGGCCTACGAACAGGCCTGCCCCTGCCCCTGGAATGCTGTCTCTGATGAGTGGCTTGCCTTTCCTTGGCCTGAGCACTCCAATAGGTGGTCCTGTACTCATCCATTTTCTTCATGTAGTTCTTTGTCTGCTCCCCAAACAGAGAATTACCAATAACAGGAAAATCCATGGCCTTAGTCTGGGTATCCTGTGATAGGCTAGTACATCTGAGCCAAGCCATCCTACGAAGGGCAACAGATGTAGCCATGACTCTAGATGAAACATCATTGGAGTCCACTGCAGCATGAAACTGCACCTTGGATGCCTCAATACCATCTGCAGCCACCTGCTTCAACTCCTTGGCAAGCTGGTCAGGGACCTGTTTAGCTAGAACCATCACAGTGTCCCATCTAGACTTCTGGTATCTAGCTGTGTAGGCCATATAATTAGCCTGCCTGAGTCCCAAAGATGCTGCCATGTACTGTTTCTTTGCCATGGCATCAATCCTCCTGGAGTCCTTATCTGGAGGGTGTGAAGCCAAGGGTATATTTGCCTTATCACAGGCAGCAGCCTGCACTACCCCAACATGGCTGCATTGCAAAGAAAGGAACTCCGTATCTGAGCCTGAAAGAGTATACCTCTTGTCCATTCTTCTGTCCACAGGAGGTATGGAATTAGGAGTCTTTAAAATTTTAAATGTCTGTTTCCCAAAAGACTTATGGAGGGGAACAGACAGTCTCCTGGACTCTGGGATGTCCATCATCTCAACGTAATCAGGCTCCTCCTGATTCTCCACTGCTTCCTCCACAGGAAGCTGGAGAGTTTTCAGCCACTTTTTTGTAAAACAAAGTGGGAAGGGAACTCAGAAAGCCTAGGAGGAGAAACACCTGAAGGTCTGTCTGGGGAGATGTCCGGGTCAATGGGCACATCCAGACTTTCATAATCACCATCACTATCCTCGTAATCTCCCTCCTCCTCCTCCTCTGGTTCATAAAAATCCTCTAAATTATAATCCGGAACCGGGTTAACCGACCAAACCGAGCCCCTAACCGATGGTGCCGGTTCGGTCGGAACCGAAGTTAGCGACTGAACAATCCTTATCGCTTTGGCTATTTCATCAGCAGTCGGAGAAAGAACTTGTGGATCTGAACTGGCTGACTTATCCCTTCTTTTTCTTTTAACCAGAACAGACTCCTCAGAGTCGGTTCTCCTTTTGCCCAAAGAAGTTTCGCCCTGGACAGAGGGCACCCCTTCTGGTTCGGTTGGAACTGAACCGGGGCTGGCCATCCGGGTCAGCGGACTTCTTGGCCTCCCTTTCCCTCAGCCTACCTACTCTCTTTTCCAGGGTAGCTGTGGGAAAACTTTTGCAAATCTGGCAGTCTGAATCAAGGTGGTCAAACCCCAGACAATAAACACAGGTGATGTGGGGGTCAGCCTTAGCAAAGGCTTCCCCACACACACTACAGTGTTGAAACCCAGTGGGCCCGTTTTTCTCTTGGGTTTCTCAGACATAGCCAGTCTAACCAAACACCCTTTCTTGCGGCAATCCGCGAGGCAAGACACTCCTATCAGTTCCTGATCGTGTTACAGGTCGTGGAAAAAAACGTAATGAAATCCGTTTTTTTTTTTAGAACCGATAAGTACCGGTTACCACACTCTAAAAAGCAGAACAAACTTTTCTTACAAACCTGATCGGTTCAAACCGAACCAATCTGATGTTTACAAGTTCCACACAGAAACTAATAATAATAAACCTCTCTAGTACTCACGGTACCACAGACAGAGACTGAACCGACAGGTTAGATAGAAGAAGTTTGTTTGAACCGAGGGAAAAAACAACACTTTGACTAAATTGAACCGAGCGAAGGAGAAATCTCCGTAGCGACTGTTCAGTGAGGTGGAGTAAAGAATCTGGCAGTTTGGGTTCAAACAACAACAGACAGAGTCTCAACCGAGCTCGAGCTCAGCGTTCCATGCCTTGCATGGAAAGTTAAGTCCTTCCTCTCCAGGGCAGTTCAAAGGTTGGATATCACTGCAATAGTCAGAATACAGCAAGACTTCATGTTGTTTTAAGTCTTCAAGCTGGCTCCTCCCACCCACCCGGGTGGTATATCCCTTGGCTCTGCCACATGACGCCAGATCTTACCTGCTGGAAGCAGAGGTTGTGTGCCTAAGCCAGGGGAATCCGGTGGGTCCGTGTGGATGAACAAGATATACCACTCCTAGAAATACTGTTACAGGTGAGTAACCTGCGTGTCTAGGGACATGGACATGGTGTTCCATCCACACTATTTGTAAGACTCCTAGCAGTTCTCTCGGAGGAGGGAGGCAATGCACACACCCCATTTAGGGAACAGAGATTGAAGAACTGAGGACCCAAAACCAACAGCCCGGTGTGACTCGAGATCAATGTGGTAATGGGAAATGAAGGTGTGTGATGACTTCCAGGTAGCAGCCCTGCCGATTTCCTGGATAGGAACGTCCCTAGAAGCAGTCATCGACACAGTGGTATGAGGGGTGGAATGAGCCCTTAGCCCTCCAGGAGGCTCCCTACCTGCCAACCTATAGCAGAGATCAATGCAGGAAGTTATCCACCTGCCAATCATCTGCTCGTTTGCAGGTCTGCCAGGTGTGGCTTCAGCATAGGTGACAAACAGCTGGCGAACCTCTCCCTGAACTCCAGCCATATGCTCTTTGTAATAAATAAGCACCCACCTCAAGCCCAGAGCATGGAGCCTGTGTTCAGCCTCTGAGTTGTGATTCAGGAAGAACACTGGAAGAGTCATCACCCGATTAAGGTGAAACTCCGACACAACCTTTGGGTTGGGGCACAGGACAACCTTGTTCCTGTGGAAGATCAGGTAATGAGACTCCACTGAGAGTGCCTGGAGTTCACTGATCTTTCTGGCTGATGTCATGGCCACCAGGAAGGAGGTCTTCCACAACAGGTGTGACATCTCTCACCTATGCACTGGTTCGAACGGCGTGCCAATGAGCACTGCCAAAACCAGCAACAAGTCCCACAGTGGTGGTTCATGCAATGGAGGGGAAATATGATCTAAGCCTTTGAAAAAGTGCCAGACCACCTTCTCCTGTGCAGACTGCTGACCAGCCCGCGCCCGGTAAGCAGAGATGACTGCCAGGTGCATCTTGAGGGTTGCTGACCTAAGGCCTCTTTTGGAGAGGGACAACGGGTAGTCCAAAATGCTGGCCACCGCACAGGACAAGGGGTCCAGCCCCTTGCCCTGACACCAAATGGAGAATCTCTTCCATCTGAAGGCATAGCATTTTCTGGTTGATTCCTTTGATGCTTCCACCATGGTGAGGGCATCTTCAGAGAGACCCAAAGCCTGGAACTCTAACTGCTCAGGAACCAGGCTGTCAGGTGCAGGGACTGAAGGTTCAGGTCTGGGCAGAATGGTAGATGCCTCGGGAGCCTGTTGCTGAGGCTGAGGAGACTGGGGTACCAAAACTAGCCTGGCCATTTTGGAGCTACCAAGATCACCTGTACCATGTCCCGCCTGACCTTGAGCAGCACCTTGTAGATCAAGGGAAGTGGAGGGAAGGTACAGAAGAGGCCTGGGGTCCAAGGCCTCGAGAAGGCATCCCTCTGCAGCGAGCCCTGCTGAGAGAGGTGGGCTCGGAAGAACCTTAGTTTTGCATTCTCCCTGGAGGCAAACAGGTTCACCTGATGGGTGCCCCACTGGTAAAACAGGCTGTGAACTACTTCCTGAAGGAGAGACCACTCGTGAGACCACTCGCCTATCCGGCTTGACTGGAGGCTCCTGCCACATGGATGGCTAAGAGATCTGCCTCAAGGCCGTGCATGAGGGTCCATACGAGGAGAGCTTCCTTGTACAAAGGCAGGGAGTGCGTCCCACCCTGTTTGTTGAGGTAGTGGTATGGTTGTGGTGTTGTCCGTCTGGAATTGAACCACCTGGCCCATGAATATGCGGAGCGAATGCAGTCAGTGCCAGCCGAGCTGCTCGGAGCTCCAGCAAGTTGATGTGCCATTGGGACTACTCGGAGGTCCAGAGCCCGTGGACTCTGTGTTCTCCCAGATGGGCACCCCAGCCCGTGAGAGAGGCATCGGTCGTCAGGATGACCATGGGCTCAGGATGGACAAATGGGATCTCTTCCTGCAGATGCACTGGGACTAACCACCACTGGAGGGTGTCACACATCTTCTGGGTCACAATGACCAGCTGGTCGAAGTGACCTTTGCTCTGAGACCACTGGCTGGCCAGATCCCATTGTAGGGAGCACATATTACAACAGGCCTATCAGACCACGCTGGTGCAGGCTGCCATGTAACTCAGAAGGTGCAGGATGTCCTGAGCAGGGTGCAACTGCCCAACCCGAAATAATCGTGCAAAGGAGGAGAGAACCTCTGGCCTGTACACTGGGAACTGGGCTCTGGCACGGCAAGAGCCAAGCTCTGCCCCGATAAAGCTGATCACCTGCGAAGGCATGAGTTATGACTTGGCCTTGCTGACCAGGAGGCCAAGGGAGGTACAGGTCTGGAGGGTCAGGTCTCTGGACTGCTCCACCTCCTGTCTGGAGGGACCTGCAATAAGCCAGGTACACACAGACCCCTTGACGTCTCAGGTAATCTGCCACCACTGCCATGCATTTGGTGAAGACTGTTGGTGCAGAGGAGAGGCTGAATGGCATGACCTGAAACTCATAGACTGTTCCCTCAACTGGGAGGTGGAGGAACCTTTGGTAGGACGGATGGATAGGGATGTGAAAGAATGTGTCCTGAAGATCCATGCAGCAAACCACATGTTTTGCTCTAGAGATGGTATGCTCTGAGACAGAGTTACCATCCTGAAGGTGTGCGTCCTGAGGAACTAGTTCAGGTTGTGCAGAACTACAATGGGGCGCCAGCCTCCCATCCATATTGGCACCAGGAAGTACCTGAAGATAAACCCTGGGTGTTCTGGAGGATCTGCCACTCTGACCACAACCTCCTTTGTGGAGAAGCTGGGCTATGTTGTCTCAACGAGCCAACTCAGTGTCTGCAGATACTAAGTCCTCCCATAGGGCACGGGCTCAGCTTGGAGGGTACGGCTCGAATTCCAGAAGCAGACCCTGACCGACCACTTCTAGAACCCACCTATCCATAATGACAATGGACCAGGCAGAAAGGAAGTGGCGGAGCCACACAGGAGGACCCAGGGGAGACATGACAGGTATGAGGAGCACCCATCTTCCAGTCACTGAGCAGACCTGGAGGAGGAGGGCCTGGCTGAGGCCCCTTCCCTCTGGGCTTATGGACCACGGAAGCCACGGACTTGGACCAGGGTTGCCAAGACTGAGCCTGCTGGCCAGCCTGATGCTGGGCTGGTTTTTGCTGCAGGAGTGAAGGACCAAAAGGGCTTTCACTTCGGTTGTCTGTAGTCCTTGGGATCCTTCTGTGCGGATGTTACAGAGTCCAAGGTGACACTGGACTTCTCGATGCGCTGGAGGTGAACCTCGACACTTGGCCCAAACAAGTTGGTGCCCAAGAAAGGAACATCCACCATCTTGCCAGCTGTGAAGGTCAAGATCTGCAGCCAAGCCCTACGGCACATGACTACTGCAGCCACCACCGAGCGGGCACAGGAATCTCCCAGATTCAGAGCCATTTAGAGCTGCTGCTTAGCTACAGCCCGGCCCTGATCTTGGCCCTGTCTGACCATGGTCTGGAGGTCCGCAGGCAGGTGGCGAATCACCTCATCCAAAGAGCACAAGAAAACATGGAAGAAGTGTGCCAGTAAGACTGCTGAGCTCACCCGATGGAGGTCGAGTGAGGAGGCAGCAAAGACTTTCTAGCTGCATGGTCCAATTTCTTGGACTCCTCATTCTGCGACTTGTCGATGTTCCCGATATTGTCTAAGCACTGAAACATGGAGTCAATCACTAGTCCCTCGGCCGAGGGGTGCTCCATGAAACCCGAGACGGTATCGATGGGCAATGCATACTTGCAGGCCATCCGGGGACAGAGGGCAGGATGTGGGCTGCTGCCAAAGCTCCAGGGCTGGGCCAACAATGGCCTCGGCCACTGGAAAAGCCTCCATCGCAGAGTCCCCTTTGTCCAGAATCTCTGTAAGGGGATAGTGAGCCTACTTCTGAACAGGCTTCATTTTCATCCCCGTGGACTCAGAGATGAGGCGGGGGATGCTCAGGAAGGAAGAGGGCCCTTCCTCCATCGATAGACCAGCCACGGACTCCTTGTCAACCAGACAGGAGTGCACCGAGGAATCCTTAGACTTGGAGAAGTCTGCATAAAGTGGCCAACTGCCCAAGTCACCTTCAACTCTCCGGGGGCGGTGAGGTGGGATGGTGACTGACAGCCGATGGGGAAGCCCCTTGGCTGGCCGAGACTCCTTGGTCGGAGCGCTGGTCAATGGCTGCTTGGGAGGCGGCTCCACCACAACTCATGGAGAAGCTGGATTTGGCTGAACCAAAATGGTTTTGACTGCTCCACTAGGGGAGATACGGTCCCGACCAACCCCACAGGGGGAGTTGGTCTCGGCCTTTCGGGTGACAGCCAAGTTGTGGTCGGTGTGGAAACCGGGGTCAGCTTAGTATTGGCCAGCACCAACTGTTGCCACATAAGATCTTTGTAGCACTGACGCAACTTGTGCTGAAGCCTCTCCTCACCCGAGGACAAAGATGAGGAATAGCGGTGGCGCCACTTTTCATGGCGCTGAGAGCAGGAACGCTGATGACAGTGAGATCTGCTCAACCCACTGGATGAGGACCAAGAATTTGACGTCGGACACTGGCATCTCGGAAGAAGCTGGGAAATTCCACAGCTGCTCTTGGTCGGTGACCGGTCAGCAGACTGAGTAGCCCCTTCTATGGTCACAGTCAGGACCGGAGTCCTGAAAAGAGAGTAATCTGCCTCTTCGGAGACAACCGGCCGAATGGGTCAAGAAAGATCTTGGCCGCATCATTGGCTGGCGTCTCGACTGACTGGTCTGACAGGGTCTCCATGAAGCCAGTGGCCAAGGCCACGGTTTTGACTGTGATCAAAACCAGAGAGTTAGGTGACCAAGAACGCTCCCAGTCCCATGAATGTTGATGATGAGTCTTCTTTTCTTTTGGCTCCTTCTCCTTTTGAGGTCTAGAGCTGTGAGATTCAGAAGGACCCTGGCCCTACGTCAGGAGGGACTGGCACAGCTCCTTGAAGGAGCTCGTACAAGTGGAGTCCAATTAGAGCGGCATGAAGGCAGAAGCTGAAGAGAAGTTAGCGGTAGCCCCAGCTGCCTCCTCCTCAAAGACTGCAAGCTGTTTTGCGGACCTCACAGCCACGGAGACCACCCATTGGGCGTCTTTAGATTTGACCAGCAGATGCCATTTTTCCAGGCGGGCCCAACTTAAGGCGAAAAGACGCATGAAAAGACTGATGTATATCGCAGGCCTGGGTATCATGTTCATGGCCCAGGCAGTGAATGCATGTGACGGGGGTTTGCACATCTACATCTTCTGCTCGTGACAATTGGCGAAATCCAGGTGCGGACTTGTTGTCCATCACAGTCGGGTAGCTCGAAGACAAAAACTGTAACAATTGTGAAGTTTTTGAAGCAATCCAAAAGGATCAGAAAGTGCTAGGTCCTAGAACGTGGGAGCATGAAGGAGTGAACCTGCTTCTTCCAGCGGAAAGGAAGATCTGGTGTCATGGAGCGGAGCCAAAGGATATACCACCCAGGTGGGTGGGAGAAGCCAGCTTGAAGACTTTCCGGCACTTCTTAAAGGGGAAAGGACTGTCAGATAGTGTGGATAGAACAACATATCCACGTCCCTAGAATCATAATTTTTACGCAGATGTTGATGTAATTCTTGTTGTCAGCTCAATGTCTTTGGGATTGGGGGGGGGGTTACAGTTCCTATCAGCAGTTGTGTAATGTCCTTTTTTCAAACAGTTGATGGCAGTTTCAGCTATCATTCCTTTTCTGCTGCTTCTTTTCTTTGAGAAAATGAATTTTACTTTGCAGAAAAACAATATACATGTGCCTCTTCCCTATGCAAGAGGGTTGCAACACTGGGAAGAGCACACTTCTCATTAAAGGAGTAATACACCCAGAATTTGTAAAAACGTGTTGTGATTTGTGTGTGAAGTCCTAGTGTGTCCTTCCCCCCCCTCTGTCTGCTATCAGGAGTTTTTCCTAAATTACCCTACTAGCTTTTTGGTAGTTTTATTAATCCTTATTTTTATCCCTGGCCCCCGGACTGCCTTACCTCTTCACGTCCTGGCATTCCCCCAAGTCTTCTGGTCGCCGTCCTGAGGATCTCCGGCTCCCAGGCCCCGCAGCTTCTACCCCCGCATCTGGAGAACCCCCTTACGCCCGTCCACCAGGACCAGATCCAGTATTGCGCCTTGTACCCTCGGAGCTGACCATCATGCCGCAGCGACCGGTGCCTTTTCCCTGTTCTAGTTCTCCTTTGACATGTGTGGCTTGCAACGACGCCAAGGGACAAGAGCGTGCATGCTTCCGTGCACACTCCTTCCCGGTGTCAGCCCCAGCACGTCCCCTCAGACTGCCTGTGCCACTGCATCACCCCCAGCCACCGCTAGAGGCCACCAGTGCACCGACGGCTGCATACCCCCCCCCAGAGGACGACAGCAGTTCAACGAACGCTCAATCCTTCTCCTCCCCATGCCAACCCCCCATACAATCCGGGCTCGTTCCTGAACCCGGATCGCCAGCGTGGCGTGAGGTGTGGCATCCAGTGCTTCAACCCTCATTACCACCGGGCAGGCTTTATTATAGTTTTATGACCCCTATTGATCTCCATTTCAGTTAAGTTTATTGCTTTTCTTGTACCTACAATGCATCCTGTCTCATGTGACAACAATGTAGCCAAGCCCACAGAGTCAGCAACAAGCACTGCTTTACAATACAACAGCAGAGATGGCTATATTTTAAAAACTACAGAGTTCAGCTTAGTGACTACCTTCATTGTAAAGGCTTTTTGTTGTGAACAATTTTGACACTGGTTGTGTAGGTGTAACTTGTATGGTTTTCAAGATATTTACTGGCATGTCTACTTGAGTGTTCACTCAGAGAGAAAAAAACTTCTGCTGTTTGTAAGCACATCTCCACACATGCCAAATGAATCTAAATATCTTGAAAACTTTACAAGCTATGCAAAAACACCCAGCAGCAAGTTTGCTTTATAATGAGGGTAGTCACTAAGCTGAACTCTATATAGTTTTTAAAATATGGCCATCTAATTAACCACATTTCCATGTTTTTTTTTTTGTTTTTAACCAAATTTCCCACTTTGGATGGTAAATATTTAAAAAACCGTAAGGAGTTCAGCTCAGTGACTACTCTCATTGTAACGATCTTTTTTTCCTGAACAACTCTGTTGCTTGTTGTCGATGAAGTTACAAGCATGCGTAGAAACTCGTAATGCAGTCATTTTTTCACCAAATTTGCAACAAGGGCTATCTGGGACCCCACTTCATGAACAGTGTTGTTTCGTTAATTAGTCCCAAAAGGTGAATGTGCGCAGCGACTGCAAAAATCACCTTTCTGGATTAAGAAACGAAATGACAGTGCCAGTGTTCACAAGGTGGGGGTCCCAAGAACCCCATGTTGAAAATTTGGGACTGAAAATCCAAAAATTGTCTAAGATATCAACTGAAGTTGAAAATCCCCACTGACTGCCATTATAGGGCTTACCGTCATTTCTTCAGTTCCTGGTTGGTCTTTGAAGAGTGAAGACATGTTCCCAGTCCACAGAAGATCGCTGCTCCCGACCTCTGGAGGTAAGTATGGGTGAGGGGAGGTGGGATGTGCAGAGGGAGGGTGTGGGATGGGGGAGCAGTGGGCGGTGGGAATGATAAGGGACCTTTTTTTAGGTTTAAAAAAAAAAAAAGATGTCTTGGGGCTGTTTTCTTTTTTACAGGTGAAATATTAAAACTGATTTTGGCACACTGGGGTGGGCTCCCAGTGTGCCAAAGTACTGGAGAGTGGGAGGGATCAATGTCGACCCGAGGGATTGGGCACACCGAGGTTGGCTGAGAACACAGGGGCGTGTTGGGGGGTGATGCATCCAACACTGGGAGAGGGCATCTCAGTGTCGGATCCCAGTGTGCCACATTATTGGGGGAAGGGGGGATACGTGCTGACACAGGGATTGAGAACCATGATGTCAGCAGGGGACAGAGAATAGAGGGTGCGGGGCAGGCAGCAGCAGTGGGAGGGAACTAACATTTAAATTTGTTGTCCTGCTGTGTGCCTGGTTGAGAAGGAGGGGGGACTGCTGCTGCAATGATGAAACTGCCTGATTGCAGTGGCAGATTTCTTTTAAGTGCGGCGCTTGCTCTGAAACTGTCATCTTTGGCAGCTTCAGCATTAATTGGTGGCCAAGGGACCCACCCATTAAAGCATCCGCTGCACTGACCACAACACTGCCACACCTCTGCAATGCTCTACTATCTCAATATGTTTCTTATGCACTGCGTGCACAAGCAAACATAAAAAAAGGATTACTAATTTAACAAAAGAAGTTAAAAACATACCAGAATATTGTACAGACACTAAAAGGAAAAGAGAAGGGCATGTAGACATAAAGATTCTTATAAATAACATTTTTATGTGCCACCATTTAGGAAGGGAAGGGATCGTAATTTGGCTCCATGGAACCACGCCGATCCCTTCCACTTTCTAGTACCACTTCAAACTGAGGTCCGCCCCAATCTGCCCCCACACTATTAAGTTTTGTGATGTCACTATATGGATAGCGTGGGTGGCGTGCCCTATAGACATGAATGGGGCTGTTTAGAGGGCCGTTCGGAACAAATCATGGCCACCATTTAACTAAAAATGAGGATGTATCCATGAATCTGACAATGTTATTCTTAAAGGTATGCAGGAGTTGCTATTAATTACTTCTTCTGGAAATACATTCCAACCTACTACCCTTTGTGTGAACTGTATTTTTTTCTATCTATCTATCTAATCTACCTACCAACCTATCTATGTAATATTTGGTAACCGGGTAGGATCCACTGAGACCAAAGGTCCATTTTTCTGAGTAAGTACACAGCAGAGTTACAACAGAGAGACATTCACAACGTGAACAAGTGCATAACTAGCATGTGTTATAAACAAACCGTAGGCTGAACAACTTGACATTTTCAAGGAGTGCAAGTACGTAATAAATGAAAAACTCATTCCAAACAGAGGTCAATAATGAAAGACAGATCGCTCAGCAATACTTAAGCAATAATAAACAACAGGGTGTGTCATGCCAGCAATATGACACAACGAGGTGTGGATTATGGCCTGATAAGAGGTGTGTTATGAGGCATGAGGCGCTTGCGCCAAGTACCTTCTGCACCTGGACGTGCTCTTATCAACCAATAACTCACACCTTGGAGGGTTTCATTGCACTTATAAAATGAGCCCCCCTCATTACCCCCAGTAAAAAAATAATTGTGCTATTTAAAAAGCCTGCTTAAAGAACTGTTAAATATGCAGGATATAGAAAAATAGTCCATCTGTACTGCAGACTACATATCATCCAGCCATTACAGGGTGTTGGTGTGTTTCTCTCTCTCCTCCGTACTCTGTCTCTCCCCCAACAGACCAACGCTTTTTTTTTTTTTTTTTTTTTAATGTCCTTTATTTTAGTTTTGTTTAGGTAGTTTTTCAGTTCTAGGCATTGGTCAGCTTGACTGTGACAGCAGTTTCCTGTGTAGTGTATGCATGTCCCCTTGTAACTCTGTCTCTCCCCCAACACTTTGTTTGCTTTGTTTTACTTTTCTTTAGGCTTTTAGAGCTGCAGCAACCGGCCACCTAGACCATGAGTGTGTCCCTTGGCGGCTTCCGTACTGGTCGGTTTTTGATTTGCATTTTTTTTGTAGCAAAGTTTGGTAAGTGCTGCCATTACACCTACGTTTTTTGCCTTCAGATATACTGTCATGGACAGGGCTGGCGGGCGGGGGGTGGGGACAAGGCTGGACACTGATGAGGTTGGAAATGGACCAGAGACTCAAGTTTCTGGTTACAGCCACTGGAGCGGAGAACTGTATAGAAGATGCTGGGCTGATACATCTGCAGGACAGCTACAGATTGGTGATGTTCTAAAATGTTTCTTATGGGAAGTAAAATCAAGGTTAGACTAACAGTTTAATACACTCTTTGAGTACTCGTTACCTGGGGGAAATGAAAATTACGTACCTACCGTAATTCTTAATCTTTCTGTGTATCTTCACCACTCATCAGAGTTGGGTATGTGGCGGAGGTCATGACCTCTTGAGGAGCTTTTTTGGGATGGGCAGAGTCAATGACTGTGGGCGCCCGCCCTCGATGCTGGCCTTTTCTGCGTGGCACTTTGGCGTTGTTGGCCGTTGGGTGTCACTGACCCCCGCCAGTTTTGAGTCGCCATAGAGTAAGAAGCAGGGGTGGGACAAGGAAGTCCAAAGGACAGACAACGGGAAAAGATATAAGAACTAAAAGGAGAAATGAATGATAGAGAACAGACAAGAGAAAAAGAGATGAGAGAAAAAGTAAGGGGATTGGGAGGGGCCCCAATCAGTGGAAGAAAGAAAGGAAACATTAAGTGGGAGAGGAGGGGAAAACTGGTCCCAGTTTTGAAAGGACTAAATTATTGGAGGACTTACTGCCAAGGGAGTTGCAAGCCTGGATAGGCTGCCAAAACCAAGGCGTAGGGTTTGCTAGCATATTCTGGCAGGGTGATACAAGTCAGAGCATAAGGAGGACTAGGCGCCAAAAGCTGTCCCCTCCCCTGACCAACCAAATAGGAAAAAGGAGGATTAGACATCAAGTCAAGATTTAGAGGAGTAGAGAGGGCATACTGCCACCCCCACCCAAGAGGCGGAAGCTTGAAATGGCAGGGATAGCCCCTCCCATTCCTCCCCCTTCCAATACAAGGGAAAGAATAAAATCCCCTGTATGGCCAAGGTCACCCCACTCCTGACCAATGGAGAGGAGGGGGGGAGAAAAGGGCACACAGAGGGAGGGAGACCAGATACTGAGGCCCCAGGGGGATGGAGGGTGGGATTTTGTGATGAATGGTGACGACACACAGAAAGATCAAGAATTATGGTAGGTACCTAATTTTCATATCTTATCTGTGTCAATCTTCACCATTCTTCACAGTTGGGTGAGTACTGAGCCCTCCGAAGGGGCCCCAAGACCCTAAAGTACTAAGTCCTTAGCTCCCAGTGGGGGAGAGAACACTGAGAGGGAGAACCCCTACGGGTCCGGCAAGGCCTGAGACTTGGGAGAGTGAGATGGGGACCCCTGGAGGGGGCAGGAGATTGCCCCGACAGACGCTGCCTCACTCTATGGGAGAAAAGGTGGGTTCTCCGGTAGGCGGAGGAAATCACCCTACGCCGGGCCAAGGGTGACAACCAGGAAAGATGCAGCCATGCCGTCCGCGTAGTGCAGATTGCTGTCCCTATGAACCTGGAAGCTACCTCACTGGTGTTGTAAGATGCCATCGCTTGGTGCCTTGCCAGCTCTAGGCCACGTGCAGAGAGTGCAATGGCTTGTCTGGTTACCTCCGAATCAGGCAAGGAGGCTAGGAGCTGACCCAGCCTGGACCACAAGAACCTAACGTAGGAAGCATAGTGTGCCTGATGAGCAGAAATTGACAGCAACAAATGTGCCGAGTAGAAGGTGCTCCTCCTCAGAAGTCAAAATACGCAGAATCTTGATCCGGGGGCTGGTCACGGTGGAGGGCGCGAAGCCCATCGGGAGTGTCCAGCTGCATCAGTCCTGACTGAGGATAAGGCATATGACCTGGAGACTCCGGGGGGGCGGGGGCACAATACCTCTGGCTCAGATCCCTAGGAGCTGGGTCTCCAGAAAGGGTCATCGCCAGTACTGCAATGACACCTCCTGGAAAGGAGCAGGCCAGGTGGGCACCACAAGGGTTTCTGCACTGAAGTCGCCTAAAAAGGCACGTGTCAAATGCTTTAGATTATGCTGAGGAGTGGGTGGGGGGATACACAGGTCTTGCATCATCATCACGTGGAAACGCTGATACTCAGCGAGATCAGCAGCAGTGGAGATGTGGACGGAAGGTTCCTCTCCCCCAGAAGAGGAGGATGAGGAAGCGAAAGACCTCAGAGATCCAGTGGATTATTTATTTATTTTATTTAGTTTTTGTTTACCGGGAAGGTGCACTAGCCATAACCATGACTATTTTCAGGCACGACCCAGGAGGATAAAGTACACTACAACAACAAAACATTACAATTTATACAAAACATCATTGGAGATTACAATTTCAACAATGAAACAAAGTAGGACTAAGTATCATGACATTACATCAGTAAATCACACATGGGTTTACAAACAATAGAGCAATGCTGAGGGGTGGTTAATCAGCATAGAACATGGAAAAATTGAGAGAAAAGAGAAAGAGTTTAAGAGACAGAAACAGAAATTTAGTCTAAGTGCAGGACAGTGCTGGTGTTATGGGAAAGGGCTAAGGGGTTTGAAACAGGAGCATTTGTTTGTTGAGATAAGGTACTTGCGTAGCTCCATCTTAAAGGCATAGTGAGAAGGAGCATGGCACACAGTTAGTGGAAGGGGGTTCCAGTATTGGGGAGCTAGAACAGCAAAGGCTTTTGCTCTCTTGGAAGAACTGTGCCTAGGGATACAGACAAGGTCCCTGTCCACAGAGCGCAACCCATAGTGAGAGGGCTGATTGATAGAAGTACTCAGCAAGGGACTTAGGAGTCTGAGATCTGATGATACTGTTGATGACAGAGCCTTGAGAGTAGAGCCTTTTCTCTTTTGGTGGCAGCCAGCTCAGGTCAGAGTATAGTAGATAGTGATGTTTAAGTTGATGGACAGAGGAAGCGTAGCGACAGATGCTGTTGTAGGTGATGTCCCACTTCTGTACACTAGACTTTAATGCGGCAGTATAGGTGGCAATGCCATAGGTCAGTGAGGGGAGGAGAACACCACGAGCTATGGCTAGCCTAGCGGAAGGGGTTAACACATAGCTGGTGCGACAGGCAGTACCCAGCTTGGAATTAACAGTCTTGCATGCATTTTGTATATGGAGGTCAAAGCTTAGTGATGGGCCGAGGGTAACACCAAGGTATTTAAAAGAGGTAACAGATCCAATAGTGGAGTCATTCAAGGCAGAGACTTTGAGAATGCTTGGGGGGAGTTTGATTTTTGAGTTGGTACCAAAAAGCATAACCTTGGTCTTGGACTCGTTTAAAACCAGCTTGTGGCCAGCTAACCATGATTGTGTAAGTTGAAAGTCAGCTGAGAGCCGCTGATTTATAACCTCTATGCATTTGGCACTGGTGCAAATAACTATATCATCAGCATATAGTAGGGAGGAAGTATCAGATAGGTATGATGTGATGTCATTTATAAAAATGGAGAAAAGGAGAGGGCCAAGGATGGACCCTTGGGGCACTCCAATGTTCAGTACAGCCTTACCTGAGAAGGTAGAATTGTATTTGACCATTTGAGTCCTATCTGATAGGTAGCTATCAAACCATTTTACAACATTAGGTGCAAAGCTCAGTGAATGCAGTGTAGCAAGGAGGATAGAGTGGTCAACCAGATCGAAGGCTTTTGTCATGTCAATGAGAACTGCCCCTGTGAGAAGGCCAGCATCCATAGCAGATAGGGTATTGGATGTAAATTTAAAGAGAGCTGTAGTTGGGCTGTGTCCCTTATAGAATCCATGCTGTGCAGCTGCTAGAAGGTCATATTTCTGTAAGAATTCAATAGTTTGGGTTGCTACAACCTTTTCAAGGATCTTACTGAAGACGGACAGGATTGCAATGGGTCTGTAGTTAGCGGGGTTTTTGGGATCACCTTTTTTTTGAAAACAGGGGTTACCCTTGCTGACTTCCAGATATCAGGTACTTGGCTTTGGCAAAGAGAAAGAGTGAAGATTTTAGCTAGAGGAGCCGCTATGAAAGGGGCAGCCAGTTTTAGCAGCTTGGGTTCCAGGGTATCAGAGCCAGTAGCAGTAGTCTCAGAGATTTTATTGAGGAGGTTGAGGACTTCTTTATGTGCAATTGACCTGAAATAGAAAAGAGGGGCTGACGTGACAGGAGGAATATTAGGAAATTGCCATACCGGGAAGGAAGATGTGAAAGCTGTGAGGTCAGAAAATTCGTGATTAAAGAAATTTGCAATGGTTTCTGGATCACAGCAATTCACTCAATCAAGAATCATGTCACTTGGTGATGAGGGCTGATTTGATCCCAGGAATGTTTTGACATGGGTCCAGAATTTCCTGGAGTCTCCATAGGAGTTTGTAAGCAGTTGCTTTCAGTATGAGCTTGTTGCATATTTGATGTCTTTTTTTACAGGTATTCCACTGGGCTCTGTAGGAGTTACAGTCACTTTGTAGGCCGGAGTTTTTGAAAAGGTGCCAACTTTTGTCCCTCTTCCTTAATTTAGCAAGAAGACCTGCCTTTAGTCAGTGGGTTTTCTTCTGTTTGACCCGACAAGTTTCCAGATGACAATGATGGTCCTGAATAGCTAGGAAGTTCGTAAGGAAGATGTTTATGGCAGACTGAACATCAGTAGCTTCATAAAACTTGGTCCAGTCAGTGCAGGAGACATTCCGTAGGAAGGATTGGGGCACAAGGCCTGCAAAATTACAGAAGGTGATGAGATGAGGCTTTGATGGAGGTGGGACAGCTTTGCCCCAAATCAGAAATTAGGGGGGTGGTCGGTAATAGCATCAGCTAGAGTGCCTGAGTTAAGAATATGTTAAGGATGATTTATCATTATCCAGTCCAGCAGGGTGCTGCTGTTTGAGTGCAGGACTGTTCTGGTGGGCTCAGTGATCAGCTGATGGAGGTTGACGCTTTGAATCTTTGAGAGTGACATGGCATGGGTATTACCCAGCCAGTTTAAAATTTAGGTCACCGAGTACAAGTACCTCATTTCTACCAGCAAGTAAAGATGTTTGATCAAGTCAGCTCATCCAGTCCCTTCATACCATTTTTTGGTGAGTTATAAACACAGACGATATACAGTTTATTTGATCCCAGTGTGAGAATTGCATGAAGCGACTCGCATTGAACTTGGGCCAAGGAGTGTAAAGCCGTAAGGTTGAGGTGATTTTTGAAATAGATAGCAGTGCCACCACCTCTTCTGTTTGCAATTCTGTCATTCCGTAGTAGGTTATAGGAAGGAATCTGGAAACGAGAATCAGAGACACAGGGTTTGAGCCATGTTTCTGTTAAGCAGAATATATCAGGTTTGTAGAGGGCGGACCAGGTTTCCAGTTCGGCAAAGTTATGTTCAAGGCTTCTGATACTGTGGTGAGCTACTGTTAGACCTCTGGTAGTGGGCATTGAGGTTTCGGGGCCAGGGTTTAGTTGTACATCACCCGAGAGCAGAACTGCCAAAACGAGTAGGTACCACAATTCATGATGCAGAAAAGGGGAGAGGGTAAGTTGCCTCAAGGGATATCTAACTACTTTACAGATCCTCTTTAGCAGGAGAGAAGCAGAATCACATTGAAGTGGAGGCAACACTAGGAGGTTAGAGAAGACAAAGTCCTGTGTGAAAGCTGGGTTAGTACGGTCAGCTGGGTTTGTAAGGGGTACTGTAACCAAGGACAGGTGTAGGTATGGCAGGGTGGCAATGAGGAGGAATATGAGCACTTGCTCATCCATTTCGAGCTGTAGACTTTATATGGCACAGAGTTCCCACAGGTGAAGCACAGTGACTAAAAAATGGATGAGAAGAGAAAAGGCTGTGACTAGATCAGCAGCCCCAGGACCCCTATTGGTTGGTTATTATAAGCGTCCAATGGGAGAGTAGACACTTAGTCTTCAGAGGCCTATAAAACAAGAGCCCCACACAGGGTGGGTGGGGAGCCGGCACAAGCGTCGGCGGGGAACTGAAGCTGTAACAGCGGGCTTTGGGAGGCTTGGCGGCGGGCTGTTTTAGGGCCAGCTGCACTGCTCGGCCCGAGTCAGTGATATCCTCAATGGAGGGGAAACGTGTGGTCGGGTCTCCCACTCCCACAGGCTGGTTGCTCAGGGGGAGGGGGAACCCACAGTTGGGTCTCCCACTTCTACAGGTTGGCTGCTCAGGGGGAGGGTGGAACACCCGCTCGTTCATGGCCCTGACATAAGTAGGGAAGTGAGCAGCCACACCCGTGAACTGTTCCCAGGAGAGAGGTCCCGTAGGAACACGAATGCCTGGGAAAGCAGGGGATGGTGGCAGAGGAATGGGGGGGGCCAGGTCCACAACAGAAGAGGACCGTCCTCTGTCCGAACAAGAGAGTGCACTGGAAGCCTCTAAGGAAGGAGTTGTTCCGGGGAGCTCAATAGCTGACAGCTGATCAACCACGCTGGAACTGCCTAGACAGTGCACTGAAGAATCCTCCCTGTGAGGTGACCGGGACCGTGTAAACCCAAAAGGACAGCCCTTCCCTCCAAAGACCAGGGCCTTCTCGGAGACCTAGAAGGAAGGGCGGGGGTCTGTAATGCGACTCCTCCTCGAACCCGGGTGGGTCCCAGAGAAGAACCGCCTCATCGAACCCTGGCCCCTCGACCCCTCAAAGTCTGAGAGAGCCCTCCGCCTCAAAAACACCAGCCTGGGCAGCTGGCAACCCTGGTCTGTCCCCCAGGAGATCACCCAGGGAGTAGCACCCTCCCCCTCCGTGGGCGCTTTGGTCGGCACTAAAGTTGGTCGATCCAGGCACACCACAAAAGGGGCTATCCCAACTGAGGGGGCAGAAAGCCCTCCAAGCCTAGGCTGCAGAGCAATAGTGGCCTGGACCACCGCCTGCTGGTCGGCACCCCTGACCCCAGACTTGGAGGCTACTGCCCGCTCCTCAGAGGGAGGCTGGTTCCGGTCAGCAGAAGTAGCTACCAAGGTGTCCACATGGGCTGCCAACTCCAAAGAGTCAGAGAGCAGGACCAAACCAGACTCAGAGTCCACCTTCGAAGAGGTAGAGTCCGTAGTCTGGTGCCAGACCATATGCGGATGCCTGCTCCTGTCCGGACTGAAGGAGGTGCCAGTCCGGGTGTCTGCACCAGAGTTGGCATCGAACTCCCTCACGGCACCTCGAACAGCGCCCAAGGAGACAGCACCGAGAGTGGCAGCAGAACCGAAGTCGGACGCCGCCACAGCACCATCCCCCACGGCACCGCGAACAGCACCCAGGGTCAGAGGGCGCCGAGCCGGTTGATTCTCCCATGGCACCACACGGTGCCATCCCTAGCCTTGATGCCGAAACCAGAAACAGTCAAAGACGGAGCCAAAGAACTTCCCACGGTGCCATCAGCACTATCGGTGCCGCGAACAGCCATGACAGCAGAGATGGCGCAGACCACGGCACCATCAGGGCCCATGGCGCCGCAAACGGCACCGAGGTCCAAAACGGCACCGATGGACAACATCAAGGATGGTGCTGACCCAAGCTTTCCAGCCCGAGGAAACAACACTATGGCAGCCTTCGCCCCCGAAAGGGTGACTGCCGGAGTGGTGCTTCTCGCCTGCCCCCTAGGGGGAATGGACTGGCCTTCCTGCACTGCGCGGAAGGGCTTCTGCCACAGCTAAGCTACAAGAGGCAGACCCCTCCTCCATGGTCTGTACAAAACTGGAAGGAAAGGCGATAGACTTGGCTTGGCCCGATGAGTGCACACGGTCCCCGAAAGTGGGCGGAGCTCATCCAACTTTCCCATGTGCTGCTCCAGGACGACAATCCATAGAGAAACAGGCGTTGCACAATCCATGTCATAAGCGGGCAAGGGCGTAAAGGCAAGATCATGCTGATCGGTAATGAGTACTTGCAGCCCGTGGGCACCGCACTGCGGAGGCCGCCCTGCTTTCCAGCGACTTTTTGCCCTCCAACCTAGACATAATCGACAGTAAACAAAGTGAAAAAACAGACTTGACGTTGCTGAAAATAATAAAGGAACAATCTCACCAAGCAGCAGTGTCGAGTAGGATGAAACGGAACAGACAGGAGATAGGTGCTGACAGACGAAAACTAGGCCCGAAGTGCACAGTTGCTTGAAGCTCCTCACAAGGTGAGACCTCTACGGCGGGAGATGAACTGACAGAAGGGCGGGGTTAACGACACCTAACGGCCAACCCATGAGCGCAACGCAGTGCATCGGCATCAAGGGCGGAGCAGATGGTGCATCAACTCCGCCCATCCAAAAATAAAACTCCCACGGGGTCTTGACCTCCGGCTACATACCTAACTGCAATGAATGGTGATGACTGACACAGATAAGATCTGTTCTCTGATTTTTTCATTTCTGTGCACTGTTCTCTCATTTCCCTTGGAGTACAGCCGACGAGCTGCAGCGAGAGAACAGTGGCACGCAGTTATTTTTTTGTGTGCTGCATTTAGTTTCGCAAAATTACTGCCAGTTACAACGTTATGTCCTGATAAGGACACGGCTGAAAACCTGCAGTAGCCAATTAGGTTTCAGCAATTTTTTCCCCATTTTATAAGCTTAAATAACGTTGCATCTCCAAACAAGACAGTGGCTAAGCCTGCCAGCTGCTATCTCAGAAAAGGGTAAGTAGGGTGGATGTGCTGTGGCACAACTGAGGAGATTCTATCGGAGATCCACTGTCATGGTGGGCAACTGTTCTATTTTCATCAACTATATCTCCGCCATTGGGCTATACCTTTGGCTGGCAGTGTAGCCTAGAGGTTAGAGTAACGAGCTGTGAATGAGCTTAGTACATCTGGAAGACCTATGTTTGATTCCCACAACCTCCACTTGCATACTGTGAGACTCTGAGCAAGTCACAACCACCCAGTACTCCTGGGTCACAGCTGAAAACATGCACTTGTGCCTAGTGGGCCTTATATGGTTACCAAAGAATAAAATAAAAATAAATAAAATAAATGATCCCCAGGCAGTACACAAGGTACCCAGGAAAGATTGCAAAGTGTGATATGCAATCAGGACAGAAGACCATGCAACAAGGCCAAAGTCAACACATTCACAAGGAATGATGTCTAGACATAGAAACATAGAATCTGTCGGCCGATAAGGACCATACGGCCGACCTAGTCTGCACATTTCCCTACTCACTGCTGGAGCCCCAGATCCTACTTGATCTGCGGTTCTATTGCTCTGCACATCTCCAGGGTACCCTTATGTAGACTGTAGTGCTTAATGAAAGTACAAGTGCTCCATGTGGCAGCCGCACATGTCAGCTGCGAAACATTCTGAAAGCAAGTAACAGAAGTGGCCTTAACAGGTGCAGTGTGGCCATAGGCAGTACCAGGAAGTTCCTTACCATATTTCTATAACATAACACAATACAGTCAACCAGTCATTCGGTGCGGCATTGCACAGACACAGAAGCACCCTATTTCTCAGAGGAGAAAGAAAGAAAACACAGAGGACTTTCTGCAACCATTAGTGTGATTAAGACAGAAATGCAGTGTTCTATATATATCAAGTGTATGGAGTAATGCCTCACCCTTAGCATGCTCTGGATAATGCACAGAAAAGTGTATGGTCTGATTCAATGTTAAATCAGACACACTCTTAGGTATAAAACAAGGATCGGTATGCAAAGACACCCTTGTCCTTGTGGAAAATCAAATAAGAAGGCTTATGTACAAGAGCCTGAAGCTTGGAAATCCTATAAACAGAAGTCATGGCGACCAAAAACTACATTTTCCATTAAATGAAACGCATCTCACAGGTTGCAGCAGGCTCAAGTAGAGTCAGAGCTAATTTCTCAATTATGAAACTAAAGCCCCAAGGCGGAACCAGTTTACGACTTGGGGGACGCACGTACAAAACCCTTCAAAAATGTATGAGACACCTCTAGTTGTGCCACAGTGCACCCATCAATAAGGGCACAAAATGCCAAAATGGCAGTCAAGTGCACTTTAATGGATAAGTATTGAAGACTGAAGTCAGACAGGGACAGACAATAGTCCAGTAAAGTATTCACAGGTCACTGAAATGTAGCTACTGCACGTGAAGCACACCATATGGTGTAGTGCTTCCATTTCAAAGAATATGTGTGTCTTACAGAAGGCTTTCTAGCTGCAAGCAGGACAGCAGCTACCTGGGGGTACCCTAGAACTGACAATGATTATGTCTTCAGGAGCCAGGCATGTAGATCTAGGGATGATAGATCCAGATGCACCAAGGACCCATGAGCCTACGACAGCAGGCCCTGACAAAGTGGGAGCCTAACAGGAGGTTCCAACATCAGATGTTGTAGAAGCAGAAACCACATCTGCTGAAGCCAAAAGAAGCAACTAGTATTAGAGAGACATGCTCCGCTCACAGCTTGAGCAGAACCCTCGGAATGAGGGGGGATCTGTGGGAAGGTATAAACTCTATGCCCCAGAGTGAGTGAGCAGAAATGCAACAATTTTGTGTCATGTGGGGATACAGAAAGGTCCAGTTCTGGATGACATCTTACGAAGAGGTCTTTAATCATGAAGGTCAGCAGTTTCCATTTGCATGCATGGGACTGAAACCTGATCTGCCAAGACATTTTGGACACCTGAAGAAACACGGCAGACAGCTGAAGTCCCTGAGGCAGCGCCCAGTACCACACTCTCATCGCTTCCCTGCACAGTGGATAAAAGTGAGTGCACCCTTTCTTGTTTAGAGATCAAATGCAACTTTTTTTTCCATATTTTTAATAAAAGCTTGAATTCAAGTCCCTGTGTCATGATTAGTGTTTCCCGAAAATATCATGGTGTTTGGTTTTGTGGTTTTCCGTAAATCAGCATTTCTTAATGTGAAACCACAGTAACTGAAAATAGTGAAGGTGCTTCTATCAGTGAAGCCTGCAGAGCGATGACATCATTTTGGCCTAGCTTACTGCTTCAGCAGTTAAGTCCCTGATTGACTGAAGAGGCTGTTTCGCTTCCCAGTCAGAGCAGTCTGTTGAGCTAATTATTTTCTCTTCAAGTTGTTTACTAACACATCTGGTTTGTGTTTAGCTAGATTAGCTTACAATCTATCATTCTGTTCTTATAAAAAGTTGATCATTTGAGTTTCAGTGCTTAACTGAAGTGGTATGAATGTTTGTGAGAAATCACCCTGCCTGTATCATCGCTGTCAGTTCTTTCTCATCAAAACCCTGCACTGTTCTCTAGCTATATAACACAGGTTGTTTAATTGATATAAAATAAATCTAAACTTTGTTCGTTATTAGGAGTAATTTGTTCTTCATGTAGCCTCCATAAATAGGTTCATGTGAGAACATTTTTGTTTCATGTCAGATTGACAAACGGGTGTCTGAGAAAAACTCACTTCCCTTTTATCCGAAGTCTTCTTCTCAGAAATTCTGCCTGTGTAGGGCAAAGGGGCTAACAGGCAGAAGATCAGAGAAAGGGACATCGTCGAACTTAATATCTGGCTCAAAAACTGGTGTGGTGTCAGGAAAAATGTTATGGCTATGTAGGAAACCAGCAGAACTTCTGGGAGAGGGATTTCTTTAGATTCAATGGCCTACACCTTATAAAAGAGGGAACACGTGCTCTTGGCCAAAAATATGGCGTCTTCGTCAATCATTTAACTACAGGGAGGGCAACAGGCATCAGCAACAGTTGCATCATATGAGCTTACGAATGCCCCTCCCCCATCTAAGGAAAATCGATCAAAACCAAAATAGGGCATCACAAGCACCACGTGCATCATAACTCCACACGGATGTTCCAAACATGATAGGGTCGTTCAAAATATTAGGAACACAGAACACAAGCAGCAAAATCTTGCAGCAAGCAGGACAAACCAAGAATGGAAGGCAATGCATGTCAATGCCCATAGCCTTCCAAACAAAATCACAGATCTCACAGCAATGATGGCAGAAGCAAGCCTTGACTGGGTTGCTGTCATGGAGAGCTGGTTCACAGAGAACCATCCGTGGGACATCACCATCCTTGGTTACATTCTTCAGGAGAAAATGTATAAGTTAGTAAAGGGGGGTTGTTATTTATATTAAGGAAGGGATAAATATTACCAAGACCCAAGGAACACAAGGTGAGACAGAGGCCCTATGGATCACTCTCAAAGGTGGAAACAGGAACCCTGTCGGGGTTGGAGTTATCTACAGACTCCCAAACCAGGAGATCAAAAAGGACAAGGTTCTCCTAAAAGACATAATGAGGATGGCCAAAAAAAGGCGAGCTATTGCTAGTTGGGGACTTCAATCTACCAGATGCAGAATGGTCCACTTTCACAGCCTCCTCAGAGAGAAGTAGAGACTTCCTCATGGCTTTGAAGGGGGGCAGGACTGAATCAAATGTTGGTTTCTCCCATCAGAGAATCAGCTACCCTGGATCTGGTACTCATTAACAGTGCCAAGGTATCAGATGTACAAGTGGGGATCAATCTGGGTACCAGTGATCACAGGTCAATCTGGTTCTCCATTAGCAAGACTGAGGACCCCTGCCACTCCAGAATCAGGGTGCTCAATTTCAGGAAAGCAGATTTCCTAAAAATGAGGGAAAGGATCAAGCCTCTGCTGGCAATAGATACCCACATGGAATGTGGAGGACAAATGGACTAAGCTTAAAGATGCTATAGCGTCAGTCTCAGCGCTATGCACAAAACAAATTAGCAAGTCCAAAAGGGCAAGGAGCCCCCTCTGGTTCTCCAAAGAGGCAGTTACTTAGAGAAAAGAGAAAAGCTTTTAGAAAGTACAAGGAGACCAAGTCTGAAAAAGAAAAGCCTGCAGAGGAATCTGGGAAAGCTATTAGGGTGGCAAAGGCCAATACTAAGGAAAAACTGTCTCAAGAAATGAAAAGGGGGGACAAAACATTTTATCGATACAGTCTAGAAAGAAAAAAAGAGCAAAGGAGGAATAACATGGTTGGCAAGCAGGAAGGACACCTGATGGAAAACGACAAAGACAAGGCAGACGTTCTCAATGAATTTTTCTGCTTGGTCTTCACAGAGGAAGACACTGATAATGGTCCGGCACCAGTCAGGATACTTCTCCACACCAGGGGAGCTGACATATCCCCCTTTATGAAAGAAAGTGACCTTGAGGAGTTGTCTAAAATAAGGGTGGACAAGGCAATGGGCCCTGACGGAATACACCCAAGAGTTCTACAAAAACTTAGGGATGAATTTGTCGCTCCACTTGTTGAACAGTTTACCAGTTCACTGGAACAAGGACTAGTACCACAGGACTGGAAAGGAGCCACAGTTGTGCCACTGTACAAGAGTGGCAGCAGGAAACTACTGCCCAGTAAGTCTAACCTCAGAGGTGGGTAAAATAATGGAGACACTGCTTAAGGAAAGGGTAATGAACTACCCGAAAGTAAGTGAGCTACTTGACCCAAAGTAGCATGGCTTCTCAGCAGGACGCTCATGCCAAACAAATTTGATAGAATTCTTCGACTGGGTTAGAGGAGAAATAGACCGGGGGCGGGGGCAGCAGTGGACGTGGTATATCTAGACTTTAGTAAAGCCTTTGATACAGTCCCACACAGAAGACTAGCCAACAAACTGAAGCAAGCTGGCATCAGTCACAAAGTAGTTAAATGAATCACATGCTGGCTGCAAAGCAGGACAGAGAAGGTTTTAGTAAATGGCACCTTGTCCCAAGAGGGTAAGGTGTCAAGTGGTGTGCCGCAGGAGTCAGTACTATGCCCCATCCTATTCAACATATGTTCAACATATTTCATCAGCAACATCACTGAACAACTGAAAGGAAAAGTCTGTTTCTTTGCAGACGATACAAAGCTCTGCAACAGGGTGGACAATCTCAGAATGCTAGACGAATGGTCCAGGAACTGGCAGTTGAGATTCAATGCCAAAAAATGTAAAGTCATGCACTTAGGTAGAAGGAACCCATGCATGAAGTTTATCCTGGATAGGTAGCTACTAGGAGGAGGCAGTATAGTACAGAGGTTTAGGGCTCTGAGCTGTAAACCTGGAAACCTAGGTTTGAATCCCACTGCCCCCACTTCCATATTGTGTGACCCTCAGCAAGTCACTTAACTTCCTTGTGCTCCCAGGTTGCAACTGGAAACAAGATTCGGCTTAGTGTGCCATTCCTGGTTAAACAATTTCTCCTTCCCTGCCCATTCAGATATTTAATCACACGGGCCTGGCAAATCCATAAGCTCAATGATACAGAAGCATAAGTCTTTGTTTTATTTTTTTGCCCATAACATCCAGCCTCCTGGATTCTTTGTCAGTAAGTAAAGTGTTCATAGGAGGCCTAGAGCTGTCATAAGCAGCCATGATAACTACAGAATCAGTTCCAGAAGGAGCAGGATACTGTTTATTAGCCTTCTTATTCACAGTGGGCAAAGTATTATTTAGTTTTTGTTTACTGGCTAGGTGCACTAGACACAGAAGAGACTATTTTTAGGCATGATCTGGGAAGTTACAACATAAAAGTCTTAAAAAAACATAATATTACAAAACAATCAGATCTCGTACATAGGGTATTGGATAACAGGTACATACAGATTACAAGCATATAACATCAGACAAATCAAGCATAAGAGTACAGGCAAAGTCACTTAAGTTACACAAATCAAACATAAAAAACACAAATGAATTACAAAAGGAGGCTGTGCTTGGCCTCCTAATTGGAGCAGACTGTGGAGGTTAGGTAAGGAGAGTTGTCGGACAGAAGCTTCAGGGGAGTGGGAAGAAACAGGTAGCTAATTAGAGGGACAAGAATCCATCAGGTTTGCAAAGCTCAGAGGGG
This sequence comes from Neoceratodus forsteri, assembly GCA_016271365.2. NCBI lineage: Eukaryota > Metazoa > Chordata > Ceratodontiformes > Ceratodontidae > Neoceratodus > Neoceratodus forsteri. The sequence goes on along the minus strand of CM057450.1, from coordinate 647,491,826 downwards.
CAGGATGTCCAAGGTGGGTTAAAACATGTGTACGTGGCAAGGTCAGCAAGTAGAATGTGGTGCCTTTTTTTGAAGATGTGGTGGCTAGGAGCCTTGGGAACATCAAGTGGTAAGGAGTGCCAGCATTTGGGAGCAGCATGGGAAAAGGCACCGGGGCCTTTAAAAGATTTACATCTATGGACACGCAGCAGTGATAAGTTTGAGGAGCGGAGGCCAAGGTAGCACCCTTTAAAGTAGGATATACAGATGGAACCACAGTGGAGGGTGTGGTGGGAACCTCCAAAATCTCCACTAAATTGTTCTTACAGGGGCCCCTCCTCTTCAGCATCAAACTCCATGACTGACTGGACTGATTGGAGTACAGCCCAAAAAGAGGGACCCTCAGGAGGAGATCTGGGGTTATACACCAAAGAGTCCTTGCTGCAGGAAAAAAGAGTAAAGTTGGAAGACAAACTCCCTTTATAGGGATCATTATTCCTTTCATCTTCCAAATCCTCCTCCACATTACGGAGATCAGGACTGATGATGGGAGCAATCGACAGAGCTGGCAGCTATGATGGAAGAATGAAAGGTGTGCTTCTGGATCCTTGATGAAAATGCTCCTGACGAGGGAGGCCCAGTCAATAAGAAAAAATTACTCACCTTAGTAATCTTGTTTCTTCCAATGTATTCTTCCATATTCACAACTCTCTGCAGTTAGCCTGCTCAGTAGAACTGCCCGGAGAATAGAACTATATGCTAATGATGGAATCACTGGCACGTGACAATTATTCAAACTGCTGCCCTCATCTGCTGCACGTTCTGTCAATGTCTCAGATTTCTAGGAAGCCCACAAGGCAACCTATTTTAAAACTATTCAAGCCTGAATGCTGCTAAATACAGCATAACTATACTCTATGTCTATATACTAAAGCTGATACTAATAATTATGGTATCAGTCCTACCTCAAAATGACCAGAACCACCTATAAAAAAAAAAAAGGGTAAGATAAAAAAAAACAGGTTTAAAGGTATGTGTGCCTGTGTTTGGGACCATCAGGTAAAAAGACCATTCAGAGGCTCTGGTTCTGGAAGGGGGAGGTAGGGAGGGAGAATTATGAATATGGCTGTTATAAAAACTGGAGTTATAAAAACTGGCTGGACAGCAGGACGCAAAGGGTAATAGTAAACGGAGTCCACAGTGAAGGAAGGAGGGTAACTAGCGGAGTACCGCAGGGTTCGGTACTGGGACCATTCCTCTTTAATGTCTTTATAAGTGACACTGGAGAGCACCCGGAAGGAAAGGTTTGTCTCTTTGCAGATAACAAAAAATCTGCAACAGGGTTGATACACAAGGTGGGGTGGAAAGGATGAAAAGGGACTTGGCAAGGTTGGAGGAATGGTCAAATATGTGGCAGCACAGATTCAATGCAAATAAGTGCAAGGTAATGCATCTGGGAAACAAAAACCCAAGGGAAGAGTACACAATGGGGGGTGAGTTAACACCACAAATCGAAAGAGACCTGGGAGTAATTACGTCAGATGACCTAAAGGTGGGGCAAGCAATGTGAGAAGGCAGTAAGGAGGGCTGGGGGATACAGGGATGCACAGGGAGAGGCATCAACAGTAGAAAACCGGAAGTTGTTATCCTTCTGTACAGACAGTTGGTGAGACCCCATCTGGAGTACTGCGTGCAATTCTGTAGACCTCATCTCTGCAAAGACATAGACAGAGTGGAGGCTGTTCAGAGGAGGGCAACCAAAATGGTGCAGGGTCTGCACCAGAAGACATATGAGGAGAGACTAAAGCAGCTTAAAATGTATACCCTTGAGGAAAGAAGGGAGAGGGGGGACATGATAGAAACTTTCAAGTATCTCAAGGGAATTAACAAAGTACAAGAGGGTAGCATCTTTTAGAAGAAATGTGCAAGAACAAGGGGGCACAATTTGAAGATAGAGGGGGGTGGCTCAGAGGTAATATTAGAAAGTATTTTTTCACAGAGAGGGTAGTGGATGCATGGAACAGCCTTCCTGAGGAGGTTGTGGAGTCAGAAACAGTGGGAGAATTCAAGAATGCATGGGACAGGCATAAGGCAATTCTAGTGGGGGGGTAGGAAGAAGTAAGCTGATAATTAACTAGAATCTGCAGCTTATCCATCAGGTAGGGAAATGGGCAGACTAGGTGGGTCCAGAGGTCCTTATCTGCCGTCAAATTCTATGTTTCTATGGAAGAATACAATGGAAGAAACAAGATTACTAAGGTGAGTAATTGTTTTCTTCTAACCCCTAGTATTCTTCTCATATTCATAACTCTCTCCAGAATTCAAAGCAGTACCTTTGGAGGTGGGCAGAGAACCTATTTAGGAAAGAGGCCCTGCGGAACTGCTGTGCCAAACCTGGCATCACTTCTGGACTAGAAGTCCAAACTATAATGTTTAGTAAAGATGTGTACGGTCCTCCAGGTAGCTGCTTTACAGATATCCACTAAAGGAATATCTCTAGAAGCTGCTATCGAAGCAGCTGTGCCCCTAGTAGAGTGGGCCCAGCGGCCTGCTGGGGCCTGTTTTCCAGATTTGTGTAACAAAACTGAATGCATTGAATTATCCAGCGAGAGACTGATCTCTTGGAAGCTGGGGTGCCCTTCCCCACATCCCCATAAGTAAGAAAAAGTTGTTGTTCATCACCTCTGTAATCCTTGGTGTGGGTCAAATAACAACTCTCTGCCCTTTTTACATCCAGACTATAGAGTCTGTGCTTCCTTGAACTGGCATGTTCTGTGAAGAAGACTGGCAGTGTCATGGACTGATTTAAATGGAAATCAGAAACCACCTTGGGAAGAAACCTCCTATTAGTTACGGGATTTGGCCTCATGGTCAGGAGATATAACATTTTGGTCCTCCTTATGTATTCCAACTAGGGCAGAAAGTGCCAATTTTCCACTATTATTGAGTACTGAACAGTGGGGTAGGGATGTTATAACCACACATCTCGTGGCCCCCTCTTGAATGTAGAGTTAATAAGTGAATCAAATGGCATGGTTGCTAAGAAAATAGTGATGGACCAGATTTTATTGTATGATAAGTTATTGAGTAAAGACATATGGTTGACTCAAGATGCAGAGAGTATATGGGAGACTGCAGAAAATCGTTTTAAGGAACTGAAGATGAGTTTGTATAAAAATGTATTTAATCAGTAAATGCAAAGAGAAACAAGCATGGTTTGAGCAGGAATGTGCCAATTTTATTTATTTTTTTCTATTTTACTGTTTTTGCCCCCTGCCTCCTGCACCGACACCATCAGCCCGGTCATGGACTCTGGCAGGAAAGCTGCTCACATATAGCCATCCTCCCAGAAACCCCCTGGCCCCCCCCCCCAGGTCGGGGTCACGGCACCTTGGCCAAGGGCGCTGTGATCTTGGGAGAGGCGGGAGTCAGCCTGAGTGCCTAACGCAGCAGGAGCGGGCTTCATTATGGCAGCGGGAACAGGAGTGTTTTCTCCCTCTTGTTGCTGCACGGGAGGCGGGGACGTGCAATGTCGTCCTGCGTCTGCCCCGCCTCCTGAATACTATCGAGTGCCAGTGGCTGTGATACACCGGCCTCCGCCAGAGAGTCCACCAAGTGCGGATGGTGTCCCCCACACCCCGAGAAGGAGAGCAGTCCCTAGACACTCCATCCTTCTCCCCGCCGCCCTCCAGCTGGTCTTTGTCCATTCCTGAACCTGGTCGCCGTGCCATGTTGAAATCCAACCGCTGTGCCGGTGGACTGGCTAAGGAATGTGCCAATTTTAAAAATGATCTAAGGAAAATGATAAGGCAAGTGAGAGTACATAAAAATGAACAACTTTCAAAGGAGCTCAAGGTGAAGAAAGGGGAATATAAAATAATGCTTGAAAACAAGAAAAGGGATTTTTAAATGATGGATATAATTAAAAGAAAAAATGATAAAGGATTCTGGCAGCTTGTGGCCAAGGGTTCGCTAAACAGTAAAACTAACACTGACTGCTATATAACAGAACCACGATGGTTAGAATATTTTGAGAAGATATTCTTTGATCCCTCTATTGAGGGAGTTTGTGATAGTAGTGCCCAATAAACATAGTCACTACCAATTTATAATTAAATATGTTTATTTTTCTATAAAAGCTATGAAATTAAACAAGGCCCCTGGGCGAGATAAAATTTCAGCTGAAGTATATAAATGTAATACCATATTTTGGAGTTGAATTTTGTGTTTTTTGTTTAATAAATGGATTGAAACACACGGTTTCCCTCCTTCCTTGAAAGGTGCAGAAATTATCCCAATACATAAAAAGGGAGATATTGGGGAGCCAGCTATGTATTGTCCCATTAGTTTCATGGATGTTAGTCTTAAAATATTCTCACATATTATCTTGGAACATTTAAATATTCAAATTCAAATACAAATGATGGGAGGGATGAGTGATGCCAAACCCAAGTTTCTGTTGTGGGCCATCAACAATAGATAATTGTTTTATTTTGAATCATTTAATTCACAAGTATGTTAAAATAAGGAAGCAAAAATTATATATAGCACTAATTGATCTGTCTGCTGCTTTTGATACGGTTTGTACAGCACAATTGTAGGAAATTATGTATAAAAGAGGAATATATCAGGCTTTAGTTATGATAATTTCTGCTCTGTACAGTAATACCTGGGCTAAGATTAGGTTCGGAGTTGCTGGGGAGACAACTAAACCTTTTAGAATTAATCAGGGTGTAAGGCAAGGCTGTACATTAGCCCCCACGTTGTTTAATTTGTATATGGATCCCCTTAGTAGGGAACTTGAACAAAGTCATAATGATGCACCAAAGATTGACTCCAGGCTGACATCTATTTTAGCATATGCAGATGATTTAGTTTTGATTTCTCAAACTAAAAGTGGCCAGCAAAGGCAAATGGGTACTTTAGAAATGGGTACAGATTTCTTGCAGTTAAAAATAAATTTATCCAAGACAAAAACCTTAATTTTGGGGTCTAGTTCTGCTGAATCTTTCTTTAGACTAGATAATCATAGAACAGAAGCTGTTAAACAGTATACATATCTGGGATTAACATATACAAATAATCGTAAGTGGAAACAACATCAAGAAACTGTATCTGGGAAAATTAAAAAAACAATGAATGGATTGAAGAAATGTAATTACTCTTATGGGGGGCTTCTCTTTAAAGCCCTTGCTTAAAGCTATCAAAGCTAAATGCTGGGCACAAATGATGTATGCAACTGAAGTTTGGAAGTTAGACGATGCTGAAGTACTTATGACTTCAGTTTATAAAACACTACGGGCTGAATTACATGTTACTCCGTCTTGCCCGTCAGTTTATCTGAGAGCTGAACATGGATTAATAAATGCTAATGCACTTAGTGAGGGAAGAAAACTTAAATATTGGTTATATTTAACTAGGTTAGAAAAAGATAAGTTACCAAAGAAATGTTTTTTGGAGCACCTCTGTTGGGTTAAAAAAGAATGTAGGAAATGATGCTGGATGCAAGATATACATAGTAAATTGGATCAATATGGCCTTTTGGTACCAAAATCATATTTTAAAAGGAATATTAAGATTAGTCTTAATTATAAGGTTTACATTCAAAAAGGTTAATGAATATTGGATTAATCAGGATTTAAAGAAAATTCGACCATCTAGATTTTCTAGATGGTATGCAGAAAATAATTATATTTATGTATTGAATTTTGATGACCGGGTAGGCCCGCTTGTCCCTTTTTCAGGGGCGACCCAGAGTAGAGAAAGTGCCCCATGTTTCCACCCGGTTATGAACCAGGGACCTTTCGCGTGTGAGGCGAATGTGATAACACTACACTACGGAAACTCAAGAGCAATATTAAGTATAGGGACTACTGGGATATACTGGAGAACAGGATACTTAGAAATGCCTTTTTCAAAGCCAAATTAGAGCTATTAGAGAATATTTTGAAAACTATATATCAAAATCTCCCCATGACATATGATATATGTGATTGCAAAAATGGGATCAGAGAAGATGTTCCTCATGTTTTATGGCAATGCCCTTGGTATAACAGAATACGGCAACATTGGTTGGGACCATTTAAAAACTGGCCTGATATACCAAGAAGTGAAATAACATTTATTATTATGAATACAAATGATGAAAATACTATTAAGAGAATTGCAGATTACCTTATGTATGCAGCTAAAATTAGAAATATCAGAGAGATGTTATCATCAATACTGTATCACTGGATATGAACCGATATGGTCTATTGCTTAGATTATGCCCACAATATAGGTCCATTAGTATTAGGGATTATAATGTATATGAAATAACCCAGATATGCTCTGTTAATGTAAGACAATTATGTCTATACTCCTGTATACACTTGCTGACCTGTTGTGAAAATCTTTTTCCTAATATGAATTGCACTGTAGGGAATGATAAAAAAGAAGAATATGTTTAGTCCATTAGTATATGTATACTGTTCTTTCAATGCTCTTTATGACATTGAGTTTATTTTGAGTCTCCATATGTATTGTATTATCTATCCTGTGAGGAACTTTGTGAAATATGTATATCTCATATTTCCTTTTTATATATAAGTTATCACATGGGATATGGTCCATGAGAATTCTAATTTATATGTATGTGAAATATGTGTGTTTATTTATATTGTATGTTTTTATACTGTGTTGTAAAGGCCTTGTATGGCCAAACAATACATTATTTACTACCATTAGTTTGAAGTACTACTTTTTCATTATGAAAGGATAAATAATCTTTTTTCCACACATAATGCTTGTAATTCGCTTATTCTCCTAGCAGAAGTGATTGCCACCAAAACACAGTTTTCCAAGTGATATACTGCAAGTGGGCTGATGACATTGGCTCAAAGGGAGGTTTCACGAGCTGAGCAGTGCAAATGTTCAGATCCCACATTGGGACCAGCTCTCTAATAGGAGGAAGGAGGATGTAGCAGCTCCTGTGGCATGGAGGGCAGGCCATGGACAGTGGAGATCGGTGAAGGGTCCCTGGACTGGGGTTCAGGTCCTGATCCTGGGACATGTGTTTGTCAGTGTCAGTGGCTCAGTAGGTAGCACACTCGCCACTGAGGCCAAAAGATCAGAGGGCTGTGGATTCAGTTCCCACAACTGGCACTTGGGTTAATATCCTAATACTGACACTGTAGTGCAGAATGAGGGGGGTGCTGCACTTCTGAGGTGCCATCTTTCAGGTGAGACATTACACCGAGGTCCCATCTGCCTGGATTGGTGGTAGTTCAGCTGGATGTTAAAACCCCCATGGCACTTATTGAAAAGAGTAGGGGATTTCCCCCTGTGTCCTGGCCAAACTTCCCCCATTCACTAAAAATACCACCAACAGCTTAATCTGGTTCAATTTCAGTTGCTTACCATCTGCATCCTCCCCTCCCCCGCCGGTCGCCCCTGAAAAAAGGGACTTCTAGTCCCAGTGAGGCTACCGGGTCAACAAAATTCAATAAATAAACAAGTGACATAGCCCCTTGAAGAACTTTTTGAAAATGGGATTAGATGCAAGGGAAACATTTTTCCCTGCAAAAATAAAAGCTGAAATTGATGCCAAATGTACCTTCAGAGATGTATGTTACAGACCTTGTGAGTGTAACTCAGTAAGATATTCCAACAGCACTGGGATTTCTGCCAGGGAGGGAGAAATATGCTTTGCATCACACCAAATAGAAAACCTTTCCCATTTTGCATTATAGGTTTTCTTAGTAGATGGTTTTCTATATCCTTTTAGGATATCCAGAACAGATTGAGAAAGTTTAAATTTGCAAACTCTAAGTCCAGGCCTTGAGCCTGAGAGCCCTGAGGGTTCGAATACAGGATCTTCCCTTGGTGGAAAGTTACTAGATTGTGCCTCCTGGGTAGGAGGATTGGTCTGGACACCGACATTAACAGCAGAAGTAGGTACCATGGCTGCCTGGCCCAATCTGGTGCTATCAGAATCATGGACGTAGGCTGTGACCTGAGTTTGAGTAGCACTCTGAAGATGAGAGGGAAGGGAGGAAAAGCATACAGATGCCTTCCTGACCAGTCCAGGGCTATAGCGTCCAGGGGGGTTATACCCCTGACTGGTGGCCTGAAACAAAATAGGGGCAACATGTGAGTCTCATGAGAGGTAAAGAGATCAACCTCTGGAGTGCCCCATCGTCTGAACACTGAGTCTAGTACCTGTCTGTTCAGAGACCATTCATGATGTGCCTGGTTGATCCTGCTCAAGGCATCTGCCAGGGTATTATCCTTTCCTGGCACATGAATGGTCTGCAAGGAAGCTTTTAGTGAGTAAACCTGTTCTCAGATTTTCATGGCCTCTGTGCACAGGGAATCCAATCTTGTTCCCCCTTGCTTATTTATGTAGAACATTGTAGTGGTGTTGTCTGTTCTGACCTGCACCACCTTACCCTGTATGAGCTGAGAAAAACGTTTTAGTGCCAGAAGAAAAAATTACTCACCTTAGTAATTGTGTTTCTTCTAATGGAGTCTTGCTGTATTCTGACAGATGCAGTTAGCCCCAGCACTTGAACTGCCCCGGAGAGGAAAGAGTCAACTCTATGCATGAGCATAGAACGTTGAGCTCGAGCTCGGTTCAAACCTCTGTCTGCAGCACTTCAAAGTGTAACCGTCAGAGTCTTACAAGCAATACTAACTACCCTACTTAGGTGGAAATTATAAAGACGACAGCCTACAGGCAATACATTTTTGGGTCCCCAAAAAATAATTCAAGAACACAAAATAACCAGGTAGTGAACCAACACATAGATACCAAAAACAACATAACAATAAACCCACACCCCTTTCTAAAAAGGAGGTGTGCCAAGTACACCCCTGAGATGCAACACTGTACCTGCCAGCCCACTTCCCAAAAACAGGTTCTGAGAGGGGAGAAGTCAGAATACAGCAAGACTCCATTAGAAGAAACACAATTACTAAGGTGAGTAATTTTTTCTTAAAACAACATGAAGTCTTGCTGTATTCCAACATATGCAGACTACCAAGCAGGACTGCCGTGGAGGAGGGTATCGAATCTATTTTGGGAATAGGCTCTGCAGTACTGCTGTTCCAAACCTAGCATCACTCCTAGCCTGAATATCCAGAGAGTAATGCTTGCTAAAAGTATGGAAAATTTTCCAGGGGGCTGCTTACATATTTCTAGTAAAGGTATATTCCTGGCAGCTGTACCCCTAGTCGAATGAGCCCTCATGCCTGAGGGAGGTGTTTCGCCTAGCTTTTCATAGAAGAACTGTATACAAGAGACAATCCACCTGGCAATAGTTCTCTTAGTAGCAGGTTTACCCTTTCCCACTTCACCATAAGTGAGAAACAAGTGAGGACAGTCAAACCTCAGTGCCTTAGTATGTTCAATGTAGTAGCTAAGTGCCCTCTAAACATCCAAGCTGTGTAATCTTCTTTCTCCTGAAGAAGAATGATCAGTGAAGAACATAGGAAGAGACATGGACTGGTTCAGATGAAAATCTGAGACCACTTTGGGTAAGAACCTCCTACTGCTTCTAAGGACCACCTTATCTCTGTGAAATTAGATAAAATCCAGCTCCACTGACAGAACTTGCAATTCACTAATACGCCTGGCGTAAGTGATAGCTACCAGGAACACAGTTTTCCAGGTCAAGTACTTGAGTTCTGCTGAAGCCAAAGGCTCAAAAGAAGGTTGTATAAGCTGAGCAATGCAAACATTAAGATCCCAAGTAGGGGTAGAGTCCCTAAAGGGAGGATTGATATGGACCAAACCTTTAAAAAACTTACAGAAGACAGGATGAGATGCCAAGGGGGAAACCTTCCCCACTGACAGGAATGCAGAGACAGCTGCTAAATGCACTTTTAGAGTGGCTGGCCTAAGGCCTAGGCCATTAAGATGAACCATTTAATCCAGAACTGTAGCCAGATCAGCAGTATCTGGTAGGATAACCTTATTGGAACACCAAATGCTGAATCTCTTCCATTTGGAATTGTAACTTTTTCTGGTGGCAGGTTTTTGAGAGGCTTTAAGAATATCCAGAACCCCCTGAGATAAATGCAGACTTGCACACTCTAACTCTTCAAGAGTCAAGCCTTGAGGTTGAGAGACCTAAGGTTGGGGTACCAGATTGTTCCCTGAGAGGAGATTAACAGACTGTGCTTCTTGGGAAGAGACAGTGGGAGATGGACTGCTAGGGACATCAATAGAGGATACCAAGGCTGTCTGGCCCAGTCTGATATGATCAGGATCACCTTGCATGATTGTGACCTGATCTTGACCAGAACTTTGAATAACAGAGGAAAGGGAGGAAAGGCATACAGAAATCCCCCCCCCCCAATCCAGAACCAGAGCATCCAGGAGAACTGTGCCCATGACTGGGGGTCTGCAACAGAAGAGAGGAAGTTGTTGATTGTCTGGGGCTGAAAAGAGATGCATCTCTGAAGTGCCCCACCTGGAGAAAATGACTTTCAATATGAAGGGGTCCAGGGACCATTCGTGATGGCCCTGAGATATCCTGCTCAGAGCATCAGCTAGCACATTGTCCTTCCCTGGAAAGTGGACTGCTACCAGAGATGTCTGCAGGGAAAAAGCCTCCCTGCTTGATGATGTACCACATGGTGGTGGTGATGTCTGTCTGGACCTGAACCACCTTGTTCTATACTGAGTCCAAGAATGCCTGAAGAGCCAGGTACACTGCCCTGAGCTCCAGAAGGTTGATATGAAGTAGAGACTCCTGAGGGGACCACACTTCCTGTGCTGTGAGGGCTCCCAAGTGAGCTCCCCATACCAGGAGAGAAGCATCTGTGGTTAATACCACAGAATGAGTCTGGGTGATGAATGGGACTCCTTGTCTGAGGCTGTCCTGATCCAACCACCACTGGAGACCCTGGATCAGAGTCTGAGTCACTGTAATCAGTTTGGTTAGAGGATCTTTTTTCTGAGACCAAAAGAACCTCAGATGGAACTGGATGTCCCTCATCTGAAATCTGGCTCCCTGTGCCACTGCAATGGAAGCTGCCATGTAGCCCAGAAGTTGAGGAAAACGCCTTGCTGGTCGAGACACCAGGAGGCAGAAAGAAGAAGACAGGTCTGTAAGGGCCTTTACCCTTGCCAGAGGAAGAAAATCTTTTGCTTGGACAGTGTCCAACTCTATCCCTATGAAGGTCAGGAGTTACACTGGTTCGAGAACTGACTTTGGAAGATTGAGAAGGAATCTCAGATAAGTGAGCAATTGCTGGGTCACTTGCAGGTTTGACTTGACTTGGTCTAGAGACTGCCCCACAATGAGCCAGTCATCCAGGTATGGAAATATGGAAATGTTTTGTCTCCTTAGAAAGGCCACTACTACTGCTAGGCATTTTGTGAACACCCTTGGTGCTGATGTTAGTCTGAAGAGCATTGCTCTGAACTGATAATAGCCTGAAGGCAGTTTGAATCTGAGGTACTTTCTGTGAGAGCACCTGATGGGAATGTGAAAATAGGCATCCTTGAGGTCCAGGGACACTAACCAATGCCCTTGCCTCAGAGAAGGAAGAATTACTCCCAGAGTCACCATTCTGAATTTTGGTTTGACTAGGTGCTTGTTTAAGTATCTTAGGTCTAGGATGGGCCGCCACTCCCCTGTCTTTTTTGTGGTAAGGAAGTATCCGGAGTACAGACCCTTGCCCCCGTGTGGAGTAGGAACTCTCTCTATGGCTCTGAGAGCCAGCAGAGAGGAAACCTCTGACTCTAGGGCAATGGTTTCAGAAATGTTTGTAGGTGGAAAAGACCTGTCCCTCAGCTTTGGAAATTTTTTGAAGCTGAGAGCCAGTCCTTGGCTTACTATCTCCAGGACCCACTTGTCTGAGGTAAGACTTCCAGGCCTGGAAGCAGTAAGCCAGCCTGCCTCCTACTGGAAAAGGGGAGTAGACCCAGGCTGACACATCAGGGTGTCTGCTTGGCAGGAGCCTTGGACTGAGAGAAGGATACAACCCTGCTCATCCCTCTTCTGCCTCTCCCTCTGAAGAACCCCCTCTGAGGAAAAAGAGAGGAGGTTTGTGCCTGGTAGAAAGGCCTGCCCCTAGATTGCTGCTTCTGAGGAGTTGCCTCGCTTCCTTGGCCTCTGCACTCCTGTAGGTGGTCCTGCATTTGTCCATCTTTTTCATGTAATTCTCTGCTCCCCAAACAAAGAATTACCCACCACAGGGAAATCCATGGCCTTAGCCTGGGTGTCCTGTGAGAGGCTAGTACATCTGAGCCAAGCAAATCTCTGAAGAGACACAGATGTAGCCATGAGTCCACAGCATCATGAAATTGGACTTTGGATGCCTCAATCCCATCAGCAGCCACCTCCTCCAGCTCCTTGGCTAGCTGGGGGGAGCCTGTTTAGCCAGTTCCAGAACAGTATCCCACCTGGACATCTGGTATCTGGCTGTGTAGGCCATACAGTTTGCCTGCCTGAGTCCCAAGGAGGATGCCAAGTACTGATTATTGGCCATAGCATCCGTCTTCCTAGAGTCTTTATCTGGGGTGTGTGAAGCCAAAGGTATATTAACCTTGTCACAGGCTGCAGCCAGGACGACCCAAACATGGCTGCATTGTTGGAACAAGTACTCTGTATCCAAGCTGACAGCATATACCTCCTGTCTATTCTCTTGTCCACAGGAGGTAATGAATTTGGTGTCTGGATAATTTTTTGTGTCTGTTTCCCAAAAGATTTATGGAGGGGAATAGACAGCCTTTTGGACTCTGGGATGTCCATCATTTCCAATCAGGCTCCTCTTGTTCCTCAACAGCTTCAACCAGAGGGAGATGGAGGGTCTCTGCCACTTTTTTGTAAAACAAATAGTGGGAAGGGGACTCAGAAAGCCTAGGAGGGGAAACATGGAAGGCCTGTCTGGGGAGATGTCCGGTTCAATGGACTCATCCAGGCCTTCCACACCATCGTCAAACCCCTCTTCTCCTCCAAATCCCATACACAATAATCATCCGGACAATATTCCGGAACCGGGGGAACTGACCGAACCGAGTGCCTACAGGGAGGCGCTGGATCGGCTGGAACTGAATAGAGCAATTCCACAATGCTAATCGCCCTGGCTGGCTATCTCTTCAGCGGCTGGACGTGATGGTTCTGGATCCAAACAGGCCAACTTCTTCTTTCTTTTTGCTGGAACTGACCCCTCAGGATTGGCTGTCCTTTTGCCCGAAGAAGTATTGCACAGGTCAGTGGGCATTCCCTCAGGTTCGGTCGGAACCGAACCGGGCTGTCAATCCGGATCAGTGGACTTCTCGGCCTTCTTCTCCCTAAACCTACCCATCTGTTGTCCAGGGTGGCCTACGGAAAATTTTTTACATATCTGGCAGTCTGAACTGAGGTGGTCAAACCCCAGACAGTATACACAGGTAGTGTGAGGGTCTGCCTTAGCAAAGGCATCCCCACACTCACTAAAATGCTGAAACACAGTGGGCCTGATTTTTCTGTTAGGTTTCTTAGACATAGCCATCCCAACCACTTACCCTTTAGCAGCTTTAAAGCCAGGCAAGACCTCCCTATTGGTTACCAACCGTGTTACGGGCTGCGGAAAAAGACATCTAAAAATACGTTTTTTTGAAACCGATAGGAACCGGTACCTCACACTAATACAAATAAAGAATAAAACTTAAAGAAAGATTGAATCAAAACAATCGGGCTCCAACCAGACCGATTGAAAGGTTTACAATTTCCAAACAATACAGAAAATAAACTAATGTCCACTACCTCCAACACTTACTGTACCACAGACAGGGATCTGAACCAATAAAAAACAAGAAAATTACGGTTTAAAACAGACTTTTTACTGAGACCGAACAGACAAGTGAAGGAGATTTCTCCAGAGCGACTGTTCAGTTAGGCGGAGTAAAGAATCTGACGGTTACACTTTGAAGTGCAGCAGACAGAGGTTTGAACCGAGCTCGAGCCCAATGTTCTATGCTCTGGCATAGAGTTAACTCTTTCTTCTCCGGAGCAGTTCAAGTGCAGGACATAACTGCATAATGTCAGAATACAGCAAGACTCATGTTGTTCGAATACATGAAATTATGTGGAAATGTAACTGATATTGTAATCCCTCCGTTTAGAAATTATAGAGTGTTACTGTTGAAATGTATAAAATTATAGTTTGAGATGACTGCAAAAAGCTATTGGGAACTCAAGGGATTAACCTGAGAGCAGTTTTAAGCCCTTTTTCAGTACCTGTGGAGAAGGGGCCTCAGTTCTGGGACGGTGTGCTCTTGATGTACCTGCCTGAAACATACAAGAACATTTTAGAAAAAAACAGGATGCTTGTTAAGAAGAAGGGTTGCGAAGACTTATAAAAACAGAGCTGCAATTGCTTGTATGAGGCTCACACACAGAGACCGAAGCAAAACTCAGATGGATCTTCTGTTTATTCTACCTTTGTAAATAGTTATTCTGAATAATTTTATTTTTTTTATGTTACTGCTAGTACTAATAAACACTTTTTGCGAATTTTACAACTGCTCCAAGGTTTTTCCTATGCTTCCTGACCTGTGCCTCGATGACAGTGTGATATCTCACACCTGTGCATCGCTTCGAATCGCTTGCCCATGAGCTTTGCCAACACCAGCAACAAGTCCCACGGTGGTGGTGGTTCATGCACCAGAAGGGAAATATGATCGAGGCCTCCGAAAAAGCACCAGACCACCTTCTCCTGCACCACTGACTGCATACCAGCTCACACCCTGTAAGCAGAGATGGTTGCCAGCAGCACCTTGAGGGTCACTGACCGAAGGCCAGACAGAGAGGGTCCAAAGGTAGTGGAGAATGCCAGCCATCAGGCAAGATAAGGGGTCCAGCCCCTTGCCCAGGCAACAAATGGAGATCCTCTTCCATTTGAAGGCATCACATTTTCAGGTCGACTCCTTCCGAGAAACCTTGACCACGTTGAGGACATCTTTGGAAAGACCCAAGCTTGGAATTCTAGTCACTCAGGAACAAGGCTGTCAGGTACAGGGATTGAAGGTCCAGGTGAAGTACCTTCCCCTGATTGCAACAGCTGGTCCGGGCATAGAGGAAGAAGCCATGAGAGCCTGCAGCTGAGGCTGAGGAGATCGAGGTACCAGAACTGATGAGGCCAATCTGGAGCCGCCAGGATCATCTGTGCTTTATCTCTCCTGGCTTTGATCAGCACTTTGTGGATCAGTGGAAATGGAGGGAAGGCATACATGAGGCCCACGGTCCAGGGCCTTGAGAAGGTATCCCCCCGAAGCATTCCGGGCTAACGGGGGTGGGCACAATGCAGCATTAGCTTTGCGTTCTCCCTGGAGGTGAATAGTTCCACCAGAGGGGTTCCCCATCAGGAGAACTGACTGTATACTACCTCCTGATGGAGAGGCCACTCATGAGATGCCTCGCCCTCCCGGCTGAGGGTGTCCACTAGCTGGCTGGATATGCCAGCCACACGGATGGCCAGGAGAGCAGCATTCAGGCTGAGTACAATGGTCCAGTTGCGGAGAGCTTCCCTGCACAGAGGAAAGGAGTGCGTTCTGCCCTGTTTGTTGAGGTAGTACATGGTCGTGTTGTCCATCTGGACCAGAAAGACCCAACCCCAAATGTGTGGAGCAAAGGCTGTCAGCGCCAGCCAAACTACCCGAAGCTCCAGCAGGTTGATACGGCATCTGGACTCCTTGGGGATCCAGAGTCCATGGACTCTGTGCTCCTCCAGGTGGGCACCCTAGCCTATCAGGGAGGCACTGGTCATGACGGTGACCATTAGAGCTCCAGTCGGACAAATGGGATTTCTTCCTGCAGATGTTATGGGACTAACCACCACTAGAGGGTGTCTCACATCAACTGGGTCACAGTGACCGGCTGGTCAAAAGGGCGCTACCGCTGAGACCACTGATGGACTAGCTCCCACTGCAGAAAGCGCATTTTCCACCGGGGCAAATGTACCACAATGGTGCAAGCCACCATGAATCCCAGGAGGCACAGGAAGTCCCCAGAAGGGTGAAACTGCCCCACCTGAAATGACCAGGCAAAGGAGGTGAGAACCTCCACTTAGTCCACTGGGAGTCGAGCTCTGGCTCCGCAAGAGTTAAGCTCCACTCCGATGAAGTGCATCACCTGCAATGGTCAAGCTCAGACCTGGCCATGTTGACCAGGAGGCCAAGGGACAAGCATGTCTGGAGGGCCAGATCCCTGGACCGCTCCACCTCCTTCCTGGAAGGACCCGTTATCAGCCAGTCGTCCAGGTAGTGGTACACCCAGACCCCTCAGCATGTCTCAGGTAGGCTGCCACCACTGCAATGCACATGATGAAGACCCGGGGAGAGGCCGAAGGGCATGGCCTGGAACTCATGGAGCTTCCACTCCTCACACGGAGTCAAAGGTGGGATAAATGGATGGGAACGTGGAAGAACGTGTTCCGAAGATGTCGGGAGCAGAACCACATGTTTTGCTCCAAGGATGGAATGATCTGAGACAGAGTGACTATCCTGAAGTTGTGTGACCAAAGGAACTTGTTCAGGTTGTGCAGATCTAAAATGGGGCACCAGCCCCCGTCTGCTTTGGGAGCAGAAAGGACCTGGAGGCAAACCCTGGGCTTACCGGAGGGTCAAGGACCTGAGCCACTACATCTTTCTGGAGGAGCTGGGCAACGTCCTCCCAAAGGGTGGACAGCATGTCTGTGGATACCATGTCCTCCCATGGAGTGTGGGTTCGGCAAGGCGGGTAAGCCTCAAACTCCAGAGGCAGATCCCAGCCAACCACTTCGAGGGCCCACCTGTCTGTGGTGACAGCGGACCAGGTGAAAGGAAAGTGGTGGAGTCGGCCCCACACGGGATGACCCAGAGGAGACTGGACAGGCATGGGGAAGGGACCAGCTGAAGAAGCAGTGGGACCACAGCCCCTGGTTTGCAGACGACCGAAGTAACTGACTTCGGTCGAGGATACCAAGCCTGTACCTGCTGCCCAGCCAGGGGCTGGGATGGCTGTGCTCCAGGGACATGACAGGGCCCGAAATGTCGCCTTCCTCTGAATCTTGAAGCCCTTGAGATCTGTCTGGGTGGAGGTGACAGATTCCAGGGTGGCACTGGACTTCTCAATCCTAGTGAGGTGTCCTCCCCCCCCCCCCGGGTTTCTCAGACATAGTGCCAGTCCTATCCAAACTTACCCGTTTATGGCAATCCACCAGGTAAGACCCTCTTATCGGTTCCCAACTGTGTCACAGGTCGTGGAAAAAAACATAATAAAATCCGTTTTTTTTAGAACCGATAAGAATCGGTAACCACACTCTAAATCACAGATTAAGATATTTTAAACAACCTGATCAGTTCAAACTGAACCGATAAAACGTTTACAAGTTCTACACAGAAGAGAATTAATGTAAAACCTATGTAGTACTCACAAATACCACAGACAGAGCCTGAACCGACCGGTTGCGGTTTAAATTCAGTCGAAAACCAAGACAAACAATACTTTAACCGACAAAATGAACTGAGCAGAAGGAGAAATCTCCGGAGCGACTGTTCAGTGAGGCGGAGTAAAGAATCTGACGGTTTGAGTTTGAAGAACAGACAGAGTTTCAACTGAGCTCGAGCTCAGCGTTCCATGCCTGGCATGGAAAGTTAATTCTTTCACCTCTGGAGCAGTTCAAAGGTTGGGACTCACTGCATATGTCAGAATATAGCAAGACTTCATGTTGTTTGAAAGCTAGATTTCTGCAGCCAAGGCTTGTAGTGCATGGCCACTGCAGCGGCCATGGACTGGGTGCAGGAATATCCATGGCCATCTGGAGCTGCAGCTTATTCACTGCTTGGCCCTGATCTTTAAGTCAGCCAGGAGCTGGGGAAGAACCTCATCGAGAGTGCCTAGAGAGACATGAGCAAAGTGGGTCATTAAAAGGGCCAAACTCCCTTGCCTGAAGGCCGAAAGAAGAGGCTGCATAGACCTTTCTGGCCATGTGATCCGATTTCTTGTCAGGAGGCTTATTCACATCCCCGACATTGCCGGAAAGCCGAATGACTGAGTTGGACATCAGACCCTTGGCCAAAGGATGCTTGGTGAAACTCAACAGGGAACTTGTACTTGTGGGCCATCCATGCCAACAGTGCATGTGAAGAGGCAGGTGCTGCCAAAGCTCCAAGTGGGCCAAAGAATGGCCTCTGTGACAAGGAAGGCTATCTAAGGGGGGGGGTCAACCCTAGTTGAGAGTCTTGGTCAAAGGGTACTTGGCTGGTTTTTAAAAGGGCTCCATCTAGAGACCCATAGATTCAGAGATTAAACGGAGCAGGTCCCTGAAGGAAGTGGAACCATGATCTGTAGACAAATCCTCCCCGACCTGGCATCCAATGGACAGGAATGCAAAGAGGAGTCCTCAAACTCTGAGGATTTGCCAAAAAGTGGTCACCCACCCGAATCACCAGTAACCCGGCGGGGTCTATCAGAAGTAACGGTGACTGACAGCCAACGTGGAAGCCCGGGAGTGGAATGGGCTCATCCTTAGGAGGGACCCTTCTTCAGCAGCTGAGAGGTGGCTCCACCTGGATGGGCGAGAAGCCAGAATAGGTTAAGCTTGAACCGGACGAGCTGGAATAAGATGGGGCCTCAGTGGCGGGAGCCATGGAAGAGCCAGAGTGGGGCTGAAGCAGCTTAACCCTAGAGGCATGAGCTGCTGCTGTCACAGAAGTTTTGTAGCACCAACACATCTTGCGCTGAAGCCTCTCCTCACTCGAGAAAGATGAGGAGGAAGAGTAGCGGCGATAGCGCTTGCCTGGGAGTTGAGAGTGAGAACTCCAATGGCGGCGAGGGCTGCTCAACTCCAGATTACAGCATCTTGACCATCAGGTGGGGGGAGCAACGGGGAGAGGGAAGGGGTGAAAACTGAGGTACCAAGATCCTGAGAGTTAGGGACCAGATCAGCGTGCTGGTCTGACCCCCCTCCCCCGAAAGGTAACTGGTAGGACCAGAGTCCTAGAGAGTGAGGTATCCACCTCATCCTGCGACAATGTGTAAACCAGCACGAGAAAAATCTCGACAGGTTGACCAATACGCGTCTTAGCCGACTGGCCTGATGGGGAGACCATGGAGACAGTGGACTGGACTAAAGGATCGACCATGGTTGAAACCACCAAGGAAATGCAGGAATCCGAGGCCCAAGAGCGTGTGTGTGATCATCGAAGAGACTAAGTCTCTTTTCTCGATGATTTCGAGGATTTAGTGCCCTTAGATGGTGGGAAGGGACTGGCACAAATCCCTAAAACCCCCTGTAAAGGTGGTGACAAAAGAAAGCACCACAAAAGCTGAAGAGGCATGCTCTGTGGCCTGAGCTGCTGCCTCCTTGAACATCAGAAGTTGTTCAGTGGACCCTGCAACCGTGGAGACCAACTGACAGGCATCTTTTGATTGAATGGGAGGGTCCCGTTCATCCAGTCGCCCAAGAAGGAGTCAAGTATGTTGGTCCTCCAAGGTGCTTGGATGCAAACTACAGAAAAGGCCACAAGCCTGGGAATTGTGATTGTGGCCTAGGCAGTAGATGCAAGAGGTGCGCTCTTCTGTCTGTAGTCACACTTCTTAAAAATGGGCGCCGACTTAAGAGTCCTCCAAGCACAGGGAATCACCTCCAGAAGAGGGGAGGTAATCCTGCCACTGTACAGGTTGTTGGTGGGGCTGCACCTGGAGTACTGTAAGCAGTTCTGGCACCCTTAAAGAAGGAGTTAAATTGCTGGAGTGGGTCCAATGCACAGCACCAAGATGATCCAAGGACTGGAGGACAAACTTTACAAGGAGAGACTGAGGGAGCTCAACATGTACTCCTGGGAAGAAAGGAGGGATAGAGGGGATACGATAGAAATCTTTAAATATATGAAAGGCTTAAACAAGACTAGTATAGAGGGAATTCTTAATTTAAAGGGTGGGAGGAGTACTAGGGGGCACAGTCTGAGACTAAAGGGTGGAAGATTCAGGAGGGATATGAGAAGGCACTATTTAACAGAAAGGGTAGTGACAAGGTGAAATGCTCTGCCTGAAGAGGTGCTATCCTTAACGTTGGTGGGCAGTTTTAGGAGGAGATGGGACAAAGTCAGGGGGAAGGCCACCAAAAGGACACTGGGGAGTGTGTCAGCAAGCACAGGGATGAAGTAGAAGATGCGGGTAGGGTTGGGAGGGGAAACTGCAGTGTAATGCACTGCTAGCTGCACATTCAAGAGACTTAATAGACCATCGGGCCTGTATCTGCTGGTAGTTTCGTATGAAAGAGTTCAAACACAGTCGAATTTGTTTGAAGACTCAAGATCAACAAAATTTGTATTTTTGAAAGCAAAGGGTCTACTCGGTGCTGAGCGATGAGGAGGGAACCTTCTTCCAGTGGAAAGGAAGATCTGAAGTCATGGGGTGGTGCTGAGGGAGTTACCACCCAAGTGGGTGGAAGGAGCCTGCTTGAAGACGTTCCGGCAGGAATTAAAGGGAAAAGAACACTGTCAGAAGTGTGGACAGTACATCACATCCACGTCCCTAGAAGGTATTTGTTAACATTCCCTGTAAGGGTGTTTCCCCCAAAGACTTGTCTCTGGCCTTGGTAGCCTAAGAGCCCGAAAAGTGATCCGATGACTGGCAAGGGGTAGTCCCTGAAGGTCACTGTTCCATCCTGGCGAGTTGTTGCTCTAGAAGAAAAGGCGAAATTAAAGATCAAATGAACTGTTTTTTCCATATTTTTAATAAAAGCTTGAATGCAAGTCCCTGTATCATGATTAGTATTTCCTGAAAATATCATGCTGTTTGCTTTTGTAGTTTTCTGTAAATCAGCATCAGTTAATGTGCTCTGCAATAACTGCAAGTGTGTTACTAACCCATCTGGTTCATGTTTAGATAGATAGCCTCAACTGAGGGTCAAGAGACCAGTGTTGGGCAAGTTACTTTTTCTATTACTTTTGGAAACTTGTTCCAGGAAGCTCTGTGCAGTCACTAGCAAGGATGGAGAAGTAATTAAATAAGTAATACATCTTACAGTTACAATTAATTAAGTCTTTTTATACAAAAGAAATACATAACTGTAACTGATTACATTTATTTGAAAGTAACCAATAAATACAGGTTACTCACCTGTAACAAGAGTTATAGGAGAGGTATATGTTGTTCATCCACACTTACTGGCAGGTTCCTTGCCGCTTTAAATCTTGCCGGAAAGTCTTCAAGCTGGCTCCTCCCACCCACCCAGGTGGTAAAACTCTCGGCTCCACCCCATGACGGCAGATCTAGCCCGCTGGAAGCCAGGCTGCATGTCGAAGCTGGGGAGGCTGGGTGGGTTGCGTGGATGAACAACATATACCACTCCTAGAACTCCTGTTACAGGTGAGTAACCTGTATTTCTAGGGATGTGGATATGTTGTTCAATCCACTAATTCACAGAACTCCTAGCAGTTCTCCGGGAGGAGGGAGGCAAGCGCGACCCCTATTTAGAAATAAGGACTGGAGAACCGGGGTTCCAAACCAGCATCTCTCATGACTCAAGTCGATGTGGTAGTGGGCAATGAAGGTGTGTGCTGACTCCAGGTAGCAGCCCTGCAGATTTCCTGGATAGGGACGCCCTGGAAGCAGCCACTGAAGCAGCGGTATGGCGGGTAGAATGAGCTCTTATCCCTTTGGGAGGCTCCATGCCCACCAACCTATAGCAGAGATCTATGCAGGAGGTGACCCACCTGCCTATCGTCCGCTTGGCTGCAGAACTGACAGGTGCGGCTTCAACATAGGTGACAAACAGCTGGCGAACCTCTCCCTGAACTTCAGCCGTCCGCTCCTTATAATAAGCGAGCGGTCTTCTAGGGTCCACAGTAAGGAGCCTATATACGGCCTCCGAGGTGTGACTGGGGTAGAACACCGTCAGAGTCAACACCTGGTTAAGGTGAAACTCCGACACCACCTTCGGAAGGAATTTCGGGTGGGGACACAGGACAACCTTGTCCCTGTGGAAGACCAGGTAAGGAGACTGGATGGAAAGCACCTGGAGCTCTCCCATCCTTCTGGCTGACGTGATAGCCACCAAGAAGGCAGTCTTCCACGACAGATGAGACATGTCACACCTGTGCATCGGTTCGAATGGCTTGCCCATGAGCTTAGCCAATACCAGCAGTAGATCCCACGGAGGTGGAGGTTCTCACACCGGAGGGGATATGTGATCAAGGCCTTTGAAAAAGCACCCGACCACCTTCTCCTGCACCACTGACCACTTGCCGGCCCGCGCTCGGTAAGCAGAGATGGCTGCCAGGTGCACCTTAAAGGTCATCGACCGGAGCCCTAGCTGACAAAGGGACCAAAGGTAGTCCAGAATGCTACCCAAAGAACAGGAGGAAGAGTCCAACCCCTTATCTTGACACCAAATGGAGAATCTCTTCCATTTGAAGGCATAGCATTTTCTTGTCGACTCCTCACGTTGAGGACCT
Organism: Neoceratodus forsteri; assembly: GCA_016271365.2. Taxonomy (NCBI): domain Eukaryota; kingdom Metazoa; phylum Chordata; order Ceratodontiformes; family Ceratodontidae; genus Neoceratodus; species Neoceratodus forsteri. Next base: position 647,469,427 of record CM057450.1, on the reverse strand, counting down.
CGTCGTAAAGACCCAAGACCTGGAACTCTAGCCGCTCAGGAGCCAGTCTGTCAAGTGCAGGGCTTGAAGGTTCGGGTGGAGTACCTTCCCTTTGTTGACTGAGACCAGGTCCAGGTGGCTGGAAGCTGCCTCAGGAGCCTGGAGCTGAGGCTGAGGAGACCTGGATACCAGAACTGGCGGGGCCAGTCTGGGGCTACCAGAATCACCTGCGCCTTGTCCCTCTTCGCCTTGAGAAGCATCTTGTAGATTAAGGGAAAAGGAGAGAGGGTGTAGAAGAAACACAGGGTCCACAGCCTCGAGAAGGCATCCCCCTGCAGAAAGCCCTGCTGAGGGGGGCGGGCATGAAACAGCCTCAGCTTGGCATTCTTCCTGGAGGCAAACAGGTCCACCTGAGGAGTGCCCCAGTGGGAGGACAGATCTTGTACTACCTCCGACAGGAGAAACCACTCGTCAGATGCAGCACCTATCCGGCTGAGGGCATCGGCCAGAGTGTGGGAAGGCTCCTGCCACATGGATGGCTAGGGAGATTCTCCTCCAGTTTGCTCACGAGAGACCAAGTGCAGAGAACCTTCTTACACAGAGGTAAGGAGTGCGTCCCGCCCTTACGGTTTAGGTAGTACATGGTCGTGGTGTTGTCCGTCTGGAGCTGACCACTTGACCCCGTACAAACGGAGTGAAGGCGGTGAGGGCTAGTTGGACCACTCGACGCTCCAGCAGGTTGTTGTGGCATTGAGACTCCTGAGAGCACCAGAGGCCGTGAGCTCTGAGCTCCCCCAGATGGGCACCCCAACCCATCAGAGAGGTGTCGGTCGTCAGAGTGACCATTGGCTCGGGCGGACAAATGGGATACCATCCTGCAGATGAGCTGGAACGAGCCACCACTGGAGGCCGTTCCACTTCTCCTGGGTCACTGTCACTGGCTGGTCCAAAGGACCGGAGCGCTGTGACCATTGGCGGGCCAGTCCCCATTGCAGGGGACGCATCTGCCATCGGGCCCAATGGACCATGCTGGTGCAGGCCACCATAAGGCCCAAGAGGCGCAGGAAGTCCTGGGCAGGGTGCAACTGCTCAACCAGAAATGATTGGGCAAAGGAGGAAAGGGCCTCGAACCTGTCCGCCGGGAGCCGTGCTCTGGCTCAAAGAGAGTCAAGCTCTGCCCCGATGAACTGAATCACCTGCGATGGCACGAGTTCCGATTTGGCCTCATTGATGAGGAGGCCAATCTGAGAGCAGACCTGGAGGGCCAGATCCCTGGACTGCTCCACCTCCAACTTGGAGGGGGCTGCAATCAGCCAATCATCCAGGCAAGGGTACACCCAGACCCTTCAGCGCCGCAGGAATGCTGTCACTACTGCAATGCATTTGGTGAAGACCCTGGGAGCTGGAGAGAGGCCAAAGGGCATGGCCCGGAACGCGTAAAGGGATCCCTCTGACCCGAAGCAGAGGAATCGCTGGTGAGACGGACGGATTGGGACATGAAAGAATGCGTTGTGGAGGTCCAGAGAACAGAACCACATGCCTCGTTCCAAGGATGGGATGATCTGAGCACAGTGACCATCCTGAAGGTACGAGACATTAGAACTTGTTCACGTAGTGTAGGTCTAGAATGGGGCGCCAGCCCTCTGTCCATTTTGGGACCAGGAAGTACCTGGACACAAACCCTGGGTCTGGAGGAGAACCCGTCACCTCCCTGATCACCTCCTTCTGGAGGAGCATGGCAATGTCTGCTCGACGAGCCGACAGAGAAGCTGCGGAACCTGTAGCCCCCCATGGGGTGACGGCTCGATAGGGTGGGAACTGCTGGAATTCCAGAGGCAGACCCCTGCCTACCACTTCCAACACCCAGCGGTCCATGGTGATATCGGACCAGGCGGAAAGGAAGTGGCAGAGCCGCCCCACAGGGGGAACACAGGGAGGAGTGACAAGGTTGGGGGCGACACCCCTCAACCTGTCACTGGGCAGGCTTGGAGGAAGGGCCAGCCAAGGAGTCGCCTGGACCTTTCCCTCTCGGCTTCCTGCTGGAGGAAGCAGCAGGCTTGGCTTTGGGGTGCCAAGTGTGAGCCTGCAGGCCCTGATGCTGGTGTTGCTGGGCCGGACGTGCTGAAGGACGAAAGGGCTTACGCTGCTGCTGGCGGCCTTTGTCCTTCTGGGCAGATGTGACCGAGTCCAAGGTGGTGCTAGACTTCTCGATCCGTTTAAGATGACCCTCCACCCCGGGACCGAATAAGTCAGTACCCAGGAAGGGAACGTCTGCCAGCTTGTGCTGGGTATCCGCCGCAAAGGTGGAGATCTGCAGCCAAGCTCATGGCCACTGAGGCCGCTACTGACCAGGCATACGAGTCAGCGATGTCCAAGGAAGTTCAGAGCTGGTGTTTGGCCGCCGCTCTTCCCTGATCCCGCACCTGCTTGACCGTCGTTTGAAGGTCATCCGGAAGATGAGGCATCACCTCGTCCAAGGAGCCCAAAAGGGCGTGTGAAAAGTGTGCCATCAGTAAGGCCGAGCTAGCCTGACGAAGGCCTAGGGAGGAAGCAGCATAGACTTTCCGCCTGGAGTAGTCCAATTTTTTGGACTCCTTATTGGGTGGCTTGTCCACATCCCGACCATTCCCAGAACGCCAGAACACACTCTTGGTCACTAACCCCTCCGCAGAGGGGTGCTCCGAGAAACCAGAGAGTGCCCCAGTAAGGACAGCATACTTCCGAACCATCCGGGCCGAATGTGCTGGACAAGAAGCTGGCATAGCCCCAGGGCCAGGCCAACAATGGCTTCAGCCACCAGGAAGGCATCCATAGGGGATTCCCCTCGGTCCAGTATCTCCATGTGGGGATACTTGGCCCATTTTGAAACGGGTGTGAGCTTCACCCCAGTGGACTCTGAGATGAGTAGAAGCATTCCAAGGAACAATGATGGGCTCTCGTCCACCGACTGACCCCCAGCAGACTCCAAGTCAAGCAGCCTGGAGAACAAGGAGCAGTAGTCATCAGACTCCGTGGAGTCTGCGAACAGCTGCCGAGTGCCTGATCCACCCTCCACCTGCTGAGGTCGATCGGGAGTGAGGGTGACCAACAACCTATGGGGCAAACCCTGACCCGACCGGGGCCCCAGTTTTCTGTTGTGGAGGCGGAGGTTCCACCACAGTGGGTGGCGTAGCCAGTTTTGGCCAAATAACCGGTGCCGGCTTCGGCTCCTCAACTACTATGAGGGGTTGTTTTGGCCGCTCTGGTGACAGCCACTTAATGGCTGGAGAAGGCGACGGAGTCGGCTTATTTCTGGACAATAAGAGCTGCTGCCACATTAAATCCTTGTAGTGCGGATGCAACTTGTGCCGCAGCCTATCCTCCGAAGAGGACGATGAGGATGAGCGGCGCCGCCGCTTTCCATGGTGCAGAGACCAAGACTGCCGATGTCGGCGGGACCGGCTTGACCTGGAAGAAGTCTGAAACCAAGACCTTTGGGGATTCCGAGGGTGGGTCTGAGAGGGGGAGAGGGAAACCCCTCCTCCCTCGGTTCAGGGACCTTAACTGGGGACTCCGGCACAGTAGGCACAGGCAAGTCCTCGGTTTCCACCGTAGGAACTGGTGAAGAAGGGTTGTCAGCTTCTCCAGTCAACAAACCGTCCCACAGGTCGAGAAAAATCTCGACCGCATCGACGGATGTCTCGGCCGGCTGACCTGACGGGGACACGGTGAAGCCAGCGGCCTTAGCCGCAACCTCGACTGAAGTCAAGTGTCAACTATCCGCGGAAGGGGACCTCTCCCGCTCCCACGAACATCGATGGTGGGACTTACCTTTGGAGTCCTTCTTTTTGGACCGAGAGGAATGTCCCGAAGACCCTTCTCCCTTGGTGGAGAGGGACTGGCAAAGCTCCTTAAAGGAAGCTGTGTAGGAGGAGCCCAAGGAGAGCAGGATAAATGCAGGACCCAGGATGATGATGATGCGGCCTGGGCACTGCCTCCTCAGAGGCGATCATCTGCTCCAGCCATTCACAGCCCGCAGCCGCGCACACCGCCCAACAAGCCTCCTTTGATTTGACCGGAGGATAATGTTTCTTGGGTTGCCCCAACAGAAATCGGGCAGCGCGGTCCTCCAAGACCGAAGCTGAAAAGGATTTGCATAACTCACAAGCCTGTGAGTCATGGCTGAGTCCAAGGCAATAAACGCACGTGGAGTTCGGATCAGTCCGGGAGATCTTCTACGCAAAGGGGCACCGACGAAATCTGGGAGTCGATCTGTCCATCGCAACTGTGAGGGAAAAGGAAGACCGAAGTCTTTTAAACTGAAGAATGAGTTTCGGTTTGACTGAAGAGTGTGGATCCATGCCTAAAACGCAGAGCGCTAAGGAGGGAACCTGAGCTTCCAAGAGGTAAGGAAGATCTGGAGTCATGGGGAGGAGCCGAGAGTTTTACCACCCGGGTGGGTGGGAGGAGCCAGCTTGAAGACCTTCCAGCAAGATTTAAAGCAACAAGGAACCTGCCAGTAAGTGTGGATTGAACAACATATCCACGTCCCTAGAACTAACCTATTACTTTCAAAAAATTTAATCTGTTACAGTTTTTATTATTTTTGTATTGTTTTAAACAACCCTATGTTATATAACCAGAACACAATGCAGAGTTTTGATGAGAAAGAACTGACATTTGTGATAAAAACTGTGGATTTCTCACAAATATTCATTCATATCACTTCAGTTCAGCGCTGAAACTCAAATGATCAACTTTTTATGAGAACAGAAAGTACAGTTATGCAAGAACTTGCCTTGACAGTAGAGCTTCGAGAGAGGCTCTTGCAGTAGGAAACACCATAAGGACTGAGCCACCAGGCGCTAGGACCACATGGAAAAATTAGCTAGTAATGTCTGACAGAGGACCGACCACCCAGCATCACATAGCCAACATTGGCCCAGTGCTATATAATGGGCGGTCCCCCAAACCTACCTCCAGCTCTCCCGCTGGAGACCCGTGAAAAGGTATGACAGGAGAAGGAGTGAACTTCTCGAGCCCCAAGAAAAGGCTGAATAGAGAGAAGTAGAAGCAGGGGGAAGGAGGAAGGAGGAAGGGAAACCTTTGCCTATTGCAAGAGCCTCTCTCTCGAAGATCTACTGTTATGGTAAGCTCTTATGTAACAGTACTATCTTATTTTGAGAGGGCTCTTGCAGTAAGCAACACCAAGGACCGAGTCCCAAGCAGTGTAAGTCAAGCAAAGACTAAACACGGGAGGCAGGAAAAGGTCTGCAGTAGACAGGGGGTTACGAGAGAAGGCTCTGAAAGACAGCCAGTCCAAAGCCTGCCCTGCGTCTAGAGGCAAATGTCCAGACTGTACTGTTTAGTGAAGGTGTGGATAGAGCTCCAAGTGGCTGCCGCACAGATCTCTGTGGCAGAAACATTTCTGAAATGAGCAGTAGAAGCATCCATGCCCCTGGTTGAATGCCCCTTGACTTCCAACAGAAGGGGTTTGTTTTACTTCTGATTAACAGTACAGAATGCAGTTTGCTAAACATTTGGATAAGCACTGTTTTTAAACTGCGGCGCCTCTCTTTTGGGCCCAAAAGAAACGAAAAGATGATCCATTTTGCAGACTGACTGCATCCGATCAGTGTGATAATGCAAAATTCTGTTCACATCCAGTGTGTGCAGAATTGCCTCCCCCTGATTAGAGTGCTCAGGATAATACACTATAAGTGGATAGTCCGATTTAAAGTAAACTCAGAAACAACCTTCGGTAAAAATGAAGGATCGGTACACAAAGCCACCCGGTCTCTGTGGAAAATCAAATAGGGCTCCTTACACATAAGAGCCTGAAGCTTGAAAATCCTTTGAGCAGAAGTAATAGCAACTAAAAACAGTGCTTTCCAAGACAGACAGCGCAAGTTGCAACTCGCGGCTGGTTCAAAGGGAGGCAGAGTTAGTTTCTCAAGGATAAAGTTCAGATCCCACGGGGGAACAGGGTTCCTAACTGGGGGTTGCAAGTGGAGAATTCCCTTCAAAAAGGTATGGGAGACCTCCAACTGAGCCAAAGGTTTGCCTTCTACTGTAGTGTGGTAGGCAAATATGGCAGACAAGTGGACCTTCAGTGAGGAATAAATAAGTCCCAGGTCAGAGAGGTGCAGAAGATTCTCTAAGACCTGAGGAACAGGGCATGGAAAGGGGTCCCAACTCTTGGCGGCTGCCCAGATGGAGAATTTCTTCCATTTCACTGCGTAGGTGGTTCTTGTAGATGGCTTTCTGGCTTCTGCAAGGACGTCAGCTACTCTGGAGAAACCCCAAAGCGAGAGATAGCTATGTTTGAAGGCGTCACGTATAAAGGTGAAGGAACCTGAGGTCCGGATGGACCAGCCTGCCCTGACCCTGAGTCAGAAAGTCGTGGGGAAGAGGAACTGGCGGCTCCACCGCTAACTGCTGGAGCACAGGGAACCATACTTGGTGAGGCCAATGTGGAGCGATGAGAATCATCTGAGCTCTCTCCACTTGCAGTCTGAGAACCCTCTGCAAGAACAGGAAGGGAGGGAAAGCGTACAGGAACCTCCCTGTCCAGCAAAGAGACAGCATGTCTCACCAAAAGACACCAAGTCAGGGAACGAGCGAGCAAAAACTGGGTAGTCTGGTGTTGTATGGGGAGGCAAACAGATTGAGATCTGGTCGACCCCGGAGGTCGAAGATGTCCTCGACTACCAACTGACACAGTTCCAACTCATGAACCCTTGCCTGGGTGTGGCTGAGACTGTCCTCCATGATGTTTTGTGGGAGGTTTACTGCCGTTAGCTGGAACTGATGCTGCACTACCCAGTACCACACTCGCAATGATTCCCTGCACAAGGGGTACGACTGAGTGCGCCTCTGTTTGTTTAGATACCAGACTACACACGTTGTCCAACTGGAACAGGAGTGATCCCAGGAAGAGAAGGGACTGGAATGCTTGGAGGGCATACAGCACAGCATGCATCTCTAGCACGCTGATGTGCAGTGAGAGCCCCCACTGAGACCAGGATCCCTGGGTCCTGCGATCTCCCAGATGCACTCCCAGCCCTGACCTGATGCACCTGTCATCAGGGTTTGAGCAGGCGTGGGAGACTGGAAGGGGACCACCTGGCAGAGATTCTCCAGATCCTACCACCAAAGAAGATACTTTCACAGAGGGTTGGATACCAGAACCCTGTGATCCAGGTCATCCAACCTTTGATCCCACTGTACCCTGAGTGTCCACTGTGTGACTCGCATGTGAAGCCAGGCCAGGGGTACCGTGGGGACAGCCACTGCCATGAGACCCAGGAGGCGGAGGACTGTTCCGGCTGTTATCCAATGGCTGGAAGCCACACGACAAGCTTACCTCTGTAGTGTTCTGCCCTGTCCAAGGGAAGGAAGGCCTGACCCTGGGTAGTATCCTGTACTGCTCCAATAAACTGGAGGCACTAGAAAGGGGGAAAGGTGAGACTTGGGGTAATTCACCATGACCCCCACCCTGCAGAACAGGTCCAGGGTGGCTGCCAGAGAAGCTTCCAGGCTGTCCTTCAACGAGGTTGACAGGAGCCAGTTGTCGAGGTATGGAAATACATAGCAACCCTGATGCTATAAAGCTGCTGCCTCCACTGCTAGGCACGTGGTTAACACCCTGTAAGCCGACGAAAGGCCAAAGGGGAGGCTTGAATTGGAAATGCCCCACCTGGAATGTAAACCTGAGGAAGCGGCAGAGGGCCAGGAAGATAAGGATATGTAGGTAAGCATCCTGCATATTAATAATAATAATCTTTATTTATATTGTGCCTTTCAAATACCAAGGTGCATTCCAAAAGACTGAGTACAAACAAAGTATACAAACAATAATATAAAAACCGTTAAAAACAAATACAGACATCAGTCAGAGACACCGTAGGCCCTATTCCATAAAAAGGATTTGAGAGCCTGTTTAAAGCTCCCCACGGTCGTACACTCCCTTATCCGACGGGGTAGAGAATTCCAAAGGGATGGGGCCACAAACATAAAAGCCCGGGCCCCAGCTGATTTCAATATAACCCTAGGAATCTCTAGCAACCCCTCGTCAGCAGAGTGGAGCGACCTCATAGGGAGGTAAGGAATCAGGAGATCTTTCAGGTAATCAGGGCCCAGATCAAGCAGGGCTTTAAAAGTCAGTAATCCGACTCTGAAGGTGATTCGCCACTGAACTGGTAGCCAGTGCAGACCCCGCAGCACCGGAGTAATATGAGATGATCTAGGAGTACCTGTAAGTACTTGAGCTGCGGAATTCTGCACCAGCTGGAGGCGGCAGATATCAACCCCCGGAAGCCCAAGGTAAAGCAAGTTGCAATACTCCAGGCGTGATGTCACAAAGGTATGGATCAGAGTTGGCAGACTGCCGGACGGAACAAGGTGCTTGATTCTGGCGATGCTTCTCAGATGATAAAAAGAAGATTTTACCGCTGCTGACACTTGAGATCGTAAAGTCAGCCCAGCATCTAAGATCACCCCCAGATCTTGCACCCGTTCAGAGACCAGTAACTCAACATCTTTGCAAAACACCCCAGAGGGGGAGCCGGCCACAGGTCCCCCTATCCGGCGATCCGGATCCAAAACCAACACCTCGGTCTTCCCAGAGTTCAACTGCAACCAACTGGACCTCATCCAATCCTGGATTTCCTTCAGACAGCAATTAAATACCGAGACAGCTCCTTCCTGGTCAGATTGCAAAGGACGGGTACAGTTGGGTATCATCTGCATAACAGTGAAATCCCAACCCGTACTGTCTCACAATGTCTCTGAGGGGAAGCATGTACACTGCAAGCAACATAGGGGACAGTATAGAGCCCTGAGGGACCCCAAAAAAAAAGAGAGAGATGGGATCAGAGGAAAAAAACCCTGACACCACCTCCGAGTTGTTCCGGTGAGGTATGATGTGAACCATCTGAGCACAACCCCAGAGAGTCCTCAAATATATCTCAGGCGCTCCAAGAGAACCCCATGGTCGACTGTGTCAAATGCTGATGACAGATCCAGTAAAACCAGAATAGACCATTTTCTCTGGTCTCTCGCCATTAGGAGATCATTGAGCACTCGAACCAGTGCAGTCTTGGTACTATGCCTCTTACGGAAACCTGATTGGAGAGGTTCGTAGATGCTATGGATGGTCAAGTGGTTCTCCAACTGGGCTGCTACCTCCTTCTCGATCACCTTCCCTGCAAAGGGGAGGTTCGAGATAGGTCTGTAGTTAGCAAGACAGTCTGGGTCCAAAGATGATTTCTTCAACAAGGGTGTCACCACTGCCTCTTTCAAGGACAGGGGATATTCACCCAAGTCAAGAGAAGACCAGACTATCTGTGCTAAAGCCAGTAGAATAGAATCTCCACACCCTAAAATTAGGGATGTGGGACCTGGATCTAAACTACAGGAGGTAGGACGCAGCCCCTGGACAATCCGCATAACATCCATGATTTCCGGGTGGTCAAAGGTGCTCCAGGAAAGCAAAGGGATAGTGACCCGATCCTGGGCACCTGCAACTAGCATAGAAGAAAAAATTACTCACCTTAGTAATTGCTTTTCTTCTCATGGAGTCTTGCTATATTATGACTATATGCAGTCAGCCACTGCAGCTGAACTGCCCCGGAGAGGAAAGAGTTAACTCCAGAGAGTCTGGAGTTCCACAGCGTGAGGCGCTATACAAAGCTCTATCTGGCCAGTTTCAAATGAAACTGTCAGATCTTCTGGCTTAACACTAAGCAACAAGTCTGTGTGGAAAGCTCTACACTAGCCAAGTGGCTACCTACTAGTAGAGAATAACAACAATATAAACAACAATATAAACAGCAATAATAATAACAATGAATAATAGTATTATTAGTTTCTCCCTAACAAGCACTATTAGAACCCCCTTCCAAGACTCAGAAGTCCAGGAAGGGGGCCAACCTAATACTTAAAACAGAAATACCTAATTCCCTAACCCCTAAATAAAGGGGGTGAAGGGAAGAACTAAAATAACATGACACAGTGCTTGCACTAATTTGCCACCACCCAAGTAGAAGTTCTGAGAGGGAGCAGGGAGAGATGGTCAAATAGCGCAAGACTCCATGAGAAGAAAAGCAATTACTAAGGTGAGTAATTTTTTCTTCAAACACCATAAAGTCTTGCTATATTATGACTATATGCAGAATTACACAGCAGTACCTCCATGGAGGAGGGTCAGAACCTACTTAGGAAATAGGCTCTGAAGCACAGCTAAAGGCCAAACGAGCATCTCTCCTGGACTGAATATCCAGGGAATAATGCTTGATAAAAGTGTGAACTGTTTTCCAAGTAGCAGCAACTTGACAGATCAGAATGGGAATATCTCTGGCAACCGCTAGAGATGCAGCTGCACACCCCTGGTGGAGTGAGCCCTCAGTCCTGAGGGGTTCTCACCTAGTTTTTGATAACAAAATTGGATACAAGAGACAATCCACCTTGCAACTGTCCTCTTAGTGGCAGCTTCCCTTTGCCAACCTCGCCATAGGTAAGGAAGAGTTGGAGGATTCGAACCTGTGACCCGTTGCGAGCTCCAAATAGTAGCTTAAAACGCTTTTGGCGTCCAAGCTGTGCAGGCTACCACCTGAGGAAGAATGCTCAGTGAAAATACTGGAAGAGAGATGGATTGGTTCAGGTGGAAATCTGAAACCACTTAGAGCAAAAACCTCTGTTAGTCCTGAGGACACCTTATCTCTGTGGAAAGAGATAAAATCTTCTTCCACTGACAGGGCCTGTAGTTCACTTATCGATCTGGCAGAAGTGATAGCCACTAGGAAAACAGTTTTCAAGTCAGAAACTAACTCTGCTGGAGGACAGAGGCTCAAGGGGTGTTGCATTAACTGAGCAATGCAAACATTCAGGTCAAAAGCGGGAACTGGTTCTCGAGGAGGGTTGGTGTGAAGTAACCCTTTAAAAAACTTAAAAGCACAAGGGTGAGAAGAAAAGGAAGCAGGCTTCCTGCTGACAGAAAAGCAGAGACAGCTGCCAGATGAACCTTTAAGGTAGTTGGCCTAAGGCCTAGGAATTTAAATGGACAAACAGTCCAGTAAAATGGGCAGATCAGCAGATTCTGGGATAATCTGCTTCTCAGAAACACCAGATGGAAAACCTTTCCACTTAGAATTGTAAGTGGCCCTAGTGGAAGGCTTCCTTGAAGCCTTTAAAATATCCAGAACACCTTGAAGGTGAGTCAACAATTCTAACTCCTCAAGAGCCATGCCTTGAGATGAGGAGTTGAGGTCCGATACCACACTCTCCCTGTGCACAGGCCCCAGTAAATTGTGGACACTGGGCAAGCTCAGGGCAGGGTGGACTGTCAAGGACAGAAGCAGTGGGTACCAGGCTGTCTGGCCCAATCTAGAGCAATCAGAATCACCTTGCAGGGCTGAGATCTGATTTTTACTAGTACCCTGAAAAGAAGGGGAAAGGGGGGAAAGGCATACAGGAACTTCCCTTTCCAATCCAACTGAAAGGTGTCCAGCGGGACTGATCCCAGCACTGGAGGCCTGCAACAAAACAGAGGAAGTTGATGGTTGTCTGGGGCTGCGAAAAGATCTATCTGAGGGGTGCCCCATCTGGCAAAGACTGACCCCAGCACCTGAGGATTCAGAGCCCAGTCGTGATGCCCTGAGAAATCCTGCTGAGGGCATCCGCGGACAGTTGTCCTTCCTCAGAAGGTGAACTGCTATCAGGGAGGTGTTCAGGGAGTAAGCCAGAGACCACAACTTCATTGCTTCGGTGCACAAGGCTGATGACCGAGTGCCCCTATGTTTGATGTACCACATTGTTGTGGTGTTGTCTGTCCTGACTTGAAATACTTTGTTCTGGACAGAAGCTGAAACAGCCTGAAGAGCTAAAAAGGACAGCTCTGAGTTCCAAAAGACTGATGTGGAGCAGAGATTCCTGGGAGACCACACTCCTTGAGTGGACAGGTCGCCCAAGTGAGCTCCCCACCCTAACAGGGAAGCATCCGTGGTGAGGGGTGAGGGTGGGAAGCAGGAATGAAAGGAACCCTTGTTTTAAGATTGCTTTGATCCTGCCACCAGTGTAAGGCCAAAGATCAGGGTTTGGGTCACTGGAACCAATTTGGAAAGAGGGTCCCTCCTTTGAGACCAATAGGCCCTCAAATGGAACTGAATGTCCTCATCTGGAATCTTGCTCCTTGCACTACAGCTGTGGAAGCAGCCATGTGCCCCAGGAGTTGCAAAAAGCCTTGCTGGTCGAGAGACCCGCAGGGTAAAGGAGGATGCCAGGGACGTAAGTCTGTCTACCCTTTCCGAGGGAGAAATGCCCTGGCCTAACTTTGTGTTCAATTCTGCACGATGAAAGTTAGTACCTGAACTGGTTCGAGAACTGACTTTGGTAAATTCAGCAGGAATCCCAGGGAAGTGAGAAGCTGCTGGGTGACTTGCAGAGTGGATTTTACCTGATCTTGGGACTGACCCACTATGAGCCAGTCGTCCAGGTAAAACACAGCAATCCCTTGCCTTCTTAAATGAGCCACCACCACAGCTAGACATTTCGTGAATACCCTTGCGCAGAGGTAAGGCCGAAGGGCATTGCCCTGAACTAGTAGTGGCCTGAGGTAGTTCGAACCTGAGGTACTTCGGTGAGAAGGCCTGATCAGAACATGAAAATAGGGCATCCCTTGAGGTCCAGGAAGCTAACCAGTCCCCTGGCCTCAGGGAGGAACAAAATCATTGTCCAGAGTTAACATTTTGAACTTTGGTTTCAAAGATGCTTGTTCAGGTACCTTAAATCTAAAATGGAACTGCCATTCTCCTGTCTTTTTGGGGTAAGAAAGTATCTTGAAGTACAGCCCTTGCCCTGATGGCAGGAGGGACCTTTCTACTGCTTTGCAGTCAAAGAGAAGAAACCTCTGCTTCAAAGCAAGGGCTTCTGAAGGATTTGCAGGTGGAAATGTCTGGCTCTCATCTTGGAAACTGTTTGAAGCTGAGAACCAGACCCTGGCCTATACCTCCAGAACCCACCTGTCCGAAGTTGGGGCACCCAGTTCTGGCTGAAATAAACCAACCTGCCCCACTGGTACAGGAGAATCGGCCCTGGGCACCCATCGGGGTGCCTGCTTGGCAATGTGTAGGCTGAGGGAGGGACCCGGTTTGTGCAGTACCCTCTGCTCTAAAGAAACCCTCTGTGCAAATGCAGAGGAGGCCTGAAAGTGGTAAAAGGCCTGTGGAAAGGCCTGCCCCTACCTCTGGGCGTGCCTCTGTGGGTGGCATGCCTCTCCTTAGCCTGGGCACTTTTGTAGGTAGTTCTGTATTCATCCATCTTTTCATATATTTTTCTGTTTTTCCCCAAACAGAGAATTACCCACAACAGGAAAATCCATAGCCTTGACTGAGTATCTTGGGACAGATTAGTGCATCTGAGCCATGCCAACCCATCTGAAAGCTACAGAAGTGGCCATGACCCTAGAGGAAACATCATTAACATCAACAGCAGTATGAAATTGAACTTTAGAGGCTTCAATGCCATCAGCAGCCACCTGTTCCAATTCACTAGCCAGCTGGCCATGGGCCTGCTTGGCTAACTGCAATACTGTGTCCCACCTAGATTTCTGATATCTAGCCACATAAGCCATATAATTTGCCTGCCTGAGTCCCAAAGAAGCTGCCATATACTGTTTTTTCGCCATGGCATCAATCTGCCTGGAATCCCTATCAGGAGGATGTGAGGCCAGAGGAATATTAGCCTTGTCACAGGCTGCAGCTTGTACCACACCTACATGACTACACTGCTCAGTGAGGAAGTCTGTATCAGAGCCTGACAAGGTATATCTTCTGTCCATTTTTTTATCTACAGGAGGGACAGAATGAGGATTTTTTAAAATCTTTGTTGTTTGCTTCCTAAATGACTTATGCAAAGGAATAGACAACCTCCTAGACTCTGGTATATCCATCATTTCTACATAATCAGGCTCCTCTTGCTCATCCACAGCTTCCTCTAAAGGAAGCTGGAGGGTTCTGCAACCTTTTGTAAAACATAAAATGAGAAGGGACTCAGACAGAATAGGAGGAGATTCTAAAGGTCTGTCTGGAGAAATGTCGGTTCAATGGGCACGTCCAGACCCTCCCAGCCACACATGTAATGATCAGTCGTCCCTCCCTCCTGTGGTTCATAAAATTCCTCAACATCATACTCCTGAACCACTGGCACTGAACGAACCAATCTTTTACCAACTGTAGGTGGTTCGGCAGGGCCCTGAGACAGTGACTGGACAATCTGTATGGCTTTAGCTATTTCTGCAGCAGTTGGAGAGACAATTTTGGACTCCAAACCTACTGATTTCTTAGTCTTTTCACTGAGACTGGTTCCCCGAACCAGCCTTCCTTTGCCGAGGAAGTCTCGCCTGGTCAGAGGCACTCCCTCTGGTCCAGTGGGTACTGGACCGGGCTGGCCATCGGGTCAGCGGACTCCTTGGCCTCTCGTTCCCTGAGTCGGCCCAATCTCTTTTCCAGGGTGGCTGCAGGGAAATTTTTACACACCTGGCAGTCTGACAGGAGGTGGTCAGCCCCCAGACAATAAACACAAGTGGTGTGTGGGTCAGCCTTGGCAAAGGCTTCCCCACAGACATCACAGTGTTGAAACTGTTCAGTGAAGCGGAGTAAAGAATCCGACAGTTTCATTTGAAACTGGCCAGATAGAGCTTTGGTATAGCGCCCTCGCGCTGTGGAACTCCAGACTCTCTGGAGTTAACTCTTTCCTCTCCGGGGCAGTTCAGCTGCAGTGGCTGACTGCATATAGTCATAATATAGCAAGACTTCATGGTGTTTGAATGTGTCAAACAGATGTCTTCCCTAATGTCGGCCACCTTATCAGCAAAGAATCGAGCAATCTCATCACACTGTAATTGTGATAATGCTCTACGAAGCTGTAGACAGGTTGGGTTGCACAATCTGTCCACAGTTCTGAAAAGCTGAGCAGGTCGGTTCTGCACAGAAGAAATTTCCCCAGACAGGAACTCTGCCTTCTTACGGGAAATTTCTCACTGACAGAACTGATAATGTTCTAGCAGTCTAAGGTGGTCGGCATCCAGGCCAGACCTCCGCCAGCAACGTTCTAACCTGCGTCCAAGTCGCCGCAACTCCCTCAAGGCCCCATCAAACCACGGGGTCTGGGTTGGAGGGAGAGAGAACGCACACGAACTGGAGCAAAAGAATCCAGGGCAGAGGTAATGGCGGTGTTATAAGCCACAACCAGCGCCTCTGGATCACTGCTATGCACAGGAAGTTCTAATAGGTCAAGAACCGCCGCAAGGCCAGTAGAGAAAACATTCCGCAAGGAGCAGAACTTGACCATCTCCACAGGGGTTGGCCTACAAGGAGGGGTGCCAAAATTGAATCTCACAGTGTAGTGATCTGACCAACTGACTGGTTCCACCCCCACATCAGAGGCCTCGATCCCCAGTAGGAAGACCAAGTCAAGAGAATGGCCAGCTTTATGTGTAGCAGTGGTAACCACCAGTGTTAGGCCCAGTGAATCCATTAGCTGGAGGAAGTGTTGTCCAAAGTGCGAGAGTTCATCATCAATCCATGCATTAAAGTCGCCCAGGACCATCAGCCTGGGCGATTCAAATGCCAGGTCGACAATGAAGTCTGCTACTTCCTTAAGGATTTTTTTTCATCTCCTGGTGGACGGTAGATTAGAGCAATTCGATAGTCCACACCTGCTACAACAGCACGTTCAAAAGAAAAGGTCTCCTCAACTAGAACACTAGTGAGATCCAATTTGGTCTTAAAACAGACCGCAACCCCCCCTCCCCCCTGGCGGTCCAACCCTGGGCAATGCATCACCGTATACCCGGCTGGAATTGCGGCCTCCAATACCGGTCCCGCATTATTATCCAGCCAGGTCTCGGTGATGCAAGCCACATCCGTCGAGGCAACAAGATCTGAAATTATAGCAGTCTTGTTCCGGACGGACCTGGCATTGCACAACATTGCCCGGGTTGGACAGAACTCCTGGACTGCCCTGACCACCTGCCCATCACTAAGGATGGTGTCCTTGGGTATGGGGACCAAACAAGAAGGCCCACGCTCTAGGCTCCACTTCGCCCCAGGGCGTCTCCTGGGCTTAGTCACCCTAATGGGAGCGCTCTGCTCAACTCGCCTCCACTGTTCACCCCCTGCCCCATCTCCTCCTCCTGCGGGCAATACCTAAGGCCCGACAGCGTTGGTAGATGGAAAAAGCCAGAGGGGAGGCATGGAAGGGGCGGAGGGAGTAGAGAGCAGAGACTGAATAGCGCACGACCTGGGGGGCAACAGGAAAATACATCTCAAACAGAACAAATCCACAAAAAGACAGTAGGAAGTAGTTAAAATCAATTCCTTATACAATTAAAACAGACTAACTACAATAACTAGACTACTAAATAAAATAACTACATCAATTAATACTAAACCAAGCCCAAATTAACCCCCCCCCAAAGACTCTCACCAAATTGAGGGTGGGAGGAAAGTTAACTAAAATATACTCAAATAACAAATTCCCCCTAAAAAAAAACCCTCATAGTAAAGATAAAGGAGGTGCGTACAAAATATTAGTAGGACAAAAAAATAATAATAATAAACAGGTTGGCACTCTCACTGCCAAACAATAAACTATTAAATGTACTTGTACAAAAGTGTTTGTAAAAAGCCAAAAAAGATGAGACTGTGGGGCTCTCACCCCCACACAAAAATAAAATGTCCAATTGCTGTTCTCTCACCACCGCAATAAACAGAAAAGTATCAAGCATTTGTCAATGCCGAATGTTTGCTTGCTGGCACTGGCACTGGTAGTGTAGAAGTTACAGAGCTGCATAATAGGAATGGCAGCGAAGTATTGAACTGAAGCCAACCCCACCACCACCCTGCAGAGAGTAGCAGGCACTGGGGTGTGCCTTTGGGTCGTCAGGCACAACAATCACGCCATTTCACCACACCCTACCCTGCAGACACTGACAAGTGTCACGGTGTGCCTTGGGGTCTTTAGCTCTTATGTGCACCCCATTCCATCACGTAATACAGTGAGATGGGTGCGGTATAGGAGAATGGGGAGAGGTTTGGGCCCGAAGAGTCCAAGGCACACCTTGATGCCTCTCACTGGCTGCAGGGTGTGGGTGGAATGGTATGAGCATGACAGGCAAGAATCCCAAGTCACACCCCTGATACCTGTCATACTCTACAGGGTGGGGCGTTATGGTCAGAAACCCTAACGCGTCGGGCATTCGTTGGTATTTTCACTCCAAATTTTCAACATGGTTTTTCTGTGACCCCCACCTCATGAACAGTGGCAATATCAGTTTGTTAGCCGAAAACTGCATTTGCACAGCGACTATGGCATTTTAGCACCACAGGTGCAAAAACACATTCCGAACAGGATGTGAAAAATGACAGCGTTCATGGGGAGGTGTAAAAAATGGCAATGTTGAAAATCTGCTGTGAAAATCTTAAAAAAACTGGTGAAGTGACGAGCGTGTGTAGAAACTGTACAACGCACACCCGTAATGTAACTAGTTTGGGAATTTTTTTAAAGCAGATTGTTAACACAGGCATTTTGGGACCTCCAATCATGAACAGTGTCAGTGTGATTTTCTTTATCTGTCCCAAACAATGACTTCCCACAGCGACCACGCATCTCTGCACTGAAAGTGTGAAAACACATTTCGGCCATGTTGTGGAAAATGACAGCAGTACTGTTCACAAGGAGGTGTGGAAAAATGCCACTGGTGAAAATCTGGACTGAAAATATTACAAATTTATGAACCTACAAGGGTGCGTGGAAACTGCTCAATGCTCACTCGTAACACAGTCATTTTATGGAGTTTTGTCACCAAATTTTCAACATAGCCATTTTAAGACCTCTGCTCATGACCAGTGTCACTGTGATTTTCTTAATCTGTCCCAAACATTGTTTTCGCACACCGACTGTACCATTGTGCGCTACATGTGTGGAAACACATTTTGGGCGAGAGGTGAAAAATGGTAGCTGCACTGCTCATAAGAAAGTGCAGTAAAATGGCACTGTTGAAAATCTGGTGTGCAAATATTACAAATTCAAACTTGCCAGCGCAGGTGCAGGGAACTCGCTAATGCGCCCTAAAACAGTCATTTTGGGGAATTTTTTTCACCAAATTTTCAACATAGCCATTTTAACACCTCTGCTCATGATCAGTGTCACTGTGATTTTCTTAACGTGTCCCATACATTGATTTCGCACACCGACTGCGCCATTGTGCGCTACATGGGCAGAAACACGTTGTGGGCGAGATGTGAAAAATTACAACTGTACTGCTCATAAGGAGGTGTGGTAAAATGGCAATACTGAAAATCTGGAGTGAAAATACTGAAAATCTGCGAACTTACGAGCGTGCATAGGAACTCTGCAATGCATGCTCGTAAAACAGTCATTTTTAGGAATTTTTCCACCAACTTTTCTTAACAGCCATTTTAAGACCTCTGATCATTAACAGTGTCACTGTGATTTTCTTAATGTGTCCCGGACATTGATTTCGCACATCGACTGCGCCATTGTGCACTACATGGGCGGAAACACATTTTGGATGAGATGTGAAAAATGACAGCTATACTGCTCATAAGAAGGTGTGGTAAAATGGCAATGTTGAAAATCTGGAGTGAAAATATTGAAATTACGCAAATTTACAAGTATGCGTAGGAACTGTGCAACGCACGCTCGTAAAACAGTCATTTTTAGGAATTTTTCCACCAAAATTTCAAAATAGGCTTTTTGAGAGCCCACCTTATGAACACTGGCAGTGTCGTTTTGTTAATCATTCCAGAAAGGTGATTTCGCGCAGTGGCTTCGAAATCACCCTTCGGGCCCGAGTAATGCCATGACAGTGCAAGAATTCATGAGGAGGGGTCCCACAAACCCCATGTTGAAAATTTGGTGCACAAATTCCAAAAAATGCCTGAGCTATGCAACAAAGTAAAAAACCCTATCTATCCCATTATACAGCTTACGGCATTTCCTCAGTTTGGTCGGTTTTGAAAGATTGCAGGCGTGTTCCCGGTCCACGAAAATCGTCGTGCGGACTCCGGAGGTAAGTATGGGTGAAAGTGTGGGGGAGGAGGGTGCGCAGTGGGTGGTGCGGGTGGGTGCAGACACTGCGAGGACCGTTTTGCTTTTCAGGTTTATTTTTTTTAATAGCGGCGGGGCGTTTGCCACGCTGGGGTGGGCTCCCAGTGTGGCAGAAGGACGGCTGGGGGGGCATGGAGCCGAGGGGGGATTGGGCACCTCGTCAGCCATGGCATCTGTTGCCACACTGGTGTGGGCTACCAGCAGTGGCACCCTGTACTCAGGGAAGGGGGGGAGCAGTGGAGCCGGCGGGGATTGGGCACCCCGTCGGCGCACAGCATGGGGAGAGACAGTGGAGCAGGCGAGGATTGGGCACCCCGTCGGCCATATTACATCATTTGCCAAGCTGGGGTGGGCTCCCAGCATTGCACCTGGATGCTTTTGGTAGGCAGCCGACGGGGACTGGGCACCCACGGCTATAAACATTTTGCCACATGCTGGGTGCGTGCCTGTGCATGGCACCTGGATGCTTTTGGGGTGGAGTCGACATGGGGACTGGGCACCCCGTCAGGCTGCACAGTGTGGGGAGGGGAAGGCGAAGAGCACGCAGTGTGCGTGTGTGTGGGGAGAGTTCTGCTCACTCAAGCAGAGCTCTCTCTTTCAACTGTATGCCACTGCATTTTCCTGCTCTCATAGACAGCTGGAGCAGTGACTGGCACTCTGCGACCGCGCCTGCAAACACACTGACTGAATTGGAAGAGGCTGTTTCTTGCACATACGTGCAAGCAAACGTAAAAATGAAAGTCCAAATGTCCTCTCACTGCCTCACCAGTTCAACAATCAAATATCAACAATCCCATAAGTCATCAAAGGGATTCAACACATTAATCTTGAGAAAGTAGTCTCCTTTTATTCCAGAGAAGGGAGCTGAAACATCCCCAGAAGCACTTTACCCCCCCCCAAAAAAAAACTGGCATGCAAGCCAAGGATAAAGGTGAACAGCTGCTAAAGGCAATGCCTAAATCAAACAGTATGTTACTTCCCACTTGTGCAGGACAACAAAACAATTTCTTGAAGGATGATTTTCCAGCAAAACAGACAGTCAAGACCAAGGGTAACAGCCGGTCTGCAACTAGCCCAGACCAAACCCACCCTCCCCCACATGGGTCCGAGCCCAGAGACAAAGCGGTCCCATAAACACCCTGCTCCGAGGGCTCCCCGGGATGAACAAGGAACAACACCCTCCGGTGAACTCCTGCTCAACCCCTCACCCCCAGAGGGCTTAGCTTGGGCCAACGCTCCCCAGCTAGAAACCCCGTCCCAGTCAAATTACACAGCAGCAATCAGATTAAAAGTCACAAATAAGGCTTCTTATTTCAGTCAAATCCAGCACATAGCAGGCTCACCACCTCCGGAGCAAAAAAGGAAGCAGATCTTGTACTTAGGGAATCCAAAAACCTCCTCACTGTCCTCTAAGTGGCCAAATGGGAAAACTCCTCATCTGGCGACCTCACATCCACGCTTCCAAGACAAAAGTCTAGTTCCAAACAGTACTCCCCGATAGTGTTCACTCTGGTAGCTTCCACCCGATAATCCAACTGGCGCAAAACAGACCTTGATGTTCCGGCAGGCTACTCACATTCAGCCGTTCCCCACAACAAAAGATCTCCTTTCTCTGAGCGCCAGACAGAGGAAATACAGGTTACTCACCTGTAACAGGAGTTCTAGGAATGGTATATGTTGTTCATCCACACTGTCTGGCAGGTTCCTTGCCGCTTTAAATCTTGCTGGAAGGTCTTCAAGCTGACTCCTCTCACCCACCTGGGTGGTAAAACTCTCATCTCTGCCCCATGATGCCAGATCTAGCCCGCTGGAAGCCAGGGAGGTCGGGTGGGTCGTGTGGATGAACAACATATACCACTCCTAGAACTCCTGTTACAGGTGAGTAACCTGTATTTCTAGGGACATGGATATGTTGTTCATCCACACTGTCTGGCAGACTCCTAGCAGTTCTCCGGGAGGAGGGAAACAAGGCACACGCCCCCTACTTTGGAAATAAAGACTGGAAAACCGAGGCCCCAAAACCAGCATCCCGGCATGACTCAAGGTCGATGTGGTAGTGGGTGATGAAGGTGTGTGCTGACTTCTAGGTAGCAGCCCTGAAGATTTCCTGGATAGGGACATCCCTGGAAGCAGCCACCGATGCAGCGGTATGGCGGGTAGAATGAGCTCTTAGCCCTCTGGGAGGCTCCATGCCCGCCAACCTATAGCAGAGATCTATGCAGGAGGTGACCCACCTGCCTATCGTCCGCTTGCCTGCAGGTCTGCCAGGTGCGGCTTCAGCGTAGGTGACAAACAGCTGGCGAACCTCTCCCCGAACTTCAGCTGTCTGTTCCTTATAGTAAGCGCGCGCTCTTCTAGGGTCCAAAGTATGAAGCCTATATTCGGCCTCTGAGGTGTGATTGGGGTAGAACTCCGGCAGAGTCAACACCTGGTTAAGGTGAAACTCCGACACCACCTTCAGAAGGAACTTCGGGTGGGGGCGCAGGACAACCATATCCCTGTGGAAGACCAGATAAGGAGACTTGAAGGAAAGCACCCGGAGCTCTCCCATCCTTCTGGCTGACGTGATAGCCACCAAGAAGGCGGTCTTCCACGACAGGTGAGAGACGTCACACCTGTGCATAGGTTCGAATGGCTTGCCCATGAGCTTAGCCAATACCAGCAGTAGATCCCATGGAGGTGGAGGTTCTCACACCGGAGGGGATATGTGATCAAGGCCATTGAAAAAGCACCCGACCACCTTCTCCTGCGCCACTGACTGTTTCCCAGCCCGCGTCCGGTAAGCAGAGATGGCTGCCAGGTGCACCTTAAGGGTTGTCGATTGAAGCCCTTGCTGAGAAAGGGATCACAGGTAGTCCAGAATGCTTGCCAAGGAACAGGAGGAAGGGTCCAGGCCCTTGGTCTGGCACCAAATGGAGAATCTCTTCCATTCGAAGGTGTAGCATTTTCCGGTCGACTCCTTACAGGATGACTCAATGACGTTGAGGACCTTGTCGGAAAGACCCAAGGCCTGGAACCCTAGCTGCTCAGGAACCAGGCTATCAGGTGCAGGGATTGAAGGTCCGGATGGAATACCTTCCCCTGATTGACTGAGATCAGGTCTGGGCAGGCTGGAAGCTGCCTCGGGAGCTTGGAGCTGAGACTGAGGAGATCTGGATACCAGAACTGGCGGGGACAGTCTGGGGCTACTAGAATCACCTGCGCCTTGTCCCTCCTCGCCTTGAGAAGCACCTTGTAGATCAAGGGAAATGGGGGAAAGGCATAGAAGAGGCCCGGGGTCCATGGCCTCGAGAAGGCATCCCCCTGCAGCGAGCCCTGCTGAGGAGGGCAGGCATGAAACAGTCTCAGCTTCGCATTCTCCTTGGAGGCAAACAAATCCACCTGAGGCGTTCCCTAGTGGGAGAACAGATCTTGTACTACCTCCAGCAGGGGAGAGACCACTCGTGGGACGCAGCCCCTATCCGGCTTAGGGCATCGGCCAGGGTGTTGGAGGCTCCTGCCACATGGAGGGCAAGGAGATCCGCCTCCAGGCTGTGCACGAGTGACCAAATGCGGAGAGCTTCCCTGCACAGAGGCATGGAGCGCGTCCCATCCTGGCTGTTTAGGTAGTACATGGTGTGGTATTGTCTGTCTGGACCTGAACCACTTGACCCCGTAGAAATGGAGCGAAGGCGGTGAGGGCTAGATGAACTGCTCGAAGCTCCAGCAGGTTGATGTGGCATTAGGACTCCCGAGGGGACCAGAGGCCATGTGCTCTGTGCTCCCCCAGATGGGCACCCCAACCCATCAGAGATGCATTGGTCGACAGAGAGATCGTCGGCTTGGGGTGGACAAACAGGATGCCCTCCTGCAGATGTGCTCTAACGGTCCACCACTGGAGAGCATTCTACATCTCCTGGGTCACTGTTACTAGCTGATCCAGCGGATCGACGTGCTGTGACCATTGGCTGGCCAGTCCCCATTGAAGGGGACGCATGTACCAACGGCCACAACGGAACATGCTGGTACAGGCTGCCATGAGGCCCAGGAGGTGCAGGAAGTCCTGGGTAGGGTACAACTGCCCAACCTGAAATGATTGGGCAAAGGAGGAAAGAACCTCGGCCCTGTTCGCCGGGAGCCATGCTCTGGCTCGTAGAATCTCGAGCTCTGCCCCGATGAATTGGATCACCTGCTTTGGCACGAGTTCCAACTTGGCCTTGTTGATGAAGAGGCCAACCTGAGAGCAAACCTGGTGGGCCAGATCTCTAGACCACTCCGCCTCCATTCTGGAGGGGGTTGCAATCAGCCAGTCGTCCAGGTAGGGGTACACCCGGACCCTTCGGCACCGCAGGAATATTGTCACCACTGCCATGCTTTTGGTGAAGACCCTGGGAGCTATGGAAAGGCCGAAGGGCATGGCCCGGAACTCATGGAGGGATCCCTCGGACCTGAAGCTGAGGAATCTCTGGTGGGACGGATGGATTGGGACGTGAAAGAACGCATCCTGAAGGTCCAGAGAACAGAACCACACGCCTCGTTCCAAGGATGGGATTATCTGAGCCAGAGTGACCATCCTGAAGGTCTGAGACCTTAGGAACCTGTTCAGGTCATGCAGGTTGAGAATGGGGCGCTAGCCCCCCCACCTGTTTTGGGACCAGGAAGTACCTGGCCACAAACCCTGGGTCTGAAGGAGGATCCGCCACCTTCTTGATCACCTCTTTTTTGAGGAGCAGGGCGGTATCAGCTCCGCGAGCCGAAAAAGAGGCTGCACACCCCGTAGCCCCCCGAGGGGAGATGGCTCGGAAAGGCGGGGCCTGCTCGAACTTCAGGGGCTGGCCCTTTCCTACCACCTCCAACATCCAATGGTCTGTGGTGATAATGGACCAGGCGGAAAGGAAGAGGCAGAGCTGTCCCCCCCATGGGGGGAACCCGGGAGGGGGGTGACGAGGCTGGGGGCGACACCTCTCAACCTGTCACTGGGCAGGCTTAGATGAGGGACCGGCAGAGGGACCTCCTGGGCCTTTACCTCCCTGCTTCCTATTAGAGGAAGCCGCAGGCTTGGGTTTGGGATGCCACGCTCAAGCCTGCTGGCCCTGGTGCTGTTGGGCTAGGCGTGCCGCAGGCGCAGAAGGATGAAAGGACTTATGTTGCTATTGTCGACGGCCTTTGTCCTTCTGGGCGGAGGTGACCGAGTCCAGAGTGGCACTGGACTTTTCGATTCGCTGGAGGTGACCTTCCCAGCTTATGCTGGGTATCTGCCGTGAAGGTGGATATCCTCAGCCATGCTCTGTGGCGCATGGCCATCGCGGCCACAACTGATCTGGCAGAGGAGTCTCCAATGTCCAGAGCCGTTTGGAGCTGCTGTTTTGCCACCGCCCTTCCCTGGTCCCGTACCTGCCGGACCGTGGTCTGCAGGTCGGCTGGGAGATGAGGGATCGCCTCATCCAGGGAGCCCATGAGGGCGTGGGAGAACTGTGCCATCAGCACGGCCGAGCTGGCCTGGTGGAGGCCAAGGGAGGACGCAACGTACACCTTGCGCCCAGCACAGTCCAGCTTTTTAGTCTCCTTGTTGGGGGGCTTGTCCACCTCCCTAGTGTTCCCGGAATGCCAGAAAATGCTGTTGGTGACCAACCCCTCAGCAAAGGGGTGTTCCGAAAAAACGGGTAAAGAGCTGGTAGGGACTGCATACTTCCTGGCCAAAGGCGCAGGGCAGGAAGCAGGCCGCTGCCAGAGCACCAAGGCTGGGCCAACAATGGCTTCAGCCACCGGAAGGGCCTCCATGGGTGAATCCCCTCGGTCCAGTATCTCTGTTAGGGGATACTTGGCCCGCCTGGATACAGGCTCGAGCTGCATCCCGGTGGACTCCGAGATGAGCTGAAGCAGACCCATGAAGGATGATGGGCTTTCGTCCATCGACTGACCCCCGGAGGACTCCAGGTCAATGGGCCTGGAGAACAGGGAGGAGTCGTCGTCGGACTTCAAGGAGTCCACAAAGAGCTGCCTGGGGCCTGAGCCACCCTCCACCTGCTGAGAACAGTCAGGAGTGTGGGTGACCGACAACCTGTGGGGCAGGCCTTGACCCAACCAAGAGTCCTTGGTCGGTGCCCCTGATTTCGGTTGTGGAGGCGGAGGTTCCACCACAATCGGTGGGGCAGCTGGCTTCGGCCGAACAACCGGCCCAGGCTTGGGCACCTCGGCTACAGCAAGGGGTTGTTCCAGCCACTCGGGTGACCGCCACTTGATGGCCGGGGAAGGCGATGGTGTCGGCTTGTTCCCGGACAGAAGTAACTACTGCCACATCAGGTCCTTGTAGCGTTGACGCAATCTGCGCAGAAGCCTCTCCTCTTCCGAGGAGGAAGACGAGGACGAGCGTCGTCATCGCTTACTTTGGTGCCGAGACCGCCGATGTCGGCGGGATCAGCTGGACCGAGAGATGTCCGAGACCGAGAACCTCGGTGTTTCCGAGGAGGGGTCTGGGAAGGGCCGGGGGACACCTGCTCTTTCCTCGCTTCGGAAGTCTTGACCGGGGACTGTGGCACCGGAGACGCAGGCAAGTCCTCGGTCTCCACCGGGGGAACTGGTGAAGAAGGGTTGTCTGCTTCACCAGTCGACAGCCCGTCCGACGGGTCGAGAAAAATCTCGACCGCGTCAACGGATGTCTCGGACGGCTGACCTGATGGGGACACCATGAAGCCAGCGGCCTTAGCCGCAACCTCGACTGTAGTCGAGTGTCGACTGTCCAGGGAAGAGGACCTCTCCCGCTCCCACGAACGCTGATGGTGGGACTTACCTTTTTGAGTCCTTTTTGGACCGAGAGGAATGTCCCAATGGCCCCTCTCCCTTCGTGGAAAGGGACTGGCAAAGCTCCTTGAAAGAAGCTGAATATGAGGTACCCAGAAAGAGTGAGATAAATGTTGCGACTGAGGAAGAGGATGATGTGGCCTGTGCCGCCTCCTACTCGAGGGTGATCATCTGCTCGAGTTGCACAGCTGAGCCAGCCGCCGCAGTAACCACCCAACAGGTCTCCTTCGACTTCACCAGCGGGTAGGGCTTCTCGGGTCGCCCAAGCTATAGCCGGGCAGTGCGGTCTTCCAGGACATTGGCCGAAAACGAACGGCATAACTTGCAGGCCTGCGGGTCATGGTCTAGGCCGAGGCAGTAGACGCAAGTGGAGTGCGGATCCATCCTGGACATTTTCTGCCCACAAGGGCACCGCCGAAATCCGGGAGTCAATTTGTCCATTGCAGCTGTGAGGGAGTAACTTGACCGAAGTCTTGAAAATTTTAGAATAAGTTTCAGGTGAACCGAAGAATCAGGATCCAGTCTACGCACAGAGCGTTAAGGAGGGAACCTGAGCTTCCAACCGGTAAGGAAGATCTGGCGTCTTGGGGCGGAGCTGAGAGTTTTACCACCCGGGTGGGTGGGAGGAGCCAGCTTGAAGACTTTCCGGCAAGATTTAAAGCGGCAAGGAACCTGCCAGACAGTGTGGATGAACAACATATCCATGTCTGTAGAACACACCAGCTCTCCAAACTCAGGCACAACCTCGGGGGACACCAACAGGCAGGACAGACCACAGTTGAGGGCAGAAAAAAAGGCAGACGAAACCACTGACACCACAAGTCCACAGCACCAGCAACAAGCAGTGACAGGCAAAAACTCCAACCGATTCTATGAAGCGACTCCACTCAGAGTGCATCGGAGGAAGCCTCGCAGCCAAGTTCCCGAAAAAAACTCCAAAAAACCCTCTGGCGACAGAGAGACAAAAGGGTGAAGTAAAGTTATGATAAAACATAATACTTACTATAAAAACATAAAACGCATAGGAGAAATAAAACTAAAGAACTACGGTGTTACTCTCGATGCAACGATGGCTAACCCAGCGTGGCCGCCATCTTGAGCGTCCTTTGACAGGGATTATATTCAGGGCACAGAGCCAGTGTCCCTGATGGAGCAGTGACAACAGTCCCAGGAGGGTCAACATGCAAAACTTCTTGTATTCTCCGAAGAGGCTGAGCTTGCCGAGGCCCAGTATCGTCCGGATGTCTCTCATCTTTTTTGGGACCAGGAAAAAGTGGGAGTAATACCCTCTTCCTAATTGGCACTGAAGAACGGCTTCTATAGTGGATTTTGGTAACAGAGCCAGAATCTCCTCTCTGATGAGTGGAATGTGACCCTGCGGGTAATGAGAGTGACCTGGAGGATTTTCTGGCAGTCTCTCTATGAACTCTATCATGTGATCTTGCGCTATTAGCTAAAGAACCCAAGAGTCTCTCATGATTGCCGAATCTGCCCCTACTGGCTCCTCTGGAACTATGGGTGGGGGGGCAGACTGACAGGCAAGAAGCGGAGGGAGAGTTGGTGAGTGCCACCTCAGAAGGTCTGTGCAACTTGGTGGGGGAGGGGAATGAAGGCAGAAGAGGAGTCCTGCTTGCCCTGACATTTGGTGGGCTGCTGCCTTGTATGGCGCATTTGCTGATGGTGAAATGGCTGCCGAGACTTGGGGGTGGTGTGATAGAGGGGATTTAAGTGCCTTCCCTTACTCCTGCAGGTCAGTCATGATGTCCTGAATGTCCCCGCCAAAGAGCACAGAGTCCCTGAAGAGGACATCCAGGATGGATGCTGGAACATCCTGGGTGAAACCAGATACCCGCAGCAAGAGTGTCTGTGTAGACAGACTGCTGTCACCATACTTCTGGCAGAGGTGTCAACAGTGTCGTAAGTCACTCGGGTGTGGCAGCAGGTACTCTCTGCCATCTTAACTATCTGTTCAATTTTGGTCTTGGCTTTAGTGTCTGGCAATATCGCAAACTCAGTTTTCGGTTAACCTAGAATGGCCTGCTGGTAGCAAACCATGTGGGCTACATAATTCAGAGCCCACAGGGCCAGAGAGGCGCATGAATAAACCCGGCAAATAAAACTGGTCAAGTTGCCTCGACTCCTTGTCAGGAGGGAAGGTACTCATATGAGCGGCCGTGCACCGCATTGATAACCACCGAATCAACTTTAGCATGGTAGACTAAATGGTCTTTCCCCTCAGGGGTATGATACAATCTGCCTACCTTCTTGGAGATGGCTGTGACAGAAGACTGTTGCTGCCATACTGTGGTGATCAAATTGTCATGAGGCCTCGTCCAAGGGGCAATAAGAAGTAAGGGGGTCCAGCTCTGGGATGTCATGGTGCTTTGCCAACCTTCGATGCTGAGGATCCTGCTCCTCTGTTTTTCAGTTATTAGCCTCTGAATTTTTTGGAGGATATCCATGGAGGAGGGTTCCTCTGAGGGAGTCTTACGGGTCTCTTTAGGCTTGGGATCCTCTGGTGGTGGGAACTCAGAGCCCAAGGAAGACGAGGCAGAGTCCGAATCAGAGTCATGCTAAAGGCTCCTGTCCACGGACAGGGACCTTTGCCGGGAGTCCTCCTCCTCCTGAGGATCAGCCAACCCACGACCCTGGTCCTCTCACATGGAGGCACCCAATGTGCATCCAGAAGTGGAGGGACATGTCTCGATAGGTGAGAGGAAATGTGGAGTAGGCGCCAGCCGGACCAGCGTGGGAGGCATGTCTGGTTGACACTGGTCCAGTTACAACACAAGCTGGTGCCTGGCTCAGTTACACCATGAAGCAGAGAGAGCATCGTAATCCACTGGTGGCTGTGGAGAAGGAGGTGGAAGATACTGATGTACAGACGTCAGATACCCCAGTGGTGGACAGCATGGCATCGGGGACCCCAGCGCCAGGTACTCAGGTGTTGGATACCTTGGCGTTGGATACGCTAGCGTCATATATCTTGACATTGAGAACCCTGACATAGGATAGCCTGGAATAGGGCAGCCTGGAATTGGGTAACCTGCAGAAGGTGGGGCTGAGGGAGCTGGCTAAGGCCCTGAAGGGATGCCAGAAGGCCCAGGCTTAGTATCCGTCTGTGGACCTGTGGGGGAGCCGGTGTCGGACCCACTGGGGGGAGGGGGGACTGGCAGAGCCAGCATCGGCGCAGGCGGGGCCACGGGCATCTCTGGAGAGAGGGAGGGTCCCCAGATGGAGGGAGCACAGGTAGAGTGGCTGGAATGCCCTCGGAGAGGGTCCGCTGTAGGGCAGCCTGGTGCTGGCTAGGTGATCTGGCCAGCGGGCGGCAGTTCCGCTGGCTCTGGGTTGGGGGGTAGGAGTGCACAGGCCCTGTTGGAGGAGATGAAGGGTTGTCCTGGGGGTTCCTCTTGGGACGGCTGCGGTGGCAGTGGGTGCTGGTCCGGAGAACCAACGTCACACCTTGAATTGGGGTCCAACGTGAGCGCCGGACCTGTGCAGATGTCGGTGGAGCCAGTGCCAACTTACCAGCTGATCCACCTGACTTAGGCCTTGGCTGAGATCTGAGGGGCCTAAGGGAGGGAGGGAGTAGCCTCTGAATCCTCAGAGGTCCCCACGGAACCAATACCAGGGGGTAGGGGGCCAAATGCTGCTCCGAAGCAGGTTTAGTCAGAGCAGCACCTCCCTTACCATTAGAGGGCCGCTCGTCGGTCATGGCTGGCTTGGAGGGAGACCGATGCCGGTGCTTGTCTTTGTCCCACTTGTCCTTCTGCTTAGACAAGTAGGAGCCAGAAGAGCCCCTGGGAGATGAAGTGCTCTGCATCTGATGCAGATCCTTTTCCATCAAAGCCAGTTTTTGTTTCAAAAGATGGGTTTCTAGGACTTCTTGACAGCGCTTTCGTGTGGCCTGGTGGAAGCTCTGTCAGGCCTCACAGTCCTTGGTGTTGTGGTCAGGCCCCAGGAAGAGGAGACACGAAGTATGGATTTCTTTCTCCGGAATCTGCTTGCTGCAGGTGCACTTGTTCTTGCAGGAAACAGCAGAGGGTGAAGACATGCACTCTAATGTCAAATACTACTCATTATTTGTAGAAAATAAAATTCGGAAGGTATACTTATCAAAAATGTCGGTTGACTATCAGCATTCTGCAAGGTTCAACATGCGCAGATCGACGGTGAGAAAGAACTGAAGGTGGGCGTGGGGGACCACCCATTATATAGCGCTAGCTGACGTCAGCCACATGACGCCGGTTGGGTGGTCCCCCACCAGACACTGCTAGCTCATTGTTCTGTCTAGACCTACCACCTGGCGGCTCAGTCCTTATGGAGCTGCCTACTGCAAGAGCCCTCTTGAGGCAAGATTGATAGATTGTGAGTTAATCTATATAAACACAATAAGATGGGTTAGTAAAACACTTGGAGTGCAAACAATTAGCTCTACAGATTGCTCTGACTGGCAAGTGCAACAGCTTCTTCAATCGGACTTTGCTGCAGCAGCAGGCTAGACAAAAATGATGTCATTGCTCACTCATAGGGCCAGAAAAATCTTCACTGTTTTCAGTTACTGCAGAGCACATTAACAGATGCTGATTTAAAGAACACCACAAAACCAAGTAGCACAATATTTTCAGGAAACACTAATCATGACACAAGGACCAGAATTCAAGTGAATTCAAGCTTTTATTAAATATCTGCATTTGATCTTCAAGCTTCAGGCACAGCTTGCAGGCAAGGGCGTCGTGGCTAGGCTTGAGGCAGCACACGTAGAAGTCGCGCTCATCTTTCGAGTACATCTTCTTTACACAGCGACAGTGATGGAAAATGTTGGTACAATCTTTCGTTCTTGACATATGAAATAAAGGTAATCACTTTAAAATAGAGTGATTCCATACTAAAAGGAAAGAAAAGGTAAACTGGCAGTCGACTGAACGACGAAGCTTCCATGAAGCCAATGTGAGTATGGTCAATGGCAGGAAAGAACCGAGGATGGAGCGGGGCTGCCCGCGCTTGTATATGCAGGGACGTCAGCATCCGATGTCAGCAAGGGACCCTACTAGACTGCTAGAAAATTTTTCATGTGGTCCTAGTGCCTGACGGCTATAAGTTCCATAGATCTGAGCCGATGAAAGATATCCGCAAAGAAGCTCCACATGTTCTGCTGCAACAATAAAATGATCTGATTTAGGGTAACCATCCTGAACTTCTGCATGAACTGGTTCAGAGCATGTAAATCCAGTATGGGGTGCCAGCTTCCCCATTCGTTTTGGGACCTGGAAGTACCTGGACACACAACTCTGACTGGCCAGGGCATCAGGGATTCAGGATATTTGCCACTTTTGCAAGGAGCTGAGTAATGTCCTCCCGAAGGGCGGAAAGCATGTCCTGTGCCACCTTGGACTCCTGAAGCAAGTGGTAAGACAGGACAGCCTCAAAGTCCAGAAGCAACTCTCTGCCCACCAAGTCCAACACTAGGGCTGGGTGGACTGTTCCGTGGGAGATCCAGACTCCCAGATCAAATCAGCAATCCACAGACCTGGATAAGTACAGACTTCGCCGCATAAGTCCGGTTCCATGGAAGTGCCATTTTGTGTACTGTTGCTATGGGGATGCGTCGGCACGCTTGCTCCATGTACAGGTGGCCAACGGCATCCAGTCAGGCAACAGATGTTCATGTGACGCACTTACAGTATATAACTGTGCTGAGTGTGCAATGTGGCCCAGATGAGAGGAGGATGGTAGGAGGAGCACATTACTCACTCACTGCAGCAGAGAGATGCCAGAAGAAGTTGGCAAAAGGAAAAAAAAAAAAATATATAAATATATAAAAAATATATATGTATATACACACATTTCTGGAGGGGAGGGAAGAGAAACTAGGAGAGAAAGGAGACTTATTGGGGCGAGGAGGGGGAGAGAAACTGATCGCTGGGGGAGGGTGATGGTCAGGACTGCAGAAAGGAAGAATCCAGAGGGACTGGGGAAGACAGTGGTGGGATTGGGGCTGCTGGGGGGGAGGCATGAGGCAGGCAGTGACTGTGTACATGAGCAAGGGCAGACTGGCAAAATCTTTTACTTGTGCCACTGCAGAAGATCTAGTGGAGCAAGGGAGGGACTACTGGAGGCCCAAAAGAAAAAATTACTCACCTTAGTAATGTTGTTTCTTCTAATGGAGTCTTGCTATATTATAGACATTAGCAGCAGTTTGATCCAGCTCTAGAACTGCCCCAGAGTGAAATGGTTAAAACCATTCCAAAATAGAATTTTGGCACGAGAGCAGCTCTATCTGTGTCATTTCAAACTTGAACTGTCAGATCTTTACGAGCCAAACTCACTAAGGTCTGTGTGGAAGCTGTAACCTACACTAGCCAAATGGCTACCTAAATAATAACAACCATTGATGGTCCCAACACCCAAGACTCAAGTCAGGGGACCAGAAATACTAACACCATTCTAATAATATGAAAATGGAACATAAGTATAATAAAACACACACACTGCGTACACATACACACCCCCAAAGTCCCAAAGGGGACAAAATGCTAAAAGAACATAAGTAGTGCCCACACTAAGTTGCCCGCACCCCACCAAGTAGAGGTTCTGAGAGGGGCAGGTTGGGGGGGAGGTCTATAATATAGCAAGACTCCATTAGAAGAAACAACATTACTAAGGTGAGTAATTTTTTCTTCAAACAACATGAAGTCTTGCTATATTATAGACATTAGCAGAATACACAGCAGTACCTCCATGGAGGAGGGGCAGAACCTACTTAGGGAATAGGCTCTGAAGAACAGCTGTGCCAAATCGAGCATCTCTCCTGGCCTGGACATCCAGGGAGTAATGCTTGGTAAAAGTGTGTACCGTTTTCCAAGTAGCAGCCTGGCAAATCTCTAATAAAGGGATATCTCTGGCAGCAGCTAGAGACACAGCTGTACCCCTGGTAGAATGAGCCCTCAAACCGGGGCTCTGCCCACTTTCTGATAAAATTGGATACAAGAGACAATCCACCTGGCTATTGAACTCTTAGTGGCAGGTTTGCCTTTCCCAACTTCACCATAGGTAAGGAAAAGTTGGAGGGATTCAGACCTGTGACCTTTGTGCAGCTCTATATAATAACTAAGAGCTCTCTTAACATCCAGGCTGTGCAACCTCCTCTCACCCAAGAGGAGTGATCAGTGAAAAATAATGGAAGGAGATAGATTGATTAAGATGGAAATCTGAAACCACCTTAGGCAAAACTTCCTATTAGTCCTAAGGACTACCTTATCCCTGTGGAAAGAAATAAAGTCAGTCTCCATTGACTAGGCTTGCAATTCACTTATGCGTCTGGCAGAAGTGATAGCCACTAGGAAAACAGTTTTCCAGTTAGGTACTTAAGCTCTGCAGAAGACAGAGGTTCAAAGGGGTTGCATTAACTGGGCAATGCAAACATTAAGGTCCCAACAGGGCGGTTCCCGAAAGGAGGATTAGTATGGAGTAATCCCTTAAAAAACTTGGAAAACACAGGATGAGAGGAAAGAGGGGATGACTTTCCTGCTGACACAAAAGCAGACACAGCTGCCAAATGAACTCTCAGGGTAGCTGGTCTGAGACCCAAGGAATTAAGATGTACCATGCAATCTAACAAAATGGGCAATTCAGCAGATTCTGGGGAAATATTTTTCCCAGCACACCAAATGGAAAACCTTTTCCATTTAGAACTATAAGTAGCCCTAGTGGAAGGCTTTCTGGAAGCCTTTAGGATCTCAAGAACACCCTGAGAGAGGTGTAAATCAGCAAACTCTAACTCCTCAAGAGCCAGGCCTTGAGGTTGAGGGATTTGAGGTCCGGATACCAAACCCTTCCCTGGGCACAAGTCAACAGATTGTGATTCCTGGGGAGGCACAGGGGAAGATGGACTGTCAGAGACAGAAGGAGTGGGTACCAGGGCTGCCTGGCCCAATCCGGGGCAATCAGAATCACCCTGCAAGGCTGAGATCTGATTTTGACTAGTACTTTGAATGGGGGGGAGCATAGAGGAACTTCCCCTCCCAATCCAGAAGAAGGGCATCCAGGGGAACTGAGCCCAGCACTGGAGGCCTGCAACAGAACAGAGGAAGTTTGTGATTGTCTGGGGCTGCAAAAAGATCTATCTGAGGGATGCCCCACCTGGCAAAAACTATCCCCAGCACTTGAGGATCCAGGGACCATTCGTGATGGCCCTGGGAAATCCTGCTGAGGGCATCCGCTAGGACATTGTCCTTCCCTGGAAGATGAACTGCTATGAGGGAAGTGTTCAGGGAATAGGCCAGAGACCACAACTTCATTGCCTCGGTGCACAAGGCCGAAGACCGAGTGCCCCTGTTTGTTGATGTACCACATTGTTGTGGTGTTGTCTGTTCTGACTTGTATCACCTTGTCGTGGACAGATGCAGAAAAAGCTTGAAGAGCTAAAAAGACAGCTCTGAGTTCCAGCAAATTGATGTGGAGCAGAGATTCCTGGGGGGACCAAACTCCCTGAGTGGAAAGGTCGCCCATGTGGGCTCCCCAACCCAGAAGGGAAGCATCTGTAGTGAAGTCAAGTCGTGAGAAGGGAAATGAAGGGACCCCGCTCTTAAATTGCTCTGATCCTGCCACCACTGGAGAGCTAGGATCAAGGTTCGAGTCACTGGGACCAACTTGGAAAGGGGTCTCTTCTCTGAGACCAAAAGGTTCTCAAATGAAACTGAATGTCTCTCATCTGAAATCTGGCTCCTGCACAACAGCTGTGGATACAGCCATGTGCCCCAGAGCTGCAAAAGTGTCTTGCTGGTCAGAGACCTGCAGAGTGAAGGAAGAGGCCAGAGCCACTAAATTCCTTACCCTTTCTGGGGAAGAAAGGCTAAGGCTTTGTGTCCAATTCTGCCCTATAAAGGTGAGTACCTGGACTGGTTCCAGAACCGACTTTGGTAGGTTTAGCAGAAAACCAGGGAGGTGAGAAGCTGCTGGGTGACCTGCAGGTGAGATTTTACCTGTTCTGGGGACTGGCCTACAATGAGCCAGTCATCTAGATAGGGAAAACAGCAATCCTCTGCCTCCTTAAGTGGGCCACTGCCACTGCTAGACACTTTGTGAATACCCTGGAGCAGAGGGTAAGGCCGAAGGGCATTGCTCTGAACTGGTAATGACCTGAGGGCAGTTCGAATCTGAGGTACTTTCGATGGGATCTTCTGATTAGGACATGGAAATAGGCATCCTTGAGGTCCAGGGAGGCTAGCCAGTCCCCTGGCCTTAGGGAAGGTAAAATCATTGCCAGAGTTACCATTTTGAACTTTGGTTTCAAAAGATGCTTGTTCAGATATCTGAGATCTAAGATGGGCCGCCATTCTCCTGTCTTTTTTGGGGTAAGGAAGTATCTGGAATACAGACCCCTGCCCTGATGCAGGGGAGGAACCCTTTCTACTGCTCTGAGAGCTAATAGGGATGAGACCTCTGTTTCCAGAGCGAGGGTCTCTGAAGCACTTGCAGGTAGAAAAAGTCTGCTTCTCAACTTGGGAAACTTTTTGTAGCTGAGAACCAGACCCTGGCTTACTACTTCCAGAATCCACTTGTCTGAGGTTAAAGAAGCCCAATTCTGACTGAAGTAAGCCAGCCTGCCCCCCACTGGTACAGGAGAATCGGCCCTGGGCACCCCATCAGGAAGCCTGTTTCGCAGAAGCTTTAGGCTGGGGGGTGGGAGCAGATCTGCCCACCCCTCGTCTGCCCCTGCCTCTGAAGAAGCCCCTCTGAGCATAGGCAGAGGAGGCCTGAGTCTGGTAGAAAGGCCTGTGAAAAGGCTACCCCTACCCTGGGGGCATGCCTTTGAGGAGTGGCTTGCCGCTCCTTAGCCTGGGCAACTTTGTAAGTAGTCCTATATTCATCCATCTTCTTCATGTAATTCTCTGTCTGCTCTCCAAACAGAGAATTTCCCACCACAGGAAAATCCATAGCCTTAGTCTGGGTATCCTGTGACAAACTAGTACACCTGAGCCAGGCCAACCTACGAAAAACTACAGATGTGGCCATGACCCTAGAGGAAACATCATTAACATCCACAGCAGCATGAAACTGAACCTTAGAGGCTTCAATGCCATCAGCAGCCACCTTTTCTAGTTCACTAGCCAGCTGGCCATGGGCCTGCTTGGCCAATTGCATAACAGTATCCCATCTAGATTTCTGATACCTAGCTACATAAGCCATATAATTTGCTTGCCTGAGTCCCAGAGAGGCTGCCATATACTGTTTTTTGCCATGGCATCAATCTTCCTGGAATCCTTGTCAGGAGGATGTGAAGCCAAGGGAATATTAGCTTTATCACAGGCAGCAGCCTGAACTACCCCAACATGACTGCATTGCTGAGAAAGGAATTCTGTATCAGGGCCTGACAATGTATACCTTCTGTCCATCTTTTTATCTACAGGAGGCACAGAATTAGGAGCTTTTAAAATTTTAATTGTTTGTTTCCTAAAGACTTATGTAAAGGAATAGACAATCTCCTAGACTCTGGAATATCCATCATTTCTACAAAATCAGGCTCCTCTTGCTCATCCACAGCCTCTTCTAAAGGAAGCTGGAGGGTTTCAGCAACTTTTTTATAAAACATAAAATGAGATGGGGACTCAGACAGCATAGGGGGAGATTCTAAAGGTCTGTCTGGGGAGATGTCCGGTTCAATGGGCACACCTAGACCTTCCCAGCCACATTCATACTGTTCATAATCCTCCTCCTCCTCCTCCTCTGGTTCATAAAATTCCTCAATATCATAATCCTGAACCACTGGGACTGGATGAACCGACCTTTTACCAGATAGTGGTGGTTCGGACGGACCCTGAGACAGTGACTGGACAATTTGTATGGCTTTTGCTATCTCTGCAGCAGTTGGAGAAGGAATTTGGACTCCAGACCTGCTGATTTTCTTGTTTTCTTTACTGGAATTGGTTCCTCAGAACCAGCTTTTCTTTGCCGAGGAAGTCTGGCCTGGTCAGAGGCACTCCCTCTGGTTCGGTTGGCACTGAACCGGCTGGCCATCCGGTCAGCGGACTTTTTGGCCTCTCGCTCCCTGAGCCTGCCCAATCTTTTTCCAGGGTGGCTGCAGGAAATTCTTACATACCTGGCAGTCTGACTGGGTGGGTCAAACTCAGACAATAAACACATGTGGTGTGTGGGTCAGCCTGGCAAAGACTTCCCACAAACATCACAGATGTTGAAACCAGTGGGCGATTTTTCTTTAGGGTTTCTCAGACATAGTGCCAGCCTAACCAAGAAACTTACGCACTAGCAGTGCTAGGCAAGACACCATATTCGGTTCTAACGTATCACGGTATTGGAAAACGTAATAAATCCATTTTTTAGAACCGATAAGAACCGGAACCGCACTCTAAAATAGCAACTTTTAGTTTTAAATGAGTTTAAACCCACTGATCGGTTCAAACCGAACCGATAACTTACAAGTTCCACACAGACAAAACTTCATTTACTTACGGTTACCACAGATAGAGCTTGAACCAAACGGTTTTATGGGTTAAATAAAATTATTCTCGGTTAAATCCAACTGAGAAAACACTTTTAAACCGAGAAATGAACCGAGCAGAAGAAGAAATCTCCGGAGCGACTGTTCACTGAGGCGGAGTAAAGAATCTGACAGTTCAAGTTTGAAATGACACAGATAGAGCTGCTCTCGTGCCAAAATTCTATTTTGGAATGGTTTTAACCATTTCACTCCGGGGCAGTTCTAGAGCTGGATCAAACTGCTGCTAATGTCTATAATATAGCAAGACTTCATGTTGTTTGAAGAAATTTTACAGTTACAGAAAATCCCGAATGAAAGTGTTTTTCTTGTCTTGGTCACAGACGGTGCAGCTGTGTGTACATGAGCAAGGGCAGGCTGGCAAAATCTTGACTTGTGCCATTCTAGATCCAGAGGAGAGAGAGACTACTGGGGGCCCAAGAGAAATTTTACAGTTACAGAAAAACCCAAATACATTTTTTCCCCTGGCTCCAGTGTGGCTATGTGTACAGGGCAAGGGCAGCAGGCTGGCAAAATAAATCTTTGACTTGTGCCATCCAATCATGAATCACAATCACTTGTTAACGTTAATTCATGATTTTGTCCAGAGGGGAGAAAGACTGTAAGGGGGCCCAGGAGAAATGCAACAGTCCCAGAAATCCCACATATTTTTTTCTTCCTGGCTTCAGTATGGCTATGTGTACAGGGCAAGGGCAGCAGGCTGGCAAAATAAATCTTTGACTTGTGCCATCCAATCATGATCACTTGTTAATGTTCATAGTATCATAGTAATGTGTCAGCAGAAAAGAACCATCCTGGTGCATCTAGTCTGCCCATTTACCACACGCCCCTACTTGTCTCCACATCTATTTTCCTCTGTCCACCAGCCAACACCTTGTGTCTGTCCCATGCTCTCTTGAATTCCTCTGTTTCTGCACACACCACCACATGAAGTAATCTGTTCCAGGGTTCCACCACCCACTCAGTGAATAAACATCTCCTTACATTGCTCTTAAATCTTCCCCTTCCAATCTTAAATTATGACCTGTTGTTTTAACTCCTACTTTACTTTTGAATAATCTACCTTAATTCACTTTATTTATTCCCTTCATATACTTAAAAGTCTCCGCCATGCCACCTCCATCTATTCGAACATCCAGTGGGTATAGATTTAATTCTCTCCATCTAGTCTCGTATGGCTTCTCTTGCATACCTTGCACCATCTTTGCCGCCCTTCTCTAAACCATCTCTAATCCATCTATATCCTTTCTTAAATGAGGCCTCCAGAACTGTAACCCATACTCTAGGTACGGTCTGACCATGGTCTTTATAAAGGCACAAACATCTCCCTCTTCCTACTTGTTATACCCTTTCTTATGCACACTATAATTCTATTAGATTTACTTACTGCCTTACTACATTGGTCTCCTACCTTAGAGTTGTTTGAGATTATAATCCTCAGATTCCGTTCCTGTTCTGTTTGCTTTATCAGTTCTCCCCCCACTGAGTACTCAGTCAGTGGAATTTTACACCCCACATGCATCACTGCACACTTCTTAGCATTTAACTTCAGCTGCCAAATGTCCAACCACTTCTTTAGGGTGCTCAGATCTGTCCTCATGGCCTCAACCCCTCCTGCTGTGTCAACACTATTACATAACTTAACATCACCAGCAAAAAGACACACATTCCCTTCAAGTCCCACTGATATATCGCGGATATGTATGCTAAAAAGGATTGGTCCCAGAGATCACATGATGCCTCCGCTCTAGAGCCATGTGCCTCACCTGCTCCTAACTTAGATTTCATTGTATTAAAATTTTATCTAAACCCGCCTTTGATGGTTGGTTACTGTACTACCTAAGCGTTATCACTCTTGGTGCCAGTTCGGCGGTATTTGGAATTTAAAGGTACTTACCGGATCATCTGATGGAGGCAGAAATGTGGCAGGCCCTCCCAACCCATACTCCGCCGCAAACCCCAGAGAAGCACAGCAAAAAGGCCAAAAGCCAGCCACAATCCTCCAGGAAAGCACTACAGGCAAATGTCCAGGCCTCACCGCTCACCGAGGATAAATTCCTATCGGAACTCACTCCCCTGAAGGACACCTTTCTTCGAATTTGCTGCCAACCTTAAAACAATTAAGGAGGAGCTTGTAGAATCTGCTATAAAGATTAGTGAAGTCTCTGCCCGTACTTTTTCCCTGGAATCTTGGAAGAAAAAAAACGACCCAGAGCTCATTCATCTCCGGCAACGACTGGCCAAAATGGAGCACAAGCTGGCGGACTTGAGGGCTGGCCTGCTGGCACTGAGGGTTGAGGTGCTGGACGCCACACCTCGCGCTATGCTGGTGACCCAGGTTCGGGAACGGATTCTGGTTGCTGGGGGCCGGGAGAATTGAGCGTCCCAGTGGATGCTCTCCTCCCTCTGGGGTGGGATACCAGGGATGCCTTTAGCACCCGACACCCCTGGCTTGGTGGATGCAGGCTTGCAGGGCAATGGCAGCTCTACTGGTAGGTCGGGGAGGGGGACGCTGTTATGCACGCTAAGTTGTTGGCATGCGGCCGGCAAGCCTGGATGTATGTCCTAAGCGCAGGCGTCCCTGGGGAATAAGAGAAAACAGGGGAAAAATGTAACACCCCTGGCCATATGAGCGGATGAAACTGGGGATGGGATGCCGTGGGGATTGCCCTGGTAGACGGAGTAGGAGGAGGTATGAGGTCTCCTCTGAGAGCCATAGGAGCCAAGCAAATTAAAAAAAAAAGAAAAAGAAAAAGTGAAGCCAGCGAAACAATCTGGTCATATTCGGCCTTCCGGAGGAGACAGAAGGGTGCTCACCTACTCACCTATTTTTTTTTGCCCAGAAGCTGCTGCTCAAGATAGCAGGGCCTCCATAACATAGTGCCTTCTATATAGTAGAAAGAGCCCACCATTCGCTGTGGCCAAGGTCCCTTCCCTCCCCAGCCAATCCTAGGCCTTTTATACTCAGATTACTAAATTGTCTGAATCAGCAGCATATTCTCACTAAGACCAAAGAACTCCACGAAATCAAATGGGGGTCTACCACACTGCACACTGCCCAAGACCTCCCAGCTACGACAAGGCAAAAACAGGCAAAATGCCACTAGGCAGTTACAAAGTTCTTTGCGGCAGGAATCAAATTCAAAATGCTCTATTCTGCTTGGCTTTCTGTTTTAAGTAATGGCTCTTGGAAGACCTTTGAAAATGCTGCTTAGGCCATGCAAGAGCTTCCCACATTATTTCCTGAACTGTTTTCAGCCCGCTGATAGTTTACGCTGATGCTGACCTAACAACCTCTGGATGTAAAGTAAACAAGTATTTCTGCAGTTAATTTTGCTCTTCACTTTTCTCCTTTCTAATGACTCTGATCAGCTTTTGGTAGTCTTTGTCTTGGTCTGCTGAAGACTGTCCCCCCACCCCTGAGTGTCCTGGATGGCTTCTCCTTTCCCTGCGTTCGAGCAGTCAACTGCAGTTTCCGGTCAAAACAGTGTGGACTAGACAGTAACTCATGTGGTCATTCTCCATTAACTCGTTTTCCAGAGTGACCTGGTCCCCTGGACTTTCTTATTTCCCCTGCTGCTGTGTGAGGCTGCGATCTGGCTGCCTCTCGACAGTGTGCATGTTCGCAAAGGCACTCTCAACATTTATACCCCCTCAACTTCACAATCCCCTGTCTGGTTCTCCTCTTCTCCCCCACATCTAAAAAAGTTTTATCCCCTCTTTTGGCATGTTTAGCAATTCTCTCCTCTGTTTCAGCTTTTGCTCTCCTAATCAATTTCCCTGCCTGTCTCTATTTCTTCTTATAATTAACTGTCTATCTCACTCTGAGTTTTCTTATATTTTCTGAATGCTATCCTTCTGTCCCTTAATACCCCAACAACATCCCTATTAAACCAAAGAGGCCTCTTTTTTCCCCTTATCCTCCTTATACATAGTTCTGTGGCTTTTAGTACGGCCCCCTTGATATATCTACACAATTCCTCTACATCCTCTATCTGATCTTTGCCTTCCATTCCTTCTCTGTAAAGCTCCCTAATTCTTTCAAAGCCTGCCCTCCTGAAGTCCAGAACCTTTGTACTGGTCTTATCTGTTATTCTGCCTATTCGTATGCTGAAACTCACTGTGCTATGATCACTTGTACCCAGGCAGTCTCCTACCACCACATCTTCAACACTATCCAACATCCAGTATATTTTCCCCTTTTGTGGGCTCCTTAACCAGCTGTTGTAGAAACGATCCATGCAGTGCCTCAAGTACTTCCCTACTCCTGGTAGATGTTGCCTTAGGGATTCCCCATTCTATGTCAGGCATATTAAGGTCCCCCAGTAGTATAAACTCCCCTTTAACACCATTTGAATTACCTGCATCAATTGTTTATCTATCTCCTCCCCCTGGTTTGGAGGCCTATATATCACTCCTATTCTTAATACTGTATAGCGCCAGGCCTCTCCTCTAATGTGACACACAGGAATTCTATCATTTTAACGTTTATTCACGATTTCATGTATTAAATAAAAATATTGTTTGGACAAACAACATACAAGTCGATGCACCTGTGCTGCTGGCTGTGGGTGGCCTAGAGGATAAAATCTGACTTTGTGACCCATAGCAGTCTGTTTACACTACGACACAAGTAAAGTACAACTACACACAAGTGCTATCATCAATATCACTCATTCCCCAGTATAGCCTTGAGGAAAGGAGGGAGAGGGGGGACATGATAGAAACTTTCAAATACCTCAAGGGAATCAACAAAGTCCAAGAGGGTAGCATCTTTCAGAAAAAGAGATGTGCAAGAACAAGGGGGCACAATTTGAAGATAGAGGGGGGACAGCTCAGAGGTAATGTGAGGAAGTATTTCTTCACAGAGAGGGTTGTGGATACATGGAACAGCCTTCCCAGGGTTTTAAATAATTGATTAGCACTTGTTTTCTTGGGACAATACTAACTGTACAGAAAGCATTTATATAGGTTTTCTAGAAGTGTTATGTTTGTTAAACACAGTGAGGCAAGTGCTATGCATTTTCACAATGTTTTAGAACTTTCATGAGCAAAACGCTAATCAGTTTTTAGAGTTAAATACAACCCTGCTTCCTGAGGAGGTCGTAGAGTCAAAAACAGTGGGGGAATTCAAGAATGCATGGGACAGACATAAGCCAATTCTACTGGGGGGTAGGAGGAAGTTGGTTAACTAGGATCTGCAGCTTATCCGTTAGGTAGGGAAATGGGCAGACTAGGTAGGCCAAGCGGTCCTCATCTGCTGTCAAATTCTATGTTTCTATTCCTCCTGATTATCATTAGTTTTACAGTATTTATTTATTTATTGAAATGTTTCACCAGGAAAGTACACTGAACAACAAGTTGCTCGTCTCCTGGTGCGACCTATTGCGTTATATTACATATAAGCATTAACCAACCCCAGTGCTGGACTGTGCTGCGTGTGGCAATGTACCAGATGTGTCTGCATCTCCAATTCAAATTCTGAGGCACACTTAAAAGTTGTTGAATTTGGTCACTTAACAGTTACTGTACTGTAGGAGTCAGGTAATCTTGGAAGGAAGTGGTGGTGGACTGCTGTGCTGTGTGCAGTCATGACAGTAAATTTGTCTCTGGCCTGTGGGTGGGAGTCATCAGAAGGACATCGCGTTAGAGGGATCTTAGTTTTTTACAGGTTAGAATACTAATGATATAGGTATTTGCATCTGTCTGACTCTCTTCTCTCCGTCTCTCCCAGCACACTATGCCACCATTACAGGAAAGCCATGAAGGGGGCCAATAGTGGGTAATTGCTTTTCTATTTAGCAGTTTTACATTAATATTTATAAAAAATAATCCATTAAATTATTTCATTTGGGCCTCTGTGTCAAATGCAACCAACTTTGGCCACTTTTATGCATTTTTTCAAATATTTGTCAATAAATCAGAACTAATCAGAACTTCACTGTGTTCTGGTTCTTATTTAATAAGGTCAGAACTTCACCAAGTTCTCCCAGCCCTATCCAACACCCACTTGTCCACTGTGATAGTGAACCAACATGGAAAGAAGTAAAGCAGCCAACCTCTGACGGGAAGTGCATTCAGAGCAGGATGGGTGGAGTGATGACGCCACCTGATCCAACATCAGACAGCTTTTGCAGTGGCACAGGTGGCTGTGACTGAAGGGGAACCACTATCTCAGCCCCTTTTTTCCTTAGGAACCTGGTCCTAGACTTCTGCTTGGGAAGCCAGGCATGGTATTGCCCCTGCTGGAGCTGCCTGTGAGAATGCTGTGGCTGAA
Source organism: Neoceratodus forsteri (assembly GCA_016271365.2). Classification (NCBI taxonomy): domain Eukaryota; kingdom Metazoa; phylum Chordata; order Ceratodontiformes; family Ceratodontidae; genus Neoceratodus; species Neoceratodus forsteri. The sequence continues at coordinate 647,425,763 of CM057450.1, read as the reverse complement.
AGGACTGAAAAGGCCATTTCTTAGGCTTCTTTTTTCAGGTCGTTCTAGGATAATGCTACAAAATCGAGGGTGGCAGAGGACTTCTCAATCCTGGTGAGGTGTCCCTTCACCCCAGGGCCAAAAAAGTCAGTGCCCAAGAAAGGGGCATTGGCCAGCTTATGCTGGGCATCCACCAAGAAGGTGGACAGATGTAGCCAAGCCCTGCGATGCATGGAGATGGCCGCTGCCATGGCATAGGCGCATGAGTCACGCATGTTCAACTCAGTCTAGAGCTGGTGCTTTAGCCAGCGACTGACACTGGTCTCAGATGACCATCACCACCATTTGCTGATCAGCTGGGAGATGAGTTAAGACAGCACTAAAGGCCCCCCTTCCCCCAAATCAGGGAGTAACTGAAGCTGGCCATCATCAAGGCATAACTTGCCTGACAGAGATCCAGGGATGCCATAGCATGCACCTTTTTTGTGACGTGGTCAATCTTGTCAGACTCCTTGTCTGCAGGCTTCTCCACGTTCCCCTGGTGTCCAGAACTGTGGAATACCAAATGCGTGACCAACCCATGAAAAGGTAGTCCAAGAACTCAGAGAAAGATCATATAGGGACTGCGTACTTGTGGACCATATCAGCAGAGTGTGCACGGCATAATGCTGGATGCTGCCAAAGCTCCAGGACCAGCCCCAAAATGGCCTCAGACACAGGGAAGGCAACCCCAAAATGTCCATAAGGGGATACTTGGCTCTTTTTTGGACTGGCACAAGTGGGACTGACACAGACTTCAAGATGAGTTGTGGAAGCACCCTCAAGGACACCAGGTCATGCTCAGTGGCCAGTTCCTTGATGAGGGGAATCCCCGAAAAGGCCATGGACTTGTAACAGGAGTCATCCAAGGACTCCTTAAGAATGGACCTCCACCCTTTATCATCATGGACCTTCTGGGTATCCTCTCTCAGGGTGATTCTCATCTACAACTAGTCTGGCAAACTGGTGGCCAAATGGTCCTCCTTTATCAAAGCACTCACCATTGGCTGTGGTGGTGGCAGCTCCGCCCGAAGAGGTGGAGGAGCACATGGGGGGCACCTGTATGATGTGGTCCAGCGAGGGTGCCACTAGCATCGTCCAGGTCACCAGAGATCCAGAGGGTAGAGTCCTACCCTACCTGCGATGGCACACATCTGCCAGAGGAGCTCCTTGTAGCACTGTTGCACCATGCGACGGTGCTCCTCCTCACATGAGGATAAGATTAAGGAGCACTGATGTTGATGCTTCCCGGTTGAACGAGATCGAGGGTGGGAATGCGATGGCCAAGCTCTTGACTGGCTACTCAACAGCAAGTGAGCCTCCTGGCTGATGGTAGTAATTCACATACCATTCCACATTAAGCAGCACTGGCGTGGAAGGCTGGACTGCTGCTGGAGGTGGCTCCCGCCGAGGACTGGATGGGACACTGACTGGACCTTGTACTCCTTGGCGAGGACTGGAAGCACCAGAATCTGTGAGACTGAATCCTCGATCTCATCCAACAAGTGGTCCAGAGGCTGGAGAAAGATCACTGTGACCTGATCGATTAGAGCAGAAGTAGACTGGCTCAGTGGGGAACCAAGGGCCCTCACCTTACACAGCCCTGCCCTCAGCCGAGGGCACCAACTAGCTGCTGAGTAGTTAGAAAGTCCAGGGACTGGGAGGACTGCAATCTCTCCCAGTCCTCAAACATAGCCAGCGGCACTCGTACCTCTCACTGCTACTGTGGGCAGGGCTCTCCCTCAAGGTCTGGAGGGTAAAACACATGTCCCATATGCCTTGGGTGAATGGCCCTCTGATGATGGCCCCAGCCAGGAGCAGCGTTGAGACTGAGGAAGTGCCAGCTGCTGCTTCCACCTCAAGGACCGCAAGTTGTTGAACTGACCTGGCTATAGTAGAGGGTTTCTTGCAACCCTAAAGGCAGTCCATTGGCTCATGTTCTGTATGCTGACCCAGTGAGAGCTGGAGCTTCCTGTCCTTGAGGGACTCTGGAAGCATGCTTATGCAAAGGTCAGCCTTGCCACATCATGTTGCCCACCCAGGCAGTAGAAGCACATGTTGTGCGGACTGGTGAACCAACATCTTCTGTCGACACTGAATGCAGAATCTGAACCCCGTCTTCCACTGTTCCATGGTATATTGACAGGGGAAGTCTAAAGAACAGAGGGAACAAGGTAAGTAAATCAAAAAAAACTTTGATGGCAAAGTTCGCCTATGGCATACTAAACCTAAGCGGAGTCGCAAAGGAGGTGAAATGTTCTTTCAATGGAAAGGAAAATATGAAGTCATGGTGCATAGTCAGGGGATATAGCATCTGGGTGGTGGGAGGAGCTTAGCTTAAAGACATCTGGCCAATTAGACTGTTTGAGTGGAACTGCCAGAGTGTGGATAGTGAACCATATCCACGCCCCTAGAAAAGTGCTTTATGTCCTAACCCCCACCCCCCCAAACATATTACTTTCAATCATTTTAAGCTGTATGCATATTGTTTTTGATGCTCATTCTCAGTATAGCAAGAGTCACTGGTAATTTGACATTAAAGTAAGAGGAAAAATATCATCCACTTGTCGAACAAGCTTCACCTCACCCAACAGTGTTACAAATGACTCACCACAGCAGTGAACTGGTGAAATTCTGGTTTGAGATCTGAGCCCCTGAGGTGAATATAGGCACCTTTATTACCCATCTGGTCACTGTCAAGGAAAACAAAATAGCATTAGTACCAAGCGATTTATGAAGAAACTTAAAGAAATGTGCATAGATATATAGACGATGGCAGAAAATAAAAAAAATACTCACCTTAGTAATTATGTTTCTTCTAATGGAATCTTGCTGTATTCTGAGATTATGCAGTTAGCCCCAGCACTTGAACTGCTCCGGAAAGGAAAGAGTTAACTCTATGCCCGAGCATAGAACGTTGGGCTCGAGCTCGGTTCAAACCTCTGTCTGCTGCACTTCAAAGTGTAACCGTCAGATTCTTAAGAGCTAATATTAACTAACTACACCTCCTAGGTGGAAATTGTAAATTAACTAGCCAAAAGGCAACCAACTGTTTTGGGTCCCAAAAGACTCAAATTGAGAAATCCAAAACAATAACCAGGTAGTGAACAACATAACTACAAAAAATAAAAAACAGAACCCACATCCCCTTCTACAAGGGGCGAGTGCCAAGAACACCCCTGAGCTGCAGCACTGTACCTGCCAGCCCACTTCCCAAAAATCAGGTTCTGAGAGGGAAGGGAGGGAGGGAGGTCAGAATACAGCAAGACTCCATTAGAAGAAACACAATTACTAAGGTGAGTAATTTTTTTCTTCAAACAACATGAAGTCTTGCTGTATTCCGACATTATGCAGACTACCAAGCAGTACCTCCATGGAGGAGGGTACCGAACCTGTTTTGGGAATATGCTCTGCAGTACTGCTGTACCAAACCTAGCATCACTCCTAGACTGGATATCCAGAGAGTAATGCTTGGTGAATATATGGACGGTTTTCCAGGTGGCCGCTTTGCATATTTCTAGTAAGGGTATATCTCTGGCAGCAGCCAGAGCAGCAGCTGTACCTCTAGTAGAATGAGCCCTCAGGCCTGAGGGGGGTATTTTACCTAGCTTTTCATAGCAGAATTATATACAAGAGACAATCCAGCTGGCAATAGTTCTCTTAGTAGCAGGTTTACCCTTTCCTACTTCACCATAAGTGAGAAACAACTAAGAACAGTCAAACTGAAATGCCTTAGTGCACTCTATGTAGTAGCCAAGTGCCCTCTTAATAGCCAAACTGTGTAATATTCTCTCTCCTGAAGAAGAATGGTCAGTGAAGAACACAGGAAGAGACATGGAATGGTTCAGATGAAAATCTGAAACCACTTTGGGTAAGAACCTCCTGTTGGTTCTAATGACCACATCATTTCCATGGAATGAGATACAATCAGGCTCCACTGACAGAGCTTGTAATTCAATGATATGCCTGGCAGAGGTGATAGCTACCAGGAACACAGTTTTCCAAGTCTAGTACTTAAGTTCTGCTGAGGCCAAGGGCTCAAAAAAGGGTTGCATAAGCTGGGCAATGCAAACATTAAATCCCAAGCAGGAGTAGGGTTCTTTAAGGGAGGGTTGGTATGGAGCAAACCTTTAAAAAATTTATAGAAAACAGGATGAGATGCCAGGGAGAAAGCATTCCCCACAGACAGGAATGCAGAAACAACTGCCAAGTGTACTTTCACAGTAGCTAGCCTGAGGCCTAAGCCATTAAGATGAACCATATAATCCAGAACTGTAGCCAAATCAGCAGTATCTGGAGATACATCTCTATTGGAACACCAAATGCTGAATCTTTTCCATTAGGAATTAAAAGTTTTTCTGGTGACAGGTTTTCGAGAGGCTTTGAGAATATTCAGAACCCCTTGAGACAGATGCAGACTTGCATATTTGAACTCTTCAAGAGCCATGCCTTGAGGCTCAGAGACCGAAGGTTGGGATACCATATCATCCCCTGAGAGAAGGTTAACAGATTATGTTTCTTGGGAAGAGATAGGGGAAGATGGGCTGCTTGGGACAGCAATAGAGGATATCAAGGCTGCCTGGCCCAGTCTGGTGCAATCAGGATCACTTTGCATGATTGTAACCTTATCTTGACTAGAACCTTGAACAACAGGGGAAAGGCATACAGAAATGTCCCCTCCCAATCCAGAAGTAGAGCATCCATGAGGACTGAGCCCAAGACTGGGGGTCTGAAACAGAAGAGGATGCTGGTGATTGTCTGGGGCTGCAAAGAGATCTCTGGAGTGCACCATCTTGAGAAAATTACTTTTAACATTAGGGGATCCAGGGACCATTTGTGATGGCCCTGAGATATTCTGCTCAGAGCATCTGCTAGCACATTGTCCTTCCCTGGAAGGTGGACTGCTACCAGAGATGTCTGCAGGGAATAAGCCAGAGACCATCATTTCATGGCTTCTGTGCACAAGGCCGTAGACAGAGTGCCTCTCTGCTTGTTGATGTACCACACGGTGGTGGTGGTGGTGTTGTCTGTCCTGACCTGAACCACCTTGTTCTGTACTGAGTTCAAGAAAGCTTGAAGAGCCAGGTACACTGCCCTGAGCTCCAGAAGGTTGATATGGAGTAGACTCCCGAGGGGACCACACTCCCTGTGCTGTGAGGGCTCCCAAGTGAGCACCCCCATCCTAGGAGAGAAGCATCTGTGGTTAATACCAGAGAATGAGTTTGAGTGAGAAATGGGAATCCTTGTCTGAGGCTGTCCTGATCCAACCACCATTGGAAAGCCTGGATCACAGTCGGAGTCACTGGAATCAGTTTGGTTAGAGGATCTTTTTTCTGAGACCAAAAGGACCTCAGATGGAACTGAATGTCCCTCAACTGAAATCTAGCTCCTTGTAGCACTGCAGTGGAAGCTGCCATATGGCCCAGAAGCTGAAGAAAATGCCTTGCTGGTCAAGACACCAGAAGGCAGAAAGAAGAAGCCAGGTCTGTAAGGGCCTTAACCCTTGCCAGAGGAAGAAAAGCTTTTGCTTGGACAGTGTCCAACTCTGTCCCTATGAACGTCAGGAGTTGCACAGTTTCAAGAACTGACTTTGGAGGATTGAGGAGGAATCCCAGAGAAGTGAGCAACTGTTGGGTCACTTGTAGGTTTGACTTGACTTGGTCTGGAGACTGCCCCACAATGAGCCAGTCATCCAGGTATGGAAAAATGGAAATGTTTTGTCTCCTTAGAAAGGCCACTACTACTGCTAGGCATTTTGTGAACAACCTTGGTGCTGATGTTAGTCTGAAGGACATTGCTCTGAACTGATAATGGCCTGAAGGCAGTTCGAACCTGAGGTACTTTTTGTGGGAGCACCTGATGGGAATGTGAAAGTAGGCATCCTTGAGGTCCAGGGAGGCTAACCAATGCTCTGGCCTCAGAGAGGGAAGAATTGCTCCCAGAGTCACCATTCTGAATTCTGGCTTGACTAGGTGCTTGTTTAAGTATCTTAGGTCTAGGATGGGCCGCCACTCCCCTGTCTTTTTTGGGGTAAGGAAGTATCTGGAGTACAGACCCTGGCCCCTGTGTGGAGTAGGAACTCTCTCTATGGCTCTGAGAGTCAGAAGAGAGGAAACCTCTGCCTCTAGGGCAATGGTTTCAGAGATGTTTGCAGGTGGAAAAGACCTGGCCATCAGCTTTGGAAATGTTTTGAAGCTGAGAATCAGTCCCTGGCTTACTACCTCCAGGACCCACTTGTCTGAGGTAACAGACTTCCAGGCCTGGAAGTAGTATGCCAGCCTGCCTCCTACTGGAAAAGGGGAGTCGACCTGGGCTGACACATCAGGGTATCTGCTTGGCAGAAGCCTTGGACTAAGACAAGGATGCAGCCCTGTTCATCCCTCTTTTGCCTCTCCCTCTAAAGAACCTCCTCTGAGGAAATGGAGAGGAGGCCTGTTCCTGGTAGAAAGGCCTGTGAAAAGGCCTACCCCTGCCCCTAGACTGCTGCTTCTGAGGAGCTGCCTGCCTTTCCTTGGCCTGTGCACTCCTGCAAGTGGTCCTGTATTCGTCCATCTTTTTCATGTCATTCTCTGTCTGCTCCCCAAACAAAGAATTACCCACCACAGGGAAATCCATGGCCTTAGCCTGGGTGTCCTGTTAGAGGCTAGTACATCTGAGCCAAGCAAATCTCCGAAGAGACACAGATTAAGCCATGACTCGTGATGACACATCATTAGAGTCCACAGCAACATGAAATTGGACTTTGGAAGCCTCAATCCCATCAGCAGCCACCTCCTCCAGCTCCTTGGCTAGCTGGGGGGAAGCCTGTTTAGCTAGTTCCAGAAAAGTATCCCACGTGGACGTCTGGTATCTGGCTGTGTAGACCATACAGTTTGCCTGCCTGAGTCCCAAGGAGGATGCCAAGTACTGTTTTTTGGCCATAGCATCCACCTTCCTAGAGTCTTTATCTGGGTGGTAGGGGGGTGAAGCCAAGGGTATATTAGCCTTGTCACAGGCTGCAGCCTGCACTACCCGAACATGGCTGCATTGTTGGAACAAGTACTCTGTACCTCAGCTTGACAGCATATACCTCCTGTTCATTCTCTTGTCCACAGCAGGTAATGAATTTGGTGTCTGGAGAATTGTATGTGTCTGTTTCCCAAAAGATTTATGGAGGGGAATAGACAGACTCTTGGACTCTGGGATGTCAATCATTTCTACATAGTCAGGCTCCTCTTGTCCCTCAACAGCTTCAACCAGAGGGAGCTGAAGGGTCTCTGCCACTTTTTTTTAAAACAAATAGTGGGAAGGGGACTCAGAAAGCATAGGAAGGGAAACACTGGAAGGTCTGTTTGGGGAGATGTCCAGTTCAATGGGCTCATCCAGACCTTCCACACCATCATCGTCGTCGTCGTATCCTTCTTCCCCTTCCAAATCCGGTTCATAATAATCATCCAGACAATATTCCGGAACCAGAGGAACTGACTGAACCGAGTGCCTGCCAGGAGGTGCCAGATCGGCCAGAATCGAACAAAGTGATTCCACAATGCTAATTGCCCTGGCTATCTCTTCGGCGGCTGAACGTAATGGTTCTGGATCTGAATCAGATAATTTCTTCTTTCTTTTTGCTGGAACCGACCTCTCAGGATCAGCTCTCCTTTTGCCTGAGGAAGTGTCACCCAGGTCAGTGGGAACTCTCTCAGGTTCGGTCGGAACTGAACCAGGCTGGCCATCCAGATCCACGGACTTCTTGGCCTCCTATTCCTTAAGCCTACCCAATCTCTTGTCCAGGGTAGCCTTCGGAAAATCTGTACATATTTGGCAGTCTGAATCGAGGTGGTCAAACCCCAGACAATATACACAGGTGGTGTGAGAGTCTGCCTTAGCAAAGGCATCCCCACACTCATCACAGTGCTGAAACCCAGTGGGCCCGTTTTTTCTTTTGGGTTTCTCAGACGTAGCCACCCTAACCACTTACCCTTTAGCAGCTTTAAAGCCAGGCAAGACCCCCCTATCGGTTACTAACCGTGTTACGGGATGTGGAAAAAAAAGTATAAAATACGTTTTTTTGAAACCGATAGGAAGCGGTACCTCACACTAAGACAAATAAAGAATAAACTGAATCAGAACAATCGGTTCCAAACTGGACCGACTAAAAAAACTACAATTTCCACACAATACAGAAAATAAACTAATGTGCACTACCTACAACACTTACTGTACTGCAGAGATCTGAACTGAAAAAAAATCAAGAAAAGTACGGTTTAAAACAGACGTTTTACTGAGACCGAACCGACAAGCGAAGGAGATACCTCCGGAGCGACTGTTTAGTTAGGCGGAGTAAAGAATCTGACAGTTACACTTTGAAGTGCAGTAGACAGAATTTGAACTGAGCTCGAGCCCAATGTTCTAAGCTCTGGCACAGAGTTAACTCTTTCCTCTCCAGAGCAGTTCAAGTGCTGGGGCTAACTGCATAATGTCAGAATACAGCAAGACTTCATGTTGTTTGAATGGCCCAATGCCCACTGAGTCTGCCCAGTAGCTGCTGCATCCATACACAGCCTAGTGCGGGACTGGATCTAATCTACCAGTGGCCCTGACTGTATTTCAATAGCCCCCCTGCCACACACTTGGTCCTGTTATCCCTTCCCTCAACTGTCCACCCTCCCTCCTCTGGTTTTGACCACTCCCCTGTTCCAGCTTACCTGTGTCTGAAGCTGGTAGCAGACTCTGCGAGGACCACTTGTTCTGGCAACACATCCCTTTCCTCAGACATCTGCTTCACTCTCACACTGCCCAACCAGTTCTCTGTTTTTGGATTTCTTTTGCCTATAAGTATTACTTTACACTTTTCCACATTAGAGTTGTCATATCCTGGATCACTTTAACAGTCTTTCCAGATCCTTTTTCATCCCCCATATTTCCTCCGCTGTATCCACCCTGTCACTAACTACCCTGTGCAGTTCAGTGTGTGTGTGGAGATAGTGATATAATGGTTTCATGGAATACAGCGGTATTAGAAGTCATAGTACTGATACAGTGAACAATTTTCAATATCGAGATAACTCAGCTGATAACTGCCATGCAGAGGTGTAGAGGTGCATTTCTTTTTCTGTTCTTCGCCCTTCCCTAGTCTTCCCCACCTCCTCTGATGTCAAGCAGTGCCTCTGGTGGCCTCGTCACCATGGTGCACACTGGACTGATGCCATCCCTTGCAAGGGAGCAGGCTCCCAGACTTGCAGCGACAGGGTCAGCTGCTGCAACCGAGCTTGAATGTATCTTGCCCCAGGCTGGCTTGTGCTCCCCTTGAAAGCACTCCACAGCCCTTGCCACACCAATCCTAACTCCCTGGGCTTACTTCAGAACCAGGGTGGCCTGTACAAAAGTGACATCAGGCAGCCCTAACAATATTCGTGTCTAATGCTATCCACCATGGTTTGTAGTCCATATCCCCAGTTTTTTTCCCTGTTTTTAGGGACAACTCTCCTTTTTGGGACAGCTTCTCCCATCAAGAGTTTAATGAGCTCATTCTATGCTCAAAAACACTTTTGTAGTATCACAGTATTCATGATAACCATGATATTACATGTAACTTATCTTACAGTCAGAATTGCATACCTTCACATCCCTATTTGGAAGTGACCACTTTGTTGAACTAAGTGAAGAAACAAGTCTGGCTTGAGCAAACTAAATGTTTAACTACAGTTGTTAGTAAGTCAGCTTTATTTCTATTAACGGGTTGTGGTGGTATGATAAACTGTAAGACTAAAAGCCAAGTGGTTAAAAATTGTTTGCTGACTTGAATTTTGATAACCTGGTAGGCCTGCTGAAACAGCATGTCCCTTTTTCAGGGGCCACCCAGAATTAGTTACATTCAAACATACAAACAGTGGGCAAAACTGCGCATGGCTTCAGTGGTAAGCATACGCGAACGGAGTAGTTATACGTGGCTGATGTAGACTACTGCACAAGGACGCTAATATACAAAACTAAGAGACTGCACTAGTATACCAGGGATTAGTTACCTACAACATAAAACAGTATGAAACATTGCACAAGAATCATTTGAAAAGAAGCAGTGACACACATTAAGTATACATACTTGGTACGGGCTAATTACGCATAAACCACATTATGTAAGTCAAACAGAGAAAAAGATTGCACTGATCCAAAGAGCATTTTTGGTATAGGGAGAATAAATAACACAATGAGATAAGGCTGTCAATGGGACAGATAAAATATGCTGTGGAAGAAGCAGGACATCAAGTTATACTAAGGATGGTAGTGGTTGCCAGGGGGCATGAAGATTGTAAATAGGTCGACAGGACCTCAGTGGTTACACATACAAGAACTAGCCGCAGAGAAGTAAGTCTAAAGCTTGTTTTTAAAAAATGCTTAAGTGGAGCAGCTTCCGATCTCACCTGGGAGATTGTTCTACAGGGATAGGTCAGTGAAGGAGAAAGCATGTCTACCAGTGGCTGTACTTGCTAGAGGGATTTCCATTAATGGGCTGGATGTAGAGCACAGACATTTTAGACATGTTTTTAGCTTGAGGACACCCTCAGGGACTGGAGGGGTATAGACTTTTGATAGCTCAAAAGCTAGACAGAGCAAGGGGAACTCCATTCACAATGTTGGTGCAGACCATCATAGGGCAAAAAGTACATCGCAGTGGTGATCCCTTGGGGGGGGGCACCACGAAGCATCCCACCTGTGATACAAGCACTTGAGCTTGTTTTGCTCCACAGTCCCAGAGGGACTGGAGAATATGGGCAAGATACAAGAGGACCAGCGAAAGCATACAGTTTGCAATGGCAAGCCAGGTATCACCAGACATGTACGGGAAGAGTCTGTACAGTAGTCCAGGTTTCTGGTGGATTGTCAGAGCCACAGTATCCACATGACCACAGAAGATAAAATTACTTACCACAGCAATCTTGTTTCTTCTAGGGGATCCCTCAGTATGCTTAAACCATTGCAGTCAGCCACCTGTGTTGAACTGCCCCAGAAAAAAACGGAACATATGTAAATGATGGAACTGTCATTGACTCATGCCACAGTTCAAACTGCTGCCCCTAGTAATGGCTGGATTCTAAAAAAAACGCTCAGATTCATTGCATAGCTTAATAGGGTGAAGACCCTCTAACTAGACTACCCTGAGAAAAAACTTCTCTTTAAATAAAAGATAAAAGCATCAGTCCCTGTAAGAATGGAAAAAACAGCACAGACTGGCTAAAACGTTAACAAATAACAAGTAACACATATAACAGGACAGGACAGGTAGTGACCATCAGGGATGCAGATGACCCTCATCTGATTTTGGAAGGGGAGGCAGGGTGGGAGCTTTAAGCATACTGAGGGATCCCTTGGAAGAAACAAGTTTACTATGGTAAGTCATTTTTTCTTCAAACACAAGGAATCTCTCAGTATACTTAAACTATTGCAGACTACCAGACAGTACCTTTGGTTGGGTACAGAATCTACTTAGGGAAAAGGTTCTGCAGGACTGCAGTGTCAAATCTGGCATCACTTCTGGACTGTGTGTCCAAGCAGTAATCAATCCATCAATCAAGTCTTTATTCAACCAGGCGTTCATCGTTGAGCAGAAGCTCATTTGCAAGATGGACCTGGGTGGAGCATGAACAATTGTATATACAGGTCAACACAGGTATTTACAAGGCAATACAGATAATACTCTTTACAGAGAGGAAGAAAAAGAAGATCATATGTACATAGAATTATACAGATATTATACAGATTACACGGTATTTACATACATAGAAGTGTCTGTAGGAAGATAAAGCAGGTTATCTAAGGTTGCAGGAGGAAATGCGGAAGAAAAAAATAAAAATATACACCAGGTAGAGGTGAAGGTAGGGAAGAGGGAGGAAGTAGGGAGAAAGGCTAGGAGGGCACGATGCACAGAAAGGAGTTGGTAAAGCTGGATGTAGAGAAGGTGGATGGAGAAAGAGTATGTGTGAGCCGGGATTGAATGCTATAAAGTACGGGCATGGTAGGATGTCACAACCCAGGGTAGTGAGCTCCTATCCGAGGTTGGGAAAAAGGAAGAATAAGGGATGGATGGGCCTAGTGTTGATAAGACAGGGGATAAGAGAGAACAATTAGGCTGGTGAGGAGCAAGCTGGGGGGTCAGTACTAAAATTGGGTCTAGGCGTGGCTATATACCAGTACTGGGTCTGAGTGGGTGAAGCAGTTACATACTTTTCTGATTGTACGGAAATAAAGCATCTTGAAAGCATTTATACCGATTAGAGTGCTTAATTTGAGGGTTTTTTGTAGATCGTTCCATAAGGTAGGTAGCACGAAGCTTATGGCTGCCCTGTCGAAGCGGGATTTTGCTTTGGGTACTTTAAGTGTAATAGCTGAGTAACTTCTTAACGCGTATTTCCCAATTATACTCAGGGAAAGACAGCAGGAGATATAGTAAGGCAGCTTATTAGAGATGGCTCTATAGGTCCAGAGAGCGGTGTTTCTGTGGCGCCTGAACATTAGTGATGTCCATCCCACTGCCGCATATAGGGTGCAGTGATGTGTGTCGAAGAGGAGTCCCGTTATAAACCTCAGTGCTCGATGGTAGAGTGTGTCCAGTTTAGCCATGTAAGAGTTGGGGCACTGGCTGTAGAGGAAGTCAGCGTAATCAACCAATGATAGGAAAATGGATTGGACCAGTTGTTTCTTGGCATCTCTGGTGAGAAATTGGCTGATTCTAAAAAACAGTCCAAGCCTTTGCCGAAGTCGTTTTAGCAAGTCCTCGATATGTTCAATGAAGGAGAGTCTTTGGTCTATCCAAACTCCCAGATACTTGAATTTTGTAACAAATTCTAGTTTTCACCTAGAACTGTGGTAATTTGGGGAACTGTCCCACTGGACACAGGGTTAGCTGTACGGATAAAGGAGAGGGACCATCGCTTTAGTTTTTGGGCATTAAGGAGTAGCTTTTTGGAGGAGTTGGCTTTGCAAAGGTTGAATTCTGACTGTAGGTCATTGCAGGCAGCTTCAGGTGTTGGGCGACTCACGTGAGAACTGTATCATCTGCAAACAGATGGATGTTGGCCTCTTTTATACAGTAGTCGATGTTATTAATGTAGATTGCAAAAGTAAGGGCCTAATATAGAACCTTGAGGTGCCCCTCTTTGCAGAGTTTTTAAGGGGACAGGCCTCCTTGGCTTTAACTTGTTGGCGCCCTGTAAGATAGTCAGTGAACCAGCGCGAAAGGAGGTCCACACCTACGGTTTGAAGGGCGGAGAGGGCAGACTATGGTCGGCGGTGTCAAAGCCTTGCTAGATCAAGGAAAACAGTAGAAATAAAGTTTTTGCTCTCAATATTCGCTGCCAGTCGTTAGTAACTTTGGCGAGGCTGAGATAGTGCTATGTTTAGCTCTGAATCCGGACTGCATAGGATTTAGCAGTTCCCTAGACTCAAGGTGAGTCCTCAGCTGTGCATTTACAATTTTCTCTAGGAGCTTGGACAGGACCGGAAGGAGGGAAATTGGCCTGTGGTTATTGAGATCGCCACGGTCACCTGATTTGAACAGTGGTATGACATGTGCTGTCTTCCATATAGGTGGTAAGGTGCCCTGAGACAGGGATAAGTTAAACAGGTGGGTGTGGTGTCGCTAGTGCGTGGTAGGCAATTTTTAGGAAGTAAGGGTCAAGGGAGTCGGCCCCAGCACTTTTTCTAGTATCCAACTGAAGCAACAGATCCTCTACCTCTTTCAGTGTGGCAGGTTGAAGTGAGAAAGGCGGCGAAGCTATCAGAGTTTCAGGCAGTTGGCTGGCAGTCTGGGAGCGAAGTATGTTTGCAGGGGAGTTATTAAATGCCATGCCTGCAGTAGCAAAGTGGTTATTGAATGCATCAAGTATATCCATCTTTTCGGTTATAGTCAAGTTGCCAGAGGTAATCTTGGTCGGGAGTGAATTTCCTGGGGAGCGGCCTAGCAGATCACTGATTGTGTTCAGAGCTTGACTGGGCTCTTTTGGCAGAGTCAAGTTCGGTTTGAAAAAGGTGGTCTTGATTCTCTGATTGTTTTGGTACATAAATTTGTAGTCTCCTGAACTGGTTCCAATCCTCTGCAGTGTTCAGTCTCGTGCTTTTCCAGAGCTTATCTCTTTCTAGAAGCAAGGACTTGATCTGAGGGTGAACCATTTACAGGTTTTGGTCCTAGTTCAAACTTTAATAGGGAGCATACTTATTAAGGGCCCTTGATAGAATGTTGTGGAAGATACTGTAAGCTAGCGTGTCGTTTGGCCAGGTAGAAATCTTGCCACTCAGGGGAATTAGCTCGTTTAGGTAAGCATGTTCATTGAAGTTGCGCCTGGATCTCTTCATAGAGAACTTGCTGATGGGTGCTGGGTTGTTAGTGGATCTTACTCCGCAATAAAACAATGGTCGCTGGCGTCTGAGAAGAAGACATCAGCGTGGGAGAAGAGATGAGGTTTGCTCACCATTAGCACATCAAAAGTGTACTTTTACTGGGGTTCTTCACGTTTGGGCGTGTTGGTTCAGTAATAAGTTCGTCAGCCCATATTCATCACAGAAGGATGCAGGGGGCAGCTGTGTTAGAGAGCCAGTCAACGTTGAGGTCTCCTAAAATAATAGTTTCTGGCAGCCCCTGTCCCAACTTGTCACTTAGATATGACACAAGCTGTGAGCCAGCAGGCGGTGGTCTGTAGCATCCTATTCGCATGAGTGCAGTAGTCTGTGTAATTTCCACTTTGAGAATTAGGCATTCGAATTCGCTGGCGACAGATGCCGAGGATAAGCAGGAGGCAGAAAATTTGTCTTTAACGTGAGATAGCTACCCTCCTCCTCTGGCATGCCTATCAGCTCTGAACAAGGCATAGTTGGGTATGTTTACTTCTCTATCAGTGGTGCTGGGTCTAAGCCAAGTTTGAAATCACAAGTATGTCAGGAGAGGTATGATTTACCCAGATTTGTATTAAGGTTATCTTTTTAAGGAGGCTACATACGTTAATATGCAAGAAGCTTATTCCTTTTAAATTTGCTAGTTCTGCTGGCAAAGCAATAGCTTCTGGGGGGCCAGGGTTGAGTTCTACATTGCCTGAACAAAGCAGGAGGATAAGTAGGATTTTTCTAAGAGCGCTAATTATAAGCCTGTAATTCTGCCTTTCTCCGTCTAGTAGATCTGATGTTTTAGGGACTGGAAAGTAGCCACCATAGAAGAGCTGATCTGTTGTAGCAAGAGCTAGTACCCTACTACAATAGGCGGGGAGGAGATAGAAGTCTGCGTGGTGGGAGGTGGACCTTGTGGTGGGGGAGTGTTATAAGTACTACTGGTATGTGTGGTCCAAGAGCAGGGTTCAAGGTATTGGTACTTGGAATCACGGAGGCAATTAAAGGATAAGTTGCCATGTGGTATACAGCACAAGGTGCCGTTGTAGACCAAACATGATGGTAGTTCAGGTGTCCAATGCTGGGTAGCTGGTATCAGCAGAAGAAGGGGCAGTAAAAGGAGCCATATAGGGCCTGACATGATGGTACCTCAAAAAGGAACCACTCAATTAGCCCAGGGGCCAGTGGGGTTGCTGGATTAATGCAGCTTATCAGTAGCTTTCTGATCCAGGTCGACCCAAATTTGATAGCATTAAAGATATTTAGTGGTGAAGGCACAGCCAAGGAGAGCCTTAGTGCTTAGTGAAAGTGTAAACAGTTTTCCATGTAGCTGCTTTACAAATCTCCCGCAAGGAGAGATCCCTTGCTGCACCAACTGATGTAGCTATGCCACGGGTAGAATGTGCTCCAAGTCCCAGGGGAACAGGCTCCACTTCTTTGATAAGCAGTAAGCTGGTAACTCCAAACTCCAACAGAACCCTCTCTGCTGGGGTTGCTGGGCTGAAAAGCCTGCTTCTCAGCCTGGGAAGCATTCTGAAACATAGGGGCAGGTCTTGGCTCACTATCTCAAATACCCACTTGTCTGTGGTAATGGCTTGCCATGCTTGAGCCAGCCTGCCTCCTACAGGGAAGGGGGAGGTGACCAGAGCAAACACGTCAGGGGTTCTGCTTAGGCTGGGATTTGGTCTGAAGTGCTGGCTCATACCTCCTTACAGTCCTTCTACCTCTGCCTCTGAAGTACCCCTGGATTGCTGGTAGTCTGGCAATGCCTGCGCTTAGAAGAAAGGCCTGGTGTAGGAACCCCTACTCCTTCCTCCCCCTAGCCTGGGACTTGTAAGAAGTGGAGGGCTTGTCCTGGGCTGAATTGCTTCTGTAGGTGGTCTTGTATTCCTCTAACTTTTTCATATAAGCCTCAGTCTTGTCCCCAAATAGAGAATTATTCTTGAAGGGGAAGTCCATGGCTTTAGTCTGGGTGTTGTGGGACAGATTAGTAGTTCTTAGTCAGACAAACCATCTCAAAGACACAGTAATAGCCATAAGCCAAGTGGCAGTATCACTGGCATCCACTGCCATATGGAATTGGTACTTAGTGGCATCTAAGGCTGTCCTGGCTGTCACAGCCAGAGCCACTGCCACATCCCCAGAGGCCTCGTCAGACATGGTCAAGACAGTTGACCAAAGGACCTTCTGGTACTGTGCTGTATAGGCCATGTAATTGTTTGGCCTGAGAAGGGGGGAAGCTGCCAAGTGTCACAAACCCACTCGTGAGGGTCAGATCACTGACCTCACAGTGCCTACCCCTAACTGCAATCTGTGACGGGGGGGGGGGACAGGGGTACCTTCCTCGTGTCTGCCCTTAGTGTTCACTGGCTTTACAACAGCACACTTGCCACGAGGTTCCAGAGCATCCCTCTATACTTTGGATCAGGGCATAATACCAGTCTCGAGTCTTGTGGCCAAATATGAACCCTTTTTGTGGCTATTTCACACAAGAGGAAGGCCCAAGTATTACGCCCTCTTTGGGTAGTGGCGCACCACCTAATTTGGCCTTTGCCCTACAGGATATTCAATAGCCCAGTTCACAATCCCTGCAGACTAGTATGAGACTCTAGTACTCTCCGTAATCCTGCCGGATCCCCTACTAACCCTTTTCAACTTGGTTGCTATTTGGTGATCCTTTTAAGCATGAACAGTTGTCACAGATTTGTAATAAACCATTTACAGTCACACATACAACATAAGGAATCTCACGCAGGCTGAATTCTTTAGAAAAACAAAAGTCTTTACTAAAATAATTAAATAAATGCAGTTACAAGTAAAAGAGAACATACACAAATTTAGGCTACAGTATGGAAAACAAATTTTGGGAAGTATACAGTATAAATGCCTTAAACTGTTTAACTACGTCTCTACCTAATATGGAGACTTTCAACAGTTTAGAAAAATCACTGGTTTGTAAATGCTGCAGTCTCGTGCTGGCAGCTGGAGTCTTGTAGTCAATAGAGCATGCCAAACAGAGTGACAACTTGCTCTGTGCTGGAGAGCTTAAGTACCTTTCTGAAATTTGCAGTATCATCAGATTTTCAGTCATAAGGAAACCGGTCTATTTTCCTAACAGTGACCCACAATTTCCTGGTCACCTGGTGATGTCACTCAGTTTTAACAAATTCTGCCTCCATAATTAACTAGAACAGGACAGTCACTGTTAAAACTTCGATGTATCAATATAGCATCTTGTAAGCTAATACACACACTAGCATTTTAGAATTTCACATAGTACTGCTAGAATGGTCATCTGCCATCTAATTCCTGGCTCAAGCATACTGTTCCCTCATAAAATGTGATATTCTATCATAGTTCCTGAGGTCAAAACAATCTGCTTCTGTAGTGCATGTTTATGGCAGGTAAATGGATTTTGGCCCATCTCTGTCAAAAGATCCTGGGAATGAAAGCCTCCCTTCCTGGTAAGCAGGTGGCCTTCGAGTCAAAATGTCACACCTTTGAAAAAAATCTAGGTTTTCCCTATGCCTTGAAGTAACACTGCCATGGGCATACACAGAAATCCCATAAAACAATATATTAAGGAAATACATGTTGCAAATAATGATTGGCAGTTGGCTAGCTCACGACACCAAGTACCCCTTCTTCCCCATGCTATCTAATTTCCTGGAATCTCTGCCGGGTGGATGCCAAGCTAAAGGCATCCTGGCCTTATCACAGGCAGTCACCTGTGCTACCCCCTCATGGTCTGGATGTACAAACAGAAATTCAGCATTATCCCTCTCAAGCTGATATTTCTTGTCAATTTTCCTATCCACTCCTGGGATAGTAGAGTGAGAGAGTGTGTGGGGGGGGGAGGTGTTTACTGCCTCGGCCCCTTCCACCCCATCCTGTGGCTGTCACGGGGCTCCCCGTTGCCCAAACTGCTGCCCGTTCTCTACCAGGTGGCAGCTAAGGGCCAGGGGAAAACCCTCATCCGTCGAGAGAATAGCCGCCTTGTGGCAGCTCAATCCCTGCTCCTCACCCTCTCCCCAGCTGATCCATGACAACTCGGGCTCGTTCCTGAACCTGGGTCACCGGCGTAGCATGAGGAGTGGGGTCCAGTGCCTCAACCCTCAGTGCCACAGGGCCAGCTGTTATAGGATCTTTAAAGCAGTCTTTCTGAGAGACTCATGAATTGGGAAAAAAAATCTCTGTGAGGGTATGACCCATCATGTCTAAAAGGTCTGCTTCCTCTTCATTCTCCACTGTCTCCTAAATGGATAGGTTGAGGGTATCCACCATCTGTCTAACAAATGAACTGTGAGAGGAGTAATCTTCAGGTCCCTGAGGTGGGAAACTGAAGTTCTGTTCTGGGGAGACTTCAAGTTCAATAGGCTCCTTTTCATCCTTCTCCTCTGGTTCATCGTACATATACAGTACACCGGTTCTTGACTGGGGGGTACCGAAGGAGGAACCGTAGGAACTGGAGGGGAGACCAGGGGACTGACAGCCTGGAGAAACTCAATATCTGTACAGCCTTGGCAATGTCCTCAGCAGAGGGCTCTGACTGTCAACTGAGAACTCCTTTGCTTTTTCAGCAGGAGGTACAGTGACCTGCTTTTCTTTATGCTTTCTTTTTGAAGGAACCAGTTCAGCAGCCGGTTCCATTAGAATCTTGGATTTTGAGGCATTAGCCTTTTTAGTGGATTTAGGGTCCGCCAACTCCTTAGATTCATCTTTCTTGGCATGCGAGGATGAAGCCTCTTCTGAGGGCATTGGAGAGGGAGAAGAAGGGGATAACCATCTCTTCAAGTCTTTTTGCCACCTTTTTAAAGTTTTAGAAGAAATACATTTTACAAACTTCACAACTGGCAAAAATACGGCTAGGACCAAGGCACACTAAACACAAACTGTGCCCATCAGCCTTGGCAACAATCCGACTGCACTTGATACAGTTTTTAAAATCATTTGGTTCTGTTCCTTTTTTCTTTCTAGGTGTTTCTGACATGCCGAATGTCAGATGCCCAAGAAAAAAGCTACCAGATAGGAAAAAGAGGTTCCCCAGAACGCAGTAAAATATATATAAATAAAAAGATGCACTTGGTTCTGTGATAGGACTTTAAAGTGCGGGGAATTGGGGAAACCGCTTGGTTCCTGACACAAAAGGAATCACGGTTAAAAAAAAAAAAAAAAAAGCTAAATGAAAAATTACAGTTCCTGCTAACAGGAACTAGAACACTAGTGTTTTTAAAAGTAAAACTCTGGTCGCTGGCCTGGTGGCGCTCGAAGCCACACCTCACGCTACGCCAGTGACCCGGGTTCAGGAACGAACTCGGGTCAGCGGGGGTTGGGAGGATTGAGCAACGGATGCTCTCCTCCCTCTAGGGGTGGGATACCAGGGGTGCTGTATGCACCCGACGTCCTGAGAAAGCTGGTGAGAACATGGGCTCTCTAGGGGTTGGCGGCTCCGTCTAATGGAGTTGGGGAAGGGGACGCTTGTAGGCACTTGGGAGGGACGTGAGTCAGCACATCACCTCTCTGGATGTACATCCTTGCGCCGGCGTCTCAGGGGGCTGGGAAAAGGGGACCATAGCAAAATGGAAAAACCCCTCGGTGGTCCTAGATGATGACCGTTCTGAGCCATCCAGACCACCAATTCTGGGACAGACCCCACTGTGCAGGTGGAGAAGAAGGAGAGGCACTCTAGGGGCAGATCCTGAGTTTGGGGGCTGAAATGGGATGAATGGCCAGAAGGAGTGGACACCGAGGGTAGGTAGGTAGAAGGAGATAAAAAAAAAAAAAAAGTCAAATTGTGGTGAAAGCCCACTGAGGAAACGGTTCCCCTTGGGTCCCTAGAACTGCTGGGGAACCGTAACAATAATAAAATACCAACTAATCTAAACTAACCTGAAAAATATCTAAAACATAGGCAACAAATGAAAACAGTAAATATAAGCATTTACTACAATGGAAAACAACAAAGTTTGTAGAAGCTTGAGCAGAGTTCTTCGAGTTGTCTTAACTAAGCAGGTGGAGAAATAAATCAGGACATTTCCTATAAGACAGCAGTTACTAGGGGCAGCAGTTTAAATTGTGGCACAAGTCAATGACAGTTCCATCATTTATGTACGTTCCATTTTCTCCGGGGCAGTTCAACACAGGAGGCTGACTACAATAGTTTAAGCATACTGAGGGATTCCTGGGGTGTGAAGGCCAGGCTATGGTCAAGCATTACCCCCAGGTATCTCTGTGAATTTACCACTTCCAGGTGAGCACCCCACATGGTGGACAGCTTGAGCAAGTTCTTCCTCTCTGTACTCAACCTTCTGGGGCCAAAGATCATGGCTTTAGCTTTATTTAACAGTCAGCACAAGCTTGTTTCTCAGAGGCCATGCCTCAAGGAGTTTAAAAATCATTCCCCAACTCTGAGTTAATCCAAGTGATGTCAACAGAGGATAAGTATAACAGAGCATCTTCTGCATAAAGTTGTACAGGACCCCCCCCCCCAACCTGTTGGGCATATCACTGATGAACACAGAAAAAAAAAATGAGGGGACCCAAAATAGAACCTTATGGCACACCATCAGTTATGTTTATGTTTGGAAAGTCAACACCATCACCAGATGAACTATTTGCAGTTAGACAGACAGTGACTGAATCAACTGCACGTTACCTCATCTAACCTTGTAGACCTGAGTTTTGCCAGCAGGATAGAACGATTTATCAGGTCAAAGCCTTTGGGTGAAGCCCATGAATAGCACCTATGACCATGCCATTTTCAACTGCATCTAGGATGTCGGTCGTGACCCTTAACACAGCAGTGTCGGAGCCATGGTTTTGTTTCCTAAACTCATGCTGCCAGCAACTGAGGGAGTGAGGCATTTCCAGGTGCTCTTGTAACTCGTTGCATACTAGCCTCTCTTGCAGTTTGGCTAGGGTAAAATGTAGGGAGATGGGCCTATAGTTGTCAACTGGACTTTTTAGTCCACCTTTGTGGATGGGGATCACAAGAAAAAATTACTCACCTTAGTAATGTTGTTTCTTCTAATGGAGTCTTGCTATATTATGACAGTAGCAGTTTGTCCCACCACTAGAACTGCTCCGGAGGTGAAATGGTTAATACCATTCCAAAACAGAACTTTGAGCACGAGCTCTAAGAAGCAGCTCTATCTGTGTAATTTCAAACCTGAACTGTCAGATCTTCTGAGCAAAAACTCACTAAGGTCTGTGTGGAAGCTGTAACCTACACTAGCCAAATGGCTACCTAAATATTAACAACCACTGCTGGTCCCAACACCCAAGACTCAAGTCAGGGGACCAGAACTACTAACACAATTCTAACAACATGAGAATAAAACAACAGTATAATAAAACACACACCCCAAACTCCCAAAGGGAGAAACGCAAAGAGCATAAAATAGTGCCCACACTAAGTTGCCCGCACCCCACCCAAGTAAAGTTCTCAGAGGGTCAGGCTGGGGAGGTCATAATATAGCAAGACTCCATTAGAAGAAACAACATTACTAAGGTGAGTAATTTTTCTTCAAACAACATGAAGTCTTGCTATATTATGACAGTAACAACTACACAGCAGTACCTCCATGGAGGAGGGCTGAACCTGCTAAGGAATAGGCTCTGAAGAACAGCTGTGCAAACCGAGACATCTCTCCTGGCCTGGACATCCAGGAGTAATGCTTGGTAAAAGTGTGTACCGTTTTCCAAGTAGCAGCCTGGCATATCTCTAATATAGGGATGTCTCTGGCAGCAGCTAGAGCAGCTGTACCCTGGTGAGAATGAGCCCTCAAGCCAGAGGGGATCTCTGCCCAGTTTCTGATAACAAAATTGGATACAAGAGACAATCCACCTGGCAATTGATCTCTTAGTGGCAGGTTTGCCTTTCCCAACTTCACCATAGGTAAGGAAAAGTTGGAGGATTCGAACCTGTGATCTTTAATGCAGCTCTATATAGTAACTAAGAGCTCTCTTAACATCCAGGCTGTGCAACCTCCTCTCACCAGAAGAGGAGTGATCAGTGAAAATACTGGAAGGGAGATAGATTGGTTAAGATGGAAATCTGAAACCACCTTAGGTAAAACTTCCTATTAGTCCTAAGGACTACCTTATCCCTGTGGAAAGAAGTAAAGTCAGTTTCCACTGACAAGGCTTGCAACTCACTTGTCGTCTAGCAAAGTGATAGCCACCAGAAAAACAGTTTTCCAAGTTAGATACTTAAGCTCTGCAGAAAACAGAGGTTCAAAAGTGGGTTGCATTAACTGGGCAATACAAACATTAAGGTCCCAGGCAGGGGCCGGTTCCCGAAAGGGTGGATTAGTATGGAGTAATCCCTTAAAAAACTTGGAAAACACAGGGTGAGTGGAAAGAGGATGACTTTCCTGCTGACACAAAAGCAGATACAGCTGCCAAATGGACTCTCAGGGTAGCTGGTCTGAGACCCAAGGAATTAAGATGGACCATGTAATCTAATACAATGGGCAAATCAGCAGATTCTGGGGAAATATTTTTCCCAGCACACCAAATGGAAAGCCTTTTCCATTTAGAACTATAAGTAGCCCTAGTGGAAGGCTTTCTGGAAGCCTTTAGGATTTCAAGAACACCTTGAGAGAGGTGTAAATCAGCAAACTCTAACTCCTCAAGAGCCAGGCCTTGAGGTTGAGGGATTTGAGGTCCAGATACCAAACCCTTCCCTGGGCACAAGTTAACAGGTTGTGAATCCTGGGGAGGCAAAGGGGAAGATGGATTGTCAGTGACAGAAGGAGTGGGTACCAGGGCTGCCTGGCCCAATCTGGGGCAATCAGAATCACCCTGCAAGGCTGAGATCTGATTTTAACTAATACTTTGAATAGGAGAGGGGAGGGAAGGGAGGAAGCATAAAGAAACTTCCCCTCCCAATCCAGGAGAAGGGCATCCAGGGGGACTGAGCCCAACACTGGAGGCCTGCAACAGAACAGAGGAAGTCTGTGATTGTCTGGGGCTGCAAAAAGATCTATCTGAGGGGTGCCCCATCTGGCAAAGACTATCCCCAGCACTTGAGGATCCAGGGACCATTCGTGATGGCCCTGGGAAATCCTGCTGAGAGCATCCGCTAGGACATTGTCCTTCCCTGGAAGATGAACTGCTATGAGGGAAGTGTTCAGGGAATAGGCCAGAGACCACAACTTCATTGCCTCGGTGCACAAGGCCGAAGACCAAGTGCCCCCTGTTTGTTGATGTACCACATTGTTGTGGTGTTGTCTGTTCTGACTTGTATCACCTTGTTGTGGACAGATGCAGAAAATGCTTGAAGAGCTAAAAATACAGCTCTGAGTTCCAGCAAATTGATGTGGAGCAGAGATTGGGACCAACTTGGAAAGGGTGTCTCTTCTCTGAGACCAATAGGTTCTCAAGTGAAACTGAATGTCTCTCATCTGAAATCTTGCTCCCTGCACAACAGCTGTGGATGCAGCCATGTGTCCCAGGAGCTGCAGAAAGTGTCTTGCTGGTCGAGAGACCTGCAGGGTGAAGGAGGAGGCCAGAGTCACTAAATTCGTCACCTTTTCTAAGGAAGAAAAGCTCTGGCTAGCTTTGTGTCCAACTCTGCCCCTATAAAGGTGAGTACCTGGACTGGTTCCAGAACCGACTTTGTAGATTTGCAGAAAGCCCAGGGAGGTGAGAAGCTGCTGGGTAACTTGCAGGTGAGATTTTACCTGTTCTGGGGACTGGCCTACAATGAGCCAATCGTCTAGATAGGGAAAAACAGCAATCCTTTGCCTCCTTAAGTGAGCCACTGCCACTGCTAGACACTTTGTGAATACCCTTGGGGCAGAGGTAAGGCCGAAGGGCATTGCTCTGAACTGGTAATGACCTGAGGTAGTTTGAATCTGAGGTACTTCGATGGGAGCTTCTGATTGGGGCGTGGAAATAGGCATCCTTGAGGTCAGGGAGGCTAACCAGTCCCTGGCCTTAGGGAAGGTAAAATCATTGCCAGGTTACCATTTTGAACTTTGGTTTCAAAAGATGCTTGTTCAGATATCTGAGGTCTAATATGGGCCGCCATTCTCCTGTCTTTTGGGGTAAGGAAGTATCTGGAATACAGACCCCGCCCTGGTGCAGGGAGGAACCCTTTCCACTGCTCTGAGAGCCAACAGGGTTGAGACCTCTGCTTCCAGAGCAAGGGTCTCTGAAGCACTGCAGGTAGAAAAGTCTGGTTCTCAACTTGGGAAACTTTTGAAGCTGAGAACCAGACCCTGGCTACTACTTCCAGAACCCACTTGTCCGAGGTTAAAGAAGCCCAGTTCTGACTGAAGTAAGCCAGCCTGCCCCCTACCGTAAGGAGAATCGGCCCTGGGCACCCCATCAGGGTGCCTGCTAGCAGGAGCTTTAGGCTGAGGGGTAGGGAGCAGGCCTACCCACCCCTCGTCTGCCTCTGCCTCTGAAGAAGCCCCTCTGAGCATAGGCAGAGGGGCCTGAGTCTGGTAAAGGCTGTGAAAGGCCTACCCCTACCCGGGGTATGCCTCTGAGGAGTGGCTTGCAGCTCATTAGCTGAGGCACTTTGTAAGTAGTCCTATATTCATCCATCTTTTCATGTAATTCTCTGTCTGCTCCCAGAGAATTTCCCACCACAGGAAAATCCATAGCCTTAGTCTGGGTATCCTGTGACAGACTAGTACACCTGAGCCAGGCCAACCTAAAAGCTACAGATGTGGCCATGACCCTGAGGAAACATCATTAACATCCACAGCAGCATGAAACTGTACCTTGAAGCGCAATACCATCAGCAGCCACCTGTTCTGGTTAGCTAGCCAGCTGGCCATGGGCTTGCTTGGCTAATTCCATAACAGTATCCCATCTAGATTTCTGATACCTAGCTACATAAGCCATATAATTTGCTTGCCTGAGTCCCAGAGAGGCTGCCATATACTGTTTTTCGCCATGGCATCAATCTTCCTGGAATCCTTGTCAGGAGGATGTGAAGCCAGGGGATATTAACTTTATCACAGGCTGCAGCCTGAACTACTAACATGACTGCATTGCTGAGAAAGGAATTCTGTATCAGGACCTGACAATGTGTACCTTCTGTCCATCTTTTTATCTACAGGAGGCACAGAATTAGGAGCTTTAAAATTTTTATTGTTTGCTTCCTAAAAGACTTATGCAAAGGAATAGACAATCTCCTAGACTCTGGAATATCCATCATTTCTACAAAATCAGGCTCCTCTTGCTCATCTACAGCTTCTTCAGGAAGCTGGAGGGTTTCAGCAACTTTTTTGTAAAACATAAAATGAGATGGGGACTCAGATAGCATAGGGGGAGATTCTAGAGGTCTGTCTGGGGAAATGTCCGGTTCAATGGGCACACCCAGACCTTCCCAGCCACATTCATACTGTTCATAATCATCCTCCCCCTCCTCTGGTTCATAAAATTCCTCAACATCATATTCCTGAACCACTGGAACCGGACGAACCGACCTTTTGCCAGATAGTGGCGGTTCGGACGGAACCTGAGACAGTGACTGGACAATTTGTATGGCTTTTGCTATCTCTGCAGCAGTTGGAGAAGGGGTTTTGGACTCCAAACCTGCTGACTTTCTTGTTTTCTTTACTGGAATTGGTTCCTCAGAACCAGCTTTTCTTTTGCCCGAGGAAGTCTCGCCCTGGTCAGAGGGCACTCCCTCCGGTTCGGTTGGCACCGAACCGGGCTGGCCATCCGGGTCAGCGGACTTTTTGGCCTCTCGTTCCCTGAGCCTGCCCAATCTCTTTTCCAGGGTGGCTGCAGGGAAATTCTTACATATCTGGCAGTCTGACTGGAGGTGGTCAAACCCCAGACAATAGACACATGTGGTGTGTGGGTCAGCCTTGGCAAAGACTTCCCCACAGACATCACAGTGTTGAAACCCAGTGGGCCCGGTTTTTCTTTTGGGTTTCTCAGACATAATGCCAGCCTAACCAGAAAAACTTGCCCTTAAACGGCAGAGCAGTAAGACACCCTTTATCGGTTCCTAACGCGTGTCATGGTATTGAAAAAACGAATAAAATCCGTTTTTTTTGGAACCGATAAGAACCGGGAACCGCACTCTAAAATGTTAAACTTTAAAGTTAATAAGTTTTAAACCCAGCTGATCGGTTCAAAACCGAACCGATAAACTTACAAGTTCCACACAGACAAAACCTTTAACTTACTTACGATTACCACAGACAGAGCTTGAACCGAACGGTTTTGCGGTTAAAATAAAACTATTCTCGGTTGAATCGAACCGAGAAAACACTGTTTAAACCGAGAAATGAACCGAGCAGTAGGAGAAATCTCCAGGCGACTGTTCACTGAGGCGGAGTAAAGAATCTGACAGTTCAGGTTTGAAATTACACAGATAGAGCTGCTTCTTAGAGCTCGTGCTCAAAGTTCTATTTTGGAATGGTATTAACCATTTCACCTCCAGAGCAGTTCTAGTGGTGGGACAAACTGCTACTGTCATAATATAGCAAGACTTCATGTTGTTTAAAATGGCTATGTTGCAAATGTGTAGTAAAAATAATTAAAAAAATGGTGAAGTCACGAGCGTACATAGAAACTGTGCAACGCACACCCGTAATATAATTAGGTTGGGGATTTCTTACAGCAGATTGTCAACTCAGGCATTTTGGTGCCTCCGATCATGAACAGTGTCACTGTGATTTTCTTTATCTGTGCCGAACGATGATTTCCCACAGCGACCATGCAACTCTGCACTGAAAGTGTGAAAACACACTTCGGCCATGTTGTGAAAAATGGCAGCTGTACTGCCCATAAGGAAGTGTGGAAAAATGCCACTGGTGAAAATCTGGACTGAAAATATTACAAGTCATGAACTAACGAGGGTGCGTGGAAACTGTGCAATGCTCACTCGTAACACAGTCATTTTATGGACTTTTGTCACCAAATTTTCAACATAACCTTTTTAAGACCTCTGCTCATGAACAGTGTAACTGTGATTTTCTTAATCTGTCCTAAACATTGCTTTCGCACACCAACAGCACCATTGTGCGCTACATGTGCGAAAACACATTTTGGGCGACATATGAAAAATTGCAGCTGTACTGTTCATAAGGTAGTTTAATAAAATGGACATGTTGAAAATCTGGAGTGAAAATATTAAATTTGCAAACTTATGAGCATGCATAGGAACTGTGCAACGCATGCTCGTAAAAGTCATTTTTAGGAATTTTTTCACCAAATTCTCAACATAGCCATTTTAAGACCTCTGCTCATGAACAGTGTCACTGTGATTTTCTTAATTTGTCCCGTGCATTGACCTCGCACACCAACTGCGACATTGTGCGCTACATGGGCGGAAACACATTTTGGGTGAGATGTGAAAAATGTCAGCTGTACTACTCATAAGAAGGTGTGGTAAAATGGCAATGTTGAAAATCTGGAGTGAAAATATTGAAAATTCACACCCTTACGAGCGTGCGTAGGAACTGCATGATGCACGCTCGTAAAACAGTCATTTTTAGGACTTTTTTCACCAAATTTTCAACATAGCCATTTTAAGATGTCTACTCATGAACAGTGTCACTGTGATTTTCTTAGTTTGTCCCGCAGACATTGATTTCAAGACACCGACCGGCCATTGTGCGCCATGTATGGAAACACATTTTGGGTGAGATGTGAAAAATGACAGCTGTACTACCATAAGAAGGTGTGGTAAAATGGCAATGTTGAAAATCTGGAGAAAATATTGAAAATCGCGAACTTACGTAGCCCGCGTGAGGAACCGCGCACGCACGCCAGAAAACAGTCATTTTGGAATTTTGGCACCAAATTTCAACATGGGGTTTTTGAGACCCCTTCCTCGTGATTGATGTCACTGTCATGGTGTTATTCGGGTCCGACGGGTGATTTCGCAGTCACTGCGCAGTCACTATGTGAAATCACCTTCGGGCCCGAATAACACCACGACAGTGACATCAATCATGAGAAGGGGTCCCAAAAACACCATGTTGAAAATTTGGTGCAAAAATTCAAAAAAATGCCTGAGATATGCACTAAAGTTGAGCTCCCTATCTAGCCCATTATACAGCTTACCGGCATTTCCTCAGTTCGCGTCGCCTTTGAAGAGTGCTGACATGTTCCCGGTCCACCAAGATCGTCGCGCCGAGGTCGGAGGTAAGTATGGGGTGAGGGGAGGAGGCTGGAGTGCGCAGTGGGTGGGTGCGGTGTGGGGCGGGGAGACTCACCGTGGGACCGTTTTCTTCACAGGTGGAAAAAAAAAAAAAAAACAACGGCGTGGGACGTTTACCACGCTGGGGTGGGCTCAGCGTGGCACAGGGGCGTTGGGCGGCCGTTCAGCGGCGAGGTTGGGCACCCGGCGGCCTACGTGCTTGCCACGCTGGTGGGCTCCCAGCGTGGCACCACTACTGGGGAAAGTGCAGCCGGCGGGATTGGGCACTCCGTCGGCTATATGATTATTGCCACGCTGGGGTGGGCACCCAGCGTGGCATTTTGTCAGCGTTTTGGGGCGGAGGGAATGCAGCACAGCGCGAGGATTAGGCACCCGTCGGCTGCATGCTCGTGATATGCAGGGGCGCAGCGCCTGCGCGGCGTCTGTGGGGGAGCTGCGGCGTGAGCAGCCTTATCTTATCGCTGCTCACTCAAGCGTAGCTCCCTTTCAATCTGAGCGTTACCGCATTTGGAGCGCGGTCATAGACTGCCTCCAAAATGCATTGGCTTACAGGGGCCGCGCCTGCCAGCACACTGACTGAATTGGAGGAGGAGGTGACATACCTCCGAAATCTCCGATGATGGCACTATGTTTCTTGCACATGTGTGCAAGCAAACATAAAAAGGCAGCTACAAATAGAGGTTTGTAGGAAGGAGGAGCTATAACTTCTAAGGCATTTTTAGCATGCAGCAATTTGTACTTATGCACTTTAAAATCTCTAAAGCAATGATTACTGGCTGTAGGTTTCAGTGAAGGTAAATGGTATGCAGGCTCGGTTTAAACAGTCTGGGGAGTAAAAGATCTTTTACACGCAGTTTACACTTCCTAGTATCGTAAAACAGTATAGCTCTATTCCCCTTTTTTGTTCTTCCTAATTTAAGTAAAAAGGCTTGAATCTCCTTAAAGTAAAGGCTGTACAGCTCTGTTCCCCTTGAAATACTGTTCTTCTGATATAATTACAGGTCGGTTTTGGAGACAGAGTGCTGTGATAAAACTATCAGCACTGCGCCACCGACACAAAATCAAATGCACAGCAGTCCTTGTTCGGAAAAAAGGTGCCAAGTTTGAAATCTGTGGCGCAGCTCCCTGAAGTAGCTGCAAGCTGGGATGGCTACCTGGCGCTGGTGCTGCTCCATAGTCCGTGGGGGGATTTCGGTGGGTGTGGGGAGGGCTGAACACAGCTTGCCCTCGTGACCGCACTGGCGCTGGTGCTGCTCCGTAGTCCATGGGGGGGATTTCGGTGGCTGTGGGGAGGGCTGAGGACAGCTTGCTCTTGCGACTGCACTGGCGCTGGTGCTGCTCCATAGTCCGCGGGGAGAGGGGATTTCGGTGGCTGTGGGGAGGGCTGAGGACAGCTTGCTCTTGCGACCGCACTGGCGCTGGTGCTGCTCCGTAGTCCGTGGGGGGGGGGGAATTTCAGTGGCTGTGGGGAGGGCTGAGGACAGCTTGCCCTCGCGACCGCACTCCTCCTGCCTGTCGGTGCTGGTGTGCTCGAGATCCCAATTTCCAGCCGCCAAAAGGAGAACACCAGCCTTACAGGGCCCAATGAATACCACACAATACTATCATGAACCAGGGACAGGCAAGAGGCATGACCTCAATCACCCCCCCCACACAGATCACAGGTGGCAGTACCCAGGGTATGCTTTATGCGTTTGTTAGCCATAGTCTTTCATTGATGGGGGCAACAATGCCTCGAGGTGCCAGTTCAGCACACTGGTTAAATGTTCCTTCTTGCGGGTGCTCAAGTGCATGCTCTAGTTGCAGGTGAGTTTAAAAATAAGAGGGGTTCCCTGTCCACAACCCCAGATGTTATCACCATTAGCCCCATCTGCATACCTCGTGAAGTCTCGGAGGTGGAGTTTGGATATTCCGCTGCAGCGTTAGGTGTACAACCTGCCCTTCATCCGTGGGTGCTCGCTCTTGGTCTCCCTCTTGCTTGTTTGTTTATGTTTCTCCTCTTGTGGGAGCTTTTGTGAGAGCTTATTCCTCCCATTCTGTCTCACGAGGCTTTTGGACCAATCCCTGAACAGGAGGCAGTGGGAGTAGCTTAGTGTGCGTACTAGCTCACTGCAGCATGCCCTCTACCTGCGCACATCAGTTTTTCCCTGCTTTGGAATTTCTGCACTGCCAGGCCCATCGAACATTGCTGACCACCGCACTTCATTCTCCGGTAGGTAGCCATTTTTGTGCCATCCGTTGCTGTGATCCAGTACTTTCTAAGGACACCAAAATTATTGCCGCCCTGCGTTTCTCAGTGAAGTGGGGAAAGGGGGGGCACCATTACTGGGTTCCTGTATGTCTCTCCACGTGGCACATCGCATTGGAGAGGGGACCGCTCACAGGGCTTCCAGGCACATAGTTTAACAGTAAATTTGCAGCGGTTCATGGCATTCAACACAATTGAGAAGTTTCAACATACCTTTGTGTTGTCATTTGTACCCTGTTGCATACACATGAGATTTAGTCATTGGCATCAGGCCCTGCCCCCCTCCCCCCATGTTTAGGTATAAAACCGCTCCAGAAATGCCGCTCTTTGTTCTATTAACATGGTGTTCACCGGATGTGGTAGTACTGTTCAACATTTGTGTTCACTGTCCATAGTGCGTTCCCAACTGAGATGATGTTGGTGTGTTAAAGTGGGTAGTTTTTTAGTGTTGTCCTGCTCCTTTGAACAAGTTGGGTAGGAGTTTAGGAAGCTGCATTTTTGCTTCTGCTTCCATGAGGAGCTGCTGTTCTTTTCCAGCAATACTGATGATCAGTTTGGCTGGGTAGCTAATTTGGAAGCGGGTTCCTACTGTGTACAGAGTATTTTTAATGTCATTGAAAAAAGCTTGCTTGGCTCTTGTCTGCATGCTTAAATCGCTGAAGATAAGGAGTTTTTTGCCCTCCCAATGAATGGCTTGAAGTTTCCTGATTTGAGCCTGTATATGAACTTCATCAAGAAAACTGAGTTTAAAGATAACAGGTCACGACTTTTCCCCATCCTTTGGTAGCAGACGAAGGGCAAGGTGAGCCCGTTCTATTATGTATGTCGGTCCGTTCGGGGAGGGACCTGCTCCCTTCTGGCACAGCTTTTGGATAAATGTTAGGCAGTCCTTACCCTCTTCTTTCTCTGGCGGTCCTATTACTACTAAGTTGTTCTGTCGACTCCAGCCTTTCTGATCCTTGATTCTATCCTCCAGTTTCTGTAGGTTTTTCCATATTAATAATTTCTCTTCCCTCTGTTTCGGCTTTTGTGTCCACGGAACTTATGCGAGCTTCAGCATCCCCCATCCGCATTGTAAGATTTTCAAGCGCTGGTTTAAATAGTTTAATATCCTCTGCTAAATCTAGCAGCTTAGTTTTTATAAATACGAATTCTTCCATGTGTTTGTCATTATTTGGCTGCAAGGTGGCTGTTGACAGCTCCAGGGATGAATTGGGCGTGCCACGCTTCTGTGCGTGGGTTCTTGCAGTTACTGGAGTATGCTGTATTGCTCTTTGTTTTTCTTTTTCCATTCTTCTTTCTCATTTTTACCCACTACTGCAAAACAGAAGTTCACCTTCTTCTCTATGTCTTTTGTCTGTTGTAGTTCCAAGTTCTTCTGGTTCTTAGGAGTTTTGACATTTATAGATGTCCGGAGCTCTCCCTTCCTGCTGTTTTCAGCCTGAAGGCATCACATGACTCCCTAATGGGACCATTCCTAAACGACTGCCAGGGCTCATCCACCCCCGAAGCATCTTGCAGACAGGGAAAGAGACCAGGATGGGAGGATGCTAGATCACTTGGGTGTGGATTCCACTGGACTGTCAACGTCCACTGGGGGATGCGCATGTGCAGCCTAGCCAATGGTACCACGGCTGCAGCCATCAGGCCCAAGAACCTCAGGAATGCACTGGCTGTGACATACCAAGTTTGGGCCATGGAGTGAGCCCGTTCTATTAGACTTTCCGCTCAGTCCTGAGGAAGGAAGGCCTTGCCCTGGGCAGAGTCCAGAATCGCCCCTATGTACTGCAACCGCCAGGAAGGGGTCAGGAAAGTCTTGGGCAAAGTGAAAGTTATTCCTAAACACTGGGATAACTACACGGTACAGTCTAGAATTAGTATCAATAGATCCCTGGACTATGACTTCAGCAACTAGACATCCAGATACAGGAAGAAATACAGACATTCTTGCCTGAGCACTACAGCAACTGCAGCTAAGCAACTGGTAAAGACCTGTGGCACAGAAGATATGCTAAAGGGCAATCCCCAGAGCAGGTAATGATTCCCCTGAGACAGGTACCTGAGGTACCGCCTAGGATACTGAATGTAACGATTAAGCTCCCTTAAGTCTGAGATAGGTCTCAGATCTCTGGATCCCAGAGGGACTAAGAAGAATGTGGGGAAAGAACTCCTTGTTTCAGTGCTGCCTGAGCACTGGCTCTACAGCCCTCTTGTGCAGCAAGGTGACCACCCCCTCCTGAAGTATCATGGCGTGGTCTGGAGGAAAAGAGGGAGGAACTAGAGGAATGTATGTACAGTGCTCAGGAAGCTCTAAAGCATGGCCCTGGTCAAATATCTGCCAGATGCCATGCAACTGTAGTAATGGTCCCCTTCAAGTCACATGGAGGGGGAACCGAATCCCAAGCGCCACCTCCCAGCATGGCATAAGAGGAGGGAGGGGGGTGGTGGTGTAACAAGGAGTCATGTTGAAAAAAAGGTGGTGGCTAGTGCCACACCCACCCCTACAAAGCATAGAGGAGGTGCCAGAGGTGGACGAAAGGGCAGTCACGGTGTAACTGGCCCTGCCTTCACCCTCAGATTCAGTTCCTGATCCAAACTTGAAAGAGAGAGACCCGGCAAAAGGAGAGTCCCAATCTGTACCTTGACTGGGTATGATAAGAAAAAATGACTCACTGTAGTAATGTTCCTTCTTCCAGGGGATTGTTCAGCATTACTGACAGGTGCAGTATGCCAGCTGGGTTAAGCTGCCTCGGAGAGGTGGAGTCAGTGCAAATGAGGAAGGCATTGGCCAATCAAGATGGACAGAGAGGAGAGTGCTGCTTGCAGTCAGCCTGAAGGACCTCAGAACTGTTTCGAAGCTAAAGAGCAAATCTGTGCCCAACAGGGGCAAACACTGCTAGCAAAAACAAACTGAGTTCCAAATCACTACCGTAAAACAAATCAACAAGAAAACCAATAAAACTAAGCAAATTTGGCTAGACCCCATAATAGAGCCGTCCTCAGACTGGTTTCGCAAGGGAGGATGGGTGGGAGTGTCAATAATGCTGAAGAATCCCTTGGAAGAAAGAACATTACCATGGTGAGTAATTTTTTCTTCTCACCCCAGGATTTCTTCAGCATGTATTGACAGGTGCAGAATACAAAGCAGTACAGTTGGGAGGCGAACACAGAAACCTACCTAGGAAACAGGCTCTGTAGCACTGCTCTGCCAACTTCGGCATCAGACCTGGACTGCACATCCAAGCAGCAATGCTTTGTGAATGTGAGGACCATTTTCCAAGTAACTGTTTTACAAACTTCTAGCAAAGGAATGACTCCTGGGGCTGCCACGGAGTCAGCGGTGCCCCTAGAAGTGTGGGCCCTGAGCCCAAGAGGGGTTACTCACCAGCCAAACTGTAACAGAACTGGTTACAAGAGACAATCCAAAGGGAAATGTTTCTCTTCGTTGCTGGTTTCCTTCTGCCCACTTCACCGTAGGTGAGACAGAGGGAGGTCAGTGTGAGAGTCTCTGAACTACTCAGTATAGACCAACTAATAAGATAGGGCTTTCTTAATGTCCAGGCTATACAGCTTGCATTTGCCTGGACAGAAATTGTCTGTGAAAAGAAGCTGCAAGGAAACACAGTGCCTAAGGTGGAAGACCACCACCTTGGGAAGAAATTTCCTAGTCGTCCTAAGGACTACTTGTCCTTGTGGAGAATAATGTAATTAGGATTTATAACAAGGGACTGAAACTTCAAAAAGCATCTAGTGGAGGAGATGGCCACTAGAAAAACAGCCTTCCAGGTAACAGACTGGAGATCAGTGGTAGCCAAAGGCTCGAAAGGAGGAGTCCTGAGCTGCGTTATACAGAGATTCAAGTCCAAAGAAGAAACAGGCCCCCCCCCCTGGCTTGAGGTACAGTACATCGACCCTTTGAAAAACTTTTTGAAAATATGCTATGAGATGACAGATTCATCTTTTCCAGAGGAAAGGAAGGACGAAAGAGTCACCTAATGTAGCCTTAATAATGAAGCATTCGGGTCTTCCATCTGAAGGTGCCCTATATGACCAGCAAAATGGGTGAAGAAATCTGCAATGTTTCCAAGTCCTCATCCTTGAACCACGGAGAGAACACCTTCCACTTGGAAACACAAACTTTCCTAATGTTAGGATCCCCTCCACAGGAATTTAAGGACCTGCTAAGAGAACTGGGATTCAGAAGAGTGTAGCTCCCTCAACAACCAGGATTTGAGGTGAAGGAACTGAATGTTGTGAAATGCTAATCCTATTTGAGGAAGAGTCAGGAAACTGTAGAATGGGGCAGTCTGATGGGCTTCCTGACTGACAAGATGAGCAGGAGGTACCCAGGTTGTCTCGCCCAATCAGAAGCGACTGGGATCATGGTGGCTGGCTGAGCCCAGAGTTCTAGAAGTACATTGTAGTTCAAAGGAAAAGAGCGAAAAAACACAACGGTGTCCCCCCATCCAGGACCAGAGTGTCCACTGGAATGGTCCCCAATGCTGGATGCCTGTGGAAGAGCTGGGGTAATTGGTGGATGGGGCTGGACGCGAACTGGTCTGAATCCGGAATGCCCCGCCCAATGAAAACTGTGCTAGACCTGTTTGTTAAGGATTCACTTGTGGTAGCCCTGACTGATATGGTTTAGCACCTCCGCCAGAGAGTTGTCCTTGCCTGGAAGATGTCCTTAACTGGACAGACTGACCTACGAGCTGTGGGGCAAAAGTCTTATTGGCCAGGAACACTGCTCTGAGTTCCAAAAGAATGACATGGAGCGTAGGCTCTCTGGGTGTCCATGTGCCACTATGTAAGGTCCCCAATTCGGGGGCCCCAGCTTGGAAAGGAAGCATCTGTAGAAGGATCTGAGGGGTTGCTGAATCTGAAAAGGAACCCCTACAGAGAGATCTTCATTTTTCCACCAGTCCGAAGACCGCATAAAGGTTTCTGAGACTGGTACTAACAAAAAGATTCCTTTTTCTTAGGCTAATTAGATCTGAGGAGGAACAGAAAATCCTCATTGAGAATCTGGTGCCCGGGACTACTACGGTAATAGAAACATAAATTTTGACGGCAGACAAGGACCGCTTGGCCCATCTAGTCTGCCCATTTCCCTACCTACTGGATAAGCTGCAGATCCTAGTTAACCGACAGCCTACTTCTTCCAACCCCCCACCAGAACTGACTTATGTCTGTCCCATGTGGCAGATTAGTCTGAGGAAGTGTCTGGCTGGTCTCAACAGGCCTAGCCTAAACAAACTCGGCAGAGAGAGAAAATTCTGAATTCTGTCTGCAGGAAGGGAAACCTTCCCCTGCAGTGTGTGGTGAGCTCTGCCACAAAGAATGGCAGGATTTGGGCAGGCTGAAACTGAAATTTTTCTTTGTTGATTATGAAGCCCTGAGTCTGTACAGTGCTTTTTCTGGGTTAGGGCTTCTGAAAAAGCCTGAGGAGAGTTGACCATGAACAGCCAGTCATCCAGGAAGGGAAAAAATGAAAATTACGTACTTACTGTAATTGTGATCTTTCTGTGTATCTTTACCATTCATCACCTTTGGGTTACTGGCCAGAGGTCATGACCCCGTGGGAGCCTTTTTTTTTTTTTTGGATAGGTGGAGTCGGTGTACCATTGGAGCCACCCTCGAGGCCGATGCACTGCGTGGTGCTCACGGGTTGGCCGTTATGTGCTGTTGACTCCGCCCCCACCAGTTCTGAGTCACTGGAGAGGTGAGGAAAAGGGTTGGGAGGGTGGGACAAGGAAGTCCAAGGGATAGACAAAGGAAAATATATAAAACAAAAGTAGAAATAAACGACTGAGAGGACAGAAAAAGAAGAAGGAGACAAACGGGATTGGGTAGGGGCCCCAATCTCTGGAAATAGGAAAAGGAGAGAGGAGGAATTAGGATAAGCTTGAGAGTGGTGGGGGAGGTAACAATCATTCCCTGGACCTTGACTTGTCTCCAGATTGTATAGGAACTGCAAGGAGTAGACAAAAGGCTCACTGACAGAATTCAAGGCACAGAATTACTGGCAGTAACTCCAAAAGGCAGAAAACGGTTATTCTGGAAGAAAGACAGGACACAGGGAATTCTCCCCCCTCAGGGAAAAAATTTTTGGTGTGAGAAAATTTAGTTTCTCTAAAATAATAAAGGATATGTTCAACGGACAAAGAAAATTAAGGACTGACGGCAATGAAGGAGGAGTAGAGAATAGAGGGCAACTGCCAACTCCCACCCCACAGAGGTGGAGCCAGAGCACTGGAGAAGGAGTGCCCCCCAAGCTGACCACCCTCCTCTTAGAAATATCATCCCCCTATGTGCCCCTGTTTATCCCACTCCTGACAAAAGAAAGGAAGGGAGGCACAGAGAGGAAGGGGAATCCATAGACTGAGGCCCCAGAGGGATGGCAGGCAGGACTGTGATGAATGGTGAAGATACACAGAAAGATCATAATTACCGTAAGTATGTAATTTTCATATCTTACCTGTGTCAATCTTCACCATTCATCACCTTTGGGTAAGTGCTGAGCCCCCTGGAGGGGGGTTTTAACCCTAAAGGACAGAGTCCCTTAGCTCTCAGTGGGTGACACACTAAGAGGGAGAATCTTCGGGGCCTGGGGAGGCCAGAGAGTGGGGAGAGTGAGACGGGGACCCCCTGGAGGGGGAAGAAGCTGCCCCGACAAACGCCGTCTCGCTCTACAGGAGAAGAGAGAGGTTCTCTGGTGAGCAGAGTTAATCACCCTACGCCGGCCAAGGGTGACAAATGGGAAATACGCAGCCATGCAGCCCGCCTAGTGCAGATCACTGTCCCTACCACCCTGGTAGCTACCTTGTTGGCATCGTACGATGTCCTCACTTGGTGCCTTGCTAGCTCCAGGCCACATGCAGAGAGTGCGATGGCTTGTCTGGTTTGCTCCTTGTTAGGCAAAGAGGCTAGGGGCTGACCCAGCCTGGACCACAAGAAACTATCATAGGATGTGTAGTGGGCCTGATGTGCTGCGATACAGAGCAGCAACCGTGTCAAGCAGAATGTCCACCTCCTCCCCCAGAAGTCAAAATCCAAGGACTCTTGATCTGGGGGCTGGTCACGGTGGAGGGCGCGAAGCCCATCAGGAGTATCCAGCTGAGTCAATCCTGACTGTGGATGAGGCATAGCACCTGGAGACTGGGGCGCGCATCACTGGCAGAGATCCCTAGGACAGGAACTCCGGAGAAGGGCCTCTGCCAGGAACGCAACGACGCCTCCCAAAAGGGAGCAGGACAGGGGGGCACCACAAGGGTGTCCTCGCTGAAGTCATCTAGAAAGACGTGCGCAGAGTGCTCTGGATTGCTTTGAGTGGTGGGGTGATGTGCAGGTCCTCCAAAATCCTCACGAGGAATTGCGGATACTCAACAAGATCAGCAGCTGGGGAGATGTGGACAGAAGGCTCCTCTCTCCCAGAAGAGGGGGATGATGAGTCAGAGGACCTCAGCTGCTCAGAGGGTGGCTGCTCGGGGGGAGGTCGAAAAACCTGTCTGTCCATCGCCCTGACGTAAGCGGGGAATCGAGCAGCCATGGCCCTGAACTGTTCCCAGAAGAGAGGCCCGCTAGGACCAAGGATGCCTGGGAGCGCCGAAGAATGTGGCAGAGAGATGGGGCAGAGCAGACAAGAGAAATCAACGGACCTCGGCCTGGGCTATGGAGTGCACCAGGAGCACCATAAGAGGAAGGTGCTCCGGAAGATTCCACAGCCAACAGTTTAACAACCATAACGGAACTGCCTTGGCTGCGCCCAGAAGAATACCCCCTGTGAGGTGACCGGGGCCGTGTAGGTCCAGAAGGACGCTCCCCTATCTCCAAAGAAAAGGGCCCTCTCAAAGAAATCGAGGGGGAAGAGCAGAGATCCACGCTATGGCTTCTCCCAGAACCCGGGTGGGCTCCAGAAAAAGGTCGCCACACAGACCCCATGCCCCTCGGAATCCAAGAGCGCCCTCCTCCTCGAGAGAGACAGCTTAGGCAACTGGCAGCCCTGGTCAGCCCCCAAAGAAGCTATCCAGGGCACAGCACCTTCCCCTCCTGTGGGTGCTCTGATTGGCCCCAAAGTTGGGCAATCTAGGCACACCACCTGAGGGGGTACCACTGCTGAGGGGTCAGAGAACCCTCCGAGGCTGGGCTGCAGTGCAATGGTGGCCTGCACCACTGCCTGAAGGTCAGAACCTCTGACCCCAGCCCCGGTAGTCACTGTCCACTCCTCAGAGGGGGGGCCGATTCCGGCCTGTCGAGGACATTATGAGGATACCCACGCCAGCAGCTAACTCTCGGAGCCAGACTGCCCGTCTGACTCGGAATCCGACTCCTCCTCCGAAGAGGTGGAGACCGAAGCCCTGTGCCAAACAGTTGGTGGGTGCCTGCTGCTATCTCGACCAAATAGGGTACCAGAAACAGAGACCGTACCTGAGTCGGTACCAGTGTCCTCCGCAGCACCATGAGCGGTGGCAGAAGAGGACGCGGCTCCAACCAGGACAGCAGTCTCCGAGCCAGAACCTGACGCACAGTGCTCTGCGAGCAGCACCGAGAGGACAAGCGGCTCTGGCCAGGCGCTCAATGCAGCCCAGCAGCGCAGAGGCCAGAGCCCCACGATGCCGTTCCCATGTCCGGAACTGCGAATGGCCCTGGAACTGGACACAGCGCCGTGCGCAACCTCGGCGCTGCGGACGGCGCCGAGGTGAGAAAAAGTAAGAGACGGTGCCGTAGAACCTCCCATGGCACCGCTAGCACTATCTGCTCTGTGAACTGTGCCGACAGCAGCCACAGCGCAGAGCGATGGACCGGTGTGCCTCCATCAGGGCCCATGGCGCCGAGGCCCGAAATGGCACCAACAGATAGCGTCGAGGATGGCGCGGACCCGGGTCTTCCGAGCCGTGGGTCCAACACCGGGGAAGCCTTCGCCCCCGAAGGGGCGATTGCCAATATGTTGCCTCCCATCCGTCTCCTGGAGGAAACGGACTAGGCCTCCTCCACCGCGGAAGAAGAAAGAGGAAAAGCCAAGAGAACGCGGCTTGGCCTGACAAATGCACGCTCTACCCCCAAAAGTCAGCGGAGTTCGCCCCACTTTCCACATGCGTTGCTCGAGGACCTGGCGGTCCAAGGAGAAACAGGCGTCACATGAATCCATGTCATGAAGCGGGCCAAGACACATAATGCAACGGACGTGCTGGTCGGTGACAGAGTATTTTCGGCCGCATGGGCACCGTCGCATGGGGGGCCGTCCCATCTTAGAAGTTTTCTCACCCTCCGACCGAGACATGGCCTACGGAGAAAAACAAAACACCAAACAAGACTCAACGTCACAGAATAACAAAAATAATGGAAAGATCTTACTGGGCGATGTTGAGTGTAGCTAGCAGAACCGGCAGGAGGGAGCCAACGGACCTCGGCACGGAGTCGAAAGATTAAGCTGCACAGCAGGTAGGCCTCAAATTTGCTCTCGAAGCGTCCCACAAGGTGACCTCAATGGCGGGAGATGAAGAACTGGCGGGAGGGCGGAGTCGACAGAACATAACGGCCAACCCGCGAGTGCCATGCAGTCAGTCGGCCTCGAGGGTGGCGTTGATGGTGCGTCGACTCCGCCCATCAAAAAAAAAAAAAAAAGACACTCCCGCAGGGTCATGACCTCCAACCAATAACCCAAAGGTGATGAATGGTGAAGACTGACACAGATAAGATCTGAGATTTCTAGTCTTAAGAGATGAGCTGCAACCACTGCCAGGCATATGGTGAAACCCACTGGAAGCGGATGTCAGCCCAGAAGGCATGGCTGCAAGCTGATAAAGGCCTGAGGGCAGCCTGAATCTGAGAAAATTTCTGAGGACTGCTAAGCATCCTCCAGCTCCAGGAAGACTAACATCTCCCCCGTGAGAGAGATAGATAACAGGATTAAAGGCTACATTATGAACTTTGGTTTCAGCAGGCACTTGCTCAGGTACCTAAGATCCAGAATAGGTTGCCACTCTCCATATTCCACCACGGTAAAGAAATACTTGGGACAGAGACACTTTCTCCACTGGGGAAGAGGTACTCGCTGTACGGCTTTGGCCTGCCCAAGAGCCTTGATCTCCATCCCCAACAGCTGTCTTTCTGTTAGGCAAGAAGTTTAGGGAGCCTGGAACTGAAGAGGGAGGCCCTGCTCCACTACCTTAAACACCTCCTAGTCTGAGGTGATTTGACAACAATGAAGCAATGATGAACATAGTGGGAGAGCCTGCCCTTTGCAGGAAGAAGGGAGGCGGCCAAGGAGGAATGTGAATAACTACTGACTGGATTGAGCAGAGGTAATAGGAGTGGGGTTGGCTCTGCTCTGACCTATCCTACCTCTACTTCAAAAAAAAAAAAAAAAAAACTCATTTGGAAAAAGTCAATAGGCATTGGCATAGAAAAGAATGTCCTAGGTAAATAACCCCTGCCCCCTGCTCTGAGACTTCTGGGAGGAAAAGGACTTAACCTCGGTTAAATTACTTATGTAAGTAGTATTGGACTCATCCAAACTTTTCATGTAGACCTTAGTTTGGTCTCTGAAAAAGGAATTGTTCTCACAAGAAAAATCCCCACCTTGCGATAGGCTATCCTGGGTGAGAGAGGAAGTTCGTAACCAAGGATCGCCTGAGAGAAATGACTTGTTCATAACCCTTGAGACTATGTTGTTATTAACTTTGGCCCTGAGAAACAGATACTTAGTAGCTTCTACGGCCAACTTCACAAACTATGACATCCCTGAGCATAGTGCCTGCCCCATGCTGCACTACTGTCAGGACAGATTTCAGCAAAGCTCTTTGATACCTAGCTGCACATGCCCTGAATGTAAACATGCGTAGCAGCAATAAAGCAATAATATATTATTTCCTACCCAAGAATCCAGATATATATATATATTTTTTTTAATCTCTGCCTGAAGGGTGTGCAGACAGTGGCACCTTGGCTTTGTCACAGGCCGCTGCGTGCGCCACCACTTTCAAGTCTGGATGTAAAAAGAGAAAATCATCAGTACACTTACCGAGCTGGTGTTTCCTTGCAATCTTTCTGTCCACTCTGGAGGAAGATGAAGGGATTTTCAGAATCTTAAAATTTGCTTTCGTCAATGTATCATCCATGGGCAGGCCAGTTTCTTTGAAGCAGCATGGCCCATAATTTCTAGATAGATCTCCTCTAACTCTTGACTTATGTCATCCTGGAGAGGAAGTTCCAGGATGTCCACCATCTGTTTAAAGGGAAACTCCGATAAGTCTGCAAAGTGCAGCAACTGGTGCAGAAATGCCAGATAAGGGCTTTTGGCGTACAGACAGTTTTCTTTTACTTGCTGCTTTCATGTTTTAATCAAAGAGATCTGCTCCGTGCTTAATGGTGGCAGAACCACGGACAACCATTTCGCGCACCACGGGCGGCTCCTGGTGCGCATGGTATGCTAACTGTCAGTGTCAGTGGTTCAGTAGGTAGCACACTCGCCTCTGAGGCCGGTAGATCAGAGGGCTGTGGGTTCAGTTCCCACATCTGGCACTTGGGTTAATATCCCAATACTGACACTGTAGTGCAGCATGAGAGGGGCGCTGCACTTCTGAGGTGCCGTCTTTCAGATGAGATGTTAAACCGAGGTCCCATCTGCCTGGATTGGTGGTAGTTCAGGTGGATGTTAAAGATCCCATGGCACTTATCGAAAAGAGTAGGGGAATTTCCCTGGTGTCCTGGCCAAATTTCCCTCATTCACTAAAAAAAAAAAAAATATATATATATACACCACCAACAGCTTAATCTGGTTCAAGGTCAGCTGGCATTCATCTGTATCCCCCTCCCCCAGGTCGTGCCTGAAAATAGGCAGAATTTGTCTAGTGCACTTACCTGGTCAACAAAAACGAAATGAATAAAATAAATAATGAGGACTACTAACTCTGCCATTAGTTAGTATCCCCCATTAGCATACCCTGCGCGCCGGAAGCCACCAACGCTGTGCAAAATGGTTGTCCGCGGTTCTGCCACTATTAAGAATGGAGTGGGTCTTTCTGATTAAAACAGAAAAGCAGTAGCTAAAAGAAAACTTTTTTTTATGCCAAAAGCCCTAATCAGGCATTTCTGCACCAGTTGCTACGTGTTGCAGCCTTATCGGAGTTTTCTCTTAAGAAATGTAAAAAAAGGATGCAACTACAGCATTATCATCACTTAAGTCTCACCCCAGGGTCTCCGACTGAGTCTAATGGGTCACTGGAGGCAATTCACGATAACCATCCTCTCCTTTAAAATAAAAACCTTGGACATAACACTAGTAATGGAGAGGAATACTAGACTCCGAAAGCGCTAAGTAAATATTGCCCATAGATAGTAAAGTCTGATATAAATGCCAAATTTTAGCTAGTTCATTTGAAGAGGGCATATCTTTATCAACCACTGTTGTCTCCTTATGCCTTTCGGGAGGATGGAGAGCGGTGAGATTATCATTCTTAGTCTTTCTAGCAGGGACTAGAACAGAACCACACTCACTTTGCCCTTTAGAGGCTTGGCTAGAATTATTACTTTTATCAGACATTTTTATTCGGGTCCTTAGAAGACTCATAAATACCTCTATGTTGACTTGAGGTACCCTCCTCAGCGCTTTTAGAGGAGGGGAAGACAGACTGAGAGGCCAAGATAATGAGTTTGGCCAAAAAGCTAAGCCAATTGGAATAAACTTGTTCGAATTTTATTTGTTTTGGTTTTTTTCATAAATAGTGGAGAAAAGAATCAGTAACCACCTGCACACCTCTTGCCAACAGAAGCACACTGCTCAATACAAGAAGGTCTTACCCCAGAGAAATTAGGGGAATTTCCCTTTACACCCTGTTATATTATGTGAAAAGTAGAGAAAAATGGTTCCAGAAATTAGCGCTAATGCAGGAAAGAAATTTACTGCTCAAGCACAAATAAAAAAAACACTGATTCTGACGCAAATGAGGTAAAAATACAAGCTTACAGATTAAACACTATCGAATAAAATAAAAATGACAATTTATTGTGCACGCGGCAAACTTTTACCTCAGAAAAAGATGCCGAAGCGGAAAAATGGTAACATACTCACGACTGTGCAGAACCAAGCGCAGTTGCAATAAAATTGCTAGGAATGAAGTAAATACCTCAAAATACCTCTAAGGCAGCACTCAAAAGTAAGAAAATGTCACAGGAAGCTCTCTGAAGAAGGAGAGCTCTGGGGCAGAATTGCCAGTTCAGCGGAGAAAAAGTTCTGAGGTCCCTCAGGCTGACTGCAGGTCGCACTCTCCTCTCTCTCTCTCTCTCTCTCTCTCTCTCTCTCTCTCTCTATCTTGATTTCCCAATGCCTTCTTCATTTGCATGGACTCCACCTCTTCGGGGCAGCTTAACCCAGCTGGCATACTGCACCTGTCAATACATGCTGAAGAATTCCTGGGGTGAGAAAGGGAGAGGACAGACCTGAAAGCTTTGCCAGCGTCCACGTAGGTCATTGATAAATATCCTGCATGACAGGGCCAAAAAGCTGGATGCCCCTGAAGGAGGTATTCACCTCTTCCACAGCAGGACCTCAGCAGCCAGGCCAAGGGTCTTAGCCAGGGGTGCCTTCCAAGGTATAGGCCAGTGGCAGCAGCAATGGTCGAAGTACCAGATATGACATAAAGAGCTCTGAGGAGATGGCTGTAAACATCGCCTGAGCCTGAAGAGTCTCTTTGGGAGATCCCACCTCTGTAGACCCTCAGGTAGGGCCTGTGCGGTACCTTTGCCCTGCTGTTAGAGGGTATTCTGTTACCTGACCATATGCTCAAAGTGGCTGAAGTAAACGACCGCCCACCCCCACCCCAGAGGTTGATCCTTCTGGGGTTTCAGTCAAGGGCAAGGGAACTAAGG
This sequence comes from Neoceratodus forsteri, assembly GCA_016271365.2. Taxonomy (NCBI): domain Eukaryota; kingdom Metazoa; phylum Chordata; order Ceratodontiformes; family Ceratodontidae; genus Neoceratodus; species Neoceratodus forsteri. The sequence goes on along the minus strand of CM057450.1, from coordinate 647,381,136 downwards.
GGCCTAGAAATTTGGGACCTTCCATGAGCCACCACCATAACCACTGAATCAGATGCCAGCTGGGCAGTATGGCTAGACCACCTTCCTAGGAATGGCAGGGACCATGCAGGGCCTGATCTAAGCAGCATTAGCAGCCCTCAAAGAGGGGGAAGAAGCCGCATGTGGAGAACAGGGAGCCTGAGACACAACTGAGGCGTCATCTCGGACATCAGCATACACACCCCCTGCTGTGGGAAGGCTAAGAACAGGGTGAGATGCCCCTTCAACATGGCTCCAGGCTAAAAACAGGTGCAGACAGACAGCCAGAGTGCCGACAGCTGGCGGAGCCAGAAGAGAGCACCACGGTGAGGCCGATGGCAGGTGAAAAAGCACCATCACCACCAATGAAGGATGGAGAAGATAATAACCCCAACTCCATCAAACACCAACCAGATGAGGCAGAGCTGGTGGAGCCCCCAGCCTGTGGACCTGGCTTGTGAGGGTGTCACAATGGTGGGGCCGGGGCCAACAACCTGAGGGCCAACAATCCTTCTGAAGCCAGAGGTAAGGTTAGAGAAAATGGAGCCCAGCCCCTATGGACCTTGCACTGCAGGAGGTCACAACAGTGGGTCTGGAGCTGACAACCCTCCACCAGCCAAGGGAAGGCTGGTGGGACTCTGCTGTGGGGAGGGCGGGGCACAATGAAAACCAAAGGCCAACACGTCAGAGGATGTCGGAACTGAAGCTACAGACAGAGAGCTCCCTGATGCAAGGCAGAATAAGTAGACGGGAATAGGGAGCTCCTCTGGGGGTCGGAGCATGAACAGTCCCCATATCTAAAAGTGCCATTTCCCTGAAAGCCAGTCCCAGGGGTGAAAGAATCCTGAGAGCCTGAAAAGAAGCTGGCGACTGAAGTGGGGGGGAGGGTCCCGGAAGTCCCTGTTCCATTCCAACTGTAGACTGCTCTACAAGGAAGAGTGGTGGAGCATCTTCACGACGTCAACAAGAACAGTGGTGAGACTTCAGACCTGGCACACAGGTAAAGTTGGAGATGACCAGGCCCGAGGCAGCAGGTGCCGCATCCAGGAGCGCAGAGGAAAGGAACTGCATTCTGCTCCACAGAAAATTAAGCGTACTCGAAAAGAAACCATGAAATAAAAGAAATAAAGAGTAAATAAACTTTTGGTGGTTGACTGTAATGGCAAAGCTTCCAGAGTCTGTTGTAAGTATGGTCAACGTCAGGAAAGAACAGTGGAGGGAGCAGGGATGCCCACACTTATACAGGCTGTTGACATCTGCGTGTGACATCAGGGTGGATGTCCCCAACAGACTGCAAGAGAAAAAGCTTCAGTATGGTCCTAGCGCCTAGTGGTTAAGTTCCATAGGTTTGTCCTGATGAGAGATATCCCCGAGGATCACATTAAACAATGGCAATTGTGCCAACTGGATTGTACCTACAGGTTTGTGGTATGGTGATATAGCACATAGGTGGACCATAACTGTGGCATACTGCAGGCCAGCATCAGGAAGGTCCAATAAGTAATCCAAAAAATGTTTCAAATGGACAACTAAAATGTTCCCTTGACCAGATGGAAAAAACTTCCACTTGGCTGTGTATGTCTTGCTGGTGGAATGTTTACCCGCAGCCAAAATTATTTCAGAGACCCTCTGAGATACCTTTCACCAGTTCACTTTTATCTCTTCCGGAGACAGGGTTGAAGGTGAAGGGAGCGAAAGCTGGGATGGACAAGCTGTCCCAGGGTCAATAATTCATTCCAGAAATGCAGAACCCCTGGTTTGCTGACTGAAAGTCGATTCAACAGAGAAAACCATATCTACCAAGGCCAGCAGGGGGCTACTAGGATCATCTTGCCCCCTGTGTACCTCCAATTTGAACAACACCCTCTGGATGACAGGGACTGGAGGTGATGCATAATAGAAACAGATTTTGCCATGGCAGTCTAAATGCATTCTGACAGAAAACAACATATCCTTGATTTCTGGAACATAATCGAGGCAGTCTGGCATTGTGCAGGGACGCAAAAAGGTCCATATCTGGGGTGCCCCACTTGTCAAACAGCAATCTCATGATGTCTAGTTCTAATGACCACTTGTGAGGATCTGCGTCTGTTCGACTTGAACTCATCTGCCACAGTGTTCTGGACTCCTGGCAAGTAGACTGTATGGTGCAGGATCCCCTGCTCCAGGCACCATTCCCACACTCCCATCGCTTCCCTGCAGAGACAGTAAGAAAATGCCACTCCTTGCTTGCTGATATAGTAAACGACAGGACTTGTTGTCTGCCCAGAAGTGTTTTTCGGCTGACCTAGTCCACTAAGGCTTTCACACCATACAAACTGCATACATCTCCAGTATACTAATGTGGAGAAACATTTCTTACGGGTCCGAGACATTTTGTGTCTTGGAACCCCAGCAGTGGGCTCCCCATCTCAACAGAGAGGCATCTGTGGTGAGGGTCACCTCTGGCTCCAGTGGGAAGAAGGGGAAGCCCCGGAGGAGGCTGTTATCCTCTGACCACATCACAGAGCTGATCAGGGATTTGATCACCAAAATGGGGTAGTATTGAGGGTGCGATGCCTGAGATCACTGGGTACTGTGCATCCACTGAACTGACCTCATGCGGTGCCTCAACAGAGTCACTGTGACTGCTGAGGAGACTATTAAAGCCAACATGCGTTTCACAGAGTGGGCTGGCACAGTCTTGGGTTCCATGATGCACCATGCCACCTGCAAGACTGCCAGTAGCCTGCTGTCTCAGAGGAAAGCCCGAGCCCGGGCTGTGTCAAGAACAGTTCATAGGAACAGCAGTTCTTGGGAGGCAGGGATCAACAAATTTAAAAATGGAATGCTAGTCCAGGACAACTGGCCTTGATAAATATGGTAGTTCCTGAGTTCCGAGTGGTAGTCCCGAGCATTTCAATGGAAATTTTCAACCAACTTGATAGAAATAAATTAAATGGTGTTGCAGGGCTTGTATTGTACTATCATTATGTTTCCTATATTTTTCTGTTAATACAGGGTAGTACAGTCAGGCACAAGTCTGTATTAGAAGGGACTGGAGAAATGTTACATAATTAGAAGAACAAGCGGTCGGTTAAATGAAAAACTGACATCAAGGACTAGGCCATGAAGAAGATGACGGAGCAAGGGAAGCAGGAGTACTAGCATCAGGAGGATCAGCAGCAGAAAAAAGCAGAACCAGCAGATGTAGCAGCAGCAACAGAATGCCCATGAACATACCAACTGCCTGGACAAAAGTAGTTAACTGCTGGGTCAGGATCAAAGTCTTGCAGTATTCAGCCATGTTTGCCAGTTCAGAGGTGCCAAACTCTGTTACTGAATCTCTTGGCAGATCAAACTGCTTAAAATCTAAACAGTTGAACCATTTGAAAGGCACCTCTGAGAAATTTTTAAATCTGTAGTCAATGTACGTTATTGCTGCATCTATTAAAGTCTGCAGTTGTCCATCTGCCACAAAACTGATTTCTGGGCAGTTGCCTCTGAATGGGAAATAAACAGTCTTCTCCTCCCTTCCCCTCTTTGTCACAACATACTCCATACATTTCTGTTCAGGTTTGTAATGGCTGAGGAAAGCTGCCATGTATTTCCTGGCATTGTTTTCAGTTCCGTAAGCTGGAGTAGGCAGGTCTCAAGTTGGGGAACTTCCAGTATTTGTATGTCATCTCACTGAAACTGCAGTGAAAGGTTTTTTAGTATTGGCAGGAAATCTTGCAGTATATGATTAGCTATTACAAACTGCACACCCTGTACTTCTTTTAAGAAGCCTTTTGTTTTTGAACCTTAATCACCAGCAGCCGAAGAAGCATGTTCTAGGTGTTGTACAACAGTAGGTAGATTAACCTGAACTGCATGTACTGAACGTGACCTACTTGCAAGCCATCTCACTTGTTTAACTGCACTGTAGTGCGCCAGATCTGTATCCATCATGTTAGCAATTTCTTGGAGCTCTCTCATTTTGGGGTTGGGGGAGACTATAGTGATACAATTTAAATATTCCCTTGAGAGTACTTCTGAGTTTTGATACAAATTGATTTTTTTTAACACATCAAGAACTGCCAACTCTAGCTTATCGGCAATGCAGTGCACTGCAATTATTTGAGGACATTGTTCCCACAACTTTGCTATGGGCTCCTCCTCTTTCGCCCATCATGATACTGGCCCCATCAAAATTGGCTGAAATAAGCAGTGGCCTTGGATTAACATTTTGTATGTTACCGAGAGGAAGATTTACTGACTCCAATGCAGTCGATACTGCATGAAATACACCTTCTGCATGTGCATGTTCTAGTGTCACAGCTTGGATAAACAATGTACGAAGCTGTTTTGAGTTTGGTTCAACAAATCATAGGAAAACATCTTCCCACTCGGTTATATAGGAATCCGTACTGCCGTCAGCAAGAATTGCCACATACTAAACATTAGTAAGAATCTGCATCTGGATTCTGGATATAACTGCTGATATAGCATTGCAAAAGTCCATGGCTCGCTTATCATTAGTATAATTAGAACCTAGCTTAATGCCATTTTCCCTTGTAATTCACAGAGTCACTCCATGTCCGAGAAAGGGAACAGATTTTTGGCAATGGAGTACACTGTGTTAAACGTCTCATCTTCACCTTTGTGGCCTCTTCCAGCTGTGCAAAGGCTTGGTAATGTGGTGACTCACCTATCTCACAGTGTACTCCTAGTTGGCCACTTTCCAGAATATGTTGGTTCTGGCATAGCACATGTGGATTAGACTTTTCATGTGCATGCAGTGACTCAATCTGAAAACTGTTAGAGCCTGTGGCAAATACATTTGGTTTTGTGGAAAAGGCTGGAGTTGCAATAGTACGATACTTTTCACACACTGTGCAATACACAAGTCCCTTTTTATCATCGTATCTCAACCATTTATACATGGACAACGAATAAGGCTGGAATAGTCTGGCTTTTGTTCTTGGTCATATTTCTTGTTTTTACTTCTCCTCTCTTCCACCTCATCATCAAGCAGTAAACTGCATTTCTCAGGAAGTGACACAGAGGCATTAACGTTTTCAGCTAAGGCATTTCTGTTTACATCAAGTGCCTGGTCAGCAGTTATATCCAGCACCTCAGATGCGGATTCACTTTCACAATTTGTATCTGTGCCAGTGGAAGTACTAAGCAGAAGATGCTGCTGATCGGAGCAATAACAGAGTTTTTTGTTTACTCTTCTGCATAATGTCGCTTTGGATTGGTCGCTTTGTCTGACAGTACTACTAATAAACTTATTTTGTATTATAATCACTGTGTGGTGTGACTTTTTTCACTGATGGGTCACTGCAATGGGAGAGGAAAGACAGATACTTGTAATGCTTTCTAGTTTCTACACAGCTTAAATTAAGCAAGGGAGGCACAGGGAAGAGCAGAAAAGCAAGGCAGTGAGTGGAATGGGATTGGGAAGGGATGAGTTGACTGAGTGTGAAGAATTATCAACAGTGAGTCAGTCACTGACACTCAGACACTGACAGTATGTTGATATAATGTGTTGCAATGCTTGATGCTTACTTTTCTATTTGTATTTTTTTTTTTTATTTGTTTTACAACACTGCAAGTTTTCTCATGCCAGGCCCCACTGCAAGCCCCAGGCCAACCCATCCCTCACTTCACCCTGACAGATGTTTTACTTTGCCCACGCCTGCCCTGGCTTCCAATCCACCCCTCTCTAATTACGTTTTAATTTCCGTAGGCACTACTAGGCAGCTTTTTTCTTGTTGATCACTTACAAAGAAACATAGAAGTTGATGGCAGATAAGGACCTCAAGGCCCATCCAGTCTGACCATTTTTTCTACCTTATGAATGAAGGCCACTTCTGGTTTCACACAGTTGCTACTTTACTATCTTTTCCACAAGGGCACACAAAGCCTGACCCTCCCTTTACTTTTTACTCTCTCGTCCTCTTAATGCTGGTCACAACACAACGGCCACCCTTTCCTGGCTTTTTCCTTACTATTTTATTTCAATTTACTTAGGCAGCTTTTGCCTTTTTTATTTTGCTCAGCTCACTTCTTGTTTCTTTCCACTTTCTTTTACCTTTTTTCTCCCCAGAGAGAGGGGTCAGGATCAAATTAAAACCCCAACTGAATGTCCCTCTGTTCTCTCTTAGTTCTTCTGGCTGGTGGTGATCTGGTTACGTACTAGTATGTTTTATTAACTTAGGCACAAAATGTACTTCGCCTTTTTGTATTTTGCTGCTCACTTGTTCTTTTTCTTTCCTTCTTTTACTTTTGTTCTCAGAGGGGCCGAAAAAAAACAAACCACAACCCTCTCTCTCTCCTCCTTAGTCCTTCAACTCTCTAGTATTGGCAGATGGTCTGTGGAGAGTAGACTGGCTGTAGTCCCAAGTCTTAGGCTAAGTGTTATAGGCACAATGCAGGTGGGTTGCCTTTTTATTTTGCTCATTTCTCTTTTGATACTTTCCTTTTTTTGTACTTCAATCCTCTCCCTCCTTCACCTCTCAGTACTGGTCTGGTCTCATCCGGTAGTTAAATTTTTTCCCTTTAGGCACAATGCACTATAAATGCTATCTGTTTGCCTTTTTTTTTTTGCTTACTTCTGTTTACTTTATTTCCTTATTTTACTTTTACAGAGGAGTCAAATAAATCCTCTTCCCCCCCTTTTCCTCTCAGTACTGGTTAGAGAGAGGGAGACTGGTGGTCTGGTGTTGTCTGGTAGTAAGTTCTTCTGTATTTTGTTTCTCTTAGGCACAATCTCCTAAATCATATAGTTTGCCTTTTTATTTGGCTCAATTTGGTTTACCTTCTATCCTTTTTTTTTTACTTTTACAGAGGGGCCAAAAAAAAAAAAACCAGTCCTCTCCTTCCTTTCCCGCTCCATACTGGTCTGAGATTGACGGCCTGGTCAGGTCTTGTCTGGTACGAAAAATATTCTTACCACAGTAATCTTGTTTCTTCCAGGGGATACGCCAATATTCCTAACTCTTATGCAGTATGCCTTTAAGCCAGATCTTCCCAGAGATGAAACATTATGCTAATGATGGAATCATCGGCTTGTGTCACTTTTTCAAATGCTGCCACCATCAACTGCCTAAATTCTAACCCTCAGATTTCATTGATGCCTGACAAGACAGGGCCCGAGAGGAATTTAATGATCATCTATAACAGTAATAATAAAACACACCCAGAAAACACCTCCAACTGGAGGGAAAAACATTAACAAAATGTCAGAATCACCTGAAGAGGGGGAAAAACCATTGAAACACAGTTCCAATACAAAAGCCAGAGTGTGGCACACATACCCCTGGTATTACAGCATGGAGTGCAGAGGCCCCTGGTTCTAGCAGGTGAGGCAGGGTGGGAGAGTTAGGAATACTGGATTATACAATGGGCACAAAAACAAACCACAAATCCTCCATCCTGATTGGCTGACTGGCACCCCTCTCCCGCTGTAAATCCTAGCATCACCCCACGGGAAGAGGTGCCAGCCGCCAGTCAGCCGCATCAAGATGTCCCCGAAATCACTCAGGCAACCACTAACACAACACTCCAAAAGACGGCGAAAATCCCTGCTTGTTACCTGCCGGCAAAACCCTAAATAAACGTAACACAACTATTTCACTTCTGATACTACAAACATAAGCTGTACCTCAAATGAAATGTCAGGCAAATTCAAACCGTGGCTTTCTCTTTTGTTCGTTGCTATTTCTCTGACACTTTTCTTCTCTGCCACATGCACAGTTTTCAACATTTCCTAGCCCCCCAAAACACACTGCAACCGGCAATGATAACTCAATACTGCACATGCACAGTAGCAGTGCTGCTCCAGTAACCAGGGAGTATTTTTTCCCATCGGAACAATACACACAGTAAAAATAGGTTAAAATGAGGAAAAAACTTTTATTTACTATTTTTCTATGTGCCAAAAAAGGAGGCCATTGTATAATCACAATACATCACTCGAGAATGTTGGTGATGCCAGGATTTACCCACACCCTGGTGTGTTTTGGCTACTTGGCTGCGCCTCATGACCAAACACCCCAGAGCATGGAAAAATCCTGGCATCACCAGCACCCTCTCGTGGTATATTGCTTAAGTATCCCCTGGAAGAAAAGATTACTGTGGTAAGTAATTTTTTCCTCTCACCCCATGAATACTCCAATATTCCTAACTCTTATGCAGACTAAGAAGCAGTACCTTTGGAGGCGGGCACAGAAATTACTTTGGAAACAGGCTCTGCAGGACAGTCGTGCCAAACCTGGCATCATCCCTAGCCTGTGTATCAGACTATAATGCTTGATAAAGGTGTGCACTGTCCTCCAGGTAGCTGCTTTGCAGATGTCCACCAAAGGAACATCCCTGGAAGCTGCTATATTAGCAGCTGTACCCCTTGTGGAATGGGCTCTCAACCCTGCTGGGGCCTCTTTCTCAGCTTTCGAATAGCAAAACTGAATATACTGGACTATCCAGTGAGAAATGGACCTCTTAGATGCTGGATTTCCTTTTCCCATATCCCCATAAGTCAGAAACAGTTGTTTCCTGTCCTGTCAATGGGTCTTTGTGACTGTCATGTAGCAGCTAAGAGCTCTCTTGACATCAAGACTGTGCAGTCTACACTCACCGGAGCTTGAATGCTCAGTAAAGAAAACAGGTAAGGTGATGGACTGGTTGAGATGAAAGTGTGAGACCAACTTTGGAAGAAATTTTCTGTTAGTTTGCAGGGCCACTTTGTCTCTGTGAAATGAAATGTAATCCTGCTCCACACAGAGAGCCCGGAGCTCACTGATCCTTTAGCAGAAGTGACTGCCACTAGGAAAACTGTTTTCCATGTTTGTTTGTTGAATTTTGTTGACCTGGTAAGTCCACTGGGCCTAGAAGTCCCTTTTTCAGAGCGACCGGGGGGTGGGGGGTGGTATACAGATGGTAAGCAATTGAATTTGAACCAGATTAAGCTGTTGGTATTTTTAGTGAATGAAGGAAATTTAGCCAGGACATCGGGGAAATTCCCCTACTCTTCGGCTGCTTTGTGGCCAGTAGAGGCTTACGCGCTTGCAGAACTGCGTGACTTGCTGATGACTTTGTATGGAGCAGGACATGTCTCTAGAGGCTCCTGCTGTTTCTGAAACGGGTTTTTCAGTGATCGATTTGGAAGCTGTCCCTAGGAGTGGGACGCCTGGTTCTGTGGTTTCTGGTGCTATCGTACAGGATGCTAGCAGTGAGCTAGTTCGGGAGAATGTATCAGAAAAAAACATTTCTGTGGACAACCCTGTTATTCTGATGCAGACTCCTTTACAGACCAGGGCTTCTTCTGACTTGGGTTTAGTTGTTTCTCCGGACCAGTTTTCAATGATGGAACTTCTGGGTATGGAGTTTGAGCAAGTTGGGCAGTCGGTAGCGCAACTGACGCCGAAAAATGATATTTCAATTTCACAAGTGGTGCGTAAACAGTTTGGACTTTCTTCGAATTCTACAGACTTTTTGATGGATTGGTCGGCTGACGAAACGCTTGCCAAATCGGGGTGGATTCTATCAACTTCGGGGGCTTGGATACCGGATCCGGACTTGGTGGACAGTGGGCCTACAATCTTTTCATCTAAGCATGCCAACAATCTGAGCTCAGGTATTTCTCCTGGACATGTTTCTTCATGTAAAGCAATTAAAATGGTGCGAGACTTTATGCAGGAGGAGTCTGAGGCCATTCCTTGGCTCCTAGTACTGCCCCTCTTTGGGGGTCTTCTCAAAATTCTACAGATTTAGGCAGTTCTAAACACATTTGCTGGCAGATCTTTTAAGAACAAATTAGAGCAGGCTCCCAGGAGAAATGCATTACGTTTACGGTACAAGGGTGGGCTATCTACTCATCCAGATAGATATTATATTGTTAACCACTTGCTTAGAGGTTCTATGCATTTTTTTCCCTCAGATTTGTATGCTTTAATCCATGTGTCTGGGGAAGACTCCTTTGATATCAGTTTTCGACTTAATGGCAGTTTGGAAAAATTTTGGGAAAAATACTCTGCCCTTAAGAACACTCCTTATGGACCCCTTTTGCTATCCCTTAACTAGACCACAAATTAGGTATGTGACGATTATGTTCCGTAATGAAGGGGTGAATGTCAGTGACATTTATCATTGGCTACAAAAAAGATGTGACATTCTTGGACCTCCAGAGGCTCTGGTAGACTTAGAGGGTATCTGGACTGGAGGTTGGAAATTTAAAGTAAAGTTATTTCAGGTAAATTCTGACATCATTCATTTACCTAATAGTTTTTTTTTTTTTTTAGGTAAGGATAGGGGTGTTTGTTTTTACAGTGGCCAACCCAAGGCTTGCTATAAATGTGGCTCACGTACGCATATTAGCAGCTCCTGTGACATGCTAAACTGTTCTCTATGTGGTGGCTACTGCCATTCGCTAGATTTATGCGAGAACATTTTTCAGTGCAACCTCTGTGATGCGAAGGGCCACGCCTTTCACCAATGCCCTTGGGCTAAACAAAATAGACAGGAAGGTTGGGATCATGATGACCTGGTTTATAAGGCCCAGGAAAAATGTCAGGGTTTCCCTCCTTCTGGTTCATCTGACTCCCGATCTGAGACTACCTCTGCTAATGACCCTCCTCTGGTGGCCCCTCTTGATATTTCTTTGCCTTTAGCTCAGCCTACCCCAACAACTGTACAGGGCCCTACTCCTGCTTCTACTCTGGGCCCTGATATTGATAGAAGTATATCTGTTTTACCGATTTAAAATACCATGCCCCCTCCTTTTGAAACTGGTAAAGGACGTAGGTTCACTAGGTCCTCTCTTAAAACTCCCTCTCTTTGTCCTATCCCTATGGAGAATTTTTTTTCTTCTTTTCAGGACGAACCAGGGGATTCTGACTTGGAGTCAGACACCTCGCACAGGTCTGAGCTGGCCACTGAGGATCAGTAGCGGCTCTAGCCACAAATGGTTACCAGGGCACAGCTGGGGCACAACAGATGGCAGCCAGGGCACTGATATATTGTTACTATGGGGGAAGCTCTGCATCATATGGGGCACCAACTGGGGCACAGCATTTTTTTTTATCGGGCACATAGGCACCTGAAGGGCCCTGGGTGTAGAGTCAGCCACTGCTGAGGATGAAGAGAGCAAATCCACCAAACTGTCCAAAGAAAAGAAAGGGAAAAAAGGAAAAAAAAGAAAGACTAGTTGCTGTTTAAAGGAAGGGCCCTGAATTTGACTATGTAATAGATGGCTACTCTGAAATTGGCATCTTTTAATGTCTGTAGCTTGAAAACCTACAGAAAACAGATTTCTCTGTTTTCCCTTTTTTGGCTCTCTTGATGTTGATGTTTTTTTTGTTCAGGAAACACGCCTCTCCTCTCTTGTTGAGGTGGAACAGGTTAAAAATCGATGGCATTGGGGCCCTTCCTTCTGGACCTTTGGTTTAGAGGCTGCAGATGGAATGGGTATTCTTTTTAAATCTACCCATTTTCATGTTACCAGGTTAACTGATGTTAAGCCAGGGAGGGCCTTAGTGCTTGATTGCTCCTTTGGGGATTTTTCCTTTCGATTTCTTAATCTTTATGCCCCCCCCCAACTCAAATCGGCTAGAATTGAGCTGTTTGAAGAACTTAAGCCCTTTTTATATACCAGGAAAAATGTCATTTGGGGAGGAGACTTTAATTGTTCCTTAGACACTAAATTTAGAGATAACACACCGAAGAAGATATACTGTGATTCTAATGCCTTGGTACAGATTATTTCTGGAGTTAATTTACAAGATGCTTTCCGAAGTCTGCATTCTACGGGCACGGGTGCTACATATCATAGACACACTTACGCCACCCGTATTGATGTTTTTTGTCTCTAAACACTTGATTCCTTATTTTTGTATTTCCCAACCTTCGGAATTTTCCGATCACAATGTTTTATTTTGTTCTTTAAGTTTAACCACTGTTCCTCCTAAAATTTTCTCTTCGCATACTCATTGGCGATTCAATACGTCTCTCTTAGACTCCTCTCCCCTGTTTTCTCGTATTTAAATTTTTTTGCATGTCGAGAATCTATTATGTGCTCCTATGATTCCCTGTTAAATTGGTGGCTGGATACTAAAATGGAGCTTAAACACCTTATGCTTTCTTTTAGTAAACACAGGGCTAATTCTGATTATTTACGTTACCTTCTTTTGAGAAATCAATTATACAAATTAATGTCTTATCCTCCACATAATAAGCAGGAATTTGCTTCACAGATTTTTGAAATCAAGAAGCAAATTAAATGCTATCGGTATGATAGGGCTAAATCTCTAGAGATGGAATTTAGGTTTAGTTCAAAAAAGACACCTGCATCAGATCCATATGCAGCCTGTAAGCAGCGGCTTGATAGCACTCTTATGACTCATCTGGTCACGACACATGGTAACCACAGATTTAGAAATATTAGAGGTGGTACAACAGTTTGTCAGTTCCACGTTTCATCCTATATCGGTCACCTCGTCTTCTTTACTGTCTGGATTTACTGCACCATTGCCCCAGGTTCCTGCACCTATGGTACATTATCTAGTACAACCTATACTACCAAAAGAGGTTGAGAATGCTATATCTCAGTTAAATACGGGCACTTCCCCTGGAATGGATGGGATTCCCAATGATTTTTATAAACGTTTTTTGTCACATATGGTACATTTTCTTACCTTGGTCTTCAATTATATGCTAACTTCCTCTTCTTCTTGTTTTGGTTTTAATACCTCCCTAATATTTTTTTTTTGTATAAATCAGGGAATAAAGCCCCTTTGACTAATTGGAGACTTCTAAGTCTTTTAAATAGTGATTACAAAATTCTGGCAAAAAGTTTTCAAAATAGATTACTGGGGGTGGCTGATGATCTTATTCATCCAGCTCAGACTTGTGCTGTTCGTGACAGACGTATACAACATAATCTATATCTCCTCCGGGATTTATTTGAAGCTACTAAAGACATCCTCTTTCTGGGTTTGTGGTATCCTTGGATCAAGCTAAGGCCTTTGACAAGGTTCATCATGATTATATTTTTCCCCTTTTATTGAAGTATGGTATTCCTAAACCCTTTGTGTATTGGATACACCTCCTTTATGCTGACGCAACTATTATTCCTATGGTTAATGGTCTTTTTGGCACGGATGTTCCTCTGACCATTGGGGTTAGACAAGGCTGCCCCTTGAGTCCTCTTTAAATTCTTTTGTTTTGGATCTTGTAATCCGACAGCTTCTTTGAGACACCAGTATTATAGGTTTAGCTCCCTCCCCTTTTTTGCCACGTGAAAAGATTACCGCTTATGCGGATGATGTCACTTTATTAGTCCGGGATGCTTCCTCTTTAAGGATGGCCCTGCAGATTTATACCCAATTTGGCTCTTTCTCCGGAGCTGTGCTTAACATGGATAAAAGTTTTATTTTTTCTTTACATTCTCTTTCTCCTGCCCCTTTAGATATCTTAGGGATTCTGGTAGTTTCTGCCCCTCATAAGATTTTGGGTATTTGGTTTGGACCAGGTGATATGGCCACTTATAATTGGGAAAAGCAGTTGCATATAGGAGAAAATAAGGTTCATAGATGGAGAGGGTGGAAATTTTGGAAAAAGAAGAGAGTTCAGATTATTAAGCAGTTTCTATTACCTGTTTTTCTATATTTATGTTATGTTTTTCCTCCTCTACTGCATCTTGAAACTAGAATTTTTAGCCTTTTTTTTCAGATGCTTTGGGGCAATAGATTAAATCCTGTTAAAAGGGATGTTACCTATTTACCCATCCATAAAGGTGGATTAGCTATGATTAACCCCATTTTTTTTATCATTCTCTGTTCTTTTTTGGTACATTTAATTACTTATGGACATCTGCTACCCTTTCTTGGCAGTTATGGACGCAATTCCTTTGGTCAAGATACTTTCTTAAATGGACGTCGTTACCCCCTAAACTTTTATCCTCAGATTCCTTACCAACTTATGGTCTATCAACTCTTAAAAAGATGTATCAATGGAAGGTTTCTTTGCCTATGTTGTTGACTCTGCACAGAAAATCTTTTTATGCCTTTATTGTTTATGATGTACAAAAAATTATTTGGATATTTCCTGAATGTGTACCCACTAAAATGGGTTTGGCTATACACAAGTTGATGGATTCGAGGATTTTTCCTCATATTTGGGATGTTGTGTGGATGTCCATTCAAGGAAAATTGGGGGTTTGGGGTAATTTGAAATATAAACCCCATGACTGAGAGATTCTGCCTTAGGCCTACTTGTATTAATAGTGAAGAAACTATGCTGCATTTTTTTGTTACTTGCCCCCACAGTCAATCGTTTTGACAGGAAGCTGCTACACATTGGCATTTATCTTTTTTGAATCACATTTCATATCACACCATTGTTTTAGGGGATTATACGGGGATTTGGAAGTGTTATCATAAAAGTATGTTGAATGTTTTTCTTTCCTTTATACAGTATTTTTTATAGCAAGCTCGTTACCAATTTGTTTTACAGCAACAGTTAGTATTAAATAGTACTATTTTTTCTCAGATTGAAGCTGGTTTGCTATCTGTTAAAGAAAATGATATTTGAAGGTTTACCAAAGCCAAGGTTGATACTTTATGGAAACATTTCTTTTTCTGAAAGATGTTATACTGTGACTGTGTCAGAGGCGAGCGTGCTACCTACTAAGCCACTGATACTGATGTGACATATTTCAAAGGAGCTGAAGACATGGGCTCGGGTGGGGTGCTCATGAGCTTGGCAATACAGACATTTAAGTCCCAAGCAGGCACTAATTCCCTGTTAGGGGGGAGCAGATGGGCCAGACCTTTAAATAACCTTTTAAAGATAGAATTTGATGCCATGGAGGGATTTCTTCCCAGCTGAAGTGTAAGCAAACACTGAAGCTAGATGAACTTTTAAAGTAGTGGGCTGCAGGCCCAATGAATGCAAATGAGTAAGGTAGTCCAGCACAGCCGGAACTCCTGCCTGAGTCAGCACCGTATTCCTGGTGGAACACCAGATAGAACACCTTTTCCATTTGGAGGCACAGATTTTCTTGGTGGATGGTTTCCTGTACCCCTTTACAATATCCAGGACACTGTCAGAGAGGTGCAAACCTGCATACTCTAGGTCCTCAAGAGACATGCTTTGAGTCTGAGTGACTTGAGGTTCGGGTACAGGAGTCCCCCTTGGTTGTAGGTTAGCAGGTTGTGCCTCTGAGGAAGGTGTATTGGTTCAGCCACAGACATGGAGCGCAGCAGAGAGTAACATGGCTGCCTGGCCCAGTCTGGAGCTATTAAGATCATTGTGCCTGACTGAGACTTGAGAATGAGTAGCACACTGTACACCAGAGGGAATGGAAGGAATGCGTACAGGTACCTTCCTGACCAGTCCAGAATCAGGGCATCCAGAGGGACTGTTCCCTGAGTTGGAGGTCTGCAACAATACTGTGGCAGGTGGTGACTTTCGTGGGAGGCAAAGAGCGCTATCTCCGGTGTGCCCCACCTTTTGAAAATCACTTCCACCACCTGTCTGTTTTAGGTCCATTTGTGGTGGGCCTGACTGATCCACCTCAGGGCATCTGCTAGGGTATTGTCTTTGCCTGACAGATGAATGGCCTGAAAAGAAGCTCCTAGGGAGTAGACTAGAGTCCAAATTCGCATAGCTTCTGTGCAGAGAGGATTCTACCTTGTTCCTCCCTGCTTGTTTATGTAATACATAGTATTACATAAGCTAGTTTAGTACATACATAGTATTGTCTGTTCTGACCCACACCACCTTTCCTTGAACTAGTGGTGTGAAGGCTTGGAGTGCCAGAAACACTGCCCTGAGCTCCAGAAGATTTATGTGATGGAGTGACTCTGCACTGGACCAAGTGCCCTGAGTGGTGTGATCTCCTAGGTGGGCACCCCACCCTAGTAGTGAGGCATCTGCTGTGAGAATCACTGATGGAGGCTCCTTTTGAAAAGGAACCTCCTCTCTCAGGCTGGCTTCCTCTTTCCACCACTGAAGGGCCAGGAGTAACATTTTTTGTTACTGGGAACAGCTCTGAGAGAGGATCCCTTTTTTGACACCAACGAGCTCTTAGTGTCTCTCATCTGAAACCTGGAACCCACAACTGTGCCAGTGGCAGCTGCCATGTGGCCCAATAACTGTAGAAACTGTCCTGCAGTTTTCGGTTTGTTCAAGCTGAAAGAGCCTGCCATGTGTAGAATGCGGTTTACCCTGTCCAGAGGTAGGTAAGCCCTGCCCTCCTGGGTATTTAACTCAGCTCCTATGAACTGCAGCAATTGTGCAGGGAGAAGGACTGACTTTTTGAGATTTACCAGGAAACCCAGAGACTCCATAAGTCTTTGGGTGAGATGCAGATGTTCCTCTACCTGCTGTGATGATGTTCCCACCGATAACCAGTCATCCTGATAGGGGAACACTGTGACACCTCGCCTTCGCAGGTGTGCCACAACCACTGCCAGGCACTTTGTGAACACTCTTGAAGCTAAAGTGAGACCGAATGGCAGGGTTGAAAACTGGTAATGATATGATGGGAGTCTGAACCTGAGGTACTTTCTGTGAGACTCCCTTATATGGATGTAGAAATAAGCATCTTTAAGGTCCAGGGATGCCAGCCAGTCTCCTATTTGGAGAGCTGGCAGAATCAGTGATAAGGTTACCATTTTGAACCTTGGCTTTAGTAGGTGCCGGTTCAGCACCCTTAAGTCTAGGATTGGCTGCCACTCCCCATTCTTCTTTGTTGTGAGGAAGTATCTTGAATACAACCCTTTTCCCTTTTTGCTGTGGAGGAACAGGTTCCACTGCTTTTGACAGCAATAGGTTTTGAACCTCCTTTTCCAACAGCTTTCTTTACATATTGGAAGCTGGTTTGAACACTCTTGTTCTTAAAGAGGGAAGGGATTTGAAGCTTAGGGACAATCCCTGACTGACTACTTCCAGGACCCACTTGTCTGTGGTGATCTGGTTCCAAGCCTAGAAAAAGTGAGTCAGTCTGCCCCCTACTGGAAGTGGGAAGGCGGCCTTGGAGGACAAGTCAGGGGTCCTGCTTTGCCTGGGGCTGAGACTGGGAACCACGCCTGGAACCCCTTCTGCCCCTGCCTCTGAAGTACCCTTGCTGAAGGTACTGTTGTACTTTGTGTACTGACATGGCCCGATAAAAAGGCCTGGAATGGAATTGTCTGCCCCTGCCTCCCCTTCCATATGGTCTTGTGGACGGGGAAGCCTTCTCTTTGGCAGAGTTACTTCTATAAGTGGCCTTGTACTTTTTTCATGTAGGCCTCTGTGTGAGTTCTGAAGAGGGAGTTACCCTCAACTGGGAAATCCAAAGCCTTGTTTTGGGTGTCTTGAGTAAGGTTTGTGGCTCTTAATCAGGCAAACCTCCACTGTGCAATTGTATTTGCCATCCACCTAGCAGCAGTGTCAGCTGCCATCTGAAACTGACATTTGGCAGCTTTAAAACCAAATCTGGCAGCTTCAGCAAGGTCTGCTGAAAGGTAAGAAAGGGCCTTGTCTGCCATAGCCATGACAGCCTGCCAGAGGGATTTTGTGGTACTGGGTCACATAGGCCTGCAAATTAGCTTGCCTTATAGCCAAAGCAGCTGATAAATAGCCCTTTTTGGCCAACTTGTCTGTTTTTCTCGAATCCTTCTCTGGAGGGTGAGTAGCAAGATGTACTTTTGCCTTGTCACAGGCTGCAGCTTGTACCACCCCCTTGTGGTCAGGGTGGGAAAATAAAAATTCAGCCCCTTCCCTGTCAAGCTGGTACTTTTTGTCCAACCTATTATCCAAAGGCGGAACAGACTCGGGTGTTTGGAGGAGCTTTATTGCATCCCTTTTAAAAAATTTATTTATTGGGAGCAATAACTTTTGGGTGGGTGTTAACCCCATCATTTCTAAGTAGTCTGCCTCTTCCTCTATCATCTCAATGGCAGAGATACCAGTGCAGCTACCATTTTCCTGACAAAGGAAAAATGAGATGAGTAATCTTCTGACGGCCTGGGATGAGAGCCAAACTAATGTTCAGGAGAGACTTCAGGCTCTATAGGCTTCTTCAAATTACCCATAATCTTCCCTCGACTCATGCAGACAGGATTGGGTAGACTCAGAAGGGGTCTGAACTGTAGACTGCTGTCCAGCAGGCTTCAGATCCTGCAAGGCTTGTAAAACCTTAAATGCCTGTGCAATTTCCAGAGGAGTTGGGCATGGTTACAGACAAAGTCCCCATAGGCTGACCAGCAAGGAGTTCAGTGTGTTGTGTTTTCTTAATTTTTTTCATGGGAACCGGAGAGCTAGCTGGTTCAAGCAGGCCTTTTTGTAACTGTATCAGTGGTAGAAACGGTGGCTTCTGTGGTTTTACCCATAGCCACTGAGGGCATTGACTGGTCAGAGCCAGAGGGACCCTTCGGTGAAGGCAATTTCTTTTTAAGCCTTTCCAAACGTTTTCCATGCTTTTTTTATTTATTTACTTAGATTTTGGTAACCGGGTGAACCCTCTGAGACCAGAGATCCCTTTTTCAGGGGCGACCCGGGGTTAATTACAATGACCACTTACATTAGATGAAAATTATACTAGGATTTGAGTGAAATACAATATTAAGTTACAGAGAGTACATACATAATCATAGGGGTACATTAGACAAAAGCTGGTACAGGTCAGGAAGTAGGCAATATACAAGGAGAACAGGAATTAGTAGGAATCAGCAGGGCTGTAACAGTTGCTTACATCAGCTGAACAGTGTTTTTAGCATTAACCATAGGCGATCCAAGGAGAGAAGGGCATAGGTCTTACAGATTTTACAATCTGTTTTCAAATGATCATAATCAAGGCAAACAACACACAAACTGTGTTTATTTGTCTTGGCAAATATCTCTCCACACTGTGCAATTTTTGAAACCGGGTTCACTTGTCTTTCGCTTAGGTTTTTCAGACATTAAAAAAAAAAAAAAAAAAGTTCGCAACCGCGATTAAATTACAACTTTTTAAAACAAATCTATCGGTTGTGGTTGGTTGAGTAACCAATCGGGGAACTAATCAGAACTAGGAACTGAGAGAGAAGGAACCAGGATTAGCGGTTCAGTAACCGATATTAGCGGTTACAAAAAACATAGTTTAAACAAATAATTTACCACAAATAAAGGAGTTTTAGTGAGAAAAAAACTCTGCTAAGGCTAAAAAAGCCCCGGTTCCCCACCAGTTATACTAAACCAGGAGAAACCGAGAAAATAAACAATTTAACCAAAATAAAGCTAACAGTTTTACTACATACAAAAGATACGGGCAGCAAATGAAAATAAAATACTTACATGTATTTTTTTTTTAAGTTTCACAGCGAGATGACGAGGAGATTATCTCTGAGCATCTAGTCTTGACAGGCGGAGAGAGAAATCTGAGGGTTACAATGTAGGCAGTTGATAGGTGGCAGCATTTGAAAAAGTGTCACGAGCCAATGATTCCATCATTAGCATAACGTTCCATCTCAGGGCAGATCTGGCTTAAAAGCATACTGCATAAGAGTTAGGAATATTGGAGTATTCCTGGGGTGAGAATTCTCCTCCTCCCTCCCCCCTTAGGCTTAAGGCAAGGCACAGTGCACTAAATGCAGTTTGCTTATTTATTTTTATTTTGCTCACTTCTTTTTACTTCCTTTCTTTACTTCTCCCAGACCGGACTGCCTACAAAACCACAACCCTCTGTCATCCTTTTCTCAATAAGTACTACTATGTAGTACTAGTCAGCTAGGTTTCTTTTTTCTTAATCTCTATTTTTTTTTTTTTTTTAAGCTGGCCAAATGTAAAAAACTGCACCTGACAGGTAATTTTCTTTAAGTTCTGGCAGTACTTGTCCGTGGATTACTTGGGACTTAAAAAATGCCTGTCCCTGTATAAAATATGACGTCGAGCTATCGGATTTGTTGAAACCTGCTGGGTGGGCTCCATCTAAGACTTTGAGGGGTTCAGCAGGATTCTCATGGATGCTAGAAAGTGAGAGACAGTGTCCATTACCTGCTCCGTTTCCTGTCTGGTCAGGCTTGAGACTAGCTAGTCATCCCGATATGGCAAGACATGGAGTAGGCGTTGATTCAACATTGTTTTACTAGCCCAGAGCCTAGTGCAACCCGACCAGGACTAGTTCAGCTAGTTTGCCTTGACTAATGCAGGTTTTCCATGGCTGTCAATGAAGTTAAAAAAATTCCCTACTTTAGCAAGCTCTAGTCCACATGGTAATCTCCCTCAGTGTTCGAGATGGCCTGGTCTGATTAAAGATTCTTTAAAGGGAACCTAAAATCAAAATCTGCAATAAAATATGTTGTGCAGAATGTTTTAATCTGTAGGTGTACTCCTAGTAAATCCTTCCCTTTGTTTACTAAAAGGCATTTTTTTAATTCACTTGGTGGTTTTATGGCTCCTGGGATCTCCACTGTAGCATTTTTTTTTTTAATGGCACTTCTTGTTCCTACAGTGCCTTTTGTCCAATATGACAGTGATGCAGATGGAGATCCCAGGGATCCATAAAACCAGCAAGAAAATTTAGAAAAAAATCCTTTCAGTAAATGAAGAAACGGACTTACTAAGAGTACACCTACACAGAAAAACAGAATTTGATGGCAGATAAATACTGCCTGGCCCATCCAGTCTGCCAATTTCCCCCACCTACACTATTACTGCAGATTGTGCCTGATCTATAGCTTTCTCCACCCCCCCTTTCCATTATGATTCCTCTGTACTTATCCCATGCATACTTGAACCCACCACCTTTTTCACCGTCACCACCTCTACTGGAAGATTGTTCCAGGAATCCACCACTCTTTCTGTGAAGAAGTACTTCATCACATCTCTCCTGAATCTATCCACTCCAGCTTCATAGCATGTCTCCTCGCTCTTGGGCACCTTTTCTTCTCAAAAATACTTTCCTCCTGTACCTTATTTACCCCTTGAGGTATTTAAAGGTCTCTATTATATCCCCCCCCCCAATCTCCTCTCTTCCAGTGTGTACATATGGAGGACCTTCAGTCTTTCCTTAAAATGTTTTTGATGCAGACCCTGCACCATTTTAGTTGCTCTCTTCTGGACTGCCCCCACTCTATATCCTTCCAGAGGTGTGGTCTCCAGAACTGCACACCGTACTCTAAGTGGGGTCTTACCAGTGATCTATACAGAGGCAACACCACTTCCCTCCTTCTGCTGGTGAGACCCTTCCCTATGCACCCCAGCATCCCACTAGCCCTCCTGGCTGCTTTGTCAAATCAGAACACTCTGTACAACCTTTCTTGTAAATTTTGACTTTAAGAGCTGCAGTCATCTGGCAGTACAAGAGGGGAATCCCATAAAAGACTCAATGTGAGTTATTATCACTCCACTGTTAGTGTTTTCAGCTAGTGTCCATGCTGTGAGCAAGGGTAGAGTGCGGTGAAGTCACTACCTTCCAGTGTTCCGAACTTGGCCTTAAGTGTCTGACGATTCTTGCCATAAGAAGACCAGTACACCCCATTTCGCTACATTCTGAGTGCCTGAATAAGACATTTCAGGGACAAAATGCTAAAAGGAATAAAGGGTCTGCCCACAGGTTGTGGGTTTTATCCCAACCTCACCACAGCCGCTCCCTCTCTGCTCCCAATCTCCCAACTCTGTACTTTCCCTGGACACCAATGCAACCCAGACTATGAAATGGCCAGACACAAAACCACAGCTGCCATTACCGGCAGGTGTAGGGGTCCCCACCTCTTCCTAATTGACCAAGCAAGTGATTGCCATCCATGCAGTCCAACCCTTATCCTACCCAATGTGTACTTTAAACCTAAGAACAATGCTCTGGAGCTTGCATGGTACAAAAAATTCCCAACAAAATATCTAATTTGAAAGGTTAAAGAGGGCATTCCTGGGGTGCAAAGATTTTCCTGAACAGAAACAGACGTGGTAGAGACTCATGGCTGGGTACTGTTTCCCCTGGGCTGATGAAAGGACAATGTTTTAAACAAATGCTTTTATTGTTGGGGCAGAGCATTCTAAGATCAATACGTTTGTGCCTAGTGTATATAAATAAAAATGTCAACAAGTTTTATACTTCTCAAGCTCCCTAGTTCTGTCTGGCCCCATCCACAAAGAATTCCTAGATCTCCCACTGGCTCACTTGACACTGTATGAAAACATCCAGAAGGGTGTAGGCTGAGTGTGTCTTTCTCTGCCTGACCGTGTTCACTGTCCCGTGGGTGGGGATGACAGCATGGTGAGATGCATATCAACTTGTCTTACTGGTTAGTGCAAAACAAAAAAAAAAGTTTAATACTGAAGCCTGCTTGGAGTCTTAGTTTTCTGAGGTGTGCTGTGAATACTGCAAAGCACCCTGTAAGGACTTGTGATGCTGAGGAAAGCCCAAAGGGTAGGACTCTGAACAGGTAGTGTTGCCCCCTTCCAGACAAAATCAGAGGTACATGAGGTGGTTGGAGTGCCCCAGTATGTGCTGGTGTACATCCTGCATATCAACTGATGCTAGCCAATCCTGCTGTTTCAAGTATGGTGGCAAAAATCCCAGAGAAATAACTGATTTTTTCTTGACCACGTATTTGTTCACATTTCTGAGACTGAGAATGGGGTGCATGTCCCCTGATCTCTTTGGAACCAGAAAGTAGTACGAGTATTTATTTAATTTCTGACTACTGGGTAAGTACACTAGATAATAACATGCCTGTTTTCAGTCACAACCCAGGAGAGTACAGTACTATTGCAGTTCTGGAGGATAATGAGTTCCAGGATGTAAGGCAGCATGGGTTTATGTCAGGAAGGGCCTGTCAGATAAGCCTAATAGACTTCTTTGACTGGGTCATCAGGACAGTGGACAGGAGTCAAGTGGTTCATATCCAGTATCTGAACTTCAGCAAGGCCTTAAACTCTGCACCTCACAGGAGACAGGTCAGGAAGCTAGAAGACCTAGGGATGGGAGCCAAACCTGTTGGGTGAGTCAGAAGCTGGCTATAGGACAGAAACCAAAATACAGCAGGCGTGTGGGGGTGCTAGAATTCTCAGAAGCTAGGCCTGTGACCAGAGAGGTCCCAAAGGGCTCTGTGCCCAGTCCAGTGTTTAACATATTCATAAGTGACATCACGGATAGGATCAGGGGTATGATATACCTGTTCGTGGACACCACAAAGCTCTTTGGGAGGGTGGACATACAGGAGGGGAGAGAGGAACTCAGGGAAGACCTGGCTAGGCTAAAGAAGTGGTCTGGCATTTGTCATCTGGGGTTCAACATTAAAAACTGTAAAGTTGTGCCGGGGAGACGGACCAGGGCCAAATACTGTCTGTGTGGTGTTCAGGTAACCAGGACAGAAGGGATAAGGAGGAAAAGGACCTGGATATAATTATCAAGAGTGACCTGAAACACTGGGCACAATACAGGAAGACTGCATCCAAAGCAAATCAGATCCCGGGCTGCACTGCCACTGGAATCACCAGCAGGAAGGCACAGATCACTCTGTCGCTGTACAGGTCTCTAGTGAGATCGCACCTAGAGTACAGTGTGCAGTACTGGTGCCCATATCTTGAGAAGGATATCAACTTGGTCCACAGAAGTGCGAGCAAGATGATTCAGGGACAGCAAGGCAACACCTACGAGGAGAGGCTCATGGGGCTCAACATATACTCTCCTGAGGACAGAAGGGAGAGGAGGGGAACATGACTGAGATCTTAAAGTACCTTAAAGGGATAAACAGGACACGCACAGAAGGCCTCTCTAGCCTTAGTGGAAATAGCCTAAAGCTGGTGGTGGTGGGGGGGGGGCAAGTTCAGGAGGGAGATGAGGAAGCACTTTTTCACCAGGAGGGGGTGGCTAAGTGGAGTGAGTTGCTGGAGGTGGTGGTATCCCTAAAAATGGTGGATAGCTTCAAGCGAGGTTGGGACAGGGTGAGGGGAAAGTTGCAGGCAGAGGGGAAGGGGAGAGTAGGAGGACGAAAAAATTACTTACCACAGTAATCTTGTTTCTTCCAAGGGAATCTTACTGTATTCTGATATATGCAGTATTGTCCTTCCATTATACTGTCCTGGAGCCAAAATGGTTAAAAATCATGTGCAACGGTTTTTACATATTTTTTATAGAAGCTTAAAATGCTGAAATTCAAGTCCATGTGTCATGATTAGTGTTTCCTGAAAATTTCATGTCATTTGGTTTTGTGGTTTTCTTTAAATCAGCATTTGTTAACTTGCTCTACAGTGGCTGAAAACAGTGAAGTTATTTCTGTCCTCTCAGTCAAACTTAAGAGTGCGATTACATCATTTTGTAGTAGCTTGCTGTTTCAGATTCCCAATCAGAGCAGCACTCTGTAGAGTTTATGGTTTGCTGAGCTCTCCATGTTTCTTACTAACCCAGTCTCTGGTTTGTGTTGAGATCTGCTTAAAATATATCATTCTCTTCCTTTAAAAAGCTGATCATTTCATTTGCAATGCTGAATTGAAGTAGTGGAAATCTTTTTCTGTGAGAATCAGCTTGTCTGTATCACAGCTCATGTTTCTTCCAAGGGGATATTACTGTATTCTGATATATGCAGTATTGTCCTTCCATTATACTGTCCTGGAGCCAAAATGGTTAAAAATCATGTGCAACGGTTTTTACATATTTTTTTTTATAGAAGCTTAAAACGCAGAAATTCAAGTCCATGTGTCATGATTAGTGTTTCCTGAAAATTTCATGTCAGTTGGTTTAGTGGTTTTCTTTAAATCAGCATTTGTTAACTTGCTCTACAGTGGCTGAAAACAGTGAAGTTATTTCTGTCCTCTCAGTCAAACTTAAGAGTGCGATTACATCATTCTGGAGTAGCTTGCTGTTTCAGATTCCCAATCAGTGCAGCACTCTGTAGAATTTATGGTTTGCTGAGCTCTCCAGGTTTCTTACTAACCCAGTCTCTGGTTTGTGTTTAGATCTGCTTAAAATATATCAATCTCTTCCTTTAAAAAGCTGATCATTTCATTTTCAATGCTGAACTGAAGTAGTGGAAATCTTTTTCTGTGAGAATCAGCTTGTCTGTATCACAGCTCTTGTTATTTGTAATCAAACCTCAATTTTTTTTCTAATTACTGTATATAATGCAGGGCTGTTTAATGAATATAAAATAAATCTAAATTTTGTTCATTCACAGAAACAGCTGTTCTTTGATGTAGCCTTCATAAATACAATCGTGAAAGAACATTTTTTTTTCATGTCAGATTGACAAACAAGTGCTTGTCACACTCTGCTACAGTATTTGAAGCACATGTACTATCAGAACTCACAAATGTCAGTTCTTTGGTGGTTTATGTGTGAAAATACATCAAGTATGTGTATAACTAGAAACACTAGATGGCATCCTGATGCAACATGTCTCTGCCCCACAGTTGAGGCAGCGGCAGTCTACTGCCAACAGTCCCCTGCCCTACAAGCCCCCTGCCTTCTGCTCCACATTCAAGGTTGTTGCACCCTGCTGCCCTCTGTGTTCTCCCACACAGTCAGGGATTGTGCACCCTGCTGCTTCCATCCCCTGCCTAAAGAATCAGGACTACTGCACCCTGTCGCTCCTTGCCCAAACAATTGGTGTTGCAACATCTTGCTGCCCTTTCTCCCCTACCCTCACAGTTAGTAATGCTGCACTTGTTGCCCCTGTTCCTGTCTCCACAGTCAAGGCTGCTGTGGTGTGCTAATCCCTAGAGTGCCAGGTTCACTGCCTCCACAGCTGGGGTTGCTGCACAAGCCACCAGAGGTGGGGCATTTTGCTGCACTCATTTCCCACTTCCATTGCACCAAATGGTCAGGGCTGCTGCACCACATGTGCCCCATCACACAGTCAGAGCTGATGTACCCTGATGCCCCATGTGTCCTGCTCCACAACTTAAGCTTCTGCACTAGGCTGTCTTCTATCCCCTGTCACCACAGACAGGGCTACTGCACTCTCCTCCTTTCTACATAGTTGGGATTGCTGTGGCCTGCTAAGTCCTAGAGCACCATGCCTCTGCAGTTAGGGCTGCTGCACCATGCTGCCACTTGCCACAAGATTCAGAGCATCTGCTGCACCCTGTTGCATGCCTCCACAGTTGAGGCAGTTGCACCCTGCTGCCTTCTTGCCACCAGAGTCAGATCCTTTGCTACACCCTGCTGAGACAGGAACAGGGGTAATATGTGCAGTGTCCCTGACTGTGAGGATGAGAGAAAAAGGGTAGCAGGGTGCAGCAACCCCCAAATGTTCAGGAAGGGTGCAGCACAAGAGTAGTAGGCATTTGCTGCACCCTGTCCCCTACCTGTGGAGGCAAGGGCTCTGTGGCAGCTGGGCACAACTGTGGCAGGGGACAAAGGACACCATGGTTCAGAAGCCTTGACTGTGGGGCTGGACACAGGTGGGCATCAGGCTACACAGCCCTAACAATAGCAAAGGGTACACATTGTGCAGCAATCCAGCCCATTTGGGGCAATGGAAGTGTATAGCAGGGTTTAGCATCCCCAACTGTGGATGCAGGCGGCATGAGACTCTAGGTTGTAGCACAGCACAGCAGCCCTGACTGTGGAGATAGGAACAAGGGGCAACAGGGTGCCATGGCCTTGGCTGTTGGGATGGGGACAGAGGTCATCAGGGTGCAGCAGCCCTGAATGTTCGGGCAGGAGATAGGGGTGGCATCAGGATACAGCAGCCCAAACTGTGGGACAGGTGCAGCAGCCATGCCTGTTTGGGACAAGGGATGTAGGCAGCAGGGTGTAGCAAAGAATCTGACTCTGGTGGCAGGGGGACAGCAGGGTGCAACTGCCTCAACTGTGGAGGCATGCAACAGGGTGCAGCAAATGCCTTGAATCTTGTGGCCAGTGGCAGCATGGTGCAGCAGCCCAAACTGCAGAGACAAGGGGCTCTAGAGCACAGCAGGCCATAACAACCCCAACTGTGAAGAAAGGAGCAGGGTGCAGCGGCCCTCTCTCTGGTGACAAAGGACATCATGATGCAAAAGTCTTGACTGTGGTACAGAACACGGGGCATCAGGGTACAGCAGCCCTGACTGTGAGATGGGGTACAGTTGGTGCAGCAGCCCTGACTATTTGGGGCAATGGAAGTGGGTAGCAGGGTGTAGTAAAAGCCCCACCTCTGGTGGCTAGGGCAGCATGATACAGCACCCCAGCTGTGGAGACAGGGAACCTGGCACTCTGGGGCTTAGCACAGCACAGCAGCCCCGTCTATGGAGACAGGAACAGGGGACAACAGGTGCAGCTTCCCTACCTGTGAGGGTGGTGAGAGAGGTAGCAGGGTGCAGCAACCCCAACTGTTTGGGCAGGGGTGGCAGGGTGCAGCAGCCCTGATTCTTTAGACAGGGGATGGAGGCAGCAGGGTGCACAATCCCAGACTGTGGGGGAGAAGACAGTGGGCAGCAGGGTGCAGCAGCCTTGATTGTGGAGCAGAAGGCAGGGGGCTTGTGGGACAGGTGGCAGTAGACTGCAGCTGCCTCAACTGTGGGGCAGACGTGGTGCATCGGGACGCCACATAGTGTTTCTAGTTATACACATACATGATGCATTTTCACACAGAACCCACCAAAGAACTGAAATTTGTGAGTTCAGACAGGTGCCTGTTACACTGTGCTACAGTATTTCAAGCACATGTACTGTTTGTCAATCTGACATGAAAAAAATTTTCTTACAGTAATATATTTATGAAAGTTACATCAAAGACAGACTCTGTGAATAAACAAAATTTAGATTTGTTTTACAGTCAATTAATAGTCCAGTGTTATATAGTTAGAAAAAAATCAGTTTGGTTTAGAAAGAACTAACAGCTGTGACAGACAAGCTGATTTCTCACAGAGAAAGATTTCCACTTCTTCAATTCAGCATTGAAACTGAAATGATCAGCTTTTTTTGAGAAGATAATTATATATTTTAAGTGGATCTATCTAAACACAAATCAGACAGTAGGTTTGTAAGAATTTTTGAGAGCTCATCAAACCATGAACTCTACAAACTACTGCTCTGATTGGGAATCTGAAACAGCAAGCTACTCCAAAATGATGTCATCACGCTCCAAGTTTGACTGAAAGGACAGAAATAACTCCACTGTTTTCAGCCACTGTAGAGCAAGTTAACAAATGCTGATTAAAAGAAAACCACAAAACCAAACAGCATGAAATTTCAGGAAACACTAATCATGACAAAGGGACTTGAATTTCAGCTTTTCAAGCTTTTATAAAAAATATGTAAAAACCGCTGCACATGAACTTTAACTGAATCTATGCTAACGATGGAACGTTAGGCTCGAGCTCGGTTTTCAAACCAGTGTCCCTGGTCAACATTCTGCAACAGTCAGATTCTTATGGAGCAAAAACTAATGACAAGCTATCTGAGCTATATTAAAAGTACAGTTACGCAAGAACTTACCGTAACAGTAGATATTCGAGAGAGGCTCTTGCAGTGGGTAATTACATATAGGACTGACCTGGCAGGTGTCAGGTCCCCACAGAAAAATTTCTAGCTAGCAGTCTCTGGCAGGTGACCGCCCCCACCTCAGTATAAAGGGGCGGTCCCCCACGCCCGCCTTTCAGTTCCTTCCTGCCAAAGGCCAAAAGAGGCAAGATGAGACAGAAGCAGATATTTCTCTTCCTGGAAAAGGAGCTGAAAAGCTAAGAGGGATGGAGGGTGGGAAGACATTACCTACTGCAACAGCCTCTCTCGAAGATCTACTGTTATGGTAAGTTCTTACGTAACTATACTATCTTACTTTGAGAGGGCTCTTGCAGTAGGTAATTACATATAGGACTGAATCCCAAGAAGTCTGGAAAAAGGAAAAGCACTCTGAAGGAGGAAAACTAACCCACCAATGTAACCTCCAGCTGCATGGGTCTTAAGAAAGAAGATATGATGGAGACATACAAGTATCTTACAGGGAGGAACAGGGTTCAGGAATACACTATTTTTAAGCGAAAAAGATGTTCCAGGACTAGAGGGCACGGGATGAAGTTGGAGGGAGGACGATTCAGAGGAAACATGAGGAAGAATTTCTTCACAGAACGGGTGGTGGACAAGTGAAACACCCTGCCAGAGGAAGTGGTGGGGGCTGAAACAATCACGGGATTTAAGAATGCATGGGATAGACATAAAGGAATTCTGGAGGTCAGGGGTAAGGGGCAACAGACTTCTAGGAAAACATAAACTGAACTTACGAGCTCAAATGGGCAGACTGGGTGGGCCATAGGCCCTTATCTGCAGACACTGTCTATGTATCTAAGACTTTGCAATACACTCAACGGCGAGAGGCAATATCCAAACTGTAGTGTTTCATAAAGGTTTGGACAGAAGTCCAAGTCGCAGCTGCAGAGATGTCTGCTGCTGACACATTCTTGAAAAAAGCCAGAGAGGCAGCTACTCTTCTGGTGGAGTGGCCTCTGACTTGAGGGTCTTGTGGTACTTGTCGTAACAGAAGGTAATACAATGAGCCAACCATTTCAATAGGCATTGCTTGGAAACTGCATTGCCTTCCCTTTTGTGAGCAAAAGAGACAAAAAGCTGATCTGATTTCCTGAGATCCTTAGTCCTAGTGGTGTAGTATCTCAGTATTCTATGAACATCCAAAGTATGCAAGAGGTACTCCCTTTGATTGGAGTGTTGCGTAAAGAAAGCAGGTAGCTCAATGGATTGATTCAGTGTAGATTCCGCTACCACCTTAGGGAGAAAGTTAGGGTTGGTGCGCAGAGCAACACGTTCCTTGTGAAAAATCAAATAAGGGATTTTGTAAATCAAGGTCTGAAGCTCGGAAATTCGTCGAACTGAAGTAATGGCCACTAGGAAGAGTCTTCCAAGAGAGGAACTTCAAGTCTGCTGAAGCTGCTGGTTCAAAAGGAGGCAGAGTAAGCTTCTCGAGAATAACATTCAGATCCCAAGGAGGAGCAGGAATGCAGATGGGGGGGGTCTCAAATGAAGAACCCCTCTGAGGAAAGTCTTAGAGACTTCCAACTGAGCGAAAGTCCTGTCTCCGAAAGAGACATGGTAGGCCGAAATAGCTCTCATGTGGACTTTCAGAGAGGAATGACTGAGACCCAGGTCAAAGAGATGACACACGTAGTCCAGGACTTTCTCAACTGGGCAAGAGAAAGGTTCAAAGTCCTTTGATGAGGCCCAAATCAAAAATCGTTTCCACTTCATGGTATAAGTGGACCTAGTGGAAGGCTTTCTAGCCTCCACCAGACTGCTACGAGCGGAGAAACCCCAAACCGGGCTTGAGCTACGTCTGCAGGAGCCACGCATGCAACTGAAGGGATTTGAGACCTGGATGAACAAGGTTCCTCTGATCCTGGGTCAGCAAGTGCTGTGACAGAGGAAGAGGAATTGGAGATTCCTCTGAAAATTGTTGCAGAATAGAGAGAACTAAACTTGCCCGGGCCAGAAGAAAAAATTACTCACCTTAGTAATTGCTTTTCTTCTCATGGAGTCTTGCTGTATTAGGACTTAATGCAGTTAGCCACTGCACTCGAACTGCCCCGGAGAGGATAGGGTTAACTCCAGAGCAGTCTGGAGTTCCACAGCGCGAGGGCGCTGTTCAAAGCTCTATCTGGCTAGTTTCAAATGAAACTGCCAGGTTCTTTACGAAGCTAAACTAATATAGCAAGTCTGTGTGGAAAAGCTCTACACTAGCCATTGGCTACCTACCAGTAGTAGGACAACAAAACACAACAACAATCATAGAATAATAACAAAATCACCTGTTATTGTTAGAATCACCCATGACAAGCACTAATAGGCCCCCTCTCCCCAAAAGACTCAAGTCCAGAGAGGGAGCCACCTATCACTTAACAAAAAACAGAATCACCTAGTTCCTAACCCAAATGAACAAAAAGGGGAACTAGAGAGAAATGAAATGGCATGACAGTGCTTGCACCAATTTGACAACCCCATACTCAAGTAGGAGTTCTGAGCGGGGTAGAGGGAGGTTGTCCTAATACATCAAGACTCTGTGAGAAGAAAAGCAATTACTAAGGTGAGTAATTTTTTCTTCAAACACCATGAAGTCTTGCTGCTATTAGACTTAATGCAGATTATACAGCAGTACCTCCATGGAGGAGGGTCAGAACCTACTTGGGAATAGCTCTGAAGCATAGCTGTGCCAAACCGAGCATCTCTCCTGGACTGGACATCCAGGAATAATGCTTGGTAAAGGTGTGGACTGATTTCCAGGTAGCAGCTTGGCAAATTTTAAAATGGAATATCTCTAGCAGCCGCTAGAGATGCAGCTATAACCTAGGTGGAATGAGCCCTCAGTCCTGAGGGAGGTTCTCTACCTAGTTTTTGGTAACAGAACTGGATACAAGAGACAATCCACCTCGCAATTGTCCTCTTAGTGGCAGGTCTCCCTTGCCAACTTCTCCATAGGTAAGGAAGAGTTGGAGGGATTCAACCTGTGACCCTGGGTGCGCTCCAAATAGCAGCTTAGGGCTCTTTGATCTCCAGACTGTGCAATCTCCTCTCCCTGAGGAGGAATGCTCAGTGAAAAATACTGGAAGAGATGGATTGGTTGAGATGAAAATCTGAAACCACTTTAGGTAAAACTTTCTGTTAGTCCTAAAGGACCTTATCTCTGTGAAAAGAAATAAAATCTTCTTCTACTGACAAGGCCTGTAATTCACTTTATACGCCTAGCAGAAGTGATAGCCACTAGAAAAACAGTCTTCCAAGTCAAAACTTGAGGTCTGCCGAGGACAGAGGCTCAAGGGGGTTGCATTAGCTGAGCAATGCAAACATTCAGGTCCCATGCAGAGCTGGTTCCCGAAAGGGAGGGTTAGTGAAGTAACCCCTCAAAAACTTGGAAAATACAGGGTGAGAAGAAAGGAAGCAGGCTTCCCGCTGACACAAAAGCAGAGACAGCTGCCAGATGAACCTTTAAGGTAGCTGGCCTAAGGCCTAAGGAATTTAAATGGACCAAATAGTCCAGTAAATGGGCAGATTAGCAGATTCTGGGACAATCTGCTTCTCAGACACCAAATGGAAAACCTCTTCCACTTAGAATTGTAGTGGCTCTAGTGGAAGGTTTCCTGAAGCCTTTAAAATATCCAGGACACCTTGAGAAAGGTGTAAATCAGCAAGTCTAGCTCCCTCAAGAACCAGGCCTTGAGGTGGAGGGAATTGAGGTTCGATACCACACTCCCTGTGCACAGGTCAACAGGTCGTGGGTCCTGGGCAAGCTCAGGGAGGATGGAATGTCAGGGACAGGAGGAGAGGTACCAGGGCTGTCTGGCTCCAGTCTGGAGCAATCAGAATCACTCTGCAGGGCTGAGTTCTGATTTTACTAGTACCCTGAAGAGGAGAGGAATGGGGAAAGCATTCAAGAACTCCCTTCCAATCCAACTGAAAGGCGCCCAGTGGGACTGATCCCAGAACTGGAGGCCTGCAACAAAACAGGGAAGTTGGTGGTTGTCTGGGGCTGCGAAAAGATCTATCTGAGGTGCCCCATCTGGCAAGACTGACCCCAGCACCAGAGAATTCAGAGCCCATTCGTGATGGCCCTGAGAAATTCTGCTGAGGGCATCCGCGAGACATTGTCCTTCCCTGGAAGGTGAACTGCTATCAGGGAGGTGCTCAGGAGTAAGCCAGAGACCACAACTTCATTGCTTCGGGCACAAGGCTGATGACCGAGTGCCCCTTGCTTGTTGATGTACCACATTGTTGTGGTGTTGTCTGTCCTGACTTGACTACCTTGTTCTGGACAGATAGTCGAAAACCTGGAGAGCTAAGAGAACAGCTCTGAGTTCCAAAAGGTTGATGGGAGCAGAGATTCCTGAGGGACCACACTCCTGAGTGGAAAGGTCGCCCAATGTGCCCCCACCCTAACAGGGAGGCATCCGTGGTGAGGGTGAGGGAATGAAGAACGGTAAGAAGGGGCCCTGAGTTAAATTGCTTCGATCCTGCCACCACTGAAGGGCTAGGATCAGGGTTTTGGTCACTGGGATTAACTTGGATAGGGGTCCTTCCTTTGAGACCAGTAGGACCTCAAGTGGAACTGGATGTCTCTCATCTGAAATCTTGCTCCCTGCACGACAGCTGTGGAAGCAGCCATGTGTCCTAGGAGTTGCAAAAGTGCCTTGCTGGTCGAGAGACCCGGAGGGTAAGGAGGATGCCAGGGCAATGAGTCTGTCCACTCTTTCAGAGGAAGAAATGCCCTGGCTGACTTTGTGTTAATTCTGCACCTATGAAAGTTAGTACCTGAACTGGTTCCAGAACTGACTTTGGAAAATTCAACAGGAATCCCAGAGAAGTGAGAAGTTGCTGGGAGACTTGCAAGTGGGATTTTACCTGATCTGGAGACTGGCCCACTATGAGCCAGTCGTCCAGGTAGGGAAACACAGCAACCCCTTGCCTTCTTAAATGAGCCACTACTACAGCTAAACATTTTGTGAAAACCCTTGGAGCAGAGGTAAGGCCGAAGGGCATTGCTCTGAACTGGTAGTGGCCAGAGGGTAGTTCGAACCTGAGGTACTTTCGTGAGAAGGCCTGATCAAAATATGAAAATAAGCGTCCTTGAGGTCCAGGAAGCTAGCCAGTCCCTGGCCTTAGGGAAGGCAGAATCATTGCCAGAGTTAACATTTTGAACTTTGGTTTCAAAAGATGCTTGTTCAGGAACCTAAATCTAAGATGGGCCGCCACTCTCCTGTCTTTTTAAGGAAATACTGAGTACAGACCCTGCCCTGATGGCAAGGAGGAACTCTTTCCACTGCCTTGCAGCCCAGTAGAGAAGAAACCTCTGCTTCCAAAGCAAGGGCTTCTGAAGGATTTGCAGGTGGAAAATGTCTGGCTCTCATCTTTGGGAACTGTTTGAAACTGAGAACCAGACCTTGGCTTACCACCTCCAGAACCCATTTGTCCGGGTTAGGGACAACCAGTTCTGGCTGAAATAAGCCAACCTGCCCCCACCGGCACAGGAGAATCGGCCCTGGGCACCCCATCAGGGTGCCTTCTTGGCAGCAGCTTAGGCTGAGGAGAGGAGATGGTCTGCCTGTGCCCCCTACCCCTGCCTCTGAAAACCCTCTGTGCAAAGGCTGAAGAGGCCTGAACTTGATAAAAGGGCCTGTGGTAGGCCCTGCCCCTACCCCTGGGGCATGCCTTGTGGAGTGGCATGCCCTCCTTAGCTTGGGCACTTTTGTAGGTAGTTCTGTATTCATCCATTTTCTTCATGTATTTTCTGTTTGATCCCCAAACAGAGAGTTTCCTACTACAGGAAAATCTATAGCCTTTGCCTGAGTATCTTTAGACAGATTATGCATCTAAGCCAGCCAACCTACGGAGAGCTACAGAAGTGGCCATGACCCTAGAGGAAACATCATTAACATCAACGGCAGTATGAAATTGAACTTTAGAGGCTTCAATGCCATCAGCAGCCACTTGTTCCAACTCACTAGCCAGCTGGCCCTGGGCCTGCTTGGCTAACTGCAATATAGTGTCCCATCTAGATTTCTGATATCTCAGCCACATAAGCCATATAATTAGCCTGCCTGAGTCCCAATGAAGCTGCCATATCTTTTTCGCCATGGCATCAATCTTCCTGAATCCTTATCAGGAGGATGGATGCCAGGGAATATTAGCCTTGTCACAGGCTGCAGCTTGAACAACACCACATGACTACACTGCTCAGTGAGGAAGTCTGTATCAGGGCCTGATAAAGTATACCTTCTGTCCATTTTCTTATCTACAGGAGGAACGGAATGAGGATTTTTTAAAAACTTTGTTGTTTGCTTCCTAAATGACTTATGCAAAGGAATAGACAACCTTCTAGACTCTGGAATATCCATCATTTCTACATAATCAGGCTCCTCTTTCTCATCCACAGCCTCCTCTAAAGGGAGCTGGAGGGTTTCTCCACCTTTTATAAAACATAAATGAGAAGGGACCTCAGACAGCAAAGGGGAGATTCTAAGGGTCTATCTGGAGAAATGCCGGTTCAATGGGCACGCCCAGACCTTCCCAGTCACAAATACACTGATCAAATTCCCTCCTCCTGTGGTTCATAAAACTCTCAACATCATAATCCTGAACCACTGGAGCTGAACGAGCCACCCTTTTCCCAATTGTAGGGAGCTCGACAAGTCCCCGAGACAAAGACTGAACAATCTGAATGGCTTTTGTTATTTCTGCAGCAGTTGGAGAGACAATTTTGACTCCAGACCTGCTGATTTCTTTGTCTTTTGCTGGAGCTGGTTTCTGAACCAGCTTTTCTTTTCCCGAGGAAGTCTCGCCTGGTCAGAGGGCACTCCTCTGGTCCAGTGGGTACTGGACCGGGCTGGCCATCCGGGTCAGCGGACTTTTGCCTCTGCCCCTGAGCCGCCCAATCTCTTTTCCAGGGTGGCTGCAGGGAAATTTTTACACACCTGGCAGTCTGACAGGAGGTGGTCAGCCCCCAGACAATAGACACAAGTGGTGTGTGGGTCAGCCTTGGCAAAGGCTTCCCCACAGACATCACAGTGTTGAAACCCAGTGGGCCCGGTTTTTCTTTTGGGTTTCTCAGACATAATGCCAGCCTAACCAACAAACTTGCCCCTTTAAACGGCCGTGCTAGAAGAAGACACCTTATCGTTCCCTAACGTGTCACGGGTATTGGAAAAACCCCAAATAAAATTAAGGTTTTTAGAACCGATAAGAACTGGTACCACACTTCTAAAGCCCAAAATCGTAGAAATAAGTTAACCGATCGGTTCAGACTGAACCGATAATGTATTTCACACAGACTTTAATTTTTAGTACTTACTGTTACCAGATAGAGCTTTTGCCGAAAACGCAGTAATTTTAAACACTTGTTGGTTCAAATGAACGAGTAAACTCGCTTGAACCGCGTAAATGAACCGAGCTGAAGGAGCTGATCTCCGGAGTGACTGTTCAGTGAAAGCGGAGTAAAGAATCTGGCAGTTTCATTTGAAACTAGCCAGATAGAGCTTTGAACAGCGCCCTCGCGCTGTGGAACTCCAGACTGCTCTGGAGTTAACCCTATCCTCTCCGGGGCAGTTCGAGTGCAGTGGCTAACTGCATTAAGTCCTAATAGCAGCAAGACTTCATGGTGTTTGAATGCAGCAATGAGGATCATCCGGGCTCCTTCTGAACTAAGCTTGTGCAAGACCATCGGAATTAAGGGAATCAGCGGGAAGGCATAGACGAATCTGTCCCTCCAGTCGAGAGACAGAGTGTCCCGCCAAAAAATGCCTCACCCTGGAGCGAACGAGCAGAAGGCAGGAAGTTTTGCATTTTGAGGAGATGGGAACAGGTCTACCTGAGGGGTTCCCCAGTGCAGGAAGATGTCGTCTACTACCTCTTGATCCAGTTCGTGGGTTCTGGCTGAAGAACGACTGAGGTGGTCTGTCAGAGTGTTTTCTACTCCTGGAACATGAACTGCCGTCAGGTGAAGGTTGTGTAGAACAGCTCAATTCCAGACTCTCATTGCTTCCCTGCACAGAGGTTAGGAACGATTCCCTCCCTGTTTGTTGATATACCAGACTACACACATGTTGTCCATCTGGATGGTTAGATGACCAGGAAGAACAGAGGAGTGCAGCGTCTGGAGAATACACAGAACAGCTCTGAGTTCGAGCACATTTATGTGTAAAGTCTGCTCGAGTCTGGACCAGGTGCCCAGAGTCCTGTGAGTCCATAGATGGGCTCCCCAGCCCTCTCCTGAGGCATCTGTTGTCAATGTTTGGGGGGGGGGGGGACTTCGATATTGAAGGGAACTCCCTGGCAAAGGTTCTCTTGCACCATCCACCATTGCAGGTTCCGGAACATGGGATCGGAGACGAGAACCTCTTGGTCTAGGTCGTCCAGTGTTTGGTCCCACTGCGACCCAAGCATCCATTGAGAGATCCTCATATGGAGCCAAGCGTAAGGGACGGTCAGGACAGCAGCCGCCATGAGCCCGAGGAGGTGAAGGACTGATCTTGTACTGATCCTCCTGTGACTGGACAACAGACTTGCTTGAGTCTGGAGGGTGTCCACCCTGTCCGGAGGCAGAAAGGCCTTGCCGATGGTCGTGTCCAGGATTACCCAATGAACTGGAGTCTTTGGCAAGGGACCAGATGGGACTTGGCCTGGTTGATGGTGATACCCAAACTGGTGAAAACCTGCAGGGTAAATGAAAGAGAGCGTAGAAGTTCCTCCCTGGAAGGGGTCGCTAGGAGCCAGTCGTACAGGTACGGAATACCTGCACTCCCTGGGTATGCAGCTGGCCCACTACCACAGACAGGCATTTGGTATACACTCGGGGAGCCGAGGAAAGACCAAATGGGAGGGCCTTGAATTGGTAGTGATCCCCCTGAAAAGAAAACTGAAGGAATTTGCGGTGGGAAGTGCGAATGGGGATGCGCAGGTAGGCATCCTGCATATCCAAAGCGCACAGCCACTGTCCCTGCCAAAGACGCTTGTACTCCACGAACATGTTCAGGAAGCGGAGGTCTAAAATAGGCCTCACGTCTCCCGTCTTCTTTGGAACTAGGAAGAAATGAGAATAGTAACCTGTCCCCCAAAGATGGGTGGGGACTGGTTCTATCTCCGCTTTCGCGAGAAGGGAGGAAATTTCTTCCAGGACCAGAGGAAGATGTTCCTGGGAGTAAGACGACTTGGGGGGTGGTCTTTGGGGCGGTTTCTGAAGAAACTCGATTGAGTGTCCAGCTGCTATCAGTTGGAGCACCCAAGCATCTGATGTAATCCTCTCCCAACCCGGTAGATGGAAGGAGAACCTCCCTCTTACTGGTTCCTCTGGAGCGTCCAGAGGCTGTGGGAGAGGGGAGGAGTCAGGAGGTGTGGGGCAACGAGCGGCTGAGGCTCCCATAGCTTTTTTGGGTGGGGGAGTCTTGGTTGCTGGATGGGCATGACTTTCGTTGGCCCGCTTGCCCTGAGGTTTCGCTTTAGGGTGGGAACCTCTGCAAAAAGGGCGATGCTGCCCCTAAGGGGGGGCCTGTACAGAGACTCCATGGACTTGAGTGCAGTACCCTTCTCTTGCAGGTCAGTGATGATGTCCTTGACATAGCCGCTGAACAGCACTGAACACCTGAAGGGCACATCCTGAATTGCGGATTGCACTTCAGGGACCAATCCTGACACCCGGAGCCAGGCTTGACGCCGAAGACCTACAGCGAAAGCCGAGCTCAGACCAGTTGTGTCCACTGCATCGTAGGTGGCACAAAGCATGTGCCGACTGGCCGAATGAGCAGATCGGACAAGATCAGCCACTTCCTGTTTGGTCTGGGACTCAGGAAGGGAGCCCAATTTTGATTCCACCTGACTCAGGATTGTCTTCTGGTAGTCCTCCATATGTGCAACATAGTTCAGGGCCCTGTTCCCCAGGGTAGAAGAAGAGTACACCTTCTTCCCATACTGGTCCAGAAGACAGGACTCCTTGTCAGGTGGAGACAAGCTGAGATGTTTTGGGTTGGCAGAACGGCCGTGAGCGGCGCTAATCACGACCGAATCTGCCTTGGGGTGTACATTCAAAGAATCTAAACCCTCAGGAGCCTGATATAGCCGGTCCACCTTCTTCGGAAGGGGGCTAACATGGATGGTTGCTTCCAAATAGTGGAAACAAGGTCCGCGTGAGGCTCAGTCTAGGGTGGAATCAATGTTGGAGCGGTCTCGGGCAGATCCAAGTGGGCAGCGAGCTTCTTACGCTGTGGATCTGGCTCCAGAGATTGCCACTGATGAACTTCCTAGATCCTTCTCAGTAACTCCAAAAGGAAGGATCCTCCGGAGGAGACTTCGGAGGAGTCCTCGGCATGGGACGATCTGGAGTATGTGGTTCGTCATCCGGATCAGAGCATCCCCCTGAGTCTGAGGTCTCCAATAAAGAGGAGGAAGACTCCTCCTGACGTGGGGGAGGAACGGACCTTCGAAACCTCTTTTGGTTATAAGTGTGTCTCCCACCCTGTCGCCCGAGGGTTCACCCTGGTGTCAGGTAGGGGAAGGGAGTCTCCGTCCCGGGGATCCTGTGCAGGGTCTGGCGCCTGCAGACGGCTCTCCACCTCCCTGGTGAGCTGAGCCTTGGCCTCAGCCCACCAGACAGCCAGAATCTCCTTCAAATCCACCTGTGGCTGTGGTGGTGGTGGAGGAGGGGGATGCGGATATCGAGGGTATCCGTAAGGCGAGTATCCATAACCAGACGGCAGAAAGCGTGGCCAGGTATTGAGGCGTCGGGTACTGTGATGTCGGGATACCGCGTGTCGGGTTAGGGGCGCGGCACCGGATTGAGAAGTATCGATACCCATGTGCCAGGGGCTCTGATGGAGCAGAAGGCCCTGGGAGAGGCCCAGCAGGCGGGCCAGGTATAGGTGGCCCTGCGGATGTTGGGCCCAGCGTTGGAGCAGCGCCCGGCAAGGGAATGTCGTCTGGCATCTGGTAGGCCGGTGTCCGAGGGTCCGGCGTCAGGCCCTGTAGGAGGGAAGTCCTGACGTCAGTGTGCCCAACTCCTCTATGTCGACCGGGGATGGAGTATTAAAATCCCCGGGGTCCAGCAGAGAAGACGCGAGAGCCTCGGCAGGCAACGGCAAGCTCTGCAGTAAGCCTGGGACGTTGGACTGGTCCAAGGGGTCCGACGTAGGCTCATTCACTGGGCGTTCATCAGAGTGGCCGATGTCAGGCTTACCAGGAGGATCTGGGCGGGCGTCGGAGAAGCTGACGTCCGACTTATTGGACCCCTGGCCTGATGAGGGTCGCGATGGAGAAGTGACCTTGGCGGGCGTACAAGGGACCGTGTGCCCCTCCCCCCCGAAGGAGTTTCATAGAAACATAGACTTTGACGGCAGATAAGGACCACTAGGCCCATCTAGTCTGCCCATTTCCCTACCTACAGGATAGGCCGCAGATCCTAGTTAACCAACAGCCTATTTCTTCCTAACCTTCCACAAGAATTGCCTTATGTCTGTCCCATGCATTCTTGAATTCTCCCACAGTTTTAGACCCCACAACCTCCTCAGGAAGGCTGTTCCATGCAGCCACTACCTCTCTGTGAAATAATACTCTCACATTGCCCCTGAACCGCCTCCTATCTTTAAATTGTGTCCCTTGTTCTTTCAAGTCTCTTTTTCTGAAAGATGCTACCCTCTTGGACTGTGTTGATTCCATTGAGGTACTTAAAAGTTTCTATCATGTCCCCTCTCCTTCTTTCCTCAAGGGTATACATATTAAGCTCCTTTAGTCTCTCCTCATATGGCTTCTCTTGCAGACCCTGCACCATTTTAGTTGCTCTCCTGACTGCCTCTATCCTGTCTATGTCCTTGCAGAGATGGGGTCTCCAGAACTGGACACAGTACTCCAGATGGGGTCTCACCAACTGTCTGTACAGAGGGATAACAACTTCCTGCTTTCTGCTGACGATGCCGCTCCCTATACATCCCAGTATACCCCCAGCCCTCCCTACTGCCTTCTCACATTGCTTGCTAACCTTAAGGTCATCTGATATGATTACCCCCAGGTCCCTTTCCTTTTTTGTTGTTGTTACTACCTCCCCACCCACTGTGTATTCTTCCCCTGGGTTCTTGTTTCCCAGGTGCATTATTTTGCACTTCTTTGCACTGAATCCTAGCTGCCATACTTTTGACCATTCCTCCAACCTTGCCAAGTCCCTTTTCATCCTTTCCTTGGTGTCTTATCGGCCCTGTCCGGGTGGATGTTTGTACCACCGGTGTCCGGCTTAGCGAACCCCCTTGACTCAGAGGGCCATGTGGTAGCGGCCTTCCTGGGAACGGAAGCCTCCTTTGCCCCGAGACACCCGAGGGGCTCAAGCGCGAGCCCGACAGGAGGGGCGACGCCATGTTGGACACCACCAAGACGGCCGTCGAGAAATGGTCTCCCGGAGGGAACATTATTTTGAGAACAGCGACTCCGGCTGAAGTCGTGGAAGCCGTGAAGGTGGAGTCCCGGTGCTTTTTTTTCTTATGGCCTTCGGGGGAAGTGGAAGCCTGCCTTAGCTTCTTCAGCTCCTTCTCCATGGAAGCCATCTTTTTCTTCAGAACGTGGGCCTCTAGGGACTGCTGCCTCTGTTTTCGTGTGGCTGAGCTGAACTACTTGCAGTGCTGGTACTTCTCCACGGGGTGGACTGGGCCTAAGCAGAAGAGGCACAGGAAGGGTCCATCCTCATATGCAGACTACCCAAGCAGTGCCTTTAGGAGGCAGGCAAAGAACCTATTTAGGAAACAGGATCTGCAGTACTGCAGTGCCAAATCTGGGCACCACTTCTGGCCTGAATATCCAGGCTGTAGTGTTTGGTGAAGGTGTGAACAGTTTTCCACGTACAGTGCCTTCAGAAAGTATTCACCCCCTTGGATTTTGTCACATTTTGTGATGTTGCAAACTCAAATTAAAATACATTTATATGGGATTTTTTTGTCACGTATCTACACAAATTACTCTATAATGTCAAAGTGGAATGAAACATCTGGATTTTTTTGTACATATAATTTAAAATAAAAACCTGAAATGTCTTGATTTGATAAGTATTCACCCCCCTTTGCTATGACACTCCAAATTGAGCTCAGATGCATCCAATTTCCTTGTGCGATCACTCTAAAACTTGAATGGAGTCCACCTGTGGTCAGTTCATATGGTTGACATCATTTCAGAGGAAATACACCTGTCTATATAAGGTCCCACTGTTGACAGTGCATGTCAGAGCAGAAACTCTACCATGATGACCAAGGAGCTGTCCGTAGAACTCCATAATAGAATTGTCAGGAGGCACAGATCTGGGGAGGGGTATAAAAACATTTCTAGGGTGTTGAAAGTTCCCAGAAGCACAGTCAAGTCCATCATTAGGAAATGGAAAGATTACGGAACCACCCAGACTCTTCCTAGAGCAGGCTGTCCTCCCAAACTGAGCAACCAGGCAAGAAGGACCTTGGGCAGGGAAGTGACCAAGAACCCAATGACCACCCTGACAGAACTACAGAGTTCCATGGCTGAGATGGGAGAACCTGTCCAGAAGACAACAATCTCTGCAGCACTTCACAGATGTAGCCTCTATGAGAGAGTGGCTAGACGGAAGCCACTCCTGAGAAAAGGTCACATAATAGCATGCCTGGAGTTTGCAAGAAGGCACGTGGCAGACTCTGAGGCCATGTGGCGAAAGATTCTCTGGTCTGATGAAACAAAAATTGAACTCTTTGGTCTGAATGCAAAGCGCTATGCCTGGCGCAAACTGAACACAGCTCATCACCTGTGTAACACCATCCCTACCATGGAGCATGGTAGTGGCAGCATCATGTTATGGGGATGCTTTTCAGTGGCAGGGACTGGGGCACTTGTCAGGATAGAGGGAACAATGAATGGAGCCAAATACAGGCACATCCTTGAGTTCTGCAGCAACAGACCTTGGACTGGGGTGAAGATTTACGTTCCAACAGGACAATGACCCCAAGCATACAGCCAAAGCAAACCCTGGAGTGGCTTCAGAACAAGAAGGTGAATGTCCTTGAGTGGCCCAGCCAAAGCACATACTTGAATCCCATTGAGAATCTGTGGAAAGACTTAAAGATTGCGGTTCACCGACGCTCCCCATCCAACTTGACAGAGCTTGAGCAAATCTGCAAGGAAGAATGGGCGAAAATCCCCAAATCCAGATGTACAAAGTTGATACAGACATACCCAAGAAGAATCAAAGCTGTAATTGCTGCCAAAGGCACTTCTACACAGTATTGACTCAGGGGGGTGAATACCTAAGTAAACAAGATATTTCAGTTTTTAATGTTTCATAAATTTTTGTTACACAATAAAAATATTGTTGCCCCTTTAAATTGTTGAGTATGCTGTGTAAATCAAGAGGGAAAACATAATTTCAATGCATTAAAAATTCTGGTAGTAACACAACAAAATGTGACAAAATCCAAAGGGGGGTGGTGAATACTTTCTGAAGGCACTGTAGCTGCTTTACAGATTTCCAACAGAGGGATATCTCTTGCAGCTGTTACAGAAGCAGCTGTACTCCTTGTAGAGTGGGCCCTGAGGCCTACAGGAGGCTCTTTGCCCACTTTGCTGTAGAAACATTGTTTACAGGCCACAATCCAGGAGGCAATGGTTCTTGTTGAGGCAAGTTTGCCTTTGCCTACCTCTTCATAGGTCAGGAAAAGCCGAGTCCTGTTCTGCCTGTGTCCTTTCGTGTGATCCAAGTAGTAGCTTATAGCTCTCTTGACATCAAGACTATGTAACCTTCTCTCTCCAGAAGTGGAATGGTCAGTAAAGAAGACTGTCAAGGTCATGGACTGGTTAAGGAGAAAGTCTGATACCACCTTAGGGAGGAATGTCCTATTGGTCCTCAAAACCACCTTGTCCCTGTGGACTGCTATATAGTCTGGCTCTGTGGACAAGGCCTGTAGCTCACTGATCCTTCTGGCTGAAGTAATGGCCAATAGGAACACAGTTTTCCATGTCACATGCTTCAGCTCAGCTGATGACAGGGGTTTAAATGGTGGCTACATCAACTGGCCAATACATATGTTAAGGTCCCATGCAGGAGTGGGTTCCCTATCAGGGGGATGCAAGTGCAGTAGCCCTTTAAAGAACTTTCTGAATACCTGGTTAGCAGCCAGAGATGCTCCCTTTCCAGCAGAGAGGTAAGCTGAGACAGCTGCCAAGTC
This sequence comes from Neoceratodus forsteri, assembly GCA_016271365.2. Classification (NCBI taxonomy): domain Eukaryota; kingdom Metazoa; phylum Chordata; order Ceratodontiformes; family Ceratodontidae; genus Neoceratodus; species Neoceratodus forsteri. The sequence continues at coordinate 647,337,564 of CM057450.1, read as the reverse complement.
ACTTTCAGGGTGGAGGGCAAAAGGCCCAGAGTGTAAATGTGCTCGATAGTCCTGGACTACTGGCAGATCGGCCTGGAGGTGGTCTATGTGTCTCTGCCCGCACCATACAGAAAATTGCTTCCACTTAGAAGAGTAAGTTTTCCTGGTGGAATGTTTCCTGGACACCCTCAAAACCTCTAACACTCCCTTCTGAGAAGTGTAGGTTGGCGTATTCTAGGTCCCCAAAAGCCAAGCTTTGAGTCTGAAGGACTGCAAGTTGGGGTACAGGACCCTGCCCTGGGAGGATGTCAGCAGGTTGTGCTTCCTGGGTAGGGAGATTGGTTTGGAGATTGCCAAGGTCACTAGCATTGAGTACCAAGGCTGCCTGGCTCAGTCTGGAGCAATGAGGATCATAGTTGCTGACTGGACCCTGAGCTTGTTCAGTACCCTGAGTGGCAAGGGAAATGATGGGAAGGCATACAGGAACTTCCCTGTCCAGTCCATCAGGAGAGCATCTAGTGGCACTGTGTCCACTGCTGGAGGCCTGCAACAGAACAGAGGAAGTTGATTGTCTAGGGCTGCAAAGAGGTCCACCTCTGGAGTGCCCCATCTTCTGAACGCCACTTGTAGGATCTGTCTGTTCAGTGAGCATTCGTGGTGGTTCTGGCTGATTCTGCTGACAGCATCTGCCAAGACATTGTCCATTCCTGGCAGGTGGACTGCTGAAAGGGATATCCACAGGGTGTAAGCCAGATTCCATACCTTCATGGCTTCTGTGCACAGAGGTGAGGACCTTGTGCCCCATTGCTTGTTGATGTAATACATTGTTGTTGTATTGTCTCTCCTGACCTTAACTGCCTTGCCCTGCAACATGGAGGTGAAGGACTGAATGCCCAGATAAACTGCCCTGAGCTCCACCAGGTTTATGTGAAGCAGGGATTCCTGCTGGGACCAAGTACCGTGGGCAGTATGCTCCCCTAGGTGAGCACCTCACCCTAGGAGGGAGGCATCTGTTGTCAGAACTGCTGCTGGTGGCATCTGGAGGAAAGGCACACCTTCCCTGAGGTTGTTCTTTTCCTGCCACCACTGCAGAGCTTGAAGCAGAGTTTCTGTGGCTGGTACCATCTTTGACAGGGAGACTCTTCTCTGAAATCAGTAAGCCCTGAGATGGAACTGGATGTCCCTCATCTGGAATCTTGCTCTTAACACAGTTGCTGTTGAAGCTGCCATGTGGCCTAGCAACTGAAGGAAATGCCTTGCTGGTCTGGGGGTATGCAGCTGAAAGGAATTTGCTAGTTGTACCAGAATGTCTACCCTGCCCTGTGGGAGGAATGCCCAATTCTGCCCCTATAAACTCCCGGAGCTGGACTGGCGAGAGGACTGACTTTTTCTGGTTTACTAGGAAATCTAACATACTTAGTGAATCCTGAGTGGTGGTCAATGCCCTTTCCACCTGCTGTGGGGACTGACATACCACCAACCAGTCGTTCAAGTACGGGAAGACTGTAACCCCCTGTTTTCGCAGATGTGCTACCACTACTGCTAGGCACTTGGTGAACACTCTTGGGGCCAATAAAAGGCCGAAGGGTATGGCCTTGAACTGGTAATGCCCTGATGGCAACCTGAACCTGAGGTACTTCCTGTGTGTGACAACCTGATAGTGATATGTGAGTATGCGTCCTTTAGGTCTATGGATGCCAGCCAGTCCCCTCTCCTTAGAGAAGGGAGAATAATAGCCAGAGTGATCATCTTGAACTTTGGCTTTGTCAAATGTTTGTTCAAGTGTCTTAAATCCAGAATGGGTCACCACAAGACTTCCGGTGACGTAAGTGCAAGGAACGGCAGCCTAGTTCAGAGCGCGGTTCCCTGGGTGCAGAATCTAACGTAATTGGTTGCCAACAAAACATCGATATCGAGACATTTTGCATAAAAGGTGTAGTTGGACATCTCCGCTAATGGGGCGCACAAACAAAATCGGCACTGGCGGGTTCTCACACTCAGCCCTCAGGGACACCATCTCAAAGGCCTACTACCCTAAGGCCGACCACATCGAGATCCTCTTTGGTAGCTGGCTCAGCAGAAAAAGGAGATGACTCAGGCACAGACACAGGCTCCACCATTTCGAGGGCAGACTCCCTTAAAATTCTGCACCTTCTACAAAAGATTGATGTAAAGGTGTCGGGGATTCAAAATGTTGGAATCCCACACTTCCAGTATAGAATCTCGCATGGAGATGCTACAGGAAGAACATATGGCCTACGGCCAGTCTCTGGCCTATCTTCACAACAGAGAAAGGTCACTAACTCTCAGAGCAGAGGATGCTGAAGCCAGGGAACGCTGGAATAATATTCAGGTTTTTGGGATTCCGGAGGGAGCAGAACAGGAGGATACAATGCAGTTTATGGACTGCTGGCTGAGAAAGGAACTAGCTCTTGGAGAGGACTTCCCCTTGGAAATTGAGAGAGCACATAAGGAGGTAGCTCCAAAGCTGAAACAAGGCGCACCACACAGATCCATCCTGATTCAATTACTGAAATATCATGTAAAAGATCAAATTCTTAAAATGGCCTGGAAAAAAAAAGAGACTTAAATCTACATGGGGCCAGGTTCCATGAGGATCAGGACTTCCTGCTGCTAATATTGGCCAAAAGAAAAACAGTTTTGTATGTGGTGAAACAACTAGAAGAAAAGGGCTTGAAGGCACAAATAAGATAGCCTGCCAGGCTCTGGGTGGAGGACAAAACAGGAGTAAAATTATTTGACATCCTGTTAGCCACCTCATCATTTTTGGAAAACCTGGAGACAGCGATGCCAGACCTAAAGGAAGATAAGGTAGAGGAGATTGAATATATCCTATGGTCATTGGTGCCAGGAGGGCATAAACAAGGCAAGACAAGGACGAACTCCGTGCTGCCTCCCCACTCAGAAATAGCTCGGTAGTTTCACCCAAGAAAACCAACTTTTTTTTTTTTTTTTTATCTTTTTCCCTCCGGTCGCAGCCTGCGGGTCCTCTCTCGGGCATCCTGATTTGTTTCAGCCTGCCTGAGGTCCTCCCACCCTGAGCCTCCTCTCTCCCCCTCCCCTGCAGCCAGTACCCCCGGCTTGATCCCTCATGGGTTCAGGCCACCCCTCCTCTTTGGGTGCTCTTAGAAGCTGGCCAAGCTGCAGGTGAGGGCCCGGGCAGAGGAACTGGAAGGCCGGGTGGGTGGGATCCAGCAGTGGGCATGGGGATCAGGTGCAGTCGCCTACCCTGCAGAGCTGGAGTTTTCCCTGTTCTGGAGAACGTCCTCCCTCCCCGAGCATGGCGTGCAATGATGCCGTGGCACACGGCAACCCTGTCAGTGTGACCATGCTCGCCCCACATCCTTGTTGGTCCTACGTCCTGCAGTGCCCCCCTATCTCTGTCGGGGGCTGCTGGGACCCCAGACATCCCAAAGCCCTCCCCCTGGGAGAGAAGGGCAGTCTGGCAGATGCTCGATCCTCTCCTTCCCCCTGCCGACCCCTGGCACCTGAACTTGCTTCCGAACTCGGGTCACCAGCGTAGCATGAGGTGTGGTGTCCAGTGCCTCAACTCTCATCACCACCGGGGCGGAGAGAAAACCAACTTGAATCTGCAGCAGGCGTTATTTCTCTTACCTGAAGGTCTAGAGCTTACAGAGTCCTGATAGGAGCAATGGACAAACCTTAAAGAAGGGGGATCTGAGTGCCTATCCTGTACCCGAATGATGAGCTTGCTGTAAGGCAAGGACAAACCTCTTAATTTTACTGTAATTCAATGTACCATGGAGATGGAGTGCAGGCAATATGGGGAACTTTAGTTTCAACAGGTAGTGGTTTACTGATACGACTCCTGCAGGTTGGGATCGACTTATGTGCACCAGGCTTGGTGTTCCCCACTCGCAGGTGAATCTTTGGCACACACTACATTTATTTTCACTGTTTGGAAAATTACGTGTCTGTAATTTTTGGTGGAACTACAAGTTAGAGCCTGGACTGGGTTGGAACTATGCGTCAAGGCCCGTGGAACAGTCACAGATCTGGACGAACGGACCCAGTTAAAGAAACTTTGAATAAAATACAGGCAGCTAAGTTCTAAATAAGTTACTTGGTTTTCAGACTTTACATTATGTTTGTCTCTCCAGCTGGTTTAATTTTCTTAAAGGTTAAAGATGGGACATTACTTAAATTTTACAAACATGGACCTGCCAAAGAAGCTGTGATGAATTTTCTGCAATGCTAAAAGGACACTATCGTTTAGTTGTTGTATTACCTACCCCTTTTTGATTTTCTCTTTTTCTCACAGGGGATGCTTCAGTTAAAACTTAGCAGGTCTTACCTTCCCTGTGAGTGGCATTTACACCCGCATTGGGGTGAGGGAATATGAATATTAGCATGAGGACAAAATATTAACCTAAACAAGTATTCACGATGTTTAAGTCAGCAATGGCATGACCGTGGAGGGTCTAGGGGAATTTGTTCTGCTTCTTCTACTTTTCTATTTCACATGCAACCCTCCAGAACAATAGTTTGGTGACCAACAGTATTGTCAGGTGGTGCCTCAGGGGAAAAGGGGACATCAAGGGTTCTAGTAAAGATCTCATGGCTAGCCGTGATCCTAACTCTGCTCCCTGGGAGCACCCTGGTGCCTCAGTACTGCACCCGGGATCATCTGATACTAGGCTAGCACCTCCCGGAAGTACTGATTGAGAGGGCACTGGTCCAGAGACTTCGGCGAAGGTGGGAATCACTGACCCGGTTCCCCAGTTTGGGTGACTCTCCCTCTGGGGTTTCACTCCCCATCTGCTTGGAGTAGCGCTTAGCTCCATTTAGCAGCTCAACAATGGTTGCTGGGGCATCCAGTTCAACCAAAAGTGTTTTAAATATTTAGCCCTAAGGTTATAGGGCTTGTGTTAGTTAGCGCTCGCTGAACTTTCTTAGTATGTTGTGTTGTTACAAGTTGGTGTTTGTGTGGTTTTGTTTTTATCTCTATATTTGTTGGTGCTCTATATCCCCATTATTGGTGTGGTGGGGGGATACATGGCACGGGAAAGGATCTTGGAACTGATTTCCAATTCACAATCTACAGATGGCTAACCTCAAGTGATGTTCAGTAAATGTCAAGGGTATAAATAATGTTATCAAACATAGAAAAATCTTACAGGAACTGAAGAGGGACGCCTGTGACATTGCTTGTTTACAGGAGACGAAACTGCCTCTTTCAGAACATCTTAAATTACATCGGTCTTGGGTGGGGTGGTTTATTTGGATGCACACCCACAAGCAAAAATGCAGGTTTGCCCTTTCAGGTACAAAAAGTGGTCACTTCAGGTGCAGGACGGGTAGTTCTGCCTTCAGGAATTTTTAGCAGATGGGCCATACGTGTGATGGCAGTATATATTTCCACATTACCTACAGGAGAATTTCTCATGTCCCTCTTCCGCATGATCTCTGGTCTCTCCAAAGGTCAGGTAATTTTTGTGGGGGACTAGAATTGTGTAGAAGACCTGACCTTGGATAGAAACCCTCCAAAGGCAAAGGATGCAAGATCCTGCTCTAAGCTTTTGAGAATGCTCTGTTCTGAACATGGGCTGGTCGACCCTTGGTGACTGCAAAATCCTAGACAGGCTGATTCTACTTTTTATTCAGCAGCAACCGGATCATATTCAAGATTGGATAGATTCTACATGCAGAAGGGGTTGGTTTCCACTTTTCACAGAATGCAGATTCACCGGTCACTTTTTCAGGTCACGCAATGATTTTGGCACACCTCCGTTTGGGAGAGCCCCAGAAAGGTAGTTTGTGGAGATTTGATCCTGGTCTTGTGTTAGATAAGGGGTATGTGAATTCTACCAAAAAGTTAATAAAGCAATATCTGGAGGAGAACAAGGAGGAAGATTCCCCCTTTAAAATTCATCTGGGATGGGCTTAAAGCGGCCATTAGAGGACATACTATTTCATGTCTCCTACAAGAACAAACAATGCATGGCTAGGATGAAAAAATTGCTCACTTTAGTAATCTTGTTTCTTCCAATGTATTCTTCCATATTCCTAACTCTCTGCATTTAGCCTGCCCAGTAGAACTGCCCGGAGAATGGAACTATATGCTAATGATGGAATCACTGGCACATGACAATATTCAAACTGCTGCCCATCCCATCAACGTCTCAGATTTCTAGCAAGCCCACAAGACAACCTAACTAAAGTGACTCAAGCTAAAAAACTGCTTGATACAGACAACTCTGTTCTATAACTACCACTACAACTGATACTAATGATTGTGGTATCAGACCTACCTGAAACACATAGAATCACCTGGGAAAAAGAAAGGTAAGTAAAAAAAACCAAAAAAAACCCCACAGGATTAAGGTTAAGTGTGCCTGTGTTTGGGACTGCCAAGTAAAAAGACCATTCAGAGGCTCTGGTTCTGGAAGGGGAGGTAGGGAGGGAGAGTTATGAATATGGAAGAATACATTGGAAGAAACAAGATTACTAAGGTGAGTAATTTTTTCTTCTAACCCCATGTATTGTTCTCATATTTATAACTCTCTGCAGACTTCAAAGCAGTACCTTTGGAGGTGGGTAGATAATCTACTTAGGAAAGAGGCTCTGCAGGACTGCTGTGCCAAACCTGGCATCACTTCTGGACTGCAAATCCAAACTATAATGTTTAGTAAAAGTGTGTACTGATCTCCAGGTAGCTGCTTTACAGATGTCCACTAAAGGGATATCTCTAGAAGCTGCTATAGAAGCAGCTATGCCCCTAGTAGAGTGGGCTCTGAGGCCTGCAGGGGCCTGTTTTCCAGATTTTATGTAACAAAACTGAATGCAATGAACTATCTAGCAAGAGACTGATCTCTTGGAGGCTGGAGTGCCCTTTCCCACATTCCTATAAGTGAGAAAAAGTTGCTGTTTATCAGCTCTGTGATCTCTGGTGTGGGTTAGACAGTAACTCAATGCCCTTTTAACATCCAGACTATGGAGCCTGCACTCTCCTGAACTGGCATGTTCTATGAAGAAGACTAGCAGTGCCATGGACTGATTCAAGAGGAAATTAGAAACCACCTTAAAAATCTTCTATTAGTACAAAGTACTACTTTATCATTATGAAAAGATAAATAATCCTTTTCCACACACAATGCTTGCAATTCACATTCATCAGAAGTGATTGCTACCAAAAACATAGTTTTCCATGTGACCTACTGCAAATGAGCTGATGACATTGGCTCAATGGAGGTTTCATAAGCCGAGCAATGCAAATGTTCATATCCCATACTGGGACTGGTTTTTTAATAGGATGGTGTAAATGGGCTAACCTTTTAAAGATTTTTTTGAAAATAGGGTTAGATGCAAGGGAAACAGTTTTCCCTGCTGAAATAAAAGCTGAAATTGATGCCAAATTCACTCTCAGGGATGTATGTTTGAGACCTTGAGAGTGCAGTTCAATAAGATATTCTAACAATAGTGGGATCGCTGCCAGAGAAGGAGAAATATGTTTGGCATCACACCAAACAGAAAACCTTTTCCATTTTGTACTATAAGTTTTCTTAGTGGATGGTTTTCTATATCCTTTTAGGATATCCAGAACAGCTTGGAAAAGTTGCAAATTTGCAAACTCTAAGTCCCCAAGAGCCAGCCCTTGAGCCTGAGAGACCTGAGGTTGGGATACAGGATCTTCCCTTGGTGGGAAGTTAATAGGTTGCGCCTTCTGGGTAGGAGGATTGGCGTGGTCATTGACATGGACAGCAGAAGGGGATACCATGGCTGTCTGGCCCAATCTGGTGCTATCAGAATCATGGACGCAGGTTGTGACCTGAGTTTGAGTAACACTCTGAAGATGAGAGAGAAGGCACACAGATGCTTCCCTGACCAATCCAGGACTAGGGCGTCCAGGGGAATTGTTCCCCTGACTGGTGGTCTGCAACAAAAGAGGGACAACATGTGATTCTCGTGAGAGGCGAAGAGATCCACCTCTGGGGTGCCCCATCGTCTGAACACCGAGTCCAGTACCTGTCTGTTCAGAGACAATTCGTGATGTGATTGGTTGATCCTGCTTAAGGCATCTGCCAGAACACTGTCCTTTCCTGGTAAAATGAGTGGCCTGCAGGGGAGCTTTTAGTGAGTAGGCCAATTCCCAAATGTTCATGGCCTCTGTGCACAGAGGGTCTGACCTTGTTCCCCTTGCTTGTTTATGTAAAACATTGTAGTGGTGCTGTCTGTTCTGACCTGCAACACTTTGCCCTGTATAAGTTGAAAGAAACGTTTTAAGGCCAGAAACACTGCTCGAAGCTCCAACAGATTTATGTGTAGGAGAGACTCCACACTTGACCAAGTGCCATGGGTAGTGTGCTCTCCTATATGAGCACCCCATCCTAACAGAGAAGCATCTGTTGTAAGAATGACTGAGGGATTTTCCCTCTGAAAGGGGACTCCTGTCCTTAGGTTGTGGACATCTGTCCACCACTGGAGGGACTGAATCACTAACCTTGTTATAGGAATTAATTTTGACATACGGTCTGTTTTTTGACACCAGTGTGTCTGTAGTTGAAACTGGAGGTCTCTCATTCGAAGCCTTGCTCCCAAGACCATTCCTGTTGCTGCAGCCATATTTCCCAATATTTGCAAGTATCTTCTTGCAGGACATGACTTTCCCAATTCGAATGAGGCTACCAGTTGCAGTATAGACTGAACTCTGTTCTCTGGAAGAAAGGCTCTGCCCTTTATGGTATTCAGTTCTGCCCCAATGAAATGCAGAACCTGAACCGGTGTGAGAATGGATTTTTCCTGGTTTAGCAGGAAACCCAGAGAATGTAACTGATTTTTTGTTGTTTCCAGGTGTGCTTGCACCTGCTGAAATGACTTTACCACTATTAGCCAGTCATCGAGGTAAGGAAAGAAAAAATTACTCACTTTAGTAATGCTGTTTCTTCTAATGGAGTTTTGCTATAGTCTGACATATGCAGTGAGTCCCAACCTTCGAACTGCCCTGGAGATGAAAGAGTTAACTTTCCATGCCAGGCATGGAACGCTGAGCTCGAGCTCGGTTGAGACTCTGTCTGTTGTTCTTCAAACTCAAACCATCAGATCTTTATGAGCTAAACTCACTAAGGTCCTGCGTGGAAGCTGTAAACCTACACTAGCCAACTGGCTACTAAACAAAAAAACATATTTTTTGGTCCCAACTCAAAGATTCAAGTCAGGAGACCCAAAAATGAAAACACAACACCCACTCACCCCAAAAAAGAAGGGGTGAAACAAAAAGGGTGGGCACCTACTAAGTGCCAACACTGCACTGCCCACCCACATCCCAAAAACAGAGGTTCTGAGAGGGCAGGCGGGGGAGGGGAGTCAGAATATAGCAAGACTCCATTAGAAGAAACAATATTACTAAGGTGAGTAATTTTTCTTCAAACAACATGAAGTTTTGCTATATTCTGACATATGCAGACTACTAGAGCAGTACCTCCATGGAGGAGGGACAGAACCTACTAGAAATAGGCTCTGAAGCACAGCTGTATAGAACCGAGCATTACTCCTAGCCTGGATGTCCAGGGAGTAATGCTTGGTAAAAGTGTGAACTGTTTCCAGGTAGCTGCTCGACATATCTCTAGAATAGGATGTCCCTGGCAGCAGCCAGGAAGCAGCTGTACCTCTGGTAGAGTGAGCCCTCAGGCCTGAGGGAGGAACCTCACCCAGTTTTTCATAGCAAAATTGGATACAGGAGACAATCCACCTGGCAATGGATCTTTTAGTGGCAGGTTTCCCTTTACTAACCTCACCATAAGTGAGGAACAGTTGGAGGGAGTCAAACCTGTGACCCTTGGTACGCTCTATGTAGTAACTAAGGGCTCTTTTGACATCTAAACTGTGCAGTCTCCTCTCGCCAGAGGAGGAATGGTCAGTGAAGTACGCAGGAAGAGACATAGATCGATTAAGGTGGAAATCTGAAACCACCTTACGCAAGAACTTCCTGTTAGTCCTGAGGACCACCTTATCTCTATGAAAGGAGATAAAATCAGGCTCCACTGACAAAGCTTGTAATTCACTTATGCGTCTGGCAGAAGTGATGGCTACCAGAAACACAGTCTTCCAAGTCAAGTACTTAAGCTCTGCTGAAAATAAAGGCTCAAAAGGGGGCTGCATAAGCTGAGCAATGCAAACATTAAGGTCCCAGGCAGGGGCAGGGTCCCTGAATGGAGGGTTGGTGTGAAGCAATCCCTTGAAAAACTTGGAGAAAACAGGGTGAGCCGAGAGAGAACAGGGCTTACCTGCTGAAATAAAAGCAGACACAGCTGCCAGATGCACTTTCAGTGTAGCTGGTCTCAGCCCCAAGCTATGTAAGTGAACCATATAATCAAGGACTGTGGGCAGATCAGCAGATTCTGGGGAAATATGCTTCCCAGAGCACCATATGGAAAATCTTTTCCATTTAGAATTATAAGTAGCCCTGGTGGAAGGTTTTCTAGAAGCCTTCAGGATATCCATTACACCCTGGGAGAGGTGTGTTAGCAAACTCTAACTCTTCAAGAACCAGGCCTTGAGATTGAGAGATTTGAGGTTCGGGTACCAAACCCTCCCCTGAGCACAGGTTAACAGGTTGTAATTCCTGGGAAGACACAGGGGAAAATGGACTGCTAAGGACAGTAGGAGTGGATTCCAGGGCTGTCTGGCCCAGTCTGGAGCAATCAGGATCATCTTGCAGGGTTGAGATCTGATTTTGACTAGCACTTTGAACAGGAGATAATATTCCTCTAAATCATACTCTTGAACCGGTGAAACCGGCTGAACCGAGCGCCTACCTGACGGTGCCGGTTCGGTCGGAACCGGGGAAAGTGACTGGACAATTTTGATCGCTTTGGCTATTAGAGGAAAGTTTTGGCTCCACACCAGCTGATTTTCTAGTCCTTTTTGCTGGAACCAACTCCTCAGAGTTGGATCTCCTTTTGCCCGAAGAAGTCTCGCCCTGGTCAGAGGGCACTCCTTCTGGTTCGGTTTGAACCAAACCGGCTGGCCATCCGTTCAGCGGACTTTTGGCCTCCCTTTCCCTGAGCCTACCAACTCTCTTCTCCAGGGTAGCTGCAGGAAAATTTTTACAAATTTGGCAGTCTGCATCGAGGTGGTCAAACCCCAGACAGTAAACACAGGTGGTATGGGGATCAGCCTTGGCAAAGACTTCCCCACACACACTACAGTGTTGAAACCCAGTGGGCCCGGTTTTTCTTTTGGGTTTCTCAGACATACTGCCAGTCCTATCCAAACTTACCCGTTTATGGCAATCCGCCAGGTAAGACCCTCTTATTGGTTCCCAACCATGTCACAGGTCGTGGAAAAAAACGTAATAAAATCTGTTTTTTTTTTTTAGAACCGATAAGAACCGGTAACCCCACTCAAAGTACAATTTAGGATTTTTTAAACACTTGATCGGTTCAAACCGAACCGATTACAAGTTCCACACAGAAAGATAAAATAACCTATCTAGTACTCACAAATACCACAGACAGAGACTGAACCGACAGGTTACGGTTTAATTTTGGTCGAAAACCGAGAAAACTGCACTTTAACCGACAAAATGAACCGAGCAGAAGGAGAAATCTCCGGAGCGACTGTTCAGTGAGGCGGAGTAAAGAATCTGATGGTTTGAGTTTGAAGAACAACAGACAGAGTCTCAACCGAGCTCAGCGTTCCATGCCTGGCATGGAAAGTTAACTCTTTCATCTCCGGGGCAGTTCGAAGGTTGGGACTCACTGCATATGACAGAACATAGCAAGACTTCATGTTGTTTGAAAAGTATAGTTCCTAGTTTTCATAGGAATGCCACTACCACTGCCAGGCATTTTGTGAATACCCTTGGTGCTGAGGTGAGACCGAAGGGCAGGGCTGAGACCTGGTAATGACCTGAAAGAAGTCTGAATCAGATATTTTTTTTTCTGTTATTTTTTTTACCCCCTACGTGCTCCATGGCAGCCACTCCTTCGGGCTTGCCAAGGCTGACCACCGACCTCCGCCCCGAATCCCACCAAATCGCAGCCAGCCCTCAGAGTAACCCGGTGTAACCCTTCGCCGGATGGGTCCCCCTCCTCCGAGGGAGAAAGCACCAGCCAAGGGGGGAGACCAGCACTACACTTGGCCCCAGGGGTGCTGCTGAGGCGGAGAGCCTGTAAGACCTAGATGGCCTCGCAGAGCCAGGCAGCCTTCATCCGGTTGACATGGAGTCGTATTTCCGCTTTTCCAGTTGTTCCCTCCTGCGTGCATCTGCAGTACTCCTGGTCTCCACTAGAGGCCGCTGCAGCGCAACAACAACCCACTACCCACCCGAGGAGAGGAGAGCAGTCCGACGGATGCTTGATCCTCTCCCATCCCTGCCAGCCCCTGACGTCCCGAGTCCGTTCCCGAACCCGGGTCGCTGGCAAGGGCTGAGGTAAGGCACCAGTGCCTCAACCCTCCTGAGATATTTTTTGTGAGACTCCCTTATGGGGATGTGGAAATGGGCCTCTTTTAATTCTAGAGATGCCAGCCAGACTCCTTAATGAATGACAGGTAAAATTACTGATAGGGTAACCATCCTGAATTTTGGCTTTGCCAGATATTTGTTCAGATGCCTTAGGTGTAGAATAGGCAGCCACTCCCTATTTTCCTTTTTGGTAAGAAAGTACCGGGAGTAAAACCCTCTGCCCCTCTTAAGGAATGGCACATGCTCTACTGCTTTTCTGCTGAGCACGGTTCAAACCTCCTGTTCTAGGAGCGGCTCTTTGAGGAGGGAGGCTGGTTTGAACAGCCATGACTTCAGAGGAAGGAAAGATCTGAAACCCAGAGGCAATCCCTGGCTCACTATTTCCAATACCCACTTGTCCTTGGTTATGGCCTGCCAGGCCTGAAAGAAGTGAGCCAGTCTGCTCCCTACTGGTATTAGGGAAGTGGCCTTGGCAAAGGAGTCGGGGATTTTGTTTCGGTGGGGCCTGAGCCTGGGCAGATTGGGAGCCCCTCCTGTCTCTGGCCCTATAATACCCAGTCTGCTGTGGGTATGGCTGCAGCTGTGGAACAGCCTGAGGCTGATAGAAGGGCCTACCATAGGACCTTCCTCTACCTCTCCTTCCATAAGGCCTATAAGTAGTAGTAGGCCTGTCTTTGGATGAATTGCTCTTATAGGTAGTTTTGTATTCATCCACCTTTTTCATATATTCTTCTGTCTGTTTGCCAAAAAGAGAATGATCCTGTACAGGAAAATCCATAGTCTTAGCCTGCAAGTCCTGGTCGATCGGTAGCCCTAGCCAAGCAAACCTCTCAGGGCTACAGTCAGAGCCATAATCCTAGCAGCATTATCACTGACATCTGCTGCTATCTGGAACTGGTATTTAGATGCTTCCAGTCCAAACCTGGCTGTTTCTGTTAGGTCGTCAGAGATAGGAAAGGGAACCTTCTCTGACATGACCAGAACAGACTGCCACAGTGTCTTTTGATACTGTCCAGCATAGGCCTGGTAATGAGCTTGTCTGACCCCCCAGAGAGGCAGACAAGACCCTTTCTTCGACACATTGTCCATTTTCCCTGAATCCTTCTCAGGAGAGTGAGAGGATACAGGAACCTTCGCCTCCCCAGAGGCTGCCTGTTGGACTATACCCCGATGATCAGGGTAAGAACAGAGCAATAGTTCTCAGACTTTGTCACAGTGAGCCTCCCCAAATCCATGGAAAAGATTTTGAGCCTCCCCCAAAAACTGAAATAATCTTGGGCCTCCCCAAAGAAAAATAACATACTGCACTTTACGCAGTACACCATGAAGAAATTGAAATCCCTCTGAGTACTTGGCTCACATTCAGTTCTTTCGTCTTATACTAACATGGAACCTTTGAAAAAGGGCTCCTGTGCTCAAAGGTGTTATCTGAATAACAAATAAATAAAACAACAAATATTATTATTCAGGTTATTGTAACCCCCGCCAGCCTACTTCCTTCATTATTTTCATTCTTGAACCATTGTTACCCCTTGTTGCAGTACCTTCATGGGTTACACTACTTTTTCTGTTTCCTCTCTATATGAAATAACCTTCCTACTTACTTTGCCTCTCCCCCTCTATCCCTGCTCACAAGCAACTTCTCAGGGATTACTTTGCTCCTTCCTGCAATTGCTCTTAGCACTTCTATGCTCAACCCTTGTATTTGGGCTGTTCTGCCATCAGTCTACAATTTGATTGATTACCACCACTCATTATTAGTTTATTGTTCATATTTGTTTGCACTATTGTTCATTGTGTATTTCTTGATTGTTCTACAGTTACCTTTTGAAATGTATTCACTCCCTACACTTCCCCAGGTACACCTGAAATAAGCACTGGCTCATTCACCTTCCGTTGTCACCTATTAGTAAATAGATAAAATTCATCTACTATTATCCTCTTTCAGTTTGCGTCATCTCTTCACACAAAATATTTAAAACTCAACATTTAAATACAGTACTTTTTCAGACTTGCTTGAGCCTCCCCTGGAACAGGTTGGGACCTCCCAAGGGAGGCTGGCCTCACCATTTGAGAACCCCTGGAATAGAGGAATTCAGTCCCTTTCCTGTCCAATTGATACTTCTTGAGAGCCTTTTTATCCAGAGGCGTGACAGAGTTAGGGTTATGTAGGACTGTAAATAAATCCTTCTTAAAGAATTTATTGATAGGCAGAAAAATCTTTTTAGTGGGTGTTAACCCCATCATTTCCATATATTCTGCCTCCTCCTCATCTTCTATGACCTCGGTGGTAGCCAGGTCAAGGGCATCTACTATTTTCCTTACAAAGGAAAAGTGAGAGGAAAAATCCTCAGGGCCTAGGAGGAGAGCCAAAGTCCTGCTCTGGTGATATTTCTGGTTCAATGGGCTCACCATCATCCTCTGGTAAGTTATACTCCCCAGTATCCATCTCTTGAGACTGTGGATCTGAGGAGGGAGTAATCTCCTGAACCCTTGGAGGAGGAGGAGGGGTTGGAGAAGGTATGAGACCCTGAATTGCCTCAATGACTTTAATAGCCCTGGCAATTTCATCAGCAGTAGGCAGACTAAGAGGCACAGAAGAATCCCCTGTAGGTATTGCCTGGGGTTCGACGTGCTTGGTCTTCTTCAACTTTTTGGAGGGTACCAGAGAGTCAGCCAGACCACTCAGTCTTTTTAGAGAGGTTGAGTCACCCTTATCTGGGGTGGTAATAGAAGAAACTGCGGTTTCACCTGCTGGTTTTGAAGGTGCTGGCTGGTTAGAGCCTGAAACACCCCCTAATTTTTTATGCAACCTCGCCAACCATTTTTCCACAGTTTTCTGTGGAAAAGATTTATAAATGTCACAGTCAGAATTCAAATGATCGGTTCCCAGGCAGAGTACACAACTGTCATGTTTATCTGCTCTGGCAAACACTTCCCCACACTTGACACAGTTTTTAAAATCTGGGAGACAAGTCTTTTTCTTAGGTTTTTCAGAATGTTCCATTTTCAGGAGAAAAACCTGAACCGAAAACAATTTCTTTTTTTTCCCGGTCGGTTCAGGAACCGATTAGGCTCCAAAAAGAACCGAAAAAGTTTTTAAAATGGAACCGGGTTAGCAGTTCTCTGAACCGATGAAGCGGTTCACAGTAACCGGGTTAGCAGTTAAAAAGGAAACCAGGTTAGCGGCTCCAAACAAGTAAATACAATAAAAACAATACTTTTTTTAACAGAAAATAAAGCGGAAAAGTCTGCAACTAATATAGAACTACTCGGTTCCCTCAACGGTTATGCCGAAGCATGAGAAACCGAGAAACAGATGCTAAATCTAACTACACTAAAGTAAATTAGACATTATAATAAAACTAAACAATAAATGAAGGCTGCACAAAAAAATTAATATACAATTAATCAAATAGCCAACAGTGACCTGAGGGATCTCCTGGCCGTCTAGACTTGTGAGGCGGAGTGAGAAATCTGAGACATTGATAGAATGTGCAGCAGATGAGGGCAGCAGTTTGAATATTGTTATACGAACATACGAAATTTGCCAGCAGATAAAGGCCTAGAGGTCTATCAAGTCTGCTCGAATGTGCAGCTAGCACCCCTTATTCTGCAGCTGCCCCTCCCTTCCACCCTTCCCCTTCATTAACCCTCCCCTTCTCCTGTCCCATCCTCGTTTGAAGCAGTCCACTGTTCCACTGCATACCACTTCAGCAGGTAACGCATTCCACCCAGCCACCACCCTCTCTGTAAAAGTGTCTCTCATCTCCCTCAAGAACCTTCCTCGCTCCAGTCTCATATCATGGCCCCTGGTGGCCCTCTCCTTACTTTGAACAGCCCTCTGTACCAGTCTTGTTTATTCCTTTCATGTATTTAAAGGTTTCAATCATGTCACCCTGTTTCTCTCTCCTCCAGTGGGTACATGTTCAACTCCTTCAACCTCCTCTCGTATGATAAGTCCCCAGCCCCTTGATCATCTTTGTCGCTCTGCGCTGCCCCTCAGTAACTTATGTCCCTCTTCAGATACGGACGCCAGTACTGCACGCAGTACTCCAGGTGTGGTCTAACTAATGACCTATACAGTGGCAGAATCACCTCCTCCCTCCTCGAGGATATACCCTTTGCAATACAACCCAGCATTTTGTTGGCCTTTGCAGCTGCCTTCCTACATTGTGCAGAGTTGTTCATTAACCCTGTAATGAGCACACCCAGATCCTTCTCCTCCTCTGTCTGGGCTAGCAGCACTCCCCCTAGCTGGTAACTCCTCCTTGGGTTCTTCATCCCAAAATGCAGCGCCTTGCACTTTTTGGCATTAAAGCCCAGTTGCCAGGTATCTGACCAGGTTTCAAGCTTTGCCAGATCATCCTGCAACCCCTGCCATCCCCCTAGGTCATCCACCACTGTGCCTACCTTGGTATCATCAGCAAACAGACTGATCTTGCTCTTGATGTCCCATGATATGTCTGCAATGAATATCCCAAACAACACTGGTCCCAACACTGAGCCCTGTGGAATGCAGCTCGTCACTGCCCTTGGGTGTGAGGCTCCCCACCCACCACCACCCTCTGTTGCCTTCCCTGCAGCCAGTTTCCAAGCCCATCTCACCAGCTTTGCACCGCCCTGTGCCTACTAACTTCCTTCCCAGCCTTCCATGTGGCACCCGAGTCGAATGCCTTACTGAAGACCAGATACAGGACATCCACTGCATGGCCCTGTCCAGTTGCTCAGTTACCCAGTCATAGAACTCCGACCAGGTTGGTTTGGCAGGATCTGCCACGTATGAAGCCATGCTGTCTGCTGTCCTGTAGTCTTTTGGCCTCTAGGGAGGGCCACCAGCCTCTCCTTCAGGATAGTCTCCATTAGCTTACCCACGATGGATGTGAGGCTCACTGGTCTGTAGTTTCCCCGCTCATTCTGGGGCCACTCTTGTGGAGGGGCACCACATGAGCCATCCTCCAGTCCTGAGGTACACACCTGAATGTAGTGAGGCATTAAATAGGTCTGCCAAAGGTCCTGCAAGGACCTCTGCCAGCTCCTTCAGTACCCTGGGTGGATGCCATCTGGGCCTGGCGCCTTGTCCACCCTCAGTGCCTTCAAACCTCTCTAACTCTGCTCTCCATGATTTCCCATCTGCCACCACTTCTCCCCTGCTTCTGCCATTTCTCCCACCTTGGGTGTCATCCTCCCTTCTTTAGTAAATACTGAGCAGAAGTACTAATTTAGTGCTTCCGCCTTATCGCACCCTGCTTCCACCCAACCCCCCTCCTTCCTAATCCTTACTATGTGGTCCTTACAGCTTCTTTTCTCCCTGATGTACTTAAAGAAATCCTAATCCCCCTTCTTAATGCCGTGTGCCAGCCTGAGTTCTGTAGATGCTTTGGCTCCCCTTACTGCCCTTGTCACCTCCTTCGATTCTGTCAAGTACTCCTCCCTGTCCTCCCCCCTCCCTGTTTTCTTGTACTTCCTAAAGGCAGCTCTTTTCCTCCTTACCTTTTCCATGACCTCCTTGCTCAACCAGATTGGTTTCTTAGCCTTAGCCTTCTTGCTCTGGGCTTTGCAACAGGTTTTGGTTGCCTCCACTATCCCCAGCTTTATGAGCTCCCGCCTCTGGTTAGTGTCCAACTAGATTGGATTCTGGCCAGGTACCCTTTTACCACTTCCCCCATCCTCCCAAAGTCGGCCCTCCTGAAGTCCAGCACTATTGTGCCAGATTCCACTCCTTCCTTGCCCATATCCAATGTGAGCCATACTGAGCGGTGGTCACTCCTGACAGTGGTTCCTCCACTGTAAGTTGTCTCACAAAGTCCCCATTTGCCAGCACAAGGTCAAGGGTATTTCCTAACCTGGTTGGTTCACTGACCATTTGCAGCAGGAAGCTGTCCTGGAAGGCATCCAGCAGTACCTGCTCCCTTCCGTTCCTGGTTGTTGGGGTGTTCCAGTCCACTCCTGGCATGTTGAAGTCCCCCACAATTACCACACTACCCTTCTCGCAGGTCCTCCTGATCTGTCCTGCTAGTTCCCTGTCTAACTCCTCCGTCTGAGATGGTGGCCTGTACACCACTCCCATTCTAAGAATCCTATTCTTGGAATCCTGGATTTGCATCCAAACTGACCCCTGCACTACCCTCCTCCCTTCCTCCCTTACACACTTCAGTTCTTCCTTCACATATAGTGCCACCCCCTTTCCCAATCACCCTGTCCTTACGAAATAACCTGTACCCTGGTACAGACAGGTCCCAGTCATTGTATTGGGTGGCCCATGTTTCGTGATGGCTGCAATGTCCACCTCTCTCTGCCATGAGAACCTGTAACTCTGCAGTTTTCTCCCAAGGCTCCTAGCATTAAGGGTAACCACCTTCCACCCTTTCCCCTCCCATCCTGCCCTCCTTTCCTAGCATCACCAATAGTACTTGCCATTTGTCCTTTGTCACTGTTATGGGGGTAAGCTCATATGCTTCCCAGCCTGTGTCCCACCATCTCTTCCCAACTGCTACCCCCACTCCTAGTTTAAATTCCCAACTTCCTCTATGTACCTCCATCTTCTGTTTCAACACTTTCTTTCCCTCCTCACTCAAGTGTAGTCTGTCCTGGCATAGAGACTACTGTCCTCCCAGGTCCCCCCCCAACAGCCCATACCCTTTAGCACAACACCAGGTTCTTAGCCATCCGTTATATTCCTCTATTCTCAGCTTTCTTGTTGTGCTTGCCTTTGTGCAGGAAGCATCTCTGAAAAGTTACTGATCTTCCTGCCCCTCACATAATTGTGCTAGTTCCTCAAACCTCCTCTGGACTATATCTACTGTCTTGTCAGCCAGGTCGTTTGTCCCAAGATGTATAAATAAATGAGGCTTGTCCCTACCCCTTCTAGCATGTTCAGAACAGACTGTCCCACCCTTTCCGCTGTCATTCCTGGCATGGCCTCCACCCAAATGCAACTATGCCTCTCCCCCTTGCTACCCCACCTGACTCCTCTTAGCATTGAGTCCCCCCGCACTAAGATTTCACCCCTCTTACTCCCTGCTTGCTTCCATTCATCTCCATCTCTCATTCCCAGCTCCTCTTCTTCCTCCTGCACATTATTTCCCCCTTTGACCCCTGTTGCAATTCTCCCAGCAGAACTTACCCCCCCTCCAGTTTGGTCCAGGCATTTATCAATTACCCTCTAATTTCATCATTTCCTCCTCCACCTTCTTCCTCTCTAGCAGTGCACAGCTGTTTTCTGAAGGCCCTTCACAAATGCCCGCCCCTCTCTTCATAGTAACCTGTTCTCTCCTTTCCACTCCATGACTTTTGCCACTTCTTCGCCTCCCTCAAGTCCCTATCTCTCCTTCCATTTGTCTTCTGTCTCTGACCTGGTTTCCCGCACCGCTCTTCCTGGCCTGGGCCCTTTGTCTCTGCTTCCTCTTCTGACCCCTCCTCACCACTGTTGGCTTAAATCGCCTTCCCTCATCTCCCCTTCTTCCTCCCTCCAGTACTGGGCTAAACCCACCCCCAATCTGCCTTGCCTGTCTCAGTTCCTCCTGCAGACCCTCAATCTCCTTTCTAAGTTTTTCTATGTGGTTGCACACTAAACATCCTCCCACACTCCAGGCAATGTTTAGAAAGATTGGTGAACTGCAGTTGTTGCAGCCTACCACCCAGCCCATTGCTGTCGTTGCCCACCAGTGACCCCCCACCCTTCCAGATGCAGGATACCAAACACTCCCCCAAGTCTCCCCTTTCCCTCCTCTATCAGTGCAAAACATTTTCTTTATTTCCCTTACCTCCTTTGTTGCACTCGTTTAGATATATTGAGCAACTGCTTTTTATATTCCTATCCACACTCAAAACAGACTTTAAGTAGCCATTGCACAACCTTCTTCAAACTCCTACTCCTCCTTTCCCCAATGCAATATCAATGCAAGAAGTAATAATGAAAGCTCTTAGATTTGCATTTACTTCCTTCCACTGAGAGAGCAGTCACTCTTCACTTGCTGCTGTTCCTTTCCTGGATGCCTGCTTTTGCTATGACAGGTGCATATCCTTTGCCTGTTTGAGGAAGTGATGTCAGAACCCTGGTATAAAGGAAATAATGGACCAAGGGTGGGACCAGCCCAAGTCTTCCAGAAACAATCAGGTAGCTGGAGGCCTCTGGTCAGACCATTAGCACCTTCCCCACTCTGCACTCAAACTTTGCAGCTAGTGAAGCCAGCAACAATGAATCACAATTCTACTCAAAGCCCCCAAATAAGTTTGCTACCCAAAGAAACAGGACTCAATTCAAACAGCTTCACCAACAACACATCAAAATAGGCTTGGAATTAGAAGACATATGTCTCCAATTCAAAGAAACAGACCCAGTTAAATCACACCAATTATGTTTTAAAACAGAAGAAATAGGCCTCTACAAATGCAGCCTGCCACACAGTGAATCAAACAAATGAGCCCACTTATAGCTACCAAAACAGGTTTCAAAATTCCAACAGCCCCAAACAATACCCTGCTAGCCCCTTAGTAGTAAGAAAGAAAATAACCTTCTACCAAATAGAATCCACAAGAAACAATGTAAAACAAGAAGTAGTTACTGATCTGATCTTGTCCCCCTTCTAGTTCCTTCTGAGAAGCCAAAGCACTGAGTTCCAAACTCTGTGATTTCCCTTGTGCTGCTTTCAAAATCAGACAGTTCCAAACTCTGTGATTTCCTCTTGTGCTGCTTTCAAAATCAGAATTCCAAACTCTGTGACTTCCCCTGTGCTGCTTTCAGAATCAAACAGTTCCAAACTCTGTGACTTGTATCATGTGCCAATTATTCCATTATTAGCATATAGTTCCATTCTCCAGGCAGTTTTACTGGGCAGGCTAACTGCAGAGAGTTATAAATATGAGAAGAATACATGGGGTTAGAACAAAGATTTACTTGAGCAGACTGCGACTCTCAAGGCTGAACACAGACAGAAAAGGAGGAAGTCGGTCCTTACCCAGCTTAAGAAAATTAGGAGTATAATTCCCTAATGACTAGATGTACTGAAAACACACTGAGGTACACCAAACAGAAATACTATGAATGGGAGGAGAGATCGGGCAGGCAGTTGGCCCAACGCCTGCATAAACAAGAAGCTGACAGATACATTTATTTTATCAAACCTAGCAACCCCGCTGAACCAGATATTACCCAACCCACTCAAACTGGGGATGAATTTCTTAAATATTATAAGAAGTTACACACTGAGGAGAGAGGCCTGAACCACTCAAAAAATTCAAGATCTCCTACAAGTGCAGTTACCTAGGTTATCCACAGAGCAAAAGATAGAGCTACAGGCAGATATTTCAAACATATGTAACCCCTAGGTGATGCTATCCCAAGGGCTACTATCCCTGCCTGCTTGGCTAGTAGCAGGTTAAGAGGCCTGAGTTCTGAAACGGGTGCCTCCACCCAGAGGTCAGGGTTGGTAGTGGTCAAGCTAACCTGGGCACAGCCCTCCGGGACACTGTAACCCCCCCCCTTTCCTAAATAGTGGCTGGAACAATGCACAACAATCACTTTCACAATACCCCTGATACACCACACAAGTACTCACACTGTTTACACTTACCACTAGGGCCTTCCTCTGGCTCGGCCCTGGGGATCCCCTGTAAAACAAGGTTATACACAGCAAATAACAGCAGTACAGTACTCTTGCACAAACTGGAACTGTAGTCAGGGTAAATGCAAAAAAAAAAAAAAATTAGATCTGATTTATTTAAGGGACTTGAACAAGGGAGGAGAGGGATGTAATCAGGTTAATTTGCTTAAAGGCTTTATCAATCAAACAGTTATGCATGCACTTCAGGGTCCATAAACAGTCACACACTCTGGGTACCCAGATGGAAAAATGGTGGGCTAGCCAGGAATGCTGCAGCTAGTTGGGGCCCTGTGATGGAAGAAAACATGCATAACACACACTATTTGTAATCCAGAGCCGGAGGTCTCGGTTCGTGAAAAGAAAACAACAAGACAATCAGATGACACACTTTTAGATTAGGTTGTTGTTGCAGGGAGCTACCCTGATGATTACTCACGACACCCAAGACTGGACATAGGCTGGATGAAAATCGAGACAGCAGGTGGTTAATCTAGAGTGCCAGGAGAAGCAGGGCCCACAAGATTCGCCGAGGTGTCGTTCCTGTTCAAGCATGGAGCAGGGGGCTAATCCCCAGGCAGGTCTCTCGTCGGTGGCTTTCTCTGTGCAGTGGGGTGTCTGGCAGGGCCAGCGTGGCATGGCCCAGGCCGAATGGAGATGAATGCGGATTCAGTCCGACTAGGCTAGATAAAGCTTCCAGCAAGCAGAACACAGTTCACATAGTGGGGAACCAAATCACGACCCACTTTCAACACACAGCACATTTACATGTAAGGAAATTTTACTGTAGCAGGCAAACCGCTCTCCGCTCATGATCGCAAAGTCCCTGTACAAACCGGGGATTCAAAAGCAGCTGGAAATCCTGACAGGCCAATCGCATTCAGCAAATCTCCGGTCTTCTTCAGGTTAAAGCCCGGTCACAGTCCAGTGGCTTAAATAGTCCTCACAACTCGGATTCAGTCCGAATAAACTCTATTTTCCGTCTCAGGGACAGCAGGCAGGCAGGCCAACACAGCCCTTTCACAGTTCTCCCACGCAAAACTACACAGAACTGCTGCTCAAAATCACTTGAGCTGTTACTTCTTCAGTTCTCAGCTCAAAACTGAAACTAGTTGCAGCAGCCTGGGAAATTCCCCAAGATCCAAAAGGTTCAGTTGGCTAATCCTCCTATCAGCCACAACAAAGGCTCCCCCTGTAGGTACAAAAAGCCCAAAACAACAATTCCTACAGATTTGGACTCTGGACAGCTCCTGTAGTCCTGCTCCATTTTAGGTCCCACCAGTACTGATTGGTCCAATTCGCAGTCAAGGACCAAGATAGTGGAGATAAACAAAACAGTCCTTGCTGCAAAGAAGGCAGGTTAGACAAACTACATTAGCATTATAACTCAATGATTTTCAGCCAATAGTTACATCTTTCAACAGAGCCCCCTCTCAGATTACTTATGACTGCAATCCAGGCAGCTCTTAAAGAGACAGTGCGCAGAGGCTATATAGGCACTTTCTGGCAATCACATTTAAACTGCTAAAATGCAGGACACCAGCCTGGCAGTGAGCATTTAGGCAAGCTCGAGGGAGACTTTTCAGGAACCCCCATTAGTAGGGGGTTTTACACATAGACGTCAAAGGAGTAATTAAAAATGTAAAGTCAGGTAAAACTCCAGGTCTGGATGGCTTCACGGCTGAATTTTACAAATGTTTTGTGACTGAATTTGCCCCTACTCTCACTAAGATGTGTAACTCAGCTCATGAGGAGGGTGCCACTCCCAATACATGGAGTGAGGTCGTACTAATGGTTCTCCCCAAACCTGGGAAGGACCCGACAGCTTGCAGTAATTTCAGGCCAATTTCCCTATTAAATCAAGATGCAAAACTATTTGCTAAATTAATTGGCATATGGCTCCAGAAAATCATCTAATCCTTAGTACACCCCGACCAAACAGGTTTTATTCCTGACAGACACATCCAAGATCATGTTAGTCTTCTCCTAAATGTTTTATCCTCGTCCCACCCCCGTTAAGAATAATCCCTTGCAGGCAGTAATTTCTCTTTACGCCCAAAAGGCGTTTGATCGCCAGGTTTGGGGGTATCTGCAAGGAACTTTATGCAAATTTGGGTTTGGAGACAAATTTTGCAGCTGGATAGGAAACCTTTATAGAAAACCAAAGGCTCAAATTAAGGTGGACAGGGTCCTTTTGCCTACATATGAAATTGAGTCAGGAACTAGGCAGGGATGCCCGCTCTCTCCCCTCCTATTTGCACTCAGCATGGAACCTCTAGCAGCAATGATAAGGCAATCCCCTTCTTATCAGGGTATTAGCGTGGCGCAAAAGGAGCTTCTTATATGCAGATGACACCCTGCTTTATGTGTCTGACCCTTATCAGTCACTGCCTGGTATTTCAGAGCTCTTGAAATAGTTTGGGGAGGTTTCTGGATATAAAATTAATGACTCAAACAGAAAAAATTCCGATAGGAAGACAGTTAGAGGGAACCCTGCCAGACATAGGGCATATTAAATGGGCAAAAACTGGTTTTCGGTATTTAGGGATATGGATTCCCAGAAATATAGCTCAGGTTGGTCAGACCAATTATTTTAGGTTACTCCAGGAGGTGCAAGAAGATTGTAATCGTTGGAAGGAATTACCTCTGTCATGCTCAGGAAGAGTGGAATGCATAAGAATGAACGTGCTGCCACGTTTCCTTTTTGTTTTTATGTCTCTCCCTTATAAGCCACTGAAGATTTTTTCGAAGACTCTTAAAACAACTCTTTCAAAATTTCTTTGGGGTAGGACTCCTAGAGTTAGGTGGAAGGTTTTATCTACAGCCAAAGACCGAGGTGGACTGGGCCTTACAAATCTTCAGATTTATTATTGGGCCGCAAAGCTACAGGCTCTTATCTCTTTAATGATGAAGGACGACCCTCCTTTATGGGCAGAACTTGAAAATGAACCATTGGTAGTTTCAAATGCGGGTGACATGCCGATGAACAAGGCAGGATTTAAAAAATTAATTACTGATAATCCTTGAACGGAGGTAATTCAGGCCTCCTGAAAGGAGGTAAATTGAACTTTCAATGTACCGATGAGACTGAGAGCAATAGCCCCTATTCAGGCCTGTCTGGATTTCTTTCCAGTGACATGGGATGCAGGATTTCTAAACTGGGCCATACGGGGACTTAAATCATTGGGCCAGTTTTATCAGGGTGAAACATTTAAATAATTTCAACAATTAAGGGAGGAGTTTGCGTTACCCCACAGGGATTTCTTTAGATTCGGCATTACCTGCAGGGGGAGGAAAGCGGAGCACAGATTTTTGAGACTCCCAACCCTATTCAAGAATGTGTATCAAATTTAGTACTACAGTCACAACTTAAAGGGAAGAATGTCCACACTCATAAAAACACTGGGCACCCTGGAGTCAAGACCAAATAATGAAGGTAAAAGAGAGATGTGCATCTGAATCAGGGGCTAGTTTAAGTGATTCAGACTGGGTTAAGGTTTGGAAGATAGTGAATTTCACCACTGCCTCCCTGTTTCGGAGGGAATTTTGGTGGTGTGTGGTACTACGTTTCTTTAGAACACCGGTGATTACCAAACACTTTGGCAAACACACCTCAGATTTATGTTGGCGGGGCTGTTCAGACAGGGGAACTCGCACACACATTTTTTGGACCGGTCCAAAACTGCAGAGCTATTGGGCATCAATTGGTGAACTGGTGAGCAAGATTTTAAATATACTTCCACTCAAGGAAATACAGAATTCGGTATTTGGTCTCCCTCCAGTGGAAGTTAAAGCCAGAGCTCTTAGATACTGATACAATATATTTGTGGCAGCTGCCCTGAAGGCAATAACTCTGTGCTGGTTTACCCCCAAAATTCCTTCTCCAGACTCTTGGTACTTCATTTGCATTAAGATAATGGAAATGGAGCAGATCACTGCAAAGCTCCGATTTCAGTTGGAAAAATACAAAGGCAGATGGTTGCCTCTTTTGCACTATAAGGCATTGAGGGAAGGCAAGGACATAAGGAAGATTTTGGCAGAATTAGCTTTATAAGAGTAAACTCACCCAGGCCTCGGGTTTCGGGGGACTGTCCCTTTTCTTCTTCCACCACCTCCCCTCTCCAGAACACTGATGCTTACACTCAAAACTAGCAGAATCAAAAATATAAGGACAATTTGGGATATTGTGACTGTTATCTTTACTTACTTTTTTCTCTCTTTGTTTTGTCTCACTTTTATCATTTTGGTTTGATCTCTTTTTTTTGTCGGGTTTTGATTTTATGGTTATATGATGTGTCAATACAATGGAAAAGGGTATAAATTATTGGAGGTAACCGAGAACTGATAACCTTTTCAAATTAATATCTGTGTAACCCCTAGATGGCGCTATCCCAGGGGCTACTACCCCTGCCTGATTTGCCACTAACAGGTTGAGGGGCCTGGATCCAATGGGTGCCTCCACCCAGAGGTCAGGGTTTGCAATAGTTAAACTAACTTGGTCACAGCCCTCTGGGACACTGCAACCCCTTTTCTTCCCACTAGTGGCCCACACAATATATCAGAATTACCTTCACAGTATACACTTACCCCAGGTCTGGTTCCGCACTGGGACCTCCTGTGAAATGAGATACAGTGCAACAATCACAGTACAGTACTTTAACATAGACAAATACCTCAGGCAGTATAACTTTGCTGAAACAAGCAGCTCTGATTTATTTAGGGATATAACAAGGACAGGGGGAAATCAGGTTAATTAGCTTATCACTCTAATAATCTACCTATGGCTCTGTGCACAGGCCTATCCCTATCAGTTACTGTCCCTGGGTACCCAAGCCCTAGTGGCTAGTCCAAACCGTGGCAGCTGGTAGGGGCCCTTTCACACAGAGAAAAGGAGAATTAAACAGTCAGCAGTACAGTAATTCCATTTGGATTTAATGTGGCAATTCAACAGGGAGTGACCCTGAATTAGTACTCACGACCTCCAAATAAGATAGGGTCCTTCAATGTCAGCAGGGCTCACTTGAGGTACACAAACCTCTTCACACATCCATATAAAAGAAAGCACTATACCAGGCAGGCTGCATCTGTATCCCGATCGCAATTACTGCACAATACCCGGGAGAACACACAGCAGATTCAGTTCCTGACAGACCGAGTGCAATTTTCAGCAAGTCCTCCAGTCTTCTACAGGGTGAGCCTGGTTTCTACTCTTCAGAGATCCTTTGATTCTTTTCACAGGACGGATTCAGTCCTAACAAGCTGTTACACAAGCTGCAGACCGGAACTCTGGGCCTTACACACGTTTTTTGACTAAAACTGCACACTGAAAAGCACAGGGCCCTTCCTTCTTCACTGCCAAAGCTCAACTGAAACTCCAACCGACAAAACTGCACTTCTTTTGAGTTCCTCCCAGTTCTTGACTGGATTGGCTGTCACTACAATAGACTGCTGCTGTTGGTCGAAAGGTGCTGAAGTCTAAACTACATCTCCCAGAGTCACTGCTCATACAATCCTCTTGTGGCTGGCTCAGATTATGAGTCCAAGTTCTGATTCGTCCAAGGCACCATTTTAGAGCTAGCTTACCCACACTGATTGGTCCAGTTCAGCAGTTCAAAACTAGAATGGGGAACTAGCAGACACAGTTCTGACTGCAAAGAAAGCAGGTTAGACAAACTGTAATTTCATTATTACTCTAAATAATTTCTGGCAAACAGTTACATCTTTCAGATAGGTTCCCTTTGCACTCTAGTGACTGCAAAATGAAGTGAATTGGCAGCAGCTCGAGTGGTACTCAGAGAAGCACACAGTCCCCCATAAATTCAATTATGTCTGCAAGCAGACAGCTCTTAAAGAGACAGTACCAGAGGCTCTAAAAACACTCACTGATAAATGGCTTAAATGCCAAACACCATTCAGGCTTGGAGCATTCAAGCAAGCTCCTGGAAGTCTTTTGGGAACCCCCATTTGCAGGGGGGTTACATCTGTATGTCTATTGGATTAATGCATTGTATGCTTGTCATGTGTTGTAAAAGGTTAATAAAACATGATTTCAAAAAAAAAATGGGTTACCACTCCCGTTTTCTTTTGAGTGAAGAAATATCTTGAGTAAAGACCCTTTCCCCTTTGTGACAAGGGGACAGGCTCTACTGCCTAATCCTGCATGAACTTGGCTACTTCCTCTTCCAGCAGAGACTTCGGATGGATTGACAGGTCTGAATAGTCTTGTTCTCAACTTGAGCAAGAATTTGAAGCTGAGAGTAGGACCCTGGCTCACTACCTCCAGGACCCACTTGTCTGTGGTGATGGATTTCCAGGCCTGGATGTAGTGAGCCAGGCTGCCTCCTACTGGGAGCAGGGGGAGCGACCCTGACAGGATTCTCAGGGAGCCTATTTTGCTTGAACAGCAGCCTGGGTACTGGGTGTGGCCCTGTTGCTGCCCCTTCTTCCTCTGCCTCTAGAGTACCCCCTCTGGGGCTGATTGGAGGGGCAAAGCCAGTGTCTGGAAGAAAGGCCTGTAATGGGTTCTACCCCTGCCTTGCCCCTGGAACTTTTGTGGAGTTGCTGCCTTCTTCTTGGCTGCAGCACTCTTGTAAGTGACTTTGTAGTCATCCATCTTTTTCACGTATGCTTCAGTCTGTTCCCTGTGACAGGGTAGAATAGGACCCTGTCCCTGTTGCTATGGAGCGTTTGAATGCAGGGATCTGTTCTGTTCTCCCCTTTTCTGTCTCTTCTCTGTCTGGTTGCACAACCAAATTTTCCTGTGAGACCTAGGATTTGATCACCCCGACAGTCTCGCAATTCTTTGCCTCTCACTGTCTCTCAGTTTTCCCTTGCTTGTCTGTCTTTTTCTCCCTTGCACATCTGCCGATATAAAAATATATGCAAATCATTATGTGGAAATGTAACTGATGTTGGGATCCTTTTGTTTAGAAATTATATAGTGTTACTGTTGAAATGTATATAACTATAGCTTGAGACGATTGCAAACAGCTATTGGAAACCTCACGGGGTTATCCGAGTGCAATTTTTAAGCCTTTTGCAGAACAGCTGTGGAAAAGGGGCTTCAGCTCAGGCAAAACTGTATTCCTGCCAGCACCTGCCTGAAATATACACGAATACATTGGAAGATGCTTGTTAAGAATGGGGAGTTGGAAGGACTTACAAGACAGAGATGCAATTGTTTGCAGAGATGAACACAGAGACTGAATGAAAACTCTTATGGATCTCCTCTATTTTATGTTGCCTTTGTAGATGGCTATACTGAATAATTTTATTTTTTATGTTACTGCTAGTACAAATAAATATTTTTGGTGAATTTGACAACTGCACCTAGTTTTCCTATGTTTCCTGACCTGTGCCTCAACGACATTCCCCAAACTGGGAGATGGGCTCACAAGGAACGTCAAGAGCTTTTGTCAGAGTATCCTGAGACAAATTTGTTGTTCTCAACCAAGCAAATCTCCTCAGGGACACTGAGGTAGCCATTTGCCTAGCAGCAATGTTGTTGGCATCCACTGTTATGCTAAACTGGGACTTAGAAGCTTCAATGACCCTTTTAGCTGCTTCTTAAAGAACAGATGCCATGGGGCAGGGCATGCTTTTGCTATCTCCAACACTGTGTTCCACATACTCCTTTGATATCTAGCAATGTAGACCATGTAAGTAGCTTGCCTAATAGCAAGGGAGGCTACCAAGTATGACTTCTTTGCTATGGAGTCCATCCTCCTGGAGTCCTTTTCAGGTGGGTGTGATGCCAATTGAATGCCAGCTTTAATCACACGCAGCAGCCTGCACTATCCCCGCATGGCTGGGATTTCTAAACAGAAATTCAGCCTCTGATTTGGCCACCCAGTACTTTCTGCCCATCCTCTTGTCCACTGGAGGGATAGAAGTAGGTGTCTTTAAAATTTTTGTGGTTTGTCTCATTAAAGATTTATGGATGGGTAACAGAAGCCTTTTTAGTTGCTGGGACATCCATCATCTCCATATAATCTGGTTCCTCTTCCTCCTCTGTGGACTCCTGAGTGGAGAGGTCCAAGGTCTGTGCTACCTGTTTTAAAAAGGCAAAGTGGGAAGAAAAATCCTCTGTTGCCTTTTCTGGGGAATCAGTCCCATGAGGGTCTGGAGAAACCTCGGGTTCTATAGGTTCTCCAAAGTCATCCTCATCTTCATCATCAAAATCATCTTCCTCCTCTGGGAAGATGGCAGTTGACCATTCCAAGGAACCGGGAACCGAAAGGGAACCCGAGTCCAGAACCGGTAACTGTGGGCAAGGCGTTGAACCCGACATGCTAGTCACCGGTTTGCAATGCCTGCAAAGGGCTAATGGCACTCGCAATAGCTGGAACTGTCGGTTGTGGTTCCTAGGTTGAGTGCTTCTCTTTCCTCTTCTTTTTAGCATAACTTGCTGGTTCAGTGGTAGTTTCTGCAGATCTTTTTCTGGTCGAGGAACCATCACCCTGGTCAGAGGGCTGCTCACTCAGTTCAAAAGACTTATCTTTCTGAGAAGTGGAGGCCTTGTCCGTTGCTGGGTTAGCAGCTTTTTCGGAAATTTTTTTCTTCAGTCGATTTAAGCACCTATCCAGCACTGACTGAGGAAAATTCTTACAGATATCACAGTTGGCCTTTAAATGACTGAAACCCAAACACAGGACACAAATTAAATGGGGATCTGCTTTAGCAAATGGTTCCCCGCTCTCTATGCAATGTTAAAAACCTGTTGGGCTGGTTCTCTTTTTAGGCAGTGACATAACCACTAACAGTGGACCAAAACAAGCCTAAAACCACCACAGAAAAACTCTGAGACTTTTTTCTTGGATTTCTGAAACGATTGGTTTAGCGACTGAAGAAAAAACAGGAATTACCCCATTTTTTTTCAACAAATAAACCAACCGGACCCAAAACGGGCTTTATTAGGACTAAATAAGAAGATAAAGAAACCCGGGTCCTGCCTGGTTTAAAGAACAGAGAAGAAACCGAGAAAAACTTACCAGAATACAACTAAATCTAGACTACTCTACCAATAAACTGAGAACAGTGCTTTTCAAAATGAACAGAAATAAATTTTACTTCAGAAAACCGTAAAAAACAAAATCTTAAAGAAGATGAAGGAAGGTTCTCCGAGGTATATGTACTAATCAAGTGGAGTAAAGAATGTGACGGCTACAGAATGTTGACCAAGGACAGTGATTTGAAAACAGGGCTCGAGCCTAACATTCCATCATTAGCATAGGTTCAGTTAACCATTTCCGCTCTGGGGCAGTACAATGGAAGGACAATACTGCACATGTCAGAATACAGTAAGATTTCCTGGGGCTT
Organism: Neoceratodus forsteri; assembly: GCA_016271365.2. Lineage (NCBI taxonomy): Eukaryota > Metazoa > Chordata > Ceratodontiformes > Ceratodontidae > Neoceratodus > Neoceratodus forsteri. The sequence continues at coordinate 647,306,217 of CM057450.1, read as the reverse complement.
ACTTGACAAGGATCAAGGGGGATATGCGAAGCGGAGGAAGTTCCCTCTGTAAACGCAGTAGGAACTGCACATTCAAGAAGACTACAAAGACTGTAAGGCCTTCACCTGCTGGCACATTCGTATGTTTATACAAGAACAATGGAGTACAAATTTAGTAAAGCGATAATTGTATTACAAATATTATAGTTCATACATGATTAAGGTATCAAGGAGACAGTACATTGCAACAAAAATCAACAGAAGTATAAGGTGCATCAGTGATAAGGTGCAACAAGATAATTAAACAAATTCGGCAAAATAACTTCTTACTACAAATAACGCAAATTGCACACAGGTATATTTGCTTAGGGAGACAGGAAGCAGGTACAAGAGTTAGTGACCGTAAGATGGTGGTAGAGCTCCCTTTTGAAACAGGCATGGGAGGTGGACAGCCAGAGGGCAACAGGGAAGGAGTTCCAGTAACTGGGTGCAAACTGGAAGAAGGTCTGGAACCTATACTGGTAGTATGCCTGGGAAAGATCAGGAGTAACAGGTCATCTGATCGGAAGGGGTAAGCCAGGTCAGGGGGTTTCAGAATAGCAGCTAAAGTGGAAGGCACCCCAGTCCTAAGAATATTGCCAGGGCAACCAAAGCAAGAGAATGACACGCCTCAGGAGACAGCCAGTTTAGCCCAGAGCATAGCTAGCAATAGTGGGTGGAAGCCCATCTGAGGCCAGGGCAAATCGACATATGCTATTACAGGTGTAACCACCTAGTCCCCTGGAGTTACCAGAATCCTATCAGTATTAGTGTTAGGAAGGTAGCAGGCAGGTAGTAGGGAGCTCATTAGGGGCTCCTTACATAATGACATCATTGTTTACTCAGCTAGCCTGAGGGAAGAATGATTAGGTCGTTTGGAACTCTCACAGAAGCATAAGCCACATTGTGTGGACAGCTGCTCTGGGGAGCTTAGAATGTTCAGTTAGTTTTGAGTCAGAGTTGCAGTTAGAGCTTGAGTGTGGAGGTGAGAGTGGCAGAAGGATTGCCAGTGGGGCTGTGAGTGGAGGACCCAGCATTTCTCACCCTAGTGGAGTGTCATTTCCAGCTTCCAGTGAAGTGGTAGAGACCAGTTCTACAGCAGGATTTCCTGATTTCTACTCCCAGTAAAGTGGAAGGAACTGCTTGTTCTCTGTAGACTCAAGGGGCAATCCCCTGAAGGTTCTGTGTGTGTTACACCTGCCTTGGAAAAGAGTTTTGAGAGACTGATCTGCTACGCAGGAGAATGCCTTTCTTGTTGTTCTATGCCCAGTGGACGGGACAACCAGTTTGAGTGTACTATTCTAGGAGACAAGATCTCCACATATGTAGGGGAATCGTAGTCTGGGGTGTGTGTGTGTGTGTGTGCCCATAATGTGTTTCCTATCCATTGTGCTGTACTTTCGTTATTTTGTGCCTAATTGTAACTTGTGTACTTCTGTTTCTTATCCAATTTGCTGTAGTTTGTCATTGTTCCAAACTGTAACTTTGTAACCTCCTGGGTCGTGTTTGAAAATAGTCACTTCTGTGTCTATTACACCTACCCAGTAAATAAATAAATTATACCTAGGTACTTGAAAGAGTTAACATTCACAAGCAAGGTTCCATCTATATTGGAGATTTACAGGGAGCCAGGACATTTTTTCATCCTAGGAGCAGAGCCAAACAGCATGCCCTGTGTTCCGTTCAGACTCTGGAACTGTTTCCACAGCACCATTTCTCAGAGGGCCTGCAATTTCTTGTGCCAGAAGCTCGGACATGTGAGTAGACAGAGGGAGATGCTTTCCGGGAAAATTGTCCAGAGGAGTTTCCAACAGTTCCAGGGAGTACTGGAGCCAGTATCAGAACCAGAACCGGTAACAGAACCGAAAGCCGATGCCAGGGTTCAAATGACTCAACAATATGAGTACTCAATTTACGTGCATTATAAACCAGATCTGGGACATGCTGTCATAACCCAAGTAGTTTCATTATAAGAATATTATCATGATACTAACCTACATAAGCATACGTTGTATGTAAAACTTGTTCACAATTTCTTAGTAAAAGTGTTTCTTAGAAACGTCATGGCAAAGTTATTCTTCATATTTACCCAGCTAAACAATATGTAGCTTCGCTTTTTCTAAGGTCAGCAGTTTATTTGCATATTTCCCTTCTTCTAAGCTCAGCGGTTTCTCTGCATCTGACAAACACTTCTAGTCTAAAATATAAAGCTAGCTGCCCTAATAAAGACACACATTTGTTACTGTTCCTATTACAATTATTCAAAACTATACAGTACATCCAAACTAATCTATTACAAAGCTTCTACATATCTGTTGTAAAGCATCCCCTAAAAGTAGTCTCTGTTTGCCTTATAGCCTAAGACCACTAGTAATGTACATTTATGCTAGAGACATGAGAGCTTGACCAGTGTCTTACCACTCTGTGGACTCTGTCAATGGGTCTGGCCTACACCCGCTGAGACACTCAACAGCCTCTTTCCTGGAGCATGTTCAAAGTGTCCTCCCAAGGTATAAGAAGAAAAAATTACTCACCGTAGTAATGTTATTTCTTCTAATAGAGTCTTGCTGTATTCTGCCTATATGCAGTTAGCCCCAGCACTTGAACTGCTCCGGAGAGGAAAGGGTTAACTCTATGCCAAGGCATAGAACGTTGAGCTCAAGCTGTTTTCAAACCTCTGTCCCAGGTCTCCTTAGTGTAACCGTCAGATTCTTATAAGCACTATGCTAACTAACTAAAAACAGAAATTGTTTTTTCAAATTTTGTGCCAAAAGGCAATAAACAGATTTTTAGGGTCCAAAAGACTCAAGTCGAGAACACCAAAAAGAATCCAAGTAGGTAGTAAAATTTAATATATTTAAAGTAATAATAAAAAACCTCATCCTAAGAAGAGGTAACCCAGGTACACCCCTGGTGTGCAGCACTGCGCCTGCCCACCCACATCCCAAACACAACTAGGTTCCAGGATGGGAGACAGGGAGGGAGGTCAGAATACAGCAAGACTCCATTAGAAGAAACAACATTACTATGGCGAGTAATTTTTTCTTCAAACAACATGAAGTCTTGCTGTATTCTGACTATATGCAGACTACCAAGCAATATCCCCTTGGAGGAGGGAGTTACAGAACCTATTTTGGGAACAAGCTCTGCAGCACTGCTGTGCCAAACCTAGCATCACTTCTTGATTGGAAGTTGAGAGAGTAATGTTTGGTAAATGTGTGAACAGTTTTCCAAGTGGCTGCTTTACAGATTTCCACTAAAGGTATGTCTCTGGCTGCTGCAACCGAAGCAGCTGTACCTCTGGTGGAGTGAGCCCTCAGGCTTGAGGGTGGCTCCTTCCCCAACTTTGAGTAGCAGAACTGTACACAGGAGACAATCCACCTGGCAATAGTTCTCTTAGTGGCAGGTTTACCTTTTACCGCTTCTCCATAAGTGAGAAACAGCTGTGAACAGTCATTTCTACGGGTCTTTTTGAATTATATAATAACTAAGGGCCCTCTTTATATCAAGACTGTGTAGTGTTTTTTTTTTTTGGTTAGTAATTTTTCTCACCTTGGTCCCCAGTCTGTCATCCACATCTAGGCATCCACCTACTCCGGCCGCTGTCCAGATCACCCCAACTCCTATCTGGGTCCAATGCATACCCCTGCGGCTTGCCCCCCATGGCGGGGAGACCACCTTATCTCCACTGACACAGGATCCAGTAACCGCAGTGAGCCCTCTGAGCTGGGCATCCTGCCGAACGGCCATCAAGCTGCCGTGACCGGTGCCATTTTTCCCGGTTCCTGGATTGACGTGAACTGGGGCGTACAAAGACGCCAATGAAGGGAGCGTGCATGCGTCTGCACGCATCTCCTCCCAGCGCCATGCCCCAAGTTCCCCCCACTTCTAAGCAGTGCCAGTGTACCACCCCCAGCCTCCGCCAGAGGTTGCTAGTGCACTGACAACTGGTGACCCCCCTCCCCGGAGAGGGAGAGCAGTTCACGGACACTCAATCCCTCTCTGCCCCAGCCAATCCCTGGTGACCCGGGTCCATTCCAGAACCCGGGTCACCAGTGTGGGGTGAGGTTTGGCGTCCAGCACCTCAACCCTCAGCGCCACCAGGCCAGCATTGTGTAGTCTTCTTTCCCCAGAGGAAGAATGGTCAGTGAAAAATACAGGCAATGACACAGATTGGTTCAAATGAAAGTCTGATACCACCTTGGGAAGGAATTTTCTATTCGTTCAAAGGACCACCTTATCCCTGTGAAATGAAATGAAATCATGTTCCACTGATAAAGCCTGTACCTCACTAATTCTCCTGGCAGAGGTAGTGGCTACCAGGAACACAGTTTTCCAAGTCAAGTATTTTACCTCAGCTGAAGAGAATGGTTCAAAAGGAGGCTGCATAAGCTGTGCAATGCAGATATTCAGATCCCAAACAGGAGTAGGGTCCCTAAAGGGAGGATTGATATAAACCAGACCTTTGAAAAATGTCTTGAAAACTGGATGGGAGGCTAAGAAAGAACCCTTCCAAGCTGAAAGGAAGGCAGAGATGGCTGCCAAATGCACATTGAGAGTGGTAGGCCTGAGGCTTAAACTGTTAAGATGCACCAAATAGTCCAAAGCAGTGGCAATGTCAGCTGAATCTGTCTGAATATGCCTCTGAGAACATCAAAAAAACAAATCTCTTCCATTTGGAATTGTAGATTTTCCTAGTGGAAGGTTTTCTACTAACCTTAAGAATGTCCAAGGCTGATTGGGAAAGATGCAGGACTGCATATTCTAGCTCAAGAACCAAGCCTTGAGTCTGAGAGTCTGAAGGCTGGGATACAGTATCCTCCCTGTGAGGAGGTGAGAAGACTGAACTGTCTGGGAAGAAAGAGAGGAATTGTCACTGACATTGACAGTAGTAGGGGGTACCAAGGCTGCCTAGCCCAGTCTGGGGCCACCAGAATCACAGTGCAAGGCTGAGATCTGATCTTGATCAGCACTCTGAGTATCAGAGGAAAAGGAGGAAACGCATACAGAAACCTGTTTGTCCAATCCAACAGGAGAGCATCTTAAGGAAAAGACCCCAAAAGAGGGGGTATGCAGCAGAATAGGGGGAGCTGATTGTCCGGGGCTACAAAGAGATCCATCTCTGGAGTGCCCCCCTTTATTTATTTATTTATTAGCTTTTGGTAACCGGGTAAGTGCATTAGGCATTAGTCCTGCCTATTTTCAAGCATGACCTGGGAAGGTACAGAACAATCAATGACAAATTAACAAGAACAGATACAAACAGTTGTAGGTTACAGGCCTGCAAATAGCCAGATGAAGAAGTACACAGAAACTGATCAGATACACAATGTTCAGAAAGAATACCATGGTGACCGCCTCAGAGAGAGTCACCAAGTAACAACAAGTAGTAACCATCCACGCAGGGATGGAAAAATAGTACATTTGATACAGACTGACAATACAGATTCAGTTGTGGAGACACAGAGGAGCTGTGAAGGGAAGGCAGGAAAGCAGAGTGGTTGGGGTTAGGAACATACACAGGGGTCAAGTGCTTGAAGGTGTGAAAAGAGTGCAGATTTAAAGTCAAGGTGAGATGAGGAGCCCTTCAAGGTGGCCGGTAATGTGTTCCAGAATTTGGGGCGAAATGGGAGAACGCTTTTCCTCCATTTTCTTCAAGCAGCGGGGAACAGAGAACAGATGAGAGTTGCAGGACCTCAGGGTGCAGGACTGAATCACTGGGGTAAGTATGGCCCCAATGCAATCAGGTTGGGGGGCTCTATTCATGGAGGCAATAAGACAACCTAGAGAGAAGGATGCTGGGCTCTGGGGGACAGCCAGTTCAATGTGGAGTACAGAACGCAGTAGTGGGTGAGGCGAGGAACAGACAGTGCAAATCTGCAGATGTTGCTATGAGTGGTGTCCCAGTGATGCAGGATACCCACACTGGCATGAGAGAATGGGGAGAGTATACAGAAGTCTGGGGAGCAAATCACCACGCGCTACACAGATTCTGGCAGTAGGAGTAAGGGAATGACGCCACGGTAGGAAGCTCCTAACTTGATGTTAACCGACCTGCAAACCTTGCATATGTGCGAGGAGAAATCAAGGGCAGGTTCAAGGATCACACCTAGGTATTTGAAGGAGCTAGTAGACTTGATTTCCGTTCCATCACAGCTAACCACGTGGAGCTTAGTATCCTCAGCTGATACTTTCTTAGAGGACCCAAAAAGCATGGCCTGGGTCTTAGGTAGGTTTAGTAGGAGAGAGTTGGAGGAGAGCCAGAGTTGAATATACTGGAATGCAAGAGAGAGGTGGGAGTCAATGTCCGAGACAGGACGAGAGGCAGCGTAGGGTACTAGATCGTCAGCAGACATGATGGACCAACAGTGGGGAAAGGATGAGGGAGTGTCATTGACGAAGATGGAAAAGAGCAAAGGTCCCAGAATGGAGCCTTGATGTATGCCACAGGAGGTGGTAGCGGGGGATGAGAGAACTATTCCAAAGGAGATGGCTTGGGATCGATTAGAGAGATAGCTACTGAGCCATGATAGGGTGGATCCAGCGGCACCTAAAGAATGTAGTTTACGCAGGCGCAGAGGATGGTTTACTAGGTCAAATGCCTTGGTGAGATCAATAAACACAGTACCAGTGAGTAAACCATTGTCCATGTTGGATTTAACCTTACTGATGAGTAATGTGAGGGCAGTGGTGGTGCTATGTCCAGCCCTGAAAACATGTTGCGCAGGAGACTGAAGATTAAAGTACAACAGATGAGTTAAGACATGGTGATGTATGAGTTTCTCTAAGACCTTACTAAGGGTTGGTAATAAGGCTATGGGCCTATAAATAGCAATGACTTTAGGGTCACCCTTTTTTGAAGACCGGAATAACCCTGGCAGCCTTCCAGGCTGCAGGCACCATTGAGGTACCGATGGACAGACTGAGCAGCCTAGTGATAGGTGAGGCGAGGAGATGAGCCCCAATTCGAAGTATCCAGGGTTCGATTCCGTCAGGACCAGGGCTCCCACGAAGTGGAATAAACGAAGGAACCAGAGAACGTCCAACTGAGCAATACTAGAGAGAACTAGTGGTGGAGGAGCCGGGTGGGTGGGGGAGATGGGGCGGTGAGATGCCCGAGAGGAAAATTTTAGGAGATTCAGAAAAAAGGGAGTTAAAAGCATTGGCTATAGTATGGGGGTTGTTGCACAGTGTATCATTAATTAGCATCTCATTGTGGGCTACAGGTTTGGTGTTCCCCAAGATTTCATTTCTCTGGCTCCAATACTTTTTGGGGTCTGGGGCTGAGGACTATACGAGTTTTCGGTAATAGCAACTCTTGGCGACCCGAATTTCCTTCTTGTAGGAGTTTTGTAGCGTACGGTAGGCAGCAAAGTCTGTCTGAAGAGAGGATGTTTTCCATTTTGTCCACAGCCTATCATGTTCCTTGAGTAGTTGCAGGAGAGGCCGCTTCAGCCATTTGGATGCCTTCCCTCTAACCGTGCCCGTAGAGACTGGGATATGTATAGACTCAAGGGCTAGTAGAGTGGCACTGAAGTGATCAATAGCCAAGCTGATGTCATTGGTGTGAAATAGTGGGGACCAGTTGGCATGTTTTAGATCACGAAGGAACGCGGTCATGTCTAGATTGGAAAAATTAGCAAAGGACAGTACTTAAGGAGGAGGTGTGACAGAGGAGGGGCCCCAATACAGTAAACAGGTCAATGGTCACTGATAGTGTCAGGAAGAACCCCGTTGGGGGAGTAGCAGTCCTTGCGATTGGTAAGGATCCAGTCAATCAGAAAGTGACTGAGGCTGTTCTTAGTTATTTGAGTCTGGGTAGAGATGAGTTGCTCAAGGTTTGAAAATGATCTGAAGAATTAGAGGATTCAGGGCCCATTCGTGGTGACCTTGGGAAATCCTGCTGAAAGCATCTGCCAGTACATTGTCCTTCCCTGGGAGATGCACAGCTATCGGGGAAACCTGCAGGGAATAAACTAGTGACCATATCTTCATGGCTTCGGTGCACAAGGCCGAGGACTGAATGCCCCCCTGTTTGTTGATATACCACATGGATGTATTGTTGTCTGTCCTGATCTGCACCACTTTCCCCTGAATTGTGTTCAAGAATGTCTGAAGTGCTAGAAGGACAGAAAGAAGTTCGAGAAGATTTATGTGCAGGAGAGACTCCTGATGAGACCATGTTCCCTGAGCAGTAAGCTGATCGAGATGGGCTCCCCATCCCATCAGGGAAGCATCTATGGTGAGAATCACTGTTGGGTCCTGACTGAGGAAGGGGACCCCTTGCCTCAGATTGTCCTCCTCCAGCCACCACCGGACAGCCTGAACCAGAGTTTGAGACACTGGAACTAACTTGGAGAGGGGGTCTTTTTTCTGAGAGCAAAAAGATTTTAGATGAAACTGAATATCTCTCATTTGAACCCTTGAAAGAGGAACAAAGGCCTTGGCCTGGACAGTGTCCAGTTCCACTCCTATAAATGTGAGAAGCTGGGCTGGCTCCAGAACAGACTTTTCTAAATTTAGGATGAATTCTAAGGAGTCCAGAAGCTTTTGAGTGACCTCTAGAGCTAACCTGACTTGGTCTGAGGACTGACCCACTATGAGCCAGTCGTCCAGGTAAGGGAACAGTAAGATGCCTTGTCTCCTGAGAAAGGCCACCGCTACTGCTAGACACTTGGTGAACACCCTTGGAGCAGATGTTAGGCCGAAAAGCATTGCTCTGAACTGGTAATGGCCTGAGGGCAACTCGAACCTGAGGTACTTTCTGTGGGAATGTCTGATAGGTATGTGGAAACAGGTATCCTTGAGATCCAGGGAGGCTAGCCAGTCTCCTGGTCTCAGAGAGGGAAGAATTATTCCCAGAGTCACCATTTTGAACTTTGGCTTTAGTATATGTTTGTTCAGGTATCATAGATCTAGGACGGTCGCCAGTTTCCTGTCTTTTTTGGGGGTAAGGAAGTATCCGGAATACAGTCCTTTTCCCCTGTGATTGATAGGTACCATCTCTACCGCTCGCAGGAGCAGTAGAGAGGAGACTTCTGTCTCTAAAGCCTTTGTCTCCACAGGAGAGAGAGGACTGAAAGACTTTGCTCTCATTTTTGGGAACCTTCTGAAGCTGAGAGCAAGTCCCTGGCTCACTACTTCCAGGACCCATTTGTCTGAGGTAATAGACTTCCAGACCTGGAAATAGTGAGCCACCCTGCCCCCTACTGAAACTGGGGAGGCAACCATGAATGACACATCAGGTTGTCTATTTGGCAGGGGGCTGGGACTGAGTGGAGGATGGAGTCCTGGTCATCCCTCATCTGCCTCTTCCCCTAAAGAACCCCCTCTGCTGGAAAGAGAAGGCCTGGGCTTGGTATAAAGGCCTTTGAAAAGGTCTGCCTCTGCCAGCCTTAGATTGCTGCCTCTGAGGAGTGACCTGCTTTTCCTTGGCTGCAGCACTCCAGTAGGTGGTCCTGTATTCGTCCATCTTTTTCATGTAAGCCTCTGTTTGCTCCCCAAACAGAGAATTACTAGTGGCAGGAAAATCCATGGCCTTGGTCTGGATATCCTGTGATAAACTGGTACACCTGAGCCAAGCAAATCTCCTCATGGAGACAGATGTAGCCATGACCCTAAAATGTACGTCATTCGAGTCAACAGCAGCATGAAACTGGACCTTTGATGCCGCAATACCATACACAGCCACCTGCTACAGCTCCTTGGCCAGCTGGGGAGGGGCATTCTTAGCCAACTCCAAAACCATATCACACATAGACTTCTGGTATCTGGCTGTATATGCCATGTAATTAGATTGCCTGGGCCCCAAAGAGGATGCCAAGTACTGTTTCTTGGCCATGGCATCCACTTTCCTGGAATCCTTATCGGGGGGGGGGGGGCGCGAGATGCCAGGGGAATGTTAGCCTTGTCACAGGCTGCAGCTTGCACTACCCCAACATGGCTGCAATGATTTGTAAGGAATTCCGTCCCAGGACCTGACAAGGCATACCTCCTGTCCATCTTTTTATCCACAGGAGGTATAGATGTTGGAAACTGAAGAATTTCCTGTGTCTGTTTCCCCAGGGATTTATGCAGAGGGATAGACACCCTTTTGGACTCTGGGACATCCATCATCTCAACATAGTCAGGTTCCTCCTGATCCTGTTCAGCATCTTCCACTGGAAGCTGAAGAGTATCAGCCACATTCTTGTAAAACAAGAAATGGTAACGGAACTCAGAAAGTCTGGGAGGAGGCACATTGGAAGGCCAGTCTGGGGAGATGTCGGGCTCTACTGGCTCATCTAGGCCTTCATAAGCCTCCTCTTCTTCATAATCTTCATCTCCTTCTCAATCGCCCTCATAAAATGCTTCAGGATTATATTCAGAAGTAGACGAGTCTGACCGAACTGATCATCTTTGAGTCGGTGTCGGTTGGAACTGGGCGAAGCGATTGCACAACAGCAATCGCTTTAGCTAGCTCATCAGTGGTCGGAACATGGGAACCGGGATCCAAACCAGCTGACCTGCACTTTCTCTTAGATGGAACAGATTCCGCAGAATCGGTTCTCCTTTTGCCTGAGGAGGTATCGCCCAGGTCAGTGGGCACTCCCTCAGGTTCAGTCGGAACCGAACCGGGCTGGCCAACCAGGCCAGCGGATTTCTCAACCTCCTTTTCCTTCAGCCTACTTAAACGTTTATCTAAAGTGGCTTTGGGAAAGTTTCTGCAGATTTGGCAGTCCACTTTGAGGTGGTCAAACCCCAGACAGTAAACACAGACGAGGTGGGGATTAGCCTTAGCAAAGGCCTCCCCACACTCGGTGCAGTGCTGAAGCCCAGTGGGACTGGTTTTCTTTTTGGGTTTCTCAGACATCCCTAAAGGAAAAAGTTACCCTTACCAGCGTTTAAGCCACGCAACTACAAACCTATCAGTTCCAACCGTGTCACGGGTCAGTTAAAAAAAAAAAACAAGGAAATTATTGTTTTTTTTTAGGATCAGATAGGTACCGGAAAGCACAATACAGATCACAGAAAAAAAAAAAAAAGGAATTGCTTCAGTTTCTAACCGGACCGACCGGAAAGAAACTGAACAAAAAACAATTTCTACCACAAAACATTAAACTATCTACTAAACACTAATAAGTAAACGGTTGACAAACTGACCAATTTTTTACTAAAACCGAAGTGAAGGAGAGAATCTCCACAGCGACTTCTCAGTTAGGCGGCATAAAGAGTCTGATGGTTACACTAAGGAGTACCTGGGACAGAGGTTTGAAAACCGAGCTTGAGCTCGACATTCTATGAGTTGGCACAGAGTTAACCCTTTCCTCTCCGGAGCAGTTCAAGTGCTGGGGCTAACTGCATATAGTCAGAATACAGCAAGACTTCATTTTTGAAGTCTGGGATTTTATAGTCCAACTGGGGAGGCTCTTTCAAGAGGACAACAGTTGCATAGCATGGCTAAAATGCTAACAAAAAAATCTGTTGCCATTTTACCACAAATCTTACTATTCACTGCGGTTGCCATTTTATAACGAATCTTATTCCACGTAGTTGCCATTTTATAAAGAATCTTTCTATTCACTGTGGGTGCTACTTATGACTTCCTTGTATACTATGAAGCCTTGTGCTTTGTGGTTAAAATGTGTTACCCGGTATGTGTTAGTGCATGCATGTGTCACAGACTTCTAAGCTGAAAGACTAATATTTCTTAGAGATAATTATATGATTTTCAGCAAGCTGTCTTCAGTTTAGCTATTGCTTGTATTATTCCTGACTAAAGTTCAAAATGCTTTTGGGCCTTGTTAGGCTAGCAAAGACCCTTACTCACCAGCTTTGCCTGGATTGATCCAGGTCCTTAGGAGGTGGCTTTCCCGGTATCAGTACCCTTCTCAGTTGATCTTGAGAACCCACTTGTCTGTGGAGATGAATTCCCACTGACAGTAAAACTGGGTGAGATGCCCCCTACTTGGGATGGGTGGTCTGCCTCGGACAGCTGAAGCAGACGTGTGGCTGGAACTTCAGATTGTGGCATTGAAAGCTTTTGCCACCTGTGCCTTTGGCTGCCTTTTTCTGGGGAGGCTGGGATTTATTTTGGGCTCCACTGGCCCTACCATGAAAGGACTGCCTGTTGTGAAAAGAGCTACGTCATTTACCCCTTTGTCAGTTATACGAAGCTGGCAGGAAGCCTTAAGAGTTTTTCTCATTTTGTTAGGCTTTAAGCTTGTGACTGCTGTTTTAATATCTTGCTTAACAGCAAGCAGCATTCTCTTGTTTTACTTTTGTGGCTGGCAGGGCCTATGCCAGAAACTTAAGCTTGCTCCTGACGGCATACTCATGCTTAGAGAAGTAACTCCGGTAGCTATCCTCGTGCCAAGCGTAGCCCAGCAATAGATCCGCTTGCCCATGGTGTCTTCCCTGTGCGAGTCCTTGTTAGTGGGGTGAGTGGTGACCTCTTTGGGCATCATGGCTTTGTCATTTTAGCCATCCGCTACTGGCTGACTGAAATCCATGGATTTAGATTCAGGCACTGCATATTTCTCCTCCACATGCTTGAGGTCAGCTGCCACAGTAGCAGGCCTCCTCCAAGCTGCCTAAGAGTGTCTCCAGGGCTAGATAGATGGGAGGAACTAAAGAAATCTGCATATTGGGCACATTTAAAAATTCCAGTTAGAGGCACCTAGCCTGGTTTGTGGCTGCTGGCTCAAAGTTCAATGCAGAATGCATGTTTCTGAACACAGCCCGGAAACAGAGATCCTCCTGAGATACAATGTAAACAATTGGTTCTGAATTCTCTGGACCATAGTACAAGTCATCCTTCTCACAACCGGAGAAGAGGAGGTCAGGATCTGACTCATCCCACTCTATTTAATTCTTGCCCAAAGAGTAGTAAAGAGGAGGGTGTTGAAAGGTGACAGTATGGGCTGCTGCCTCCGCAACACCAGTGACACTGAACCAGGACCTGGATGGGGCCTTAGGAATGGTGCAAGCAACAGTGCTGAGGATGGCGCTGGGACTGTCTGGGAAGGGAATGATCCCGACATCGCAGGTCTGTGTGACAGTTAGCAGTGCAGGGGCCTCACTGGAGTAGGCCTCAAAAAGCATGACTCCGGCGCAGGACACAACACCACAAATGGCATCAACAACCCTGCTAGGTCCAAATGAACCAGCAGTGGCACTGCAGATGTCTCCATCCCTGGGGTGACACCATAAGTGGGGCAGATGGTGGCACCGACAGCAGCGCAGACGCCAGAGTCTTAGTCAGCCGAGCATCTAAGTTAAAAAGCACTGAAGCCAGCGCCAACCCAGCTGACCCAGAGTGGTCAGGAACCAGCACCAGAAATGGTGCCACTAGACCTGTTCACTGCACCCACTGCTTCATAAGTGCTGCTCAATGGACATCTGAAACTGGGGTCCCTGCTAATGCACAGAGCAGAGCTCCGTGACAGAGGCACCAACCTCACAGGCCCAGATGTCCCTGGTGTCATCGGTGGGGAACCCAGGCCAGTGGAAGTCAAGTGACTCATAGCAGAGAGACCAGAAGACAACCTCGATGGGTGCCATTTCTTCCCCTTATGTTTGCGGGAAGAGTCTGGGGCCGTACGGAGCAAAGACCTTGATAAAGAGCATGTGTGGGATCAGAACTGTTTCTGTTTGTGACTCCAAGAAGACCGTCTTTCGTCCTTGGTGCCGGACTGCCTGTTGCCAAAGCACCTGCTCAGACAGAGGTGGTGGCCAGACACAGCCAAAGTGCTGGTGTAACTAGCCTTTTCAGGCTCCCTACCATCTTACATGCTCGATAACAATTCGCACTAGGCAAGACTGAGAGGAAACTATAATTTTTGTGTGTTTAGCTAAACTGACACAAAAATAAACTCTAGTGAATTTAAACTAAAGCCAAAGAACTGAATGGTATTGTCATGCAGACGGTGAAGTTCTGGACCTGATGAGGAGAGTGGTGATGCTATTGATGTGCACACGACAGTCGGAGGTGAAAAAGGAAGTGAGGTGGCTGGGGCCAGGTGCCACTGTATACCAGCAGGCATGTGTGGTGACTCATGCTGCGACCCTGGCCCCCCTGAAAGATTTCTGACTTTGGGGTGTCCTGTGACTGGCACAGACCCACAAGTGGGAATCAATGATAAAGCTTGATTCTTGGAAAATCTGTGGAATATAATTAAAGTACAGATACGTAAGAACTTACTGTAACAGTAGATCTTTGAGAAGAGCTCTTGCAGCAGTTAACCATTAGGACCCCACAGAAAAATTATAGCTAGCAGTACAAGGTGGGGGACCACCCCCTGATGTCGGCCCTGCCCCCGATGTCACCAACGGTATAAAGGGGTGGTCCCCACGCACCACCTCAGTTCACCCATCAGACACCTCGCTAGCATAAAGGATGGGGAACCAAGGAGGTTCTAACATCCTCCAGAGAGAAGAAAATGAATAAAACCACGGCAGAAGGTGGCAGGGAAAGCATACCTGCTGCACAAGCTCATTTCAAAGATCTGCTGTTACGGTAAGTTCTTACATAACTGCACTATCTCACTTCGAGATAGAGCTCTTGCAGCAGGTAACAGCCATTAGGACCGAGTCCCAAGCAGCACAAGGATGCGATCCAGGTCAGAAGAGTGGTGGTCATAGAAAGAAAGTAAACCACCAATGCTCTTAAGAGAGCAGTCCCTGGAGGACGGCAAAGCCAAAACCGGCCCTCCTCCTGGAGGCAATGTCCAGACTGTAGTGCCTAATGAAGGTATGGATGTAACTCCAAGTGGCAGCCGCACAGAGATCAGCTGCCGAGACGTTTTGTAGGGATGCAAATGAAGTGGCAACACCCTTAGTGGAGTAACCTTTAACAGTTCCTGGTAAAGGTTTGTTGTACTTTTGATAGCACAAAAATATACAGTTATTGGCGCCCCTAAAATTCTTTGGGCGAAAGAAACAAACTGGTCCGTCTTCCCAGAAGATAGAGTACGGTCTATGTAAAAACAAAGAATCCTGTAAACATCCGGAGTATGCAACAAGGTTTCCCCTTTTTTTGAGTACTCTGGGTAATAAATTGGAAGTTGAATGTCCTGGTTAAGCATGAACTTAGAAACCACCTTCAGGAGAAACTTAGGATTAGTATGCAGATACACCCTGTCCCTGTGAAAAACCAAATAAGGCTTTTTACACTTCAGAGCATGAAGCTCGAAAATCCTCCAGGCTGAAGTAATGGCAACTAAAAGTGCTTTCCAAAGATAGGATGTGTAGCTCGTAACTTGTGGCTGGCTCAAATGGAGCAACGTAAGTTATTCTAACGTGAATAAAAGATCCCATGGGGGAATAGGGTCCTGCCTGGGTGGCTTACTGTGCATACCACCATGGAAAAAGGTACAGCACAAGTCCATTTGCGTCAGGGTCCTGCTGTCCACTTGTACATGACAAGTTAACAGCGCAGAAAGGTGTACATTATGGCCGAATAGCTGAGGCCCACATCAGACAGGGAAAGGAGATACTCCAGGATCTAATTCACCAGACAGGTTAATGGATCCAAGAGATGGGATGAAGCCCACAGGCAGAAATATTTCCATTTCATGGCATATGTGGCCCTGGTCAAGGGTTTCCTCGCGGCCACTAGGATCTCCGCTACCCTTGTAGATACCCTATACCTGTCCCTGACTACGTCTGCAGGAACCACGCATGCAGGTGCAGAGACTGGATATTCAGGTGTACTAGGGTGCCCTGCTCCTAGGAGAGCAAGCAAGGAGACAGGGGTAGAGGAATTGGAGGTTCTATTGCCAATTGTTGGAGCAGTGGGAACCAAATCTGTTGAGGCCAAAATAGTGCTATGAGAATCATGACAGCTCATTCTGCTTTTAGCTTGAGCACTACTCTCTAAAACAGTGGGAAGGGAGGGAAGTCATAAAGGAACCTCCCTGCCCAAGAGAAGGACAACTCGTCTCAGCTAAAAACACCGGGCACTTAGTCTAGCGAGCAGAAATTGGGCAGTTTTTGGCACTGAGTGGGGATGCAATGATGTCCAGATCTGGAAGTCCCCACCTTTCAAAAAGGTCATCCACTACGTCCTGTAGTAGCTCTCACTCAAGAGCCTGAGCCTGAGACTGAGAGCGGCTGAGGCTGTTGGCTAGGGTGTTCTGAACTCCTGGAACGTGAATCGCTATGTGTTTCTGGTTGTGCTCCACTGCCCATTACCAGACTCTCATGGCTTCTCTGCAAAGGGGTTAAGCATATGTGCCCCCTTGCTTGTTGATGAATAAGACCACCGGCATGTTGTCTGTCTGGATCAGTAGGGGGCTTGGAAGAAAAAACGTCTGTAAGGCATATAGAATGGCTGTCATCTCCAGCAGGTTTATGTGGAGATTGCCTTCCAAAGGAGTCCACGTCCCTTCTGTTTGGTTTTTGAAGTGTACGCCACACTCTAGTCCCAAGGCATCTATTGTTAGAATCTGCTGAGGACTGGGATTTTGAAAGGGAGCTCCAAACTCTAGCCAGGAGAGGGAGAGCCACCACTCCAGAGTCTGATGCACTGCCTTGGAGATCCGGACTGGCTGCTCAAGATCGTGCAAACGCTGGTCCCACTGTACCTCTAGGCTCCACTGGAGAACCCTCATGTGTAGACGAGCTAAGGGTACTGTCACAATGGCAGCTGCCATATGACCTAGCAGTTGTAGGACCATTCTGGCTGGAGTTTGGTTTGTGGAAATTACCCTGCAAGCCAGCGCTCTTACTCAATCTACCCTGTCTGAGGGGAGAAAGGCTCTCCCCTGGATAGTGTCCAAGATGGCCCCAATATATTTAAACCTCTGGGTGGGCCAGGGGGATGACTTGGGAAGACTCAAGGTAACCCCAGGTCTTGGAACAGTTGGAAGGTGTTTTCCAGTGTGCGATGCAGCTGTTCCCTTCTGGCACCTGTTAGGAGTCAGTTGTCGAGGTAGGGGCAGATGTACTGTCCCTGCCTCCTGAGAGCTGCTGACACTACTGCCAGGCATTTGGTGAACACCCCAAGTGCCAAGGAAAGACCGAACAGCAGCGCTCTGAACTGGTAGTGTTCTCCCTGGAAGGTCAAGCGGAGGTAGATCCTGTGGGATGGGCAGGATTTTGATGTGCATGTAGGCATCCTGCATATCCAGGGAACAGAGCCAGTCCCCTTGTCGAAGCATGGGCAGCCATGGGCCCAAACCGAGGAAAGGATAGCCAACTCTGTTAAGAAGGGGGATAAGACCTTTTATAGGTACATTAGGGAGCGAAGAAAGACCAAAAGAGGGATACTGAGGCTTAATAAAGGGGACAGAATGTGGGTAGAGGGTGACAATGAAAAAGCAGGGATACTGAATGAATATTTCTGCTCAGTATTCACAAAGAAAGAGGAGGGGGAGGTACCTAAACCAAACAAGAGAAACACTCTGAAGATGAGAGTCGATACCAGTCCATTTACAGAAGAAAGGGTTCTGACAGAACTAATAAAATTGAAGGTGGACAAAGCAATGGGGCCTGATGGGATTCACCCAAGAATTCTAAAAGAACTAAGGGTAGAACTAATGACACCGCTGACTACTCTCTAACAAATCATGGGAGGATGAGGTGGTACCTGAGGACTGGAGGAGGGCAGATGTGATTCCTCTTCACAAAAGTGGGAGCAGGACAGAGGCAGAAAACTACAGACCAGTTAGTTTGACCTCAGTGGTAGGTAAAATGATGGAATCACTTCTGAAGGAAAGAATTGTTGAGTACCTAGAGGCCAGTGGGGCACAGGACCCAAGGCAGCATGGATTCACGATGGGAAGGTCGTGTCAGACAAATCTAATAGATTTCTTTGACTGGGTGACCAAAGTAGTAGACCACGGAGGGGCTGTGGACATGGCTTACCTAGATTTTAGCAAGGCATTCGATACAGTCCCACATAAAAGATTAATACACAAGTTAGCCAGCCTTGGAGTGGGTCCCAAGTTGGTAGCCTGGATAAAAAATTGGCTAGACAACAGGTCACAAAGGGTAGTAGTAAATGGAGTCCACAGTGAAGAAAGGAAGGTTACTAGCGGGGCACCACAGGGTTCAGTACTGGTACCGGTCCTTTTTAATGTCTTTATAAGTGACATTGCAGAGGAACTGGAAGGAAAAGTATGTCTCTTTGCAGATGACACAAAGATCTGCAACAGGGTTGATACACCAGATGGAGTGGAAAGGATGAGAAGGGACTTGGCAAGGGTGGAGGAATGTTCAAATGTATGGTAGCTCAGATTCAGTGCAAAGAAGTGCAAGGTAATGCACCTGGGAAACAAAAACCCAGGACAAGAGTACACAATGGGGGGTGAGATATTGACAACAGTAAAAATGGAAAGGGACCTGGAGGTAATTATATCAGATGACCTAAAGGTGGGTGAGCAATGTGAGAAGGCAGTAAGGAAGGCTGGGGGATATTGAGATCACATAGGGAGAGGCACCAATAGTAGAAAACAGAAGTTGTTATCCTCTGTACAGACAGTTGGTGAGACCCCATCTGAGTACTGTGTGCAGTTCTGAAGACCCCATCTCCTCAAAAGACATAGACAGAGGGAGGCTGTCCAGAGGAGGGAAAACCAAAATGGTGCAGGGTCTGCACCAGAAGACATACGAAGAAAGACTAAAGGAGCTTAATATGTATACCCTTGAGGGAGAGAGGGACATGATAGAAACGTTCAAGTACCTCAAGGAATCAACAAAGTCCAAGAGGGTGGCATCTTTCAGAAAAGAGATGTGCAAGAACAAGGGGAACAATCTGAAGATAGAGGGGGACAGCTCAGAGGTAATGTGAGGAAGTATTTTTTCACAGAGAGGGTTGTGGATGCATGGAACAGCCTCCCTGAGGAGGTCGTGGAGTCAAGAACAGTGGGGGAATTCAAGAATGCATGGGACATACATAAGGCAGTCCTAGTGGGGGGTAGGAGGAAGTAAGCTGTTGGTTAATTAGGATCTGCTGCTTATCCGTTAGGTAGGAAAATGGGCAGACTAGGTGGGCCAAGCGGTCCTTATCTGCCGTCACATTCTATGTTTCTAATCCTGGCAGTGTAACCTTCCTGAACAGTTTGTATTTGACGAAAATGTTCAGCTGACTGAGATCCAGCATGGGACGAAGGTCCCATCTTTTTTGGGACCAGGAAGAAGTGGGAGTAATACCCACTTCCTCTTCAACTCGGTGGGACTGCCTGGATCGCCTTTTGCTCAGGAGGGTTTGGATTTCTGCCTGGATGAGGCTTGCGTGGGATGGGGAGCAATGGGTGGGGATCACAGGGTTGTCTGGAGGAATTTGAGTGAACTCCAGTGCGTAATCCCTTTCTATAATCTGGAGAACCCACTGATCTGTGGTGATATTGGATCAATCTCTGAGGTAAAGGAAGAATTGCCCTCCTTCTGCCTCCCCATAGCTCCACCGGAGGAGGGAGGGCAGGCAGGGAGTCATGCAGAGGTTGTCGGGAGTGGGCAAGAGAGCTCTGGTGTTTTTAGCATTCTTAGGTCCCTGTGCCCCTGAAAACGGGGGTGCCTTTTCTTTTGTAACCCCTTCTTTGCTGTTGTCGTCTACCCTGCTGGCCTTGATCCCTGTGAGAGGAACGACGCCTGGAAGGGGCTGGCTCAGACTTATAAAGTTTGTGGACCTCAGAAACTGATTTTCCTGAATCCTGCAAGCCAGTGATCATCTTTTTAGCTTCCTGGCTGAAAAGGACTGGCCCTTTGAAAGAGGCGTCCAGGATGGCATCCTATAAATCTTGGCAAACGACCGAGACCCTCAACCAGGAGTAGCGCTGTAGGCATATCCCCGTGGCAGCAGCTCTAGCAGCAGTGTCTGCAGAGTTGTATGAGCACCTGAGGATGTGTTTGCCAATGTCAGCACTGGACTGGAGAACTGCTAACAGTTCTGTCTTATTAGCGGCCAGGTCCATGGCCTTATTCTAAAGATTTCTGATACATAACCATGTGTGCCAGAAAATGTAATGACTGGACCGTACAAGTGGCTGAAGAGTACACCTTCCGGCCAAGATTGTCCAGTTTTTTTGGACTCCTTATCCGGTGATGGGAACCTATATGCTTTAGCTGTTGGGTTTTCCAATGAGCAGCCATAAGGATCATAGAATCCGCTTTGGGTTGCTTGCTCAAATGTGGTTCCCCACTAGGGGCCCTATATAGGCGGTCAGCTTTCTCAGGAACCTCCAAGGTCATGGGAGGGTGTTTCCAGGCTATTTTCGTAACGTCCTTGAAGGGCTCCACCAATGCTGGGATAACTAAGGGTTTCGGGTCAGTGGCCCCTAAGAATTTCACCAGGTGGCATCTCTCAGGGTTTAACTCTTCCATCTCCCCCTGGTTAATGAGCTGAATGTGTCATCAAATCTAGGAAGGAGGGATTGTTCAGAGGAGACCTTGGGGAATCCCTCCATGGGTCCAGGGATGGAAGAGACAAATCATCTTCTGATGAACTGTAGGAGGAGGGGCCTCCAGTGGATTTCTCTAAGGAAGTGTACCGGCATCCCTGAGAGCTACTCCAGCATCTAGAGGGGGATCTGGACGATGGGTGGCGACCATGCCGCCATCGTTCGGGTGGAGTTGGACGGGCCAGTGTTCGGGGTGGCAAAGGTGATGTACATGGAGGAGTTGGTTGTCTAGGCGGAGCCGGGGCAGGGGTCCCAGCGGGGTTGGGGTTTGGCTCTGGCGGTCTAGGCAAAAGGTCCCCCTTGATGGTGTTCCACCAGCTGTTGAAAAGAGCCCCAACCTCAGCCAAAGGGACCACAGGGCCCAGCTGGGGTGCTAGCGTCGGGGTAAGGGCGCCCAGGGGCCTGGCATCAGACCCTGCGGTTTGGTCCCCCCAGGCATCAGGTTTGACAGTACTGCTGTATTGGACATTGGTTTGGTTCTGTTGGGATAGTGTTCCCTTGCGTTGGGTGCCTTGGCGTCTGGTTGACGGTCTCCTGAGGGGCAGGTAGAGAGGTGTGAGTGACGCCTGATCCACGGTATCCTTGGAGGCAAGCATCAGGTCCCCCAATGTCAGGTCTGTAGTCGGAACCTTGTTAGGGCCCTGTGGATCAGACTGTGGCATAGAGGGTGGCATCTGGTCCTGCTCCGTAGTGGCGTCAAAAGGCGCTGAGGTCTGACGTCAGTCCAGAACCCTGGCCGACAACTGCTTGGAAGGCGAGCATGGTTTCTTATGGCGTTTGTGTTCCTGATGTCTCTTGGTGTTGTCTGACTCTGTCATCCTGTCCGATGACCCAGAACCACAGCCTTGTAGATGGCAGGCTCTGACCTGCCGCCCAACGAAGAATGGGTCGGTCCTGCTGGCTGAGACCCTAGTGC
Source organism: Neoceratodus forsteri (assembly GCA_016271365.2). NCBI lineage: Eukaryota > Metazoa > Chordata > Ceratodontiformes > Ceratodontidae > Neoceratodus > Neoceratodus forsteri. The sequence continues at coordinate 647,284,902 of CM057450.1, read as the reverse complement.
AAACTTGTGGGGCCAGACAGCCAGGGACACGGCGGCTTGGGAAAGTCCTAGCCCGGAAGACTCCCAGCCGTATGCCTGAGAGGAAGCGGGGGCTTCCTCGACGGTAACCGCGGAAGAGCAAGGCAAACCGGAGGGGCAGAGTCTGACCTTGCGCCAGAGGCAGACATTTTGGAAGTCTTGTGTGGAGACCTATCTCAATGATGGTGCTTCCCAATTGATTTCTTCTCTATGGAGAGGAATCCTTGGCTGAGAAGGACGACGAGCTGTGCCTTGAGTGGGTCTTCTGCATGGCGGCCACTTGTTCAAGGAGGTATGCTTTCAAGGTCTTCAGGTGGCGGATGTGAGTCCTCCTTTTGAAGCGGAGGCAATTTGGGCAGTCGTCCGGGTTATGGTCGGGGCCTAGGCAAAGCAGGCAGGCTGGATGGCCATCTTTTGCCGGGATCTGCTTGTCGCACACGGACTCTGATTTCCGCTGCTCTGTAGAAGAAGGCGGCTGGGTAGACATACATGACGAGTTCATATTTTGATGAAAAAAACAAACTGCGTGAAGCATGAAAATGGCAGTCAGCTGGAAGCAGGAGGCATCCGTGGAGTCAATATGCATGAGTCGACGGTGGGGGAAAAAAAACTGAGGTGGTGCCAGGGGACCGACCATTTATACCGCTGGTGACGTCGAGGGCGGGGACGATGTCAGGGGGATGGTCTCCCGCCTTGGACTGCTAGCTACAATTTTTCCATGGGATCCTAGTGCCTGGTGACATAGTCCTAATGGTTGTTACCTGCTGCAAGAGCTCTATCTCAGAGAGCCATGGTTTTCGCAGTACTGTAAACAGTCCACAGTATTAATATCTTGACTTTCAACACTATGATGTACCATGAAACTGTTATACCATGACATCCCTAGGTGCAACTGGGATTATAAAATGGACTTTAGATTGGTGTTCTACCTCTGGCATGAAGACCAAAGAGTGATGCTCTACAGAGTAAATTGATTCTAGTAAGATCTAGTCTCAAATGTAAGTCATTGTTCCACTGTAACACAGTTCCACTTTATGTAGTGTTTGCTTCATAAAACTCTTACAATAGAACATTAATGTAAAATATTTAAAGACATTCTCTTTATCTGCTACAGTACACTGCAACCCCATGCATCTAGAAATGAGACTGCTGTCCCAACACCTACCTGCTCCCATTTAATTACTTGTGCCAGTGTGACACCACGTAATCATATCAAACATTTTCTAGCCCCAAATTCCCCCTTTCCATCTACCAAGATACTCCAGCCCCCCCCCCATAACAGTAAAATGTTCCCAGTGCCAGCTATAATGTACTGTGCCTCCCACAAGTTGGCATGGGATTATTTGATGGAATGGGAAGGTGCCAGCAGACCAGGACGGGGGTGGGTATTATGGAGGTGCTTGACTGGGTTTCTATATTGAAATGGGCTTCCACCCAGCACAGTGGATGCTGGCGTAGTTTTTTAGTCTCATCCAACCTTAAGGCAGGAAACCAATATAGCAGGGTGGCAGGAAAGGCCAATGGAATGTTGGCATGCATTGGCAGGGGCATTACTCGCAGAAGGAGGGAGGTACAGATGCCCCTCTACAAAGCCATGAGAAAACCGCAGCTGGAGTATGGGGTCTATTTCTGAAGACCGCACCTACGCATGGACATAGATGGGATGGAGAGAATTCAGAGAAGAGCAACCAAGATGGTGCAGGTTATGCAAGGAAAGACATATGAGCAGAAGTGTAAGGAGATGGATCTGTGCACATTGCACGCTAGAAGAGAAAGGGGGGTGGAAACTCAAATATGTGAGGGGGAGAGCCGGCCCAGTGGCGCGGAGGGCTGCCGGAGGTCAGTCGGGAAGGGAGAGGATACAGCGTCTGGAGGACAGCATTCCTCTCCAGGGGAGGGGTGAAGATGGAGTCAGCTACTTACCTGACCCCTAGTAGTGGCTGGGGGCCAGCACAACGGACCCACACAGAAGGGTCTGGAGCAGGGCAGACACCCAGCGTGACATGCGTGGCTCGGCCACTGGTGTCACTGCATGCCTCCACAATGCACCAGGAAGGGGGAAGCAGGAGAATACAGAGGCTGAAATACCTGTCTGGCAGGATGACAGCTGGCCTCTCGCAGGCCCGTACTCGACCAACTGGCACCCCGCTAGTGCCAGAGGTGTGACCAGTGGACGCCAGGATGATGGACGGGATGGGGTAAGAAAATAGGGGTTCAAGTGGATCAAGAAACAGAAGAAGAAGAAAACAAATGTGAGGGGGATCAACAAACTAAGGGAAGGGCGTTTACATAAAATGAAGGAGGGGGCTAGCAGGGAGGAAGTTACAGAGGCAATGTGAGAGGGCGGTGAAGGCCTGGAACAGACTAACAGTAGTAGTGTTGGGGAATAAATTGATGGACGTGACCATCAAACAGTGTGGTTCACGTTAAACTCAGCTACAGAGTCAAGCCATACAAAAGTGAGGGTACTGGGCTTCAGGAGGGCTGACTTTGGCAAGATGGGAGAGTGCTTCAGAAAAGCACTAGCAAACAGGCTAGGAGGAGGTGTGGAGCAACAATGAGGAGTCATCAAAACTGCCATCACAGAGGCAACAAGCCTTTGTGTGAAGCAAATAAACAAATCAAAATGAAAGAAAAAGCCACTATGGTTCTCAAAAGAGGTGACTGTGAAAGTCAGGAAGAAAAAGATAGTATTCCGGAAGTATAAGGAAACACAGAAAGAGCAGGACAGAGAGCTGTACCAGTTGAGGCAGAAGGAAGTAGGGAGGAAAGTCAGAATAGCAAAGGCCCAAACTGAGGAAAAGATAGTCAACTCGGTTAAGAAGGGGGATAAAACCTTTTATAGGTACATCAGCGAGCGTAGAAAGACAAAGGGAGGGATAGTGAGGCTGAATAGAATGAACGGAGGGTAGGCAGAGGGGGACAGCAAAAGGAAAAAATTACTCACCTTAGTAATGTTGTTTCTTCTAATGGAGTCTTGCTGTATTCTGACAAATTGCAGTGAGTCCCAACCTTCAAACTGCCCCGGAGATGAAAGCGTTAACTTTCCATGCCAGGCATGGAACGCTGAGCTCGAGCTCGGTTGAGACTCTGTCTGTTGCTGTTTGAACTCAAACCATCAGATCTTTATGAGCTAAACTCACTGAGGTCCTGTGTGGAAGCTGTAAACCTACACTAGCCAACTGGCTACTAACATAATAACAAATTTTTGGTCCCAAAAACAAAGACTCAAGTCAGGAGACCCAAAAATGAAATAACACAACACCCACTCACCCAAAGAAAGGGTGATAACAAAAAAGGTGGGGCACCTCCTGAGTGCCGACACTGCCACTGCCCACCCACATCCCAAAAAACAAAGGTTCTGAGAGGGGAAGGCGGGGGGGAGGTAAGAATACAACAAGACTCCATTAGAAGAAACAACTTTACTAAGGTGAGTAATTTTTTCTTCAAACAACATGAAGTCCTGCTGTATTTTGACAAATTGCAGACTATCAAGTAGTACCTCCATGGAGGAGGGACTGAACCTACTTAGGAAATAGGCTCTGAAGTACAGCTGTGCCAAACCGAGCATCACTCCTAGCCTGGATATTCAGGGAGTAATGCTTGGTGAAAGTGTGAACTGTTTTCCAGGTAGCTGCTTGACATATTTCTAGAATAGGGATATCCCTGGCAGCAGCCAGGGAAGCAGCTGTACCTATAGTAGAGTGAGCCCTCAGGCCTGAGGGTGGAACCTTACCCAATTTTTCATAGCAAAATTGTATGCAAGAGACAATCCACTTGGCAATGGATCTTTTAGTGGCAGGTTTTCCTTTGCCTACCTCACCATAAGTGAGGAACAGTTGGAGGGAGTCAAACCTATGACCCTAGGTGCGTTCTATATAGTAGCTAAGGGCTCTTTTCATACCTAGGCTGTGCAGCCCCCTCTCACCAGAGGAGGACTGGTCAGTGAAGTACACAGGAAGAGACATAGATTGGTGAAGGTGGAAGTCTGAAACCACCTTAGGCAAAAACTTCCTGTTAGTCCTTAGGACCACCTCATCCCTATGGAAGGAAATAAAGTCAGGCTCCACTGACAGGGCTTGCAGCTCACTTATGCACCTGGCAGAAGTGATGGCCACCAGAAACACAGTTTTCCAAGTCAAGTACTTAAGCTCTGCTGAGGACAAAGGCTCAAAAGGGGGTTGCATAAGCTGAGCAATGCAAACATTAAGATCCCAAGCAGGGGCAGGATCCCTGAATAGAGGATTGATATGAAGCAATCCCTTGAAAAACTTGGAGAAAACAGGGTGAGCTAAAAGAGAAGAGGGCTTACCTGCTGAAATGAAAGCAGAAACCGCTGCCAGGTGCACTCTTAGTGTAGCTGGTCTGAGACCCAAGCTATTGAGAAGAACCATGTAGTCAAGTACTGTGGGCAGATCAGCAGACTCTGGGGAAATATGCTTCCCAGAGCACCATATGGAAAATCTTTTCCACTTGGAATTATAGGTAGTTCTGGTGGAAGGCTTCCTAGAAGCCTTCAGAATATCTATAACCCCTTGGGAGAGGTGTAAATCAGCAAACTCTAACTCTTCAAGAGCCAGGCCTTGAGATTGAGAGATTTGAGATTTGGGTACCAAACCTTCCCCTGAGCACAAGTTAACAGGTTGTAATTCCTGGGACGAGCCTGGGGAAGATGGACTGATAAGGACAATAGGAGAGGATACCAGGGCTGTCTGGCCCAGTCTGGAGCAATCAGGATCACTTTGCAGGGTTGAGACCTGATTTTGACTAGCACTTTGAACAGGAGAGGGGGGGGGAAGCATACAGGAACTTCCCTTCCCAATTGAGAACTAAGGCATCCAGGGGGACTGAGCCCAACACTGGGGGCCTGCAGCAAAAAAGGGGAAGTTGGTGATTGTCTGGGGCTGCAAAAAGATCTATCTGTGGGGTGCCCCATCTGGAGAATATCACCTCCAAGATCAAGGGATCCAGTGACCATTCATGATGGCCCTGAGATATCCTGCTGAGAGCATCTGCCAAGACGTTGTCCTTGCCTGGGAGGTGTACTGCTGAGAGGGAGGTGTTCAGAGAATAAGTCAGGGACCACAACTTCATTGCTTCTGTGCACAAGGCCGTAGACCGAGTGCCTCCTTGTTTGTTGATGTACCACATTGTGGTGGTATTGTCTGTTCTGATCTGAATAACTCTGTTCTGAACAGTCTTGGAAAAAACTTGAAGTGCTAGAAATACTGCTCTGAGCTCCAACAGATTGATGTGGAGCAGAGATTCCTGAGGGGACCACAACCCCAGGGTGGTCAGGTTGCACAAGTGAGCCCCCCACCCCAAGAGGGAGGCATCTGTAGTAAGGATTAAAGAGTGAGACTGAGTGACAAAGGGAACTCCTTGTCTCAGATTGTTCAGATCCTGCCACCAATGCAAGGCCTGGATCGGGGTTCGAGTCATTGGGATCAGTTTGGTCAGAGGGTCCTTTTTCTGAGATCAGAAGGCTCTCAAATGGAACTGAATGTCCCTCATTTAAAATCTTGCTCCCTGCACCACTGCTGTAGAAGCAGCCATGTTCCCCAGGAGCTGCAAAAAATGCCTTGCTGGTCGAGACACCTGTAGGGTGAAAGAGGAGGCCAGAGCGATAAGGGTCCTTGCCCTGTCCAGGGGAAGGAAGGCTCTGGCCCTTCCTGTATCTAGCTCTGCACCTATGAAGGTGAGGAGCTGAACAGGCTCTAGAACTGACTTTGACAGACTCTAGAGGGAAACCTAGAGAAGTGAGCAGTTGCTGAATTATCTGTAAGTGTAACTTGACCTGGTCTGGGGACTGGCCTACTATGAGCCAGTCGTCTAGGTATGGGAAGAGGGCAATCCTTTGCCTTCTCAGAGAAGCAACTACTACTGCCAGGCATTTTGTGAACACCCTTGGAGCAGAGGTTAGTCCGAAGGGCATTGCTCTGAACTGGTAATGACCTGAGGGCAGCTCGAACCTGAGGTACTTTCGATGGGAGCTTCTGATAAGAATATGGAAGTAGGCATCCCTGAGGTCCAGGGACACTAGCCAGTCCCCTGGCCTTAGAGAGGGTAGAATTATTCCCAGAGTCACCATTTTGAATTTTGGCTTTAAAAGGTGCTTGTTTAAATATCTGAGATCCAGGATGGGCCACCATTCTCCTGCCTTTTTTGGGGTAAGGAAGTACCTGGAGTACAATCCTTTGCCCTGGTGTAGGGGTGGAACCCACTCCACAGCTCTGAGAACCAGAAGGGCAGAGAACTCTGCCTCTAAGGCAAGTGCCTCTGAGGGATTTGCAGGTGGAAAAGCTCTGGTTCTCAGCTTTGGAAATTTTCTGAAGCTGAGAACCAGTCCCTGGCTTACTACTTTCAGGATCCACTTGTCTGATGTTAGAGACTTCCAGTCCTGGACAAAGTAAGCCAGCCTGCCCCCTACAGGTGGTGGAGAATCGGCCCTGGCAAACCCATCAGGGTGCCTGCTTGGCAGGGGGTTTTGGCTGAGGGGTGGAAGCAGGTCTGCTTGTACCCCTTCTGCCTCTCCCTCTAAAGAACCCCTCTGAGCATAGGCAGAAGAGGAGGCTTGGGCTTGGTAGAAGGCCTGTGAAAGGCCTGCCCTGCCCTGGGATGCTGCCTTTGAGGAGTGGCCTGCCTTTCCTTGGCCTGGGCACTCCTATAGGTGTTCCTATATTCGTCCATTTTCTTCATGTAATTCTCTGTTTGCTCCTCAAACAGAGAATTACCCACAACAGGAAAATCCATGGCCTTAGTCTGGGTATCCTGTGACAGGCTAGTACATCTGAGCCAAGCCATTCTGCGAAGTGCCACAGATGTAGCCATGACTCTAGATGAGACATCATTGGAGTCCACTGCAGCATGGAATTGCACCCTGGATGCCTCAATACCATCAGCAGCCACCTGCTCCAGCTCCTTGGCAAGCTGGCCAGGGACCTGTTTTGCTAAAGCCATGACAGTGTCCAATCTGGATTTCTGATACCTAGCAGTATAAGCCATATAATTGGTCTGTCTGAGTCCCAAGGATGCTGCCATATATTGTTTCTTTGCCATGGCATCAATCCTCCTGGAGTCCCTGTCTGGGGAGTGTAGCCAAGGAATATTTGCCTTGTCACAAGCTGCAGCCTGCACTACCCCAACATGGCTGCATTGTTGTGTGAGGAACTCAGTATCTGAGCCTGACAATGTATACCTCTTGTCCATTCTTTTATCCACAGGAGGTATGGTGTTAGAGTCTTTAAAATCTTAAATGTCTGTTTCCCAAAAGATTTGTGTAAGGAATAGACAACCTCCTAGACTCTGGGATATCCATCATTTCCACATAGTCAGGCTCCTCCTGGTCATCCACAGCTTCTTCCATAGGAAGCTGGAGGGTTTCAGCCACTTTTTTATAAAACATGAAATGGGAAGGGGACTCAGAAAGCCTAGGAGGAGACACTCCTGAAGGTCTGTCTGGGGAGATGTCCGGGTCAATGGGCACATCCAGACTTCCAAAACCATATTCACTTTCCTCATACTCCTCTTCCTCCTCCTCCGGTTCATAAAATTCCACTAAATCATACTCTTGAACCGGTGGAACTGGCCGAACCGAGTGCCTCCCTGATGGTGCCGGTTCGGTCGGAACCGGGGAAAGAGACTGCACAATTTTTATCGCTTTGGCTATTTCTTCAGCAGTTGGAGAAGAAAGTTTTGGATCCACACCAGCTGATTTTTCCTTTCTTGTTCTCTTAGCTGGAACTGACTCCTCAGAATCGGATCTCCTTTTGCCCGAAGAAGTCTCGCCCTGGTCAGAGGGCACTCCTTCTGGTTCGGTCTAACCAACTGGCTGGCCATCCGGTTCAGCAGACTTTTTGGCCTCCCTTTCCCTGAGCCTACCAACTCATTTTTCTAGGGTAGCTGCAGGAAAATTTTTACAAATCTGGCAATCTGCATTGAGGTGGTCAAACCCTAGACAATAAACACAGGTGGTGTGGGGATCAGCCTGGCAAAGACTTCCCCACACGCACTGCAGTGTTGAAACCCAGTGGGCCCGGTTTTTCTTTTGGGTTTCTCAGACATTGTGCCAGTCCTAACCAAACTTACCCTTTTAATGGCAATCCGCCAGGCAAGACCTTCTTATGGGTTTCTGACCGTGTTATGGGTCGTGGAAAAAACCATGGTAAAATTTTTTTTTTTTTAAGAACCGATAAGAACCGGTAACCACACTCAGTTCCACACAGAACAGAAAACAATATAACCTATCTAGTACTCACGAATACCACAGACAGAGACTGAACCGACAGGTTGCGGTTTAAATTCGGTTTAAACCGAGAAAAACGGACTTTAACCGACAAATTGAACCGAGCAAAGGAGAAATCTCCGGAGCGACTGTTCAGTGAGGTGGAGTAAAGAATCTGACAGTTTGTTTTCAGGCAGCAACAGACAGAGTCTCAACCGAGCTCAAGCTCAGCGTTCCATGCCTGGCATGGAAAGTTAACTCTTTCATCTCCGGGGCAGTTCGAAGGTTGGGACTCACTGCTATTGTCAGAATACAGCAAGACTTCATGTTGTTTGAACATAAGTTTTTCTAACAAAAACAAAAGATCCCAAAGGGGGAATCAGGCCCCTAATGGAAGAATTAAGATGAAGTATTCCCCCTCAAAAATGTCCGTCAAGATCCGTCTGGGCAACGTATTTGCCATCCACTGGTACGTGATAGGCTGTAATCACAGAGAGGTGTACCTTAATGGATGAATAACGAAGGCCCGAATCCGACAGAGAGGAGATATTCAAGGACAGTGTTAAGAGGGCACAGGAAGGGGTCCAGACCCTAACTGGCGGCCCACAAACAAAAATGTTTCCACTTCATAGAGTAGGTGACTCTAGTGGAAGGAGATACCCCATAAAGTGCTGTGGCTACATCTGCAGGTGCCAGGCATGCAGGTGTACGGACTGGAGGTCTGTGTGAACCAGTCTGCCCTGCCTTTTTTTTTTTTACTCTATGTTTATGCTCCTTCCTGTCCCCACATCGGCCCCTCTCTTCAGGGCCTCACTGATGACCCATCTCAGAGTCCTTCCAGGAATTGCCCACACATAGCGGTGCCCCGCTCATTACCCTAGATCCTCCAGATAACCTCCCAGCTGGGGTGGCGGAGTTCCCCGTAAACTCCCCCCGACATTGATGGAGCATGCGACCTATGAGTGGAATCCCCGGAAGCCCTGAGCGCAGTCCTATGAGGCCCATCTACCAGCGCTGACATGGAGAGCATTTTTCCATTTTTCATCCCACCCCTTAAGCATCAGCGTACAATGAGAGCCAATGAGTCGGGGGCACGCTGAGACATGTCCTCCACTCTGGCTCTTGGCTGATGCTCCACCCCAATCAGTGCTGCGTCCTCCTACACCTATCACTAGGGTTCCCCCAGGTGGTGGTATTGCAGCAAGGTCTGCAGAGTCCCCTCACCAGAGAAGGAGAGCAGCCATCTGGCGCTCAATCCTTCTCCTCCCCTGCCGACCCCCGGTGGCCTGTGCTCTTTCCCAAACATGGGTCGCAGGCATGGTGTGAGGTGTGGCGTCCAGCGCCTCAACCCTCAGCGCCACTGGGCCGGCTGACCTGCTCTTTTGATAGTAAGCAGGATGACAAGGACAGGGGGATTGGAGGTTCCACTGCCAGCTGCTGCAGTAAAGTGAACCATATCCGACGAGGTCAAAGCGAAGCCACAAGAATCATTTCCGCTCCTTCTGCTTGGAGTTTGAGCAGAGCCCTCTGCAGAAGAGGAAAGGAAGGGAAGGCATACAGAAACCTCCCTGTCCAGCAGAGGGACAATGCGTCTTGCCAGAAAACACCAGGCCCGTGATCTAGCGAGCAGAAACTGGGCAGTTTTTCGTTGCACGGGGTCGCAAAGAGGTCCAGTTCTGGACGGTCCCACCTTTGGAAGAGGTCATCCGCTACCAACTGTAGGAGTTCCCATTTGTGCATCTTTGATTAAGACAGACAGAGAGTCAGCCAAGATGTTTTGGACCCCTGGAACGTGCACTACGGTGAGTGAGAGGTCGTGTTCCAGAGCCCAGAACCACACTCTCATAGCCTCTCGACAAAGAGGGTAGGAGTGAGTCCCCCCTTGTTCGCTGATGTAGTGGACGACTGACGTGTTGTCCGTCTGCACCAACAGGGGACCGTGATGAAAATCCAGGCGAAACGCCTGCAGAGTGTATAGAACTGCTCTCATCTCTAGAATATTGATATGTAGTGTCAATTCTAGACAGGACCAGGCTCCTTGAGTCTGATGGCTCTGAAAATGAGCACCCCAACCCATGCCTGAAGCATCAATTGTAAGAACCTGCAATGGAGGGTCCCTCTGAAAGGGAACTCCCGGTTCCAGATTGTGCGGTGAGAGCCACCAGGAGAGAATCTGAACCACGGCTTTGGAGATCGAGACTGGCTGGTCGAGCTCATCCTCCCTTTGATCCCACTGCAGCCCGAGGGTCCACTGAGGGACTGTCATGAAGAGGCGTACTGAGGGTACAGTCACAATGGCCGCCGCCATGTGGCCTAGGAGTTGGAGCATGGTTCGAGCTGGTACCTGGCAAGCAGCTGATACTTTGTGGGCCAATGATCGAAGGCGTAATGCCATCTGGTGGGAGGAAGGCCTTCCCTTACTCAGTGTCTAGGATTGACCCTATGTATTGAAGCATCTGACAGGGTGTTAGAAGCGACTTGGTTATGTTCAGGGTGACTCCTAGGGAGCTGAACAAGATGAAGGTGTCCTCTAGGGTAGCCAGAAGCCGAACCCCAGTTGAGGCAGCCAGAAGCCAATCGTCGAGGTAGGGATACACAAAGTGACCCTGCCTCCTTAAGGCTGCTGCCACCCCCGCTAGGCACTTCGTGAACATGCAAGGTGTCGAGGAAAGGCCGAAGGGCAAGGCCCGAAACTGGTAGTGCCTTCCCTGAAAGTAAAACCCCAGGAATCTCCTGTGAACTGGAAGCTTCAGAATATGAGGTCAGGCATCCTGCATGTTTAGGGAGTGGAGCCAGTCCCCTTGATGCAGCATGGGAAGAATACCTGGCAAGGTGACCATCCTGAACTATATAGTTGTTCAAGAGGCTCAGGTCCAGGATCGGGCGAAGATCCCCCATCTTCTTGGATACCAGGAAGAAGCTGGAGTAGAACCCTTTCCCCAACTGCGGGGATGGTACTGGTTCTAGTGCCTTCTTGTCTAATAGCAAATATACTTCATCCCTGATGAGTCTGGCATGGGAGAGGGAGTAGGCTGCTTGAACCGGGGGATTGTCTGGAGATATCTGAAGACATTCCAGTGCATGACCCCTCTCTTATCAACTGGGGGACCCATGCATCTTTGGTGATGGAGGTCCGCCCATCGAGGTAAAGTGAGAACTGACCCTATACCTACTCTTCCCTGGACTCGGCAGGTGGTATGGGGCCAGGCTGGGAATCAGGCGTTGGGAGCCCGGAGTGGGCAAGGAGACCTGGAATGGTTTGTTGTTCCTTGATCTCTGTGCTCCACCGGGGCGACAGGAAGCTTTACGACGAAAGTTGCCTATCTGCTGCTGTCCCTTAGGCTTCTGCCCTCCCTGGTGATGAAACAGACGATGTTTGCCAGGGGTGTGCTCAGACCTGTACAACTGATGTACCGACTGAACAACCTTACCAGAGTCCTGGAGGTCTGTGATCATCTGCTCGATGTCAGGACCAAAAAGCACAGATCCACGGAGTGGTACATCGATGATGGCATCTGAAGGTCCTGCTTAAACCCAGAGACTAGGAGCCAAGAATATCTCCTCATACAAACCAATGTGGCTGCTGCCCTGGCCGCCATATCGGCAGAGTCATATGAAGATCTGAGGAAGTGTTTCCCTATGTCCAAACCGGACTGTAGTATGTCCAAGAGCTCTGTTTTGAGGTCAGAATCATGCTGCTTTTTGGCAAGCTTGATTGCCTTGTTCCAGAGAGATTTCTGGTACTGCACCATGTGGACTAAAACATTTAGCGAACGAATGGTGCATGTAGCTGAAGAATAAACCTTTCTGCTGAACTGATCCAGGTGTTTGGATTCTTTGTCTGGTGGCTGGGAGCTCATGTGCCAGGGCTGCTTGGTTATTCAACATGAACGAGTCGGCCTTGGCCTGCTCTCCGAGGAACGGCTCCATTTGTCGGGGTACGGTACAGCCAATCTGCTTTTTTGGGAATAACGGGAGCTGTTGCAGGATGCCGCCAGGTAAATCTGGTAGCGTCCTGAAATGGGGCTACCGAGGTGGAACCACTAATGGTTTGGGCTCCTTCATGCCTAAGAAATGAGCCAGTCTCTTCCTTTCTGGATCAAGATCCTCTGTTTCCCACTGGTTTAAAAATTATATATGATGCATCACATCCAAGAAGGTGGGATCATCTGGCGGGGAACGAAGGGTTTCCCTAGGAAGGTCCAGATGAAGGAGAGGCGATGTGTATTTGCACGAGGATCTGGAGTAGTACGACCCCGAGGATGACTTGGAGCAAGAACGGGAGTTCCTTCTCCTGTAATGCCTGGAGGTAGACCTGGAGCAGCACCTACTCCAGTCAGGTAACCTATCGTCAACTGGAACTGGTGATTTGTCTTTGGGTGGAGGTGGGGGCTGAGTGTTTGCGGGGTATCCACTGGAGCTGGATGCAGTGGAAGAGTCTGTGGTTCCTTAGGCAGCATGTCTTTCCTAACAGTATCCCACCAGGAACTAAAAAGGTCCTTTACCTTGGCCAAAGAGACCATAGCTGGTGCTGATGGGTCTGGCGTACTGGCCCCTTCATCATGTTACCGGGGCGGTGGTTCTGATGGTTCATTAGAGGCTGGCGTATACACTGGTGACTTTGGCTTCTCTGGCATCAGGTCTTTAGGCCGTGTCAGATCTGACAACAGGTCCGCCAGTCTCTCATCATCTGTCGGCATTGAGACAGGCGCTGGGTGTGGCCTTGTCTTGGCTGGCAGTTGGTCTGACGGCCGTTTATGAGGCGCCAGTGGCGTAAAAGACCCTGACACTGACGAAGATGACGGGGTGGTACGTCTGAAGTCTGACGCCCAATGCTCTCGGGAGCTGGCATCAGGGTGAGATAATGTTTCCAGGCGCCTCTTTCTGGTTTCTGGTCCAGCCGGATGATCTGACAAAGAAAAGGCCTTCGCCAGAGGGCGGGTGGCAGAAGAGGTGTTGCCCACCTCCTTAACAGTGGAATCCCTGGTCTTAGATGCAGAAGTATGGCTGTAGGGTCTGAGACTAAGGGAGGGAGCCAAGGCCCTTGCTGTGAAGAAACAATGGCAGGCGGCCGACTGCCATCGGTGTTTCGAGGCCGACAACCCAGTAGGTGCTTAGGTTGACGGTGGGGTGGGGGTGCGGGGTCAGCGTCTGAGCCTGGACTGGAGTTGGCTCTCTTCCGATGCGGAGACCTGGATCGGGAGTGAGAGGAGTCCTCCTCCTGGTGATGGTGCATTTTCTCCTTCTTATGGGAACTCCTCGACCCCAAAGAAGACAAACTTAGGCCTGATGGAGTCTTTTGCATGATAGCCAGCTGTTGCTCCAGCAGGAAAGTCTTCAATGCCTTCAGGCGACGGATGCGCGTTCCTCGATTGAAGCTCTTGCAGTGCAGGCAGGATTCAGTATCGTGACTGGACCCCATGCAGAGGAGGCAGGATGAATGGAAATTGCAGGCCGGCATCTGCTTCCCATATGCGCACTTCGACTTAAGAGCAGTGAGTAGACGACGACGGTGAAGACATGTACAGGTGAAAATTCAAAACTATGCGAGAAATACTTTCCGAAAATGGCGAGCAACTGTTTAGCATGCAGGCGTCCATGGAGCCGATGTGAACAGGTTGACAGAGGGAAAAGAACTGGTAAATGGCTGGGGACCACCCCCTTTATACCACTGGTGGACGCTGGAGGCGGTCCGACGTCAGTGGGTGGTCCCCGCTAGGTACTACTAGGTAGAAAGTCTTCCGTGGGGTCTTAGTGCCTGGCAGCACAGTCCTTATGGTATAGCCTGCTGCAAGAGCTTCCACTCGAAGCAAGATCTCAATGTTATGTTTTATTACAAAAACACCAAAAGAGGTTAAGATCATGTACATAGGAAAGAGAAACCCTGAAGCCACCAATAGGCTGGGAGGGCAGTTGCTGGCAGTCATAAGGGAAGAAAGAGACTTGGGCATCAGCATCATCACAGATGACCTGAAATCATCCAAGCAGACCACTAAAGCAGTAGGTAAAGGCTAGGGGGATTTTGGGGTGTATTAGTAGGGGTATCACAAGTCGGAACAGAGAGGTAATAATCCCTCTTTATAAGACACTGGTTAGGTCCCATCTGGAGTACTGCGTGCAATACTGGAGGCCACACCTTCACAAGGACATTAACCAAACTGAAAGTCCAGAGAAGGGCAACCAAAATGGTGCAGGGACTGCATCAGAAAACGTATGAGGACAGATTAATGGAGCTCAATATGTATTTTTTTTTTTTTGCAATTGTTTAACCAGGAGTGGCACACTAAGCTGAAACTTGTTTACAGGTACGACCTGGGAGCACAGGGAAGTTAAGAGACTTGCTCAGGGTCACACAGTATGCAAGTAGGGGCTGTGGGACTCAAACCCAGGTCTCCAGATTTGCAGCTCAGAGCCTTAAACCACTGCGCTATACTGCCTCCCTAATACCTTATACCCTAGAGCAAACGAGGGAGAGAGGTGATATGATCGAAACATTCAAACACCTTAAGGTCATTAACAAGGTGAAAGAAACGAGTCTAACATGTTTCAATACAAGACAAATAGCAGGACAAGAGGACACAGCTTGAGATTAAAGGGAGGCCGAGTAAGGGGTAATGTGAGGAAGTTCTTTTTCACAGAAAGGGTGGTGGATGCATGGAGCAGCCTACCTCAGGAAGTAGTGGATATGAATACAGTGCAGGGCTTTAAACAGGCATGGGATAGGCATAAGGGAGCAATACAGATGAGTATGAATAGATAGGCCATTGACAGAGCAAAGGCAGATGGCACATTCATAAGGTAGAAAAAGAAATGGGCAGAATGGATGGGCCTTGCAGTGCTTACCTGTCGTCAACTTCTATGTTTCTAAGGTTTAACAAAAAAAAAAACTTCACTGGTCATTACAAAAAGTTAAAAACACATTCGCAATTGCATGGAGTGTCGTTTCCTGAGTTTTCATGTTTAGGAAACCAATGAATTTTGTTATTCTTCCCTTGACCAACCAGTGAAATTTTCCAGTTGTACTTACACAGGGCTCAGTTTATAATATACATTTTGCTAATTTACTAATACAGTTTATTAAAACGATTTTCTGACTTCAAACGCTGTATGTTTATTTATAAAGTAACAGTATTTTCCATAACAATACACTATGATGCCCTCAAACTCCGCTATTGAGAGGTCAATTGATAATAACTGGATGTTTTTCACATACAGTACACAGGAATTAGTAGCACGTCATGAGAAATATTTAGTAGATCAATGACAGGACCAGATCTCTTAGTAGATATTTTTGTGACAAGTCAGGGAGGACCCCCTGTGCATTTTCAAATGTTTCAGCAAGTATCCTAGGAGTCCTACTTTCATATAATGCCTATCTGCACTAAAATGATGGTTAACAAAGACTTTTGTATTGCTGGATTCCCTACCCTTGTGACAGAAAAGTCTCAACAAAAAACATTGGGATCAAGGGACCCTTACTATGGGGTTAGAAGAAGCTCTGTAGGACACCACACCCCCACCCCTGAAAACATTACATTAAATGGAATTGTTGTAAGCATTATTTATTTATTTATTTAAATTTTGGTAACCGTCTGGACTCACTGAGACCATGACAGTCCCTTTTTCAGGGGCGACCCGGGATTATTCACAGGTAAAAACATTCATAAATGTACACACAATTACTGGTAGACATTCCATAGGTTTGCACAGTTTACAACAGACAGTATTACAGAGAGCATGGATTGGTTCACTTCTGACAATTCAATGTTCGTATTGCATATTTGAATTAACATTTTGACAATTTCCAACACATGATATGTGTTAGTTCTTTGGTGTCGGTTATGGTTAAGATTGCTTGTTATTTAAACAACCCCCCCACCCAACAGTAAACTGGCTGGACAACTTCCCAGAACACTTACCAATAGTTTGGTGCTGAAAACACGGTGATGCATTGCTCATCATGGGTAACCTCGTATCCCTCAGGTTTGACCTCATGACTGCGGATAATGTACTTCAAGTTGTTTTCTTCCAGGAATCGTTTGGTGACGTCTGGCCCAAACTGGCAGCTCACTCCTCGTTTGCTGACAGACCGACCATTCTGTAATATCAAGGGACATATTCAGATTGGGAGTGACAGTGGATGAAGTAGAGAAAGAACAGGTTACTCACCTGTAACAGTAGTTCTAGGAGTGATATATGTTGTTCATCCACACTCTTTAGCAGGTACCTTGCCGCTTTAAGAATCGCTGGAAGTCTTCAAGCTGGCTCCTCCCCCCCACCCTTGTGGTATATACCTCAGCTCCACCCCATGACACCAGATCTTAGCACGCTGGAAGCCAGGTTGTGTGCGTCCGCAGCCACGGGGGTCTGTGTGGATGAACAACATATACCACTCTGAAAACTACTGTTACAGGTGAGTAACCTGTTCTTCTAGGAGCGTGGATATGTTGTTCATCCACACTCTTTGGCAGACTTCTAACAGTTCTCCGGGAGGAGGGAGGCAAGGCATACACCCCCTACTTAGGGAACAGAGACTGGAGAACTGAGGCCCCAAAACCAGCCTCCCGGTGTGACTCAAGGTCGATGTGGTAGTGGGTGATTAAGGCGTTTGCCGACTTCCAGGTAGCAACCCGGCAGATTTCCTGGATAGGGATGTCCCTGGAAGCAGCCACCGATGCAGCGGTATGGTGGGAAGAATGAGCTTTTATCCCTCTGGGAGGCTCCTTGCCTGCCAATTCATAACACAGACCTATGCACAATGTAATCCATCTTGCAATAGTCCGCTCTGCTGCAGGTCAGCCAGAAGCGGCTTCAGCGTAGGCAACAAACAGCTGCAAACCTCACCCCGAATTTCCACCGTCCTTTCCTTGTAGTAGGAGAGAGCACGTCTCAGGTCCAAAGTATGGAGCCTGTACTCGGCCTCTGAGGTGTAATTAGGATAGTATACCAGCAAAGTCAACATCTGGTTAAGGTGAAACTCTCGACACCACCTTCGGAAGTAATTTCGGGTGGGGGCGCAGGACAACCTTGTCTCTGTGGAAGACCAGATAAGGGGAGTACACCGAAAGAGCCTGGAGCTCCCCTGTCCTTCTGGCAGACGTGATAGCCACCTGGAAGGCCGTCTTCCATGACAAGTGTGACAAGGCACACTTGTGCACTGGTTTGAATGGCTTGCCCATAAGCTTTGGCAGTACTAGCAGTAGATCCCGCGGAGGTGGAGGTTCACGCACCGGAGGGGATATGTGATCCAGGCCTTTGAAAAAGCACCCGACCACTGTCTCCTGCACCAGTGTCGGCTGACCGGCTCGCGCCCAGTAAGCAGAGATAGCTGCCAGGTGCACCCTAAGGGTCGATGACCACAGACCCCCTTTGGAGAGAGACCAAAGGTAGTCGAGAATGTTAGCCAACGGACAGGACAGAGAGTCCAGGCCCTTGCCCTGACACCAAATGGAAAACCTTTTCCATTTGAAGGCATAACATTTCCTGGTTGATTCCTTTCTGGATGCTTCCACCACAGTGTAGACATCTTCGAAAAGACCCAAGGCCTGGAACTCTAGCCGCTCAGGTACCAGGCTGTGAGGTGCAGGGATTGAAGGTCCAGATGGAATACCTTCCCCTGGTTGAGTGATATAAGGTCCGGGCGTATGCAAAGCCGCTCCGGAGCCTGCAGCTGAGGCCAAGGAGATCTGGATACAAGAACTGGCGTGGCCAGTCTGGAGCTACCAGGACCACCTTCGCCTTGCCCCTCCTCACCCTGAGGATCAAGGGAAATTGAAGGAAGGCGTAGAGGAGGCCTGGGGTCCACGGCCTTGAGAAGGCATCCCCATGCAGCAAGCCCTGCTGATGGGGGCGGGCATGAAACAACCTCAGCTTGGTGTTTTCTCTGCAGGCAAACAGGTCCACCATCGGTTTGCCCCAACGGGAGAACAGGCTGTAAGCTACCTCTGGATGGACAGACCACTCATGGGATGCCTGGCCTAAGTGACAGAGCATCTGCCAGATGGTTTGAGGCTCCCGCCACATGGATGGCTAGGTGATCTGCCTCCAACCGGCTCACGAGGGTCCAGATGCGGACTGCCTCCTTGCACAGCAGATGGGAGTGTGTGCTTCCATTTGTTGAGGTAGTACATGGTCGTGGTATTGTCCATCTGATCTTGAACCACTTGACCCCAGAGCAGAGGAGTGAAAGCAGACAATGCCAGTCTGACTGCTCTGAGCTCCAACAGGTTGATGTGGCATCGGGATTCCTCAGGCCATGGGCCCTTTCGTTCCCCGTGTGGGCTCCCCAGCCCATGAGAGATGCATCAGTCGCGAGGACGACCGTCGGCTCAGGGTGGACAAACGGGATCCCTTCCTGCAACAGGTGTGGGGTGGTCCACCATTGGAGAGTGACCACATCATCTGGGTCACAGTGATCAGGTGGTCAAAATGACCGTGGCACTGAGTCCCCTGAGTGGCCAGCTCCCATTGGAGGGGGCGCATGTGCAACTGGGCACAACGGACCACTGAGGTGCAAACCGCCACGTAACCCAGAAGGCGCAGAAAGACCCGGTAAGGGCGCAAGTGCCTAACCAGAAATGATTGGGCAAAGCAGGAAAGAACTTCTGCCCTGTCCGCTGGGAGCCGAGCTCTGGCTTGACAAGAGTCAAGCTCTGCCCCGATGAAGCCCATCACCTGAGACGGCACAAGTTCTGACTTGGCCTCGTTGATCAGGAGGCCAAGTTTAAAGCAGATCTGTAGAGCCAGGTCCCTGGACATCACCACCTCTTGTCGGGTGGATTCTGCTAGGGGCCTATCGTCGAGGTAAGGATAAATCCTTCCCGCCGTGTGGATCTGACGTCAGGGGGTGCAGTCCTATATGTGAAGACCTACTGCAGGAACCCTCTCAAAGTAAAATCATGTTTCGCTCCAAGGATGGTATGATCTGGGACAGAGTGACCATCCGAAAGGTGCGTGACCTGAGATATTGATTCAGGTTGTGCAGATCTAGAATGGGGCGCCAGCCCCCCCCCAACTTGGGCACCAGGAAGCACCTGGAGACAAAGCCTGGGTCTGCTGGAGGATCCGCTACTAGAGCTACTGCCTCCTTGAGGAGGAGCTGAGTGATGTCATCTCTGAGAGCCAACTGGATCTGAGCGGATACTCGTTCCCCCCCAAAGGGTGCGGGCTCAGCTTTGAGGTTACTGCTCGAATTCCAGAGGCAGTCCCTGACCGACCACTTCCAGAACCCACCTGTCCATAGCGATACCGGACCAGGCGGAAAGAAAGTGGCGGAGCCAGCCCCCCACAGGAGGACCCAGAGCTGGCATGATGGGATGGGACACAGCCCCGTCACTGAGCAGGCTTGGAGGAGGTGGTGGTCCAGGACCTGAACTTTGACCTCCTTTACAGGCCTGCTGGGGACCCTGCTTGAGCCGGGGAGGGGCGATGACAAACCTGCTGCTGCTCCACTTTGAAAGGAGGACTGCTGAGTGCGGGGCAGAATGCTGAAAAGGTTTTTCCTTTTTTCTCTGCTGGTTCTTGCCTGAAGAACTCTTGGCAGAGGTAGCATCCAAGGTGGCACTGGACTGCTCAATGTGCTGAAAGTGACCGGCCACTCCCTGGCCGAACAAGTTAGTCCCAAGGAAGGGCACGTTAGCTAATTTATGCTGGGTATCCGCCGGGAAGGAGGAGAGCCTCAGCCAAGCCCTGCGACGAGAGGCAACTGCGGCAGCCATTGAACGGGCACAAGAATCCCCAAGGTCCAGGGCCATCTGGAGCTGCTGATCCCGGACCTGCTTGACCGTGGTCTGCATGTCCGTGGGGAGATGTGGGACAACTTCATCCAGCGACCCCAGGAGGGCGTGAGAAAAGTGTGCCATGATGACGGCCAAACTCGCCTGACAAAAGCCCAAGGAGGAAGCCGCACAGACCTTCCTGGCTGAATGGTCCAAAAGTTTGGACTCTTTATTAGGAGGTCGGTCAGTGTCGGCAGAACTGTCAGTACACGCCTGAACACACAGGCATCACCAGGCTCTCGGCCGAAGGGTGCTCTGTGAACCCCACTAGGGACCCCATGGGCACCGCGTATTTGTGTGCCATGTGGGCAGACAGAGCTAGACAAGAGGCAGGATGCTGCCAAACTTCTAGGGCCTGCCCAACAATGGTCTCGGCCACAGGAAAGGCCTCCGTCAGTGTATTCCCTCTCTTAAGGATATCCATAAGAGGGTCCTCCGCCTTCTTCTGGATTGGCTCCATGGGCATCCCTGTAGACTCAGAGATGAGGCAGAGGATCCCTTGAAAGGACAAGGGACCTTCCTCCGTCCCTAGGCCAGTGGTCGATTCATCATCTCCTGGATGTGAATGTAGACCGGTGACGTACGAATCTGAGGAATCCGGATACAACGGCCTACTGCCCATGTCACCTTCGACTCACCGGGGGCGGGCTGGGGTGACCATGACCGACAATCGCCAGGGGAGCCCGGTGTCCAGTCTATCTTCCTTGGAAGTAGCCCCTCCCACAGGCTGCTTGGGCAGTGGTTATACTACAAAAGGTGGAGAGACCATTTTGGGCCGAACAGTGGGTCTTGCTGACTCCGCGGGATGGGGAACCGATTTGGTCAGCTCAAAGGAGTCGGCTTCGGCCCAGACAGAATTAGCTGCTACCACATGAGGTCCTCGTAGTGCCAGAGTTTCAGCCGGAACCTCTCCTCATCCAAGGAGGATGCGGATGACCGATAGCATCGCCTCTTCTTAGAGTACTTATGGCTCTTCCTCTGCCTTTCAGTCAAGGGGGTCCTAGACCTCGATCGAGATTGGGCAGGCTGACTCGGTTGGGAGACACCAGCGGGGCCAGTGACTTCCCAGAGTCCGGGACTGGTTCCTTGATGGGGCACCAGCAGGCTAGGTCTCCTCATTGAGGAAAACAAGGACCAGAGTCCTCTGACCGGAGTCAGCGACAGAGAGTCAAGAGGGTTGAGAACGATCTCCACGTCATCGACCAAACCCTTGGTCGGCTGGCTGGACGGCAAGTCCGAGAAACCTGCGTCTGAGGAAGCGATCTCGACCGAAGTCGAGACCGCATGCTCCTGGAACTGAGACCTCTCCCGGTCCCAGGACCGTCTTCATTAAGATGAAGACGCACTCGGACCCTTCTCCCGCTTATGGGATCGAGAGAAGTGCGAGCCTGCAGGTGCCTCTCCTTTGGTAGGGAGAGACTGGCACAGCTACATGAAGGAACCAAAAAAGGTGGAGCCCAGGTTGAGCGGAATGAAAAAGCTCCGAGAAGCCTCCACGCGCAAGCCGTCTGATCCTTGAATGCTTGCATGCGTTCCAACTGCTCGGTGGATCCCAAAGCCACGGTACCGCCCACCTCGCCTCCTTGGATTTCACTGGAGGGTTCCTCTTCCCCGGCCTCTCCAGTTTCAGATGTGTGAGACGGTCATTGAGAACACTAGGATGAAAGGCCAAACAGATACTGCACGATGAGGTGTCATGGCCGACACCGAGACAGGTCAAGCACGTGGTGTGGGGATCGGTATGCGACATCTTCTGGCCGCACGGGCACTGACAAAATCTGGGGGAAGATTTATCTTCCATGATCGAAACTGCAAACTTGCAATCGTTAATGCGAACAATGTGAATTTCTGGCAAAACCAAAGGTTTGAGAGCCAGGGCCTATGAAATGCGAGAGCACAAGGGAGGCAACCTGAATCTTCCAGCAGAAAGGAAGATCTGGCATCACGGGGCGGAGACGAGGTATATACCACCCGGATGGGTGGGAGGAGCCAGCTTGAAGACTTTCAGTGATTCTTAAAGCAGCAAGGTACCTGCCAAAGAGTGTGGATGAACAATATATCCATGCTTCTAAAAAAAAATTACTTACTGTAGTAATGTTGTTTCTTCCAAGGGATCCTTCACTAGACCTATGCAAGCGTGAATCAGCTTCTGCTTTGAGATGTCCTAGAGAGTAGAATTTTATGCCAATTATGGAATCCTGGAATGAGATTCAAATCTCTGTTGTGCGGCTATGCCCCACTCTGCCCTCTAACGTCAGATTTATTTCTGTAGCTAGGGAAGCAGTGACTACTAAACTAGCTAAACATTACCAAAAAAAAAAAAGAATGGCACTGACAGGGAGCTCCTGCCACTCTTGAGGACCGACCTTTTCTTAAATCTGTTGCAACAATTCTTCTGATTCCTAACCTAATCTATTCTTTACAATTTCTAGTCCATAATGTTGGCCACCTATGGGCACCCCCTTTCCTTTCCTGACTATGCTATGGTGTCCTCTTTAATTTTCCTTTTCCCTCTCAGGTCCTCGTACAGGGAGGTTATTGTGGTGACCTGCAAGTGTATCTGAAACAGGTTGTGTTTATTGTTGTTGGATTTAGTATGTAAACAGCACTATGTCTTAAAATACCTTGATGTATATACCTTATGTTTATGAAACCTGTAAATGTTGAAAATACCATGACAATAGGTGTATTTGATAATGGTAAAAAGTACTATGTGACTATTATAGAAATTAAGTTAGTTGTGTTATTTAAAATGCATCTAAATTGCTGTGAACTGAACCAGTCTGAAATGGCATGGTGATTTGCATATATCCCATGATGCTTTGTATTATGGACGTATTTATGATGTTGTATTTCTTTGAAACTTGATTTGGTGCCAATGCCCTTTAGGGTAACCCTTTTTCAGTGTTTCTTCACTGATGTTCTTTGTTTTTAGCTTGCTTTGTTTTTTTTTTCTTTTTGAGCCCCCAATACCCATGCAAACGGGGCCCACATAGGGATGAAGCATTTTCACTGAAACATGGTTATATCAGAGATCAGTGTCAGTAGGTGCTGGTTAAGTGCAGAAAAAGAACCTACATAGTCTGTTGCTGCAAACCGATGTACTGAAGAAGGAATGTGGCATTGCAGAAACTTACTTCCTGTATTTCGAATAAACATCACACAGAGATTGTGTGTTGAACCTGAAGTTCGGTGTCAGGTCTGTTTGTCATCCAACAACCACTCCACAGACCTGGTGTCAGAAGTGGGAAAACTTGCTAGAAGAGTCTAGACTGGCCTAAGAGGGATGTTTTCTGGTGGATATCGCCCAGATATCCCAGGTGGACCAATGCAACAGGAGTTGCCGGAGAAGAAAGTCCGTGGAGTTCTGTCTAAAACCATGGCCGACAGACGGAGAGAAGCTGCAGCCTGGACTGGACCCGGGAGCTCGGAGGAAGGCCAAGCCTGAATACAACGAAGAGATGTAGGTCAAGGCAGACTGGAGGTGTGAGAGACAACACCCCAGAGGTGGAGACCCTAATGAGGATGGTCCACTGGAGGAGTGGGCAATGGCTGGAGGCAGACCGACTATGCAGAGAGGCGGAACACTGGTGCAAGGTGCTCGAGAGGTTCCTGCCACAGAATTTGGATAAAGAATCAGAGGAGGATTTTACGTGGGCTGTTTGAGGAGGACCCCCTGAATGAGTAGGATATTCCTTTGTTCCCAGGATGTTACCTGTTGGAGGTCGGAGATGTAAGCATGAACTTAAATGCAAGACTCCCAGGTAAGACTGTACCTAGTGATACTGTGCTGGGGTTAAAGACTCTAAGCAAGCAATAAGAAGCCTATGAGGCTGAAGGGACTTTTCTTGTATTGATGCAGCTAAATCTGTTAACAGTATTGACTGGGGCATACTGCATGCTAAAAATGCTAATGTTGCCAAACTGTTACAGTATGTTAAAGTTAAGAAGGGTAGAGATCATTTAAAAAAAATGTCACCCTTGGAAAAAGGGAAACTCTCACATAGGTTACAAGGTATTAAATGGCAACAGATGGCTGAAAATAGCACAGTGATTAGAAGGATATTTACTAAGACACCCCAGAGTTAAAAGGTTTAGGAACCTGCTGTTTAACACTGCAGGGTATTCATCATGGGAGGTTCTTTGGCTTCCTGCAGATTTCTGTAGAGACCTGCCTGTGGATAAGATGACCAAGGATTTGGAGTCATAGGTTATAAAGGTAGAAACAGAGAACAGGCAGAACACCATGAGGAAGGAGCTACTGGTATAACTAAAACTTCTCTACTGAGACTAAGAACTAGAACTCTTGTACTGGGACCTTCAATTTAGGGTAAAAAAAAAAAGAAGTCTGTATGTCAGAGGTAGTTGAAGTAAATTGTTATCTTTTATCTGTGTACTTATCTAGGTGCTTGTCACAGGTGTCAGAAGGGAATTGTTATCTCTGAAATTAACCAAATGTAGAAAGATTTGAAAAGTAGGAGGAGTGGCTTAGCTAGAAGGAGCCAGGTTAAGACCAGATATAAACACTGCCCTAGATAGCTTCTGCCAGAGAACAGACAGAACACCAGGAGGAAAGAGCTACTGGTATAACTAAAACTTCTCTACTGGGACTATATTGCCCTCTGCTCCCCCCCCCCACTCTAAACCAGTTCTACTTTTATAGGCACAGGATTTAACTGACAACAGGAACTTCCTGTTTGGGAGCAGGAAGTGAGTGATCACAGGGCCACCAAAGACTCACCATCCTAGGAGGGCAAGAGTAGCTCGTTGTTCCCCCCTAGCTGCTGGAGGTCTGACTCTGAGCAAGTAAGGAGACTACTGAGAAATATAGGAACTTCTTGTCTCAGAACAGGAAGATCAGGAGCTAAAAGGGTGCAGAGGCAGTAAGTAAGGAGAGAAGAAAAAAAGAAATAAACAAATAGAGGAAAGAGTAAGTATTCCAAATAACAGTTAGGGGGCCAGAAAAAATACATGATGGGAGTGGTGCACTGCAGTGGCTGTGGGAGATGTTCTGGAGAATGTAGTGTTGTCCCACCTGCAGACAACTCTCTGGGCTGAGGGAGGAGGTGGCTCATCTCCAGGCCGAGCTGGCCAGGATTTGTGGGACCTCCTTTCCCACCCAGAGACCACCAGGGTCACTGCCATTGCCTCAGAGGTTGCCAAGAAAGAGGAGTGGTTGGACCACAGTGGGCTCAGGGAGGGTGAGGGTGGTGGAACAGAGGTGCATCCCTCCAGCTGTACCTCTCCACAATTTCTATGCCGTTCTGGAAAAGTGTGGTTCCTCTATGGAAGCACCCACAGTGGAGACCAAGGAGGATGCTGGTAACCTCCAGAAAGGAGACCCACAGCAGAGTGGCATGGGACCCACAGGGGAAGGAAACAACCCTTGTGGGGACTCCACTGTAGGAAGGTAAAACTGGGGAGGAAGGGGAGAGGAGGTAGGTGCTGCCTGGCGCCATGGCTTGCAGGACAGGAGCAAATCCTCAGGATCTCTATGAGCAGCTGCATAGGGAGGGAGGGTGGATGTCATTGTCCATCTAGGGACAAATGACCTGGCTAAGAAAGGGATCAGAGCAATGCAAGAAGCGTTTGTGGAGATGAGGAGGGGCCTTAGACAAATAGCACACACGGTGCTGCCTGTCCATGGCACGGGTGAGGCTAGGGTGCTCCACACCAAGGGATTCAATCAGTGGTTGAAAAACTGGTGCAGAGCTCAGGAATTTGGCTTCATTGGGGACTGGGGATCCACCTGGAGGGATGCAGGCCTATAATGGCATGATGGTCTACATCTGTCCAGGAGGGGAACCAGGCTCCTAGGTGATAGGTTTAAATACTTCATTGTCAAGCATTTAAACTAGTCAAGGGGGGAGGCACTGGAAAGGAGCAGGGAAATCCTACCCCAACAATATCAGGGTACTAAGTGAGGTAGACACCAAAATAGAGATGTCGATAGGGAGAAGCGCAGGAGTAAATGGAGAAAATTACATGCAATAAGGACAGGGATGTGGCAAAAAGGGGTAAGGCCATTAAGAAATGGAGAGTAATGAGTACCAACGCCCGTAGTCTGGGCAACAAGCTCCCTGAACTGGTGGCCTTGATGGAAGAGGGATGCCTGGATATTGTAGCAGTCACAGAAACATGGTACACAAAGAACCATGACTGGGATGTTAACACAACAGGGTACACAACCTGCAGGAGAGACAGAGAGGGCAGAAGATTGGGGGAGCAGCTCTCTATATAAGGGAAGAGATAAAAGCAACTGAACAAAAGAGTAAACAGGGAGGAGAGGAGGCGCAGTGGGTCACCTTAGAGACTGGAAATGGCACCACAATCCGCATATGGGTTGTATATAGACCCCCATGTCAGGGGAAGGGAATGGATAAGGATATGATAGAAGGCATACTTAGGATGGCAGAGAAAGGGGAGATACTGTTGATGGGAGACCTTAACATGCCAGATGTTAAATGGAGCACCTTTGTGGCAGCCACATCAAAAACAGGGCCATTCTTGATGCCCTTCAGGTGGCATGCCTCAGACAGCTAGTTTTGGAACCTACTCGTGAGGAAGCAATCTTAGACCTCATACTCTCAAATGAGGACGGTAAGAGGATCTCAGATCTAGAAGTGGGTAGCCATCTGGGAACAAGTGACCACCAAACAGTGTGGTTCACGATAAACTCAGCTACAGAGTCAAGCCATACAAAAGTGAGGGTTCTGGACTTCAGCAAGATGGGAGAGTGCCTTAGAAAAGCACTAGCAAACAGGCTAAAAGGAGGGGTGGGGCAACAATGGGGAAATATCAAAACTGCCATCACAGAGGCAACAAGCCTTTGTGTGAAGCAAATAAACAAATCAAAATGAAAGAAAAAGCCACTATGGTTCTCAAAAGAGGTATGTGAAGGTTAGGGAGAAAACGATAGCATTTAGGAAGTATAAGGAAACACAGAAGGAGCAGGACAGAGAACTGTACCAGTTAAGGCAGAAGGAAGCAGGGAGGGTAGTCAGAATAGCAAAGGCACAAACTGAGGAAAAGATAGCTAACTCGGTTAAGAAGGGGGATAAAACCTTTTATAGGTATATCAGGGAGCGAGAAAGACAAAGGGAGGCTGAATAGAATGGATGGTGGGTGGGCAGAAAGTGACAGTGAAAAGCAGGGCTACTGAATGAACACTTTCGCTCAGTATTCACAAAAGAGGAAGTGAGAGGTGCCTAATCCAATTAACAGAAGCACTCTGGACAGGGGGGTCGATCCCAGTCCTTTCACAGAAGAAAAAGAGATGTGCAAGAACAAGGGGACTCCTAAAACTGAAGGTGGACAAAGCAATGGGACCAGATGGAATTCACCCCAGAATTCTAAAAGAATTAAGCAGAGAACTAGTGACACCACTGACCGCCCTTTTTAACAAATCATGGGAGGGTGGTGTGGTACCAGAGGACTGGAAGAAGGCGGATGTGGTTCCCCTTCACAAAAGTTGGACTAAGACAGAGGCATGAAAGTACAGACCTGTCAGTTTGACCTCTGTGGTAGGGAAAGTGATGGAATCACTTCTGAAGGAAAGAACTGTTGAGTACCTAGAGGCCAGTGGGGCACAGGACCCAAGGCAGTATGGGTTCACAGCGGGAAGGTCATGTCAGACGAATCTTACTGATTTCTTTGACTGGGTGACCAAAGTAGTAGACCAGGAAGGGGCTGTGGACATGGCCTACCTAGACTTTAGCAAGACATTTGACACAGTCCCACACAAAAGATTAGTAATCAAATTAACCAGCCTGGGAGTGGGTCCCAGGGTGGTAGACTGGATAAAACACTGGCTGAACAACAGGACACAGAAGGTAATTGTAACTAGAGTCCACTCTGAAGAAAGAGGGGTTACTAGTGGGGTACCGCAGGGTTCAGTACTGGGTCCAGTCCTTTTTAATGTCTTTATAAGTGACATTGCAGAGGGACCGGAAGGAAAAGTATGCCTCTTTGCAGATGGCACAAAGATCTGTAACAGGGTTGATACACAAAGAGGCGTGGAAAGGATGAGAAGGGACTTGGCAAGGTTGGAGGAATGGTCAGAAGTATGGCATCTTGGATTCAATGCAAAGAAGTGCAAAGTAATGCACCTGGGAAACAATAACCCAGGGGAAGATTACACAATGGGGGGTGGGGGTTAGTAACAACAACAAAAATGGAAAGGGACCTGGGGATCAGATGACCTTAAGGTTGGCAAGCAATGTGAAAAGGTGGTAGGGAGGGCTGGAGGGATACTGGGATGTATAGGGAGAGGCATCACCAGCAGAAAACAGGAAGTTGTTATCCCCTGTACAGACAGTTGGTGAGACCCCATCTGGAGTACTGCGTCCAGTTCTGGAGACCCCATCTCCGCAATAACATAGGATGGAGGCAGTTCAGTGGAGGGCAACTAAAATGGTGCAGGGTCTGCAAGGGAAGCCATACAAGCAGAGAGTAAAGGAGCTTAATATATATACCCTTGAGGAAAGGAGGGAGAGGGGGGACATGATAGAAACATTTAAGTACCTCAGTGGAATCAACAAAGTCCAAGAGGGTAGCATCTTTCAAAAAAAGAGATGTGCAAGAACAAGGGGACACAATTTGAAGATGGGGGGGCTCAGGGGCAATGTGAGGAAGTATCTTTTTACAGACAGGGTGGTGGACGCATGGAACAGCCTTCCTGAGGAGGTTATGGGGTCTAAAACTGTGGGAGAATTCAAGAATGCATGGGACAGACACAAGGCAATTTTTGTTGGGGGGTAGGAAGAAATAGGCTGTTGGTTAAATAGGATCTGCAGCTTATCCTCTAGGTAGGAAAATGGGCAGACTAGGTGGGCCAAGCGGTCCTTATCTGCCGTCAAAGTCTATGTTTCTAAACAGGAGAGTAGAAACTACTATTGTTCCTTCCATATTCCCGCAGGCACTCTGTGTAAGACAGAGGGGTTAAGTTAGTTGCAGGCAAGGCCAGAGGTGGCTCTGCAATGGTCCCTTTCTGTAGGCAAAAGTGTAGCATGTTTGGTCAGGTGCGGGCCTGATGTCAATGAAAGAGGTACCCAAGGGCAGACAGGGAGTCTGAGGTGGTACATGTGTTTTATTGTTTTCTGAGTGAAAACCTACAAAGGAGAAGTGGGCCTAAAATGGATTGGAACCTGTGCTGGGCTAACACCTTGAGTGTCTACATATGTAACAAGTGACATGAATCAAGAGTCATAGTGGGTTTATGTAGATGGGTTGAATCTAGGACTGGGCCCCTGCTTAAAACTGACATTTCTGGTGGAGTTGGAACAGGGAATTACTCATCCCAGAGAAACAGTTTCCATGGTACTGGACTTTACAGCCATCCAGATTTTTTGATTAAGAAAAATGACGTACTTTCCCTAAAAGGAGACAGTTCGGGAATGGTACTGTTAGTCTTTGTTGAGAAATATGTTAATGCCTCAGGGTAAAGAATGATGATATCCACTATGTTTATGACAGAATGGTTATCACTAATAGGGACCCTGACACAGAGCTTCTGAAGATTGATGAGTGGAAGCTCCATCCCTTCCTGGGACAAGAAGGTGGTAAGCAGTCTGCAATAACTGCTTCCCTCTTAAGGTGGGGGATACGTCACAGGGAGCTCCTGTCGCTCTTGAGGACCGACCTTTTCTTAAAGCTGTTGCAACAATTCTTCTGATTCTTAACCTAATCTATCCTTTACAATTTCTAGTTCATAAGGTTGGCCACCTATGGGCGCCCCCTTTCCTTTCTCGACTATGCTATGGTGTCCTCTAATTTTCCTTTTCTCTCTCAGGTCCTTGTACAGGGAGGTTACTGTAGTGACCTCCGAGTATATGTGAAACAGGTTGCGTTTACTGATGTTGGATTTAGTATGCAACAGCACTATGTCATAAAATACCTTGATGTATATACCTTATGTTTACGAAACCTGTAAATGCTGAAAATAGCATGGTACTAAGTGTTTTTGATAACGGTAAAAAGTACTAGGTGACTATCATAGAAATTAAGTTAGTTGTGCTATTTAAAATGCATGTAAATTGCTGTAAACTGAGCCAGTCAAATTTCACGGTGATTTGCATATATCCCATAATGCTTTGCATTTCGGAAGTATTTATGATGTTGTATTTCTTTGAAACTTGATTTGTTGCCAATGCCCTTTGGGGTAACCCTTTCTTCAGTGTTTCTTCACTGAGGTTCTTTGTTTTTAGCTTGTTTCATTTTTTTTCCTTTTTGAGCCCCCACTACCCAAGCAAATGGGCCCACATAGGGATAAAAGGTTTTCACTGAAACTTGGTTAGATCAGAGATCAGTGTCAGTAGGTGCTGGTTAAGCGCAGAGAAAGGACCTACATAGTCTGTTGCTGCAAACCGATACACTGAAGAAAGAATACGGCATTGCAGAAGCTTACTTCCTGTATTTTGAATAAACAGCACACAGAGATTGTGTGTTGAACCTGAAGTTCGGTGTCTGGTCCATCTGTTATCCCACAACCCCTCCACAGGCACAACACATTTTGAGTCCCTGTGGGCCCTTAAACATGGCAGACCAAAATTTTGCAAACTGAATATCAATTGTAAGGCAATGCAACAAAAAATGCTCAAGCGAGATTAAAAAAAAAAAAAAAAAAAGAACTGATCTGGGATCCCTTGGAAAAACAACATTACTACAGTATTTTGTTCTTCAAACCTCAGGAATCCCTCACTATGCTTAGACAAATGCAGACTACAAAGCAGTACCTTGGGAGTCTGAGTAGAGAACCTACTGTATTTAGGTAAAAGGCTCTGCAAGACAGCAGTGCTAAAACTAGCATCCCTTCTGGAATGCACATCCAGACAACAGTGCTTTGTGAAGGTGTGTCCTATTTTCCAGGCAGCTGCTTTACAAATTTCCTGCAAGCGGATGTCCCCTGCAGCTGCCACAGAGGCAGAAGTGCCATGTGTGGAGTGTGCCCTGAGGCCTTGAGGTGGCAGCTTGCCAGCCCTGCTGTAACAGAACTGCATACAGGAGACAAGCCAGCAGGCAACTGATCTCTTGCATGCTGGTCTACCTTTGCCAACTTCTCCATATATGACAAACAACTGAGAGTGTGAGGACCTGACCTCCTTTGTGTGGTCCAGGTAGTAGCTGAGTGCTCTCTTAACATCCAAACTGTGGAGCTTCCGCTCCCCAGTACTGGATTTCTCTGTAAAGAACACTGGAAGGGTGATGGACTGGTTTAGGTGAAGTTCGGCACAACTTTAGGAAGGAATTTTCTGCTTGTTCTTAAGACTACCTTGTCCCCATAGGCGTGGGAACTTGGGGATGCGGCAGCACCTGCTCATCTGTACCGCCAACCCATTCCTGTGCAACCTGTTAGAATTTCCACACCACGGCCATCCGAACACCAAAACCACGAGGTGGCTCACTTAATTACCTTTGTTCCCAAAGTTCCTGCATTCTGTGTCCAGAGGAGATGTGCCTAAGCCTTGCCTTGCCCGTGCGTACCACGTAATGCCCAATCAGTGCCTGCCTTCTGTCTCTCTCTTGCCCCAAACCCATTAATTAGTTGATGACTGGCTCACCCTCAGATCTGCTGCACTGCTATAAAGCACCTTGGTGATGCGAGGGGGAACCATAGCTTCTGTGGTATTTTCAACAAGAGTCAAGTGTGTGCCGCAACACAGGTAGAAAGGGAGTGGAATGGAACATCCAGCATTTTACATACAGTTAGGAAGAGTCAGAGGATCACTGCACTAACTCAGTACTGTCCTTTCATCACAGCCAAGGATTCAAACTGGGAACTGGAGGGACACTGCCACCAAAAGGGTCATCACCGGACTGCCTCGTGTCCTTACATAGCAGTTTTGTGGCTTTATGTTTTTTTGGGGGTTTTAGCCGCCGAGCTGCCACACGGGGGCTCATAGCAGAACCACATAGGCGGGAGAGAGACGCCACCCAGCAGCAGACCAGACCACTGTAGCAAAGAAAAGAATGGGGAGCAGCACAAGCACAGCACTGAGCACTCAGTCAAGTAACCACAGCCAACTTCATTCGGTGTTGTAATTCTCTTGGAAGCTGGCTGTGTGTATTGTTGCACTGACTGGAAGTCTGCCAAAATGAAAAGTGTTGAGCCTAAAACAAAGAAAATTAAAGCAGGCATAGCAACACAGTAGCACTCTAAAAGAACACCACTGAAAGAGCACTGACTGACTTCCATCACATTACTACTGCCTGACTACTGGGCTTTTGTGTGAGTGGGAGGTGGTGGTCCCTTGACGCCTGCACAGTGCCAGTTTTGTTTGTCTACTGACCTCCAGTGCAGCCTCAGCACCTGCTTGCCCTACACAGCAGAGCACTTAAAGAGTCACCTGTAAAGGGCATTAGGATACACTACTGTGTATGGAAAGTGCTCTTTGTCAGACAGATCTGTTGCCGTGACTGGGGGAGAGCGAGTCTAGCTGTTGTGACCCTGCTGTACCTTGAGGGACTGGGACAGAGACTACTCCAGCCAGGAGGAGTGATCTGCCGCCGTCAGAAGGAGCCCAGCCAGCGACCCCAAGCAATCCATCGCATCATCACCACCACCAGCAAAAGGAGGTGAGGAGGAGGATTAACAGCAGCTGAAAATAACTACAGGGTTGTTCCTGGGGATATTTTGAATTGTTTCATAATGTATTTTCCACTGACTGAAGTGTTTTCATTGCCTTTTCTTTTTTTTTTTGGGGGGTCGGTGTTGCTGCATCCAGTTACCCCTTGGATGTACATGTGTACCTTTTACAGGCAGATGGGCGGGCAGGGGGTCCACTTGCTGCATCTAACATTTTATTAATATGATTGTAGTGTTACTGTGTGACACTACGGTCATGTTAATAAAACATCAGAAGTGATTGGACACAGCAGGTAGGAACCCCTCCCACCAACCCCAAAAATGACGTACATGGCCTGTTTTTTGGTGGCGAGGTTCTGGCTTGCTACATGACTGTGTCAGAATTTCAGATGCATTTTATGGTATAGTTAGTACATACATTTGGGGTTCATGGGAGGGACGCTGCTTGCTGCATCTAACAACGTCTGATATTTTATTAATATGATGGTAGCATTACTGTGTGACACTATGGTCATGTTAATAAAACATCAGAAGTGACTGGACACAGAAGGCAGGCACCCCCTCCCACCAACCCCCCAAAAAGGCTGTACATGGCCCATTTTTGGTGGTTGGGGTCTGGCTTGCTATGCCTCAGAACTTTGGATGCATTTTATGGAATACTCTTTTTTTTTCTTTGCTGCCATCCCTTGCCAAGATAGGGCACACAAGTGTGTTTGTCCAACTGGTTTTCTTCATCGTCTTTACCTAACCCATCCCTTGAGTAAATGTTTTATTGGAGAGGTGTATCCAGAGGGAGCTTGGATCTGCCAAGTTGGAGCACACAACTGTGTTTTCCCAACTGGTTTTCTTCATCGTCTTTACCTGAACTATTCCCAGTCTTGTTGCTGCTACCTGGAATAATTAGGATGGCAACACAGTGAGACTAAACTCGTGCAAGGAGGGGCCTAGCAAACCCAGATACCTGTGGCATCTCCATGGAGGTGTAGTAGTATGCACATAGCATTATTGCATGCATGGGGTCCCACGACAGAAAATGGAGAGAAATCTCTAACTGTGGTTAGATGATGGCCTAATCCCCCACAGACCCAGCACTAGTGACCTTATATCATGGTTCGTTGGTTGTAAGTCTCCAACAGGATTTTGTTCCTACAAATTGATAGTTCTCTAGCTTGAAGAGTGTAATGGTTATTAATTTTATTGTCTGTACTGTGTTCTTTTTTACAAATGTAAAAACAGATTTTGTGATTAAGCTTGGGCCTACTTATCTCAAATGTCGCAAAAAAATAATATTGGATATTTTTGGAAATTCTTTAGTAGCATCACCTGCTAAAATCAGTGTCTCAGATTCACAAATGCTGCTTAATAGGGGTCCTGTGTGGGTTAATACTAAAGGCACAAGTAGTCAAAGTCGCCCAGCTATTCCTGTGAAGGATGTTCCCACCACGGCTAGTGGTTCATCAATGATCGCAGCTGCACAGCCTCAGGAGCTGCTGTATCAGCTCTTTCAACCAAAGGTCCACAATTTTTCTATGAGGTGCTTTGGGACAGAAGAATTCAAGCGATCATGTCAGTCTGGATGGTTTGAAAAATGACCATGGCTCCACTATGTTAAGGAAACGGATTGTGTTCTTTGTTTTACATGTTTAAAAGCAACAGAAAAAAATGATAAATAGTGGTGTAAGGCAAGACTGCTTTTGTTAGGGATGGCTTTGCAAACTGGTGCAAGGCATATGAAAAGTTTAAGGAGCATGAAAGATCACAGTTCCACACAGAAGCTGTGAAAAAGATCGCTCGGCTGGGGTGCATACCCATTAATGCAATGCTTTCTGAACATGTTGCCATAGAACAAAATGCTACGAGAACTGCGTTACGAATGTTGTTTGGGTTGATTAAGTTCCTTGGTCATCAAGGACTGCCTTTTAGAGGCCATCAAAATCATGATGGAGTACTGTGGCAATTAATGTTAGAGCAAACAGAAACTGAACCCTGTGAGAGGAATGGCTGCAAAGATGAGACAAGTGGGTGTCAGACACCATCCAAAATGAGATCATTAAAATCTCTGCTCATGCATTTCAGCGATAGTTTCAAAAGCCCTAGACAGTCCATTCTTTGGACTGACTACAGATGGAACAATTGATATAAGTACATGTGAGCAGTTCTCATGTAGCCTGCAGTTTGTGGACAGAAACCTTAAAGTACAAAATAATTTTCTGGGACTTTACAATGCGTCTGACACTACTGCTGAAACTTTATTTATGTGCATTAAAGATATATTTGTGCGACTGAATCTGCCTCTCAAACATCTACAGAGTTACTGCTGTGATGGTGCTATTAACATGGCTGGTAATTTATCGGGTGTGCAAGCTCGACTTAAGAGAAATGTGCCTGGATTCACTGTTCACTGTAGTAACCATTCGCCGGATCTTGTTCTACAAGATGTGGCCCGGGAAGAACGTCTTCAGGCAGACACATTAAACTTCATTCAGGACGTTTCAGTTCTTATTCGAGA
This sequence comes from Neoceratodus forsteri, assembly GCA_016271365.2. Taxonomy (NCBI): domain Eukaryota; kingdom Metazoa; phylum Chordata; order Ceratodontiformes; family Ceratodontidae; genus Neoceratodus; species Neoceratodus forsteri. Next base: position 647,249,791 of record CM057450.1, on the reverse strand, counting down.
ATCTGCCAAGCATAAAAACATATACGAATCTGTCTTTGGCTGCAGGGAAGCTGTGTGCAATATTTCACGTCTGTGCCCTACTAGATGGTGCATTCGTACAGTGGCAATCTCCCGGGTTTGTTCTGCTTACAGTGTACTCCTGGAGATGCTATTAACACTTTAGCATGACACCACTGTTAGAGGCGAAATGAGAGCAAAGATTGCTGAGCTTTTTAAACGTGCTAACAGTGAAAGGACATACTTTGGTTAGTTGTGCAGTGAAGCTATATTTAGACCTTGTGAAATGGTAGCCAAAGGCCTCCAGAATGTTAATGCTACAGCACTGGAATCTTAATAACAGAATGAATAAATGTACTAAGACAGGATGGAACTGTTCAAGACATTTGATTTTAAAAGCATTGTTTAATGTGGTACTGATTATTATTTTAAAGTCTGCTTAGGGTCTGAATTTAAACTCTAGTTTGCTACAAGGCAGATAGGGCGGATCTGGATTAGTGACCTTGCTGATCTCTGGAAACCCCTCGTTGCTCCAGTAGCGGCCATTTCCATCCCCTATCCCACTCCCTCCCACAGATTTATCCTCTCCCACCCAAATCCTCTGTCTTGTTAGCTTCCCTCCCCCTCGAGCCATTATTAATTTCTGATCTCTTTGTCCATTTTCTCCCCAGGGGATCACTCGGCTCTCGCGGGTGCAAGGCTCCCTCACTGGCATTGCTGCAAGCCTGATCTCCCATTCAAGAGGTATGGCGCAGTCCAAGTTTGAATTTTGGCACCTGAATCCGAATTCAACAAGGCTGGTACGCTGGGTGGAATAATTTATCCCCCCGTGCCCAATCTGCACTGCTGCAAGCCAAATTTTTGGCCCCTGCCCACCCCTCCCACATCCTTAATTAAATACTCTTTCAGGCCACTGACATGCCCCCGACCCAGCCTACTTCTTAAAGGTGCAGGTAGCAGCTTATGTCTCCAAGAGGGATCAGTGTCCTTAGCCAGTTTCCTCTTAGACTCTAGTCATTAATATCTATCTCTTTTATTACCTACTTTTGTGGGGTCTCTGGGCACTGACCTGTTAAAGTGATACTTCTCCAGAAGCCCACTTCTTGAGTTCAACTTGCCATCTGATGAAAATGTTTAGCCTCAATATTTTTTGGTTGCTATTTCTTCTACTGGCCATTGTCCCAGTAGTACAGCAATTGGTATCACCATCTCCTGATTCCTCTCCACCTTTCCCAGCCTGGGCTGCTTATCTGGAGGCCCTAGCTATAACGTCCTCCTCTATAAGTCAACCTCTTATGAATGTGCTGCTCATGCCACCCAACTTCTATAACCAAGCAACCAACAAGGGCTACGTCCCCACCTTCCTGCCCCACCCAATTGTCTTTCTAACCTCTTACCATTTCGGGGGAAGTTAAACCTTCAGAAGGGAAAATCCTCAACGACGTTCTCAATAACGACAAAAAAAGTTATCCTGATACTGCTGCTTTTGTCAGGCAACATACATCCTAATCCGGGACCATTAAATTCCAGGCTTGCGAATAGCACCAGCAATGGTGGCCTAAGAACTGCTACCTTAAATATATGCAGCCTTCTCCCTAAACTAGCACAATTTCAGGCCTGGTCAGCCTTACACCGCCCTGACATTATTTGTCTCACCAAGACTTGGTTATCCTCCCGTACAAAGGATAATGAGATCACAATGGCTGGATACCAAGCCTTTAGGTGTGATAGCAAAAACAACAGAGGGGGTGGGTGTCTCATCTACACTAGGGATACCCTACAAGGGGTTGTCCTCCCCAATACAGGCAGCACAAATGACCAAGAACTACTAGGGATAAAACTCCTCTTTGGTTCTAATCAGAAATCCCTGGTCATTGTGTCAGTCTACCTTCCTCCAAAAACATCCTCCAACGGACTCACTAAAGTCCTCGTGGCCATAGCCAGTCTTAATAAGGATTTTGAACTCACTATTACCAGGGACTTTAATATAAATTGGCTTAAGGATCCTACTCCTGCTTGGGATCTTAATGTTTGCATTGCTCAGCTTATGCAACCCCCTTTTTAGCCTTTGGCCTCAACAGAATTAAGTACTTGACTTGGAAAACTGTGTTCCTGGTAGCTATTACCTCTGCAAGGCGTATCCGTGAATTACAAGCTCTGCCAGTGGAGCCTAATTTTATCTCATTCCTTCGAGATAAGGTGGTCCTTAGAACCAACAGGAGGTTCTTACCCAAAGTGGTTTCATATTTTCATCTGAACCAGTCCATGTCTCTTCCTGTGTTCTTCACTGATAATTATTCTTCAGGAGAGAGAAGATTACACAGTTTGCATGTTAAGAAGGCTCTTAGCTACTATATTAAGCGTACTAAGGCACTTAGGTTTGACTCTCTCCAGTTGTTCTGGCTTTACTAGGTGCTTAAGTATCTTAAAATCTAGGATGGGATGCCACTCCCCTGTCTTTTTTGGGGGTAAGGAAGTATCTGGAGTACAGACCTTTGCCCCTGTGAGGTGTAGGAACTCTCACTTTGGCTCTGAGAGCCAGCAGAGAGGAAACCTCTGCCTCTAGCGCAATGGTTTTGGAGATGTTTGCAGGTGGAAAAGACCTGACCCTCAGCTTTGGAAATTTTTTGAAGCCGAGGGCCAGACCCTGGCTTACTACCTTCCAGGGACCCACTTATCTGAGGTAACAGACTTTCAGGCCTGGAAGTAGTAAGCCAGCCAGCCTGCCTCCTACAGGAAATGGGGAGTTGACCCGGGCTGACACATCAGGGTGTCTGCTTGGCAGGAGCCTTAGACTGAGAGGAGGATGTAGCCCTGCTCATCCCCCTTCTGCCTCTCCCTCTGAAGAACTCCCTCTGATGAAAAGGAGAGGAGACCTGTGCCTGGTAGAAAGGCCTGCCCCTGCCCTGAGATTGCTGCTTCTGAGGAGTTGCCTGCCTTTCTTTGGCCTGTGCACTCCTGTAGGTGGTCCTGTATTCATCCATTTCTTCTTATAATTCTCTGTCTGCTCCCCAAACAGAGAATTCTCCATGACAGGGAAATCCATGGCCTTAGCCTGGGTGTCCTGTGAGAGGCTAGTACATCTGAGCCAAGCCAATCTCTGAAGAGCCACAGATGTAGCCATGATTCATGATGACACATCACTGGAGTCCACAGCAGCATGAAACTGGATTTTAGATGCCTCAATCCCATCAGCAGCCACCTCCTCCAGCTCCTTGGCAAGCTGGGGGGGAAGCCTGTTCAGTCAGTTCCAGAACAGTATCCCATCTGGACTTCTAGTATCTGGCTGTGTAGACCATGTAGTTAGCCTGCCTGAGTCCCAAGGATGATGCCATGTACTGTTTTTTAGCCATGGCATCCAACTTCCTGGAGTCTTTATCTGGGGGGAATGAAGCCAAGGGTATGTTAGCCTTATCACAGGCTGCAGCCTGCACGACCCCAACATGGCTGCATTGCTGGTACAAGTACTCCGTACCTGGACCTGACAGCATATATCTCTTATCCACTCGTCTGTCCACAGGAGGTAAAGAATTTGGAGTTTTAAGTAATCTTTGTGTTCGTTTCCCAAAAGATTTATGGAGGGGAATAGACAATCTCTTGGACTCTGGGATGTTCATCATTTCCACACAGTCAGGCTCAACAGCTTCAACCAGAGGGAGCTGGAGGGTTTCTGCCACTTTTTTGTAAAACATAATGTGGGAAGGGGACTCAGAAAGCCTAGGAGGGAAAACACCATAAGGTCTGTCTGGGGCAATGTCCGGTTCTATGGGCTCATCCAGACCTTCCATACCACCACCACCACCACCACCATCATAATCTTCATCCCCCACCAGATCCGGTTCATAATACTCTTCTGGGGAATAGTCCAGAACTGGAGGACTGAACTGAACGCCTACCGAGAGGCGCCGGATTGGTTGGAACCAGACAGAGCGATTCAACTATACTAATCATCCTGGCAATTTCTTCAGCAGTTGGATGATGTGGTTCTGGATCCAAACTGGCCGATTTCTCTTTTTTCTTTCTTTTAACTGGAACTGACCCCTCAGGATCGGCTCTCCTTTTGCCAGAAGATGTCTCGCCCAGATCAGTGGGCACTCCCTCAGGTTCGGTCGGAACAGAACCGGGCTGGCCATTCAGGTCAGCGGAGTTCTCAGCCTCCTTTTCCCTAAGCCTGCCCAATCTTTTATCCAAGGTGGCCTTAGGAACATTTTTACAAATATGGCAGTCTGAATCAAGGTGGTCAAAACCCAGACAGTAAACACAGGTGGTGTGGGGATCAGGCTCAACAATTCCTCACACTCACTGCAGCGCTGAAACCCAGTGGGCCCGGTTTTTCTTTTGGGTTTCTCAGATGAAGCCATCCTAAAAACTTACCCTTTACTCATTAAAAGCCAGGCAAGACCCCTAACCGTGTCATGGGTATTTGAAAAAAAAATGTCAAAATATGTTTTTTTTTTTTTTTTAGAAACGATAAGGACCGGTACCTCACACTGAATTCAGAAACAAAAATAAACTTAGGAGAAAATAACAGAATCGGTTCAGCCGAACAGACTGAAAAATATTTCTTTACAATTTCCATACACAAATCACACTAGTCCACTACCTAAGTACTTTCTGTACTGCAGACAGGAATCTAAACTGAAATAAAATAAGAAATAGTGGTTTAAAGCCAACGTTTTTACTTTACCGAACCGATAGCGAAGGAGAGAGCGACTGTTCAGTCAGGCGGAGTAAGAAATCTGACGTTGCACTTCAAAGTGCAGAAGACAGAGGTTTGAACCCAGCTCGAGCTCAATGGTCTCTGTTCTGGTATACAGTTAATTATTTCCTCTCTGGGAGCAGTTCAAGTGCTGGGGCTAACTGTATAATGTCAGAATACAGCAAGACTTCATGTTGTTTGAAAAAAGGAATGCTCAACTCCTTCAAGGAAGCGCTGGCCCTGATTGACAGGTCACCGATGGACGCTATCACTATAATGATCAGGCACTCAATTTCTTCACTGACAAATTTAACTGTGTCTGTGACGAATTTGCCCTAATCAGAAAATGTATGATTCCAGGAAATAATAATGGGTGGATAACCAGCGATCTTCTGAATCTCATAAGGGAGAGGGGCAACCTCTGGTCTAGAGCCAGATCAACAGGGGTCAGTATTGACTACCAGAACTATAGAGCAGCCAGAAACTGCTGCACAAGGCTTATTAGACTTGCAAAGGCTAATTTTTACAGGGACCAGCTGGACAGAAACTGGGGTGATGGAAGGCGTTTCTGGGAGAATATTAAGGCTCTCCTTGGGAAAGGAGTCAAGAATCCACCCGCAACTCTCAATATTAACAACATCTTCACAGCGGCTCCATACCTAATAGACAAATCATTCAACAGTGTTTTCATGGACCTAAGCTCAATTCTCTCCCCTGACTACCTGAAGACTGTGCCATACCAGCAAAACAACCTCCGCGCAAAGGAGCACCCTAACTTCTATTTTAAACGAGTAACAGTTAAGGAGACCATGTCACATGTCAAAAAAGTCCTGGGGAAAACACACGGTTAGGTTGAGACAACCTGGACATTAAACTGATTGCCCTGGCCACTTGATGTACTGATATTCCTCATTTCCAAAATCTTTAATAAATCGCTCACCCTGGCTGCATTCCCCAGCATCTGGAAGCAAGCCATGGTGACACCCGTTCTTAAGACCGGCGACAGGTCCTGCATTTCAAATTACCAGCCAATATCCATCCCCACCCCAAAAGCTCTGGAAAGGATAGTAGTGGATCAAATCACTGACCACCTTCAAAAATACCAGTTGCAGTGTCACCAACAGCATGTATTTCGGAAAAATCACAGCACTACTACTGCCATTGTAGGCTTCACTGAATATGTGCACCGTGCACTGGATGATGGGGAGATGGTGGGAGCGGTCTTCATTTACCTTACAAAGGCCTTTGACACAGTCAACCTCCCACCCACTCCTCCTGAAGCAGCTTTGTTCCCCGGAAATATCCTCTAGTGCTCTTCACTGGTTTACTGACTACATTTCCGACAGGACTCAGAGAGTCCTGTCGGAAACGTAGTCAGACAGGACTCAGAGAGTTAAAGTAGACCCAGCTGTCTCCAACTCCAAACAAGTCACCTTAGGAGTACCCCAAGGTTCAATACTAGGACCGCTGCTGTTCAGTCTGTTCCTAAACGAGCTCCCTGAGCCAGCCTGCAACAGTAAGCTCATCCTGTACGCAGACGATGCTGTCATCCTTAGCAGCAATTCCCGAATCAAGCCGCTGGAGGACGAACTGCAAACTACGTTTCACCATATGGAGGGGTGGTTTAGTTCACAGAAACTCTTACTAAATTACAAAAAAAAGAAAGTCATGCTCCTCTCCAGCCCACAAATTAAGAAACGACACTCCTCACTAACTATCACCAATGGTAAGCTCCTCCCGCTCGAACAGGCGTGTTCTTTCAAGTACTTAGGGGTCACAGTAGATGATACCCTCTGCTATGCTCAGCATATCGACCAGGTGGTGAAGACAGTCAACATCAAGCTCGGAGTGCTTTATAGAAACCGGCATAGCCTCACACCAACCACACCACGGCTCTCAGTCTCCAGCTCAATTCTGTCTGTTATGGATTATGGATTGGTAGTCTACGGTGCTGCCACCAATACAGCTCTTAAACGGGTAGCAACAGCCCTCTACAAGGCCTGTAGGCTCACCCTCGGTGCAGATCGGTTTGCCCATACCTGCACACTTTATGAGCAAACTAACTGGCTCACCCTTAGAAACAGAATCAAACTCCAAACTTGCCTCCTTGGTAAGAAGACCCTAACGGGGCATTTACCACCGTGCATGGCAGATATGCTAAACCCATCTGAACACAAGTACAGTACCAGAGGTAACACTATGAGCTCAGTGCGAATCCCTTTTCGCAGAACAGCACTCAGACAATGCTCTTTCTCCTATAGAGCCCCACGCTGGCTTAACGAGGTCCCGGACACCTTACACAATTCTATGAACTTGCCGGCTTTCTATGCTAAATGGAAACAGTTCCTCATTTACAGTAGCACCTGTGATGTCAGTAATGAGCCCCTCTGCCCAATGCCAACCTCCCAGCCCTCTTGCTATGCTTCATTACCCTAACACCTTAGGTCAGTCTCATCCATGGTCACCTAGAATCCCCATATCCCTAAAGGACTCATCAGGCTCCCTCCCTCCTTTCTCCTCCTCTCTTTTATCATCCCCCCACCCACTCCACCGACTCTGCCTCTGGTCGGCCACTGGTCCCCCCCCCCCCAACATCACAGATGCATTTAACCCCCAAATTGAACTCTCAGGTTCATGGCTATCTCTACATTCCCGCTGTCCTTGCCTTAACTACCGTCCTACTTTCCCGCCCTGACCATCTGGTCTCTATGACAAGGCTAACCATTTTGGCTGCTACTTGCATCTCCTATTCTTCCTGTTATTATGCACATGCAATTTCGCTGACCGTTGGTTATAGCCTGCTCTATTGCAACTTACTGACCATTGTTATTAGGGAAGAACGAGTGTCATGTACCAAGCGTGATACCTTGCACGTTTCATTTGTATGTAATGTCTGTAATGTGTCTTTGACGTGGAACCTTTTTTAAAAGAGCTTTGCTCAAAGGTATTTATCCAGACATAAACAATACAAAAAAACATGATGAACAGAATGAATTACTGTGCTGCCAAGAACAATCTGAAGATTCCACAGCCTACTAGGGTCAGCAAAACACTAGTTCGCCTCAGACAAACCAAAGAGCCAGAAGAATAGTGTCTGAAACACCGGAAGCAGGAATTTTATGAAGCCCTAGATCTGGTAAATGGCGAACTACAGCAACGTTTCAACTAGGACGGTATGAAGACTGCTGCACACAGGGAGAAAATTTTAATTAATTCTGCATCTTCCACAATAATCTCTGCGGATTTTGAGGAACTTCATCTCCCTCAACAGTTCTCTAATGCACATACAGAGTGACATTCTGGATGCACTAGATGTCCATTCCCTCATGAAAAAATTCATCAGCATGATACCGGAGTACAAATCAACCTCTGGAGCCTTCTGACTGTCCCTTCTCAGACCTGGACAGAAGCTGGAAAACGGGCTGAAAAGACAGTGGCGGAGACGCAACATCATGGAGAGGTAAGTAATGGCGATCAAGAGGATGCTACCTGCTAGCAAAATTTGTGCACTAATGGCTGAAATTTCATAAACTGATACCGTCCCAGGTTCCCAAATGGACCCGGAGGGCTGGCCGGGCGCAGAAGAATGGAGTGTTCGAGGGACGGCTCTCCTCGGACGGCGTCCTCTGAATAGGGCATTACAAACTGTTTGTTAAATATCTGTGGCATATCCTGCTGCTTTGAGCCAGAAATATCACCCGAGACAGATGTCAGAGGTCATAGCCCTTGCAGAGGAATTCGTATAATTTAGAGTTTGGCAGAACAACAGTAATTAACAGGGATATAACACTCTGGAATTCAGTTCTGCAATGTCTGAGACCAAGTAATTTACCAATTAGACTGTCTACTATTAGAAACTGGTTTTTAAAATAACTTGCTGCAGTGGATTTCATGTTTAAAATTTTGAAATGTATTATTTTGTGTTTAAGCTGTTATTAATTGTCTATTATAATTGTGTTTTCTACCGAGACGCTTTAATAATTAGCATGGATTTGTACATGTGTATTTATGTAACTTTATATGCCATGGGACCTTGTTGAAAAAGAGCACCTGCTCAATTCAGTGATTTCCTTGTTCACATGTTTTCTATGAATAAAATACTACTACTACTAGAAACATAATAGGTTGTGCAGAGCAAATGCTTACTCACATCAGCCCCAGCTGTCACCTTTGAGGTGCCCTCAGGCAAGACCTGTGCATCTGCTTCTGCCTTCCTCCAGGGGGTGTTCTGAAACTTCATTATCCGGGCTTGGCAGTTAACAATACAAAGGACCAAGGATGCTGAGGCATATGTCCTCTTACTTATGACATCCAGCCTCCTAGATTCCTTATCAGTAGGAAGACAGCTCAGGTGTTTAGGTGCCATAGACCTAGCATGGGCAGCATTAATCACTAAGTCAGTCTCAGGTTGTGTGGCATAAAGAGGTTTCCCCGAAGGGGCAGAATACATTTTACCTGTCTTCCTGTGAACAGCAGGTATACTGTTTCATCTGAACCAAGCTGCATAAGTGGCATCCTCTAAAGCTGGGAGCAGAGGAGACTCTGGGAGCTTCAAGAACTCCAGCAGGTTCTTTTTACTGGCACCCTGCTCCTCTAACGCAAATCCCATGACAGCTTGCATTTTCTGCATCACAGTGAAAAAATGAAAATTACGTACCTACCGTAATTCTGATCTTTCTGTGTATCTTCACCATTGAGTACTGGCTGGAGGTCATGATCCCACGGGAGCTCTTTTTTTTGGATGGGCGGAGTCGACGCACCATTGGCGCCACCCTCGAGGCCGACACACTGCGCGGCACTCGCGGGTTGGTCATTAGGTGTGTCGACTCCACCTCCCACTAGTTCTGAGTCATCGAGAGTTGAAAGGGTCGGAGGGAGGGACAAGAAAGTCCAAAGGACAGAGAAAGGAAAAGATATATCAATAAAAATTGAGAGGACAGAATAAGCTGAGAAGAACTAAAGGGATTGGGAAGGGGCCCCAATCTCTGGAAGTAAAAAGGGAGGCGGTAGGGTGAAGGAATTTAGGGATAAATATGCGGGGGGTGGGGGGAGGAACACACCCTGGACCCCTGACCTGTCTCCAGATTGTATAGGAACTGTGAAGGAGTAGCCAGAAGGCTAAACTGCCAGAATTCAAGGCACAGGATCACTGGCAAAGCTCCAACAAAAGCAGAATCGGCTATTCTGGAAGAAAAGACAGGGTACAGGAATTATCCCCCCCCAAATACATTTTTATGGTGTAAGAAACGCAGTTTCTTGAACAGAATTAAGGTTGTGTCCAAAGCACAAGGAAAATCAAGTAAAGGTGACGGGGAGAAGAGAAGGGGGGGGGACTACAGATTCCAACCCCATGGGGGTGGAGCTGAGGCACTGAAAGAGGAGTTCCCACCCCATCTGGATCACTCTCCACCTATAGAAAATATCCCCCTCTGTGCCCAAGGTCACCGCACCCCTGACTAACAGAAAGGGGGGGGCAAAGGAGGGCAAAGAGTGGGAGGGGGAACCCAGAGGCTGAGGCCACAGGGGGAAGGAGGGTGGGACTGTGATGAATGGTAAAGATACACAGAAAGATCAGAATTATGGTAGGTACATAATTTTCATATCTTATCTGTGTCAATCTTCACCATTCATCACCTCTGGGTGAATGCCGAGCCCCCCCCCCCCCAAAAGGGGGCTTTAACTCTAAAGGACTGAGTCCCTTAGCTCTTGGTGGGTGACACACTAAGAGAGAGAACCTTCATGGGTCTGGAGAGGCCCAAGAGTGGGTAGAGTGAGATGGGGACCCACCGGAGGGGGTAGGGAGTTGCCCGACAGACGTCGTCTCACCCTACGGGAGAAAAGATGGGTCCTCTGGTAAGCGGAGGTAATCACCCTACGCTGGGCCATGGGTGACAACCGGGAGAGATGGAGCCATGCTGTCCACCTAGTGCAGATTGCTGTCCCTACGACCCTGGAAGCCACCTCACTGGCGACATACAATGCCCTCGCTTGGTGCCTGCTAGCTCCACGTGCAGAGAGTGCACTGACTTGTCTGATTTCCTCCGTGTCAGGCATTGAGGCTAGGAGTTGACATAGCCTGGACCACAGGAACCTATCACAGGTAACAAAGTGTGCCTGATGAGCAGATAGAGAGAAGCAACCGTGCCGAGTAAAAGGTCCTCCTACCCCAGAAGTGAAAATCCGAGGAATCTTGATCTGGGGGCTGGTCATAGTGCAGGGCGAGAAGCCAGTTGGGAGTATCCAGTTGCATCAGTCCTGAGCTAGGATGAGGCAGGCTACCTGGAGACTCCGGGGAAGGGGGCACAATACCTCTGCCGGAGATCACTAGGGGCTGGGACTCTGGAAAAGGGTCTCTGCCAGAAGCGCATCGATGCCTCCCTAAAGGGAGCAGGCCAGGGGGGCTCTACAAGAGTGTACGCACTGAAATCGCCCAAAAAGGTGCATGCTGAATGCTCCGGATTGTGTTAAGTGGGAGGGGTGACATGCAGGTCCTCCAACATCCTCACCAGAAAATGCGGATAGTGAGATCAGCAGCTGGGGAGATGTGGACAGATGGTTCCTCACCTCCTGAAGAGAAGGATGAGGAGTCAGAGGACCTCAAAGGTTCAGAGGTTGGCTGCTCAGGGGGAGGTTGAAAAACCTGTCTGTCCATGGCCCTAACATAAGAGGGAACTTGAGCAGCCACAGCTCTGAACTGCTCCCAGGAGAGAGGACTGCTAGGACCAAGAATACCTGGGAAAGCAGGAGAATGTGGCAGAGGAGAAGGGACAGAGCAGACAACAGGACTCAGCTGTCCTCTGCCTGGGCTCAAGAGCGCACCTGAAGCCCCAAGAGAAGAGGGAGCTCCAGAAAACTCAACAGCCGACAGCTGGCCAACCATACTGGAACTGCCTAGGCTGCGCCCGGAAGAATCTCCCCTGTGAGGTGACCGGGGCTGTGAAAGTCCAGAAGGATGGTCTCCTACCTCCAAAGAATGAGGCCCTCTCAAGGAAACCAAAAGGGAAGGGTGAGGGTCTGCACTACAACTTCTCCCAGAGCCCAGGTGGGCTCCAGAAAAAGGTCACCGCACAGACCCCATGCCCCTCGACCCCTCGGAATCCGAAAGTGCCCTCCTCCTCGAAAGAGCCAGCCTAGGCAGCTGACAACCCTGGTCAACTCCTGAAGGAGCTATCCAGTAAGCAGCACGCTCCCCTCCTGTGGGTGCTCTGATCAGCCCCAAAGTTGGGCGAACCAGGCACGCCACTCAAGAGGGGTACCACCACCGAGGGGTTAGAAAATCCTCCGAGACCAGGCTGCAGAGCAATGGTGGCCTGCACCACTGCTTGCTCATCAGCACCTCTGACCATGGTCCCAAGAGCCACTGTCCGCTCCTCAGAGGGGATCTGGTTCCAGCCTGTCAAGGACACTACCAAGGTGTCCACGTGAGCAGCCAACTCCAAAGAGTCAGACTGCCTATCTGACTCAGAGTCTAATTCCCCCTCTGAAGAGGTGGAGATCGAAGTTCTGTGTCAAACGGTACATGGACGCTGACTGCTATACAGACTGAAAAGGGCACCACACCCAGAGACTACACCAGAGTCGGCGCCAATGTCCTCAGCCGTACCACAAATGGTGCGGGAAGAAGACACGGCTCCAACAATGGCAGCAGCATCAGAGCCAGAGCCTGTCACGGCACCGTCCCGACCCATGGTGCCACAAGCAGCGCTAAAGTCACAAACTACGCTGACGATGGCTCCGACTACGCTCTCGGCGCTGAGGTCAGAAACCTCATGCTGCTGTCCCGACCCACAGCCGCATGAGCGGTGCTGGAGGTCAGAGACGGCGCTGATGAGGGCCCCAACCGCCAGCCTTTGCGCGGAGACTGAACTCACAGCGCCGCATGTCCTCACCGGAGTCACAAGCAACTCCAGAGCTGGACATGGCGCTGTGCTCAACCACGGTGCTCGGATGGCACAAGAGACAGTCAAGGACGGTGCCGTAGAACCTCCACAGCACCGTGAGCACCATCAGCGATGCAAATGGAGCCAAAAGGCACTATGGCGCCCGAGGCGGTGGACGGCGCTGGCAGCAGCCATCAGGGCCCAGCACGAGGCTCAAGATGGCAATGACAGACAGCGTCGAGGACGGCGCCGACCCAGGCCTTCCGAGCCGAGGGTATATGACACCGGGGGAGCCTTCACCCCCAAAGGGGCGACTGCCAAGGCAGTACCTCCCACCCGTCCCCCGGGGAGGACAGACTGCGCCCCCTACACCACGGAAGGGGCTTCTGCCACGGCTAGGCTACAAGAAGCAGAAGCCTCCTTTTCCTCGTCTGCATAGAACTAGGAGGGGACCCGGAGGAAAGGCCGAGAGAACGTGGCTTGGCCCGAGGAGTGCGCGTCCATCCCCCGAAAGTTGGCGGAGCTCGTCCAACTTTCCACGCATGTTATTCGATGACACGGCAGTCCATGGAGAAGCAGGTGTTGCAAGAATCCATGTCATGTAGCAGGCCAAGACACGCGAGGCAACAGTCATGATGGTTGGTGACGGAATACTTACAGCCGCATGGGCACCGACGCATAAGGGGCCATCCCGTCTTCATTGTTTTCTTGCCCCCCAACCGAGACATGACCTACGGAAAAAACAACACCAAACAAGATCCGATGTCACAAAATAAAGAAAGGAAGAGTCTTACTTTTAACCTCAGGCGACGTCAAGTGGAGCGAAACAGAACCGGCAAGAACAATTAGAGAACAGAGTCTATGAACTCGTAACAGAGCTGAAGACTTAAACAAATACAACAGACCTCTCACACAGCAGAGCTTCCATGAGATGACCTCGACGGCAGGACATGAAAAACTGGTGGGCGCTGAGGCTGAGGAGATCTGGATGCCAGAACTGGCAGGGCCAATCTGGGGCTACCAGGAGCACCTTCGCCTTTTCCCTCCTCACCTTGAGTAACACCTTGTGGATCAAGGGAAATGGAGGGAAGGCATAGAGGAGGCCTGGGGTCCACAGCCTTGAAAAGGCATCCCCCTGCAGCGAGCCCTGCTGAATGGGGCAGGCATGGTACAGCCTCAGCTTGGTGTTCTCCCTGGAGGCAAACAGGTCCACCAACGGTTTGCCCCAACAGGAGAACAAACTGTAAGCTACCTCTGGATGGACAGACCACTTGTGGGATGTCTGGCCTAAGCAGCTGAGAGCATCCGCCAGTTGGTTCGAGACTCCTGCCACATGGATGGCAAGGAGATCCGCCTCCAACCTGCTGACGAAGGCCCAGATCCAGAGCGCCACCTTGCATAGCAGACGGGAGCGCGTGCCGCCCTGTTTGCTGAGATAGTACATGGCCGTGGTATTGTCCATCTGGACTTGAACCACTGGACCCCAGAGCTGAGGAGCGAAAGCTGACAGGGCCAGTTTGACTGCTCTGAGCTCCAAAAGATTGATATGGCATCGGGACTCCTCGGGGGTCCAGAGCCCGCGGGCTCTCCAGCCCATGAGAGAGGCATCAGTCGTGAGGACGACTGTCGGCTCGGGGCGGACAAATGGGATCCCTTCCTGCACACGACTTGGGACGGTCCACCATTGGAGAGTGTCCCACATCTTCTGGGTGACAGTGACCAGCTGGTCAAAAAGACCCTGACACTGAGACCACTGAGTGGCCAGCTCCCACTGGAGGGGGGCGCATGTGCAACCTGGCCCAACGGACCACTGAGGTGCACGCCGCCATGTAACCCAGAAGGCGCAGGAAGTCCCGGGCAGGAAGCAAGTGTCCAACCAGAAATGATTGGGCAAAGGAGGCAAGAATCTCTGCCTTGTCTGCTGGAAGCCGAGCTCTGACCTGACGAGAATCGAGCTCTGCCCTGATAAAGCCCATCACCTGAGAAGGCATGAGTTCTGACTTGGCCTCGTTGATCAGAAGGCCTAATTGGGAACAGGTTCGAAGGGCCAGGTCCCTGGACCTCTTCACCTCCTGCAGGGAGGAACCTGCCAGGAGCCAATCATCGAGGTAGGGATAGATCCGAACCCCTTGACGCCATAGATGGGCTGCCACCACTGCAATACATTTGGTGAAGACCTGAGGGGCCGATAACAGGCCGAACGGCATGGCTTGGAACTCGTACAGGGTCCCTTCGACCCTGAAGTGGAGGAACCGCAGATGGGATGCACGGATTGGGACGTGAAAGACTGCGTTCTGTAGATCCAGTGAACAGAACCACATGTTTCGCTCCAGAGATGGTATGATCTGGTTCAGAGTTACCATCCGGAAGGTGCGAGACCTGAGATACTGATTCAGGTCGTGGAGATCTAGGATGGGGCACCAACTCCCTGTCCGCTTGAGCACCAGGAAGTACCTGGACACGAAGCCCTGGGTCTGCAGGAGGATCTGGCACTGGAGCTACCGCATCCTTGCAGAGGAGTTGAGCAATGTCGTCCTGAAAGGCCGACTGAGATCCTTTCCCTCCCGTGGGGCGCAGGCTCGGCAGGGAGGGTACTGCTCGAACTCTAGAGGCAGTCCCCGACCAACCACTTCCAGGACCAGGCGGAAAGAAAGTGACGGAGCCGACCTCCCACGGGAGGACCCAGAACTGGCGTGACGGGAGTAGGGTTGGCCACCTCCGTCCCATCACTGTGCAGGCTTAGAGGAGGAGGAGGAGGAGGCTCCTGGACTGGCACCTCGGCCTCCTTTGCGGGGCTGTTGGGGACCCTGCTTGGGCCTAGGGTGCCAAGCTTGAGCCTGCTGTTGCTGCTGACCTCCCTGATAGGAGGGCTGCCTAACCGCAGGGGAAGAGTGCCGAAAAGGCTTCTTCTTACGCTTCTGCTGGTTTTTGCCCGAAGAACCTTTAGCAGAGGTAGCATCCAAGGTGGCACTGGACTGCTCTATGTGCTGGAGGCGACCTGCCACTGCGGGACCGAAGAGGTCGGTGCCAAGGAAGGGCACGTCAGCTAATTTATGCTGAGTATCCACTGGAAGAGAGGATAACCTCACCCATGCCCTGCAGCAAGTGGCCACTGAGGCTGCTAAGGAGCGGGGCACAGGAATCTCCAATGTCCAGGGCCGTCTGGAGCTGCTGTTTCGCAAAAGCATGGCCTTGATCACGGAACTGCTTAACTGTGGTCTGCATATCCGCTGGGAGATGAGGGAGGACTTCATCTAGTGACCCCAAGAGGGCATGAGAGAAGTGTGCCATGATTACAGCCGAGCTGGCCTGAAGAAGGCCCAAGGATGAGGCCGCATATACCTTCTGGGCAGAATGGTCCATATTTTTGGACTCCTTGTCCGGAGGGCGGTCAGTATCCGCTGAGCTACCCGTGCGCCAAAACACTGAGGCAGTCACAAGGCTCTCGGCTGAGGGATGCTCAGTGAAGCCCGCTAAGGACCCCATGGGTACAGTGTACTTGCGAGCCATGCAGGCAGACGGACCCGGGCAGGAGGCAGGGCGCTGCCATAGCTCAAGGATCAGGCCCACAATGGCTTTGGCCACTGGGAAGGCCTCCGTCAGGGTAACCCCCTCTTATGGATATCCATGAGAGGATATTCCGCCTTCTTTTGGATAGGCTGCAATGGCATACCCGTGGACTCAGAAATGAGTCGAAGGATGCCTTGGAAGGAAGAAGGACCTTCCTCCAGGCCTGTCACTGACGACCATCAGGGTGAGAGTGAAGACCAGTGCTATCCGAGTCTGAGGAGTCAGGATACAGGGGTCTCCTGCCTACATCCCCTTCAATGCACCTAGGGCGATCAGGAACTACAGTGATGGACAGATGATGGGGCAAGCCCGTATCTGTCCAATCCTCCTTTGAGGGAGCCCCTCCCTGAGGCGGCTTAGGCAGTGGTGCCACCAGAATTGGTGGAGAGACCAGAGCAGGCCGAGCAGGAATGTGTGCCGGTCCTGCCGGAGGGAGAACCAGAGTCCTCAGTACCGGAGGAGTCAGTGTCGGCTGAAGATTCCGGGGCCAAGTCATGGCTGGTGTAGCCAGAGTAGCCGGCTTCTGACCAGTTAGAATTAGCTGTTGCCACATGAGTTCCTCATAACGTCGACGGAGCTTCCGTCTAAGTCTCTCCTCATCCAAGGAGGATGAGGAACGGCGACGGCGCCTCTTCCGGGAGTGTTTATGTCCCTTTTTCGGTTTCTCGACTGACGGGGTCCTACTCCTCGATTGAGACAGACGATGTCGGCTCTGTCGATCAGGAGAGGCCGGATTCCGTGAAAACCGAGGATCTGGCACCTGTCCCTCGATCGGGATGCCCGCAGGACAGGTCTCCTCATTGGGGAAAGAAAGGATGGGTGTTCTTTCCAAAGAGTCGTCGAGTGGGGTTGGTGACAACAGCTCGATCAGGTCAACATAAATCTCGGCCTGTTCTGCCGTATCCTCTGCCTCGGTGCCTTGGCCTGACAGAAGGTCCGAGAAGACAGTGGCCGAGGAAGCAATCTCGACCGAGACCGCTTGGTCCTGTGAATCGGACTGCTCTCTGTCCTACGAACATCTTCTTCAGCCAGAAGAAGATGATTTGGGGTCCTTGTCCCTCTTCTTGGGCCGGGAGGAGTGCGAGACCGGGGGCACCTTACCCTTGGTAGGGAGAGACTGGCACAGTTTCTGAAAGGACCCAGTAAAGGTGGAGCCCAGGTTGAGCGGCACGAAAAAACTTTGGCTGGCCGAAGCTTGGGCAGCTTAGTCTTCGAAAGCAGACATCTGTTCGAGCTGCTCGGCGGGTCCTGCGGCTGCGGAAACCGCCCACCTTTGATTTCACCAGTGGCTTGCGAAGCTCCAATCTCCCCAGCTGTAGGCGCACCTTGCGATCGTCCAGGAAGTTGGGATGGAAGGCCAGACAGATAGTGCAAGCAGTGGTGTCATGCACGGCACCCAAGCAATAAACGCACGAGAGGTTCGGATTGGTGTGAGACATTTTTTGTCCGCAAGGACACAGGCAAAAACCAGGGGACGACTTGTCCTTCATGTCCGATGCGCTCAGATCGGATTCGTAAACTCTTACAAGTTTTAGAGAAAGCAAATGCAGCGAAAACCGTCAATTAGACTACAGGGCCTACGGTACTTGGAGAAGTAGCACGAGGGAACCTGAATCTTCCAGCAGAAAGGAAGATCTGGTGTCATGGGGCGGAGCCGAGATATATACCACCCGGGTGGGTGGGAGGAGCCAGCTTGAAAACTTCCAGCAAGATTTAGAGAGGAAAGGGATATGCCAAAGAGTGTGGATGAACAACATATCCACACTCCTAGAACATATGTTTTTACTAAGGGGGTCTTCTTTGAAGCCTGAGAAGTGCTGGTTTAGACACTCCATAACGCTGTTAACAATTAGTTCATGTTCATTTGTCAGTGCTTCACTGTCATCCCGTAAGCCTTTTACAGTCGTGGCCAAAAATATTGGCGCCCTTGCACTTTTTCAAACAACTCACAATTTCCTCTAAACATAAGCTGAAATTAACAGTACAGTATTTGGTTTCCACAATTCTTTATTTCTCTGTTAATATTACAGAACCTTTATTTTTGATTCAGAATTTAATATATCCTTTAAATCAGAAAATGAAAAGAAATGGCATTGACAAAATTATTGACACCCTAGACTTAATATTTGGTAGCACAGCCTTTGGTCAAAATAACTGCAATCAACCGCTTCCTATAGTCACGGATGAGCTTCCTGCACCTCTCTACTGGCAGTTTGGCCCACTCTTCTTGTGCAAACTGCTCCAGTTCTCCCAGATTCGAAGGGTGCCTTCTCCCAACTGCTGTTTTCAGATCTCTCCACAGGCTTCCAATGGGATTTAGATCTGGACTCATTGCTGGCCACTTCAGAACAGTCCAGCGTCTTGTCGAACCATTCCTAGGTGCTTTTTTGAAGTGTGTTTGGGGTCATTGTCCTGCTGGAAGACCCATGACCTTCGACGGAGACCCCGCTTTCTGACACTGGGTTCAACATTGCGCTCCAAAATGACCTGGTAATCTCCAGATTTCATGATGCCATGCACATGTTCAAGGCACCCAGTGCCAGAGGCAGCACAGCAACCCCAAAATATCACTGAACCTCCTCCATGTTTGACTGTAGGGAAGGTGTTCTTTTTTTTGAAGGCTTCATTTTGTTTTCTGTAAACATAGAGATGATGTGCTTTACCAAAAAGCTCTAATTTGGTCTCATCTGTCCACGGGACATTCTCCCAGAAGGATTTTGGCTTGTTCAGGTGTGTTTTGGCAAACCCCAGTCGGGCTTTCTTGTGTCTCTCTCTCAGCAGTGGGGTCCTCCTGGGCCTCTTACCATATAACCCCCCCTTTCATTGATCTGGTGACGGATAGTGTGAGTTGAAACTGTTGTACCTTGTGTCTGAAGGTCAGCTTGAATCTGTTTGGCAGTTGATCGAACAATCCTGCGCTGCAATCTTCGATCAAGTTTTCTCTTGCGGCCACCTCCAAGGAGGTTGGCTACAGTGCCATGGGCCTTAAACATCCTGACAACATTACGCATGGTGGAAACAGGAACATCAAGGTCTCTGGAGACCGATTTGTAGCCTTGAGATTGTCCATGCTTGGCTACAATCTTCTGTCTGACCTCCTCCGACAATTCTCTGGCTGTCTTTCTTTTCTCCATGCTCATTGCGGTACACACAGTGACACAAAACAGGAGAATTAGTCATTTTCTCTACTCAGACTGGTTGAATGAGTGATTTTTATATTGCAGGCACCTGCAACTCACCACAGGTGAGTTCAATTCCAAAGTGAAGGAGAATCACCTGCTTGAAATCTAATTATTTCTAACTACTTCTAAAAGGTGCCAGTAATTTTGCCCGGGTAATTTAAGGATTTCTGTGTGGAATAAGCTAAGACTTAGTAAATATTTCTGCTTTTTGTGTTTTATTCCACTGCAAACCAAAGAAATACATATGTGGATACCAAAATATTTTTTTAATGTCAACAATTTTCTGGAAGGAATGGTGCATTATTAGAAAAAACTGCAAGGGTTCCAATATTTTTGGCCACGACTGTAGCTCGTAACCTTTGAAAGAAGCTGTATCAGATTCCAGATCAGTGACTGCATCTCTTTTGAACTGTGCAAGTCTGGAACCATCTCCTTCTACAAGATGTTCTAATTCAGCTAGTATAGTCGTGACGGTGTCCGTGACCCTTGGAAGAGAAATATGTGCATCTTGAAAAGCGTGAGAAACCTATGACAGGCCAGTTAGAATGTCGAGATAAAAATGTGAAAACAACAAGAATTTCACATAGCAGATTTTTTTTTTTCTCCAGCCCTTTATCTTGGCTTTAAGAGTTTGTGGGATGCTCCGCCTAGTATCGCAGACATGTTTGTCCCAGTGACACAAAAGAGTGGAGTAGTTTTGCAGTACAGCAAGCAGGGAATCTTCTTTATGCATCATCCATCTCGTTCCATGAGCCTTTTTAAACTTGATAAGTGTGGACTGCTGTGCTTCCGCAACTCTTTTTAGCTCATGGCACCACTTGGGTGCATTCTTGTAAATGTAAACTATACTGTCAATACGTTGGGCAAAATATCATCTTTTGCTGCCAGTTCCAGCCTGCGTGCGACACAGTGAACTGTGATGAGCCAAGGGCAATCCTGTTTTAGCATTGCCATCATTCCTTTGTTTCTGCCACAATTCACAGGCACCATAAGCTCCTGCAGGACAGTTCTTTAAAATCAATGTTATCGTGACCCAAAACCTGTTTGTATGTCAATATCATAGCTGACTCTAGCCCATTTGCATTGGCAGACTCTACTGTACATCCATTAATGCCAGGAATTTCATTTGTGGCAGACTATCTTCGAGAATTTTAATGTAAACTTTCTTTTTCTATGACTGTTCTGTCTGTTGTGCCATCCATAAATACAGAATGGTATCTGTAAGTTGTTGTCTCCCTTCAAATTACTCTCAATTGATTGCCTTAAATGGCCGCAATAAAAGAAATATATGTTGAACAAACTTAGTCATTGGCATATGCCTCTCCAACCTCAGCTCCATGTATTTCTCAAGTGTCACAAGTTTCCCAAATTTATGAAAAGTGTCCTCTTCTTTAGCCAGTAAGTACACAATGTCAAACAGTTTTTCCATTTTATAAACATATTCTTTATTCATTTTTTAAATGCACCCCCCCCCCCGATGGTCTGTTCTCTGCTAGAATGCTTTATTTTGCCTGTTTATGACATTTGGATAACACGTCTTCCACATTTTTTTTTTAAGCACTGCTTGTGCCTGAGATACAATAATCCACATTAGTCATGTTCCCTACTTTAGTGGCCCACCTACGAAAGATGTCTGGTTTGGCTTTGCAAAACTTGCACCAAGTTTTGGCCACAATCATGTCTACTGAGTCAAACTGTAACCAAGACAAATCTGGGTTTGACAGCTGGCACTGCCACGATCTTACAGTGGAAATGTAGCAAGAATATGCCTGTTTTTTCTCTGGCTAAGGTGAACTTGTATCAGGCTGGGCAGAAGATGTGGATGTACTACTTTCCACTGGGGCAGGACTTACAGTCTCAGAATGTGTACGTTTACTAAATCCAAAATTTAGCTAGGACATATTCAGTATCTAGCAAGAAAGAAACAAGATTTACAAGGTAGTGTTTTAACCAATTAGTTGTGCAGCCCTTGGCAGTCTCTGAAGTTTGTACTACATGAAATTACAATTAAAGAATGAACATACGATTGAGACTTGTCTGTCATTATTAAATTCTAGGACACTCGGGATGATTTTGACAGAACTTGAGACTCCGGTAAACACCACAGGCCCAAGTGCACAGGGGAAAAATGGAAGAACAGGCTGGCTTAGTGTCAGCTGAGCTTGTGTTACTACTGAGCAGTCTAGTGACGGCTTTATATATTAAGAATTTGCCAAACACAGAAGAATGTCTAAAAAGCTTTGTCCCGAAATAAAGTTGTGCTTGGTGCAGTTACACAGTATTGTTTAGCTCTCTGCACGTAAATCAGCAGGGAGGATTCTTATGAAGAAACTGTTTATAACTGTAATTCTGCCACAAGGGCAGAGAAAAATGATGTAAAGTCTCAAAGCTGTTATCTTTTTTTTGTATTACATAAAAATATTATGCTTGGTGGGTACAAGTAAAATGGCCCTTGTACTTCCTGAGCACTGATAATCAAAAGAACTGTTGAAATTCTGCCAAACAGGGCAGAGAAATGTTCGTGAACTGCCTCAAGAAGCTAACTGCCTTTTTTTTTTTTTAAACTTCAAGTTTATTCAGTTAGTTCTTTACATCCAAACTGCAATTCTTTACTATATTACAGCTTTCTTAAAATTAAAACAGGGTCTATCTTGCAGTACAACTCTTTTCGGTTCGGTATTACTAACTGATCCACAAAACCGGTATAGTTCATTACAAACTTCAGTTTAGTCCAGCCCGGTGGCGCTGAGAGTTGAGGCACTGCATGCCACACCTCGTGCTACGCGCCGGCGACCCGGGTTCGGGAATGGACTCGGGTGGCCGGGGTCGAAGGTCCCAACGGATGCCTCAGGGTGGGAGATCAAGAACGCACTCAGATTTCTGCATCCCTTCCATAGCCAGTGGAAGCACCGGCAACAGGAAGGATGGAGGCAGCTCCGCTTGCCGGAGCCGGGAGGGGATGTCAAGGCGCATGAGAGGCCCAGCGGCACGCCACTACTCGGGACATACGCCCCAAGCGCCGGACGTCTCAGAGGGTAGGGATCTAGGGGAGAAAACGGAAAACACCTCTCGGCAGCCGTGGATGAAAGCCGCTCCAGTTCCATCCAGACCACCAAGAAGGGACAGACCCCACTGTGCAGGAGAGGGAGAAGAGGCACTCTAGGGGCGGATCCCATAGAAGGTGGATTGGAGGAAATGAGTGGATGGAAGGAGTGGGCACCGAGAGCAGATAGGAGGGATAAAGAGATAAAGTAAAAAAAAAAAACAAAAAAAACTTCAGTTTAAATTGCAGACTATAACTTTATTAAACTTAGAAATCATAAGGCAAGCATATAACTAACTTCACTCAGTCTCCAAACCTGCTGCTCCTGTTAAAACCTATATTATCCTTTCATGGGTTCTCCATCTCCCAGTGCCAAGGGGACCATATCTGGTGGAATTTCTCTTCTTGTAATTTGAGCTTACTGGTGATTCACTCCATTCTCTCTAGCCCTGATATCCTAGAGTTCCAGTCCTGTATTGTAGGAGGGACTGGGGACAGCCATCTGGCCATGACGCATTTTAAGGCTGCCACCCTCAATGTCTGCACAAATTTATTTAGTCCCTGGTTTCCAGACAATAAAGTAGGGAGACCCAATACTAGATCTTGTCCTGTAAACAGTAACTGC
Source organism: Neoceratodus forsteri (assembly GCA_016271365.2). Classification (NCBI taxonomy): domain Eukaryota; kingdom Metazoa; phylum Chordata; order Ceratodontiformes; family Ceratodontidae; genus Neoceratodus; species Neoceratodus forsteri. The sequence goes on along the minus strand of CM057450.1, from coordinate 647,226,795 downwards.
ACCCCAGTTAATTGCTGGATTCGTGAGTGTACCAGCTGCCAGAACCCCTGAATCCCGGGACATGCCCAAAAGATATGGGTATGTGTTCCACTGTCACCACAGCCCCTCTAACACTTGTCTGACCTAGAGGAATTATGCCAAATGGCTGTTGGAGTTAGATAAAAACACATTATAATCTTCCAATTAAACTCCCTCCATGTGGGGGAACTGGTGACTCCCTATCCCGACAAAGCTCTTATTCCAGTAGTCTGGTCGTATAGTAATTCTTAGCTCTCCTTCCCACCTGTCTCTCACCCTGTCCACCGTAGCCGAGGTCATTAGTGTTATACTCTTATAGAGCTGTGAAAGGTTGTGGGAATTATCTGTAAGTGTGATTGCAAAATAAAAAGATAATTCCAACTCTGTCTGATCATGTCGTAATCCTCGGAGAACCATTGGGTCTGTTAAAAAAATGTCTGATCTGTTGATATTTGTATTGGTCTGCCCAGTCTAGGGAAAACTTTTCTTTCAGCTGGGCAAATGACAGCACGTCATATGGGTCTAAACACTGTGTGAATATCACCAGTTTCTTAATGGCCCAATTTGCATATCCCTTATCAGAGCATTTGGGGGGAAGGGTATAAACTGTGGCTCATGTCTGATCAATGATAGTGGCCACAGATTGTCTGGTGTATGTGTCAGTTCCCCTGAGTCGATGTATAATCTTGACAGAGTGTTGAATCCAGGAATTGGCAGCACCTCTCTGTATATGCCTCAGAATGGTATTCGTTGGGAGGAACCATAGGACCCATCCCCTTAGAGCTAAATCTTCCAATTGGTACCAACCTGACTCAGTCCTCCCCCTGGCCCAGGAAATCAGCTGAGCTCCCCTTGCGGCTAGGTAGTACTGTTAAAAATTTGGGAAGGCCAATCCTCCCCTCTCTAGGTGGCCTGTAAAGTGCATATATTTATACTAGGACATTTCTTGGCCCAGATAAAACTTTGTGCATCTTTCTGGAGTTGCTTCCAGAATTCCCTAGGGATCTGGATCAGGAGAGTTTGAAATAAAAAAGAAGACGGGGTACAACATTCATCTTTAAGTTTTGAATTCTTCCATACAGAGTCAAGGGTAACAACTGCCACCTTGCCATGTCTGCTTGTATTTCTTGCAGGAGTTTCAGGTAGTCAGTGCGGTAAAGATGTGAGATGTCACCTGAAATATTAATTCCCAGGTATCTAAATGTATTCCTGGGGCCCATGCCAGTGGGAGGGGGGTCCACTTATAATCAAGGCCTCAGATTTGTCTAAATTAATTTTATAACCTGATAGAATGCCATAGTTTTTCAGTCTTTCCAGTAAGGTGGGTACAGAGGTCTCCGGATTCGCAAGGAAAAACAAGTAATCATCTGCATAAAGGGCAATTTTCTGTTCAAGGCCCTCCACAGTTATCTCTGATGCTTTCTTGTGCACTAATCTCCAATGCCGAAGGCTCCAATTAAAGAGCGAAGAGAAGGGGAGAGAGGGGGCAGCCCTGTCTTGCACCTCTCTGTAAAGGGAACCGATCTGACAGGTGACCATTAACCCTGACCCTGGCTTCCGGGGCTAAGTAGAGTGCTTTTATTACCCCTGAGAATTTGTTCCCCAAACCAAATCGTTTTAGGACCTCATCCAAAAAAAAACCAGACAACTCTAACGAACGCTTTCTCTGCATCCATATTAAAGTACAGTTACGTAAGAACTTACCGTAACAGTAGATTTTCGAGAGAGGCTCTTGAAGTAGGTATTTACATACAAGACTGACCCACCAGGTGTCAGGATCCCACGGAAAAATTTCTAGCTAGCAGTTTCTGGTGGGGACCGCCCGCGTCAGGTGACCAACGTCACGCGACATCAGTATAAAGGGGCGGTCCCCCACGCCTGCCTTCCAGTTCTTTCGCCAAGGCCAAAAGAGGCAAGATGAGAGAGAAGAGGATATTTCCCTCATGGAAAAGGAGCCAAAAAAACTTAGGGGGATGGAGGGTGGGAAGACAATACCTACTGCAAGAGACTCTTTCGTCTACTGTTATGGTAAGTTCTTACATAATTGTACTATCTTACTTCGAGAGGGCTCTTGCACTAGGTATTTACATATAGGACTGAGTCACAAGCAGTCTGGAACAAGAAAAAGCACTCAGGAGGAGGACAGCTATCCATGGAATGGAACCTCTGGCTGAACACGTCTTATGAAAGGAGACCTTGAAGCACAGCCAACCTGAAACCTGCTGTACGTCGCGAGGCAATGTCCAAACTATAATGTTTCGTAAAGGTATGGACAGAAATCCAAGTTGCAGCTGCTCAGATGTCTGCCGCTGACACATTCTTGAAACAAGCCGCAGAGGCAGCTACTCTTCTGGTGGAGTGACGTCTGACTTTACCAGACAGGGTCTTCTTGTACTAGTCGTAACATAAAGTGATACAATGAGCCAACCATTTAGATAAGCATTGCTTGGAAACAGCCATTGCCTTCTCTTTTGTGAGCAAAAGAGACAAAAAGCTGACCAGATCTTCTGAGATGCTTAGTCCGAGTGGTGTAGTATCTCAGTATTCTGTTAACATCCAAAGTATGCAAGAGGTACTCCCCATAACTGGAGTGTTGCGTAAAGAAAGCAGGTAGCTCAATGGAGTGAGTCAGCATAGATTCAGCCACCACCTTAGGGAGAAACGCAGGGTTGGTGCACAGAGTCACACGTTCCTTATGAAAAATCAAATACGGGATTTTACACATCAAGGCCTGAAGCTCGGAAATTTGCCGAGCTGAAGTAATGGCCACTAGGAAGAGAGTCTTCCATGAGAGGAACTTTAAATCTGCTGAGGCTGCTGGCTCGAAGCGAGGCAGAGTGAGCTTCTCAAGAATAAAATTCAAGTCCCAAGGAGGAGCAGGAATGCGGATGGGGGTCTCAAATGGATGATCCCTCTAAGGAATGTCTTAGAGACTTCCAACTGAGCAAAAGTCCTGTCTCCGAAGGGGACATGGTAGGCTGAAATTGCTGCTATGTGGACAGTTAAAGAGGAATGGCTGAGACCCAGATCGAAGAGATGACGCATGTAGTCCAGGACTCTGCTGGCTGGGCAAGAGAAAGGTTCAAAGTCCTTTGATGTGGCACAAATAGAAAACCGTTTCCACTTCACAGAGTAGGTGGACCTGGTGGAAGGCTTTCTGGCCTCTACCAATATGTCTGCTAGAGCAGGGAAACCCTGAAGTGGGCTTTAGCTATGTCTGCAGGAGCCACGCATGCAAATGAAGGGATCTGAGACCTGGATGAACAAGGGTCCCCTGATCCTGGGTCAACAAGTGTTGCGACAGAGGAAGAGGAAGTGGAGGTTCCTCTGAAAACTGTTGCAGAAGAAAGAACCAAACTTGCCTGGGCCAGAATGGCGCGATGAGGATCACTCGTGTCCCCTCTCATCTGAGCTTGTTCAGGACCCTCAGAATTAGGGGAATAGGAGGGAAGGCATAGATGAATCTGTCCCTCCAATCGAGAGACAGAGCGTCCCGCCAAAAAATGCCTCGCCCTGGACCGAGCGAGCAGAAGGTGGGAAGTTTTGCATTTTGAGGAGACGCGAACAGGTCTACCTGAGGGGTTCCCATTGCAGAAAAATGTTGTCAATGACCTACTGATCCAATTCCCATTCGTGGGCCCTGGCGGAGGACCGACTGAGGTGGTCTGCCAGTGTGTATTCCACTCCCAGAACGTGAATGGCCGTCAGGTGAAGGTTGTGCTGGGTAGCCCAGATCCACACTTTCATTGCTTCCCTGCATAGAGGGTAGGAACGTGTTCCTCCTTGCTTGTTGAGATACCAGACTACACACGTTTGTCTATCTGTATGACCGGGAAGGATGGAGGAGTGCAGGGCCTGGAGGGCATAAAGGACTGCTCCGAGTTTGAGCACATTTACTTGCAGATATTGTTCGAACCGGGACCAGCTGCCCTGAGTCCTGTGAGACCCAAGATGGGCCCCCAGCCCTTTCCTGAGGCATCTGTCATCAACACCTGGGAGGGGGGCTCGATGTTGAAGTGAACTCCCCAGCAAAGGTTCTCTTGTACCACCCATCACTGCAAGTCCCTGATCATGGGATCAGAAACTAGTACCTCTTGGTCTAGGTCTACCACTGTTTGGTCCCATTGAGACTGAAGCATCCATTGATAAATCCTCATATGGAGCTGAGCGCGTGGGACTGTCGGAATGGCAGCCACCATTAGCCCGAGGAGGCAGAGGACTGACCTGGCTCCAACTCTTCTGCGACTGGAAAGAAGACAGGGCCTGAGTCTGAAGGATGTCCACCCTGTCTGGAGGCAAAAAGGCTTTGCTGATGGTCGTGTCCAGAATCGCCCCTATAAATTGGAGGCGTTGGCAAGGGACCAAATTCAACTTGGCCCGGTTGATGGTGATACCCAGACTGGTGAAAACCTGCAGGGTAAGGGAAAGGGAGTGCAGGAGTTCTTCCCTGGACAGGGCCACCAGAAGCCAATCATCCAGATACAGTAATACCTGAACTCCCTGGGTACACAGGTTGGCCAGCACCATAGACAGGCATTTTTAAATACTTGGGTGACCGAGGAAAGACCAAATGGGAGGACCTCGAATTGGCAGTGGTCCTCCTGAAAGTAAAATCGAAGGAATTTGTGGTGGGAAGGGCATATGGGGATATGTAGGTATGCACAGTACAATCCCTGCTGAAGAAGAGGCAGAAGGCCCTGCATGGAGAGCAATCTTAAGCATCTGTACTCCACGAACATGTTCAGGGAACTGAGGTCTAAAATAGGCCTTACGTCTCCTGTCTTCTTTGGAACTAGAAAGAAATGGGAATAGTAACCCGTCCCCCAAAGGTAGTTGGGAACTGGTTCTAACGCTGCCTTCAAGAGAAGGGAGGCAATTTCTTCTAGGACCAGAAGAGGGAGTAAGATGACTTGGGGGTTGGTCATCGGGGTGGTTTCTGTAGAAACTCTATTGAGTGTCTTGCTGCAATCAACTGCAGCACCCAAGCATCCAATGTTATCCTCTCCCAACCCGGTAGATGGAAGGAGAATCTCCCTCCTACCGGTTCCTCTGGGACCTCCAGAGGCAGTGGGAGAGGTGAGGAGTCAGGAAGTCTGGGGCAGCACAGCAGCTGAGGCTCCTGCGGCTTTTTTGGTAGGGGGGAGTCTTGGTTGCTGGAGGGGCCTGGGGCTTGTTGGCCAGTTTGCCCTGTGGTTTTGGTTTTCATCGGTTATGTCTACAAAAAGGACGCCGCTGCCCCTGAGGGGGTCTGTACAAAGAGTCCATGGACTTGAGTGCAGTGCCCTTCTCTTGCAGGTCGGTAATGATGTCCTTGACATCACCGCCTAACAGCACCGAACCCTAAAGGAAGCATCCTGAATTGCGGTTTGCACTTACATAGAAACATAGAATTTGACAGCAGATAAGGACCGCTTGGCCCATCTAGTCTGCCCATTTTTCTACCTAACAGATAAGCTGCAGATCCTAGTTAACCAACAGCTACCTCCTCTTACCCGCCACTAGGACTGCCTTATGCCTGTCCCATGCATTCTTGAAGTCCCCCACTGTTCTTGACTCCATGACCTCCTCAGGGAGGCTGTTCCATGCATCCACAACCCTCTCAGTGAAAAAATACTTCCTCACATGACCCCTGAGCCTTCCCCCTTCTATCTTCAAATTGTGCCCCCTTGTTCTTGCACACCTCTTTTTCTGGAAGATGCTACCCTCTTGGACTTTGTTAATTCCCTTGAGGTACTTGAAAGTTTCTATCATGTCCCTCTCTCCATCTTTCCTCAAGAATATACATATTAAGCTCTTTTAGTCTTTCTTGAGATGTCTTCTGGTGCAGACCCTGCACCATTTTGGTTGCTCCTCCTCTGGACCAGCTTCCACTCTGTCTATGTCTTTGGGAGATGGGGTCTCAGAACTGCACACAGTACTCAGATGGGGTCTCACCAACTGTCTGTACAGAGGGATAACAACTTCCTGTTTTCTACTATTGATGCCTCTTCCTACGCATCCCAGTATCCCCCCAGCCTTCCTTACTGCCTTCTCACATTGCTTGCCCACCTTTAGTTTATCTGATATAATTACCCCCAGGTCCCTTTCTATTTTTACTGTTGTCAGTATCTCACCCCCCATTGTGTACGCTTCCCCTGGGTTTTTGTTTCCCATGTGCATTACCTTGCACTTCTTTGCATTGAATCTAAGCTGCCATACATTTGACCATTCCTCCAACCTTGCCAAGTCCCGTCTCATCCTTTCCACTCCATCTTGTGCCACTCCATCTTGTGTATCAACCCTGTTGCAGATCTTTGTGTCATCTGCAAAGAGACATACTTTTCCTTCCAGTCCCTCTGCAATGTCACTTCTAAAGACATTAAAAAGGACCGGTCCCAGTACTGAACCCTGTGGTACCCCGCTAGTAACCCTCCTTTCTTCACTGTGTACTCCATTTACTACTACCCTTTGCATCCTGTTGTCTAGCCAATTTTTTATCCAGGCTACCACCTTGGGACCCACTCCAAGGCTGGCTATCTTGTGTATTAATCTTTTGCGGACTGTATCAGATGCCTTGCTAAAATCTAGGTAGGCCATGTCCACAGCCCTCCCTGGTCTACTACTTTGGTCACCCAGTCAAATAAATCTATTAGATTCATGCCTGACACGACCTTCCCATCGTGAATCCATGCTGCCTTGGGTCCTGTGCCCCGCTGGCCTCTAGGTACTCAACAATTCTTTCCTTCAGAAGTGATTCCATCATTTTCCCTACCATTGAGGTCAAACTAACTGGTCTGTAGTTTCCTGCCTCTGTCCTGCACCCACTTTTGTGAAGTGGAATCACATCTGCCCTCCTCCAGTCCACGGGTACCACCCCATCCCCCCATGATTTGTTAAAGCGAGTAGTCAGCGGTGTCACTAGTTCTACCCTTAGTTCTTTTAGAATTCTTGGGTGAATCTCATCAGGCCCCATTGCTTTGTCCACCTTCAATTTTATTAGTTCTTTCAGAACCCTTTCTTCTGTAAATGGACTGGTATCGACCCCCGTCTTCAGAGTGTTTTTCTTGTCTGGTTTAGGTAACTCCCCCTCCTCTTCCTTTGTGAATACTGAGCAGAAATATTCGTTCAGTATCCCTGCTTTTCACTGTCACCTTCTACCCACATTCCCTACCTTTATTAAGCTTCAGTATGCCTCCTTTGGTCTTTCTTGCTCCCTAATGTACCTATAAAGGTCTTATCCTTCTTAACAGAATTGGCTATCCTTTCCTCGGTTTGGGCCTTTGCTAGTCTGACTGCCTTCCCAGCCTCTTTCTGCTTTAACTGATAAAGTTCTCTGTCCTGCTCCTTCTGTGTTTCCTTATGTTTCCTGAATGCTGTCCTTTCTCCTTAACCTTCTCTGCCACCTCTTTTGTGAACCATAGCGTTTTTTTTCCTTGGTGTGTTTATTGATTTGTTTTACACAAAGCTTGTTGCCTCTGTGATGGCTGTTTTGATCACTCCCCAATGTTCCTCCACCCCTCCTTCTTGCCTGTTTGCTAGTGCTTTTCTGAGGCACTCTCTCATTTTCCCCAAAGTCAGCCCTCCTAAAGTCTAGTACTCTTGCTTTTGCATGGCTTGATTGTATGGCTAGGTTTATCGTGAACCACACTGTTTGGTGGTCGCTTGTTCCCAGATGGCTACCCACTTCTAATCCTTTCTCCATCCCCATTTGAAAGTACCAGGTCTAAGATTGCTCCCTCCCGAGTGGGTTCCAATACTAGCTGTCTGAGGCATGCCCCCTGTAGGGCATCAAGAATGACCCTGCTCTTGGATGTGCCTGCAGCAAAGGTGCTCCAGTTAACATCTGACATATTCAGGTCCCCATCAACAATATCTCCCCTTTTTCTGTCATTCTAAGAAAGCCATCTATCATTTCCTTGTCCATTTCTCCTGAGATAGGGTATGTACAACCCACATGGATTGTGGTGCCATTTCCTGTCTCCAGGGTGATCCAAAGTGCCTCATCTGCTCCCTGTTTACTCTTTAGTTCTGTTGCTTTGATCCTTCCTTTACATAGAGAGCTGCTCCTCCTCCTTTACCCTCCCTGTCCCTCCTGTAGATTGTGTATCCTGGTATGTTGACATCCCAGTCATGGTTCTCTGTGTACCATGTTTCTGTGACTGCCACAATATCCAGACAACCCTCTTCCATCAAGGCCACTAGTTCAGGGAGCTTGTTAAACAGACTATGGGCATTGGTACTCATCACCCTCCACTTTTGGTAGCCTTACCCCTTTTAGCGCCATTTCTGTCCTTACTGCCTTTGCCTTTTTTTACATTTAGATCTGTTCTGCTCCCTAATAAAGTCTGCACCTTGGTGTTTACCTCACTAATCACCATGTTTTGTGGGGGCTGATTTCCCTGCTCCTTTTCAGTGCCTCCCCCCCTTGGCTAGTTTAAATGCTTGCCAATGAAGCATTTAAACCTCTCACCTAGGATCCTGGTTCCCCCCTGGACAGATGCAGACCATCGCACCAGTATAGGTCTGCATCCCTCCAGGTGGCTCCCCAGTCCCCAATAAAGCCAAAACCCTGAGCTTCACACCAGTTTTCAACCACTCATTGAATTCCCTGGTGAGAAGTGCCTTGCATCTCCTTGCTATAGACAGGCAGCACCTTCAAGAAGGTTACTCAGACGTTACTTGTCTAAGGCCCCTTCCCAACTCTACAAACTCCTCTTGCACTGCTCTGATCCCATTCCTAGCCAGGTCATTTGTCCCTAGGTGGACAATGACATACAGCTCCCTCCTGTGCAGCTCCTCCCACGATCCTGAGGATTCGCTTCCTGTCCCACCAAGCCGTGGCGCCAGGAAGGCACCGTACCTCCTTCTCCCATTTCTACCCCCCTAATGATTGAGTCCCCCACCAGTTGTTGTTTCCTTCCCCTGTGGGGTCCCATGCCACCCTCCTGTGGGTCTCCTTTGTGAAGGTTCCCAGCATCCTCCTTGGTCTCCACTGCACATGCCTCTATAGAGGAACCACTATCCACCAGAAGAGCGAATGAATTGTGGAGAGGTACAGCTGGAGGGATGCAACTCTGTTCCACCACCCTCTCCCTCCTGAGCCCACCCTGGTCCAGCCTCTCTTCTTTCTTGGTAACCTCTGAGGTAGTGGCATTGGCCCTGGTGGTCCCTGGGTGGGGGAGGAGGTTTCACGAATCCTAGCCAGGTCAGCCTGGAGACGGGCAACCTCCTCTCCCAGACCAGAGAGGTGCCTGCAAATAGGACAGCATCGCAGCCTCCAGAATGTCTCCTGGGAACACTGCCGCCCCACAGCCATTGCACTGCACCACTCCTATCATGTCTTATTTTGTGTCCTCTCTACTGTTTCTCTGGATGCTTATTCCCTCCTCTCCTTACAACTCTCACCCTTTCTGTTCTGGGACAGCAACTTCCTATCTTCCTCAGTAGCCTCCTTCTTCCTTGCTCAATATCAGACCACCAGCAGCTGGGGGTGGGGGGGAGAGTGAGATACTTTTTTTACTTTAGGATTGACAAAACCAATGTTTCTCTATGATCCTTTCCTTCCTACTGCCAAACAGGAAGTTCCTGTTGACAGTCAAATCCAGTGGCTAAAAAAGTAGAACTGGCTTTGGGTGGGTGGGATGGAGGGCAATTAGTAAGAAAAAAGGCTAGCAACAGGAAGTTGTAATTTGACTCACCTGCTTTTATAGTGTCTAATCCACACCCCCAGGTAAGCTCTCTTTCCTCCTACTGGTTTAGCAAAGTCAGCTGATTCAGTACCCTTCACTGCACAGAACACATACTGACTTTCTTTTTTTTTTTTTAACTCTAAATAAGGCTAGCAACAGGAAGTTGTAATTTGACTCACCTGCTTTTATAGTGTCTAAACCACACCCCCAGGTAAGCTCTCTTTCCTCCTACTGGTTTAGCAAAGTCAGCTGATACAGTACCCTTCACTGCACAGAACACACACTGACTTTCTTTTCTTTCTTTTTTTTTAACCCTAAATAAGACCCCTTCTACTTCTAATAGAGTTATCTGTCTACTTAATCTTAACAGGCACTGACTCCTGCTGAGATATACGTTTTAAATTAATAAGAAAATGTAGGGACCAAACCTGACACACGAAGCCAGGCATGACGCTGAAGGCCTATGGTGAAAGCCGAGCTCTGTCCAGCTATGTTCACTGCTTCGTAAGTAGCACGAAGCATGTGCTGACTGGCCGAATGGAGCAGAACGGACAAGATCCACCACTTCCTGTTTTGTCTGGGACTCAGGAAGGGAGTTTAACTTTGATTCCACCTGACTAAGGATGGTGTTCTGGTAATCCCCCATATGTGCTACATAATTCAGGGCCCTAATACCCAGGGGAGTAGATGCATGGTTCTTCTTCCCATATTGGTCCAGAAGCCAAGACTCCTTGTCAGGCGGAGACAAGCAGATACGTTTAGGATTAGTGGAGTGGCTGTGAGCGGCGGTAATCACGACCGAGTCCGGTTTAGGTTGTAGGTTCAAGAAATCTACTCCCTCGAGAGCCTGATATAGCCAATCTGCCTTCCTCGGAAGGGGGGCTAAAGCAGAAGGTTTTCCAAATAGTGGAAACAAGATCTGTGTGAGGCTCTATCCAGGGTGGAATTCATGTAGGAGCGGTCTCGGGCAGATCCAAGTGGGCAGCGAGCTTTTTACGCTGTGGCTCTGGCTCCAGAGATTACCACTGATGAACTTCCTGGATCTTTCTCAGTAGCTCCAGAAAAGAAGGATACTCCGGAGGAGTCCTTGGCCTAGGTCGGTCTGGAGTACGAGGCTCATTATCCGGGTCATAGCATCCCCCTGAGTCAGAGGTCTCTGACGAAGAAGAGGAAGACTCCTCCCTATGCAGGGGAGGGACGGTCCCTTTGGGAAGCTCTCTGGGACACGTATCCTCCCCACCCTTGGCGCCCAAGGGTTCACCTCTGGTGTCGGGTAAGGGGAAGGGGAGTCTCCAGTCTCCGACACAGGGGATCCTGCAAAGGGTCCAGCGTCAGTAGATGACTCTCTCACTCTCTGGTGAGTTAAGCCTCAGCCTCAGCCCACCAGGAGGCTAGGGTCTCCTTCAAATCCACCAGCGGCTGGGGCATGGGCGACGGAGGAGGAGGAAGAGAAGGGGGATATGGATATTGAGGATATCCATACATTGAGTATCCATAACCCAATGGTGGGAAGCCTGGCGTCTGGTATTGAGGCGCTGTGTACTGCAGCGTCAGATAATGTGGTGCCGGGTAAGACGGCACCAGGTATTAAGGTGTCAGATACCTGGGGGCCAGGTGCTCTGGTGGAGCAGAGGGACCTGGCAGAGGCCCCGCTGGTAGGGCAGGCAAAGGAAAGGCTTGCCCCCCGGGGCGTCAGGCCCGGTGTGGGAGCACCGTCTGATAGGGGGACATCGGCCAGCATTGAGTAAGCCGGCATCAGGGCCGGCGTCTGAGGGTCCAGCATCAGGGTGTATGGTCCGGAAGGAGAGGGCCCTGACGGCAGCATGTCCAAGTCCTCCATGACGACCGGGGAGGGAGGACTGGAATCCCCGGGGTCAGCAGAGAAGACGCAGGGACCTCAGAGGGCAACACCAAGTGTTGTGGGGAGACTCAGGCGTCAGACTGGTTGAGGGGGTCTGACGCAGGCTCTTTGGCCGGGCGGGCATCAGAGGGGCTGACATCCGGCTTATCAGCCGGATCCGGGTGGGCGTTGGAGGAGCAGATGTCTGACTTATGGGATCCCTTGCTTGATAAAGGCTGCGCTGGAGATGCGGCCTTGTCAGGTGAAAGAGCGACTGGCTTACCAGCCTTGTCCGGGCGGACATCTGTGGCACCGGCATCCGACTTGGTGGACCTACTTGAACCTGAGGGTGCGTGACAGCAGCCTTCCCGGGAGTGGAGGCCTCCTTTACTCCAGAGGTACCCAAGGGGCCTGAGCGTGAGCCTGACGGGAGGGGCGACACCTTCTTGGACACCGCCAAGACGGTCATCGTGGAGCAGTCCCCCAGAGGGGACATTACCTTCAGAACCACGACTCCAGCAGGAGTCGCGGAGGCCGTGGAAGTCTAATCCTGCTCCCGGTGCTTCTCCTTCTTTTTATGGCCTTCAGGGGAAGTGGACGCATGCCTCAACTTTTTTAACTCCTTTTCCATGGATGCCATTTTTTTCTTTAAAGTATGGGCCTCCAGGGACTGCTGCCTCCGTTTTCAGGTAGTCGAATTAAACTGCTGACACTTCTCCACAGGGTGATCTGGACCTAGGCAGAAGAGGCACAGGGAATGGCCATCTTTATGTGGCAGCTGGGAACCGCATGATTCGCACTTGTGTTTATGCAATTCGGAAGGTGTCAGGGACGACATACACAGCATATAGAGAGATAATATAGATTTCGAAGAAAATGGTTGAAAAGTTAGAAAACTGAACCGACTAACGACTGATGAGCGTTGACCACTACCATGAGGAACTTTCACAAGTCGCTGGTGGGAAAGAACTGGAAGGTGGGCATGGGGGACCGCCCCTTTATACTGACGTCGGTCACCCGATGTGGGGGCGGTCCCCTGCCAGAGACTGCTAGCTACAAATTTTTACGTGGGGTCCTGATGCCTAGTGGGTGAGTCCTAAACATAAGAAACATAGAATTTAACGTCAGATAAGGACCGCCTGGCCCACCTAGTCTGCCCATTTCCCTACTTGATGGATAAGCTGCAGATTATAGTTAATTAACAGCTTACTTCCTCCTATCCCCCACTAGAATTGCCTTATGCCTGCCCCATGCATTCTTGAAATCTTCCACTGTTCCTGACTCCACAACCTCCTCAGGAAGGCTGTTCCATGCATCTACAACCCTCTCTGTGAAAAAATACTTTCTAACATCACCTCTGAGCTGTCCCCCCTCTATCTTCAAATTGTGCCCCCTTGTTCTTGCACATCTCTTCTTCTGAAAGATGCTACCCTCTTGTACTTTATTAATTCCCTTGAGATACTTGAAAGTTTCTATCATGTCCCCTTTCCTCAAGGGTATACATATTAAGCTGCTTTAGTCTCTCCTCGTATGTCTTCTGATACAGACCCTGCACCATTTTGGTTGCCCTCCTCTGAACAGCCTCCACTCTGTCTATGTGTTTGCGGAGATGGGGTCTCCAGAACTGCACGCAGTACTCCAGATGGGGTCTCACTAACCGTCTGTACAGATGGATAACAACTTCCTGTTTTCTACTGTTGATGCCTATCCCTATGCATCCCAGTATCCCCCCCAGTCCTCCTTACTGCCTTCTCACATTGCTTGCCCACCTTTAGGTCAACTGATATAATTACTCCTAGGTCTCCTTTGATTTTTGTTGTTGTTATTAACTCACCCCCCAATTGTGTAAGCTTCCACTGGGTTTTTGTTTTCCAGATGCATTGTCTTGCACTTCTTTGCACTGAATCAGAACTGCCACATATTTGACCATTCCTCCAACCTTGCCAAGTCCCTTTTCATCCTTTCCACCCCACCTTGTGTGTTAACCCTGTTGCAGATCCTTGTGTCATCCGCAGAGAGACATCATTCGTTCCAGGTGCTCTCCAATGTCGCATATAAAGACATTAAAGAGGACTGGTCCCAGTATCCAACCCTGCCATACCCTGCTAGTTACCCTCCTTTCTTCACTGAGGACTCCGTTTACTGTTACCCTTTGTGTCCTGTTGTCCAGCCAGTTTTTTATCAAGGCTGCCACCTTGGGACCCACTCCAAGGCTGACTAACTTGTATATTAATCTTTTGTGTGAGACTGTGTCAAATGCCTTGCTAAAATCTAGGCAGGCCATATCCACAGCCCCTCCCTGGTCTACTACTTTGGTCACCCAGTCAAAAAATCTATTAAGTTCATCTGACGTGACCTTCCTGCTGTGAAACCATGCTGCCTTGGGTCCTGTGCCCACTGGCCTCTAGGTACTCAACAGTTCTTTCCTTCAGAGTGATTCCATCATTTTCCTACCACTGAAGTCAAACTAACTGGTCTGTAGTTTCCTGCCTCTGCCCTGCTCCCACTTTTGTGAAGTGGGTCACAGTGCCCTCCTCCAGTCCTAGGTACCACCCAATCCTCCATGATTTGTTAAAAGGAGTAGTCAGTGGTGTTACTAGTTCTACCCTTAGTTCTTTTAGAACTCTTGGGTGAATCCCATCAGGCCCCATTGCTTTGCCCACCCTCAGTTTCAAGAGTTCTTTCAAAACCCTTTCTTCTGTGAATGGACTGGTATCGACCCCCCTATTCAGAGTTTCTCTTTTATTTGGTTTAGGTACCTCCCCATCCTCTTCCGTTGTGAATACTAAGCAGAAATATTCGTTCAGTAGCCCTGCTTTTTTCACTGTCACCCTCTGCCCACATTTCCTCCCCTTTATTAAGTCTCTGTATCTCTCCCTTGGTCTTCCTTCGCTCCCTAATGTACCTATAAATGGTTTTATCTCCCTTCTTAACAGACTTGGCTATTTTTATCTCAGTTTGCGCCTTTGCTATTCTGACTGCCTTCCCTGCCTCCTTCTGCTTTAACTGATAAAAGTTCTCTGTCCTGCTCCTTCTGTGTTTCCTTATATTTCCTGAATGCTATCCTTTTCTTCTTAACCATCCCTGCCACCTCTTTTGAGAACCATAGTGTTTTTTTCCTTCATTTTGTTTTGCTGATTTGCTTAACACAAAGGCTTGTTGCCTCTGTGATGGCTGTTCTGATTATTCCCCCATTGTTCCTCCACCCCTCCTTCTTGCCTGTTTGCTAGTGCTTTTCTAAGGCACTCTCTCATTTTCCCAAAGTCAGCCCTCGTAAAGTCCAATACTCTTGTTTTTGTATGGCTTGACTTTATGGCAGTGTTTATTTGAACAACACTGTTTGGTGGTCACTTGTTCCCAGATAGCTACCCACTTCTAAATCTGAGATCCTTTCTCCTTCCCCATTTGAGAGTACCAGGTCTAAGATTGCTCTCTCTCGAGTGGGTTCCAACACCAACTGTCTGAGGCATGCCCCCTCTAGGGCATCAAGGATGACCCTGCTCTTGGGTGTGCCTGCAGCAAAGGTACTCCAGTTAACATCTGGCATATTCAGGTTCCCCATCAACAATATCTCCCCTTTTTCTGCCATTTTAAGGATGGCCTTCTATCATTTCCTTGTCCATTTCCTCCCTGAGACGGGGGTTTGTACACAACCCCCATGCGAACTGTGATGCCATTTCCTGTCTCCAGGGTGACCCACAGTGACTCATCAACTTCCTGTTTACTCTAGTTCTGTTGCTTTAACCCCTTCTCTTATATAGAGGGCTACTCTTCCTCCCCTTTTACCCACCCTGTCCCTCCTGTAGACTGTGTATCCTGGTATGTTTACATCCCAGTCGTGGTTCTCTGTGTACCATGTTTCAGTGACTGCCACAATATCCAGGCATCCCTCTTCCATCAAGACCACTAGTTCAGGGAGCTTGTTGCACAGGCTGCGGGCACTGGTACTCATCACCTTCCATTTATATTTTATGGCCTTACCCCTTTTAGCCCCACCCCTGCCCTTACTGCTTTTTTCTGCATTTACCCTGTCCTGCTCCCTAATGACTTCTCTACCTTGGTGTTTACCTCTCTAACTACTGTGTTTTGTGAGGGGAGGCTGGGATTTCCCTGCTCCATTTCAGTGCCTCCCCCCTTGGCTAGTTTAATGTTTGCCAATGAAGCATTTAAACCTGTCACCTAGGATCCTGGTCCCCCCCCCCCGGACAGATGCAGACCATCGCGCCAGTATAAGCCTGCATCCCTCCAGGTGGCTCCCCAATCCCCAATGAAGCCAAAACCCTGAGCTCCTATATGTAAATACCTACTGCAAGGGCCCTCTCAAAGTAAGATTGGCAAGCTGTAGATTCTTTTTGGACTTTTGGGCCGAAATGATATTCAGGAGACATCTGATATTATCCAGTAGGAATCGGCCTGTGATAAAGCCAATCAGATCTCTATGTACTGGTAATCCTATAATGTTTTGTAACTGGTCTGCAAGGATCCCTGTAAAAATGTTTAAATCTACTGGTAGGAGGGAGATGGGACAATATGATTTGCAGTCTTCCAAGTTTTTGTTGGGCTTAATAACCAAAATTAAAGTCTGATTCCAAGATGTAGGGGCTGCCCCCACTCCCCTCAACAGCTTGTTATATGCCTCACTCAAGGTAGGAACCAGTGTACCCTCAAATTTTCTGTAAAATTTTGAAAAGTATCCATCCATCTCCGGGACTTTTCCGTTTTTTAAATGTTTGATTTTATTTTTAATTTCTGCTATTAAATTGGGGTTTCTAGGGTCTGGCATTGGGTAGTGGTCAGTTGTGGGATTTGTAACCTATTTAAATATGCGAACACCTTCTCTAGATGTTTCTCACCTCTCTCCACTTTGTAGAGCTCTCTGTAAAACCTCTGGAAATGACTGACGATCATCTGTGGGGACACCATCAAGGTGCAATCACTCTGGTCTCTAACGCCCTGTCTACACTACAACCCGAAAACCCCTCTGTAATGTTACAGAGGGTCCAAACCGTTACCGCAATGGTTTGCGTTTACACCTGCAACGTTACAGAGGGCGTTTGCGTAACAGTTGTGGAAACCCACATATGGTGTGTTTCAACACGATTAAACCAGTTCTGCCCCGGTAACGTTATCGGGTGTAGTGTGGACGCATGAGCATGTTGCCCCAGCTGTCCCCCAGTGCAGAATGTACTGCATTGTGGGATAGGGTGCCATCCGTAATGGTTCCATGGCACCCACAATGCAGACGGGCTGTCATGGTTCCACACTGTTACCGAGACAGTTCACTGGCAATGTGGACACACTATACCAGTTACTGTCTAACGGTGTGGAACCGTGACAGCATTTAAGCATCGTAGTGTGGACAGGGCCCAAGCTTTAACACTGCTCTAGAGGTACACTCTTTGCACAGCTGCCAGGCTAGGAGCCGGCCCACCCTATTCACCTGTTCAAAATATTTCTGCTTAGAATATCTGATTTGGCCTTCTATCTCGGTGTCTAAGATTTTGTTAAGTTTATGTTTAACCTGTTCCAGTTGTTCTTTGATATTGTTATCTAGGGTAGTCCAGTGTAGCCTCTCTAATTGTGTGATTTTCTGTTCTAAGTCTAATCTCTTCTTCAACTTTTTCTTATACCATGAGAGGTACTTTATAATTTCTCATCTTAGGCAGCACTTAACGGTGTCCCATCGGACTCCTGCCTTTCCCTCTACTACCAGATTCTCTCTCAGGAATGTTTCCATAGTGCTACGGATTGGATCTTTCAATTTTGTGTGACTAAAAGGCTAACATTAAGTCGCCATAATGACTCTGGAGGTCTCTGAGATATTGTCATCTCTAAAGATATCGGACCATGATCTGAGAAAGAAATACTGCCAATCCTGGAGTCTGTTAAAAACTGTAATGCACTGGAGGACGGTAAGAAGAAGTCTATCCTTGAATACATATTATATTTAGGAGAACCGAATGTGTAGTCCCTCTCTCTATGGTGCTGGAATCTCCAGCCATCCACTAAAGAAAGTTCAGAGCACAGTTGAGAAAGAAGTTTATCCGTTCTGGATGGTCCAGAGGACCTCAATCCCACCCTGTCCATCTGCACATTGGTGACCTGATTAAAATCCCCCCCCCCAGTAATGATCAGGCTCTGAGAGTCCATGACTGTCTATTAAGATGTTTGTTAGGAACTTAGCTCTGTCTGTATCTTCATTTGGGACGTACACATTGAATACATTTCTTCCCTTTAAATTCTCCCGTTATTCTAATGTACCTACCCTCTGGATCTGCTTCTGAGTTCATAACCTTCAGGGGCAAGTCTCTCCTTATCAGGATTGCCGCGCCCCTGTGATTTGTGTGTTCCTGGTATTCCACTGCAAACACTTCCCCCGCCCAATTTCTGTGCAACTTTTTGTGTTCAGTAGCTCCTAGGTGCGTCTCCTACAAGAAGGCTATAGTCACCTTCTGCTGTTGTAATTCCTGTAAAATCCTTACCCTTTTTATGGGGCTACTAATCCCACTGATGTTCTACGAGACTGTCTTCAGGTCTCCCATGGTAAAACCCTAAACTCTGCATTGAGGTCTTGGAGAGCTTGTGTTGCCTTATAGTAAACTTTAAAAAGTAAAAAACTGTAAACATTCAAGGTAACTAAACTATGTACATCCTGCCATTGAAAACATGGCAGAATCATCAAAGTACTTCAAGGTCAGTGTATACCCAATCCTTGCCTCAGGAACTCTTCTATGAGGCAAGGCAGGAGGTTTGTTCTTCCCCTCCATTCCGGAGCAATCACACCCGACATGAGTGCAAGTCCCAATGGGTAAAAAGACGTTGCCTTAAGAGATGGTGTAGTGATGGTTCACTTACTTAACTCTTTGCCCAATATAATCTCCCATTCTAATGGGCAAGGGCCCCCCCCACCCGTTAGCGCTCCCAGCTCCGCCACGGGAGAAGGCGAGGGGGAGAAGGAGGAAGAGGGGACCCCACAACTTCCAGATTACCCATGGTTACAGGGACCATAGTCCCTCTATGAATGTGTTTTGAAAGATGAGAGTTTATCCCAAATGAAAGGAGGGACCAGGCTACAAAAGCTCCACCAGAGGACAGACAGGTGCCCAGTGGAGATCCAGGGTCACCCCGGATACCAGCTTACCAAGGGACACCCAAACCCCCAGTGCCAAGACCCCGGGCCACCAGACAAACAGGAATGTTCCAAACTTCTATTACGTTAATTAGGGCTCCAAGAGAAACAACAAAGAGAGGGGCTTCCTTGCAAACAGAACACTTCCGCGGGAGAGAACCACACCCCCACTCTGATCTGAACAGTTCAAACAAACCCTTGTGGTTGATGGAGGGTAGATAGGACTCCTCTGGGCCCAATGTACCCCTCCCATCACCCTTTAACGTGGGGTAATGAGGGCTCTCCACCTGAAATAGAAAGCAATACTTGTCACATATAATCTGTGAAGATCCCCCTCGTGTCACCCCGGGAACCCTCCCACTGGCACTAATTTATGCATCCGGTATTGACCCAGGTCCTGAGCCCTGGAGGAATCTGCAACACCCCCAGCAGAAGGCACCAAGGCCACCCCAGCCCACCACCCAGCCCCTGAGCAGACCCCAGACCCGCCTGCTCCCTCTTCATGATCAGGTACTGTAGTGATTTAAATCTCTCACATCATCTGAGCCTCCCCCTCCACTGGGGAGGAACAGTCGGGTCACCCAAGGGACACATTATCCTGGTCTTAATTTACTTGTATCCTGTGCCTGGGACAAATAAACAATCAATTTCAACACACAGTATCCTTCTCAGAGGTGCTGCCTGCCAATGGCATGGGGAAGGCGAGGGTAATTAGCACCATGCAGTTTAATGAATGGTTGAAAAAATGGTGTGGAGCACAGGGGTTTGGCTTCACTGGGGACGGGGTTCCACCTGGAGGGACACCAGCCTATACTGGCAGGATGGTCTGCATCTGTCCAGGAAGGGAACAAGTCTTTCGAGCAATCGGTTTAAATGCTTCATTGGCAAGCTTTTAAAACTAGTCAAAGGGGGAGGCACTGATAAGCAGCAGGAAAATCCCAGCCTCTCCCTACATAACAGGGTACTAAACGAGAAAAAGACCGAGGTAGAAAGGTCAGTGGGGGATGCCGCTACAGAAGGTAAAGCCATCCAAAAATGGAGAGGAATGAGTACCAATGCCCGTAGTCTGGGTAACAAGCTTCCTGAATTAGTGGCCTTGATGGAGGAGGAACATCCTGATATCGTGGCAGTCACAGAAACATGGTACACACAAAACCATGACTGGGACGTAAACATACCAGGATACACTATCTACAAGAGGGACAGGGAGGGTAAAAGAGGAGGAGGAGTAGCTCTTTACATAAGGGAAGGAATAAAAGCAACAGAACAAAAGGGTAAACAGGGAGGAGAAGAAGCACTGTGGGTAAATTTGGAGACAGGCAATGGCACCACAATCCGCTGGGTTAGTATACAGACCCCTTCTCAGGGGAGAAATGGACAAGGAAATGATAGAAAGTATATTTAGAATGGCAGAAAAAGGGAGATATTGCTGATGGGTGATCTGAATATGCCAGATGTTAACTGGCAGTTGCAGCAGCCACTTGAAGAGTGGGTTATTCTAGATGCCCTACAGGGGGCATGCCTTAGACAATTAGTATTGGAGTCCACTCGAGAGGGAGCAATCTTAGACCTGGTTCTCTCAAATGGAGATGGAGAGAGGATCACAGATGTAGAAGTGGGTAGCCATCTGGGAACTAGCGACCATCGAACAGTATGGTTCACAATAAACACAGCAATAGAGTCAAGTCATACAAAGGCAAAAGTACTGGACTTTAGGAGGGCTGACTTTGCCAAAATGGGTGAGTGCCTAAGGAATGCACTAGCAAATGGGCAGGAAGGAGGGGTGGAAGAACAATGGGGAATAATAAAAACTGCCATCACAGAGGTAACGAGCCTTTTGTGTGAAGCAAATAAACAAAACAAAACGATGTAAGAAACCACTATGGTTCTCAAAGGAAGTGGCAGTGAAGGTTCAAAAGAAAAAGAAAGCATTCAGGAAGTACAAGGAATCGCAGAAGGAGCAGGACAGAGAACTGTATCAGTTAAAGCAAAAGGAGGCTGGGAAGGCAGTCAGAACAGCAAAGGCCCAAACTAAGGAAAAGATAGCCAACTCAGTTAAAGGGGGATAAAACTTTTATAGGGTACATCAGAGGCGAAGGAAGACCAAGGGAGGGATAGTGAGGCTTAATAAAGGGGAGGAGGGTGGGAGAGAGGAGACTGTGAAAAGGCAGAGATACTAAAATATTTTTGCTCAGTATTTACAAATGAAGAGGGGGAGGTACCTAAAACAAACAGAAACACTCTGGATACAGAAGTTGATACCAGCCCATTTACAGAAGAAAGGGTTCTGAAAGAACTCTTAAAACTGAAGGTGGACAAAGCAATGGGGCCTGATGGGATTCATCCCAGAATTCTAAAAGAACTAAGGGTAGAACTAGTGACACCACTGACTACTGTCTTTAACAAATCATGGGAGGATGGGGTGGTACCTGAGGACTGGAGGAGGGCAGATGTGATTCCCCTTCACAAAAGTGGGAGCAAGGCAGAAGCAGTAACTACAGACCTGTTAGTTTAACCTCAGTGATAGGGAAAATGATGGAATCACTTCTGAAGGAAAGAATTGTCGAGTATCTAGAGGCCAGAGGGGCACAGGACCCAAGGCAGCATGGATTCACAGCGGGAAGGTCATGCCAGACGAATCTGATAGATTTCTTTGACTGGGTGACCAAAGTAGTAGATCAGGGAGGGCTGTGGACATGGCCTACCAGACTTTAGCAAGGCATTTGACAGTCCCACACAAAAGATTAATATACAAGTTAGCCAGCCTGGGAGTGGGTCCCAAGATGACATCCTGGGTAAAGAATTGCTGGAGAATAGGATACAGAGAGTAATAGTAAATGGAGTCCACTCTGAAGAAAGGGGGGTTACTAGTGGGGTACCGCAGGGATTCAGTATTAGGACGGTCCTCTTCAATGTCTTTATAGCTTACATTGCAGAGGGACTGGAAGGAAAAGTATGTCTCTTTGCAGATGACACAAAGATCTGCAACAGAGTTGATGCACAGGGTGGTGGAAAGGATGAGAAGGACTTGGCAAGGTTAGAGGAATGGTCAAATGTATGGCAGCTTAGATTCAATGCTAAGAAGTGCAAGGTAATGCACCTGGGAAACAAAAACCCAGGGGAAGAGTACACAATGGGGGGTGAGATACTAACAACAACAAAAATGGAAAGGGACCTGGGGGTAGTCATATCAGATGACCTAAAGGTGGGCAAGCAATGTGAGAGGGCAGCAAGGAGGGCTGGGGGTTACTGGGATGCATAGGGAGAGGCATCACCAGTAGAAAACAGGAAGTTATTATCCCTCTGTACAGACAGCTGGTCAGACCCCATCTGGAGTACTGTGTGCAGTTCTGGAGACCCAATCTCCGCAAAGACATAGACAGGATGGAAGCTGTCCAGAGGAGGGCAACTACAATGATGCAGGGTCTGCACTGGAAGACATATGAAGAGAGACGAAAGTAGCTTAATATGTATAGCCTCGAGGAAAGGAGGGAGAGGGGGGACATGATAGAAACGTTCAAGTACCTCAAGGGAATCAACAAAGTCCAAGAGGGTAGCATCTTTCAAAAAAAGAGGTGTGCAAGAACAAGAGGGCACAATTTGAAGATGGGGGGGGCTCAGAGGTAATTTAAGGAAGTATTTTTTTACAGAGAGGGTTGTGGATGCATGGAGCGGCCTTCCGGGAGGCTGTGGAGTCAAAATCAGTGGTGGAATTCAAGCATGCATGGGACAGTCATAAGGCCATTCTAGGGGGTGGGGGTAGGAAGAAGTAGGCTGCTGGTTAACTAGGATCTGCATCTTATCCAGTAGGTAGGGAAATGGGCAGACTGGGTGGGCCAAGCGGTCCTTATCTGCCGTCAAATTCTATGTTTCTATGTAATTTTGCACAAAACGGAAAAATAACATTTCTTGCACTAATGCAACAGTACTGTAGATTTATGCAGTTCACGTTTATGAGTCCCCTGTAAAAAAAGAAAAAAAAAAAAAGAACACAAGACTGCTTTAAATAGGCAGCAGTCCCAGCTACCAAGAAACCTGGATCCTGTCATCCCTCTATCCCTCTCCCAGATATGCCAAGGGAGTCATCAAGACGGAAACAGAATCTGGGGGAGGAAACTTAACTCCCCTGCCGAATAAACACAGTCTATTGCCCCCAAATTAGTCACTTAGCTCTTTAAGTCTCTTCACCACATTCCAGATTCTCCTGTGTGTGTGGTTCTCCGCGATGTTCATTCTGGGGGATCACTTTCACTGCTACACTGTCCCACTCAAAGGAAGCAGTCCCCACCCCCTTCAGTCTTGAACATTTGGTTCCTCTGGTTTGCCATGATCTGGTTCCCAGTACTCCCTCATTGCACAGCGCCATCTTCTGGGACTTGGATAGATGCTTTACTAGCCCATTCCTTCGCTTCTTGCAATTCAGGGAACTTCAGCCATCCCTCAGCGGTGTGTACTTTAATTTTTGCAGGATACTCTAGTTGGGACTGATGTCCTGCTTGTCAAAGTGGCAGGGGTGGCGGCACAGTCTTGGTCAAAAAACAGACACACATCCCCAAAGTGGACTTGTTTCTTAGACTAGGCTATGTGCAATTCATCTTCCTTGATGCGGTAGTCCATAAATGCCATCACCACGGACCTCAGGTGCGCTCTGGGATCTTTGGGTTTCTGAATTAATGAGTGATGAGCTCTGACTATACCGAGATCTTTCTCCTTAGGTAAGCTGAGAACGTCTTTCAAGAAACTATCTATGAATTGTACCACGTTGCCAGTCTCAGTACCTTCTGGCAACCCGTACAACCACAGGTTATTTCTACGGCTGCGGTTTTCCAAGTCCTCCAACTGTAGCTGTAGGTTAATTTCTCTCCTGTTTAAATCGTGCAGTGCTGAGTTGTGGAGGACCGTGGTGGAGGCATACTCCGTAAGAGTTGATTCAAGATGAGTTGTTTTCTCTGCTAAATCTAAAAGCACCAGCCGGTCCTCATATGACATTTTTTCCAGTCTGGTTAACGTCTCTATCTGTTTCAGGGTGTTGCACAGCATTTTAGAAGTTACAGTGCAGTCTTCTTCGTCTGCTGCATTGATCGGTGGGGTTTGTGCTATGAGGGCCGCGATGTCATCGGGAAGTGCGGCCTGCTGTTGCGAACCCTGTAGCTGGTTAATTGTGCCTCTGTTGTGTGTCTTCCCAGCCCTCTTTACTTTTTTGTTTATTGGGCATCATGTAGTCCTTTATACTGCGTTTCCCCGACAGGTTGCAGATTTGTCTCCGCCGATGGCACAAGATTGTTTGATAGGCAAGACGGAGCTGAGAAGACTATGCATCCATTAATCAGCAACCGGAACCAGAATTCCCAAGCTAGCTGCTTTTTTGATTACATATTAATTTGTGCTTGATGGTGCACAGTAAAATTGGCCCTTTGCACTTAAGTACTGAGAAGCAGTTATAATCAAAAGAAATGTTGTAGTTCTTACAAACAGGGCAGAGAATATGAAGTCACAAAAAAATGCAAATTCTTTATTTATAATTTTGTGCTTGGTGGTACACACACACACACACACACACACACACTTATTTGATGCTTTGCACTTGGTACACTGAGCGGTCAGTAATGGCAACTATAAACTGCAGTTCTGCCAAACAGGGCAGAGAAAAATGTGAAAAGTCTCAGACGTGCTTATTTTTTATTAATAAAATAAATTGCTTGGTGGTACAGTCACTTGGTGCTTTGCACTTAGCATACACGGAGCAGTGAGTAACAGCAACTATAAACTGCAGTTCTGCCAAACGGCAGAGAAAAAGAAAAGTCTCACTTGACTTATTTATTTTTTATTAATAATTGCTTGGTGGTTACAGTCACTTATTAGGTCTTTTACACTTAGTATACACTGAACAGTCAGTAATGAGCTACTATAAACTGCAGTTCTGCCAAACAGGGCAGAGATTTGTATGAGAAATCTCAAAAAGTTAAAATTACATTTTATTTACTATATCAAATGTCCCTCAGTATTTGCCCCTTCTCTGCACTGGATCTGATGCTTATATATCAAGAAATGTCTTGCATCTGCCAAGCAAGCTGAAGTCTCAAAAATAAATTCTATTTGTGCTTACCTTGGTACAGTAGTTTGCACTTTTAATCAAACGAGCTTGCAATCAGTCTGCCAAACGGGCACACTACTGAAACAAATCAAGGCTCAAGCTATTTCAAATAAATTTTGTGCTGGGTTATTTGCCCCTTTGCACTATTAAAATCAAAACTGACTAGCCTCTGCCAACATAGGCAGAGTATGTGAAGTCCCCCCCAAAAAAAAAAAACTTGCTTCACTGCTTGCTATACAAATTGAACTTGGCTTAGCTGGTCTTTAAAAGCCTGATTAAAGAAATAAACCACTTTGTCAACAGTCTCCAGGCAGAGAAAAGTCAGATTTAGTGTAAAATAACTGATTAAATCCCTCAAAGAGAGCAACTTATGCTCAAAAAGCAAACTCTTTTTGCCTTGCCAAAGTGTGATAGGGTCTAGTACAAGAGGCAGAAAACTAATTGAAATAAAAAAGCTTGACTGCTTTGTTAACATAATAGACCTCTGCCACTGCAGGCACAGAAAAAGGCTAAAATCTGTCCAGGAAATTTCCAGCAAGGTCTCAATCTGTAGAGTCCCCTACCAAACAAAATAATTTTCCTTCCCCTAGTTTTTCCCATATACACACACACATATACATACACATACATATACATACACACATACAGGCTCCCTTATTTGGGAATTAAAAAGTGAATGCTTTTTCCAGATGTGATTAAGCACAGATCCTCCTCTCTCAACTGCTGAAATGCAAGTGTGTCACAAGTCCGTTGTCTTCCGAGATTTCCTCCACAACTCCCACCCTCAGAAGGCTCTCATTGACTGGAAGACAGTGTGTGACACTGCTGTTCTCCAATCGGATTGTACACACTGGCTGGGATATTCAACACTGCACCCCGGCGGATTTTGATAAGGCTGCCTGGTGCAGTGCAGATCCCGATGCGCTGGGGCGCAATGTAAGTGTATGCAGTGCAGATGCAGGGGGTCTGCCCATGCATTGGCACATCCCAATATTCAGCCCGGGATGTGCGGCGCATATGCCAGTGCTCCCCTGCATTGTGCCGCATAGAGGGGCTCAAAGTTGAGCCTGTGAAACTGTGGAGCAACTCCCAGCCACCCACAGGCAGGCTGCTGTATGGCAGGGCGCAACACAGCAGCTGCCAGCCACCAGCCCACCCAGAACACCATCCTGAAGCACCCACATTACCCTGGTGGTCTAGTCGTACCACCCACCCACCCGTGTCCCAGATTCCCAGATAAATGTTATTGCAGACCTTTCCTTAGTGGTCAAGTGGTCCCCCCACCTTCCCGAACCCCCAATAAAGTAAACAAAGATTGTCCCTGGTGGTCTAGTGGTCCCCCCCCTGCCCATTGCCACGATCGCAGTACAGCACCATCAGAAATATCCCTGGTGATCCAGTGGCACCCCCAACCCCTCCCACCCACACAGAACCCCTTGCCCACTCCGCTTCCCCGTCATCGGTGGGGCCCCATTTGTGCCTTGCATATATTATGGCCTCATTTCATGCCCCCCCGCTGAATATCTCGGGTGATGCACCTAGCACAACTGCACTTGCGCTGGTGTATCCCCGTGCTCCTTATCTGTGGCTTGCGCCAGCACAGTGCCATGCGCACTTTGTGCACCGACCTAGCCATATTCAACGTTGCTGCACCATAGCGCATCACCGTTGAATATCGCCTGGTCCTGGCCCCAGCTCAGCCCCATTACGCTGCGCCCAGGCTTGCGCCACTGCTCGGCGCAGTCTTAATATCTGGGCCACTGTCTTCAGACACAGTACTGACTCCTGATTCGCTGGTACAGTCCGCAGGTCAAGTGACCCGTCTTTCGTGCTCCCTGCCCCATCCTGAATAATAAATTTAATGGGTCAATAGTATGGAGCCCTGGCTTCTCCTCTGACCAACCTCCTCCCCCGCCACACAGAATGACTCACATCCAGCTGACTGCCCTGGTCTTCCCCCGCTCTCTGGTCACATTTCCCCTGCCTTCACGATCCCTCCCACTGCAGCTGGATCCCTCCTTCACTTCTCCTCTTCCACTGCCCTCTACTCACATTTCCCAGACCCCACGATCCCTCCCACTGCAGCTCAGGATCCCTCCCTCGCTTCTCCTCTTCCCCTGCCCTCTGCTCATATTTCCCAGACTCCATGTTCAATCCCATTGCAGCTCAGGATCCCTCACTCGCTTCTCCTCCCCCACCCTCTGCTCTCATCCCCCTGACCCCAAGTCCAACTCCATGTATTTTCTCCAGTATTACAAGTTTCCCACATTTATGAAAAGGGTCCTCTTCTTTAGCCAGGAAGTACACAATGTCAAACATTTTTTTCATTTTATGAAGAGATTTTTTATTCAGTTTTAAAATGCATTTCTCTATCTCACCCCTGATGATCTGCTCTCTGCTAGAATGCTTTCTTTTGCCTGTTTATGACCTCTGGACAATGCGTCTTTCACAATTTTTTTTTTACATTGCTTGTGCCCGAGATATAAGAATCCATATTACTCATTTTCCCTACTTTAGTGGCTCACCTACAAAAGATGTCTGGTTTGGCTTGGCAAAACTTGCACCATGTTTTGGCCACAATATTGTCTTTCTCAGTCAAACTGTAACCAAGACAAATCTGGGTACGACAACTGGCACTGCCACGATCTTACAGTGGAATGTGGCAAGAATGTGCCTGTTTTTTCTCTGGCTAAGGTGAACTTGTATCAGGCTGGGCAGAATATGTGGATGCACTATTTTCCACTGGGGCGGGACTTACAGTCTCAGAGTGTGTACGTTTTTTACTAAATCCAAAATTTTGCAAGGACATATTCAGTATCTAGCAAGAAAGGAACAAGATTTACAAGGTAGTGTTTTAGCCCATTAGTTGTGCAGCCCTTGGCAGTCTCTGGAGTTTGTACTGCGTGAAATTACAATTAAAGAATGAAAATACGACTGAGACTTGCCTGTCATTATTACATTTTGTAACATGGCTCTAAATATATGAGGCGAATGGAGACTATGGATTGGTCCAAAGGCGTGTCATGTGATGGAAAACGAGCGGTGATTAAGCCAGCAGTAGAGCCCCCTGTGTAGTACCTACAGTGTCCACAGTGCTAGTAGCCCATTAGAGCCCACTTGTGTAGTACCTGCACTGTACATGAGCCCCAGGGTGCAGCACTGCATAGACAACGGAGAGGGCAGAAATGCACAAGTGCTGTATTAGACCCGTTGGCGCCCTTCCACAAGTAGCCGCACAGTGCAGCACTGGGGCGGCAATCAGGAGGTCACAGAGGTGATAGGCACGTAGACCGCGCTCAGCATCGGATCGCTGAAAACCAAAAGTACAGCAGAAAGAAGTACTAGTTGCTGCAATGTGTCTTTGACCATCACAGTGTGTTTGTGTCTAGATCACGGTTCTCTCAAGCAATACAATGAGCCGAACAGAACAATACAGCCACACAGTACAACAGGGAAGCAGTACACAAGACACAAAGAGGAGATGACCCGCCGCCAAACAAAGACAACAAACCAGACCATCACTTTTCTCCTTACCTGTATATGTCGACCTGAACTACAAGT
This sequence comes from Neoceratodus forsteri, assembly GCA_016271365.2. Taxonomy (NCBI): domain Eukaryota; kingdom Metazoa; phylum Chordata; order Ceratodontiformes; family Ceratodontidae; genus Neoceratodus; species Neoceratodus forsteri. The sequence continues at coordinate 647,198,485 of CM057450.1, read as the reverse complement.
GTGGAGAAATCGGTAGAGATACCGGCGCGACACAGTGACAGCTACTCATATGCATAGTTTCTACACTCACTGCATCCACCCAAATAAATCAACCATAGTGCACTGCTGCAATACAACATCGGGATCTCACGGAGAAGCAGAAATGATGAAAACTGTTGGCACGAATCACTGATTTGTAGCGTCGTCGTCTCACAGGTAGTACTACTGTCGGCGTCACAACTCTGAAATAGCAATTACTATGTAAATAAATGTGTAGTACGAGGCGTGCATGTGCAGTGTTTCACATCCTCTCACTCTGCTGCAGCAACAGAAGTGGTGGAAACTGTAGCATGCAGCATTACTACTGTCACATAACGTTCGTCTCCTCAGAACTCAAACAGGAGCCGCACAATATTCCACTCGCACTTGCCATGTTATAAGCGATTATCACTTTCCAGTCAAGTTCACTGGGACAATGCCCGCTGGGTCGCTGGAAGCACTCACCCCTCAGCAGGGCCTTAATCCACCGGTAGAGCCCTCCTCTATCTGTGATTAATGCTTACTTAGGACACTCGGGATGATTTTGTCAGAACTTGAGACTCTGGTAAACACCACAGGCTCAAGCGCACAGGGGAAAAATGGAACAACAGGCTGGCTTAGTGTCAGCTAAGCTTGTGTTACTACTGAGCAGTCTAGTGACGGCTTTATATATTAAGCATTTTTCTGCCAAACACAGGCAGAAGAATAAGTCACAAAAGCTTTGCCCCTACATAAAGTTGTGCTTGGTGCAGTTACACAGTATTATTTGGCTCTCTGCACGTAAATGAGCAGGGAGGATGCTTATGAAGAAACTGTTTATAACTGTAATTCTGCTAAAAGGGCAGAGAAAAATGATGTGAAGTCTTAAAGCTGTTATCTTTTTTTGTATCACATAAAAATACTGTGCTTGGTGGATACAAGCAAAATGGCCCTTGCACTTCCTGAGCACTGATAATCAAAAGAACTGCTGTAATTCTACCAAATAGGGCAGAGAAAATGTACGTGAACGGTCTCAAAAAGCTAACTGCTTTTTTGATTACATATTAATTTGTGCTTGGTGGTACATGGTAAAATTGGCCATTTGCACTTAGTACTGAGAAGCAGTCATAATCAGAAGAAATGCTATAGTTCTTGCAAACAGGGCAGAGAATGTGAAGTTTTAAAAAAAATGTCTTTTTTTATAATTTTGTGCTTGGTGGTACAGACACACAAACACACTTATTTGGTCCTTTGCACTTAGCACACTGAGCAGTCAGTAATGGCAACTATAAACTGCAATTCTGCCAAACAGGGCAGAGAAAAAGAAAAGTCTCACTTGACTTATTTATTTTTCATTAGTAATTACTTGGTGGTTACAGTTACTTATTTTGGTCCTTTGCACTTAGTATTCTCTGAGCAGTCAGTAATGAGCAACTATGAACTGCAGTTCTGCCAAACGGGGCAGAGATTTGTATGAGAAGTCTCAAAAAGCTAAAATTAAATTTTATTTAATAAATCAAATGTCCCTCAGTAGTGGATTTGATGCTTATAAATCAAGAAACGTCTTGTATCTGCCAAACAGGCTGAAGTCTCAAACATAAATTATATTTGTGCTTTCCTTGGTACAGTGATTTGCACATTTGCACTTTTAATCAAAAGAGCTTGTAATTAGTCCACCAACCGTGCACACTATTGAAGCAAATCAAGTCTCAAGCTATTTCAAATAAATTCTGTGCTGAGTTATTTGCCCCTTTGCATTATTAAAATCAAAACTGACTAATTTGTTTCTACCAAACACAGGCAGAATATGTAGCCCCCAAAAAAAAAACAACTTGCTTCACTGCTTGCTACTGTATTTAAGTTGAACTTGGCTTGGCTGGTCTTCAAAAGTCTGATTAAAGAAATAAACCACTCTGCCAACAGTCTCCAGGCAGAGAAAAGTCAGATTTAGTGTAAAATAATTGATTAAATCCCTCGTAGATAGCAACTTACACTCATAAAGCAAACTATTTCTGCCTTGCCAAAGTGTGATAGGGTCTAGTACAGGAATCAGAAAACTTGTTGAAATAAATCAAAAAAGCTTGACTGCTTTGTTAAAATCATAGACTTCTGCCACAGCAGGTACAGAAAAAGGCTGAAATCTGCCCAGGAATTTTCCAGCAAGGTCTTAGTCCATCGAGTCCCCTACCACATAAAAAAAAATGTCCTTCCCCCTAGTTTTTCCCATTCACAAACACACAAACACACACACATTTCCCTTATTTGGAAATTAAAAAGTGAACTTTTTTTTCCAGACAACTGAGCACAGCTCCTCCTCTCTCAACTGCTGAATTGCAAGCGTGCTACAAGTCCGTCGTCTCCAGAGATTTCCTCCATGACTCCCACCCTCAGAAGGCTCTCATTGTCTGGTAGACAATGTGTAACGCTGCTATTCTCCAATTGGACTGTACAAACTGTCTTCAGCCAGAATACTGACTCCTGATTCGCCGGTACAGTCCGTGGGTCATGTGACCTGTCCTTTGTGCTCCCTGACCCATCCTGAATATTAAATTTAATGGGTCAATAGTATGGAGCCATGGCTTCTCCTCTGACCAGCCCTCCTCCGCCCTCCCCACACAGAATGAGTTGCATCCAGCTGACTGCCCCAGTCTTCCCCGCCCTCTGCTCACATTTCCCTGCCTCCACGATCCCTGCCACTGCACCTGGATTCCTCTCTCGCTTCTCCTCTTCCCTGCCCTCTGCTCACCCCCAGTCCACGATCCTCCTACTGCAGCTCAGGATCCCTCACTTGTCCCCCCAGTCCACGATCCCTTCAACTGTAGCTGGATCCCTCCTCTCATGGAGTACACACTGGCACGGCAGGCTGGGCAAGGCCAGCCTTTCAAAACTACCGCTCCGCCCCCGCGTGGCACTAACAGCTGGTGCCGATCCTTGCTGACACAGCGCTGCATGGTGCGCCCCTGCATTGCGCTGGCCAGCATAGGCAGCCACTATTTCAACACTGAGGGTTGCGAATTGGCGCCCAGTGCCCCCTTAATTCAAGCCCTGGCCCAGCACAACCCCCAGTGTCCTATTGTGCTTTTGAAATGAGCACGTGAACTGTAAGTACATGTGAAACTTAAAATTAATGGGAATGAGGAACAAAATATTTAAATCTTTGTGTTTATTTTAAATAAAATAATTCCTCCGCCTATATGAGTTTCATATATTTTTCTTTTTTTTAACTTAAGGACGTCTGTACTAATGTGGCTTCTGTAGTTGTAGGTACTTTTTTGGTGGTTGTCATAGCTCCCCTCCACCCCTACATTTATGTTTCTTTTTTTGTTATCTGTATCTTGTTACAGTCCATTGCCTGTTGTGTTTATCCATTTCTGTTTTTGGTTTTTTTTTAATTCTGTTGTGAACAAACTTGGCAAGAAGTGAGGGAACATGCGAAACGGTGGTGCACCAACTGGCAGGGAGTCAGCATACGTGCTGTGAGTCCTGCAACTACAAAGGTAAAATTGAACTCCGCAGTTCCGGAGATCTGGGTAGCTTTTCATTTTGTTTTTCTTTTTTAAAATTAAGTCTGGGGATGGTTAGCTGAGATCGTGAGTGAACTAGTGAGCGGCCGGCAGGTCGGTCGTTGAACAGGAGTGCGAGTGGGCAGGGGAAAGAACGTAGGAGGCAAGAATTTGTTGTATATGTGCTGCATCCAGCTTGCAAGCACTTGATGTTAGCCATGTGTTAGACGCATTCAGCGCGTGGCTATCAACCAATCAAGTCGCTCAAAATCCTGAGCCCATTTCATAAAATGTATTTATTTTTTTTTTTTGTCAGTTTACCCTCCAGGTATCATAGGTAATACAAAGCTTATGTAGACTTTTCGTCCATTATGCTTGCTTATTTAGAAAAATTCACCCTTTGATTTGAAGTGTCAATCCTATTCTTTTTTTAAAATTTTCATGGTACTACTACTGTCTACCATAATTGGTGATAGCGAGTGTTAGCAATAGTACAGAGCCCTGGTTAGTGCTAGCTATGCTACTATTCAGGAGACCAACTTCCTGTTGGCAAGCGATGAAGAAGGCTGTTCCTATAAAGTGTCTATATATAATTTGATACTATGATGCTACTGTTTAGTGATATGTTGGGACTGCCATGCTGGGGGGGGACGTGGAGAAGCAAGATGGCCGCGATGCTGCTCCACTCCTTGCAGCTCCACGCCTGTTTTAGAGTCTCTGGATTTCTCTCATGGAGCTTGTTATTTTACATTATCTGGAGTTTTACTGAATGAAACTCTAGTTATTCCGATTTATATTATTGAACAAATGAGAGGACTGCCTGTGGAAATTTGAAGCTTCTGGCAGAGAAACGCTGTCAGTTGAGGTGGTGTACTCGGCTGCTCGAATGTCCCGAGCTGAATGTAGGCTCGAAGGCCCATGGAAAGCCCAGTGCAGGGTATTGAGAGCAGTCTCATAGAATAAGATTACAACAGCCAATTATTTTGTGACTGGAGGACGAGTGCTCGACTGTCCACTACTGAAATTATGGAAGATTGGTTGAAGCACCTAGGGAGCAGAAAGGCACTTTTTCTTCCCTTAAAGGTATGTTATCTGCTGCCTAGGGTGGGGAACTGGACTGCTATTATGCTGTGCTGTATTTACGTTACTGCGCTTAGAGGAGCAATTCTTTTTGTGTATTTTGCAAGTGCAAGCGTGTTTGAGACCCAGATGTTAGTGTGCTCAAAACAGAAACATAGAAAATAGACTTTGACGGCAGATAAGGACCGCTAGGCCCATCTAGTCTGCCCATTTCCCTACCTACAGGATAGGCCGCAGATCCTAGTTAACCAACAGCCTATATCTTCCTGCCCCCCACAAGAATTGCCTTATGTCTGTCCCATGCATTCTTGAATTCTCCCACAGTTTTAGACCTCATTAACTTCTCAGGAAGGCTGTTCCACGCATCCACTACCCCTCTCTGTGAAATAATACTTCCTCACATTGCCCCTGAACGCCTCCTTCTATCTTTTAAATTGTGTCCCCTTGTTCTTGCAAGTCTCTTTTTCTGAAAGATGCTACCCTCTTGGACTTTGTTGATTCCCTTGAGGTACTTGAAAGTTTCTATCATGTCCCCCTCCCTTCTTTCCTCAAGGGTATACATATTAAGCTCCTTTAGTCTCTCCTCATACGGCTTCTCTTGCAGACCCTGCACCATTTTAGTTGTCCTCCTCTGACTGCCTCTATCCTGTCTATGTCCTTGCGGAGATGGGGTCTCCAGAACTGGACACAGTATTCCAGATGGGGTCTCACCAACTGTCTGTACAGAGGATAACAACTTCCTGTTTTCTGCTGCTGATGCCTCTCCTATACATCCCAGTATACCCTGGCCCTCCCTACTGCCTTCTCACATTGCTTGCTAACCTTAAGGTCACCTGAAATGATTACCCCAGGTCCCTTTCCTGTTTTGTTGTTGTTACTACCTCCCACCCATTGTGTATTCTTCCCTGGGTTCTTGTTTCCCAGGTGCATTATTTTGCACTTTTTGCATTGAATCCTAGCTGCCATCGTCTGACCATTCCTCCAACCTTGCCAAGTCCCTTTCATCCTTTCCACGCCTCCTTGTGTATCAATCCTGTTGCAGATCTTTGTGTCATCTGCAAAATGGCATACTTTTCCTTCCAGTCCTCTGCAATGCCACTGATGAAGACATTAAAAGGACTGGACCCAATACTGAACCCTCGCGGTACCCACTAGTAAGCCCTTTCTTCAGAGTGGACTCCATTTACAATTACCTTCTGTGTCCTGTTGTCCAGCCAATGTTTTACCCAGGCTACCACCCTGGGACCCACTCACAGGCTGGTTAATTTGACTAATAATCTTTGTGTGGGACTGTGTCAAATGCCTTGCTAAAGTCTAGGTAGGCCATGTCCACAGCCCTCCCTGGTCTACTACTTTGGTCACCCAGTCAAAGAAATCTATTAGATTCGCCTGACATGACCTTCCTGCTGTGAACCCATGCTGCCTTGGATCCTGTGCTCCACTGACCTCTAAGTACTCAACTATTCTTTCCTTCAGAAGTGACTCCATCACTTTCCTACCACAGAGGTCAGACTGACAGGCCTGTAGTTTCCTGCCTCTGTCTTGGTCCCACTTTGTGAAGGGGAATCACATCTGCCTTCCTCCAGTCCTCGGGTACCACACCATCCTCCCATGATTTATTAAAAGAGTAGCCAGTGGTTTCACTAGTTCCTTCCTTAATTTTTTAGAATTCTAGGGTGAATTCAATCAGGACCCATTGCTTTGTCCACCTTCAGTTTTAGGAGTTCTTGCAGAACCCTTTCTTCTGTGAAAGGACTGGGATCGACCCCTATCAAGAGTGCTTCTGTTAATTGGATTAGGCACTTCCTCCTCTTTTGGAATACTGAGCAGAAATATTACGTTCAGTATTCCTGCTTTTCACTGTCCCCTCTGCCCACCCACCATTCATTCTATTCAGCCTCACTATCCCTCCTTTGTCTTTCTACGCCGCTGATGTACCTATAAAAGGTTTTATCCCCTTCTTAACTGAGTTGGCTATCTTTCCTCAGTTTGGGCCTTTGCTATTCTGACTTCCCTCCTGCTTCTTTCTGCCTTAACTGGTACAGCTCTCTGTCCTGTTCCTTCTGTGTTTCCTTATACTTCGGAATGCTATCTTTTCTTCCTGACTTTCACAGCCACCTCTCTCTGAGAACCATCGTGGCTTTTTCTTTCGCTTTGATTTGTTTATTTGCTTCACACAAAGGCTTGTTGCCTCTGTGATGGCAGTTTTGATAATTCCCCATTGTTGCTCCACACCTCCTTCTAGCCTGTTTGCTAGTGCTTTTCTGAGGCACTCTCCCATCTTGCCAAAGTCAGCCCTCCTAAAGTCCAGTACCCTTACTTTTGTATGGCTTGACTCTGTAGCTGAGTTTAACATGAACCACACTGTTTGATGGTCAACAGGGGAAAGAAAATGTTATACCTGGTACCAGCTGTGTGGAATGGAGGTATGGAATGTGGCAGTCTCAATGGATTTGCCAGAGAAAGTCAAGCCAAGGACCTATGGAATTTAAATGGACTCCCTGTGAGGGAGAGCAGAGTAATTTAAAAAAATCCTAATATGGGCATTGGCATTGGAGATTTACAGTGGGCAGCACAAGCAAGTTTGATGTTTTCTCTCCTCCGAGAGGTAACATATGCTACATTATGTTTTTTTACTAGATGGATATTTTGTGTTCTCAGGGGCTACAAAGGTGTGGCACTGTGGAATGTAGGTTTGAGAATGCACCTTGTGGATCTCATATTTGCAAACCTGCAAAACTTGCTGCCACATGTGGCTTGACCGGTATCTTGAAGGTGAGAATGTGTTCGAATTTCAGGCACTGTGAGCTATTCCGCCTATTACAGTTTAACACCTTGAATATTACTGCAAGGCACATTTATTAGGCGTTTTATCTCGGATGAACTGCAAATAAAACTAGAGATGCCTTTGATCTTGTAGCCTTACCCAGCTTATGGAATGATTGGGTGATTGGTATTATTTGAATTGCCTAGTTTTGAGGAAGCCACACTGAACTGACTAAAGTTCAGGCTTGCTTTTGAGACAGCATGAATTTTACCGAACTTGTCTTTACAAGTTGGTTAAAGCCTGTTTTTTAATCTAATGATACTTTAAGCATTTATTACATATGATGTCCTTCTGTTTGCTTGATTTTGCTCACTAAGTGTGTACCTTTAATAATACTACAGGTGGGGGCAATTGGATTTGGAACTTTGCCATTTAATACAGATTACTCGATGGTTTCATTAAGATGTTTAATTTACAGTAGGTTTAAGTAATCCAGTCATCCAGAAAAAAAGGTAAATCCTAAATGATGATGCTTCAGCATAGAATAACTTTTAAATTACACATTTTTTATTACGTGTTAAAGATGTTATATTAAGTAAGATAATTACAAGTTTTTATGCAGTTTATGCTACCTGGGGATGATTTTAGTGCAGTTTAGAAATATGCCATGACCAAAATGCAGTTACATAAACAATGCGTTAATTCTCTTGGTAAAAGGTGATAACCTTAAATATTCAAGTATTCAGATATAAAGGGGCTTTAGTAATTCAAATAATTTACACCTGTCAAGAAATGTACCTCAATCTATGTTAATGTATTTTACAACAAATCTGGCAGTAACCTCTTGGAATGCTTCCACTGTTTTCTCTTAGGTGCAGTAGGACTGCTTATTGGGTCTATAAGTATGTCTGGGGATTAGGGAATGGTACTCTCTTTGTAACACTTCTTGTTCTCCCACACATAGTTAGTATGGAAAGTATGAGCCAGACAAATGACTAATGGATAAATTTATGAAAGATGGGATAAGATCAGATGTTCTCTTATATTCAGCATATACTGAGTTTTTCAGGTATTCAGACCCAAACAGGTGGATAAGTGAACGTTCATGATAATACTCAGTGGCGGATAGTGTAATTCAAAGTCCGGTGGAATCCTAACAAAACACAAATAGACTATTACGACAGAGTATGTTCCAGAAAATATCAGAAATGTATTATGTGTTTTCAGTAATAAGCAGTAGATTTGAAGGAGGGTGTTTCTCCTTAATGTTGGGTATTTTTCTGAATGTTTCTGACAATTGCTTAGACTGTCCTTGTTAGTTACTGTGAAATGCTATCCACTATGTGTTGCAAAAAGAGGCTTTGTGGAAATTTTAACAAATCATTTTGCAAAAATTTAAGCTGAATCTTTTGAAATTCTGATATAAATGACGGATGTACAATAATTAATATTTTTAATAATTGTGTTTCGATCTATACTATTGCCTCAGATGTAAAGTACTGTTGCACTTGATTTATTTATAAAATCTGGAATTCTTTATACTTTTTATCAAAGGATTCTTAAGATTAATAATTAATTTGGAAATTGCTGGAAAGTAATGGTCGAAATATTTTCTGAATGTGCACTCAGTTTTTAATGTAATTTGAAGTTGTATCTGTATGACAATTTTAGAACTTGTATCATGTGTCTGAATTGTATGTTTCTGTATATTGTAATGGCACACAGCCAGATAATAACCCAAACTTGACTTGACTAGTGATATCCTCTTTTTGTGGTTTATGTCACAAACGCACTCCAAGGGTCAAGCCCTCTGCTCCCACAATGCCAAACCTCAAAGTGCAATATGTGAACAAAAGAAAAACAGAGTAATCCTCCTGTATGTTTTGGGTCCAAACAACTACCGGTCTCGAGTCCTGGGGTCAAATATAAACCTTTTTTCACAAGCACCCAAGTTAACAGGTTCAAATATCACACCCTCTTCGGGGAAATGCAGTGCAATACTTAACCCAGCAGGCACCCAACCCGGTTCACAATCCCCCTTTTGACTCAATTGAGACCTAGATACTTTTCTTACCTTGGTGCATATGGTAACTCACTGTAAGCACTTAATAGTTCTGCCAGAATTATCAACACTGTCCCAGAAATCACATTCAATATGAGGAAAAAGCTCTGGCAGGATTTCAAGAAAACCGGCATTTACTAAAATTAAAAATAGTAAAGGAAATGCAAAACACAGAATATATAACATTGAGCATACAGTCATACAAATTAAATAGACAATTTATACAAAATCACCTTATTACAGAGTATTTAATCCTATCCTAGTTTCAATTGGCAAATAAAGGAGGTTGATTTACCTAATGTGAAAGTGCTCTTGAGAGTGTCTTTTTTCAGGAGTCCAGACATAAAAAGCACAATGTTCCATGACCTTTGACCATCTACAGGAACAAGGGTCCCTCCCAGCTTGTGAGGTCACAGCTCAGTGGTGATGCTGGCTGTGAGGTCACTCACACTTCGTGTATACCAAATGGTCTCAGGCATCTGCATGTTGCTAAGCATCCCACAAAAACATTTTTTTATTTATATATATTTCTTTTTTTTTTAATTAGCGAGCCTGCTTTATGGCAGGTCAGAATTACCCCTCTGATCTTCAAGGGAACTTCCTGACAACTATTTCTCCTAGTGGTCAGAAATGTAACAGGCATCTGTCAGAAGTTGCTTTCCTACTAATAGGTCATAAAATGCAATACTTAATACAAGTGGCTGGTTTTACAACCTGGTATCTAGAGAAAGCTCTTAATTAGGTTTTCCACTCTCAGAAAGAACAGTATTTTTTTTTTTTAACTCCAAGGTCCCACAATGCCTTGTGCTGACTGCCATATTTTCCAAGCAGAAATTCAAAGAAATATATATTTATATCACAAATATCATACAATATAATAACAAGCAGATTGGCGAAGGGTCACAGTCCTCCGTCCTAGACTGAATTTGGAGGAATCTATTCCTAGGCATGAGATGAGTTTCTCAAATTCAGTTCACTGCTCTGACACAACAGCCCATCTGCATTTGTGTTTGCTGCCTCTGCCCTGTGGGTGACAGTCATGTCGTAATCTTGCAAAGCAAGGCTGCAGTTTAAAAGCCTACCATTTGTTTCACCCATTTGTGCCAGCCAAACCAGGGGGCTGTGATCTGTTTTTACCTCGAAAGACCACCTGTATAGGTATGGCTCTAACTTCTTTAGTGCCCACACAATTGCAAGGCATTCTTTCTCCACTGTAGAATAAGCCAGCGCCCTGGGAAGTAACTTCTTACTGAGGTACACTATTGGGTGATCTTTCCCTTGGTTAGACGTCTAGATAAGTACTGCCCCAATACCCACATCTGAGGCATCGGTATGGGCTACAAAGGGTTTACTGTAGTCTGGACTGGCTAATATAGGAGCAGTGCACAGTGCCTCCTTTAGCCGTCTAAAGGCTTTCTTTTCTTTAACAGGTCAGACAGAGGAGCTGTCAGGGCACTGTAGAGTGATAAAAGTTTTCTATAGTACCCTGCAGTCCCTAGAAAACTCCGAACCTGCTTGTGTTTCAGGTCTGGGCCATGCCTAAATAACCTCCATTTTTGCTCAAGTTAGGATGGAGCTGTCCCTGACCTATTACATGCTCGAAGTATACCACCTCAGCCATGGCCACCAGGCACTTTTCAACTTTTACAGTGAGCTTGGCCCTCTGTATCCTGCCCAGCAGTTCCCTAAGGTGGGACAGATGTTCCTCCCAGCTGGCACTGAAGATGGCAGTATCGTCCAGGTATGCACGCCATACTCTTCAGTAACATTTAACATCTGGTTCACCAATCTTTGGAAGGAGGCAGGGGCGTTCTTCATTCCGAAAGGCATTACTTAAACTCAAGTAACCCTATCGGAGTGATGAAGGCCGAACTCTCCCTAGCCCTGGTAGTTAACGCCACCTGCCAATACCCTTTCATCAGGTCAGTAGTGGTAAGGTATGTCACTCCTCCCAAACTGTCCAGTAGTTTGTCCATCCATGGTATTGGATGGGTGTCCAACTTCATGACTGTGTTGAGTCATGATAGTCCAAGCAAAAAGGAGTAGAGCAATCTGGCTTGGGAACAAGGGCTACGGGTGAGGCCCAGGGGCCGAGGGACTTCTGGATTACTCCTAAATCCAGCATTTCTTCCACCTCCCTCCTAATGTCCTTTTGGGTGGCCTCTGACACCTGATATGCTGTCCGCCATATGGGCGCTTGTGTCCCTGTCACTACATCATGCGTTGCTAAGTGGGTTAGTCCAAGTCTGGCACTAAAGAATGGAGCAAAGTCTGCTAAAACATCCCTTACTTCCTGAATCTGGTCCGGGCTCAACTGGGGTGACAGTTTAATTGCCTCCACAGAGGACTCCCACTTGCTTTCTTCCGGCAAGTCCAGAAGGGGGTTTTCTTCATCTGTCTGCTCCCCAGGACTACACACTGCAAAGACCATGTCAGCCCTATTTGCATATGGACTCATGTTGACATGGTACATCCTTTGGGTAGATGATCTGTCAGGTAGTTCTATAATGTAATTTACATCATTCACCTGTCTGACTACTTTGTACAATCCTGCCCACTCGGCCTGTTGCTTATCTTTCTGGACTGGGATTAGGACCATGACCTCCTGACCCACAGTGTACAGTAGCAGCCACAGACATTGCCAGCTATTTCCTGAAATTTTTGTGATATTTCTAGAGCAATCTCCTGCTTTCTTCATTACCACAGTAGGGGCAGCAGAGAGAAACTCTCTAGAAATTTCACAAAATATCTGGAAATAGCTGGCAATGTCTGTGGCTACTACTGTATAAGTGAGCTCTGGCTCTGCATTTGTATCATACCTTTTGCTTTTGCAGGGCAGCTGACAGGTTGCTCTTGGCTGTGCCCATAAGCTCCTTCAGCTTTTCCCTAAACTTAAGGACATAATCCACTATGGGAGTTCCCTGGGTGGTGTGATTGCCTTCCCAGTCCTCCAGAATCAAGTCTAGGGGCTCATGCATCCTGCATCTATACAACAGCTCGAAGGGAGAGAACCCTGCTGACTCTTGGGGCACCTCCCTGGATGCGAACAACAGGTGGGGAAGATATGTCTCCCAGTCTCTACCATGCTGTTCAGCAAACACTTGGAGCATCGATTTAAGGGTACCATTAAATTTTTCCGCAAGTCCACTGGCTTGCGGGTGATAAGGTGTCGAGCATCTCTACACCACCCCACACTTCTCCCACAAATATTTCATCAGGTCCTACATGAAGGAACCCCCTCGATCAATGATAACCTCCTGCGGGAACCCGACACAGGAGAAAATCCCTTGCAAGGTATCTGCCACTTTGTCTCTCCTCAGTGAAGATAGGACAACTGCCTCTGGGTACCGGGTGGCATAATCCACTACTGTTAGGATAAACCACTTCCCAGAGGAGCTGCGGGTATTCAAAGACCCCACAATATCCATTCCTACCTTCTGGAATGGCTCCTCCACTATGGACAAGGGAATTAGGGAGGCTTTGGTTTTACTACCAGCCTTCCCTATTTCTTGGCACCAGTGACAAGACCTGCAATATTCCTTCACCTGCTGGGGGACGTTGGTCCAACAGAAATTCTGGGCCAATCGCAGGCGAGTCAGCACCAGGTCAGTCCTTCACCTCCTCGGGCTCATGGCGGCTGCTATTCCAACAGTTCCTCGCGCTCGGCTCCACATGAGGATCTCTCAGTGGACGCTTCGGTCTCAATGGGATCAGTTGGTGGACGACCTAGACCAAGAAGTCCTGGTCTCCGACCCTATAGTTCGGGACTTGAAATGGTAGATGGTTCAGGAGAACCTTTGCCGGGGAGTTCCTTTCTGCCTCTCTCCCCCCCCCCCAAACACTGACAACAGATGCCTTAGGAGATGGTTGGGGAGCCCACCACGGGTCTCACAGCCAGGCATGACACCGCAGACCTACGGCAAAAGCCGAGCTCCCGATCATTAGCAGCGCCCACCGCGTCATACATGGCACGGAGCATGTGCCGAGTGGCCAAACGAGCAGAATGGACTAGATCTGCCGCTTCCTTCTTAGTCTGAGACTCAGGAAGGGAGTCCAACTTGGCTTCCATCTCACTCAGGATCGCCTTCTGGTAGTCCCCCATATGTGCGACATAATTCATGGCCCTTATTTCCACGTGGAAGAAGCGTACCACCTTCTTCCCACAGTGGTCCAGGAGGCGAGATTCCTTGTCAGGTGGAGACGAGCTGAGATGCTTAGGAATAGTCATACGGCCGCGAGCAGCACTAATCACGACCGAGTCAGCTTTGGGGTGTGTGTTTAAAAAATCCACACCCCTAGGAGCCTGGTATAGCCTATCCGCCTTCCTAGGAAGGGGGGCTAATGCCGACAGTTGTTTCCAAATAGTGGAAACAAGGTCCGCATGAGGCTCGATCCAGGGTGGAATCAATGTTGGAGCAGTTTTGGGCAGATCCAAGTGTGGATCTGGCTCCAAAGATTGCCACTGGTGAACCACCTGGATCTTTCTCAGCAACTCCAGAAAAGAGGGATCCTCCGGAGGTGACTTCGGAGGAGTCCTAGGCCTGGGACGGTCTGGAGTGCGTGGCTTGTCATCTGGATTGGAGCACCCATCGGAGTCGTCCGAGGTCTCCGAAGAAGAATCAGAAGACTCCTCCCGATGCGGGGGAGGAACAGACCCCTTGGGCAACCCTCGGGGAAGCATGTCCTCCCCTGCCCTGGCACCCGAGGGCTCACCTCTACTATCAGGAAGGGGGGAGGGAGTCTCTCGCCCCCGACGACGGGGACCCAGAACCGGGATCAGCAGGCAGCTCTCCACCTCCCTAGTGAGCTGAGCCTTGGCCTCAGCCCACCAGGAAGCCAAAGTTTCCTTCAGGTCCACTGGCGGCTGAGAAGGAGATGGGGGATACGGATATTGGGGGTATTTGTATGGTAAGTATCCGTAACCCGATGCCGGGAAGCCCGGCATTGGGTACTGAGGCATCGGGTACTGTGGTCCCGGGTAGGATGGTGTGGGATAAGACGGGGTCGGGTACCCGGGCACCAGGGCTCTGACACAGCAGACGGCCCTGGGAGAGGCCCAGCAGGCAGGCCATGTACAGGAGGCCCGTTGGGCCTCAGAACTGGCGTAGGGATGGCATCTGGTAAGGGAATGTCGTCTGGCGTTGGATAGGCTGGCGTTGGAGCTGGCATCCGAGGGTCCGACCTCAGGTCATCCGGCCCCGCAGGAGGGAGACCTGACTGGAGCATACCTGCATCCCCAGTGTCGCCCAGGGAAGGCGGAGTAAAATCCCTGGGGTCCAACAGGGGAGACGCTGGAGCCTCGGTGAGCAACGGTGAGCGTTGTGGCGAGCTGTGGGCAACGGACCGAATAGTAGGGTCCGGTGATGGCTCTAACACCGTGTGTTCGTTGGGGTAGCCGAAGTCTGTCTTACTGGTGTGGTCCAGGCAGGCGTCAGAGGAGCTGGTGTCCGACTTATCGGAACTGCTGCCCGATGAAGGCCACGAGGGGGAGGCAGCCGCCTTGGTGGGCGGTTTGGAGGCTGTGTACTGCCCCGAAGGGTCGGGCGTCTTAGCAACCTTGTACGAGGAGGTGTCAGTGGCACCGATGTCTGGCTTACCAGAGCCGCTCAACCCAGAAGTCCGCACGGTGGCGGTCTTCCTGGGAGAGGCTGCCTCCTTTGACCTGGAGGCTTCCAATGGGCCTGAGCGTGAGACCAACGGGAGGGGCGACGCCTCTTAGAAACCTCCAAGATGGCCAAAGAGTGGTGCCCTAGAGGGGATGTTACCTTCAGGATGGCGACTCCAGCCACAGTCGCAGTGACCGTGGAAGAGGAGTCCCGGTTCCGGTGCTTCTCCTCCTTTTTGCGGTGACCCTCAAGGGAAGTAGAGGCCTGCTGAAGCTTCTTCAGCTCCTTCTCCACGGAGGACATCTTTTTCAAAATGTGGGCCTCCAGGGACTGCTGCCTCCGTTTGCAGGTGGCAGCGTTACACTGTTGGCAGTGCTGGCACTTCTCCACAGGGTGATCCAGGCCTAGACATAAGAGGCACTGGGAGCGTCTGTCCTGATGCAGGAGCTGGGTGCCGCAGGAATCACACTTATTTTTATGCTCGGATGGAGTCGGGGATGACATACACGGCAGATGCTGAAGCGATTCTGATGAGAAAATCGAAGTGAAGATCGAAAAAAGTGGTAATGAAACAGACGATTGACTGACAAAGCAGTGAAACCTGATCGTGTGGCGCTTTCGCGAGATAATGGCAGGAAAGAACTAGAAGGCGGGCATAGGGGACTGCCCCTTTATTCTGATGTTGCATGACGTCAGTCACCTGATGTGGGGGCAGTCCCCGCCACAGACTGCTAGCTAGAAATTTTTTAGTGGGGTCCTGACGCCTGCTGGCTTCAGTCCTATATGTAACTACCTACTGAAAGAGCCCTCTCGAAGTAAGATCTGTCTTTTGTTTTAAGTCAGAAACATTTGCAGTGTTCACAATTTTTAGGATCGTGATTTGGGACCAAACAGGCATAACGCTGTAAGTGGGTTTCTGTCGTCAGTCACCCACTTGCCACAGGGTACATAACACTGAAATACTATTGGGCCAGTTAAGAATAAAAATGAGGAAAAGTTTTGGGAGGATACCCAAGTGATGAAAACAATCCCAATGTAATTAAATCGCAAATTTAAAATAAAAATTGTCAGAACCAGGTCACAATCATGCGGACTGAGAAAAAAATGCTAAAATACAATAAAACACACTGCAGAGAATAATTAAATAATGTAAAAATATTAAAAAGCAGGTGTTTACTTTATTTATTTATTGAATTTTGGTAACCGAGTAAGTCCACTGAGACAATTACAGTCCCTTTTTCACGGGCAACCCGGGAGGACAACAAGGAGCACAGCACAGTGCGAGTTACAGAGACATACATATGTAATGCAAAACATCAGGCACTAAATACAGGCATAGCCATAATACTGAGATATACCAATGTGATACAAAACATCAGGCACTAAATACAGGCATAGCCATGATACTGAGATATACCAATGTGATATAAAACATCCGGCACTAAATACAGGCATAGTCACATCATAAACATTGTAATCACCTTGCTAGCATATTTACAGATGGAATATTCAATAAATGATAAAGGGGACACAGCAAGGTCCATGTAGTAGAGGAGCTGTAGGGGAACAGCATGCATTAATGGAAAATGAAAATTACATACCTACCGTAATGATGATCTTTCTGTGTATCTTCACCATTCATCACGTTTGAGTATATGGCTGGAGGTCATGACCTCGCGGGAGGTTTTTTTTTTGGATGGGCGGAGTCAACGCACCATCGGCGCCGCCTTCGAGGCTGACGCACTGTGTGGCGCTCGCGGGTTGGCCGTTAGGTGCTGTCGGCTCCACCCTCCTTCCAGTTCTGAGTCGCCGGAGAGGTGAGGAAAAGGGTTAGGAGGGTGGGATAAGGAAGTCCAAGGGACAGACAAAGGAAAATACATATAAAATAAAAGGAGAAATAAACGATTGAGAAGACAGAAGAAGAACGTCTAAGGGGATTGGGTAGGGGCCCCAATCTCTGGAAACAGGAAAAAGGAGAGAGAGGAAGGATTTAGGATAAGCTTGAGAGGGGGAGGAGAAAGGTGACAACAGCTTAATCTGGTTCAAGGTCAGTTGGCATTCATCTGTATCCCCCTCCCCCGGGTCGTGCCTGAAAATAGGCAGGATTTGTCTAGTGCACTTACCAGGTCAACAAAAACTAAAGAAAAAATATAAAAAATATCCCGGACCTTGACTCATCTCCAGATTGTATAGGAACTGCAAGGAGTAGCCAAAGGGCCCATTATCAGGATTCAAGGCACAAAATCACTGGCAAAAACTCCAAAGCAGAAAGCGGCTATTCTGGAGGAAAGGAAGGACAGAAAACTCTCCCCCTCTCAGGGAAAAAGGGGTTTTTGGTGAAAGAAATATAGATTTTTTGTTTTGTTTTTTGTTTTTTTAACACAACATGTCCACTGGACAAAGAAAATCAAAAGACAGATGAGAAACAAGGAGGAGGACAGAATGGAGGGCAACTGTCCACACCCACCCCATAGGGGTGGAGCTATAGCACTAGAGAAGGATTGCCCCCCCCCCACACTAACCACTCTCCCTCTAGAAACAACATCCCCCATGTGCCCCTGTCTACCCCACTCCTAAAAAGAGAAAGGAGAGGAGGCGAGCTGGGCACAAAGAGGGAGGGGGACCCAGAGGCAGAGGCCCCAGGGAGATAGAGGGCAGGATTGTGATGAATGATGAAGATACACAGAAAGGTCATAATTATGGTAGGTAGGTAATTTTCATATCTTATCTGTGTTAATCTTCACCATTCATCACATGTGGGTGAGTGCCGAGTGCCCCGAAGGGGGTTTTCTTTTAAACCTAAGGGACAGGGTCCCTTAGCTCTCAGTGGGTGACGCACTAAGAGGGAGAACCTTCAGGGCCTGGAGAGGTCCGAGAGTGGGGAGAGTGAGATGGGGACCCCCCCGAAGGGGGAAGGAAGTTGCCCCGACAAACACAGTCTCGCTCTACGGGAGAAGAGATAGGTTCTCTGGTGGGCAGAGTTAATCACCCTACACCAGGCCAAGGGTGACAACTGGGAAAGACGCAGCCATGTAGTCCGCCTAGTGCAGATCGCTGTCCCTATGTGCCTGGTAGCTACCTTGTTGGCATCGTAGGATGCCCTCGCTTGGTGCCTTGCTAGCTCTAGGCCATGTGCAGAGAGTGCAATGGCTTGTTTGGTTTGCTCCGTGTCAGGCATAGAGGCTAGGAGTTGACCGAGCCAGGACCACAGGAACCTGTCATAGGTTGCATAGTGGGCCTGATGTGCTGCAATAGAGCGCATCAACCGTGTCGAGCAGAAAGTCCTCCTACCCCAGAAGTCAAAATCCGAGAAGTCTTGATCTGGGGGCTGGTCACGGTGAAGGGCGTGAAGCCCATCGGGAGTGTCCAGTTGCATCAATCCTGATTGAGGATGAGGCATGGAACCTGGAGACTCCGGGGGGCAAAACCGCTGGCAGAGATCCCTGGGGGCAGGAGCTCCAGAAAAAGGTCTCTGCCAGGAATGCAATGATGCCTCCCGAAAGGGAGCAGGCCAGGGGGGCACCACAAGGGTGTCCTCACTGAAATCGCCTAAAAAGGCGTGCACCGAGTGCTCTGGATTGCTTTGAGTGGGAGGGGTGATACACAGGTCCTCCAACATCCTCACAAGGAATCGCTGATACTCTGCGAGATCAGCAGCTGGAGAAATGTGGACAGAAGGCTCCTCTCCCCCAGAAGAGGGGGATGAGGAGTCAGAGGGCCTAAGCTGTTCGGAACGTGGCTCCTAAGGGGAGGTTGAAAAACCTGCCTGTCCATGGCCCTGACGTAAGCGGGAAACTGAGCAGCCACGGCTCTGAACTGCTCCCAGGTGAGAGGCCCGGAAGGACCAAGTATACCAGGGAGTGCAGGAGAATGCAGCAGAGGGATGGGGACAGAGCTGAGAAGAGAAGTCGACTGACCTCTGCCTGGGCTAGGGAGTGGACCAAGAGCTCCAGAAGAAGAAGGAGCTCCGGAAGACTTCACAGCAGACAGCTGAACAACCATTTCGGAACTGCCTTGGCTGCGCCCGGAAGAATCCCCCCTGTGAGGTGGCCAGGATCGTGTAGATCCAGAAGGACTGTCCCCTACCTCCAAAGAATGGGGCCCTCTCAAAGAGATCGAGGGGGAAGAGCGGAGATCCGCACTACGGCTCCTCCCAGAGCCTGGGTGGGTTCCGGAAAAAGGCCGCCGAACAGAACTCACACCCCTTGACCCCTCGGAATCTGACAGCACCCTCCTCCTCGAAAGAGCCAGCCTAGGCAGCTGACAACCCTGGTCAGCCCCCAAAGGAGCTATCCAAGGTGCACTGCCCTCCCCTCCTGTGGGTGCTCTGATCGGCCCCAAAGCTGGGTGATCTAGGCACACCACTCGAGGGGGTACCATCACTGAGGGGTCCGCGAACCCTCAGAGGCCAGGCTGCAGAGCAATAGTGGCCTGCACCACTGCCTGCTGGTCAGCACCCCTGACCCTGGCCATGGTAACCGCTGTCCGGTCCTCAGAGGGGGGCTGGTCGCAGCCTGTCAAGGATACTACTAGAGTGCCCAACTGGGCAACTTGCTCCGAGCAGCCAGACTGCCTGTTCAACCCAGAATCTGACTCCTCCTCTGAAGAAGAGGAAACCAAAGTCCTGTGCCAGACAGTCGGTGGGCGCACTGCACCATCTCGACCAAACGGGGCACCAGAAAAGGAGACTGCACCCGAGACAGTTCCAATGCCCCCCTCAGCACCGCGAACGGTAGCAGAAGGAGGCACAGTCCCAACAAGGGCAGCAATCCCAGTGTCAGAACCCGACACGGCGCTGTCCGGCCCAACGATGCCGCAAACAGCCCCAGGGACAGAGACTGTGATGGCATCGGGCCCTATAGCCCTATTGGCGCCAAGAATGGAGCTGCCCAGCTCCATGGTGCCATGAGCAGCGCCGAGGGCAGAAGCGGTGCCGACAGCGGTCTCGGTGCTGCAAACGGCACCGAGATCCGGAAACCCAACAGCGCCATGACCCCGCTTGGAGCTGCGAATGACTCCTGAGGAGGACACGGTGCCGTGCTCAACCTTGGTGCCGCCTGAGGCAAGAAAGAGATGAAGACGGCACCGTAGAAACTCCGACTGCACCCACAGCACCGCGAACGGCACCGAGGCCCAAAACGGCGCCGACCGATGGCGTCGACAACGGCGCCAATCTAGGCCTTCCAAGCCACAGATCCAACACTGTGGGAGCCTTCACCCCCGAAGGGGTGACTGCCATAATGGTGCCTCCTGTCCATCTCCCGGGAAAACAGACTGGGCCTCCTGCACTGTGGGAGGAGCCTTGGCCATGGCTAGGTTGGGAAAAGCCGAGGCTCCCTCTTCCTCAGTTCGTATAGAACCGGGAGGGGACCCAGAGGAAAGGCCGAGAGAACGTGGCTTGGCTCCGACGAGAGCGTAATCCGACTTCAAAAGTCGGGCGGAGCTGCCCCACTTTCCACGCGGCGTTGTTAGATTACTCTCCCATCCATGGAGAAACAGGCGCTGTAACGTAATCCATGTCAGGAAGCGGCCAAGACATGTAAGGCAACAGTCGTGTTGGTCGGACGGAATATTTTCGCCTAATGGACCCGGCCGATGGGGGCTGACCCGTCTCTGGAAATGTTCTTGCCCTCTGATCGAGACATGACCTACGGAGAAAAAAAACACCAAAAACAGACTGGACGTTGCAGAAAACAGTATAATGGAAAGGTCTTACCGGGCAACGTCGAGTATGGCAAACAGAACCGGCAGGAGGAACCGATGAACTTCGGCACTGAAACTGAAAATAACGACGGAGTCGATCTATGAAGCAGGTAGGCCTCAAACTCTTCTTAGCTTCCCACGAGGCAACCTTGAACGGTGGGAGACGAAGAGCGCCACACAGTGCATCGGCCTTGAGGGCAACACCAATGGGGTGTTGACTCCGCCCATCAAAAAAAAAAAAAACTCCCCCCGCGGGGTCATGACTGCCGGCCATATACCCAAACATGAAGATTGACACAGATAAGATCAGGAACAGGTAGCAGAGGCAGACAGAGTGGAGTGCAGGTTAGCTTGGAAAGTAGGAAAGGAGCGACAGGACAGAAGGAGGAAGGGAGTTCCAATCAGACACTGATGCAAAAGAGAAGGCCTTCTGGGCAATTTGTGATCCGTGATCTTCTCTCTCCCCGTAAGTGACTGGTTAGCATACCCCTCAGTTAAGAGATCCTTCCTGGAGCCGTAATTTTTATGTGAGTATATTTTTCAAGAAAATGCTTGTAAAATTCGATACTGGGATCAGTGGTCAAAACGGCCATATTTCCTAAATTGAAGGCACACCCCCATGCCCCCCACGCTGGCACGTTTTGTGATGTCAGTCCTAGAACAGCAACAGACTGACCTAGCTGGGCCATGCTAAAAATATGAAAAGATGCTTGGATTTGTGAAAACCCTTTAGTTCTATCAATGTAGAATCTAGAATCTGAGAACCCTCTTGACATCCAGAGAGTGAAGGGTGTGTTCCCTTCATTCTGAAAGTTGGCAAAGTAAGTGGGAAGAACCAGTGGTTTGTTAAGGTGAAATTCTGAACTACCATGGGTAGGAAATTACGGTGCGTATGAAATACCACCCTGTCCTTGTGAAAGAGAACATATGGAGGGTCTGTGACCAAGGCATGAATTTTAGAAATTCTGAAAATGAAAGTAACAGCCACTAAGAAGGAAGTCTTCCAGGTCAGAAACTTCAAGTCACAGGTGGCTAGAGGCTCAAAGGTTTACGGGTGAGCATATCTAGCGTGAGATTGACACCCCACATGGCCACCGGTTTCCTGACCGGGGTCTAGTGCGTAGGATACCTTTGAGGAATCTCTTGACTAGGGATAACTGAGCCAGTGACATTTTAACGGTAGACGGAAATTGTATAGAGGTGTACCTTCACTGTCGAGTATTGCAGTCCTGCATTTGACAGGTCTAAGAGGTACTCCAACACTATTTGGCGGGCAACAAAATGTGTCCAGTGCAGACTTTTTATTTTTTTTTGCACACCAAATGGAAAATTGCTTCCACTTAACTTGTGTTGAGAGGATTTCTGAGATCCTTTGAGAGACCGCAGACATGGAAATTACGCATCTTCCCATAATTCTTGATGATCTTGGATGTAGTCTTCACCATTCATTCACACTTCTGGGACTACTCCAGAGGCACTAGGACCCCGTGGGAGCCAAAAATCTTCAGGAGGGCCGGCGCCGAGGTAGGACCACACGTGCAGCGCTGTGAGACTGGCTCGTGCAGTATAGTCTATCTCGGTGTCGACCCTCCAACCGCCTCAGTACCTTTCTAACCAAGGAGGTGCAACATAAACTATCCTAGGAAACCTAACCTAATCCGGGCATAAGACAGCCCGGATGACCTGTGTAAGAAGGGTCAACACAATGTCTTCAGCAACCCATTCAACAAGGGAGTAAAGACCAAAAACACAGTGAGTGAGCTCAGGGGATGGTGGGTGGGCATGTGAATGAACGGTGAAGACTGCATCCAAGAAGACCAAGAATTACAGTAGGTACTAATTTCAATATCTTCCTGGACTAAAAGTCTTCACCATTCATTCACACTAGTGGGAGATTACCACGCAAAAAAAAAAAATCCCTCAAGCAGGGTTGCAGGAGATCGAGCTCGCTCAAGACAGAAGCCCATTAAGGACTGATCTGCCAAAGGACGTATGCTGTCTGGCATGAACATACTGAGTGCATAGTGCTTTACAAAGGTGTGCACTGAACTCCAATCAGCTGCTCTGCAGATGTCTGCAATGGGTACGTTACGAATCTCTGCCAGGGAAGCCACAAACATTTTAGTAGAATGGGCGTAAAACCCAGCCTTCCAGTTTGACCTGCGCCATCGAGTAGCAGTGTCAGAGACAGCCTACTAGCCACACAGAGGTACACTGGATGGAAACAGACTGATCCAGCTGTGTTGCAATGAAGGAAATGAAGAGCTGTTAGATTGGTGGATCTCCTTAGTTATGTCAGTATAGAACCACAAAGCTATTTTCTCATCCAGTGAGTGAAGAGTGTGCTCCCCCCTTCATTCTGGAAGTTTGCGAAGTAGGTCAGAAGCACCAAATGCCGGTTAAGATGGAATTCTGAAGCCACCTTTGGAAGAAACATAGGGTGTGTACGAAGAACCACCTTGTCCTTGTGAAAAAATGTGTACGGAGGGTCTGTGCCCAATGTGTGCATCTTAGAGGCTCTACGCACTGAAGTAATGGCCACCAGGAATGCAGTCTTCCAGGACAGAAACTTCAAATCACAAATGGCTACTGGTTTGAATGGCTTGCAAATGAGCATATCTAGCACGAGGTTGATGTCCCAGGCACTGTATATGATAGGGGCTTGTAGAGGAATACTGCATCTGGTCAGGTTTAAGGGGCAGTAATTGCAATTTAAGTACTATATAGAAGTCTGAGGGGCAAAAATTGCATCTTAAGTACTGTTTGTTGGGGGTATTCTGCAAATTGGGACAGCCTGCTCGTAAAGGGCAATTTGCAGTTCAGGGTCAAATAGGTTAACAGGTAAACTGCACTTTGGGATACTGTAGAAGTGAATGGTATAAATTGTTGTTTAGGTACAGAATAGGTTTAGGAACTATATGTGTGAAAATTGCCATTTAGAAACTGAATATGCTTAGGTAGTGTATATGTTAGGGGCTTGTAGAGGAATACTGCAACTGGTTGGGTTTAAGGGGGCAAATGGCTTTTGGTGGTGCTGAAGGGCCGACTGCTGTCTTGGTAGAACAAACTTGGTGGCTGGCCAATTTCCAAGAGGGAGAAGGTATCGGAGAGCTGAGGGAACATGGATGGAACTGGCAACGAAGGATGGGTGGGGACATGAAGGTCGGATGGGCATCCGAGTGGGAATGAGGGGGAATGCTGGTGGGCAAATAGAGGGAGTGGGAAGAGTGGTGGGCTGCAATAGCTGCTTAGTGGCAATCTTTCTTAGAATTGCATGGAGGATGGGGGGACGTTTTGTGTGTAAGCAAATAATGCAGCTCAAGATCAGCTGTCTGCAAACGGAGATAAGGAGGGGAATGAGTGCTGCAGGGGAGGACAAGACAACAGCAGGGGAAGGGGAAGGGTAACTGAGGGGGACAAACAAATTTAAACGAGGGGTGAGGAGCGGGAAAGGACTGGCAGATGGGGTAACGAGACAGGGGGACCCAGCTCTAGGGCAAACAAAGGCAGAAAAGGTGAAGAAAGGAAGAAGGGAGAGAAGGGGGGGATATAACGGTCACAGAGTCAGCAGTGATGGGGCGGCTAGCAGAAGGAAGGAGGAAGTAAGTGGTAGTCATGTGACATTGAATAATCTGTTCACAGCACTAGCAGGATTAGGGGATGTGATGGAGTGGGCATGGCGGAGGAGAAGACAGAACAAGGGAAGAAGGAACGAAAGGTAGAAATAAGGGGGTGGAGTGAGATGGGATGGGGATAAGTTGAGTGGGGGTTGGGAAGGGAGAAAGAAGGGAGGGAAGCATGAGCTGAAAGGGGTAAAGATGCCTCAAGGAAAGAGGCAGAAGGAGCCCAGCGGAGAGGGGAGGTGGGGGGGGCACAGTGGGGATAGGGACTGGGGGCATTACTAAAGGGACAGAATGGGAAGCAACTCGGCTGAAGAAGGTGTGGGGAGGAAGGAGAAGGGAGAGAAGGGAGAGAAGGGGACAGTGCAAACGGAACATGAAAACAAAGGTGGGTTCCTAGTGCTGGGGGACTCAATATTAAGAGGGATAAGATGAGGTAGCAAAGGGGAGAGGCACAGTATCATATGGGTGGAAGCCATGCCAGGAATGACAGCGAAAAAGGTGAGTAAGTCTGTTCTGAAATATGCTAGGAGGGGTAGCAAGAAACCTCATATAGGTCTGCATCTGGGAACTAATGACCTGGCGGGCAGCATGGTAGATGTAGTTCAAAGGAGATTTGAGGAGCTGGGGCAGATATGTGAGGGGGCAGGAAAATCAGCAGTTTTCTCAAAAGTACTTCCAGTACCAAAGACAAGCACTGCAAGGAAAAGAAGAATAGAGGAATTTAATGAGTGGCTGAAAAACTGGAGTCAGGCCAAAGGACATGGGCTAGTGGGGAAGGACCTGGGAGGACAGGGAGCAGTATGCTAAGGATAGGCTACACTTAAGTGAGGAAGGAGGGTATTGAAACAGAGACTGGGGGACTACATAGAAAGCAAAGGGGATTTAAACAAGGTGCGGGGGGTGGCAGGTGGACAGGAGGCATGCAGGATCTACAGGAAGGGAAGCCGAGCTAGCTTACCCCCATAACAACAGAAAGAGACCAAGTCAGAGTTCAAGATGGGAGGCTAGTAGGGAAGGGCAGGTAGGGAAAAGGGGGAGGGAGACAGGGTGGAAGGCAGTAACCTTGAACACTAGGAGCATGGGAAAGAAAACAGCAGAGCTATAGGCTCTCATGGCAGCCATCACCAAAACACGGGCCACCCAGTTACCATTTCTGGAACCTGACGATACCAGGGTATAGGATATTTCATAGGGATAGGGTAAAAGGGAAAGGGGGGGGGTGGCACTGTATGTGAGAAAGGAACTGAAGTGTGTCTGAGATGAGGGCAGTACGGAGTCATTATGGATACATATCCAAGATCCAAAAAGGAGGACTAAGGATGGCTGTGGTCTACAGGCCACCCTTTGAGACAGGGAATTAGCAAGACAGGTCATAAGGAACTGCGGGAAGGGTAGCACGGGGATTGTGGGGACTTCAACCTGCCCGGAGTGGATCTGAGTACCCCAGCTGCCATGGATAGAAGGGAGCAGGTACTTCTGGACATCTTCCAGGACAGCTTCTAGTACAAATGGCCAGCAAGCCAATCAGGCTCAGGAACACACTGGACCTCTTGCTGGCTAATGTGGAGTTTGTGAGGGAACTGGGGGAGGAGGAACCGCTGGGGGGGGGGTAACCACCACTCTGTGTGGTTCATGATAAACATGGGCAAGGAAGGAGTAGGAACAGGGATGAGGGTGTTAAGACTTCAGGAGGGACGACTTTGTGAGGATGGAGGAAATAGTAAGGGGGCATCTGGCCAGAATCTATCCAAATATGGACACTAATCTGAGGTGGGAGGTCATCAAGCTGGGGGTTGAGGAGTCAATCAGAACCTGCACCAGGGTCCAGAGTAAGAGGGCAAGGCCCAAGAAACCTAGCTGGGTGAGCAAGGAGGTAACGGAAAAAGTAAGAAAGAAAAGAGACGCCTTTAGGCGGTTCAAAAGAACAGGGAGACGGGAGGACAGAGTGGATTACCTGAAGGAGTTGAAGGAGGAGACAACAGCAGTCAGAGCAGCCAAGGTGTCTAGAGAGCTCAGGTTGGTACAGGACATTAAGGAGGGAGAGGAAGACTTCTTCAGGTACATCTGGGAGAACAGGAGTTGTAAGGATCAAGGGGATGGTAGAAACAGAAACATTAAATGAATACTTCTGCTCTGTATTTGCTAAGCAGAAGGGAGGGAGTGTACCCAGGGGGTAGGAGGACAGGCATGGGGGGAGGTGACAAATGGGGAAATCACAGTGGGCAGGGTACTGGAGGGCTTGAGAACATTATGGGTGGAAGGTGCCAGGGCCAGATGGCATTCACCCGAGGGTACTGAGAGAGCTGGTGGAGGTCCTGGTGGACCCCTTGGCAGACCTGTTCAATGCCTCCTTGGACTCAAGGATTGTACCTCAGGACTAGAAAATGGCACACGTGGTACCCCCTCCATAAGAGCGACCCCAAAGGTAAACGAGGGAACTACAGGCCAGTAAGCCTCACATCCATCATGGGAGAGCTGATGGAGATGATCCTGAAGGAAAGGCTAGTATCCCTTCTGGAGACTAATAGCTTGCATGACAGTAGACAGCATGGATTTGTCTCGGGCAGATCCTGTCAGACCAACCTGGTGGATTGCTATGACTGGGTAACTAGGCAATTAGACATGAGCCATGCAGTGGATATCCTGTACCTGGACTTCAGTAAGGCATTGGATTTGGTTTCACATGGGAGGCTAGGAACTAAACCTGAGGGCACAAGGGTGGGGGTGAAGATGGTGGGACAGGCAGTGAGCTGAAGAGGGTGGTGGTGGGAGGGGAACTCTCATCTCTGAGGGCAGTGACAAGTGGGGTGCTGCAGGGCTCTGTGCTGGGAGAGTGTTGTTTGGGATATTCATAGCAGACATCTCGATAGGCATCAAGAGCAAGATCAGTCTGTTCGCAGATGGCACCAAAACGGGAGCAGTAGTGGATGATGTAGGAAGGTGGCAGGCGTTGCAGGATGATCTGTCAAAATTGGAGACCTGGTCGGACACTTGGCAGCTGGGGTTCAATGCCAAAAATTGTACAGTGCTACATTTCGGAGTTAAAAACCAAAGAGGAGCTACCAGCTGGGTGGGGTTCAGCTAACCACAGCCAAGGAAGAGAAGGATCTGGGGTTTATAATGGGCTCAGTGAATAACTCGGTGCAGTTTAGGAAGGCAGCTGCAAAGGCAAATGGGATGCTGGGTTGTGTTGCCAGGGGTATATCCTCTAGGTGGAAGGAAGTGATCCTGTCACTGTATACGTCACTGGTTGGGCCACACCTGGACTGCTGTGTCCAATACTGGTGCCCGTACCTGAAGAAGGACATTCGGTTACTGGACGGGGTGAAGAGCAGGCTGAGGTAGTTGAAAATGTAGACATATGATTGAAACCTTCAAGTACATGAAAGGAATAAAGACAGGAATGGAGGGGCTTTTCAGGTTGGGGAGGGGCGACACTCGAGGCCATGATCTGAGACTGGACGGGGATAGGTTCAGGAGGAAAATGAGAAGGCACTTCTTTATGGAGAGGGTGGTGGCTGAGTGGAATGCACTGCCTGCGGAAGTAGTAACCTGTAGAACTGTGGGCTGTTTCAAAAGAGGCTGGGACAGGGTAAAGGGGAGGGTCACAGGAGGAGGGGAGAGAGAGGCAGCTGCAGTATAAAGGCTGTTAGCTGCACAATTGAGCAGACTCGATAGACCATAGGGCCTTTATCTGATGGCAATTTTGTATGTTCGTATGATCCCGGTGCACTGGAACATGGTGGGAAACGTCCTGCATGTAGAGGGACGCAATCCAGTCAAATTGATAGATCAATGGAAGTAGCATTCCCAGGGAGACCATCTTGAATTTCTCCCTGAGAAGCTATTTGTTTAACTTTCTGAGGTAGAGAATCGGGCGCATCCCGCTTGTTTTCTTTGGAACAAGAAAGTAATGGAAATAGAATCCGGTGTTCCTCTCCGTGAGGGGAATGACTTCTACTGCCCTGTTATTTAAGAGGCCCTGAATCTCGGCAGCAAGAAGGTCTGACTGAACAGCTGACAGACAGGGCTGTCGTTTTGGTGGAAGGTCTGTAGGAGAGTCCATCAGATTGAGGGAGTAGCCCTCCCTGCCAATTCTGAGGACCCACTTGCCCGACGTGATATGTTTCCACTGCTCATATAAAAGGGATAGATGACCTCCCCCTGCCAAGAACGAGTCCCCCTCGGGTAACAGAGGAGAGACCTGGGCTGGAAACTCAGAGGGTGGCACTAGGGTGCCTTTGGGGCCTTCATCTTCTGTGGTGTTTTCATCTGCTGCTGGGGAGCAGTGTTAGCTTCTTGTGCCTTACCTTGAAAGGACCGTCGGGCACAAAATTGTCTATGTTCCCCATTTTTCTGAGAGGCAGGGGGTGCTGGCCTGACCATTTTTAGGGCAGACCTAGTCTTCTCTGCGGCCTCCAGTGCTTGCTCCACTTGAGAGCTGAAAACGTAGGCACCATCAAAAGGCACATTCATCATCTTCTGCTGCGCATCAGGCAGAAAACCTGATGTCCTGAGCCAAGAGTGGCATCTCATACAAATTCCAGCAGTCACAGCCAGAGAAACAGTATCACAGGTATCCACTGCAGCTTTCAGCTTCTGGTTATTGAAATTTATGCCCCTGGTGATGGTATGAAGTAGCTCCAATGAGACATCAGATTCTGGAAGCTTCTCAACCAAAGCATTAAGCGAGTGTCACAAGGTATACTCATACTGACAGATTTTCCCTTGGTAGCTAGCAATGTGCATACCCAGGACTGCAGCTGCGAATGTCCGCTTGCCTAGTGTCGATTTTCCAAGACTCATTAATAGGTTGAGCAGAGGACTTCTGAGGGAGAATGACTTTGTCTTTTTCAGCAAGTACCACCACAATTTATTTTTAATTATTTATTGAAAATGTTTCACCAGGAGAGGCATATTGAGCAAAACAATGCTCGTCTCACGGTGCGACCTGGGGGGGTACATGGGAGGAGTATACATAAAACAGACAATGGGTTGAAATTTAGAGTCAAACTAATCAAAACGGTGGTTACATGGATGAGTGTAGCTAGGCAGGCTTAAGCAAGTGGAAGCACTACATATTTGTGCCACGTGGGTGGTGGCATACATGTTTGATTAACATAGAACTACTCATGGATTACATAAATGCAGAAATCTAGAGAATAAGAGAAAGAGAAAAAAATGCATCAGACTAGCAGTGCGAACTGGGAGCCACGAAAACCTGAAATAGAGCAAGAGGAATGTTAAATTAACTTTATTATAAGCCAGTCAATTGGGTGAGGCCCAGCCTCTGGTCAGGCACATAAGGAGGAGGGGCACGGTTGGGGGATGAGTCATCGGGGTCAAGGGCATGTACAATTGGATGCGAAGAAGTTAGAGAGGGCGGAGGATAGCGAGTATTTGTAGAAAGAATGGCGGATTTGGGCTGGCAGGTCATTCCAGAGCTTAGGGAGGTGGATAGAGAAGGCAGATTGGCCTGCGGAGGTTCTTCGATGAGGGATAGCTAATTGCCTGGAGCCAGTAGAGCTGAGGGCGTGCACTGGGGTTGGTGGGGAAGATAGGGAGGAAACGAGGTAGGGTGGGAGGGAACTGAGCCAGAAGTTAGAAACAAATTTAGCACAGTGAAGTAGGCACCGGTTGCTCAGGCATGGAAGGACCAGTGAATGGTAAAGCTTACAGAGATGGGTATGGGGGGCGGGCATCGAGGGTGAAGCAGCAGAAGGCACTGAAGAGAGGGTCTAGTCTAGAGAAGATGGACTTGGGGGCAGTGCTGTAGACGACACCACAGTAGTCGAAGGAAGGAAGAATCATTTTCTGGACTATTTTGCATCTCACAGGAAGCGGTAGACTGGCGCGGTTTCTATAAAGGGCACCGAGCTTGGGGCTCAGTTTTGATAGGATGGTGTCCACATGGGTGGAGAAGGAGAGGTGCCGATCAAGTCAGGCCCCTAGGTACCTAAAGGAGGGCACGTCTTCCAGGGTGGTGTTATTTAGGGTATGGAAGGTCAGGGGGGTTGTAAGTCTGGATAGTCTCTGTCTAGTGCCGAAGGACATAGAGACTGTCTTCTTGGCGTAAGTTGAACCAGTGTTGTACTTTTTCGAAATCGGTCTGGAGATTGTAGGTGACTTCTTCATGGGAGTGGCCAGAAGTAAAGAGGACCATGTCGTCAGCGTACAAGTGTATAGAGGTAGTGGAGCAAGCCATTGGCAGACAGTTTAGTAGGATGGAGAAGAGAATGGGGCCGAGAACTGAGCCCTGGGGGACACTGGTGGTAATGGGAAGTGGGGGGGAAGGTGCAATCAGTTATTTTTGAAGATTGGGTTCTATTTTGTAGGTAGGCTCCGAACCAACTTATGGCCGCAGGTGATAGCCCAGCACCAGATAGGCAGGACAGTAGGAGCAGGGGCGGATCCAGGAGTCCTATAGATGGGGGAGCTCAAGTCAGAGAAAAAATAAAAGGCTGGGGTTCCGCCTAGGCCCCCATAAATTTTTTAACATTCTGATGCATTTTGGAGGGAATTTCTAATGTAATTTCTACTCATTTCCTCCCTCCCCATGCTTTGTTAGTTGTACCCTAGCAGCATCCCCAGAGTCCCCACAGTCCACATGACAGTATGTTGCCCAAAACACCCTACAAAATACCAAAAGACTGCAGCTGGGCAGCAGCACATCCGAAACACATAACAAGCATTTGTCAATGCCGAATGTTCGCTTGCAGGTATTTGCAGTGGTGTTTGGCACGTATGCCCTGTGCGATTGCTGGTATTTGCACAATACATTTTCAGCATGACCTTTTTGTTACCCCCACCTCATAAAAGCATTTGAGACCTCTGCTGATGAACAGTCCCACTGTTATTTTGTTAATCTGTCCTGAGCGTTGATTTCCAGCACGACCACACTGTTGTGCTCCACGTGTGCAAAAACACAGTTTGGGCAGGATGTGAAAAATGACAGCTGTAGCATTCATAGGGAGGTGTGAAGGGATGGCAATGTTGAACATCTGGAGTGAAAATACAACAACTTCTTGAACTTACGAGTGTACATGGAAACTGCGCAATGAACGCTCATGACACAGTCATTTTGTGGACTTTTGTCACCAAATTTTCAACATAGGCATTGTGGGACCTCTGCTCATGAACAGTGTCACTGTGATTTTCATAATCTGTCCTGAGCATTAATCTCTCACTGTGACCACACCATCGTGCGCTGGATGTGCAAAAACACATTTCAGCCAGGATGTGAAAAATGTCAGCTGTACTGTTCATAAGGAGGTGTGAAAAAATGCCAGTGTTGAAAATCTGGACTGAAAATATTTCAAATTCTGGAAGGTATGAGTGTGCGTGGAAACTGCGCAACACACACTTCTAAAACAGTCATTTTTAGGAATTTTTTCACCAAATTTTCAACATAGCCATTTTAAGACCTCTGCTAATGAACAGTGTCATGTTGATTTTCTTAATGTGTCCCATACATTGATTTTGCACACCGACTACGCCATTGTGTGCTACATGGGCGGAAACACGTTTTGGGCAGGATGTGAAAAATGACAGCTGTACTGCTCATAAGGAGGTGTGGTAAAATGGCAATGTTGAAAATCTGGGTGAAAATATTGAAAATTCGCGAACTTACGAGCCTGCGTAGGAACTGCACAACGCACTTCATAAAACAGTTATTTTTAGAATTTTGCACATTCAACATGGGTTTTGGACCCCTTCTCATGAATGATGTCATTGTCATGCGAGAAGTTCAGGCCTCAAGGGTGATTTCCCACGCAGTGACCGTGAAATCATCCTTAGGGCCCGAATAACACCATGACAGTGACATCATTCATGAGAAGGGTCCCAAAACCCCATGTTGAAAATTTGGTGCAAAATTCCATAAAATGCCTGAGATATGCAAAGTTGAAAACCCCTATCTAGCCCATTATACAGCTTACCGCATTTCCTCAGTTCGGGTCAGCTTTGAAGAATGCAGACGTGCTTCGGTCCATCAAGATCGCCGCGCCGAGCTCCGGAGGTAAGTATGGGGTGGGGGTGTGGGAGGCAGGGTGCGCGAGGGTGGTGCGGGTTGTGGGAGGGGGGCTGGGAGAAGCGCCGGGACCGCTTTTATTTTTCAGGTTAAAAAAAAAAAAGATGACGCGGACGCTTGCCATGCTGGGGTGGGCTCCAGCGTGGCACCAAAGCTTTGGGGGCGCTGGGGGGACGTGGAGCCGACGAGGATTGGCACTCCCTGGCCGCCAGCCGACGTAGATTGGCCACGCTTGGGTTGGCTCTCAGCGTGGCACCACAGCTTTGGGGGTACTTGGGATCGTGGAGCCGACGGGGATTGGGCAACCCGCTGGCAGAGCACGAGGACATTTTCCACGCTGGGCGGGCTCTCAGCGTGGCACCAAAGCTTTGTGGGTGTGATGCATTAGCGCCTGTGTATGACAGCAGTGTTTTCCTTTGAAGCGAAGACCACCGCTGTCATACACAGCTCCCGCACCCATTGGTGTAGGACCGCCACGCCTGCTCAACGGAGCAGTGCACTGAACAGGAGAGGCACACCTCCAAAGTGTGCTACTCTCCCAAAACGTTCCTTGCGCAAGTGAACGTAAAAGTGAGAAAAGTTGAAAGAGACTTGGTGATAAAGACAAAGTGCAGACAAATGAAATGACAATCCAACTAAACAAGTTCACAAAAGTCACTCACTCAAGCACATTATGACATTACCATAAAGCCAACCCATCCCAGTTTGTCCTGCAGATATTAACCTATCCCCCAAACTCATCTCAGTAAAAAAAAAAAAAAAAAAAATACAATAACTATAGAAATTTGGGAACAGAGTCACTTTGCTATCTAGTTTATGAAAATATCATTTCAAGTCTGCTTGCTATTTTTGTAAAACATATTTTATTCAATAGAACAATTTATTCCAAAGAAAATATATTTTTAAATAAAATATTTTTTATTGTTTTAAAATGTCCTTTACTTGGATAACCCCATGGTATGAGGCATCTGGTTTTTATGATAGGCCCAAGAAGTCAGTTAGCAGACAGAAAAACAGTTTTTAAACAAATATAAAAATGCATTTTTTTTATTAGTAACAGCACTTGATTTGATACATCACAACTTGCACCCCCCCCCCAATTCAACACATAGAACTACAAAAACTAAATATTTGATTTTATCACTTTTCCTGGTTTTGTGACTGCCTGTGTCAATGAGCCAAACAAGGTCTTATGACTTCTGTTGCCAATTTTGCTCTCCAAGCATGCAGAAACTCCTGCACATGCCATAACACACAGCAGAACACCTTCAAAGTCCCTATGCCTATGAATTCCCTCTGTGCTCATTCACACTGTACAACCATGACTGAAAAGACAACACAGATTAGACATACAGTGCATGCTGAAGTTTTTACCTCAGTTCAAAGGTCTCATGTACCAGTTTCTGCCTCTCCTGGTTCATGCTGTCGCTGAGACCAGACCTGCCCCAGCATTAGTTTTGTACCATTCCTAGCATGCTACAGGAGGGCACTACTCTCCAACTCCCTCTCCTGAAAATCTGCACCAAAATCAATTTGCCATATAGGACAAAATTAGCAGTGACCTTAAACAGTTTTAATGTAATAAATTTAAGCTCCCCATACTAGAAATTAATAACACTAGTACTACATTTATTACACACCCAGTTTGATGGAACATGTCCTGTCCCATCCCAGCAGCTGCCCCCCACCCATCATAGTTTGTGACTGTGAAAGTCTTTTGTTTATAAAGCAAGAAGTACCTGATTAAATGAAGACTTGATCAATTTT
Source organism: Neoceratodus forsteri (assembly GCA_016271365.2). NCBI lineage: Eukaryota > Metazoa > Chordata > Ceratodontiformes > Ceratodontidae > Neoceratodus > Neoceratodus forsteri. Next base: position 647,164,348 of record CM057450.1, on the reverse strand, counting down.
CAGAAGGCTGAAGTCTATGTGCCCCTAGTTGAGTACTGTCTCCAGTCACCTGGACACCAAACTCTCTCTCTCTAGACAGCACACACTGACCCCATGACTCCTAATGAGCAAAGCTCTCAGCTACAGCTTGCTTCAGCTACCAGAAGATGACCTGAACCTCACTTCAACTCCTTGTGCTGATTTACCAAGGCCACACTAACCCCGCGTTACTGGACTGCTGCCTGAAACCTCGGGCTTTGCTCTTCACTTGTGGGTTCTACTATCTCTCTGTCTCCTCCACAGTAGTACACTCGCTCCTCTCTTGCTCCAACATTAATCTTCCGAGTTAATGAATTACAGCTCACTCTTGTTTCAGCAGCCCAGACATTTAAAGAAGGCGCCCCTTGCTAGCCACATCCACTACTGGACGCAACAGCAAATCAGGAACAGTGAGCACCAGGCGACTTGGTTGAGATCTGTATTGTTACGGTCCACTCCACATTGCCGCAGCTGTACCTCACGCACAACCCCTCCCCCGCGATGAACAAAGGAGCTGCACCAAGCCTGCAAAAGTAGAGAATGAATGCTCAGGATAACCAAGGCAAGACCAACTGCTGACACAGTGCTGGGACCGGACCACATGGTGCAGGATGAATGTCAGTAAGAAATTCATGCTGGAGACTGGCTTTTTTTTGGGGGGGGGGGAGATCAACTATGTAATGCGGGTGGAGGTGGTTGTTTGCTGCACTACCAGGACACTGGAGGGCAGGGCTGGCCATAACCATTCTGAGCCCCTGTGCAGCCCCCTGCCAGGCCCCACCACTCCACTGCCTGTGGGTCTCCCACATCCTACATTTATACCTCACTAACCCTCCTGCCCCGAATTACTAAAGCAGTACCAGGTCTACTAGTTTAACCGGCATCTTTTAACTAGTGCCATTGACTGCAATGAATTATGTGACTTCACCATTGGAAATGAATCTGAATGAGCCTGCAGCAAGAACTTAAGTATGTACGGTACTACTACCGTATTCATTTCTGTAAGGACACAGGCATCATCATTAGACACTCACACCTCAGATACTTCGATTTGCAAACAACTTAACTTTTCTGGAAGTGTGAGTGAAAGAGAATAGAGAGGATTATCATGAGACACCATTAAGGTTGCCACCTGTCAGTTTTTTTACGAACATACGAAATTTGCCAGCAGATAAAGGCCTAGAGGTCTATCAAGTCTGCTCGAATGTGCAGCTAGCACCCCTTATTCTGCAGCTGCCCCTCCCTTCCACCCTTCCCCTTCATTAACCCTCCCCCTTGTCCTGTCCCATCCTCGTCTGAAGCAGTCCACTGTTCTACTGCATACCACTTCTGCAGGTAACGCATTCCACCCAGCCACCACCCTCTCTGTGAAAAAGTGTCTCCTCATCTCCCTCCTGAACCTTCCTCACTCCAGTCTCATATCGTGGCCCTCCCTTACTTTGAACAGCCCCTCTGTACCCATCTTGTTTATTCCTTTCATGTATTTAAAGGTTTCAATCATGTCACCCGTCTCTCCTCTCCTCCAGTGAGTACATGTTCAACTCCTTCAACCTCCACTCGTATGATAAGTCCCCCAGCCCCTTGATCATCTTTGCCGCCCTGCGCTGTACCCCCTCCAGTAACTTAATGTCCCTCTTCAGATACGGACGCCAGTACTACACGCAGAACTCCAGGTGTGGTCTAACTAATGACCTATACAGTGGCAGAATCACCTTCTCCCTCCTCGAGGATATACCCCTTGCAGTACAACCCAGCGTTTTGTTGGCCTTTGCAGCTGCCTTCCTACATTGTGCCGAGTTGTTCATTGACCCTGTAAAGAGCACACCAGATCCTTCTCCTCCTCTGTCTGGGCTAGCTGCACTCCCCAGCTGGTAACCTCCTTGGGTTCTTCATCCCAAAATGCAGCACCTTGCACTTTTGGCATTAAAGCCCAGTTGCCAGGTGTCTGACCAGGTTTCAAGCTTTGCCAGATCATCCTGCAATCCTTGCCACCCCTAGGTCATCCACCACCGTGCCAACCTTGGTATCATCAGCAAACAGACTGATCTTGCTCTTGATGTCCCATGATATGTCTGCAATGAATATCCCAAACAACATTGGTCTCAACACCGAGCCCTGTGGGACACCACTCGTCACTGCCCTCGGGTGTGAGAGCTCCACACCCAACACCACCCTCTGTTGCCTTCCCTGCAGATAGTTTCCTACTCATCTCACCAGCTTTGCACCCACCCCTGTGCCTACTAACTTCCTTCCCAGCCTTCCATGTGGCACCGAGTCGAATGCCTTACTGAAGTCCAGATACAGGACATCCACTGCATGGCCCCTGTCCAGTTGCCTAGTTACCCAGTCATAGAACTTGACCAGGTTGGTTTGGCAGGATCTGCCGCGTGAAGCCATGCTGTCTGCTGTCCTGTAGTCCTTTGGCTCTAGGAGGGCCACCAGCCTCTCCTTCAGGATAGTCTCCATTAGCGCCGCCCGGTGGCGCTGAGGGTTGAGGCGCTGGATGCCACACCTGCGTGCTCACGCTGGCGACCGGGTTGAGGAGCGGACTCGGGTTGCGGGGTCGATGGGGAGGGAGGATTGGCGTCCCAACGGATGCTCTCCTCCCTCAGGGGTGGGAACCTCGAACACATTAGTGTGTTCCAAGTCACCTTCACGACCGGTGGAAGCACCGATCACGGAGGGACGAGGCGGTGCCGCTTGCCGGTGCCAGGGAGGGGGGACGTCGGCTGCGCATGAGGGCTTGGTGTGCGTCAGCACACCGCCACTCGGGACGTACGTCCTAGCGCCGGGCGCCTCTAGGGGCAGGGAAACTAGGGAGAAACGAAAAAACCCTCTCGCAGCCCAAGATGATAGCCCTCGGATCATCCGGACCACCGAGTGGAGGGACAGACCCCAATGTGCAAGGAGGGAGGGGGCACTCTAGGGGCAGATCCCGCCGGAGGTGGAATGGAGTTGAGAGGAAGGAAGGAGAGGGCTCCGAGAGCAGAGAAGGGCCAAAAAGAAAGAAAGAAAAAAAAAAAAAAAAAAAGGATAGTCTCCATTAGCTTATCCACGATGGATGTGAGGCTCACTGGTCTGTAGTTTCCCGGTTCATCCTTGGGGCCACTCTTGTGGAGGGGCACCACATGAGCCATCCTCCAGTCCTAAGATACACACCCCGAATGTAGTGAGGCATTAAATAGGTCTGCCAATGGTCCTGCAAAGACCTCTGCCAGCTCCTTCAGTACCCTGGGGTGGATGCCATCTAGGCCTGGCGCCTTGTCCACCCTCAGTGCCTTCAAACCCTCTCAAACTCTGCTCTCCATGATTTCCCATCTGTCACCACTTCCCCCCTGCTTCTGCCATTTCTCCCACCTTGGGTGTCACCCCCCTCTTCTCTTTAGTAAATACTGAGCTGAAGTACTCATTTAGTGCTCCGCCTTATCGTATCTTCGCTTCCACCCAACCCCTCCTTCCTAATCTTTACTATGTGGTCCTCACAGCTCCTTTTCTCCTGATGTACTTAAAGAAGTCCTTCTCCCTTCTTAATGCCCTGTGCCAGCCTGAGTTCCGTAGATGCTTTGGCTCCCTTACTGCCCTTGTCACCTTCGATTCTGTCAAGTACTCCTCTGTCCTCCCCCCCTCCCTGTTTTCTTGTACTTCCTAAAGGCAGTTCTTTTCCTCCTTACCTTTTCCATGACCTCCTTGCTCAACCAGCTTGGTTTCTTAGCCCTAGCCTTCTTGCTCTGGACTTTGCAGCAGGTTTTGGTTGCCTCTACTATCCCCACCTTTATGAGCTCCCACCTCTGGTTAGTATCCATACTAGATTGAATTCTGGCCAGGTACCCTTTTACCACTTCCCCCATCCTCCCAAAGTCGGCCTCCTGAAGTCCAGCACTCTTATGCCAGATTCCACTCCTTCCTTGCCCATATCCAATGTGAGCCATACTGAGTGGTGGTCACTCCCTGACAGCGGTTCCTCCACTGTAAGTTCTCTCACAAAGTCCCCATTTGCCAGCACAAGGTCAAGGATATTCCCTAACCTGGTTGGTTCACTGACCATTTGCAGCAGGAAGCTGTCCTGGAAGGCATCCAGCAGTACCTGCTCCCTTCTGTTCCTGGTTGTTGGGGTACTCCAGTCCACTCCTGGCATGTTGAAGTCCCCCACAATCACCACACTACCCATCTTGCAGGTCCTCCTGATCTGTTCCGCTAGTTCCCTGTCTAACTCCTCCATCTGAGATGGTGGCCTGTACACCAGTCCCATTCTAAGAATCCTATTCTTGGAATCCTGGATTTGCACCTAAAGTGACTCCGTACTACCCTCCTCTCCTTCCTCCCTTACACACTTCAGTCCTTCCTTCACATATAGTGCCACCCCCCCTTTCCCAATCCCCCTGTCCCTACGAAATAACCTGTACCCTGGTACAGACAGGTCCCAGTCTTTGTATTGGGTGGCCCATGGTTCTGTGATGGCTGCAATGTCCACCTCTCCCTCTGCCATGAGAACCTGTAACTCTGCAGTTTTCCTCCCAAGGCTCCTAGCATTTATTTATTTAGCTTTTGTTGACCGGGCAAGTGCACTAGACAAATCCTGCCTATTTTCAGGCACGACCCGGGGGAGGGGGATACAGATGAATGCCAGCTGACCTTGAACCAGATTAAGCTGTTGGTGGTATTTTTAGTGAATGAGGGAAATTTGGCCAGGACACCGGGGAAATTCCCCTACTCTTTTCGATAAGTGCCATGGGATCTTTAACATCCACCTGAACTACCACCAATCCAGGCAGATGGGACCTCGGTTTAACGTCTCATCCGAAAGACGGCACCTCAGAAGTGCAGCACCCCTCTCATGCTGCACTACAGTGTCAGTACTGGAATATTAACCCAAGTGCCAGATGTGAGAACTGAACCCACAGCCCTCTGATCTCCCGGCCTCAGAGGCGAGTGTGCTACCTACTGAGCCACTGACACTGACAAACTGGCATTAAGGGTAACCACCTTCCACCCTCCCCCCCCCATCCTGCCCTCCTTTCCTAGCATCACCAACAGTACTTGCCATTTGTCCTTTGTCACTGTTATGGGGGGTAAGCTCATATGGTTTCCCAACCTGTGGTCTCTGCATATCTCTTCCCCAACTGCCACCCCTCACTCCTAGTTTAAATTCCCAACTTCCTCTATATACTCTTCCATCCTCTGTTTCAGACACTTTCTTCCTCCTCACTCAAGTGTAGTCTATCCTTGGCATAGAGACTACTGTCCTCCCAGGTCCCTCCCACCCCCAACAGCCCATACCCTTTAGCACAACACCAGGTTCTTAGCCATCTGTTAAATTCCTCTATTCTCAGCTTTCTTGTTGTGCTTGCCTTTGGCATCGGAAGTATCTCGGAAAATGTTACTGATCTTCCTGCTCCCTCACATAATTGTCCTAGTTCCTCAAACCTCCTCTGGACTATATCTACTGTCTTGTCAGCCAGGTTGTTTGTCCCAAGATGTATAATTAAATGAGGCTTGGCCTCACCTTCTACATATTTCAGAACAGACTGTCCCACCCTTTCCGCTGTCATTCCTGGCATGGCCTCCACCCAAATGCGACTATGCCTCCCTTGCTACCCCACCTAACTCCTCTTAGTATTGAGTCCCCATCACTAAGATTCCACCCTCTTACTCCTCTGCTTCCATTTATCTGCCTCTCTCATTTCCAGCTCTTCTTCCTCCTGCACATTATTTCCCTTTACCCCTGTTGTATTCTCCCAGCAGAACTTCCCCACTCCAGTTTGGTCCAGGCATTTATCAATTCTCCTCTAATTTCATCATTTCCTCCTCACTTTCTTCCTCTCTAGCAGTGCACAGCTGTTTTCTGAAGACCCTTCACAAATGCCCGCCCTCTCTCTTCATAGTAACCTGTTCTCCTTTCCACTCCATGACTTTGCCACTTCTTCGCCTCCCTCACAAGTCCCTATCTCCTCCTTCCATTTGTCTTTTGTCTCCTGACCTGGTTTCCCCAGCAATCGTTCTTCCTGGCCTGGGCCCTTTTCTCTGCTTCCTTCTTCTGACCCTCCTCACCACTGTTGGCTTAAATCGCCTCCTCATCTCCCTTCTTCCTCCCTCCAGTATTGGGCCAAACCCACCCCAATCTGCCTTGCCTGTCTTAGTTCCTCCTGCAGACCCTCAATCTCCTTTCTAAGTTTTTCTATGTGGTTGCACACTAAACATCCTCCCACACTCCAGGCAATGTTTAGAAAGATTGGTGCACCACAGTTGTTGCAGCCTACCACCCTACCCATTGTTGTCGTGGCCCACCAGCGACCCCCCACCCTTCCAGATGCAGGATACCAAACACTCCCCCAAGTCTCCCCTCTCTCCCCTCTATCAGTGCAAAACATTTTCTTTATTTCCCTTACCTCCTTTGTTGCACACATTTAGATATATTGAGCAACTGCTTTTTATATTCCAATCCTTCCTATCCACACTCAAAAAGAGACTTTAAGTAGCCATTGCACAACCTTCTTCAAACTCCTACTCCTCCTCTCCCCAATGCAATATCAATGCGAAGAAGTAATAATGAAAGCTCCTAGATTTGCATTTACTTCCCTTCCACTGAGAGAGCAGTCACCTCTACACTTGCTGCTGTTCCTTTCCTGGATGTCTGCTTCTGCTATGACAGGTGCATATCCTTCGCCTGTTTGAGGAAGTGATGTCAGAACCCCTAGTATAAAGGAAATAATGGACCTGGGGTGAGGGTTTTGGGGGTGGGACCAGCCCAAGTCTTCCAGAAACAATCAGGTAGCTGAGGCCTCTGGTCAGATCATTAGCACCCTTCCCCCACTGTGCATTCAAACTTTGCAGCTAGTGAAGCCAGCAACAATGAATCACAATTCTACTCAAAGCCCCCAAAATAGGTTTGCTACCCAAAGAAACAGGACTCCAATTCAAACAGCTTCACCAACAACACATCAAAATAGATTCGGAATTAGAAGATATAGGTCTCCAATTCAAAGAAACAGACCCAGTTAAATTACACCAATTATGTTTTAAAACAGAAGAAATAGGCCTCTACAAATGCAGCCTGACATACAGTGAACCAAACAAATGAGCCCACTTATAGCTACCAAAACAGGTTTCAAAATTCCAACAGCCCCAAACAATACCCTGCTAGCCCCTTAGTAGTAAGAAAGAAAAGAAACAACATTCTACCAAGTAGAATCCACGAAAAACAATGTAAAACAAGAAGCTACTGTACTGTAGATCTGATCCTGTCCCCCTTCTAGTTCCTTCTGACAAGCCAAAGCACTAACACCACACCTGATTCAGCTCTGCCCCCCTACTGAGTCCCTGTCTTTTCAGGGTCCCAATCACAATATCTGGTTTTGCTCTGTGCTGGTCAGGTTTCTGAGCCATTTTGAGTGCTCACATACTTTTGAAACATATTTTGTCACATCATTCATTGTTTCACCTTCATGTCCAGGTTACAAACAAGTTCTCTTGTCAATATAGTCCTTTGTTTGTGAAAGTAGTCAGCCTGGGAGGTGTAAAGTATGGCCATTAACACCATTAGCACTTACTTAACCTAATCTTTTCCACTGCAGCAAAGCTGCCCCCTCCTTTTGTAACAGTAACAGAGCCAGTTGTCTTCCACTTTCATTTGCTGGTAAACATTTCCATCTCCAACAACATTTAGGCATTTTTAAATGTTTTAAATATTTTTTTTCCTCAAGAAAAGAGTGTGGGCCCCCAAGGTGCAGGGGCACAGTTTGTACCTAGCTAAGGCCAGCTCTGCTGGAGGACAGATGAGCATGGCCCCCAAGGTGCAGGGGCACAGTTTGCACCTAGCTAAGGCCAGCTCTGCTGGAGGACAGATGAGCACGGGCCCCCAAGGTGCAGGGGCACAGTTGCACCTAGCTAAGGCCAGCTCTGCTGGAGGACAGATGAGCATGGGCCCCAAGGTGCAGGGGCACAGTTTGTACCTAGCTAAGGCCAGCTCTGCTGGAGGACAGATGAGCACGGGCCCCAAGGTGCAGAGGCACAGTTTGTACCTAGCTAAGGCCAGCTCTGCTGGAGGACAGATGAGCATGGGCCCCAAGGTGCAGGGGCACAGTTTGCACCTAGCTAAGGCCAGCTCTGCTGGAGGACAGATTAGCATGGGCCCCAAGGTGCAGGGGCACAGTTTGCACCTAGCTAAGGCCAGCTCTGCTGGAGGACAGATGAGCATGGCCCCCAAGGTGCAGGGGCACAGTTTGCACCTAGCTAAGGCCAGCTCTGCTGGAGGACAGATGAGCATGGCCCCAAGGTGCAGGGGCACAGTTTGCACCTAGCTAAGGCCAGCTCTGCTGGAGGACAGATGAGACCCGTGTGGCTCAGGCAGCTTTCATGGAGGCATTAGTGCATACTGATAAAGAATGCAGCACAGTGTGTTACAATAGAGGAGCTCCATGATGGGGAGCTAGAGCACTCTTAGCCCCCCCAAGGTGCAGGGGCACAGTTTGCACCTAGCCAAGGCCGGCTCTGCTGGAGGACAGATGAGACCTGCGTGGCTCAGGCAGCTTTCATAACCTGACCTTGGGTGGCTCTCCCCCTCGGCCACCAGGAGCTACTACCTGGACTGTCTAAATGACTCTATTCTCAGACAAAGACAGCCTGCAGCACTTGCTAAATTACTTCTTCCTGCAATTCCTAACCGTGAACTAAGATCTGCAGACAAAGCCTTTCTGGATGTTCCCCGCTGTCATACCAAAAAAGGAACTGGCTCCTTCCAATATGCAGCCCCTAAGTTGTGGAACCGGCTTCCTCTGACCTCAGACAAGCACCTCGCACTCTGCCTTCAAGCTGGACGTGACTTCACCTGGCCACCCTTGATCAATGCACCTGTTTTGACCCTACCTGATCTTCACATCCCCTGCTTCTACTCCTCCCTTGCTACCTGTTCTCCTCACTCTCTCCTCCTCCTAAGACTTAGCCCTCCCTTAAAGCTCCCATCTTTTTGTCCATTTGATACAATTGCACTAGACAGAAATGAATGATCGCCTATTTTAGCTGTTATGTGTTATTCTCTCACTACCATGCTTTTTTTCTTTCTTCCCTCCTCCCGCTACCTGGGCACTGTCTAAACAGACTGTAGCCAGAAGTTGGTACTGTTAGGTACACTTCCCCCTCCCCAATTTCCCCTACTCTTTACCTCCGAACAGCCACGACCAGGGACTGTTTCCGACTCGTTTGCCCAGTCTCTGTACCGCGAGCTCGGCTGCACCTACCCATCTACTACCGCTTGAAGTCAAATGCGCCCATATTTTCTCTCTCGTCCACTGCCCCCCTCTCTCGCATGCCCAATAGTGGGAGCATGAACCCGGCGTCCCCCTAGCCTACCGCTGCAAAAGCCGCTGGTATATCTCTCATATTCCACGGGCTGCCTGCTGCTGCTCGCCAGTTTATATCTCTCATATTCCACGGGCTGCCTGCTGCTGCTCGCAAGTTTACAACTCCTTACTACCCAACTTAGCCGTCTTACTCGCTGCTGGGTGTCTTAATTATCTCCCCTGATATGGCTCACCCTCCCTCCCGCATACCACGTTTCTGGCTGTCCACCCCTGCCTCATTCTCCATGGCCGGCACCCTTCCCTGCCACTCCTCACCATCTGGCCCAGTGGGAGAACTACAAACCCGGCTAATATCTAGTGCTTTTTCCGGTAAAGCCATAAGTGTTCCCCTATGGCTCTCAGACTCCCTGATCCTGACCCTTTACTAGTACCAACACCCCCCTGTAACCTCCTTGTACTGTACTGTTTGCTCTTTGCCTAGACTAGCCTACATCATGTTAGCCTAGCTGAAATTGCCTCTGTATATGTCATGAATGTGCTCAGTACTGTTTGCCTAAATTGTAATTTTTGCTTCCTTGTGTTATCCTGTATTGTACTCTCCCGGGTCGTGCCTGAAAATAGTCACCTGCTGGCTAGTGCACCTACCCGGTAAACAAAAGCTAAATAAATAAGAATGCAGCAGTGTGTTACTAATATAGGATCTCTATGATGGGGGAGCTATAGCACCCTTAGCCCCCCTCTAAATCCGCCTATGAGGAGGGAGTGGGATACCGTCTCGAAAGCTTTGGCTAGGTCGAAGATAGCAGCGGTGATATGTCCTGTGTCCATTCCAGAGAGGATGGAGTCCGTGAGTCTTAGTAGAGAGGTGGTGGTGGAGTGGTTCTTCCTAAAACCGGACTGGAATGGAGTGACTAAATTTGTTTCAGATAGAAAGTGGGTAAGCTGTGATAGTACTAGGTGTTCCTGGATTGTGGGGAGGAGGGAGATGAGGTGGTAGTTAGCAGCGGAGGTAGGGTCACCTCCTGCAGTGACAGGACAGGTCTATCCTTAGGTGGGGCATATTTCTTATTGATGACTTTTGACACTGAAGGATTCAGAGCTCATTTGTCCTAAATCATCCCCAATAATGTCTCAAAAGAGGTTGGAATTGTTGATGTTAAGTCCACTGGAATCTCAGGGACATGCAGAAATTGCTTACCTGGGTCCACTGATGGAGGTTTGCAAAGCAAGGACAGAACTCATATTATTGAGCAGAAACTGGAAAGAAAGACCTTCCACTATGGAATTGGCACAGATGGAAGGCTTGCTCTCCAGTCCAAAAAGTGAGTCGTCTGCATCGTTATCAGAAAGGATCATGTCTAGATCAGACTAATCAAGATCTCCCTCTATGCCAGACAGGCCACAAATGACAGGCTTGGGCCAGGAAAAATATGGAGTCGAAGAGGTCACTACCGGCGTCAAAGCCCTCAGCACCAGCCATGGTGCCACGGGAATCGGCACCACAAGCGATGCCGGTGCTAACACTGGCCATTGGATACTCGACACTGGAGCGGCCTGTGATCCTCGAGCCATCCTGACAGACCCAGAAGAAAAGGGAGAAGAGGTTATAGGTACCTGTGCCATCCCCTGCTTAGGCAGTAGTTGAGGGGGGTGGGCACGAGTGGAGGACGAGGAGGATGCCAGCGCCGAGGGAAAAGCCTGTACCGCATGACCTGAACACCCTGACCTCGGCTCAACAACTACTAATCCCGAAGGATCCGGCACCAGAGCTGCTGCGAAGGGACAAACGTCGCATCCACTGCTCCGTAAGAGCAGCCCAAGGATCAAACTGCTCACTGGAAGCCCCAACGAAGGACAATGAGGGGCTCCTAGGTTGAGAATCACGGCCGCTGGGAATAGAGGGCACCGGAGACCCAACTGGAGTTAGGCTGCGCCCAACACTCCTAGCCACCGATGACCCCCGTGCAGACATATCAGAGGGCAACCTCGAGTGGTACCTCTTCTTCCTCAGCCGATGGGTTGAAGAAGAACTCGAGGCCAAGTGGTGCCAAGTCCACGACCAGGAATGGGGCCTCTTCTTTTTGTGCTTACAAGAGGACTGTCCTCCCTCCTGAGCACCGGAATGTCCGTGGTCAGACTCCCCTTTCAAAAAGGATGACTGACCGGACACTGCCCCACTGCCAGAGTGAAGTCTCTCTACCGTCACAGACACTGTCCATGGCCGGCTCTGTTGAAGAAGGCTGTGAGAAGTTAAACTTTCTTTTTTTTTTTTTAAATAAAGAAATAAGTGAACAAGTTATTCTAAAACTAACAAACTACACAAAATGCTGCTGTTGTATAGACTTGAAGACTTGACTCCCACTGGCGGGTGATATCGAACTGAAGCACACTTGACGGCGGAAAAAAAGGAACTGAGGCGGTTGGAGGGTCAACACCAAGACAGCCTATATGGCGTGAGGCAGTCTTGCTGTGCCACGCATGTGCGGTCCTACCTCAGCACCAGCCCTCCTGAGGATTTTTGGCTCCCGCTGGGTCCTAGCGCCTCTGTCATAGTCCCATTAGTGTGATGAATGGTGAAGACTTTTAGTCCAGGAAGATCTACCCACTTCCATCTCCTCAGGAGCCAGGCATGGAGATGAAGGGAGTGCAGGTTGGGATGGACCAGGGATCTCTGTGTCAGGAGGTCCATCTGAAGAGGAGTTTCCCTCGGGGGACTTCTGACAATCTGCTGATTAGTGGAAACCATATCTGATGAGGCCAATGCAGGGAAACAAGGATCATCCTACCCCTCTGTGTCTTCAGCTTGAGCAGCACCCTCTGACCTAAAAGAAGGGGAGGAAATGCGTACAGAAAGCAGCTTGTCCACCACAATCTGAATGCATCCAGACAGAAAACATCAGGTTCTGGATATCTGAAGCAGAACAGTCTCAGTTTTGCATTAAGAGGGGACGCAAAAAGGTCCAGGTCTGGACTGGCCTACTCATCAAATAGCGACTGTGCGCCACTGGGGCGAGCGACCATTCATGAGAACTTGCCTCCAGCCTGCTGATATCTGTTAGGTCGTTTTGAATTCCTGGCAGGTAGACCGCCCGCATTAGGGTGACGTGCTTGAGACAGCACTCTCACCCCTTCATGGCCTCCTTGCACAGAGGGTAGGAGGGTGTTCTAACCTACTCATTGATGTAATAAATCGTGGCCTTACTGTCCATCTGCAAGAGAATACCTCGTGGCAGAGGAGATCCTTCAGGACTCTGAGTGTATAGGACAGCTTTCATCTCTAAGACACTTATGTGAAGATGAGACTTCTTCTAGCTCCACACTCTCTAAGTGCAGAGGGCTTGACAGTGAGCTCCCCCGCTGATCAGAGATGCATCTGTGGTGATGGTGACCTGAGATGCTAGTGCGGCAAAGGGTACATTTTGTAGAAGCCTGTCTTCGAGGTCCAGCATCTGCTACATGGATCGGACTTGTACAGGGTTACTCTCTGTGAGGAAAACAGCCATACATGATCCGGAAAAAGTGGGTCCCCCAGACCCCCAGAAGGAAGGTCCTCGCTTGTTAGTGGCCCGGGGCCCTACGGAGAGAAGCTGAGAGGCCTGAAACCGTGACTTTTGCAGGGTCTGCAGTTATCTTTATGGAAGCATCCCATATGTCTAGGGATGTGAACCAATCGTGCTGCTGGAGAGGTGGTAGGAGAGCCCTTGTGGAGACCATCTTGCCCTGAACAAAGAACTATTTTGCTTCTGAGGCCGAGAATAGGGTGCATGCCGCCTGCTCTTTAGGGACCAGAAGATATGAAGAAGGCCCTGAATCTCTGAGTGAGATGGTCTGACTGTGAAGTGGACAGACTGTGCCGCCGCTTAGAGGCAGTCGAGAGTCTATGATAGGTTGAAGAGTACCCTTCCAGAAAACTGAGGACCCACTTGTCTATTGTTATAGACTGCCATTGGTTGAAAGTTAGTCAGACAATCTCTCCACCGCAGGATGAAGTTCCTCCTCAGGTAGTTGAGATGGAACCAGAGCTAATGTCTTCAAACCGTGTAGGTCTCTAAAAGTCAGTAAATCAACTTTAAAGGTGATCCGCAACTGAACAGGCAGCCAATGCAGAGTGCGCAGCACAGGCATTATGTGACTGGATCGCAATGACCCAGACAGTAGCCTGGCTGCAGCGTTCCGCACTAGTTGCAAGCAGCGTATATCAACCCCTGGAAGCCCCAGGTATAGGGAGATACAGCAGTCAAGGTGTGAGGTCACAAATGCATGGACCAAAGTTGGAGGACGGAACAAGGTGCTTAATCCAGTCAATATTCCTCAGATGGTAAAAACAGGACTTGACCACAGCGGACACCTGTGAACGAAGCATCAGCCCATCATCAAATATCGTCCCGAATTTCTGCACCCGTTCAGAGGTCAGAAGCTGGGAGCCCCCGAGCCATAGTCTGGAAGGCCGCCCGGCCACCGACCCCCCCCCCCAATCTGGTGGCCCAGATGCACCACTAACACCTCTGTCTTGTCAGGATTCAATCTCAATCAACTGGAATTTATCTAGTTTGGGATTTCAGTGAGACAGTAGAAAAGACTGAGAGCGCACTATGCTGGTTGGGCACAAAAGACAGGTACAGCTGAGTATCATCTGCATAACAGTGAAAACTCAGTCCGTACCATCTTACAAAGTCTCCTAATGGAATCACATGCACTGCGAACAACATGGGGGACAACACTGAACCCTGTGGGACCCCACAGGGCAGGGAACAGGCATCAGAGAAAAAATTCCCTGAGACCACCCTCTGCAACCTGCCTATGAGGAAGGAATGAAACCATCCGAGGACTGTCCAAGACAGGCCACAGATGAGCCGCAGGTGAACAAGAAGTACCCCATGGTCCACGGTGTCAAAAGCTGAGGAGAGATCCAGGAGGACCAAGATGGACCGTCGCTTCTGGTCTCTCGCCATCAGGAGATCATTGAGTACCCGAACCAGAGCGGTTTCAGTACTATGTCTCTTACGCAAACCAGACTGGAGAGGATCGTAGATAGCATGGATGGTGAGATGGTCCTCCAGCTGGTGAGCAACAACTTTCTCAATACCCTTCCCTATAAAGGGAAGGTTAGAGATAGGTCTGGAATTTGCAGGAGAATCTGGGTCAAGAGATGGTTTCTTGAGAAGGGGAGTAACCACAGCCTCTTTCAAGGAGCTGGGAAACTCCCCCGACTCCAATGAACACCAGATTAACTCTGCTAGAACCGGGTTGATCACATCAACACACCCCATTAAGAGGTGGGTAGGGCCCGGATCTAGAATACAGTAAGTTGGGCGCATACTCCGGAGAAGCCGTATATCATCATCAATCTCCAGATGGTCAAAATCAGCTCAACGTAACAGGGGAGCCGTGGCCTCGTACCGACTACCAGTAGAACCCGTGATACACGAATCTCCAACCAGATGTCAGCAACCTTACCTGCAAAGAAGCGAGCAAATTCGTTGCACTCCACTTGCGACAAGGCTTTTGAACTCAAAGACAGGCTGGATTACACAGTCTGTCCACAGTCTGGAATAGCTGAGCTGGTCTGTAGCAATATCCCTGGACAGAAATTCTGCCTTCTTACAGGAGAATGATGACTGATAGAATCTATGATGTTCTATCTGTCTAAGCTTGTTGGCATCTAAGCCGGACCAATGCCAAACACGCTCTAGCCTTCACCCTGCCCACTTCATCCCACTCAAACTCCCATCAAACCATAGGGATCTGGGGCGCAGAGTGGGTGGTTGAACTCAGAAAGGAGCAAGGGTATCCAGAGCTCCCTCCACGGCTCAGTTAAAAGATTGGAGTAGATTCTCTTGACCCCCGCTTGCATCCGGAATTCTCGATAGGTCTAATACCACCAAAAGGCCATCAGGGGTCAAACCCCATAAAGGGCTGTGGATCCCCAGGAGAGAAACGTCTTGCCATTCTGTGCTCTGACAACCATAGTATCTGCAGGGGCTGTGAACTAAAGTGTGTCCCTCCCTAGGAGGGTGTCAAAGGAATCAGAGCTGGTCTTCCCCACACCACGTGCGACAAGATGTCAAGGGAGGTGGGCAGATAGCACAGTGTTCTTGAACATGGGGAACTCAAGATGCAAAAGCCCTCCCCTGGGGTTTACTGTATATAGGAGGTCTGCAGAGCCAGGTCAGAACACATGTCCTAGGGAGAGACTGAAAAGACATGGCTTCAACCAGGGTTCAGTTGGGATGAGCAATTCACGTCCAGGCTATAAAACAAGTCATCTTACCATTGTCAGAATGATGAGGTCCAGATCAGACTCATCATACTCCACATCTGCCACACAGAAACAGAAAATGCCCCAGTAAGGCAAACCTGGGCAACGGATACATGAGCCTGGCCCTGAAGACTCTGGAGCTGGCACCAAAGTTAACTATACTGCACATGGCACCAAATATGAAGGACCCAGAGAAGGCCATCCTTGGAAGGAGGTGGAGGAGTGGTACCTGTGCCGGCCCCTGTGGTGGAAGAGTGAGGGGGTAGGCACATGGGATCAGCGTAGACAGCGCCAGCACTGGAGAAGACATCGGACACAGATCCCGGACCGAAAACCCAAGCCGTGGACCACTGCGCCAAAGCCCAAAGGCCTTGGCACCGGAACCACCAGCAAAAGCAAACAAGCAAACTTTGAACCCACTGCTCTAAAAGAGCTACCCAAAGATGAAACTGTCCACCGGAAACCCCCCAAGGGACAGAGAAGGGCCCCGCTGACGAGAGTCTAGGTCATCAAAAGCAGAAGCCACCTCTTGACTAACCAAGACTCCCTGACAGACATACCAGAGGGTGACCCCGAGTGGTACCGTTTCTTTATCTTCCAAAAGGAAAAAGAAAAGCTCATGGTCAAGCGGTGCCGGGTTCCTGACCTGGATCTAGAATGGGCCTGCTTCTCTGTGTCTACGGAAGGACTGTTCTCCCCCTGAAAACCGGACTGACCTTGGTCAGATGCCCCCTTCTGGAGGAGGCGGCGAACTGGACACAGCCCTGCTGCTGGAGCAGCCTTCTGAAGAATAATCTCTACCATCACCGAGACTGTCCAAGGCCGACTGTTGATGAGCAGAGCTGAGAGAAATAATCTTTTTTTATTTGTTTAAAACAATAAACAAGAAAGCATTTAAAATTAACGAACTGGGCTGGCCTGGTGGCGCTGAGGGTTGAGGTGCTGGACGCCATACCTCGCGCTACACCGGTGACCCGGGTTCGGGAACGGACTCAGATCGGCGGTGGTCAGCTGGGTGAGGGAGGATTAAGCGTCCCAACGGATGCTCTTCTCCCTCTGGAGTGGGATACCAGGGGTGCTGTATGCACCCAACGCCCTAAGAGAGCTGGTGGAAATGTGGGCCTACGAGCGGTTGGCGGCTCTGTTCGTCGGGAGTCAGGGAGGGGAGACGCTGTCGCGTGCTTGGGAGAGATGTACGTTAGCAGGTCGCCTCCCTGGACGTGCATCCTTGCGCCGGCATCTCAGAGAGTTAGGGGTAAGGGACAACAGAAAAAGGGAAAAACACCCTCGGTGGTCCTAGATGACGACCGTTCCGAGCCATCCAAGCCACCAATTCTGGGACGGACCCCGCTGTGTAGGTGGGGCAGAAGGAGAAGGCACTCTAGCGGCAGATTCTGAGCAGAGGAGGCTGGAATGGGATGAACGGCCCGAAGGAGTGGGCACTGAGGGCATGTAGGTGGGGATAAACAGAAAAGCTAAAAAAAAAAAAAATTCACTAACTGAATGACTAAAATATGTTTTCATATAGATGAGAAGTTTGACTCCTGGCGGGTAAGCGATGTCACTGAAGCGCACTCGATGGCGGGAGAAAAGGAACAGTGGCGGTTGGAAGGTCAATGCCGAGATAGCCCATACAGGCATGAGCCAGCCCCATAGTGCCCTGCAGGCACGGTCCTAACTCGGCACCGGCCCTCCTGAAGATTTTTGGCTCCCGCTGGGTCCTAGCGCCTCTGGCGAACCCCCATTAGTGTGAATGAATGGTGGACTTTTATTTTTATTTATTTAGCTTTTGTTGACCGGGTAAGTGCACTAGACAAATCCTGCCTATTTTCAGGCACGACCTGGGGAAGGGGGATACAGATGAATTCCAACTGACCTTGAACCAGATTAAGCTGTTAGTCCAGAAAGATCAAACTTATTCCTTTCCCTAGGTCACTAGAAATCTACAGTTAGACATTAGTAAGGTTGAAATAGGAGTTTTCCTTAAACTATCTCATCCCTAATTCAATTAAAACAAAAACCATGCTATCTGGATCAATCCTATGTGCTAAACAAATCTGCAGCCCAACTATTCATGGCGCCTGTAATGACTTGTTGGAACAAGTGGGTCACCATACATCTTTATCTGGCCTTGTCTGTACTGCAAAAAGAGGCAG
This sequence comes from Neoceratodus forsteri, assembly GCA_016271365.2. Lineage (NCBI taxonomy): Eukaryota > Metazoa > Chordata > Ceratodontiformes > Ceratodontidae > Neoceratodus > Neoceratodus forsteri. Next base: position 647,146,619 of record CM057450.1, on the reverse strand, counting down.
ATCATGTACTGTTTATGACTTGTCCAAAGCTGGCAACACTGCATAGATCAATAAAACAAATCAACATATAAAAAAGGCAATATTACTACTAGATGCATAGTGTATTTAAAATGTACCCATAAATCTGACTGCAACCCACAGCATTTGCAAACTGCGCACTATGCAATTTGCTGCACTTCTGGTGAATTTCACACAAATTCAAACAATTTGCACTTTGCAGCAAATCTGACAAAAAGTAAAAATTCGCCACATGGTGTGCAGCGTGACAATTCACAGATTAAAATTCAAGCAACAGCATGAATTTCACCATGCTATGCACTACACAAACTGCACTTTTTTTGGTTTTTACTTTGTCCGCTGCTAATTACTATACAATCAGATTACTATGATAGTGTCCACCAGACCGACACCAGAACAGTACTGCAAAATTAAATGCTCTGTACAACAAACCATGTGAATCTGAACTGTTGCAGTGGACAGCATTCATTATTGTACACTGTGTTACCAGTTTAAATGGCAAAGCCCCCACTTTGTGTAAATTATAGCTGGTTTGTGCATCCCATGGACTAGCAGTATAGCCCAGAGGTTTTTAGGTTAGTCCAGGAGACGTGGGTTTCACTCCCACAACCTCCACTTGCATACTGTGTAACAGTGAGCAAGTCACTCAGCCACCACAGTACTCCCAGGTCGCCCCTGACAACAGTGACTCGTGCCTAGTGGGCCTTGTGCAGGTACCAAATAATTAAAAAATAAATGATATAAAAAAGTTAAGAAACAAACTCGATTACAGACCGTGAAATCATTGTTTTGAAAGGTGTCTAATGTATTGCAGATGGGATTCCAAATTATCAGTGGCTGGGCATCTGGGAGCCATCTCAGACACACAAACAGTTCAGATTTTGTTTCCAGGAAAATAAGTAAACTTTTTCATTAGTCTCATTCTCGAGGGAGATCAGGCAAGACAGCAATTACGCTTAGATCACTATAAAATACATACTAGACACAGAATGAGACAAAACATCCCTATGTCCCGTGCTTTTAAAAACTGTTTGACAGCAAACTAGGAAAGATTTCCTGGAACCTGCTCTAGTGTCTTCCAATTAACATTCACTTTTATGGCAGGATTAAGCTAGCAATAATATCCAATGGGTATTAAAGATCTTTACAAAAAGCATATGCAACAAATAGTCATACACACCGACATCCATAAATATACGCATACTAATTTTTATAGATAGAAATAAGCACAATTAATGCATGTTTTTTTTGGGGGGAGGGGGGTGTTGTGACACGGTGACGAACAAGACATTCATTCCCCAGTAGAAGCCTCCTTTGGAGTGGCTTAAAGCGCTTGTAACACGGCAAGCACAACTGAAACATTAGGTTTGAAGCTATTTATTCACAGATATGAAAGACCAGACACTTTCACTCAGTTACAAAGGCTGTGCTATGAAAGGTGATAACACTGGCAACATTTATTAATATTGTGGGGGTACAATTGTAAGCTGCACATATAAACAGTTTAATTTGAACTACTGTAGTTTTCTACATATACAACAATTTTTGAAACTTCTGAAATATTACTGGTGCGACTGCTGGCACGCTCGAGAACGCTGTTGTTTTGTGCTATTTTGCATTGTGGGATTGAAAAGTACAGTTACGCAAGAATTTACCGTAACAGTAGATCTTTGAGAGAGGCTGTTGCAGTAGGTATTCACATACAGGACTGACCCACCAGGCGTCAGGACTCACGGAAAAATTCTAGCTAGCAGCCTCATGGGGATCCCCACGCCAGGGTGTCCACGTCAGCATATAGGGGCGGTCCCCCACGCCTGCCTTCCAGTTCTTTTCCAGCAAGGACCAAAAGAGGCAAGACGAGAGAGAAGAGGATATTCCCCCCATGGAAATGGAGCCAAAGAAACTTAGGGGGATGGAGGGCGGGAAGGCAATACCTGCTGCAAGAGCCTCTCTCCAAGATCTACGTTATGGTAACTTCTTACGTAACTGTACTATCTTACTTCGAGAGGGCTCTTACAGTAGGTATTCACATATAGGATGGAGTCCCAAGCAGTCTGGAACAAGGAAAAGCACTCGGGAGGAGGAAAACTATCCATAGCATGGAACCTCCGGCTGAAGGAGTCTTATGAAAGAAGACCTTAAAGCACGGCCGGCCCGAAGCCTGCTCTACGGCGAGAGGCAATGTCCAAACTGTAGTGTTTGGCAAAGGTATGGACAGAAGTCCAAGTTGTGGCTGTGCAGATGTCTGCCACTGGCACATTCTTGAAACAAGCCACAGAGGCAGCTACTCCTCTGGTGGAGTGACCTCTGACTTGACCTGGCAGGGTCTTGTACTTGTCGTAACAGAAAGTAATACAATGCACCAACCATTTTGATAGGTGTTGCCTAGAAACAGCATTGCCTTGTCTTTTGTGTGCAAAAGAGACAAAAAGCTGATCAGTTTTCCAGAGATCCTTCGTCCTAGTGGTGTAGTATCTCAGTATTCTGTGAACATTCAAAGTATGCAAAAGGTACTCCCCTTGACTGGAGTACTGCACAAAGAAAGCGGGTAGCTCAATGTATTGATTCAGTGTAGATTCAAACACCACCTTAGGGAGAAACTTAGGGTTGGTGCCTAGAGCCACACGTTCCGAGTGGAAAATCAAGTAAGGGATTTTGCACATCAAGGCCTGAAGCTTGGAAATGCGTTGAGCAGAAGTAATGGCCATTAGGAAGACGGTCTTCAAGAAAGGAACTTAAATCTGTTGTATGCGCCCAAAGGAGGCAGGGTAAGCTTCTCCAGAATGAAGTTCAGGTCCGGGAGAGAGCAGGAATACGTATGGGGGTCTTAAATGGAGAACCCTCTGAGGAAGGTCTTGGAGCCTTCCAATTGAGCAAAAGTACTGTCCCCGAAGGGAATATGGTAAGCTGAAATCACTGCCATGTGTACCTTTAATGAGGAATGGCTGAGACCCAGATCAAAGAGGTGGCGCATGTAGTCTAGGACTCTACTGGCTGGGCAAGAGAAAGGTTTGAAATCCTTTGACGTGGCCCAAATAGCAAACCGTTTCCACTTCATGGCGTAGGTGGACCTGGTGGAAGGCTTTCTGGCCTCTACCAAGATGTCCGCTACGAGTGGAGAAACCCAAAGCGGGCTTTAGCTATGTCTGCAGGAGCCACGCATGTAAATGAAGGGATTTGAGACCTGGATGAACAAGGGTCCCTTGATCCTGGGTTAAGAAGTGTTGCGACAGAGGAAGAGGAAAAGGAGGTTCCTCTGAAAACTGTTGCAGAAGAGAGAACCAAACTTGCCTGGGCCAGAATGTAGCGATGACAATCATTCGTGACCCCTCCGATCTCAGTTTGTTAAGGACCCTCAGAATTAAAGGAATTGGAGGGAAGGCAAAAACTAATCTATCCCTCCAAGTGAGAGACAGAGCGTCCTGCCAAAAAAATGTCTCGCCCTGAAGCGAGCAAGCAGAAGGCGGGAAGCTTTGTGTTTTGGGGAGACGTGAAGAGGCCTATCTAAAAAATTGCTAAAAAATGGTGCTTACGAGTTCTTGGTCCAGTTCCCATTCGTGGACTCTGGCAAAGGACCGAATGAGTTGGTCCGCCAGTGTATTTTCTACTCCTGGAATGCAGACAGTCGTCAGGTGAAGGAGATGCTGGGTTGCCCAAAGCCAGACCCTCATTGCTTCCCGGCACAGAGGATAGGAACATGTTCCTCCCTGCTTGTTGAGATACCAGACTACGCACATGTTGTCTGTTTGAATGAGGAGATGACTGGGAAGGATAAGAGGTGAAGAGCCTGAAGGGCATAAAGAACTGCCCTCAGTTTGAGCACATTTATGTACAGATTTTGTTCAGACTTGGACAAGGTGCCCTGTGTCCTGTGAGACCCAAGATGGGCTCCCCAGCCTTCTCCTGATGCGTCTGTCGTCAACGTCTGGGAGGGGGGTTCGATATTGAGGTGAACTCCCTGGCATAGGTTCTCCTGTACCATCCACAATTGCAAGTCCCTGATCATGGGGTCGGAGACTAGCACCTCTTGGTCTAGATCGTCCAAGGTTTGGTCACATTGAGACCAAAGCATCCACTGAGAGATTCTCATATGGAGCCAAGCAAGTGGAAGCATCAGAATGGCAGCTACCATTAGCCCAAGAAGGCGAAGGACTGACCTGGTGCCAACCCTCCTGCGACTGGACAGAAGATGAGCCCGAGTCTGGAGGGTATCCACCCTGTCCAGAAGCAAAAAGGCTTTGCCGATGGTCGTGTCCAAAATCACCCCTATAAACTGGAGGTGTTGGGAAGGTACCAAATGGAACTTGGCCTGGTTGATGGTGATACCCAGGCTGGTGAAAACCTACAGGGTAAGGGAAAGTGCAGGAGTTCCTCCTGGGCCAGGGCTGCCAGGAGCAAATCGGTCAGGTACAGGAACTCTGTACTCCTGGGTTCTGAGTGGGCCACTACCACAGACAGGCATTTTGTAAAACTCAGGGAGCCAAGGAAAGACCAAACGGGAGGGCCCTGAACTGGTAGTGGTCCCCCTGAAAGCAAAAGCGGTGGAATCTGTGGTGGGAAGGGCAGATCGGGATATGCAGGTAGGCATCCTGCATATCCAAAGCGCACAGACACGGCCCCTGCTGAAGGAGAGGCAGAAGGCTCTGCAAAGAGAGCATTCTGAATCATTAGTAATCCACGAACATGTTCAGGGAGCTGAGGTCTAGAATAGGTCCATCTCCCATCTTCTTTGGGACCAGCAAGAAATGCGACTAGTAGCCTGTCCCCCGAAGGTGGTCGGGGGCTGGCTCTATCGCCGCCTTCTACAGAATGGAAGTTATTTCGTCTAGTACCAGAGGAAGATGTTGCGGGGGAGTAAGACGACCGTGGAGGTGGTCTTCGGGGTGGTTTCTGAAGAAACTCGATTGAGTGTCTTGCTGAAATCAACTGGAGCACCCAAAAATCTGACGTTATCCTCTCCCAGCCCAGCAGATGGAAGGAAAATCTCCCCCCTACTGGTTCCCCTGGGGTCTCCAGGGGCAGTGGGAGAGGCGGGGAGTCAGGAGGCGTGGGGCAGTGCAGCAGCAGAGGCTCCCGTGGCCTTTTTGCTGGGAGCTTGGTTGCTGGAGGAGCCTGGCCGCTTGTTGGGCACTGCTGCCCTAGGGTTTGGGCAGTTCGTCTACAAAGGGATACCGCTGCCGCCAGGGGCCTGTACATGGAATCAACAGACTTGAGTGCAGTGCCCTTCTCTTGAAGGTCGGTAATGATGTCCTTGACATCACCCCCGAATATCACTGAACCCCTGAAGGGAGCATCCTGGATCGCGGATTGCACTTCAGGGACCAAACCTGACACACGGAGTCAAGCATGACACCGTAAGCCTATGGTGAAAGCTCAGCTCCTTCCGGCAGAGTCCACTGCATTGTAAGTGGCACGGAGCATGTGCCTACTGGCCGAACGAGAACGGACAAGGTCTACTACTTCCTGTCTAGTCTGAGACTCAGGAAGGGAGTTCAATTTTGATTCCACCTGACTGAGGATGGTCTTCTGCAAGTCCCCCATATGTGCCACATAGTTCAGGGCCCTAATACCCAGGATAGATGAGGACTAAACCTTCTTCCCATATGGGTCCAGAAGCCGTGACTCCTTGTCGGGTGGTGACGAGCTGAGGTGTTTCGGATTAGCGGAATGGCCATGAGCGGCATTAATGACGACCGAGTCTGCCTTAGGGTGTAGATTCAAAAAATCTATACCCTCGTGAGCCTAATATAGTCAATCTGCCTTTTTCGGAAGGGGGGGCTAACGCGGAAGGTTGTTTCCAAATAGTGGAAACAAGGTCCGCGTGAGGCTCGATCCAGGGTGGAATCAGTGTGGGAGCAGTCTCGGGCAGATCCAAGTGAGCAGTAAGCTTTTTACGCTGTGGATCTGGCTCCAGTGATTGCCACTGATGAACTCCTTGGATTTTACTCAGTAACTCCAGAAAGGATGGCCCTCCAGAGGAGACTTTGGAGGGGTCCTTGGCCTGGTGCGATCTGGAGTACGGGGCTCGTCATCAGGATCACAGCGTCCATCTGAATCTGAATCAGATGTGTCCAACATAGAAGAGGAAGACTCCTCTCGCTGCGTGGGAGGAACGGCATCTCTGGGGAGTTCCCTGGGGCACGTGTCCTCCCCACCCCGGGCACCAGAGGGCTCTCATATGGTATCGGGTAAAGAGGAAGGAGTCTCCCGTCTCCAACGTAAGGAATCCTGCAAAGGGTCCGGCGTCGGTAAACGAGATTCTGCCTCTCTGGTGAGTTGAGCCTTGGCCTCAGCCCACCATGAGACCAGAGTCTCCTTCAAGTCCGTGGGCGGCCGAGTAGGAGGAAGAGGGGGATATGGATACTGAGGATACCAGTAATACGAGTATCTATAACCTGATGGGGACAAACCCGGCGTCGGGTATTGAGGCACTGTGTACTGTGGCGCTGGATATTGTGGCTTTCTGGTAGTGAGGCACTGGATACTGCGGAGCCGGGTATGGGGGCACCCGGGTATTGAGGTGACAGATACCCAGGAGCCAGGGGCTCTGAGGGAACAGAGGGACCTGACAGAGGCACAGGGAAGGCTGGCCCTGCGGGTGTCGAGTCTGGTGTAGAAACACAGTCCGGTAAGGGGGCATCAGCTGGCGTGGGTAGGCCAGCGTCTGAGAGTCTGGCATCAGGGTGTCTGGTCCCGAAGGAGGGGGCCCTGACGGCAGCATGTCAAGGTCCTCTGCGACAACCGGGGAGGGAGGGTTAGAGTCCCAGGAAGTCAGCAGAGGGGACACAGGGACCCCAGAGAGCAACACGACATGCTGCAGAGAATCTGGAGTGTCGAATCTATTGAGGGGGTCCAGCGCAGGCTCCTTAGCTGGGCGGGCGTCGGTGGGGCCGACATCCAGCTTAACGGCTGGATCCAGGCAGTTGTCGGAGGAGCCGACGTCCAACTTATTGGATCCCTTGCCAGAGGAAGGTCATGCTGGAGATGCAGCCTTGTCGGACGAGAGTTTGGCTGGGCGCCCCCCCGAAGGAGCAAGAGGCTTAGCAGCCCTGTCCAGGCGGATTTTGGTGGAGTCGACGTCCAACTTAGCGGGCCCGCTCAAACCCGAGGACCACGTGGTGGAAGCGGCCCTCCCGGGAGTGGAGGCCTCCTTTTCCGGTGAGGCTCCCGAAGTGCCCGAGCGCAAGCCAGACTGGAGGAGGGACACCTTCTTGGTGACCATCAAGACGGTCATCGTGGAGCAATCCCCCGGAGGAGACGTTACCTTCAACGCTGCAACTCTAGCCGGAGCAGCGGAAGCCGTGGAAGTAGATTCCCTCTCTCAATGCTTCTCCTTGTCCCTTTTCTTTTTGTGACCATCAGGGGAAGTGGACACTTGTCTTAAGTTCTTTAGCTCCTTCTCAATGGATGCCATCTTTTTCTTTAGAGTATGGGCCTCCAGGAACTGCTGTCTTCTTTTCCAGGTAGCGGAGCTGAATTGCTGGCAGTGTTGGCACTTCTCCAGGGGGTGGTCTGGGCCCAGACAGAAGAGGCACAAGGAATGGCTGTCCTTGTGTGGCAGTTGAGAGCCGCACGTGTCACACTTATGCTTATGCAATTCGGAGGGCGTCGGGGACAACATACACGGCAAATAGCACAAGTAGTCGAAAAAGAGAGAAAAAAAGGGTCGAAAAGTTTGAAAACTAGACCAAAAACTAACTGACAAGTATTGAACTCTACTGCGAGGAACTCTGACAAGCCAACAGTGGGAAAGACCTGGAAGGTGGGTGTGGGGGACAGCCCCTATATACTGACGTTATATGACATCGGTCACCTGACGTGGGGACGGTCCCCTGCCAGAGACTGCTAGCTAGAAATTGTTCCATGGGGTCCTGACAGGTCAGTCCCACATGTGAATACCTACTGCAAGAGCCCATTCGAAGTAAGATCTTCTAGTTATTTGCATACAGTTTTCTTCAACTGTGGCTCTCTTAATAACAGCGTGAGCTGCAAACAGTGCAAGCTGCGCTACAAAACATTTCTTTTTTTTAACATATTACTAAACACTTTCTCTTGTAACTAACTACAACTCTGAATTACCTTGTGAAGAACTACATGGACAGTGAATCAGGAGAACAATTATTATTACCATTAGGCATGCAGATCAATTTAAGGGATATCTTGCTTATTAGGACAACTATAATTAAAATTTACTGGTCCATGTACAGTGAAGCACCTCACATTAAATGGGCTGGTACTCACAGAAGGAACAGTTTTTATGTATTTGCTTTGGTTTACCAGGTAAGCACACTAGACAGCTAAGAGCCTATTTTCAGGAGCGACCTGGGAGGTTACAAGATACAAACGAGAACAATTTGGCTGTAGACATCACATCACATGTAAAACAGTATGGTACAAGCCTTTGACAGCAGTCAATATATAGAACATCACAAATACATATTAGTGGGCTAGTGCCCAATAAACTCAGGGATAGGATAGAATATTCGTATAATATGTACAGGAAGGCAAGAAAGGAACACATTTCCAGACAATACAGCTTGCTGGACTGGTCTAAACAGAAACGGTAACACTGTAATTATCAGCTCTGTACATTTTCAAGACAGCATGATGATTGTGACTGATTCATTCGGTAGTCAGGAGTTCCAGTGAGTGGGTGGGTGGGAGAAAACATATGCAGTGGTTTATATACTTACACATGGCGATTTTGGAGCGGTTCAGCAAGGTACTGTAAGCTGGAGTGGGCAATACTAGGGAATTAATATCATCCTCAACTTTGGTCATGTGTCCTACTTTAACCAATCACTTTACAGTATTCTGATCCAACATTTATTGCAACATTACAATTTTCTTCGTTACAGCTATGAAATAAAATGCAGCCCTTTTTATTATCCAATCATCTTCTGAAGTTAGAAGTAAAAGAAGGAAAGTCCTAATCCATAAAAGCATACAGCATGTATTAAATCCCCCCCAAAAAAAAAAAAGAACTACACTGAAATGAATACAGCCTGGTGCAGTATTTTCCTGAAATCTAGTCTGCAGGACATTACTGTCATATTACTGTTATCTAAACAACATACTGTATAGGTTCTTCTTAGTCATGGTTTTTCAAGATCTAAACAATACTAGACAAGCATGGAAAATATTTGTATTTCTGTATTTTCTCAATGGGCCCAATTTTCAAAAGGTTAGTGCGGCACAAACCAGGACTGTGTCATGCTAACCTGGAATAACGCCAGCTGTCGGGGCATGCCCATATTCAAAGGGCACAGATGTGCAATGCACCCCCAACAGCGCCGTCACCCACATTTGTGCTGCGCCTATGCAAATGAGGGTTCCCTAAGCAGCACAATACTGAAAGTGTTCAGAAGCGCTAAATGGCCGCCAACAGCGGCGCAGTTTAATGCTTCCGAAACCCAGCCCTTAGTGCGCAGACCCATCTGCCCATTGTCAAGGGCTGAGTACCCTAGTGGTTCAGTGTTCCTCTCCCATTGTGACCCCTGTTTACAGACACAAAAATATCCAGGGTCCCTCCCCTGCATCGATCCCTGTTGACATACATATAAAATAAAAAATAAAATATCACAGTGGTAGTTCAGTGTCCCTTCCCTGCCCCAATCTCCATTCACAGACATAAGCTCTCAGTGGTAGTTCAGTGTCACTCCCCCAATCACCATCCTTTCTCTCATTTACACATCCTTTGTGGTCCAGTCCCTCCCTGTTCACCGATCGCTGCTCCATTTGAAATACAACAATCCCAGGTGGTCCAGTGGTCCCCCCGCCTGATCACCGTCCTGAACCAAAGAAATCAATTCCCTGGTAGTTTAGTGGACCCCTCCCGAGCCCGATCTGTGTATTCATTTAAAAAAAAAACTCACTTCCCTGGTAGTCTGAACCCCGATCTGTGTATTAATAATAATAAAAAAAAACAACACCTTATTCCCTGGCAGTCTAGTGGTCCTCCCTTCCCAAGCCCCGATCTATGTATTAAATAAACCCAGTCCCTGGTAGTCTAGTGGTCCCCCCTCCCTCCCAGAGCCCCAATCCCAATCAGCATAAATCAAATCCCACATCCCTGTGAAGTCTATGCCCCCAAAAACCAGAGTGGACAACTGGCACGGCCCTCCTCCCACCAACCATGGCCAGTTGCCGAATGATCTGTACAGGAACATCTACAGTATACAGTACATGCTCATTGGTTAACCAATGAGCATGTACTGGATGCTGTAGGCGTTCCGATACAGTTCAGTCGGTGTCTGGCCGTTGCGGAGTGAGGAGGGCTGTGCCAGTTGGCTCCAGTCGGGTGGGGTGGTGGGTTGTCGCCTACCAGGTTGGGGGTCCAGGGGGCCACTAGATTACCAGGATGTGGGGATTTGATTTATGCTGAATGGGATCAGGGCTCAGAGAGGGGGAGACCACTGGACCACCAGGGACTGTTTTCTTTTTTTATTACTACACAGATCAGGGTTGGGGGGTGGGGACTAGACTACCAGGGATAATTTTTTTTTTTTTACTAATCAATCAATCTTTATTTTATCAGGTGAAACACCACTGAGTGGACTCATTTACAAGGTGGATCTGGAAAGGTACACATAAACAGTACAGCAATATAAGAGGTACAAAATAGTGAGGAACTACAAGTAATTAGTATAAAGGTACAACAAGGCAGGAGTTACACAACTAATACATAGTTTATACAGCAAAATGAACAAAAAATGCAGAGAAAATATTTTCAACACTATATACAGTATATACATGAGACATTCAAGAGGAGAGATCGACATAAGGGCATGTACTAATGATCAATCTATCCAATTAATCTTTATTTTCCCGACGGAACACCTTTGAGACGAGCTCTTTTCCATGATGGACCTCAGCAAGTAAACAAAGCAATAACAATGGTACAAAACAAGGTAGCATAGCATAATACACAACGTAACACATCTCATAAGACACAGTGAAGGGGGAACAGCTATTAAGAGCATGATGTGATGAATACATGTAGACAAGAGTTCGTACAAGGTAGTTGAGGGAGAGGATGCGCAGAAGAGGAAGACAAAAGGAAGTATGCAAGTAAGACATGTACAGGATAAAAGTAGCAGGAGGGGAGAAATATTATTGTACTACTGTACACAGTACATCAGGGGGTGCAATTACAGGACTCTGTGAAGGCACGGGCGAACAAGGTTTTAAAGGTAGATAATTTTACAGGAGAGGCCACCTTAAGGTTTTCTGCAGTCTGTTCCACAAGAAGGGAAGGGAATGGCTTATGGATGATTTACCAAAACGGGTTCTTACTTTGGAGATGGTTAGACAGAAGTACAATAGGCTTCTAATGGCGTAGTTTCCAGGTGAGCATACAGCTTATAAAATGGGTCAAGAAAATCCCTTAAACTGACTGGCAGAAAGGACCTTTCACCTGTGTCCTTATCAGCCGATATCTATGCCAACCGGCACTTTTCCTCCCTGACTGAACTCACCACAGGGAAATATCAATAACCTGCCAGAGCTTCAAACTGCTTTCACAGGCAGTGCCCCGTTCCACAAAACAACGTCCCTTACTTGCGCCACCATCTACACTTCGCATCACCACAGCAAAATGATTTTTATTGCTTTCTACGGCCGTGATTTGCAGCTCTGGTCATAATCACAACATTCCTTGTCGCTGAGACATCTCCCCACACACTAAATGTCCAGCGCATTATTGCCACAAAAAAAGTGAACAAACTTTAGTTTTCAAAAATAAATACTGCATGTAATGTTTTCACAAATCTGAACCGGCAAACATCTGGCTATGCCGCTAAGAAATGCGAACGCGGAAATGTCCGTGTATGGCGGCTGCTGAGAGACATGCTCGCGCCCAGTCAGCTAACCATTTGGCATAAATCAAACCAAAGGAAGGGGTTTTAACAAAACAAATGTTAAAATAAATAAAATCATATACAAAAATACTCTATGCATCTTCACAGTTGGGCAACAAAATGTACAGATAATATGTGCTCCCCATGCACTGGGTCCCATGCCTGTAGCCAAACTATCTGTGGAAAAATAAGAAGCATATTTAAATATAAATAAATAAAAATATGGGTTTGACAGTTTGTCTGGGTGGGTTCTTCAGACAGACATAGTTACTGGGAAGGTACTATAGGCACAATGCGACGGTGACCTGCTGTGCTGCATTCCGACACAGGGACTACTTTTTCTTTTTTGCCCAGATGATATATTTTTTACCGTAACCCCCAGGTGGCGCTATCCCAAGGGCTAGTACCCCTGTCTGCTTGACCACTAACAGGCTGAGGAGCCTAGGTTCTATGGCGGGTGCCTCCATCCAGAGGTCAGGGTTTGTAGTGGTTAGACTAGCTTGATCACAGCCCTCTGGGACACCGTGACCCCCTTTGGTTCCCTCTAGTGCTCACACAGTACACAGGAGTTACAGCCCCAATACCCCATGTATACACACTGTTCACTCATAAAGTACCCTGGTGTCAAATACCCTGGCATATGGCAGGCCGGTGCATAGAAGCTCGTCAGCAGACAGCTCAGCATTTGATACCTCGGTGTCGGTGGGCCTGGAAAAGGACCTGACGGAGGGGCTGAAGGGTCTGGCTGTGGGCCTGAAGGGGGGAGGGAGAAGGTCCAGTAAGATTCAGTTGCGGGCCTGCCAGGGGATCCAGTGCGGGCCTGGATGGAGCAACGGATCCTTGTAGAGTCTGGGGTGGGGAGGAGGCTCAGATGGAGGGACAACAACCAGACTGGCGGAGGTATCCCCATAGGTGTCCGGTGCGGGCCGCTCCAGTGCTGGCTCAATGATAGTTTCAGCAGGCGGCAAATCCTGCTGAGCTGAAGGGGTGTCCTGAGTGTGGGATTCCTCTCTGGATGGCGGCGGCAGTGGGTGCTGGTCCGGAGGACCAGTGTCAGACCTCATGAGGGGGTCTGCATGAGTGCTGGGGCTCTGCGGTTGTCAGCAGAGCCAGCATTCGACTTACCAGCCAAACCACCCGACTTTGGCCCTGAGTGAGGTTTGAAGGGCCTAAGGGTGGAAGAAGCCTCCGAATCCCTGGAGTCCTACACCTCACCAGAACCGTGACCAGCTAGGGCAGGTCAAAGGCTGCTCTGAGACAGGAGGAGCAGGTTTGGCTGAAGCAGAGATCTCTACTGGAAGAGGACTGCTCGACGGCGGTGGCCTCTGAAGACTACAGTCGCCTAGATGGAGACCGGTCTGGTCGATTATGCTTCTTCTTGGAGGACTGGGAGCCAGAACCACCCCCGGGAGATGAAGAAGTGCTCTGCACCTGTTGCACCTCTTTTTCCATGGAAGCCAAATAGAGTTTCAGAAGATGGGCTTCCAGAGCTTACTGACTGCATTTCTTCGTAGTCTGGTTAAACTTCTGGCAAGCCTCACAGCCCTCAGTGTTGTGGTTGGGCCCCAGGCAGAGAAACACAGAATTTGATGGCAGATAAGGACTGCTTAGCCCACCTAGTCCGCCCATTTTCCTACCTAACAGATAAGCTGCAGATTCTAGTTAACCAACAGTTTACTTCCTCCTACCCCCTCCCCCCCACTAGGACTGCCATATGTCTGTCCCATGCATTCTTGAATTCCCCCACTGTTCTTGACTCCACAACCTCCTCAGGGAGGCTGTTCTATGTATCCACAACCCTCTCTGTGAAAAAATACTTCCTCACATTACCTCTGAGCGATCCCCCCTCTATCTTCAAATTATGCCCCCTTGTTCTTCCACATCTCTTTTTCTGAAAGATGCTACCCTCTTGGACTTTGTTGATTCCCTTGAGGTACTTAGAAGTTTCTTCCCTTGAGGTACTTAGAAGTTTCTATCATGTCCCAACTCTCCCTTCTTTTCTCAAGGGTATACATATTAAGCTCCTTTAGTCTTTCTGTGCATGTCTTCTGGTGCAGACCCTGCACCATTTTGGTTGCCCTCCTGTAGACAGCCTCCACTCTGCCTATGTCTTTACGGAGATGGGGTCTCCAGAACTGCACACAGTACTCCAGATGAGGTCTCACCAACTGTCTGTACAGCGGGATAACAACTTCCTGTTTTCTACTATTGATGCCTCTCCCTATGCATTCCAGTATACCCACAGCCTTCCTTACTGCCTTCTCACATTGCTTGCCCACTGTTAGGTCATCAGATATAATTACCACCAGGTCCCTTTCCATTTTTACTGTTGTCAGTATCTCACCCCCCATTGTGTACTCTTCCCCTGGGTTTTTGTTTCCCAGGTGCATTGCCTTGCACTTCTTTGCATTGAATCTGAGCTGCCATACATTTGACCATTCCTCCAACCTTGCCAAGTCCCTTCTCATCCTTTCTACTCCATCTTGTGTATCAACCCTGTTGCAGATCTTCGGGTCATTTGCAAAGAGACATACTTTTCCTTTCAGTACCTCTGCAATGTCACTTATGAAGACATTAAAAAGGTCGGTCCCAGTACTGAACGCTGTGGTACCCTACTAGAAACCCTCCTTTCTTCACTGTGGACTCCATTTACTACTACCCTTTGCGTCCTGTTGTTTAGCCAATTTTTTATCCAGGCTACCACCTTGGGACCCACTCCAAGGCTGGCTAACTTGTGTATTAATCTTTTGTGTGGGACTGTATCAAATGCCTTGCTAAAATCTAGAAAGGCCATGTCCACAGACCCTCCCTGGTCTACTACTTTGGTCACCCAATCAAAGAAATCTATTAGATCCATCTGATACGACCTTCCCATTGTGAATCCATACTGCCTTTGGCCTTGTGCCCCACTGGCCTCTAGGTACTCAACAATTCTTTCCTTCAGAAGTGATTCCATCATTTTCCCTACCACTGAGATCAAACTAACCACTTGCGACAAGGCTTTCTGAACTCAAAGACAGGCTGGATTATACAGTCTGTCCACAGTTTGGAATAGCTGAGCTGGTCAGTTCTGTGCAGTAGCAATATCCCTGGACAGGAATTCTGCCTTCTTACAGGAGAATGATGACTGATAGAATCTATGATGTTCTATCTGTCTAAGCTTGTTGGCATCTAAGCCGGATCGATGCCAAACACGCTCTAGCCTTTACCCTGCCCACTTCATCCCCCATCAAACCATAGGGACCTGGGGCAGAGAGTGGGTGGTTGAACTCAGAAAGGAGCAAGGGTATCCAGAGCTCCCTCCACTGCTCAGTTAAAAGCTTGGAGTAGATTCTCCTGACCCTCGCTTGCATCCGGAATTCCCAGATAGGTCTAATATCGCCAAAAGGCCATCAGGGGTCAAACCCCGCAAAGGGCTGTGGATCCCCAGGAGAGAAAAGTCTTATCATTCTGTGCTCTGACAACCATAGTATCTGCAGCTGCTGTGAACTAAAGTGTGTCCTTCCCTGGGAGGGTGTCAAAGGAATCAGAGCTGGTCTTCCCCACACCACATGCGACAAGATGTCAAGGGGGGTGGGCAGATAGCACAGTGTTCTTGAACACGGGGAACTCAAGATGCAAAAGCCCTTCCCTGGGGTTTATATAGGAGGTCTGCAGAGCCAGGTCAGAACACATGTCCTAGGGAGAGACTGAAAAGACATGGCTTCAACCAGGGTTCAGTTGGGACAAGGAGTTCATGTCCAGGCTGTAAAACAAGTCATCTTACCATTGCCAGAATGATGAGGTCCAGATCAGACTCATCATACTCCACATCTGCCACACAGAAACAGGAAATGCCCCAGCAAGGCAAACCTGGGCAACAGATAGACTGGAGGGCACCTGGGTCCAGACATGAACGTGGCCCTGAAGACTCTGGAGCTGGCACCAAAGTTAACTATACTGCACGTGGCACCAAATATGAGGGACCCAGAGAATGGCCATCCCTGGAAGGAGGTGGAGGAGTGGTACCTGTGCCGGCCCCTGTGGTGGAAGAGTGAGGGGGTAGGCACATGGGATCAGTGTAGACAGCGCCAGCACTGGAGAAGGCATCGACCACAGATCCCGGACCGAAAACCCCAGCCGTGGACCAGTGCACCAAAGCCCAAAGGCCTTGGCACTGGAACCACCAGCAAAAGCAAACGAGCCAACTTTTAACCCAATGCTCTAAAGAGCTACCCAAAGATGAAACTGTCCACCGGAACACCCCCCCCCCAAGGGACAGAGAAGGGCCCCGGTGATGAGAGTCTAGGTCATCGAGAGCAGAAGCCACCTCTTGACTAACAAAGACTCCCTGACACACATACCAGAGGGTGACCCCGAGTGGTACTGTTTCTTTCTCTTCCAAAAGAAAAAAAAGCTCGTGCTCAAGTGGTGCCGGGTTCCCGACCTGGATCTAGAATGGGCCTGCTACTCTGTGTCTACGGGAGGACTGTCCTCCCCCTGTAAACCGGACTGACCGTGGTCAGATGTCTCCATTCTGGAGGGGGCGGCAAACTGGACACAGCCCTGCTGCTGGAGCAGCCTTCTGAAGAAGAATCTCTACCGTCACCAAGACTGTCCAAGGCCGACTTTTGATGAGAAGAGCTGAGAGAAATAATCTTTTTTTTTTATTTTTTTTAAACAATAAACAAGAAAGCATTTAAAATTAACGAACTGGGCTGGCCTGGTGGTGCTGAGGGTTGAGGTGCTGGACGCCACACCTCGCGTTACGCCACTGACCCGGGTTCGGGAACGGACTCAGGTTGGCGGGGGTCAGCTGGGTGAGGGAGGATTGAGCGTCCCAATGGATGCTCTTCTCCCTCTGGAGTGGGATACCAGGGGTGCTGTATGCACCCGATGCCCTAAGAGAGCTGGTGGAAATGTGGGCTTACGAGCGGTTGGCGGCTCTGTTCGTCGGGAGTCAGGGAGGGGAGACGCTGTCGCGTGCTTGGGAGAGATGTACGTTAGCAGGTCGCCTCCCTGGACGTGCATCCTTGCGCCGGCATCTCAGAGAGTTAGGGGTAAGGGACAACAGAAAAATGGAAAAACACCCTCGGTGGTCCTAGATGACTACCGTTCCGAGCCATACAAGCCACCAATTTTGGGGCGGACCCCGCTGTGCAGGTGGGGCAGAAGGAGAAGGCACTCTAGCGGCAGATTCTGAGCAGAGGAGGCTGGAATGGGATGAATGGCCCGAAGGAGTGGGCACCGAGGGCATGTAGGTGGGGATGAACAGAAAAGTTAAAAAAAAAAAAAAATTCACTAACTGAATGACTAAAAGATGTTTCCATATAGATGAGAAGTTTGACTCCTGGTGGGTAAACGATGTCACTGAAGTGCACTCGATGGCGGGAGAAAAGGAACAGTGGCGGCTGGAGGGTCAATGCCGAGATAGCCCATACTGGCATGAGCCAGCCCCATAGTGCCCTGCAGGCACGGTGCTAACTCGGCACCGGCCCTCCTGAAGATTTTTGGCTCCCGCTGGGTCCTAGCGCCTCTGGCGTAGCCCCATTAGTGTGAATGAATGGTGGACTTTTAGTCCACAAAGATCAAACTTATTCCTTTCCCTAGGTCACTAAAAATCTACAGTCAGACATTAGTAAGGTTGAAATAGGAGTTTGCCTTAAACTATCTCATCCCTAATTCAATTAAAACAAAAACCATGCTACCTGGATCAGTCCTATGTGCTAAACAAATCTGCAGCCCAACTATTCATGGCGCCTGTAATGACTTGTTGGAACAAGTGGGTCACCATACATCTTTATCTGGCCTTGTCTATACTGCAAAAAGAGGCAGATCATGTACTGTTTATGACTGGTCCAAAGCTGGCAACACTGCATAGATCAATAAAACAAAATCGACATATAAAAAAGGCAATATTACTACTAGATACATAGTGTATTTAAAATGTACCCATAAATCTGGCCACAACCCACAGCATTTGCAAACTGCGCACTATGCAATTTGCTGCACTTCTGGTGAATTTCACACAAATTCACACAATCTGCACTATGCAGCAAATCTGACAAAGTAAAAATTCGCCACGGTGCGCAGTGCGACAATTCACAGATTAAAATTCAAGCAACAGCATGAATTTCACCATGCTATGCACTACGCAAACTGCACTTTCTTTGGTTTTTACTTTGTCCGCTGCTAATTACTAGACAATCAGATTACTATGATGGTCTCCACCAGACTGACACCAGTACAGCACTGCAAAATTAAATGCTCTGTACAACAAACCATGTGAATCTGAACAGTCGCAGTGGACAGCATTCATTATTGTACACTGTGTTACCAGTTTAAATGGCAAAACCCCACTTTGTGTAAATTATAGCTGGCTTGTGCATCCCATGGACTAGCAGTACAGCCCAGAGGTTTTTAGGTTAGTCCAGGAGACGTGGGTTTCACTCCCACAACCTCCACTTGCATACTGTGTGACAGTGAGCAAGTCACTCAGCCACCACAGTACTCCCAGGTCGCCCCTGACAACAGTGACTCGTCCCTAGTGGGCCTTGTGCAGGTACCAAATAATTAAAAAATAAATGATAGAAAAAAAAAGTTAAGAAACAAACTCGATTACAGACCGTGAAATCATTGTTTTGAAAGGTGTCTAATGTATTGCAGATGGGATTCCAAATTATCAGTGGCTGGGCATCTGGAGCCATCTCAGACACACAAACAGTTTAGATTTTGTTTCCAGGAAAATAAGTAAACTTTTTCATTAGTCTCATTCTCGAGGGAGATCAGGCAAGACAGCAATTACGCTTAGATCACTATAAAATATGTACTGGACACAGAATGAGACAAAAACATCCCTATGTCCCATGGTTTTAAAAACTGGACAGCAAACTAGGAAAGATTTCCTGGAACCTGCTCTAGTGTCTTCCAATTAACATTCACTTTTATGGCAGGATTAAGCTAGCAATAATATCCAATGGGTATTAAAGATCTTTACAAAAAGCATATGCAACAAATAGTCATACACACCGACATCCATAAATACACACATACTCATTTTTAAAGACAGAAATAAGCACAATTAATGCATGTTTTTTTTTTTTGGGGGTTGTGACATGGTGCCGAACAAGGCATTCATTCCCCAGTAGAAGCCTCCTTTGGAGTGGCTTAAAATGCTTGTAACACGGCAAGCACAACTAAAACATTAGGTTTGAAGCTATTTATTCACAGATATAAAAGACCAGACATTTTCACTCATTTACAAAGGCTGTGCTATGAAAGGTGAAAACACTGGCAACATTTATTAATATTGTGGCAGTACAATTGTAAGCTGCACATATAAACAGTTTAATTTGAACTACTGTAGTTTTCTACATATACAACAATTTTTGAAACTTCTGAAATATTACTGGTGCGATCTGCTGGCACGCTCGAGAACGCTGTTGTTTTGTGCTATTTTGCATTGTGGGATTGAAAAGTACAGTTACGCAAGAATTTACCGTAACAGTAGATCTTCGAGAGAGGCTGTTGCAGTAGGTATTCACATACAGGACTGACCCACCAGGCGTCAGGACCCACGGAAAAATTTCTAGCTAGCAGTCTCTGGCGGGGGACCGCCCCCACGTCAGGTGACCGACGTCAGTATATGGGCGGTCCCCCACGCCTGCCTTTCCAGTTCTTTTCCAGCAAGGACCAAAGAGGCAGACGAGAGAAGAGGATATTCCCCATGGAAATGGAGCCAAAGAAACTTAGGGGGATGGAGGCTGGGAAGGCAATACTTGCTGCAAGAGCCTCTCTCAAAGATCTACTGTTACGGTAAGTTCTTACATAACTGTACTATCTTACTTCGAGAGGGCTCTTGCAGTAGGTATTCACATATAGGATGGAGTCCCAAGCAGTCTGGAACAAGGAAAAGCACTCGGGAGGAGGAAAACTATCCATAGCATGGAACCTCTGGCTGAACGAGTCTTATGAAAGAAGACCTTGAAACACAGCCAGCCCGAAGCTTGCTCTACGGTGAGAGGCAATGTCCAAACTGTAGTGTTTCGCAAAGGTATGGACAGAAGTCCAAGTTGCGGCTGCGCAGATGTCTGCCACTGACACATTCTTTAAACAAGCCACAGAGGCAGCTACTCCTCTGGTGGAGTGACCTCTGACTTGACCTGGCAGGGTCTTGTACTTGTCGTAACAGAAAGTGATGCAATGAGCCAACCATTTTGATAGATGTTGCCTAGAAACAGCATTGCCTTCTCTTTTGTGTGCAAAAGAGACAAAAAGCTGGTCAGTTTTCCTGAGATCCTTCTTCCTAGTGGTGTAGTATCTCAGTATTCTGTGAACATCCAAAGTATGCAAGAGGTACTCCCCTTGACTGAAGTGCTGCATAAAGAAAGCGGGCAGCTCAATGTATTGATTCAGTGTAGATTCAGCCACCACCTTAGGGAGAAATTTAGGGTTGGTGCCTAGAGCCACACGTTCCTTGTGGAAAATCAAGTAAGGGATTTTCTCATCAAGGCCTGAGCTTGGAAATGCGTTGAGCATAAGTAATGGCCATTAGGAAGAGAGTTTTCCAAGAAAGGAACTTTAAATCTGTTGTAGTTGCCGCACAGAGGGAGGCAGGGTAAGCTTCTCCAGAATGAAGTTCAGGTCCGGGGAGAGCAGGAATACGTATGGGGGGTCTTAAATGGAGAACCCCTCTGAGGAAGGTCTTGGAGCCTTCCAATTGAGCAAAAGTCCGCCCCCCCGAAGGGATTATGATAGGCTGAAACAGTGGCCATGTGTACCTCTAATGAGGAATGGCTAAGACCCAGATCAAAGAGGTGGCGCATGTAGTCCAGGACTCTATTGGCTGGGCAAAAGAAATGTTCAAAGTCCTTTGATGTGGCCCAAATAGAAAACCGTTTCCACTTTATGGCGTAGGTGGACCTGGTGGAAGGCTTTCAGGCCTCTACCAAGATGTCCGCTACGAGTGGAGAAACTCCAAAGCAGGCTTTAGTTATGTCTGCAGGAGCCATGCATGTAAATGAAGGGATTTGAGACCTGGATGAACAAGGGTCCCCTGATCCTGGGTCAAGAAGTGTTGAGACAGAGGAAGAGGAAAAGGAGGTTCCTCTGAAAACTGTTGCAGAAGAGAGAACCAAACTTGCCTGGGCCAGAACGGAGTGATGACAATCATTCGTGCCCCCTCCGATCTGAGTTTGTTAAGGACCCTCAGGATTAAAGGAATTGGAGGGAAGGCATAAACTAATCTGTCCCTCCAAGTGAGAGACAGAGCGTTCCGCCAAAAAATACCTCGCCCTGAAGTGAGCAAGCAGAAGGCGGGAAGCTTTGCGTTTTGGGGAGACGTGAAGAGGTCTATCTGAGGCGTCCCCCATTGCTAAAAAATGTTGCTTACGACTTCTTGGTCCAGTTCCCATTCATGGACTCTTGCAAAGGACCGACTGAGTTGGTCTGCCAGTGTATTTTCTACTCCCAGAACAAAGATTGTCATTAGGTGAAGGAGATGCTGGGTTGCCCAAAACCAGACCCTCATTGCTTCCCGGCACAGAGGGTAGGAACGTGTTCCTTCCTGCTTGTTGAGATACCAGACTACGCACATGTTGTCTGTTTGAATAAGGAGATGACCGGGAAGGATAAGGGGGTGAAGAGCCTGAAGGGCGTAAAGAACTGCCCTCAGTTTGAGCACATTTATGTGCAGATTTTCTTTGGACTTGGACCAGCTGCCCTGAGTCCTGTGAGACCCAAGATGGGCTCCCCAGCCTTCTCCTGATGTGTCTGTCGTCAACGTCTGGGAGGGGGGTTCAATATTGAAGTGAACTCCCTGGCATAGGTTCTCCTGTACCATCCACCACTGCAAGTCCCTGATCACGGGGTCGGAGACTAGCACCTCTTAGTCTAGATCGTCCAAGGTTTGGTCCCATTGAGACCGAAGCATCCACTGAGAGATCCTCTTATGGAGCCAAGCAAGTGGAACTATCAGAATGGCAGCCACCATTAGCCCGAGAAGGCGAAGGATTGACCTGGCGCTAACCCTCCTGCGACCACACAGAAAATGAGCCAGCGTCTGGAGGGTGTCCACCCTGTCCAGAAGCAAAAAGGCTTTGCCGATGGTCTTGTCCAAAATTGCCCCTATAAACTGGAGGTGTTGGGAAGGGACCAAATGGAACTTGGCCTGGTTGATGGTGATACCCAGGCTGGTGAAAACCTGCAGGGTAAGGGAAAGGGAGTGCAGGAGTTCCTCCCTGGATGGGGCCGCCAGAAGCCAACTGTCCAGGTACAGGAATACCTGTACTCCCTGGGTTCGCAGGTGGGCCACTACCACAGACAGGCATTTTGTAAAAACTTGGGGAGCCAAGGAAAGACCAAACGGGAGGGCCTTGAACTGGTACTGGTCCCCCTAAAAGCAAAAATGGAGGAATCTGTGGTGGGAAGAGCAGATCGGGATATGCAGGTAGGCATCCTGCATATCCAAAGCGCACAGACACTGCCCCTGCTGAAGGAGAGGCAGAAGGCTCTGCAAAGAGAGCATTCTGAATCATCAGTACTCCATGAACATGTTCAGGGAGCTGAGGCCTAGAATAGGCCCATCTCCCGTCTTCTTTGAGACCAGGAAGAAATGCGACTAGTAGCCTGTCCTCCAAAGGTGGTCGGGGGCTGGCTATATCGCAGTCTTCTACAGAAGGGAAGTTATTTGGTCTAGTACCAGAGGAAGATGTTGCAGGGAGTAAGACGACCGTGGAGGTGGTCTTCAGAGTGGTTTCTGGAGAAACTTGATTGAGAGTCTTGCTGAAGTCAACTGGAGCACCCAAAAATCTGATGTTATCCTCTCCCAGCCCGGTAGATGGAAAGAAAATCTCCTCCCTACCGGTTCCCCTGGGGTCTTGAGAGGCGGGGAGTCAAGAGGTGTGGGGCAGCGCAGCAGCCGAGGCTCCAGTGGCCTTTTTGCTAGGGGGAGGCTTGGTGGCTGGAGGAGCCTGACGCTTTTTGGGCAGCTTGCCCTGTGGTTTTGGTTTTGGACAGTTGCGTCTACAAAAGGGATACCGCTACCCTTGAGGGGGCCTGTACATGGAATCAACAGACTTGAGTGCAGTGCCCTTCTCTTGAAGGTCGGTGATGATGTCCTTGACATCACCCCCGAATAGCACTGAACCCCTGAAGGGAGCATCCTGGATTGCGGATTGCACTTCAGGGACCAAATCTGATACACGGAATTAAGCATGACACCGTAAGCCTATGGTGAAAGCTGAGCTCCTTCCGGCAGAGTCCACTGCATTGTAAGTGGCATGGAGCATGTGCCTACTGGCCGAACGAGCAGATGGACAAGGTCTACCACTTCCTTTCTAATCTGAGACTCAGGAAGGGAGTTCAATTTTGATTCCACCTGACTGAGGATGGTCTTCTGGAAGTCCCCCATATGTGCCACACAGTTCAGGGCCCTAATACCCAGGGTAGATGAGGAATAAACCTTCTTCCCGTATTGGTCCAGAAGCCGTGACTCCTTGTCGGGTGGTGACGAGCTGAGGTGTTTCGGATTAGCGGAATGGCCGTGAGCGGCGTTAATGACGACCGAATCCGCCTTAGGGTGTAGATTCAAAAAATCTATACCCTTGTGAGCCTAATATAGCCAATCTGCCTTCCTCGGAAGGGGGGCTAACGAGGAAGGTTGTTTTCAAATAGTGGAAACAAGGTCCGCGTGAGGCTCGATCCAGGGTGGAATCAGTGTGGGAGCAGTCTCGGGAAGATCCAAGTGGGCAGCAAGCTTTTTACGCTGTGGATCTGGCTCCAGTGATTGCCACTGATGAACTCCCTGGATTTTCCTCAGTAACTCCAGAAAGGATGGCTCCTCCAGAGAAGATTTTGGAGGGGTCCTTGGCCTGCTGCGATCTGGAGTACGGGGCTTGTCATCAGGATCAAAGCATCAGTCTGAATCCGAATCAGACGTGTCCAACATAGAAGAGGAAGACTCCTCTCGGCGCGGGGGAGGAACGGCCCCTCTAGGAAGTTCCCTGGGGCGCATGTCCTCCCCACCCCGGGCGCCAGAGGGCTCTCATCTGGTATCGGGTAAAGGGGAAGGAGTCTCCTGTCTCTGACGCAGGGGATCCTGCAAAGGGTCTGGTGTTGGCAGACGAGATTCTTCCTCTCTGGTGAGTTGAGCCTTGGTCTCAGCCCACCATGAGGCCAGAGTCTCCTTCAAGCCTGTGGGCAGCGGAGGAGGAAGAAGAGGGGGATATGGATACTGAGGATACCAGTAATATGAGTATCCATAACCTGATTAGTGTCGGTGCCTATAAAATCTGGACAGCCCTCTTGCTCCTCAGTCCCTTCCCCCCCAAAAAATAAGCTTGGAAGGCCACTTACCATTGGGAACCAGGACATCACACCAGTACCAGGCACCCAAAGAGAGGCATGGGACTTGAAACAGAAGATATTTATGGACACCTGCCATAAAGGCAGTGGAACATCCTGCCAGCTCAAACCCCACACAGGGGGAATAAGGATGTCTGCGCTGTGGCCCACTGGAGGATATTCTCTCAAAGACTACTGTTACAGTGAGTAACTGTTCCATCTTCATCTAGCATACCTCCTCCACTGGGCCACACCTTTGTAACAATTTCCAAAAAGCAGTATTTGCAATTTTTGACCAAGAAAACCACTACAAGTTGTGACAGCTTTTTTCTAGGTGCATCTTGGGATGTTGCATGAACTTGTTTTATTGATGGGGGAATTTTGGCCATGACACTGGGGAACTTACTCTACTCTTCAACAGGGGGTGCGGACAGCTTCTTGTTTGGGAATGGTGGAATCCAGAGTGGAGGATGCCGATACGGAAGCCTGGGTGGAAAACATTGCTTTTCTCCTTACCCTATAGTAATCTCTGCCATCTTGACCACTTGCTGGATCTTAGTCTTGGCTGCAGAATTGGGCAAGGCTTCAAAGTCCACTTTCAACTGACTCAGAATGGACTTCTGGTAGCAGACCATGTGGGCAACATAGTTCCGGGCCCACATGGCTAATGTAGGGGCCGAATAAACTTTTCAAGTCTGCCTCGACTCTTTGTACAGACGGGAGATACTTGTATGTGTTGGCTTAGTGGAATGGTCGTGAGCCACACTGATAACCACCGAGTCTGCTTTGGGGGGGTTAACCAAGTGGTCTTTCCCCTCAGGGGCATAGTATAATCAGTCCGACTTCTTGGAGGTGGCGGTGACAGATGACGGTTGCTGCCAAATAGTAATGGCCAGGTCATCTTAAGGCCCCATCCAGAGAGAATGAGAAGGGGGTCAACTCGGGGAGGTCCAAGTGCTCAGTCAGCCTCCAGCATTGGGGTCCTGCTCCTCCATCTTTCAGCCATTGGCCTCCTGAATTTTCCAGAAGATATCCATGAAGGAGGGATCCTCCGTAGGAGACTTGGGAGTCTCCTTAGGCATGGGTTCCTCTGGCATTGGGGATTCTGAGTGTGAGGAAGAAGAGGCAGAGTCTGGTGAAGGGCTCTGGTCTGGAGACATGGACCTTCAATGGGGAGCCTCTGTCAGAGGTTCAGTCCACCCAAGACCCTAGTCCTCTACTGCAGCGGCACTCAGTGAGCACCCAGAAGTAGATGGGCGTGTTTCCATCAGGGACAAGGAACGTGGCATGGAGTTCGGTCAAAACGGCGTAGCTGCCTGGTGCCAGTCCAACTGCAAGACAAGCTGGTGTTTAGCTCTGTTCCACCAGGAGTCAAAGAGCACCTCGTAATCTACATGCAGCTGGGGAGGGGGCAGTGGAGGAGGCTGGTAAACCGGCGTCGGGTACCCCGACGGTGGATAATCTGCTGGTGAGGTGCCCCAGTGCTGGGTACCCTGGCGTCAACTACCCTGGCATATGGTAGGCGGGTGCATAGAAGCTCATCAGCAGACAGCCCAGTGTTTGATACCTCGTGTCGGGGCCGGGAAAAGGACCCAACGGAGGGGCTGGAAGGGTCTGGCTGGGGCCTGAAGGGGGGGAAGGCAGAAGGTCCAGTCTGATCCAGTTGCGGGCCTGCCGGGGGATCCAGCACTGGCCCGGATGGAGCAACGGGTCCTTGCAGAGTCTGGGGTGGGGAGAAGGCTCAGATGGAGGGACAACAACCAGACCGGTGGGGGTATCCCCACAGGTGTCCGGCGTGGGCCGCTCCAGCGCTGGCTCAATGATAGTGTCAGCAGGCAGCAAATCCTGCTGAGATGAAGGGGTGTCCTGAGTGTGGGATTCCTCTCTGGATGGCTGCGGCAGATGTGGCAGTGCGCACTGGTCCGGAGGACCAGTGTCAGACCTCATGAGGGGGTCTGATGCGAGTGCTAGGGTTGTGCGGTTGTCAGCAGAGCCAGCATTCAACTTACCAGCCAAACCACCCGACTTAGTCCCAGAGTGAGGTTTGAAGGGCCTAAGGGTGGAAGAAACCTCCGAATCCCTGGAGTCCCATACCCCACCAGAACCGTGACCAGCTCGGGCAGGTCAAAGGCTGCTCTGAGACAGGAGCAGGTTTGGCCGAAGCAGACATCTCAACTGGAAGAGGGCTGCTCAACGGCCGTGGCCTCTGAACACGACAGTCGCCTAGATGGAGACTGGTCCGGTCGATTATGCTTTTTCTTGGAGGATTGGGAGCCAGAAGAACCCCCGGGAGATGAAGAAGTGCTCTGCACCTGTTGCATCTCTTTTTTCAAGGATGCCAATTTAAGTTTCAGAAGATGGGCTTCCAGAGCTTACTGACTGCACTTCTGCGTGGTCTGGTTAAACTTCTGGCAAGCCTCACAGCCTCAGTGTCGTGGTTGGGCCCTAGGAAGAGAAACACAGAATCTGACGGCAGATAAGGACTGCTTGGCTCACCTAGTCTGCCCATTTTCCTACCTAACAGATAAGCAGCAGATCCTAGTTAACCAACAGTTTACATCCTCCAACCCCCCCACTAGGACAGCCTTATGTCTGTCCCATGCATTCTTGAATTCCCCCACTGTTCTTGACTCCACGACCTCCTCAGGGAGGCTGTTCCATGCATCCAAAACCCTCTCTGTGAAAAAATACTTCCTCACATTACCTCTGAGCCGTCCACCCTCTATCTTCAAATTGTGCACCCTTGTTCTTGCACATCTCTTTTTCTGAAAGATGCTGCCCTCTTGGACTTTGTTGATTCACTTGAGGTACTTAAAAGTTTCTATCATGTCCCCTCTCTCCCTTATTTCCTCAAGGGTATACATATTAAGCTCCTTTAGTCTTTCTTTGTATGTCTTCTGGTGCAGACCCTGTACCATTTTGGTTGCCCTCCTTGGACAGCCTCCACTCTGTCTATGTCTTTGAGGAGATAGGGGCTCCAGAACTGCACACAGTACTCCAGATGGGGTCTCACCAACTGTCTGTACAAAGGGATAACAACTTCCTGTTTTCTACTATTGATGCCTCTCCCAGTGCATCCCAGTATCCCCCCAGCCTTCCTTACTGCTTTCTCACATTGCTTGCCCACTTTTAGGTCATCTGATATAATTACCCCCCAGGTCCCTTTCCATTTTTACTGTTGTCAGTATCTCACCCCCCATTGTGTACTCTTCCCCTGGGTTTTTGTTTCCCAGGTGCATTACCTTGCACTTCTTTGCACTGAATCTGAGCTGCCATACATTTGACCATTCCTCCAACCTTGCCAAGTCCCTTCTCATCCTTTCCACTCCATCTTGTATATCAACCCTGTTGCAGATCTTTGGGTCATTTGCAAAGAGACATACTTTTCCTTCCAGTTCCTCTGCAATGTCACTTATAAAGACATTAAAAAGGATCGGTCCCAGTACTGAACCTTGCGGTACCCCACTAGTAACCCTCCTTTCTTCACTGTGGACTCCATTTACTACTACCCTCGTGCCCTGTTGTCTAGCAAATAATTTTTATCCAGGCTACCACCTTGGGACCCACTCCAAGGTTGGCTAACTTTGTATTAATCTTTTGTGGGACTGTATCAAATGCCTTGCTAAAATCTAGGTAGACGATGTCCACAGCCCTCCGTGTCTACTACTTTGGTCACCCAGTCAAAGAAATCTATTAGATTCGTCTGACACGACCTTCCCATCGTGAATCCATGCTGCCTTTGGTCCTGTGCCCCGCTGGCCTCTAGGTACTCAACAATTGTTTCCTTCCGAAGTGATTCCATCATTTTCCCTACCACTGAGGTCAAACTAACTGGCCTGTAGTTTCCTGCCTCTGTCCTGTTCCCATTTTTGTGAAGAGGAATCACATCTGCCCTCCTCAAGTCCTCAGGTACCACCCCATTCTCCCATGATTTGTTAAACAGAGTAGTCAGCGGTGTCACTAGTTCAACCCTTAGTTCTTTTAAAATTCTTGGGTGAATCCCATCAGGCCCCATTGCTTTGTCCACCTTCAATTTTATTAGTTCTTTCAGAAACCTTTCTTCTGTAAATGGACTGGTATCGACCCAGTCTTCAGAGTGTTTCTCTTGTTTGGTTTAGGTACCTCCCCCTCCTCTTCCTTTGTGAATACCGAGCAGAAATATTTGCTCAGTATCCCTGCTTTTTCATGGTCACCCTCTACCCACATTCCCTCCCCTTAATTAAGCCTCAGTGTCCCTCCTTTGGTCTTTCTTCGCTCCCTAATGTTCCTAAAAAAGGTCTTACCCCCCTTCTTAACAGAGTTGGCTATCCTTTCCTCGGTTTGGGCCTTTGCTATTCTGACTGCCTTCCCTGCCTCTTTCTGCTTTAACTGATAATTTTCTCTGTCCTGCTCCTTCTGTGTTTCCTTATATTTCCTGAATGCTATCCTTTTCTCCTTAATCTTCCCTGCCACCTCTTTTGAGAACTATAGCATTTTTTTTCCTTCATTGTGTTTTGTCGATTTGCTTTACACAAAGACTTGTTGCCTCTGTGATGGCTGTTTTGATTACTCCCCATTGTTCCTCCACCCTTCCCCTTCTTGCCTGTTTGCTAGTGCTTTTCTGAAGCACTCTCTCATTTTTCCAAAGTCAGCCCTCCTAAAGTCCAATACTCTTGCTTTTGTATGGCTTGACTGTATGGCTGTGTTTATTGTGAACTACACTGTTTGGTGGTTGCTTGTTCCCAGATGGCTACCCACTTCTAAATCTGAGATTCTTTCTCCGTCCCCATTTGAGAGTACCAGGTCTAAGACTGCTCCCTCCCGAGTGGGTTCCAATACTAGCTGTCTGAGGCATGCCCCTTGTAGGGCATCAAGAATGACCCTGCTCTTGGAAGTGCCTGCATCAAAGGTGCTCCAGTTAACATCTGGCATATTCAGGTTCCCCATCAACATTATCACCCCTTTTTCTGCCATTCTAAGGAAGCCTTCTATCATTTCCTTGTCCATTCCTTCCCCCTGAGATGGGGGTCTGTATACAACCCCCATGCGGACTGTGGTACCATTTCCTGTCTCCAGTCTCCAGGGTGACCCACAGTGCCTCATCTGCTCCCTGTTTACTCTTTAGTTCTGTTGCTTGGATCCCTTCCTTTACATAGAGAGCGTTTCAGCTCCTCCTCTTTTACCCTCCCTGTAGATTGTGTATCCTGGTATGTTGACATCCCAGTCATGGTTCTCTGTGTACCATGTTTCTGTGACTGCCACAATATCCAGGCAACCAGTTCAGGGAGCTTGTTACACAGACTACGGGCATTGGTACTCATCACCCTCCACTTTTTGATGGCCTTACCTCTTTTAGCCCCATTCTTGTCCTTACTGCCTTTGCCTTTTTTTAAATTTACCTCTGTCCTGCCCTAATGACTTCTACCTTGGTGTTTACCTCCACTAATCATCGTATTTTGTGGGGAGGCTGATTTCTGTTCTTTTCAGTGCCTCCTTGGCTAGTTTAAATGCTCGCCAATGAAGCATTTAAACCTCTCACCTAGGATCCTGGTATTCCCCCCGGACAGATGCAGACCACTGCACCAGTATAGGTCTGCGTCCCTCCAGGTGGCTCCCTAGTCCCCACTGAAGCCAAAACCCTGAGCTCCACACCAGTTTTTCAACCATTCATTGAATTCCCTGGTGAGGAGTACCCTAGCATCACCCTTGCCATAGACAGGCAGCAACCCTGAGAAGGTTACCGTATGCACTACTTGTCTAAGGCCCCTCCCCAACTCTACAAGCTCCTCTTGCACTGCTCTGATCCCATTCCTAGCCAGGTCATTTGTCCCTAGGTGGGCAATGACATCCAGCTCTCTCCCTCATGCAGCTGCTCCCACGATCCTGAGGATTCGCTTCCTGTCCCTCTAAGCTGCGGCACCAGGCAGGCACCTTACGTCCCTCTCCCCTTCCTCCCCCATTTCTACCCCCCAATGATCGAGTCCCCCACAGAAGACATTTCCTTCCCCTGTGGTGTCCCATGCCACCCTCCTGTGGGTCTCCTTTGTGAAGGTTTCCAGCATCCTCCTTGGTCTCCACTGCAGGTGCCTCCATAGAGGAACCACAATCCACCAG
Source organism: Neoceratodus forsteri (assembly GCA_016271365.2). Taxonomy (NCBI): domain Eukaryota; kingdom Metazoa; phylum Chordata; order Ceratodontiformes; family Ceratodontidae; genus Neoceratodus; species Neoceratodus forsteri. The sequence goes on along the minus strand of CM057450.1, from coordinate 647,116,329 downwards.
AAGAGCGAACGAATTGTGGAAGGGTACACCTGGAGGGATGCAACTCTGTTCCACCACCCTCTCCCTCCCTGAGCCCATCCTAGTCCAGCCTCTCCTCTTTCTTGGCAACCTCTAAGGTAGTGGCATTGGCCCTGGTGGTCCCTGGGTGAGGAGGAGGTTTCACAAATCCTAGCCAGGTCAGCCTGGAGACAGGCAACCTCCTCCTTCAGACCAGAGAGGTGCCTGCAAATAGGGCAGCATCGCAGCCTCCAGAATGTCTCCCGGAACACTGCCGCCCCACAGCTACTGCACTATACCACTCCTATCATGTCTTATTTTGTGTCCCTCTCCTGTTTCTCTGTATGCTTACTCTCTCCTCTCCTTACAACTCTCACCCTTCCTGTTCTGGGACAGCTGCTTCCTATATTCTTCAGTAGTCTCCTTCTTCCTTGCTCAGTGTCAGACCACCAGCAGCTAGGGGGGAGAGTGAGCTATTTTTTTCCTTTAGGGTTGACGAAACCAATGTTTCTCTATGATCCTTCCCTTCCTACTGCCAAACAGGAAGTTCCTGTTGACAGTCAAATCCAGTGGCTATAAAAGTAGAACTGGCTTAGGGTGGAGGGGTGGGATGGAGAATTAGTAAGAAAAAAGGCTAGCAACAGGAAGTTATAATTTGAGTCACCTGCTTTTATAGTGTTTAAGCCACACACCCAATTAAGCTCTCTCTCTCTCTCCTCCTACTGGTTTAGCAAAGTAAGTTGATACGGTACCCTTCCCAGCACAGAACACACACTGACTTTCTTTCTTTTCTTTTCTTTTGTTTTTAACCCTAAATAAGACCCCTTCTACTTCTAATAAAGTATCTGTCTGCTTAATCTCAACAGACACTGACTCCTGCTGAGATATAAGTGATAACTGAGACATGTAGTGTACTGGCTCATGGTACGCTGAGATCGCGCAGAGGTGAACCTTCACAGTCTAGTATTGCAGTCCTGTATTTGACAGGTCCAGAAGACACTCCAGGACTTTGTTAGGTGAGCAGGAGAACGGGTCCAGGGAGGACTTTGCACACCAGATGGAGAACCATTTCCACTTTGCCATTTAAGTTTTCCTAGTAGCTGGCTTGCGTGCCGCTAGAAGAAAATCCGAGACCCTACGTGAAACATCAAACCTACTCACTTCTATCTCCTCAGCAGCCATGTTAGGAGGTGAAGGGATCTCAGGTTGGGATGGACCACCAAGCCCTGGGTCAGCAGGCCTGTTTGAAGTGGAAGCTGTCTCAGTGAAGTTTCCAATAATCTGTTGATTAATGGAAACCAAATCTGACAAGGCAAAAATGAGGCAATGAGGATCATTCTGCCCCCTTGTGCCTCCAGCCTGAACAATACCCTCTGAACTAAGGAAAGAAGAGGAAATGCGTACAGAAAATATCTTGCCCACTGCAGTCTGAATGTATCCTGACAGAAAGCGTCAGGTTCTGGATTTCTACAGCAGAATACAGGCAGTTTTGTTTTGAATAGGGATGAAAAAAAGTCCAGGTCCAGTGTTCCCCACTCTTTGAAAAGCGATCACAAAACGTTTGATTGAGAGACCACTCATGAGGATCCATTTCTGTTCTGCTGAGATGATCCGCTAGATCATTCTGCACTCCTGGAAGGTAAACTGCTTGGTTCAGGGCTTTGTGCTCCAGGCACCACTCCCACACACTCATCGCTTCCCTGCACAGGAGGTAAGAGTGGGCTCCACCCTGTTTGTTGATATAGTACATCACTGCTTTGTTATCTGTTTAAAGGAGAATGATCTTGTGACGGTGAATGTCCTTCAGATCTCAGACTGTGTACAGGACAATCATCTTTTCTAGGATATGTATGTAGAGTTGAGACTCGTCCTGATTCCACTGACCTTGGGTGTGGAGATCTTGACAGTGAGCTTCCCATTCGAGTAGGGATGCATCCGTGGTGATGGAGATTTGAGATTCCAGTGAGGTAAAGGGAAACCTTTTCAGAAGGTTGCCCTCTTGAGTCCACCAGGTGAGTGACCATTTTAGAGATTCCATCACCTTGATGTGAATGCACTGGGGATGTGTGGTCCGAGACCACTGAGTATGGAGCATCCACTGAGTAGTCCTCATGTGAAGACGAGCAAGAGGTAGAGTGAACAATGAGGATGCCATGAAACCCAGCATTTGCTGCATCGAGAGGGCGTGAACTGAGTCGTTCTCTCTGATGAAGTGTGCCATCTGAAGGATGTCGTTCCTCTTGTCTTCTGGAAGAAAGGCTTTTACATTGGAAGTATCCAGAAGGGCGTCTATGAACAGGATCTGTTGGGAGGGTTGCAGTTGCTATTTTCCTAAATTCAACAGAACTCCCATCAATGTGAGGAACTTGGAAGCCATAGCCACGGTTTCCCCGAGTCTCTTGTTTGAAGTGGCCTGGTACTAGTCAGTCGTCCAGATATGGGAACACTTGAATTCAGAGTTTCCAGAGATGCGCTGTGACAACTGCTAATCACGTTGTAAAGACTCGAGGTGCCGAGGATGGTCCAAAGGGTAAGACCCTGAATTGGTAGTGCTGACCCAATGCCACAAATCGGAGATACTTGTGGTGGTTTGGGTATATGGGAACATGTTGGTAGGCAACCTGCCTGTCCAGGGAGGCCAGCCAATTGTTTTGATGAATCAGCGGTAGAAGAATGCTGAGTGATATCATCTTGAATTTCTCCTTGTAAAGGAATCTGTTTAACTTCCTTAGATCAAAAAAAGGGCGCATGCCACCTGTTTTCTTTGGAACTAGAAAGTAATGGGAGCAGAAACCCGGGTTCCGTTGAGCCAGTGGAACTACTTCCACTGCCCTGTTATTCAGAAGGCCTTGAATCTTGGAAGCAAGAAGGTCTGACAGAGACGGACAGCTTGGGCTGTCATCTGGGTGGATGATCTAGAGGGGGTTTCCAAAAGAGTTAGACAGTAACCCTCACAGATTATTCTGAGCACTCATTTGTCTGATGTGACTGACTTCCACTGGTTGTAAAACTGAGTCAGATGCCCCCCTACTGCCGAGGAAGAGTCCCCCTCAGACAGCTGAGGTGGGACTTGGGCCGGAATCTCAAAGGGTGGCACTAGGTGCTTTCGGGCCCTGTGTCTTCTGCTGCATTTTCTTTTGTTGCTGGGGGGCTTGATTTTTGTTGATGTTCCCTATGCCTTTGCCATGAAAGGACTGACTGTTATGAAACTGCTGCCGGTTCCCACCCTGTTGAGGGGCAGCAGATGGTGGCCTGACTATTTTGATAGCCATTCAAGTTTTCTGTGTGGCCTCCAGTGACTGCTCGACCTGAGGGCCAAACAGATAAGTTCCATCAAATGGTAAACTCATAACTCACTGTGGGCATCTTTTGTAAATCCTGATGTTTGTAACCACGAGTGGTGTCGGGTGCATATACCAGCTGCTGCTACTATGGAAAAAGTGTCAAAGGTGTCCACTGCAGCCTTAAGTTGCTGACTGCTGGACTCAGTGCCTCTAGTAATGATCTGGAGAAGCTCTGTGCTAATGTCCAACTCCGGAAGAGCTTCCACACTGGCTCTGATCGAATGCCAGAGGGTAAACTCATACTGAGAGAAATAACCCTGGTAGCTAACAATACGCATACCCAGGGTAGAGGCAGTGAAAAGTCACTTCCCCAAGGTGTCAATCTTATGAGATTCCTTGTTTACTGGACGTATCATAAATTCCCGAGGAAGGACGGCTTTGTCATTCTCTGCCAAGACAATTATGGCACCAGCAAAGGCTTGAGAGGCCAAGATAAGTCAATCCTTGGGGGGGGGGTACTTCCTGTCTATGGATTTAGCCACAGAAGGAATAAGCGCCAGATTATCCCACACCATTTATGACAGTGTCAAAAGAGGGCTGCATCAGAGGAGTCAATTCCACAAGAATATCCGGAACGTGCAGATACTGCAGACGCAGCAATTTCCCCAGATCAATCTCTCAAGTTTGGAGAGAGAGAGAGAGAGAGAGAGAGAGTGGAATTCATGTTCTTTAGCAGAGACTTAAAGGAAAGGTCCTTGACCTGGGGCTCTGCTGAAGGAGAGGGTTTATTTGCCACTCCGAGAGAAGAATCGCCATTAAAAAGTCTTCTCCTAATTGAAGATCAGGCTCAATATTGTCTCCTACTAACCCCTGAGGGACAGTATATATAGGAAAGGGAGAAAAAAAGAGGAGGAGGCATTCCGTAAATTGTAGTCGAAAACATGGGTGACCTAGGCTGCGTCAAATGCGCAGATGGCACTAGCACAGGGTGTGGCACCAAAAGAGAAGATGGCGCCAACCCAGGTAGCAGCACTGGGCATGGCGCCGCCAAGACTGGAGTCGAAAGTGGCACCACCCTCGGTGCTGCACAAACACCAGAGAACCCCAACCTAACTCTGGGAGCCAAGGAGGAAGATCTGACAAAATTAGTAGGAGAAAATGGTACCTGTGCTGGCCCCTGCGCCACAGTCATATGAGGGGGGGAAAGCACCAAAGCGCAGCGTTGATGGCAATGGAAAAGGTGCTGCACGACTAGTAAGCCCCAACTGCCCTGCTCACAGGCTCGAAACCTTTGGGCCGAAGGCCCCAGAGACAGTCCCACAGGCTTGGACAGGCGGGACAACTGCCGAATCCACTGCTCGATAAGAGTGGCCCAATGATGAAACTGCTCACCAGAAGAGCCCCCCCAAGGGCCGGGGAAGGACTATGAAGTTGAGGATTTTGGTCATTAGGAACAGAGACTGCAGGATACTCCAGAGGAGTTGAAGTTGGACCTCTGTCCCCCACCAACAAGTGAAACAGACATACCAGAGGGAGACCTCGAGCGGTATAGTTTCCTCTTCGACTGGGAGGTCAAGGAAGAACTCAAGGATGAGCGGTGTCAAGTCCTTGACGAAGATCGAGAATGGGACTGCTTCTTTTTGTGCTTTCGGGCGGACTGCCCATCCCCCCGAGCACCGGACTGCCTGTAGTCAGACCCCCCCCCCCGTAGAGGGCAGTGCACCAGACCCTCATGAGAAGTCTCCCTACCGTCACCGTTCATGGTCGACTCCATTGAAGATGGGCTGAAGAAGACTACTTCTGTTGACAAAAATTTACTTTTTTTTTTACACAGAATTACTAAAATAAATAAAAATGAATCAATACTGAATGACTAAGCTGCTGTCGTACAGACGTGAAGATTTAACTCCCGGAGGGAGAGCGTCGTCGTCACTGAAGCACACTCAATGGTGTGGAAAAAAGAAACTGAGGCAGTTGGAGGGTCGACGCCAGGTAGCCTATATTCATGAACTGGACTCACAGTAAGGAAGCCGCAGTGCTGTATTACCTTATGCCAGCCCTCCTGAAGATTTTTGTTCTCGCTATCCTAGCGCCCGCATAGTCCTAGTGTGAATAAGTGGTGGAGCCTTTACGCCTAGTAAGATCTGCGATATTCAAAAGACAGAGCTACGTCGTGCACCTCCAGATGCACCACTGCGCAGAAATAATGTATGCAGAGCAAACAAAGGGGGTATATCCACGAATATACCACGCATCCTTATATTCAGACAAAATGTTTGGCGCATCTGCTGCGCATCTTGAAAATGAGCCACCCAAAGTTAGGCATGGAAAACGCATACCTACATTGGCCAGCCACCCACAGACAGGCTGCAGAACTGCAGACATGCCATCTAGAGACAGTTCTCTAAAGTGTACCAGACCATGTTCTAGGCCCCACACAGCTGTCATGCCAGGATGGACACACCCAGAGCCAAAGATGCTGTGTCACCACCAGCACCATCCAGGGAGCAACCCCCCACACCTCACCTTGGATGTAGACACCCAGCGGCCACAAGACAGTGCTGTTGGGTGCCCCCCCCGGACACACCATTGGAGCGGACAGCCACAATGCAGCAAATGTACCGGGGGCCATGGCCTGCAGCTGTGTGGCCTGAAGGTTGCCACCTGGCAGTGACATGCACCCAGGGTGCTGTCTGGGGCAATGGTGCCCAGGTAGCCTGGTGGACAGGTGGCAGTCTGGCACAGGGCAGAGGGACTAACCTGTGGCACACATCCACAGTGGTACACTATAGGTGCACACAAGTGGGACCCACTCACTCTCTGCATACTGCCATTTCTTGCAGTCATCATCATGTTTCTCTCATACAGGGGGTATGTGGGGCACTGCAGGAGACTGTACACTACATATGGGGCTGGTGTATCACATGCATGTGGTATACCGATCAGACTATGTCATCCTGTGTCCTCCCCTGTTGCATGTCCAGGTGGGCCTCCTGTACCCCCAGTCTGACCCTGTACATGGCTATGAGTAATCGCACTGTACCTAGGCCACTGCAGTCCACCCATGCACACACAGTCCATCACACCTGCCTGATAGGCTGCAGTACCTCCTGTTCACCTTTGTGGAGTGGTGGGGCAGCCCTGCAAAGCTGAAACTGAACATACCGAGGTATGCAAATGGACTGAAATCATTCTAGTAATGAGCTGCGCATGTGGGAGATGGGCTTGGAATGTGCAATGAGGTCATTTGCATATCTTAGCAGAATACTGCAATTCTGCGCACCGCGTAAGTGGCTTCGCATCGCACATTTCCCCATCCTCTGCACAGGGTTCAGGTCACCTGCTGTGCCATGCATCTCCCACTGTACAATCTCGTACGTCATGGCGCATCTTCTGAATATCATTATTTTGGGCTGGTGCATCTCTGAGTCTCTGCTCTGTACTCGAGCACAGTATCTCTTGTACCTGGCTCTGGCCCTACTGTTGTTGCATGTCTGCCTGGGTGTGGCCCTGTGTATACTGCATATATTCTGTATATTCTTGCTAGGTATATTGATATTGAAATCACACTGTTATATGTTTGCATTTTATGGTGTCCACTGCTGTAATCTGAGCTATCCCACTATGTATGTTATGTTTCCTGACTTCAGCATATGTCTGTACCTTATGTGCATCAATTTATACTCTGTATGTTCTTTTATTCCGTTGCACTCTCCCAGGTCGTACCTGAAAATAGTCATATGTTTTTGTCTAGTGTACTTACCTGGTTAACAAAAGCTAAATAAATAAATAAATCTCAGATGCGTGGTGCAGGCACTTGCGCAATTTTGCAGGGGACTTTTGAAAAACGTAGGCCTACATTTCCTTTTCTTTGGTCTTCTCTGTAGTCCTTGCCTACCTTGGCAACACTAAGGCCAGTGACCACCTGGGTACTTCCTTTCCTGGGGCAGACGATATAGAGGGAGACGTTAGCTTGGAACCCGTGGCCTTTGCTTGCACTTCTGTTGCCTTGATGGTTATCAAAGCTTCTAGCGTCTTCTTCTGGCATCTAGAAAAGTTTTTTTTAACTTAGAAAATAAAGAATGAAGTAGCAGTGTTATTTCTCTTTTGGCTAAACAAGTGGTTGACTGAAAAAAAAAGTCTCCCAGTGGGCCAGACACAGACAGCCTACAGTACTAAAGGTGTGGCCCACTGGATGCGATATCCTTGATGAGGATCACATGTGTCATGTGGATCTGTGGCAGACATCTGCCTACACTAAATGTGCTGCTTAAACCCCAGCTTGTACTGTTCCATCTTCTACCACTGATGGAGCAGTAATTGAAGGAAGACTGCACAGACTAGGTAGAAATTTGACAGAGAAATCAGGAACATTCACCAAAGTTTTGCATTTGAAAACTGAGAATCCTCACACGTTGCAGGAGCTGCAAAGGAGGGGGAAACGTTCTTTACAGCAGAAAAAAATATCAGATGGGGCAGAGCCAGAGGACAACATCATAGGTGCTAGGAGTAGCCAGACATCCTGTGAATTGAACTATACCCAGCAACTGCCTAAGTGTGGATAATGAAGTGAATTCCAGTTGGTACAATAAGTCTTTCCAAAATGTCATCATTTCAGCCTTCCAGTGGCAGGCAGTGCTTTGTGGCATGCTAACAAGCCACTGTTCTGGCTTGCCTGTATGCTAAAAGTGCAGGTACCTTAAAGCACTTTATAAAGTTGATTTATCTGCAAATCATTAATGTTAGCAACTGAACATAGAGTAACTCTGCCAACTCTTTACAGACCTGGTGGGGACCATTTCTTTACGATGGATGAACTCGATTTAGTTACAAGAGGACACAGCTATACAAGCCAACCTCTCACAGTAAGAGAGAGAGTGTGTGTGGTATTTGTGCAGCTGATGGATCAGAAAGCATCACTGGATAGCAAGAAATGTGTTTTTAAAGTACATCTGCTGCTTTATCATGTAGTCACTTATCTAGTGTGCACCAAATTAGGTATGAAATGAATGGGTGGGAGCAGTGGTCCAACAGCAGTGCACTGCACTGCCAACTGGGAGACCCCAGTTTGCTTGAAGCCTTGGAATCTCACACTGGAGTGAGGCGAAAGCATGCAACCAGTCATTCATACACCACTTGCCAACCAAGGAGCAAAACTGGCATTGCCTGGATAAGTTGCTGCTGCCTCCCCCACTCACTACAGTTTGCTTGCGATTGCTGGAATCCTACACGGGAATGGGAGGGATGCATGCAACCAGTCAGTCGCAAAGCAACTGCCCACTGACTGATCAAGGAACAATGCTGTTGTCATCTGGAAAGTAGCTGCATCCTCCCGGAAAAGAACAATGCAGCCTTGGCAATTACATGATTGGGAGGGGAACTCTATTAACAAGCATTTGTCAATGCCGAATGTTTGCTTGCTGGCATCGGCATTGGTAGTGTAGAAGTTACAGAGCTGCATAACAGAAATGGCAGTGAAGTACTGAACTGAAGTCAACTCCACCACCACCCTGCAGAGAGTGACAGGCATTGGGGTGTGCCTTTGGGTTGTCAGGCATAACGGCCATGCCATTTCACCACACCCTACCCTGCAGACACTGACAAGTGTAACGGTGTGCCTTGGGGTCTTTGGCCCTTATGCGCACCCCATTCCATCAGGAAATACGGTGATATGCTGCAGTACAGGAGAATGGGGTGAACTTTGGGTCCGAAGAGTCCAAGGCATACCGATACTCTCTCACTGGCTGCAGGATGTGGAATAGAATGAACATTACAGGCAAGAATCCCAAGTCACACCCCTGATGCCTGTCATTCTCTACAGGGTGGGGCGTTATGGTTGGAAACCCTAACACCTCAGGCATTCGTTGGTATTTTCACTCCAAATTTTCAACATGTTTTTTTTTGTGACCCCCCCCCACCTCATGAACAGTGGCAATCAGTTTGTTAGCCGAAAGCTGCTTAGGCACAGTGACTACGGCATTTAGCACCACAGGTGCAAAAACAGATTCCGAACAGGATGTGAAAAATGACAGCGGTACTGTCCATGGGGAGGTGTAAAAAATGGCAATGTTGCAAATCTGCAGTAAAAATATAAAAAAAAACTGGTGAAATCACGAGCGTGCATAGAAACTGTGCAACGCACACCCGTAGTGTAATTAGGTTGGGGATTTATTACAGCAGATTGTCAACACAGGCACTTTGGGACCTCCGATCATGAACAGTGTCACTGTGATTTTCTTTATCTGTCCCGAACAATGATTTCCCACAGTTACCACGCATCTCTGCGCTGAAAGTGTGAAAACACATTTTGGCCATGTTGTGAAAAATGACAGCTGTACTGTTCATAAGGAAGTGTGGAAAAATGCCACTGGTGAAAATCTGGACTGAAAATATTACAAAGTCATGAACTTACGAGGGTACGTGGAAACTGCACAATGCTCACTCGTAACACAGTCATTTTATGGACTTTTGTCACCAAATTTTCAACATAGCCATTTTAAGACCTCTGCTCATGAACAGTGTAACTGTGATTTTCTTAATCTGTCCCAAACATTGCTTTCGCACACCGACTACACCATTATGCGCCATATGCGGAAACACATTTGAAGTACATGTGAAAAATGGCAGCTGTACTCTTCATAAGGAAGTGTAATAAAATGGCAATGTGGGAAATCTGGGTGAAAATATAAAAATTCGCAAACTTCTGACGTGCGTGGGAACTGTAGCCTGCAGCTAAATGAAAGTCATTTTAAGAATTTTTCACCAAATTTTCAACATAGTCATTTTAAGACCTCTGCTCATGAACAGTGTCACTGTGATTTTCTTAATGTGTCCCATACATTGATTTTGCACACCGACTCGCCATTGTAGCTACATGGGTGGAAACACGCTTTTGGGCAAGATGTGAAAAATGACAGCTGTACTTTTCATAAGGAAGTGTAATAAAATGGCAATGTTGAAAATCTGGAGTGAAAATATTGAAAATTCACAAACTTATGAGCGTGTGTAGGAACAGCGGAATGCGCGCTCGTAAAACAGTCATTTTTAGGAATTTTTCCACCAAATTTTCAACACAGGCTTTTTGAGAGCCCACCTTATGAACAGTGGCAGTGTCATTTCGTTACTTGGTCCCGAAAGGTGATTTCGCACAGTGACTGCGAAATCACCCTTCGGGTCCGATTAACGCCATGACAGTGAGAGCATTCATGAGAAGGGGTCCCAAAAACCCCATGTTGAAAGCTTGGTGCAAAAATTCCAAAAAATGGCTGAGATATGCAGCAAAGTTGAAAAACCCTATCTATCCCATTATACAGCTACCGGCATTTCCTCAGTTCGCAGTCGGCTTTGAAGAGTGCAGACGTGTTCCGGTCCACTGAAGATCGATGCGCTGGAGTCCGGAGGTAAGTATGGGGTGAGGGGATGTGGGGAGGTAGGTGCGCAGTCGGTGGGCGCAGAAGAAAACAAGGGACCGTTTTTAAGTTTCAGGTTTTTTTTTTTTAAATGGCGACTGCGGATGTTGCCACGCTGGGGTGGGCTCCCAGCATGGCATAAGGACAGCTGGTGGGGGGCGGAGCCGAGGGATTGGGCACCCGGTCCAGCAATAAATCTGTTGCCACGCTGGGTGGGCCCAGCGTGGCACACTGTACTTGAGGGGGGGGGGCCAGTGGAGCCGACTGGGGACTGGGCACCCCTGTCAGCTATACGATATGCAGCCACGCTGGGGTGGGCACCCAGCATGGCATATGTAACTCTGCTTGGGGGCGAGCACAGACGATGGGGATTGGGCACCTCGGCTCACAGTGTGTGTGTGGGGGGTAACAGGGATGGTACGCAGTGTGCGTGCATGTGTGTAGGGGATCGTGCATGAGCAGACGATATCTTATCGCTGCTCACTGAAACGTAGCTCCCCCTTTCAACTGTACGCCACTGCATTTTGGAGCTGTCAGAGAGCTCGAGCAGGCGCTGGAGAACTGCAGCCTCGCCTGCAAACACACTGCCTGAATAGGAGGAGGGCTGCCACACCTCTAAAAACTCGGATGATGGCACTGTGTTTCTTGCACATGCGTGCAAGCAAACATAAAAAGGGCTAAAACCACCACCACGTAATAAAAAGAAGAAAAAAGCACAAAGAAATTACATCCAAATCCTGTAAATGTACAGTGTTTATCCAGGACGACTCATGCTTTTTCTCGTTTTTACAGTATTTCTTCTGCTCTACCCAATCCAGTTCCCAGATTAGAGAACTAACACACAGGCAGATCCACTGACATACTGAGCCAAATGCTATGCTGAAATTCCACTTAGAATACGATGCTTTACAGCTTGTCGTAGTTGTTCTAACCTCAAAACCGCACTTGTTCTGTAATGCCCTTTTCATTTACGCAATAGCAGCAGCTGTTGAGTGGATGAAAGTGTTTTGGTTTGTAAATTTCTTCAACAAGGAAATCATTTAGGGCTTCGACCACAAGATCCCAGCAACCACTCGTGTGCTGGTGCCAAACAGAGGCAGCTGTATCTAAAGATTACAGTACATGCTTAAGAACTAGGAAACCCAGATTCAAATCTCACTAGGGCCATTTACTCACTGGGGGGGTTTTCAGCAAGGGACTTAACCACAGTGTTGCTCCAATCACCCAGCTGTTAAATTAGGCAGACACAGGACCCCACTGAAAATTACATGCTGCGTCTCGGCTAGGCTATGCTGGGTGCACGAATTATACCAAAGAAAAAAACGTGGGTGTGTGAATGATAAAAACAAACACATCATCCACAGTCAAGCAACAGATGGAAAGTTCCATCTGCCGCTGAAACAACTCTAACTGGGCTGGCCCAGTACCACTACTCCTCATTTTGCTGGCATTCAGGAATGAGCCTGAGGTGTCGGGACTGGCTGGGGGAGGAGAACCGAGTGTCCCAAGGGCATCTCTTCTCCTGTGGGGAGGGAGGCATCGTGCGCCATACCATACCTGCCACCTGGCTTAAGCTGGTGGGTCAGCATTTGAAGCTTCTCATGCAGGGAGGAAAGATAATACCTGATGTCAGCGTGACTACGCATCCGCTTCTCTGCATGCACCAGGAGGTCTCTCAGCAACATTCCAGGGGCGGAAGCGGCCAAAAAACAGGTGACAAAACACACCCTGGCTGGCAGGATCAAGCAATCAAACTTTATTTTTAAAGCGCCTTTCCAGAGCCAAGGCGCTGTACAGCAATACAACATATAAAAATCCAATAAACACACAGAGAATCCATACAGCTAAAACCAAAATAAACAGATCATCTAAAATATTCATTCTAAGTATGGGTCTTCAAGCCCATCATCAAGGATGATGCTGGAAGCCTCCCAGGAACTAAAGAAAATCAAGCAGTCACTAAACCTGAATCACTACAGACACACTGGTCAGTGCAGCTTCAAAAATGTAATCTACTACAACTCAGCAAACACATTAAAGGAACAGGACCTACCCAATGTCTTACACCTACTGCAAGGCACCTTGCCATGGTTACCTCATAGGCCCTTCATTACTGATCGCTGGCACTCACCCCACAACATGGGTCCTGACCAGCTGGCGGCTTACATGATGAGGTGGGGCAGCAGAAGGGGAATCTGGCCACAATTCAGAGGAGGCAGTGTGAGGTAAAGTTTTAAAACAAACACACAACTACAGAAACACAAAACAAAACCGACCCTGCGAGTAACAGAACTTGGATTTCCATTCCAGGATACGAAAGTCTAAATGTGCAGCCCTAGAAGTGCCATTTTACTTCCATATACAAAAGTAGTCCCAGTTGTATAAACAGCTCGGAGGACGACCCCACTGCAGATCAGATGCATCACAGAACTAGTGACAAAAGGTCAAAATTACACATGCCAAATCAGACCCTTGGTTGTTACAAATGTGGCCGAGATTGCTAGCTCGGTGGCATGCTTTATGTTCCCATGCAGGAGACCCAGTTCTCAGAGCGACCAGATTCAGAGTCCTAAGCCGGAGGAACATCAGGTGTGCTACAAAAGCAGCAGATTCATGCTCTGACAGTGGGGGTGGGGGTGTGTGTTGGATGGCTGTTTCAGCGCCTGCTGTGCATAGTGGGGCAGCCTAGACAATGACATCATGGTTTATTGAGTGAAACTGGACAAAAGTAGGTGCCAGGCCCATCTAGATTTTCCCCCATACAACGTGGGACATCAGCTCTTTGCAAAAGATGTTTTCAGTCAGTTGTTTAGGTCCATTTAAAATGCATTAAAATTGCTCTGGTCCACTAAATCTTGTGGGAGTGAATTCCACAGTTTAGGTACTCTTACACTAAAGTAATTGGCTATTTTATTTGTTTTTACACAATTAACTGCAAGCTGTCTGCTGTGCAACATCGCAGTAGTGCGTTTTTCTGAATATTCAAGTCCGAATTTGTTTATAAGATCTGGTGACTATAGCACTTAATTAATAAATAGAACATCACCTCGTTGTCTTCTATTATACAAAGAATAAAGGCCAGTTTCACATAGTCTTATTTGGTAGTCTTTGGTTAATAAGAAAAAATTACTCACCTTAGTAATGTTGTTTCTTCTAATGGAGTCTTGCAGTATTCTGACTATTGCAGTGATATCCAACCTCTGAACTGCCCCAGAGAGGAAAGAGTTAACTTTCCATGCAAGGCATGAAACGCTGAGCTCGGTTGAGACTCTGTCTGTTGTTGTTTAACCCCAAACCGCCAGATCTTTATGAGCTAAACTCACTGGGCGTCCTGTGTAGAAACTGTAAACTTACACTAGCCAACTGGCAACTGAATCTAATAAAAATGTTTTTTGGTTCCAAGGCAAACACTCAAGTCAGAAAACCCAAAAAACAAAACAAAACACATACCCAAAAATAAGAGGGTGAGAAGGGGGGATCTAGGGTGTTAACACTGTTCCTCCCATCCACATCCCAAAACCCAGGTTCTGAGAGGGAGGCGGGGGGAGGGCAGAATACAGCAAGACTCCATTAGAAGAAACAACATTACTAACGTGAGTAATTTTTTCTTCAAACAACATGAAGTCTTCTTGTATTCTGACTATTGCAGACTACTAAGCAGTACCTCCATGGAGGAGGGACAGAACCTACTTCAGGAACAGGCTCTGAAGCACTGCTGTGCCAAACCGAGAATCACTCCTGGCATCACTCCTAGCCTGGATATCCAGAGAGTAATGCTTGGTGAAAGTATGTACTGTTTTCCAGGTGGCTGCTTGACAAATCTCTAAGACAGGAATATCCCTGGCAGCAGCCAGGGAAGCAGCTGTACCTCTTGTAGAGTGAGCCCTCAGGCCTGAGGGTGGGATCCTACCAAATTTTTCATAGCAAAATTGTTTACAAAAATTGTATACAAGAGACAATCCACCTGGCAGTAGATCTCTTAGTGGCAGGTTTCCCTTACCAACCTCACCATAACTGAGGAACAGTTGGAGAGAGTCAAACCTGTGACCCTCGGTGTGTGCTCTATATAGTAGCTAAGGGCTCTTTTCACATCCAAGCTGTGCAGCCTCCTCTCCCCAGAGGAGGAATGCTCAGTGAAGAAAACAGGAAGAGACAGACTGGTTAAGGTGGAAATCTGAAACCACCTCAGGCAAAAACTTCCTATCAGTCCTGAGGACCACCTTATCTCTATGGAAATAGATAAAATCAGGCTCCACTGACAGGGCCTGTAACTCACTTATGCAGCCTGGCAGAAGTAATGGCTACCAAGAACACAGTTTTCCAAGTCAAGTACTTAAGCTCTGCTGAGGACAAAAGCTCAAAAGGGGGTTGCATAAGCTGAGCAATGCAAACATTAAGGTCCCAAGCAGGGGCAGGGTCCCTGAAGGGAGGATTGGTATGCAGCAATCCCTTGAAGAATTTACAGAATACAGGATGAGCTGAAAGGGAAGAGTGCTTGCCTGCTGACAAGAAAGCAGAGACAGCTGCCAGATACACTCTAAGTGTAGCTGGTCTGAGTCCCAAGCTATTGAGATGAACCATATAGTCAAGGACTGTAGGCAACCCAGCAGACTCTGGAGAAATATGCTTCCCAGAGCACCAAATAGTAAACCTTTTTCCATTTGGAGTCGTAAGTCTTTCTGGTGGAAGGCTTTCGAGAAGCCTTTAAAATATCCAGAACACCTTGAGAGAGGTGCAAATCAGCAAACTAACTCTTCAAGAGCCAGGCCTCGAGATTGAGAGATCTGAGATTCGGATACCAAACCCTCCCCTGAGAACATGCTAACAGGTTGTAATTCCTGGGAATAGACAGGGGAAGGTGAACTGCTAAGGACAGCAAGAGAGGGTACCAGGGCTGTCTGGCCCAGTCTGGAGCAATCAGAATCACTCTGCAGGGTTGAGACCTGATTTTGACTAGTACCTTGAACTGGAGAGGGAAGGGGGGGGGCATACAGGAACTTCCCTTCCCAATTGAGAACTAGGGCATCCAGGGGACTGAGCCCAACACTGGGGGCCTGTAGCAAAAAAGAGGAAGTTGGTGATTGTCTGGGGCTGCAAAAAGATCTATCTGTGGGGTGCCCCATCTGGAGAACATCACCTTCAAAATCAGGGGATCTAGGGACCAATCGTGATGACCCTGAGATATCCTGCTGAGAGCATCTGCCAGGACATTGCCCTTCCCTGGGAGGTGCACTGCTGTAAGAGAGGTGTTCAGGGAATAGGCCAGAGACCACAACATCATTGCCTCTGTGCACAAGGCCGTAGACCGAGTGCCCCCTTACTTGTTGATGTACCACATTGTGGTGGTATTGTATGTTCTGATCTGAACTTCTTTGTTCTGAACAGACTTGGAAAAAAACTTGAAGTGCTAGAAACACTGCTCTGAGTTCTAACAGATTGATGTGAAGCAGAGATTCTTGAGGTGACCACAACCCTTGGGTGGTCAGATCCCCCAAGTGGGCCCCCCAGCCCAAGAGGGAGGCATCTGTGGTAAGGATTAGAGAATGAGATTGAGTGACAAAGGGAACTCCTTGCCTTAGGTTGTCCTGATCCTGCCACCATTGCAAAGCCTGGATCAGGGTTTGAGTCACTGGGATTAGCTTGGTCAGAGAATCCTTTCTCTGGGACCAGAAGGCTCTTAAGTGGAACTGGATGTCCCTCATCTGAAATCTTGCTCCTTGGACCACTGCTGTAGAGGCAGCCATGTGGCCCAGGAGCTGCAGAAAATGCCTTGCTGGGCAAGACACCTGGAGGGTGAATGAAGAGGCCAGTGTAACAAGGGTCCTTGCCCTGTCCAGGGGAAGGAAGGCTCTTGCCTTTATTGTATCCAGCTCTGCCCCTATGAAGGTGAGAAGCTGCACTGGCTCTAGAACCGACTTTAAAAGATTCAGAAGGAATCCTAGAGAAGTGAGCAGTTGCCGAGTTATCTGTAGGTGTGACTTGGTCTGGGGACTGACCTACTATGAGCCAGTCGTCCAGGTATGGAAAAATGGAGATCTTTTTTCTCCTTAGGAAAGCAACCACTACTGCCAGGCATTTTGTGAACACCCTTGGAGTTGATGTTAGGCCAAAGGGCATTGCTCCGAATTGATAGTGGCCTGAGGGCAACGCGAACCTGAGGTACTTTCTGTGGGAGCATCTGATGAGAATGTGGAAATAGGCATCCTTGAAGTCCAGGGAAACTAGCCAGTCCACTGGCCTTAGAGAGGGTAGAATTATTCCCAGAGTCACCATTTTGAACTTTGGCTTTAAAAGGTGCTTGTTTAAATATCTGAGATCCAGGATGGGCTGCCATTCTCCTGTCTTTTAGGGAGTTAGGAAGTACCTGGAGTACAATCCTTTTCCCTTGTGTAGGGGGTGGAACCCTTTCTATGGCTCTCAGAGCCAAGAGGGAAGAGACCTCTGCCTCTAGGGCAAGGGCCTCTGAAGGATTTGCAGGTGGAAAGTACCTAGTTCTCATCTTGCGAAATTGTTTGAAGCTGAGAACCAGTCTCTGGTTTACTACTTCCAGGACCCATTTGTCTGATGTTAAAGACATCCAATCCTGGACAAAGTAAGCCAGCCTGCCCCCTACGGGTGGTGGAGAATAGGCCCGGGAAAACCCATCAGGGTGCCTGTTTGGCAGGGGCTTTAGCCTAAAGGGTGGTAGTAGGCCTGCTTGTACCCCGTCTGCCTCTCCCTCTGAAGAACCCCCTCTGGGCAAAGGTGTAAGAGGAGGCCTGGGCTTGGTAGAAAGGTTAATGAAAAGGCCTGCCCCTGCCCCTGGGAATGCTGCCTCTGGGGAGTGGCTTGCCTTTCCTTGGCCTGAGCACTCCTGTAAGTGGTCCTGTACTCATCCATTTTCTTCATGTAGTTCTCTGTCTGCTCCCCAAACAGAGAATTACCAACAGGAAAATCCATGGCCTTAGTCTGGGCATCCTGAGACAGACTAGTACATCAGAGCCAAGCCATCCTACGATGGGTCACAGATGTAGCCATGACTCTAGATGAAACATCACTGGAGTCCACTGCAGCATGAAATTGCACCTTGGATGCCTCAATACCATCTGCAACAGCTCCTTGGCAAAGCTGGCCAGGGACCTGTTTAGCTAGAGCCATCACAGTGTCCCATCTAGACTTCTGGTATCTAGCTGTATATGCCATATAATTAGCCTGCCTGAGTCCCAAAGATGCTGCCATGTACTGTTTCTTTGCCATGGCATCAATCCTCCTGGAGTCCTTATCTGGGGGGTGTGAAACCAAGGGTATATTTGCCTTATCACAGGCAGCAGCCTGCACTACCACAACATGGCTGTATTGCTGGGAAAGGAACTCCGTATCTGAGCCTGAAAGAGTATACCTCTTGTCCATTCTTTTGTCCACAGGAGGTATAGAATTAGGAGTCTTTAAAATTTTAAATGTCTGTTTCCCAAAAGATTTATGGAGGGGAACGGACAGCCTCCTGGACTCTGGGATGTCCATTATCTCAAAATAAGCAGGCTCCTCCTGATCCTCTACTGCTTCCTCCATAGGAATCTGAAGAGTTTCAGCCACTTTTTTGTAAAACATAAAGTGGGAAGGGGACTCAGAAAGCCTAGGAGGAGAAACCCCAGAAGGTCTGTCTGGGGAGATGTCCGGGTCAATGGGCACATCCAGACTTTCATAATCACCATCACTATCCTCATACTCTCCTTCCTCCTCCTCCGGTTCATAAAAATCCTCTAAGTTATAATCCGGAACCGGGGGAACCGACTGAACCAAGCCCCTAACCGATGGTGCCGGTTCGGTCAGAACCGGAGTTAGCGACTGAACAATCCTCATCACTTTGGCTATTTCATCAGCGGTCGGAGAAAGAACTTGTGGATCCAAACCGGCTGACTTATCCCTTCTTTTTCTTTTAACCGGAACAGACTCCTCAGAGTCGTTTCTCCTTTTGCCCGAAGAAGTTTCGCCCTGGTCAGAGGGCACTCCTTCTGGTTCGGTTGGAACCGAACCGGGCTGGCCATCCGGGTCAGCGGACTTTTTGGTCTCCCTTTCCCTCAGCCTACCTACTCTCTTTTCCAGGGTAGCTGTGGGAAATGTTTTGCAAATCTGGCAGTCTGAATCAAGGTGGTCAAACCCAAGACAATAAACACAGGTGGTGTGGGGGTCAGCCTCAGCAAAGGCTTCCCCACACACACACTACAGTGTTGAAACCCAGTGGGCCCGGTTTTTCTCTTGGGTTTTTCAGACATGGCCAGTCCTAACCAAACTTACCCTTTTTTCGGCAATCCGCCAGGCAAGACACCCTTATCGGTTCCTGACCGTGTCGGGTCGTGGAAAAAAACGTAATGAAATCCGTTTTTTTTTTTTTAGAACCGATAAGGACCGGTTACCACACTCTAAAAAGTAGAACAAACTTTTTTTTTAACAAACCTGATTGGTTCAAACCGAACTGATCTGACGTTTACAAGTTCCACACAGAAGCAAACAATAATAAACCTATCTAGTACTCATGGTAGCGCAGATAGAGACTGAACCGACAGGTTAGATGGAATAAATTCGGTTGAAACCGAGGGAAAAAAACGACCCTTTAACCGACTAAACTGAACAGAGCAAAGGAGAAATCTCCGGAGCGACTGTTCAGTGAGGCGGAGTAAAGAATCTGGCAGTTTGGGTTTAAACAACAACAGACAGTCTCTCAACCGAGCTCGAGCTCAGCGTTCCATGCCTTGCATGGAAAGTTAACTCTTTCCTCTCCGGGGCAGTTCAAAGGTTGGATATCACTTCAATAGTCAGAATACAGCAAGACTTCATGTTGTTTGAATCTAGGTATCATTTTAGTAATACACTTTTGAATTTGTTCGATATGATACATGTCCCCTTTAAGGTACGGATTCCAGAAAGGAGACCCATAATCAGCAAGTCGTCCAATATAAGCTCTATATGGTGGGATCAGACAATGTTCTGATTTGCTGACAAACGTTCTATTTGATCTGTTTTATAATGCTGTTAGTTACCCTAGCTATTTTAGTACAGTGGTCTGTTGCTGATAATCTATTGTTAATTGTTATGCCCAAGTCACGTTCACAAACCGATGATTTGAGAAGTGTGTTATTTAGATGGTAGTCATGATTAGGATTTTTCTTCCCAGGATGTAATACTGTACATTTGTTAACATTAAACAACATAGTAGTTGTTAATGCCCATTGTTTGATATTGTTCATTAACTCGGGTAGAAATATATGACAATACAATGGTGACCCTCTAGTCACAGGTCAGGACGGCAGACGTAGTAGTACAATTGCATCAGGCAGGAATATTCGAGTTAGACAATCCACAAATAACCAGTTCCAGCTATTATATGGCTGTTGCTTTCAACATATACTCTGTTTACTATACCATGGAACTCAAGGTGTCATCCTCAGTAATTAATAGTACAAGAATGACAGAATAATTAGTAGCACTAGAGCAACAGAATAAAGCAATGGTATATCCTGCCTGTATCCACACAGTATAACTTCCCAAATCCAGTTAAACTGTATCTTGACGTGAACGTTTCCAGAAGCAATGGGCTCTTCTAACTCATTTTTCACACACTGTAGCAACCTACAGGATACCTAAGCCACTGAGCTGCTGGTGTCAGAAATCATGAATCAAATCTCAGCACCGTAATACAAAGCATTACAAAATGACTGGACCATCTGCTTACATACTCCATGCCTGTTCTACAGCATTTAGTCATGACTGAATCTTGTAAAACAAACTTTTTTTTTCTTAAAGCAGCAGTGCATGATAGCTGCGAACATTTTAACCCATACTTTTTTATTCTATTTTAGACTGTTCCTATCTCTCAACTTGTGTGATATCCTTTTTCCCCACTTTGACTTTGCTTTAGCACATTTTTGCATTTTTGAAATAAAAAGAGCACTCCTTTTACTACAGCTCAAACCAGGTTTTCATCAGTACTCTTCAGCTGTTTTGGTACACTTGCTGTCCCGTAAGGTCAGGAAGCAGTGTCCACTGCATGCTAGTTCATTATTGTCACAAGAAAAGGGATTCTGAACAATGGGTGTTCAGAAACAGCAGAGAATACTAATGAAAACCTGGTCTGAGCCATAGTGAAAGCAGTGTTCCTTTTATTATTTCAACTGTAATAAAAAGCAGTAAAGCCGACTGTGGGTGAGTGTGTGTTTTGGGGGAGTGTTCCACAAGTCAAGAGATGGGTGGCAGTCTAAAATAAAAAAGTATAGGCGAAATTAAATTTTCATCACTATCACGTACTGTTGCCTTGAACACAGTACTCTCAAATGACCATAAGATGGCCACAATGTCTGGCATCAGGGACGGTGCCAACATGCACCAAAGGTTGCATCCTTTCCAAAACTGACCCCCCTCTTTCCTTTGCCAGTGGGTCCAAATTGATACACCTACTCTGTAACAATATCTAAAGGAAGGGAACATGAACTGTTCAAAATCTGCTACTGAACATGTTTTGACCCAGTAGGTTCCTCTTTAGATCCACATTTTTTTATACCAGTGGGTCCAAATTGATCCATGCTTTAAACCCCCCAGTGCTGTCACTGTCTGGCATACAGAAACTATCAGTAGTTTACTGCCTTTTCTCTGCAAACTAATCATAACAAGATTTAGTTTGTGCTAACAAGGCTGCTCTTATGATGTTAATGTTTTTATATGTGGCAAAAATATGACTTATTTGTGGCTTTCATCAAATGTATTGTAAGGTGTTTTGGGATACAGTGTTGGACCTGTCCACCCACCAAGGTAATGGCCTCAGTATTTGCCCCCTCCTTTTGCTTGATTGTAAAGTACATTTAGATACAGTGGTTCTTTAGCAGACACATACGTACCAAGTGTTACCAAGAAGTACAGACTAGAAGTCGAACAGTTTAGTAGACAAAATGGTAGTTGGTGTAAAGTGCAACCACAACATGCACCATTTTTCATGTCAATTGTTGGGGCCTCTGCATATCCACAGGTGGCTATGTACCAGATGTGCAGTATGGTCATTATCTGATCCACAGGGGCCGCTGGGCTGGGGTTCACAAGGAGTGCTGGAATAAGAGACTTGCAGTGTGTGTGCTGGGGAGGAGGCAAAGATCGCTGAGGAAGCAAGATATGAAGATGCAACAGTCTTCCTCCCCCATATACCTTCCTTTTTTTTTTTTATATATATAAAAGACAAGGCCCCAGGAGGGGCTATGCCAGGATGTTCAGACTCCAACTTGACAACGAGTTTGGGGGAGGTGAGGAGAGAAGTCATCGGTTCAGCTGGGTTATGAAAAGGAGTGGATCTGGGTGTGTCACACCATTACCTGCATAGCTGGATAGCGCTACTGCTTTGTCTGAAGTGGATGGAAGGGGTGGGGTAAAAGGAGGACAATTGAGAGCTGAAGCCCTAAGGTAGTTCCCAGGTAACAGGAGGTATCTAGAGGGGTCTCTCTCTCCCTTTTACCATGTAAACTCTTGAAAAATCTCCAAGGAGGAGAACCAGAGCAGTTTCAGAGGCATGAGGAACATAAGGGGCCTGTTCCAAGCTGGAGAAGAGAAAAACAATGCAGTGAAAGAGGTGCACAAGGAGCGTGTACCCTCGCTCTGCACCTGAGAGGTAGGAACTCCCTTTAATTTAGAAAGAGGACCTCGGAAAGGGACAGCAGGAGAGAAAATACCCAGAGGGTAGCTTCTCACTTCCCAATGCTGAGGGCTTGAGTACAGCCTCTAAATGTAGGCTAGGCCAAGAGAGTCAGGAGAAAATGCTGGATGGCGCAAAGGAGTAGGGTTTGCCCTTATTGCACCCCCCCCCAGTTCTCACCCTTGAAGATCAAGGGAGTAGACAGAAGGGGGGGCGCTGCCCAGTGCCTGGCCATAGGGAGGGAGGGTGGTCCACAATGAATGGTGAAGATACCGTAATTCTTGATCTTGCCAAGTGAGTATGTAATTTTCATATCTCACCCAGTTAATCTTCATCATTCATTATGTATGGGTCAGAGTGCCAAGATGGCAAACCCTGAGTGAAAAGACTTCCCCCAGCCTCCTGTGAGGGATAAACACAGGAGGAGAGGGCCCTTTTTACAGGTCTGGTGAGGCCCATGGACAGCCACAGGCTGGTGGAGCCAGCCAAGACCCAGGAGATGGAAGGCACCCCTGCAGCTCACGCTGTGCCCACGCGAGAGAAAAAGCGGGCCCTCTGGAAAGGTGAGGACAGCACCCAATGTCGGGCCAAGGGTGACGACCTCTAAAGGCAAAGCCATGCCAGCTGCAGACCGAAATTCCTACTAGCCTGGATGCCACCTCATTAGCATCGTACACTGCCCTTGAGAGGTGTCTTGCCAGCTCTAGGCACTGTGCAGAAAGGCAAATGGCTTGCCAGGTTTCCTCACTGTCAGGCATGGCTGCTAGGAGCTGGCCTAGCAGCATCCATATGTGCCTAGTATAGGCCACTTGGTATGCCTGATGAGCTGCCCTGTGCAACAGAAGACATACCAAAAAGAACACCCTTCGCTAGTGGTCTAACTCAGATGAGTCAGCATGTAGGGGGCAGTCATGGCGAGGGTGATGGTGCCCGGATGGGGTATCAAGGAGCTCCACTCCCGAGAAGGGGTGGGGCATGGCACCTGGAGACCCCGTCGCAATGCAATACCTGCTCATGCAGTCCCTATGGGGCAGGAGCTGGGCCAGCAGGACACTGCCAGACAGCTTACAAAGCTTCTGATAACGGCCTTGGCCAGGGAGGTATGACCAGGTGGTCAGCACTGTAATCCCCCAGGAATGAGAGTGTCATATGGGCAGGGTTATGTCAGGTGAAATGGAAGACATTTAGCTCCTCCATAATCTCCACTAGGAAGCGCTGACCGTCAGTGGAGTAATGGAAGGAAGCATCCTCTTCCTCAGAGGAGGAAGGTGAAGATTCAGAGGAGCTCACCTCAGAGGCAGGCGGCGCAGGGGTCAGAGGTCTAAAAATGACCTCGTTGAGAGACAGGACTAATAGAATAAGGGGCCCATGGGGGGGGGATTAGAAAGAGCCAACGATGAGAGGGATACCTAGCGAACCAGTCCAAAGCGGGCTTTTTTCACACAATACTGAGTCAGATAAGTAGGAAGGTCAAGCTATCTCAATGCGACTGTAACTCTGAACATGTATGAAAGCACTATAGGGTGGAGAGGGAAGAACAGGGAAGCGTTTTCACTTGCTATTTGGCTATGCACCAATGGTTGTTTTACTCCTAGTCCACAGGATGGATAGGCCTTGGAAATGCTAATAGTGAAATACTGATAATCAGACCCCCGGGAGGAAAATGAGGGGTGGGGCCACCCCAATTTTTTGGGGGGGGGGGGATTTGATGACTGCTAATAGAGCAGACCCAGGGAATGTCTCCCGACTGCATCCCCCAGACAACCTGAGTGGCTGCATTAAATAAAGGGCTGACACGCCTCAGGGAGATAATGTAACCAACTGAGAGCTGGTGTAAGCACAGGCTCAGACCTACACCTTACACCCAAAAGGCACTAATGCAGGGAAATGAAAACTCATGCAGGAGAGTCTGGTGAGGGATCTGGCTACTAGGGAGGGCTCTGGTGCCCACTAGGTCTTCCGGTAAATGGTCATCATGGAGACCTGGGATTCTCTTGGCCTGGGGGACCCAAAATGGCTGGCCTGAGTTCTCACAATGTGGGAAAGCATTGTTTCCATTGGACTCCCTTCTAGCTCCCTCCCTCTGAGCCTAGACCAGAAAGAACTCACCACGGCAGCCATCAACTAGGTACTAATGACAATGGTAACCGCTAGAGGTTTAAAATATAACAGATTGGAGAGTATCTCGGGCAGACCAGCCGCGACATTACCTTTTTTCCCCTTTTCCCATTCCTGAACAGACACTATAAAGTGTCTAGAGGCAACTCACAGAGTTGAAGCCTCAAGGTAAGGTTTGAACCTTACCACAGAATCCACATCGGATTCACATGTGTGCAAGCCCTGACATATTAGCATTTGTGCTGAATACCCAGTTGGTCTCAGCACAGCATAAGTTTTGTCTATGTTTGTTCAAAATCCTTTTTAAAAGTTAACTGCTGTACTAAGCAAAGTTATTGTTATGTCTGTTATTTGTTTAATGTGACAGGTATATGCCAACAGGTCTACAGTACTAACAGATCATATGTAATTTTGGTGCTTCCAAGAGAACAGAATCTATGCAGGGCCTGAAATGGTTAATCCACATATAACATTACGAGTTATGTCATATCTGCACAAGAGTAAGGCAGATCTGATCTACCTCCAAGAGATGCACTTAAATGCTAAAGAGCATCTAAAGTTAGCCAAATTAAGTCAGGGAACTCTATTTAGCTCATCCAGTGAAAGGGGTAGATGGAGAGGAGTGGCTATAATTATACCGCCTGGAACACCCTTTCAACATAGCCACACAGTACAGGACCCGGAGGGGAGACTGATTATGGTTCAGGGCATAATAAATGGGGTTGAGGTCACCCTGGTCAATGCATACTTCCCACCCGCTCTGCCCGTTTCTCAGCTGAGAACACTCCTGGATAGAATTGTACAAAACTCAAAAGGTCTCCTCTTATTAGCAGGAGATTTTAACTTAACTCAGGACCCTGCTCTGGGCTCCTCTAACCGAAAAACACCAAGACAATCACCAGCACAAAAATTTTTTAGGCGCTTCACAGCGGAAGTGGGTTGGGTTGATGTCTGGAGACACTTACACCCACACACTAAAAATTACTCGCACTATTCTGCGGTACATAGGACACATTCGCGTATAGATCACACCTATACGCAGCAGGAAAATATTAGCCGGCTAAAAGATACTCAACTGGGCGATATAAACCTCTTGGATCACGCTCCACTAATTTCCTCATGGGAGATGGGCCTATAACCTAAAAACACTAGATGGAGACTTAACCCATATTACTTGCGCTCCCAGTTTAGGGAATTTGTTTCAGATAAATTATTGGAAATCCGAGAACTCAACCCCCTTAATGATACAACCCCAGCTATCCACTGGGACACAATAAAAGCAGTACTCAGAGGTCATATAATACAGCATACAGTGCAGCTACATAGGAAGCACAGGGACGGCAGGGCTAGGCTGGAGGAGAATCTTCATTTTCTCCAGATGGCACACAAACAAGGGGACACCTCGGTTTTACCTCTTCCCCAAGAAACTAAAGCTGAACTGGATAGCTTGGCTTTACAACAAACAGAGATTGCCTTGACTTTTCTGAGACTGAGGTATTACGAGGTATGCCCGAGAGCAACCAGATTGCTGGCATACCATGTAAGAAGGCAAATACAGGTTACTCACCTGTAACAGGAGTTCTAGGAATGGTATATGTTGTTCATCCACACTGTCTGGCAGTTTCCTTGCCGCTTTAAATCTTGCCGGAAGGTCTTCAAGCTTGCTCCTCCCACCCACCCGGGTTGTAAAACTCGGCTCTGCCCCATGACACCAGATCTAGCCCGCTGGAAGCCAGGTTTGTGTCAAGTGCTGGGAGGTCGAGAGTTACAGATGAACATCATATACCATTCCTAGAACTTCTGTCACAAGTGAGTAACCTGTATTTCTAGGGACATGGATATGTTGTTCATCCACACTGTCTGGCAGACTCCTAGCAGTTCTCCGGGAGGAGGGAGGCAAGGCGCACACCACCTACTTGGGAAATAAAGACTGGAGAACCGAGGCCCCAAAACCAGCATCCCGGCGTGACTCAAGGTCGATGTGGTAGTGGGTGATGAAGGTGTGTGCTGACTTCCAGGTAGCAGCCCTGCAGATTTCCTGGATAGGGACGTCCCTGGAAGCAGCCAACGATGCAGCAGTATGGCGGTAGAATGAGCTCTTATCTCTCTGGGAGGCTCCATGCCCACCAACCTATAGCAGAGATCTACGCAGGAGGTGACCCACCTGCCTATCGTCCTCTTGGCTGCAGGTTTGCCAGGTGCGCTTCAGCATAGGTGACAAACAGCTGGCTAACATCTCCCCGAACTTCAGCCGCCTGCTCCTCACAAGCGAGCCTTCTTGGTCCAAAGTATGGAGCCTATATTCAGCCTCCGAGGTGATTGGGGTAGAACACTGGCAGAGTCAACACCTGGTTAAGGTGAAACTCCGACACCACCTTCAGAAGGAATTTGGTGGAAGCAGGACAACCTTGTCCCTGTGGAAGACCAGATAAGGAGACTGATGAAAGCGCCTGGAGCTCTCCCATCCTTCTGGCTGACGTGATAGCCACCAAGAAGCGGTCGCTCACAAGTGAGAGATGTCACACCTGTGCATCAGTTCAATGGCTTGCCCATGAGCTTAGCCAATACCAGCAGTAGATCCCACGGAGGTGGAGGTTCTCGCACCGGAGGGGATATGTAATCAAGGCCTTTGAAAAAGCGCTGACCACCTTCTCCTGCACCACCGGCTGCTTCCCGGCCCGTGCCCGGTAAGCAGAGATGGCTGCCAGGTATACCTTAAGGGTCGTCACCCGAAGCCCTAGCTGAGAAAGGGACCACAGGTACTCCAGAATGCTTGCCAAGGAACAAGAGGAAGGGTCCAGGCCCTTGCCAAATGGAGAATCTCTTCCATTTGAAAGCGTAACATTTTCTGGTCGACTCCTTAAGGGACGCCTCAACAACGCTGAGGACCTCGTCGGAAAGACCTAAGGCCTGGAACTCTAGCTGCTCAGGAACCAGGCCATCAGGTACAGGGATTGAAGGTCCGGATAGAATACCTTCCCCTGATTGACTGAGATCAGGTCCGGGCGGGCTGGAAGCCGCCTCGGGAGCCTGGAGCTGAGACTGAGGAGATCTGGATACCAGCACTGGCGGTGTCAGTCTGGGGCTACCAGAATCAACTGCGCCTTGTTCCTCTTCGCCTTGAGAAGCACCCTGTGGATCAAGGGAAATGGGGGAAAGGCGTAGAAGAGGCCCAGGGTCCACGGCCTCAAGAAGGCATCCCCCTGCAGCGAGCCCTGCTGAGGGGGGGGCATGAAACAGTCTCAGCTTTGCATTCTCCCTGGAGGCAAACAGATCCGCCTGAGGTGTGCCCCAGTGGGAGAAGAGATCTTGTACTACCTCCGGCAGGAGAGACCACTTGTGAGACGCAGCCCCTATCCGGCTTAGGGCATCGGCCAGGGTGTTGGAGGCTCCTGCCACATAAATGGCGAGGAAATCCGCCTCCAGGCTGCGCATGAGTGACCAAATGCGGAGAGCTTCCCTGCACAGGGGCATGAAGCGCGTCCCGCCCTGGCGGTTTAGGTAGTATATGGTCGTGGTATTGTCCGTCTGGACCTGAACCACTTGACCCCGTAGAAACAGAGCGAAGATGGTGAGGGTTATACGGACCGCTCGAAGCTCCAGCAGGTTGATATGGCATCGGGACTTCCGAGGGGACCAAAGGCCGTGCGCTCTGTACTCCCCCAGATGGGCACCCCAAACCCATCAGAGAGTCATCGGTCGATAGAGAGACCGTCGGCTCGGGACAGACAAATGGGATGCCCTCCTACAGATGTGCTGGAACAGTCCACCACTGGAGAGCGTTCCACATCCCCTGGGTCACTGTCACTAGCTGATCCAGCGGATCGAAGTGCTGTGACCATAGGCTGGCCAGTCCCCATTGAAGGGGACGCATGTAACAATGGGCCCAATGGACCACGCTGGTGCAGTCCGCCATAAGGCCCAGGAGGCACAGGAAGTCCGGGGCAGGGTGCGATTGCCCAACCTGAAATGTTTGGGCAAAGGAGGAAGGAACCTCGGCCCTGTCCACTGGGAGCCATGCTCTGACTCGTAGAGAGTAGAGCTCTGCCCCGATGAATTGCATCACCTGCTTTGGCACGAGTTCCAACTTGGCCTCGTTGATGAGGAGGCCAACCTGAGAGCAAACCTGGAGGGCCAGATCTCTGGACTGCTCCACCTCTGCTCTGGAGGGGGCTGCAATTAGTCAGTCATCCAGGTAGGGGTACACCCGGACCCTTTGGCGCCGCAGGAATGTTGTCATCACTGCCATGCATTTGGTGAAGACCCTGGGAGCTAGGGAAAGGCCGAAGGGCATGGCCCAGAACTCGTAAAGGGATCCCTCCGCTCTGAAGCGGAGGAATTTCTGGTGGGACGGACGGATTGGGATGTGAAAGAACACGTCCTGAAGGTCCAGGGAACAGAACCACATGCCTCGTTCCAAGGATGGGATTATCTGAGCCAGAGTGACCATCCTGAAGGTCCAAGACCTTAGGAACCTGTTCAGGTCGTGCAGGTTGAGAATGGGGCACCAGCCCCCGTCCGCTTTGGGACCAGAAGTACCTGGACACAAACCCCGGGTCTGGAGGAGGATCCACCACCTCCTGATCACCTCTTTTCGAGAGCAGGGCATCGGCCCCAAGCGGGCCAACAGAGGCTATGGACCTGTAGCTCCCGAGGGCGATGGCTCGAAGGGTGGGGCCATCAAACTCTAGAGGCAGGCCCTTCCTACCACCTCCAACACCCAGTGGTCCGTGGTGATAGCGGACCAGGTGGAAAGGAAGTGGTGGAGCCGCCCCCACGGGGAACCCAGCGGGAGTGACAAGGCTGGGGTGACACCCTCAACCTGTCACTGGGCAGGCTTGGAGGAGGGACCGGCTGAGGTACCTCGTGGACCTTAACCTCCGTGCTTCCTACTGGAGGAAGCCACAGGCTTGGGTTTGGGATGCCAAGCGTGAGCCTGCTGGCCCTGGTGCTGGTGCTGTTGGGCCAGACGTGCCGCAGGCACAGAAGGGCAAAAGAACTTGTGCTGCTGCTGTCGGCGGCCTTTGTCCTTCTGGGAGGAGGTGACCGAGTCCAGAGTGGCATTGGACGTTTCGATCCGCTGGAGGTGACCTTCCACTCCACAGCCGAAGAGGTCGGTCCCCAGGAAGGGGACATCCGCCAATTTGTGCTGGGTATCCGCCGTGAAAGTGGATATCCTCAGCCATGCTCTGTGGCACGTGGCCGCAACCGATCTGGCACAGGAGTCTCCTATGTCCAGAGCCATTTGGAGCTGCTGCTTAGCCACTGCCCTACCTTGGTCCTGCACCTGCCGGACTGTGGTCTGCAAGTTGGCAGGGAGATGAGGGATCACCTCATCCAGGGAGCCCATGAGGGCGTGGGAGAAGTGTGCCATCAGCACGGCCAAGCTGGTCTGGCGGAGGCCAAGGGAGGACACAGCATACACCTTGTGCCCGACGTAGTCCAGCTTTTTGGACTCCTTGACGGGGGGCTTGTCCACGTCCCTAGTGTTCCCGGAAAGCTGGAAAACGCTGTCGGTGACCAACCCCTCGGCAGAGGGGTGTTCCGAAAACCCAGGCAAAGAGCCGGTAGGGACTGCATACTTCCTGGCCATCCTGGCCGGAGGCGCAGGGCAGGAAGCAGGCCGCTACCAAAGCTCCAAGGCTGGGCCAACAATGGCTTCAGCCACTGGAAAGGCCTCGGTAGGGGAATCCCCTCGGTCCAGTATCTCCGTCAGGGGATACTTGGCCCGTTTGGATACGGGCTCGAGCTGCATCCCAGTGGACTCCGAGATGAGCTGAAGCAAACCCATGAAGGACGATGGGCTTTCGTTCAACGACTGGCCCCCGGAGGACTGCAGGTCAACAGGCCTGGAGAACAGGGAGGAGTCGTCGTCGGACTTGGAGGAGTGCGCGAAGAGCTGCCTGGGGCCTGAGCCACCTTCCACCTGCCGAGGACGGTCGGGAGTGAGGGTGACCGACAACCTGTGGGGCAGGCCTTGACCCAACTGAGAGTCCTTGGTCGGCGCTCCCGATTTCGGTTGTGGAGGTGGAGGTTCCACAACAATCGGTGGGGCAGCTGGTTTTGGCCGAACAACCAGCCCAGGCTTGGGCACCTCGACTACAGTGAGGGGTTGTTTCAGCCGCTCGGGTGACAGCCACTTGATGGCCGGGGAAGGCGACGGCGTCGACTTGTTCCCGGACAGAAGTAACTGCTGCCACATTAGGTCTTCATAGCGTCGACGCAATTTGCACCGAAGCCTCTCCTCTTCCGAGAAGGAAGACGAGGACGAGCGGCGGCACCGCTTACCTCAGTGCTGAGACCAAGACCACCGATGTCGGCGGGATCGGCTGGACTGAGACGAAGTCTGAGACCAAGACAGAGATCCTCGGTGTTTCCGAGGATGGGTCTGGGAAGGAGCGGGGGACACCCGCTCTTCCCTCGGCTCGGAAGCCTTAATCAGGGACTGCGGCACCGGAGGCGCAGGCAGATCCTCGGTCTCCACCGGGGGAACCAGTGAAGAAGGGTTGTCGGCCTCACCAGTCGACAGCCCGTCTGATGGGTCAAGAAAAATCTCGACTGCGTCGACGGGTGTCTCAGCCAGCTGGCCTGACGGGGATGCCATGAAGCCAGAGGCCTTAGCCGCAACCTCGACCGAAGTTGACAGTCGGCTGTCCGGGGAAGGAGACCTCTCCTGCTCCCACGAACGCCGACGATGGGACTTACCCTTAGAGTCCTTCTTTTTGGACCGAGAGGAATGTCCTGATGGCCCCTCTCCCTTTGTTGAAAGGGATTGGCAAAGCTCCTTGAACAAAGCTGAATACGAGGTACCCAGAGACAGCGGGATACATGCCGCGACTGAGAAAGAGGATGATGCGGCCTGGGCCACCTCCTCCTCGAGGGCGATCATCTGCTAGAGTTGCTCAGCCGAGCCAGCTGCCGCGGTAACCGCTGGGTAGCGCTTCTCGGGGCGCCTAAGCTGTATCCGGGCAGCGCGGTCCTCCAGGACATTGGCCGAAAATGAACGGCAAGACTCGCAGGCCTGCGGGTCGTGTTCTAGTCCTGGGCATCTTCTGCCCACAAGGGCACCACCGAAATCCAGGAGTCGATTTGTCCATCGCAGCCGCGAGGGAGAAAGATGACCGGAGTCTTGAAAATTTTAAAATCAGTTTCAGGTAAACCGAAGAATTAGGATCCAGTCTATCACGCAGAGCATTAAGGAGGGAACCTGAGCTTCCAAGCGGTAAGGAAGATCTGGCATCATGGGGTGGAGTCGAGAGTTTTACCACCTGGGTGGGTGGGAGGAGCCAGCTTGAAGACCTTCCGGCAAGATTTAAAGTGGCAAGAAAACTGCCAGACAGCATGGATGAACAACATATCCATGTCCCTAGAAAGAAAAGTTACAACTATTACTACCCTTAGACACCCACAGGGCGACCACCCTTTAAATAGCTTACATGATATTACAGAAGCCTTCACATAATATTATTCTGCTCTCTATACCCCCAAGGTAACTCCCAGAGATCAACAGATTTCGGAATATTTGCAGGGGATAACCTTACCTTCCCTTTCAGAATACCAAGGTGAAGCACTAACTTCCCCTATTACTGCACAAGAACTTGCGATCGCAATGAGTTCCCTAAGGACATTAAAATCCCCAGGCCCAGATAGCTACGGGAACGAGTTCTATAAAAGTATGAAAAAACAAACTACGCCTGATCTCCTTAGATTGTTCAACACGATACTGGAGGGTGATCCCCCCCTTCCTGGTCCTTTACTACTATTTCGGTTATTCCGAAACCTGGGAAAAACACCCAATTATGTAGCTCTTACAGACCAATCTCAGTCTTAAATACTGACTATAAACTTTTTATGCATATTCTGGCTAAACGCCTAGATCAGGTCATGCCCCAACTAATTGATCAGGATCAAACTGGTTTCGTTAGGAACCGTTCCACTACTGATAACATTAGACGAACACTTCACATTTCCCATAAAATGCAAACTTCAAACACCCCCTCAATTCTGATAAGTCTAGACGCTGAAAAAGCGTCCGAAAGGGTGGCATGGCCCTTCTTATATAAAACTCTAGAGAAGTTAGGCATCCCAAAATCCCTGATAATGGTACTACAAAATATCTATGCATCCCCTCAAGCATGCATAAAGGTGGGGGGTCATCATTCCAAATACTTTTCCCTCAAAAGAGGGACCTGCAAGGGATGCCCTCTATCCCCTCTCCTGTTTGCGGCCTATATTGAGCTATTGGCACAATATATAAGGGAATCCCATGATATAAATGGGATACGAATTGGACACATAGAACATCGTATAGCTTTATATGCCAATGATGTTCCTTTATATCTCTCAAATCCTGAAAAAACTCTACCAGCCATAAGACAAGCCCTGGATGGGTTCGCCCAAGTATCGGGGTATAAATTAAACCTAGCAAAAACTGAGATCCTAACTTTTCATTATACCCCTTCTGCCATCATTCGCAACATGATACCCTGACGATGGAATTTAGCCAAATTAAAATACCTTGGGGTGTTCATCTCACAAAGAAGTTAAACAGCTTACAAAGATAATTATGAGAATGTTACATCTCAGTTAAAAGCGGATATGGCAACTTGGGCTACACTACCCCTGAGCCTTAGCAAAAGGATAGAACTGACACGCATGATCACCCTTTCTAGAGCCCCATATTTGTTCCAAAATACCTCAACTTTCATACCCAGGAAAGTGTTCAAGGCATGGAACAGTATTATCTCAAAATTCATATTGGCTACTCAGAGGTCCAGGGTCAGGTTAAAAGTGCTTTTCCTCTCATGCCAATCCGGAGGACTAGCTCTCCCTAACCTGCAATTATATTACTTCGCAGCAAACCTAACACACCCTATGGCCAGACAGAATAGAACAACCACTTCACACTGGCTCCAAATAGAACAGACGTTTATCCCCGACAGGGAATATTTTCAATACTTATATAATCAAGAGGCGAGCAGGGGCCCGACCCCCCCCCCTTTTGAGCTATTGGCTTAGATGCAGCTGGAGAACCTGGCAGAGCATTGTGAGGGTGCAGAGGCTGTCCCCATTCCTGGTACTGATGTGTCCGATAGCGAGTCTTAATGACTTTCCTCCAAATTGACTGGACCATGGCTACCAAACCTGGGAGAGATATAACCTGAAATATCTTTTACAAATTACTAATCAGGGCGTACTCTGGGCCTTTGACTCTATACAGAGAAGATTAGGTATCTCTCAGCAGAACTTTTACAGATATTTACAACTCCGGCATTTCAACCAAAGTTTGCCAAAGAAGGTTAGAACCCCAGCTAAGTACCCGCCCTTGTTGAATAACCAGCATCACCTTAACATAAACCCCACACTTGGTTTCCTAGTACTATCACTCTGGCAGGAAGAAATATGCAGCCCTCTAACACACGAATCCTGGCAGAAGGCATGCGGGAAAGCTTCCCAAGTTCCTAGTTCACAACAATGGCGTGAATACGCTTGGAAGCATCTTATTAGATACTTCAGGACCCCAGTACTGACAAGGCACTAGTCCCCCACGGGCATGGCGTCTTGCTGGAGAAACTGCTGAGAAGAAAGAGCTACACACACTCATGTTATGTGGTCCTGCGCAGTACTTACCCCTTTCTTGACTCAAACAGAACTGCAACTTAGAGAATTAATAGACCCCCAATTACTCCTTACCAAAGAAATGCATCTCTTCCTTATACTACCTAAAGAATATAAGAACACTAACATTAAATACCTTGTCCACCTACTAATAACTGCAGCTAAAAAAAAATAACCAAATTGTAGTTAACTGATAAAACACCTACAATAAAAGATTGGTGGGAGACCACTAAACAATTATACAAATTAGAGCGAATCACCTTCAAGTTAAATGAAAGAGAAGAAAACTTCTCCAAATGGACTCGCTGGCTAATTTATTGTATGCTCCAAGACCCATGCCAGACCCATCCTGTGTCCCATAGTAAGTAAATCTGGAGAATCTTAAAACAGAATATAAAACCTTCAGAGTGGTGGGATTACATCAACTTACCTACTTTGAGCAGACAGTAACTGTAAGAGTTACCGCTAAGAGGCCCTACTGTGACAGTAAGAGAATCAAAATAAGTGGAAAGCATCCGTGGAACCCATTGCTTCAATGCGTATGTACAAAATGCTAACTAAAGGGCATGCAGATGGGAATATATTTAAAACCAATGCTGCTAACTATGAATATGAAGTACCTATATTTCTGTGAGGAATGCACAATTATTACTCACTATAATTGAATGTCTGTAACCTGATCTAACAAGCACTACAAATTAACTGTTATTTATTTGTCATCTGTTGTCTTGTATACATGTAAATAAGTTATTCTGTGTATAAAATTAATAAAAAGTGAATCACAAAAAAAAAATAAAATAAAAATGACCTCGTTGAGTGCCCTGAGATAGCAGGGGAATGTGGCCAGTGAACCCATGAACTTTTCCCAAGTCATGGGGCCCCCTCGGATGCAGGAAACCGGGAAGAGGGGGAGGATGAAAGGATATACTATGTTATCCCTAAACATGTTATGCTGACACTCATCAGAACAGTTAACTAGCCCAAAATCCACAGCCCCAAACAGATCATAAACCCGACACAACAATTTCAGGCATTACGACTGAAACTAAGTGTAAAATGCTGGGGGCCCCCCCATAAAGTACAGTTATGCAAGACCTTACTGTAACAGTAGATCATAACATGTAGGACTAGTGCCACCTAGCGTCAGGCCCCAACGGCAGACATTTCCAGCAATGCACGACGGGGAACCGCCCACCCGACGTCACGTGATGACGTCAACGAAATTCTATATAGTGGGCGGTCCTTGTGCCCGCCCTCCAGTTCTCCCGCGGAGCCCGTAAGGAGAGGAAAGCTTAGTCTGAAGACCCAAAAGAAAAAAACGGGGGTAAGAGGGAGGGAAAAAACATGACCTACTGCAGAAACCTCTCCTGAACATCTACTGTTATGGTAAGTTCTTACGTAACTGTACTATCTTACTTCGAGAGGGTTCCTGCAGTAGGTCATAACATGTAGGACGGAGTCCCAAGCAGTCCCTCCAAAGAGAGACTGAGAGAAACATGGGAGGAGGAACAAACTAAAGACCAAAATGGAACCGGCCTAGGGCACTAGTACTCATCACCCTCCACTTTTTGATGGCCTTACCGCCTTTGCCTTTTTCTACATTTACCTCTGTCCTACTCCCTAATGACTTCTCTACCATGGTGTTTACCTCACTAATTACCGTGTTTTGACATAAGGTATAGCCGTCTTTCTCCAGTATCGGTTTGTCGCAGGCGCACTTGTTCTTGTGAGACTCCAAAGGGGTTGGAGAGACGTGCAATCTTAAGTACAAAATTACTGATTTTGCAGAGAAAATAAAGAAAACTTGAAAGTTATACTTATCGAAAATGGCGGTTGACAGTAGCAGCATTCTGTGAGGTCCAACGTGCCCAGGTCAATGGTGGGAATGAACTGGAGGCGGGCATGGGGGACCATCCACTATACAGTGCTGGGCCGATGTCGGTCATGTGACGCTGGGTGGGTGGTCCCCCACCAGACACTGCTAGCTAATTTTTCCGTGTGGTTCTAGTGCCTGGTGGCTCAGTCCTTATGATGTTGCCTACTGCAAGAGTCCTCTCAAAGTAAGATCTGTTAAGTGCTGGGTGGGGAAAAAAGTACTGGCCTTTAGTAATCTTGTTTCTTCCCAGGCATTCACTAACATTATTACGCTTTGCAGTTCTCTTTGAAGTCAGGACTACCCCAGAGAGAACAGAATGATATGCTAATCATGGAATGTTTAGCTAATGCATCTATTTTCAAACAGCCTTGTGCCAAATGTCTACATTCTACCTCAGATTTCTTAGAAGCCTGCAAAGAGGCCATAACAACATGTAAATTATAATTAAATAACCATAAAAGAATTTAAAATGCCCAACAGTGCCATTTCAAACAAGTAGTCAAGGGCTAATTAAAGCTAAAGTCCCCTTTTCTAAAGTCAGACATGCTCTAAGAAAAAAACCTACAAGCTATAGGTATTACCAGAATGTGCCAGCAGGTGGCATACCACTCCAACTGTGTATCTTAACTGTGGAGAGTATTTTTTCTAGTTAAGAAACAAGATTACTACAGGTGAGTAATTTTTTTCTTCTAACCCCATGAATCCACTAATATTATTACTCTTTGCAGACTATGTAGCAGTACTACTAGGAGGTGGGCAGAATCTATTTAGGAAAAAGACTGCAAAATAGCTTTGCCAAAACTGACATCACTACTAGGCTGGGTATCCAGACTACAGTGTTTAGTGAAGGTGTGGGCTGACCTCCAGATAACTGCTTTACATATTTCCAACAGAGGTACCTCTCAGGCAGCTACAATAGTGGCAGCTGTGTCCCTTGTAAAGTGGGCTCTATGACAACGAGGAGGAACCTTGCCTGCTTTTGAGTAACAAAAAACTGAATACATTGGACTATCCAAAGAGATACAGTTCTTTTCAAAGCAGGAGTACCTTTACCTACTTCCCCATATGTGAGGAAAGTACAGTTACGTAATAACTTACCGTAACAGTAGATCTTCGAGAGAGGCTCTTGCAGTAAGTAATTACATATAGGACTGACGTCGGCAGGACCCCACAGAAAAATTTCTAGCTAGCAGTCCGCTAGGACCGCCCATCGCCAGGTGACCGCGCCACGATCGCCGGTATAAAGGGCGGTCCCGGACGCCCGCCTTCCAGTTCTTTCCCGCCACAGGCCCGGAAGAGAGAGAAGCAGATATTTCCTTCAATGGAAAAGGAGCTGAAAAAGCCTGGGAGGGGTGGAGGGCGGGAAGCTATTACCTACTGCAAGAGCCTCTCTTGAAGATCTGCTGTTACGGTAAGTTCTTACGTAACTGTACTATCTTACTTCGAGAGGGCTCTTGCAGTAGGTAATTACATCTAGGACAGAATCCCAAGCAGTCTGGAACAAATGAAAGGCACCGGGAGGAGGAACTACTCCAAGAAGTAGCAAAAAGCTTGCAGGCCTCAAGACAGAAGGCCTTGCAAGACCGCTAACCCGAAGCCTGCTCTACGGCGAGAGGCAATGTCCAAACCGTAATGTTTCGTAAAGGTATGGATGGAAGTCCAGGTGGCGGCAGCACAGATGTCTGCCGCAGACACATTCTTGAAACAAGCCGCAGAGGCTGCTACTCCATGAGTGGAGTGACCTCTGACTCGACCCGGAAGGGTCTTGTTGTACTTGTCATAACAGAAAGTGATGCAATGAGCTAACCACTTAGACAGGCATTGCTTGGAAACAGCATTGCCTTCCCTTTTGTGAGCAAAAGAGACGAACAACTGATCCGTCTTTCTGAGATCCTTTGTCCTGTCGGTGTAGTATCTCAGGATCCTGTGAACATCCATGGTATGGAGCAAGTATTCTCCCTGGTTGGAGTACTGCGTGAAAAGGCAGGTAACTCTATAGACTGATTTAGGGTAGACTCCGCTACCACTTTCGGGAGAAACTTAGGGTTCGTGCAAAGAGCTACTCGTTCCTTGTGAAAAATTAGATGGGGGATTTTACACATAAGGGCCTGGAGCTCGGAAATTCTTTGAGCAGAAGTAATGACCACCAGGAAGAGTGTCTTCCACGACAGAAACTTTAGATCTGCGGAGGCCGCAGGCTCGAAAGGAGGAAGGGTAAGTTTCTAGAGAACAAAGTTCAGATCCCAAGGGGGAGCCGTAGTCCGGACAGGGGGTCTGAGATGAAGGACTCCTCTGAGAAAAGTCTTGGATACTTCTAATTGGGCAAAGGCTTTATCAGCGAAAGGAACATGGTAGGCTGAAGGTAGCCATGTGAACCTTCAGGGAGGAATGACTGAGACCCAGGTTGAAGAGGTGACGTAAATACTCAAGCAGAACGGCCACAGGACAAGAGAAAGACTCCACATTCCTGGAGGCAGCCCAAATAGAAAATCTGTTCCACTTCATGGCGTAGGTGGACCTAGTGGAGGGTCTAGCCTCCACCAGAATCTCGGCCACCTTCGGAGAGATGCCAAATTGAGACTGGGCTAGGTCTGCAGAAGCCATGCATGAAGCTGAAGGGACTTGAGTCCCACATGGACCAGGGTCCCCTGATCCTGGGTCAGCAATCCTTGCGATAAAGGAAGAGGAAGAAGAGGAACCTCTGAGTATTGTTGTAGAAGACAGAACCAGATTTGCCTGGGCCAGAAAGGAGCAATCAGAATCATTCTCACTCCTTCCAATGCCAGTTTCTGCAGTACACGGGGGACCAGAGGAATTGGGGGAAAAGCATAGATGAATCTGCCCTTCCAGTTTAGAGACAGAGCGTCGCTCCAGAATGCGCCTCGCTCTGGAGCGAGCAAGCAAAAGGTGGGAAGTTTTGCATTTCTGGAAGAGGCAAACAGGTCTACCTGTGGAGTCCCCAAAGCTGGAAGATGTCGTCTAGAACTTTTTGGTCCAGTTTCCACTCGTGTGGCAGAGCTGCGGAGTGATTTACCTTGTCTGCCAGAGTATTGTCGACTCCTGGAACATGGATCGCCGTGAGATGAAGGTTGTGAAGCGTTGCCCAGTCCCAAACCCTTATCGCTTCCCTGCACAGCGGGTAGGATCGAGTCCCTCCCTGCTTGTTGATGTACCAAACCATGCACATGTTGTCCGTCTGGACAGCTAGGTGACCTGGAAGGATGTATAGGAGAAGGGCTTGGAGAGCATATAGTACTGCTCGTAGCTCTAGCACATTGATGTGGAGAGCTAACTCCAATCTGGATCATAGACCCTGAGTTCAGTGAGGACCCAGATGAGCTCCCCAACCTTCGCCTGAGGCATCTATGGTCAGTGTCTGGGAGGGGGGGAGGATGACAGAAGGGGACCCCCTGAAACAGGTTCTCTCAAACCATCCACCACTGCAAGTTTCTTGTCATCAGCGAGGAGATCAGCACTAGATGATCTAGGTCGTCTACGAGTTGATCCCACTGAGAGCAGAGAGTCCACCGAGAGATCCTCATGTGGAGCCGCACGCGTGGAACCGTCGGGATGGTGGCCACCATAAGCCCCAAAAGACGGAGCACCGACCTCGCCGGTACCATCCTGCGTTCTGATAGCAGGGAAATCTGTGCCTGGAGAGAGGCCGCCCTGTCCGGAGGAAGGAAGGCCCTGCACACTGTTGTATCGAGGATTGCCCCGATGAACTGAAGTCTCTGGGAGGGGTCCAGATGAGACTTGGAATGGTTGATGGTGATTCCCAGGCAAGTGAAAACCTGCTGGGTGAGGGAGAGAAAATGCAGGAGCTCCTCCCTGGATGAGGCCGCCAGGAGCCAGTCGTCCAGGTAGGGAAACACCTGAACTCCCAAAGTACGCAGGTGGGCCGCTACCACTGCCAGGCATTTGGTAAAAACTCAGGGAGCAGAGGAAAGACCAAATGGGAGTGCCCAGAATTGGTAATGGTCCCCCTGGAAAGCAAACCGGAGGTACTTGCGATGCGAAGGACGAATAGGGATGTGCAGATATGCATCCTGCATATCCAGCACACAAAGCCATTAACCCGTCCGAAGAGGGGGTAGAAAGGTTTGAAGGGAGAGCATCCTGAACTTTTTGTATTCTACACAGAAGTTCAGGGAGCTGAGATCAAGAATGGGTCTGAGATCTCTCGTCTTCTTTGGTACTAAGAAGAAATGGGAATAGTAACCTGTCCCGTGAAGGTGAGGAGGAATGGGTTCTATGGCCTGCTTCGTTAGAAGGGCAGAGATTTCTTCCCTGACCAAAGGAAGATGGTCCCTTGAGTAAGAGGACTTCAGAGGTGGGTGGCGTGGAGGTTTCTGTAGAAACTCTATGGAGTGCCCCTCCGCGATAATCTGAAGCACCCATGAGTCCGATGTTATCCTCTCCCAACCCGGAAGGTGGAGGGAGAATCTCCCTCCTACCGGTTCCTCCGGTGAGTCCAGAGGTGGTGGGAGAGGGAAGGAGTCAGGTGGTGTGGGGCAGCACTGCAGTTGGGGCACCTGCTGCTTTTTTTGGGGTGGCGGGCTCAGCAGCTGCGCGGGGCCCGCGCTTGGTGGCCCGCCTTCCTTGGGGTTTCGCTAAATATGCTATGCCTGCAAAATGGACGGCACTGCAGAGGATGGGGATGGTACATGGAATCCACAGATTTCAGAGCCGTCCCCTTCTCCTGCAAATTGGTGATGATGTCCTTGACATCACTGCTGAAAAGCACTGAACCCCTGAAAGGTGCTTCCTGGATTGCTGACTGCACCTCCGGGACCAATCCTGACACATGGAGCCAGGAGTGACACCGAAGACTTACGTCAAATGCGGAGCTCCGTCCTGCAGTGTCCACTGCGTCGTAGGTCATCCTGAGGATGTGACGACTGGCCGAATGAGCAGAACGGACTAGGTCAGCTAACTCCTGCTTGACTTGGGAGTCAGGTAAGGAGTCAATCTTAGATTCCGCCTGGGTAAGGATGGCCTTCTGGTAATCTCCCATGTGTGCTACATAATTCAGGGCCCTAATTCCCAGTGTGGAAGAAGCGTATATTTTTCTTCCATACTGATCCAGAAGGCGAGATTCCTTATCCGGTGGAGACGAGCG
The DNA here is from genome assembly GCA_016271365.2 of Neoceratodus forsteri. Lineage (NCBI taxonomy): Eukaryota > Metazoa > Chordata > Ceratodontiformes > Ceratodontidae > Neoceratodus > Neoceratodus forsteri. The sequence continues at coordinate 647,075,255 of CM057450.1, read as the reverse complement.
TAAATGTTTGAGGTATGCAGACCGGCCGTGAGTGGCGCTAATCATGACAGAGTCTGCGCGGGGGTGAGAATCCAAAAAATCTACACTCTCCGGAGCCTGGTATAGCCTGTTGGACTTCCCAGGAAGCAGGGCTAAAGCCGACAGTTGTTTCCAAATAGTGGAAACAAGGTGGGCGTGAGGCTCGATCCAGGGTGGCACTACAGTAGGGGCCATAAGGGGCAGGTCCAGATGTTCGGCGAGTTTAACCCGCTGAGGATCTGGCTCCAAGGAACGCCACTGATGTACTTCCTGGATCTTCCTGAGAAACTCCGTGAAGGAAGGATCCTCTGGAGGAGACTTCGGAGGAGTCCTCGGCTGGGGCTTGGACGGAGAGAGAGGCTCGTCGTCTCTCTCAGAGCATCCATCGGAGGAATCCGAGGAAGCCGAGAGTGAAGAAGAAGAAGAATTAGAAGCAGAGTACGACTCCTGACTCATCTAGGGGAGGAACGGGTTCCTTAGGGGGAATCCCTGTACGTCTGTCCCCTCCTCTGGATCCAGAGGGAGAGCCGGGAATCCGGAGGCGGAGAGGGAGTGTGCTGTCTTGGGCATACGGGGGGCGGAGGTGGCACCGTCGCCGTGTCTCTTGACTTTCTTGGTGAGCTGAGCCTTGGCTTCAGCCCACCAGGAAGCCAGAGTCTCCTGAAGATCCATCAGTGGCCTGGGGGACGGTGGAGGAGGAGGGGGATAATTATACAGGTTGTACCTGTAAGGCGAGTATCCATAACCCGGCTGCGGAAAACCGTGCCGGGTATTGCGGCGTCGGAGGAACCAGCGTCCGGGTACTGCAGCGCTGATACTGTGGACCCAGGTAAGCCAAGCCGGATAAGATGGCAGATACCCAGGTACCGGAGGAGCTGCCGGAGCAGATGGCCCAGTAGGGAGCCCCATGGGCGGATCAACAGTGATAGGCCCGTGGGGGGTCAGGCCCGACGGAGAAGGGATATCCCCCACCGGCGTCGGTGGGGCCGGCGTCCGGAGTCAGATCCGGTTCAGTAGGAGGAAGGTCTGACGGTGGAAAAGCATCCCGTGCATCGCCTGGGGACAGAGGGTAAAAGTCCCCGGGGTCATGCAGGGGCGACTCAGGCTCCCTGGATGGCAGCGAAGGTTGCGGGGAACCTGGGACGACAGACGATGGAGGGTCTGTCGTAGGCTCCAACGCCCGACGCATGTCGGAGGAGCCGACGTGCGGCTTAGGGGCAGAATCCCAGCAGACACCAGAGGAGCCGGCGTCTGACTTAAGGGGTCCCTCGTCGGAGGCAGGCAGAGGGTGGGAAGCGGCTCGTCCGAGGGGACGCGATCGCAGTGCCGCCAAGGGTCGGGCGCCTTAGCGGTCTTCTGGCGGGAGTTGGAGGAGCCGACGTCCGGCTTAAGGGAGGTGCCTAGCCAGTAGCGAAGCCTGCGGTGTACTAGGGGCAGAGGCCTCCTTAGCCCAGAGGCACCCGTGGGACTGGACGCTAGCCCGACGCCTCCTCCAACACCTTGGAGGCTGCCGTCGGGCGATCCCCCAGAGGGGACGTTACCTGAACCGCGACGACGATGAGGCTTTCTCCCTGTGCCTTTCCTTGTCCCGCTTCTTGTGTCCTTCTGGAGAGGTCGACACCTGCCTAAGCTTCTTCAACTCCTTCTCCATTGCAGACATCTTCTTTTTAAGGAGATGGGCTTCCAAAGACTGCTGGCGTCGTCTGCGGGTGGCCGTGTTGAAATGCAGGCAATGCGGGCACTTGTCGACCGCGTGGCTGGGGCCTAGGCAAAAAAGGCAGAGAGAGTAACCGACCTTGTGGGGCAGTTGGGCACCGCACGAGTCTCACTTATTCTTGGAAGGGGATGACATAAAACGACGTTCACCTGATGATATCAAAATAAAGTAGTAATAATTTTCGGTAAAAAAACAACGAATGAACAGGGCTGAGCACGAACTTTACCGCGAGGCGCTGCATGAGCTGACGGCGGGAAAGAACTGGAAGGCGGGCGTCCAGGACCGCCCCTTTATACCGACGTAGTCTGACGCCGGTCACCTAACGTGGGGGCAGTCCCTCGCCAGGGACTGCTAGCTAGAAATTTTTCTGTGGGGTCCTGCCGCCTGCAGTCCTATATGTAATTACCTACTGCAAGAGCCCTCTTGAAGTAAGATCAGCTGTTGTCTGGCCTGCCTATGGTCTATGGCATGAGTCATATAGTTACTCAGAGCTCTTCTGACATCCAGGCTGTGCAATCTATGCTCACCTGAGCTGGAGTGCTTAGTAAAGAAACTGGTAATGCTATTGACTGGTTCAAGTGGAAGTCATCGACCACCTTGGCGAGGAACTTTCTATTAGTTCCCAACACTACCTTATTCCTGTGAAAAAAAACTTAGTCCTTTTCCACCCAAAAGACCTGTAGCTCACTAATCCTCCTGGCAGAAGTGACTGCTACCAGGAAAAAAAAGACTACCGTCCAGGTAACAAATTTAAGCTCTGCAGATGCCATAGGCTCAAAGGGCGGAAGCATAAGCTGGGTAATGCAAACATTAAGCTCCCATGGTGGCACTGGTTCCCTGTGAGGGGGGAAACAAGTGAGACAGCCCCTTAAAAAACCTCTTGAGTATGGGATTCTATGTCATTGAGGTATCCTTTTAGGTGAGAGGTACGCTGAAACTGAAGCCAGGTGCATTTTCAGAGTCTAGTGCTGCAGCCCCAAGGAGTGCAGATGAGACAAATGATCCAGAAGGGCTGGGATCCTGGCCTGGGCTGGGGCTGCACCCATAACACTGTACCCGATGGAAATTTTTTTCCATTTTGAGGCATAGGTTTCCTTAGTGGAAGGTTTCCTGTAACCCCTGAAGACTTCCAAACCTGCTTCAGAGAACTGGCAGTCTGCGTATTTTTAAGTTCTCAACAGCCATGCCTTGAGCTTGAGAGACCCGAGGTTGGGAAACGCTACCTTCCCCTGAAAGGAAATCAGTAGATTGTGCCTTTGAGGAAGGTGAATCGGCTTACTCACAGGCATTGAAAGCATAGAGAGTACCAAGGTTGCCTTACCCAGTCTGGTGCTACCAGGATCGTCGAGCTGGTTATGACCTGGGCTTGATGAGAATCCTGAAAATCAGTGGAAAGGAAGGAAAGGCATAAAGGTACCTACCTGTACAATCGAGAATCAGGGCATCCATGAGAACTATCCCTTTCACTGGGGCCCTGCAACAATAAGGAAGCAAGGTATGATTTTGGTGGGAAGCAATAAGGTCTATTCCTGGGATCCCCCACCTCCTGAATAGAGCATTCACCACTTGCCTGTTCAATGCATATTCATGATGGGCCTGAATTATCCTGTTCAAAGCATCTGTCAGGGTGTTGTCCTTGCCAGGCAGGTGAATTGCTTACAGAGAGGTGTTTAGGGAGTAAACAAGCTCCATATCTTCATTACCTCTGTACAAAGAGGAGTGGACCTAGTCCCTCTTTGTTTGTTGATGTAGTACATTGTTGTGGTATTGTCCGATCTGACTTGTACCAGTTTTCCCAGAAGACAACGAGAGAAAACCTGAAGGGCCAGGTAAACAGCCCTCAGCTCCAGCAGATTTATATGCTGGAGCAAGTCTGCACTGTCCCAGGAGCCATGAATGGTGTGATCCCCCTAAGTGGGCACCCCATCCTAACAGGGAAGCATCGGTTGTGAGAACCTAAGAAGAAGGCTCCTACAGAAATGGAACCCCTTCTCTTACATTTTCTAATTCCCTCCACCCTTGGAGGGCCTGTAGCAAGGTTTTTGTTACTGGCACTGGCTTTGAGAGTGGGTCTCGCCTCTGGCACCAGTATGCTCTGAGGTGGAACTGGATATCTCTCATCTAAAATCTGGCACCTATGACTGTGCTTGCTGCTGAAGCCATATGCCCCTATAGTTGAAGGAAATGTTTTACTGGCTTTGGCCTGCCCAGGGCAAACGAGCCTGCCAAGAGCCGAATAGCTTCTGCCCTCTCTTGAGGGAGAAAAACTGTTCTCACTACTGTATTCAGTTCCACCCCTATGAACTGCACAGGGGTCAGCACTGACTTTTTGGTACTGAGAAGGAATCCCAGGGACAGCAGCATATCCTGGGTTACCTGTAGGTGTGTGACACCTGTAGGTGGGATTTCCCTACGATCAGCCAGTCGTCCAGATAAGGAAAAACTGTAACACTCATCCTTTTAAGATGTACCACTATCACTGCTATGCATTTGGTAAAAACCCTTGGTGCAGAGGTGAGACCGAAAGGTAGCGCTGAAAACTGGTACTGGCCTGAGGACAGTCTGAATCTGAGATACCTTCATTGTTAGGAAATATCTGAACTAGAACCCTTGTCCTCTTTGGTTGTGGGGAACAGGCTTGACTGCTTTTGCCCATAATAAGGCCTGTACCTCCTGCTCCAGGAATTCTCTTTCTGAGAAGGGAGCTGGTGCAAACTGTTTCAACCTTGGAGGAGGAGAAAGGGACTTGAAACAATAGGGACAGACCCTGACTCATTATTTCCAGAACCCATTTGTTAAGTTTGATACTTTCCTGGAAATAGTGGGTGAGACTACCCCCTACAGGATGGGGAGAAGCAGCCTGAAGGGAAAAAAGGCAGGGGTTCTATCTTCTGTGGTTAGTACTGCTGCTGAGTGACAGCCTATACCTGTAAGAAAGGTCTCCTAAAGGAAGACCTTCCCCTGCCTCCCCTAGAATAAGAAGTCGAAGGAGAGGATCTGTCTCTAGTAGAGTTACTTTTAAAAGTAGCTTTATATTCATCTCTTTTTTTTTTTTTTTTTTTCTTTAAAGCTTCAGTCTTGGCAGCAAAAAGAGCGTGGCCCTCGACTGGAAAATCCATTGCCTTAGCTTGTGTGCCCTGGGTGAGATTGGCAGCCCTCAGCCAGGCAAATCTCCTCAGGGCTGTTGCACCAACCATCCGTCTTGCTGCAGTATAATTAGTGTCAGCTGCCATTTGAAAAAGGTATTTGGAAGCCTCCCAACCCAATTTTGCTGTATCCAATAGCTCTGACACAGTTAAAGAGGGGTTAGCCTCAGTGTTGTTGACAACTGATTGCAGAGAACTTTCTAGTAGAGGGCTGCACAGGCCTGGTAACAAGCTTGCAGGATTGCCAAGGATACTTAAAGGTACCCCTTTTTAGCCATATTGCTGAATTAGGAGCCTTAAGGATTTCTAATGTATCCATTTTTATTTTTATTTATTTATTTTTTAATTTACAGATAGGTAAAAAGGGCCATTTTGAGGGTGTCAGCCCCATAAGCTCCATATATTGTGCCTCCTCTTCATCATGGATCTCTTCAGCTGTTTGCAGATCCGGGGTCTACCATTTCCTTCACAAAAGAGAAATGGGAAAGAAATCTTCTGTGGGTCGGGGGGGCGGGATTAACCAAAATCCTGTTCTGGTGACGCCTCAGGTTCAATTCCCTCCTCATCCTGGTTATAGTTATCATCATCATCATCATCATCACCATATGTCAAAGTAGCAGTAGGTACCAGAGGGTGAACAACAGCTGCTTTTAGCAGGCGTAATCACAGGCTGCTGAGGTGGAAATAACCCCTGCAGCACCTGGAGTAAAGCTAAGGCCTGTGTTAGATCAGCAGAAGAGGGAGCCTTAATGGGCACCTGAGGGACCCCTTGAGGCGTTTGAACCGGGGTGTCAGAGTGCTTTGTTTTCTTCAGCTTTTTTTGGCAGGCACCGGAGAGTCATCCGGTTGACTGCCTCTCTTGCCAGAGCCCTCACCCATATCAGGAGTGGAATTACAGGCTCTGTAAGGGCTTGCCACATTCATGGAGGGGGTGGACTGGTTAGAGCCCAGGAACCCTTCCCTCTAGTTTCCTTTTAAACATCTCCCTTCATTTTTCCCACTGTTTTACCAGGGAAAGACTTACATATATCACAATCTTCATAAAATTGTTGTTGCCAAAGGCAGATCAAGCAAAGATCATGCTTATCTGACTTAGCAAACACCTCAGTACACTTCAACAATTCATAAAACCAGGAGGTCCTGTTAAAACACTTAAACATTTTAAACAGGGTTTTATTTATTCTAAAAATTGATTAGCTTTTTGCTCATAAAAGTGCTAAAACATGGTGAGAAATGCATAGCACTTGCCTCACTTTGTTAAACATAACACTTCTAGAAAACCTATATGAACAGGTTACTCACCCGTAACAGTAGTTCTAGGAGTGGTATATGTTGTTCATCCACACTTCTTGGCATTGTCCCCTTCCACTTTAAATCTGCAAGAAGTCTTTAAGCTGGCTCCTCCCACCCACCCGGGTGGTATATACCTCGACTCTGCCCTGTGACACCGGATCTTAGCTTGCTGGAAGAAAGGTTGTGTGCGTCCGCAGCCAGGGAGGTTGGGTGGGTCCATATGGATGAACAACATATAGCACTCCTAGAACTACTGTTACAGGTGAGTAACGTGTTCTCTCTTGTTCTATCCACACATCTTGGCAGACTCCAAGCAGTTCTCGGGGCAGAGGGAGGCAAGGTGCACACCCCTTACTTAGGGAACAGAGACTGGAGAACCGAGGCCCCAAAATAGGCATCCGGGCATGACTCAAGGTCGATGTGGTAGTGGGTAATGAAGGTATTTGCTGACTTCCAGGTAGCAGCCTGACAGATCTCTTGGATAGGATGTCCCTGGAAGCAGCAGTATGGCGGGTAGAATGAGCTCTTATCCCTCTGGGAGGCTCCTTGCCCGCCAACTCATAGCACAGACCTATGCAGGATGTAATCCATCTCGCAATGGTCCGTTTGGCTACAGGTCTGCCAAAAGCGGCTTCAGCATAGGTCACAAACAGCTGGCGAACCTCTCCGTGAATTTCCGCCGTCCTCTCCTTATAATAGGAGACAGCATGTCTCAGGTCCAAAGTGTGGAGCCTGTACTTGGCATCTGAGGTGTAATTAGGGTAATAAACCAGCAGAGTCAGCACCTGGTTAAGCTGAAACTCTCACACCACCTTCGGAAGGAATTTCGGGTAGGGGAGAAGGACAACTTTGTCCCTGTGGAAGACCAGATAAGGGGAGTCCATCGAAAGCGCCTGGAGTTCCCCTGTCGTCCTGGCTGACGTGATCGCCACCAGGAAGGCCGTCTTCCACAACAAGTGAGAGAGCTTACACTTGTGCATGGGTTCGAATGGCTTGCCCATGAGCTTTGCCAATACCAGCAGTAGATCCCATGGAGGTGTAGGTTCATGCACCAGAGGGGATATGTGATCCAGGCCTTTGAAGAAGCGCCAGACCACTGTCTCCTGCACCAACGTTGGCTGACCAGCCTGTGCCCAGTAAGCAGAGATGGCTGCCAGGTGTACCCTAAGGGTCGATGACCGTACACCCCCTTTGGAGAGAGAGACCAAAGGTAGTCGAGAATGTTGGCCAATGGGCAGGATAAGGGGTCCAGACCCTTACACTGACACCAAATAGAAAACCTTTTCCATTTGAAGGCATAACATTTGCTGGTCGATTCCTTTCGAGATGCCTCCACCACAGTGTAGACATCTTCGGAAAGACCCAAAGCCTGGAACTCTAGCCGCTTAGGTACCAGGCTGTGAGGTGCAGGATAGAAGGTCTGAATGAAGGACCTTCCCCTGGTTCAGAGAGATCAGGTCTGGGCGTGTGCAAAGCTGCTTCGGGGGCCTGCAGCCGAGGCTGAGGAGATCTGGATACCAGAACTGGCACGGCCAGTCTGCGGCTACCAGAATAACCTTCGCCTTGTCCCTCCTCACCTTGAGTAACATCTTGTGGATCAAGGGAAATTGAGGGAAGGTGTAAAGGAGGCCTGGGGTCTACAGTCTCGAGAAGGCAATCCCCCTGCAGCAAGCCCTGCTGAGGGGGACGGGCATGAAACAGCCTCAGTTTTGTGTTTTCCTTGGAGGCAAACAGGTCCACCATTGGTTTGCCCCAACGGGAGGACAGACTGTAAGCTACCTCGGGATGGAGAGACCACTAGTGGGATGTCTGGCCTATGCGGCTGAGAGCATCCGCTAGCTGGTTCGAGACTCCTGCCACATGGATGGCTAGGAGATCCGCCTCCATCCGGCTCACGAGGGTCCAGATGTGGAGCACCTACTGCACAGCAGACAGGAGTGCGTGCTGCCATTTGTTGAGGTAGTACATGGTCGTGGTATTGTCCATCTGGACTTGAACTACTTGACCCCGGAGCTGAGAAGCGAAAGCTGACGGTGCCAGTCTGACTACTCTGAGCTCCAACAGGTTGATGTGGCATTGGGACTCCTTGGGGGTCAAAAGGCCATGGGCCCTGTCGTCCCCATGTGGGCTCCCCAGCCCATGAGAGGCGCATCGGTTGTGAGAACGATCATTAGCTCGGGGTGGACAAATGGATCCCTTCCTGCAATTGGTCTGGGGCGGTCCACCACTGGAGAGCATCCCACATCTTCTGGGTCACAGTGACCAGCTGGTCGAAATGACTAAATCGTTGGGTCCACTGGGCGGCCAGCTTCCACTGGAGGGGGCACATGTGCAAACGGGCCAAACGGACCACCGAAGTGCACGCCGCCATGCAACCCAGAAGGCACAGAAAGTCCCAGGCAGGGCGCAAGTGCCCAACCAGAAATAATTGGGCAAAGGAGGAGAGACCCTCCGCCCTGTCCACTGGGAGCCGAACTCTGGCTTGACAAGAATCGAGCTCTGCCCCGATGAAGCCCATCGCCTGTGAGGGCATGAGTTCCGACTTGGCCTCGTTAATCAGGAGGCCAAGCTGGGAGCAGGTTTGGAGGACCAGATCCCTGGACTTCTCCAGCTCCTGTTGGGTGGAACCTGCTAGGAGCCAGTTGTCGAGGTAAGGATAAATCCTGACCCCCCTCCCCCCGGATGCCGTAGATGGGCTGCCACCACTGCAATGCATTTGGTTAAGACCCTTGGGGCCGATGACAGGCCGAACAGCATGGCTTGAAACTTGTACAGGGTCCCTTCGACCCTGAAGCAGAGGAACTGCTGATTGGATGAACAGATTGGGACATGAAAGAATGTGTCCTGCAGATCTGGTGAACACAACCACATGTTTTGCTCCAAAGATGGCATGATCTGGTTCAGAGTGATCATCCGAAAGGTGCGTGACCTGAGATACTGGTTCAGGCTGTGGAGATCTAGAATGGGGCACCAGCCCCCCATCCACTTGGGCACCAGGAAGTACCTGGAGACGAAGCCTGGGTCTGCAGATGGATCTGCCACTGGAGCTACAGCTTCCTTGAGGAGGAGCTGAGCAATGTCATCTTGAAGAGCCGACTGGGTGCAAGCGGACATCCGTTCTTCCCGAGGGGCAAGGGCTCGGCTGGGAGGGTACTGCTAGAATTCTAGAAGCAGTCCCTGACTGACCACTTTGAGAACCCATCTGTCTGTAGTGATAGCGGACCACGTAGGAAGGAAGTGGTGGAGCTGGCCCCTCACCGGAAGACCCAGAGCTGGCGTGACGGGACTAGGGGTGGCCATCCCCATCCCGTCACTGGGAAGGCCTAGAGGAGGAGGAGGAGGAGGAGGCTCCAGGACCTGAGCCTCAGCCTCCTTTGCGGGTCTGTAGGGGTTCAGGCTTGGGCCAAGGGCGCCAAGCTTGATCCTGCTGCTGATGCTTCTGACCTCCTTGATAGGAGGACTGCTGGACCACAGGGGAAGAGTACCAAAAGGGCTTCTTCTTCTTCTGCTGGTTCTTGCCCGAAGAACTCTTGGCAGAAGTGGCATCCAAGGTGGCATTGGACTGCTCTATACGCTGTAGGTGACCGACCATTCCAGGACCGAACAAGTCGGTCCCCAGAAAAGGCATGTCAGCAAGCTTATACTGAGTATCTGCCAGAAAGGGGGAAAGCCTCAGCCAAGCCCTGTGGCGAGAGGCCACTGCGGTGGCTATCGAGCGGGCACAAGAATCCCCTATGTCTAAGGCCGTCTGGAGCTGCTGTTTTGCAACAGCACAGCCCTGGTCACAGACCTGCTTAACTGTGGTCTGTATGTCCGTAGGGAGAAGAGGGAGGACTTCATCTAATGACCCGAGGAGGGCATGAGAGAAGTGTGCCATAATGACAGCCGAACTGGCCTGACGGAGGCCCAAAGAAGAGGCCGCATAGACCTTACTGGCAGAGTGGTCAATATTTTTGGACTCTTTGTCCGGAGGTCGGTCGGTGTTGGCCGAACTGCCAGAACGCCTGAACACAGAGGCGGTCACCAGGCTCTCAGACGAAGGGCGCTCTGTGAACCCTGCAAGGGACCCCATGGGCACCGTGTACTTGCAGGCCATGCGGGCAGACAGTGCTGGACATGAAGTAGGGCACTGCCAGAGTTCAAGGGCCGGGCCAACAATGGCTTTGGCCATGGGTAAGGCCTCCATCAGGGTATCCCCTCTCTTTAGAATATCTGTGAGAGGGTACTCCGCCTTTTCTGGATGGATTCCAGGGGCATTCCAGTAGAGTCAGAAATGAGACAGAGAATCCCTTGAAGGGAGGAAGGGCCTTCCTCCATCCCTGTGCCAACGGACGACTCATCATCCCCAGCATGAGAGTGCAGTCCGGTGAAATTCGAGTTCGAGGAGTTGGGATACAGCAGTCTACCGCCGAAATCACCCTTGATCTGCCGAGGGCGGTTAGGGGTGACAGTAACCGACAGACATCGGGGAAGCCTGGTGTCCAGTCGGTCCTCTTTCGAGGGAGCCCCTCCTGCAGGCTGCTTAGGCGGTGGTTCCACTAGAATGGGTGGGGAGACCGGAATTGGCCGAACCGGGGGATGGGCCAGCGCTGATGGGGTCGGCTTCGGCCTGGGAGGCGAGAGCCAAGTAATGGCCAGGGTAGGCAGCAGAGCCGGCTTCTGCCGGTCAAGATCAGCTGCTGCCACATAAGGTCCTGATAGCGCCGGAGTTTCCGCCGGAGCCTCTCCTCGTTCAAGGAGGATGAGGACAACCTGTGGCATCGCCTCTTCTCAGAGTGCTTATGGCTCTTCCTCGGTCGTTCAGCAGAGGGGGTCCTGGACCTTGACCGAGCTGGGGGGGAGGCCGACTTGGTTGATCGGGAGACACCAGGATCGGTGAAACCCGAGGGTCCGGAACCGGATCCTTGATGGGGACAGCAGAGGGTTGGGTCTCCTCATCAGGAAATACCAGGACCAGAGTCCGTTCTAGTGAGCTGTCGGCCATGGCCTCCGACAGAGGGTCGATCGGGTCGAGGATAATTTCAACCTCATCGGCCACTTCCTTGGTCCCCTGGCCAGACAGAGGATCCGTGAAGCCAGCAGCCAAGGATGCGATCTCGACTGAGGTCGAGACCGCGTGTTTCTGGGACTTGGACCTTTCTCAGTTCCAAGAATGTCTTCACTGAGACGAAGACGACGGGTCCTTATCTCTCTTCTGAGAGCGGGAGGAGTGTGAGCGCAAAGACGCCTCACCCGGGTGGGGAGAGACTGGCACAACTCCTTAAAGGATCCCGTAAAGGTGGAGCCTAGGTTCAGAGGAACAAAGAAGCTTTGACTAGCCGAAGCACAAATGTCTTCCTCCTCAAACACTTTCATCTGTTCCAGCTGCGGCTGTGGAAACCGCCCACCTAGCCTCCTTCAACTTCAGTGGAGGGTTCCTTTTTTCCAGTCTCCCCAGCTTCAGGCGTGCCATGCAGTCATCCAGGACGTTGGGATGGAAGGCCAAGAAATAGCTACACGACGAGGTGTCATGGCCAACACCAAGGCAGTAGACGCACGTGAGGTGGGGACTGGTGCGAAACACCTTCTGGCCGCAGGGGCACCGGCAAAATCCTGGGGAAGATTTCTCCTCCATGATCGATGCTGAAAAAGCGCGATCACTAACTCGAACGAGTTTGAGCTTCAGTAAAACCGAGTTTTTGAAAGTCAGGGCCTACGAAATGAGACAGCACAAGGGAGGCAACCTGTATTTTCCAGCGGAAAGGAAGATCTGGTGTCATGGGGCAGAGCCGAGGTATATATCACCCGGGTGGGTGGGAGGAGCCAGCTTGAAGACCTATGGCAGATTTAACGTGGAAGGGAACAATTCCAGGAAGTGTGGATAGAACAACATATCCATGCTCCTAGAAAAATACTTTCTTAACAGTTAGTACTGCTAATCAATTATATAAAAACCCTGCTATGAGGAAAAACAGTAAATAACAACAGACACAAGGCAGAAATGAAAAATAAGACAAAAATAATTACTTTTTTTTGGTCTTAAACAGTAATCAGATGATCTTGATTGACAGAGATCTCTACGGCATCTGATCTCTACAGCAGGGAGAAGAAATCTGAGGTAGAATGTAGACACTTGGCACAAGGCTGTTTGAAACAAGCATTTGTCAATGCCGAATGTTTGCTTACTGGCATTGGCAGTGGTAGTGTAGAAGTTACAGAGCTGCGTAATAGGAATGGCAGTGAAGTATTGAACTGAAGCCAACCCCACCACCACCCTGCAGAGAGTGACAGGCATCGGGGTGTGCATTTGGGTCGTCAGGCATAACGGCTACGCTATTTCACCACACCCCACTCTGCAGAGACTGACAAGTGTGACGGTTCCTTGGGGTCTTTGGCTTATGCGCATTCTCATTTCATTAGGAAATACGTGAGATGGGTGCGATATAGGAGAATGGGGTGAAGTTTGGGGCCGAAGAGCCCAAGGCATACCTCGATGCCTCTCAGTGACTGCAGGGTGTGTAATGGTACGAGCATCACAGGCAAGAATCCCAAGTCACACCCCTGATTCCTGTCATTCTCTATAGGGTTGGGCAATTTAGTTGAAAAGCCTAATACCTCAGGCATTCGTTGGTATTTTAACTCCAAATTTTCAACATGTTTGGTTTGTGACCCCACCTCATGAACAGGGGGAATATCAGTTTGGTAGCCGAAAGCTGCTTATGCACAGTGACTACGGGATTTAGCACCACAGGTGCAAAAATATTCCCAACAGGCTGTAAAAAATGACAGCTGTACTCTTTCATGGGGAGGTGAAATGGCTATGTTGCAATGTGTAGTAAAATATTTAAAAAAGGTGAAGTCACGAAGGTGACATAGAAACTGTGCAACGCATTACCTGCTATATAAGTAGGTTGGGGATATTTTATATCAGATTGTCAACTCAGGCATTTTGGTGCTCCGATAATGAACAGTGTCACTGTGATTTTCTTTATCTGTGCCGAACAATGATTTCCCACAGCTATCACAGATCTCTGCACTGAAAGTGTGAAACACACTTTGGCCATGTTGTGAAAAATGGCAGCTGTACTGTTTATAAGGAAGTGTGGAAAATGCCACTAGTGAAAATCTGGACTGAAAATATTACAAAGTCACAACTAACGAGGATGCGTGGAAACTGCACAATGCTCACTGTAACACAGTCATTTTATGGACTTTTGTCACCAAATTTTCAACATAGCCATTTTAAGACCTCTGCTCATGAACAGTGTAACTGTGATTTTCTTAATCTGTCCTAAACATTGCTTTCAGACACCAACAGCACCATTGTGCGCCATGTGCAATAACACATTTTGGGAGACATATGAAAATTGCAGCTGGACTGTTCATATGGAAGTTTAATAAATGGACATGTTGAAAATCTAGAGTGAAAATATTAAATTAGAAACTTACGAGCATGCATAGGAACTGTGCAACGATGCTCAGAAAGTCATTTTAGGCATTTTTTCACCAAGTTTTCAACACAGCCATTTTAAGACCTCTGCTCGTGACCAGTGTCACTGTGGTTTTGTTAATGTGTCCCATACATTGAGTTTGCACACCGACTGCACCATTGTGCGCTACATGGGCGGAAACACGTTTTGGGCAGGATGTGAAAAATGACAGCTGTACTGCTCATAAGGAGGTGTGGAAAAATGGCAATGTTGGAAATCTGGAGTGGAAATATTGAAAATTCGCAAACCTACGAGCGTGCGTGGGAACTGTGCAACGCACACTCGTAAAACAGTCATTTTTAGGAATTCTGTCACCAAATTTTCAACATTGCCATTTTAAGATCTCTGCTCATGAACAGTGACACTGTGATTTTCTTAATGTGTCCCATACACTGAGTTCGCACGACTGCGCCATTGTGCGCTACATGGGCGGAAACACGTTTTGGGTGAGATGTGAAAAATGACAGCTGTACTACTCATAAGACAGTGTGGTGAAATGGCAATGTTGAAAATCTGGAGGAAAATATTGAAATTTCACAACACACGAGCCCGCGAGGGAACCGCGCAACGACGCCAAAACAGTCATTTTTGACTTTGATCAATTAATGGTTCTTCATGAATGATGTCACCGTCACTGGCGGTATTCGCTTCGGCGGGTGATTTCGGTAGTCACCGCGCCGAAATCACCTTTGACCCGGTCAACGCTCATGACAGTGACATCATTCATGAGAAGGGGTCCCAAACCCCATGTTGACAATTTGGTGCAAAATTCCCAAAATGCCTGAGATATGCATAAAGTTGAACCCTCCTATCTAGCCCATTATACAGCTTACCGCATTTCTCAGTTCAAGGTCGGCTTTGAAGAGTGCAGACGTGTTCCCGGTCCACCAAGATCGCCGTGCCAGAGTCCGGAGGTAAGTATGGGGTGAGGGGTGTGGGAGGCTGGGATGTGGGAGGGGCTCGAGACGTGCCGTGGACAGTTTTTGTTTTGCAGGAAAAAAAAAAAGACGCCTCGACCGCTTGCCACGCTGGGTGGGCCTCAGCGTGGCACCAGGACTTGGGGAGGACGCTCAGCCGACGGGGATTGGGCACCCCGCCGGCAAAAATTTAAAACTAACGCTGGGATCTGTTGCTATGCTGGGCGGCTCCCCAGCGTGGCACAAGGACTTTGGGGAGGGGGCGCTGCTTCAGCCGACGGGGATTGGGCACCCCGCTGTAACATGACGGATTGCCACGCTGGGGTGGGCCTCAGCGTGGCATCAACTACTGGGGAACGACGATGCAGCTGAGCCAACGGGATTGGGCACCTGCCGGCATAGGCGCATGGGCGCGCAGACGCCAGTGCTGGGAGCTGCGCTGAGCAGCTTCTTCATTCCGCTCACCAAGCGTAGCTCCTCTTTCAATGAGTAATGCCACTGCATTTTGGAGCGTGTCACAGACAGCTCCAAAATGCATTGGCTTACAGGGGCCGCGCCTGCCAGCACAGTGCCTGAATTGGAGGAGGGGGTGACACACCTCCGAAATCTCCGATGAAGGCACTATGTTTCTTGCACATGCGTGCAAGCAAACATAAAAAGATGCATTAGCTAAACATTCAATGATTAGCATATCATTCTGTTCTCTCTGGGGCAGTCCTGACTTCAGAGAGAACTGCAGAGTAATAATATTAGTGGATTCCTGGGGTTAGAAAAATGCTTACAGGTTAGACTGGAGCCCTGATTCCTCGCCTATAAGATGTGACCCTATTCAGACAGAAATGCCTGTTGTTCTGAATTGAATAAAGATGGATTAGTACAGCAAGGTTCTGACCAGTGTGACACTCCACATGCTGGCTGAAAGACACTGGGCAGCGTTCATGTTGGTTGTTCCCAGCCCCCTCATAACACCCCCTCCACAGAGGTGGAGAACTCTAACACTATACTGGGTCCCAAGTTTTATACTGGAAGTTCCAGATTCTCTCCTTTGGCAAGTAACCAGTTTTATTTAAGATTAATACGGATGGTTCAACCACACAAGTACCCCCTGTACAACATGATCCAGGTGAAAAAGTATGGGCCAAGATGTCAGTACAACAGACACACCTACTTTCCATTCTACAGGGGTATTTGTTTCTAGATCACAGACTCAATCATCACGTTTGAAAGAAATTCTCCTCGGTTCAGTGGACCCCACGAATGCTCCAGAAGGCATGAGTAGAATGCAGACGGAAGAGATTCAGCACTTGACCAACAAAAACTCACTTGCAGCATTTTGGACCAGGGACATCCAGGAATCAACTGGAGCCTCATTTCCCTCCACAGGAACACAGGACACTTGCTGATTTTTTAAAACCCTCTGCAGAACTGGCAAGACGACAAAAAATGCTGTACTACAGTGGTGGCATGAATGAAATCCTGAACAGGATTTTTGTGGCTCACATTTTAACTCTGAAATGGGGTTCTTTGCATCAGAAATATATGCCATTATACACTCTGGGGAGAGATACTATGACATCAGCTTCAAGACCCCTGCAAGCTTTGAGAGATTCTTGAAGAAATACTCTTAAAGGACACCACTGTGTGGTCTCCCTTTTATGCATTCCCCTTATCAAACCCATGACCATCCTGTTTAAGAGCAAAGGGGTCAGCGTAATAGAGATCTTGTACTAGCTCAAGTAGAGATGCATGGTTTGGGGGACCCTGGATCCTATTATCGATTCAGAGTTCATATGGACTGGAGACTGGAACATTAAGGTCAGACTGTTGCACTCAGCTTCAGGAATTCAACATCTGCCTGGGTTTTTTTTTTGTATTACATTAACAATGTACATTTTTTTTTTTTTACTATCTGTTTATACTCCTCCCCTCCCGTGGCACTCCACTCCCTTCGGGAGACGCCTATGGCTATTCTAGTCCCCACCTCCTACCTGTATTCCGTGGTGGTCAATCCTCCACGTAGCCTTGGATTACTCCCCAGATGGGGATGAGGTGGGGGGACAAGGACCCAGAATTCTTGAGTCTCATCAGGACACTGGTCACCGGGGCAGGTAGGGGTATTGGGGATCGGGGCCTGGTGCTCCGTCTACCCGGGAGTGCCACGAGTGTTTTTCCGATGTTCTGGGGGAGTGGCTATGCCCTGGCGTCAAAGTGTCTCCACCGACGTCCGCAACTTCCCAACCCCTCTGTGCACTCATGTGTCTGCTATGCCGCCAGATTCCGCAAGAGGGCAGTCAGGCACCAAGCGTGTGTCCCCCTCCCTCCCGGGAGAGGAAACTGTCCTCAGATGCTCAACTTTCCCTCCCCTGCCAACCACTGACATCCTGGGCTCATTCCCGAACCCGGGTCGCCGGTGTGGCGTCCAGCGCCTCAACCCTTAGTGCCACCGGGCTGGCTTTATACATTTTTCTTAACAGCATTTCATATGCATTACACAGTCCTCCAGGGAACAGCATTCAAGTATTTTACATAACTTGTAATTTACTTATTCTCCTTATACAGTTAAAACAAATGTTTGCCCTGTCCTCCACCTTCATCTATCCCTGTAATGCCAGCACATCAACCCTTGTACAAACAACAGTACAGAACTCTCACTTTAACACCTAAAAGCAAGAAATAAAAATATATAACAAAAAAGGCATTCTGTGATCTAAGTATAGTAAAACATATCTCATTCTTGGCATTTTATAATTTTAGGTCTCCGTCTCATTTAGTCTCAGGCACTGTTGAATCGTCTCACGAGGGAGCATCTCCTTTCCCTTATACATATCTCCTAAGCATCGGACACCTCTGGTCTCCCAAATTGCGAACCCAGAGTACTCATATCCCAGTAAAAATTCAGGGTTTCTAGCTATCGGGATGAGGAGAGTATTTTCATTAGCCGCCCCACACCTCCTCTTAATTTTCATCCATACCTCTAATACTGCTGCAACTAAGCGATTTGGGTGCGGAAGTTGCTTATATGCTCTCTACCCCCTCCTCTGCAAGATACGAGGTTAGTCGCCTCAGACAGTTCTCCTGTTCCAGCTGTACCCAGGTGGCTGCCTACCCTCTATTTACCTAGCTGTGGATATAGCAATATTGTATAGCTAAAGAATACCCTTTTATGTCTGGGAAATCCAACCACCCCCCTTCTCTAGACTATTTAAGCCTACTCAGTGACATCCTTGGTTTCTCTCCCCCAGAAAATCACTGAAACCTTTCTCAAGCTGTTTGATATCTTTAACAGTAGGGCCCGCCGGAACTATCTGCATTAGATGCAATATTCTTGGGAGGACATTCATCTTTAATAAACTAATACTACCAATCCATGAGATAGGAAGGGCCTTCCATCAGTTCAGGTCCGCTAAACCAGTTTTAAACAATGGGGTATAATTTAATGCATATAGTTTCCTCAAATCTCCACTAAAATACAGTTACATAAGAACTTACCGTAACAGTAGATTTTTGAGAGAGGCTCTTGTAGTAGGTAATTACATATAGGACTGACGCCGGCAGGTGGCAGAACCCCACGGAAAAATTTCTAGCTAGCAGTCCCTGGCAAGGGACCGCCCCCACGTCAGGTGACCGGCATCAGGAGACGTCGGTATAAAGGGGCGGTCCTGGACGCCCGCCTTCCAGTTCTTCCGCCACAGGCCAAAAGAGGCCAGACGAGAGAGGAGCGGATATTTCCCTCAATGGAAAAGGAGCTGAAAAAGCCAAGTGGGATGGAGGGTGGGAAGGTATAACCTACTGCAAGAGCCTCTCTCGAAGATCTACTATTATGGTAAGTTCTTACGTAACTGTACTATCTTACTTCGAGAGGGCTCTTGCAGTAGGTAATTACATACAGGACTGAATCATAAGCAGTCTGGAACAAAGAAAGGCACCGGGAGGAGGAAAACTACTCCAAGCAGCAGTTCTAGCTGTGCAAGTCTGAAGACAGGAGGCCTTGCAAAACAGCTAGCCCGAAGCCTGCTCTACGGCGAGAGGCTACATCCAAACTGTAGTGTTTCGTAAAGGTATGGACGGAAGTCCAGGTGGCGGCAGCGCAGATGTCTGCTGCAGAGGCAGCTACTCCTCTTGTGGAGTGGCCTCTGACTTGACCTGGGAGGGTCTTGTGTATTTGTCATAACAGAAAGTGATGCAATGAGCCAACCACTTAGACAGGCATGGCTTGGAAACAGCATTGCCTTCCCTTTTGTGAGCAAAAGAGATGAACAACTGATCAGTCTTTTTGAGACCCTTCGTCCTGTTGGTGTAGTATCTCAGAATCCGGTGAACATCCATAGTATGGAGTAAATACTCCCCTTGATTAGAGTACTGCTTGAAAAAGGCAGGTAACTCAATGGTCTGATTTAAGGTAGACTCTGCTACTACTTTGGTTAGAAACTTAGGATTCGTGCGAAGAGTAACTCGTTCCTTGTGAAAAATCAAGTAGGGGATTTTACACATCAGGGCCTGGAGCTCGGAGATTCTTCGAGCCGAAGTAATGGCCACCAAGAAGAGCGTCTTCCACGAAAGAAACTTCAAATCCGCAGAAGCTGCAGGTTCGAAGGGAGGAAGGGTAAGTTTCTCGAGAACAAAATTCAAGTCCCAAGGGGGAGCAGGAGTAACGATGGGGGGCCTCAGATGGAGGACCCCTCTGAGAAAGGTCTTAGAGACCTCCAGTTGAGCAAAAGCCTTGTCTGCGAAGGGAACATGATAGGCCAAAATGTCCACCATGTGTACCTTCAGAGAGGAATGGCTGAGACCCAGGTCAAACAGATGACGTAGATACTCCAGCAGAAGCCCCGCTGAACTGGAGAAAGGTTCCACGTTCTTGGAAGTGGCCCAAATAGTGAATCTTTTCCACTTCATGGCATAAGTGGATCTGGTGGAGGGTTTTCTGGCCTCCACTAAAATTTCCACCACTTTGGGAGACACTCCAAAACGGGATTGGGCTAGGTCTGCAGGAGCCATGTATGCAGTTGAAGGAATTTGAGGCCTGGATGGACCAGGGTCCCCTGATCCTGGGTCAACAAACCTCGAGATAGAGGAAGAGGAGGATCCTCTGAAAATTGTTGTAGAAGAAAGAACCAGACTTGCCTAGGCCAGAAAGGAGCGATCAGAATCATTCGCGCTCCTTCTGAAGCCAGTTTCTGTAAGACTCGTGGGATAAGTGGAATTGGGGGGAAAGGCATAGACGAATCTGTCCTTCCAGTCTAGAGACAGAGCATCACTCCAAAAAGCGCCTCGCTCTGGAATGAGCGAGCAGAAGACTGGAAGTTTTGCGTTTAGGGGGGATGCGAACAGGTCGACCTGTGGTGTTCCCCAAAGTTGGAAGATATTGTCTAGGACCCCTTGTTCCAGTTTCCACTCATGAGTCAGAGCAGAAGAGCGACTTAGTTTGTCTGCCATGGTGTTGTCGACTCCCGGAACATGAATCACCGTGAGGTGAAGGTCGTGTTGTGTTGCCCAATCCCAAACTCTCATTGCCTCCATGCACAGAGGGTAGGACCGAGTCCCTCCCTGCTTGTTGATATACCACACCACGCACATGTTGTCCGTCTGGATGGCTAGGTGACTGGGAAGGATGTATTGGTGAAGGGCTTGGAGAGCGTACAACACTGCCCGAAGCTTGAGCACACTGATGTGGAGAGCTTGTTCTAGCTTGGACCAGGAGTCCTGGGTCCGATGAGGGCCTAGATGGGCTCCCCAACCCTCGCCTGAGGCGTCTGTGGTTAGTGTCTGGGAGGGGGGAGATGAAAGAAAGGAACTCCCCGAAACAGGTTCTCACGAAACATCCACCATTGCAAGTCTCGCATCATCCACGAGGAGATCAGAACTGAGTGATCTAGGATGTCCACTAGCTGATCCCACTGAAAGCGTAGGGTCCACTGAGAGATCCTCATGTGGAGTCGAGCGCGAGGTACCGTCAGGATAGCAGCCACCATGAGCCCGAGAAGGCGAAGGACCGACCTTGCAGAGACCATCCTGCGGTCGGACAACAGACTTATTTGGGTCTGAAGGGTGGCCGCCGTGTCCGGAGGCAGGAAGGCCTTGCCCATCGTCGTATCGAGGATCGCCCCAATAAACTGTAGCCTCTGGGATTGGTCCAGATGAGACTTGGAATGGTTGATGGTAATACCCAGGCAGGCAAAACCTGCTGGGTAAGGGAGATGAAACGCAGGAGTTCCTCCCTGGACGAGGCCGCCAGGAGCCAGTCGTCCAGGTAAGGGAAAACCTGTACTCCCTTGCTACGCAGGTGGGCCGCCATCACTGCCAGGCATTTGGTAAATATTCGGGGGTCCGAGGATAGACCAAACGGGAGCGCCTTGAACTGGTAGTGGTTCCCCATGAATGCAAAACAAAGGTATTTGCGGTGAGATGGGCGAATGGGAATGTGCAGATAAGCATCCTGCATATCCAGAGCACAAAGCCATTGACCCGGCCGGAGGAGGGGTAGAAAGCTCTGCAAAGAGAGCATCCTAAACCTTTTGTACTCTATGTAAAGATTCAGGGAACTGAGATCTAAAATTGGTCTGAGATCTCCTGCCTTCTTTGGGACAAGGAAGACATGGGAATAGTAACCCATCCACTGAAGATGAAGGGGGACAGGCTCTATTGCTTGCTTCAGCAGAAGAGCCGAGATTTCCTCCTGGACCAAAGGAAGATGTTCCCATGAATACGACGATTTCAGAGTGGGGTGGCAGGGTGGTTTCTGAAGAAACTCTATGGAGTGTCCTTCTGCTATGAGCTGGAGCACCCAAGAATCCGTGGTTATCCTCTCCCATCCCGGAAGGTGGAGGGAAAACCTCTCTCCTACCGGTTCCTCCGGGGAGTCCGGAGGCAGTGGGAGAGAAAGGGAGTCAGGTGGTGGAGCAGCGCGCCACAGCTGAAGCACCCGCTGCTTTGCCGGGGGCTTGGCAGCCGCGGGGTCCCGGCGTTTTGTGGCCCGCCTTCCCTGCGGTTTTGCCTTTGGCAGACTCCGTCTGCGATAGGGACGGCGCTGCTGCAGATGGGGATGGTACAAGGAATCAACTGACTTCAGAGCCGTCCCCTTCTCTTGCAAATCGGTAATGATGTCCTTGACATCACCCCCGAAAAGCACCGACCCCCGGAAGGGTGCTTCCTGGATAGCAGATTGCACCTCCGGGACCAAACCTGACACGCGGAGCCAAGCATGATGCCGTAGGCCTACAGCGAAAGCTGCGCTCCGCCCAGCAGTGTCCACTGCGTCGTATGTCGCACGTAGCATGTTGACTGGCCGAACGTGCAAAGCGGACGAGATCAGCCAACTCCTGCTTGACTTGGGAGTCAGGCAAGGAGTCCAGTTTGACTTCCGCCTGAGTAAGGATGGCCTTCTGGTAGTCCCCCATGTGGCCAACATAGTTCAGGGCCCTGATCCCCACTGTGGAGGAAGCGTAAATCTTTCTCCCATACTGGTCCAGAAGGCAAGATTCCTTATCAGGAGGTGATGAGCTAAGATGTTTTGGGTTCGCCAACCGGCCATGAGCGGCGCTAATCACGACCGAGTTGGCATGAGGGTGAGAATCCAGGAAATCAACACCCTCTGGAGCTTGATATAGCAGGTTCGACTTCCTAGGAAGTGGAGCTAAGGCCGATGGCTGTTTACATATTGTGGTAACAAGGTCGGCATGAGGCTCTATCCAGGGTGGCACCAAGGTAGGAGCTGTCACAGGCAGATCCAGATGTTCAGCGAGTTTCAGACGCTGAGGATCCGGTTCCACGGAGTGCCACTGATGAACCTCCTGGATTTTCCTAAGCAACTCTGTAAAAGAAGGATCCTCCGGAGGAGACTTCGGAGGAGTCCTTGGCCGGGGCTTTGACGGAGAGCAAGGCTCGTCGTCTCTCTCTAAGCAGCCGTCAGAAGAGTCCGAGGAGTCCAAGAGCGAAGAGGAGGATGAAGAAGAGACGGACTCCCTGTCCCGACCCAGGGAGGAACAGACCCCTTGGGAAGTCCCTGGGGAAGCATGTCCTGCCCCTCTCTGGATCCAGACAGAAGAACCCTGGAGTCCAGAGATGGTGAGGGAGTGTGACGCCTTGGGCGTACGGGAACCTGGCATGGCACCATCGCCGGAAGGTGGCTCTCGACCTCTTTGGTGAGCTGAGCCTTGGCCTCAGCCCACCAGCAGGCCAGAGTCTCCTGCAGGTCCACCGGCGGCTGCGAGGGCGGTGGAGGAGGAGGAGGTGGGGGGGATAAGGATACGGGTTATAACCGTATGGAGCGTATCCAAACCCGGCTGGGTAGCCGGTGGGGGTATTGTGTGCCGAGCACCGCGGCGGCGAAGCCCGTCGGGTACCGTGGGCACGCGATACTGCATTCTCGTACACCGCCAAATAAGACGGAGGGTATCTGGGAGCCAGAGGGGGTTGCCGGAGCAGGCGGCCCGGCCGGAACCTCACAGGCGGGTCCGGTGGAGAGCCCGAGGCCAGATTGAGCAGAATATCTCCCGAGTCGTAAGCAGACATCAGGGCCGACGGCAGAGGCTCTGGGCGCGAGGTACCGACGTGGAGCCAGCGTCCGGGGAGCCGACGTCAGGTCCAGCCCTCCAGGTGAAGGAAGGACTGAAAGAGGCGAAAGATCCCCAGCTTCGCCTGGGGACGGAGGGGAAAAGTTCCCGGGGTCAGGTTGGGGAGACTGGTTCCCCAGATGGCAGCGAAGACTGCGGGGAACCAGGAACGACGGATACTGGGGGGTCCGTCATCGGTTCCTTCGCCGGCCGGATGTCAGACGAGCCGACGTGAAGCTTAGTGGCGAGCTCTCAGTGGGCGCCGGAGGAGCCGACTTCTGACTTACGAGAGCTGTCACTGGAGACAGGCCGAATAGAGTGATCGGCCTGGTCCGGTGGAGAGGAGGCCGCGTGTCACCCCGAAGGGTCGGACATCTTACCGGCCCTCTCAGGGCGGATGTCAGAGGAGCCGACGCCCGGCTTACCGGAGTCGCCCACAGTGGTAGGTCGCGAGTCTGCGGCCGAACCAGGGCGGAGGCCTCCAACTGCCGAGGCGCCCGCGAGGCCTGGTGTGAGCCAGGCCCGGGCGGGCCAGCGCCGCCTCGAAGCCTCTGAGGCGGCGCTCGGCGATCCGGAGGAGATGTTACCTGCGTCCCAGCGACTCCCGAGGGAGAAGCGATGGAGGAGCCTTTGTCCCGGTGCCTCTCCTTCTCCTTCTTCTTCCGATGGCCTTCGGGAGAAGTGGACGCCTGCCTCAGTTTTTTGAGCTCCTTCTCAATAGAACTCATTTTCTTCTTTAGAATATGGGCTTCCAGGGATTGCTGCTGCCTTTTTCGGGTAGCTGCATTAAAACTGAGGCAGTGCTGGCACTTCTCGACCGGGTGATCGGGGCCTAGGCAGAACAGGCACAGGGAGTGGCCGTCATGCGGTAGTTGGGCGCCGCATGAATCGCACTTATTCTTGTGCTCGGAGGGTGTAGAGGACAACATACACCGATGCTAGTACTGACGTTAGTCGAAAAAATAGAGTTTCTCAGTAAAAAACCAATGAAGGAAGGGCTGACGAAGCACAAACTTTTCCACGAGGCGCTGCACAAGCTAACGGCGGGAAAGAACTGGAAGGCGGGACTGCTAGCTAGAAATTTTTCCGTGGGGTCCTGACACCTGCTGGCATCAGTCCTATATGTAATTACCTACTGCAAGAGCCTCTCGAAGTAAGATCCTTAATTCCCAGAAAAGTAAAATGGTCAATAACCCACTTTAGGGCCAATGTACCATCAGGAGGTAGCACATCATTAGAGCGACCCAAAATGAGCAACTAGGAATATAGAGACTCATTTTGGGCGCTTTTATGGTGGGCTGCCCTGCAGAATAGCAAGTGTATGGGAAGCAGATATGAGGAAGGGCGAACGGAAGTGGGGAACAGCGAGGGGAAGGGGAGGGACAGGAAAGGGTTTTCAGGGACAGGAGTATCTGCTACTGCCAAGTTAGCCATGTGGCGTGGTGGTGTGGCAGGCTAGCTCTGGCAGAGCAGGTACTGGGTTCAGGACCAGGTGCAGGTTGCATTTTGAGGCAGCTGTGAGGTACGGCACTTAATTTTTTCCTAGATCCGGATTTTGCCCCTCCCCGATATGCACCCCCCTGGAGCTGAGAATCCTAATTCAAGGATGGAGGAAAGCCTCATGAAACACTTTTCTGTAAATCCGAAGTTGGTCGCTTAAAGTGTATATTGCCGATTTGCTTTTCGGCAACATACACTCACCATAATAGCTTAACGCTGTTTTGCATTCACTGTTATGACATGGAACCCCCTCAGGCCTCTCCTGATCCCTGCCACTAAGGAATAAGATTTCCAATTTTTGTAATTTTAATTTATATTTTGGAAAAAAAAAAAAAAAAAAAGCAAAATCCTTTACTATTTCTAACAGTGCTGGAACAGATTCTCTAGGTCTTGTTACATACAAAAGGAGGTTGTCCGCATATAAAGTAATTTAGTGCTGTCCCCCCCCGAGGTTCCCCTTACTAAATGACTCTACCGTATCTTTATTGCTAAAGGTTCGATGGCCATAGCAAACAGAGAGGAGAGGAGAGGGGGCAGCCCTGTCTCATTCCCCTGAATAGCCTTACGTCCTCTGATGAGATCCCATTCGCAAGCACTATTGCCTGGGGTTCCCTATACAACATTCTTATCAGGTCCACAAACCCATCTCCCACTCCAAATCGATGCATAGTTTCAAACAAATAAGGCCATTCTATTCTATCGAATGCTTTCTCAGTGTCCATGGACATCACACAGGCCTGTCCAGGATGCCAAGCTCCCCACTAAATTACACTCAATAGCCATCTCATATTGTGGTAGGAGAGTCTTCCTTTTACAAATCCAATCTGATCCGGATGTACAACCTGTGGCAACACCTGTTGCAAATGTGTGTCCAAGATTTTGGTCATAATTTTACAATCATAATTGAGTAGGGAAATAGGTCTGTATAATGAGCATTCTAAGCTGTCCTTACCTGGTTTCAGAAGAACACAAATACTGGCCTCAGTACATGTTTTGGGCAACCCCCTCTCCTCTTCCATCAGATCCCGTAGGGATCCTGCCACTTACGCCTTCAACAACTTGTAATATTTGACTACGAAGCCATCTGGGCCTCCAGCCTTCCAAGATTCTAGGCTCTAAATGGCTTTTTGTACTTCTATGGCCACTATCGGCACCCCCAAAGTTTTGGTTTGCTTTTCAGCTACAGTAGGAAGGTGAATACTGTCTAAGAAATTCTTGGCCTCCTGCTCCATCCCAGGGCATTCATCTCTATACAGTTTCTCACAGTATTCCTTTAATACCATTCTAATCTCTCTCTCTCCTCATGGGTGAGCTGTCCATCCCTGTTCCTTATTGCAGTTATCCTAAGCGTTACTCTTCCCAACCCCTTCACTTGATTTAACTAGGAACGGCCCTGGTTTGTTGCCCCATTCATAGATCTTCTGTCTTGCAAAGAACAATTTATTCTTTGCCTCTCCTGTAAGACCCTCGTTCAGGGAATCTCTAAGTACTGTCAATTTTCTCCTATCCTCCCCCTTTGTAACACCAGACACTCTAGCTCTTTAATATAATCTTCTAGCTTCAGTCTCTTTCTCTTTTCCCTGGGCAGTTTTGCTGAATAGTTAGTACCCCCCCCCCATGAAGGCTTTTCCTGTCTCCCATAATGCACCCTGTGAGCCTACAGAACCCTTATTATTTTCTAATAGATGTCCCACTGATTTCTTGAATAGGTCCTGAATTCCTCTTTACATAGTAGGTAAGTGGGGAAATGCCATGGCCTGTGCTCCCTTTCCTCCCACCCCAGTCTCATATTCAACTGGACCATGGAATGGTCTGATATGACAATCGGGCTATGGGATACCCCTTCAACTTTATCATACATCCCCCTGGGGACAAAAATATAGTCTAATCTAGACCATGCTGTGAGGGTTTGAATAGAACATAAACTCCTTGGCCCCCAGATTTATCATCCTCCAGCTGTTCACCAATTCCAATTCTGCCAATCCTCGGGCCCATCCTTCTGATGCCTTATTTGTTCTATGCCTTGATCCCAAGTAATCCATTTGCCAATCCATGGTACAGTTAAAATCACCTCCCATAATAAGGCTTAGGAGCTGTTCTTTTGTGGATCACCTCCAAGCGAGATTGGTAAAAACTCAGATCATACATTGAAGGGGCACACACACTTGTCAACGTAATCTCCTGTGCACTCACCCTTCCCACTACAAACACGTATCTGCCCTCTTGGGTGCCTCTCACAACCCTGCTCAATTCTAATGGGAAGTTCTTATTTATAAGTATGGCCACTCCTATCTTATGTGACAAGTAGGATGCTGCAAAGCAAGCTGCTACCCACCCACCAGCTAACCATGTTCCTTTATGTTTAATTGGGTATTGCGCCACTTCAGGGCTGTTAGTATCTTAGACCTTTTGATCGGGGATTCGATCCACTTTACCTTCCATGAAATGATAACATCATTATTATTCTTCCTCATCATAATGTACAGTTTCCACATACCTTAATGTTCTTCATCAGTATTCAGTTTTACCTTTCTGTCGGATACCCCAAAACTTGTGTCATTTAAATTTATAGTACAGAATGCAATTACACAAAATAACTTTTGTAACTTGAGTAACAACAGACCTTTAAACTCATTAACTGTATCCCCAAACCTCACTCACTCCTTCCCCTCATATCCCCCCCCCCACATTTTTTGCTCAACTGCACATCCCTGTTTTTACCAGGAGGTGCAATCAGCCTTGAATAAGAACAAGTGGTCACTATCTCCACACAGTTCCTTCCCATATTACCCTTGTACGCCCCCTCCCCTCCACCCTGCTTCTCAAAACATCCATTAAGCAGAGTTTTAATTTCCCCCTTTATCATGGGGGCTTTGGTAACTCTCAGTCTGAACTTTCCTAAAACCTGTATATAGTGATGCATCTCGTCAATGCCAAAGCCTCCAGTTCTTTGCAATAGGTCTGCTCCCTAGTCCCCCCACTGGCAGCCACTGGTCCTCCAGTTGCTTTCCTTAAACCTGCAGCCCCTTTTGGGTTTTGTCATATCATTTACTTCTCTTTATATTTACCCCAGTGACTGTAGGTACCCTTACCATCTGCAGGTTATCCACCTCCTCCTCCTCCTCCCATGCCCCTTGAGCTGTCCGCATGCCCTTTCAATCACATTTATTCCTTCCAAGTGATCCTCTGGCCCTTCACCCTCCATTCCATCACCCCCAAAGTATCCCGTGTTGGCCTGGGCTCAGGAAGGGAAGTGATCCTTACACCATATACCAAGCGCCAGTCTCCCCTCCCACCCGCCCCACTCACCTGTATCATTTTTCATCTGGGTTTTCTTTTTACGTAGTCATCACAGCTCCGCCATCTTGCTGTCAGATATAGTGCAGCCAATCACCTTTAGGCCCAGTCCCACCAGTAAGCATTCCATATGGAGTCCTCGTAAACCGATCATGGGGAGTCCAAAGGACTATAGGGTTTCATGCTTACAAGTGGACCCACTAAACTCTCCTTAGGGTTTAGCGCAGGTTCTCTGTCCATGCCAAGGAAAGTCCCATAAAATCCATGGTCCTGGGGTGGGATTACAGTTCACTAGAGAGCAGGCATCAACCGTCAGGGAGCAGTCCGGGAAGGAAGCAGGGGTAGGCCCCAAGCCGAACAAGGTGCAGAGCATCACAAGTACATCCATACATACCAGTTCCAGAATGTTCCTACAGCAAATACTTTAGCCTTTCACATTTTTGCTCTAATTCTTTTTTTTTTTTTTTTTTGCCATTTCTTTATCCTCCTCCTTGCTGCGGCCTCTGTAATCCTGAGGGAGTCCGCTGGCCCATACTCACACAAGACACCCCCCACCAGAGACCAGATCCAGTTTGGCCAGTGCCGTGGCTAGCCAAGAGCGGAGCCTGTGAGACGACCATCATTCGCCGCAGCATCCATTTCCTGGTTTTCCCCCTAGGAGATGAGGCGTGCAATGATGCCTGTGCAGAGCGCGCACATGCATAAGCACCTGCTCCCTCCTAGCATCTGCCACATCTCTTCCCCCTTTCTACAGTGTCCTTATTCAATATTTCATTATGTCACTTCATGCATCTGAGGTATCTTAACCTCTTCCCTTTTTATTTTTACTCCTTTTCTTTTGTGAGGAGCATCCCCGAGACAGCACCACCTTGTCGTTCAAATTAGCAGCCCCTTTCTAATATGTTCTATCCCCCCCCCCATCCCAGATCCTACAATCTCAAGTCATCACCCATGGAGTCCACCGCCTTGTAAAGACATGTGTCCTCAAGTTTATTTTATAAGTAATTTCCTCCATGTCTTTAATTTCATTAATAGTTAATGCCCAATCTTGAGACGTCAGGGGATTCACTGAACCCCATCTCTTAGTTATGGCCTTATGTGCGGCCGTGATAAGAATATTCCACAGGTAAATTTTATCTGACCCCCTGATCTCGTTTGGCCTTATTTACAAAATTAAATTCCTAGGGCCTAGTGTAGTTTCAATAGACCAAATCAGTCTCATTCTCTGCTCAGCTTCTGACCAGTAGTGTGCAAGTTTCGGACATGACCAGAACACATGTAAGTAATCTGCCCTTTTCGTTCCACATCCCCGCCAGCATTCTCCTGTACACTTTTCGTCCCATTTAGACTGTGAGCTTGGTGCAATAAAAAATCTTAACCTGACCTTCCAGCTGAACTCCCTCCACATCGGAGACGCTGTGGTTCTAGAGGCCAGTTCCAGGGCAGAGCTCCACTCTCTGTCATCCACCAGCTCTCCCATCTCCTGTTCCCATCTATTTTTAGCCTGGAGGGTCTGTTTCCCTCTACCATCTCTCAGGGGCGCGTATAGTTTTGAAATCAGGCCTTTGTGAGCTCAGGATCTCTCCTATAACATTTATGAGTCCTGACGTGTGCCTTTGTTGCTTATACTGGTGCTGTAGTTTATAGATATTTCTTATTTGTAGATATCTAAAGTGATCTACCTGCCTCAACTGGTAGGCTCCCTTTATTTGTTCAAATTCCATAACTGTATTTCCTTCTAGGAATTGACTGAATGAGGTTAGGCCCAGTCTCTCCCATCTTCTAAAGGTGAGGTCCTGCTTATTTGGAGAAACCCTGGATCCCAAGCAAACCATCTTAGTGGCCACAGCTCTGCTTCTAAATTATGTTTGGACCATAACCTCTTCAAGGCCCCAGAGTGTTCCTCACTGACATAAGGAATATACTTTCCTTGTAGGTTGAACTCCCGGCATCAATGCCTGCCCAGTGAGTCCCATCAATCAGGTTTCCTCTATTAATTTCCAGAGCTGAATAGTGTCTAGTCAACCACATCAGGGCCCATCTAAGCTGAGTGGCTAAGTAATAATCCTCTAAATTAGGGACATTTCGGCCACCACATTTTTTATTTGTTTGGAGGATCGCACTCTTGATCCTCGGCCTCCTGTTATTCCAAATATATTTTGTCAAAATTCTCTGCCAAATCTGAAATTGGTTTTTATGTATTTTTATCGGGAGACATTGAAAAAGATATAGGTATTTAGGGAGTACACTCATTGATACTGATTGCAGTCTTGAATATAGGGGTAGTTGTAAACTCTCCCATCGTGTAATATCCTGCCTGATTTGGGCTACCACTGGCGAAATTAACGGATATAACATGTCTAGATTTTTAGGATTTGAATACCCAAGTATTTCATTTTCCTTTGTTCCAATTAATATCCACAATTTGTCCTATCTGTGGGGAGGGTTATAGTGGAATTTCAGAACCTCTGTCTTATTTTTATTTAGGTGTATCCAGTATTGACTAAACTTATCTATTATTGACCACTATTAGGTATGGATTTATTCGGATTAGTAATGTACAGGAGGATATCATCCATGTAGAAATTTTATGTTCTTCTCCATTAATCTTCACTCCCTCCACCTCTTTCGCCTCTTATGGCCTGGGCCAAAGGTTCTATATATAGGTCAAAGAGGAGGCGAGAGGACATCCCTGCCTAGTACCTCGACCCAAGTCAAATTGCCTTGAGACGCCCCCATTCACCCTTACATAAGCTCGGGGGGAGGCATATATGGCTTTGATGGCCCCTAAACATCGAGAGGGAAAACCCAGTTTATCAAGAATCATAAAGAGGAAGCTCCAATTAACTTTATCAAACGCTTTTTCAGCGTCCATACTCATAAGGCAGGCAGGGATACGCTTTTTATTAATAATATCAATTATGTTTATCGTCCTTCTCACCCCCTCTGGTGCCTGTCTACCTTCTATAAATCCTTTCTGATCCGGGTGAACCAGGCCCCCCAGAGAAGACTGTAGTCTCTTGGCTATTATTGCCGTAAAGATTTTACAATCTACATTAAGAAGAAATTGGTCTATATGAACCACACTCCATGGTCCTTACCTTCTTTTGGAATCACTGTTATGATTGTGTAATTCCATGAGGAGATCACTTCCCCCTCCAGCCATATTTGATTATAGACCGCTTCAAGCATCGGCGTTAATTCTGTTTTAAAGGTTTTATAGAATTCCCCCCCAAACCCATCCGGTCCGGGGCATTTACCTATCTTAAGTTCTCCCACCGTGTCCAGTATCTCCTGCAACGTGATTTGACGTTCCAGATCCTGCCTCTGGGTCACTGTGAGCTTAGCCAATTTTAGTGTATTCAAAAATTCTGAGGCCTCTTCTGTGGATGTCCCTAACTGGGGCTGGTATAAATCTTTATAAAAAGTGACCAATGCTTCTGCTATCTGTTCCCATTTATGTGAGATCTGACCCGTTTTGGGATTCCTGAGTCCCAAAACATTGGCTCTGGCTGCCTGCTGTTTTAGTCTATATGCCAGGAGACGGGTGGCCCTCGGTCCCCCATCATAGTAGGCCTGCTTCGTAAATAAGAGAGCTTTCTCGATTTCTAGGGAGTGTATTCTCTGTAGCCTGCGTTTTAGGTCCTTTATTTCTTTTCCCCTTTTCCTACACACTTCAATTTTTTGTAATGCCTCTAACTTGTTAATTGCCTGATTTAGCTGTTCCCTTTGCCGTCCATTCTCCCTCTTCTTATATGTGGCTATTGAGATGAGCTTACCCCTAATCATTGTTTTTACTGTATCCCATAGTATCTGAGGCGTGGTGTTCGGGCCATCATTTATGTCCACCGTCTGTTTTATTATCTCCCGTATTTCCTCCTTTACTCCCTCATCTCTAAGTAAGCTTACATTCAGTCTCCACTGCGTCGGTTTTTTAGTTAGCTGTAAGTCAATTTGCATATATATGGGCTTATGGTCCAATAGGCTCTCAGAGTCCACCCAGACCGACTCGAAGATTGTCAAATCTTTTTTATATGTGAGAAACATGTCTAGTCTTGAGTAAATTTTATACCTGGACGAATAATATGTATAGTCACGCGCTGTAGGATACTTTTCCCTCCATATGTCCACCAGGCCTGTGTCCCTCATAAGCCTCTTCATTTGTTTAGCAGTTCTTTCTCTAGGTGCTAGTATTCCTGAGGTCATGTCTAAGGCTCTATTCATAATGATATTCTAGTCCCCCGCTGCAATCACAGTACCCTTAGCCTTTTCTGCTAATAACTTAAATAAATCTGCAAAAAAACCTATTTCTGACCCTGGTGGGGCATATACATTCAGCAGTGTAACCTGCATATCCTGTATGTGCCCCCTCACCATCATGTACCTAGCCCCTGCATCCATAATCACTTCCTCCTCTTCAAATGGAAGAGAAGCATCGCATAATCCCCTCTTTCTCCCCTTCCCAGGGATGCATGATACACCGTTGGGAAGTCTGTTCTTTAACTTAAGAGCCTCTTGCGGAGACAAATGTGTCTCCTGCAGAAATTGAATCTCACACCTCTGTCTTTTTAAAATTTCTGAAGTTGTTTTCGTTTTGCGGATGATTTATACCATTTACATTGAAGGATCCAATCTTAGATTTAGTTCTATCCATGGTTTAAGATCTCTAGTTTTGGATTATTTCAAATCTTCCAGTGTGGCTAAGAGTATACCCTCCCCATCCTTCATCCTGTTTCCCCTCTGCCCGAGGATGATCCCGATCTTTCTTTCCTTTTTAATAGACCAGTACATGTATTCATAACCCTTTCGCCATTTTGCACTCATTCCATACTAGCAATCTGCTGGCCCTAAACCGCCAGCTGGTTTGAGTGTGTTTGAAAATAACATTAACAATGCCCCCCTGAAACATGAGGGGTACACTTATACAACCATAATAACAGTAACATGAACATTTAAACTGCACATATACCCATAATGCTACCAAGATTTGCTGTAGGCATTCAGGTATTCCCCCTTCCCTCTTATTTCCCCTTTTTATTAATATCTGCTTAATTTTTTTGAACCCCAACCGTAAGTCAGAGTTCCCCTTTGAGATCCTTTCACTTCCTAGGTCAGTCCAACTCCCTATCGTAGGACTGGATTGCATCCCTCTCGGGACACCTCGCCCTATATGTCGTTCTGGGCTTTTCCCCTTGAGAGCACCTTTGTTGGGTCTTAGCCCAGTACTCTGAGGTACTATCCATGTCAGCACCACTAATAAGTAGGCAATGCTCATTCTAAGCAGCGTGAATATCCCTTTCAGCCTATTTCTCCTTAAGAGGCCGGTGTCAGAGACTCCACTCAACCTTGCTCCACACACCAGCTCCCCCTCAACCCCCCGTCCCTCCCCCCTTCCCCCCTCCCCCATCCCTCAGGGCACCAAGTCTCCCCACCCATCCACCAACCAAGGTCAACCATATCCACCAACAACCCCTTTCTCCCCTCAGACAAAACCCATGCTGCTCCCAGCAACTCGCCCCTCCTCCCCCAGCGGTGCCCGCCCACCTGGCATCCTACACCCTGTCATCTCCACCCAACACGTGTCCTCCCACTCCTCCACATCTCCCAGATCCCACATCCACAGCGAGATGGCAGCCCACCCCCAAGATGTGTGAGAGAAGGAGCATAACCTAACCCACCCTCCTCTCCCAACACAGCAGACCAAGCCTGCAGCAGAAAGAGAGAGAGAGAAGAAGAAGAACCCCCCACAACCCCAATGGTAAGAGAGGAGAGGAGTATCAACTCTCATAGATATATATTTCCTGGTGCCCTGTTCATTTTTATACCACAACATCAAGTCTCTCAGATCTCCCCCCTCCCCGTGCTGGCTTCAGTTTACTTTAACATTTATAAGTCTTTACATGTCCCTGACCCTTTATAGACAGATTGAGTCCCCATTTACTACTGCATTCCATTCCTTACAGTTCTGTATCACTAGAGCGCTTCTCAGTCACCAGCCTCTGCCATCGGGACCTCCCTTGGTGATAAGTCCGCCATTTGCACTGCTGGGATATATGATTTGAGGAGTGCTGTAACGTCCGCTCTAAGGTTGGTGGCTTGTGGGTTGGCATGCTTTGTTAGTCCTTTGCGCGCCACCGACCACGCCGAGCGCCTCAACTCTTTTTCCAGCTTTTCCTTCTCTAAGCCTGGTACTGGAATGCCCATCTCCTCCAGATATGTCCGCGCCTCCAACAAATCTTCAAATACTTTAAATCCTTGCCGTCTCCACTCTTGGTAGCGGATATAACATCTGTGCCTTTAAATTTCTGGGCGGAGCTGCTTCAGAACGGACCACATGGCTCTTAGACTTCCTGAACTCCTGCTGTGTAGTCATTGTCCAGCTTATTCGTGGGTACCAAGCATAATTTTCTGCTGTCTCCATGCCCGCTTAAGTAATTCTTCTTTGTGGCACAGTTGGACATCTTAACAACAAAGGATCTAGGGCGGGCGTTAGGACCCAGAGGCGCTGTGAGAGCACGATGTGCCCGATCCATAGCAAGATCCAACTCTGGGGCAGGTTCAGCAGCTCTTTCAACAGCTTCTGCAGGTAGGCTATATATCAGCAGCTCCATTTTCAGCACCCTCCGGTATGCCATAAATTCGAGATTCTGTCTCCTACTCCGACCCTCAGATCATCAATTTTGGCTCATTTCCCTTTCCCTTGCCAAAGGAACAGCAATGTAGATCGTGCCTGTCGGCCTGTTCCAGGACCGTGGTCATCCCAACTCCAGCTGGTCTGTTCTATGTTCTATTTTTGATGTCGGAGCGTAGCTCCATCAGGGATGTGTCTATTTTTGAACCGTTCTCGCCGTTTGTAGTATCGAGGCCACTAGCTGTGAACACTCCTCATCCGGCCCTGCATCTCCCGTCATGGTTTCCTCCTCCTCAGTAGGCCCCGCTTGTCTCGACCCTTTTTCTCCTTGCAGCAGCATCTGGAGTTTCTGTACTGGGGTCTATGTGTTCTTGTTGGCTCCCGTTCTCGATCTAGTTAATTTAGCTTTAGACTGCATCTTGTATGGTGTGGATGTCAATCGATTTAGTTGTAGGCTGAGGTGATCTCCGTTTCTAAGCTGCCATTCGGGCTGCTGACGTCACCGGAAGTCCCCATGCTCATTCTTGAACATGGGTCGCTGGCATGGCACAAGGTAAGGTGTCCAGCGCCTCAGCCCTCAGTGCCACTGGACCAGCAACTGCTCTAATGTTTTTTATCCCACTCATGAATGAAATTCTTTAATTTGTCCAGCTCCCAAAAGGTGTAACTGGCTCCCTCGAATCTCACCTTCACCATTGCAGGGTAGGCCATGTAGAATTCAAGCCCTCTATCTCGTACCATGTTCATCGCTGGGCTAAACTGCCTCTTTTTCTGCACCCTCTGCGATAGGTCTTGGTACACAGTAAGACAAGCTCCCTCATAGGTTACCTCCTTCTTGAACAGACAGGCAGCCATAATGGCTTGTCTGTGCCCAAAGTGGTGAAGCCTGAATATGATCTGCCGTGGAGGTTGATCATCATTCGGTCTGAGGGCTAAACCTCTACCAGACCTTTCGATCTTCAGTTTGCCATGTTTTAAATCCACACCAAGCAATTTAAGTAGAGTGCTGGCACAAAATTCTAAGGCGCTGTTGCCTTCCTTTCCCTCAGGAAGACCATGCAGTCGCAGGTTACTTTTGTGGTTATAATTTTCCTTTTTTTACATACTTCAGGGCCTCAAGTTCCTGTGTTAGCGTCTCGACTTTACTTGTGGCATCTTCAAGATCGTACACATACTGTTCCAGCTCCACGATCTGTTGGTTATGCTGGCTCAATTCTGAGGTGAGATATGCTATTTTCCCCTCAGAATTCTCTAGTCGAGGGCTTAGACCTTGTAGAATTTGCTCTGTTACCGTGTGGCTAATTAATGCGATTTTCACCACCAACAATGAGACAGGCCCTGGACCTACTGCTTGCCGAGTCTGCCACGTTGGATTTCTTGCTGGATGATTTTCCTGCATTTCACATAGTTTTGGCCAAAGATAAATATTCATCCATGTTTAGGAGTACTTCATGCACCTTCCAATGTAGTTGAAACTCCAATAACTCTGCTAAAACTTATTAATTTTAAACTTGCAGAGCGGAGCTTCAGAGGTTTGCGTCATTATAGTTTGGTGCTCATTAGCACCCCCGTGTGCCTGTTTTTTTCTTAGAAGAGACAGGGGTGTCCTTTACTATCCAGGGAAACCTAAAGCCTGCTACAGATATGGCTAAATGGCACATCTTAATAATGCTTGTGATAAGATGAGATGCAGTCTTTATCCTGAGCTAGGTCATCACAGTTCGCAATGCAAGAACATACTGAGATGCAACTTTAATGAGGAACTGGGGCATTCATACATATATTGCCCTTGGGCAGTGCGCAAGAGGGACCCTATGGAGCGTGCTGAGCAGGATTTTTAGATCAACAAAGCACAAAGAGAAGACCAGCTAAAGCAGACTATTTCGACACCAACCTCTGCCTCTACCCAGGAAATTCACCCATTTGAACCTCATCTTACAGACTGGACAAACCACTCTGAACCAGGAAGATGAGATGGGTTTAGAACTACCTACACCACGTGACAAGGACCCTGAAATTGAGGACACTGATGGAGTCAGTCCTCCTGTGATAATTGACATCACTCAGCAAAAAGATGATCCTGTCATATAGGAGGTTCTGCCTGTGGAACTGAATCCTGGCTCTTCAGAGGTCTTGGACCAAGTGGTAACTCCATTCCAGGTTATATGCCCCATCCTTCTATGCCAATAACAGAGAACTTAAAAGCAGTAGCAAGAAGAACAACGACAAGAGGACAACTTAAGTCCAAACTTACCAGGCAACAGGAAATTCCTCTCAGAAATAAATATGTAATATTAAGGAAGATAAAAGAGTTGGTAGAGTGAGGAAGATTCTGACAGGTCATCCATAGCTTCAACACAACAGGGCCCATCTCCTGAGAATGAAGGTGGCCCTCCAGAGTAACAGCCCTCAAGAAAAAAGGAAAGCTAAAGTGAAAGGAGGTGGGAAGAAATCTAAGTGATGCTGTGCTTGTTTTGGTTTTTGTTGTTTTTATGCATCATGAGGGGGCTAATTCACAATTTCTTGTGATGGACTCTTAATGTTAAGAACATGAAGAGTCCTAAAATACTACTGACTGCACTATACGTTCTACGCATGTCTGCTTGTAATATTTATAGAGAATACCAGGGTCATACTGCCGCAGACATTAAGAAGGCTCAAAACATATGTCATCATGGTTCTTCATTTTGGTCAGCAGGGGAGTACTGATGCTCCGGGGTGGGAATATTCTTCTGTACAGTGAACATAGAATTAGTCCACTTAGAAACATAGAATTTGATGGCAGATAAGGACCACTTGGCCCACCTAGTCTGACCATTTCCCTACCTAATGGATAAGCTGCAGATCCTAGTTAACCGACAGCCTACTTCCTCCTACCTCCCACTAGAACTGCCTTATGTCTGTCCCATGCATTCTTGAATTCCACCACTGTTTTTGACTCCACAATCTCCTCAGGAAGGCTGTTTCATGCATCCACAACCCTCTCCGTGAAAAAATACTTCCTCACATTACCTCTGAGCCGTTCCCCTCTATCTTTAAATTGTGCCCTCTTATTCTTGCACATCTCTTTTTCTGAAAGATGCTACCCTCTTGGACTTTGTTGATTCCCCTGAGGTACTTGAAAGTTTCTATCATGTCCCCCCCTCTCCCTCCTTTCCTCTAGGGTATACATATTAAGCTCCTTTAATCTCTCTTCATATGTCTTCTGGTGCAGACCCTGCACCATTTTGGTTGCCCTCCACTGAACAGCCTTCACCCTGTCTATGACCTTGCGGAGATGGGGTCTCCTGAACTGCATGCAGTACTCCAGATGGGGTCTCACCTACTGTCTGTACAGAAGGATAACAACTTCTTGTTTTCTAGTGGTGAAGCCTTTCCCTATGCATCCCAGTGTACCAGGGGAGATTGTGTCAGTCCAGCCTTGTAGAGTTTTATGACTGGGTGATGAGGGCTTTTGATAGACACAGGCCGATGGACGTCCTGTACCTGGATTTTAGCAAAGCGTTTGATTCAGTAGCCCATAAAGGGCTGATAGCAAAGCTGGGGGAGATGGGAGTGGGAGGACAGGAGCTGAAGTGGGTCGAAAATTGGCTTTGGGTGAGAATTCAGAGGGTAATTGTCAGTGGGATAGTCTTCTCCCCTAGGAAGGTAATCTGTGGGGGTCCCTCAAGGTTCAGTGTTGGGACCACTCCTGTTTAATGCCTCTGTCTCGGACATAGGAAGGGGGTTAGAAGTAGGCTAAGTCTCTTTGCAGACGATTCCAAACTGGGAGCACTGGTGGACTGGGAAGAAGCAAGAGAGGTAGTCCAAGGGGATCTGGATACCTGGGAGGGGTGGTCAAGGAGGTGGGGATTGAAATTTAATGCCAGGCAATGTAAGGTGCTGCATTTGGGGATCAGAAATCCGGGCCATGTTTACAGCCGGGGGGGGGTCACAGTGCAAGCCACAATGGGTGAGGCGGGATTTGGGGTGGTGGTGAGCGTCAAAATGAATAACTCTGAAAATAGTAGAACCACCTCAGCCAAAGCAAACAGGATATTGGGCTGCACAGCCAGGGGAATTACGTCCAGGAAGAGGGAGGTGATCCTCCCTCTGTACAATGCCTTGGTCAGGCTGCAACTTGAGTACTGTGTTCAGTTCTGCAGACCTCATCTGAAGAAGGACACAGCACTGTTGGAGAGAGTTCAGAGGAGAGAGATGAGGATGATTCAGGGAATGGAGGGTAGGACCTATGAGGAGAGACTAAAGGAGCTTGGGATGTACACACTGGAGGAGAGGAGGGACAGGGGAGACATGATAGGAGTCTCAAGTATGCAAAGGGAATAACAGAGCGGAAACAAGGAGCTGTTTAGGCTAAAAAAGGGGGGAACAATGAGGGGGCATGAGTGGAAACTTGAGGGGGGAAATTATAGGGGGGGACACAAAACACATTATTTCACTGAGAGGGTGGTGGAGCCGTGGAATGCACTGCCCAAGAGACTCGTGGAGGAAGGCACAGTGGAGGGCTTCAAGAAGGGGCGGGAAATGTACAAGGGGATTCTAAATCCAATGAAGACCCTCTTGGGGGCTGGGGGGGCGGAATAGCGAGCAACCACTAGGTGGCTGGCTACAGAGTGGACATGACGGACCATTAGGCCTATTCTGCTGGCTTTTAGTATGTTAGTATCCCCCCAGCCCTCCTTACTGCCTTCTCACATTGCTTGCCCATCTTTAGGTCATCTTATATAACTACCCCAAGTCCCTTTCTATTTTTTTGTTCTCAGCATCTCACCCCCAATTGTGTACTCTTCCCCTGGGTTTTTGTTTCCCGGGTGCATTAATTTGCACTTCTTTGCATTAAATCTACGCTGCCATACGTTTAACCATTCCTCCAACCTTGCCAAGTCCCTTCTCATCCTTTCCACCCCAACTTGTGTATCAACCCTGTTGCAGATCTTTGTGTCATCTGCAAAAAGACATACTTTTCCTTCCAGTCCCTGCAATGTCACTAATAAAGACAGTAAAAGGACTGGACCCAGTACAAACCTGCAGTACCCCACTAGTAACCCTTTCTTCACTGTGGACTCGTTTACTATTACCCTCTGTATCCTGTTGTCCAGCCAATGTTTTATCAGGCTACTACCCTGGGACCCACTCCCAGGCTGGTTAATTATTAATCTTTTGTGTGGGACTATGTCAAATGTCTTGCTAAAGTCTAGGTAGACCATGTCCACAGCCTCTCCCTGGTCTACTACTTTGGTCACCCAATCAAAGAAATCAATTAGATTCGCCTGACATGACCTTCCTGCTGTGAATCCATGCTGCCTTCGGTCCTCGCCCCACTGGCTGGCCTCTAGGTACTCAACAATTCTTTCCTTCAGAAGTGATTCCATCATTTTCCCTACCACAGAGGTCAAACTAACAGGTCTGTAGTTTCCTGATTTGTCTTGCTCTCCTTTTGTGAAGGGGAATCACATCTGCCCTCCTCCAGTCCTCAGGTACCACACCATCCGCCCATGATTTGTTAAAATGGGTAGTTAGTGGTGTTAGTAGTTCTCCCCTTAGTTCTTTTAGAATTTTGGGAAGAATCCCGTCAGGTCCCATTGCTTTGTCCAGTTTCAGTTTAGGAGTTCTTTCAGAACCCTTTCTTCTTGAAAGGACTGCTATCGACCTCCCTTATCCAGAGTGCGTCTACTGATTGGATTAGGTATCTCCCCCTCCTTTTCTTTTGTGAATACTGAGCAGAAGTATTTCATTCAGTATCCCTGCTTTTTCACTATCCCTCTCTGCCCACCCACCCTCCTCTTTTTTCAGCCTCAGTAACTCCCTCCCCTTGTCTTTCTTTGCTCCCTAATGTACCTATTAAAGGTTTTATTCCCCCTTCTTAACCGAGATGGCTATCTTTTCATTGATTTGGGCCTTTGCTATTCTGACTGCCTTCCCCGCTTCTTTCTGCTTTAATTGGTAGTTCTCTGTCCTGCTCCTTCTGTTTCCTTATACTTCCTAAATGCTATCTTTTTCTCCCCAACCTTCTCTGCCACCTCTTTTGAGAACCAGAGAGGTTTTTTTTCCTTTTATTTTGATTTATTTGCTTCACACAAAGGCTTACTGCCTCTGTGATGGCAGTTGTAATGTTTCCCCATTGTTGTTCCACCTCTCCTTCTTGCCTGTTTGCTAGTGCTTTTCTGAGGCACTCTCCCATTTTGACAAAATCTGCCCTCCTGAAGTCCAGTACCTTCACTTTTGTATGGCTTGACTCTACAGCTGAGTTTATCGTGAACCACACTGTTTAGTGGTCACCTTTTCACAGATGGCTACCCACTTCTAGATCTGAGATCCTCTCTCCCCCATTTGAGAGTACCAGGTCTAGACTGCTCCCTCCCGAGTGGGTTCCAACACTAGCTGTCTGAGGCATGCCCCTGTAAGGCATCAAGAATGACCCTGCTTTGGATGTGGCTGCAGCAAAGGTGCTCCAGTCTACAAGTCTACATCTGGCATCATCAGCACTATCTCCCCTTTCTCTGCCATCCTAAAGATGCCTTCTATCATTTCCTCCCCCTGCGATGGGGGTCTGAATACAACCCCTGTGCGGATTGTGGTACCATTTCCAGTCTCCAGGGTGACCCACAATGCCTCCTCTCCTCCTCCCTGTTTACCCTTTAGTTCCGTTGCTTTGATCCCTTCCCTTACACAGAGAGCTCCTCCTCCTCCTCTTCTACCTTCCCTGTGCCTCCTGTAGATTGTGTACACTGTTATGTTGACGTAACAGTCATGGTTCTTTGTGTACCGTGTTTAATAGATCTTGTCCCTGGGAGGGCCTCTGTGTTACATGTTAAGATCTGCATCTACAGTAAATTAATTTGTATGCCCCAGAGTCCAAGGCAGATAGGGTGGAACTGTTTAAAATGTGCAACCTTTCCGCTACACCACTAGAGAGGTGATTCTGGGTGGGGATTTTGATTGTGGAATTGCCCCTTTAGACAGGGAGGCTTGTACTTCAAAAGTATTCAGTGACGCTTAATTTTTTGGGGGGGAGGAGGGGCATGGTAAAGAATGCTAGCTCAGTAGACAATGGCTGTATATCTGGAGGCCAAGGGATGCTTACTTTCTTTCTTTCAATCAATCAGATCTTTATTTAACCAGGCGATCATCACTGAGCAAAACTCATTTTTAAGATGGACCTGGATAACACTGAG
This sequence comes from Neoceratodus forsteri, assembly GCA_016271365.2. Taxonomy (NCBI): domain Eukaryota; kingdom Metazoa; phylum Chordata; order Ceratodontiformes; family Ceratodontidae; genus Neoceratodus; species Neoceratodus forsteri. The sequence continues at coordinate 647,033,540 of CM057450.1, read as the reverse complement.
ACCAGCGTACAATACATTTAAACATAAAAGTTCACAATAGTTACAGCATTCAGAGACAGTATCAACTAGTAAGCAGTAGTATTGGCAAGTAGAAAGCATTTTGACAAATGAAGACAGTATATACACAATAACCAGCACAAGAAACATAAGCATATAATAAACAGTCATATTACAGCGGATGTCCACAACATATCTTCAACAATCAAGAATAATCAGTAGCACTAGGGGAGCACGGTGGATGAAAGGGGGGGGGGCTAGTACCTGAAGGGGCAAAGGAAGGTGGGAAGGGGAGGGTGAAGAATAGGTGTAAGGGTAGTGAGGATGGGGAGAGGGGCATAAGGTGCTGATGCACAGGATACAAGTTTCAGCAACCCATAAAATAATGATGTTCCTGTTGAATTAGTGGTAAGTTGGGCAATTTAGCGTGACCGCGAGGTATCAAAACTATTTAGGTATCAAGCGCAATGACCAAAAAAATAGTAAGTTGGAGCTAAGGGTGAGAAGATGTATGGGAACCAATGGGCAGGTGTAGATGCAGTGAGGCCAGAGAGTATGTAGAAGTGCTCTGCCTATAGCAAAATGGGGAGATTAGGAGTGAGGAAAGCATTTGCAGGATTCCTTGTAAGAACGAACATACGGAGTTTTGAAAGCAGCCAGGTTGGTAGGAATAATGAGTTTCAATGTCTTTTGCAACTTGTTCTTTAAAGGGAGCTCATCTACAAGGATAAATATTTGTTCATCCTGGCTGTACGTGTCTACAGCCCAGACAATCCCTTTTGAGAGATCAGACTACAGGACGGTAACAGCCTCTTTTGGTACTAAGTCTAGAGGCCAGATTATCAGAGGAGTCCGACTGCCGCAAGCCTCAGATGCATCAAAGATATGGCACACTGGGCTTGTGTCAATGTGATGGGATTTTACATCCCGTGCAACAACTGGCGTAAGTTAGACCACCTTTTTGTGGTGTGGCCTGTGTTAATCCTAGGGCCCCCCCTCTTTTTTTTTTTTATATTTTTTATCCCAAGTGGCCAGGACATGCTGGGCTCCTCTCTGCTCTGCCCCGCCAACCCACTACAGATCCGCACCTCCCCAGGACTTACCTGTGGACTAGATACTCCCATGCCCCCCCCCAAGCACAAAGTCCAGCTCCCGGTCCCAGAGTCCTGGTAATGCAGCAGGGAGGGACTGGCGTGCAGGCACCATGAATGCCTGTCCTGCCAGTATCCCCACACTGGGGCACGATCGTCATCATGTGCGTGAGGAGGCATGCACATGCTGTGGAGTCCTGCAGCACCTTCTTCTTTCGCTGCTCCTCAACATGCACTGCCTCCCCCGGTGGCTAGTCATTCAGTGGAGCATGCAGTGCCCCCCCCCCCAGGAGAGGAGAGCAGTCCTCTGGATGCTCACTCCCCGGCAATTCATGCTCATTCTCGAATACAGGCTGCCGGTGTGGAGCGAGATATGGTGTCTAGTGCCTTAACCTTCGGTGTCACTGGGCCGGCTCCTCCAGGCACCTTTTTTTTTTTTAAATACAGTGCTTGCACCAAATATCTGGTGCAATCTGGCATAAGTCAGGTAAACTGTCACAACTGTGTCCAATCTTCTAAAATCGAGCACAGTTGCAGTATGCCTGTTTGGTGCACCTCCAGAACCCAAGTGTGGTGCCCTCTGAAAAGCTGACCCTGTGTACTTTTGGTCCTGGTATTCAGAAATTGAATGTCTCATTGCTTGAAGAGAATCGTATTCAAGTGAAACTGAGTCAGCTCACCAAGCCCCAAAAAATCCACTATGACCCATTATAATTCTCCAGCAGACAGATGGTAGGACGGTACACTTGAGACTACATACTTTTTTTTTTTTTACACACACACATCCCAAAGTAAAAAATCCTCCTGGAACAAATACATTAAATACTTGTTGCTCTGTGGACAATTTCAGAAGTTAATTTCCTAGTCAGTCACAACCGATCATAACTCCTCATTACAGCTGTCTGCCTTAAAAAATGAAATGTCCGAATATCATATCAAAGAATGACTTCCCTTCTGAAGAAGCTGAGGAATGTGCTCCCGAAGGGCAGACAGAATGTTCACGGACACCACACCCTCCCTTGGGGCATAGGTTTGACTGGGCAGTAAAGCCTCAAATTCCATGAGCAATAAGCGACCCACCACTTCAAGCACCCACTGGTCTGAGGTGACAACTGACCAGGTGGAAGTGAAACAGCAGAGCTGGCCCCCCCACAGGAGGTCCAGGCAGGGCAGGATGGAGACACCCCCCCGACCCGTTACTGGGGAGACTTAATGGCAGCCCCAGTGCTGATAGCTGGGGAAGCCTCTGAACCCAGGCCTCCGGGCTTTCTAGCCCCAGCAAAGACTGGCTTGGGTATAGATCACCAGCCTTATGATGCCCCACTTGGGGTTGCCATGGGTGATATGGAGGCGCAGAGAAGGGCCGAAATTAAAAGGGCTTCTTCTGCTGTTTCTGCTCTTAAAGTCCTTCTGGCAGGACGTGACAGAATCCAAAGTGGCACTGGACTGCTCAATACACATGAGATGTTCACAGACGCTGGGTCCGAAAAGATCAGTACCCAAGAATGGAATGTCAGTCAACTTCTGCTAAGTTGGTCGCAAAGGTCAAAATCCTCAGCCACGCTCGGCACCGCATGGCCACCGCTGTGGCCATGGACCTGGCACAGGACTCTACAATGTCTAGGGCAGTTTAGGGCTGTCTGGCCATGGCTTGACCCTGATCCCGGGCCATCTGAACCGCCAGTTGAAGGTCAGTGAGAAGGTGGGGAATGACCTGGTCCAAGGTGCCCAAAAGGGCATGGGAGAAGTTAGCCCTTGTAACTACTGCTCTGGCCTGTCAATGTCCCAGTGATGAAGCCGCATAGACTTTCTTCACCCACTAGTTTGAGCTTTTTAGACTCTTTATTGGGGGGCTTGTTATCGTCTCTGACATTGTCCATGTGTCAAAATACCAAGTACACGACCAAGCCTTCAGCGGAAGGATGACTGGTGAACCCGGGCAAGGACCCCACAGGCACTGTGTACTTGCAGACCATATGGGGCGAGGGTGTCGGGCAAGAGGCTGGATGGTGCCATAGCACAAAGGCCAGGCCCAGGATGGCCTCCACCAAAGGGAAAGCAACCCCTGGGGAGTCATCCTGGTCCAAGATCTCTGTGAGGGGATACTTAGCCCGCTTTTGAATGGTTCCAGTGGGATCCACATGGCGTCAGAGATCAGATGAAGTAAGGCCCTGAAGGAAGAGGGGGCCAGGCTCCGAAGAAACATCCCCATTGGACTCTGTCAAATCCCGGTGCCCAGAAAGAGTGCATCAAGGAGCCCTCTGAGTCAAAGGACTCCTTGAACACTGCAATCCTCATTTCCCCGCTGACAAAGCGAGGCTTGTCTGAGTGCGAGATCTGCGCTGAAAGCCTCCAGAGGAGACCTGTAGCAGGGTGTGCAGTCTTGGATGGGGCTCCATGCAAGGGCTGTGAGGAGGCAGCTCCACCCAAATGAGAGGAGAAGCTGGGATAACCGGAGCTAGGAGAACCGGCACTGGCACCAGACTCGGCAACCAAGAAAGTGCTGGAACTGGCTGTGAAACACAACCATGACGGAGGATCCACTTCTATCACATGAGTTCCTCATACCGGTGCTGGATTTTATGGCAAAGCCGGTCCTCACAGAAGACAAGGAGTACCAAAGGTGCCGCCTGGCCGACAGTTGAGAGTGGGACCGCCGAGAATGTCGGGAGTCCTAAGAGCTTGACTGAGTATTTCACTGAGACCTTGACTAACCACATGCTGGTTGACGGAGAGGAGAGGCAGAGGAAGGTGAAAGACGCCTAGGGACCCCCGAGGGGAGACCACCGGCTCAGCGAGCTGAACCTGCACTTCTTTTGAGATAGACAGGACCAGAGTCTAGGAAAGGGAGTCCTCCCCTTCGTCCGGCAACAACGGCCTGGACCGTCAAGTCCGAGGGGGTTTCTGTGGGGCTAGTGGCCTTGACCTGGACAAAAGTGTCGGCTGACACCAATGGCTCGACAGTTGTCGAGCCCACAGAAGTGCAGAAATGAGACCAACTAGACTGCTCTTGATCCCACAACCTGCGGTGGGACTTTTTTGGTTTGTCCTGCGACTTAGACCCTTGGGAAGGGCCCTCTACAAGAGTCGTAAGGGACTGATACAAGTCCCAGACCACCACAGGAGGTGCCCACACCCGCCAAAACCAAGGCAAATGTGGAAGAGCCTGAAGCGGCCTGCTCAGCAGAACCAGCATCCGCTGAGACTGCCCGGAGGGCATCTTTGGATTTAATTAAGCTTAAATCTAAATCTTAATACTTAGGATAGCTCCTAAGGCACCTAAAGGCAAGAGACCACCTTTGGGAGCTCGCTAGAGCCACTGGGAAGCACATACACATCATGAATTAACTGTGCAAGAAATGACTGCACCAAATCAATTCGGGAAAAGAAATCACCCTATTTCAAGAACGCCCTTACTAACTCCTGGGGAAACGGAAGAGATTTCTGGAACAACATAAAAGAAGTCACTGGGAAGTAGTCAAAATACACCCCTTTGGTACTCAGAATAAATGGAGATAGAACACCTGACCCCAAAATCATTACGGACACCTTCAATACGGCTTTCACTAATCTTAGTTCTGTACTTCCCCCTGACTTTTTCAAAGAAGTGGACAATCCTATGCCCCCACCAGCCACTGCTCCTACTAGTCACCCCTTCTACTCTTTATGAGCCGTCAAGATGTACCTTCCAGGTAATGACACGCTACTAAAGCCATCAGCAAGTCCAGAACCAGCAATGATTCTCTAGACCTCAAACTCCCATCCCTCACCCTTGAAGAAGTGCTTAGGCCTTTGACCAGGATCTTTAACCTCTCCCTCAGCCCCAGTCAATTTCCCGACAAATGGAAATCTGCCACTGTTACCCCCATTCACAAAAGCGGTGTCAAAACTGCTCATGAGAACTTCCGACCTATCTCCATCCTACCTCCCCTCTCAAAGGCACTGGAACGTACAGTCACAGACCAGCTGACTGACTTCCTAGACAAGCACAACATACTGCACAGGCAGCAACATGGTTTTAGAAATAAGCACAGCACCTCCACGGCACTACTCAAATTCACTGGCGCCATCCACCACTCATTGGATAATGGGCAACTAACCGGTTCTACATTCATCGATTTAGCAAAGTCCTTTGACACTGTCCACCACGGCCTCCTGCTTGTTCAGCTCCGGAAAGTGGGGCTCTCACCTAACTCGGTAAACTGGTTCAAAAGCGACCTAGGCAACCGGTCTCAAAGAGTGAAAATTGCTGACACTCTCTCAAATCCCAGACCGGTTCTCTCTGGTGTCCCCCAGGGCTCTATTTTGGGCCCCCTCCTTTTCAGCCTCTTCCTAAACTCACTACCAGGTTCCTGTCCTGAGCAAATCATACTCTACGAGGATGATGCAGCAATCCTAGCCTCCCACCATGATCCACAACAACTGCAAAAAAAAACTCCAGCTTGGTTTCACATCACTCGAAAACTGGTTCCTAAAACATAAACTGATCCTAAACCAGAAAAAAAAAAACAAAGTCCATGATTTTCAGCAGCTCTCAACATAAACATAAGCAGCATCACCTCGCCATCAAAACTAAGCAAGGAGTCACTCTCGAACAAGTCCAATCCTTCAAATACCTTGGCATTACCCTCGACTCCCACCTCTCCTACACTGCCCATATTAATACTGTGTCAAAAGCTGCTAATATCAGGATGGGCCTACCGTTCCGGCACAAGAAACACCTAACCCCTGAAGCACTAACAGTTGCCGTCCAGAGCTCCATTATTAGCATTACTGATTATGGACTCATTATTTATGGCTCCGCCACTGCCTCCTCTCTCAAACGGATTTCTACCTCCCTCAGTAAAGCCTGTCAACTCGTCACCAGATCTCACTGTCTCACCCATACCTGTGACCTCTACTCTCAAACTGGGTGGCTGCAACTAAACAGTGGATTAAAATATTAAACCTGCATCACAGCAAAGAAAATAATGATGGACAATGCCCCTCCTGGAGTCTGCTCTCTCCTTAAACTCAGAATCAACAACTGCAACACCAGGAGGTCTAAACCACAACTCTTGCAAATCCCCCACTGTTGTACATCCCAAGGCCAAAGGTCCTTTGAATATAGGGCGCCCAGCTGGCTAAATAGTCTCAGTAGTGACATCTCTGCCTCACCCACTATGGGTGCTTTCAAGTCCAAGCTCCTCCTCGTTCTTCTTGCCTCCAGCTCCTGTGACTGCCATGACTAATCTCTCTACTTCCACCTGGCTGCCTTTGTATTTCTGCTGCCTGCCTTTTGCTCCACCACCCAGCACTTGCCTCCACCACTGCCCATCTAATGCACTTACCACTGTCCACCTCTTGACAAAGCCCTTAGGCTGCTACACCCCTGCCCCAGTCCCACCCCCCTCCTTTCCCCACCTCTCAAGTCTCCTTTGCACGTCTGTATCCACCTCCTATGTCTCCTTTACCTCTATGTATCCACTTTCATGTGTTTTCACGCAAGGAAACCCTTGTAATAACATGTTGCGACCATCTGTGTTACTGATTGCTCTATACTGTAACAGAAACTCTATGACTGTACTCACTGACATGGAACCTTTGTAAAAGAACCCCAGCTCAAAAGTACTTTGATATCTACAGTACATCCCACATGTTTTGTTTAGCCCATGCAAGTAATGCTTTGACCTTGCACTGTATGTTGCTCTTATTATACTTGCTCTTACTGTTGCCTGTTATGTATGAATGTATCTCTGTAATCTCCTGGGTTGCATCTGAAAATAGGCACTTGGTTGTCTAGTGTGCTTACCTGGTAAACAAAAGCAAAATAAATAAATAAATCCTAGACTCAAATAAACAAATAAATTAACAGGCAGATCCTGCTGATCTGGGCAGCCTAAAATAAGGCAGGCATAATTGTTCTCCGAAGTAGAGGGTCTAGTACAAACCCACAGGTTGTGCTGAGCCTCTAAGCAGTACACGCACATGACAGGTGAATCGGTGCACATTTTCTGGTTGTACACGGAGCACCGCTTAAAGCCGGGACCAGTTCTGGAGTCCTCGTGTACCATCTGTGAACAAAGAGGCATCGAATACTCTAAAAAGTCGAACTCTTAAGACCAGAAAGCTTTTGGAGAAAATAGGGCCTACACCTAGTGCAGAGCTGCGATGGAGCGTACCTGAAGCTTCCAGCAGAAAGTAAGATCTGACATCGTGGAGTGGCGCTGAGGAGGATACCACCCAGGTGGGTGGGATGAACCAGGTTAAAGATCTTTTGGCCTGTTCTTAAAGGGAAAGGATTCTGCCAGAAGTGTGGCTAGTACACCACATCCATGTCACTAGAACGAATGATCACCAAAAGACTTAAGCCAGGCCCAAGGGACTGAAAGGAGACCATCATCAGAGGAACAAAATGGACGCAAGGACTGGACAGGGTACAGGAGCTCTGCCAGGTAGTCTGAGCCTAACCCATGTAGGGCATTGCAGGTTACTAAATCAACCTTGATGGTAATGCCCCACTTCACAGGCAGCCAGTGCAGATCACACAGGACTGGGGTCACATGACTAGACCGTGACAGGCCAGTCAATAACTTGGTCGCTGCATTGTGCTCCAGCTGCAAGCATCATAGGGTACCTCCACTAACCAAGAAGTAGCATGCATTACAGTAGTTGAGCCTAGACGATGCATACACCAGTGTTAGCAGGTCTTTGAGGGATAAGGGACTCAAGCCAGCTGATGTTCCCGGGATGGTAAAACTTACTTCTGACTACAGCAGACACCTGAGCCTCTAGTGTCAATCGTGCATCAAACATGGCGCCCCGATTTTTAAACTCTGCAGAAGCTAACAGCCTGGAAGGCCCAAGCCAAAGCCCCATCTCTCCCATGACTATTTCTGCTCCTCCCATCTGACCCAGCTCAATCACCAGTACCTCAGTCTTATTCAGGTTAAGTCTCAGCCAACAAGATTCAATCCAATTCTAAATTTCATACAGGTACAGATTAAGCACCTCGACAATATCAGGCATCATGGGTGCAAAGAACAGACACAACTGGGTATTGACTGCATAGCTGTGGAAACACAGAATGTATTGTCGAACGATCTCTCCCAGGAGCAGCATGTACGCTGCGAACAAGATAAGTGAAAGGACCGAACCTTGAAGTACGCCACAGAGCAGGGGCATCGGAGATGATGAGAAAGTTCTCATCATCACCCTCTGCATTCTATCCCGGAGATGGGACTCAAATCAGTGGAGGACAATGCCACAGGGTCCAGCAGACAGCCCAACAGCAACACATGGTCCACAATGTCAAACGGTGAAGACAAATCAAGGAGAAATGACAAAAACAGGTTACTCACCTGTAACAGTAGTTCTAGGAGTGGTATATAATGTTCATACACACTTTCTGGCAGTGTCCATTACGTTTAAGAAGTGCCAGAATGTCTTCAAACTGGCTCCTCCCACCCACCCATGCGGGTGGTAACTTCCCTAGTTCTGCCCTGTGACGCCAGATGTTGCCTGTTGGAGGCAAAAACAGTGCGCCACTTGCCAGGGGAGGTCAGGCAGGCCAGTGTAGATGAACATCATATACCACTCCTAGAAAGTACAATTACATAAGAACTTACCGTAACAGTAGATCTTCGAGATGAGCTCCTGCAGCAGGCTACACCATAAGGACTAGGCCGTCAGGCACTAGGACTCCATGGAAAACTTCTACCCAGCAGTACCTAGCTGGGGCCCTCCCCTTATGTCAGCCCCTCCCGCCGTCATCAGCTGTATAAAGGGGGAGGACCCCAGACCCACCTCAGTTCACCTGCCAGAGACCCGAAGGTTGCTCAGCAGAAGATCTCTGAGGTAGGTGCCAAAGCAAATGCCAAAAAGAGAAACTCAAAAATAAGGGGCAAGAAGGGAGGGAAAATAGCGCCTGCTGCAGGAGCTCATTTCGAAGATATACGGTTAGGTACATTGTTACGCAACTGTACTATCTTACTTCGAGTAAAGCTCCTGCAGCAGGCTATACACCATAAGGACAAAGTCCCAAGCAGTGTCCCTCAGGAAAACCAGGGGAGGAAGGATTTATAAAATATAAACTTTGAGACCAATAGTGTCTCTAAACTTAAGAGCTAAATCTTTCAGGAAAGAAGGCCTTGGAGCACAGTGAGGCCAAACCCTGCTCTTCTTCTGGAAGCAATATCCAGAGAGTAGTGCTTGATGAAAGTGTGTACTGAGTTCCACGTGGCAGTTGCACATATGTCTGCTGTGGAAACATTTCTGAGGGCTGCAAAGGAAGCAGCCAGACCCCTACTGGAATGCCCCCTTACCGGTCCTGGTAAGGTTTTGTCATACTTGTTGTAGACAAAGGCGATACAGTTAGATAACCATTCAGACACAGTCTGCTTCATTATTGGCTTCCCCAAAGATTTGGGAGAGAACGAAACTAAAAGCTGTTCAGATTGCCTGACTCCCTTGGTCCTGTCTGGATAATATCTGAGAATTCTATGGACATCCAGAGTATGAAGGAGTTCTTCCCCTCTGTTAGAGTACTCTGGGAAGTAGACCGGGAGCGAAATGTCCTGGTTGGGCGTCAACTTGGGAAGAAACTTGGGATTAGTACATAGAGACACCCTGTCTCTGTGAAAAACGAAGTAGAGTTCTTTACATATAAGGGCCTGCAGCTCCGAAATTCTTCGAACTGACATGACAGCAACTAAAAGCAGTGCTTTCCAAGATAGGAAGCGTAAATTGCACTGAGATGCTGGTTCGAAGTGGGGCAAAGTTAACTTTTCTAAGACGAACAATAGATTCCAAGGCGGAACCGGATCCCTACTGGGTGGTTTGATGTGGAGAATACTCTTCAAAAAGGTCCGTACTAGATCCAACTGTGCTATCATCTTGCCCAGTACCGGCAAGTGATACGCCGAGATGGCACAGAGATGCATCTTTATTGAAGAGTAAGTCAGCCCCTTATCTGAGAGTGCAAGGAGGTATTTGAGAATCTGATTCACAGAGCAGTGCATAGGGTCTAGGGATCATGCTGTTGCTCAGATGCTAAAACACTACCACTTCATGGCATAAGTAGCTCTCATAGAGGGTATTCTAGCCTCCACGAGGACTTCTGCTACTCTCTGAGAAACCCCATGCCTGGATATGGCTAGGTCCCTAGGAACCAGGCATGTAGATGCAAGAATCTCAGGTCTGGATGGACCAGTGTTCCCATTTCCTGAGAAAGAAGGTCCTGATGAACTGGAAGCTGAATGGGAGGTTCCACTGCCAGTTACTGAAGCAAAGGGAACCATATCTGTTGTGGCCAGAGCAGAGTCACCAGAATCATTATAGCATGCTCCTCCTGTAGTTTGAGAAGAATTCTGAATGAGAGGAAAGGGAGGAAACACATACAGGAACCTCCCTGTCCAGCAAAGGGACAATGCATCTCACCAGAAAACTTCATGCCATGGATCTAGCAAGCAAAAATTGGGCAGTTTTGCGTTGCATGGGGACGCAAAGAGGTCCAGCTCTGGACTTCCTCATCTTCTGAAGAGGTCGTCCACCACTTTTTGAGACAACTCCCACTTGTGGCTTTTTGGAGCGTGAGTGACTGAGTTAATTTGCCAGAACATTATGAACTCCTGGAATGTGGACTGCCATGATGGAAATCCCGTGCTCTACTGCCCAATACCACACTCTCATGGCTTCTCTGCACAGAGGGTAGGAGTGAGTTCCCCCCTGCTTGTTGATGTAGAAGACCACAGACATGTTGTCAGTTTGAATAAGCTAGGGACCCTTGGAAAGGTGAGCCTGAAAGGCTTGCAGAGCATAAAGAATCGCCTTCGTCTCCAGAATGTTGATGTGCAGAGACACTTCTAGCTGTGACCAAGGGCACTGAATACGATGACTCTGAAAATTAGCTCCCCATCAGAGACCCGAGGCATCCATTGTGAGGATTTGGGTCAGTGAATCTGACTGGAGTGGAACTCCTGCTGCCAGTGTAGGTGAAGTCAGCCACCAAGGGAGTTCCTGTTTGACGGCATTGGACACCTTGACTGGATGGTCCAGGCTGTTGTCCATTTGGTTCCACCGCACTCTCAGGTTCCATTGTGGAATTCTCATATGTAAGCGTGCGAAAGGCACTGTGGGTATGGCTACTGCCATATGCCCCAGGAGCTGCAACATTATAAGTGCTGCGGCTGAGTTGGCTGTTGTCACTCTGGAGGCCTGGTCTCTCAGCCGACTGGCCCTGTCGAGGGAAAGAAAGGCTCTTCCTTGCTGGGCATCCAGAATTGCTCCAATGTACTGAAGGCATTGGGATGGCCAAGGGCAGGACTTTGGGAGACTGACTGTAATCCCCAGTCATGCAAACAGCTGAAAGGTATCCAAGAGGGTGTGAATCAGCCATTCTTTCATGGGAGCAGTTAGTAGCCAATCGTCTAGGTAGGGGTAAACAAAATGACCCTGCCTGCATAGGGCTGCTGCCATTACTGCTAGGCATTTGGTGAACACTCTCGGGGCTGAGGAGAGACTGAAAGGCAAAGCCCGGAATTGGTAATGATTCCCTGGAAAGGTAAATCGCAGATACCTTCTGTGAGCTGGAAACACTGGGATGTGCAAGTATGCGTCCTGCATGTCCAGAGAGCAAAACCAGTCCCCTTGATGTAATAGGGGACTCAGACCCAGCAACATGACCATTCTGAATTTTTTGTAAGTTATGTACTGATTCAAGAAACTCAGATCTAGAATGGGTCTTAGGTCCCCAGTCTTCTTGGGAACCAGTAAGAAGTAGGAATAATACCCGGTTCCTTGTTGGTGAAGGGGGACAAGCTCTATGGCCTTCTTTTCTAGCAATGATCGAATTTCTTCTCCAATGAGAGGAATGTGGGTGGGGTGATGTCAAGAAGGGACTGGAGCCAGCCCGGTGGTGCTGAGGGTTGAGGCGCAGGACGCCACACCTCGCGCCATGCCAGCTAGCCGGGGGTCAGCAGGGATGGGGGGAGATTGCTGCGTCAATGGACGCTCTCTTCGGGGTGGGTGCTACGCTCTTTGAGTGACCTCTAGGTGGCTGGAGGATCACTGACAGCAGCACAGCGGCATATGCCTGAGGCGGAGCCACGGCACTCCGTTGCCTTGCTAGCCGGGCTCAACGGAGGAGAGGGAGGAACCAAGTGTAAAAAAATCCCCAGCTCGCTGAAGAGATGACGAGGGCCCCAGGGATCTCCCTCTCATCCCTAATGCCGGGCCAGGCCACACAGGGAATCCACGGCTGACCTCCCAGAGGGATAGACCCTCTAATTTCAGAAAGAGCCGACGAGGTTGGGCGGGCCCTGTTCCAGGGGGTGATCTGGAGTGCTGGGAAGTTCCTCTAGGAGGGGTGAAGCGTTGATGGCTGGCCTTGGTGGGGAGAAGAAGGGGTAGGATTGAGTGGGCACCTCCGAAGGATGCTTCTGAGAGTACTGGTGTATAAAAACAAAATTGAAAAAAAAAAAAGAAAAAAAAGAAGGGATTGGAGGTCTGTCTGGCAGGATTTCTGTGAACTCCAGTGTATAACTCCTTTCAATTATGACCCGCACCCACTGGTCTGAGGTTACTGCGGTCCACCTTCCTGGGTAGAGGGAGAACCGACCTCCACTGCCTCCCATCTTTTCAGCTGAAGGAGGGAAGTGGCAGGGTGTCATGCGAGGGGCCCGGGGTGGGGTTGGGGGGTTGCATAGACTTAGGGTGTTCAGCACCACTGACCCCCATCTGATGAAAGGGAGCCTTCTTCTTGAAGGGACCTTGGGGCTGTTGATTCTTTTGTCTTTGTTGGCCCTGGTGACAAAAAGGCTTGCGCCTCTGTTGCTGGGGCTCTAATTGATACATATGGTGTACCGATGGGACTGCTTTGCCAGAGTCCTGAAATTCGCAGATTATTTTTTGAACTTCTTCCCCAAAGAAGACGGACCCATGAAATGGGGCATCTAAGATGGAATCTTGTAGATCCTGCCTGAACCCAGAAACTCTGAGCCAGGCATGGTGCCTTAGACAAACCCCGGTGGCCGCTGCCCTGGGTGCAGCGTCTGCTGAATTATAGGAAGCCCTAAGGATGTGCATCCCTATGTTGAGGCATGACTGCAGCACATCCAGAAGCTCTGAACAGGAAGGGCTATCTAGCTGTTTTGGGGCCAGGTCGATAGCCTTTCTCCAAAGCAGCTTTAGGTACTGCACCATGTGGACCAAAAAGTTTAATGACCTGATGGAGCAGGTGGAGGACGCGTAAACCCTTCTGCCGAAATGGTCAAGCTTCTTTGATTCCTTATCGGCAGGCTGGGAACTAGTATGTTTTGGCTGCTTGGTTCTGCCATGGGCTGCTGTGAGGACCACTGAATCTGCCCTTGGGTTTTCAGCCAAAAAATGTTCAGACTTGGTAGGCTTACAGAGCTTGTTAGCTTTTTTGGGATGGCAGAGAAAGATGCTGGATGTTCCCAAGCCAGTGTTGTGAGCTCTTGAAAGGAGGGAACTAGCGGAGGGTTGACTAGTGGCTTAAGGTCACTCATCCCCAAGAAGGTATGCAACCTCTTCCTCTCCGGGTCCATCTCCATTGTGTCCCACTGATTCAAATACTGAATATGACGCTTAACATCTAAGAACATAGGGTCATCGGGTGGGGATATTGAAGAGTTCCGGGGTCCTTCTGGTTCCAGAGAGAAACCCCTGGAAGAATCCATTGATGATCTAGAACAGCTTCTAGAGTAGTCCGACTCCCGCTCCTGTCCTCTGTAGAGGATCTGTAACAGGAGGACCAGAGATGTTAGCCAGTGTGTCTCCAGTGCCTAGGACGACCAGGATCTGATACCCTAGGCGTGGGACTTCTGGAGGGGCGAGGGTCTCTGGGAAGGTCACCCGAAGGAATTGTTTTGTCCGGGACCAGCGTTGGGGGGGTGTTGGAGGCTTTGGAGGAAGTGGTAGGAGAGATTTATCCCATTTTAACAAGTCCGCCTTCACCATATTCCACAATGAGGTGAAAAGATTTCCAACCTCTACCAGTGGTACCATAGGAACCTGAGGGTTTTTTCCCCTGGATTCCTCCGTGATGGATGGAGGGTGGCTGGGGCCTGGAGTCTCCTCTGGAGACTAAGGAGGACTGGTGGGTACCACCCGGTCCGATGTCAGGCCATCTGTCATCGGAGAGTCAGTCGCCTGGTCAGACGGGACTTTAGTAGCGACCTGATGACAGGTGGTCTGTTGTCGGGGCAACGTTCGTTCTTATCTGACGACGGGCCTTGAGGTGACTGCCCCTGAGGTTCCTGTGGCTGGGGGGCAGTTTCTGACGGTCGCCAGATTTATTGGAAGACCTGGCATCAGGGACTTGGCTGGTGTAGTTGACTGCCTGTCCCTGGGGGAATGTTCCCTGAAGCAGGAATGATCCCAGCCACCGCCAGAGGCTGATAACTGGCTGGATGAAAGAGGACGCCTCATCCTTATCAGTCGATTTCCCTTTTCTTAGGCCCTGAGGGATGCTGGAAGGGACTAAGGGTAAATGATGGGCCAGCAGGCCCGAGCCCCAAAGAACTGCCGCTAAAGAAAGCTGTGGTGGCAGTAGCCATGGAAATCGACAGGCCTGCTGAACGGCCAGCCAGCAGGGCTGAATCTGTCATTTACCTCAGTGGGAGTGAGAGGGTTTCTCCCTTTGAGGAGAACTGGATCTGGCCTCCGATCTACTGTGCTCCTTCTCCTTGTAATGGTGCTTCCCTCCAGGATTTTTCTCCTTGTGGTAGGTTGGCGATTGTGAGGATGAGGAGCTAGCCTTTGACGGGTGCTGAAGGGTGACAAGCTGCTGCTCCATTATGTAGGCCTGGAGAGCCTTCTGGCAATGGTGCTGGTGCACTGACTAAATCTGGTGCAGTCAGGACAGGCCTGCATGTTCTGAGTAGGCACTAGGCAGAAAAGGCACCTCAAGTGGCCGTTTTTCAATGGAATCTGCCGCCCGCACGGACACTTGCATTTTCATTGCGAAGTCAGAGTAGATGGAGATGACATACACAGAGTCAATGGAAAAAACAAGAGGAAAATTCTTGACTAAAAGGTACTTTCTGACTGAAAGCAAAATGGTGGTCGACAAGAGCAAGAGGTGTCCGAGGAGCCGAAGCGCATGGGTCGACAGCAGGAAAAGAACTGAGGTAGGGCTGGGGTCTGCCCCCTTTATACAGCTGGTGACGTTGGCGGGCGGGCCTCAACTAGGTACTGCTGGCTATAAGTTTTCCTTGGAGTCCTAGTTCCTGCCGGCATAGTCCTTATATGGTGTAGCCTGCTGCAGTAGCTCTTAATCAAAAGTAAGATCTACTATTACAGGTGAGTAACCTGTTTTTCTACATATGTAAATATGATGTTCTATCCACACTTTCTGGCAGGCTCCTAACAGTTCTCCTGGAAGGAGGCGCAAACCCCATAATTAGGGAGCAAGACTGGAGAACTGAGGCCCCAAAACCAGCATCCCGGCGTGACTCAAAGTCGATGTGGTAATGGGAAATGAAAATATGTGCCAACTTCCAGGTAGCAGCCTGACAAATTTCCTGGATAGGAATGTCCCTGTAAGCAGCCACCGAAGCAGCGGTATGACCGGTGGAATGAGCCCTTAGCCCTACAGGAGGCTCCTTACCCAACAACCTCTAACAGCAATCAATGCAGGATGCAATCTACCTGCCAATTGTCTGCTTAACTGCCGGTCTGCCAGGTGCGGCTTCAGCGTAGGTGACAAATAACTGGCGAACCTCTCCCCGAACTCCAGCCATGCACTCCTTATAATAGGCTAGTGCTTGCCTCAGGTCCAGAGTATGGAGCCTGTGCGCAGCCTCCGAGGTGTGGCTGGCGAAGTACACCGGGAGATTAATCACTTGGTTAAGGTGCAAATCAGACACATTCTTCAGGAGGAACTTCGGGTTGGGGCAAAGGACAACCTTGGTTCTGTGGAAGACCCGGTAAGAAGACTCCACCGAAAGAACCTGGATCTCACTAATCCTTCTCTCTGATGTGACAGCCACCAGGAAGGCAGACTTCCACGACATATGTGATATCTCACATCTGTACATCAGTTCAAATGGCTTGCCCATGAGCTTTGCCAAAACCAGCAACAAATCCAAAGGTGGTGGTTCCTGCACTGGAGGGGAAAATGTGGTCAAGGCCTTTAAAAAAAAAGAGCCAGACCACCTTCTCCTGTGCCACCGACTGCTGACCGGCCCATGCTCGGTAAGCAGAGATGGCTGCCACGTGCACCTTAAGGGTTGTCGACTGAAAGCCAGACTGGGAGAAGGACCAAGGGTAGTTGAGAATGCTAGCCACCGGATGTGATAAGGAGTCAGTCAAACCCCTTGCTCTGGCACAAATGGAGAACCTCTTCCATTTGAAGGCATAGCATTTTCGGGTCGACTCCTTCCGAGAAGCCTCGAAAACGTTGCGGACATCTTCAGAGAGACACAAAGCCTGGAACTCTAGCCACTCAGGAACCAGACTGTCAGGTGCAGGGATTGAAGATCTGGGTGAAAAGCCTTCCCCTGATTGACCGAGAGCAGGTCTGGGCGTAGGGGAAGACGTCTCAGGAGTCTACTGCTGAAGCTGAGGAGGTCAGGGTACCAAAACTGACGTGGCCAGTCAGGAGCCACTAGGATCACCCGTGCCTTGTCCCTCCTCGCCTTGAGCAACACTTTGTGGATCGAGGGAAGGCACAGAGGCAGACCAGGATCCAGGGCCTCGAGAAGGCATCCCCCTGCAGCATTCCCTGATGAAGGGGGCGGGCACAAAACAGCCTCAGCTTTGTGTTCTCCCTGGAGGTGAACAGGTTCACCAGAGGGGTGCCCCACTGGGAGAAAAGACTGTGTACCACTATGGGTGGAGAGACCACTCGTGAGATGCCTCACCAACATGGCAGAGAGCATCCACTGGCTGGCTGGAGACAATGGCCACATGTATAGCCAGGAGATTGGCCTCCAAACTGCACGCAAGGGTCCACACACACACACACACACACAGAGTTTCCCTGCACAGAGGAAGGAAGTACATACCACCCTGCTTGTTGAGGCAGTACATGATCATGGTCTTGGCTGTCTGGACCACCTGACCCCAAAGATGTGGAGCAAAATCAGTCAGCGCCAGCTAAACTGCATGAAGTTCCAGCAGGCTGATGTGCACTAGGACTCCAAGGGTCCAGAGCCTGTGGACTCTGGGTTCCCTAGGTAGGCACCCCCCAGCCCATGAGAGAGGAATCGGTCATCAGAATGACCACAGGCTCTGGGTGGACAATTGGGATACCTTCCTGCAGAAGTTCTGCGACTAACCACCACTACAGGGTGTCCCACAACTACTGGGTTATAGTGACCAGCTGATCGACGTGATCCCTGCGCTGAGTCCACTTGCTGGCCAGCTCCCACTGCAGACAGTGCATTCTCCAGCGGTCTAACAGGCTACACTGGTGCAGGCCACCATGCACCTCAGTACACACAGGAAGTCCTGAGCAAGGCGCAACTGCCCAACTCGAAATGATCAGGCAAAGGAGAAGAGAACCTCCACCCTGTCCACCAGGAGCAGAGCCCTGGAACTGCAGGAGTCGAACTCTGCCCCGATGAAAGATATCACCTGTGAGGGCACGAGTTCTGACTTGGCTTGGCTGACCAGAAGGCCAAGAGAGGTTCAGGTCTGGAGGACCAGGTCCCTGGACCACTCCAACTCATGCCTGGAGGGACCTGTGATGAGCCAGTCATCCAGGCAGGGGTATACCCGGACTCCCCAGCGCCTCAGGTGTGCTGCCACCACTATGATGTACTTAGTTAAGACCCTGGGAGCTGAGGACAGGCCAAATGGCATGGCCTGGAACTCGTAGAGGGTTCTCTCTGCTCTGGAGTGGAGGAACCGCCGGTGTGACAGATGGATTGGGACGTGGAAGAACGCATCCTGTAGATGCAGTGAGCAGAACCACATGTGTTGCTTGAGAGATGTCATATCTGAGACAGAGTGATCATCCTGAGGGTGAGTGGCCTGATGAACTTGTTCAGGTCATGCAGATCTAAGATGGGGCACCAGCCCCCCCAAAAAATTAGTTTTGGCACTAGGAAGTACCTGGAGACAAACCCTGGGTGTTCTGGAGGGTCTGAGACAGGACCACAACCTCCATGCAGAAGGAGTTGGGCAATGTGGTCCACAAGGGACAGGATGTCGACAGACACTATACCCTCCCGTGGAGCAAGGGTTCGGCAGGGTGGGTAAGCCTTGAACTTCAAAGACAGAACCTGACTGACCAACCTCGAGAACCCACCTACCTGTCCGTGGTAACAGCAGACCAGGAGGAAAGAAAGTGGCAGAGCCGGCCCCCCACGGAGGACCCAGGGGGCTCAGGATGGGAAGGGCTCCCCCATCCCATCATTGGGCAGGCTTGGAAGCGGAGAAAGAACTGGCGGAGGGGCTGCCAGGACCTCTAGTCCCTGGCTTCCTTACAACTGAAGTCATGGATTTGGGCCGGGGATGCCAAGCCTGTTGCTGTCCAGTCGGGGACTGGGCAGATTTAACCACTGAGGCAGAGGTGGGCCAAAAGGACTTCTTCTGTTGAGACTTAAAGCACTTAAGAGTCCTTCTGGGCAGAAGTCACCGAGTCCAAGGTGGCACTGGATTTCTCAATTTGGGAAGGTGCCCTTCCACACCAGGCCCGAACAGGTCGGTACCCAAGCAGGGAACGTCTGCCAACTTGTGCTGCCTGTCAGCCGTGAAGGTGGAGATGCCCAGCCAAGCCCTGCGGTGCATGGCAACTGCCATGGCCATGGGCCAAGCGCACAAATCGCCAAGATTCATGCCCGTTTGGAACTGCTGTTTTGCAACAGCTCGGCCTTTGTCCCCGACCTGCTTGACCGTAGTCTTCAGCTCCGCAGGCAGGTGAGGAAGCACCTCATTCAGGGAACCCAGAAAGGCATGTGAGAAGTGGGTCACCTTTTTGGCCATATGGTCCAATTTCTTGGACTCCTGGTCGGGGGGGGGGGGTTGTCAACATCCCCCATGTTGCCAGTGTGCCAAAATACAGAGTCAGCCACAAGACCCTCGGCTGAGGGGTGTTCCATGAATCCCAACAGGGAGCCAGTAGGGACTGCATACTTGTGGGCCATCTGGGCCATTGGTGCAGGCAGGAGGCTATGTGCTGCCACAGTTCCAGGGCAGAACCGAGAATAGCATCCTGGACCAAGAAGTCTTTCACAGGAGAGTCACACTTGTCGAGGATCTCGGACAGCGGGTACTGTTCCGGCTTCTGAACAGGCTCCAACTGAGACCCACAGATTCTGAGATGAGACAGAGAAGGCCATGAAGGACGTGGGCCCTTGATTCGTCGAGAGGTCCCCCATAGACTCCACATCCAACGTTCGGGAGTGTGATGAGGACCTTTCTAATTCTGAAAAATCGTGGAAGAGTGATCAACTGTCCAAGTCCCCATTAACCCTGTGAGGATGGTCCAGGGTGACGGTGACCAACAGCCAATGGGGTAAACCCTTACCTGGCCGAGCATCCTTGATCGGAGCACCAGTTGGCTGTTTAGGTGGCGGACCACCAGAATCACAGGAGAGGCCAGAGGGGGCCGTAATGGACCACACGAACCAGCTCCTGCCAAGGTTCAGTCTGCTGTGGCTCCGGCGGTAGCACATAAGGAAGAGCAGGGGTGGCTGGGATCGGCTTCACTCGGGCGAGCCAGAGCTGCTGCTGCACATGTTCCTCGTAGTGCCAACGCAATTTGCACTGCTGCCTCTCCTCGCCTGATGAGGACAAGGAATAGCAGCGGCACCGCTTGCCCAAGCGAAGAGAGCACGAACGTAGAGATAGACGAGGGCTGCCAAGTCGGGGCTCCGAGAATGGGACCTTGACCACCGGGGAAAGTGGTGGCGGGTCTCAGAGGGGGCCAGCGAGAGCCGAGGCCTCTCCTGGTCCAGAGGGGGCGAAACAGAGTCTTGTCTGTCCCTCCCTGTGAAAGTGGAAGGATCGGAGTCCTAGAAAGGGAGGTATCGACCTCCTTGGCAGACAACTGGTGGACAGGTTCGAGAAACATCTCAGGGGCATCGATCAAAGTCGCGATCAACTGGCCTGATGGGGAGACCGTGGGGTCAGCGTCCAAAGCCGAAGCACCGACCACAGTTGGCAACTCTGGTGAAGTGTGGGAATTGGAAGCCAGAGACTGCTCCTGATCCTACGATGAGATCGCTTTTTGGTCTCTTTTTCTCCTTTTTTAGATTTGGTGCCCAATGGACCCTGTCCATGGGTGGGAAGGGCCAGGTGCAGTTCCTTAAACGCCCCAGTAAAGGAGCTGCTCAAGGACAGCAGCAAAAAGACTGAAGCTGAGGAGACCTGTGCTGTGGCCTCCTCAAATGCCGCAAGTTGTTCAGTGGACCCCGCAGCCGCAGAGACCACCAGATGGGCATCCTTAGATTTCACGGGTGGGTCCCAATCATCTGGATGTCCAAGGAGAAGGTGGGCTAAGCGATCCTCCAAAATGAGGGGGATGAAATGTGCTGCAAAGGCCGAAAGCCTGGGTATCATGCTCGTGGCCCAGGCAGTATACACAAGAGGTGTGCGGATCTGTTTGGGACATCTTCTGCCCTCAACCGCTTTTTCGGAACCTCAGAGTGGACTTCGCATCGTCCATGTCAGTGGCAAGAAGTAACAGCCTAAAGACTAGCTTTTCTTAAAAGTTTGAAGAAAATAAATTACAAAGGGCCTCTTTAGCATGACAGCGGTAAGGAGGGAACCTTCTTCCAGCGGAAAGGAAGATCTGCTGTCATAGGGCAGAGCTAGAGGAGTTACCACCCGGGTGGATGGGAGGAGCCAGCATGAAGAAAATCCTGTTATACGTCAATACCGCATTCTCTGATTTCATCTCACAAGCTGCCACCATCTCTGAGCTATCCAGCACCATCAACAGTACTTCTGGCCCAAGCCTTTTTAAAGGGTGGCACTGAACCATCTCCACCGGTGGTGGTGGTGGTGGGGGGCCTTGATGGAGAAGTTCACCGTGCAATAATCCAACCATCTGAGATCAATCTCGAAGTTACTCTTCTTAAAGTCCAGGGAGAAAACCAAGTCCAAGGAATGTCCACGTTGGTGAGTCACAGAGGACATACCTTGTGTGAGGCCCAGTAATTACATTAGCTGGACGAAATTCCTTCTAAAATACAAGAATTCATCATCCACTCAGGTGTTCAAATCACCCCGAATAATCCACCTGGATGACACCACAACTCTCTCGGTGATGAACTCTGCCACTTCCCACAGAAGGAAATATTACTCACCATAGTAATGTTATTTCTTCTAATGGAGTTTTGCTGTACTCTGACTATATGCAGTTAGCCCCAGCACTTGAACTGCTCCGGAGAGGAAAGTGTTAACTCTATGCAAAAGCATAGAACGTTGAGCTCGAGCTCGGTTTTCAAACCTCTGTTCCTGGTACATTCTAATGTAACAGTCAGATTCTTACGAGTACTATACTAACTAATGGCTATAGAAATTGTTTTGAATTTTAGCCCATGGCAACAAAAACCCTTGGGTCCAGAAGACTCAAGTCGAGAATCCAAAAGAACCTTATGTAGATAGGATAATATTAAGACAATTAACAACAAATCAAATAGTGACAAATAACTGGGTACAGTCCTTCCTGTGGGCCTTAGTATGCTCTATGTAGTAGCTACAGTAAGTGCCCTGTTCACCTCCAGACTGTGCTCACCTGAAGAATGGTCAGTGAAAAACACAGACAGTCATAGATTGGTTGAGATGAAAATCTGAAACCACTTTAGAGAGAAATTTTCTATTTGTTCTAAGGACCACCTTATCCTTGCAAAAGGAAATAAAGTCAGATTCCACTGACAAGGCCTGCAATTCACTGATCCTCCTGGTAATGGCTACCAGGAAGATAGTCTTCCAAGTCAAGTACTTTGGCTCAGCTGAACAGAAGGATTCGAAAGGGGGCTGCATAAGCTGTGCAATACAGATATTCAGATCCCAGGCCGGTGTAGGCTCCCTGAAAGGAGGATTGATATGAACCAGAACCTTAAAGAATTTACTGAACACAGAATGAGAAGCCAGGGAAGGCACCTTTCCTGCTGAGAGAAAAGCAGACACAGCTGCCAAATGAACTTTAATGGTAGCAGGCCTGAGGCCTAAGCTATTCAAATGAACCAAATAGTCCAAGGCTGTAGCATACCAGTTGTATCTGGTTGAATATCCTTCTGGGAACACCAAATAGTAAATCTTTTCCATTTGGAGTTACAAGTCTTTCTCATGGAAGGCTTTCTTTAAACTCTTGAGATTATCCAGAACTCCTTGAGAAAGGTGTAAGCCTGCATATTCTAACTCTTCCAAGAGCCAAGCGTTGAGTCTGAGAGACTGGAGATGGGGGTACCAAATCCTCCCTTGAGAGGAGGTCAAGAGGTCATGCCTCCTAGGAAGAAACAGAGGAAGTGTTACTGAAAGAGACAACAGTAGTGGATACCATGGTTGTCTGGCCCAGTCTGGGGCCACCAGAATCACTGTGCAGGGCTGAGATCTGATTTTGATCAGTACTCTGAAAATTAGAGGAAAGGCATAAAGGAACCTGCCTGTCCAGTTTAACATGAGAGCATCTAGAGGCACAGACCACAGAACTGGTGGCCTGCAACAGAACAGAGGAAGCTGATGACTGTCTGGGGCTGCAAAGAGATCTATCTCTGGAGTGCCCTCACCCCCTGAAAATGATCTGAAGAACATGCTGATTCAGAGCCCATTCATGGCGACCCTGTGAAATCCTGCTCAGGGTGTCTGCCAGCACATTGTCCTTCCCTGGAAGATGCACTGCTACCAGGGATGTCTGATGGGAGTAGGCCAATGACATACCTTCATGGCTACCGCGCATTGGGCCGTGGACCGAGTGCCCCTTGCTTGTTTATGTTCCACATGGTGGTGGTGTCTGTCCTGACTTGCACCACCTTCCCCTGAACTAATACTGAAAATGCCTGAAGAGCTAGGAACACAGCTCTGAGCTCCAGAAGATTGATATGAAGAAGAGACTCCTGTTGAGACCAAGTGCCCTGTGTAGTGAGGTCTCCCAGATGGGCTCCCCAACCTAGGAGAGAAGCATCTGTGGTGAGAACAACTGAGGGTGTCTGATGCAGAAAGGGGACACTCTGCTTGAGACTGTCCTTCTCCAGCCACCACTGGAGAGCATGGACAAGGGTCTGAGACACTGGAACTAATTTGGTGAGAGGATCCTTCCTCTGAGACCAGAAGGACCCGAGGTGAAACTGAATGTCCCTCATCTGGAACCTGGCCCCTTGGACCACTGTCGTGGAAGCTGCCATGTGGCCTAGAAGTTGAAGAAAATGCCTGGCTGGACAAGAAACCAAAGATCTGAAGGAAGAAGCCAGATCTGTGAGAGCCTTTACCCTCGAAGGAGGTAGAAAGGCCATTGCCTGAATGGTATCCAGTTCTACCCCTATAAAGGTGAGAAGATGAACAGGTTCCAGAACTGATCTGGCCAGATTGAGAAGAAATCCTAGAGAACCCAGAAGCCTAAGGGTAACAGCCAGAGCTGACTTGACTTGGTCTGATGACTGGCCTACAATGAGCCAGTCGTCTAGGTAAGGAAACACTGAAATGCCCTGCCTTCTAAGGAAGGCTATCACTACTGCCAGACATTTTATGAACACCCTGAGTGCAGATGTCAGGCCAAAGGGCATTGCTCTGAACTGGTAGTGACCCGAGGGCAACTCGAACCTGAGGTACTTTCTGTGGAAGCGCCTGATGGGGATGTAAAAATAGGCATCCCTGAGGTCCAGGGAGGCTAGCCATTCTCCTGGCCTTAGAGAGGGAAGAATGATTCCCAGAGTCACCATTTTGAATTTTGGTTTTATATGTTTGTTCAGATACAGTATCTTAGGTCTAGGATGGGTCGCCACTCCCCTGTCTTTTCTGGGGTAAGGCAGTATCTTGAATACAAGCTTTTCTCTCTGTGAGGTGGAGGTACCTGCTCCACAGCCTTCAGGAGCAGCAACTGAGACACCTCTGCTTCTAGAGCAACTGTTTCCAATGGGGAGGCAGGTTTGAAAGACCTTGCTCTGATTTGGGGAACTCTCTTGAAACTGAGCTCAAGCCCCTGGCTTATTACTTCCAGAACCCACATGTCCAAAGTGACAGACTTCCAAGCCTGGAAGAAATAAGCCAGCCTGCCCCCCACTGGAAGAGAGGAGGCAACCCGATCTGACACATCAGGGTGTCTGTCTGGCAGGAGCCCTAGGCTGAGAGGAGGATGCAGCCCTGCTCATCCCCCTTCTGCCTATCCCTCTGAAAACCCCCCTCTGCTGAAAAGAAGAGGAAGCCTGGGCTTGGTAAAAAGGCCTCTGAAAAGGCCTGCTTCTGCCAGCCCTAGACTGCTGCTTTTGAGGAGTGGTCTGCTTCTCCTTGGCCACTGCACTCCTGTAGGTGGTCCTGTATTCATCCATCTTCTTCATATAAAAGACTGTTTGCTCCTCAAACAGAGAATTATCTGTGACAGGAAAATCCATGGCCTTATCCTGGGTATCCTGTGATAGGCTAGTACATCTGAGTCAAGCAAACCTCCGCAAGGAGATAGATGCAACCATGACTCTTGATGCCACATCACTGGAGTCCACAGCAGCATGAAATTGTACTTTAGATGCCTCTGTGCCATCTGCAGCCACCTCCTCGGCCAGCCTGGGGGGGGGCATATTTACCTAGCTCCAGAATTATATTCCACCTAGATTTCTGGTACCTAGCAGCATAAGCCATACAAGAGGCCTGTCTGAGTCCCAAGGAAGATGCTAAGTACTGTTTTTTGCCATGCCATCCACCTTCCTGAATCCTTATCTGGGGGGTGTGAAGCAAAGGGGGTGTTAGCCTTGTCACAAGCTGCAATCTGCACGATCCCAACATGGCTGCAATAAGAATACAGAAATTCCATCCCAGAACTTTTCAACATATACCTCCTGTCCATTTTCTTATCCACAGGCAGAATGGATAATGGCATCTAACAGTTTTTTAGTCAGTTTCCCCAAACATTTATGTAGAATAATAGACAGCATCTTTGACTCTGGGACATCCAACATCTCCACAAAGTCAGGTTCTTCTGCCTCCTCCACAGCTGGTAGTCGGAGAGTTTCTGCCACCTTTTTATAAAATAAAAAGCGTGAAGGGGACTCAAAGTCTAGGAGAAGAAACATTAGTAGGCCTGTCTGGGGAGATGTCAGGCTCTACTGGCTCATCTAGACCGTCATAATCATCATCACCTTCATAGTCAGGATCCCCCTCCCAATCCAACTCATAATACGTGCTCCTCCGGGTTCACAGTCTGAAGGATATGGAACCGACCGAAACGATCGTCTGCCAGGCGGTGTCGGTTCGGTCAGAACCAGGAGGAGCGACTGCACTATGTTTATCGCTGTTGCAATCTGTTCCACGGTTGGGATCTGAGGAGAAAGACCTGAACCGGCCGATTTCATTTTTCTTTTCGCCGGAACCGATCCCTCTGAATCCGATTTCCTTTTCCCCGAGGGGGGTAACGCCTGTCAGCAAGTTATTCTCCTCAGGTTCGGTGGGAACCGAACCAGGCTAACCATCCAGGTCAGCGGATTTTTCGGCCTGCTTTTCCTTTAGCCTAGCTAATCTTTATTCTAAAGTGGCTTTAGGAAAATCTGCAAATATCTGGCAGTCTGATTTGAGATGGTCAAACCCCAGACAATAAACACAAATGGTATGGGGATCAGCTTTAGCAAAAGCCTCCTCACACTCAGAACAGTGTTGAAACCCAGTGGGACCGGTTTTCCTTCTGGGTTTCTCAGACATGGCCTTTACTACAAAATTACCCTTTACAGTTTTCACACCAGGTAATACAAAACTTTTTTGGTTCCAACCGTGTCACGGGTTATTTAAAAAAAAACAAAAAAAAAAACCGGACTAAATCGTCGTTTTTTTTAAACTGAAAAGTTACTGGCTCACACTTTACCAGAATAATTTTAAAGATTTCAAACAAAAACACCAAATGTTTCGGTTACCAACCAGACCGACCAGTGAAGAACCGAAGAAAAACAATTTCTACCACTATCTACCTAAATTACACTACCTGTACCACAGACGGAGATTTGATGACAAACAATAATGAAACGGTTGAAAAACCAATCAATTTTACTGTAACCGAACTGAAGCAGTGAGAAGAAAACCTCCGGAGCATCCTAGCGGTTAGGTGGATTAAAGAATCTGACAGTTAAATTAGAATGTACCAGGGACAGAGGTTTGAAAACTGAGCTCGAGCTCAGAGGATCATGTGATGCAGCACGCCTGAAAGCAGCTCCATTAATCCTCTATGAACATCCGCTCCGGTAAAACTACCTTCCAAAACCTAACGGGAGACTCAGCAGTCATTTGTGCAACACCCAAAAGGTGTCTACTGGACAATGGAGGTCGAGATGAAGAAACTGCCACCGAGACACACTCCCCCAGTGACACCCGAAAAGGCCCCTAAAAAACCACGGGCTGCTGGTGGTAGTACCCTGCAGAGCGCATTTCAGCAGAAAACGGACCAAGAACCATTTGCACTCTCTGGCTTCCTTGCGGCATTCCGACCAATTCAGGAAGAGTTCAGAGGTCTAACTACAGAAATTAAATCTTTATCACAAGCTCTTGAGGATATCGCAATCCGAACATCGGACAATGAAGCTCGTATTATTTCCCTAGAGAGAGCCGGGATGAAAAGACTGACCCAGAGCTGGCTGTAGTTAGACAGCAACTTTTTAAAATTGAATCAAAAGCGGAGGACTTGGAGGGTCGTAGCTGCAGGAATAACACAGTTATTATTGGGCTCCCAGAAGCAGAAGGCCAGGACACTACACTTTTTGTTCAAAAGTTCACTGAGAAAATAGCAGGGCCTTCCCCGTACGGCCCCGAGTATGTAATAGAGAGAGCTCACAGGGCGCTCCGACACACTCCACCTCCTGGAGCAGTTCCTAGGCCTCTCATATTTCATTTTCTTAATTACTTGGAGCGCCAACAGTTCCTTAATAAGGTGAAGGAAATCCAAGAAGTGCAATGGGAGAACAAAACAATTTGTTGGCCCAAGACTTAAACCAGCCACTGTTCAACAGTGAAGAATGGCTTTCCATCCCTTTGTCACTAAATTAATTGCAGCTGGGCTGAAATTCAAGATGCTTTACCCTGCGAAACTCCAGGTACTCATCTTCGGGATTTGGCAGACCTATGAAGATCCAGAGTCTGCACACAGTGGCCTTAAGATCTCCTTGCCGGATCTCTTTCGTGGCACCTGATTCTGTTAGACTCTGCATTTATCGATGGTATTAAAAGCGTTCTAATCACTCTGAGTCAATATTTTTACTTCAAGGTTGGATAATTCAGACACTGAGAACTGTGGAGACTGTCCCTTACAGTGAAACAACATCAGTACAACTTTATGGACTGCTCATATTGTCTGTGGTTCTCCCTCTGCAGCTTCTCCATTTGTTTCTTTCCAGAATTATGGAAACCTTATAATCAAACTTAACTCTCTGGTCTCTGACTGTAATTACGAATGACTTACAGGCGCTTCTGTGAGAAGCAAGTTCTCGCCCTACAGTTATTCAATAGAGTATTTCCACAGTTCCTGCTTCAATACATCTTCCCGCAGGTTTGGGGTCTTAAGAAAGTTGTTGGGACATACGTTTAGCCTCCCCTTTCTACAGTGTTGAACATGGGGACAAAATTAGAGTTTATAGCACAGAGTCAAAAACTGTCATTCCTTTTAGCTAATACAGGCGCACAAGCTGTACTCGCCTGTTATTAAAGGAGTTTTCATGCTATACGTTACTATGACTAGCAAGGCTCAGTTCAGAGATGTGCCTGGGCATTACTGGTTTATTTGCTAGGTTATAGTGATTAAGAATTAAGTTCAAACGTTGGGTGACACACAGAAACACCTGATTTATTACTATTTGGCTATGATTTGTAACTAGGAACCCTGTTCAAAAACTGTTGGGAGAAGTGTTATTTTACGCTTTGACCACTTTGGGGGAGAATTTCACATGTCGTAAAGCATTAGAGCATACACTGTAGAATAGTAAATTATTATGTGCAAGAGGGTTTACTACCTCCCAGTGCCTCTAGTTTTTCTTTTTGGTTTTACCCCACAACTATAATAGTGACAAACGTTCACTTCTTTTCCTCCATGGTTTGAGCTGGAGGACAGTAGTAGGTGTCAGTTTATGGAGCCTTCACTGCAATGAGACTAATACTTGGATACGAGGGTGTAACTTCCTAGTAGTAGTTTAATCAGGCTATGCACCCCTTCTAACCCCTTATTTCAAAGAGAGGCACGTTTGATAATCAAAAAGGTACAATTTATGAGGCTTTAACCCACTATCCTGGGTTTTAATACTATACAAAAATGGTTATTGTTAAGCACTATATAGTTGATGTTAGATATCTTTGTATAAAATCATTTTTATTTCATCAATTACATAACAGTAGTGGTAATTAATAGGTGTAACTTAGGACGTTGGGGGGAGGTTGTATGGAGTTCTGCAAAATTATATTCACAACAGTAAGGGGAGTGGGTTGGGCTGGGCTACGGGACCATAAAGGGAATTTCATGGCTTCCTTGTGGGATATACGGGGTGGTAATGGGGTTTCAGGGAGGGAGAATGGGGAGGGACAAACACAGTCCATAAGGTTATTATGACATCAGGCGATTGTACTAAAGCCATTTTTGTAACATTACATTTTATGGCGAAATACCTAATATTATCCTCATGGAATGTAAAAGGGGTTAGAAACAAGTTATAACGATCTCCTGAAATGGAGAAATATCAAGAGTCATTTTTATTACATTCGAGCACGAGACAGGGATGTCCCCTATCCCCACTGCTCTTTATATATCTTGAGCCACTTATCCGCACATTAACGACATGTCAGGAGGTACAAGGAATTACCACCCAAACTCTGGAAGTCAAGGTTTCCACCTATGCGGATGATCTCCTCCTCCAGCTGTCCTATCCTGAGATATCTATTCCAGTTATGTTAAGGATTACTGCAGAATACAGCCAAATGTCAAATTACAAGCTAAATGTTAATAAGTCAGTTCTTTTTCCGCTTAATCACAAAGTATTTAAAAGTACTATTTCTCCTCTGGGCCTTTCTTGGTCTTAGGACTCCTTGAGATACTTGGGTATCTAACTGACTAGAAACCCAGCACTTGGAATTAAAAAGAACCTAGACTCCTTGGTACAAACCATTAATCATGATTTAGATCATTGGTCCACCCTCCCAATTTCGCTATGGGGAAGAATCAATTTAATTAAAATGAATATTTCTCCTCGGTTATTCTACCCCCTTAACCTACTTAATATAGGGTTACCTGGTTCATGGTTTAATAAAGTACACGGACTTCTTACCAAATTTATCTGGTTAAAAAAACAGCCCAGAATAGCATACCACAAGCTGGCTGCCCCCAAACTTAAAGAAGGCTTACGTCTCCCCCATCTTGGCCTTTACTATTGGGCTAGCCAAGCCTCCAAGTATCTCAGATGGGTAGCACCTAATCCGCCCTCTTCTCCCCCGCTCTGGCTTGAAATCGAGTTAGCCATGATTCATTCCTGCCATTTAGCTCCATCAACACTATTATATACAAAACTGTCTGCCCTACCTCCAATTCTTAAAAGTGCCCCGGTGGCATTATCTGTTAGAGCTCACTATCAATTATGTGCTTTTCTCAGATACAAACATAACAGAGACCCATCTCAATCCACTTGGGGTAACCTAACCTTTAAAATCGACAACATGATTTTGGTACCCAGCTGGTTACCTCAGCTAGGGGAAGGTTTATTATCCACTTATTTTTTTTTTTTTTTTTTTTAAGGATAATGGTTCTTGTCTCTCAATTCCTGAACTTACAAGTAAATTCAAATCCCCGTGCAATTCTACTTCAAAGATATTCAGTTGAGACATCTCCTTATTAAAGTGTTAGGATCTGATACCCTCTAGCCTGCTAAGTCCTCTTTTCAACTAGAGCTGGGTCGCTTTGTAAATTTCCCTAAAGCTGTATCAAAGATCTATGCTATCCTGTACAAGAGGCGCTTCCAAGATTGTTTTAGACCTACAGCATACTGGTCACCTTTCTTTCCTAACTGGAACAGGGACTGGTCCGTCCTTTGGCGTAACTGCCACCGATTTGTGACACAAGACAGACTACGTCTCATGCAATTCCAGATTTTACATAACTTGTACTACTCTCCCCAAAAATTAGCCAAAATGAGCTTAAGACCCTCTAATTTATGTTCCCGTTGTCATCTAGAAGAAGGTACACTTTTTCACATTTTTTGGACCTGTCCTAAAGTGGCCCCTTTATGGACATGTATTCAAAATAAGGCAGACCCTTTGCCAGGGCTATCTGACCTATTCACTCCAGAAATCTGTTTACTTGGTGAATATTCTCAAATTTCTGTAATTAATCGCAAGTATCATATGGCACTGATCTCAATGTCCATTAAAAAAATTGTATTGAAACACTGGATAGACGGGGAGAACATCTCTTATACTGAATGGCTCAATGAGCTGCTAGCCAATCTGAGAACCGAAAAGGTGATAGCTAGTCTCAATAATAGATTCCAAAGGTACCAAAGAATATGGGACCCCTTACATACATTGTACTCCCTATAAAGGATATGTCTTGATGTCCACATTTTATTGGGACACCTAAGTTTCAAGGGCTGTGTGTGGTGGGGGGAAGGAGGGAGGTTTTGGGAAGGGAGGATAGAAGGAGGGAGGGAAGGGGGGGATAGAACCATTGTAATATGTCATGTCTTTTTCAAATGTATGGATTTTCATGTATGACTCTGTCCCATGTATGTTTAAAAAATTGTAAAACTTTAAATTGGAAAAAAAAAAAAAAAAAAACTGAGCTCGAGCTCAACGTTCTATGCTTTTGCATAGAGTTAACTCTTTCCTCTCCGGAGCAGTTCAAGTGCTGGGGCTAACTGCATATAGTCAGAATACAGCAAGACTTCATGTTGTTTGAACATCCTGCTCATCCCTGGAGGCTGGTACACTAGGAGGATCTTGCAACCTGCTTTTGAACCCCCCCACACACAGACACGCATTCAAACAATGAGGTTTCCCCACTGGG
The DNA here is from genome assembly GCA_016271365.2 of Neoceratodus forsteri. Lineage (NCBI taxonomy): Eukaryota > Metazoa > Chordata > Ceratodontiformes > Ceratodontidae > Neoceratodus > Neoceratodus forsteri. Next base: position 647,002,331 of record CM057450.1, on the reverse strand, counting down.
TTCACAGCAGAGTTCAACTCAGATCTAAAACAGATGGCCACCCCCTCCCCCAACTATCCCTCCATGGGCAGTGTACCACAGAGAATCCAGATGGGACAATCGCTTCCAAAACTGGACCAGTCATCACTCAGACAGGTCTCCATGATGAAACTGGATCAACCGGGGAACCCGGAAATGAATCTGCAATAATGTAGTCTTGTTCCTCATTGATCCCATACTGTATAACACTGCTCAAAGGGGAGACAGTGAGGCAGCCATCCCACTCGGTCAGATGAGTCCCCTGGGTATGGGAACCAAACACGTTTCACCTCTCTCTAGGTCCCATTTCACCTCATGGCATTTACTGGTCTTAACCATCCTGATAATACACACCCTTGTTAGCGCACCCACACCCTGCTGCCGACCACTCCACCACCTCTCAATCACCACCTCCCTGCACTTATGATAGGCAGCTCTAGACAAAGGGAGTCCTGAAAGGGATGGAGATCATGTAGTTGGGGTGAGGAGTAGTTAAACCCCGGAGGTCCAAAACCAGGCCCAGTACACATTTCTACAGCTATTAGTTACACTAAAGAACCAAAATACTTCAGAAACTCCTACCCAAACCTAACCCCTCAAATTAATTAACCTCCCAAAACACCTCTAATACCACAATACTGAACTATTACTCACATACAACAGCCAGACAATAAGTCAAATGCTATACACACACTACTAGTCCTATGAATTGATACATTACACACAAACATCCCCTAGAAAAATAAATATGTATATAACACTCCAAACCATACACACCAACACACAAAAAAACTAAAATTAAATCTCAAAGTATAAAAGTATGCAGTGCAAAAGTGCCGCAGTGTCCGAAAAAAACAGTGAATAATTTACTGAGTCCAAAGTATGACTATACAGTCCAAGAAAGTACAGTGCAGTTTTAATATCGAGACATTGGCCACCAGACCAGGACAAGGTCTTTGACTAGATAGCCAACTGTACTAGGCCTAACGGTTGGGCTCAGTAAAGAAAAAGAAAGGTGATGGGGTGACAAGAGAGGGGAGGTGGCAGCAATGGTATAAACCATGAGCTGCAAAATTGAGCAGACGAGATAGACCTTTTTGGTCTTTATCTGCTGTTTTTTTTCGTATGTTCGCATATCACAAGTTCTTGGAACATTTTTTTTTTTTACTTTATCCCCTGCCACCGCCCCCACATCGGACAATATGCCGTCTTCACCTCTTGCAGATCTGAGGCGCGCGGCTGGCCCGATACAATAGGGAGACCAGCTTTATCCTGCCAGTCGGCTTTTTCTCCTCCTTTTTTTGTTGTCCCGCCCCGTGCGCAGAGCCAAGGTGTACAATGACAACATTGGCCGAGCTGCGCATGTTTCCGTATGCAGCATGCCAGGCATCTAGCTCAGCTCCGCCCCCCCCCCCCCGTGTGGGACTGCTGTGCCAGCCTGCAGCCACCGCTAGGGGCCAGTCAAGCAGCGGACTCCATCCCCACCCCTCCCGGGAGTGAAGAGCTGTCCTCCGGACACTGATCCTCTCCTCCCTCCCTGACCGACCTCTGGCGACCTGCTCGCAGCACAAACATGGGTCACCAGCATGGCAGGAGGTAAGGCATGGTGCCTCAGCCCTCCACACCACTGGGCCGGCTACCATGGAAAGTGTTTTAATCCATTATGGGATTCCTGTTGAGTTTATTTCCTGGGTGAAAGTTCTGTATGCTAATGCCTATAACACTCCTGCGCTTAATGGATGGCTACGGGCCCCTGTCCCCATTAGATGAAGAGTACCAGAGTGCTCAGTTAGTCCCCTTCTTTACATCTTCAAGCTGGACTCTTATTAGGGAAGTGAAAGGCTCCAAAAGCCATTAAGAAGACAGTCACTTCTGATGGAATGGCTTTTCCCCCCTCATGCTGGCATACGTTGATGATGCATGTTTAATGGTTCAAGAGACAAGAGTCTACAAGGGTTGTGTCTATCATATACAGTCTTTCTGATGTGGTAGGGGCATGAGTGAGTCTAAAAAAAGTAAGGGTATAGCCTTAGCGTCTTTGAAAGGAGACTGCCCAGCCACAGTTTCTGGTATAACGATCAAAGACGAACCCCTTGAATTCCTGGCCATGGACTGAGAAACAAATCCCATGAAAACTGGGATGCCAAGCTGGCAATAGCAGAATGGAATGTATCTAGCTGGAACAAGTGGCCAGTGCTAAAAAAAATATTTTTTTATTTTTAAGCCGAGGCATTTTTTTATTCCTTTTTTTAAATGTAAGTTTTGCTTTTCCACCACCTAAAGAATCAGAGACCAAATTATTTAGTGCTTTTCAGAAAGATATGAGGCAGTTACTGTATCTCAACCCCATGAAAGGAATCCACATGTATCAACTGCTGAAGGAAGGGGGCTTGGGCAAGGTAAACTCACTGTTCCTCTTCCACTGTATCTTTTTTGTACATTTTCTGAAACCTATCATGGAAGCAGCACCTAAGGAATGAGTTCTGTTTGAAACAGCATGGTGCAGCTCACTCCTTTCAAGTTGGAAACTGGGAGGAGATAAGTCCCTAGGTAGAGAACTGAAGTCTCTTCCAGGATTATTCAGCTCTTGCCTCACTGAAGTGAGGCAGCAGAAGCTGTCTTTTGTGCAGATGTCCTCCATGACCAGAAGAAGACGGTATGATCAGATATGAAAATGGCGTACCTATCATAATTCTTGATCTTCTCTTGTATCTTCACCATTCATTACTGATGGGTAAGTGCTGGAGGCGCGCACCTGCCTGGCAGCTTTTTTTTTTTGGGGGGGGAGGAGAATCGGTGCCAATGGCGCCACCCACGTGGCCGACACCTTGCATGGTGCACGTGGGTTTGCCATGAGGCACTGCAGACTCCTCCTCCATCCCAGTTCTGTTAGCCGGAGAGGATGAAACAGGGGAGAGAGAGAGAGAGAGAGAGAGAAAAATAAGGTGAGGCAAGACAGCCAAGGTATAGGAAAAGGAAAGGATATAAACTGAAAAAGGTATAAGCCAACCAGGGGACAGAGAGATCGACCTTCTTGCCCTAAGAAGTTATAGGGCCCCAATCCTTGGGCGATCTCACAGGAAAGAAGAGAGAGAAAGAGAAAAAAGAGTGGAAAAAGGGGATATGCGTAAGGGACAAAGGGGAGAAAGAGGGTTCTCTGCCACGTTAATTTGGAAGACCACTGGCTTGCAATAGCTTCAAACAAATCTGAGGTAATGGAACCAAGGGAGCATGGATACCACCAGTTTCAGAGGCTACTGTAACCAGACCTGGAGGGAAATTTGGGATGGCGCTGGAGAGCATTGTCAGAGACTGATCTCTCTCTCCCAATCCTTTTCCAATACATTTTGAAAATCTTGGAGCATGGACCAGAACAGGCTGTCTCCTGGGTAAGGGAAACAGACCTAAAAGAGAAGGAGTCTGTCCAGATTGATCTTGAAATGGAGGAGAAAGGAGGTGGGAAAACAAGGTATGGGTTTCCTCACAAGAGTACTGACATAGTCCCACTTTTGCAGAAGAGAACCAAGGGACAGCCGTGCAATGAGGGAAGACAGAGAAAAGGTAGAAGAAAAATCCCACGGACTCTCCTAGGCGATGCACTGATGCAGTCCAAACTGCAAGATGAAGAAAAAACCAAGAGGAGTACCCAGGCCAAAGGAGGAGAGAGACGGACACCCCAGTGCATCATGAAGAGAATCACAGGGAGTTCCCTCCGAGATCAGGGCAAAGACCCTACTCGCCATCCTTCAGGTTGAACACTCTGTGACTTTAGAGAAGGAAACAGAAAGCCCTGAGGTACCGGGGGACTCTGCCCCCAACTGGCCTCGAGGAGGGAGAAGGCGATCAGGGTGGAGGCACACCCAAGAACTGAGGCCCATGAGGGGAAGGTGGCAGGAATCAGTAACGAATGGTGAAGATACAAGAGAAGATCAAGAATTACAGCAGGTACATAATTTTCATATCTTCCCATGTCAGTCTTCACCATTCCTTACTGCTGGGTGAGTACCAAGCCCCACGAAGGGGACCTGGTACAGCTCTGAGGGAACAGATTCTCTCAGCCTCCTGAGGGTGAGACGCAGGAGGGGGAGACCCCATAGCCCTACTAGACTAAGCGAGGTCTAAGGCTGGCCTGGGCAAGGAGGTGCCCCCCGAGAGGCAGCGGGAACAGGAGGTGTCCCTGTAAGGTCCTCTTTGCCCTGCAGGAGAAAAGGCAGGTCCCCCACAATAAGGAGGAAATCACCCTATGCCGGGCAACAGGTGACAACCTGGATAGACGAAGTCACGTTATCCACCTGATGTAGATCACTGTCCCTGCAAGGCTGGAAGCCACCTCACCGGTGTCATAAGATGCCCTTGCTTGGTGCCTTGCAAGCTCCAGACCCTGTGCAGAGAGGGTGATGGCTTGTCAGATTCATCAGGCAGGAATGCTAACACCTGCATTAGCATCGACCACAGATGTCTGATGTACGCAGCATGGTGAGCCTGATGAGATCTGATGCAAAGCAATGCACAAGCTGAAGAGAAAACCCTTCTACCCCACCGGTCGAACTCAGCGAAATCCAGATCCGGGGGTAGGTCATGCATGAGGCGCTTAAGCCCAGAGGGAGTATCTAAGGACGTCAACCCCGAAGGTGAGTGAGGTTAGGAACCTAGAGACTCCTGGGGAGTGCAATACCTCCTCCTGCAGTCCACCGGGGCAGGTGGTGAGGCGGCTGGAGACTACCAGATATGGATAGACACTTCCTGGAAGGGGAAAGGCCAGGAGGGCACCACCAGGTAATGAGCACTGAATTCTCTCAGAAATGAGTGCGTCTCCCGCTCGGTACTGTTACTTATGACATGAGAGATATGTAGCTCCTGAACTAACTTTGAGAGGAACTGTTGATATTCAGTGAAATCGGCATCAGAGGAAAGGTGAACAGAACGTTTCTCTTTCTCAGAGGAGAAAGATGAGGACATAAAAGAGCTGAGTGTTCAGAGTCCTCCTGCAGTGGGGGAGACAGGCAGAAAACCTGCTCGTCTATGGCCCTTACATACCTAGGGAAGGCCGCTGCAGTGGCCCTGAACATAACCCAAGTTAAGAGACCCGCAGGACCCACATGGCCTGGAAGAGGGGGAGGTGTCTGCACAGGGATTGGGGAAGAGCACCGGACTGAAAGTGCCCAGCCTCTGCCAGGGCTCTAACACGCCATAGGTCCCACCAAGTGAGGGGACCCAGGGGTCGATCCTGGCAACGGTTGCTGTAAATGAGAAAACAAATCCTGGATGAGCCCTGAGGGAGAATCTCCCCTGTGGTGCGACTGGGATTGCACGGTTTCAGAAGGGCAACCCTCTGTGCCACCATTTAAGGGCATCCCAGAAACCTCGGAGAGGTTCAGTGCTCCAGCTCCTCCCCACCCACTCCCCGCAGGGTAGTGGCAGGGGGCCTTTGTGCCTCACCACTGCCTCAACTCCTCGGACTCCAAAGCCACCCTCTTCCTTGTACCCAGCGATACAGGGCCTGCCAATCTTGCAGACCCTCCTCCCCCCCCCCAAGGGAGGCTGCAGAAGAGGGGGTTCCCGTCCCCACCCAGGAGACCATGGCAGCATCAGAGATGGCAGCTACTGTGTCCTCCGCAGGAGAGGCCACCGAACCCGGCCTCCCCAGGCCGCTGTCCAGAGCAGGCCCCCCAATGCCGGCATAAGCCTCAGGGGCCATCAGGACTACAGGCTCCAAGAATTCTGGGAGATGAATGCTGGCCCACGTTCCAGAGGAGACTCAGACTCAGAGGAGTTGGGGTGCCAGTCCGGGTCAGCCATCGGGTCATCTTCCTCTAAAGAGGAAGGCACCAAGCAGACCGCCGGGCTAGCAATTTTGCAAGCGGTGTTGCCACGGGACACAGCACCATCCCGATCATCGGTGCGATCTGGGGTGGCACTGGCAGGTGGCATCAAGGGTCCACTGGTGCCGGGCCCAGCAGCCATGGGCCGCAACACCAGGGGATCCTGCACCTCTGTGGAGGTGACTGCCATGGAGGTGCAAACAACCCAGCTCCTTAGGGAACTGAGCTGTTCCTCCGGCACAGCAGAAGAAACCTCCTCGATGGCAAGGCTAGGGCTAGAATCCGAGGAGGCTTCCTCCTAACCGGGTCGTATAGACCCGGGAGGGGACACAGAGGTGAGGTCAAGAGATCTGGCCCTGACATCCCGCGAGTGACATTGCCCTCCAAACACTGGCAGGGCTCTGTCAACCTTGAATGTGCGGATTTCCAAGACATGGCAGTCCATGGAGAAGCATGTGTTGCAGTTGTCCATGTCATGACTGGGACCCAGGCATCACAGGCAGACGTTATGTCGGTCCGAAATGGAAAAATGGCGGCCACAGGGGCACAAATGCATGGGGGCATGGCCTGCTTTGGATTTCTTTTTAGTCCCCAAACCAGACATGACGTGAAATTAACAGTAAACTTACAGGAAAAAGACCCAACACCGTCTAGAAGAATAAATGAAATGGTCTTACCAGTATTCAACAGTGCTGGGTGAAGCAGAACCAGGATGCAGAAGAACGGTGTTGAAAAACAGGAGGTAGGCCCGATGACACAGCTGAAAACTACTGACACTCACGGAGCAGGTGCGACCTCGATGGCGAGAAAAACAGAACTGGGATGGAGGAGGAGGAGTCTGCGCCGGCTAACAGCCAACCCTCGTGCACCGCGCAAGGTGTCAGCCACGTGGTTGGTGCCGTTGGCGCGGATTCTCCCCCCCCCCAAAAAAAAAGATCCCATGCAGGCGCACACCTCCAGCACATACCCAGCAGTAATGAATGATGAAGATTGACAAGGGAAGATCATGTGTTCCCTTTTAAAGAGTCTATCTTCAGTAATGCCAGAGGAGTCTCTCCCAACCCCCATTACTGTAAAACAACTAGTGAACCCCAGGATCTCTAATAAAGTGAAAGAGTTGGTGTGGCTGTGTACATACGATAAGCTTCAAGTCAGGGCAAACTGTAAGCACAAGAGTGCTGCAGAATGGTTTTACCTCCATGACTCTTGTGTCCAAGCCACCAAGTCCATGTCCCACCATTTCTATTTTTACTTGCCCATACAGCTCAGATTTGGGGCAGAATTAGCAGAACAGTGGAAATCCCCAGCTTTTCAACAATTACTTATATGATAATATAATTTACTGCCTTTTTCAGATGCTCAGAATGTTTGGGACTACAGCACATTATGTATCATTATGGGATGCTTGAAATGGTCCATTTGGTAGGCCAGATGTTCCTTACTTTTCTAACAGAAGGTACCTGTAGTTCTGATACACTTACTACTATACATGGTTACTACTAAGATTCAAGCTGTATATGCTCATGAATGTAAAACTCTACCTGAATTGATTCTTAAGAATACGCAGAAACAGGTATTGTGGTTTTAATAGGTAGTAAAGCACTTAACTTCCTAACCATACTGGTTGTTATGATTTACTTTGTCATTTAGCACTGAGGAACTTTAGGAAAGGGGGATATCTGGCTTCTGTGCCCCCCCCCCCCCGTCAATACTTCTCTTTCCTGTTTTGTTTTTTAAATTTGTTATGCTTTTGTTTTGTTGCTCCATTGGTACAAAATGTATTGATATGATGTTTTGAGTCTTTTTGTTTATATTATGCAGTATGGATTGTAAAGTCTTCACGTAGAGGGAGATGCTGTCCATTAGTCCAAGATGGCAGACGCAGGGGATGATGGAGGAGGAAGGAGCAGTGTGCAGGCAGGTAAGATGACCTCTTCACCTGACAAAGGGTTCCAGGAGGTTGAGAATCTGGAAGTGAACCTTGCACTACAGAGTAGTACAGGGCAAAATACTTTTTTGGAATTATCTGACTCAGAAGTTCAAATGGAAGACTTTAGAAGAGAGTACCTGGAGGCCCTCATGGAGGAGGAACAAGCCATGTATGAAACAAATGGAGGCAGCTGACAGCAGAACAGCAACGTCGGAGTATGGAGACTTCAAACCTCGAAGGAGTACTTCAAAAACAGGACTGTCAGAACCAGCTGAGCCTGGTGATGCCATCTGGCAGCTCGGGGAAGCTGTCTATCATGGAAAAGAAACATAAAATCCAAAACACACTGGCACCTCTGCAAAAGCCACAACCCCCAAACCTCTGCTGGTAAAGGAGCTGGGCCACAAGTTCAAAGTGCCTCCCTCTCACTCTGCAGTAAGAGAAAGGGAGTTATGGGTAGCATGGAGCAACACCTGGAAAGTGGGCAGCAGCTAGATCTAAGACACAGAAGGAGATTGGGATCCCAGCTGCTGGTATCTACAGATGAGGCGGCATGGTCAGCGGAAAAGGCTTTGACCAGGGCAGGCTGGTGTAAAGTACCAGGTGGAGAATGGTTCCCTCATCTAGTAAACAGCCCCACCCTAGAAACACTGCCAACAGCAGCAGAAGACAGAACAGGCTCAATGAATTGATGGGGAGAGACCTGAAGAAGCGATTGACTTTCCACAGGTAAAAGTTACCAACGCACACTCTAAGCTACAGCCAGAGGCAGAGGGGAACTGTATAAATGAGCGAGTTAAAAGACAGCAGCATGGTTACTGATACAGAGAATGCTGTCAACAAAGTCTTTGCAGTGCCGCCTCAGAGTGAGAATGCTGTCCTTAACTCTTGTGATCCTCTTAGCCCAGGGCACACTAACAGAACAAGATACTGAGGTTTCTGATGAAATTCATAATATTCCCAGAGAGAGAGCAAAAGAGAACAATGCATGTTACTCCTGCTAATTCTGCTGAAGCAATAAATATTGCCACACATCAGCCTGCCCTTACAGTGAACACAACTAATAAAAACACAGATCTCTCTACAGAGACAGAGCCTGAAACTAGAAATCCTATTCAGTTACAGAGCGAACAAACTGTTCTGAATCAGAAAGCCCCAAGGTCCAGTTTAACTTCTTCGCAGAGATTCTCACAGAGACCTACACGTGACATGGTGGAAGAGGGACAAAATATGAATCCTTGTGCAGGAAAGGGACGAGGAAGATTTGTTATCTGAGGATTCGTCAACAGACGAAGGGCTTGGCATTTTGAATGTAAATCCAGCATCGGAAGACAGAGGAAGAGGCACTTACGGAGGACCCCGAAGAGAGCACAGAAGTAAGAAAGAGTAATCAATAACAAAATGTGGCAAAGGAGAAATAAAAAAAATACTCACCATTAAGTACAGTTACATAAGAACTTACCATAACAGTAGATCTTCGAGAGGGCCACTTGCAGCAGGCAACACCATTAGGACTGAATCCGGCAGGTGCCAGGATCCCAGGGAAAACTTCTAGCTAGCAGTATACAATGGGGGACTTCCCCCTGATGTCAGCTTGTCCCCGATGTCCGCCTATGGTATAAAAGGGGCAGCTCCCCAGCCCAACCTCAGTTCTCCAGCAGAAGACCCCAACACATACAAAAATTGGAGAACTGAGGCGGTTTCTCTATACCGAGGAAAGAGAGGTATCAGAGACGGAGAAGCAGTCACCAGTGGGATGGAGTGAGGGGAAAGCAGCACCTGCTGCAAGAGCTCCCCTCTAAGATCTACTGTTACGGTAAGTTCTTATGTAACTGTACTATCTCACTTCGAGGAGGATCTTGCAGCAGGCAACACCGTAAGGACGGAGTTCCAAACAGTGTTTAAGGACTGACCCCAATCAGCTGGGAGGAGGTAAAGGTCAGAGTGAGGTTCTCAGGATAGCAGGCCCTGCAGAACTGCAAGTACAAAGCCTGCCATACGCCTAGATACAATGTCCAAATTGCAGTGCTAAACGAAAGTGAGGATAGAGCTCCACGTGGCCTCTGCACAAATATCAACATTCCTGAAGACGGAAAAAGAAGCAGCCATGCCCCTGGTAGAATGGCCTTTAACTGACGCATGAAACAACCCGCAAATATCACAATCTTGGGGATCGTGCTCGTGGTCAAGGCAGTAGAAGCACATGGTGTGGGAGTCAGTACGTGACATCTTCTTCCCGCATGGGCAGTGGCAAAATCTGGACGAGGACTGGTCCTCAGTCATCGTCGTGATCAAAGATCGAGTTCATGGAACTCTAACCAGTTTAAGTTTTGGAAGTACATCGAAAGATTTGAGCACCAGGGATGACTCAATGCAGAAGTGGTAAGGACGGAACCTGCTTCTTCCAGGGGGAAAGGAAGATCTGGCGTCATGGGGTAGAGCTGAGGGATATACCACCCGTGTGGGTGGTAGAAGCCAGGGGAAAGGACAATGCCAGATAGTATGAATATAACAACATATCCACGTCCCTATAACACAAGATTTAAACCCCGGCTTCTAATGCTTCATCTTCACCAGGGCCACGGAGTTGAAGGGACAGAGGGAAAAAACAGCTACAGGTTTTGAAAACATCAAAGTAAAGGATTCACCTAGAGCACATCAATTCCTTAGTGAGAGCGTGAAGGAGATCACTGCTCCTCAAGTGAAAAGAAAGATTTTATGTCACGGGGCAGGGTTGGGAATATACCACCCAGGTGGTGAGAGAAGTTTAGTTTCAAGATGTCCGACAAGAAAAAATTACTCACCTTAGTAATGTTGTTTCTTCTAATGGAGTCTTGCTGTATTCTGACAATAGCAGTGAGTTCCAACCTTCGAACTGCCCCGGAGGTGAAAGAGTTAGCTTTCCATGCCAGGCATGGAACGCTGAGCTCGAGCTCGGTTGAGACTCTGTCTGTTGTTCTTCAAACTCAAACCGTCAGATCTTTATGAGCTAAACTCACTAAGATCCTGTGTGGAAGCTGTAAACCCACACTAGCCAACTGGCTATTAAACATAAAACACATTTTTTTTTGGTCCCAAAACAAAGACTCAAGTCAGGAGACCCAAAAAATGAAAAACACAACACCCAGTCACCCCAAGAAAAGGGGTGAAAACAACAAGGTGGGCACCTATTGAGTGCCAACACTGCACTGCCCACCCACATCCCAAAAACAGAGGTTCTGAGAGGGGCACGTAGGGCGGGGAGGTCAGAATACAGCACGACTCCATTAGAAGAAACAACATTACTAAGGTGAGTAATTTTTTCTTCAAACAACATGAAGTCTTGCTGTATTCTGACAATAGCAGACTACAAAGCAGTACCTCCATGGAGGAGGGACAGAACCTACTTAGGGAATAGGCTCTGAAGCACAGCTGTGCCAAACCGAGCATCACTCCTAGCCTGGATAACCAGGGAGCAATGCTTGGTAAAAGCGTGAACTCTTTTTCCAGATAGCTGCTTGACATATCTGTAGAATAGGGATGTCCCTGGCAGCAGCTGTACCTCTGGTAGAGTGAGCCCTCAGGCCTGAGGGTGGAACCTTACCCAGTTTTTCATAACAAAATTGGATACAAGAGACAATCCACCTGGCAATGGATCTTTTAGTGGCAGGTTTCCCTTTACCAACCTCACCATAAGTGAGGAACAGTTGGAGGGAGTCAAACCTGTGACCCTTGGTACGCTCTATGTAGTAGCTAAGGGCTCTTTTCACATCTAAACCGTGCAGCCTCCTCTCACTAGAGGAGGAATGGTCAGTGAGGTACACAGGAAGAGACACAGATTGATTAAGGTGGAAATCTGAAACCACCTTAGGCAAGAACTTCCTGTTAGTCCTGAGGACCACCTTATCTCTATGAAAGGAGATAAAATCAGGCTCCACTGACAAAGCTTGTAATTCACTTATGCGTCTGGCAGAAGTGATGGCTACCAGAAACACAGTTTTCCAAGTCAAGTACTTAAGCTCTGCTGAAGACAAAGGCTCAAAAGGGGGTTGCATAAGCTGAGCAATGCAAACATTAAGGTCCCAAGCAGGGGCAGGGTCCCTGAATGGAGGGTTGGTGTGAAGCAATCCCTTGAAAAACTTGGAGAATACAGGGTGAGCTGAAAGAGAAGAGGGCTTATCTGCTGAAATAAAAGCAGAAACAGCTGCCAGGTGCACCTTCAGTGTAGCTGGTCTCAGCTCCAAGCTATTTAAATGGACCATATAATCAAGGACTGTGGGGAGATCAGCAGACTCTGGGGAAATATACTTCCCAGAGCACCATATGGAAAATCTTTTCCATTTGGAATTATAAGTAGCCCTGGTGGAAGGTTTCCTAGAAGCCTTCAGAATATCCATTACACCTTGGAAGAGGTGTAAATCAGCAAACTCTAACTCTTCAAGAGCCAGGCCTTGAGACTGAGATTCGGGTACCAAACCCTCCCCTGAGCACAGATTAACAGGCTGCAATTCCTGGGAAGACACAGGGGAAGGTGGACTGCTAAGGACAGTAGGAGTGGATACCAGGGCTGTCTGGCCCAGTCTGGAGCAATCAGGATCATCTTGCACGGCTGAGATCTGATTTTTACTAGCACTTTGAACAGGAGAGGAAAGGGGGGAAAAGCATACAGGAACTTCCCTTCCCAACTGAGAACTAAGGCATCCAGGGGGACTGAGCCCAACACTGGGGGCCTGCAGCAAAAAAGGGGAAGTTGGTGATTGTCTGGGGCTGCAAAAAGATCTATCTGCGGGGTGCCCCATCTGGAAAATATCACCTCCAAGACCAGGGGATCCAGTGACCATTCGTGATGGCCCTGGGATATCCTGCTGAGAGCATCTGCCAGGACATTGTCCTTGCCTGGGAGGTGTTCAGGGAGTAAGCCAGAGACCACAACTTCATTGCCTCTGTGCACAAGAGCATAAACCGAGTGCCTCCTTGCTTGTTGATGTACCACATTGTGGTGGTGTTGCCTGTTCTGACCTGGATAACTTTGTTCTGAACAGACTTGGAAAAAGCTTGAAGTGCTAGAAATACTGCTCTGAGTTCCAACAGATTGATGTGAAGCAGAGATTCCTGAGGGGACCACAACCCCTGGGTGGTCAGGTCGCCCATGTGAGCCCCTCACCCCAAGAGGGAGGCATCTGTAGTAAGGATTAAAGAGTGAGACTGAGTGACAAAGGGGAACCCCTTGTCTCAGATTGTTCTGATCCTGCCACCACTGTGAGGCCTGGATCAGGGTTCGAGTTACTAGGATCAATTTGGTCAGAGGGTCCTTCCTTTGAAACCAGAAGGCTCTCAAATGGAACTGAATGTCCCTCATCTGAAATCTTGCTCCCTGCACTACTGCTGTGGAAGCAGACATGTGCCCCAGTAGCTGTAGAAAATGCCTTGCTGGTCGAGACACCTGCAGGGTGAATGAGGAGGCCAGAGAGACCAGGGTCCTTTGCCCTGTCCAAAGGAAGGAAGGCTCTGGCTTTCTCTGTGTTCAGCTCTGTGCCTATGAAGGTGAGGAGCTGGACAGGCTCTAGAACTGACTTTGAAAGATTCAGAAGGAAACCTAGAGAGGTGAGCAGTTGCTGAGTTATCTGTAGGTGTAACCTGACTTGGTCTGGGGACTGGCCTACTATTAGCCAGTCATCCAGGTAAGGGAAGATGGCAATTTTTTGCCTTCTTAGAGAAGCAACAGCTACCGCCAGGCATTTTGTGAATACCCTTGGAGCAGAGGTGAGGCCAAAGGGCATTGCTCTGAACTGGTAATGGCCTGAGGGCAGCTCGAACCTGAGGTACTTTTGATGGGAGCTTCTGATGAGAATATGGAAGTAGGCATCCTTGAGGTCCAGGGATGCTAGCCAGTCCCCTGGCCTTAGAGAGGGTAGAATAATTCCCAGAGTCACCATTTTGAATTTTGGTTTTAAAAGGTGCTTGTTTAAGTATCTGAGATCGAGGATGGGCCACCATTCTCCTGTCTTTTTTGGGGTAAGGAAGTACCTGGAGTACAACCCTTTGCCCTGGTGCGGGGGTGGAACCCTTTCCACAGCTCTGAGAGCCAGGAGGGAAGAGACCTCTGCCTCTAGGGCAAGCACCTCTGGTGGATCTGCAGGTGGAAAGGATCTGGTTCTCATCTTTGGAAACTTTTTGAAGCTGAGAACCAATCCCTGGCTTACTACTTCCAGGACCCACTTGTCTGATGTCAGAGACTCCCAGTCCTGGACAAAGTAAGCCAGCCTGCCCCCTACAGGTAGCTGAGAATCGGCCCTGGCAACCCCATCAGGGTGCCTGCTTGGCAGGGGCTTTGGGCTGAGGGGTGGAAGCAGGCCTGCTTGTACCTGCCTGCCTCTCCCTTTAAAGAACCCCTGTGGGCATAAGCAGAAGAGGAGGCCTGGGCTTGGTAAAAAGGCCTATGAAAAGGCCTGTCCCTGCCCCTGGGAAGCTGCCTTTGAGGAGTGGCCTGCCTTTCCTTGGCCTGTGCACTCCCATAGGTGGTCCTATACTCATCCATTTTCTTCAAGTAATTCTCTGTCTGCTCCCCAAACAGGGAATTACCCACAACAGGAAAATCCATGGCCTTAGTCTGAGTATCCTATGACAGGCTAGTACATCTGAGCCAAGCCATTCTGCGAAGTGCCACAGATGTAGCCATGACTCTTGATGACACATCATTTGAGTCCACTGCAGCATGGAATTGCACCTTGGATGCCTCGATACCATCAGCAGCCACCTGCTCCAGCTCCTTGGCGAGCTGGCCAGGGACCTGTTTTGCTAGAGCCATAACAGTATCCCATCTGGATTTCTGATATCTAGCAACATAAGCCATATAATTTGCCTGTCTGAGTCCCAAGGATGCTGCCATGTACTGTTTCTTTGCCATGGCATCAATCCTCCTGGAGTCCTTGTCCGGGGAGTGTGAAGCCAAGGGAGTACTTGCCTTGTCACAGGCTGCAGCCTGCCCTACCCCAACATGGCTGCATTGTTGTGTAAGGAACTCCGTATCAGAGTCTGACAATGTGTACCTCTTGTCCATTCTCTTATCCACAGGAGGTATAGTGTGAGGAGTTTTTAGAATTTTAAATGTCTATTTCCCAAAAGAAATTTGCAAGGGAATAGACAGTCTCCTAGACTCTGGGATATCCATCATTTCCACATAGTCAGGCTCCTCTTGATCATCCACAGCTTCCTCCATAGGGAGCTGGAGGGTCTCAGCCACTTTTTTATAAAACATAAAATGAGAAGGGCACTCAGAAAGCCTAGGAGGAGACACTCCTGGAGGTCTGTCTAGGGAGATGTCCGGGTCAATGGGCAAATCCAGACTTTCAAATCCACATTCACTCTCCTCATACTCCTCTTCCCCCTCCTCCGGTTCATAATATTCCTCTAAATCATACTCTTGAACCGGTGGAACCGGCCGAACCGGGTGCTTACTCTGGTGCCGGTTCAGTCGGAACCGGGAAAGCGATTGGACAATTTTATAGCTGGCTATTTCTTCAGCAGTTGGAAAGGAAAGTTTTGGCTCCAAACCAGTTGATTTCTAGTCCTTTTGCTGGAACCGACTCTCAGAGTCGGATCTCCTTTGCCCAAGAAGTCTCGCCCTGGTCAGAGGGCACTCCCTCTGGTTCGGTTGGAACCGAACTGGGCTGGCCATCCGGTTCAGTGGACTTTTTGGCCTCCCTTTCCCTGAGCCTACCAGCTCTCTTTTCCAGGATAGCTGCAGGAAAATTTTTACAAATCTGGCAGTCTGCGTTGAGGTGGTCAAACCCCAGACAATAAACACAGGTGGTGTGGGGGTCAGCCTTGGCCAAGACTTCCCCACACACACTGCAGTGTTGAAACCCAGTGGGCCCGGTTTTCCTTTTGGGTTTCTCAGACATAGTACCAGTCCTAACCAAACTTACCCGTTTACGGTAATCTGCCAGGTAAGACCCTCTTATCGGTTCCCAACCGTGTCACGGGTCGTGGAAAAAAAGTAATTAAATCTGTTTTTTTTAGAACTGATAAGAACCGGTAACCACACTCTAAAACACAGATTAAGATATTTTAAACAACCTGATCGGTTCAAACCGAACCGATAAACCGCTTACAAGTTCCACACAGAAGAGAATTAATGTAAACCTATCTAGTACTCACAAATACCACAGACAGAGTCTGAACCGACCAGTTGCGGTTTAAATTCGGTTGAAACCTGAGAAAAATAATACTTTAACCGACAAAATGAACTGAGCAGAAGGAGAAATCTCTGGAGCGACTGTTCAGTGAGGCGGAGTAAAGAATCTGATGGTTTGAGTTTGAAGAACAACAGACAGAGTTTCAACCGAGCTCGAGCTCAGCGTTCCATGCCTGGCATGGAAAGTTAACTCTTTCACCTCCAGAGCAGTTCGAAGGTTGGGACTCACTGCATATGTCAGAATATAGTAAGACTTCATGTTGTTTGAAAAGCGGTACTTTAACCGACAAATTGAACTGAGCAGAAGAAGAAATCTCCGGAGCGACTGTTCAGTGAGGCGGAGTAAAGAATCTGACGGTTTGAGTTTGAAGAACAACAGACAGAGTCTCAACCGAGCTCGAGCTCAGCATTCCACGCCTGGCATGGAAAGTTAACTCTTTCACCTCCAGGGCAGTTCGAAGGTTGGGACTCACTGCTGTTGTCAGAATACAGCAAGACTTCATGTTTTGAAATCAGCATTTCTGGTGGAACTGCCTGTGTGTGGCTAGTGAATTGCAGCCATGCCCCTATAAGTACTACTTCACTGGAACAGTCTACCTGCAGAGAGATAGTCGGGAAGGAAACAGTGGTGGGCATCAAGCATGCATGGGACAAGTACAGGGGTATAATAATGACACATGGGCAGGGAGGGTCACCAGGGACAAGGTGTGGTCTGCAGAAATAGAATAGGCAGGGAAAGGACAGTTATGTAAGAACTTGCTGTAACAGTACATCTTCGAGGGGATCTCAGTCATCAGGTTACACCGTAGGAACCTTCACCGTTGGTGAAGCAGGATCCACACGGAAGATTTTCAACAGTACAACAGGGGCACACTGAGGTCCCTTCCAGACCCAGGGCTCTTGCTCCCCCTTGGAAACCTCCCTGCATATCAATGTCCTGGAGATGAGAGCAATGCTCTGCACCATGCAGGCTCTGTGTCAGCTGTTGATGCAGTCAGACAGTCTATGTGTAATATACTACATCAACAAGCAGAGGGGGTCAGATTCATACCCATTATGTAATGAGGCCATGACAGTGTGGTACTGGGTGCTAAGATCATGGCCAAACACTCTCGGTGGTCCACATTCCAGGTGTGATAAACACTCTAGTGGACAATCTCAGCCAGACTCAGTCCAGCATGCACGAATAGGAGCTTCTCTCATCCATCGCAGAAGACTTGTTTGATAGATGGGGTCATTCAGAATTGGACCTTTTTACTTTCCCACTCAACGCAAAACTGCCCAATTTTTGCTCGTTAGATCCAGGGCCTGGTGTTTTCTGGTGAAACGTGTTGTCCCTCTCTTGGAGTGGGAGATTCCTTTATGCCCTCCCTCAGTTTCCTCTCATTCAGAGGGTGCTACTCAAACTGCAGATGGAGGGGCCAGCATAATTATGATAGCTACATTCTGGCCTCGGCAGATGTGGTTTCCTCTGCTACAGCAGTTGGCGGAGGAACCTCCGGTCCTACTTCCTTTCTGTAGGAATGTGGTCCATCCTGGCCTCAGGTTCCTCCACCTGGAGGCTGGCTTCTGAGGACATTGCCATAGCCAGGTTTGGGGTCTTTAGATAAGTGGGGACATCCTGGTGGCCTCCCAGAAGCCCTCCACTCGGGACACATAGGCCATGAAGTGGAAACGGTTTGGCAAACAAAGTCTGGACCCTTTCACCTGTCTGGTAAACTACATTCTGGACTACCTGACCTCCCTGCCTGACTCAAGTCTTCAGTGTTCCTCCCTCAAGGTGCACCTTTCAGCTATTTCTGCCTTTCATGTGCCCATGGGTGACCACAAAGTTGCTCAGCTGGATGTCTCTTGTATCTTTTTAAGGGGCATCCTGCATCTGAAACCCCCAATCTGTTCTCCTGTCCCGGCTTGGGACTTGAATTTTGTTTTGTAGAAGTTGACCCTGTCTCTCTTTGAGCCAATCGTAACTTGCCATTTACACTTTATTTTTAGTTGCCATTACTTCTGCTACAAGAATTTCTGAACTTCAGGCCCTCTGGTGCGAGGAGCCTGATTTGATTTTTCACAAAGACAGGGTGACTTTGCACACAAATCCCAAGTTTCTCCCCAAGAGGGTCTCAGAGTTCACACTAAATCGGTCGATCCACCTTCCTGTTTATTTTCCTGAGCATGCCAATCCAGGGGAAGCACTGCATATGTTAGACGTGTGTGTAACTTTGAAGTACTACCTGCTTTGGACCAAGAAATGTAGAAAGTCGAAGCAGTGTTTTGTTTCCTTCACCCTTTGTAGAGAGGGTGCTTCAGTTTCTAAGCGATGTTTATCCAAATGGTTGGCAAATTGCAGTGTGTTCCGCTACAACAGGTATGGCAAAGATCTGCCTGGGGCTGTCAAGGTTCACTCCACAAGAGGCATGGCTACGTCTGTGGCTTGTTTCGGATGCTGATATCTGTGCAGCTGCTACCTGGAGTATTGTCCATACTTTTACCAAGCACTACAGTCTGGACATTGCCTCAAGAGTCCGTGCAGGTTTTGGTAGGGCTGTGCTGTAGAACCTTCTGTCTTAAGGTAATGGCGAGCCACCCCTCCTCCCAGACTGTCTGTTTGCACCTGTAACTGCTTGGGACTTGTTCCTACGGTGTAACCTGATGACTGAGATATCTCTGAAAACAGAACAGCTACGCAAGAACTTACCGCAACAGTAGATCTTTGAGGGGATCTCAGTCATCAGGTTTGCTTTTCCTCCCACCATCCCTCTTTGTTTACTGTATAGCATAATTGAGAAAATATATTCTCTTTTACAAATGCATCCAAACATATAAAACAGTACAAAAATGACAAAGTACACAGACAAAGTTACAATTTTAAGATTCAAACATTGGTTTAGTTATGTCAGTTTTGGATAGTACAACCATTTTTTAACCAAAACAATTACAGTGTCTATTAAAGGAACTTAATAATGCTCTAAAATGTGCTAAAGATGGCAGTTTACACCAATTAATCTCGTTTTTGATCACATTCCAAATTTTTGGTACCAATACAGCTACAGGTTTTTCCCCTTGTTTAGATGTTATTTTTGGAATTTGGTATTTACTGCTGGATGAGGGTTGTAGAGTGTATTTCTACAAATTTTTGGGTTGTAGTTTACATACTAAGAAAGAGGGTAATAAACCTAAAATAAACTTATAAACAAAAGTGTACAAGTGAACTTCCCTTTGTTCTGGAGGAAGGCCTAACCTATCTTCCTATATAAAGTACAACTATGCGTTCTATAGGGCAGTTTTGTGACAAATCTCACTGCACTATTGAATAATGGAGCCAATGTGTTCAACAATGCACCTGATGCATTATTATAGGTAAAATCTCCATAGTTGAGAACTGGCAAGAATAATGATCTAACCTACAGCTTTCTTAGTGTAGTGCTGAATATAGCTCGGTTTCTATTAAAAAACAAAACAAAACAAAAAATACTACTGTCTCAGTTATTTGATATGTAGTTCAAATTTATTTTGGCAAAAGCTTTAAGAGAGGCTGGGACAGGTATTGGGGGAGGGTCATGGGTAGGGAGGAGGGGGTAAGGGGGCAGGGACAGTAGCTCAGGCTGTGAACCCTGCAACACGAGCAGACTTGATAGACCAAATGGCCTTCTTCTGCTGGCTTCTTCGTACGTTTGTATAAACGCAATTCAAAGGAAAGTTTGCTATCTAATATTAGGCCCAAAGATTTAAAATGATATACCCTTTCAATTACTGCTCCAGAGATGGCATGAATATTACATTCCTTCAAGTCTGTTTTATTTGTCCTTTTCCCGAAGAGTAACCATTGTGTTTTTGATTCATTCAATAAAAGCCTCAATCCCTGTAAAGTCCCCTGCACTGCATGGAAATCTCTTTGTAAGATATCTAGGGCAAATTTATTACCTCTATGCTGTGTGTACATTATAGTGTCACCATACAAAAAGGTTTTTGTATCTTCTGAACAAGATTTTGGTAGGTCATTTATGTATAATAAAAATAACAAGGGGCCCAGTACTGACTCTTGTGGGACCCCAGTTGTTACGGGTAGTGCTCCAGAAATGCATCCTCCCAGCCTTACACTTTGTATTCTACTAAAAAGATATGCGCTAAACCAGTTCAAAGCCAAATACCTTAACCCAACAGACTTTAACTGATTTAATAGTATTGTGTGGTGGACGGTATTGAATGCCTTTGAAAGGTCTAGAAACATAGATGGAACATCAAGTCCCTCATCGAAGGCAGTAAATATATTATCCACCACCCTAGAAACTGTATAATGTAGTGTTATGATCCTGCAAAAAGCCTGACTGAAACTGGGAAATTATTTTATGTTTTGTAAGATACTGAGCTAATTGTTTTTGGGAGAAGTTTTTCAAAAATCTTAACACTGGTGCACAGGATAAAATAGGCCTATAGGAGTCTGGATCTGAGGCAGAACCTCACTTCAGTAATGGAATTATAAATGCAGTTTTCCAATCTGCAGATTAAGATAAGGATTTTAAGGTAAAATTAAATAAGCATGTCAACTGATGTGCCAAAACGTTTTAAGCAACTTTAAGAAATACAGGAGAAATTCCATCACACACTGCCCCTTTTCTTGTTATCAAGTTGATTCAACAGTTTCATAACTTCGTCTACTTTTAATTCACTAAAAGAAAAAAAAAAGGCCTTTTTAGTGAATAATTTAAGTCCATATCCAAATTTGGAAGAGTTTGCTCAGAATGTACTCAGCTTGCTCAGTAACCTTAGTTAATACCTTCCCCCCAATATTTAAAGTTAAAGGAGAAGTACAAGAAACTTGTTTCCCCTTTAAAGCATCGATTCCTTTCCATACAGTTTTTGAGTTAGATACTTCCGGGACTCTTGTCTAGGAACTGGCTGTCTGGTATATCCAGCCTTTTATTTAGGTCTGGGCACCTCTCTCTCTCTCTCCCTTGATCCCCCATGGCTAGAGCTACAGTATGCTCCTTTTGTCTATGAGGGAGACAACTGTGGAGGCAGCGGGGCCTCTTGCGCCTTTAATGGGTTGGTGATGTCAACGGACACTGTCAGCATGGGCAGCCCCAGTTGTACTGCTGAAAATCTTTTGTGTGGCTCTCGAGTCACCGATGGTGAAGGTTCTTATGGTGTGTGACCTGATGACTGAGATCCCCTCTAAGATCTACTGTTACAGTAAGTTCTTGCATAACTGCTCTTTACCTCCCTTTCAACCGGCCGCAAGCTGTGCTTTCTGTCATGTAAAGTGTTCTTTTTAGTTGCTGTTACTTCTGCTCAAAGGATTTCTGAGCTTCAGGCTCTCACGCAGGCTTTGCATGTACTTAGAATCTTGCGATACTATATGCACCAGAACAAGACTTTGTGGAAGTCTGATTTGTTGTTTGTTTCATGCTCCCCTAAGACAAAGGTGCTTCGGTTTCCAAACTGTGTTTGTCTAAGTGGTTAGCCAGTTGCATTGTTTATTGCTACCGTAAGTACAAGGACCTTCTGGGAATGGTTAAGGGCCATTCCACCAGGGGTATGGCTGCCACCACGGCTCGTTTCAGAAATGTGTCTGCTGTGGATATCCGTGCAGCCACCACCTGGATTTCTGTCCACACCTGGACATTACTTCTAGGTGCATGGCCAATTTCGGCCCCACTGTTCTGCAGGGCCTTCTATCTTAGGCCATTGGCTGATGTCTAACCTCCCCTGGCGCAATTTCCTTTACGCTAACAGAACTGCTTGGAACTCAGTCCCATCAGTGTTGTCCTGCTGCAAGAGCCTTCCTCGAAGTAAGATAGTACAGTTACATAAGAACTTACTGTAACACTTGATCTTAATTCAAGATACAGTTCTTGCAGCAGGTTACACCATTAGGACTGAAGCCATCAGGCGGCAGGACCCCACGGAAAATCTCTAGTTAGCTACACACAGCGAGGGCTGCACACTGATATCGCCTCGACGCCTTTACATCATAAAAGAGGCGTTCCCCAACATCCTCAGTTCTTTAACGCCACTGACTCAAGTAGCATCTAATTGACACCTTCAGCAACTGATCGACGCCATCACTTAAGTATTTCTTTATTATTTTTGACAGTTCATTAATTTTTTTCTGATTATCTCTTTCTATGGTATAACCTGATGACTGAGATACCCCCAAAGAATATCACCTGAGCAGAGCTGGTGGGCCAAGCAGTCTTCCCTGACAATTTCTATGCATCTATTACCATCATAGGAATAATTAAACATCCTCAACCTCTGATGTGTTAACATAGCTTTTCTTAAATTGTTACTAACATGTCTAGCCTAGCTAATATTAGCCGCACAGGTAATACCTAAATAGGTGTAACTACCAGATGGGCTGTATCCAAGGATTCTCAGGGAACTGGCAATGGAACTTGCTTAACCCCTGGTAGGACTATTCAAGCATTCACTATGGCCCTTTTGCCATGTAGTATTTTGTGACATCATTTACTGCAAGTTATTACACTGCATCGTTGCTGGCTCCACTGAACCTTCTAGCTTTACGTTTTGAACACTGTGCCATGCTGACTTAGTGGCTTGCAGGCAATGCAACTTACTACAATCTAGGAGACATGGTGTCCCAATAATCCTACACTGTGGCTGGCTCAACACGTTGGAAGGTTGCAGCTGTAACTGCCAGAGTGAAGTACAAAAAGGAAATGGTGGTGGTGGCTGGAGAAGAATTACAGTATATGAAAAAAGTGCCACAGGAACCAAATATCAAAAGGACACTGGCGGTTCTGTACAAATTCTTTCTTACGGCATGCCTGTTACTTTCTTAACAGCTACCCCACATACAAGTAGAAAAACACCCACCTGTAGCTGAGGATCAGACCAGAGCAAATCACACATGGGACCTGTTCAAAATAAAAAAAAAAAAAAAGAGAATTTACACAAATGTCATTAGAAGTCAGCATCTGATGAAAAGGCCTTCCAATTATCAAATATGGAAAGCAGAATGGTCGAATTTGCTTTACTGTTGATCCGAATGCTAGCATGTGAAAGTTATTAATGGTTAGATTTGCCAGGAGACTTCTTTAAATGCAAATGTTCCCAGTTTTGAAAAACTGTCTCAGGTTTCTGTGAGTATGCTGAGATGATCTGCAATTTCATTATTCCAGTTTGATCTTCTACAACACACTGTGCCAATGGGGCGTTCACAATTATGATAATCATATGATTGTGAAGTGGGTCAAAAAAAAAAAAAGCTCAAGGCATGATTTTCATCTGTGTTTCAACTTTACACATAACAGCTGCACCCTGCATAGTGAGGTAGTCAATTAAGTACGTACGTCACTTCTTATATTGTATATGTAGAGATACCCCCACATCTGCAAACAAAAATGTTTAGACTGGAGCTCTTTTTCCATTGGTTGGCTCTGTGCTTTATATTCTGTATATCTGACTTGAGATGTGCTGTATTATTGTTTTAAAACAACAAAATATAAGAAATGCAAAGTTATTTCAACAAACAATATACGATTCTATGGTATGTCTACAAAAAAAAATATATTAGCCAAAACAAACGCACATTTTGAAAAGATACTGGACCACTTAATTGCAAATGAAACTGTCAAATTCAAATATCGTTTATAGGGACATGGTAAACCCACCTGAGCCCAGAAAGAGAAAGGAATTTGGAATTCCACTAACAAAGTATGTTCTGATGTGCTTGCTTACTTATTTAAAAAATATAGATTTTGATGCAGAAATTTACAGCAAAGAAAACAAAGTTCACTGTTCTGGTGGACTATCGCTGAAACACATCACTAGCATGAAGATAAGCTGAGTGAAATTTAAATTCCGCTGGTAGAATTCTCGTAAAAATACAATTCTGCTTCTGTGAAATTTCATGAAATGTTCTCAAACATTTTTTGCAAAATTTCATTTTTGTTATTTCCGTGTCAGTTTAATGTACATATAGACTTCGTACAGTTTCAATGCATTTTAGGCAGCCTTATTTTGTTCCCATATGATAGAAACTTTCTGTGACTTTGCTGTAAAAACAAAAAACAAAAAAAAAAGTGTAGTCTCTTTTTAAAAATGGTGATACGATCCCAAAAACTCTTTTTGAGATACATATCACAACCAGAGACTCACAAATATTCGTTTGGCTTTATCACAAATTAAACAGTAATACCAGGAGGGCTGAGTTAACTTTTTAATTAGTTGGATATGCTCAAAGTCTTATGAACAAAAAAGTACAAAAGTTTAATAAAGTCTTTAGTGGTATCCGCAAACAGCAATATTAAAAGTTCAAATTAGAGTGCTGTCTTCAGTTCCTTTATGATTTGTCATCATAATAAACTCAAATGGATGTATGCTACTCATTTGATTTACATACTTTAAAATTGGACAGTGATGAAGTAACACTCAGGTGGCCTCAGAATGAATGGAAAGACAGATAAATATACAGACAGACTCTTATAAAGAGCAGCTGACACCCTGAGGGCTGACAACTCATGGTTTGGAGCTGCCTCCACAGGATCTGAGATAGCCATAAATGAAATTTTTCTAAGTAACATCAAGTGTGATCTCATTTCCTCATCGATTGCTAGTCACCAAGAGCCTGCCACAGCCCCATCCACAAAATCATGTTTCAATGACACAAAGTGGGGAAGGGGCTACAACGCAATTGATAGCATTATAATGCTGCCGGGGGCAGCGGTGGCCATTAGGTGTTACTTGTACTTATTAAAAGAACCTGCACATGTTAAGAGGGGGTAGTGTTACATGTACATTACATGGCTATGGGAGGGAGTGGGATGTCATAATCCACCTTGGGACTAATGACCTGGTGAGAGGAATGGAGTGGGAGTTGTGCAGGGGAAGTTAAGGAAATGGTAGGGCCTTAAACAGAGCATGAATGCCCAGACGGCCGAGGTGCTACCTGTATAAGGTCAAGGGGAATGTTAGGGGCACCTGCACCAGGAACTTCAACAGCTGACTGAAAGAATGGTGCAGAGAAAAGGATTTGGATTCACTGAGGACCGGTGGACGACCTGGAAGGATGTGGGCTTATACAGAGGTGAAGGCCTGCATCCTTCTGTGAAGGGGAACTCAATACTCAATGGGAGGTTTGGAGGTTTAAATGTTACATGGATGAGCATTTAAACTGACAGGGGTGGGGAGGCTTTATTCCCAAGGAAGGCATAAATCCCCCCCACAAATTAAAGTAACACAGAGGGAGTATCCAGAGGGAGGAAATTCCCTCATGTCAGGGGAGCAGGATTAAGGGTGGGTTGCCAGGGTGAAGGACAAGGGCAGTATGAACAAATGATGTAGAAGGAGAGCTGTAAAGTGGACAAGAAACAGGCAGCAATAAAGGAAGGAGGGAAAAAAGGAGCGGAGGTGGTTGGAAGGTTGATGCCGAGAGAGTCATTACCGCATGCGCCGGGGCTCGCGGTGCCGCTTTCTCACGGCTCCATCTCAGGTTCAGCCCTCCTGAAAAGTTTGCTCCCACTGGGTCCTAGCGCCTCTGGTGTACTCCCATTAGTGTGACTGAGTGGTGGAGACATTATGTCCAGGAAGATCTACTATTACGGTAAGTTCTTATGTAACTGTACTATCTTAGTTCAAGGGTATGTCTCTCAGCAGGCCATCACTGGTAGGACTGAGTCCCAAGCAGTTCTGGCACTACAGGCAGAGAGTCCATAAAGAAGGCAAAAAATAGCCTATGAAAGGAGGCCTTTAAGAACAGCTAGGCCGAAGTTGGCCCTACGTCTAGAGGTGATGTACAGTCTGTAATGTTTTGTGAAAGTGTGGACAGTGCTCCAGGTGGCAGCAGCAGAAATGTCAGCAGCCGACACATTTCTGAAACAAGCTACCGAGGTGGCCATACCCTTGATGGAATGGCCTTTAACCCCTTCAGGAAGTTCCTTGCAGTACTCCTGGTAACAAAAGACAATGTAATTGGCTAACTATTTAGCAAAACGCAGTTTGGACACCTGAGCGCCCTCCTTCCCAGGGGCGAATGAAACAAATAATCAGACTTCCGGAGTCCTTAGTTTGGTGAGTGTAGTACCTTAGGATTTTATGCACATCCAAGGTATGCAGCAATGCCTCCCTTTGATTGGAATGCTCTGGATAATAAACAGACAGGTGGATGGATTGATTCAAAGTAAACTCAGACACCACCTTAGGAAGAAACTTAGGACTGGTATGCCAAGACATCCAGTCTTTGTGAAAAATCAAATGAGGCTCCTAAGGTTCCAAGGTGGGACAGAGTCACGGATTGGGGGCTTGAAATGCAGAATGCCCTTCAAGAATCTGCAAGACACATCGAGTTTCATAGGTTTATTCAAGCTAGAGAACAATAGTCCATAATGCTTGCCTAATATTTAATGTATTAGGTGTATTTATCATTATCTGTCATTACCAAGTCCAAATTTTTTTTGAATATGTCCATGTTTGAACTTTCCACTACAGTTGTGGGAAGATTGTTCCATATTGAAATTGATCTTATATTAAACCAGTTTTTCCTTCTTAATGAATTCCATTTTCCTATTAGTAACTGTTTATTATGTCTACGTTTACTTTGTCTAAATTTGGATTCGAATACTTCTGTTCCATTTAAAAGTAGTAGAATCTTGTAGTAGGCCATATATAGGGCATAAATCTCCCCTAAGTCTTCTATATTTTAAGGTGTACAGTTCCAAATCCTTCAGCCTTTCTTCATAGTTGTTTCTCTTCATTCCTGTTAGAGCCCTGCTAAATCGTCTCTGTACTCTTTCAATATTATTAATTTCTTCCTTTATGTATGGGGACCACACTAATACACAATACTCAAGATGAGGTCTCACCAAGGCGCTATACAATGGCATCATAACCTCCCTAGTCCTACTTGCCACATGTCTAAAATTACAATTTAGATTCTGATATGCCCTTTTTATTTGTTTGGAACAATGTAGTCTGAATTTCAAGTCTGGGGTGATGATAAGCCCAAGATCCCTTTCTTCCATTGTCTGATGTAATGGCTGATTCGCCAGTTTATATGTAAATTTAGAGTTTAGTTTGCCCAAGTGCATCACCTTACACTTATCACTATTCAATACTAGTTTCTCTCATGGGCCCAATTGGTAACTTCATCAAGGAAGTTCTGCAGGACAATGTTTTCTTTATTATTGTTAATAATGGATCCTATACGGCAATCATCTGCAAACTTAAGTAGCCAAATATTATTGATGTTTGATTGGAGGGAAGAAATGTAGATATTAAACAGACATGGTCCCAGCACCGAATCCTGGGGAACACCACTAGTCACACTAGCCCATTCTGACAATTTTCCATTTATAGTCACTCTCTGTTTCCTATTCTTAAGTCACTTTATTATCCAGTTTACTACACTGAGGTTTAATTTAACTTCTCTTAAAGCATTTATAAGTTTGAAATGTGGGATTTTGTCAAATGCTTTAGCAAAATCTATAAACACTAAATCAACTGAGTTACCTTTATTTCCTCTGTGACTTTATTATAAAAGGTCAAAAGGTTAGTTAGACATGATCTTGTTTTTGTAAATCCATGTTGGTTTTTATCAGTGAATTTATTACTGTTGAGATGTTCCAAAATAATTTCCTTGACAAATTGTTCAAGTATTTTGCCAATCAATGATGTGAGACTTACAGGTCTAAAATTTTCAGGCTTGTTGGTAGGTCCTTTTTTATGTATAGGTACCACTGTTGCTATTCTCCAATCGTTTGGAACTTCCCCATTGTCTAATGGATGTTTGAATATATTAGTCAGAGGTAAGTAGATTACATTAGCAAGTTCCTTTAATACCCTAGGATGAAAATCATCTAGATCCGGGGACTTACTGATATTTATTTTATTAAGTTTGTCTAAGATGTCTTTAGGATTGATTACAAATCTACCAGGTATGGAGCCCTCCAATTCAATTATTTCATCTTGGGAATTAATATTACATACAGAAGAAAAGTAATGATTCAGAATGTTTGCTGTTTCATGTTTGTCAGATACACAACCAGATTGTGTGGTGAATGGGCCTATAGTTGTGAAATTACATTTAGTTTTATTTATATAAGAAAAAAAGGATTTCTTATTGTCTTTTACCCTTGATGCTAATTTAAGTTCAAATTGTGTTTTCTCCAACCTTATTTTAGTTTTTATTGTTTTTAATAAATCCCTATATTTTGGATTAAGATGTGTAAAACCCTTTTGAATTTGTCTATAAAGTTTATTTTTTTTGTTGATGAGGGATTTGATTTTAGAAGACATCCATCCAGGTGTAGGCTTTTGTTTAGATTCATATTTACTTTTAGTAGGAATATTGGTTTTAATAAGGTCCTTCAATTTGTTAGCTAATAAATGCCATTTAGCCTCTACAGATAAAATTGTAAACAATACCCGCCAATCCCAGCAACTTAAGATATGTTTCATATTTTCAAAATTAGCTTTGGTAAAATTTAAGATTTTAGTCGTCCCTGTAGCCAACATGGGTTTACTATTTGAAATTTGAAATTGAACAATATTATGATTGCTACTAGCTAATGGTGCCATAACATCAATTCTGGTTACACAATGGGCAACATTAGTCAATATAAGGTCCAATATTCTATTACCCCTAGTATTTGTTTTAACCAGTTGTTCCAAACCTATTTCATTAAATGTCACTATATAACTTCTATCAATTTTGTCTATTGCAGTTACGTGTTCCCAGTTGACACTGTTTAAATTGAAATCTCCCATAATTATGTAATTTTTGGATGTGTCAAGATATTTAAGGAAATGCAATAAATTTGCATCATTATCGGGACTCATGGAAGGAGGTCTGTATACTAGAGCCAAAATAATTGATGGGCCTATTGATGGCTTTGTTCTAATCCATAAAGTTTCAAGATCAGTATCATCTATAATTTCTTCAGTATCAATTGATTGGTGGATGTATATAGCTACCCCTCCCCCTTTTTTATACTTCCTATTTTTGAAATATAGTTCATATCCCTGGATATTTTTATCCCAAGAATCATTATCATCCCACCAAGTCTCAGTGATAAGGCAATAAGTATGTCATTCATCCCAAGATATAATTTAAACTCATCAAATCTGTTAGTTAGGCTACATGCATTTAAAAGGACCCCATTCCAGCCATAGTCTTTTATTATATCACAATTAGGCAATTGGTTTGCTGTTATGGGGGTAAAGTGTTGAGCTTCACCCCCTTTACCCAGTTTAAATGAAATGCTATTACCTTATTAATTTTTTTAGCCAGTATCCTAACACCATTCTGGCTAAGGTGAAGGCCATCATTTTTGTAACATTTCCGGTTTTTAAAAGTCTGAGTATTGTCCATAAATCCTATATTCTCCACCATACAAAGTATCTTAGCCAGGAATTTAGTTGTTTGGCTTGCTCATTCTTATAGGTTTGATTCCCTAAAAGTGGTATTACACCAGACACTATGATGTCACCCCCTCTTTCTTTAATCCTTGAAACAATTTTCCTATAATTTTCCTGGATGTCAATCAGGGCCATTTTAGTTAAGTCGTTTACTCCCACATGTAGGATAACTAGTGGTTTATTTGTATTTTCTAGTAACCCATCAAGTAATTTGACTATGTCATAAGTTTTGACCCCTGACAGTGCACTTCCAGTGGTGTGCTCCTTTCTCCCTTCGCATACAATAGTACCAATTCCTTTCAGTATTGAGTCTCCTATGACTACAACATATCTTTCCGTAGTCTTAATTTTTTCTGCTTTGTTTGGATTTAATATACTATTGACTGTAGCACAGTCCCCAGAGGTTTTTTCTTCCCTTTTTTTTTTTTTTTTGAGGCTCAATGTATTCATCCGCTAGTACTTCAAATTTATTATATAGACTAATAGGTTGTACAAAGTTTTTAAACATTTCACATGGGGTAGATGTTGGGCCACTGAACGCCCATCCACAGGTACATGATATGCAGAGATGGCAGACAGGTGTACCTTGTAGAAGAGTACCACAAATCAGAGTCTGAAAGGGTCAGAAGGAATTCTAGCACCCGATCCATCAGACAGCTGAAGGGATCCAAATGGTGAGATGCAGCCCAAAGAGTGAAGCACTTCCATTTCTTAGAATATGTGGCCCTGGTGGAGGGCTTCCTGGCTGCCAGCAGGATATTTGCTACTCTGAGGGAGACTCCACATCTGGTGATGGATGGCTTATGTCCTCAGAAGCCATACATGGAGATGGAAGAGACTTGAGGTCCGGATGGAGCAGGGTGCCCTGGCTCCTGGGAGAGCAGGTCTGTGCAAAGGGGCAGGGACCATGGAGGTTCCACTGCCAGACGCTGCAGCAAGAGGAACCAGATTTGATGCGGCCAGAAGGGGGTTATGAGGAACAGGAAATGAAAATTACGTACCTACTGTAATTCTTGATCTTCTCTTGTATCTTCACCATTCATTACTGCTTGGGGTTAAGCCGGAGGCACGCACCCGTTACGGGAGTTTTTTTTTTTTTTTTTTAAGAGTTGGCTCTAACGGCGCCGTCCTCGAGGGCGAAGCACTGCGTCATGTGCGAGGGACGGCCGTTAGGAGCCGCGGACTCCTCCTCCTCCATCTCAGTTCTGTTAGCCGGAGAGGCAAAATAAAGTGTGAGAAAAAAGAAAGCGAGGCAAGAGAGCCAAGGGATAGAAAAAGGAAAGAGAATAAACTGAAAAAGGAATAAGCCGATGGAGAATGGACAGAGGAGAGAGAATTCCTACCCTAAGGGACCGCAGGGCCTCCTTTCCGGGGCGGCTCTAGGGGAGGAACAGAGAGAGAGAGAAGGGAAGAAGAAAGAAAGAAAGAGTGGCATGTTGAGAAGGAGAACAGTGCCAGTCGAGCATTGTTGGTTGAGAGGCTTATAGGCTCGAAATTAATGAGGGAGCTAGAATCCCAGTTGGTAGGACTGAGGAGAGGTTCCACCGAACCTGCTAAACAGACCAAGAGAGGGCAGAGTCACTGGACTCTCAACATGCCAACTCTTCATCCCAGTTGAGGGCTCCTGGACTGACTGAGCAGAACCTGTTCCGGAAGAGCGCCCATCCAGGAAGAGGACTAAGTTCCTAGCACCTTGATAAGTGCTACCATAGAAGAGTATGAAAACTAAGCCTTCAAGGCAGTTTGTAAGAAAAATAGAGAGGACTCAATCAGACTTGCTATGACAAGGCAGACAGAGGCTTGAAGCTGACAAGGTCAGCCAGCAGCTGTAAAAGCTTTTTGAAAAATAATGCCTGCCAAGGGGATCCTAAGTTGAAGGTGCAGAGACAGGGCATGGCCACCAGGCTGTGGAACAACATGACCTGAGGAGGCAAGGAATTGCATCGTAGGGCAGTCAGAAAGAGTTCCCTCAGAATTAAAGAAATTTGTAACCGTATTGTTCCTCTTTACCTTGAGGGAAAAAGGGGTCCAGGGTTTTAAATAATTGATTACCAGTTTTTTTTTTCCCTTGGGACTATACTAACTGTACAGACAATATTTACACAGAGTCCCTAGAAGGCGCCACTGCCAAACACGCGAGGCAAGAGCCATGCATCTCCCCAACGACTCAGCACTTTTATGAGCAAAACGCCAATCAATCTTAGAGTGAAGTAAATCCCTGGGATCCATTCACCAAGAATGGGAAAAACAGAAAAGTTTTTTTTTTTTTTTTTTGGGGCATAAAGGCCAAGGGAGTAAGAGGAACGAGGCGGGAGGGGGAGACGCCACAGAAGGAGGCCACTGAGGGGAAGGTGGGGGGGTATCAGTAATGAATGGTGAAGATACAAGAGAAGATCAAGAATTACGGTAGGTACGTAATTTTCATATCTTCCCTTGTCAATCTTCACCATTCATTACTGCTTGGGAGAGTACCAGGCCCCCTCCCCCCTTAAAAAAGGGGAAGGGTAGAACCCTGAGGGAACAAGACCCCCAGCCTCCTGTTGGTGAGAAACAGAAGGGGAAGACCCTGGCTAGTACAGAGAGAAGCCTATGTGGGAGAAGAGCTAGGAGGTGCCTCCCGAGGACGGGGAGACGGAGGAAGCCCCTGCAAAAGTCTCCTAGCTCTGGAGGAAAAAAGACGGGTCCCCCGGAAAGCGGAGCGCATCACCCACGCCGGGCCAGGGTGACAACCTTGATAGACTTAAGCCATGCCGGGTCTCGCCTAATGCAGATCGCTGTCCCCGCAAGCCTAGAAGCCACCTCACTGGCCGTAAGATGCCCTTGCTTGGTGTCTGCCAGCTCCAGGCCTATAGCGGAGAGGGCAATAGCTTGTCTGGTTTGCTCCGTATCAGGCATTGATGCTAGGAGCTGGGAGAGCATCGACTACAGATGCTGATTGTAGGCAGCGGGTGAGCCTGATGTGATGCAACAAGCCACCACACGAGAAGAAGAGAACACTCTTCGCCCCACCGTTGAACTGTAGAGAACCGCACTCAGGGCGGTCGGCGCCAGGCAGCGGCGCCCGGAAGGAGTCTCTAGGTACACCAAGCCCGAGGGCGGGTTGAAAGAGTACCCAGGACTCTGAGGGGCACAATACCTATGACGGCAGTCAGCCGGGCTGGAGAAAGGGCGGCTGGCTACTGCCAGGAACGGATAGACGCCTCCTGGAAGGGGACAGGCCAGGAAGGTACCACCAGGTGCTGGGCACTGAATTCTCCAGAATTCACGCGCTCCCTCGTATTGTCTCCTTACATAAGAGATTCAAGGTCCTCACCATCCTCGAGGAATCGCTGATATTCAGTGAAATCCAGCCGGAAGAAAGATGAGCAGGGGTTCCTCTCCTCAGAGGAGGAAGACGAAGATGATGGAGAGCTCGAATGTCCAGAGGATTCCTGCGGCGGTGGGGAGAGTCGAAAGACCCGCTCATGCATACATCTAACGTATGAGGGGAAGGCCACCGCAGAACCCCTGAACTGCTCCCAGGATAACGGACCCGTAGGACCGACAAGGCTTGGAAGCTCGGGGGGTGGAAGCAGAGGTACTGGAGATGGGCACCTACGAAGAGGCAACTGACCTCTGCCAGGACTCTGAAATCCGGGGAATGGAGCCCGAGCTGGTGGGATCCCGGACAACAAACCAGGCCGCAAGACGGAACCCTGAGAAAGCGATGCCTGAAGAGCCCAGGGGAGAACCTCCCTGTGACAAACCCGGACTGCATGGTTCCAGAAGGGCAGTCCATAGCAACGCCACCGGAGGGCACCCTAGAGCCCAGGAGGGAAGGGGGCGGGTTCGCCAGCGCTCCTAGCCACCCCACCAGAGGCGGCGGACAGAGACCGGGCCCCGCCCCTGCCTCAACCCTCGGACTCAAAGAGCCTCCTCCTCGACTGCAGCGCCCCCACACCCCAGAGGAGGCAACAGCACCCGGAGGGCAGCTGTCACAGGTCCCCTAGGAGGGGGAGCCTCCTCCTCAGTCCCCCACCATATCACCCCCCCTGGGACCCAGGGCCACCCCCAGCCCGAGAGCCCTCAGGGGAGGACGGAAAAGGGGACAGTGGAAGGGGCCCGCTGCGCCGCCTGGCACCCTGTGCCACCGCGGACCCTGACTACGAAGGGTCAGGGTGCCAGGATGGGTCCACATCCGAGTCATCGGCCTCCGAAGACGACGAGACCAGCAGAACCTCAATGTTGGCAACTCCGGAATCCTCGGGCAATGGCACCGCGAACGGTGCCGGTGCCAGGGCGGCGCCGACGCACCCCGCCCCACCCGCTGACAGCCAGGCCTGGCCCTACCTCCCCAGCGGTACCAGCCAGGCCCACGGTGCCGCCTCCTGGCGTTGGAACCTGACCCGCGCCCGCCGGGAGAACAGACCGGCCCACGACGCCGCCAGTGGCACCGGGGCAGGGCGGCGCGCCTACGGCGCGTCATCACCGGGCGCCGCTTGGATCCAAACGCGCCGAGGGCGGTGTCGAGGGTCCACGTGCCCGCCCAGAAACTCATGGGCCTCAACACTGGGGAGCCTGCACCGAGGAGGTGACTGCCGAGGCGGTGTCACCGCCACGGCCCTGGGGACCACGACGCCCCCGACACCGCAAAAGAAGCTCTTCGGCAAGAGAAGAGGAGGAAGCCCTCCTCCACGGATCAGTGTAGGCCCGGAGGGGACCCGGGAAGGGCCTAGAGACCTTATCTGAAATCCCTGAGCGACGCCGCCCCCAGGGTCTGCAGGGCTCTTCGCCGAGCTTGAACGCTGGACTTCACGCGACACGACGGTCCATGGAGAAACAAGGCGCACGCCCACATATCATGGTTGGGTCCCAGGCAACGGAGACAGACATCGCCGGTCCGAGATGGAAAAATGCCGGCCACAGGAGCACCGACGTATAGGGGCACGGCCCGCCTTCGACTTACGCCTTGCTCCAGAACCGGGCATGATGCGAACTAACTGAGGAAAAAAAGTAGGAAAACACTCGGCACCGTAGATAGAAATAAAGAGGAACGGTCTTACCGGTATACGGCGACGAGTGGATGACTGAGAACACGAGATGAGGAGTCGGGACGAATCCGAAGAACGAACACTATATGCTACCGCTCTAGCAGGTGCAGCCTCGACGGCGGGAGAAACAGATCTGAGATGGAGGAGGAGTCCCGCAGCTCCTAACGGCCATCCCTCGCAAGATGACGCAGGCCGCCTCGAGGACGGGCGCCAGAGTAAACTCTAAAAAAAAAAAAACTCCCAGAGCGGGTGTGCACCTCGGGCTTAACCCCAAGCAGTAATGAATGGTGAAGATTGACAAGGGAAGATCACTGTAGCCCTCTCCATCTGAAGTTTGATCAGAACTCACTGAAGGAGCAGGAACACAGGGAAAGTGTACATAAACCTCCCTGTACAGGAGAAGGACAATACGTCTCGCCAGAAAATTCCAGGCCCTGGACATAGCGAGCAGAAAACCAGCAGGTCTGTGTTGTGTGGGGACGCATAAAGGTCCAACTTGGGCTGACCCCATATGTTGATTAGGTCTTCTACCACTGAGGCCAGAAGTTCCCACTCATAGGCTCTGGACGCGACTGGCTTAGGCTGTCCGCCAGGACAATTTGGTTGCCAGGAACAAGAATGGCTGAGATTTCAGGCAGTGCTCAATGGCTCAGTATCAAACTCTCTTTGCCTCCCTGCACAAGGAATAGGAATGAGTCCTTCCTGCTCGTTTACATAATAAAACCACAAACATTGTCCGTCTGAATCAAGAGCGGATCTGAGGAGAGATGATTCTGGAAGGCCTGCAGGGCATTCAAGACTGCTTGCATCTCCAATACACTGATGTGGCGTTCCCTCACCACCTCAGACCATGTCCCATGAGGTTGGTGGCCCCCAGGTGAGCCCCTCAACTGAGGCCCAAGGCATCTATTGTAAGGACCTGCTGAGGGGGAGGAATACAAACAGGATCCCCTCCACCCACCGATGCAGGTTGCTGGGCTCCAGCCACCACAAAAGTACCTTCTTGACTGGATCCAACACCAACACTGGTTGATCCAGAGCATCCATGCATTGGTCCCACTGGAACTGCAGCACCCACTGAGGGATTCTCATATGTAGCCTGGCCAGGAGAACCATGGCAATGGCTGCAGCCATGAGGTCTAGAAGCCTCAGAAAAACCCTCACTGGAACGGGAGGGCTGGAGTTAAGAAGACGGCCTGGTTCATCAGACACTCTGCTTTGTCTGTGGGTAAGAAGGCATTCTCCTGTGTCATGTCCAGCACTGTCCTTATGTGCAGTATGCACTGGCAACGGGTCAGAAATGACTGACATGTTGATGGTGATGCTAAAAGTCTGGAACAGGCTGCAGGTGAGAGCAAAAGTTTGAAGGAGCTGGTCTCAGGAGAAGGCAGCTGACAGTCAATTGTCCAAGTAAGGAAAAACGTAGAACCCCTGCTGTCTCAAGGCAGCTGCCACAACTGCCAGGCATTTGGTGAAGACCCTGGTGGCTGAGGATAAACCAAAGGGCAGAATTCTGAACTGGCAGTGCACTCTCTGGAAGTGGAAACGGATGAAGTGCCAGTGGGAGGCAAAGACTTTGATATGCAGGTAGACATCCTGCATATCCAGAGAGCAGAGCAAGTCCCCCTGATGTAGCAGGGGCAGCAAACCCTGAAGGGTGACCATCCTGAATCATTTGTACTCTATAACAGGTTCAGGTTGCTCAAGTCCAGGATGGGCTGAAGATCTGCCATCCACTTGGAGATCACGAAGAAGTGGAAGTAGAACCTTCCCTGCTGAAATGGCGGGACTAGCTCTATGGCCTGAATTTCCTCTTAGATTTATTTAACAAACTTTAGGATTACAACCTTTGAGTCAGGGACTCATTTACAAAGGCTCCGCATCAGAAAAAACAAATACAAACATTTAATACATATAGATATAGAATGGTAGCTAAAGGTTACAGTTTTTTCAGTTATAAAACATTGCAGAATCAGGGTCAGCTTTACATTGCATTGAACGTGTTACTGAGAGCTGTATTTTACAGTTTTCAAGAGGACAATAAGTTTGCTGATAGAGGGAGGGAGTAACAGGTTTGATACTTACAGTGAAGTAGAGAATTAGACAGATATCTTGTGAGTGCAGCCAAAGGAGGCATTGTTAATAGGTAATGTTTGGTAGCCCTGTCGGTAAGAGCTCAGTGGCGCGGTGGTCCCGTAAGATGATGGATAGATGACCCGGCATTAGCTGGTACACTGGCAGAGCCGTGAAGCGAGAATGTGCTCTTTGAGGGCTGACTTGAAAGGTCCTAATTTGGAGATGGAGGAGACACTGGAGGGGAGTTTGTTGTACCAGACTGGGGCCCTGTGTGGGAATGACCTTTGGGCTAAGGAGGTTCTAAGCCTCGGGATGGACCACACCTGTAGGTTGGCAGTGCGGGTATTTACCGAGTTGTGTGAGGAGAGGAGAGAGGCAGAACCCCCCCCCAAGGGGGTCAGCCCCAGATGTATTTTCTTTGTGAGGAGACATGTTTGATAAAATAACCTTTCATCCAGGGTGAGGAGATTTGTCAGAGCCTACAGGGTTCAAGTATGGGTATGCTTGTCTGTCCCAGAGAAGAGTCTGCACACACTGTTTATGGCCAGGTGGATTTTGTTAAGGGCCGTGTGGTCGGCAGCCGAGCAGACAGTGAGCCCATAATCGACTAGGGAGAGGAGTGAGGAGGTGACAGCCAGATTAAGGGCTTCTGGAGGTAGGCAATCCTTGTGCCAATACAATAGGCCTATACAGACATTTATGGCAGATGAGAGTGTCAATGTGTGAATGGAAGGAGAGGCTGGAATCAAATGTAAGGCCCAGGTATTTATACGTATGGACCTGTTCTAGAGGGAGAAGCAGGATTCCAGATAAGGCGAGTACAGACCTATTTTACTCAACACATTTTAGGAAATACTCTTCAAAAAAATGTTTTAATGAGTACCAGTACTCACCCTACATTTGTAAATGCTGCACACTCCACAGAACAGTGCTTCATAACAGAACTGGTGACTCAAAAGAGGCAGTTTTTTCCAGATTTACAGCACCTGTACCCATTCCGATTTTGCTTTATACTCACTATAGTTTAAACTGGTGAGTAAATGACTCCTACCTGCTAACATTAGCTGGGGTATTGTTGGCACCTGAACAATTCTTATCCAGAAAAAAACTACACCGTTTTAAAAAATGTCCTCCTCACTGTGCTCCGTCCAGACATTTGTTCACAAATTTGGTTTCACTCATCTCACTTTCAAAATGACGAGTAAAATACTCATCCCAAAAAAATCTTATCTTGGGCCCTGGGAAGGAAAGAGTGGGAGATGACTGTTAGCTGTGCATTCTTGGCCTTATTCTGTCAGTGGGCAAAGAGCATGGTCTTTGTCTTTTTTATATTGACCACAGGTCTTTGGTCGATGAACCAGTTTTCAATCTGGTTAAATGCGTGTTGGAGGGAGGACAGTAATACTGTGGGATCTGGGTATGAGGCAAAAATAACCAGCTTGTCCGCATAGTGTAGTAGGCTGACGAAGCAGGAACTGGGAAAGGTGTTTAGGTAGATGCTGAATAATAGAGGGCCGAGCGGACTGGCAGGGTGGTTGAGAGGGTGCTTATTTTGACACATTGAGATCTAGCTGTGAGGTAACTGGTAAACCAGGAGACTGGTCCTTGGGACAGACTTATGTGGCGGAGTGTGCTTATGAGTAAGGGGTGGGAGAATGTATCAAAGGCCTTTGACAGGTTGATGAAGACCGCTCCAGCTAGGTGTTTTCTATCCAGGGCAGAGTGAATAAAATTAGAGAACTCAGTGAGAGCCGTAGTTGTACTGTGCCCAGATCTGAAGCCATGCTGCTCCCTGTAAAGTAGGTTAGGAGCAAGCAGGTACCCGGTGAGTTGGGTGGCTATAATTTTTTCGAGGGCTTTTGAGAGTGGTAGGAGAATGGCTATGGGACGGTAATTACTGGGGGAGATGCTGTCACTACTATTCAGTATTGGGGTGACTGTGGCAGTCTTCCAGGCTGCCAGGAACTGCCTCAGACTTAGGGAGCAGTTAATGAGGTCAGTCAGTGAGGAGAGGACTGTATCTAGTACTAGATGTAGGATTCTCATATCAAAAGAATCGCTGCAATAGCAAGAGCCACTGAGTGCTTTAATGAGATAAGGCCTTGCTTTATTCGTAGAGATCACCCCAGAGATGGAAGGGGGAATGTGGGTGTTAGGGGGTGGGGTTGCAGGAGTGGGGTTGAAGAAGTTATTTGAGAGTACTGCATTGAGGTCAGAGAATGATGAGTTAAGGCAGTTGGTGACGGCTGGCAGGTCGGTGGTAGGGACACTGTTGACAGGTGGTGGGGTGGGAAGGGGGGAGACGGGGAGGAGAGCTGGGATTTGCCATTGAGTTCCTTGATACTGTCCCAGAACAACCGAGCATTCTCCCAAGAGAAGGCAAGAGTCGTTTTGTAGTAGCCCGATTTTGGCCTGTTTTATGGCCCAAGTGCATCTGTTACTAGCCGCTTCATAAGCTTGCCTGTCTGCCTGCATGCCGGATGCAACTGCTTTATGCCAGAAATCATATCTGTGCTATGGCTGCTGGAGCAGTGCAGGCGTGACCCAGGGGCATTACGTTTCTTGGATTGCACTTTTGCTAGTGGGGCATAGATGTCACATGCTTTTTTAAAAGAACAGGTGAAATAATTAAGGGCTTCATCTACAGAAGGGGCCCGGGAGATAGGGGACCAATGCCACAGAGTTAAGTATTTTCTTAGTTTTGTGAGGCCTCCGGGTCGGAGACGACACCAAGCAATATAGTTTGGTTTGGGTTTCTGCTGGAGACACGGCCAGGAAAAGTGGATGGGTAAGTGATCACTTAGGGAGTCCAGAAGGACCACCAGGTCAGAGATTCTGTGGGGACGGTTGGTGAGGAGAAGGTCGATCAGGGTGCTAGAGCCGTTAGTGGGGTTCACCCAGGTAGGCTGGCTGACCAGCTGGGTCAGGTCCAGTGCAACGAAGGTATCCTTGACATGGGAAGCCGAACTGGCAAGCCAGTTCACATTAAAGTCTCCAACTATGATGTGTTCCGTTTTTTTGGGGAGTTGAGATGTAGTAAGCAAGGGATTGCATACCAGGAGCTTGGTTTCTTGGGGGGACATATGCGTCAGTAAGAGTTACAGGGGCTGTGGAGGGATCTGGAGTAAGTTTTAACAATAAGACTTGGGCACCATGGTCTAGTGGAGGTATTGGATGGGCATGTCATATCATGGAGTCACAGACGTACACAGCACACATCCCACCACGTTTGCCCACTAAGTCGGCTCTGTGAAGGGTGAAGTCAGAGAGGGCCACCAAGGAGTCAGGTGTTTTTTTGGACAGCCAGGTTTCTGTGAGGGCTAGCACATCTGGCTGTTGTTGCAGTATCCAGCAATGGAGACCTGCAGTCTTTTTGGGTAAGCTGCAAATGTTCATTGTAGGTATTCTAAGCCCCTAGTGCAAGAGGCTAGGGCTGGGCGAGATGGGGCCCGGGTTAGGATGAACATTTCCTGAAATTAGTAGGAGCATGGCAAAGACTCTGAAGAGAGCAAAAGATTGTTGACTTACTGCCAAGGATAGCTGACGCCTAGATATAGTACAGGTAGTACATGGGATGACCAGGGTGATAAGGGTTGGAAAGAACAGGAATATGATCCGGCATGGAGGTTGATGGTGGCACGTGACTGCAGGGAGATATCTGGGGGGAGAGATGGGGGATGCATGACAGGCAGTGGCAGAGTGGGTGGCAGTTGGTGATGGTTTGTGGATGATGAGAATGTGGCCGGGAGAGTACGAGGAATAACCCAGAGGGTTTTCTGGGGGCCACCTTATGAATTCTACAGTGTGGCCGTGTTCGATGAGCTGCAGCACCCAGTTGTCTGAGGTCATCTCTCTCCGCCTGTCTAGGTGAAGGGAGAAGAGACCCCCTACAACCGCCTCCTGATGTGTTATTGGGGGGCTCTGGCAAGACATCAGGAGCAGCTGCCATTCAGGTTGCTGCTGCACCTCTGGTGCTATGGGCGACGGTGGGGAAGGGAGTGGGGGAGCTGCCCCCGCCTTCTGCTTGCCGTGGACTTTGGGAGGGGGTCAAACCTGTCTACAAGAGAAGCAATGAAAAGGAGTCTGCTGTCCCGACTTCGACTGGGTATGGTACATGGAGTGGACAGATTTGTGGGTCCATCCCAAGGTCTGGATTTTGAAACTGATATCCTGAACATCTCCCCTGAAACGTTTTAAACCTCTGAAAGGGGAATCCATTATATTAGACTGGACATCCTGCGCAAAGCCTGAACCCCATAGCCAGGAGTTGCGTCTCATACAGATGCCTATGGCCACTTCCGAGGCTGGAGGCATCCAGCACATTATAGGCAGCCCTGAGGATGTGGATACCGATGTCCAAACCTGTTTTGAGGGCCTGGAGGGTCTGATGCTTAGAGGGATCATCCGGCATTGCTAGAATTGCCTCCCTAGCCTGTTCCCAGAGGAGATTCTGGTACTGCACCATATGGGCCACATAACTGATGGCCCAAATGGACAGAATGGCAGAGGTGAAGGCACGCTTGTCCATCTGATCCAGTTGGTGATACTCCCTGTCAGGGGAGAGGGAGCGGAGTTGTTCCAGCATCTTGGATCAGTCATCTGCCGCATAAATGATGACCGAATCGGCCTTGGGATAGTCATCAAAAGACTTTGCCAGCCGGTACATGGTGAAGTCTGTCAGAGTTTTTGAATACCACCAGGACCATGTGGAGGCAGTTCCAGGCAGCTGGGGTGACATCCTCATAGGAGTGGATGATTGGGGGGGACCACCAAAGGAGGGGCGTTCAGCTGACATAGGTAAATCGCCAACTGACACCTCTCAGGGGCCTGCTCCTCTGTCTCTCACCCCATAATGTGCTGAATGTGCCTCATGATATGGCCATTTAAGTCACTGTTTTTCACTTTTTCCTGACATTTGGAAGGGTGCTGCTGCTGTTCCGATTTTTAAGTCGGGAGAAATCGACATGTACCCCTAGTCAAAATTCGTACTAGGAAAAAGTCAAGTCTGAGGTTCAAGGC
Organism: Neoceratodus forsteri; assembly: GCA_016271365.2. Taxonomy (NCBI): domain Eukaryota; kingdom Metazoa; phylum Chordata; order Ceratodontiformes; family Ceratodontidae; genus Neoceratodus; species Neoceratodus forsteri. The sequence continues at coordinate 646,960,883 of CM057450.1, read as the reverse complement.
CAGCCTAAAAGCTGCACTACTTCATAGGGATGCCCTTTGGAAAAAAGCACATAAAACTACAGTAAACTTCCAGTTGATCGGGCGACTTTTAGCGTGGCAAGGAACCAATGTACTAAATTCACTAGGGTCGCAAAAGCTAAATACATTCGTTCCGAATTGGACTCATCATGAAACTGTTCCGCAAAAGTTTGGAGGACACTAAAAGGATATTGAAGGTCACAGCCCAGCTAACTCTCTTCTGGCAAAAATCTCCTCCGATGGCTCCTCTATTACCGATAGATTGTTTTAGATCTTAACAACCACTTCGCTACTGCGAGGTTAGCTTTTGATTCCCCTTCTGCCAATAATCTGCATGCTCAGCTCTGTGCTCAAAACCCAACTTGTCTAGCTTCAGCCACCCCAGTCCAAGAAGCTTCCTTTCAAACAACATGAAGTCTTGCTGTATTCTGACTATATGCAGTTAGCCCCAGCACTTGAACTGCTCCAGAGAAGAGAGGGTTAACTCTATGCCAAGACACAGAATGTTTAGCTCGAGCTCGGTTTTCAAACCTCTGTCCCAGGTACTCCTCACAACCATCAGATTATTTACTCTGCCTAACTGTGAAGTAGCTCCGGAGATGATCTCCTTCACTTCGGTTCGGTTCAAGTAAAAATCGGTCGTTTTTTCAATCGTTTTCTTATTTTTTCAGTATTCAGATCTCTGTCTACAGTACAGTAGGTGCGTTTAGTAGGTAGTTAAGAGTACTGTTGGTAGAAATTGTTTTTTTTGTTCGGTTTCTTCCTGGTCAGTCCGGTTGAGAACCAAAACAAATTCTGTAGTGTTTTTTCTTGGTATTTTTTTCTACTACTTGTACTGTGGTTTCCGGTACCTACTGGATCCTAAAAAAAAGAGAAATTTTCGTTGTTTTTTTAACCAACTTGTGACACGGTTGGAACTGACAGTTTTGTAGTTGCCAGTTAACCACTGGTAAGGGTAACTTATTAATTTATAGGCATGTCTGAGAAACCCAAAAGAAAACCAGTCTCATTGGGTTTCAGCACTGCACCGAGTGTAGGGAGGCCTTTGCGAAGGCTGATCCCCACCCCGTCTGGGTTTATTGTCTGGGGTTTGACCACCTCAAGGAAAACTTTTCCAAAGCCACTTTAGATTAACATTTAAGTAGGTTGAAGGAAAGGGAGGCCAAGAAATCCGCTGACCTGGATGGCCAGCCCGGTTAGGTTCCGACCGAACCTGAGGGAGTGCCCACTGCCCTGGGTGATAACTCCTAGAGCAAAAGGAGAGCCGATTCTGCGGAAATGGTTCAGTCTAAGAAAAAGCACAAGTCAGCCGGTTCGGAGCCTGGTCCCCATGTTCCGACCGCAGAAGAAATAGCTAAAGCGATTACTATTGTAGAATCGCTTTGACCGGTTCCGACCAAACCAACACCGACTCAAAGATGATCGGATCGGTCAGAAGCTTCTGCTTCTGAATATAATCCTGAAGCATTTTATGAGGGTGATTGGGAAGGAGAAGATTATGAAGAAGAGGATTATGAAGGCCTAGATGAGCCAGTAGAGCCTGACATCTCCCCAGACAGGCCTTCTAATGTGTCTCCTCCCAGACTTTGAGTCCCCCTCCATTTCCTCGTTCTCCAAGAAAGTGGCTGATACTCTTCAGCTTCCAGTGGAAGAGGCTGAACAGGATCAGGAGGAACCTGACTATGTTGAGATGATGAATGTCCCAGAGTCCAAAAGAGTGTCTATCCCTCTGCATAAATCCCCGGGGAAACAGACACAGGAAATTCTTCAGTTTCCAACATCCATATCTCCTGTGGATAAAAAGATGGACAGGAGGTATACATAGATACATAGACAGTGTCGGCAGATAAGGGCCTATGGCCCACCCAGTCTGCCCATTTGAGCTTGTAAGTTCAGTTTGTTTTCCTAGAAGTCTGTTTCCCCTTACCCCTGACCTCTAGAATTCTTTTATGTCTATCCCATGCATTCTTAAATCCCGTGATTGTTTCAGCCCCCACCACTTCCTCTGGCAGGGTGTTCCACTTGCCCACCACCCGTTCTGTGAAGAAATTCTTTCTCATGTTTCCTCTGAATCGTCTCTCCTCCAACTTCATCCCATGCCCTCTAGTCCTGGAACATCTTTTTCGCTTAAAATAGTGTTTTCCTGCACCCTGTTTCTCCCTGTAAGATACTTGTATGTCTCTTCATATCCCTCTCTCCCTCCTCTCCTCCAGGGAGTACATGTTCAGTTCCTTCAACCTGTTCATAGGACTTGTGATGCAATCCATGCACCATCTTTGTTGCCCTCCTCTGAACCTTCTCTACCCTGTCTATGTCCTTACATAGGTATGGTCTCCAGAACTGTACACTGTACTCCAGGTGGGGGCCTCACTAGTGTCTTGTATAGCGGAATTATGACCTCCTTTTTCCTGCTGGTGATGCCCCTGCCTATACATCCCAGCATCCTATTTGCTTTACCTGATGCCTTGTCACACTGTTTCCCTACCTTGAGGTCATCAGAGATGACAACCCCAAGATCCCTTTCCTGCTTGGTGCATGCTATATCCTCACCCCCCAACTGATATATTGTGCCAGGGTTTTTGTGCCCCATATGCATTATCTTGCACTTCTTTGCATTGAATTTCAACTGCCAAACCCTTGACCATTCTTCAAGTTCTTGCAGGTCCCTTCTCATTCTGTCTACACCCTCTGGTGTGTCTACTCTGTTACAGAGCTTTGTGTCATCAGCTAACAGTGAAATTCTGCCTTCTAGATCCTCAAATGTCACTGATGAAGATGTTGAATAGGACCGGTCCCAGCACTGATCCCTGTGGTACCCCACTGGTCACTCTTCCTCTGTGGAGTGACAGCCATTTACCACCACCCTCTGTGTCCTGCCACCCAGCCAGTTACCTACCCACCACACTACTGTCCTGCCCACACCCATATTCCCCAGTTTGTGTAATAGTCTTCCATGTGGCACAGTGTCAAAGGCCTTGCTGAAATCCAGATAGGCCATGTCCACTGTCCTCCCCTGATCCAACTCCCTAGTCACCCAGTCAAAAAATTCAATGAGGTTGGTCTGACATGACCTCCCCCTGGTGAAACCATGCTGCCTTGGGTCCTGTAGTTCATTGACAACCAGATGTTCCACCAATCTCTCCTTCAGTAGTGATTCCATGATCTTTCCCACTACCGAGGTGAGGCTGACTGGTCTGTAGTTCCCTGCTTCCTCTTTGTTCCCACTTTTGTATAAGGGGACTACATCTGCTATCCTCCAGTCTTTGGGTACCTCCCCTATTTCCAGTGATTGGCTAAACAGGATAGCCAGAGGTTCAGCCACCACCTCTCTTAGTTCTTTAAGGACCCTGGGGTGCACCCCATCTGGCCCCATTGCTTTGTCAACTCTTATTACTTCCAGTTCCTTCAGGACCCTTTCTCGTGTAAAGGGACTTGTGTCCATTTCTGCACCATTCTCACCCCTTGTACTCCCTTCAGACCCATTACCCCCCTCTTCCTCAGTAAAGACTGAGCAGAAATACCTGTTCAATATGTCAGCTTTACTGTTGTCATCCTCCACGGACTCCCATCCTCCCCTTCAGTCTCACTATCCCTCCTTTGTCTTTCTTTTTTCACTTATGTACCTGTAAAGGTTTTGTCCCTTTAACCACTGATTTTGCAATGTGTTCTTCTGTCTGAGCTTGGCTTCCCTTACTGACTTCCCTGCCTCCCTTTGTTTCTCCTGGTACTTCTCCCTATCCCTTCTGCCTGTGTCTTTTGTATTGCCTGAATGCAATCTTTTGCTTTCATTCTTTGTACCTCTTTGGAAAACCATAATGGTCTCCTCTTCCTTTTCCTCTTGCTAACCTGCTTAATGCATAATTCTGTTGTTCTTATAATCCCCATTTAAATACTGCCCACTGTTCCTCAACCCGATTCCTGTCCCATTCCCCTTAATGCTTCTTTCAAGTATCTCCCATTTTCCCAAAGTCTACCCCCAAAATCCAGGATCGTGTTTTTGTGTGGTTTGGTTCTGCTCTTTCTGTGATTTCAAACCACAATGACTGGTGGTCACTGTTACCCAGGTGCTCCCCCACTGTTACCCCCATCACACTGTCCCTGTCAGGTCCTGGGATGGAATTCCTTACAACTCACTGCAGCCATGTTGGGGTAGTGCAAGCTGCAGCCTGTGACAAGGCTAACATTCCCCTGGCATCTCACCCCCCCCCAGATAAGGATTCCAGGAAAGTGGATGCCATGGCAAAGAAACAGTACCTGGCATCCTCTTTGGGGCTCAGACAAGCTACATACATGGCATATACATCCAGATACCAGAAATCTATGTGGGATATGGTTCTGGAGCTGGCTAAGAATGCCCCTCTCCAGCTGGCCAAGGAGCTGGAGCAGGTGGCTGTGGATGGTATTGAGGCATCAAAGGTCCAGTTTCATGCTGCTGTTGATTCGAATTATGTACATTCCAGGGTTATGGCTACATCCATCTCCCTGAGGAGATTTGCTTGGCTCAGGTGTACCAGTCTATCACAGGATACCCAGACCAAGGCCATGGATTTTCCTGTCATGGGTAATTCTCTGTTTGGGGAGCAAACAGAGGCTTACATGAAAAAGATGGATGAATGAATACAGGACCACCTACAGGAGTCCTGCAGCCAAGGAAAAGTAGGTCACTCCTCAGAAGCAGCAATCTAGGGCTGGCAGGGGAAGCTCTTTTCATACGCCTTTTTACCAAGCCCAGGCCTCCTCCTCTTTCCAGCAGAGGGGGTTCTTTAGGGGAAGAGGCAGAAGGGGGATGACCAGGACTCCATTCTCCTCTCAGTCTAAGCCCCCTGCCAAACAGACACCCTGAGGTGTCAGTCAGGGTCGCCTTCTCAGTTCCAGTAGGGGCAGGCTGGCTCGCTATTTCCATGCCTGGAAGTCTATTACTTCAGACAAATGGGTCCTGGAAGTAGTGAGCCAGGAACTTGCTCTCAGTTTCAAAAGGTTCCCAAAAAATGAGAGCAAAGTCTTTCGGTCCTCCCTCTCTCTTGGTGACAAAGGCCTTAGAGGCAGAAGTCTCCTCTCTACTACTTCTGCAAGCAGTAGAGAAGGTACCTTTTTGCCACAGGGGAAAAGGACTGTATTCCAGATACTGCCTTACCCAAAAAAGACAGGGGAGTGGTGACCCATCCTAGATCTAAGATACCTAAACAAACATGTACTAAAGCCAAAGTTCAAAATGGTGACTCTGGGAATACTTCTTCCCTCTCTGAGACCAGGAGACTGGCTAGCCTCCCTGGATCTCAAGGATGCCTATTTCCACATACCTATCAGACATTCCCACAGAAAGTGCCTCAGGTTCAAGTTACCCTCAGGTCACTACCAGTTCAGTGCAATGCCTTTCAGGCTAACATCTACTCCGAGGGTGTTCATCAAGTGTCTGGCAGTACTGGTGGCCTTTCTCAGGAGACAAGGCATCTTACTGTTCCCTTACCTGGACAACTGGCTCATAGTGGGTCAGTCCTCAGACCAAGTCAAGTCAGCTCTAGGGGTCACTCAAAAGCTTTTGGGCTCCTTCGGATTCTTCCTAAATCTAGACAAGTCTGTTCTGGAACCAGCCCAGCTTCTCACATTCATTGGGGTGGAACTGGACACTGTCCAGGCAAAGACCTTTCCTTCCTCTTTCAAGGGGACAGTCCCTCATTACCCTGGCTTCCTCTTTTCGTCCACTAGTGTCTCGACCAGCCAGACACTTCTTACAGTTGCTAGGCCGCATGGCAGCTTCCACTGCAGTAATGCAAAGGGCAAGATTTCAAATGAGAGATGTTCAGTTCCATCTAAAATGTTTTTGGTCTCAGAAAAAAGACCCTCTTTCCAAGTTAGTTCCAGTGTCTCAAAATCTGGTTCAGGCTCTCCAGTGGTGGCTGGAGGAGGACAATCTAACGCAAGGTGTCCCTTTCCTCAGTCAGGTTCCTACAGTGATTCTCACCACAGATGCTTCCTTACTGAGTTGGGGAGCCCATCTTGACCAGCTCACTGCTCAGGGAACATCGTTTTATCAGGAGTCTCTCTTGCACATAAATCTTTTGAACTCAGGGCTGTCTTTCTAGCACATCAGACATTCTCGAACACAATTAAGGGGAAAGTGGTGTCGATCAATAAAGACAACACCATCAACAAGCGGGGGGGCACTCTGCCCTCGGCCTTGTGCACAAAAGCCATGAAAATATGGTCACTAGCTTATTCCCTTCAGGTTTCCCTGATAGCTGTGCATCTCCCAGGGAAGGACAATGTACTGGCAGATGCTCTCAGCAGGATTTCTCAAGGTCACCATGAATGGGCCCTGAATCCCCTAGTTCTTCAAGAGGTGGGGCATTCCAGAGATAAACCTCTTTGCAGCCCTGGACAATCACCAGCTTCCTCTATTCTGCTGCAGAACCCGTCTTTTGGGGTCTGTTCCCCAAGATGCTCTCCTATTGGATTGGACACGCAGGTTTCTGTATGCTTTTCCTCTGATATTCAGAGTTCATACTAAGGTAAGTGCAAGAGCGAGAAGGCAGAGGCCCATAATGCTCTTATGCTAATCCATTATATAATAAGAAAGATCATATCCACTGCCTATCAAACCATCTAAACTACTTTTAAAAATGCTTTTAGTTTCACTAATAACAACTTTAAGCGGTAATCTAGTCTATGGACCAACAACTCAGAGTGAAAAAATATTTTCGACCAGATCTCAAGAATGGTTTTGTGACTAGTTGCAAAGGATGCCCCCTAATATTATGGTTGTAATTTTTGAATTCTAAACCTAGTTCACATAAAAGACAGGGGTCATGAACGATGTCATATAATAGCAAAAGATCGCCTCGAAGATGACGTGTGGATAAGGGCATAAGTTTTAGGTTGTCTAACCTTCCCTCATATGAGACACTGTATAGCCCAGAAATGTTTTTAGTAAATTTCCTCTGAACTGTTTCTAATAAAAGGCCTTCAGATTTTTATATGGACACCAGAGCTGGGAAGCGTATTCTAAATGTGGTCTGGCATATGCTCGATACAATGGTAACAATACCTCACGCTCCCTCAATCTGATGTTACGCAAGACAGACCATACTGCTCTGCTGGTTTTGTTGATAATGCCGTGTACATGTTTGTTGTAAGATAAATCATCTGAAATTATAATGCCTAAATCTCTTTCATCTGATGTTATCTCAAGTGGTAAACCATCCAATAAGTAAGGAATATGCAAATTTCTTGTACCTAAATGCATTACTTTACATTTCGAGATATTCAAAGTCATGCCCCAGTTCTTAACCCATGTAGTAATATGATCAAGATCTTTTTGGATGATGTTAGCCTGGGTGACAGAGGCACAAGGGCCACCTACGTTAACATCATCTGCATAAGATCAGCAATAAATGCCTGAAAAAGGCAGGGGCCCAAGACCGAGCCCTGTGGCACCCCACTTGTCACTGTACCTTTAGCTGATTTTTTTCCCATTGATCAATACTTGCTGAGAGCGATTTTGAAGCCAGTTATTTATCCAATTCACGATGAAACTATTTATATTTAACTTATGAAGTTTAATAATTAAAGCCCAATGTGGCATGATGTCAAAAGCCTTGCTGAAGTCAATAAAAATGACATCACAAGGCAAGTTTTTATCAAGGGAAGAACTAATATGTTCGTAGAGGCATATTAAGTTGGTTAGACAGCTTCTGCCTTTTTTGAAACCATGTTGCTCTACATCATGAGAATCAAGGACTGGAGATATCACATCTTTAGTTAGACTTTCTAATAATTTACAGATTGAGGAAGTTAAACTTGTCGGCCGATAATTTTCCCAATTGTTTTTTAGGCCTATTTTATGAATTGGGATAACATCTGCCTCTCTCCAATCTTGTGGGACAAAATTTATGGTCAAAAAATAGTCAAACATCAATTTTAAGGGGGTAGTAATAACATCTGCTAACAAAAATAGTAAGTGACCAGCTATACTGTTTGGGCCAGGGCTGTATTTTCCTTTGAGTGTTAATATATTTTTCTTAATGATGTCTGTAGAGAATCTGACAGGTGGAACATTAGCAGTTTCAAACAAGGCAGCATCATAAGTTGGTTTGACAGTACCAGTAAAAATTTTGCAAAAGTTGTTATTAAACAATTCAGCCATTTTTCCAGGATCATGAATCAAAATGTCATTGTCAAGTAATGGACCAACTTGACATGTGGGTTTCCTCAAAGAATTAATATAAGAGTAAAAGTGCTTGCTGTTTGTTAGCAGTTGACGCTAAATTATGTTCCCACTTGGATTTAGCCCTTTTGATCCTGGTCAAGATAAGATCTCAGCCATGCAGTGTGATCCTAGTGGCTCCAGACTGGGCCAGGCAGCCATGGTACCCTTACTATTGTCAATGTCAGTGACACTTCCACTGTGTCTTCCCAGACAGTACAATCTCCTCGCCTCCTCGCAGGGGAGGATACTGTATCCCAACCCCTTCAGACTCTCAGACTCAAGCCCAGACAGTACAATCTCCTCACCTCCTCACAGGGGAGGATACTGTATCCCAACCCCTTCAGACTCTCAGACTCAAAGCTTGGCTCTTGAGGAGCCAGAATATGCAAGCCTGCATCTTTCCCAGTCAGTCATGGACATTCTTAAGGTTAATAGAAAACCTTCCACTAGAAAAAATTTACAATTCCAAATGGAAGAGATGTGGTTTCTGGTGTTCTCAGAGGCATATTCAGCCAGATTCAGTTGACATTGTCACTGCTTTGGACTATTTGGTGCATCTTAACAGTGTAGGTCTCAGGCCTACCACTCTCAAAGTGCATTTGGCAGCCATCTCTGCCTTCCCTTCAGCTGGGAAGGGCTCTTCCTTAGCCTCCCATCCAGTTTTCAATAATTTTTTCAAAGGTCTGGTTCATATCAATCCTCCCTTTAGGGACCCTAACTCCTGTTTAGGATCTGAATATCTGTATTGCACAGCCTGTGCAGACCCCTTTTGAACCATTATCTTCAGGTGAGCTACATTTTTTTTAAATTTCTTTTTAATTAAATGTTTTTTGTTACACTTATGTCAAGAGTACATTTCATACATTTCGTTATATTGTCACAAGTCTTAAGTTCTGTGTGTATTATTGACAGTTTTTTGTAATTCACTCTGAGGTTTAAATGTCTGATATAAAGACTTATGCATCCTTTTGGTCAGAGACCATACGGAAGGTAAAGCTCCAACTCTTTCCTATTTTAGTTCACACCTTGTTTACCCCTTAAGTTTTGTTTACTTACTCCTTCATTTCTAATATAACCTAATGAGTAATTTCCTCTTCTCGGTTAACTCCTCCTCCTTTAATTAAATTTTCTTCCCTTCAGATCTTTGGTAGTTGTTTGATCATCCCCCCGTTACCTTCTCCACCAAACTTAAGGACAGGAGTGTGGATCCACCTCAGTATGAAAGAGAACCCACTTCTGTGATCTCATCATGTATGTTGGAGCGTTACCCTGAATTTTAGCATTAAGATTTTCTATTTCATATAATTAAGACATGGTGGATCTCCATTCTACTACTGTTGGAATTATACTGGTCATCTATCTGTGAGTAATGGACTTTTTGGCCGCCAAAAGACAGAGGCAAAATAGTATTTTTCCCATGGAGGGGAATGGTCTGGAAAGAACCCTACCAGAACTTGTTCAGCTGTCAATTTTATCCCTTGTTCTATTAATTTGGTTAATTCTATTTGTAAGGATAGCCAAAAGGGCATCAAACAAGGACACTCCCAGAATTTGTGTCCCAGTGTCGCCCTTGGACCTCCACTCTCACCAGCATACTCCATACTCTTCTAGAAGGAATTTGATCAGGACTGCCAGGGCTCTAAAAAAGCAGGAACGACACTACCATGCAAATTCTCCCCAAAATGGAGAAGTGGTGCTCTTTACTGCACTCGCAGCTGATCCCCTCCATTCCTTCATGGTTATTTCTAGGTGGGGATCTTTGTTCCATTCCTATAATATGGATTCAGTTGATTCCTTTTGTTCATTTCTCAATTCCCTATATGTTGTGCCTATTAAATGTTTACCCAAGTTCCCCCTTATGGCTTCTATAAATAATTTGAGTAATTCTGGAGTTGGATCTTGAATTTTGGGATGAATTATTAAATTTCTGAGTATATGGTTCCTGACCTGGAAATAATGGAATAAATCTGTTCTGCTAAGGCCATATTGGAACTGTAATTTTTCAAAGGGGAGTATCCCCTGAGGGGACAAAAACTGGAAAAGATGTGAAAGGCCTAATCTTCGCCATTCCCAGAATGTGGAGTCCATATATTATGGGTGTAAATGAATCATCTTCTGATAATAATTTAACATAATCGTATATAATACGTAGTGGTCCCGTTTGCCTCAAGCTTCTCCAACATTTATAAATTTGAGCTGAAATACCTGTTAGGGTAGCAGATAACAGAGATCTTTCAGCAGAAGACAGAAGTTTTTTTGATATCAAATAAATCATTAAGGTGAAATTCAATATCCTTCCAAGGGGTCGAAGAGGATTCAGTCATCCAGATTAGGACTATCCTAAGGAAAGACACCCTAGAGTATAATTTAAAGACTGGAAAGTTAAATCCCCCCTGAGCCAGGGACAATTTAAGAACCGATAGTCGTATCCTAGGACGTCCTTTACCCCAAATGAACATGGAAATTAACTTGTCCCATGATTTAAAATAATAAGTTTCTGGTAAATAGGGTATATTCTGAATTAGATCAAGTAATCTAGGTAGTATATTCATTCGCATGACTTCTTTCCGTTGGTGGAAGGGGGTAAGAAAGGTGGACCATCTTTCAGGTCATTTTGGATTATAGTCGTGAGGGGTTCATAATTTAAAATCTCCAATACTTCTAGGTTAAGAGGAACGTTAATTCCTAAGTATCTTATTTTGGTAATGTGCCATTTAAATGGGTATTCTTTTTTCAATCTTTGGGTGAGGATAAAATTAAAGGCCAGGATCTCTGTTTTTGTAGTATTTAACTTAAATCCTGCCAGTTTCTCATATTGTTTCAATATTTGCCAAGCTGCCGGAATTGACTGAGATGGAGACAACAGGAACAAGAGAATATCATCTGCAAACACATTTATTTCATGTTCTTGTTGTGCTATAGGAATTCCCTCTACAGAGCCTACTTTCCTCAGTCTTGCCGCTAGTGGTTCCAAATATAATGCAAATAGGTACGGTAATAGGGGACACCCCTGCCTTGTGCCCCTACTTAATTTGAACGGTGAGGATAGGTTTCCATTAACCCTCACATAGGCCCTTGGGGAACTATATAGCTTGTTAAGAGTAGTGATAAATAGAGCCGGAAAGTGAAAGGCCTCGAGTGTGCTCCACGGAAATGGCAAATAAACTCGATCAAAAGCCTTTTCGGCATCTACACGAATGAAAACAGATGGAATTTTCCTGGTCTTAATATATTCCTGTAATAGCAGAGTCCTGTGGATATTATCCGTAGTATTCCTGTTTTTAATAAACCCTGATTGGTCAGATGATATAATCTTTGGCATTACTGATTCTAATCTAGACGCCCAAATAGCTGTATAAATCTTATAATCAACATTTAAAATGGAAATAGGTCTGTAAGATGCCGGGGTCTGAATTATCTTTATTTGTTTTAGGTACTGGGAGCAATGGTGGCATAATCCCACGATGGCAGAGGAGCTCCCTCTTGGGCTATCTCAGCAAATAAAGTATGTAATTTGGGGGGTGAGTTCTTTTTTAAGTATCTTATACCACTCGGGTACAAAGCCATCAGGTCCTGGACATCTTCCCGCGTTCAGATTCACGATAGCTTCCCGAATCTCCAATTGTGTTACGGGAGCCTCTAAACTACAAATTTGAGTAGGGGTGAGGGTAGGCAAGATCACTTGGTCCAGAAAATGTGATATTTCTGACTGTCCGGGAGTTATTTCCGGTGAATATAGACTAATGTAGTAGTCTGAGAAAGTCTGCAAGATATAAACATCTGCATGGTGTGTTATACCAGTATATGGATTTCGTAGTTTCAATATTGTGGAAGTATTTTTCCTAGCTCTATGTTTCTGGGCCAATCTCCGAGCCCCCCAGCTCCTCCCTCATGGACCCTTTGTCTTAAATATATTAATGACTGTTGTATTTTATCTGTAATTTTTTGTAGTTTTGCCTTTGTTTCTTAAATTATTTGGTATAATTCTGAGTCTCCTTCTCTATATAACATCTGATAGTTCAGCAGCTGTTCAGATAATTCAAGTTGTTTCGCCTCCCATTTTTTTTTTTTTTTTTTTTTGAGGTATACGCTATTATCTCCCCCTTATCGTTGTCTTCATGGCATCCCATTGTAGCACCTCCATGATGTCCTGTGATTCATTTTCTATATAAAATTGGTGTATTCTTTTTTTAACCATCTCCTGGAATTCTTTATCTTTTAATATTAATGGGTTTAACCTCCATAGGGTCCTCTTCCTTTCCCGGCCCAAATCTATTTTCAAGATTAAGGGATGGTGGTCAGAGAGTAATTTTAAACCTATTGTCCTATCCTGGACTGATGTGAAATGCTAACATGTCATCATAAAGTAATCCAGTCGGGAGTATGATTTAAACCGTGGAGAACAGTATGTATAACCAGAAGCAGAGGGAACTAAGTGTATCCACACATCTATGATACCCAGGTGTTCGTAGTTTTTTTTTTTAAATTTTTAACTGCAGCATTTTTCCTACAGGTTTGGTGATTAGAGCTATCTAAATGTGGTGATAAGGTCATATTGATATCCCCTCCAATGATTAATTGACCCTGAAGGTTATCTAATAATGTGGATATAAAACCCTTCAGTATTGGGAATCCTTTCTGAGGAGGAAAATAAACACTAGCCAAGGTAATTCTATGGCCATACAAAATTCCTTGTACAATTACACAACGACCCTGGGCATCTATATGGGTTTTTTATACTTCCAAGAGCGTTGTTTCTGGGATTAGAATTATTGCCCCCCCCCCACAATTTCCTGCCCCTTGGGTGGGAAGAGGCTATGACCTTGTATCTATCACCACAAGCCAGTTTCTTGTGCTCTAGTTCCAAGAGATGGGTTTCCTGTAGGTAGATGAGGTCTGCCTTCTATTTGTTCAAGTATTGTTTAAGTCGGGATCTTTTTATAGGGTCATGGAGCCCATTTATATTTAATGAAATAATCTTGATTGGATCAACTGACATCTTTATTTCTTTGGAACTTAACTGTCTGTTTTTTTCCCTTCCTCTAGGTGGTACAAGATTTGTATTTTCCAGACCATTCCCTTGCAAGGGTCAGCAGTCCAAAAACCAAAGTGTAAATTCAACTGTCCTGTATATATATATGCAGTATAGTACTAAACATCTTTTATTCTAGATAAATTCTTGACTCGTGTATTTTTTACCCCTTCTCCCACCCCTCTCCCCATGTGGTATCCAGCCTTCCAATCATCCCTTATTAAGCATGTTTTTCCTAAAGTATACCAAATTACCACATCACATATCCATTGAATTAACCAACTTATGAATAGGTTGTTCAGCAATATAGTAACATATGATCGGTAAATAGGAGCCAGAATGCACCCCCCCCCAGTTCTATTATCTCCCTTACTAAAGTAACATAACTGAACTATTAGTACATAATAGTTGTACTTAAACCTGTTAACTTTAAAAAGAACTTTGTACAAAATGACTCCCATCTGGGAGGTGCTCAATAGGAACTCCCCCTGAAATTTGCTGTCCTTGTCTTCATTCGAAGCAGAAGACGAGTTGGAAGCGTTATAACCCATCTGGGCAAAGGCAGTACCCAGAATGAGTACTATAGCCCCAAGTAGAATGGAGTTAAGTCCATTCCGTGGAGGTACCAGTGTGTCTGGCAGCATTTGCATGCCTTATCCGAGAAGCTTCCCATCTAATGAATTGTATGGCTGTATTTTACTCTTTTGCCTTAAGAAAGCGGGAAGACTACCTCTAGTGGGCAATGTCTGAATTACAGTCCATTTTAGGTTTCATTATCTAATCTTTTAAACTATATCTCGGTCTTCCCCCAACATTTCATTTGAAGTAGATCAATATTGTAATTTAACAAATTCCCCAACTATCAGTTTCCAAAATCCAAAATTAAATCCCCTTCAAATAACCCTGCGTGGTATATTTATAAAAGTTGGATGGCCCTTCATTTAGTCTTATTCTTTTCTCCGACCCCATCTGCTGCCATACAGTTCCAAAGAGCTGCAGCTGACCCAGTGAAAACCACCCCAAAACTGCGGACATTCCAGTCCCCCATGGAACTGAATCTGTCTCACCGTGGACCCCCCCGGCCAAAGTTTCATTGCTTTTCCTTTTGCTCATTAACCTTAAAAAGGGGGAAGTGACCTCTTATGGATGGCCATAAAATTACAACTTGATTACCCCTTTCATTGAAGTTATACGCCCTTCTTCATTTTGCTTTCTTGCTCCTAAAATCCTAAGCATCACATCAGCAGGGAGTAGTCTGTAGAGCCCCTGCCTTACATTATACTAAATACACCAACAATTAAGTATTATATATAACGGAACATTGCTCAGTCAGCATGAGTCTCAAATTATAATTGAAGCTGCTACATTCCAAATTGTCCTGGCCTTGCTGTTCAGTTGCCCACTGCTACATAAGAGGGAATAAAAACACTGCAGTTCGTATGTGCAGCAATTTTATTTAGTTTGTTCTGATTATTCAGGATTTTCCCCTCCTTTTGGGGCATGATTACCCCGACCTTATCAAGTTGGGCAGAGTTTTGCCAGAATCAATCATGATCAGCTTAAGACAGCTGGCTCTGGGAGAGAGGAAAGGCCTGCCGAGGAGGCGGGGGTTCAGGAGGGAGACCCCAGGAAGAGGCAATTGCCTCCTTAGCTTGGGAAGATCTCCGCCATCTAGGAGCTATATGCTACCCATTATTGCAAACTCAAAGTCAATTAGCCAAATAAAGAAGTTAAGAATGTAGTTAAAAGTATTGTTGCCTGGGCCTCTTAAAGATGCCCTCATCCGGATGCCCTCAGCCCCACTCACTCACCCCAATTACAGTCTCCTGGGGAACATCCTTAAGCCACAACCAAAAGAAAGGAATAATTACTCAGTTTCTGATATTATTCAGGTAGGCAATGTTGGATTCCTAAACTGCTGGAATCGCTGTAAAATGTCTAATTTGGAGTTGTGCTGCTTGAGTTCCTTTCTGTTCCCCTTGATTAATTTGGCCTATGCTTGATTTGACTGTGTCTGCAGTTTTTTCATTAATCACTTCCCTCTTCAAAAGATCAGTTATAGCTTCTATGGCAGAGTTGTAGGTGTGTTGGCCAGATGTAAGAAATACAGTTAGTTTTGCAGGGTATGGGGGTGCGAAAACAAATCTTCTGGGCTTGTACAGTAGGACAGAGGGGACTGTAATATCTCCTTTGTTTCTGGGTCGCCGGAGCGTAACTGTTGTCAAATAGCAACCTTTGTTGGCCCCACATTACTCTACCCTTCTGCCAGGCCTTCCTTAATAAGGTTTCTTTTGTTTGGTAACTAAGAAATCTAATCACAAAGGAACGAGGCCTTTCCTCCGGACGTGAAGGCTTCAGGCCAAGTGCCCTGTGGGCCTTTTCGACATCCAGGTGAAAGTCTGGGTCTAGTTCGAGCAGCAACCTCAGAAGGTAACCCACAAAGGCCCTAGGATCATTTCCCTCCTCATTTTCTGGTAGGCTAAATATTCTTTTGTTTCGTCTTCTGCCGTGATTTTTGGCATCTTCCTGGCGGATGGAAATTGCCAGCTGTTCTGCAGCGATGGTTCTCATTGTTTCCTCTAACTCATCTAGTCTGGTAGCATTTAAGGTGATCTGGTGGTCCGCCTCGGTCATTCGATTTTGGAGAGTACTCAACTCCGTTTTTAGGTCCTGCAGCGATTCTCGAACCTCGCCGCTAAAGTCCGAGATCGCTTGTAAAATTGCATCCAAATTGGTTTCTGATTTTTTTTTTTTTTAATACAGCTCTTAGTTCTAGCAGAAGAAGTAGATTTCTTTTGGTCTGTGGCTGAAGATGGTCTGTTATGTTCGCCATCATCAGACATGCAGTCACCTCCCTCAAACATATCAACAATTGGTTGAAATCGATTCCGGTTCTGTTTTGCCAGATTTTGTCTTAATTTGGCGATGTCTTAAAATATTTTACCCGCTGAATGCTAAGAATTAGGTTTTTTTGCAGCAGATCACCCTTTTTGCATAGCTAGATGGGAGCTACTCAGTTAGTGTGCTCAGCCAGACATACCAGAACTGGAAGTCCCTGCTTCATATTCTCCTGAGCTAAAATTCTTGACTTGGAAAACTGTGTTCCTGGTAGCCATGATCTCTGACAGGAGAATCAATGAAATACAGGCTTTGTCAGTGGCACCTGATTTCATTTCATAGGGATAAGGTGGTCCTTCGAACGAATAGAAAGTTCCTTGAAAGAGATGTACAAGAACAAGGGGGCACAATTTGAAGATAGAGGGGGGGACGGCTGAGAGGTAATGTGAGGAAGTATTTCTTCATAGAGGGTTGTAGATGCATGGAACAGTCTTCCTGAGGAGGTTGTAGAGTCAAAAACAGTGGGAGAATTCAAAAATGCATGGGACAGACATAAGGCAATTATAGTGGGGGAGATAGGAGGAAGTAGGCTGTTGGTTAACTAGGAGCTGCAGCTTATCTGTTAGGTAGAGAAATGGACAGACTAGGTGGGCCAAGCGGTCCTTATCTGCCATCAAATTCTATGTTTCTGTGTTTATATTTCCTCCCCAAGGTGGCATCAGACTTTCATTTGAACCAATCTATGTCATTGCCTGTATTTTTCACTTACCATTCTTCCTCTGGGGAGAGAAGACTACAAAGTCTTGATGTAAAGAGGGCACTTAGTTATTATATAGAACACACTAAGGCCCATAAAGATGACTGTTCACAGCAATTTCTCACTTACAGAGAACTGGGAAAAGTAAACCTGCCACTAAGAGAACTATTGCCAGGTGGATTGTCTCCTGTATCCAGTTCTGCTATTCGAAGTTGGGGAAAGAGTCACACTCAGACCTGAGGGCTCACTCCACCAGAGGTACAGCTGCTTCGGTCACAGCAGTCAAAGACATACCCCTAGTGGAAATCTGTAAAGCGGCCACCTGGAAAACTGTTCACATATTCACCAAGCATTATTCTCTTGACATCCAGTCAAGAAGTGATGCTAGGTTTGGCACAGCAGTACTACAGAGCCTGTTCCCAAAACAGGTTATGTAATTCCCTCCTCCAAGAGGGTACTGCTTGGAAGTCTGCATATAAGTCAGAATACAGCAAGACTTCATGTTCTTTGAAGAAAAAATTACTCACCATAGTAATGTTGTTTCTTTTAATTGAGTCTTGCTGTATTCTGACCTCCATCCCGGCCTCCCCTCCTGGAACCTAGTTGTTTTGGGATGTGAGTTGGCAGGCACAGTACTGCACCCCAGATGTGTGCCTGGATTACCTCTTCTTAGAATGAGGATTTTGTTGTTATTACTTTGAATATATATTATTAAGTTTTACAACCTACTTGGATTCTTTTTGGGGTTCTTGACATGAATCTTTTGGACCCTAAAAATCTGTTATTGCCTTATGGCACAAAAATTTTAAAAACAATTTCGGTTTAGTAGTTAGTTAGCATAGTGCTCGTAAGACTCTGATGGTTACACTGAGGAGTACCTGGGACAGAGGTTTGAAAACCGAGCTCGAGTTCAACGTTCTATGCCTTGGCACAAAGTTAACCCTTTCTTCTCCAGAGCAGTTCAAGTGCTGGGGCTAACTGCGTATAGTCAGAATACAGCAAGACTCCATTAAAAGAAACAACATTACTGTGGTGAGTAATTTTTTCTTTCCTTCTGCCCTGTCTCCCTGAAGCAAGTAGAAGATTTTCTGGAACTTACATAGACTTTGACAGCAGATAAGGACCACTTGGCCCACCCAGACTGCCCATTTCCCTACCTACTGGATAAGCTGCAGATTCTAGTTAACCAACAGCCTACTTCCTGCCACGCCCCACTACAATTGCCTCATATCCGTCCCATGCATGTTTGAATTCCCCCACTGTTTTAGACCCAACAACCTCCCCAGGAAGGCGGTTCCATGCATCCACCACTCTCTCTGTGAAAAATAATTTCCTCACATTACCCCTGAGCCATCCCCGCTCTATCTTTAAATTGTGCCCCCTTGTTCTTACACATCTCTTTTTCTGAAGGAAGCTACCCTCTTGGACTTTGTTGATTCCCTTCAGGTACTTGAACGTTTCTATCATGTCCTCCCATCCCTCCTTTCATCAAGGGTATACATATTAGTCTCTCTTCATATGGTTTCTGATGCAGACTCTGCACCATTCTAGTTGCCCTCCTCTGGACTGCTTCTATCCTGTCTATGTCCTTGCGTAGATGAGGTCTCCAAAACTGCACACAGTACTCCAGATGGGGTCTCACCAACTGTCTGCACAGAGGGATAACCACTTCCCTTTTTCTACTTGTGATGCCCCTTCCTATGCATCCCAGTATCCCCATGCCTCTCCTTAATGACTGCTCACATTGCTTACCCACCTTTAGATCATCTGATATGACTACCCCCAGGTCCCTTTCCATTTTTGTTGTTGTTAGTACCTCCCCTGCTATTGTGTACTCTTCTCCTGGGTTTTTGTTTCCCAGGTGCATTGCTTTGCATTGAATCTAAGTTGCTATATGTCTGACCATTCCTCCAACCTTGCCAAGCCCCTTCTCATCCTTTCTACCCCACCTTGTGTAATGACTCTGTTACAGAGCTTTGTGTCATCTGTAAAGAGGCATACCTTTCCCTCCACACCCTCTGCAATGTCACCTATAAAGATGTTAAACAGGACTGGACCCAGTACTGAGCCCTGATGTACTCCACTAGTAACCCCCCTTTCTTCAAAATGTGTTCCACTCACTATTACCTTCTGTGTCCTGTTGTGCAGCTAGTTTACTACCCAGGCTACCACCCTGGGACCCACTCCCAGGCTGGCTAACTTGATTATTAATCTTTCATGCGGGACTGTGTCAAATGCCTTGCTAAAGTCTAGGTAGGCCATATTCACAGCCCCTCCCTGGTCTATTACTTTGGTCACCCAGTCAAAGAAATCTATTACAGTAGATTCTTCTGACATGACTTTCCTGCTGTAAATCCACGCTGCTTTGGGTCCTGTGCCCCGCTGGCCTCTAGGTACTCAACAGTTCTTTCTTTCAGAAGTGATTCCATCATTTTCCCTATCACTGAGGTCAAACTTACAGGTCTGTAGTTTCCTGCTTCTGCCTTGCTCCCACTTTTGTGAAGGGGGAATCACATCTGCCCTCCTCCAGTCCTCAGGTACCACCCCATCCTCCCATGATTTGTTAAAAAGTGTAGTCAGTGGTGTCACTAGGTCCTCCCTTAGTTCTTTTAGGATTCTGGGATGAATCCCGTCAGCCACGATTGCTTTGTCCACCTTGAGTTTTAGGAGTTCTTTTTCTTCTGTAAATGGACTGGTGTCAAGCCCCCTACCCAGAGCGCTTCTATTGTCTGGTTTAGGTAACTCCTCCTTATCTTCTTTTGTGAATACTGAGCAAAAGTATTCATTCAGTTTCTCTGCCTTTTCACTGTCTCCCTCTGCTCACCTCCCCTCTCCCCTTATTAATCTTCACTATTCCTCCCTTAACCTTTCTATGCTCCCTAATGTACCTATAAAAGGTTTTATCCCCCTTCTTAACTGAATTGGCTATTTTTTCCTCGGTTTGGGCTTTTGCTATTCTGACTGCCTTTTCTGCTTTAATTCATACAGTTCCCTGTCATGCTCCTTCTGTGATTCCTTATACTTTCTGAATGCAGCCTTTTTTTCCTTAACCTTCCCTGCCACCTCTTTTGAGAACCATAGTGGTTTTTTACTCCGCTTTGTTTTCTTTATCTGTTTCACACAAAGGCCTGTTGCCTCTATGATGGTAGTTTTGATTTTTCTCCATTGTTCTTCCGCCCCTCCTTTTTGGCCATTTGCTAGTGCATTCCTCAGGTATTCACCCATTTTGCCAAAGTCAGCCCTTCTAAAGTCCAGTATGCTTGTTTTTGTATGGCTCATCTCCATGGTTGTGCTTATTGTGAAGCACACTGTGCACTGGTCACTTATTCCCAGATGTCTACTGATTTCTAAATCTGTGATCCTCTCTCCATTTGAGAGTACCAGGTCTAGTATTGCTCCCTCCCGAGTGGGTTCCAACACTAGCTGTCTAAGGCCTGCCCTCTGCAGGGCATCAAGAATGACCCTGCTATTGGATGTGGCTGCAGTACATGTCATCCAGTTAACATCTGGCATATTCAGGTCCCCCTTCAACAATATTTCCCCTTTTTCAGCCATTTTGAGAATGTTCTCTATTATTTTCTTGTCCATTTCCTCCCCTTGAGACGGGGGTCTGTATACAACCCCTGTGCGGATTGTGATGCCATTCCCTGTCTCCAGGGTGACCCAGAGTGCCTCTTGTCCTCCCCCTTTACATTTTAGTTCTGTAGCTTTGATTCCTTTCCTTATGTATAGAGCTACTCCACCTCCTCTTTTCCCCTCCCTGTCCCTTCTGTAGACTGTATACCCCGGTATGTTGACATCCCAGTCATGGTTCTCCATGTACCATGTTTCTGTGACTGCCACAATATCCAATTGTTCATCTTCCATCAAGGCTACTAGCTCAGGAAGCTTGTTTCCCAGACTACGGGCATTGGTACTCATTGCCCTCCATTTAATGTTGGCTTTATCCTTTTTTCCCCTGTGCCTGCGCTTTTTGCTCGTCTGTTTTTCCATTTACCCCTGTCCTGCCCTCTGTTGAGCACTGTACCTCAGTGTTTACCTTACTACCTGGCATGTTTTGTGGGGGCTTGAAATTTCCTGCCTCTTATTAGCACCTCCCCCCCATGGCTAGTTTAAAAGTTTGCCAAGGAAGCATTTAAACTTGTCACTTAGGATCTTGGTTCCCTTCATGGACAGATGCAGACCATTATGCTAGTACAGACCTTCATCTCTCCAAGTGTACCCCCAGTCCCCAGTGAAGCCAAAGCCCTGTGCTCTGCACCAGTTTTGCAACCATTCATTAAACTGCATGGTTTGACACCAGAAAAAGTGTGGGCGTTGATCAAATTGATCCCTACTTATTAAAACTTGGTTACTATGTTCTGTCTGTGCCCATCACCCACCTTTTCAACATATCTCTTGCCCAGGGTGCTCTCCCATTGATCTGGAAAACTGCCCATGCTATTCCGCTGTTTAAGTCCAGTAACCCGATTGATCTAAATAAAGTACAGTTACATAGGAACTTACTGTAACAGTAGATATTCGAGAGAAGTTCTTGCAGCAGGCTATAACCATTAGGACTACTACTGCTGCAGGCCTTAGGACCCACCGGAAAAAACTTAGCTAGCAGTACCCAGTGGGGACCCCAGCTCCACCTCAGTTCCCCCGCCAAAGACCCGCAATGGATCCTAGCAAGTGAACCAGGCGAAGCCCACCCTAGACATGCTGAAAAATTCTGGGGTGTGGCGGGTGGGAAAGCAGTGGCTGCTGCAAGGGCTCCTCTCGAAGATCTACTGTTACATTAAATGCTTAAGTAATTGTACTACCTTACTTCAAGGGGGAGCTCTTGCAGCAGGCTATAACCATCAGGACAGAATCCCAAGCAGTCCCGCGCCAAGGAGGTGACTAGCCCCGGGAGGTAGGATGGTAGACACTGAAGAGATGAAGACGAAGAAGAAGAATTAGCATTTATATAGCGCTTTTCATACACAGTATCCCAAAGCGCTTTACAAGCAATGCTAGACTGGTAGTGAAGTGACTGAATGTGTGGTGGCGGCCATATTGCACATCACCCACACACAGCCTGGATAATTGCATGAACCGGTTTATGGGAAGGGGAATGTTAGCCAGAACATCGGGAATGTTCCCTGCTCTTTACGAAGAGTACCCTGGGTTCTTCTACTTCCACCTGGACACCCACCAGGATGGGCAGAAGGGACCTCGGTTTAACGTCTCATCCGGAGGACAGCACACCCCAGCAGTACAGCACCCCCCAATACTGCACTCGGATGCCAGCGATTTTTAGGTGCAAGTCCATCCCGGTGTGGGATGAGAACCCACGACCTTCTGGTCCAGAGGCAGATGTGCTACCAACTGAGCCACGCTGACACCTATGATAATATGACCCGAGATGATAAAACCTAAGGCTGGAGTCAGCACGCTAGGACAAGAGTCCCTGAAGGACTGCCAGACCGAAACCGGCTCAGTACCTGGAAGCAGTGTCCAGACTATAATGCGTAACGAAGGTGTGCACTGAATTCCAAGTAGCAGCTGCACAGATGTCTCGAAGCGAGACGTTTTTCATTGATGCAAAGGAGGTAGAGACTCCTCTAGTGGAATGACCTCTGACCGTGCCCGGTAGAGGTTTGTTGTATTTGTTGTAGCAGTACACGATACAGTGTACAAGCCACCAGGAAAGTGTCTGCTTAGACACCGGTTTGCCCAGGTGTTGAGGCGCAAGGCCACAAACAATTGCTCCGATTTGTGGTGTGCCGCTGTTCACTTAAGGTAATACCTCAGCGCCCTGTGGACATCCATTGTGCGTAGGAGAGACCCTCCCCTATCAGTAGGGGTAGGATAATAGACTAGAAGTTCAACTGACTGGTTGAAGGTCAATTCCGAGATCACTTTCGGTAAGAACTTAGGACTTGTTCTAAGGGAAACTCTTTCCCAGAGAAAAATAATATAAGGCTCCTTACACATCAGAGCAAGTAGCTCGGAAACTCTTCGAGCCGAAGTAACACCAACTAAAAAGGAAACCTTTCAGGAAAGAAAATGCAGCCTGCACTCTGTTGCAGGCTTAAAGGTGGGAGGTGGGGGGAGAGAATTAGCTTCTCCAACACAAAAAGTAGATCCCAGGGAGAGAGAGAATCCCTGATGGGAGGTCGTAAATGTAAAATGCCCCGTAAAAAGATGCGCCCATATCCAGCTGAGCTAGTGTCCTGTCCCTGAACAGGACGTAATAAGCAGAGATCGCCCACACATGCACCTTTATGGAAGAATAGCTCAAGCCTTGCTGGTATAAGGAGAGGAGATATTGTAATGCTGAGTTCACCGGGCAGGAAAGGGGGACCAGATGGTGAGATGAAGCCCATAAGCAAAAACGTTTCCACTTCATAGCAAAAGTGGATCACGTAGAAGGCTTCCTCACTGAAATGAGGATGTCTGCCACCTCTTGGGAAACCCCATACCTGGATTTGACTATGTTTGCAGCAGCCAAGCATGAAGGTGTAGGGACCTGAGATCCGGATGGACCAGCCTGCCCTGATCCTGGGACAGCAACTGCAAGCATACTGGCAGTGTGATTGGAGGTTCTGAGGACAACCACTGAAGTAGTGGGAAACAAATCTGCTGAGGCCACAGTGAGGCGATTAGAATCATCCGAGCCCCCTTGGCCTGTACCTTCAACAATACTCTCTGAATGAGAGGGGTGGGAGGGAAGGCATAAAGAAACTTCCCTGCCAACAAAGGGACAACGCAACTGGCCAAAAAATACCAGACGCATGCTCTCGAAACAGAAAACTGGCAGTTTGGCACTGTGAGGAGAAGCAAAGAGGTCCAGCTTTGGATGACCCAAGTGCCGAAAAGCTGGTCTGCTACTGACTGGAGTAGTTCCCACTGGTACGCCTTGGACTGAGACCTGCTTAAGCTGTCTGCTAAGTTGCTGTGGGTGCCTGGAACATGGACAGTGGACAGAGAAATGTGATGCTCCAGCGCCCAATACCAGACTACCATCACCTCCCTGCACAGGGGGGTAGGAGTGAGTCCCCCCCCCTGCTTGTTGATGTAAAAGACAACCGCTATGTTGTCCATGTGAACAAGAAGAAAGCCTGGTACGAGGTCCTCCTGAAAGGCCCTTAGCGCACTGAGGACCATTCGCATTTCCAGAACACTGATGTGGAGGCTGCGCTCCTCCGGGGTCCAGAGGCCTTGAGTCCGGCAGTCCCCGAGGTGCGCCCCCCCAACCCAAATCGGAAGCATCTGTTGTCATAGTCCGGCTTGGGGGCTCCTGATGAAATGGGACCCCTTTCTCCAAATTCAGAGGGTCCAACCACCAAGACAGGGTCCTCCTGACTGGCTCCGAGATCCTGACCATATGGTCCAGACAGTTGGAGCTTTGATCCCACTGCACCCCGAGCATCCACTGTGGGACCCTCATGCGGAGGTGGGCCAAGGGAATTACAGGGATGCCCGCTGCCATATGCCCCAGAAGTCTGAGGAAGGTCCTGGCTGGGACCTGTGGGGTTACGGGGACTGAACAGGCCACCTCTCTCAGGCAATCTCCTCTCTCTTGAGGAAGAAAAGCCATGCCCTGACTTAAATCCAGGACTGCACCTATAAAGGTGAGTCTTTGGCTGGGCTCTGAGATAGACTTTGGTAGGTTAGGGTGATCTCCACCTCTCAGAATAAGGTACAAGTGTCTCTGACAGCTTGAAGCAGATGCTCTCTCAACCGGACCGCTAGAAGCCAATCGTCGAGGTAAGGAAAGATGTAATGCCCCCTGCGCCTTAGAGCCACAGCTACCACTGCTAGGCATTTAGTGAAGACTCGAGGAGCAGAGGAGAGGCCAAACGGAAGAACTTGGAATTGATAATGCACCCCCCGGAAGTTGAACCTCAGGAACTTCCTGTGAGGGGGGAAAAGACCCAGCTGTGCATGTATGCATCATGCATGTCCAGGGAACAGAGCCAGTCTCCCTGGTGCAGCAGAGGAATAAAACCTGGAAGGGTCACCATCCTGAACCTTCTGTATTCTACATACAGTCGTGGCCAAATATATTGGCGCCCTTGCAGTTTTTTCTAATAATGCACCATTCCTTCCAGAAAATTGTTGAAATGAAAAAATATTTTGGTATCCACATATGTATTTCTTTGGTTTGCAGTGGAGTAAAACATAAAAAGCAGAAAAATTTACTAAGTCTTAGCTTATTCAACACAGAAATCCATAAATGGCCTGGACAAAATTATTGGCACCTTTTAGAAGTAGTTAGAAATAATTAAATTTCAAGCAGGTGATTCTCCTTCACTTTGGAACTGAACTCACCTGTTGTGAGTTGCAGGTGCCTGCAATATAAAAATTACTCATTCAACCAGTCTGAATAGAGAAAAGGACTCGTTCTCCTGTTTTGTGTCACTGTGTGTACCGCAATGAGCATGGAGAAAAGAAAGACAGCCAGAGAATTGTCTGAGGAGGTCAGACAGAAGATTGTAGCCAAGCGTGGACAATCTCAAGGCTACAAATCAATCTCCAGAGTCATTGATGTTCCTGTTTCCACTGTACGTAATGTTATCAGGATGTTTAAGGCCCATGGCACTGTAGCCAACCTCCCTGGACGTGGCCGCAAGAGAAAACTTGATCAAAGATTGCAACGCAGGATTGTCCGAATGGTGGAGAAAGCACCTCGATCAACTGCCAAACAGATTCAAGATGCCCTTCAGACACAAGGTATGACAGTTTCAACTCGCACCATCCATCGCCAACTCAATGAAAGGGGGTTATATGGTAGGAGGCCCAGGAGAACCCCACTGCTGAGAGAGAGAGACATAAGAAAGCCTGACTGGGGTTTGCCAAAACACACCTGAACAAGCCAAAATCCTTCTAGGAGAATGTCCTGTGGACAGATGAGACCAAATTAGAGCTTTCTGGTAAAGCAAATCATCTCTATGTTTACAGAAAACAAAATGAAGCCTTCAAAGAAAAGAACACCTTCCCTACAGTCAAACATGGAGGAGGTTCAGTGATGTTTTGGGGTTGCTGTGCAGCCTCTGGCATTGGGTGCCTTGAACGTGTGCATGGCATCATGAAATCTGGAGATTACCAGGCCATTTTTGAGCTCAATGTTGAACCCAGTGTCAGAAAGCTGGGTTTCTGTCGAAGGTCATGGGTCTTCCAGCAGGAAAATGACCCCAAACACACTTTAAAAAGCACCCAGGAATGGTTCAAGGTAAGACGCTGGATTGTTCTAAAGTGGCCAGCAATGAGTCCAGATCTAAATCAAACTGAAAACCTGTGGAGAGATCCGAAAACAGCAGTTGGGAGAAGGCACCCTTAAAATCTGGTAGAACTGGAGCAGTCTGCACAAGAAGAGTGGGCCAAACTGCCAGTAGAGAGGTGCAGGAAGCTCATCCATGGCTATAGGAAGCGGTTGATTGCAGTTATTTTGACCAAAGGCTGTGCGACCAAATATTAAGTCTAGGGTGTCAATAATTTTGTCTATGCCATTTCTTTTCATTTTCTGATTTAAAAGGATATATTAAATTCTGAATCAAAAACAAAGGTTCTATAATATTAACAGAGAAATTAAGAATTGCGGAGACCAAATACTGTACTGTTAATTTCAACTTATGTTTAGAGGAAATTACGAGTTATTTGCTACTAAATGCCAAGAAAACCAAAGCTATGTTCTTTGCCACCAAGAACTGTTCTTCCACTATCCCATCATTCACCCTCCCACAACTCTCTACCATCCTTGGTGAAAATCTGGAATATGTAGACAAATTCAAATATCTAGGAGTATGGATAGACAATAAACTAGACTATACTACCCACGCTGAAGAGCTCCTGAAAAGCTAAGACAAAGACTTGGTCTATTCTATAGGATCAAACACTACCTGACCAAAGATTCCAAACAAAGATTAATCCTAGCATCATTCCTGTCCCTCATTGATTATGCTGACTTCCTCTATGGTCATTGCTCCCTCTCCTATCTAAACAAATTAGACACCCTGTATCATAGAGCTATTAGATTCATTACTGACCTTCCCTCTAGCACCCATCATTGTTCTCTCTACAATGTAGTCAGTTGGACATCCCTGCAACATAGAAGAAAAAAAAATGCTGCTATCTGGATCTACAAAGCTCTGACAAACAAACTCCCTTCCTACATCTCAGACTGCTTCAACCGGATCACATCCAGGCCTTACACCTTGAGGATCAACAAACTGATCCTGCTGAAGATTCCTATCACCTGCACCCGGTATGGAAGAGCTGCAATCAGCTATTCTCTGGCACTTATCTGGAATTCTATTCAAAATCATTGAAACTGGATACACTGATTCCTCTGACATCCTTCAAAAGCTGTACACCAGCCTATTCCCAGATTGTGCAACTGCTTCCACAAGGCCTAGTCCCCCACACCCCACTCCTCCCACACCCCTCTCCTCCACCCCCTCTTTTAAAGCTCCTCCTATTCTTCTATCATTCCTCTAGCCCTTTCCCCATCAAACCTCGACATATATGCCCACCCATGTACCATTATCCAAGCCTTATCCCTACTAAACTGTTTGTTTCTCTCCTTTATTAGGTTTTAGGTTTACTGTCCTTTGCCTTGTATATATGTAAATATTTGTACATCTATCTCACTCATAAATGATTGTATTTGTGCTTATTCAGTATCATGTTTTTGTATACAACTTGTAACCTTTTTTGTTATGACCACTCAGGTCCATCTTGTAAATGAGCTATGCTCAATGATGTTCGCCTGAATAAATAAAGATTTTGATTGATTGATTTGAAAAAGTGCAAGGGCGCCAATATTTTTGGCCACGACTGTAACAGTTTATACAGCTGAGGTCCACGATGGGCCAAAGATCTTGAGTCTTCTTTGGAACCAGGAAGAAATGGGAGTAATACCCTTTTCCCCGCTGCAGCAGGGGGACTGGTTCTATTGCCCTTTTCCACAAGAGGGCCTGGATTTCTCCTTCTATGAGAGGAATGTAAGAAGGAGAATATCTTGAGGACCTTGGTGGAGTTTCTGGAGGGATCTCGGTGAACTCCAACACATGCCCTCTCCTTATGATATCTAGGACCCATTGGTCCAATGTGATTGAGCTCCAGCCCTCCAAGTGGAGGGAGAAGCGACCCCTACTGCCACCCCTAAAGCCTCCAGAGGAGGAGGGGGGTCAGTAGCAAGTCACTGGGCAGAGCCAGGGGTGGAGAGAGAGAGAGAGAGGTGTGGGAGGACTTGGGGCCTCGGAAAGTTGCACCTCCAGGCTGCTGGTTGCTGGCCTTCCTTCGGAAGCTACCTCTCTGACCCTGGTTGTTACCACGGGCTTGCTGGCCTGAGGATTTATGAAAGGGCCATTTTCGGAAACATCTCTGGTCCCCTTATATATTTGACGAACGGACCAAATGGACTTGCCTGACTCTTGGAGACAAGAGATCAGACCCTCGGTCTCCTGCACAAACATAACGGAACCAACCATATCCGCAGTATCGTACAATGTACACAAGACATGTGTGCCAACGTCTGAGCCCGATTTTAAGACATCCAG
Organism: Neoceratodus forsteri; assembly: GCA_016271365.2. Taxonomy (NCBI): domain Eukaryota; kingdom Metazoa; phylum Chordata; order Ceratodontiformes; family Ceratodontidae; genus Neoceratodus; species Neoceratodus forsteri. The sequence continues at coordinate 646,932,501 of CM057450.1, read as the reverse complement.
AAGCTCCATCTTCTGTGTGGAGACTGTCAAGGCATTAGCAAGCTCCTGGCCCTTTCCCCAAAGTGCATTCTGGTACTGGACCATATGTGTAAGGAAATTAAGTGAACGAATGGAGCAGGTGGATGCAGAATATACTTTCTTACCCACCTAGTCCAAGAAATGGGACTCCTGGTTGGTAGGCTGGGAGCTTAGACGTTTCGGCTGTTTAGAATTGTCACGAGCAGCTGTAATTACTGTAGAGTTCACCTGAGGGTTCTCTGCCAGAAAAGGCTCATCCCTTGGGGCCCTGTATAGGCTGTCTGACTTCTTGGGAACTGCTGGGACAGAGGCTGGACGCTTCCAAGTTGTCCTGGTAAGGTCTTGGTAAGTGTCGACCAGAGGAGGCATCACCAAGGGTTTGGGCTCCTTCTGCCTCAGGTAATGAGCCAGTCTCCGGCGTTCCGGATTCAGGTCCTCTGTCTCCCATTTGTTAGAGGTCTGGATATGCCTCATGACATCCATGAAAGTGGGATCATCCGGAGGCAAACAGGGTAGATCTTTGTCATCAGGAGAACCCCCAACTCCTGAAAAAGAAGAGGAAGAGGAGGAACACCTGCTCCTAGACCGTTAAGTATCTGAGCTATGTCTCAAAGGACTACCCTCCCTAGAACGTCGGTGACTCACAGATAGACACCGGTCTCGTCGGCTCCTGGACAGACACCTGTCCCTGGACCAGCACCAGCTAGGGGAGCGAGCCCGCCTAAAGGAAGACCTGTGGCAGCTGCGGGACCTGCTCCTGGGCTAAGATTGACAATGGCTGTCCAATCTGGAGCGTCGCCGTCTACGGTCCATGGACCGTGACTGGGAACATACAGCCAAGGGGGACCAAGACTTCAGGACTGTATGGTGCTCCTTGGGGGTCTTAGTCGGCAACCTGATGGGGTACCCTCAGGCTCTTGATTGTCTGGTTGGTGTGGAACCAGTGCCGGTTCCGGCTGTGGTGGAGCGATGTCTTTGTGGACCTGGCTCCACCTTAAGGAAAAAAGTTCCTTCAGCAACTCCTTGCTAAGGAGAAATGCCACCGTCCCCTTTGGGGGGGGACTGGAGAAGCCGGGAGATCCGGTAGCGCATTTGGAGAGGAGCCCGAAGAAGAGTCCTCCGGAGTAGAGGATCTCAGGGCCGGCATCGGTACCCTGACCGGCCAGGCTCACCGGTAGTCCCATCGGCCTTAGGCATGTTTACCAGTGCCGGTGTCTTGGCCGATGCCGGGTCCGACTTGGCCGGTTTTGATGGATGGGACCTGGAGGGGGCCTTGGGCTTGGGGTCCCGGTCCTTGTCAGACAGCTTACCGGGGTCTGGTAAGACCATAGTCGGGGCCTTCTTCGGCAAGGCCAAGGCACTGGCCGAAGTGGAGGCCTTGCTTGCCTGCTCTGGAACAGAGGAAATGCACAACGGCATAACCTTCGCATTGGAAGGCTTGCTGGTAGGAGCTCCTGACATGACCGACATCAGTGACTTGGCGGGAGCTTCTGGCCTCGACTTCTCGTGCCTGCAGTGCTCTGAGCAGTTGGACCCACCCAAACTGGAGGAGGAGGTCTTTTTACAGGGAGAGTGGGATTTAGAACAATGAAGGGACCAGCTGCGGTCCTTGTCCCAGGACTTCTGGGACGTGTCCCAGAACTTGCCCTTTTCCCCAGGAAAAGATTGCAGGATATCCATTTTTTGCTCTAGGAGGTGGGCTTTCAAGGCCTTCAGGCATCTGATCCGAGTCCTGCTAGTGAAGCCCTTGCAGATCTTGCATGATTTGAGGTCATGGTCCGGTCCCAGGCAGAAGACACACTGATCGTAGCCATCCTTAAATGGAATGTGGCAGCCACAGGCACGCTGTGTCTTCTTGGGACCAGATGAGGAGACAGATGACATGCGACGGTAGTGAGGTCAGGTAGAAGAAAGACGAATTTGCTGGACCTGCTTGAAAAGCATGCTAAGAACTTCCCAATGAAAGTGGGTCTGCGACGGGAAAGAGCTGAGGTGGAGCCGTGGTACACCCTCTTTTATAGTGTGACCGATGTTAGTGCAGAGCCGACATCAGGGGCAGTCTCACTGGTACTACATGTTTTTCCTGTGGGTCCTAAGGCCTCATGTCAGTAGTCCTAATGGTTATAGCCTGCTGCAAGCTGCCTCAAGTAAGATTTATAGACCCATATCTCTTCTTTCCATACTCTCTAAATTGCTTGAAAAACAGTCAACTCACAACTTAGAAAACACTTGGAATCATTTATTTTTTTTTATTTCGTATTTGTTAACCAGGTAGGTGCACTAGACAAGAGATTTTGCCTATTTTCGGCATGACCCGGTAGGGTTACACATCAGAAGCAGCAGATACATAGTGTCCACAACAGAATACAAAACATCTAGTTGGAAGTAAAATACAGTAACACATGACAATTTAGAATACATGGCACATTCAGGAACAAGTAGAATAAACATAGCTTGAGGATAAACAGTAATCACAGTTACATAACCCTTTACAGAATTTTGAAAACAGTATAATTGACTAAAAAAATACATATACAGCAAACACTGGGGGTACATAAGTGCTGAGAGGAAGTACCGCTCTCAGGGTGGAAGATCAGTGGTAGTAGTGCAAGCGAGTGGAGACAAGCAAGAGGTAGAGCAGGAGCAGAGACCTGAGCTCATAAGGTGAGTTCTTAAACTTTTTTGAAAGGCCCGGTGAGTAGCCGATTGTTTAACAGAGAGGAAATGTGTTCCACATTCTGGGAGCAGATACTGCAAAATTTTGAGTAGATCTCAGCATATAGAGCAAGTCAGGTTGTTTTAGCAGAGTTACAAGGGATCTTGGAGTACTAGTCTGGGTTAATTCATCGACCAGACAACCAGCTCTGTACAGACGATAGGATGGGGTGAGCCAATTGAAAGAAGACTAGAGCTGACAGCGATGTGTTAGTTTAGGAGCCGCAAGGGCGGAGCGGCAGATACTATTATAACAAGTGCTGCATTTCTGGATTACTTGCTTGCTAGCGTTAAGGTAGACAATAGAGCCATAGTTGAGGCAAGGTCGAAGAATTCCCTGAGCAACGGCCAGCCTGGCTGTCGAATTTAGGGAGGATCTTACCTTGTAAGCCAGGCCAACTTTACTGTTCGCTGCCTTACAAGTGGCTGCAACATGAAGATTAAAGTCCAGTGAGGGGTCAAGAGTCATCCCAAGGTATCTGAAGGATGTGACTGTATATACAGGTTACTCACCTGTAACAGGAGTTCTAGGAATGGTATATGTTGTTCATCCACACTTATTGGCAGATTCCTTGCCGCCTTAAATCTTGCCGGAAGGTCTTCAAGCTGGCTCCTCCCACCCACCTGGGTGGTAAAACTCTCGGCTCCGCCCCATGACGCCAGATCTGGCCCGCTGGAAGCCAGGTTGTGCGTCGAAGCCAGGGAGGTCGTGGGTTATGTGGATGAACAACATATACCATTCCTAGAACTCCTGTTACAGGCGAGTAACCTGTATTTCTAGGGACATGGATATGTTGTTCATCCACAGTTATTGGCAGACTCCTAGCAGTTCTCCGGGAGAAGGGAGGCAAGGCGCACACCCCCTACTTAGGGAAAAGAGACTGGAGAACCGAGGCCCCAAAACCAGCATCCCGGCGTGACTCAAGGTCGATGTGGTAATGGGCGATGAAGGTGTGTGCTGACTTCCAGGTAGCAGCCCTGCAGATTTCCTGGATAGGGAAGTCCCTGGAAGCAGCCACCGATGCAGCAGTATGGCGGGTAGAATGAGCTCTTATCCCTCTGGGAGGCTCCATGCCCGCCAACTTATAGCAGACATCTATGCAGAAGGTGACCCACCTGCCTATCGTCAGCTTGGCTGCAGATCTGCCAGGTGCGGCTTCAGCGTAGGTGACAAACAGCTGGTGAACCTCTCCCGAATTTCGGCGTGCGCTCCTTATATGTAAAGGCAGCCCTTCTAGGGTCAAAGTATGGAGCCTAGCTCGGCCTCCGAGTGTGATTTAGGGTAGAACACCGGCAGAGTCAACACCTGGTTAAGGTGAAACTCCGACACCACCTTCAGAAGGAATTTCTGTGGGGGGCAGGACAACTATCCTGTGGAAGACCAGGTAGGAGACTTGATGGAAAGCGCCTGAGCGCTCCCATCCTTCTGGCTGACGAATAGCCACCAAGAAGGCGGTCTTCACGACAGGTGAGAGAGACTCACCTGTGCATTGGTTCGAATGGCTTGCCCATGAGCTTGCCAATACCAGCAGTAGATCCCACGGAGGTGGAGGTTCTCTGATCTGAGGGGAAATGTGATCAAGGCCTTTGAAAAGCGCCAGACCACCTTCTCCTGCGCTACTAACTGCTTCCGGCCCGCGCCTGTAAGCAGAGATGGCTGCCAGGTGCACCCTTAGGGTCGTCGACCTGAGCCCTTGCTGAGAAAGGGACCATAAATAGTCCAAGATGCTTGCCAAGGAACAGGAGGAAGGGTCCAGGCCCTTTCCCTGACACCAAATGGAAAACCTTTTCCACTTGAAGGCATAGCATTTCCTTGTCGACTCCTTACGGGATACCTCAACTACATCGAGGACCTCGTCGGAAAGACCCAAGGCCTGGAACTCTAGCCACTTAGGAACCAGGCCGTCAGGTGCAGGGATTGAAGGTCCGGATGGAATACCTTCCCCTGATTGACTGAAAGCAGGTCCGGGCGAGCTGGAAGCTGCCTTAAGGGAGCCTGGAGCTGAGGCTGAGGAGATCTGGATACCAGCATTGGCGGGCCAGTCTGGGGCTACCAGAATCACCTGCGCCTTTGTCCTCCTCGCTTTGAGAAGCACCTTGTGGATCAAGGGAAATTGGGAAAAGGCGAAGAAGAGGCCCGGGGTCCATGGCCTCGAGAAGGCATCCCCCTGCAGCGAGCCCTGCTGAGGGGGGGCGGGCATGGAACAGCCTCAGCTTCGCATTCTCCCTGGAGGCAAACAGATCCACCTGAGGTATGCCCCACTGGGAGGACAGATCTTGTACTACCTCCGGCAGGACAGACCACTCGTGGGATACAGCCCCTATCCGGCTTAGGGCATCGGCCAGGGTGTTGGAGGCTCCTGCCACATGAATGGCTAGGAGATCCGCTTTCAGGCTGCACATGAGTGACCAAATGCGGAAAGCTTCCTTGCACAAGGGCATGGAGCACGTCCCGCCCTGGCGGTTTAGCTAGTACATGGTCGTGGTATTGTCCGTCTGGACCTGAACCACTTGACCCCGTAGAAATGGAACGAAGGCAGTGAGAGCTAGGCGGACCACTTGGAGCTCCAGCAGGTTGATATGGCATCGGGACTCCTGAGGGGCCCAGAGGCCGTGCGCTCTGTGCTCCCCCAGATGGGCACCCCAACCCATCAGAGAGGCGTCGGTCGATAGACCATCGGCTGAGCGGACAAACGGGATGCCCTCCTGCAGATCAGCTGGAAAGATACACCACTGGAGAGCGTTCCACATCCCCTGGGTCACCGTCACTAGCTGGTCCAAAGGATCGCAGCATTAAGACCACTGGCTGGCCAGCCCCCATTGAAGGGGGCGCATGTTCCAGCGGGTCCAACGGACCACGCTGGTGCAGGCCACCATGAGACCCAGGAGGCGCAGGAAGTCCCGGGCAGGGCGCAATTGCCCAACCAGAAATGATCGGGCAAAGGATGAAAGAACCTCGGCCCTGTCCGTGGGGAGCTGTGCTTTGGCTCGAAGAGAGTCGAGCTCTGCCCCGATGAAGAGAATCACCTGCTTTGGTTCGAGTTCCGACTTGGCCTCGTTGATGAGAAGGCCGACTTGAGAGCAACCTGGAGGGGCAGATCTCTGGACCACTCCATCTCCTGTCTGGAGGGGGCTGCTATCAGCCAATCATCCAAGTAAGGGTACACCCGGTCCCCTCGGCGCCACAGGAATGCTGTCACCACTGCCGTGCATTTGGTGAAGACCCTGGGTGCAGGAGACAGGCGGAAGGGCATGGCTCGGAACTCGAAAAGGGATCCTTCCGCTCGAAAGCGAAGGAATCTTTGGTGAGACGATCTGATGAGGGACGTGAAAACCGCGTCCTGCAGGTCCAGAGAGCAGAACCACCTGCTGCTCAAGCATGGTATTATCTGAGCCAGAGTGACCATCCTGAAGTTTCGAGACCTAGGAACTTGTTTAGATCGTGTAGGTCGAGAATGGGGCGCCAGCCCCATCCGCTTTGGACCAGGAAGTACCTGGACACAAACCCCGGGTCTGAGGAAGGGTCCGCCACCTCTCTGATCACCTCTTTCTCGAGGAGCAGAATGATGTCGGCTCGGCGAGCCGACAGCAAGGCTGCAGACCCTGAGGCCCCCCTAGGGGCGACGGCTCTGAAGGGCGGGGCCTGCTCGAACTCCAGAGGCAGGCCCTTTCCTACCACTTCCAACCCCCACCGGTCTATGGTAATAGCAGACCAGGCGGAAAGGAAGTACTGGAGCCGTCCCCCCATGGGGGAAACCTGGAGTGAGGTGACGAGGTTGGGGGCAACACCCCTCAACCCGTCACTGTGCAGGCTTGGAGGAGGGACCGACCGAGGAACCTCCTGGGCCTTTACCTCCCTGCTTCCTGGAGGAGGAATTCACGGGCTTGGGTTTGGGACGCCAAGCGCAAGCCTGCTGGCCCCGATGTTGCTGGGCCAGACGTGCCGAGGGCGCAGACGGACGAAAGGGCTTGGGTTGCGGTCTGCGGCCCTTGTCCCTCTGAGCGGATGAGACCGAGTCCAAAGTGGCACTGAACTTTTCGATCCTCTGGAGGTGGTCTTCCACTCCAGGGCCAAAGAGGTCTATCCCCAGGAAGGGGACATCCGCCAATTTGTGCTGGGTATCCGCTGTGAAGGTGGATATCCTCAGCCATGCCCGACGGCGCATAGCCACTGCAGCAGCGACTGACCTGGCGCATGAGTCTCCAATGTCCAAAGCAGTCTGAAGTTGCTGCTTTGTCACTGCCCTGCCCTGGTCCCGCACCTGCCTAACCGTAGTCTGCAGGTCAGCCGGGAAATGAGGGACTACCTCGTCAAGGGAGCCCAACAGGGCATGGGAGAAATGTGCCATAAGCACGGCCAAGCTGGCCTGATGAAGGCCAAGGGAGGACGCAGCGTAGACTTTTCGCCCGGCATAGTCCAATTTCTTGGACTCCTTGTCGGGAGGTTTGCCCACGTCCCTAGCATTTCCGGCACGCCGTAAAACGCTGTCGGTAACTAACCCCTCGGCTGAGGGATGTTCCGAGAAACCGGACAGGGAACAGTAAGGACCGCATACTTCCTGGCCATCCTGGCCGAAGGCGCAGGGTAGGAAGCAGGACACTGCCAGAGCTCCAAGGCCGGGCCCACAATGGCCTCAGCCACAGGAAAGGCCTCCGTAGGGGAATCCCCCCCGGTCCAATATCTCCGTGAGGGGATACTTAGCCCGCTTGGATACGGGCTCGAGCTGCATCCCGGTGGACTCCGAGATGAGCCTAAGCAAACCCAGAGAGGACGAAGGGTTGTCGTCCAGCGACTGACCTCCAGAGGACTCCAAGTCCACTCGTCTGGAGAAAAGAGAGGAATCGTCGTCGGACTCGGACGAGTCCGCAAAGAGCTGTCTCGGGCCTGAGCCACCCTCCACCTGCTGAGGGCGATCGGGAGAAAGGGTGACCGACAGCCTATGGGGTAAACCCTGAGCCGACTGAGAGTTCTTGGTCAGAGCCCCAAACAACGGCTGTGGAGGCGGAGGTTCCTCCATAATCGGTGGAGCAGCTGGTTTCGGCTGAGCAACAGGCCTGGAAACAGGCGCCTCGGCTAAAGCGAGGGGTTGCTTCGGCCGCTCTGGTGACAGCCACTTAATGGCCGGGGAAGGCGACGTCATCGGCTTGTGTTCCCGGCCAGCAGAAGCTGTTGCCATGAGGTCCTCGCATTGTCGAGCAACTTAGTCCGCTTCCCCTCGTCCGAGGAAGAGGACGAGCGGCGGCGCCACTTGCCGCGGTGCCAAGACCGAGACCGCCTATGGTGGCGGGATCGGCTGGACCGCGAAGAATTCCGAGACCGAGACCGCGAACCTCGGCTTTTCCGAGGAGGGTGCAGGGAAGGAGCGGGGGAAACCCACCCTCCCTTTGGCTCGGAAGGAACACCCAAGGGCTCCGGAACCAGAGGCACTGGCAAGCCCACGGGATCCTCAACCACCACCGGGGGAACCGGAGAGAGAGATTTCGGCAGTCGAGCAACCCGTCCAACGGGTCGAGAAAGATCTTGACTGTGTCGATGGGAGCCTCTGTCAACTGACCTGACGGGGACACCGTGAAGTCAGTGGCCGAAGCTGAAGGATCGACCAAAGTTGATGGTCGACCACTCAGGGAGGGGGACCTCTCCTGCTCCCAAGAGCGTCGACGGACGTACTTACCCTTGTCCTTCTTCTTTTTGGACCGAGAGGAAGGTCCAGAAGATGAAGGTCCCTCTCCCTTGGTGGAGAGAGACAGACAAAGCTCCTTAATGGAAGCAGAATATGAGGATCCCAGGGAGATCGGGATAAATGCCGCGGCCGAAGAAGATGCGGTCCGCGCCGCCTCCTCTTCGAGGGCGATCATCTGCTCTAGCTGATCCGCCAAGCCCGCCACGGAAACCGCCAACCGGGCCTCTTTTGACTTTACCAGAGGGCAACGCTTTTCGGGTCGCCCAAGTTGCAGACGGGCAGCACGGTCTTCCAGGACGTAGGCCGAGAAAGAAGAGCACAGGTCACAAGCCTGTGGGTCGTGCTCAAGGCCCAAGCAGTAGACGCACGTGGAGTGCGGATCCGTCCGAGACATCTTCTGCCCACTTGGACATCTCCGAAAACCGGGAGTCGATTTGTCCATCTCAGCCGCGAGGGAAATAGTTGACCAAAGTCAAGAAAACCTCAAAGATTGATTTCGGAAAACCGAAGACTTAGGAACCAGTCTTAAACGTGGAGCGTTAAGGAGGGAACCTGAGCTTCCAAACGGTAAGGAAGATCTGGCGTCATGGGGTGGAGCCGAGAGTTTTACCACCCGGATGGGTGGGAGGAGCCAGCTTGAAGACCTTCCGGCAAGATTTAAAGCGGCAAGGAACCTGCCAATAAGTGTGGATGAACAACATATCCATGTCCCTGGAACCACGGTTATACCATCCGGTCCACGAAGAGAAAGTCCCATATGATGAGCTTTTAGCCTAGGGGAAGTTCCAAAGAGTATTGACACTGTTTTGCTAGTGTTAAGTAGGAGCTTATTTTGTTTTAGCCAAGCTGAGAAGCAGTCAAAGTTAGATTGAAGAGAGGTTCGAACTGCCGAAATGTCATTAGCGGCAGAGTAGATAACCATATCGTCCGCATACAAGAGAGACAAAGTTGATCCAGACCGGGGGGAGGGGATTATCTATAGAGATAGAAAAGGAGGGGACCAAGAATAGAACCTTGGGGAACACCAACTGAGGTAGAGACAAGATCAGATGCGATGTTCCCTATTTGAACAAATTGTTGCCTACCCGAGCTATCCACTCTTTCTGGAAAAATACTCCTTTGTGTGTCCCTATTTTACCCCACTCCTAAGGAGGAGAGGGGGAGTCACAGAGAGGGTGGGGAACCCAGAGACTGAGGCCCCAGGGGGATGGAGGGTGGGGTTGTGATGAATGGTGAAGATACACAGAAAGATCATAATTATGGTAGGTACGTAATTTTCATATCTTATCTGTGTCAATCTTCACCATTCATCACAGATAGGCGAGTACCGAGCCCCCCCGAAGGGGGTTTTCTTTTACACCCTAAGGGACAAAGTCCCTTAGCCCTCAGTGGATGACACACTAAAGGGCGGGGGCCTTCAGGGCCTGAGAGGCCCGGAGTGGGGGGAGAGACGAGTCCCCCTGGAGGGGGAAGGAAGTTGCCCCGACAAGCGCCGTCTCACTCTGCGGGAGAAAGAGTAGGTTCCCTGGTGGGCAGAGTTAATCACCCTACACCGGGCCAAGGGTGACAACCAGGAAAGACGTAGCCATGCCATCCGCCTAGTGCAGATCGCTGTCCCTATGACCCTGGTAGCTACCTCGTTGGTATCATAAGATGCCCTCGCATGGTGCCTTGTTAGCTCCAGGCCACACGCAGAGAGTGCAATGGCTTGTCTGGTTTGCTCCGTGTCAGGCAATGAGGCTAGGAGCTGACCTAGGCTGGACCACAAGAACCTGTTGTAGGCTGCGTAGTGGGCCTGATGTGCAGAGATAGAAAGAAGTAACCGTGCCGAGTAGAAAGTCCTCCTACCCCAGAAATCAAAATCCAAGGAGTCTTGATCTGGGGGCCGGTCATGGTGAAGGGCGCGAAGCCCATCAGGGGTATCCAAACTACGTAATTCCAGACTGTGGATGAGGCACGGAACCTGGAGACTCCGGGGGTGCGCAATACCTCTGGCTGAGATCCCTTGGGGCAGGAACTCCGGAGAAGGGCCCCTGCCAGGAACGCAACAACACCTCCCAAAAGGGAGCCGACCAGGCTGGCAGCACAGGGTGACCTCGCCAAAATCGCCTAGAAAGGCATGCGCCGAGTGTTCAGGATTGCTAATAGTGGAAAGAGAAAGGTGCAAATCCTCCAACATCCTCACGAGGAAACGCTGATACTCGGCGAGATCAGTGGCTGGAGAGATGTGGACAGAAGGCTCCTCTCCCCCAGAAGAGGGGGGGATGAAGAGTTGGAGGGCGCCAATTGTTTAGAGGGTGGCTGATCGAGGGGAGGTTGAAAAACCTGTCTGTCCGTTGCCCTGATGCAAGCAGGTCACCACGCAGCCACAGCCCTGAACTGTTCCCAGGAGAGAGGCCCGCTAGGACCAAGGATGCCTGGGAGTGCAGGAGAATGTGGCAACGGGATGGGGACAGAGCCGAGAAGTCGGCTGACCTCCGCCTGGGCTAGGGAATGGATCAGGAGCACCCGAAGAAAAAGGTACTCCGGAAGACTCCACAGCCAACAGCTGAACAACCATTTTGGTACTGCCTAGGCTGCGCCCAGAAGAATCCCCCCTGTGAGGCAACTGGGGCCATATAGGTCTAGAAGGACGGTCCCCTACCTCAAAATAATGGGGCTCTCTCAAAGAGAGCGAGGAGGAATAATGGAGGTTCTTCCTCGAGCGGGTCAGCCTAGGTAGCTGACAGCCCTGGCCAGCACCCAAGTTGCTACCCAAGGCACAGTACCCTCCCCTCCTGTAGGTGCTCTGAGATTGGCCCCAAAATTGGGCGCTCCAGGCACACCACAGGCGGGGGTACCACTGCTGAGGGGTCAGTGAACCCACTGAGGCTGGGCTGCAGAGCAATGGTGGCCTGCACCACTGCCTGCTGGCCAGCACCCCTGACCCCAGTCTCGGCAGCCACCCGACCGCACCTCAGAAGGGGGTTGACGCCAGCTTGTCAAGGACACTACAGGGGTGCCCACACCAGCAGCCAACCCCAAGGAGTCAGACTGCTCGTTTGACTCAGAGTCCGACTCCGCCTCCGAAGGGTAGAGGCCAGGCCTGTGCTGAACCGCCGGGGAGGCTGCTGCTGCCATCCTTAAAGCGGGGTGCCAGAAACAGAGACCGTGCCCGAGCCAGTGCCCCCCGCAGCACTACGAACGGTATCCGAGGAAGACACGGCTCCGGCCCGAACAGCAGCCTCGGAGTCAGAACCCGTCACGGTGCCGTCCGGCCCCACGCGCCGAGGGCAGGGATGGCACCGATGATTACTCTGATGGCACCGCAGATGGCGCCGCCTGGCTCCACGGCACCACAAACGGCGCAGAGGGCAGGGGTGGCACCGACGACGGCACAGACAGTGAAATCCAAAGCCCCCACGGTGCCGTGCCCCGAGCCGATATGGCATCAGGCTTCAACCCTCAGTGCCACGAATGGCACCGAGGCGCGAGAGGAAAAAGGACATTGCCGTGAGGACTCCCACGGTGCCACTATCACAGCAGCCATGAGGCCGACGACAGCTCAGTCAGGGCTCACGGTGCCACGAATGGCACCAAGGCCCGAAACAGCGCCAACCGACGGTGTCGAGGATGGCATCGATCCGGGTCTGGCGAACTGCGGGTCCAACACCGGGGGAGCCTTCTCCCCCGAAGGGGCGATTGTCATGGTGGCGCATCCGGCCCTTTCCCCAAAATGAGTGGACTGGGCCTCCTGCACCATGGAAGGAGCCTCGGCGACAGCCAGGCTACTAGAAGCCGAGGCTCCCTCCTCCTCGGTCCGTATAGAACCAGGAGGAGACCCGGAGGAAAGGCCGAGGGTACGTGGCTTGGCCCGACGAGTGCACGCCTGACCACCGAAAGTCGGCGGAGCTCGCCCCACTTTCGACGTGTGTTGCTCAATGACCTGGTGGTCCATGGAGAAACAGGCGTCGCATGAATCCATGTCGTGAAGTGGGCCAAGACACATAAGGCAACGATCGTGCTAGTCGGTGACGGAAAATTTATGGCCGCAAGGGCACCGTCGCATGGGGAGCCGTTCCGTCTTCAAAGTCTTCTTGCCCTCCAACCAAGACATGACCTACGAGGAAAAAAACACCAAAAACAGACTCGACGTCGCAAAGAATAAAAACAATTGGAAAGCTCTTATCAAGTGACATCGAGTAAGGCACTAGAATCATCAGGAAAAGAAGCCAACGGACTGCGGCATGGAAGAATGGTCGACGGAGTCGAAAACTGTTTACCGTGTGGCGGTAGTCCTTGAAGTTCTCTGGAGCTTCCCACGGCCCGGCAGTCGATGGCGGAGATGAAGAACTGGCGAGGCAGGCGGGAAGCGACAATGGCTAACTGCCAACCCCTTGAGCACCCGCAATGGCTTCGGCCTCGAGGGCGGTGTCGATGGTGCGCCGCTCTGCCTACTAAAAAGCTCCTGCTGGGTCATGACCTCCGCCATCTATCCAAAGGTGATGAATGGTGAAGACTGACACAGTTAAGATCAAGGTAACCCTCTTGTCTGTTTTGTGGGTTCAAGTCACCTTAGTCTCAAGTTCTGGAGGGATTCAAACTGACAACCTCTTGTTAGCGTACCCAATTATCAGGCTCAGATAATTCTGTCTTCGGGGGGGGGGCCAGATAGCTTTACCTATGGGCACCTAACCAGGTCTACAAAATGAACCCTTAGCACTCTATGCAAGACTTTAGAAAACTATGTCCGTTTCCCAGTTTGGTATATCAATAAGCCCATACACAGTGTTAACTGTAACCTTTAAAAGCTTCACTTAAATAAAAAGAAATGTCGGACTAATCTTCATCTAAGGTCCTTACTTCAGTTCTCTGATGTTCCTCTTCTCTCAGTCAGAATTATGAAAGTGTGTCTGTCAAGGTTTCCTCAGTATGTTTTAAAACCAGTCCTGAGCCGGCCCTCTCGCTGAGGTCACCAAACTCCACCTTGGTGTAACAAAATCTATATTTATTATAACACCAAGATGGCCTACTAAGGTATTTAAAAAAAATAAGATGACATAATAAATCTCTTCTTATGTTTGACTGGTCAGAACCAGTTTGTGCTTTGCTTTACCCACACATCAAAGCTTCTTTGATACAAGTCACAGTATTCAAAGCAAAAGTGTATTTGACTCCTTAATTCCGTCTGGGCTTTGGTATCTACACATCAAAGGTCCATGATTAAATTAGCTAGTGTCCTGGGCTGATACCAACAACACATGCATGCTCTTTCCATTATGACACCTAGAGCAAAGTCAAATGATTTCCCTGGGGATGCCATGAATGGCTAATTTCACTTCCTGAGATCAAAGCAAATTGACAAGAAAATTGCACCCCAGAAATCTGCAGTTTAACAATGTCCTGTCCTTTGAACTTATCCCTGGAGGGGGGGTTGAAGTGTCAGCTTCAGCAGCCAGCACCTCCCTCTGCCACAGTCCATCATATACTGATTTCTTATATTTACAACAAAATATTATACAGGGATCAGAACCAGTTGTCCAGATGTGACAGTCACTTCTGCTTTAGGACCTTCCATTCAATTTTAAAGACTTTTTCTCACAAAAGTACTTTTGTGCAGCATCTTCTGCATTTTGTATTGACTAAATAAGGCCCTCTGAGTGGGCAGGCCTGCAGGTACAACTCAAATAGAATCAGTTGTTTGATAAACAAACACAGTATCTGTCTACAGAAAAGGACTGCTTGGCCCACCCAGTCTGCCCAGACGGTCCCTCCCCAGTCTGTCTCCGCAGACCCTCCCTCCTCCCTGCCTATTTACTGATATTTCCCTATGTATAGCCCATACATGCTTGCCACTCCCTACTGTTTCTGCCTCCACCACTTCTGCTGGCAGTTTGATCCAGGCATCCCATCCATAACTCTTTCAGTGATTTAGTGCTTCCACACATTCCCCTTAACCCCCCACCATCACATGCCCTCTGGTCTGTGATGGCACAGTAGAGCGGTTGCCCCCAAGGCAACTGTGAAGCCATTAATATGGTGCATTTTTTTCTGGTCCACATCAAAAAAGAGGGGGGCACCTGTGATGCAGCTGGTGTGACAGTATGCTTCCATACAGCAAGAGAAGGGGGGGACCCCAGTGATGCTGATGATGTAGTGGGTTGTTTCCAATTCTTCCCCACCCCCCACTGGAGAGAGAGTGAGAAAAAGAGAAGGGGGGATATCGGTGATTTTGGGTGCAGTGAGTAGTTTCCCAACATCCCCTCAAAAGGGTGAGAGGGGTGCGGTGATGCCACCATAAAAACAGCAAGTTGTTTCCCAGTCCCCCTCAAGAGGGAAGGGGCACCAGTGATGTTGACGGTGTGGGAGTTGTTCTGCATCACCCCCACCCCAGAGAGAGAGAGAGAGAGAAAGAAAGAGGGGGGCATCAGCAATGATAGTGTGGCAGGTTGTTTCCCAGCATCCCCTCCTGGGAAAGACAGAAATACAGTGATACCAACACATATGCAGTACAGAGGGGCACCAGTGATACTGTTGATGTGACGAGCTGTTTTGCAAGCCTGAGAGACAGAAAGAGAGAGGCCAGTTATATGAGACCAGTGTGGTGGGTTGTTTCTCAGTGTCCTGAAAGAGGGGTGGGGGAATGGAAATGTCACCAGTGTAACAGGTTGCCTTTTGGTCCAGCGAGACAAAAGTAGGGAGGCACCAGTGACACAGCATTTGTGTGTAAGCAGTTTCCAGCCCCCACCCCCCAAAATGTGAGAGGAGGAACACCAGTGATCTGGCTGCCAATGTGGCTGGTTTCTTCACAGCCACCCCCCCCACAGGGAAAAAGAGAGAGGGGTCAAGTGGGTTGTTTCCTGGTGTCCTTTGAGAGTAAGGGGAATACTAGTGAGGTCACTGGTGTGTTGGTTTGCTTCCTGGCTCTGACAGAGAGAATGACAGAGTTACAGCAAGAGAGAGAGAGAGTTGCCACCATCAGTGCAGCGGGTAGTTTCCCAGTCCCAGTCCCCTTTGAAAGAGATCAGGGCACCAGTGATGCTGCCGATGTGGTGAGTGGTTTCCCAGTCCCGAGAAAGAGGGGCTTCAGTTATAGCACCAGTGTGGTGGGTTGTTTTCCAGTGTCCAGGGGCAGAGACAGACAGAGAGGAAACAGGGTGGTGGGAATGGAATGATTTACTTCCCAACTCCAAAGGTGCTAGAGACTGCAAGGGGAAGGGAGGCAAGTGACACTACTGGTGTGTGGCCTGTTTCCTGGCCCCACCACGACCATCTGAGAGGGAGGGAGGAGGCACCAGCAATGTAGCTGCTTATGTGGCAGTTGTTCCACGGCCACCCCAGAGAGAAAGACAGAGGGGAAACCAGTGATGCCCCAGGTATGGTGGTTTGTTTTCCAGTCCCTTTCAAGAGAGAGAGAGAGAGAGAGAGAGAGAGAGGGACAGCAGTGAAGTCAATAGTGCATCAGGTTGAGACGGAATGAGAGAGAGAGCAAATGAAAGAGAGGACACCAGTGATGGCGCTGTTTTGGCAGGTTATTTCCCAAGAGAAAGGGTTCTCCAGTGATGCCCAGGCGTGGAGAGTTGTTTCTCGCCCCTTTGGGGGTGTATGGGGAGGAGGACACCAGTGTTGTTGCTGGTGCAGTAGGTGGTTTCCCAGTCTCATTCTTGAGAAAGAATAACACCTGTGAGGACCAGCAGGTTGTTTCCTGGTCCTCCTTCATGAGACAGAGGGACACCATTAATGTCGCAGGTAGGGCAGGTTGTTTCTTGGTACTGAGGGAAGGGACCATTTATGCCACTGAGGTTTCCCAGTCATCCCCTAGAGAAACATAGAAACATGGAATTTGACGGCAGATAAGGACCGCTTGGCCCACCCAGTCTGCCCATTTCCCTACCTACTGGATAAGCTGCAGATCCTAGTTAACCAGCAGCCTACTTCTTCCTACCCCTACCCCCCAGAACTGCCTTATGACTATCCCATGCATGCTTGAATTCCACCACTGATTTTGACTCCACAACCTCCTCCGAAGGACTGCCCATGCATCCACAACCCTCTCTGTGAAAAAATACTTCCTTAAATTACCTCTGAACCGCTTCTATCTTCAAATTGTGCCCTCTTGTTCTTGCACAGCTCTTTTTTTGAAAGATGCTACCCTCTTGGACTTTGTTGATTCCCTTGAGGTACTTGAAAGTTTCTATCATGTCCCCCTCTCCCTCCTTTCCTCGAGGCTATACATATTAAGCTCCTTAAGTCTCTCCTCATATGTCTTCCGGTGCAGACCCTGCACCATTTTAGTTGCTCTCCTCTGGACAGCTTCCATCCTGTCCATGTCTTTGCAGAGATTGGGTCTCCAGAACTGCACACAGTACTCCAGATGGGGTGGGTGGGTGGGGAGGAGAGGAGACAAAGTGAGAGGGGACACCAATGCTGTTGCCGGTGTGGTAGGATGTTTCACAGTCCTCCTCCCTTAACAAAGAAAGGGCAACAGTTCCACTGGGAAGGGGCTTACACTGATATGCTGCCTTGAGTTTATGTACAGCATGGTGGGTCGGGGGTGTTCCTATCTGAACCGAAAATACTAGGAGGGTTTATCAGCACTCTTGCCTCATAAAAATTAACCTGAAGGTAAAAGGTAAAACAGTGGTCATGGGAGATTTTTGTTAGTCCTGAGGATAGTAGTTTCCAGGAAGAATGCTCTGCAATCCATTTTTCTAGGCTTACATGAGTAATTTCTGTAAGGGAAGATAATCCTGCACAGTTGACATGTAAAACTTAGATTACTATCTGTTAACAAGCCCAGTCAAGGCCAGCCTGGTGGCGCTGAGGGTTGAGGCGCTGGTCGCCACACCGGTAACCGGGTTCGAAGTGAGCCAGGATAGTCGGTGGCTGGCGGGGAGGATGTTGAGCAGCTGCCGACTGGCAGCACTCCGACGCGGGAGGAGGGTATCAGCTCTCTTGGAGCTTGGCTGCCTCCTCGTGGAGGCCAGGGAGACAGCACCACTCATGAGGAGCTCCGATGTTAGGTCGACAGGGAAGGTGGAAGGGACCTGGTCTGGAGCTGTGGTACACATGCGCCGCCGCTTCCGGGGTCCCGGGTAGTAGGGAGCGCACTATAACAATGGAAAACACCCATTGGCTGGGGGGGTAGATGTTACCTACCCACACCTCCACAGCCAGATCCTGCCCACTGTGACCTGGGCTTGGCGTTACCTCCGCCCATGGAAGCACCAGATGAAAGCGCCGAGGAGCAGAAGGCAGCCCCACTCTGGGGGGTGTATTCTGGAAGGATGGCTCCATGCAGCATGGCACAGGTGTGCCCAGAACCAAGGTGCAGATGGGAGGACCTCAGGCAGGAGGGGATAAGGTAGGATGACCGAAGGGGCCTCAGCCAGCGGTGACCGGAGGGAAATAGAATAAAAAAAAACAAGCCCAGCCACAATAACTACAGTAAAAAAAAATTTAAAATAAATAAAAACCTCATAGAAGGAGGTTTTTGCTTCTATCAGAACAGTTTAGGGCACCCAAATATGACTGGATGTGCAGGACTGATGGCTTTGAGTCAAAAAATGTGGTGAGGTAGTCTACATGGTGGGACCTTAACCTACCTGCTTCTTTATCAGGTAAGATCCTTATTACATTTAGTTTGACCATATGAGACACTCTGTGCATAGTTCTTTCATAACGTTGCCTTTTTTTACCACAGAAATTTTCTTTGTGCTTGCAGATCACACTGTTTGGTTGCCACAGATAACCAAATTTCCATGAAAATCAGTAGCGGCCATAACATGCTTATTAAATGCTGATATACATTTGCTGAGGATGAAGTGTTAGTGTACTGATTTAAATATTCCGATTCTTGGCAATGCCATACCTGAATCAGGAGGCTGCCGGTTTCTATCTATCTTCTTGATATCATCCAGTGTAATCCCATCTTCACTGAAGAGACCACCGTGCATTATCTAAAATAACAAAAGTAATATTATAACAAATCCAGAGGGTCAAACGACCTCGCCTACTCTCTACCATACACTTTTAGTGGCAAAAATTAGGTCAATACTTCAGTATGGTCGAAACAGTACTGAAGCATACAAAACAAACAGAATAAACTATCTTTGGTATTTATCTTTAAGTCCAGTATTCTGTCAGACTGAAAAAGTAATATTAAAAACAAAATGGTGGCCCAGTGGTATGGAGGATTGAGGCATCCATGCCTTACCTCCTGCCATCCGGGTGACCCATATCGGGTCACCGGGGGTCAGCCGAGGAGGAAGATCGAGTGTCCCTAGGACAGCTCTCCTCCTCCTCTGGAGAGGGGGGTGGGGATGCAGTAGTCTGCATTAGCCTGAACCCTAGCGAAGGCTAGGGGCTGGCACACTGATGCTGCCAAGACCGTGTGGCAGACACCAGGCGTGCAGTGTGCAGGAGCATAAGTAGGCACCACCACTGGGGTCCTTGCATGTCACTGTCTGTGGGTAAGAAAAACAAGGGAAAATGCCAGTGGTTGGATGACGGCGGGCACCTGCAGGCCCCGCCTCCAGGCAGTCGTACCAGAGGAACTGGAGCCTGAAGCGGTGAGGGTCAGCGCTCCCATCGCCGCCCCGGTGGGGATGGGTAAGCCCTGGGGGAAAGACGCTGGTGTCAGCAGACACCGAGGGACTGGGCTGGAGTGCCTGGTCAATCAACGGCCACCAGGGGACAGAAACTGTAAGGGAAAAAAAAAACCAGCAATGTGGCCCAGCAGCATTCAAGCTGGAATACTGCAGTAACAAAATTGGTATTCTGACTAGAAATCTAGTGTACAAAATGTATCAGAAAACCACTGAAGGTCAAGCCCTGACTGGTGATAGTTTTAGGACTGGGCAACAATACCAATTTAAGGGCCCTTAAAGGAAACAGCACTAAGTGCCCTGCACCCAAGTGTGGTGCTGATCCCAATTTGCACTTTGTGCGCAAAACAGTCTTTTTTTTTTTCCCAGTGGCAACTGTTTACTGCAGTATAACAGACTGTATCAGACTGATTCTATTGACTTGCAAGCTGAAAATTCCTATTACTACAAATCCCAGAACCCCTTGCAGCTGACATCAGACGAAGGCTACCGCAGTGGGAGATTCAATAACCTGCAGTGCATGTTAGAGCATTTTTAAGCTGAACTCAGATGGTTGCTGGTCCTGCTGTTCACCTGGAAGGTAAGTACAGTCCACTGGGACTGTATTTAGCCCAGAGAGAACAGCGGGACCAGCAAACAAACAAAAGATCAGAGGTTATAGAAACTCTTACATTGCACTGCAGGTTATTAAATCTACCATCGCTGCAACCTTCCTCTGATGACAGCTGCAGGGGAGTCTGGAATTTGTAGTTACAGAAAATGTCAGCTTGAAAGTCAACAGAATCAGATGGATGCAATCTACTATACTTAAGTAAACAGTAAGTTAAAAAAAAAACGTTTTTGGGCGGCCCAGTGGCGCTGAGGGTTGAGGCGCTGGATGCCACACCTCACGTCACACTGGCGACCCAGGCTCGGGAACGAGTCCAGACCGCCAGGGGGGAGAGAGAGAGAGAGAGAGAGAGGAAGGATTGAGCGTCCATTGGACTGCTCTCCTCTCTCAGGGTGGGATCCAGGAGTAGCCTAGTGCAGCAACGGCCCCCGGTGGAGACCGCAGCACTGCTACGCACTGGCTCTTACAGTAAGGGGATGACATCAGACAGGCCTCCTCGGACGGAAGTGGGAGCACCTCACGCCGGGCTGTGCGGCATTGCAGGACTCACGCGAAAACCAGAACATGGAAAACCCGCGCCAAGGATCAGGCGACAGCACCTATCCCCATGCCCTACGCCGGGTCTCCTCAGGTGGCCTTCAATTCCCAGGATCCGCTCCTCATCCCGATGTCAGAATCTGACTTGTAAGTGCACCCAGGTAGGAGGGGGCGACCACCCCAGATAGGGTTAGTCGAGGGTGCTGACATTGGGGAGAGAAGGCTTAGCTCAGGGATCTGCAGGCAGGCAGGATAAGGATAGGCTGCCTGAGAGAGACCTTAAGTGCGGATCGGACGGAAAAGAATTTAAAAAAAAAAAAAAGTTTTTGTACACAAAGTGCAAGTTGAGACCAGATTTAGTACTGACTGTACCTGCAGTGAACCTTTTCAGAATCTCAACCTTAAAAAATAGTTCATCCCTCCAATAAAGAAATGATCTCCGAAGTGTTAATGTATCAACATTCAAACAGTATGTAAACATACAAATGTATTAGCTGACTGATAAGTGGATCATTTATACAGTTCCCTTGACTTTTGATTAAGGCAATTAGTGGCCACTTTAAATGTTCAGTTTCATGATGGCCTGTGCCAACTCGTATCAAATCAAATTTGTAAATCATGAGAAATCAAGCTAATGCATGCGCTTGATGTTAAGTAATCAAAACAACTATCAGTTCAAAAGTCCCAGGGGTGAATAAAACAGATTGAAAATATGAATAAGTGAATAGTCTGCATTATAAATAGCAATCAATGCACCAACAAGAAAAACTGGTGAGGTATTTTTTGGTTTATTGGAGGTCAATCTGGTATGGAGGAGTGGAGCCAGCAGCCGACAGCATTGGTCACTCTTGAACAGCGCTCCAGATACTTTCTTTACTAACTTCATTTAAAACAATATGCTGTTGGTCACTTTAGTTATAAATGCTCACATTTGGGAGAACTGCTACTGTTATACATGAAAAATTTCCTCACAGGAATCTGGCAGAGAGAAGCAGGGGAAGCAGATTGAGCAATCAAGGATGAGCTGCGACATGGCAAGGCAAGCTGGGGGGGGGGAGAGATACCTTCTAACAGAGTGTTCCTCCAGGCAATAAAGGATCTGGATAACAAGATGATGTCATTATCAATTTTACATTGCTGGACACTAAAATGGAAGCTGTGTTGGTAGAGGTTCGGGCAACCACAGACACAATTAGGAAATTGGCAGTAGCGAAAGCAGGAGTCACTGATTGCTGAAAACAAAATCATGAGGATGCGGTTTGAACAACTGGAGAACAGGGCCCACTTAACCAACGTCTGACTGCTTGGCCTCTCAGAAAACCAAGAGACTGAGGACCCAGTATCTTTTATTTAGGACGTACTGGGATAACTTTATGATTAAGATCTTCAGAGGACAGAGGTGAAAGTCTACAGGGGACCATCTTGAAACAACCCCAAAAACCCAGGACAATCTCAGGCAATGTTTACTAATATGACTGGGGAACAAATAAGGATGCTTATTCTGACTGCTGAAAAAATAAAAGGCCAACTTTATTTGAACACTGGTACTCAAGTATATTCCCCTTATCTTAGCTTTGCCATGTCACGCCACAGAGCTGTAAAAGTTTTGAGGCAGTGAGGGCAAGGCTCTTGGTTCTCCAATTCCTGGTAAAATTCTGGGTTCAATATGATAAGATATTTGAATCTGTGGACCATACTGAAACCAGAAAATGTTTAGACTGTCAGGACTAAGTTTGCTTGCAAAGAACAAACAGTAGAAACAGATGAGGAGGACTGAGAACAACATCCACTGCAGTTACTAAGCAACTCTGCCGTGCTTTCAGTATTGCAGGTTGGTTGTTGGGGCTCAAGCTCATGTAGACTACATTTTTCTCAATTACTATGTAATTATTTTTGAAATGGTCTCTGCACATAAGGGACATGTACGGAAGTACAGATGAGGTGATCAGGATCTGCAAATACCAATTTTAGAGCTTCCTGCAGTTGGGTCACTGAGTTTTAGCAGGAAGCCCCAGGCTCAAGATGGTGTACACCATGTGGAGCTGGACTGTGGTGCAGTTTGCTACATGTGAACACTTAAGCGTGGATCCTTCACAAAGCAGGTAAAATTATGGCTCTAAGCTCTACTTGTAGTGATCATTAATTGTTGCAGGGAAGCGTCTGTTCTTGCTAGTCCTCACTGTTAAGCCCTTCAAATATAAATGTGCCTGTTTCACTGAAATTAAAATTACATACTCACCGTAACTTGTCGATCTTTCAGAATATATTCACCATTCATTCCCACTTGTGGGTCTAAGCCGGAAATGCTAGGACCCTGCAGAAGGAAAGACTTTTGCAGCTAGGAGTGGACAGACATCAGCTGGTGGTGCCACCCACATGGTCGACGAAGTGATGTTGCACACGTGAGCTAGTCAGTGCCTGACAGCCCCCTCCCTTTCTCAGTTCTGTTTGCCAGTAGAAGAAACAAGTGGGAAGAAATAGGAAAGGGTTATAAACTTCCTAGCCCAAAGGGATAGGGAAAAGAAAATCGGATATAAAAATAAAAAAATAAAACCTAAGTTACCAACTTAGAAAACTAAGGGTTGGGCCTACTTAGTGACACAAGAGTAGTGGGTATGAAGAGCCAGAGCCAGATCTCCCGATTTCTCTATGGTGCAGAATAAATACAGTTAAGATGACTATTCACCCTAGGCTTTTCTAGCCCTTAAATATGCTTATCATATGGCTGCCTCTCTTGCTATCTTTTTAATCAAATAAACTCGCTTATTGCTTCCTTTGCCTGGGCTGGGAAGGCGCCCAGATGGTCTTACCTCAAATTAAGCTTGCCAAAAGAGTCAGGAGGACTTAGATTACCTAACTTTCTCCTTTACTACTGGGCCAGTCACCTTTATAAATGCAGTGGATGGATTTCTGTTCCTCAAGTGGTTCCAGAAGTTATCTATACTCCTACCAGGTTACAAAGAGAATCCTAGAGAATCCCATCTAATTAAAGCACACACCTCCCCTGCAGCCATGCTCTTTTCTCCCTGGAAATCTCTTCCAGAAGCAATAAGATCTTCACCAATTGGTGTCTCAGTCAAGGTCTTCTCGCAAATTTGTAGCTATCTAAGGGTATCGCCAATAAGGGAGACCTCGCAACTGGTTTTATCCAACTTAAACGTCCAAATAGGCAGACGACCACTGAGTGCGACCTGGCTGCCCATACTGCCAGAGCTTAAGATCGCAGACTTTACTGTCAATCCCCCTTCTCTCCTCTCCTCTCCTCCCAAGAGCTCCTAAGGCTCCTCTGCCTAAATCCAGTGAACATTTTTAAAATCCATCAACTCCGCCACCTGCTAGTGAAGCAGTCTGGACCTAATTTAACCACTACCCCATTGGGGGATCTTCTTATTCAGGTCCATGAGCTGACCCTCAAGCCTCATGGCGTATCTGGTGTATACTTTTGCTTACCTCTCTTCATTCCCCTTCTTCAGCTGGCTCTAAAATTTGGGACAACCAGATGCCAGACATCACCATTGATTGGCCACGTTTATGGAAAGACTAATATTCCTATATTGCCCAAGACTGTCTGAGGCTTACTCAATACCATGTACTGAACAATATGTACTATACTCCAGTCAAGCTTGCTAGAATGGGTCGCCTCCCAACCCCATCCTGTACCAGATGTGGGAAAGCAGATGGTACTCTGCTGCACCTCTTCTGGTCACGTGAACGGGCCTCTTCCTTATGGGAACATATACAGCAGCAAATGGATCCCCTATTAGGTTTGGAAGGGCTGTTTATCCCAGAGATTTGTGTCATTGGGGACTATTCCTGGATAGCAGTCAGGGAAAGAAGGTACCACATGGCACTTATATCCTTAACAGTCAAAAAACTAGTTCTTAGACACTGGTTGGACCAGTCACCCATCTCATATATTGAATGGCTACATGAGCTCTCTTTCTCTCTCAGGATAGAGTGCTTAATTAGCAGTTCAAGGCATCGGTTACCACTTTTCAACAGAAAGTGGGGCAAACTCTATGTCCTCTACTTGAAATAACCTCCTGTACTTCTCTCTGATTTCTCTTTGTTAGTCTAAATGTGATACTATATACTCATGCCTAATGTTGTTTTAGTTTTATGACAGTACTAATTCCGGGTAAGGCCTACACTCTGTTGGGGGGGGGGGTGCGGAGAGGGGGGATGCCCCGGTTTATTGACTTTTTCTATTGTTCTGATGTATGTTGTGCTTTTATAAAACAAATAAAGTTGATTTAATAAAAAAAAAAAAATGAAGAGCCACAGCCCATTATAACCTACCTGGACAGCAGAGGTAGAGAGAATGAAGAAAAATGGGCAACATCCCTGGCATATACACAGGGAATGCAGAAGAGACCCGTGTGTAATTAAGATAGCAGAAGGGCAGCTTATATTACAAAAGCCTTTGTACTCTCAAGGTGACAATTTCAAACGGCACAGTAAAGATCACCAAGCTACATTCAGAGAAGCGAGGCAGCAGGAGTAAATGGATAAAGTACAGGAAGTATAAATGCTGTCTTCTTGCCATTTCCAAAGGAGTAATGACAAAGTAAAGAATTCATGAAGAAGAAGATACCAACAGTGAAAATATGAACACGAACAAGCTGAGGAGAGTAGCACAAAAGAAGAAATTACTCACCGTAGCAATGTTTTCTTCCAAAGAGATCCCTCACTGTGTTTAACAGCAGCAATCATTCCACTGGAACCCTGGAGCTTTAAAGAACTTTGTGCAAATTATGGAATTTGGAATGAAATTCAAACTCTGCTGTGTGGTCACATTCACCCCTGCCCTCTAACATCAGATTTATGTTTAAAGCTAGGATGAGCTGTGACCACTAAAACTAGCTAAATGACAACCAAAAAATAACATTTTGACATCCCCCAAACATTTTGAAATTAAACACGGGAGACAAAATGTATTTGTTATGAAGAATAAAGTAATTCAAGCCACTTAAAATTGTAAAGGCACTGTAACACGTAGCTCAAGCAAGTGGAAAAGATTGGATTCTTGTCTGAACCTTTTACCAGGTTCTGGATGGGGTGGCAGAGATTAAGGATTGTTAATAGTGAGTGATTCCTTTGGAAGAAACATTACCAGGGTGAGTAATGTCTTCTTCATACCCCAGGAATCCTCCACTTATGTTTAACAGCAGCAGACTCCATCACAGTACCTAGGGAGGCTGGGTACAGAACCTATTTAGGGAAAAGGTTCTGCATGACAGCAGTGCCAAAGCTGACATCTCATGGCCAGACAGTTAAGTTTTGCAAAAGTGTGTACTATTTTCCAGGCAGCTGCTTTACAGATTTCTTGAAGAGGGATACCCTTGATGCTGCCACAAAGGCATAGATGCCTCTTGTAGAGTGTGCCAAGTCCTCTAAGTGGCATTTTACCAGCTTTGTCAGAACTATATGCAGGAGACTATCCAGTGACAAATGGTTTTCTTGGATGCTGGTGTGTCTTTCCCACTTCAGCACAAGTAATAATAAATAGCTGAGTGCTGGTGGACCTGCTGTCCTTTATGTGGTGGTCCAAGTAGTAACTCAATGCTCTTTTCACACAGACTGTGAAGCTTTTGTTCGCCAGAGCTGGATTTTCCTGTGAAGAAAACCGGAAGGGTAACTGATTTTCAGAGGAACTCAGACACCACTTTTCGGGAGGAATTTCCTGTTTTTCCTCAGGATTACCTTGTTCCTATGGAAGACTATGCAGCTAGGATCTGTGCAGAGGGCCTGTAGCTTGCTCACCCTTCTGGCAGATGTCACTGCCACCAGAAAAACTACTTTCCAGGTGACATACTTCAGTGCAGCAGCGGCCATGAGCTCGGAGAGCCTCCATCAGCTGAGCAATGCACACATTCAAGTACCAGGGAGGGACGGGTGATTAAAGGGACACTGTCAGTTGTGCATTTCAATTTCTGACCACTGCAGGGTATCATAGGGGTTTGCAGACTTGTGTCCATATTTGCTTGCCATTTGTCCTAGTCTGGTTTATGTTTGTTGCGGTAAAATGTATCCAATCTACGCTTAAATAGGTTCATTGTTTCACTGGTGGCTACCTCTATTGGAAGACTGTTTCATAGTGGTATCACTCTCTGGTTGAACCAGTATCTTCTTTTTTGAAGGTTCCACTTATCTAGAGTTAGCTGAAATGGATGACCCCTAGGTTCATACATAGTTCTCTTTTGCTTCAGACCTAGCTGCTCATACAATGCCCGATATACCATGCACATATCTCCCGATTCTCCTGTAGTGTAGTGTGAACAGATCTAGATTATCCAATCTTTCTGGGTTTGTTTCATCTCCATGACCTGTCATTACTCTTGTTGCCCTTCTTTGGATATTTTCAAGTCTTTTTATGTCCCCTTCCTTGTGTGGAGACCACACTTGTGTGCAATATTCCAGCTGGGGATGTACCAATGTTTGGTAAATGGGGAGCAATACTTTGCTTGCTCTACTCTTTATGTGGTGCAAAATACAATCTAGGGATTGATTAGCTTTTTCGGTGATGAAGTTACAGTGCTAACTGAATTGTAGATAATTTGTGATCCTGACACCTAGGTCCCTTTCTTCCTTTGATTGCGGTAGGTTGTTATTCCCAATGTGGTATGTATGATGCAGACTTTGTTCCCCCATGTGCATAGTTATACACTTCTCCACATTTAGTTCTAGTTTATATTTAGTTGTCCATTCGTGTATACTATTTAGGGTCTTCTGTAAGTTGACACTGTCTTTATTATTTACTATTGCTCCAATTCGGCAGTCATGTACAAACTTCATCAACCAGACATTTTTTTTTTGGTCACACTTAAGTGAGAATACATATATGTTGAACAGGCAGGGCCCTAGCATGGAGCCCTGAGGGACCCCACTTGTCACTCCATCCCAGTCAGATAGTATTCCATTTATCGTAACCCTCTGTCTCCTTCCTCCCAACCAGGCCACCACCAAGTTAGTTATGTTGACATCAACTCTGATATTAGTTAGGGTAGTTACTAATTCCTTGTGGGGTAATTTGTCAAAGGCCTTGGAGAAGTCCAGAAAGACTGCATCCACCACGTTACCCTCATCTAAGGCCTTGCTGACTTTTTCATAGAATGTTAGCATATTTGTCTGACATGATTTGGGAGTAGTCTGCCTCTAGGTACACACTTGGCAAGCTGTGACTCTAGAATGCCCCAGTATATCAGGAAAAATAATCTTTACTACCTGTTTTGCTAATTTAGTAATCATTTTTGGATCGAGTGATCTGTGCTTGTTCAGCCATCCACTGGAAGCATACCCCCGTGGCAAACACTCGTTTGGCACAGAACAATGTCCCGAAGTTGAACTTTTTGCCATGCCTACTATAAGAAGCACGTAATCCAGCACAGTATTATGGGCAATCACACTTTGTGTCTCTTAGTAAACTGAACACTGATAGTGCTGCTAAATACATTTGAAAAAACGGAGCTGAGATCCCATGTATGCGCACAAGTGGCCAGGCTCATGCGCAAGATTAAGACTGTTTCTCAAATGTATTTAGCAGCACTGTCAGTGCACTTTTTATCTAAAGAAACACAAACTGTGATTACACATAAAATACTATATCAGATTACATGCTTTTTACAATACGCCTGGCAAGACGTTTAACTACAGGACAGTGTTCTGTGCCAGATGAGTGCTCGCAGCAGGACTATGCTTCCGGTGGGTGGCTGAACTAGCGTATATTGCTCAGTCTGAAAACAATTACAAAATTAGAAAAACGGATAAAGATTCTTTTTTTGGTATACTGGGGCATTCTAGAGTAATAATTTTGCAAGTGCGTGCCTAGAGGCAGACTTATCTGCAATGGTCAGAAACTGAAGGGCACAGCTGACAGTGTCCCTTTAAGGCCTTTGAAAAAGTTCCTGAAAATGGGTTGTGAGGCCACCGATCTGTCTTTGCCAACTGATATGTAAGCCGACACTGCTGCCAAATGAACCTTCATGGTTGAGAGTTTTAGGCTCAAAGACTGAAGATGGCCTAGTTAGTTCAGGACTGTAGACAACCCTGCCCTGAAGGGGTTGATCTGTCTAGAACACCAGAAAGAAAATCTTTTTCATTTTGAAGCATAAGTTTTCTTTGTTGATGGTTTCCTAGAAACCGTCATCGCTTCCATTACTTTTTCAGAAAGATTAAGGCCAAAGAATTGTTTCTAATTCTTCAAGAAATGATGCGTAGAGTTCTCAGATCTGGCAATTTTATCCTGCCGTGGGACAGTGTCAGATTGTATCTCAAGGGCAGGTTGACTGACAGTCTATTGGAGAGGGACAGGAGCATGGAACACCAGGTCTGTCTGTCCCAGTCAGGAGCTATGAGAATCATTGTTGCTGATTCCCTTCTCTGTTTTATCAGTAATCTCAGTAAAAGTGAAAATGGAGGGAAGGCATTGGGAAACTTCTCGGACCAGCTGAGGACTAGAGCGTCCTCTGGGACTGAACCCACTGCTGAGGGTCTGGAACAAAAAAGTGGAAGCCAGTTGTTCTCCCAGGAAGCAAGCAGATCTATTTGTGGTGTATCCCACCATCTGAACACTAATGCCAGCACCAGCTGGTTCTGGGTCCACTCATGATTTGCCTGTGATCCTGCTCAGGTAGTCTGCCAGCACACTGTCTTCCCCTGGCAGATGTACTGTGAATAGTTGAACTTCCACGGAGTTGGCTAGGTTCCAGATCTTCATGGCTTCTCTGCACAGCTTAGAAGATCTTGACACTCCCTGTTTATATAGTACATTGCTGAGGTTTTGTCTGTTCTGATCTGGACAGACTGACCCTTTATTTGGAAGGCAAAAGCCTGCATTGCTGTGTATACTGCCCTAAGTTCCAGGAGACTTATGTGCTCTTGAATGTCATATGCACTCTAGGTGCCACTCACAGTAAGGTCCTCCATGTGGGCACCTCAACCCAGTAGGGAGGCATCTTATGTGAGTATAATTGTAGGAGACTGCTAAAGGTAGGGAATTCCTTCACTGGCGTTGAATTCTTCCTTCCACCATTCCAGTGCCCTTAAAGTTTTTGTGACAGGCACCAGTTTGGACAGTGTCCTACCTCTGAAACCAGTTGTCCTCTAGGTGATACTGAACATCTGTCATCTGGAACCCAACCCCTGGTACCACTGTGGTGGAGGTGGCCATGTGCTCAAGTAACCTTAGAAAATCCCTTGCAGGTCTTGGTTGACTTGCCTTGAAGGATTCTGCAACTGAAATCAGATTTGCTACCCTTGCTTAAGGAAGGAATGCCTTCACTTGCAGGGTATCTAGCTCTGCACTGGGACTAAGTTTCTGAGAAAGGCCAGGTCCTCCAATGTATTATGTGTCAGCAGCATAAAGGACTTTGTTTCCTGCTGTGTCCCCCCAACCGAGATCAGCCAGTCGCTCAGGTAGGGAAAAACCAGCATACCTTTTCTTCTCAAATATGCTGCCGCCCCAGCTAGGCTCCTAATGAAAACTCTTTGAGCTAAGGTAAGGCCGAGGGGAAAGGGCTTTGAACTGGTACTAACAGCTCCTTAACCTGAACCACAGGTATTTTCTGTGACTTAACCTGACTGGTACATGAAAGTAGGCATCTTTCAGATCTGGTGACCCCAGCCAGTCTCCTGTTTGCAGAAATGGAATCATTGAGCTCACTGCTACCATCTTGAACTTTTCTTTCTTTACGTTTGCATAGATATCTCCAATCTAAAATGGATCACCACGCCCCATTTTTTTGTGGGTCAGGAATTATCTGGAATGAAGTCCCCTGCCCCACTGTGTGGCAGACACTTCTTCCATTGCATTTGCTTGCAACAATTTCTTTATTTCCATCTCCAACATAATTTTTTCTACTGTGGTGAGAGGCTGGAAATCCTTTGGGTTCTGCAATTTGGGGAATTTTCTGAACTGCAGGGAAAAACTCTGACTTACTACTTTCAGGACCCACTTGTCTGTGGTGAAGACTTTTGTCCATTCCTGGAAGTCAGTCAGTCTTCCCCCAACTGGCAACGGATGGGGAACCTGGACAGATCTGTCAGGGGTTTTGCTTCACCTGGTGATTGGGGGCTGATGCTGCAGCTGCATGCCTAGTGTCCCTTCTACCCCTGCCACTACAGCAGCCTCTTTGTGTAGGGTACTCATAGGGAACATAAGCATGGGGGTAGTATCCCCTACTTCTCCTTCCATAAGGCCTATAGGAAGTGGTAGACTTTTCTTTCTCAGTATTGTTCTTGTAGGTGGTTTTGTACTCATCAACATTTTTCATGTAAGCCTCTGTCTTGTCACCAAACAGGGGAATTTCCTTCACAGGAAAATCTACTGTTTTTGTCTGACTGTCCTGGGATAAATCTGTAATCCTACACCAGGCAGACCTTCTTAAGGACACTGCATGGGCCATGATCCGAGATGCGGTGGTTATTTGAGTCCACGGCCATATGAAAGTGGTATTTTGTAGCATCTATGGCTAATCTTGCTGTGTCAAGCTATGCCCTATGCAAAGTCTCCAGCAGCTTTTTTGCTCATTGCCAGTATGGAATCCCATAAGGTTCTCTGATATTGGGCGGTGCAAGCTAAGTAAGCTACCAGTCTCAGGAACAGGGAAGCCAACATGCAAACTTTTATGTAAACTTTTTTGTCCATACTATCCAGTTTCCTGGAATCCTTTTCAGGAGGCTAGGAGGAAATAAGCACTTTGACCTTATCACAAGCGGCAGTCTGGACCACTCCCTAGTGATCAGGATGGGAGTACAGGTAGTCAGCACCCTTTTTGTCCACCTGGTTATTTTTTCTCAGTGTTCTTAATGCCAGCAACTGAGGTGGTGATTACATGACTTTGTATGTGGACTTCCTGAGGGATTTGTGAATGGGCAGCAACCTCACTGTGGTTGTTAAGCCCATCATATCCATGAAGTCTAGCTCATCTTCATCCTCCTCAGTCTCAGAGGAGATATGGAAGGTATTTACCATATGCCTTACAAAGGAATAATGCAAGGTACAGTCCTCTGAAGGCCTAGGAAGGGAGCCAAATTCCTGCTCAGGAGAACCATCTGGTTCTATTGGTTCTCCTTCCTCCTTCTCATATTATATATCAACCTCCTCCCCCTCCTCCACAGGCACTGGGAATGGAATCGGAGCAGAGGAAGGCATATTCATCAAGTTCCCTCTGTGGCCCCAGCTATTTATGGAGGCATCCAGGAACGTCTTGCTCCATCTCGTTGCCCGTTCTCCAGCCCCTAGGGAAGTCCAATCAGGTACTGTGCTCCTGCAGGGTTGCCAGATTCTGTCTCCCATCCTGCTCAGGGACTTGGTTGCTGTAAACCCCTCTAGGCCTAGGTGCCCAGTATATGACCGCCATCCATGACACTGACTCTGTGGAGACTGATGCTTGGGGTGGAAGAGTTTTTGGGATGGCACGCACCATAATGTGCATTTCTGCACACCAGGTACCTTATAGCAAGTGCCTGTGGGAAACGCTGAGTCAGCCTTTGGTGTCCATCCCAGGACTGTGGGGCAACCAGGCTGGCTATTTGCCTTTCTGCCTAGGTCCTGGAGCTGGCAAGGCACCAAGCAGTTTCGTCTTATGTCACTATTAAGGTAGCTTCCAGGCTGGTGGGAACTGCAGTCTGCATTTGGTGGATGGGTATGCATTTGCCTTTCAAGGGATTCATTTCTTCTTCCGCAGCATCAGGCATGAGTTGTCGGGGCATCTTCCTGCTTCCAAGCCATGGGAGCCTCTGCCTGCCCCTAACCAGTCTCGGGTTCTGCCAGACCTGTAAGGAGTCCTTCCCCGCCTGTGGTTATCCCACACAGAGGGCTGAGGGAATTGTTTGTTTTCCCTTCAGGGTGAGCCAGCTCCTGTCCTTTCTGGAAAAGCTTGCTACTCTGACCCTTAAGTGAGAACAAATGGTGATGACTGATTCTTGGAAGATATGATAATTACATACTTACCGTAATTGTTGATCCTCCAGTGTATCTTCACCATTTATTCACATGCCCAGCCACCTTCCACTGCTCTGGAAAGATGCTAGGACCCCATGAGAGTGAAGTCTTTTGCAGCTAGGAGGGGACTGATGTCAGCTGGTGGTGCCACCCACATGGCCATCATAAAGACACTGCACACATGAGCTAGCCATTAACCAACACTGGTCCCTTCCCTTCCTCATTTCTGTTTTCTTCCTGTAGTAGGCACACCATGTGACAGACAGTCTGCTGCATCAGCACTTGTATCCTTAGTTTGTTGCTGCTTTTCAACTCTCCAACACCCAAACCATCTTTTTGCGGACACTTATCAAGCTCTGTTACTACTGTTTTTGGCTCCATCTGTGTTTCAGCATCAAATTGAGATTTTTCTCTCGTTCATTATTTTTTTTCTGTCAGCAGGGTGCCTGGTTCAAAGAAAGGGACCAAGAAAGATCGCTGCGGCCCCCTTATGTGTCTGTGCCCCTATGACAGGCCTATGGCAGTGTCCAACCGGCTCTGCGAATGTCACTTTGGCCTCTGCCCTGATCATGAAATGAACCAGTGCAATGCATGTTTCTCCATGGACAGACACAGTTTTGCACTGTGTGCTAAAATGGGTGGTCGCTCACCCCCCTGCTTTTGGAGGGAGGCCTCATACCCATGATGCCAAGGTCAGGAGTTTGGGCCTCTTACCAGTACCTCTAATACTGTGGAAGTACAGGGAGCTCCCTGACCCTGGCTCACCGAGGCGTCTGAGGCCCTGGAGGTTGGTTCTGATGGATAGCTGGCTCCTTCTGGTTGACCAGCTGAGCAGCCACCCAGTCTGTTCTGGATAGCAGATGTTCATGATGGCAAGGCTGAAGCTACACACTCGTGATACACTGGTGGACACCTAGGTGTTGCAGTCTAGTGCCACTCCTGCTTCTTCGTGAGGCCAGGTCCCCTTCTGGCACAGTTTGTGCAGATTGGCAACCAGAACTTTCCCCAGTCCAGTGACCAAGATGGTTGTTTCCTCCCGAGAGCCTTTGTGGCCTTGGGGTGGAGGATGATGCTGCCTTTGGTGATGGATGTGAAGGTGGTGATGATGGTGCCGACCCTGGATCTGGTTCTGAGAGCAATGCCAGTGATGGTGTCACCCCTGGAGCTGTCCCCAGGAACAGTGCCAGGGGTGGTGTTAAGACACGTTCTAGTGCTGCCCACTGCGCTGGTTTATGTCCTGGTGCCAACCACGGTGCCTAGTCAGTTTCCGGAACCACTCGTGGGGATGGATCCAGAGGCATTTCCAATGCTGTTGGGTACAGTCCAAGGATGACACCAGTCCTGGTGAGAGGTTGGAACCTACCATAGGGCCTGCTGCTGACCCTGATTTGGTACCAGGGGGCACTAGTCTGGGTTCTGGCAGTGGTCTAGCGGTAAAATTCTCTTCAGAACCTGTATCTGATATCGTCACTGGTGAGGACAGAGCTGCCCTGTTGGACCTGTATGGCTCTGCTGTCCTCACCTATTGTCTCCCCCCAAGGGCACCAGCTGGCTCGCTCCACAGATACTGGTTGACTCCACTCAAGCGGTTTTGCCAGGTCCTTTCCTCAGAAGAAGTCCTCTGAGTATTCCTGCAACCCTGGCAGAGAGCCTGGAGCCTCCAGCTTCTTCATGCCTCCTGGGCCACTGCTGCCCCTCCATGAGTTGCCAGGTATCACTGGTCCCCTTGTTACTGTAAGCTGGTCCCAATATTCAAGGATGGCTGATGCCTTACATCTTTACAAAGTTCAGTCTGACTGGGCACAGTTCAGGCCCATGGCCCTGGCACCACCTCCTCCCAAGTCCAGCTCCTCCTGTCCTGGTTCCTCTATCTGTCCTCGGATTCTGAGCACGTTGCATACCAGAGGTTCCTTACGGACATGCTGAGGGTGCTGGACAGCAGCTCCTTTGTAGGTCACAGTCCTGTGTCCTTGCCACTGAGAATTCTTGGAGATTTCAGTGATGACAACTCTGTGATCCCTCCTTGGCCTTGGGCCTCTGGGGAAGCCTCTAGGACTGTCTGGATCTGTCGCATTTAGGTTTGCTCCTTGCTACACTGCTCAGCAGCAAATTAACTTGGCAGACCATTCACTTTTCTGCCCAAGGCCTGGAGCTGACTGAGCACAAGTAAAAGGCATCATACAACACCATGAGATGGCCTCCTGGCTGGTAGGAACAGCAGTCTGCATTCAGCAAATGGCATGGCTTCACCTCTTTAGGCCGGCACCTTTGGCCTGATGTAAGAGGCTAAATTTACACTTCCAAGGGGTTCTTTTCTTTTCCTGCAGGGTCAAATGAGAGTCATCGGGGCACCCTCCAGTTCCTGAGCCACAGGAGTCTCCACCTGCCCCGGCTAGTCTCGGGTCCTGCCGGACCTTTGAGTAGCCCCTGCACTCAAGAGGGTTCTCCCCATGTAGAGGGCTGAGGGATATCTTCCCTTCAGGGTGAGCCAGCTCCTCCCTGCTTGGGAAGCTTGGTACTGTGGCCCATAAGTGGAAATGAATGGTGAAGATTTATTCATGGAAGATACCAAAGTCATGTACTCAACGTAATTGCTGATTTTTCAAAATATCTGCACCTTTCATTACTTGTTTGCTTCTGCACACTGGTGTTTTTCTTGCCATCCACAGTTGGTTGGTATTCTCCTGTCTCATATCCCAAGGGTGGAGCATATATTGTTCTGTCCCCCCCCAAAAAAATGTGATTAGGTTCCTCTTCCCTACTTACCAACCCTCCAAAAATAATAAATCCTTGGGAAATTGAACTTGTTTTTTCCCATGCCTGAAAACTAATACTCTGATGCTAAAACAAATCCCTCCCAGCTCGAGTCAGAGCCCAGAACTCAATAGGGACATATTTGCAGTCCCAGTTCAATGAATATAGTTTAAATCAAACCCCAACACCTGTACAGAAACACTTACCTGGGAATGTCAACAAACTCATCTCCTCTAAAAAAAAAGAAATAAAAAATAACCTCTTAGAACAGGTTTAGTGTTTGTGTTTTCATCCACCGATAAGGAATTATCTTGAGTAGTCTCTAAGGGTTGCATAGCTGCATTATTTTGGCACCAATTGATGGCATCTATGGGATTTGTAAATAGAAAAACTCTACCTTGATTCACAATCCACAATTGGGCTGGAAAGACTATTCCGTGGGAAATTCCCACTTCTCTTAGCAGAGCTCTAGCACCATCAAACTTCTTGCATTTCTGTCAAGTTGCATATCCAGTGTCTGGGAACATCTGAATTGGCTGGCCATCCTGTGGAAGCAACTGTTTTTGTCTCATCACCATTAGGTATTCTCGGGAGCCCACCCCACTACCACAGTACATGGAGCCTCCAGATGTGACCCAATATGCCTTTTGAAAATGCTGGACTGTAGGGGCAACTTCCTCCCCAAGCTGTTGCATCAACCATTCCTGAAGGAAAACTAACAGATGGTCACCTTCACAACCCTCCAATAGTCCCAACAGCCTCAGATTATGGACTCGAATTTTTGTCTATTTGTACATAGCTAATCCTTTGAACTAAATGCTTATTAGCAAAGGTTCCACGTTAAGTATTGTAACAAACAGATTTGTATGCAGGCAGCAAAGATGAGCATTTGTCAATACAACAGTAACTTGGATACATGCAGCTTAGGTGTACATTTGTTGGAGCAACAACAAGCAATTCTACAATGCACGTTTAATAAATCAGGAGATTACAATAGATGTCATTAAATTAAGTAGGAGGAGGAAGGATGGTGAAAGCGGGACTTCAGGAGGGTATTTTCTTTGATAGCAGAGGTGACAGCTTCCATCACTGCGTCCGCTCGTTTTGTAGCTACGGTGTTTGCAACAGTTACTGAATCCACTGTGGATTCGATGGATGCCTCCCGACTAGAAAGAGTATCAAATTAGTCTGAAAGTTCAGCAACAAAGTAATCAGATGACTGACTTTGTAACCAAGTGTTTGCAGAGTTTCTTCCCCCACGGTGTCAACTTGGTCAGGATCACAGTCCTCTGTCTACTACATGGTCGGAGCTCTGGAGGAAGACTTCGACTTAGCTCCATCCCCTGCAGGTTTATCCTTACAAGGACTTCCCATCCGGATCAGCAAAGTTTTCAGCACAAGAAGATGCCAAGTAATCTGTTGCTCTGAAAACTACTGTTATTTCAAAAGGTTATAGATAGCTCAAACTGCAGAGCTCTAGCTTTATGCAGTTATTTTGCTCAGGCTCCACAGCGCACCCTCCCTCCCCGGCACAGTCATTCTGGTATTTAGCCTCATCACAAATCACTATGCAAGCACAGAATTTTAAAATAATGTTTGGTGGTAATTTTTTTCCTCACTCACTAAAGACAAAAATAAACTGCAAACCAAGACAGCATGGGTTTACAAAAGAAGGTCCTGACAAACTAATCTCACAGATTTCTTTGACTGAGTAACCAGAGTGGTGGACCAAGGGGGAGCAGTTAATGTTGCCTACCTTGACTTCAGCAAAGCTTTCGATACTGTTCCACATTGAAGATTGATTAATAAGCTGGGTAGGCTCGGGGTGGGTCAGACGTTGGTCAACTGGGTAGCAAACCGGTTAACGGGCAGAAAACAGAGTGCTGGTAAACGGTATACAGTCAGAAGAAATGCAAGTCACAAGTGGGGTACCTCAGGGATCAGTCCTGGGGCCAGTCCACTTTAATATCTTCATCAGTGACACTGCAGATGGACTGGAGGGTAAAGTTTGTATGTTTGCAGATGACACCAAGATCTGCAACAGAGTAGATGATCCTGATGGAGAGGGCAGAATGAGAAGAGATCTGGATAAACTAGCAAAATGGTCAGAAGAGTGGCAACTGGGGTTTAACGCAAAGAAGTGCAAGATCATGCACACAGGGAACAGAAACCCTGAAGCCACCTATAGGCTGGGAGGGGAGTTGCTGGCAGTCACAAGGGAAGAAAGAGACTTGGACGTCATCATCATCGATGACCTGAAATCATCCAAGCAGACCTCTAAAGCAGTAGGTAAGGCTAGAGGGATGTTGAGGTGTACTAGTAGGGGTATCACAAGTCGGAAGAGAGAGGTAATAGTCCCTCTTTACAAGAGGCTGGTTAGGCCCCATCTGGAGTACTACGTGCAGTACTGGAGGCCACACCTTCACAAGGACATTAACCAAATTGAGGCAGTCCAGAGACGGGCAACCAAAATGGTGCATGGACTGCATCAGAAAACATATGAAGACAGATTAACTGAACTCAATATGTATACCCTAGAGCAAAGGAGGGAGAGAGATGATATGATTGAAACATTCTAACAACTTAAGGATATAACAAGGTGAAAGAGTCTAACATGTTTCAATATAAGAAAAATAGCAGGACAACAGGACACAGCATGAGATTAGAGGGAGGTCGATTAAGGGGTAATGTGAGGAAGTTCTTTTTCACAGAAAGGGTGGTGGATGCATGGAACGGCCTACCTCAGGAAGTGGTGGAAATGAATACAGTGCAGGGCTTCAAACAGGCATGGGATAGGCATAAGGGAGCAATACAGATGAGTATGAATAGATAGGCACATTCATAAGGTAGAAAAAGAAATGAGCAGACTGGATGGGCCTTGCGGTCCTTCAAACAACATGAAGGCTTGCTGTATTCTGACTATTGCAGTTAGGTCCTGCCTTTCAACTGCCCCGGAGAACAAAGGGTTAACTTTTCTATGCCTTGCATAGAATGTTCATCACGAGCTCGGTTGAAGCCTCTGCGTGTTGTTATTCGAACTGCAACCGTCAGATTCTTTACTCCGCCTCACTGAACAATCGCTCCGGATATTTCTCCTGCTGCTCAGTTCAAAAGTTGGTTGAAGTGTCGGTTTTCAGTCGGTTTCTTCCGAATTGTTGTTTCCGCATAGTCAGTTCAAGTCTCTGTCTGTGGTACCATGAGTGCTACATAGGTTTTTGTTCTGTTTTCTGTGTGGAACTTGTTAACTGTGGATTGGTTCGGCTGAACCGATCTTTCTGAGGTAAAACTTGTACTTTACTTTAGTGTGTGGTTACCGGTCCGTGTTGGTTCTAAAAAAAAAAAAACAGGTTTTAAGTACGTTTTTTAACAAGACCCGTGACATGCTCAGGAACCGATAGGGGAGTCTTGCCTGGTGGATTGCCAAAAAAAAAAGGGTAAGTTTGGTTAGACTGGCCATGTCTGAGAAACCCAAGAAAAAAACCGGGCCCAGTGGGTTTCAACACTGCAGTGTGTGTGGGAAGGTCTTTGCTAAGGCTGATCCCCACACCACCTGTGTTTATTGTCTGGGGTTTGACCACCTCGATTCAGACTGCCAAATTTGCAAGAATTTTCCCAAATCTACCCTGGAAAAGAGATTAGGTAGACTGAAGTAAAGGGAGGCCAAGAAGTCCGCTGACCTGGATGGCCAGCCTGGTTCGGTTCCAACTGAACCAGAAGGAATGCCCTCTGACCAGGGCGATACTTCTTCGGGCAAAAGGAGAGCCGATTCCGAGGAATTGGTTCCGACAAAAAAGAAAATGAAAAGGGAAATCGACCGGTTCAGATCCAGAATCTCATACTCAGACCGCTGATGAGATAGCCAAAGCGATTAGGATTATGGAATCGCTTTGATCGGCTCCGACTGAATCAGCACCATCTGGCAGGGGCTCGGTTCGGTCGGTTCCCCTGGTTCCGGATTATACCTTGGAAGAATTTTATGAACCGGAGTTTGAGGAGGAGGGAGAGTATGAGGATGATTATGGTGATGGTGAAAGTCTGGATGTGCCTATTGACCTGGACATCTCCCCAGACAGACCTTCAGGTGTCTCTCCTCCTAGGCTTTCTGAGTCCCCTTCACACTACATGTTCTACAGAAAGGTGGCTGATACCCTCCAGCTTCCTGTGGAGGAAGCAGTAGAGGATCAGGAAGAGCCTGATTATGTTTAGATGATGGACATCCCAGAGTCCAGGAGACTGTCTATTCCCCATCAAAAATCTTTTGGGAAACAGACACAAAAAATTCTTAAGTCTCCCAATTCTATACCTCCTGTGGACAGAAGAATGGACAAGAGGTACACTCTTTCAGGCTCAGACACGGAGTTCTTTTTTCAGCAATGCAGCCATGTTGGGGTTGTACAGACTGCTGCCTGTGATAAGGCAAACATTCCCTTAACATCGCACCCCCCAGACAAGGACTCCAGGAAGATTGATGCAATGGCAAAGAAACAGTATATGGAAGCATCTTTGGGACTCAGGCAGGCTAATTATATGGCCTATGCAGCCAGGTACCAGAAGTCCAGGTGGGACACAGTACTTGCAGTGGCTAAACACGCTCCTACCCAGCTTGCCAAGGAGCTGGAGAAGGTGGCTACAGATGGGATAGAGGCATCGAAAGTACAGTTTCATGCAGCTGTAGACTCCAGTGATGTATCATCAAGAGTCATGGCTACATCTGTGGCTCTTCGGAGAATGGCTTGGCTCAGATGTACTAGCCTCTCACAGGATACCCAGGCTAAGGTCATGGATTTTCCTGCAGTTGGTAGTTCTCTGTTTGGGGAGCAGACAGAGAATTACATGAAGAAAATGGACAAATACAGGACCACTTACAGGAGTGCTCAGGCCAAAGAAAGGCAAGCAACTCCTCAAAGGCAGCAGTCCAGGGGCAGGGGCAGGCCTTTCCACCAAGCTCAGGCCTCCTCCTCTTCTTTTTCGCAGAGGGGGTTCTTTAGAGGGAGAGGAAGAAGGGGGATGAGCAGGCCTTCTTCTACCCCTCAGCCTAAAGCCCCTGCCAAGCAGATACCCTGATGGGCCTGCCCGGTTCGATTCTCCTATACCAGTAGTCGGCAGGCTGGCTTACTCTGTCCAGGACTGGAAGTCTCTTACATCAGACAAGTGGGTCCTGGAAGTAGTTAGCCAGGGACTGGTTCCCAGCTTCAAAAAATTTCCCAAAATGAGAGCCAGATCTTTTCCACCTGCAAATCTCTCAGAGACCCTTGCCCTAGAGGCACAGGTTTCTTCTCTCCTAGCTCTCAGAGCTATAGAGAGAGAGAGAGAGAGTTCCCACCCTACACTGGGGCAAATGATTGTACTCCAGGTACTTCCTAACCCCCAAAAAGAAAGGAGAGTGGTAACCCATTCTGGACCTAAGATATCTGAACAAACATCTTTTAAAAGCCAAAGTTCAAAATGGTAACTCTGGGAATTATCCTTCCCACTCTAAGGCCAGGGGACTGGCTAGCCTCCCTGGACCTCAAAGATGCCTACTTTCACATTCCCATCAGGTGCTCCCACAGTAAGTACCTCAGGTTCGAGTTGCCCTTAGGCCACTATCAGTTCAGAGCAATGCCCTTTGGCCTAACATCAGCCCCAAAGGGTCTTCACAAAGTGCCTGGTAGTAGTTGTTGCCTTCCTAAGGAGACAAAAGATTTCCATTTTCCCATACTTGGACGACTGACTTTTAGTAGGTCAGTCTCCAGACCAAGTCAAGTCACACCTGCAAGTAACCCAGCAAGTGCTCACTTCTTTAGGATTCCTTCTCAACCTACCAAAGTCAGTTCTCGAACCAGTGCAGCTCCTCACCTTTATAGGTGCAGAACTGCATACGGTAAAAGCAAGAGCCTTCCTTCCCCTGGAAAGGGCAAGGACCCTCATGGAACTGGCCTCTTCATTCAGCCTTTGGGTGTCTCAACCAGCAAGGCATTTCCTTCAGCCACTGGGCCACATGGCAGCTTCCACAGCAGTGGTCCAGGGGGCAAGATTCCAAATGAAGGACATTCAGTTCCACTTAAGAGCTTTTTGGTGCCAAAGAAAGGATTCCCTTACCAAACTAATTCCAGTGACTCGAACCCCGATCCAAGCCCTGCAATGGTGGCAGGATCAGGACAACTTGAGACAAGGGGTTCCATTTGTCACTCAGTCTCATTCAGTGATCCTCACCACAGATGCTTCCCTGCTGGGCTGGGGAGCCCATTTGGGGGATCTTACTACCCAGGGACTGTGGTCACCTCAGGAATCTCTGCTTCACATCAATCTCTTGGAACTGAGAGCAGTGTTTCTGGCACTACAAGCTTTTTCCAAATCTGTACAGAACAAGGTGTTTCAGGTCAGAACAGACAACACCGCCACCATGTGGTACATCAACAAGCAAGGAGGCACTTGTGCACAGAAGCAATGAAGTTGTGGTCCCTGGCCTATTCCCTGCAAACCTCTCTGACAGCAGTTCACCTCCCAGGGAAGGACAATGTGCTAACAGATGCACTGAGCAGAATATCCCAGGGCATCATGAATGGGCCCTAGTTCCTCTGGTGTTGAAAGTGATTTTCCAAAAGATGGGGCACTCCAGAGATAGATCTTTTTGCAGCACCACACAATCACCAACTTCCTCTCTTTTGTTGCAGACCCCCAGTCTTGGGCTCAGTCCCCCTGGATGCTCTGATTCTGAACTAGGAAGGGAAATTTCTGTATGCTTCCCCCCCCTTCCCTCTCCTGTTTAGAGTGTTAGTCAAGATAAGGTC
This sequence comes from Neoceratodus forsteri, assembly GCA_016271365.2. Taxonomy (NCBI): domain Eukaryota; kingdom Metazoa; phylum Chordata; order Ceratodontiformes; family Ceratodontidae; genus Neoceratodus; species Neoceratodus forsteri. The sequence goes on along the minus strand of CM057450.1, from coordinate 646,890,883 downwards.
ACAGCCATGCAAAGTGATTCTGATTGCTCCAGACTGGGCCATACAGCCATGGTATCTCTTGCTGCTGTCCCTAACAGTCCATCTTCCCCGGTCTCTTCCCAGGAATTACAACCTGTTAACATCCTCTCAGGGGAGGATTTAGTACCCGAATCTTCAGTCTCTCAATCTCAAGGCTTGGCTCTTGAAGAGTTAGAGTTTGCAGATCTGCATCTTTCCCAAGGGGTTCTGGATATCCTTAAGGCTTCTCGAAAGTCTTCCACCAGAAAGACTTACAACTCCAAATGGAAAAGATTCAGCATTTGGTGTTCTAAGAAGAATATTTCTCCAGACTCTGCTGAATTGCCCACGGTTCTGGATTATATGGTCCATCTTAATGGCCTAGGTCTCAGACCAGCTACCCTTAAGGTACACTTGGCAGCTGTTTCTGCTTTCCTGTCTGTAGGCAAATCTTCCTCTCTGTCATCCCATCCTGTATTCAGTAAGTTTTTCAAGGGATTGCTTCACACCAATCCCCCCTTTAGGGATCCTGCTCCTGCATGGGACCTTAATGTTTGCATTGTTCAGCTTATGCAACCCCCTTTTGAGCCTTTGTCCTCAGCAGAGCTCAAGTACTTGACTTGGAAAACTGTGTTTTTGGTAGCCATTACTTCTGCCAGACGTATCAGTGAATTGCAAGCCCTGTCAGTGGAATCTGATTTCATCTCTTTCCACAGAGATAAAGTGGTCCTTAGAACTAACAGAAAGTTCTTATTTATTTATTTGTTTAGCTTTTGGTTACCGGGTAAGTACACTAGACAAGTAATATGCCTATTTTCAGAACCTCAACCGGTCTATAACTCTCCGTTTTCTTCACTGATCATTCTTCCTCGGGAGAGAGGAGGATACACAGTTGGAATGTTAAAAGAGCCCTTAGCTACTACATAGAGCGTACCAAGGGTCACAGGTTTCAGTCTCTCCAGTTGTTCCTCACTTATGGAGAAGTTGGTAAGGGCAAACCTGCCACTAAGAGATCTATTGCCAGGTGGATTGTTTCTTGTATACAATTCTGCTATGAAAAACTGGGTAGAACTCCACCCTCAGGCGTGAGGGCTCATTCCACAAGAGGTACAGCTGCTTCCCTGGCTGCTGCCAGGGATAGTCCTTTCTTAGAAATTTGTCAAGCAGCCATCTGGAAAACAGTCCATACTTTCACCAGGCATTACTCTCTGGATATCCAGGCTAGAAGTGATGCTCGGTTTGGCACAGCAGTACTTCAGAGCCTATTTCCAAAGTAGGTTCTGTCCCTCCTCCATGGAGGTACTGCTTGGTAGTCTGCAATAGTCAGAATACAGTAAGGCTTCATGTTGTTTGAAGGAAAAATTACTCACCTTAGTAATTATGTTTCTTCTAGTGGAGTCTTGCTGTATTCTGACCTCCTTCCCTGCCTCCCCTCTCAGAACCTAGTTTTTAGGATGTGCAGGAGCAGTGTTGGCGCCCTAGGGGTGTCCATTTTACACCCTCTTTCTTTGGGTGGAATGTTTTTTTTTTTGGATGCATTTTGTTTTTGGGTTTCCTGACTTGAGTCTTCCTTTGAGAACCAAAAACATTATATATTTGCCAGTTGGCTAGTAAAAATTTTACAGTATCCACACAGAACACCTAGTGAGTTTTTGCTCGTAAAGATCTGATGGTTGCAGTTGGAAAAACAACAGGCAGAGGCTTCAGCCGAGCTTGTGATGAAAATTCTATGCAAGGCATAGAAAAGTTAACCCTTTGTTCTCCGGGGCAGTTGAAAGGCAGGACCTAACTGCAATAGTCAGAATACAGCAAGACTCCATTAGAAGAAACATAATTACTAAGGTGAGTAATTTTTTCTTACCTGCTGTCAACTTCTATGTTTCTGTGTTTCACTCTGCAGCTGCCACAATTCTAGAATTCTTATACAAAACATGCTGAATATGGTAAGATGACCAAAGGTAGCTGTGGAAGGTGGGAGAAGGGAAACCTAAGGGTGGTTAACCATTTGTGGTTAATCTAGCAACAATAAGTAGAAACCTCTTGGGGTCCCAAGCAACTTAGGCCAAATGGGCCTGTATGTGAATCCTGGGTGCAGACAGAGGCAGGGAATACTCCTTGGCTGTTCCCCCAAATCTGGGAAGATCTACTGTGGACTTCCGGGGGGAGGGGGGTGAATCAGTCATCACCCCTTGTAGCGCAGCCTAGGGGTTTCACCTTGGGAGTAAGCCAAATTCCAGTGGGAGTTGGGTTCACATGAGTACCAAGTGGTCTCGAGAAAGAGGGAACAGGATAAACCATAACTACAGTAAAAGAAATATAGATGAGCATGGGTGGATGAGGGTAGGATAATAAAGGCCATCTTGGTGTATTACTAACTGCTGTTGGGGGAGGGGGAGAAGACAGCCCTCAGCCTCTGTACTAAACTTTACACTTGTATAATATAGAAGACAGCAAACAAATGTTCACAACATACTACAAATTAGATCTAAAAATACTCTCAGTCTCAGGGTTTCCTGCTGTCTCATTTTACAGGTCTGTTAAAAAAAACAAACAAAAAAAAAACACGTCCACAGAGGCTGGAAAATGCTGTAATTCAATTTTCTAGTAGCCCCCACACCAATAAGCGTTTTCCTCCTGGGCATGACCGGGTATCATGCTGCTGGGAAGAGTCCCTTAGCAATCAGTACCAGAGGGGGTGGCTATGCCTGGTGTACCATGATGTCGCCTCATACCAGGCTAATGTGAAATATAGTTCTGAGAAATGCTGGGACAGTATTAACAAAAAAAAAATATATATATATATAAAAATAAAAAATAGGTGTAGTCTCTTACTCGTCTCCTGAGCAAGGTAGGTTATGGGCTGTTCTTGGGAAGGCTCCTCTGCTGGGGGGGACCAATGCTGCTCCCAGCCGCACCTCGGTTGGAATAATACAGAGCGAAACTGCCAGAGTCAAACTGAAAAGTCAACAATCATGAAATCTGAATACCTGATAAAAGTTGTTAACTGGCCTTCCCCTCACCACACAGTGCCAGGGTGAGAAGGTGAGGATATGCCTTGCCCTGAGTTTATCACGTCGGTTTTATGTCTCAGAGGCCTGGCCGTGAATCTTAGGCTGTACCCGTGTTCTGCATGCATGCTTGTGTGGACTGTGGGAAGCCATGCGACTGGTCAAGGCCCGGTCAGCATGGTCCCTGCCACAGGGCCCTCTGCTTCTTTCCAGTTTGCTTCTGTTGGGGTAGTCAGGTAGTAATGTAATGTTTGGGCCTATATTATGCCTGCTATGGAGAACAATTTGTATGTATCCGGCATGCAGGAAAGGGACTCCCAGTAGAATAAACAGTACTTGGCACTGGCCAGGCAGCGATCCTGTCCCCTCCTTCCTGAGGGAAAAAAAGCCCCTAGTCCCCCATTGCTTACACAGGTCTCTAGAAAATCTCCAGACTGTATCCTCATGTACTCCCAGCTGTGTTTCTCATATTCTGCAGCTGTGGCACTTTTTTCAGCAAGGTGTCCTAGACATGCTGTTTCTTCACTGTGTCTTGATTAGTGCTATGTGCTGAGGAACGAGTCCCCTGGGTGCATGGCAGCTCAGTTTTCCATTGTGGTATCTGAATGCCTCTGAAAGTCAAATCTCGGGCTGCTTCCATGGCATTTAAAGAAGAAGCCTTTTTCCCCTCCGGGTATTGAATAATTAATTTTGCTGGGTAAGGGGTTTCAAAATTTCATTTTGTGTCGCCCAAGGGCTGGGAACAGGGGGATGTCTTATTTTCTCCTTCTCATGGTAAACGGGGTAAAGTCATTGTCCAAAAAGATTTCTGTAGTGCCGTAAAACTCCTGCTTTTGTTGCCATTCCTTTTGTAATACCATACAATGTATACATAGATACATAGACAGTGTCGGCAGATAAAGGCCTATGGCCCACCCAGTCTGCCCATTTGAGCTTGTAAGTTCAGTTTGTTTTCCTAGAAGTCTGTTGCCCCTTACCCCCTGACCTCCAGAATTCCTTTATGTCTATACCATGCATTCTTAAATCCCGTGATTGTTTCAGCCCCCACCACTTCCTCTGGCAGGGTGTTCCACTTGTCCACCACCCATTCTGTGAAGAAATTCTTTCATGTTTCCTCTGAATCGCCCTCCTCCAACTTCATCCCATGCCCTCTAGTCCTGGAACATCTTTTCACTTAAAAATAGTGTTTTCCTGCACCCTGTTCCTCCCTGTAAGATACTTGTATGTCTCTATCATATCCCCTCCTCCTCTCCTCCAGGGAGTACATGTTCAGTTCCTTCAACCTGTCTTCATAGGACTTGTGATGCAATCCATGCACCATCTTTGTTGCCCTCCTCTGAACCTTCTCTACCCTGTCTATGTCCTTACGTAGGTATGGTCTCCAGAACTGTACACTGTACTCCAGGTGGGGCCTCACTAGTGTCTTGTATAGCGGAATTATGACCTCCCTTTTCCTGCTGGTGATGCCCCTGCCTATACATCCCAGCATCCTATTTGCTTTACCTGATGCCTTGTCACACTGTTTCCCTACCTTGAGGTCATCAGAGATGACAACCCCAAGATCCCTTTCCTGCTTGTGCATGCTATATCCTCACCCCCAACTGATATATTGTGCCAGGGTTTTGTGCCCCATATGCATTATCTTGCACTTCTTTGCATTGAATTTCAACTGCCAAACCCTGACCATTCTTCAAGTTTCTGCAGGTCGCTTCTCATTCTGTCTACACCCTCTGGTGTGTCTACTCTGTTACAGAGCTTTGTGTCATCAGCGAACAGTGAAATTCTGCCTTCTAGGACCTGCGCAATGTTACTGATGAAGATGTTGAATAGGACCAGTCCCAGCACTGATCCCTGTGGTACCCCACTGGTCAGTCTTCCCTCTGTGGAGTGACAGCCATTTACCACCACCCTCTGTGTCCTGCCACCCAGCCAGTTACCTACCCACCACACTACTGTCCTGCCCACACCCATATTCCCCAGTTTGTGTAATAGTCTTCTATGTGGCACAGTGTCAAAGGCCTTGCTGAAGTCCAGATAGGCCATGTCCACTGCCCTCCCCTGATCCACCTACCTAGTCACCCAGTCAAAAAATTAAACGAGGTTGGTCTGACATGACCTCCCCCTGGTGAAACCATGCTGCCTTGGGTCCTGTAGTCCATTGACAACCAGATGTTCCACCAATCTCTCCTTCAGTAGTGCTGCCATGATCTTCCCCACTACCGAGGTGAGGCTGACTGGTCTGTAGTTCCCTGCTTCCTCTTTGTTCCCACTTTTGTATAAGGGGACTACATCTGCTGTCCTCCAGTCTTTGGGTACCTCCCCTGTTTCCAGTGATCGGCTAAACAGGATAGCCAGAGGTTCAGCCACCACCTCTCTTAGTTCTTTAAGGACCCTGGGGTGCACCCCATCTGGCCCCACTGCTTTATCAACTCTTATTACTTCCAGTTCCTTCAGGACCCTTTCTCGTGTAAAGGGACTTGTGTCCATTTCTGCACCATTCTCACCCCTTGTATTCCCTTCAGACCCATTACCCTCCTCTTCCTCAGTAAAGACTGAGCAGAAATACCTGTTCAATATGTCAACTTTACTGTTGCCATCCTCCACGCGGCCCCCATCCTCCCCCTTCAGTCTCACTATCCCTCCCTTTGTCTTTCTTTTTTCACTTATGTACCTGTAAAAAGTTTTGTCCCCTCTACCTTTCCTTAATGTGGTAGTTTAATCCAACCAAAACAAAGCATGGGCTAGCACCTGAAGAGTGGAGCTTGGGGCCCAGTGCCCTATGGGTGCATTTGGTATCCTGCTGGAGGTACACATCTAGGCTGAGGGCTGTGTGTGGGAAAGCATCCATAAAAGTGTGAAGTTCTGATCCCTTGGACTCCTCCGGGATGCCATTCACCTGTATGGTTTTCTGACGGGACCAGTTTTCAGCATCCTCTTGCTGATCAGTCAACTCCTCCTGTGTCTCTACATTTTTAAGTAGGGCAGTTCTGATTTCTGCAGGGCCACCTGTCATTCCTTCTCTGTGACTTTTGTCCCCACCCAGTCCAGGTCAGTTCTCATTGAGGACAGTGAGTCCCTGCAGTCTGTAAACTCAGCCCTAAAAGCTTTCAGCTCGGCAAGGATCATATCTAATTTCGCCCTTCTGTCTTTTCAGTGTTTCTGTATGTCGCTGAGGCAAAGGCCTGGACCGTGCTGGAGATTTCATACTGTGCCAAGTCCAATAGGTCTAGGTGGGCTGCCAGCCTGTCTGCATCCTACTGTAGGACAACAAATTTATTTTTGCCAGGTTTCATCCTTAAGCTGCTCTGCCTCCGTTTTGCTGAGTTAGTGATGTTTTTGGTCGGATGTTAGTTTTAGGAGGCTCTGTTTGTCAGTCGAGAGCTGGAGCTTCGAGACAAGGCAGCCATCAGCCAAATAATGTCATCAGAAGTTCTGCAGCAGACTCATTCTGTTAGTGTGCTGCTGTGTGACTGTATACTCCCCCCCCCCCCCGCTAGGGAAGGATTTCAAAGCATTATAAAAATACCACCCCACCAAAAAAAAAAAAAAAAAAAAAAAAATCAAAGTAAAATACAGATGCCTAATCTCTCTCCCTATATCGCTCCCTCTCTCGCAGTTACATTGCTGGAATGCAGCAGAACAGAACATAGCCGGCCGGAGCACAGTCAACCATGGCAGAGGCTGTGCTGTAATGCCAACAGATCCCAGACGTGGTCCAAAACATGAAACATCATATGAAGAAAAACACAAGGTACAGCTTAAACAGCAACGTGGAACAATCAACACAATGGGCTCCCACACTCGGCTGGTTCCAAAGTACAATTTGTGTGCAAAAAAAAACAAACAAAAAAACAGGTTACTCACCTGTAACAGTAGTTCTAGGAGTGGTAAATGATGTTCATCCACACTTCTGGCAGTTGCCTTTCCCTTTAAGACTTGCTGGAAACATCTTCAAGCTGGCTCCTCCACCAACCCGGGTGGTAACTCCCTTGACTCCACCCCCTGATGCCAGATCTTGCCCGCTGGAAGCAGATGTATGCACCCGAGCCAGGGGAGGTTGGGTGGGTCTGTGTGGATGAACATCATATATATTACTCCAAGAACTACTGCTACAGGTGAATAAAGTACAGTTATCGTAACAGTAGATCTTCGAGAACAGCTCTTGCAGCAGGTTACACCGTTAAGACTGAAGCCGGCAGGACCCCACGAAAATTTCTAGCTAGCAGTCTTCAGCGGGGACCGCCTCCAAAGTCGGTCCCGCCCCCCGACGTCGGGCATAGTACATAAGGAGGTGGTCCTCCCATAATCCTCAGTTCTCCCGCCGGAGACTCCCGGCTGCTACATGACATCAGAAGAAGAGTCCGAGGATCCGCCACCAGATGGCAAAACAAGTAAACAGGAATGTCCCATCTAATAAGAAGGGTGCTTGACTCCAACCTACCTCCAGCGGGGATGGTGGGAGGGAAGATACCTGCTGCAAGAGCTGTTCTCAAAGATCTACTGTTACGGTAAGTTCTTACGTAACTGTACTATCTTACTTCGAGATATAGTTCTTGCCGCAGGTTACACCATTAGGACTGATTTCCAAGCAGTAATGGCAATCATGCACCATCGGAAGGAGGAAAGGTAGAGACCTCGAGATAACTTGAGCCTAGCACAGAAGTCCCTGAAGGACAGCTAGACCGAACCCTGCTCTTCACCTCGATGCAATGTCCAGACTGTAATGCCTGATAAAGGTATGCACAGAGCTCCAAGTAGCTGCAGCGCAAATAGCTGAGGTGAGACATTCTTTAACGCCGCAAAGGAAGTAGCCACCCCTCTTGTGGAATGACCCTTGACTGCGCCCGGTAAGGGTTTATTGCGCTTGTCATAACAGAAAGTGATACACTGGATGAGACACCTGGAAAGTGACTGTTTGGAGACAGGAGCTCCTTTCATCCTGTTAGCAAAGGAGACGAAAAGTTGGTCCGACTTTCGGAGCCGTTTGGTTCTGGTCAGGTAGTATCTGAGGCACCTGTGCATGTCTAGGGTGTGCAGAAGGGCTTCTCCTCGATTAGAGTACCTTGGAAAATACACTGGAAGATCGATATCCTGAGTAAGGGTGAGAGCTAATACCACCTTAGGCAAAAACTTTGGGTTTGTCCTTAGGGATACCCTGTCCTGGTGGAAAACCAAATAAGGCTCTTTGCACATAAGAGCATGCAGTTCCGAAATCCTTCTGGCAGAAGTAACAGCAACTAAAAATAACGTTTTCCAAGAGAGAAAACGTAGCTCGTAGTCCGCGGCTGGTTCAAAGGGTGGCAGCGTGAGCTGCTCCAGGACAAAAGGCAAGTCCCAAGGAGGAATTGGATTTTTAATGGGAGGCCTAAGGTGGAGGACGCCCCTTAAGAAGGCATGAGTAGTGTCCAGCTCGGCCACCGTCTGATGGCCTATGGGGGCATGGTAAGCTGAAATGGCACAAAGGTGCACTTTAATCGAGGAGTAAGCCAGTCCGGAGTGGAAGAGGGAAAGCAGGTAGTCCAGAACCTGCTTTTCTGGACAGTCTAACGGCGGAATGCCGCGCGCTTGAGCCCACAAACAGAATCTACGCCATTTCATGGCGTAAGCTGCGTGGGTAGCTGGTTTTCTGGGCGGCAGAAATGCGTCTGCCACTTCTTGCGAGACCCCGTATCGCATCATGGCTATGTCTCTAGGAGCCAAGTTCAATGAGCGTAGGTCCGGATGGACCAATGAACCCGCCTCCTGAGACAATAGATGGGAGCTGATTGGCAAAGGAACTGGAGGTTCCCGGGATAGCTGGTGTAAAAGAGGGAACCAAATTTGTCTGGGCCACAAGGCTGTGATCAGAATGAGCGTCACTTGCTCCCTGCGAAGTTTTAAGAGAACTCCGTGGCTCAACGGGAAAGGAGGAAAGGCATAGAGGAATCTGCCCGCCCAGGAGAGGGACAACGCGTCTCACCAGAAAACACCAGGCCCTGGATCTAGCGAACAAAAATTGGGCAGTTTTGCATTGGATGGGGACGCGAAAAGGTCTAATTCTGGAGTACCCCATCTGTGAAACAGATCCTCTGTCACCTCCTGCAGAAGTTCCCATTCGTGGACTCTGGCCTGAAAGCGGCTCAGGCTGTCTGCGATGGTGTTGTCCACTCCTGGGACATGTACTGCAATTAGGTTTGCGCCGTGTTGCAATACCCACTCCCACACTCTCATGACCTCCCTGCAAAGCGGGTAGGAGTGAGTGCCTCCTTGTTTGTTGAGGTAATACATCACTGTGGAATTGTCTGTTTGTAACAGAAGTGTACCCGGTGGAATCTCCGACTGGAAGGCCTGCAGAGTGTAAAGGACTGCCCTCATTTCCAAGATGTTGATATGGAGATGAGACTCCTGGGCTGTCCACAGGCCCTGAGACCGAACACTGTCTAGGTGTGCTCCCCACCCGAGCCCTGAGGCATCTGTGGAGAGAGTCACAGTCGGGGATGGCGCTGTGAAGGGAACCCCCGCAGAGAGGTTCCCTGGATGTAGCCACCATTGCCAATCTCGAATTACGGCTTTTGTGATCCGGACTGGATGCTGCAGATGGTCTTGCCTTTGGTCCCATTGCACCCGTAGCATCCACTGGGTTACCTGCATGTGGAGACGGGCTAGCGGGACTGTTGCAATGGCCGCAGCCATGTGTCCGAGCAGGCAACGGTCTGCGTCACCGACAACTCCCTGATGAGGGATCTGATGTGTTCCGCTCGGTCCGAGGGAAAGAAAGCTTTCCCTCTGATGGTGTCCAGAACTGCTCCTATAAACTGCAGTTGCTGAGATGGAACCTGGTGTGACTTCTCGTAGTTGATGAGAATACCCAGTGATTGAAAAAGAGACTGGATGCAGTGAATAGCCGCCATCAAGGCCTCCCTGGAGGGTGCCATGAGAAGCCAGTCGTCCAGGTATGGGAACACGTAGTGGCCCTGTCTCCTCAGAGACGCCACTACAACCGACATGCACTTCGTGAATACACGAGGTGCCAATGACAGCCCGAAGGGAAGAGCTCAGAACTGATAATGGCGGCTCTGAAACTCTAAGCGCAGGAACCTCCGGTGCGCTTGAGCAATGGGAATGTGCAGGTAGGCATCCTGCATATCTAAAGATGCCAGAAAGGCGTCCTGCTTCAGCATGGGAATTAGGCCCGGAAGGGTCACCATGCGGAAGCGCTTGTAATCGACTGGGAAAGGTTGGGTCACTGAGGTCCATTATTGGATGGAGGTCCCTGTTTTCTTTGGAACCAGGAAAAGTGAGAATAGTACCCTAGTCCTCTGGTTCTCTGGGACGCTCTAAGGCTTCCTTTTCCAGAAGCGCGAGCACTTCCTGCTGTATGAGAAGGGCATGCTGACCCGAATAACGGGAGAGCAGGGGAGGTCTTATAGGTGGGCTGCCTACAAATTCTATATAATGGCCTTTTTTGACCAGTTGCAGAACCCACCTGTCGGTGGTGATCAACTGCCACCCTGGGAAGTGGTGTGCGATGCAACCCCCGACTTTCTGTTCCCGGGGGAGGGGCGGGGGCCGGGAAGGAGTCATGCTGTGGCAGCGTTTGATCCAGCAGGCTGGGCCGACTTTGAAAATCGTTGGCCTCTGCCTGGGGATGACTTGGCCTGGGCCTTGCGTGTGAAAGTGCCCCTCTGCTGCTAACCGGAACGTTGCTGTTGCCTTAGTAGCTGGCCACGAAAACGGCTCTGGTTCCTACGAAAGGAATTAGGCTAAGACCTGTATATAGCTTGTACAGATTGGACTGCCTTCCCTGCGTCCTGGAGTTTGGTGATCACTCTCTCAGAGGCTTCACCAAATAGGACCTCGCCATTATACGGGACGTCTAGGATGTTCTTCTGGACGTCCGGGTTAAAGCCGGAGACACGGAGCCAAGAGTGTCTCCGGAGACGCACGCCAGAGGCTGCAGCTCTGGCTGAAGAGTCCGCAGAATTGTATGCGGCTCTGAGCACTTTGGTCCCCACATCTGAACCCATGCGGAGGAGGTTCAAGAGCTCCTCCGTGTGATCGCCATCGGGTATCTTCTCGACCAGGTCCTGACCCTGTTCCCACAGTGCATTCTGGAACTGAACGATGTGGGTCAGGTACTTCAGTGACCTGATGGCGCAAGTCGCGGCCGTGTACGTGCGGCTTCTCAGGACATCCAATTGCTTGGATTCCTGGTCTGGTGGCTGGGTGCTCAAATGCTGAGGTCTCTGAGACCGGTCATGCGAAGCAGTGATGACCAGGGAATCAGCCAGAGGATGGTTCACCAGATACTGGTCTTCCCTAGGGGCCTTGTATAGGTGGTCAGCCTTCTTCGGCACTGCGGGAGTGGAATATGGACGTTTCCTGGCAGCCTTGGTGACGTCCACGAAGGTATCCACCAAGGGCAGCACTATCACAGGCTTCGGGTCTTTTTACCGAAGGTAGCGGGCAAGGCGTTGTCTCTCGGAGTCAAGCTCCTCAGCATCCCACCCCATGTTCTCCTGGATGTGCCTCATGATCTCTGCGAAGGAGGGATCATCCAGAAGAGATCTGAGTAGGTCATGTGGGTCAGGAGAGGGAATGCTGAGAGGAGAAGGTGATCTGGAACACTCCGAAGTGTCAGATCTGGAATCCTCACCTGACGGAGTGTACCGGCATCGTCTGTGTCTCTTGGGGCTGGGTGACCCAGAGGGGGATTTGGAGGGAGGCCTTCTCCTTTCCGAAGATCTGCCCCTAGGAGGTGGCGTCTGCTCCTTGGGGGTTGGAGGTCGTCCTACGGGCCCCCTAGGTGGAGGAGGGGGCCGTAGGCAGTGAAGGAGTGGGTGGAGGTGGAGTAGGAGGAGGACGTGTGGTGACCACATCTTTTTTGATGGTGTCCCACCAGAAGGTAAAAAGCTCTTTTACCTCTGCCAGATTCATACCCGACGACAGGCCTGGCACCAGTGGCCTGTCGCCAGGGTCAGGTGTCGGGTCCCCGGGGGTCTCCCGCTCCAGGGAAGGTTTCCGTGGGAGCCCAGTGTCTCCCGCCTGGTCCTTGGGCTGTGTGGCGTCCTCTGGAGGATTTCTTCTGATCGTGTCCACGCACTAGTGGGGCTGGTCTCTTCTCTGGAGTAGCGGACGGCGGTCCCCTGACCGACGTCTTCGGAGGCGAACGCCTGGCTGGCGACGGGTGTCTGGGTATCATCGGCTCCTGGGAGCGCTGGTGATGTTTGGCCATCGGGTGGGCCGACGTCAGGTCCAACGTCCGTTTAAGGGACGTCAGGTCCTTGGTTTTATGGGGAGCCGGATCTGAATCTCGGAGACGCTGGGAAAGTGACCTGGCGTCGGTGTCCCGGCAACGGGAGGAAGATTTATGATACTCCCTGGACTTCGATGAGGCCTTGGAAGGAGTAGAAGAGGATGATGGCCTAGAAGTCTTCAGAAGCTGAACAGAAGAGGAGCCGCTGGATGACCTGACCTGGACCAGGGGAGGCTGCGAAAGAGCCCTGGAGGAGAGCGGTCCGATTTTGAGCCAGAGCTTCCGGAGTCTGAAGCCCTCGCAGGAGGCCTGGATCTTTCCTTTTCCCGGTGCTTGTGGGTTCTGCTCGAAGGCTCTCCCCGGGAGTAAGGTTCCTTGTCCATGGTTTTAAGTTTCTCTTCCAGGAGAAATGCTTGAAGTGCCTTCTGGTGGCAGATCCTGGTGCGACTGTTGAAGCCCTGGCAGAAGGAGCAGGCCCCTTGAAGGGGATCTGTTTGCCGCAGGCGCAATTCATAAGGTGACCCTCTAAAGAAGTGGTTGGAGAGGACATCATTTGTTCACAATTCGAAAAATAGATGAAAATCGTCATAGTTCTTATGGTCGTCGGGTGCTAGAAAAGGAGACTGAGAGGCCGATACTGGCGAGTCGACAGCAGGAAAAGAAAGTACAGTTACGTAAGAACTTACCGTAACAGTAGATCTTCGAGAGAGGCTCTTGCAGTAGGTAATTACATATAGGACTGACACCGGCCGGCGGCAGGACCCCACAGAAAAATTTCTAGCTAGCAGTCCCTAGCGAGGGACCGCCCCGACGTCAGGTGACCGGCGTCAAGTGACGTCGATATAAAGGGGCGGTCCTGGACACCCACCTTCCGGTTCTTTCCGCCACAGGCCAAAGAGGCCGGACAAGAAGAAGCGGATATTTCTATATGGAAAGGGCTGAAGAAGCCTAGGGGATGGAGGGCGGAAATGGTATACTGCAAGAGTCTCTCTCAAGATCAACTGTTACGGTAAGTTCTTCTGTAACTGTACTATCATACTAGAGGGCTCTTGCAGTAGGTAATTACATATAGGACTGAATCCCAAGCAATCTGGAACAAATAAAAGGCACTGGGAGGAGGAAACTACTCCTGAAAGTAGCAGTAGCCTTGCAAGCCTTAAGACAGGAGGCCTTGCAAGACAGCTAGCCCGAAGCCTGCTCTACGGCGAGAGGCATTGTCCAAACTGTAGTGTTTCGTAAAGGTATGGATGGAAGTCCAGGTGGCGGCAGCGCATATATCTGCCGCAGACACATTCTGGAAACAAGCCGCAGAGGCCGCTACTCCACGAGTGGAGTGACCTCTGACTTGACCCGGAATGGTCTTGTTGTACTTGTCATAACAGAAAGTGATGCAATGAGCCAACCACTTCGACAGGCGTCGTTTGGAAACAGCATTGCCTTCCCTTTTGTAAGCAAAAGAGATGAACAACTGGTCAGTTTTTCTGAGATCCTTTGTCCTATCAGTGTAGTATCTCAGAATCTGGTGAACATCCATGGTATGGAGTAAATATTCCCCTTGGTTGGAGTACTGCGTGAAAAAGGCAGGCAACTCTATAGACTGATTTAAGGTAGACTCTGCTACCACTTTAGGTAGAAACGTAGGGCTCGTGCGAAGAGCAACTCGTTCTTTGTGAAAAATCAAATAAGGGATTTTACACATAAGGGCCTGACGCTCGGAAATTCTACAAACGGAAGTAATGGCCACCAAGAAGAGCGTCTTCCACTAAAGAAACTTCAGATCTGCGGATGCCGCAGGTTCGAAGGGAGGAAGGGTAAGTTTCTCGAGAACAAAGTTCAAGTCCCAAGGGGGGGCAGGAGTTCGGATGGGGGGCCTCAGATGAAAGACCCCTCTGAGAAAGGTCTTAGAGACCTCCAGATGGGGAAAAGCTTTATCAGAGAAAGGAACATGGTACGCTGAAATAGCGGCCATGTGCACTTTCAAGAAGGAATGACTGAGACCCAGGTCGAAGAGATGACGTAAATATTCAAGCAGAATGGCCACTGAACAGGAGAAGGGCTCCACGTTCCTAGAAGCGGCCCAAATAGAAAATCTCTTCCATTTCATGGCATAAGTGGACCTAGTGGAGGGCTTTCTAGCCTCCACCAGAATCTCGGCCACCTTTGGTGAGATGCCAAAGCGAGATTGAGCTAGGTTTGCAGGAGCCATGCATGAAGTTGTAGGGACTTGAGTCCTGGATGGACCAGAGTGCCCTGATTCTGGGTCAGCAAACCTCGAGATAAAGGAAGAGGGAAGAGGAAGAACCTCTGAGTATTGCTGTAGAAGAGAGAACCAGATTTGCCTGGGCCAGAAAGGAGCGATCAGAATCATTCTCGCTCCTTCTGTTGATAGTTTCTGCAATACATGAGGGACCAGAGGAACTGGGGTAAAAGCATAGACGAATCTGCCCTTCCAGCTTAGAGACAGAGCATCGCTCCAGAAAGCGCCTCGCTGTGGAACGAGCGAGCAAAAGGTGGGAAGTCTTGCGTTTTGGGAAGAGGCGAACAGGTCTACCTGCGGAGTCCCCCCAAAGCTGGAAGATGTCTTCTAGCACCTTTGGGTCCAATTCCCACTCGTGTGGCAGGGCAGAGGAGCGGCTTAGTTTGTCTGCCAGGGTATTGTCGACTCCTGGAATGTGAATCGCAGTGAGGTGAAGGTTGTGAAGAGTTGCCCAGTCCCAAACCCTCATTGCTTCCCTGCATAGAGGGTAGGATCGAGTCCCTCCCTGCTTGTTGATGTACCACACCACGCACATGTTGTCCGTCTGGACAGCTAGGTGGCCGGGAAGAATGTATTGGTGAAGGGCTTGGAGAGCATATAGTACTGCTCGAAGCTCGAGCACACTGATGTAGAGAGCTAGTTCTAATCTGGACCATAACCCCTGGGTTCGGTAAGGACCCAGATGGGCTCCCCAGCCTTCGCCTGATGCATCTGTGGTCAGAGTCTGGGAGGGGAGAAGATGACAGAAGGGGACCCTCCGAAACAGGTTCTCTCCAACCATCCACCATTGCAAGTCTCGTGCCATCGTCGAGGAGATCAGAATTAGATGATCCAGATCATCTACAAGTTGATGCCACTGTGAGCGAAGAGTCCACTGAGAAATCCTCATGTGGAGTCGAGCTCGGGGAACTGTCGGGATGGCGGCTGCCATAACCCCAAGAGACGGAGTACCGACCTTGCTGGAACCTTCCTGAGTTCTGATAGCAGAGAAATCTGAGACTGAAGAGAGGCCGCCCTGTCCGGAGGCAGGAAGGCCTTGCTCACCGTCGTATCGAGGATAGCCCTGATAAACTGTAGTCTCTGGGATGGATCCATATGAGACTTGGAATGGTTGATGGTAATACCCAGGCAAGTGAAGACCTGCTGGGTGAGGCAGAGAAAATGCAGAAGCTCCACCCTGGACGAGGCCACCAGGAGCCAGTCGTCCAGGTAAGGGAACACCTGAACTCCCATAGTACGCAGGTGGTCCGCTACCACGGCCAGGCATTTGGTAAAAACTCAGGGTGCCAAGGAAAGACCAAACGAGAGTGCCCGGAACTGGTAATGGTCCCCGCGGAAAGCAAACCTAAGGTACTTGCGATGAGAGGGGCGAATGGGGATATGCAGATATGCGTCCTGCATATCCAGCGCACACAGCCATTGACCCGGCTAAAGAAGAGGCAGAAGGGTCTGTAGGGAGAGCATCTTGAACCTTTTGTATTCCACGTAAAGGTTCAAAGAGCTGAGATCGAGAATGGGTCTGAGATCCCCCGTCTTCTTTGGGACCAGGAAGAAATGAGAATAGTAACCCGTTCCTTGAAGGTGAGGAGGAACAGGTTCTACGGCCTGCTTCGCGAGAAGGGCAGAGATTTCTTCCTGGACCAAAGGAAGATGGTCCCTTAGGACGACTTCGGAGGGTGGTGGCGGGGTGGTTTCTGTAGAAACTCTATAGAGTGCCCTTCCGCTATAATCTGAAGCACCCATGAATCCGTTGTTATCCTCTCCCAGCCCGGACGGTGGAGGGAGAACCTCCCTCCTACCGGTTCCTCCAGTGTGTCCGGAGGTGGTAGGAGAGGGAAGGAGTCGGGTGGTGTGGGGCAGCACCGCAGCTGGGGCACCTGCTGCTTTTTGGCGGGGGCCTGGCAGCTACGGGGCCCGGACGTTTAGTGGCCCGCGTGAGGTTTACGCTTGGGCTTATCGTCTGCAAAAGAGTGGCGCGCTGTGGGGGATGAGGCGGTACATGGAATCCACGGATTTCAGGGCCGTTCCCTTCTCCTGCAAGTCTGTGAGGATGTCCTTGACATCACCGCCGAAAAGCACCGAACCCCTGAAAGGTGCTTCCTGGATCGCTGACTGCACCTCCGGGACCAAACCTGACATGCGGAGCCAGGCATGACGCCGAAGACTTGCGGCGAAAGCGGAGCTCCGCCCGGCAGTGTCCACTGCATCGTATGTCGTCCGCAGAATGTGACGACTGGCTGGACGAGCAGAACAGACTAAGTCAGCTAACTCCTGCTTGACTTGAGAGTCAGGTAAGGAGTCAATCTTGGATTCCGCCTGGGTAAGGATGGCCTTCTGGTAATCCCCCATATGAGCAACATAATTCAGGGCCCGAATTCCCAGTGTGGAAGAGGCGTATATCTTTCTTCCATACTGGTCCAGGAGGCGAGATTCCTTATCCGGGGGAGACTAGCTTAGATGTTTTGGATGTGCCGACCGGCCATGAGCGGCGCTAATCACGACCAAATCTGCACGAGGGTGACAGTCCAAGAAATCTACACCCTCAGGAGCCTGGTATAGCCTGTTAGACTTCCTAGGAAGCGGAGCTAAAGTCGACGGCTGTTTCCAAATAGTGGAAACAAGGTGGGCGTGAGGCTCGATCCAGGGTGGCACTAAAGTAGGAGCCGTCAGGGGCAGGTCCAGATGTTCGGCGAGTTTAACCCGCTGAGGATCTGGTTCCAAGGAGTGCCACTGGTGTACTTCCTGGATTTTCCTGAGCAACTCCGTGAAGGAGGGGTCCTCCGGAGGAGACTTCAGAGGGTTCCTCGGCCGGGGCTTGGACGGAGAGCGAGGCTCATCATCTCTCTCGGAGCATCTGTCGGAAGAATCCGAGGGATCCGAGAGCGAAGAAGAATCAGAAGCAGAATAAGACTCCCTAACCCGGCTAGGGGGAGGAACGGGTTCCTTGGGGGGATCCCTGGATGTGTGTGCTGCCCCTCTCAGGATCCAGAGGGAAAGGCTCTGGAGTCCGGAGGCGGTGAGAGTGTGCCGTCTCGGGTATGGGGGCCGGCAGCGGCGGCACTGTCGCCGTCAAGCAGCTCTCTACTTCCTTGGTGAGCTGAGCCTTGGCCTCAGCCCACCAGGAAGCCAGAGTCTCCTGCAGATCCACCGCCGGCCGAGGGGGCGGTGGAGGTGAAGGAGGAGGGGGATAAGAATATGGGTTGTACCCGTAAGGTGAGTATCCAAGGCCCGGCTGCGGGAAAACCGGTGCCGGGTAATGAGGCATCGGGTACTGTGGCATCAGATAGGACGGCGGGTACCTGGGCGCTGGAGAAGCTGCCGGAGCAGACGGCCCGGAAGGTGGCCCCAGGCGGGTCAACAGTGAGAGGCCGGGGGGCAGGGCCCAGCGGAGGAGTATCCCCACTGGCATCGGAACCGCGTCCGGAGGGAGGTCAGGCCAGATCCGGTTCCTAGGAGGAGGGTCTGATGGAGGAATATTCCCCACGCCCAGGGACGGGGAGGAAATCCGGGTCAGGCTGGGTGACTCAGGCTCCCGGACTGACAGTGAGGCTGCGGGGAACCGAGTACAACGGGGGTTGGAGGGTCCGTCATAGGTTCCGTCGCCCGGCGCACGTCAGGGGAGCCGACGTGCGGCTTAGGGGCTAGTTCCCGGCAGGCGCCGGAGGAGCCGGCATCTGTCTTACAGGGTCCCTCGTCGTAGGCATGCCAAGGGAGAGAAGTGGCCCGGTCTGAGGGGGAAGCGGTTGTGCGCTGCCCCGGAGGGTCAGGCGTCTTATCGACCTTCTCCTGGCGGACGTCGGAGGAGCCGACTTCCGACTTATGGGAGTCGCCCGCACCAGTAGGCCGCAAGCCTGCGGCGGAACTGAGGCGGAGGCCTCCTTGTCCGGAGGCACCTGCAGGCCAGCCAGCCCAGGCGGGCAGCGCCTCCTCCTAAGCCTTGGAGGCTGCTTTAGGATGGTCCCCCGGAGGGGATGTTACCTGGGGCGCGACTCCGGCCGGAGTCACGGGCGAGGAGGCCTTCTCCCAGTGCCTTTCCTTGTCCCGCTTTTTACGATGCCCTTCTGGAGAAGTCGACGCCTGCCTGAGCTTCTTCAATTCTTTTTCCATCGAAGACATCTTTTTCTTTAGAAGATGGGCTTGCAGGGACTGTTGGCGTCGTCTGCGGGTAGCCGCATTGAAATGAAGGCAATGCGGGCACTTGTCGACCGGGTGGTCAGGGCCTAGGCAGAAGAGGCAGAGGGAATGGCTGTCCTTGCGTGGCAGTTGGGCACTGCACGAGTCGCACTTGTTTTTGTGCTCGGAAGGTGTAGAGGACGACATACACTGACGATGACCTGACGAAAAAAATACTGAAAATCTTGGTAAAACCGACGAAAGAACAGGGCTAAGAACGAACTTTACCACGAGGCTCTGCACGAGCTAACAGCGGGAAAGAACTGGAAGGCGAGCGTCTGGGACCACCCCTTTATACCAATGTCGCTGGACGCTGGTCACCTGACGTGGGGGCAGTCCCTTGCCCGGGACTGCTAGCTGACATTTTCAAGTGAGGTCCTGCGCGGCGGCGTCGATCCTATAAGTAAGTACTTACTGCAAGAGCCCTCTCGAAGTAAGATCTGAGGATTATGGGGGGACCGCCTTCTTATGTACTACGCCTGACGTCGGGAGCGGGACCGAAGTCGGAGGCGGTCCCTGCTGAAGACTGCTAGCTAGAAAATTTCCGTGGGGTCCTGGCACCTTCAGTCCTAATGGTGTAACCTGCTGCAAGAGCTGTATCTCGAAGTAAGATCCTGTGTTTCTAGGGACATGTATATTATGCTTAAGGCCGCTATATCTCCGGCACTCCAACTATCCACCGCTGAACCGCCCCCACAGAGCCGCGGTTCACCCTCCGGGCAGAGGCAAGGGGCAGCTGGCTACGTCCCCAACACATCCAAGCGACAGGCAGGTTCTGGGCAGTGGTGGCATGGAGATCAGTTGGGGCCATGCATGATTTTTTGCGTTTAGTGTCCAGGGAATCTGCATGCCTCCCAGTCCCAACCTCAGCCGCCTGGTGAGCCACCTCTGTGGTCACCCAGGGATGCTACACCAGGAGGCATGTCCCCCCTCCCTCCCTCCTCAGAGATGGAGTGCATGCAGTTACAGCTCAGTCCATCTCCCCCCAGCAGATTCTCCAGCCTCCCGGCTCGTTCCTGAACCCGGGTCGCTGGCGCCACAAGCAGTGACTCCACTATTACGCTGATGGATTGGCATATGGATATGATGTTCTATCCACACTTCTGGTGGACTCCTAGCACTTCGGGAGGAGGGACGCAAGGCTCACACCCCCTACTTAAGGAACAGAGACTGGAGAACTGAGGTCTTAAAACCAGCGTGACTCGAGGTCAATGTGGCAATGGGAAATGAAGGTGTGTGCTGACCTCCAGGTAGCAGCCCTGCAGATTTCCTCAATAGGGACATCCCTGGAAGCAGCCACCAACACAGGGTATGATGGGTGGAATGAGTCCTTAGCCTTGTGGGGAGGCTCCCTACCCGCCAACCTATAGCAGAGATCAATGCAGGATACAATCCACTTGCCAATCATTTTCCTGGCTGCAGGTCTGCCAGGAGCAGTTTCAGCGCAGGTAACAAACAGCTGGTGAACCTCTCCCCAAACTCCAGCAGTGCACTCTTCGTAATAAGCGAGCACCTGCCTCAGGTCTAGAGTATGGAGCCTGTGCTCGGCCTCCGAGGTGTGGATGATAAAATACCCTGGCAGATTAATCACCTGGTTAAGGTGAAAATCTGACACAACCTTTGGAAGGAGCTTTGGGTTGGGGAGCAGGACAAACTTGACCCTGTGGAAGACCAGGTAAGCAGACTCCACTGAAAGCACCTGGAGTTCAATGATCCTTCTGGCTGATGTGATAGCCACCAAGAAGGTGGTCTTCCACGGGAGGAGAGACATTTCACACCTGTGCATAGGTTCGAACGGCTTGCCCATGAGCTTTGTCAAAACCAGCAGCAAATCCCAAGGTGGTGGTGGTTCACACACTGGAGGGGAAATGTGGTCGAGGCCCTTGAAAAAGTGCCAGACCGCAGGACCACTGGAGCAGCGGCTGGATTTCCGCTTGTGGCGCCAGTGACCTGGGTTTGGGAACAATCCCGGGAGCTGGAGGGCCAGCCGGGGGGAGGAGGACTGAACATCCCAGGGCCAGCTCATCTCTTCCAGGAAGGGAGAGGGGTAGTGACTCGGTGCTTGACTGGCCCCATGCGGAGGTCTGGGGCATAGCAAGCACTGAGGTAGACATAGGGGGTGGATGTCACGGACCTTCTTTGGTTGAGAGATCCCCCACCGACTCCTAGTTGGCCAGAATGGAGTGCAGGGAGAAATCCTCTGACTCCGAACAGTCATTAAAAAGTGGTCGACCACGGGAGTCCTCACTGACCCTCTGAGGATGGTCAGGGGTAACGGTGACCAACAGCAGATGGGAAAGCCCCTTGACAGGCCAAGACTCCTTAGAGCGCCAGAGGTCGGCTGTTTAGGAGGCAGCTCCAACCAAACTGGTGGAGACGCCACAGTTGGCCGAGCTGGGATCATCTTGTTTGGCTCCTTAGACAGAGAAGGCACAGGCTGGTAAGGCGAAAGACAGGTGACAGCCAGCGTGGAAGCTGGGGTTGGCTTCATACCAGTGAACACCAGCTGTTGCTACATGAGGTCCTTATAGCATCAATGCAGTCTGCACCGAAGCCTCTCCTCACCTGAGGAGGATGAAGTCCAAGAGTAGTGGTGGCGCCGCTTCCCATAATTTCAAAAGCGGGAGCGCCAACAATGGCAGAAGCCGCTCGACCCATGGGAATAGGGTCTCGACCGCCGGGTGGCTGGCAGCGGGGCTCGGAAGGAGTCAGCGAATGCTGAGGCTCCTCCAGGTCTTGGTCTTCCATCAGAGGTGGAGGGTCAGCAGACTGATCCATCCCTCTGATGGTCTGAATCAGGATTGGAGTCCTGGACAAGGAGGTGTCGGCCTGTTCGGTCAACAACTGCTTGGTTGGTTTGAGAAAAATCTCGGCTGGACTTCAGACAGCGTCTCAGCCAACTGACACAATGGGGTTACCATGGAGCTGGCAGCCTGGGCCAAGGATTCAGCTGAAGTTGGATCTGGAGAAGCGCAGGAATTCAAAGCTCTCGACCGAGAGCGCTCCCAATCCCATGAACATTGGCGAGTCCGTTCTTGGATTTTGATTTGTGCCCGGAGGGTCCCTGGCCAAGGGTGAGCAGAGACTGGCACAATTCCTTAAAGGAGCCCGTAAAAGTCGAGCCCAGCTGGAGCCGCATGAAGGCAGAAGCCTAACAGGATAGGGATACGGCCTCCTCTTCAAACGCCGCAAGCTGTTCAGCGGACCCCGCAGCCGCAGAGACCACCCAACAAGTGTCCTCAGATTTGACCAGCCCACCTTAAGTCGGGTGAAACGATCCTCAAGAACTGTCAGGTGGAACAAGCAACAAATGTCGCAACCCTGGTGATCATACCTGCGCCCCAGGCAGTAGATGCACGTGGTGTGTGGTTTGGTACGGGACATCTTCTGCCCACAAGGGCATTGGCGGAACCAGGGAGTTGACATGTCGTTCATCGCAGTTTCGATCGAAGATTGAGCTGAAGACAAAAAAAATCATTTGTTTTAGAAATTTAAAAATAAATCCGGAGATTTAAGTGCAAGGGCCTACTCAACGCAGAAGCAGTAAGGAGGGAACCCGATTCTTCCAGCAGAAAGGAAGACCTGGCATCACAGGGCAGAGCCGAGGGAGTTACCACCCGGGTAGGTGGGAGAAGCCAGCTTGAAGATGTTTCCGGCAAGATTTAAAGGGGAAGGGCAACTGTCAGAAGTGTGGATAGAACATCATATCCACGTCCCTAGAACATTCTGATTTACTAACAATCTGCTATGCTACTGTAAACAGTATCTGATTAATTTTACTTCGTTCTAAGCTGACATCTTCTGTTACTACAAATCCCAGAATCCCATGCAGCTGACATCATTGCAGTAGGCAGCAGTGGGGATTCAAAAGCTTGCGCTGCATGTTAGAGCTTCAGTCATCACCAACATATGTTATGCAGGTCTGCTTTTCTTCAGCAGCTAGGTGCAGTCCTCTAGTCCTCTGTGACTGTATTCTGCCCAGGGAAGAAAGTGGAACCAGCAAATCTAAGACCACAGCTTATATAAACTCTAGCATGCTCTGTAAACTACTGAATCTCCCTCTGCTGCTACTGCTCTGATGTCAGCTGCAGCCTGCAAGGGATTCTGGGATTTGTAATAACGGAAGATGTCAACCAAGAACTAAGTACAATTAGTCTGATACAATCTACTATACTACAGTAAACAGTAAGTAAACCGAAACTGGTTTTGAACACAAAGTACACATCGAGACCAGCCCTACAGTTGAGTGTGGGGCCCTTAATGCTGGCTGTTGCCCTTTAAATTCACACAGAGAGTGGCTTGGGGGGTTAAGGAGCATCTTACTGTAGTGCTACAGTACTGAAGCACAAAACTACATGAAAACTACAACTGTGGAATCTTCATTAGGTCAAAGACCTAAAGCAAAGATGTAAAATCAATGTAGTTCCAGCAGGTAGACTACTTTAGCTAAAAACTACACATTCATTAAAATTTGTAAATATTTAAACAATCTCTGGCACAGCCACTACGACTGTGAATGCATTAACTAGATAAGGGTGTTCCATGAGCTTAAACATAAACATTTATTTATTTAAAAAATATGAGATTTACAAACCTTTGAGTCAGATACTCATTTACACAGGCACCACATCAAGAAGACCAAAGCAGTTCAAACAATATACAATAGCTAAAGCAAAGAGACATCAGGAGTCAAAGAGAGCCCAGAGTGTTCATATGAAGGCTGTTGCATACACTAACTGAATCAAAGTACAGTACATTCAAAAAGGGCATATTTAAGCAGAGGCAAAACCGAGCGTTTCCACCACCTCAGGAGTGACGTTATTACACGATAACACACATCCTGGAGTGCCTTATTGCAACTATACAATGGCTTGTTGTTATGTACATAATTTAAAGGATGTTTTTGTAAGTGTGGAAAAATGTTTCCTAAGAGAAAATGCAAGGAATGATCCAAATCCAAAGCTACGGTGATGTCACTGTAATGACATCACTGTTTCAATGGGTCAGCAGGAAACTAACTGTTGACATTCATGCTCCCTGGATGAGATCAGCTACAAGGCTCTGCTGTTGCTAAACTAATTTTAAAGCAGTACACATGCTAAATCTAAGGGCATGGCTACATCACTGTCACATGAGACAGGGGGCATCATAGGAGGAAGAAAGCCAATAAAACTATTTGTTATAGAGATCCCCAAGGGTCATAAAACTACCATACAGCTAGCAAGCTAATTTAGGAAAGACTCCTAATAGCAGACAGAAGGAAGGACACACTAGGATTTAACATACATATCAAAACACTCCACATAACATATGTATTTTGCACATGCTGGGTGGACTACTCCTTTAACTTTCTGTGGTCTCAATTAACTCCTCAAGCCAGAAGAAAAATAATGCTTTAAAGCTTCCTATATACTACACACAGGCAGAAACTGGAATAACAGGTTCCAATGAGTATAAACTTAGCAGGGATGTTAGGGGGATGGCAGCTCTGATAATTGTTCAAGTCTTTCTTTTTACTGATAGAAACTGAGTCTTTCCTTTTGAGATTTCAGGTGACTCTGATAATCATTTGATCCAAGGGTTTTTAAGTCAGTTTGAATGCATTAAGTATTATCTGTTCTCCTAGGGACTCCACAGATTTGTTGTTCCTTGGCCAGATACCAAACTAGTGACTTTTTTTTCAGCATGATAGGATCCACCTCATGCCCTTCCCACATGAATTAAAAAAAAAAAAGGTGGGCTGGATTTTTAGGAGCTTCTTGGTGGAGGTGGGTTGGATCTTACATCCCCCAAAAAATAATGCTGCCTCCCATTACTCAGGTTCCAGTTCTTGTACCACCCATTTAAGAAAAAAAATAGTACCCTACAACCATTGACTAACATGAAGCGTATTTATTTGACAGCGGAAAGCATTTCTTGGAGGAGGGTAAGGCGGAGGAGACTATTTACACCTTCAGTCAGTTCCACGGACAGAAAACATGACATCACTCCTTTTGTACATGCAATACTCCTGTAGGCTCTGCCCATAGTCGTAAAGACTGATGTCTAATAAATTTAAAATTAAAAGACCATTTTATAAGCACAATAAGACACTCTTGGGTGTGCACTGTGTTAAGATAACTGCGCTTCCAAGGGCTGAAAGCACTCGGCCTACGCCCCTGAGCATGTGGTTATCTCGGCACAATGCACGCCCTGTTGTGTCTTATTGCTTACTTCAATGATCTCATTCAGTTAAAAAGTTTCTCCTTTCAGTGCTTGGAGGATTGATAGAATCATTTAAAACGTCTGACTAATAAAGCTGTGGTGAAAAATCATTTCCAAACAAACACTACCCATTTCTTTATCTAGTCTCAAGAGCACAATTTTTAAATGCATGTATAGGATTCTCTGGTTTACATTACTGAAACACATTTCTGGCCCATTGTACGTGACTGTTAGACTTTCTGCCTGCTTAGGGTGTCCACTTTTTAATTAGCAATAACCCATGGCAGGGTATACATTTACAGTCATTTAATGTATGCCTGGGGTGGGTTGTGAGGCATAAGGCCACAGGCTGAGTGTCCTCACAGCACCCCAGGCGTGTATTAGATGCCTTTAAACTAATACCCTGGGGTGGGTTATTGTACTCATAACATGGGTTGTGTACAAAACTCGAAAAGAGGGCAAGAAAGGGGATTTTTGAGGTGTACAAACAGTAAGAAAGGGAATGTATCCTGCCACATCACAAAGTAGTCCTTCAGAAGAAAAGCACACTGGATGCTTGTTATGCATACAGAAATGTCACACATACAGTACTGCTGTGATGTGTCACATTTTCTGTGTGTTCCACTGCTTTCTACTGTGCAGAGGAGGTGTATCTGAGGCCTCCCAACTATCTGTTGCTCAATGTCTCTGAATGATACAGGACATGGCAGCACAAGAGTTGCATGACATTCTTTTCCAGCTCCCAACACTGCAATCTCGGACTCCCTCCATTCAAGGACATCAGCATCATAATGGGATGCACCCATTTATGCATTCTACCTGCCACTCCCGATTGCTGTGTCACTCAGGATCTCTTTCTGTGTCACTAAAGGTGGCTGACCTAGGCGCTTTCTCGTGCTGTCACTCTCTATCACACCCTGCCCGACCTGACTGACTGCTTACAGCACAACATGAGGGCACTTACCCTCCAGCTCTATGTTACTCCATCTCCCTGCAACATGGTGCTGCTGATTTACTGTGGAGAACGGACTACCATCACTTCCTGCCTGCCCTCACAACTGCTGCTTCTGTCAACGGGGAACAGACGGAAAGGTGCTCGCTGTTGCTTTCTCTCTCCCACCCCACAGCATAGTCTCTTTCTGTGTCTCACATTCAAAATGCTGCCTGCCAATGGAAGGAGGGTACCGAGAGGGACCATTGACATGTGCCTCTGGCGAAGCAGAGGATCAACAGCGAAGCCATTGGGAGGTACTCTCTGTCATCACCAGCCACAGAAAGAATGGCAGGGGGAAAAAATACACAACGTCTGTCCCCACTGCAGGTGGGTTGGTGGGGGAATCAAAACTTGCACAGACCACAGCACAAACACACAGGGATGTCACATGCCACCGATCGGCACAAAATGCCAGTGCTAGAGCGCTCTACCACAAACTGCCACAAGTAATAATTACCTGTCGCCTGGTGTACTCCCTGTCTCAGCTACTGCTCTGTTGGTGGTTGTGGGGGTTGAACAGGGACAAGAATGACAAATGTTCGTGGCGACTAAGCCCGACCTGCTGTTGCCTGTCTGCCTCTCTGCTTCAAACCAAAAATCCCATTGCTTTGGTTAGGAGCAGGTAGCCCTTCCTTTCTCTGCTACTGCTCTGTCACTGACATCTGTCATGTGTGCTGCCCAATGAT
Organism: Neoceratodus forsteri; assembly: GCA_016271365.2. NCBI lineage: Eukaryota > Metazoa > Chordata > Ceratodontiformes > Ceratodontidae > Neoceratodus > Neoceratodus forsteri. The sequence continues at coordinate 646,864,329 of CM057450.1, read as the reverse complement.
CGAACCATGGACCTTGACTGCCCCTTCAGAAACAGCTGTCCCCCTGAGGATGCCTTTTAAGCATTCCGAACTGTGCAACAAATACTACTACTCTCAATTTCATGCACTTCTTTTTTTTGTGATTATTTACGCTTCTGCCCTCAAAGCCCTCTCAATCTGGGGAGCCCCAGCCTCGTCACTGCGGCATCCACCAGCTAGCACAGTAGTGGCCCCAGGGCTTACCCCTTCCCCAGTGGGGTCAGAGAGGGGGCCCTACCCTCTGAGACCAGCTCATGTGTTCCTGTGTTGTGGCTGGCCAGGTGCAAGGCCTGTAAGTTCCCCCTTCATCCTCTGCGGGCAATTTTTCCCAGTGTTCCTTGTTGCCGGGGTGGTGCGGGCAATGACACCTGCAACGGTGCCACGCACGCTACCATGCATGCCACCAGCAAGCATCTGCGCCACTCCCAACCCCCCATCTTGCAGCATCAGTGTGCCAGCCCCCGGCTACCACTAGGGGCCAGACTAGCACCAACTGCCGAAACCCCCCTCTCCCCGGAGGAGAGCTGTCCTCTGGATGCTCAATCCTTCTCCTCCCTGCCGACCCCCAGCGGCCTGCGCTTGTTTCCTAATACAGGTCACTGGCATGGCACGAGGTGTGATGTCTAGCGCTGCAACCCTGAGCGCAACTGTGCCGGCCCAATTTCATGTACTTCTTAAAGTAAACAAAACTGGAGGAAGAAACAACCTATCCTCGTCTTCTCCTCCGGCAGAATATATTATACAGTAGCCTTACAGAATGAGGCATAGTGAAGTACCAGCAAGGTTACACAGAACAGCATCGAGACTGGGGCACTCAAGTACATGAGCATGATTATTATAGCACACCATTGCCCAATGCCTGTTTGCATACCCATTTTCTTTGCTAGCTTAGCCCCATCTTAAATGGCTGCCTCTCACTGCTATAATTTCCAGAAACCTAACAAGTTCCGGAGGTATCTTGCTGGCTGGCCATCTCACCCAACTGTGCATTAAATAGGGAATTTAATGCACAGTCAAGTGATGCTCTTTGGCCAGTGCTCTTACCCCCTGTTGTCCACCCATGTTATAAATATAAATATATATATATATATATATATACACAATCCTGAAGACTAAATTCACACTGTAAGCATGATACTCTAATCAAAGCCAGAAAACACCAGACTTGAGACTGAAATGTACTGATGTAGCTGCCAGTGTGTCTGAATACACAGACATCAAGAACAACTTCAAATGAGAATCTGCATATGTTTCTGTGCAGACAGGAACAATGTTACAGACAAGATCTAAAATCAAAAATGCTTAAGTAAGTCTCACACAGCCCAGTTTCTAATTTTGTGTCATAAAATGTTACAAAAAGATTCAGACCAGGTTTACACAAGCATGTCTCTGGGAACAAGCAATATTCGGGTCCAGACAGTTTTAGAAGCCAACCACCCACGTTTCATTTTTTGGGGGAAGAAATAAGAGTTCTTCTAATTCATACAAAGGAAACTGTGACTGATCTCTAAACAAGGCAATTTTGTTCATCCCATATTTTACTGGGCACCACTTCTCATCCTAACAGCCATGAAGTCTGTAGCACTGAAACATGCTTTACTGATTATAATACAGTAGACTGGGGCAGACATGATGGTCTGATGACCTACATTTGCATCCCGCACCTATCAAAAAAGTTACAGACAGCTTCAGACCATAAGCATGCAAGCATGTCTCTAGGGTACAAGTAATTTTCAGCTCCAGACAGTTTTAGGAGCCTACTGCCCACTACATTTCAATTTTCTGGGAAGGAACATGAATTCTTCCAATTAATACATGGAAATTGTGACTGATTGACAAAAAAGGCTATTTTGTTTATCCCATATCTTACTGGGTACTTCTCATCCTGTGAACCGAGAAATATATAGCACTGAACACTGAAATGTGCTTTACTGATTAAAATACAGTAGACTGGGACAGATTTGATGGTCTGATGACCAGTGCTCACCATGTGATGGCCCCTAGGTCTGTATCCCTGGGAATTCTAAGCCAACAGCAAGAGCCCTTGGGAGGAAGAGTGGTTTCTTCCGCAGCACCACTACCCCTTGGTAGTCCAGGGAAAGAACTGTGCCACTGAAGAAACCCCAATGGTTCTTTTAAGATGTATGGGCTGGTTGCAAACGATGCCAATGCTCGTTCAAGAGGCCATCCCATGCTCTAATAAGCTCCTCCCATCCGCTCTCCCAGCTAACGTTCTGCATTCCGCCCAGTGTGGTGAGAAACGCCCGCCTCAATGGAGATTATTCATTTCAATATTTAACTAGATGGGCACACTCAGCAAAAAGGGAAACTCAAATAAAATAAACACTAAATACAGTAATACAGTAAACTAAACGAATACATGGTTAAAATGTAATGACACAAAAGTTGTCTACTGGGGGTGAACAGATGTCATGCGCATATGGGTGCCTGCACCCACAGTGCCAGCCCCAAAAGAAAAAATCTCTCACCAGAGCAATGTTGTTTTTTCCAAGGAACCCCTCACTATGTTTAACAACAGCAATCAATTCCCCAAGAATGAGCAGCCCAGAGCTTTAGCGTGTTATGCTAATGATGCAACTTTAGAATGAAATTCAAACTCTGCTATGTGGTCATACTCGCCGCTGCCCTCCAACGAACTTGGGTGAGCTGTGACCACTAAAATTTGTTAAATGGCTACCAACTATTTGTAAATTTTCACTAAAAATTTCTGAAATTTTATTAAAATATAGCAGAGCAAACTTATTTAGTTTGAAGAAAGGAATGTAATTCAGACCACTGAGCAACAGTTGTAAAGGCACTGTAACAAGTAATGCTCAAGCAATCAGAAAAGAACGGATTCCTGTCTGAACCTTTTACCAGATTCCTGAAAGGGAGGCAGGGATTAGGGACTGTTAAACACAGTGAGGGAGCCCTTGGAAGAAACAACATTACTATCGCAATTCTTTCTTTAAACCCCAGGAATGCCTCACTTATGTTTTAAAACAGCAGATTCCACAGCAGTACCTTGGAAGGCTGGGTACAGAACCGATTTAGGGAAACAAATTCTGCAAGACAAGAGTGCCAAAGCTAGCAACACTTCTGGACTGCATTGTTTTGTAAAGGAGTGTACTGTTTTCCAGGTTGCTACTTTACAGGTTTCCTGCAAGGAAATATCCCTTGATGCTGCCACAGAAGCAGAGGGGGGGTGTTTTAAAATGCAGAAACACAGAATCCTGACACCCAGGATCCCGAGCCTGACATCCTGTTTGCCCGACAAACCACCATCCCAATGAATGAAAGCCCGACTCCCGAACTTGCCACAACGCGGAGTTGATTATATTATTTTAGGGGGGCATGGCGCACAGCCCATCTTCCACCTACACACGGCATAAGTGCAGTGTTGGGCTTTCATCCATCAGGGTGGTGGTCTGTCAGAAAATTGGCAAGACAGGATGACTGTCTCTGGATTGTAAGTATCGGACTGTCGGGGATTTCATCATACATCCAGCAGAGGTGCATCTTGTAAAATGTGCTCAAAGGCCTCTGGGTGGCAATTTACCAGCTTTGTCATAACAAAACTGCATGCAGGAGACTATCCAGTGAGGAATGGTTCTCCTGAACTGTGGTTTGGCTTTCCCGACTTCACCATAAGTGACAAACAGCTGAGGAATAGTGAACCTGACCTCTTTTGTGTGATCCAGGTAGTAACTCCATGCCATTTTCCAGGCAGTGCAGCTTTTTGTCCCCTGAGCTGGATTTTCCAGCAAAGAACACAGGAAGGACAACTGATTAAGATGGAATTCTGCTACCACCTTAGGAATGAATTTCTCCTGTTTGTCCTTAGGACTATCCTGTCCACATGGAACATTATGTAGTTAAGACCTGTACAGAGAACGTGCAGTTCGTTCACTCTTCTAGCAGATGTCACTACCACCATGAAGAAAAAACTACTCACCTTAGTAATGTTGTTTCTTCTAATGGAGTCTTGCTATATTATGACAATTGCAGATTGTCTCAGTCTTAGAACTGCTCCGGTGGTGAAAAAGTTAACTTCCATGCCAGGCATGGAACTTGGAGCGCGAGCTCGGTTAGAGAAGCTCTGTCTGTATAATTTCAAACTGAAACTGTCAGATCTTTATGAGCAAAACTCACTAAGGTTCTGTGTGGAAGCTGTAAACCTACACTAGCCAACTGGCTACTTAAATATTAACACATTTTCCTGGTCCCAACACCAAGACTCAAGTCAGGGGACCAGAAAATAAGATAAGATAAGATAAAACACAACACCCAAACACCCCAAAAAGAAGGGTGGAAAACACAAGATGGGCATCAATAGTGCCAACACTGGACTGCCCACCCCATCCCCGAGAGGTTCTGAGAGGGGCAGGCTGGGGAGGTCATAATATAGAAGACTCCATTAGAAGAAACAACATTACTAAGGTGAGTAATTTTTTCTTCAAACAACATGAAGTCTTGCTATATTATGACAATTGCAGATACTACAGCAGTACCTCCATGGAGGAGGACAGAACTCACTTAGGAAATAGGCTCTGAAGCACAGTTGTGCAATCGAGCATCCCTCCTGGCCTGGAGGTCCAGGGAGTAATGCTTAGTGAAAGTATGTACTGTTTTCCAAGTAGCTGCTTGACATATCTCTAAGATAGGGATGTCCCTGGCCGCAGCTAGGGACGCAGCTGTACCTCTGGTAGAGTGAGCCCTCAGGCCTGAAGGGGGAACCCTACCCAGTTTTTGATAGCAAAATTGGATACAAGAGACAATCCACCTGGCAATGGATCTCTTAGTGGCAGGTTTCCCTTTCCCAACCTCACCATAAGTTAGAAAGAGCTGGAGGGAGTCAAACCTGTGACCCTTAGTACGCTCTATGTAGTAACTAAGGGCCCTCTTAACATCTAAACTGTGTAGCCTCCTCTCGCCAGAGGAGGAGTGGTCAGTGAAGAACACTGGAAGAGAAATAGATTGATTAAGGTGGAAATCTGAAACCACCTTAGGCAAAAACTTCCTGTTAGTACTGAGGACTACCTTATCCCTGTGAAAGGAGATAAAGTCAGTCTCCACTGACAAAGCTTGTAACTCACTTATGCGCCTGGCAGAAGTGATAGCTACTAGAAATACAGTTTTCCAAGTCAAGTACTTAAGCTCAGCCGAAGACAGAGGTTCAAAGGGGGGTTGCATCAGCTGAGCAATGCAAACATTAAGATCCCAGGCAGGGGCAGGGTCCCTGAATGGCGGATTGGTATGAAGCAATCCCTTGAAAAACTTGGAAAATACAGGGTGAGCAGAAAGAGAAGAGGGCTTCCCTGCCAAAATAAAAGCAGAGACAGCTGCCAAATGCACTTTCAGGGTAGCTGGTCTCAGCCTCAAAGAATTTAGATGGACCATATAGTCCAAGACAGTGGGCAAATCAGCAGATTCTGGGGAAATATGCTTCCCAGAGCACCATATGGAAAACCTTTTCCATTTAGAGTTATAAGTAGCCCTGGTGGAAGGCTTCCTAGAAGCTTTCAAAATTTCGAGAACACCTTGAGAAAGGTGTAGGTCAGCAAACTTAACTCCTCAAGAGCCAGCAGGCCTTGAGGTTGAGGGATTTGAGACTGATACCAAACCTCTCCCTGGGCACAGGTTAACAAACTGTGGTTCCTGGGAGACACAGGGAAGATGGACTGCTAAGGACAGAAGGAGTGGTACCAGGGCTGTCTGGCCTAATCTGGAGCAATCAGAATCATCTTGCAGGGCTGAGATCTGATTTTGACTAGCACCTTGAACAGGAGAGGGAAGGGAGGCATAGAGGAACTTCCTTCCCAATTGAGAAGGAAGGCATCCAGGGGACTGAGCCCAACACTGGGGCCTGCAACAAAAAGCGGAAGTTGATGATTGTCTGGGGCTGCAAAAGATCTATCTGAGGGTGCCCCACCTGGCAAAACTAACCCCAGTACTAGGGGATCCAGTGACCATTCGTGATGGCCCTGGAAATCCTGCGTTGAGAGCATCTGCCAGGACATTGTCCTTGCTCGGAGGTGAACTGCTATGAGGGAGATGTTCAGGAATAAGCCAGAGACCACAACTCTCATTGCCTCGGTGCACAAGGCCAAGACCGAGTGCCCCTGTTTGTTGATGTACCACATTGTAGTGGTGTTGTCTGTTCTGACCTGTACCACTTTGTTCTGAACAGATGCAGAAAAATCTGAAGTGCTAGAAAACAGCTCTGAGTTCCAACAGATTGATGTGGAGCAGAGATTCCTGAGGGGACCACAATCCCTGGGTGGAGAGGTCGCCCATGTGAGCTCCCCATCCCAAAAGGGACACATCTGTAGTAAGGGTCAAGGAGTGAGATTGAGGGATGAAAGGAACCCTTGTCTCAGGTTGCTCTGATCCTGCCACCACTGCAGGGCCTGGATCAGGGTTTGAGTTACTGGGATCAACTTGGATAGGGGATCTCTCTTTGAGACCAAAAGGCTCTCAAATGGAACTGAATGTCCCTCATCTGAAATCTTGCTCCTTACACTACAGCTGTGGAAGCAGCCATGTGTCCTAGGAGCTGTAGAAAATGCCTTGCTGGTCAGAGACCTGCAGGGTGAAGGAGGATGCCAGGCCACCAGGGTCCTTACCCTTTCTAGGGAAGGAAGGAAGGCTCTGGCCTGCTTTGTGTCCAGTTCTGCCCTATGAAGGTGAGTAGCTGGACAGGTTCTAGAACTGACTTTGGAAGATTGAGAAGAAAACCCAGAGAGGTAAGCAGCTGCTGGGCAACCAGCAGGTGATTTGACCTGGTCTGGAGACTGACCCACAATGAGCCAGTCGTCTAGGTAGGGAAAGATGGCAATCTTTTGCCTTCTTAAGTGAGCAACTGCTACCGCCAGGCATTTTGTGAATACCCTTGGGGCAGAGGTAAGGCCGAAGGGCATTGCTCTGAACTGATAATGGCCTGAGGGCAGTTCGAATCTGAGGTACTTTCGTGGAGCTTCTGATAAGAACATGGAAGTAGGCATCCTTGAGGTCCAGGGAAGCTAGACAGTCCCCTGGCCTTAGGGAGGGTAAAATCATTCCCAGAGTCACCATTTTGAATTTTGGTTTTAAAAGGTGCTTGTTCAGATATCTTAGGTCCAGGATGGGCCGCCATTCTCCTGTCTTTTTTGGGGTAAGAAAGTACCTGGAGTACAGTCCCTTGCCCTGGTGTAGGGGAGAAACCCTTTCTACAGCTCTGAGAGCAAGGAGGGTTGAGACTTCTGTTTCCAAAGCAAGAGTCTCTAGTGGATTTGAAGGCGGAAAAGATCTGATTCTCATCTTTGGAAATTTTTTGAAGCTGAGAACCAGTCCCTGGCTTACTACTTCCAGGACCCACTTGTCTGATGTTAAAGACTCCCAGTCCTGGACGAAGTAAGCCAGCCTGCCCCCTACAGGTAATGGAGAATCAGCCCTGGGCATCCCATCAGGTGCCTGTTTTGCAGGGGCTTTAGGCTGAGGGGTGGAGCAGGCCTCACCTCGCCTGCCTCCCTCTGAAGAACCCTCTGAACATAAGCTGAAGAGGAGGCCTGGGCTTGGTAAAAGGCCTGTGAAAAGGCCTGCCCTGCCCCTGGGGCTGCCTCTGAGGAGTAGCTTGCTTCCTCTTGGCCTGTGCACTCCTATAAGTGGTTCTATATTCATCCATTTCTTCATATAATTCTCTGTCTGCTCCCCAAACAGAGAATTTCCCACCACAGGAAAATCCATGGCCTTAGCCTGGGTATCCTGTGACAGACTAGTACACCTGAGCCAAGCCAATCTACGAAAAGCCACAGATGTAGCCATGACTCTTGAAGATCACGTATAGAATCCACTGCAGCATGGAATTGCACCTTAGATGCCTCAATACCATCAGCAGCCACCTGTTCCAGCTCCTTGGCAAGCTGGCCAGGGGCCTGTTTGGCTAAAGCCATGACAGTATCCCATCTGGATTTCTGGTATCTTGCAATATAGGCCATATAATTTGCCTGTCTGATTCCCAAGGACGCTGCCATGTATTGTTTTTTTAGCCATGGCATCAATCCTCCTGGAGTCCTTGTCAGGAGGGTGTGAAGCCAGGGGAATATTAGCCTTATCACAGGCTGCAGCCTGCACTACCCCAACATGGCTGCATTACTGTGAAAGAAACTCTGTATCAGGACCTGACAAAGTGTACCTCCTGCCCATCTTTTTATCCACAGGAGGCACAGAATTAGAAGCTTTTAAAATTTTTATTGTTTGTTTCCTAAAGGATTTATGTAAAGGAATAGACAATCTCCTGGACTCTGGGATATCCATCATCTCCACATAGTCAGGCTCCTCTTGCTCATCCACAGCTTCCTCCAAAGGGAGCTGGAGGGTTTCAGCAACTTTTTTTATAAAACAGAAAATGAGAAGGGCACTCAGAAAGCCTAGGGGGAGACTCTCCTAAAGGTCTGTCTGGAGAGATGTCCGGTTCAATGGGCAGATCCAGACTTTCAAAATCACATTCACACTGTTCATAATCATCCTCCCCCTCCTCCGGTTCATAAAACTCCTCTATATCATATTCTTGAACCGGTGGAACCGGCCGAACCGACCTTTTACCAGATAGTGGCGGTTCGGACGGAACCGGGGAAAACGACTGGACAATTTGGATTGCTTTGGCTATCTCTGCAGCAGTTGGAGAAGGAATTTTTGACTCCACACCTGCTGATTTTCTAGTTCTCTTTGCTGGAACTGGCTCCTGAGAGTCAGCTTTTCGTTGCCCGAGAAGTCTCGCCTGGTCAGAGGATTCCCTCCGTGTGGTTGGCACCAACCGGCTGCACATCCGGTCAGCGGACTTTTGGCCTCTCGCCCTGGAGCCTACCAACTCTCTATCCAGGGTAGCTGCAGGGAAATTCTTGCAAACCTGGCAGTCTGCATTGAGGTGGTCAAACCTCAGACAATAAACATATGTGTGTGTGGGTCAGCCTTGGGAAAGGCTTCCCCACAGACACTACAGTGTTGAAACCCAGTGGGCCCGGTTTTCTTTGGGTTTCTCAGACATAATGCCAGCCTAACCAAAAATCTCTGTCTTTCGCAAATGCCAGGTAAGATAGAATTTTACCGGTTCTCAACCGTGTTACGGTCAGGAAAAACGGAATGAAATCCGCTTTTTTAGAACCGATAAGAACCGGAACCGCACTTCAAATGACTTAGAATGATTTTTGAATAATGTTTAAAACAACCTGATCGGTTCAAACCGAACCGATACACATTTACAAGTTCCACACAGAAAGTAAAACCTGTCTATTACTTACAATACCACAGACAGAGCTTGAACCGACGGTTTATGGTTAAAATAAATATAATCGCTGTTGAATTAACCAAGAAAAACACTTTTTAACCGAGAAATGAACCGAGCAGTAGGAGGAATCTCCGGAGCGACTGTTCAGTGAGGTGGAGTAAAGAATCTGACAGTTTCAGTTTGAAATTATACAGACAGAGCTTCTCTAACCGAGCTCGCGCTCCAAGTTCCATGCCTGGCATGGAAGTTAACTCTTTCACCTCCGGAGCAGTTCTAAGGCTGGGACAAACTGCAATTGTCATAATATAGCAAGACTTCATGTTGTTTGAAAATTGTTTTCCAGGTGATGTACTTCAGTGCAGCAGTGGCCACAGGCTCAAAATAAGCCTCCATCAGCTAGGCAATACTCAATTCAAGTCCCATAGAGGGACAGGGTCCCTCAATCAAGGAAACAAGTGATTCAGGTCTTTGAAAAACTTCTTAAAAATGCATTGTGAAGCCACTGACCTGTCTTTGCCAGCTGATGTGTAAGCTGACACTGCTTCCAAAACTTCAGGGTTGAGGGCCTTAGGCACAGTGACTGGAGGTGCACTAGGTAGTCCAGAATTGTAAACAGACCTGCCTGGATGGGATTAATCTTTCTAGGAGTACACCAGAAGGAAAACATTTTCCATACTGAAGCATAAGATTTCCTTGTTGCATGTTTCTTAGAAATTTTCAACATCTTCATTACTTTTTCAGAATGATTTAGCACAGAAAACTCCAGCTTTTCAAGAAGCATGCTCTGAAGCAGGGGTCTCCCTTAAAACTAATTTGTTCCCATAGATGCCATATGGTGTCAGAACCATCCATTACTGGATCCAACCCAAAATGGCCACCAGGAGCAAATGAGAGCCGCACAGAGAAATAGGGTGCTCTGAGACTCACACAATAAAGAAAATGTAGAAGTGACAGCACACCACTCACCACAACGAGCGTCCACATGCAAAAATATTGCTCAAAATACATTACTGCTGGCTAGTAGCTGTCATCCCAAACACATCAAGGTAAATATCCCAAAGATCCAGATGTATAGAGTGAAAAGAAATTGTAGTGGAAGTCGGGATCCTGAAAGGGAGTTACAACTGCAGGAAGAACAACTGAAGGTTGGGGATACCCTGATCAGATAATTTGTAAAGCAAGGGAAGCTTGTAACCAGGAAAGTAGGGGAAAACTTACGGAAGAGAAAATCAAAACACCAGAGGATCCAAGCAACAGAATTCATTTTGTTACAACGTACAGTGTTGGATCATATGAAATTAAGGAGATCATATATAAATACTGGCATATATTAGGAGCAGACAGTAGATTGAGAGAGACAGCTAAGGTTAAGCCAAGAATGTCCTATAGGAGGGCCAAAAACTCAAAGGACATTTTGGTATCCTCTACAATGGAGGTTGTAGGAGGTGTGGTAAGTGTAAGTTCTGCCCAAATGTGCATGAATGTAGTACGTTTAGGAATCCATATAATAACAGGATGTGTGACATTGCACATTTTATTAATTGTGACACGACAAATGTTATTTGTGTTTCGTTCTGTACATGTGGAACGTATTATGTTGGTAAGACTAAACAGAAGTAGAAAGAAAGAACGGGAGAACATTTGAATGACGTAAAAAATGGAAACATGCGGTACGCTAGCGCACAACATGTAGGAGATTTGGTAAACGAAGATGAACATAGTGTCAAGTTTATAGGGATTGAGAAAGTTACTTTGGGACCCAGGGGAGGGATTATTGAAGGACTTCTGAGTCAAAGGGAGAATTACTGGATCAGTACATTGGGATCATATTTTGATGAAGGTCTAAATGACTTTTCGGGAGAAGTAAACTATCATTTTAAATGATGGATTTTTCCATTAATTCTTTCTGCGTACTACTTTCCACATAAGTAAAAGTGCTCATGCATTCCATTTCCTATGTGGGACTTCCTTATATTTGTGTGGATCTAGTCCCCTTTGTAAGTATGTGTGGGTCTATAAGAGAAAATAATTGTTGACAGTATTGCTTTACTTCAGGGGAAGATGAAACACTTAGATTGTATATAAGGTTATTAAGTGTGTCAATTCTGCCTTTTTCTTTGCTCCTTTATGTTTATTTTTGTAATTGTTCCTTCCCATCTTTGTTTTTTGGGTACCTCTGCCACCCCAGTCCCTCCATTTCTCCCCCTTCCCCCATTAACTTCTAATCCACAAGTGCCCCCTTTTTCCTTTCTACCACACTAACTTCTTATATATCTCTCCTAACCGCTTTAGATCCTTTCCGTTTTTCTGGTGAAATCTGTATACTGAGATATCTCTGAGTTATTTGATAAGATGTATTATATAATTAGATGTATCAGATTATTGTTTATTCCCTAGTGTGCACAGTACCTTCTTGATTTACTTTAAAGGTGCATGTAATGGGTACAAAAAGAGCTTTATGCAAGTCCAATATAGGAATGCATATTCCATATGGTATGATTTGATGTATTTATTCCCCTTTTTGGACCTTTATAAGCTTTACTAATAGGTTTCCATTTTACCTCCATTTATGCCCACTTTATTGTACATGTGCTATAAAATGAGAATGTAGTTTTGATACTAAAACAGGAGTACATTAGTGGGCAAAATGGGGTATTCCGTTTATGATACTATCACTTGGTGTTTTTCTGTATGAGAGTTTTTTAATATGGTATATAGATTTTGTAGTTAAAAATGAGCAGTAGCACTTTAAAATTTGTTGTGATCACTTTTGGTGTGCTATTTAGGGTTCACAACACTAGGGGGTATTACCTTTGACAAAGCCCAAGATTGGGTGAAACGTGAGGAGTTTTCTATTTCCTGCTTTGAGTTCTGACTGCTGCCAAGATCTTGAGTAAAAGTATTTTTCATCAGCATTTTTATGTGTGGACTTCTCATAGTGGTTTGTGGTGTGCCGTGTCTTCTACATTTGCTTTTTTTTTTTTTTTGTACTAGCCAGTCGGGGCTAGTGAACCAGAGATTGCATTACCCCTCAGAAGTCTGCACTAGCCTGCAGTCAGTATGGTTCACAGTGATTTGTTAAACAAAAGGCAAATAACATCGAAATGTATCGAGCATGTGTCTGAATTGATTTGAAACCTAAATTACAAATGAACTTTGTGAAATAAAATACTTCATATATATAACACTCAGTGAAGTCAGTGTCATAATGTCATTGTCTTAAAGTTCTTAATATAAAAGTCAAACAATCCTTAAATGTTGCTGGATTGTGTGGTGTCAGGGGAGTGTGGCTCACTCTCAAGAACACTTATATCACTGTCACAGTCACTCTCAGCTCAGACAGACCACAGGGACAAGGCTGAAAAGAACAGCGGAGGTTGAAATGCTGGTTTAACCTCCCTGTGTTCCTGGGCTCTAACCTGCTAGTCTCTTGTTTGATTAGTGCCATGGTCTCTCACTGTTCCAACCGCACCCTGGTGTGAATGCTGACGAATCTAGCGATGTTGCTTTACTTTGGGGGGAGGCAGATTCGGGGGTCTGTCTTTGTACCATTACTGCCTGTGGAGATACAGTCCAGCTGTTACAGTTAGGACAGAGGAGCCTATTTTCTCACTGGTGCATATTTGCTGCAACTGCTGCTTCCGAGTACTGGAAGCAGCTTCTCAGAATGATGGTGACCAGAGGGTTACAGGGTTGGGACAAGGCATCTTACTGTTCCGACCACGCTGTGTCCCGACTCCTGAATGCTGCGGGGTGTTGACTGTTCAGTTTTTTTGTGGGGTGGGTGCTCAGGTTGCATTTTTCCTTTGAAGGAGACCATTTTCTCACTCGTGCATATTATTTGCTGCCACTGCTGCTTTCCAGCTTCTCAGACGGTGATCACAGCACAGGGTGACAGGGACAAGGCTAAAACAAATGAAACAGTGGAGAGGAGGTCAGAGTGCATTACTAGCTAAGCTAACTTTATTTCACCTTCAGCAGTCTGTCTTGATTTACTTCTGACCCAACTTTATGGTGCACATGCTGCCCTACTACTAATCTTGACTTAAGTACTGAGCTGCTTGTCTTGAATTATGTAGTTTGCGGTCTCACCTTTATGACCACGCTGTGTCCTGAATGCTGCTGCTGGGGTGTTGTTCAGTTTGACTGTTTGGGGGGGGGTGCTCCTTTGGGGTCTCAGTCAGTTGTCTGATATCGTTTTGCTTTACTTCTTTGCAGTCTCACTGCACCGACTGCGCCTCATGCTGGTGTGTTTTTTTTTCCTTTGCGACAGCATGAGTGCCACGAAGCAAAACAAGCAAAGAATGGAACTGCAGCTTCCCACCAGAGGAACTGCACTAGCCCAACTGGGCAAGTGACAGGGATCCTGCACTAGCTTGTGGCAATCCGCACTAGCACCCAGGTTAGTAAATGAATGTTAAGCTCGACCCCTGCTCTGAGGCACAGAGTTCTCAGATCTGGGAATGTTATCCTGCCCTGAGACAGTGTCAGCAGATTGCATCTCAGAGGCAGACTGATAGGAGGCCTGTTGGAGAGGGACAGGAGCATGGAGTACCAGGCCTGCCTGGCACAGTCAGGGACTACGGCCCTGTCCACACTACACCGCTTACGCCCAGTAACGGATGCAATCCGTTACAGCAGAGGAGCGGTGCAGTGCATCCACACCTCGGCGGTGTCTGTTAAGGGACCGGCACCGCTGGTCCACACACGGGATCCAGGCGATCGTTACAGTGGCGCCCAATCCCACAATGCAGCTCACGCTGCGCTTGGTGTCCTGCAGGGGACCATTACCGGCAGTCCACACTACCGCCGGTAACGTTACCAGGGCGGGACTGGTTTCAAAACCGTTGCTGAAACCACCTCATATGTGGTTTCAACAACGGTTATGAAAACGCCTCCTGTAACGTTACAGGTGTAAACGCGACCCATTACGGTAACGTTTTACACCCTCTGTAACGTTACAGAGGCGTAGTGTGGACAGGGCCTATAAGAATCACTGTTACAGACTCCTTTCCCAGTTTTATCAGCACTCTCAGTAAGAGTGGGAATGGAGGGAAGACATACAGAAATTTCCCTTACCTACTGAGGCCTAGAGTATCCTTCAGGACTGTGCCCACTACTGGGGGTCTGCAACAGAAGAGTAGGAGCTGACTGTTCATCCAGGATGCATGCATATCCATTTCTAGTGTACACCACCATCTGAACACTGATGCCAGCACCTGCTGGTTCAGGGTCAATTTGTGATTTCCCTGGCTGATCCTGCTGAGGGAGTCTGCCAGCACACCGTCTTTCCCCAGCAAGTGTACTGTGGGCAGCTGAACTTAGAGAGCAGGCTAGGTTCCTTATCTTCACAGCTTCTGTGCAAAGTTTTGAAGACCTTGTTCCTCCCTGCTTGTTTATGTAATATATTGTTGTGGTGTTGTCTGTTCTGAGTTGGACAGACTGACCCTGGATATGTCCACATTGTGTGGCAGGCACTTTTTCACTGCACTTGCTTACAATAATTTCTCTGCTTCCAGCTCCAACAGGATTTTTTCTGTTGGGGTGTTAAGGCTGAAAAACCTTTGGGTTCTGCAGTTCTGGGAATTTTCTGAACTGCAGGGACAGAGCTTGGCCAGCTAGTTCCAAGGCCCACCTGTCTATGGTGAATTCTGACCATTCCTGGAAGTAGTGGGCCAGTCTTCTCCCCACTCGCAATGGATGGGCGACATGGACAGAGTTGTCAGTGGTTTTTGGCTTGGGGGCTGGAGTTGCATCTGACATCTAATGCCCCTTCTGCCACTGCCCCTAAAGTAACCTCTTTGTGAAGGGTACTCATAGGAAACATAACATAGAATGTGATGGCAGATAAGGGCCACAAGGCCTACCCAGTCTGCCCATTTTTGCTAAACCTTCGATTTTTTGCTGCAAACCCTACTTGATCAACAGCGCAATCTCATTCCGCCCTTCCTTACTCAGGCATTTTTGAATCCCACCAGTTTTCGCCCCCAATAACGTCTGTTGGAAGGCTGTTCCAGGTATCCACCACCCCTTCTGTGAAGAAGTACTTCCTTCACATCCCTCCTGAATTTATCCTTCCTCCAGCTTGATATCATGCCCCTCTGTTCTAGAGAAACTTTTTTGTATGGGGGGAAAAAAACGCTCTCTGTGCCTCATCTACCCTGTGAGGTACTTAAAGGTCTCTTATCATATCAACCTTTTCTCTCTCCTGTCCTCCAGGGTGTACATACTTAGCTCCTTTAGCCTCTCCTTGTAGGGCTTTTGATGCAGACCCTCCATTTTGGAAGCCCTCCTCTGGACCACCTCCAGTGGTTATATTCTTCTTGAGATGTGGTCTCCAGAGCAGGACACAGCACTTGAGGTGGGGTCTTATCAGCGGTCTCTAAAGGGCAGTACCACCTCCCTCTTCATGCTGGCAATACCCCTTCATATGCTCCCCAACATCCCATTAGCCCTTCCAACTACCCTGTCACACTGCCTGACCATCTTAAGGTCATCCAATATGATTAAACCAGGTCTCTTTCTTGCTTAGTCTTTGACAGAATCACTCCGCCCATTCCGTACTCGGTTTCTGAGCTCTATGGCCCAAATGCATTATTCTGCACTTTTCTGCATTAAAACCCAGCTGCCATACCCTTGATCACTGTTCCAGTCTTTCTAGATCTCTGCCCATCCTCTCCAACCTCCCCCTGCCATGTTCAATCCACTGCAGATCTTAGTATCATCTGCAAAGAGGCAGACCTTCCCTTCCAGTTCTTCTGCTATGTTACTTATAAAAACAATGAAGACGACCAGTCTCAACACTGACGCCTGAGGTACCACACTGTTCACCCTCCTTTCCTTGCAGCGAACTCCATTTACCACTACCCTCTGTGTCCTATCCACTAACCAGTTTCTTACCCGGGTTACCACCTTATTACCCACTCCTAAGTTACCCAATTTGCTCTCCAGTCTCCTATGTGGAATGGTGTTGAAAGCCTTGCTTAAGTCCAGGTAGGCCATGTCTACCACTTTTTCCTGGTTACTCAGTCAAATAACTCTAAAAGATTTGTCTGGCATGACCTTCCCCAGAAGTACCTGGAATCAGAAAAATTGCTCAACCCGTTACAATCCGGTTTTAGAGCACAGCACAGTACAATCTCTGCTCTAGCCAAGGTGACAAACGACTGGCAGCTTGAATTAGACAAAAAAAAACCCTTTGTCTGCACATTTTTCTTGGACCTAAGCAAGGTGTTCAATACCACTGATCACAGACTGCTTCTGTCGTCCCTCCAGAACATTGGTTTGGATTCCCTATCCCTTAAATGGTTCTCCAACTACCTCTCAGGACGACTTCAACAAGTAAAGGCAGAAGGGGAAATTTCTCCACCAAAACCCCTACTGAGGGGTGTACCGCAAAGTTCCATTCTTGGTCCCTTGCTCTTCACCATTTATATTAACAACGTAGATGCCCCAATCAAAGAAGCACAAATACACCTATTCAAGGCTGATACGGCATTCTATGCTAGCTGTTCTATTAATCAAGCGGCCTGTAAAGCCCTTCAAAATGAATTTTATCTGCTGCAACATCAGCTTATAAACCAGAAACTGCTCTTAAATGCAAAAAACAAGCAATGTTCCTCTCGCCCCTTCAAAATGCAACAAATCCTGCAATTGCTGGGACACTCCCACAGATCACTACCATTCTAGGTGAGCGGTTGGACTACGTACCAAAGTTCAAGTACCTGGGGGTCTGGTTAGACCATAGACTTACTTTCACAGATCACTTAGAAGAACTGGCAAAGAAACTTAGACAAAGACTTGGTCTGTTCTTTAGGATTAATAATCTCCTCACAAGAGACGCTAAACAGAAACTGGTTCAAACTACCTTTCTTTCCCTACTGGATTACGCAGACTTTCTACATAGTCAGGGACCTGCAGGTACCCTAGCCAAACTCAATACACTTTATCACAGAGCCATAAGGTTTATCATGGGTCTTCCATACTCAACCCACCACTGTTTATTGTACACAGCAGTGGGATGGTCATCACTTGCTTACAAACGGCGAAAAAATGCTGCGGTTTGGACATACAAAGCTATCTCAAATAAACTGCCCCAGTATATCTCTGTCTGTTTACCTTCGTGCACTCTGGGGAAGTATGCCCTGAGAAGTACCTCATATATCTACCTTTATGTTTACAAAGCAAAATCTCACATTGGCAGAGCAGCCATCAGCTTTGTGCTCCCTGAACTGTGGAACAAGCTGCAAAAAACTTTGAAATTAACTCACCCCATCAGCCTAGCAGCTTTTAAATCTCTATATCTACATCATAATAACGAATCCTGTGCCTGTCTACCCTAAATAGTGACTCCTGTAAGTCCAAGCACACTCTAATTACTGCTGTTAAAAGACTGATCACATCTATAATCGACTCTTCCCTCTCCCCTTTTTCTACCCCCATATCTGTCCCTTCCACATTCCTTTGACCCTGGTTCCAGCTCTAAATTCTCTATACCGTGTCACTAAATATCTTTTTATACTAGGTTTTATTTGTGTTCGGTGCACATGATATGTATATTTCTTTACTTTTATGAAAAATTGTGTCCTACCCAAAACTAGCTGTATCTTCTGTTCCAAACATATAGTAATGTCAATGCTACCTGCTGATACTTTGTATGTACTGTATTATTGTATCTCACTTTATTTGTATTATTACTATTTTCTTGTGTGTTGCATTCCATGTATATTGTCCCTTGTCAAACTCAGATCCACCTTGAAGATGAGCTTGCTCAACGGTGATCGCCTGGTTAAATAAAGACTGATTGATTGATTCCCTCCCCGCAAAGTTCCTGGCATCTTTGCATGGTCCCTCCCCCTTCTGATTTCCCCATGTTTTCACAGCGGGGGAGATCTTGCTAGACAAACCTGATTGAGTTCTTTAACTGGGTGACCAGGGAAGTGGTTCGAGTTGGAACTGTGCATATGGCCTACCTGGACTTCAGTAAGGCCTTCAACTCTGTTCCACACAAACTTAATATCAATGGCTTGAATCTGAAGTTTACATTTAAAATGGACGCCTGAGAAATTGATTTCATAGACCTTTAGTCTTACTGGGAATATAACAACTGATGTGTAGAAACTAGAACTTACAGGAAGCAAACAGCAACTAACTCCTTCCTGGTGGCCACTAGTGGCACACCCCCCTCCGGTCTAAAGAATTCCACGCCTTATGGACAAATATTAAGGTTAAAAAGAAACTGTACAAATGACGGTACACTTGAAACACAAGCAGATAAACTTATTTCAAGATTTAAGCACAGAGGTTATGATGCATACTTATTTAAAAAAACAAAAGAAAAGGTTAGAGAAATTCCCAGGAGCTGCCTTCTGGCAGAGAAAAATGAAAATTACGTACCTACCGTAATTCTTTATCTTCTCTTGTATCTTCACCATTCATTACTGTTGGGTGTCAGCCGGAGGCACGCACTCGCCACGGGAGTTTTTTTTTTTTTTTTCTTAAGAGTAGTCGGCGTCGATGGTGCCGCCCCCTAGAGTAACGCACTGCGTGGAGTGCGAGGGGTGGCCGTTAGGTGTTGCAGACTCCTCCTCCATCCCAGTTCTGTTAGCCGGAGAGGCGAAATAAGAATCAGAAAAGAGACTGAGGCAAGAGAGCCAAGGGATAGAAAAAGGAAGGGAAAAACACTGAAAAAGGAATAAGCCAGTAGAGGACAGAAAAACAGAGAGGGAAAAATGCCTACCCTAAGGGACCGCAGGGCCTCACTTCTGGGGCGGCTCTAAGGGAGGAGAAAGAAGAAGAGAGAAAAAAGGGGATGTCAGGAGGGGAGAATTCTGCCATTAAGAGATTGGTTTAGGGTTATAAGCTCGGAAACGCAAACAAGGGAGCAAGGATCCCACTTAGAAAACTCAGGGGAGAGGATCAACCGAACCTCTCACACAGCTTGGGCACTAAAGGCAGATTCTCTAAACCTCCTGCTAACCCTAACCTTTTAGACTACAGCTGGGAGCTCACAAACTACCAAGGCGGAAATTCTGTTCCAAAAGAGAGTGGCCAACTAGAAAGGGAAAGAAGGCCACTAGCACCTTGCTAAGTGATAGCAGTAGCATGTGAAAGTGATGGGGGGGGACCCCACAGAGGGTACCCCTTTATAAAACAGAGTGGGAACTCAATCGAACTCCCTAGAGGCAAGGCAGAGAAACCACTTAAGGAAACTGAAGTGCCGGTACAGCACCAAACAAGTAGAGGCTGACATAAAGGATTACGGCCTGCCAGAAGGGGCCTGGGAAAGAGACATCGAGCCATTTAAGGGACCGTCTCTAACTGTGAATTGAAAAACATGGCTAAGGAAGAACCAAGAGGTGCCTATTAAGGGTAGTCAGAAAGAGTTCCCTCAGGACAGATAAATTTAGTTTGTTCCTCTTATTCTCAGAGGGAGGATCCGTTCAGAAGAATGGAAGAATGTAATTTTCATATCTTCCCTTGTCAATCTTACCATTCATTACTGTTGGGTGAGTACCAAGCCCCGGAAGAGGGGGATATGAGTAAACTCTGAGGGAACAGATCCCTCAGCCTCCTGCTGGTGCAAAGTAGGAAGGGGAAGACCCTAACCAATAGACTAGGAAGTCTAAGGTGGGTGAGGAGGAGGAGGCATCCCCGAAGGGCTGTGGGAAGGGGGTTGTCCCTGAAGACACCTCCTTGCCCTGCGGGAAAAAAGGTGGGTGCCCCAGAACGCAGAGCCAGTCACCCTACGCCAGGCCATGGGTGACAGTCGGGAGAGACGAAGCCATGCCATCCGCCTAATGCAGATTGATGTCCCCACTAGTCTGGACGCCACCTCGTCGGCATCATAAGAGGCCCTCGCTTGGTGCCTTGCAAGCTCCAGACCCTGTGCAGAGAGGGCAATGGCTTGTCTAGACTGCTCTGAGTCAGGAAGTAGGGCTAAGACCTGAGCCAGCATCAACCACAGGTCTCTGTTGTAAGCAGCATGGTGAGCCTGATGAGCAGAAATGTATAATAATGCACGACCAGAAGAGAAGACTCTTTGTCCTCACCGGTCAAGTTCAGCAGAATCCAAATCCAGAGGCCTGTTGTGCGCCAGGCGTCGAGGCCCAGAAGGAGTATCCAGAGACGTCAAGCCTGAAGGCGGGTGAGGCAGAGAACCTAGAGACTCGTGGGGGGCACAATACTCTCTCTTGTAGTCTCCCAGGGCTGAGGAAGGAGTGGCTGGAGACTGCCAGGTGCAGACAGACGCTTCCTGGAAGGGAACTGGCCAGGAAGGCACCACCAAATGGCGGGTGCTGAATTCACTAAGGAAAGCACGCGTCTGCCACTCGGTATTGTCCCTATGGATGTAGGAAATACAAAGCTCCGAAACCATCCTCGAAAGGAAATGCTGATAGTCAGTGAAATCAGCACCAAAGGAAAGGTGGACAGAAGGTTCCTCTTCCTCAGTTGAGAAAGACGAGGAGGAAGTGGAGCTCGAATGCCCAGTAGACTCCTTCGGCGGTGGGGGGACAGGCAGAAGACCTGTTCATCCATGGCCCTGACATAGGATGGGAAGGCCGCCGCAGTAGCTCTAAACGTCTCCCAAGATAATGGCCTGGGAGAGAGGGAAGTGGTTGCAGAGGGATGGGTGAAGGGCACCTAATAGCACGTACCCGACCTCCACCAGGGCTCTGGGATACAGGTAGCGACGCCGCCAAGACTGGGGACCTGGAGATCGTGCCGGGTGGCGTAGTAGAAAGGGTAAGAGACAACTCCAGAAAGAGCCCTGAAGGGGAATCTCCCCTGTGATGCGCCTGGGATTGCATGAGTCCAGAAGGGCAACCCACAGAACCTCCACCAGAAGATGCTTTAGAGACCTTAAGAGAAAGGCGAGGATCAGCGCTACGACTCCTCCCCGCACCCCACAGGGCTGTGGGAGTTCATCGCTGCTCATGATCCCTACCCCTCAATCCTTCAGACTCCGAAGCAGCCCTCTTCCTCATAACCAGTGGCGGAGGTCCTTGCCGAGCAAGACCCCAAAGGGCACTTGCTGAGGCAGAGTCCTCTTCCTTCTGCTAAAGGACCCGAGCAGCACCAGGAACGGCAGCTGCCTGGGACCTGTAAGAAGAGGGTATCCTCTCCTGAACATCCAAAGGGTCCACCATGGAAGACTCCAGGCCACCACTAACCATGGAATGATCCGGGCTAACCAATTCCGGGGAGTCCAGCAGAGGAACACTGGACCGTCTAGCCCTGCGGCCTATGGGAGGTTCAGAGCCAGAAGATTCTAGTTGCTAGTCTGGGCCCTCACCTGAATCATCTCCAGAGGGGTCGACAAGGGAAGACTCCATCTCAACAGCCGCAGGAACCTGCCCAGAGGTGGCACCAGGCCTGGTACCAACGTAGGCCGCAACGACAAACACGTCCGCAGAGTTATCCGCACCACTGGTGGCGCCAGGATCCCGAGCCGCACCGCGAATGGTGCCGTCCAAGTCCCCGAAACTGCGAATGGTGCCGAGATCCAGCGTGACACCACCGACGGTGCCGCCCAAGTCCCCGGTGCCGCGAATGGCACCGGGACCCAGTGCTGCCCCGCCAACAATGCCGCCCAACTCCCTGCGCACCGCGGACATCACTGGCGGTGCCGCGAATGGCACAGAGATCCAGAACGGCACTGCCGACGGCACCGCCCGAGTAACCAGCGCCGTGAGCTGTGCCAGACTCCGCGACAAGGACAGACGGAAATGAGGGTCCACCAGAGCTGGGCCCCATAACCGGAGGTCGCGACACTGGGGGAGCCTGCACCTCCATGGAGGTGATTGCCGGGACGGTGCCAACGGCGTGACCCCGGGAGGGATCACACCGTTCCTCCGGCGCCGAAAAAGAAATCTCCTCCTCGACAAGGCTGGAAGTGGAGGAGGCTTCCTCCTCGCAGGGCCGTATAGACCCGGGAGGGGACCCGGAGGAAGGGTCGAGAGATCTGGCCTGGGAAGCCCGTGGGCAACGTCGTCCTCTGAAAGTTGACGGAGCTTGTCCGACTCGAAACGTGTCGGACTTCCAAAACACGGTGATCCATGGAGAAGCAAGCATCACAATGATCCATATCATGGTAGGGTCCCAGGCACTGGAGAAAAACATCATGACGGTCCATGACGGAAAACTGCTGGCCACAGGGGCACCGACGCAGAGGGGCACGGCCCGCCTTAGATTTACGTTTTGCCCCCAAACCAGACATGATGCTAAACAATTAAGCAAAAAACACAAAAGTCTTGGCGGCATCAGATTAATATAGAAAAAGAATGGTCTTACCGATCGATGACAGTCTTACCGATCGATGACACTGAGCAACGGGAAACGGGATGAAAGAATTAGAGTACTGAGGCCTATGATGCAGTATCAATTTCGGCTCCGCATAGCAAGTGCAAACTCGACGGCGGGAGAAACAGAACTGGGATGGACGAGGAGTCTGCGACACTCAACGGCTGCCACTCGCACTCCACACAGTGCGTCACTCTAGGGGGTGGCGCTGTTGACGCCGACTCCTCGTTAAAAAAAAAAGCTCCCATGGCGGGTGCTAGCCTCTGGCTGACACCCAACAGTAATGAATGGTGAAGACTGACAAGGGAAGATCACCAGTAACAGAAACCAATCCGCCATGCACATTTGTCACCGAATATAATCATTTGGTTGGGCAACTTGGAAATACTGTCCATAAAAACTGGCCTATTCTTTTAAGCGATGATGAGGTAGGGATGGCTGTGGGTACAAAACCCCACGTTACCCTCAGTAAAGCCACAAGCTTAAAAGATAAACATGTCCATAGTCATTTAAAAAAAGTTAGAGAAACAACTAGAAACCGGCTACCTCCAAGGCAGATTGGCTTTCATAAATGCAGCTGGTGCAATATCTCCAGATAGGCAGTGCCTGGTAACCAGTTTGTTCATCCTAAGAACCAGACAGTAAGAGTGAAACAGCTAATCACATGTGACGCTCCCTACACTGTCTATGTGATCTGGTGTGACTGTGACATGCTGTATGTGGGAAAAACAGTGCGTCCTCTTAAATAGAGGATTCAAGAACACGTGCATTATGTGATAAATATGAACACAGATAAGCCTGTAAGCTTACACTTTACTGTACATGCGGGCTGATTGGAGGGCTTCAAATTCATGGGTTTGGAGTCTATCCCACCTTTCAAAATGGGGAAATAGAGGTAACCTTCTTTTACAGAAAGAAAGCAAATGGATTCACAAGTTTCAGGGTGTGAAGCCAAGAGGCTTGAATAACCAATGGGATTCAAAGCCTTTCTTGGGGTAGTTATAATAATATGACATATCGTTCTGAAATCAGAATTATGATTTGTTTTCTGAAATACAATTACTATAACAATGAATGGTGTTTTGACTAGAAATAGTGTTAAACTTATGAGCTTCTTAGACAAGTTAATCACATTTGTCATATAATATGTGATGAAATCTTTTTTGTTAGCATTCACTATACCTGCTATCTATAGTCACTGTGCTTGGCTTTGGTTTTTTATGTAGACGTTGACCTGTGACCTCTAAGAATTGTTCCTTTTGTTTTGTTCAAGAATGTAAACAATGTCGTAGAACACAAAATTTATATCTTTCTCCTCCCTTGTTGTTTTTAGGCCACTAGTCTCCGCCATCTTCAAACTCAAACTGCATTCCAAGAAATTTTGCCGAGATAATTCCCTGTGACTTAATTTCAGAGGGTTCCCAAAATGAAGATGCCTTGGCACGAACCTTGTGTGGATTCGGTTTGAGAATAATCTTTCTTCCCTATCTATTCTTTGCTAAAAAGCTTGTTTTTAAAGCGCTTATAATATAGCAGCTTTGATTACACTAATAAAATATATGACAATGTTCAAATAAATAGATTAATTTAGCAATAATAAGGATTAATATTTGAGACATTACTGTTTTTTATGTTTTTTTTGTTCTCTGCACTTGTGAGAAAGCACCTTTTAATATTTTCTCAATAATAGATAGGTGTCTTTGGCTGCATTAGCACTTTAAAAGTGGTCATGTGTCATTAAGGGGTAGCAATTAGGTAATGGATGTACCATATAAAAATGACTGACTTCCCAGAAACCACACACCCTGAAGAAGACTCACTTTGGAGTCAAAGCTCTGGGGTAGTTTGCTGTGAGATTTTGTACGCGGATGTATTCCATGACTGAATTTGCTGTGCATTTTGCTTGAATATATCATTTGGCACGGTAGCCCGAGTGCCGCCTTTCTCTTTTGAATTTATTGGTCCACACAGAAGACTGGTGAGCAAGCTGGGCAGCTTAGAAACAGGTCCAAAAGTAGCAAAATGGGTAAGAAGTTGGCTGAATAGTAGTAGTCAAGAGTGTTCATTGCGAAGAAGGCAAAGTGCCCAGTGGAGTGCTGCCGGGGTCAATATAGGCTCAGTCTTCTTCAATGTCTTTATTAATGACACTGCAGAAGGCCTAGAAGGAAAGCATGACTTCACAGATGACAAAAATCTGCAACAGAGTGAACACACCTTGGTGGGGGATGAGGGCGATCTGAAGAAGTTGGAAGACTGGTCAAGGGTTTGGAAACTGCGTTTCAATGCAAAAAAGTACAAAATCAAGCACTTGGGGTGCAGAAACCTGGGAGCAATGTACCAACTAAGCAGGGAGGTACTGGCAACCACAAAACAGAAAAGGGACCTTTAGGTAATCATTTCTTATGAGCTGAAGGTAGCAAAGCAGTGTGATAAGGCAGTGGGGAAAGCTAGCAGGATGCTCGGGTGCATAGGGAGGGTATCACCAGCAGAAAGAGGGAGGCAGTGTTACCTCTGTATAGACAGATGGTGAGGCATCACCTCAGAGTACGGTGTCCAGTTCTAGAGGCCCCATCTATGGAAGGACATAGAAATGGTAGAGGCGGTACAAAAGAGGGCAATCAAAACGGTGCAGGGCCTGCATCAAAAGCCCTATGGGCAAAGATTCAGGAACTAAATATGTACTCTCAAAAGGAAAGAGATGAAAGGGAGAACATGATACAAACCTTCAAATACCTCAAAGGTATTAATAAAGTACATAAGAAAAATTACTCACCTTAGTAATCATGTTTCTTCTAGTGCAGTCTTGCTGTATTCTGACAAGTGCAGTTAGCCCCAGCCTTTAAATTGCCCTGGAGAACAATGAGTTAACTTTTCTATGCTGGACATAGAATGTTCATCTCGAGCTCGGTTGATGTCTCTGCCTGTTGTCATTTGAACTGCAACCGTCAGATCTTTACGAGCAAAATTCACTAGGTGTTCTGTGTGGAAACTGTAAAATTTTTACTAGCCAACTGGCAGAAAATACAGGTTACTCACCTGTAACAGGAGTTCTAGGAATGGTATATGTTGTTCATCCACACTTTCTGGCAGGTATCCTTGCCGCTTTAAATCTTGCCGGAAGGTCTTCAAGCTTGCTCCTCCCACCCAACCGGGTGGTAAAACTCGCTCCGCCCATGCGCCAGATCTGGCCTGCTGGAAGCTCAGGTTGTGCGTTCGAGCCGGAAGAGGTCGGGAGATCATGTGGATGAACAACATATACCATTCCTAGAACTCCTGTTGCAGGTGAGTAACCTGTATTTCTAGGGACAAGGATATGTTGTTCATCCACACTCTAACAGACTCTAGCAGTTCTCCGGGAGGAGGAAGGCAAGGTGCACACCCCCTACTTAGGGAATAGAGACTGGAGAACCAAGGCCCCAAAACCAGCATCCCGGCGTGACTCAAGGTCCATGTGGTAGTGGGTTATGAAGGTATGTGCCGACTTCCAGGTAGCAGCCCTGCAGATATCCTGGATAGGGACATCCCTGGAAGCAGCTACCGACGCAGCGGTATGGCGGGTAGAATGAGCTCTTAGCCCTCTGGGAGGCTCC
Organism: Neoceratodus forsteri; assembly: GCA_016271365.2. Taxonomy (NCBI): domain Eukaryota; kingdom Metazoa; phylum Chordata; order Ceratodontiformes; family Ceratodontidae; genus Neoceratodus; species Neoceratodus forsteri. The sequence goes on along the minus strand of CM057450.1, from coordinate 646,838,154 downwards.
ATGCCCGCCAACCTATAGTAGAGATCTATGCAGGAGGTGACCCACCTGCTTATCGTCCACTTGGCTGCAGGTCTGCCAGGTGCGGCTTCAGCGTAGGTGACAAACAACTGGTGAACCTCACCCCGAACTTCAGCTGTGCGCTCCTTATAATAAGTGAGCGCCCTCCTAGGGTCCAAAGTATGGAGCCTATATTCGGCCTCCGAGGTGTGACTGGGGTAGAACACCGGCAGAGTTAACACCTGGTTAAGGTGAAACTCCGACACCACCTTCGGAAGGAATTTCGAGTGGGGGCGCAGGACAACCTTGTCCCTGTGGAAGACCAGGTAAGGAGACTCGATGGAATGCGCCTGGAGCTCTCCCATCCTTCTGGCTGACGTGATAGCCACCAAGAAGGCGGTCTTCCACGACAGGTGAGAAATGTCACACCTGTGCACTGGTTCGAATGGCTTGCCCATCAGCTTTGCCAATACCAGCAGTAGATCCCACGGAGGTGGAGGTTCTCGCACTGGAGGGGAAATGTGATCAAGGTCTTTGAAAAAGCGCCAGGCCACCTTCTCCTGCGCCACTGACTGCTTCCCGGCCCGTGCCCGGTAAGCAGAGATGGCTGCCAGGTGCACCTTTAGGGTCGTCTACCTAAGCCTTTCCTGAGAAAGGGACCATAGGTAGTCCAAGATGCTTGCCAAGGAACAGGAGGAAGGGTCCAGGCCCTTGCCCTGACACCAAATGGAGAATCTCTTCCATTTGAAGGCATAGCATTTTCTGGTCGACTCCTTACGGGACACCTCAACTACACTGAGGACCTCGTCGGAAAGACCCAAGGCCTGGAACTCTAGCTGCTCAGGAACCAGGCCGTCAGGTGCAGGGATTGAAGGTCCGGATTGAACACCTTCCCCTGATTGACTGATAACAGGTCCGGGCGAGCTGAAAGCTGCCTCAGGAGCTTGGAGCGGAGGCTGAGGAGATCTGGATACCAGCATTGGCGGGGCCAGTCTGGGGCTACCAGAATCATCTGCACCTTGTCCCTCCTCGCCTTGAGAAGCACCTTGTGGATCAAGGGAAATGGGGGAAAGGCGCAGAAGAGGCCTGGGGACCACGGCCTTGAGAAGGCATCCCCCTGCAGCGAACCCTGCTGAGGGCGGGCATGAAACAGCCTCAGCTTCGCATTCTCCTTGGAGGCAAACAGGTCCACCTGAGGTGTGCCCCAGTGGGAGAACAGATCTTGTACTACCTCCGGCAGGAGAGACCACTCGTGGGACACAGCCCCTATCCGGCTTAGGGCATCGGCCAGGGTGTTGGAGGCTCCTGCCACATGGATGGCTAGGAGATCCGCCTCCAGGCTGCCATGAAGTGACCAAATCGAGAGATTCCTTGCACAGAGGCATGGGCGTCCCGCCCTGGCGGTTTAGGTAGTACATGGTGGTGGTATTGTCCGTCTGGACCTGAACTACTTGACCCGTGAAGCAGAGCAAAGGCGGTGAGGGCTACACGAACCGCCCGAAGCTCCAGCAGGTTGATGTGGCATCGGGACTCCCGAGGGGACCAGAGGCCGTGCGCTCTGTGCTCCCCCAGATGGGCACCCCAACCCATCAGAGAGGCATCGGTCGATAGACCGTCAGTTTGGGGCGGACAAATGGGATGCCCTCCTGCAAATGGGCTGGAACGGTCACACCACTTGAGAGCGTTCCACATCCCCTGGGTCACCGTCACTAGCTGGTCCAATGGATCGCGGCGCTGTGACCACTGGCTGGCCAATCCCCACTGAAGGGGACGCATGTGCCAGCGAGGCCAACGGACCACGCTGGTGCAGGCCGCCATGAGACCCAGGAGGCGCAGGAAGTCCCGGGCAGGGCGTGATTGCCCAACCAGAAATTATTGGGCAAAGGAGGAAAGAACCTCGGCCCTGTCCGCTGGGAGCCGTGCTCTGGCTTGAAGAGAGTCGAGCTCTGCCCCGATGAAAAGAACCACCTGCTTCGGTCAGAGTTCCGACTTGGCCTCATTGATGAGAAGGCCGATCTAAAGCAAACCTGGAGGGCCAGATCTCTGGACCGCTCCACCTCCAGTCTGGAGGGGGCTGCTATCAGCCAATTGTCCAAGTAAGGGTACACCCAAAACCCTCGGCGCCGAAGGAATGCTGTCACCACTGCCATGCATTTGGTGAAGACCCTGGGAGCAAGAGAAAGGCCGAAGGGCATGGCTCGGAACTCGTAAAGGGATCCCTCCGCTCGAAAGCGAAGGAATCTCTGGTGAGACAGACGGATAGGGAAGTGAAAGAACGCGTCCTGTAGGTCCAGAGAGCAGAACCACACGCCTCGTTCAAGGGGTGGTATTATCTGAGCCAGAGTGACCATCCTGAAAGTCCGAGACCTTAGGAACTTGTTTAGGTTGTGCAGGTCGAGAATAGGGCGCCAGCCCCCCTGTCCGTTTGGGACCAGGAAGTACCTGGACACAAACCCGGGTCTGAGGAGGTCCGCCACCTCTCTGATCACCTCTTTCTCGAGGCAGGCGATGTCGGCTCGGTGAGCTGACAGCGGGCTGTGGACCCCGAGGCCCCCCGGGGGGCGGCGGGTCGGAAGGGCGGGGCCTGCTCGAACTCCAGAGGCAGGCCCTTTCCTACCACTTCCAGCACCCACGGTCTGTGGTGATAGCGGGCCAGGCGGAAAGGAAGTGGTGGAGCCGTCCCCACGGAGGCGGGGGTGGAGTGCGAGGTTGGGAGCGACACCACTCAACCGGTCACTGGGCAGGCTTGGAGGAAAGACCGGCCGAGGGACCTCCTGGGCCTTTACCTCCCTGCTTCTTGGAAGAGGAAGCCGTAGGCTTGGGTTTAAGATGCCAAGTGTGAGTCTGCTGGCCTTGATGCTGCTGGGCTGGACGTGCCGTGGGTGCAGACGGATGAAAGGGCTTGTGTTGCGGTCTGCAGCCCTTGTCCCTCTGGGCAGATGAGGCCGAGTCCAGAGTGGCATTGGACTTTTCGATCCTCTGGAGGTGGCCTTCCACTCCAGGGCCGAAGAGGTCGGTCCCCAAGAAGGAGATATCCGCCAACTTCTGCTGGGTATCCGCTGTGAAGGTGGATATCCTCCGCCATGCCTGACGGCGCATGGCCACTGCGGCCGCGACTGACCTGGCACATGAGTCACTGATGTCCAGAGCAGTCTGAAGTTGCTGATTGGCCACTGCCCTGCCCTGGTCCCACACCTGCTTGACCGTGGTCTGCAGGTCAGCCGGGAGATGAGGGACTACCTCATCCAGGGAGCCCAACAGGGTGTGAGAAAAGTGTGCCATCAGCACGGCCGAACTGGCCTGAAGAAGGCCAAGGGAGGACGCAGCGTAGACTTTGCGCCCGGCGTAGTCCAACTTCTTGGACTCCTTGTCGGGAGGCTTATCCACGTCCCTGGCGCTACCGGCACGCCGGAAAACGCTGTCGGTAACCAACCCCTCGGCTGCAGGGTGTTCCGAAACCCGGACAGGAAACGGGTAGGGACGGCATACTTCCTCGCCATCCTGGCCGAAGGCGCAGGGCAGGAAGCAGGACGCTGCCAGAGCTCCAAGGCCGGGCCGACAATGGCCTGGGCCACCGGAAAGGCCTCTGTGGGAGAATCCTCTCGGTCCAGTATCTCCATTAGGGGATACTTGGCCCGCTTGGCTATGGGCTCGAGCTGCATCCCGGTGGACTCCGAGATGAGCCTAAGCAAACCCATGAAGGACGATGGGCTATCGTCCAGCGACTGACCTCCGGAGGACTCCAAGTTGACCTGCTTGGAGAACAGGGAGGAATCGTCATTGGACTCGGACGAGTCCGCAAAGAGCTGCCTTGGGACTGAGCCACCCTCCACCTGCCGAGGGCAATCAGGAGTGAGGGTGACAGACAGCCTATGGGGCAGGCCCTGGGCCGACCGAGAATTCATGGTCGGGGCCCCAGATTTCGGCTGTGGAGGCGGAGGTTCCACCAGAATCGGTGGGGCAGCCGGTTTTGGTCACTCAACAGGCCCGGGGGCAGGTGCCTCGGCTAGGGCGAGGGGTTGCTTCGGCCACTCTGGTGACAGCCACTTGATGGCCGGGGAAGGCAACAACATCGGCTTGCTCCCAGACAGAAGGAGCTGTTGCCACATGAGGTCCTCGTAGCGCCGACGCCTCTCCTCGTCAGAGGAGGAAGACAAGGACGAGCGGAGACGCCGCGGTACCGAGACCGCCTATGTCGACAGGATCGGCTGGACCGAGAAGATGTCCGAGACCGAGAACCTCGGCATTTCCGAGGAGGGTTCTGGGGCAGGGCAGGGGAGACCCACTCTCCCCTCGGCTCGGAAGTTTCGACCGTGGACTCCAGAACCGGAGGCACAGGCAAGCACACGGTAACCTTGATCTCCACCGGGGGAACCGGGGAGTGAGGGTTTTCGGCTTCACTGGTTGACAACCCGTCTGACAGGTCGAGAAAAATCTCGACTGCGTTGACGGGTGTCTCGGTCAACTGACCTGACGGGGACGCTGTGAGGCCAGTGGCCGAAGCCGAAGGATCGACCGAAGTCGATGGTCGACAACTCGGGGAGGGGGACCTCTCCCGCTCCCAAGAGCGTCGACAGAGGGACTTACCTTTGGATTCCTTCTTCTTGGACCGAGAGGAAAGTCCTGATGGTCCCTCTCCCTTGGTGGAAAGGGACTGACAGAGCTCTTTAAAAGAAGCTGAATAGGAGGATCCCAAGGAGAGCGGGATAAAGGCCGCGGCCGAGGAAGACGAAGATGCGGCCTCGCCGCCTCCTCCTCAGGCGATCATCTGCTCAAGCTGTTCCGCTGAGCTAGCACGCCACCGAAACCCGCCAAGCAGGGCCTCCTTGAGCTTTACTGGAGGAGTAGCGTTTCCGGGCGCCCAAGTTACTGCAGCAGGCGGTCTTCCAGGACATAGACCGAGAAGGAACAGCACAGGTCGCAGGCCTGCGGGTCGTGCTCAAGGCCTAAGCAGTAGACGCACGTGGAGTGCGGATCCGTCCGAGACATCTTCTGCCCGCATGGGCACCTCCGAAAACTGGGAGTCGATTTGTCCATCGCAGCCGTGAGGGAAATAAATGACCGAGGTCTTGAAAACCTTAAAAGTTATTTCGGGTAAACCAAAGAAATAAGAACCAGTCTTATACGCAGAGCGTTAAGGAGGGAACCTGAGCTTCCAAGCGGTAAGGAAGATCTGGCGTCATGGGGCGGAGCCGAGAGTTTTACCACCCGGGTGGGTGGGAGGAGCCAGCATGAAGACCTTCCGGCAAGATTTAAAGCGGCAAGGATACCTGCCAGAAAGTGTGGATGAACAACATATCCATGTCCCTAGAAAATAATCTTTTGGGTTCAAAAAGGAAGACTCAAGTCAGGAAACCCAAACACAAAAACCAATCAATTGAAATAACAACTCACCCCCGAGAAACAGAGGGTGTAAAGTGGGCACCCCTAGGTGCCAACACTGCGCCTGCCCACCCACATCCCAAAAAATCTAGGTTCTGTGAGGGGAGGCGGGGGTGAGGTCAGAATACAGCAAGACTCCACTAGAAGAAACATAATTACTAAGGTGAGTAATTTTTTCTTCAAACATGAAGTCTTGCTGTATTCTGACAAGTGAGGACTACCAAGCAGTACCTCCATGGAGGAGGGACAGAACCTACTTTGGGAATAGGCTCTGAAGTACTGCTGTGCCAAAATCACTCCTAGCCTGGATATCCAGAGAGTAATGCTTGGTAAAAGTATGGACTGTTTTCCAAGTGGCTGATTGACAAATTTCTAAAAGAGGGATATCCCTGGCAGCAGCCAGGGAAGCAGCTGTACCTCTTGTGGAATGAGCCCTCAGGCCTGAGGGTGGAGTTTTTCCCAGTTTTTCATAGCAGAATTGTATACAAGACACAATCCACCTGGCAACAGATCTCTTGGTGGCAGGTTTGCCCTTTCCAACTTCTCCGTGAGGAACAACTGGAGGGAGTCAAACCTGTGACCCTTGGTATGCTCTATGTAGTAGCTAAGGGCTCTTTTAACATCCAAACTGTGTATCCTTCTCTCTCCCGAGGAAGAATGATCAGTGAAGAAAACAGGGAGAGATACAGACTGATTCAGGTGGAAATCTGAAACCACTTTGGGCAAGAACTTTCTGTTAGTTCTACGGACCACTTTATCTCTGTGAAAAGAGATGAAATCAGGTTCCACCAACAGAGCTTGCAATTCACTGATACGTCTAGCAGAAGTAATGGCTACCAAAAACACAGTTTTCCAAGTCAATTACTTAAGCTCTGCTAAGGACAAAGGTTCAAAAGGGGGTTGCATAAGCAGAGCAATGCAAACATTAAGATCCCAAGCAGGAGCAGGATCCCTAAAGGGGGGGGGAGATTGGTGTGAAGCAATCCCTTGAAAAACTTACAGAATACAGGGTGGGATGACATTGAGGAAGACTTGCCTACTGACAGGAAAGCAGAAACAGCAGACAAGTGTACCTTTACAGTAGCTGGTCTGAGGCCTAGGCCATTGAGATGGACCATATAATCCAGAACAGCAGGCAAATCAGCAGTGTCTGGAGAAATACTCTTCTTAGAGCACCAAATGCTGAATCTTTTCAATTTGGAGTTGTAAGTCTTTCTGGTAGAGGCCTTTCGAGAAGCCTTGAGGATATCCAGAACCCCTTGGGAAAGATGCAGATCTGCAAAGCCTAACTCTTCAAGAGCCAAGACTTGAGATTGAGAGACTGAAGATTGGGGTACCAAATCCTCCCGAGAGAATGTTAACAGGTTGTAATTCCTGGGAAGAGACAGGGGAAGATGGACTGCTAGGGACAGCAACACGGGATACCATGACTGCCTGGCCCAGTCTGGAGCAATCAGAATCACTTTGCAAGGTTGTGACCTTATCTTGACAAGCACTTAGAACAGGAGAGGGAAGGGGGGAAAAGCATACAGAAATTTCCCTTCCCAGTTCAGAGTCAGAGCATCCAGGGGGACTGAGCCCAAGACAAGGTGGGTCTGTGACAAAAGAGAGGAAGTTGGTGATTGTCTGGGGCTGCAAAAAGATCCATCTCTGGAGTGCCCTATTTTGAGAAAATCACCTTCAACACCAGAGGATCCAGGGCCCATTCGTGATGGCCCTGAGATATTCTGCTCAGTGCAACCGCTAGGACATTGTCCTTTCCTGGAAGGTGAACTATCAGAGAGGTTTACAGGGAATAAGCCAGGGACCACAACTTCATTGCTTCTGTGCACAAGGCCATAGACCGAGTGCCTCCTTGCTTGTTGATGTACCACATGGTGGAGGTGGTGTCTGTTCTGACCTGAACCACCTTGTTCTGTACTGATTTGGAAAAAACTTGCAGTGCCAGAAACACTGACCTGAGTTCCAAGAGATTGATGTGCAGAAGAGATTCCTGAGGCGACCACAGTCCCTGGGTGGTGAGGTCCCCCAAATGGGCTCCCCAGTCCAGCAGGGAAGGATCTGTGGTAAGGACCACTGAGTGGCAAATGGAACCCCTTGCCTCAAATTGTCCTGATCCTGAAACCATTGCAGGGCTTGGATCAGAGTTCGAGCCACTGGGATTAGTTTGGTAAGGGAATCCTTTCATTGGGACCAAAAGGCTCTTAAGTGGAAATGAATGTACCTCATCTGGAATCTTGCACCTTGGACCACTGCTGTAGAAGCTGCCATGTGGCCCAAGAGCTGAAGGAAATGCCTTGCTGGTCGAGACACCTGAAGGGTGAATGAAGAGGCCAGCTCCATGAGAGATCTTGCCCTTTCCAGGGGAAGGAAGTCTCTTGCTTTTACCATATCCAGCTCTGCCCCTATGAAGGTGAGGAGCTGCACTAGTTCGAGAACCGACTCTGGTAGGTTGAGAAGAAATCCTAAAGAAGTGAGCACTTGCTGGGAAGGAAATGGCAGAGATCCTGGCTGGATTGCTGGCGGAACTATTCAATACCTCACTGGACATAGGGTACGTGCCTCATGACTGGAATATGGCCCACGTGATACCCATTCATAAAAGTGAATCAAAGGATAAGCAAGGTAGTTGCAGGCCAGTAAGCTTAACTTCAATCATGGGGAAGCTGATGGAGACAATACCTAAAGAAAGGCTGGTGACCTTTATGGAAGACAATGGGCTCCAGAACAGTCACCAGCATGGATTTGTCTCCAGAGATCCTGCCAGACGAATCTAGTTGAGTATTACAAGTGGGTCACGAGGGAATTGGACAAGGGTTGTTCGGCGGATGTCATATACTTGGACTTCAGTAAGGCCTTCAATTTGGTGCCGCATGGAGGTTGGGAGGGAAACTGATATACGAACATATAAAATTTGCCAGCAGATAAAGGCCTAGAGGTCTATCAAGTCTGCTCGAATGTGCAGCTAGCACCCCTTATTCTGCAGCTGCCCCTCCCTTCCACCCTTCCCCTTCATTAACCCTCCCCCTTGTCCTGTCCCATCCTCGTTTGAAGCAGTCCACTGTTCTACTGCATACCACTTCAGCAGGTAACGCATTCCACCCAGCCACCACCCTCTCTGTAAAAAGTGTCTCCTCATCTCCCTCCTGAACCTTCCTCGCTCCAGTCTCATATCATGGCCCTGGTGGCCCTCCCTCCTTACTTTGAACAGCCCCTCTGTACCCATCTTGTTTATTCCTTTCATGTATTTAAAGGTTTCAATCATGTCACCCTGTCTCTCTCTCCTCCAGTGAGTACATGTTCAACTCCTTCAACCTCCTCTCATGATAAGTCCCCCAACCCCTTGATCATCTTTGTCGCTCTGCTACCCCCTACAGTAACCAATGTCCTTCTTCAGATCACAGACGCCAGTACTGCACTAGTACTCCAGGTGTGGTCTAACTAATGACCTATACAGTGGCAGAATCACCTCCTCCCTCCTCGAGGATATACCCTTTGCAATACAACCCAGCACTTTGTTGGCCTTTGCAGCTGCCTTCCTACATTGTGCCGAGTTGTTCATTGACCCTGTAATGAGCATACCCAGATCCTTCTCCTCCTCTGTCTGAGCTAGCTGCACTCCCCTAGCTGGTAACTCCTCCTTGGGTTCTTCATCCCAAAATGCAGCACCTTGCACTTTTTGGCATTAAAGCCCAGTTGCCAGGTGTCTGACCAGGTTTCAAGCTTTGCCAGATCATCCTGCAACCCCTACCATCCCCCTAGGTCATCCACCACCGCGCCTACCTTGGTATCATCAGCAAACAGACTGATCTTGCTCTTGATGTCCCATGATATGTCTGCAATGAATATCCCAAACAACACTGGTCCCAACACTGAGCCCTGTGGAACACCGCTCGTCACTGCCCTTGGGTGTGAGCTCCCACCCACCACCACCTCTGTTGCCTTCCCTGCAGCCAGTTTCCTACCCATCTCACCAGCTTTGCACCGCCCCTGTGCCTACTTCCTTCCCAGCCTTCCATGTGGCACTGAGTCAATGCCTTACTGAAGTCCAGATACAGGACATCCACTGCATGGCCCCTGTCCAGTTGCCTAGTTACCCACTCATAGAACTCGACCAGGTTGGTTTGGCAGGATCTGCCACGTATGAAGCCATGCTGTCTGCTGTCCTGTAGTCCTTTGACCTCTAGGAGGGCCACCAGCCTCTCCTTCAGGATAGTCACCATTAGCTTACCCATGTTGGATGTGAGGCTCACTGGTCTGTAGTTTCCCGGTTCATCCTTGGAGCCACCCTTGTGGAGGGGCACCACATGGGCCATCCTCCAGTCCTGAGGTACACACCCCGAATGTAGTGAGACATTAAATAGGTCTGTCAAAGGTCCTGCAAGGACCTCTGCCAGCTCCTTCAGTACCCTGGGGTGGATGCCATCTGGGCCTGGCGCCTTGTCCGCCCTCAGTGCCTTCAAACCCTCTCAAACTCTGCTCTCCATGACTTCCCCATCTGTCACCACTCCCCCCGCTTCTGCCATTTCTCCCACCTTGGGTGTCACCCCCCTCTTCTCTTTAGTAAATACTGAGCAGAAGTACTCATTTAGTGCTGCTGCCTTATACACCCTCTTCCACCAACCCCCTCCTTCCTAATCCTTACTATGTGGTCCTTACAGCTCCTTTTCTCCCTGATGTACTTAAAGAAGTCCTTCTCCCCCTTCTTAATGCCTTGTGCTAGCCTGAGTTCCGTAGATGCTTTGGCTCCCCTTACTGCCCTTGTCACCTCCTTCGATTCTGTCAAGTACTCCTCCCTGTCCTCCCCCCTCCCTGTTTTCTTGTACTTCCTAAAGGCAGCTCTTTTCCTCCATAGCTTTTCCATGACCTCCTTGCTCAACCAGATCGGTTTCTTAGCCCTAGCCTAGATATGTTGGAGTGGGGACTAAGATGGCTAAACGGATTGAGAATTGGCTGCAGGGGAGACAGCAGAGGGTGGTGGTGGAGGGGGGACTCCTCTCCAAGGGTTGTGATGAGCGGGGTGCTGCAGGGCTCGGTACTGGATCAGTGCTGTTTGGAATATTCAGAGCGGACATCTTGTATGGCGTCATGAATAATATCAGTCTATTCGATGACGATACTAAATTGGGGGCGGTGGTGGACAATACAGCAGGTTGGCTGGGGCTGCAGGATGACCTGACAAAACTGGTGGAGTGGTCTGAGGCGTGGCAGTTGGGATTCAATGCAAAAAAAAGTGCAAAGTCATGCACTTTGGAGCAAAGAACCAAGGGAGGGGTTACCAGCTGGGAAGGGTGCAACTCGGTTCCACCGAGGAGGAGAAGGATCAAGGAGTGATTGTAACAGGGAAGATGAACAATACAGAGTAGTGTAGGAGGGTGGCAGTGAAAGCCAACAGAGTGCAGGATTGTATCGCGAGGGGGATCTCCTCAGGAGCAGGGAGGTGATCCTGCCTCTTTACAGGGCACTGATTAGGCCGCACCTGGAGTACTGTGTGCAATTCTGGCGCCCATATCTGAAGAAGGATGTGAAATTACTGGAAGGGGTACAACGCAGGGCAACAAGGATGATCCAGGAATTGGAAGACAGACCATACAAGGAGAGGCTGAGAGAGCTGAACATGTACTCCTCGGAGAAGAGAAGGGACAAGGGGAATATGACTGAGACCTTTAAGTATGTAAAGGGGATAAACAAGGCAGGCACTGAAGGGATACTCAGGCGGAGGATAGGAAGGGACACGAGGCGGCATGGCCTTAGATTGAAGGGGGGAATATTTCGGACGGAAATGAGTAGACACTTTTTCACGGAGATGGTCATGGCAGAGTGGAATGCTCTACCGGAGCAGGTGGTAGCCTGTAAGAGTGGGTCGTTTCAAAAGGGGTTGGGACAAAGTATGGGGGTAATTAGGAAGGGGGGCAGGGCAGCTGCAAGATGAAGGTGCTAGCTGCACACTCGAGCAGACTTGGTAGACCAGATGGACTACTTCTGCTGGCAAATTCATATGTTCAACACTGCCGCAGGAGTGGACAGCACTGAAGATGAGGTCGTATTTGTGAAGTGCAGGGGCGACCTGAAGCGCACCGGGGAAGCCTTATCCTTGACCAGGTGCTTGTGCTTGAGACTCTCTGATGTTTTCTCCTAGGATTCTGACACTATGATTAGGTCCACATAGCTGGCAACGAAGATTTATTTTGGTGGAGCTCCTTCTCCATTTTCTCTATGTTCTTTTGGAGTAAAAATTTCTCCAAAGCTCCTTTTCCGCATCGCCTGGTTGCGGAATTAAACTCCCTGTAGATTTTGCAGGCTTTCACATTGTGGCTTAGGTCTAGGCAGCAAACACAGATGTTGTGGGAGTCTCCAGAGTAGATTTTCTCTCCACACTCACAGCACCAGAAAACTTTAGACTGTTCTTTCGACGACATAAAGGTCACCGAAAATCACTATAAAAGTGATTACTTAGGTAAATTTTAAACAAGCATTTGTCAATGCCGAATGTTGCTTGCTTCTATGTGCTGTTTAGGTATTTGGAAGTCATTGGAGTGCAAATATTGAAAATTTGCGAACTTACGAGCGTGCGTAGGAACTGCGCAACGCACGTTCGTAAAACAGTCATTGTTAGGAAATTTGTCACGAAATGTTCAACATAGCCATTTTAAGACCTCTGATCATGAACAGTGTCAGTGTGATTTTGTTAATGTGTCCCATACATTGAGTTTGCACACCGACTGCGCCATTGTGCGCTACATGGGCGGAAACACGTTTTGGGCAGGATGTGAAAAATGACAGCTGTACTGCTCATAAGGAGGTGTGGTAAAAAGGCAATGTTGAAAATCTGGAGTGGAAATACTGAAAATTCACAAACCTATGAGTGTGCGTGGGAACTGTGCAACGCACACTCGTAAAACAGTCATTTTTAGGAATTCTTTCACCAAATTTTCAACATTGCCATTTTTAGATCTCTGCTCATGAACAGTGACACTGTGATTTTCTTAATGTGTCCCATACACTGAGTTTGCACACCGACTGCGCCGTTGTACGCTACATGGGCGGAAACATGTTTTGAGCAGGATGTGAAAAATGACAACTGTACTGCTCATGAGGAGGTGTGGTAAAATGGCAATGTTGAAAATCTGGAGTGAAAATATTGAAAAATTGTGAACTTACGAGCCTGCGTAGGAACTGCGCAGCACACGCTCGTAAAACAGTCATTTTTAGGAATTTTTTCACCAAATTTTCAACATAGCCATTTTAAGACCTCTGCTCATGAACAGTGTCACTGTGATTTTCTTAATTTGTCCCGTACATTGATTTCGCACACCCGACTGTGCCATTCTGCGCTATAAGGGCGGAAACACATTTTGGGTGAGATGTGAAAAATGACAGCTGTACTACTCATAAGAAGGTATGGTAAAATGGCAATGTTGAAAATCTGGAGTGAAAATATTGAAATTTCATGAACTTACGAACCTGCGTAGGAACTGCATAGCATACCTTGTAATACAGTCATTTTTGGAATTTTTGACCAAATTTTCAACATGGGGTTTCTGTGAGCCCTTCTCATGAATGATGTCACTGTCATGCGGCGGTACCGGGCTCGAAGGGTGATTTGCGGTCACTCGAGCGAAATCACCCCTTGACACTCGCGCCATGACAGTGACATCATTCATGAGAAGGTCCTAAAACCCATGTTGAAAATCTGTGCAAAATTCCCAAAAATACCTGAGATATGCAATAAAGTTGAACCCCTCCTATCTAGCCCATTATACAGCTTACGGCATTTCCTCAGTTCGCGGTCGGCTTTGAAGAGTGCAGGCGTGTTCCCGGTCCACGAATCGTCGTGCGAGTCCGGAGGTAAGTATGGGGTGAGGGGGTGTGGGAGGCTGGTTGCGCAGTGAGTGGGTGCGGGTTGGGGAGGGGTTGGAGGCAGCCGTGGGACCGTTTTGTTTACAGGTTAAAACAAAAAAGACTTAATGGGACGTTTGCCACACTGGGGTGGGCTCCAGCGTGCTCAGGGCGAGGGGCGACAGCAGCTCAGCCAGCCAGGGATTGGGCACCCGTCGGCTACACAAGGCGCGTGGGCGCTGCCGCCTGCGTGTGGGGGGCTACGCTTGTGGTGCTCACTGAAGCGTAGCTCCCCTTTCAACTGAGGCCACTGCATTTTGGAGCGTGTCATGAGACAGCTCCAAAATGCATTGGCTTACAGGGGCCGCGCCTGCCAGCTCACTGACTGAATTGGAGGAGGAGGTGACACACCTCCGAAATCTCCGATGATGGCACTATGTTTCTTGCACATGCGTGCAAGCAACATAAAAAATGGCAGCTACAGCAGCGACGTTTCCAGTGGTCCACCGAATCTGATCAATGGCAAGAAAAGAACTAAGGAGGGAAGGGGCTGCCCACGTTTATGTACACGTTGACACCCAACATCATCATGGGCAGCCCCTGGCCGACTGCTTGCAAACATTTCCGTGTGGTCCTAGTGCCTGGCGACTAAAAGTTCCAAAGGTGTAGCCTGACGAAAGAGATATCCTCGAAGATCTTTTTTCCCCAAATGTCATACGCTGTTACAAAGAGTATCTACTAAGTGTGAAATAAATGCAGGGGTTTTAAGGTGTCCATCTTTTACTACTTGGAATATATCAGGGCCTAGAATGAAAATTATGGGTTGTGGCCATTACATATACCGGCTAATTCAGGTATAGTGGAGCTACTTATTCCAAGACTTGTACTGGTACGGCAAGATAGAGGGATTCATTTTTCAGACGCAAACTCTACACCGGAGTTCTGGCAGTTTTACTGGCTAACAGGGCCACTTCTGCAACATTCAAACTAAGCAGAGGCACAGAACAGGGCTGTCCCTCTTGATAGTTATACTAGCCACGGTGCCTTGGTCAATATGATTAAGGGAGATCCTGGGATCAAGGACCCAGAAGTTGGAGGGATGCGACATAAGCTCTTCTTACTGGCAGACAATATTCTGCCTATTGTCTTCTGCCCACAGGGAACTGTACCTAGAGTTATAAATATTACTGCAGTATTTGGGGCGGTCAGTGAATATTAGATCAACTGAGCTAAATCAGAACAGCTTCTGTTCACAGACTACTGACATTCTGCCCTGCCCCTCAGTATTCCACGGGAAGTCATCATATACTTGGAACTGATATTGCCTAGAGTCCCCATGAAGATTATATGAACCCTCGTCTCCAAAGCTGAAACCCAGCTGCTCAGGTGGAGCCATTTCAACCTCTCCTGGGGGAAAATATCAGTGGTTAAAATGACAGCAGCACAAAGTACAGTTACATAATAACTTACCGTAACAGTAGATCTTTGAGGGACTCTCTTGCAGGAAGCCATACCTATAGAACTATAGCCATCAGGCACTAGAACCACACAGAAAACTAACTAGCTGTCCACTAGAGGCCGCCCATGACAACTACGTCACCTGACATCGTCCCTCCTATATAAACATGGGCAGCTCTGCACCCCCTCCTCAGTTCCCCCGAAGACCATTTACAGAGGACATCCTCCTGGGGAACAGATGGAGGGCCAGAGGTTCCCACCACTGTGAAACGGGAAACAGATGGTGTACCGTCAGAGAAAGAGAGAGAGCGAGAAACAGAGAAGCAATGGGTAATAGGGTGGCATGGCTTGCTGCAAGACAGTCTCTCAAAGATCTACTCTTACAGTAAGTTCTTATGTAACTGTACTATCTTCTTCGAGGGCATCTCTTGCAGCTGCAGCAAGCCACACCTACGGAGTAAGTCCCAAGGAGTTCTGACACCGAGAAAGTCTGGCGGCTGGAGGCAACAGGCCTAGGAAAGAAGGCACTGAAGCACAGCTAGGCCGAAACCTGCCATTCTTCTAGAGGTAATGTCCAGGATGTAGTATTTGGTGAAAATGTGGACAATACCCCCAAGTGGCAGCGGCACAGATTTCAGCAGATGACTCATTTCCTGAAACAGGCAACAAAAGTGGCTATGCCTCTGGAAGAGTCGCCATGGACAACAGCAGGAAGTTCCTTGCTGTACTTCCTATAACAAAACAATACAGCTGGCCAACAATTTAGACAGGCACTGTTTAGTAACTGGCACGCCCTCTTTCCCCGGGGTGAAATAAAACAGCTGTGGGGACTTCCTGCAGTTCCTCGTGCAATGAACATAACATCAGAGTACTCTATATACATTTAAAGAATGCAGCAATGCTTCCCCTGGACTGGCATGCTCTGGGTAATACACAGGCAGGTAAATGGCTTGAATCAGGGTAAACTCAGACACCACCTTTGGTAAAAACTTAGGAATTGTATGCAAAGACACCCTTGTCTTTGTAGAAAACAAAATAAGGAGGCTCGCACATCAGAGCCTGAAGCTCGTAAATCCTCTGAGCAGAAGTAATAGTAACTAAAATAACGTTTTCATGATGGAAAGAGTAGCTTGCATGTCGCAGCTGGCTCATAATGAGCCAAAGTAAGTTTCTCTAACATGAAATTCAAGTCCCAATGCAGCATTAGATTGCAGATGGGAGGCTTCAGGTGAAGAATGCCTCTCAAAAATGTATGGGACACCTCCAGTTGTGTAATTGTACAGCCATCAACAGGCACATGGAAGGCTGAGATAGAGACCAGGTGTACCTTAATGGAACAGTACTGCAGACTAGAATCGACAGCAAACACTTCAGAATTGGATTCACTGGAAGTCGCCCACACAGCAAAGCGTTTCCCCTTCAAGGAATAAGTGGCCCTGGTGAAGGGCTTCCTAGCAGCCACCAGGACATCAGCCACTTGCTGGGATACCCCAAACCTAGCCATGGCTAAGTCTTCAGGAGCCAGGCATAAAAGTGCAAAAACTTGAGGTCTGGATGGACTAGTGTGCCCTGCTCCTGGAAGCCCAAGCCTTTGCACAGGGGCAGGGGTACTGGAGGTTCCGCCGCCAGCTACTGCAGTAAGGGGAACAAGATCTGACAAGGCCAGAAGGGAACCATGAGGATTACTGTCGCTCCTTCCATCTGAAGCTTAATCAGCACACTTTGAAGTATGGGGAAGGGAGGAAAAGCATAGAGGAACTTCCCTTTCCACGAGAAGGACAACACGACTCACCAGAAAACTCCAGGCCCTGGAGCAAGCGAGCAGAAAAGCAGCAGTTTTGCATGGGGGAGGGGAGAGACACAAAAAGGCCCAACTCTGGGCAACCCCACCTGTCGAACAGGTCTTCTACAATTTAGGTCAGCAGCTCCCACTCTGTCTGCCAAGATGTTTTGGGTGCCTGGAACATGGTCTGCTGGCCGTTCTAGACAGTGTTCTAGAGCCCAGTACCAGGGGTATGAATGAGTTCTCCCTTTCTTGATGATGTAATGTATCACTCTGTCTGCACCAGCAGAGGGCCCGAGGTCAGGTAGTCCTGAAAGGCTTGCAGGCCGTACAAGACGGCCCTCACCTCTAGGACGTTTATGTGGCGGGAACTCTTCACTGCTGTCCAAGTTCCCTGGATCTGGTGAGGGCCCAGGTGTGATCCCCAGCCCTGAAGCATCCTTGGTGAGGATCTGATAAGGGAAGGCAATCAGAAAAGTAAGTAAGTAAAATTTATTTCTTTCAAGTGCCCTTCCCAAGCTCAGGGCGCTTTTACAATTCAAAACCACACTACACAAAACAATAAATACAGCAGTCATAAATAACACCCACTTATTACGTCCCAGCAAATGCTTGGGTAAAAAGGAAAGTCTTTAACTGTTTTTTAAAACTTTCCACAGTCAGGCAATCTCGTATCTAACGAGGTAGAGAATTCCTCAGGGTTGGTTCCATAAAAGCAAAAGATCTACCTCCAAACGTCTTTAGACATACCCTGGGTATCTCTAGCAATCCCTCATTAGAGGAGCGAAGAGAACGGGTAGGACAGTAAGGGATCAAGAGCTCTTTCAGGTAGTGATGTCCCAAATCATGTAAGGCCTTAAAGGTCAGCAATGCAACCTTGAAGGTGATCCGCCACTGTATTGACAGTCAGTGCAGATCACGCAGCACAGGTGTCATATGGCTAGATCCAGAAACTCCCATCAACAACCTGGCCGTCACATTCTGCACAAGCTGTAAGCAGCGGATATCCACCCCCGGCAGCCCTAGATAGAGGGCACTGCAGTAATCAAAATGGCTGGTGACAAAGGCGTGGACCAGGGTGGGAAGATTTTCAGGTGGGACCAAGTGTTTCAACCGGGCAATGTTCCTCAGATGGAAAAAGGCAGATCTGACTACGGCTGACACCTGCGCCTTCATAGTCAGGCCTTTGTCAAATATCACGCCTAGGTTAAGCACTTGGCCAGAGGCCAGAAGCGAGGCTCCCCCAAGATATAAACCTGAGGGTTTCCCAGTCCAAGCCCTTGTTGTCTGCCCTCCAAGGTCCACAACCAATACCTCAGTTTTCTCCGAGTTCAACCTAAGCCAACTAGTACTCATCCAATCCTGAATCTCCAGGAGGCAGTTATTAAATACTGTGATGGAATCAGACTCCCGTTCAGGCATAAAGGATAGCTGGAGCTGAGAATCATCAGCATAACAATGAAAACTCAGCCCATACTGCCTTATAATGTCCCCCAATGGAAGCATATACACCGTGAATAACATAGGGGACAGCACGGACCCCTGCGGTACCCCACAGTGCAGCCAATGAGGGTCCGAGGTGTAAATTCCAGACACCACTCTCTGAGATCTGCCCTCCAGAAAAGATCAAAACCAACTGTGGACTGCTCCACTCAGACCACAGAAAAACTGCAGGCAGTCGAGCAGTACCCCATGATCCACAGTGTAAAATGCTGCTGAGAGATCCAGGAGAACCAAGACTGAACAGGTCCTCCTATCTCTTGCTATCAGGAGACCATTCAATACCCAAACAAGAGCCATCTCTGTACTATGCCTTTTCCTGAAGCTGGATTGGAGAGGGTCATAGATATTGTGGCTGGACAAATGATCCTCCATTTGCAGAGCGACCACCTTCTCAATAACCTTCCCTACAAAGGGGAGGTTAGAGACTGGTCTGTAATTTGCTGGGCAGCTGGGGTCAAGAGAGGGCTTTTCAAAAGAGGGCGCACTACCGCCTCCTTTAACGGATCCGGAAAGATCCCTCTCTCTAATGACACCATCACTATCCCAGCCAGGACTGGGCCGATAACATCTACACACACGCCATCACCAGGTGAGTAGGGCCTGGCTCCAACTTACAGTAGACTGGTCGCAGAGTCTGGATGATCCTCACTATATCTATTACTGCTGCTAGGCTAAAGGTGGACCAGGACAACCGGGCATTAGTACCACCCGATTGAACAGTGCAAGGTCCAATGGAAGGATGCTGGCAGATCTCATCCCTGATGGTGGATACCTTGTCAGCAAAGAATTTCGCGAATTCCTCACACTGTACCTGTGATAACGCTATGCCAGTCTGAAGACAGACTGGATTGCACAATCTGTCCACAGTCCAGAAGAGCTGGGATGGTCTGTTCTTTGCTGCAGCAATTTCCCTAGACAGAAACTCTGCCTTCTTATGGGAATTTGCTGATTGGTAGAGCTTATAATGTTCTAACAATTCAAGTCTATCCACCTCCAGTTGAGTTTTCCGTCAGCGTCTTTCCAATCTTCGTCCCTTCCTCTTCAACTCATGGAACTCCCCATCAAACTAGGGAGCCCCCAAATGAAGAGTAGGGGGAAGATTGCTGGGTTCCATCCACCACTGAAGCACTTTTCTTACTAAGCGACTAGAACCTTCTGTTCTAGATCGCACATGAACTGATCACACTGGACTCAAAGTCTGCTGGGGAATCCACATGTGCAGCCTTGCCACAGGAACTGTGACAACAGCAGCAGCCATGAGGCCCAGCAGCCACAGGAACTGTGACAACAGCAGCAGCCATGAGGCCCAGCAGCCACAGGAACTGTGACAACAGCAGCAGCCATGAGGCCCAGCAGCCACAGGAACTGTGACAACAGCAGCAGCCATGAGGCCCAGCAGCCACAGGAATGTCCTTGCTGTGACATACAGGTTGCTACAGAGAACCAGGCTTGTTCTAGCAGGTGATCCACACTGTCTTGGGGCGGGAAGGCTGCACACTGGGCCATATCCAGTATGGCCCCTATGTACAGAAAATGTTGACAGAAGGTCAAAACCGACTTAGACAGGTTGACCATAATCCCCAGGGCATGAATAGCTGTCTGGTAAACGCCAGTGTGCGAGTCAGTTGCTCCTTGGACTGAGCTTTGAGCAAACAGTCATCCAAATAAGGGAAGACATATAGTTCCTCTCTCCTTGGGTCTGCTGCCACTAACATCAAGCATTTGGTAAAGACTCATGGTGCAAAAGACAAGCTAAAGGGCAATTCCCTGAACTGGTAGTACTCCCCCCAGAAGAGGAACCTGAGGTACTGCCTGTGGGGAGCACATATCTTTATGTGCAGGTATGCATCCTGCCTGTCCAAGGCACATCCAGTCCCCCTTGTGCAGTAGGGGCAGCAGGCCTTGGGGAGTTACCATCTCGAACTTCTTGTATTGGATGTAAAAATTCAAGTTTTGTAGATCCAGGATGGGCTGCAAATCCTCCATGGATCTGGGAACTAGAAAGAAGTGGGAAAAGAACCATCTGTTCCTCAAACTGGTTCTATGGCCCTTTTCTACAGCAGCATGTGAATTTTCTCCAGCAACCTTGTAACGTGATCTGCAGCGTAGCTCAAATGAACTGGAGGAAGATCTGAAGGGCACTCCAGGAGTTCTACCATGGGGCCTCGCTCTATGAGCTGCAGGACCCAAGCATACATTCTGATCTCCCTCCACATGTCTAGATGGAGTGAGAAACGATCCCTACCATTGCCTCTTGCAGTGCTAGAGGGTGGGGGTCTGACCAGGAGTCATGCTGAGGGGAGGCCAGAGGGTGAGGCTGCACCTTTACCTTTGCTATGGAAAACATCAGTGTGGGAGCTAGTCTGGAAGGCTCTGGCGTTGACAGGCCCAGAAGGAGAGCAATGCGGTGTATGAACTCCCACAGGAAGGAGAGCACAGTTTGGACAGCAATGGTAACTGGCGTCACTGAAGCCCATAGGAGCATCAACGGGAAGGGGGTCTGGGTCTCCGGCATTAGCAGTGAGGCCTGCAGTGTCAATGAGAGAGGCTGTGGCCTGGTGTTAGTAGCATGGCCAACAGCGTCGTTCAAAGAGGCTACAGCCCTGGCACTGACAAGGTGGTCTGGTGTGTCAATGGGGGGAGGCTGGAGTCCTACCATCAACAAAATGGCCAGAGGCATTGATGGGGAGGTTGAATCCCCGATGTTGATGAAATGGTCAAGGGCATCGATGGGGGATGCAAAATTCCAGGCGTTCAGAGGCTGTCGCTGGCCAAGAAAGGTCAGCAGAACACCCTGACGGATGCCACTGAATTTGGATAGGCCAGAACGACAGTTGCTGAAGTGATGACAGGGGCATCAGGAAGCCAGACGTTGATGAGACAGCACTGGCCAAGGACAGACCAGTGGGCAGCACTGCCAAAGCTGACCCTGTGGAAGAGAGGGTGTGGGCGTGAGTCACCACTGAAGCGGTCAACAACCCAGCAGCAGCCAGCACTCAAAGTGGCGACCAAGAACATGCCGGTGAGGCCTTTGTCCCTAAGCCTGTCTTTATCCTAGTGCTTGCGTTTACAAGAGGATTTGTCCCAGGCCTTGGAAGAGTGGGAGCCCATGGATGGAGCTGGCGAGGCAGAGGAGCTTTTTCCCTGGAGCTCCTTTTCCATGCAGGCAACCTTCTGTTTCAGAAGAAAGGTTTCTAGGGCTTTCTGACAGTGTCACCGAGTCGTCTGGTTAAATCTGAGGCAGATCCTGCAGGCCTGGATGTCATGGTCGGCGCCAAGACAGCTGACCCAAGCACTGTGGTAGTCATCCTTATCGATGATCTTCTTGCCGCACCTGCAAAGTTTGAAAAGTTCCTCAGAAGTGGTAGACAAACAGGAGGAATCACTTTAAAAAATAAAGTGGGCTGGCCCAGTGGCGCAGAGGGCTGAGGCGCTGTCACCTCTTACCTCGAAGCACACCGGCAACCCAGGTTCGGGAACGGACTTGGGACGCCGGGGGTCGACAGGAGAAGGATAGGACTGAGCATCTGAAAGACTGCTCTCTTGTCCTGGAGTGGGGCTGGTGACTGCCTCGCTCAGCAGCTGCCCCCAGTGGAGACTGGAGGCACTGTATGAGCGGCGCGATGAGGGAACCTAGAAAACTGGAAATACCGCTCGGTGGTGGCCACCGAATGATGGCTCTCCGTCCCCCAATTCCTCCGGTGCCTTTGATGAGCCTCCTTCCCTCAGCAGCAATCCTGGGCCCTATCGCGAGTGCACTGGACTTCTCCCTGGTGCCTTCCCCCTCGGAGGAGGGGGACCCGCCCGGTGAAGGGTTACGTCCAGGATATCCCAGGGACCGGCTGCACTGTGAGGGTTAGAGAGAGAGAGAGAGCGCGGGTAAGGCCAGTGGGGATCGGCAAGGACTTGGAAGAAGCCTGAAGGAGTGGGGGTCACCAGGAGCACGGAGGGGAATAAACAAATAATGCAAAAAATAAAACAAAAAATAAAGTGATCACTAACTAGGGGGAGAAAAATAAAGGAAAAAGATAAGATTTGGCAATCACGGAAGCAGCAGTGTTCTCCGTGGAGTCTGACGTGTGATGGTTGATGGCAGGAAAAGAACCAAGGCGGGCATGGGGCCGCCAACGTTTATATGGGAGGTTGACATCAACTGACATCTTCGTTGTCGGCCCTTAGTCAACTGCTAACTAGAAAGTTTTCCATGTGGGCCTAGTACCTGATGTCTATAGTTCCACAGGTATGGCTTGCTGCAAGAGATATCCTTGAAGATCAAATCTTATAACCCCCCCCAGCCCCCAGCGTTACCAGCAAAAATCTTCAAGATGACGCATTAAAAAATTCCAATTTTTGTAGGATGGACGTAAACCCAAAATAAATAAGGGATACATGATGTGAGAGTGTGGAATATGGGAAATATTTGCATGACTGCATAGTGACCTCCAGTAATATCAGGAGTGGTGAAGCGTAGCAGAGTGTGCAGTTTATACAATAGGGGCCTTAGTACCGTATACTGCAGTGTTTATTTTTAGCTTTGTACTGTGTTTATTTTATGTGATGGTGTTGCTCCTCATGCTGCTGTTCTGGGTTTCTGAGATGTATTCTATCTTGTTGTTTGAGTAGGTGGTGTATTTTCTTGTGATGTTGGTTGCTTCACCTTGTTTCTGGTGATGCATGCTGCAGCATGATTGTTGGGGGCATGGTTACGCCATGTGTCTGGCTTATCGGGAGTGCTGTCTGTGTAGTGTTTGCGTGTTTTATTTTGATTTAAATTTTTTTGGGCATGCTTTGTACTTTTTCTTTTTGTGTGATTTATTGTGCATATTTGTGGATTTATCTTTCTTCTGGATTTATTTATGTGATGCAGTATTTTAGGTACGTTTTGCTATACTGCTTTTTTCATGATGAACTGTATGTGTGTTACACTTAAGCTGTGCAGTCCTGTATGTTGTTCGGGTTTCCTCGAGTGCACGAGAGTTCTGTGGAATGAAGCTGACAATTTACAATGTAGAGGTGTGTTTCTCTGATTTTTTTTTTTGATTTTTGGTGGGGGGGGGCTATATTATGAAATAGTCTGGCTAATGTTGTTGACATATCTGTAGTGGTTTATTTACTTTGCGACGTATCCACAGTGTGGTTTATTTCAGGTTATTTCACTGTGGATATGTCACTAGCTATTTATACAATGGGGTGAGTTTACAGATATATATATATATATAAACAAATATGATAGCATATATGCTCACCACTATTGCATAAAACTGACTAAACAGCAGCCCCCACAAGAAAAGGCTGAGATTACTGTAAATTTGTGGTATAGGGTGGGCATGGTAATGGCCAAAAGACTCATAGATATGGGTTGAAAGTTACCTAATGTTGCACAACGGGTGGATAGAAAAACCAACGCATGTTAGTTCACTAAAGAAGCTTGCCTATAAATTACAATTCAAAGAACTACAGTATTGGGCAATTTGGACAAACTTCAATGAAACATATGTATAAGGTACTTCCCAGAACATCAAAAGGGGAGGGATGCCACAAAAACATATGTATGCCACCAAGATAGACAGGAGTAACACTGTTCACACATGTAGACTTCAGAGAGACACAATAATCCTAGGCATCTATTATTCCCAAACTCTTCCCACTGGCCTGCCATTAACAAACCCAAAATGCTCCTGAACATTTCTCAACTGTTTGTTTTGTTTCTTTCCGAGAGGTCTGCCATATTTTTAATTTCCCCATCCTCGACTTCTTTTTTTTTAAATCTTTCTTTATCGGGTTTCACAAGAAGTGCAAAAAGATCTCAAAGTACATCACAGTGGAGATATATTACTCGTTTTCCACTTCATAGTGCACAGCAGATCGCATGCACCACTATGTGACAGGTCCATTTTTTGCTTTACAGTTTTGTATTATAAACAACATGAAAACAGAAACACAACACAATAAAAACAACTGTGGAGGTTGCTGATGTGGTGGCTATTTATGGCTGGTTCTTGTTACATAGAGAATAATGGCTAGGCGGGTGTGTGTTATGATATTTTTTTTAAACACCCGAGGTGAGTGATGAGCCATAAACCTCAAGAGCGAAGCTCTAGAGGTTTATGAGCTCAACACTCACCAAGGGTGTGTAAAAGAAATATCATGAACACACACCCGCCCAGATTTTATTTTTTATAATTACTGGTGCTTTACTTCAACACCGCAAGAGCAGTTAGTCACAGTCAGTTGCTGCTGCTAAAGCCCAACCAGAGCGAGCTCCCCAGCAAGTACTGCAGGATCAGCCAGATATTGATTTCATTACTCTGAAGGTAGGATTAACTTATTCAATAGTTTAAAAAATACTTTACATTTGTGGTGATTTGTTGCAAGATAGTCAGTCTGGTGTTCCGGTACCGGAAAAATAGAGCCGCCATGTTGCTCGTGTTGTGCGTCCCACCCACAGCCTAAGTAACAGCCAATAAGGTGGCGCGCTAGCATTGAGTGACAAGAAACACCAGGGAACCGAAAAGATTTTTAAAGCAAAATGCCGTAATAACCCGTTTTCGAGTTATTACGGCGTTTGACAATACCTGTATTCAGGTTGATAAATAGGGTCACCAGTAATTATATTTAGAATTATTGCATTTCACTGTCCTGGCCAGCCAGCCAGGTGTGGCACTATCCCAACATACCCTTACTATATGTATGCTTTTTCCTCAAGTTCAAAATGATCTCTTCCCCGTCATCTGTCAGATTAGTTTCTTCGCTATTTCCGCTGCCCCCCACCACCACCATCTTTTGTCAGTTCCCATTTGGTACATCTGTTGATAAATGCCTCTCCTGTGTCTTGGACCTGAAATGGGATTCTCTCCATTTCAGCTATTTCTTCAAAAGACCTCCATCCAGTCTTTGTACTAAAGGGGGTTCCTTGATCAGTTCGTGTGTGATGGACTTTAATGCTGTGACCACACATATATTCCAGTGATGTATTGCCTCCTTTCCCTTTATTGTACGTGGTTTGGGTCCCAGTATCAAACTGGCACATGATTTCTCCTGGTAGTATAGGCACCTCTCTGTCTTTGTTTCACACCTTCCCAGTAAGGAGAGTTTTGCAGGACCAGAATATATGTCTGCAAGTCCTACTGGCTCCATGCAGTCCTTCCAGCATGCCCCCTGTCTTTACTATCCTGCTTTGCTTTAACAGCTGGGGTGACCAGAATATATGGCTAAGAGTCCCTATTGGCTCCCCGCAGTCCCTCCAGCACACCCCGTATCACTACCATCCCGTTTTGCTTTAGCAGCTGGGGTAATGAAGTACCTGGTTTTTATTTTCCAAGTGTACTCAAGCCATCTTGGGAACGAGGCTATTTGGAAAGAGCCTTTCCACACTTGGTCCCTCTGCTTCCCTTTCCCATTTGCTTGTTATATGGGTTGCCTGCTTTTGCTAGTGTCTTGAATTAAAAACTGACAGATAAGGGAGGTGGTCCTTTTTCGCTGGAGTGTATGTATCTGGGTACCTAATGGCAATGTGTCCTTTGGTGCGGGGTGTCCAGTTTCTATTTCATTGTCACAGCTGGGAGGTTACAAAGTCCCCGATTTGAAAAATACCTAAATCTATCTGTTTTGCCATCGGGATTCTGCCTTAAGCTCTTCAAAAGTTCTAGGGGTATCTTGCGGGAGGAAATGATGTGGAGACTGCAGCCCAGTCGCATCTTGTCTCAAACTAGGGGTCTAGCCTGCTTTGGGGGGGGGGTATTATTCCAAGCAAATCATCAGTATTTCCACTGATGTGTGGTTATTTTGGGGGTTGGGGCTATTCTGTCCCATGCTCTCAACATTACCTCTAGGGCCCCAAGATACTACAGACCAGTTAGTTTGACCTCAGTGGTAGGGAAAATGATGGAATCACTTCTGAAGGAAAGAATTGTTGAGTACCTAGAGGCTAGTGGGGCACAGGACCCAAGGCAGCATGGATTCACGATGGGAAGGTCGTGTCAGACGAATCTAACAGATTTAGACTGGGTGACCAAAGTAGTAGACCAGGGAGGGGCTGTGGACATGGCCTACCTAGATTTTAGCAAGGCGTTTGATACAGTCCCACACAAAAGATCAATACACAAGTTAGCCAGCCTTGGAGTGGGCCCCAAAGTGGAAGCCTGGATAAAAAATTGGCTAGACAACAGGACGCAAAGGGTAGTAGTAAATGGAGTACACAGTGAAGAAAGGAGGGTTACTAGCGGCGTACCGCAGGGTTCAGTACTGGGACCGGTCCTTTTTAATGTCTTTTAAGTGACATTGCAGAGGAACTGGAAGGAAAAGTATGTCTCTTTGCAGACGACACAGAGATCTGCAACAGGGTTGATAAACAAGATGGAGTGGAAAGGATGAGAAGGGACTTGGCAAGGTTGGAGGAATGGTCAAATGTATGGCAGCTCAGATTCAATGCAACGAAGTGCAAGGTAATGCACATGGGAAACAAAAACCCAGGGGAAGAGTACACAATGGGGGGTGAGATACTGACAACAGTAAAAATGGGAAGGGACCTGGGGTAATTATATCAGATGACCTAAAGGTGGGCAAGCAATGTGAGAAGGCAGTAAGGAAGGCTGGGGGGATACTGGGATGCATAGGAAGAGGCATCAATAGTAGAAAACAGGAAGTTGTTATCCCTCTGTACAGACAGTTGGTGAGACCCCATCTGGAGTACTGTGTGCAGTTAGGAGACCCCATCTCCATAAAGACATACACAGAGTGGAGGCTGTCCAGAGGAGGGCAACCAAAATGGTGCAGGGTCTGCACCAGAAGACATATGAAGAAAGACTAAAGGAGCTTAATATGTATACCCTTGAGGAAAGAAGGAGAGAGGGACATGATAGAAACTTTCAAGTACCTCAAGGGAATCAACAAAGTCCAAGAGGGTAGCATCTTTCAGAAAAAGAGATGTGCAAGAACAAGGGGGCACAATTTGAAGATAGAGGGGGGACGGCTCAGAGGTAATGTGAGGAAGTATTTTTTCATGGAGAGGGTTGTGGATGCATGGAACAGCCTCCCTGAGGAGGTTGTGGAGTCAAGAACAGTGGCGGAATTCAAGAATGCATTGGACAGACATAAGGCAGTCCTAGTGGGGGGTAGAAGGAAGTAAGCTGTTGGTTAACTAGGATCTGTTAGGTAGGAAAATGGGCAGACTAGGTGGGCCAAGCGGTCCTTATCTGCTGTCAAATTCTATGTTTCTATATGAGGGTTACGCACCTGTAACCGTAGATCTAGGAGTGATATATGGTTCACATCAACACTTCCAGTAGTTCTTCGTTAAGAGCTTATTTGCCATACCATCTTTAAGAGAAGTTCCTCCCACCACCCGGGTAGCATATCCCTTGGATCCGCCCCATGGAGTCAGATCTTCATTTCCACTGGAAGAGTCAGGTGTCCTCCTTCATAGCTCTGTGTATGGTGTAGGCCTGAAATACTCAGTGCAACATTTGGCAAACTTTTGATTGTTCACTTTATCTTTGAATTTATTTTCCAGTTCCACTCTCATTTTTGACACACCATGGAATGTAGGGATTCCAAGCTGGTTCCCAGCTTCAAGCACTATGTACAATGCAACCAAAAGGTGGGCGAATGGATCCACATGTGTTGTGCATTTACTGTATGAATGAAGCTTAAGACGTCACTGCCTGCAGCCTGTGTCAAGCGATGCTTTCCACTTCCCTTGAAGACCAGTACCAGTGTCTTCTTGGCTGGCCGAAAGGGATCCACTGGTGAAATTGAAAGAGGCTCGCAAGGTGGTCCCCGTGACTGCGGGGTCCATGGCTCTGCTGGCAGCCATGGAAAAGGCAGTGGCCAAGGCCGCAATGGGCACCTTGTCAGTCTCTGTGTTGCTTGGGAAAGGGTGCACTCTTTCCACTCCCTGAGCTCCCCCAGACTGCCAGAAGTCTGGATAAATGAACCATATCTACGTCAATAGAACTGACTTTTCTTTGTTTTTCCTAAGTGGGTTATCATACAGCAAGGCTGTTAGTGGTAAGTCCTCATAGGAGGTTAACTCCATGGTCTTCCAGTGAGCCATATCATTCTAGAAGTCCCACTGCAGTGCAATCTTCATTTGTGTTGTCAACCACTACTGCTCAAGTGATGGGAAGGCCCTCCCTTCCCCATTTTTTCTTGGCTATAGGAAGGGAGCTGTGCACCCTGGGTTTAGTATCTGCCTAAATAAATTTATACAATCCCCTTTGTGTTTCTGTGAACCACTGCCTAGTCAGACAGATCAGGACGCATTGGAAAAGGTACAAATACCTGGGCAGTACATTAATTTTAATAGCCTGTATACAGGAGCACATAAGGAGGCAGAGGAGAGACCATTGTCTAATGTCTTTTGTCAAAGTCTGTGTGAGTGGGGCATTCTTGCCTTGATACAACATGTTATCTGTGGCCCTTAGGTATATCCCTAAGTATTTTAGTTTTTGCAGCCCCCTTCCATTTCATGTGATATCTGGTTTGTAATGGTCTGGAAGGGGCATAATTAAGGGTGAGAATTTCCGTCTTTGTTTAGTTCAGGGTGTATCCTGAATATGTTGAAAATTCTTTGACCCTGGCCAAGGCATTACCCAGCGAGGCTTGGGGGTCTGTCAGGTAGAGGAGAACATCACTGGCATAAAGGGCCATCTTGTGCTCTGCTGAGGTGATTGTTACTCCTTTTCTTCCTAGATTCAGACGTATCTTTTTCGCCATGTGATCTATGCATTGAACAAAGCCAGTAGGGGACAGGGGAAGCTCTGTCTTATCCCTTGACTGAGCTTGAAACTGTTGGAGAGGTGTCCATCTGCTCTGACATGTTCTTCAGGGAATCTTGCAGCATTTGTATATAGCCAGTAAATGTCTGAGAAAAGGCAAACCCGGCAAGGATGCTGCACAGGTACTCCCAGTCCACTTGATCAAAACCTTCTCAGCATCCCTACTCATTACAACAGCTGCAGTTTTGTGGCCGTTTACATAATACAATCTATTATATGTATGGTTCCTCTTTTTTTTTGTACTTTCTTTTTCTCCCCACACTACCCGAAGCTGTACCCAACTCCCCTGTCTGCACTCCAGTCATCCAATTTCTCCCCCATGGAGCCTTGATTACCTCCCAGGTGAGGTAGCGGTGGGAGAGGGCCCACCTATACCACCATCCCAAGGAATCAAGTCTTCGTCAGGGACCTCTTTGGCCTTCTGGCTGGCTGGTGGAGGACCACTATCGGGACCTCACGTCGGTGTTGCTCCTGGCAGCACATATTTTGTAGTGCCCCGGCGTGACATGCCACCGACATCATGACACACGGCATCCGTCACGCTTCCCTTATCGGTCTGGGCTCCAAGGCAGTTGTACCTCCTGACCTCCGCTACAGGTCAGGCGACCCCTAGCCCGAACCCCCCTCCCCCCGTAGCAGCCGAGCAGTCCACCAGACGCTAAGACTACCTCCCCCCGGCCGGTCCTCTGGCACATATGTATGGTTCTTCAGATGTTATCTGGGGCTTGTCTGCCTGCAACAAATCCAGTCTGATCCACATGGATTATTTCTTGCACTATTTATTCTAACCTCTTGGTCAATACGACCGTTAGGAACTTGTAATCGATGTTTATGATGGATATGGGACTATTCAAACAGCACTGGGTAGGGTCCTTGCCAGGCTTGGGAATTACTTATATAACTGCACAGTTCCATGTTGGGACAAGTGCTCCCTTTTCTGCTAGGGCACCCAAGTATGCGGCTTATAATAGTGGCGGCGTTTCTTCTCTGAATTTTTTATAAAATTCTACCAGCAAACCATTAGAGCCTAGGCACTTTCCAGTTCTACCATCTTTGATGGGCTGCAATCTTTCTCCTGTAATTATAGGGGCACACAATTTCTCATTCTGTTCCTCAGTTATCTGGGGCAGCTGTACTTGTGTTAAGTAAGTCTTTAATTGTTTTGGCAGTTTATATGGCCTTGCTTTGTACTGGGTTTCATAATATATTTAAAGGCTTTGGCGAGGTAACTTAAGCCCTATACCCAGGTGTATCACCTTAGGCATATGCACCATGGCCCTCTGCTTTCTTAATCTGCAGGCTAATAGCCTCCCTTATAGAATCTCTTCTTAGGTATTTGAAGTTTTGTTTTACTTACAGTAAAGTATTTTGTTCAGTTCTTTTTATGGGCTATTAGTCCTGTCCCTCCCGCTCCGCTGTTTATCCAATTTATTGTGCTGTAACCCCAACTCCATTATTTTGGTCTCTAAAGTTGTCTGTTTCTCCGTTCTGTTTCTTTTCTTTTTCTTAGCTGTTATTGCCATCAACAACCCCCTTACCACAGCCTTAACTGTATCCAACAAGATCCCTGGAGAAACCTCTGGGGAGGAGTTTTCTTGTACTGCTTGGTGGATACAATTAGGAATTCGTTCTTGCACTTCCCTATTCTTGTAAGAAGGAGACATTCAGTCTCCAAAAAGATGTTGTCTTTTGGCAGTTCAGAGTAAGGTGTATGATATGGGGAGCACAAACGGGCAGTCCTAATGGGCCAATGTAGCACTCGGTTATTCTGTCTTTCAGCTCCTATGGGAGCAAGAACAGTCTAATCTTATACCCCAGCAGTTCCCTCTTGATATAGAAGTATTAAATGTACAGATTAATGATCACAGCTGTATTAACCAGGAAGAAATGTTGTAAGAGTGTGGGGACCAGCAGTCCACATTCAGATGAAGGGAGCGGGGTAGAGACTACACAGAAGGTACTTTCTTATAAAAGCAGAGACCCTGGAAGAGATAGTAAAACCAAGCACTTACGTGAGACAGCACAACCTGCTTTGATCTCTAACAAGCTGCTGGTGCGTGGGAAGCTGCTAGTCACCCCCAAGATAAGTAAAACATCAAATTCTAGGAAATTATTCTACTTAGTACTTAACTGTCATGACAGGAAAGAGAGGAGAAAAAAATACTGTAAAAAAGGCACTCAATGTTTGGATTCTCAACGTACATGTATGTAAATACTTTATTTTGTTATGAAATAACAATAAAAACTTAAATACAAAAAAAGAAGAAGCCTAATCTTGAATACACTGCAGATTTGGTGAGCAGCAGAACATAAAGTGTACCCTTTTACTGTGCCATGTTGGTGTCTCCAGATATCTATGAAGCCTAGCTCTAAGGTAAAGGCTTTAATCTTTTTCACCACTAAATGTTCCTTGCGTGGTATCCCTGACATGCTATCTTTGGTACAAGGGTGAGAGTGAGATCACCTCCAAATACCAGCAACCCCCCTCCACCCCTTTCTCTGCAGTCAGTGTTAGCAACCGCCTGTAGGTCATAGTTAGAAGCCAGGGTGCATAAGACGAAACTAGGGTGAGCTTCTGACCATAATATACCCCTGTTAGGATCACATATCTTACACTGCTTATCTACAATGGGTTCCCTGGTCTCAAAGGCTATTCTGTTCGGGATCAGAATAGCTACACTCCTCCTCCGTCCAGTTTCATATGAGAAGGAGCATTCCTAATAAAAGGCAAATTTAGTAATTTTTTGGTACGCTGCACCGAGAGGCGAGACTACTGGGGCAACACAAAATCTGCCTTTGTTTGGCAAATACACATTAGTAATTTTTTCCTTTTGCCGGGTTGAGAGAGACATTAAAGGGACACTGTTAACCTGTTTTTCATCATATTATTTCTAATTGAAACCCTACATTTTATGATTGCTTACTTTCTCTAAAATTCACTGATGTTATTTGTTTTGTCTGTCTCATTTACTAGAACTGAAATGCATGCCAATGTATATTTATAAACAACCTTGTTTTGTTTACAATCCTGGATCTGTTCTCACTGCATGCTTCGTGAGCATTAGAAACACACCCAAACAGTGCAGTCACTCGTAAGGCAGTAGCCTCCTAAACTCCCACTGCATCATGATGGGCTAGACTGTGTTGTGGGCATTCCCACGTCCAGGAAAGATGTATTTGGAGCTGATCAAGGAATGTAAACAAACCTGTTTTGGTGTGGTAACATCAGTGTGTTGGACAGTCTGTTTTTTACTTTTTTAAAGAAAATAAGAGTCAGACTCAAACTACCAGCTACATCAGCAATCTTTACAGAATGCTGGCAATCATAAAATGTGTTTTTTAAACTACGAACACTGAGATCTAAGGGGGTTGACAGAGTCCCTTTAACACTGTAAATATTTTAACTGGTAGGTCTGTCATTTGTTATCCTTAGATATTGTCTCTTTAGGATATGTACCCCCACCCCCACCCCTACCAGAGCATTCTCCAAATCTGGTTGTAACATGGCAAACAAACGTCAACTGGAAACCAGCAATACTATAGGTAGAAAGACAACCTGTGATTGAAAATTAAGCGGGCATTAATTACCTAGTAATGCCCGCTTCATGTTGCAGTACTAAAAGTGTCCACATCACATTCTCTGTGTAAAAAACATCCAGCACGTTATCTCCCACCGACCCGCCCAGCATCCATTATTCACTCGTAGCAAATCCAACTACTCAGAGAATGACTTCAAAAATGGAAACCATAGATGTCTAAATCAGTAGATTACCAGATGTTGCTGCAAATTACGATATTTGCAGAGCATACGCTGCTTGTTCGCGATGTTTACCAGCAATGTTTGATCGCAATATGTTAATATGCGATCCCATGATTCAAGTTGCTGCAAATGCAATGGAGAGAGTGTTCCACTAGTAAAATGTTGTCTTTCTCAGTATAATTTAGCAAATGTTAACGCTGTTTGTTATATCAAAGTTCAACACTGAAGGATGTGGTAGCATTGAAAAACAAATTGTTTAATCAGCAGCCACAATATTCATGCATGCTGCGTTAAACAAAACAAGAGTTCCACAGTAAAAAGACAATCTTGCAAAACTGTGCATCTGTGTATTTATTTTAGAATAACATGCTTTTGTGGAATTTTTGAAGTGCTTGTCATGTTACAAGTTTATTTATTTATTGCTTATTTGGAAAGTGTCTGAGTCAAAGAATCATTTACAAAGGCTCCACGTCACGTTTAGTTGGACAATACAACAGTAAATGAAAATTACGTACCTACCGTAATTCTTGATCTTCACCATTCATTACTGCTTGGGTTAAGCGGGCGCACTCCCTTCTGGAGTTTTCTTTTCTTTTTTAGTCGGCTCCAGCAGCGCCGCCCTCGGAGCGACATATACGTCATGCACGAGGGGCAGCCGTTAGGGTGCCGCGAACTCCTCCTCCATCTCAGTTCTGTTAGCCGGAGAGGCGAAAATAAAGTGTAAGAAAAAAGAAAGTGAGGCAAGAGAGCCGAGGGATAGAAAAAAAGGAAAGGAAATAAACTGAAAAAGGAATAAGCCGATGGAGAATAGACAGAGGAGAGAGAGAATTCCTACCCTAAGGGACCGCAGATCCTCCTTTCCAGGGCGGCTCTAGGGGAAGAACAGAGAGAGGGAGAGGAAGTAGAAGAAAGAAAGAAGAGCATGTTGAGGAAGGAGAACAGTGCCATCGAGCATTGTTGGTTGAGAAACATAGGCTCGAAACTAATATAAGGAAACAAGAAATGAAATTCGTTACCTACGTAATTCTTGATCTTCTCTTGTATCTTCACCATTCATTACTTCCTGGGATGTAAGCGGGAGCGCACTAAATCACGGAGCTTTTTTTTTAAGCTTGCACTAATGGCACACCGCCCTCGAGGCGGCGTCATGCGGCCCGTGGTAACAACCGACTCCTCCTCCAACTCAGTTCTCATGAGCCGGAGGCAAAAGCGAAAGCATAGAAATAGAGATAGCGAGGCAAGATAGCCAAGGGATAGCAAAGTAAGGAAGAATGAACTGAAAAAGGAATAAGCCGATGGAGAAAGGACAGAGAGATAAGAGTATTCTAACCTAGGGATCGCAGGGCCTCCTTACCTGGGCGACTCTAGGAGGAGAGAGAGAGGAAGGTAATGAGGAAGAAGGAAGAAGAAGAAGAAGATGGGATTTGGAAGGGACCAGAATGCCAATGAGCATAGTTAGCTGAAAGCTTAAGGCTCGATTAACAGGAAGCAAGAATCCCGGTGATGGAGCTGAAGAAGGTTCACCGAACCCGCTAGACAGACTCAGGAGGCATAGTCCTCATCCTCAACATGCCATGGTCCTTGATCCCGCCTGGACTCCTGGCGAGAAAGGCCTTTAACTGGAGGACACCCGAGAAGGAAAGGATAAATCCCAGGCAGCATGTGAGAGCTGCTCAAGGGTTTAGAAATGGAAAATCTGAGCCTTTCAGGCGGTTTATAGGTATAGAAATGGAACTCAGTCGGACTTGCCAAGGCAGGCCAGAGGCTTAGGCTGGAGAAGATTGGTCATGGTCAGCACCGCTCTCTGTAAAACTGTCCAGGAGGACACTTGAAGGGAAAAACCAATCATCAAAATATTACAAGAAGAATTTTCTTTGCCCTTGTTTTTCTTTTTTTTTTTTTAACAGAGCATAACTTGCAGGCTTAGGAGCATGACCTTAATTCAGAGATTGCCTAATAGCAGTCGGAGAGAGAGAGTTCCCTCAGTTTTTCCCTTTCTTTAAAAAAAAAAAAAAATAGTCGTACCCGTTCCTCTGCTCTGCAAGGCAAGGATAAAGGGGGGTTGAGATTCTAGGGCTTAACAGCTGGTAGCAGGGAACTGCAGGATTAAAACTGTATAGCCAGAGTCAGGCTAAAACCCCAGAAGTATCTCGCTAGAAGGTATGGCAAGAGAAAGTTATGCAGCCTGATCACCATATCGCAATTCCAGGAAAACGGCCCAAGAATCTTAGAGTAAATAATTTTTCTGGATGAAATAAGGCCCCCTTAAAGATACATATATTTTTTTTTTTGGGGAAAAGAGCTGAGTAATTTTCCTCTTTTTTTTTTATTTTTTTGCAGAGAGAGAGAAGGAGACAGGAGGGGAGAAGCCACAGGAGGAGGCCACTGAGGGGATGGCGGGGTGTAAGTAATGAATGGTGAAGATACAAGAGAGATCAAGAATTACGGTGGAGTCGTAATTTCATATCTTCCTTGTCAATCTTCACCATTCATCTACTAGGTGATACCTAGCTCCTCTTCCCAGGGGAGGGAAGAGGTAAAACTCCCTGAGGGAACAAGACCCCAGCCTCCTGTTGGTGAGAAACAGAAGGAAAGACCCTGGCTTATTCAGAAGCCTAAGTGGGGAAGAGCTAGGAGGTGCCTCCCGGGGCGAGGAGACGGAGAGCCCTGCAAAAGTCTCCTAGCTCTAGAGAGAAAAAGCGGGTCCCCGAAGGCGAGGCCGAATCACCCTCCCCGGGCCAGGGTGACAACCTAGAGGCAAGCCATGCCGTCCGCCTAATGCAGATCGCTGTCCCAGCAAGCCTGGAAGCTACCTCATTGGCGTAGTAAGATGCCCTTGCTTGGTGTCTTACCAGCTCCAGGCCTACAGCGGAGAGGAAAGCGGCTTGTCTGGTTTGCTCGTGTCAGGCATTGATGCCAACAGCTGGGACATCACGACCACAAATGCGGTTGTAGGCAGCGTGGTGAGCCTGATGAGGATGCAATATGAGGCAGCACCGCGCAGAAGAAGAACACTCTTAGCCCCAACAGTCGAACTGGAGAGAGTCCGGATCCAGGTGGGCGGTCGTGCGCCAGGCAGCGGCCGGAAGGTGTCTGGTAGACCAAACCAGAGTGGGGGTTGGGAAGGGTACCTAGAGACTCTGAGGGTGCACAATACCTACGCTGACAGTCAGCGGGGCTGGAGAGAAAGTGGCTGGGGACTGCCAGGACCGGATAGGCGCCTCCTGGAAGGGATGGGCCGGAAGGTACCACCAAATGCTGGGCACTGAATTCACCAAGGAATTCTACATCTCCCGTTAGGTATTGTCTCTCGAACATAGGAAATCCGAAGATCCCTCACCATCCTCGAAAGGAAGGCTGATATTCAAGTGAAATCAGCATCAGAGGAAAGATGAACAGGGGGTTCCTCTCCCTCAGAGGAGGGAGACGAGGATGATGGGGAGCTGGAATGTCCAGAGGACTCTTGCAACGGTGGGGCGAGTCGAAAGACCTGCTCATGCATGCATCTAACATATGAGGGGAAGGCCGCCGCAGAACCCTGAACTGCTCCCAGGATAGCGGACCCGTGGGACCGACATGGCCTGGAGGCGGGGGTGTGAAGGCAGAGAGGATGGGAGGGGGCACCTCCGAGGAGCAACAGCTCTCTGCCAGGGCTCTGGAATCAGGGGGGCCCTAGCTGGAGGATCCCAGACAACAGACCAGGCCGCGAGCGGAACTCTGAGGGCGGAGCCTGGAAGAGCCCAGGGAGAGAATCTCCCTGTGCGCGCCCGGGACTGCATGGATCCAGAAGGGCAGCCCCAAGAACGCGGCCGGAGGGCACCCTAGAGCCCTGGAGGGAGGGGCGGGGTTCTGCACCACGGCTCCTGGCCACCCCGAGGTGGCCAAAGACCACCAAGCGCCAGACCCTCTGCCCCTCAACCCCTCAGACTCCGAGAGGGCCCTCCTCCTCGGCAGCAGCGTTCCCCTGTCCCCAGAGGGGGCAACAGCACCCTGGGGGGTAGCTGTCACCGGCACTCCAGAGAGGGGAGCCTCCCCCTCCGTCACCCCCACACCTGCCCCCTGGGACCCCCGGCCGGGGAGCCCTCAGGAGACGACAGAAGGGGGGACAGAGGGAGGGGCCTGCTGCGCCGCCTGGTACCTCTAGCCACAGGGGACCCAGACCCCGAAGAGTGGGGGTGCCAGGATGGGTCCACGTCTGAGTCATCGTCCTCCGAGGAGGATGAGACCAGCTGGACCTCAATGCTGGCCACCCCAGGGGTCCCAGGAGCCCGGCGCGTGCTGAGCGGCCCGAGCCAGCGGCGCCGCTCGCCCCAACGCTGGCAGCAGCCAGGCCGACTCCCAACCCCACGCGCGGCAGGACAAGCGGCACCGCTTCGGTGCGAAGCCGACCCGGCGCGCGGCAAAGACTAGGCCCACAGGCGCCCGCCAGCGCTTGCGGAAGGCGGCGGCACGCTGGCCAGCCCCCGATGACCATCGGCGCCCGAGCGCGCGCCGAGCCCAAACTCACCGGCGCCCTGACGGCGCGCGGGATCCTAGCGCGAAAGGGCGTCGAAATCAACTGTAATAGGCCCAAGAGTGAGGGCCTCGACCGAGAGCCTGCACCTCCGAGGAGGCGACTGCCGAGGCGGTGTCGGCGTCGCGGCCCGGGAGGGACTCTGGCGCTCCCCGACACCTTGAAGGGCCTCCTCCTCGGCAAGAAAGGCGGGAGACCCCTCCTCCTCGGACCGTATAGGCCAGGAGGGACCCGGGGAAGGGCCTAGACCTTACCTGAGAATCCCTTGGTCCGTCCCCGAGGTCGGCGGCAGGCTTTGCAAGCAGGCATGCGGACTTGAGGACCTGGCGGTCCATAGAAACAACGTCGCAATCCATGTCATGGTTGGGTCCCAGGACAGAGAAGCGTCATGCCGGTCCAAGGCAGGAGAAATGCCGGCCACAGAAGCACCGACATGGGCGCGGCCTGTCTTGACAGCTAGCTCGGAACCGGACATAGCGAAATTAACAAGAAAAACAGTAGGAAAACACACCCGGCGCCGCTTTAGAAAGAAAAAAGAACAGTCTTACCGATTGGCGTCGAGTGTGCGGGTAAAGAGGAGTCGCTGACACAGTCAAAATCAGGGACGCTCCGTGAGCAGGTGCTGCCTCGACGGCGGGAGAAACAGAACTGAGTTGGAGGAGGAGTCGGTCGCTAACGGCCGCCCCTCACACATGACGCATGACGTCAATCTCGAGGGCGGTGCCGTTAGTGCAAGCTTTTTAAAAAAAAAAAAAGCTCCCGTGACGAGTGCGCGCCTCCGGCTTACACCCAGGAAGTAATGAATGGTGAAGATTGACAAGGGAAGATTCCCAGTTGCTAGGACTGAGGAGAGATTCCACCGAACCTCCTGAACAGACCCAAGAGAGGGCAGACTCTCTGAACTCTCAACATACCAAGTCCCTTCATCCTAGTTGAGGGCTCGTAGACTGTCCGAGCAGAACCTGTTCCGGAAGAGCGCCCATCCAGGAAGAGGACTAAGTTCCTTAGCACCTTGTTAAGTGCTACCACAGAAGAGTATGGGAAAACTATGCCTTCTCGGAGGCAGTCTGTAAGAAAATGAGAGGAACTCAATCAGACTTGCTAGGACAAGGCAGACAGAGGCTTGAAGCTGACAAGTTCAGTCAGCAGCTGGAAAGCTTTGAAAAATAATGCCTGCAGGATTCCAAACTTTGAGGAGGCCAAGACAGGGGCATGGCCACCATGCTGTGAAACTACATGACCTGAAGAAGGTAAGGAATCGCACCATAGGGCAGTCAGAAAAGTTCCTCAGAATTAAAGAAATTTGCAACCGTACTCGTTCCTCTCTACCTCGAGGAAAAAGAATCCATTCACAAGAATGGGGAAGAACAGATTTTTTTTTTGGCATAAAGGCCAGGGGAGAGAGGATCGAGGAGGAGGAGACTCCACAGAAGGAGGCCACTGAGGGAAGGTGGGTGGGTATCAGTAATGAATGGTGAAGATACAAGAGAAGATCAAGAATTACGGTGGAGTCATGTATTTTCATATCTTCCTTGTCAATCTTCACCATTCATTACTATGAGTGAGTGCAAGCCCCTCCCCCTTGACAAAGGGGTAGAACCCTGAGGAACAAGACCCCCAGCCTCCTGTTGGTGAGGAACAGAAGGGAAGACCCTGGCTAACACAAGAGAAGCCTAAGTGGGAGAAGAGCTAGGAGGTGCCCCGAGGGCGGGAGGCGGAGAAAGCCCCTGCAAAAGTCTCCTAGCTCTGGAGGAAAAAGCGGGCCCCGAAGCGGAGCGCATCACCCTATGCCAGGCCAGGGGTGACAACCTTGATAGACGGAGCCATGCCGTCCGCCTAATGCAGATCGCTGTCCCCGCAAGCCTGGAAGCCACCTCACTGGCGTCATAAGATGCCCTTGCTTGGTGTCTTGCCAGCTCCAGGCCTATGGCAGAGAGGGCAATAGCCTGCCTGGTTTGCTCCGTATCAGGCATTGATGCTAGGAGCTGGGAGAGCATCGACCACAGATGCCGATTGTAGGCAGCGTGGTGAGCCTGATGTGATGCAATGCAAGCCACCGCACGAGAAGAAGAGAGCACTCTTCACCCCACGGTGCGAATTGTAGTGAACCGACCTGGTGGGCGGTCGTGGAGTTACGGGCGGCGCCCAGAAGGAGTCTCTAGGTACACCAAACCCGAGGACGGGTTGGGAAGGTACCTAGGGATTCGAGGGGCACAATACCTGACGACAGTCTGCCAGGGCGGGAGAAAGGGCGGCTGGCGACTGCCAGGAACGGATAGACGCCTCCTGGAAGGGGATAGGCCAGGAAGGTACCACCTGGTGATGGGCACTGAATTCTCCAAGGAATTCACGCGTCTCCCGTTCAGTACTGTCTCGCCTAACGTAAGAGATTCGAAGATCCCTCACCATCCTCGAGAGGAATCGCTGATATTCAGTGAAATCAGCATCGGAAGAAAGATGAGCAAGGGGTTCCTCTCCCTCAGAGGAGGAAGACGAGAATGATGGAGAGCTCGAATGTCCAGAAGATTCCTGCGGCGGTGGGGAGAGTCGAAAGACCCGCTCATGCATGTATCTAACGTATGAGGGGAAGGCCGCCGCAGAACCTCTGAACTGCTCCCAGGATAATGGACCCGTAGGACCGACATGGCCTGGAAGAGCGGGGGTGGATGCAGAGGTACTGGAGAAGGGCACCTCGAGAGAGGCAACTGACCTCTGCCAGGGCTCTGAAATCCGAGGAGCGGAGCCCGAGCTGGCGGGATCCGGACAACAAACCAGGCCAAGGCGAGACCCTGAGGATGCAATGCCTGGAAGAGCCCAGGAGGAACCTCCCCTGTGACGAACCCGGACTGCATGGGTCCAGAAGGGCAGTCCACAGCAATGCCACGGAGGAACCCGGGGCCCAAGAGGGAAGGGCGGGTTGGCCTCGGCTCTAGCCACCCACGAGGGTGGCGGTGAACTAGGGCACCCGTCCCCTGCCCCTCGACCCCTCGGACTCCAAGAGAGCCCTCCTCCTCGACTGCAGCTGCCCCCCACCCCTCGAGAGGAGGCAACAGCACCCGGAGGGCAGCTGTCACAGGCCCCCAGGGAGGGGAGCCTCCTCAGTCCCCACCACATCACCCCCTGGGACCCAGGGCCACCCCTAGCCTGAGGACCCTCAGGGAGGACAGGAGTGGGGACAGTGGAAGGGGCCGCTGCACCACCCTAGCACCCTGAGCCACCGAGGACCCTGACCCGAAGAGTCAGGGTGCCAGGATGAGTCCACATCTGTGTCATCGGCCTCCCGAAGGGACGAGACCAGCAGAACCTCAATGCTGGCAACCCCAGGGATCCCGGGCAATGGCGCCGTGAGCGGCGCCAGTGCCAGGGCAGCGCGGGCGGCCCGCCCACTGCGACAGCCAGGCGGTCCTGGCTCCTGCGCACCAGTTGGGTCAGGCGCGCTCCCAGCGTCGGAACCCAACCGGCGCCGCCGAGAAGACTGAACGGGCCCACGGCACCGGCGAGCACCGAAGGCCAGGCGGCGTCACCTCGTGGCGCCGTCTTGATCACCGGTGCCGCATAGCGCCACGAGATCGAAACAGCGCCGGGCGGCAACGAGGTCCACGGTGCCAGGCCCAGAAATCAAGGCCTCGACGCACTGGGGAGCCTGCACCTCCAGATGAGGTGACTGCGAGGCGGTGTCCCCAGCCAGCGACCCGGG
This sequence comes from Neoceratodus forsteri, assembly GCA_016271365.2. Classification (NCBI taxonomy): domain Eukaryota; kingdom Metazoa; phylum Chordata; order Ceratodontiformes; family Ceratodontidae; genus Neoceratodus; species Neoceratodus forsteri. The sequence continues at coordinate 646,797,444 of CM057450.1, read as the reverse complement.
AGGGACCACGGCGTTCCCCGACACCACAGAGAAGCTTCCTCTTCGGCAAGAGAAGAGGAGAAGCTTCCTCCTCAATGGACCGTATGGGCCCATGAGAGGACCCAGAGGCCTGAGGACCTTACCTGGGAATCCCTGGAGCGTCCCGAAGGTCGGCAAGGGGCCTTGCCGAGCGAGCATACGGACTTAGAGGCAACTTCGATGGAGAAACAAGTGTTGCCTGCGTCCATGTCGTGGTTGGGTCCCAGGCAACGGAGACAAACATCATGCCGGTCCGAGACGGAAAAATGCCGGCCACAGGAGCACCGACGCATAGGGGCGCGGCCCGCCTTCGACTTACGCCTTGCTCCAGAACCAGACATGATCACGAACCAAACAAGGAAAAAAATAAAGCACTGCCGCATAGTATAGAAATAAAAGGAACGGTCTTACCGTATACGGCTGACAGTGGATGGTCTGAGAAAACGAGGAGTCTTCAGCTGTGGAAAAAAGCGAGAAACTATACGCTACCGCACAGCAGGTGCAGCCTGCGACAGCGGAGAAACAGAAATGGATGGAGGAGGGAGGTCTGCGGCACCTAACGCCGTCGCCGCCGAGTAGATGACGCTGCACGTCGTCCTTGAGGGCGGCGCCGCTGGAGCCGACTCTTAAAAAAAAAAAACCTCCCATAGCGGGTGCGCGCCTCCAGCTTAACCCAAGCAGTAATGAATGGTGAAGATTGACAAGGGAAGATACATAATTCAGACAGACTTGTTTAAAGGCTCAGAAAGAGCCGAGTAGGCAGAGGCAAAAAAAGTGGGAGGAGAGGGAGGAGTGCAGGCCAGGGTCATTGTCAGGGTGGTCAATGACAGCCGCATGGGGTGGAGCACTGGAGATGGTCTCTGAGTAAGGTTTTGAAGGGTCCAATTCTGGTTTCGTTAGCAAGTGTACTGGGAAGGCAGTTCAGCAAGGAAGGGGCCCTGTGGCTGAAAGATCTTTGGAGTTGGGAGGTTCGACACCTGGGAACCAAGAAAAGAAGCCTGCCCGAGCTACGGGTGGTTCTGTGAGTAAGGGCCGGTTGGATAATAGGGGAGAGGCCAGCGGAAGCGTGACCCAGGGCGAACTTTTTGGCCATAAGGCATGTGTGGAACTGTATTCTACTAACAAGGTTCAGCCGGGTTAGTGGTGGTGTATAGAGAGCAAGTGTGTGAGGGCGATCACAGCCGAGGACAAAATGGCCGGCTTTGTTCAGGGAGAGTCAGAGTCTCCCTAGGGCCAATGTGTTAGCAGCTCCACAAATAAGTATGCCACAGTCAAGGAGGGAGAGGACACAGGAGGAGACAGCAAGCCGAAGAGCTTCCGGGGTAAGACAATGTTTGAGGCAATAGAGGATTCCAAGGCGGACATTGAGGTCAGTGGACAGGAGACGGATGTGCTGGTGGAAGTTTAGGGCAGGGTCCAGGGTTATGCCCAGGTATTTGAAGGTAACCACTTCCTCTATGGGGGGTCCCATTGGAGGTAAGGATTTGAGGGCAGAGCGCCTTCCGGGAGTTCAGCTGATGCGAGAAGTACGAGACCTTAGTCTTCTTGGTATTGGTATTTGAAAGGCACAATATAAATAAAGATTATCATTATTATTGTAATTTAGTGTAAGGCGCTGTGTGGAGAACAATTTTTTGGTATCAGAGAGGGAGGACTGGAGGGAACTGTGTAGTAGGGTAGGGACAGGATTGGAGAAAAAAAGGATGGCATCATCCGCATACAGTAGTAGTCTGCCAGAGCAGGACGAGGGGATGGAATTAAGGAAGAGACTGAAAAGTAGAGGACCGAGGATGGACCCCTGGGGGACACCAGAACGGACTGGTAGTCTGCTAGAGAGGGTGGTGCCAAATTTGACCTGTTGGTAGCGATCCAACAGGTAGTCCGTAAACCAGCCAAGGGCGTCCTGGGAGCAGCCAATATTGGAGAGTGTTTTAAGTAAGAGGGAGTGGTTGATAGTGTCAAATACCTTAGAGAGGTCAACAAAGATCACACCCAAGATGTGCCCTCTAAGGCGGAGTGGACATGTGTGGTATACTCCAGGAGGGCTGTCGCAGTACTCTTTGAGAAAGCTATGCTATGTTGCTGTTTACAGAGTAGGTCATGTTTGTTAAGGTGTTCGGTGAGTTGGTTGGAGACAATACGCTTAAGCACTTTCAATGAGGGGGAGGATAGAGATGGGGCGATAGTTGTTTGCGGCAGTATGGTCACTGCTTTTAAATATGGGGGTGATGGAGGCAGATTTCCACCGGAAGGGGAATTTCCCTTGGCAAGAGTGAGCGGTTGAGAATGTGGGTGAGAGGGTGGAGTACCTCATCAAGAGTGAGCGTTTGAGAATGTGGGTGAGGGGGTGGAGTACCTCATCAAGAGTGAGCGGTTGAGAATGTGGGTGAGGGGGTGGAGTACCTCATCAAGAGTGAGCGGTTGAGAATGTGGGTGAGGGAGTGGAGTACCTCATCAAGAGTGAGCGGTTGAGAATGTGGGTGAGGGGGTGGAGTACTTCATCAAGAGTGAGCGGTTGAGAATGTGGGTGAGGGGGTGGAGTACCTCATCAAGAGTGAGCGGTTGAGAATGTGGGTGAGGGGGTGGAGTACCGGGGTGGAGTACCTCATCAAGAGTGAGCCAGAGGAGTCTCGGGTCCAGGGAGTCACTACTGTAGTAGGAGTGACTTAGGGCTTTTTCTAGATAAGGCTTGGCTGACATGGGGGTAACGCAACGAAGGTGGAATGGAGGGGCTGCTGAAGGGGCTGTAGGGTAGGGGTGGGGGAGGATCGAAGAAGTTGGGAGGGAGGACATGGCTGAGATTAGAAGGCGTGATTAAAGGCTGAAGCAATATGGGTGGGGTCCGTGGTCAGGTAGCCGATCGAGCCTCTATCAGACTTGGGGGGATTATGGTTTTGCCACAGATGTCTATTATTATTCCAGAACTTGCACCCCGAGCCGCAGATTGAGACAAGGGAGGATTTGTAATATTCTGCTTTTGCTTGGCAAAGCACCCATGTGCATTTATTCTGGGCCTCTCTGTACCTTTGCTGGACAGATGGCAGGCAGGTCTCGTTTGAGAGGTGCCATAGCGAGTCTTGGGTTCGCATCAGGGCCTGTAGGTGGCTACTGATCCAAGGTGCAGGGTTGCCTTTGACCACCCTTTTAGTATGTGGGGCAAAGGAGTCACAGATAGCATTGAAGGCAAGAACAAAAAGGTCAAGGGCTCGATCGGGATACAGGGTATTCATTAAGAGGGACCAGTCCTATGAAAGGAGGTGTGATTTTAGGAGAGCAAGTTTACTGGGTCCAAGTTTACATTGTTGCACTATTTTAGGGGGGGTTTAGGGGCTTTGCATGACCAGGAGCGGAGGACAGGGGAGTGGTCACTAAGGGCATTAGGGAGTATGGTGGTGCTAGTGATCTTGTGGGGGCAGTTGGTGAAGACCAGGTCCAGTAGGGAGGAGGACCCAGTGCGTTGGTTCAGGAGTGTAGGGGAGTGGACTACTTGGGTAAGGTCTTGGGCAGTTGCAGCGTCGATGAGTGGAGCTTTTATTTAGCCAGCCAGTTGATATTGAAGTCCCCTAGTGCTATTAATTCATTATTTGATGGGAGGGTGGCGAGGTAGGACAAGACAGAGTGGAAGGTAGAGCTGTGATTCCTGGGGGGAATGTAAACCGCCGTGATGAGAAGAGGGGTTTGGGAGCGTCCTAGAGCAATTTTGATTGTGAGGGCTTGGGGTCCATGGACCAGCAGAGGGGGAAGGAGTAACTGACCATGTAGCGTGTCCTTAACATATATGGCGCAGCCACCACAGCCCCCCAAAATTCCCTTGCCGGTCAGCCCTGTACAGGTTGTACCCAGAGAGAGTTATAGAGGAGTCTGGAATGTGTGGGGAGAGCCAGGTTTCACCCACAGCAATGACGTCAGGATGATGTTGAAGGACCCATCCCTGGAAGGTGTCCCTCTTTTTCAATAGGCTGCAGACATTGACAGTGGCAATGAGTAGGCCAGAGGCCTGGCTTTGACTGGGTGCAGCAGTTGCTAGCGGGCCTGGGTTAGGGTGTATATTGCCGGACATAAGAAGGAGAAGGAGGAGGGATCTGAGGAGAGAGTGTTCCAGGATAACTTTTTGAGATAGTGGGATCTGCGTAGGAAGGACCCCTAGGTGTTTGACCATGTTTTGATGGTGAGAGTAAGTATGTGAGGGGAGGCCAGTGAGGGAGAGAGCAGGGAAGGGACTGGGGTCCTGGGTATCCTTAAGGGTGGGAGACGATGGCCGACAGGAGAACATCGGGTGCGTCCGAGGCAGTGGCTGCAGCTGCATACTGTAGAGAAAGGAGGCAGGAATGTGGCCACATCCAGAGGGGACGATGGTATCTGAGCATAAAGGTTGCCAAGTCTAAGGAGTCTTAACTGGTTTGTGGGATGAACATCAGGGGAGAGCTGACAGGCAGGCAGGCTTTTGTCATGGCTATAGGGAGGATGATATTTTGGGCAAGAGGAGTAGGGGAGAAAGAGCACCAGGAGTAGCGGAGTCAGTCGTAGCAATGAGATGTCAAAAAATAGGAAGGAGGAGAATGCGGGGAAAAACACCTGCAGGAGGACACTAGCAGGCTGAGATGCCTCTAGTGGTGAACTGGTATAGCTTGCAAATGGGAAAGCAGGCTGATTGGTTCAGGTGACCTCAGGCGACCCTATAAAACGGCGTGTCCACCAAGGGTGAAGGTGGAGGCAATGGAGAGCTGACGCAATAGCATCGGTGGGGTGAAACTAAGCTTATCCTGACGACTTTGGCTTCGGGATGCAGCCGGGCGTTGCGCTGTTTCAAATGCCGTACCTGAATGGATGTTTTCGGGGTGTGGTGGAGGGCGACTGTTCAGCAGCCCTCACGACCTCCATGGACCTCGAACATGCAGCAGCTGAATGGATGTTTTCGAGGGGTTGGGGGAGGGTGACTGTTCAGCAGCCCTCACGACCTCTGTGGACCTCAAACAGGCAGCAGCTGAATGGATGTTTTCGGGGGTGGGGGAGGGTGACTGTTCAGCAGCCCTCACAACCTCCGTGGACCTTGAACAGGCAGCAGCATTAATGCACTCCAAAGTCGGGCTCTACTAGGGAATTGATGCCCAGTTGGAGGCATTCGGCCCAACCCGGCATTAATTCCCTAGTAGAGCCCGACTTTGGAGTGCATTAATGCTTACTTATTGTCCTCCATATATTTTTTTTTTTTACTTGTTTAGCCAGGAGTAGCACACTAAGCTGAAAGCTTTTTTACAGGTGCATCCTGGGAGCACAGGGAAGTTAAGTGACTTGCTCAGGGTCACACAGTATGTAAGTGGAAGCTGTGGGATTCAAACCCAGGTCTGGTCTGCTGGATGTCACCAGATTTGCAGCTCAGAGCTTTAAACCACTGCACTATACTGCCTCCCGATATAAACACAACATACACACAACCTTATAAACATCCGACAAATACCTAACAGTTCTTCCAAGGTTGAGGAATATGCACACTATTCCTTTGTCCTCTAGTGGGCACTTGATGTCCTCGGTGTACCTTTCAAAAGGGTTAGTAGCAGAATGTTGTCCCCATACTATGAAGGCAACTACAGGGGCCATTCCCACATGGACTGAGAACAGAAACATAAAAAGAACAATACGTTACGAAAGATTATAGATAGATGTCTCAACCCCCCCCACCACGGTACTGTATAGGAATTTTACATCTGATCCACTTCCCTAGCTCCCATGGTGTAAACCCCCCCCTTCCCAGGGGGGTATATGACTAGGTACAGGAAGACCTCCGTCCGCAGAGCCTACGTTTGGTGTCCCTGTCCATATCTCACGGTATATTTTATCAAAGAGATATTATACTTAAGTGAGCTTTTCTCGGTGCTCTGCACTGCTGGGGAGTCTTTCGGCAGGGTGAGCCAAGATCCCCGGGCTATCCATTTTCTGTCCCTCAGTAGTCTACTGGCATAATCAGGGGCATCCCTGCGGTTGGCTGTGGTGCAGTCTCCACTGGGGAGGCCCCATGTATACTCCTGAATACCATTGCCAAGTGGCTTTTATTTTCTGATTAAGTAGCGCATTTCCATTTATCTAGAAAGAGGCAGTCTTTCTCGGCCCCATATCTTAAGCAAGATTTATTCTTTTGATGTGGGGCTAGAGGACCCCCAGAGCTACGCTGGCAGTCAGCACCCCAGACCCCCTTCCCCTTGTGGAGATCATGTCTGCTCGCCTCCAGCATCCAAATCCCATTCAGAAAATTGGTAGCACTGACCTTTGCGTGTAAATAAAGTCCTCAGGTTCCCTTACAACTGAGAAATAAGGTCCCTCTGATTCTCTTTCAACTTGAACAGCAGTTCACTGGTTAATCTGCGTACTGTACATGTATTTTCTCTCACGCTTTCATTTAGGCTGCACAGCAGTTGACCCACTGCTATTACTTTAACTCGTTTATCCCACCCACTCCCCCCACATCCACTGATGTTTTCCCTCTTGACCAGTACCCTTTCTATTCCAATTAAGCCTAAACTGGAGTATTAAAGAAGAGTCAAAGTCATAGATACATAGATACATAGACAGTGTCGGCAGATAAGGGCCTATGGCCCACCTAGTCTGCCCATTTGAGCTTGTAAGTTCAGTTTGTTTTCCTAGAGGTGTATTTCCCCTTACCCCTGACCTCTAGAATTCCTTTATGTCTATCCCATGCATTCTTAAATCCCGTGATTGTTTCAGCTCCCACCACTTCCTCTGGCAGGGTGTTCCACTTGTCCACCACCCGTTCTGTGAAGAAATTCTTTCTCATGTTTCCTCTGAATCGTCCTCCTCCAACTTCATCCCATGCCCTCTAGTCCTGAAACATCTTTTTCGCTTAAAATAGTGTTTTCCTGCACCTGTTCCTCCCTGTAAGATACTTGTATGTCTCTATCATATCCCCTCTCCTCCTCTCCTCCAGGAGTACATGTTCAGTTCCTTCAACCTGTCTTCATAGGACTTGTGATGCAACCCATGCACAATCTTTGTTGCCCTCCTCTGAACCTTCTCTACCCTGTCTATGTCCTTACGTAGGTATGGTCTCCAGAACTGTACACTGTACCAGGTGGGGCCTCACTAGTGTCTTGTATAGCGGAATTATGACCTCCCTTTTCCTGCTGGTGATGCCCCTGCCTATACATCCCAGCATCCTATTTGCTTTACCTGATGCCTTGTCACACTGTTTCCTACCTTGAGGTCATCAGAGATGACAACCCCAAGATCCCTTTCCTGCTTGGTGCATGCTATATCCTCACCCCCAACTGATATATTGTGCCAGGGTTTTGTGCCCATATGCATTATCTTGCACTTCTTTGCATTGAATTTCAACTGCAAACCCCTGACCATTCTTCAAGTTTCTGCAGGTCCTTCTCATTCTGTCTACACCCTCTGGTGTGTCTACTCTGTTACAGAGCTTTGTGTCATCAGCGAACAGTGAAATTCTGCCTTCTAGATCCTGTGCAATGTCACTGATGAAGATGTTGAATAGGACCGGTCCCAGCACTGATCCCTGTGGTACCCACTGGTCACTCTTCCCTCTGTGGAGTGACAGCCATTTACCACCACCCTCTGTGTCCTGCCACCCAGCCAGTTACCTACCCACCACACTACTGTCCTGCCCACACCCATATTCCCCAGTTTGTGTAATAGTCTTCTATGTGGCACAGTGTCAAAGGCCTTGCTGAAGTCCAGATAGGTCATGTCCACTGCCCTCCCTGATCCAACTCCTCATGTCACCCAGTCAAAAATTCAATGAGGTTGGTCTGACATGCCTCCCCTGGTGAAACCATGCTGCCTTGGGTCCTGTAGTCCATTGACAACCAGATGTTCCACCAATCTCTCCTTCAGTAGTGCTTCCATGATCTTTCCCACTACGAGGTGAGGGCTGACTGGTCTGTAGTTCCCTGCTTCCTCTTTGTTCCCACTTTTGTGTAAGGGACTACATCTGCTGTCCTCCAGTCTTTGGGTACCTCCCTGTTTCCAGTGATTGGCTGAACAGGATAGCCAGAGGTTCAGCCACCACCTCTCTTAGTTCTTTAAGGACCCTGGGGTGCACCCCATCTGGCCCCATTGCTTTATCAGCTCTTATTACTTCCAGTTCCTCAGGACCCTTTCTCGTAAAGGGACTTGTGTCCATTTCTGCACCATTCTCACCCTTGTACTCCCTTCAGACCCATTACCCCCCTCTTCCTTAGTAAAGACTGAGCAGAAATACCTGTTCAATATGTCAGCTTTACTGTTGTCATCCTCCACTCGGCTCCCATCCTCCCCCTTCAGTCTCACTATCCATCCCTTTGTCCTTCTTTTTTCACTTATGTACCTGTAAAAGGTTTTGTCCCCTTTAGCCACTGATTTTGCAATGTGCAAGTCCATGTACAAGCTGCAGCTGATGTTCAGTGTGAGAATTCTTGGCTGGCAGGAACTATGGCTGACGCACCCACCTCAAAGATTATCTCTCTACTGTCACAGTTCGTGTGTCCCCAGGTTTCCTTTGTCTCGTTCAGAGGAAGCCAATCTAAAAGAGTTCTTGGTTTAGCTGAAATGTGGAGTGGCCTGCATGAACGGTTAAAGTTATTCATGCCTCTGCATGCGTCCAGGCTTCTGCAGCCCACACAGTCGGTCAACAGTTAATCACTTTGTTGAAGCATATAGGCCTCAGAAGGTGGGAAACATACTGTGCTGTAAATACTGGGTAGTGTTTGTAAGCTGCTAAAAGGGAATGTCCCATCTTACTCTGTAGTCCTCTGTGGCACATACACAGTGTCAAATAAAGCAAAAACATCCTCTCAGGTCTTGTAAGGCATCTTCCCTCCATTCAGCTTTCTGTTTTGGACTTGCTGGAGTTGTCCCCATATTTCCTGCACTGTGTGAGCTGTGACCTTTTGTCTGGAGGCCTTGACAGTCTGTCTCCAGATGGTCGTCCATTGTTCTCTTGGCAGGCGTGGTCCTGACTGCTGGTTCTGGGGTCTGTCTATAGGGCCTCTCTGGCATCCTGTGGTGTGTGACAGAGCTTTATGCCATCCTCCCAGCAGATCTCTATTTTAGCCAGGTACTGAGTGTGAAATTTGATTTGTTTGGTTCTCAAGGGTCTAACAATATCATGCACTGTAGGTGTTTCTTTAAGATCACCACACAGTAGTCATGATCCAGACAGAGGCGGGTACCACTGTACTTAATCTCCTTACAGTGCTATGCCAGATGGAGGGCTTCTTTGGTCCTGAAACTGGAGAATTTTAGCAGGATGAGTCTGGGTCTAGCCAGCAGGTCAATGGGCTTGTGGATCAACGCCCTATGCACCCTTTCAATATGGATGTCCTTTGTTGGTGACTGGCCTAGAACATCCTTTAACAAATCCATCAAGAAGTCACACACGTCCCATTTCCAAACCCTCAGGGAGCCCTGTTAACCAAAGGTTGTCCCGATGGGACCTTGCCACCAAGTCCGGACATTACTCTGGCAACGTTCCTGTGTAGTGCAGCAGGGATTCAAGGGCTGCTCCTAGCTACAATGCTCTGGTCCTCCATTACCACGACTCTCTCCTCCATTAAACTCTGTCTAGTCTGTCCTTCAGGTGGTGAAACTCTTGCTAATTTTCTCTGGGAAAGGCTTTAACGTCTTTCATCAGATATTCAAATCTGTTTCATGTTAGTCTTTCCACCTCGCAATCTGTATCACAGCTCGGGCCTCTTGAGTTGGTAGGAGGCACACTGCAATTCTGGTCAGGGCTTTCATCGTGCAATCTGCTTCCATCCTGTTCCGATAAATTTTTTTGGGTTCTGTATCTGGTCAATCTATCCTCTCCCTCAGCTTCGGTGGGCATCTTCAGCTTCTTGGTTTGTTTTAGATTGGAGGGAAAGCAGTTCTAAACCCTGGTGGAAAGGAAACTCTTCTCTCAAGCTACTAAACGCTCCGTGACGTCACCGGAAGTCAAATGTCCGTCCTTGACTAGAATGAGGAACTACACAGGGTTGCCGTTTCTTCCTGGCACTAATGGCACATGACTATTTGGGCATTATCTGGCAGCAGCAGTTAAGGACAGGCATTATGACCTTAACCACAAAGATGGACTTCAAATAGGTGGTCATAACTTTCCACTTCCAGCCTTGCATATCAGGGAGAGGGCTTAAAAAATCATGGCGAGAAGGCCAAAATCGGGGACAAATCTTTGAAAACATCAAATCAAGCCTCCTACAATACGTGGTTTAATATGAAAAGCATTTTCTGATGGAGAACTAGACTTTAACACTAATGTTATTGTCTGATAGTATTTTATGCTTTACATCAACACTTTCCAGTGACAGACATGCAAAGTTTAGGAGTGACAGAGTATTTTTGAGGCAATATCAGGGACAGTTGAGAGGTATGTATAGTAGATGGTGACTCTTTTGTTTACTTATACTTTTCTGTTTGTCTAAACATAGAAACAAAGAATTCAGTGACAGATAAGGACTGCTTGGCTCAACCAGTCTGCCAATTTTTTCTATGCCTATACTGACACTGCAGACCCTACTTGATCTCTGACTCTCCCCCTTGCTTACCAGTAAGATCTCCTTATGCACCTCTCATGTGTTCTTGAATCAAACCACTGTTTTTGCCCCCACCACTTTCATTGGAAGACTGTTCTGGGCATCCACCACTTTTTCAGTGAAGTACTTCCTCACATCTCTCTCGAATTTACCCCCTTCCAGCTTCACTGCAAGTTCCCTTGTACTCATGCATATTTTCCTCTAAAAAACACACTCCCCTCCTGCACGTTATTCACCCCATGAGGTATTTATAGGTCTCTATCATGTTCCCAACCCCCTTCCAGGGTGCACATACTGAGGTCCTTCAGTCTCTCTTCAAAGGGTTTCTGGTGCAGACCCTGTATTATTTTAATTACACAGAATTTGAAACATAGACTTTGATGGCAGATAAGGATAGTTTGGCCCACCCAGTCTTGCCCATTTTCCCCATGCCTTGAAAAGGAACAGTCAACACAAAGGGCCCCCACACTAAAGTGTGTGACAGGCCCCAATGTGCACTTTCTGTTCAAAAACACTTTGATTTCCCTACTGTTTAATTTTGCTGACATGTCAGCTGACATCTTCTGTACGTAGAAATCCAAGAATCCTTTGTAGCTGACATCGGAGCAGTAGGCAGAAGTGGGAGATTCAGTAGCCTACAGTGCATATTGGAGTTTTTATAATCTCAAATCAGATGTTTTCCAGTTTGGATTTCCTCAAGGAGCAAAGTACAGTACTCTAACATGTACTGCAGAATGTTGACTCTCCCACTGCTGCCTAATGCTCTGCAGGGGATTCTGGGATGTGTTGTAATTGAAGATGTTAGCCTAGAAGTAAGCAAAATTATTGTTTGATACAATCTACTATACTACAGTAAACAGTAAGTAAAGCAAAATGTTTCTGCACACAAAGTGCACATTGGGACCAGACCCACACTTGAGTGTGGGGCCCTTGCTGCAGACTGTTCCCCTTTAAAGGGACACTATCAACCTTTTTTGCATCACATTATTTTCAGGTTAAAAAAAAAAAAAATTTTATGACTGCTTACTTCCTTTTAAAATCCACGGTTGTTGCTGGTTATTTTATCTGCTTCCTTGCTTATTAGAACTGAAATGCATGGTAATATATAGCTTATACACAGCCTTGTTTTGCTTCAAATAATCGAACTACTCCTTGCATACTTCCAGAACATTAGACACACCCTCAAACAGTGCTGCTACTCATGATACAATAGTCTCCTCTACTCCCACTGCATAATGAGTGACTGGCTTATGTTGGGGGGTGTTCCTGAGTCCAGGAAAGATGCAGTGGGAGCTGATCAAGAAATGTAAACATGTTTTGGTGTGGTAACACCAGTATGGCGGGCAGTCAGTTTTTCACTTTTTAATACAAAAAGGAGATCTGAATCAAACTACCAGCTGCATCAACAGTCTATATTGAATGTGAACAATCATAAAATTTGTTTTTTAAACTAGGGGCACTTGGAGGTCTAAGCCTGGGGGTTGAAAGTCCCCTTTAAGTGTCACTCTGACAAGGCTGAAGAAGACCCTGTCACATTTATTATGCAGAAAGGGTTAAAAGTAACAATCTATTCTGTCCTCTCCTATTTCTGCCACTTCTCTGTCCTTGCCTGTGACTGTGCAATCACATCTTTTTCCTGGGGCACCTGAGGAACTGGCCACTCCAAAAGGTACCACAGTCGTCTCCTCCTATCTTCCTTCCTGCACTTGCTGTTATGTTCTTTCTCCCTTGCTTTTCTGTGGTTAAAATATATGTGGATCTTAAGTTTAGATGAAACTGAGATCCCTTAGTTTGCAAACACATAGAGTTATGTTGTTTGAAATGTATTGCCAAAGGCTATTTGGGAATTAGAAAAAGTAGAAATCTGTAACACTGGGAACTGACCTTGAGAAACCTTTTAACACAACTGCCAAAAGGAGATTGTCCCCAACATAAAAGGGTATTAAATAAGCCAAACAAATTGATCAGCAATTTTACACGTGAACGTGCTGATTGGCTGTGAAAAATGCATAGTACTTGCCACAGAATGGTTAGTAAAATTTTAAATATATATAATTTTTTAATTTTGTCTACTGAGATATACACTCACTGGGGAAAAATGGCTAGCAGTCTACTGTTATGCATTTTTGGAAATGGTTAGCATTACCCCCATTTTGCATACTGTTTTGCTATACTATACAAGCTATTGAAAACCCTGCATAATGTTCTATTTTGTTAAATTTTTGTGAGAAACAGGAAACATCTCCAGACAGAATCTTCTAGTCGGTGCTATTGTATTGCACCTGTTAGGCCTGTATGTACTGATGACTGGAAAAAATGTACAAAGTTCTGTTACATTTTTGTGAGAACAGGATGCACACTTAAACTGCCGGGTAAAGATATCTAATAAAGAGAACAATGGTTTAATTTTCCAAGATTCAGATTTGGAGATGAACTCAGAAGGACTTCTGTTTGAACTGCCTGTATTGAAAAGACATCTTGTACAATCTTTTTAATTTTTTTATTTTATTGTTATTGTTAATAATAAAACACTACTTCTGAATTTTAGAACTGCTCCTGTGTTGCCCATGCTTCCTGACCTTTGCCTCTACGACGGCTGGTGTCAGACAAAGTGTGATTTACACCATACATACTCTAAAAGCCAGGAGTTTTGTGCACGGATGCTAAACCTGGTACTAGGGAAGCAACAGACAGGGACAGTATCTGAAAGCATGTCAGCCATCGTCAAATGGTGGGCTATACAATGGAGACACCGAGAAAAAGAGATTCAACGTTTAGAAGCGCAGAGAAGAGATAGAGGTTCTAGAGGCACAGAGAAAAGAAGAGACGCAGTGACAGGACCAGCAATGACTGGATGCCTTGCACGCTGTCAAAGCTGGAGGATCTGGTACAAATTCAGCAGATCAACAAAATAGAAACTTAAAAGACATTAAACTTACAAAGCTGTGTCCTTTGGATGATGCAGAAGCATATCTGACAACTTTAGAAAGGATCACCAAAGCCTGCCAACGGCCAAAGCAGTAATGGGCAATCAGGCTGGTACCTTATCTGACAAGTAAAGCCTGACTTGCTTACAGCAATATGGACACAGCACAGTCAGAAAACTAAACTATGACCTTGTGAAAAGAGAAATCCTTAAAAAGATATGACACCTTTTGTCTTTTCAGACACTTCTTTCAAAACCATAGCAGTCTCTTTATCCTCTTGCTTTTTATTTAGTTCTTTATTTTTTGATTGACTGAGATCTAGGAGTACACCCCTGAGCTGGAAGCTTGTTTACAAAGGTTCCACGTCAGTAGAAAATAAATTACAGACAATTCAAACAGAAACATGCGACAGTACTTGAATTTCAAACTATGGAACCGTACAAAAATATAAGTGAAGTGAAAATCTTGAACAGTTAATTGTACAGTTGAGTAAAGGGTTGCATACAGTGTAAGAATAGAACTGCAGTACTTTAACTACTAAACAGAATAACATTTCATTGTCAAAGTATGCAGAAGTACAGGGAGGGAGGAGAGAAGGATGGATGGAAATAAGTGCAACAAGGAGTAAAAAGGGGGATAGGATACAGCTCACCGGGGGATGGGGGGGTAGGAAGGGAGAGGGAAAAGAAGGTGGGAGGAGGGTAAGGAAAAAGGAAACTGGGTAAGCAGTTGCAGCTGCTCGGGTTGACCAGCATTCACAGCTGCTCAGACTGGTGAGGTGTTGGTGGAGTTTTCTTTTAAACAACTCCAGTTTGGGCCAACTGGTTATGTCCGCAGGAGTTCATTAAGCCAAAAAGGGGCACGGTATGCAAATGTCCTTTGCACCTGCGAGGTGTGAAAGAAGGGGACAACAACAGACTGTCTAGTACTGCTTCTTGTGCAGTGGGGGTTGGCGGCAGTAAGAACAGGTTACTCACCTGTAACAGTAGATCTAGGAGTGGTATATGTTGTTCATCCACACTGTCTGGCATTGTCCCTTTCCCCTTTAAATCTTGCCGGAAGTCTTCAAGCTGGCTCCTCCCACCCACCCGGGTGGTAAATGCCTCGGCTCCGCCCCACGACGCCAGATCTAGCCCACTGGAAGCCACGTTGTGCGCCTAAAGCCGGGGAGGTCGGTAGGGTGGATGAACAACATATAACCACTCCTAGAACTACTGTTACAGGTGAGTAACCTGTCCTTCTAGGAGCGTGGATATGTTGTTCATCCACACTGTCTGGCAGACTCTAGCAGTTCTCCGGGAGGAGGGAGGCAAGGTGCACACCCCCTACTTAGGGAATAGAGATTGGAGAACAGAGGCCCCAAAACCAGCATCCCGGCGTGACTCTAGGTCGATGTGGTAATGGGTAATAAAGGTGTTTGCTGACTTCCAGGTAGCGGCCCGACAGATTTCCTGGATAGGGATGTCCCTGGAAGCAGCCACCGAAGCAGCAGTATGACGGGTAGAATGAGCCCTTAGCCCTTTGGGAGGCTCCTTACCTGCCAATTCATAGCACAGACCTATGCATGATGTAATCCATCTCGCAATAGTCCGCTTGGCTGCAGGTCTGCCAGAAGCGGCTTCAGCGTAGGTGACAAACAGCTGGCGAACCTCTCCCCGAATTTCCGCCGTCCTCTCCTTATAGTAGGAGAGAGCATGCCTGAGGTCCAGAGTATGGAGCCTGTACTCGGCATCCGAGGTGTAGTTAGGGTAGTATACCGGCAGAGTCAACACCTGGTTAAGGTGAAACTCTGACACCACCTTCGGAAGGAATTTCGGGTGGGGGCGCAGGACAACTTTGTCCCTGTGAAAGACCAGATAGGGGAGTCCACTGAAAGCGCCTGGAGCTCCCCGTCCCTTCTGCTGATGAGTAGC
Organism: Neoceratodus forsteri; assembly: GCA_016271365.2. NCBI lineage: Eukaryota > Metazoa > Chordata > Ceratodontiformes > Ceratodontidae > Neoceratodus > Neoceratodus forsteri. Next base: position 646,782,042 of record CM057450.1, on the reverse strand, counting down.
CACCAAGAAGGCCGCCTCTTCCATGACAAGTGCAAAAGCTTAGACTTGTGCATGGGTTCGAATGGCTTGCCCATGAGCTTTGGCCAAACCAGCAAAAGATCTCACTGGAGGTGGAGGTTCATGCACCGGAGGATATGTGATCCAGGCCTTTGAAAGCGCCAATCACCTTTTCCTGAGCCAGCGCGGCTGACCGGCCCGCGCCGGTAAGCCGATATGGCTGCTAGGTGCACCCTAAGGGTCGATGAGATCAAGACCCCTTTGGAGAGGGACCAAAGGTAGTCTAGAATGTTAGCCACAGAGCAGAATAAGGGGTCCAGGCTTTTACCCTGACACCAAATGGAAAATCTCTTCCATTTGAAGGCATAACATTTCCTGGTCGATTCTTTTCGAGATGCCTCCACCACGGTGTAGACATCCTCCGAAAGACCCAAAGCCTGGAACTCTAGCCACTCAGGAACCAGGCTGTGAGGTGCAGGGATTGAAGGTCCGGATGAAAAACCTTCCCCTGGTTCAGTGATATCAGGTCCGGCGTGTACTCAGCCGCTCCGGGTCCTGCAGCTGAGGCTGAGGAGATCTGGATACCAGAACTGGCGTGGCCAATCTGGGGCTACCAGAATCACCTTCGCCTTGTCCCTCCTCGCCTTGAGTAACACCTTGTGGATCAAGGGAAATGGAGGGAAGGTGTAAAAGAGGCCTGGGGTCCACGGCCTCGAGAAGGCATCCCCCTTCAGCGAACCCTGCTGAGGGGGCGGGCATGGTACAGCCTCAGCTTGGTGTTCTCCTTGGAGGCAAACAGGTACACCAACAGTTTGCCCCAATGGGAGAACAGGTGATAAGCTACCTCTGGATGGAGAGACCACTTGTGGGATGTCTGGCCTAGGCGGCTGAGAGCATCCACCAGTTGGTTCGCGACTCCTGCCACATGGATGGCTAGGAGATCCGCCTCCAGCCGGCTAACGAAGGTCCAGATCCGGAGCGCCTCCTTGCATAGCAGATGGGAGTGCATGCCGCCCTGTTTGTTGAGGTAGTACATGGTCGTGATATTGTCCATCTGGACTTGAACCACTTGACCCCGGAGCTGAGGAGCGAAAGCTGACTGAGCCAGTCTGACTGCCCTGAGCTCCCACAGGTTGATGTGGCATTGGGACTCCTCTGGGGTCCAGAGCCCGTGAGCTCTGTGGTCCCCCATGTGGGCTCCCCAGCCCATGAGAGAGGCATCGGTCGTAAGGACGACCGTCGGCTTGGGGCGGACAAACGGAATCCCTTCCAGCAGATGACTCGGGACGGTCCACCATTGGAGAGCGTCCCACATCCTCTGGGTGACCGTGACCAGCTGGTCGAAAAGACCCTGACGCTGAGACCACTGGGCGGCCAGCTCCCACTGAAGGGGGCGCATGTGCAGTCTGGCCCAGCGGACCACCGACGTGCACGCCACCATGTAACCCAGGAAGCGCAGAAAGTCCCGGGCAGGGCACAAGTGCCCAACCAGAATGATTGGGCAAAGGAGGAGAGAACTTCCGCCCTGTCCGCCGGGAGCCGAGCTCTGGCTTGACGAGAGTCGCCCTCTGCCCTGATGAAGCCCATCACCTGAGAAGGTACGAGTTCCGATTTGGCCTCGTTGATCAGAAGGCCCAAGTGTGAGCAGGTTCGGAGGGTCAGGTCCCTGGACCTCTCCACCTCCTGAAGGGAGGAACTCGCCAGGAGCCAGTCATCCAGATAGGGGTAAATCAACCCCTGACGCTGAAGATGGGCTGCCACCACTGCAATGCATTTGGTGAAGACCCTTGGGCTGATGACAGGCGAACGGCATGGCTCTGAACTCAGTACAGGGTCCCTTCGACCCTGGAAGCGGAGGAACCGCTGATGGGCGGACGGATAGGGACGTGGAAAAAAGCGTCCTGAAGATCCAGTGTACAGAACCACATGTTTCGCTCCAGAGATGGTATGATCTGGTTCAGAGTTACCATCTGAAAGGTGCGAGACCTGAGATACCAATTCAGGTCGTGCAGATCTAGAATGGGGCACCAACCCCCCGTCCGTTTGGGCACCAGGAAATACCTGGAGACAAATCCTGGGTCTGAAGGAGGATCCGTCACTCGGGCCACCGCCTCTTTGAGGAGGAGTAGCACAATGTCGTCCCGAAGGGCAGACTGGGCGACTGAGATCCTTTCCTCTCATGGGGCATGGGCTCGACTGGGAGGGTACTGCTCGAATTCTAGGGGCAGACCCTGCCCGACCACTTCTAGAACCCACCTGTCTGAGGTGATACCGGACCAGGCGGAAAGGAAGTGGTGGAGCCGGCTCCCCATGGGAGGACCCAGAGCTGGAGTGACGGGTACGGGGGAGGCCACCCCCGGCCCGTCACTGGGCAGACTTAGAGGAGGAGGAGACACCTGGACCAGCACCTCGGCCTCCTTTGCGGGGCTGCTGGGGACCTTGGTTGGGCCTAGGGCGCCAAGCCTGAGCCTGCTGCTGTTGCTGACCCCCCTGGAAGGGTGGCTGTCTGACTGCAGGGGAAGAATGACGAAAAGGCTTCTTCCTGCACTTCTGCTGGTTCTTACTTGAAGAACCCTTAGCAGAGGTGGCATCTAAGGTGGCATTAGACTGCTCGATGCGCTGCAGATGACCTGCCACTCCTGGCCCGAAGAGGTCAGTGCCCAGGAAGGGCACATCGGCTAGCTTGTGCTGAGTATCCACGGGAAAGGAGGATAACCTCAGCCAAGCCCTACGGCGAGTGGATACCGCTGCAGCTAGTGAACGGGCACAGGAATCACCCATGTCCAGTGCAGTCTGGAGCTGTTGTTTAGCAACAGCCCTGCCCTGGTCCCTGACCTGCTTGACCGTGGTCTGCATGTCAGCTGGAAAGTGAGGAAGAACTTCGTCCAGCGATTCCAAGAGGGCGTGAGAGAAGTGTGCCATAATCACTGCTGAGCTTGCCTGACGAAGACCCAAGGAAGATGCTGCATAGACCTTCCAGGCCGAGTGGTCCATAAGTTTGGACTCCTTGTCCGGAGGGTGGTCAGTATCTGCCGAGCTGCCCGTCTGCCTGAATACTGAGGCAGTCACAAGGCTTTCCGCCGAGGGGTGCTCAGTAAACCCCGCCAAGGACCCTGTGGACACCGCGTACTTGCGTGCCATGCGGGCAGACGGAGCTGGGCAGGAGGCCAGACACTGCCAGAGTTCCAAGGCTGGGCCAATAATGGCTTCAGCGACTGGAAACACCTCCGTAGGGGTATCCCCCCTCTTAAGAATATCCGTAAGGGGATATTCTGCCTTCTTCTGGATAGGCTGCAGGGACATCCCCGTGGACTTGGAAATGAGCCGGAGGATGCCCTGGAAGGAGGAAGGCCTTCTTCCAGGCCTGACACCGAAAGCTCATCATGAGAATGAGGGCCAGTATTATCAGAATCGGAAGAGTCCTGATATAAAGGCTGACCACCTAAGTCTCCCTCGATATGCCTAGGGCGATCAGGGGTGACTGTAATTGACAGTCTGTGAGGGAGACCCGAAGACTGTCGGGCCTCCTTGGAGGGAATCCCCCCAAGGGGTAGCTTAGGTGGAGGTTCCACCAAAATTGGTGGGGAGCCTGAAACCGGCTGCGCCGGAAGGCGCACCGGAGCCCCCAAAGGGACCGGCACTGGAGAAATCGGTGTCGGAGGAGGCCGAAGAGGCTGAGGCCAAGAGATAGCCGGGACCGCCGAGGGAGCCGGCTTCTGACCTGCTAGCAGGAGTTGCTGCCACATAAGATCCTCGCAGCATCGACGGATTTTCCGTCGAAGCCTCTCCTCGTCCGAGGAGGAAGAGGAACGGTGGCGGCGCCTCTTGCGGGAATGTTTGTGTCCTTTTCTGGGTCGATCGACCGAAGAGGACTTAACTCCTTGATCGAGACCGATGGTGTCGGCTTTGTTAATCGGGAGAAACCGGGCTCGGTGAAAACCGAGCATCTGGTTCTTGTCCCTCGATCGGGAGGCCCGCGGGACGGGTCTCCTCATCGGGGAAGGAGAGAATTGGCGTTCTCTCCAAGGAATCATCGACAGGTGTCGGTGATAACGGCTCGATAGGGTCGAGAATAATCTCGGCCAGATCAGCCGACTCCTCGGCTTCTAAGCCCGGTCCAGACGGAAGGTCTGAAAACCCGGCAGCCGAGGAGGCAATCTCGACTGAAGTCGAGACATCGGACCACTCCCAGGAGCGTCTTCTTCGACCCAAAGAAGATGATTTAGGATCCTTTTTCTTAGAGCGGGATGAGTGCGAGCCCGAGGGCGTCTCACCCTTGGTAGGGAGAGACTGGCACAAATCCCGAAAGGATCCTGAGAAGGAAGAGCCCAGGTTGAGCGGCACGAAGAAACCTCGGCTAGCCGAGGCTTGGGCAGCTTCTTCCTCGAAGGCCGCCATGCGCTCAAGCTGTTCGGCGGATCCCGCAGCCGCGGAAACCGCCCACCTGGTCTCCTTGGATTTTACCGGTGGGTTGCAGAGCTCCGGTCTACCCAGCTTCAGGCGCGCCTGTCGATCCTCCAAGACGGTCGGATGGAAGGAAGCACAAATAGAGCATTGCGAGGTATCATGAATAGTACCCGAGGCAATGTATACGAGAGAGTGAGGATCCGTGCGTGACATTTTCTGTCCATAGGACGCAGCCGACCCAGGAGCGACTTGTCATCCATGTCCGAATCAGAGTCATAAACTCTTACGAGTTTTAGAGCAAGAAAATGCGGTGAAAACCGTTGAAACGAATCCAGGGCCTCAACACTGCAGAAAGCACGAGGGAACCTGAATCTTCCAGCGGAAAGGAAGATCTGGCGTCATGGGGCGGAGCCGAGGCATTTACCACCCGGGTGGGTGGGAGGAGCCAGCTTGAAGACTTCCGGCAAGATTTAAAGGGGAAAGGGACAATGCCAGACAGTGTTGATGAACCCCTCTCCACGCCCCTAGAACAAGGAGCTTCTGGATGGTAGTTGGGGGGTCCTAGACAACCCAGTAGATATACTTAGTATTGTACTCTGCACCTTGAAGGTTTAGCCAGTTAGTTTGCACATACAGGTCACAGGCGTGGGTTAAGCGGTTAGCACCTAGGAGCAGTCGGCAGGATTTATTTAGAGCAACAGAAATCCTTTTGAGGTTGAAGTCTGGGGCAGCATCATGAACCACTAAACCATAATCAATGATGGACAGAATGCAGCTTTTTATGGCGAGAGACAGAGCATCTTGGGACAGGTAGTATCTGCTTCTGTATAGCAGGCCAATTCTAGAGTTGATTACCTTTACAATTTTGCTCACTTGCTTTGCGCAGAGGTTTGCTGCCTTCACTATGCCCTTCTATAGCTTCGCCCACTGTTCCCACACCCCACCCAGGTCATCTACCCTACTAGGTCATCCCGAAGGTATTCTCCCATCTTTTTAAAATCTATCCTTCTGAAGTTTAGAACCCTCTCCGTTATGTGGTTCGAGTCCACAGCTGTCCTTATGCTGAACCACAATGTACAATGATCACTGAGGTCCCCAGGTGGCCTCCCACCCCGATGTCTGCAATACTGTTCCTGCTAGTGAGCACCAGGTCCAGTACTCCCCCATCATGAGTGGGCTCCCTGACTAGCTGCCTCAGGAACCCTCCTGCAAGAAGTCCAGGATTTCCCTGCTTCTAGCTGAAGCTGGAGCTGCAGCTGGGAGGTGCCAATCTTCATCCAGCAAACAGAAGTCCACCACCAGCACCACCTCCCCCTTTTCTGCCATTCTGCCAATGGCTTCCACCAGTACTTTATCTAAATCTTCCCCCTGTATTGGAGGTCGGTAGATCACGCCAGTGTGAACAGTGGCTCTGTTTCCCATCTCTAGGGTGACCCACAGTACCTTCACTTCCCCCTGGATTCTCTTAATCTCCATTGCTTTATGCTTTCCCTTACACTGAGCACCTCCTCTCCTCCCTTTCTTCCTACCATGTCCTTCCTGAACTGAGTATAGCCTGGTGCCATGTCTCAGTCATGGTTTCCAGTACACCACAACTCGGAAAAGGCCAAAACATCAAGGTCTGCATCTGCAATGATGGCCCCTAGGTTTGGAATTTTATTTCCTACACTTACTGCATTTGTACACATGGCCTTTTCTAATTTCTCAACACTCTGCCTGATACACCCTTATTTCCTTTTTGCCCTTCCTCCTTCCAACCATTCTTTTATTGCTTGCATTCCCATCCCCTTTCATTTCTACTACTCCGCTTCTTTTATTATTTTGCACCATGGGGGATTTTTTGTCTCCTCTCGAGTCCTCCCTACTCCCCACTTCAGTCTGTAGGAAGCTGCAGTTTATGCCTCCCTGATTCCTTCCGCCACCTCGTGTAGCCAAACCCCTCCTCTCTATATCATTCCATCAACCACGAGTTGAAGCTCCTGGGGCGGAGAACTCTACCTTCCCCCCATCGTAGATAGGCAGCACCTCAGCGAAAGCCTCTGAGAACACTGCCTAATACCCCTCACCAGCTCCCTAAACTCACCCTGCACTATCCCAGCCCCATCCCTAGTAAGGTCATTAGTCCCAGTGTAAACAATGACATCCAGTTCTCCTTCCTAACCTGCCACACTCGCAATCCTTACAAACCACTTTCCATCCCTCCATGCTGTGGCACCACATAGGCATCTTTACCACACACACTCTCCCTTCGTTCCAAGTCCCAGTCCCCCCCCCCCCAATCAAGTCCCTCACCAGCAGTTGCTACCTCCTCCACAAGGGTCCTCTGCCATCATCCTTGGGTTTCCACATGGAGGACTCCTACATTATCCCTGGCCACTACATGGGTGCCTCCTCCCAGCAGTTCCATCTCACCAGAGTTGTGAAACAACTGCATAGTGGCACTGGCTGAGGACTGTGCCCCGACCCACCACCCCACCCTTCCAGAGCCCACCACAGTCCACCTGTTCCTCCTCCCTGGCATCTTCTTTGATTAATGGTGGCAAACTCAGTGGCACCTGGGTGGGGGAAGAGGTCCCCCAAATCTTATCCAACTCAGCCTGGAGTCTAGTGACCTCCTCCCCCCCTCAGCCCAGAGAGGTTCGTGCAGATGGAGCAGCACCACAGTCTCCAGAAGATCTCTCTGAAAACTGCCATTTCACAATCATTGCACCACTACCACCATTTCCAATTCCTATTCTCCTTGTGTTACCTGGAAACTTTTGTATCCTTACCCTTGATAGGGTGTTTGTAGTTTTCTCCTTTTTTGTTTGCTTCGCTAAATTGTACCCTTACCACAGATAGGGGGTTATCTCCTCACCCATACAGCAAGTAGCTCACTCTTGTATGAATTATTTTCCTCCAGCCTTTACACCCTTAACTTTCTCTGTTTTCTCCAACTCAGATAGCAGTACCTCCTTTGCCTTCCTCTGAACAGCCTCCACTCTGTCTACATCCTTCCTGAGATGTGGTCTCCAGAAACAGACACAGTACTCCGGGTGGAGTCTCACCAGCTATCTATATAATAGCAACACTACCTCCCTCCTTCTGCCAGTGATGCCCCTCCCTATGCATCCCAACATCCCACTGGCCATACCAACCGTCCTGCCACACTGCCTCATCATCATGAGGTCATCAAACATGATTACTCCCAGATCCCTCTCCTGTCTGGTGACCGTCAACCCTCCCTCCAATTTTGTACTCCCCCTTTGTGTTTCTGTGCCCTAAGTGCACACTTTTTTGCACTGAAACCCATCTGTCATGCCCTTGACCACTCTTTCAGTTCTCTAAGGTATCTGAACACTCTCTCCATCCCATCTAGATGTCCACCCTACTGCAGATTTTGATGTCAACCGCAAAGAGGGAGCCTTCCCTTCCAGCTCATCTGCAATGTGACTTACAAAGACATTAAAGAGGACATGTCCCAGTACTGAGCTCTGAGGAGTCTCGCTCGTCACCATCCCTTCCCTAGAGTGAACTCCATTTACCACTACCTTCTGTCTACCTCTTAGCCAATTTCTTATCCAGTTTACCACCTCAGAAACCACTCCTAAGCTGCTGAGTTGCCCTATGAAGTCTCCTATGTGGAACTAAGTCAAAATCCTTACTGAAATCTAAGTAGGCACATCCACTGCCCCACCCTGATAAATTTCCCTCATCACTCAGTCAAAGAACTTTATCAGATTTGTGTGACTTGTCCCCCCCCCCCCCATGAATCCATGCTGCTTTGGGTCTTGAAACCTGCTAGATTCAAGATATTTCACACTCCTTTCCTTTACCAGTGACTCCAATAACTTCCCCACCACTGATATCAGGCTGACTGGCCTCTAGTTGGCAGCCTCCTCCCCACTACTGCCTTTGTGAAGCAGGACTACATCTGCCCTCCTGCAGTTCTCTGGAACCACTTCAATTTCCACAGAGTCGTTGAAAAGGACTGTCGGAGATGCAGCCAGTACCTCCCTCAGCTCATGCAGTACCCCGGAGTATACCTCATATGGCCCCCCAGTTTTTTCGACTTTCATATTTGCCAGTCCCTTCAGAACTCTCTCCTCTGTAAAAGGCTTGCATACCTCCCTCCCTCCAGTGCTCCTGTTGCTTTTACGTAGCATACCCACCTCCTCTGTGAAGACGGAACAAAAATGTTTGTTCAGGATATCTGATTTTTCCTGATCCTCCTCTGCACGGTCCCCACCTGTCCCTCTTAAACTTACAATCCCTCCTCTAGTCTTTCTCTTTTCACTTATGTACCTAAAAAATGTATTGTCCCCTTTCATTAGCCCCTGGGCTATTCTTTCCTCAGTTTCCGCCTTTGTGCTCCTCATCGCTTTCCCCGCATCTCTGCTTCTCCTGGCACACCTCCCTCCCATCTCTCACAGATCAGTATATCTGTCTTTGAATTACTGCAATTATGGTACTATAAACTGTCTGATATACTAATCTATTTGTTTCTTAAAAAAACAGCGCCCCCCCACCCCCACCGGAATCGAGACACTGATGTTTTGTTTCATAGTTTGTTCAATGAAAAAGAAACGGAACAAATGACAGCAAAAATTGTAGAATATGCAATTGACAATTTATACACACAAAAATCATTGTCATTAATTTACATGAGATATACAGATTAATTTTATTTATTTAACAAATCGGAAAGACCTTTGAGCCAAGGGCTCTTTTACAGAGGTTCCACGTCAAGTCACAAGAATAGCAAATTACAATGGTTTCAGTAAGTAGTACAACATGAGAAAAGTAATTACATAAACATAAGAACAATACGGCAAGATAAATATTCTGTAAAGTGCAGCCAGTGGCCTTGTCTGAAGAGGGGTGAAAGGGCTTACAAGGAGAGAAGTACAGGGGGTGAATGGGGGGTGGAAGGACAAAATAAGAGCAAGGCGGGAGACACACAATGAAGCTTTGTAGGGAAAGACCCACAGGCGGGGGGTAGAGGGAGAGAACAAGGTGAGGAAACAGAGGAGAGAGGGGGGAAGTGGGAGTGGAGGGGTAAGGGAAGGGGATGAGGTAGGATGAAAAGAGGGCAGGAATGGGAAAGGGATAAGGGAGGAAGTGCTGTGAGTGGAAAAGTGCAGCAGCAGCATAGGGCTATACAGGGGCAAATGGTAAAAGAGGGAGGTCCCAGCACATTTAGCTGTCAGCAGAGAATAGGTATAGCAGTCACAAGATGCTCTGGAAACAAGGAATTGATGCAGCTTCCGCTACTTAATTAGTCCAACTAACAGTAACATGGTATGAAACAGCACAATAACAATGTAAAGTGCTAATAAGAACAGTGATTAAAAATTAACTCAGTAATACAAATGAACTCAGAACATAAGGTAAGAAACAGTAGGGGAATGGGAGGACAGGCCTGATAAAAGTACTGGCAGGAAAGCATACAGTGAAAATGCAGTTTCCTTTATGCCCAGGACACTGAAGGGAAGCACTGTTCAGTAGTTTGGTAAACTATTCTGAAGGTGGAGGAAATCTAAAAGACAGTCGAAGTGATGTTTCTTTTGCAACAGGGAATGCAGAATCTTAACCCATGTGTGATCCTAGTTAGGCTTGGCTACAGGACCAAATTAATGACATGCTAATATATGAGGGTGTGATCTGACTGCTGAGCAGTAGCTCACAACCATAGCTCTGCCTCCTCTCTGTCCCAATACTTAGCTCAGGCTATAACAGAATGAGCAAAGGAAAAAGTATGCTTCAAGTGAACTTATATTTTTTATTTTACTTACTGATATCTAGGATTACAAGTACCTTTGAGCAAGAACTGCTTGTTTACAAAGGTTCCACGTTAAATGATGGAGGATAAACGTACATACAAAGGTAGCCAAAGTTAGAGTCATGAAAACAGTAAGAAATCTGAGCCGTAAAGAAATAAAAAATCCACAGTCTTACAAGTGAGCCAGAGTCAGCCAAATTAAGACAAATTACAGGGTAAAACAATTGCACCTGAACGGAAATTTTTAAGAGGGTCGGGTAGGTGGGTAGGCAGGCAGAGAGGCCATTGTCGAAGGGGTGAGGTGAGAGAAGTGCATAGTAGGAGGGAGTAGTGGGGACAGTAGTCCAAGAGGGGTAGGGTGAGGTAGGTCAGTGGGGGAAGGAAGTAGGATGGGGGTTAGTGCCAAGTATCTGTTAGTCATTTTAATACTGTATCTATATTTAAAAATCTAAAACAGTAACATTCATGTGTGTACGCACGTGCGCACACATACATTTTCAGATCCAACATAGTTACATTTATATGAGGGGCTTCTATGAGCTGAGAATCGGAAAGACTTACCAGCACTTTCCCATTGATACACTGAGCCAACGGCAACCACTGGAACACTTCACTGAAAAGCTCAAACATCTGAGCAGTATATTTGGCTTTTACCTCTCCCTCAAACCCGTACATCTGATTCATGTTGTCTGTTTCATGGTTTCCTGAAATAAGGATATCAAATGTTTGGCATTTATTGAGAAAGGGAAGAAAGCGTTGCGTGTAACTGTGCTAGTCATATTCATCTATAGACATACACTTGCAAATTGTTGGCTCGAGGTAGCAACAAACAAAAACCAACTGTGTTAAAAAGTAACTGCATGACCACCCCAACAACTCGAATACGGTTCTCTCCAGCCATCAGATCTTTCATTCTGTAGGGAGAAAACACCTTGTAAGTAGATCAAGCATCTACCAAGTACAAATAGCCCAGTTAGAGGAGGTTGAGTGGGTGGTAAATTGCTATGAGCCAATACCATTGGCCAGCCGGCACAGCAGTAGCGCTACTGCTTGCAACGCCAATGACCAGGGTATGGTAGCCAGCCTGGGTTGCTGGAGAGCCAGCTTTGGGAGGGCGGAGGACTGAGCACCCAAAGGGCTGCTCTCCTTCCGGGTGGGCTGCGTTCCCCACTGCTATACTGCCACCTGGGTGACCATGGGTTTTAGATGCAGATGGGGAAGTAGTAAGCACAGGGAGGAGCGGATGCCAGCCGAGGGTCCAGAGTGAGGGCACGTCTCAGCGTGCCTTCATCTCCTTGGCCCTCCCCGCTTGCTGGCTTCTGCAGGGGGTGGATGAGAAAAACAGAAAATCCCTGCATCTGCTCCTGGCAATGGGTCCCTGGTGCCGGCAACTGGAATCGGGGGAGAAGCTCTGCACAGTGTGTCCGCTCCGGTTTAAGGTAAGCAGAGGAAGAGAGGACTCCTCCTCCTCCCCACTTGTGGGGGCAAGCCAAGGGTTAAAGGCTCATGGGAGCGGGGCACCTGTGGAGTGGATAGCCTCCCGATCTCCACCGTAGCCTGTGTGGTCGCCTAGGGGAGCCGAGAGGGGCAGGTGTGGTGCAGAGGAGGCATAAATAGAGAGTAAAAAAAGGAAAACCATTACAAGTAACTAACATGGATTTGTCCATAGTCACACACTTACACAGACTAGCAAAACTCTGGGGCTGGTTCTGCAATTATCTAGGCAACAACCTGTTCCAAACAGCAGGCCCATAACACAGAAGATCAACACTGAACTGCAAGATGAAGGTGTGTGGGTGGATGCCCAGATGGCTGCTTTGTACATTTCTGTGAAGGGGATGGACCTAGAAGCTGCTAACGATGAGGCTACACCCTGGCAGTACTCCTTCAGGTACAGAGCACAAGGCACACACGTAGCAAAGGGTGTAACAGTAGACTATCCAGTGGAACTGTCTCTTTTTAGCTATGGGATGGTCTGTCTAGGAAAGGGCCTCAATGTATAACAAACAGTGATTAACTGAGCACCTAACAAGCTCTGTCCTAGTCTAACAAAAACTCTGAGCCCTCTTGACTTCAAGGTGGTGAAAGATCACTGTCTCCCTGTTTGAGTCTTGTCGAGGGAGACACTAGGAAAGAAATAAGCCGACACAGAACTATGAAATAACCTTAAACAAAAACCCACCCTAAGGACTGCCTTGCCCTTGTGAAAGACCAAGTCAGGGTCAGTGCAGACAGTCAGTAGCTTGCTCTCCTGGAGGGTAACACAGCTAATAAGAAAGCTATCTGCCAGGACTGATTCTTTAATTTACAAGAGTTCAAAAGCGCAACAGTTCAAACAGTAGGTACACGCCATTAAAACTCAAGTGTCTCAAGGGATCACTTACCTGAATGTAAGACACAGTAGCATTACTGGAACACTACTGGGTATGTCAAATGGAGCAACCTGGACTGGGAACTAACCTTCAGGTATTAACACACTGAGACACAAGATGAACAGTCCAACATACAATATCACTTTATTTTGTCCAAGACTGTGTTAAAAATCACCACAGACTCTGATAAGCTAGGGACATAAAGACTAACTCACATTGACCTAGAGTCTTGGTGCGGAAACCGTTGAAAATTCTGCCCTATTATAAACAGTTGGGATGATTTTATATGGAACAGAGCTTTGTACCACATAAAGCCTAACTCTCATGCACAACTGCGTTATATTGTATGACTGTTGAAAAACATTCTATATTTTTACTTGAAATAAAATATAAAAAAAATCTAACTAAATTAAGGTCCAGTGGGGAAACAAGATTACTGACAAAGGAGATAAATAATTAAACCCCATCAGGAATCTTACAACAAAACAAACAAAAAAAGACACAGAGGCTATAAAAGCTTCATGTTCTCTGATCCTTCTAGTCTCACCATCAGGGAGGCGGTTTTGAACCCTGAGGACAATACAGACTGCAGGTAGAGCAAAGCTCTAGGAGGGTAAGAAACGGGCAATGGCAAGCCTGCTGCATTACACAAAAAAAATTTTTCTCCACTTGAAGGCAGTCTTTTCTGAAAGCTGGCATTCTGGAGAGCACCAGAATGTCAAGGACTTTATCTTACAGTCCTAAGTTCCAAAACCTTTACAAAAGCTAAGTGTTGTGGTATATTTAAGCAATAAACCACAAGGGGGTGCGGGTTATGGGGAGGATTTACCACAGCTGGTGTGGTTTGGCCACAAGGCCACAGGCCAAGTGGCTAAATCCTTGCCAGCCGTGGTAAATCCCCCATAACACCCCGAGTGTTTTTTGCGATTATACCATGAATGTATGATGCAAATGTACTTTTTCCTGTAAAACAATGTTTTTACAAGACATATTCTTCCTCACAAGAAAACAGTCCCTGGTTTGTATTTGTTTGTGTTTCCTTCAGGCACCAGTTCAGACAGTTCCGCTCCATGCATGACACTCCCACACCCAGACTCACCATCTGTTATAGGACTGGACAGCTGAGATGAGACAGCGAGGCCCACTGAGTTCAAGTTGTCTGCTACGGGTGGAGCTGCTGAAGTGTCCGGCTGTGGAGATGACTGGATGTCCGTGGTTTCGGCCGCTGGAAGCTGAGGGGCAGACGCCGAACTCAAGAGTCACTTCAGGAATGCTGTGTTGTGGCTGGTTTAAATTTTCATTCGGTGTATTTTTGAGACTGCGGAAGAGTTCATGTAATTCCGCATCGTTTATGAGTTCAAACGAAGTGCCCATGTTTTTTAAGTGGTACCGGAGGTTATCGATCATAGTCAGCGGGAGGTAATATGGCAGCTGTGGCACCTCAGTGCAGCTATCGGAAGGATTCATCGTTAGAGTGGCACACGACTGGGGCAGGCTGGCACTTTTCTCGCTGATTATCAGAGGATTTACAATGGAGGTAAGATGCCAGCCTGCTGATCTGATTGGCTGTCGTTTGTGGTCCATGGTATAATACTAAATATCCAGATGTATTATTGGGCCTGGTGAAATGGCCTGTTGAGGGAAAGATGAGGGACTGCAGACACTCAAGATAAGGAAGTCAAAGTAGCAGACCGGCATGACCCATACTGGAGCTACAAGGATCGTCCAGGGTCTCTCTTGGTGAACCTCCAGGATGAACCATTATAAGAGAGGAAAGGGGAGGGAAGGCATATGGGAAATTACAGTTATATAAGAACTTACCGCAACAGCAGATCTTCAAGATGAACTCCTGCAGCAAGCTGCACCATAAGGACTATGCTGCCAGGCACTAGGACTCCACAGAAAACTTCTAACCAGCAGTACCCAGCTGGGGCTTGTCACTTATGTCAGCCCGCCCACCGACATCACCAGCTGTATAAAGGGGGCGGACCGCAGCCCCACCTCAGTTCACCCGCAGAGCTCGGAGGCAGGTGCCGAAGCAAATCCCAAAAAGAGAAACTTAAAGGAGAAGGAAAATAGTGCCCTGCTGCAGGAGCTCATCTCAAAGATCTACTGTTACGGTAAGTTCTTACATAACTGTACTATCTTACTTTGAGTAAGAGCTCCTGCAGCAGGCTAAACCATAAGGACAGAGTCCCAAACAGTGTCCCTCAGGTAATTAAGTGGGAAGGAATTTGTAAGAGGATAAACTGTGAGACAAATAGTGTCTCTAAACCTAAAAATGTTATATACTTTTTAGGATATAAGGCCTTTGAGCACAGCGATGCAAAACCCTGCTCTTCTTCTGGAAGCAACATCCAGGGTGTAGTGCTTGATGAAAGTGTGTACCAAGTTCCACGTTGCTGCTGCACATATGTCTGCTGTGGAAACATTCTTGAGGGCTGCAAAGGACGCAGCCAGGCCCCTTGTGGAATGCCCCTTCACCAGTCCTGGTAAGGTTTTGTTGTACTTGTCGTAGACAAAGATGATGCAGTTAGTCAACCATTTAGACATGGTCTGTTTCGATACTGGCTTTCCCATGAATTTAGGAGTGAACGAGACAATTAGTTGATCAGATTGGCTGATGGACTTGGTCCTGTCCAAGTAATATCTAAGCATTCTGTGGATATCCAGAGTATGAAGGAGCGCCTCCCCTCTGTTAAGAGTACTCTGTGAAGTAGACAGGAAGGGAAATTACCTGGTTGTGGGTCAACTCAGAACCCACCTTGGGAAGAAACTTGGGACTGGTACGCAGACACCCTGTCTCTGTGAAAAACTATATAGGGTTCTTTACACATAAGGGCTTGCAGCTCCGATATTCTTCAGGCTGATGTGACAGCAGCTAAAAGCAGTGCCTTCCAAGAGAGGAAACGTAACTCGCACTGAGCTGCCGGTTCGAAGGGGGACAAATACAGGTTACTCACCTGTAACAGGAGTTCTAGGAATGGTATATGTTGTTCATCTACACTTACTGGCAGGTTCCTTGCCACTTTAAATCTTGCCAGAAGGTCTTCAAGCTGGCTCCTCCCACCCACTCGAGTGGTAAAACTCTCAGCTCCTCCCCATGACGCCAGATCTTCCTTACCACTTGGAAGCTCAGGTTCCCTCCTTAGCGTTCTGCATTTTAGACTGGATCCTAACTCTTCGGTTCGTCTGAAACTAGTTTTGAAGTTTTCTAAACTTCGGTCTTCATCATCCCTCGCGGCTGCGATGGACAAATCGATTCCTGGCTTTTGGAGGTGCCCTTGCGGGCAGAAAATGTCCAGGACGGATCCGCACTCCACGTGCGTCTACTGCCTAGGCCTAGATCACAACCTGCAAACCTGCGAGTTGTGCCGCTCTTTTTCGGCCACCGTCCTGGAGGATCGCGCTGCCTGATTGAAGCCCCGGTGCCCCGAGAAGCATTACCCACCGGTAAAATCCAAAGAGGCTTGTTGAGTGGTGTCTGCGGTGGCTGGCTCGGCTGAGCAGCTCGAACATATGATCACCCTCAAGGAGGAGGCGGCCCAGGCCGCATCTTCCTCCTCCTCGACCGCGGCATTTATCCCGCTCTCTCAGAGTTCCTCATACTCGCCTTCATTCAAGGAGCTTTGTCAGTCCCTTTCTACGAAGGGAGAGGGGCCATCGGGACACTCCTCTCAGCCCAAGAAGAAGGAGTTGAAGGGTAAGTCCCACCGTCGGCGGTCGTGGGAGCGGGACAGGTCTCCTTCCCCGACAGCCAACCGCCTACTGGGTCGGGTTGCGGCTCAGGCCGCTGGCTTCATGGTGTCCTCGTCAAGCCAGCCGGCCGAGACTCCTGTCGATGCAGTCAAGATTTTCCTCGACCCATCAGACGGGCTGTCGACTGGTGAAGCCGACAACCCACCTTCACCGGTTCCCCCGGTGGAGACCGAGGATCTGCCTGCGCCTACGGGGCGGCAGTCCCCGGATAAAGTGCCCGAGCTGAGGGAAGAGCGGATGTCCCCCGCCCCTTCCCAGACCCACCCTCGGTCACCCCGAGGGTCTCAGTCTCGGACTTCATCTCGGTCAAGCCGTTCCCGCCGACATTGGCGGTCTCGGTCCTGAAGTAAGCGGTGACATCGTTCCTCCTCGTCCTCTTCCTCGGATGAGGAGAGGCTTCGACGTAAATTGCGTCGATGTTACAAGGAGCTTATGTGGCAGCAGTTACTGTTGTCTGTTACTGTTGCAGTTACTGTTCAGCCGATAGTTTTACCACCCGGGTGGGTGGGAGGAGCCAGCTTGAAGATCTTCCGGCAAGATTTAAAGCGGCAAGGAACCTGCCAATAAGTTTGGATTGAACAACATAGCCATGTCCCTAGAAAGTTAACTTTTTTTTAATATGAAAAGCAAACCTCAAGGTGGAACCAGATCCCTAATGGGTGGTTTGATGTGGAGAATATCTTTCAAATAGGTACGCACAAGATCCAGCTGTGCTATCATCTTGCCCTGTACTGGCGAGTGATAACACTGAAATGGCACAGAGATGCGCCTTTATCAAAGAGTAAGCCAGACCCTTATCTGAGAGTGAGAGGAGATATTCAAGAATCTGATTCACCGAACAGTGCACAGGGTGAAGGGAGCGTGCCGCTGCCCAAATGCTGAAACGCTTCCACTTCATGGCATAAGTAGCTCTCATGGAGGGCTTCCTAGCCTCCACAAGGACTTCTGCTATACTCTGAGAAACTCCATGCCTGGATATGGCTAGGTCTTTAGGAACCAAGCATATAGATGCAAGGACCGCAGGTCTGGATGGACCAGCGTTCCCATCTCTTGAGAGAGAAGGTCCGGGTGAATGGGAAGATGAAGGGGAGGTTCTACTGCCAGCTACTGAAGCAATGGGAACCATATCTGTCTTGGCCAGAGCACAGTCACCAGAATTCATTGTAGCATGCTCCTCCTGCAGTTTGAGAACTCTCTGAATGACAGGAAAAGGAGGAAACACATACAGAAACCTCCCTATCCAGCAAAGGGACAATGCATCTCGCCAGAAAACTCCATGCCCTGGATCTAGCAAGCAAAAATTGGGCAGTTTTGCACTGCATGGGGATGCAAGGTGGTCCAGCTCTGGACTTCTCCATCTGCCGAAGAGGCCGTCCACCACTTCTTGAGACAGCTGCCATTCGTGGCTCTTGGAGCGTGAGTGTGTTTGTCTGCCAGAACATTCTGAACTCCTGGAACGTGGACTGCTGTGACAGAAATCCTGTGCTCTATTGCCCAATACCACACATTCATTGTTTCTCTGCACAGAGGGTAGGAGCAAGTCCCTCCCTGCTCGTTGATGCAGAAGACTATGGACATATTGTCTGTTTGAATAAGCAGGGGACCCTGGCATAGGTGAGCCTGGAAAGCTTACAGAGTGTACAGAATAGCCCTCATCTCCAGAATGTTGATGTGCTGGGACACTTCTAGCTCAGACCAAGTGCTCAGAGTATGATGACTCTGAAAATGAGCTCCCCATCAGAGACCCAAAGTATCCGTTGTGAGGATTTGGGTCAGTGAATATAACTGGAATGGGACTCCCGATTCTAGTGTAGGTGAAGTCAGCCACCAGAAGAATTCCTGTTCGACAGCATTCGACACCTTAACTGGATGGCCTAGGCTGTCATCCATTTGGTTCCACTGCACTCTCAGGTTTCACTGTGTAATTCTCATATGTAGGCGTGTTAACTGCACTGTGGGTATGGCTGCCGCCATATGCCCCAGGAGCTGCAACACTGTCTGTGCTGCAACTGAGTTGGCTGTTGTCACTCTGGAAGCCTGGTCTCTCAGCCGACTGGCCCTGTCAGAACTGCTCCAATGTACTGAAGGCGCTGGGATAGCCAAGGGCAGCAATTTGGGAGGCTGATTGTAATCCCCAGTCATGCAAACAGCTGAAAGGTATCCAAGAGGGTGTGAATCAGCCATTCCTTCATGGGAGCGGTTAGTAGCCAGTCGTCCAGGTAGGGATAGATGAAATGACCCTGCATGTGTAGGTCCGCCGCCACTACTGCCAGGCATTTGGTGAACACTCTCGGGGCTGAGGAGTGACCGAAAGGCAAAGGCCAGAATTGGTAATGATTCCCCCGAAAGGTGAATCGCAGATACCTTCTGTGAGCTGGAAATACCGGGATGTGCAAGTATGCATCTTGCATGTCCACAGAGCAAAGTCAGTCCCCTCGATGTAATAGGGGGATCAGACCTGGCAGTGACACCATTCCGAATTTTTTGTAAGCGAGGTACTGGTTCAAGAAACTCAGATCTAGAATGGGCCTTAGGTCCCCAGTCTTCATGGGAACCAGGAAGAAGTGGGAATAATACCCAGTTCCTTATTGGCTCTCTTTTCTAGCAATGCTCAAATTTCTTCTGCAATGAGAGGAATGTGGGTGGGGTCGAGAAGGGACTGGACATCTGTCTGGTGGGATTTTTGCGAACTCCAGTGTATAACTATTTTCGACGATGTCCTGCACCGGTCTGAGGTTATTGTGATCCACACTCCTAGGCAGAAGGAAAACCGACCTCACACTACCTCCCCTTCTCTTCCGCTGAAAGAGGGGGAAGTGGCAAGGCATCATGCCAGGGGACTCAGGGTGAAGAGGGGGAGCTGTGCGGACTTAGGGTGTCTAGCACCACTGACCCCCACCTGATGAGAGGGAGCCTTCTTCTTGAAGGGACCTCGGGGCTGTTGATTCTTTTGTCTTTTTTGGCCCTGGCGACGAAAAGGCTTGCACCTCTTGCTGGGGCTCTGATAGATACATATGGTGTACCGACTGGACTGCTTTGCTTGAGTCCTGAAGTTCAGTGATTATTTTATAAACTTCCTCTCTGAAGAGGATGGATCCATGAAAGGGGGCATCTAAGATGCAGTCCTGAAGGTCCTGCCTGAACCCAGAATCTCTGAGCCAGGCATGATGCCTTAGATAAACCCCAGTGACCGCTGCCTTGGCTGTAGTGTCCACCGAGTCGTAGGAAGCCCTAAGGACATGCATCCCTATGTCAAGGCCTGATTGCAGTACATCAAGAAGATCCGTTTGGGAAGGATTATCTGGCTGTTTTTGAGCCAGCTCGATAGCCTTTCTCCACAGGGACATTTGATACTGTATCATGTGGGCCAAGAAGTTCAATGACCTAATGGGGCAGGTGGAGGAGGCGTAAACCCTTCTGCCAAAGTGATCAAGCTTCTTTGACTCCTAATCTGGAGGCTGAGAAATGGAAATGACATACCTACCGTAATTCTTGATCTTCTTGGACGAAATCTCCACCACTCATTCACACTAATGGGATCTGTGCCGGAGGAGCTAGGACCCAGCGGGAGCAACTCTTTGCAGGAGGGTCAGTGCCAGGGATGGAGCTGCCGTGAGCCTCGGCTCGTGCGGAAATGCCTATCTCAGCGTCGACCCTTCAACCGCCTCAGTACCTTTTTTTTCCAAGGAGGTGCAGCGTAACTAATCTAGAAGGACAGTCCAACAAAAACCCAGACATAAGATAGCCCAGAAGACCCGTAAAAGAAGGGTCAAAGAAAGAAGTCTTCACAGCCTAAAGATTGAGAGAGTGAAGACCAACAACAGAGGTGAGCTCGGGGATGGTGGGTGGGCGTGTAAACGAGTGGTGGAGACTTCATCCAAGAAGATCAAGAATTAAGGTAGGTAAGTAATTTCCATATCTTCCTGGACATAAAGACTCCACCACTCATTCATACTGATGGGAGAGTACTGAACTAATAACTCCCCGAGAGAGCGGCAGGACAGACCAAGAGTTCACAATTTAGGACAGAAGTCCATTAAGGATGGTTCTGCCAACGAAATAGGTCGCCTGGCATGGACATCCAGGGCATAGTGCTTGACGAAAGTATGCACTGAGCTCCAGGTACAGTAGCCGCAGTGCAAATATCTGCAATGGGCACACTGCGGATTTCTGCCAGGGATGCCGCGACTGTTCTAGTAGAGTGAGCGTACACTCTGCCTTCCAGCTTAACCTGCGCCATGGAATAACAGTGGCGAAGGCATGCCACCAGCCAGGCTGAAATGCATCTGATAGCTACAGGTTGACCCAGCCGGGTCTCGCTGAAGGAAACAAACAGTTGTTGAGCTTTACGAATTTCTTTTGTTCTATCTAAATAGAATCGCAGGGTTCTTTTGACATCCAAAGAATGAAGGGTACGCTCTCCTTCATTTTGGAAGTTCGCAAAGTAAGTAGGTATGACCAAAGGTTGGTTTAGATGGCATTCTGAAACAACCTTAGGGAGAAACTTAGGATGGGTCCTAAGAACCACTATGTCCTTATGAAGCACAGTATACAGAGGGTCTGTGACCAAGGCATGTATCTCAGAGACCCTGCAGGCCGAGGTAATGGCCACCAGGAAGGCCGTTTTCCAAGTGAGAAATTTTAGCTCACAGGAAGCTAGAGGCTCAAAAGGCTTTCGAGTGAGCATGTCTAGTACATGATTAATGTCCCAGGCTGCGACTGGATGCCTGATGGGAGGCCTGGCATGCAGAATTCCCTTAAGAAATCTCTTAATGACAGGTAACTGAGCTAGTGACAAGGAAAGTACTGGCTCATGATAAGCTGAAATAGCACAAAGGTGAACTTTGACTGAAGAGTATTGCAGATCTGAATTTGAGAGGTCTAAAAGGTACTCTAGAACTTTATTGGTGGGCAGCAAAAAGGATTCAAAGAGCATTTTTCACACCAGAGAGAAAAACGCTTCCGTTTTGCTGTGTAAGTTTTCCTAGTGGTCGGCTTGCGCGCAGCCAGAAGAATATCTGAAACTCTGTGAGAGATATTGAACCTGTTCACCTCTATCTCTTCAGGAGCCGAAGGTGAAGCAATCTCAGACTGGGATGGATCACAGGCCCCTGAGCCAGAAGGTTCGTCTGAAGGGGAAGAAAAAATTACTCACCTTAGTAATGTTGTTTCTTCTAATGGAGTCTTGCTGTATTCCGACATATGCAGTTAGGTCCTGCCTTTCAACTGCCCCGGAGAACAAAGAGTTAACTTTTCTATGCTTTGCATAGAATGTTCATCTCGAGCTCGGCTGAAGCCCCTGTCTGCTGCTGTTTAAACTGCAACCGTCAGATCTTTACGAGCAAAGACTCACTAGGTGTTCTGTGTGGAAACTGCAAAATTCTTACTAGCCAACTGGCAAATATATAAAATGTTTTTTGGTTTCAAAGGAAGACTCAAGTCGGGAAACCCAAAAACATAACACATCCAAAACACAACACCCCACCCAAACAAAAAAGAGGGTGTAAAAAGGACACCCCTAGGGTGCCAACACTACTGCTGACCCACATCCCAAAAACTAGGTTCTGAGAGGGGAGGCAGTGGGGGAGGTCAGAATACAGCAAGACTCCATTAGAAGAAACAACATTACTAAGGTGAGTAATTGTTTCTTCAAACATGAAGTCTTGCTGTATTCTGACATATGCAGACTACCAAGCAGTACCTCCATGGAGGAGGGACAGAACCTACTTTGGGAACAGGCTCTGAAGTACTGCTGTGCCAAACCGAGAATCACTCCTATCCTGGATATCCATAGAGTAATGCTTGGTGAACGTATGGACTGTTTTCCAGGTGGCTGCTTGACAAATTTCTAAGAGAGGAATATCCCTGGCAGCAGCCAGGGAAGCAGCTGTACCTCTTGTGGAATGAGCCCTCAGGCCTGAGGGTGGAGTTCTACCTAGTTTTTCATAGCAGAATTGTATACAAGAAACAATCCACCTGGCAATAGATCTCTTGGTGGCAGGTTTGCCTTTACCAACTTTTCCGTAAGGAAGGAACAACTGGAGGGATTCAAACCTGTGACCCTTGGTACGCTCTATGTAGTAGCTAAGGGCTCTTTTAACATCCAAACTGTGTAGCCTCCTCTCTCCCGAGGACGAATGGTCAGTGAAGAAAACAGGGAGAGATATAGACTGGTTGAGGTGGAAATCAGAAACCACTTTAGGTAAGAACTTTCTGTTAGTTCTAAGGACCACTTTATCTCTCTGAAAAGAGATGAAATCAGATTCCACTGACAAGGCTTGCAATTCACTGATACGTCTGGCAGAAGTAATGGCTACCAAAACCACAGTTTTCCAAGTCAAGTACTTAAGCTCTGCTGAGGACAAAAGCTCAAAGGGGGGTTGCATAAGCTGAGCAATGCAAACATTAAGGTCCCAAGCAGGAGCAGGATCCCTAAAGGGGGGATTGGTGTGAAGCAATCCCTTGAAAAACTTACAGAATACAGGATGGGATGAGAGAGAGGAAGACTTGCCTACTGACAGGAAAGCAGAAACAGCTGACAAGTGTACTTTGAGGGTAGCTGGTCTGAGGCCTAGGCCATTAAGATGGACCATATAATCCAGAACGTAGGCAATTCAGCAGAGTCTGGAGAAACATTCTTCTTAGAACACCAAATGCTGAATCTTTTCCATTTGAAGTTGTAAGTCTTCCTGGTGGAAGGCTTTCGAGAAGCCTTAAGGATATCCAGAACCCCTTGGGAAAGATGCAGATCTGCAAACTAACTCTTCAAGAGCCAAGCCTTGAGATTGAGAGGCTAAAGATTCGGGTACCAAATCCTCCCCTGAGAGGATGTTAACAGGTTGTAATTCCTGAAAAGAGACAGGGAAAGGTAGATTGTTAGGGACAGCAACAAGGGATACCATGGCTATCTGGCCCAGTCTGAAGCAATCAGAATCACCTTGCATGGTTATGACCTTATCTAGATTAGCACCCTGAACAGGAGAGGGAAGGGGGGAGAAAAGCATACAGAAATTTCCCTTCTCAGTTCAGAGTCAGAGCATCTGGGGGACTGAGCCCAAGACTAGGTGTCTTCAATAAAAGACAGGAAGTTGGTGATTGTCTGGGGCTGCAAAACGATCCATCTCTAGAGTGCCCCATCTCGAGAAAATAACTTTCAAAACCAGAGGATCCAGGGCCCATTCGTGATGGCCCTGGGATGTTCTGCTCAGTGCATCTGCTAGGACAGTGTCCTTCCCTGGGAGGTGAACTGCTATCAGAGAGGTTTGCAGGCAATAGGCCAGGGACCACAACTTCATTGTTTCTGTGCACAAGGCCATAGACCGAGTGCCTCCTTGCTTGTTGACGTACCACATGGCGGTGGTGGTGGTCTGTTCTGACCTGAACCACCTTGTTCTGTACAGATTTGGAAAAAGCTTGCAGTGCCAGAAACAGTGCTCTGAGTTCAAAGAGATTGATGTGAAGCAGAGATTCCTGAGGTGACCACAGTCCTTGGGTGGTAAGATCCCCCAAATGGGCTCCCCAGCCCAGCAGGGAAGCATCTGTGGTGAGTATCACTGAATGAGACTAAGTGATAAATGGAACCCCTCGTCTCAAATTGTCCTGATCCTGCCACCACTGCAAGGCTTGGATCAGAGTTCGAGTCACTGGGACTAGTTTGGTAAGGGAATCCTTTCTTTGGGACCAAAAGGCTCTTAAGTGGAACTGAATGTCCCTTATTTGGAAATTTGCTCCCTGGACTACTGCTGTGGAAGCTGCCATGTGGCCCAGTAGCTGAAGGAAATGCCTTGCTGGTCGAGACACCTGAAGGTTGAATGAAGAGGCCCGTTCCATAAGGGTCCTTGCCCTTTCCAGGGGAAGGAAGGCTCTTGCCTTTACTGTATCCAGTTCTGCATCTATGAAGGTAAGGAGCTGCACTGGTTCGAGAACTGATTTGGGGAGGTTGAGAAGAAAACCCAGAGAAGTGAGCACTTACTGAGTCACTTGCAGGTCTGACTTGACTTGGTCTGGAGACAGACCCACTATGAGCCAATCATCCAGGTATGGAAAAATGGGAATCTTTTGCCTTCTTAGAAAAGGCAACTACTACTGCCAGACACTTTGTGAAGACCCTTGGAGCTGATGTTAGGCTGAAGGGCATTGCTTTGAACTGATAATGGCCTGAAGGCAACTTGAACCTGAGGTAATTTCTGTGGAAGCACCTGATGGGAATATGAAAGTAGGCATCTTTGAGGTCCAGGGAGACTAGCCAGTCCCCTGGCCTTAGAGAGGGAAGAATTATTCCCAGAGTCACCATCTTGAAATTTGGTTTTAAAAGATGTCTGTTCAGGTATCTTAGATCTAGGATGGGTCGCCACTCCCTTGTCTTTTCTGGGGTCAGGAAGTATCTGGTGTATAGACCTTTGCCCCAGTGTAGGGTAGGAACTCTCTCTATGGCTCTTAAAGCCAGAAGAGATGAAACCTCTGCCTCCAGGGCAAGGGTCTCAGAGAGACCTGCAGGTAGAAAAGATATGGCTGTCATCTTTGGAAATTTTTTGAAGCCGAGAACCAGTCCCTGGGTTACTACTTCCAGGACCCACTTGTCTGATGTAATAGACATCTAGTCCTGGACATAATAAGCCAGCCTGCCCCCTACAGGGATAGGAGAGTCGACCCGGGCAGACCCATCAGGGTGTCTGCTTGGCAGGGGCCTTAGGCTGAGGAGTGGATGCAGCCCTGCTCATCCTCCTTCTGCCTCTCCTTCTGAAGAACCCCCTCTGTGAAAAGGGAGAAGAGGCCTGTCCTTGGTAAAATGGCCTATGAAAAGGCCTGCCCTTGCCCCTAGATTGCTGCCTTTGAGGAGTTGCTTGCCTCTCCTTGGCCTGAGCACTCCTATAAGTGGTCCTATACTCATCCATTTTCTTCATGTAATTCTCTGTCTGCTCCCCAAACAGAGAATTACCCACCACGGGAAAATCCATGGCCTTAGCCTGGGTGTCCTGTGAGAGGCTAGTACATCTGGGCCAAGCCAGCCTCCGAAGAGCCACAGATGTAGCCATGACTCTTGATGACACAGCATTGGAGTCCACAGCAGCATGAAATTCTACCTTCGATGCCTCAATCCCATCAGCAGCTACCTCCTCCAGCTCCTTGGCCAGCTGGGAGGAGGCCTGTTTAGCCAGTGACAGTACAGTGTCCCACCTGGACTTCTGGTACCTGGCTGTACAGGCCATATAGTTCGCCTGCCTGAGTCCCAAGGAAGATGCCATGTACTGCTTCTTTGCCATAGCATCCATCTTACTAGAGTCTTTGTCTGGGGGTGTGAAGCCAAGGGAATATTTGCCTTGTCACAGGCAGCAGCCTGCACTACCCTAACATGGCTGCACTGTTGGTATAAAAACTCCGTATCTGAGCCGATAGTGTATACCTCTTGTCCACCCTTCTGTCAACAGGAGGTACAGAATTGGGAGACTTTAGGATTTTTTGTGTCTGCTTCCCACAAGATTTGTGAAGGGGAACAGACAGTCTCCTGGACTCTGGGAGGTCCATCATTTCCAAATAATCAGGCTCCTCTTGATCCTCCATTGCCTCCTCCATAGGAAGCTGGAGGGTTTCAGCCACTTTTCTGTAAAACAGATAGTGGGAAGTGGACTCAGAAAGCCTAGGAGGGGAAACACCAGAAGGTCTGTCTGGGGAGATGTCCAGTTCCACAGGCACATCCAGACTTTCACCATCATCTTCAAACTCCCCCTCCTCCTCAAACTCCGGTTCATAAAAGTCTTCAGGGGTATAATCTTGAACCGGGGGAACCGACCAAACCGAACCCCTGCCAAAAGGTGCCAGATCGGTCGGAACCAGACGAAGCGATTCCACAATCCGAATCGCTCTGGCTATTTCCTCGGCGGTCGGAAGATAAACCTCTGGATCTGAACCGATCGATTTCTCTTTGCGTTTCCTTTTTGTAGGAACCGACCCCTTGGGATCGGCTCTCCTCTTGCCCAAAGAAGTATCGCCCTGGTCAGAGGGCACTCCTTCTGGTTCGGTCGGAACCGAACCGGGCTGGCCATCCGGGTCAGCGGACTTCTCGGCCTCCTTTTCCCTAAGTCTACCTAATCTCTTCTCGAGGGTAAATTTAGGAAAATTTTTACAAATTTGGCAGTCTGTATCGAGGTGTTCAAACCCCAGACAATAAACACAGGTGGTGTGGGGATCGGCCTTAGCAAAGACCTCCCCACACTCACTGCAGTGTTGAAACCCAGTGGGCCCGGTATTTTTCTTGGGTTTCTCAGATATGGCCAACCTAACCAAACTTACCCTTTTTATGGCAACCGCCAGGCAAGACTCCCTTCCTAACCGTGTCACGGGTATTGTAAAAAGCCGTTCAAAACACGTTTTTTTTTTAGAACCAATAAGGACCGGTAACCACACTCTAAAGTAAAACACAAGAATTCACTACAAGTGATCTGTTTAGCTGAACCGATCTAACACTTTACAATTTCCACACAGAATTCAAACAAAAACCTACCTAGTACTCACAGTACGGCAGACAGCTTAACCGACACTTTAACCGACTTTCGAACTGACTGAAGGAGAAATCTCCGGAGCGACTGTTCAGTGAGGCGGAGTAAAGAATCTGACAGTTGAGTTTCAAAGGGATGCAGACAGAGACCTCAACCAAGCTCGAGCTCAGCATTCTATGCACTGCATAGAAAGTTAACCCTTTGTTCTCCGGGGCAGTTTAAAGGCTGGAGCTAACTGCAATAGTCAGAATACAACAAGACTTCATGTTGTTTGAAAACAGTTTTCCATGTGACATATTTCAGATCGGCCTAAGCCACAGGCTCAAAGGGAGGTTCCATGAGTTTTGCTATGCACAAATTCAGATCCCAAGGAGGGACTGGTTCCCTAACAGGAGGGAACATATGTGCCAATCCTTTGAAAAATTTCCTAAAAATAGGGTGTGAAGCTATTGTTCTCTGAGCACCTGCTGATAAATAAGCAGATACTGCTGCTACGTGAACCCTAATAATAATAGCCTTATTTATAAAGCGCCTTTTTTCAATCAAGGTGTTGTACAGCTTTAAAAACAGATAAAATCCAATAAGTAAAAAGCATAAAATTCACATTCACATTTACATCTCTGACGGCAGTGCTATGCAATGCCAGGTCGATCAGAAACAAGACGGCAATTATTGCCGCCTTGATTTCATCGGTCGACCTGGCCTGCATTACGGAGACCTGGGTGGGAAATGATGCTGGCCCTATTTTTGAGGCTACAGTCCCCCCAGGATATACCGTGGTGCACTGCCCCAGAGAAAATCGCAGGGGTGGCGTGTGTAGCCATTTGTTTTAGATCAGCCTGGACCTTTCACCGCACCCAGTGGGAACCCCAGGTTCATTTGAATGTGTGGCCATTCGTGGAGGATTTGGCATTGGCTGCAGGATCCTCCTCATCTATCGCCCTCCTGGCCCGATGGGGGGCTTCCTGCAGGAATTTGCCGAGTTTGTTGCCGGCAAAACATTGGATTCCCCAAGGTGTATTTTTCTGGGGGATTTCAATGTTTGGACTGAGGATAAAGCTCAAAAGTGCACCAGCGAATTTCTGCAGAGTATGTCCCTTTTGGGGCTGGTGCAGTTTGTTGGTGCACCTACTCATCGCGATAGCCATACATTGGACCTGGTGTTCTCAATGGGACTTGAGATCGTAGATCTTGTAATTGATCAGGTATTTTGGTCTGATCATTGCATGGTGAAGTTCACGCTTAGGACTCCTGTCGTAAGCTCTTCCCCTGCTGAGATGATTCGCTGCCGCCCTTTACGTGATCTTACCCCTGAGGGTTTTATGGCGGCAGTTGACTTATCTAGTATGGGTGATGCATGCGTCGGAGCTGTTGATGTTGGGGTAGACACCTATAATAAGGTGTTGTCTGGCACCATCAACTCCCTCGCACCTATCCCTGTATGACCCAGAACTTCGTACCTGAGGTCTCCTTGGTATGATGGAGATCTCAGAGAAATGAAGAAGCTGGGTCGGAGATTAGAGCACCACTGGCGGAAGTCCCGTCTGGAGACAGACAAACTGGTCTTGTGTGTGCATTATCGCACATATCAGGAGGCAAATCAACCAAAAGAAGACAGCATTTTTGTCTCGGGAGATTGCTGCCGGGAGAAACAGACCAGCCTCACTCTTCCGGACTGTTGATAGACTTCTCCATCCTTTCTGTCTTCAGCCTGGAAGAGTTTCCTCAAATGAGGATTGTGAGGATTTTGCTCGGTTTTCCTCGGACAGGGTGTCTTTGATCCAGCGGGAGGTTTCTTCAGCCAGTAATACCATTGCTGTCAGTGGTCGTCAGTTGTGTTCTAAGAGCACTCTGCCTAGTTGGGGAGAGTTTAGGCCAGTGGAGGTTCGTGAGGTTATTTAAGTGGCGGCCAACTTGAAGCATATCTTTTGTGAACTGGACCCTGTGCCAATGCGCTTCTTAATAAGATGCGTTGACTCTGTTGGCCCGGTGTTTGCCCTGATTGTCCGGTGCTCCTTGAGTCAGGGTGTCTTTCCAGATGCCTTGAAGGAGGCTCTGGTGAGACCCCTTTTAAAGAAATCTTCTCTGGACCCGGAGATTAGGGCAAATTACCGTCCTATGTCCAATCTTCCATTTTTGGGGAAGACTGTTGAGAAGGTGGTATCGCTTCAGTTAGAGGAACATCTCATGACCCACGAGTTGTATGATCCCTTCCAGTCGGCTTTTTGGGCCAGACATTGCACTGAAACTGCGTTAGTTCGGGTGCAGAATGACCTCCTCAGGGCTAGAGATCGGGGGGACAGGACAATTCTTGTTCTCCTCGATCTCTCCTCAGTATTTGATACTGTGGACCATTGTGTGTTGCTTCTCCGCCTCAGGGAGTTATGTGGACTCACCGGTATTGTCATCAAGTGGTTTGAGTCCTTTCTCACTAATAGGAGGCAACAGGTTGTGATGGGAAATTTCAGGACAATTCTTGTTCTCCTCGATCTCTCCTCAGCATTTGATACTGTGTGGACCATTGTGTGTTGCTTCTCCACCTGAGGGAGTTATGTGGACTCACCGGTATTGTCATCAAGTGGTTTGAGTCCTTTCTCACTAATAGGAGGCAACAGGTTGTGATGGGAAATTTCTCATCTACACCCTGCCTCCTTTCGTGTGGAGTACCTCAGGGTTCGGTATTGGCCCCAATGTTGTTCGCAGTATATATGCTGCCCTTGGGGCGGATCATTAGGAAGTATGGTCCGAGTTTTCATTGCTATGCCGATGATACTCAGCTATACTTATCCTTTGCCCCAGGAACACCAAACGCAGTGGATGTGCTAAATATCTGTCTGGCTGAGATTAACAACTGGATGACCTCCAGCTGGCTATGACTGAACCCTGAAAAGACAGAGGTATTGGTAGTGGAGTCGAACAGAGTTCGTGATGGGATGGCCTCTGACTCTGGAACTGGCCTTGTGCTAGGAGCTCTGTCATTGATGGCCTCCCCTTGGGTGCGAAATCTTGGGTGTGATTTTTGACAGGAACCTGTCCATGGAGGCTCAAATAGCCTCCGTGGGTCGTTCCTGTTTTTTCCATCTTAGAAACATTGCCAGGATTAAGCCCCTTGTTCCGGCTCTGGACCTCCCTACCTTGATACATGCCTTAGTCACTTCTAGGCTCGACTACTGTAATGCCCTCTATCTCGGGGTCTCTGGAGGTTCTCTTCGTAGACTACAGCTAGTGCAAAACACTGCTGCCCGGCTTTTGTCAGGGCAAAGCAAATTTTGCCATATTGCACTGGCTGCCTGTCAGATGGAGAGTACTCTTCAAGGTGGGTTTTCTCACCTATAAGGCCCTACACGGGCAGGGCCCTGGTTACTTGTCTGATCTCCTGGTACTTTCCACCTCTGTCCGTAATCTCCGCTCCTCTAGTGGTAGCCTCCTAACTGTTCCAAGAGCGAGACTAAAGTCTGTGGGGGACCAAGCTTTTAGTGTCGCCGCTCCCGCATTTTGGAACTCTTTGCCATCTGTAGTTAGGGAGGCTCCCACTATAACTGCCTTTAAGGTTTGCCTGAAGACCTTCCTATTTTTGCAAGCTTTTGGGGAGTAATTTTTGATTATATGTATGTTGTAATTTTAATCTATAATTTACACGGTATGAAATGCTGTATAGTTTCTGTGCAGCGCCCAGAGCCTTCGGGATTGGGCGTCTTTTTAAATAAATTTGACTTGACTTGACATACAACGGACAATAAATAACAGTCCAAGCACAGTAACTCACTCACCACAGGCAAGATGCCATAAATGGGTCTTCAAGGCCCTCTTAAAGCTCTCCACAGTCGTACACTCACGTATCTGACGAGGTAGAGAGTTCCATAGGGTCAGGGCCACATACATGAAAGCACAAGCCCCTAATGTTTTAAGCTGTACCCTGGGAATCTCTAACAAGCCCTCATCAGCTGAGTGGAGAGGGTTGCAAGTCCTGATGCCTTGAGCCAGCAAGTGCAAGAGATAATCAAGCAATGCAGCTAATATTGCCTTAAGGCAAGGCCCCATGTTTTCCATGATTCTGCAGTGTTTTCCTCAGAATTTAATGTAAACAGAAGAATTCACTACTGCACAATGGTATACCTTGTGCAATGCTTGGTATATAACGGAACCAGTAAACTTTTGCGCGATTACAGTGCCTTCAGAAAGTATTCACCCCCTTGGATTTTGTCACATTTTGTTGTTTTACTACCAGAATTTTTAATGCATTGAAATGATTTTTGTGCTCCTTGATTCACACAGCATACTCAACAATTTAAAGGGGCACAAATATTTTTATTGTGTAACAAAACTTTATGAAACAGTAAAAACTGAAATATCTTGTTTACTTAAGTATTCACCTCGAGTCAATACTTTGTAGAAGCGCCTTTGACAGCAATTACAGCTTTGAGTCTTCTTGGGTATGTCTGTATCAGCTTTTCACATCTGGATTTGGGGATTTTCGCCCATTCTTCCTTGCAGATTTGCTCAAGCTCTGTCAAGTTGGATGGGGAGCGTCATTGAACCGCAATCTAAGTCTTTCCACAGATTCTCAATGGGATTCAAGTCTGGGCTTTGGCTGGGCCACTCAAGGACATTCACCTTCTTGTTCTGAAGCCACTCCAGTGTTGCTTTGGCTGTATGCTTGGGGTCATTGTCCTGCTGGAACGTAAATCTTCGCCCAGTCCAAGGTCTATTGCAGACTGATGCAGGTTCTCTCATGATGCCTGTATTTGGCTCCATTCATTGTTCCCTCTATCCTGACAAGTGCCCCAGTCCCTGCCGCTGAAAAGCATCCCCATAACATGATGCTGCCACCACCATGCTTCATGGTAGGGATGGTGTTACACGGGTGATGAGCTGTGTTCGGTTTGTGCCAGGCATAGCGCTTTGCATTCAGGCCAAAGAGTTCAATTTTTGTTTCATCAGACCAGAGAATCTTTTGCCACATGGTCTCAGAGTCTGCCACGTGCCTTCGTGCAAACTCCAGGCATGCTATTATGTGGCCTTTTCTCAGGAGTGGCTTTCGTCTAGCCATTCTCCCATAGAGGCTACATCTGTGAAGTGCTGCAGAGATTGTTGTCCTCTGGACAGGTTCTCCGATCTCAGCCATGGAACTCTGTAGTTCTGTCAGGGTGGTCATTGGGTTCTTGGTCACTTCCCTGACCAAGGTCCTTCTTGCCCCGGTTGCTCAGTTTGGGAGGACGGCCTGCTCTAGGAAGAGTCTGGGTGGTTCCGTAATCTTTCCATTTCCTAATGATGGACTTGACTGTGCTCCTGGGAACTTTCAACACCCTAGAAATGTTTTTATACCCCTCCCCAGATCTATGCCTCCTCACAATTCTATCACGGAGTTCTACGGACAGCTCCTTGGTCTTCATGGTAGAGTTTCTGCTCTGACATGCACTGTCAACAGTGGGACCTTATATAGACAGGTGTATTTCCTCTGAAATCATGTCAACCATTTGAACTGACCACAGGTGGACTCCATTCAAGTTTTAGAGTGATCTCACAAGGAAATTGGATGCACCTGAGCTCAATTTGGAGTGTCAGAGCAAAGGGGGTGAATACTTATCAAATCAAGACATTTCAGGTTTTTATTTTAAATTACATGTACAAAAAAATTCCAGAAGTTTCATTCTACTTTGACATTATAGAGTAATTTGTGTAGATACGTGACAAAAAAATCCCATATAAATGTATTTTAATTTGAGTTTGCAACATCACAAAATGTGACAAAATCCAAGGGGGGTGAATACTTTCTGAAGGCACTGTACATCTAACTACTCCGCAGTTTACACTGAAGAATAGTTTTTGGCAGTTTACACTAACAGAGGAATACTGTTCCACAGCTTACATAAACAGAGAAATATTGTTCTGCAGTTTACATAAATTTGGGTTTGCACAAGATGAGAATATGGAGGGGAATATAGCAGTTCTGGGTGAAGACAAGAATGATGCCACAAACTCAAGCAATATGAGGGTCCCCAGGGTTCCTACAAGACTAGACAGATGGCTCAGCTCAGTTATGCTGTTTTAGATCAGCATACATACCTATCTGTTGCTACTCTGCCGTCTCCCTGTCCTGCTTGTGGTGTGATGTCCCACTGCCACAGAATGGCTGCAGAATCAGCAGTTGTTCTGCCACAGAAAATATGATGTCCTGCCACAGAATGTAGGTCCACTTTGCCGCAGTGAGTATGGGGCCCTGCTTTAGGAAAATTCATCTGCTTAGGCATGCACCAGATGGAAATCTTTTCCATTTTGAAGAATAGGTCTTTCTTGTGGAAGTTTTCCTAGAAACTTTCAGTGCTTCAAGTACTTCTTCTGACAGGTTAAACTTAGAAAATTCGAACTCCTCAAGAACCAGGCCTTCAGGTGAAGGCTCTCGAAGTTCAGATATACCATCTGACCCTGAACAGCTGTTAGGATATTGTGTCTCAGGGCAGACGAATGGGTTGCCTGGTGGACAGGGTGAGCAACAGAAGGTGCCATGGCTGCCTGGCCCAGTCTGGGGCAACCAGTGTCATAGTTGCAGGCTGACTCATCAGCTTGATGAGGACTCTCAACACCAGTGGAAGTGGAGGAAAGGCACAAAAGAATTTCCCTATCCAATCTAGGGCCAACGCCTCCATAGGCACTGTGCTCAAGGAGGAGAGCCTGTAACAAAGAGGGAGCTGGTTGTTTTCCTTTGAGGCAAACAGATCTATTTCTAGGGTGCTCCAATATCTGAAAACTGTGTCCATCACTTGCCTGTTCAAAGCCCATTCGAGATGATCCTGTCCGATTCTGCCAGTGTATTGTCCTTCCCTGGAAGGTGAATGGCGGACAGAGGCACCTCCAAGGACTATGCTAGGGACCAAAATTTTAATGGCCTCTGTACACAGCCTTGAGGATCTTGTGCCGTCTCCTGTCTAAGGCTGTCCCTTTCTTTCCACCACTGCAGGGCCATTAACATAGTTTTGGTAACCGGTACTAGCTTTGAAATGGGGTCCCTTCTTTAGGACCAATAAGATCTGAGGAGATACTGAATATCCCCTCATTTGAAACCTGGAGCCCGACACTACTGCAGTGGTCAAGGCCATATGTCCTGGTAATGCTAGGAACTGTCTTGCAATTCTGGGCTGACCCAAGACAAAGGAATTTGGCAAGTCTGTAGATTTGTCACCCTCCCCTGTGGGAGGAAAGCTTTTCCATGGATGGTATCCAGTTCTTCTCCGAAAAATTCCAGTGACTTAACTGCTTCCATCTGAGATTTTTGGAGATTGATAAAGAAGCCCAGTGACTCCAGGGTACTTTGAGTTACCCTGATGGAATCCTTTACCTGCTATGTGTCTCCTGCGAATAGTCAGTTGTTCAGATAAGGGAATACAATGATTGCCTGCTTTCTGAGGTAAGCTGCTGCCACAGACACTTTGTGAATACCCATGGGGCAGAAGTGAGCCCAAAGGGGAGTGCTGAGAACTGGTAATGACCCGAGGGTAAAGAACCTTAGGTATTTTCTGTGGCAAGGTCTGACTGGAATGTGAAAATAAGCATCGTTCAGATCCAGAGATGCCAAACAGTTTATTTTCTTTAGTGAAGGAATACCAATGGCCAGTGTTACCATTTTGAACCTGGGCTTTGCCAAGTGTTTGTTTAGGTATCTGAGATCCAGGATTGGCCGCCAATCCCCATTTTTCTTTTTGGTTAAAAAGTGTCTTGAGTACATGCCTTTTCCCCATTGGGTAAGCGGCATGTCTCTATTGCCCTGGCTTGCAGGAGCTTTATTACCTCCAATTCCAGCAGAACAGTCTCTGCACAG
The DNA here is from genome assembly GCA_016271365.2 of Neoceratodus forsteri. Taxonomy (NCBI): domain Eukaryota; kingdom Metazoa; phylum Chordata; order Ceratodontiformes; family Ceratodontidae; genus Neoceratodus; species Neoceratodus forsteri. The sequence continues at coordinate 646,747,434 of CM057450.1, read as the reverse complement.
GTTGAAGACCAGAAAACCCTGTGGTCCCGTAGTTTTGGAAACTGTAGACAGAGACCCTGCTCACTACCTCCAGGACCCAACTGTCTGTGGAAATACTATACCAGTGTTGGAAGTAGTGAGCCAGACTGCCCCTACTGGAGGAGGGGTGGCAGCCTATTTTGTGCATTCAGGTGTTCTGTCTGGTCTGGGGTCTAGGAGCTGGAGCTGGACTGGCTTGCCTAGAAGACCTCCTGCCCCTGCAGTGCCCTCTGATCTGTGTATACTCTACAGGCATAGAGTATGGGGCCATATGACCTGGGGTAGTACCCCCTGTGACACTTGGCCAGCAGGTCATGATTATTGTATGATATTTGTAATATAAAAATATAGTATGTGATTGTCTCACATAAGACAACCTATGCGTCCCTTGGTGCCCCCCCCCAAGGATTCAGTGAAGCTATAGGATATGTAACTGCCCAGAGGATGTAAGAAACTGACCTACATCAAGGTGTCAGCAGTGACAAGTGACCTGAAACCAGGAGGTAATTAAAAAGACCAGCGAGACCTGATTAAAGGTCTCCTGTTTTTTTGCCTTAATTAGAATTGACCCAGCTGCCAGAATATAGGGTTCAAAGTTTTATGATTCCTAGAGGAAGAAAGTACAGTTACGTAAGAACTTACCGTAACAGTAGATCTTCGAGAGAGGCTCTTGCAGTAGGTAATTACATATTGGACTGATGCCAGCAGGCAGCAGGACCCCACAGAAAAATTTCTGGCTAGCAGACCCTGGCGAGGGACCGCCCCCACGTCAGGTGACCGGCATCAGGAGACACTGGTATAAAGGGACGGTCCCAGACACCCACCTTCCAGTTCTTTCCCGCCACAGGCCGAAAGAGGCCAGACGAGAGAGGAGCGGATACTTCTCTATACGGAAAAGGAGCTGAAAAAGCCTAGGGGATGGAAGGCGGGAAGGTATTACCTACCGCAAGAGCCTCTCTCCAAGATCTACTGTTACGATAAGTTCTTACATAACTGTAGCCTCTGGGAAGGGTCCAGATGAGACTTGGAATGGTTGATGGTAATACCCAGGCAGGCAAAAACCTGCTGGGTGAGGGAGAGGAAACGCAGGAGTTCCTCCCTGGACGAGGCCGCCAGGATCCAGTCATCCAGGTAAGGGAAAACCTGTACTCCCTTGGTACGCAGGTGGGCCGCCACCACTGCCAGACATTTGGTAACTACTCAGGGGGGCCGAGGATAGACCAAACGGGAGCACCTTGAACTGGTAGTGGTCCCCCTGAAACGCAAAACGAGGGTATTTGTGATGAGATGGACGAATGGGAAGGTGCAGATAAGCATCCTGCATATCCAGGGCACAAAGCCATTGACCCAGCCAGAGGAGGGGCAGAAGGCTCTGCAGAGAGAGAGCAACCTGAACCTTTTGTACTCTACGTAAGGATTCAGGGAACTGAGATCTAAAATCGGTCTGAGATCTCCCGTCTTCTTTGGGACCAGGAAGAAATGGGAATAGTAACCCGTCCCCTGAAGATGAAGGGGGACGGGCTCTATCGCTTGCTTCAGCAGAAGAGCAGAGATTTCCTCCTGGACCAAAGGAAGGGGTTCCCGTGAATACGACGACTTCAGAGGTGGGTGGCAGGGTGGTTTCTGAAGAAACTCTATGGAGTGTCCTTCTGCTATGAGCTGGAGCACCCAAGAATCTGTGGTTATCCTCTCCCATCCCAGAAGGTGGAGGGAAACCTCCCTCCTACTGGTTCCTCCGGGGAGTCCGGAGGCAGTGGGAGAGGAAAGGAGTCAGGTGGTGTGGGGCAGCGCCGCAGCTGAAGCACCCGCTGCTTTTTGGGGCGAGGGGCTTAGCAGCCGCGGGGGCCCAACGTTTTGTGGCCCACCTTTCCTGGGGTTTCGCCTTTAGCCGATTCCGTCAGCAAAAGGGACGGCGCTGCTGCTGATGGGGATGGTACATGGAATCAACTGATTTCAGAGCCGTCCCTTCTCTTTCAAATCGGTAATGATGTCCTTGACATCACCCCCGAAAAGCACCGACCCCCGGAAAGGTGCTTCCTGGATAGCAGATTGCACCTCCGGGACCAGACCTGACATGCGGAGGCAAACATGACGCTGTAGGCCTACGGCGAAAGCTGAGCTCCGCCCAGCAGTGTCCACCGTGTCGTATGTCACACGTAGCAGAAGAGTAAGACTCCCTTTCCTGACCCGGGGGAGGAACGGGTCCCTTGGGGAGTCCCCGGGGACACGTGTCCTGCCCGTCTCTGGATCCAGACGGAAGAACCCTGGAGTCCGGAGGTGGTGAGGGAGTGTGCCGCCTGGGACATACGGGAACCTGGGATGGCACTGTCGCTGGAAGGCGGCTCTCGATCTCTTTGGTGAGTTGAGCCTTGGCCTCAGTCCACCAGGAGGCCAGAGTCTCCTGCAGGTCCACCGGCGGCGAGTGCAGTGGAGGAGGAGGCAGGGATAAGAATACGGGTTATACCCATATGGAGCGTATCCAAACCCTGCTGCGGTAACCCGCCGGGTATTGAGGCGTCGAGTACTGCGGCGTCCAGGTACTGCGGCGCTGGTACGGCATTCCCGGCACACCGGCCGAATAAGACGGGCGGATACCGAAGCCGGGGCTGCCTGAGCAGACAGCCCGCCAGGAACCTCACAGGCGGGTCCGGTAGCAGAGAAAGCCCAGAGGGTGGAGGGCCCGGCGGGGGCAGAAGGCTCTCCTGGTCGATGCTTGCCCGGCGTCAGGGCCTAGCGCCCGGAGGTACCGACATCAGAGGGGCTGGCGCCGGAGCGCGTCCGGGGAGCTAACATCAGGTCCGGTCGCCCAGATGGAGGAAGGACTGGCAGAGGTAAAATCCCCAGCCGCCTGGGACGGAGGGGAAAAGTCCCCGGTTCAGGGTGGGGGACTCTGGTCCTCAGATGGCAGCGAGGCTGCGTGGAACCAGGAACGACGGATGTTGGGGGTCCGCTGCTGGGTTCTCGCCGGCCGGACGTCAGACGAGCCGACATGAGGCGTAGAGGTGAGCTCTCGGCGGGCGCCGGAAGAGCCGACGTCCGACTTACGAGAGCTATCACCGGAGACAGGTTGAGAGGAGGGGTCGGCCTGGTCTGGTGGGGAAGAAGCCGCACGTCGCCCCGGAGGGTCGGACGTTTTACCAGCCTTCTCCGGGCAGATGTCAGAGGAGCAGACGCCCAGCTTACCGCAATCGCCCACGATGGTAGGCCGCAAGCCTGTGGCCGAACCAGGGGTGGAGGCCTCCAACTCCCTGAAGGCGCCTGCAAGGCCCGAGCGCGAGCCAGACGGGCGGGCCGATGCCACCTCAGAAACCTCAGAGGCGGCCGTCGAGGAGTGATCCCCCGGAGGGGATGTTACCTGCGTGCACGCGACTCCCGAGGCAGACGCGGTGGAGTAGCCTTTGTCCCAGTGCCTCTCCTTGTCCTCCTTCTTTCGATGGCCTTCGGGGGAAGTGGACGCCTACCTCAGCTTTTTAAGCTCCTTCTCCATAGAGCTCATTTTCTTCTTAAGAATATGGGCCTCCAGGGATTGCTGCAGTCTTTTTTGGGTAGCCGCATTAAAGCTGAGGCAATGTTGGCACTTCTCGACCTGATGATCAGGGCCTAGGCAGAACAGGCACAGGGAGTGGCCGTCCTTGTGTGGTAGTTGGGCGCAGCACGAATCGCACTTGTTCTTGTGCTCAGAGGATGTAGGGGACAACATACACAGACGTTAGTACTGACGTTAGTGAAAAAAAATGTTTTTTCAGTAAAAAAAAACGACGAAGGAAGGGCTCACGAAACACGAACTTTTCCGCGAGGCGCTGCACGAGCTAATGGCAGGAAAGAACTGGAAAGCGGGCGTCCGGGACCGCCCCTTTATACCGACGTCTCCTGACGCCGGTCACCTGACCTGGGGGCGGTCCTTCGCCAGGGACTGCTAGCTAAAAATTTTTCTGTGGGGTCCTGCCGGCATCAGTCCAATATGTAATTACCTACTGCAAGAGCCCTCTCGAAGTAAGATCATTTGATACCAACTTGGTGTTAAAAGTTGTAAAACCCTTTGATGTGCCTTGGGAATAGGAACCACACAAGATCAAAGAGAAAATGTTTAATTAAGGAGTCATATTTAGGAAGTGGATTTTTTGCCGATGCCACATTATTTAATATACCTCCTGCTACAAAATCTTGTTTGGAATTTTTTATTCTAAAAAGGAGTAGCTAGATGACTCACCAAGGGGGTGGGGAGATGGGTTGAAATGTATCCTTGTAACTGGGGAATTTGTTATATATTATTTTGGGACTCAGAGAAATTAACTTAAGCACTTACAGAGATAATACATTAGATAGAAAAGGTCTAAATGTATAATGGCAGGAATTTTTGTTTTGTGCTTTGCTCTTGTTCTTTTATGTGATTGTGATGCTCTTTGATATTTGTTCTTTATTTTATTTTATTGTTTTTATCATTTTTAGTACACCTATTCTTAACAGACTGCCTGGGTGTCTGCCAGTCTGTTGGTTTTTTTTTGCTTGTGACATAGATGGTTTTTACCAAACTGGGAAAAGGTAAGAATATACCTAAGGTCCCTTACAGAGTTTTAAGTGTTCATTTTGGAAGCCTGGGTATGTGCCCCTGGCAAAAGATTGTACCACAATCCCTGAAAAGGGTATGTATCGGAGCCTGTACATTGAGTACGCTAGTATAAGGTTCACAGTTTGAATCCTCCCAGAACTTGAGACTAAAGGTGATTCAGACCCAAAAGCAGACAGGAGGGTTACCTTGTCTGTTACCAGTTCACACTATTGCGCTATGAGGTTGGCACTGTGGGAGCAGAGGGCCTGACCTGCTGAGTGCGTTTGTGACAGATTTGGTTAGCAGTCGTGCAATAAAAAAACTGGTAACACAAGCTTAAACTGTTCAGTGTGTCAGCTTAATACTGTACAACTCGCTTGCAAAATAAGGCAGTGATTTATTTTTTAAAAAAAGGAAAGAAAGCTATATCATTTTGCTTACAGTCAAGTTCCTCCGCTTTTATTTTTTTTTTCCAAAGTGCAAGTTAAAGTAGCCATAGTTAGGGAAGAAGATGGCTTCCAACTACAGCGAGCACAATACAGACTACCTGAAGCAGTTGTGCAAGGAAAGAGGAGTCCTGCACGAAGGGAAAGCCACCAAGCAGAACCTCGTGGATGCCCTGATGGCAGCAGATGCCCAGAGCATCGAGTCACAGACTGTGACTGTAAAGGACCAAACCTTGGGTGTGGAGGAGCCAACGGCCAGTGCAGTGTCCAGATCCAGTGGGGAGGACAGCAGGGCCAGTGCAAGCCCAAGGCCGCAGCAGCAGGGAAGGACACCAGCATTCTGGAGCCAGAAGCAATCAGGCTGCAGACTGAGTTATGCAGAATGGAGTTGGAGTCCAGAGAGAAGAGAAGCGAGCTGCAGAGGAGAAGAGAGAGCAAGAACAGAGACAGGCTGAGCGAGAGAAGCGAGCTGCAGAGGAGAAGAGGGAGCGAGAACAGTGAGAAGCGGACTGTGAAGAGCGTGACCGCCAGAAGCGACATGAACTGGAGAAATTACGACTCCAATCACCAGCACCAGAGCAGGTAAGTGGCTTGGGTTTAACTAGAACTACAGGACTGGGTTACAAATTAAATTCCAAACTGATAGCTTAATTTAAAGAGGGGGAGGATATGGATGCCTTTTTAAATTCCTTTGAAAAAGTCTGTATTCAGGCAAAGATTCCTAGAGGGTCCTGGAGCTTCCAGCTATCCCCACTACTTACCGGGAAAGCTCCGGATGCATTGGGTCAAACAGACAATGAGGACAATAATGATTACAGCAAACTTAAAGCTGGGCTTTTAAAAAAAAATGGTTTAACTGCAGAAGCATACAGAGCTAAATTCTGTGAGCTCAGGAGAAGCGCTGACATGAGCTACGAAGAGCTAGCCACGAAACATCATCAGTGTTTAAAACGTTGGTGGGAAGGAATTGAAGCAAACTCTAGATAAAATTGAAAATGCTATACTGTTAGAACAGTTTTTTGGGGCATGTCCAGCAGAGCTGAAAACCTGGCTGGAGGACCGAGATCCCAAAACAGTGCAAGAGGCTGCTGAACTCTCGGACTGCTATGGTAAGAGCAGACCTGCTCTGAGAGCGGATGGTGTGGGCGTGGCAGCGCAGAAAGGGAAAAACGTGCCTTCAGGGCAGCTAAAACCCTCACTGCCTCCACCCAAACCAGTTAGCCCCAGGTTTCAAAGAAAAGATTTCTCTGAGAAAAGAAGGTTTACAGTTTGAATCCCCCCCCAAACTTGAGACTAAAGGTGATTCAGACCCAAAATCAGACAGGAGGATTACCCTGTGTTACCTGTTCACACTATTGTGCTCTGAGGTTGGCACTGTGGGATCAGAGGGCCTGACCTGCTGAGTGCGTTTGTGACACCCCCTACCCCTACCTCCCCTTCCTGTGGTTATAAAAGAAGTGGAGTCTCTCTCTCTCTCTCTCTCTGGTGGAGTTGCTCCTGTAGATGGTTTTGTAATCTTCCACCTTTTTCACGTATGCCTGTTTTGTCACCAAAAAGGGAATTGTTTTCACAAGGGAAATCCATAGCCTTTAACTGAGTGTCTGGTGTAAGAATGATTGCTCTGAGCTAAGCAAACCTTCTTAAAGACACTGACAGGGCAAACATTCTGGATGCAATATCATCTGCATCCACGGCCATGTGAAACTGGTACTTTGTGGCATCCAGTGCCATCCTGGCAATATCTGCCATATCATGTGCACATCACCTAGGATTTGATCAGTTAAAGCCAGCATAGAATTCCATAGGGCTTTCTGGTATTGTGCAGCATATGCCATGTAAGCTGCCTGTCGGAGGAGCAGGGAAGAGCCTAAATAACCCATCTTCCCCACAGTGTACATTTTTCTGGAATCTTTATCTGCGGGATAGGATGCCAGGGGTACTTTTGCCTTATCACAGGCAGCAGCCTGTATCACACTCATGATCTTGATGGGTATACAAATAATCAGCAGAAGCCCAATCCAGCTGGTACTTCTCCACTTTCTTGTCCACTCTGGGGACAGAGGAAGGTGTCTGCAAGATTTTAAAAGTGGCCTATTTAAGGGAATTATGCTTAGGAAGGACCACCTTTTTCGTGGGAACCAAACCCATCATAGTCAAAAACTCTGCCTCCTCCTCATCATCCATAGATTCCTGTGAGGGGAGGCCCAGGGTGTCAGCCATTTGCCTGACAAATGAAAAATGGGATAAAAAATCATCATGCCCATGAGGAGGGGTACCAAACTCCTGATCTGGGATACCTCTGGTTCAATGGGTTCCCCTAGATCCAGATCCTCCTCTTCAGTGTATACTTCCTGGCCCTGGTCCAAGGGAACCGGAGGTACGGGAACCAATGATGAGATTTGAACCGGTGCACCCAGTATGGAACCTGCAGTCTTGTAAAGCCTGAATGACTTGCAGGGCTTTGGCAAGTTCCTCCACATAGGGATTTCATCTTTGTCTGTTGGGAGCTCCTTTGCTTTTTCAGCAGGAGGCACATCATACTTTTCTTTATATTTCTTTTTGGCAGGCACAGACTCAGAAGCCTGCTCAGTAGTTCTTTTGCATTTAGTGTGTTCAGACCCCTTTTCAGAAATTCTGGGATCTGAAGACTCTTTAGAGGGTTTCTCCTTTGTTTTGGAGTGGGAAGAAGGAGGACCCTCTTCAGCCTGCTTTGGTGACACCAAGGTGGGAGCAGAAGTCATTTCCTCTAATCTTTTGGCTGTTTTCTTAATTGTTTTAGAACAAAAAGTACTGTACACTTCACAGTTAGAGAAAATATGGCTGGGACCCAAGCACTTTAAACACAAATCATGGCATGGCGATTAGCCGTAACAAATATTTGGAAGCACTTAATACAATTTTTAAAACCTGTGGTCCCGTCCTCTTTTTAGGTCTTATCTGATATACCAAAATGTCAGAAGACTAAGTAAAAGTTGCCCAAATGGGTAAAATACACCACTCGTGGTTGGTTCCTTAATAAAAACAGGAACTGTGATTTTACAAAGCTTTCTTTCACTTGGATACAAAACATGGTCGATTCCTTACTAGAAACGGGAACCGATGGCAAAGAAAAACAAATTCTTTTAAAATATGCTTAAAATGTGAAACTTTTAAACAAAGCCAGAGGTAAGAACCACAACAGAAGCAATTTTAAACTGAAAGCTCGGTTCCTGGGAACCGTGAGGGAACCGCTAAAACTGAGCAAAATATACTAAAACAACTAAACTTTTAAACCAAGCTACTAGAGGCAGAGTATGAAAAGAGTATAAAATACCACTTTTTGGACAAAAATAAACAATCTTGCAGCGCAGTTGCTGAACAGCTCTTAGGGGCAAGTCTTGCTGTCTGAATGGAAAAACTGAATCTGGCAGTTAGATGAAACACAGTCCACCTCGAGGCAGCAGTTTGAATGCATCATTCTAACTTCCATCATTTACATACATTTCACATTGCATCAGAGGTCCGGGGGCAGTCAGAGACTTTGAGCTGACTGCATATGTCTAATCCTACTAGGAGATTCCTGGGGTGCGAAGTAGCATAACCCCCAGGTTGTGGTTATAGGAAGGCATGCAAAGGCTACCACAGCCTCTGATGGAGGTGAAGGGTTTGGCTGACCACAAGAGATAGTCTGTCAAAGGATGACAGTTGCACTAGTTCAGATATAAACTTGGACTCATGTGGTAGACTGGTGGTTTTCCACCTGCGTAACAGGAGGCGTTTGGCAGCAAGGCTGGCAAGGATCACCAGGTCTCTTTGTGGCTTGCTGAGGTGTGGAACATTGGCTGTGTTGCCAATGAGAAGGAGATCTGGTACTAGAGGAATAGGGGCTTGCAATCTTGGAGAGTACGGTTTGTATGTTGGTCCAGAAGCTTGTAAGCTTTGGACAACCCCATAGGATGTAGTAGAGGCCTCCTCCATGTAGATGACCTCTCCAACTCTGGTCTGAGGGGGCCTAGGGGAAGTGTACAAGGTTGCAGGGATGCGGTACCAGCAGTGGAGGATTTTGTTCTGGTTGAGTCTGCTTCTAGAGTCCCTGATGGGATTCCGGGCATTCTTCCAGCATTTGAGCCAGTCTGCCTCAGTTAGCGTGTGTCTGAGGACAGAGCTCCAGTACATTCTGGCCTGAGTGGTCTGTTCAGGTATACAATCTCTTATGTGAGAATATATATTAACAGCATTGCAATTGAGGGTGGCTAGCCAGGTAGCTAGCAGGTGAAGGTGAAATGGCGGGGTGGAGTAGTTGACCTCAGACAGGGTATGGGAAAGGGAGCTATGAAGTTGGAGGAATCTCCAGAAGTTGGATTTGGGCAGGGCATATCGTTGTTGGAGGTTCTGGAAGGAGATTTGACCGATAATACATTTCCTAGGGTATGGATCCCTTTCTTTTTCTAGTCCTCTCAGTTGGGTGAGAGGGCGCCAATGTATATTTTAGGGTTGCCCCATAGTGGGGTAAGGGCAGGGTGAGATATGGTTAGTGCTAGTCCACTTGCTGATACTTTTCCAGGCTTGTGGCAAAGAGGATATTGATAAGGGTAAGGGGCTGTGGGGCTTGAATCCTTGGAATAGGCACGCTGAGGGGTAGGCAGTATGTAGAAGGCAGGATGTGATTTCAAGCCACATAGGGGGAGAAGTGCAGTCCGTGTCAAACCATTTTAATGTTCGTGAGAGTTTGAAGGCCCATTGGTAACCTTGGACTAAGGGCAGGTTTCAACCCCCCCGCCAGTGGGACCGTAGTTTGAATCTGCCACAACACGGTGTGTGGCCTTCCCAGAGGAACTGGCCAATCAGTTTATCGAGCTGGGTAAACCAGCACTGGGGAATGTGGGTAGGGAGATGGGATATAAGGTGAATGACTATGGGTGCCGTGATAATCTTAACCGCTTCAATTTTGCCAACGAGTGAGAGGTGTAGCTGTTTCCATTGCTCCAGTTCTGTCTTGAGTTTAGGAAGTACCCTAGTGAAATTCACATCACTGAGTTTGTGTAGGGTGGGGGTAATTATGATTTCCAGGTAGGACAGAGAAGTAGGGGACCTTTTGAGACTCTGGTGAAAGTATCGGGGATGGGAGGCATGACTTATTCAAGAGTAACACCTCTCTTTTGGTTTGATTTATTTTAAGTCCAGAGATGGATGTGAATTTGCAGTGTGTGTGGAGAAGGGGAGTGATTGAATTGTGCATGTCGCCCAAGGTCACTAAGATGTCATCTGCATATACTAGCATTCTATATTCATGCTGGCCTACACTGACTCCTGTGATTTCGGGGTGTTGCCTACTTGTGACAGTGAGGTGTTCAACCACCAGGGAGAGGGGGCATCCATGTTGTGTGCCACGCACAAGGGGGGAAGGAGGGGAGATAGTGGAGTTGGAGAGGACCTGTGCTGTGGGAGAGAAGTACATTACCCTAATGGCCAAGATGTAGGAACTGCCAAAGCCCAGGTGGACTAAGACTGTAGCGGTAGATCCACCTGATGCTTTTGAAGGATTTTTAAAAATTAATTGCGACTCTGGCCATAGGTGTTGGGAGGGTGTGAGCAACATGCATTAGGTTCATAAGAGTTTGTGGTCTAAGCCAAGGCAGCACTCGATGAATCCTACCTGTGAGGGGTGAATTAGTAATGGGAGGAGAGGTTCTAGATGGCTCGCCAAGACTTTAGCGTAGATTTTGCTGTCTGCAGAGATGAGGCGGTAGTTTGCTGGCTGAGCATGGTCTTTGTCGGGTTCAGCAGCACTGTGATATTGGCCGTGGACATTGAGGGAGAGAAGGTGCTGGAGCCTTTGCAGTACGCATAGAGGCACTGTAGAATAGGACATACTTGGGAGGAGATGAGCTTGTATAAATCGATGGGGAGTCCGTCCCCACCTAGAGTCTTCATGGGCTTCATAATCGAGACTGCAGCCTCTGTTTCTTGCAGGGTAAATTCTCTGTCTAGGGATTCGGCCTGTTCCGGGTTGAGATTTTGGAGCTTTAAGTCACGATGAAAAGCATTAATCTGTTCCGGGGGAGGGCGTCGATGGAAGCGCATGAAGTTGGTGGTAGCAGCTGGCCACAATGTTGCTGATCACCTGCTGTGAGGTGTGGAATTGTCCCTTTGGGTCATGCAGCCCTGGGAAGAAGTGCTCTATTGTTGTTATCGAAGACGACAGGCTAAAAGCTTACCACTGTTCTCCCCACTATCCCAGAATTTGTGCTTTAGCACCAAATAGTGAGTTAAGCTTGTCGCATCAGTAGCTGGTTAAGTTCATTCCTAATCACTAGGGTCTCTTTCCATATTGGGGAGTTTTTGGAGATGTGGGGGTTCGCCTTGAGCTGTGCTTCCTTGGACTTTAACTGCCCCTCCAAGTCAGTCAAGAGTTTCTCCTGCTGTTTATGTCTGTTTGAAGCGTAGCAAATGATACGGTCGCTAAGGTAAGCTCTGAAGGCCTCCCGCAGCATGTGGACTTAGGCGGCAGCATTATCACTGGTGAAGAAGAAATCAGCCACTTCTTGCTGTAGCCAAGTTCTGAAGAGTGGGTCTTGTAGGAGTAGGGGGGTCAAGCTGCCAGAGGGGAGGGCTGTCACAATGGGCAAAGTGTTAAATCAATTTGTATGGGGGCATGGTCCGAGATAACCACGGGCAGGATGTCCATCGTTAAACGACTCTGGGGGTAAGGGAAGTGGAGGTGAGCCAGAAGTCTAGCCGGCTAAGAGTGCCGTGGACGAGACAGGAATATGAGTAGTCCCTTGTTCTGGGGTTACGCATTCTCCATGCGCCTATCAGCACCTGGTCTTGCATCCACTGTAAGTCCACCCAGGCTGCGCGGTGCTGCAGATCTGGCCTGCCATGGCTTCTGTCCATCACCAGGTCAAGGGTGAGGTTGAAGTCACCTCTGATTAAGGTGGGAGTCTGCTAGTCAGCAAATGTGGGCAATTCCGTGGTAAGGAGACGGAAGAAAGTACAGTTACGCAAGAACTTACCATAACAGCAGATCACACCGTAAGGACCAATGCCAGCAAGCATCAGGATCCCACAGAAAACTTCTGGCTAGCAGTCTACAGAAGGGGACTGCCCCGTGATGTTGGCCCACCCCCAACATCAGCCAGTGGTATAAAAGGGGCGGTCCCACAGCCCTACCCTCGCTCTCCTGCCGGAGACCCCAGCAAAGGTAAAAATCGGAGAACCGAGGAGGTTCCTCAAACTGAGGAATAGAAGGTATCCGAGCATGAAGAAGCAGATACCGGGGGGAGGAGGGATGGAAAGCAGCACCTGCTGCAAGAGCTCCTTTCAAAGATCTTCTGGTATGGTAAGTTCTTACTAACTGCACTATCTTACTTCGAGTGGGAGCTCTTGCAGCAGGTTACACCATAAGGACCGAGTCCCAAGCAGTACAAGGACAAATCCTGACGGACAGGTGGAGGAAACACGTAACTGAAATCCTTACGAAAGCAGGCCCTGGAGGACAGCAAGGCTGTCATATAATTCCCTGGACCTTCCCTCACTTCTAAGGGATCTGACTGGCACAGAATGGTCTTTTATCCCCAGGGTACTGCTACTGAGACTGCACTGGAGTATTTCAAGTCCAAGTTCCTCACAGTCTGGGACAGCTATGTACCACTACAACGGTCTCGTGTGAGGGGTTCCCACCTGCCGTTGATCACACCTGACATTCTGACCCACATCAGAGCCAGAGACCAGGCATGGAAGTTGCACAAAGACTCCAGCTCCCCAACAGAACATGCTAAATATCACTCCCTACGCAAAGCCTGCACTAGGCTAATCCACCAGGGTAAAACAAACTACTTCAAAGCCACCTTCCATTCAAATTTAAACCACCCAGCTAAATTCTGGAAGGCAGTCAAATCACTCTCCTCCCCACCCTCCCAGCCTCCTACCCCTATTTTAAACGTAGGCAGTACCTGCGTAATGAATCCTCTTGCGGTGTCCACAGAGTTTAACTCTTTTTTTTCACAAATTTGTACCTCATCAATTTTGTCTGCACTCCCTCCTTACCAGCAAAAACCCACCCCCTTTTCCCCTGCACAGGCCTACATAGCTCCTGATTTCTCCTTCCGTCAGGTCACCCCTTCGGAAGTTTACAACGTCTTGATGGCCCTAAATCCATCCAAAGGAAAATGCCCCTCCGGCCTGGACTCCAAAATGCTCTACCTGGCTGCTCTTGCCACTGCCATCCTCCTGGCCGCTCTTTACAACCTCTCTTCCTCCCTAGCTTCTCCCATCAGAATGGAAGAATGCAATAGTTATCCCACTTCTGAAAGTAGCTCCTCCACAGTGCTTCGCCCAATTTCCCTCCTCTCCCATATTGGCTAAACTCCAGGAGCGCCTTTTCCTTTCTGTGTTCTTCATTTCTCAACTCCTCCTCCTTCTCACCCTACCAGTCTGGCTTCAGGAAGTCCCACTCCACCATCACTTCCCTTCTTCGGTTCACAGACTCCATTCTGGCTGGTATGGATAAAGGCCACATCACCTCAGCTATTTTTGTCGACATGGCTAAGGCATTCGACACTGTCTCCCATGCATGGTTTGCACCACAAAACATATGAGGAGAGACTAAGAGACCTCAATATGTACTCAAAGGAGGAGAGGAGAGAAGAGAAGAAAAACTTACTCACCTTAGTAATTATGTTTCTTCTAATGGAGTCTTGCTGTATTCTGACAATATGCAGTTAGGCCCAGCTCTTGAACTGCTCTGGAGATGAAAGAGTTAACTCTATGCTGAGAGCATAGAACGTTGAGCTCGTGCTCGGTTCAGATCTCTGTCTGCTGCACTTTCAAGTGTAACCGTCAGAGTCTTACGAGCCAAAACTAACTAACTACACCTAAAGTGTGGAAATTGTAAACAAACACTAGCCCTAAGAGCAACCCAAAATTTTGGAATCCCAAAAAAGACTCAAGGCGAGAATCCCAAAACAAAAAACTCAGGTAGTGAACTAAACATAACTCTAAATAACCAAAAATAAAGAACACTATGACCAGCTCCTCCAAAAGGAGGAGGAGCCACTACACCGCTAGGGTGCAGCACTGTACCTGTAGCCCACTTCCCAAAAACCAGGTTCTGAGAGGGAAGGCGGGGGGGAAGGTCAGAATACAGCAAGACTCCATTAGAAGAAACATAATTACTAAGGTGAGTAATTTTTCCTTCAAACAACATGATGTCTTGCTGTATTCTGACAATATGCAGACTACCAAGCAGAACCTCCCAGGAAGAGGGTACAGAACCTACTTAGGAAATAGACTCTGCAGCACTGCTATACCAAACCTAGCATCACTCCTAGCCTGGATGTCCAGAGATTAATGCTTGGTGTAAGTATGAACTGTTTTGCAGGTGGCTGCTTTACAGATCTCTAAGAGTGGAATCTCTCTGGCTGTAGCCAGAGAAGCAGCTGTACCTATGGTCGAATGAGCCCTCAGGCCTGAGGGGGGTAACTTGCCCAGCTTTTCACAGCAGAACTGAATACAAGAGATAATCCACCTGGCAACAGTCCTCTTAGTAGCAGGTTTGCCCTTCCCTACTTCACCATAAGTGAGAAACAACTGGGAACAGTCAAACCTAAGTGCCTTAGTGCGCTCCATGTAGTAGCTAAACGACCTTTTAACATCCAAACTGCGTAATCTTCTCTCTCCTGAAGAAGAATTATCAGTGAAAAACACAGGAAGGGACATGGATTGGCTCAGATGAAAATCTGACACCACTTTGGGCAAGAACCTCCCGTTGGTTCTAAGGACCACCTTATCTCTATGAAAAGAAATAAAATCAGGCTCCACTGACAGAGCTTGCAATTCACTGATACACCTGGCAGAGGTAATAGCTACCAGGAACACAGTTTTCCAAGTCAAGTACTTAAGTTCTGCTGAGGCCAAAGGCTCAAAGGGTGGCTGCATGAGCTGAGCAATGCACACATTAAGATCCCAAACAGGGGTAGGATCCCAAAAAGGGGGATTAGTATGGAGCAGTCCCTTAAAAGATTTATAGAACACAGGGTGGGAAGCTAGAGAAGAAGGCTTCCCCACTGATAAAAATGCAACAACAGCTGATAGATGCATCTTGAGGGTAGCTGGTCTGAGGCCTAGACTATTAAGATAAACCATATAGTCCAGAACTGCAGACAAATCAGCAGAATCTGGTGATATCTGTTTACTAGAACACCAAATACCAAACCTTTTTCCATTTTGAGTTGTAGGTTTTTCTAGTGGCAGGTTTAGGAGAAGCCTTGAGAATGTCCAGAACCCTCTGAGACAGATTCATACTTGCATATTCTAGCTCTTCAAGAGCCAAGCTTTGAGATTGAGAGACTGAAGATTGGGGTACCAAATTCCTCCCTGAGAGGAAGTTAGCAGATTATGTTTTTTAGGGAGAACCAATGGAAGATGGACCGCCAGAGACAGCAAGAGAGGATACCAAGGCTGCCTGGCCCAGTCTGGTGCAATCAGGATCACCTTGCAAGGTTGTGACCTTATCTTGACCAGAACTCTGAACAACAGAGGAAAGTGGGGAAAGGCATACAGAAATTTCCCCGACCAATCCAACAGTAGAGCATCCAGGGGGACTGAGCCCAATACTGGGGGTCTGCAACAAAAGACAGGAAGTTGGTGATTGCCTGGGGCTGCAAAGAGGTCTATCTGAGGAGTGCCCCATCTCACAAATATCACTTTTAGCACTAAAGGATCCAGGGACCATTCGTGATGGCCTTGAGAAATCCTGCTCAAAGCATCTAACACACTGTCCTTCCCTGGAAGGTGGACTGTTACCAGGGATGTCTGTAGAGAATAGGCCAGAGACCAGACTTTCATGGCTTCTGTGCACAAGGCCATCGACTGAGTGCCTCTCTGCTTGTTGATGTACCACATGGTCGTGGTGGTGTCTGTTCTCACCTGAACCACCTTGTTTTGTACTGCCTGTGCAAAGCTTGTAAGGCCAAGTATACAGCCCTAAGTTCCAGAAGGTTGATATGAAAGAGAGTCCTGAGGGGACCACACTCCTTGTGCCGTGAGGGCTCCCAAGTGAGCCCCCCACCCCAAAAGAGAAGCACCTGTGGTCAGAACCACAGAATGAGTCTGAGGAACAAATGGTACCCCTTGCCTGAGGTTGTCCTGCTCCAACCACCACTGGAGAACATGGACCAAGGTCTTAGTCACTGGAATCAATTTGGTGAGGGCCTTTTTTCTGGGATCAAAAAGCCCTAAGGTGAAACTGGATATCCCTCATCTGAACCTGGCCCCTGGAACCACTGCAGTAGCAGCTGCCATGTGGCCCAGTAGTTGAAGGAAATGTCTTGCTGGACGAGAAACCAGGAGATGAAATGAGGAAGCCAGGTCTGTAATGGCCTTTACCCTTGACAAGGGAAGAAAGGCTTTTGCCTGGAAAGTGTCCAACTCCGCCCCTGTGAAGGTGAGGAGTTGCACTGGTTCAAGAACTGACTTTGGAAGGTTGAGAAGGAATCCAGAGGAAGTGAGCACTTCCTTGATCATTTATAAATTTGACTTGACTTGGTCTGGAGACTGCCCCACTATGAGCCAGTCGTCGAGATATGGGAAAATAGAGATGTTCTGTCTCCTTAAAAAAGCTACTACCTCTGCTAGGCACTTTGTAAAGATCCTTGGTGCTGATGTTAGCCCGAAGGGCATTGCCCTGAATTGATAATGACCCGAGGGCAGTTCGAATCTGAGATACTTTCTGTGCGAGCACCTGAAGGGAATGTGAAAGTAGGCATCCTTGCAGTCTAGGAAAGGATGTGAAGAGGTCCAACTCGGGATGACCCCATCTTTCAAACAGATCTTCTGCTACTGACTGCAGAAGCTCCAACTCGTGAGCCTTGGACCAGGACCGGCTTAGGCTCTCAGCCAAGGTGTTTTGAACAGCTGGAACATGCACGGCAGAGAGCTCCAGTTGGTGCTTGATGGCCCAGTACCATACCTCTCATGGCTTCCCTGCGGAGGAAATATGAATGAGTTCTCCCCTGCTTATTTATGTAGAAGACCACCGACATGTTGTCCGTCTGGATGAGAACGTGGCCCAGGGTTAGATCTCTCTGAAAAGCCTGCAGGGCATAGAGGATCGCCCTCATCTCCAACACACTGATGTGGAGGGTTTTCTCCAGAGCAGACCTCGTTCCCAGAGTCTGGTGGCCTGAAGGTGGACTCCCCAACCCTGGCCCAAAGCATCCGAAGTCAGAGACTGTAGAGGAGGTGTCCGTCAGAAGGGCATTCCACCAGAAAGGTTAGGGGGATTTAGCCACCACTGGAGAATCTGCCGAACTGGCTCTGAGACTCTCACGGGCTGGTCAAAGTCATCCATGCATTGATCCCACTGGACTCGCAAGGTCCACTGGGTCACCCCCATGTGCACTGGTGCCAACGGAACAGTTATGATGGCAGCCGCCATGTGTCCCAAAAGTGTGAGGATGACCCTGGCTGGAACCAGGAGAGACGATGATACCGCCCAAGCGTGACCTTGGAGACATTTTGTTCTGTCTCAGGGCAGAAAGGCTTTGTCTTGGACGGTGTCTGGGACTGCCCCGATGAAAAGGAGTCATTGGTTTGGACAAGGGGAGGACTTCGGGAGGTTTAAGGTGATCCCTAGGTTGCGGAACAGAGTAACTGTGTCTTCCATGGTGCTTAACAGCTGTTTCCTGGTGGGGGCTGTGAGAAGCCAATCGGCCGGGTAGGGGAAGATGCAGTGACCTTTCCTCCTTAAGGCCGCTGCCACCACCACCATGAGGCACTTTATAAAGAGGTGAGGACAGGCTGAATGGCAGAGCTCAGAACTGGTAATGGCTTTCTTGAAACAAGAACCGCAGAAACCTTTGGTGGGGCCAAGACATCAGGATGTGGAGGTATGCATCCTGCATGTCCAGAGAGCAAAGCCAATCCCCTTAATGGAGAAGCAAAATCAGGCCTGGAAAGGAAAACATCCTGAACAATTTGTATTCCACATATTTGTTCAGACTGCTGAGATCCAGGATTAGAAGCAGATCCTGTTTTCTTGGGAACCAAGAAAAAGTCTGAATAGAAGCCCTTCCCTCTTTGGGCCGCTGGGACTGGTTCTATGGCCCACTTGTGTAGAAGCACCTGGCTTTCCTCCAGGATGAGGGCGGCATGCAATGGGGAATAGCAGGAGGGCAAGGGAGGGTTGTCCGGTGGTAACTCAAGGAATTCTAGAGTATCTCCCTTCTCGATCAATTGCAGAACCCAGCAATCTGATGTTATCCTGTTCTATCCCTCTAGAAAGATGGAGAAACGTCCCCCCACTGACATCCCAAGAGATTCGGGGCGGCAAGGAGTCAGGCAGAGGTGCTTGGGATAGGAAGAGCAGCCTGGGAGGACTTGGTGGCTCTGGGAGCTGCTCCTCCTGGGGTCTAAGAGGTGGCCTTTCGTTTGAAGGCACCTTGCTGCTGCTGCTGTCCTTGGGGCTGTTGTCCAGGGGAGCGGCGAAAGGACTGACATCTGAATTGCTTTTGATTAGATTGGTACATGGTACGCACCGACTGGATAGCCTTGCCTGAGTCCTGATGGCAAGTAATGATTTTCTCAGATTCTTTGCTAAAAAGGACTGGGCCTTTCAAGGGGACATCCATAATGCCTGCCCGGACTTCCGGAGAGAAATCTGAGATCTGGAGACAGGAATGTCTTCTTATGCAGACATCTGTCGCCGCAGCTCTAGTAGCAGTGTCGGCAGAATCATAAGAAGAATGCAGGACATGGGTGCCAACATCCAACCCAGACTTTAAAAGGTTGAGCAGCTCTGCCTTCTGAGCAACATCAGGCAGAGCCTGAGCAAGCTCCATGCCCTGCACCCAGAGGGTGTTCTGATATTTGACCATATGAGTTAGAAAATTCAGGGAGTGAATAGTAGAAGTGGCAGAGGCATACACCTTTTTGCCAAGCTAGTCCAGCTGCTTTGATTCCCAGTCAGGAGGTTGGCTGCTCAGTTGCCTGGGCTGTTTAGACAGGGGTTGTTCCCCCAAAAAGGGTTCGGCCCTGGGAGCCCTGTAGAGGCGGTCGGACTTCTTGGGCACCGCTGAGGAATTGGAAGGGTATTTCCAGGCAATCCTGGTGACATCCTGAAAGGTATCAACCAAAGGAGGCACTACCATGGACTTAGGATCCTACTGACGGAGGCACTTAGCCAGACGTCTTTCTGGATCCAGATCTTCTGTGTCCCACTCCATATTGGATTGTATATGGCATATGACGTCCATAAAAGATGGATTGTCAGGCGGGCACTTGGGGAAGACCTTAGTATCACAGGCAAAGGAGCACCCCTGAAAGGGAAGCTCTAGAAGAAGAGGAAGAGTTACGGATAGGATCGGAGGAACATCGGGACTGGCATCCTCTAGAGTGGCGTCTGTGCCTATCCGAAGACCTGGATGAGGAATGGTGCCTCCTACCTTTACGGTCAGAATGACCTCTATCCGAGCCATCCAGCTGTGAAGGCGTTTCCCTCGGCTGGGGAGTAGGCTTCCTCGGTTTAGCAGGAGGCCGACTGGGGTGACTTCTGAAGTCGCAGACTCCTTAGTGGGGGGCAAGAATGGCTCCTGTGGGAGAAGATCGCCCTTAATAGTGTCCCACCCGGATGAGAAAAGCTCTGTGACATCCGACAGTGGGGTCCTAGGCTCAGGTGGAGCACCTGGCACCGGAGGGGCAGGCGGACCGGGCATTGAGCCCTGAGGCGGCGATAACCCTTGTGGAGTACAGCTGGCACTGGCTGTCTTGGAATACAGCTGTCTGGTGCCAATGGCTGGTCGGCTGATGGGCCCTCAGACATACGCTTAGGAGACACGTTGTCATTCGCCAGCGACGTATGAGGATCTGGTGATGCTGGTTGGGAGGTCGTTGGAACAGATGTCCAGGAGGCCAGCATCGAGGGGACAGGCAAATGCTGGTGCCAGTCCAGAGTAGCGGCCAGCATCAGCTTAGGCGATGCCCACCAAGGGGAGCCAAGTTCCGAGGAGGGCAGAAGCGTCACTCTCCAGAGGAGGTGAGCACATGCCCTAGGCATTGCTCAGAGGAGTCAGCTCTTGAGTCTGAGGTTGACATGGTGGACCCCGTGGCAGGTCAGGCGACAGGTAAAGACCTCGCCTCCCAAGGAAGAACCAGCCAAGCTACCTGGCTGAGAACCCAAAGTCTGTGAAGAAGGCCTGAGCTTCAGGTGCTGAAGGGCCGAGGACAAAGCCACAGACCCAGAAGAGCCTCCACCCAAAATCAGGATAAGGGCGGGAGGCCTAACCACTGGCAGCCCAGAAGGCGTGAGGGCTGCCTTGGGGGCAGAGTCCGACCTCCCACAGGAGGAGGACCCGGAACCAGTACCCGACTTGTGCATGGACCAGGAACAGGAGTTCAAGTGGGACTTGTCCTTGTGCTTCTCCATATGGTGGTGTTTCCCAAAAGACGTCTCCTTATGGTGAACCGAAGAAGTCAAGACCCCTGAAATAGGAAAAGATGAAGAACTTTTACACTGGCTCTCCTTTTGCATGACAGCAAGCTGTTTTTTCTAGAAAGGAGTAAAGGGGATTCTGGCAGTGAATCCTAGTTCTGCTTAAGAACTTCAAACACTGCTGGCAGGCCTCAGTGTTGTGGTCTGGGCCCAGACAGTAGAGGAAGGCCAAATGGCAGTCCTTAGACGGAATTTGCTTGCTGCAGGCACACTTGGACTGGTGCCTCTCGACAGAGGACGGAAAAGAAGAAGACATACAGAGGAAAAAATACTAGGAAGTTAAGTAAATTTGTAAATAATAAAGTGCTGAAAAACACGTGAGCAATGGCGGTCGAGTAGAGCAGAAGGCGTCCGTGAAGCCGATGTGCACGGGTCGACGGCAGGAAAAGAACTAGGGTACGGCTGGGGGAATGCTCCTTTTATGTAACTGGCCATCATCGGAGGTGAGCCGATGTCAGGGGTCGGTCCCCTGCTCTAGACTGCTAGCCAGAGGTTTTCTGTGAGATCCTAGCGCCAGCCGGCTTCAGACCTTATGGTGTAACCTGCTGCAAGAGCTCCCACTAAAGTAAGATTTCGGGGTTATCCTGATTGGGAGCATACAGATTTAGGATGGCTATAGTACCATGGGGGGGGGGGGGTATCAAATAAGTCCATGGCCCAACATCCGTCCTTATCTGTTAGGGACTTCTTTGGTGTCCAGTGCGAGTTTTTGTGGATTAGGATGAAAACCTCTCTCTTCTTAGAGTGGGCAGAACTAAGTACTTCCAATCCTATCCAGCCTATTTTGAGTTTCTGGGCCTCCACAGAGGTCAACTGTTTCCTGCAGTAGCATCATCTTGGGGTGTAGATGGGTCATGACCTGCTTGCGTTTAATGGGGGGCATACTGTTTAATGAATGGCTGCAAAACTGGTGCAGAGCACAGGGCTTTGGCTTCACTGGGGACTGGGGGTCCACCTGGAGAGATGAAGGTCTATACTGGCACGATGGTCTGCATCCGTCCACGAAGGGAACCAAGCTCCTAGGTGACAGGTTTAAATGCTTCCTTGGCAAGCTTTTAAACTAGCCAAAGGGGGGAGGTCCTGATAGGAGGCAGGAAATTTCAAGCCTCCCCCCCCACAAAACATGGCACGTAGTAAGGTAAATACTGAGGTACAGAGCTCAACAGAGGGCAGGACAGGGGTAAATGGAAAAAATACATAGGCAATAAGAGTAGGGATGAGGGAAAAAAGGATATTGCCAACATTAAATGGAGGGCAATGAGTACCAATGCCCGTAGTCTGGGAAACAAGCTTCTGGAACTAATAGCCCTGATGGAAGATGAACAATTCAATATTGTGGCAGTCATGGAAACATGGTATACGGAGAACCACGAATGGGATGTCAACATACCAGGGCACACAATCTACAGAAGGGACAGGGAGGGTAAAAGAGGAGGTGGAGTAGCTCTATACATAAGGGAAGGGATCAAAGCTACAGAACTAAAAAGCAAAAGGGGAGGACAAGAGGCACTCTAGGTCACCTTGGAGACGGGGAATGGCATCACAATCCACACAGGGGTTGTATGCAGACCCCCATCTCAAGGGGAGGAAATGGACAAGAAAATGATAGAGGACATTCTCAAAATGACTGAAAAAGGGGAGATGCTGTTGATGGGGGACCTGAATATGCCAGATGTTAACTGGATGACATGTACTGCAGCCACATCCAAGAGCAGGGTCAGGCAGGCCTTTAGAGAGCTAGTGTTGGAACCCACTCGGGAGGGAGCAATACTAGACCTGTACTCTCAAATGGGGAGAGGATCACAAAATTTAGAAGTCAGTAGATATCTGGGAACAAGCAAACACTGCACAGTGTGCTTCACAATAAGCACAACCATGGAGACAAGCCATACAAAAACAAGGATACTGGACTTTAGAAGGGCTGACTTTGGCAAAATGGGTGAATACCTGAGGAATGCACTAGCAAATGGCCAGAAAGGGGATGGAAGAACAATGGAGAAAATTAAAAACTGCCATCATAAAGGCAACAAGCCTTTGTGTGAAACAAATAAAAAAAACAAAGCGGAGTTAAAAACCACTATGGTTCTCAAAAGAGGTGTCAGGGAAGGATTAAGGAGAAAAAGGCTGCATTCAAGAAGTATAAAGAATCGCAGAAGGAGCAAGACAGGGAACTGCATCAATTAAAGCAGAAAGAAGTGGGGAAGGCAGTCAGAATAGCAAAGGCCCAAACCGAGGAAAAAACAGCCAACTCAGTTAAGAAGGGAGATAAAACCTTTTATAGGTACATTAGGGAGCATAGAAAGGTTAAGGGAGGGATAGCGAAGATTAATAAAGAAGATGGGAGGTGGGCAGAGGGAGACAGTAAAAGGCAGAGATACTGAATGAATACTTTGCTCAGCATTCACAAAAGAGGATGAGGAAGAGTTACCTAAATCAGGCAATAGAAGCATTCTGGGTGGGGGTTGATACCAGTCCATTTACAGAAGAAAAGTCCTGAAAGAACTCCCAAAACTCAAGGTGGACAAAGCAATGGGCCTGACGGGATTCACCCCAGAATCCTAAAAGAACTAAGGGAGGACCTAGGACACCACTGACCACACTTAAATCATGGGAGGATGGGGTGGTACCTGAGGACTGAGGAGGGCAGATGTGATTCCCTTCACAAAGTGGGAGCAAGGCAGAAGCAGAAAACTACAGACCTGTAAGTTTGACCTCAGTGGTAGGAAAATGATGGAATCACATCTGAAAGAAAGAATTGTTGAGTACCTGGAGACCAGCGGGCACAGGACCCAAAGCAGCATGGATTTACAGCAGGAAGGTCATGCCAGACGAATCTAATCGATTTCTTTGACTGGGTGACCAAAGTAATAGACCAGGAAGGGGCTGTGGATATGGCCTACCTAGACTTTAGCAAGGCATTTGACAAAGTCCCGCACAAAAGATTAATAACCAAGTTAGCCAGCCTGGGAGTGGGTCCCAGTGTGGTAGCCTGGGCAGCAAACTGGCTCCACAACAGGACACAGAAGGTAATAGTGAATGGAACACATTCCAAAGAAAGGGGGGTTACTAGTGGAGTATCTCAGGGCTCAATACTGGGTCCAGTCCTCTTTAACATGTTCATAGGTGACATTGCAGAGGGTCTGAAGGGAAAGGTATGCCTCTTTACAGATGACACAAAGATCTGTAACAGAGTTGATACACAAGGTGGGGTAGAAAGGATGAGAAGGGACTTGGCAAGGTTGGAGGAATGGTCAGACATATGGCAACTTAGATTCAAGGCAAAGAAGTGCAACGCAATGCACCTGGGAAACAAAAACCCAGGAGAAGAGTACACAATAGCAGGGGAGGTATAAACAACAACAGAAATGGAAAGGAACCTAGGAGTAGTCATACCAGATGACCTAACGGTGGGTAAGCAATGTGAGAAGTCGGTAAGGAGAGCCAGGGGGATACTGGGATGCATAGGAAGGGGCATCACAAGTAGAAAAAGGGAAGTGGTTATCCCTCTGTACAGACAGTTGGTGAGACCCCATCGGGAGTACTGTGTACAGTTTTGGAGACCTCATCTAAGCAAGGACATAGAAAGGATGGAAGCAGTCCAGAGGAGGGCAACTAAAATGGTGCAGGGTCTGCATCAGAAACCATAAGAGGAGAGACAGAGAGGTTAATATGTATACCCTTGATGAAAGGAGGGACGGGGGGACATGATAGAAACTTTCAAGTACCTCAAGGGAATCAACAAAGTCCAGCAGGGTAGCATCTTTCAGAAAAAGAGATGTGCAAGAACAAGGGGGCACAATTTAAAGATAGAGGAGGGACGGCTCATGGGTAATGTGAGGAATTTTTTTTTCACGGAGAGAGTGGTGGATGCATGGAACCGCCTTCCTGGGGAGGTTGTTGGGTCTAAACCTATGGGGGAATTCAAACGTGCATGGGACAGACATAAGACAATTATAGTGGGGGGTTGCAGGAAGTAGGCTGTTGGTTACCTAGAATGTGCAGCTTATCCAGTAGGTAGGGTAATGGGCAGACTGGGTGAGCCAAGTGGTCCTTATCTGCCGTCAAAGTCTATGTTTCTATGTTAGAAACATGGAGGCCACGCTGGGCCAACCATCAGGAGTACTGCTTTGTTTGATTTATGGAGTCTGTTTTATTTGTTTAACTATTTTATTCTGCATTTTGTAAGCTATATAATTGTAGCTGTGGATCGCAGTCATTTATATTTCATTGACCATGTTATATTCTGGATGCCACATACGATCATTGGCAAACTGTTTTTGCTTTACTTGGACTGTGCACTTGCAGGAGTTTTCTTCCAGTGTGGTTATGGTGTGCAAAACAGGGGATCGAATGTCAGTGGAACTGACTTTAGCGGCATGCTCGGAATCCACTGTAGGATATATGGAGATAGTGGGCTTGGAACTTGAAACCTCTGAACTTTCAAAAGCTGAGATGGATTTGTGCTGCCCACGGGGAGAGTTGATCCGGCGTGCCTGAGGTGGACACTGGGTCTGGCTTTTTCTTCCCTTGGGGGAGCTGGTAGTGCAGACTGAAGGGTGGGCATTTTTAGATGATCTGGGGCTGTTGTGGTCTGTCTGACTGGTGTTGGGCGTGCTTCCAATGGCCTAAGTAGGGGGAATTTGCCTGATTCTGAGTAGGTCTGCTCAGAGGCCTGGTGAAATCAGGCTAATCTGGATTTATCCCTGGAAGATCCAATTTTCTCGGGAATTTGGCTCGCTGAGAAATACAGGTTACTCACCTGTACCAGGTGTTCTAGGAGTGGTATATGTTGTTCATCCACACTTTGTGGCAGGTTCCTTGCAGCTTTAAATCTTGCCGGAAGGTCTTCAAGCTGGCTCCTCCCACCCACCTGGGTGGTTAAACCCCTCGGCTCCACCTCATAACGCCAGATCTAGCCCGCTGGAAGCCAGGTTGCACGTCGAAGTCGGGGAGGTCGGGTGGGTCGTGTGGATGAACAACATATACCACTCCTAGAACTCCTATTACAGGTGAGTAACCTGTATTTCTAGGGACGTGGATATGTTGTTCAATTCACACTTTGTGGCAGACTCCTAGCAGTTCTCCGGGAGGAGGGAGGTAAGGCACACACCCTCTATTTAGGAAATAAGAACTAGAGAACCGAGGTCCCAAAACCAGCATCCCATCGTGACTCTAGGTCAATGTGGTAATGGGAAATAAAGCTGTGTGCTGACTTCCAGGTAGCAGCCCTACAGACTTCCTGGATAGGGACGTCCCCAGAAGCAACCACTGAGGCCGCGGTATGGCGGGTAGAATGAGCTCTTATCCTTTTGGGAGGCACCATGCCCGCCAACCTATAGCAGAGATCTATGCAGGAGGTGACCCATCTGCTTATCGTCTGCTTGGCTGCAGATCTGCCAGTTGCGGCTTCAGAGTAGGTGACAAACAGCTGGCGAACCTCTCCCCGAACTTCAGCCATCCGCTCCTTATAATAAGCAGGCACCCTTCTAGGGTCCAAGGAATGGAACCTATATTCGGCCTCCGAGATGTGACTGGGGTAGACCACCAGCACAGTCAACACCTGGTTAAGGTGAAACTCCGACACCACCTTCAGAAGGAACTTTGGGTGGGGGCAAAGGACAACCTTGTCCCTGTGGAAGACCAGGTAGGGAGGCTCGACAGAAAGCGCCTGAAGCTCTCCCATCCTTCTGGCTGACATAATAACCACCAAGAAGGAGGTCTTCCACAACAGGTGAGAGATGTCACACCTGTGCATCGGTTCGAATGGCTTACCCATGAGCTTGACCAATACCAGCAGTAGATCCCACAGAGGTGGAGGTTCTCACACCAGAGGGGATATGTGGTCTAGGCCTTTGAAAAAGCGCCCGACCACCTTCTGCTGCACCACCGACTGCTTGCTGGCCCGCGCCCAGTAAGCAGAGATGGCTGCCAGGTGCACCTTAAGGGTCGTCGACCGAAGCCCTAGCTGAGAATGGGACCACAGGTCGTCCAAAATACTAGCCAAAGGACAGGAAGAAGGAACCAACCCCTTATCCTGACACCAAATGGAGAATCTCTTCCATTTGAAGGCGTAGCATTTTCTGGTCGACTCCTAACTGGACGCCTCAACAACGCTGAGGACCTCGTCGGAAAGACCCAAGGCCTAGAACTCTAGCTGCGCAGGAACTAGGTCGTCAGGTGCAGGGACTGAAGGTCCGAGTGGAGAACCTTCCCCTTGTCGACTGACATCAGGTCCGGGAGGGCTGGAAGCCGCCTCGGCAGCCTGGAGCTGAGGAGATCTGGGTACCAGAACTGGCGAGGCCAATCTGGGGCTACCAGAATCACCTGTGCCTTGTCCCGCTTTGCCTTGAGAAGCACCTTGTGGATCGAGGGAAAGCATAGAAGAGGCCCGAGGTACACGGCCTCGAGAAGGCATCACCATGCAGCGAGCCCTACTGAGGGTGGCGGGCGTGAAACAGCCTCAGCTTTGCATTCTCCCTGGAGGCGAACAGGTCTACCTCGGGGTGCCCCAATGGGAGAACAGGTCTTTCACTACCTCCGGCAGGACAGACCACTCGTGAGATACAGCGCCTATCCAGCTGAGGGCATCGGCCAGACTGTTGGAGGCTCCTGCCACATGGATGGCTAGGAGATCTGCCTCCAGGCTGATCATGAGAGAACAGATGCAGAGAGCTTCCTTGCACAGAGGCAAGGAGTGCGTCCCGCCCTGACTGTTGAGGTAGTACATGGTCGTGGTGTTGTCCGTCTGGACCTGAACCACCTGACCCCGTACAAACAGAGCGAAGGCAGTGAGGGCTAGTCGAACCGTTCGAAGCTCCAGCAGGTTGATGTGGCATCGAGACTCCTGAGGGGACCCAAGGCCATGGGCCTGGAGATCCCCCAGATGGGCACCCCAACCCATCAGAGAAGCGTCGGTCGTTAGCGTGACTGTCGGCTCGGGGGGGGGGGAAACAGGACACCCTCCTGCAGATGAGCTGGGATGAGCCACCACTGCAGGCCGTCCCACATCTCCTGGGTCACTGTCACCGACTGGTCCAGAGGACCGGAGCGATGTGACCACTGGCTGGCCAGCCCCCACTGCAGGGGGTGCATATGCCAGCGGGCCCCACGGACCACGCTGGTGCAGGTCACCATGAGGCCCAGAAGGCGCAGGAAGTGCCAGGCAGGGCGCAATTGCCCAACCAGAAATGAAAGGAGGAAAGGACCTCGGCCCTGTCCACCGGGAGCCAGGCTCTGGCTTGAAGAGAGTCGAGCTCTGCCCCGATGAACTGAATCACCTGCGATGGCACGAGTTCCAATTTGGTCTTGTTGATGATAAGGCCAATCCGAGAGCAGACCTGGAGGGCCCGATCCCTGGACCGCTCCACCTCCAACCTGGAGGGGGCTGCAATCAGCCAGTCATCCAGGTAAGGGTACACCCGGACCCCTCGGCGCCGCAGAAATGCTGTCACCACTGCCATGCATTTAGTGAAGACCCTGGGAGCTGGAGAAAAGCCAAAGGGCATGGCCCAGAACTCGTAAAGAGATCCCTCTGCTCTGAAGCAGAGGAATCGCTGATGAGACGGACGGATTGGGACGTGAAAGAAGGCGTCCTGGAGGTCCAGAGAACAGAACCACATGCCTAGTTCCAAGGATGGAATGATCTGAGCCAGAGTGACCATCCTGAAGGTATGCAGCCTTAGGAACTTGTTCAAGTCATGTAGGTCGAGAATGGGGCGCCAGCCCCCCCCCATCCACTTTAGGACCAGGAAGTACCTGGACATAAACCCCGGGTCTGGAGGAGGATCCACCACCTCGCTGATCACCTCCTTCTGGAAGAGCAGGGCAATGTCGGCTCGACGAGCCGACAGAGAAGTCTGTGGAGCCCGTTGCCCCCTCGTGGGGCAAATGGCATGATAGGAGGGACCGCTTAACCCAAAGGCAGACCCCTGCCGACCAGTTCTAGCACCCAGTGGTCCGTGGTGATAGCGGACCAGGTGGAAAGGGTGGCGGAGCCTGCCTTCACGGGGAACCTGGGGAGAAGTGATGAGGCTGGGGGCGACACCCCTCAAACCGTCGCTGAGCAGGTTTGGAGGAAGAGCTGGCCAAGGGGCCTCCTGGACCCTTCCCTCCAGACTTCCTACTGGAGGAAGTGGCAGACTAAGCCTTGGGGTGCTAAAGTGTGAGCCTGCTGGCCCTGTTGCTGGTGCTGCTGGCTCGGACATGCCGCAGGGGCAGAAGGGCAAAAGGGCTTACACTGCTGCTGGCGGCCTTTGTCCTTCTGGGCAGACGTGACTGAGTACAAGGTGGCATTGGACTTCTCGATCCTCTGGAGATGGCCTTCCACCCCTGGCCCAAACAAGTCGGTGCCCAGGAAGGGAACGTCTGCCAGCTTTTATTGGGTGTCTGCCGTGAAGGTGGAGATCCGCAGCCATGCTCTGCGGCGCATGGCTACTGCGGCCGCTACTGACTGGGCACAAGAGTCACCGATGTCCAAAGAAGTTTGGAGCTGTTTAGCCACTGCCCTTCCCTGATCACGCACCTGCTTGACCGTCTTCTGAAGGTCAGCCAGGAGATGAGGAATCACCTCATCTAGGGAACCCATAAGGGCGTGTGAAAAATGTGCCATCAGTACAGCTAAGCTAGCCTGCCGAAGACCTAGGGAGGAAGCAGCGCAAACCTTCCGTCCCGAATAATCCAGCTTTTTGGATTCTTTATTGGGTGGATTTGTCCATGACCCTAGAGTTCCCGGAATGCCGGAAAAAAACGTTGGTTACCAGCCCCTCCGCAGAGGGGTGCTCCAAGAAACCGGAGAGTGAAATGGTGGGGATCACGTACTTGCGAGCCATTCGGGCCGAAGGCGCGGGACAAGATGCAGGCTGCTGCCACAACTCCAGGGCCGGGCCAACAATGGCTTCAGCAACAGGGAAGGCCTCTGTAGGGGAATCTCCTCGGTCCAATATCTCCGTGAGGGGATACCTGGGCCGTTTCTGAACGGATTCGAGCTGCATCCCAGTGGACGCTGAGATGAGTCAAAGTATTCCCAAGAATGAGGATGGGCTCTCGTCCACCGACTTGACCCCCTGCAGATTCCAGGTCAATGGGCCTGGTGTACAGAGAGGAGTCGTCAGACTCCAAGGAGTCTGCGAACAGCTGCCGAGAGCCTAAGCCACCCTCCACCTGCCGAGGCCAACCAGGAGTGAGGGTGACTGACAACCTGTTGGGCAAGCCCTGACCTGACTGAGAATCCTTAGTCGGGGCCCCAGTCTTCAGTTGAGGAGGCAGTAGTTCCACCACAATGGGTGGAGCAGCCAGTTTCGGCCGAACAACCAGTGCCGGGGTCGGCTCCTCGACAACTAGAAGGGGTTGCTTTAGTCGCCCGGGTGACAGTCACTTAACAGCCGGAGAAGGTGACGGAGTCGGCTTGTTACCGGCCAACAAAAGTTGCTGCCACATCATGTCCTCGTAGCGCTGCTGTAACTTACGACGAAGCCTATCCTCCGAAGAGGACGAGCAGCGACGCTGCTTTCCATGGTGCCGAGACCGCCAATGTTGGTGGTATCTACCCGATAAGGAAGAGGACCGAGACCTTAGGGGTTGCCGATGGTGGGTCAGAGATGGGGCGGGGGAAACCCGCTCACCCCTCGGTTCAGGGTCCTTGACCGGGGACTTCGGCACGGGCAAGTCCTCGGTTACCACCAGTGGAACCGGTGAAGAAGGGTTGTCGGCTTCTCCAGTCAACAACCCATCCAACGGGTCGAGAAAAATCTCAACCGTGTTGACGGGTGTCTCGGCCAGCTGACCTGACGGGGACAACGTGAAGCCAGCAGCCTTAGCCGCAACCTCGACTGATGTCGACAGCCGACAGGCCAGTGAAGGAGATCTCTCCCACTCACACAAATGTCGATGGTGGGACTAACCTTTCAGTTCCTTTTTCTTCAACCTACTGGTCTGTCCTGATGGCCCTTCTCCCTTGGTGGAGAGGAGCTGGCAAAGCTCCATAAAATAAGCAGTGTAGGAGGAGCCCAAGGAGAGCGGGATAAACACCGCGGCTGAGAAGGAAGATGAAGCAGCCTGGGCCGCCTCCTCCTCGAAGGCAATCAACTGCTCCAGCTGCTCTGTGGAGACCGCAGCCGCGGACACCACCAAACGGGCCTCCTTCGACTTCACTGGCGGGTACCGTTCCCCAGGGCGCCCAAGTTGTAGTCAGGCAGTGCGGTCCTCTAAAACTGAAGCCGTGATGGACTTGCACAGACCGCAGGCCTGCAGATCGTCATCAAGACCCAGGTAGTAAACGCACATGGAGTGCGGATCAGTCCGGGACATTTTCTTCCCGCAAGGGCACCGACGGCAGCCGGGAGTGGATTTGTCCATCGCAGCCACGAGGGAAGATAAAGACTGTAGTCTGGAAAACTTTAAAATTATTTTCGGAAATTCCGAAGCATTAGGATCCAGGCCTAGAACGCAGAGCGCTAAGGAGGGAACCTGAGCTTCCAAGCAGTAAGGAAGATCTGACGTCATGGGGTGGAGCCGAGGGTTTTACCACCAGGGTGGTTGGGAGAAGCCAGCTTGAAGACCTCCCGGCAAGATTTAAAGCGGCAAGGAACCTGCCACAAAGTGTGGATTGAACAACATATCCACGTCCCTAGAAAGTACAGTTACGTAAGAACTAACCCTAACAGTAGATCTTCGAGAGAGGCTCTTGCAGTAGGTAATTACATATAGGACTGACGCCAGCAGGCGGCAGAACCCCATGGAAAAATTTCTAGCTAGCAGTCCCTGGCGAGGGACCGCCCCAACGTCAGGTGACCGGCGTCAGGAGACGTCTGTATAAAGCAGTCCCGGATGCCCGCCTTCCAGTTCTTTCCCGCCACAGGCCAAAAGAGGCCAGACGAGAGAGGAGTGGATATTTCCCTCAATGGAAAAGAAGCTGAAGAAGCCTAGGGGGATGAGGGCGGGAAGGTATTACCTACTGCAAGAGCCTCTCTCGAAGATCTACTGTTACGGTAAGTTCTTGCGTAATTGTACTATCTTACTTCGAGAGGGCTCTTGCAGTAGGTAATTACATATAGGACTGAATCCCAAGCAGTCTGCAACAAAGAGAGGCACTGGGAGGAGGAAAACTACTCCAAAAGGTAGTTCTGGTTGTGCAAGTCTCAAGATAGGAGGCCTTGCAAAACCGCCAGCCCAAAGCCTGCTCTACGGCGAGAGGCAACATCCAAACTGTAGTGTTTCATGAAGGTATGGACGGAAGTCCAGGTGGCGGTAGCGCAGATGTCTGCCACAGACACATTCTTAAAACAAGCCACAGAGGCAGCTACTCCTCTTGTGGAGTGGCCTCTGACTTGACTTGACCCGGGAGGGTCTTGTTGCATTTGTCATAACAGAAAGTGATGCAATGAGCCAACCACTTAGACAGGCATTGCTTGGAAACAGCATTGCCTTCCCTTTTGTGAGCAAAAGAGACGAACAACTGATCAGTCTTTCTGAGATTCTTCATCCTGTTGGTGTAGTATCTCAGAATCCGGTGAACATCCATAGTATGGAGTAAATACTCCCCTTGAATAGAGTACTGTGTAAAAAAGGCAGGTAACTCTAAGGACTGATTTAAGGTAGACTCTGCTACTACTTTAGGTAGAAACCTAGGATTCATGTGAAGAGCAACTCGTTCCTTGTGAAAAATCAAGTAGGGGATTTTACACATCAGGGCCTGAAGCTCGGAGATTCTTCGAGCCGAAGTAATGGCCACCAAGAAGAGCGTCTTCCATGAAAGGAACTTCAAATCCACAGAAGCTGCAGGTTCGAAGGGAGGAAGAGTAAGTTTCTCGAGAACAAAGTTCAAGTCCCAAGGGGGAGCAGGAGTATGGATGAGGGGCCTCAGATGGAGGACCTCTGAGAAAGATCTTGGAGACCTCCAGCTGAGCAAAAGCCTTGCCTGCGAAGGGAACATCATAGGCCGAAACGGCCACCATGTGTACCTTCAGAGAGGAATGGCTGAGACCCAGGCCAAACAAAAGACGTAGATTCTCCAGCAGAAGCCCCGCTGAACAGGAGAAAGGTTCCACGTTCTTGGAAGCAGCCCAAATAGTGAATCTTTTCCACTTCATGGCATAAGTGGATCTGGTGGAGGGTTTTCTGGCCTCCACTAAAATCTCAGCCACTTTGGGAGACACTCCAAAACGGGATTGGGCTAGGTCTGCAGGAGCCATGCATGCAGTTGAAGGGATTTGAGGCCTGGATGGACGAGGGTCCCTTGATCCTGGGTCAACAAACCTCGAGATAGAGGAAGAGGAAGAGGAGGATCCTTTGAATATTGTTGTAGAAGGAACCAGATTTGCCTGGGCCAGAAAGGAGCGATCAGAATCATTCTCGCTCCTTCTGAAGCTAGTTTCTGCAAGACTCATGGGATAAGTGGAACTGGGGGAAAGGCATAGACGAATCTGTCCTTCCAGTCTAGAGACAGAGCGTCGCTCCAAAAAGCGCCTCGCTCTGGAGCGAGCGAGCAGAAGATGGGAAGTTTTGCATATAGGGCGGATGCGAACAGGTCGACCTGTGGTGTTCCCCAAAGTTGGAAGATATTGTCTAGGACCCCTTGGTCCAGTTCCCACTCATGAGTCAGAGCAGAAGAGCGACTTAGCTTGTCTGCCAGGCAGGGCTGCAGCTATGAATTGTGGGGCCCCGGACAAGTCACTTGAAATGGGCCCCTGTTTCCCAAACCAGCTAATGCAAGGGGTAATGCCAGGTCCTCAGGTGGCCCCTCCAGAGCTAGGGGCCCCGGACAACTACCTCACTCCCCCCCCCATTACTGCGGCCCTACTGCCAGGGTGTTGTCGACTCCCGGAATGTGAATCACCGTGAGGTGAAGGTCGTGTTGTGTTGCCCAATCCCAAGCCCTCATTGCCTCCCTGCATAAAGGGTAGGACAGAGTCCCTCTCTGCTTGTTGATATACCACACCACACACATGTTGTCTGTCTGGACGGCAAGGTGGCCAGGAAGGATGTATTGGTGAAGGGCTTGGAGAGCGTACAACACTGCCCGAAGCTCGAGCACATTGATGTGGAGAGCTTGTTCTAGCTTGGACCAGGAGTCCTGGGTCCAATGAGGGCCTAGATGGGCTCCCCTACCTTCACCTGAGGCATCTGTGGTTAGAGTCTGGGAGGGGGGAGGACGAAAGAAAGGAACTCCCCAAAACAGGTTCTCTCGAACCATCCACCATTGCAAGTCTCGCATCATCGGCGAGGAGATCAGAACTGAGTGATCTAGGTCGTCCACTAGCTGATCCCACTGAGAGCGTAGAGTCCACCGAGAGATCCTCATGTGAAGTTGAGCGCGAGGTACCATCAGAATAGCAGCCGCCATGAGCCTGAGAGGTGAAGGACCGACCTCGCAGGGACCATCCTGCGGTCGGACAACAGACTTATTTGGGTCTGAAGGGTGGCCGCCCTGTCTGGAGGCAGGAAGGCCTTGCCCATGGTCGTATCGAGGATCACCCCAATAAACTGCAGCCTCTGGGATGGGTCCAGATGAGACTTGGAATGGTTGATGGTAATACCCAGGCAGGCAAAAACCTGCTGGGTAAGGGAGAGGAAATGCAGGAGTTCCTCCTTGGACGAGGCCGCCAGAAGCCAGTCGTCCAGGTACGGGAAAACCTGCACTCCCTTGGTACGCCAGTGGGCCGCCACCACTGCCAGGCATTTGGTAAATACTTGGGGGGCCGAGGATAGACCAAACAGGAGCGTCTTGAACTGGTAGTGGTCCCCCTGGAATGCAAAATGAAGGTATTTGCGCTGAGATGGGCGAATGGGAATGTGCAGATAAGCATCCTGCATATCCAGAGCACAAAGCTATTGACCCGGCCGGATGAGGGGCAGAAGGCTCTTCAAAGAGAGCATCCTGACCCCTTTGTAAAGATTCAGGGAACTGAGATCCAAAATTGGTCTGAGATCTCCTGTCTTCTTTGGGACCAGGAAGAAATGGGAATAGTAACCCGTCCCTTGTAGATGAAGGGGGACAGGCTCTATCGCTTTCTTCAGCAGAAGAGTCGAGATTTCCTCCTGGACCAAGAGAAGATGTTCCCGTGAATACGAGGGGGGTGGCGGGTTGGTTTCTGAAGAAACTCTATGGAGTGTCCTTTTGCTATGAGCTGGAGCACCCAAGAATCTGTGGTTATCCTCTCCCATCCCAGAAGGTGGAAGGAAAACCTCCGTCCTACCAGTTCCTCCGGGGAGTCTGGAGGCAGCGGGAGAGGAAAGGAGTCAGGTGGTGTGGGGCAGCGCCGCAGCTGAAGCACCTGCTGCTTTTTTGGGCAGGAGGGGCTTGGCACCTGCGGGGGCCCGGAGTTTTGTGGCCCGCCTTCCCTGGGGTTTCGCCTTTGGCTGATTCAGTCTGTGAAAGGGACGGTACATGGAATCAACTGACTTCAGAGCCGTCCCCTTCTCTTGCAAATTGGTGATGATGCCCTTGACGTCACCCCCGAAAAGCACCAACCCCCGGAAGGGTGTTTCCTGGACAGCAGATTGCACCTCCAGGGCCAAAACTGACACACGGAGCCAAGCATGATGCTGTAGACCTACAGCGAAAGCTGAGCTCCGCGCAGCAGTGTCCACTGCATCGTATGTCGCACGTAGCATGTGTCGACTGGCCAAATGAGCAGAGCAGACGAGATCAGCCAACTGCTGCTTGACTTGGGAGTCAGGCAAGGAGTCCAGTTTGGCTTCTGCCTGAGTCAGGATGGCCTTCTGGTAGTCCCCCATGTGGCCGACATAGTTCAGGGCCCTGATCCCCAGTGTAGAGGAAGCATAAATCTTTCTCCCATACTGATCCAGAAGGCAAGATTCCTTATCAGAAGGTGACTGGCCGTGAGCGGCGCTAATCATGACCGAGTCAGCACGAGGGTGAGAATCCAGGAAATCAACACCCTCTGGAGCCTGATATAGCCGGTTCAACTTCCTAGAAAGTGGGGCTAAGGCCGACGGCTGTTTCCATATTGTGGTAACAAGGTCGGTGTGAGGCTCTGTTCAGGGTGGCACCAAGGCAGGAGCCATCACAGGCAGATCCAGATGTTCAGCAAGTTTCAGACGCTGAGGATCTGGTTCCAGGGAGTGCCACTGATGAACCTCCTGGATTTTCCTAAGCAACTCCATAAAAGAAGGATCCTCCGGAGGAGAGTTCGGAGGAGGCCT
This sequence comes from Neoceratodus forsteri, assembly GCA_016271365.2. Lineage (NCBI taxonomy): Eukaryota > Metazoa > Chordata > Ceratodontiformes > Ceratodontidae > Neoceratodus > Neoceratodus forsteri. The sequence continues at coordinate 646,711,790 of CM057450.1, read as the reverse complement.
TGGCCTGGGCTTCAACGGAGAGCGAGGCTCATCGTCTCTCTCAGAGCAGCCGTCGGAAGAATCCGAGAGTGAAGAGGAGGATGAGGAAGAGTAAGACCCCTTTTCCCGACCCAGGGGAAGAACGGACCCCCTGGGAAGTCCCCGGGGAAGCGTGTCCTGCCCTGCTCTGGATCCAGATGGAAGAACCCTGGAGTCCGGAAGTGGTGAGGGAGTGTGCCACCTCGGGCGTTCGGGAACCTGGGACGGCACCGTCGCCAGAAGGCAGCTCTCGACCTCTTTGGTGAGCTGAGCCTTGGCCTCAGCCCACCAGGAGGCCAGAGTCTCCTGCAGGTCCACCGGCAGCCGCGAGGGTGGTGGAGGAGGAGAAAGCTGGGGATAAGGATACGGGTTATAACCGTATGAAGCACATCCAAAACCCAGCTACGGGTAGCCCAGCGTCGGGTATTGTGGCGTTGAGTACTGCGGCGTCGGGTATTGTGGCGCCGGATACTGCGGTCCCAGGTACACCGGCGTCGAATACGATGGAGGATGCCTGGGAGCTGGGGGGGCTGCGGAAGCAGTCGGCCCGGCCGGAGGCTTCACGGGTGGGCCCATAGTGGAGAGCCCAGACGGCGATGGGCCCGATGGGAGCGAAATGTCTCCCAGAGATGGTAAGGCCGACGTCAGGGCCGACGGTGGAGGCCCTGGCGCCGGAGGTACCAACGTCGGATGGGCCGGTGTTGGAGATGGCGTCTAGGGAGCCGACGTCAGGTCCAGCGCCCAGGTGGAGGAAGGACTGATGGAGGAAAGATCCCCAGCTCGCCTGGGGACGGAGGGGAAAAGTTCCGGGGTGGTTGGGAGACTCTGGTTCCCCAAATGGTAGAAGACTACGGAAACTGGAGTGCACAGAGCGTATGGGGGTCCGCCGTCGTTCTTTCCGCCGGTTGGACATCGGTCGAAAAAATAAAGATTTTTCAGTAAAAAATGAGCGAAGATAGGGCTGACGAAGCACATACTTTTCCGCAGGTGCTGCATGAGTTAATGGCGGGAAAGAACTGAGAAGCAGCGTCGGGACCGCCTTTATACGATGTCTCCTGATGCGGTCACCTGACATGGTGGTCCCTCGCCAGGGACCTCCTGACTGGGCTGTTTTCAGTGAGGTCCTGCCGCCTGCTGGCGTCAGTCCTATATGTAATTACCTACTGCAAGAGCCCTCTTGAAGTAAGATCTTTTTCATCTTGTCAACTGAAACTGGACTTGAACTCGTCTGGTGGAAGCCGTAAGTACTATATTTTATTGGATTTATTATTTCTATGTCTAAACTGGGTGAGAGGCAGCGAGAGGGCCTCTCTTTGATTCGATATCTCGAAGTAACATTTTGAATAGGTGGCACTGAAAAGGCTACCTGGTTTGGACAAAAAAACAATTTTTCAAAAAGGGGGTGGTGAGAGCTCTCCCTTTTCACTTTTTACTTTTGTGTGTGGAGCCGTGGCATACCTCCTTGAACTGTTAAAGACTCCAATATTGCATCTAGGGGACAGTAATATACTGTTATTAACCCATAGTTATTTTATAGTATATAACTTTTATGTTCTTTGCTTCATTTTTGTTTAAGTAGAGCCTTCTGGTGTTTATTGTTTTGGGGTTGGTATTTTGGGGTTAGTAGGTAGTATTTGTTTGTTGTAATGTGGGTTTGTATGTTTCAGTTGCTCTATAATCTGTGAGAGAGACTGGTAAGGTGTAGTATTTATTGATTGGGAGTGAGTCCCAGTCTGCTCTTATGTATGAGTTTGTTTTTAATTGTGATTTTATTTAGTTTTAGTGAACATTTATAGTGGTCAGCTGCACTGGGAATATGTGTTGGAATCATGTTTCGGTGGGCAGGCATTATTCCCTGTCCAGGTTGAGGGACCTTCGCCCCTTTGATAGTCCCCCATTACAGCCTGAGGTGTATATGCGTTGTCGTGCCTCAGGTATTGTGCAGAAGGGCAGAAGGGGCCCCCCGGACTGGGGCGGGGAAGGAGTGGATGGACGGATAGGGTTGGTGAGATCGAGGAGGCGCCCTGGGAAGAAATGGGTGGTCCAGGAAAGAGGTCCTTCTTGCCTGGTTTCCATACCCAAGGGCTCCACTGAGGGTGGGCAAGTCGCCCGTTCTTCCATGGCCTCTCATCCAACTAGGATGGTGGTGTGCAATGCCAGGTCTATAAAAAAACAAGATAGCAATTACTGCTGATCTTGTTGAGTCATCTGACCTGGCTTGCATCACCGAGACCTGGCTGGACGAAAATGCCGGTCCGGTATTGGAGTCAGCAGTTCCTGCTGGGTACTCGGTGATACACCACCCGAGAGTGGATCGAAGGGGTGGGAGTGTAACCATTTGTTTTAAGATGGAACTGGACCTGGTGGAAGTTCCAGTGGGGATCACCAGATCCTTTGAGTGTATCCCAGAGGCAAGTGTTGGCAGCAGGATTCTTCTCGTCTACTGTCCACCTGGGGACGAGGACGTTTTCCTGCAGGAAGATGCAGACTTCATGGTCGACACGGTATTGGAAGCCCCCAGGTGGTTGGTCCTGGGGGATTTCAATGCCTGGGTCAACGATGAACTCTCATCTTTTGGTCAAAACTAACTCCAATTGATGATTTAATTTGAGCTTTACACAGGTAGTTACCGCTGCAACCCACTGTCAGGGTCACTCCTTGGACCTGGTGTTCCTCTTGGGGATGGAGTCCGATGACTTGGTGGTGGAACCAGTCGGATGGTCTGACCATCACTCTATCAGGTTCAGTTTCATGGCTCCCCCTGTGAGACCAACCCGTTTGGAAATGGTCTGGTACCGCCCTTTGAGGGGTGTAACCCCAGAGGGTCTGCTGGCGGTGCTGGACCTATCGAGTTGGCCATTGGAATGCTTGGATCCAGGAGATCTAGTGATGCACTATAACAGGGCGATGCTGGAGGCCCTGGATTCCATAGCGCCTGTCCGAGTTCACCCCCTCCCTCTTCGTCCTCAGTCCCCTTGGTTTGATGGGACTTTGAGGAAGTTGAGGAGAGTGGGGCGAAGGTTGGAACGTCGTTGGCGGAAATCCAGCATAGAGGAGGACAGACTTAAGTTGATCGCCCACTATTTGGACTATCAATCAGAAATCTCCCGTAAGAAGGCAGAGTTCCTCTCCAGGGAGATTACTGCGGCAAGAAATCGACCTGCTCAGCTCTTTCGGACCATGGAAAGACTGTGCAATCCAGTCGGTCTTCGGGGCCGGAGAGTCTTTTCACAGGATAAGTGCGAGGAGTTTGCTTGATTTTTTGCAGATAAGGTGTCCTCCATCAGGTTGGAGATCTGTGCAACTCGTTCAAATGAGTATGGCAGAGGTCGATGCGAGGGCACAGACACCCAGTCTGTCTGGATAGTTTTTGACTGGCCAGCGATCGTGGATATCATGAAGATTGTTCGGGGCTTGCAACCAACTTACTGTACTTTGGATCCTGCTCCAACACACCTCCTGATGGGGTGTATAGATGTCATCGGACCGATCCTCGCAGAGATAGTCTATTGTTTGCTGGATCAAGGGGTGTTCCCTGATCCATTAAAGAAGGCAGTGGTGACTTCCCTTTTAAAGAAATCGTCCAGCGACCCAGACTGTCTTGCAAACTACAGACCAGTATCTAACCTACCCTTTTTGGGTAAGGTTATTGAGAAGGTAGTTGCACTGCAGCTCGAGAACTTTTTTTTAACCACCCATGAAGTCTATGATCCTCTCCAGTCTGGCTTCAGGAAGAGGCACAGTACTGAGACGGCATTAGTTCGAGTGATGAATTATCTCCTAATAGTGAGGGATCGGAGGACTCGTTCAATCTTGGTCCTCTTTGATCTCTCTGCAACATTCGACACCGTGGATCATGGGGTGTTGTTGGAATGCCTGCAGTTAATCTGTGGACTGTCAGGGACGGTCCTCAGATGGTTCCACTCTTTTCTCACAGGCAAGTTTCAGAGGGTGGTGTCTGGAATTTTTTCCTCTGCCCCTCTTTGTCATGCCTTGTGGGGTTCCGCAGGGTTTCATACTGTCCCCCATGTTTTTCACAATGTATATGCTGCCATTGGGAAACATCATAAGGAAGCATGGGCTGAGTTTTCACTGCTATGCAGATGACAGTCAGCTCTACCTGTCCTTTGAACCCGAACAGAGTAGTGCTGTCTCCGTATTTAACAATTGCCTCACCGAGATTCAGGACTGGATGAGTGCTAACTGGCTGACGCTAAATCCGGATAAGACTGAGGTGTTGGTGGTGGACCCTGGGCACCGGGTAGAGAAGTTGACTCCTGGGCAACCGTCTGGCCTGGTGCTAGGGGGTGACCAGTTGATACCTTCTGAGCAGGTGCGGAATCTGGGGGTTGTGCTTGACAATGAGCTGACACTGAAAGCACAGGTGTCAGCTGTTCTCAAGTCCTCATTTTTTCATCTGAGGAACATCACCCGGATAAAGCACCTTGTCCCACCCGATGACCTTCCTGTGTTGTTCACGCCTTTGTGTCCTCCTGTCTTTACTACTGCAATTCTCTATACCTAGGGTTACCGGTGGTGTATCTCGGTCGCTGCAGTTGGTGCAGAATGCAGCAGCCAGGTTGTTGACAGGACAGTCAAGATCTTGCCATGTCACACCTGTGCTGCATGAACTGCACTGGCTGCCGGTGCAATGTAGAATGTAAATGTAAGCAGAGTGTAAAGTGTTACAAGGCTTACCTGGCTACAAGACTGCAAATAATAATTCCTAAAGGAAAGCAGCACCCTCTGCAGTCTCCTCTGTATACAGCCATACCTGTCACTCAAAGGTAGCTAAGGAGAGACCCTATGTTAGTTACCAGGCAATTAAGTATGTTATGAAACATAGAATTTGACGGCAGATAAGGACCACCCAGCCCACCTAGTCTGCCCATTTTCCTACCTGATGGAAAAGCTGCAGATCCTAGTTAACCAACAGCCTACTTCCTCCTACCCCCACTAGAACTGCCTTATGTCTGTCCCATGCATTCTTGAATTGCCCTACTGTTCTTGACTCGACGACCTCCTCAGGAAGGCTGTTCCATGCATCCATAACCCTCTCAGTGAAAAACTACTTCCTTACATTACCTCTGAGCCGTCCCCCTTCTATCTTCAAAATGTGTCCCCTTGTTCTTGCACATCTCTTTTTCTGAAATATACTACCCTCTTGGACTTTGAGTCCACTGAGGTACTTGAAAGTTTCTATCATGTCTCTCCCCCTCCCCCCTTTCCTCAAGTGTATACATATTAAGCTCTTTTAGTCTCTCCGTACGTCTTCTGGTGCAGACCCTGCACCATTTTGGTTGCCCTCCTCTGGACAGCCTCCACTCTGTCTATGTCTTTGCTGAGATGGGGTTTCCAGAACTGCACACAGTACTCCAGATGGGGTCTCATCAACTGTCTGTAGAGAGGGATAACAACTTCCTGTTTTCTGCTGCTGATGCCTCTCCCTATGCATTCCAATATCCCCCCAGCCTTCCTTACTGCCTTCTCACATTGCTTGCCCACCTTTAGGTCATCTGATATAATTACCCCAGGTACCTTTCCGTTTTTGTTATTGTCAGTATCTCACCCCCATTCTGTACTCCTCCCTGGGTTTTGTTTCCTAGGTGCATTACCTTGCACTTCTTTGCACTGAATCTAAGCTGCCATACATCTGACGTTCCTCCAACCTTGCCAAGTCCCTTCTCATCTTTTCCACTCCATCTTGTGCATCAACCCTGTTGCAGATCGTTATGTCTGCAAAGAGACATACTTTTCCTTCCAATTCCTCTGCAATGTCACTTATAAAGACATTAAAAAGGATTGGTCCAGGTACTGAACCCTGCGGTACCCCGCTAGTAACCCTCCTTTCTTCACTGTGGACTGCGTTTACTAGTACCCTTTGCGTCCTGTTGTCCAGCCAATTTTTTTCCAGGCTACCACCTTGGGGCCCACTTATGGGTGATTTTAGCCCTTTATAAAACGATGTCGCATAGCTGGCAATCAGTGCGGAGTGATGTATTACAATGCATGGTGGGTCACCCTGTGATTTTAGGCTAACAGCTAGTTTTCTTTTGTATTTTTAGTTAAGGGTTTAGTCAGGTGACCTCACCCAGAATATATTTAAGCTTACCACTAGAGGCATTAAGCAGATAAGAGTTAGGAAGTCAGTAGGAGACTGACTGAGGTAGGAGAAAGACCTCCTAGTGGTGTGGGCTCACACCAGCCAGGCTGATGAAGCCAAGCGTCTGCTAAAGCAAAGCAGTGGCCTTTTTCAATTAAACTAATTTTATTTTTATTACTTTTTTTGGATTTATGTAAATATATTCTTTTATGACTAAATAAAATGATAACATGCCTCTGGGCATTTTTTATGCACCGTGACCAGAGTATGCCTTGTATTTGTTATCCTGAATACCCACACCCGGTGACAGTAAAAATAAGTACAAGAGAGAGGGTGAGGACCACTCCTTTCAGGTATAACTTGAGTGGGAGATGAATACATCATAAGTCGAGTTCTTGCAGGAAAGGGGGGCTGGGAGGAAGGAACGGGAACCAGAGTAGGACAGACTTGGTCAGTAAGGTGATCTGGGAGCCTGATATGGTGATCCCTGAATCAGCTACAGCCAAGGATCTGGATGTCAGCATATGACTGGGGGAGATATTCTAGGGGGAAAGAAGGAAGCGAGGCAGAGACAACAGGTCATGGCATCAAACTGGGGTGAGGGAAGCGGTGAAGTCAGGCAGTTGCTCACTATTATTCATGGATTTGGTATGGAGGAAGCCTGTCTGTTTATACCCTCCCTATCGTATCCACTGAACAAGTTGCAAGAGGGACAGTGGTGCGGCAGGCTGACCCTTTACGGAAGAAGTGAACTGCTGCAGAGTGCATCACATCCGTATAGTTAGTGTGCCTAGTTTTCCCCCTCTATAGTGCATCACGTGGGCCATTTCTGAAGGGCCTTGCAGAAGTGGGACCTACTGTGGGCCAGCACAGCATATGGGGGGCAGAGATACTATCTCTGAGAGAAGCCTGCAGGTGTTTTGGTAGGAGATTGGATAGTGGCTGCTTACTGAGCCACACTGTCCCAAGGAGGGGGCGCAGTAGTTTTCTTTTGGGCCGATGAGGGTTTGGGTTTGCGTGCTATAAGGCTGTATGTTTGCTGGTTCCGCATCCAGGGCAGGGAGCAGCAGTTATCAGTGCCTTCAAATGGGGACACGGGACTGTGGGGAGGGGCTGATGTTATCGATCCTTTGGCTTGTACAGAAGGCTCTTAGGCAGCGGTACTGCCCGTTCGAGTGGTTATCCTGATGCCTTCTGTACCATCAAAAGGTTGTGCGGTGCTGGAATTCCTGGGCTATGTAATATAGAGAGTGGAGTGATCCAAGACTTTACATTCTGTACCCTTTGAATTAGGGGGTGGGGTAGTGGTAAGTCACTAGGGGCGGGGCTGTGCATTCTGTCCGCATTCCAGGAAGGTGAGGTGAGAGCATTAAATACAGGTTACTCACCTGTAACAGGAGTTCTAGGAATGGTATATGTTGTTCATCGACACTGTCTGGCAGGTTCCTTGCCGCTTTAAATCTTGCCAGAAGGTCTTCAAGCTGGCTCCTCTCACCCACCGGTGGTAAAACTCTCAGCTCCGCCCCATGGCCAGATCTACATGGCTGTGGAAGCCCAGGTTTGTGCGTCGAGCCGGAGAGGTCGGGTGGGTCGTGTGGATGAACAACATATACCATTCCTAGAACTCCTGTTACAGGTGAGTAACCTGAATTTCTAGGGACATGGATATGTTGTTCATCCACACTGTCTGGCAGACTCCTAGCAGTTCTCCAGGAGGAGGGAGGCAAGGCACACACCCCCTACTTGGGAAATAAAGACAGGAGAACTGAGGCCCCAAAACCAGCATCCCGGCGTGACTCAAGGTCGATGTGGTAGTGGGTGATGAAGGTGTGTGCTTACTTCCAGGTAGCAGCCCTGCAGATTTCTTGGATAGGGACATCCCTGGAAGCAGCCACCGATGCAGCGGTATGGCCAGTAGAATGAGCTCTTATCCCTCTGGGAGGCTTCATGCCCGCCAACCTATAGCAGGGATCTATGCAGGAGGTGACCCACCTGCTTATCGTCCGCTTGGCTGCAGGTCTGCCAGGTGCGGCTTCAGCATAGGTGACAAACAGCTGGCGAACTTCTCCCCGAACTTCAGCCGTCCGCTCTTTGTAATAAGCGAGCGCTCTTCTAGAGTCCAAAGTATGGCATCTATATTTGGCCTCCGAGGTGTGACTGGGGTAGAACACCAGCAGCGTAAACACCTGGTTAAGGTGAAATCTCGACACCACCTTCAAGGAATTTCGGGGTGGGGGCGCAGAACAACCTTGTCCCTGTGGAAGACCAGATAAAGAGACTCGATGAAAAGTGCCTGGAGCTCTCCCATCCTTCTGGCTGACATGACAGCCACCAAGAAGGCGGTCTTCCACGACAGGTGAGAGATGTCACACCTGTGCATCGGTTTGAATGGCTTGCCCATGAGCTTAGCCAATACCAGCAGTAGATCCCACGGAGGTGGAGGTTCTCGCACCGGAGGGGATATGTGATCAAGGCCTTTGAAAAACTGCCTGACCACCTTCTCCTGTGTAACTGACTGCTTCCTGCCCGCGCCTGCAAGCAGAGACGGGCTGCCAGGTGTACCTTACTCTTGTACAACCAAGCCCTTGCTGAGAAAGGGACCACAGGTAGTCCAGAATGCTTGCCAAGGAACAAGAGGAAGGGTCCAAGCCCTTGCCCTGATACCAGATGGAGAATCTCTTCCATTTGAAGGTGTAGCATTTTCTGGTCGAATCCTTACGGGACGCCTCAACGACGCTGAGGACCTCGTCAGAAAGACCCAATGCCTGGAACTCTAGCCGCTCAGGAACCAGGCCGTCAGGTGCAGGGATTAAAGGCCCGGATGGAATACCTTCCCCTGACTGACTGAGATTAGGTCCGGGCGGGCTGGAAGCCGCCTTGGGAGCCTGGAGCTGAAACTCAGGAGATCTGGATACCAAACCTGGCGGGGCCAGTCTGGGGCTACCAGAATCACCTGCGCCTTGTCCCTCCTCGCCTTGAGAAGCACATTGTGGATCAAGGGAAATAAGGGAAAGGCGTAGAAGAGGCCCGGGTCCACTTGCCTCGAGAAGGCATCCCCTGCGAGCTCTGCTGAGGGGGCGGGCATGAACAGTCTCAGCTTCGCATTCTCCTTGGAGGCAAACAGGTCCACCTGAGGCATGCCCCAGTGGGAGAAGAGATCCTGTACTACCTCCGCCAGGAGAGACCACTCGTGAGACGCAGCCCCTATCCGGCTTAGGGCATCGGCCAGGGTGTTGGAGGCTCCTGCCACATGAATGGCGAGGAGATCTGCCTCAAGGCTGCACACGAGTGACCAAATGCGGAGATCTTCCCTGCACAGAGGCATGGAGCGCGTCTCACCCTGGCAGTTTAGGTAGTACATGGTCGTGGTATTGTCCGTCTGGACCTGAACCACTTGACCCCGTAGAAACGGAACGAAAGCAGTGAGGGCTAGACGAACCGCTCGAAGCTCCAGCAGGTTGATACGGCATCGGGACTCCCGAGGGGACCAGAGGCCATGCGCTCTGTGCTCCCCTAGATGGGCACCCCCAACCCATCAGAGAGGCATCAGTTGATAGCGAAACCGTCGGCTTGGGGCGGATAAACGGGATGCCCTCTTGCAGATGTGCTGGAACGGTCCACCACTGGAGAGCGTTCCACATCCCCTGGCTCACTGTCACTAGCTGATCCAGCGGATCGGAGTGCTGTGACCATTGGCTGGCCAGCCCCACTGAAGGGGACGATGTACCAGCGGGCCCAACGGACCATGCTGGTGCAGGCGCCCATGAGGCCCAGGAGGTGCAGGAAGTCCTGGGCAGGGTGCGATTGCCCAACCTGAAATGACTGGGCAAAGGAGGAAAGAACCTCGGCCCTGTTTGCCGGGAGCCGTGCTCTGGCTCGAAGAGAGTTGAGCTCTGCCCCAATGAATTGTATCACCTGCTTTGGCACGAGTTCCGACTTGGCCTCGTTGATGAGGAGGCCAACCTGAGAGCAAACCTGGAGGGCCAGATCTCTGGACCGTTCCACCTCCGCTCTGGAGGAGGCTGCAATCAGCCAATCGTCCAGGTAAGGGTACACCCGGACCCTTCGGCACTGCAGGAATGCTGTCACCACTGCCATGTATTTGGTGAAGACCCTGGGAGCTAGGGAAAGGCCGAAAGGCAAGGCCCGGAACTCGTAAAGGGATCCCTCTGCTCTTAAGCGGAGGAATCTCTGGTGGGACGGACGGATAGGGACGTGAAACAACGCGTCCTGAAGGTCCAGAGAACAGAACCACACACCTCGTTCTAAGGATGGGATTATCTGAGCCAGAGTGACCATCCTGAAGGTCCGAGACCTTAGGAACCTGTTCAGGTCGTGCAGGTCGAGAATGAGGCACCAGCCCCCCGTCCGTTTTGGGACCAGGAAGTATCTGGACACAAACCCCGGGTTTGGAGGAGGATCCGCCACCTTCCTGAGCACCTCTTTTTCGAGGAGCAGGGCAATATCGGTTCCGCGAGCCGACAGAGAGGCTGCGCACCTCATAGCCCCCCCGAGGGGTGATGGCTCGGAAGGGTGGGACCTGCTCGAACTCCAGAGGCAGGCCGTTTCCTACCACCTTTAACACCCACTGGTCCATGGTGATAGCGGACCAGGCGGAAAGGAAGTGGCGGAGCCGTCCCCCCACAGGGGGAACCCAGGGGGGAGTGACGAGGCTGGGGGAGACACCCCTCAACCCATCATTGGGCAGGCTTGGAGGTGGGACCGGCCGAGGGACCTCCTGGGCCTCTACCTCCCTGCTTCCTGCTGGAGGAAGCCGCGGGCTTGGGTTTGGAATGCCAAGCTCAAGCCTGCTGACCCTGGTGCTGGTGCTGTTGAGCCGGACATGCCGCAGGCACAGAAGGACGAAAGGACTTGTGCTGTTGCTGCCGGTGGCCCTTGTCCTTCTGGGCAGAGGTGACAGAGTCCAGAGTGGCATTGGACTTTTCGATCCGCTGGAGGTGACCTTCCACTCCAGGGCCGAAGAGGTCGGTCCTCAAGAAGGGGACATCCGCCAATTTGTGCTGGGTATCCGCCGTGAAGGTGGATATCCTCAGCCATGCTCTGCAGCGCATGGCCACCACAGCAGCAAATGATCTGGCACAGGAGTCTCCTATGTCCTGAGCTGTTTGGAGCTGCTGCTTAGCCACTGCCCTACCCTGGTCCCGCACCTGCCGGACCGTGGTCTGCAGGTCGGCCGGGAGATGAGGGATCACCTCATCCATGGAGCCCATGAGGGCGTGGGAGAAGTGTGCCATCAGCACAGCCGCGCTGGCCTGACGGAGGCCAAGGGATGCAGCATACACCTTGCGCCCGGCATAGTCCAGCTTTTTGACTCCTTGTCGGAGGGCTTGTCCACGCCCCTAGCTCCCGAACGCTGGAAATGTTGTCAGTGACCAACCTCTCCGGCAGAGGGGTGTTCCAAAACGGGCAAAGAGCCGTAGGGACCGATACTTTCTGGCCATCCTGGCCAAGGGCAGGACAGGAAACAGGCCGCTGCCAGAGCTCCAAGACTGGGCCAACAATGGCTTCAGCCACCGGAAAAGCCTCCATGGGTGAATCCCCTCGGTCCAGTATCTCATTCAGGGGATACTTGGCCCGCTTGGACACGGCTCGAGCTGCATCCCGGTGGACTCCGAGATGAGCCGAAGCAAACCCATGAAGTACGATGGGCTTTCGTCCATCAACTGGCCCCCAGAGGACTCCAGGTCAATGGGACTGGAGAACAGCGAGGAGCAGTCGTCGGACTCGGAGGAGTCCGCGAAGAGCTGCCTGGGGCCTGAGCCACTCTCCACCTGCCGAGGACAGTTGGGAGTGAGGGTGACCGACAACCTGTGGGGCAGGCCCTGACCCGACCAAGAGTCCTTGGTCAGCGCCCCCGATTTTGGTTGTGGAGACAAAGGTTCCACCACAATTGTTGGGGCGGCTGGTTTCGGCCGAACAACCGGCCCAGGCTTGGGCACCTTGACTACAGCGAGGGGTTGTTTCAGCCACTCGGGTGACAGCCACTTGATGGCCGGGGAAGGCGATGGCGTCGACTTGTTCCCGGACAGAAGTAACTGCTGCCACATCAGGTCCTCGTAGCGTCGACGCAATTTGCGCTGAAGCCTCTCCTCTGCCGATTAGGAAGACGAGGATGAGCGGCGGTGCTGCTTACCTCAGTGCCGAGACTGAGACCGCCGATGTCAGCGGGATTGGCTGGACCAAGACGATGTCCGAGACCGAGATCCTCGGTGTTTCCGAGGACGGGTCTGGGAAGGAGCGGGGGACACCCTCTCTTCCCTCAGCTCGGAAGCCTTAACCGGGGACTGAGGCCCCCGGGGACACAGGCAGGTCCTCGGTCTCCACCAGGAAAAGTGGTGAAGAAGGGTTGTCGGCCTCACCAATCGACAGTCCGTCCGACGGGTCGAGAAAAATCTCGACCGCGTCGATGGATGTCTCGGCCAGCTGGCTTGACGGGGACGCCGTGAAGCCAGCGACCTTAGCCACAACCCCGACCTTAGTCGACAGTCGGCTCTCCGGGGAAGGAGACCTCTCCTGCTCCCACGAACACCGACGATGGGACTTACCCTTTGAGTCCTCCTTTTTGGACCGAGAGGAATGTCCCGATGGCCCCTCTCCCTTCATGGAAAGGGATTGGCAAAGCTCCTTGAATGAAGCTGAATGCGAGGTACTCAGTGAGAGTGGGATAAATGCCACGTCCGAGGAAGAGGATGATGCGGCCTGGGCCGCCTCCTCCTCGAGGGTGATCATCTGCTCGAGTTGCTCAGCCGAGCCCACTGCCGCGTTAACCGACCAACGGGCCTCCTTCAACTTGACCGGCGGGTAGCACTTCTCGAGCCGCCCAAGCTGTAACCGGGCAGCGCGGTCCTCCAGGATGTTGGCCGAAAACTAACGGCATGACTCGCAGGCCTGCGGGTCGTGTTCTAGGCCTAGGCAGTAGACGCACATGGAGTGCGGGTCCATCCTGGACATCTTCTGCCCACAAGGGCACCGCCGAAATCCGGGAGTCGATTTGTCCATCACATCCGCGAGGCAGAAAGATGACCAAAGTCTTGAAAATTTTAAAATGAGTTTCGGGTGAACCGAAGAATTAGGATCCAGTCGATCACGCAGAGCGTTAAGGAGGGAACCTGAGCTTCCAAGCGGCAAGGAAGATCTGGCGTCATGGGGCGGAGCCGAGAGTTTTACCACCCGGGTGGGTGGGAGGAGCCAGCTTGAAGACCTTCCGGCAAGATTTAAAGCGGCAAGGAACCTGCCAGACAGTGTGGATGAGCAACATATCCATGTCCCTAGAACATTTATATTACCGGGGGTGGGGGGGGTCTTCCCTTGCTTTGTCCCAACAGGAATGTGCTGGCTCTGAGGAATGCCCTGGGGACAGATGTAGCAGTGCAGGCAGAAACACTCGCTGAAATTCATATCCCCATCTCTGCTGCCTATGTGGGTGTGGGAATATAGTTGCAAGGAGCCAAGGTAGCAGATTCTGTGGATCAGGCTCCGACTGTTGTCCCATTATGGGATAAGCATGTTTGATAGAGCCAAGAGGGGATTGGGGGGGGGTTAGAACATTGGAGCAAAATGGGGCCTGGGAATAGTCCTAGAGTAAGGAGCTAAGGCGAGATAAGAGGGTCCTGATCCTTTTCCCTGTCAGCTGATGTGTTTAGAGCACACCTGTGCTTGAATCCTGGCAGGCAAAGCAATGAAAGGGCCAGCCACAGCATGCACTGTAACAGTAGGCAGGGAAAGTGCAAGACAGAACATACGCTCTGAAAGAACCTTATTGCAAAGCACCCTGATAACCTTCTTCTATAAACTTATGATTATGGCCTATTTTACGGGGGAGGAGGGGGTGCAGAGCTGTAAGGAAAGACCTGCAGGTTATGAGAGGTCCTTCCATTTTGACCATCTCTGGGATGACCTGCTCACTTGTGGCCCCGCAATTGAAAGTAACAGGACCAGAGGTGTATGCTGTTAGGTGACTTATGGCAGAAAAAGTTGCATAGGGGTGCAAAGATAAGCAGTTAAATATTAAATAGACTCAGGCTTACCCTCTCCCAAAGTGGGATTATGTTTAAAAGAATAGAGAGTCCCAGTAAAAGTCCCAATTAAGCTGATCTGGTATTGGAGCCGCTTGAGCCAAATTAGATGATTTGCAGCTCATTGGAGTCTTTTCTGTCTGGGCTGGTTGGATTCTTAGCTTGAGCAGGAGTCAAAAGTGGGGCAGGAAAGGATGAAATGTTTTGCGTTTGTGCTGTTCTTTGATGCTTGGGTGGGTGAGGTGTCTACTGTAGCTTCCTGCATCTGAGGTGCATACTTAATCTGTCTCAGAAAAGGGGCATCTGCTCCATCAGATTCTCGGGCTGTATCACCGCAGCTGTAGCTCCTGGAACTGGAGTTACAATGAGTAGAGTTTTTTTTTTTTTGGCCCCGACCAGTTTTTTCTTTTGTATTTGAGTGGCTGCATCCACACAACCTCCAGGGCAGATTGCTGGGACAGAGACAGCAAGGATCCAGGTAAAGGAGTTTTTGTGGGACCTTTTTGTGGGCATGTATTGTCAGAGTCCCAGAGCCTGGCATGGGGGTTGGAGGGCAGCAAAGTTTTAGACCAGTGGATTTTTATCTATGCTTTGGCCGCCTCAGCGTTCAAAAAGTATTTTTGTGCCCCTCTGTGTGAAATCCGGAGTGTGGCAGAGCAGTGGAAGGCAAACATTACACCCGCTCAATGAACAGCCTGGCACACATCTGTGTAGCCACGGTGCCAAGACATCAGATCTTTGAAGAAGCCTTGAAAAATCATTATTCTGTGACCATGCCAGGTGTTTGTGCCAAGTTCTTTTGCCCTCTTAAGTAGATCTGGTTTTATTCGGAATCTGAGGAAGAATGCTATTATGTTTAGGTAGAGGGGCTCTGATGCAGTGAGTTCTTTCATTGTCGAAGTTGGTGTCCCCAGAAAGATTGAGCAGTTCAAATAGCACCCTGTTCAAAAAGTGGATGGTGTCATGAGTGTCCTGATATTCAAGGAACCCCAATAATCAGAGGCTGTTGCGGGGGCCCTGGGTTTTGAAGTAATCTAACTTGGCTTATAGATTTATAATAGAGGTCTCCTGCGCCCTGAGGGTATTATATAGGGCCGGGCATGAGTCTGCGGTTTACGCTATATTTTTATTCATTGTTGGTTGTTCTTGCAGTGAGTTGTTCTAGTTGTGCTGTGTGGTTAGCAGCAGTAATTGTAAAGTACTGTGTTTCGGTTAGGAAGAGGGCAAGCATCTCCTCAATTTTGCTGGTGTTAGAGATCTCAGCTGGAGGCATGATGGAGCCACAGGACAAAGGGCTCTGGCAGGTGGGTGCCTTTCTTTTTCAAATAAGTTTGATTCCTGATAATCTCTAGTCGTAATAACTCGCTCAGGACAGTGTGGAATAAAAAGTCTTTCTTTTCCCACAAATTGTAGGCATATAGTTTGTCATATGGTGGTAGATGTTAGGAGATTATTAGCCTGGAGGAGTGGAGGATTTGAATCGAGCGGCTATCTCAGTCATAGGAAAGCCACGCCCCGTTAGAAACTTTTAAGTGTCCATGCCAAGAAAATGGCTCATACTAAATTAATCCAAAACACATGCACAAAATACCAACTAATTTCAAGTCTTTCTTGTTTTAAGCATAAGCATGCTTCGGCTAATGAACTTTCCTTGCTGTGCTCCAAGCACTGGAAACGCATATTACAAATAACAACAGGAATGTTACTTACCCATAACTCTTGATCGTTCTGAGTATCCCCTACTTGATTCATGTGAAATCGGGTGGAGACCACCTTAGGTATAAATTTCACATGTGTTCTAAGCACCATCTTATCCCTATTAAACACCACATAATTGAGGTCTGTACAAAGGATTAAAACTCACTGAACCTTCTTGCAAACATAACAATAACTAAAACACCATTTTCCAGTTAAAACTGAGTTCTGATAAAAGACAGGCTCAAAAGTAGATTCTTCAATTGTTACAGAACCAGGTTTAAATCCCACAGCAGGAATGTATCCCAAACGGGGGGGGGGGTATAGGTGGTTCAGCCACAAAGGATTTTTCCCCTGCCACCAGATCTGAAAACAGAAATGGCCAACAAGTGTGACTTTAATGAGGAAGGTTTATGGCCTTGTGCCTGTAAATGTGCAAAGTAATACAGTACAACTGACAAGTGTGCAGTTTTTGCAGTGACCTTGTGAGTCACACCAAATACTGAATTAATCTGTTTTGAACTACAAAAGTTTTCCTAGTTGCTGGTGTACTAGTAACTTTCAAAACTTCTAGGGACTGGTTTTAGAGGTTTAAGTTAGAATATTCTAAATCCTCAAGAACCATGCACTCAAATGAAGGGATCGCTCTTCCTTGGGACACTTAACAGGTCCTGTATCAGTGGAAGTTCTATTGGAATTCTCTGCGGTACTGTCACTCAATGAGTACCAGGACTGCCTTGCCAAGTCTAGTCCTATCAGAATCACTGTAGCAGCCTCCCTTCTCAATTTCAACAATAGTTTTGAATCAGTAGAAATGTAGTGAAAGGGATATGTATACAGGACCCTGTTCCTCCAGGTGAACTAGTGTGTCCATAGGACAGTCCCAACTGAGGGAGCCCTACAGTGGAACAGAGGTACCAATATGCAGACCTTAATTTGTTGTGCCAAGCAGATTTAGCTCTAAACGTTTGTTGTCATGTATTGGCATGAAATGTGAACTGTTTTGTCTAATCCCAAAGTAGTATCTGTGGAGGCCATCTTGACTCATGTTATGAGATGTATTTTAACACAAGAACAGCACTGTTCAACCAAAAAAAATATTAGTAGATAACATCTCACTTCTGTTAAAACTACTAGATTGTTTTTCTTTTATAGATAAGATCAGTGCTCTTTCATAAACTTTTTAGAAAACTGTACTTATTCTTACCTCTTAGCAAGTGGAAGTGATCCGGATAAAGGAGCTTATATCCAAAAAGTGTTAATATAACCTCGATGGAGAAAGAGCCTCGATCTACAAAATCACCATTAAATAACTAAAGAACAAGAGAAGCAATCAAGGAAAAAAAACAACACGCTGACTGAAAACAAGTACACACTGCCTCTACAGCACACATTCTTGGTCCTATAAGGAAATGTGAATGGCCTGCTTTTCAGCTCCAGCCAACAGTCAAACTAACTGGTTACTCAACCTGTAACTGTAATTCTAGGAATGGTATATGATTCACATCCAAACACTGGCCATTACACTGGAATGTGCCTGGTCCCAAATAGCTTAGCTACCGCTCCCTCCAAGTCCCCACTCACCCTACGTGACTTACCTCTGTGATGATCCTCCCAGGCGCCCCCGCTGAGTAGGCACGCCCCTGAGCCTGTACTCAATTCCCAGTAGACCATCCAACTACCGCTGTTCCTCCCTGGCTTATCCCCCCACCCAGGGTGGGGGCCATGGGCTTGGCTCGTTCTTGATGGTGGACTGTACTCAGTCACCAGCTAAGTGTCGCAGGCATAAGTGGGACTGGAGAAGTGGGGAGTCATCAATAGGGCTGGCATTTTCTTTGAATTTTTCCCCAGGAGGTGTGGTGTGCAATGACGTAGTGCGCCAGAGTGCTGACATCCGGCACTTCTCCCCTACATCTCAGCTCCAACAGCTGCTCCTCCTGGCCTCTGCCAGGCGTCGATCAGGCACTGAACACCCGGAAAAGAGCAGCCCATGGGATACTCAAGCCTCCTCCCCAGGTCAGCCCTCCGACTCCTTGGGACCGTTCCAGAGCCCAGGGCATCGGCACTGCAAGCAGTAGCCCTACTGCTGTGTGGGCATGCTGGCCTTGCTGGACATCTTTAAGCTAAACTCCCCCAACCACCAAGGTGACATCTCCCAAGTACAGCCTGTAATGTCAGATCTTGCACACGGGAAGCAGGAATCCATGTGCCACTTGCCTGGGAAGGCCTAGTGGGTTATGTGAATGTGAACCATATAGGACTCCTAGAACTACAGTTACAGATGAGTAATCTATTTTTCTAGGGATGTAGATATGGTTCACTATCCACACTCTGACAGACTCCTAGCAGTTCCTCTGGGAAGAGGGGCAAGGTGTGCACCCCTTTTTGGTGAACAAAAACTAGAGTACCAAGGTCCCAAACCCAGCGTCATGGTTTGAGTCAAGTTTGACGTGGTAGTGGGAAATGAAGGTATTCATTGAATTCCAAGTAGCAGCCCTGCAGTTTCCTGGATAGGGACGTCCCTGGAAGCATCCACCAAGTTGGTGGTATGTCTGGTGGAATTAGATCCAAGTCTTGCAGGAGATTCCTTACTAGCCAACTTACAGTAGAGATCGAGGCAGGATGTGAGCCACCTGCCAATCGTCTGCTCTGTTGCCGGTCTGCCAGGTACAGCTTCAGTGTAAGGGGAAAAAAAACTGGCAAACCTCTCCCCCAACTCAGCCATGCACCCTGCAAAATAAGAGTGCCATCTGCAGCTCCATAGTATGGCCTCTGAAGATAGGTTGGTAAAGTATACTGGTAAGTTAATCACCTGGTTAAGGCAAAAGTCTGATACCATCTTCTGGAGGAACTTCGGGTTGGGGCAAAGAACAACTCTGTCCCTCTGTGTGGGAATGGATGGGCTGAGCAGAAAACAGACTCAGTTCAGCATTCTCCCAGGAGGCAAGCAGATCCACCAGAGGTGTGCCCCACAGGGAGAACAGGTGATCCACCACCTCCTTATTCAGGGACCGCTCGTGCGATGTCTCTCCAGCCCAGCTGTTAGCATCTGCAAGCTGACTATTCTCTCCCCTGTGGCATGGATCGCCAGGAGATTTGCACCAACACTGCTCACAAGGATCCAGGTGCCGAGGGCCTCCCTACACAAGGGAAGGGAG
The DNA here is from genome assembly GCA_016271365.2 of Neoceratodus forsteri. Taxonomy (NCBI): domain Eukaryota; kingdom Metazoa; phylum Chordata; order Ceratodontiformes; family Ceratodontidae; genus Neoceratodus; species Neoceratodus forsteri. The sequence goes on along the minus strand of CM057450.1, from coordinate 646,692,780 downwards.
CGAGTTCCACCCTATTTGTTCAGGTAGAACATGGTCATGGTGTTTTCCATCTGGACCTGCATGACCTGACCCCCGATAAAAGGAGTGAATTCCATCAGCACAAGTCGCACTGCACGGAGCTCCAGGAGGTTTATGTGGTGACGACTCTCCCCGATTTACCAGAACCTGTGGGCTCTGTGGTCTTCCAAGTATGCACCCCATTCCACAAGAGACTTGTCTGTCGTGTCTGTTGGGTGAATTCAAGAATGCATGGGACAGACATAAGGCAATTCTAGTAGGGGTTAGAAGGAAGTAGGTTGTTGGATAACTAGGATCTGCAGCTTATCCATTAGGTAGGGAAATGGGCAGACTAGGTGGGCCAAGCGGTCCTTATCTGCAGTCAAATTCTATGTTTCTATGTAAGTGTGATGATCAGTTCTCAGGGACAAACGGGTTTCACTCTGCCAGGTGTTCTGGGATCAGCCACCACTAAATGGCATCCCACATCGGCTGGGTCACTGTGACCAGCTGGTACAAGTGGCCTAGGTGCTGGGACTCCCACTGGAGGTGGCGCATTTGTCAGTGTGCCCAGCAGACCACACTGGTGCAGGCCGCCATGTAAACCAGCAGCCTCAGAAAATCCACAGCAGGGGCCAAGAGGCCAACCTGAAATGATGACGCAAAGTAGGTAAGATCCAGTACACGATCCATAGGGAGGCAGGTCTTGGCCCACAGGGAATCTAGTTCTACCGTGCTGAATCCGATCACCAACATGGGTACCAGTTCAAACCTATCCAGCTTGACCAACAGGCCAAGGTTTCAGCAAGGGCGGAGAGTCAGACTTCTGGACCTCTCCATGACCTCTTTGGAAGAACCGGCCAGCAGCCAGTCATCCTGGTAGGGATACACCCTGACACCCAGGTGCCGCAGGTATGCTGCCACCACGGTCTTGCACTTGGTGAAGACCCTGGGTGCCAAGGAAAGGCCAAAGGGCATGACCTGGAACTGGTACAGGACCCTTTCTGCTTGCAACAGGAGATACAAGTGGATGGACGGACTGGGATGTGGGAGAACACATTCTGGAGGTCTAGGGAGCAAAATGACATGGTCAGCTCCAGTGATGGAATGACCGGATTCAGAGTGACAATCTGGAACTTCTGTTTCCACATGAACTGGTTCAGATTGTGCAGCTCCAGTATGGGATGCTAGCCTTCCACCCATTTATGGATCAGTAAGTACCTGGATATGTAACCCTGACTGGCAAGGGTACCTGGGACACAGGCTATTGCCCGTATTGCAAGGAACACAGCAATGTCCTCCCGAAGGGCACACAGTGTGTCCTACAACACCCTGGATTCCTGAGGCACATGGAAGCAGTAGGTGGAAAAGTCTCAATGTCCAGAGGAAACCCTCTGCCACTGCATCCAACACCCACTTGTCCATTGTGATAGCAAACCAATGTAGCAAGAAGTGACGTAGCCATGCTCCTATGAGGAATACGGACAGGATGGGTGGAGGGATGACACCCACCAACCCATCTCTGGGTTGGTCAGGGTTTTGCAGCAGCAGCTGCAGCCAGAGGGGAACTGCCACCCATGCCCTCCGCCTTTTAGGAACTTTGGCTCAAACCTAGACTAGGGGCTGCGGACAAGGAGGCTGTGACTGAAAATATACAGTAGATATTGGAAAGCCTGTTTCTTAGGCTTCTTTTTCATATCCTCCTGGGATGAGGCCACAGAACCCAGGGTGGCACTGGACAGCTAAATACGGGTGAAATATCCTTCCACCCCAGGGCCAAACAGGTCGGTGCCCAAGAAAGGAACATTGGTCAGCTTATGCTAGGTGTCTGCCATTAAGGTGGACAGACACAGCCAGGATCTGTGATGCATGGAGACCACTGCTGCCATGATACAGGCAGCACAAGTCTCCCATTTCCAAGGATGACTGGAGGTGGCGCTTAGTCAGCGACTGACCTTGCTCTCTGACTATCGTCACCACCGACTGCTGATCAGCTGGGAAGTGAGGGAGGATGGAATCAAAGACTCCCATCATGGAGTGACTGAAATTGGCCATCATTAAGACACAACTAGTCGGAGGGACACCCAAGCACACCACAGGGTACAACTTTTTTGTGGTGTGGTCAGTTTTACAGGACTCCGTATCCAGAGGCTTGCCCACGTCCCCCTGGTGTCCGAACCTGCGGAACACCAAATAAGGCACAAACCCCCTCTGCAGAGGAGTGGTCCAAGAACCCAGAAAGGGACCCAGTAGAAACCACATACTTGCAGATCCTACGGGTACAGGATGCCAGGCAGGATGCTGGACACTGCCAAAGCTCCAGGGCCAGTCCCACAATGACTTCAGCCACAGGAAAGGCAACCCCAAGAATTCATCCCTATCCAAAATGTCCGTACAGAGGTACTTAGCCCATTTTTGAACTGGCTCTCACGGGACTGACCTGGACTCCAATATTAACTCATTGAGGCCTCCAGATGTCCTGCACTGAGGACTTTCAACGCCTGAGAACGTCACTGCTTAAAACTTACATATTTCACAAACTGCAGTGAGTAGAATTGACTGCATAGCATCGTTGGAAAGGTAACGTTCTGCTGAACAACTCTGCCACTAATACTTTGTGTCTTATGTATACTTCAGAAGATATTCGCATTTTTGTATGGTATGATGTGTATGGCTGACAATTGTCTCTCAAGCTTCATTTAGCCACCTTAATAAAACAGAAAGAAATACATGTATCATATTAGAACATTTGTTTTTAGTGCAAAATTGGTTTTGTACCTCCATCTAATGTATGGATGCTTCATTTGGTGTTGATATGTTAAATATTTTCCCACAAAAAATGGTTTCTGTTGCCTTGTTTATTGAAAACAATTTTTTTTGCTATTTTAAACCATATGGAAAAAATAGGAACTACTTATATTAAATTGCATAGTATCATTGGAAAGGTAATTTTGTGCTGAACAGCTCTGCCACTCGTACTTTGTGTGTAGCACTTACGGTTCATGAGGTATTCGCATTTGTTTGTGGCATGCTGTTATGACTTGATTTTGCTCCAAAAGCTCCAGGTTGCACTGTTAAAAGTATACAGGCCACAAGTAGTGGAACTCTCAAAGAGCTCCTGAGGCCTCAGTGAGTTAAGTGGAGAAATGCACCGAAAGACACCAGCCCATGCTTGATGGACAGCTCCTCGACCGATTCCTAGGTGAAGAGGGAAATCCCAGAGAAGACCACAGACTCTTGGACAACTGGCCCAAGTCGTCCAAGGATTCCTTGAAAACAACCCTTAACTGTTTTTCACCATGGACCACCCAGGTATCCACCATCGGGGTGATCTGCATTGACAACCAGCCTAGCAATTCGGTGGCCGAACGGGCTCCTTGGATGGAGAGTCCACCTTCTGCTGCGGTGGTGGCAGCTCCACCCCAGGTAGTGAAGAAGCAGTTGCAGGGAGCACCTGCACAGTGTGAACTGGTGGGGGCCCCCCACTGGAGGCTGCCAGGCGACTGGAGGTCCAGTGGTTTGAGTCCTAACATGCCACTTGATGGCCCACTGTTGCCAGAGGAGGATGAGTACATTGAGAAGCATCCATGGCAATGCCTCACAAGCAAGCAGGATCGAAAGTGGAAAGACCCTGACCACCAACCGGGCATCAACATCGAGGGGGAACCTTCTGTCTGGTTGCGGTATAACATATGCCTGCCTACATTAAGCAGCATGGCCATGGAATGCTCGACCACGAGTGGAAGCTGCTCCTGCCAAGGACCAGAAAGGGACACTGACCGAACCAAGTCTTCTTGAGTGAGGACTTGGAACACCGGGGTCTGAGAGATTGATTTCTCCACCTTGTCTGACAACTGGTCCACAGGCTCAAAGAAAATTTCCACGACCTGCTTGACTGCAGTCAAAGTTGACTGGCTCGATGGGGGTACTGAAGAGCCCTCATCCTACATGACTAGCTCCTCAACCGAAGGGTGCTCTACCACCATCAAGTGGTCAGGTGAGTCACTGGACTGGGACGACCTCAATCTACCCCAGTCCCATGACTGGCACCAGTAGCATTTATGCTTGGAACCACAGTGGGAAGGGCTCTCCCCCAGGGTCTGGAGAGCCAAACACATGTGCAGAAGCCTCCGGGAATGACTCTCCAATGCTGGCCCCAGCCAGGAACAGCACCAAGATTGAGGAGGTGCCCGCTGAGGCAGCCACTGCATCTGCTTTAGGAGGCCACAAGATGCTGAGCAGACTCTATTGCAGCTGAGACCTTCCTGCAGCCCTTAGGGCAGTCCTTTAGAACCTGTTTTGAAGGCTGACCCAGCAAGAGCTAGCACTTCCTGTCCTTGAGCAACTCAGAAAGAATGCTGAGACAAAAGCCGCATTCAGCCATGTTGTGCTGCCTGCCCAGGCAATACACACACGTGTCATGCGAGTCAGTGACTGACATCTTCTGGCACCAACCTCAGCTTCTGTTGCTCCATCGAGGATTGAAGAGGGGAGTTGAAGAAACCAAGGAAAGAAATCCCAGTAACTAGAAAGCTTCCAAAAACAAAGTTTGCTTATGGTACACTAAATCCTATGCAAGAGTCATGAAGGAGGTGACCTGTTCTTCCAGCAGAAAGAAAGCTCTGATGTCACAGGGTGGAGTCAGGGGATATACCATCAGGGTGGTGGGAGTAGTTTTTCTTAAACTTGTCTGGCAAATTAGCATATTTACAGTGGAACTCCCAGAGTGTGGCTAGTGAACCATATCCACAGCCCTAGAACCAATGTAATACAATTGTTTCTGAAAGACAAAGTTACTTTAATTGTGGTGTTTACAGTCATACTTCTGTAGTATACTGAGCATGTGCAAAGTTCTCAGAAAGCTAAATGGGTAGAGCTTCAGCTCTCCCACTTAATCACATGCCCCCCCCCCCCCAATGCCTCAAATCTTCAGACAGGAAGAGCAGTAAATGTAAGGCCACACAAACAGCTAACCAGTGACAGATAGTAACTAGCGGAGGTCGGGTGCATTACTGTGACTGTAGAAGAAACACTAGTAAAAAGAAGCTACTGTAACCATAGATCTTCAAGAAAATCTCCTCTACTGGGCCACACCTTTGGAACTGTAGGCAACTAGCATCAGGACCACTTGAAAACCTTTGCTACAAGACTCATCATCTGGCCTGGACCCCACAAAGTGTCATCCTCAGGGATTGCTCGAGACATAATTACTCTCTGGAGGAATGAGTCGTGACCACAAACCATAAAGGTGGGACCACCTACGGGGTCACCTGCTGGTCGACTGGCCAAGCAGCACTAATGCACCTAGACAGCACCACAGGGTCAGGACCTGAAGGATCAATTACCTGACTGGTATGGTCTGTGGAAGTGTCAATGTGCTTTGGGGGGGGTGACTTACCTTGAACTCGGTCATCAGTGAGTTCGAGGACACTGGTCCTCCTCAGACTCAGAAGTCACGACCAACTGGTTTTAAGCCAAGAGCGTGGGAGAGACTCTCTTCGGTGAGGCACAAGGTGACACTGTACTAGAGCTTCAAGGTGATGGGTCAATGCCCTTACTGAATTTGCCATATTGATCTGAGGACTCAGAGAGCTGACAGTCACACTGCACCAAAGGCTTGGGCACCATGGTCTTGCACAGACAGCAAGTCTTCTGACCAAGGCAAATGAGGCAGACATTGTGTGAATCCATCCTTTACATCTTATTTTGCAGTTGTTACATTGCTTTATGTAAGGAGTCTGGCCCACTGATGCCATGTAGTCCAGGGCCATAGACCTTATGTTTCTAGCAGAAAGAGAGATCTGATACATAGAATGAAATGGCACAAGCATAAGAGGGGAGGAGAAGCTAAGGCTCTATCCATTAGGCTTTCGGAGCTTGACTGGGCACTCACAACCAACCCGCACTACGTCATTAAATCTGGTCTCCTCCCTGATGCCCTTAGTGACCACACCCCCATTTTCACTGTTTTCAAGGTTCATCGCCCCAAACCTCCCCTTAAAATCATATAGCTCAGGTCCTTTAAATCCGTATACCTTACCCCAATCAGTTCTGCACTCGCTTCCACCGACTGGGCCCCCCTCTCCACTGCCATTTCTGTCGACTAAGTACTTGACTATTTTAAGGATAAATTCACTACCACCTGGAATGCCTCTGCTCCTGTCAGGCAGACCAGAGTCCATGGGCTTCACCTCCCCTGGATCACCCCCGAACTACTGGCCTGCTTCAGGGAGCATGATCGGGCCTGGAGAAAACAGAAATCTACTAAACATCCAAACAACTACACCAAGTACAGAATGCTATGCAATTCATGTACTAAAGTTACTAGACTGGCTAAGTCTGATTATTTCAACTCCTCATTCCTGACTAACACTAATTCTCCATCTAAATTCTCGAGGGTAGTTCATGCCCTATTCTCTCCCACCTCTCACCCTCTCCCTCCAGTTCTCAAAATAAATAACTCCCTAGTTTCCGACCCTGGCTCCGTGGCCAATGAATTTAATGCCTACTACACCTCATGCGCCACGTCTCTTCTAAATTCCCTCTCTCCATTGCCACCTACTAACTTCCGCCCTTTGCCTCAGCCAGTGCCTACACCTCCCCATTTTTCCTTTTCTACTATCTCCTCTGATGAAGCTCTTAATGCTCTCCTATCCCTCAACCCCTCTAAAGACTCCTCACCAGATGAGCTCGATCCTAAACTTCTCTATATTTCTGCTCCTGCAATTGCTTATCCTATCTCCCTAATCCTTAACCTGTCCTTTATTTCTGCCCAAGAACCCTCATCCTGGAAACACACTGTAGTCCTTCCTCTCCCCAAGGGTGGTGACACATCCACTTCTGGCAACTACTGCCCTATTTCCCTTCTTCCTACCCTTGCCAAACTTAAAGAACATTTAGTTCTCTCTCAACTATCACCCTTCCTCTCAGATTCCTCCTTCACCCCCTTCCAATCTGGTTTTCGGAAGAACCACTCAACAACCACCTCCCTCCTCAGGCTTAATGACTCCATCCTTTCAGGGATGGACGATGGCCTGATCATCTCGGCCATCTTTGTCAACCTAGCCAAAGCTTTCAACACTGTTTCCCATCCCCTGCTTCTTGATTCACTCTTCTAAGCTGGCCTTGCTCCGTCAGCCACCAACTGGTTTAAATCCTACCTCAATGGCAGGACCCAGTCGGTGAGAATCCTTGATTCCATCTCCCCTCCACTCCCCATCAACATTGGTGACCCTCAGGGTTCAGTGCTTGGTCCCCTACTCTTCTTCATTTTCCTTAATGATCTTCCCACAGCCTGCTCATCCTCTTCTATCCACATGTACGCTGATGATACTGTTTCGTACAGTTCAGTTAAAAACCCTGTTGCTGTGCAAACCAGCTTACAGCATGACTTCAACCAAGTTCAGCTCTGGTTTGCTTCTCAGCAGCTTTTTCTAAATGCCAAGAAGATAGTCTCAATGACCTCTGGCACCAGGTAGAGACTCTCTAGGCTTCCAGCCATACCCACCTTCCACACCCTTGATGGGACCATCTTGGAGGACACCTCCTCATTTAGATATCTGGGAGTTTGGCTGGACCAGCATCTTAACTTCTCTGTGCATATCAATGCTATCCTGAAGAAACTGCGCCCCAAGCTTGATGCTCTGTACAGGAATCATCGTTGCATCCCGCTGACTGCGAGGCGTGAAATTGTCCAGAAGATGATACTCCCCATCTTTGACTACTGTGACGTAGTCTATGGTGCTGCTCCAAAATCTTCCCTGACGAAGCTGGACACTCTCTTTAACTCCTTCTGCCACTTCGCTATCGCCTCCCCTTCCTGCTCCCACTACTGTGAACTCTATCAATCTCTAACCTTCCTTCCATTATCTCACAGACTCATCTCTCACTGTGCCAAACCTCCAAATTCTGGTTCGGGGGGGGTTCCCCTCCTATCTCTCATCCTCTCTCTTCAGATGAAATGATGCCCGCACGGTGACGGACCCTCGCCGCTCCACCCTCATCAGTTAGACTGGTTTCGCCCATCATTTCCCTAAAATCTGGAATTCCTTCCCCCCTGAAATACGACACTCCTCCTCCAACTACTCCCTTACCTCTGCCCTACACAATTACCTTTCCCTCAGCTGTTCCTGCTTTAACCCACCTTAATACCTATCCCCAGTTTCTGCCTTCCTACAATGACCTCCCCCCCAGCAGGGTTCTCAACATCCTGAAGGGGGAAATCAGGAAATGGCTACCCCTTCTCTTCACATTCAGTTCTTGCCTCTCCCCCTCTCTTCTCCACCTGCCCTTCTGGGTCACCAATGTGCATAACCTAACCCCATCCTTTTTACTCCAACAGCACTTGCATACTACCTCGAGCCTGCTCCTGGTACACTCATGCACTATAAATGGTTCTATTGCATTATTACTGTTTTGTACGTTTATACAGTATATTCTTTTGTATGATTTTGGACATGTATTGTAATTTACCCAATGTTCCACTACTGTTTATTGTACAATACCTTGTGTTCCAACTGTTGCACAATCTTACAATGTTGTATTGTTTGTACTACCCACATACTATTGTAACTGATCATCCTTCACAACCCTATGTAACCCTTCCCCCCAGGTCGCACTGTGAGACAAGCAACTTGTTGTTCAGTGTGCCCTTCTGGTGAAACATTTCAATAAATAAATAGTCCTGCTCAGTATACTGCACCAAAGTGACTACACAGAAGGTATCCGGGTAGTTAAAATTTAGTAATGTTTGGATCAAACGTAATATTTAGTTTAATTTCATTTTAATTATGAATAACCAGTTGAGCCAAATTAATTTACAGTTGTACACTATATAATTTTGCCTAATGGCAATCACAAGTCTCCTTCCGTGTTCAGGCTTCAGAAGAATTTTTTAATCCAGAAAAATAAAATAACCATAGTAATGTTGTATCTTTTCAGGGATCCATCAATATGATTTAGAAAAGTATCATCTTGACAGAGTGTGATGCCTCAGAGATATAACTTTATGCCATATTTAGCACTTCGAATGCAAGTTCAAACTTGCCCCTGTGGTCACACTCCCCTTTGTGCTCTAACATCAGATCTGTTTCTCCCACAAACAGAGCAACCGCCCCAAAGCTGCTACAGTCTTCTAGTCAACAACATTCGTTATTTACTAGTCTTATTTTTCACAAGTACAGTATCAGTTTTCATTACTCTGTGCTACAGAGTTATTCATTTTTTTCAAATTTGCAGTTTTTTCCAATTCCCAATTCTTCAGCACAGAAACAAATCTGTCAGGATGATGCTTTTTATTAAGAATCATTGATGGATTTCTGTTGCTTGAATCTTGAATTTGAAGGAAAAAGAACAGTTTATCGATTTTGACTTGAGCAATAATGCACGAAAGAGGTGTGTGTCATGCTGTGATAACATCACGCCTCAGGTAGCTGTGCCTGAGGCCGAGTGCATCAAACACAAGAGACGTGGCGTTATTCCACACAATACACTCCCGGACTACATTACCTCTATTCCTTCTAGAAAATCTACTACTGTTCAATCTGTTTTTTCTTGCCACATTTCTAAGTTTTGGTCCTCCCTTTTAATTCGGTCCATCTCCTTCCACCTTAAAGTCTCTTCTTTATGACTTTTGTTATCAGACAGGCAACTGTCTATGACCCTTTCCCTTCATGCTCCCGTCACAAGCTTCCCTGTTTATGCTTTTTCTCCATTTCTTTTTTCCCCAGCTTTACATATTAAAATGCATATTCCACATGCATTTACGTACTAGTTTGCCTGTAATATCTTGGTTATGTTTCTCATAGTAATTTTATTGTTTTGGACTACTTTTTAGCAGTTTTTATTGTTTAGATATTCTCCCACTCCCCTTCCCCCAGGACACATCTGGAAACTAGCTTCTATCAGCTCAGTATGTCTTTCCTAGTTAAACTTTTAAGAAATAAATTACTGCTATTATACAATTGCTTCAGTGTAAAGAAAAAAGATTAAAATAAACATTTTAAATACATTTTCACTTAATTCTTAGTGGGGTATGTATACATTGGGGAAAAAAAAAGAGAAAAAAATACTTGCGTTTTACTGTTTCGGGTAGTACTGAACAGTGCTATATTGTTTCAGCTCCCCCCTTGAGTAAATATGCTAACATAGACATGAAGCTGCTGATCTTTGTAGGAGGAACAAATACATAATTTTTTTTTTTTTCAAATTTATTTCCCTCCGGTCGCGGCCCCATGGACCTCTCTCAGGCATCCGAGTCCGTGTCCTGCCCACCAGAGGCCCCCCCCCGAACTGTACCTCCTCTCTCCCCCCCTCCCTGCAGCTGGTACCCCTGGTCTAACCCTCCCAGGGTGGGTCGCCCTCCTCCTCTTGGGCGCTCTTACAGACAGACTCTGGCTGCAGGGTAGGACCGGCCGTGGAGGACCTGGAAGGTCAGTCAGGGTTGGCCCAGTGATGGGCATGGGGGACTGGTGCCATCGTCTACCCATGGTGCCGTTTTCCCCTGTTCTTGTGTGTCCCTGGAGCTCGGACGTGCATCCGCTGCAGCTCCAATCCCCAGCATCTTGCTGACGTGCACTGTAGTGCCTCCAGCCTCCGCTAGAGGTCACCAGTGCATCGGCTGGTGGATCTCCCCCTCCCTGGGGAAGGAGAGCAGTCCTGAGGATGCTCAATCCTTTCCCCTCCCTGCCGACCTCGACGACCAGGTTTTTCTCAACCCGGTCACAGCATGGCGCGACGTGGCGCCCAGCGCCTCAACCCTCAGCGCCACCGGGTCGGTTCAAATACATAATGTTCAATCTGTCACACAGTATGCAAGCCTCCACTTGCATATTGTGTGACCCTGAGCAAATCACTCAACTTCCCTGTGCTCCCAGGTCGTACCTGTAAACAAGCTTTCAGCTTAGTGTGCCACTCCTAGTTAAGTAACTGGATAAAAAAAATTTGTGTTGACAAGAGCTGGAGGAATATTGCTTTTTACCCCCCATGCTCTTGAGTAGCAACTATCTGCACTCTTCCACTACCCCTCCCCACCTCCCCCATTACTACTGGGCAGTATGGCAGATTTTTTTTTTTAACAATTAAATGTTCAGAGCAGCAGTCGCTATGATTTGTTTTATACATGCAGTTGTGTACCCCTCACCTTGATACAACAATGTTGTGCTGGGATAACATCGCTGTACAAGGTGACCACTTACCAGTCAAAGGGCACGATTTTTTTTTTTTGCCATTGTATAATTCTGTTTTACAGAAAACATTTAAGTATGCTAAATAACAGCTGGTTTGATGGCTTAAGAAGCAGTTCTGCTGTTACCATGCACATCACTGCATCTGCATTTTGAACCCGAGACTATTACAGCAGGCCTGCAGCAGGCTGGAGAGGAATTCAGAAGAACCTCCTCAACTTCCGGGGAGGATGATGAACCTGATTTGATGAGCTGCTTCAGCACATCAAAAAGGTAAGGATGGAGACATGAGGAGAGTCCTGCATATTATGTAATAAAATCTCTTACATCATGATTGCTAAATATAATTTCAGGCCTTTTCTGTACTACGACTCCTTGTCAGTGCAACCAAAAGGACACCTATACAATCCCACTATAACATATGCACAAAGGAGCTTACTAAAGTGCGGCATATAGTAATGGTGTAGGAAATTAAAGTGAAGTGGAAAGTTATAAATGACATTTAGCAACTTCGTAGTACATATTGTACCTGTACATAGTCAGTGCCAGTATGAGTGATCATAGCAGCATTTCCACTTGTCACATACAAAAAAATGATAACTTCAGTTTACATGGTGTGTTTAAGCAGTCCTTTGAGTCGTGTGGCATACAAGCAATGATGCCTGACTTAACTGATATTTCAGTAGGTAATCCTGCAGTCCCCACCCCCAAGCATACACACATACATACTGTCTTAAATCATTCTGTATGTGTTACACCAGCTATAGCCATAAAATATATATACAGTATACATATTTATATATGTGTGTGTGTATAGATAAATATATGATATATAAGTTGCAAAAAACGTCATTAATGCTCCAGTGTGGGGTATGTTTTGGGCTTCTCAAGCCCAACACTCACCCCATTCCACCTGTAAATAAGGTCAGATGTGTAGACTTTATAAGAAAGGGGTGAGCGTTAGGCTTGAGAAGCCCAAGGCACTCCCCCACACCTGCTCTCCTGCCTGATTTGGGGGTGGGGTGTTAGGGAAACCAACGCCTCATTTCCCAACTTTTGTCTCTTTGACCCTAACTGAAGCATTAACAAAGTTTTTTGAAACTTATTTCCTTACTTTTTGGGATAGTATAACAGTATCCTTATTTTACTGTGGGAGCGCAAGGTCCCATCCTGCACTCCCATCCCTCTGTAGATGCATATATGTATGTAGCCCTGTGCTTTCATTTACAGGACAACAGTGACCAAATTGTCACAGCATAGCCACCTTATTACCCGCACCTCATGTACCTGGTACAGAAAAATTTCAAATCCCTGCCAAAACATAATTCTGTGCAACTGCAATGCCATTCTATGCCACAAGTGTGAGAACACATTTTGACCGGGATTTGAGAAATGACAGCAGTGACAAACATGAGGTGGGGTAATAAGAAGGCTATGTTGAAAGCTGGGTAAAAATGTTAACATTTCTGAAGTTGTGAGCGGGCGTAGCGAAATTCTAACAACTGGTCATAACTTTGGCATTTTTTCAGATTTTTGACCCAAATTTTCAACATTGTCTTCTTATGACCCCACCTCATAAACACCATAGGTGAAAAGTTTAAAATCCGTGCCAAAATGCCATTCCATCCCACAGGTGAGAAAACATGTTACGGAAGGGATTGGAAAAATGACAGCAGTAGTGTTCATGAGGTGCTGTGAAAAAAATGGCTGTGTTGAAAATCTGGACTACAAATATTAAAAATTACCAAAGTTATGAGCGTGCATGGAAAAATTTAACAAATGCTCATAGCTCGGCCATTTTTAGGAATTTTTTCATCAAATTTTCATCATGCCTTTTTGGGACCCCACCTCATGAACACTGGTGGTGAAATTTCATTACTTAGTCGAAAAGGTGATTTTACTGCAGCGAACATAGAAATCACCTTCCTGGCCCACTAACAAAATGACAGTGCCAGTGTTCATGAGAAGGTGGGGTCCCAAAAAGGCCATGCTGAAAATCTGGTGAAAAAATTCCTAAAAATGGCAAAGTTAGAAATATAAGTTCAAAACTCCACTGAAATACCTTATCCGGCACTTACTTTGATTCCTCAGTTCATGGCTTGGCTTTGAAAAGTGCAGACGTGTTTTGGTCCACAGAAGATGACAGCCTACAACTTCTGGTGGTAAGTATAGGGTGGAGGGTGGGTGCTCAGTGGGAGGGTCAGGATGGGGAAGGGGTGGTGGAGATGACGAGGAACCATTTTCTTTTTTCCAGGTTAAAAAAGTAAAAAGACGTCAGGGGACTGTTCTCTTTTTACAGGATTGAAGTCAAGAAATATTTTGGGATACTGGGGGTGGGTTCCCCAGTGTCCCACACTGCTGGAGGGGGCTCTAAATGCCAACACGGGAGTCGGGCCTTCTGATGTTGGCTAATTAATAAAACAACTGGCTGTGTGTGTTGGGGGGGCATCTGACACCTGGGGTGGGCATCCTGGTGTTGGATTATATAAATAAGTAAACAAGATCCTTTTCTATGTGGCTCTCCTAAGACCTTTTAGTCTAGTTGTGACGTGTATGGCTAACTAAATGAAGGAAATGTTTTTGTAGCAAAATATACCTGGTTCTTGATCTTTTTGTGCCTTGGTGAGTGCCGTGACTGTTTTTTCCTATTGTATACTTTTGTCACACAGCAACCAAAATCACCCTGGTGCAGCTCTTTTCTGTTTAGTATATTTAGTTTTGCGCTACGCACGGGTGAGGACACATTATAGCCACCTTTTTAAGCGTCCTGCATGTGCCGCGGAAACCCAGTATACATCTATAAGCTAGAGGCTGTAATTTTCCTTTGAAGACTATAAATGGTTTGAGAGAGGAGCAGACGATAGTATGGAGGGTTCTATGGCAGCAGAAGAAAGGGAAGCCACTGGTTTTACAGAGAGACTCTTTCAGAATTTACCAAGTGGTGATCTGTTCAGAATACAACCCACAGGTACACGAGGAAGTGAGGGTGCAGGAGTGGATTCTAGGGACACGGAAAGTGGTGGCAACATCAGGAGTGCATTTTTTTCATATGAACGAACAGCAGTACAAGCAAGGCAGAATCACTGGCAGACAATTACAATGGAGGCATACTTAATGCGAAAAGAGCACCAAGGGGCCCATGCATTGTTATAGACCCCACATTTGGGTTAGAAGATGAAGAATTCATTAAGGACTGGAGGGCTATCTCAGAAGAAGCTACTAATAAATGGATGGAACTTATTGTTAAGAAGTCCAAAAGAACTCAGAAAGAGACTGAGGAACAGCTGAGAGTGAGAGAAGAGGCTTTGAAAACTTTTAAAAATCATAGGGACTTTGGAAATTTTAAAAGCCAGCTTGAAAAAGAATTAAAGTTTGAAGACAACAAGGGGGCAGCTATTAATAAACCTAAGTTTAAGAGAGACGAAAATTATTATTTAAATGGACATGTATTTTCGTGGCCAAATAAAAACACAAGGAAACAGGGAGGAAGAATGTTTCATAGACAAACAAGAGTTCATTTTGAAATGTCGCCATCCCTTTTGAGATGCCTGAGCAGCATTGAACAGGTAACAAGTGCTAGTGATACGACGTTTACCAGTGATTCGGATGGCCAGAGGTTTTTTTTTTAGATTGGGACAAGGTTTCGAATTACAGGAGCAAGAAGGGGAAACGTGAGGGTCGTTACCAGGTCGAGCTAGAGGGATATGGAGGGGAAGAGGAGGAGGGAGGACATTTTGGAGAGCAACAGAAGAAGAGATACCAAACACAACAATAGAAGAGATGAAGTATTGTGACTAACTTATCAGACTATGAACTGAGCAAAGCAGAACTGAATATTTTGGCTGAAGGACTGTCGTTTGTGCCCACTTCGGATATAAATTTTTTTGACACAACACTGGACATTTTCAAATTATGCACAGCTTTGAACTTGAGGTGCTTTTACTACAAGCCTGATGAAATGGGTGTGGCACCTCAGAACCTGACTAAGTAACAGAGTTCAATCTCCCCCTACTGATTATATGGAAGTTATACCAACACAGTAGGTTTTTGAAGCTCTCGATTCCTTTTTAAATGTTGATGTTAGTGAGAGTGTGACTAGAAGGAAGCTTAGCATGTTTTGTCCACCTCCCTCTACTGCGGTGAGCATGTTTCAGAGACTATGCATGCAGGATCTGGAGAATCTTAAAACAGAGGATTACATGCCTGGTTTCTGCAACATTACTGCCACTGAGAGGGAAGCACTAGAGACATTGAGAAAAAACAAGAACATTATAATAAAGCCCACAGACAAAGGGGAGGAGGAGTTGTTTTGAATACAAAAGATTATGTGGCAGATGCTGAAAGACAACTTGGGACCAGTGACTTTTATTCAGTAACAAATATGGAAAATGTGAATAATGTTAAGAACGTGTGGATGACTTTTTGGTATGGGCAGAATTTGAAGGTCTTCTAACAGGTAGGGAGAAGGCATTTCTGTTAACAGAATATCCTTTAAAGGCAGTTTTATATTCTGCCCCAAATCCTTAAAACTCTTATTAAGCCACCAGGTAGGCCTATTATTTCTGGTATAGGGATGGCCACTGAGCCACTTGCAAGATTTGTAGATGATAATCTGAAACCACTTGTTCCTAAATTACCCTCATATGTCCAAGACACAGGAGATGTACTTAATGTATTGAGGGATGTTAAAGTAGAGAGAGGTTCGTTCCTGGTCACCCTAGGCTTCGAGTCGCTCTACACTAACATCCCTCATGTGGGAGGTTTATAGGCTGTAAGATACTATCTGGATAAAAGATTAACGGACAGTGGTCCGGATACTGAACTCTTTGAGGATATCATAGGAAAGAATTCAAGCATTTATGGACTACACATCCTGATAGCTTGCCTTGCCCAATATTTAATACTTAAAATTCATATACCCTGTCTCTAAACTCAACATCCAATCTAGCTTTAAAGGTATTCATATTGGGACTCTCCACAATTGATACAGGTAGATTATTCCAAGATGACACAACCCTTTAGCTGTACCAATGTTTTCTTAATTTTAAATTCCATCTCGACTGAAAAAGTTGTTTGGAATGTTTCCTAGAGCTTACACGATCCACACTGAATTTGATTCCCAGCTCCTCCTGCAATAAAGGATCTCCTAAAGCTTTAAAAAGCATACACATATCTCCTCTAAGTCTACGACAGAACAGTGAATATATGCCCAGAATTTCCAAACTTTCCCTACAAGATCTATTCGCCAGACCCGTTATAGCTTCAGTTATCCTTCTCCGAATACCCTCCAGCCTAACAGTGTCTTCCCTCTTATATTGAGACCACACCTGAGCACAATACTCCAGGTGGGGTCCAACCAGGGAGCTATACAGCGGGATCAAAACTTTGGCATCCCTACTAGAGATATGCCTGAGTATACTGTTTAAATTCTGATTTGCCTTTCTCATCTGAGATGAACAGTGGTGACTAAATTTAAAGTCAGGGGTAATCGTTATACCCAAGTCCCTTTCTTATATGGTGTCAATTAATATGTCATGACCAATTTAGTAACTAGCATTACCATTGTTTTTCCTCCAAATGCATAATCTTACACTTAGCAGAGTTTAATTCTAGTTTAACTCAGTCCATGTTGCTATGATACTAATAGCAGTTTGTAAGGCTAATACATCAGATGAACTGTTTACAATAGCTCCTAATCTGCAATCATCAGCAAATTTAGACAACCAAATATTGGGGGGGGTTTATTTTTAAAGTAGAGATATACACATTAAACAAGCAAGGCCCCAACACAGAACCCTGGGGAATACCGCTTGCCTCCGGGGCCCAATCTGAATAAGTTCCCTTAACTACCACCCTTTGATGCCTATCTCTCAACCAGTCAGTAATCCAACTTATTACATTAGTCTCTAATTTAAATTTCTTTAGGAAAGCTATCAATTCCCTATGTGGCAATTTATCAAAGGCTTTCGTGAAATCCATAAACACTGCACCGACCGAGTTACCCAAGTCCAGTTCTCAATTAACATTCTCATAGAAAGTCAAAAGATTGGTCTGACAAGATCTGGACCTGGTAAACCCATGCTGTGAAAGATCCATCAGTCCATTTTCTTCCAAAGAAGCCAATATCCTGTCCTTCAACTCTAATACTTTGCCCTTTAGTGATGTCAAGCTAACTGGCCTGAAATTAGAAGGTACTGTTTTGGATCCTTTTTTTAAAATGGGTATAACTGTTGCTTCTTTCCAGTCGCTAGGGACTATACCCCAATCCAAAGATGTCTGAAAAACAAAGGTGGGGGGGGGTGTCAAAATATCTGCTAATTCACAAATAACCCCTGGGTGAACAGAATCTGGGCCAGGAGATTTACTGATGTCCAATTTCTTGAGTTTGTCTAATACCGCCCCAGGATCAATTACAATATCTCCAGGGGTTGAAAGATCCTTACAATCAACATGTGATGGAGAATTAATATCAAAAACAGAACAAAAGTATTCATTCTGGGTATCAACCATTTCTTTGACTGTCCCAGCCTGCCCCATATCATCCTTGAAGGGACCAATGGTATATGATTTTTTTCTCCCCCACTATTTATGTAAGAATAACAATTTTTTTTTATCATCATTAATTTTGGAGGCTAACTCAACTTCAAATTCAGCTTTTGCTTTTCTAATAGCTTTTTTTGCACTGGCTACAATATATTTAAAAGCCAGCTGATTAGTGTCTGTTTTATCTCGTCTATATTTTTTATAGATTTAATTTTTTCTTTTAATCAGTTTCTCGATGCAAGGAGTGAACCAGCTCGGTTTATATTTACCTTTATTATATTTGTTACTAATGTGGATATATTTTGCAGTAAGATTCTTAAGTTGTTCCAGCAATAACTTCCACATCTCACTAACAGTACTATTAAGAAAAACACTACCCCAATCCCAGTTCGAGAACTCCATCCTAAATTCATGGAAATTGGCTTTACCAAAATTCAGTTTAGTTGTTGAAGAAGTATCATTAAGAACATGGGGTTTTATAATACTAAACATCACTGTACAATGGTCACTATTACCCAAAGGGGGATTAACCCTGATATTGGTCAAATACTTTCCCATATTAGTTAAAATGATATCCAAAGTATTGCTACCCCTGGTATTCTCTTCCACTAACTGCTCGAGGCCTAATTGGTCAAAAGCGTCCAAAAAGGACCTATCTAATTTGGAAGTACCCTGCCATAATTTCCATTCAATATAAGGCAAATTCATATCTCCCCAAATTATAATGTTAACAGCTGGGTCTAGACTGCTAACTTGTTTGATCAGATCCAAATCATGGATCTATAAACTGGATGGGGGACGACATACTACCCCCATAATAATTGTGGTGGCATCAGATGGAAGTAGTTTAACCCAAAGGGATTCAAGATGTAGCTTTTCCATTATTAATTCTTCAGTAATTATAGATTCCTGACTATAAATAGCTACTCCCCCACCCTTCCTATAACCCCGAGATTTGGAGTATAGAGTATAACCATGTACTGAGTATGCCAAGTATCATTTGTATCCCACCAAGTTTCCGTAATCAATGCTAATTGAATATTCTATGTATAAAATAAGATTTTGAATTCCTCAAATTTATTAGTAAGGCTTCTTACATTAATAAGAACCCCCTTCCAGTTGATTCAATAACCCTAGTAACATTTTTAGTAGCATTGTTGCAAACTGCTACCATATCCCCCCCACCTTTCGCCAGTTTAAATGGAATTGAATGACCTCATTTAACCTTTTGCTCAAAATTCTGGTGCCAGCGTAACTTAAGTGGAGGCCATCATGTTTGAAAAGGGATCTCCTACTAAAAGCCAAAGAATTATCCATATAGCCTATTTTTTCCTTTACACAAAAATGTCAACCATTTATTAATTTCTGTTATTGTTTCACTTTTATATGCATGATATGCAAATGTTGGTAGGATTCCTGAAATAATTATTTCTCCATTAATGTGTCTAATTCTACTAACTATTTCAATTAAACTGGACTGAAATTTCTTGACATTTCTTGCACCAATGTCATTGATACCCAAATGTAAGACTACCAGAGGGGTAGCTGTACCCTCGAGGAGTCCCTCTAGTAATTCAGGAATGTCACTCATTTTTGCCCCAGGAAGGGTGCTAACTGTTGTGTTAGCTTTGCGCCCATAGCACACCACTGAATCCACTCCTCTTATAGTGGAGTCTCCTATGACCACAATATCCCTGTACTGTGTACTACTAATAACTTTTTCAGTCAGTTTATCATGATGTGCCACATTCACACATTCGTCAGCCATTAAGTATTCTTGTGTAAGAGGTTCAAATTTATTATGTAGTGGTAAGGGAGAACTTATGGGACCATTGTCACACAATGTTTGGGATGGGGTACTTATAGGACCATTAGTACATAATATTTGAACACTGTGTTCACTTAGATTTCTTAAACCATCTATCATAGTTTCGTTAATGGCCTCGTCAACAATATTATCTGTGGGTTCTAGTACACTCCTGGCTACAGTGTCTATATACTCCTCTAGAACACTTATTTCTTTTTTGTCTCCAATCTACTTGTTAAGTTCCTGATTTCCTCCTGTAAAGATGTTATTGTTAAGCACTTTTCACAAATAAACTCTTTGCTAAGGGGCTCCTCAGTATACATATTACAGCTGGAGCACGATTTTTTAGACCTTCCTCTTTTACTTTTTGCTTGTGACATTTCACCGAACTAAATGAAATCAAACACCACCCTGCTTGTTCAATCCTAACGGTTTGAATCTCTATGATCTATTTATCCTCCACACTCTCTTAATGGCCGCCCAGTGTCCCAGCTGCTCCAGGACACAGCTGACACGTCGCAGAAGACGATATCTCTAGGCTACAAAACGCACTGCAATATGTGGGTCTGAAATACAGCCTTGACCCGAAGTCTACAACACAGGTCACCATCCTGCTAGTATCACCCAATAATTAATGTTTGAATTTACTGCAAAAAACAACTCCCCACTGCTTACTGGTGCTCACTTGAAGGTAATAAAGTGTCTAAGACCGAAACATCTTAAAAAAATGTTAAGAATTCAGACGGTTGTAGTTTCAGCTACACATGCACTGAAACTACCGTCTCTCTTCCTGGTCAGAACGTAGCATCTGACGTGACCAGAGCTCCCAGAATAAAAAGTACAGGCTCAACTGTTATAAAAACAAAATTACACTGTCTCAGCACTCTCCTTTAAAGTAATACAAGTTCCTCAGGTTATCAGTGGGTATATGACCAGAAGTGTACTAGAAAATAATGTTTTTTTTATTTTGATAATAGATATTACACTCAGAAAAAAGGTACAGCTATGAGGGGGGGCTAGTTTTGCCCCAAATTACGCATATTTATATCCAGGATACTGGGAAGAAAAAGTTGTGTGGAATAAGCATGCAAATCCCTTTTATGACAAATTCCAGCTTTGGAAGCGTTTTATTGACAATGTTCTCATGGGGTGGCGAGGGGACCAAAGAGAACTGAAGGATTGTGCGTCATTCCTTGAAGAGAGTAATCCGAATCTTAGGTTTACATCTATAACTTTGATAAGGAAGAAATTTATTTTTTGGATTTAAAGATTTTTGTAAAAGACAATGACACTTTGGCTACAACTTTGTTTCAAAAGCAAACTGACTAATTCTGTCCTGCTTGCAAGTAGTTGTCACCCTCGCCACACCACTGAGAACATTCCACAAAGTCAGTTCCCTCGCATTAAAAGAAACTGCAATGAACAAGAAAATTTGAAAGAGGAAATGGAAATGTTGTCTGACAGATGTAGGGAGAGGGGCTATGCGGCAGTTACTATTCAGAAAGCTAAGGAGATTACAGAAGGAATAGAGAGACATACTGTTAGAGAGGAAGCAAATACAACAGATGGATATAGGGATACAACTGGAATGAATGAACCTTGTCAGTACTTATAATATTAGATCATGGAGAATCAGAGATCTTTTTTATAAAAACTGGCATGTTCTAGGAGCAGATTATAGACTACAGGATATTGCCAATCGTCCACCTAGGATGACCTTTAGGAGATCAAAGAATTTAAGGGACACTCTGGTACATTCAGCATATCAGGATAAATCTGGAAGCAACAGGACTTGGTTGCCTCCCCTACCAAAAGGGTATAAGAAATGCGGTCATTGTAAATATTGCAGTGTGGTAAAGGAGTGTGCAATGTTTAGGAACATTGCGGACGATCGTATGCACAACATTCACCAGTTCATTAATTGTGACACCACTTATATTGTTTATTTGCCCATGTGTGAATGTGGTACACATTATGTTGGAAAAACAAAAAGGAAAATGAAAAAAAGAGTAGGGGAACATATGAGGGCAATCATTAATAGGAATTTAGATGATGTGTGGGCCCAACATATTCAGGATGCACAGAATCCAGTGGAACATAAATTAAGTTTCACTGGTATAGAACATGTCCAGTTGGGACCTAGGGGTGGAGACAGAGACACACAACTTGGTAAACGAGAGATGTACTGGATTTTTGCCCCAGAATCATATAAAGGAAAGGGACTAAATGAGCAGCTTGAATTTAAAACGTTCTTGAAAGATAGACGTTAATTTTGCTAAATGACCACTCACATGTGTTTCCCCTTTCCCCTTACAGGTTTTGTATCCTTTTTGTTGATCTGGAGATGACAACTTACAATCTGTATTGATACTGTCTCCTTCTCTTCCTGTATGGATATATATAACACTTTAAGCAAGACATATCATACTGTACATTGGCCCCTCCTCTTCCCTTCTTTCTTTCTTCCCTTTTCCCCTCCCCCCATTTCTTGTTGGCTTTATATATTCTCGTGGTTTCTTTTCTCCTCGCCCCCCCTTTTCCTTCTGGCCTGTGTATTTACATGTATCAAGGTTATTCTGTTTAATATCTTGCTCCTGTCTATATTCATAACTGTATGCAGTCTGCTTCCTAAGTAGAACTGCCCAGAGAGAATGGAACTATATGCAAATGATAGAACCTATCACTGCTTGAGACACACATTTAAACTGTTGCCCTCATCTACTGTAGCACTCCATCAACATCTCAGATTTCGATAACAGCCTACAAGGCAGAAATACTATGTACCTATCTAAAACTACCTATAAATGCATAAAGGAACTAACTCCCATAAACAAATATGCCCCCTAGTGGCTATCCAACTATAACTCAAGCAGATAAGTTTTCTCCTGGAAACTCAGGTACCAAAGAAGAAAGAGTCATCCTACCGAGTAAAAAAGTACTTTAAAAATGAGTACATGCTTGCAGTAATCCAAGATAACATCAGTAGGCAAGCTGAGGCTCTAGTTCTGGTAGGGGAGGCAGGGAAGGGAGAGTTATGAATATAGAAGAATACACTGGAAGAAATAAGATTACTAAGATGAGTCATTTTTTTCTTCTAACCCCTTGTATTCTGTATTCATAACTGTATGCAAACTTCAAAGCAGTACCTCTGGAGGTGGGCAGAGAACCTACTTAGGAAAGAGGCTCAGCAGGACTACTGTTCCAAATCTGGCATCACTTCTGGGCAGTAGTCCAGGCTGTAATGCTTAATGAAAGTATGTACTGTCCTCCACGTGCAGCATTGCATATGTCCAGTAGGGGGACATCCCTTGAAGCTGCTATAGAAGCAGCTGTTCCCCTGGTTGAATGGGCCCTAAGCCCTGATGGGGCCTGTCTGCCTGCTTTTTGACAGCAGAACTGTATACAGCTAACTATCCAGTGATAGACTGATCTCTTGATAGCTGGTGTACATTTTTTTTTTACATCCCCATAGGTAAGGAATAACTGTTTATCCTGCCTGTGATCTTTAGTATGAGATATGTAGTAACTAAGAGCTCTCTTCACATCCAGACTATGAAGTCTACGCTCACCTGAAGTAGAGTGCTCAGTGAAAAACACTGGTAGTGTAATGGATTGGTTTAAATGAAAATCTGACACCACCTTAGGGAGAAATTTTCTATTTGTTCTGAGTACCACTTTGTCATTATGAAAAGACAAATAGTCCTTTTCCACAGATAGGGCCTGAAGCTCACTTATCCTTCTAGCAGAAGTCATAGCAGCTAAAAATACAGTTTTCCATGTGACATACTGTAGGTGAGCTGAGAACATGGGTTCAAAAGGTGGCCTCATAAGTTGAGCAATACAAATATTCAGGTCCCACCCAGGGACAGGTTCCCTAATGGGTGGGTATGTGAGACACAATCCTTTGAAAACCTTTTTAAAAATAGGATCAGATGCAATGGAAGTGGGTTTTCCCACCGAAATGTGAGCAGAGATAGCTGCTAAATGGACCCTTAGTGAAGCATGCCTAAGGCCCTGATCATGTAAGAAAGTAAGGTACTCAAGTAGGGTTAGAACTCCTGTTGATGCATGTTCGATGCTATGCAGGGTGCACCAAGAAAAGAACCTTATCCATTTGGCTGCATAGGTTTTCTTAGTGGAGGGTTTTCTAAATCCCTTAAGTATGTGTAAAACTGCTTGGGAGAGGTTCAAGTTTGCAAATTCTATGTCTTCAAGAGCCAAGCCTTGAGACAGACAGAACTGAGGCTGAGATACCCTATTTTCCCCTGGTGGGAGGTTAACAGGTTGTGCCTCTGAGGGAGATGTATCTGGATACCAACAAGGATAGCAGGAGAGGGTATCAATGTTGTCTGGGCCAGTCTGGGGCATTGAGGATCAGTGAGGCTGACTGGGACCTGAGCTTGATCAGGATTCTGAGATTGAGAGGGAAGGGAGGGAGGGAAAGCATATAGGCTTCTCCTTGATTAATCCAGTACCATGGCATCCACTGGGATTGTGCCCCTGATTGGAGGCCTGCAACAAAATAGTGGTAGTTTGTGGTTCTCTGGAGAGGCAAAGAGGTCCACTCCCGGGGTACCCCACCTTCTGAATACTGAATTTGCCACTTGTGTGTCCAATGACCACTCGTGGTGGCCCTGATTGATTCTGATGAGAGCATCTGCTAAAATGTTGTCCTTCCCTGGAATGTGGACTGCTTGCAGAGTTACTTTTAGAGAGTGTGCAAGATCCCACAGTTTCATGGTTTCTGAGCAGAGAGGGTCCAATCTTGCACCCCCTTGCTTGTTTATATAGTACATTGTTGTGGTGTTGTCTGTCCTGACCTGTACCATACTGCCTGGTACTAGGTGAGCAAAAGCCTTTAGACCCAGAAGTACAGCTCGGAGCTCTAAGAGGTTTATGTGCAGAAGGGATTCTGCCTCTGACTAAATTCAATGAAAGGTGTGATCCCCCATGGGGGTGCCTCATCCCAGTAGAGAAGCATCTGTTGTAAGAACAAAAGAAGGGTTCTCTTATTGGAAAAGAACACCCTGCCTTAAGCTGTCTGAATTTTTCCACCACTGTAAGGCTTGAATAACAGCCTGTGTTACCGGGATGAGTTTTGACATCTTGTCCCTTCTCTGTGACCAGTGGGACCTGAGATGAGACTGTAAGTCTCTCATTCTGTATCTTGCCCCTGAAACTGTACCTGTTGCTGCAGCTATATGGCCCAGCATCTGCAGAAAGTGTCTTGCTGGGCATGGTTGGTTTAGTTTGAAAGAAGAAGCCAGGTTGAAAATACTTTGCACCCTGTCCTGAGGGAGGAAAGCCCTTCCCTGAATATTATCCAGCTCTGCTTCTATGAACTGAAGCACCTGAACAGGGGTAAGAACAGATTTTTCCTGATTTATCAGGAATCTCAGGGATTGCAGGTGCTCCAAGACCTGCTGTGGGGATTTTCCCACAACCAACCAGTCCAGATAAGGGAAGACTAGGATACCAGAGTTCCTCAGGTGTGCCACTACCACAGCTAGGCACTTTGTAAAAACCCTTGGTGCCGAGGTTAGACCGAAGGGAAGTGAAATTAACTGACTGGAGTCTGAATCTGAGATACTTTCTGTGAGATTGCCTTACTGGGATGTGAAAATAGGCATCCTTTGAATCCAGAGATGCTAACCAATCTCCCTGCTGGATAACTGGTAGTATGGAAAATAAAGTGACCATCTTGAATCTTGGTTTTACTAGAAATTTGTTGAGAGATCTGAGATCCAGAATGGGTCGCCAGTCCCCATTTTTCTTTTTGGTTAGGAAGTAACGGGAGTAGAAACGCCTTCCTCTGAGATGTGGTGGTACAGGCTGCACTGCTTTCATGTGGATCAATTTCTGCACCTCTTTTTGCAAGAGTCTGCCCTCCACGATGGAAGCTGGCTTGAAAACTCTCGATTTCAGTGGGGGAAGGGATCTGAAGCATAGGGGTAAACCCCTGACTCACCAACTCCAGAACCCACTTGTCTGTGGTAATGGAAGCCCAATTCTGGAGGAAGTAAGTTAGCCTGCCCCCCACTGGCACTGGGAAGGCGACCTGGACCAACTGGTCAGGGGTTTTGTTTTGGGGGTGCCTGAGTCTGGACAGATTGGGAGCCCCTTCTGGAACCCCTCCTGCCTCTGGATCTAAAATACCCAGTCTGCTGTGGGTAGGGATGTTGCAGAAAAGCAGCTTGGCCCTGGTAAAAAGGCCTCCCATAAGGGGACCTTCACCTGACTCCCCTTCCATAAGGCCTATAGGAAGGGGTAGGCCTGTCCCTGGAGGAGTTACTCTTGTAGGTGGCCTTGTATTCATCCACCTTTTTCATGTGCTCCTCAGTGTGTTTGCCAGACAGGGAGTTATTCTCCACAGGAAAATCCTTGGCTTTTGTCTGGGTATCCTGAGTGAGATTAGTGGCCGTAAGCCATGCCAGTCTTCGTAGGGCCCCCGCCAGAACCATCAACCTGGCAGAATTATCATTAGCATCAGCTACCATCTGGAACCGATATTTAGCAGCTTCCAGACCAAATCTAGCTGTCTCTGCCAGGTCTTCAGAGAGGGGTGAGGGAGCCTTCTCTGACATAGCCAGTACTGATTGCCACAGTATTTTCTGATACTGTGCTGCATATGCCTGGCAATTAGCCTGCCTCACACATAAGAATGCAGCTAAGTACCCTTTCTTAGACATACCGTCTGTTTCTCTGGAGTCCTTCTCAAGAGGGTGGGAAGAGAGAGGGACCCTCACCTTTTCACAGGCTGCCTGTTGTACTATGCCTTGGTGATCAGGGAGGGAGGGAGTACAAGTACTCTGCTCCCTCCCTGTCCAATTGATATTTCTTATCAGACTTCTTATCTATAGGTGGAACAGAGTTAGGAGTCCGTAAAATCTTTAACAAGTCTTTTTTAAAGAACTTGTTAATTGGCAGATATACCTTTTTTGTGGGTGTTAACCCCATCATCTCTAGGTATTCGGCCTCCTCATCATCATCGATCACTTCAGTGGTAGCTAAATCTAAAGCATCCACTATTTTTCTTACAAAAGAAAAGTGAGATGAAAAATCCTCAGGTCGAGGAGGAGAACTGAACTCCTGCTCAGGTGAGATTTCAGGCTCTATTGGTTCATCCTGTTCAGGATCCATCTCATCATAATCATCACCCTCAAGTTCCTATGATTCAGGAACAGGAGCTGGTTGAGCAGGCAGGATCCCCTGTAAAGCCTGCAGAACTTTCATAGTCTGAACTATCTCCTCTGCAGATGGCAGGCTGTGAGACACAGTAGAGATCCCTTGAGGTACAGAAGCCTGGGGTTCTACTGTAAGTGCTTAGATTTCTTGGAGGGGGCCGGAGAGTCAGCCAGACCACTCCCTCTTTTTAAAGTGCCAGAAACACCCTTATCAGGGGTCGTAACAGTGGATAAAGCGGTTTCACCTGCAGTTTTTAGTGGCTGATTAGACCCTGAGGAACCACTGTCCACTATCTTTCTGAGCCTTTCCATCCTTTTCTCGATAGTTTTAGGAGGGAAGGATTTACAAATGGCACAGTCTGCAGAAAAATGATCAGGTCCCAAGCAGACTAAACATAGGTCGTGTTTGTCAGCTTTTGCAAACACTTCCCCACACTTTGTACAATTTTTAAAACCTGGGGGACCAGTCTTTCTTTGGTTTTTCTTGTAATTCCATTTCCAGGAGAAAAAAACAGTAAATACAGGTTACTCACCTGTAACAGGAGTTCTGGGAGTGGCATATGTTGTTCATCCACACTTACTGGCAGGTTCCTTGCCACTTTAAATCTTGCCGGAAGGTCTTCAAGCTGGCTCCTCCCACCCTCCCGGGTGATAAAACTCTCAGCTCCGCCCCATGACACCAGATCTAGCCCGCTGGAAGCCAGGTTGCGTGTCGGAGCCGGGGAGGTCGGGTGGGTCGTGTGGATGAACAAGATATAGCACTCCTAGAACTCCTGTTACAGGTGAGTAACCTATATTTCTAGTGACGTGGATATGTTGTTCAATCCACACTTACTGGCAGACTCCTAGCAGTTCTCCGGGAGGAGGGAGGCAAGGCGCGCACCCCCTACTTGGGAAATAAGGACTGGAGAATCAAGGTCCCAAAACCAGCATCCCGGCGTGACTCAAGGTCGATGTGGTAGTAGGTAATGAAGGTGTGTGCTGACTTCCAGGTAGCAGCCCTGCTAATTTCCTGGATAGGGACGTCCCTGGAAACAGCCACCGATGCAGCGGCATGGCAGGTAGAATGAGCTCTTATACCTTTGGGAGGCTCCATGCCTGCCAACCTGTAGCAGAGATCTATGCAGGAGGTGACCCACCTGCCTATCGTCCACTTGGCTGCAGGTCTGCCAGGTGCAGCTCCAGCGTAAGTGACAAACAGCTGGCAAACCTCTCCCCAAACTTCAGCCGTCCACTCCTTATAATAAGAGAACGCTCTTCTAGGCTCCAGAGTATGGAGCCTATATTCGGCCTCCGAGGTGTGACTGGGGTAGAAACCAGCAGAGTCAATACCTAGTTAAGGTGAAACTCCGACACCACCGGAATTTCGGGTGGGGGCGTAGGACAACCTTGTCCCTGTGGAAGACCAGATAGGGAGACTCGATGGAAAGCACCTGGAGCTCTCTCATCTTTCTGGCTGACATGATAGCCACCAAGAAGGCGGTCTTCCACGACAGGTGAGAGATGTCACACCTGAGCACTGGTTCGAATGGCTTGCCTATGAGCTTAGCCAGTACCAGCAGTAGATCCCACAGAGGTGGAAGTTCTCACACCGGAGGGAATATGTGATCAAGGCCTTTGAAAAAGCACCCGACCACCTTCTGCTGCACCACCGACTGCTTCCCGGCCAGTATCTGGTAAGCAAAGATGGCCACCAGGTGCACCTTAAGGGTCGTCGACCGAAGCCCTAACTGAGAAAGGGACCATAGGTAGTCCAGAATGCTGGCCAAGGAACAGGAGGAAATGTCCAACCCCTTATCCTGACACCAAATGGAGAATCTCTTCCATTTGAAGGCGTAGCATTTTCTGGTCGACTCCTTACGGGATGCCTCAACAACGTTGAGAACCTCGTCGAAAAGACCCAAGGCCTGGAACTCTAGCCGCTCAGGAACCAGGCCGTCAAGTGCAGGGATTGAAGGTCCAAGTGGAGTACCTTCCCCTTGCTGACTGAGATCAGGTCCGTGTGGGCTGGAAGCCGCCCCGGGAGCCTGGAGCTGAGGATGAGGAGATCTGGATACCAGAACTGGCGGGGCCAGTCTGGGGCTACCAGAATCACCTGCGCCTTGTCCCTCCTCGCCTTGAGAAGCACTTTGTGGATCAAGGGAAATGGAGGGAAGGCGCAGAAGAGGCCCAGGGTCCATGACCTCAAGAAGGCATCCCCCTCCAGCGAGCCCTGCTGAGGGGAGTGGGCATGAAACAGCCTCAGCTTCGTATTCTCCCTGGAAGCAAACGGGTCCACCTGAGGTGTGCCAAAATGGGAGAACAGATCTTGTACTACCTCCGGCAGGAGAAACCACTCGTGAGATGGAGCGCCTATCCAGCTGAGGGCATTGGCCAGACTGTTGGAGGCTCCTGCCACATGGATGTCAAGGAGGTCCACCTCCAGTCTGCTCACGAGAGACCAAGTGCGGAGAGCCTCCTTGCACAGAGGCAAGGAGCGTGTCCTGCCCTGGCGGTTTAGGTAGTACATGGTCATGGTGTTGTCCGTCTGGACCTGGACCACTTGACCCCGTACAAACGGAGCGAAGGCGGTGAGGGCTAGTCGGACCGTCAAGCTCCAGAAGGTTGATGTGACATCGGGACTCCTGAGGGGACCAGAGGCCATGCGCTCTGAGCTCCCCCAGATGGGCACCCCAACCCATCAGAGAGCCGTCGGTCGTTAGAGTGACCGTCAGCTCTGGGCGGACAAACGGGATACCCTCCTGCAGATAAGCTGGAACAAGCCACCACTGGAGCGCGTTCCACATCTCCTGGGTCACTATCACTGGCTGGTCCAGAGGACCGGAGTGCTGTGACCATTGGCGGGCCAGCCCCCCTTGAAGGGGATGCATGTGCCAGCGGGCCACGCAGGTGCAGGCCGCCATGAGGCCCAGGAGGTGCAGGAAGTCCCAGACAGGGCGCAATTGCCCAACCAGAAATGATTGGGCAAAGGAGAAAAGAACCTCGGCCCAGTCCGCCAGGAGCCGTGCTCTGGCTCAAGGAGAGTCGAGCTCTGCCCCGATGAACTGAATCACCTGCATTGGCACGAGTTTCGATTTCGCCTCGTTCACGAGGAGGCCAATCTGAGAGCAGACCTGGAAGGCCAGATCTCTGGACTGCTCCACCTCCAACCTGGAGGGAGCTGCAATCAGCGAGTCATCCAGGTAAGGGTACACCCGGACCATTCGGCACTGCAGGAATGCTGTCACCACTGCCATACATTTGGTGAAGACACTGGGAGCTGGAGAGAGGCCGAAGGGCATGGCCTGGAACTCGTAAAGGGATCCCTCTGCCCTGAAGTGGAGAATCGCTGGTGAGATGGATGGATTGGGACGTGAAAGAACGCGTCCTGGAGGTCCAGAGAACAGAACTACATGCCTCATTCCAAGGATGGGATGATCTGAGCCAGAGTGACCATCCTGAAGGTACGAGACCTTAGGAACTTGTTCAGGTCGTGTAGGTCTGCAACAGGGCACCAGCACCCCATCCGTTTTGGGACCAGGAAGTACCTGGACACAAACCGTGGGTCTGAAGGAGGATCTGCCACCTCCCTGATCACCTCCTTCTGGAGGAGCAGGGCAATGTCGGCCCGACGAGCCGACAGAGAGGCTGCGGACCCCATAGCCCCCTGGTGGGGTGACAGCTTGATAGGGTGGGGACTGCTCAAATTCCAGAGGCAGACCTCTTCCTACCACTTCCAACACCCAGCAGTCCGTGGTGATATCAGACCAGGCAGAAAGGAAGTGGCGGACCCCCCCCCCATGGGGGGAACCCAGGGAAGAGTGACGAGGTTGGGGGCGACACCCCTCAACCCTTCACTGGGCAGGCTTGGAGGAAGGGCCGGCTGAGGAGCTGCCTGGACCTTTCCCTTCCGGCTTCCTGCTGGAGGAAGCAGCAGGCTTGGCTTTGGGGTGCCGAGTGCGAGCCTGCTGGCCCTGATGCTGGTGTTGCTGGGTCGGACATGCCGCAGGGGCTGAAGGATGAAAGGGCTTACGCTGCTGCTGGCGGCCTTTGTCCTTCTGGGCAGACGTGACCAAGTCCAAGGTGGCACTGGACTTCTCGATCTGCTGAAGATGCCCCTCCACCCCGGGACCAAACAAGTCGGTACCCAGGAAGGGAACGTCTGCCAGCTTGTGCTGGGTATCCACCGTAAAGGTGGAGATCCGCAGCCAAGCTCTGCGGCGCATGGACACTGCGGCCACTACTGACTGGGCACACAAGTCAGCGATGTCCAGGAAAGTCTGGAGCTGCTGTTTGGCCACCGCCCTTCCCTGACCCCGCACCTGCTTGACCGTAGTTTGGAGGTCAGCCAGGAGATGAGGAATCACCTCATCCAGGGAGTCCAAAAGGGCGTGGGAAAAGTGTGCCATCAGGACAGCCAAGCTGGCCTGACGAGGCCTAGGGAGGAAGCAGCATAAACTTTCCACCCGGAGTAGTCCAACTTCTTGGACTCCTTGTCGGGAGGCTTGTCCACGTCCCAAGCATTTCCAGAACCCCGGAAAATGCTGTCGTTAACGAGCCCCTCCGCAGAGGGGTGCTGAGCGAACCAGTGGGAACAGCATACTTCCGAGCCATCCTGGATGAAGGTGCTGGACAAGAAGCTGGCCACTACCATAGCTTCAGGGCCGGGACAACAATGGCTTCGGCTACCGGGAAGGCCTCCATAGGGGAATCTTCTCAGTCCAGTATCTCCGTGAGGGGATACTTGGCCCATTTTGAAATGGGTTCGAGCTTCATCCCAGTGGACTCTGAGATGAGTCAAAGCACCTGCCGAGGTCGATCGGGAGTGAGGGTGACCGACAACCATGGGGCAAGCCCTGACCCGACCGAGAATCCTTGGTCAGGGCCCCAGTTTTAGGTTGTGGAGGCGGGGATTCCACCACAATGGGTGGCGCAGCCAGTTTTGGCCGAACAACCGGTGCCGGCTTCGGCTCCTCGACTAAAACGAGGGGTTGTCTCGGCCACTCCGGTGACAGCCACTTAATGGCCGGGGAAGGCGACGGAGTCGGCTTATTCCCAGTCAAAAGGAACTGCTGCCACATTAGATCCTCGTAGCGCCGATGCAATTTGCGCCGAAGCCTATCCTCCAAAGAGGACAATGATGACGATGAGGGGCGCCGCCACTTTCCTCGGTGCCGAGACAGAGACCGCCGATGTCGGTGGGATCGGCTGGACCTGGAAGAGGTCCAAGACCAAGACCTTCAGTGTTTCCGAGGGTGGGTCTGAGACGTGGCGGGGGAAACTCGCTCCTCCCTCAGTTTAGGGACCTTAACCGGGGACTCTGGCACAGGAGACACAGGCAAGTCCTCAGTTTCCACAAGGGGAACCGGTGAAGAAGGGTTGTCGAATTCTCCAGTCGACAGACTGTCCGACGGATCGAGAAAAATCTTGACTGCATCGACGGGTGTCTCGGCTGGCTGACCTGACGGGGACACCGTGAAGCCAACAGCTTTAGCAGCAACTTCGACTGAAGTAGAGTGTCGACTATGCAGGGAAGGGGACCTCTCCCGCTCCCACGAACATCGACGGTGGGACTTACATTTAGAGTCCTTCTTTTTGGACCGAGAGGAATGTCCCGAAGGCCCCTTTCCCTTGGTGGAGAGGAACTGGCAAAGCTCCTTAAACGAAGCTATGTAGGAGGAGCCCAAGGAGAGCGGGATAAATGCCGTGACCGAGGATGATGATGATGCAGCCTGGGCCACCTCCTCCTCGAGGGCGATCATCCATTCAAGCAGTTCAGCCGAGCCCGCAGACACCGCCCAACAGGCCTCCTTCGACTTGACCGGAGGATAACGTTCCTCTGGGCGCCCAAGTTGTAATCTGGCAGTGCGATCCTGTAAGACCGTAGCCGAAAAGGACTTGCACAACTCACAGGCCTGCGAGTCCTGGCCAAGCCCCAAGCAGTAAACGCATGTGGAGTGCGGATCGGTCCAGGACATCTTCAGCCCACAGGGGCACCGACGAAATCCGGGAGTCGATTTGTCCACTGCAGCCGTGAGGAAAAGATAAAGACCAAAGTCTTGTGAATTTCAAAATTAGTTTCGGGTTAACCGAAGAGTTTGGATCCAGGCCTAAAACGCAGAGTGCAAAGGAGGGAACCAGAGCTTCCAAGCGGTAAGGAAGATAAGGAAGATATGGGGCAGAGCCGAGAGTTTTATCACCCGGGTGGGTGGGAGGAGCCAGCTTGAAGACCTTCCGGCAAGATTTAAAGCGGCAAGGAACCTGCCAGTAAGTGTGGATTGAACAACATGTCCAGGTCCCTAGAACCGCTTTTTAGTATTCAAACTAACCTTTTTTTTTTTGTCTGTTCAGGAACCGGTTACGGATATGAGAAAAGAACCGATAATGATAGATTCGAACCGGGTCATCGGTTCACAGAAACCGGGGTACTGGTTCAGAAGAACCGACCGCTCAGTTTCAAAAAGAAGTTCTTAACACAGAAATAATAAACGAAAATATATAAAATAACACTAAAACTATGGCGAAAAGACGCCAAAATTACTAAGAAAGCCCAGGTTCCTCAGCGGTTATCCCGAACTGTGAGGAACAGAGAAAACAAATACAATTTTACTGCTAAACTAAAAAAACTTAAGTAATCAGAACTAAATGAAACAATAAATGAAGGCAGCAGCTTAAATATAGACAAAATTACACTTATGAAACTGGAATCAGCACGGACTGTTGAGAGAAGATCTCCAGGCGTCTGACTTGTCAGGCGGAGTGAAAAATCTGAGATGTTGATGGAATGTTACAGTAGATAAGGGCAGCAGTTTGAATGTGTGTCTCGAGCAATGACAGGGTCTATCATTTGCATATAGTTCCATTCTCTCCGGGCAGTTCTACTTAGGAGGCAGACTGCATACAGTTATGAATATAGAAGAATACAAGGGGTTAGAATCCCTTCCCCCCCCCATGGAACCCCTAGCTCGCGGTTCCTTTTTTGGTTAGGGTCTATATATATACAAATGCATATTTATGCAGAGAAACATTCTTTTTATCTCTCTCTGTACTGTTCTCTCTCTTTGTTCCAATCAAAGGGCTTAATGCAAATGCTGAAATAAAGGAATGTTTTTGCATTTTGACCCTATGAATTAAAGTTTGGATTTAAAGGAGAGAGCTTTTAATTAAGTCTATCAATATATTCTCATGTTTGACTTCTATGTTTGTGCACTTTGGATGATTACAATTGGGCATAGTAGGAATATAGTTTTCTTATGTCTAGTCGATATGTGGTAGATGTATATTAATTGTTTGTTGTTCATTATACGGAATTGGTAGCACTTTATACGACTCAGCACCTTTAAATGTGTATATTTAAAATGTAAGTCATGTGATAAGTCTTTTGCTATTTAAGTGTTGGGAATATAGGGGGCAGTATCTTTGACAAAGACTCATTGAGTTGAAACGTCAGATCCTTTTCTGTGCGACTCTCCTTAGACCTTTGGGTCCAGCTGTGATGTGTATGGCTAAATAAATGGAGGAAATGTTTTTGTACCAAGATATATCTGGCTCCTGATCTTTTTGTGCCTTGGTGAGTGCCGTGACTGTTTTTTCCTATTGTATACTTTTGTCACAGAGCACCTCAAATCACCCTGGTGCGGCTCTTTTCTGTTTAGTAAACAAGGAACTAGCAGACAACAATCGGAGGGTGCCACTAGACACCTGGGAATATATGGGGACAGTGATTGGGGGGTGAGGGGTGCCACTAGACACCAGGGAAAACGGGGGCTCAACTCACACTGCAGCAGGAGTTCAACTGTGGATGCAGAACCAAATAAAATTTGCTGTTCTCATACAGAGAATGTGGTGGAAGGCTCCTCTCGCTAAGCTGGGCATCCAGGATTTTGTGTGCCCAAAAACAGGATTTCTGGCCCTAACTGTGAAAAACAAACACCAGAATCTAGCTAAACAGGGCCTGTTTAACTAGGTTAGAAACATACAAACATAGAAATTGTCGGCAGATAAGGTCATCCAGTCTGCCTGTAAGCCCTATACTTGTTTGACCTCTGACCCTATCTGATTATTGGCTTTTCACAATTAAAGTTCCCTTATGCCTGTCCCTGGCATGTTTAAATCTCTCCACTGTGCTTGCTCCCACCACATCCTGTGGCAGACTATTCCATGCGTCCACCACCCTCTCCATGAAGAAGAACTCTCTTACATTTCCCCTTAACCTGCCATGTTCCTATTTCATATCATGCCCCCTCGTTCTTGTACTCCTGCTATACTGGAAGAGGTCTCTCCCCTGCACCTTGTTTATGCCCTTAAGGTACTTGAATGTTTCTATCATGTCCCCCTATCCCTCTTCTCCTCCAGTGAGTACATATTAAGGTCTTTTAATCTCTCCTCATATGTTTTATGGTGCAAGTACTGTACCATCTTAGTCGCCCTTCTCTGAACCACCTCCGCCCTGTCAATGTCCTTGCAAAGGTATGGCTGCCAGAACTGCACACAGTACCCAAGTGAGGCCTCACCAGTGTTTTATACAATGGCATCAAAACCTCCCACCTTCTGCTAGTGACAACTCTGCCTATGCACCCCAGCATGCCATTGGCTCGCCCTGCAGCCTTTGTGCTCTGCTTAGACATCTTTAGGTTCTGGTGTTTGATTTGTAAAATGACAATATTTTTATGTATGTTCCACGCTTTTTAGTTTGTGGGGAAAAAAAAACCAAGATGGCAGCTGGCGAAAAAGCATTTTTCTCTCAAAAAAACAGGATTTTATTCTCACGAAAAAGGAATGGGTTTCGCAAGAAAGAACCCTTTTTCATGAGATCAATCCTTTGTCAAACTTTCTCCCTCTATCCTGGAATGTAAACTTCCCATTGAAAATGATGGAAACTTAAAAATTGAATAACTTTGCAACAGTTTAATATTTTTTCAAACTAACACATGGCAGTTCTGTTACCCAAGCTGTATCTACCATAAAAAAAAAAATCACACGAAAATTCCACACCATCTGGATGTAAGGCGATGAGGAAAAAAAACTGCAAAAATGGTGACTTTTAAGGTTTCTGCACCACCTAGATCTCAGAATCCGTACTCCTGACAGGAGCAAAACTTGCCATGTCAAGAGATCTACCCCAAGGGACAGTGTATACCAAATTTTGTACAAATCCACTGATCGGGTGCACAGTTATTAAAGTGCAAAATCTGAGGTTTAACATTAAACAAACTACTCAACCCTAACTATAGGTGCATGACCGTGCCCATATATTTATTTATTTATTTATTTTTTACCTCAGATGTACATTCTTTATGGAGTCCTAAACTATTTCTGTTCTCATTGCTTTTCCCATTTAAATTCTTTGCGGCTACTGTGTGGTTAATTCATGGGAAGCAAGTACAGGATGTGGTTAAATAACTGAGGTCATGATATTATGTAATGTCAGATAATTATACTTTGTGGTCTGTCATTACATAACTTCCTCCCATTCTTTGTTTAGATTGACTAAAAAAGTGCTTCTTATCATACAAATACACTGAACAATAGAAGTTACACAAAAAAACTGAATCCAGCCTTACTTATTCGCTGAAACCCATGTGCTTATCTTGCAAACTCTAAATGGGTAGCATGTACTCTATTATCTCAAGAAGCAGGGATATACACACAGGGGATTTACTGATGAAGGATTTTTATAATTAATTTAAAGGGAACTGGAATGGTAAAAAATGAGTTTTAGTGCCTTTATATTACATACCTGTTCATAGCGTTGGCAAGAGTCATCACTGTAGCATGTCCAATTTTTCAGGCATCATAAAACGTATAACTGCAGTTTACACTGCAAGTATAAACATGGCCTTTTCTGCAGTTCTTTGAGACACAAGTCATGTCTGTGGTATACTAGTAGTGGTGCATGACTCGTGTTGATGACATTTTAGTATGTATACCTTCAGTTCTACTCCTACTGCTGGGGTGTACACATTTCTTGCACTTGTCTGTACCACCAGTACCTCATAAGCCCCTAACAAAATATTCCCCTGTAGAAACAGAAATTTATGTCCCTTGGCACTAATCCAGCACCTTTAGTCAGGCTACACAGGTTCTGCACATTGTTCGCCAGTAATAATAATGAACCCAGTTTCTCACTGCCCTAAACGAAAAAAGCCCATCAATGACAGTGGCTTCAGATCCTGCCTACTCATTTATTTTATCTTCAATTAGTTGATCAGGACAGGTGCAATCAGCAGACGCTTGTTTCCAGGTACTACCAAGGTGGTTGACACAGACAGAAAACAGATGCAAATACTGGCACAGCTAAACAAGTGATAACACAATAAATTAACGGCAGCAAACTTTATAAAGTAAAAGGAGCAAAAAAAAAAAAACAACAAAGTGAACAGTGAAAAATGAAAACAATCAGATAGCAGGGTTGAGTAAGTACTTTAAGGTTAATCCCAGATTTCTGCACCTCACGAACTTGGCCCACATTCAAACGACTTGTCTGAAGAAACCCGCGTAAGTGAGGATGCACTTTCAGTACCACAAAAAGAAAGTAAATTCACTGCAAAAAAACTACATTAATACAGACATTAGGATTGAAGAATGCAAAGTAAGGAAGTGAAAAACATTAGGGTTTGGAGTCTCAGCAAATCAGTAGTGTGGTGTTCCTTGGGGTTGTCAACCCTAATGCCCACCACTTCATCTGAGCAAACAAACGTGATGTCTTGCTGTGTGACAAAAGCAACGACTAATTCTGTTGGTCATATGTAGCAAGACATTCTACTCTACCTCCAAAGAGTATATGCATATGAGATACTGACTTGGAGCAGAACCTTTTGCTTCGGACAGGAGGCTATGGGCTGGGGGTAGGAGTTGGGCATTAGGGTTAACAACACCGAGGACCACCACACACCACTGATTCACCAAGATTCTACAGACTCCAAGCCCTAATGCTTTTTTACTTCCTTGCTTTGTCTGCTTCGCTTTCTTCAACCCAAATGTCTGCAACTGATTTTTTTTTGCAATGAATAAAGGCTAAAAATAATTTTTCTGTAGCGCTCCACATTGTCAATGGGATTCATTACTGATGGGAAATGTGCACCCCTACCAGGGGAAATGGCACAGCCCAATGCTGTAGTCAGCATACAATCCTGGCCATCTGAACATTCCAGACAGCAGCAACTCCCCAATTTTTGCTGTGCCATCGAAGGGGAAACAACTTAGAAATTTCTCTCAAGAGGAAAATGACTTTCTAACTAACATTTGGGGCTGCAATTCTGCACAGCTGGTTAGGGCTACCTAGTGACGGGGAGCACCACTAAATTTAAATTGTGCCTGTTAAGCTGCGGCTTTCAAACTGGCCAACCTGCCATCCCCCCTCCCCATTTCCACTGCCTAGGCTTGTATTGGGGGCCACATCCTCCACCTAAAGTTCAGGGGTGTATGTTTGATTTTTTAGCAGGTCTCTGATTCTAACAAACAAACAAAAAGTACCTCAGGTAAGTATTTGATTTACTTTTTATCCCCTAATGAACCAGCCTCTATCAGCCCTATCCTCTGCCCAGCCCAGTCATCCACTTCCCCAAAAATTACTCCATTCGGAGTTGCACCCTGGATTGCTTAGGGTGGCTCTGGTGTGTGTTTTTCTTTTCAGGTTTTTGTGCTTTTCACAGTGGAAGGGGACATTTACCCTTTAATTCTGAGCTCACTTGTTTGAGGGGGCATTTTCCCTTTATTTTTCCTTAGCCTTTAAAAATAAAAATAAGCTGTGAAGGCTCAGAGTTTTATATATCTACTCATTTTAGGGCATTGTTGCCACAGGTCGTGTGGTGTTTTTTTGTCAACGGCTCCTTTGAGCCACGTGGCTTCCTGCTGTTTTCTCGCTAAGCCCTGTTCTTTGGACAAGCGTTTTCTCCTCTAAAAGGCTTTCTACATCCTCAGTGCCTTGTGCCTGCCCCCCCCAACTGTGCCGATATCACACTCAGCATCGTGACATTACGCACGTAATCCTTCACAAGAATGCGCATGCCTTTTCTACCGCAACTGGAGGTGGGGTTCGCAGCAGCATTCTTTGTTAGTTACTCGTGTGTAAACTCATTCTGGCATCTTAAGGGTCAGTGTTTTTTTCCTTTTTTGGCACCATGGCTTATCAGAGACTGCTTGTTTTCAAACGATGTAAGCCCTGCAAAAGAGTAATGTGACCCTTTCCTCTGGGTTCCTATTGCCCTCCACTGTGTTACTGAAGCCAATATGTTTGTTACAGTTCGACCCCAACTGGAACACCGAGGCAAAGCAGAATTACGTAAATCTCTGTTGTTGCTTTTAGGAGCACTTTTGGGCCTTGATGTGCCTCAGGACATCCCATTAGACACATCTGGCCCCAAAATGGGTCCCTCAGGTGGGGGGTGGCCCACACAGGCACAACCAGGTGTGCCAAAGCAGGACAAGGCTACTAACATGGATCTGTGGGCAGACCCCGACTCTGACCATACAAAGGGTCAGGATGAGAATATTGGGGATACTGGGGAAAATTCTGACTCAAAGAAGTTACCTGATGATGAGAAGGATGAATCCTCTGAGAAGGGGGAGGAAGGGGAGTGGACAGAGCTGAAGAGGAGGATTCCTATTCCTCCCCTGTTTGATACCAGATCTTTTTCCTATCTGATAACAGAAGCTTGTGGACATTACAGCTGAAGGAGGTGCAATTCATGGAGACATTAGATCTAAATTCTATCCTGTCCGCATCCTCCTCCACTCCAAAGTGTTTTCGAAACTTTATTCACTCTGACCAGATTACTGAACAAGAATGGGCAGGTGTAGACCAAAGAAAATATCTACCCAAACCTAAAAAATAAGGTTTCCCTTTCTAGGAAGAAAACACCAAAAAGTGGGAAACCCCTCCTCTGGCAGATAAGGCTGTACATAATTCTATCACACACAATACTGTTTCTATTGCAGGGTCTTTGGCCTTAGCGGATTCGCATAACAAGTGAATAGATGCTTTGTGCAGAACAGCCTTCACCTTCAAAAGCACAAACCTTCGCACCTTCTATGTCTCCTTTATTGTTGCTAGAGCTTTAAACGTGTGGGTTCTGACCCTGGGCAGCTTCCTTCTCCCAGATTTGAAGGGGGCAAGCATTTTGCAGTTGGTATCCATGGCCTCCACCTTCTTAGAGGATGCCACGGTGGAGAACTTATGCATATTGGCTTGTTCTGCTTATCACACACACTGTGTCCGCTTTGCAAGGCACTGGCTTCGGCGTTGGTTTGCTGATCAGGCTTCAAAGATGAGCTGTTTACGTTAGCCTTTGAGAGAAGCTTGTCGTTCTGGCCTAGATGATATTTTGAAGGATATCCAGGATAAAAAAGGGCTACCATCCAGTTTTGAAATGGCAGCAAAATGCTGGTTCCGCTGCAAAAGGCCAAGGCGGTGGCCGACAGAGGCAGTATCAAGGGTTTTTTCGTCCCTTTTGGAACTTCGGGAACCAGAAGCGTAAAGGGACCTATTCTGGTTTCAAGAGCAATAGTAGCAGAGGAGCCCTTAACCCAAGATGCAATGGCAGCCCAGGGAGAAAAGCGGGCACCCCACAATGCATCCCTTCCCTTGTGGAAGACTGTGCAATTTTTTTTTTGTTTTATACACAGGATGAGCCCAGGTAACATCTGATACTTGGGTTCTGGAAATTCTGGCTTTAAACTATGCAACACAGTTTTCAAACATTTCCTCATAGGGTTTTTTCCTGCCATCCACAGTACCAAAGGACCCAAGAAGAGGCAAGCAGTGTCACAGATACTGGGCTACTTCACACAGATCAGGGTAATTGTTCCGGTGCCTCCCAGGGAACAAGGGCAGGGATTATGGATTATACTCAATTTATTTTGTAGTTCCCAAGAAGTCGGAGGGTTTCACACCTATTCTGGATCAGAGATCCCTAAACAAGTTTGTTTGCCACACGCCCTTCACGATGGAGCCCTTACATTCAACCATCTGTGCTGTCCAGCCAGGGGATTATCTAGCATCCATAGATCTGAGGAACGAGTATCTCCACATTCTCATCTGACAGTCTCTTCAGAGGTTCCTCAGGTTCATGGTCCAGGGCAGCTCTACCTGTACAGGGCACCCCATTTGGGCATTTTGTGAAGGTGCTCATAGTCCTGGTGGCACAACTCCAACAGGAGGGACATCATGTATATCCCTACCTGAACCATCTACTCATTTGAGCACCACCTGTGCCACTGGTGAGGAAGTCTGTGACCAGGACTCTAGAGGTTTTGGAGTCCCATGGCTGGGTGGTGAATCAGGAGAAAAGCTTCTTCTAGCCATCACAGACCCTAGATCATCTAGGAGCGATGCTGAAGACAGACAAGGGAAAGGTCTTCCTCTCACCAGCCGGGAAGGCGATCCTGTTGAGAGGTTCAGTGGCTGAGGAGTCAATCATCGGCTTCAGCTCACAGCCTTCTGCGGATTCTGTGCCTCAAGATGGCGGCAACAGAACTGGTCCCGTGGGCTCACCTTCACATGCGGCCCCTGCAGATCTAATTGCTGTCAGCCTGGGCTCCAACTTCGGAGAACTATCAGGCTAGGATCCCAATTTCACCACTCCTGCGGCAGTCTCTGTGTTGGTGGGTGAGCCTGGAGAATCTGAGCAAAGAGTCTCCCTGGGAAGTCTCTCCAGAGTTGATTCTGACATCCGATGCCAGCCTGTCGGGTTGGGGGGGGTGGTCCTGGACCACATTTCCATTCAGGGGACTTGGTCAGTACAGGAACAGCACATACACAAATGTTCTGGATTTGAGGGCAGTGTGCCTTGCTCTCTCTCCCATTTTCAAGGTCAGGTACAGTCAAAAGCTGTGAAAATAAAGTCAGACAATGCCATCATGGTGCCATCCCAATATTTTTTCCTGCTTAACAGAGTCCCACTTCCTTTCAAAATGGGGCAGGGTTGGGAATACTACTGCAAAATATTTCTTTCTGCTTAAAAGAAAGCTGTCAAAATCGAAGTCCCCAACCCCGATTAAGCATTTCTAAAGTGAAACACTGTTTTCACTTACTGGAGTTACTTTATTTTTATTTTGTAAAGTCCATGGTTCTCCACAATGTTGGAACCTGCATGCTTTCATTTAGCTGGAAAGCATGGCGCCACACCGCTCACCTCAATACAACAGTATTAAGGCAAGTGGTGCTGGCCATGCTTTCGGTGAAATGGAATCCGCGAGGTTCTGACATTTGTAGAACCATGGACCTTACAAATAAAAAATAAAGTATGTTCCAGTAGTGAAAACAGCTTTAACTTGAAAACGCTAATTGGGGTAGGATTTGGGGTGAGGATACTGATTCAGTCAGCTTTCCTTTAACAGAGCCTCCACCTTTCAAGCAAGGGATAGGTAGGGCATACTGCTGCAAAATATTTTTTCCTGCTTACTCAACAGTGCCCCTCTCCCCCTTCAAACTAGGGCAGGGTAGGGCATACTGCTGTGAAAAAAACAGGTTACTCACCTGTAACAGAAGTTCTAGGAGTGGTATATGTTGTTCACCCACACTTCTTGGCAGGTACTTTGCTGCTTTAAGCTGTGCCAGAAAGTCTTCAAGCTGGCTCCTCCCACCCACCAGGGTGGTATAACCCTCGGCTCCTCCCCATGACGCCAGATCTTGGTTCGCTGGGAAACCAGTTTTGTGCATCGAAGCCGGGGAAGTCAGGTGGGTCAGTGTGGATGAACAACACATACCACTCCTAGAACTACTGTTACAGGTGAGTAACCTGTTTTTCTAGGACTATGGATATGTTGTTCTATCCACACTTCTTGGCAGACTCCTAGCAGTTCTCTGGGAGGAGGGAGGCAAGACACACACCGCCTACCTAGGAAAGAGGGACTGGAGAACTGAGGCTCCAAAACCAACATCCTGGCGTGACTTGAGGTCGATGTGGTAATGGGAAATGAAGGTGTGTGCTGACTTCCAGGTGGCAGTCCTGCAGATTTCCTGGATAGGGACATCCCTAGAAGCAGCTACCAACGCAGCGGTATGGTGGGTGGAATTAGCCTTAAGCCCTATGGGAGGCTCCCTACCCGCCAACTTATAGCAGAGGTCAATGCAAGATGTAATCCATCAAGCTATTGTCTGCTTGGCTGCAGGTCTGCCAGGTGTGGCTTCAGCGTAGGTGACAAACAGCCAGCGAACCTCTTCCCGAACTTCCGCCGTTCGCTCTTTGTAGTAGGCGAGCGTTCATCTCAGGTCCAAAGTATGGAGCCTGTACCAGGCCTCTGAGGTGTGACTGGGGTAGAACACTGGCAGAGTAATCACCTGGTTACGGTGAAACTCCGACACCACCTTCGGAAGGAATTTCGGGTGGCAGCAAAGGACAACCTTGCCCCTAAGGAAGACCAGGTAAGGAGACTCGATAGAGAGTGCCTATAACTCCCCAGTCCTGCTGGCTGATGTGAGAGCCACCAAGAAGGCTGTCTTCTACGACAAATGTTAGACGTCACATTTGTGCATCAGTTTGAATGGCTTGCCCATGAGCTTTGCCAAAACCAGCAGTAGATCCAATGGAGGTGGAGGTTCATGCACCAGAGGGGATATGTGATCTAGGCCTTTGAAGAAGACCACCTTCTCCTGCACCACCGACTGCTGACCGGCCCGCGCCCAGTAAGCAGAGATGGCTGCCAGGTGCACCTTTAGGGTAGTCGACTGAAGT
This sequence comes from Neoceratodus forsteri, assembly GCA_016271365.2. Classification (NCBI taxonomy): domain Eukaryota; kingdom Metazoa; phylum Chordata; order Ceratodontiformes; family Ceratodontidae; genus Neoceratodus; species Neoceratodus forsteri. Next base: position 646,649,411 of record CM057450.1, on the reverse strand, counting down.
CCCTGCTGAGAGAGGGACCAAAGATGGTCCAAAATGCTAGTCACTGGACAGGACGATGGTTCCAACCTTTTTGCCCTGACACCAGATGGAGAATCTCTTCCATTTAAAGGCATAGCATTTTCTGGTCGATTCCTTACGGGAAGCCTCAACAACGTTGAGGACCTCGTCGGAGAGACCCAAGGCCTAGAACTCTAGCCGCTCAGGAACCAGGCCGTTGGGTGCAGGGACTGAAGTTCTGGGTGGAGTACTTCCCCTGATTGACAGAGAGCAGGTCCAGGTGTGCTGGGAGCCTGAAGCTGAGGCTGAGGCTGAGGAGATCTGGATACCAGAACCGGTGTGGCCAGTCTGGGGCTACCAGGATCACCTGCGTCATTTCCCTCCTGACCTTGATGAGAACTTGGTGAATCAAGGGAAGAGGAGAGAAGATGTAGAAGAGGCCTGTGGTCCACGGCCTCGAGAAGGCATCCCCCTGCAGTGAACCCTGTTGAGGGGGGCGGGCATGATAAAGCCTTAGCTTCACGTTCTCCCTGGAAGTGAACAGGTCCACTTGAGGGGTGCCCCAGTGGGAGAACAAATCTTGTACTACCCCCAGGTGGAAAGACCACTCATGAGATGCCCCGCCCATCCAGCTGAGGGCATCGGCCAGCTGATTTGAGGCTCCTGACATGTGACTGGCTAGGAGATCTGCCTCCAGGCTGAGCATGAGGGACCAAATGTAGAGAGCTTCCTTGCAAAGGGGCAAGGAGCGTGTCCTGCCCTGCCTGTTAAGATGGTACAAGGTCTTGGTGTTGTCTGTCTGAACCTGGACCACTTGACCCCAAACAAACAGAGTGAATGCGGTCAGGGCTAGCCAAACCGCTCAAAGCTCCAGCAGGCTGATGTAGTATTGGGACTCCTGGGGGGACCAGAGCCCGTGGGCTCTGTGCTCCCCCAGATGAGCACCCCAACCCATCAGAGAGGCGTTGGTCATCAAGATGACAGTCGGCTTGGGCGGACAAATGGGATCCCTTCCTGCAGATGACATGGGAGAAGCCACCACTGGAGGCCGTCCCACATCCTCTGGATCACAGAGACCAGCTGGTCAAGATGACCTGAGTGTTGAGACCACTGGTTGGCCAGTTCCCACTGGAGGGAATGCATATGCCAGCGGGCCCATCAGACTACGCTGGTGCAGGCCGCCATGTAGCCCAGAAGACATAGGAAGTCCTGGGCAAGGCAAGAACCTCCACCCTGTCTGCCAGGAGCTGAGCTCTGGCTTGGCAGGAGTCGAGCTCTAACCCAATGAACTGAATCACCTGTGAAGGCACGAGTTCCAACTTTGCCTCACTTATCAGGAGGCCATGGTTGAGGCAAGTCTGGAGGACCAGATCCCCTGGACTGCTCCACCTCCCACCTGGAGGAACCGTACACCCGGACCCCTCGGCGCCTCAGGTAAGCTGCCACTGCTGCCATGCATTTGGTGAAGACCCCTGCAGGCTGAAGGGCATGGCTTGGAACTCAAAGGGTTCCCTCAACTCGGAAGTGGAGGAACAGTCGATGGGACGGATGGATCAAGATGTGAAAGAATGCATCCTGAAAATCTAGGAAGCAGAACCACATACCTTGCTCCAAGGATGGTATGATCTGAGCCAGAGTTACCATCTGGAAGGCGCAGGACCTGAGGAACTTGTTCAGGTTGTGCAGCTCTAGAATAGGGCTCCAGCTCCAATCTGTTTTGGTATCAGGAAGTACCTGGAAACGAACTCTGGGTCTGAAGGTGGGTCCGCTACTCTGCGCACCACCTCCTTGAGGATGAGCTGAGCTAAGTCACCTGAGAGACTGTGGACACCAGATCCCCCTCCCCCCGTGGGGCGCAGGCTCGATATGGAGGGGCCTGCTCGAATTCCAGAGGCAGGCCTCGGCCGACCACTTCCAGAACCCAACGGTGTGTCATGATAGCAGACCAGGTGGAAAGGAAGTAGCTGAGCTGGCCCCCCACAGGAAGTCCCAGGGGAAGTGTGACAGGATTGAGGGAGGCACCCTTCAACCAGTCACTGGGCAGGCTTGGAGGAGGAGCTGCCACGACCTTCCCCCCAGGCTTCCTGAACGAGGAGGCCACAGACTTGGCTAGAGGATGCCAAGATTAAGCCTGCTGGCCCTGCTGCTGGGCCGGTCTCGCTGCAGGAGTGGATGAAAGAAAGAGTCTGTGGTTCTGATGCTTAGGGTCCTTGTCCTTCTGGACAGATGTGGTGGAGTCCAAGGTGGCACTGGACTCCTCTATACGTTGTAGGTGGCCCTCCACACTGGGCCTGAAGAGGTCAATGCCCAAGAAGGGGCCATCTGCCGGCTTGTGTCGCGTATCAGCCATAAAGGTCGAGATGAGCAGCTAAGCCCTGCGGCGCATAGCTACTGCGGCCGCTACCGAACAGGCACAGGAATCACCAATGTCTGGAGCCATCTGGAGTTGTTGCTTTGCCACTGCCCTACCCTGGTCCCGGACCTGCTTGACCATGGTCTGGAGGTCCGCTGAAGATGAGGGATCACCTTGTCCAGGAAGCCCAAGAGGGCATGGGAGAAATGTGCCATGATAACGGCAGAACTGACCTGACGAAGGCCAAGGGAGGAGGCTGCATGGACCTTCTTCCCAGAATGATCCAATTGTTTGGATTCCTGTCCGGGGGTCTGTCCACATCCCCTTTGTTGCCTAAGCACTGAAAGATGGAGTCAGCCACCAATCCCACTGCAGAGCGGTGCTCCAAAAACCCTGAAAGGGACCCCATACTTGCAGGCCATGCAGGCAGAAGGCGCAGGGCAGCTTTGTACTTCACCACTGTCCTGTTTGTTGTAAACTGTATATTGTACTTTCTCGGGTCGTGCTTGAAAAAAGGCAGGATTTTGCTTAATGCACCTATCTGGGCAACAAAAGTTAATAAATAAATATGATGCAGGATGCTGCCACAGCTCCAAGGCTGGACATACAATGGCCTCAGCCACCGGAAAGGCCTCCATCGAAGTACCCCTTTGTCCAGAATCTCTGTGACAGGATACTTAGCCCATTTCCGTGGACTTGGAAATGAGCTGACAAATACCCATCAGCGAGGAAGGGCCCTCATCGACGGAGAGACCCCCCTCCCCAAGAGACTCAGTGTCAACAGGATGGGAGACCATGGAGGAATCTTCGGACTCTGAGGAGTCCTTGTAAAGCGGGCGATCACCCGTGTCACTTTCAACCCGCCTTGGGAGGTCGGGAGTAAGAGTGACTGAATCGATGGGGCAGGCCTTAGGCCGACCGAGAATCCTTGGTCGGACTTTGGTTGCTCAGGCGGCAGTTCCACCCGGATCCATGAAGTAGCCAGCTTCGGCTGAGCCGGCGGGGCCTTAACTGGCACCTCTGTGACGGTGGCTGTGGTCGATGTCAGTCGCTCAGGTGAAAGCCACTTAATGGTCGGAGCATAAACTGGAATCAGTTTTGACACAGACAGGACCAACTGCTGCCAAATTAGGTCTCTGTAGCACCGACACAACTTGCGCCAGAGCCTCTCCTCACCCGAAGAGCAGCGTCACCACTCACCATGGCGTTGGGAGCGAGACTGACGATGAGGGTGAGTCTTATCCGATGTCGAAGTCAAGGAATGAGACTGAGACCTCAACCATCGGCGGGGCCAACGGGGGACCTCAGAAGGTGTCTGGGAAACCCATGGCTCCTCCTGGTCAGGTTCCTTGGCGGATGGGTCCTGCCCAGCGAGCTGAGCCGACCTGTCCGAGGGCACTGGAAACACCGGCACCCGAAAGAAAGAGTCGTCGGCCAGATTGGGCGACAACCTGCCAATCATCTCGAGAAAAATCTCAGCTGCATCAACGGGCATCTCAGCAGACTGGTCTGATGGGGTTACCGTGAAACAAGTGGCCTCGGCTGTGACTTCAACCGAAGTCAAAACAGGGGTTTCCTGTGAGCGGGACTGCTCCCGGTCCCTAGAACGTCGACATTGCAGCCTGTCTTTTTCCGACTCCTTCCGAGAGCACGAAACATGCGGCCCCGGAGGGCCCTCTCCTTTGGTAGAGAGAGACTGACACAACTACTTGAAGGAAGCCGAATAGGAGGATCTCAGTTGTAGCGGAATGAAGGACGAAGCCAAAGAGGAGCCCGCCGCGGACTGAGTCGCCTTCTCCTCGAAGGCCTTAAGCTGTTCTAGCTGCTCAGCGGACTCTGCAGCTGCGGAGACCACCCAACGGGCATCCTTGGATTTAACCGGTGGGTAACGCTTTTCCAGTCGCCCCAGTTGAAGTCATGCAGCGCAGTCTTCCAGAACCGAAGGCGAAAAGGAACAACAGTGATCGCAAGCCTGCGGATAGTGGTCGTGTCCCAGGCAGTAGACGGACGCAGCGTGAGGATCGGTGTGAGACATCTTCTGCCTACAGGGGCACCAGCAAAACCCACGAACCAATTTGTCTTCCATCATGGTAGCAAGAGACGAAGGTGAAGACGAAACTCTAGAGTTTTAAAATAAGTTTTGGAAGCGAATCCAAGATTCTAGAGCCAGGGCCTACTACATGTGGAAGCGCTAAGGAGGGAACCTGAACCTTCTAGTGGACAGGAAAATCTGGCATCATGGGGCGGAGCCGAGGGTTATACCACCCAGGTGGGTGGGAGGAGCCAGCTTGAAGGCTTTTTGGCACATCTCAAAGCGGCAAAGTACCTGCCAAGAAGTGTGGATAGAACAACATATCCATAATCCTAGAATATCTTTTCCTGCTTAACAGTCCTACCTCCTCTTAAACTAGAGCAGAGTAGGTGGAACTGCTGCAAAATATTTCTTCTTGTTTAAGAGTCCCACATCCTTTGAAACTAGGGTAGGATAGGGTGTACTGCTGCAAAATATTTTTTTCCTGTTGAACAGAGTCTCCCCTACTTTCAAACTTGGGTTGGGTAGGGTGTACTGTAGTGAAATGTTTTTTCTCCTAGCTCAAGAGTCCCCTCACCTTTAAAACTAGAACAACGTAGGGCATATTGCTGTTAAATATTTTTTCCCACTTAACAGTTTCCCCTCCTTTCACACTAGGGTGGGGCAGGGTGTACTGCAGTGAAATATTTTTTACTGCTTGCTTAACAGAGTCCCCTCACCTTTTAAAGTAAAACAAGGTAGAGCATGTTGCTCTGAAATACTTTTTCCTGCTTAATAGAGTCCCACCTCCTTTCAAACTGGGGCAGGGCAGGGGGTAGTGCTGCAAAATATTAATTCCTGATTAACAGAGTCCCCCCTCATTTCAAACAATGGCACGGTAGTGTGTGTACTGCTGTGAAATATTTGTTCCTGCTTAACAGAGTCCCCTCCTTTTTAACTAGGGTAGTAGGTTTGGGCATGCTACTGTGAAATATTTTTCCCAGTCCCTGCTTAGAAGTCCCCCTTCACTTAAGTAATAAGGCAGGAGTTCCACTGTGAGATTTTTTTTTTTTTTGCCTATACAGTCTTCCCTCGCTATACCGAACCCAGTACAACAAATGATGAGATATAACAAACGCTCATCTTGGCTCCTGCCCGTCAGTAATGTATTGCCGCATTAGTGTACCAATAATGTATCGCTGTTAGCGTTTATCTTGTAACAAAACCAAATTGTAATTGTTTCTGACTTTGTGTAAACAGTACTGCTTCATGTCACTGCTAGCTGACTGTTTAGATCACTACGCCATGTCCATTGATAAATTTCTTTACTACTGTTTACTATGTATCCCATGTGACATGTTAGCCCGGTTCACAAGGTCCATTGATAAATTTTGCTGCAACTGGATACTGCTACTGTAGGATTGGCTTCAAGTACCGATGAAAACTTAAACAGCCTCACCTGTAATCCTGCAACTGATATCGAAGACAGGTGGCGACGGCAACATGAAACTATCAGGCTATTCAGTAGACAGAACGCTTCGGATTTTGGATCATTCTAAGGCTGGTGAGAGTCTGGCCAAATTATCTAGCAAGACTGGGTATTCCAAGTCGACCATCTGTACTTGGCACAAATAGGAATCCTTACTACGGGATTTCATGGTTGAATGTGCTGACATTGAGGGTCTGCAGCGCAAGAAGATCTACCAAGCAGAGAAGCTGGAGATTGAATGCACCACCCAGTTATGGTTTACCTAGCAATGGGCTAGTGATGTGCCTATCTAAGGGTCCATCCTTTGAGAAGAAAAAATGACTTACCATAGTAATCTTGTTTCTTCCAAGGGAATCTTACTGTATTCTGACATGTGCAGTATGGCCTCACCATAGGGCTGCCCCGGAGCTGAAATGGTTAATAGAACCTATGCAAATGATAGAATGCTAGGCTCAAGCTTGGTTTTCAAACCACTGTCTCTGGTAAACATCCTGCAACCGTCAGATTCTTACGAAGCGTGCACAAGAAGAGGCTATCTAAACTATCTAACTTAACTTATAAGCATAAACTCATCCCCCCGCATAAACTATCTTCCACATCTCATCAAAGAAAATAGACATCGCCAAGACTCAAGTCACAGATGTCCCAGAGAAAAACAACCAAGATGTTTCTAATAGTAATCACAGCTGTAGTGCAGTGCCCCTAGGTTCTAGTAGGGGAGGTAGGGTGGGAGTTCAGAATACAGTAAGATTCCCTTGGAAGAAACAAGATTACTATGGTAAGTAATTTTTTTTCTATACCCAAACAAATCTTACTGTATTCTGACATGTGCGGACTACCCAAGCAGTACTTTTGGAGGTGGGCACAGAACCTATTTAGGAAACAAGCTCTGCAGTAGTGCTACGCCAAATCTGGCATCACTCCTGGCCTGGGTATCCAGGCTGTAGTGCTTGGTAAATGTGTGAACAGTTTTCCAGGCAGCTGCTTTACAAATTTCCAGCAAAGGGATATCTCTTGCAGCTGCTATGGAAGCAGATGTGCCCTTGTAGAGTGGGCCCTGAGGCCTACAGGGAGTTCCTTGCCTGCTTTGCTATAACAGAAGAAAAAATTACTTACCATAGTAATGTTTCTTCTAATGGAGTCTTGCTGTACTCTGACTATATGCAGTTGGCCCCAGCACTTGAACTGCCCCGGAGAGGAAAGGGTTAACTCTATGCCAGAGCATAGAATGTTGAGCTTGGTTTTCAAACCTCTGTCTCTGGTACAGCTCAAGCAACCGTCAGATTCTTATATATTCTTATATTCTAGACTAACTAACAGCTATAGAAACTGTGTAAAATTTAAGCCATAGGCAACGAATACTTGGGTCCATAAGACTCAAGTTGAGAACCCAAGAAGAACCTTGAGTAGACAGTGAAAATACTAACAATAACAATAATCAGCAAAATATCCAGCTAGCCAAGCAAGGTATAAAAAGGTACACCTCTTGGAGTGCAACACTGTACCTGCCCACCCACATCCCAAAAACTAGGTTCTGAGAGGGGAGGCAGGGAGGGAGGTCAGAATACAGCAAGACTCCATTAGAAGAAACAACATTACTATGATAAGTAATTTTTTCTTCAAACATGAAGTCTTGCTGTATTCTGACTATATGCAGACTACCAAGCAGTTTCCCCCTGGAGGAGGGAATCACAGAACCTGACTTTGGGAACAGGCTCTGCAGTACTGCTGTGCCAAACCTAACATCACTTCTGGTCTGAGTGTCCAGGGAGTAATGCTTGGTAAGTGTGTGCATTGTTTTCTAGGTGGCTGCTTTACAAATTTCCACCAAAGGAATATCCCTAGCAGCTGCCAGGGAGGCAGCCATACCCCTGGTCGAGTAAGCCTTCAGGCCTGAGGGAGGCACTTTCCTTAACTTTGAATAGCAGAACTGAATACAAAGGACAATCCACCTGACAATAGTTCTTTTAGTAGTAGGTCTACCTTTTCCCACTTCTCCATAAGTGAGAAATAACTGAGACAATCATTCCTATGGGCTGTATAATAGCCAAGTGCCCTTTTCACATCCAGACTGTGTAATCTTCTCTCCCCAGAAGAGGAATGGTCAGTGAGAAACACAGGCAGAGACATGGATTGGTTCAGATGAAAATCTTAAACCACTTTAGGAAGACATTTTCTATTCGTCCCAAGGACCACCTTATCCCTATGGAAGGAAATCAAGTCAGGTTCCACTGATGGGGCCTGCAATTCACTGATTCTCCTGGCAGAAGTGATAGCTACCAGAAACAGTCTTCCAAGTCACGTATTTAAGCTCAGCTGAGGACAAGGGTTCGAAGGAAGGCTACATAAGCTGTGCAATACAGACATTCAAGTCCCAAGCAGGAGTAGGCTCCCTGAAGGGAGGATTGATATGAACCAGACCTTTGAAAAACTTACTAAAAACAGGATGAGATGCAAGGGAAGATTCCTTCCCTGCAGAAAAAAAGGCAAAGACAGCTACCAGATGAACTTTAAGGGTTGCAGGCCTCAGGCCTAGACCATTATGATGAACCAGATAATCCAGGGCTGGGGAGATGCCCGCAGAATCTGGCTGTATGTCTGAGAACACCAAATACTGAATCTTTTCCATTTAGAATTGTACGTTTTTCTAGCGGAAGGTTTCCTAGAAACCTTAAGGATATCCATTACCTCTTCAGAGAGGTGCAGATCTGCATACTCTAACTCTTCAAGAGCCAGGCCTTGAGTCTGAGAGACTGGAGATTTGGGTACCAAATCCTCCCAAGAGGTGGTCAGGAGGTCGTGCCTCCTGGGTAGAAAAAGGGGGATTGACACTGCTAGAGAAAGCAACAGAGGATACCATGGTTGCTTGGCCCAATCCAGTGCCACCAGGATCACTGTGTAGGGTTGAGACCTGATCTTGATCAGTACTCTGAATATCAGAGGAACAGGAGGAAAGGCATAAATAAACCTGTTTTTCCAATCTAACAGGAGAGCATCTAGAGGAACAGTCCCCAGGACTGGGGGTCTGCAGCAGAACAATGGAAGCTGATGATTGTCTGGGGCTGCAAAGAGGTCTATCTCTGGAGTGCCCCATCTCTTGAAAATTGCCTGAAGAACATGACAGTTCAGGGACCACTCGTGGTGGCCCTGGGATATCCTGCTTAAGGCGTTTGCCAGCACATTGTCCTTCCCTGGAAGATGTACTGCTGTCAGAGAAATCTGAAGAGAATAAGCCAGTGACCATACCTTCATGGCTTCCGTGCACAGGGCCGTGGACAGAGTGCCCCCCTGCTTGTTTATGTACCACATGGTGGTGGTGTTATCTGTCCTGATCTGCATCACCTTCCCTTTGACTAAGTCTGAAAAAGCCTGAAGGACCAGATACACAGCTCTGAGTTCCAGAAGACTGATGTGAAGGAGAGACTCCTGCTATGACCAAGTACCCTGTGCAGTGAGCTTCCCCAGGTGGACTCCCCACCCCAGAAGAGAAGCATCTGTGGTAAGGACCACTGAGGGTGTTTGACTGAGAAATAGGACACCCTGTCTGATATTGTCCTCCTCCAACTATCACTGGAGAGCCTGGACAAGAGTCTGAGTCACTGGAATCAGTTTTGTGAGAGAATCCTTTCTCTGAGACCAAAAGGACCTTAAGTGGAACTGAATGTTCCTCATCTGAAACCTGGCTCCTTGTACCAACGCAGTGGAGGTTGCCATGTGGCCTAGAAGCTGAAGAAAATGTCTGGTCGGATGAGATACTAGTACTCGAAAAGAGGAAGCCAGATCTGTAAGGGCCTTTACCCATGAGCAAGGGAGAAAGGCCTTTACCTGAATGGTATCCAGCTCCACTCCTATAAATGTAAGGAGTTGCACCAGTTCTAGAACTGACTGGTAAATTGAGAAGGAATCCTAGGGAACCCAGAAGCCTCTGGGTGACCTCTAGAGGTGACTTGACTTGGTCTGAGGACTGCCCTACAATGAGCCAATCATCTAGATAAGGAAACACAGATTCCCTGCCTTCTGAGGAAGGCTACTACTACAGTTAGACATTTTGTGAATACCCTTTGAGCAGATGTTAGATCGAAGCGCATTGCTCTGAACTGGTAATGACCTGAGGTAACTCGAACCTGAGGTACTTTCTGTGGGAGCATCTGATAGGAATGTGGAAAAAGACATCCTTGAGGTCCAGGGAAGCTAACCAGTCTCCTGGCCTTAGAGAGGGAAGTATTATTCCCAGAGTCACCATTTTGAATTTGGGCTTTGTGATATGTTTGTTCAGATATCTCAGGTCTAGGATGGGTCGCCACTCCCCTGTCTTTTTTGGGGTAAGGAAGTATCTTGAATACAAACCTTTCCCGCTATGCTGTAGAGGAACCTACTCAACAGCTTTTAGAGACAGCAGGGAAGAAACCTCTGCCTCTAAAGCAATTGTTTCCAGAGGTGTTGCAGGTGTAAAGGATCTGGCTCACATTCTGGGGAATCTTTTAAAGCTGAGAGCAAGTCCCTGGCTTACTACTTACAGGACCCATTTGTCTGAAGTGATAGACTTCCTGGCCTGGAAGAAGTAAGCCAGCCTGCCCCCTACTGGAACTGAGGAGGTAACCCAGTCTGACACATCAGGGTGCCTGTTTGGCAGGAGCCCTAGATTGAGAAGAGGATGCAGCCCTGCTCATCCCCCTTCTGCCTCTCCCTTTGAAGAACATCCTCTGCTGGAAAGAAGAGGACGTCTGGGCTTGGCAAAAAGGCCTGTGAAAAGGCCTGCCCCTGCGAGCCCTAGACTGCTGCTTTTGTGGAGTGGCTTTCCTTTCCTTGGCCACTGCACTCCTGTAGGTGGTCCTGTATTCATCCATCTTTCTCATGTATGTCTCTGTTTGTTCCCCAATTAGAGACTTGTCAGTAACAAGAAAATCCATGACCTTAGCCTGGGTATCCTGAGAAAGGCTAGTCCATCTGAGCCAAGCAAACCTCCGCAAGGAGACAAATGTAGCCAAGACTCTTGATGCCATATCACTGGAGTCCACAGCAGCATGGAACTGTACTTTGGATGCCTCTATACCATCTGCAGCCACCTGCTCCAGCTCCTTGGCCAGCTGGGGAGGGGCATTCTTAGCTAGCTCCAGAACCGTATCCCACTTGGATTTCTCGTACCTAGTAACATAAGACATATAAGAAGCCTGCCTGAGTCCCAAGGAAGATGCCACGTACTGTTTCTTTGCCATGGCATCCACCTTCCTGGAATCCTTATCTGCGGATTGTGAAGCCAAGGGGATGTTAGCCTTGTCACATGCTACAGCCTGTACTACCCCAACATAGCTGCAAGGAGAATAAAGAAAATCTGCTCCAGGACCTGACAAAGTATACCTCTTCTTCATTCTCTTATCCACAGGAGGTATGGAAGATGGCATCCGTAGAATTTTGTGAGTTTGTTTCCCCAAAGATTTATGCAAGGGAATAGACAATCTTTTAGACTCGGGACCTCCATCATCTCCACAAAGTCAGGTTCTTCTGCCTCCTCCACAGCTTCCACTGCTGGTAGCTGGAGGGTTTCTGCCACCTTTCTATAAAAAGTGTGAAGGGGACTCAGAAAATCTGGAAGGGGAAACACTGGAAGGCCTGTCTGGGGAGATGTCAGGCTCTACTGGCTCATCTAGGCCTCCAAAATAATCTTCATAGTTTCCCTCAGGACCTCCCTCCCAATCCAACTCATAATACTCCTCCGGTTCATATTCTAAAGGGTCTGGAACTGACCGAACCAATCGCCTGCCAGGTGGTGTCGGTTCGGTCAGAACTGGACAGAGCGACTGAACTATATTAATAGCTCTAGCAATCTCTTCCATGGTTGGGATCTGAGGGGCAGGATCCAAACCGGTCGATTTCTTTTTTCTTTTTGAAGGAACTGATCCTGCAGAATCCGATTTCCTTTTGCCCAAGGAGGTATCATCCGTGTCAGCAGGCACCTCCTCAGGTTCGGTTGGGACCGAACCGTGCTGGCCATCCAGATCAGCGGACTTCTCTGCCTCTCTTTCCCTAAGCCGAGCTAATCTTTTTTCTATAGTGGCCTTAGGGAAATTTGCACAAACTTGGCAGTCTGTTTTGAGGTGGTCAAACCCCAGACAATAAATACAAATGAGGTGGGGATCAGCTTTAGTAAAAGCCTCCCCACACTCAGTACAGTGTTGAAACCCAGTGGGACTGGTTTTCTTCTTGGGTTTCTCAGACATTGCCTTACCAACCAAAATTACCCTTTTTTTTCCCCCACTTTATTTATTTGCCTTCCAGCCTGGACATCCTTCCGAGGTGTGCACTCGACCCAGCCTCTACTCCCATGCCTGAACCCTCGCTTGTTGGAGGAACTCCCCCTGATCACCCAGGTCGACCTAACCCCCTGGATCAGACTCCAGGGGTGGGCCCGTCCTTCCGTGACAGCCTATCATTAGGAAGATCATACCTGGTGTGAAATCGGGTTGGACACTGGAGTTCTCCAACCCACGGGCCGGCAGTCAGGATGTGGGTCATGTCCCTGGTACCCCCTTCATCTCCACAGGCGAGAAGGGGTATTTTTGTGTGTTCTGGTCCCCTTGGGAGTGCGGCGTAAAATGACATCTGCGCACGGCTTCTCTGCTGATGTCTGCCACACTCCCGCCCCCTCTGTCTTTTTGCTGGTGTACCTGTGTTACCCTCGGTCTCCACCGGGGGTCACAAGGATGCCGAGCAGTCCCGGATCCCTCCCTGAGAGAGAAGAGCAGTCCTCCGGACACTCAATCCTCTCTCTCCCCTGCCAACACCCGATGGCCCAGGCTCGCTGCCAAACCCGGGTCGCCGGCATGGTGCGAGGTGTGGCGCCCAGCGCCTCAACCCTCAGCGCCACCGGGCCGGCCCCCAAAATTACCCTTAATAGCTGTTACGCCAGGTAATACAAAAACTTTTTGGTAACCAGCTGGTTCAAGGGCTGTTTAAAAAACTGGAATAAGTCATCGTTTTTTTGAGACCGAAAAAGCACCGGACCACACTGAAAACTGAAGAACAGAACAGATGTAAACAATTATTTCGGTTCCCAACCGGACCAACCAGAAAGAAAGTGAAGAAAACCATTTCTATCACTATCTACCAAAACTATACTACCTGTACCGTAGACAGAGATTTGAGACCGAAAAAATAAAGAAATGGCTGTAATAAACCGATCGGGGAACTATACCGAACCGAAGCTGCGAGGAGAATTTCTCCGGAGCATCTTCACAGTTAGGCGTAGTAAAGAATCTGACAGTTGCTTGAGATGTACCAGAGACAGGGGTTTGAAAACCAAGCTTGAGCTCAACGTCCTATGCTCGGCCATGGAGTTAACCCTTTCCTCTCCGGGGCAGTTGAAGTGCTGGGGCTAACTGCATATAGTCAGAATACAGCAAGACTTCATGTTGTTTGAACTGGATACAGGCAATAATCCAGTGTGCGATAGTTCTATTTAAGGCAGGCTTTCCTTTTCCCACCTCGCCAGACTAATCTTAGGACAAGACATAATAACCATTAAAGGAAAACTGCACCCTCATATCTTCTAAATGTCATTTGCTTCCATGTCAACAGACAACTCTTTTCATGTAGCTGTTAAAGATGTATGCAACTGCTTCTGTTAGTGTTCAGACTTCATACTAGGCACTGTCACTCTCCTGGGAGGGTCCATTTCGTGGTTGTTTAAATCTCATTGTCCCTGACAGCTGCATGAGAATGTGATGTGTAATCAACCTTTAAACTCCCCAGTATGCCTGTCTGCTTAAGTAATTTTAAAAGAACCAAGCTGCAAGAAGGTGTGAAATACCACATTTACCTTCAGTGAGTTTTACAAGCTATCTGAGTTGTAATTCAGTTTTTTCCACTTTAAACTCCATTTGGTCTATAAGTTTCCAGAGAGTTTTTGCAGGGTATCTGTTATTTTAGCATAGAGATATATGATATAAATGGTTGATCTGACATCATGTTCTCATATGCTAATGCAGCTTTCAGGGACCATGAGATTTCAACAACCACGAAATGGACCCTCCCAGGAGAGTGACAGTGCCTAGTATGAAGTGTGAAAACTAATAGAAGCAATTGCATACATCTTTAACAGCTACATGAAAAGAGTTGTCTGTTGACATGGAAGCAAATGACATTTAGAAGATACGAGAGTGCAGTTTTCCTTTAATGAGTGGGCAGTGAGTAATAAAATGAATTTCAATTTACACAAATGTACAGCGATGCACATGGGGCAGAATAACATTCATTAAGATTATTACATACAGGGGTAAGATTAAGGGATTCAGATTGTGAGAAGGATCTGGGAGTATTTATTGGGAGCGATCTGAGAAGTGCGGTACACAGTAGGTACGTGCCTAACAAAGCAATGCATCTCAAACTGTATCCGTAGAACTTTCCTCTCTAGAAATGAATGTATTCTATTATCTGTATTTAAAACACACATACAGCCACATCTGGATTATTGTTCGCCTGGCTGGAGTCCTTTCTTAAAAAAGATATAAAGGCAGTTGAAAAAATACAGAGGTCATTTACTAAATTAATAACAGGGCTGCAAGAGGTACCCCATGAAGCTAAGTGAAACAAACTGGGCTTATGGCCTTTAGAAGTGCATCAGGCAAGAGGGGATTTGTTATTGCTATACAAGATTCTTAAGCAGTATGAATTAACAAATGACATGGACCTTAAATACAGGGAATCAAACATTTTTTTAAGAGGAAATACTCAGCAGCTAGTTGATGAGCAGTGTAGAACCGACATATGGAGACATAGCTTTAAACCCAGAGTTATCAGAATGTGGAACAAGTTACCAGAGGAAATAGTTATGGTGCCGTTTTGATATCTTTAAAGCAAGGTTAGATCATTATTTTTCAATTGGTAACTTGGTCGCCTCCACTGAGAAGTGGGGACAACTATTATGGGCTTACACCTTCTGTTGTCTTATAGCTCCAAGTATATGTTAGGAAAAGCTGGGTCCTATCCTGCCTGTGATCTTCTGTGTGATCCAGGTAACAGCTGATAGCCCTCTTGACATCCAAGCTATGTAGCCTACTTTACCCTGAACTGGAATGATCAGTGAAAAAGACTGGCAAAGTGACAGACTGATTTAAGTGGAAATCAGACACCACTTTGGGGAGAAACTTCTATTGGTCCGGAGGACTACCTTATCCCTATGGAATGAGATGTAGTTTGGTTCTGTGGACAAGGCAAGCTTTGGAAATCTCCATAACTGTGCTCCAAAGACTTCTGAAACCTGGTCACATATGCCATGTAGGTAGCCTTCCTGATGGCCAATGAGGAGCCTAAATAGGACTTCTTAGCCATAGAGTCCATCTGGAGTCGCTGTCTGGCGGATGGGATGCCAGCCTTGTCACAGGCAGCAGCCTGAACCACCCCTTGTGGCTGGGGTGCCCAAAAACGAATTCAGCCCCAGACTTGGCCACCCAGTACTTCCTATCCAGCTTCTTATCTACTGGAGGAATAGATGTAGGGGTCTGCAAAATCCTAGAAGCATGCTTTAGGGATTTATGGATGGGGAACAACAGCTTCTTAGCGGGTGGCACATCCATAATTTTTACATAGTCTGGTTCCTCCTCCTCTGTAGTCTCTTGAGTGGGGAGGTCCAGAGCCTGTGCCACCTTTAGCATGAATGCAAAATGTGTGGTGAAATCTTCTGATCCCTTGTCAGGGGAATCAGGATGCAGAGGATCAGGGGAAACATCAGGCTCCAGGGGTTCCCCTAAATCTGCATCATCCTCATCATATCCCTTGGTATAAGGCTCAAAAGAACTGGGACTCGAGGAAGAAACTGGGGTCTGAACCACGGAAACTTGAGGACCTGACCATGGAAATGAACCAGCAGTGATCTGAAGAGACTGAATTATTCTTATAGCATTGGCAATTTCCTCTGCGGTCGTAACAGTTGGGTTTGTCGGTTGCAGTTCTTTCCCCGGATGCTTCCCCTTCTTCTCTGACGTGGTTGCTGGTTCAGCAGCGGTTTCTGTGGTTCTCTTTTTACTGTGTGAACAGCCACCTGTGTCAGAGGGTGATTGCTCCAGTTCCTTCGTGATTTCTTTGGTATGAGAAGGTTTGTCTGTAACCAGGTCAGTGGTCTTCTCAGACATCCTTTCCTTCAGCCAATTAAGTCGCCTACCCAGCATCGACTGTGGAAAGTTTTTACAAATTTCACAGTCTGCCTTCACGTGGTCAAACCCAAGGCAGAATATGCAAAACAAATGTGGATTGGCTTTTGCAAACGGTTCACTGCACTCACTGCAATGCTGAAACCCTGTAGGGCCGGTTCTCTTTTTAGGAGTCTGAGACATAATAAAAACACCAGACTTCCCTGGTACTTTAGCTTGTTTTTCTTTTCTTTTTTCGGTCAGTTCAGCAACCAAGGGAAAAACCAAGTGTTAGACCGGTTAAAAATCCCACCAAACAAATCGATCAGCAGGTACCACAGAAGAAGGTAAATAAAAGGGAGTTTTACCTCAAAATAAGACGAAAGGCTCAGTTTCCACCCAGTTACGGGAACCGAGAAATGTACCCAAACAGTGCTAAATCTAGACTAGTCTACCTGAACACCAGAGACAGCAGTTCAAAAAATGCAAAAAAATAACGGAACTGTGTAAAACCGAGATAAAAATAAAATCTTGAGTACAGATGAAGGAGAGCTCTCTGAAGCATCTGACTTAGGCAAGTGGAGTAAAGAATCTGACAGTTACAGAATGTTTACCAGAAACAGTGGTTTGAAAACTGAGCTCGAACCTAGCATTCTATCATTTGCATAGGTTCTATTAACCATTTCAGCTCTGCTCCAGTCCTATGGTGAGACCATACTGCACATGTCAGAATACAGTAAGATTTCCTGGGGCTAGAAAAAGCTGTTCACTTTTCCCGTAAAATTCATGGACCTGAGAGCTGTTTTAAATCCTCTACAGGGAGGCTGTGGAGGTTTCAGCGCCGCCATAGCATCAGATGCATTGCTATCACATATGAGGCTTGATGCTGCAGCTGAAGCGTTTTTGCCAAAATTGAAGGATGTGATTTCTGGGTACTCTAGCAAGTTTAAAAACCCAAAGTGCCTACACCACGCAAACATGGATTCCTTGCCTGTGATTTATGATCACAGCAAAAATGCCTAGATGACCTGTGACATTTTTCGGAGGTGGCTCTTTAAGCAGTTTGCGCTTTTTATTAGACAACACCTGCTCAAACTTAAATTGCCACCTAAAGCAATCAAGCTTCTGGATCAGTGCCCTGCCCCCATTCCCAAGTCAGC
Source organism: Neoceratodus forsteri (assembly GCA_016271365.2). Taxonomy (NCBI): domain Eukaryota; kingdom Metazoa; phylum Chordata; order Ceratodontiformes; family Ceratodontidae; genus Neoceratodus; species Neoceratodus forsteri. Next base: position 646,632,277 of record CM057450.1, on the reverse strand, counting down.
GTTGAAGTCCCATGATGGCAAAATAAAGGATGTGTTTCTACCCAAAAACACCACTTCATGGATACAACCACTAGATGGTGGCATAATAGCCACCTTCAAGAAACACTACTACAGAAAAAGACTTTAGTGAACTTGTGTCTGCCGATGATGACGTCCTCGGGGCACAGATGGGGTGCAGGATGTTTAAAAAAAAGAATATCAGAGACAGCATCCACATTGCTGGAGAGGTGTGGAGGAATGTGTCAGCAGCTACAATCCACCACTGCTGGGTGGCCACACTCGGATCCTCATTCCCTGCTGACTTTAGTCAGCCAGCCACAGAAGATGTTGTTGCGGATGACATGGCCAAATTGCCAAAATTGCAAACATGAACTTTAATCGAAAATAAAAACAAGGCATCGGATCTCATTGATGCCTAAATTACAAATGATGAAACACTGCCAACTTTTGATCAAATGTCCGATGCTGACATTGTGAGCAGTGTATCAACAAATGGCAATGATGTAGCTTCTGTGCAACTAGACGAGGAAGAGGACGACGAGGCAGATACCGTGGTGCAGCCAACAACTTTAGAAGCTGTGCGAGGGCCGGAAACAGCACTGGCATGACTCAAGTGTCAGGACACAGTCCCTATCAATCAATCAATCAATCAAAATCTTTATTTAACCAGGCGGACACCGTTGAGCAAGCTCATTTTCAAGGTGGACCTGGGACAAACAATAGGTAATACAATATAAGTGAGAACAACATACGATTTCAAGTATTGTGTACAACAAATTACAATTTAGGTGATATCAACATAAAATGTCAATTATGTGTACAATACTTAGGCAAAGGCAGTAAAAATGCAAGTAAAATGGTACAAAAGATTGTAAAAAAAATTTTTAATTACAGATAAATAATTCGTGCATCGTATACAAAGTGCAGGACATGGGGGGAAACAGTAGGTAAAGAGTGTGCTCAGTCAAAAAAAAAAAACAGACAAACATAGGGGTTGAAAGTTACGGGTAAGAGGATATAAAGTGTAGATGCAGGGATGGGAGTGAAGGAGGAAGGAGTGGGTACAGCAAAAGAGTGGAGTCAACAACAGAAAGTGACCTAAAGTCATGACAAGGCAGGGGCAAAGGTCAGAGAAAAGAGCAAGTAACTATGAAGGAAAAGGGATCTAGGTCAGGAGGAGCAGACACAGGGTTCCTTGAAATGGAATGTATATAAGGTTTTGAAAGCTGCCAGACTAATGGGGTAATTGATTCTTAGATAGAAGCCCCACCAATTCGGGATTTGGCCTTGGACACTTTCAGCGAACTATAAGAGGCACTTCTCAGGGCATACTTACTTCAAGAGCAGAGAGGTAGGCAGTCCGAAATGTTATTAGGCAATTTATTTAGGATGCTTTTGTAGATCCAGATCGCAGCATTTCTCTGGCGTCTAAAGCTAAGGGATGACCAGCCTACAGCAGAGTACAGGGAGCAATGATGGGTGGCATAGGGAAGGCCCGTTATAAACCTTAGAGCGCTACGGTAGAGCATATCAAGTTTGGAAAGAGCACCTGCGGGACCCTGGCTATACAAGAAATCAGCGTAGTCTAATAAAGAGAGAGAAAGGTAGTTTGGACTAGCCTCAATTTTGCATCCCTGGTGAAGAGATTTTTTGTCCTATAGAAAAGGCCCAGTCTCATTCTAAGTTTCTTTATCAGCTCTTCTATGTGAACAACGAAGGAGAGTCTAGAATCCAGCCAAACCCCCAAACATTTAAATTTTGATACATACTCCAACTGTTCACCTAGTATTGTAGTAATTGGGTGGAGTAGCCCCGTTGCAGCCGGGTTTGCTAGGTTAGGAAAGGGTGACAAGAACATCGCTTTTGTCTTTTTGGCATTTAGAAGCAGCTTCTGCATTAGGAGCTGAGTCTGTAGCCAAATTAAATCATCCTGTAGTTCAGAGTATGCCATTTGGGGGGGAAGATCCGCTAGAGTAAAGTACTGTATCATCTGCAAATAGATGAATGTGGGCCTTTTTCGATTCTGTTGATGTAAGGTGCAAAGAGCAGGGGACCCAAAATGGAACCTTGGGGAATGCCTCTCTGAAGGGCTTTCAAAGGACAGACTTCACCATCCACTTTTACTTGCCGTGAACGGTCAGCAAGGTAATTGCCGAACCACCTGAGAGAAAGAGCATCCAGTCCAATGGTTTGAAGGGATGCGAGAAGCAGACTATGATCAACGGTATCGAAGGACTTACTTAGGTCCAGGAAAACTGCACAGACGTAATTCTTATTATCCAACTCACTCTGCCAATCATTAGTGACTTTGGCCAAAGCGGAAGTAGTGTTGTGTTGTGCTCTGAACCCTGATTGTAATGGTTTGAGAAGTTTTGACGATTCCAGATGGTTCTTGAGCTGGGTGTTCACACAATTGTTTCCAATAACTTAGACAGGACACGGAGAAGGGAAATAGGACTATAGTTATTTAGATCACAGGGGTCACCTGACTTAAAGGGATGACATATGCAGTTTTCCAGATGAGAAGGAGGTCACCTTGCAACAGAGATAGGTTAAACAGATGTGTAATAGGCGCAGCTAGGACCCTATAGCCCATCTTCAGAAAAAAATGGGTCGATGTGATCGGCACCTGCACCTTTTCTGACATCCAATTTTAACAGGAGTTCTTCCACCTCCTTCAGAGATGTGGGTTGAAGCGAGAAGGTATGACTGGAGGAGGGGGTGTCTATAAAAGTCATCCAACTTCACCAGATCCTCTCTTACGCAAGGGATCTCCATGCAAAGAAATCCACTACACAGCTGAAAGTTACAGATTTTTTAAACTGAGCCAGTAGACATGCACTGTAACTGGGCGAATAGCAGGCAAGCACTACAGCTTCAGCACGCAGTACGCTCTATGACACTGGTGCTTGATTTTAACATTTTGGTTTTCTTTTGGTGATGTTACATAAAGATTAAAAAAAGATGAAAGATCACTAAAAATTCAATAAATTCATTATTGATAAACGCAGCCCTGCGATGTCCACTAATGTTGGTTCCTGTGACTGTTGCAGTGTTCAGTTTTTTTTTTTTTTGCGTCCCGCAATATAATGAATTTCCTACTATAACGAATAATAAGCGTGAGCACCAAATCATTTGTTATATCAAGGGATGACTGTAGTATTTTTATTTTATTTTCTCCTTTTGTTTTCAACAATCCCTAAAGAATGCTTCTAATTTAGATCAGTCCCCCCCCCCCCCCACAAATGTCATAACAAAAGCCAACATTCTTCTTTCTGCCCTTCAGGAGTTTGATTTTTTTTTTTTTTTAACCCTTCAAACCTCTTTTTTTTTTTTATTAAAAAGGAAAGCCTTGAAAAGGGCTTCCAATATTGATTATCTGACTCCTAGACACTGCTTCAAATCACAACACCTCTACTGAATGTCTCTTTCCACCTGCTCATTTAGAGCACCTTCAGGATTTTTATCAAATCCTTTCTTTTCTTCTTTCTCCAAGCCCTGGAAAGGGCTTCTAACTTCCACCTGGTCAATGGCCAAAATTCACAGCACTCTGTCTCTTGGCCTGCTGCTTCCACCCAGTCAGTGCTCAAAATCCACAGCATACTCTCTGTCTCTTGGCCTGCCCCCTGCCTCTCCCCCTTCCCCACTTACAGACAGTCTGCCATGCTGTCTTAAGTTTGCCTTCATTTTAATCTCTCTCTCTGTTGCCCCATACTGGGCTGAGAAGGCGGAGATTCTTATATATATTTTTTAAATATATCCCCAATAGCCCTGGAAACGGCGTTATTTCAGCAGCTGTAAAGCCCTCCTCTTACTGCTTTACTCGCGCTGCAATACAAGCGAGCAGAACAGCACCGCACTATTACAGTTAATGGAGCCCCCCAGAATCTGCCATACTTCCAGTTCACGGACTTTTAGAAAATATAATAAACTCTGCTGCAATGCAAGAAAAATGCCGCTTTTGTGGGCTAAAGCTAAACCGGAGGGTAAGCCTTATGGGGGCAGGAGTCACCCAGTTTGTACAATTTTCCTTTAACTATTTTTTTTTTGTGTCTAGACCAAAAAAGGTTTGGGTTTTTCAGGGTAGACATGGCTCAGCCCAAGGAGGTGCCCTTTCAAAGATTTTGTGAAAACATATTAATCAGCTCCCAGAGTTAAAAGGTTTTAAACATTTTGCTTCTGAGCATGCAAAATAGATTTTTTCAGAATAGCTGTTTGTTATTATTATACAGGCATGGTAGCCAAATATTTTTTTGTTGTGAGAATTTTTATTCCATGAGCATTTTTTTATGTTTGCAGGAAAAAGTTTATGTTGTTTAGCTTTGAGCCTTAATAACGTTGGCATTCTTCAATGAAATTGCATGAAATTTTGAATGCGTTGTCAGGGTACCAAGTTCTTATGATCCACCAAGTTACATGAGGGCCACTCATCCAGATTCCGAGATGTAGGGAGTTTAAAAATAAAGAATAATGTTTTGGGGGGTTTTTTTGGCCTTTTTTTTTTTGCTCACATGTAGATTAGAAGCTGTTTGGAACTTTGTTCAGAAATTTTCAGGGTAGCAGAAAGTCAGCCCAAGGAGGTACCTTTCAAAGATTCTGCGAAAACATACCAGTTTCTGAGTTACAAGGTTTCAAACATTTTGCTTCTCAGCATGCTTAGTAGGGTTTCCAGAATAGCTTTTTCTTCTTTAATTAATAAAACGTTCGCTTCCGACCATGGGTTGAGTAGGCACTTTAATGTTAAACCACAATTTTTGCACCTTAACACATCTGTTTCCGTCCAGCCCGGTGGCACGGAGTGTTGAGGCGCTGGACGCCACACCTCATGCCACGCCAGCGACCCGGGTTCGGGAACAAGCCCAGGATGTTAGCGGTTGGCAGGGGAGAGAGAGGATTGAGCATCCGGAGGACAGCTCTCCTCTCTCGGGGGAGGGATCCAGAGATAGCCTGGTACCACAGCGGCCTCTGGCGGACGTCGGAGGCACTGCCACGCTACAGGGCTTGGAAGAGGGGTTGGGCTGAGCCGCAGCGGACATCGTCAAGATGTAATTGCATGTCCGGGCTCAGAGGCAAGGGAGGGAGAGTGTAACGACACAAAAAAATCCCTCCTCCATCAATAGGTGATGGCGCCTCCTACTCTCCACCGTCCATACTCCTAATATCGGGCTTGCCTCCGAGCAGGCCCCCCCTCCCCCAAGTCCAGAGCTCAGCACTCTAGATAGAGCGCCCTGGGCAGATAGGGCGGCCCTTCCCCGGAGGGTTCAGACCCGGGGGATATGCTGGGCCAGGGGAAAATATGGCCACGATGGGAGGCAGAGACATGGGAGGTATAGGAGGTTGCCGAAGAGAGTTCACTGGACCAAAGGAGGGGACAAAAAGGATTAGAAAAAAAACACATTTGTTCCCATAGACGCCATATGGCGTTGGAATCATCCATTGCTAGATCTGATCCAAAATGGCCACAGGGAGCAAATGAGTTGTTAACTTTGGCACCATTCAACAAAATTGCAAGGCATCTTGCATGCATGGTCAGGATGTGTGAAGTTCTTACAATCTGCTAAGTTACATGTTGACCGTATGTCTGAATTCCAAGATTCAGTGAGTGTAAATAAAAAAAAAAAAAAAAACTTTTATGGTCTTTTTTTTCTTTTTTACTTGTGTCAGCTTGGCCCATGGAACTGCCTTTTCAATAGTTTGTGAAAAAACATATTAATTTATTACAGCATTAAAAAATTTTAAAGGAGAACCGTATTATTTATAAATGACCCATTCCCTCAAGCCTTACCCCCCGATTAGGGGTTTCTCAAATAAAGCGCCCTTTTCAGTGAAGCTGAACTTCCTTTATTTAATTTTGTAAAGTCAGCGTTCGGCAAAATGGGCGCATGTTCTGTGGTGCCATTTTAGAAGCTAAGTGCGGCCACACCACTCGGCTCCGATACACTGTATTGGAACCCGAGCAGTCTTGACGCGCACAATCACTAATTTTTCACAGAGCATCGCCATTTTGCGAGCGGACTTTACAAAAATTAAATAAAGTAAGTTCAACTTCACTGAAAAGGGTGCTCTATTTGCAAACCCCCTAATCGAGGGGGTAAGGCTGGCGGGGATGGGTAATTTATGAATAATACAGTTCTCCTTTAAAAATGTTGCTTCTGTGCATGCTCAGTAGGGTTTCCAGGACAGCCAGGTGCAGCAAGGAGGTCGGGATTACGAGGTGGGTCGTTCGACAATGGCTGAAGGCAGCTGAGGAGGGGGTGGTGAGCAGCATTGAGGCTGTCTGGTACAGGAGATGCCCTGAGTTTAAACAGAGCCGAGGGAGAGGTCAGATGTATTTGGTCTCCATACCCAGGGTTCCCCATAGGACCGAGTGGGCAGGTAGCTAGAAGACTGGCCGTGTCCCCTAATCCTCTTCAAGCAGTGCTGTGCAATGCCAGGTCGATAAGGAACAAGACAGCCATTTTTGCGGACTTGATTTCCTCTGTCGACCTGGCCTGCATTATAGAGACCTGGCTGGGTGACAATGCCAGACCAAATCTAGAGGCAGCCGTCCCAGATGGTTACTCCATGGTGCACTGCCTGAGGAAGGATCACAGGGTGGGGGAGTGGCCATCGTTACCCAATCTTTTGAGTATGTTGCTGTGCATGGGGGTTCAGGTTGCAGGATTCTCCTCGTGTACCGCCCACCTGGGTTGGAGAAAAATTCCTACAGTAGGTGGCAGACTTCAGTGTCGATCAAGTGTTGGGAGTCCACCAGGTGTTTAATCTTGGGGGGGACTTCAATGCATGGATCGACGACGAATCCTCACGTTTCGGTTACAACCTCCTCCAGTTGATGTCATCACTGGGCCTGACACAAGCTGTTGCTTCTGCAACCCACCAGCATGGCCACACACTCGATCTGGTGTTCCAGCTGGGTCTTGATATTGACAATCTCAAGACTGATCAGGTCTTCTGGTCTGATCACTGTACCGGGCAGTTCACATTTGGGGGCCCTCCCCCAAAAGTCCCTCCCCTGTGGAGATGGTCAGCTACCGCCCTGTAAGGAGTTCGCACCCAGAGGGACTACTGGCATTAGCTAACCTATCTAGGACAACGCGGCATGTGCGATTGGCACCAGAGAGGCGGTGCCCACCTATAACGGGGTGGTTTCCAAAGCTCTGGATGCCATCGCTCCACTTCGTATATGACCCAGATCTTCTCATTTGAGATACCCCTGGTTTGATGGGGATGTCAAGGTGATGAAGATCAAGGTTCGGAGGTTGGAGTGTTTGCCGGCGGGAGACCCAGCTGGAGGCCGAGAGGCTGGCCCTGCATCCTCATTATGTTGAGTATCCGGGGGCAATTTCCCATAAGAGAGCAGAATTCCTGTCCAGAGAAATTGCTGCAGGGAGACACAGACCTTCTCAATTTTTTCGGACTGTGGACAGGCTTCTCCAGCCTGCCTATCTACAGCTGAGAAGGTCTTTTTCATCCACTTTATGTGAAGAGTTTGCTGTTTTTCTCTGACAGAGTGTTGGCTATCCGGTCGGTGATCCTGTCAGGGAGGCACCTGCCTTGCAGTGGTCAAGCTGGAAGGTTCAGAGGCAATCCATCTATCTGGGAGGAGTTCAGGCTAGTGGAGGTGTCAGAAGTGACTAGGGTGATCTTAGAGCCGAAGCAAACATATTGAGAACTGGATCCGGCCCCGACGCATTTTTTAATGGGATGCGTCGAGGCTGTTGGCCCGGTGTTTGCCAGGATTACCGGGTGCTCGATGGCGGAAGGGGTGTTCCCAGCAGCTTTGAAAGAGGTGCTGGAAAGGCCCCTCCTTAAAAAACCTTCCCTCGACCCAGATGTTCTAGTGAATTACTGTCCAATCTCCAACCTGCCTTTTTTGAGCAAGGTTGTAGAGAAATTAGTGGCACAGCAGCTCGAGGATCGCCTTGTGTCCTCAGACATCTACAAGCTATTTCAGTCGGGTTTTCGGGCCAGACATAGCACAGAAATACAGGTTACTCACCTGTAACAGGAGTTCTAGGAATGGTATATGTTGTTCATCCACACTCATTGGCAGGTATCCTTGCCGCTTTAAATCTTGCCGGAAGGTCTTCAAGCTTGCTCCTCCCACCCACCGGGTGGTATAACTTCGGCTCCGCCCCATGGCGCCAGATCTGGCCGGCTGGAAGCTCAGGTTGTCAAGGCCGGTGAGATGGTATCGTGGATGAACAACATATACCATTCCTAGAACTCCTGTTACAGGTGAGTAACCTGTACTTTAGGACATGGATATGTTGTTCATCCACACTCATTGGCAGACTCTCAGCAGTTCTCCGGGAGGAGGGAGGCAAGACGCACACCCCCAATACTTACTTGGGAAAGAGAGACTGAGAACCGAGGCCCCAAAACCAGCATCCCGGCGTGACTCAAGGTCGATGTGGTAATGGGTAATAAAGGTGTTTGCTGACTTCAGGTAGCAGCCCTGCAGATTTCCTGGATAGGGACGTCCCTGGAAGCAGCCATCTGCAGCAGTATGGCGGGTAGAATGAGCTCTTATCCTCTGGGAGGCTCCATGCCCGCCAACTTATAGCAGAGATCTATGCAGGAGGTTACCACCTGCTTATCGTCCGCTTGGCTGCAGGTCTGCCAGATGCGGCTTCAGCGTGAGGTGACAACAGCTGGCGAATCCTCTCCTTAGCTCAGCCGTAGCGCCTCCTATAATAAGCGAGCCTCTTCTAGGGTCCAGAGTATGGAGCCTATATTCGCCTCCGAGGTGTGATTGGGGTAGAACACCGGGCAGAGTCAACACCTGGTTAAGGTGGAAACTCACACCACCTTCAGAAGGAATTTCGGTGGGGCGAGGACAACCTTGTCCCTGTGGAAGACCAGGTAAGGAGACTCGATGGAAAGCGCCTGGAGCTCTCCCATCCTTCTGGCTGACGTGATAGCCACCAAGAAGGCGGTCTTCCACGACAGGTGAGAGAGAGCACACCTGTGCATAGGTTCGAATGGCTTGCCCATGAGCTTTGCCAGTACCAGCAGTAGATCCCACGGAGGTGGGGATTCCCTGACTGAGGGAAATGTGATCAAGGCCTTGAAAAAGCGCCAGACCACCTTCTCCTGTGTTAACCGACTGCTTCCCGGCCGCTACCGGTAAGCATAGATGGCTGCCAGGTGCACCCTTAGGGTCGCCGACCTAAGCCCTTGACTAGAAAGGGACCATAAATAGTCCAAGATGCTTGCCAAGGAACAGGAGGAAGGGTCCAAGCCCTTGTTCTGACACCAAATGGAAAACCTTTTCCATTTGAAGGCATAGCATTTTCTGGTCGACTCCACGGGACGCCTCAACTACATTGAGGACCTCGTCGAAAGACCCAAGGCCTGGAACTCTAGCTCCAGGAACCAGGCGTCAGGTGCAGGATTGAAGGTCCGGATGGAACACCTTCCCCTGATTGACTGAGAGCAGGTCCGGGCGAGCTGGAAGCTGCCGCGAGTCCTGGAGCTGAGACTGAGGAGATCTGGTACCAGAACTGGCGAGGCCAGTCTGGGGCTATCAGAATCACCTGCGCCTTGTCCCTCCTCGCCTTGAGAAGCACCTTGTGGATCAAGGGAAATGGGGAAAGGCGAAAAGAGGCCCGGGGTCCATTGCTCGAGAAGGCATCCCTGCAGCGAGCCCCTGCTGAGGGGGCGGGCATGGAACAGACTAGCTCTGCTCTCCCTGGAGGCAAACAGGTCCACCTGAGGTGTGCCCCAAAGGAGAACAGATGCTGTACTACCGGCAGAGAGACCACTCGGGGATGCAGCCCCTATCCGCTCAGGCATCGGCCAGGGTGTTGGAGGCTCCTGCCACGTGAATGGCTAGGAGATCCGCCTCCAGGCTGCGACGAGTGACCAAATGCGGAGAGCTTCCTTGCATAGAAGCATGGAGCTGCCCCGCCTGGGCGGTTTAGATAGTACATGGTCGTGGTATTGTCCGTCTGACTCGACCACTTGACCCGGAGGAACGGAGCAAAGGCGGTGAGAGCTAGGCGGACCGCCGGAGCTCCAGCAGGTTGATGTGGCATCGACTCTCTGGGACCAGAGGCCATGAGCCCGTGTTCCCCCAGATGGGCACCCAACCCATCAGAGAGGCATCGGTCGATAGAGAGACCGTCGGCTCGGGCGGACGAACGGGATGCCCTCCTGCAAATGATCTGGAACGGTCCACCACTGGAGAGCTGCTTTCACATCCCCTGTGTCACCGGCACAAGCTGGTCCAAGGGATCGCAGCTGCTGTGACCACTGGCTGGCCAGTCCCCACTGAAGGGGACGATGTTCCAGCGGCCCAACGGACCACGCTGGTGCAGGCCGCCATGAGACCCAGGAGGCGCAGGAAGTCCTGCAGGGGCGCAATTGCCCAACCAGAAATGATCGGGCAAAGGAGGAAAGAACCTCGCCCTGTCCGCCGGGAGCCGCGCCTGGCTCGAAGAGAGTCGAAGCTGCGCCCGATGAATAGAATCACCTGCTCGCTTGAGTTCCGACTTGGCCTCGCTGATAAGGAGGCCCAGTTGAGAGCAGACCTGGAGGCCAGATCTCTGACCACTCCGCCTCCTTCCTGGAGGGAGCTGCTATCAGCCAGTCGTCAGGTAAGGGTACACCGGACCCCTCGGCGCGCAGGGAGTGCTGTCACCACTGCCATGCATTTGGTGAAGACCCTGGGAGCTGGAGACAAGTCAAGGGCATGGCTTGAACTCAAGAGGATCCTTCCGCCGGAAGCGAAGGAATCTCTGGTGAGACGGACGGATAGGACGTGAAAACGCTGGCCCTGCAAGTCCAGAGAGCAGAACCACATGCCGCTGCTCCAAGGATGGTATTATCTGAGCCAGAGTGACCATCCTGGAAGGTTCGAGACCTTAGAACTTGTTTAGGTCGGTAGTCGAGAATGGGCGCCAGCCCCCGTCTGCTGGAACCAGGAAGTACCTGGACACAAACCCTGGGTCTGAAGGAGGGTCCACCACCTCCTCTTACCACCTCCTTCTGGAGGAGGAGAGATGTCGGCTCGACGAGCCGCCAGTGAGGCTGGGGATCCAGGCCCCCGAGGCGACGGCCCTGAAGGTGGTGCCTGCTCAATTCCAGAGGCAGGCCTCTTCCCACCACTTCAAGACCCACCTGTCCGTGGTAACAGCGGACCAGGCGGAACGGAAGTGCTGGAGCCGCTTCCACGGGGACCCAGGGGTAAGGTGACGGGATGGGGCGACACCCTCAGCCCATCACTGGGCAGGCTTGGAGGAGGGACCGCCGAGGGACCTCCTGGGCCCTCCTCCTTGCCTCCTGTTAGAGGAAGCCGGGCGGTTTGGGTTTGGGATAAGGTCGAGCCTGCTGGCCCTGACGTTGTTACCGGCTGTGAAAGGCCAGAAGGACGAAAGGGCTTAGGCTGTGGTTTGCAGCCTTGTCCTTCTGAGCGAAGAGACCGAGTCCAAGGTGGCATTGGACTTCTCGATCCTCTGCAGGTGACCTTCCACCCCAGGGCCGAAGAGGTCAGTCCCCAAAAGGGAACATCCGCCCAACTTGTGCTGGTATCCGAGTAAAGGTGGATATCCTCAGCCAAGCCCGCCGACGATAGCCACTCGCGGCCCACCGATCTGGCACACATGAGTCCCCTATATCCAAAGCAGTCTGGAGCTGCTGTTTGGCCACTGCCCTGCCCTGGTCCGCACCTGCTTAACCGTAGTCTGCAGATCGGGCGGAAGATGAGGATGACCTCATCCAGGGAGCCCAACAGGGCATGAGAAAATGTGCCATGAGGACGGTCCAACTGGCCTGAGCGAAGGACGAGAGGGCAAGCGTAGACTTTTCGCCCAACATAGTCCAATTTCGACCTCTTGTCAGGAGGTTTGTCCACATCCTGGCGCAGCCGGGCGCGCCGAAAACGGCTGTCGGTAACCAACCCCACAGCAGAGGGTGTTCAAAAACGGACAAGGAACCGTAGGACCGCATACTTCCTGGCCATCCTGGCCGAAGGCGCAGGGCAGGAAGCAGGCGCTGCCAAAGCTCCAGTGCCGACTCACTATGGCCTCGGCCACCAGAAAGGCCTCCGCGGAGAATCCTCGGTCCAGAATCTCCGTGAGGGGATACCTGGCCTGCTTTGGAACGGGTTCGAGCTCCATCCCGGTAGACTCCGAGATGAGCCAAGCAGTCCTAGGAAGGACAACGGCTATCGTCCATTGACTGACCTTCCTGAAGACTCCAAGTCCAGTCGCTTGAGAAAAAGGAGGAATCATCTTCGACTGAAGAATCCTCGGAGCTGCCTCTGGCCTGAGCCACCTTCACCTGCCGAGGTCGGTGGGAGTGAGGGTAACTGACAGCCGATGGGTAGACCTTAGCCACCGAGAATCCTTGGCCGGAGCCCCAATTGGTGGCTGTGGAGGCGGAGGTTCCACCGGAATCGGTGGAGCAGCTGGTTTTGGCCGAACAACCGCCTGGGTATAGGCCTCGGATAAGTCGAGGGTTGTGTCGGCCGCCCGTGACAGCCACTTAATGGCGGGGAAGGCGATGGGTCGCTTATTCCGGCCAGGAGGAGTTGTTGCAACATAAGGTCTCGTACTGCCGACGTAATTTACGCCGAAGCCTCCCCTCATCCGAGGAGGAGGACGAGGACGAGCGGCGACGCCGCCTACCGCGGTGCCGAGACCGAGACCGCCTATGACGGTGGGATCGGCTGGACCGCGAAGAGGTCCGAGACCGAGACCGAGAGTCCCGGAATTTCCGAGGTCGGTGCGGGGAGGTGTCGGCCGGAACCGGCACTCCCTTCGGCTCGGATGGTCCATCCGAGGGCTCCGGAACCGGAGGCATAGGCGAGCCCACGGGATCCTCAACTCCTCCCGGGGGAACCGGGAGAGGAATCTCGCTGCTAAAGGCGACAGCCGTTCAATGGGTCGGAAAAATCTCGACTTCATCGGTGGAGTCTCGGTCAACTGACCTGGCAGGGGACACCGTGAGGCCAGTGGTTAGCGAAGCGGCCGATCAAGCCGACGGTCGACGGCCCGGGAGAGGGACCTTTCCCGCTCCCAAGAGCGTCGACGGAGGGACTTACCCCTGTCCCTCTTTTTGGACCGAGAATAAGGTCCAGCAGACACAGGCCCTTCTCCTTTAGTGGAGAGGGACAGACAAAGCTCCTTAAAAGAAGCCGTGTAGGAAGAACCCAGAGAGAGCGGGATAAATGCCGCGGCCGAGGAAGATATGGCCCGCGCCGCCTCCTCTTCGAGGGCGACCATCCGCTCGAGCTGATCCGCCGAGCCCGCCGCCGCGGACACCGCCAACCGGGCCTCCTTGGACTTCACCGGAGGGAAACGCTTCTCGGGACGGCCCAGTTGCAATCGGGCAGCACGGTCTTCGAGGACGTAGGCCGAGAAAGATGAGCACAGGTCGCAAGCCTGCGGGTCGTGCTCAAGGCCTAAGCAGTAGACACACGTGGAGTGTGGATCCGTCCGAGACATCTTCTGCCCGCATGGGCATCTCCGAAATCCGGGAGTCGATTTGTCCATCGCAGCCGCGAGGGATAGAAGACTGAAGTCTTTTTTGCAAAATTTATTTATAAATCCGCAAACGGAGAATAGGAACCAGTCACAAACGCAGAGCGTTAAGGAGGGAACCTGAGCTTCCAAGCGGTAAGGAAGATCTGGCGTCATGGGGCGGAGCCGAGAGTTATACCACCCGGGTGGGTGGGAGGAGCAAGCTTGAAGACCTTCCGGCAAGATTTAAAGCGGCAAGGATACCTGCCAATGAGTGTGGATGAACAACATATCCATGTCCCTAGAAACAGCTTTACTTAGGGTGCATAATGATCTGTGCCCAGGGCTACAGCTGAAGGAGACATGTCAGTTCTTGTGCTCCTCTATCTCTCCTCAGCATCTGACACTGTAGACCACATCATGCTTCTTGATTGGCTCTGTGAGTTTTGTGGACTTGCTGGTACTGTCATCAGGTGGTTTGAATCTTATCTCTTGAATAGGGTGCAGCAGGTGGTGATGGGGAACTTCTCCTCCTCCCCAATGCCTCTTTCTTGTGGAGTATCACAGGGCTAGATCTTGTCGCCGATGCTGTTCGCAGTGTACATGCTGCCCTTGGGCAAGATCATTCAACAATACAGTGTGGAGTTTCACTGCTATGCAGATGATACCCAGCTGTATTTGTCCTTTGTACCTGGAACATCTGGAGCTGTCGATGTGCTTAATAACGGTTTGGCTAAAATCAATGATTGGATGGCTTCCAGCTGGCTAAGACTAAACCCGGATAAGACAGAGGTACTAGTGATTCAGCCTGGTCATGGCATGATGGTTTGCCACCAGGGGCTAACACAGGTCTTGTCCCGGGGTCCACCCCGCTGGTGGCTTCCCCGAGGGTGCCAAATCTGGGTGCGATCCTGGAGAGCAGACTGACCTTCGAAGATCAGGTGTTGTCTGTAGTCAAAAGTAGTTTTTACTACATGCAGAAGAGCACCAGGATCAAGCCCCTCGTTCCGCCCAAGGACCTGCCGACACTGGTGCATGCCTTTGTTACCTCTAGGATCGACTACTGTAACTCTCTCTACTTTGAGGTCACAGGAGGAACCCTTTGCAGACTGCAGCTGATGCAGAATGTGGTAGCCCGGTTGCTGACGGGCCTCTCGAGGTCCAGTCATGTAACCACGGTCCTGTGTGCCCTACACTTGCTGCCTGTCAGATGGAGGGTCCTTTTCAAGATGGGCTTGTTCACCTATAAGGCCTTTTTCGGACTGGGTCCTAACTACCTCTCAGAGTTCCTGACACTGGTGATCTCTTCTCGCTCCCTCTACTCCTCTTCGAGGGGCCCCCTGGACGTTCCCAGGGTTCGGCTCAAGACATCAGACGACCATGCTTTTAGTGTTTCTAAGCCGCCCGTGTGGAACTCACTTCCACCTACAGTCCGGGAGGCCCCCTCGATTGGGGTGTTTAAGCTGAGGCTAAAGGCCCACCTCTTTAGCCTGGCTTTTGTACACTGTTGATTCCAGCCTTGATATTCCAGTCTGTCCTTCTGACAACCTGAAGCTTTTGGTTTTTTAAAAGCTGTTAATGCTGTAACTCTGAGTTTTATTTTGATAACTTTACAGTATTTTAATGTATGTTTTATCCCTTTTATGTTTGTTAGGCGCCAAGAGCCTCAGGGAATGGGTGCCCTGTAAATAAAATTTGCCTTGCCCTATTATTTTAGGGGTGTTACTGTGTAGTTAGGGTTGAGCAGACTAATGTTAAAGCCACATTTCTGCACCTTAGTAACTCTGGTGCCATTCAACAAAACTCCATGAAATTTTGCATTCCAGGTCTGGGTGGCACGTTCTCATGACTTAGCAAGTTTTGTGACAGCTGCTTGTCTGGCTTCTGAGGTCTGCAATGAAGAAACCCATAAAAATGCACTTTCAGGCCATTTGTTTGCTCCTTGTAGAGCAAATATGGTTTGGAATTTTGTTCCCAATTTTTCAGAGTAGAAGAGGCTTGGCCCAAGGGTATACCTTTTGTTGTTCTGTGCAAAAATATCAATTGGATCTTGAGTTATAAGGTTGTAAAATTCAGCTTCTGTGCATGCTCAGTAGGGTTTTCTGGACAGCTGACTGCTGTGTTGTCACAAACCTTTTTTTTTTTTTTTCTCTCTCATGAGAACACATTTTGGGTTGTGAGCACCCCCATCTCGTTTTTTCATTTGAGGGAAGAATTTCTCGAAACCCATAAAAATGATACTTTTTCACAAAACTAACAAGTGAACCTAGCTAAATGGGACCTGTTTAGCTAGATTCTGGAGTCTGATGAAAAATTACCAAGAATACCTTTCTGGGTACCTGTGACAGGGTTGAATAAGGCCCTATCCCATTTGTTATGCAGAAAGAGTTTAAAAGCAAGGATCTGTTCTATCCTCTCCTTTTCTGTCTCTTCTCTGTCTGGCTGCACAACCAACTTTTCCTGTGAGACCTTGGAACTGATCAATTCTCCACCTCTTGCTATCTCTCTGCCTTCCACTGCTGTTCCGTCTTTTCCTCCCCCTTGCATATCTGCTGGTATAAAAATACATGTGAGTCATTTTGTGGAAATGTAACAGATTCCAAGATCCCTTTGTTTAAAAAAGTATATAGTTATACTGTTGAAATTATTGAAAAGCTATTTGGAACTCAGGGGGTTAACCTGAGAATGTTGGATGCAAAATCTGTGCAGAGCTATCAACAAGAGGCCAGTTTAGGGTCATTATGTTCTTTTTGCTACACCTGCAAAAACACTGGAAACTTACAAGAACATCATGTGAGAAGCATGCTGTTTTCTTAACGAGTTTCCCAGGCACAGACTTATAGAAAGAGCAGCAATGCATGTGCAAGACAGAGACTGAGATTGGAAACTGAGAAGAAAAACTCAGAAGGACTCTGCTTTCTATGTTTGTACTGCCATTGTAAATAGTTATACTTAATTTATATTTCTTATTTTGCTGTTAATAATAAAACGCTATTTGTGAATTTTGAAACTGCTCCTGGTTTTCCGATGCTGCCTGACCTGTGCCTCAACGACAGATGGTGTCAGTCTAAGTGGGATTTACGCCATGCATACTCTTAAGCCAGGAGTTTTGTGCATGGGTACCAGACCTGGTACCAGGGAAGCATAGAGGAAAGGTATGGATTCTGCAGCAACAAGTTCAGGAGTCATTACCTGAAGAATGGCAGCCAAACTAGACACAGAAACAAAAGTCCAAACAGACTGTACAGCCAGCACCAGTCATGGAAAAAAACAAAACAGGCAGTGACAGAACCTGTAAGACTGAGTGCCTTTTTCAAATGGTGGGCTATACAACAATCAGAGATGGAGAAACAGAGAAGACAGGAGATGCAGCAGAGAGAAAAAGAAATTCAACATTTAGAGACACAGAGAAAAGAAATGCAACAACTCGAGAAGCAGAGAAAAGAAGAGATGCAGCGATGGATGGATGCCTTGCAAATTATCAAAGCTGGAGGATCTGGCACGGTCCAGCAGAGCAACAAGACACAAACAACTTAAAATACACTAAACTTACAAAGTTGTGTCCTTCGGATGATATCAAAGCATACCTGACAACTTCTAAATGGGTTGCCACAGCCTGCCACTGGCCAAAGCAGCAATAGGCAATCAGACTGGTACCTTACCTGACAGGGAACACCCAACTTGCCTACAGCAATATGGACGTTGCACAGTCAGAAAACTATAACCTGGTGAAAAGCGAAATCCTGAAAAGGTATGACATCTCAAGAGAGACCTACAGGCAGAGATTTCGGCTTCTGAATTACAACTCAGTCAAGAATGCTAGAGAAGCCTTCACTCGACTCAGAGAACTCCTGATGAAATGACTCCAACCAAAAGGCAAAATACTCCCACAGATCTCAGACACATTTGCAATGGAGCAATTCATCAACATCCTGCCTACAGATGTACAACTCTGGGTAAAAGAACACCGACCCAAAAGTGGGGGAAAAGGCCATTTCTTTGGCTTAAGACTACCAAATGACCCAAATGCCACAGCAGCGAGGTAGCAGCCAAGCACCAGTAAGTCACTCTTTTTTCCCATTTAAACTCCCAAATCTGATAAGAACTCTGGTGGGGTAACAAATCTGCACCCAAAGAGACTTTAGTTGCTATGACTGTAATAAGCCAGGTCATATTGCAAGAAACTGCCGTAGTAAGAAGAGTGACACTGAAGCACATTTATCCTCAGCAAATTGGGGCAAGTACTTAACAGATGTGAAGGTGGGAGATAAGTCTGTAAAGGGACTTATAGATTTGGGAAGCAGATAGACCCTTGTGCATACTGAAGTGCTAGGAAAACAATGTCCAAAAGGACCAGGTACTGGTATCATCTGCATCCACAGGGACACTCGATACTATCCCACCACCCAAGTGACTCTGAATATTAAGGGTATGTCACACCAAATGAAAGTGGGAGTAGTACCTAAGTTACCTTTACCTGTGATTATTGGAAATGACTTTCCAGGATTTACGGAGTTAATCCTGATGTTTCAGCAGCAGTGGTGACAACAGCACAGGCAAAGAAAATCTCAGATAGTGGGTACTTTTTTCCCTTTCGCTGATTTTGATTCAGACTTGTTTGAGCACAGCTCCAAGATCTGGAAGTCCAGGAAAGAAAGACGACACCTGAAGAAACGGTAGCAACAAAAGACTGATGGACGTAAGGGGTTAACATATGAAAATGCTGAAACCAACTGTGATTTTCTTTCAGAACAAGCTAACAATGTTTCTCTCCAGGGTTATTTTAAGCAGATGGGGGTGGCATCAAAACAAGGCGAACCTATGTTTAAAAAAAAATAATGGGCTACTGTACAGAGTTTGGGTTAAACCTCAGACACAGGACCAGATAGAAGAACAGTTCAATCGATCAATCAATCAATCAATCAAAATCTTTATTTACCCAGGCGATCACCATTGAGCAAGCTCATTTACAAGGTGGACCTGCAGTTTGCAAGGACGAGGGTACAGAATAGAGTACAAGTAAAATATACATAAAACAACAGTAGCAAGACATATACAACAAAATATATACAGTGTAGAAATAAAGGTAAATAATATATACAGAGATGCCTTTATAATCCTATCCATCAATAACATGTTCATAGCCTGTAAAGGAGTCCCTGGGATATAGAAAAGCGCACGTGTAGGAGGCAGGGACACTGCCAGAAAGATTCTGGGATACTAAGCAGGTGGTATCAGGGCATAATAATGGGCGATGGTGGGTGTGTTGCAGTGAGTACGTAGTACCGGTGGGACTGGAATGGACTGAGGTGGACTGGAATGGACTGGGGGGGAAGTAATCTTGGTAAGGGAACACTTAGTTTGAATGGAAAGGACTTGGATTGAGCGGAAACGTCAGCTGGACAACTAGGAATGGCGGAAACAGTTACAGAGCTCCACAAATGTTTTGGCATACAGGGTCTTGAACATAGCAAGACTAACAGGGGAGCTAAGTCTCAGCAATTTCTGTATCCTATTCCAAAGCGTGGGCAGGACAAAGCTTATGGCTGCTCTTCCAAAGCGGGTACCGACCGTAGGTACTTTCAGGGAAACCAGCAAGTGACTTCTCAAGGCATAATTCCCAATCAGGCGTAGTGGGAGACAGTCAGCAATGTATTGCGGGAGTTTGTTGGTGATGGCTCAGAGCGTCCAGAGGGCTGCATTTCTATACTGCCTGTGTTGAAGGGAGTGCCAACCCACAGCTGCATATAATGAACAGTGGTGGGCAAAAAAGGGGAGGCCTGTTATAAATCTCAGAGCTCTATGATACAGTACGTCCAATTTTAGCAAGATGTGAGGCTGGGCACTGTCCATATATGAAGTCAGCATAGTCAATTAGTGAGAGGAACGTGGATTGGACGAGCTGTCTTTTGGCATCTGTGGTCAGGAGGCAATTTATTCTGAAGAAGAGTCCAAGCCTCTGCCTCAGCTTTTTTCAGCAGTTCTTCTATATGTTCCACAAAGGAGAGTTTATTGTCTATCCAGACACTCAAATACTTGAATTTCGGTATGTATTCAAGATGTTCACCTAGTAAGGTGGAGACAGAAGGTAATGGACCAGCAGCGGCAGAATATGCCCCCTAACCAGTTGGTGAGAATAGCACTGCCTTGGTCTTCTTGGCGTTAAGTAGCAGTTTTTTTACTGAGGAGCTGGTACTGCAGGATGTTAAAGTCGGTTTGCAGGTGGCCACAGGCAGCTTCAGGAGATTCACGTCTTATGTAGAGCACTGTGTCATCAGCAAACAGGTGAATGCTTGTTCCTTAATGCCTACATCCAGGCTGTTGATATAGATAGCAAACAGTAATGGTCCCAATATGGACCCCTGAGGGACACCTCTTTTTATCAGTTTAAGTGAAGAAAGCTCCCCTTCAGCCTTGATTTGTTGTTGCCTACCAGTGAGGTAGTCATGGAACCAACACAAGGAGGTTCAGTCTACGCCTATTGTTTTAAAGTGGAGAGGAACAAACAGTGGTCGATGGTGTTGAAGGCCTTACTGAGATCCAGAAAAACTGCACAGATGAATTTTTTGTTGTCTAAGTCCTGTTGCCAGTCGTTAGTTACTTTTGCCAGGGCCGTAATGGTACTGTGCTTTGCTCTGAGGCCTGACTGCATAGGGTTTAGTATGTTCGAGTTGTCTATGAAAGATCTCAGCTGGGTATCCACAATTTTTTCTAGGAGCTTGGAGAGTATGGGGAGGAGGGAGATCAGCCTATAGTTATTTAGGTCACAGGGATCCACTGATTTAAACAGGGGGATGACGTGAGCAACTTTCCATAACTGAGGGAGGGAACCTTGCAATAGGGACAGGTTGAATAACTGAGAGACAGGTGCAGCAAGGATGTGGAAAGCAATTTTCAAGTATAATGGGTCGAAGAAGTCAGCCCCAGCACTTTTTTTAGTATCTAATTTTAGGAGAAGATCTTCAACTTCCTTTACGGAGGTGGGTAAAAATGAGATGGTTACGATATTGTTACTCGGTTCTGGGAGCTTAGTATTGATCTGTGGGTGTAGTCTGCTTACCGCTGCGTTATCAAATGCTAGGCCTGCAGTGGCAAAATGATTGTTGAAGGCCTGCAGGATCTCATTTCTGTTACTGATTATAGCATTGATAGTGGTAATTTTGGAGGGAAGCACATTTCCTGGAGAATGACCAGTCAGTTCTTTTACTGTGGACCTGAACTTGGTAGGGCATTTCAACACAGAATCTAACTCAGATCGGTAAAAATTAGCTTTGGCCTCTCTGACCATCTTAGTGCAGGCATTTCTAGCTGTCCTGAAGAGACACCAGTCTTCGTCTGTGTGTGATTTTCAAGCCTTTTTCCAGAGTTTCTCTCTTTTTAGTAAGGCCGCCTTGAGGTCCACTGAGAATCAACAACATGTTCTAGCTTTTATATGTGCTTTTGCCAGAGGAGCATGGTTATTTAGGGTAATGGTTATAATTTCACGGAAGATGTCATAGGCATTACTCACCGATTTAGCAAGGTAAAAACTCTGCCAGTGCAAAGAGTTTTTTTCATTCATTGAAGTATGCGAGAGGATTGAAGTTCCGTCTGGACCTTTTAGCGGAAAATTTAGATGTTGGTGAGGGTTTCGCATCAGTTCTTATACCAGCAGTAATAAAGTAGTGGTCACTAACATCAGCTGAAAAAATTCCGGCATGGGAAAAGGAATATGGTTTGCTTACGAGAAGGACATCCAATAGGGTGCTGTTCATTGGGTTTTTCTTGTTAATGCGAGTTGGCTCAGTAATAAGTTGTGTGAACCCGTGGGAGTCGCAGAATTGCTTCAGGGGTAACGAGACCTTAGTCAACCAATTATAATTAAGGTCTCCTAGAATAATTGTTTCAATGGGGACAGAGCCCATAATAGATGACAGATGGGACAGGAGCTGAGGCTCCTCGGCTGGTGGTCTGTAACAGCCTATGACATGGAAAGCCATTGATGGAGAAAGTTCAACTTTAAGGGACAAACATTTGAATTCACCTGCAACAGAGGTAGAGTCTAGGATGGACAATGAAAATTTGTTTTTGACGTAGATGACTACTCCGCCTCCCCTGGTCTGCCTATGGCTCTAAATAGGAGGTAGTTAGGGATGTTAACCTCTCTATCTGGGGTGGATGCCCGAAGCCAGGATTCAGAGAGCACAAGTACATCCGGTGCGGTATGAGTAATCCATGCCTGTACTTATGTAAATTTCTTTAAAAGACTGCAAACATTTGCGTGCATAAAGCTGACCCCTTTCAGTCTTGTAAGGTCGGATGGAGATGTGAGAGCTTCTGTGGGACCAGGGTTGAGTTCAACATTACCTGAACACAAAAATAGTAGGAACACAATTTTCCTTAGGGTAGCGAGGAGTAGTTTAAAAGCACGAATCTTTCTGCATCTAGTATAAGTTTGAGTGCGGGGGTCCAGAGTCCAAAGTTTCCCCTTGTGCTGACCTAGGGATGCGTAGCCTATGTTCCATCAGTATAGCACTAAAGGCGTAGGTTTTGGGTGGGTGGGGTGAGGGGCACATATTGGTAACAAGGTAGCGGTCCCACCTCGAGGAGATTCCACAAAGTGAGAAGGGTAGAGTCATGTGGTGGCAGCATAAGTTATACGTAGTATTAATATAAAGGCAGTCTAGCAGTGGTAGGCATGACTCTATGTTGGGGTCAATTCTGCTCGAATGGTCTGTCACGTGGGGCACCAAACATAAGCAGGTAAGTAACAAACCACACGAGGACTGCCATGATTGCCCAATGTGTTAACAGGGTGCGAGCTGCACCAAGACTCACTAGCTAGGTTCTATAAGTCTCAAGGATCACTGCTCCGTGTTAGACTAGCTAAAAAAGACAGGGATTGATGGTACGCAAAGATACATGAAACCAGCCCGACGGCACAGATGTCTTAAGGATTTATCTTCAACAGGCAGGGGTATCCTACCGATTATGCTTCATGAAGAATATCAGGGAATTGCTTGGAGGAGACCAGTGAGCTCAAGAGAGGATCACCCCTTTAAGAAGTTACAGAAAGGAGAGCCCCTTTAAGCAGTTGCTGTAATTGACTACTGTGAGGCCTCAGGGGGTGTGGATAACTGGGAAGTGTACTTAATAAAGGAGGGAGGAGAGGGTGGGGTGGGGTGGGTGAAAAAAATTGTCCAGCGAGCAGTACAGCAAGGCAGTGGCCGAGATGTGTTTTGAAAAAGGTGCCTTGTGTGCTTCCTTTCTCAGTGGGGATCTGCAGCAACCAATCGGGAAGCAGCCACAGTCCCCAGGAGCCAGTCCAATTATGGGGATTGAAGCCTGACAGCTCCAAGCTAGGAGCTGACCAAACGTACCTGCTTTCTTTGGTTAGGGGTGGCGGGCTGGATGCAGAGGTCCTGCCGCCAGCAGGTAGCAGCGCCAGGGCCACTCAGCTGAAGTAGAGAGCCTTGTTTGCGCTTGTGTCCAAAATAGAGCAAAAAAAAAGGCAGGCCGTTAGTTAAAAAGCCAGAGACAAAGATCAAGTAAATTGGTGGGAGGGCCCTGGGCAAGTTAGTGCTCAGGGTAGGAGTAGGTGCAAAAGTATAGATCTCAGATAGCACATGATAGTCCTATGGCTGGTCACTCGGGGAGGGATCGCACCCTTGCCAGATTGCTGTACAGATTTTACTGGCCTGGAATTCATGACTATGTTGCTACCTATTGCAGCTACTATGCCGAGTATCAGAAAGTAGCCCAGTGACTAAAAAAAGACAAGGTGCCCCTGGTGCCAATACCCTTGCTAGATGTGCCTTTTGAGAGAACTGCAATGGATGTGGTTGGCCATTTAGACAAAAGTAAAAAGGGTAATTGATTCATTTTGGTAGTATGTGACTATGCTACTCGATGACCAGAGGCACTTCCAATGTGCAATGTCACAGCCCCAAAAGTGGCAACAGAGCTTGCCAAAATTTTCAGCAGGGTCGGCACACCTAAAGAGATTATTACTGATCAGGGTAGTAATTTTGGTGCTACATTACTGAAGGAGCTGTACCGACTACTTGGCATCACTGCCATAAGAACCTCCCCTTTCACCCTCAGACAGGTGGTCTTGTTGAGCGTTTTAATCAGACCCTAAAACACATGTTAAAAAGGTGTGTAAAAGGGGAAGGGAAAGACTGGGACCAATACTTACCTTTTATTTTTATTTATTTAGTTAGTTTTTGTTGACCGGGTAAGTGCACTAGACAAATCCTGCCTATTTTCAGGCACGACCCGGGGGGAGGGGGATACAGATGAATGCCAACTGACCTTGAACCAGATTAAGCTGTTGGTGGTATTTTTAGTGAATGAGGGAAATTTGGCCAGGACACCGGGGAAAGTCCCCTACTCTTTTCGATAAGTGCCATGGGATCTTTAACATCCACCTGAACTACCATCAATCCAGGTAGACGGGACCTTGGTTTAACGTCTCATCCGAAAGATGGCACCTCAGAAGTGCAGCACTCCTCTCATGCTGCACTACAGTGTCAGTACTGGGACATTAACCCAAGTACCAGATGTGGGAACTGAACTCACAGCCCTCTGATCTCCCAGCCTCAGAGGCAAGTGTGCTACCTACTGAGCCACTGACAAGCATGTAAGGTGCTTCTCTGTAGGCACCTTACATACTTGTTGCTTACAGAGAAGTGCCACAGGCATCAACAAGTTTTTCATCATTTTAAATGCTATATGGTAGACAACCTAGAGGCCACTAGATGTAATAAAAGATACATGGGAAGAGAGCCCCCATCAGAAACAATCTATTACATCTTGTATGTGTGCCCTGAGAACCTGGCAAAATATGTTGAAATCACCTATAGTAATCAGGAAGAGGCCCAAGACCAGCAGAAGATGTATTATGACCACTGGGTAAAGGAAAAAGGTTATGAGCCAGGTGAAAAGGTCTTGCTACCCACTACAGAAAATAAACTGTTAATGAAGTGGCAAGGGCCTTATAAGGTTCTTAGATGTACTGGCAGAGTTAACTAAGAGACTGAGACCCCTGATAGGAAAAATCCTACTAAGATATACCATGCTAACCTCCTTAAGAAATGGGTTGAAAAAACACCAAAAGCAGTTTTGCTGGTTTTACCAGAAACTGATGAAGATACTAATGTAGCTTGTAACATGGCAAAAATACTACTAGTGCAGGCAAGAAAGATGACTGGTCTAAGGGCATCAGGTGGTACAAGAGCAACATGGCATTATGAGACGATAATGCCGTGTTGCTTGTGTATTACTGAAACGAGCCACAGAGGAGAAAAGAGCAGTGTTCGAAAAGCAGAGACACAGATGATGTAGTAGATGTTCTGTACCCCAGCGAGCGAAACGGTCACAGTACTCAGTAACACCGAGATAGCTGTGCAAGCTGGTGCAGCACAAGTAAACGTGCCCCCAGAGGACATAGAAACAAATGTGGTGGATGCCACCAAGTGCACAAAGCAGCCACACTAGTCCTAAGGTAGAAAAACAGTGAGTATGAGTCCCTCACATCTCAAATGGTATGGCAGGCAAAGGCCGGAGCAGGGAAACCAGCACTGAGATAAAAATGTCTGCAGACAAGAGAATACGTGCAGACGTACGTGACCAGGAAATGACCAATGCCTGCAACTTTCAGTCATTCACGGTTCTTTCACGGTGCATGGAACCGCTAATGATAATTACTGTTGCGCTCAGCATACCGTGGAATAAAACGCATACAGAATATTCGGCCAGAAGCAATAGGCATAATAAAATAGAATGGAAGCATTGAAGGGCGCGAAATCGGATAAAGGGGCAGGACCTACACACATAGACAGTATGCAAATTAGTCATGTAGCTAAGTTGCAGAGGAATAAGACGCCAGCACATGCTGGACCTCCCAAGCAGATGATTGCAATAATAGCCATGTAGATTTTCAAAATATAGTCAAAAGAATGTTAACAAACCCTTCGTCTGTCAATATGCAGGTTTTATTTTTTGCAGCATCTGCATGTAAACAGTTGTTCTCAGTTGCAAAAGTACACGAGAAATTTCAAAACAAAACTATGTCTGCATACAGTTCTTGACATATCATCTGTATTTGTAACACAGGCAACTATAAGAAAACCATGTTACAAGTGCATTAATCCACTCCAAAGGTGGCATCTAATGGGGAATTAATGCATGGTTGGGCCGTTGCAGGCACTCGGCCTGTGGCCTCGTGCCACAACGGTCCCAACCACGCATAAATTCCCCATTAGATGCCACCTTCGTTGTGGATTAATGCTTACTTATGACAGACTGGAACAAACTGTAACTGCTGATGCAGTAAGAAAAAATTACTTACCTAGTAATCTTGTTTCTTCCAAGTGATACTCGGGTATTCATAACTATACACAGTCTTCCTCCTAAGTAGAACTGCCCAGAGAGAATTTGGAACATATTCAAGTGATGGCATCTTTTGCATGAGCCACTTTTCAAATGTTGCCTTATACTAACTGCCTTAGTTCTAAACCCTTCAGATTTCCTGGATGCCTGAAAAGACAGGCCCACGGGGACTAAGTATAATAGTAGTAGTAGTAGTAACAATATTAATAACAACAACAGAGAGCACTCCATCAACACTAAGTGTAATAACAATAATATTATTAATAACAATTAGAGAGAACTCCCTTAACCCACAAAAAAGGGCCTCCAACTGGAGGGCATAACATACGAAAGAACACTCTAGAATGTCCAAATTACCCGAAAAAGGGGAGGGGGACAACAATAAGAGAACCCAATCACAACATGTGCGCCAGAAATGGCATTTATGCCCCTGAGAGCACAGTACTCAGGAGTGCAGAGGCTGAAGGCTCCAGAAGAGGAGGCAGGATGGGAGACTTAATGAATACCTGAATATCACTTGGAAGAAACATGACTACTAGGTTACTCGGTACTTGGTAGTTTGGACAAAAGAAGGCCGAAGCCCATCGAGGATGTCCTCCACACAATGTGGATCATTGGTAGATTATATTCTGTCCAGAAGCCATTTATCAAGTTTGAGTTCAAATGTATCAATATTCTGGCAGTCAACAATTTCCTGTGGCAGAGAATTCCACATTTTTGGTGCTCTAACAGTAAAAAACTGCTGTCTTCTGTTTGTTCTTGTTTTCTCAATTTCAATTTGTTTGTTGTGTATTCTAGCTACTATTTTTCTGGATGTAAAAGATAATCCGCATGAACTCATTAATGTAGCAGATTGTAAGATTTTAAATAACTGAAGGAGATCTCCCCTTAAGTCTTCTAAATTCAAGTGAATACAGCTTAGTTTTATGGAGCCTAGTTTCACAATTGAAACGAGAAAGATGGGGTATGATTTTAGTGGCCCTTCTTCGAACTTTTTCTATTTTTGTGATGTCCTTGGCTAAATAGGGACTCCACAAGGATGAACCATAGTCTAAGTGGGGTCTGACATGGGTTTTATATAGAGTCATAATGCATTCCTCAGTTTTGAGGATGAAAGTGTTATTAATCCTACGTAAGAGGGCACTGGCATGATTAGCAACCTTATTAAAGTGATTTGAAAAAGACAACCTATTGTCGACCAGTATACCCAGGTCTTTTTCGACGAGGGATTCCATAAGTATAATATTAAGATGGTATGTTTGTTTGGGATTTTTTTTTACCAATGTGTAACACAGAACATTTGGACACATTAAATGACATCTTATTAGTTACTGCCCAGGATTCAATTTTTTGAGATCATTTATTAGAGTACTCCTGTTGGTTTCGTTATCAACAGGTCCTCCTAATTTAGTATCATCCGCGAATTTAGATAAGGTATTCTGTGATGAAATGGTAAGGTCACTGATGAAAATGCTGAACAGAGTGGGACCCAACACCGAGCCCTGAGGGACTCCACTTGACACAGATTTTTCGTCCGATAATTCCCCATTAACCCTGACAGTTTGGGTTCTTTTATAGAGCCAGCTATTAACCCAAGACACGATACATTTAGAGAAACCTAATGCTACTAGTTTATTCATTAATATGGAATGTGAGACCTTGTCAAATGCCTTACTATAGTCAAGCAGAATAACATCCACTGGAATATTTAGATCGAGATAACTGCTGACTAAGTTATAAAAGGATAACAGGTTTGTTGTCAGGAATGCCCGGATTTAAATCCGTGTTGTGTAACATCATTTAGTTTTAGTGCCAGCATTTCTTCTTCAATTAGATATTTAATATGCTTTTCTAATAGTTTGCATGGAATGGAGGTAAGGCTGATTGATAGGTCTGTAATTTTCAGCCTTATGGTGCACCCCTTTTTTTTTTAAAATTGGTGTAACAATGGCTGTTTTCCAGTCTAAGGGGACAGTAGACTCTCTAAGAGATTTATTAAAGATAATGGTAAGTGGAATAGCGATGTTATTATATGTTCCCATAAGAAATTTGGGGGTGATACTGTCAGGGCCTGGGCTTGTTGTTAACTTCAAGGTTTTTAAAAGTTTGAGGGTATCGGGAATGGTGACAGTATAGCTAGGAGATGTACTAACACTGGCATATGATATGGGTTCCTTATCCTGTTCGAAGACAAAGCAAAAGTATTTGTTAAACTCAATTGCAGTAACCTTATCTGAAAGGATGGTTGTATTGTCAATGATTAATGGACCTATTTTATTTGTGTCCCCCTTTTTGTTATTTAAATATGAATGAAGACTTTTATATGAATCCTTAGTATGAGCGATTCTAAATTCTAGGTTCCGTTTAGACAGGATGATTGATGTTTTTAGATCCTTGAGTGCTTTCTTATATTTGATAAGTTTTCCCTCTACTTGTTCAGGTTGGCACTTTTTTAAAGATGTAAATAATTTTAGTTTGTGAGTACTGAGTTTTTTAATTTTATTGTTGTACCAGGCGGGAACCTTGCCTTTATTGTTGTACTTCTTTCTTTCTGGTACATGATTTTTTTTCTAGATTGTGTACAGTTTCTTTGAAGATGCTCCATGCATCATCAATATTAAGAGATGAAAGTAATGAATCCCATGGTATAGCTATAAGATGTTTGTTAATTTTTGAGAAATTTGCCTTCTCATATTGTTTAATCGTACAGTGGTTAATAGAGTTTTTATGAGCCAGAAGAATAGAGAATTGGATTGTCATATGGTCGCTATTACCCAGGGGGTCTAACACCCGCAAATTAGACAAGGAGGCCTTCATGTTAGTCAATACTAGGTCC
This sequence comes from Neoceratodus forsteri, assembly GCA_016271365.2. NCBI lineage: Eukaryota > Metazoa > Chordata > Ceratodontiformes > Ceratodontidae > Neoceratodus > Neoceratodus forsteri. Next base: position 646,603,603 of record CM057450.1, on the reverse strand, counting down.
AGAATATTATTCCCACGTATGGGTTCTCTGACTTGTTGGGTAAGGCCAAGATCAGTGATGGTTGAGATTAACTGTAAGTCATATTGATTAAGTCCAGAAAGTGTATCCCAGTTTATAGATGGGAGATTAAAGTCCCCCTAGAATTATTACTGACCCTTTATCTGCTATTTGGGTAATTTCTGAAGATAGTTGATAGAGATATGCAAAGTCCGAGGAAGGGGCGCGGTAGCAGTTGCAAACCAGAATCTGGGGATGTCCTTTAGGTTGCAAGTGTACCCAGATACTTTCTGTTAATGTTGGTAAGGAGGATTCAAAAGATGGAATATTGTTAGTAACGTAAAGACCAACTCCTCCGCCTTTTTGTTCATTAGCTCTATTTTTATAATAGAGTTTAAACCCTGGGATGTTCATTATCCATTGTTTGTCCAAGTTTCCCCATGTTTCAATGATAGCGATCAGTCCTATGTTGAATTCCTGAATCTTCAACTCTAATTCTGCCATTTTGATTTTGTTAAGTGCTCTTGCATTAAAAGATAGGACGTTCAACTTATGTAAAGTATTAAGAGATGGCTTTTTGGGCCTAATCTCTCCCTTGAGTTTTAGTTTAAATATTTGTTGATAAGTGACAAAAACTGACGGCCAAGAAGAGAACTTCCCCTTCGGCTGAGATGCAGACCGTCCCAGCAGAAGAGGGAGGGGTTGTCATTGAATTCCTCCCAATGTGTGAGACATGTTATACCTTGTTTAAAACACCATTTTTGGAGCCATTCATTTAGTGATTTGATTTTTTTTTTTGGATATAGTATGAGGCTCAGGGTACTGGGAGAATTTCAGATATACCGATGTTACATCCCCTTTCGTTTAGTAAGTTACAAAGAGCAACTATGTCTTGTTTAAGTTGTTGTAGTGGGATTTTGGTGATATCATTAGTCCCAGCATGAACTATAACTAACGGATTATTGCCTGCTGCATGTAAGGCAGTTTTGGTCATAGCTGTTATATCTGAAACCCTGGCTCCCCTATAGCTTGAACAAGTCCTGTTTACTTTATCAGGGTTACAGATGGTTCGATCTATAAATTTGATCATGGAATCACCCAGTACAAAGACCTGTGTGGGGGTAATGTTATGGGGGGATGTCAGCCTGGGTGTTTGTTGATTCCAGGTTCTGATTACAAGGGTCATCAGTTGAAAGAGAAACTAGTGGTTCATAAGAATTATGCAACATAATTGAGGGAGAAGTGTTGATCCCCCGTACCTGCAGATCAATTCTTTTGTTGGATTTTGAGGGTGCAATAGTGGACCAAGTGGTGGCGCCAGGAAATGACAATGGTTCTGAAGGGAAGTGGGAACACTGGGGGGTTGAAGCAGTTTTATGTATTTCATTATGAGTAGCAGTTAAGTAATTTTTTCTTCTAACCCCAGTAATGCTCAGGTATTTATAACTATATGCAAACTACCAAGCAGTACCTTTGGAGGTGGGCACAGAACCCTCTTAGGAACAGACTTTGCAGGACTGCTGTGCCAAATCTGGCATCACCCCTGGACAGATTATCCAGAGTGTAATGCTTCGTAAAGCTGTGTACTGTTTTCCAGGTAGCTGCTTTAGAGACTCACCAGGGGAAACATCCCTGACAGCTGCTATAGCAGCAGCTGTGCCCCTTGTGGAATGGCCCTCCACCCACAAGGGGCTCCTTTCCAGCCTTAGAGTACCAAACCAGTTATACTGTACTATCCAGTAATAAATTAACCTTCTTTGATGCTGGGTTATCCTTTCTCACATTCCCATAGGTCAGGAACAGCTGTTTTCTGTCCTGCCTAAGGGCTTTAGTGGCTGTCAAATAGTAGCTAAAACTCCTTTGACGTCTAGACTATGAAGACTTTTTTTTTTTTCATCAGGACTAAAGCGTTCAGTGAAAAAGACAGGTAAGGTAATGGTTTGGTTCAAATGAGAATTAGAGGTCATGTTAAAAGGAAACTTCCTGTTTATTCCCAGGACAACTTTGCCTCTGTGGAATGAAATATAGACCTGTTCAATTCAGAGAGACTTGAGCTCACTGATTCTTGTGTCAGAAGTGATTACCACAGGAAAAACACAGTTTTTTTTTTTTTGGACATATTTCAAATAAATTGAAGACACAGGGTCAAAAAGGGGACCCATGAGCAAAAATATACACACGTCTAGGCCACATGCCGTCACCGGTGCCTTATGAGGGGGTGCAAATGGGACAGGCCTTTAAAGAACCCTTTGAAGATAGTGTCCGAGGCCTGAAAAACATTCTGTCCAACTGAAGTGTAAGTAGATGCTGCAGCCAGGTGGACTTTTAAGGTACTGCACTGCAAGCCCAGTAAGAGCAAATAGGTAAGACAGTCCAGCACAACAAGGAACACCAGCCTGTGTTGACATGTGCTAGGCCCATAAAGAGCCTTTTGTAGCTAGGATCTGAAGCAATAAAAACATTTTGTCCAACTAATATGCAAGCAGATGCTGCAACCAGATGGACCTTGAGGGTACAGGATAGCCAGCCCAATGACTGTAAACAGATAAAATAGACAGCTGGGACCCAGCATGTTCTGGGACCAATTTCCTGGTTGAACACCAATCATAAAACTTTTTCCCCCCATTCGGAAGCATGGATTTTCTTAGTGGAAAGCTTCCTGTAACCACATTACATGCTTAAGACACTTTGAGAAAGATGCAAACCTGCATATTATATCAAAGGTACTCAAGAGCTATGTCTTGAACGTAAGTGATCTGAGGTTTGGATACAAGAGCCTCCTGATAGGAGGTAAGCAGACTGTGCCTCTGAGGGAAGGTGCATTGGTTCGGGCCCAGGCATGGAGAGTAGCAGAAACAGACATGTCTGTCTGGCCCATTCTAGTGCTATCACGATTATTGATGCTGACTGGGACCTGAGTTTGAGAAAACTGTTCTGTATACCAGAAGACAGAAAGAAGAAAGCTGCAAGCTGCACTTGCTTCCCTTGCCAACTCAAAGCCAGAGCATCCAGAGGAATTGTTCCCAGATCTGGCTGTCTGTCATAGCACTGTGGCAGGTGGTGGCTGTGGTGGGGTGCGAACAAGTCAACCTCTGTGGTGGCCCACCTCCTGAAGATAACCTGCACAACCTGTTTAAGGCCCATTCATGATGGGACTGGCTGATTTGAGTCAAGGTATCTGCCAAGGTACTGTCCTTACCTGACAGTGGCAGATGAATATCCTGAAAGGGCCCACTGAGCATGATAGATCGCATATTTTCATGAATCCCATGCAGGGAGGGCTTAACCGCGTCCCTCCTGAAATGTTTATGTAGTACATTGTGGTGGTACTGTCTGTTCTCACCTGGACCCCCCTCCTTGTAGTAGTTATGTAAAACCTTTAGTGTCAGTAACACTACTGTTAGCCCCAGCAGGTTTATGTGCCATGGGAGGTGTGAACCCCCAGGTGGGGTCACACTCCAGTCAAGATGCCTCTGTTATCAAACAACTGATGGAGCTTTCTGCTAAAAAAATAAACTCCTTCCATTAGATCGGTTTCGTTTTTTCTCCACTGGAGACCTGCAACAATATTTCTGTTACTAAAATTGGTTATGACAGAGGGTCCTTTCTCTGACACCAGTGAATCCTAAGGTGAAACTGAATAGTAATTTGTAACCTGGATTCCAAGACTGCGCCAGTGGCAGGTGGCCATATGCAGTAGCTGAAGAAACTGTTCTACAGTTTGTTTGTTTTTTAAATTTATTTATTAATTTCATCCAGGATGAATGAAACCACTATCAGTGGAATACTTCTTGCCCTGCTTGTAGGCAATTATGCCCGGTCTCACAAGGTATTAAGCTCTGCTCCTATGAACTGTAGTGCCTGAGCAGGCTGAGAGATAAAATGCCTCTAGATTTATCAGGAAAAACATAGTGACTCCATGAGCCCCTAGGTGAGCTGCAGATCCACTTGCTGGGGTGATTTTGCAACCACAGCCAATCCTCTAGATATAGAAGAACTTGTGACACCTTGTATTTGAAGGTGCTACAACCACTGGGCACACTGTTACAGAATGACCTAACGGGGGTCTGAATCTGAGGTACTTTCTATGCTTATGGGGATGTGGAAATACGTTAAGTCCAGTGATGCCAAACCTTCCCTTCTTTGGAGTGTTGGCAGAATCAGTACCTAAAGCACCATTTTGAACTTTGGCTTTGTCAGATGCCTGTTTAGTACCCTCTAAGGCAGGTTACCACTCCCAATCCTTTTTATAGCACCTTTTGCTATACCAAGACAGACTCCTCTGTCTTTGACAGTAACAGGTTTTGAACCTCTTTCTCAAAATTTTCTTTCTCTACATCTGTAGCTGGATTGAAAACTTTTTTTTTTTTTGAAGGGATTTGAACCCAGAGACCATCCCTGATTATATCCATGACCACTTGTCTGTGGTGTCTGAAATACCCCTGCTGTAGGTATTGCTGATACTGAAGCCTGGTCTGATACAACAAAAGGAGCTTACTGTGGTGTATTCATCCATTCTTTTTTTTACTTTAATCTTTTCTCTAAAGAGGAATTACCCTCGACTTGGAATCCATAGCCTTGGTTTGAGAATACTGAGTTAGGTTGGTGACTCACAACCAGGCAAACCCCACTCTGAACCATTACTATCCATCTAGCACCAGCCATTTAAACTGTTATTTGGCTGCTTCCAAACCAAATTTAGTTGTTTCAGCTAGATCATCTGGCAGGGGAGTAACATGGACTTGAAAGTATGTCAGTTTTCCTGGGATCCATGTTAGGAGAGTAGGATACCAGGGATCTCTCTGCCTTGTCACAGGCTGTTACTTCAACTACTCCTTGATGTATAGGATGAGGGAACAAACTTATGAGTTCTCTCCCTGTCTAGCTGATGTTTCTTATACATCCTCTTATCAAGAGGGGAAACGGAGCTTAGAGTTTGTAAAATCTTTAAAGTGTTTTCCCCAATGAATTTATTCACAGGAAGGTGAAGCTTTTACTGGGTGTCAGCCCAATCATTTCTCACAAATGTGAAGAGTGAGGGATAATCTTTATTTTTGGTGAAAACCCAAACATTCCATGAAATCACAGACTTCCTCCAGATGAAGGGAAGACTGATCAGAGGAGACAAGCTGCTGTGCAGACGTCTGCTGCTGAGAAGCAGACAGCAGTTGTAAGCCTAAAAGTGTTTTCTTTCCCCATTCCAGGCACATCTTTACCCTTTTTTTTTTTTTAAAGGAAAGTTTACAATTTTCACACCTTCATTCACAGTGAAAAACCACCAGAATGAAGCACAGTGCTACAAAATTTTGCAGTAAAGGATACCATTTCAGTGAGAATGAATTCCTTTAGTGATACAGTAAAACTGCGACATTGTACCTCATACTGGTGGGCGTCACCATAGGTAACAATCTGCAGGAATTGGCAGGCTTTCTAGCAGGCACAGAAGTCCCCATACGCTGTCTAGCAGGTGGCTCTGTGTGCTTAGTTTTATTTGATTTCTTAGAGGGAACCAAGTAGTCAGCCAATTCAGCAAGCCTCTCAAGAACTGCTTGTATACCCATCTCAGGGGTACCAGTTTACATTAGTTGTTGTGGTTTCACCAACAGTAATTTAGGGTGTCAGCTGGACAGAGCTGGAAGGACCCTTAGGCCCTGGACACACTGGGGAACTTAAAATGGTTTAAGTGCCTTAAAACGGTTTAAATCCCTCTAGCACTGTTTGCAGACAGACTACAAGCCCCTTAAAACGTTTTAACAAAAGTGTTTTTAAACCCTGCTAGACACCTAGTCTTAAAACCATTTTTAAAAAAGTTTTGGAGCTAGCATGGTTTTACTCACAGGTCTGTCCAGGAGTAAAAGTGTTTTAAGCTGTAATGGTTTAACTAAAACAGTTCTAACTGCAGTGTGTCCAGGCAAGCACAGTTCTGTGTGTTGGACTTAACACAAAATAGTTACAAGGAGAACAGGTTTAACACTAGCAGTGTGGCCACACTAAACCAGTTTCAAAAATGGTTACTGAGTAGTGTGGCTGCACTGAAATGGTTTAGCTAAACTGGTTTTAAAAACGGTTTTCAAAAACAGTTCTGTAGTGTGTCCAGGGCCTTAGATGGTGAAAGTTTTCCTTTTTTTAGCCTTATCCAGGCATTTTTCACAGGACATGAAATGCAGATTTCACTCTGCCTTTAATGTTCATGTCCAGATAGGTAGACAAAAGGAACGTAACAGAATTTCAGCACACAAAATACATAGTTTGAAACCGGGATCACCAGTTTTCTTTTTCATTTTTTATGACACTTTGAATGTAAAACCAATAAAAGTTGCAACCGCTAAAAAGTATTTTAATTTAAAGTTTATTTAGCAGTTGCAGTCAGTTCCAGTACCGATCCTGTCCTGGGAACCGAGGAAAAATTAACCAGAGACCATCAGTCGCTCCTGTAAAAAAGCTTTCAGCTTAGTGTGCTATACCTGGTTAACCAACTAAACAACTAAAGAACCAGTGTTAGCAGTTCTTAAAACAAACTAATTTAATAAAAATTAAACATAACCAGTGGAGTTTTTTCAGTCAGAAAACTCTGACAACTGTAAAATAAACCTTGGTTTACCCCCCGGTTATCCCTAACTGAGAAATTTATAATTTAAACACTAAAACTACAGGTTTACTAAAATTACAAAAAGTAAAAGGCTGCAAAAGAAATGTTAAAGAATACTTATCATATTCTGTAAGGTTTCTCACACCAGAACAAGATGATGAAAAGGAGAAAATCTCCGAGCATCTAGACTTATCAGGCAGAGAGAGAAATATGAAGGGTTTAGAACTAAGGTGGTAGGTACGTAATTTTCATATCTTCCCTTGTCAATCTTCACCATTCATTACTTCTTGGGTGAGTACCAAGCCCCTCTTCCCCCAGAAGGGGGAAGAGTTAAAAACCCTGAGGGAACAAGACCCCCAGCCTCCTGTTGGTGAGAAACAGAAGGGGAAGACCCTGGCTAGTGCAGAGAAAAGCCTAAGTGGGAGAAGAGCTAGGAGGTGCCTCCCGAGGACGTGGAGACGGAGTAAGCCCCTGCAAAGTCTCCTAGCTCTGGAGGAGAAGAGACGGTCCCCGGAAGGCGGAGCGCATCACCCTGCGCCGGCCAGGTGACAACCTTTGAAAGACGGGCCATGCCATCCGCCTAATGCAGATCACTGTCCCCGCAAGCCTGGAAGCCACCTCATTGGCGTCAGAAGATGCCCTTGCCTGGTGTCTTGCCAGCTCCAGGCCTATAGCGGAGAGGGCAACAAAGCTGTCTGGTTTGCTCCGTATCAGGCATCGCTGAAGTTGAGAGAGCATCGACCACAGGTGCCGATTGTAGGCAGCGTGGTGAGCCTGATGTGATGCTATACAAGCAACCGCATGAGAAGAAGAGAACACTTTCTGCCCCCACCAGTCGAACTGAAGAGAGTCTGGGTCCGGTGGGCGGTCGTGCGCCAGGCAGCGGCGCCCGGAGGGAGTATCCAGGTAGACCAAGCCAGAAGGGCGGTTGGGGAGAGTACCTAGAGACTCCGAGGGGGCACAATACCTACGCTGACAATCAGCCGGGGCTGGAGAAGAGGCGGCTGGTGACTGCCAGGAACGGATAGACGCCTCCTGGAAGGGAATAGGCCAGGAAGGTACCACCAAGTGTTGGCACTAGATTCTCCAAGGAATTCACATCGCTCCCTGCTCGTATTGTCTCTTCATATGTAAGAGATCCAAGGTCCCTCACCATCCTCGAAAGGAATCGCTGATATTCAGTGAAATCAGCATCGGAGGAGACATGAGCAGGGGGTTCCTCTCCCTCAGAGGAGGAGGAGGATGATGGAGAGCTGGAGTGCTCAGAGGACTCCTGCGGCGGTGGGGAGAGTCGAAAGACCCGCTCATGCATACATCTAACGTATGAGGGGAAGGCCGCTGCAGAACCTCTGAACTGCTCCCAGGATAACGGACCCGTAGGACCGACATGGCCGGAGCGGGGGTGGTGGAGGCAGAGATATGGGAGAGGGGCACCTACGAGGAGGCAATAGATCTCTGCCAGAGCTCTGGAATCCGAGGAACGGAGCCCGAGCTGGCGGGGTCCCGGACAACAAACCAGGCCGCAAGACGGAACCCTGAGGAAGCGGAGCCTGGAAGAGCCCAGGGGGAGAACCTCCCCTGTGACGAAGTCGGGACTGCATGGATCCAGAAGGGCAGCCCACAACAACGCCACCGGAGGGCACCCTAGAGCCCCGGAGGGAAGGGCGGGGTTCAGCACTACGGCTCCTGGCCACCCCTGAGGTGGCCAGAGAACATCGAGGTCCTGTCCCCTGCCCCTCAACCCTCGGACTCCGAGAGAGCCTCCTCCCGACCGCAGCATTCCCACTCCAGAGGGAGCAACAGCACCCAGGAGGGCTGCTGTCACCGGGTCCCCCAGGAGGGGAGCCCCCTTAGTCACCCCCACGCCCCCGGGACTCAAGGCCACCCCAGCCGGAGACCTCAGGGGAGGACGGAAGGGGGACAGAGGAGGGCCCGCTGCACCGCCTGGTACCTCGTGCCAGGAGACCCGACCCCAAAAGAGTGGGGTGCCAGGATGGGTCCACGTCTGAATCGTCGGCCTCGAGGAGGACGAGACCAGCAGGACCTCAATACTGGCCACCCGGGGTCCCAGGCAACGGGCGCCGTGAACGGCACCGGTACCCAGAGGCGCGCCGCCTGACCCCCGAACATCAGCAACAGCCAGGCCCGGTCCCAGCTCCCCCGTGGCACCAGCGAGGCCAACGGCACCGCTCCCGGCGTCGGAAACCAACCCGGCACCGCGAGGAGGAGAAACCAGGCCCACAGCGCCGCAAACGGTGCCGGGGGCCAAAACGCCTCGATCACTGGCACCGCGAACGGCGCCGGGATCCGAAACAGCGCAGAGGCGGCGTCGAGGGTCCGCCGGTGTCCGGCCCAGAAATCATGAGCCTCGACACTGGGGGAGCCTGCACCTCCGAGGAGGTGACTGCCGAGGCGGTGTCGACGTCCTGCCTCCGGAAGGGACCGCTTACGCCTCTCGACACCGCAGAAGGAGCTTCCCGCCGGCAAGATAAGAAGAGGAAGCCCCTCCTCTGCTGATGACCGTGGCGGCCCGGACCCGGGGAAGGGCCTAAACACCTTACCTGGGAGTCCCGTGAACAACGCCGTCCTCGAAAGTCGGGCGGGCTCTTGCTGAGCTTGAACGCTGGACTTCGAGGGACACTGACAGTCCATGGAGAAGCAGGCGTCGCACGAATCCATGTCATGGTTGGGTCCCAGGCATCGAAGACACACGTCATGCCGGTCCGAGATGGAAAAATGCCGGCCACAGGAGCACCGACGCATGGGGGCACGGCCCGTCTTAGAAAAACGCTTCACTCCAGAACCGGACATAACGCGAAACAATTAAGGTAAAAAACAGTAGGAAAACACCCGACGCCTTACAGATAGAAAAAAGAACAGTCTTACCGTGGTATGGCGTCGAGTGTAAATCGAGAAACAGAAGAGTCGGCAAAAACTATTGCGTACTTCACGAATTATAGCTCTCACGACGCGCAGCAGGTGCAGCCTCGACGGCGGGAGAAACAGAACTGAGATGGAGGAGGAGTCGGTAGCTACTAACGGCCGCCCCTCGCGCATGACGCAAGGTGTCGGTCTCGAGGGCGGCCTAAGAGCTAGCTTTTTTAAAAAAGCCTTCGCCAGCGCGCCGCCCGCTTACACCCAAGAAGTAATGAATGGTGAAGATTGACAAGGGAAGATCTAAGGCAGTTAGTATAAGGCAGCATTTGAAAAGTGGCACATGCAAAAGATTCCACCATTTGCATATGTTCTAAATTCTCTCTGGGCAGTTCTGCTTAGGAGGAATACTGCATATAGTTATGAATATCTGAGTATTACTGGGGTTAGAAAGGTGAATGTTTCCTTAACCTCCGAGAAAACCGAAGACGTATGTAACTTGCAAAAAACATTTAACAGTACTTTTACCACAGTACCAGGCTGAGCAAAAGGGGTTGAGCACAAAACAGTGACATGGAATGCTCGACCTATTAGACAAAAGACATACAGTTTACCAGAGCAATTAAGAGCAGACGTGGGCAAGGAAATACAAAAAAATGAAAGAATTCAGCATCACAGAAGAGTCAAGAAGTGCTTGGTCTTATTTGGTGGACAGATTGGGGAGTACCAGGTATATCAGTACCCTCGATCTCACCAAGGGTTACTGGTAAATTCCTCTAGCTAAAGAATCCAGAGACAAAATTGCATTTGCCGCTCCTATAGGATTCTATCAGTTCACTACCATGCCATTTGGTTTACACGGTGCACCCGCTACATTCCAGAGGTACATGGATGTAATTTTATCCCCTCACACTGATTATTCTGCTGTGTACCTGGATCATGTAGTGGTGTACAGTCCAGACTAGAAAAGCCACCTGGAACACCTACTAGCAGTTATCCAATCTATCAAAACTGCAGGTCTGACAATTAATCCTATCAAGTGTGCACTGGGCATGCAGGAAACCAGATATTTGGGCTATGTTTTGGGAAATGGAGAAGTCAAGCCAGAGATTTCCACGATATAAGCTGTAGCTAACAGCCCTGTCCCACAAATCAAGAAACATGTCAGGTCCTTTTTAGGACTGGTTGGTTTTTATTGGAGATTTGTTCCTAGTTTTGCAGAGTTAGCTACTCCCCTCACTGAGCTCACAAAGAAACGGTTCCTGATTAATGTGAAATGGAGTCCAGAGTGTGATGAAGCTTTTCTAGTCATTAAGGCTGCATTATGTTCAGCCCCTGTTTTAAGAAGCCCAGACTTTGAGAAACAATTTCTGTTACAGACTGGTGTATCAGAGGTAGGCCTAGGTGCAGTCTTGAGTCAGAATATAGATGGGAAAGAACATCCTATTCTATACATAAGTAGGAAATTGCACGACAGAGAGAAAAGCTACTCCTCCGTTGAAAAGGGATGGCGTGTGGTACAGTGAGCCATGGAGTCCCTTAAGTTTTACTTTCTAGGAGCTGACATTGTACTTGTAACATATCACAATCCTCTCTGTTGACTTAACCAAATGAAGGATAACAATTCTAGAATCACATGGTGGTACCTGGCACCACAGTCATTTAAATTTAAAGTGATGAACAAATCTGGGAAAGAAAATGTCAATGCTGATTTTTTTGTCAAGATATGGATCAGGAATTGAGAATTCCGAAGGCTGAAAAAGTGTGAGTTTAAACGTCTCCGTTTGCTATACTGCATATGCACTGAACTGTAAAGATTATAAGCTACTGTATAATGTTAAAGGAGAATTTAAAGAATGTTATGGAAACCTGTTTTAATTTTTTAAAACAGGTTCCCTCTTAAAGAGGGGGTATGTGACAGGGCTGAATAAGGTCCTGTCCCATTTGTTATGCAGAAAGAGTTTAAATGCAAGGATCTGTTCCATCCTCTCCTTATCTGTCTCTTCTCTGTCTGGTTACGCAACCAACTTTTCCTGTCAGACCTGGGAATTGATCACTCTGACGGTTTCACAATTCTCCACCTCTCACTATCTCTCTGCCTTCCACTGCTGTTCTGTCTTTTCTTCCCCCTTGCATATCTGCTGGTATAAAAATATATGTGAATCATTTTGTGGAAATGTAACCAATACTGAGATCCCTTTGTTTAAAAATGTATATAGTTATACTGTTGAAATGACTGCAAAGCTATTTGGAACTCAGGCGGTTAACATGAGAATGCTGGATGCAAAATATGTGCAGAGCTGTCAACAAGAACACTGGAAACTTACAAGAACATTGTGAGAGAACCATACTTTTTTTTCAACAAGTTTCCCCAGACACAGACTTATAAAAAGAGCAGCAATGCTTGTGCAAGACAGAGACTGAGACAGGAAGTTGAGAAAAAAAACTCAGAAGAAGGACTCTGCTTTCTATGTTTGTACTGCCATTGAAAACAGTTATACTACACAATTTTTATTTTGCTAATAATAAAACGCTATTTGCAAATTTTGAAACTGCTCCTGGTTTTCCTATGCTTCCTGACCTGTGCCTCGATGACAGTACCCCAAAAATCTTTTACATTATCGGTTTAGCAGGGGTTGCAGATTCTTGTTTCGCAAGCCAAGAAAATAAGGGTTACTCATCTCTAACCGTAGTTCTAGGAGGGGTATATGGTACCCATCCACACTTAGGCAGCTCTTCCTTTCCCTTTAAATCTTGCCAGAAGGTCTTCAAGCTAAGCTCCTCCCACCCACCTGGGTGGTATTCTCATTGGCACCACCCTGTAACGTCAGATCTTGCACGCTGTAAGCAAGGATCCATGTGCCACTTGCCAGGGGAGGTCGTGTGGCTCACGTGGATGTGCACCATATACCACTCCTTGAACAATGGTTGCAGGTCACTAATCCTCATTTCTAGGGACATGGATATGGTGCACAATCCACACTTAGGCAGACTCCCAGCAGTTCTATGGGAGAAAGGGGGCAAGGAATACACCCCTACTTGAGAAAGAGCGACTGGAGAACTGAGGCCCCAAAACCAGCAGCCCGGTGTGACTCAAGGTCAACGTGGTAATGGGCAATGAAGGTGTGTGTGGACTTCCAGGTAGTAGCACTGAAGATCTCCAGGACAGGGACATCCCTAGAAGCAGCCTCCAAGGCATGTCTGGCGGCATAAGCTCCAAGCCCAATGGAAGGCTCCCTACCAGCCAACCTGTAGCAAATGTCGATGAAGGAGACAATCCACCTCCCAATCATCCACTTAGCTGCCGGTCTGCCAGGTGTAGCTTCAGCGTAGGTGGCAAAGAGCTGGCAAATCTCTTTCCGAACTCAAGCTGTGCACACTGTGTAACAGGTGAGTGCTCGCCTCAGGTCCAATGTGTTGCGCCTGTGCTCGGCCTCCGAGGTTGGATTGGTGAAGTACACCAGGAGGTTAATCACCTGGTTAAGGTTAATCTTCAAAACAACCTCCGGAAGGAACTTCGGGTTGGGGCGGAGGACAACCTTGTCATTGTGGAAAACCAAGTATGAAGACTCCACTAAGAGCACCTGATGGTCATTGATCCTTCTGGCAGACATGATAGCCACCAGGAAGGCAGTCTTCCATGACAGGTGGAAGATATGACACCTGTGCATTAGTTCCAACGGCTTGCCCATGAGCACTGCCAGTACCAGCAACAAGTCCTAATGTGGTGGAGGTTCACGCCCCCATTGGGGATAAGTAGTCAAGCCTTTAAAGAAGTGCCTGACCACCTTCCCCTGCACCAATGTCAACATACCCGCCCATGCCTGGTATGCAGAGATGGCTTCCAGGTGCATCTTGAGGGTTGTCAACCTCAGGCCTAACAAAGAGGGACCACAGATAGTCCAGGGTGCTAGTCACAGGGCAAGACTGGTGGTCCAGCTCCCTGCCACCAAATGGAAAATCTCTTCCACCTGAAGGCATAGGACTGGCGAGCAGACTCCTCCCAAGAGGCCTCAACAAGGTGGAGGACCTCGTTGGAGACACCCAAAGCATGGAACTCTAGCCACTCAGGAACCAGGCTGTCAGGTGCAGGGATTGAAGGGCCAGGTGGAAGACCTTCCCTTGGGAGCAAGAGAGGAGGTCCGGGCATAGAAGCAAGCACCACAGAGGCCTATTCCTGAGGCTGAGAAGCTATAGGTACCGGAACTGGTGCAGCCAGTCCAAAGCCACCAGGGTCATCTGTGCCTTGTCCCTCTGCACCTTGATCAACAGCTTGTGGATCAGAGGAAAGGTATACATGAGACCCAAGGCCTTGTGAAGGCATCCCCCGTCAGTGATCTGCACTGTGGGAGATGGGCACAAAACAGTCTCCACTTCATGTTCTCCCCACAGGCGAACAGTTCCACCAGGGGGGAGTGCCCCGCTAGGAGAACAGGCGATTGACTACCTTCTGGTGAAGAAATCACTTGTGACACACCTCGCTCACTCGGCTGAGGGTGTGTGCTAGCTGGCCGGAGTTACTGGCCACATGGATCGTCAGGAAATCGGCATCCAGACTGCATACGAGGGTCCAAGTTTGGAGGGCTTCCCGACACAACTGGAGGGAATGCATTCCACCCTACCTGTTGAGGTGGTACATGGTCGTGGTGTTGTCCAGCTGGACCTGCATGACTTGACCCCGAACAGATGGAGTAAAGGCTGTCGGAGCAAGACGCACTGCAGAGCTCCAGCAGCTTGATGTGATATTGAGACTCCATAGTGGTCCAGAGTCCATGGGCTCTGTGGTCTCCCAGGTGGACTCCCCCACCCAACCAGAGATGCATTGGCGACACAGTGACCATCAGCCCTGGGCAGACAAATGAGGCCCCTTCCTGCAGATGTTCCAGGATGAGCCGCCACTTGATGGCATCCCACATCAGCTGCATCACCGTGACCAGCTGGTCCAGGTGACCAAGGCACGGAGGCCACTGTTGGGCCAGCTCCCACTGCCAGGGGTACATCCACCAGCAGGCCCACTAGGTAATACTGGTACAGGAAGCCATGTACCCCAGCAGCTGCAGAAGTCCCCGGCAGGGCGCAAATGCCCAACCTGAAATAACTGGGCAAAGGATGTAAGATCTGCCACCAGGTCTGCTGGGAGGTGGGCCTTGGCCTGTAGCGAGTCGAGGTCTACCCCAATGAAGTGGATAATTTGCGAGGGGTGAAGTTCTGACTTGGCTGGGTTGGCTAGCGAGCCCAGAGCTTAAAACATCTGGAGGGCCGGGTCCCGCTCCATTTCCTCCCAAGAAGAAATGGCAATTAGCCAGTTGTCCAGGTAAGGATACACCTGGACCCTCGGCGCTGCAGGAACACTAACACCACTATGCACTTGGTGCAGACACTGTGGGCTGAGAAGAGACCAAATGGCATGGTGCGGAACTCATACAGGACCCCTTCCATGCAGAACCGGAGGAACTGTCGGAGGGAAGGACAGACTGGGATGTGGAAGAAGGTGCCCTGGAGGTCCAGAGAACAGAATCATATGTACTGCTCTAAGGGCGGGATGGTTTGGTTCAGGATGGCCATCCATAACTTGCACTTCCTCAGGTACTGATTGAGATTGTGAAGATCCCATATGGGGCACCAGCCCTCCCATCCATTTGGGAACCAGGAAGTATCTGGATACGAAAGCCCTGACCAGCCATGGAGTTCGTGACTTGGGCTACAGCACCTTTCTGAGGGATGTAAGCAATGTCCTCCCAAAGGGAAGACAGCATGTCAGGAGACAACCTAACCTTCTGTGGAGCACGTCCTCAGTAGGGTGGGAAAGCCTCTAAGTCTACAGGCAAACCATAACCCACCACATCGAGCACCCATTTGTTCAATGTGATGATAGACCAGGTGAGCCAGAATGGTGAAGCCAACCCCCCCCATGTGAACCCAATGCTGATGCAGGACGGGCAGGAGAGTGACACCCTTGACCTGTCACTGGTCAGGCTTGGCAGAGGCTCCAGCACCAGCCGCCAGAGGAGCCCGCCTACCAGACTTCTTAGAGCTGGATACGGCAGGCTTAGGCTGCGGTGGTCTGGACTGAGCTGCAGGGTAGGGCTGAAACTGAAAGGCCTTTTTTTCTCTTTCTGGCCCTTAGGTTCCTTCTGAGAGGATGTTACAGAATCCAGGCTGGCACTGAATTTCTCAAGTCAAGTGAGGTAGCTGTCCACTCCCAGACCAAATGTGTCAGTCCCCAAGAAGGGGACATCCGCCAACTTATGTTGGGTATCCGCTGTATAAGTGGAGATCTGTAACCAAGCCTGGCAATGCAAGGTGACCCCAGTGGCCACAGCAGGAGTTGCCAATGTCCAGGGCTGTTTGGCAACAGAATGTCCCTGATCCCAGACCATTTTAACTGCCAGCTAAAGGTCTGCAAGGAGGAGGGGAAGAACATGGTCCAGAATACGCATGAGAGCATGGATGAAGTTTGCCATCATGTTGGCAAAGCTGGCCTGCTGAAGGCCCACGGAGGAAGTGGCACAGACTTTCTTAGCCATATGGTCCACTTTCTTGGACTCCTTGTTTGGGAGGGGGTGCCTATCAACATCCCTGACATCACCTGTCTGCCGGAACACAAGAGTCTGCCACCAATCCTTCAGCCGATGGATGACTGCTGAAACTGGGGAGAGACCCAGTAGCTACAGTGTTTCTGCGGACCGTATGGGTCAAAGGTGGCAGGCACGAGGCTGGATGCTGCCACAGCTTGAGAGCAGGACCGAGAATGAATTCCGCCACTGGGAAGGCAACCACTGAGGAAAAATCCCCATCAAGAATTTTGGTTGGGGGTACTTGGCCCACTTCTGGACTGGCTCCAATGGGATTCCCATGGACTCTGTCAGTTGGAGCAAGGCCCCAAAGGAGATCAGTTCGTGATCAGTGGTGAGCTTCTCGGTGGACTCCCGGTCAAAGGCCGAAGTCCAAAGGGAGGAGTGCATGGAGAAGTCCTCGGAATGTGGGGACTCCTCGAACACCACCCTCGACCAAGACTCCCCTTGGACAACCCAGGGCTTGTCCAAATGGGTAATTCTGATGGACAGCCGACTGGAGAGACTGGAAGTTGGGCCAGAAAGCTGAACAGGAAGACCAAAAGCTGTGCGGGTCAGCCTTGGACAGGGCCCCATGCAACAGTTACTGGGAGGCAGTTACAGTCTTATATATATTCAGGACTGCAGGCTCTGCAGTACAGCAAGTCCAAATCCAGCACGTCTAACAACAGACTGAGTCCAGTTAGTGAAGGTGTGGACAGTGATCCATGTGGCTGCAGCACAAATGTCTGCAGCAGAAACATTTTTAAAACAAGCAACAGAAGTGGCCATTCCCCTTTTGGAATAACCACGAACCACACTATAAAGTTCCTTACTGTACTTCCAGTAACAGAATGCAACACAATGTGCCAGCCATTTGGACAGGCACTGTTCAGACACTGGAGCACCCTCTTTCCAAGGGGCAAACTAAACAAAAAGCTGAGAGGACTTTCTGCAGGCCTTGGTGCAATTAAGTATCTGAGTATTCTGTGCACATCTATAGTATAGAGCAGTGCCTCACCCTGACTGGTATACTCAGGGTAGTAAAAAGGAAGGTGTATCGTGTGATTCAGTGTACATTCAGAAACCACCTTCCATAGAAACTTAGCATTTGTATGCAAAGAAACTTTGTCTTTGTGGAAAATCAAACAAGGAGGCTTCTACATTACAGCCTGAAACTCAGAAATCCTTTGAGCAGAAGTGACTAACTACAGTAAAAGTAAAATTTTCCATGATAGGAAACGCAAGCCACAACTCGGGAATGGCTCAAAAGTAGCCATCAGTTTCTCAAGCGCAAAATTCAAGTCCCAAGGCAGGACTTGATTCTGGATAAAAAAGTCTCACATACAGACTACCTCTCACAAGAGTACGGGACACCTCTAACTGAACAACTGTACGACCACCAGTAGAGACATGGAAGACTGATATTGTGGCCAAATGTACCTTAACTGAGGTATACTGTCAGTCAGAGTCTGACAGGGACAGCAAGTATTCCAACACAGAATTTACAGGACATGTAAATGGGGCCACATTTCTGGAAGCAGCCCACAAAGTACCCGCTTCCATTTTAAAGAACAAGTATGTCTGGCGGAAGGTTTTCTAGCTGCAATCAGTAAATCAGCAACCTTAGGGGATACCCCAAAACATAATGGCTTTGTCTTCAGGACACATGCATGCAGATGTAGGAATTTCAAGTCTAGATGGACCAGGGATCCTTTTTCTGCAATAACAGGTCATGACACAGAGGTAGAGGGACAGGAGGCTCCACTGCCATCTGTTGCAGAAGTGGAAACCATATCTGGCTAATCCACAATGGAGCAATGACCAATGAGAGAGGCACTCTCCAGCCACAGCTTGAGCAGCACCCTCTGTATTAGTGGAATTTAGGGAAATGCACATAGGAATTTCCCTTTCCAAGAGAGGGACGTGTCTTATCAGAAAACTCCAGGCCCTGGAACAAGCAAGCAAAATGTGGCAGTTGCATGGGGACGCAAAAAGGTCCAACTCTGAACAACCACATCTTTTTACCATGGAAGTCAGCAGTTCCCATTCATGAATCTTGCACTGTGACCTTCATGGCCCGTCTGCTAAGACGTTTTGGAGACCTGAGAGATGCATGGTTCACAACTGTAGGTCATGGGACAAAGTCCAGTACCATACTCTTATTGCTTCCCTGCACAGGGGATAGGAATGAGTGTCCCTTGCTTCTTGATGTAATGCATCTCACTGGCATTGTCCATTTGTATTAACAGAGGACCGGAGCACAGATACTCCTGAAATGCCTCTAGGCTGTGCAGGACAGCTCACATCTCCAGGAAGTTTATGTATAACCTGGCCTCCACCTTGGTCCATGACCCCGGAGTCTGGTAAGGACCAAGATGAGCACCCCAGCTGGAGCCAAAGGCATCCATGTTGAGGATCTGTGCAGGAGCTGGAACAAGGAACAGAATGTACTTTAATAGGTTTGTGCCATTCATCCAGCACAGCAATGCTCTGCAAAGCGGAGACGTGACAAGAACCTTTTGGTCCAGCTCATCCGTCAGCTGACCCCACTGTACCCTGACTGTACACTGAGGGATTTTCATATGTAGGTGTGCCAGTGGCACGGTCATAATGGCTGCAGCTATGAGACCAAGGAGACTTACCATAGTGATCTTCATTCTTCCCAGTGATACTCAGGTATTCATAACTTTATGCAGTAAGCCTTCTAAGCAGAACTGCTCGGAGAGATGGAACATATGCAAATGATTGAATCTTCTGCATGAGCCACTTTTCAAATGCTGCATTCTACTAACTGCCTTTGCTCTAAACCCTTCATATTTCCTAGAAGCCTGGAAAGACAGGCCCACGAGGACTAAGTGTAACAATGATAACAATATTGAAAATAATAATAAAAATAATAATAATTATAGTAGGAACTCCTTTAACACCCAGAAAAGGCCTCCAACAGGAGGACACAGCATATGAAAGAATACCCCTGAATGTAAGAATCGCCTAACAAGGAGAATGACAATAGTGAACACAATCACGACATATGTGCCAGAAATGGCATTTATATCCCTGACAGTACAGCATACAACAGTGCAGAGGCTAAAAAGTTCTGGAAGGAGAGGCAGGGTGGGAAGCTACGAATACCTGAGTATCACTGGGAAGAAAGAAGATTACTATGGTAAGTAATTTTTTCTTCTAACCCCAGTAATACTCAGGTAATTCAAAACATTATGCAGACTACAAAGCAGTACCACTGGAGGTGGGCACAGAACTTTATTTTGGAAACAGACTCTGCAGGACTGCTGTGCCAAACCTAGCATCACCTCTGGATTGACTATCCAGGTTATAGTGCTTTGTAAAGGTGTGTACTGTTCTTAGGTAGCTGCTTCACAGATGTCCACCATAGGAACATCCCCCACATCTGCTATGGTAGTAGCTGTGCCCCTTGTAGAATGGGCCCTCAATCCTGTTGAGGGCTCCTTCTCAGACTTAGAGTAATAGAAAAAAAATGGATACTATCCAGCAAAAAATTGACCTTTTGATGCTGGGTTACCATTTCCCACATTTCATACGTCAGGAACAGCTGTTTCCTATCCTGCCTATGGACTGCAGTGGCTGTCAAGTAGTAGCCAAGAGCTCTTTGATGTCCAAACTATAAAGACTCCCTTCACTTGAACCAAAGTGGTCAGTGAAAAGACAGGTAACATAAGGGTGTGGTTCAAATGGAAATTAAAACCCATTTTAGGAAGAAACTTCCTGTTTGTTTTCAGGACCACTTGGTCTCTGCAGAATGAAATGTAGTCATGTTCAATGCAGTGAGACTGGAGCTCACTGATTTTTCTGACAGAAGTCATTACCATAAGGAAAAAGCAATTTTCATGTGACATATCTCAACTAATCCGAAAACACAGGCTGAAAAGGGGAATCCATAAGCCGAACCATACACACATTTAGGTACCATGCTGGCACCAGTTCCCTGAGAGGGTGTGTGCAAATGGGATAGGCCTTTAAAAAACCTCTTGAAGACAGGGTCTGAGGCCAGAGAAACAGAGAAGCATTCTGTCCACTGAAATATAAATATATTCTTTTATGGTACTGGACTGTAAGTCCAGTAACTGCAATAGGTAAGATAGTCCAGCACAGCTGGGACACCAGCCTGTACTGTGATTTGTGAAGCCCTTAAAGAGTCTTTTGGAGACAGGATCTGGAGCGACTTGAAACATTTTGTTTAGCTGACATGCAGGCTGATGCTACAGCTAGGTGGACCTTAATGGTGCAGGACTGCAAGTCCAATGAATGTAAACAGGAAAATAATCAAGCACAGCTGGGACCAGTTCCTAGTTGAATACCAAACAGAAAAAAACTTTTCCATTTGAAGCATAGATGTTCTTAATAGAGGGCTTCCTGTAACCACTTAAAATGTCCAGGACAATTTCAGAAAAATACAAGCCTACATACTGTAGGCCCTCAAGAGCCATGCCTCGAGCCTGAATTTTGGGTACAGGAGCCTCCCTTGGTTGGAGGTTAGCAGATTATGCCTCCAAGGAAGGTGTAGTGGTTCAGACCCAGACATGGAGAGTAACAGAGTACCATGGCTGCCTGGCCCAGTCTGGTGCTATCAAGAACACTGATGCTGACTGGCACCTGAGCTTAATAAATACTCTGTACACCAGAGGGAAGGAGGAAGAGCATGTAGATGCTTCCTTGACTAATCCAGAGCCAGAGCATCCAGGGGGATTGTTCCCGTATCCGGTGGTCTGCCATAGTACAATGACAGGTGGTGATTCTGATGGACACAAACAAGTCTACCTCTGGGGTGCCCCACCTCCTAAAGATTACTTGCACCACCTAACAGTCCAAATCCCATTCATGATGGGACTAGCTGATTTGAGTCAGGGTATCTGCCAAGGTATTGTCCTTGCCTGGCAGAAGAATAACCTGCAGCCCCCCTCAATGGACCATCCTAGACAGACTCCATATTATCATGAGTCCTGTGCAGGGAGGGCTTGACCTTATCCATCCCTGCTTGTTTGCGATATGCATTGTAGTGGTATTGTCTGTTCTGACCTGTACCACCTTCCCTGTACTAGTTGTGTGCAAACCTTTAGTGCCAGTAACACTAATCTTGGCTCCAGCAGGTTTGTGAGCAGAAGTGACTCTGCGCTGGGATGGTGTGCACCCCCAGATGGGAGCCCCACACTAGTAGAGATGTATCTGTTGACCGAACAACTGATGGGGACTCTTGCTGAAAAAAGGAACCTCTTTCCTCAGGTTGGTTTCTTCTTTCCACCATTGAGTGACCTGTAACAATGTTTTTTGTTACCAGAATTAGTTTTGAGAGAGGGATCTTTCTCCCAGTAAACCAAAAGGTGAAACTGAATGTCCCTCATCTATAACCTGGATTCCAGGACTATGCCAGTGGCAGGTGTCATGGGGCCAGGAGCAGAAGAAACTGTCTTTTAGCTGTTAGTTTGTTCACGATGAATGAGCCCACTATCGGTGAAATACGTCTACTTCTGACGTGGAACCTTTGTAAAAGAGCCAAGGCTCAAAGATATTTGTAATCCTAGACTTGATAAATAAAATAAATAAATACATCTTGCCCTGCTGAGAGGCAGGTAGGTCCTGCCTTGCAAGGTATCTAGCTCTGCTCCTATGAACCATAGTGCCTAAGCAGGCTGAAGGACAGAACTTCTTTAGATTCATCTTTAGAGACTCTAGGAGCCCCTGGGTGAGTTGCTGGGTTGATTTTACAACCCCTAGCCAGTCGTCTGGGTATAGGAAAACTGACACCTTGTCTCTGAAGGTGTGCCACAACCCCTGCCAAGCACTTTGTGCACACTCTTGGGAAGTGACCTGATAGGAGCATGAACCTGAGGTACTTTCTGTGAAAATTCCCTTATGGGGTGTGGAAAATAAGCACCCTTTAAGTCCAGCGATGCCAACCATTCTCTTGTCTGGAGTGCTGGCAGAATCAGTGACAAAGTTATCATTTTGGACTTTGGCCTTGTTAAAAATGCCTGTTTAGTACCCTGAAGTCTAAGACAGGCCAGCACACCCCATTTGCTTTGTGGTACCTTTTGCTGTACTAGGACAGGCTCCACCGTCTGACAGTAGCATGTTTTGATTTTTTTGGTTTTTCTAAACTGCTGGAAAGGATTTGAACTCTCAGACAATCCCTAACTCACTGTGGTACCTAAAATACCCCTGCTGTGGATACTGCTGATACTGAGGCACAACTCTGGCCTGATAAAAGAAAGGCTTGGTGTGAAATGATCAGTCTCTGCCTCCCCTTCCATATGTTTTAGTAGAGGGGAAGCTTTCTTTTGCAGAATTGCTACTATAGGCAGTTTTGTATACATCCACCTTTGTCATGTAAGCCTTTATCTTTCCTCCAAGAGGGAATTACCCTCAATTGGAAAATACACAGCCTTGGTTAGGGTATCCTGAACGAGGTTTGTGACTCTCAGCCAGGCAAACCTCCTTTGAGCCACTGTATCTGCTATTCATCTGGCAGCACTGCCAGAAAGGCAGCAGTCATATGACTGGTATTTGGCTGCTCCTAAACCCAACTTAACTGCTTCAGCCAGATCATCTGACACGGAAGTCTGAGCCTTGACTGACACAGCAAGGACAGACTGCCATAGTGACTTTTTGGTATTGAGCATCAAAAGCTTGAAAGCCGTGCTGTCAATTTTTCTGGAATCCTTGTTAGGAGGATAGGATGTCAGGGGTATCTTTGCCTTGTTACAGGCTGTCACTTGTACTACTCTTTGGTGGACAGAGTGGGAGAATAAAATTCAGCTCCCTCCCTGTCCAGTTTATATTTCTTATCCAGCCTCTTTTCAAGAGGGGAAGACAGGGCTTGGAATTTGTAGAATCTTTAAAGTATCTTTCCTGAAGACTGTATTCACAGGAAGGAGAAGCTTTTGTAGTGGGGTGTCAGCCCGATCATTTCTCACAATATGAAAAGTGAGGAATAATCCTCAAATGCTCTGTGGGAATAGCCCAACTCCTGTTCAGGGAAAAAACCTCAATTTAATAGGTTCCCCTTTCTTCTGTTTAATCATAAATACATATTCTTCCTCTTATTAATAGGAAGACTGAGCAGGGGAGACAGACTGCTTTGCAGGGGTCTGCTGCTGAGAAACAGACAGCCCTTGCAAGCCTAAAAGTTTTTTTTATTTGTTGTTTTTTTTTAGCCATTCCAGGCCTTTTTCCACATTGTCTCCTTGAAAGTTTTACAATTCCTGCAGTAGTTGTTACGCTTTATAGCAGGCACAGAAGTCCCCAAATGCTGTCCAGCAGGAAATTCTGTGTCTGAATTCTTTGAGAGAACAAGGGAGTCAGCCGGTTCAGCAAGTCTCTTAACTGCTTGTATACCCATCTCAGGGGTAGCAGTTACAATAATTGTTGTGGTTTCAGCCACAGTAATTTAGGGTGTCTGTTGATCAGAGCTAGAGAGACACTTAGGTGGTGATAAATTTTTTTTTTAGCCTTATCCAGGCATGTTTCAATAGTTTTCTCAGGACATGTACAGTAATGCAGATTTCATTCTGCTTGGAAATGTACATGCCCAGAGAGGCAAACAAAGAAAAAATATCACCACTCTCAACACATGATTCAAAACCGGGATCACCAGTTTTCTTTCTAGTTTTTTCTGACATTTTCTGTATAAAACCGATAAAAGTTGTAAACGCTAAAAAATATATTTATTTAAACTTTATTTAACATTTGCGGTTGGTTCCGGAACCGATCGGGACCAGAAACCAAAGTAAAATGAACCGAGGCTATCGGTTCAGGAACCGGTATTAGCAGTCCTTAAAACAAGTTAAATTAAATAAAATTAAACATAACAGAGTTTTTTTTAGTCAGAAAACTCCGATAAATGCAAAATAAACCTCGGTTTCCCCCCGGTTATACCGAACCGGGAGAAACCGAGAAAACTTACAATTTAAACTCTAAAACTACGGGTTTGCTTAAAATTACAAAAAGTAAAAGGCAGCAAATGAAATGTAAAGAATACTTATATATATTTTATAAGTTTTCTCACGTCAGAACAAGATGATGAGGAAAGGATCTCCAAGCGTCTAGTCTTGACAGGCGGAGAGAAAAATCTGAACGGTTTAGAGCAAAGGCAGTTAGTAGAATGCAGCATTTGAAAAGTGGCTCATGCAAAAAATTCCATCATTTGCATATGTTCCATCTTTCCAGGCAGTTCTGCTTAGAAGGCTTACTGCATAAAGTTAGGAATTACCTGATTATTAATGGAGTTAGACGAACTGGTTGCATAGCACATTTTTTGGAATAATGACTAAAGTTCTTCCTTCAGAAAGAACAAATAGCCCAGAGACCAACGGGAAGGAGATGGAGGATGTGCTGGAGGAGTTTCTAGACGATCCAGAACATGCCCCCTCACAATCATCTCCAGGACCCACTCATCTGCTACAAGATCCTGTCACTGTTTCGGATGCAGGGAGAGTCTACCCCACAACTATTCCTGGAGTTAACACTAAAGGTGCAGGTGCATCCCCAAGACAGTCCAGCAGAACCGGTGGGGGCAGTGCTACTGGTACCGACTGCTTTGGGTACATCTGTATGTACACCTGGGGAAACGAGGTCTGGCAAGGTGCTACCTCCTCTGCCACAGCCTTGCTGACAGGCATGGCCATCTCTGGTAGCAGGCTGACAAAAGGATCCCCTCCCACAACCCCTGACAGGAGTGGGATACAGCGATGTAACACACCTTAGAGTCATGTTTGAGGTCTGAAGGCCTCTTACAGCCTCAACATCACAGCCAGTTTTGTCCCTCTAAATGGGGCATATAAAACTGCTTGTTGCACATCACTGGCAAAACCAGCAACTCTGAGCCAGGAATACAGTACAGTTACGTAAGAACTTACCGTAACAGTAGATCTTCAAGAAGAGCTCTTGCAGCAGGTAACACCTTTAGGACTGAAGACGGCAGGCACCAGGACCCCACAGAAAACTTCTAGCTAGCAGTATACAGCAGGGGACCTCCCCCTGACATCAGCCCACCCTGTCACGCATGGTATAAAAGGGGCGGTCCCCCAGCCCATCGGAGACCCCGGCAAGTAGGTAAAAATGGAGACCCGTGCGGCCCGGTGGTGCTGAGGGTTGAGGCGCTGGACGCCACACCTCGCGCTACGCCAGCGACCCGGGTTCGGGACGGACTCGGGTGGCCAGGGTCGGCAGGAGGGAGAATCTGCCGTCCCAACGGATGCTCTCCTCCTCAGGGGTGGAACCAAGAACGCATCAGTGTTTCTGCATCCCTTCGCAGCCGCGGGAAGCACCGAAGCAACTGAAGGATGGAGGCGGCTCCGCTCGCCGGAGCCAGGGAGGGGGAAGTTGATGGGCGATGAGAGGTCTGGCGTATAAGAAGCACTCACCACCGGGATGTACGCCCCAGCGCCAAGGCCCCAGAGGGCAGGGGAAACCAGGGAGAAAAAAGGGAAAACACCTCTCGGTAAGCCCTAGATGATAGCCTCTCGGGAACCATCTGGACCACCAGAAGAGGGACAGACCCCACTGTGCAGGGGAGGAGAGAAGGAGGCACTCTAGGGGCAGATCCCCCCAGAGGTGGAATGGGGGATGAGAGGAAGGAAGGAGAGGGCTCCGAGAGTAGGGAAGGTGAAGATAAAGAAATAAAGTAAAAAAAAAGAAAAAAAAAAAAAAATGGAGACCCGAGGAGGTTCCTCCAATGGAGGAAAAAACAAAGGTATCGATGATGGAGAAGCAGCTACCAGGGGGAAGGTGGGTGGGAAAAACAGTACCTGCTGCAAGAGCTCCTCTTAAAGATCTACTGTTACGATAAGTTCTTATGTTACTGTACTATCTTACTTCAAGGGGGCTCTTGCAGCAGGTAACACCTTTAGGACTGAGTCCCAAGCAGTAAGGAGACACCCCGGTCAGTTGGGTGGAGGTAGAGGTCTCTCAAAGAGGTCTATGACAGAAGGCCCTGAAGAACATCCAGTCCAAAGCCTGCTTTGCGTCGAGATGCAATGTCCAAACTGTAGTGCTTGACAAAGGTGTGGCCAGAACTCCAAGTAGCTGCTGCACAAATGTTGGCAGCCGAAACATTCCTCAAGAAGGTAAAGGAAGCAGCCATGCCCCTGGTAGAGTGACCCTTTACAGAGCCCGGTAAGGGTGTGTCATACTTGCTGTAGCAGAAAACAATGCAATTAACCAACCATTTGGATAAACATTGCTTAGAAATAGGAGCCCCTTGCATTCTGGGGGCGAAAGATACAACCAACTGGTCAGACCTGCAAATGGTCCGGGTGCACTCTAAGTAATAATGAAGCACCCTATAAACATCCAGAGTATGTACTAAGGCCTCATTTTGGTTTGAAAACTCTGGGTAGTAGACAGGAAGGTGGCTGTCCAGATTCAAATTAAACTCTGACACCACCTTGGGAAGAAACTTAGGACTAGTAGTCTGCAAGGACACCCTGTCCTTGTGGAAAACCAAATAAGGCTCCTTACACATCAGGGCCTACAGCTCGGAAATCCTTTGAGCAGAAGCAATGGCAACTAAACGTTTTCCACAACAGAAAGCACAGCTCATAATTTGTGGCAGTCTGAAAGGGAGGCAAAGTAAGCTTTTCTAAAATGAATAAAAGGTCCCGTGGTGGGATGGAGTCCCAAATGGAAGGCTTCAAGTGCAGAATGCCCCATAAGAATGTATGAGGCAGATCAGTCTGGGCAAGAGTTTTGCCCTCAATAGGTGCATGGTGGGCTGAAATGGCAGACAGGTGCACCTTGAGCAAAGAGTAGCAGAGTCCTGCGTCAGCTAAAGAGAGGAAGTACTCCAAAACTGAATTCACCGGGCAGGTGAAGGGGTCTAACTGATGAGCGGTGGCCCAGATGCAGAACTGCTTACATTTCATAGCGTAAGTTGCCCTAGTGGAAGGTTTCCTAGCAGCCACTAGGACGTCCGCCACGCTGGGTGAAACCCCGAATCTGGACACAGCTAGGTCTGCAGGAGCCACGCACACAGATGCAGAGATTTGAGATCCGGATGGACCAGGGTTACGAGCTCTGGGAGAGCAAGTCTGAGCGTAGGGGCAGGGAAAGAAAAAATTACTCACTGTAGTAATCTTCTTTCTTCCAAGGGGTCCTTTAGCATGAGTAACTATTGCAATAAGTTGACTAGGTAGTACTGCCCCGGAGGCGGAATGTATGGTAATGAGTTTTCTGAATTAGCCAATCAGAGAAAAGATTGTGGGTGTGCAGAGCAGACACTGTGTTCAAGTTCAAGTTTTTGTAGGAAAACTCCATTGGGCAAGCTCATTCATAAGGAGGTCCTTTGATACAGACAGGTAGTTACAGATTGCATAATCGAAAAAACAGTACAAATTCAAGTACAGAATTATGGGCAAGCATTAACATGTTGCATAAAAATGACAAAGACATAGAAAAATACACAAGTACAGAAAAAAGGTACAAAGTGCTTGTTTCGGAGTATCAAGGCAGCTAATTTCTAGGTAAGTAAGAGGAGGCAGTGGGCTAGGGTTAGAGCAGTGAGCTGGGGTTTAGAAACAGCTGCACGTATCTTTAATTTTTGCTGCAGCCAACCTTTTAAATAGGCTGACAGGGACAGTACAAGGAAGCTTCAGTACGCCTTGGAGCTGGTTCCAGATAGTTGGGAGCACGCTTGATATGGCCCCCTTGCCGAGTGAGGTGCGAGTTCTCGGTACATCGAGGAGGAGGAGGTAATTTTTCCTAAGACAGTAGGCGCCATGGGAAATGCAGAAAAGGGTTGTGAGATAGTTTGGGAGCTTGTTCAGGAGTAGCTTAAGAGTCCAGATACCAGCATGAAGCATGCGTCTAGTTGAGAGTGATGTCCAGCCAGTGGCTAGGTACAAATCGCAATGGTGGGTTCGGTAGGGTAGGTTTGTCATGAACCTTATGGCTCAGTGGTAGAGGACATCTAGTTTGTTGAATCCTGAGGCCACTGCGGAGGAACAGATTAGATCTCCATAGTCGAGAAGCGGCAAGAAAGTAGCCTCGACCAGCCTAGTTCTGGTATCCAATGGAAAAAGGGACTCGTTACGGAAGAAGAAGAAACCTAGCCTAATTTTTAGCCTCTCTGCCACATCGTCAAGGTGGTCATGAAAGGAAAGCTTGTTCTCTAGCCACATACCAAGATATTTGAATTTGAAGGGGATTTCAAGGGGTTCACCTACGGAGGTACTGATGAATGCTTTGTGCGTGTTTGCAAGGGAAGTGGAGGTGCTGTTTAGGGCAAAGATCATGACCTTAGTTTTCTTGGCATTGAGGAGTAGTTTGGCATTGATTAGGCCAATTTCTAGCTGTGCAAAGTCGGCTTGGAGTACTTCCCTCACTTCAGCCAGCGTAGGGCCTGATGTATACAGTACAGTATCATCAGCAAAGAAATGCAGATGGGACTGGGACATATATGCATCAAGGTTATTGATGTAGAGGGAGAAGAGGATGGGACCTAATACGGAGCCTTATGGGACTCCCCTGACAACTGGGTGGGATGCAGAAAAGAGGCCACCAGCTTTCACTTTCTGGGTCCTTCCAGATAGGTAACTGGTAAACCACTGGGCAGCAAAGGGGGGTGGCGCCTGCTTTTATTAGGCTTGAGAATAACAGATTGTGGTCGACAGTGTCGAATGCTTTGCTGAGATCCAAAAATATTGTACCAGTAACTTTCTTGGAGTCCATGGCTGTGTTCCATTCATTGGTAACTTTGGCTAGAGCAGTGACTGTACTATGGTTGGGCCGGAAACCAGATTGCACAGGGTTGAGGATTGAGGATAATTCGATATGGAGTTTCATTTGGGAGTAAACTACCTTTTCGAGGACTTTGGAGAGGACAGGTAAGATTGACATGGGCCTATAGTTGTTTAGGTCGCATGGGTCCCCTGACTTGAATAATGGGAGGATGTGGGCAGATTTCCAGCAGGAGGGAACAGTGGCAGTGGAAACTGAAAGACAGAATACATGGAGGATAGGGGCAGTGAGGTCGAGATAGCCTAGTTTAAGAAAAAAAGGTTCTAGACCATCGTCCCCTGCACTTTTTCGAATGTCTATGTTAAGAAGTGAATCTTCAACTTCCTTATAACTAATCGGGCACAACTGGAGTGGGCGGGTTGAAGTTTGCGAATCAATGTTATTACAGTCTCGGTTGCTACCACGGGCTGCATACAGCGAAGAGTTAAAAGCTAGGCCAGCAGTTACAAAGTGATTGTTGATTTCCTCGAGGATTAGGCAGCCATTTTCCACTGCCCTACCATTGCTGAGGATCTTCAGAGGGATGAAGGGGGCTACAAGCCGACCTTCAATGGACTTGAGTGTCTTCCAGATTTTTTGGGAATTCCCTTTTGCCTGTTCAAGGGTGGAGACATACTAGTTGGCTTTGCTTACACGGATTTGCTTGACACAGGTGTTTCTAGCTGCTCTGAATGCTTGCCAGTCAGCTGGGCTTTTGGATTTTCTAACCTTAGCCCAGAGTTTATCACGGCATAGGAGTGTAGCTTTGAGATCTGATGTAAACCATGGGTTGGATGTTTTACACACCCCAACTTTGATTAAAGGAGCATGCTTATTGGCCAGCGTGGTGAGGTTGTTGTTAAGGACAGTGACCGCCTCATCGATCGTTTTCGCAAGGTAGAGGTCTTGCCATCTAATTCTGCTCAAGTCTGATAAGTAGTCCGATGCATTAAACTTGGGAAAGGACCGCTTAGTTATGAGTGTTGGTTGCTGTCGGACTATAATTTGTGATCTTGTACAAACAACCACCCCATGATCACTCATGTCATTGTGGAAGACTGCAGTGTGAAGAATTTTGTGGGATGCGTAGAAAGTATGACATCAAGGAGAGCACTGTTGTCGGGATTGGATGTATTGGTTCTAGTGGGTTCACTGACTAACTGGGCTAAGCGCCGACTTCGTCACAGAAGGATTTCAGGCTGTGTGACTTGGGGGTAAGCCAGTTCATATTAAAATCCCCAAGTATTCATGTTTCAATGTTGGCGGAGGCAATTAAGGATTTAAGTGTGGTGAGGATGTCAGTGCCACCAGATGGGGGGCGATAACCACCAATAATAGTGAGACATTCAGTGGATGGAAGGTGTAATTTTGAGAGATACGATTGCGTACTCCTTAGGTTTAGATTTACAGTGAATATCATGGACTATAAACTTAGATTTAGTGTAGATGGCCACACCTCCCCTTCTGGCTTCCCTATCTGCCTGTGCAGATTGTAGCCAGGAAGGGAGACTTGTTGATCACTGTGACTTTTTGAGCCAAGATTCGGTTATAATAATGAGGTTTGGCTCAGTATGGGCAGCCCATACACTTGGAGCTGATCAAACTTTTTTGCGAGGCTCAATATGTTGACTAACATTAACTTAAGTCCGGGTGGCACAGATGCAAAATCTGCAGGAGATACAAGTAGTAATGGGGGTCCAGGGTTTAGCTCCATATTACCTGAACAGAGAAGGAGCAAGAGAAGCAGGTTCTTGATCCAGATTTTGCAGGATAGGAGCGCTTCTTTCCTCTGTGACCTTACACAAGGTGACAATGGGTGCAATGTAATGCTAGGGCAGCAGTGAAGGGAAGCTAAGGACAGTGCTCTGATCGACATATATGAAGGAAGCAGAAAGTGTAAGGGTGAAGGATATGGGCCGAGGATAAAAGGAGATGGACATATTAAATAAGGGGAGGTGCAGTGGAATGAGGTTCCGGTTACAGGATTGGAAATTTCCAGAGGTGGATGTGATCCTTGTTCTTTGTTGTGGTGAGCCGCTATGGATAAGGTGGTTAGGAATAAGAAAAGCCTTAAGTATAAGGAGCATGCCATGGCACCGCAAATGCAAGGACTAGGAGAGTTATGGACACAGTTGGTTAAGTGGATAGGAGAAGACAGGATTAGGAAGTGTCATGCCTGCCACAGACATTAAGCCTGGTGTGCAGATCAGTAACTCTATGGAGGAGTAGAAGGGCACAGAAGGATTGGGTAGGAACTTAGCTGGGTGTGGCCAATCAAGCAGTATCAATCAGTAGAAGAGGGAGGAGGCAAAGAATGATGAATAGTGATAGACTGACCACACAACAAGTGAAATGAGACAGGAATTGTATTGTATTGCATTGGGATGGATTGGGTAAGTGTGCTTATAACTGGGCCCTCTAGTGGCTAAAAGATATAATCTGCTAATGGAAAAGTCAGCCAAAAAAAAAAAAGAACAGGCAGGGAGGTTCTGAAGCAAGTCTGTGAGGAAGGCTTCAGAATTTTTTCAATGTAAGAATGGGCACATGCCTCATCAGGTATGAACCACAGGATTCAAAAACATACAACTATAAAACCAGAACAACAACATGAAAACTTTGTGCTAAAAATTATTCAAAGTTTGTAATAATCAAATAGGATGAATGCTAAAGCAGAGCCCTCTTCCGAGAGCTTATCAGGGGAGGAGGGTGGGCGCTCATGGATGCTAAAGGACCCCATGGAAGAAAGAAGATTACTATGGTGAATAATTTTTTCTTACCCGAGGAGACCTTTAGCATCAGCAACTATTGCAAATGATGAGGGAATAGGCTCTGCAGAACCGCTCTGCCAAACTCTGCATCAGATCTAGACTATACATCCAGACAGCAGTGCTTTGTGAATGTGCGTACAGTCTTCCAAGTAGCTGCTCTACAGACGACCAATAAAGGTATGTCCCTTGCAGCTGCCACAAACGCTGCAGTGCCCCTAGTAGAATGGCTCCTGAGGCCCTCTGGGGGCTGTTTACTAGCCTTTTCATAACAGAACCGAATACATGAGAATATCCAACAAGAAATAGTTCTCTTAGTAGCTGGTTTACCTCGACCTACCTCCCCACAGGTGAGGAACGGCTATGTGGATGAACCCCTAAACTGCTTTGTGGTGTTTCAAGTAATAGAACAGGGACCTCTTGATATCCAGACAGTGGAGCTTTTGCTCCACTGGGGTGGACTTCTCAGTAAAGAACACAAGTAGGGTGATGGACTGATTGAGGTGGGAACTCTTGAGACCACCTTAGGCAGGAATTTCCTATTCGTCCTGAGCTCAATCTTATCCCTATGAGGGATTATGTAGTTTGGTTCTGTACAAAGTGCCTGCAACTCTGAAATCCTTCTAGCTGAAGTAATGGCAACTAGGATCACAGTTTTCCAAGTGACATACTTGAGGTGGGCCATAGCCATGGGTTCAAAAGGTGACTCCATGAGCATAGCAATACAGAGGTTCAGACTCCATGGAGGGACAGGTTCCATGACTGGAGGCTGGGTCTGTAGCAGACCTCTAAAAAACTGTTTAAACACTGGTTGGGAGAAAACAGATTTACTCTTCGCAACAGAAAGGTAGGCCGAAACTGCAGCCAGATACAGCTTCAGGGAGGAAGGCCTCAAGTCTGAAACCTGTAAATGCACCAAATAATCTAAGAGGTTAGGAATTGAAGCCTTGGGGGGATCAATTTGCTTCTTTTTACACCAGATCGAAAACCCCCTTCCACTTGGCGGCATAGTTCTTTTTTGTGCTGGGCTTTTTAGCCATTTTCAGGATCTTTAGGACTTGTTCAGAATACTGAGAGGCAGGGAACTCTTAACTCCTCAAGAGCCACGCCTCGAGCTGAAGAGACTTCAGGTCTGGATATGTTACCCCTATCTGAGGGAGAGTCAGAAGGGAGTGACTCGGTGGAAGGCAAATGGGTTTGTTGCAAGACACGGCTAACAGGACGGGGTAAAATGCTTGTCTTGGCTAGCCCGGTGCCACTAGAATCATTGTTGATGGCTGGGTCCTGAGCTTTAGCAACACCCCGAAAATCAGAGAGAAGGGAAGGAAGGCATAAAGGAACTTTCCTTACCAGTCCAGGGTAAGAGCATCTGATGGTAGATTTCCCACTACTGGAGGCCTGCAGCAATACAGAGGAAGCTGACGGTTGCGGTGGGAGGCGAAAAAGTACAGTTACGTAAGGACTTACTGTAACAGTAAATCTTCAAGATGAGGTCCTGCAGCAGGCTACACCATAAGGACTATGCCACCAGGCACTAGGACTCCACAGAAAACTTCTAGCCAGCAGTACCTAGCAGGGGCCCACCCCTTACGTTGGCCCACCGGCCAATGTCACCAGCTGTATAAAGGGGTGGACCCCAGTTCTACCTCAGTTCACCCACTGAAGACCCGAAGGTTGCTCAGGAGGAGAGCTCTAAGGTAGGTGCTGAAGCAAATCCCAAAAAGAGAAACTCAAAAAGGGGGAAGGAGGGAGGGAGGAAGGGAAATAGCACCTGCTGCAGGAGCTCATCTCAAAGATCTACTGTTATGGTAAGTTCTTACGTAACTGTACTATCTTACTTCGAGTAAGAGTTCCTGCAGCAGGCTACACCATAAAGACATGTCCTGGTTGAGGGTCAACTCGGAATGCACGTTGGGAAGAAACTTGGGATTAGTACGCAGAGACACTCCATCTCTATGAAAAACTAGGTAGAATTCTTTACACGTAAGGGTTTGCAGCGCCGAAATTCTTTGAGCTGACGTGACAGCAACTAAAGCAGTGCCTTCCAAGATAGGAAGTGTAAATTGCACTGAGATACTGGTTCGAAGGGGGACAAAGTTAACTTTTCTAAGACAAACAATAAATCCCAAGACGTTACCGAATCCTTAATGGGTGGTTTGATGTGGAGAATACATTTCAAAAAGGTCCGAACTATATCCAGCTCTGCTATCATCTTGCCAAGTACTGGCGAGTGATATGTTGAGATGGCACAGAGATGCACCTTTACTGAAGAGTAAGCCAGCCCCTTATCCGAGAGTGCAAGGAGGTATTCAAGAATCTCATTCACCGAGCAGTACATAGGGTCCAGGGATCATGCTGCTGCCCAGATGCTAAAACGCTTCCACTTCATAGCATAAGTAGCTCTCGTAGGGGGTTTTCTAGCCTCCATGAGGACTTCTGCTACTCTCTGAGAAACCCCATGCCTGGATACGGCTCGGTCCATAGGAACCATGCATGTAGATGCAAGTATCTCAGGTATGGATGGACCAGCATTCCTATTTCCTGAGAAAGAAGGTCTGGACGAATTGGAAGCTGAATAAGAGGTTTCACTGCCAGTTGCTGAAGCAAAGGGAACCATCCATATCTGTCGTGGCCAGAACGAAGCCACCAGAATTATTGTAGCATGCTCCTCCTGTAGTTTGAGAAGAACTCTCTGGATGAGAGGAAAAGGAGGAAACGCATACAGGAACCTCCCTGTCCAGCAAAGGGACAATGCATCTTGCCAGAAAACTTCATGCCCTGGATCTAGCAAGAAAAAATTGGGCAGTTTTGCGTTGCACGTTGACGCAAAGAGGTCTAGCTCTGGATTTCCCCATCTGCTGAAGAGGTTGTCCACGTTTTCTTGAGACAATTCGGCATCCTGTGATAATTGCGACTGTATAATAGCGACTTAAAGAAAAAATTACTCACCTTAGTAATGTTGTTTCTTCTAATGGAGTCTTACTATATTATGACATATGCAGTTTGTCCCAGCCTTAGAACTGCTCCGGAGGTGAAAGAGTTAACTTTCCATGCCAGGCATGGAATCTTGAGCGCGAGCTCGGTTGAAAACTCTGTCTGTTGTTCTTCAAACTCAAACTGTCAGATCTTTACGAGCAAAACTCACTAAGATTCTGTGTGGAAGCTGTAAACCTACACTAGCCAACTGGCTACTAAAATATTAACACATTTTTTGGTCCCAAAACAAAGACTCAAGTCAGGGGATCCAAAAAATAAATAAAATAAAATACAACACCCAAACACCCCAAAAGGAGGGGTGAAAAACACAAGGTGGGCATCACTAAGTGCCAACACTGCACTGCCCACCCACATCCCAAGAGCAGAGGTTCTGAGAGGGGCAGGCAGGGGGGGAGGTCATAATATAGCAAGACTCCATTAGAAGAAACAACATTACTAAGGTGAGTAATTTTTTCTTCAAACAACATGAAGTCTTGCTATATTATGACATATGCAGACTACACAGCAGTACCTCCATGGAGGAGGGACAGAACCTACTTAGGAAATAGGCTCTGAAGCACAGCTGTGCCAAACCGAGCATCACTCCTAGCCTGGATGTCCAGGGAGTAATGCTTGGTGAAAGTGTGTACTGTTTTCCAGGTAGCTGCTTGACATATCTCTAAGATAGGGATGTCCCTGGTCGCAGCTAGGGACGCAGCTGTACCTCTGGTAGAGTGAGCCCTCAGGCCTGAAGGGGGAACCTTACCCAGTTTTTGATAAAATTGGATACAAGAGACAATCCACCTGGTAATGGATCTTTTAGTGGCAGGTTTCCCTTTACCAACCTCACCATAAGTGAGGAACAGTTGGAGGGAGTCAAACCCAGACCCTTGGTATGCTTTATGTAGTAACTAAGGCTCTTACATCTAACTGTGCAGCCTCCTCTCACCAGAGGAGGAATGGTCAGTGAAGTACACTGGTAGATATAGATTGATTAAGGTGGAAATCTGAAACCACCTTAGGCAAGAACTTCCTGTTAGTCCTGAGGACTACCTTATCTCTGTGAAAGGAGATAAAATCAGGCTCCACTGACAAAGCTTGTAATTCACTTATGCGCCTGGCAGAAGTGATGGCTACTAGAAACACAGTTTTCCAAGTCAAGTACTTAAGCTCTGCTGAAGACAAAGGCTCAGGGGGTTGCATAAGCTGAGCAATGCAAACATTAAGATCCCAGGCAGGAGCAGGGTCCCTGAATGGAGGGTTGGTGTAGCAACCCTTGAAAAACTTGGAGAAACAGGGTGAGCAGAAAGAGAAGAGGGCTTTCCTGTTGAAATAAAAGCAGACACAGCTGCCAAATGCACTTTCAGGGTAGCTGGCCTCAGCCCCAAAGTATTTAGATGGACCATATAATCCAGGACTGTGGGCAAATCAGCAGATTCTGGGAAATATGCTTTCCAGAGCACCATATGGAAAACCTTTTCCATTTAGAATTATAAGTAGCCCTGGTGGAAGGCTTCCTAGAAGCTTTCAAGATATCGAGTACACCTTGAGAAAGGTGTAGGTCAGCAAACTCTAACTCTTCAAGAGCCAGGCCTTGAGGTTGAGGGATTTGAGATTCGGATACCAAACTCTCCCCTGGGCACAGGTTAACAGATTGTGATTCCTGGGAAGACACAGGGGAAGGTGGACTGCTAAGGACAGAAGGAGTGGATACCAGGGCTGTCTGGCCCAATCTGGAGCAATCAGAATCATCTTGCAATGTTGAGATCTGATTTTGACTAGCACCTTGAACAAGAGAGGGAAGGGGGGAAGGCATAGAGGAACTTCCTCTCCCAGTCGAGAAGGAAGGCATCCAGAGGGACTGAGCCCAACACTGGGGGCCTGCAACAAAAAAGCGGAAGTTGGTGATTGTCTGGGGCTGCAAAAAGATCTATCTGAGGGGTGCCCCACCTGGCAAATATTAACTCCAGTACTAGGGGATCCAGTGACCATTCGTGATGGCCCTGGGAAATCCTGCTGAGAGCATCTGCCAGGACATTGTCCTTGCCTGGGAGGTGAACTGCCATGAGGGAAGTGTTCAGGGAATAAGCCAGAGACCACAACTTCATTGCCTCTGTGCACAAGGCCGAAGACCAAGTGCCCCCTTGCTTGTTGATGTACCACATTGTAGTGGTGTTGTCTGTTCTGACCTGTACCACTTTGTTCTGAACAGATGCAGAAAACCTGAAGTGCTAGAAAACAGCTCCGAGTTCCAACAGATTGATGTGGAGCAGAGATTCCTGAGGGGACCACAATCCCTGGGTGGTGAGGTCGCCCATGTGAGCTCCCCATCCCAAGAGGGACGCATCTGTAGTAAGGGTCAAGGAGTGAGATTGAGGGATGAAAGGAACCCCCTGTCTCAGATTGCTCTGATCCTGCCACCACTGCAGGGCCTGGATCAGGGTTCGAGATACTGGGATCAATTTGATTAGAGGATCTCTCCTTTGAGACCAGAAGGCTCTCAAATGGAACTGAATGTCCCTCATCTGAAATCTTGCTCCTTGCACTACAGCTGTGGAAGCAGCCATGTGCCCTAGGAGCTGTAGAAAGTGCCTGCTGGTCGAGACCTGCAGAGTGAAGGAGGAGGCCAGAGCCACCAGGGTCTTTACTCTTTCTAGAGGAAGGAAAGCTCTGGCCTGCTTTGTGTCCAGTTCTGCACCCATGAAGGTGAGTAGCTGAACAGGCTCTACAACTGACTTTGGAAGATTGAGAAGAAAACCTAGAGATGTAAGCAGCTGCTGGGTAACCTGAAGGTATAATTTGACTTGGTCTGGAGACTGACCCACTATGAGCCAGTCGTCCAGGTAAGGAAAGATGGCAATCTTTTGCCTTCTTAAGTGAGCAACTGCTACTGCCAGGCATTTTGTGAATACCCTTGGGGCAGAGGTGAGGCCAAAGGGCATTGCTCTGAACTGGTAATGGCCTGAGGGCAGTTCGAATCTGAGGTACTTTCAGTGGGAGCTTCTGATGAGAACATGGAAGTCGGCATCCTTGAGGTCCAGGGACACTAGCCAGTCCCCTGGCCTTAGGGAGGGTAAAATAATTCCCAGAGTCACCATTTTGAATTTTGGTTTTAAAAGGTGCTTGTTTAGGTATCTTAGATCCAGGATGGGCCGCCATTCTCCTGTCTTTTGTGGGGTAAGGAAGTACCTGAGTACAGTCCTTTGCCCTGGTGTAGGGGAGGAACCCTTTCTACAGCTCTGAGAGCCAGGAGGGTTGAGACTTCTGTTTCCAAAGCGAGAGCCTCTAATGGATTTGCAGGTGGAAAGGATCTGGTTCTCATCTTTGGAAATTTTTTGAAGCTGAGAACCAGTCCCTGGCTTACTACTTCCAGGACCCACTTGTCTGATGTTAAAGACTCCCAGTCCTGGATGAAGTAAGCCAGCCTGCCCCCTACAGGTAATGGAGAATCAGCCCTGGGCATCCCATCAGGGTGCCTGTTTGGCAGGGGCTTTAGGCTGAGGGGTGGGAGCAGGCCTGCTCGCACTCCTGTCTGCCTCTGCCTCTCCTCTGAAGAACCCCTCTGGGCATAAGCTGAAGAGGAGGCCTGGGCTTGTAAAAGGCCTGCCCCTGCCTCTTGAAAGCTGCTCTGAGGAGTGGCTTGCCTTTCCTTGGCCTGTGCACTCCTATAAGTGGTCCTATACTCATCCATTTTCTTCATGTAATTCTCTGTCTGCTCCCCAAACAGAGAATTACTCACAACAGGAAAATCCATGGCCTTAGCCTGGGTATCCTGTGACAGGCTAGTACACCTGAGCCATGCCATTCTGCGAAAAGCCACAGATGTAGCCATGACTCTTGAAGATACATCATTAGAGTCCACTGCAGCATGGAATTGCACCTTGGATGCCTCAATACCATCAGCAGCCACCTGCTCCAGATCCTTGGCAGCTGGCTAGGACCTGTTTCGCTAAAGCCATAACAGTATCCCATCTGGATTTCTGGTATCTTGCAACACAGGCCATATAATTTGCCTGTCTGAGTCCCAAGGATGCTGCCATGTATTGTTTCTTTGCCATGGCATCAATCCTCCTGGAGTCCTTGCCAGGGGGGTGTGAAGCCAAGGGAATATTTGCCTTATCACAGGCTGCAGCCTGCACTACCCCAACATGGCTGCATTGTTGTGAAAGGAACTCCGTATCAGAGCCTGACAATGTGTACCTCTTGTCCATTTTTTTTATCCACAGGAGGTATAGTGTTAGGAGCTTTTAAAATTTTTATTGTCTGTTTCCTAAAAGATTTATGTAAAGGAATAGACAATCTCCTGGACTCTGAGATATCCATCATTTCCACATAGTCAGGCTCCTCCTGTTCATCCACAGCTTCTTCCAAACGGAGCTGGAGGGTTTCAGCAACTTTTTTATAAAACAGAAAATGAGAAGGGGACTCAGAAAGCCTAGGGGGAGACACTCCTGAAGGTCTGTCTGGGGAGATGTCCGGTTCAATGGGCACATCCAGACTTTCAAAATCACATCTACTCTCTTCATAATCTCTCCCTCCTCCGGTTCATAAAATTCTCCATATCATATTCTTGAACCGTGGAACCGACCGAACCGACCATGCTCATTTGATGGTGCCGGTTCTGTCGGAACCGGGAAAGCGACTGGACAATTTGGATCACTTTTGGCTATCTCTGCAGCGGTTGGAGAAGGAAATTTTGGCTCCACACCTGCTGATTTTCTAGTCCTCTTTGCTGGAACTGGCTCCTCCGAGTCAGCTCTTCGCTTGCCCGAGGAAGTACCGCCTAGTCAGAGGGAGCATTCCTCCGTTCGGGTTGGCACCGAACCGGCTGGCCATCCGGTCAGCGGACTTTTTGGCTCTCGCTCCTGAGCCTACCAACCTCTTATCCAGGGTAGCTGCAGGAAATTCTGCAAATCTGGCAGTCTGCATTGAGGTGGTCAAACCTCAGACAAAACACATGTGGTGTGTGGGTCAGCCTTGGCAAAGGCTTCCCACAGACACCACAGTGCTGAAACCCAGAGGGCCCGGTTTTCTTTTTGGATTTCTAGACATAATGCCAGCCTAACCAAAACTTGCCCTTTTACGGCAAATCGCTAAGCAAGACACCCTTATCGGTTCCTAAATCGTGTCATCGGGTCGTGGAAAAAACGAATGAACCTGCTTTTTTTTAGAACCGATAAGAACCGGGAACCGCACTCTAAATGCAATTTAATTAAGTTTAACAACAACCTGATCGGTTCAAACCGAATTGATAATAACGTTTGCAAGTTCCACACAGAGAAAATGTAAAACCTATCTATTACTTACGATACCACAGATAGAGCTTGAACCGACCGGTCGCGGTTAAAATAAGACAAATGTGGTTTAAAAAACCGAGAAATTACACTTTTTAACCGACAAAATGAACCGAGCAGAAGGAGAAATCTCCGGAGCGACTGTTCAGTGAGGCGAAGTAAAGAATCTGACAGTTTGAGTTTGAAGAACAACAGACAGAGTTTTCAACCGAGCTTGCGCTCAAGATTCCATGCCTGGCATGGAAAGTTAACTCTTTCACCTCCGGAGCAGTTCTAAGGCTGGGACAAACTGCATATGTCATAATATAGCAAGACTTCATGTTTGAAAAAACATGCCTACAGAATAGCGAGCACATGAAAGGTGACTAGAAACAGCAGCGAATTAGCCATAATGGCGAATAAAATTTGCCATTCAGATAACAATTATCACGACTGCCAAATTAGCGATCAGAACCGCCAAAGTGCACCAGTCACAGCAACTTGAAACCTCTCCCAACCCTGAGATGCAACAGATCCCCAAAGAGAAGAAATTACCTGCACAGTTCAGGAGCAGCCCCCGAAAAGGCTGTCACAGCACCTCCAACTTGAAACCCCTCTCAATCCTGAGATGCAACAGATCCCCAAAGAGAAGAAATTACCTGCACAGTTCAGGAGCCCGGTCTCCTTGTATATTCTTTCTGCCACAGGTCAAACTATTGTCACTCTCCTTCGCTACAAGGCTTATAAGGACATAGTGATATATAAAGTGACAGTGGTGGTGTATTGCACAGTTTGTCAAAATATTCAGACTTAGGCAATTTCACAGACTCCCCTTCACTCAAAAGCTATACAGCAACAGGAGAGTCAAAGAGAAAAAAAAGGGGCAAAGGACTGCCTGCTCTTTCTCTCTAGCTGGAGGGGCAATCGTGCATCGGCTGGCGCTATTTTCACAATTTAGCGATATATGCTGTGCTATAATGCTGGGTCGCTAACTTGCTAATCGCTGTTTTTTATTCGCCGTTGTTTCAGGCGCTATTATGCGGTTGCGATTTTAACATGGAACCGACAACTCCAATTCGTGGCTTTTGGAGCGTGAGCAACTGAGTTCATCTGCTAGAACATTCTGAACTCCTGGAACGTCGACTGCCATAATGGAAATCCCGTGCTCTATCGCCTAATATCACACTGTCATGGCTTCTCTGCAAAGAGGGTAGGAGTGAGTCCCGCCCTGCTTCTTGATGTAGAAGACCACAGACACGTCATCTGTTTGAATAAGCAGTGACCCTGGGATAGGTGAGCCTGGAAGGCTTGAAGAGCGTACAGAATCACCCTCATCTCCAGAATGTTGATGTGTAGGGACACTTCTAGCTCCGACCAAGTGCTCAGAGTATGATGACTCTGGAAATGGGCTCCCCATCCGAGACCCGAAGCATCCATTGTGAGGATTTGGGTCAGTGAATCTGACTGAAACGGAACTCCTGCTTCTAGCGTAGGTGAAGTCAGCCACCAAGAGAGTTCCTGTTTGACAGTCTTCGAGACCTTGACTGGATGTCTAGGCTGTCCTCCATCTGGTTCCACTGCACTCTCAGGTTCCACTGTGGAACTCTCATATGAAGGCGTGCTAACTGAACTGTGGGTATGGCTGCTGCCATATGCCCAAGTAGCTGCAACATTGTCCGTGCTGCCACAGAATTGGCTGTTGTCACTCTGGAGGCCTGGTCTCTCAGCCGACTGGCCCTGTCAGGGGGAAGAAAGGCTCTTCCTTGCTGGGTCTCCAGAACTGTTCCGATGTACTAGAGGTGCTGGGATGGCTAAGGGCAGGACTTTGGGAGACTGACTGTAATCCCCAAACAGCTGAAAGGTGTCCGAGAGGGTATGAATCAGCCGCTCCCTCATGGGACCAGTTAGAAGCCAGTCGTCTAGGTAAGGGTAGACTAAATGACCCTGCCTGCGTAGGGCTGCCGCCACTACTGCCAGGCAAACTCGGGGCTGAGGGGAGACCCAAAGGCAAAGCCCAACATTGGTAATGATTCCCTCAAAAGGTGAATCGCAGATACCTCTTGCGAGGTGGAAACACCAGGATGTGCAAGTACGTGTCTTGCATGTCCAGACAGCAAAGCTAGTCCCTGTGATGTAATAGAGGAATCAGACCCGGTAGCATGACCATTCTGAATTTTTTTATAAGTGAGGTATTGGTTCAAGAAACTCAGATCTAAAATGGATCTTCTTGGGACCAGGAAAAAATGGGAATAATACTCAGTTCCTTGTTGGCGAAGGGGAACAGGTTCTATGGCTCTCTTTTCTAGCAATGACCGAATTTCTTCTGTGATGAGAGGAATGTGTTGGGGGGGGGGGTTGTCGAGAGGGGTCTGGAGGTCTGTCTGGCGGGATCTCTGTGAACTCAAGAGTATAGCCCTTTTCGATGATGTCCCTCACACACTGGTCTGCAGTTACTGCGGTCCACCCTCTGAGGTAGAGGGAGAACTGACCTCCCACTGCCTCCCCCATTTCTTCCACTAAAGGAGGGGAAGTGGCAGGGCGTCATGCGAGGGGACCTGGGGTGGGAAGGGGGGTTGCACAGACTTAGAGTGTCTAGCACCACCAACCCACACCTGATGAGAGGGAGCCTTCTTCTTGAAGATCCTGGTGCCTGCACCTGACTACAGGTCATCTGATAAATCTGGCACAGGTGAAGTCAGCCACCAAGAGAGTTCCTGTCTGACAGCCTTTGAGACCTTGACTGGATGGTCTAGGCTGTCCTCCATCTGGTTCCACTGCACTCTCAGGTTCCATTGTGGAACTCTCATATGAAGGCATGCTAACTGAACTGTGGGTATGGCTGCTGCCATATGCCCAAGTAGTTGCAACTTTGTCCATGCTGCCACAGAATTGGCTGTTGTCACTCTGGAGGCCTGGTCTCTCAGCCGACTGGCCCTGTCAGGGGGAAGAAAAGCTCTTCCTTGCTGGGTATCCAGACTCCTCAGGGCTACTGATTCTTTTGTCTTGCTTGGCCCTGTTGACAAAAAGGCTTGCGCCTCTG
This sequence comes from Neoceratodus forsteri, assembly GCA_016271365.2. NCBI lineage: Eukaryota > Metazoa > Chordata > Ceratodontiformes > Ceratodontidae > Neoceratodus > Neoceratodus forsteri. The sequence goes on along the minus strand of CM057450.1, from coordinate 646,560,782 downwards.
TTGTTGGGGCTCTGATCTATACATATGGTGCACCGACTGGACTGCTTTGCCAGAGTCCTGAAGTTCAGTGATTATTTACTTTTTTTTTTTAACTTCTTCCCCAAAGAGGACGGACCCATGAAATGGGGCATCTAAGATGGAGTCTTGTAGATCCTGCTGAACCCAGAAACTCTGAGCAAGGCATGGCACCTTAGACAAACCCCAGTGGCCGCTGACCTGACTGCAGTGTCTGCCAAGTCGCAGGAAGCCCAAAGAACGCGCATCCCTACACCAAGGCCTGATTGCAGTACATCCAGAAGCTCTGTACGTGAAGGGTTATCTGGCTGTTTTTGGACCAGGTTGACAGCCTTTCTCCAAAGGGACTTTTGATACTGCACCACGTGGGCCAAAAAGTTTAATGATCTAATGGAGCAGTTGGAGGAGGCGTAAACCCTTCTGCCCAAATGGTTGAGCTTCTTTGAGTCCTTATCAGAAGGCTGGGAACTCATATTTTGGCTGCTTCGTTCTGCCATGGGCTGCTGAGAGGACCACTGAATCTGCCCTCAGGTTTTCAGCCAAGAAAGGCTCGGCCTTGGGAGGTTTACAGAGCCTGTTAGCTTTCTTGGGGACGGCAGAGAAAGATGCTGGATGTTCCCAAGCCAGTCTTGTGAGGTCTTGAAAGGGGGGCACGGGGGGGGTGACTAGTGGCTTAGTGTCACTCATCCCCAAGAAGGTATGCAACCTCTTCCTCTCCGGATCCATCTCTATTGTGTCCCACTGATTCAAATATTGAATATGACGCATAACGTCTAAGAACATAGGGTCATCAGGTGCGGATCTTAGAGAGTTCCGGGGTCCATCTGGTTCCGGAGAGAAACCCCTGGAAGAATCCATTGATGAACCAGAATGGCTTCCAGAGTAATCTGAGGAAGAGGATCTAGACCTTTTTCAGCCTCTCTGACTCCCGCTCCTGTCCTCCAAAGAGGATCTGTCATTGGAGGACCAGCTACGTTGGCTAGTGTGTCCCCTATGCCTGGAATGATCAGGATCTGACCCCCTAGGTGTGGGACTTCTGGAGGGACAAGGGTCGCTGGGATGGTCGTCTGAAGGAACTGGCTTGTCCAGGATTGGCACTGGAGGCTGTGGAGGAGGCAGCGGGGGAGATTAATCTCATTTTAACAAGTTCCCCTTAACCGTATTCCACCATGAGGTGAAGAGATTTCCAACCTCTGCCAGTGGTACCATAGGAACCTGAGGGTTTTCCCCCTGGATTTCTCCATGTCAGAGGGAGGGTGGATGGGGCCTGGAGTCCCCTCTGGATATTTATGAGGACTGGAGGGTGCCGCCTGGTCCGATGTCAGGTCATCTGTCGTCGGAGGGTCTGTCGGAGGGGTGACCTTCAGTCTCATCCGATGACGGGCCTTGAAGCAACAGCCGCCTAGGTTCCTGTGGCTTAGCCAGGGCTGCAGGTGTCGTAGGATCAGATGCCCGGGGTGGGGGGGCCGGGTTCCGACGTTCACCAGATTTATCGGACGACCTGTCATCAGGTGCAGGCGTCAGGATCTTGCCTGGGGTAGGTGACTACATGTCCTTGGGGGAACGTTCCTTGGAGCAGAAATTATCCCGGCATCCCCAGCCGTCGCCAGAGGCTGACGACTGGCTGGATGAAGAGGACGCCTCGACCTTATCGGTCAATTTCCCTTTCTTAGGCCCTGAAGGATGCTGGAAGGACCTAAGAGTAAGGGATGGGCCTGCAGGCCCGAGCCCCAAAGAACTGCTGCCAGAGGAAGCTGTGGTGGCAGTAGCCTTGGAAATTGACAGGCCCTCTGAACGGCCCGCCAGCGGGGCTGAATCTTCTCATTCGCCTGAGCAGGAGTGACAGTGTTTCTCCCTTCGAGGAGAACTGGATCTGGCCTCCAACCTACTGTGCTCCTTTTCCTTGTGATTGTGCTTCCCTCCAGAATGTTTCGCTTTGTGGGAGGTCAGCGATCGTGAGGACGAGGAGCTGGCCTTCGATGGGCATTGAAGGGCGGCAAGCTGCTGCTCCATTATGTAGGCATGGAGATCGTTCTAATGACGGGTCCAAGTGCGTTGACTGAATTAGGCACAATCGGGACAGGCCCGCACGTCGCGAGTAGGCCCTAGGCAAAAAAGGCACTTCAAGTGACTGTCTTTCGATGGAATCTGCTGCCCGCGTGGACACTTGCACTTCCATCGCTAAGTAGATGGAGACAACATACACAAAGTCTATGGAAAAAAACGAGAGGAAAAAATCTTGACGAAAGGTATTTTCTGACTGTAAGAAAAATAGCAGTCGACGAGAGCAATGAGGCGTCTGAGGAGCCGAAGCGCACGGGTCGACGGCGGGAAAAGAACTGAGGTGGGACTGTGGCCCACCCCCTTTATATAGCTGGTGACATGGGCGGGCAGGCTGACATAACAGGCAGGCCCTAGCTAGAAGTTTTCCGTGGACTCCTAGTGCCTGGCGGCATAGTCTTTATGGTGCAGCCTGCTGTAAGAGCTCTTACTCCAAGTAAGATCATCTATTTCTGGAGTGCCCCACCTTCTGAACACTGTGGCCAGCACTTGCTTGTTTAAACACCATCACTGTGCCCTTTCTTGATGTGGCTGAGGGCATCTGCCAATGTGTTGTCCTTGTCTGGAAGGTGTATGGCCAAAAGACTTAAGTTCAGGTAGTTGGCCAGCTCCCAAATCCTCATAGCTTCCAGACAAAGGGCACTGGACCTTATGCCACCCTGCATGTTTATGTAAAACACTGCAGTGGTGTTGTCTGTCCTGATCTGCAATGCATGCCCCTGGTACCTGTGAGGCAAGGGCCTTCAGTGCCAAGTAAATGGCCCTGAGTTCCAGCAGACTGATGTGAGCCTGTGACTCTTTTGTAGTCCAGGAGCCACTGACAGAAGTACTGTCCAAACGAGCTCCCCATCCCAGCAGGGAAGCATCTGTAATGATGACTTCTGTAGGAGAAGGTGCTTGGAAAGGGATTCCCACTGAAAGATTGGTTGTTTCCTTCCACCGGAGTAAAGCCTGAAGGAATGTCTTTGTGACTGGAATCAGCTTGGATAGTGAATTGCTCCTTTGGGACCAGTGAGACCTAAGGTGATGCTTTGTCTCCCTCATTCTGAACTTGACCCTCAGGACCATGGCTGTCATGGATGCCATGTGTCCTGGGAGCCTTAAGAAGTGTCTGGCTGGCCTGGGCTGGCCCAGAACAAAAGAGTTTGCTACTGTCAAAAAGTTTGGGATTCTTTTTGGAGGAAGAAAAGCCTTGCTTTGCAACGTGTCTGTCTGTGCTCCTATGAAAGCAAGGGGTTGGGTTGGTTCCTGGTGGGATTTCTTTTGATTTATGAGAAACCCCAGAGGTTGCAGAGTGTCTTTTGTCATCAGGGAGAGGACCTCTTCCACTTGTAGAGGGGTTCTTCCCACTAAGAGCCAGTCATTCAGGTAAGGATAGACCAAGATTCCCTTTTTCCTCTGATGTGCTGCCACCACAGCCACGCATTTGGTAAATACTCTTGGTGCAGATGTCGGGCCGAAGGGCATGGCTGCAAACTGGTAGTGACCTGATGGAAGTCTGAACCTCAGGAATTTTCTGTGGGGCTGCCTTATTGGAATGTGATAATATGCATCCTTGAGGTCTAAGGAGGCCAGACAATCTCCTTGCTGCAGAGAATGTATTACCATTCTCAGACTGACCATTTTGAATCTGGGTTTTAGCAGATGCTTGTTCAAGTATCTGAGGTCTAAGATAGGTCACCACTCCCCATTTTTCTTTTGTGTCAGGAAATATCTGGAGTTGAGGCCTTTGTCCTGTTGATAGGCAAGTACTATCTCTACCACCTTTGCTGCCAACAGATGTTTCACTTCTAACTCCAAAAGTAACCTTTCTGTTGGGGTTAGGAACTTGGCTAACTGGGTGCACCTGAGGGCTGGCATCTTTTTGAACTGAAGTGGCAGGCCCTCTTCCACTACCTCCAAAACCAACTTGTCTGATGTGATCAGGGTCCAGGACTGGGGGTAGTGGGAGAGCCTGACCCCTACAGGTGGAGGGAAGGTGACCTGGACAGACATCAGGGCTTCTGCTGAGCTGCAGGAGCAGGGGTAGAGGTAGTTCTCTGATCTCTTCTGCCTCTCCCTCTGAAGAAGCATCTCATATCAGAGTAATCAAACTGAGGAGGAAGGGAAAAATAAGGCCTAGGGAAGTATCCTCTGCCTCTATTTCCTTTAGGTTCAGGTTTCTGGGAAGTAGAAGACTTTGCTTTTGCTGTATTACTCTGATAGGTTGTTTCATATTCATCAACCTTCTTCATGTTCTCCCCAGCTCTGGAATCAGACAGAACATTTTGATCGCAGGGGAAGTCCATGGCCCTTGACAGAGTGTCCTACATCAGGTTAGTTGTCCTCAGCAATGTGAATCGCCTAAGGGAGATAAGTCTGAGCCATCACCCTAGAGGCTGCATCATCATCATCATCTGCACTGTGGAACTGGTACTTCGTGGCCTCCAGAGCAGTTTTAGCTGTCTCAAACAGTTCCTTAGACAGAGTCAAAGCCCTGCTTAACTATGGCCAGAACCGGATTCCACAGAGACTTCTGGTACTTGGCTGTGTAAGCCATGTAAGAGGAAAGGTGGAGAAGAAGGGAGGCTGGGGTATAAGTTTTCAATGCCATGATTTCCAACCTCCTGGAATCCTTCTCAGGAGGCTGGAAGGATAGAGGGACTCCTGCTTTATCACATGCCACCTGCTGCACCACTCCATGGCTGGGGTGTACAGAGAGGAAAGCAGTGTCAGTTTTGGACAACTGATATTTCTTGTCACTACTTTTCTCCACTCCTGGTAAGGATGAAGGAGTCTGGAGAAGCTTCATGGTGTTCTTCCTGAAAGGTATGTGAACAGGAAGCACCAACTTTTTAGGTGGAGGGAGACCTTTCATCTCTCTGCAGTCCTGGTCTTCCTCTTCCTCTTGGGCGGTCTCCTGAGAGGAAAGATCAAGGGTTTCCACCATGTGTTGAAGGAAAGTAAACATTGAGGAAGTATCCTCCTGATCTGTGGGAGAAGCACTGAAATCAGGGTCAGGGGACACATCAGGCTCTGGAGCCTTGCCCGCCGAAACGTAATCTGGAGCATCATAACAATCTTCGTCATCATCTCCCTCATAGGCTCCTGTATCAGAAGGAGCTGCAGAAGGGGGTTACCTGGAAAAGGCAGGGGTACTGAACCGAGGTCCCATGGCCTATAAGATTTGAAAAATATTCCAGGCTTTGGCCATATCCTCCATTGAAGGCAACTTCCCCTGTGGATCTTAGGGGTTACCCATCCTGGAGTTCTGTGTGTTTGGATTAATCCTTGTGCTTTTTACCCATTGCTTGCAGTAAAGTTGCTGTGAGAGCTCTGAGGGATGTCTTCTTGTCTGAACGAAGAAAATTAATCTGGCTGTTAGATGGAACACAGTCCACCTACAGCCAGCAGGTTGAATGTACCATTCTAAGTTCCATGTTTTGTATACATTCCACAATACATCACAGCTCTGGGGTGTCACTGGGCATGTGTTCAGAATACAAAAATTCAGGCAGACCACAAGTCATGTGCATAAAAAAATGCATGGTTGCGTTTATTTTATTTTCATCAAGTAAAAATTACAGAAAATAAGAAAAATTGGTTAGACAAAATAAATCAGAGGACAACTGCTTTGCTTCAGCAGTGTCCAAGGCTCTTTCTTCAGCCTAACAGTGTGATAGCACACACTACCAGGAGATCTTTTACCTTCCTCAGTCTCAGTCTAAAACAAAAACTAACCACTTTCAGCTTTTTATAGTCTCTCTGGGAATTAGGAAAATTCCATTCATCAGGTAACAAAATATTAGCCACTAGGGGCCAGTGTTGCTCCATAGAGAACAGTTCAAATGGCAGCTGCAGGCTTGTTTACCGCATTGGGAAAGGTCAGATCTGAGGTCAGAACATTTTGTATACTCTTCTGCAGAGACATTCTGTCTGCTTTAAAAGACATCCTAGCAGTTGCATAGGTAACAACATGGGGCAACAGGGAAACTTCTTAAAAACACAGACACAAGCTTTTGCTCTTCCCATATCAAAACAGTTTTGTTTCAGCCAGCCAAGCAGCATGTTGGACATTATATAAAACATTTTATTTATTTCATTTCTAGGAAGTACCTTTGAGTCAAAGGCTCTTACACAGAGGTTCCACGTTGTAGTAATACATGGGCATAACATCATTTACAATGGTTACAAATACATACGCAGATCAAGAAGGGTCCATGCCTAGAAAGACATGAGTACATCAGGTTACAGAGGTTACATAATTACAACAACAGGGATTACAAAAGTGAAAATATACAGGCACATCATTTAAAGCAGGCTAGGTTGACAAGTTGTTAAGTGAACAACTTGAGAATCTACAGGATATAGAGTGAATCAGGTAGGGAACAGAGGACAATATAGTCTGTAAAATAATTAATACTAAACGCGAGGAGGCGAGAACTTGATGGGTAGCAGTTCTTTTGTCTTAAGTGCTAAAGAGTGTAGTCATAAAGGAGGGCTAGACTCACTGGGGAAGGGGGTGGAGTGCTGAGGATGGGACCAGGAGCCTACTAGGGGAGTGTTAGCTAGCAAGAAGAGAGAAGGCAAGGGTGCAGGTTAGAATGAGGGTAGCAGGAAAGAGGAAGGGAAGAGTGTGGAGGAGTTCAGGTCTCACAGTCACAGTTCCTGTTTCTGGTGAGGGCCACATGGAGTTTATCTTTAAAGAGGCCTATTTTGTCCTCTCTTGTGATGCCTAGGTCAAACGCATTAAGCCAAAGTGGTGCCTGGTATTTGTAGACCGTTGGCCTTGTGTAGTTCTATGGAAAGAGACGCAGAGGGCTGAGTTGTTTGTACCCCTAGTGCATCTGATGGAATTAGTTTGGCTAAGGAGGCTTTGCTGGCCTGGGGTGGTAAGTCCTAGCATAGACTTCCTGGCGAGCATGCATACTTGATACTGGAGGCTACTGTCAAGGTTGAGCCAATTTGTTTCAGTGTACAACTCGCAGGTGTGAGTGAGATGGGTTAACATCTAGGACTAAACGACATGCTTTGTTTAGTGTTTTGATACGTTTGGGAGGCAGCCCCATTAACTGCTTGGGACATGGTTTCAGCTTATCCCAGGGGTATCCACTATGACAGGGGTCACCCTGTCACACGGGGCAGTCAGAGATTCTGAGCCGACTGCATATGCCTAATACTACTGGGGGTTTGAACACCGAAAATTTGATGTTATACTAATAAAAAAGCATGGCAAGCACGAGAAATGGCGGTTAACTGTAGCTGTGGCATCCAAAGTCCAACATGTGCAGGTCGATGGCAGGAAAGAACTGAGGAGGGTGTGGGGGACCACCTTTATAGGATAGGCCAACATCCGAGGGGGACGTCAGCGGTGGGTGGTCCACCATGGTAGACTGCTAGCTAGAAAGTTTCCATGTGGTCCTGGTGCCTGGCAGCTGAGTCCTACCGGTGTTGGCCTACTGCAAGAGCTTCCTTGAAGTAAGATCTGAAGGTTCCACAGCCAACTGCTATAGCAATGGAAACCACATCTGACAAAGCCAGAATGGAGCCACCAGAATTAAAGTGGACCCCTCCATCTGCAGCTTGATGAGCACCCTCTGAATCAGAGGAAAGGATGGGAAGGCGTAAAGAAACTTTTTCCAGGAGAGGGACGTGTCCTGCCCAAAAACTCTAGGCCCTAGATCTAGCGAGCAGAAATGTGGCATTTTTCAATGAGTGGGGATGCAAAAAGGTCCAACTCTGGATGACCCCACCTGTTGAACAGGTCATCTATGACCGAGGTCAGCAGTTTGGACTGTGACCAGCTGAGGCTATGAACCAAGGCATTTTGGATGCCTGGCATATAGACATCTGACAGTTCTAGACCACGATCCAGAACCCAGTACCAGATCCTCATCGCCTCCCAGCAGAGGGGTAAGAATGAGTACCCTCCCCTTTGCTTGCTGCTGTAACAGACCACACTGAGATTGTCAGACAGTGAGCCTGGAGAGAGGGTATCCCATCAGGATCACGCAGGGACAGATCTATGGTTAAAATGGCATATGCAGGGTCAGAATTTGTTTAATCTGGCGCGGGTTTCAATCGCGCTTGATTACACGGTCTGCATTTAGACAGCACAGGTTTCAACTGCGCGATTTTATAGGTAACCCTGGAGTGAGAGAAATGGTTCTGGAAGGCCTGTGAATGAATATTTATGAGGAGGCGAGTCTCCCACTGGGACCAGATTCCCTGGGTCTAATAAGGACCCAGGTGCGCTCCCCAACACAGATCTGAAACATCTGTGGTGAGGACTTGTTGAAGGGTGGAAAAAAGAAAGGGGACCCCTTTCAAGAGACTGTCCGGGCTCATCCACCACTGAAGCACCCTGCATACTGGGGAAGAGACAAGGACCAGCTGATCCAGATCGTTGGAACGCTGATCCCACATCCTCATATGCAACCTGGCCAAAGGGACCCGCAACAATGACTGCAGCCATTAAGCCCAGTAGCCTCAAGAATGTCCTGGCTGGAACATACCGGCACTGAGTCACTGCCTGGACATGTGCTATGAGGCAGTCCACCCTGTCTTGTGATAGGAAGGCCCTGCCCTGAGCAGAGTCCAGAACTGCCGTACGTAGGGTACTGCAACCGTTGGGACAGGGTCAGCACAGATTTGGGCAAATTGACAGTAATGCCGAAGGACTGGAACAACTGCAGGGTGCATTCTAAAGTCAGCAACAGGAGTTACTTGGACTGGACTTTCAGCAACCAGTCATCCAAGTATGGGAACACAAAGACCTTTGTGTCGGAGGGCCGCTGCTACAGCTGCTAAGCACTTGATAAATACCCGGGGCACAGGAGATAAGCCAAAGGGCAACACCCTGAAGTGGTAATGCTCCCCTTGGAAGAGGAACAATAGGTACCACCTGAGAGGGGGGCAGAGCATGATATGCAGATGGGCATCCTGCATATCCATGGGGCATAGCCATTCGCCCTGCTTCAGCAGAGGGAGAAGGTCGTATAGCGCGATCATCCAGAACCTTCTGTACTCAATGTAAAAATTCAGCTACTTGAAATCTAGAATGGGCCTCAAGTCCCCAGTTCTTATGGGAACCAGGAAGAAATGAAAATGACATACCTACCATAATTCTTGTTCTTCTTGGATGAAGTCTCCACCACTCATTCACACTGATAGGACTACGCCAGAGGTGCTAGGACCGAGCAGCAGCCAAAAATCTTCAGGAAGGCCAGTGCCGAGGCAGGCCTGCACATGCGTGGCACTGCAAGATAGGCTCACGCTGTATAGGCTACCTCGGCGTTACCTCTCCAACCGCCTCAGTACCTTTTTTTACTGAGGAGGTGCATCGTAAACTAAACTAGTGAAACTAATCTATGTCTGACATAAGATAGTCCGAATGACCCATATAAGAAGGGTCAACACAACAGAGTCTTCACAGCCCAGCCAACTAGGGAGTAAAGACAGAAAAACAGATCAGTGAGCTTGGAGGATGAAGGGTGGGCGTGTGAATGAGTGGTAGAGACTTTGTCCAAGAAGATCAAGAATTACGGTAGGTACGTCATTTTCATATCTTCCTGGACATAAAGTCTCCACCACTCAGTCACACTGATGGGAGAGTACTGAGCTAAAACAATCCCCCGAGAAGGGCGGCAGGAAAGAGGAGCTCACTCAGGACAGAAGTACATTAAGGACCGTCTTGTCAAAGGATGGATGCTGCCTGGCAAGGGCATCCAAAGCACAGTGCTTCACGAAAGTGTGCACAGAGCTCCAAGTAGCTTCACTGCACATGTGTGCAATGGGTACATTTCCAATTTCTGCCAGAGATGCCGCAACTGTCCTAGTAGAATGGGTGTATACCCTGCCTTCCAGCTTAACCTGTGCCATGGAACAGCACTGGCGGAGACATGCCATCAACCACGCCGAAATACACCGGATGGCAACAGGCTAACCCAGCCCAGGCCATTCTGAATGAGACAAAAAGTTGTTTTGACTTGCGGATCTCTTTTGTTCAGTCGATGCAGAACCACAAAACCTTTTTAACATTCAGAGAATGCAGGGTACACTCTCCTTCATTCTGGAAGTTCGCAAAGTAGGTTGGAAGAACCAAGGGCTGGTTCAGATGGAATTCGAGACTACTTTTGGGAGAAACTTAGGGTAAGTTCTGAGAACCACCTTGTCCTTGTGAAATACTGTATACGGGGGGTGTCTGTGACCAACACATGTATTTCAGACATTCTGCAAATGGAGGTAAGAGCTACAAGGAAGGCAGCCTTCCAGGTCAGGAACTTCAGCTCACATGTTGCTAGAGGCTCAAAAAGCTTACAGGTGAGCATGTCTAGCACAAGGTTGATACCCCAATGGCCTAGTGTGGAGTATACCTTTAAGGAACCTCTTGACCAAGGGTAACTGAGCCAGAGACAAAGTGTATACGCTCATGATGAGCTGAAATCGCGCAGAGATGTACTTTCATGGTTGAGTATTGTAAGCCTGTATTTGACAGGTCTAGCAGGTATTCCAGGACTTTGTTAGGTGGGCTACAAAAGGGATCCAGGAAGGACTTTGCACACCAAATGGAGAAACGCTTCCACTTTGCTGTGTAAGTTTTCCTAGTAGCCAGCTTGTGTGCCGCTAGGAGAATGTTTAAGACTCTACGTGAGATATCAGATATACTCACTTCTATCTCCCCAGGAGCCATGCATGGAGATGAAGGGATCTCGGGTTAGGATGGACCACTGCGCACTGGGTCAGCAGGTCCGACTGACATGGTAGTTGTCTCGGTGGAGTTTCCGACAATCTGTTGATCAATGGCAACAAAATCTGATGAGGCTAGAATGGGGCAATGAGGATCATTCTGCCCCCTCTGCCTCCAGCTTGAGCAGCACCCTCTGCACCAAAGGAAGAGGAGGAAATGCATACAGAAAGCATCTTGACCATTGCAGTCTCACTGCATCCTGATAGAAAACATCAGGTTCTGGATTTTCTGGAGCAGAATAAAGGCAGTTTTGCGTCGAGTGGGGATGCAAAAAGGTCCAGGTCCGGAGTGTCCCACTCTTCGAAGAGCAACTGGACGACGTTTACGTTGAGAGACCACTCGTGAGGATCCACCTCCGTTCTGCTGAGGTGATCCACTAGATTGTTCTGGACTCCAGGTAGGTGCTTTAGGCACCATTCCCACACACTCATCGCTTCCTGCATAGAGGGTAAGAGTGTGTCCCACCTTGCTTGTTGATGTAGTGCATCACTGCTTTGTTGTCCGTCTGAAGGAGAATTACTTTCCGACAGAGGATGTCCTTCAGGGCCCTGACCACGTACAGGGCAGCTCTCATTTCCAGAACATTTATGTGTAGTTGAGACTCATCCCCGATTCCACAGACCCTGGGTACGGAGATCCTGACAGTGAGCTCCCCAACCTATTAGGGATGCATCTGTGGTGATGGTGATCTGCGTCTCCAGAGGAGCAAACGGGAAACCTTAAAGAAGGTTGTCTCCCGAATCCACCAGGTAAGTGACCACCTTAAAGTTCCGTCACCTTGATGTGAAAGGACTGTGGATGTGTGGTCAGGGACCACTGAGTACTGAGCATCCACTAAGTGGTTCTCATGTGAACACGATCCAGAGGCACCGTGAACACTGATGACACCATAAGACCCAGCATCTGCTGCATCAAGAGAGCACGAACCAAGTCATTTTCTTTGATAAAGCAAGCCATCTGGAGTATATTGTTTCTCCTGTCCAGGAGGGCTCCTTTGAAGAGGAGTTGTTGGGAGGGCTGCAGCTGTGATTTTTCCAGATTCAACAGAACTCCCGTGGATGTGAGGAATTCGGAAGCCATGGCTACAGCTTCCTGCGTCCCTTGCCTGGACGAGCTTGCTAGGAGCCAGTTGTCCAGATATGGGAATACTTGAATTCCGAGTTTCCTGAGATGCGCTGTGAGTACTGCAAAGCACTTTGTAAAGACTCAAGGAGCCGAGGATAACCCAAAAGGCAGGACTCTGAATTGATAGTTCTGGCTGAGAGCCACAAATTGGAGATACTTGTGATGGTCTGGGTGCATGGGAACATGTTGGTAGGTGTCCTGCATGTCCAGGGAAGCCAGCCAATCATTCTGATGAATCAAGTGTAGAAGCGTACTGAGTGATATCATCTTGAACTTTTCCTTGTAAAGGAATTTGTTTATCTTCTGTAGGTCTAGAATAGGGTGCATGCCACCTCTTTTCTTTGGGACCAGGAAGTAATGAGAGTAGAAACCTGTGTTCCTTTGATACTGTGGAACTATTTCTACTGCCCTGTTGTTCAGAAGGCCTCGAATCTCGAAGGTGACGAGGTCTGAGTGATAGCCTGGCCTGTTGTTTGGGTGGATGATCCAGAGGGATTTCCAACAAATTTAGAGTAACCCTCACGAATTATTCTGAGGACCCATTTGTTTGATGTGACTGACTTACACTGGTTGTAAAACTGAGTCAGATGCGCCTCAAATTGCCAAAGAAAAATCTCCCTCGGACAGCTGAGGTGGGACTTGGCCCGGAATCTCAGAGTGTGGCACTATGTGCCTTTGGGCCCTGTGCTTTCTGCTGCATTTTCTTTTGTGGCTGGGGGGCTTGATTCTTGTTGAAACCCCCTCTGCCTTTGCCACAAAAGGACTGGCGGTTATGAAACTGTCGGCGGTTTCCACCCCATTGAGGGTCAGTAGGGGCCAGTCTGGCAATCTTAATGGCAGTCCTAGTTTTCTGTGTGGCCTCCAGTGCCTGCTCCACCTGTGGGCCAAACAGATAAACTCCATCAAATGGTAAATTCATGACTCTCTGGTTGTGCATCATTTGTAAACCCCGAAGTCCGTAACCATGAGTGGCATCGGGTGCAAATTCCTGCTGCTGCTGCCCCAGAGACAGTGTCAAAGGCATCCATGGCAGCCTTAAGCTGCTGATTATTGGACTTGATGCCTCTAGTAATGGTCTGAAGAAGCTCTAAAGTAGCATCCGACTCCGGAAGAGCTTCGACCGAGGTTTTCAGCGAATGCCAGAGGGTATACTCATATTGTGAGAAGTAACCCTGGTAGCTAGCAATATGCATTCCTAGGGTAACAGCCTGTGTATATAATCCACCAAAAGGTGGTGTTCGTGGCCTCTCCTATCTCCTTGACTGCCTTAGCCCCAAGGTGAGGACTAGTGAACTCCTAATGTTTGGGGACTTCAATCTCAACTGGCTGAGTGGGAATGCTAAAATCTATGAACCCCTTCTATCTGGCCTTGCCCTCAGCCAACTCATCACCAAACCCACCAAACCCTCTTCCTCCAGGGGAAAATGGCTCTCTGCTTGACTGGATGCTGTGTAATAGGCCAGTCCGAATATCAGCCTCTGGCCTCCTCCCAGATTCGATCTCGGATCATTCCCCTACATACTGTATCTGGAAGGTTCTTGATCCCAGGGTCCCACCAAAAGTCATACAGATGAGAGATTACTCAAACTTTGACTTAATCAACTTCCATACCGACCTCAGCCTGACGGACTGGGCCCCGGTATTTGCAGATCTGGACCCCTCGGTTGCTCTGGACAGCTTCCTAACCATTTTTACCCCATTACAAGACAGACATGCCCCACTCATTAAAAGAAGAGTGATAGGCACAGTCACAAAATGGTTACAAGGGGAATTGTTTGCCCTGATGAAGCTTAGGGACAAAAGTTGGCTTAAATATAAGGCCTCTGGGAACAGATCTGACTTCAAGGTCTACAGGCAACTTAGGAATTCATGCAAATGGGCGATTCACTTGGCAAAGAGTGATTTCTGCACGTCATCCCTCGAAGTGTCCGCCAAGAACCCGAGGAGTTCCTGGCGCACTATAAAACACACCGTAAATGGTCCGGCCTGTCAGCAGGTTCCTGACTTGCTAATAAATGGAGTCAGCTGCAATAATGCCCACACGATAGCAAATGCTTTCAATGACCTGTTCTTGGACCTGTCTGATTACACCTCTATGCCTTCAATCTCAAATTATCTGGGTCCTACTCCTGGTGCTCTACCCCATCCTCCTCTCCCTCCCTTCCTTCTACTTTAAGTCTGTCTCCTTCAAAGAAACCCAGAAGGTTCTAGTAGGTCTCTCCCCTTACTCCAGTGCTGGACACGACAACCTGTGCCCAAACTGCTAAACCTGGGGGCCCCCTTCTTGGCCTGTCCGATCTCCCACATTCTTAACTCCTCGCTCATATCGGGGTCTGTCCCTGCCATTTGGAAGGTGGCCCGTGCGATCCCTGTCCTCAAGCATGGCAATCCCAAATTACTTAAGAACTATCGATCCATAGCGATTCTATCAGCAGTTAATAAGCTGCTTGAAAAAGCAGTGGCCTCCCAGATTGCCCTCTTTCTCCAAACCTATGGCCTTCTCTCCCCTGAGCAGTACGGGTTCCGAAAAGGACGCAGCACATCCACTGCCCTCGCACAGGTCACCTCCAAAATCAGAACTGCGACTGATCAAGGCAAACTCACGGGGGCTGTCTTCATCGACTTGTCCAAAGCTTCGATCTGGTTGATCACACCCTCCTGCGCTCTGCTCTCCAGTCTTTTGGCCTCTCCCCTCCTGTCCTAGCCTGGTTTTCTAATGATCTCTCGGGTAGGAAACAGTACACGAGGTTCCAAAATGCCATCTCCGGCCTATCACCAGTAGCCTGTGGGGTACCTCAGGGGCGGTCCTTGGCCCCCTATTGTTCTCCCTCTTTATCAACCAGCTGCCTTCAATCCCAACCTTCGGACATGTTACTCTATATGCTGATGATATGGTGCTCCTCGCCAGTTCACAAAATATTGATAAACTCTTGACTCAACTCAGATTTTGGTCGCATCCAATCCTGGCTCAAGGCAAGTAAGCTTGTCATCAACCTGCAGAAGACGCAGGTGATGTTATTCGGCTCCCATCCCAAGATGAGATGGGAGCGTGCCCAGCTGAGCTCAGAGCCGCTAGCACTGATGGCACCCCTGTGATGATGGTGGAATCGTTCAAGTACTTGAGGGTGACTCTCGACCCCAAACTGGATCTCTCCCTGCACATACTTAACTCCTGTAAGGCCACAAACTGCAAATTGGGACTCGTGTACAGAGCAAAAAGTTGTCTCACCCCAGCTGCCAGATTTGCCCTGGCAAAAGGAGTCTTCCTCCCCTAGCTTTGCAATGAGCTCACCTCCTCCATGAATGCCCCCAAATCCTGGCTCTCCAAATGGGACACCTCGTATAACAACATATGTCGTTTCGCCCTATCAGCCCCTCGTCTCACCCATCGTTGTCTACTTTACGCTAGACTGGGTTGGCTCTCCCCTACTAACCATCGATCATTAGTTATGGGCAACTTTACAGATAACATCATCCGGTCATCTACTCGTCCGGCACTTGCTGACCTCCTCCAGCCTGCCCCCTCTGGTTATCAGCTGAGGTCCACCGAATCCCAGGCACTTATGGTCCGTAAGACTCACTCCCTTACGGGAGATCGAGCCTTTGCGGCTCTTGCCCCTAGAACCTGGAACCTCCTTCCTCCTCATGTAAGAACTGCCCCCTCCCACAACTGCTTCAGGTCCTCCCTCTGGGGTTACCTAAAACAAGCATCAAGCTGCCTCTATCCCCCGTAGTCCTACCCTCCGTGAAGTGCCTGTGAAAAATCCTGGCCGTGAGCGTGCACTTATTCCAAAAATAACAAATAAACAAATATCACAAATGTTGTTGCTGCTGACACTGGTCCTAATTCCCTGGCTGCCCTCCCTGGGTTGTCATGCCTCATACTGAATTGCATAAATTGTTCACTGCCTGTTACCTGACTGTAGTTGATTGCTTATACCTGTCTGTACCATGCCTGACAGTTGGACCCAAGTCTCTGCACTTTCTTTCTGCTGGTCCTTCTTGCTTGTATTCTGACTGTACCTTGTGTAATTTGTTGCCAGCCTCTGTACTGTTATTTGCCTGTACCTTTGTAACTCTCCCGGGTCGCACCTGAAAATAGGCACTTCACTGTCTAGTGTGCTTACCTGGTAAACAAAAGCTAAATAAATAAATAAAGACTAGCTTTCCTAAAGTGTCAGTCTTATGGGATTCTTTATTTACTGGACGAGCTATAGATTCTTGAGGGAGTACAGTTTTGTCATTTTTTGCTAAGACCACAATGGCATCCGCAAAGGCTTGAGAGGCCAGGACTGATCGATTCTTAGGGGAAGCATACTTCCTATCTATGGACATGGCCACGGAAGGAATCAGCACCGGATTATCCTACACCATCTATGAGAGAGTCTCGACAGAGGGCTGTACCGGAGGAGTCAGTTCCACAGGAATTTCTGGAACATGCAGATATTGAAGGCACAACAGCATCCCTGAATTAGCCTCCAAAGTCTGGAGAGACAGAGAGAGAGTGGAATTCATGTTCTTCAGTAGAGATCTAAAGGACAGGTCCTTAACCAAAGGCTCTGCTGAAGTAGAGGGCTTACTTTCCACTATGAAGGAAGAATTCTCATCGAAGTCGTCTCCTAATCATAGATCACGATCAGGCTCAATATCATCTTCTACTAGCCTAGGAGGAATAGTAGATAAAGGAAAGGGAGGAAAGAGAGATGGAGGAGGTACTCCATGAATCGGAGTCGAGGAACCACAAGCACGCAGTGCTGCCGTGGAGTTACACGGACGTGGCGCCAACTGTATCAAGACTAAGACCGGAGTCGAAGGAGGCTCCCCACAGGTGCTTGGGGACTCCAACAAAACTCCGGGGTACCCAAGGATCAAGATCTGAAAACCTCAGAAGGAGAAAGAGGTATCTGTGCTGGCCTGTGTGTTGCAGCCATGTGATGGGGAAAAGCAAACGAGCACGGTGTCGACAGCACCAAAGGTGCCGCGTGACGAGCCTGACCCAACCACCCTGCCCACTGGTTCGAGGCCCCTAAGCCCAAAGGCCCCAGGACCGATTCCACCAGCCCAGGAAGCTGGGACAACTACTGAACCCACTGCTCAATAAGAGTGGCCCAATGATGAAAATGCTCACTGAAGGACCCCCAGGGGGCAGGGAGGGACTACAGAGTTGAGGATGCCAGCCACCAGGTACAGAGGCTGCAGGTGACCCCGATGGAGTTGGCCTCCTGACCCCTGTAACCGACGATCGACGTGCTGACATACCAGAGGGTGACCTCAAGCAGTACTGTTTCTTCTTCAACCGGTGGGACGAAGAAGAACTCGAGGCCGAGCAGTGACGGGTTCCTGATGAAGATTGGTAACGGGCCCATTTCTTTTTGTGCTTTCAAGAGGACCATCCATCACACACACACCCCCGAGCACTGGACTGCCCATAGTCAGACCGACCCCTTCCATAGAGGGCAACAGACCAGACCCAGCCCTGCTGGAAATACAGCTTTTATAAGAAGTCTCCCTACCATCACCAGCCCCATTCATGGTTGACTGTCGAAGGCAGGCTGAAGAAGACTTCACCATTCTTTCTTGACGAAAAGAATAACTTTTTTTTTTTTTTAAACTAAATAAACTGAGACTATACTAAAACTTAAACAAATACTGAACGACTAGCTGGTGTCGTATAGACGTGAAGATCTGACTCCTGGCAGGAAAGCATCGTCGTCACTGAAGCGCACTCAATGGTGGGAAATAAGGAATTGAGGCGGCTGGAGGGTCGATGCCGATGTAGCCTATACAGCGCGAGTCTGTCTCGAGGCGCCGTGCATGTGCGGTCCTAACTCAGTGCCAGCCCTTCTGAAGATTTTTGGCTCCCGCTCGGTCCTAGTGCCTCTGGCGTAGTCCCATCAGTGTGAATGAGTGGTGGAGCCACGCCTCTTGAGGAAGGGTTGGGGAACCCGAAGCACTGAGGCGATAGTGGTGCTGTCTGTACTTTTCAGCAATAAAGTGGTTTAAAATGGATTAACCGGACTCCTCCTCTTTTATGGTATGCAAATAACTGGATATTGAATAAGTGGTAGAGACTTTATGTCCAGGAAGATCCAGGAGTAGAACCCTGTGTTCCTCTGCCACCTAGGCACTGGTTTTATGGCTTCTGCTCAGCAAGGTGAACACCTCCTCTCTGAGCACTGCTGTGTGGTCCGGAGGATAAGAGGTGGGAACCAGTGGAACATCTGGAGGCTGTTCTACAGCATGGTCTTATTTGATTATTTGCAGGGTCCAAGCATCTGTGGTAACAGTTCTCCACTGGGAAAGATGGAGGGAGAACTGACCTTCAACCACCACGGCCCCCCCCCCCGGCTTTGAACAAGAGGAGGGGTCTGGCAAGGAGTCAGGCTGAGGCAGAACTGGTGGCCAGGGGCACTCCTCCCCAGGGGTGTTTAGCAGAGGGACCAGAGGCGGGGGGGGGAGGCAAGGCAGAGTTGGCCCTACGCTTGCCCTGGACCTTGGATCTGCAGCCAGACTTGCGAGAGACCCTACTAAAGGGGGGCCTTGGTCTGCTCCGAGGTTAGGTATGATAAAGGGAGTGGACAGACAGAATAGTCCTGCCAGAGGCCTGCAGGCCATTAAAGATATCCTGCACATCAGAGCCAAAAAGTTTATAACCCATAAAGGGATCATTTAGCACCTTTAGCTGGACATCATCTGCAAATCCTGAGACTCTAAGCCAGGAGTCCCTTCAAAGGCAAATGCCAGTGGCAGCTGCCCTGGCTGTAGTATTAGCTATATCATAGATGGCTCTGAGGTGATGCTACTAACATCTTCCACGGCATGGAGAATTCTGAGAAGCTCCTGTCTCTGGAAGGAAAGGCTTGGCAGCAGCCTTGCACTTCTTTCAGAGGGCATTCTGGTATTTGATCATATGAGCCAAGAAGGTAGCAATTTTAAGGCCCAAAGTGGCTGAGGCAAAAGTCCTCTTGCTCCAGAGGTCAATCCTCCTAGATACTCTGTCAGGAGGTAGGGAGCTAAGGTGCTTAGACTGGTCATGAGTAGCCTTAATTACTACAGAATCGGCTTCTGGCTGGGCCGCATAAAAAGACAGCCCCATCATGGCAGGTACCAGGTTAGGGCTTGCCAGGCAGCAGCAGCATCATTCAGTGTTGGAAGAAGAGGTGGAATAACTGTGGATGGAGATTCTGAGATCTCCCAGAAACCCACCAGGGGCCGGATATTCAGACTGCGCCGGGCAGCGGCGCAAGCCTGGGCGCAGCGCAGCTGGGCTGTGCCGGGGCCAGGACCAGGTGATATTCAATGGTGATGTGCCATGGCTCAGCACTGTTGAATATGGCAGGTTTGGCGTGCAGACTGCGCATGGCGCAGTGGCACTGCACCAGGGCAAGCCACAGAGAGGAAGCATGGGGATGTGCCAGCGCAAGTGCAGTTGTGCTAGGTGCATCACCCATGATATTCAGCCGGGGGGCATGCAAATGAGGCCATAATCTATGCAAGGTGCAAATAGGGCCATTTGCATGTCATTATGGCTCCATTTGCATGTGTTGCGCTGGGCGCTCCGGTGAAATGCGCCTGGCACCCTGCCATGCTGCAGTTGGTGGGGGTTGGCTCCCTGGTGGGCTAGTGTAGCACCCCCGTCCCATCCATCAGATCGCGGGCGTCCGCATTAATAGACCAATCCCTGGTGGTCTAGCGGTCCCCCAGCTGCCCGATCGCGGGCATCTGTAATTTAAATGCAATCCCTGGTGGTCTAGCAGTCCCCCCACTGCCCGATTGCGGTCATCTGTAATGTAAATTCAAACCCTGGTTGTCTAGCGGTCCCCACACCACCCGATCGCGGGCATCTGTAATTGAAATGCAAACCCTGGAGGTCTAGCGGCAACCCTGCTGCCCAATCACGGGCTGTCGTAGCTGCAGAAAGTCACCTGGTTGTCCAGTGGTACCCCCTCCCACAGAGGACCCCAACAACCCCCATCAACAGTGGACGGCAGCACCCCACCCACATACCGCCACCGCCGAATGACAGGTACAGTATAATCAGTATGCCTATTGGCAGGAGACGATAGACCACGAGGGATTGGGTTTATATTACAGTTGCCCATGATCGGGCTTACAGGGTGGTCCACTGGACCTACCAGAGTGTATGTGCTTAACGGTGTTCTGGTGGATGGGTGGCTACCCATGGCTGGCAGCTGCTGTGTTGCACCTGTAATACAGCAGCCCGCCCTGTGGGTGGCCGGGACTTGCTCCTACTTTCCAGGGCTCAACCTTGAGCCTCTGTGCAATGCACAGCCGCACATGCGCCGCACACCCAGGCTGAATATTCTGGATGCCGACATGCACAGGCACGCCTCTGCATCTGCGTTGCACAGGATTACATTGTGCCTTGGCGCATCAGGATTTTGCACTCTGGGCAGCCTTTCAATATCCCGGCTAAGGCATTTGGTTGGCGTCAGCGCAACTCAGCTGTACAGGCACAACCTCCCTTTGAATATCCTGGCCCAGGTTCCTCCTGGTGACATCCTCCTCCTCAGTCTGGAACCCCATGGTGAAGGGGCGCTGCTTCGTAACATTAAAGAAGGAGGGTTCCTCAGTGGGGCCCTTGGGGTGTGTTTGACAGAGCCCTCACTCCAGGAGCAGACAGCAGACCTGTCAGAGGAATCAACCTAAACATTTTCCACTTCATCTTCTTCATCAGGGAGGATAAAATCTGGGTAATATTCCTCCTCTTTATCAGCCTGTTCTGTAACCGGGACAGATGACTGGAATATTGATGGCTCTCTAGAAGGCAGGTCAAACTGGCGTCCGCAATGACCTAGTGCCCGACGGTGAGGGCGATGAGGGCCCAGGCCATGGAACAAACTGTTGTATGAGAGCTGAGGTTATCAGAATAAGAACCGCATTGAAGTAGGCGTCAGGGTAAGGAAGCATCGTCGACACAGGTATTGACGGAGAGAGCGCAGGGCCTGGCTCTGACAAACCACCACTAGTCGTAGTAAAAGCGGTTCAAGAATACCTTGACAGCGAGGCTGGGGCCAACGACCCAGAGGTGGACAGCCCCTCCATGGCCCTGTGACGACTTGAAGAGGATTCCTTCATGGGGGGGGGGCCTGATAGGAGCAGAGTCCTACATGGAGCGAAGAGCCAATGCTGAAGCGGTCGACAGAGTGAGCCTAGGAGGAGAGGAGGAGAAATCCAAAGGGGACCAGGATTGCTGACGAGGGGGGGAGAAACGGTCCATATGCCAGTCCTTATCCTGACAAGAATGTTTCCCTTAGAGGACTTGTCCTGGGCCTTGGTGGCCTGAGAGCCGAAGAGGACGCCAGTTACGGGGGGAGGGGGAAGCCCCAGAATACCACTGCTCTCTGCTGGCTGGCTGTTGCTGTTGCTCTATAAAGAATGTCTGCAGGGCTTTCTTGCATCGTCGCCAGGTGACGAGTCTGAACTTCAGGCAGAGCTCACAGGCAAGAGTGCTGTGGCCTGGCCCAAGATAGAGACAAAGTTCATGGTCGTCGGTTGAAGAAATATTCCTTTTCCATAGCGGCAGCAATGTAAAACAGCCAGCACAGGAGTAGTTCTCAACATACAAAGGTAAAAGGAATCACTTTAAAATAAAGTGATTCAAAACTGAAACAAAAGAAAAGGTAAGTAAAGTTTTGGCAGTCGACTGAGCGACAAACCTTCCATGGAGTCCATGCAAGTAGGTCGATGGCAGGAAAGAAATGAGCAGGGCCGCCCACACTTATATAGGGCTGTGATGTCAGAGCCTGATGTCGGCACTGGCAGCCCCTACTAGACTGCTGCAGAAAAGCTTCCGTGAGATCCTATCGCCCAACGGCTAAGTTCCGTGGGTGTGATCTGATGACAGAGATATCCCCAAATAAGATCCCAGTACACTTACAAGTCACATACAGTTTGGAATGATCCTGGGTGAAAGGTTGCTGCTTACTGTATTAAAGCTTCTGCTCTTTGTTGGGTCAGAAAAGTTCTTCCTATCCGAATACTGAACTCTCCCTATAAATTCCAGCAACTGTGCTTGGATCAAACAGGATTTTTTCAGCTTTAATACAAATCCTACATGAGTCAGCAAGGATTTTGTTTTGTCCAGTGCTAACAGAGCTTGTTCTTTTGTTTTCCCTTGTAACAGCTAGTTGTCCAAGAATGGGAACTGGGTGATGTATGTCTTCATGCACGTCTTTTGAAGAGCAGTGACCACCGACAGGCATTCTATATTACGTTTGGTGCTGAAGTTAGGCCAAAAGACATTGCTTTGTATGGATACTGTGCAAGACATATACAGCACATTAAATATTTTTTGTGACTGGGCCTAACAGGCATATGAGAGCCAGTCAATCTCCCATCTTTAATGAAGGGATAATGGTCTTTAGTGAGACCACTTTGAACCTTGCCTTTTTTTTTTTTTTAAAGTATTTGCTCAGTTATCCATGGTTCAACACTGGTGGCCATTTCCCATTCTTCCTTCATCAGAAAACTTTTTTTTTTTTTTTTTAACAGAAACCTCTTGCTGTTCGGAAGCAAGGTACTTTTCTCTACTGCTATTGACTCCAGATGTTTTCTGGCTTCCAGTTTTAAGTGGCTTCACTGCTGTGGTTGGAAATGCCTGTGTTTCAGTAAACTGGGGTAATGCTGAAACTCCAGTGTGTGAGTCTCTCAAACCTTTCAGGACCCATTTGTCTGTAGTAATTGCCTCCCATACCTGGAAGTTATGAGAGGTGTCCCCCTATTGGCAATGGGTCTATTACACCTTGGACCAATTTGTCAGGGATCAGTTTTCGTTTCTGCAGTTGCAAGCTGCAGCAGCTGCCTGCTCTGCCCTTCTCCTGCCTGAACCTCTTGTTAGGGATAGTAACAGTAAGCATACCGTCTGCTGAAAAGACCCCTTACCACTCCTCCCCTTCTGTAAGGCTGATATAGTAACACCTATCCCTACTCTCTGTGAGTTTTTTTTTTACATTCTGTTACTCCACCCAACATGTGATGTCCCAGATGGTCCAGCCCAACAACCTTCCAGGTACGCCAACTGTAACCCACGGCTTATCCCCCATGGGCGGGACCCCCCGGTCCCCCTCAAACTGGGAGGAACATACTTCACTCGACAGTCGAGGCCCGTGGGGTGGAGCTGGCGAGGTGTGGGAGGAGTCGAGGAGACCCTGCCGTGGGGTGGGGGGTGGGGCGGCTTCATCTGCCTGGAGCTGCTGGGAATTTTATTCCCTTTCCCTCCCCTCACCCCAGGGCATGGTCCTGAGAGGTGGCCTTGGCGAGATGCCTATCAGGGCCAGGTAAGACCTACCCCACCTTCGGTGCTCCCCTGCCAGACCCATTCTGGGCATGTGACACCTCTGCATCAATTGCCAGACGAGCGGGAACGTGCAGACATAAGGCCACCCCAAAGAAATCACTTGCACGACAACCCCATCCCCCTGGGTCACCAAGAGGTGGTCGTGCAGCAGAAGGAGATGCCCTCCCCGAGGCAGCAGGCGTCCGATGGATACATGAACCCCGCCTCGCTGGCCAGCACCAGACGCTCCGGGCTCAGGGCACGAACCTCTCAGTGAGGTTTCTAACAGTTAATCTGTTTTCACTAATTTGTTTCTTGTATGCCATTTTTGGCTGCCAACTAGGGAAGACCTTTCAAAGGGACATTCACAGAAACACAGAATGTCATGGCAAAAAATGGATCACTCAGCCCATACAGTCTATCCAGCCTTGCCTACTACTTGTGTGATGGCCCTATTATCTACCCTCTGTCAGCTGCTCTTTGCTGCACATTGTAGGAGAGGCCTGAGGTTTTCAGTTGAGCATGTCTTCATTTAGCAAGTGCCCTAGTGGCAGTACCACTAGCATCTTCTTCCATCTGGAGCTGGTACTGTACTTTGCAGCATCCAACACTGTTTTTATAGTATAAGCCAGATGTGTCTGTTTCCACAGGCACATTTTCCCACACAGGCATGGAGCTCCACAAAGGCTTTTGATAATGTGATGAATAACTTAAGGCAGATTCTCTTAACAATAGTGATGAAGCCGAGTATCCCTTTTCCCCAGATGGTCAATTTTCCATGTATTTTTATTTGGGAAAACTGTAGAAAATTTACCTTGACCCTTTCCTAAGCAGCTGCCTGTATAAAGCTTATTGAGGAAGGGTGCACATACTAAAATTTTTAACCCTTCCTTTTAAATCTTGTAGGGCCAGTTATTTTCTAATGTTTATCTGTCATAACCCAAGAAAATAAAAACTTCAACTGCTTGTAACTATTATCTCCCCAGTTTCCCCTCCTACGGGTGGCACCTGGAAACAAGCTCTGTCTCACTACACCTTTCCTGAGTACCAGTTTTCAAATAAATAAATCCTGTTACCAATTTTCAAATAAATAAAGCCATGTCTTTTGTCAGTCTTTTTTCTACTGCAGGTGCAGAAAAGAACAATCTGTAACACTTTACTGTCAACTTTTTTAAATGCTTTATATACTGGTACTGACATATTCCTGGAAACCAAGACCAAACATGCTTATAAACTGTGCCTCTTCTGTATCAATCTCACATTCCGTTGTATATAAATCCAGCATATAGTACAGTTACGTAAGAACTTAGCATAACAGCAGATCTTTGAGAGGAGCTCTTGCAGCAGGTAAGACCATAAATACTGAAGCCAACAGGAGTTAGGACCCCATGGAAAACTTCTATCTAGCAATCTATAGTGGGGGACTGCCACCTGACTTTGGCTCGCCCAGACGTCCCTTGTGGTATATAAAAGGGGCCATCCACCAGCACCACCTCAGTTTTCCCACCGGAGACCACAGCAAGCATAAAAAATGGAGAACCGAGGTGTTCCTCTGGAACCAGGGAAAAAAGATGGAGAAGCAGTCACCAGGGGGATGGAGGGAGGGAAAGCAGCACCTGCTGCAAGAGCTCTTCTCGAAGATCTACTGTTACGGTATGTTCTTGCGTAACTGTACTATCTCACTTCGAGGGGGCTCTTGCAGCAGGTAACACCATAAGGACCGAGTCTCAAGCAGTGAGAGGACTGACCCTGGACAACAGGGTGAAGGTAGAGGTCAGAATAAGGATCTCAAGAGAGCAGGCCCTGAAGGACAGCCGGACCAAAACCTGCCCTACGCCTAGAGGCAATGTCCAGACTGCAATGCCGGATGAAGGTGTGGACAGAACAAGTGGCCACTGCACAGATGTCAGTAACAGACACATTTCTGAAAGATGTAAGTGAGGTAGCTACCCTACTGGTAGAATGGCCTTTAAACAGGCCCGGTAAAGGCTTGTCATATTTGTGGTAGCAATAAACAATGCAATTAACCATTTGAACAAACACAGTTTAGAAACTGAAGCCCCTTCTTTTCTTGAGGCTAAGGAAACAACTGATCAGTTTTTCTGATGACTCCGGTGCAGTCCAAATAATACTGAAGTACCCAGTGAACATTCAGAGTATGTAGTAAGGCCTCCCCTGAGTTAGAATACTCTTCGTAATACACAGGAAGATGGATGTCCTGATTCAGAGTAAACTCAGACACCACCTTAGGAAGGAACTTAGGATTGGTTCTCAAAGACTCCCTGTTGTTGTGGAAAACTAAATAAGGCTCTTTCCAAATCAGAATCTAGAGCTCGGAAATCCTTAGAGCAGAAGTAATAGCAACTAAACACACAGGTTACTCGCCTGTAACAGTAGTTCTAGGAGTGGTATATGTTGTTCATCCACACTTTCTGGCAGATCGCCTTTCCCTTTAAGAAGTGCCGGAACATCTTCAAGCTGGCTCCTCTCACCCACTCAGGTGGTATAACCCTCAGCTACGCCCCAAGACGCCACATCTTACCCGCTGGAAGCAGAGGTGTGCGTCGAAGCTGGGGAAGTTGGGTGGGTCAGTGTGGATTAACAACATATACCACTTCTAGAAAGTACAGTTACATAAAATCTTACTGTAACAGTAGATCTCCGAGGAATGTGTTAGTAGGCAATTACTTCTGGGAGTTTCCAGCAGAGGGCGCTGTGACACAGCAGCTCTTCTAGCAGTTTTGTACCAGGGACCGCCCACACAACATCATCTTCCTGCTTCCTATACAAGTGTGGGTGGTCCCTGGTATCCTCAGTTCCCCCGCCAGATTCAGCTCACAAAGCGAGGACCGAGGGGAGGCCGAGGTACCAAGGAGTCCCAACCCTAAGTCACTGGACCAGAATTTGCTCTCTTAGAGAAGGAGGGGGACAGAGGGTGGGATTGTACCTACTGTAAGAGACATTCCTCTAAGATCTACTGTTACGTAAGATTTTACGTAACTGTACTATCTTCCACGGAATTAAAAAAAAAAAATTTTCATTTATTTGAGACCTTGGATTAACACCTTTGAGGACAAGCTCATTAAATAGGTTCCACGTCAGGGCAAACAAGAATAAGAACATTAAACAAATAAGCAAATAGCAACAATTGTACAGGAATGGTAATAAGTAGCAAAGTCACAGTCTTTGTATATGGACATAGGCTATGTACAAACAGCCAGAGTCAGTTAAAGCAGCTTAGGCAATTATACAAAGGCTACATCGAATAGCTGGAGTCAGGTACAATAACTTTGGCGTTGTTACAAATGATATAGGACAGAAAGAAGAGAGATAGTAACTTGGGGTGGAAAGACGACAGGAAATAGTCCAGAGGCTAAGAGTGATGGAAAGAGGAGAACAGAATCAGGGGGTGATGGCAGAGGACGGAGTACCAGTTACAGGGCCTGTAAGTGGGAAGGGGAAGAATGAACAGAAGAGTTAGATGTGGAAAGGTGGGAATAGTTTGAGGTAGGGTAGGAGGATGGTAGACGAGGATAGAGTGCTAAGGGGAAATACGAGCAGCAGTGAGTAAATACCTGGCAGTGTGGCACCCCACTGCAGACAGGAAAGGTTCAATAGAGGCAGTGTAGGAGTGGACATGCCTAAGGTCAGGGTAGAGGCCAGAGGAACGCTCATAAAAAGTTATTGGAAGCAGTCACAGCTGGCATTCGCTATTAGCTGTTGTCTCAGTTTTCTTTTAAAGGGACTGATCGAAGTTTGCGAAGAAATATCAGCGTGTAGAGAGTTTAGCCATCCAGGGATACAGAAGGCAAAGGACCTTTGTCCCAGGGAAGTGCGACAGTGGGGAATTTTAAATATATGGCTATCCAGACTTTGAGTGAAGCAATGGTTATCGCTAGTGGAGAGAAGATACTGAACCCCGATGGGTACCAGGCCAAGACTAACTTTTCGCCAGTAAACAGGACTAGTAGAGAAGTCTTCCAGAGAACTGAAGCCAGTTAGTCTGGGCATACAGGTCACACATGCGTGTGGCTCCTGTAATAAGTCGACAGGCTTTGTTTAATGCTACTTTTGTGCGGCGAAGGGCAGTATCTGTAGCTGAACCATATTATCAGCCTGTAGTCAATAAGGGTCACCAGGAACTTTGCACAGCTAGCTTGAGAGCCTCAGGATTTAGACTGTGCTTGTGCAGCAGTCCAATGCGTGCACTAATGGCCTTAGTGACTGTCGATGCGTCGGTCAAAAGTTATTGTGCTATCCAACGTGATCCCCAAGTATTTGAAATTTTGTACAAGCTCCAGCGGAGAGCCCACCTCATTAGTGATGAGAAGAGGGTGAGTTCTGTACCGATTTTGGGCAGTGGAGAACATTATTTTTGTCTTTGTATAATTCATCACAAGTTTCTAATCTTTAAACCATCTTTCTACAGCACAAAAGTTGGTCTGGAGTTTGCATTCGAGGGCGAGGGGGTCTGAATCACTGACGAACAGAACAGCATCATCTGCATAAAACAGCAGACGACATTGGCAGGCAGATGGGAGTTGGTTTAGAAAAATGCTGAATAAAAGCAGGCTCAAAATGGACCCTTCTGGTACACCTGAGCTGACTTGTTGACTATCGGATAGGGTACTGTCAATCTTAACCTGTTGAGATCTATTCAGCAGGTAGCTGGAGTACCATGCCACTGTATCAGGGGAGAGACCAATGATGGCAAGCTGTTTGTTCAGTAGTGCATGGTTGATGGTGTCAAACACTTTTGATAAGTCGATGTAGGCTGCACCTACTAGGAGACCTCTGTCAAGGGAGTTGTTTACATAGCCTGTAAATTCAAGCAGTGCTGTTGTGGTGCTGTGCCACAACTCTGCGCACGACCTCCTTGTGGATGAGCTGAGTGATGTCGTCGCGAAGAGCCAACTGAATGACAGCGGACACCAGATCCTCCCTTGGGGCGCAGGCTCAACTTGGGGGGGACCTGCTCGAATTCCAGAGGCAGGCCCCGACCGACCACTTCCAGCACCCATCTGTCCATGGTGATGAAGGACCTGGTGGAAAGGAAGTGGTGGAGCTGGCCCTCCACGAGAGGACCCAGGGGAGGTGCGACCAACCAGTCACTGAGCAGGCTTGGAGGAGGAAGATTCGGCTGAGGGGCCACTGGGTCCCTTCCCTCCAGGCTTTCTGACCAATGAGGCCACCGACTTGGCCTGCGGTCGCCAGGTTTGAGCTTGCTGACCCTGCTGCTGGGCTGGTTTAGCCACAGGAGTGGAAGACCGAAAGGGCTTACGCTTCTGGTGCTTGGGGCCCTTGTCCTTCTGGGAAGATGTCACAGAGTCCAGAGTGGCACTGGACTTTTCAATGCGCCTGAGGTGGCCTTCCACACTGGGCCCGAACAAGTCGGTGCCCAAAAAGGGGACATTCGCCAGCTTGTGTTGAGTGTCCGCCGTAAAGGTCGAGATCCTCAACCAAGCCCTATGACGCATGGCTACTGTGGCTGCAACAGAGCGTGGCACATGAATCACCAATATCCAGAGCTGTCTGGAGTTGCTGCTTCGCCACTGCCCTCCCCTGGTCCGGGACCTGCTTGACCGTGGTCTGGAGGTCCACTGGGAGGTGAGGAATCACCTCATCCAGCGAGCCAAAAGGCGCATGGGAGAAGTGTGCCATCAGCACAGCCAAGCTAGCCTGACAAAAGCCGAGCACAGAGGCAGCATAGACTTTTTTAGCCTAATGGTCCAATTTCTTGGACTCTTTATCTGGCAGTCTATCGGCGTCTCCTGTATTGCCCGGTGCCAAAAACTGAGTCAGCCACCAATCCTCAGCCGAGGATGTTCAAACCCTGGGAGAGGTTAGCAAGAACCAAGATACTTGCGGCCATCTGGGCCAAGGGCACAGGGCAAGAGGCGGGATGCTGCCAAAGGTCCAGGGCTGGGCTGACAACAGGGAAGGCCTCCGTAGGAGAGTCCCCTTTGTCCAGAATCTCTGTAAGAGGATACTGAGCCCGTTTCTGGACCAGCTCGAGCTCCATCCCTGTGGACTTGGAGATGAGCCGAAGAATGCCCATGAACGAGGTGGGTCCCTTATCCATAGAAAGACCCCCTGAGGATTCCAAAGACGATGGGATGTGAATGCAGCGAGGAGTCCACATAAAGCGGGTGTTCACCCGAGTCACCCTCGACCCTCCTTGGGCGGTTGGGCGACTGACAACTGATGGAGCAGCCCCTTGGCCAGCCGAGAAACATAGAATTTGATGGCAGGTAAGGACCGCTTGGCCCACCTAGACTGCCCATTTCCCTACCTGATGGATAAGCTGCAGATTCTAGTTAATCATCAGCTTACTTCCTCCTACCCCCCACTAGAATTTTCTTATGCCTGTCCCATGCATTCTTGAATTCTCCCACTGTTCCTGACTCCATAACCTCCTCAGGAAGGCTGTTCCATGCATCCACAACCCTCTCTGTGAAAAAATACTTTCTAACATTACCTCTCAGCCGCCCTCTATCTTCAAATTGTGCCCCCTTGTTCTTGCACATCTCTTCTTCTGAAAGATACTACCCTCTTGTACTCTGTTAATTCCCTTGAGGCACTTGAAAGTTTCTATCATGTCCCCCCTCTCCCTCCTTTCCTCAAGGGTATACATATTAAGCTGCTTTAGTCTCTCTTCATATATCTTCTGGTGCAGACCCTGCACCATTTTGGTTACCCTCCTCCGAACAGCCTCCACTCTGCCTGTGTCTTTGCGGAGATGGGGTCTCCAGAATTGCACGCAGTACACCAGATGGGGTCTCACTAACTGTCTGTACAGAAGGATAACAACTTCCTGTTTTCTACTGTTGATGCCTCTCCCTATGCATCCCAGTATCCACCCAGCCCTCCTTACAGCCTTCTCACATTGCTTGCCCACCTTTAGGTCATCTGATATAATTACTCCTAAGTCTCTTTCAATTTTTGTTGTTATTAACTCACCCCCCACTGTGTACTCTTTCCCTGGGTTTTTGTTTCCCAGATGCATTACCTTGCACTTCTTTGCACTGAATCTGAACTGCCACATATTTGACCATTCCTCCAACCTTGCCAAGTCTCTTTTCATTCTTTCCACCCCACCTTGTGTATCAACCCTGTTGCAGATCTTTGTGTCATCTGCAGAGACACATACCTTTCCTTCCAGGTGCTCTCCAATGTCACTTATAAAGACATTATAGAGGACCGGTCCCAGTACCGAACCCTGCGGTACCCCGCTAGTTACCCTCCTTTCTTCACTGTGGACTCAGTTTACTATTACCCTTTGCGTCCTGTTGTCCAGCCAGTTTTTTATCCAGGCTAACACCTTGGGACCCACTCCAAGGCTGGCTAACTTGTACATTAATCTTTTGTGTGAGACTGTGTCAAATGCCTTGCTAAAATCTAGGTAGGCCATATCCACAGCCCCTCCCTGGTCTACTACTTTGGTCACCCAGTCAAAGAAATATATTAGGTTCGTCTGACATGACCTTCCTGCTCTGAAACCATGCTGCCTTGGGTCCTGTGCCCCACTGGCCTCTAGGTACTCAACAATTCTTTCCTTCAGAAGTGATTCCATCATTTTCCCTACCATTGAAGTCAAACTAACTGGTCTGTAGTTTGCTGCCTCTGCCCTGCTCCCACTTTTGTGAAGTGGAGTCACATTTGCCCTCCTCCAGTCCTCAGGTACCACCCCAACCTACCATGATTTGTTAAAGAGAGTAGTCAGTGGTGTTACTAGTTCTACCCTTAGTTCTTTTAGAATTCTTGGGTGAATCCCATCAGGCCCCATTGCTTTGTCCACCCTCAGTTTCAAGAGTTCTTTCAAAACCCTTTCTTCTGTGAATGGACTGATATCGACCCCCCTATTCAGAGTTTCTCCCTTGTTTGGTTTAGGTACCTCCCCTCCTCTTCCGCTGTGAATACTGAGCAGAAATATTCGTTCAGTATCCCTGTTTTTTCACTGTCACCCTCTGCTCACATTCCCTCCCCTTTATTAAGTCTCTGTATCCCTCCCTTGGTCTTTCTTCGCTCCCTTATGTACCTATAAAAGGTTTTATCCCCCTTCTTAACAGAGTTGGCTATCTTTTCCTCAGTTTGTGCCTTTGCTTTTCTGACTGCCTTCCCTGCCGCCTCCTGCTTTAACTGATAAAGTTCTCTGTCCTGCTCCTTCTGTGTTTCATTATATTTCCTGAATGCTATCCTTTTCTCCTTAACCATCCCTGCCACCTCTTTTGAGAACCATAGCGTTTTTTTCCTTAGTTTTGTTTTGCTTCACACAAAGGCTTGTTGCCTCTGCGATGGCCGTTTTGATTACTCCCCATTGTTCCTCCACCCCTCCTTCTTGCCCGTTTGCTAGTGCTTTTCTGAAGCACTCTCTCATTTTCCCAAAATCAGCCTTCCTAAAGTCCAATACTCTTGTTTTTGTATGGCTTGACTCTATGGCTGTGTTTATTGTGAACCACGCTGTTTGGTGGTCACTTGTTCCCAGATGGCTACCCACTTCTAAATCTGAGATGCTTTCTCCTTCCCCATTTGAGAGTACCAAGTCTAAGACTGATCCTTCCCGAGGGGGTTCCAACACTTTGGTCAGAGCCCCGTACTTCGGATGTTCAGGAGGTGGCTCTACCACGATCAGCAGAGCTGGCTGAGCCTGTGGAGGCACCTCTGAGGGGGTGACAGTGGCAGACGTCTGTTGTTCGGGCGACAACCACTTGATAGCTGGGGTAGAAACCGGGGTCAGTTTCGAACCAGAGAAGACCAGCTGCTGCCACATTAAGTTTTTGTAGTGCCGATGCAATTTACGCTGGAGCCTCTCCTCAGCCGAGGAGGATGAAGAGGAGTAGCGGCGTTGCCGCTTGCCATGATGCCAGGAACGAGACTGCCGGTGACAGAGATATCTGTCTGATTCAGAGGAAGAAGACAGAGACTTCAATCTCAACAGTCGGCGTGGCCGAAGGGGAACTTCAGAAGAAGCCGGGAAGCACCACGGCTCTTCCAGGTCAGGGTCTAGGACTGGCCGGTTCGACCCAGCGGGCTGAGCCGACCTGTTGGGGGACACCTGAAGCACCGGAGCCCAAAAAAGAGAGTTATCGGCCTCTTCAGACGGCAACCTGTCGATCGGTTTGATAAAAATCTTAGCCACATTGACAGGCATCTCAGCCAACATATATTAACATATACAGCCCTACACGGACTGGGCCCCGACTACTTGAAAGAGCTCCTGATTCCTTATCATCTTGTGCGACCACTCCGCTTGGCCAACGAGGGGTTGCTAGAGATTCCGAGGGTGACTTTAAAATCTGCGGGAGTCCGGGCATTTATGTTTGTGGCCACGACCCTCGAATTCTCTACCCTGTCGGATTAGGGAATGCACGACCGTGGGGGGATTCAAGCAGGCATTAAAAACATTCCTGTGGAATAAAGCATTCAGTGAATATGTTGGCTGACATGTATGTATTTACTGAATGTGTTCATGTTTTGTTTTATATCTTTTAACTATTTTATTGTTATGCGCCTTGGTTTTGAAAGGCGCACTATAAATAAAGAATTATTATTATTATTAACAGGGGCTCCATGAAACCAAAACCAGAATCTCCTGAGAACGGGACCACTCCCGAAACCAAGAGCATCGACATTCGGTCTTTTCTTTTTTTGACTCCTTCTTACGAGAGCACGAAACGTGCGACCCAGAAGGGCCCTCTCCCTTGGTGGAGAGGGATTGGCACAGCTCTTTGAAGAAGGCTGAATAAGTGGAGCTCAACTGGAGCAGAACAAAGGCCAAAGCCGGAGAGAAACTAGCCATGCCTGGGTCACCTCCTCCTTGAAGGCCTTAAGCTCTTCAAGCTGCTCAGCAGACCCCCCTCAGCCACGGAGACCACCCAACGGGCATCCTTAGACTTGACTGGCGGGTAATGCTTCTCTGGTCGTCCCAGATGGAGTCGGGCAGTGCGGCTGTCCAGAACAGACGGGTGAAAGGACCGACAGATATTGCAGGCCTGCAGATCGTGGTCATGTCCTAAGCAATACATGCACATGGCATGAAGGTCACTGCGCGACATCCTCTGCCCACAGGGCACCGGCGAAACCCAGGGACGGTCTTTTCCTCCATCGCAGAAGTGAGAGAAGGAACTGAAGATGAAATTTGGACAAGTTTTAAGGTAAGTTTTGGAAACAAATCCAAGATTCGAGAGCCAGGTCCTAACACATGCGGAAGCGCTAAGGAGGGAATAAGTACCTTCCAGCAGAAAGGAAGATCTGGCATCATGGGGTGAAGTCGAGGGGAATACCACCCGGGTGGGTGGGAGGAGCCAACTTGAAGATGTTCCGGCACCTCTTAAAGGGAAAGGCGATCTGCCAGCAAGTGTGGATAGAACATATCCACATCCCCAAAAATAATGCTTTCCACGACAGAAAACGAAGCTTGCAACTAGTGGCAGGCTTGAAGGGAGGCAATGTGAGTTTCTCGAAGATGAATAACAGATCCCAAGGAGGGACAGGGTCCTGGATGGGAGGCTTTTGATGCAGGATACCCTGCAAAAAAGTATGGGATAAGTCAAGCTGGGCAAGGGTCTTGCCATCTATAGGTGCATGGTACGAAAAGATGGCTGAAAGATGCCCCTTAATGGATAAGTAACTCAGGCCTGAGTTAAATAAGGAAAGGAGATGCTCCAGAATGAGATTCTCTGGACAAGCAAAGGGATCCAAGATGGTGAGTCGTGGCCCATATGCAGAACTGCTTCCACTTCATGGCATAAATAGATCTAGTGGAGGGTTTTCTGGCAGCCATTAGAACCTCTGCCACCTAGGGATACACCCCGAAATGGGCAATTGCTAAGTCTGCAGGAGCCATGCGTGAAGGTGGAGATACTTTAGATCTGGATGGAAAAGGGTACTCTGCTCCTGTGAGAGCAGATCGGGAAACAGAGGCACTGGGAGTGGGGGTTCTACTGCAAGCTGCTGCAGAAGTAGAAACCACATCTGCTGTGGCCAGAAGGGAGCTATCAGAATAATCTCCGCCCCTTCCGACTCCAATTTGAGCAAGACTTTCTGCAGCAATGGAAAGGAAGGGAAGGCATACAGAAACCTCCCTGTCCAAGAGTGGGACAATGCATCTAGCCAGAAAACACCAGGCCCTGGATCTAGCGAGCAGAAATTGGGCAGATTTGCGTTGGATGGGGACACAAACAGGTCCAGCTCTGGACAGCCCCACCTGTCGAAGAGATCTTCTGCCATTGCTGGAAGAAGTTCCCATTCATGAACCTTGGACTGAGAATGGCTTAGACTGTTGACCAAGCTGTTTGGAACACATGGAACATGCACAGCTGTCAGGCTCAGGTGATGCTCTATGGCCCAATACCACACTCTCATGGGTTCTCTGCAGAGGGGTTAAAAATGCATTCTCCCTGCTTGTTTATGTACAAGACCACTGACATGCTGTTTATCTGGATCAAGAGGTGACCCAGGAGCAGATGCGTCTGAAAAGCTGGGCGAGCATACAGTATTACGCTCATCTCCAAAACACTGATATGGATGCTGCTCCTAAGGGGACCAGGTCTCATGAGTCTGACAGTCTGCCAGATGAGCACCCCAGCACTGGTCTAATGCATCTGTAGTCAGAATTTTCTGAGGTAACTCCGACCGAAAGGGAACTCCCTTGGAAAGGTTGGAGCGGTTCAGCCACTATTTCATGGTCTGAAGAACAAAGCTGGATACTGACATTGGAAGGTCCAAGTCATCTGAACATTGGTCCCACTGAACCTGGAGGTTCCACTTGGCCACTCTCTTGTGCAGCGAGCCAAGGGTACTGTAGCAATGGCAGCTGCCAAATATCCCAGTAGTTTGAGAACCATTCTGGTTGGGACTTGCCGAGATAACAAGAACAGCTGAGCCCATGTCTGAAGGTGTTCTGCTCTGTCCGGCCAAAGAAAGGCCTTGCCCGGTATCCAGGATCGCCCCTATGTACTGGAGTCTTTGACTTGGCCAAGGGGATAATTTTGGAAGAGTGAGGGTTATTCCCAGATCCTGAAATAGGGGAAAAGGTGGCCTCCATGGTTCTGAGCAAGTTTCCTTGGTAGGAGCTGTCAGAAGCCAGTTGTCCAGGTAAGGGAAGACGTAATGGCCATCCCTCACTAAGGCTGCTGCCACTACCGCTAGGCATTTTGGAAAGACTCATGGGGCAGAGGACAGGCCAAAGGGCAGGGCCCCGAAACTGGTAATGGTTTCCTTGGAAGCGGTAGTGCAAGAACCTCCTGTGGGGTGGAAAATGTGGAGGTAAGCATCCTGCATATCCAGGGAGCAGAGTCAATCTCCTTGATGAAGTAAGGGGAAAAGGCCGGGAACAGTGACCATCCTGAACCTTCTGTACTTTGCGAATTTGTTCAGATGGCTGAGGTCCAGAATGGGGCACAGATCTCCCATTTTCTATGATACCAGGAAAAAATGCGAGTAGAAGCCCTTCCCACGTTGTGCCGGGGAATGGGTTCGATGACCTGTTTTTGCAGAAGTGCCTGTATCTCATCTTGGATCAAATCAAGATGGACCTGGGGGTAATGGGAAGGAGCTGGAAGATTGTCTGGAGGAATCGCCAACAATTCTAGTCTATGCCCCGTTCCACAAAATTGTAGGGCCCACTGGTCCAAGGTTATCCTGCCCAATCCTCCCTGTAAAGAGAGAAGCGAGCCTCCCCATCTCCCCCAAGGATTCTGCTTGGGGGGGGTTGGGCAAGGGGTTAGGCAGAGGAGCCGGGGACAAGCAGCGCAGCCTGCGTAGTTCTGTGAGCTCTGGATGCTGAACCTCTAGTGGCTTGGGAAGTAGCCTTTCTCTTAAAGGCACCCCGGGCTGCTGACCTCTAAGTTGTTTCTTGGAGTTGCGACAAAAAGGCTGCCGCAGGGAAGAGTTAGGCTGAAACCGATATAGGGAATGAATTGATTGGGTAGCCTTTCCTGACTCTTGGAAGCAAGTGATTATATTATGAGAATCCTCGCCGAACAAGATGGGGCATCTGAAAGGGGCATCCAGGATCTCAGAATGGACGTCCTGAGCAAACCTGGAGACCCTAAGCCACGAATAACGGCGTAGGCAGATTTCCATAGCTGCAGCTCTTCCTGCAGAGTCTGCAGAATCGTAGGAAGCTCGGAGGACATAGGTTGCCATATCAGAGCTTGACTTGAGCAGTTGCAGTAGCTCAGCTTTTCCGGGGAGATCCGGCTGAGCTAGAGCCATCTCAAAGGCCTTCTCTCACAGGGCATTCTGATATTGAACTATGTGGGTCAAAAAGCTTAGGAAACAGACGGCACACGTGGCTGAGGAGCAGACCTTTTTGCCAATATAGTTTATCTGCCTAGAGTCTTTATTGGGAGGCTGAGTACTAAAGTGTTGGGGTCATTTTGAATGGTTGTGGGCCAAGTTAATAAAGACCAAATCAGCCTCCGGGTACTCCTCAGAGAGGTTCATCCCTTGGGGCATTACACAAGCGATCCGCCTTTTTAGACATCACTGGTGTAGAAGACAGGCATTTCCCAAGCCACCCAGTTGACATCCTTGAAGGAGTCTATTAGAGTGGAACCACTACAGGCAAGGTCTCCTTCTTATGAAGGAAACTGGGTAACCGACATCGCTCAGGGTCCACCTCCTCACAGTCCCAGCCCATGAGGACCTAGAATGTGCCTCATCACATCCATGAATGTTGGGTCGTCTGGGAGAGACCAGAGTCATCCTTGGGTTCCTCCAGCTCTGAAGAAACATCTGAATCTCCAGAGTCATCGTATAAGGAGGAGAAAGAGTATCCCCCTGACTCACCCGAATCCAGTGAGAGAGAGAGGGTGAATGCCGAGATCTATGCTTACGAGGCCTAGAATGATCAGTATCTGGCTGTGGTGTAGGCTCCCTAGGAGTTGGAGTCAGAGGTTTCTTAGGAGAAGCTGGGGGCTCCTTCGGGGCTTCTTGGTCTGTAAAATATGCCCACCAAGCCGCAACAAGTGTGTTAATCTCTGCAGGTGGGAATTGGGGTGAGGGTAACCGGCATCTGAGGGGTAGGCTTAGAGGGCCCAGTGTTGGTTCGTCAGGTTGCAGCAACCCTGGCGTTAGTGTCACAGGTATTGGGTTAACCAGAGTCTGGTCCTGAGGTAAAGAACTCCCTGGTGTCGGTGTGACTGGGGTCAAAAGGTTAGGCATTGGTCCCACTGGCATCAGTTGGGCGCGGTCAGGGGACAACGGCTGTGGCAGCATCGGCACTGATGGGAGAAGAGCCAGCTAACGCCAGTCTGGTAAGGCAGCTGGCGACGGCCTGGAATGAGATGCTCAACTGGGGGAGCAGATTCCCAAGCAGGGCAGAGGCGTCACTCTCCAGGGGGAGGTGACTACATGCCCCAGGCGTCACGAGGTGATGTCGGTCCCTGACTTAGGGACTGACTTTGCAGATGCCTTGACAGGGAGGGCGATGGGCAAAGACCCGCCACCTGAGCCAGAAGACCTGGTCGAGCCACCTGGCTGAGTACCCATGTTCAGGATGGGCCTGAGCATCAGAGGCTGAGAGACTGAGGTTGGAGACTCAAGTCTCAAGAAAACAACCACCCACGGCAGAAATCAGAGTGGGTGGTTTGACCACTGGCAGCCTGGAGGGAGAGAAGGCTGATGGAGTGGAGGGGGCTGACCTCCCGCGGGAATAAGACTCATGGTCGGTGCCCAACTTGTGCGGGGACTTGGAGCGGGAAGTAGACCGGTGTTTCCCTCTGTGCTTCTCCTGGTGTTCATGCTTTCCTGAAGATTTCTTCAACTCCATTGCTGAAGAAGTGGAGGCCCCAGAGGTCGGGGAAGAGGGAGTACTCTTGTGAAGCTCTTTCTCCATCGAAAAAGTTTCTGCTGCAGCAGTAAGGATTCCAAGGCCGTCTGGTGGCGAAGCTGGGTATCTTGACTGATGATCTGGCAGTGCTGGCAGGCCTCAACCTCGTTGATTCGGGCCTAAGCAAAATAAGCATGCCAAATGGTCCTCTTTGTGGGGCAGCTGCTTGCCAAAAGTGCACTTCATTCGCCGCCATTCAACAGACAAAGAGAAGACGACATGCACGAAAAATACTGAGAAAAGGCAAAAAATTTAAAAACATAGAGCCAGCCCAGTGGTGTTGAGGGCTGAGGCATCGTGCCTTATTTCATGCCACCAGCGACCATGTTAGCGGGGGATGAAGCGGGTCACCGGGGTCAGCTGGGGTGGGAGAGGACTGAACGCAGAAGCACGCAAGCGGCTCGACTTAATACGCCATCAGATGCTGAAACCCGCACTTGAGGATCGGGACAAAATGGAGGCAGAAAACACCATGGACCGGCAGAATGATCCCGGCCCTCCGCAGGCGCCGCATCCGACCAGCTGGCACCTCAAGTCAGAGGTGAGTACCAGTGGACACCAGGGTGACGGGCTGGGCGGTCCGCAAGAAGGGGGCCGGTCTGCGAGGAGAAGAAATAAAGCAAAAAAATAATATAAAAGCACAGGTAATGTGGAAAATGGCAGTCGGCTTAAGTAGAAGATGTCCATGGAGGTCCGATTAGTGCAGATCAATGGCGGGAAAAGAACTGAGGTGGTACTGGGGGACCGCCCCTTTTATACTACAAGGGACATCAGGGGGTGGTTTCTCACTAATCTGCTAGCTAGAAGTTTTCCGTGGGGTCCTGGCGCCTACCACTTCAGCCCTTATGGTGTTACCTGCTGCAAGAGCCCCCTCGAAATGAGATTTCCCATTTGCTTGAAAAAAAATTAAACGGAGATCAGAGCCCTGGGTTGTGCAAAGCGGAGCATAAACCAACTTGCCCTGGCACTTTGCTGCTATGACCTTCACTGAGGTGGGGGGGGGTGGTGATGTCAGAGGAAGCTCACGTGAGAAAAGTGCCAGAGCAAGATGGTCCATGCTCTGCTTTGCACAACCACGGGATTCGATCTATATTTTCTGGGGTTTGCCCTTACAATTGCACTGCCTTGCCCCTTTTTCGACTGCACTTGATGCTGCTCTCCAAATAATCATTTGGCAACCTGAATTGCTACATTACTTGATTTTATCCTGGGACTCAGTGTGCACTTGCTTTTAGTATGCTGTATCATTAAGGGGTCAGCTGCCCTTGCTTGTGCAGTTTCCCTGCACTGCATGTGCGTTTTTCGTTTATTTACTTTTTCAGGCAGAATGGCAGAACATCCAGACGTCCAAATGGAGTTGGAGCAAAAGCAGCAGTGCATGACAGCAGTGATCTTTTTACCAATGTCTTTGTATTTTTAGTTTAGACTGCCACCTATCTATTGACTTGTATGATACCCTTTTTCCACACTGAGTCTGCTGTAGCACTTTTTTTTTTTTTTGTTAAACTAGTAAAAGGAGCGCTCCTTTTAATATGGCTCAGATCATGTTTTTGTCAGTATTGTCTGTTTCTGAACACTCATGTTTAAGGTCACTGTTCTTGTGATTAAAATGAACTGGCATGCAGCAGACACTGCTCCCTGACCTTATGGGACAGCAAGAGTACAAAAACAGCTCAGAATAGTGATGAAAGCCTAGTCCAACCCATATTAAAAGGAGTGCTCCTTTTATTATTTCAAATGTGCAAAAAAGTGCTAACGCAAACTCAACGTAGGGAAAGAAGGGTATCATACAAGCAAGGTAACATCTATTTATATGTCGCCCAATCCCGGGGGCTCTGAGCACCTTACACAATAACTGGCAAGGTAATACAGGATAATAAAACAAACTACCAAACATAAATACATTAAAATACAACATATACTGCCGTTATAATAATCAATAAATACAGTCTTAAAAATATAAAACAAAGTACAGTTACGTAAGAACTTACAGTAACAGTAGATCTTCAAGAGAGGCTCTTGCAGTAGGTAATTACATATAGGACTGATGCCGGCAAGCGTCAGGTCCCCACGGAAAAATTTCTAGCTAGCAGTCTCTGGCAGGGGCCACCCCCACGTCAGGTGACTGACGTCATCGCGACGTCAGTATAAAGGGGCGGTCCCCCACACCCGCCTTCCAGTTCTTTCCCGCCAAAGGCCAAAAGGCAAGCCGAGAGAGAAATGGATATTTCCCATCCTGGAAAAGGAGCTGAAAAAGCTTAGGAGGATGGAGGGCAGGAAGACATTACCTACTGCAAGAGCCTCTCTCGAAGATCTACTGTTACAGTAAGTTCTTACGTAACTGTACTATCTTACTTCCAGAGGGCTCTTGTAGTAGGCAATTACATATAGGACTGAGTCCCAAGCAGTCTGGAACAAGAAGCAACGGGAGGAGAAAAGCTACTCAGAAGTAGACCCTCTAGCTGTGAAGGCCTTAGGAAAGGAGGCCTTGCAGAACAGCCAGCCCGAAGCCTGCTCTGTGGCGAGAGGCAATATCCAAACTGTAGTGTTTCATAAAGGTATGGACGAAAGTCCTAGTAGCGGCTGCACAGATGTCCGCCACCGACACATGCTTGAAACAAGCAGCAGAGGTCAGGACCCCTCTGGTGGAGTGGCCTCTGACTTGACCCGGGAGAGTCTTGTTGTACTTGTCATAACAGAAAGTGATACAATGAGCCAACCATTTAGACAGGCATTGCTTAGAAACAGCATTGCCTTCTCTTTTGTGAGCAAAAGAGACAAATAGTTGATCAGTCTACCCGAGATCCTTCGTCCTGTTGGTGTAATATCTCAGAATCCGGTGAACATCCAGAGTATGCAGGAGGTACTCTCCATGATTGGAGTGCTGCATAAAGAAAGCAGGTAGCTCCATGGATTGATTCAGCGTAGATTCCGCTACCACCCTGAGGAGAAACTTAGGGTTGGTACGCAGAGCCACACGTTCCTTGTGAAAAATCAAATACGGGATTTTAAGCATGAGGGCCTGGAGCACAGAAATCCTTCGAGCAGAAGTAATGGCCACGAGGAAGAGAGTCTTCCACAAGAGGAACTTCAAGTCTGCTGAGCCTGCCGGCTCGAAAGGAGGCAGAGTAAGTGTCTCAAGGATAAAATTCAAATCCCAAGGAGGGGCAGGAGCCTGGATAGGGGGTCTCAGGTGGAGGACCCCTCTAAGGAAGGTCTTAGAGACCTCCAGCTGGGCAAACGTCCTGTCTGCAAAAGGGACATAGTAGGCCGAGATGGCCGCCATGTGAACCTTCAAAGAGGAATGACTAAGACCCAGATCAAAGAGGTGTATCAAGCAATCCAGAAGCCACCCAACAGAGCACAAGAAAGGCTCGAAATCTTTTGAGGTGGCCCAGATAGTGAACCGTTTCCATTTTATGGCATACGTAGATCTAGCGGAGGGTTTCCTGGCTTCCACCAGAATCTCAGCCACTCGGGGGGCCCGAATCAGGCTTGCACTACATCTGCAGGAGCCATGTGTGCAACTGAAGGGACTTGAGGCCTGGATGG
Source organism: Neoceratodus forsteri (assembly GCA_016271365.2). NCBI lineage: Eukaryota > Metazoa > Chordata > Ceratodontiformes > Ceratodontidae > Neoceratodus > Neoceratodus forsteri. The sequence goes on along the minus strand of CM057450.1, from coordinate 646,519,166 downwards.
ACCAGGGTCCCCTGATCCTGGGTCAGCAAACGTTGCGACAGAGGAAGAGGAGGCTCCTCTGAGTACTGCTGCAGAAGAGAGAACCAAACTTGCCTGGGCCAGAAAGGAGTGATCAGATTCATTCGAGCTCCCTCTGAACTGAGTTTCTGTAAGACCCTTGGAATCAAGGGGATCGGGGGAAGCAGAGGCAGATCTGCCCTTCCAGTCTACAGACAGAGCATCTCTCCAAAAAATGCCACGCCCTGGAGCGAGCCAGCAAAAGTCGGGAAGTTTTGTGTTTTGAGGGGACACAAACAGGTCTACCTGTGGCGTTCCTCAACATAGGAAGATATCGTCTGTGACCCCCTGATCCAGTTCCCACTCGTGAGCTAGAGAGGATGACCGACTGAGGCTGTCTTGCAAGGTGTTCTCAACCACCGGGAAGTGAACTGCCGTGAGGTAAAGGTTGTGCTGCACCGCCCAGTCCCAGACTCACATCGTAAGAATGAGTTCCTCCCTGTTTGTTGATGTACCAGACCACACACTTCTTGTCCATCTGTACAGCCAAGTGACCAGGAAGCAGATACAGATGCAGAGCCTGAAGGGCATACAACATGGCTCGAAGCTCAAGCACATTCATGTGAAGAGACTTCTCGAGCTTGGACCAAGAGCCCTGGGTCCTGTGAGGCCCGAGACGTCCATGGTCAGCATCTGGGAGGGGGAAGAAAGACAGAAGGGAACTCCCCGGCAAAGGTTCTCCTGAACCATCCACCACTGCAAGTCCCGAGCCATAGGAGTGGAGACCGGAACAAGATGATCCAGGTCGTCCACCAGCTGAGCCCACTGAGACCGAAGCATCCACTGACAGAGCCTCATGTGGAGCCGAGCACGGGGGACCATCGGATTCGCAGCCACCATGAGCCCGAGGAGGCGAAGGACCGACCTTGTGCTGACCCGTCTGTGGCTGGACAACAGGCTGACCTGAGCTTGGAGTGTGGCCGCCCTGTCCGGTGGCAGAAAAGCCATGCCCAAGGTCATGTCCAGGATCGCCCCGATAAACTGGAGCCTCTGGGATGGGATCAAGTAGGATCTGGTGTGGTTGATGGTGATACCCAGGCAGGCAAAAACCTGCTGGGTAAGGGAAAGGAAGCACAGGAGTACCTCATGGGATGGGGCCACAAGGAGCCAATCATCCAGGTACAGGAAAACCTGCACCCCCTGGGTACGCAGGTGGGTCGCTACCACTGAAAGGCATCTGGTGAATACTTGGGGTGCCGAGGAAAGACCAAATGGAGGGCCTTGAACTGGCAGTGGTCCCCTTGGAACGCAAAACGTAGGTATTTTCGGTGGGAAGGGCGGCTAGAGATATGCAGGTAAGCATCCTGCATATCCAGAGCGCACAGCCACTGTCCCGGCCGGAGAAGGGGCAGGAGACTCTGCAGAGAGAGCATCCTGAACCTCTTGTACTCAACGAACAAGTTCAAGGAGCTGAGGTCGAGAATCGGTCTCACGTCCCCTGACTTTTTCAGGACCAGGAAGAAATGAGAATAGTAACCGGTCCCCAGAAGAGGAGGGGGGACAGGCTCTACTGCCTCCTTCAAAAGAAGGAAGGAAATTTCTTCCCGAACTAGAAGAAGATGCTCCTGAGAGTACGATGACCTGGGGGGTCGAGGAGGTTTCGAAGAAACTCTATTGAGTGTCCCTCTGCGATCAGCCGAAGCACCCAAGTGTCTGAGTTATCCTCTCCCAACCCGGAAGATGGAGGAGAACCTCCCTTCTACCGGTTCTTCTGGAGACCCCAGAGGAAAGGAGTCATTGGTGTGAGGCAGCGTCGCAGCTGAAGCCCCCGCTGCTTTTTGGGCGGGGGGGGGGCTTGGCAGCTGGGGGGGGCCCAGCGTTTACTGGCCCGCTTTCCCTGAGGTTTCGCCTTCTGCCGATTCCATCAGCAGAAGGGATGATGCTGCATTTGAAGGAGTTTGTACATGGAGTCCACAGACTTCAGTGCAGTCCCCTTCTCCTGCAGATCAGTAATAACGTCCTTGACATCACCCCCGAACAGCACTGAACCCCGGAAAGGTGCGTCCTGAATAGCAGATTGCACTTCCAGGACCAACCCTGACACATGGAGCCAGGGATGACGCCGCAGACCCACGGTGAAAGCCAAGCTTCTACCAGCCGCGTCCACTGCATCGTACGTGGCACGAAGGATGTGCCGACTGGCAGAACGTGCAAAGAGGACAAGATCAGCCACTTCCTGTTTCACCTGAGAATCAGGAAGGGAGTCCAGCTTGGATTCCACCTCACTAAGAATCGTTTTCTGGTAATCCCCCATATGACCAACATAATTTAGGGCCCTAATACCCAGAGTGGAAGAAGTGAAGACCTTCTTGCCATGCTGGTCCAGAAGACAGGATTCTTTGTCAGGTGGCGACGAGTTCAAAGGCTTCGGGTTAGCTGACCAACCGTGAGTAGCGCTAATCACGACTGAGTCAGCTCGAGGGTGAGAATTAAGTAAGTCAACACCCTCGGGAGCCTGATATAGCCAATCCGACTTCCAGGGAAGGGGGACTATCGCCGATGGTTGCTTCCAAATAGTGGAAACTAGCTCGGCATGTGGCTCTATCCAGGGTGACACCACAGTCGGAGCGGTTTTGGGCAGGTCCAGGTGCTCAGCGAGCTTTTTCCACTGTGGATCCGGCTCCAAGGAGTGCCACTGATGAACCTCCTAGATTTTACGCAACTCCGTAAAGGAAGGAACCTCTGGAGGGGACTTCGGAGGAGTCCTTGGCCTGGGTTGATCCGGAGAGCAGGGCTCGTCGTCCGAGTCAGAACAACCATCGGAGTCGTCCAAGGTGTCCGAGGAGGAAGAAGAGGGAGAAGACGACTCCCATCCCAGATGCATGGGAGGAACGGACCCTTTGGTCAGCCCTCTGGGAAAAGTATCCTGCCCTGCCCTGGAACTGGAGGGCTCGCCTCTGGTATCCGGAGGTGGAGAGGGAGTCACTCGTCACGGACGTATGGGGGCCGGGATCAGCACCATCGCCGGGAGACGACTCTCCACCTCTCTGGTGAGTTGAGCCTTGGCCTCAGCCCACCAGGAGGCCAAAGTCTCCTTCAAAGTCATCGGCGGCTATGATGGCATTGGATACGACTGGGTCAGATACCCAAGAACCGGGGGGGTCTGTCGGGGCAGACGGCCCGGCAGGGTGCCCAGCAGGCGGGCCAGAAATCGGAGGCCCGTTGTGGGGGCGTCATCCGGGAGGGGGATGTCGCCCGGAGTAAGCAGGACCGGCGTCAGGGGACCGACATCAGGTCATCCGGCCCAGCGGGAGTGGGATCTGACGGGGGTGCAGACAAATCCTTGGCATCACCCGGGGAAGGAAGGGAAAAATCTCAGGTGTCAGGCCGAGGGGACCCAGGGTCCCCAGAGGGCAGCGAAGGCTGTGGGGAGCCGCGAACGGCAGACGAAAAAGGGTCCGGCGTTGGCTCGGCCACCGAGCGGTCGTCTGGCAGCCCGACGTCCGTCTTATTGGCGGAGTCCAGGCAGATGTCATGGGAGCCGACGTCCGACTTAGCAGACCTGTCGCCCGAGGCAGGCGGCGAAGGAAGGGCGGTCTGGTCGGGTGGAACAGGGGCAGTGCGCCGCCCCGAAGGGTCGAGCAACTTAGCGACCAAATCCGGGCGGACATCAGAGGAGCTGACATCCAGCTTACCAGAGCCACTCGCACCAGTAGGCCGCACAGCGGTGGCCTTACTAGGAGTGGGGGCCTCCAATAGCTCGGAGGAGCCCGAAGGGCCTGAGCGCAAGCCAGACGGGCAGGCCGACGCCGTCTTGGAGCGGTCCCACGGGGGGGACTTTACCTGTAACATGGCGACTCCAGCCGAAGTTGCGGTGGACGAGGAGCCCCGGTCCCGATGCTTCTCCTTATCCTTCTTCTTACGATGGCCTTCGGGGGAAGTAGAAGCCTGACAGAGCTTTTCAACTCCTTCTCCGTGGAGGTTATTTTCTTTTTGAGGATGTGGGCCTCCAGGGACTGCTGCCTCCGTCTGTGGGTGATGGTCTTGAATTTCAGGCAATGCTGGCACTTCTCCACCTGATGATCTGGGCCCAGACAAAAGAGGCACTGGGAATGGCAGCCCTTTTGCGGGAGCTGGGCGCCGCATGAGTTGCACTTATTCTTGTGCTCGGAGGGTGTAGGGGACGACATACACCACCGAATAATAAACGACTTTTCGAAATAAATCGAGAGAAAAAAACGACGGTAGAACTACCAACAGGCTGACGAGCATTGAACTTTACCACGAGGCGCTGACACGCGCTAACGGCAGGAAAGAAATGGAAGGCAGGAGTTGGGGACAGCCCCTTTATACTGACGTCGCATGACGTCAGTCACCTGACGTGGGGGTGGTCCCCGCCAGAGACTGCTAGCTAGAAATTTTTCCGTGAGGTCCTGACGCCTGCTGGCATCGATCCTATATGTAATTACCTACTGCAAGAGCCCTCTCGAAGTAAAATCTCTGGTTAGTCTGGGAAAGCTAGCTTAAAGACATGAATCTTAAGACCCCTCTTAAATGACTCCACCATTGGGGCCTCTCTAAGAGAGATGGGAAGCAAGTTCCAGAGGAACAGGCCAGTGACCTCAAATGCTCGATCGCCAGAGATTTTTAACCTGGCCCTCGGAACTGCATGGAGGCCCCTGGTGGAGAAGCAGAGGGAGCAGACAGATGTGGCAGGTGTCAGGAGATCAGCCAGGTAGCCAAGGCCCAGTCCATTTAGGGCCTTACAGGTGAGCAAGCCCACCTTGAACATGACCCTCCAACAAACAGGTAGCCAATGAAGATCTCACATGACCTAGACAGGCCCGTTAGTAACCTGGCCACTGTGTTCTGCACCAGCTGCAGCCAGCGGAGGGTCCCTCCAATGACCCCAAAGCACAGAGCGTTACAGTAATCAAGCCTGGATGTAACACAGGCATGTACTAGTGAAGGCAGGTCCTCGGGCGGAACTATGGGTTTAATACGGGCATTATTCCTTAAGTGATAAAAACCACTTTGGATAACAGATGAGTCAGGAGATAAGAAGCAATCTAAAAACAGAATGAAAAAGTAAAGATCAAAAATTTCACCACCATCATGCACTGCTGCTTTCAATAAAAAAGGGTGCAAATTTATAAAACAAAAAGTAACAGTCACACTTTAAATTCAAAGTTTTGCTTGCAAAAAAAAAAAAAAACAGGATTCTCTGGTAATAGTTACTACAGTGGGAAAATCAATAAACAGTATTAAGAACACTTCAAGTAGAAGAGCCCTCTGGCTTTGCTGCTTGTCACTTTGATACACAACAAAACTCAAGAGTTCTAAGCTGTCACTGAGAAGGCAGCGGAGACAAAATTATGACGACGAATTAGGAATGCATATATTACCAGGCAGATAATGAACAGCATGGTGACAATGTAAAGTGACATGGAAAATAAAGACCAGCAGCTATGAAACAGAGGAGCTCATGACAAGCAAAGAGCGTTATTTGAATACCCGCATGTTCGGGAGCATCGCAAAAGTCAGGGCTGGATGCAGAGGTTTTTCGTGGAACACCTCATCCATCACATTGATGTTGTCAGAACACAACTTTTTCTTTCTTTTTAGTACTCGTACTGCAGTGCACATGGGTACAAATTTAAATGCAACAGATACATTTCCTGCACTGGTCAAAAAATGATGAGCAATAAAACACTGCAGTTTAGAGCTATTTTTGACACCTGACTGTGCTCTTGCTTCTGGTCTCATTGAGACAATACACACACACACACACACACACACACACCTGGCATGATGGCAGTGCCATGTATCGACTCTGTGAGCATGACGGTCAGTGACCTGACGACAAAAATGCACTGAAGTGAACACTCACTGGCGGGTGAGTGAAAAGTGCAGGCAACACCAGTTTTATACTGAAAAATTAAAAAAAAACTACAGCTTCATTTCATGTAACACAGTAAATATACTGGTATCTCCATGCTACCTATTTCAAAGTCAGCATCCTGGTCTGAAAACCTCAGAAACTTCAAAGAATAACAAAGCTTAACCCAACACAATACAATACAGTGTAGCTTCCCTTTCCCCATCCAGGTGCATGCAGTGAAAAATCAAAGCCACCACCAGGGTGTCACAGTTCAGGCTGGCTGGAACATGAAAAGCAGCTCTGTTCAGGCAAATGCTTGTATCCAATTATGTTACCAAATTCCTTTCTGTAGTCAAAACTGACACTTTACTGGAATTTACTTTGACTGGAAATATGGCTTCTTAAAAACAAAACAAACTTGTTTTTCAGTGCCGTGCAGTGTTTGGACTGGGCCATTTCCTATCCCATGTAGACAAATGCCCATATGATGTCACATGACAGGCATACTACCATTTCCACACAACAAAGTATGCCTTCCTCAGTGGTATGTAAAAATCATAGAAAAAATAGGAGGAGATAATACACAACTGCACAGAAGAAAAGGGGCATGTGGGACCCCTAAACAATTTTGCCAACAAACTATTCAAAACTCCGGTTTCATAGTGGATTAAAGAAAAGGATGCTGTATACATTAATGCTAAAACTGCATTTATATAATTAACATATATGCAGCTTTGTAGCATTTAAAAAATGTAAACAGCAGCCTTCCCAATTGAACATACCCACCCTCTCTGCTTCCTAAAATGGCCAACGAACGTGCTACATGGCTGTCTACACTGCAGCCGATTCTTTGTATTTCCCTTTTTAGTAGCATAGCTTCACAAAAATGATCAAAATCATGACTTAAAATGTGCATTATTTTTTTATCAGTACAAATGTTAAGCTATGGTTTTGTTCACTTTCTTGTCATCTAAACGTGATAAAACTGTGTTCCATACCTTTTTGCTCTCTTCCTTCCAGGTGCTACTAAATAACATAAAATCTACGCCATTTTGTAGTGCTCACCGGACAGGAAGACAGCATAATAGTAACAGTGTGTGCACTGTTCACAGACTACAAGGCCAATATCCTATCATCAGTTGTGCTGCCTTATTTTTGTGGGACTGACAGTGTAGCGTATGCAGGAAGAGTCAACAAATGCTAAGCGGCACTTACGACAGTGGGCAGACAGGTGGGCTGCCAAGGGTGGGGGTTCACATCAGAGACACACAATGGAAGAGGAGAAAAATGTTATTTCAAATAAGGATTAGCAAGGATAACTTTGCCTTTTGATAAGACCTGGTACCAAGGACATCGCCAGGAGACTTTTGGGACATAACCGCTGGACCACCGGGTATTTAATAACATACACTGTACTGGCAAACAGAAGACAGTTTAGAACACAACTGTGTCATATTTAGATGAAAATAAATGAACAAAACTATATCTTAGCATATATAAATATGTACTGATAAAAATAATACACTGAAACCATGCCACTAAAAGGGAAACCGGAAGAACCAGCTGCATTGTAGAGAGTCATGTAGCTCGCTGCCTCTTGCTCCAATGATGTAATCAAGTAGAATGTTTATCAGCCAGTTTAGGGAGCAGACAGGGTGGGCTACTTACATTTTTTTTAAATGCTACAAAACAGCATTTATGTTAATTTCACTTGTTTGTGTTTTGTAAAACACTTTTGCATTTTATAATGGTTTTTCTATATATTTCTTAGTAATTCAAGTATATGTGTCCTTAAGGCGTCTTTTTTTTTAGGAATCAGTGATAACCAATGAATTCAAACAAGACCTCAAGACATCATAATTGTTTGCCTATATATGTTTGTCTTGTTCAGTGTGAATCCAGCCTTCGATCAAGGACCCTATCCAAAATGTGTCAAGTGGGCACACAGTGTCTCTTTTCTAAATGAAGCAGCTTTTTATGAGACAACAAGTGGTACCTGCTATTTTTATGGTGGGGAGTGCTTGGTTTTTGAAATAGAGTGTAATTCATGTACCTGCAGCACCCCAATCCTTGTGCACATTTTTTTGTCTTGCAATGATGTAATCAAATAGCACATTTATCGGACAGTTTAGGGAGCAGACAGGGTGGGCTATTTACCTTTTTTTAAAATGCTACAAAAGAAAAAATTACTCACTTTAGTAATGTTGTTTCTTCTAATGGAGTCTTGCTGTATTCTGACATATGCAGTTAGGTCCTGCCTTTCAACTGCCCCGGAGAACAAAGAGTTAAACTTTCCATGGCCAGCATGGAATATTCACCATGAGCTCGGTTGAACCCCTGTCTGCTGTTGTTTAAACTGAGACCGTCAGATCTTTTCGAGCAACACTCACTAGAAATTCTGTATGGAAACTGTAAAACTCATACTAGCCAACTGGCAACTATATCTATATAAAAGGGTTTTTGGTTTCAAAAGGAAGACTCAAGTCAGGAAACCCAAAAACAAAACACATCCAAAACACAACCACTCACCCAAACTAAAAGAGGGTGAAAAAAGGACACCTCTAGGGTGCAACACTATCCTGCCCACCCATATCCGAAAACTAGGTTCTGAGAGGGAGGCGGGAAGTCAGAACATCAAGACTCCATTAGAAGAAACAACATTACTAAGGTGAGTAATTTTTCTTCAAACAACATGAAGTCTTGCAGTATTCTGACATATACGAACTACCAAGCAGTACCTCCATGGAGGAGGACAGAACCTACTTTGAAACAGGCTCTGAGTACTGCTGTCTCAAACCAAGCATCACTCCTAGCCCGGATATCCAGACAGTAATGCTTGGTGAAAAGTATGGTCTGTTTTCAGGTGGCTGCTTGACAAATTTCTAAGAGAGAATATCCTGGCGACAGCCAGAAGCAACTGCACCTCTAGTGGAATGAGCCCTCAGGCCTCAGGGTGGAGTTCTCCCAGTTTTCATAGCAGAATTGTATACAAGAAACAATCCACCTGGCAATAGATCTCTTAGTGGCAGGTTTGCCCTTACCAACTTCTCCAAACGTGAGGAACTGGAGGGACTCAAACCTGTGACCCTTGGTACGCTCTATGTAGTAGCTAAGGGCTCTTTTAACATCCAAGCTGTGTAGCCTCATCTCTCCAGAGGAGGAATGGTCAGTGAAGAAAACAGGGAGAGATACAGACTGATTGAAGTGGAAATCTGAAACCACTTTAGGCAAAAACTTTGTTAGTTCATAGGACCACTTTATCTCTATGGAAAGAGATGAAATCAGATTCCACTGGCAGGGCTTGCAATTCACTGATACGCCTGGCAGAAGTAATGGCTACCAAAAACACGGTTTTCCAAGGCAAGTACTTAAGCTCTGCAGAGGACAAAGGCTCAAAGAGGGTTGCATAAGCTGAGCAATGCAGACATTAAGGTCCCAAGCAGGAGCAAGATCCCTAAAAGGGGGGACTGGTGTGAAGCAATCCCTTGAAAAACTTACAAAACACAGGATGGGATGATAGAGAGGAAGGCTTGCCTACTGACAAGAAAGCAGAAACAGCTGCCAAGTGTACTTTAAGGGTAGCTGGTCTGAGGCCTAGGCCATTAAGATGGACCATATAGTCCAGAACCGTGAGGCAACTCAGCAGAATCTGGAGAAATATTCTTCTTAGAACACCAAATGCTGAATCTTTTCCATTTGGAGTTGTAAGTCATTCTGGTGGAAGACTTTCGAGAAGCCCTAAGGACATCCAGAGCCCCCTTGGGAAAGATGCAGATCTGCAAACTCTTCAAGAGCCATGCCTTGAGATTGAGAAACCGAAGATTCGAGTACCAAATCCTCCCCCCGAGACGATGTCAACATGTTGTAATTCCTGGGAAGAGACAGGGGAAGGTGGACTGCTAGGGACAGCAACAGGGGATACCAGGGCTGTCTGGCCCAGTCTAGAGCAATCAGAATCACTTTGCATGGTTGTGACCTTATCTTGACTAACATTTTGAATGGGGAGAAGCATACAGAAATTTCCCTTCCCACTTCAGAATCAGAGCATCCAGGGGGACTGAGCCCAAGACTGGGGGTCTGCAACAAAAGACAGGAAGTTGGTGATTGTCTGGGGCTGCAAAAAGATCCATCTCTGGAGTGCCCCATCTAGAGAAAATCACTTTCAAAACTAGAGGATCTAGGGTCCATTCGTGATGGCCCTGGGATATTCTGCTCAGAGCATCTGCTAGGACATTGTCCTTCCCTGGGAGGTGAACTGCTATCAGAGAGGTTTGCAGGGAATAGGCCAGGGACCACAACTTCACTGCTTCTGTGCACAAGGCCACAGACTGAGTGCCTCCCTGCTTGTTGATGTACCACGTGGTGGTGTTGTCAGTTCTGACCTGGACCACCTTGTTCTGTACAAATCTGGAAAAAGCTTGCAGAGCCAGAAACACTGCTCTGAGTTCCAAAAGACGGATGTGAAGCAGAGATTCCTGAGGTGACCACAGTCCTTCGGTGGAAAGATCCCCCAAATGGGCTGCCCAGCCCAGCCCAGCAGGGAAGCATCTGTGGTGAGTATCACTGAATGAGACTGAGTGACAAAAGGAACCCCTTGTCTCAAATTGTCCTGATCCTGCCACCATTGCAAGGCCTGGAGCAGGGTTCAAGTCACTGGGACTAGCTTGGTAAGGGAATCCTTTCTCTGGGACCAGAAGGTTCTTAAGTGGAACTGAATGTCCCTCATCTGGAATCTTGCTCCTTGGACCACTGCTGTGGAAGCTGACATGTGGCCCAGAAGCTGAAGGAAATGCCTTGCTGGGTGAGACACCTGAAGGGTGAATGAAAAGCCAGTTCCGCAGGGTCCTTGCCCTTTCCAGGGGAAGGAAGGCTCTTGCCTTTACTGTATCCAGCTCTGCACCTATGAAGGTGAGGAGCTGTACTGGTTCGAGAACTGACTTTGGAAGGTTGAGAAGGAATCCTAAGGAAGTGAGCACTTGCTGGGTCACTTGCAAATGTGAATTGACTTGGTCTGGAGACTGACCTACTATGAGCCAGTCGTCCAAGTATGGGAAGATGGAGATCTTTTTTCTCCTTAGGAAAGCAACCACTACTGCCAGGCACTTTCTGAAAACCCTTGGGGCTGATGTTAGGCCAAAGGGCATTGCTCTGAACTGATAGTGGCCTGAGGGCAACGCAAATCTGAGGTACTTACTGTGGGAGCACCTGATGGGAATGTGAAAATAGGCATCTTTGAGGTCCAGGAGGCTAGCCAGTCCTCTGGCCTTAGAGAGGGAAGGATAATTCCCAGAGTCACCATTTTGAACTTTGGCTTTAAAAGGTGTTTGTTCAGATATCTTAGGTTCAGGATGGACCGCCATTCTCCTGTCTTTTTGGGGGTTAGAAAGTACCTGGAGTACAATCCTTTGCCCTTGTGTAGGGTGGGAACCCTCTCTATAGCTCTGAGAGCTAGGAGAAAAGAAACCTCTGCCTCTAAGGCAAGGGTCTCTGATAGATTCGCAGGTGGAAAGGATCTGGTTCTCATCTTGGGAAATTTTTTGAAGCTGAGAACCAGACCCTGCCTACTACTTCAGGACCCACTTGTCTGATGTTAGAGACTTCCAGTCCTGGACAAAGTAAGCCAGCCTGCCCCCCTACTGGTATGGGAGAATCATTGAAAAGACCCACCAGGGTGTCTGCTTGGCAGGGGCTTTAGGCTGAGGGGTGGATGCAGGCCTGCTCATCCCCCCATCTGCCTCTCCCTCTAAAGAACCCCCTCTGAGAGAAGGAAGAGGAGGCCTGAGCTTGGTAAAAAGGCCTTTGGAAAGGCCTGCCCCTGCCCCTGGACTGCTGCCTTTGAGGAATTGCTTGCCTTTCTTTGGCCTGAGTGCTCCTGCAAGTGGTCCTGTACTCATCCATCTTTTTCATGTAGTTATCTGTCTGCTCCCCAAACAGAGAATTATCAATTACAGGAAAATCCATGGCCATAGCCTGGGTATCCTGTGAGAGGCTAGTACATCTGAGCCAAGCCATCCTCCGAAGAGCCACAGATGTCGCCATGACTCTTGATGAAACATCATTGGAGTCCACAGCAGCATGAAATTGTACTTTAGATGCCTCAATCCCATCTGCAGCCACCTGCTCCAGCTCCTTGGCAAGCTGGTCAGGGGCCTGTTTAGCCAGAGCCAGCACAGTGTCCCATTTGGACTTCTGGTATCTAGCTGTATAGGCCATATAGTTAGCCTACCTGAGTCCCAAAGATGCTGCCATGTATTGTTTCTTTGCCATGGCATCAATCTTCCTGGAGTCCTTGTCTGGGAGGTGTGATGCCAAGGGGATATTTGCCTTATCACAGGCAGCAGCCTGTACTACCCCAACATGGCTGCATTGCTGGAAAAGGAACTCCGTGTCTGAGCCTGAGAGAGTGTACTTCTTGTCCATTTGTCTGTCCACAGGAGGTATAGAATTAGGAGACCTGAGAATGTTATGTGTCTGTTTCCCAAAGGATTTCTGGAGGGGAACAGACAGTCTCCTGGACTCTGGGATGTCCATCATCTCAACAAAATCAGGCTCCTCCTGATCCTCTACTGCTTCCTCCACAGGAAGCTGGAGGGTCTCAGCCACTTTTTTGTAAAACATATAGTGAGAAAGGGACTCAGAAAGCCTAGGAGGAGAAACACCTAAAGGTCTGTCTGGGGAGATGTCCGGGTCAATAGGCACATCCAGACTTTCATAGTCACCGTAATCATCCTTATACTCTCCTTCCTCCTCCTCCTCCGGTTCATAAAATTCTTCCAAAGTGTAATCCGGAACCGGGGGAACCGACCAAACCGAACCCCTGCCAGATGGTGCCAGTTCAGTCGGAACCGAAGTAAGCGATTGCACTATCCTTATCACCTTGGCTATCTCATCTGGCCGATTGGAATTGTAATTCCTGGAGTCGAAAGCAGACTGATTTAACTTTTCTTTTTCCTTTTCACCGGAACCAACTCCTCAGAATCTGCTCTCCTTTTGCCCGAAGAAGTATCGCCCTGGTCAGAGGGCACTCCTTCTGGTTCGGTCGGAACCAAACCGGGCTGGCCATCTGGGTCAGCAGACCTCTCGGCCTCCCTTTCCCTCAGTCTACCTAATCTCTTTTCTAGGGTAGATTTGGGAAAATTCATACAAATTTGGCAGTCTGAATCGAGGTGGTCAAACCCAAGACAAACACAGGCAGTGTGGGGATCAGCCTTGGCAAAGACTTCCCCACGCATACTGCAGTGTTGAAACCCAGTGGCTCGGGTTTTTTTCTTGGGTTTCTCAGACATGGCCAATCCTATCCAAAACTTACCCTTTTATCGGCAATCCGCCAGGCAAGACTCCCCTACCGGTTCCTGACCATGTCATGGGTCTTGGAAAAAAACGTAATAAAATCCATTTTTTTTTTTTAGAACCGATATGGACCGGTTACCACACTCTAAATGAATCACAAACCTTTTTACCTCAAACTGATCGGTTCAGCCGAACCGATCCACAATTTACAAGTTCCACACAGAAACTACACAGAAGAAAAAATTACTCACGTTAGTAATGTTGTTTCTTCTAATGGAGCCTTGCTATATTATGACATATGCAGTTTGTCCCAGCCTTAGAACTGCTCCGGAGGTGAAAGAGTTAACTTCCTTGCCAGGCATGGAATCTTGAGCGCGAGCTCGGTTGAAAAAACTCTTGTCTGTTGTTCTTCAAACTGAAACTGTCAGATCTTTACAAGCAAAACTCACTAAGGTTCTGTGTGGAAGCTGTAAACTACACTAACCAACTGGCTACTAAAATATTAACACATTTTCTGGTCCCAAAACCAAGACTCCAGTCAGGGATCCAAAAAATAAAATAAATACAACACTTAAACACCCCAAAAAGGAGGGTGAAAAACACAAAGGTGGGCATCATTAAGTGCCAACACTGCACTGCCCACCCACATCCAAAGCAGAGGTTCTGAGAGGGGCAGGCAGGGTGGGAGGTCATAATATAGCAAGACTCCATTAGAAGAAACAACATTACTAAGGTGAGTAATTTTTTCTTCAAACAACATGAAGTCTTGCTATATTATGACATATGCAGACTACACAGCAGTACCTCCATGGAGGAGGGACAGAACCTACTTAGGAAATAGGCTCTGAAGCACAGCTGTGCCAAACTGAGCATCACTCCTAGCCTGGATGTCCAGGGAGTAATGCTTGGTGAAAGTGTGTACTGTTTTCCAAATAGCTGCTTGACATATCTCTAAGATAGGGATGTCCCTGGCCGCAGCTAGGGACGCAGCTGTACCTCTGGTAGAGTGAGCCCTCAGGCCTGAAGGGGAACCTTACCCAGTTTTTGATGTAAAATTGGATACAAAGACAATCCACCTGGCAATGGATCTTTTTAGTGGCAGGTTTCCCTTTACCAACCTCACCATAAGTGAGGAACAGTTGGAGGAGTCAAACCTGTGACCCATGGTACCTCTGTCTTAGTAACTAAGGGCTCTCTTTACATCTAAACTATGCAGCCTCCTCTGTGGAGGAGGAATGGTCAGTGAAGTACACTGGAAGAGATATAGATTGATTAAGGTGGAAATCTGAAACCACCTTAGGCAAGAACTTCCTGTTAGTCCTGAGGACTACCTTATCTCTGTGAAAGGAGATAAAATCAGGCTCCACTGACAAAGCTTGTAATTCACTTATGCACCTGGCAGAAGTGATGGCTACTAAACACAGTTTTCCAAGTCAAGTACTTAAGCTCTGCTGAAGACAAAGGCTCAAAGGGGGTTGCATTAACTGAGCAATGCAAACATTAAAATCCCAGGCAGGAGCAGGGTCCCTGAATGGAGGCTGGTGTGAAGCAATCCTTGAAAACTTGGAGAATACAGGGTGAGCAGAAAGAAGAGGGCTTTCCTGCTGAAATAAAAGCAGACACAGCTGCCAAATGCACTTTCAAGGTAGCTGGCCTCAGCCACAAAGTATTTAGATGGACCATATAGTCCAGGACTGTGGGCAAATCAGCAGATTCTGGGGAAATATGCTTTCCAGAGCACCATATGGAAAACCTTTTCCATTTAGAATTATAAGTAGCCCTGGTGGAAGGCTTCCTAGAAGCTTTCAAGATATCGAGTGCACCTTGAGAAAGGTGTAGGTCAGCAAACTCTAACTCCTCAAGAGCCAGGCCTTGAGGTTGAGGGATTTGAGATTCGGATACCAAACCCTCCCCTGGGCACAGGTTAACAGATTGTGATTCCTGGGAAGACACAGGGGAAGGTGGACTGCTAAGGACAGAAAGAGTGGATACCAGGGCTGTCTGGCCCAATCCTGGTGCAATCAGAATCATCTTGCAAGGTTGAGATCTGATTTTGACTAGCACCTTGAACAAGAGAGGAAGGTGGCATAGAGGAACTTCCTTCCCAATCGAGAAGGAAGGCATCCAGAGGGACTGAGCCCAACACTGGGGGTCTGCAACAAAAAAGCGGAAGTTGGTGATTGTCTGGGGCTGCAAAAAAATCTATTTGAGGGGTGCCCCACCTGACAAATACTAACCCCAGTACTAGGGGATCCAGTGACCGTTCGTGATGGCCCTGGGAAATCCTGCTGAGAGCATCTGCCAGGACATTGTCCTTGCCTGGGAGGTGAACTGCCATGAGGGAGGTGTTCAGGGGAATAAGCCAGAGACCACAACTTCATTGCCTCGGTGCACAAGGCCGAAGACAGAGTGCCCCCTTGCTTGTTGATGTACCACATTGTAGTGGTGTTGTCTGTTCTGCCCTGTACCACTTTGTTCTGAACAGATGCAGAAAAAACCTGAAGTGTTAGAAAAACAGCTCTGAGTTCCAACAGATTGATGTGGAGCAGAGATTCCTGAGGGGACCACAATCCCTGGGTGGTGAGTTCGCCCATGTGAGCTCCCCATCCCAAGAGGGACACATCTGTAGTAAGGGTCAAGGAGTGAGATTGAGGGATGAAAGGAACCCCCTGTCTCAGATTGCTCTGATCCTGCCACCACTGCAGGGCCTGGATCAGGGTTCGAGTTACTGGGATCAATTTGGTTAGAGGATCTCTCCTTTGAGACCAGAAGGCTCTCAAATGGAACTGAATGTCCCTCATCTGAAATCGTGCTCCTTGCACTACAGCTGTGGAAGCAGCCATGTGCCCTAGGAGCTGTAGAAAGTGCCTTGTTGGTCGAGAGACCTGCAGAGTGAAGGAGGAGGCCAGAGCCACCAGGGTCTTTACTCTTTCCAGAGGAAGGAAAGCTCTGGCCTGCTTTGTGTCCAGTTCTGTGCCTATGAAGGTGAGTAGCTGAACAGGCTCTAGAACTGACTTTGGAAGATTGAGAAGAAAACCTAGAGATGTAAGCAGCTGCTGGGTAACCTGAAGGTGTGATTTGACTTGGTCTGGAGACTGACCCACTATGAGCCAGTCGTCCAGGTAAGGAAAGATGGCAATCTTTTGCCTTCTTAAGTGAGCAACTGCTACTGCCAGGCATTTTGTGAATACCCTTGGGGCAGAGGTGAGGCCGAAGGACACTGCTCTGAACTGGTAATGGCCTGAGGGCAGTTCAAATCTGAGGTACTTTCGGTGGGAGCTCCTGATGAGAACATGGAAGTAGGCATCCTTGAGGTCCAGGGACGCTAGCCAGTCCCCTGGCCTTAGGGAGGGTAAAATAATTCCCAGAGTCACCATTTTGAATTTTGGTTTTAAAAGGTGCTTGTTTAGGTATCTTAGATCCAGGATGGGCCGCCATTCTCCTGTCTTTTTTGGGGTAAGGAAGTACCCGGAGTACAGTCCTTTGCCCTGGTGTAGGGGAGGAACCCTTTCTACAGCTCTGAGAGCCAGGAGGGTTGAGACTTCTGTTTTCAAAGCAAGAGCCTCTAATGGATTTGCAGGTGGAAAGGATCTGGTTCTCATCTTTGGAAATTTTTTGAAGCTGAGAACCAGTCCCTGGCTTACTACTTCCAGGACCCACTTGTCTGATGTTAAAGACTCCCAGTCCTGGGCAAGTAAGCCAGCCTGCCCAGGTAATGGAGAATCGCCCTGGGCATCCCATCAGGGTGCCTGTTTGGCAGGGCTTTTGGCTGAGGGGTGGGAGCAGGCCTGCTCGTACCCTGTCTGCCTCTCCCTCTGAAGAACCCCCTCTGGGCATAAGCTGAAGAGGAGGCCTGGGCTTGGTAAAAAGGCCTGTGAAAAGGCCTGCCCCTGCCCCTGGAAAGCTGCCTCTGAGGAGTGGCTTGCCTCTCCTTGGCCTGTGCACTCCTATAAGTGGTCCTATACTCATCCATTTTCTTCATGTAATTCTCTGTCTGCTCGCCAAACAGAGAATTACCCTACAAGGAAAATCCATGGCCTTAGCCTGGGTATCCTGTGACAGGCTAATACACCTGAGCAAGCCACTCTGAAAAGCCACAGATGTAGCCATGACTCTTGAAGATACATCATTAGAGTCCACTGCAGCATGGAATTGCACCTTAGATGCCTCATACCATCAGCAGCCACCTGTTCCAGCTCCTTGGCAAGCTGGCCAGGGACCTGTTTTGCTAAAGCCATAACAGTATCCCATCTGGATTTCTGGTATCTTGCAACATAGGCCATATAATTTGCCTGTCTGAGTCCCAAGGATGCTGCCATGTATTGTTTCTTTGCCATGGCATCAATCCTCCTGGAGTCCTTGTCAGGGTGTGAAGCCAAGGAATATTTGCCTTATCACAGGCTGCAGCCTGCACTACTAACATGGCTGCATTGTTGTGAAAGGAACTCTGTATCAGAGCCTGACAATGTGTACCTCCTGTCCATCTTTTTATCCACAGGAGGTAAAGAATTAGGAGCTTTTAAAATTTTATTGTCTGTTTCCTGAAAGATTTATGTAAAGGAATAGACAATCTCCTGAACTCTGGGATATCCATCATTTCCACATAGTCAGGCTCCTCCTGTTCATCCACAGCTTCTTCCAAAGGAGCTGGAGGTTTCAGCAACTTTTTTATAAAACAGAAAATGAGAAGGGGACTCAGAAAGCCTAGGGGGAGACACTCCTGAAGGTCTGTCTGGGGAGATGTCCGGTTCAATGGGCACATCCAGACTTTCAAAATCACATTCACTCTCTTCATAATCCTCCTCCCCCTCCTCCGGTTCATAAAATTCCTCTATATCATATTCTTGAACCGGTGGAACCGGCCGAACCGACCGTTTACCTGATGATGCCAGTTCGGACGGAACCGGGGAAAGCGACTGGACAATTTGGATCGTTTTGGCTATCTCTGCAGCGGCTGGAGAAGGAAATTTTGGCTCCACACCTGCTGATTTTCTAGTCCTCTTTGCTGGAACTGGCTCCTCCGAATCAGCTCTTCGTTTGCCCGAGGAAGTATCGCCCTGGTCAGAGGGCATCAGGTTCGCGTTGGCACCGAACCGGGCTGGCCATCCGGTCAGCGGACTTATTGGCCTCTCGTTCCCTGAGCCTACCAACTCTCTTATCCAGGGTAGCTGCAGGGAAATTCTTGCAAATCTGGCAGTCTGCATTGAGGTGGTCAAACCCCAGACAATAAACACATGTGGTGTGTGGGTCAGCCTTGGCAAAGGCTTCCCCACAAGACACTACAGTGCTGAAACCCAGTGGGCCCGGTTTTTCTTTTGGGTTTCTCAGACATAATGCCAGCCTAACCAAAAACTTGCCCTTTTTCGGCAAATCGCCAAGCAAGACACCCTTATCGGTTTCCAACCGTGTCACGGGTCGTGGAAAAAACCGTAATGAAATCCGTTTTTTTTAGAACCGATAAGAACAGGGAACCGCACTCTAAATGTAATTTAATTAAGTTTTAACAACAACCTGATCGGTTCAAACCGAACCGATAATAACTTTTGCAAGTTCCACACAGAGAAATGTAAAACCTATCTATTACTTACGATACCACAGACAGAGCTTGAACCGACCGGTTGCGGTTAAAATACATAAATGCGGTTTAAAAAAACCGAGAAATAACACTTTTTAACAGACAAAATGAACCGAGCAGAAGGAGGAATCTCTGGAGCGACTGTTCAGTGAGGCGAAGTAAAGAATCTGACAGTTTCAGTTTGAAGAACAGCAGACAGAGTTTTTTCAACCGAGCTCACGCTCAAGATTCCATGCCTGGCATGGAAGTTAACTCTTTCACCTCTGGAGCAGTTCTAAGGCTGGGACAAACTGCATATGTCATAATATAGCAAGACTTCATGTTGTTTGAAAACCTATCTAGTACTCAAGGTACCACAGCCAGAGACTTGAACAGACTGAGCGGTAACAGCAATTCGGTAGAAACCGACCGAAAAAACGACACTTCAACCGACTTTTTTGAACCGAGCAATGGAGAAATCTCCGGAGCGACTGTTCAGTGAGGCGGAGTAAAGAATCTGACGGTTGCAGTTTAAACAACAGCAGACAAGGGCTTCAACCAAGCTCGTGGTGAACATTCCATGCTGGCCATGGAAAGTTTAACTCTCTGTTCTCCGGAGCAGTTGAAAGGCAGGACCTAATTGCATATGTCAGAATACAGCAAGACTTCATGTTGTTTGATCTGTATTTATGCAGTTTTAGCATTACTGTATACAGCAGCCTTTCCTTTACTATCTTATATGCTGGATTTTTGAATAGTCTGTCAAAATGTTGTTTACGTGTCCTTTAATGAGGATTACCAGTATAAGTTTAGCGAAGGTAGGTCCTGCCAGAATAATCTGTTTCACTTTTTGAGAAGGCATTAAGAGACTGTGGCAGTAGGGGGGTGGCGATGGACGAAGTGTACAAGGCTTTATAGAAGTGCAGCATGTGAAACTGATAAAGAACTAGAAATCACAAGGTCACAAAAAGATGGCTCAAGAAACTGCAAGGACTAGTGCCAAAAGTAATTTTCGTAAACTCACAGTCTCTCAAGAGCTTGGCTCCTCAGGTTCCACTCTCAGGAAGAACCACACAATGCTGTGTCCAAGATAACACTTTATTGTTTAAAAAACAACAAACACCAGCAGTAGCAGCTGAAAAGACGGCACCTTCCCTCAGCAGCTATGCTTTCTTTAGGCCTTGTCCACACTACACCAGAAAACACCCTCTGTAATGTTACAGAGTGCCTCTAACGTTACCGTAATGGCAAGCATTTACACTGGTAACGTTACAGAAGCCGTTTTCGTGACGTTGTTGAAACCTGTTATCAGGTGGTTTCCACAACAGTTACTGTAATGGGTGCAGTGCTGTAACGTTACAGAGCGCCATGTAAACGGACAACTGTGTAGCCTCTCGTCCCCCCGTGCAGCAGCTCCGCGATGCCAGCTCCCAGCTCCTGGCAGTGTGGAGCATGACCCATTGCAGGGCATGTGGCAGGGGGCATTGGCAGACCTGTGTAGATGGGCCCCACACCACATGGGGCACCGGACTGTCCATGCTGAGCCTACGTCTTCACACCCTACAACCAAGTCCCTACCCAGCTCCAGGATGCTCCCATTAGCTTGAGCTGGTAACTGTTTTGGCACTCGCACTGCCTAGGTCATGGAGTTGTAATGGACGAGTAGATGAAGGCTGCCCTGTCCTATGCCCCACACACATATAGCTGTCACAACAGTCCAGATGGCACCTTCACGGTAGTCCCTCCACTGGATACCCTTGAATGGTGCCACACTCCTTTGAGCTCCAGACAGAAATCCACAGCAGAGGTCTCCTACGATCCCACATACATCCCTCAATCACTGGGTCCACTGTGGCAGCCACCAAGGCAGCAGACGCCACTGCACCTCTACTGGGTCACAGGGAGGACCTGAGGAATAATCACGTAGAAATGAAAATTACGTACCTACCGTAATTCTGATCTTTCTGTGTATCTTCACTATTCATCACCATTGGGTACATGGCCGGAGGTCATGACCATGCAGGAGCCTTTTTTTTTTTTAAGGTAGGTGGGGCCGATGCACAATCGGCGCCACCCTCAAGGCCGACGCATTGCGTGGCACTCATGGGTTGCCCGTTAGGCGCTGTTGACTCCACCTGCCTGCCAGTTCTGAGTCGCCGGAGAGGTAAGAGAAAGGGAGCAGAGGGTGGGACAAGGAAGTCCAAGGGACAGGAAAAAGGAAAACATATAAAACTAAAAGGAGAAATAACGACTGAGAGGACAGAAAGAGGAAGTCAGAAACTAAAGGGATTAGGAGGGGCCCCAATCTCTGGAACTAGAGGAGTGAGGTAGGGTGGGACAACAATTTAGAAGGTAGGAAGAGAGGGGAGAAGGTTAACACATTCCAGACCCTGGTCCATCTCCAGATTGTATAGGAACTGCAAGGAGTAGCCAGAGGCTTCTTGCCAGAATTCAAGGCACAGAATGGCTGGCAAAAACTCCTTCTGAGCAGAATCAGCTATTCTGAAAGAAAGACAGGGCACAGATAATTAACACCTTCTCAAGGAAAGATTTTGGTGAAAAAGGAGTTTTTTTTTTTGGATAACGGATAGTCCTAAGGACGAAGAGAAATAAGATGGATGGGACGAGGAGGAAGAGAGAATGGAGGGCTACTACCAACTCCCACCCCACGTGGGTGGAGCAAACGCACTAGAGAAGGAGTGCCCCCCATGCTGACCACTCTACCCAGAACATAGTCCCCCTATGTGCCCCTGTATACCACACTGCTAAAGAAAGGAGGGGGGAGAGGATGGGCACAGAGAGGGAGGAGGACCCAGAGACTGAGGCCCCAGGGGGATGGAGGGTGGGGTTGTGATGAATGGTGAAGATACACAGATACACAGAAAGATTACAATTACGGTAGGTACGTAATTTTCATATCTTATCTGTGTCACTCTTCACCATTCATCACCACTTGGTGAGTGCCGAGGGTTTTCTTTTATACCCTAAGGGACAAAGTCCCTTAGCTCTCAGTAGGTGACACACTAAGAGGGAAAACCTTCAGGGCCTGGAGAGGCCTGAGAGTGGGGAGTGTGAGAGGGGGACCCCACGTAGGGAGAAGGAAGTTGCACCGACAAATGTTGTCTCGCTCTATGGGAGAAGAGATAGGTTCTCTGGTGAGCGGAGTTAATCACCCTATGCCAGGCCAAGGGTGACAACTGGGAAAGACGCAGCCATGCAGTCTGCCTAGTGCAGATCGCTGTCCCTATGACCCTGGTAGCTACGTCGCTGGCATCATAGGATGCCCTCGCTTGGTGCCTTGCTAGCTCCAGGCCATGCGCAGAGAGTGCAATGGCTTGTCTGGTTTGCTCCATGTCAGACAACGAGGCTAGGAGTTGACCTAGCTTGAACCACAAGAACCTGTGATAGGCTGCAGAGTGGGCCTGATGTGCAGAAATGGAAAGCAACAACCATGCCGAGTAGAAAGCCTCCTACCCCAGAAGTCAAAATCCAAGGAATCTTGATCTGGGGGCCGGTCACAGTGAAGGGCGCAAAGCCCATCAGGAGTGTCCAACTGCATCAATCCGGACTGCAGAGGAGGCATGGAACCTGGAGACTCCAGGGGGGGGGCGCAATACTGCTGGCAGAGATCCCTAGGGGCAGAAACTCCGGAGAAGGGTCTCTGCCAGAAGTGCAAATGACGCCTCCCGAAAGGGAGCAGGCCAGGGAGGCACCACAAGGGTGGTCTCGCTGAACTCGCCTAGAAAGGCGTGCGCCAAGAGCTCCGGATTGCTTATAGTGGCAGGGGTGAGGTGCAAGTCCTCCAACATCCTCACGAGGAAACGCTGATACTCAGCGAGATCAGCAGCTGAAGCGATGTGGACAGAAAGCTCCTCTCCCCCAGAAGAGGGAGAGGAAGGGCTGGAGGGCACAGACTGCTCAGAGGGCGGCTGCTTGGGGGAAGGTTGAAAAACCTGTCTGTCGATTGCCCTAACGTAAGCTGGGAACCGAGGAGCCACAGCCATGAAATGCTCCCAGGAGAGAGGCCCGCTAGGACCAAGGATGCCTGGCAGCACAGGAGAATGTGGCAGAGGGATGGGGACAGAGCCGAGAAGAGATGTTGGCTGACCTCCGCCTGGGCTAAGGAGCGGACCAACAGCACCCGAAGAAGAAGGTATTCCGGAAGACTCCACAGCCGACAGCTGAACAACCATTTCGGTACTGCCTTGGCTGCTCTAGAAGAATCTCCGCGGAGGTTATCACTGGTCGAGATAGGTCCAGAAGGACGTGTCCCTACCTCAAAAGAATGGGGCCCCCAAAGAGACCGAAGAGGAAGAGCGGAGATCCACACTACGGCTTCTTCCAGGGCCTGGGTGGGCCCCAGAAAAAGGTCGCCGTGCAGACACCATGTCCTTCGACCCCTCGGAGTCCGAAAGAGCCCTCCTCCTCGAGAGGGCCAGGCTAGGTAGCCGACAGCCCTGGCCAGCACCTGAAGGAGCTATCCAGGGCACAGTACCTTCCCCTCCTGTAGGTGCTCTGATCGGCCCAGAGGTTGGGCGATCCAGGCACACCACAGGCTGGGGTACCACTGCTGAGGGGTCAGTGAACCCACCAAGACCGGGCTGCAGAGCAATGTTGGCCTGCACCACTGCCCGCTGGTCAGCACCCTTGACCCCAGTCTCGGCAGCCACCGACCCCACCTCAGAAGGGGTCTGACTCCGGCTTGTCGAGGATACTACAGGGCTGCCCACCCCAACAGTCAACCCCAAAGAGTCAGAATGTTCGTCTGACTCAGAGCCCAACTCCGCCTCCGAAGAGGTAGAGGCCGAGGCCCTGTGCCAGACCGTAGGAGGGCGCCCGGTGCAATCCCTGCCAAAGGGAGTGCCAGGAACCGAAACCATGCCCGAGCCAGTGCCCCCTACAGCACCGCGAGCGGAATCCACAGAGGCCATGGCCCCAGCCCGAAACACAGCTCCAGAGTCGGGACCAGCCACAGCGCCATTCCGCCCCACTGTTCAGAGGGCAGAGACAGCGCTGACGACGGCCCCGAGGGTACCATCAGCGCCGAGGATGGCACCACCTGGCTACACGGTGCCGATGACGGTGCCAACAGCGGAATCCGGTGCCCCCATGGTGCCGAATCCTGAGGATACGGCGAGTGCTCAACCTCAGCGCGTGAGACACAGACAAAGATGGCGCCATAGAAACTCCCATGGCGCCGCTAGCAGTATCTGCACCGCAAACGGCACCAACAGCAGCCACGGTGCTGAGCAACAAACCGGCGATGACAGCTCCGTCAGGGCCCAAGGTGCCGCGAATGGCGCCTAGGCCCACAACGGCGATGATCAACGGCGTCGAGGACAGTGCCGACCCGGGCCTTGCGAACTGTGGATCTGACACCGGGTGAGCCTTCACCCCCGCAGGGGTGATTGCCTTGGTGGCACCTCATGCCCACCCCCCGAAAGGAGCGGGACAGGCATCCTGCACGGCGGAAGGCGCCTCGGCAATGGCCAGGTTACTAGTAGTCGAGGCTCCCTCCTCCTCGATCCGTGAAGAACCGAGAGGAGACCTGGAGGAAAGGCCGAGAGTACATTGCTTGGCCCGACGAGTGCACACCCGACCCCCGAAAGTCGGCGGAGCTCGCCCCACTTTCCACGCGCATTGTTAGATGACCCAGCAGTTCATGGAGAAACAAGTGTGGCATGAATCCATGTCATGAAGCGGGCCAAGACACGTAAGGCAACGGTCGTGCTGGTCGGTGACGGAAAATTTACAGCCACAAGGGCACCGTCACATGGGGGGCCATCCAGTCTTCAAAGTCTTCTTGCCCACCGACCCAGACATGACCTACGAAGAAAAAAAACACCAAAAACAGACTCGACGCCACCAAGAATAAAATATATGGAAAGCTCTTACCAGCGACGTCGAGTAAGGCAACTAGAACCGGCAGGACACGGCACCGACGGACTGCGGCCTGATAAATAGCTGGAGAACGAACTGCGTAGGCGGTAGGCCTCAAATCGGATCTGGCTTCCCATGAGGTGACCTCTACGGCGGGAGACGAAAAACTGGCAGACAGGCGGAGTCGACAGCGCCTAACAGCCAACCCGCAAGCACAATGCAATGCGTCGGCCTCGAGGGCGGCGCCGATGGTGCGTCGGCTCCACCTACCTAAAAAAAAAAAAAAAGGCATTATACAGTGCCTGATGCAGGGGAGTGGTGCCCATAGCTGCCCACAGGCCAGACGTACTGGGCGTCCTGCTGCGAGGCATATGTGCTGCAGCGGCTGCACCCACATCCCACAACCACGGCATTGCACTGTGGCATGCATGGGACACGGTGGTGACATTGTGCTGGGGAGGGTATACTGAGGCAGGGAATGCTGCATGGCACAGTACTGCATTCTGGGATGTGCCCAGCGCTTCACAGGTTGAACACGGTTCCAGTACCTTTGGCAGTGTGGACAGGCTGCAGCAGTTTGGCACCATGTGCACGCATGATGTAGACACACTGTACCGTAAACGTTCTGTACCAATTTCCAAACGGTACAGTGTTATCCGATGTAGTGTGGACAGGGCCGTAGTCTGTTCAGCTGCTACTGCTGATGTTTGTTGTTTTTAAACAAGAAAAAATTACTCACCATAGTAATGTTGTTTCTTCAAATGGATCACTCATTATGATTAAACTTAATGCAGTTAGCCTCCTGTGTTGAACTTCCCGGAGAAATGGAATTTTATGCAAATTATGGAATTCTCAAGCAGCTCATGCCACTTTCAAACTGCTGCCCTAGCAACTGCTGCACTCTGAGTGCTTCAGATTCTTACGGAGCCTAACTGGGTAAAAGACACACTAGCTAAACATTAACAACATTAAAATAACATTTTTGCCCTTTCAGGTCAAAACATCCTTAACCAACAAACCTAAGAAACTTTAAGACCACTTGGACACCAACTGGTTAAACAAAGCGAGTCTCTACCTTAACCAATATATGAGAAAAGAAAATACACCAATGCAGGGATGCACAGCGACTTCTACAGGTTCTAGTAGGGCAGGTCTTTAATCATAATGAGTGATCCCTTTGAAGAAACAAGATTACTATGGTGAGTAATTTTTTCTTCTAACCACAGGAATCACTCATTATGATTAAACAATGCAGACTACCAAGCAGTACCTTTGGAGGTTGGGCAGAGAACCTATTTTGGAAACAGGCTCTGCAGTACTGCTGTACCAAACCTAGCATCACCTCTGGATTGCAAGTCCAGGCTTTAATGCTTTGTGAAGGTGTGTATCATTTTCCATGTAGCTGCTTTACAGATTTCCAGTAGTGGAATTTCTCTTGAAGCTGCCACTGAAGCAGCTGTGCCCCTGGTGGAGTGTGCTCTCAGGCCCAGAGGTACCCGTTTACCCACCTTACTATAACAAAACTTTATACAAGCCACTATCCAGCGAGCA
The DNA here is from genome assembly GCA_016271365.2 of Neoceratodus forsteri. Lineage (NCBI taxonomy): Eukaryota > Metazoa > Chordata > Ceratodontiformes > Ceratodontidae > Neoceratodus > Neoceratodus forsteri. The sequence goes on along the minus strand of CM057450.1, from coordinate 646,493,013 downwards.
ATTGTACGTTTTGTTGCAGCTCTGCCCTTACCAACTTCACCATATGTGAGAAAGAGCTGTGATTGACTTGTCCTGTAGGACTTGGTTCTGTCAATGTAGTGGCTAAGTGCCCTTTTGACATCAAGGGAATGGAGTCTCCTTTCTAGAGAACTGGAGTTGTCTGTAAAGAAGACAGGTAGAGTGATAGACTGATTCAAATGAAAAATCAGATACCACCTTGGGAAGGAATTTTCTATTAGTCTGAAGGACCACCTTGTCCCTTTGGAATGAGATGTAGTCCACTTCCGTGCACAGGGCTTGTAATTCACTGATCCTTCTGGCTGAAGTAATGGCAACCAGGAAAACAGTTTTCCAAGTGACATACTTCAAATCTGCGGTTGTCAAAGGTTCGAATGGTGCATCCATGAGTTTAGCAATGCAAACATTTAGACTCCAGGCCGGAACCAGTTCCCTTAGGGGAGGGTGTAGAAGATTAAGGCCTTTGAAATATTTTCTAAATACTGGATGAGAGGCCACAGATCTCTCCTTACCAACTGACAGATAAGCAGAGACTGACGCTAAGTGGACCTTGAGGGTGGAAGGCTTCAGACCTAAGGAATGTAAATGTGTAAGGTAATCTAGAAGAATAGCCAAATTAGCCCTGAAAGGGCTCACACCCTTACTGTGCATCATATAGTAATCTTTTCCACTTGGAGGAATATGTTTTCTTAGTAGAAGGCTTCCTGGAACCCCTAAGCACTGTCAGCACCTGTTCTGATAGGTTAAGGTTAGCAAATTCTAAGTCCTCAAGAGCCACGCCTTGAGCCTCGGTGATTTGAGATTGGGGGTACAGGATCCTGCCCTGAGAGGAGGTTAACGGTGTGCCTCCTGGGCAGGTGGATTGGGGAAAACCACTGACAGAGACAGTAGGGGAGAGTACCAATGCTGTCTCGCCCAATCCGGAGCCACCAGTAACAATTTTGTTGGTTGGGACCTCAATTTCAGTAGGGTCCTGAAGATCAAAGGAAAGGGAGGGAATGCATACAGGAACTTCTCTGTCCAATCCAGGGCCATGGCGTCCAGGGGAATTGTGCCCCTTAGAGGAGGCCTGCAACCGTACATTGGAAGTTGGTGGTTTTCTGTGGAGGCAAAGAGATCCACTTCTGGAATGCCCCATTTCCTGAAAATTGTACTGAGTACCTGGGTATTCAGGCACCACTCGTGGTGGTCTATACTTATCCTGCTTAGAGAGTCTGCCAGCACATTGTCCTTCCCTGGAAGGTGTATGGCTGACAGGGGTACTCCCATGGAGTATACTAGAGACCACAGTCTCATTGCTTCTGTGCACAGTAGATGTGACCTGGTACCTCCTTGCTTGTTGATGTAATACATGGTTGTGGTGTTGTCTGTTCTGACTTGCACCACCTTGTTTTGTAGGTAAGGAGCAAATGTTTTTAGAGCTAGGTAAACAGCCCTGAGCTCCAAGAGATTTATGTGCAACAGAGACTCTTAGGGGAACCATGTGCCACTTGCTGTGTGTTCTAACATGTGTGCCCCCCAACCTAGCAGAGAAGCATCTGTTTTGAGGATTACTGAGGGTTGTTCCCGTATAAAAGGTATACCAACCCTGAGGTTGTGCTCGTCCAGCCACCACTGTAAAGCCTGGACTAAGCTTTTTGTGACTGGAACCAGTTTGGACATACGATCCGTCCTTTGAGACCAATACTGTCCGAGATGGAACTGAATCTCTCTCATTTGAAACCTGGAGCCCATTACCACTGCAGTGGCAGATGCCATGTGGCCCAGCAGCCTGAGAAATTCTCTGGCTGATTTGGGTCTCCCGGACACAAAGGATTTTGCAATCTGCAGAATGCTTGCACCCTGTCTTGTGGCAGGAGGGCTCTGCCTTGTCTGGTGTTTAGTTCTGCTCCAATAAACTCCAGCACCTGAACTGGTACCTGCTGAGAGATTTCTCTTTGTTTATCAGAAATCCCAGGGACTTCAGAGTAGATTTTGCCAGTGCCAGTGACTGCACTGCATGCTGCATAGACTGTCCTACTATTAACCAGTCGTCCAGGTAGGGAAAGATAGTTACAACTTGTTTTCTCAGAAACTCTACCACCACTGATAGGCACTTTGTAAAAACCCTTGGTGCTGAAGTTAGTCCAAAAGGGAGAGCTGCAAACTGGTAGTGGCCTGAAGCCAGTCTGAATCTCAAGAATTTTCTGTGAGATGGTCTGAAGGGAATGTGAAAATAAGCATCCCTTAGATCTAGGGAGGCTAGCCAGTCTCCCTTTTGCAATGAGAGAATGATTATTGCAAGAGTCACCATTTTGAACCTTGGTTTCAAGATGTCCTTGTTCAGAGTCTTGGATCCAAAATAGGTCGCCAATCCCAGTTTTTCTTCCTTATGAGGAAGTACCTGGAATAAAAACCTTCGCCCCTGCTTGTTAGAGGCACTACCTCTACTGCTTTGATTGCTAGTGAATGCTTTACCTCTGCCTGCAGCAGAATTCTGTCTGCAGCTGTTGTTGGAGCAAAGGTTCTTGTTCTCAGCTTGGAAATGATTTGAAACTGAGTGCCAGGCCCTGGCTCACTACCTCCAGCACCCACTTGTCTGTGGTGATGGAATGCCAAGCGTGAAGGTAATGAGCCAGTCTGCCACCTACTGGTGGTCCTGCAATAGGGGATGCGACCTGCACTAGCCCGTCAGGGGTTCTGTGCGGGCTGTGCCTGAACCTGTGGTGCACTCTACCTCCCCTACTCTGGGGTCTATAAGAGGTGGTGGGCCTATCCTTAGAATTTCTCCGTTTATATTCCTACACCTTCTTCATGTATGCCTCCGTTTTATCCCCAAACAATGAATTGTTCTCCAGGGGGAAATCCATTGCTTTGGCCTGGGTGTCTAAAGTCAGGTTGGTGGCTCTAAGCCACACAAACCTCCTGAGTGAAACAGACAAAGCCATTAACCTGGATGCAGTATCATTGGCATCCACTGCCATATGAAATTGGTACTTGGTAGCATCAAGTGCAGCCCTTGCAGTATCCTGTAAGTCTACAGCCACTTCACATGGGACCTTATCAGCCAAAGCTAGAACAGTGTTCCATAGAGCTTTTTGGTACTGCACTGAATATGCCATGTAATTGGCTTGCCTAACTAATACAGAGGCAGTCATGTACCCTTTCTTTCCCATAGCATCCATTTTTCTTGAATCTCTGTCTGGTGGATGGGTAGCCAAGGGGATCCTGGCCTTGTCATAGGCAGCAGCTTGTACTACTCCCTCAGGATCAGGATGAGTAAACAGAAAATCAGCTGTAGTTCTGTCCAGCTGATATTTCTTGTCAGCTTTCTTATCCACACCAGGGACAGAGGTTGTATTTTTTAAAAATCTGCACTGCAGCCTTTTTTAAAGCTTTATGCATGGGCAGAAGCAGACGTTTTGTTGGGGTTAACCCCATCATCTCCAGAAAATCTGTCTCCTCCATATCCTCTTCTGCTTCCTGAAGAGGAAGGTTCAGGGTTTCCACCATGTTCTTAACAAAAGCATAGTGGGAAGAGTATTCCTCAGGACCCCTAGGAGGGGACCCAAATTCTTGCTCAGGGGAGACCTCTGGATCTATAGGTTCCCCTTGCAAGTCATCCTTCTCCTCCTCCCCAAACACTTGCAGCAGTTCTTGCCATGCTGGGACTATAGAAGGAACCGGTGCAGTCGGTGTAAACTGGGATTGCACCCTGTAGGGCTTGTAGCACTTGAAGTGCCTTAGCAATGTCCTCAGCCAAGGGCATAATATGCTCATCTGCTGGGAGCTCCTTAGCCTTCTCAGCCGGAGGCACAGCGACATTTTTTTTGTTTTGTTTTTTACACTTTTTCTTTAATGGATCAGGTTCAGAGCCTGTTTCCAAAGCCCTTTTTGTTTTACCTTGTTCAGATTTATCTGAATACTTGTCAGGATCCTTGGCTTTACCTCCATCCTTTTTATGGGAAGAGGAAAAAGCCGAATGATCCATACCAGCAGCAGAAGCAGAAGCCATATCTTCTACAATTTTTAACCTTTTCTTTAATGTTTTAGGGCAAAAGGTCTTACAAATATCATAATTGGCAAATATATGACTTGTACATGAACAAGAAATACACAGAGAGCGTCTATCTGCTTTTGCTATAAGCTGTCCACAAGACTCACAACCTTTTAAACCCGTGGGTCCTGTACATTTTTTAAGTTTATCTAAATGGACCTCTGACTTTGATAGACAAATATATTACTTACACTAAACCGTTATTTAAAGCACCTCGGAACCAGAGGATCTTTAAAATAACAACCGCTAGCAGTTCCTAGAACCGATCGCTATTCGGCTCCTGAATGAAAAGGGAACCGATAAATACAGTAATTTAACAAAAAATAAAGCGGTTCAAGGAACCAATCGTTAAATATATAAAATAAGGAAAACTGAGGTAAAAACCTCCCAAACAGACGCAGAACCCTCAGTTCCAAGGAACCGTGAGGGAACCACTAACAGAGACAAAAAACTACTATAATAATACTAAACTATATTAAACAATGTTTCTAAGGCAGCAATTTAAAATTTAAACTAAAATGAGTACTTATCCACAGATAAACTTTATTCTGAAGACAGTTCAAGGAGAGCTCTCTGGGACGTCCTTACTAGGCAGGCGGAGTAAAGAATCTGAAGCACTCAGAGTGCAGCAGTTTGAAAGTGGCATGAGCCAATTGAGAATTCCGTAATTTGCATAAAATTCCATTTCTCCGGACAGTTCAACACAGGAGGCTGACTGCATTAAGTTTAATCATAATGAGTGATTCCTGGGGTTAGAACATAAGTGTTATCCTGGACACAGCACTGTGCGTTTCTTCCTGAGAGTGGAGACTGAGGAGCCAAGCTCTTGAGAGACTGTGAAAGGACTAGAAACTGTGGCAGTCAAGTCATACGTGAGGAAATGGGAGAAGGAGTGGTTGGCAAGGAGACAGCAGAAAGTATATAAGCTCTGATCTTTTGTTTGTTGGTCCTGCTGCCCTCCAAGGTCTAAGTATAGTCACAGAGGACTGTAATTAGCCTCAGGAGACCAGCAGGACTGGAGAATATCAGATCAGAGCTTACAAAAGTTCTGAACATGCACCATAGGTTATTGAATCTCCCACTGTTGCAGCGGATTCTGGAATTTTTAGTTACAATAATGTCAGCCTGCAAGTAAATACAGGTTACTCACCTGTAACAGGAGTTCTAGGAATGGTATATGTTGTTCATCCACACTCATTGGCAGGTATCCTTGCCGCTTTAAATCTTGCCGAAGGTCTTCAAGCTTGCTCCTCCCACCCACCGGGTGGTATAACCTCGGCTCCGCCCCATGGCGCCAGATCTGGCCCTGGAAGGCTCAGGTTGTGCGTCGAGCGGAGGTCGGGTGGGGGATGTGGATGAACAACATATACCATTCCTAGAACTCCTGTTACAGGTGAGTAACCTGTATTTCTAGGGACATGGATATGTTGTTCATCCACACTCATTGGCAGACTCTAGCAGTTCTCCGGGAGGAGGGAGGCAAGACGCACACCCCAATACTTACTTGGGAAAGAGAGACTGAGAACCGAGGCCCCAAAACCAGCATCCCGGCGTGACTCAAGGTCGATGTGGTAATGGGTAATAAAGGTGTTTGCTGACTTCCAGGTAGCAGCCCTGCAGATTTCCTGGATAGGGGCGTCCCTGGAAGCAGCCACGTTGCAACAGTATGGCGGGTAGAATGAGCTCTTATCCCTCTGGGAGGCTCCATGCCCGCCAACTTATAGCAGAGATCTATGCAGGAGGTTACCCACCTGCTTATCGTCCGCTTGGCTGCAGGTCTGCCAGATGCTTCAGCGTAGGTGACAAACAGCTGGCGAACCTCTTCACGTTTCCAGCGAGCGCCCTTATAATAGCGAGCCCTTCTAGGGTCCAGAGTATGGAGCCTATATTCGAGCCTCCGAGGTGTGATTGGGGTAGAACACCGCAGAGTCAACACCTGGTTAAGGTGAAACTCCAACACCACCTTCAGAAGGAATTTCGGTGGGGGCGAGGACAGCCTTGTCCCTGTGGAAGACCAGGTAAGGAGACTCGATGGAAGCGCCTGGAGCTCTCCCATCCTTCTGGCTGGCCGTGATAGCCACCAAGAAGGCGGTCTTCCACGACAGGTGAGAGAGAGCACACCTGTGCATAGGTTCGAATGGCTTGCCCATGAGCTTTGCCAGTACCAGCAGTAGATCCCACGGAGGTGGGGGTTCCCGCACTGGAGGGGAAATGTGATCAAGGCCTTTGAAAAGCGCCAGACCACCTCCTCTCCAGCCATCGACTGCTTCGGCCCGCGCCTGTAAGCAGAGATGGCTGCTCAGGTGCACCCTTAGGGTCGCCGACCCAAGCCTTGACTAGAAAGGGACCATAAATAGTCCAAGATGCTTGCCAAGGAACAGGCGGAAGGGGTCCAAGCCTTGTTCTGACACCAAATGGAAAACCTTTTCCATTTGAAGGCATAGCATTTTCTGGTCGACCTCACGGGACGCCTCAACTACATTGAGGACCTCGTCGGAAAGACCCAAGGCCTGGAACTTAGCCGCCAGTGAACCAGCCTGTCAGGTGCAGAGATTGAAGGTCCGGATGGGAACACCTTCCCTGATTGACTGAGAGCAGGTGTCCGGGCGAGCTGAAAGCTGTCATGAGTCTCTGGAGCTGAGACTGAGGAGATCTGGTACCAGAACTGGCGAGGCCAGTCTGGGGCTATCAGAATCACTCTGCTTTGTCCTCCTCGCTTGAGAAGCACCTTGTGGATCAAGGGAAATGGGGGAAAGGCGTAAAAGAGGTCCTGGTCCACTGCCTCGAGAAGGCATCCCCTGCAGCTGAGCCTGCTGAGGGGGCGGGCATGGAACAGGCTCAGCTTCGCTCTCCCTGGAGGCAAAACAGGTCCACCTGAGGTGTGCCCCAATGGGAGAACAGATGCTGTACTACCTCGGCAGGGAGAGACCACTGTGAGATGCAGCCCCTATCCGGCTCAGGGCATCGGCAGGGTGTTGGAGGCCCTGCCACGTGAATGGCTAGGGAGATCCGCCTCCAGGCTGCGCGACGAGTGACCAAATGCGGAGAGCTTCCTTGCATAGAAGCATGGAGCGGCCCGCCCTGGCGGTTTAGATAGTACATGGTCGTGGTATTGGTCCGCCTGGACTCGGACCACTTGACCCCTGAGGAACGAGCAAAGGTGTGAGAGCTAGCGGACCGCCTGAGCTCCAGCAGGTTGATGTGGCATTGGGACTCGGGACCAGGAGTACATGAGTTCGTGTTCCCCAGATGGGCACCCTAACCCATCAGAGAGTATCGGTCGAGAGAGACCGGCTGCTCGGGCGGACGTAACGGATGCCCTCCTGCAAATGATCTGGAACGGTCCACCACTGGAGAGCTGCTCCACATCCCTGTGTCACCGGCTGCAAGCTGGTCCAAGGGATCGCAGCTGCCAGGACCACTGGCTGGCCAGTCCTCACTGAAGGGACGATGTTCCAGCGGGCCCAACGGACCACGCTGGTGCAGGCCGCCATGAGACCCAGGAGGCGCAGGAAGCTTCCTGGTAGGGCGAACTGCCCAACCAGTAAATGATCGGGCAAAGGAGGAAAGAACTCGGCCCTGTCCGCCGGAGCCGCTCTTGGCTCAAGAGAGCCTAGCTACTCGATGAATAGAATCACTCCTGCTTTGCTCGCCGAGTCTGACTTGGCCTCGCTTGATAAGGAGGCCCAGTTGAGAGCAGACCTGGAGGGCCAGACTTGGACCACTCCGCCTCCTTCCTGAGGGAGCTGCTATCAGCCAGTCGTCCAGGCAGGTACACTCGACCCCTCGAAGCCGAGAGGAATGCTGTCACCACTGCCATGTATTTGTGAAGACCCTGGGAGCTGGAGACGATGTCAAGGGTATGGTTTGAACTCAAGAGGGGATCCTTCCGCCGGAAGCTTAAGGGAATCTCTGGTGAGACGGACAGATAGACGTGAAAAACGCTGCCCTGCAAGTCCAGAGAGCAGAACCACACGCTGCTCCAAGGATGGTATTATCTGAGCCAGAGTGACTCATCCTGAAGGTTCCGAGGTACTCTAGGAACTTGTTTAGTCGTGTGGATTAGAATGGGGCGCCAGCCCCCGTCTGCTTCGGAACCAGGAAGTACCTGGACACAAACCCTGGGTCTGAAGGAGGGTCCACCACCTCTCTTACCACCTCCTTCTGGAGGAGGAGAGCATGTCGCCTCGACGAGCCAGTGAGGCTGGGGATCTCAAGCTCGGTGGGGCTTACGGCCTGGAAGGGTGGTGCCTGCTCAATTCCAGAGGTAGTCTCTTCCCACCACCTTCCAAGACCCACCTGTCCGTGGTAACAGCGGACCAGGCGGAACGGAAGTGCCGGAGCCGCCTCTAATGGGGACCCAGGTGACGGGAATGGGGCGACACCCCTCAGCCTGTCACTGGGCAGGCTTGGAGGAGGACCCAAGGCCGAGGGACCTCCTGGCCCTTTCCTCCCGGCTCTGTTAGAGGAAGCCGCGGTTTGGGGTTTGGGATGCCAAGGCCGAGCCTGCTGGCCCTGACGTTGCCACGGGCGCTGGGGGCATGTGAAGACCTAAAGGGCTTAGGCTGTGGTTTAAGTGCCCTTTGTCCTTCTGAGCGGAAGAGACCGAGTCCAAGGTGGTATTGACTTCTCGATCCTCTGCAGGTGACCTTCCACCCCAGGGTCAAGAGGTCAGTCCTCAAAAGGGAATATCCGCCAACTTGTGCTGGGTATCCGGGCAAAGGTGGATATCCTCAGCCAAGCCCGCGACGACAGCCACTGCGGCCGCCACCGATCTGGCACATGAGTCCCTCTGTATCCAAAGCAGTCTGGAGCTGCTGTTTGGCCCACTGCTCCTGCCCTGGTCCCGCACTCTGCTTAACCGTAGTCTGCAGATCGGCGGAAGATGAGGGATGACCTCATCCAGTGTATTTCAACAGGGCATGAGAAAATGTGCCATGAGGACGGCCTAACTGGCCTGACGAAGGCCGAGAGAGGACGGCAGCGAGACTTTTCGGCCTGCTATAGTCCATTCTTGGACTCCTTGTCAGGAGGTTTGTCCACATCCTGGCGTTGTCGACGCACGAAAACGCTAATCGGTAACCAACCCCTCAGCAGAGGGTGTTCCAAAACCGACAAGGAACCGGGGACCAAGATACTTCCTGGCCATCCTGGCCGGGCGCAGGGCAGGAAGCAGGGCGCTGCCAAAGCTCCAGTGCCGACCCACTATGGCCTCGCCATCGAAAGGCCTCGTCGGAGAATCCCTCGGTCCAGAATCTCCGTGAGGGGATACCTGGTCTGCTTGGAACGGGTTCGAGTCCATCCCGCTGAGACTCCGAGATGAGCCGGAAGAAACCTAGGAAGGACGACGGGCTATCGTCCATTGACTGACCTCCTGAAGACTCCAAGTCCAGTCGCTTGGAGAAAAGGAGGAATCATCTTCGGACTCGGAAGAGTCCTCAAGAGCTGCTTTCGGCCTGAGCCACCTTCACCTGCCGAGGTCGGTCGTGAGGAGGGTAACTGATGTTACGGGAGAACCTCCAGCCGACCAGAATCCTTGGTCGGAGCCCCACCTGGTGACGGAGGCGGAGGTTCCACCGGAATCGGTGGAGAGGTTTTGGCCGAACAACCGCCTGGGTATAGGCCTCGGATAAGTCGAGGGGTTGCGTCGGCCGCCCGTGACAGCAACGTTTCAATGGCCGGGAATGCGACGGGTCGGCTTATTCCGCGCCAGGAGCGAGTTGTTGTAACATAAGGTTCGCACTGCCGACGGTAATTTACGCCGGGTTTCCTCATCCGAGGGAGGAGGACGAGGGACGCAGCGCGACGCCGGCCATCGCTGCAAGCCGAGATCCCGAGACCGCCTATGACGGTGGGATCAAGGACCGCCAAGAGGGTCCCAGACCGAGACCGAGAGTCCCGGAATTTCCGAGGTCGGTGCGGGAGGTGTCAGTCGGAACCGCACTTACCGCTCGATGGTCCATCCGAGGGCTCCGGAACCGGGAGGCACAGGCGAGCCCACGGGATCCTCAACCTCCGGGGAACCGGGAGGGGGAATTGCCGTTAAAGGCGCACAGCCTGTCTAATGGGTCGAGAAAATCTCGACTTCATCGGTGGGAGTCTCGGTCAACTGACTTGACGGGACACCGTGAGGCTGCGGTCGGCCGAGCGTGGCCGACCGAGCCGACGGTCGACGGCCCGGGAGAGGGGACCCTTCACCCAAGAGGCCGGGATCGAGGATCTCTACCCCGTCCCCTTTTGACCGAGAATCAGGTCCAGCAGACGAGGCCCTTCTCCTTTAGTGGAGAGGGACAGACTCCTTAAAAGAAGCCGTCAGGAAGAACCCAGAGAGAGCGGGATAAATGCCATGCTGAAGATAATGCCCGCCGCCTCTTCGAGGGCTACTCATCCGTCAGAAAGGATCCGGCCTGCCGCCATCGACACCGCCAACCGGCCTCCTGGACTTCACCGAGGGAAACCTTGGACGCCCAGTTGCAATCGGGCAGCACGGTCTTCGAGGACCGAGGTCGAGAAAGACAGCACAGGTCGCAAGCCTGCGGGTCGCGTTTCAAGGCCTGGCAGTAAGAACATTACCATCGGGAGGTGGATCCGTCTGACATCTTCGCCCGCATGGGTACCCAACCGAGTCGATGGTCCAATGAGCCGCGAGGATAGAAGACTGAAGTCTTTGCAAAATTTATTTTTAAACCGCAAACGGAGAAATAGGAATCAGCCCCCAAACGAGAGCTGCTATGAGGAACCTGAGCTTCCAAGCTGTAGTGAAGATTCGAGTGGCAGCGGAGCCGAGATAACATTTCGGTGGGTGGGAGAGTTAGTTGAGATTTTCCGGCTTAAAAAGGATACTCACGAGGGATGAACAAATACATCCATGTCCCAGGAACACAGGTTACTCACCCGTAACAGGAGTTCAAGCGAATGGTATATGTTGTTCAACGGACACTGTTCGGCAGGTTCCTCGTCGCTTAAATCTTGCTCGGAAGGTCTTCGTTGCTTCCTCCCACCCACCCACCCGTGGTGGTAAAATTCTCGGCTCCGCCCATGATGCCAGGATGTAGCCCGCTGAGCCAGGTTGTGCACGGCCAGGAGGTCGGGTGGTTTCAGGATGAACAACATATACCATTCCCAGAACCCCGCTACAGGTGAGTAACCCATATTTAGGGACATGGATATGTTGTTCATTCACACTGTCTGGGTATTCCAGGCAGTTCTCCTCGGGAGGAGGGAGGCAAGCAAGCACACCCCTCATCACTTAGGAATAATGACTGAGAACCGAGGCCCAAACCAGCATCCCGGCGTGACTCAAGGTCAATGTGGTAGTGGGTGATGAAGGTGTGTGTTGACTTCCAGGTAGCAGCTCTGCAGATTTCCCGGATAGTCGGCCCTGGAAGCAGCCACCGGCTGCAGCTGATTGGCGGGTAGAATGAGCTCTTATCCTCTGGGAGTCCCATCCCGCCAACCTATAGCAGAGATCTATGCAGGAGGTGACCCACCTGTCTATCGTTCACTTGGCTGCTGGGTCTGCTAGGTGCAGCTTCAGCGAGGTGACAAACAGCTGGCGAACCTCTCCCCAACATCAGCCATCCGCCTTATAATAAGCGCTAGCTTCTGGTCCAAAGTATGGAGCCTATATTCTGCCTCCGAGGTGTGACTGGGGTATCACGGCAGAGTCAACACCTGGTTAAGGGCAAGGTGAAACCCCAAGCACCACCTTCGGAAGTTAGGAATTTTGGTGGGGGACGAGGACAACCTTTGTCCCTGTGGGTATCAGATAAGGAGACTGAGAGAAAGCACCTGGGAGCTCTCCCATCCTTCTGGCTGGATGTGATAGCTACCAAGAAGGCAGCTCCATGGCAGGTGAGAGATGTCATATGTTGCATCGGTTTTGAATGGCGTGCCCATGAGCTTAGCTAATACCAGCAGTAGATCCCACGGGAGGTGGAGGTTCTCGATCGAGGGACAGGTGACTGCCTTTGAAAAATCGGGCCTGACCACCTTCTCCGCTACTCACTGCTTCCCCTGCCCGCGCCTGCAAGCAGAGAGATGGCTGCTGTGGTGCACCTTAAGGGTCACACGATCAAGCCCTTCTGGAGAAAGTACCACAGGTATCCCAGAATGCTTGCCAAGGAACAGGAGGAAGGGTCCAGGCCCTGCTTCTGACACCAAATGGAGAATCTCTTCCATTTGAAGGTGTAGCATTTTCTGGTTGACTCTTACGGGACGCCCAACCACGTTGAGACCTGGGCCGGAGACCCAAGGCCTGAACTCTGGCCTCTAGGAACCAGGCCATCAGGTGCCGAGAGACTGCGGACCGGATGGAATACCTTCCCTGATTGACTTGAGATCAGGTCCGGGCAGGCTGGAAGCCACCTCGGAGCTTGAGCTGAGACTGGAGGATCTGGATACCAGAACTGGCGCGGGGCAACTGGGCTACCAGAATTGGCCTGCGCCTAAATTCCTCGTCACCTTGAGAAGCACCCTTGTGATCAAGGGAAATGGGGAAAGGCGTGAGAAGAGGCCCGGGTCCATTGCCCTGAGAAGGCATCCTGCAGTGAGCCCTGCTGGGGAGCGGTACGAAAACAGTCCTAGTCAAGATTCTCCCTGGAGGCAACATGTCCGCCTGAGGCATGCCCCAGTGGGAGAACAGATCTTGTACTAATTCCGCAGGAGAGACCACTGCGTGAGACGTAGCCCTATCCAGCTAGTGTGCATCGGGCCAGGGTGTTGGAAGCTCCTGCCACATGAATGCAGGAGATCCGCCCAGGCTGTGCAGGCATGAGTGCGACGAAAATGGAGAGTTTCCCGCACAGAGGCATGGAGCGCCTCATCAGCGGTTTATATATGGTCGGTATTGTCCATCTGGACCTGAACCACTTGACCTGTGAGAAACGTGAGCCAAGGCAGTGAGGGCTAGGATGAACCGTCAAGCCCAGGTTGATATGGCATCGGGACTCTCAAGGGACCAGAGGCCGCACTTGTGCCCCTCAGATGGGCACCCCAACCCATCAGAGAGGCATTGTCGACAGCGAGACCGGCTTGCCTCGCTTAATAAACGGATGCTCTCCTGCAGATGTGCTGGACGGACCACTACTGGAGAGTGTTCCACATCCCCTGGATCACTGTCACTAGCTGATCCAATGGATCAAGTAGAGACCATTGGCTGGCCAGCCCCACTGGAGATGTATGTGACCAGCCGTGCCCACTGGACCACGCTGGTGCAGGCCTCATGAGGCCCAGGAGGTGCAGGAAGTCCGGCAGGGTGCGACTGCCCAACCTGAAATGATTGGGCAAGGAGGAAAGAACCTGGCCCTGTCCTTCTCGGCCGTGCTCTGGTTCAGAGAGAGTCTAGCTCTGCCCGATGAATTGTATCACCTGTTTGGCACGCAGTTCGACTTCTGACTCGCTGATAAGGAGGGCCAACCTGAGACCAAACCTGGAGGGCGCTAGATCTTGGACCGCTCCACCTCCGCCTCTGGAGGGGTTGCAATCAGCCATCATCAGGAAGGTATGTTGGACGCCTGTAAGCGGGAATGCTGTCACCACTGCCATGCATTTGGTGAAGACCCTGGGAGCTAGAAAGGCGAAGGGCATGGCCTGAACTCGTAGGGTCCCTCTGCCTGAAGTGGAAGTTCTGTGACGGACGGATGGGATGAAAGAACGTGTCCTGGTCAGAAACAGAAACCACACGCCTGGGTTAAGGATGATTATCTGACCGATGACCATCCTGGTTGTCGAACCTAGAACCTGTTCATTGCAGGTTGAGAATGGGCGCCAGCCCATCGGCCGCTTTTTGGGAGGGAGTACCTGACAAACTCGGTCTTGAGGAGATCCGCCACCTGATCACCCTTTTTCGAGGAGAGGGCATCGGCTCGGCGAGTCAGTGAGAGGCTGCGGCCTGGCCCCACCCAAGGGGCGGCGGGTCTGAAGGTGGGTTGTCAACTCAGAGGCAGCCCCTACCACCTTCATTCCACCGGGTCCGTGGTGATAGCGGACTAGGCGGAAGGGTAGAGCCGTCCCCTGGGGAGACAGGGGAGGATGGTTGGCGACACCTCGGCCGTTACTAGGCAGGCTTGGAGGGACGGTGAGGACCTCCTGGCCTTACCTCCTTGCTTCCTGTTGGTGGAAGCCGAGGCTTGGGTTTGGGATGTCAAGCGAGCCTGCTGGCCCCTGTTGCTGTTGGGCGGACGTGCATGAGCGAGGGCCAGCGAATGGGCTTGTGTACTTTGCTGCTGTCGGCAGACTTTGTGCTTCTGGGTGAGTGACCCGAGTCCAGAGTGGCACTGGACTTTTCAATATGCTTTGGAGGTGACCTTCTTCCACTCCAGGGCCGAAGAGTCGGTCCCCAAGAGGGACATCCACCAGTTGTGCTGGGTATCCGCCGTGAAGGTGGATATCCTCAGCCATGCTCTGCGGTGCATGGCCAGCGACTGCAACCGATCTGGCACAGGGTCTCTAGTCGGGTTCCATCTGGAGCTGCTGTAGCCACTGCCCTACCCTGGTCCTGCAACTGCCGGACCGTGGTCTACAGGTCGGCCGGAGATGAGGATCACCTCATCCAGGAGCCCATGAGGTGTGTGGAGAGTGTGCCATCTATACGCTGAGCTACGGCCTGGCGGAGGCCAAGGAAGGTGGCGCATGCCTTGCGCCCGGCGTGGTCAGCTTTTGGACTCCTTGTGGAGGAGCTTGTCACGTTCCTAGAGTTCCCGGGCTCGAGCATGTCGTGACCAACCCCGGCAAAGGGTGTTCAAAACAGGCAAAGGACCGGTGAGGACCGCGATACTTCCTGGCCATCCTGGCCGGCGCAGGACAGGAAGCAGGCCGCCCAGAGCTCGAAGACTGGAGCCAACAATGCTTCAGCCACGGAAAGGCCTCCGTGTGCAGAATCCCTCGGTCAGTATCTCCGTCTGGGGATACCTGGCCTGCTTGGATCTGGGCTCAAGCTGCACTCGGTGGACTCGAGATGAGCCAAAGCAAACCCATGAAGGAGACGATGGGCTTTAGGTCCATCACTGGCAACCCGGAGGACTCCGGGTCAATGGGCCTGGAGAACAGGGAAGAAGTCGTCGTGTGACTCGGAGGAGTCCGTGCAACCTGCCTGGTCTGAGCCACCTCCACCTGCCGAGGACGGTCGGGAGTGAGAGTGACCAACAACCTGTGGGGCAGGCCTTGACCCGACCGAGAGTCCTTGGTCGGCGCCCCCGATTTCGGTTGTGTAGACGGAGGTTCCACCACAATCGGTGGGGCAGCTGGTTTCGGCAGAACAACCGGCCCAGGCTTGGGCACCTCGACTACAGTGAGGGATTGTTTCGGCCGCTCAGGTGACAGCCACTTGATGGCCGGGGAAGGCGACGGCGTCGGCTTATTCCCGGACAGAAGTAACTGCTGCCACATCAGGTCCTTGTAGCATCGACGCAATTTGCGCCAAAGCCTCTCCTCTTCTGAGGAGGAAGACGAGCATGAGTGGCGGCGCCACTTACCTCGGTGCCGAGATCGCTGATGGCAGGATCTGCTGGACCAAGACGATGTCCGAGACTGAGATCCTCGGTCTTCTGAGGATGGGTCTGGGAAGGAGGCGGGGTTTTCCACTTCGCTCTTCCCTCGGCTTTCGAAGCCTTAACAGGAACTGCGGCACCGGGCGCGAGCGAGGTCTCGGTCTCCACCGGGGAGACCGGTGAAGAAGGGTTGTCGGCCTCACCAGTCGACAGCCCGTCCAATGGGTCGAGAAAAATCTCTACCACATTGACGGGTGTCTCGGCCTGCTGACCTGACGGGAACGCGTGAAGCCAGCGGCCTTAGCCGCAACCTCGACCGAAGTCGCCAGTCAGCTGTCCGGGAAAGGAGACCTCTCCCGCTCCTATGAACACCAACGATGGGACTTACCCTTTGAGTCCTTCATTTTGGACCCAGAGGAATGTCCCGATGGCCCCTCTCCCTTCGTGGAAAGGGACTGGCAAAGCTCCTTGAACGAAGCTGAATACGAGGTACCCAGAGAGAGCGGGATAAATGCCGCGACCGAGGAAGAGGATGATGCGCCTGGGCCGCCTCCTCCTCGGTGATCATCTGCTGGGAGTTGCTCAGCGAGCCAGCATGCAGTAATCCATTGGACCTCGCTCGACTTAACGGTGTGTGGCGCTTCTCGGGCGCCCAAGCTGTAACCAGACAGCGGGTCCTCCAGGGCGTTGGCGGCGACGACGGCATGACTCGCAGGCCTGCGGGTGGTGTTCTAGAAGCTGAGGCAGTGAGCGCACGCGTGGAGTGCGGGTCCATCCTGGACATCTTCTGCCCACAAGGGCACCGCCCGAGGTGAGAGTCGATTTATCCATCTCAGCCGCGAGGGAAAGATGACCCGAAGTCTTGAAAATTTTAAAATGAGTTTGATGAACCAAAGAATTGGGACCAGTCTATCACGCCAGGCGTTGAGGGAGGGAACCTGAGCTTCCAAGAGGTAAGGAAGATCTGGCGTCATGGGGCGGAGCCAAGAGTTTTACCACCTGGGTGGGTGGGAGGAGCCAGCTTGAAGACCTTCCGGCAAGACTTAAAGCGGCAAGGAACCTGCCAGACAGTGTGGATGAACAACATATCCATGTCCCTAGAAACAACATTAGTCTGTTAGAAATCTACTACACTACAGTAACCACCGAGTAAAAAAGTTGTTGCACACAAAGTGCAAATAAGGACCAGCCCACACTTGGGTGTGGGGTCCCTGAGGCTAACTGCTCCCCTTTAAGTCCATCTTGAGGATTTTTTTGTTGGCAGAACACTGGTTAAAATTTTATATTTAGCGCCACAGCTGTCTGGAGCGCAGTCTCTTTTGAGATTAATAGTATTTTTGTTATCCCTGCAGCAAAAGAAGAACTGGACTTCAAAACCAAACATTGTACAGTATGTTTAGCACTGTCTTATTACCCAGGATACCAGAATTAATTGAGCTCAGCTTACAGTATACGCTGCTTATGGAGGATGTGGTTTAAGCCCATGGCAAGCAGCGTTTTTAGCCTTCAAGTTTAGTTATTTGCTAGTCTGTTGAAATGGGGGTGGGAGGGGGTCTTTAGTAATCTCAAAACTCCCACCCATAGGCTGCTGTTGAAGATACCTATTTCTGCCACTGCAGATGCTTATTAGACTACCTCTATTTCTACAGCACACAGAGGTGGTCTGTCAACTCTGACTGGAAGCAATTTAAAATCAGGAGATTTCCTTTTCACAACAAAAGACATTCAAAATTTTGGCTGCCCTGTTCTGGTATTTTGTGTATGTGGGGGGACGGTTTTGCCTTCTAGAGAGGTAATACAATCTTTTGTCTGCGTGGAAAAGCAAGGTTTTATATTACTTTTGCCTTGATTGCCTCCTTTTCAATTCTTGCAATTTCCTCAAGATTTTAAGCAGTTAATGGACCAAATTCATCAAGTTTAATAACTAGATTGAAGTTTACTTGAAATTTTTCTCTTTGGACTGTCAGTCTGCTTAAGAGCCATGATTGTGAGATAGTGGGACGCTTCAGAGTGGAAGACAGATGTTGATAAGTAGGAATTTTCATCTGTACACTGGATAAGAGGTACGCTGATATTCTTGACCGACTGTCTAGACATATTCTAGTGATTATAACTGACGTTTTCAGCCCTCTCCGCTATACAGAAAAGTTTTACAAAACTGTTTCCAAAACCAGTTTAGGTACACCAGTTCAGCAAACAGTAACAGTGCTTGAACACTGTTTCAGGCCACAATGCTGCTGCTAAACCTTTTTTCTGTGTGACCAGTTCCTAATGAATTTTGGGACAGCTGTCCTTGTTTGTATCCCAGAAGTCATTAAATATGTGCTACATGCTTTGCAACTGTCACTATGAATGTGAATAAAAATAGATGGATGCCACTACTGCTGATGGTACTGTGCTGTTGTCAATGCTATCACGTTACCATGAAATATACCTGATGTACCCAATCTCAAGTAGCTGCAGTGTAATTACAGCACACGTCATTTAACAAAGTTATTTTTGCATTAATATTGTCTCTCTGTGATTACGGTGTTCCAAATCTTAAGAGTATCTTTTTTCCCAAAATTTATTTCTTTCCCTGCTACTGATGCTGCCTTCTCTACTTGGCTACCTCACTTTTTTGCAGCATTAAATTTAATGTGATGGACCTTAAGAGCATATTGATCCTGTCCTACTGTTCAGTCCTCCCGAGCCCTTGCAGGGCTCAGTAGCAACCCTTCCAATATCTTCTCCCAGGTCAAGCACTCCCAGGTATCACCAGGCACGGCCTCCCCTTTAACTTGTCCCATGTTAATCAGTCATTGATGTGTCCAGTTCTCCAGTGCACGTTCCTTTCATGTCCAAGCTTTCCCAGCTGTCCAGCACCCCCAACTCCCCGGCTCCTTTTAGATGATGACCAGCACAGCCCACCACCCAGCTGCTGGCTGAGGAGGGGAGCAGTATGCTGTGCTGGTCATCTTCATAAGGGAGGAGGGTTGTTACTGGGGTTGTGTCCCACACAGAATGCCTGAAACCTCTCTCCCCTCACTGGAAGAAGCTAGAATCAGCAAGTGGATCACAAAATAATTTACAAATGCCTGACGACCCAAGTTTGCTCTCCTCACTGGCTGAAGCCAGAACCGGTGAGAGCTACAAAGCAAACTTTTTTTTTTGGGGGGGGGTAAAATTACTCTACCCTCACTGAAAGGAGCTACAACAGGCAAAAGGAAGAGAACTGTACCAGTTAGTTTTTTTAAACAGCACCAAGACTCCCGTCACTGGCAGAAGTCCACATTGGCAAGGAGCCACCACAGGAACAGCATGTTTTCATTTGTTACCAAGGGTTCAATAGCCCACTCCTGCTCTCCCTCACTTGTCAGCAAGAGCCGGGACCAGAAAAGGGAACATATAAACCATTTTTTATTTTTAATTAGAATGGCCTGATGGCCCACATCTGCCCTGCCCTACCAGTGACAGACATCTAAGGGACCCCATTTAATTCACAGTCCCATATTAAGTATCCCTTGGTGTCCAGTGGTATCACTCCCTCTCTCTGTCTCATGTTAGCTATTCCCTACTGTACAGTAATGCCCCCTCATCCTGTAACATGTTAGCTACTGACTGGTTTCCAAGGGTACCCCTTCCCCCTGCCTATAGTAAGTATACCTTGGTATCCAGTGGAATGCCTCCTTCTCCCTGTCATACGTAAAGTATTCCCTGATGTTATGGAGTACTCCCAGCTCACCATGTCCATGTTAAGTATTCTGCAGTGTCCAACAGTACCACTTTCTCCCCCCCAGCCCATGTCAATGATTCTATGGTATTTAGGGTTACTCCACTCCCTCACCCTGCCAATGTAAGTATTTCCTGGTGTCTAATAGCAACACCCACCCTGTAACATGCTAACCACTGTGTGGTATATACAGAGGTACCTCGGTGGCCGCACCTAATACTTGGAACTCTCTACCATATCATCTGTTGAGTTCTCCCTCAGTGGAGCATTTAAATGGAGACTGAAAAGTTATGTTTCTGAACTTGTATTTGGCTCAGACATATAATAAGTTCTGACATGTGCTTCAGTATTTATCCATGAATGAACGATTATTTTTGAATATGATGTTTTACTTTCTTGTTTGTACTACATGTTAAAGTGATTTGCCAGAATTAAGGTATGCCTTACGTTTTCTGGTACCTTATAGCAGCAAAACTCCATCTCTGTATATTTCACAATATTCTGTGCTGTCATTTTGTAAATGGAAGGGATTGTATCTTGGCCCCGCCAAGGTAGCCAGTCGAACCCTTCCCTTCCACTTCCTGGATGAATGATCCACCCCCCCATGCGTAAGCACGTAATAGACATGTGCCCAGGGAGAGCACAGTGGCGTGTCCATTAAATTCTATGAGGGCAGTTTTAAGAACATTTAAAAATATAATAATGTCCATCTGGAGATTAATCAAAGGCATGTATCAACTAACAATTAGTCGACCGGTGCCCTTGATTAATCTCAAAATGGTCATTATTATATACAAAAATGTTCCTAAAACTGCTCCCTACAGACTTTAAAGGAGCACGCCCTGGCACACCCCCTGGACACATCATGATAGATAGATAGATATTTTATTTATAAAGCGCCCAATTCCATGGACTCTGGGCACTGTACAATACAAAACAGAAACCAAATACAATTAATCAATAATTCATCATAAACTTAAAAAATCTATCCGTCCCATTAAAACCAACCCGAGTGCGGAGGGGGGTGCACAGGTGGATCATTCAACCAGAAAGTAGAAGGGATTGGTTGGCTACCTTGGTGGGGTGAAGATACACTCCCTTCCCCTTCCAAAATAACAGCATAGAATATTACGAAATGTACAGAGACGGAGTTTCGCTGATACAAGGTACCAAAAAATGTAAAGCAGATCCTATGTTCATAAACTTGGAAATTCACGGAGTGCCCTGAGCCCTCGAAATAGTGCGCAGTACAAATAAAAGTGCTGTGCGCCCCCAATATCATCCTTTCCCATGTAAATAATTTTCTGGCATCTAGGGGTACCTTCCCCTGTCCGATGGCAATGATCATGGCATTCGTGAGTACCCCCTCCCTCGCCATGTCCCATGTTAAGCATTCTCTGGTGTTCAGTGGTACCCCTCCCTCACTCTGCCAATGTTAAGTATTCCCTGGTGTCCAGTGGCACTCCTCACTCCCCCAGCCCCATGTAAATAATTCTCTGGTGTCCAGGGCTATCCACCTCTCTCGCCCTGTCCATGAAAAGAATTCACTGGTGTTCCGTGATGCCCCCCCCACTCCATACCATGTTAACCATTCCCTGATGTTCAAGGTTACCCCCTTTCACACCCTGTCCCATGGTAACTATGCCCTAAGTGTCCAGTGGTACCTCTCCCTCTTCATGTCTCATGTAAATGATTCCCTGGTATTCAGGAGTACCACCCCCCCTCACTCTCTACAATACTGACACCTCCCTAGTGTTCAGGGGCACCCCTTCCTCAAACTGTCCCATGCTAACTAGTCCCCAATGCCCAATGATCACCCCTGCCTTCTGCTGTCTCATATTAGGTATTCCCTGATGTCAAGTGGTAACCCTCCCTCCACTTGTCCAGTGTACATGATTCCCTGGTTTCCAGCGGTGCCCCCTCCTTCACCCAAATCCTGCCCCCCATGGTAATCAGCACAGCCTTCCTTTCACCTCCTTGATGTGCCACAATCTGACTGAAAAAAAGCTCTAATAACCTTTCCCACTGCATTGTTAAAGACCTGTTGATGCCTTACAAAAAAACTTTGAAAAACATACTAATTAGGTACAATTCAGCTTCCATTCCATATACATTGTAAAGATTCCTCCTTCCCCTATTTATTACTAAGGACATTTGCATGAATGCATCACCTTTATCCCTCAGGGTCCATCTACCTATACAGCTGACTCCCTTTTCAAGTCACAATCCTCAGTTGTGACATCACAGTTTGTTGCCATGGGAGTAACTGTGATGTCACAAGCAGTGCATTATACCTCAGGTAGGGAGACAGCAACAGGAATAGATAAACTCTTCAGGAGCGAAGACCCTGTTTTCATGGAAATGACCTCAGTAATAAAAATTAGGGAGGAGGGATACAGAACTAATGTGAAATACAAGCTCTATTGCATCTAAATGTTATGTTTTGGTAAAGTTCTGATGGAGTCAGCTGCTCTTTAAAAAAAAAAAACAGTTCGATGAAAATTAAGGTGAAAGTACTAGTACACGATGCAGATGCGGTTCTGGAGACAATGGAGACTTAAAACATGTTTGTCCTTGTCAATGGTGTGCTCAGTTATGTAACTATTGTCTGGGGCTGCTGTTAATAAAAATGTTCTTGCCTTCTACTGATGCTGTAACTTACTTATTTAGACAAAGATCTTCTACCAGAATTAGCCACATAGTTGTAAATAATAACCAAAAAATGGGAAAGGGCTGTCACATTAACCAAACTCATAAGTATTTTAACTGGGGAAATAATACATTACTGTTCAGCTGCCTGGAAAAATACGGTGAGCTTCTCGTGTTCATTTTCCATTTGTATGCCTTTTATGATTATTTTTAATTTTTATAATAACTGAAATGACTGACAGTGGATCAATTAACTGATACAGCCAGACAGCAACCGGACCAGAAGGTGAGAGGAGGGTTCTGCCAGTTGCAATGGGTGGTGTTAAATAATGGCCCAGTGATGGCTTGATCACTCGCCCCTTGGTGTCAGGAGGGAAAACTTCATTCCAATCTTTTTTCTGTTTATTTTAAAATAGGATCTGGCAATTGCCCAACTATTCTTCCCTTGCCAATCAGCAATTTTTTTTTTTTAAAGAAAGGGCCGGCTGGCTTGACTCAACTCCAGAGTCCATCCTCACCAGGAGAGTCAAAGACCAGGAGAGGGGGCAAGGAGCAACACTTTTTTTTTTTTTTTTAAATACAGCTTTCTCTCCTGCCCCACTGTCTGCCACTCAACTAGATGGCACCTTACCGGTCTCATCACCAACCTTTCTCAGGACTTACCGGTTATCCACCACTTACCCAGGACCAGAGTGCAGTGAGCGACCTGCCCTGTCAGTTGTACATGGGCCTGTGAGGGGTGCTGACATCAACTCAGGCAGACACGGAACTGTCTTCCTCCATTTGTGCCCTCTGAGGGTACCGCATGTGTAATGATGCACACACATGCATGCCAGAGTCCACTGGTTGCCCCTATGCGTGTTGAGCACCCACTACCCTGCCTCCCGGCCTCCACCCATATGAGCAGGACACAGAGTCCCCTCATCCCTGAGAGAGTTATCTCTGAGGTGCTCAGTCCTTCCTCCCCGACGGGTCCAGTGAGCAGCAGCTGCTGCACCACAGGGCTAAGTTTTTCCTTTTTTTTCTTCTTTTGTTAATACACCAACAGGCCTAACGCTACCCACTACATGCAGCTGGAGCAGGTATGGCACAGCCCTGTACGCTATTTTATATTAAATGACATCTGTTCTGTACCTCGTACTTTTATGTATAACCGGTCACTGGTGAAAAAGGACGATGAAGCTCATCTTGCTCTCCAGTATAAAAAATAAAAATGAAAATGATTTAAATTGACATGTGTGCATCATGTTTATGCACTATGGAAGGCAATGGAAGCTCAACAAAAGCTAAATGGGTACTCATTTTTATCTCAATTATTTCTGTATCAAATGTAATGACTGTCCTCAACTGACCTCATATCTACAGTTTTGGGACATCACAGTGTGTTGCCACAGTAATCGCTGTATCATATCATAAACAATAGCACCGTGACATCAGTTAAGGGCATTCAAAAATGTTTATGACGACTGTCTGGAAAGGCTACCAAGTTGTGATATAAACCCCATAAAACTGTGAATTCAAAAAATGTATTCTCTAGTACAACTGCAGAACCTGACAGGTGTTTATAAACATACACACTTAAGCAAAGAGTTGTTCTTTATCACTAACTGGCACGTGCCTGGAACAGCAGGACATAATGATGACAGTCATTCTTCCAGAAGGTTATTCAAAAAAAAAAAACACAAAAAAAGTCATTGGCACAGTAGCTTTTCACAGTTTTTGTTTTACAGTACAAGTACGCTGCATGACACCTGCATTTTAGCTCTGTACTCCTCACCAGCATCTCTGAAAGCAAACATGAACAATTATTTACTGTTTAAAGCTCAACGCTGTGTACCAGAACTTTATAAACAAGTGTGATTAAACTGCGACATCACCAACTCACAAAGGATACATAAGGGTTTGTATCAGAGGGGGGTCCATTGCGATCAAAAATATTGAGTAGGTCATAAAACTGGCCATGTATGTCACCACATATTGTGATCTTCTGTTCCTGAAAAACAGAACATAATTAAACAAATGTAAACCATTCCGACATGGATTTCCAGCCAATTCATCTTTTCTAACTCTCAAAAGAATTTTAGGAGTCTTGTGTCCCAGAAGCTGTCAGATGCTGATTATAGAAGAACCGTGCTGAAGCAGTA
The DNA here is from genome assembly GCA_016271365.2 of Neoceratodus forsteri. NCBI lineage: Eukaryota > Metazoa > Chordata > Ceratodontiformes > Ceratodontidae > Neoceratodus > Neoceratodus forsteri. The sequence goes on along the minus strand of CM057450.1, from coordinate 646,468,965 downwards.
AGACAATTTTCAAGCAGAAGTTGTTTATAATATAAAGGGTCCCATTTTGTAATTGTTCACTCTTTACTGGCCTTTAAGTAAACTTTAGCACATGCTTCTGATTTGCACAATGGAGACGACTACAATCTTAGAACTGTATGTTGCAGTTTATGTCCCCTTGAACCACACAGGTCTACAGCAGAACATGAATGCACTGTAACAGATTACAGCCGTCAGCGCACTACAGATAACAGCACCAGCACGGGGGAAGGGGGTGTTCACTGAGATTGGGAGCTATGAACGTGATTTCTAACTGCAAATTTCACGACTTTTGTTTGGCAGCAGCACTCAGGGATTGAGAGCTATAGGCTGCATTCGGAAGGGAAGGCGGAGCAAGCACATGAACAGACCAATCAGGGCTCGCCAGTGTTTGTTTTTTTTAAAAGCCTTACCTGAACGAGTTTCGGTGGATCATTAATGCAGATTATCATCATAAACACCACCACAAAGAGAGATATGAAAATTAGGTACTCACCATAATTCTTGATCTTCCAGAATATCTTTACCATTCATTACTGGCAGGTCTGTGCCAGAGACACTAGAACCCTGTGAGTGTACAGCTTTAAAATTTTAGAGCCAGGGACCAGCATCAGAGAAGGCGACACCCACAAGGCTGACGCATGACATGGTGTTCACATATTGGCCAGTATTAGACTCCGGCCTCCTGTTCTCTTCACTTTTGTTCGCCAGGAGAGGAAATAAAGGGAAAGAAAAAAGAAAGGATGGGGTAAGGTTGCCCAATGGACAGAATAAGGATACAAGATATAAAAAGAAGTGATTCCGCTGCACAAAAGTGGGATCAAAGCAGAGGCAGAAAATGACAGAACTGTCAGTTTGACCTCAGTGGTAGGGAAAATGATTGCATCACTTCTGAAAGAAAGAATTGTTGAGTACCTAGAGGCCAACGGGGCACAGGACCCAAGGCAGCATGGATTCACAGCATGTAGGTCATGTCAGACGAATCTAAGATTTCTTTGACTGGGTGACCAAAGTAGTAGACCAGGGAGGGGTTATGGACATGGCCTACCTAGACTCTAGAAAGGCATTTGACACAGTCCCACACAAAAGATTAATAAACAAGTTAGCCAACCTGGGAGTGGGTCCCAGGGTGGTAGCCTGGGTAAAAAATTGGCTGGAGAAGAGGACACAGAGGGTAATAGTAGACGAAGTCCACTCTGACTGGAATATTACAGGGGAACTGCAGGGTTCAGTACTGGGACCGGTCCTTTTTAATGTCTTTTTAAGTGACATTGCAGAGAAACTGGAAGATAAAAGTATGCCTCTTTGCAGGCAGCACAAAGATCTGCAACAGGGCTGATACACAAGGGGTGTGGAAAGGATGAGAAGGATTAAAAGACGGTATAAGTAGCCAAAAGGGGAAAGCTTAAAACACCCTATCTAGAGTGAAGATATATCAAGATACAAAGGGGTTATGTAAAACAAAAAGGGGAACAGTAGAAAAAAACACCTAGGGTAAAGATACAAAAACACTAAAGGGATTGGCTAAATACAGGAAGGAGGGAACAAAAGGAGGATTACTCAGCTGTAAGTGTAGTTGTAGGAGTGGTATATGGTGCACATCCACACTCTGGCAGTCTTCCTTTCCCTTTAAGTTTCCCTCAGTTCTGCCCTATGACAACAGATCACACGTGCTTGGAAGCAGGGATCCAAATGCCACTTGCCAGGGGAGGGTTGTGTGGCAGTGACAGTGCTGGGAGTTTAAAACATGGGTCGAACTGGACCGACTGGTGCAAAAAATGTAGGTCTAAAGAGGAACCTGCCAGGTCAAAACACAATCAGCAGCAGATTTTGAACCGTTCACGATCCCTTCCTTTAGATACTGTTATAGAGTAGGTACATCAATTTGGACCCACTGACAAAGGAAAGGGGTCAGTTTTGGAGGAGATGCAACTTTTGCCCTTCTGGTGCATGTTAGCGCTGTCCCTGCTGTGTAGGTATGTACTTTATATCACTCCTACTATACTACTCCTAGAAAGTACAGTTACGTAAGAAAGTACAGTTAAGTAAGAACTTACCGTAACAGTAGATCTTCGAGAACAGCTCTTGCAGCAGGTTACACCATTAGGACTGAAGCCGGCAGGCGTCAGAACCCCACGGAAAAATTCTAGCTAGCTATCTTCAGCAGGGACCGCCCCCGACGTTGGTCCCGCCTCCGACGTCAGGCGTAGTACATAAGGGGGTGGACCCGCCAGATTCCCCAGTTCTCCCGCCGGAGACTTCCGGCAGCAGGCTGACATCGAAATGGGAGACCGAGGATCCACCGTCAGAAGACAAACGGGAAAAAACCCTGTTAACAAAGGCTTAAGCCATTCCTCCTCCAAGGGGGAAGGTGGGCGGGAAGGTACCTGCTGCAAGAGCTGTTCTCGAAGATCTACTGTTACAGTAAGTTCTTACTTAACTGTACTATCTTACTTCGAGACACAGCTCTTGCAGCAGGTTACACCATTAGGACGGATTCCCAAGCAGTAGCGCTTGCAAACACTCTGGGAGGAGGAAATTAGAAAGAATGTTCCAGGTCCTGAATCTAGGACAGGAGACCCTGTAGCACCGCCAGGCCGAAGCCTGCTCTTCGCCATGAAGCGATGTCCAGGCTATAATGCCTGATAAAGGTATGAACAGAGCTCCAAGTGGCTGCAGCACAAATGGCAGAGGTGGAGACGTTCCGAAGTGCTGCAAAGGAGGTTGCCACATCCCTAGTGGAATGGCCCCAGACTGCTCCTGGGAGGGGCTTTCGTTTGATATCATAACAGTATGAGATGCACTGGACAAGCCAGCGAGACAGGGACTGTTTGGATACTGGTTGGCCCATCATCCTTTCAGTAAAGGAAACGAAAAGTTGCTCCGAAGTACGAAGCTGCTTAGTTCTGCTCAGGTAGTACCTTAAGCTGCGGTGAATATCCAGGGTGTGAAGCAGCACCTCTCCTCTGTTAGAATAATTAGGGAAGTAGACCAGCAGGTCAATATCCTGATTGAGAGTGAGTGTGGAAACCACCTTAGGCAAGAATTTAGGATTCATCCTCAGGGATACTCTGTCCCGGTGGAAAATTAAATAAGGCTCTTTGCACATGAGAGCCTGAAGCTCAGAAACTCTTCTCGCTGACGTAACAGCAACCAAAAACAACGTTTTCCACGACAGAAAACGCAGCTCGCAATCCGCGGCAGGTTCAAAGGGGGAGAGTGAGTTGCTCCAGGACAAAGAGCAAGTCCCATGGAGGCACTGGGTCCTTAATGGGCGGCCTAAGGTATAACACCCCTCTCAAGAATTCTCGACAGGCATCTAATTGTGCCACTGTGCACTGTCCCACCGGGAGGTGATAAGCTGAAATGGCACAGAGGTGCACTTTAATAGAGGAGTAGGCGAGACCCGAACAGAAAAGGAAAGCAGGTACTCTAACACCGCTTTCACCGGACAACCTAAAGAGGAAAGGCTGCGTGCTTGCGACCATAGACAAAAACGGCGCCATTTCACGGTGTACGTCGCATGCGTTGCCGGCTTTCTGGCTGCAGAAAGAACTTCCGCAACCTCTTGCGAGACCCCGTGACGCAAGATGGCTATGTCTCTAGGAGCCATGCATGCAGGTTCAGTGAGCGTAAGTCCGGGTGGACCAGTGAACCCTTCTCCTGAGACAAGAGGTGGGAGCTGAATGGCAATGGGAGCGGAGGTTCCCGGGATAGCTGAATTAACAAAGGGAACCAGATCTACCTGGGCCAGAAAGGGGCCACCAGGATCATTGTTGCATGCACCCTGCGCAGTTTGAGAAGAACTCTCTGGATCAACGGGAAGGAAGGGAAAGCGTAGAGGAATCTGTCCGCCCAGGAGAGGGACAACGCGTCTCGCCAGAAAACACCAGGCCCTGGATCTAGCGAGCAAAATTGGGCAGTTTTGATTGGATGGGGAAGCGAATAAGTCCAGTTCTGGAGTGCCCCATCGGAAGAAACAGATCCTCTGCTACCTCCTGAAGAAGTTCCCACTTCGTGGACTCTGGCCTGGGAGCGACTCAGGCCATCTGCAATTGTGTTGTCCACCCGGGAACATGTACTGTGATCAGGTTCCGCCCGTGTCGGATTACCCAATCCCACACCCTCATGGCCTTCCTGCAAAGGGGTAATGAGTGTGCCTCCTTGTTTGTTGAGGTAATACATCACCGCTGTGTTGTCTGTCTGAAGCAGGAGAGTACTCGGCGGGATCTCTGACTGAAATGCCTGCAGGGCATAAAGGACCGCCCTCATCTCTAGGACGTTGATATGGAGGTGGGCCTCCAGAGGGGTCCACGTACCCTGGGACTTCACCCCGTCCAGGTGTGCTTCCCACCCTAGACCTGAGGCGTCTGTGGTGAGGATTACCTCCGGGGACGGCGCTATAAATGGGACGCCCATAGAGAGTGTCCCTGGGTCTAGCCACCACTGCCAGTCTCGAATCGCGGTGTTCGTGATTCTGACCGGATGCTGCATGTGGTCTTGCCTTTGGTCCCATTGCACCTTGAGCATCCACTGAGTTACCCGCATGTGGAGCCTTGCGAAAGGGACAGTAGGAATGGCCGCAGCCATGTGTCCGAGCAAGCGAATGACCGACCTGGCTGGGGCGGTCTTGTTCGACGAAAGCTCCCTGATGAGGGATCTGATGCGCTCCGCTCTGTCATTTGGAAGAAATGCTCTTCCCTGAACGGTGTCCAGTACTGCGCCTATGAACTGCAGTTTCTGCGATGGTACCAGGAGAGACTTCTCGTGGTTGATTAGGATACCCAGAGATCGAAACAGGTCCTGGTTGCTCTGGATCGCCCATAACAACGCCTCTCTGGAGGCGGCCATGAGAAGCCAATCGTCCAGGTACGGGAACACATAATGGCCCTGTCTCCTTAGAGACGCTGCCACGACTGCCATGCATTTGGTAAAGACCCTGGGTGCCGATGACAGCCCAAATGGAAGGGCTCGGAACTGAAGATGATGGCCGAGAAACTCAAAGCGCAGGAACCTCTTGTGCGCTTGAGCTATAGGGATGTGCAGGTAAGCGTCCTGCATATCTAGAGACACTAAAAAGGCATCCTGCTTCAGCATGGGAATAAGACCCGGAAGAGTTACCATGCGGAATCTTTTGTAGGAGACCGACAAATTGAGGTCGCTGAGGTCCAGAATCGGACGGAGGTCCCCTGTCTTCTTTGGAACCAGAAGAAGTGGGAATAGTATCTGTATCCTCTCTGGTTCTCTGGGACGTACTCTATCGCTCCCTTTTGCAGGAGCGCGAGTACTTCTTGTCTGATCAATGACCTGTGCTGACCCGGGTACCGGGAGAGCAACGGAGGCCTCGAGGGTGGCTTTTCCGCAAATTCTATAAAGTGGCCTCTTCCGACCAACTGTAGAACCCACCTGTCGGTGGTTATAGTCTGCCATCCTGGCAGGAATTCAATGCACCCCACCATGACGTCCCTGATCCTGAGGGGCGGGGCCGGAAGGAGTCAGGCTGTGGCGCTGAGGGTCCCGCTGGCTGGACGGCTTAGGAGTGCGCTGGCTTCGACCTGCGGGTTGTTTTCCCTGGGCTCTGCGAAAACCGGAGCCCCTCTGTTGTAGAACGGGCCGGGACTGTTGTCTCTGTGTCCGTCCACGAAATCGGCTTTGGTTCCTACGAAAGGAACTAAGCTTGGGTCGGTACATGGCCTGAACTGACCTCACCGCCTTCCCGGCCTCTTGGAGTTTGGTAATTATCTTCTGAGGGTTTACCAAACAAAACTTCTCCTCAATGGGAGCCCATGATGTTTTCTGGACGCAGAGGTAAAACCGAGACACGGAGCCAAGAGTGCCTCCAGAGGCATACGCCTGAAGCTGCTGCTCGGGCTGAGGAGTCCGCGGAGTCGTACGCGGCTCGTAGCACCTGGGTTCCCACGTCTGAACCCGTACGGAGGAGCTGCAACATCTCCTCCTTCTGCTCACCTTCAGGCAATTTCTCAGCCGCATCCAGACCCTGCTCCCACAGGGCATTTTGGAACTGCACCATGTGGGTCAAATAATTCAGGGATCTGATGGCGCAGGTAGCGGAAGCATACGTGCGCCTACCCATGGTGTCCAGCTGCTTGGACTCTGGGTCCGGTGGCAGGGTGCTCAGATGTTGCGGTCTCTGGGACCGGTCATGAGAGGCTGTTATGACCAGAGAGTCGGCCTGAGGATGCTGAGTCAAGTACTGGTCTTCTCTTGGAGCCTTGTACAAGCGTCAGCTTTCGCATCACCGGAGCGAATTGGACGCCCACGCTGCCTGGTGACGCCCACACGAAAGTGTCTACCAAGGTGGCACCACCACAGGCTTAGTGGTCCTGTCGAAGATACTTGCAAGTCGTGAGCCTTCGGGGTCTAACTCTTCCGCATCCCATCCCATGTTCTCTTGATGTGTCCTATGATATCCAAGAACGAAGGGTCATCCGGAGGAGACTTTGGCAGCTCACGTGGGTCCAGAGAAGGGATGGAGGGGAGATGGGGATCTGATGTTGGAAAACTCTGATCCTGTGTCCTCCGTCAAGGCTAACGGCGGCGTCTTCTGGGTCTCTTGGGACTGGGTGACCTAGAAGAGGATCTGGACGGAGGTCTCCTTTTATCTAGTCTCCCCCTTGGAGGGGTCCTGGGCTCCCGGGGAGGAGGTAACCGGCCTGCAGACCCAGACGGAGAAGGGGCGCAGGAACCGGAGGAGCAACCGGTGTAGGAGGAGGAGGAAGCAGAGGTGGAGTAGGGACCATGTCCTTTTGATGGTATCCCACCAGTAAGTGAAAAGCTCCTTCACCTCTGAAAAAGAAAGGCCTAGCTCCGGCGCCGTGATCGCCTGGCCGGGTCCCGCGCGGCGCCACAGGGGCTCGGGTTGTGGCGAGGGTTCTGGGAGTCTCAACAGGACCGGGTCACCTGCCTGGTCCTCGGGCTGGAGTTAACTCCTTCACCCTCCTCAGTGATGGTCTCCGACCGATCAGGTCGGAGGCGCTGGGGGTCCTCTTCTCAATTGGAGCGGGCGCCGTCCTTCTACCGGCGTCCGGTGATGAGCGCCATCTGGCCGGGCGACAGTCTTCTTGACGGACGCTGGTCTGCTGGGACCTGTGGCGAGAGGCCGGCTGCCGGACTAACCTGCTGCGGGTCCAGCGTGCCTCTTAAGTGAGGCGAGGCTCCTTGGTTTTTCCGTGGAGAGGAGGAGGAGGCAAGGAAGCAGACCTGACGTGGTTCAGAAATGGCGGGAACCCAACTTGTGGTGATGGTGGCGATCCCCCGACTTAGCTAGGGCCTTGGAGGACGAGGAAGGCCTGGGAGTCTTGGCCTGAGAAGAGGATGAAGACTTTCTCACCACAGCGGGGGGAGGCTGAGAGCTGGTCCGGGAAGGAGAGCGGTCGGATCTGGAGCCAGAGCTGCGTGAATGGAGGCCTCAGACAGGGACCTGGAAGGGGCCTTTCCCTGTGTGTCTCAGCATGCTTGCGGCCTCTCAAGAACTCCCTTGGAAGCCAGCGGTCTTGAGTTGCTCCTCTAGCAGGAATGCCTGTTGTAGGGCCTTCTCACACGGATCCCGGGTTCTGCTGTTGGAAACCTTTGGCAAAAAGGTGCAGGACCGGGTGTCGTGGTCTGGGCCTAGGCACCGGACACAGGCCGAGTGCGGATCCTTGAATGGGATCTGCTTCCCACAGGCACACTTCGAGGAGTGACTGGAGGTCGGAGAGAACATCAGAGAAAAAACTGAACTCAGAGAACGAATTTCCCATAGGAAAACACTTTACGACGCGTCGCGTGCTAGAAACCGAACCGAAGGGTCGAGACATGCAAGTCGACGGCAGGAAAGAACTGGGGAATCTGGGCGGTCCGCCTTTAAGCGTACTACGCCTGACGTTGAGGCGGGACCGACGCCGGGGCGGTCCCCACTGAAGATAGCTATGCTGAATTTTCGGTGCCCGCCCTTCAGTCCTAATGGTGAACCTGCTGCAAGAGCTGTGTCTCGGCAAGATCTTACCAGCAACAGTAGATCTTCGAGAGGCTCTTGCAGGTATCATATAGACTGACGCCGGGCAGGCGCAGGGACCTCACGGAAAAATTTCCAGCTAGCAGTCCCTGCGAGGGACCGTCCCACGCCAGGTGACGTCGGTATAAAGGCGGCTCCTGGACGCCTGGACGAGAGAAGCGATATTTCCTTAATGGAAAAGGAGCTAAAAAGCCTAGGGGATGGAGGGCGGAAGGGATATACCATTGCAAAGCGTCCTCTCAAGATCTACTGTTATGGTAAGTTCTTACGTAACTGTACTATCTTACTCGAGAGGGTCTGCAGCAGGTAATTACATATGAGACAGAATCCCAAGCAGTCTGGATCAAAACGAAAGGCACCGGAAGAGGACTACTCCAAGAAGTAACGAAAAACCTTGCAAACCTCAAGATAGGAGGCCCTGCAAGACAGCTAACCCAAGCCTGCTCTACGGCGTAGAGGCAATGTCCAAACTGTAATGTTTTGTAAAGGTATGGAGGAAGTTCAGGGGCGGCAGCACAGATGTCTGTCAAGAGACACATTCTGAAATGCTTGAGAGGCTGCTACCCCAGAGTGGAGTGACTGACTGACCTGGAAGGGTCGTCTTTGTACTTGTTATAACAGAAAGTGATGCAATGAGTCTAACCACTTTGACAGGCATTGTTGAGACAGCATTGCCTCCTTTGGTAGCAAAAGAGACGAATCAACTGATCTGTCTTTGAGAGCCTTCATTCCCATCGGTGTAGTATCTCAGAATCCTGGGGACATCCATGGTATGGAGCAAGTTATTCACCCTGGTTGGAGTGCCGCGTGAAAAAGGCAGGTAACTCAACAGACTGATTTAAGGTAGACTCTGCTACCACTTTCAGAAGAAAACTTAGGGTTCGTGCAAAGCAAGAGCTACTCACCTTTGTGAAAATCTGATAGTGGACTTTACACATAAGGGCCTGAAGTTCTCGGAAATTCATGTGAGCAGAAGTAATGGCCACCAAGAAGAGCTCTTTCCAGGATTTACAAAACTTCAAGTTCGCGAAGCCGCAGGCTCAAAGGGAGGAAGGGTAAGTTTCTCAAGAACGAAGTTCAAGTCCCAAGGAGGAGCAGGAGTCTGAACAGGGGGCCTGAGATAAAGGACCCTCTGAGAAAAGTCTTAGATACCTCCAATTGGGCAAAGGTTTTATCAGCGAAAGGAACATGATATGCTGAAATAGCAGCCATGTGAACCTTCAAAGAGGAGTGACTTGAGACCCAGGTCGAAAAGATGATGTAAATAATCGAGCAGAACGGCCACAGGACAGGAGAAAGGCTCCAAGTTCCTGGAGGCAGCCCAAATGGAAAATCTCTTCCATTTCATAGCATAGGTGGACCTAGTGGAGGGTTTTCTAGCCTCCACCAGAATCTCGGCCACCTTAGGGAGAGACGCCAACTCGAGATTGGCTAACTCCGCAGGAGCCATGCATGAAGTTGGAGAGACTTGAGTCCCGTGATGGACCAGGGTCCCCTGATCCTGGGTCAGCAATCCCTAGATAAAGGAAGAGGAAGAGGAGGAACTCTGAGTATTGTTGTAGAAGAGAGAACCAGATTTGTTTGGGCCAGAAAGGAGCGATCAGAACTGCCCCCAAGGCTTCCTTCCAATGCAAGTTTTGCAGCACACGAGAGGGACCCGAGGAATTGGGGGAAAGCATAGACGAATCTGTCCTTCCAGCTTAGAGACAGAGCATCACTCCAGAAAGCGCCTCGCTCTGGAGCGAGCGAGCAAAAGGTGGGAAGTTTTGCAGTTTGGGAGGAGGTGAACAGGTCTACCTGTGGGGTCCCCCAGAGCTGGAAGATGCCATTTAGAACCTTTTGGTCCAGTTCCCACTCATGTGGCAGAGCCGAAGAATGACTTAGCTTGTTTGCCAGGATATTGTCGACTCCTGGAACATGGATCGCCGTGAGGTGAAGGTTGTGAAGCGTTGCCCATTCCCAAACCCTCACTGTTTCCCTGCACAGCGGGTAGGATCGAGTCCCTCCCTGCTTGTTGATGTACCACACCACGCACATGTTGTCCGCTTGGACAGCTAGGTGACCGGAAGGATGTATTGGTGAAGGACTGTGAGAGACATACAGAACTGCTCAAGTCTTGCACATTGATGTGGGAGAGCTAATTCCAATTTGGACCATAAACCCTGGGTTCGGTGAGGACCCAGATGGGCTCCCCCACCTTCGCCTGATGCGTCCGTGGTCAGAGTCTGGGAGGGGGGAGGATGAAAGAAGTGGACCCCCTGGAACAGGTTCTCTCGAACCATCCACCACTGCAAGTCTCTTGTCATCGGTGAGGAGATCAGCACCAGATGATCTAGGTCGTCTACAAGTTGATCCCACTGAGAGCGGAGAGTCCACTGAGAGATCCTCATGTGGAGTCGTGCGCGGAACCGTTGGGATGGCGGCCGCCATAAGCCCCAAAGACGGAGCACCGACCTCGCCGGAACCTTCCTGCGTTCCGGAAGTAGGGAAATCTGTGACTGGAGGGAGGCCCCCCCGTCCGAAGGCAGGAAGGCCTTGCACACTGTCGTATCGAGGATTGCCTCGATGAACTGGAGTCTCTGGGAAGGGTCCAGATGAGACTTGGAATGGTTGATGGTGATACCCAGACAAGTGAAAACCTGCTGGGTGAGGGAGAGAAAATGCAGGAGTTCCTCCCTGGAAGAGGACGCCAGGAGCCAGTTGTCCAGGTAGGGAAAAACCTGAACTCCCAAAGTACGCAGGTGGGCCGCTACCACCGCCAGGCATTTGGTAAAAACTAGGGGAGCAGAGGAAAGACCGAAAGGGAGTGCCTGGAATTGGTAACGGTCGCCCTGGAAAGCAAACCGGAGGTACTTTCGGTGCGAGGGACGAATGGGGATGTGCAGCTATGCATCCTGCATATCCAGTGCACAAAGCCATTGGCCCGCCAAAGAAGGGCAGAAGGGTTTGAAGGAGAGCATCCTGAACTTCTTGTATTCTACAAGAAGTTCAGGAGCTGAGATCGAGAATGGGTCTGAGATCTCCTGTCCTTCTTTGGCAAAGGAAGAAATGGCAAAGTAAACTGTCCCGTGAAGGTGAGGAGGGACAGGTTCTATGGCCTGCTTCATGAGGAGAGCAGATATTTTTCCCTGACCAAAGGAAGATGTATTCCTTGAGTAAGAGGACTTCAGAGGGAGGTGGCGTGGAGGTTTCTGTAGAACCTATGGAGTGCCCCTCGGAGAATCTGAAGCACCCATGAATCCTCTCCCAACCCGGAAGGTGGAGGGAGAACCTCCCTCCTACCGGTTCCTCTATGGAGTCCGGAGGCGGTGGGAGAGGGAAGGAGTCAGGTGGTGGGCAGCCAAGCAGCTGGGGTACCCGCTGCTTTTTGGGCGAGGGGCCTGCAGCTGTGGGAGCCTGGCGCTGGCCCGCCTGGGGTTTCCTCGCTTGAGGCCGGCTGCTACGATGTAAGGACGCCGCTATGGGTGTGGGATGGTACATGGAATCCACAGATTTCAGGGCCGTCTCCTTCTCCTGCAAGTCAGTGATGATGTCCTTGACATTACCACCGAAAAGCACCGAACCCCTGAAAGGTGCTTCTTGAATTGCTGACTGCACCTCCGGAACCAGACCTGACACTCGGAGCCAGGCGTGACGCCGAAGACTTACAGCGAATGCGGATCTCCGCCCTGCAGTGTCCACTGCATTGTAGGTCATCCTCAGAATATGACGACTGGCCGAACGAGCAGAACGGACAAGGTCAGCTAACTCCTGCTTGACTTGGGCGTCAGGTAAGGAGTCAATCTTAGATTCCGCCTGGGTAAGGACAGCCTTCTGTAACTCCCTATGTGCTACATAATTTAGGGCCCTGAACTCCAGTGTGGAAGAAGCGTAGATCTTCCTTCCATACTGATCCAGAAGGCGAGATTCCTTATCCGGGGGGAGACGAGCTCAGATGTTTAGGGTGTGCTGACCGGCCGTGAGCGGCGCTACCCACAACCGAGTCTGCACGGGGGTGAGAATCTAAAAAGTCTACACCCTCCGAAGCCTGGTATAGCCTGTTGGACTTCCGAGGAAGTGGGGCTAAAGCCGACGGTTGTTTCCAAATAGTGGAAACAAAGTGGGCACGAGGCTCGATCCAGGGTGGCACTAGAGTAGGGGCCGTAAGGGGCAAGTCCAGATGTTCGGCGAGTTTAACCTGGCTCTAAGGAACACCACTGATGTATTTCCTGGATCTTCCTGAGCAACTCCGTGAAGGAAGGATCCTCCGGAGGAGACTTCGGAGGAGTCCTCGACCGGGGCTTGGACGGAGAGCGAGGCTCGTCATCTTTCTCGGAGTATCCGTCGGAGGAATCCGAGGAGTCCAAGAGAGAAGAAGAAGAAGAAGAAGAATTGGAAGCAGAGTAAGACTCCCTGACTCGTCTAGGGGGAGGAACGGTTCCTTAGGGGAATCCCTGGACGCGTGTCCTGCCCTCTCTGGATCCAGAGGGAAGCTCGGGAACCGGAGGTGGAGAGGGAGTGCCGCCTGGGCGACGGGGCCAGAGGTGGCACTGCCACCGTAAGCGGCTTCGATTCCTTGGTGAGCTGAGCCTGGCCTCAGCCCACCAGGAGGCCAGAGTCTCCTGAAGATCCACCGCGGCCTAGGGGTGGTGGAGGAGGAGAAGGAGATAGTTATCATGGATTATATCCGTAGGTGAGTATCCGTAACCCAGCTCGCGGAATACTGGAGCCGGGTATTGCGGCATCGGGTACTGTGGCATCGGTGAGCAGGCGCGGGTACTGCGGCGCGAGGATACTGCGTAACCTGGAAGCCGGGCCGGATAATGACGGGCGGATACCCGGTACCGGAGGAGCTGCCGGAGCAGACGGCCCAGTAGGGAGCCCCACGGGCGGATCAACAGTGACAGGCCCGTGGGGGGGGAGGGCCCGATGGAAGAGGAATATCCCCTGCCGGCGTCGGCGGGGCCAGTGCCGGCGTCGGCATTCGGGGAGCCAGCGTCAGATCCGGTTCAGTGGGAGGAGGGTCTGACAGCGGAAAAGCTTCCCGAGCATCGCCCGGGGACGGAGGAGAAAAGTCCCCGGGGTCAGGCAGGGGGGACTCTGGCTCCCCGGACGGCAGCGAAGGCTGCGGGGAACCTGGGACGACAGACGATGGAGGGTCTGTCGTAGGCTCCGATGCCCGGCGCACAACAGAGGAGCCGACGTGCGACTTAGGGGTTGAATCCCAGCGGACGCCAGAGGAACCAGCGTCCGACTTAAGGGGTCCCTCGTCGGAGGCAGGCCAAGGGAGGGAAGCAGCCCGGTCCGAGGGGGACACTGCCGTGCGCCACCCCGAAGGGTCAGGCGTCTTAGCAGCCTTCTCCCGGCGGGCATTGGAGGAGCCGACGTCCGGCTTATGGGAGGCGCCCACGCCAGTAGGCCGCAAGCCTGCGACTGTACTGGGGACAGCCTCCTTTGCCGCGGAGGCGCTTGCAAAGGCTCAACGTGAGCCCGACGGGTGGACCAATGCTCTCCAAAGCCTTGGAGGCTGCCGTCGGATGATCCCCCGGAGGGGACGTTACCTGAGCCGCGGCTCCGGCCGGAGTCACGGAGGAGGAGGCCTTCTCCCAGTGCCTTCCTTTGTCCTGCTTCTTGTGTCCTTCTGGGGAGGTCAACGCCTGCCTAAGCTTCTTCAACTCCTTCACCATTGCAGACATCTTCTTTTTAAGGAGATGGGCTTCCAAGGACTGCTGGCATCGTCTGCGGGTGGCCGCATTGAAATGCAGGCAATGCGGCACTTTTCGACCGCGTGGTCGAGGCCTAAGCAAAAAAGGCAGAGGGAGTGACCGTCCTTGTGAGGCAGTTGGGCGCCTCACGAGTCGCACTTATTTTTTGAAGGGGACGACATAAACCGACGTTCACCTGACGAAAAATACCAAAATACTGAAAACTTTCGGTAAAAAAAACGATGAAGTAACAGGGCTCAGCATGAACTTTACCACGAGGCGCTGCACGAGCTGATGGCGGGAAAGAACTGGGGAGGCAGGCGTCCGGGACCGCCCCTTTATACCGACATCGTCTGACGCCGGTCACCTGACGTGGGGGCGGTCCCTCGCCAGGGACTGCTAGCTAGAAATTTTTCCGTGGGGTCTAGCCGCCTGCCGACGTCAGTCCTATATGTAATTACCTACTGCAAGAGCCCCCTCGAAGCAAGATCTATGATTCAAGGTGAGTAACCCTCATTTCTAGGGGTGTGGATATGGTGCATTATCCACACTCTGACAGACATCTAGCAGTTTTCTGGGAGAAGGAGGCAATGCGCACACCCCTATCTGGCAAAAAGGGACTGAAGAACTGAGGTCCCAAAACCAGCATCCTGGACTGACTAAAGTGCGATGTGGTAGTGAGAAATGAAGGTGTGTGCTGATTTCCAGGTAGCAGCCCTGCAGATCTATTGGATAGGGATGTCCCTGGAAGCAGTCACTGAGGCAGTGGTATGTCTGGTGGAATGAGCTCCAAGCCCTACGGGAGGCTCCCTACCAGCCACCCTATAGCAAAGAATGATGCAGAAAACAATCCACCTGCCAGTCATCTGCTTAGGTGCCAGTCTGCCAGGTGTGGCTTCAGCATAGGTGACAAAGAGCTGGCGAACCTCTCCCTGAACCCCAGCCATGTGCTCCTGATAGTAAGGGAGCACTCGCCTCAGGTCCAAAGTATGAAGCATGTGCTCGGCCTCCAAAGTGCAGCCGGTGAAGTACATTGGGAGGTTAATCAGCTGGTTAAAGTAAAACTCTGACATAACCTTCAGCAGGAACTTTGAGTGGGGGCAAAGGACAACCTTGTCCTTGTGGAACACCAGATAAGGGGCACTCTTTCATACCTTAGTCGGCGGCCGGCCGTGGTGGTGGTGAGAGGAGGGCTGAGCCAGTCACCGGCTCTGTTTGTGGGTTGTTATTAGGATGAGCATGGGCGTCACTGCCGGGTGGGGGGACCATTAGACTACCAGGTAAACATACTTTTTTACCATGGAATGGGGATCAGGATTCGTGCTGGGCAGTGGGGACACCACTGAACTACCAGGAAAAAAATACTTTTTTACTGTGGAAAGTACAGTTACATAAGAACTTACCGTAACAGTAGATCTTCGAGAACAGCTCTCGCAGCAGGTTACACCATTAGGACTGAAGCCGGCAGGCGTCAGGACCCCACGGAAAAATTCTAGCTAGCTATCTTCAGCGGGGACCGCCCCCGACGCCGGTCCCGCCTCCGACGTCAGGCGTGGTACATAAGAGGGCGGTCCCGCCAGAATCCCCAGTTCTCCCGCCGGAGACTCCCGGCCGCAGGATGACATCAAAAAGGGAGACCGAGGATCCACCGTCAGAAGGCAACAAGGGAGAAAATCCCGACATAAGCATTTTCTTCTTTTTCTCAGTCTTCTTCTTCTCGTTTCTCTCTTTTTTTTTTTTTTGGCAGACGTACCTCCTCTAAGGGGAAGGTGTGGCGGAGATTGCTGCAAGAGCTGTTCTCGAAGATCTACTGTTACGTAAGTTCTTACGTAACTGTACTATCTTACTTCGAGACACAGCTCTTGCAGCAGGTTACACCATTAGGACTGATTCCCGAGCAGTAACGCTACCAGAAGATCCAGGAGGAGGCAGAGAGACAAGAGAAAACATTCCAAGTCCTGACTCCGGACAGCAGATCCTGCAGCACCACCACTAAGCCGAAACCGGCTCTTCGCCGAGAGGCGATGTCCAGACTGTAGTGCCTGATAAAGGTATGCACAGAGCTCCAAGTAGCTGCAGCGCAAATAGCTGAAATGGATACATTCCTGAGTGCTGCAAAGGAAGTGGCCACACCCCTGGTAGAATGACCCCGGATAGAACCCGGGAGGGGCTTTTGTTTAATCTCGTAACAGTACGAAATACACTGGACAAGCCAGCGAGACAAAGTCTGTTTGGATACTGGTTGGCCTTTCATCCTCTGGGAGAAGGAGACAAAAGCTGGTCAGAACCTCGAAAGGGTTTAGATCTGTTAAGGTAATACCTCAGGCTGCGGTGAACATCCAGGGTGGAGCAAAGCCTCTCCTCTATTAGAGTAACTCGGGAAATAGACCGGAAGATCGATATCCTGATTCAAAGTGAGTGTCGAAACCACCTTAGGCAAAAACTTTGGGTTCGTCCTCAGGGATACTCTGTCCCGGTGAAAAACCAAATAGGGCTCTTTGCACATGAGAGCGTGAAGCTCAGAAATCCTTCTGGCTGAAGTAACGGCAACCAAAAATAACGTCTTCCACGACAGAAAACGTAGCTCACAATCCGCGGCAGGCTCAAAGGGAGGGAGCGTAAGTTGTTCCAGGACAAAGAGTAGATCCCACGGAGGCACTGGGTCCCTGATGGGGGCCTAAGGTG
This sequence comes from Neoceratodus forsteri, assembly GCA_016271365.2. Classification (NCBI taxonomy): domain Eukaryota; kingdom Metazoa; phylum Chordata; order Ceratodontiformes; family Ceratodontidae; genus Neoceratodus; species Neoceratodus forsteri. Next base: position 646,452,564 of record CM057450.1, on the reverse strand, counting down.
CAACACTCTCTAAGAAATCTCGAGGGCGTCTAATTGCGCAACAGTACGCTGACCCACCGGAAGATGGTAGGAAGAAATAGCTCAAAGGTGCACTTTGATAGAGGAGTAGGCTAGCCCTGAATGGAAGAGAGACAGGAGATAGTCTAAAATTACTCCCACAGGACAACCTAAAGAGGAAAGGTCACGAGCCCGTGACCATAAACAAAAAGGACGCCACTTCATGGCATACGTAGCATGCGTTGCCGGCTTTCTGGCTGTGGAGAGAACCTCTGCAACCTCTTGCGAGACCCCGTGGTGCAAGATGGCTATGTCTCTAGGAGCCAAGCATGCAGGTTCAGAGAACGTAGATCCAGATGGAGCAATGAACCTTCCTCCTGAGACAGTAGGTGGAGCTGAGCGGCAACGGAGCAGGGTTCCAGATAGCTGTGCCAGCAAGGGAACCATATCTGTCTGGGCCAGAGCGGGCCACCAGAATCATCGCGTGCCCTGTGCAGTTTGAGAAGAACTCTTTGGATCAGACGGGAAGGGGAAGGCATGGAGGAATCTGTTCACCCAGGAGAGGGACAACGCGTCTCGCCAGAAAACACCAGGCCCTGGACCTAGCGAGCAGAAATTGGGCAGTTTTGCGTTGGATGGGGATGCGAACAAATCCAGCTCTGGAACTCCCCATCGAAGAAACAGATCCTCTGCCACCTCCTGAAGAAGTTCCCACTCGTGGACTCTGGCCTGGGAACGGCTCAGGCCGTCTGCGATCGTGTTGTCCACCCCGGGAACGTGAACCGCAATCAGGTTTGCGCCGTGTCCGATTACCCAATCCCACACTCTCATGGCCTCCCTGCAAAGGGGGTAAGAGTGTGCGCCTCCTTGTTTGTTGAGGTAATACATTACCGCCGTGTTGTCCGTCTGAAGCAGGATAGCCAATGGGGTCCATGCACCCTGAGACTTCACCGCGTCTAGGTGTGCTCCCCACCTGAGACCTGAGGCGTCCGTGGTGAGGGTTATCTCCGGGGACGGCGCTGCAAACGGGACACCCTTGGAGAGCGACCCGGGGGCTAGCCACCACTGCCAGTCGCGAATCACGGATTTCGTGATCCTGACTGGATGCTGCAAATGGTCTTGCCTCTGGTCCCATTGCGCCTTGAGCATCCACTGTGTTATTCGCATGTGGAGTCGTGCGAGAGGGACTGCAGGAATGGCCGCAGCCATGTGTCCGAGCAGACGAGGGACCGCCCTGGCCAGTACGGTCTGGTTTGATGATAAGGCCCCTATGAGGGACCTGATGCGTTCCGCCCTGTCGGCCGGAAGAAAAGCTCTTCCCTGGACCGTGTCCAACACTGCACCTATAAACTGCAGTTTTTGCGACGGTACCAAGAGGGACTTCTCGTGATTTATAAGGATGCCCAGCGATCGAAATAAGTCCTGGGTGTCCTGGATCGCGAGCAGGAGCGCCTCTCTGGAGGCGGCCATGAGAAGCCAGTCGTCTAGGTACGGGAACACATAGTGGCCCTTTCTCCTTAGAGACGCTGCCACGACTGCCATGCATTTGGTAAAAACCCTTGGTGCGGATGACAGTCCGAATGGGAGAGCCCAGAACTGAAGATGGTGGCATAGAAACTCGAAGCGCAGGAACCTCTGATGCGCTTGAGCTATGGGGATATGCAGGTATGCATCCTGCATGTCTAGAGACGCTAAATAGGCGCCTTGTTTCAGCATGGGGATAAGACCCAGAACGGTCACCATGCGGAATCTCTTGTACGCGACCGACATATTGAGGTCGCTTAGGTCCAGAATCGGACGGAGGTCCCCTGTTTTCTTGGGAACCAGGAAGAAGTGAGAATAATATCCTTGTCCTCTCTGGTTCCCCGGGACGTACTCTATCGCCCCCTTTTCTAGGAGCACGAGTACTTCTTGCCAAATTAAGGTTCCATGCTGACCCGGATACCGGGAGAGCAGAGGAGGCCTCGAGGGTGGCTTTTCTGCGAACTCTAAAAAGTGGCCGACGCTGACCAACTGCAGAACCCACCTGTCGGTGGTGATCACCTGCCATCCCGGCAGGAAGTTCGCAATGCGACCCCCGACCATAGCTTCCCGTTGATCCTGAGGGGCGGGGGCCGGAAAGGAGTCATGCTGTGGCGGCAGATGGACCCGCTGGCTGGGTGGACCTTAGGGGATGACGCTGACCTCTGCTAGCTGGCTGCTTACCCTGGGTTCTATGTGAAACCAGAGCCCCTCTTAAGCGTGCAGCGGAGCGGGGCTGTTGCCTCTGTGTCTGCCCACGAAAACGGCTTTGGTTCCTACGAAAGGAACCGAGCCTAGGCTGGTACATGGCTTGTACCGACCTCACCGCCTTCCCGGCCTCTTGCAGTTTGGTAATAATCTTCTCCGAAGGATTACCAAATAACACATCTCCCTCGAAAGGGGCGTCCATAATGTTCTTCTGGACGTCCGAGGTGAAGCCGGAGACACGAAGCCAGGAGTGTCTCCGGAGGCAAACGCCGGAAGCTGCTGCTCGGACCGATGAGTCCGCAGAATCGTACGTGGCTCTAAGCACTTGGGTCCCCACGTCTGAACCCGTGCGGAGGAGCTGGAGCATCTCCTCCTTCTGCTCACCTTCAGGTAGTTTCTCAGCTACCTCCAGACCCTGTTCCCACAGAGCGTTCTGAAACTGAACCATGTGGGTTAAGTAATTTAAGGATCTGATGGCGCAGGTAGCGGAAGCGTACGTGCGCCTGCCCAGAGAGTCCAATTGCTTGGATTCTGGATCCGGTGGCAGGGTGCTCAAATGCTGCGGCCTCTGTGACCGGTCATGTGAGGCTGTTATGACCAGAGAATCGGCCTGAGGTTGTTGCGTCAAATACTGGTCCTCTTTAGGAGCCTTGTATAGACGGTCAGCTTTCTTCGGCACCGCCGGTAACGAATGTGGATGCTTCCACGCGGCCTTGGTGACGTCCACAAAGGTGTCCACCAAGGGTGGCACCACCACAGGCTTGGGGTCCTTCTGCCGAAGATACTTAGCCAGGCGTAGCCTTTCGGGGTCTAACTCCTCAGCATCCCACCCCATGTTCTCCTGGATATGGCGCATGATATCCATGAACGAGGGGTCATCCGGAGGAGACCGTGGCGTCTCAAGTGGGTCCGGAGAAGGGATGGAGATTGGAGATGGGGATCTAGAGGTGGAGTATACTGATCCCGTGTCCTCCGTCGACGGCGAACGTCGGCGTCTCCTGGATCTCTTGGGGCTGGGTGATCCAGAAGAAGATCTTGACGGAGGTCTCCTCTTTGATGGTCGAACCCCGGGAGGAGATCTGGACTCCCTGGGGAGAGTAGAGCGGCCAACCGACCCCGCAGGCTGAAGGGGGGCCGGAGCCGAGGAGGAGGAAGAGCGGTGGGCGCCACGTCCTTCTTGATGGTGTCCCACCAGTATGTAAAGAGATCCTTCACATCCGCTATAGATAATCCCGACGACGGCCCAGACGCCGGGGGGCGGTCGTCGGGTCCTGGCGACGGCTCCACAGAGACCTCGGGCGGCGGCGAGGGAGCCCTGGGAGACTGCACGAGGCTGGGATCGCCCGTCTGGTCCTCGGGCTGTGTCAGATCTTCCTCCGTTAGCGACTCCTGCCCGACGACGGTCGGAGGCACAGGAGTCCTCTTCTCAGGCATTGCGGACGCCGGTCCCCCAACCGACGTCCGATGGGAAGACTTGGCCGACGACGGTCTGACAGCTGACGACGGCTCCGAGGAGGAGTGACGGACGGTCAACGGAGGTCGAGCCGGCGTCGGGTCTACCGGCCTCTTCAGAGGAGTAAGCTCTAGGGTTTTCCGGGGCGGCACTGAAGAGGACCGGACGTCGGGTGCCGCCGAGCGGGAGCCCGACTTATGGTGGTGGTGATGACGCTCCCCGGACTTCGCCGAGGCCTTAGGAGTGGAGGAGGGACGACGCCTGGGCGGTAGGGGCCTGAGAAGATCGAGAAACAATCACCGCAGCCGGGGAGGAAGAGGCCCTGGATGGAGACCGTCTGACTTAGACCCGAGCTGCGGGACCGGAGGCCCGAGTTTGAGACCTGGAAGGGTCCTTCTCCCTTCTCTTCCTTTCGGCGTGCTTGTGGGATTTTGAAGATTCCCCCTTAGAGGACATGGCTCTAAATTTTTCTTCAAGTAGGAACGCCTGAAGAGCCTTCTGTCGCCGGATCCTCGCGCGGCTATTAAACCCTTGACAGAGGGAGCAGGCCTGGGTATCGTGCTCTGGGCCCAGGCACCGGATGCAGGCCGTGTGAGGGTCCTTAAAGGATCTACTTCCCGCAGCACACTTAGAACGATGCCCGGAGGTCGGAGAGGACATCAGCGCAATCCTTCAAGTAGAGTAAATTCGCAGGAAAGTTCAGAAACCACGCTGGCCGCTAGACTGAAACCGAGGGTCGAGGCATGCAAGTCGACGGCGGAAAGAACTGGGGATTCTCAGGACCGCCCTTATGTACCACGCCTGACGCCGGAGGCGGACCGCGCGGGGCAGTCCTCGCGAAGATAGCTAGCTAGAATTTTTCTCCGGGTCCTGACGCCTGCCGCTTCAGTCCTAATGGTGTAACCTGCTGCAAGAGCTGTGTCTCGAGTAAGATCAGGGGTCGGGATTCGTGCTGAGCGGTGGGGAGACCACTGGACTACCAGGAAAAATACTTTACCGTGGAATGTGGTCGGGATTCATGCTGGTGTGGGGGCACCACCACATTACCGCCAGCTTTTGTCAGCGGTATTTAGCGCCGCGCTACAGGTCACGGTAATGCCAGTAGCACAGTGCTATATGTTTGAATATGCCGCTGCGCTGGCATTCAGGGCCCTTCCCCTCAGTCCTTCCCCTGCATACATTATAATTTAGCACCAGCGCTAAATGTCCTTTTGAATATTGCAGTTCAGCACAAATTTGGCGCTAGTCCAGTGCAACGGATTTGCGCCTGGCGCTAAGCTATGAATATCTGGCCCCAAGGGTCATTTAAATGTTATGCCTTGCTGCCATTATAGGAAAGTTTCTTTAAATTATAAATTATACGATTGTTTAGCTCACTAGTAGTGTTTGTAAAAATGTCTGTCTTGGTTTTCTTACTTAATAAGCCAACATCTGTACCTGTTTTTCAGACGATTATTTGTTTTCTTTAGAGAAAAATGGCATTGCTGCTGCTCAGACATGGAATGCTCCGCTCTCTGCATGACCTGCCCACGGATAAATGGAGCAAACGTCATGAGAGCAAGGCACACTGCACAGTGCTCCAGCAGGTTGATGTGGTAATGGGACTCTGGGGGGTCCAGAAATCGTGGGCTCTGTGGTCCCCCAGATGCGCTCCCCATCCCACCAGAGATATATCGGTTGTCAAGGTGATGGTCAGTTCTGTGCAGATGAACAGTACTCTTTTCTCCAGATGTTCCAGGATGAGCCACCACAGGATGGCATCCCACGCTGGCTGGGTCACTGTGACTGGCTGGTCCAGGTGACCTAGGCACTGAGACCACTGACAGCCCAGCTCCCACTGCAGGTGGCGCATCTGCCAGCGGGGCCCATCTGACAATCCTGGTGCGGGATGCAATGTACCCCAGCAGCCACAGGAAGTTCCAGGCAGGGCATGAGCACCCAACCTGAAATGATCAGGCAAAGTAGGGCAGATGCAATGTCTGGTCGCACAGAGTTGGGCCTTGGCCTGGAGGGAGTCTAGCTCTGCCCCGATAAAGTGGATCGCCTGCAAGGGGCTGAGTTCAGACTTGTCTGGGTTGACCAGAAGGCCCAAGTCTCTGCAGGCCTAGAGGATCAGGTTCCTTGACAGCTCCACCCCTTCCTTGGATGGCCCAGCTATCAGCCAGTTGTCCAGATAATGGCAGACCCAGACTCCTCGGTGCCACAGAAAGTCTGCTACCACTGCAGTGCACCTGGGGAGACCCTGGGGCCAAGAAGAGGCTGAAAAGCATGACCTGGAACTCAGAGAACTCTGTCTGTGTGTAACTGTCCAGAGGTCCGCTAGTGGGACAGATGGACTGGAATGTGGAAGACAATGTCCATCCAGAAGGTCCAGAGAGCAGAACTACATGCCCTGCTCCAAGAATGTAATGATTTGGTTCAGAGTGACTATCTGGAACTCGTGCTTCCTCAAGAACTGATTGAGATCATGAAGACCCAGTACGGGGTGCGGTTATAGATACGTACAGCAACACCAACACAGTGAAATACACTCCTGTCGGCAAAATCGACACTGTGCTGACAGGTCACTGTGTTGGTGTCCCTGAGACAGGGGCACACTGTCTCCCGGTCCTGCACCACTGCCCCGAATCAACTCCGACTGAAAAAAAAAAAAAAAAAGGACCAGGAGACGCACAGGAATCATGTAAACCGCAACTTGCAGTCGACATGATTCCGGTCGGCGAGATGCCGGTCAACAAAAGGGTTGGTGAACCGGCATCATAGAGCCATGGGGCGCCAACCCCCTGTCCAATTTGGGACCAGGAAGTACATGGGCATTAAGCCCTAGCCAGCAATGGCATCCAGGACACGGGCTATGGTTCCTTTCTCTAGGAGCTAAGCAATGTCATACCTGAGGGCAGACATGTCCTGTAGCACCACGGACTCCCATGGAGCATGAGGAACATCTACGAGCCACTCCAGTCCAGTTTCAGGAGAAGGTATAGCACTAAAACAGCATTAGTTAAGGTGCAAAATGATTTCGTCAGGGCGACAGATAGACGACAAAAAACGGTTACTCTCCTGTAGCAGTAGTTCTAGGAGCGGTATATGTTGTTCATCCACACTTCTTGGCAGGTAACTTGCCACTTTAAGATGTGCTGGAAAGTCTTCAAGCTGGATCCTCCCACCCACCTGGGTGATATAATCCTAGGCTCCGCCCCATGACGCCAGATCTAGCACGCTGGAAGTCAGGTTATGCGTCGAAGCCGGGGAGGTTGGGTAGGTCAGTGTGGATGAACAACATATACCACTCCTAGAAAGTGCAGTTACACAAAGACTTTTGCTGTAACACTAGATCTTCTAGGAATGTCTCTTGCAGTAAGCCATTACTTCTGGGAGTTCTCGATAGGTGGCGCTCCAGCACATACCTCTCAACCTTTTGTCCCCCAAATGTGGAACATTGCCTCTCAAAATGTGGAACAAATGGGCTAAATGTGAAACACTTAATCAAACCTTTACCTAGGAAGCTCAGAACACTGTTAAAAGGTTTGAATTTATGTTCAGAAAGTCTGTCATTAATTGAATAATATATTTTTTGCATCATTTACTATAGATTTTTGCTTTAAAATGTTACTACTGAATGTGGAACAATTCCTCACAATGTGGAACAGGGAGCTTTTGTGAAGTAAAATGAGGAACGTTCCTCGTAATGTGGTACAGTTGAGAGGTATGCTCCAGCACGGAAGTTTCTTCCAGCAGTCTCCACACCAGGGACCACCCCCACAACCTCACTTCCTGGGCTGTACCTATAAAAGTGGGTGGTCCCTGGTAAACTCCGTTCCCCACAGGTTTCAGCTCGGAAGCGAGGGACTGAGGGGAACCAAGGTACCAAAGCTTCCCAACCCTACATCGTTTTTCCTGTTGCAAAATGGCAGGAGGTTGGAGGGTGGGAAACTACTTATTGCCAGAGACATTCCTAGAAGATCTACTGTTACAGCAAAAGTCTTTGTGTAACTGCACCACCTTCCACGGAATAGTCTCTTGCAGTAAGTCATTACTTCTGGGAAATTCCCAAGCAGTTATCGAGCAGAGGGTGGCCATATATGGCGTTCTACCTTATATCGTAGTGTGGTCTTAGGACCGAAAGGGGCTGAGAACAGTGTATCAGCATGTAAAAAAGGGATTTTTTTTTTTTTTTTTAAGTAATCCATTATAACATTCGTTATAGGATCATGGCTGAAAGACAAGCCAGATTGGCTATTAGTTGGCATCATCAGATGAGTTCAAACAGATGTAAACCAGATTAGGTTATGGCATATCAGATACTGTAATAGATCATAATAACGTCAGCTATATAATGGAGTAATTAGTAAATCTCAGTGGCATGCACTGGAAAGGACAGTCTATGACAAACCTATTGGGTTCAGAGTCCTGGATAGTAACCCAAATAATACAATGTTATTCTGTAGTGCTGCAATGTAGCAATTTAGTACAGTTTTTTTGCTGTGAAACAATGTATTTCTTTAATGAAGAAATCCCATGATATGTGGAGTCAGTGGCAACATTGTACCCATTTTAGGGTAAAAATGTAGAATGCCACAGAGTGACGTATTTACGTTCATCATGTGTTAGTAATCTCATTTGCAAGGGGGTCCCAAGTATGCCAGGGTCTACTGCCTCACAAGCCGCATACCCGAAATGTTAGTATGATGGACCCTTTGTTGATACTGTTGGGTGAACAGACATGTAAACAATAACCTGGATACTTGCAGATTTAGGAAGCATGTGTGAGATTTAAAATGTAAGAAATCATAAGGTTTGTAACCTGTCCATAGTTTGCTGTCCAAGTAGCATGGATCAGCAAGTTTGATAAATCTTGCAGTTAATACAGGTTGTATGTATTCACCATGTTCTGTCTGCCCAGACAGAAGAAAATGTAACCATTTAGTATAAATCGGATACAGAAGTAGCAGGTAATGTTGCGAAATCAAACAATGCATCTGTGACATGAAGAAAGTCAGTGATTCTTCGAATCAGCAGCTATCAGCAATCTTGCAGGTGGTTTAGAAAACATGTAAAGTAATAGAGTGATTTTGATATTTCCATCTTATATCAATAATCTTACTTACAAGGGGGTCTCAGGTATGTCAGGGCTGCAACCTTGTCGGGCGTGAATATGATGACTCCATTATGTGTACTGTTTGGAAAACAGAAACTAAAATAATGAACAATATAATCGAAGTCATAAGGCAGCAGGTCTCATTCTTGAGATTACAGAAACGCATGTGTATGTATACACACAGTTTTTTGTTTTGTTTTGTCGTGACCAAGTAAAAAAAGAAAAGACGTAGAATTTTTAAGACTTATAATCTGTAGACTTCTGGTTTGGTCAACTTCCTGTATGGCAGCTTAGCTTTTTAGCTCCACTACAACCCTACCTAAATCCATTGTAATCAAGTAAAAAGAAAACCCATCCTGTCGTACAAACGCAGAATAACGGACTACCTGATGCCGGCCAAACACAAAATGAAGGAAAATTGTTCAGGTAGGGCGAACAAACAACAGAAAACGCTGACAGAGTTAGGCCTACGAGTGATGGCGCAGCTAACGATGGAAATGCAGCATGACGATGTGGAGGGGGCAAGCCAAGGAGAGGAGGATTATACGATAACATCTAAACAACTATGCTCTACCCTAAAGCAAATGAATGAAACTTTACTGCGCCTGGATAAAAATGTCTCGAGCCAAAAACAAGATATACTGGACTTAGCACAGAGAACAACAAGTTTAGAGACTGTGATGTAAGATTATACCCACACGACAGATGTCCATAATACTGCACTGCTCGACCTTCACCAGAGGGCAAATAAATTAGAGCAAAAGCTGGAGGAACTCGAAAATAGAAACCGCCGCAAAAATATTCGAATCCATGGTTTACCGGAAGGTACAGAGTCCAAAAACATGGTGGAATTCATGAGTTCTTTTTTTACATGAGATCCTGAACCTCCCACAAGATAAAGAACTAAATATAATTCGGGCCCACAGATCCTTAATCCCTCACCCTAGGGACTTGAAGGCAAGACCACTCTCCATAGTGATAGCTTTTCTAGACTACAGGGTAAAAGAAGAGGTTTTAATGTTAGCCTGGGTAAAAAAGGAAATTCACTTTGGAGATGTCCGTTTGTACTTCGATCAGGACTATACCCCACAACTGTTAAATGAACGAAGGCAGGTCTTAGCGGTTGTAAAGTTGTTGCAACAGAAGAACCATAAGGCTTTTGTGGAATACCCTGCTAGGCTAAAGATAATGACAAAGAAAGGCCCAATTAGTTTTCAAGAGCTAGAAGTAGCAGAGGAGTTTCTACATACTTTAGAAATCAGCATACCATGTTTATCTGCAAAACAAAATCGGAGACAACTACAAAATAATAACTGGTCAGTTGTTGGCCCCAAAGATCGAGGGATGAGGGAGAAGGGGGGCACTTCCGCTCTGTGGAACAAGACTGGCACAAAGAGATACATGGACAGGAGCTCAGAACAACAGGGGGTTCGAGAGGAGCGGGGCGTTCTGACTTTGCAGCTGCAAGATGGGATGGAAGAGGAAGGAGGCACCTGAAATGGCAGTCGTTTTCTGGAGCTTGAGCATTCGGGACTTGGTGGTGGACTTGGTCTTTTATGACTGAAACAGCAAGTTGCTGAAGAAGCTAAAGGAACTCTTTTTGTTTTCCTTTTTCTGAAACTGTTGCAGGTCAAATGTACTATTTGGGTTGACTGTATTCAAAACTGAGAATGGTCTAACAAACGGATATATATTGGGAAGGGATTGGGAGGGGGAGCGATCGGTGTCGGGGGCGCTGCTGGGGCTCTCGCCCCTGGGAGGCTGGTGACTGAAGCATGTTGGTGCAAGCAACTAGGGGACAAATAAAGTACAGTTACGTAAGAACTTACCGTAACAGTAGATCTTTGAGAGGAGCTCTTGCAGCAGGCTGTTACATTCAGGACTATGCCGCAGGCACTAGGACCTTCTGGTGAAAAGCTTCTGCCAGCAATACCAGCGGGGACTGCCCCCAACGCCGGTCAGGGTACAAGAGGGGGCGGACCCAGCTCCACCTCAGTTCTCCCGCCAGTACCCAGCAGAAGGCCTGACAAGAGAAGAAGGCGAAGCCAACCATTAAGAAAGTTAGAAAAGAAAATGGATCTGCATACCTTGAGGGGGAAGGTGGGAGGGAAGTAGCTCCTGCTGCAAGAGCTCCTCTCGAAAATCTACTGTTACGGTAAGTTCTTACGTAACTGTACTATCTTACTTCGAGTGGGAGCTCTTGCAGCAAGCTATCACATTCAGGATTGAGTCCCAAGCAGTCCCACAGCAAGGAGGTAGCCGACCCCGGGAGGTGGAATATGCTGACTCCAGAGGCCTTAGGACAAAAGCCCTTGTAAAACTGCTAGGCTGAAGCCAGCACGGCATCTGGAGACGATATCCAAGCTGTAATGCTTGATAAAAGTATGCACAGAGTTCCAGGTTGCGGCCGCACAAATGTCCTGGACAGCGACATTTTGCATAGCGGCAAAAGAAGCTGACACTCCTCTGGTGGAGTGACCCCTAACCGGGCCCGGCAGGGGTTTACTGTGATGCTCGTAGCAAAACGAGACACAGCGGACTATCCATTTAGAGATAGTTTGCTTGGACACTGGTTGACCCAAGCAATGTGGTGCAAAGGCCACAAAGAGCTGCTCCGATTTACGGTGCTGAACCGTCCTAGTGAGGTAATACCTCAGGGTCCTGTGGACATCCAATGTGTAGAAGAGAGCCTCCCCTCTATTGGAAGGGGAAGTAAAATAAACTGGAAGATCAACCGACTGGTTGAGGGGCAATTCTGAGACCACATTGGGAAGAAACTTAGGATTTGTTCTGAGGGAAACCCTTTCCCTATGGAAAACCAAATAGGGCTCTTTACACATCAGAGCCTGAAGCTCGGAAACCCTTCGAGCTGAAGTAACAGCAACCAAAAAACAAACTTTCCAAGAAAGGAAACACAGCTCACAATCCGCTGTAGGCTCAAAAGGAGGGAGGGTGAGTTTCTCCAACACAAAAAGGAGGTCCCAGGGTGGGACAGGGTCCCGAATGGGAGGTCTCATGTGTAGAATTCCCCTAAGAAAGGTGCGGGCCACATCCAATTGTGTCTCTCTCTCCCACGAGAGCATGGTAGTGAGAGACTGCCCACATGTACACCTTGATAGAGGAGTAACTCAGGCCTTTCTCGTACAAGGAGAGGAGGTACTGTAAAGTTAAGTTCACAGGGCAGGTGACGGGATCCAAATGCTGCGGCAACGCCCAAAGACAGAAACGCTTCCACTTCATGGTGTAAGTGAAGCGAGTAGAGGACTTTCTTGCTGACGCTAAGACCGCCGCCACTTCCGGGGAAACCCCGTATCTGTTTTGAGCTACTTCTGAAGGAGCCAAGCATGTAGGTGCAGGGATCGGAGATCTGGATGGACCAGAGACCCCTGGTCCTGGGACAGCAACTGCGAACATATGGGCAGCGGAACTGGAGGTTCCCTGGATAACCGCTGCAGAAGTGGGAATCAATCTGTCGAGGCCATTTGGGGCCACTAGGATCATCCGGGCCCCTTCGGCCTGCAACTTGAGCAGTACCCTCTGGATGAGAGGGAAGGGCGGAAAGGCATAGAGAAACCTCCCTGCCCAGCAAAGGGATAACGCGTCTGGCCTAAAAACTCCAGGCGCGTGCTCTTGCGAGCAAAACGTTGGCAGTTTGGCATTACGTGGAGACGCAAAGAGGTCCAGTTCTGGAAGACCCCACCTGTCGAAGAGCTGGTCCGCTACGGACTGTAGTAGCTTCCACTCATGTGCTCTGGCCCGTGACCTGCTGAGGCTGTCGGCCAGATCATTTAGGATGCCTGGAACGTGCATTGCGGAAAGTAGAATGCCCCGCTCTAGTGCCCAGTACCAGACTCTCATCGCCTCCCTGCAAAGAGGATACGAATGAGTACCTCCTTGTTTGTTGATGTAAAAGATGACCGCCATGTTGTCCGTCTGAATCAGAAGAGAGCCTGGTACAAGATCCTCCCGAAACGCCTGAAGAGCGTAGAGGACCGCTCGCATTTCCAACACGTTGATGTGGAGGGACTGTTCCTCGGGTGACCAAACCCCTTGCATTCGACGCACACCCAGGTGTGCCCCCCACCCCAGGTCCAATGCGTCCGTCGTCAGAGTCTGACCTGGTGGCTCTGGACGAAAGCTGACCCCTTTCTCCAAATTGCTTGGGTCCATCCACCAAAGCAATGTTCTCCTGACTGGCTCCGAGATCCTGACCAGAGAGTCTAGGCCATCGTAGCTTTGTTCCCACTGCACCCTGAGCATCCACTGTGGGACTCTCATGTGGAGGAGGGCCAAAGGAGTGACTGCAATGGCCGCCGGCATATGCCCCAGTAAACTGAGGAAGTTCCAAGCTGGAACTCGAGGTGCTATGGAGATCCGTTCTGCCAGCTCTCGCAAGTGAACCCCGTCTTGTGGGAGAAAAGCCATGCCCTGGACGAAATCCAGGATCGCTCCTATGAAGGCGAGCTTTTGGTTGGGCTCCGGGGATGACTTTTGTAAGTTCAGGGTGATCCCCAGCTCTCCAAAGAGAGTACAGGTGTCTCCGAGAGCACGTAAGAGGCTGTCTCTTGATGAGGCCGTAAGAAGCCAATCATCGAGGTAGGGAAACACATAGTGTCCCATCTGCCTCAGAGCCGCAGCCACCACTGCTAGGCATTTTGTCAACACTCGCGGAGCGGAAGAGAGGCCGAACGGGAGCACCCGAAACTGAAAATACTCCCCTTGGAAGTGGAACCTCAAGAACTTCCTGTGGGGAGGATAGACTCCTATATGCATATATGCATCCTGCATGTCGAGAGAACAGAGCCAGTCCCCTTGGTGCAGCAAGAGGAGGAGTCCTTGAAGGGTCACCATTCTGAACCTTTTGTATTCGAAAAAGAAGTTTAGAGGACTGAGATCTAAATGGGACGAAGGTCCCCAGTCTTTGGGACCAGAAAAAAGTGGGAGTAGAACCCTGACCCTGTACCCAGGGACCCTCTCTATTGCTCTCTGCAGGAGAGTCTGTATTTCTCCTTCTATCAGTGGGATGTGAGAAGGAGGATAACGGAGAGCTTTGGTGGAGTATGCGGAGGAAACTCTGTGAACTCTAGTGTATGTCCTCTCCGTACAATAGCCAAGACCCACTGGTCTGTGGTAATAGACTTCCACCCTTCGAGATGAAGGGAGAAGCAGCCCTCAACCGGCTCCCCTAGAACTTCTGTCAGAAGGGGAGGGGGGGCGGAAGGGAGTCATTGGCCAGAGCCGGGAGTTGGGAGAGAGGCCTGGGAGGACTTGGGCCCACGGGCGGGAGGTCCACCAGACTGCTGGTTTCCAGATCTCCTGCGGAAGCTACCTCTCTGCCCTTGCTGGTTGCCACGGACTGAACCTTGGTTGCCTGAGGTCTTGCGAAAGGGCCGTCTACGGTGCTGACGTCGCTGGTCGCCACGGTACATCTGGCGGACCGACCAGATCGACTTGCCCAACTCCTGGAGGCGGGAGATCAAAGCCTCCATCTCCTGCCCAAACAACGCAGTACCCTGGAAGGGCAAATCCCGGATACCGGACTGCAGATCCTGGTGAAAGCCCGAGACTCTCAACCAGGCATGGCGCCGAAGGCATACCCCAGAGGCGGCTGCCCTGGCTGCCGTGTCTGCAGTGTCATACGAGGCTCTCAGTACGTGGAAGCCTACGTCTGAGCCCGACTGCAAGAGGGCCAGGAGATCTGTCTTCTTGTCAGAGTCTGGCATGGCCTGTGTCAGCTCAAGTCCCCTTTCCCATAGCGCATTCTGATACTGTACCATATGCGTTAGGAAATTAAGGGAGCGAATGGAACAGGTGGAAGCCGCGTAAGCTTTTCTGCCCACCTGGTCCAGGTATCGGGACTCCGGGTCGGGAGGCTGTGAGCTGAGGTGTTTTGGTTGCCGAGATTTATCATGGGTGGCCGTGATCACCGATGAGCCGGCCTGAGGGTGCTCTGCCAGGAAGGGTTCCGCCCTCGGAGCCTTTATACAGCCTATCCAACTTCTTAGGAACTGCCGGGATCGAGGCCGGATGCATCCAGGTGGTCCTAGTAAGATCCTGGAAGGTACCCACCAAAGGAGGAATAACCAGGGGCTTTGGCTCCTTCTGCCTCAGGTATTTAGCCAATCTCCGGCGTTCCGGATCCAGGTCTTCCGTGTTCCACTCGTTGGAAGCCTGGATGTTCCTCATAATGTCCATAAAAGTAGGATCGTCCGAAGGCGAGCGAGGCTGGTCCTTCTCTCCCGGGGAGCGCTTAAGGCTGAGAGAGGATGAAGAGATCGACGATGAAGAGGAGGATCGACTATCCGATTTGGAATAGTCTGACCCCAACCTGCGACCATGCCTTTGCTGACATTGGTAACTAGGGGACCGACGTCGGTACGAAGACCGACTCCAGTCCCTGGACTGGCGACGGAGCAGTGACCGACATCAGTCAGAAGACAGACGTCGGGAGCGTTCCCGCCTAGTGCGAGCAGGGCTCCTAGAATGAGACCTAGACCGACGTCGGTCACTAGAAACCCTGGAGCGACGTCGGTGGTCCTCGGACCTAGAGCAGGAACGAGCCCTGAAGGGGGAGTGAAAGCTGACGCCCGGTGACTCCCGGAAAGTCTCACCCCCCCAGCTGTGGTTCTCCTGCAGGGTCCAGTACCGGTGTCTGGGCCAGCGACGGGGAGGCCCGCTTGTGGACCTGCCCCCACCAAAAGGAGAAAAGCTCCTTGAGTTCATCCTTGGAGAAAATATCAGCCGCTTCTTGAAATGAAGTCTCGGAACGTTGGGACACGGAGGAGAGCTCTCCTGAGGGCCCAGGGGAGGAGGACTTGGCGACGGGGACGCCGGTATCTCCATGACCGACTTCGTGTCCATCGCCTTCCGGATCAAGGCCGTAGGGACCGACGACGGGTGACACCAGGGCGCCTGAGAGTCCTAGTCTCCGGAGGCATGCCTTTAGCAGGTGTGCCGGTGCTTAGCAGGTGGGGCCAAAGCAGGTACCTCTAAGGACTTGGCAATGACTTAGCGGAGTCACCTTTGGCTTGGCTGGATTTCTCCTCGACGGGCCGGCCTTAGCCTGTGGAGTCTTCGCAGTTCTCCGACCCTGAAGGACGGCCTTTAGGAGAAGGCTCAACGCGATCTGGACCGAGACCGTGACGGAACTGACCACGGTCCTTGTTGTGGCGCTTCTTCCTCTTCCCTCCGAAGAGTGCAGATCCATCTTCTGCTCTAACAGGTACCTTAAGGGCCTTCAGGTCTCAGATGCGGTCCGACTGGTGAAGGCCTGGCAGTCAGCACAGTTGGCAGTGTCGGGTCAGGACCCAGGCAGAAGGTGTCGGCCGATGTCCGTCCTGTTAGCGGAATCTGCCGCCTGCAGTCGCACTTGTTTATGTTCGTGCACCAAGCCCGAAGACATCAACCCGGCCGGTAGGGAGAGGGCTGACGGTACCGGAAGCGTGCAAAGGCGAGGGAAAAGCATTCCAAGCGGAAAAGATGAAGAGACGACAGCAGGTAACTGGCGCCGGTAAACAGTAAAACCCGTTGAACAAAAATAGCAGGAATCTTGCTAGAAGTTCTTCTTTCGCTGAGATCGCAGACAGAAGGAGGCTTCACGTGTGGGTACGCGCGGAAAGAACTGAGGTGAGCTGGGTCCTCCCCCTCAGTCCCCTGACCGACGTCGGGACGGGGCCGGCGTCGAGGGTGGTCCCCGCTGGTATTGCTGGCAGAAGCTTTTCACTGGAAGGTCTTAGTGCCTGCAGCATTGTCCTGAATGTGATAGCCTGCTGCAAGAGCTCCCACTCGAAGTAAGATCTTTAGGACACCAACGTTACAGCAGGGGTGATGTGCTCAGAGGGGTGTAAGCCTTAATCTATGACCACAATTCTAGCTCGGAAGTTCAGGGGCTAAATAGACCATGCAGAGGGCTAAATACAAAAATAAAAATTAAAAACATAAGGAATGGGTTGGTTTGCACCGAGGGCCTGACAGCTCTCGGGACAACTGAAACCCACCGAACTAGAAACCAGGCTCAATTCTGCTACGGCCGGCCCATACGAAGAAGGCTCATTCGTATCATTGGTACACTCTCCCTAGCATGAATAAAGGAATGTAAATGGTCTCTATAGATGTTATGTGGATACTGACCCCAGGTGCTGCGGCCTATCGTGCAGATGACGCGTGGCTTGCCGGGGAAGGGGGCACCCAGTGGTTTCAGTCAGGCGCTGTCCTGCTTTCCTATCCCATACCCACATAAGGTGAAAGAGTATATGCAGCCTAAAACAGGTCGAAGGTTGTCTGCCAATGGGATAAGAGACCAAGCAATAACGGTTGTGTGTTGCGCTTTGTTTTTGTTTGAGCCCACCTACTGTGTTGACATTTCTTAAGTTGCTAAACTGTGGGGTTCTACCTTTCTAACACCTTCTCTTATTATCGTAGTTTATCGCAACATATTAAAGGTCAAGGGAGAGGCCTCCACCCCCTCCCCTTGATAGTTTTGCAGAGCTGAGTAACCCAATAGGGTGGCTACAGGTGAGGGCTTCTGGCACAGGGCAAACGTACCTCACCTTACTCTCCACTTTCATTTAAGACCTACAGGAAGGAGGTGTGTGGGTAACCAGAGAGATTCTTTACCATGAATCTCCTACCTTTGGATGTCAAATTCATCTTTGTTTAAAATGTTATATAGAAGCCACGTTATTGATAATGTTAATGAAATGTCAAGAATTTAATTTTACTGTACCAGGTAACTCTTATCATCCTAATTGTACCAATGGTGCTCATATTAATGACTTTAGCCAGTTTGGGAGACAGCTTACTAAGGCACTCAGGTAATGGCTTTATGAAAGCCAGTCTGTATCATTTACAGGAGTGATGGCTGGGACGGGCTCGATGTTCTGTTCTTTTAATGTGAATGGCCTCACCAACCTTGTTAAACATAGCAAGGTTATGAGTTTTGTAACGAAAACTACATCTTTTTACAAGAAACACACTTGTCAACGCAGGAACATGCCAAACTACTGAAATCTGGTTTCAGGGACATGGTGGCATCTTCATATAAAAAAGGTAGAAGAAGGGCGACTGTGGTTCTGGTTCCAGCCAAAACTCATTTTGAAAAGATGGATACTTTGGCAGATAAGAAGGTTGCTACGCCTGATGAAAGGCAGATTGGGGAGTGATGGTCACCTTGCCTCCGGTATTTCCCACCGGGTTCTAGATATCAAGGATATAGGACCTTTTGACCACCCTATTGAGTTGGGTCGAGGGCACCATAATATGTGGGAGGGGGGGATCTTAATTTGGCACTGAACCCTGCTCTAGATACCACTTCACAAATACCGAGAGCAATACATGGAACAGCGAGGAAGGTGCAGAAATTGGTGAGGGAACTGGGTTTCCAAGATGTATGGAGGTATTTTCATGGGAAAGGGAGGAACTACACTTTTTTCTCGGCTGCACACCAGGTGTATTCCTGGCTAGATTATTTTCTGGTGCCTGGGGAAGATATGTACAGAGTGAACGAGAGCTGAGTGGGAGACATAGGTCTTTCTGACCATGCTCCTCTTTTCATGAGGACTGATATAGGAGAGGTCAGGAGAAATACATTTTGGCGTCTCAACCTATCGTTGCTGAATGATCAAGAGGTTAAGGAGAGCATTAAGGAAACATTTGATAACTATATGGCTGAGAATTCACCTCAAGATACTTCTCAGGCAATAAGGTGGGATGCTGCAAAAGCAGTTTTGACGGGGAAATTCATTTCGATAGCATCCCAAAAGGATAGGGAGGCTAAGAAGCTAAGGTTATCCATACAAATTAAAACTTGGAAGATCTCCAGAAAGGTAAACCAGACAAAACAAGGACTAAGCAGCTGAAGATACTTAAAAAAGAATTGAATGACATTTTAGACTATCAGGTCGAACAAAAGCTACGTTTTTTTAAAACAACAATATTACGAGGGAGGACCGAGGTCATTGAAATTACTGGCTAGTCGGCTTCATGCCCAGAGGGCTAAAGCCATAACAACATCAATATGGCACCTACAGAGAAAAATAAATGGTCCATGGGTGAGGGAGATAACTGATTTTTAAATTATTTTATGGTAAGCTATACACTCAGATAAGACACCGTAGAATAAAGAGTACAAGCTTTTTTGAGGGACCAACGATACTAGGCTATCGGAGGAACAGGGGAGGTCATTGCTAACCCCTATTACGGAATCGGAGGTGACCCTGAGAAATTCAAGACTGAAAGCGGTAAATGCCCGGTTCAGACGGGTTACCACCAGAGTTTTTACAAGACATTTAGAGGGATGGTACTCCAGGCCTTTTGGGTCTATACAAAGCTGTGCTTAATGAGGATGAGCAACACCCCTCATGGGATAGGGCTGTGATCTCAGTGCTCCCAAACCAGGAAGGACCTTACTAAATGCTCCTCGTATCGCCTAATTTCCTTACTAAACACGAATCTATAAAATTTCACCCATCTTAGCTAAAAGAATACAATGTACCTCCCTGGTCTCATTGGTATGGACCAGGCCGCTTTGTCCCAGAACGTCAAGCTCAGGATAACCTGAGGAGAACATCTCATGTTATAGATTGGATTAACTATACAAGGACCCCTCCTCCTTATGAGTCTAGATGCTTAAAAGCATTTGATAAAGTCTCTTGGGCCTTTCTAGGCCAGGTCCTTTTCCCGTATGGTTTCAGCAATTGTGAGGGTTTGTTTAAAATAATGTAAGTCCCCTCTGCTTTTATAATGTGTGAATGGTCATGTTTCAGAAGCAGTCCATTTAGGAAGAGGAACGAGACAGGATGCCTCTCTCTGCTACTGCTATTCGCTTCTTATATAGAGCCCTGGACCCAGAGTACAAGACAGAATGGAGGGGTTAAGGAATTTCAATGGCGGGTGAAGAGCAGAAATTAGCTTTATATGCTGATGATGTCCTACTGTATTTGTCAGGACCCAGGACAGTTCACTACTGAGAGGTGTTTGGCAGATAGAGGCGTATGCCTCACTTTCAGGCTTTACATTGAACAGGAGTAAGACTGAGGTCCTTACTTTTTCCTACACCCCATCTGTTGAAATTAAGCAGATACCCCCAATGAAATGGGACATGGAAACTATCAAATACTTGGGAATCAAGATCAGTAAAAACACGGCCAACCTATTCAATTTGAATTATCCCCCACTAGTGCAACAATTAAAGATAGATTTCAGAAGATGGACATTGCAAGAAATCAAGCATTAAAAATGAATGCCTTGCCCAGGCTGCTTTATTTATTTCAAAGTGTCCCTTGCATTATTTCCCAGAGGGATCTAGAATCCTGGCAAAAGATGTTTATAAGCTTTTTGTGGGGGAGCAATGCGACCAAGGGTTAAAAGGAAAAAAGTACAGTTACGTAAGAACTTACCGTAACAGTAGATCTTCGAGAGAGGCTCTTGCAGTAGGTAATTACATATAGGACTGACACCGGCAGGACCCCAAGGAAAAATTTCTAGCTAGCAGTCCCTGGCGAGGGACCGCCCTCACGCCAGGTGACCAGCGCTCAGGAGACGCCAGTATAAAGGAGCGTCCCAGACGCCCACCTTCCAGTTCTTTTCGCCACGGGCCAGAAGAGGCCGGACGAGAGGAAGCGGATATTTCAATGCACAAAGGAGCTGAAAAGCCTAGGGGATGGAGGGCGGAGAGTTATTTATTGCAAGAGCCTCTCGAAGATCTACTGTTATGGTAAGTTCTTACATACTGCTATCTACTAGAGGGCTCTTGCAGTGTAATTACATACAGACTGAATCCCAAGCAGTCTGGAACAAACAGAGGCACCGAGGATGAAACTATCCAAAAGGTAGTTCTGGTTGTGCAAGTCTCAAGATAGGAGGCCTTGCAAAACAGCCAGCCCAAAGCCTGCTCTATGGCGAGAGGCAACATCCAAACTGTAGTGTTTCGTAAAGGTATGGACGGAAGTCCAGGTGGTGGCAGCGCAGATGTCTGCCGCAAATACATTCTTGAAACAAGCCACAGAGGCAGCTACTCCTCTAGTGGAGTGGTCTCTGACTTGACCCAGGAGGGTCTTGCATTTGTCATAACAGAAAGTGATGCAATGAGCTAACCACTTAGACAGGCATTGCTTGGAAACAGCATTGCCTTCCCTTTTGTGAGCAAGAGAGACTAACAACTGATCAGTCTTTCTGAGATCCTTCGTCCTGTTGGTGTAGCATCTCAGAATCTGGTGAACATCCATAGTATGGAGTAAATACTCCCCTTGATTGGGTACTGCGTAAAAAAGGCGGGTAGCTCTATGGACTGATTTAGGGTAGACGTGGCTACTACTTAAGGGAGAAACTTAGGATTCGTGTGCAGAGCAACTCGTTCCTTGTGAAAAATCAATTACGGGATTTTACACATCAGGGCATGGAGCTCGGAGATTCTCTGAGCCGAAGTAACGGCCACCAAGAAGAGAGTCTTCCACGAAAGGAACTTCAAATCCGCAGAAGCTGCAGGTTCGAAGGGAGGGAGAGTAAGTTTCTGGAGAACAAAGTTCAAGTCCCAAGGTGGGGCAGGAATATGGATGGGGGGCTTCACATGGAGGACCCCTCTGAGAAAGGTCTTGGAAACCTCCAGTTGAGCAAAAGCCTTGTCTGCGAAGGGAACATGATAGGCCAAAATGGCCGCCATATGTACCTTCAGAGAGGAATGGCTGAGACCCAGGTCAAACAGATGACGTAGATACTCCAGCAGAAGCCCTGCTGAACAGGAGACAGGTTCCACGTTCTTGGAAGTGGCCCAAATAGTGAATATTTTCCACTTCATGGCATAAGTGATCTGGTGGAGGGTTTTCTGGCCTCTAAAATCTCTGCCACTTGGGAGACACTCCAAAATGGGATTGGGCTTGTTCAGGAGTGAGTCATGCTGC
This sequence comes from Neoceratodus forsteri, assembly GCA_016271365.2. Classification (NCBI taxonomy): domain Eukaryota; kingdom Metazoa; phylum Chordata; order Ceratodontiformes; family Ceratodontidae; genus Neoceratodus; species Neoceratodus forsteri. Next base: position 646,430,891 of record CM057450.1, on the reverse strand, counting down.
AGTTGAAGGATTGAGGCCTGGATGGGATCAGGGTCCCTGATCCTGGGTCAACAAACCTCTAGACAGAGGGAAGAGGAGATCCCAGATTTGCCTGGTCCAGAAAGGAGGATCAGAATCATTCTCGTCCTTCTCAGCTAGTTTCTGCAAGACTCTGGGATAAGGAATTGGAAGGTATAGACAACTTGTCCTTCCTGTTCTAGAGACAGACCGTTGTTCAAAAACCGCCCGCACTGGAATGGAGCGAGCAGAAGATGGAAGTTTTATGCTTAGGGGATGCGAACAGGTTGACCTGTAGTTCACAAAGTTGAAGATATACTAGAATTCCTTGGTCCAGTTCCCACTCATGAGTCAAAGTAGAAGAGCGATTTAGTTTGTCTGCCAGGGAGGTTGGCGACTCCCGGAACATGAACTCGCCGAGGTGAAGGTCGTGGTTGTGTTGCCCAAATCCCAAACCCTCATTGCCTCCCTGCATAGAGGGTAGGACCGAGTCCTCCCTGCTTGTTGATGTACCACATCACGCATATGTTGGGTCCATCTGGATGGCTAGATGGCCGAAGGATGTATTGGTAGGGCTTGGAGAGCATATAATGCCACCAAGCTCGGAGGCTACTGATGTGGGAGAACTTAGCCCAGCTTGGACCCAGAGCCCTTGGGTCCAATGAGGGCTTAGATAGTCTCTCAACCTCATTTGAGGAGTCTGTGGTTAGAGCTCTGGGAGGAGGGGAGGATGAAGCAAAGGAACTCCTCAAAAGGTTCTCGAATCATCCAATGCAAGTCTCGTGATCATTGGCGAAGATATCAGGAACTGAGTGATGTAGGCTCGCCCACAAGCTGATCCCATTGAGAGCGAGAGTCCACTGAGACCTCATGTGCAGTCGAGCGCGTGGTACCGCTGACTAGCAGCCACCATGGAGTCTTAGAAGGCGGCGACGATTTGAGAAGACCATCCGCGGTCGGACAACAGACTTATTTGGTCTGAAGGGTGGACGCCTGTCCGGGAGGCAGGAAGGTCTTGCCCATGGTCAGATGAGGATCGCCCTAATAAACTGTAGCTCTGGATGGGTCCAGATGAGACTTGGAATGGCTGATGGTAATACCCAGGCAGGCAAAACCTGCTGGGTAAGGGGAGAGAAACACAGGAGTTTCTCCTCAGGCGAGGCCGCTTAGGAGCCAGTCATCCAGGTACTGGAAAACCTGCACTTTGGCTATGCATGAGTGTGGCTGCCACTACTGCCAGGCATTTGGTAAATACCGGGAGGCCGAGGATAGACCAAATGGGAGCGCCTTGAACTGGTAGTGGTCCTGGAACACAAAACGGACGGTATTTATGGCGATGGGCGATTTGGAATGTGCAGATGCATCCTGCATCCAGAGCACAAAGCCATTGACCTGGCCGGAGGAGGGGCAGAAGTCTCTGCAACGAGCATCCTGAACCTTTTGTACTCTACTACGTAAAGATTCAGGGAAATGAGATCCAAAATTGGTCCGAGATCTCCTGTCTTCTTTGGGACCAGGAAGAAATGGGAATAGTAGACCGTCCCTTGCAGATGAAGGGGGACAGGCTCTATCGCTTGCTTCAGCAGAAGAGTCGAGATTTCCTCCTGGACCAAGAGAAGATGTTACCGTGAATACAACGACTTCAGAGGGGGGTGGCGGGGTGGAGTGTCCTTCTGCTATGAGCTGGAGCACCAAGAATCTGTGGAGTTATCCTCCATCCAGAAGGTGGAGGAAAACCTCCTCCACCGAATTCCTCCGGGAGTCCAGAGGCAGGAAGAGGAAAGGGAGTCAGGTGGTGGGTGCAGCGCGAGCCAGCACCCGCTGCTTTTTTGGGTGGGGGGCTTGTCTGTTAGCTCGCTGCTGGGCTCCTTGGGTTTCGCCACACCTGCTTCGTAAAGGGACGCGCTGCTGCTGATGGGGACGGCACGTGGAATCAACTGACTTCAGACCCGTCCCCTTCTTTCAAATCGTGATGATGTCCTTGACATCACCCCCGAAAGCACCGACCCCTGGAAGGTGCTTCCCGGATAGCAGATTGCATCTCCGGGATCAAGCCTGACACACGGAGCCAAGCATGACGCCGTAGGCCTACAGCGAAAGCTGAGCTCCACCCAGCAGTGTCCACTGCATCATATGTCGCACATAGCATGTGTCGACTGGCTGAACGAGCAGAGCGGACGAGATCAGCCAACTACTGCTTGACTTGAGAGTCAGGCAAAGAGTCCAGTTTGGCTTCCGCCTGAGTCAGGATGGCCTTCTGGTAGTCCTCCATGCGGCCGACATAGTTCAGGGCCCTGATCCCCAGTGTGGAGGAAGTAAATCTTCTCCCACACTGGGTCCAGAAGGCATGATTCCTTATCAGGTGGTACGAGCCAAGATGTTGTGGGGTTCATGGACCGCCTGTGAGCGCGCTAATCACGCACCGAGTCGGCACGAGGGTGAGAATCTCGGAAATCAACACCTCTGGAGCCTGATATAGCTGGTCTGACTTCCCAGGAAGGGGCTAGGTCAAGGCTGCTTCCATATTGTGGTAACAAGGTCGGCATGAGGCTCTATCCAGGGTGGCACCAAGGTAGGAGCTGTCACGGGCAGATCCAGATGTTCAGCAAGTTTCAGACGCTGAGGATCTGGTTCCAGGGAGTGCCACTGATGAACCTCCTGGATTTTTCAAAGCAACTCTGTAAAAGAAGGATCCTCCGGAGGAGACTTCAGAGGAGTCCTTGGCCTGGGTTTCGACAGAGAGCGAGGCTCGTCGTCTCTCTCGGAGCAACCGTCGGAAGAGTCCGAGGAATCCGAGGGTGAAGAGGAGGATGAAGAAGAGAAAGACTCCCTTTCCAGACCCGGGGGAGGAACGGATCCCTTGGGAAGTCCCCGGGGAAGCATGTTCTGCCCTTCTCTTGATCCAGACAGAAGAACCCTGGAGTCCGGAGGTGGTGAGGGAGTGTGCGCCTCGGACATACGGGAACCTGGGATGGCACTGTCGCCAGAAGGCGTCTCTCGACCTCTTTGGTGAGCTAAGCCTTGCCTCAGCCTACCAGGGAGGCCAGAGTCTCCTGCAGGTCTACCCTGCGGCCGCGAGGGGCTGGAGGAGCGGGAGGCGGGGATAAGGATACAGGTTATAAACGTATGGAGCGTATCCAAAACCCGGCTGCGGGTAGCCCAGCATTGGGTATTGTGGCGTTGAGTACTGCGGCGCCAGATACTGCGGTCCCGGGTACACCGGTGTCGACTAGGACGGAGGATACCTGGGAGCCGGGGGGCTGCTGGAGCAGACGGCCCGACCGGAGGCCTGATGGGCAGGTCCATAGTGGAGAGCCCGGAGGGCCCGATGGGAGCGGAATGTCTCCTGGAGTCAGTAAGGCCGACGTCAGGGCCAACGGCGGAGGCCCTGGCGCTGGAGGTACCGACGCCGGAGGGCCGGGCGTTGGAGCCGGGCGTCCGGGGAGCCGAAGCGTCAGGTCCGGCGCCCAGGTAGAGGAAGGGACTGACGGAGGCAAAGATCCCCAGCTTCGCCCGGGCCGAGGAAAAGTCCTCGGGTCGGGTTGGGGAGACTTGTTCCCCAGATGGCAGCAAAGGCTGCGGGAACTGTGCTGACAGACATGGGGAGTCCGTCATCGGTTCCTTCACTGGCTGGACGTCGGACGAGCCGCCGTGAGGCTTAGTGGTGAGTTCTCGGCAGGCGCCGGAGGAGTCGACATCCAACTTATGAGAGCCATCACCGGAGGCAGGCCGAGTAGAGTGATCGGCCTGGTCCGGTGGGGTGGAGGCCACGCATCGTCCCGGAGGGTCGGACGTCTTACCGGCCCTCTCCGGGCGGACGTCAGAGGAGCCAACGCCCGGCTTACCAGAGTCGCCCACAGTGGTAGGCCGTGAGCCTGCAGCCGAACCAGGGGCGAGACCTCCAACTGCCCTGAGGCACCCGCATGCCCGAGCACGAGCCAGATAGCGGGCCGACGCCTGAAACCTCCGGGCGGCCGCTGCGAGGAGCGATCTCCGGAGGGGATGTTACTCATGCCCCACCGACCCCGAGGGAGACGCGGCGGAGGAGCCCTGTTCCAGTGCTCTCCTTCTTCTTCTTCCAATGGCCTTCGGGAAGTGGACGCTGCCCTCAGTATTTTAACTCTTCCACAGAACTCATTTCTTCTTTAGAATATTGGCTTCCGTGATTGCTGCCGCCTTTCTGGGTAGCCGTGTTGAAACTGGAGGCAGTGCTGGCACTTCTCGACCGGGTGATCGGGGCCCAGGCAGAACAGGCACAGGGAGGGCCGTCCTTGTGTAGAGTTGGGCTCCACACTAATTGCACTTATTCTTGTGCTCGAGGGTGTAGGGACTACATACACCGACTTAGTTGAAAAATAATGACTTTTCAGTACAAAACCGACAAAGGTAGGGCTGACTCAGCACAAACTTTTCACGAGGCGCTGCATGAGCTAACGGGGAAAGAACTGGAAGGCGGACATCCAGGACCGCCCCTTTACACCAACGTCGCTTGATGCCAGTCACCTGAATGGGGGGCAGTCCTCGCCAGGGACTGCTAGCTAGAAATTTTCCGTGGGGTCCTGCTGCCTGCCGGTGTCAGTCCTATATGTAATTACCTACTGCAAGAGCCCTCTCGAAGTAAGATCTTTTATTTCTCCCCAAAAACAAAGGGGGTCTGGCTTTTCCCCACTTGCAGGGATACTGGATAGCATCCCAAATGAGGATCGTATTATTGTGGGGCAACCAGGCGTACACATCCCACTGGAAAAGGCTTGACCTGGCGGAGGTTAGAGAGGTCCCCCTACAAGCGGCCCTTTTTGCAGAGGGGACGTCACAGGGAACTACGACTTATTCAGAGATGGTAGCGGTTTTAGAGGGTTGGAGAAGGGGCATTAGTAATGCCAAAAGACAATTATGGAAATACACATGGTGGGCCTTTGACCCCAATTTTGCACCAGCAAAACTGGACAACTGGTTCCTAAGACAGGCAAGAAAAGGATTTCAGGCACCATATCAGCTTTTTCATGGCTCCTCCCTGATGTCCTTCGAGATGATACAGTTAAAATTTGGTATAGCCCCACAAGATAGATTAAGATATTACCAGTTAAGGGACTATATAAATGATCAGCTAGGCAAAGGAAATGAGGTGAGGGATGGGGGGGGGGCGGATAGGAAAATTACGTACCTACCGTAATTCTTGATCTTCTTGGACGAGTCTCCACCACTCATTCACACTAGTGGGATTGGCGCCGGAGGCACTAAGACCCATCGGGAGCAAACTTTTTGCTGGAGGGTCGGCGAGAGACGGTGTCAGGAGACACGGCGCCGAGCAGCGGCTCGAGCGGTAATGACCATCTCGCGACGACCTCCAACCGCCTCAAGTACCTTTACCAAGGAGGTGCAGCGCAACTAACGTAAAGGTAAACCTAACATTAAAAAACGGACATAAGATAGTCCGTATGACCCGTGTAAGAAGGGTCAGCAAAGAAGTCCTCACGCCCAAGATTTGAGGGAGGAAGACCAATACAGCGGTGAGCTCGGGGATGGAGGGAGAAGGTAGAATGAGTGGGAGACTCGTCCAAAAGATCAAGAATTACGGTAGGTACGTAATTTTCCTATCTTCCTGGACATAAGTCTCCACCACTCATTCACACTAGTGGGAGAGTACCAAGTTGATAATCCCCAAAAGGGCGGCAGGAGAGCCAGAGCTCACGCTCAAGATAGAGCCCATTAAGGATAGTTCTGCCAAATGCGGAATGTCGCCTGGCATGAACATCCAGTGCATAGTGCTTAACGAAAGTATGCACTGAGCTCCAGGTAGTAAGTATATATATCTGCACTGGAACATTGCGACTCGCTAGGGATGCCGACCGCCTAGTAGAGTGAGCGCATACTCTACCTTCTAATTTAACTTGAGCCATGGAATAGCAATGACTAAGGCATGCCACTAACCATGAAGAGATACATCTAATAGCTTACAGGTTGACCCAGCCGGTGTCACTGAAAGAAACGAACAGTTGCTGAGTCTTTATGAACATCCTTGGTTCTATCTAAATAGAACTCAAGGCTCTCTTAACATCCAAGGAATGAAGAGTCTCTTCTTCATTTTGGAAATTAGCTAAGTAAGCGGAAAGTACCAGAGGTTGGTCTAGATGGAATTCTGACACAACCTTGGGAAGAAATTTAGGATGAGTACGGAGAACTACCTTGTCCTTATGGAATACAGTATACGGAGGGTCCAGAATCAGGCTGTAGTTCAGAGACCCCGCGGCTGAGGTAATGGCCACCAGGAAGGCAGTCTTCCAGGTAAGAAATTTTAGCTCACAGGTAGCTAAGGGTTCGAAAGGCTTCCGAGTGAGCATGTCCAGCACCAGGTTAATGTCCCAGGCTGCAACTGGACGCTAACAGGGGTCTGGTATGGAGAATCCTTTAAGAAATCTCTTCACCATAGGTAACTGAGCCAGAGTTAAGGAAGAAACCGCTCATGGAACGCTGAGATGGCACTAAGGTGAACTTTAACTGTGGAGTACTGAAGACCTAAGTTTGATAGGTCCAAAGATACTCCAGAACCTTGCCAGGAGGACAGGAAAAGGATTCCAAGAGGATTTTATAATTAGAGAGAAAACGCTTCCATTTGGAAGCGATGCTGGGTGGCTGGCTTCCCAGCAGCCAGAAGGATGTCTGAGACTCTCCACGAGACGTTGAACCGATTCACTTTTATCTCTTTCAGGAGCCAAGCATGAAGGTGAAGTGATTTCAGGTTGGGATGGACCAACGAACCCTGAGTCAAAAGACTGATTTGCAAAGGAAGTGGTCTCGGAGAGGCTGCAACATACTGTTGAGTAGAGGAAACTATAGTTGCCGAGGCCAGGAAGGAGCAATGAGAATCATCTTGGTCCCCTGAGACTCGAACTTGAGGAGTACTCTCTGGATTAGAGGAAGTGGTGGAAAGGCGAAGAAAGCGCTTTGTCCACCGCAGCCTGAACAGATCCTGACAGAAAATGCCAGGTCCTGATTTCTGGAGCAGAAGAGAGGCAGTTTTATGCTGAGTGGGATGCAAAAAGGTCCAGGTCTGGAGTCCCCACTCTTCGAACAGGGACCGAGCACGGCTGGATCGAGACCATCGTGAGGGTCTGCCTCCGCTCGCTGAGCTGATTCGTTAGGTCGTTTTGTATACCTGGCAGATAAACCGCTTGAATCAGAGACTTGTGCTCCAAGCACCACCCCACACCCTCACTGCTTCCTGCAAAGGGATAAGAATGAGCACCGCTGCTTGTTGGATGTAATACATCACTGCTTTGTTGTCCGTTTGAAGGAGAATGTTCTGTGACAAAGGACATCCTTCAGAGCTCGATTGCATAGAGGACCGCCTCTCATCTCCAGGACATTTATGTGGAGATGAGTTTGAACTGAGTCCATACACCTTGAGTGTGGAGGGAGAGACAGTGAGCTCCCCATCCCATTAGCGATGCATCTGTGGTGATGGAGATCTGATGATCTGGGGAGCAAAGGGAATCCTTCCAGAGATTGTTTCTTGAGACCACCAGGTGAGAGACTTCAAGGGGTCCGCCACCTTGATGGGATAAGACTGGGGTGAGAGGTCGGGACCACTGAGTGGAGAGCATCCATTGGGTGGTTCTCATGTGAGTCGGCCAGAGGGACAGTGAAGACCGAGGACGCCATGAGACCCAACATGCGCTGCATCGAGAGCTGTAAACCGATTGGTTCTCCCTGATGTAACGGGCCATACGGGAGATGTCGAGTCTTCTGTCCTCTGGAAGGAAAGCCTTCTGAAGAGGTGTCTAGAAGCGCCCCTATGAAAAGGAGCCCTGGGAGGGGTTGCAGTGAGATTTTTTCAAATTCAGCAGAACTCCCATGGATCGTGAGAAGACGAGAGGTCGCTTGCACGGCTTCCAAAGTCCCTTGGCCGGAAGGGCTTCATAGGAAGCCATCGGGTCCAGGTAGGGAAACACTGGAGTCCGATCCTGAGATGCGCCAGAGAACTGCACAACACTTTGTAAAACTCACGGCGCCAGGGATAGCCCAAAGGGCGGACTCTGAACTGATAATGCTGACCCAAAGCTACAAACCTGAGGAATTTAGTGTGGTCGGTGGACGGGATATGCTGGTAAGCATCCTGCATATCCAGAGAGGCCAGCCAGTCGTGTTGATGCAGCAAGGGTAACAGGGTACCTAGGGAAATCATCTTGAATTTCTCCCTGGGAGGAATTTGTTTAACTTTCTGAGGTTCAGAATGGGGGCGATCCCCTGGATTTCTTTGGAACCAGAAAGTAATGGAGTAGAACCCTGTGTTTCGTAGATGCGGGGCACCAGTTCTATTGCCCTGTTGTTCAGAAGGCCCTGGATCTCGTGGTGAGGAGGTCTCGATTGAGAGGCCGACAACCTGGGTTGTCAGAGGGAGGACAATTCGGGGTTTCCAAGAAATTGAGAGAATAACCCTCGATTCTCCAAGGACCCATTTGTCTGAGGTTATGGACTTCCACTGGTTGTAGAAGTACATCAGACGCACCTCCCACTGAGGAGAAAGTTCCACCGGGCAGAGTGGATGGAACTTGGCCAACGACTATAAGGCAGCTGGGAGCTTTAGGTCCCCGCGCTTGCCGCGCCTTCTTTGAGGCTGGGCAGGCTGGCTTTATGGAAGCTTCCCTGCCTCTGCCTCAAAGGACTGACGACTCATGAAACTGACGCCTGTTCACATGCCCCCTAGAGGGGCAGGCGGAGGTCTGGCCAACTTAATGACCCATCTAGTCTTCTGAGTGGCCTCAAGGCTTGCTCCACCTGAGGGCCAAAAAAGAAAGGGAGCCATCAGGCAGCGCCATCACCTGCTGCTGAGCATCATTCGTGAAGCCAGAAGCACGAGCCAGGAATGGCGCCGAGTACAAATCCATGGCTGCTGAGCCGAGAAGCAGTGTCGAAGCATCCATGGCTGCTTTGACCTGTTGGTTATTGGACCTCAATACCTTCTAATAACGGGTCAGAAGAAGCTCTGACTTGGAATCAATCTGGAAGAGCTTCAACCATTCTTTTCATAGAGTGCCACAGGATATACTCATACTGAGAAAAATAGCCTTGATAACTGGCAACACTGATACTTAGAGTGAGGCAGCAAAGACTCTCTACCTAATGTATCAATCTTACGAGACTTTGTTAATAGGTCGAGCTGTAGTAGTTTGAGGAAGAACGACTTTGTCATTCTCTGCCAGGACTACAATAGGATCCGCGAAGGCTTGGGATGCCAAAATGGGACGATCCTTGGGAGCTGAATACTTTATCAATGGATTTGCCACTGAGGGAATAAGAGCAGGGTTATTCCATACCATTTGAGACACGCCTCAAGGAAGGCTGAATCTGAGAGTCAAACTGTAGGGATCTCCGAGCATGAAGATACTGGAGTCTTAATATCTTCCCAGAGACGATGTCTGTAGTCTGGAGAGAAAGAGTGGATCCCAGGTTCTTCAACAGAGACTTAAAGGACAGGTCCCGACCACAGGCTCTGTAGCAAAGAAAGATCCTGTTTCTCCACTTCATCACCCAACCGAGGTCTGGGTCAGGCTCAACATCATCTCCTGATGGTCCAGAAAGGACTGTTTGGACAGGAAAGGAGTGAAAATTAGGAGAGGAGGAAATGGCAGAAAACAAGGAGAGTCCCTAGGCTGCCGGCGCCGAGACGGCAAAACGGGCTGAAGACGGCATCGAGGAGGCGACGGCGCCAAGAGGCACGCTGCCCCGAACGCCGGCGGCGCCGGCGAACGACGCTGCGACGGCGCCGCAGACGACGCCGCGAACGCGCCCGCCAGATCCAACGGCACTACTGGCGGCGCCGCTGAGACCACGCGGTGCCAACGGCGCCGAGACCACGCGGCACCGCCAACGGCGCCGCAGCTCCGGGCACGTTCAAACGGGCGCCGCTACACGCCACAGACCCTGCAGAAGGCGCCGAAAAGCCCCGGAACCTGGAAAGCAAGAGAGAAGAAAAAACAGGAGATAAGGGCATGGTGAGGCCCTCGCCGCAGCCATGTGAGGGGGAAACACCTAAGCACGGAGTCGCTAGCACTGAAGAAGGCGCCGACTAGGAAGGATGGTCCAACCGCCTCACCTGATCGCCGGAGGAGCCCGAGGGCCCGAGGTAACCGAGCCAGGCAGAAGAACCAACCTCCGAGCCCATCGCTCCATAAGAGCGCCCACTGATGAAACTGCTCATCTGGAGCCCCACCTATAGGCGGGAGGCTCCATGTCGAGGACGCGATTATCGGAAGTTGGCGACCAAGAAGGAGACCGGCAACTAGCAACGATAACCGACCGTCGACGCGCAGACATACCAGAGGGCGACCTCGAGTGATGCCTTCTCTTTTTTGACCTGTGGGCCGAAGAAGAGCTCGAGGCCGAACGGCGCCGAGAATGCGACCGTTTATTTTTATGCCGGCGGGGGGACCGCCCATCCCCCCGGGCATCGGACTGACCGTAGTCGGAACCCCGCTGAGGAGAAGGAGGCTGACCGGACCCAGCCCGGCTGACTGAACAGCTTTCATACGAAGTCTCCCATCGTCACCGACCTGCCTATGGTCGACTCCGCCCTAGGCCAAGACTTCAAGTTAAATTAAATATTAGAAAAATTTTGCCTAAAATAGAATAAAATAAAGCGATACTCTTTATGGTGATAATGTTACAAAAACAAACTGAAAACTACTCGCTAGTTTGAAGTTTGACTCATAAGAGGCGGCGTCGTCACTGAAGCGCACTCGGGCGGGAAAAAGGAACTGAGGCGGTTGGAGGGTCGCCGCCGAGATGGTCATTACCGAGGCCGCTGCTCGCGGGCGTCATGTCTCGCGGGCGCCGCCTCGCCACGACCCTCCAGCAAAAAGTTTGCTCCCGATGGGTCTTAGTGCCTCCGGCGCCAATCCCACTAGTGTGAATGAGTGGTGGAGACTTATGTCCAGGAAGATCTACCGTTCCAACAGATTTGGATTGCAACTAATGCAAAGCACATGATCACCATGTTATATATGAATTTTTTAAATGACCTTAGTATCTCCTTACAGTATATTAAGGAAAGATAAGAGAGGGACATGAACATATCTGTTACAGACCAACAATGGTCCCAGGTGTGGAGGAGCACTTGGGGTACCACATCCTCCCCACTGTGGAAGGAATTTGGTTGGAAGGTGAGGACCCTGTTTTTCTGGTTCCTGTACAGCTGGGTCATTCTATCCCGGGGATAGGCTCAGAGCGCTAGAGGCAATGTGGAGAGGGTAGTGCGTCCCAGACACATATCTTTTGGGCCTGCCCGGAGATTGTCTCATTCTGGGAGGGTGTCAGGCGACACATTTCTAGAATATTTGAGGTCCAGACACCTTTGGGACCTAAACATATGGTGTTAGGTATTGTCCCACAAAAAATAAAAGAGAGAGAGACAAGGTATTTGTGGTCAATACTTGTAATTGCTGCTTTGAAATCTATTACCAAGAGGTGGCGAGAGAGAGGCAGCCCGGATCTGAGAGAATGGGCCAAATGAATAGAAAATATAATGGAAATGGAGAAAATCACCTTTTCTCTCAGGCAACTAAACCAGGAATACCAGAATAGATGGACAAGATGGTTTCTATATGAGGGAAAGGAAGAATGGCAGACCCATTAGAGAGATGAGACCGAAATCTTGACCCCAAAAGAATGAATAGAAGTAATGAAATAAGCCTGGATGGGAACAAGAGAGGAACAGTGGTTGGGGTTAAGGGAAACTTGACCATGTGAGGGAGTAGTTTCCACAAAAAACCTGGCGCCTTTGCAAGACTGTGAGGATGATGGAGAGTTATGTTAAGTAATAACCTGGTAATTAGTTATTGTTAATGGTTACTAGTGAAAAAAGAAAGATGTACCTAGATCTTTTAATATTATAACACAGAGAGGAATGATGAGATATCATTTGTTTATGGATTTCTAGCTTGTCATCCTACCTAAACATGTATCAACCGTGTAAAACGCATGTACATTGGGATGTGCTTGGAAACTGTGAACTACAATAAAACAAGTATTAAAAAAAAGACTTACAATCTGTGCATAGGTACTCACCCTTGGTTATGTGATCTATGTTCATGATCACGTGAAAGCTGCTTATAGCAGAAGAAGAATATAATCCATAGCAGGATATATAGATTGAGTCTCAGCATATGAGTAGTAGTAGTAGTAGGTGGACCTGTGCGTGGGAGGGACATGGAGTCCAGCGCACAACAAACCAAGAGGCATCCCGATGGAATGGTCATGATGGTCTCACAGTGATGCCTCTAAAAATGTGGCTAGATGTATACAGCCTGTTGAAAAAATGCCTCCATGTTCAGTGGAAGTCTTTAGCGAGAATAAGAGGCGCCCGGCCGGCCAGAGGGACGGTCACAGGTTTAGAGGCTTATAGGTTATCCAGCATCATCGGAGCCCCAGGGTCAAAAAGAGGCATTAGCAACATTGCGTTAAATATCAGGTGCTAGCCCTCAGAGTCAGAGCCATGCCTCACGGCGTAGAAAAAGACAGACAGCAGAGGCTCAAGCTGAAGCATCGGTAATTTCGCATCCTGATCTTTTTCAGCGGATACAGATAGTCTATTTATAAGGTCACCAGCAGAGATACTTAACAAACGCAGTTTATGGTACTTGTATGTTCAGGTATGACAGTGCGGTTGTGAGCAGCTGCAAGACCACAGAATCCACAGTGGCCATATGGGTTAATTCCATGCTTCAGTAATCGTGTTTCTGAATGTTATAGTAGTCCGTTGTCCCAGCTGGATGGTACATCATAAGGGGATTCATATTCTCCTGAATATTCAGGAAGAGGCATGACAGGTGGGGCAGTCCAGCCCCGTGCATGCCAGTGTCAATGGAGGCTGAAACACAGTCTGTGATAAATGGTGTGTGAGCACCATGCATGAGAACAGACGAGGCTGGTATGCCCCTGCGTTCTGTAGCATATAATTCTTTATTTTGTAGTGATGTAGCCCCGTAGTATCTTTTTTTATTTTTTTTTTATTTTCATCTTTATCCTCCTCCTTCCTACCTCCGGTGCCCCCTCCTTCCATCCGCTCATGTCCCTCGGTACCTACCTTAGGGATCTGCCCCTAGAGTGCCAATCCTCCTCTCCTCGCACAGTGGGGTCTGTCCTGTAGGTGGTCGGGGTGGACTTAGGCGGCCTTCATCTAGGGCTGCCGGAGGATTTTCCGTTTTCTCCCTTACGCCCCCACTCCCCTAGGGCGCCTTGCGCTAGGGGCGTCAAATCCCAGTGGTAGCGTGCCCACACGCCTTGACCCTCATCTTGTATCCCCTCGGCTCCGACATGTTGCAGCGCCCATCCTTTTCCCACCGCCGGTGCTTCCACCGGCTACGGAGAAATGCAGAGCGCAATGGCGCTTGTAACCCGCCTCTGAGGAGGAGAGCATCCGCTGGGACGCCGATCCTCCCTCTCCCGCCGACCCCCGCCACCCAAGTTCGTCCTCGACCTCGGTCGCCGCGCAGCGTGAGGTGTGGCATCCAGCGCCTCAACCCTCAGCGCCACCGGGCCGGCCCCGTAGTATCTTTTGATGCATGTTGTTGAAAGTATTCATGGAAGTCCATGGTAAACTTGTAATAAGGATCCTTTGTAATTGTATTATATGCAGGTAAAGGTGCTGTTCTACAATGCAGGGTCTGCTCCATCAATGGTGGCAGCGGCCCCATTGACGGAAAAGGAGAAGCATGCCTCATCGATGATTTATTATGGCTTTATAGATGAAGGGTAAAATAAAAAGCATGCCCCGTTGACGGTGGAAAACACTCAGTCGACGATGAGAAAGACAGTACACGCTAAATCGATGGTAGGACATGCTCTGTCAACAATGGAATAGTGAGTACATGCCCCATCGACGATGGAAATGCAGTCGTCGACGATAAAAAGGTGAATGCATGCCCTATCGACTGTGGTAGGCCTCCCGTCAATGGTGGGGCTGTGGAGCATGTTCCATCGACGGGGGAGGCAGCCCTGTCGACAATGGAGCATGAAGAGTGTGCTCCGTCGATGGAGGAGGTGTTGTCATCGATGAGGATGTCTTGCACAGCCCTTCCGTTGATGGGGGGTTATGCCCTGTCAATGGGGAAAGCAGCAGGACCTCCGTCGTCGATGGGGAGTGTAGCCCCGTCGATGGGGAAGCTGAAGAACGAAGCTCTGTCAACGAGGAATGTTCCTTTGATGAAGAAGAGCCTGCCATCGACGGGCGTGAATGCACGTCTGTGCTCTTTTGATGAGGTAGTGTCTGTCGTCGACAAGGGTGAATGCCCGTCGATGATGAACGTCTTCTTGATGATCTCTGTTTCGGAGGTATGACCGTTGAAAGGCAGTCAGGGAGGACATAGGTGAAGGGGTTTCCTTCCCTATGTTAGTCGTTGAATGGGATTCTCTTCATGAGCCCTTTAAATTAGTACCCTGTGTGTGTGACAGGGAAACATCCATTGTAGTAGTCTTATCTAGTAGAGGAGCTAGGTGCCTATTATGAAGTCCAGGCATCCCAGGCTATATTTTCAATCCACTTCATATACTGCTGTAGAAGAGATGCTGAGAGCGGAAGCCGGCGGGAAAATGAATGGAGATTACAAGGGACTACCCACTTTTATAGGTATAGCCCAGAAAGTGAGGTCGTGTGGGTGGTCCCTGGTGTGGAGACTGCTGGAAGAAACTTCAGTGCTGGAGAGCTACCTAGCGGGAACTCCCAGAAGTAATGACTTACTGAAAGAGACCATTCCATGTAAGATCTACTGTTATAGGTGAGTAACCTGTTTTCTTAGGGACGTGGATATGTTGTTCAATCCACTCTTCTTGGCAGATTTCTAGCAGTTCTCCAGGAGGAGGGAGGCAAGGTGCACACCCCCAACTTAGGGAAAAGGGACTGGAGAACTGAGGCCCCAAAACCAGCAACCCAGAGTGACTCGAGGTCGATGTGGTAATGGGAAATCAAAATGTGTGCGGACTTCCAGATAGCAGCCCTGCAGATTTCTTGGATGGGCACATCCCTAGAAGCAGCCACTGACACAGCGGAATGGCGGGTGGAATGAGCCCTTAGCCCTACAGGAGATATCCCTACCCGACAACCTATAGCAGAGGTCAATGCAAGATGTGATCCATCGAGCTATTGTCTGCTTGGCTGCAGGTCTGCCAGGTGAGGCTTCAGCGTAGGTGATAAACAGCTGGCGAACCTCTCCCCGAACTGTCGTCGTATGCCCTTTATAGTAGGCGAGTGTTCATCTCAGGTCCAGAGTATGGAGACTCTACTAGGCCTCCAAGGTGTAACTGGAGTAAAACACTGCCAGTGCCAGCACCTGGTTCAGGTGAAACTCTGACACCACCTTCAGAAGAAATTTCGGGTGAGGGCACAGGACAACCATGTGCCTGTGGAAGACCAGATAAAGAGATTCAATGGAGGGCGCCTGTAACTCCCCAGTCCTACCGGCTGATGTGATAGCCACCAAGAAGGCGGTCTTCCATGACAGGTGGGAGATATCACACCTGTGCATCGGTTCAAATGGCTTGCCCATGAGCTTAGCCAAAACCAGCACAAGATCCCATGGAGATGGAGGTTCACGCACCGGAGGTGATATGTGATCTTCTAGGCCCTGGAAAAAGCACCAGACCACCTTCTCCTCCGCCACCGACTGCTTACCAGCCCACACCCAGTAAGCAAAGATGGCTGCCAGGTGCACCTTGAGGGTTGTCGACTCAAGCCCCTATTGAGAGAGGGACCACAGGTAGTCCAAAATGTTAGCCACCAGACAGGACGAGGGGTCCAACCCTTTGCCCTGGCACCAAATGGAGACTCTCTTCCATTTGAAGGCATAGCATTTTCTGGTCGATTCCTTACGGGATGCCTCAACAATGCTGAGAACCTCATCGGAGAGACCCAAGGTCTGGAACTCTAGCTGCTCAGGAACCAGGCCGTCGGGTGCAGGGATTAAAGGTTCGGGTGGAGTACCTTCCCCTGATTGACTGAGAGCAGGTCTGGGCGTGCTGGAAGCCGCCTCAGGAGCCTGGAGCTGAGGAGATCTGGATACTAGAACTGGTGGGGCCAGTCTGGGGCCACCGGGATCACTTGCACCTTGTCGCTCCTGACCTTGAGGAACACCTTGTGAATCAAGGGAAGTGGAAGGAAGGTGTAGAAGAGGCCTGGGGTTCACGACCTCGAGAAGGCATCCTCCTGCAGCGAACCCTGCTGAGGGGGAAGGGCATGATACAGCCCCAGCTTCGCATTCTCCCTGGAGGCAAACAGATCCACCTGTGGAGTGCTCCAGTAGAATAACAGATCTTGCACTACCTCCTGCAGGAGAGACCACTCGTCAGATGCTTCACCCATCCAGCTGAGAGCATCGTTAATGTCTAGGAGATCCACCTCTAGGCTGAGCACAAGGGACCAAATGCGAAGAGTTTCCTTGCATAGGGGCAAGGAGCGCGTCCTGCCCTGTCTGTTGAGACAGTACATGGTCGTGGTGTTGTACATCTGAACTTGTACCACTTGACCCCAAACAAATGGAGCAAAGGCGGTCAGGTCCAGCCAGATCGCTCTGAGTTCCAGCAGGTTGATGTGGCATTGGGACTCCTGAGGGGATTAAAGCCCATGGACTCTGTGCTCCCCCAGATGGGCACCCCAACCCATCAGAGAGGCGTCAGTAATCAGGATGACCTTTGGCTCAGGTTGGACGAACGGGATTCCCCCCCTGCAGATGAGCTGGGACGAGCCACCATTGAAGGCCGTCCCAGATCTTCTGGGTCACAGTGATCAGCTGGTCGAGATGACCCGAGAGCAAAGACCACTGGCTGGCCAGACCCCACTGAAGGGGACGCATGTGCCAGTGGGCCCAATAGACCATGCTGGTTCAGGCCACCATGTAACCCAGAAATCATAGGAAGTCCCGGGAAGGGCACAATTGCCCAACCAGAAATGACTGGGCAAAGGAGGAAAAAACCTCGGCCTTGTCCACCGGGAGCCGAGCTCTGGCTCTGAGAGAGTCGAGCTCCACCCCGATGAACTGGATCACCTGTGAAGGCAAGAGCTCTGACTTGGCCTCATTTATCAGAAGACCAAGTTGTGAGCAAGCCTGGAGGGCCAGATCCCTGGACTGCTCCACCTCCTGCCTGGAGGGGCCTGCTATCAGCCAGCTCTCCACATATGGGTAGACCCAGACCCCTTGCCGCCTCATGAATGCTGCCACCACTGTGATACATTTGGTGAAGACCCTGGGGGCTGATGACAGGCCGAAGGGCATGGCTCGGAACTCATAGAGGGTTCCCTCTGTCTGAAAGCAGAGGAACCAACAGTGAGACAGACGGATTGGGATGTGAAAGAACACGTACTGCAGATCCAGGGAGCAGAACCACATGCCCTGCTCCAGAGATGGTATTATCTGAGCCAGAGTTACCATCCGGAAGGTGCGCAGCCTGAGTAACCTGTTTAGGTCATGCAGATCTAGAATGGGGTGCCAGCCCCCTGTCAGTTTTGGGACCAGGAAGTACTTGGAAACGAACCCTGGGTTTGGAGGATCTGCCACCCTGCTGATGACCTCCTTGTGGAGGACCTGAAAGATGTCGTCTCGAAGAGCTGATTCAGAGGCAACGGACCCAAGCTCCCCCGTGGAGCACGGGCTCGGCAGGGGGGCTGATCGAATTCCACAGGCAGACCCCAACATACCACTTCTAGCACCCAGCAGTCCATAGTGATAGCGTAGCAGGCGGAAGGAAATGGCGGAGCCGACCCCCTACAGGGGGACCCAGGGGAGGTGTGACGGGGTTGGGGACGGCACCCCGCAATCCGTCACTGGGCAGGCTTGGAGGAGGAGGATCAGGATGAAGGGCCGCCGGGTCCCTTCCCTCCGGGCTTCCTGACAGAGAAGGCCAAGGTCTTGGCTCTGGGACGCCAAGACTGAGCCTACTGGCCCAGCTGCTGATGCTGCTGGACTGGTCTGGCTGCAGGAGTGGAGGGACGAAAGGGCTTACGCGTCTGGTAGCAGGCACCCCTGTCCTTTTGAGCAGAAGTCACAGAGTCAAAGGAGGCACTGGACTTCTCAATGCTGTGGAGGGGACCCTCCACACCAGGCCTGAACAGGTCGGTGCCCAGAAAAGGGACATCTGGTAACTTGTGCTGGGTGTTGGGCGTGAAGGTCAAGATCCTCGGCCAAGCCCTGTGGCGCATGGCCACTGCGGCCACAACTGAACGGGCACAAGAGTTGCCAATGTCCAGAGCAGTCTGGAGTTGCTGCTTAGCCACCACCCTACCCTGATTCCGGACCTGCTTGACTGTCATCTGAAGATCAGCTGGGAGATGAGGAATCACCTCATCCAGGGAGCTTAACAGGGCGTGTGAGAAGTGTGCCATCAGAACAGCGAAGCTGGCCTGGCGAAAGCCCAGAGCGGTGGCAGCGTAAACCTTTCCCAAATGGTTCTGCTTTTTTGACTCATCTGGAGGCTTGTCCGCATCCCCAGTGTTCCCAGAGCACCTAAAGACAGAGTCCACAACCAAAATCTCGGCTGAGGGGTGCTCCGTGAACCCAGAAAGGGAGCCCATGGTGACCGCATACTTGCACGCCATTTGGTCAGACAGCGCGGGGCAAGAGGCTGGACGCTGCCAAAACTCTAAGGCCAGGCCAACAATGGTCTTGGCCACCAGAAAGGCCTCCATGGGGGAGTCCCCCTTGTCCAGAATCTCCACGAGGGGATATCCGGCCCATTTCTGCACGGGTTCGAGCTGCATCCCAGTGGACTCGGAGATGAGCCAAAGAATGCCAAGGAGCGAGGTGGGGCTTTTGTCCACAGATACCCTCCCCCCTCCTTGAGGACTCTAGGTCCACAGGACGGGATCGCAACAAGGATTCTTCAGACCCCGAAGAGTCCTCATAGAGCCAGAAGCCACCTGGATCACTCTCCACTTGCCGTGGGCAATCAGGGGTGAGAATGACCGACAACCGGTGGGGAAAACCTTGAGCAGGCTGAGAATCTTTGGTAGGTGCACCAAGTTTCGGTTGCGGAGGTGGCGGTTCCACCACAATGGGCAGAGGTGCCGGCTTCAGCCAAGCCATGACCGACTCATCGACTGAGGAAACGGCAGTGGGAGCCGACGTTGGTCGTTCGAGCGACAACCATTTAATAACCGGTGTGGAAGCGGTGGCGTCGGCTTAGAGCCGGTCAGAATGACGGTTGCCACATAAGGTCTCATAAGCGCCAGCACAACTTGGCGGGCCTCTCCTCAGCGGTATGAAGGGAGAAAAAAGCGGCGGCGCCACTTTCCGCGGTGTTGGGACCGTGCACACCGATGTCGGTGGGATTTGCCCAAGGCAGACGTGGACCGAGACCGTGATCTTGACTGTCGGCGGTGGACCGAAGGGGCCGGGGAAACCTGCGGCTCCAGCGGCACACGGTCCGGGACCAGGGACTTCGACCCCGGGACCTCACGGCTGAGTCGAATCTCCGGAAGGCACCAGAAGCACCGGTGTCTGAGACAAAGAGTTGCTGGCCTCTTCAGGCAATAACCTGTCGGTGGGCTCGAGAAAAATCTTGGCCGCATCGACAGGCGTCTCTGACGACTGGTCTGACGGGGACAATGCAAAACCAGCAGCCCGAGCCGCAACTTAGACTGAAGTAAGAGTCGACCCTCCTGAGAACAGGACCTTTCCCGATCCCAAGACATCGATTCTGGGTCTTCTCTTTTTTGGGGGGTTCCTCCTTTCAGGACAGAGAAGAATGAGACCCAG
Source organism: Neoceratodus forsteri (assembly GCA_016271365.2). Classification (NCBI taxonomy): domain Eukaryota; kingdom Metazoa; phylum Chordata; order Ceratodontiformes; family Ceratodontidae; genus Neoceratodus; species Neoceratodus forsteri. The sequence continues at coordinate 646,411,152 of CM057450.1, read as the reverse complement.
AAGGACCTTCCCCTTTGGTGGAGAGGGACTGACACAACTCCAGAAAGGAAGTCATGTAGGAGGAAACCAGCAGGAGCAGAATAAAGGTCGAAGCCGAACAGGAGCCATCCGCGGCCTGAGCCGACTCCTCCTCAAGGGCCGTGAGCTGTTCTAGCTTCTCTAACTGTTCCACAGAGCCCGCCACTGCGGACACCACCAAACGGGTCTCCTTCAATTTGACCGGTGGGTACCATTTCTCTGGTCACCCCAGTTGGAGTCGGGCAGCACAGACTTCGAGCACCAAAGGCGAGAAGGACAGACAGATTTTGCAAGCATGGGATCATCTTCATGCCTGAAAAGTAAACGACATGGCGTGAGAGGATCGTGCGTAGACATCTCTGATCTGCAGGGGCACTTGACAGAACCTCGGAATGGACTTTTTCTTCCATCGCTTCCGCAAGAGAGGAAGATGAAGACCAAACTCGAATGAGTTTTAAAGTAAGTTTTGGTAAAGAATCTGAGGATTCGAGAGCCAGGGCATGCAGAGCGCTAAGGAGGGAACCTGAGCTTCCAGCGGTAAGGAAGATCTGGCATTATGGGGCAGAGCCAAGGATTATATCACCCGGGTGAGTGGGAGGAGCCTGCTTGAAGACTTTCCGGCACATCTTACAGCGACAAGGTACCTGCCAAGAAGTGTGGATTCAACAACATATCCATTTCCCTAGAACAGTCAATTCTTAGTCCCCTGGATCTCTCCTCAGCGTTTACACAGTGGACCACATAGTGCTGCTTGACTGCCCTTAGAGGGCTCTGTGGATTCACCAGCAAAGTCATCACCTGGTTCGAGTCCCTTTTCACAGGCAGGATACAACAGGTAGTGATGGCGAATTTCTCCTCCTGCCCCAAGCTCCTGACCTGTGGAGTGCCTCAGGGCTCAGTCTTGTCGCCTGTGTTGTTTGCAGTGTATATGCTGCCCCTAGAGGACATCATTAGGCATTACAGCCTGTATTTTCACTGCTACGCAGATGATACCCAGCTGTGTATGTCCTTTGCCCCCGGGACAGACGCTGTGGAGGTGCTAAATAAATGTCTATCCGATATCCAGTCCTGATATCCCAACTGGCTGAGGCTTAACCTGGGCAAGGCGGAGGTATTGGTGATTGAGCCTGGTTGACAGCGGGATGTACTTGCCACTGGAGCAGGAAATACAGGTTACTCACCTGTAACAGGAGTTCTAGGAATGGTATATGTTGTTCCTCCACACTGTCTGGCAGGTTCCTGCCACTTTAAATCTTGCCAGAAGGTCTTCAAGCTGGCTCCTCCCACCACCCACGGGTGGAAAACTCTCGGCTTCTGCCCCATGACGCCACATCTAGCCTCTGCTGGAAGCCAGGTTGTGCCACGAAGCCGGTGTTGGTGAATATGTGGATGAACAACATACCATTCCTAGAACTCCTGCTACAGGTGAGTAATCTGTATTTCTAGGGACATGGATATGTTGTTCATCCAAACTGTCTGGTAGACTCCTAGCAGCTCTCCGGGAAGAGGGAGGCAAGGCGCACACCCCTTACTTAGGGAATAATGACTGGAGAACAGAGACCCCAAAACCAGCATCCCGGCATGACTCCAGGTCGATGTGGTAGGGGGTAATGAAGGTGTGTGCTGACTTCCAGAAAGCAGCCCTGCAGATTTCCTGGATAGGGATGTCCCTGGAAGCAGCCACTGATCCAGCGGTATGGAAGGTAGAATGAGCTCTTATCCCTCTGGGAGGCTCCATGCCCGGCAACCTATAGCAGAGATCTATGCAGGAGGTGACCCACCTGCTTATTGTCCGCTTGGCTAAAGGTCTGCCAGGTGTGGCTTCAGCGTAGGTGAAAAACAGCTGGCTAACCTCTCTCCTGAACTTCAGCCGCTCCACCTTGTGTAATAAGCTTAGCGCTTCCAGGGTTCAAAGTGCATGGAGCCAATATTCGCCTCCGAGGTGTGATTGGGGTAGAACACCGGCAGAGTCAACACCTGGTTAAGGTGAAACTCCAACACCACCTTCGGAAGGAATTTCGGGTGGGGGCGCAGGACAACCTTGTCCCTGTGGAAGACCAGATAAGGAGACTCGATGGAAAGCGCCTGGAGCTCTCCCATCCTTCTGGATGATGTGATAGCCACCAAGAAGGTGGTCTTCCACGACAGGTGAGAGATGTCACACCTGTGCATCCGTTCGAACGGCTTGCCCATGAGTTTAGCCAATACTAGCAGTAGATCCCACGGAGGTGGAAGTTCTCGCACCGGAGGGAATATGTGATCAAGGCTGTTGAAAAAGCGCACGACCACCTTCTCCTGCTCCACCGACTGCTTCCCGGCCCACACCCGGTAAGCAGAGATGGCTGCCAGGTGCACCTTAAGGGTCGTCGACCGAAGTCCTTGCTGAGAAAGGCACCAGAGGTAGTCCAGAATGCTTGCCAAGGAGAGGGAGGAAGGGTCCTGGCCTCTTGCCCTGACACCAAATGGAGAATCTCTTCCATTTAAAGGCGTAGTTGTAGGCCCACTTACAGGTGAAGCCTCAACAACATTGAGGACCTCACGAAAGACCCAAGGCCTGGAACTCTAGCCAGGAACCAGGTCGCCAGGTGCAGGGATTGAAGATCCAGATGGAATACCTTCCCGATTGACTGAGATCAGGTCCGGCAGGCTGGAAGCCACCTCGGGAGCCTGAGCGCAGACTGAGGAGATCTGATCCCAGAACTGGCGGGCCAGTCTGCGGCTACCAGAATCACCTGCGCCTTGTCCCTCCTCGCTTGAGATGCACCTTTGTGGATCAAGAGAAATCGGGAAGCAGGAAGAGGCCCGGGGACCACAGCCCTCACAGGCATCCCCTGCAGCGCAGCCCTGCTGAGGGGGCGGATGGAACAGTCTCAGCTTCGCATTCTCCCTGGAGGCAAACAGGTCCACCTGAGGCATGCCCCAGTGGGAGAACGGATCTTGTACTACCTCCGGCAGGAGAGACCACTTGTGGGACGCAGCTCCTATCCGGCTTAGGGCATCGGCCAGAATGTTGGAGGCTCCTGCCACATGGATGGCAAGGAGATCCGCCTCCAGGCTGCACAAGGGACCAAATGCGGAGAGCTTCCTGCACAGAGGCATGGAGCGCCGCCCCATTTTACAGTTTAGGTAGTACATGGTCATAGTATTGTCCGTCTGTACCTGGACCACTTGACCCCCTACAAATGGAGCGAAGGCGGTGAGGGCTAGACGAACCACTCAAAACTCCAGCAGGCTGATGTGGCATCGGGACTCGAGGGGACCAGAGGCAGTGGGCTCTGTGCCCCCAGATGGGCACCCCAACCCATCAGTGCGCATCGGTCAGCAAAAGACTGTCGGCTCAGGGCGACAAACGGGATGCCCTCCTGCAGATGAGCTGGAATGGTTGACCACTGGAGAGCGATCCACATCTGCTGGATCATTGTCGCTAGCTGATCCAAAGGATCAGAGCGCTGTGACAATTGGCTGGCCAATCCCCACTGTGGGGGATGCATGTGCCAACGGGCCCAATGGACCACGCTGGTGCAGGCTGCCATGAGGCCCAGGAGGCGAAGGAAGTCCCGGGCAGGAAATGATTGGGCAAAGGAGGAAAGAACCTCGGCCCTGTCCACTGGGAGCCGTGCTCTGGCTCGCAGAGAGTCGAGCTCTGCCCCGATGAATTGTATCACCTGCTTTGGCACGAAGTTTCGACTTGGCCTCTCTGATAAGGAGGCCAACCTGAGAGCAAACCTGAGGGCCAGATCCCTGGACCGCTTACCTCCATTCTGGAGGAGGCCGCAATCAGCCAGTCATCCAGGTAGGGTACCCGGACCTTCGGCAGCTGGGATGCTGTCACCACAGCCATACATTTGGTGAAGACCCTGGAGCTAGGGAAAGGCCGAGGGTATGGCCCAGAACTCAGAGAGGGACCTCTGCCCAGAAGCGGAGGAATCACATGGGATGGACAGATTGGGACAAGAAAGAACACGTCCTGGAGGTCTAGAGTACAGAACCACACGCCTCATGCCAAGGGTGGAATGATCTGAGCCAGAGTGACCATCCTGAAGGTCCAAGACCTTAGGAACCTGTTCAGGTCGTGCAGGTCTAGAATGGGGCGCCAGCACCCCCATCCGTTTCGGGACCAGGAAGTACCTGGACACAAACCCCGGGTCTGGTGGAGGATCTGCCACCTTCCTGATCACCTCTTTTTCGAGGAGCAGGGCGAGGTCGGCTCAGCGAGCCGACAGAGGGGCTGCAGACCCCGTAGCCCCTCGAGGGGCGATGGCTCGGAAGGGCGGAGCCTGCTCGAACTCCAGGGCAGGCCCTTTCTACCACCTCCAACAACCAGCGGTCCATGGTGATAGCGGACCAGGCGAAAGGAAGTGGAGGCTGTCCCTCTAATGGGAACCCGGAGGGAGTGACGAGGCTGGGGCGCACACCGCCCAACCCGTCACTGGGCAGGCTTGGAGAAGGGACCGGCCGAGGGACCTCCTGGGCCTTTTCCTTCCTGCTTCCTGTTAGGGAAGCCATGCTTGGCTTTGGGATGCCACTGACGAGCCTGCTGGCCCTAATGCTGGTGTTGTTGGGCGGTCATCCACTGAGGTGAAGAAGGGCGACTTATGTTGCTGGACGCAGCCCTTGTCCTTCTGGGCGGAGGTGACAGAGTCCAGGGTAGCACTGGACTTTTCGATCCGCTAGAGGTGGCCTTCCACCCAGGGCCAAACAGGTTAGTCCCCAAGAAGGGATGTCCGCTGGTTTATGCTGGTATCCGCCGTGAAGGTGGATATCCTCAGCCATGTTTCCTGGGCGCATGGGGCCACTGCGGGCCGCAACTGATCTGGCACAGGAGTCTCCAATGTCCAGAGCCGCTTGGAGCTGCTGTTTTTCCCCTGCCCTTCTGGTCCCGCACCTGCTTGACCGTGGGTCTGCAGGTCGGCCGGGAGATGAGATCATCTCATCCAGGGGAGCCCACAGAGGGCATGGGAGAAGTGTGCCATCAGCACGACCGAGCTGGCCTGGGCGGAGGCTCAGGAGGACGCATGACACCTTGCGCCTCGCATAGTCCGGCTTTTTGACTCCTTGTCGGGGCTTATCCACATCCCTATACGCTCCTGGAACGCCGAAAAATTTATCGGTGACTAATCCCTCCGCAGAGGGGTGCGCCGAAAACCGGACAAAGAGCCGTGGGGACCGCGATACTTCCTGGCCAAAGGCACAGGGCAGGAAGCCAGCCGCTGCCAGAGCTCCAAGGCTGGGCCAACAATGGCTTCAGCCACCGGAAGAGGACCTCCGTGGGCGAATACCCTCAGTCCAGTATCTCCGTCAGGTATACTTGGCTCGTGGGTCTCAAGCTGAATCCCGGTCGACTCCGAGATGAGCTGAAGCAGAGCAACGCTCATGGACTCCTCGCCCATCGACTGCCCCTCGGAGGACTCCAGGTCAAGGGCCTGGAAAACAGGGAGGAGTCTTCGCTCGGACCGAGGAGTCCGCCAAGAGCTGCTCTGGGCCTGAGCCACCCTCCACCTGCCGAGGATGGTCGGAGTGAGGTGACCGACAACTGTGGGCAGACCCTGACCCGACCGAGTCTTGGTGGCGCCACATTTCAGTTGTGAGGCGGAGGTTCCACCACAATCGCGGGCAGCTGGTTTCAGTCGAACAACCGCCCAGGCTTGGGCACTCGACTACAGCGAGGGTTGTTTCAGCAGTTCGGATGACAGCCACTTGATGGCCAGGGAAGGTGACGCTCGGCTTGTTCGGCTGACAAAAGTAATTGCTGCAACATTAAGTCCTCGGAAGCCAACACATTTTGGGCTGAAGCCTCTCCTCTCCAAGGAGGAAGAGGACGAGCGGCGCTGGTTGCCACTGGGGTGCCGAGACCAACGATGGGCGGATCGCTGACCGAGATGAGGTCCCAGACCGAGACCTCGGTGGTTTCCAAGGGGCGGGTCTGGGAAGACCGCCTTCCCTGCTCGGGAGCTCACTGGGACCGCACAGGAGCAGGTGTCTCGGTCTCCACCAGGGGAACTGTGAAGAAGGGTTGTCTGCTTCACCAGTCAACAGCCTCGTCCGACAGGTCGAGAAAAATCTCAACCGCGCCGATGGTTGTCTTGGCTGGCTGACCTGACGGAGACACCGTGAAGCCAGCAGCCTTAGCCATAACCTCACCAGTAGAAGTGCTCTCGTCCGGGAAGGGACCTCCCGCCCCACGATCACCGACAGTGGACTTCCCTTTGAGTCTTTTTGGACCGAGAAGAGTGTCCTGATGGCCCTCTCTCTCGTGGAAATGGACTGGCAAAGCTCCTCAAAAGAAGCTGTGTAGGAGGATTCCAAGAGAGCGGATAAATGCCGATCGGAGAAAGATGAAGATGCGGCCTGGCGCCTCCTCGAGGGCGATCATCTGCTCGATGTTGCACAGCCGAGCCAGCCACGACACCGCCCCAACAGGCCTCCTTGACTTCACCGGTGGTAGCGTTTCGGGCACCCAAGCTGTAACCGGGCAGCGCAGTCTTCCAGGACGTTGGCTGAAAACAAACGACATAACTCGCAGGCCTGCGGGTCATGATTTAGGCCAAGGCAGTAGACACACGTGAAGTGCAGATCCGTCCTGGACATTTTCTGCCCGCATGGTCACCGCCGAACTCCGGGAGTCGATCTGTCCATCGCAGCCGCGAGGGAGTAATTAGACCGCAGTCTTGAAAACTTTAGAATTAGTTTGGGGCAAACCGAAGAATTAGGATCCAGTCTATACGCAGAGAGTTAAGGAGGGAACCTGAGCTTCCAAGCAGTAAGGAAGATCTGGCATCATGGGGCGGAGCCGAGAATTTTACCACCCAGGTGGGTGGGAGAAGCCAGCTTGAAGACCTTCTGGCAAGATTTAAAGCGGCAAGGAACCTGCCAGACAGTGTGGAAGAACAACATACCCAGGTCCCTAGAATGAATATTTGCTCAGCTTCACAACGGAAGAGGAGGGGAGGTACCTAAACCGAACAAGAGAGAAACTCTGAACGGAGATCGATACCAGTCCATTCACAGAAGAAAGGGGTTTTAAACACCTCTTGAAACTGAGGATGGACAAAGCAATGGGACCTGATGGGATGCACCCAAGAATTTAAAAGAACTAAGGGTAGAACTAGTAACACCTCACTGACTACTCTCTTTAACAAATCATGGGAGGATGGGTGGTACCTGAGGACTGAGGAGGCAAATGTGATTCCACTTCACAAAAATGGGAGCAAGGCAGAGGCAGAAACTACAGACCAGTTAGTCTGACTTCAGTGGTAGGGGAAAATGATGGAATCATTCTGAAGGAAAGAATTGTGTACCTAGAGGCCAGGGGCACAGGACCTAGGCAGCATGGTTTTGCAGCAGGTAAGGCCATGTCAGATGACTTTCTAATAGATTTCTTCGACTGGGTGACCAAAGTAGTAGACCAGTGAGGGGCTGTGGATATGGCTTACCTAGATTTTAGCAAAGCATTTGACACAGTCTCACACAAAAGATTACTATACAAGTTAGCCGCCTGAGTGGGTCCCAAGGTAGGCCTCGATAAAAAACTGGCTGGACAATAGGATGCAAAGGGTTATTGTAAATGAGTCCACAGAAGAAAGAATGGTAACTAGCAAGGTACCACAAAGTTCGGTACTGGGACTGGTCCTCTTTAATGTCCTTTTAAGTGACACTGGATAGCACCTGAAGGAAAGGTATGCTCTTGCAGATGATACAAAGATCTGCAACAGAGTTGATACAAAGTGGGTGGAAAGGATGAAAAGTGACTCGGCAAGGTTGGATGAATGGTCAAATATGTGGCAGCTCATATTCAATGCAAAGAAGTGCAAGGTAATGCATCTGGGAAACAAAAACCTGGGGGAAGAGTGCACAATGGGGGGTGAGTTAATAACAACAACAAAATCAGGAAGAGACCTAGGAGTAATTATATCAGATGACCTAAAGGTGGGAAAGCAATGTGAGAAGGCAGTAAGGAGGGCTGGGGAATACTGGGATGCACAGGAGAGGCATCAACAGTAGAAAACATGGAAGTTGTTATCCCTCTGTACAGACAGTTGGTGAGACCCCATCTGGAGTAATGTGCAATTGTGAGACCCTATCTCCGCAAAGACAGAATAACAGACAGATAGACAGAGGAGGCTGTTCACAAGAGGGCAACCAAAATGGTGCAGGGTCTGCACCAGAAGACATACGAGGAGAGGCTAAAGGAGCTTAATACTGTATGTATACCCTTGAGGAAGGAGGAGGGGGACATAACAGAAACTTTCAAGTATCTCAAGGAATTAAAGTAATAGAGGGTGTAGCATCTTTCAGAAGAAGAGATGCAAGAAGAAAAAATTACTCACCTTAGTAATGTTGTTTCTTCTAATGGAGTCTTGCTATATTATAGACATTAGCAGTTTGATCCAGCTCTAGAACTGCCCGTGAGTGAAATGGTTAAAACCATTCCAAAATAGAATTTTGGCACGAGAGCAGCTCTATCTGTGTCATTTCAAACTTGAACTGTCAGATCTTTACGAGCCAAACTCACTAAGGTCTGTGTGGTGTTGTAACTCACACTAGCAAAATGGCTACCTAAATAATAACAACAAACTATTGATGGTCCCAACACCCAAGACTCAAGTCAGGGGACCAGAAATACTAACACCATTCTAATAATATGAAAAGGAACATAAGTATAATAAAACACACACACGCGCACACACACACACCCCAAAGTCCCAAAGGGGACAAAATGCTAACAGGATATAAGTAGTGCCCACACTTGTTGCCCGCACCCCACCAAGTAGAGGTTCTGAGAGGGGCAGGTTGGAGGTCTGATATTATAGCAAGACTCCATTAGAAGAAACAACATTACTAAGGTGAGTAATTTTTTCTTCAAACAACATGAAGTCTTGCTATATTATAGACATTAGCAGAATACACAGCAGTACCTCCATGGAGGAGGGGCAGAACCTACTTAGGGAATAGGCTCTGAAGAACAGCTGTAGCAAACCGAGCATCCTCCGGCCTGGACATCCAGGGAGTAATGCTTGGTAAAAGTGTGAATTGCTTTCCAAGTAGCAGCCTGGCAAATCTTTAATAAGGATATCTCTGGCAGCAGCTAGAGACGCAGCTGTACCCCTGGTAGAATGAAGCCCTCAAACTGGGGGCTCTGCCCACTTTCTGATAACAAAATTGGATACAAGAGACAATCCACCTGGCTACTGATCTCTTAGTGGCAGGTTTGCCTTTCCCAACTTCACCATAGGTAAGGAAAAGTTGGAGGGATTCGAACCTGTGACCTTTGGTACGCTCTATATAATAACTAAGAGCTCTCTTAACATCCAGGCTGTGCAACCTCCTCTCACCCGAAGAGGAGTGATCAGTGAAAAATACTGGAAGGGAGATAGATTGATTAAGACGGAAATCTGAAACCACCTTAGGCAAAAACTTCCTATTAGTCCTAAGAACTACCTTATCCCTGTGGAAAGAACAAAGTCAGTCTCCACTGACAAGGTTTGCAGTCTACACTTCATGCTGCCTGGCAGAAGTGATAGCCACTAGAAACAGTTTTCCAAGTTAGGTACTTGAGCTCTGCAGAAGACAGAGGTTCAAAAGGGGTTGCATTAACTGGGCAATGCAAACATTAAGGTCCCAAGCAGGGGCGGTTCTCAAAGGGAGGATTAGTATGGAGTAATCTCCTAAAAAACTTGGAAAACACAGGATGAGAGGAAAGAGGGGATGACTTCCTGTTGACACAAAAGCAGACACAGCTGCCAAATGAACTCTCAGGGTAGCTGGTCTGAGACCCAAGGAATTAAGATGTACCATAATCTAACAAAATGGGCAATTCAGCAGATTCTGGGAAATATTTTTCTAGTACACCAATTGGAAAACCTTTTCCATTTCACAGGCAGGATACAACAGGTAGTGATGGCGAATTTCTCCTCTGCCCCAAGCTCCTGACCTGTGGAGTGCCTCAGGGCTCAGTCTTGTCGCCTGTGTTGTTTGCAGTGTATATGCTGCCCCTAGAGGACATCATTAGGCATTACAGCCTGGATTTTCACTGCTACGCAGATGATACCCAGCTGTGTATGTCCTTTGCCCCCGGGACAGACGCTGTGGAGGTGCTAAATAAATGTCTATCCGATATCCAGTCCTGGATATCCCCTAACTGGCTGAGGCTTAACCTGGGCAAGGCGGAGGTATTGGTGATTGAGCCTGGTTGACAGCGGGATGTACTTGCCACTGGAGCAGGAAATACAGGTTACTCACCTGTAACAGGAGTTCTAGGAATGGTATATGTTGTTCCTCCACACTGTCTGGCAGGTTCCTGCCACTTTAAATCTTGCCAGAAGGTCTTCAAGCTGGCTCCTCCCACCACCCACCGGGTGGAAAAACTCTCGGCTCCTGCCCATGACGCCACATCTAGCCCGCTGGAAGCCAGGTTGTGCGTCGAAGCCGGGGAGGCTGGGTGGGTCATGTGGATGAACAACACATACCATTCCTAGAACTCCTGCTACAGGTGAGTAATCTGTATTTCTAGGGACATGGATATGTTGTTCATCCAAACTGTCTGGTAGACTCCTAGCAGCTCTCCGGGAAGAGGGAGGCAAGGCGCACACCCCTTACTTAGGGAATAATGACTGGAGAACAGAGACCCCAAAACCAGCATCCCGGCATGACTCCAGGTCGATGTGGTAGGGGGTAATGAAGGTGTGTGCTGACTTCCAGAAAGCAGCCCTGCAGATTTCCTGGATAGGGATGTCCCTGGAAGCAGCCACTGATCCAGCGGTATGGAAGGTAGAATGAGCTCTTATCCCTCTGGGAGGCTCCATGCCCGCAACCTATAGCAGAGTCTATGCAGGAGGTGACCCACCTGCTTATTGTCCGCTTGGCTAAAGGTCTGCCAGGTGTGGCTTCAGCGAGATGAAACAATGGCTAACCTCTCTCCTGAACTTCAGCCGCTCCACCTTGTGTAATAAGCTTAGCGCTTCCAGGGTTCAAAAGCATGGAGCCAATTCGCCTCCGAGGTGTGATTGGGGTAGAACACCGCAGAGTCAACACCTGGTTAAGGTGAAACTCCAACACCACCTTCGGAAGGAATTTCGGTGGGGCGCAGGACAACCTTGTCCCTGTGGAAGACCAGATAAGGAGACCTTTCATGAAAGCGCCCTGGAGCCTCCCATCCTTCTGGATGATGTGATAGCCACCAAGAAGGTGGTCTTCCACGACAGGTGAGATGTCACACCTGTGCATCCGTTCGAACGGCTTGCCCATGAGTTTAGCCAATACTAGCAGTAGATCCCACGGAGGTGGAAGTTCTCGCACCGGAGGGAATATGTGATCAAGGCTGTTGAAAAAGCGCACGACCACCTTCTCCTGCTCCACCGACTGCTTCCCGGCCCACACCCGGTAAGCAGAGATGGCTGCCAGGTGCACCTTAAGGGTCGTCGACCGAAGTCCTTGCTGAGAAAGGCACCAGAGGTAGTCCAGAATGCTTGCCAAGGAGAGGGAGGAAGGGTCCTGGCCCTTGCCCTGACACCAAATGGAGAATCTCTTCCATTTAAAGGCGTAGCAGTTTCTGGTCGACTCCTTACAGGAAGCCTCAACAACATTGAGGACCTCGTCGGAAAGACCCAAGGCCTGGAACTCTAGCCGCTCAGGAACCAGGTCGCCAGGTGCAGGGATTGAAGATCCAGATGGAATACCTTCCCCGATTGACTGAGATCAGGTCCGGGCAGGCTGGAAGCCACCTCGGGAGCCTGGAGCGCAGACTGAGGAGATCTGGATCCAGAACTGGCGGGGCCAGTCTGCGGCTACCAGAATCACCTGCGCCTTGTCCCTCCTCAGCTTGAGATGCACCTTTGTGGATCAAGAGAAATCGGGAAAGGAAGAGGCCCGGGGACCACAGCCCTCACAGGCATCCCCGGCAGCGCAGCCCTGCTGAGGGGGCGGATGGAACAGTCTCAGGCCGCATTCTCCCTGGAGGCAAACAGGTCCACCTGGGCATGCCCCAGTGGGAGAACGGATCTTGTACTACCTCCGGCAGGAGAGACCACTTGTGGGACGCAGCTCCTATCCGGCTTAGGGCATCGGCCAGAATGTTGGAGGCTCCTGCCACATGGATGGCAAGGAGATCCGCCTCCAGGCTGCGCACAAGGGACCAAATGCGGAGAGCTTCCCTGCACAGAGGCATGGAGCGCGTCCCGCCCTGACAGTTTAGGTAGTACATGGTCATAGTATTGTCCGTCTGTACCTGGACCACTTGACCCCCTACAAATGGAGCGAAGGCGGTGAGGGCTAGACGAACCACTCAAAACTCCAGCAGGCTGATGTGGCATCGGGACTCCCGAGGGGACCAGAGGCCGTGGGCTCTGTGCCCCCCAGATGGGCACCCCAACCCATCAAAGCGGCATCGGTCGCTAGAGAGACTGTCGGCTCAGGGCGGACAAACGGGATGCCCTCCTGCAGATGAGCTGGAATGGTTGACCACTGGAGAGCGATCCACATCTGCTGGATCATTGTCGCTAGCTGATCCAAAGGATCAGAGCGCTGTGACAATTGGCTGGCCAATCCCCACTGTGGGGGATGCATGTACCAACGGCCCAATGGACCACGCTGGTGCAGGCGCCATGAGGCCCAGGAGGCGAAGGAAGTCCCGGGCAGGAAATGATTGGGCAAAGGAGGAAAGAACCTCGGCCCTGTCCACTGGGAGCCGTGCTCTGGCTCGCAGAGAGTCGAGCTCTGCCCCGATGAATTGTATCACCTGCTTTGGCACGAGTTCCGACTTGGCCTCGTTGATAAGGAGGCCAACCTGAGAGCAAACCTGGAGGGCCAGATCCCTGGACCGCTCTACCTCCATTCTGGAGGAGGCCGCAATCAGCCAGTCATCCAGGTAGGGGTACACCCGGACCCTTCGGCAATGCAGGGATGCTGTCACCACAGCCATACATTTGGTGAAGACCCTGGGAGCTAGGGAAAGGCCGAAGGGTATGGCCCAGAACTCGTAGAGGGACCCCTCTGCCCAGAAGCGGAGGAATCGCTGGCGGGATGGACAGATTGGGACAAGAAAGAACACGTCCTGGAGGTCTAGAGTACAGAACCACACGCCTCATGCCAAGGGTGGAATGATCTGAGCCAGAGTGACCATCCTGAAGGTCCAAGACCTTAGGAACCTGTTCAGGTCGTGCAGGTCTAGAATGGGGCGCCAGCACCCCCATCCGTTTCGGGACCAGGAAGTACCTGGACACAAACCCCGGGTCTGGTGGAGGATCTGCCACCTTCCTGATCACCTCTTTTTCGAGGAGCAGGGCGAGGTCGGCTCAGCGAGCCGACAGAGGGGCTGCAGACCCCGTAGCCCCTCGAGGGGCGATGGCTCGGAAGGGCGGAGCCTGCTCGAACTCCAGGGGCAGGCCCTTTCCTACCACCTCCAACAACCAGCGGTCCATGGTGATAGCGGACCAGGCGGAAAGGAAGTGGAGGAGCTGTCCCCCCACGGGGGGAACCCGGAGGGAGTGACGAGGCTGGGGGCGACACCGCTCAACCCGTCACTGGGCAGGCTTGGAGAAGGGACCGGCCGAGGGACCTCCTGGGCCTTTTCCTTCCTGCTTCCTGTTAGGGGAAGCCACATGCTTGGCTTTGGGATGCCACGAGCGAGCCTGCTGGCCCTAATGCTGGTGTTGTTGGGCCGGTCATGCCGCAGGTGCAGAAGGGCGAAAGGACTTATGTTGTTGACGACAGCCCTTGTCCTTCTGGGCGGAGGTGACAGAGTCCAGGGTAGCACTGGACTTTTCGATCCGCTAGAGGTGGCCTTCCACTCCAGGGCCAAACAGGTTAGTCCCCAAGAAGGGGATGTCCGCCAGTTTATGCTGGGTATCCGCCGTGAAGGTGGATATCCTCAGCCATGCTCTGCGGCGCATGGCCACTGCGGCCGCAACTGATCTGGCACAGGAGTCTCCAATGTCCAGAGCCGTTTGGAGCTGCTGTTTTTCCACTGCCCTTCCCTGGTCCCGCACCTGCTTGACCGTGGTCTGCAGGTCGGCCGGGAGATGAGATCATCTCATCCAGGGAGCCCATGAGGGCATGGGAGAAGTGTGCCATCAGCACGACCGAGCTGGCCTGGACGGAGGCTCAGGAGACGCATGACACCTTGCGCCTCGCATAGTCCAGCTTTTGGACTCCTTGTCGGGGCTTATCCACATCCCTAATGCTCCCAGGAACGCCGAAAATTTATCGGTGACTAATCCCTCCGCAGAGGGGTGCGCGGAAAAACCGGACAAAGAGCCGGTAGGGACCGCATACTTCCTGGCCAAAGGCACAGGGCAGGAAGCCAGCCGCTGCCAGAGCTCCAAGGCTGGGCCAACAATGGCTTCAGCCACCGGAAAGGCCTCCGTGGGCGAATACCCTCAGTCCAGTATCTCCGTCAGAGTATACTTGGCCCGCTTGGATACCGCTTCAAGCTGAATCCCGGTCGACTCCGAGATGAGCTGAAGCAGAGCATAACGCACGATGGACTCCTCGCCCATCGACTGCCTCAGGAGGACTCCAGGTCAAGGGCCTGGAAAACAGGGAGGAGTCTTCGCTGGACCCGAGGAGTCCGCCAAGAGCTGCCTGGGCCTGAGCCACCTCCACCTGCCGAGGATGGTCGGGAGTGAGGTGACCGACAACTGTGGGCAGACCCTGACCCGACCGGAGTCACTGGTGGCGCCCACATTTCAGTTGTGGGCGGAGGTTCCACCACAATCGCTGGGGCAGCTGGTTTCAGTCGAACAACCGGCCCAGGCTTGGGCACCTCGACTACAGCGAGGGGTTGTTTCAGCAGTTCGGATGACAGCCACTTGATGGCCAGGGAAGGTGACGGCGTCGGCTTGTTCGCGGACAAAAGTAATTGCTGCAACATTAAGTCCTCGTAGCGTCAACACAATTTGCGCTGAAGCCTCTCCTCTTCCAAGGAGGAAGACGAGGACGAGCGGCGCCTGGCTTACCTCGGTGCCGAGACCAACTATGGTAGGATCGGCTGACGAGATGAGGTCCAACCCGAGACCCCTCGGTGTTTCAAGGCGAGTCTGGGAACACCGGCTCTTCCCTAAACAGGGAGCCTTCACAGGGGACTCCGGCACGGGAGAAGCAGGCAAGTCCTCGGTCTCCACCAGGGGAACCGGTGAAGAAGGGTTGTCTGCTTCACCAGTCAACAGCCCGTCCGACAGGTCGAGAAAAATCTCAACCGCGTCGATGGTTGTCTTGGCTGGCTGACCTGACGGAGACACCGTGAAGCCAGCAGCCTTAGCCATAACCTCGACCAAAGTAGAGTGTCGACTGTCCGGGGAAGGGGACCTCTCCCGCTCCCACGACCGCCGACAGTGGGACTTACCTTTTGAGTCCTTCTTTTTGGACCGAGAAGAGTGTCCCGATGGCCCCTCTCCCTTCGTGGAAATGGACTGGCAAAGCTCCTAAAAGAAGCTGTGTAGGAGGATCCCAGAGAGGCGATAAAGCAGCGACCGGAGAAAGATAAGATGAGCCTGGGCGCCTCCTCCGAAGGTGATCATCTGCTCGAGTTGCACAGCCGAGCCAGCCGCCGCGGACACCGCCCAACAGGCCTCCTTGGACTTCACCGGCGGGTAGCGTTTCTCGGGGCACCCAAGCTGTAACCGGGCAGCGCAGTCTTCCAGGACGTTGGCTGAAAACAAACGACATAACTCGCAGGCCTGCGGGTCATGATTTAAGCCAAGGCAGTAGACACACGTGAAGTGCAGATCCGTCCTGGACATTTTCTGCCGCATGGTCACCGCCGAACTCGGAGTCGATCTGTCCATAGCGGCAGCGAGGGAGGTGAAACCGCAGTCTTGAAAACTTTAGAATTAGTTTGGGGCAAACGAAGAATAGGATCCGAGTCTATACGCAGAGGAGTTAAGGAGGAACCTGAGCTTCCAAGCAGTAAGGAAGATCTGGCATCATAGAGCGGGCACAAATTTTACCACCCAGGTGGGTGGGAGAAGCCAGCTAGAAGACCTTCTGGCAAGATTTAAAGCGGCAAGGAACCTGCCAGACAGTGTGGAAGAACAACATACCCAGGTCCCTAGAATGAATATTTCTGCCCAGCATTAACAACGGAAGAGGAGGGAGGTACCTAAACCGAACAAGAGAGAAACTCTGAACGAGGGCGATACCAGTCCATTCACAGAAGAAAGGGTTTTAAACACCTCTTGAAACTGAGGATGGACAAAGCAATAGGGACCTGATGGATGCACCCAAAATTCTAAAAGAACTAAAGGTAGAACTAGTAACACCACTGACTACTCTCTTTAACAAATCATGGGAGGATGGGGTGGTACCTGAGGACTGGAGGAGGGCAAATGTGATTCCACTTCACAAAAATGGGAGCAAGGCAGGGCAGAAACTACAGACCAGTTAGTCTGACTTCAGTGGTAGGGAAAATGATGGAATCACTTCTGAAGGAAAGAATTGTGTCCCTAGAGGCCAGTGGGGCACAGGACCCAAGGCAGCATGGTTTTGCAACAGGAAAGGTCATGTCAGATGACCTAATAGATTTCTTCGACTGGGTGACCAAAGTAGTAGACCAGTGAGGGGCTGTGGATATGGTCTACCTAGATTTTAGCAAAGCATTTGACACAGTCTCACACAAAAGATTAATATACAAGTTATCCGGCCTTGGAGTGGGTCCCAAGGTGGTAGCCCGGATAAAAAACTGGCTGGACAATAGGATGCAAAGGGTTATTGTAAACGGAGTCCACAGTGAAGAAAGAATGGTAACTAGCAAGGTACCACAAAGTTCGGTACTGGGACTGGTCCTCTTTAATGTCCTTTTAAGTGACACTGGATAGCACCTGGAAGGAAAGGTATGTCTCTTTGCAGATGATACAAAGATCTGCAACAGAGTTGATACACAAAGTGGGGTGGAAAGGATGAAAAGGGACTCGGCAAGGTTGGATGAATGGTCAAATATGTGGCAGCTCATATTCAATGCAAAGAAGTGCAAGGTAATGCATCTGGGAAACAAAAACCTGGGGGAAGAGTGCACAATGGGGGGTGAGTTAATAACAACAACAAAAATCGAAAGAGACCTAGGAGTAATTATATCAGATGACCTAAAGGTGGGAAAGCAATGTGAGAAGGCAGTAAGGAGGGCTGGGGGAATACTGGGATGCACAGGGAGAGGCATCAACAGTAGAAAACAGGAAGTTGTTATCCCTCTGTACAGACAGTTGGTGAGACCCCATCTGGAGTAATGTGTGCAATTCTGGAGACCCTATCTCCGCAAAGACAGAATAACAGACAGATAGACAGAGTGGAGGCTGTTCACAAGAGGGCAACCAAAATGGTGCAGGGTCTGCACCAGAAGACATACGAGGAGAGACTAAAGGAGCTTAATACTGTATGTATACCCTTGAGGAAAGGAGGAAGGGGGGACATAATAGAAACTTTCAAGTATCTCAAGGGAATTAAAGTACAAGAGGGTAGTAGCATCTTTCAGAAGAAGAGATGTGCAAGAAGAAAAAATTACTCACCTTAGTAATGTTGTTTCTTCTAATGGAGTCTTGCTATATTATAGACATTAGCAGTTTGATCCAGCTCTAGAACTGCCCCGGAGTGAAATGGTTAAAACCATTCCAAAATAGAATTTTAGCACGAGAGCAGCTCTATCTGTGTCATTTCAAACTTGAACTGTCAGATCTTTACGAGCCAAACTCACTAAGGTCTGTGTGGAAGCTGTAACCTACACTAGCCAAATGGCTACCTAAATAATAACAACCATTGATGGTCCCAACACCCAAGACTCAAGTCAGGGGACCAGAAATACTAACACCATTCTAATAATATGAAAAAGGAACATAAGTATAATAAAACACACACAGCGTACATACACACCCCAAAGTCCCAAAGGGGACAAAATGCTAACAGGATATAAGTAGTGCCCACACTAAGTTGCCACGCACCCTACAAGTAGAGGTTCTGAGAGAGGGGCAGGTTGGAGGTCTATAATATAACAAGACTCCATTAGAAGAAACAACATTACTAAGGTGAGTAATTTTTCTTCAAACAACAGAATCTTGCTATATTATAGACATTAACAGAATACACAGCAGTACCTCCATGGAGGAGGGGCAGAACCTACTTAGGGAATAGGCTCTGAAGAACAGCTGTGCCAAACCGAGCATCTCTCCCGCCTGGACATCCAGGGAGTAATGCTTGGTAAAATGTACCGTTTTCCAAGTAGCAGCCTGGCAAATCTCTAATAAGGGATATCTCTGGCAGCAGCCAGGCGCAGCTGTACCCTGGTGAATGAGCCCTCAAACCTGGGGGCTCTGCCCACTTCTGATAACAAAATTGGATACAAGAGACAATCCACCTGGCTACTGATCTCTTAGTGGCAGGTTTGCCTCTTCCCAACTTCACCATAGGTAAGGAAAAGTTGGAGGGATTCGAACCTGTGACCTTTGGTACGCTCTATATAATAACAAGAGCTCTCTTAACATCCAGGCTGTGCAACCTCCTCTCACCGAAGAGGTGATCAGTGAAAATACTGGAAGGAGATGAATTGATTAAGGCGGAAATCTGAAACCACCTTAGGCAAAAACTTCCTAATTAGTCCTAAGAACTACCTTATCCCTGTGGAAAGAAATAAAGTCAGTCTCCACTGACAAGGCTTGCAGTTCACTTATGCGCCTGGCAGAAGTGATAGCCACTAGAAAAACAGTTTTCCAAGTTAGGTACTTAAGCTCTGCAGAAGACAGAGGTTCAAAAGGGGTTACATTAACTGGGCAATGCAAACATTAAGGTCCCAAGCAGGGGCGGTTCCCGAAAGGAGGATTAGTATGGAGTAATCCCAAAAAACTTGGAAAACACAGGATGAGAGGAAAAGGGGGATGACTTTCCTGCTGACACAAAAGCAGACACAGCTGCCAAATGAACTCTCAGGGTAGCTGGTCTGAGACCCAAGAATTAAGATGTACCATGTAATCTAACAAAATGGGCAATTCAGCAGATTCTGGGAAATATTTTTCCTAGCACACCAATTGGAAAACCTTTTCCATTTAGAACTATAAGTAGTCCCTAGTGGAAGGCTTTCTCGAAGCCTTTGGGATCTCAAGAACACCTGAGAGAGGTGTAAATCAGCAAACTCTAACTCCTCAAGAGCCAGGCCTTGAGGTTGAGGATTGAGGTCCGGATACCAAACCCTTCCCTGGGCACAAGTCACCTGGGGAGGCACAGGGGAAGATGGACTGTCAGAGACAGAAGGTGGGTACCAGGGCTGCGTGGCCAAATCCAGGGCAATCAGAATCACCCTGCAAGGCTGAGATCTGATTTTGACTAGTACTTTGAATAGGAGAGAAAGGGGGGGAAAGCACAGAGGAACTTCCCTCCTAATCCAGAAGAAGGGGCAACCAGGGAACTGCTGAGCTAAGCACTGAGGCCTGCAACAGAACAGAGGAAGTTTGTGATTGTCTGGGGCTGCAAAAGATCTATCTGAGGGATGCCCCACCTGGCAAAAAACTATCCCCAGCATTGAGATCCAGGGACCATTCGTGATGGCCTGGGAAATCTCTTCAGGGCATCCGCTGGACATTGTCCTTCCCTGGAGATGAACTGCTATGAGGAAGTGTTCTTGGGAATAGGCGAGACCACAACTTCATTGCCTCGGTGCACAAGGCGAAGACCGAGTACCCCCTGTTTGTTGATGTACCACATTGTTGTGGTGTTGTCTGTTCTGACTTGTATCACCTTGTCGTGGGACAGATGCAGAAAAAGCTTGAAGAGCTAAAAAGACAGCTCTGAGTTCCAGCAAATTGATGTGGAGCAGAGATTCCTGGGGGACCAAACTCCCGAGTGGAAAGGTCGCGCATGTGGGCTCCCAACCCAGAAGAGAAGCATCTGTAGTGAGAGTCAAGTCGTGAGAAGGGGAAATGAAGGGGACCCCGCCTAATTGCTCTGATCCTGCCACCACTGAGAGCTAGGATCAAGGTTAGAGTCACTGGGACCAACTTGGAAAGGGGTCTCTTCTCTGAGACCAAATCGTTCTCAGTGAAACTGAATGTCTCTCTCATCTGAAATCTGGCTCCCTGCCAACAGCTGTGGATGCAGCCATGTGCCCCAGGAGCTGCAGAAAGTGTCTTGCTGGCTGAGAGACCTGCAGAGTGAAGGAAGAGGCCAGAGCTACTAAATTCCTTACCCTTTCTGGGGAAGAAAGGTTTGTGTTAGCTTTGTGTCCAATTTCTGCCCCTATATGTGGAGTACCTGGACTGGGTTCTAGAACCGACTTTTGTAGGTTTAGCAGAAAACCAGGGAGGTGAGTAGCTGCTGGGTGACCTGCAGGTGAGATTTATCGTTCTGGGGACTGGCCTACAATGAGCCAGTCGTCTTGATAGAGGAAAACAGCAATCCTCTGCCTCCTTAAGTAGGGCCACTGCCACTGCTAGACACTTTGTGTATATACCTTGGAGCAGAGATGGCCGAGGACATTGCTCTGAACTGGTAATGACCTGAGGCAGTTCGAATCTGAGGTACTTTCGATGGGATCTTCTGATTAGGACATGGAAATAGGCATCCTTGAGGTCCAGGGAGGCTAGCCAGTCCCCTGGCCTTAGGGAAGGTAAAATCATTGCCAGAGTTACCATTTTGAACTTTGGTTTCAAAAGATGCTTTGTTCAGATATCCTAGATCTAAAATGGGCCGCCATTCTCCTGTCTTTTTTGAGGGTGGAAGATCTGAACACAGACCCCTGCCCTGATGCAGGGAGGAACCTTTCCACTGCTCTGAGAGCTAACAGGGATGAGACCTCTGTTTCCAGAGCGAGGGATCTTGTAAGTACTTGTAGTAGAAAAGTCTGCTTCCTCAACTTGGGAAAACTTTTGAAGCTGAGAAATCAGACCCTGGCTTATTACTTCCAGAACCCATTTGTCTAAGGTTAAAGAAGCCCATTCTGACTGAAGTAAGCCAGCCTGCCCCCACTGGTACAGGAGATTGGGCCTGGGCACCCTATCAGGGTGCCTGTTTCTCAGGAGCTTTAGGCTGGGGGGTGGGGCAGGTCTGCCCACCCTCGTCTGCCCCCCTGCCTCTGAAGAAGCCCCTCTGAGCATAGGCAGGGGAGGCCTGAGTCTGGTAGAAGGCCTGTGAAAAGGCCTACCCCTACCCTGGGGCATGCCTTGAGGAGTAGCTTGCAGCTCCTTAGCCTGGGCACCTTGTAAGTAGTCCTATATTCATCCATCTTCTTCATGTAATTCTCTGTCTGCTTCCAAACAGAGAATTTCCCAATTACAGGAAATCCATAGCCTTAGTCTGGGTATCCTGTGACAAAACTAGTACACCTGAGCCGCCAACCTTACTTAAAAGCGCACAGATGTGCCATGACCTAGAGGAAACATCATTAACATCACAGCAGCATGAAACTGAACCTTAGAGGCTTTAATGCCACAGTAGCCACCTGTTCTGGATTCACTAGCTAGCTGGCCATGGGCCTGCTTGGCCAATTGCATAACAGTATCCCATCTAGATTTCTGATACCTAGCTACATAAGCCATAAATTTGCTTGCCTGAGTCCCAGAGAGGCTGCCATACTGTTTTTGCCATGGCATCAATCTTCCTGGAATCCTTGTCAGGAGGATGTGAAGCCAAGGAATATTAGCTTTTATCACAGGCAGCAGCCTGAACTACCCCAACATGACTGCATTACGAGAAAGGAATTCTGTATCAGGGCCTGACAATGTACCTTCTGTCCATCTTTTTTATCTACAGGAGGCACAGAATTGGAGCTTTTAAAATTTTAATTGTTTGTTTCCTAAAAGACTTATGTAAAGAGAATAGACAATCTCTAGACTTGGAATATCCATCATTTCTACAAAATCAGGCTCCTTTGCTCATCCACAGCCTCTCTCTAAAGGAAGCTGGAGGGTTTCAGCAACTTTTTATATAACATAAAATGAGATGGGGACTCAGATAGCATGGGGAGATTCTAAAGGTCTGTCTGGGAGATGTCCGGTTCAATGGGCACACCCAGACCTTCCCAGCCACATTCATACTGTTCATAATCCTCCTTCCCTCCTCTGGTTCTATAAAATTCCTCAATATCATAATCCTGAACCACTGGGACTGACGAACCGACCTTTTACCAGATAGTGGTGATCTGACGGACCCCTGAGACAGTGACTGGACAATTTGTATGGCTTTTTATCTCTGCAGCAGTTGGAGAAATTTTGGACTCAGACCTGCTGATTTTCTTGCTTTCTTTACTGGAATTGGTTCCTCAGAACAAGCTTTCTTTTGCTTGAGGAAGTCTGGGCCCTGGTCAGAGTGGGCACTCCTCTGGTTCGGCTGGCACCGGAATTGGGCTGGGCGATCGGGTCAGCGGACTTTTGGTTTCTCGCCCTGAGCCTGCCCACTTTTTCCAGGGTTGGTTGCGGAAATTCTACATACCTGGCAGTCTGACTGAGGTGGTCAAACCTCAGACAATAAACACATGTGGTGTGTGGGTCAGCCTTGGCAAAGACTTCCCCACAAACATCACAGTGTTGAAACCCAGTGGGCCGGTTTTCTTTTGGGTTTCTCAGACATAATGCCAGCCTAACCAAAACTTGCCTTTTAGCGGCGATCTAGGTAAGACACCTTATCGGGTTCCTAACCGTGTCATTGGTATTGGAAAAACGTATAAATACGCTTTTTTAGAACCGAGCAGAACTGGAACCGTGACTCTAAAATAGTGTCTTTTAGTTTTAATGAGTTTAACCCACTGATCGGTTCAAAACCGAACCGATAACTTACAAGTTCACACACAGACAAAACCTTCATTTATTTATGTGTTACCACAGATAGAGCTTGAACCGAACGGTTTTGCGGTTAAATAGAAACTATTCTCGTTAAATCCAACCGAGAAAACACTTTTTAAACAGAGAAATGAACCGAGCAGAAGGAGAAATCTCGGAGCGACTGTTCACTGAGGCGGAGTAAAGAACCTGACAGTTCAAGTTTTAAATGACACAGATAGAGTTGCTCTCGTGCTAAAATTCTATTTTGGAATGGTTTTAACCATTTCACTCCGGGGCAGTTCTAGAGCTGGATCAAACTGCTAATGTCTATAATATAGTAAGACTTCATGTTGTTTGAAGAAAAAATTACTCACCTTAGTAATGTTGTTTCTTCTAATGGAGTCTTGCTGTATTCTGACATATGCAGTTAGGTCCTGCCTTTCAACTGCCCCGGAGAACAAAGAGTTAAACTTTCCATGGCCAGCATAGAATGTTCACCACAAGCTCGGCTGAAGCCACTGTCTGCTGTTGTTTAAACTGCAACCGTCAGATCTTTACGAGCAAAGATTCACCAGATGTTCTGTGTGGAAACTGTAAAATTCTTACTAGCTAACTGGCAAATATATCTACATAAAAGTTTTTTTGGTTTCAAAAGGAAGACTCAAGTCAGGAAACCCAAAAACAAAACAAAACCCCTCACCCAAACTAAGCTCCTGCCCACCCACATTCCAAAATCTAGGTTTTGAGAGGGGAGGCAGGGGGGAGGTCAGAATACAGCAAGACTATATTAGAAGAAACAACATTACTAAGGTGAGTAATTTTTTCTTCAAACAACATGAAGTCTTGCTGTATTCTGACATATGCAGACTACCAAGCAGTACCTCCATGGAGGAGGGACAGAACTTACTTTGGAAACAGGCTCTGAAGTACTGCTGTGCCAAACCGAGCATCACTCCTAGCCTGAATATCCAGAGAGTAATGCTTGGTGAAAGTATGGACTGTTTTCCAGGTGGCTGCTTGACAAATTTCTAAGAGAGGAATATCCCTAGCAGGAGCCAGGGAGCAGCTGTACCTCTAGTGGAATGGGCCCTCAGGCCTGAGGGTGGAGTTCTACCCAGTTTTTCACAGCAGAATTGTATACAAGAAACAATCCACCTGGCAACAGATCTCTTAGTGGCAGGTTTGCCCTTACCAACTTCTCCATACGTAAGGAACAACTGGAGAGATTCAAACCTGTGACCCTTGGTACGCTCTATGTAGTAGCTAAGGGCTCTTTTAACATCCAAGCTGTGAAGCCTCCTGTCTCCAGAGGAGGAATGGTCAGTGAAGAAAACAGGGAGAGAGATATACACTGGTTGAGGTAGAAATCTGAAACCACTTTAGGTAAGAATTTTCTGTTAGTTCTAAGGACCACTTTATCTCTATGGAAAGAGATTAAATCAGATTCCACTGACAGGGCTTGCAATTCACTGATGCGTCTGGCAGAAGTAAAGGCTACCAAAAACGCAGTTTTCCAAGTCAAGTACTTGAGCTCTGCTGAGGACAAAGGCTCAAAGGGAGGTTGCATAAGCTGAGCAATGCAAACATTAAGGTCCCAAGCAGGTGCAGGATCCCTAAAGGGGGGATTGGTGTGAAGCAATCCCTTGAAAAACTTACAAAATACAGGATGGGATGATAGAGAGGAAGGCTTGCCTACTGACAAGAAAGCAGAAACAGCGGCCAAGTGTTCTTTAAGGGCAGCTGGTCTGAGGCCTAGGCCATTAAAATGGACCATATAGTCCAGAACCGTAGGCAATTCAGCAGAGTCTGGAGAAATATTCTTCTTAGAGCACCAAATACTGAATCTTTTCAATTTGGAGTTGTAAATCTTCCTGGTGGAAGGCTTTCGAGAAGCCTTAAGGATATCCAGAACCCCTTGGGAAAGATGCAGATCTGCAAACTCCAACTCTTCAAGAGCCATGCCTTGAGATTGAGAGACTGAAGATTCAGGTACCAAATCCTCCCAAGAGGATGTCAACAGGTTGTAATTCCTGGGAAGAGACAGGGGAAGGTGAACTGCTAGGGACAGCAACAGGGGGTACCAGGGCTGTCTGGCCCAGTCTGGAGCAATCAGAATCACTTTGCATGGTTGTGACTTTATCTCAACTAACACTTTGAACAGGAGAGGGAAGGGGGGGAAGCATACAGACATTTCCCTTTCCAGTTCAGAATCAGAGCATCCAGGGGGACTGAGCCCAAGACTGGGGGTCTGCAACAAAAGACAGGAAGTTGGTGATTGTCTGGGGCTGCAAAAAGATCCATCTCTGGTGTGCCCCATCTCGAGAAAATCACTTTCAAAACTAGAGGATCTAGGGCCCATTCGTGATGGCCCTGGGATATTCTTCTCAGTGCATCTGCTAGGACATTGTCCTTACCTGGGAGGTGAACTGCTATCAGAGAGGTTTGCAGGGAATAGGCCAGAGACCACAACTTCATTGCTTCTGTGCACAAGGCCACAGACCGAGTGCCTCCTTGCTTGTTGATGTACCACATGGTGGTGGTGGTGGTGTCTGTTTTGACCTGAACCACCTTGTTCTGTTCAGATTTGGAAAAAGCTTGCAGTGCCAGAAACACTGCTCTGAGTTCCAAGAGATCGATGTGAAGCAGAGATTCCTGAGGTGACCACAGTCCTTGGGTGGTAAGATCCCCCAAATGGGCTCCCCAGCCCAGCAGGGAAGCATCTGTGGTGAGTATCACTGAATGAGACTGAGTGACAAATGGAACCCCTTGTCTCAAATTGTCCTGATCCTGCCACCAATGCAAGGCTTGGATTAGGGTTCGAGTCACTGAGACTAGTTTGGTAAGGGGATTCTTTCTTTGGAACCAGAAGGCTCTTGTGTGGAACTGAATGTCCCTCATCTAGAATCATGCCCCTTGGACCACTGCTGTAGAAGCTGCCATGTGGCCCAGAAGCTGAAGGAAATGCCTTGCTGGTCGAGACACCTGAAGGGTGAATGAAGACGCCAGTTCCATAAGGTTCCTTGCCCTTTCAAGGGGAAGGAAGGCTCTTGCAGTTACTGTATCCAGTTCTGTACCTATGAAGGTGAGGAGCTGTACTGGTTCGAGAACTGACTTCGGAAGGTTGAGAAGGAATCCTAAGGAAGTGAGCACTTGCTGGGTCACTTGCAGATGTGACTTGACCTGGTCTGGAGACTGACCTACTATGAGCCAGTCGTCCAAGTATGGGAAGATGGAGATCCTTTTTCTTGTTAGGAAAGCAATGACTACTGCCAGGCACTTTGTGAAAACCCTTGGGGCTGATGTTAGGCCAAAGGGCACTGCTCTGAACTGATAGTGGCCTGAGGGCAACTCGAACTGGAGGTACTTTCTGTGGGAGCACCTGATGGGAATGTGAAAGTAGGCAGCTTTGAGGCCCAGGGAGGCTAGCCAGTCCCCTGGCCTTAGAGAGGGAAGAATAATTCCCAGAGTTACCATTCTGAACTTTGGCTTCAAAAGGTGTTTGTTCAGATATCTTAGGTCCAGGATGGGCTGCCATTCTCCTGTCTTTTGGGGGTTAGGAAGTACCTGGAGTACAATCATTTGCCCTTATGTAGGGTGGGAACCCTCTCTATAGCTCTGAGAGCTAGGAGAGAAGAAACCTCTGCCTCTAGGGCAAGGGTCTCTGAGAGATTTGCAGGTGGAAAGGATCTGGTTCTTATCTTGGGAAATTTTTTGAAGCTGAGAACCAGTCCCTGGCTTACTACTTCCAGGACCCACTTGTCTGATGTAAGAGACTTCCAGTCCTGAACAAAGTAAGCCAGCCTGCCCCCTACTGGTATGGGAGAATTGGCCCGGGCAGACCCATTGGGGTGTCTGCTTGGCAGGGGCTTTAGGCTGAGGGGGTGGATGCAGGCCAGCTCATCCCCCTTCTGCCTCTCCCTCTAAAGAACCCCCTCTGTGAAAAGGAAGAATAGGAGGCCTGAGCTTGGTAAAAAGGCCTTTGAAAAGGCCTGCCCCTGCCCCTGGACTGCTGCCTTTGAGGAGCTGCTTGCCTTTCTTTGGCCTGAGCACTCCTGTAAGTGGTCCTGTACTCATCTATCTTTTCATGTAGTTCTCTGTCTGCTCCCCAAACAGAGAATTACCAATTACAGGAAAATCCATGGCCTTAGCCTGGGTATCCTGTGAGAGGCTAGTACATCTGAGCCAAGCCATCCTCCTAAGAGCTACAGATGTAGCCATGACTCTTGATGAAACATCACTGGAGTCCACAGCAGCATGAAACTGTACTTTCGATGCCTCTATCCCATCTGCAGCCACCTGCTCCAGCTCCTTGGCAAGCTGGTCAGGGACCTGTTTAGCCAGAGCCAGCACAGTGTCCCTCCTGGACTTCTGGTATCTAGCTGTATAGGCCATATAATTAGCCTGCTTGAATCCCAAAGATGCTGCCATGTATTGTTTCTTTGCCATGGCATCAATCTCCCTGGAGTCCTTGTCTGGGGGGGGTGTGATGCCAAGGGAATATTTGCCTTATCACAGGCAGCAGCCTGCACGACCCCAACATGGCTGCATTGCTGAAAAAGGAACTCCGTGTCTGAGCCTGAGAGAGTGTACCTCTTGTCCATTCATCTGTCCACAGGAGGTACAGAATTAGGAGACTTTAGAATTGTATGTGTCTGTTTCCCAAAGGGTTTGTGTAGGGGAATAGACAGTCTCCTGTACTCTGGGATGTCCATCATCTCAACATAATCAGGCTCATCCTGATCCTCTACTGCTTCCTCCACAGGAAGCTGGATGGTCTCAGCCACTTTTTTGTAAAACACATAGCGAGAAGGGGACTCAGAAAGCCTAGGAGGAGAAACCCCTGAAGGTCTGTCTGAAGAGATGTCCCAGTCAATAGGCACATCCAGACTTTAATAATCACCATAATCACCCTCATACTCTCCCTCCTCCTCCTCCGGTTCATAAAATTCTTCCAAAGTATAATCCGGAACTGGGGGAACCAACCGAACCGAGCCCCTACTAGATGGTGCCGGTTCGGTCGGAACCGAACTAAGCGATTGCACAATCCTTATCGCCTTGGCTATCTCATCGGTGGTTGGAGTCTGAATTTCTGGGTCCGAACAGGACGATTTATCTTTTCTCTTTCTTTTCACCAGAACCGACTCCTCAGAATCGGCTCTACTTTTGCCCGAAGAAGTATCGCCCTGGTCAGAGGGCACTCCTTCTGGTTCGGTCAGAACCGAACCGGGCTGGCCATCCGGGTCAACGGACTTCTCTGCCTCCCTTTCCCTCAATCTATTTAATCTCTTTTCCAGGGTAGATTTGAGAAAATTCTTGCAAATTTGGCAGTCTGAATCGAGGTGGTCAAACCCCAGACAATAAACACAGGTGGGGTGGGGATCAGCCTTGGCAAAGACTTCCCCACACACACTGCAGTGTTAAAACCCAGTGGGCCTGTTTTTTTCTTGGGTTTCTCAGACATGGCCAATCCTATCCAAAAACTTACCCTTTTTTCGGCAATCCGCCAGGCAAGACTCCCCTATTGGTTCCTGACCGTGTCACAGGTCTTGGAAAAAAAATGTAATTAAATCTGTTTTTTTTTTTTTTTTAGAACCGATACAGACCGGTTAACACACTCTAAATTAAGCACAAGTTTTTTTTACCTCAAACTGATCGGTTCAGCTGAACCGATCCACAATTTACAAGTTCCACACAGAAACAAAACAGAAAACCTATCTAGTACTCACAGTACCACAGACAGAGACTTGAACCAACTAAGCGGTAACAGCAATTTCGAAGAAACCGACCAAAAACCAACACTTCAACCAACTTTTTGAACCGAGCAGCAGGAGAAATCTCCGGGCGACTGTTCAGTGAGGCGGAGTAAAGAATCTGACGGTTGCAGTTTAAACAACAGCAGGCAGGGGCTTCAACCGAGCTCGTGGTGAACATTCCATGCTGGCCATGGAAAGTTTAACTCTTTGTTCTCCGGGGCAGTTGAAAGCAGGACCTAACTGCATCTGTCAGAATACAGCAAGACTTCATGTTGTTTAAACAAGGGGGCACAATCTGAAGATAGAGGGGGGATGGCTCAGAGGTAATGTTAGAAAGTATTTTTTCACAGAGAGGCTTATGGATGCATGGAACAGCCTTCCCGAGGAAGTTATGGAGTCAGGAACAGTGGAGAATTCAAGAATGCATGGGACAGGCATAAGGCAATTCTAGTGGGGGGTAGGAGGAAGTTAGCTGTTGATTAACTAGAATCTGCAGGTTATCCATCAGGTAGGGAAATGAGCAGACTAGGTGGGCCAAGCGGTTCTCATCTGCCGTCAAATTCTATGGTTCTATGTTTCTATGTACCTGTGCATCTGTATTGTCTAAACTGAAAAATTTCAATAAAGCTTTTAACTACAAAACAAACAAAATAAAAAAAAAAAAAACAGCATTTAGGAAGTACAAGGAGACCCAGGCGAAGGTAGACAGGTAGGTATATTTTGAAAAACAAAGAGAGGCAGGAAGTAGGGTGAGGGCAGCTAAGGTACAGAGGAGTGGATCGCCAAAGAGGTCAAAAAAGGGGATAAGACTTTCTTCAGGTATGTGAGTGAAAGGAAAAATTCCTTCACACCGTAAGTTCCTTCTCTATTAGCTCCAACATTGTCAATGGAGAGTTAATGCATATGGGTAATGAACACACCTGCTGGGGTAGTGGTACAGCCCAAAGCTGTCAATCAGCACAGAACACTGGTCACATAAGAATTCCGAGAGAATCAGTTACTCAGTCGCCTTTGTTCTCACAGTACAGCTATACATCTATGTAATCAGTAATCTCCATATCACCAGGTCACTGAACTCTCTCCGTAGCCTAACACCAAAACACTAACATGTAAATAATTCTTGACAGTATAAAAGGATAAATGGATCACCTGCACCCATTTTGGAGATCTGGCTGAAGGCATCTCGCCAACCACTTCTATCATGCTTCTTAAACGTCAAGCCATAGATCCACTGACAGGGTTGGCATGCTGCTAATTAGCACTTGCAACATAAAAAGGTTTAAACATTAATAAAAGTGAAGCACTAACCTGTAACAGTGAAGCACCGAACACCACTCAAAAATCGCAACCTGCAGCTGGCCCACCAGCGCAGCAGTTGAGCTTCAACTTCAGATGCCAAAGTCCCAGGTTCAGAAGTCAGCCCGGGAGTCGGAGGCCAAGTGTCCCTGGTACTGCTCTCCTTCTCCGGGACGGGGATAGAAAGCATCTGGCCTTGACCAACCCCTGGAGGAGACCGGGTTTGACAGCGATGCTCGAGCATTTCGGGAGGCGTGCCAGACCTCGTGCGCCACCACGTCATTGTACACCACATCTCCCTAGGGGTCAGCATCCACAAAGATCACCAGCCAAGCAGAAGGACATCTTCCCCCTGCCAGACCTCATGCAGCTAACCGAGGCACTTCCCCAGATCACAAACCAGTCTCAGTTTGGGGAGCCCACCCCATGGGCTTGCTTTGAGGGTAAGCCAGTGTGTACTCTGGAGGGTAGGTAATTTCTGGGAGATGGAGGCTGGGCAGCAGGGTGCACTGAAGGTAGCCGGCCAGTGGTGCAAACCCCCCCAAAAAAAAAAAATCAAATCGCAACCTAACCTGTGAGCCTGGCAAATCCAATAAAATATAAACATGTCCATTGTTAGCAGACACTTCTGGATAATCAGCTATAATCACATATTAATCAACTGCTGAAATCCAAAGTCCTTAGATAGAGCAGACATTATTCTCCAATTGGAGCCAGCGGCTCCCAGAAGAGGCTCCATTCACAACGCTGCAGCTAACAGAAAAATACATTATTCTAAGCATGAAAGAATTTCTCCTTTCTGTATCGTTCCACATTGTCAATGGGGAGTTGAAATATATGGGTTCTTAACAGCAGTACCCAGAGCCGGCCCACTGGCACAGCAGTAGTGCTACTGATTGTGATACTGGCCACCTGGGTTCAGGAATGAGTCTGCAGAATCAGAAGGGCAAGCCAGGGGAGAGGTAGGTAGAACGTCCCACAGACAGCTCTCCTACTCCAGAGAGTGGTGGATTGTGAATTCCCTGCGCTCAAGTGACACCCAGTGGAGACTGGGTGTACACCAGCTGAGACCATACACTGAGGAGTGGAGGTGGTGGTAGATGTCTGCAGGGGTTGGGGGTGTGTGTGTGAGCGTGCACGTCCTGCTCGAACGTCACTGCACATCCGCACCTCCAGGGGAAACCAGGAAGTGAAAAGACCTTCGGCCGTTTGCAAGATTATGCCCTTGACTCCCACCCGAATGATGCCCCACGTGTAAGCCTCAACTGGGGCCTCAAGTGGATCGTGGTCTCTCCATTTGGGGGACCCATCACAGGGTGCAAGCTGCATGCCTCCCAGTCTGGGTGGCCTGGAGAGTACTGTGTGGGTGGTCCAGGCACAGAACAAGGGGGTACATCCCCACCTGTCACCCAAGTGACAAACAAAACTGGGGAGAAAAAAAAGCAGTACCCAGAGAATACTGTCCCATATAACCCAAAAACAGAATACCAGTGCACAAACCCCCACCCGCCAAAGACATGGCACATATTAGTATTTAAACAATTTAATAGCCATTGGCTTTACTTACTTTAAACTCCATGTAAAAAAGGAGGTCCTCTTAGTTTTCTGATTGGAATTCCAAAGTGAACAAGCTATACCACCTCTTCATGGTGGGACCCTTTCGGTATAGTCCCTATACTAGCTTCTTAGCTCTGAAGTACCTGTAGTGGCTACTCATAAATAGAGTGCTGCCTGGATTGGCCCAAAATACATTGCCTAATTGGCTCCTTTAAATAAGGTACTTCCACCCAGGAACATTCACAGGTGTTTGTCCATATATAACCCAAATGGGCGACACATAATATTCATGTGGTAACCACTGCTTCCAACACACTGCATTCGAAAGCCCCACTGGGGGAACTCTGGACATCCAGTCTAACGCTTCATAAATGTGTGACTGGAGGACCATGTTGCTGCCTTGCATAGCTCCAACACAGATGCCTCTCCTCTCCTCGCCTCTCTTCTCTTCTCTTCTCTCACCCAAGGATGAAGCAAGGGCCCTGGCAGAATGTGCCTAGATGACAGCCTTGATGAGAGCAGACGCTTTTTTCTTTTCAGCTTCATATGCCCTGGCGATGCAAGCCCTTACCCACTTAGCTAAGGTGACGTTAGAAGCCTTCTGGCCCTTCTTTGCTGCTCTAAAAAGAGAACAAACTCTCCAATTTTCAGAACTCTCTTGTTCTTTTTAGCTAAGTGTTAGTTACCCTGCACAAATTCAGCTTGTGAAATGCATTCTCTTTTTTTATTTTCTGGCTTGAGACAGAAGGATGACAGACTTCCTGATTTAAATGGAAGGCTGTAGAGACTTCAGGCACAAAGGGTGGATTCATCTTCAATACCACCATCTCCTTATGTATTATAAGGAAAGGCTCTTTATGTGACAGTGCCTGAAGTCCTCCAATCCTTCTGGTTTAACAGACTGCACTTAAGAAACCCATTTTGTAAGCCAGAATGTCCAGAAGCACTGATAAAAAGAGGTTGGAAAGGTGCCCTAACATAAAGCCTTCAGCACCGAGGATCAAAAAGACGTTCGACTTCTGCTGACCACCCTCAGGAAACAGATAACCTTCAAGTTAATTTCAAAGCATGAGCCCACTGTTGTTTCCCCCATGCTGCCCCAAGTACAGACACCTGGCCTCCCAGGGTGCTCAGTGCTAAACCCTTGTCTACCCCTGCCTGCAAGAAACTCAATATCTGCAGAACCGCAGCTTTAGATGGTCTGATACAGGCACTTGGTGAACACCCTGGGTACCAATGATGAGCCAAATGGCACAGCTCTGAACTGATACAAACTTCTGTCCGCCCAAAGGTGATGAAACCATCTGTGCAATGGACGAATGGTAATGCAGAAGTATGCATCCTAGAGGTCCAGAAAGCAGACCCAGCCCCTGGCTCCAGAAATTAATTTATTGCATTTTGGTAAGCCCACTGACACAATGTCCCTTTTCAGCTGTGACTTGGTATTAATTACAGTAAACAAAATGTAGGGGAGAACATAACAATACAGTACAGTTAAATCGGGTACAGAACTGACAATACAATTTGTTAGCAAAATAGTGGTATAGGACATTACAGTTCGGAAAACGGGACAAATTTAGGTTATCAGGGGCCCAAGTACAATCTGGCCAACACTCACACACATCCTATAGTCTAGATCTGTTTTTTTTTTTGGTTTTTTTAAATCATCAATGAATTGTTTTTGTTTTTAATGCTCTTTTTGCTCCTCAGTCAATGGCCAGGCACCCCAATCAGCTCGGTCCTAGCACTCACCAGGATCCAGGCATCATGGGGCTCACGTTGAGATGTTTAGTATTTCATGTGACTCCCACGACCAAGCCGGAGCGTGAGCGTCATGCTATGACTCTTTGACGTAAGGTCGGGTGTGCCCCCACTCCTGACATGCAGAGGTCTGCTGGCCCTGCCTGACTGGCCAGACAGTGTGGTCCTGGACCACCGTAACCCCCCCACTAGAAGTTGATAGGTACGGGCATTATGTCTCCTCCCTCCCTCAAGAAGCGAGCAGTCTCCTAGAAGCTCAGCCCGCCCCCAGCCGACCCCTCCTATGTCAGAGGCCTGCTCCTGAGCCTCACATGTCTGTGCGGCAGGCGGCAATGCTACCATTGCCCCATGAACTGAGGGTTTTTTAATGATTACACACATTGCTTTTATGATTGTGAGAAAATCTGTTGGCTTCAGAACCTTTGCAAGTACTTCTCGTTTTCATTTATTTGTTAATCCCTGGCATGTGTATGTTTGTTGGATTCACAGATGCTTTCATAGTGCTGCTGACTTCAGGTTTCAACTACCTTAATTATCTACAATACAAAAACTGAGAACCTATGAGTGGCAGTACACAAGCAAATCTCAGTCTGCAGCAACTGGACCACCAAGTAAGATAAATGCATCACAATAATAAACCACAATCGGCAACGCAAGAACTGCAGTCACCAACAACAACAAAACAAATCCAAGGTTGCATTTTTTTTTTATTTAATTTGAATACGTAACCCTTGGTTGTTTTACCACGATGTACTACCAAATGTATCCTGTACTGCCTTGTCTTATTTGTAATCAATCCTGGGTTGCCCCTGAAAAAGGGACTTGCAGTCTCAGTGGGCCTACCATGTTAACAAAATGTAATAAATGAATATGAGAAAGACTTACGGAGCTGTAGCCACGTGACAAATGGACAAATTACAGAAAATTGAATACTAAAAAAGTACATCAAAGCAATAAGTCATAATATCAGCAGCTAAGGACCAGCAGTCACCAAAAACTAATGGTTCCAAGGCTGAACATTTTGAGTTCTTAAATCGATTCCCTGACTTCTGTCATATACCAGTGCTACAGTGGATATACTATAGAAGAGACTGTATGGAGCTGAAGCCAGGGGATCAGTACAACAATTCTGAAGAACAAACTCTTATTTAGTAGTAAAATGCGGGCCCTTTTGGTATACTGTAATCAATGTCACATAATTTACCAAAATACCTCTTAAAGGGACAGTAAACATTGCAGGGATTGCTCAAACTGTGAAAGCCCATGAAAAGTAATTTGGAATGAGGTATTTGGGTTCCTTGTAGGTGTCAAAAGTCCAGAGATGTGAATATTTAAATCATCTGTGAATCAAAATTAGGCAGCAGCCATTTCAAGCAGTCTTAAAACAGAAAGTGATGTCACTGAGGGGCAAGCTGTAATTAACACACAGCTTGCCCCTCAGTGACATCACTTCCTGTTTCTAAGACTACATCACGAAATGGCTGTTGCTATGATTTGACTTGCACATTACCTAGCTATTCATATCTCAATACTCCTGCCCCCTACAGGTAAACCCAATACCTCATTTGAAAGATCTTTTCATGGGCTTTCACAATTTGAGTGACCTTGCAATGTTTACTG
This sequence comes from Neoceratodus forsteri, assembly GCA_016271365.2. NCBI lineage: Eukaryota > Metazoa > Chordata > Ceratodontiformes > Ceratodontidae > Neoceratodus > Neoceratodus forsteri. Next base: position 646,376,423 of record CM057450.1, on the reverse strand, counting down.
TCCCTTTAAATCTGCACAATCTCTAGTCCGTTATCTCTGCCACAGGATGTCAAATGTTATGCAGTTTGTAATTATCATATGCTGGAAATGAGCTAAGGATAGCAAGGTAACCAGATGCAGGTTGCCAGCATCATGAACTGCACCCCTTCTGCTGCACCAACAGGCTGGCACTGTCCCACTAACTTTCTGACCTTTGTCCCTCTGAAGTCCTGTTCAGTTCCTAGTCTGCACCTCTCATCGTATCAGCGAGTTCTTACACCATTAGCATTGGTTATGTTCAGAACCTGGCGTAGGGATCTATTGCAATCAGACCAAGAACCAAAACTATTTTGAACACAAAAGATGGCAATGAATTAAGCATTTATTAAGTCTTTCCCTCCAAATCCCACTCATCTTGTGGTAGAAACCTCTTCAAGAACCCACCTGTCCAAATAATGGTGAGCTACAGTGACAAAATAGGAGTGTCAGTCCCCCACTGGGAGCAGCAGCAAGGTTCCAGGCAGAGAGAGGACGGGGCACATCAACCTCTCACATTTTCCCCATGGCAGTGCATCATCCCCAGATCTGGGTTCCAGAGGAACTGCCCCATTAGGCATTTTGCTGGCCTTGATGTCCCAACATACTGAAGGTCTTGGCAAGGCTGTGCAGATAAAACTGCTGCTTCTGCTGTTGCTGACCTGGTGTGCCACAACAGAGATCATGAAAGGAACCCGAGCCTTGTGACCCGGGATTGGGTTACTGCTCTGGATGGGTGACGAATGTCACAGAATCCAAGGACATATTAGACTTCTTGATACATGCAAGATGGTACTTGCCCCCAACCCAATGAGACCCATCCTGGTGAAGGGCAGATCTGCCACCCATTGCTGTATTTCATGTACTAAAGGCAAGCCCCATGTCCAGACATGGTGTACAGACATTGTTGTAGCCACGGTTCATGCAAAAATGTTGGCCGAGTCAAGGGCAACCTGCATCGTGTGCTTGGTCATGGTCAGCCTCAGATCACAGATCTTACATAGATCTTCAGGGTCTTCTTCAGGAAGCAGATTGTTGAGTTTGGAAAGCCTCTCGAAGATTATGGTTGTATCAAGTCGTCAAACCTGCAAAACTGGTCTGGTGGATACCCAGAGACGCAGCCATACAGATCTCATGGTAAAGGTGGTCCTGCTTCTTGGACTCCTTCTCCAGCAACTTGTCTGACTCACCAAACACCTTTGCCTTGCAGAATACCACATCTGCCACTAGCCCTGGCAGTGAAGGATGCTCAAACAAAAAACAGACAGTCTGTCACGTGGGACTACAAACTTGTTGTTCATACAGTGTGGCAGGGCTTGGCCAAAGCTGGAGGCTGGATGCTGTCAGAAGCTGCAAGCTGTGGAGGTGGCAATGTCATCTTTATCAGATGCTGTGGCACAGCCAGCGAAGTCAGCACCAGGAGAGGCAGCCAAAGTCAGGATTGGTCCATCGGCAGTGGCAGTCAACCTCAACCCTAGGCAAATTCCCCACAAGCAGACTGCTGCCAACCTGCAATCTCACATCTGTAATGGACTTAACATCAAAGGTGGGAGCCAGACAAGAAGGAAGAGCTTAACATCGACTGCCAAGAATGGGATTAAGAGTACAACTGCAACCTCAATCATCGACTTTAGGATCAATATGGTGCAGGCACCTTCAGGTACGGGTGCTCTGCTGGAGAGACCCTTGGTGCCAACCTAGCAGGAGGCTATGCCTGTGTCAAAACAATGTGCAACATCTAACTTGATAGAGGGCCGACCGCAAGCTCAGTCAGCTCTAACCTATCCAGCTTTGGATGGGATGTGGCAAGCATCAGAATCCAACAGAGTTAGGAATTGACAAACTCATCCCTGATGGAGAGGACTGTCCAATCGTCCTTCATGGACACCTTCAACTGACTAAATTGGTGTTCTGTGGGCAGACTGATGGACAGCACAGGAGGTTTGACCTCCTTAGGGTGGGACTGATAAGGGAGAAACTCCAACAGGAAAGAACAGTTCCTCAAATTACAGCTATTCCATGGCCAGCATCAACTCTTCTTCTTGTGCCTTCCACATCAAGATGGGCACTCACTTTCAAAGGAGTGGAGAAATCACGGCAGACAATTCACCACATACTCCTCCTCCTCCACTGTCACAAGAGCCAGGACCAGAACATACTTGTTAGCCCTCTCCATCTCCTGACCTGCAACTGTGCCACCTTTGATGTCGACACAGATGCAAATGGCACCCAAGCCTTGGTTGATTTGCCCTGGAGAACCCATAGGTGGCACTCATAAAGAGCCTGCAGGTGCATGGCATGGCACCATGAACAATGTTCCATATTATGGTCAATGCCTAAGCGATACACAGAGGTACTGTGTCTGTCAGTCGAAGGTACCTGCATGCAACAGTCCTTTTAAAACACAACTTCTTTTTCTGTTCCATGGAGCATTCTTGTGATGCAGCAGAAAGCAGACAAAAAGGTAACCGAAAAGAGTCAAAAACATAAGCAAAGGCCGTAACAGTGTGGTAGGTTGAGGCATGGGTTGCCTCATTGCCTGCCACATCGATGGTCTGGGTTTGGAAGAAGACCAGGGTCACATGGGAGGCAGCCAGGGGAAGGAAGCTTGAGCATCCACTAACGGGTCTCCTCTGGGAAGGGGGTCAGTGTGGACCACTGCTTGGCCACTATCTAGCAGACACTAAGAGGCACAGCCACCCACCTGACTGGCAGGGTGCGAGCGCTAAGGCATTACAATAGCTTAACAGTGCAGCCACACCACGGTACATGTGACAATCCAAGTGGAGAGAAGCAGGGGAAAGCACCTCCAATGGCGGGATGACAGTGGTGACCCCGCAGGCTATGCCCCACCAACCGAGGCTTCCACCCACGGCAGTACATGAGGATGGAGGTAAGCCTGGGGAAGGTGGGTGACAGGGCAGTGGGCTGCCTCTAGAAAAGGGCCACTTAAGAGGAACTGAAATACAAAATAAAGGATGAAAAAAGAGCTGAAGCAGAACTTTGAAAAAAATAACTAAATGACGGACAGCTGTTACTTACAGGAGAAGAAAATATCAGAGTACAAAGGGGTGGAGCATGCGCAGTTCAAACTGACGGCCATCTTGCGCACAACCGCCGTCACTTCCGTAGCTGCAGAAGAAAAAGTAGTTCCCCATGAAGTGGGTGTGTTTATGTGGCCGGCGGAGGGGATGGGCCACATAAACAGAACCACTGGAACAGTGCCAGATCACTGTTGTGGAAGCACACCAGACAGTGGTCTGGTCATGTGCTTCCACACTGATCCTACAAAGAATGACAGCTATACGTCTGCAGAGCTCTGCCTATGCAGCCGTAAAAAATTAGGGCCATTTGACTTAGACCAGTACAGGTGTGTATTATGGGACCATATTTACACTCCTGTACTTCTTTAGTCTGTGCACCAGTCCAATTAAGATAAACGTGCATCTTATACTGTATGGACACAGCATCTGTTGCAGGGCTGGGGGACACACAACAATAATGGAGGTCAGACAACAGGCTGCTGCCAACAGGACTGCAAGCGTTGCTGAGTGGAGACTGGGATCGGAGCCAGTGCAAGACCGTGATTACCCTGATGGTTTTGCTGGCAGCTTCAATTTGGAGTAGCAGGAGTCAAGAAAGTGCCATTTTCTGCATTTCTTTGGGTGAGTCGGGAGGGGAGCAAGCACAAAAGGCTGCATACAGAGGTAAATGTTCTACAAGAACTTCTAAAGGAACTTTTTGTTCTTTTCTGTAGGGAAAACAGCTTTAAACTATTTTCTAAGTTAAAACCATAAACTATTTTTTTTGTTTTAACATTTTTAGGTAGGAACCATATTATTAAACCAATAAACACACTTTATGGATGTGTAATTATGGTGAATAATTGCACTCTGCGGTTGGGTGTTTAAAGGCACTCGGCACAAGCGCCTGCTACGTAACACACCTCCCTCAAGCACATAATTACACAACCTGGCTCGCCTTGCTGCATACTGAACACTCAGGTTGTACCTACTGTTTGGCAATCAAGAGTTCTGTGTCAAGGCCAGTGCACCGTGGTGGGCTGAGGCATCCATGCCTCCCCGCAGCCACGCTGGCAACCTGGGTTTGGAAACAGACTCGGGTTTTTCGGGAGGCAGCAGGAGAGGAAGGATCAAGCGTCCACAGGCAACTCACCTTCCTCGGGGAAGGTGGTGGGGGGGGGAACTGTGTGATGCACTACTTGCCTGAAACCCAGCAGTAGCTGGGTGCCAGCACATGCACACCACATCAGGGAGGGGTGCCACGTTCAGAGATGTCAGGCTGTCTCTTCGGAAGCAGAGCTCCACCACTCCACCCATCTGTGGGCATGCGATAGACATAAGGGAGAAAAACTGGAGGAAAACCCCCCGCAGCAGTGATATGAAGACTGACCCCTCGCAGGACCCACACCTGGTGGCTGGGCACCATCACAGCCCTGTGGCAGAGGGCACTGGTGAAGGTAAGTTCCAGGGAAGCCAGGGTGATGGGACTTGGGGGGTCGGTCTGAGAAGAGGCCGCCAAGGACACATAGAAGCATAAAGTATAAATAAGAGTTCTGTGTCAAAAAGTAGATACTGCAAGGCTAGAATTGAATACTAGAATTTAAGGGGAACACCCTGCCAGAGGAAGTGGTGGGGGCTGAAATAATCACAGGATTTAATAATGCATGTGATAGACATAAGGGAATTCTGGAGGTCAGGGGTAAGGGGCAACAGACTTCTAGGAAAACAAAGTGAACTTACAAGCTCAAATGGGCAGACTGGGTAGGCCACAGGCCCTTATCTGCCAACAGTGTCTATGTATCTATGTAATAGTAGTCTGCCTTGTATAGAGCAGTTAATAAGGTAGAATATACTTTCCTTCATGCTGGTATTCTGAATTGAATGCCACTTCTCCATGCTAACACCCTGCAGTTTAATCTACAACACAATTTTTTTTAGACAGTGTAATACCACACACAACACCGAATTTGCAGTTTCTCTATTCTGCTTCCCACACTAGATATTTTGGATGGCTGCAGTTCCTAGCAGTGTGGGAAGTTTAATTGCTCTCACTTTCCTGCATTCTTTCAACTAAACATCAAAAGTTATGTCACTTACAAACAAGTAAAAGCAGCTCAGGTATTTATGGAATTTCCTTTTTCAGCATGGTAGGAAAAAGGCTTTTATCATTTTATACATCCCCCAGAATAAAACAGGCTAAATATATCTAAGAAAATGAATGAGGTTTACTTTTATCTTAACATGCTATACGTTCTTTCACATCAAAGCACCTCCTGCCTAACAACATCCTCAAGTAATGCAATTATATCCACATAATTACACAGCCTGGCATGCCTCGCTGCATACAGAACACTCAACTAGGTTGTACTTTTCTTTTTCGCAATCAAGAGTTCTGTGCGAAAAGCAGACAGACATAGGTTCATAGGACAAATACAAGTTCAGGAGGCTTGCGCCCATTGTGAACTTGCCAAATCTGTTACTCAGAGGAGGTACTCCTATTTTTTGGCACCCATATAAGCATCTGCTTTACTTTTAAAGGTTACTATATTGTTACTCTCCACTAACTGTTTAGGTAAAGTATTCCAGATACTAACTATTCTTTGAGTAAATCACTTTCCTCTCCTGACAGTTTATCAATTTCTCCCTTTAATTTATCATGTGATCTAGAATTTGATTTGGTCTTATAACTAACCAATCCGATTGTCTCCATAAGTACTTGGTCCTTAAACGCTTTATATACCAGACATAGGTCTCTACTGGTTCTTCTAAACTTCATAGAGTAGTGGCCAATTTTTTAATCCTTTGCAAGTAGCTCAGATGCTGCATATTTTAAATTATTTTTGGTCGCTTTCCTCTGCACTCTTTCAATTAATTTTTTCCCCCTTATGTTTTGGGGTGCACCAAACTGTGAGCAATAGTCTAGATAGGGTCTCACCAAACTGCGGTATAAAGGAGCAATGACCTCTGGCTCTCTACTCTTAACTGATCTAAGTACGCATCCGAGGATTTTGTTGCCTTTTTGAACACTAAATTTATTATGTGTATCGAATGTCAATTTATCTGTTACTAGTACACCTAGGTCCTTCTCATCTTTTGTTGTTTGAAGATTATATCCATTAAGGGTGTATTGGTACTTTGGATTATTGTGGCCCAAGTGCACGACTTTACACTTGTTCTCACTGAACATCTTATTACGTTTAACCCACTTGTTAAGGCGGTTAATATTCTCATGGAATTCCTTTCCAGATTTTGGATTAGTCACTATAGCCCCTATTTTGCAGTCATCGGCATATTTTCTTATTCATGCAGCCCTGCGCGTCTGCATGGATGAATTAAAATATTAAATAGGGTTGGCCCCAAGACCGATCCCTGGGGGACACTACTTGTCACCGGTCCCCATGCTGACAAATGACCTCTAATAACTGCTCTCTGTGTTCTCTTATCGAACCATTAAATTATCCAGCTTATGATGTTTGGGTGGAGTTGAATATTAATTAAGTGTTCAATAAGGGTTCTATGCGATACTGAATTAAAGGCTTTGGCGTAGTCTAAAAAGAGTACTTCTACTGGCAATCCATTATCCAGCGCTGCACTTACCAGTTCGAAAAAGCTCAAGAAATTAGTAAGGCAGGATCTACCACTAGAGAAGCCATGTTGTGTTATATCTTGCAGCCCCTTCTGATTTAAGTGAGTGACTATTCTTTTCTGCAGTAATCTTTCTAGTAGTTTACCTATAGCTGAGATCAGGCAGACAGGCCTGTAGTAATTTACCTCTGATTTTTGTCCCTTTCTTAAATACTGGGGTGACAACAGCTTCTCTCCATTCCATTAAAGTGCTTCCCTCTTTGAGTGAGGCATTGAACGATCTTGTGAGAGGACGCTGGATAGCATCTCTTACTTCCTTTGTGAATTTCAGTGGTATTTCGTCAGGTCCTGCTGAGCTATTAGGTTTAATGAAATCGATGACTTCAGAAATTTCCTTAATTGTAAAGGGGGTGAAGTTATCTGCATTGATTATATTTGTATTGTCTACCATTTCTTTTGGTTCATAAAAACTACTTAAGCAATTATTTAATTCTGAAGCCATATCTGCGTCGGTGCTCACAATTCCTGGTGACGTTAGCAAGGGACCTATTCCTGTCTGTTTTCCCCTCATGGAACCAATATAATTATAACATTGTTTTTGATTGTCTTTAGCTGTGCTTGCTAATTTCAGCTTATATTCTTTTTTGCCTTATTGATTTTGGTTTTGATTTTTTTTAAGTCATTTTATACTTGTTCAGTCTGTCTTCTGGTGGGTTTTCCTGATATTTTTGTAAAGCTTTTTCTTCTTGTTTAAAAGTTTCTTTATTTTTTTGTTCCACCAAGGCGGAATCCTGTGGTTATTACTATATTTATAATTATCATGAACTCAGTTTTTAACACAGTAGTCTATTCGTCCCTTTAATTTTTTCCAGATGTCTTCCATGTAGTGTCAGTGGCTCAGCAGGTAGCACACTCGCCTCGGGGACCGTGAGATCAGAGGGGCTGTGGGTTCAGTTCCCACATCTGGCACTTGGGTTAATATCCCAATACTGACACTGTAGTGTAGCATGAGGGGGGTGCTGCACTTCTGAGGTGCCGTCTTTTGGATGAGACGTTAAACCAAGGACCCATCTGCCTGGATTGGTGGTAATTCATGGGGGATGCTAAAGATCCCATGGCACTTATCGAAACAGAGTAGGGGAATTTCCCCGGTGTCCTGGCCAAATTTCTCCCATTCACTTTAAAAAAAAATGCCACCAACAGCTTAAAGTGGTTCAATTTCAGTTGCTTACCATCTGTATCCCCCTTCCCCAACCCCCGATCACTCATGAAAAAGGGACTTCTAGGCCCAGTGGACTTACCAGGTCAACAAAATTCAATAAATAAATAAATACTGTAATTTTCTAGTTCTTCCTCCCAGTTCCATGCCGTGAAAACATTCCATGATTTTGACATAGTCAGCTTTAAAATATTTTTTCATTTTAGTTGTACTCTTCATATTACTACATGTTAGCATTAAAAACCAAATTGCACATACTCCAATAATGCAAAGCATCATGGGAAGCTTATGCAAATGTCCATGAATTAATTTGGACTGGCTCCGTTTGGCTGTATGGCCAATATTCTCCGGGATAACCCATGTCCCATTGCATTTGCTCTGGGGTTCTTTTGTAGTACATGTTAGCATGCCTTCCACTTCTAACATTTTGTGGTCGCTGTCACCCAATGGAGTGGTAACTAATGGTTCTGATATTCCTGTTTCTATATTTGTAAATATTAAGTCTAAGATTCTGTTTTCTCTTGTTCCTACCTTTCCTAACTGATCAAGATTATTTGAAACTGTGAAGTCGAGGAATCTGTTCTCAGCTTGACCTCTGCTCTGTAGCTTTGCCCAGTTTATTGCTGGAAAATTAAAATCTCCCATCAAGATGTGATCCCCTCATAGTCATGTTTTTGATTTACACAGAAACATAGAATTTGCCGGCACATAAGGACCACTTGGCCCACCCAGTCTGCCCATTTCCCTACCTAATGGATAAGCAGCAGATCCTAGTTACCAACAGACTACTTCCTCCTACCGCCAACCCATAGAATTGTCTTATGTCTGTTCCACGCATTCTTGAATTCCCCCACTGTTTTTGACTCCACTACCTCCTCAGGAAGGCTGTTCCATGCATCCACTACCCTCTCCATGAAAAAAGTACTTCCTCACATTACCTCTGAGCCATCCCCCATCTATCTTCAAATTGTGCCCCTTTGTTCTTGCACATCTCTTTTTCTGAAAGATGCTACCCTCTTGGACTTTGTTGATCCCCTTGAATTACTTTAAAGTTTCTATCATGTCCCCCCTCTCCCTCCTTGCCTCGAGGGTATACATGTTAAGCTCCTTAAGTCTCTCGTCATTTGTCTTCTGGTGCAGACCCTGCACCATTTTAGTTGCCCTCCTCTGGACTGCCTCCATCCTGTCTATGTCCTTGCAGAGACTGGGTCTCCAGAACTGCACGTAGTACGCCAGATGGGGTCTCACCAGCTGTCTGTACAGAGAGAGATAACAACTTCCTGTTTTCTACTGGTGATGCCTCTTTCTATACATCCCAGAATCCCCCCAGCCCTCCTTGCTGCACTTTCACATTGCTTGCCCACCTTTAGGTCATGTAATATGATTACCCCCAGGTCCCTTTCCATTTTTGTTGTTGTTAGTATCTTACCTTCCACTGTGTACTCTTCCCCTGTGTTTTTGTTTCCCAGGTGCATTACTTTGCACTTCTCAGCATTGAATCTAAGTTGCCATACAGCTGACCATTCCTCCAACCTTGCCAAGTCCCTTTTCATCCTTTCCACCCCACCTTGTGTATCAACCCTGTTGCAGATCTTTGTGTCATCTGTAAAGAGACTTACTTTTCCTTCCAGTCCCTCTGCAATGTCACTTATAAAGACATTTAAGAGGACTGGTCCTAGAACTGAACCCTGCGGTTCCCCACTAGTAACCCTCCTTTCTTCAGAGTGGACTCAGTTTACTATTACCCTCTGTGTCCTGTTCTCCAGCCAATTATTTACCCAGGCTGCCATTTCGGTATCCACTCCTAGGCAGGCTAACGTGTATATTAATCTTTTGTGTGGGACTGTGTCAAATGCCTTGCTAAAGTCTAGGTAGGCCATGTCCACAGCACCTCCCTGATCTACTACTTTGGTCACCCAGTCAAAGAAATCTATTAGATTCGTCCGACATGACCTACCTGCTGTGAATTTATGCTGCCTTGGGTCCTGTGCCCCTCTGGCCTCTAGGTACTCAACAATTCTCTCCTTCAGAAGTGATTCCATCATTTTCCCTAACACTGCGGTCAAACTAACAGGTCTATAGTTTCCTGCTTCCACTTTTGTGAAGTGGAATCACATCTGCCCTCCTCCAGTCCTCAGGTACCACCTCATCTTCCCATGATTTGCTAAAGAGGGTAGTCAGTGGTGTCACTAGTTCTACCCTTAGTTCTTTTAGATTTCTGTCAAGAATTCATTAGTGTCACCACTGTTTTGATTTGGCGAACGATATGCCAGTCTTACCGTTAAGTTTCTGTCCTGGAGTTGTATTAGTGCCCATACGATTTCTGCTGTATTAATGTGGCCATCACTGGAGCCAATTTCATGTGCTTTATATTTGTCTGCGATATATATTATTATTCCCCCTCCTCTAGTATCTGTTCGATTTTTCCATATACTTGTATATCCTGGTATATTAGTGTTCTAATCATCGTCCTGAAACCAAGTTTCAGTGACGCCACATATTGATATGTTATTTGTTACTAAAATATCCTTGAGTTCATCCATTTTTTTTTCTTAAATTTCTCGAATTAAATAGTAACACTTATGTTTATTATCTTTGCCAGTTCTATTTTTATTATCTTGGTTGATTGTGCAACTGTTAATGATATACTCGAGTGGTATTGGAGCCTAGTTCAAGAGAGGACTCAATAGTGCCCCCGATTTTTAGTTGAAACAGTGCTCTATGTGAGCTAGTATGAGTTTCCCCAGCAGATTACACCCCTTCCTACTTAAATGCAGTCCATCCCAGCGGTAATATCTGTCATTACTAGAGAACTCTTCCAAATGTGTAATGCACTTTTATTTCCTGCCTCGTGCACCACTTCCTCAACCACTCATTAATTCGCTCGATTCTACCTGTCTGGTATTCTGTGGCCCTTGGTACAGGTAGAATCTCAGAAACAGCAACTGCGCAACCTATTTGTATGAATTTGTTGGTTATTGATACAAAGTCCTGTTTAATTTTGTTAAGTGGTTCATTAAAGGTGGTATTAACTCCAGCATGAATAATGACCAGAGGGTTTTCACCTGCGTTATTGAGGATATTGTTGAACATAATGGAAATATCTGTAATTCTGGCCCCACTATAACAAGAAAGTGTTCCATTTGCTTTGTCCGGATTACAAATGTCTCTATCGAGATGTTTGATCATTGCATCTCCCAGGACATACACTTGTTTATTACTACTGTGATTATCCAGATCCATAGGGACCCCGTGGTCACTTATGTCAACTCCAAGATTGACTTTAGGGATGCCAATTAATGGAGGACCCTGAAGGTTGTTAACTATTGCGTTGTTAGTAGTTATTAAGGGTTCTGATTGTTATCAGTGTTTGGGTTCAGTGGGTCGCTGTAGTTATTGCCACTGCCTAATGCTAAGATCCCAAAGTGCCATCTACTTCTGGGCTGCTATCTTGTGGACTAGTTCTACTTAATTTATGACTCGGGAACATGATGGTTGTGTCATCACTTTGAGAAGCACTGAGTAACTGTGTTTCATTATCTGTTATTTGGTATAAAGGGTCAAAGGAGTCAGAGGTTGGGATGATGAACTGGTTTGCTTTGCTGCCCCTTTTGGCTGTTTTGGCGCCCTGCACCAGAAACCAGTCCTCACTGGAGGACCCTCGCACTGTCTCATCTCTATTTATTTTCCTATTAGTTAATTCCTTGTGAGACAGTTTTGGGGGCTACTAGTTGAGGTAGCGGGCAACTCACCTGGCTCTTATTTTGAGGTTGATTAGTATTTGAGTTGCTTTCATTAATCATTGTGACATACTTGGCTTTATTATGTACATTCATTGGTTCTAAAGCCCCACCAGTTCTTGCCTGAAATCTTGAAGATACTTCCCTCTGACTGGACTCAAGCACAGCCAGCCTATCATTAAAAAAGTCTGTTATCGTTGGTCATTATTTCATTTTGCTTACATCTGTAGCACTGAAAAGATTGGATATTGCTTACTTTTGTAGAAATGAGGTACACAGCACAAGAGACATTTATCCACCATTTCCCCTCAAGAAGCATGACAGTCTTCATTATTATGTCGATCTGTGTTTGCTGCGATCTGTTAACACTATCCCTTACTTTACAGAAGAGAGGTCCACGACCAGAGCAATAACTACCGGTTTATGATGCTACACAAGAGAAGTGCTGTTTTATTCAATCTCGCAATCCTACCTGTCCTGTTTAAGGTGCTTTTTAGGAGTAACGCCTCCCTCACCAGACACGCGCACTGATACACGTGTCTTTGCGAGCATCACCATGGGAAGCTAGCCCTGCTTGCAACAGGGCTATTAAAATAGTGAGACCTGACCTGGAAGGACCTTGTAAAAGTCAAGAGCTTGAACTAACTCACCCTTGTAATTAACTACAAAATTTGCCGAAAGCCACTCATTCGTGGCTCTGGCACAGTTTATTTCACTTTCCTGTACCCCAAAATAAAAATATTTGTGCCTAAATGAAGTTTGTGGTTCGCTTACACAGGCTGGCAACCGACCTCTTCCTCTTCCTACTTCCGGGAGGACAGTAGGACTCCAACAGCACTCAAGAGGAATACTGCAACAGTCTTAATTAAAAGTATGTTTCGCAACAAGTACAGCAGGTATCTTAGTCTGCTGTAAACCACACAGACCCCTCTGCAATTAAAAACCCATGCTGCAGGGCTAGAATTTAATGGTATTCCATCTTGTGCGTAACAGTTTATAAAGTGGAATACCATTTTCATCATGCTGGTATTCTGACTGGAATACCACTTCTCCATGCCACCACTCTACAGTCTGATCTATAACACACACAGGTTAAATTGGGCAGGAGCCCACGGGAACTCGGTTCCACCACCTCTTAAAAACTGCATGACAGTTCCACCACCTCTGCCATCTTTCTGCATTGACTACTACTAGAGGACAGTTCCACCACCCTAGAAATATAGAGGCGAAAGTGTCCCCACCTAAATACTTCCAATTTAATCACTGATAACATAGTTTTTTTGGCTAGGCAGAATACCAGATACGGAGACAGAATACAAAATTTGTAATTTCGGTATTCTGCCTCCCTACACTACATATCTGTGATGGCTGCAATTCCTAGCAGTGTGGGAAGTTTAGCTGCATTTCAAGGGTCTCTTAAAAACCACCAAATGCAACTTTTATTGAAGATGATTGGGGCACAAAGCTGAACTCCTCTACCAGAAGTTATTGTGGAATTCATGAACATTTGGAAGGAAGAAGTCTGGTTTCAGGAATACAAACTGATTATTCTAAGGGATGAAGTGCTACCTACACAGAACAGAGGGAAGGCTAGGGCATGCCACATCCAGACCATCAACTCCTGGTTGAAGAACTGGTGGGGGAGGGTTTGGGCTTCATAGGGGACTGTGGCCCAACCTGGGCAGATGCGAGTTTATACAATGAGGACAGCCTGCATCTGACCGAGAAGGAACCTCGGTCCTTAGTGAGAAGTTTAAATGCTTCAGCAGTGAACATTTAAACTGGCCAAGTGGGGGGGGAGAGCCAGGAGGGTCAAGGGGCTTAGAAACACCCCCCCGTAGGAACATGCAGAAAAATAAGTTGACAACAGTAACGGCTAAATCAGGCAAAGAGGAGCATGCAGGCGAAGCATGTATATGGGGCAATACAAGGAGGGTCAGCGCACATAGGTAAGCAAACCGGGGTGGAGGGGAGAGACAAGAGAAGAGGAAAGGAACAGAGGGAGGGCAGACTGTAAACAATGGAAGGTCATGTTAAATGCCCGTAGCCTGGAAAATAAGGTTCCAGACCTGGAGGCCTTGTTGGCAGAAGCAGATCTTGACTTAGCAGTAATAACAGAGACATGGCACTCTGCTAATCACAGCTGGGACATCAATGTACAGTATTATACACTGTTCAGGAGGGATAGGGAGGGTAGGAAGGGTGGGGGGGGTGGCCCTGTACATCAGAGATGGTATAAAAGCTACAGAAGTTCAGGGAAGACGGGGGAGGCTGAGGCAATGCGAGTCACCCTTGAGCCAGGTAATGGCACAGCAATACGCACATGGTGATCTACAGACCTCCGGCACAGAGGGAGGAGGTAGACAGGGAACTAGTAGAGGATACGACATGGCAGCTAAAGGTGAAATCCTACTACTAGGGGATTTCAATATGCTGGATGTGGACTGGACCACCCAGGCAGCTGCTTCAGCCAGAAGCACAGCCATCCTGGAATCCCTGCAGGGGGTTGGTCTCAAGGCAGCTGGTGCATTAGTCAACCAGGAACAAGTCAATTCTGGACCTGGTATGGACCAATGGGAACAGAGTCAAAGGAGTACAGATAGAAGGGCAGCTGGGGTCCAACGACCACCACATGGCGTGGTTCAGCATGGAGACAGAGACTCGAGTGTGCCACACGAGGGCAAAAGTATCAGATTTTAGGAGGGCGGATTTCATGGAAATGGCTAGATGTATAAGAACAGCCTTGGGGAAGGGAGAGGTAATGGGGATGGGGTGGAGGAACAATGGGGGAAACTGAAGGTAGCCACAGCGGAGGTAACAAACCAATGCATTAGGATAGTGGCAAAAAGGAAAATGAGGAGGAAACCCACCATGGTTTTCTAAAGAGGTTGGAGACAAAGTAAGGGCTAAAAGACAGTTTCAGAAAATATAAGGGGACCCAAAGGGAGGAGGACAGCGAGGTGTGCCTTGAATGTCTAAGGGAAGCAGGGAATGCTGTAAGGAGAGCTAAGGCACAGAGGAGGGTTTAGCATGGACAGTGAAAAAAAAGGGACAAGACTTAGGTACATCAGCGACAGAAGAAAAACCTGGGGGGGGGATAGTGAGGCTCAAAGGGGAGGAGGGAGAGTGTAAGGAGAGGGATCTAGACAAGTCAGAAATATTGAACAAATACTTTTGCTCAGTATTCACCAAGAAGGGGGATGGTCAAGGTCAACAGGTGGGGGCAGAGGCAATAGAGGGGGAGACATATACAAGAGTTCATTCACAGTGAAGAGAGTTCTGGAAGAACTCACAAAGCTGAAGGTGTATAAAGCCATGGAGCCAGATGGAGTACACCCAATGATATTAAGGGAGCTGTGAAGAGAACTTGCAGTACCTCTGGTGGCCCTGTACACAAGAGTCACTCAACACAGGGGTGGTTCCAGAGAACTGGAGGAGGGTGCATGTAGTACCACTGCACGAAAGTGGCAGTACGGAGGAGGCGGGGAACTACAGGCCGGTTAGCCTAAACTCAGTGGTGGGGAAGATCATGGAGACACTGCTGAAAGAAAGGATAGTGGCACACCTGAAATCCAGGGGAGCCTAGGATCTGAGGCAACACAGATTCACAGCAGGGAGGTCATGTCAAACAAACTGGATAGATTTTTTTGATTGGGTGATTAGGAAAGTTAATCAGGGAGGGGCAGTAGACATCGCCTACCTAGATTTCAAAGCCTTCAACAGTGTCCCAAACAGAAGGCTGGTTAACAAGATGGGAAGTCTGGGCATGGGACAAATGGTGATACACTGGGTTAAAAACTGGCTGACAGACAGGAGGCAGAGGGTGGTGGTAAAATCCAATCCAGGGAGAAAGGGGTGACCAGCAGAGTACCACAGGGATCAGTACTGGGACCAGTCCTGTTCAGTGTCTTCATTAGTGACATTGCAGAGGGGCTGGAAGGAAAGGACTGCCTATTTGCGGATGACACCAAGATTTGCAACAGGTTGGATACTCCAGAATGGGTTCAAAAAATGAAGAGGGACCTAAAGAAGTTTGAAAGATGGTCAGAGACGTGGCAACTGAGGTTCAATGCTAGGTAGAGGGAACCCTGGGGAGAGCTACAGGACAGGGGGAAGAGGAGCTGACTGACACTAAGGAAAGGGACTTAGAGGTTATCATCTCTGATGACCTCAAGGTATCAGCGCAATGCGCAAAGGCTGTGGGGAGGGCCAGTGGCAACTGGGGTGCATTGGCAGGGGTATCACTAGCAGGAGGAGGGAGGTGGTGATGCAACTGTATAAAACATTGGTAAGGCCTCACCTGGAGTACTGTCTGCAGTTCTGGAGGCCACACCTGAGCAAGCACATAAACAAGGTGGAGGCTATCCAGAGAAGGGTGACAAAGACGATGCAGGGCTTACAACACAAAACATATGAGGAGAGACTAGGGGACCTCAATATGTACTCACTAGAAGACAGGAGAGAGTGGGGTGACATGATAGAAACTTTCAAATACCTCAAGGGCATAAACAAGGTGCAAATGGGGGACCATTTCCAATGGAGAAAAAGTACTAGAACAAGGGGGCGTGATATTAAAATAGATGGGGGGGTAAATTAAGGGATAATGAAAGGAACTTTTTCTACACAGAGGGTAGCTGACATTTGGAATAGCCTGCCACAAGTAGGGACAAGCACAGTGGAGGGGTTTAAGCATGCCTAGGACAGGCACACGGGAACCTTGAGAGGGGAAGGAGTGATGAAAAGCCATTGCTCACATAGGGTCAGTGGTCATACACACTGTATAGGGCCTACGGGCAGACTGGATGGGCCTAGTGGTCCTTATCTGCCGGCAATTTCTGTTTCTATGTAAGGGTCTAATTACCATTTGAAGGTTCCACCACTGTATGCCAGAGCAATGACTAATACAGAATTGATTTTGAATGGCAATGGGTAGCAATCTCCTCAAACATCAGACAAAATCATCAAAATTGGATGTACTGGTACACACACACACACACACACAAATGATCTAAGAAGAGCATGAATGAGGTAAAGAAGAACTTCTACACCCTAGGCAGAATACTGAGGGAAAGAGCAGCGGTGGTAACCTTAACTGAGGTCCGACCGTGGCCATCCTAAAGGGAGCAGTTTACAATATGCCAGTTTAATGTGACGCTTAAGGGTTGGTGCACGGAGAGAGTTTTAAATTCTTGGAGGACTGGGACCACACCTGGAAGTGCTGCCACAATGAGCAGGGCACCAGGGTGTTTGAGCAAATATTTGCAGAGCACACTGAAACACATTTAAACCAGAAGGGGGTAAGGCAGTACAATTGAAATTAGGCATGCCTACATAACTCTGAGCCCAACAGGCCTCCTCCTAGAACCAGTGCAACACGGCGGGGGACAACAAGGCAAGAAACACATGGAGGAAGGAGGCATACAGTAAAAAATTTGGGGGAGGTGGGGAACAGGATTTGGCTGGATCTGGGAAACATACGGGAATGCGTAAGTGGAGGGAGGGCCAGTAGAGACAAAGTAACACAAGGAGGGAGCTGGGGTTCAAAAGCGGAGGGATGTTGGGGGGGAGGGGAGAATCATCACAGCAGGAGCAAGACAATAATGAAAAGGAGCTCAACGACGATTGGCAGTGACAGTGTCTGCATCAAGACCAAGAACGGGATCCTGACCTCAACCATGCGGTCAATTTGGACCTACTAACTCTGTGTACACCATCTGCCCAAGTACCACATTCACCCGAGGCTGTACTGGAATTGTGATGACCAGACAGCTGCATTGGAGTGGGTTCAAGTGGGAGTACAGTTGAATCTGACCAATCCATCAGAGGGCCGTCAGGCAGTACTGGCATCCATGTGAGAGACAAGTTTGGGTCCTCTTCCAACTTGCAACTGACTGGGTCTTCGATGAGTCTGTTGACCTTCCACGGCTTGACTATCAACTCTACTGGAAGTGCCAGTGGAGTGTGGATTGGTTCCTTGACTGGAATGACCTTGCCAAGAGACAACTGATTGAGGACCTCTGGACCAGGGACAATGTGAATATCTCTCTATCCCGTAATAGATGGCAACTCTTCTTCATGTGCTGCAGACAACAAGAAGGGGACACACTGTCAAAGGACTGAAGAGACAGGAAAAACTCCCAAAACTCTGTGTGATCACAAAGGGTCACGGGCTCCAAGATGCTCTCTTCAGCTGGAAAATCAAAAATTAAGATGTTCTTGAATGCCACTGCTTCGTCCATGGAACGTAACTTTGCAGTCAACCTCATGTCTGCAGAGACCATACTGAGAGGAAACACACACTGTGCTCATCGGGGGAAGAAGTGTGTGTGCGTGGCCTGGCACCATGAGCAACTCGAAACATCGTGGCAGGGGCCTAGTCAGTAAATGCACGCATCGTGCCTGTCGGTGTCTGCTTGCACAACATGCAACTCCAAAACCCAGGCTTCTTTTTCTGATCCATGGCAAAAATGGTCAGTGAAGCAGAAGCCAAAGGAGCAGAAAGGACAAATCAGCCAAAAATGAACAGCTCAGTTGAAACAAATCACAGAAGTGCTTGAAAACTAGCAAAACCCTCTTTCACTAGCAAAAGCTGTGAGGCAGGAGACCTATTCCTTCCAGCGGAAGAAAAGATCTGAATGGGGGTGGGGCAGAGCCAGAGGATCACACCACCATGTAAGGGAGGAGTCAAGCTTGAAGACTGTTCCAGGAACCGAGCCTGCTCCGTAAAAGATTAGCTAAGTGTAGTTAATAAACTAAATCTAGTCAGAACACATTTTTAAAGCATTAGTGCTTTAGGCTTTTTTCCTTCGCTCCTCTGCAAGAGCACTTAGCATCATACTGCTAGGGCCGAGGCACATCAGATCAGCCAGAGTTCCTTTTCTCCCACATTAATTTTTATGTTTCTATGTGGTCGTCTACACAACGAAACAATAATTTTCTAAGAAATTTTATTTATCATGCATATACTACTCATCTATTTCTACACACCCTTTCAAACACACAGGTTAAAGTATAAACAGTTTAGATATACTGCCCCATACTGTAGAAAAGGCCTGCAAAAGGCTACATACTTGTAGCCACAGTTCTACTACTAGCTTTCAGTTTACATCCACACTTGGGCAGTCTACCACTGAGCATGCTCAGTCAACTGGAAAACTCATCAAACTTCACTCCGCCTACCATCCAATCATGTGGTCATCTGGCTCCATTCCCAATGACTACTATCTGAATGCTGGAACAGGAACCTGAAGCAAGCATTACCCAGGGGAGTTCAGGTGCGTTGTGTGGATATGAAATGAATACTAGCAGTAGAACTATGGTTTATGGTATAAGTAAAGAACACTTACTCACCGTAACCAGACTGTTGAGAGAATCTTCCCCATTGGGTCACACCTTTGGAAATGTATGTCCTTGGAGTCAGGACCACTCAAACTTTTGCTAGCTGGGGGCTGCACACATTTACGTGCAACGTTGGCACCTATATAATGTGGGCAGTCCCACTGTCCTCTGCTCCCTGCCACAAATAGGTCTAGAGGGCCTCTTACTGTGAGGAATTAGGAACTCAAACCAGTAACAGACACACAAGGAGAGGCATGGCACTGGAAAGCACAGTTATGCAAGAACTTACTGTTTTTGAGAGAATCTCTTGCAGCAGGACACACCTTAGGAATTATTGCAGTCAGGCATCAGGACTGCACAGAAGCTTTTTCGCAGCAGTCTATCTGAGGCCACCCATGGTGATGTCACCACACCGGCAGCACCCTATATTGCTGTGGGCAGTCACATGGCCTCCTCAGTTCTTTTCCTTCCGCTGACATTTGCAGCTCCACAGCTTCACAAAAATATTTCAGTATCTGTCACGTCTGTGTTTGGTTTCCTCATCGGCAGATGGACAACTTTCTATTTTCGGGACGGTCGTCCTGGTATTCTGGGCCTGTCCTCACTCCAGTAGAAAAATCAGAAGGAAAACCCAGTCTGCTCTCCTGATCCAGACAGATTGCTTCGCCAAGGAAGTGGGTGCCATGGAAGAGCACCCTCAGATCTTCCATCTCCTCAGAAAGTAGTTACATAAGAACTTACCATAACAGTCGATCTTCGAGAGAGGCTCTTGCAGTAGGTAATTACATATAGGACTGAAGCCGGCAGGCGTCATGACCCCACGGAAAAATTTCTAGCTAGCAGTCTCTGGCAGGGGACCGCCACCACGTCAGGTAACCGACGTCAGTATAAAGGGGCGGTCCCCCACACCCGCCTTCCAGTTCTTTCCCAACAAGGGCCCAAAAAAGGCAAGACGAGAGAGAAGCGGATATTTTCCTTCCAGGAAAAGGAGCTGAAACAGCTAAGGGGATGGAGGGTGGGAAGGTATTACCTACTGCAAGAGCCTCTCTTGAAGAGTTACTGTTATGGTAAGTTCTTGCGTAACTGTATTATCTTGCTTCGAGAGGGTTCTTGCAGTAGGTAATTACATATAGGACTGAGTCCCAAGCAGTCTGGAACAAGGAAAAGCACTCGGGAGGAGGAAAACTACCAACCAATAACCTCCAGCTGTAAAGGTCTTAAGAAAGAAGACCTTGCAAAACAGCCAACCCAAAGCCTGCTCTACGGCAAGAGGCATTGTCCAAACTGTAGTGTTTCATAATGGTGTGGACAGAAGTCCAAGTTGCAGCTGCGCAGATGTCTGCCGCTGACACATTCTTGAAACAAGCTGCAGAGGCGGCTGCTCCTCTGGTGGAGTGACCTCTGACCTGACCCGGTAGGGTCGTCTTGTACTTGTCATAACAAAAAGTGATACATGAGCCAACCATTTCGACAGGCATTGCTCAGAAACTGCATTGCCTTCTCTTTTGTGAGCAAAAGAGACAAAAAGCTGATCAGATTTCCTGAAATCCTTAGTCCGAGAGGTGTGGTATCTCAGTATTCTGTGAACATCCAAAGCATGCAAGAGGTACTCCCTTTGATTGGAGTGTTGCGTAAAGAAGGCAGGTAGCTCAATGGATTGATACAGCGTAGTTTCTGCCACTACCTTAGGGAGAAACTTAGGATTAGTGCGCAGAGCCACTTGAACCTTGTGGAAAATCAAATCGGGGATTTTAAACATCAAGGCCCGAGGCTTGGAAATCCTTCGAGCTGAAGTAATGGGCACTAGGAAGAGAGTCTTCCACAAGAGGAACTTCAAGTCTGCTGAGGCTGCCGGCTCAAAGGGAGGCAGAGTAAGCTTCTCAAGAACAAAGTTCAGATCCCAAGGAGGGGCAAGAATGCGGATAGTGGGGTCTTAAATAAACAACCCATCGAAGGAAAGTCTTCGAGACTTCTAACTGTACGAAAGTTCTGTCACCAAAAGGGACGTGGTAGGCAGAGATAGCCCCCATATAAACCTTCAAGGAGGAATGGCTGAGACCCAGGTCAAACAGATGACGCATGTAGTCCAGGATTCTCCCGACAGGACAAGAGAACGGCTCGAAGTCCTTGGAAGAGGCCCAAATCGAGAACCGCTTCCATTTCATGGTGTAGGTGGATCTAGTGGAAGGCTTTCTGGCCTCCACCAGAATATCAGCCATGAGTGGAGAAACCCCGAATCGAGCCTGAGCTACATCTGTAGGAGCCACGCATGCAACTGAAGGTATTTGAGACCTGGATGAATCAGGGTCCCCTGATCCTGGGTCAGCATATGCTGCGAAAGAGGAAGAGGAAGCATCGGTTCCTCTGAAAACTGTTGCAGAAGAGAGAACCAAACTTGTATGGGCCAGAATGAAGTGATAAGAATCATCCGAGCTCCTGCTGAGCTGAGTTTGTGTAAGACCCTCAGAATCAAGGGAATTGGCGGGAAGGCATAGACGAATCTGCCCTTCCAGTCGAGAGACAGAGCGTCTTGCCAAAAACTGCCTCACCCTGGAGCGAGCAGAAAGTGGGAAGCTTTGCGTTTTGAGGGGACGCGAACATGTCTACCTGAGGGGTTCCCCAGTGCAGGAAGATGTAGTCTACCGACCCTTGATCCAGTTCCCATTCGTGGGCCTTTGCTGAGGACCAGCTGAGGTGGTCCGCCAGCGTGTTTTCGACTCCCGGAACATGAACTGCCGTCAGGTGAAAGCTGTGCTGAACCGCCCAGTTCCAAACTCTCATTGTTTCCCTGCACAGAGGGTAGGAACGCGTTCCTCCCTGCTTGTTGATGTACCAGACTACGCACACGTTGTCCATCCGGACAGTCAGATGACCAGGAAGAATGTAAGAGTTCAGAGCCTGGAGAGCATAAAGAACAGCTCTGAACTCAAGCACATTTACATGAAGAGTCTGCCGGAGTCTGGACCAAGAGCCCTGAGTCCTGTGAGACCCTAGATGGGCTCCCCAGCCCTCTCCCGAGGCATCTGTTGTCAATGTTTGGGAGTGGGGTTCGTGGCAAAAGGGAACCCCCCAGCAAAGGTTCTCTCGCACCATCCACCATTGCAAGTCCCAAACCATGGGATCGGAGACCAGAACTTCCTGGTCGAGGTCGTCTAATGTCTGGTCCCACTGAGACTAAAGCATTCTTGATCCTCATATGAAGCAGAGAGCGTGGGACTGCTGGAATAGCAGCTGCAATGAGCCCGAGTAGGCGAAGAACCGACCGGGCGCTGACCCATCTGCAGCTTGACAGCAGGCTTGCATGCGCCTGAAGGGTATCCACCCTGTCCGGGGCAGAAAGGCCATGCCAAGGGTCATGTCCAGGATCGCCTCTATGAACTGGAGCCTTTGGCAAGGGACCAGATGGGACTTGGCCTGGTTGATGGTGATACCTAGGCTGGAAAAGACCTGCAGGGTGAGTGAAAGGGATTGCAGAAGATTCTCCCTGGACGGGGCTGCCAGGAGCCATTCGTCCAGGTACGGGAATACCTGCACTCCCTAGGTATGCAGGTAGGCTGCTACCACCGAAAGGCATTTGGTGAACACTCGGGGCATTGAGGAAAGACCAAATGGGAGGTCCTTGAACTGATAGTGGTCTCCCTGGAACGAAAACCAGAGGAATTTGTGGTGGGATGGGCATATGGGGATATGCAGGTAAGCATGCTGCATATCCATAGCGCACAGTCACTGTCCCTGCTGAAGTAATGGCAGAAGACTCTGCAGGGAGAGCATTCTGAACCATTTGTACTCCACGAACATATTCAGGGAGCTGAGGTCTAAAATAGGCCTCACGTCTCCAGATTTCTTTGGAACCAGGAAGAAATGGTAGCAGCAGCCTTTCCCCCAAAGGTGGGCCGGGACAGGCTCTATCGCCACCTTCAAGAGAAGGGAGGAAATTTCTTCCCAAACCACAGGAAGATGTTCCGGGGAGTAAGACGACTTGGGGGTGGTTTTCTGGGTGGTTTCTGAAGAAACTCGATAGAGTGTCCAACTGCTATCAGTTGGAGCACCCAAGCATCTGATGTGATCCTCTCCCAACCCTGTAGATGGAAGGAGAACCTCCCTCCTACTGGTTCCTCTTGGGAGTCCAGAGGCTCTGGGAGAGGAAAGGAGTCAGGAGGTGTGGGGCAGCGTCGTGGCTGAAGCTCCTGCCACTTTTTTGGGCAGGGAGGGGGCTTGGCAGCCGGAGGGGCCCGACGTTTGTTGGCCCGCTTGCCCTGAGGTTTCACTTTAGGCCAAGAATATCTGTGAAACGGGTGACGCTGTCCCTGAGGGGGCCTGTACATAAAGTCAACAGACTTAAGTGCATTACCCTTCTCTTGCAGGTCGGTGGTGATGCCCTTGACATCCCCCACCAAACAGCACCGAACCCCTGAAGGGCACATCCTGAATAGCGCATTGCACTTCAGGGACAAAACCTGACACCCTGAGCCAGGCATGACGCCGAGGACCTATGGCGAAAGCAGAGCTCCGACCAGCTGCGTTCACTGCATCGTATGTGGCACGGAGCATGTGCCAACTGGCCGAATGAGCACAATGGACGAGGTCAGTCACTTCCTGTTCTGTCTGAGTCTCACGAAGGGAGTCCAACTTGGATTCCATCTGACTCAGGATAGCCTTCTGGTAGTCCCCCATATGTGCAACATAGTTCAGGGCCCTGATCCCTGAGTGGAAGAAGCGTACGCCTTCTTCCCGTAATGGCCCTTGTCAGGTGGAGATGAGCCGAGATGTTTGGGGTTTGCCGACCGACCGTGAGCGGCGCTAATCATGACTGAGTCGGCCTTTGGGTATGTGCTCAAGGAATCCACACCCTCAGGGGCCTGATACATAGCCTATATGCCTTCCTCGGGAAGGGGGGCTAACACAGATGGTTGTTTCCACATGGTGGAAACAAGGTCGGCGTGAGGCTTGATCCAGGGTGGAATCAATGTTGGAGCAGTTTCGAGCAGATCCAAATGGGCAGCGATCTTCTGCTGTGGATCTGGTTCCAAAGATTGCCACTGGTGGACTTCCTGGATTTTTCTCAGCAACTCCAGAAAGGAAGGATCTTCTGGAGGACACTTCGGAGGAGTCCTGTGCCTGGGACGGTCTGCAGTGCATGGCTCATCGTCAGGATCGGAGCACCCCTCTGTATCGGAGTCAGAGGTCTCCAGAGAAAAAGGATAAAGACCCCTACTGGCAAGGGGGAGGAACGGACCCCTTGGGCAGCCCTCGGGGAAGCGTGTCCTCCCGGGCCCTGGCTTCGAGGCCTCACCTCCTGGTGTCGGGTAAGGAGGGTCTCTCCGTCTCTGGCGTCAGGATCCGGTACCGGTCCAGTGTCGGTAGACGGCTCTCCACCTCCTTGGTGAGCTGAGCCTTGGCCTCAGCCCACCAGGCAGCTAGAGTCTCCTTCAAGTCCACCAGCGGGTGGGAGGGGCAGTGGAGGAGGAGGAAGGGGATATGGATACTGAGGGTATCCATAGTGCGAGTATCCAAAGCCCGACGGCATGAAGCCCCGCGTCGGGTACTGTGGCATTGGGTAGGCCAGCATTGGGTACTGTGGTCCCGGGTAGGATGGCATCAGATAGAACGGAGTCAGATACCTCGGAACCAGGGGCTCTGTAAGAGCAGAAGGCCCTGGAAAAAGGCCCAGCGAGCGGGCCAGGAACAGGTGGCCTTGTGAGCATGGAGTCCGTCGTCTGGTAATGAGATGTCACCCAGCGTCAGGTAGGCCGGCGTCAGTGCCGGCGGCCAAGGGTCCAGAATCAGGGGATCCAGCCCTACAGGAGGAAGACCTGACGGGAGCATACCGGCGTCCTCTGTGTCGCCCGGGGAAGGAGGACTGAAATCCCCGGGGTCCAACAGGGGAAACGCTGGAGCCTCGGATGGCAGCAGCGAGCCAGGGACGGCGGACCAGTCGACAGGGTCTGGCGTCTGCTCTAACGCCGTGCAAGCGTCAGAGGGGCCGACGTCTGCCTTACTGGCGGGATTCAGGCGGGTGTCAGAGGAGCTGGCGTCCGACTTATTGGAGCCGGCGTCCGGTGCCAGCTGTGGAAGGAGCGGCCTGGGGCGTCTTTAGGACTGCGGCGCTCCTCAAGGGGTGGGCATCTGATCGCCCTTTCCAGGCGGACGTACTTGGCACTGGTGTCTGACTTACTGGACCCCACTCGACCCAGAGGGCCGCGCGGTGGCGGCCGCCTTCTGGGAAGAGTGGCCTCCTTTGTCCGGAGGCTTCCGGGGGCTTGACGCGAGCCGGCAGGAGGGACAACACCGCCCCTGGACACCGCTGAAGACGGCAGTCGGTCGGTCCCGGGGAGAATGTTACCTGTAACATGGCACCCAGCCGGAGTCGGTGGACGAGGAAGTGGAGTCCCAGTCCGGTGCTTCTCCTTCTTTTTACGGTGTCACTCAGGGGAAGTAGAGGCCTGCCTGAGCTTCTTCAGCTCCTTTTCCATGGAGGACATCTTTTTCTTTAAAATGTGGACCTCCAGGGACTGCTGCCTCCGTTTGCGGGTGGCGGCGTTGAATTGTTGGCAATGCTGGCACTTCTCCACAGGATGATCCAGGCCTAGGCAGAAGAGACACAGGTAATGACCGTCCTTATGTGGGAGCTGGGCGCCGCGCAAGTCGCACTTGTTTTTATGCGAATCGGAGGGTGTAGGGGACGACAAACACTGCAATCGAAGAAATAATCGAGAGACATGGAAAAATTTGGTAAATAAAACCGATAATAGACTGACAAAGTAGTAGGAATTTAATCGCAAGGCGCTTTCACAAGCTAACAGTGGGAAAGGACTGGAAGACAGGCGTAGGGGACCGCCCCTTTATACTGACATCAGTCATCTGACGTGGGAGCAGTCCCCCACCAGAGACTGCTAGCTAGAAATGTTTCTGTGGAATCCTGACGCCTGCCGGCTTCAGTCCTATATGTAATTACCTACTGCAAGAGCCCTCTTAAGTAAGATCTCTAGATGTCTTTTTGGGTGGCGCACACCTCGGTGTCCATTACGCCTCCTATGCTCTTTTCTCCACAGGTACAGACACAGGTGTCTCTTCCTGCCGGACTTAGGGCAAGTACGGTTCCGACGACGGAGCCCCCTGCCCATCGATATAGCTCTGGCCACAGCCTCCTTTCTTCTTTCTATCACAGCCTGACATCTAACTTCCCAGTGGACTGTGGGGTACGGCTCTGGCAGTCTCTCTCACTGGTCCTGGGACTGATGAGGACCAGACAACCCAGGATTGTGATCTACCCTCCCCTCAGGGTTGCTTGGCGCAGCTATCTTTGCTCCAACCACGGCTTGCCATCCAACACCCTATTAGTACCCACCCATCAGGAGCTGGTATCTAAAATGATTCTTCCTGTTTTTGATTAGGCCAACGTGGTCTATGGCATGGCTCCAGCTATGCCCCTCCAGACTGGATACACTCCTAAATTCTTTCTGCCATTTTACTACTACCTCCCCCTCATCTCACTCACCACTGCCTTCTCTACTCTGCTCTCTCTCTCAAGCACCACTATCTCACAGAAGGATGATTCACTGTGCCTCCCTTGTTGCTAAGTTCTGGTTCGGGACTCCCCCCGACCCCCCACCACCTCTCCCCAGAAAAGTACAATTACGTAAGAACTTACCATAACAGTAGATCTTCGAGAGAGGCTCTTGCAGTAGGTAATTACATATAGGACTGACGCCGGCAGGCAGCAGGACCCCACGGAAAAATTTCTAGCTAGCAGTCTCTGGCGAGGGACCGCCTCATCGTCAGGCAGACCGCGCCAGGAGACGCGGTATAAAGGCGGTCCTCACGCCTGCCTTCCAGTTCTTTCCCGCCAAAGGCCAAAAGAGGCCGGATGAGAGAGAAGCGGAGATTTCCTTCACTGGAAAAGGAGCTGAAAAAGCTTAGGGGGATGGAGAGCAGGAAGGTATTACCTACAGCAAGAGCCTCTCTGGAAGATCTACTGTTACGGTAAGTTCTTAAGTAACTGTACTATCTTACTTCGAAAGGGCTCTTGCAGTAGGTAATTACATATAGGACTGAGTCCCAAGCAGTCTGGAACAAGAAGAAGCACATGGGGGGAGGAGGAAAGCTACTCAGAGTAGATCCCCTAGCTGTGAAGGCCTTAAGAAAGGAGGCCTTGCAGGACAGCCAGCCCAAAGCCTGCTCTACGGCAAGAGGCAATATCCAAACTGTAATGCTTTGTAAAGGTATGGACGGAAGTCCAAGTGGCGCCAGTACAGATGTCTGCCGCTGACACATTCTTGAAACAAGCCACTGAGGCAGCAACTCCTCTGGTGGAGTGGCCTCTTACTTGACCCGGAACGGTCTTATTCTACTTGTCATAACAGAAAGTGATGCAATGAGCCAACCATTTAGAAAGGCATTGCTTAGAAACAGCATTGCCTTCTCTTTTGGGTGTAAGAGAGACAAACAGTTGATCTGTCTTTCTGAGATCCTTTGTCCTGTTAGTGTAGTATCTCAGAATCCAGTGAACGTCCATAGTATGTAACAAATACTCCCCTTGATAGGAGTACTGCGTAAAGAAAGCGGGTAACTCTATGGACTGGTTCTGAGTAGATTCTGCTACCACCTTGGGGAGAAACTTAGGATTGGTACACAGAGCTACATGTTCCTTGTGAAAAATCAAGTATGGAATTCTACACATCAGGGCCTGGAGCTCGGAAATCCTCCGAGCAGAAGAAATGGCCACGAGAAAAAGTGTCTTCCAAGAAAGGAACTTTAAATCTGCGGAAGCTGCCACTTCAAATGGAGGCAGAGCAAGTTTCTCAAGAACAAAATTAAAATCCCAAGGAGGAGCGGGGACTCGGATAGGGGGTCTCAGGAGGAAAACTCCTCTAAGGAAAATCTTAGAAACTTCCAGCTGAGCAAACATTCTGTCTACAAAGGGAACATGATAGGTCGAGATGGCCGCCTTGTGGACTTTAAGAGAAGAGTGATTAAGACCCAGGTCAAAGAGATGGTACATCAGCAGATGTCCAACAGGGCAGGTGAAAGGCTCAATGCCTTCTGAAGCAGCCCAGATTGTTAATCTTTTCCACTTCATGGCACAGGTAGACCTAGTGGAGGGTTTCCTAGCTTCCACCAGAATCTCCGCCACCTGGGGAGAAACTCCAAAGCGGGCATGAGCTATGTCTGAAGCTGAAGGGACTTGAGACCTGGATGGGCCATGGTCCCCTGATCCTGGGTCAGCAAACATTGTGACAGAGGAAGAGGAAGCGGTGGTTCCTCTGAGAATTGTTGCAGAAGAGAACCAAACTTGCCTGGGCCAAAAAGGAGCGATCAGAATCATTTGTGCTCCTTCTGACCCTAGTTTCTGCAAGACCCGTGGGATCAAAGGAATTGGGGGGAAGACATAGAGGAATCTGCCCTTCCAATCTAGAGACAGAGCATCTCACCAGAAAATGCCTCGCTTTTGAACGAGCAAGCAGAAGACTGGAAGCTTTGCATTTTGACGGGAAGCTAACAGGTCGACCTGTGGTGTTCCCCAGCGTAAGAAAATATCGTCTAGGACCCCTTGATCCAGTTCCCACTCGTGAGCCAGAGCAGATGAGCGACTTGGCTTGTCTGCCAAGGTGTTCTCGACTCCTGGAACATGAATTGCCGTAAGGTGAAGGTTGTGTTGTGCTGCCCAATCCCAAACTCTCATTGCTTCCCTGCAAAGAGGGTAGGACCGAGTCCCTCCCTGTTTGTTGATGTACCAAACCACACACATTGTCCATCTGGACGGCAAGGTGGCCTGGAAGGAGGTACAGATGAAGGGCTTGGAGGGCATAGAGTACTGCCGGAGCTAGAGCACACTGATGCGAAGTGTTTGTTCAAGCTTGGACCAAGAGCCCTTGGTCCGATGAGGACCGAGATGGGCTCCCCAACCTTCGCCCGAGGCATCTGTGGTCAGAGTCTGGGAGGGGGGAGGAAGGAAGAATGGGGTCCCCCGAAACAGGTTCTCTCTGACCATCCACCACTGCAAGTCTCGAACCATGGGAGAGGAGACCAGGACCAGTTGATCCAAGTTGTCCGCCAGCTGATCAGCACTGGGAGCAAAGAGTCCACTGAGAAACTCATGTGGAGCCGAGCGCGAGGGACTGTTGGGATATTAGCCGCCATGAGCCCGAGAAGGCAAAGAACCGACCTTTCAGTGACCCGCCTGCGGTCAGACAACAGGCTTACCTGAGTCTGAATAGCGGCCGCCCTGTCTGGTGGCAGGAAGGCCCTGCCTAGGGTTGTGTCCAGTATCACCCCGATAAACTGGAGTCTCTGGGATGGGATCAAGTGAGACTTGGAATGGTTGATGGAAATACCTAGGCAGGCAAAAACCTGCTGTCTTAAGGGAGAGGCAGCGCAGGAGTTCCTCCCTGGACAAGGCTGCCAGGAGCCAGCCGTCCAGGTACGGAAAAACCTGCACTCCCCGGGTACGGAGGTAGGCCGCCACCACCGCAAGGCATTTGGTAAATATTCAGGGAGCCGAGGAGAGGCCAAATGGAAGTGCCTTGAACTGGCAGTGGTCCCCCTGGAAAGCAAAACGGAGATATTTGCGGTGAGACAGGTGAATGGAAATATGCAGGTAAGCATCCTGCATATCCAAAGCGCACAGCCACTGGCCAGAGTGGAGGAGGGGCACAAGGGCTCTGCAGTGAGAGCATTCTGAACCTCTTGTACTCCACGAATAGGTTCAGAGAACTGAGATCTAGGATAGGCCTTACATTTCCTGTCTTCTTCGGGACCAGGAAGAAGTGGGAATAGTAACCCGTTCCCTGTAGGGGAAGGGGAACAGGTTCTATCACCTCTTTCAGCAACAGTGCTGAAATCTCTTCCTGGACCAGAAGACTATGTTCCCGAGAGTATGACGACTTTTGGGTAGGGTGACAAGGTGGTTTCTGTAGAAACTCTATTGAGTGTCCTTCTGCAATTAGCTGGAGCACCCATGAATCTGATGATATCCTCTCCCAGCACGGAAGGTGGAGGGAAAACCTCCCTCCTACCAGTTCCTCCGGGAAGCCCAGAGGCTGTGGTAGAGGGAAGGAGTCAGGTGGTGTGGGAACGCCCGCGGCAGAAGCTCCGCTGCTTTTTGGGCGGAGGGCTTGGCAGCTGTAGAGTACGGCGTTTAGTGGCCCGCTTTCCCGGAGGTTTCGCCTTTGGCCAATTCCATCTGCAAAAGGGGTGGCGTTGCGAATGATGGGGATGGTACACAGAGTCGACGGACTTTACTGCTGTCCCCTTCTCCTGCAGATCAGTGATGATGTCCTTGACATCACCCCCGAAGAGCACCGAACCCCGGAAGGGCGCTTCCTGTATAGCGGACTGCACTTTCAGGACCAACCCCGACACACGGAGCCAAGCATGACATCGTAGGCCAACAGCGAAAGCTGAGCTCCATCTAGCAGTATCCACTGCATCGTAGGTCACACGAAGCATGTGTCAACTGGCCGTACGTGCAGAGTGGACGAGGTCAGACAGTTTCTGCTTGACTTGAGAGTCCGGCAGAAAGTCCAATTTGGTTTCCACCTCAGTAAGAACTGCCTTCTGGTAATCCTCCATGTGACCAACATACAGTAGTTCCGGGCCCTGATCCCCAGTGTGGAAGAAGCGAAAATCTTCTTGCCATACTGGTCCAGAAGGTGAGATTCTTTATCAGGTGGTGATGAACTAAGATGTTTTGGATTAGCTGACCGGCCGTGAGCGGCGGTAATCACAACAGAGTCAGCTCGAAGTTGAGAATCTAAAAAATCAACACCCTCGGGAGCCTGATATAGCCTGTTCGACTTCCATGGAAGAGGGGCTAACGCCGACGGTTGTTTCCAAATAGTGGTAACAAGGTGTGCGTGAGGCTCGATCCAGGGTGGCACCAAGGTGGGAGCTGTAATGGGCAGATCCAGATGTTCAGCGAGTTTCACCCGCTGTGGATCTAGCTCCAAAGATTGCCATTTATGCACTGCCTGGATTTTGCGTAGCAGCTCCGTGAAAGAAGGATTCTCCAGAGGAGACTTTGGAGGAGTCCTTGGCCTGGGTTTTGACAGAGCGTGGCTCGTCGTCCTTCTCGGAGCAGCCGTCGGAAGTGTCCGAGGCGTCCGAGGAGGAAGAGGAAGAAAATGAAGAAGAAGATTCCCTTTCCCATCTAGGAGAGGAACGGACCCTTTGGGACCCGGGGAAGCGTGTCCTGCCCCTCTCTGGACCCAGAGGGTTTAGTCCTGGTGTCCAGAGGAGGTGAGGGAGTTTGTCGTCGCGGACGTACGGGAACCGGTACCGTCGTCGGTAGACAACTCTCCACCTCTCTGGTGAGCTGAGCCTTGGCCTCTGCCCATCAGGAGGCCAGAGTCTCCTGCAAATCCACCAGCGGCTGGGGGCGGTGGAGGAGGAGGAGGCGGGGGATAAGGGTATGGGTTATGCCCATAAGGCGAGTATCCATAACCCGACGGCGGGAAGCCCAGCGTCTGGTATTGTGGCGTCGGGTACTGAGGCGTCAGGTACTGTGGCATCGGATACCGCAGTCCCGGGTACAACGGTGTCGGATACGACTGGGTCGAGTACCTGGGAGAGCTGCCGGAGCAGACGGCCCAGCCGGAGGCCCCATGGGCGGATCTGGGGCAGAAGGCCCAGAGGGCCTGGTGTCGGGGTGGCATCCGGGAGCGGGATGTCGCCCGGAGTTGACAATACCGGCTTTGGGCGACAGCCAAGGTGCTGGCGTCGGGGCCGGCATCCGGGGAGCGGACGTCAGATCAGCTGGACGATGGTCTGACGGAGGTGGAACAGGGACCTCAGCGTCGCTCGGGGATGGACGGGAGAAATCCCCAGGGTCGGGCTAAGGAGACTCAGGGTCCCTGGACGGCAGTGAAGGCTGCGGGGAGCTGGGAACGACGGACAGGGGAGGGTCCGGCGTCGGCTCTTCTGCTGTGCGGACATCGGGCGAACCGACGTGCGGCTTAGCAGCGGGATCCAGGTGGGTGCCGGAGGAGCCGGCGTCCGACTTAACAGACCCTTCGCCGGAGGCAGGCTGCGAAGAAGGAGCGGCCTGGTCTGGCAGGAGAGGGGCAGCGCCGCCCGAGGTCGGATGACTTACCGACCTTCTCTGTGCGGACGACTGAGGAGCCGACGTCCGGCTTATCGGAGCCGCCTGCACCAGTAGGGCCGTGACCACAGCTACGGGAGGCGGAGGCCTCAAAAAGCCAAGAGCCCGAAAGAGCCAGATGGGTGGGCCAGCGGCGCCTTTGAAGCCTCTAAGGTGGCCGTCGAGGAGGCGGTCCCGGGGGCGTTACCTTTAACATGACGACTCCCGAGGAAGTCACAGTGGGAGAGGAGCCCTTGTCCCGGTGCTTTTCTTTTTCCTTTTTCTTGCGCTGGCCTTCAGGGGAAGTTAATGCCTGCCGAAGCTTTTTCAGTTCATTCTCCATGGAGCTCATCTTCTTTTTGAGAATGTGGGCTTCCAGGGACTGCTGCCACCTTCTTCGGGTGGCCGCGTTGAAACTCAGGCAGTGCTGGCACGTCTCTACTGGATGGTTGGGGCCTAGGCAAAAAAGGCACAGGGAATGGCCGTCCTTGTGCATGGGTTGGGTGCCGCATGAGTCGCACTTGTTTTTGTGCTCGGAGGGTGTAGGGGGACCATATACACAGATGAATGACGACGTTGTCTAAGAAAAAAGTGAAAATACTCGGTAAAAGAACCGACGAAGGAGTCTGACGAGCAAGGAACGTTTCCACAAGGCACTGGCATAAGCTAACGGCGGGAAAGAACTAGGATGCGGGCGTGGGAGACCACCGCTTTTTATACTGACATCTCCTGATGCCTGTCACCTGACGTGGGGCGGTCCCTCGCCAGGGACTGCTAGCTAGTAATTTTTCCATGGGGTCCTGCCGCCTGCCAGCGTCAGTCCTATCTATATGCAATTACCTACTGCAAGAGCCCTCTCGAAGTAAGATCTACTTCTACGTACTCCCTCCACCACAGAAACCCTCGCACCTTCTCTATCCCTTGTCCCCATTCAGTCGCTGGCCAATACGCCTTCTCTTACCATCTACCACTACTCTGGAATAAACTTCTCTCTGACCTTTGCCTATCTTCCTCCTTCTCTGATGTCAAAAGCCTTCTGAGACTGCTTCCCTCCCCTCAGTGTTCCTTTACCCCACTGCTACACAGATGGCCTCCTCCAAATTGATGTCTTAGATTCTTAGCTTACCCCTCCCCACCCCCATGCTTTGGCGCAAGAACTGAGTCCTCCATCCTGCTAAAAGTCAGTGTGTTTATCCCAATTAAATACTTGGCTGTACTACGTCTGAAGTTGCTCTTGCTACCTTCATCTGTATATTGACTTTGTTCTGTTTTCCTGAAATATGATGTACCTTACTGTTATTTTTGTCTTAAGGTGTGACCTGCTGCAAGTGATATCCTCGAAAAAGATACACAGTAAACATAATGTACTTAGATACCTCCAAAAAGGCAGATGACAAACCTGCCAGCTTATACCTCAGTAAGGTGGAAGAAGGGTGGGAGTACTGTGGCCCAGTGGAGGAGATTATTGAAGATCTGATGTTATGGTAAGTAAATACCGGTTACTCACCTGTAACAGGAGTTCTAGGAATGGTATATGTTGTTCATCCACACTTATTGGCAGGTATCCATACTGGTTTAAATCTTGCCGTAAGGTCTTCAAGCTGGCTCCTCCCACCCACCCGGGTGGTAAAACTCTCGGCTCCGCCCCATGACGCCAGATCTGGCCCGCTGGAAGCTCAGGTTGTGCATCGAAGTCGGGGAGGTCGGGTCGGTCGTGTAGATGAACAACATATACCATTCCTAGAACTTCTGTTACAGGTGAGTAACCTGTATTTCTAGGGAAATGGATATGTTGTTCATCCACACAGTCTGGCAGACTCCTAGCAGTTCTCTGGGAGGAGGGAGGCAAGGCGCACACCCCCGATACTTACTTGGGAAATACAGACTGGAGAACCGAGGCCCCAAAACCAGCATCCCGGCGTGACTCAAGGTCGATGTGGTAGTGAAGGTGTGTGCTGACTTCCAGGTAGCAGCCCTGCAGATTTCCTGGATAGGGACGTCCCTGGAAGCAGCCATCGATGCAGCAGCATGGCGGGTAGAATGAGCTTTTATCCCTCTGGGAGGCTCCATGCCCGCCAACTTATAGCAGAGATCTATGCAGAAGGTGACCCACCTGCTTATCGTCCAGCAGCTGCAGGTCTGCCAGGTGCGACTTCAAGCGTAGGTGACAAACAGCTAGTGAACCTCTCCCGAATTCAGCCGTTACTCCTTATAGTAAGCGAGCGCCCTTCTAGGGTCCAGAGTATGAAGCCTATATTCGGCCTCCAAGGTGCGACTGGGGTAGAACACCGGCAGAGTCAACACCTGGTTAAGGTGAAACTCCGACACCACCTTCGGAAGGAATTTCAGGTGGGGGCGCAGGACAACCTTGTCCCTGTGGAAGACCAGGTAAGGAGATTCGATGGAAAGCGCCTGGAGCTCTCCCATCCTTCTGGCTGACGTGATAGCCACCAAGAAGGCGGTCTTCCATGACAGGTGAGAGAGATCATACCTGTGCATTGGTTCGAATGGCTTGCCCATGAGCTTTGCCAATACCAGCAGTAGATCCCACGGAGGTGGAGGTTCTTGCACCAGAGTGGAAATGTGATCAAGGCCTTTGAAAAAGCCCCAGACCACCTTTTCCTACGTCACCAACTGCTTCCCGGCCCACCCCCAGTAAGCAGAGATGGCTGCCAGGTGCACCTTAAGGGTCGTCGACCTAAGCCCTTGCTGAGAAAGGGACCACAGGTAGTCCAATATGTGCGCCAAGGAACAGGAGGAAGGGTCCAGGCCCTTGCCCTGACACCAAATGTAAACTCTCTTCCATTTGAAGGCGTAGCATTTCCTGGTCGATTCCTTACGGGATGCCTCAACTACATTGAGGACCTCGTCGGAGAGACCCAAGGCCTGGAACTCTAGCCGCTCAGGAACCAGGCCGTCAGGTGAAGGGATTGAAGGTCTGGATGGAACACCTTCCCCTGATTGACTGAAAGCAGGTCCGGGCGAGCTGGAAGCTGCCTCGGGAGCCTGGAGCTGAGGCTGAGGAGATCTGGATACCAGCATTGGCGGGGCCAGTCTGGGGCTACCAGAATCACCTGCGCCTTGTCCCTCCTCGCCTTGAGAAGCACCTTGTGGATCAAGGGAAATGGGAGAAAGCCGTAGAAGAGGCCCAGGGTCCACAGCCTCAAGAAGGCATCCCCCTGCAGCGAGCCCTGCTGAGGGGGGCAGGCATGGAACAGCCTCAGCTACGCGTTCTCCTTGGAGGCAAACAGGTCCACCTGAGGGGTGCCCCAATGGGAGAACAGATCTTGTACTACCTCCGGCAGGAGAGACCACTCGTGGGACACAGCCTCTATCCGGCTTAGGGCATCGGCCAGGGTGTTGGAGGTTCCTGCCACATGAATGGCTAGGAGATCCACCTCCAGGTGCGCACGAGTGACCAGATGCGGAGAGCTTCCTTGCATAGAAGCATGGAGCGCGTCCTGCCCTGGCGGTTTAGATAGTACATAGTCGTGGTATTGTCCGTCTGGACCTGAACCACTTGACCCCGAAGAAACAGAGTGAAGGCGGTGAGAGCTAGGCGGACCGCTCGGAGCTCCAGCAGGTTGATATGGCATCGGGACTCCCGCGGGGACCAGAGGCCGTGCGCTCAGTGTTCCCCTAGATGGGCACCCCAACCCATCAGAGAGGTATCGGTCGATAGAGAGACCATCGGCTCGGGGCGGACAAACGGGATGCCCTCCTGCAGGTGCGCTGGAACGATCCACCACTGAAGCGTTCCACATCCCCTGGGTCACCGTCACTCACTGGTCCAAAGGATCGCAGTGTTGAGACCACTGGCCGGCCAGGCCCCACTGAAGGGGGCACATGTTCCAGTGGGCCCAACGGACCACGCTGGTACAGGCCGCCATGAAACCCAGGAGGCGCAGGAAGTCCCGGGCAGGGCGCGATTGCCCAACCAGAAATGATCGGGGAAAGGAGGAAAGAACCTCGGCCGTGTCCGCCAGGAGCCGTGCTCTGGCTCATAGAGAGTCGAGCTCTGCCCCGATGAATTGTTTCACCTGCTTTGGCACGAGTTCCGACTTGGCCTCGTTGATGAGGAGGCCGACTTGAGAGCAAACCTGGAGGGCCAGACCTCTGGACCGCTCCACCTCCTGCTTGGAGGGGGCTGCTATCAGCCAATCGTCCAGGTAAGGGTAAACCCGGACCCCTCGGCGCCGCAGGAGTGCTGTCACCACTGCTATGCATTTGGTGAAGACCCTGGGTGCTTGAGACAAGTTGAAGGGCATGGCTTGGAACTCGAAAAGGGATCCCTCTGCTCAAAGGTGAAGGAACCTCTGATGCGACGGACGGATAGGGACGTGAAAGAACACACGCTGCAGGTCCAGAGAGCAGAACCACACGCCGCGTTCCAAGGATGGTATTATCTAAGCCACAGTAACCATACTGAAGGTTCGAGAACTTAGGAACTTGTTTAGGTCGTGTAGGTCGAGAATGGGGCGCCAGCCCCCCGTCCATTTTGGGACCAGGAAGTACCTGGACACAAACCCCGGGTCTGAGGGAGGGTCCGCCACCTCCCTGATCACCTCCTTCTGGAGGAGGAGAGCGATGTCGGCTCGGCTAGCCGACAGTGAGGCTGCGGACCCCGAGGCCCCCCGAGGTGTGATGGCTCTGAAGGGTGGGGCCTGCTCTAACTCCAGAGGCAGGCCTTTTCCCACCACCTCCAGTACCCATCTGTCCGTGGTAATAACAGACCAGGCTGAAAGGAAGTGACGGAGCCGTCCCCCCACGGGGGGAACCTGGGGTAAGGTGACAAGGTTGGGGGCGACGCCTTCAACCCGTCACTGGGCAGGCTTGGAGGAGGAACTGGCCGAGGGACCTCCCGGGCCTTACCTCCTTGCTTCCTGGAGGAGGAAGCCGCGGGCTTGGGTTTGGGGTGCCAAGCGCGAGCCTGCTGGCCCTGATGTTGCTGGGCCGGACGTGCCACGGGCGCAGCAGGATGAAAGGGTTTAGGCTGTGGCCTGCAGCCTTTGTCCCTTTGTGCGGAAGAGACCGAGTCCAGGGTAGCATTGGACTTCTCGATCCTCTGGAGGTGACCTTCCACTCCAGGGCTGAAGAGGTCGGTCCCCAGGAAGGGGACATCCGCCAACTTGTGCTGGGTATCCGCTGTGAAGGTGGATATCCTCAGCCATGCCCGACGGCGCATGGCCACTGCGGCCGCGATTGACCTGGCGCATGAGTCACCGATGTCCAAAGCAGTCTGAAGTTGCTGCTTGGCCACTGCCCTGCCCTGGTCCCGCACCTGCTTAACCGTGGTCTGCAGGTCGTCCGAGGAGAGGACTACCTCGTCCAGGGAGCCCAACAGGGGCAGAGATATGTGCCATCAGCACGCCAAGCTGGTCTGATGAAGGCCGAGGGAGGACACAGCGTAGACTTTTCGCCCGGCATAGTCCAATTTCTTGGACTCCTTGTCGGGAGGTTTGTCCACGTCCCTAGCATTTCCGGCACGCCGGAAAACGCTGTCGGTAACTAA
Organism: Neoceratodus forsteri; assembly: GCA_016271365.2. Classification (NCBI taxonomy): domain Eukaryota; kingdom Metazoa; phylum Chordata; order Ceratodontiformes; family Ceratodontidae; genus Neoceratodus; species Neoceratodus forsteri. The sequence goes on along the minus strand of CM057450.1, from coordinate 646,338,913 downwards.
CCCCTCGGCTGAAGGGTGTTCCGAAAAACTGGACAGGGAACCGGTAGGGACTGCATACTTCCTGGCCATCCTGGCCGAAGGCGCAGGGCAGGAAGCAGGGCGCTGCCAGAGCTCCAAGGCCGGACCCACAATGGCCTCGGCTACCAGGAAGGCCTCCGAAGGGGAATCCCCTCGGTCCATTATCTCCGTGAGGGGATACTTGGCCCGCTTAGATACCGGCTCGAGCTGCATCCCGGTGGACTCCGAGATGAGCCTAAGTAAGCCCAGAAAGGACGAAGGGCTCTAATCCATCGACTGACCCCCAGAGGACTCCAAGTCCCTCGCTTGGAAAAAGGAGGAATTGTCGTCCGGACTCGAAGAGTCCACAAAGGCTGCCTCGGGCCTGAGCCACCCTCCACCTGCAGGAGGCCGATCAGGAGTGAGGTGACAGCCTATGGGGCAGACCACAGGCACGACCGAGAATTCTTGGCCGGAGCCCCAAACAAGCGGCTGTGGAGGCAGGGGTTCCACGAGTGCGGAGCAGCTGGTTTTAACCGAGCAACAGGCCTGGGAACAGGCGCCTCGGGAAGGGTCGAGGGGTTGCTTGGCCACTCCGGTGACAACCACTTAATGGCCGGGGAAGGCGGCGAGTCGGCTTGTTCCCGTCAGAAGAAACTGTTGCCACATGAATCTTTGTACCACCAGCGTAACTCGCGGAGCCTCCTCGTCCGAGGAGGAGGATGAGGGCGACTAGCGGCGCAGCTTGCGTGGTGTCAAGACCGAGACCGCCTGTGACGGCGGGATCGGCTGGACTGCGAAGAAGTCCGAGACCGCGAACCTCGGTTTTCCCGAGGGGGGTTCGGAGGAGGGATGGGTGGGACCGGCTCTCCTCTCGGCTCGGAAGGTTCACCCGAGGGCTCCGGAACCAGAGGCACTGGCAAGCCCACGGGATCCTCAACTCCCACCGGGGAAACCGGGGAGAGAAGATTTTCGGCTTCACCAGTCGACAACCCGTCCAACGGGTCGAGAAATATCTCGACTGCATCGACAGGAGTTTCGGTCAACTGATCGACAGGGATACCGTGAGACCAGTGGCGAGCGAAAAGATCGACAGAGTCGATGGCCGACTACTCGGGAGAGAGGACTCGTTCCACGCTCCCAAGGCGTCGACAGAGGACTTACCTTGTCTTTCTTTTGGACCGAGAAGGTCCAGCAGACGTGGGCCCCTCTCCCTTGGTGGAGAGGACAGACAAAACTCCTTGAAGGAGGCGAATAAGAGAACGGGAGGCGGAATAAGCGCGGCCCGAGGAAAGGGCAGCACGGGCGCCTCCTGCCGAGGCGATCATCTGCTCAAACTGATCCCGCCCGAGCCGCCGCCCTTGAGCATAGCAAGGCTCTTTTGAAGCTTCACGGGCGCTTCTCGGGGCAGCGCAGGTTGTAAGCAGGCAGCACAGTCTTGAGCGTGGGCAGAAGGAAAAGCACAGGTCGCAGGCCTGCGGGTTGTGCTCAGGCCTAAGCAGTGAAGCGCTGCGTGGAGTGCGGATCCGTTCGAGACATCTTCTGCCGCAAGGGCATCTCCAGCAGTCGATTTGTCCATTGCAGCGCGAGGATGAAGACCGAAATCTAAAGTTGAAAACTTTTAAATTGCAAAACCGAAGAATTAGGAACCAGTCTTATACGCGGGGCGTTAAGGAAGAACCTGAGCTTCAAGCGGTAAGGAAGATCTGGCATCATGGAGCAGACCCGAGAGTTTTACCACCCGGGTGGGTGGGAGGAGCCAGCTTGAAGACCTTCCGGCAAGATTTAAAGCAGCAAGGATACCTGCCAATAAGTGTGGATGAACAACATATCCATGTCCCTAGAACTGTTCCATCTTCAGAGGATATCTCCTCCATTAGGTTACACTTCTGGAACAATTCTCAAGCAGCACAAAGTGCCTAGGGAGGGTGGCAAAGACTGATATGACATCAGGGCAAGAGACATTGCAATACCGCAAGACAAAAGCCTGCATGTCTACGAGAGACAACATCCAGACTGCAGTACTTACCGAAAGTGTGCTCAGTGCTCCATGTGGCAACAGCATATATGTCAACTGCAGACAGAGTCTAAAAACAAGTGTAACCTCCCCCCCCGCCCCACAGGTGGTACTTACCGTGATTGGCTCCCCAGGTGATGCTCTGCCTCCAGTCAGTCCGTGGGTTCGATTTGTGGTCCTTTGTTTGTCCTTGCTGGCCACCATGTTCCTTTATCCTGTGGGGGACCGGAGAAGCATGTGGAAGTAAGCTGCCTGCTTGTCAGTTTCACCAATGCTGCATAGTACAATGTGCGAGCGTTCGAGCAGGAAGCCTGCTTGAATGTGCGAGCAAGCGCCTGCCAGCTCGGCTGTTAGCAAACGCAACGATGATCAAGTATAGAAGCTGCTTCTGGCTCTCGAGTCCAGATCCTTATTGTGTGCACCGACCCCAGGGACAAAAGAAATAGTAAGGGACTCAAAGGCACAAAGAGGGAAGAAGAATTAAAACTATGAAAGAGCGCTTTAAGTGCTATGCATTTAAAGGGAGCACTGTCTCTTTAAGAAGCAGCTGTGGCTGCTATATGTGAATGAAGCTTCCCCTGCCACCTAGGGAGACAGCGCTATGGCACTAGCAACAGGCAGGGGCTGGCCTGCAAAGTACCACTCTGCCACCGGGCGCTAGGGCAGAGGACAGCTCTTGGACGCTGGGGCAACTGTTTACCAAGACTGTACAGTTTGCCTGCAGAAAGACTTCAAAGCTGAGACACTGTATAAACTGTTTGCAGCAGCCATATGCGCCACTTTTGACCTGTCTTATAGCCAATCAGAGTCCTAGGAGCCTTAAAAGACTACACCTATGGCTCCTGGGAAGGGGGTAAAGACTGTGTCTTGGCACCAATACAGAAACCAAATGGGGCATCGAGTGCACCTAATGCATATTAATTTTACAAGTGGACAGCTATCAACCAATCAGATGATGCCATGTTCTTACCAGATCCCAAGGACAGATTCAGCTTGAGTTGGTTCTACTGGAGCTACCCAAGAGGGATGGGGCTCAGACTGTCACTCCTGAGAGAGTGGGGAGGCCTGCCTGGGGCTTCCACAGCCATTGGTTCAGGGTGTGCTCGTCGCTGCCTTCCAATAGCTGGAAGGAGCAGTTTCCAGAACTGACGTGTTGTTTTGCTGACCAGAGTCAAGGAAGCTGTTTGGGAGCTTCCGAAGGGAGAGGAAGCTCTGCTGTGATCTCCAACAGAAGTTTGGAGGAGTTTTCTTGGTTAAACAGCCAAGGGAACCCTGATCCACATTCAAATAGCTGGAAGACAGAGTGAAGGTGTGAAGAGCGGACTGTAGTTAAAAGAAGCCCTCAGTCTGTGAGGAGGGTTCAACTGATTCCTGCCAGAGGCCTGAAGCACTGCCTGGTCCAATGACCAGAGATAGCTACAAAATTTCCCTTTGCCTGGGAAATTCCTCTTAAAGCTAAAGAAACTGTGTGTGATTTGAACCCACCATTGAGAATCGCCTGACAGACTGATACCCCTAGCCTGAGGAGTGAGTTGGACTGGTTTCCAGAGACAAATCTCGTCTGCCAACTGCAGAGAGGAAAAGACTGTGTGAATCCTGATCTCCACAAAGAGAACCCTGCCAGCAAGGATGGTCTAAGGAATTGACCAGGTAGTATCACAGTCAGGCATTACCCATCGCCTCCCAAGAGGGCTGAATGCCTGGACGGGTGGGGTGAGGCATGTGGCCCTGGTCCCCAGTACTAGCCTATTCCAGCATATGTGACCCGCTACCCTGACTATGACAAGCTACCAAGAAAAGTGACAGGCTGCCAGAATTTGGCTGGGGTTAATACTACGTCATGCTCTCAAGGTTTCTCTGAACCTTGTGTAACCAATGAGTCTGAAAGCTGTTTATGCCCTAAAGTGTATGATGATTTTCTATCTTATGCACTTACTGCATCAATATTGTTGAATATTTCTACTTTTTTAATGTTACTTCTGTTTGTACCACCGTTAGTACTATGTCTAATGTCCATCTACTATGTTTTATGTCTATCATTTGTGGAATGCTCAGATTCCACAGGTTGCCATTGAAAAAGGGACTGTCTTGTCTCAGTGGGCCTACCAGTCATCAAAATTCAAATTAAATAAATAAATCAACAAAGTAAACTGAAAATCTGCTTGCCTAGTTCAAGGCCCCTCATCTTGACAGATACAGTCTTCTGTGACCATCCAGACCCTGTGTACTGTGCTACAGAACTGTGAATAAACACAGGGCCTGCCCTGATCTTGGAAGTTATCAAGTCTGCTCAAAATTTGCTTTCTATATATGCAAAGTACACCAACGCCTGCCAACCTGTGGCACCGTACAGGCCTGCAACTCTATGTACCCAGATTAACTTTTGGGACACTGGTACCAGTAGAGAGGTTGACCACTCTAAGCTGTGGGTGTTGTTTTTGGCAGTGGGCACTGTTATTGTTATTGCTTATGGTCTTACTAGTTCATCAAATACTCCAACTGCCATTTATTTCTGCATTCCCATTCCCCTCTCCTCTGTTAATAAATCATTTATGCTTTAATATTTAAAACCATCTCGTGAGCATGTTATTAATGAGTATATTATTAATTATAGTCTTTAACTGAAAGTATATTGAAATATTGTTTTGGTTTATGGTAATCCATATGTGGGGTGACTGTGAGGGGAGGTGGGTAGGTACAGCATCCCAGGAGGTTGTCCCCCTAAATACATCTGGCCCACTATATTTTACTCTGGGTGAAGACAGCATGCTATTAATTTTCTGCTTAGGAAAGAACACCCTTTTTCCACTAGAACAAGAACCCAGGCCTCTCAACCTTGTTGAGCACACAAGGCAGGGGTCGTAACAGTCAGTTACACAGCGACTTGGTTACACAAGCAATAGAGGTGGCCATACCACATCTAGAGTGGCCACAAACAGAACCAGGAAATTCCTTATAGTACTTCTTGTAACAAAAAAACAATACAGTTTGCCAGCCACTTGGAAAGGCAATGTTTAGTCACAGGGCCGCCCTCTTTGCCAGGGGAGAATGAAATCAAAAAAAATAAAAAAATCTGAGAGGACTTTTTTTTTTTCCAGTTACTAAGTTAGTGCTGTTTATTCAACCACCAGTTGGCCCCATCATCAGGGATCGACCCCCAAGCCCCATAACACCAGCTTTGTATAGACCTACCATCCAACTCTCACCTTCCCCATGGTTTTCTCTCCGTGGGTGCAACCCCATGGCTGTAAAACAGACCCTCGGCGGGAGGTGTGCCATACAGCAGGGTGCAGAGCCAGTGAAGGGTTGTTCCTATCATGCTGGCCAGCCCTTTTCTCCTCCCTTTAACAGTCTCCTGGGAAGATTGATGTCCAGTGTCACACAGACAGCCCTACACACAGTCCCCCCACACAGAATGTTGGCAACTGCCACTCCTCCCACCCCCTGATTTGCTGTCCCTGGGCTGCCCGACCACTAGGGGTCAAGAGTGCACTGAGCATAGCATCCCTCCCTGGCGAGCAGTCCACTGGACTCTCCAGCCTCCTCCTCCTCTCCCCCCAACTCTACGATGCCCCAAGTTCGCTATCAAACCTGGGTCATAGGTGCCACAAGGGGCTGCGCTACAAGAACTTAAGTGGTTGGGGTGCGTCATGTAGGCAACACTGTACACCAATGAGATGGACTCAAGCAAGTTAACACCGAGTGGCCCAATCACGCAGAATCTTCCTGCAAGGTCCTGACACTGACAGCTGCCTTGCACTGTACAATATCTTTACGGAGATACCCTCAGAAAAAATCCAGGCTTGTGGATGAACTGAAGGACAGCCTATGAGGGTGGAAAAAAGGAGGGGAAACATTGCATTGTACAGTGCCTTCAGAAAGTATTCACCCCCCTTGGATTTTGTCACATTTTGTTGTGTTACTACCAGAATTTTTAATGCACTGAAATTATTTTTCCCCCCTTGATTCACACAGCATACTCAACAATTTAAAGGGGCAAAAATATTTTTATTGTGTAACAAACATTTATGAAACATTAAAAACTGAAATATCTTGTTTACTTAAGTATTCACCCCACTGAGTCAATACTTTTTAGAAGCGCCTTTGGCAGCAGTTACAGCTTTGAGTCTTCTTGGGTATGTCTGTATCAGCTTTGCACATCTGGATTTGGGGATTTTCGTCCATTCTTCCTTGCAGATTTGCTCAAGCTCTGTCAAGTTGGATGGGGAGTGTCAGTGAACCGCAATCTTTAAGTCTTTCCACAGATTTTCAATGGGATTCAAGTCTGGGCTTTGGCTGGGCCACTCAAGGACATTCACCTTCTTGTTCTGAAGCTACTCCAGTGTTGCTTTGGCTGTATGCTTGGGGTTGTTGTCCTGTTGGAACTCAAATCTTCGCCCCAGTCCAAGGTCTATTGCAAACTGATGCAAGTTCTCCTCAAGGATGTGCCTGCATTTGGCTCCATTCATTGTTCCCTCTATCCTGACAAGTGCCCCAGTCCCTGCCGCTGAAAAGCATCCCCATAACATGATGATGCCACCACCATGCTTCATGGTAGGGATGGTGTCACATGGGTGATGAGCTGTGTTCGGTTTGCGCCAGGCATAGCGCTTTGCATTCAGGCCAAAGAGTTCAGTTTTTTGTTTCATCAGACCAGAGAATCTTTTGCCACATGGTCTCAGAGTCTGCCACGTGCCTTCTTGCAAACTCCAGGCAAGCTATTATCTGGGCCTTTCTCAGGAGTGGCTTCCGTCTAGCCACTCTCCCATAGAGGCTACATCTGTGAAGTGCTGCAGATTGTTGTCCTCTGGACAGGTTCTCTCATCTCAGCCATGGAACTCTGTAGTTCTGTCAGGGTGGTCACTGGGTTCTTGGTCACTTCCTTGACCAAGGTCCTTCTTGCCCGGTTGCTCAGTTTGGGAGGACGGTCTGCTCTAGGAAGAGTCTGGGTGGTTCCGTAATCTTTCCATTTCCTAATGATGGACTTGACTGTGCTCCTGGGAACTTTCAACACCCTAGAAATGTTTTTATACCCCTCCCCAGATCTACGCCTCCTCACAATTCTATCACGGAGTTCTACGGACAGCTCCTTGGTCTTCACAGTAGAGTTTCGGCTTTGACATGCACTATCAACAGTGGGACCTTATACAGACAGGTGTATTTCCTCTGAAATCACGTCAACCATTTGAACTGACCACAGGTGGACTCCACTCAAGTTTTAGAGTGATCTCACAAGGGAATTGGATGCATCTGAGCTCAATTTGGAGTGTCATAGCAAAGGGGTGAATACTTATCAAATCAAGACATTTCAGGTTTTTATTTTAAATTACATGTACAAAAAATTCCATAAGTTTCATTCCACTTTGACATTATAGAGTAATTTGTGCAGATATGTGACAAAACAATCACATATAAATGTATTTTGAGTTTGCAACATCACAAAATGTGTCAAAATCCGGGGAGTGAATACTTTCTGAAGGCACTGTATCTTGGAAATGATACTCTCACAATATGAAACAGTGTTATAAGAATGCATTTACCACACATGCCATGACATAAGTTTCCTTTTGAGGGTTCCAATGTTTCCCTGACTTCTGACATTGTAAAAAATGTTTTTTTCTCTGTGTGAACTAAACATAATACAAATACTGAGTAGACAATTCAGAGTGCTTCAAAGGATTTTGTCCTACCATTCACATACTGTACCTGGCTACAGCTTTGACATAAAACTAATTGACATGAACTGAGCAGACAAATGAACCAGCACACTTACGTCTTTCAGTGTGGTTTCCACTAGACTGGGTAGGTTGGACAGCACCTCTTTGACTTGCACCAAAATCTGTTGAAAAGAAAAGATGCGGTAAGCTGTGCAACACCATCACACTTAGCAGCAGCAGCTAGTTCCCACCCAGAAGTACTAACCCCTGCCATCTGGAAACTAACAAGTCTGTCTACTGTGAGGGGCTCTAGGTCAAAGCGCACCCTCTAGTGAATGGGTGTGCTACATTTCTTAATGAAGCCACTGAGGCAGTTGTTCTGTTGGAATAACCCCCCTTCCCCCCGTGGAATCTTACCTGCCTAACTGTAACAAAGATGAATGCAGCATATGATCCATAGTGATTTGGGATTTTTGGATGCTGAGTCTCCTTGTGACACCACATAAGAAACAAACAACAGTTTATTATTACCTCTCATCTGTTCTGCTCTGTTTTTTTTTTTTTTACAGAAATTGAGATCTTTTGACATCCAACAAATAGAGCTTCACCACTCATTTTTATGTTTGCTTGTGTGCGCAGTGTGAAGCGAACATATCATGGCAATAATCAGGAGAGTAGGGGCTGCAAAGGTGTGTCAGTGCATCATCCAATGCAGCTCAGGCTGCAGGAGCCTCATCACTGACAGCTCAATGCAGAGCAGGCTGACTGTGACGGCAGAGCAAGACAAAACGGCTTCCCTTCAGGTTTCAGCAAAAAGACCACTTTGTTTGGACACGATAAATGGAAGAGTAAAAAACGTTTTAATACTTTATCCATCCTCCATGACAGGTACACAGCACACCGTAAAAGTTAGATAGCACCCCCCAGGCATCAACGTTTCACGACCCAACCGTCGGTTTTTCAAGATGTAACAGCTGTTATTACCAGTACTAGCTTTATAGCTCAACCCCACTGAGACTGTGTTCAACCTGGCTGATGAGCGGAAACCTCGTATCGTTAAGAGGATAAAGCCACACGTGAGTGCTGCTTCCATCCTTTCCTTTACAAGATGCAGCCCAACAGTCAGCTGTGCTCAGCCTGCTCTTCATTGTACGTCAGACTCTAGTGTATGTGGGTGTGTGTGTGAGGATCAGCTGTCAGGAAGCCAGGAAGGGACACAAGTTGGAGTGCTCCTGACCCACTTCTGCCAGTTACAACTGAACTCATTCTGAGAAAGAGCGTAGACTGAGGTGCATGCACACAAAACTTGATGCATAACGAATCTGAGGCTGCCTGCGAAACCCAGCTACAACTCCCCTAAAAGCTCATCCTGGAGTGAGGCTGCATGACCCACTGTGACCCATCCACCCAAAAAAAAAAAAAAAACCTCCCTGCTGAAGCTGCATGACAAACTGAGACCTTCCCACCTCCCAGTAACCTGTATTCATTTCACCCCATTGTGACACTCTGGCACCAAATCTCCAGTGTCACCCTTGGTACCTGTCTTTTCTTTAACTAAAACATGGAGAGCAGAAAACCATCCGTGTCTTTTGTGGCCTTCCTGGCCCCGACTCCCCACCCACTCCAACTCAACCCTCCCACTCAGCATTCACCACCCTACACTCCCCCACACCTCTCACTCCACACCGAAAATCCACTCTGCGAGGAAAACATTTTTTTTTTTCCAATGCCGACAGGAACTGAAGAAACTAGGTAAGTGTGGTCAATGTATTTTCAAGGCATTTTGAAATCTGACTCATAATAGTCATTTTTTTAAATATTTTTTTCACCACATTTTCAACATGATTTTATTTGTATCCCACCTCATAGACAAGGTAGGTGAAAGTTTTCAGATCCATCCAGAAAGGTGACACCTACCAGGTTCATGAACTGGGGTCACAAAAATCTCCAGCTTCCACTTGCAACTGCACTTAACCTCCTCATCCTCCGTCCCCAGAGTACCCTGGTCCCTCACTAGAATTCCAATCTGCCCAATCCCGCAACTCCCTATCGTTCCTCCTCCATAAACACACAGCTCCCACTTGCAACTGCACTTAACCTCCTTACCTCCCCAGGGTACACTGCCCCCCACCTCCTCCTCTACCGCCCCAGCTACTTCCTTTTGAGTCTACCCAATCGATTATAGTCTATCTAGCACTTATATGTTGCATACTTCATCTCATTATGTCATGAGCTACCCACTGTGTTCATTATGTCCCTGTCATGGATATGCTATATGAGGTTTTTAATTTGTTTTGTATACTCAGTGTCGAATCTTATGATATCTACAATGTTATGGATCCTCTACAGTTACTGTTTTGCCTCAATTCTTTTTTTTTTTTTTTTTACTTTTTATTTATATATTTTATGGCAGTAAGTGTCATAACATACACTGAGTAAAGTAATACAGCATCAATGGCACAATACAGTGTGATATACAGACAGACAGTACTTTAACCACATCGGTTACAAGATAAGGGCAGAAATCCCATGGATTTTTTAAATCTATAAGTCTTTTCACTTAAAGCAATGCTGTCAATGTTCAAATATAGTCTACCAATAATTTGCTAAATAAATGTATACCGGCCAACAGTGTTATTTTATATACTTCAAGTATTAAAAGCTCCACAGTCCCCTCAGCTGACACCCCACCAACATCCCACTGTAACAATCTTAAGTATTTATAACTCTTAACTCAGATATCCACCTCTCTGCTAGACCAACTTAAAACTTTTGCAGTTAATTGTACCACGCCGATTAGTAGAGGTGCATAGTTAGTTAACATGTACTCTTGCCCCTCTTACCGTACAACAAAAACCTGGTTGGGAGATATGCAGATGTTTTATTTAGTAGACATTTGGTATATTATTATTAACAAAATCCACATAGGTCCCTCAATAGAAAAGTCAGGGGTCTCCAGGGTCAGAGTCCAAGGAGGGATTTCAGTCTCTAGCTGCCCTCTCTGCCTCCAGCTTATCTAGCAATTAGGCTGCCTCCTTTGGATTAGTATAAATGTAGGCCTTCCGACCTACCGTTACCTGCAGACGAGCTGGCATCAAGATACTGTTGGGCACCTCTAAGTTCCTCAGCCTTCAGCGGATTTCATCAAAGCTTTTCCATTTCATACGGGTCGCGTAAGAAAGATCCGAGAACAATAACAATCTGCTGCCCTCCACCTCGACTCTCCTTCTCCTCCGCGCCGCCTGGAGCAAACGATCCCTTAACACCACTGAAGCAGTCACCAGCATCATGGTGTGTGGTCCAGCTTCATAATCTGTAGCTCTTCCCAAAGTAATTCTATAGGCACGCACTAATTGACCCTGGAAGTCTAGCTCAAAGTGTTCCAATATCCAAGCTGACAGATAAGCCAGGAGATTATCCCCCTCTATCTCCTCCGGCATGCCAATAATACAAACGTTTGAGGCTTGGGTCACATTTTCTAGATGTTTAATTCGAGACTTCAGGAGTGATTGTTCCTTAATGCCAGACGCCGCTGCAGCATGGACCCGTTCTGCCATGCGTTCTGCACCTTCTGCTAGGCCCATAACTCCGTCCAGTTTCTGCTCCACTGCTACTATTCTATCATTATAGACATCCATTTTTTTTGTCCATCTGCTGTACCGTTCTCATTAGTGCAGTCATGGCCATTTGCAGTGAGTCTAGAGTCGCAGGTCCAGCGCCCTCCTGGCATTGCTCAGCAGGGGTAGTCGGGGTTTTGCAGGCCCCGCCACGTGGCATGAAGAAATTTGCTTTCTGTTCCATCGTTTTACGCCCCATTATCTGAATCGCAGCTAAAATTAGTCTCTGCACCTCCAGTAGACAAAGAGGGTAATTGCAGATCTCTAGCAACAGGCAGAAAGGGGTAATTTATTACAATTTTAGATGTTTCGGTACAGAGCTCGTTGAAAGTTCATCCTCACAGCTAGACAGCAAGCCACGCCCCCCGCCTCAATTCTATAGCTGCCACAGATTATACTGTAGTGTGACTGCTTTGCATTCTATGTATTTTATCATAGGTATTGTTATTTTTTCTATTCTCCTCTTGTTATCCCCCGGATGCTTCTGAAAAAGCTCCATAGTTCATGTTGTCTTTCCTGGTGAAACCTTTCAAATAAATAAATAAGAATAATACTATGTTGAAAATTTTGCGTCAAAATCTCAAAAATCACCAAAGTTACGAAGGAATGTTGAAATGTTCAATCTTTACTCAGAACTTTAGTTATTTTTAATATTGTGACCCCAAATTTTTCCAACACAGCCATTTTTTCTTACCACCCCATGAATATGACAGGTGTTTTTCAAATTCTGCCCAAGAAATCACTGTTTGGGCAGGATATTATAAATTCATCTACCAGGTTCATGAAGTGGGGAGATAAAAAGACAACATTTAACATTTGGGGTCAAACTCTTTATATATTGAAAAAAAAAAAAGCAATGTTGTGAAGGTACAACGAAATGTTTCGATGTTCACCCATACCTTTAGTAATTTTCAATAATTAGCCCCCAAATTTTCAACATCATAGTTTTTTCATACCACCTCATGAATGGGATAAGCGTTTTAAAATCCTAGCTAAAACATGTTTTCTCACTTGTAGCCCCAAATGACGTTTCAAGTAGTGTTTTGTAATGGACACCTGTCATGTTCAGAAGGGAGGGGGTCATAAAAACACTGTTGAAAATTTGGTGTCAAAAAGTTATGAAGAAATGTTGTGTGCTGTGCCAGCCATTAGCCCAACAGGTGGCAGACAAGTATGCAAATGTTCAGTACTGACAAATACTTGTTTGGAATCTGGTCTAGGCTAAACTTTCGATTTACATGAAACTCTGACTCCACTTTCCCTGAGACTCTGACAAAGGGCATGATGGCCAGCCCAGTGGCGCTGAACGCCACACCTCGCGCCTTGCTGGCAACCCATGTTTGGGAATGAGCACGGGTCATCAAGATCGGCAGGGATGGGGAAGGATCGAGCATCTGGAGGACTGCTCTCCTTCCCTGGGGAGCGGGGACATCAGCCCTCGGCATGCGGCTGCCCCCTGGTGGAAGCTGGGGGGCTGCCCTGCCGACACTGTACACACAAAGGGGCAGAAGGAGGCAGATGCCGGGAGGAGCGCATATGGGAGCGTGTGCGCTACATCCCTTGGCATCACTGCACGCCTCCTCCAGCTGGGGAACCACATCTGAAAAATCCTCACCGGCAGAATGATGGCTGCTCGCCGGCGCTGCCACAGTCCCATGCAAGTGAGCTCCTTCATGGATGTATACGGGAGGTTAGGGCTCTGTCCGGGACTGGGGCAGCTGCCGGCTCAGCGGGCTAGATAGTGGGGGACAAAAAGTACAATCTCCCCCCAGCCGTGGAGTCAGAAAGAAATAAAGTAAAAAAACAAAAGGGCATGATGAATAAAACGTGTCTTCCCTTACTTACGGTAGGAACTGCACATCACAGTCCAGAGTATGAAGCAGAGCCTCCCCTTGACTGAAATACTCTGGATAATAAATGGGTAAATGGATGTCCTGATTAAGTGTAAATTCGGACACCACTTTTGATAGAAACTTAGGACAGGTCTGCAAGGATACACTCTCCTTGTAGAAAACTAAATAAGGCTCTTTGCACATAAGAGCCTGAAGCTCGGAAATCTTTCGAGCAGAAGTAACAGCAACTAAAAATGCTTTTCATGACAGAAAGCACAGCTCGCAACTTGTGGTCAGTTCAAAGAAGGCAAAGTAAGTTTCTCCAGAATAAACAAAAGGTCCCATGGAGGGACAGGATCCTGGATGGGGGGTTCAGGTGAAGGATGCCCCGCATAAAAGTGTGGGACAGATCCAGTTGGGCAAGGGTCTTGCCATCTATGGGTGCATAATAGGCAGACACAGCAGAAAGATGCATCTTTAAGAGGAGTAACTAAGCCCTGAATCTGATAAGGAGAGGAGATAATCCAGAATGGAGTTCACCAGACAGGTGAAAGGATCAATGTTACGGGCAGAGGCACATAGGCAGAACCATTTCCAACTCATGGCATAAGTGACCCTATAGAAGGCTTCCTGGCTGCCACAAAGACTTAAGCCATGATGGGAGAAACCCCGAAACGGGCCCTAGCAGGTGCAGCTACCTGAGGTCCGGGTGTACCAGCGTGCCGTGCTCCTGGAAGAGCAAGTGCAAGGACAAGGGTATCGGAATCCGAGGCTCTACTGCCAATTGCTGGAGCAGAGGGGCCCAGATCTGCCAAGGCCAGAAGGAAGCAATCAGGATCATGTCTGCTTCCTCTCACTGCTGCTTGAGTAGGACCCTCTGCAGCAGTGGAAAGGGAGAGGTGTACAGAAACCTCCCTGTCCAACAAAGGGACACTGTCTCTCACCAGAAAACACCAAGCCCTGGATCTAACGAGCAGAAACTGGGCAGTTTGGTGTTGAGTGGGGACGCAAAGAGGTTCACCTCAGGACGCCCCCCCCCCTCCCATTTTTTATTTTGTTTTATCACGGCTGTATTTTTTGCCTGCTGTGGCGGCACCTGCTTGGGGCATCCAGCCGTCTCTGCCCGCCCGAGGAGCTGGGTGGCTCAAACCGCACCCAGGAGGATCCGGGATGGCCGTGGTGCCATTCTGCTGGAGGGCCACCCCAGGCCTCTGCCAGTCAGGACAGCCTGAACCCTCTCGACACGACTCGAAAGACCTCGGGCAGCTGCAGAGCGTGGCCATCAAAACTGCACGGCCTAATCTTCAGCCCCATTTCCCTTTGTAATGCTCTCACTGGAGTGCGGACGTGCAATGACGTCCAGACACAACATGCCAACATCAGCTAAACTCCCCTCTGCTTGCACCAATGCTGGTAGTGCCCCGGGCATCCCCAGAGGCCGCTACATAACGGTGGAAGTTCCCAACCTACCCCAGGACTAGGACAGCAGTCTGCGGATGCTCAATCCTAGTCTTCCCCTGCCAACCCGGACTCGTTCCTGAACCCAGGTCGCCGGCATGGTGCGAGGTGTTGCATCCAGTGCCTCAACCCTCAGCACCACTGTGCCGGCTAGGATGCCCCCACTTTTCAAACAAATCCTCTGCTACAGACTGCAGGAGTTCCCACCTGTGGACCCTGGACGAAGATCTACTTAGGCTGTCAGCCAAGGTGTTTTGGACGCCAGGAACATGAACTGCAGTGAGCTGCAAGCTGAGCTCTTCTGCCCAGAACCAGACTCACATGGCCTCCCTGCAGAGGGGCTATGAGTGAGCCCTCCCTACTTGTTCATATAGAAGACCATGGACATAGTGCCCGTCTAGATCAGTAGAGAACCCGAGAGAAGATCTGGCTGGAACACGTGCAGAGCTTAGAGGATCGCCCTCATCTCCAATACACTGATGTGGCAATTCTGTTCCAGTGAAGACCAGATCCCCTGCGTTTGGCGATCTCTGAAATGAGCTCCCCATTCCAGCCCCGAAGCATCCATTGTCAGGATCTGCTGAGGAGCATCCTTCCAGAAAGGAGCCCCTTTCTCCAAATTGGAGAGGTCCAGCCACCATGTCAGGGTCTGGCACACTGCCTATGAAACTTTCACAGACTGCTCTAGATTGTTTGTGCGTTGGCCCTATTGGACTTTCAGGGTCCACTGGGGTACCCTCATGTAAAGCCTTGCCATGTGAACGGTCACAATGGCGGCTGCCATGAGACTAAGAAGCCTTAGGAGGGCTCTGGCCGGAACCTCAAGAAACATAGAAACACAGACTTTGACGGCAGATAAGGACCGCTAGGCCCATCTAGTCTGCCCATTTCCCTACCTACAGGATAGGCCGCAGATCCTAGTTAACCAACAGCCTATATCTTCCTGCCCCTCACAAGAATTGCCTCATGTCTGTCCCATGCATTCTTGAATTCTCCCACAGTTTTAGACCCCACAACTTCCTCAGGAAGGCTGTTCCATGCATCCACTACCCTCTCTGTGAAATAATACTTCCTCACATTGCCCCTGAACCGCCTCCTTCTATCTTTAAATTGTGTCCCCTTGTTCTTGCAAGTCTTTTTCTTGAAAGATGCTACCCTCTTGAACTTTGTTGATTCCTTGAGGTACTTGAAAGTTTCTATCATGTCCCCTCTCCCTTCTTTCCTCAAGGGTATACATATTAAGCTCCTTTAGTCTCTCCTCATACGGCTTCTCTTGCAGACCCTGCACCATTTTAGTTGCCCTCCTCTGGACTGCCTCTATCCTGTCTATGTCCTTGCGGAGATGGGGTCTCCAGAACTGGACACAGTATTCCAGATGGGGTCTCACCAACTGTCTGTACAGAGGGATAACAACTTCCTGTTTTCTGCTGCTGATGCCTCTCCCTATACATCCCAGTATACCCCAGCCCTCCCTACTGCCTTTCACATTGCTTGCTAACCTTAAGGTCATCTGATGATGATTACCCCAGGTCCCTTCCTGTTTTGTTGTTGTTACTACCTCCCACCCATTGTGTATTCTTTCCTGGTTCTTGTTTCCCAGGTGCATTATTTTGCACTTTTTGCATTGAATCCTAGCTGTCATACGCCTGACCATTCCTCCAACCTTGCCAAGTCCCTTTTCATCCTTTCCACGCCTCCTTGTGTATTAACCCTGTTGCAGATCTTTGTGTCATCTGCAAAAGGCATTTTTCCTTCCAGTCCCTCTGCAATGCCACTGATGAAGACATTAAAAAGGACTGGACTAATTCTGAACCCTCGTTACCCACTAGTAACCGCCTTTCTTCAGAGTGGACTCCATTTACAATTACCTTCTGTGTCCTGTTGTCCAGCCAATGTTTTCCAGGCTACCACCCTGGGACCCCCAGGATGGTTAATTTGACTAATAATCTTTTGTGTGGGACTGTGTCAAATGCCTGCTAAAGTCTAGGTAGGCCATGTCCACAGGCCCTCCTGGTCTACTACTTTGGTCACCCAGTCAAAGAAATCTATTAGATTCGTCTGACATGACCTTCCCACTGTGAACCCATGCTGCCTTGGATCCTGTGCTCCACTGACCTCTAGGTACTCAACTATTCTTTCCTTCAGAAGTGACTCCATCACTTTCCTACCACAGAGGTCAGACTGACAGGTCTGTAGTTTCCTGCCTCTGTCTTGGTCCCACTTTTGTGAAGGGAATCACATCCGCCTTCCTCCAGTCCTCGGGTATCACACCATCCTCCCATGATTTATTAAAAGAGTAGCCAGTGGTTTCACTAGTTCCTTCCTTAATTCTTTTAGAATTCTGGTGAATTCCATCAGGACCCATTGCTTTGTCCACTTTCAGTTTTAGGAGTTCTTGCAGAACCCTTTCTTCTGTGAAAGGACTGGGATCAACCCCTATTAAGAGTGCTTCTGTTAATTGGATTAGGCACTTCCCTTCCTCTTTTTGAGTACTGAGCAGAAATATTCATTCAGTATTCCTGCTTTTTCACTGTCCCCTCTGCCCACCCACCGCTCATTCTATTCAGCCTCACTATCCCTCCCTTTGTCTTTCTCGCTCGCTGATGTACCTATAAAGGTTTTATCCCCTTCTTAACTGAGTTGGCTATCTTTTCCCAGTTTGGGCCTTTGCTATTCTGACTTCCCTCCTGCTTCTTTTCTGCCTTAACTGGTACAGCTCTCTGTCCTGTTCCTTCTGTGTTTCTATACTTCCGGAATGCTATCTTTTCTTCCTGACTTTCACAGCCACCTCTCTTGAGAACCATAGTGGCTTTTTCTTCGTTTGATTTGTTTATTAGCTTCACACAAAGGCTTGTTGCCTCTGTGATGGCAGTTTTGATAATTACCCATTGTTGCTCCACCCCTCCTTCTAGCCTGTTTGCTAGTGCTTTTCTGAGGCACTCTCCCATCTTGCCAAAGTCAGCCCTCCTAAGTCCAGTACCCTCACTTTTGTATGGCTTGACTCTGTAGCTGAGTTTAACGTGAACCACACTGTTTGATGGTCACTTGTCCCCAGATGGCAACCCACTTCTAGATCTGAGATCTCTCACTGCCCCGCTTGAGAGTACGAGGTCTAAGATTGCTCCCTCACAGTGGGTTCGAAACTAGCTGTCTAATGCCTGCCACCTGTAGGACGTCAAGAATGGCCCTGCTCTTGGATGTGGCTGCAGCAAATGTGCTCCAGTTAACATCTGGCATATTCAGGTCTCCATCAACAGTATCTCCCCTTTCTCTGCCATTCTAAGAATGCCTTCCATCATATCCTTGTCCATTCCTTCCCCTGACATGGGGTCTGTACACAACCCCTGTGCGGATTGTGGTGCCCTTTCCAGTCTCCAAGGTGACCCACAGTGCCTCCTCTCCTCCCTGTTTACTCTTTTGTTCAGTTGCTTTATCCCTTCCTTTACATAAGCTACTCCTCCCCTCTCTCCCCTGCCTGTCTCTCCTGAAGTTATGTACCCTGGTATGTTAACATCCCAGTCATGGTTCTCTGTGTACCATGTTTCTGTGACTGCTACGATATCCAGGCAACCTCTTCCATTAAGGCCACCAGCTCAGGAGCTTGTTGCCCAGACTACAGGCATTGGTACTCATTACCCTCCATTTCCTGATGGCCTTACCCCTTTTGCCCCATCCCAGTCCTTCTTGCCTTTGTCACTTTTTCCATTTACCCCTGCCTTTCTCCTATCGACACCTCCATGTTGGCGTTGCCACACTTACTACCGTGATTGTTTGGGGGCTGGATTTTCCTGCTCCTTTCCAGTGCCTCCCCTTGGCTAGTTTAAAAGCTTGCCAATGAAGCATTTAAACCTATCACCTAGGATCCTGGTTCCCCCCGGACAGATGCAGCCCATCATGCCAGTATAGGCTTGCATCACTCCAGGTGGACCCCAGTCCCCAGTGAAGCCAAATCCCTGAGCTCCACACCAGTTTTTCAACCACTGATTGAATCCCATAGTACGGAACACCTAGCCTCTCTATGCCATAGATGAGTAGCACCTCCGAGAAGGTTACTGCATGCTACTTGACTAAGGCCCCTCCCAATCTCCACAAACTCTCCTGTGCCTCTCTAATCCTTTCTTAGCCAGGTCATTTGTCCCTAAGTGGACAATGACATCCACTCCCTCCCTGTGCAGCTGCTCCGCAATCCTGAGGATTAGCCTCCTGTCCCTCCGAGCCATGGCACCAGGCAGGCACCTTACCTCCTCTCCCTTCCTTGCCCAGTTCTACCTTCCCTAACAATGGAGTCCCCAACAGGAGTTGTTTCTTCCCTGCAGGGTCCCTGCCACCCTCCTGTGGGTCTCCTTGTGGAGGTTCCCAGCATCCTCCTTGGTCTCCACTGTAGGTGCCTCCATAGAGGAACCACACTTTGCCAGAATGGCATAGGAATTGTGGAGAGGTACAACTCTGAGGGATGTGCCTCTGTTCCACCACCCTCACCCTCCCTGAGCCCACTGTGGTCCAACCGCCCTCTTTCTTGGCAACCTCTGAGGCAACGGCAGTGGCACTGGTGGTCCCTGGATGGAAGAGGAGGTCCCACAAATCCTGGCCAACTCAGCCTGGAGATGAACCTCCTCCTCCCTCAGCCCAGAGAGGTGCCTGCAGATGGGACAACACCGCATCCTCCAGAACATCTCCCAGAAGACTGCTGCTCCACAGCCACTGCACTGCACCACTCCAATCATGTCTTATTTCTGGCCCCTTAACTGTTTGCAATCCTTACTCTTTCCTCTGTTTTTCTCTCTCTCCTTACTTTCTGCCTGTGTCCTTTAAGCTCCTGATTGTCCTGTTCTGAGACAAGAATATCCTATATTTCTCAGTAGACCACTTACTTGTTCAGAGGCAGACCTCCAGCAGCTAGAGGGGGCGGGAGGCTACTCTTGCCCTTCTAGGATGGTGGGTCCTTGGTGGTTCTGTGATCACTCACTTCCTGCCCCTAAACAGGAAGTTCCTGTTGTCAGTCAAATCCTGTGCCTATAAAAAATAGAACTAGCTTTGGGTGGAGGGGAGGAAGGAGGGCAATATAGTCCCAGTAGAGAAGTTCAGTCACACAGCAGTCCTTTCTCCTGGTGTCTTCTGCCAAGCTATTAGCAGAGAATCTTTCTAAGGCAGTCTTTAAATGTAGCTTCCTTCTAGCTAAGCCACTCCTCCATTCTACCAGATCTTTCTACAAGTAATTTAAACCCCAGGCAGTTAAGTCCTTTCAGTCACCTGAGATTTACACCTAGACGACTTTCAGTTACCCATTCAGTTCAGTTAACCCAAACACACACTTTTTTTTTGTTTTGTATGTTAGTTTTTTTACCCTAAATTAAAGGTCCAAATACAAAAGTTCTTCTACTTTAGTCCCAGTAGAGAAGTTCAGTCACACAGCAGTCCTTTCTCCTGGTGTCTTCTGCCAAGCTAAGAAGTGGAGATCTCCAGAGCTAGTGCTTGGAGCTGAGCTGCCCTGTTGGAAGGAAGGAAAGCTTCTCCTTGAACAGTGTCAAAGACTGCCCCAATGTACTATAACCTTTGGCTGGGCCATGGGGAGGATTATGGGAGGTTCAGAGTTATACCTAGGCCTCGGAACAATGAAAAGGTGTCTTCCATGGTTTTCAGCAGCTGGTCCCATGTGGCAGCTGTCAGGAGCCAGTCGTCTAGGTAAGGGAAGACGTAATTACCCTTTCTTCTGAGTGCCGCAGCCACCACTGCCAGGCACTTGGTGAAGACACGAGGAGCAGAGGACAGGCCGAAGGGCAGAGCTCGGAACTGATAATGACATTCTTGAAAGGTGAAGTGTAGGAATCTTCTGTGGGATGGCAAGACCAAGATGTGTAGATACGTGTCTTATATGTTCAAGATGCAAAGCCAATCCCCTAGATGATGCATAGGGGAGCAGGCCTGGGAGGGTCACCATCCTGAATCTTCTGTACTCCATGAACTTGTTAAGGTGGCTGAGGTCCAGGATGAGGCAAAGATCTCCAGTCTTCCTGGGACCCAAGAGAAAATGGGAGTAAAAGCCCTTCCCCTTTCGGTTCGGAGGAATGGGCCCTATGGCCCGTCTGGACAGTAGTGCCTGTATCTCTGCCTGGATTAGCGTGACGTGGGATGGGGAGTAATGAGAGGGAAAAGAAGGGCTGTCTGGAGGAATTTCTAAGAACTCCAGAGCATGTCCTCTCTCTATCAATTGTAAGACCCACTGGTCCAAAGTTACCTTGGTCCAACCCTCAACGTAGAGGGAGAACAGACCTCCCCCACTGCCTCCCCCAGGAGCTCCGCCAGAGGAGGGAGGCCGGGCAAGGAATCAAGCGGAGGCGCCGGTGGTGGGCAAGGAGGCCTTGACAGGTCTAGGGCCAGAGGATCCTGAGGCTGGGGGGAGGAGGCCTTATGTTTAAAGGCCCCTCTGGACTGCTGGCCTTAGGGCTGTTGGCCCACTGGGCGACAAAAAGGCCGGCGTCTGGAGGAGTCGGTTCTGACTTGTACGTTCTATAGACCGACTGAACAGCCTTTCCCCGAATTCTGATGGCCCGTTATGATCTTTTCGGTGTCTTTCCTGAAAATCACCAGCCCATGGAAAGGAGCATCTAAGATGGCTTCTTGAAGATCCTGATGAAAGCCTGAGACTCAGCCGGGAGTATCTACAAAGACAGATGCCCGTGGTAGGCCCCCTGGCAGCATGTCTGCTGAATCGCAGGATGAGCAGAGAACGTGCTTACCTACACCCACACCTGACTGGAGGATGTCCAGCAACTTGGATTTCTGGGAGGAATCCGGCTGAACCTGTGCCAATTCCAGAGCCTTTTTCCATAAGGAGTTCTGGTATTGGACTGTATGTGACAAAAAGTTAAGAGGGCGGATGTGACACGTGGACAGCCAGTTCTGAGTACACTATGATTTTTTTTGTAATATAAAAATTTGTTATGGACTGTCTCATGAGAGATGCGGAGACAGCATGTGAGATCACAAACACACACACACAGGTTTTAGATACAAGGTGTTACCTGGAAGGCCAGAAGCTAATTACAGACCAGAACAGGCCTTAATCAAGAATCTCCTGCTTATCCAAGTTAAAAATAGCTTTAACTGCTAGCAGGGAAACCAGTATCCCTTTTATGACATTTCGAAGAGGAAAACCAAGTTTGGCACACTGGTGCGAAATCATAAATGCTTTGATGTCTGTGTGAGAGGGGATACTGCTCATAGATGAAAGGGAATTTACAGACTTGATTCACATGGGGAAAGGAGTTTCTTTTTTTTTATTTTTGTATTTAGTTGTTTAACCAGGAGTAGCACACTAAGCTGAAAGCTTTTTTACAGGTGCGACCTGGGAGCACAGGGAAGTTAAGTGACGTGCTCAGGGTCACACAGTATGCAAGTGGAAGCTGTGTGATTCAATCCCAGGTCTGGTCTGCTGGATGTCACCAGATTTGCAGCTCAAGAGCCTTAAACCACTGTGCTATACTGCCTCCCAAGTTTCTGCTGATGTAGCCTTAATTAGCTTTCCTTCTAAAATGATAAAACTTCCTGGGTGTATGATTTTTAATAAACAGTGGAGGAGGCGTTAGGTGACCTCAGACAAAGGGGTTAGCAAAGACAGTTTTTCTTTTTTTTTTTTAAACAGTCTTCGGTTTTCCTTCAGACACACTTATCTACACTCTGACAAAAACATCTTTGAGCACTTTAAGCAACTATTTAGATAGAGAGAGACAAATCTAAGTACTGTAGTAGGAATTGCACTGTTAAAACCTTGTTCTTTTAAAAGATTGTATGGTTCTTGTGATATATAGTTCTGTATTTTATGTTTTACATGCTTTTTATCTATTTTAGTAAAACTCTATTTCGAGAGCCTACTTGGTCTGTCTTTGAATTTCTTTCTTTAACAAGTGAAGTATATATGGCTAAAGCAGACACTGTGCATAAGCTTGAATAGTGATACCAAACTGGAAAAAGGTAAGAGTAATCTGAGGTCTTTATTAGAGTTTTTAAGCATTCATTTTGTACACCTGGTTAGGTGCCCGTAGGCAAAGATATCTGGCCCCCTGAAGACAGAATCATCTGACCCTGTGCATTGGGTACGCTAGCAAGAGGTTCACAGTTTGAATCCCTCCAAGACTTGAGACCAAAGGTTGATTCGAACCCACAAAACAGACAGGAGGGATACCCTGTTTCTGTTAACTGTTCACAAGACTGCGCTCGGAGGCTGGCACTTTGGGAGTAGAGGGCTGACCTGCTGAGTGGGTTTGTGACAGCGGACAGTACAGATGGCTGAAGAATAGACCTTGCAGCCAAACTGGTCAATCCTCTTAGACTCCTTATCTGGAGGCTGAGAGCTAAGGTGTCTAGGCTGCTTGGTCCTACCATGAGCAACAGTCAACAGCATATCAGCCTTAGATTGCTCCCCCAAGTAAAGCTCATTCCTAGGAGTTCTGTAGAGCCAGTCAGCCTTCGTAGGGACTGCCGAAGTGGATGAGGGGTGTTTCCAGGCAAGCTTAGTGACGTCCTGGAAAGGGGCCACCAATGGAGGTACACCCAGGGGCTTAAGATTATTCAGCCCAAGTAACTGAATGAGATGGCATCTCTCCGGGTCTAGGTCCTCTGTGTCCCACCTATTGAACTAGATGGGTCGCATTACATCCATAAATGTGGAATCATCCGAGGGTGACCTCAGAGAATACTTATGGGTGTTCGGATGAGGAGGAGGTGAGATATGCCCTCCTGATGACCTGGATGAGGAGGACGAGCTCATGCTGGAATCCTCTGATGAGGGGGAGTGAGTATAGGCGAGTCGGGAGCAGTGCTGGCACCTGGGTTCCATCATCCGAGAATCAGGAGGAGGGGTGGTCTTTCTTGGTGACGCTGAGGGTTTCCTGGGTAGAGGGAGAGTAGTCTGCTTAGGTGGGGCCGGAGGCTGGACCCCCGAAGAAGCAGATTCTGGAGTCTGAGGGGCAGATGGGCAGAAGGTCCCCTTTAACGGTGTTCCACCAGGAGTTGAATAGAGCCCCTACGTCCGTGAGAGAGACAAGAGGGGCGTCTGGAGGCCTGGGTGGTGGGGGGGGGACGTTAGAGGGCCCCGGCGTTGGACCACCCAGAGCAGTTAACCTTGCATGAGTTCGGAAGTCAGAGGGTTATCTGGCTGCGGTCCTGCATGATTCAGGTTATCTGGTGTCAAGTTATCCAGCGTCAGGTTAGCTGGTGTCAGGTCCTCGGGCGTTGGCTCAGTGGAAGCCGGAGGGCCCAAAAACCTCCAAGGATTGGGCACTGACAGGCGGGACATCACCTGGTTCGATCCCGGGGTCTAAGAGACCAGCGTCTGTCGACAGTGGCCTGGGGTACTGGCCGGCATCAGCTGCCAAGCGGAGTGAGCTCCCGTTCTGAACTCCTGCTCCTGGTGTCACTTACTGCCATTGGACCTGGAGGTTCGGTCCGCCTTCATTACTGTAACGCCCTATACTTCGGGGGTTTCAGAAGGCACCTTCCACCAGCTGCAGCTGGTGCAGAATGCAGCTGCCGGGTTGCTGACAGGCCTTCCAAGGTTCTGTCATGTAACCCCGGTATTGCGTGAACTGCACTGGCTGCCAGTCAGGTGGAGGCTCATCTTCAAGGTGGGTTTACTCACCTTTAAGGCCCTACACAGACTACGGCCCATCTGTCAGATCTCCTAACACCCGCTGCCCCAGTCTACTCCCTCCGTTCCTTCTCCAGGGGCCACCTAGCAATTCCCACGATAAGACCTAAAATGGCCGGCGACAGGGCCTTTAGGGTCATCAGCCCCGTCCTACGGAACTCGCTCCCGCTAGCCATCAGGGAGGCCCCTTCTGTTGAAGTGTTTAAGGGCCACCTCAAGACCCATCTTTTTGCACTAGCTTGCCCAGATGTAGTCTTTTAATTTGTGGGAAAGACAGCTAGTCTGTGTCTGATTATTACTGTCGTAGCTTCATTATGGTTTTGTTGTTTTATCTGCAAATTGCTGTCTTGTGTACTTGCTACGACTTTATGTAAAGTGCCCAGGGCACTACAGAAATAAAATTTGCCTTGCCTCGGGGTGACCACCACCACCAAGAAATGGAAAAGCTGGGATTCCAGTCTGGAGTCCTTAGCTGGCACTGCTATCTACTGCAGCAGTGGGGGCTGGACTACAATAGGTCACTGCAGCACTGCTGAAAACAAAAAGAGGTGGAGCCACAAGGCAGACGACCAGAGTCAAGGTGAGAAAGGCAACCAAGGTCAGGTTTGCTCCACAGGGATCAATCTTAACCCTAAGTAAGTGCTCCATATGCCCAACATTGCCAGGCAGCAAACTCCTATCTGCAACAAGATCAACGTTGATGGCAGGAGTCAGAGTATAACAAGGAGAAGCTTAGTTACAATGTCAAGAGTAAGATCAAGACCTCAATCTCGAAAGCAAATGGTCAGCTCACGGAGGCACTGACACTACCAGGTCAGTTTATCCTGCAGGCATGCCACTCAACACTGTAAGGGACTGGTAGCTGTGCCATGGTCAGGATGGCTGATATAGACGGAACAGATTTGAGGTTTGACATGGAGCTCAGTCGAACTCACCACACCCAACCAAAGTTGTGCCTCTTTTAGCACTGGAGTCCACAACAGAAGAGAGAGAGAGAGAGAGAGAGAGAGAGAAAGAACAGTTATGGATTTTCCATAAAAGTAGATCTTCAAGAGAATATCTCCCATTAGGCCACACCTTTGGAACTATTCTCGTGTCAGCACTAGACCACCCGGAAACTTCTGCCAGCTGGGGGCCACCCACAATGATGTCACACATCAGCATCTACACAAATGTGGGCAGCCCCACCTCTCCTCAGTTCCCCACTGGAGACTGTGCTCCAAGGACCTCCCTTGTTGGGAAACCAAGAGATCATACTAGTGCCTATCGCAATACGCAAGCGAAGCCGCTGGATAGAACAGCCATGGAAATTCCCAAGGCAGAAATCAGATGCTATGTTACCCAACAGATTAGAAAAGGGGAAGGAAGGAGGGAGGGCTGGCATGGCCTAATGGAAGAGATTCTCACAAAGATCTACTGATATGCCAAGTACTTAACAGTTCCATCGTTTTCAAGTATCTCTCTTTTATTAGGTCACACACTTGGAATGAGTCCCAAGCGGTCCCAAAAGCTAACTGGGAGGATGGTGCAGTCTGGTTCAGGACAGCAGACCCTGTAGAACAAGGCCAAAGTCTGTTTGCCTACAAGAAAGAATGTCCAGACTGTAATGCTTAGAGAAGGTGTGGACTAGGGATGTCACGATATCAAATTTATATTATCACGATATTTGGGTAAAAATGATCACGCTATACTGATTATTACAATAATTAACAGAATTAAAAAATAAAAATTTCCCCATATAGCAGTTTGGACACGGTCACCACCAGTTCCAGTCTTCAGGCACCCTGGTGTTCCCAACCCCCATTCTCCCCGCTATCTCACCAGTGGGAATCAACATGGGAACAGGTCTGAGGGCTCCTGTTCACCATCAAGTACCACAGAGGAAAACCACTACTGAAGGAAAGGACTGTGTAATATCTTGAATCCAGTGGCTTACAGGATCCGAGGCAACATGTATTCACAACGGGGAGGTCATGTCAAACAAATCTGATGATAGTTCTTTGACTGGGTGAACAGGGAATTAGATCAGGATGGAGCCTTGGATGTGACCTACCTAGATTTTAGTAAGGCCTTCAACACCATTCCCCATAATAGACTAGCAAACAAGCTGGGCAGCCTGGGAGTAGGTCAAGAGGTGGTAAACTAGGTAAAAAAAAATTTAAGGGAATAGACAACTGAGGGTGGTGGTAAACAGAGCTTACTCCAAGGAAGGGAGGGTGACCAGTGGGGTGCCACAAGGATCAGTACTGCGATCAGTCCTCTTCAATGTCGTTATTAGCGACATTGCAGAGGGGCTAAAAGGGAAGGTATGCCTTTTTGCAGATGACACAAAGACCTGCAATAAGACGCTCCAGGGTGTGTGTGGAAAAGATGACTAGAGATCTAAGAAAGTAGGTAGGGAAAATGGGCAGACTAGGTAGAAACACAGAAAGAAATAAAGAAACATAGAAGTTGTAGGCAGATAAGGACCACATGGCACACCTAGTCTGCCCTAAATTCCCTACCTATAGTGCCTTTGGAGACCGTACTTGGACTCCAGCTTACACCCAGCTCTTGCTTCTAAGATTCCCTTGTGTCTATCCCATGCATTCTTAAATTCTGTGACCCTTTGGCCCCCACGACCTCTGCTGGTGGGCCAAGTGGTAATTATCTGCTGTCAGTTTCTATGTAAGTAAGTTGGCTGGTGCACATACCTTCTCTCCCCACCCCCATTTCTTTTTCCCATCCCTGAGGCTGGCATATGTGCAATAGTGTGGGTGTGTGAAACATAGAAATATAACATAGAAAGTGTTGACAGATAAGGACCTCCTGGCCCACCTAGTCTGCCCTCTTTTCCCTTACCTACAGTGCCACCGCAGACCCTACTCGGTCTCCAGTTTTCACCCTCCCTTGCCTTACTTCTAAAATCCCCTTCTGTCTATCCTGTGCATTCTTGAACCCTGTAACCATTTTAGCCCCCACGACCTCCGCTGGGAGGCTGTTCTGAGCATCCAACATCCTTTCCGTGAAGTACTTCCTCAGCCCCCGCGCCCCCCCCCCCAGCTTCATAGTGTGACCTCTTGCCTCAAGCATCTTTTCTTTGGAAGATGGTCCCTAGCTGTACCTTGTTTATAACTGTGAGGTATTTGAATCTTTCAATCATATCCCCTTTTCCCTCCCTCCTTCCTTCTAGGGAGTACATATTTAATTCCTAGCCTTTCTTCATAGAGCTTCTAGTGCAGGCTCTGCACCATTTTGGGTGCCCTCCGCTGTACCACCTCCACCCTGTCAATGTCCTTTCTGAGGTGGGGTCTCCAGAACTGTACACAGTACTCAAGGTGGGGTCTCACCAGTGATCGATATAGGGGTATTATTACCTCCCTCTTTCTGCTGGTGATACCTCTGCCTATGCATCTAAGCATCCCGCTAGCCTTTCTCACTGCCTTGTCACACTGTTTAGCTACCTTCAGGTCATCAGGAATGATTACCCCCAGGTCTCTCTCGTTTTGTGACTGCTAGTATTTCTTCTCCCATTCAGTACAATTGCCCCCGGGTTCCTGAGCCCCAAATGCATGATTTTGCACTTTTTTTGCTTGCTTTGAAACCTAGCTGCCAAGTTCATTACCATTCTTCCAGCTGTTTTTAGATCTTCCCTCATTCTTTCCACCCCCCCCCACAAAAAACACTGGTGTGTCAACTCTGTTGCAGACTTTTTTGTCATCTGCGAACATGCATTCCTTCCCTTCCAGTCTTTCTGCAATGTAGCTAATTAAGACTTTGAAGAGGTCTGGGTCTAGTACTGATCCTTGTGGTACCCCACTGGTCACTATACCTTCTCCAGTATGGACGCCATTTACCACTATCCTCCGATTTCTATTGCCTAGCCTGCTCACTATCCATCTTATTTACTTTAGGGCCTACTGCTAGGCTTCTCAGCTTGCTCACCAGCCTTCTATGTGGAATGGCGTAGAAGACCTTATGAAATCTAGGTAGGCCACGTCAACTGCTCCCCCGTCCACTTCCTTGGTTACCTAATCAAAGAACTTAATCAGGTTTGTCTGGCAAGACCTCCCCCCATGAAACCATGTTGCCTTGGATCCTGTAGCCTGTTGGTAACAAGGTATTCCCCAATCCTTTCCTTCAGTAGTGATTCCATTACTTTGCCCACTACTGAAGTCAGGCTGACAGGCCTGTAGTTTCCTGCCTCCTCTTTGCTTCCACTTTTATGGAGTGGGACTACATCAACCCTTCTCCAGTACCTCTCCTGTTTCTAGTGACAGGTTGAACAGGGCTGTCAGAGAGGCAGCCAGCTCCTCCTTGCGCTCCCTCCATAACCTGGTGTGCACCCTGTCTGGTACCACTGCCTCATCTACTTTTTTTTCCCCATATTGCTTTTTTCCTTTGGGGCTGGCATGTAGGCTAGTGCCCCCCTTCAGGGGGCTCAGTTCCTCTTCCAAGGCTCTGCTTCACTGACTCCAGGCTCCCCCATTATTGCCCCACAGATTTTCCCTTCATAGCAGGGTCGGAAGGGGAGGTCTGCCCCCCCAGCACAATCCAGATATCCTGGGGAACCAGAGTTAGGTGTGGCGCTGCGGCATCATGGAGCCTGCCAGCTCCTCTTCCCGTTTTCTCTCCGTGCACCCCCCTCCCCCTCACTGTGTGAACGTGCATGTTTGGAGGCATGCACACGTCACATCTCCACACTCCTGCGTCTCCCAGCCTCCGGCGCTGCCCTCCGACCTCCACAAGGAGGCAGCCAAGGAGCAGGACGACAACCCTCCCCCCTCACCGGGAGATGAGAGCAGTCCATCGGATGCTCAATCCTCTCCTTCCCCTGCCAACCACCAGCAATCCGAGGCTGCTCCCGCTCCCGGGTCGCCGGACTGGCACGAGGTGTGGCATCCAGCGCCTCAACCCTCAGAGCCACCAGGCCGGCATGCCTTGTCTACTTTTAACTGTTTTTGTTTTTTGGTGGTGCTGTTTCTCCTGGAGTCCCCACCTTCCGTCTGACATTCCCTTCCCCCCCCAACCAGGTGTGAGACCCCCTCCTCTTCAGCCCCCACAACTTACCCCTCCTGGTGGGGGGGTGGGGAGACCCTCAACCCACCATACCAGATCCAGTTTGGGGGAGGTGCCCTCCTGGCAGCACTGCAAGAGGGACAATCGTCATCCATAGTGAGGACTCCCATTTTTTTGGTTTTCTCCCCTGTATTTGTGGAGAGGAGCGTGCAATGACGCTAGCAGAGGGAGCATGTATGCATCCGTACACGCTCCTCCATGTGTCTGCCCCATCTCCGCCCCTCTTCTGCAGTGTCAGCGCACTGCCCCCAGCCTCCACTAGGGGCCAGTCGAATGCCAATCACTGGCATCCCACCTCCCCGGAAAAGAAGAGGAGTCACTCGGATGCTCAATCCTTCTCCAACCATGCCAATCCCCGGAGGCCCATGCACGCTCCCGAATATGGGGTCGCTGGCGTAGCATGAGGTAAGGCGCCCAGCACCTCAGCCCCACCGGGCCAGCTATCTACTTTTAACTGTAACAGTTCCCTTAGTACTCTTTCTTCTGTAAAGGAGCTAGTGTCCACCTCCGTCCCGTAATGTCCTCGTCTTTTACCAAGGCCCCTACACCTACCCCCATAAATACTGAACTGAAGAATTTGTTCAGTATGTCTGCTTTTTGGCAGTCCTCTTCCACACAAGCCCCGCCTTCCCCTTTCAACTTTACTATCCCTCCCGGGGTCTTTCTCTGTTCACTTATGTGTCGAAAACTTTTCTTGTGTCTTTGAAAAAATGTGACAAAGATGTTGGACATACTCAGCCCCTGCACCCATATAGTCAAAAGGGTGTTACTGCTGCATCATCCAGCCTCCACTACATAGTGACCAAGCAGCGGCTTGCACCATCCCCTCCACAAAGAAGGAGAGCTGTCAATGGATGCTCTGTCCTCCATGCAGCCAGCCCTTGAGTGGCCCAGGTCTATTCCTGAACCTGGTTTACCAGCGAGGTGACAGATGAGGTGCCCAGGCCCTCAAAACTCCACGCCTCAGGGCCAGCACTGTATTTCTAATTTTAAGGAAAAATAGTAGAAATCTGATAGGAGGATGATGGGGAATAAGGAATCATGGTTACACCTGGAAAGGAATGCACTACTTGAAAAGCAAGCTGAGGTGCTTTATCACTGTATATCACGGTATATCGTGCTGCACAATAATCATTATATTGTTTCTTTTTACAACAATAAATTATCATCAGTAGTAATTATCGTGATATATCAACATATCGTGACATCCCTAGAGTGGACAGTGTCACACACCCACTCAGCAGGTCAGCCCTCAACTCCCAAAGTGCCAACCTCCGAGCGCAGTCTTGTGAACAGTTAACCAAAATAGGGTAACCCGCCTGTCTGTTTTGTGGGTTTGAGTCAACCTTTGGTCTCAGTTCTGGAGGGATTCAAACTGTGAACCTCTTGCTAGCGTACCCAATGCACAGACTCAGATAATTCTGTCTTCGGGGGGCCAGATATCTTTGCCTATGGACACCTAAACAGGTGTACAAAATGAACCCCTAAAAACTCTATGAAAGACCTCAGATTACTCTTACCTTTTTCCAGTTTGGTATCACCATTCAAGGTTATGCACAGTGTCTGCTTTAACCACATATACTTCACTTGTCAAAGAAAGAAATTCAAAGACAGACCAAGTAGGCTCTAAAAATAGTGTTTTACTAAAATAGATAAAAAATCTGTAAAACATAAAATACAGAACTACATATCACAAGAACCATACAATCTTTTAAAAGAACAAGGTTTTAACAGTGCAATTCCTACTACAGTACTTAGATTTGTCTCTCTCTAAATACCTGCTTAAAGTGCTCAAAGATGTTTCTTTGTCAGAGTGCAGATAAAAATGTCTCTGAAGGAAAACAGAAGGCTATTTAAAAAACTGTCTTTGCCAACCCCTTTGTGTGAGGTCACCTAGCTCCTCCTCTGTTTATTAAAAATCACACACCCAGGAAGTTTTATCATTTTAGAAGGAAAGTTAATTAAGGTTACATCAGCAGAAACTCCTTTCCCCATGTGACTTCCCTGATCAAGTCTGTAAATTTCCTTTCATCTATGAGCAGAATCCCTTCTCACACAGACATTAAAGCATTTATAATTTCGCACCAGTGTGCTAAACCTGGTTTCCTCCTTGAAACGTCATAAAAGGGATAGTGATTTCACTCTTAGCAGTTGAAGCTATATTTAACTTAAATATATAGGAGATTCTTGATTGAGGCCTGTTCAAGTCTGTAATTAGCTTATGGCCTTCCAGGTAACACCTTGTATCTAAAACCTGGGTGGGTGTGTGTGTGTCTCACATCCTGTCTCAGCATCTCTCATGAGAGACAGTCCATAACACATTTTTATATTACAAAAAATCATAGTGTACTCAGAACTGGCTGCCCACATGTCACAGACAGTACTCCATATGGCTACATCACAAATGTCAGCTGCAGAAACACTTTTGAAACAAGCAAATGAAGTGGCCATACCCTGGTTGAATGACCACGAACCACACCAGTAAGTTCCTTAATGTATTTCCTATAACAGAACGTAATACAATGTGCTAGCCATATGGACAAGCAGCGTTTCAACACAGAGGTGCCCTCTTTCCCAGGGGTGAATGAAACAAAAAGCTGATCGGACTTTCTGCAGTCCTTGGCGTGATTCACAAAGAGTCTTAGGATTCTATGTATGTCCAAAGTACGGAGCAATGCCTCACCCAGGCTGACATGCTCAGAATAATTGGATTAAATGTATACTCAGACATCACCTTTGGCAAAAACTTAGTATTAGTATGCAAAGAAACTCTGTTTGTGGAAAATCAAATAAGGAGGCTCACACATAACAGCCTGTAGCTCTGAAATCCTTCAAGCAGAAGTGATTGCAACTAAAAATAATGCTTTTCACTATAGAAAGTGTAAGCCACAACTCACTGCTGGTACAAAAGGAACCAAAGTCAGTTTTTAAAGAACATAATTCAAGTCCCAAGGCTGAACTAGATTGCAAATGGAAGGTTTTATGTGCAGAATACCTCTCAAAAATGTACGGGAGACCTCCTCTAATTGGGCAACCATACACCCATCATTAGGAGAATGGAAATACAGGTTACTCACCTGTAACAGGAGTTCTAGGAGTGGTATATGTTGTTCATCCACACTTCTTGACAGGTACCTTGCCGCTTTAAGATGTGCTGGAAAGTCTTCAAGCTGGCTCCTTCCACCGACTCGGGTGGTAAAATCCTCAGCTCCGCCCCATGACACCAGATCTAGCCCGCTGGAAGCCATGTTGTGCGTCGAGGTCGGGTGGGTCGTGTGGATGAACAACATACCACTCCAAGAACTCCTGTTACAGGTGAGTAACCTGTATTTCTAGGGACGTGGATATGTTGTTCAATGCACACTTCTTGGCAAACTCCTAGCAGTTCTCCGGGAGGAGGGAGGCAAGGCGCGCACCCCCTTATACTTACTTGGAGAATAAGGACTGGAGAACTGAGGTCCCAAAACCTGCATCTCGGTGTGACTCTAGGTCAATGTGGTAATGTGAAATAAAGGTGTGTGCTGACTTCTAGGTAGCAGCCCTGCAGATTTCCTGGATAAGGATCTCCCTAGAAGCAGCCACCAAAGCAGCGGTATGGCGGGATGAATGAGCTCTTATCCCTCTGGGTGGCTCCATGCCCACCAACTTATAGTAGAGATCTATGCAGGAGGTGACCCACCTGCTTATCGTCCGCTTGGCTGGAGGTCTGCCAGGTGTGGCTTCAGCATAGGTAAGAAACAGCTGGCGACCCTCTCCCCGAACGACAGCCATCCGCTCCTTATAATAAGCGAGCGCTCTTCTAAGGTCCAGAGTATAGAGCCTATATTCAGCCTCCGAGGTGTGACTGGGGTATAACACCAGCAGAGTCAACACCTGATTCAGGTGAAACTCCGACACCACCTTCGGAAGGAATTTCGGGTGGATGCAAAGGACAACCTTGTCCCTATGGAAGACCAGATATGGAGACTCTATGGAAAGCACCTGGCGCTCTCCCATCGTTCTGGCTGATGTGATAGCCACAAAGAAGGCGGTCTTCCATGATAGGTGGGCGATATCACAACTGTGCATCAGTTTGAATGGCTTGCCCATGAGCTTAGCCAATACCAGCAGTAGATCCCACAGAGGTGGAGGTTCTCGCATGGAAGAGGGATATGTGATCTAAGCCTTTGAAAAAACACGAGACCACCTTCTCCTGCACCACCAACTGCTTGCCGGCCCACGCCTGGTAAGCAGAGATGGTTGCCAGGACACCTTAAGGGTCGTCGGCTGAAGCCCTAGCCGAGAAAGGGAACACAGGTAGTCCAAAATGCTAGCCAACGGGCAGGATGAAGGGTCCAACCTCTTGCCCTGACACCAAATGGAGAATCTCTCCCATTTAAAGGCATAACATTTTCTGGTAGACTCCTTACGGGATGCCTCAACGACGCTGAGGACCTCATTAGAAAGACCCAATGCCTGGAACTCTAGCTGCTCAGGAAACAGGCTGTCAGGTGCAGGGATTGAAGGTCTGGATGGAACACCTTCCCCCTCGCTGACTGAGATCAGGTCCAGGCAGACTGGAGGCCTCGGGAGCCTGGAGCTGAGGCTGAGGAGGACTGGATACCAGAACTGGCGAGGCAAGTCTGGGGCTACCAGAATCACCTGCACCTTGTCCCTCTTTGTCTTGAGAAGCACCTTGTGGATCAAGGGAAATGGAGGGAAAGCATAGAAGAGGCCCTGGATCCACGGCCTCGAGAAGGCATCATCCTGCAGCGAGCCCCACCGAGGGTGGTGGGCATGAAACAGCCTCAGCTTCGCGTTCCCCCTGGAGGCAAACAGGTCCACCTGAGGGGTGCCCCAATGGGAAAACAGGTCTTGAACTACCTCCGGCAGGAGAGACCACTCGTGAGATGCATCACCTATCCAGCTGAGGGCATCGGCCGCACTGTTCGAGGCTCCTGCCAAATGGATGGCTAGGAGATCCACCTCCAGACTGATCAAGAGAGACCAAATGCTGAGAGCTTCCTTGCACAGGGGCAAGGAGTTCATCCTGCCCTGATGGTTGAGACAGTACATGGTCGTGGTGTTGTCCATCTGGACCTGAACCATTTGACCCCATACAGACGGAGCAAAGGCGGTGAGGGCTAACCGTACCGCTCGAAGCTCCAGCAGGTTGATGTGGCATCAGGACTCCTGAGGGGACCAGAGACCGTGGGCCCTAAGCTCCCCCAGATGGGCACCACAACTCATCAAGGAGGCGGTCGTAAGGATGACCGTCAGCTCAGGGTGTACAAACGGGATACCCTCCCGCAGATGAACTGGGATGAGCCACCATTGCAGGCCATCCCACATCTTCTGGGTCATGGTTACTGGTTGGTCCAGAGGACCAGAGCGCTGAGACCACTGGCGGTCCAGCCCCCACTGCAGGAGGTGCATATGCCAGCGGGCCCAACGGACCACGCTAGTGGAGGCCGCCATGAGACCCAGAAGGCATAGGGAATCCCACGCAAAGCGCAACTGCCCAACCTGAAATGATTGGTTAAAGGAGTAAAGGACCTCAGCCCTGTCCGCCGGGAGCCAGACTCTGGCTCGAAGGGAGTCTAGCTCTGCCCCGATGAACTGAATCACCTGCGATGGCACGAGTTCCGATTTGGCCTTGTTAATCAGGAGGCCAAGTTGGGAGCAGACCTGGAGGGCCAGATCTCTGGACCGCTCCACCTCCAACCTGAAGGGGGCTACTGTCAGCCAGTCATCCAGGTAAGGGTACACCTGGATCCCTCAGCGCAGCAGGAATGTTGTCACTACTGCCATGCATTTGGTGAAGACCCTGGGAGCTGGAGAGAGGCCGAAGGGCATGGCCTGGAACTCGTAAAGAGGTATCCCTCCGCTCTGAAGTGGAGGAATCGCCAATGAGACAGATGGATAGGGACATGAAAGAACGCGTCCTGGAGATCCAAAGAACAAAACCACATGCCTAGTTCCAGGGATGTTATGATCTGAGCCACAGTGACCATCCTGAAGGTGTGCGGCCTTAGGAACTTGTTCAGGTCGTGCAGGTCGAGAATGGGGCGCCAGCCCCCCATCCGTTTTGGGACCAGGAAGTACCTGGATACAAACCCTGGGCATGGAGAAGGATCCGCCACCTTGCTAACTACCCCCTTTTGGAAGAGCAGAGCTATGTCGGCTCAACGAGCCGACCGGGAGGCTGTGTAACCGGTAGCCCCCGAGGGTGCTGGCTCGGAAAGGAGGGGTCTGCTTGAATTCCAGCGGCACACCCCTGCCGACCACTTCCAACACCCAACAGTCTATGGTTATAGCAGACCAGGCGGAAAGGAAGTGGCTGAGCCGGCCCCCCACGGGGGACCCAGGGAAGGAGTGACGAGGTTGGGGGCGGCACCCCTCAACCTGTCACTGGGCAGGCTTGGAGGAAGGGCCAGCCGAGGAGCCACCTGGATCCTTCCCTCCAGGCTTCCTGCTGGAAGACGCAGAGGGCGGCTTGGCCCTGGGGCGCCAAGCGTGAGCCTGCTGGCCCTGCTGCTGGGCCAATCATGCCGCAGGAGCGGAAGGGCGAAAGGGCTTACGCTGTTGCTGGCAGCCTTTGTCCTTCTGGCAGACGTGACAGAGTCCAAGGTGGCATTGGACTTCTCGATCTGCTGGAGGTGGCCCTCCACCCCGGGCCCAAACAAGTCAGTGCCCAAGAAGGGGACGTCTGCCAGCTTGTGCTGGGTATCTGCCGTGACAGTCGAGATCCGCAGCCAAGCTCTGTGGCGCATGATTACTGCGGCTGCTACTAACCTGGCACAAGAGTCCCGATGTCTAGAGCAGTCTGGAGCTCTTGCTTGGCCATCGCCCTTCCCTAATCCCGCACCTGCTTGACCGTCGTTTGAAGGTCAGCCGGGAGATGAGGAAGCACCTCATCCACGGAGCCCAAAAGGGCATGTGAAAAGTGTGCCATCAGTAGAGCTGAGCTAGCCTGTCGAAGGCCTAGGGAGGGAGCAGCGTAAACTTTGCGCCCGGAGTAATCCAGCTTTTTGGACTCCTTGTCCGGGGGCTTCTCTATATCCCTGGCGTTTCCGGAGCGCCGGAAAATGCTATCAGTCACCAGCCCTTCAGCCAAGGGGTGTTCTGAAAAACCAGAGAGGGAACCAGTCGGGACTGCACCTGAGCCTCTCCTCCTCCGAGGAGGATGATGAGGATGAGCAGTGATGCCGCTTTCTATGATGTCGGTACCGAGACCGCTGACGTCGGCTGAACTTGCCAGACAAGGAAGAGGACCGAGACAGTCGGGGTCACCGAAAGTGGGTCGAAGAAGGGGCAGGGGAGACCCGCACTTCCTCCGGTTCGGGGTCCTTGACCTGAGAACTCGACCTGGGAGACTGAAGCAAGTCCTCAGAAGGCACTGGGGGAAATCGGTGAAGGAGGGTTGTCAGCCTCTCCAGTCGACAGTCTGTCTAACGGGTCGAGGAAGATCTCGACTGCATCGATGGATGTCTCGGTCGGCTGACCTGACGGGGGACACAGAGAAGCCAGCAGCCTTGGCCACAACCTCAACCGAAGTCGATAGAGGGCGGTGGTACTTACCTTTCGGGTCCTCCTTCTTTGACCGAGAGAAGTGAGTCCCTAAAGGCCCCTCTCCCTTAGTGAAGAGGGACTGGCAAAGCTCCCGAAAGGAAGCAGTGTAGGAGGAGCCCAAGGAGAGCGGGATAAACGCCGACGCCGAGGATGATGAAGCCGCGGTCTGGGCCGCCTCCTCCTCGAGGGCGATTAACTGATCCAGCTGCTCTGCGGAGCCCACCACCACGGACACCACCCAATGGGCCTCCTTCGACTTCACCAGCGAAAACCGTTTCTCTGGTCACCACAGATGGAGTAAGCCATCGTGGTCTTCGAGAACCGCTGACAAAAAGGACTTGCACAGATCACAAGCCTGCGGATCGTGGCCGAGACCAGGGCAGTTGACTCATGTGGCGTTCGGGTCAGTTCGAGACATCTTCTGCCCACAAGAGCACTGACGGAAGCCGGAAATGGATTCCGAATCCATCGCAGCCGCGAGGGAAAGTGAAAACTGAAGTCGCTTAAACATCAAGACAATTTTTGGTAAAGCCGAAGGTTTAGGACCCAGGCCTAGAGACGCAAGAGCGCTAAGGAGGGAACCTGAGCTTCCAAGCGGTAAGGAAGATCTGGCGTCATGGGGCGGAGCCAAGGCTTTGACCACCCACGTGGGTGGGAGGAGCCAGCCTGAAGACTTTCCGGCACATCTTAAAGCGGCAAGGTACCTGCCAAGAAGTGGGGATTGAACAACATATCCACGTCCCTAGAAAGCTGATATTTATTTATTTAAATGTTTCACCAGGAAGGCACAATGAGCGACAAGTCGCTCGTCTCCCTGTGCAACCTTTGGGGGAGGCGAGGAATGAGACATTACATATTCAAGTAACAAAATCAATTTTAACATACAGTTGTAAGGCAGGCATTACAAACAGTGTTACAACAGTGTTGCGCATAACAGGTAGAAACAGTGGACAATAATAAGTGCCGGGTTAATATGTAAATAAGTGCTTATGTGAAAGAAGAGGGTGAAAGGAGAGGGAGGAGTTAGGTGGGGGAAGGGGGAAGAGTCGTGTCCCTGGAGAACCCTTCAGGATGCGAGGAACCCTGCAAAGGGACTGGGGAACCAGAGAGAAGGGGGATAAGGCAGTGTCCCAGAGAGACCCCTTCAGGATGTGGGGAACCCTGCAAGGGGCATGTGGGGCTAGATAGAAAGGGGGATAAGACTGTAGGGATTTAAAGAGGGAGGAGAGAGAGAAAGAGGAGGTGTGACAATGCTAGGAGGGGGAATAGGACCTAACCCAAGAGAAGACACTTCAGCATTCGGGGTACCCTGCAAGGGGTTGGGGAAGGTCAGTAGATAGGGATTAAAACAGTGATAGGGAGGAAGGAAGGGAGAATTAAACCCTTGAGGGGAAGAGAATTCACACCTATGGAGGGGATGGGGCCTGATCAATAGTCCATCAGGATGCATTGGACCCTGCTAGTAGTCATGGAAAGCCAAGAAAGTGGCTAGACAGAATAGGGGAGATATGCTTAGGCTCAGTTTGACCCCTTCAGGATGCTGAGAACCCTGCAAAGGGACTGCAATGGCCAGGGAGAAAGGTAGATGGGGAAGGGGAAGGAGAGGAGACAAGACTAGGCACAGTAGGACCCCCTCAGGATGCTGAGAACCCTGCAAGGGACTGAGAAGGCTAGGGAGAAAAGGTAGAATGGGGGAGGGGAAGGAGAGGAGACATGCCTAGGCGCAGTAGGACCCCTTCAGGATGCTGACAACCCTTCAAGGGGACTGCAAAGGCTAGGGGGACAGGTAGATGGGGGAGGGGGAAGGAGAGGTGACGAGCCTAGACGCAGTAGGACCCCTTCAGGATGCTAAGAACCCTGCAAGAGGACTGCAAGTCTAGGGGAAAAGGCGGGATGGTGGGGAAAGGGAGTAGATGAGAGATACAAGCCCTTGGGGGGGGGGTAGGAGAGGGACCCATGGAGAGCATTCAGGGTCCCTTACATTCCCTGAGAGATCAAGGGGGGCCAATAATGGGGAGCACTTTGGGGGAAGGTGAGGAGAGCTAGAAATTTGGGGGGTGGGGGTGCACAGGGTAAAATGAAGGTGACAGTAGAGGGGTAGGGTTTATCCAGGGCTTAGAGGAGGGAATTAGGGAGGGACATGGCAGGAGCAACTAGGTGCAAGGTAATTATTGAGGGCACAGCTGATGGAGTAGGTGGAGGATGAGCACCGGATTTGAGGGGGGAGGGAATTCCAAATTTCTGGGAGGCGGCGAGAGTAAACTGGATTGGTCGATTTGGGTGGATCTGTAGGGGACTACCAGGATGCGGCAGCCAAATGCACCTTAAGTGAGGAATACTGTAGACCAGAGTCTGCCACTGACACCAAGTATTCCAATATTGCACTTACCCAACAGGTTAATGGGTCCATATTTCTGGAAGTGGCCCACAAAGTGAAACACTTCCACTTTAAAAATAAGTACATCTGGAGGAAGGCTTTCTGGCCACAACCAGCTCATCAGCAATCGTAGATGACACCCCAAACCATGCAACTGCTATGTCTTTAGGAGCCAGGCATGCAGGTGCAGGGATTTCAGGTCCAGATGGACCAGAGACCCATGTCCTGTGACAACAGGCCCATGCACAAAGGCAGAGGCACTGAAAGCTCCACTGCTAGTTGGAGTAGCAGACACCATAAATGCCAAGGCCATCACTCAATCAATCAATCAAATCTTTATTTTACCAGACGAAACATCATTGAGAAAAAACTAATTTGCAAGAGGGACCTGGGTTATGGCACACAAAAGACTTATGATACACGAGAATTTAAGGCAATTCTTAAAACAGAATACGAGTCATTACAGGGTAACAAGAATGTACATGGTATACAAGCATAGAGTGCTACAATGTACGCTGGTGAGTACAATAAATACAAGAAATATGTACAGCAGTAGAGAAGCAGTATGCATTGATATATACAATGTGTACAAATTATATGCCCCACTTAGCAGGATGCATAAGGCAGGAGAGTAGAAGGTCAGCAGTAAGGCAAAGGAAGATGGTAGAGAACAGGATGGCAGAAGGAATGCTGGTCACCAAGGCCAGAGTGACTTGTATAGCCTGGTAACACTCCACTCCTTCATGCCCTCATAACCTTTAGAGAGCAGATAGGGAGGGGGGACAAGCAGATGCGTAGAAGAGACAAAGGTTCAATGCCGGAAACAGTTAACAGGGCTCCAGGAAGGACTGTTAAATGAGTTTTTTTTTAAAGCAGCTATTGAAACCGGTGTAGCAAGCTGCAATATATTTTGAGCAGTGTTCCAGAGGACCGGTAAGGCATGGATAATTGCTGCACAACCAAAATGCGTCCTTACTTTGGGGATATATAGGGTGATTCGAGTTAAGCTCCTCAACAGGTAGTTACCAGGAATGCAAATGGGTAGGCAATCCTTGATACATTTGGGCAGCTTGTTGGATATGGCCCTTAAGATCAAAAGTACAAAGTTTTTGTGTTGCCTGAGGCTAAGTGAGCCCCAGCCTATACTTTTGTAAAGGGTACAGTGATGTGTTGAATAGGGGGCATCAGTGATAAACCTAAGCACTCGACGGTACAGGGTATCGAGTTTGGCGAGGGCCACGCTAGAGCTACTTCCATACAGAAAGTCTGCGTAGTCAATGAGGGGCAAGAACATTGTTTGTACCAACCTGATTTTCCCCTCGTATGTTAACAGATGCCCAATTCTGAAGAGAATCCTGAGCCTCTGTTTAAGTTTTTTGGAGAGTTCCTCAATGTGTAGTTTGAAAGAGAGTCTGGGGTCGATCCATACCCCCAAGTACTTGAAGGAATCTACATATTCCAGCACTTCACTAAGCGAGGTGTGAATCTGAGGGTCTGATCCCAAAATGGTGGAGTAAGGGGAGTTTGCCACAAGAGTGAAAATCATGGCCTGTGTCTTCTTAGCATTTAACAGGAGTTTTGAGTAAAGGAAATTGTTCTGTAGATGATTACATTCTGATTGGAGGTCACTGAACGCAAGTTCCAGAGTAGGTATGGATACATACAACATGGTGTCGTCCGCGAAGCTGACTTGACACTAGCATCAAGCTCATTTATGTAAATAGCAAACAAGCGAGGACCCAAGATGGACCCTTGCGGTACTCCTCTAGTAAGATATTTTGGGTGGAGAAATCCGCCCCCCCATGTAACCTGCTGGTGACGATCTGAAAGGTAGTTAGAGAACCACTCTAGGGCCATGCCACGGACGCCAATTTTCCTTAGAGCAACCAGGAGCGAAGAGTGGCCTACCATGTCAAAGGCTTTGCTGAGATCAAGAAACAAAGCGCACACAATTTGCATCATCCAGAGCTCTCAACCAGTCATGCGTGACCTTAGCAAGTGCAGAGATGGTACTATGATGGGGGTGAAAGCCAGATAGGGCAGGATTTAGTAGGTCTGAATCACTGATGTGCTGTCTAAGCTGGGTATTGACAACTTGTTCCAGAAGCTTAGAGAGGGTGGGGAGTAAGGAAATAGGGCAGTAGTTATTAAGATCAGAAGCACTGCCAGATTTAAATAGCGGAATAACATGGGCAATCTTCCAGATGGCCGGGAGTGAGCAGTGGGTAAGGGACATATTGAAGAGGTGGGTAATTGGAGGCGACAAGATACGGAAGCCAATTTTGAGGAAGAAGGGCTCTATTAGGTCAGCCCACACGCTTTTTCTGCTATCCAGGTGGAGTAGAAGGTCCTCAACTTCCTTTACTGTGACGGGGGGAAGGAAAATGCCGTGCAAGGAGGGGTGGAGGCAGAACCAGATGAGCTTGAGGTGAATTGCTGTGAACATAGCCTGGAGGCAGGGGAATCATCAAATGCAGGGCCAGCGGTGGCAAAGTGGTCATTAAAAGCCAAGGATTTCTTGCTTGTCGGTAGCAACCGAGCTGCCTACCGAGATTTTTGGTGTGAGTGAGCTCACAGTGCTGTGGCCTTGAATTTCTTTTAGGGTTTTCCAGAACTTAGCTGTACCATTGGATGAGGAATTAAGTTCAGACTGGAAGTAGCTGGACTTTGCTGCCCGAACCAATCTGGTGCAACAGTTTCTTGCGGCTCTGAAAGCCGCCCAATCAATCATTAGGTTGTTTAGTCTTCCTGGCCCTCTTCCAGAGCGAGTCTCTGTGTAGCAGCTCTGCTTTCAAGC
Organism: Neoceratodus forsteri; assembly: GCA_016271365.2. Taxonomy (NCBI): domain Eukaryota; kingdom Metazoa; phylum Chordata; order Ceratodontiformes; family Ceratodontidae; genus Neoceratodus; species Neoceratodus forsteri. Next base: position 646,296,906 of record CM057450.1, on the reverse strand, counting down.
TCAAGGAGAACCACGGGCAAGTTCTTTTACTGGTACAGATTTTTATAAGAGATGTGTGTTTGCTGATGGAACCGAGAAATACAGGTTACTCACCTGTAACAGGAGTTCTAGGAATGGTATATGCTGTTCATCCACACTGTCTGGCAGGTTCCTTGCCGCTTTAAATCTTGCCGGAAGGTCTTCAAGCTGGCTCCTCTCACCCACGCCAGATCTGGCCCGCTGGAAGCCAGGTTGTGCGTCAAAGCCAGGGAGGTCGGGTGGGTCATGTGGATGAACAACATATACCATTCCTAGAACTCCTGTTACAGGTGAGTAACCTGTATTTCTAGGGACAGGGATATGTTGTTCATCCACACTGTCTGGCAGACTCCTAGCAGTTCTCTGGGAGGAGGGAGGCAAGGTGCACACCCCCTACTTGGGAAATAAAGACTGGAGAACTGAGGCCCCAAAACCAGCATCCCGGCATGACTCAAGGTCAATGTGGCAGTGGGTGATAAAGGTGTGTGCTGACTTCCAGGTAGCAGCCCTGCAGACTTCCTGGATAGGGACGTCTCTGGAAGCAGCCACCGATGCAGCGGCATGGCGGGTAGAATGAGCTCTTATCCCTCTGGGAATCTCCATTCCCACCAACCTATAGCAGAGATCTATGCAGGAGGTGACCCACCTGCCTATCGTCCGCTTGGCTGCAGATCTGCCAGGTGTGGCTTCAGCGTAGGTGACAAACAGCTGGCGAACCTCTCCCCGAACTTCAGCCGTCTGCTCCTTGTAGTAGCGAGCACTCTTCTAGGGTCCAAAGTATGGAGCCTATATTCGGCCTCCGAGGTGTGATTTGGGTAGAACACCGGCAGAGTCAACACCTGGTTAAGGCGAAACTCCAACACCACCTTCGGAAGGAACTTCGGGTGAGGGCACAGGACAACCTTGTCCTTGTGGAAGACCAGATAACGAGACTTGATGGAAAGCACCTGGAGCTCTCCCATCCTTCTGGCTAACGTGATAGCCACCAAGAAGGCGGTCTTCCACGACAGGTGAGAGATGTCACACCTGTGCATTGGTTCAAATGGATTGCCCATGAGCTTAGCCAATACCAGCAGTAGATCCCACGGAGGTGGAGGTTCTCGCACCGGAGGGGATATGTGATCAAGGCCTTTGAAAAAGCGCCCGACCACCTTCCCCTGCACATACTGCTTCCCGGCCACGCCCGTAAGCAGAGATGGCTGCCAGGTGCACCTTAAGGGTCGTCAACCGAAGCCCTTGCTGAGAAAGGAACCACAGGTAGTCCAGAATGCTTGCCAAGGAACAGGAGGAAGGGTCCAGGCCCTTGCCCTGACATCAAATGGAGAATCTCTTCCATTTGAAGGTGTAGCATTTTCTGGTTGACTCCTTACGGGACGCCTCAACGACGTTGAGGACCTCGTCGGAAAGACCCAAGGCCTGGAACTCTAGCCACTCAGGAACCAGGCCGTCAGGTGAAGGGATTGAAGGTCCGGATGGAATACCTTCCCCTGATTGACTGAGATCAGTTCTGGGTGGGCTGGAAGCCGCCTCGGGAGCCTGGAGCTAAGACTGAGGAGATCTGGATACCAGAACTGGCGGGGCCAGTCTGGGGCTACCAGAATCACCTGCGTCTTGTCCCTCCTCGCCTTGAGAAGCACCTTGTGGATCAAGGGAAATAGGGGAAAGGCGAAGAAGAGGCCCGGGGTCCACAGCCTCGGGAAGGCATCCCCCTGCATCAAGCCCTGCTGAGGGGGCGGGCATGAAACAGTCTCAGCTTGCATTCTCCCTGGAGGCAAACAGGTACACCTGAGGCATGCCCCAGTGGGAGAACACATCTTGTACTACCTCTGGCAGGAGAGACCACTCGTGGGACGCAGCCCCTATTCGGCTTAGGGCATCGACCAGGGTGTTTGAGGCTCCTGGCACATGAATGGCGAGGAGATCCGCCTCCAGGCTGCGCACGAGTGACCAAATGCGGAGAGCTTCCCTGCACAGAGGTATGGAGCGCGTCCCGCCCTGGCAGTTTAGGTAGTACATGGTCGTGGTATTGTCCGTCTGGACCTGAACCACTTGACCCCGTAGAAATGGAGCGAAGGCAGTGAGGGCTAGATGAACCGCTCGAAGCTCCAGCATGTTGATGTGGCATTGGGACTCGAGGGGACCAGAGGCCGTGCACTCTGTGCTCCCCCAGATGGGCACCCCAACCCATCAGAGAGGCATCGGTCGATAGAGAGACAGTCGGCTCGGAGCGGACAAACGGGATGCCCTCCTGCAGATGTGCTGGAACGGTCCACCACTGGAGAGCATTCCACATCCCCTGGGTCACTGTCACTAGCTGATCCAGAGGATCGAAGTGCTGTGACCATTGGCTGGCCAGCCCCCACTGAAGGGGACACATGTACCAGCGGGCCCAGCGGACCATGCTGGTGCAGGCCGCCATGAGGCCCAGGAGGCGCAGGAAGTCCCAGGCAGGGCGCAATTGCCCAACCTGAAATGATTGGGCAAAGGAGGAAAGAACCTCGGCCCTGTCCGCCAGGAGCCGTGGTCTCGCTCGTAGACAGTCGAGCTCTGCCCCGATGAATTGCATCACCTGCTTTGGCACGAGTTCCGACTTGGCCTTGTTGATGAGGAGGCCAACCTGACAGCAAACCTGGAGGGCCAGATCTCTGGACCGCTCCACCTCCGTTCTGCAGTGGACTGCAATCAGCCAGTCGTCCAGGTAGGGGTACACCCGGACCCTTCAGCGCCGTAGGAATGCTGTCATCACTGCCATGCATTTGGTGAAGACCCTGGAAGCTAGGGAAAGGCCGAAGGGCATGGCCCGGAACTCGTAGAGGGATCCCTCTGCCCTGAAGCGGAGGAATCTCTGGTGGGATGGACGGATTGGGATGTGAAAAAACGCGTCCTGAAGGTCCAGAGAACAGAACCACATGCCTCGTTCCAAGGATGGGATTATCTGAGCCAGAGTGACCATCCTGAAGGTCGAGACCTTAGGAACCTGTTCAGGTCGTGCAGGTCGAGAATGGGCGCGAGCTCCGTCTGTTTTGGGACCGGAAGTACCTGGACACAAACCCGGGTCTGGAGGAGGATCCACCACCTTCCTGATCATCTCTGTTTCGGGAGCAGGGCGATATCGGCTCGACGAGCCGACAGAGAGGCTGCGGACCAGAGGCCCCGAGGTGCGACGGCTCAGAAGGGCGGGCCTGCTCGAACTCAGGGCAGGCCCTTTCCTACCACCTCCACACCCAGCGGTCTGTGGTGATAGCAGACCAGGAGGAAGAGTGGTGGAGCCATCCCCCAGGGGCAGAGGGGAGTGGCCAGCTGGGAGCGACACCTCAACCCGTCACTGGGCAGGCTTAGAGGAGGGACCGCGAGGGACCTCCTGGCCTTACCTCCTGCTTCCTATTGAAGGAAGCCGCGGGCTTGGGTTTGGGATGCCCAGCGCGAGCCTGCTGGCCCTGGTGCTGTTGGGCCGGATGTGCCGCAGGCACAGAAGGATGAAAGAACTTGTACTGCTGTTGTCAGCGGCCCTTCTCCTTCTGGGCGGAGGTGACAGAGTCCAGAGTGGCATTAGACTTTTCAATCCCCTGGAGGTGATCTTCCACTCCAGGGCTGAAGAGGTCGGTCCCCAGGAAGGGGACATCCGCCAGTTTGTGCTGGGTATCCACCATGAAGGTGGATTTCCTCAGCCATGCTCTGCAGCGCACGGCCACTGTGGCTGCAACCGATCTGGCACAGGAGTCTCCAATGTCTGGAGCAGTTTGGAGCTGCTGTTTAGCCACCGCCCTTCCCTGGTCCCGTACCTGCCAGACCGTGGTCTGCAGGTCAGCCGGGAGATGAGGGATCACCTCATCCAGGGAGCCCACGAGGGCATGGGAGAAGTGTGCCATCAGCACGGCCAAGCTGGCCTGGCGGAGGCCAAGAGAGGATGCAGCATACACCTTGTGCCCGGCATAGTCCAGCTTTTGGACTCCTTGTCGGGGGCTTGTCCACATCCTAGCGTTCCCAGAGCCGGAAAACGCTGTCGGTGACCAACCCCTCGGCGGAGGGGTGCTCCGAAAAACCGGGCAAAGAGCCGTTAGGGACCGCATACTTCCTGGCCATCCTGGCCGAAGATGCAGGACAGGAAGCAGGCCGCTGCCAGAGCTCTAAGGCTGGGCCAACAATGGCTTCAGCCACTGGAAAGGCCTCCGTGGGTGAATCCCCGCGGTCCAGTATCTCCATGAGGAGATACTTGGCCCGCTTGGAAACGGGCTCGAGCTGCATCCCGGTGGACTCAGAGATGAGCCGAAGCAAACCCATGAAGAACGATGGGCTTTCGTCCATCGACTGGCCCCCGGAGGACTCCAGGTCAATGGGCCTGGAGAAAAGGGAGGAGTCGTCGTCGGACTCTGAAGAGTCCGCAAAGAGCTGCCTGGGGCCTGAGCCACCCTCCACCTGTTAAGGACGGTCGGGAGTGAGGGTGACCGACAACCTGTGGGGCAGGCCCTGACCCGACCGAGAGTCTTTGGTCGGCGCTCTCGATTTCGGGTTGTGGAGGTGGAGGTTCCACCACAATTGGTGGGGCAGCTGGTTTCAGCCAAACAACTGGCCCAGGCTTGGGCACCTCGGCTACAGCGAGGGGTTGTTTCGGCCGCTCGGGTGACAGCCACTTGATAGCCGGGGAAGGCGACGGTGTCGGCTTGTTCCCAGACAGAAGTAACTGCTGCCACATCAGGTCCTCGTAGCCCGGCGCAATTTGCGCCATAACCTCTCCTCTTCCGAGGAAGAAGATGAGGGCAGTGGCGGCGCCCTACTTCAGTGCCAAGACCGAGACCGCCCGATGTCGGAGGATCAGCTGGACCGAGGAGGATGTCCGAGACCAAGACCTCGGTGTTTCCGAGGACGGGTCTGGGAAGGGCGGGGACACCCGCTCTTCCCTCAACTCGAAGCCTTAACCAGGGACTGCACACGGAGGCACAGGCAGGTCCTCTTGTCTCCACCGGGAACGGTGAAGAAGGGTTGTCGGCTTCACCAGTCGACAGCCCATCTGACGGTCGAGAAAATCTCAACGGCCGACGTGGTGTCTGAGCCGCTGACCTGACGGGGACACCGTGAAAGAGCGGCCTTAGCCGCAACTTTGACCAAGTAGAGTGTCGACTGTCCGGGAAGGGGACCACCCCGCGCCCCACCGAACGCCGACATTGGGACTTACCTTTGAGTCCTTTTGGACCAAGAGGAATGTCCCGATGGCCCCTCTCCCTTCGTGGAAAGGGACTGGCAAAGCTCCTTGAAAGAAGCTGAATATGAGGTACCCAGAGAGAGCGGGATAAATGCTGCGACCGAGGAAGAGGATGATGCAGCCTGTGCCACCTCCTCCTCAAGGGCAATCGTCTGCTCGAGTTGCTCAGCTGAGCCAGCCGCCACGGTAACCGTCCAACGGGCCTCCTTCGACTTCACCGGCGGGTAGTGCTTCTCGGGGCGCCCAAACTGTAACCGGGCAACACGGTCTTCCAGGACGTTGGTCGAAAACAAACGGCATAACTTGTAGGCCTGCGCGTCATGGTCTAGGCCGAGGCAGCAGATGCACGTGGAGTGCGGGTCCGTCCTGGACATTTTCTGCCCACAAGGGAACCTCCAAAATCCGGGAGTCGATTTGTCCATCGCAGACGCGAGGGAGAGACTTGACCGAAGTCTAGAAAATTTTAGAATAAGTTTCGGGCGAACAGAAGAATTAGGATCCAGTCTACACGCACAGCGTTAAGGAGGGAACCTGAGCTTCCAAGCGGTAAGGAAGATCTGGCGTCATGGGGCGGAGCCGAGAGTTTTACCACCCGGGTGGGTGGGAGGAGCCAGCTTGAAGACCTTCCGGCAAGATTTAAAGCAGTAAGGAACCTGCCAGACAGTGTGGATGAACATATCCATGTCCCTAGAACAATGTTTTGGAAGACTGCGAAGGCTTTATCAACCGAGGGAGCCAGGTAAAAGTCCTGACAGTAGGCATATTCTAGGTAAAGGAGGTATGCATTGAGGTCAAAGCGTCATTCAGATCTTTTAAGGACATAGCTAGAGGAGGAGGAAGACCTAGGGTAGGTCCTCACGCAAGCTATGACATAGCGGTCACTGAGGTCATTGAAGAAGACACCAGAGTGGGAATATAGGTAAGGTTCATCAACTAGGATAACATCGAGTAAGGTGTTTTTCTCAGGGTGCTTCTTGTTGTGCCTGGTGGGCTCTGTTATGAGTTGTGTCAGGCCAAAGTTGTCACACAAATCTTTAAGGGGTAGTGAAGGAGATGAGAGCCAGTCCATGTTAAGGTCTCCTGCGATTACCACTTCAGAAGATAAGGAGGGAAGTATGCTGGATATGTGGTGTAATACCTTGTGCCCAGCAGGAGGAGGTCTATAGCAACCTAAAGGAGGAGGCTGTATAGCGCAGTGGTTTAACTCATTGCCTCCTCAGGAGCTCTCTGAAGTTGCAGCACTTGTGTCCTGTATACTGATAACAGTGAATCCTGGGGCTTTCTAAGCAAAATCAAGCCATAATCAGCATGTCACAAACAAATGCTTATAGCTCAAGAACCGTGTGCGCTAGGCACAAAGTATGAGTGGCAAACTTGTTCAACATGAAATTACCTTTCTAATGATGGTATTCAAGTAATAATACATCATTTATTTTTTTTCTATGCTGGTCGAAACAGAAAAAAAAATAATTTTTACACTAAAAAAATGCACTTTAAGCGTTTTTTGTTGGAAAGTATGTGACATAACACCAAATTCAAAATGCAGAAACTAGATGTAGTTTTAATATTTTTTTTGTTAAAAAGACAACTATTTCTATAGTATAAAATATATATTTTTTACCATTTTAGTCAAGGTGCTTTGGTGAGGTTTGAGGCACGAATCTGAACCACACACATCATACCATAAACAAATGCATATAACTTCTAAAGTATACATGATACACACAACATATCAGTGGCAAAGTTGTTCATCACAAAATTTCCTTTCCGGCGATGCTATGCAATCTGTTGTGTGCAATGTGGTTTTTGTTTTATACTGGCTGAGATACCCAGAATGTGTGTTTTATTCGTAGTGCTTAGGTGGTTCTTGATGGACAAAGTGTCTGCCGTAACACACCATGCCATAAACAAATGCAAATAACTACTGAACTATACATGATACACACAAACTGTCAGCACACAATCTGTTCGGCACTAAATTACCTTTCCAATGGTGCTATGCAATCAATTGTAATCAATTTGGTTTTTGTTTTATACTGACTAAGATACCCAGAATTTCTGTTTTATTCATTGTGCTTAGGTGGTTCTTGATGGACAAAATGTCAGCCACAACACACCATGCCATAAACAAATGCAAATAAATCCTAAAGTATACATGATATACACAAACTGTCAGCAGACAAATTGTTCAGTAAATTAAAACTGATTGCATAGCACCATTGGAAAGGTAATCAAAACTTTTTTTTTTTTTTTTTTTTATACTTGTTGAAATGGCAAAAAACTTCATTTTATTCAAGCTGCTTAGGTGACTCTGGGCTCGTGACAGACAAGTGTCAGCCATACACACCATACCATAAACAAATGCGCATACCTCCTGAAGTGTGCAATGTGAAAACTCCCAATATCACACCGTGATTTAATCACCAAACCAAAAAAACACACAAAACAGTCCTATTGTATAAAAGGACTACATTATTGACAGGTATGTGATACAGAATAGATCTTAACTTGTGTCAAGTGAGCGCAGGGAACCATTACTCAGTGCAACGCTACGCTCCGCCATATTCCCCAAGCTCACTTGCCACTCATTCAGATATATACACACACATTTATATATACATATATAGACCCACACATGTATACACATATACATATATCTCTATATATTTTGTCCTTCTATCATTTTTATCCAACCACACACACACAATGCACCATCAACATATGCAAAGACATTCAACAACACAGCATCACCACAAATCATGAGGTGCACGGCGGCACCATCTTTCTCCCAACACGCACATGTAATAATGAGCAGTGTTGCACAATTTGTGGGTAGAATATCACAACACATACAAATATGTGCACGGCGGCACCCATGGTATTCGGCACAGCGGCCACAAGTCACATCACATAGACTACAGAATGTCAACAACAAAATTATTACAATCACCACAATCACATGTATCTTGCCTTTTCAGATGGCATCCCATGTCGATCTGCACTGAAGAGATTTCTACATTCTTGTATTCTTACCTGGTGTAGTCCCAACCTCTGTTCTGCTGTGTCCACACACACACACACGCATGCACACGGGTGAACAAACTAAATACACACATACCAGGAGCTTGAGTAAATGGCCGCCGCCATGCATTTATTCAATATAAAATTACATTCAATCATCCACGTGTAGCCGCCACCATGCCATGCTTCAAATCCTTCAGAAAGTTATCCAATCCCTCATCCGTCAAGTGTACACCATCTGGCTGGTACACTCCAGGCCTGTGAAGACCGAGGCCGGGGTGCCAGACCACTGACCCGCCCATGGTATCCATCATAGACAACATGAACCCATTGTGTAGTCTTCTGATTTTCTCGATGGCCCGCACATCTCGTGCTCCACTCCACTTCAACCACTGCACAATGTCAGACCATACAATATGGACCCTGGGCCACCAGCACTTGATTTGTTGCAGCATCTGCCTTATGGTTCCCTTCAGTTCCCGCAGCGGGCAGATTGCCAGATCGTTGCCTCCCAAATGAATAATCAGAATGTTCAAATGAAGCCCACCATGTATCTCCCCAGCACTGGAATCAGTCCATCCCACTGCATTCCTCGCCTTCCAATCAAATGAACTTGCACTCCGTCTTTTCCTAACCACAAGTTTTGCCCTCCTGTGCTCCGCTGTGCTCTTTCTGCGGCCCAATAAACAAAGGAGTGACCACATATCCAGATGCTGAGACGGTTACTCCTGTCACCTGCAACCAAATGTGAGATATTACCATAGACAATCCATCCGTGACACTCCACCCATGTCCCTCACTACCTCTGCTTTTCCACTGTCATGGATTGTACACCCCACGTACCTTGTGTTGGCTTGCCTGCTGCCATATCCTGACTTGGGTTTGACTGGCGATTTGGCTTCTGTGCAGTTGATAACTCCATGCTTATACAGTGTCCCACAACATTTTTTCCTCCGTGTACTCAAGATTTGAAATCACTTGTTGATGCATGCGTCTGGGAGCTGCTTCCTACTGACACCTCCTTTTGAGGTAAACCAAAAACATAGAATTAATTAAATGCCATGGCCATCTATTCCCAAGGCTTGTGACTACGCAGGCTCCTTATTGGTTGATGTTTCCAATTGTGATCCTAATAAACTCAATTTCCATTTCCAGTGTCTGTTGTCTTTTTTTATAATAAAGACCATTACACCCTACATTGTGTTGTCAGTTTCTTGCATGCAAGACATTGCAGGTTACAAACAGTATGATTTTAGAAATACCACAGCAAACACCACATTTCGTTAAAAGCAAAACTGTGTTGAAGTTGCTTGTGCCTGCGGTACGCTCACGTAGCCATACAATCCAAAAGTCAGGTTCCTTATGAGTGTGATTCTGAATGTGTCCAGCTGTCAGAGAATGAGCTGCATGTGCCCATACGATAGAAGCAATCCACAAGCCTGCTATGTAACGCAGATTGCCCAGCATCCAAATGAAAATAAAAATGCGGAGCTAAATCCGCCACTCCACAACAGTGCTGGAAGAGTTAGTGGAGAAAGGTTCATCGCACGTGCCAATGCACCAACTGGTGTGCTCGGAACAGGCCGTGCTCTCCAGTACCTCTGTCAGCTTGCCCCACTGGTCTGAAGAGTGAGATACGGATTGCCACTTGTTATCACAGTCACCAGTCCACATCAGCTCCGCATTTTGTTTTTTTCATTTGGCAGAGCGCCAAAGACTGCATAGGCTGCTGTGTCTTTCGCCCAGCCACAGATGTTCCATTCAACTCTTAGGACAATTAAAACTCGCATCACGCAACCATATGTCCACCACTCAAGCTCCGTCAGCCAAAACCCCGTCCGCCCCACAGACAGACATCCAGAGTGTCTCACTCACTCTGTTCCAAACAATCTCAGCCTGCAGCTGTGAACAATCATACCCACTGCACATCAGCCTTGTTCCAACCACCAAAAGGCCCGCAGCATGATGCAATCTGTGTCACTGCGCATTACCCTTCTTCCGGACCACATATGGATGGTCTAAGCAGCCCCTTGTATCCCATTTCCGTTGATCCTTCAAACAGTTCTTCATTTGCCGGGCAATTACGTTTGTCAATGTGCCATTTGCATACCCCCTACAATGAACTTTCCTACTGTCATCTTCGCCACCAAACTTTGAGACCTTAGTGCCGTACTTTCGTCAGTGGGACCTGGCTGTAGAAGACACATGATCCTCCTGAAACAACACTGGTGACCCCTTACAAGTAATCATGCGTGCATTCTTCTCCTTGTCATCCAATCTAACATGAAGCCTTCCTTCCTAGCAAGACATCAAAGCTGCTCTCCTCTGCCATTTCCTCATCCTGCTCTACGATGCATCACCTACCACCTCTGCGCATCTCATCACTCCAAGTCGCACACTCTGGCCTTTAAGGTCTCTTGAAGTTGCCCCCCTCCAGGAATCTGATTCAACCAAACAGTCGCAGCACTCCAGTATCTCTCTCGCAGTCGCAGCACCCCGTATCTCTCCTCACCAGTCGCAGCACCAGTATCTCCTATGATCGCAGCACCCAGGGTATCTCTCTCTCGCAGTCGCAGCACCCGGTATCTCTTCTCGCAGTCGCAGCACCCCGGTATCTCTCTCGCATCGCAGCATCCTGCACGTCGAACTCACACAATCTGTTATGTCTGTTCCCTTGTCCTGCAGCTCACCATCAAGTACAGTCAGAGAAGCTGCAGAGGAAGTACTGGGCGTAAGTCTTCTTGTGTTGCCAGTCTGAACCTCTATCTGTCCTGGTGATACTTGGGAAAATAATCAACACAGAGGTGTACTTTGCATGTGCTGCATGTATATGAAGGTTTGGCACATATTTTCTTCTGTGAACAATTTCTGCACCTCCCCTTTTTCCCTTTCATGGGGTAGTGTAGTCCATCACAAGTTGGATTCGGCTCGCGCTTACTGGAAGTGAGGCACTACGTCTTCTATGTGCATATCCTTCCAACAGATTCTCAGAGAGGAACATGTGGAAATTCAGTTGGCTGTGCTCGGTCACTCGTCCAGTCTGATCGCTGAACATGAGTCACACTCTCTCGGAACAGAGTAAACGCATTTGCCAATACCATGTCCCACAAAAACTAGAAAAAGTATATCCACCACTTCTTTGATTTTCTGGTGCATGGATACTGCCCCCAAAGCTGGTCAGCGACGTCCACACCGTTCATGTGCATGTTATACTGCTGCAGTACGTCCGGACATGCAACTGATACAACAGTGCCATCTCTTTGTCTACTGGGCACAGACGCTGCTGGTGAGTTAGGGTCATGGTTTGTTGAGAGTAAGAAAATGGGATGCTTGTCTTTCCACGCTGTGGCAACAGGTGAACCATTCTGTCATTGTTCATAATAACCATGAGCTTTCTTTTTCACTGATAATTTGTTAAATTCCAAAGGTCATCCAATCCTGTTGGTCCGCATTGTTCCACATGAGTACAAGCCAACGTTCAATAGTTCTTTTGCCAGGTGAACCGAAGTAAAGTAATTGTCAAAATATACATGGTGCCTTTTGCCACGAAGGTCCTTAGGTCTTTCACAACCCTCTCTGCAAGGCCCACTTACACAGCGCCAGCAACCTTTCCTGTGTACACCTGGAAGTCGGACACATAACCGTTATGAGGATCTGCAAGAACCCATACTATTATCCCATACCGTTGTGGCTTGCATTGCATCTATTGCTTGAAGGACAGTCGTCCTCTAAAGCCCACCATTGCCTCATCAACTGACACTTCTCGGTGTAGGTTGTACTCGTTCTTGCATGCCTTGATAACATGGTTGATAACTGGTCGAACGTGATGTAGCTTATCATGCTCTTGCGATCCTCTTGGTGGATTTAGCGTGCTATCACTGGCATGCAGATACTGCATAATCTTCTCATAACACTCACGGGTCATTAACTTTGAAATTGGTAAATGTCCATAGAGATGGTGCTTCCCCCAGTACATGCGGTAGTGTGGCACCTTTATAAGTGACATGTACAGTGGCATTCCAAGAAAAGCTTTTATGTCGCACGCAATTACCGGAGTCCATCGGTGGTCCACTTTGTTCGCTTCTGCCTGCTTACGGGCACTGTACCGGTTTGTCTCCTCAGCAATCAGGTCATAGAGAACTGCTGGGAATGTCAGGTTCATAAAATCAATGGGAGTCTTCTATGCATTCATCAGTGTGGTGGGACCCACAGGCTCCTTGAAATCCTCAACATGGACATGCTGTAAGCAACTTGTCCATCCATCAGTGTGACCCGCATCCAGATGTGGTGAAAGTTGCTCAGGTTGTTCTGCATCAACTTCATTTTCATCATAATCATCAACGTCAATGTGGGTACTCGCATGCTGCAGTGTAGCCAAAGGAAGATCATCTTCACTGTCGTTCCTCTGCCGACGTAGCTTGGCCAGTGGCACATCATCCTCTTCACTCTCCGTAGAGTGCCTCTTCCACCACAGCGTAGCCAGGGGCAAATCATCATCATCACTGAAATCACTGCCTGGTGTAACCAAAGGCATTATACACACCAAGTCTACCTCAATGTCGGAATCATCAAAACCTTGAAATTCCTCCTCCTCATTGTCACTGGCACTATCGAACAGGTCTAGCAGGTCATTTCTGTACACATTCGCCACATTTCCGGTGATGATCTCTGGGGTTGCAGTCTCTCGTAGGACAGCTGTCTCTCTTGATCTCAGGGCAGTCTTTCTCAGAGTGGTCTCTCTATCTCAGAGCGGTCTCTCAAATCTCAGAGTGGTCTTGGTCTCTCGATCGTCTGTAATACAAAAAAAAAAAAAACAACAAAAAAAACACATCTTTGCACTGCAGACACAACTCACCTAGGCCACCACCTTCAAAACCTAAACAAGTAGTATAATCTGTATGCACACACATCACCACAACATATGCCCAAGCCTGTACTCAGTCCCTCCTCTGAAGCCGTAGAGAGCACAGCCTTTTCGTTTGAGTGCATAGATTACATCTGCAGCTGTAGCAGTCTTTCTCTTGGTGTGCTTGGTATAGGTGATGGCGTCCTGGATCACATTTTCAAGGAACAGTGTGAGAACACCATGGGTCTCTTCATAGATCAGTCACACGAAATGTGCTTCACCCAACCACAGCAAGTCAGACAGCAGATAGCTGGCTTTGTGATGCCCTGCCCCCACCCACAATGCCCGCCAAAAACACAAAATGGCATTCTCTTACCGTAGGGTGGACAGTGTTCTCCATGCCCGACGGTATCCACCAACAAACATGACAGCATTCCCCACGGTGTTCAGTGGTCCCTCCCCCCACCCCCCAATGCCGGCAACAAAACAAAATGGCATTCTCTTTATATCACATCTCTTTTGTAAACAGCTAGCCTCATGTCAGAGGCCACGAGACTCAGGAATCCATTTTGTGGGATGGTTTTGTATGTTTGGAGTGGGGTGGAGGACCGGACAGTGTGGAAACCGTTTTGTGAGCTGGCGTCAGGTCTCGAGAATCACCCAGACAGCAGATGCTGCTCTTTGTTGGATGGCGTCACACCTTGCGTTACCCTCCACTATCCCACAAACAGCACTGCCTGTTGTCTGGGTGACCACCCTCCCTCCGAGACCCGACGTCAGCTCATAAAATGGTTGCCACACTGTCAGGGTTCTCCACCCCAGCTCCAAACATATGATACCATCCCACAAAATGGATTCCTTGGTAGCCAGTGTTCTCCACACCCTACGGTATCCACCAACAAACATGACAGCATTCCCCACGGTGTTCAGTGGTCTTCCCCAACCCCCCCAAAGCCGGCAACAACACAAAATGGCATTCTCTGTATATCACATCTCTTTTGTAAACAGCTAGCCACTGGTCAGAGGCCACAAGACTCCTGGGAATCCATTTTGTGGGATGGTTTTGTATGTTTGGAGGTGGGATGGAGGACCCTGACAGCGTAGCAACCATTTTGTGAGCTGGCGTCGGGTCACGGAAGGAGGGAGATCACCCAGACAGTAGGTGCTGCTCTTTGTTGGATGGTGTCAGGCCTTGAGTCACCCGCCACTATCCCACAAACAGCATTGCCTGTTGTCTGGGTGACCACCCTCCCTCCGAGACCCGACACCAGCTCACAAAATGGTTGCCACACTGTCAGAGTTCTCCACCCCACCTCCAAACATACGAAACCATCCCACAAAATGGATTCCCTGGTGGCCCGTGTGCTCCACATGATACGGTATCTATTTTGTGTTGTTGCTGGGCATTGAGGGGTGGGGAGGGGGAGACAGAACACTGTGGGGAATGCCGTCTCATTTGTTGGTGGATACTGTATGGTGTGGAGAACACTGGTCACCCACCGCCAAACATATGACACCATACCACAAAATGGATTCCCTAGTGGCCAGTGTTCTCCACACCCTATGGTATCCACCAACAAATGAGACAGTATTCCCCACAGTGTTCCGTGGTCCCTCCCCCCACCCCTTAATTCCCCTGCAACAACACAAAATGGATTCCCTGGAGTACAGTGTTCTCCCACAATCAAAGTGCAATTTTGTGGCGTTGAGGGGGATACCCCCCCACCCTCCATTGGCCAGCACCAAACAACAAACATACATTACCTGGTGGGCAGTGGCCCCCCTGACTGCAAGCACCATAACACAGCATGCCATAACACACCATGACACACCATGCCACCCTCCAAGCACATAAAATACCTAGTGCACAGTGGCTCCTTCACCACACTCTGGGACCCCAAACCATCACATAATAGGCTTTACAGTGAACCCACCCTCTGAGACCTAGCATTAGAACACCCTGCAAAGCACCCAGACCCCTACAAAAAACTAACCTGATATCCATGACCCACAACACAGGCGAGGGGTGCAATTGTACATACCTGGTTGGTTCAGCCAGTGAGAGAAGGCATTAGGGTTTAGGCAGAAAAAAGAAATAGAACTGGGAAGTTTAGGCAGACTTTCTCTCCCAAAAACAACCAGACCATGCCGTTCTCTCTCAGGACCAAAAAAATATATAGTGGGGGGGGTCTCAAGTCCTGAAGGCAGTAAAAATTAAAATAAAGAACAGCGTTCGGCGGTCTCATACCTGGTCTCAAGGAACAGCAGCCGACTCGGAGAGGAGCGTTCATCGAGATGCACAACTTCTCAGAACAATAGACATAGTGGGACTGAGAGTTTGCATTGAGGGGGAAGCATGCGGCATTCGCCATCCTCCATTCAGGTCCAATGATCTCTTAATATGAGATCTCTCAAGATGAAAAGAAGGAAACATTTACGGAAAAAAAATGAAATGTCTGGAAGGCAGTAAAATTAATATAAAGAACAGCGTCCGACTCGGAGCAGTGTTCACGGACAAACACAACTTCCGGTTTTGGCGGCGTCTAAACTTTTCAACTTCTAAACAGGACAAATACCAAATACAAAAGCACCACAATTTGTTTTTAACACGGTGAGCAACAAAAACGACATACCTCACACAAAATATATGCTCTGGACTGGGAAGCCGATGCAAAAATGCTGAATTCTGGGCTCAATACAAAGCAGCTCCTTCCCTCTGATCGCAAGCAAGCAGAAAGAAGCACGCCAATCTTCACATGCACTTGTAAGCGTTTTTTTTCCTATGGGACCCATACCCTTACCAGCCATTCATAGAAGGGTTACAAGGTGTAGTAACCTTAAGATTGTTTTAACAAAGATGACAATGATTGGCTGGCAAGCTATTTAAACATATAAAGATGACGTCTCCAATCATACCTCGGACACACAGGGACACTGCTGCAGCCAACTCAACTGGCTCCCGGACACACCTGGTGCAGTTTTGCTGCCGCTTACAGACGACTCCCGGAGACAAAGAGTTAAGGCTCCCAGCTGCAAATCTGGAGACCTGGGTTTGAATCCCACAGCCCCCGCTTGCATACTGTGTGACCCTGAGCAAGTCACTTAACTTCCCTGTGCTCCCAGTTTGCACCAGTAAACAAGCTTTCAGCTTAGTGTGTCTCATCTGGTTAAAATGGAAAAAAAAAAATACATAAGAGTCGAGGAAGGAAGCTGTATTTTCAGTGTGGTGCATTCACATTCCAAGGGCACTGAAGTAGTGTTAACGACAGTGGCTGGGAACTTGTCCTGGACATAAATGGCCCCGCCCCTGGTTGGCCTGTCAGTCCTGAAGACGGTATAGAAGGGGATGTTAATTTCGTGGTCCAGAGTAGAAGGTCTCAGCCAAGTTTCTGTTACAACATTAATATCAGGGGAGGTGATGTTAATCCAGGACTGGAAGATGTCTAGCTTCTTTAACAGGCTACAGGCATTAATATGTATCAGGGTTAAACCCTTGTAACCAGGCAGCTCCGAGGGAGTCAGTATAGGTAGTGGAGGGCCGGGGTAGAGTTCGATATTGCCTGCGCAGATTACAGACAACAGCAGGAGTTTCTTGAGGGCACTTAGTAGGAAGCTGAGCAGGCAAGATCTTGCCCTTTTGCAAGGGCCAGGGCAATCTGGCATAGGTGGAGGGAAGCAGGTGTAGCTGGGGCACAGTGATGCATAAATACAGATCATAGAGAATACACCATGAGTAAAATGTTGGGGGGGGGGCAGGATAGGGGTGCATAGCACCAGAAGTGCCGCAAGAGATGGCAGCTGAACTATGCCCATGGAAGGGAAGGTTATTCTGGAAAATATAAGATACTGTAAAGAGGGGGGAGGCTGGGCATACCTTATGTTCCCAGAAGTTGGACCTAGTTCCTACCGAGGCTGGATCACCCATAGGTGCCATGGTAAGATGTAGCGCACACAAGGTGTGGCCTAGCAGTAGAAGAAAGTGACTCATTGTGGTGCACAGATGTGGTGCACTTGGGGGATGGTGGGAGCAGGGAGGAGAGAGCCACAACAAAAGACTAATTGTGTGGTGAAATAAATAAGCACAAGAGTAAATGGATACAGCGGAAAGCAACGGCCACAGCTGCACCCAGTCTCCTACAGTAAGGGCTGAAAATATGATACACACAGAGTTAGCAATCCTATTCTACAATTTTGTTGTACTGCTGTTTAGATTGAGGATGACAGCAAGCTGGTAGGTCACTAAGGGAATGGCAGCATTGGAGCGACAGGAAAATGCGGACGAATTGGATAGACCTAGCTGCAAATGAATATGCTGCTGTTTAAATATCACGGCTGGCATACAGATTGTCCATCAAAGTAGAAGTGCAGAAAGAGTATAGGCGCAAGGGGGGAGATGGTTGGGAAAGCTAGTAGAATTGGAGCTTTTAATAGCCAATGGAGATGAAGGGCAGTGACTTAGGGAGAAGCAAAGGCGTATTTAATAGAGGTCAGGGAAGGGTGAGTGGGACACAAATTACAGGCAGCAATAATGAGATTTTCCCCACGCTAAGGCTTTTTGAAAGCCATGGGTGTTGTCCTAGGCAGCAGAGTCTGTATCTTTACGGCAGCCAATGGCGGCCCCGGTACACAGAGGTTGTCTAATGAGCACCCTGTACGGTCGCGGTGGTGGCCAATCAACAAGAAAGCCGTAATCCCAAAGTAAATCTAGAGAGCAGGCGTACCTGGTGTTGCTGGTCGGTGCTAGGAGCGAGGGCGGCGACTGAGGCAAGTGCCGCGGCCCTGGAGCAAGGGGCACAGCCACTTGTGGCTACGGTGTCCACTGATGTCCTTCTGGTGTTGCTGGCCAGTGCTAGGAGCGAGGGCGGAGGCCATAAGGGTGCAATGAGGATGAGAGTAGCACCCTCCATCTGCAGTTTCAGTAATACTCTCTGCATTAACAGAATTGGAGGGAAGGCATACAGAAAAGTACAGTTACGTAAGAACTTACCATAACAGCAGATCTTCGAGAGAGGTTTCTTCAGTAGGTCATAATATACAGGACTAGCACCATCTGGTGTCAGGACCCAACGGCAGACTTTTCCAGCAATACCTGACGGGGGACCGCCCCTGGCGTCATGTGACCGATGTCGCTGAGACTATATAGTGGGCAGTCCCAGGCTCACTTCCAGTTCCTCTTCCTGCCGGAGCCCCGGAAGGAGAGAAAGCAGGTCTGGAGACTGAAACAAAAACATTTTTCTGAGAGAAGGAGAAAGGAAGATATCCACTGAAGAAACATTCTCGAAGGTCAACTATTACGGTAAGCTCTTACGTAACTGTACCACCTTACTTCAAGAGGGTTCCTTCAGTAGGTCATAATGTAGGACAGAATCCCAAGCAGTCCCTCGAAAGAGAGACCGACAGAAACATGGGAGGAGGGGCAACAGAACACAGAAAGGAGCATGCCTTAGGACAAAAGGCCCTACAGGACAGCCAGGCCGAAACCAGCCCTTCGCCTAGAAGCAATGTCCAGACTGTAATGTTTGGTAAAGGTGTGGACGGAACTCTAGGTTGCTGCCACACAGCTCTCCGCTGCAGAAACATGATGGAAGAAAGCTGCAGAAGCAGCCATGCCCCTAGTGGAATGAGCTTTGACAGGCCCAGGCAAAGGCTTCTTATACTTCTGGTAAAAGAAGCGGATGCAGTTTGCTAGCCATTTTAAAAGGCATTGTTTGGTAACCGCCTTACCCAATGTCCGGGGAGCAAACGAAACAAAAAGCTGATTCACTTTGCGCGATTTCTCTGTGCGGGAGGTGTAACACCTAAGAATCCGGTGTACATCCAGGGTATGGAGCAGTGCCTCACCTCTGTTAGCTGGGGTTGGATAGTACACCGGTAGCTCTACCGACTGGTTGAGGGTGAGCTGCGATACCATCTTGGGAAGAAACCTAGGATGAGTATGGAGGACAGCCCAGTCCTTGTGAAAAATAAGGTAAGGCTCTTTACAAACTAGAGCCTGGAACTCAGAAATCCTTCGAGTAGAAGTAATGGCAGCTAAGAAGAACGCCTTCCAGGAAAGGTAGCACATATCACAGCTCACTGGTTCATAGGGAGGGAGAGTAAGTTTCTCCAAAACAAAATTAAAATCCAAAGGTGGAGTAGGGCTGCGGAAGGGAGGTTTCAGATGGAGGATGCCCTTCAGAAAGGTTTTGGCGAGATCCAACTGAGCCACGGGTTTACCATCCATCAGCACATGGTAGGTCGAGATGGCCGATAAGTGGACCTTCAAAGAGGAATAAGAAAGGCCAGAGTCAGACAAAAAGAGCAGGTATTCCATCAACTGCGGGGCCAAACAAGTAAAGGGGTCCCAACCTTTGGAGTTTGCCCAAATGGAAAAATGTTTCCACTTCATAGCGCAAGTGGACCTCGTGGAAGGTTTTTGGGCCTCCATGATAACTTGAGCAGCTCTCAAAGAGACTCCAAAGCGGGAAATTGCTATGTCTGTAGGAGCAAAGCATGAAGATGCAAGGTCCTGAGTCCCGGGTGCACCAGCTGGCCCTTGTCCTGGGTTAATAGGCTGTGCTGTAATGGAAGTGGAACTAGAGGTTCCTTCGATAATTGCTGTAGAAGTGGGAACCAGATTTGTCTGGGCCAGTGGAGTGGGGGGGATTTAGAATCATCTTTGCTTCCTCTGATTGGAGTTTGAGGAGCACCCTCTGGAAAATGGGAAATGGAGAGAAGGCATATTAAAATTTCGCTGTCCAGGAGAGAGACAACACATCGTGCCAAAAAACACCATGCTCCGGAATGAACGAGCAAAAGCTGGAAAGCTTTGCACTGAATGGGGAGGTGAATAGGGTGAGTTCCGGTCACCCCCATTTGTGGAACAGAGATTTTGCCACTGCCTGATCAAGTTTCCATTCATGTTCGAGGGTGAACGTTCTGCTGAGGTTGTCTGCTAGAACGTTTTCCACTCCTGGAACATGCACGGCTGTGAGGGACAGACCATGCTGAACTGCCCAGTCCCACGCTCTCATTGCTTCACTGCAAAGGGGATATGAGCGAGTGCCGCCCTGTTTGTTGAGATACCAGACAACGGAGGTGTGGTCCGTCTGAAAAAGCAATAGTCCCTTGGGTAGAATGGTTTGAAATGCCTGAAGGGCATATAGCACTGCTCTCATCTCCAGGACATTGATGTGTAAAGACATCTTTTGTTGGGACCGAAGCCACTGTGTCTGATGGTCCCGCAAGTGAGCTCCCCAGCTCCTGTTTGAGGCGTCCATAGTGAGGACTGCTGTGGGAAGGGCTGCAAAAGAGGTGGCCGAGAGATAGGTTCATGGAATCTCTCCACCATAGAAGGTCCTTCTGCAAGGCAGTGGAGATGAGTACTGGTTGATCCAGCTGATCCTGTAGCTGGTCCCACTGAACTCGGAAGGACCACTGAGAAATTCTCATGTAGAGCCTCGCCATGCGGACCATAGAGATGGAGGCTGACATCAGGCAGAGAAGACAGAGGACTTCTCAGGCTGGTAGGTACCTGGAAGAGGCCACCATGGTGGCCTGCTCCATCAGAGTATCCCTCCAGTCCGGAGGGAGGAAGGCTCTGCCCTGAACTCTATCCAGTATGGCTCCTATAAACTGAAGACGTTGAAAAGGAGGCAGGGAAGATTTCAGGACACTGACTGTAATCCCCAATCTGGAAAACAGGACCAAGGTAATTCAAAGCACCTCTGTAAGGGACTCCCTGGAAGGGGCTGAAATCAGCCAGCCATCCAGATAAGGAAAAACCGCAATACCCTGGTGTCTCAAGGCAGCAGCCACCACCGCTAGGCACTTGGTAAAAACCCTGGGTGTCGAAAAAAGTCCAAAAGGGAGTGCTTTGAATTGGAAGTGATCCACTGGAAGACAAACTGTAGGAAGCGGCGGTGACTCTGTAAAAATCGGGATGTGCAGGTAAGCATCCTGCATATCCAGAGCGTACAACCAGTGGTTGTCCTGCAACAGTGGGAGCAGACTCTGGAATGTGAGCATCCTGAATTTTTTGTGCTCAACGAACAGGTTTAGCCTGCTGAGGTCGAGTATGGGTCTGAGGTCGAGTGTTTTTGGAACCAGGAAAAATGGGAGTAGAACCCCCGTCCCCTCTGACGAAGAGGGACCAGCTCTATTGCTCGTTTTTGCAAGAGAGCTTCTACTTCCTCCCTTACCAGAAGAACCTGGTCTCTGGAGTAGGCGGACCTTCGAGGAGATTCGTGTAGAACTTCCAAGAACTCTATGCTGTGCCCGATGGACACTAACTGCAGGACCCATTTGTCAGAGGTGAAGCGCTGCCAGTCCTGCAGGTGGCAAGCGAACCTCCCCCCCACCTGTTACTCTTCCAGAAATGGAGTACGGGGTGGGGCCAAAAAGTCAGGAAGTAGCGGGTCAGGCTGGAGGAGGTCCTCTGGAACGATACTGGGTTTTTGAGGGGGAGTGGAAACGTTACCCGTGGCCTTACGCATTCCCTGCCCGGGCTGGGAGCGTCTACATCTCTGCCTCCAGGTCAGTCTACGAAAGGGCTGCTGCATTTGACCGTTCTTGCTGACCTGACGGTACATGGACCTCACAGACCTAAGAACCTGGCTTTGTTCTTGAAGGTCTGTGATGATATCCTTGGCGTCCCCACCAAAGAGCACCAAGCCCCGAAAGGGGGCATCCAGTATGGCTGACTAGTCCTCATTGGTGAGGCCCGCGATGCACAGTCAGGCATGACGCCGAAGGGAGATGGCGGTCGCCAAGGTTCGAGCAACCGAATCGACAGAGTCGTAGGTGGCCCGAACAGCATGCCGACAAGAAATTTTTACAGAGTTGGATATCCTGGGCGAGTTCCTCCTTGAGGTCCGAATTCTGCATATCTTGAATTCGGTCCTCTAGCCTGGCAAGTGTGGCCTTTGGTGGAACACCATGTGGGCTACATAGTTCAGGGACCTCAATGCACACATAACCGAGGAGTAAACTTTTTTCCCTAACTGGTCAAACTGCTTAGACACTTTGTCGGGAGGAACAGAACTCAGGTGCTTAGGAGCAGACGATCGATCCTGAGCAGCTGAGATAACCACAGAGTCCACCTTAGGATGCGCAGCCAGAAAAGAGGCATCCTTAGCGCCCGGTATGTTCTGTCAACTCTCCTTGGGACAGCCGGGATAGAATTAGGCAGTTGCCAGATGGTCGAGGTGAGGTCTTGATGAGGTGCTATCCATGGGGGAACTGGGACCGTAGATAGGGTCTCCAGATCCAGATGCTCTGCAAGCCTCTGCCACATCGGATCTTGTTCCTCCGTCTCCCACTCATAAAAGGTATGGATAGACCTCAGGAGATCCGCGAAGGAAGGGTCTTCTGGAGATTTCGGAGATACCTTCCCCAGGGTTGGAGAATCAGGAATCGATTCCCCCGATGAGTCCCCCCCCACAGTCCGGATCATCTCCCATTTGAAAATCCGGTAGAGAAATACCCACCCTAGTGGCTCCCCAGACGTGGACTGTGTCCGAGTCGGAGTTCACGTGGGAGTTGGACCTGGGAAAGGTAGGAGGATGTGGGAGCCTACTCTCCAGATCCATAACTAATTCAGCCCTCGCATCCTTTCACCAGGACTGGATGACCTCCCTAACATCCAGCTGTGAGGCCAGAAGGGGTGGAGGAGGAAAAGTTATAGGTGGGGGAGGGTAACCATGAGGAGGATAAGGATATTCGGGGTACCCTGGAGAACAGCCCAGGAAATGTGAATAACATGGGTAGACATGCCCCTGAGCATGCCAATCATGCAATGGACCAGCCGGGGTATGGCCTGACAAATACCCTGAGGGGTACTGCGGGACAAAGTGGGGTCTACCGAAAAGACCCGTCGAGGAAGCCAATGTCAGGGACATCCACATTGGGCCCAGCGTTGTATAGATGCACGTAGGGTAAACCAACGTCAGGATCCCCCATCGATGGAAAGCGCGAGGGGTCCGGCCTCGGGTAGGCCGGCATCGGAACCACTGCCGACTGGCTCGGCGGAGCAGACATCAGGATCTCATCTGGCGTCGAGTGCGCCAGCGTCAGAACCCACCGCAAGGAATCCGACAAGGCAGCTGCTCCCGCCAAAAGGTCCAACGGCGGCAAGGGAGCAGGCTCCGGCTGGAAGACTGGTCTCAGAGGAGCCGAAGTCAGAGGGAGGTGCTCCAACGAGAGAGGGTGGGCAGGTTGACCACCAGCCTGGGAATACTCCCTAAATCAGGGACAGGAGGAACCTCCATAGGCAGCTCAGTAGGAGAAGGTGGATCCTCTTGACCAGAGTCCCCAGGAGGGGAACGTGGGTACAACCCTGGAGATACAACCACCAGGGGACCAGCGCTATTTCCAGCGGAAGAAGCGGGGTTAGAAGAAGCCACAACCATCAGAGAAAGAGGGGGAGGAAGGATCGTCTTCCCTGGACTACTCTGGAAGTCGGGTGGGCTGACGTTAGTCCCCGACAGGAGAGCCATGACTGAGCGATCCCCGGAAGGGAGCGTCTGACCGGGCGAAAGTGCAGCAGGAGTCAAGGAGGAGCCCCCCACCCCACCCCAACTCCGCGACAACAGCCATGCGGGACCCCGTGGAGTGGGGAACGGACTTGCTGGCAGCCGTGGACTTATCTTACACCGTAACCGGGAGAAGAGTCTTGGAGGAAGAGTCCCCTGACATGGCCTGGATCCTTACCGCAGGTGGTGGGGGAGTGGCCTTGCTAGCCACGGGCCTCGAAGCCTCGGACCTACTTTCCGTGGTGTGTTACTTCTCTCGGTGCTTCTCTTCCTTTTTATGTTTTGAAGGAGAAAAGGAAGAAGTGGAGGCCGAATCCTAGATTTCTCCATCTCCTTTTCTAATGAGGCTAATCTAGATTTTAGGAGATGGGCCTCTAAGGCCTGCTGCCTTCACTTCCACGTGGTCTGGTTAAAAGGCTGGCAGTCGGCACAGGAGGCGACCGGATGGTCTGGGCCTAGGCAGATCACACACCATTTGTGACCGTCCTTGTGCGGGATCTGCGTGCCACAAGCTTCGCACTTCTTTTCTGGAGACGACATAGATTGTTAGAAAAAGAGGAACAGTGGCGATGTTTTGAGAAAAAAACGACTAAAAAGGCGAGAACATTCAACCAATTGCTGAAGTGAGTCTACTGAAAGGTTCTGCATGAGGCGATGGCAGGAAAGAACTGGAGGGTGGGCCTGGAATTCGACCACTATATAGGCTCATGCTGACGTCGGTCACGTGATGTCAGTGGGAGGTCCCCTGTTGGGTATTGCTAGAAAAGTCTGCCGTTGGGTCCTGATGCCAGATGGTGTTAGTCCTACATGTTATGACCTACTGAAGGAACCCTCTCAAAGTAAGATCCTCCCTTTCCAAGAGGGGGACAATGCATCTTGCCAAAAAACTCCAGGTCCTGGAGCAAGTGAGCAAAAGTGCAGCAGTTTTGCATTGTGTGGGGATGCAAAAGTCCAACTCTGGACAATGCCACCTTGTGAAGAGGTTGTCTGCCACAGAGATCAGCAGTTTCCACTCATGCATCTTGGACTGTGACCTGCTTAGCTCGTCTATTAAGACATTAGACACCTGGGAGGTAAGAGTCTGACAGCTCTAGGCCGTGTTGCAGTGCTCAGTACCACACTTTCATTGCTTTCAGACACAGAGAATAGGAATGAGTACCACCTTGTTTGTTTATATAATGCATGACACTGACATTGTCCATATTAAAAGGGCCACTGCCAGCTTTTTTGGCCATTTTTCAACATCATGTAACTAAGCTGTCTGGAGCAAGCTTTATCACTGTAAAAATGCAACATTATTGCACAGTTATGCAAAAAACTTATTTTTTGTAATATATTTTCCTTGACACAAAGAAAATGTAGGCTCTGTGCGTACACGGGCTAGAATGGCATGGAGCCAAAGTGAAACTTGTTCATGAACAAGTGAGTCATTTTTGGTCCCATATGGGAAAACTGTTGTACGTTTACCGGTCACGATGCACAGCTGTGCAATGATATTTCCAAATGAAAATGAATGCAGTAATCTCTTTTATTCTGCATGTAGACATTCAAGCGATGACTCTGGGCACGCGCATTAGAGCACAAATTTTGCACTGGGACGCTCGGAAAGTTTGGCAGAAAGTCCCAGAGACTCTTGCACTTCAAGACCCTAGGAGTCCCGACACAATGCACATGCATGAATCGAGGTGTGGGTGTGTGTGTGTTTCAGCATGTTTCAGTCATCTGTATTGAGCATGCTGTAGGGATTCAGGTGTTTTCTGCGTGCTTCAGACCAGGACCATGGCACCTGGATGGGGACCAAGAGGGAGAAGTTGAGTGCAGCCAAGGAAGAAACCTGTATTCTCACCCATGATGCATCATGGTTCAACCTGTAGCAGAGACATTGTCTGCACTGAACTGCATTTTTTTAGAAGCACTGGAGACCGCAGCAGGGTTGCAAGTGAACAAACAACGCCCATTTATTTTACAATAAATAAAACAAAAAAAAAAGCTATTCACAGTCCTCTTGACCCGAGATGAGTTGGAATGTTGACTACATGGAGAGGCTTCACTAAAAACACAACTGACAGACTCACAGCAACAGTACACACATAAGTGTGATTTTGTACTTAGTAGGCAGTTAGGACACTGTGTGACTATGATTTTCGATGGTACTAAGTACAGATATTTATTTTGTCTTGTAGGGAGCTCAGCTATTTAGAAAGTGCACCTTATTTGCAGAGAGACAGTGAGATGGAGGGAAAGGGCTACTGCATGCCTCATGGGCCTCACAGCAAAGCCCAAATGAATATTTTGCTAGAGGAGGTTCAGCAGCAAAAGCAAAACAATCAACCACTTTTTTTTTTTATTTGCTGACTGTGACATTTATGACATCTCGAGAGACTGTGAATGTTGAGACTGATATTAATAATAGTCTGAAGACCAGACAGCAGCTGCAGGTTCAGCTAAACACAAGAAAAGGTGTTGGAAGGACAGCTGGACAAGGCAATTTGTGCAAAGGATGAAACAGAGGGAAACACTGTTGAGAAATGTACTTGGTGTAAGAAGCTGGAAAAGGCAGTTCATTTGCCACAAATGGCACAACCAACCTGCAAACTGTCTGCTTTTTACAGGCATGAAAGAAAAAACATTTTCTGCTACAAACACGAAGAACAGCAGAAAAACTGCTCCTTCCAGTGGTATCTGACAAACAAAAAGCAGGTCCTGAGCCAAAACATGACAGTAAGGTTGCCCAGTTATTGACATAAAATGGGCAAAATAATCCTGAATCCTAATTGGCTAAAAACCTTTTTCAGCTGTGTCCTTACCAAGACATAACCGTACAACAGCACTACCTCTGCCAAGCAAAACACAGCACACGGCAAAATCAGTGCGTGTCACCACTCTCCCACTGTAGCTCCTCGGCTGCACCAGGAGAGCAGTGTTACCAGAAGAGAAACGCAGTCAGTGTGTATCCAAGGTCCCCCTTCCTGCACAAGCCATAAACGTTTACTCTTTCAAATATGTTATTTTACCGAACTCACTCCCGCTCCCTTGTCACACGTCCAGCTCTTGATCCCACTGCTCAAGACTCCCCAATGGACACTGACAGTTTCTGGTATCGGCGGACTCCATACCCCTTCCCCCACACCCCACCCGTGTCCTCTCCTATAAATGCCAGACACAACAATCCAGAAATAAAAGCTGCACCCCATTACTGTCAGCTGGAAAGTGAACTAAGTATGTTGTTCTACCTCACTGATTCTTACGGTTTGACAACTGTGAAGCAGGAAACGGTCTATGGTGGCTGCTGAAGGACACACTTGCTCCCAGTAAAGCCAGCCATTTAATGTAAAACAAACCAAGAAAGTGATGTAAGGAGTGAAAGGTAACAAAATAAAGTAAATAAAAGTACACACAAAAAATGCTTAAAATGTTTGTGTATCCTGGGAGGGGAGAAGAGCAAACAAACATTGCAGTAAATACATCACCTAATATGGGACACGATCACTCCCGGTGGCTGTAATTCAAACAGGGTGGGCAAAATAAGAAATATACAAAAAAAAAAAAAAAACATGGTTTTGAGTGTGTGTGTGTGCGTGCGCGGCTGGAGACTGGAGACAGACACCAACCCCATCTACTAAGTTTTCATTAAAGAGCTCCACTCAGACTATAACAGGGACTACTTTCTATTATTTTCTACTGATCATGTTTTTGTAATGTTTTTTAAGCTTACTTTGTATATTTTTTTTTAATTAACTTCTATACCGGGGGTCCATTTTATAAGCGCAATAAGATACTCTGAGGTGTGGGTAATGGCTTGATAAGAGCACTTCCCAGGTGCTAAAGGCACTCTGAGCAAGCGCCTCGTGCCTCACAACGGACCTGGGGTATGACCTTATCAGGCCATAACCCACACCTCGTTGTGTCTTACTGCTTGTGTATTATTTTGCCAAACAAGGTCAATCACTGAACCAGTTTAATACACTGATATCTCTAGAGGCGAGGTATAGGAAACAGCAACGGGTACCAATTTTTCTGTGGGAGGAGAGGGCTAGTACTGGAACCTGGATCTATACTGATTTTATGTTTATGTTTTTTATAGAAACAAAATGGCTGTCCTGGGCTGCAAGACAGTTGCACAATTCACTCTGGTTGGGATGCAAGATACGACTTACTAGATTCCATAAACCATGTCATACAGGAAGAAATCAAATCCCACTTAGCAGGTTCTCAGCATCTTGGTGTAACAGTGGATAAAACCCCCAATGTAACCGTTCACAAAAGATCAATATATATATGTAAAATGCAGTCTCAAAAATTCATTTTATTGACTGTACTGCAATACCCGATGGGACGGCAGAGACAACTGCATCAGAAATTCTAAAAGTTTGTTCTGATAATGCGGCTGACCCCATGAAGATCACCATACTAGCAAGTGACTGTGCCAGCATGATGACTGGAATACACAATGGGGTGGATGCAAAGACAGTAATAAATCCAAGGCTGATTCAGATCCATTGTGTTGTCCACAGATTAGCACTGGCAGCAGGACAAGCATGTAGCCCCAACACTGTTTTCAGTGAATATCAGATAACCATAAAAAATGTATACAGGTACTACAGCAACTCTGCAGTACGGTACAATGCCCTGTGTTTCATCCAAGAAACAATACTGGATATCTGCCTCCGTAAGAACCTGCAAGTTTCTGGAGGCTGTCACTCCATAATGCAGTTCAAGCAATTTATAGATCCTACCTTGCATTGTTACAAGCACCAGAGCATGATGCAGCAAAAAGTGTGCCAGAAAAAAAAATTACTCACCTTAGTAATTGTGTTTCTTCTAAAGAAGTCTTGCTGTATTCTGACATATGCAGTTAGCCCCAGCACTTGAACCGCCCCCGAGAGGAAAGAGTCAACTCTATGCAGGAAGCATAGAACGTTGAGCTTGAGCTCGGTTCAAACCTCTGTCTGCAGCACTTCAAAGTGTAACCATCAGATTCTTATGAGCTAATACTAACTAACTACACTTCTTAAGTGGAAATTGTAAAGAAAACAAACAGGCAACACATTTTTGGGTCCCCCAAAAGACTCAAGTCGAGAGCCCAAAATAATAACCAGGTAGTGAACCAACATATACCTACCAAAACAACATAACAATAACCCACTCCCCCTTTCTAAAAAGGTGGAGTGCCAAGTACAACCCTGAGGTGCAACGCTGTACCTGCCAGCCCACTTCCTAAAAACAGGTTCTGAGAGGGGAGGCAGTGGGGGAAGTCAGAATACAGCAAGACTCCATTAGAAGAAACAACATTACTAAGGTGAGTAATTTTTTCTTCAAACAACATGAAGTCTTGCTGTATTCTGGCATATGCAGACTACCAAGCAGTGCTGCCATGGAGGGGGGTACCAAACCTATTTTGGGAATAGGCTCTGCAGTACTGCTGTTCCAAACCGAGCATCACTCCTAGCCTGGATATCCAGAGGGTAATGCTTGGTAAAAGTATGGACAGTTTTCCAGGTGGTGGCTTTACATATCTCTAGTAAAGGTATATCTCTGGCAGCAGCCAGAGAAGCAGCTGTACCTCTAGTCGAATGAGCCCTCAAGCCTGAGGGGGGTATTTTGCCTAGCTTTTCATAGCAGAATTGTATACAAGAGACAATCCACCTGGCAAAAGTTCTCTTAGTAGCTGGTTTACCCTTTCCCACCTCACCATAAGTGAGAAACAATTCAGGACAGTCAAAGCTAAGTGCCTTAGTGTGCTCAATGTAGTAGCTAAGTGCCCTCTTAACATCCAAACTGTGTAATAATCTTTCCCCTGAAGAATGATCAGTGAAGAACACAGGAAAAGACATGGACTGGTTCAGATGAAAATGTGAAACAACTTTAGGTAAGAACCTCCTATTGCTTCTAAGAACCACCTTATCTCTGTGGAATGAGATAAAATCCGGCTCCACTGACAGAGCTTGTAATTCACTAATATGCCTGGCAGAAGTGATGGCTACCAGGAACACAGTTTTCCAAGTCAAGTACTTGAGTTCTACTGAAGTCAATGGCTCAAAAGGGGGTTGCATAAGGTGAGCAATGCAAACATTAAGATTCCATGCAGGGGTAGGGTCCCTAAAGGGAGGGTTGGTAGGGACCAAACCTTTAAAGAACTTACAAAAGACAGGATGAGCTGCCAGGGTGGAAACCTTCCCCACTGACAGGAATGCAGACAGCTGCTAAATGCACTTTCAGAGTGGCTGGCCTGAGGCCTAGGTCATTGCGATGAACCATATAATCCAGAACTGTAGCCAGATCAGCAGTATCTGGTAACACATCCTTATTAGAGCACCAAATGCTGATTCAAACAACATGAAGTCTTGCTATATTATGACATATGCAGTATAGCCGCAGGTTAGAACTGCTCCGGAGGTGAAAGAGTTAACGTTCCATGCAGGGCATGGAATCTTGATCGCGAGCTCGGTTGAACACTCTGTCTGTTGTAGCTCAAACTTAAACTGTCAAGATTCTTTACTCCGCCTCACTGAACAGTCGCTCCAGAGATTCCTCCTGCTGCTCAGTTAGTTTGTCGGTTTTAAAGTGTAATTCTCGGTTTATTTAACCGAAATTTAACCTCAATCGTCGGTTCAAGCTCTGTCTGTGGTATTGTAAGTAATAGATAGGCTTTTGTTTATTTTCTTCTGTGTGGAACTTGTAGCGTCTTTTCGGTTCGGTTTGAACCGATCAGATTAGGTTTAAAATTACTTTCTAGTCCTTTAGAAGTGCGGTTCCGGTTCTTATCGGGTTCTAAAAAAATGGATTTTATTACGGTTTTTCCACCGACCCGTGACACGGTTGGGAACCGATAAGAGAGTCTTGCTTAGCGGATTGCCATTAACGGCAAGTTTTGTTAGGCTGGCACTATGTCTGAGAAACCCAAAAGAAAACCGGACCCACTGGTTTCGCACTGTGGCCTCGTGGGGAAGCTTTGCTGGCTGACCCACACACCACTTGTATATTGTCTGGGGTTTGACCACCTCAATGCAGACTGCCAGATTTGTAAGAATTTTCCTGCTGCCACAGTGGAAAAGAGAGTTGGTAGGCTCAGGGAAAGGGAGGCCAAAAAGTCCGCTGACCCGGATGGCCAGCCCGGTTCGGTTCCAACCGAACCTGAGGGAGTGCCCTCTGACCAGGGCGATACTTCCTCGGCCAAACGAAGAGACAGCTCTGAGGAGCCGGTTCCAACTAAAAGGACTAGAAAGTCAGCTAGTTTGGGGCCAAAAGTTCTTTCTCCAACCGCTGAGAAAATAGCCAAAGCTATTCAAATTGTCCAGTCTCTTTCCCTGGTTCCGTCCGAACCGACACCATTAGGGAAGCGGTCGGTTCGGACGGTTCCTCCGGTTCAAGATTATGATTTTGAGGATTTTTATGAACCGGAGGAAGGGGAGGAGGGGTATGAGGAGAGTGAGTGTGATTTTGAAAGTCTGATGCCCATTGAACCGGACATCTCTCCAGACAGACCTTCAGGGTTTCCTCCCAGGCTATCTGAGTCCCCTTCTCATTTTTTGTTTTACAAGAAAGTTGCTGAGACTCTGCAACTCCCTGTTGAGGAAGCTGTTGATGATCAAGAAGAGCCTGATTTTGTGGAAATGATGGATATTCCAGAGTCTAGGAGACTGTCTATTCCCTTGCACAAATCTTTTAGGAAACAGACAGTAAAAATTCTGAAAACTCCTCATTCTATCCTCCCTGTGGATAAAAGGATGGACAAGAGGTATGCTTTATCAGGCTCTGATACGGAGTTCCTCTCCCAGCAATGCAGCCATGTGGGGGTAGTGCAGGCTGCAGCCTGTGACAAGGCTAATATTCCTCTAGCCTCTCACCCTCCTGAAAAGGATTCCAGGAGGATGGATGCCATGGCAAAGAAACAGTACATGGCAGCATCTTTGGGAATCAGACAGGCAAATTATATGGCTTATGCAGCTAGGTACCAGAAATCCAGATGGGATACTGTCCTGGCCCTAGCAAAACAGGCCCCTGACCAGCTTGCCAGGGAGCTGGAGCAGGTGGCTGAGGATGTATTGAGGCATCCAGGTGCAATTTCATGCTGCAGTAGACTCTAATGATGTTTCATCAAGAGTCATGGCTACATCTGTGTCTCTTCGCAGAATGGCCTGGCTCAGATGTACTGCCCTGTCACAGGATACTCAGTCTAAGGCTATGGATTTTCCTGTTGGGGGCAATTCTCTGTTTAGGAGCAGACAGAGAATATATATGAAGAAAATGGATGAGTATAGGACCACCTATAGGAGTGCACAGGCCAAAGAAAGGCAAGCCACTCCTCAAAGGCAGCATGTCAGGGGCAGGGGCAGGCCTTTTCATAGGCCTTTTTTACCAAGCCCAGGCCTCCTCTTCTGCTTATGCCCAGAGGGGGTTCTTTAGAGGAAGGGGCAGAAGGGGTTCTAGTAAGCCTGCTTCTACCCCTCAACCCAAAGCCCCTGCAAAACAGGCTCCCTGATGGGGAAGCCAGGGCCGATTCTCCACTACCGGTAGGGGGCAGGCTGGCTTACTTTGTCCAGGACTGGAAGTCTTTAACATCAGACAAGTGGGTCCTAGAAGTAGTAAGCCAGGGACTGGTTCTCAGCTTCAAAAAATTTCCGAAGATGAGAGCCAGGTCTTTTCCACCTGCAAACCCATCAGAGGCACTTGCCCTGGAAACAGAAGTTTCTTCCCTCCTGGCTCTCAGAGCCGTGGAAAGGGTTCCACCCATACACCAGGGCAAAGGGTTGTACTCCAGGTACTTTCTACCCAAAAAGATAGGAGAATGGCCCATCCTGGATCTCAGGTATCTAAACAAGCACCTTTTAAAACCAAAGTTCAAAATGGTGACTCTGGGGATTATTTTACCTTCTCTAAGGCCAGGGACTGGCTAGCCTCCCTGGACCTCAAGGATGCCTACTTCCATGTTCTTATCAGAAGCTCCCATCAAAGTACCTCAGATTCGAACTGCCCTCAGGCCATTACCAGTTCAGAGCAATGCCCTTCGGCCTCACCTCGGCCCTGAGGGTGTTCACAAAATGCCTGGCAGTAGCAGTTGCTCATTTAAGAAGGCAAAAGATTGCCATCTTTCCTTATCTGGACGACTGGCTCCTTGTAGGCCAGTCTCCAGAACAGGTCAAACTACACTTACAAGTAACCCAGCAACTGCTTACATCTCTAGGTTTCCTTCTCAATCTTCCAAAGTCAGTTCTGGAGCCTGTCCAGCTTCTCACCTTCATAGGCGCAGAACTGAACACAAAAGAAGCCAGAGCCTTCCTCCATCTGGAAGAGCAAGGACCTTGGTCTCTGTGGCCTCTTCTTTCACCCTGCAGGTCTCTCGACCAGCAAGGCATTTTCTACAGCTCCTGGGGCACATGGCTGCTTCAACAGCAGTAGTTCAGGGAGCAAGATTTCAGATGAGGGACATCCAGTTCCATTTGAGAGCCTTTTGGTCTCAAAGGACAGATCCTCTAACCAAATTGATTCCAGTGACTCGAACCCTGATCCAGGCCCTCCAGTGGTGGAAGGATCAGAACAATCTGAGACAGGGGGTTCCCTTCACTCCCCAGTCTCATTCCTTGACCCTTACTACAGATGCATCCCTCTTGGGGTGGGGAGCTCACATGGGCGTCCTTTCCACCCAGGGCTGTGGTCCCCTCAGGAATCTCTGCTCCATCAATTTGCTGGAGCTCAGAGCAGTTTTCTAGCACTCAGGTTTTCCACATCTGTTCAGAACAAGGTTGTTCAGATCAGAACAGACAATACCACTACAATGTGGTACATCAACAAGCAAGGGGGCACTCGGTCTACGGCCTTGCGCACCGAAGCAATGAAGTTGTGGTCTCTGGCTTATTCTCTGAACGCCTCCCTTACGGCAGTTCACCTCCCAGGAAAGGACAATGTCCTAGCGGATGCTCTCAGCAGGATTTCCCAGGGCCATCACGAATGGGCACTGGACCTCCTAGTACTGGAGGTAGTATTTGCCAGATGGGGCACCCCTCAGATAGATCTCTTTGCAGCCCCACACAATCACCAACTTCCCCTTTTTTGCTGCAGGCCCCCAGTGTTGGGCTCAGTCCCTCTGGATGCCTTCCTCCTCAGTTGGGAAGGGAAGTTCCTCTATGCTTTTCCCCCGTTCCCCCTTCTTTTCAAGGTGCAAGTCAGAATCAGATCTCAATCCTGCAAGATGATTCTGATTGTTCCAGATTGGGCCAGGCAGCCCTGGTATCCACTCCTCATGTCCTTAGCAGTCCACCTTCCCCTGTGTCTTCCCAGGAATCACAACCTGTTAACCTGTGCCCAGGGGAGAGTTTGGTATCCGAACCTCAAATCTCTCAATCTCAAGGCATGGCTCTTGAAGAGTTAGAGTTTGCTGACCTACACCTTTCCCAAGGTGTACTGGATGTATTGAAGGCCTCTAGGAAGCCTTCCACCAGGGCTACTTATAATTCAAAATGGAAGAGATTTTCCTTTTGGTGTAATGGTAAACATATTTCCCCAGAATCTGCTGGCGTGCCCACGATCCTGGATTATTTGGTGCATTTGAATTCCTTGGGGCTGAGACCAGCTACCCTAAAAGTGCACTTGGCAGCTGTGTCTGTCTTCTTATCAGCAGGTAAGCCCTCTTCTTTTTCAGCTCACCCTGTGTTCTCCAAGTTTTTTTAAAGGGTTGCTTCACACCAACCCTCCGTTCAGGGACCCTGCCCCTATTTGGGATCTTAATATTTGCATTGCTCAGCTTATGCAACCCCCTTTTGAGCCATTGTCTTCAGCAGAGCTTAAGTACTTGACTTGGAAAACTGTGTTTCTGGTAGCCATCACCTCTGCCAGGCGCATAAGTGAGCTACAAGCATTGTCAGTGGAGCCTGATTTTATCTCCTTTCATAGAGATAAGGTGGTCCTCAGGACTAACAGGAAGTTTTTGCCTAAGGTGGTTTCAGACTTCCACCTTAATCAATCCATGTCTCTTCCTGTGTACTTCACTGACCATTCTTCCTCTGGTGAGAGGAGACTGCACAGTTTAGATGTCAAAAGAGCCCTTAGTTACTATATAGAGCGTACCAAGGTCACAGGTTTGAATCCCTCCAATTGTTCCTCACTTATGGTGAGGTTGGTAAAGGGAAACCTGCCACTAAAAGATCCATTGCCAGGTGGATTGTCTCTTGTATCCAATTCTGCTACGAAAAACTGGGTAAGGTTCCTCCCTCAGGCCTGAGGGCTCACTCTATCAGAGGTACAGCTGCGTCTCTGGCTGCTGCCAGGGACATTCCTATCCTAGAGATATGTCAAGCAGCTACCTGGAAAACAGTTCACACTTTTACTAAGCATTACTCCCTGGATATCCAGGCTAGGAGTGATGCTCGATTTCAACACAGCTGTGCTTCAGAGCCTATTCCCAAGTAGGTTCTGTCCTCCTCCATGAAGGTACTGCTGTGTAGTTTGCATATGTCATAATATAGCAAGACTTCATGTTGTTTGAAGAAAAAATTACTCACCTTAGTAATGTTGTTTCTTCTAATGGAGTCTTGCTATATTATGACCGCCCCCCCAGCCTGCCCCTCTCAGAACCTCTTTTTTGGGATGGTGGGTGGGCAGTGCAATATTGGCACTTCATAGATGCCCACTTTTATTTTCACCCTTTCTTAGGGTGTAGGTGTTATGTTATTTTTCTCTCTTGAATCCCTGACTTGAGTCTTTGTTTTGGGATCAAGAATAAAAATGTGTTTTGTAGTTAGTTGCCAGTGGGCTATGTGTAGGTTCTGGCTTCCACACAGAACCCTAGTGAGTTTTTGCTCGTAAAGATCTGACAGCTTAAGTTTGAGCTACAACAGACAGAGTGTTCAACTGAGCTCGCGCTCAAGATTCCATGCCCTGCATGGAAAGTTAACTCTTTCACCTCCAGAGCAGTTCTAACCTGGGGTTATACTGCATATGTCATAATATAGCAAGACTCCATTAGAAGAAACAACATTACTAAGGTGAGTAATTTTTTCATCTCTTCCATTTGGAATTATAAGTTTTTCTGGTTGCATGTTTTCGAGAAGCTTTAAGAATATCCAGAACCCCCTGAGACAGGTGCAGACTTGCATACTCAACTCTTCAAGAGCCAAGCCTTGAGGATGAGAGACTGAAGGTTGGGGTACCAGATCCTTCCCTAAGAGGAGGTTAACAGATTGTGCTTCTTGGGAAGAAATAGAGGGAGATGGACTGCTAGGGACATCAATAGAGGATACCAAGGCTGTCTGGCCCAATCTGGTACAATCAGGATCACCTTGAATGGTTGTGACCTGATCTTGACCAATACCTTGAATAACAGAGGAAAAGGAGGAAAGGCATACAGGAATTCCCCTGCCCAATTCAGAACCAGAGCATTCAGGGGAACTGTGCCCATAACTGGAGGTCTGCAACAGAAGAGAGGAAGTTGATGATTGTCTGGAGCTCCAAAGAGATCCATTTCTGGAGTGCCCCACCTGGAGAAAACTACTTTCAATATGAAGGGGTCCAGGGTCCATTCGTGATGGCCCTGAGAGATCCAGTTTAGCGCATCTGCTAGCGCACTGTCCTTCCCTGGAAGATGGACTGCTACCAGAGATGCCTGCAGGGCGTAAGTCAGAGACCATATTTTCATGGCTTTCGTGCCCAAGGCTGTAGACTGTGTGCCTCCCTGCTGGTTGATGTACCACATGGTGGTGATGTTGTCTGTCCTGACCTGAACTACCTTGTTCTTTACCGAGTCCGAGAAAGCTTGGAGAGCCAGGAATACTGTCCTGAGTTCCAGAAGATTGATATGAAGGGACCACACACCTAGTGTTGCGAGGGACCCTAAGTGGGCTCCCCAGCCCAGGAGAGAGGCACCTGTGGTTAGTACCACTGAATGAGTCTGACTGATGAATGGAACTCCTTATCTGAGACTGTTCTGATCCAACCACCGTTGGAGAGCTTGGACCAGAGTCTGAGTCACTGGAATCAATTTGGTTAGAAGATCTTTTTTCTGAGACCAAAAGGACCTCAGATGGAACTGAATGTCCCTCACTTGAAATCTGGCTCCCTGTACCACTGCAGTGGAAACTGTCATGTGGCCCAGGAGCTGAAAAAAATGTCTTGCTGGTCAAGACACCAGAAGGCGGAAAGAAGAAGCAAGGTCTGTAAGGGCCTTCACCCTTAACAAGGGAAGAAAAGCCTTTGCTTGGACAGTATCCAACTCTATCCCTATGAAGGTAAGGAGTTGTACTAGTTTGAGAACTGACTTTGGCAGATTGAGAAGGAACCCTAGGGAAGTGAGAAACTGCTGTCACCTGTAGGTCTGACTCGACTTGGTCTGGAGACTGTCCCACGATGAGCCAGTCATCCAGGTATGGAAAAATTGAGATATTCTGTCTCCTGAGAAAGGCCACTACTACTGCTAGGCATTTTGTGAACACCCTTCGAGCAGATGTTAGGCCAAAGGGCATTGCTCTGAACTGACAATGGCCTGAAGGCAATTCGAACCTTAGAAACTTTCTGTGGGAGCACCTGATTGGTATGTGAAAGTAGGCACCCTTGAGGTCCAAGGAAGCTAACCAATCCCCTGGCCTCAGACAGGGAAGAATTACTCCCACAGTCACCATTTTGAATCTTGGCTTTAAAAGGTGCTTGTTTAGGTATCTTAAGTCTAGGATGGGTTGCCACTCCCGTCTTTTTTGGGGTATGGTAGTATCTGGAATACAGATCCTTGCCCCTGTACTGAGTAGGGACCCTCTCTACAGCCCTGAGGGTTAGCAGAGAAGAAAAAATTACTCATCTTAGTAATTGCTTTTCTTCTCATGGAGTCTTGCTATATTAGGACTTATGCAGTTAGCCTCTGGCTCTGAACTGCCCCGGAGAGGAAACAGTTAACTCCAGAGTAATCTGGAGTTCCACAGCGCGAGGGCGCTGTTCAAAGCTCTATCTGGCCAGTTTCAAATGAAACTGCCAGGTTCTTTACGAAGCTAAACTAACATAGCAAGTCTGTGTGGAAAAACTCTACACTAGCCATTGGCTACCTACCAGTAGTTGAACAACAAAAACACAACAATCATCACAGAATAATAACAATATTACATATTATTGTTAGAATCACCCCTGACAAGCACTAATAGGCCCCCTCTCCCCAAAAAAACTCAAGTCCAGGAAGGGGGCCATCTACAACTTAACAAAAAACAGAATTACCTAGTTCCCTAACCCAAATGAAACAAAGGGGGAACTAGGGAGAACTAAATGGCATGACACAGTGCTTGCACCAATTTACAACCCCGCACCTGGCAGGGAGTTCTGAGAGGGGTAG
Organism: Neoceratodus forsteri; assembly: GCA_016271365.2. NCBI lineage: Eukaryota > Metazoa > Chordata > Ceratodontiformes > Ceratodontidae > Neoceratodus > Neoceratodus forsteri. The sequence goes on along the minus strand of CM057450.1, from coordinate 646,259,005 downwards.
AAGGAGGGTTGTCCTAATATAGCAAGACTCCATGAGAAGAAAAGCAATTACTAAGGTGAGTAATTTTTCTTCAAACACCATGAAGTCTTGCTATCATTAGGCTTATGCAGATTATACAGCAGTACCTCCATGGAGGAGGCCAGAACCTACTTAGGAATAGGCTCGAAGCACAGCTGTGCCAAAGCGAGCATCTCTCCTGGACTGGACATCCAGGGAATAATGCTTGGTAAAGGTGTGGACTGTTTTCCAGGTAGCAGCTTGGCAAATTTCCAAAATGGGAATATCTCTAGCAGCCGCTAGAGATGCAGCTGTACCCCTGGTAGAATGAGCCCTCAGTCCTGAGGGAGGTTCTCTACCTAGTTTTTGGTAACAGAACTGGATACAAGAGACAATCCACCTTGCAATTGTCCTCTTAGTGGCAGGTCTCCCTTTGCCAACTTCTCCATAGGTAAGGAAGAGTTGGAGGGATTCGAACCTGTGACCCTTGGTGCGTTCCAAAAAGTAGCTTAGGGCTCTTTTGACGTCCAGACTGTGCTATCTCCTCTCCCCTGAGGAGGAATGCTCAGTGAAAAATACTGGAAGAGAGATGGATTGGTTGAGATGAAAATCTGAAACCACTTTAGGTAAAAACTTTCTGTTAGTCCTGAGGACTACCTTATCTCTGTGAAAAGAAATAAAATCCTTTTCCACTGACAAGGCTTGTAATTCACTTATACGTCTAGCAGAAGTGATAGCCACTAGAAAAACAGTCTTCCAAGTTAAAAACTTGAGATCTGCCGAAGACAGAGGCTCAAAGGGGATTGCATTAGCTGAGCAATGCAAACATTCAGGTCCCAGGCAGGAGCTGGTTCCCGAAAGGAAGGGTTAGTGTGAAGTAACCCCTTAAAAAACTTGGAAAACACAGTGTGAGAGGAGAGGGAAACAGGTTTCCCTGCAGATACAAAAACAGAAACAGCTGCCAGATGAACCTTCAAGGTAGCTGGTTTGAGGCCTAGGGAATTTAGATGGACCAAATAGTCCAATGAAATGGCCAAGTCAGCAGATTCTGGTACAATTTATTTCTCAGAACACCAGAAGGAAAACCTCTTCCACTTAGACTTGTAAGTGGCCCTAGTGGAAGGCTTCCTAGAAGCCTTTAAAATATCCAGGACACCTTGAGAAAGGTGTAAATCAGCAAATTCTAGCTCCTCAAGAACCAGGCCTTGAGGTGGAGGGAATTGAGGTCCGGATACCACACTCTCCCTGTGCACAGGTCAGCAGGTCGTGGGTCCTGGGCAAGCTCGGGGGGGTGGAATGTCAGGGACAGGAGAAAGAGGTACCAGGGCTGTCTGGCCCAGTCTGGAGCAATCAGAATCACTTGTGAGGGCTGAGTTCTGATTTTTACTAGTACCCTGAATAGGAGGGAAGGAGGAAAGGCATACAAGAACTTCCCTTTCCAATCCAACTGAAAGGCGTCCAGGGGGACTGATCCCAGCACTGGAGGCCTGCAATAAAACAGAGGAAGTTGGTGGTTGTCTGGGGCTGCGAAAAGATCTATCTGGGGGGTGCCCCATCTGGCAAAGACTGACCCCAGCACCAGAGGATTCAAGGCCTATTCGTGATGGCCCTGAGAAATCCTGCTGAGGGCATCCGCCAGGACATTGTCCTTCCCTGGAAGGTGAACCGCTATCAGGGAGGTGTTCAGAGAGTAAGCCAGAGACCACAACTTCATTGCTTCGGTGCACAAGGCTGAAGACCGAGTGCCCCCTTGCTTGTTGATGTACCACATTGTTGTGGCGTTGTCTGTCCTGACTTGAACTACCTTGTTCTGGACAGCAGCTGAAAAAGCCTGGAGAGCTAAGAGAACAGCTCTGAGTTCCAAGAGATTGATGTGGAGCAGAGATTCCTGAGGGGACCACACTCCCTGAGTGGAAAGGTCGCCCAAGTGAGCCCCCCACCCTAACAGGGAGGCATCCGTGGTGAGGGTGAGGGAATGAAGAATGGGTAAGAAGGGAACCCCCTGAGTTAAATTGCTTTAATCCTGCCACCACTGAAGGGCCAGGATCAGGGTTTTGGTCACTGGGACTAATCTGGTAAGGGGGTCCTTCCTTTGAGACCAGTAGGACCTCAAGTGGAACTGAATATCCCTCATCTGAAATCTTGCTCCCTGCACGACAGCTGTGGAAGCAGCCATGTGCCATAGGAGTTGCAGAAAGTGCCTTGCTGGTCGAGAGACCCGCAGGGTAAAGGAGGATGCCAGGGCAATGAGTCTGTCCACTCTTTCCGAGGGAAGAAATGCCCTGGCTGACTTTGTGTTCAATTCTGCACCTATGAAAGTTAGTACTTGAACTGGTTCCAGAACTGACTTTGGAAAATTCAACAGGAATCCCAGGGAAGTGAGAAGCTGCTGGGTGACTTGCAAGTGGGATTTTACCTGATCTGGAGACTGACCTACTATGAGCCAGTCGTCCAGGTAGGGAAACACAGCAACCCCTTGCCTTCTTAAATGAGCCACTACCACAGCTAGACATTTTGTGAAAACCCTTGGAGCAGAGGTAAGGCCGAAGGGCATTGCTCTGAACTGGTAGTGGCCAGAGGGTAGTTTGAACCTGAGGTACTTTCGGGTTCAGGAACCTTAAATCTAGGATGGGCCGCCATTCTCCTGTCTTTTTTGGGGTAAGGAAATATCTCGAGTACAGACCCTTGCCCTGATGGCAAGGAGGAACCCTTTCCACTGCTTTGCAGCGTAGAAGAGAAGAAACCTCTGCTTCCAAAGCAAGGGCTTCTGAAGGATTTGCAGGTGGAAAATGTCTGGCTCTCATCTTTGGAAACTGTTTGAAACTGAGAACCAGACCTTGGCTTACCACCTCCAGAACCCATTTGTCGAGTTAGGGACAACCAGTTCTGGCTGAAATAAGCCAACCTACCCCCCACCGATTTTACAGAATCGGCCCTGGGCACCGTCAGGGTGCCTGCCTGGCAGCAGCTTTAGGCTGAGGAGAGGGAGACTGTCAGCCTGTGCCCCCTCTACCTCTGCCTCTGAAAAAAACCCTCTGTGCAAAGGCTGAAGAGGCTTGAACTTGATAAAAAGGCCTGTGATAAGGCCTGCCCCTACCCCTGGGGGCATGCCTTTGTGGAGTGGCATGCCTCTCCTTAGCTTGGGCACTTTTGTAGGTAGTTCTATATTCATCCATCTTTTTCATGTAATTTTCTGTTTGATCCCCAACAGAGAATTTCCTACTACAGGAAAATCTATAGCCTTTGACTGAGTATCTTGGAACAGATTAGTGCATCTGAGCCATGCCAACCTACGGAGAGCTACAGAAGTGGCCATGACCCTAGAGGAAACATCATTAACATCAACAGCAGTATGAAATTGAACTTTAGAGGCTTCAATGCCATCAGCAGCCACTTGTTCCAACTCACTAGCCAGCTGGCCCTGGGCCTGCTTGGCTAACTACAATATAGTGTCCCATCTAGATTTCTGATATCTAGCCACATAAGCCATATAATTAGCCTGCCTGAGTCCCACGAAGCTGCCATATTATTGTTTTGCCATGGCATCAATCTTCCTGGAATCCTTATCAGGAGGATGTGAGGCCAGGAATATTAGCCTGTCACAGGCTGCAGCTTGAACACCACCTACATGACTACACTGCTCAGTGAGGAAGTCTGTATCAGGGCCTGATAAAGTATACCTTCTGTGCATTTTTTATCTACAGGAGGAACAGAATGAGGATTTTTAAAATCTTTGTTGTTTGCTTCCTAAATGACTTATGCAAAGGAATAGACAACCTTCTAGACTCTGGAATATCCATCATTTCTACATAATCAGGCTCCTCTTGCTCATCCACAGCCTCCTCTAAAGGGAGCTGGAGGTTTCTCCACCTTTTTATAAAACATAAAATGAGAAGGGGACTCAGACAGCAAAGGGGGAGATTCTAAGGGTCTGTCTGGAGAAATGTCCGGCTCAATGGGCACGTTCAGACCTTCCCAGTCACAAATACACTGATCAAATTCCTCCTCCCCCTCCTGTGGTTCATAAAAATCCTCAACATCATAATCCTGAACCACTGGACCTGAACGAGCCACCCTTTTTCTAACTGTAGGGGGTTCGACAAGTCCCTGAGACAAAGACTGAACAATCTGTATGGCTTTTGCTATCTCTGCAGCAGTTGGAGAGACAATTTTGGACTCTAGACCAGCTGATTTGTCTTTCTTACTGGGACTGGTTCCTCTGAACCAGCCTTTCTTTGGCCCGAGGAAGTCTCGCCCTGGTCAGAGGGCACTCCCTCTGGTCCAGTGGGTGCTGGACCGGGCTGGCCATCCGGGTCAGCGGACTTTTTGGCCTCTCGTTCCCTGAGCCGGCCCAATCTCTTTTCCAGGGTGGCTGCAGGGAAATTTTTACACACCTGGCAGTCTGACAGGAGGTGGTCAGCCCCCAGACAATAGACACAAGTGGTGTGTGGGTCAGCCTTGGCAAAGGCTTCCCCACAGACATCACAGTGTTGAAACCCAGTGGGCCCGGTTTTTCTTTTGGGTTTCTCAGACACAATGCCAGCCTAACCACAAAACTTGCCCTTTAACGGCCGTGCCAGGCAAGACACCCTTATCGGTTCCTAACCGTGTCACGGGTATTTGAAAAAACCAAGATTAATCCAAGGTTTTTTTAGAACCGATAAGAACCGGGAACCGCACTTCTAAAAGCCCATTCAATGAATAAAATCGTTATTTAAAGCAAACCGATCGGTTCAGACTGAACCGATAATGAATTTCCACACAGACTTAAATACTTGTACTTCCGGTTTACCAAATAGAGCTTTTGACCGAAAACGCGGTAAAATAAATACTTTTGCCGGTTCAAATGAACCGAATAAACTCTCTTGAACCGCTGAAATGAACCGAGCTGAAGGCTGATCTCCGGCGACTGTTCAGTAAAGCGGAGTAAAGAATCTGGCAGTTTCATTTGAAACTGGCCAGATAGAGCTCTGAACAGCGCCCTCGCGCTGTGGAACTCCAGATTACTCTGGAGTTAACTGTTTCCTCTCTGGGGCAGTTCAGAGCCAGAGGCTAACTGCATAAGTCCTAATAATAGCAAGACTTCATGGTGTTTGAAGACACCTCTGCTTCTAGAGCAGTGATCTCGGAAGGGTTTGCAGGTGGAAAGGACTTGGCCTTCAATTTTGGAAACTTTGCAAAACTGAGGGCCAATCCCTGGCTTACTACCTCCAAGACCCACCTGTCTGAGGTAGCAAACTTCCAGGCCTGGAACTAGTAAACCAGCCTGCCTCCTACTGGGACTGGGGAGTCGACCCGGGCTGACACATTAGGGTGTCTGCTTGACAGGAGCCTTGGTCTGAGAGGAGGATGCAGCCCTGATCATCCCCCTTCTGCCTCTCCCTCTGAAGAACCCCCTCTGAGGAAAAAGAGAGGAGGCCTGTGCCTGGTAGAAAGGCCTGTGAAAATGCCTGCCACTATCCCTAGACTGCTGCCTCTGAGAAGTTGCTTGCCTTTCTTTGGCCTGTGCACTCCTATAGGTGGTCTGGTATTCATCCCATTTTCTTCATGTAATTCTCTGTCTGCTCCCCAAACAAAAAATTACCCACCACAGGGAAATCCATGGCCTTAGCCTGAGTGTCCTGTGAGAGGCTAGTATGTCTGAGCCAAGCAAACCTCCGAAGAGACACAGATATAGCTATGACTCGTGATGCCACATAATTTGAGTCCACAGTAGCACGACATTGAATCTTGGATGCCTCTATCCCATCAGCAGCCACCTCCGGAGGGGGGGGGGCCTGTTTAGCCAGTTCCGGGACAGTATCCCATCTGGGCTTCTCATGTCTGGCTGTGTTGGCCATATAATTTGCCTGCCTGAGTCCCAAGGAGGATGCCAAGTACTGTTTCTTGGCCATAGCATCCATCTTCCTAGAGTCTTTATCTGGGTGTGTGTGAAGCCAAAGGTATCTTAGCCTTGTCACAGGCTGCAGGCTGCACTACCCCAACATGGCTGCATTGGTGGAACAAGAACTTTGTACCTGAGCCTAAAGGCATATACCTCCTATCCATTCGTTTATCTACAGGAGGTAAAGAATATGGTGTTTGGAGAACTTTCTGTGTCTGTTTCCCAAAAGATTTATGGAGGGGAATAGACAACCATTTGGACTCTGGGATGTCAATCATTTCCACGAAATCAAGCTCCTCTTGTTCCTCAACAGCTTCAACCAAGGGAAGCTGGAGGGTCTCAGCCACCTTTTTGTAGAACAAATAGTGGGATGGAGACTCAGAAAGCCTAGAAGAGGAAACATTAGAAGGCCTGTCTGGGGAGATGTCCAGTTCAAAAATTCATCTGGAACATATTCCGGAACTGGGGGAACTGACCGGACCGAATGCCTACTGAGAGGCGTCGGATTGGATGGAACCGGAGAGAGCAACTCTACAATGCTTATTGCCCAGGCTATTTCTTCGACGGTTGGATGCTGCGGTTCTGGATCCGAACCGGTCGACTTCCTTTTTCTCTTCAGTGGAACCGACCCCTCAGGATCTGCTCTCCTCTTGCCCGAGGGAGTATCGCCCAGGTCAGAGGGCACTCCCTCAGGTTCGGTCGGAACCGAACCAGGCTGGCCATCCAGATTAGCGGACTTTCTTTTCCCTGAGCCTACCTAACCTCTTTTCTAGGGTGGCCTTCGGAAAATTTTTTACAGATTTGGCAGTCTGAATCGAGGTGGTCAAACCCCAGACCATAAACACAAGTGCTGTGAGGGTCTGCTTTAGCAAAGGCATCCCCACACTCACCACAGTGTTGAAACCCAGTGGGCCAGTTTTTTTCTTGGGTTTCTCAGACATGGCCAGGCTACAAACTTACCCTTTACAGCTTAAAAGCCAGGTAAGGCCCCCCATCGGTTACCAACCATGTTATGGGTCGTGGAAAAAAAAAATGCATAAAATGCCGTTTTTTTGAAACCGATAGGAACCGGTACCTCACACTAGAAACAAGAAAAATAAATAAACTAAAACATTCGGTTCCTAACCAGACCAATTGACAAGTTTTACAATTTCCACACAAGAAATTAACACAATGACCCTAAACTCCACTACCTACAACACTTACTGTACCGCAGACAGGGATTTGAAGCCGAAAACACATGAAAAAATGTATTTAAACTGATGGGTTTTCAAACCGAACCGACAAGCGAAGGAGCAATCTCCAGAGCGACTGTTCAGTTAGGTGCAGTAAGGAATCTGACGGTTACAGTTTGAAGTGCTGCAGACAGAGGTTTGAACCAAGCTTGAGCTCAATGTTCTATGCTTCCTGCATAGAGTTAACTCTTTCCTCTCTGGAGCAGTTCAGGTGCTGGGGCTAACTGCATATGTCAGACTACAACAAGACTTCATGTTGTTTGAAACAAAAGGCCTTCACACAAAAGTAAAATCTGCATTATCTTGTGCACATCTTTTTCATGGATGTCTTGCATGTGGTGAATAAACTGTCTAGTCATGCACTGTGACAATGCTGACGTATCAGTGGCCAGCAACATGACAGAAGGCCCTGTAACTAGACTGCAACACTTCAACTGAAGAACGGGGCACATCAAAAGACATTTCAAGAACTTGACCAACATCCTGGCAAGTGTCGGGAAAAAAGAATGAATAAACAACCAGCACTGCGTATGCAATCCAAACTGCATCTCACAGCAATATCTGACACAGCTCATGGACATCACCATCACAAGACTGGAGGCCTCTTCAATGGAGTTGCTGCATAACTTAAACGTCTCCCTGATGACTATAATGGACCATGGCCGGCAGGAACTGAAGGATGTTTGCACTTATTTTTAAGGCACAGTCTTCAAAGAAGAACACTGCCAGCACTTTCTGACAAAGAAGGCTGAGAAAGATTACACACAATTGAAACAGTTCTCAAATCTAAACAAGCACTTGTCAATGCCGAACATTGGTTGCTTCTTAAACATCTGAAGTTTTTCCAGAGAGAGAAGCAAAGAATCAAGAGAATTTTTTGGGACTCGGAAGTACAGTCTGAGGGTAGGGTGGTTGGGTTAAAGATGCTGCTACAATCAGTCAGTGAGAGTAGACCTACCTCGGCTGGGTCTGGCCCTGCTGGTTCTTCTCATCTGGTGGGTCACTCACTGGGCTGGCAGGCTACAGGCAGCCTAGGCTGGCAACAATGGGGCACTGGCCGGCTCAGGCTTGGCTATTCTACCGGGCGAGGACCGCAACTGGACTGACGACCATTCCTCAACTCCAAGTAGGCAATAATCTCCTCCTCTCTCTCCCCAGGCAACTGGCACTCCTGGACTGGGCTGGGCCTGCTTCACTGCTGCGTGGCCTGGGCATCCATCCTCCTCTGCTGCTGGCCTGGTTCTTGTGGCACCACGTCCAGTCTCCTTCTCTTTCCTTGATTCTCGGCCTGCTCAGTGGCTCGGGCCATGGGTGGCGTGGCACGGACTGGGGCAGGCGGTGCTGCAGCATCTCTCAACTAATGAATGTTCAGGAAGGGCCTCAGTGCAGGCCATGGACTGTGAGGCGACATGGCTCTACACTCACTGGCGACTGGCCCTGGATGAAGGAAGGGCCGCAGAGTGGCAGGGGGGCTGAACTGGTGTAGCGGACTGCCGACTTGCTTGCTGGCACTTACTCTCAATCATGGAGGAACAGTGCCGGCGGGTGCTCTGCTGGGCATTTGTTTTCCCCATCTGTCTGGTAGCCCTCCACTTTATGCAACTCAAAGGACTGGAGCCCTCTCTGACTCGAGCAGCTTCGGTCCTTTGAAATGCATGACCATTCAGCCCACCCAGCAGACAGCTGCGTCAGGACCACTCCAAGTGGTCATTGGTGTAGACTGCCGAACCCATTCCGAGACCCTAATTTCGTGTATCGCAACGGGCTCGGCAGCAACACACACACCTCAAAATCCCCTACTGCCACAATACATTGGCTTGCACATGCGCGCAAGCAATGTAAAAGGGACATTTCTGTCTCAGTTAGCCTTTCTCCCTCTCTCTCTACCTGGTTATCAAAATCCAATAAATAAAACTATGTTCTCTATCTTTCAAGAAAGCAATACATTCAGTTCAGACAGTGTCCAGTTTTCAAACATGCAAGGGCCAATTCAGGCTTGGTTTCAAATTATGCAAAAATGCTGTAAGACGCATTACATCAAGTATGTGCCTACAACAGCTTCTGTTGTCCAAGCAATGAAACCAGTAAGATGCAGAAGTCCTAAACATGGCATAAAAAACAGCAGACTTTTTTTTTTTTTTAAGAAAGTCACAGAGTATAGATTGTGACTAAATGTACATGCACTGTAAACAAATATCACACACCTTTAACTCCCTTCAAACCCCTTCAACCAGCCAATTAATATGAAACTCATGAAGCTCAGCTCTGCACTTCTGGGTAACTGTGATATTCCCAAAGATGAACTCCAGAAGTTTGTTTTAACCAGCATTTCCATACACAAATATTGAGGTTCTGCCTAAGGTGGATTTAGATAATACACCCTTTCTCTTGCACAACTGAAACAGCAGCAGGACAACTCCCGGAAACCAGTCATATTTTGCAGTCAGCATTTAAATGTTAAGAGCAAGTCTAAAAACACTGGCCCACACCAATGTTATTTTTACCACCTTGCATGCAAACACTACAAATTCAAAACGTCTGAAAATAGAAAGAAGTTCATCACTTTTGGCTAGATCAAAACTCTTCAGACTTTTCAATTCACTTCATCAAACAAGCATTTGTCAATGCCGAATGTTTCCTTGCATGGTATATGTAGCAGGGTGTATTGTGTTAGAGGGGGACGGTAATGAAGGGTGCAGGGCAGACAGCACGCAGAGGGAGGAAGCGGGAGGGTGTAAGTGGATGCAGGGACGGGTAACAGAAGGTGCAGGGCATGCAGCATGCAGGGGGAGGAAGCGGAAGGGTATAATTGGATGCTGAGGTGGGAAATGGAGGGTGCGGAGCAGACAGCATGCAGACGGAGGAGGCGGGGGGATTAACTGGATGCCGGGACAGGGAACTGAGGGTGCAGGGCGGACAGCACGCGGAGGGAACGGGAGGGTTTAATTGTATGCTGTGATGGAGGGTGCAGGGCGGACAGCATGCAGAGGGAAGGAGCAGGAGGGTTTTAGTGGATGCCAGGGCGGAGAACAGCGGGTGCGGGGAAGGACAGCACAAAGTTACACGTATGTGTAGGAAAATGTCAACGAACCTGCAAAACATGGCCATTTTTAGGAATTTTTCCAACCAAATTTTCAACATGAGATTTTCAGTACCCCACCTCACGAACATTGGCGGTGTAGTTTCCTTAATCAGTTCTGAAAGGTGATTTCGCACAGTGACTATGCAATTCTGCGCCAGAGGTGCGAAAACACGTTTCGGGCAGGATGTGAAAAATGACAGCTGTACTGTTCATGAGGTGGTCTGATAGAAACATGTTGAAAATTCAGAGTGAAAACATCAAAAATTGGCAAAGTTATTCACCTGCATAGAAACTACGCAAGGCATGCTCATACCGCGGCCATTTTTTAGTATTTTTGCACCAAATTTTCAACATGGCCTTTCTGGGACCCACCTCATGAACACTGGCACTGTCATTTCATTACTGAAAGGTGATTTTATGCAGCAACCGCACCATTCCATACCATTGCTGCGTAAACACGTTTCGGGCAGGATGTGAGAAATTATAGCTGTACTGTTCATGAGGTGGTGTGAATAAAATGGCTATACTGAAAATCTGGAGTGAAAACATTAACAATTGCCAAAGTTACGTGTATGCATAGCAAAATTTCAACGACCACTCGTAACTCAGGCGTTTTGTTATTTTTACACCAAATTTTCAACATGGCTTTTGGGACCCCACCTCAGGAACACTTGCACTGTTGTTTAGATTAACTGTCCCGAAAGTTGATCCATGCAGTGATCATGGCCTTTGGGACCAATTAACAAGATGACTGTGTTCATGAGGTGTATCCCAAGAAGGCTATGTTGAAAATTTGTTGTAAAAGTTAAAAAAAAAATGGCAGAGATATCAACATAAGTTTGAAATACCACTGACAGTCATTATATGGTGCTTACCTTGATTCGTCAGTTGCAGTTCGGCTTTGAAGAGTGCAGATGTGTCCTGCTCCACAGAAGATGACACCGGCCAACTTCCAGACATAAGTATGGGGTAAGGGTAGGGGGATGTAGGGAGGTGGGTGTGCAGAGGGAGGGTTGCGATGGGGGAGGGGACGGTGAGGTGACGAGGACAGTTATTTTTTCAGGTAAAAAAGGTGTTGGGGACCGCTTTTTATTACAGGTACATTTGTAAAGATTTTGGGGACACTGGGGTAGGCCCCCAGTGTCCCAGACTAATGGGGGATATAGGGACACTGGGAGTGGGCTCCCAGGGTCCAGGACTATTAGGGGTACAGATATGGGGACACAGATGGGTTCCATAGCGCCCCAGACTACTGGGGGATAGATATGGGGACACTCGGAGTGGGCTCCCCAGTGTCCCGGATGGCAAATGGGTGGGAGATAACTGGGACACTGGGGTGGGCTCCCCAATGTCCCTTATTGAGGTGGTGCGGTGGGGGTTGTATTGCCGACACAGGGATTGGGCACCTCGATGTCGTCTAAGAGAAAGTTGCACCTCGGCTAATGCTGAAGTATTTGAGGGGGGTAGAGACAGGATCGGGAGAGAAAGATGCACCGCCGCTACTGTTGAGGCCTTCTGGGGGGAGCAGAGGAGTAAGGACATCATTATAAGGGCACACTCCCATCGCCACCACCACCTCCGGCTCACACCCAACTGTCACGCACACACTGCAGCCATCCAGCTCGTCCTCTGGAATCAAGGTCGAGTGTGAGTTGTTGTATGGCAGCAGCCCAAGACAGCACTCGCCTGTCTCTTTGAGCCTCACAGCTGCTACAGTTGTCATTTTCCCTGCTCCACCACAGTATAAATTCAGCTGAAGGACAGCACTGTCTGTACTGTGTCGGAATCCCAGGATTGCTTGCCTGTGCTGACACAGGCTTCACGCAAATCAAAGGACTAAAGCCCTCTCTGATTGGAGCGGCTTCAGTCCTTTGAAATGCATGGCCGATCAGCTCACCAAGCAGAGGACTGTGTCAAGACCACACCAAGTGGATATTGGTGCCAACTGCTGAGCCCATTATAAGCCCCTGGTTTTGTGTACTGTAATGGGCTCAGCAGTGACAAACACCCCAAATCCCGTATTGCAACAAAACATTGGTTTGCGCATGCGCGCAACTAACGTAAAAAGAAATGAGTTTAAGCAGCAGTGTTTGTCAGGACTTAATTGACAACTACTTAGATATATTCCCAGATTTTGTCACAATGGCCAAGATTTTACTTGTGCCACCTGTTACACCAGCGGCATGTAAAAGAGGATTTTCCATGCAAAACAAGATAAAAACAAAAGGCAGACGTTCTCTAAATGCGGACAGTGTGAGTAAACTCATTTAGATATCCCAAGAAGGAGCTGAAGTTGAACACTATAATCCTGTTCCTGTACTTAACTCGGTCTCTCCTGGTGGCCATTTTGGGTCAGACTCAGCAATGGATGGTTCTGACGCCATATGGAGGCTATGGGCCCGAAGGAGTTATTTCAGACCCAGACTGTAATGACTCATGATGACAGAAGACAACAGAGGAATCAACTGACTAAAAGCACTGGGCACAGAAAAGACAACAAGACAAGTTATTGCCATTATAATGTTTCCAAAGGAGTGGGGGTGTCCATAACAAGTTATAACCCCATTCTGCTCTTTCCAGCTCACAGTGCCATTAAATAATGCATCCAACTGGGTCTGTAGGTGGGGGGAATGTCCGTAACTAATTAACTACCCCATTCTGCTCTTTCCACAGTCTGTCCACAGTGGCCTCTTTCATCAAGACAGACCCAAAGCCACATAGAGATGCCAAGAAATGGGCAAGAGAGAAATGCAAGGAGAAGTTATGGGCAGGAGGAAGTTCAGAAAAAGTTATGGGTAGGAGGGAGTTCAGAAAAAGTTATGGCCAGTGGCCTGGCAGCTACGACAGAAAGCAGCAAGCAGAGCCGTGGTCAGACTCAGAAGGGAGGAGGAGGACGGCTCCTCGACTACTTGTCCGTCCAAAATAGTGCAACAGTTTGCTCAATTTTACTCAGACCTCTACGATTCAAAGCCCACTCTGGACAACCATACCAAAGTACAGCAGTTTTTAGATGCTCTCCCGATGCCCTCCCTTGATGACACATCCAGAGTAGTCCTTAACGCCCCTTTCTCCAAATCTGAGGTGCTTCACAAAATCAAACAGCTCAAAAATGATAAGGCAGCAGGTTTAGACTGCCTCTCAGACAAATTCTATAAAAAAATTCCATCCCCAAATCATTGAAATAATGGTTAAAACTCATAACGAGATCTTAAGAGAAGAGAAAGATGTTTGCCCATCCTGGAACTTAGCACAAATCTCAGTCAAACTTTTAAACCGGGAAAAAGCCCGGAGTCTTGTGGATCCTACCGACTTATTTCCTTACTGCCGGTAGATATGAAGATTTTTACAGGAATTTTAGCAGGTAGGCTCCAACAATGCATCTCCCCCCAGTGCACTCCAATCAAACCATTTCTATGTCTGGCAGATATCTGCAGAACAACATCTGGAGGTTTTTAAACAATCTCCAAACAACAAGGCTCCACCTCATTTCAATTGGCAATAAGCATGGACACCAAGAAGGCATCTGAGAGGGTGGACTGGAGCTTTACGTCCTCCACTCTGTCTAAATTCGGGCTAGGGGATGCATTTATCTTGGCAGTCTCTGCCCTGTATCAGAAACCTGACGCGAGGGTGCAGATCAATGGTTTCCTATCAGATCATTTTCCCCTAAAGAGGAGAACCAGACAAGGTTGCCCGCTTTCCCCTTTACTTTTTGCCCTGTTCTTGGAACCTCTTACAATCTGGATTCGTACTAACCAAGAGATTAGAGGGATGACGGCCAGTGGAGTAGAGCAGAAGATCGCACTCTGCAGATGTCTCTCTCTTCTTTTTGAGTGAACCCCAGACCTCCCTTCCTCGTCTTTTAGAGGCATTAAAAATTTTTGGTGAACTGGTAGGCTACAAAATAATTAGCCTATCCAAGTCGAAAGCTATGATTCTTAGTGGTTACCCCACAAAACATTTCAAAGAGACATTCCCATTTATGTGGGCCAGAAAGAACACTTTTAGATATTTGGGGATTCAAATGTCAGTGGACCTATCCAGATCATTTAACAATAACTATAGTAAACTTTACAACAGCCTACAGGCGGACTTTGCAAGATGGAGACTTTTACCACTCTCACTGTACGGAAGAGTTCAGACGATAAAAATGAATGTTCTTCCCGAGACTTTTATTTTTGTTTCAAACTCTCCCAAAACCAATTCCAAACCATTATTGGAATAAACTGAACAAAGATGTTCAGCACTTCATTTGGATGGGTAAAAGACACAGGCTATCAATCAAAACTCTCAGCGCGCCTCGGGAAAAGGGTGGGTTGGGACTTTCCCACTTTTAGCACTATTACATGGCAGCACAGGGAGCCCAACTCTGCACCTGGGCGAAGCAGAGACTTGACTCTGGCTGGTACCCAACAGAAGGAGCCACAATGGTGGGTGGGTCCTTGTGGACATTACCTACAAACATTATCCACCCCAAATATATGGTACCACACAACAAACTCATGGGTGAAACACTCCTTGAGAATCCTTTTACGTCTCCGGAAACTGACATCTACCTCAAACATGTTAGGCCCACTATCCATTATAGGGCATGAGGACCTGTTTATCCCACTGCAACTAGATAGTGGATACGCCTACTGGGAACTCCAGGGCCTTACCACTTTCCATCAATGTATAGATAGAACAGGTTGCCGCACCTTTGCCATCCTGCAAGAACATTTCTCTCTCTGCAGAGAGGATTTCTTTAGATATTTACAAATTCGCAACTTCATCAATAAGGTAGACAACATACAAAAATGGAGAGATTTGATGCCCCTAGAAGCCTACTGGCACGATGCCATAAAAATAAGAGATAAGCTTAGATATATCTCGATCCTATACAGAACCCTGACCCATATGAACTCACCTCCTTTGGAGGAAACTCGAGGCAGATGGAAAAAAGAGAGTGGTATCGTAATTCCAACCGCGGCCTGGTCTCAGAGGATTAAAAAGATTTGACAAGTCACATCCTCTCCAATGTGGAGAGGATACAACTGGAAAATACTAACTCATTTTTTTCAGGACCCCTACAATCACAAAACATTTCAATCAAAATGCTACAGAGGCTTGCTGGAGACTCTGTGTCGAACCCAAAGGAACACACTTCCATATTTTCTGGGGTTGCCCTAAGCTGGAAGCTTTCTGGCACCAAATTCATGGAGCCATACAGCGAGTACTAGGGTTCTCTCTTCCTTTCACTTTTACAGACTTAGTTCTAGGTCTCCCAACCTCATCTTCAAAGAAAAGGAAAATGGTGGCACTTGGTCAGATATTACAGTTAGCAGCCTTGAAATGTATCACGGCCAAATGGTTGTCGACAGACTCCCCTTACATAACTCAGTGGAAAGCCAGGGTCGAGGAACTGAAGCGAATGGGGAAAAAAAAAAAAAAAAAATCACACACATACTCAAGTTAGAACAGGAAAAGTTCTTAGATATATGGCGCCCATGGCACACAAGCCTAGAGAACCAGACAGGAGGGAAAGACACAAGATGGGAGAATGAAGAGGATACAGGGACATGAAACAATCTTTGATTTGCAACTCATAGAATATAGAGACTTAATAAAAAGGTTATTAATCTACTTTGAATATTGGTGAAAGGAGGGAGAAAGAGGAGATGTGCAGTTGAATTTTAGATGGTTAAATAACATTTCTTTTACTATATAAACATATATATATATATATATTTAAGTTTTCAGACTCAACTTTGTTAAATCCCATGTTCTTTACTTCACTCTTCTGATCAAAGTACTGAACCTTATTAAGACACTGCTGAGAACTGTAACCATCTTTTGAAAGTCATGGACTTTATGCAGTGCATTACAGCAATGATGTGCAGTAAAGCACAGAATTGACACGAACATATGGCATACTATGAATCAAATCTTTGCAACCTGTGAACAAAGGTATAGAAACAAACAATGTATTGCAAGACTTATCTGTCATGTTCACAAATAATTAAAAATTTACAGAGTTCAAAAAAAATGTTATGGGCAGGAGGGAGTTCAGAGAAAGTTGGGGGGTGGAGTTCAGAAAAAGTTATGGGCAGGAGGGAGTTCAGAAGTTGTTATGGGTAGGAGAGAAGAAAAAATTACTTACCACAGTAATCTTGTTTCTTCCAAGGGAATCTTACTGTATTCAGATATTTGCAGTATGGTTTCGCCATAGGACTGCCCCGGAGCCAAAATGGTTACTAGAACCTATGCTAATGATAGAATGTTAGGCTCGAGCTCGGTTTTCAAACCACTGTCCCTGGAATACATCCTGCAACTGTCAGATTCTTATGAAGCATGCATAATAACAAGTTACCTAAACTATACCAATAATTAACTTAACTAACACCACCCAACAAGAAATAATCCCCTTTATTTAAAAACGTGGGCAACACTAAGACTCAAGTCACCGATCCCAATAAGGAAACATTTACAGGTTTCAAACAGCATGGACAGCTATGTTGCAGTGCCCATAGGTTCTAGTAGGGGAGGTAGGGTGGGAGCTCAGAATACAAGAAGATTCCCTTGGAAGAAACAAGATTACTATGGTAAGTAATTTTTTCTTCAAACCCCAGGAAATCTTACTGTATTCTGACATACGCAGACTACCCAAGCAGTACCTCCGGACGACGGTAGAGAACCTATTTAGGAAACATGCTCTGCAGTACTGCTGTGACAAACCTGGCATCACTCCTGGCCTGGGTAACCAGGCCATAGTGTTTGATGAAGGTGTGAACTGTTTTCCAGGTAGCTGCTCTACAGATTTCTGCCAAAGGAATTATCTCTTGCAGCCGTTATCAAGGCAGCTGTACCCCTTGTAGAATGGGCCCCAAGACCTGCAGGGGGCTCCTTACCCACTTTACTGTAGCAAAACTGAATACAGGCAATAATCCAGCAGGCAACAGACCTCTTTGAAGCAGGTTTGCCCTTTCCCACGTCTCCATAGGTCAGGAAGAGAAGGATCCTATCCCTGCCTGTGGGCTTTTGTGTGATGCAAGAAGTAACTTACAGCTTTCTTGACATCTAGGCTATGCAGTTTTCGTTCTCCTGAACTGTAATGGTCAGTGAAAAAGACTGGCGAAGTAATAAGACTGATTAAGGTGGAAGTCCGAGACCACCTTAGGGAGAAACTTTCTGTTATTCCTAAGGACCACCTTGTCCCTATGGACTGCTATGTAACCTGGTTCTGTGGACAAGGCCTGGAGCTCACTGATCTTCCTGAGCCGAGGCAGTGGGTCGTGGATAGTTCCAAGGGGTGGCTGTTTCTCGGAGTATTCATGGGACCCTACAGCCGCCAAATATCTGTCCCGCCTTTGTAGTTGGAGGTCTGAAGCCCGATGAACTGAAGAATGGGGAAGGGCCAATTTAATTGCCTGGGACATGGTTTGAATTCTTTATTTCGGGCCTGAATATGCTAATGTGGGCAGTGAGAGTGCCCTGTGACTGATTAAAAAAAAAATTCTGAATAGATCTGGCATCTTTCAGGGATACACGAGAGGTATCACCTGTAAGACTGTTTTATACAAAATATCTGAGGAGGTGAGAGCTCCTCAGGCTTGCTTTACAAAACATCTGAGATTTTAAATGACTGCTCTGCATGCTTATTATTTTTCTGTTGCAATGATTATTATATTCTGTCATATAGACTATTTGAGGTTGTGTTGTATTATTATTTTTAATTGTTGTACTAATTTGAGTAATTGTACTGGGTAGTTTTATCTTGCTTTTATTAGTAATAAAATGTGTTGGGAGAGAGCAAGGACTGTCAGGCAATATTCCCTCACCAGGCTCGGGGAACTGCGCCCCTTTGACTGTTCCCCACTATCATCAGATTCCTACTTAAGGTGTCAAGTTTTGGGGATAGTTAGGCAAAGGAGAAGGGGGCAAGCTGGGCCTGCTGGGGAATGGAAAGGAGGGTCGGATTGCGGTGGTGGGGACCAAGAGACGCCCTGGGACGAAATGGAGACAGGACAGAGGTATCTCTCGTCTTGTCCTCATACCCAAGAGCTCCATATCAATCAATAAGAATCTTTATTTATCCAGGCAAACATCATTGAGCAGAGCTCTTTTGCAAGATGGACCTGGTTAGGATAGGCTCTCAGTACATATGGCAATAAAGAGGAATGATACACATGTATATACACGACAAGACAAGGTATTACATGTAGGTTACAGTTTACAAAGCAACACACAAAAACATAAATAGGCATATAGCATGAATTATTTACAGTTGTAACATAAGTACATGACGATATTGCAGTGATCTCAGATTAAGTGGCAGGAAGACAAAATTTGAGTTTGGAGAGGTAATAGTAGAGGTAGTGACTAGGTGGGCCCTGAAGTACAAAGCCAGGCAGTAGGGGGAAAGGACACCAGCTAATGGGCAGAAGCTGAGGTCTTCCTCGACAGCCCATCCTACTCGGGCGGTGTTATGCAATGCCAAATCTATTAAAAACAAGACAGCTATTATAGCTGATCTTGTTGAAACAGTAGATTTGGCTTGCATCACCAAGACCTGGTTGGATGACACTGTAGGGCGTATATTGGCCTCTGCTGTTCCAGCCGAATACTTGGTGAGACACCGCCCGAGGTTGGATCATAGGGGTGGAGGTGTTGCCATTATATTTAGAATGGAACTGGGCCTTGTGGATGTGCCAGTGGGGTCCACCAGATGCTTCGAGTGTATCCTACGTAAGGGTGCGAGATACTCCTCATTTACAGTCCACCCAGTGATGGCGGAGAATTCCTGCAGGAGACAGTGGACTTCATCATCAATGTGGCATTGGAGTTCTCCAGATGGCTAATTCTGGGGGACTTCAATGCCTGGGTCGATGATGAACTCTCGCAATTTGGTCAGAATCTCCTCCAGCTAATGACTATGCTGGGCCTTACAAAGGTGATTACCTCCCCGACCCATGTAGGGGGTCACTCGGATCTGGTGTTCCTCCTGGGAATGGAGATAGCGGACTTGGGGTTGAACCACTCAATTGGTCTGACCATCACACCATAAGGTTCAGTTTCAAGGCCCCCCCCCCAAATGGACCTGCTCCTATGGAGATGGTCCAGTACAGCCCTTTAAGGGGTGTTACCCCAGAGGGTCTGTCGGCAGTGCTGGACCTATCGGGTTGTCGGGAAAATACGAGTCCAGGGGATCTTGTACTGGCGTATAATAGAGCAGTGGGAGAGGCCCTGGACAAGATAGCTCCACTTCCCGTTCGACCCCTCACTCTTCATCCAAGGACCCCAAGATTTGATGGTTCCTTGAAGGAGTTGAGGAGAGTTGGTCGAAGGCTAGAGAGAGCATGGCGGAAGTCAAGCTTGGATGCTGACAGGCTTAGATTGATAGAACATTATTAGGGCTATCAATCAGAAATCACCTGTAAGGCGGCAGAATTCCTGTCCAAGGAGATTTCTGCTGCATAGAATCGATAGGCTCAGCTCTACCAGACTGTGAACAAACTGTGCAATCCAGTCCGTCTTCAGCCTGGAAGAGTATTTTCTCAGGCTAAATGTGAGGATTTCCCTTGATTCTTTTCGGATAAGGTTGCCAGCATCCGGTCTGGCATCGGCCCTACTCTCCCTATGAGGGACTGCGGAGGTCGGCGAGAGGTGATGAACACACTGTCTGGGTGGATTTTAGCCAGCCGGAATTCATGGAACTTATGCAGATCGTCCAAACATTGCGCCCAACCTGCTGTAGTTTTGATCCGGGCCCGACACCCCCATTGGTGGGTTGTGCAGATGTCATCTGCCCAATCCTAGCTAAAATTGTCTGGGGATCCTTGGAGAGAGGTGTCTTTCCAGATCCCCTTAAGGAGGTGGTTGTATGACCACTCCTAAAAAAAAAAAAAAAAAAAAAAAAATTCCTTCCTTTTGTTAGGAAGGTTATTGAGAAGGTGGTTGCGTTGCAATTGGAAGACTACCTTGTGACCCACAATGTCTATGATGCCTTCCAGTCTGGGTTTCGGAAAAGACACAGTACCAAGACTGCACTTGTTTGGGTATTGAATGACCTCCTAACAGCGAGGGATCGAAAGGAACGTACCATCTTGGTCCTTCTTGATCTCACAGAAACATAGACTTTGACAGCAGATAAGGACCACTTGGCCCACCCAGTCTGCCCATTTCCCTACCTACTGGATAAGCTGCAGATTCTAGTTAACCAACAGCCTACTTCCTGCCACCCCCACTACAATTGCCTTGTGTCTGTCCCACGCATGTTTGAATTTCCCCACTGTTTTAGCCCCAACAACCTCCCCAGGAAGGCAGTTCCACGCATCCACCACTCTCTCCGTGAAAAAAGATTTCCTCACATTACCCTGTGAGCCCCCTCTATCTTTAAATTGTGTCCCCTTGTTCTTACACATCTCTTTTTCTGAAAGATGCTACCCTCCTGGACTTTGTTGATTCCCTTGAGGTACTTGAACGTTTCTATCATGTCCCCTGTCCCTCCTTTTATCAAGGGTATACATATTAAGCTCTCAGTCTCTTCATATGATTTCTGATGCAGACCCTGCACCATTTTAGTTGCCCTCCTCTGGACTGCTTCCATCCTGTCTATGTCCTTGCGTAGATGAGGTCTCCAAAACTGCACACAGTACTCCAGATGGGGTCTCACCAACTGTCTGTACAGAGGATAACCACTTCCTTTTTCTACTTGTGATGCCCTTCCTATGCATCCCAGTATCCCCTGGCTCTCCTCACCGACTTCTCACATTGCTTACCCACCTTTAGATCATCCGATATGACTACCCCCAAGTCCTGCTCCATTTTTGTTGTTGTTAGTACCTACCCTGCTATTGTGTACTCTTCTCCTGGGTTTTTGTTTCCCAGGTGCATTACTTTACACTTCTTTGCACTGAATCTAAGTTGCCATATGTCTGACCATTCCTCCAACCTTGCCAAGTCCCTTCTCATCCTTTCTACCCCCCCCTTGTGTATCAACTCTGTTACAGATCTTTGTGTCATCTGCAGAGAGGTATACCCTTCCCTCTAGACCCTCTGCAATGTTACCTATAAAGATGTTAAAGAGGACTGGACCCAGTACTGAGCCCTGAGGTACTCCACTAGTGGCCCCCCTTTCTTCGGAATGTGTGCCACTCACTATTACCTTGTGTGTCCTGTTGTGCAGCCAATTTGCAACCCAGACTACCACCCTGGGGCCCTGCAGGACCCCACAGGACAGGGGGAAGGGCATCAAAGGAACAAATTCCAGTGACCACCCTCTGAGACCCTGCCCTCTGACAAGATTGAAGTGCTGGTTGTGGACCCAGGTCATCCTGGGGCAGGTTTGGGGGCTGGGCTGGTGTCGGGCATATGGCTTGATGAAGTCCAGCTTATTACCTCTGACCGGGTGCATAACCTGGGTGTTATTTTTGATGACAGCTTCACCCTGAAGTCTCAGGTGTCTGCTGTTGTCAAATCCTTTTTTTACAATCTGAGGAATATCGCCCAAGTGAAACACCTGGTTCCTCCAGATGACTTTCCAACATTGGGTCCACACTTCCATCACCACCCGCCTGGACGACTACAATGTCCTCTGCCTAGGGCTTCCTGGGGTTGATATCCGCCACTTGCAGCTAATGCAGAACGTGGCAGCCAGGTTATTAACTGGTACATCTAGGACCAGCCATATTACACTCTCTCTGCAGCATCTGACACTGTGGACCATGGTGTGCCTGTGGTGTCTTTATGGACCGTCAACGACGGTCCTGGAATGGTTTCAATCTTTCCTCACGGGCAGGTCTCAGAGGGTGGTCACTGGAATTTGTTCCTTTGATGCCCTTCCCCTGTCCTGTGGGGTCCTGCAAGGCTCCAGATTGGCGCCCATGTTTTTCGCAGTGTATATGTTGCCATTAGGAGATGATATTAGGCAATACAGTGTGAGTTTTCACTGCTATGCAGATGATACTCAACTATATCTACCCTTTCTACCCGAGCAAGGGGATGCAGTCTCTGTATTTAACACCTGTCTTGCCGTGATCAAGGACTGGATGAGCACCAGCTGGCCGAGACTGAACTCTGACAAGACTGAAGTGTTAGTTGTGGACCCAGGTCATCCTGGGGCAGGTTTGGGGGCTGGGCTGGTGTCGGGCATATGGCTTGATGTCGTTCAGCTTATTACCTCCGACCGGGTGGGTAACCTGGCTGTTATTTTTGATGACAGCTTCACCCTGAAGTCTCAGGTGTCTGCTGTTGTCAAATCCTTTTTTTACAATCTGAGGAATATCGCCCGAGTGAAACACCTGGTTCCTCCGGATGACTTTCCAACATTGGTCCACACTTTCATCACCACACGCCTGGACTACTACAATGCCCTCTGCCTAGGGCTTCCCGGGGCTGATATCTGCCACTTGCAGCTAATGCAGAATGTGGCAGCCAGGTTATTAACTGGTACATCTAGGACCAGCCATATTACACCTGTGCTGCGTGGACTGCACTGGCTGCCTGTACAGTGTCGGATCACCTTTAAGGTCGGTCTTCTGACCTTTAAAGCCCTACACGAACTGTGACCTGGCTACCTGCAAGATCTCTTGGTTCCCTACCACCCCCTCCGTCCTCTCCGATCTGCCAACAAGGGATTGCTAGAGATTCCCAGGGTACTTTTAAAGACATCTGGTGCTCGTGCTTTTTCTTTTGTGGCCCCTACCCTGTGGAATTCTCTACCTTGTCGGTTAAGATAATGCCTGACCATCAGGAGGTTTAAGCCAGAACTTAAGACCAATCTTTTTAGAATGACCTTCCCAGACAATCTTAATTATCTGTATATCTGTGATTTTATGCTTGGTATTTTTGTAAAGCACCTTGATTCTAAGAAAGGCACTATATAAATAAAGTTTGCTTGCTCCTGGCTGAGGTGATGGCTACCAAGAACACTGTACACGTACTTAAGCTCTGCCAAGGGCATGTGTTCAGATGGTGGCTGCATAAGCTGGCCAATGTAAATATTGAGGTCCCATGCAGGAGTGGGTTCCCTGTGAGGGGGGTGTAAGTGCAGCAGACCCTTGATGAACTTTTCTGAATACTTGGTTAGCAGCCAGGGATGCCCCTTTTCCAGCTGAAAAGATATGCAGAGACAGCTGCTAAGTGTACCTTGAGAATGGAAGGCAAGTGAGCCAAATAGTCCAATACAATTGATAAACCAGCCTGACGATTGTCTATCTGTTTCTGCTGGCACCAAATGGAAAACTCCTTCCATTTAGAGGTGTAAGTCTATCTGGTAGTGGGTTTTCCTGGGATTCTGAGCACCTCTAGCACCCCTTCAGAGAGGTGCAGGTCAGCATATTCTAAGTTCTCAAGGGCCAAGCTTAGAGTCTGAGGGACTGGAGATTGGGGTAAAGGACCCTGCCCTGAGAGGAGGTCAGTAGGTTGTGCCTCCTGGGTAGGGAGACTGGCTTGGATATTGACAGAGTCAGTAGCAGGGAGAACCAGGTCTGCCTGGCCCAATCTGGAGCAATAAGGATCATCGTTGCTGGCTGAATGCTGAGCTTGTTCAGCACCCTAGACAACAGTGGGAATGACGGAGAAGCGTACAGGAACCTCTGTCCAGTCCCACGGCAATGCATCCATGGGAACTGTGCCTACTGCAGGGGGTCTGCAACAGAACTGTGGCAGCTGGTGATTGTCTAGGGATGAGAAGAGGTCCACCTCTGGAATGCCCCACCTTCTGAACACTACCTGCAGGACCTGCCTGTTCAGTGACCACTCGTGGTGGTTCTGATTGATCCTGCTTAAGTCATCCGCAAGGACACTGTCCTTCCCTGGCAAGTGAACCATCAAAAGAGAGAGATCCCCAGGGAGTAAGCCAGACTCCACACCTTCATGGCATCTGTGCACGGTGTGGGGGGGGGAACGACATTGTGCCCCCTTGCTTGATTATGTAGTAGATTGTGGTTGCGTTGTCTGTTCTGACTTGAACCACCTTGCCCTGCAGCACTGAAGCGAAGGATTGGATGCCCAGATACACTGCCCTGACTTCCAGCAGGTTTATGTGGAGCAAAGACTCCTGTTGCAGCCAGGTACCATATGCAGTGAGTTCCCATAGGTGGGTATCCCATCCTAGGAGGGAGGCATCTGTTGTCAAAACTGCTGATGGTGGCAGTTGGAGGAAAGGCACATCAAACCTTGAAGTTGCCCTTTTCCTGCCACCATTGTAATGCCTGGAGGAGGGTTCCTGTGACTGGTACCATTTTTGACAGGGAGTCTTTTTTCTGAGACCAGTGGGACCTGAGGTGGAAATGAACGTCCCTCATCTGGAATCTAGCACCCGACACTGTTGCTGTTGACGCAGCCATGTGTCCTAACAGCTGTAAAAAATGTCTTGCTGGTCTGGGGGTATGCAACTGGAAGGACCTTGCCAGTTGCACCAGGCTGTCTACCCTTCTTGGGGGAGGAATGCTCTTCTCCTCACAGTGTTCAGTTTCGCCCCTATGAACTCCAGGAGTTGGACTGGTGTTAGCACTGACTTTTTGTGGTTTACTAAAAAACCCAGTGTACCCAGGGCACCTTGAGTGATTGTCGGTGCTTCTTTGACTTGCTGAGGGGACTGGCCCACTATTAGCCAGTCATCCAAATATGGGAAGAATGCAACCCCCTGCCTCCTTAGGTGTGCTACTACTACTACTGCCAGGCATTTGGTAAACAACCTTGGAGCAGAAGTCAGGCCAAAAGGCATGGCCCTCAACTAGAAATGGCCTGATGGCAATCTGAACCTGAGATACTTTCTCTGAGATTACCTGATGGGGATGTGGAAGTAAGCATCCTTTAAGTCCAGAGATGCTAGACAATCTCCCTTCCTGAGTGTAGAAAGAATGGTAGCCAGAGTGACCATTTTGACCTTTGGCTTTGTCAAATGCCTGTTTAAATATCTGAGATTCAGTATGGGTTGCCACTCCCCCGTTTTCCTTCAGGTGAGGAAGTATCTTGAATAGAGATCCTTTCCCTTTTGGGATAAGGGAACAGTCTCTGTTGCCTTGTCCTGAAGGGGCTTTTCTACCTCCTCCTCCAACAGAGCTGCTTCTGCTACTGTGGCAGGTCTGAAAAACTCTTGACCACAGTTTGGGTAGAACCTTGAAACTGAGGGCAAGATCATAGCTCACTATCTCCAGGACCCACTTGTCTGTGGTGATGAATTCTCCTAAGCCTGCATATAGAGAGCCAGTCTGCCTCCTACTGGAAGTGGGGAGGCAACCCTGGCAGACCCCTCAAGGGGTCTGCTTTGTCTGTGCACTTGGTTGAGTGCTGGGGCCAGCACGGCTGCTGCCCCTTCTGCCTCTGCCCCTGAAGTATCCTCTCTGAGGCTGGTAGACTGGCGCTGCCCGAGCCTGGAAGAAAGACCTGTAGTGGGTTCTACCCATACCCCCTTTGTTCTGGTACTTCCGAGATGTTGCTGCTGTCTCCTTTGCAGCAGCACTCATAGGCCACCTTGTACTCGTCCATCTTCTTCATGTAAGCCTCTGTTTGCTCACCAAAGAGCGACGTGGGCTCGCAAGGAAAATCCAATGCCTTTGTCTGTGTGTCCTGGGACAAATTAGTGGCCCTCAGCCAAGCAAACCTCCTTAGGGACACTGAGGTTGCCATTTGCCTGGCTGCTATGTCATTCGCATCTACTGCCATTCTAAACTGGCATTTTGAAGCCTCTATGCCTCTTCTTGCAGCCTCAGACAGGTCTGATGCCATGGGTGCTGGACACACCTTGGCAATCTCTAGAACTGTGTTCCAGTGGCTCTTTTGGTATCTGGACACATGAGCCATATATGTTGCCTGTCTGATAGCCAAAGAACCACCCAGATAGGATTTCATGGCCATAGAATAAATTTTTCTGGAATCCTTATCTTGTGGATGTGATGCCAGGGGAATACCTGCTTTGTCATGTGCAGCAGCTTGCACCACCCCCCTCATGGCTAGTGTGTCCAAAGAGGAACTATGCTCCAGACTTGGCTACCCAGTACTTCCTGTCCATCTTCTTGTCCACTGGAGGAATGGACGTGGGGGTCTGTAAGCTTTTCAAGGCCAGTCTCTTCAGAGATTTGTGGATGGGCAATAACAATCTCTTTGTTGCTGGCACATCCATCATCTCCATGTAGTCTGGCTCCTCCTCCTCCTCTGTTGATTCCTGGGTAGAGAGGTCCAGAGTTTGAGCCACTTGCTTCATAAAAGCAAAGTGTGTAGAAAAATCTTCAGCTCCCTTATCAAGGGAGTCAGGACGCTGGGAGTCTGGGGAGACATCCGGCTCAATAGGCTCCCCAAAGTCCACATCATCATCATCCTCATCTTCCCTCTCCACATAATCAAACTGTTCAAGAGAAGCAGGAACAGAGGATGAACCCAGATCCTGAATGAGGATTGCGAACCACGCTGCTGAACCGGAACCACAGTACCGGTTTGCAGCGCCTTTATTATTTTAATAGCATTTGCTATTTCTTCTGCGGTCAGGATTGTCAGTTGCGGATCCTGAACTGAGTGTTTTTGCTTCTTTTTCTTTTTAGCAGAGCTTGCCGGGTCAGCGGCACTGTCTGTGGTTCTCTTTTTAACTGAGGAACCATCACCCTGGTCAGAGGGCTGTTCAATCAATTCCTTGGATTTCTCTTTTAGAGATGAGGGATGTTTATCTGAAGCTGGGTCAGCAACCTTTCTGAACATTTTTTTCCTTCAGTCGGTTCAAACTCCTGTCAAGCGTTGACTGAGGAAAATTGTTACAGATTTCACAGTCTTCTTTCAGGTGGTCAAACCCTAGGCAGAAAATACAAATCAAGTGAGGATCAACTTTAGCAAATTGTTCCCCACACTCTGTACAATGCCAAAAACCCACTAGGCCGGTTCTTTTCTTGGGTAGTGACACACCAAAAAGAAAACCCTAAAAAGTGGGTTTTCTGTGAGTCAAAAACCAACGCAGATAAACAAAGGATTTTTTTTTTTTTGCGGTTAGTTCAGCCGCCAAAGAAAGAACCGAAAGTTACCCCAGTTTCTTTCTAAAAAGGCCAAAACTAAAACAACCAGCCCAGGGAAAGTTTCTTTTTGCAGTTAAACTTTTTTATTAATTTTTCATAAGATATACAGACAAACCTCTTACAGTACAGTACAATGTGAGGATTTTTTTTTTTTAAAGACATCGAGGCAGCATATAATAAGAACATTGCTACACTAATACAAGGAGCTTTTGGTTTAAAATATAGTAAACAATACAGGTCATGTTATTAGCATATACTTGACATTTGTAGTGAACTTAAAGCAGATAGTATGATTAGATACGGTTTATATTAAAATGTTACATAATTATATATGATGCTGCAAAAGGGAAAAAAGTACATTCGTAAAAGGATTGTGGAGTAATAAAGAATGATTGAGAACAGAGTATAGGAAAGAAAAGATATATAAGAAAGTTAAGAAGAGAGAGAGGGAAACTATAAAAAAAGGGGAAAAAAGCGAGACTACAATGATGTATCAGTAAAAGGGGAAAATCCATATATATTAAGTCCATACATTGGTGTTGGAAGATTTAGTTGATTCCAAAAAATTAAAAAAGCCCTGCCAACAATTGTTATATAACATGAGTCGGTCAGACAAGATATATGTCATACGGTCCAGAGAGGCATATTGCAATAGTTGGTTAATGATACTGGGAAGGGTAGAGATTATGTTGGATCTCCAATGCATGAGGATTGTGCGTTTAACTTGAAGGAAGAGTATATTTAACCATCTGCTCTGCGAATATGAAAGTTTATAAGAACGGTGATTAAAAATACCAAGAATGCAATGTTTAGGGTCTAGTATAAAAGGCTGACCTAACACTTTCATTGCAAATCTGTGAGTACAGTGCCAAATCTTTTGTATGAGGGGACAGTGCCATAAGATATGCAATAAATCCCCATTGGGGGAACTGCAGCGCCAGCAATTGTTATTGTTCAATAAATCCATTTTTTGTAATACAACAGGAGTTCTGTACCACAAATGAAGGATCTTGGTTTGAACGAGGGAACTGCGTTTATCATTAAAAGATTTGTGACAGGAGAGCCAACATCTGGACCATTGTGCATTGGTGATATTAGATTGTAGCAAAGTACTCCATCTGTTTTTAATACATAAATTTACCTTTTAAAATGTAAATAAACGTTCGGTTCCCTCCCGGTTAAATGAACTGAGAAGAAATCTAAAAACTAACTGGAATAAGTCTAAATCTAGACTAATCTACCTGTCAACTCAAGGACAGTGCATTAAAATAGAACATAAATAAAATGTACTTCAAAAAAACGAGAAAATAAAATCTTCAAGAAAGATGAAGGAAAGCTCTCCAAGGCATCTGTACTAGGCAAGCGGAGTAAAGAATCTGAGTTGCAGGATGTATTCAGGGACAGTGGTTTGAAAACTAAGCTTGAGCCTAACATTCTATCATTAGTATAGGTTCTATTAACATTTCAGCTCTGGGGAAGTCCTATGGTGAGACCATATTGCATATGTCAGAATACAGTAAGATTTCCTGGGGTTTGAATTCAGAAGTTATGGGCAGGAGGGTGTTCTGGAGAAGTACTGGGCAGGAAGGTCAGGAGAAGTAAATGCCATGAAAAAAAAAAAAGCAAGCCAAGACAAATAGAACCAACCAGGTAGACTGTGCCATTGTCTTTGACAGGATACAGTAAATGAAAGGGTGAGTGAAAAACAACATAAAAAAGAGAGTAACATTTTAATTTTCTTAAAGACTTGTACAGGAGAAAACAGAGGAGAAGTACTGGGCAAGAGGGATGATGTGCGTAGGGGACACAGGAATGACTGTCACCACTGACTGATCTTTTAAGTTGACTCCAGCAGCACCAAGTATGTAAGCATTAATGTACGATAGAGGAGAGCTCTACTAGAGAATTAATGCTCGGTTTGGGTCAGGGGTTGGGGCACAAGGCCGAAGCCAAGTGCCTCTAACCAACAACCGGGCATTAATTCCCTAGTACAGCCCAACTCTGGGGTACATTAATGCGCTTGTAACATGGCAAGCGCTACAAAAATTTAGTGGCAACATAATTTTGAAAAACGAATACAGATGCGAATTGTCTTTCGTCGCAATTTTTTTTTTACTCTAAATGCGTTTCGATACATTTAACATTGTTCAATATTGTGGTTGGTAAAGTTTCAGATTTTTTGAAGATTGACGGTATGATAAACAGCACAATGCAGATTTTCTGTTAAAACTACTTGTTCTTTAATGAAACTGCTCGTAACGCTTGATTGCAGTTTCATTGCACTGCAAAGCATTATGGGAGCCGTCATTAACTTACTGTCCCAATTGGTAAGAAACATGGGTGATTTTGGACAACACACATTTTATCATTCTGGCATTTATGGCTTTCTCTTCATTCTTTGGAGAGCAGCACTTTGAATAAGAAGGTATTTTTTATGGTCTCAAATTTCTCATACTAAACTGTGACGATCCGACTGTGACCGCTGGGCAGGTGGCTGGGAAATTCATACATTTATGTTTCAGCAGTGCTTCTAATGCGGACAATATTAGTACTACAAAATGAAGTGGGCATTACTAGGGAATTAGTGCCCGCTTCATTTTGCATCACGAGTTCTGCTTTGCCGTATCAGAATGCTGTACTGGCAGAAACTAAAACTTATCACATTACAAGTTAATTTAACAACTGCTTAAAACAGCTTGATTTTTTTTTAGCCAGGTTGGTACATGGCTGCTTGAGAGTAGCACAAATATAGAACACTACCATGTTAGACAGGCATAGAGATATAAGGCTAAAAAACTGTAACCACAATTTATTTAATAGTTCACTTGGGCTACTGAGTGAAGTACAGAAACTACACATCTGGTTTAAATTTTTGCCATAGGTTCCCCACTGTCTTATGGCTCCTTTTAAATAATGACACTATGCAACCACTGCTGTGAATTTCTTTATTATGAACAAACAAAAAAAACTGCATGACAAGAAAATACAGGTTACTCACCTGTAACAGGAGTTCTAGGAATGGTATATGTTGTTCATCCACACTCATTGGCAGTATCCTTGCCGCTTTAAATCTTGCCGGAAGGTCTTCAAGCTTGCTCCTCCCACCCACCCGGGTGGTATAACTCACGGCTCCGCCCCATGACGCCAGATCTGGCCGCTAGCTGAAGCTGTTGTGCGTCAAGCCGGGAGGTCGTGGTAGTCAGGATGAACAACATATACCATTCTTAGAACTCCTGTTACAGGTGAGTAACCTGTATTTCTAGGGACATGGATATGTTGTTCATCCACACTCATTGGCAGACTCCTAGCAGTCTCCGGGAGGAGGGAGGCAAGACGCACACCCCATATACTTACTTGGGAAAGAGAGACTGAGAACCGAGGCCCCAAAACCAGCATCCCGGCGTGACTCAAGGTCGATGTGGTAGTGGGTAATGAAGGTGTTTGCTGACTTCCAGGTAGCAGCCCTGCAGATTTCCTGGATAGGGACGTCCCTGGAAGCAGCCACCGTTGCAGCAGTATGGCGGGTAGAATGAGCTCTTATCCCTCTGGGAGGCTCCATGCCCGCCAACTTATAGCAGAGATCTATGCAGGAGGTTACCCACCTGCTTATCGTCCGCTTGGCTGCAGGTCTGCCAGATGCGGCTTCAGCGTGAGGTGACAAACAGCTGGCGAACCTCTCCCAATTTCAGCCGTATGCTCCTTATAATAAGCGAGCCCTTCTAGGGTCCAGAGTATGGAGCCTATATTCGCCTCCAAGGTGTGATTGGGGTAGAACACCGGCAGAGTCAACACCTGGTTAGGTGAAACTCGACACCACCTTCGGAAGGAATTTCGGGTGGGGGCGAGACAACCTTGTCCCTGTGGAAGACCAGGTAAGGAGACTCGATGGAAAGCGCCTGGAGCTCTCCCATCCTTCTGGCTGACGTGATAGCCACCAAGAAGGCGGTCTTCCACGACAGGTGAGAGAGAGCACACCTGTGCATAGGTTCGAATGGCTTGCCCATGAGCTTTGCCAGTACCAGCAGTAGATCCCACGGAGGTGGGGGTTTCCGCACTGGAGGGGAAATGTGATCAAGGCCTTTGAAAAAGCGCCAGACCACCTTCTCCTGCGCCACCGACTGCTTCCCGGCCCGCGCCCGGTAAGCAGAGATGGCTGCCAGGTGCACCCTTAGGGTCGTCGACCTAAGCCCTTGACTAGAAAGGGACCATAAATAGTCCAAGATGCTTGCCAAGGAACAGGAGGAAGGGTCCAAGCCCTTGCCTGACACCAAATGGAAAACCTTTTCCATTTGAAGGCATAGCATTTTCTGGTCGACTCACGGGACGCCTCAACTACATTGAGGACCTCGTCGGAAAGACCCAAGGCCTGGAACTCTAGCCGCTCAGGAACCAGGCCGTCAGTGCAGGGATTGAAGGTCCGGATGGAACACCTTCCTGATTGACTGAGAGCAGGTCCGGGCGAGCTGGAAGCTGCGCGAGTCCTGGAGCTGAGACTGAGGAGATCTGGGTACCAGAACTGGCGAGGCCAGTCTGGGGCTATCAGAATCACCTGCGCCTTGTCCCTCCTCGCTTGAGAAGCACCTTGTGGATCAAGGAAATGGGGAAAGGCGAAGAGGCCCGGGTCCATTGCCTCGAGAAGGCATCCCCTGCAGCCAGCCCTGCTGAGGGGGGCGGGCATGGAACAGACTCAGCTCTGCCTCCATGGAGGCAAACAGGTCCACCTGAGGTGTGCCCCAAAGGAGAACAGATGCTGTACTACCTCCGGCAGGAGAGACCACTCGTGGATGCAGCCCCTATCCGGCTCAGGGCATCGGCAGGGTGTTGGAGGCTCCTGCCACGTGAATGGCTAGAGATCCGCCCCAGGCTGCGCACGAGTGACCAAATGCGGAGAGCTTCTTGCATAGCAGCATGGAGCTGCCCCGCCCTGGCGGTTCAGATAGTACATGGTCGTGGTATTGTCCCGCCTGACTCGACCACTTGACCCCGGAGGAACGGAGCAAAGGCGGTGAGAGCTAGGGCGGACCGCCTGAGCTCCAGCAGGTTGATGTGGCATCGGCTCCGGCGGGACCAGAGGCCATGAGCCCGGTGTTCCCCAGATGGGCACCCCAACCCATCAGAGAGGCATCGGTCGATAGAGAGACCGTCGGCTCGGGCGGACGAGCAGGATGCCCTCCTGCAAATGATCTGGAGCGGTCCACCACTGGAGGCGTTCCACATCCCCTGTGTCACCGGCACAAGCTGGTCCAAGGGATGGCAGCTTGTGACCACTGGCTGGCCAGTCCCCACTGAAGGGCGCATGTTCCAGCGGACCAAGGACCACGCTGGTGCAGGCAGCCATGAGACCCAGGAGGCAGGAAGTCCGGGCAGGGCTAATTGCCCAACCAGAAATGATCGGGCAAGGAGGAAAGAACCTCGGCCCTGTCCGGGCGAGCCGCGCTTCTGGCTCAAGAGAGTCGAGCTGCGCTCGATGAATAGAATCACCTGCTTCGCTCGAAGTTCCACTTGGCCTCGCTGGATAAGGAGGCCCAGTTGAGAGCAGACCTGGAGGGCAGATCTCTGGACCCTCCGCCTCCTCCCTGGAGGGGGAGCTGCTATCAGTGAGTGCGTCCAGGTAAGGTACGCATTTCGAGCGCCGCAGGAATGCTGTCACCACTGCCATGCATTTGGTGAAGACCCTGGAGCTGGAGACAAGCCGAGGGCATGGCTTGAACTCAAGAGGGATCCTTCCGCCGAAGCTTAAGGAATCTCTGGTGAGACGGACGGATAGGGACGCGGAAAAACGTGTCCTGCAAGTCCAGAGAGCAGAACCACCGCTGCTCCAAGGATGGTATTATCTGAGCCAGAGTGACCATCCTGAAGGTTCGAGACCTTAGGAACTTGTTTAGGTCGTGGGTCGAGAATGGGCGCCAGCCCCGTCCGCTTCGGAACCAGGAAGTACCTGGACACAAACCCTGGGTCTGAAGGAGGGTCCACCACCTCTCTTGCCACCTTCTTCTGGAGGAGGAGGAGGCGTGCTCGGCTCGGCGAGCCGCCAGTGAGGCTGGGGATCGAAGCCCCGAGGCGAGCGGCTCTGAAGGTGGTGCCTGCTCAGATTCCAGAGGCAGGCTCTTCCCACCACCTCCAAGACCCACCTGTCCGTGGTAGCGACCAGGCGGAACGGAAGCAGCCGGAGCCGTCTCCACGGGGACCCAGGGGTAAGGTGACGGGATGGGGCTTACACCCCTCAGCCCGCCACTGGGCAGGCTTGGAGGAGGGACCGCCGAGGGACCTCCTGGGCCCTTCCTCCCTGCCTCCTGTTAGAGGAAGCCGGCGTTTGGGTTTGGGATGCCAAGGTCGAGCCTGCTGGCCTGACGTTGCTGGGCACGGGCGCCGGGGCACAGAAGGACGAAAGGGCTTAGGCTGTGGTTTGTGGCCTTTGTCCTTCTGAGGCGGAAGAGACCGAGTCCAGGTAGGCATTGGACTTCTCGATCCTCTGCAGGTGACCTTCCACCCCAGGGCTCAAGAGGTCAGTCCCCAAAAGGAACATCCGCCAACTTGTGCTGGGTATCCGGTAAGGTGGATATCCTCAGCCAGCCATGACGATAGCACTGCAGCCGCCACCGATCTGGCACATGAGTCCCCTATATCCAAAGCAGTCTGGAGCTGCTGTTTGGCCACTGCCCTGCCTGGTCCCGCACCTGCTTAACCGTAGTCTGCAGATCGAGCGGAAGATGAGGATGACCTCATCCAGGGAGCCCAACAGGGCATGAGAAAAATGCCATGAGGACGGCCGAACTGGCCTGACGAAGGCCGGAGAGGACAGGAGCGAGACTTTTCCGCCCGACATAGTCCAATTTCTGGACCCTTGTCGGAGGTTTGTCCACATCCCTGGCGTTGCGGGCGCTGAAAACGCTATCGGTAACCAACCCCTCAGCAGAGGGGTGTTCAAAACCGACAAGGAACCGTGGGACCGTGATACTTCCTGGCCATCCTGGCCAAAGGCGCAGGGCAGGAAGCAGGGCGCTGCAAAGTTCCAGTGCCGGACCCACTATGGCCTCGGCCACCGGAAAGGCCTCCGTCGGAGAATCCCCTCGGTCCAGAATCTCCGTGAGGGGATACCTGGCCTGCTTTGGAACGGGTTCGAGCTCCATCCCGGTAGACTCCGAGATGAGCCGAAGAAGTCCTAGGAAGGACGACGGGCTATCGTCCATTGACTGACCTCCTGAAGACTCCAAGTCCAGTCGCTTGGAGAAGAAGGAGGAATCATCTTCGGACTCGGAAGAGTCCTCGAAGAGCTGCCTCTGGCCTGAGCCACCCTTCACCTGCCGAGGTCGGTCGGGAGTGAGGGTAACTGACAGCCGATGGGGTAAACCCTTAGCCGACCGAGAATCCTTGGTCGGAGCCCCAATTGGTGGCTGTGGAGGCGGAGGTTCCACCGGAATCGGTGGAGCAGCTGGTTTTGGCCGAACAACCGGCCTGGTATAGGCCTCGGACAAGTCGAGGGTTGTGTCGGCCGCCCGTGACAGTTACTTAATGGCCGGAGCGACGGAGTCGGCTTATTCCCGCCAGGAGGAGCTGTTGCAACATAAGGTCCTCGTACCGTCGACGTAATTTACGCCGAAGCCTCCCCTCATCCGAGGAGGAGGACGAGGACGAGCGGCGACGCCGCTTACCGCGGTGCCGAGACCGAGACCGCCTATGACGGTGGGATCGGCTGGACCGCGAAGAGGTCCGAGATCGAGACCGAGAGTCCCGGAATTTCCGAGGTCGGTGCGGGGAGGTGTCGGCCGGAACCGGCACTCCCTTCGGCTCGGATGGTCCATCCGAGGGCTCCGGAACCGGAGGCACAGGCGAGCCCACGGGATCCTCAACTCCTCCCGGGGAACGGGAGAGAATCTGCCGCTAAAGGCGACAGCCCGTCCAATGGGTCGAGAAAAATCTCGACTTCATCGGTGGGAGTCTCGGTCAACTGACGGGGACACCGTGAGGCCAGTGGCCGAAGCCGAGCGGTCGACCGAAGCCGACGGTCGACGGCCCGGGGAGAGGGACCTTTCCCGCTCCCAAGAGCGTCGACGGAGGGACTTACCCTTGTCCCTCTTTTTGGACCGAGAATAAGGTCCAGCAGACGCAGGCCCTTCTCCTTTAGTGGAGAGGGACAGACAAAGCTCCTTAAAAGAAGCCGTGTAGGAAGAACCCAGAGAGAGCGGGATAAATGCCGCGGCCGAGGAAGATACGGCCCGCGCCGCCTCCTCTTCGAGGGCGACCATCCGCTCGAGCTGATCCGCCGAGCCCGCCGCCGCGGACACCGCCAACCGGCCTCCTTGACTTCACCGGAGGGAAACGCTCCTCGGGACGGCCCAGTTGCAATCGGGCAGCACGGTCTTCGAGGACGTAGGCCGAGAAAGATGAGCACAGGTCGCAAGCCTGCGGGTCGTGCTCAAGGCCTAAGCAGTATACACACGTGGAGTGAGGATCCGTCCGAGACATCTTCTGCCCGCATGGGCATCTCCGAAATCCGGGAGTCGATTTGTCCATCGCAGCCGCGAGGGATAGAAGACTGAAGTCTTTTTGCAAAATTTTATTTTTAAATCCGCAAACGGAGAAATAGGAACCAGTCGCAAACGCAGAGCGTTAAGGAGGGAACCTGAGCTTCCAAGCGGTAAGGAAGATCTGGCGTCATGGGGCGGAGCCGAGAGTTATACCACCCGGGTGGGTGGGAGGAGCAAGCTTGAAGACCTTCCGGCAAGATTTAAAGCGGCAAGGATACTGCCAATGAGTGTGGATGAACAACATATCCATGTCCCTAGAAACTGTCACTGATGTAATCCTGAAAAATAAAAATAAGCATGGTAAACACACAGTTTTATTCTAATATTTTCAGACTCACATTAATTTTAATGGAAATGTATTCATTTTAATGGGGACCGTCAAATGTTAGCTGAGGACACCCACTTTTCCCCCCACAAAGTCCAGGACCCCCCAAACTAAAAATCATATGGTGACCCCTGCAGTAGACAGCTTATAACCTGCCAGAACAGCAGCACTTGCTGTAGAAACCTCAAGGTGGGACAGATCTACATCCTCAGAAGTCAGCCATGAAAGTGCAGGGATAAAAGATCCAGATGTACCAGACAGCCCTGTTCCTGTGACAGATGTCCACCCACTGAGTGAGTGAGACGGGGGTTCCACTGCCAAGTGTCGAATCAAAGAGAACCAGATTTGTCTGGGCCAGTACAAAGCCATGAAAAGTGGGTGACCAGCTTGGCCCGCAACTTGACCAGAACCTTAGGTAACAGAGGAAATGTGTGCAGAAACTTCCATTTCCAAGACAGAGACTACACATTTGGCCCAAAAAACTCCAGACCTGAAGCGAATAGAAATGCGACAGTTCTGCATTGTATGGGGATGCAAAGAGGTCAAGTTCCAGGCGATCCCATTTTACAAAAATGTCACTCATAACAGAGTCCAGCTTCTCCCATTTGGGGCAGAGCACCTCAGACTGGCTGAGAATCTGCTAGGACGTTGAATGCACCAGCAAAGACAGCCAATAGGAACATGTGTCCCAAGACCCGGTGCCAGATTCTCATTGCCCTTCTGTAGAGAGGATACAAATAGACTCCACCTTGGTAGTTGATATGGTATATCACCAACATGCTGCCTGTGTGGAGCAATACCTGGTGATGCCAACGGATGGCAGTGAAGGCCTGTCAGCCAAGGAAAACAGTCCTCATCTACAGAGTGCTGCTGTGCAGAACCATATCCAACGGGAACCACTGACCTTGAGTCTGGAAGGGGCACAGATGGACATCCAATCCTGAGCCCAAGGTGTCCATCATCACTAGAACAGGGGACAGACACAGAAAGGGGAATCCCATCTCCAGGCTGGAGTGGTCCAACCACCAAAGCAAGGAGCAGATGGGTCACCTGTACGAGACAATCCACTTCGTCCAACTACTGATCCGACTGGGTATGGAGGAACCATTGAGGAATCCTCATATACAGACACACGAGCGGTACAATGAGAATAGCAGCAGCCATGAGGCCTATTAGTAGTAGTAGTAGTAGGAGACATCTGACTGACATGCAGTCACTGGAGGAGACCAGATGAGCCTGGGCAACCAATGCCATAGCACAATCTGAGGGAAGAAAAGCCCAACCTAGTCCTGTGTCCAGAACCACTCCTATGTACTAGAAACACTGACATGGAATGAGCACTGACTTTGGCTCATTCACCAGAATGCCCGGTTGCTTGAAGAGTTGTCTGATGCAGAACAGTGTATAGCGTATCGCACCTCCTTTGACAGGGCCTTCAGAAGCCAACTGTCATGGTACAGGATGACATAAAGGCCCTCCCTTCTGAGGGCACCTGCTAATGTAAGACATAGTGCAGAGCAGAAGCTAGAGGGCAGTGGAAGCCCTGGAGCATAAAACACAGGTATTGCCTGTGAGACTTGTGGATTCTGATATGGAGGTAAGCATCCTTCATATCTAAGGAACACAACCAATTCCCCTTGCAGCGCAGCAGAAGCAGGTACTGTAAAGAGGCCATGCTGAACCTTTTGTATTCTGTGAACAGGCTGAGGCTGCAAAGGTCCAGGACATGACGCAAGTCTCCTGTCCATTTCGGTACAAAGTACTACCAAGAAATGTAGCTCCAGTTCATTTCTGGAATCAGAATGGGTTCTGTGGCCCTCTTGCAAAGGAGGGATTGAACCTCCTCCAGCAGGAGGGCAAGATGTCCCAGAAAGTAACAGTTTAGCAAGGGAGAACGTATGGTAGGAACAGAAAAAGAGGTCTGGGTTATGACCTCGTTGAACTACCCTGTACCTCTACACCCATGCATCTGTCATGATCTCCCTCCACTTTGGAAAGAAAAGGGAGATAGAGTCTCCCATAAGAACACCATGATCTGCAGGAGTTGAGGGTAGAAGGGAGTCAGAAGACTCTTGGGGCGGCAGTCGCGCTGCAAAGACCTGCACCTCTAGTGACCCTGGCATGGGCACCTGGAGGCAAAGGGGCTTAGGGGAGGCCTAGGTCCCTTGGAATAGCCTCTACCAGGGTTGGTACTGGGCCTACGAAAGGAACCCCAGCCCCAACCCTAAAGCTTAGGATTAAGGGACTACAAGGTCATTTTAGACTTCTGGAGGAACCTCAAAGTAGACAAACATTAGAACCAAAAAGCTGCTTACCTGTACAGGAAGCATTAAGGACCGACTGCTGGACATCAGTGTGAGAGCCAGCCACCAATAGCCATAAGTGGTTGCACAGGCAAATGCCAGAACAGTCACACGAGCAGCAGCATCGGAAGCCAACCTTAAGAGGTGCTTACCAACATCCAGACCATGGGCAACAGTTTGTTGGACTTCAGTTTTATCTGGTCCATCAGGCAGACAGTCGGTCATGATAGCCACTGACTTCCACAACTATTCTGATATCTGATCATGTAAGCCTGGTAGTTAGCAATGCTCAGGCCAAGGAATGCTGAAGCATACTTCCTCTTTATTACATCCAGATGCCTTCTCAGGAAGAAGAGACCTCATGTGTTTAAGAGCTTTAGAGCTGTCATGTGTGGCCATAATAACCAAAGAATCCATTTCAGGTTTAGTGGAATAATGACTTATCAGAAGGGGCAGGACATTTTTTATCCACCTTATGAAGCATTGTAGGCAAAGCCCTCGGCCTGTGCCAAGCAGCCATAGTGGCATGTTCCAAAGCTGATTGGATAGGAGGAACAGTAACTGAAGGCAGGGCAGAAACCTCTAAGAATTCACAGAGGATATTCTTTGAGAAATTCTTCTACTCAGCAGTAAAGCCCAGCTAGAAATCAGTACACCCCTTCAGATCGACACCCCGATGGCGAAACACGAAAAAAAGACCATTACGGCGACAATCACGGTAATAGTCCTTTTTCCCCACTCTGAACAGGCGGCACAATACCTGCGTCGGTATTGTGCCGTCGCTGTGGGGGAGGTCGGCATTTTCACTGTCGACCTCCCTTGGTGCTTCCGCTAGAAATAATCTGCACAGGAAAGCCTGAAAAAGAGATCCTCAGGAGGGGACCTACGTGTGTAATGCACACTGTTCTCACAACAAGTGGATAATGTGGTGCTGGAGCCTGCCACATTGAGGGGGTGTGGTCCATCCCTTAATCCTTTCCTCATTCCTCCTCCATCAAATCTGAATTATATTCCATCTCGTCATCCTCGTCAACAGAAACAGGCAGTGGGTCAAACCAGAAAGAGGACACATTGGAAGAACAACAATCGACCAGGTGTTGATCTAAGAGCTCCTTGCTAGCTACGGTAACCTGCATAGGGAGCACCAGCAGCACTGACCAAGTCAACAGTAGAGGCACTGGCAATGGGACTGATGTAGACAGAGGAGCCAGGAGCAAAAGCTTTTGAAACAATTCAGAAATAAACTGAAACCACACCTGTGTGTCAACAGACCCCAACGGGGTGGTCAACAACTATCGGCAATGGACAGTGCCAGAAGGTGGAATCGGCTGTGAATCCTCTGGCAGGGATTACGGCCAGTGTCAGACCCCAAAAGTGCAATCTGAGAGATGATTGGGGGGGGGCAGAACCCAAGTACTTAGCCTGGAAGAGCTGTCCTTCTCAACAGAGTTGCCTCTTTTAAGAAGAGAATGACACGTAGCAGGAGAGGCATTTTGGTCACAAACCCACTGATTCTCTTTATCAGCACGGCGATGTTATTTTCCCAGTGTAGAAGCTTTTTCCTTTTTCTTTGATGAATCAACAGGCAGTGCCGCAACCGCAGACAGTGGCAAGCTGACAGTGAGCTGTGGAAGGAGCAAGTGACGGCAGCGTAGTTGACTGCAAAGCACGCGGTTTGTCCTCCATTGCCTTAAGCTTTAAATACATTTTTAAAGCTTTCTTGTGGTGTCTCCATGTAGCATAGTTAAAACCCTGGCAAATGCTGCAGGCCTTTACGTTGTAAGAGATGCCTAAGCATCCTTATGCAGCTTTACTTTACTACAACAGCAGTGGCACGGTTACCTGTCTTATGTCAGCGGCCTACGTCAGTGTCAGTGGCTCAGCAGGCAGCACACTCACCTCTGAGGCCAGGAGATCAGAAGGCTATGGGTTCTATCCCCACACCAAGCACTTGGGTTAAATCCCAATACTGACACTGTAGTGCAGCATGAGGGGGGGTGCTGCACTCCTGAGGTGCCGTCTTTCGGATGAGACATTAAACCGAGGTCCCATCTGTCTGTTCTGGTGGTAGTTCAGGTGGAAGTTAAAGATCCCATAGGAATTTGATGGCAGATAAGGATGGCTTGACACACCCAGTCTGCCCATTTCCCTACCTAACCAATAAACTGAAGATTCTAGTTAACCAACAGCCTACTTCCTCCTACCCCCCACTAGAACAGTCTTGCCTGCCCCATGCATTCTTGAATTCCCCCACTGTTTTTGACTCTACGACCTCCTCAGGAAGGCCGTTCCATGCATCTACAACCCTCTCAGTGAAGAAATACTTCCTCATATTACCTCTGAGCCGTCCTCCCCATTATCTTCAAAGTGTGCCCCCTTGTTTTTGCACATCTCTTTTTCTGAAAGATGCTACCCCCTTGGACTCTGTTGATTCCCTTGAGGTATCTGAAAATTTCTATCATGTCCCCCCTCTCCCTCCTTTCCTCGAGGCTATACATCTTAAGCTCCTTTAGTATTTCTTCATATGTCTTCTGGTGCAGACCCTGCACCATTTTGGTTGCCCTCCTCTGAACAGCTTCCACCCTGTCTATGTCTTTACGGAGATGGGATCTCCAGAACTGTACACAGTACTCCAGATGTGGTCTTATCAACTGTCTGTACAGAGGGCCAACAACTTCATGTTTTCTACTGGTGATGCATCTCCCTATGCATCCCAATATCCCCCCAGTCCTCCTTACTGCCTTCTTGCATTGCTTGCCCACCTTTAGGTCATCTGATATGACTACCCCCAGGTCCCTTTTCATTTTTATTGTTGTCAGTATCTCACCACCCACTGTGTACTCTTCCCCTGGGTTTTTGTTTCCCAAGTGCATTACCTTGCACTTCTTTGCGTTGAATCTAAACTGCCATACATTTGACCATTCCTCCAACCTTGCCAAGACCCTTTTCATCCTTTCCACCCCACCTTGTGTATCAACCCTGTTGCAGATCTTTGTGCCATCTGCAATGAGACATACTTTCCCTTCCAGTCCCTCTGCAATGTCACTTATAAAGACATTGAAAAGGACTGGCCCCAGTACTGAACCCTGCGGTACCCCACTAATAACCCCCCTTTCTGCACTGTGGACTCCATTTACTATTACCTGCTGTGTCCTGTTGTCCAGCCAGTGTTTTACCCAGGCTGCCATCCTGGGACCCACTCCAAGACTGGTTAATCTGTTTATTACTCTTTTGTGCGGGACTGTGTCAAATGCCTTCCTAAAGTCTAGGCAGGCAATGTCCACAGCCCCTCCCTTGTCTACTACTTTGGTTACCCAGTCAAAGAAATCAATTAGCTACGTGTGACATGACTGTCCTGCTGTAAATCCATGCTGCCTTGGGTCCTGTGCCCCACTGGCCTCTGGGTACTCAACAATTCTTTCCTTCAGAAGTGATTCCATCATTTTTCCTATCACAGAGGTCAAACTGACAGGTCTGTAGTTTCCTGCCTCTGTCTTGCTCCCACTTTTGTGAAGGGGAATCATAGCTACCCTCCTCCAGTCCTCAGGTACCACACCATCCTCTCATGATTTATTAAAAAGGGTAGTCAGTGGTGTTACTAGTTCTTCCCTTAGTTCTTTTAGAATTCTGGGGTGAATCCCATCAGGCCCCATTGCTTTATCTACCTTTAGTTTTAAGAGTTCTTTCAGAACCCTTTCTTCTGTGAAAGGACTAATATCAACCTCCCTATCCAGAGTGCTTCTATTGACTGGATTAGGTATCTCCCTCTGCTTTTCCACTGTGAATACTGAGCAGAAGTATTAGTTCAGTATCCCTGCTTTTTCACTGTCGATCTCTGCCCAACCACCTTCCTCTTTATTCAGCCTCAGTATCCCTGCCTTAGTCTTTCTTTGCTCCCTAATGTACCTATAAAAGGTTGTATCTCCCTTCTTAACAGAGTTGGCTATCTTTTCCTCGGTTTGGGCCTTTGCTATTCTGACTGCCCTCCCCGCTTCCTTCTGCTTTAACTGGTACAGTTCTCTGTCCTGCTCCTTCTCTGTTTCTTTATACTTCCTGAATGATATATTTTTCTCCCTAACCTTCTCTGACACTTCTTTTGAGAACCATAGTGTTTTTTTCTTTTGATTTATTTGCTTCACACAAAGGCTTGTTGCCTCTGTGATGGTGGTTTTGATGTTTCCCCATTGTTGCTCCACCCCACCTTCTTGCCTGTTTGCTAGTGCTTTTCTGAGGCACTCTCCCATTTTGGCAAAATCAGCCCTCCTGAAGTCCAGTACCTTCACTTTTGTATGGCTCGACTCTACAGCTAAATTTATTGTGAACTACACTATATGGTGGCCGCTTGTTCCCAGACGGCTACACACTTCAAGATCAGAGATCCTCTTTCCATCCCCATTTGACAGTACCAGGTCTAAGACTGCTCCATCCCGAGTGGGTTCCAAAACTAGCTGTCTGAGGCATGCCCCCTGTAGGGCATCGAGAAT
This sequence comes from Neoceratodus forsteri, assembly GCA_016271365.2. Classification (NCBI taxonomy): domain Eukaryota; kingdom Metazoa; phylum Chordata; order Ceratodontiformes; family Ceratodontidae; genus Neoceratodus; species Neoceratodus forsteri. Next base: position 646,216,185 of record CM057450.1, on the reverse strand, counting down.
GGCCCTGCTCTTGGATGTGGCTGCAGCAAAGGTGCTCCAGTTAACATCTGGCATATTCAGGTCCATCAGCAATATCTCACCTTTCTCTGCCATCCTAAGGATGCCTTCTATTATTTCCTTGTCCATTTCCTCCCCTTGAGATGGGGATCTGTATACAACCCCTGTGTGGACTGTGGTGCCATTTCCAGTCTCCAGGGTGACCCACAGTGCCTCCTCTCCTCCCTGTTTACCCTTTAGCCATGTCACTTCTCAAAAAGAATAGGGGAATTTCCCTGGTGGCCTGGCCAAAATATCCCCCCATTCACAAAAAATACCACCAACAGCTTAATTTGGTTCAAGGTCAGCTGGCATTCATCTGTATCCCCCTCCCCCACTGTGCCTGAAAATAGGCAGAATTTATCTAGTGCACTTACTCGGTCAACCAAAACTAAATAAATAAAACAAACATCTGATGCATTTAAAACAAAAAAATAAGAAAATGCAGTAGCGTTCATGATACTTGTGAATTTTGATAGCGTTCTTCAGCAGCGGTTAATGGTGAAAGAGTCAGGTATGATAGGCAGCCCACATTATACAGGTGGCAACAATGCACGATGATGTGGGTGGCCCCAGCTAGCAAAAGTTTGCTGGTGGTCCTGACATGAAGAACTTACAGCTCCATGATAAAGCTCAATTGAGGGAGATATCCTCAAAGAATATAATCTCCAGCAGATGAAAAGATCTAGGTATAATTGGGAGAAGGGGGACTAGAGCCAGAGGACCACATGGTTAGGTGGAAGGCGGAGTCAAGTTTGGAAGACTGTTCCTGGTGACTCAGCGTGCTCACTCAGTAACGTGCTAAGTGTGGATAGTGAACTGAGGGTAGTGAGTAGTGCAGGTCTTGTACTTTCTAAGAAGTGCTTAACAGGCTTATGCTAGAACAATGCGGCAGCAGCAGGACCCTGTCCTATTGTTATAGGGAAAAATAAGATTACTAAAAACCTGTTCTGTTTTATCCTATCCTTTACCCATCCTGTCCTTTTTAAAAACTGTTTGCACAACCACTTTCCCACGGAACCAAAACGTTGTCCTCTCCCAGTGCTTCCAACAACCCCTCCCATCCCTTGCTCCTTCTCCTGTACTTCCCTCCCTTGCTTCTCATACTGTCTGTTTTTTTTCTGCCCTTCTCCTCTCTGCCACAGTACATGGTGTACCCCCAGCCATGCAATTACATTTACAGGGTCTTTAACCTCACACTTAAAAGTTTGTAAACTGAATATGAGCTGCTCCTCAGGCTGTGAAAAGTAGCCATTTTCCCCCTAAAATCTAGGAGTTTGTAAAAACAATAACTTAATTCTGAAGGCATGAAATAGTTAACCTTTACAAGCCTAAGCTAGAGTTGTTTTTTCTTACCTGTTTATCTCAAGATTCACAGGGAGAACCATTTAATTGAATGTGGTATGGTGTGCTGAGAACAAAAGGTCACAGGGAGGTTAGATCGGAAAAAAATATATAGCCACAGCGAAGCTGTAGAAAAGGGTTCTCTACATAGTCTGAAGTCTGAGAAAGGAAAGACTGTCTAAGAAGCTGAAGGCAAGAAAGACCTGACCTAGTCAAGCAGGTTGAGTGATTCTTTTTCCCTCCGGTCACGGCCCAAGGGGGAATCTCTCAGGCATCCTGCCTGTTCCTGCCCACCTGAGGTCCCCCTGAACCTGTGCCTCCACTCTCCCCAACCCCTCCCACAGCCAGCACCCCCAGCTTAACCCCTCCAGGGTGGGGCCGCCCCTCCTTGTTGGGTGCTCTCATACTTTGACTCTGGCTGCGGGAGTGAGCCCTGGGCGGAGGACCTGGAGGGCCAGGCTGGGTGGATCCGGCAGTGGGCATGGGGGTCAAGTGCCATCACCTTCCCCTCAGAGCTGTGTTTTTCCTTGTTCCTGGTGCCCCTTCCCTTGCGTGGTGCACCCATGATGCTCTGGTGCCAAGGAAACCCTGCCAGCATCATCCACACTGCATGACGTGCAGCTGACGCACTGCAGCACCTCTGATCTCACCGGAGCCGCTGGCAAAAGCTATCACTTACTCACCCCAGGAGGAGATCAACCCCTGGGCTCAACCGCCTCTTCCATGCTGGACCTCCGCGCCAGAGTTCACTCCCCAACTCGGGTCGCCGGCATGGTGCGAGGTGTGGCGTCCAGCACCTCAACCCTCAGCGCCACTGGGCCAGTCCGTCAAGCAGGTTAAAGGAGTACTACACAATCATATCTTGTAAACGTTATTTGTTTCTTGTCAAGAGATAAGTCTTTTCGTGTAGCTGTCGAGGATGCACGTGTTTGCTTTAGTTTGCTTTAACTGTTCACATCAGCCCTTGCGACTAGCCTCGGAGTATCCATTTTCTGGTGGTTGAAATCTCACTGTCCCCAAGATGCATTAGCGTGTGATAACATGATGCCACAGCACCCCTTTTACACTATGCATCTCTGTGCTGAAAGTTCACATAACCTAAAAAAAAAAAAACTCACGGTGACTGAATGTAATTTAAAGGAGTAGTACAGTTAGAATTTGCAAAATGCATGTTGTGCAGAGTGTGTGTGTGTGTGTGTGTGTGTGTGTGTGTGTGTAGTCCTAGTGTGTCTTCCATTTGCCTGCTATTAGGGGTTTTTTTCTAAATTAGCCTACCAGTTTTATGGTAGTTTATGGCCCCGAAGAGCTCCAGCTCTCAGGCACCATGAGATTTCAACAACCAGAAAATGGAGACCCCAGGTTAATTATGTGACTGGTATGAATGGTGGCAAACTAAGGCAAACACATATATCACCAACAGCTACACGAAAAGATATGTCTGCTGACAAGTAAACAACACTCACAAGATATGAGGGTGAAGTGCTCCTTTAACCTGAAGCTGCAAGCTGTTACTTCCTACTGCTTAGGAAGACGGTCTACAATTTTGATACAAAAAATAAGTTTTAAAGCAAATATGGAGTGCAAAACACTTTGCTAAACATTATTTATTGCTGATGCAAAGCAGCTGTCAAATCAGTTTTCCAAATCTGTTTCCCATTATGCCATCTGACAGCTTATAGTTTTATTTTTATGTTGTCTTGCATGCTCAGCGCAGACAACATATTGTGGTTGCTTGAGTGGAGAAGCAGGTTTTGGAGGTGCGGTCCCGCTGCAGCCAATGGCGCCACTGCTTTTTCTGGCAGGGCTCTGTGGCACCAATGGCACAGAACGCTGTCTATGACAGCAGTTGAGAAGCGTGCCACCAACTTTAAAGAAATTAGCCGCTGCAATCAGGGAGTGCCCCGAGCCGGCCCCTGATTGCAGCAGCGAATTACTGCTTGCCTTGTCTGGTTATCCCTTACAACAAACATGGCAGCAGCTTCCCAGTCTTCTCACAGTCCTCACAGAAGCCGACGGACAGCTGCCGCCTCACAGTGCCCCTGAAAGCCGAACACGGGCGTGTCTAACTCTGTCGGCATGCCTCCCACTAATTTGCCGATGGGGTGCCCAATCCCCATCAGCACAACCCCCACCCCATTTCTTGTGTGCCAAGGGGTTCCCAATCCCCTCGGCTCATGCACCCACCTCTGTAAGTGCGGCGTGGTGCCCAATCCCGTCAGCTACTAACCCCCTCAAAACAACGCTCAGGTGGGAAGCCCACCCTGTGTGCAAAAGTACCTGTAGAAACAGAAAACCTTCCCACGTTTTTTTGTTTGGTGCCCCTTCCCCCAAACCACAGCCACCCTCTCACCCTCTGCACACCCACCTCCCCACACACACCCCATACTTACCTACGGAGCCCAGCGCGACAATCTTCGGTGGATCGGGAACACGTCTGCACTCTTCAAAGCCAACCATGAACTAAAGAAGTGCTGGTAAGCTGTATAATGGCATAAATGTTTTTTTTTTTTTTTTTTCCATCTTATGTGGATATTGCGGCTATTTTCGCGAATGTCTGCACCAAATTTTCAACATGGGGTTCTTGGGATCCCACCTCATGAACTCCGTCACTGTCCTTTCGTTAAATCGGTCCCGAAAGGTGATTTCGCTGTTACTGCGCGGAATCACCTTTCGGGACCGATTCATGAAACGACAGTGTCACCGTTCATGAGGTAGGCTCTCAAAAGGGCTATGTTGCAAATTTGGTGAAAAAATTCCCAAAAATTACGGTTATGGGCATGCATAGTGCAGTTCCCATGCATGCTCATAACTTCAAGAATTTTTTTTTTTTTTGGTGTAATCTATTTTTGCGCCCCCGTGCTCGCTGGTCCTCCACTCCTTCAGGCTCTACCAAGTTCCCCCGACCCCTTCTGTCCTTACCCAGCCCTCCTCTAATCCCCAGATCGCAGCCGACCGCCGGGATATCCCGGTGTATCCCTTCACCAGGTGGGTCCCTCTCCTCCAAGGGGGAAGGCACCGGGGAGGAGGATGACCCCAGCACACACTTCTAGGGCCCGGGGATGCTGCTGGGAACAGGAGGCACTGGGAAGGCAGTAGAGGCCTTCAGGAACAGAGAGCCGTCATCCGGAGGCCAGCAAGCAATTTTCCTGGCTTTCCTAGGGTGCGTGACGTCTGGACGTCAAGGCATGAGCCGACGTCTGTCATGCACCACCCCCTAATGACCCCGACGTGCTGCTCTACCACTGGCCTCCACCAGTGGTCGCTTCAGCACTGGGTCACAATCCCTTCCCTCGCTGGAGACAGCGAGCAGTCGTGGGACGCTCAAGCTGCCTCCCCCTGGCCGGCCCTCCAACGACCCGAGCTTGTTCCCGAACCCAGGTCGCTGTCGTCGCAAGTGGAAATCCAACCGCTGCGCCGACGGGCCAGCGTAACTTCAAAGGATTTTTAATATTTTCACCCCAGATTCTCAACATTGCCATTTTTCCACACCTCCTTATGAACAGTACAGCTGTTGTTTTTCACATCTGGCCCAAAATGTGTTTTCACACACGTGGCGCACAATGGCGCTGTCGATGTGCGAAATCAATGTTCAGGACAGATTAAGAAAAATCACAGTGACAGTGTTCATAAGGAGAGGTCCCAAAAAGTGCATGTTGCAAATTTCGTGAAAAATTCCCCCAAAATGAATGTTTCCAGCGTGTGTTGTGCAGTTTCTACGCATGCTGCGTAACTCGCCAATTTCTTGTATTTTTACTCCAGATTGTTTTCGCACCTGTGCACACACTGGGCGTGATCGCTATGCGAAATCAATGTTTGGGACAGTATAAGAAAATCACAGTGCCACTGTTCATGAGCGAAAGTCCGAAAATTCCTATGTTGGAAATCTGGTGTAAGAAATCCCCCAAATAACTGCATTATGGGTGTACGTTGCACAATTTCTACGCACGCTCGCGGCTTCACCAATTTTGTTATATATTCACTCCACATTTTCAACATTACCATTTTTTACTCCTCTTCATCAACAGTGTAGCTGTCATTTTTCACGTCCTGCTCAAAATGTGTCTTCGCACCTGTGGTGCCAAATGGCACAGTCATTGTGCAAAATCACCTTTCAGCTAACGAACTGATAGTGTCACTGTTCATGCGGTGGGGTCACAAAAAGCCCATGTTGAAAACTTGGAGTGACAATACCAAGAAACACCCAGGGCATTAGGCTTTCCCACAACGCCCTACCCTGTAGGGACCGACAGGTGTCAGGGATGTGACTTGGGATTGTCAACAGTAATGCTCACGCCATTCCACCCCCACCCTGCAGCCAGTGACAGGCATCAAGGTGAGCCTTGGACTCTTCAACCCCAAAATTCACCCCATTCTGCTATACTGCACTCATTTCAGCATATTTCCTTGGGATCCGTGCAGTTGCCCAGCACAAGGTTGCCTGACATGATGTTCACCGACACTGATTTCCCATCATCTGTTTCCCCGCTAAATCATTTCCCGCTTGACAGTTTCCCGACCAGTGCAGCATTTAACCCATCATGAACGAAATACAATGAATAACACAGGGATAAAAAAATCAGCCCGACCAGTGAAGCATTTAACCCATCAGGAATTAAATAAAACGAATAACTCGGGGATAAAAAAATCAGCATGACCAGTGCAGCATTTAACCCATCAGAAATGAAAAAAAGAAACGAATAACTCAGAGATAAAAAATCAGCACATATAGGAATCCCTCAATGCAGAGCTTATCATGTCCTCTCTTAGATGCAACAACTTGCCAAAACAACGAGTTCTGCTGCAGCCATGGTGTAAAACGTAAACAGTAGCTGGGAGTGAGGAGAACAAAATGTCTTCCACTTATTTAATTAGTATTAATTACAGGTTGCCTACTCCTGTGCTGTAATTGATTGTACCAGCACGAAGTAAAACATGGAAGAGGCGCCGAGATGTGTGCCACAGCTTACATCTGACATCTGAGAGTCAGAGAATGGAGCTGAGCCCGATTTTAATTTGTGCACAGGAAAACATTTTATTTAATTAGTAATTACAGGTTGCCTCACACAAGGGATCGAGTAACAGAACTATAGCACTATACACTGGGTTGGCTCATTCATATTACAATTTCGAGCAAATAATGTTCGGGAAAACATCGCGTCGGCAAACAAAATTACGGGAAATAGACCGTGGGCAATACAGAGTCGGGAAAAGTTATGCCTGGCAACCATACCAGACCCATTTCCTTACGAAATGGGGTGAGTGTAAAGCCCGGACACCCCAAGACATTCCAACACTTGTCGGTGTCTGCGGGTAGGTTGAGGTGAAATGGCATGAGCGTTATTGCAGACAACCCAAAGGCACACCCCAATGCCGGTCAGTCTCTGCAAGGTGGGGTGGGGTTGATGTCGGTTCCATACTTCACTGCCATTCTTATTATGCATCTCTCTAACTCCTGCACTACCAATGTCAACACTAGCAAGACAACATTCAGCATTGACAAATGCTTGTTATTGTTTTGTTTTTTTTAATCATGTCACGATTTTTCCGCCTTGCTTCGGCAACTTACTGGCGGGAGCATCCCTTCCCCGGCCCTGCCCGCCGGGAGAGCACCAGACTCATTCGCATAATGGGGGATCTAGCACCGCCATTGCCAGTCCACCGCAGGGCCTCCCCATACACTGTTCAGCCAGACCGGCCCCGGACCCCCCAGTGCGATTCCATGAGAGTCCTCCCGGTGAGGCAGGGCACAGCTATCAGGCTGCACAGTCGTGCCCAGCCATTTTTCCTCCATTAAGGTCCCCGATGGAGCACAGTCGTGCAATTTTCGTGCAGATATCCGTCACGCTCCCCCTCTGCTAAAACCTGCATCTGCAGTACCCCAGTGCATCCCCAGGGACCACCACAGCGCAGTGTGCTTCCCCAGCCTACCCCAGGACTAGGAGAGCTGTCGGTGGATGCTCAGTCCTAGTTCTCCCCTGCCGACCCCCGACAACCTGGGCTCATTCCCAAACATGGGTCGCCGGTATGGTACGAGGTGTTACTGAGTTGTTAAACACTATTTGCACCTTGTATATTTCCATGGTCTGTTGGTACTTCCCGGCTCACTCCTCTACTACAAACAATTAAAAGCGGAAACCTAGGGTGTGTAAGATTCATGCAAGGTGAATGAATGTCTTCAGTTACCTACAAGAGTGCTCTACTCAGAAACTGACATCTGGGCTGTTTACCTGATAAGCAAATTTTCTGTGTAGTTTCTTCTGATCCTTGAACCACTGCAATAAGTTTTTCATAAACTGGGGGGTCACTTTTCCATCTTCTAGCTTTGGACCACTGTAATCATCCTCGATAGCTAGTTTAAAAGCAAAAGAAAAGGTACTGAAATAAGGATGAGATTCCATGGAAGCATTTCTAAGTTAGTCATCTAGAGACACAGAGAATAATGTATAGGCAACCATAGACATAAGGATTAAGCTATGATGAGAAAGGATGGGTCTACTGTGGAATAAATCCATATTTTTTTTTGGGGGGGGGGCATGAGGCCGACCCAATGATCCAACCATGGATTAGTTCTAGAGTAGACCCATCCTTTCGAGTGACTTAATCCTCTTGTAGCATGGCAATGATTGTATGACTGACAGTCTCTGAATAAATGAGGACAGACTAATTTAGTTTTGGAATGCTTTATGTTGAGTTGTTAAACATGGTGTACATGTAGCACAAAACAATTGGAACACTCCTATTGGAAATATCGTGGCTTTCAAATACTTGTTTTGACTAGTATTCTTAGTCTCCTCCTTTGATTTCCTTTTGTTTTTCTCACTTTGTTTTTCTTTTCACCAATAGAAGTAGCCTTTCTTTGATCTTGCTTTGTTTATCTCACTGTCTGTTAATTTTGCTTTCTGTTATAGAAGGTGTATGCTCATCTTTACTATAGTGTGTATTTACCAGGGAAGTGCTGTGTCAATGTTATTCAGTGGTCCCAGAATGCATTTCACCCAAAGTTGCTTACAAAGCAGATCACGAGTGACAGTATGTAAATGTTCACTTCTGAAGAGATAGTTACAGCATAATTTACAGTGTATGTGGAGTTTACATGTAGAATCTTTAATAAATCATAAAGTTATGTGGCAAATACAACATAAAACAATCTTGAAAATGTCAAAAACTCTGTGCCAGAAATTAGATGGAGTGAGCAGAAACAGCAAAATGTCTGCATACTGTTTTCACTTGCATACTGCTTTTGCCTATGGTGGATCATTATTTTATTTATTTATTTATTGCAAGATCAGTTTTACAAACTTTGAGTCAAAGACTCGTTTACAAAGGTACCTCGTCAAGAAAGGTGGGGGAGATGACAAATAGAGTGGTGTTAGGACAGGGATGACAGACAGGTTAGATACATAAAATATACATTTGGAGAGTGCAGACAGCGAGGCTGTACTGGAGCAACTCGTAAGGTGCTAACATTGGTAAAACAACAGGAGATACGTTATTCAATTAACAACATGTCGCAAATAATATGTAGAGTTAGAAGAGACGCCCGTGTAGGGTGCTTGAAAAGTATTAGAAAGGACCGCACCGTGCAGCTACAGACATTTACAGCATCGTTGTCAATAATATGCTGGCGGAGGGCAATTTGGAAACGGCCAATGCCTGGGATCTTGGAGATGGTTTCAGGAAGGGAGTTGAACCAGGACGGGGCTAGGTGGTGGAAAGATCTTTGGCAGCGGGAGGTCCTTGCTCTGGGAATGTTGAAAGTGGCTGCAGCGGCATACCGGATTGGCAGGGATCTAGCAGCCCGCTGCAGAGGTCCAGAGACCCCAGGAGGGCAGAAATCTGACATGTATTTTTTGGCCAGTAGGCAGGTTTGATATTTCAGTCTTTCCTCAAGAGTGAGTATTTTTGTGGCGGAGTATAGCAGACAGGTGTGGGTTCTGCTGTGGGCACCGGTAAGGAGCCTACAGGCTTTGTTGATGGAGGTCTGGATTTTAGATAAGGCAGAGGCATCAGCAGCTGCTGTAACCGGAGTCCGTAGTCAGCCAGTGATAATACCGAAGAGGTGATGGCAAGTTTTAAGGCGGGTTCGGGGAGACAGTCTTTGTGGCGGTAGAGAAGACCGATCCTGGAGTTCATTGCAGATGCCAAAGCTTTAAGGTGGGCGTGGAAAGTTAGGCCGGTGTCAAAGGTGATGCCCAGGTACTTGTAGGATGAGACTTGCTCAAGAGGGAGGGGCATGCTGGTGGAGATGTGGAGGGGAAAGTCCCTGGCATTGTTTTGCCGATGAGAGAATAGCATGGACTTAGTTTTCTTTAGGTTCAGGACTAGGTGGTGCTTATTGAACCATTTTTCGGTTTGGAGGAAGGCGCTTTGCAGCATGACTTGGAGTGGGAGTGGGTCAGGGTGTGATGCAAGGATAACAGCATCATCAGCATAGAGTAAAATTTTACTGGAACAGGAGCTGGGGAGGGTGTTCAGGAATAGGCTGAAAGGGTGGGCCAAGGATGGAGCCTTGGGGACCCCAGTGTGGAAGGTAGGGGAGAGGGTCCCATTTAGCTTGACTCTTTGGGACCTGTTGTGTAGGTAGCTTGTGAACCACTTCAGGGGCCGGCTATGAGACCCAGCACGCTAAGGGAGTTTAGTAGCAGGGGTGGCACACCGTGTCGAAGGCCTTGGACAGGTCTATAAAGACTGCCCCTGCGAGATGACCTTTGATAAGTGCAGAGTGAATGTGGTGGAGAATTCCAGAAGGGCAGTGGAGTTTAAGTATGGCCAGGGCGAAACCATGTTGCTCTGGACAAAGGAGGTTGTAGTTAGTAAGATATTCAGAGAGCTGTGTGTTCACTATTTTTTCTAAGGCTTTGGATAGGGGAAGAAGGATGGAGATGGGCCTATGGTTATTAGGCAGGTAGGTCCCGAGATTTATGGATGGGGTTACTTCCATTGCTTCCAGGCCTTAGGGAATTGGCGAGGCATAGGATTTGTTAATGATAAGCGCCAGCTGCAGGCATGACATCCAGCACGAGGCAAAGTATCCTGGAGTCTAGAGGGTCATTGATAGGGTTCTGAGGCGAGGATTTTATTAAGAAAGGTTTGGCATCGTGGGGTGAGATCATACGGAAGTGGAATTGTGGCCTGGAAATGGGAGCGTGGGTGGGTTGTGCAACCGGGTCTGAAAAGTGGGCCGGGAGGACAGCACTTAAGTCAGCGAAGGTTTTGTTAAGGCAGTCAGCGATACAGGTGGGGTCAGTCGAGGCAGTCCCATTTATGACAATCTGGGATGGAGGGGGGGGAGCGGGTCTTACCATTTAAATCTTTAATGTTGTCCCAGAAGGCTCTGGACGAGCCCCAGGAGGATGTCAACGCAGCCTGATAGAATTTAGCTTTAGCCTGCTTGATTGACCAGGTGCATTGATTGCGGGCTGTCCTGTAGGCTAGTCTGTCAGCAGGCCTACCGGAGTCGTTAGCTAAGTGCCAGAGGTTATCTCTCTTTTTTAGTTGTTGGATCAGTGCAGGAGTTATCCAAGCAGCAGTCCGTTTTTTTGTCCTAGGAGAGCTGAGGGGTGCATACAGGTCACAGGCGAGGTTGAAGGCAGTGGAGAGGTAGGTTAGGGCAGAGTTAACGTCAGGAGCGCTGTCCAATGGGGACCAGTCGATATGGGCGAGGTGACGTTTGAGGTTGGCGAGACCTCCGGGGAGAAAACGGCGGCGAGGGATCCTACTGTACCCAGGGCAGAGGGTGGGGGAGGACCAGAAGCAGATGACAGGGGAGTGGTCACTGAGTGAGTCCGCAAGGACTTCAACGGAGACTATTTTATGAGGCCGGTTAGAGAGGATAACATCCAGGAGAGAGCTAGTTCCTGTGACTTTGTTAAGTCTAGTGGGCTGAGTGACCATTTGGGACAGGTCAAGGGCAGCAAGCTCATTCTTCAAGTTATCAGCCGACGGGCAGAGCCAATTGGAATTTAAGTCACCCATGATTAATTGTTCAGCTTGGTAAGGTCGCCAGGTAGTCAAGGAGAGGTGGCGCAGAGTCTTTGTGAGAACCGGGGTAGATAAGCCGCAGTTAGATAGAGAGAGGGCCACGTCCAGGGTAGGGTGAGACTTTTAGTGATGGCTTGCGCCCATGGTTTAGCTCAGGATTGGGGAGGCGAGCCCAAGGACCGAGTTGCTAAGTAGATAGCACACTTCACCACGCCTGCCCATCCTATCGGCCCTGAAAATGGTAAAGCCAGGAAGGGAGATGGCAGAGTCAGGCGCAGGGAGGAGAGCCAGGTTTCAGCAAGCAGGAGAATATCCGGGAGTGTTGGGTGACCCAACATAGAAGGGCTGCAGTTTTCTTAGGAGACTGCATATATTAATGAAGGCGACTCAAGGCCTTTGCCATCTGTGGGCGGGGCATTGCTGGGACAACCGCCCGGGTTTGGGTTCACGTTGCCGGAGAGCAGGAGTAGCAGGAGAATTAGGCGCCTGCATGATGTTTGAAGCTGGTGGTGGGGTGCATATGTGGCCGACGGGACCTCGACTGGGGAGGAGCAGGGATAGGAAGGAGAGAACAACTGAGGGCGCTAGCCGGGAGGTCCACTCAGAAAGGAAACACAATACTGAGTGTACCACATAAGTGGCTGGTGGGTGGGGGTGGCACAGAGGTCCAGGGTACGGGAGGGATTTGGGGGGATGAATAGAGGGGTAGATGTGGGGTAATCCGATGGTAAGGCAGGGGATTGCGAGTGGGGGCAGTGTGCTTTGGGTGGGGCTGGTTTATGGGGGATACAGAGGGGCAGAGAGAGAGCATAGGGTGCTGTAGCAGGAGGAGGGCCAGCATGGCTAGGACTATGCTTTGGTGAGACATTTCCAGTATAGAGCAGGAAGGAGGGCAGGCTCCTTCTGGTGCTGGAATGATATAACCAGCAAATGGAAAAGTAGGCTGATTGGTTTTGCCTCATGTGACACAGAAAAGTACACTACATAAGGGAGGCCGAGCAAGGGTGGTGGTGGGGCGGTGGGGCGAGTTTAACCATGCTCGGGGGTTATTACTAGTGCACCGACTGCAGAGGACAGAGGGTGACGCGAGTTAGTGGAAAAAAGGCGCCAAAGCCCCGATTCAAAATGCAGAGCAGAAGTCCACAGGTAGGCTGGCGGCTGGCTCACTGACTGTCGCGATGTGTTTTATATTTTCTTTACTTTGATTCCCCAGGTAAGAGTTCCCCAGGCAATAGTTTACCTTCACTGACCCCTGCACGACCAAAACGGCTCCTCGGGAGTGGGGTGTCCTGGCGGCAGGTAGAAGTCTGCAGGGAGGGCAGTTCAGCTTTGCCCTCGCGACCAACGGCTCCGCTCCTCGGGGGGTGGGGGTATCCTGGTGGTGGTTGCAGGATCCAGGGAGGGCACTTCTAGTGCAGCCCTCGCGACCATCCAGCTCCTTGGGGGAGGGGGGAATTAAGGTACTACATCACAAACTATGGCCTACTTGGGAATTAGACCATGGTTGATGATGTACCACCCGTTACATTTAGGCCAATAGAAATTAAATATTTCAGGGTGCAGATTTATGCCATGTTACAAGTAAGCATTAATCACTGAAACAGGAGGCATTTCCAGGAATTGATGCATGGCGGGGGAGAGAGGGCAGAGGCGAACCTTCCCACCACCCAACCATGCATTAATTCCTGGGAAATGCCTCCTGTTGAGGGGATTAATGCACTTGTAACATGGCAAGTGCAAGCTAGGTATGAGTTTTTTTATTTTGTACGTTTACAGACATTAATAAGTTTTACACATCACTCTGTGTTGATACAATGTTCCAAGTACACATGTGAGCAATGTGTAAGTTTGGCCTGGCCTATAGGGCCAAATACAACTTAACTCCTGCAGCTAGACTCGCCCTTGTGAGAGGAGTGCTTCTTCCCTCCCTCAGCTATGGACTTCACTTATTTGCTCGATCCCCCCAAACTCATCTCACTCGGTGAAACACGGCATATAACAACATCTGTCGTTTCACACTAGCTGCCCCCAAACTCACCCACCGTTGTGAGCTTTACGACAAACTCTGCTGGCTCCCCAGCTAAATACCTTGAATCGTGTTGGAAGCTTCTCCGGGAAGGTGGTTACTTCTGGCATTCCACAGGACTGGCTCAGCTTCTTCCAAAATGGACCCACCGCCTACCACCTTAGGGTCCCAGAATGCTGGGTTGCTTAAAGTCCCCCCACCCGCATCTTTATGGGGACCGTGACTTTGCTGCGATTCACCCAGACTCTGGAACTCTCTCCTGATCATGTCAATTCGGCCCCCTCCCATGGGAGTTTTCGCACCTCCCTGTGGACTCATCTGAAGCGAACATCGGTGTGTGACTGCCCCAAGCCCCCTTAGAGAAATGAATCAAGTTGACGGAATCCATCCAAGTTATTTACGGCAACGGCTGTTGCTTCTTTCCATAGCCTTGATTGATTAATATCTACTTTATTTCTCAACTACTCATTTTCCCTAACCGTGGGCATCTTCTGTGTCCACTGTACTGCTCTTTGGACATGGGTTGCTCTGCCTACTCCCACCTGCACAGGTGGTACATTCCTCTCCTCAGTACTCCGAGTCTGCTTGTCTTCCCTGGGTTCCCCTACCACACACCTAAGTAACATGTTATTAAGCTTCTCTGAGAATCTTGCGGCACTCCTATCAAGCCGCCCCTATTGCCAATTATGTACCTTCTATACGTTGTGTAATTGTTGATTGCGTATCTTCTTTTCCACACGTTTTATTATTTCATGTAATATGCTGTTCCACCCCTATGTTGCCTTGTATGTATTCCACATGTTGCGCTCTCCCGGGTCGTTCCTGAAAATAAGCATAATACTTGCCTAGTGTACTTACCCGGTAAACAAAAGCTAAATAAATAAATAAATGTTGTCTCTATCTGCAAGTGTGCGTCTACACATTCAATATTTCACATACATTTATGTTGTGCCTCACAAGTGCCTGCATATATAATACACCTTACTATATAACATTTACTAAGAACATAGATATAAGTATGAAAATCTCCCTACTTCTGAAGTTTTATTTTTTTCCCTCTGTTGCTGTCTGAGATGTCTTTTGAGCTTTTGTTTATGCCCGTGATGCATTGTGATCCCTCTGGTATGATTTGCATACCGCGGCACACACATACAGATCCAGTTCATCTTTACTACTGCTATAGACACCACTATCTTTCCCTGATTACAGTTAGGATACACACTCTGAAAAACTTTCGGATATGCTTATGTGTGCTCGTGCCTGCACTGTGCGGTGACATTACCGAGCTGATTACTGGCAGATTACGCTACGCGGTAAAAATGCATTTCATATGATTTGCTGCATTTTTTTGTCTATGCTACGCTACGGGATGATCCCTTCATTTTCTGTGTTTTCCTGGTGCGCTGCTAAGTGGGAACATCAGGAGACTTGTTCGTGACCAGTGTATTTGTTTTCTCCCGATCACGGTTGAGGTACTTTACGCTGTGGTGTGTGCAGTGCTTCGCTCGCTCTCAACTACTGCCATGGATTTGTGACTCACAGGTCCCTCTTGTGGTTGTTGAGACGATAATGCCGGCGGGCATATCTAGGGAATTAATGCACGGCATTCATTCTTTCATGTGATGTGTTTTGACCAACCATGTAGCTTTGTTAGTGTAGTAACATTAATGCCATGTTACAAAAGGTTTTAATGCATGGGGAAGTGTGGTTAACGAGGATTTTATGCACACCTGAGGTATGTGATGCTCCATAAATGCCTGAGAGGTTTATCTGGGTATCATACACCGAGGGTGCGTGTAAAATCAGAGTTTCACAGACTTCCCCATGTTTTATTTTTTATATTTACTGGTTTCCGGAAAAAAAATGATGGAGAGAGAGGAACTCTATAATAGTGACCAATCCAATTACGTCAGCAACCTGTCGCCCCATTTTCATCTTAAGAGCATTGTGCTTTGGACCGATTTAGTGTTCAGTAAAGGAAAAAATGAGAACTTATCTGGAGGAAAGGTTTAAATGAGGTAACAGTCTCTTTAAAGCATGTTTTCCTTTGTTACTGTTTTTCCATTGATGCGAGTAAAATCCGTTGCTGTGTATCCGGGTGTCTGGCAGATGTGATGCATAAGGGAGAGAGGTGAAAGTGCAGTTGTTTAGTACTGTAGAAAACACTGACAGAGCAGCTACGTTTGCCTTTCCGATTCATTTCGGAGGCATGAAAGGTGATGTGGTTGCCATTTTTAAATAATTTCTTGTTAAAGTTTTATTTAAACAGTGCTGCAGGCTTTTTGCTGTTAGTTCTCCAAGAAGAAAAAATTACTCACCTTAGTAATGTTGTTTCTTCTAATGGAGTATTGATGTATTTTGACTATTGCAGTGATCTCCAACCTTTGAACTGCCCCGGAGAACAAAGAGTTAACTTTCCATGCAAGGCATGGAACGCTGAGCTCGAGCTCGGTTGAAGCCTCTATCTGCTGTTGTTTGAACCCCAACTGTCAGATCTCTACGAGCTATACTCACTGGGAGTTCTGTGTGGAAACTGTAAACTCACACTAGCCAACTGGCAACTAAATTTGATAAAAAAAGGTTTTTTTTGGTTTCAAAGCAAAAGACTCAAGTCAGGAAACCCAAAAAACAAAACACAACACACACCCAAAATAAAAGAGGGTGAGAAAAGGGGCACCTCTAGGTGCCAACACTGCTCCTGCCCACTCACATCCCAAAAACCAGGTTCTGAGAGGGGAGGCGGGGGGGGAGGGTCAGGATACATCAAGACTCCATTAGAAGAAACAACATTACTAAGGTGAGTAATTTTTTCTTCAAACAACATGAAATCTTGATGTATTCTGACTATTGCAGACTACCAAGCAGTACCTCCATGGAGGAGGGACAGAACCTATTTTGGGAATAGGCTCTGAAGTACTGCTGTGCCAAACCGAGCATCACTCCTAGCCTGGATATCCAGAGAGTAATGCTTGGTGAAAGTATGGACTGTTTTCCAGGTGGCTGCTTGACAAATCTCTAAGATAAGAATATCCCTGGCAGCAGCCAGGGAAGCAGCTGTACCTCTAGTAGAGTGAACCCTCAGGCCGGAGGGTGGGATTCTACCAATTTTCGTAGCAGAATTGTATACAAGAGACAATCCACCTGGCAACAGATCTTTTAGTGGCAGGTTTTCCTTACCGACCTCTCCATAAGTGAGGAACAACTGGAAGGAGTCAAACCTGTGACCCTTGTAGCTCTATGTAGTAGCTAAGGGCCCTTTACGTCCAGGCTGTGCAGCCTCTCTCCAGAGGAGGAATGGTCAGTGAAGAAAACAGGAAGAGAGACTGATTAAGGTGGAAATCTGAAACCACCTTAGGCAAAAACTTCCTGTTAGTTCTTAGGACCACTTTATCTCTATGGAAAGAGATGAAATCAGGCTCCACTGACAGGGCTTGCAATTCACTGATGCACCTGGCAGAGGTAATGACTACCAAAAACACAGTTTTCCAAGTCAAGTACTTAAGCTCTGCTGAGGACAAAGGCTCAAAAGGGGGTTGCATAAGCTGAGCAATGCAAACATTAAGGTCCCAAGCAGGAGCAGGGTCCCTGAAGGGAGGATTGGTGTGCAACAGTCCCTTGAAGAATTGGCAAAATACAGGATGGACTGAAAGAGAAGAGGGCTTGCCTACTGACAAAAAAGCAGAAACAGCTGCCAAATGTACTCTGGTCTCTAGCTGGTCTGAGTCCCAAGCCACTGAGATGAACCATATAGTCCAGGACTGTAGACAACCCAGCAGATTCTGGAGAAATATGCTTACCAGATCACCAAATAGTGAACCTTTTCCATTTGGAGTTGTAAGTCTTTCTGGTGGAAGGCTTTCGAGAAGCCTTTAGAATATCCAGGACACCTTGAGAGAGGTGCAGATCAGCAAACTCTAACTCTTCAAGAGCCAAGCCTTGAGATTGAGAGATTTGAGATTCGGATACCAAACCCTCCCCTAAGAGGATGTCAACAGGTTGTAATTCCTGGGAAGAGACAGGGGAAGGTGGATTGCTAAGGACAGCAACAGTGGGTACCAGGGCTGTCTGGCCCAGTCTGGAGCGATCAGAATCACTTTGCAGGGTCGAGACCTGATCTTGACTAGTACCTTGAACAGGAGAGGGAAGGGGGGGAAGCATACAGGAACTTCCCTTCCCAATTGAGTACCAGAGCATCCAGGAGGACTGAGCCCAATACTGGGGCTCTGCAGCAAAAAAAGAGGAAGTTGGTGATTGTCTGGGGCTGCAAAAAGATCTATCTGAGGAGTGCCCCATCTGGAGAAAATCACTTTCAAAACTAGGGGATCTAGGGACCATTCGTGGTGACCCTGAGATATCCTGCTGAGAGCATCTGCCAGGACATTGTCCTTCCCTGGGAGGTGAACTGCTGTGAGAGAAGTCTGCAGAGAATAGGCCAGAGACCACAACTTCACTGCTTCTGTACACAAGGCCGTAGACCGAGTGCCCCCTTGCTTGTTGATGTACCACATTGTGGTGGCATTGTCTGTTCTGATCTGGACTACTTTGTTCTGAACAGACTTGGAAAAAGCTTCTAGTGCCAGAAACACTGCTCTGAGTTCCAAGAGATTGATGTGAAGCAGAGATTCTTGAGGGTGACCACAGCCCTTGGGTGGTAAGATCCACCAAGTGGGCTCCCCAGCCCAAGAGGGAGGCGTCTGTGGTGAGGATTAGAGAATGAGACTGAGTGACAAAAGGAACTCCTTGCCTTAATTTGTCCTGATCCTGCCACCATTGCAAAGCCTGGATCAGGGTTCGAGTCACTAGGACTAGTCTGGTCAGGGAATCCTTTCTCTGGGACCAGAAGGTTCTCAAGTGGAACTGAATGTCCCTCATCTGAAATCTTGCCCCCTGGACCACTGCTGTAGAGGCTGCCATGTGCCCCAGGAGCTGCAAGAAGTGCCTTGCTGGTCGAGACACCTGAAGGGTGAAAGAAGAGGCCAGTTCTATTAGTGTCCTTGCCCTGTCCAGGGGAAGGAAGGCCTTTGCTTTTATTGTATCCAGCTCTGCCCCTATAAAGGTGAGGAGCTGCACTGGCTCTAGAATTGACTTTGGAAGGAAAAAACGACACTTTAACCGACTTTTTTGAACCGAGCGAAGGAGAAATCTCGGAGCGACTGTTCTGTGAGGCAGAGTAAAGAATCTGACGGTTGGGGTTCAAACAACAGCAGACAGAGGCTTCAACCGAACTCAGCGTTCCATACCTTGCATGGAAAGTTAACTCTTTGTTCTCTGGAGCAGTTCAAAGGTTGGAGATCACTGCAATAGTCAGAATACATCAAGACTTCATGTTGTTTGAAAGCTATTTTTCGCGCTGGTGCTTTTCTGTCACCAGCGCGAGCAGACTTCCAGCGCAAGGACAGTTTCTCTGAGAGGGGCTCAGGGACACTCGTGGCTATTTCTGAGAGTCGTGGTTTACAGAACTCTGTAATCCACAAGTGTGAATTATGGAGTTTGTAGCGTTCTGCCAGCAGTGGTTAACTGACCCTAACCAGTAAGAAAAAATTACTCACCATAGTAATGTTGCTTCTTCCAAGGTGTCCTTTAGTATGCTTCACTTGTCCAGTGTGCCAGCTGGGTTCAGCTGCCCCAGAGAAGAGGAGTCAATGTAAATGAAGTTGGCACATTGGTCAATCAGAAGACAGAGAAGGTGTGTGCTGCATGCAGTCAGTCTAGAGGGCTCCAGAATTATTTTGACACTGAAAAAAAGGGCCAAAACTGTGCCCATGAGAAAAAACTGCTCCTACATGAATCAAAATGTTGGACTAGAACAATCTTAATGTAAAAAACAGAAAAAACACTGTGAAAACAATCTAAGAAAAAGATCCTCAGAAAATTTGGTAAAAGACAGAAAAGCAGAGCAATCCACAGTCAGGTTACGTAGGGGAGGATGGGTGGGAGGTGAAGCATACAAAGGACACCCTGGAAGAAACAACATTACTACTGTATTTTTTTTCTTCTCACCCCAGGGGTCCTTTAGTATGCTTCACTTGTGCAGACTACAAAGCAGTGCAGTTGGGAGGTGGGTACAGAACCTGCTTTGGACTAAAAAAGGCTCTGCAACACCGCTGTGCCTAACCTAGCATCTGATCTGGTCTGTACATCAAGGCAGTAATGCTTTGTGAAAGTGTGTACAGTCTTCCATGTGGCTGCCTTGCAGACATCAAGCAAGGGAATATCCCTTGCAGCTGCCACTGTCGCAACAGAGCCCCTAGTGGAGTGGGCAATGAGGGGGCTGCTTACCAGCCTTGCTATAGCATAACTGAATAAAAGACACAATCCAGTGGGATATGGTCCTCTTGGTGGCTGGCCTTCCTCTGCCTACCCCACCAAAGGTGAGGAAAAGTGGAGTAAGAGTCTCTGAACTGCTTCGTATGCTCTAAGTAATAGGTCAGAGCCTGCTTTTCACATCCAAGCTATTCAGTTTGCGTTCACCTGGTGTGGATTTTTCTGTGAAAAAGACAGGAAGTGTGATAGATTGATTAAGGTGGAAGTCAGAGACCACCTTAGGTAGAACTTTTCTGTTTCTCCCAAGGACTACTTTGTCCTCGTGGGCAATGATGTAATTAGGGTCAGTACATAAGGCGAGCAGCTCTGAAATCCTCCTGGCAGAGGTGATGGCAATCAACAAGACAGTTTTCCAAGTAATGTACTTGAAATCAGCAGTAGCCATAGGCTCAAAGGGAGGCTCGACGAGTTTGGCTATACAGAAGTTCAAATCCCAGGAAGGGATAGGCTCCCTTAGTTGGGGTTGAAGATATAGCAGGCCTCTGAAAAATATTTTGAATGTAGGCTCAGTGATGCAGCTCTAAAACAAAACGGCTCCACTGCACAGAGGGTGCGTGCATCAACATACTGCTAATAAAATAAAAAAACGAAGATTCCTCATCCTAGTGCAGAATGTATGAGTTTGAAAGTCAGCAAGAATTGCCTTAAAACAGCAGACCCCTGAGGACATAGTGAATACAAAACCGGTTGGGGTTTTTGTATGATCCTACATGCTCCTGTGCAGTATGCTGTTTTAGGCAATTCTTGCCTGACTTTCAAAATAAATTACATTTTGCACTTTAGGGTTGAGGGAATGCGTTTCTTCATTTTATAGGCTCAGAGATGAAAGATTTGTCTTTCCCAGTAGAAAAGTAAGGCAAAATGGCTGCTAGTGAACTTTGAGGGATGAGGCCTTAATGCCTGCTGACTGACGATGTACCAGATAGTTCAGAAGGGCAAGCGGATTAGCCTTAAGAGGGTTTATCCCCCTATCCTTACACCATAGAGAAAACCTCTGCCATTTAGAAGCATAAGCCTTCTTAGTGTTAGGTTTTTTGGCCATTCGAAGGATCATTAGGACTTGTTCAGAGTATTGAGAATCAGGGAACTAACTCCTCAAGTACCAGGCCTTGAGTTGAAGAGACTATAAAGTGGGGTATGCTATCCCTGTCTGAGGAAGTGTTAGGAGACTGTGAGTCACTGGCAGGTGAAAGGGCTTTTTGATCAAAAGAGCAAGGAGTAACGAGTACCATGGTTGTCTTGCCCAGTCTGGGGTCACTAGAATCATTGTGGCTGACTGGTCCCTTAGTTTGAGAAGAATTCTGTGCATCAGAGGAATGGGAGGGAAGGCATATAGAAACCTCCCAGTCCAATCTAAGGTTAAAGCATCCACTGGTATGGTCCCCAATGCTGGAAGTCTGCAACAATAGTGCGGAAGCTGGTGGCTAAGGTTGGATGCGAAAAGATCCACCTCTGATATGCCCCACCTCTTGAAGACTGTTGTTAGATCCAGCTTGTTAAGGGTCCATTCATGATGACCCAGACGGATGTGACTCAGGGCGTCTGCCAAGGTATTGTCCTTGCCTGGGAGATGAACGGCCGAAAGGTTCATGTCCAGGAAATAGGCAAGGGACCAAATTCTTATTGCCTCTGTGCATAGTTCAGTGGACTTTGTGCCACCGTTTGTTGATGCAGAACATGGCAGTTGTGTTGTCTGTTCTCACTTGGAAGAATGGCCTTTTAGCTGTGGGGCAATGGCTTTGATGGCTAGGTACACAGCTCTGAGTCTGAGTAGATTAATGTGGAAAGTGGACTCTTTAGGAGTCCATATGCCACTTATGGACTGATCCCATAGGCGAGCTCCCCAACCTAGGAGGGAGGCATCTGTCGTGAGCACCTTTAAGATTGACTTAGCTGAAAGGAAACTCCTTCTCTGAGGCTCCCTTTGTCTTTCCTCAAGTCAAGAGCCTGAAGGAGTGTTTTGGTGACTGGAACTAGTTTTGAAAATTGATCTTTTTTCTGGGACCAGTAAGCTCTGAAGTGATAACTGAATGTCCCTCATTTGAAATCTGGTGCCTGGGACCACTGCTATCATGTGACCCAGAAGTCTCAGAAAACATCTGGCTGTCCTATGACAAAGGAGTTCATCAAGTGTTCAGAAAAGCTTGCACCCTGTCCAGAGAGAGGAAGGCCTTCCCTTAGAATGTTGAGTTATGCCGCAATGAAGTCCAGTACTTGAACTGGCTTGAAGTGGGACTTCTCTTTGTCGATGATGAAGCCCAGAGACTCCAGAGTTTTTCTTGTCAGAGTCAGGGCTTCTGTAACTTCTTGCGAAGAATTGCCCACCATCAGCCAGTCGTCCAAATATGGAAAGACAGACACGGTTTGTCTTCTCAAGTGAGCTGCAACAACTGCCAGGCATTTTGTGAAGACTTTGGGAGCTGAAGCGAGTCCAAATGGTAGGGCTGGAACTGGTAATGGCCTGACTGCAGTCTGAATCTGAGAAACCTTCTGTGGGACTGCCTTATGAGGACATGAAAGTAGGTGTCATTGAGGCCAGTCTCCGTACTGCAGAGAATGTATTACCTAGTTCATGGTGACTATTTTAAATTTTGGTTTTAGCAAGCCTTAGGTTGAGAATAGGTCGCCACTCCCCAGTCTTCTTTAGGGCGAGGAAATATCTGGAATAGAGGACTTCTCCCCACTGGATGAAAAAGACTCCTTCCACGGCCTGAACCTTCAAGAGGTTTTTCACTCCCAATTCCAACAGTAACCTTTCTGTTGGGGTTAGGGGTTTTGATAGCTTGGGAACCTGAAGAATGGGGAACATTTTTTAACAGAAGGGACAGGCCCTGACCCACTACCTTCAGAACCCACTCGTCCATGGCGATGAGTTGCCATTGGTGGAGGTAATGGGATAGCCTGCCTCCTACTGGGAGAGGGGAGGTGACCCAGAAGCAGTCAGGAGGAATGCTGTTTCGTGGGAATAGTGTGGAGCTGGCCCCTTCTCCCTCTGAAAAAAAAATCACCTCATTTGAGAGAAGTCCATGGGCACTGGTAAAGGGTAAATGCCCTGAAAAGTACCCTCTGCCTCTACTTCCCCTGCCTTGTGATTTTTGAGAAGTAGAGAGCTTTTCTTCAGCCACATTGCTCTTGTAGGTGGCTTTATATTCCTCCACCTTCTTCATGTAAGCTTCAGTTTTATCCCCAAAGAGAGAATTTTTCTCACAGGGGAAATCCATAGTCTTGGTCTGGGTATCATGTGAAAGAATTGAGGTTCTCAGCGAGGCAGAATGTTTGAGGGAAATGGCTTAAGCAAGGACTCTTAAGGCTGTGCCATTATTGTCCACAGCCATGAGGAACTGGTACTTGGTAGCCTCTATGGTTGTCTTTACTGTCTCAGTGATATCCTGAACCATAGTGTCCTTTCCTTGTTGCACTATGGCCAAAATAGAAATCAAGAGAGCCCTCTGGTAACAAGCTACATACGCCATGCAAGAAGAAAGGAGAAGCAGCAATGAAGCAGTAGTGTAAGATTTCTTGCCCATAGCATCTAGTTTTCTTGACTCCTTTTCAGGTAAGAAGTGTCACAAACACACTCAGCAGGTCAGGCCCGCTGCTCTTGCAGTGCCAACCTCAGAGTGCAGTAATGTAAACAAGTAAACAGGGTAACCCTCCTGTCTGCTTGTGGGTCCGACTCACCTTTGGTCTCAAGTTCTGGGGGGGGATTCAAACTGTGGACCTTATGCTAGAGTGCCCAAATGTACAGGCTCAGATAATATTCTCTTCGGAGGGGTGCAATATATATTTCGCCTAGGGGCACCTAACCAGGTATCCAAAATGAACCCTTTAAAACTCTATAAAAGACCTTAGGTATATTCTTACCGTTTCCCAGTTTAGTAAAACCAATAAGCTTTTGCACAGTTTTTGTCAGTTTTAACCCTCTATACGTCACATGCAAAAAAAGAACTGGCACACCCAGGCAGTCTTTCAAAATAAAGATTTTACTAAAGATGATAAAAATATAAAAAATGTAAACACAGAACAATATATCAAAGAGCATACGATCACGTAAAAGAAAACAAGGAAAAGAACAAAACAAAACTCCTACCACAATACAGTTAGACGTTTTCTATCCAATGTATTACCGCTATAGTGCTTATAGTTATATCAGACAGCTGTGTCTGTCTACAGTCCCAAGATGGTATGTCAAAAAAGATCAGGCACCAGTATTAGTTTAAACTGTGTCTCTCCACACCCCTTCTGTAAGTCACCTAACTCTTTTTAGAACCAAAAAAACTACAAACATGATTTCCTGTCAGGAGATATTTTAAATAATGTGACTTCAGCAAAAACTAATTTCCCAAATTATGACAGTTTTTAATCAAGCATTTCCTTTGAACTGGAGACTGGTTTCTTATTTTCTCAAGGAACATCAAAGTTTTTTACAACTCTGCCATACATCACTTAGGTGCAAATATAGCCAACAGGAATCAGCTAAATGATGTCCTGTTTCTGAAGTCATAAAATGTATAGTTAGCTTCCCAACTTCAAAGCATGTCATAAACAGGCCATAAAATGTAAAATCTCAAGGAAGTTAATTATATTACAGATATCTCAGAGTCAGTTCCTGTAACTGAAACCTATGGGGGGGGGCACCCATGGAGCATAGACTTGCATACTATATTTTTATATTACAAATATCATACAGCACTCATAACCAGCTGGCCAAGCGTCACAATCCTGCCCACCTAGACTGAAATTGGGGGCTCTATCCCCCGCATGGGATGAGCTTCCAAATCAGTTCACTTCTCATATAGACGCGACAAGCCTTCTGTGTTCTGATTGGTCGCTCCAGCCCTATGTAAGATCGTCATACCCCTGCAAGGCAAGACTCCACCATAACAGTCTACCATTAGTTTTACCCCATTTGTGCCAGCCAAACCAGGGGGTTGTGGTCAGTTTGTACCTCAAAATGCTGCCCATATAAGTATGGCCCTAACTTCTTTAGGGCCCACACTATGGCAAGACACACTTTTTCCACAGTAGAGTAAGCCTGCTCCCTGGGAGGTAACTTTACTCAGGTACACGACGGGGTGATCTTTCCCTTGGTTGGATGTCTGACTCAGTACTGCCCCAATACCCATGTCTGAGGCGTCAGTCTGGACTATAAAGGGCCTGCTATTGTCAGGACTTGTCAATACAGGAGCACTGCACAGTGCCTCCTTCAATCTGGTAAAGGCTTTTTCACAGGCTGGTTCCCAGGTAATTTTCTTACACATCTTTTTCTTTACCAGGTCAGATAGGGGAGTAGCCAGAGCACTGTAATTGGGTACAGATTTCCTATAATACCCTGCTGTCCCTAGAAAACGCCTGACCTGCTTCTGCACTTCTGGTCTGGGCCATGCCTTGGTCACCTCTATTTTTACTTGGTTAAATAATAAATAATAATAAAACAAAACTTTATTTTTAAAGCGCCTTTCAAATACCAAGGCGCCGCACAACATTTAAAATAAATCATACAGCTCTGAGTCATTACAACATAAAACTTCAGAAAAACAAGCCATACAATTAAATAAAAACCTAACTGCCAAAAGCTTGCACCCATAAATACGTTTTCAAATCCTGTTTAAATCCCTCCACGGTCACGCATTCCCGCAACTGACGGGGTAGAGAATTCCAGAGGGTGGGGGCCGCAAACAAATGCCTGTGCCCCTAAATATTTCAAGCATACCCCCTTGGGATCTCTAGCAACCCCTCATCAGCTGAGCGGAGCAATCGCCCAGAGCAGTAGGGAAGAAAAAATTACTCACCTTAGTAATTGTGTTTCTTCTAATAGAGTCTTGCTGTATTCTGACAATCAGCAGTAAGCTCCACCCTTTAAACTGCCCCGGAGAGTATAGGGTTAATTTTCTATGTAGTCTGCAGCCCTTTGAAATCCAACAGTCAGATTCTTACGAGCAAAGACTCACTAACTATACTATGTGGAAATTGTAAAATTGTTAACTAGCCAACTGGCAACAAAAGTTTTAGATTCCCAAAGGAAGACTCAAGTCAGGAAACCCAAAACCAAAAACCAATCCAAATAAGAACAACAATACAACAAAACACCCAAAATAAAAAAGGGATGTGTGCAAGAAGCACCCTTGGGGTGCAGCACTGCACCTGCCCATCCACTTCCCAAAAACCAGGTTCTGAGACGGGAGGCAGGGAGGGAGGTACGAATACAGCAAGACTCCATTAGAAGAAACACAAGTACTAAGATAAATAATTTTTTCTTCAAACATGAAGTCTTGCCGTATTCTGACAATCTGCAGACTACCAAGCAGTACCTCCATGGAGGAGGGAGAGAACCTACTTTGGGAATAGGTTCTGAAGTACTGCTGTGCAAAACCGAGCATCACTTCTAGCCTGGATATCCAGAGAGTAATGCTTGGTAAAGGTATGGACTGTTTTCCAGGTGGCTGCTTGACAATTTTCTAACAGAGGGATATCCCTGACAGCAGCCAGGGAAGCAGCTGTACCTCTTGTAGAGTGAGCCCTCAGGCCTGAGGGTGGAATCTTTCCCAGTTTCTCATAGCAGAATTGTATACAAGACACAATCCACCTGGCAATAGTTCTCTTGGTGGCAGGTTTGCCCTTTCCCACTTCCCCATAAGTAAGGAACAACTGGGGGGAATCAAGCCTGTGACCCTTGATACGTATACTATATGTAGTAGCTAAGGGCTCTTTTAACATCTAAACTGTGTAGCCTCCTCTCTCCTAAGGAAGAATGATCAGTGAAGAAGACAGGAAGAGACATAGACTGATTCAAGTGGAAGTTTGAAACCACTTTGAGCAAGAACCTCCTATTTGTTCTAAGGACCACTTTATCCCTATGGAAGGAGATAAAATCAGGTTCCACTGACAGGGCTTGCAGTTCACTGATACGTCTGGCAGAGGTAATGGCTACCAAAAACACAGTTTTCCAAGTCAGGTATTTAAGCTCTGCTGAGGACATAGGTTCAAAAGGAGGTTGCATAAGTTGAGCAATGCAAACATTTAAGTCCCAGGCAGGGGCAGGATTCCGAAAGGGAGGATTGGTATGAAGCAATCCCTTGAAAAATTTACAGAACACCGGATGACATGATGGTGAGGAAGACTTCCCCACTGACAGAAAAGCAGAAACAGCTGACAAGTGTACCTTAAGAGTAGCTGGTCTGAGGCATAGGCCATTAAGATGGACCATATAATCCAGAACTGTAGGCAATTCAGCAGTGTCTGGAGAAATATGCTTCTTGGAACACCAACTGCTGAATCTTTTCCATTTGGAGTTATAAGTCTTTCTGGTGGAGGGTTTTTGAGAAGATTTGAGAATATCTAGAACCCCCTAAGACAGATGCAAATCTGCATACTCTAACTCTTCAAGAGCCATGCCTTGAGACTGAGAGACCGAAGACTGGGGTACCAAATCCTCCCCCGAGAGGAGGTTAACAGGTTGTAATTCCTGGGAAGAGACAGGGGAAGATGGACTGCTAGAGACAGTAATGGGGGTACCAAGGCTGTCTAGCCCAGTCTGGAGCAATCAGAATCACTTTGCAAGGTTGTGACCTTATCTTGACTAGAACTTTGAACAGTAGGGGAAAAGGGAGGGAAAGCATACAGAAATCTCCCTTCCCAGTTCAAAATCAGACCATCCAGAGGGACTGAGCCCAGGACTGGGGGTCTGCAACAAAACAGAGGAAGCTGATGATTGTCTGGGGCTGCAAAGAGATCCTTCTCTGGAGTGCCCCACCTTGATCAAATTACTTTCAACACTAGGGGGTCCCAGGACCATTCGTGGTGGCCCTGGGAGATCCTGCTCAGTGCATCTGCCAGCACATTATCCTTTCCTGGAAGGTGGACTGCTATCAGAGAGGCCTGCAGGGAATAAGCCAGAGACCACAATTTCATGGCATCTGCACAAGGCCATAGACCGAGTGCACCCCTGCTTGTTGATGTACCAGATGGTGGTGGTGGTGTCTGTTCTGACCTGAACTACCTTGTTCTGCACAGACTGAGAGAAAGCTTGCAGGGCCAGAAAAACTGCCCTGAGTTCCAGAAGATTGATATGAAGAAGGGACTCCTGAGGGGACCACAGTCCCTAGGTTGTGAGATCCCCCAGATGAGCTCCCCACCCCAAAAGGGAAGCATCCGTGGTAAGGACTACCAAATGAGACTGAGTGACAAATGGAACCCCTTGCCTTAAATTGTCCTGATCCTGCCACCACTGAAGAGCTTGGATCAGTGTCCGAGTCACTGAAATCAGCTTGGTAAGAGGGTCCTTCTTTTGGGACCAAAAGGCCCTCAGATGGAACTGAATGTCCGTCATCTGGGATCTTGCCCCTTGGACCACTGCTGTAGAAGCTGCCATGTGGCCCAAGAGCTGAAGGAAATGCCTTGCTGGTCAGGACACCTGAAGGCTGAAGGAAGAAACCAGTTCTATAAGAACTCTTGCCCTTTCTAGGGGAAGAAAGGCTCTTGTTCTGACAGTATCTAGCTCTGCCCCTATAAAGGTAAGAAGCTGTACTGGTCTGAGGACTGACTTGGGGAGGTTGAGAATAAACCCCAGGGAAAAGAGCACTTGCTGGCTCAACTTGCAGGTCTGACCTGACTTGGTCTGGAGACTGACCCACTATGAGCCAGTCATCCAGATATGGAAAAATGGAAATCCTCTGCCTTCTTAAAAAGGCCACTACTACTGCCATGCACTTTGTAAAAACCCTTGGAGCTGATGTTAGGCCAAAGGGCATTGCTTTGAACTGGTAATGGCCTGAGGGCAACTTGAACCTGAGGTACTTTCTCTGGGAGCACCTAATTGGAATGTGAAAGTAGGCATCTTTGAGGTCCAGGGAGGTTAGCCAGTACCCTGGCTTTAGAGAGGGAAGGATTATTCCCAGAGTCACCATCTTGAACCTTGGTTTTAAAAGATGTTTCTTCAGATATTTTAGATCTAGGATGGGTCGCTACTCCCCTGTCTTTTTTGGGGTAAGGAAGTACCTGGAGTACAGACCTTTGCCCCAGTGTAGGGTAGGAACTCTCTCTATGGCTCCTAAGGCCAGAAGAGATGAAAATTCTGCCTCTAGGGCAAGGGTTTCGGAGAGACTTGCAGGTGGAAAAGATCTGGCTCATCTTCGGAAATTTTTTGAAGCTGAGAACCAGTCCCTGGCTTACTACTTTCAGGACCCACTTGTCTGAAGTAACAGACACCCAGTCCTGGACGAAGTAAGCCAGCCTGCCCCCTACTGGGATAGGAGAGTCAACCCGGGCAGGCCCATCAGGGTGTCTGTTTGGCAGGGGCCTTAGGCTGAGGAGTGGATGCAGCCCTGCTCATCCCCCTTCTGCCTCTCCCTCTGAAGAACCCCCTCTGTGAAAAGGGAGAAGAGGCCTGTGCTTGGTAGAAAGGCCTATGAAAAGGCCTGCCCCTGCCCCTAGAATGCTGCCTTTGAGGAGTTGCCTGTCTCTCCTTGGCCTGTGCACTCCTACAAGTGGTCCTATATTGCTCCATCTTCTTCATGTAATTCTCTGTCTGCTCCCCAAACAGTTGGATTTCAAAGGGCTGCAGACAGAGACCTCACCCGAGCTCAAGCTGAACGTTCTATGCACTGCCTAGAAAATTAACCCTATACTCTCCGGGGCAGTTTAAAGGCTGGAGCTAACGGCAGATTGTCAGAATACAGCAAGACTTCATGTTGTTTGAACCAGGAGCTCTTTCAAGTAGTTCAGGCCCAGATCATGTTGGGCTTGAAAAATCAAAAGATTGACTTTAAAGGTGATCCGCCCCTGCACAGGCAGCCAGTGCAGTCGACGCAGCACCAGCAATATACGACTGGTCCGTGAGGTTCCTGTTAAAAGCCGGGCAGCAGCGTTCTGCACCAGCTGCAGGTGGTGGATTTCCACCCCAGGTAGTCCTAGGTAAAGCGAGGTGCAATAGTCCAAGCATGAGGACACAAAGGCATGGACCAGCGTAGGAAGATCACTAGATGGAACAAGGTGCTTAATCCTGGAGATATTCCTCAGATGGTAAAAAGAGGATTTGATGACAGCAGACACCTGCGAATGCAGAGTAAGCCCTGCGTCAAAAATTACCCCCAGGTTCTGTACCTGTTCAGGGATCGGGAGTGATATGCCCCCAAGATATAACCCTGAGGGCAGACCAACCCCCAAACCCCCTGTCCGGAGTGCCAGGTCCACAACAAGCACCTTAGTCTTATCTGAGTTCAAATTCAGCCAACTCAAATCCATCCACTCCTGGATTTCTGTGAGGCAGTTATTAAAGACCGAGAGAGTTCCATCCTGGTCAGGTGCAAAAGAAAGGTAGAGCTGGGTACCATCAGCATAGCAGTGAAACCTCAGCCCATAACTTCTTACAAATGTCTCTGAGGGGTAGCATATACACTGCGAACAACATGGGGAACAATACAGAACCCTGAGGGACCCTACAAGACAGAGAAACTGGGTCAGAGGAATAAACCCCAGACACCACTCTCTGTTCTCCCGGAGAGGTACAATATAAATCACCTGAGGACTACACCAGATAGTCTGCAGATGAACCTCAGACGGTTAAACAGTACCCCATGGTCCACGGTGTCAAACGCTGATGAGAGATCAAGATGGAATGGCTCTTCTGATCTCTAGCCATCAGGAGATCATTGAGCACCTGAACCAGCGCTGTCTCAGTACTATGCCTCTTTCGAAAGCCGCACTGGAGGGGTTCATAGATGTCATGGATGGTCAAATGGTTCTCCAGCTGTATGGCGACTACTTTCTCGATCATCTTCCCTAAAAAGGGAAGATTTGAGCTCAGTCTGTAGTTAGCGTGGCAGTCAGGGTCCAAAGAAGCTTTTTTCAAGAGAGGAGTTACCACCGCCTCCTTCAGGGAGCTAGGAAACTCACCTGTTTCCAAGGAGCACCAGACTATCCATGCAAGGACCGGACCAATGATATCTATACAACCCAAAATCAGTGAGGTCGGTCTTGTATCCAAACTACAGCATGTAGGGCGCCATACCCTTGACAATCCGCATGACATCCGTGAACTCCGGTTGGTCGAAGATACCCCAGGACGACTGAGGGGCAGCAGCCTCAGGGTGGTCCAGAGCAATACCCATAGAATGTGCTGGATGGAGCGCTGTCCTGATGTCGACCACTTTATTAGCAAAGAATTGAGCAAGGTCATCACACTCAACTTGCAAAAATGCTTTCCGCACTTGTAGACAGGCTGGGTTGCACAGTCTGTCCACAGTGCAAGACAGCTGTGCCAGTCGATTCTGAGCAACAGCAATCTCTCTGGACAGGAATTCTGTCTTCTTATGGGAGACAGCGGATTGATATGCTTGATAATGCTCTATCAATTTAAGGTGGTCGACCACAAGGGAGGATCTCCGCCAGCAACATTCTAACCTTCGTCCTAGTCGCCGCATCTCCCTCAAGGTCTGATCAAACCAAGGAGACCAAGGGCGAAGGGAGAGAGGATGAACACGGACTGGAGCAACGACATCCAGGGCCGCCGAAATAGCTGTATTATAAGCTACCACGAGGGCCTCTGGGTCGCTGTTTGCTACTGGAAGGGACGATAGGTCAAGCACCACCGCCAGGCCTTCAGAACTAATATCCCATAAAGGACGGTACCTGACCATCTCCACAGGGGTAGGTCTACGAAAGGGGGCATTAAAACTAAACCTCACGGGGTGTAGTGATCGGACCATCCAACTGGTTCCACCCCCACATCAGAGGCCTCGATCTCCAGGAGGACGGAGCTGGCCCTAGCCTACAACATGCCCGAGGTATGCCACTTCAGCCATGGTCACCTGGCACTTCTCAGCTTTGACAGTGAGTCTGGCCTTCTGTATCCTGCCCAGCACTTCCCTAAGGTGGGACAGGTGTTCCTCCCAGCTGGCACTAAAGATGACAATGTCATCCAGGTACGCCACGGTGTACTCCTCAGCACCATTTAACACTTGGTTCACCAACCTTTGGAAAGTGGCCGGGGTGTTCTTCATTCCAAAAGTATTACTTTAAATTCAAATAAGCCTATTGGAGTGATGAAGGCTGACCTCTCCCTAGCTCTGTCAGTTAACTCTACCTGCCAATACCCCTTTGTCAGGTCAATAGTCGTAAGGTAGGTTGCCCCTTCCAACTTGTCCAGGAGTTCGTCCGTCCGGGGCACTGAGTGAGCGTCTGACTTCGTGACTGCATTCATTCCACGATAGCCCACACAGAAATGAGTAGAGCCATCTGGCTTAGGCACAAGGACTATGGGTGAGGCCCAGGGGCTGTGGGATCTCTGTATTACCCCCTAAATCCAGTATCTCCTCCACCTCCCTCCTAATGTCCTTTTGGACAGCCTCCGACACCAATATGCTGTCCGCCGTACAGGCGTCTGTGCCCCTGTCTCCACATCACGAGTCGCTAAGGGGGTTAGTCCAGGCTTGGTGCTAAACAGTGGGGAAAGTTTGCTAAAATCTCCCCTACTCTCCAGATCTTGTCCAGGGCCAGCTGGGGAGACAATTTAACTGCCTCCACAGAGGACTCCCTCTTGCTTTCTTCCAGTAAGTCCAGAAGGGGATCTCCTTCATCCGTCCCCTCCCCAGGTCTACATACTGCAAACACCATGTCAGCCCTATTAGCATATGGCTTCATCATGTTGACATGGTACATTTTTTCTGTCTGTCTTCTGTCAAGTAACCGATATCGTTCACTTCATTTACCTTCCTAACTACTTTGTACAGTCCTGCCCACTCAGCCTGCAACTTGTCTTTCTGGACCGGAATAAGGTCCATGACTTCCTGACCCACCGTGTACGACCGAGCTCTGGCTCTGCGGTCATACACACTTTTTATTTCTGTTGGGCAGCTGCCAGGTTGCTCTCAGCTGTCTCCATGAGCTCCTTCAGTCTTTCCCTAAACCTAAGGACGTAATCCACTATGGAAGTGCCCTGGGTGGGGCGCTTGCCTTCCCAGTCCTCCCAGATCAAGTCTAGGGGCCTACGTACCCAGCGTCCATATAAGAGCTCGAAGCGGGAAAATCCTTTCGACTCTTGGGGCACCTCCCTGTATGCAAACAACAGGTGGGGAAGGTATTTCTCCCAGTCCCTCCGATTCTGTTCAGCAAATGCTTGGAGCACTGACTTCAGGGTACCGTTAAATTTTTCCACAAGCCCATTGGCTTGCGGGTGATAAGGTGTTGTGCACCTCTGCACCACCCCACACTTCTCCCACAAGCATTTCATCAGGGCAGACATGAAGGAACCCCCTCGATCGGTGATAACCTCCTGCGGAAACCCAACACAGGAGAAAATCCAAAGTAAGGCATCTGCCACTTTGTCTGTCCTCAGTGAGGATAGGGCGACTGCCTCTGGATACCGGGTGGCATAATTCACCACAGTCAGGATTAACCTTTTCCCAGAAGAGCTGGGGGTATTTAAAGGCCCCACAATATCCATTCTCACCCTCTGGAATGGCTCCTCCACTATGGGCAATGGAATTAGGGCGGCGCTTGGGTTTTCTTACCTGCCTTCCCTATTTCTTGGCACTGGTAACAAGACCTGCAATACTCCTTCACCTGCTGAGTGAAGTTAGGCCAATAGAAATTCTAGGCCAACCGCTGCATAGTGTGTGCGATTCCCAGATGACCAGACATAGGAATATCGTGTGCAGTCTTGAGCAACTGCTCACGGCACCCCTGGGGAACGACAAGCTGCCTGCCTATTACCCCTCCCTCTGTCTTCACATCCTGAGTATACATCAGTCCATTTTCCCAACAAACCTTATGTTTACCGTCACCTCCCTGTGCTCCGTCAGAGTCTGCCCAAGCCTTCAGCTTCTCTAGACTAGGGTCACTTTTTTGAGCAGCTGCAAACTCCTTACACATTCCCAAGGCATGGGACAGGTCCCCTTCAGTCTCTAAACTAGGGTCCCTAGCACTAGCATCAGGGCACTCAGGATCACTGTCATCCCTAACCCTCTGACAATGGGTCACTCCCTTCTTCCTCGAAATAACCCTCCGTAGCTGTGGGGTTAACTGCTCCTGGGGAAATTTCTACCACCTTTTCATTAGTCTCCATATCAGAAGACATAGGCTGGAGAACCAGCCTCCCAGTGGTTTCCACAATGGCTTCTGTGGGGTTCAGGGAACTAAAATTTTCCCTTGCTGCTTGGCTACCGGTAACTGCACACACCATCCCCTGTTTGAGATTGTTGCCAAGGATGACAACTGCTAAAGTTTTGGCTACAGCCACCTGCTGCACAGTTCCCCCTGTTTCACCCCAGTCTAGGAAAACACTAGCGAGTGGCAATGTTTTCTCCTCACCGGTGAAGTCTTGTACAGTTACAAATTTTTATTTTATTTATTTATTAGAATCTAGGATTACAATACCTTTGAGCCAAGGCTCTTTTACAAAGGTTCCACGTCACAGAAAAAAATAAACTGACAAACATGAGCAAAGTTAACCACCTAAATAATGCAAAAAATATATAGATAGATATGAATGCAGCAATTGTTTGACCTGGAATTAAGAAAGGGGAAGAAGAAGCAGAGGTAGACAAGGGAACGTAAATAGGGAGGGAAGGGTAGACGGAAGGATAGGGGTGTGAAGGGCGAGAGTAGTGGGGGAAGGCAGAGGCGGGAGAGGTGGAAGGGAGAAAGAAGAGAGGTTAAGCCGGCAGGAGGCACTGTCATTGGTAGGTGGGTGAATGTGCAGATTTGGGGAGGCGCTGGAAAGAGCAAGAGGGGATGAGGATTCAAGTCTGTACCTTCAGCTACTGTACCAATCAACATGCTTAGCCACAAGAGTTGCAAGGGTTGGAGCCGATAAGTGATAGGTGGAGCTGGGTCTTCAAAGTGCTGAGAGATGGCATGGATAAGATGTCGCTGGGTAGACGGTTGTACCAAAGGGGGGCTCGGTAAGCAAAAGATCTTTGGCCTCGGGTATAAGCTGATCAGGCTCTATCAGATCCCCTTTTACCAATGTCAGGGGATGCTCCTGTGTCCCTTAACACCTTGTGTCTGTACACCATTCACCATGACTGGGTGCATGTGTTCCCTCATATTCACAGGCATGCTTCCAGGGACACACAAACAACCCATTTCTTTCCTAGCCCCATGTTGCATATTGCTTGCCCTTTTGGGACACTGTCTGGCAATATGCCCAGTTTCTTTACAAACCCAACATTCGTTTCTTTTCTCAGAGAATCTTTTTTCTGAAACCTGGGGCTAACTGGTTTCGGTGGAGGCAGTGAGAGTTTTAGCTGCCCTAAAGGTGCACTTTTCCCTTTCAGGTGCAAACTCCTTTCAGGCAGGTCAGCCAAGACCTGTAAAGGATTTTCTACAGTTACTGGAGCACTTGGCCTTGTACTCTGCAATGGTACTAGGGGCCAGGTGCCAGATGTGAGACATCCAGTATCATCTGAGTGATCTTCGGTCTAAAAGATCTCATCCTCTGTCCAAACTGGTGCCTGTCACAAAAAAACTACTAAGGGCACTGGACTGCTAGAAGGAAGAATACAGCCTCAGAGAGGAAATTCTCTTCCTCCAGCAGTCTCCCACAACTATCCTAAAAACAGATGCCTCCCTTCTAGGGTGGAGGCCCACCTGGAGCACACAGGAGTCTTAGGAGCATATCATCTTCCTGGAGCTCAGAATAGTGTACCTAGCAATGCAAGTATTCTCCTTCTAGATCATGTGTCAGTCTGTCCAAATCAGGACAGAACACAGCACAACTGTGTATTACATAAATATGAAGGAACAAGATCTTACAAGTTATGCACAGAACACAGAAGCCATGTAGAGCTGGAACCTAGCCTACTCCCTGGAAGTGCAGCTATCCGCAGTTCACCTGTCAAGAAAGAACAGTATACTGGCAGACTCCATAAGCAAGATCATCCAAGGAAACCACAAGTGGAAACTGAACCATCAGGTGCTGGCATCAGTGTTCAGACATTGGGGTACTCTAGAAATAAACCAGTTTGCTTCCTGGGAGAACAGTCATCTCCCACTGTTTTGTTGCAGACCCTCAGCAATGGGCTCAGTTCCAGAGGATGCACTAGTCCTGGAGTTGTCAGGGAAGTTTCAGTATGTTTCTCTCCATTCCCACTCTTATTTGGCATGCACAAAAAAACTGAGAAGGGAATCTGCAACGAAGATTCTCATAGCACCTGACCGGGCCAGGCAGACCTGGTGTTCCTTGCTCCTGACCCTCTCCACCAAGCCATTCAGGAATGTCTATGTATTGCCAAGCTGATGGAGGCCCCTTCTGAGCCTATGACCACTACTGCACTGAAATATGTCACCTGGAAAATAGTTTTCCTACTGGCACTGACTTCTGCTAGAGGGGTGAGTGAGCTACAAGCCCTCTACACATATCCAAGCTACATAATTTTCCATATGGAAAAAGTAGTCATGAGGGCGAACAAGAAAAACTTCTTCGAGGATATCACTTTTATCAGGCCACACCTATGGAACTATAGCTGCCAGGCGCTAGGACCACTTGGAAACTTTTTTGGCTAGTAGTATACTGGAGGCTGCTCACAATGATGTCAGACATCCACATCCTCCTCTATATAAATGTGGGTGGCCCCGCATCTTCCTCAGTTCTTTTCCCGCTGTCGACCATACTCACCGGACTCCATGGAGGGGCTGCCACTACAGTCAACTGCTAATCTTCGATTTTCTATGTTTTATTAATTTTCTCAACCTAGTAAGTTATCACTTTATTTCTAAAGAGATTCCCGTCGTGTATGTCGACGAAAGATCCCACTAAACTCTTTAGTTACTGCGAGTGCAATGGAAACATCTACTCCCACAATGACCATGACATCTGTGCCTGCTGTCTTGGAGAGGCCCACAACGTTGAGGCCTGCAAAATCTGCCTGCAATTTAACCAAGCTACCTAGCAACACTGCCAGAAAGCCCTGCAGTCTTTCCTCATACAGCAGAAGGTAGCCAGAATGGAAGAGAGCTGCAGGCGAGAAGCTCCTCTGCATCACCAGCCCTATCCTCGTGCTTCCACTCCTCCAAGGCCCAAGACAAGTCCACAGGAAAGCACAAAAATGGGGAGACTGAGTAGAGTAAGGATAAATCCCTCCCCTCGGTACGCTTTTGGTCGCCATAAGGCTTGGTGCTGACCGCTACAGTGCCATCATCCTCTTTGGTGGCGGCGACTCCTGCTGCCCAGACCCTTGCTCCCACAGGATTGGCTCTGGCAGCGAGTTCCATCGAACCTCCCACAGCTGGTGAAGGCCCACTGACGTCTGGACTGCTGATGCCCCCATTGATGTTGCAAGCCCTGCCGCTCAATCCTCAGTTTCCTCAAGGCTGGCTGGCAGTGGTTCCACCAGACCTCCTACAGCTGGCGCAGGCCTGTTGGCGTGGGGCTCCTGTCTCCCCACTGACATTACAAGGCACTCCATCTACGTTGGGGGGGGGGAACCAACCTCCCCCCGTCGACGTTCCAAGGTGCTCCTGCAATGCAAGTCACCATCCACGTACAGAATATGATCTCCTTCTTTGTGGAGATAATACAGCACCTTGTGCCCCCTCCATGCACATGGATGTCCATTCGGCCCCTGCGACGCCTGCTGTGTTGACACGCCCTGCTCCTCCAGGGTGTCTACATCCTCTCTTCCCTCCTTGGACCCCGTCGATGAGGATCAGGAGTACATCCCTGATCTCATGCCAGAAGAGGAAGACAGAGATTTGGATGGGAGTCATCTGACAGATCTGGCTCCATGGTTTCCACCTGGAGTGAGGACTCTACATGATATACCCCTGGGTCCCCTCCTGAAGACCCTTCCTTCATCTCGAAGACGAAGCTGCTCCAAACTACCATGGCGTTGATGCCCAAGAGCAGGACATTACTAAGAGAAACCTGGTAGAGTTTTTAGAACTACCAGACTGTCCACCTCTGGTTATCCCTCCTCTACTGGCTGTACTAGAGGATGCCACCCTGGCTGCCTGGCACAGGCTGAGCTTGATCCCTGCCATGCCTAGAAATAGCAGTGAGAAAAATCCCAGCTCCACACACATGCGAGCCATAAGTAGACAGGACAAGGATTCAAAAGCAAAACTAAGGTACCGCAGGCATCTGAAAAAGGTAGAATTTTATTACATAAAGTAGTGCTACAAATGGTCGTACAGCAACACAGGGAAAACCTCAATCGGTTTCGCACCACTCGTGCGTCACCAGGAGGTAATTCTCCATATGCCCACGCCAGTCTTATATCATCACCTTAAAGAGACACTGTGCAGAATTACAAAACATAATTAAAATGCCACAACTCTCCAAAGGTGAAAGAGTGGCAATTTTCAAGACACAGAATGTGTTCGTTTCTCTAAAAAGGGGGCATTTCTAGCACAGTTTAGCACCAAAAAGGGGCTATTAGCCCACCATTTACTACAAGTATATAATTACAAAATCGGTGTTCAACCACTGTCCGTGGAAGGGGGAGAAGTATTTTTTTAGTATACCAGTACCAATATTTTATGGTATAAGAAATCAAAAAGCTTTCGTTAAGCAAAACATACTCTATATTAGGGCTGCCAAACAAAATATATATTTTTTCTATGCCTACTAACATTTTTTTTTTTTTACCATTACCTGAACCATCCATTTCATATAGTTCTATTATTAGCATTTAACCAGTACATTTATTTAGGTGAATGAATCTCCTACCAGTTTACTATTAACATCCCCATTTACCAATTGTCTATAATCTTTCGAATGAACATTAGTGGCACCACCTAGGGGAAAGAAAAGAGAACAAAAAAGAAAGATGTAACATAATATACAAATATAGTTTAGTGCACACAAGTCAAGTTCCACTGCATCTGGTTGTTTTAAACCATTATTTTGTGGAACAGAATCAGATTGGGACCCGGGGCAGCAACATAAATGATGTCCTGCTGAACAGAGAGGCGTGGTTTAAAACAATCAGGTCTCAATGACAAAAACAGATGTCATGCTTCTGATTAATAGCAGAAGAAAGAAGTACTAAATCGATATG
Organism: Neoceratodus forsteri; assembly: GCA_016271365.2. NCBI lineage: Eukaryota > Metazoa > Chordata > Ceratodontiformes > Ceratodontidae > Neoceratodus > Neoceratodus forsteri. The sequence continues at coordinate 646,177,476 of CM057450.1, read as the reverse complement.
CAGTGGAACTTGGCTTTTTGGTGCTAAATTATGCTAAAAATACCCCCTTTTTTAGAGAAACAAACACATTCTGTGTCTTGAAAATTTGTATATACATGTATAGTTGCCACTCTCAGCTTTGGAGAGTTGTGGCATTTTAATTGCGTTTTGTTATTCTGCACAATGTCTCTTTAAGGGGATGATGATATAAGAGGGGGTGTGGGCATATGGAGAATTACCTCCTGATGACGCACGAGTGGTGCAAAACCGGTTGAGGTGTTCATGTGCTGCTGGGCGGCTGTTTATAGCACTTATTTATGTAATAAAACACTACCTTTTTTGGATGCCTGCACTGCCTTAGTTTTGCTTTTGAATCCATGCCCAGAAATGCAGACAACCTGTACCATGTCCCCCTCAGCAAAAGCCCTGTTTCGCAGGGCAACCTGAGGCTGATTCAATTGTGATAGAGGCAGCCCATGATAGGTCTAAGGTGCCCAAACACCTCAGTTCAAACCCCAGGAAATCTTACTGTAGTCTGACAAAATGCAGTATGGTCTCATTATAGGACTGCCCCGGAGCCAAAATGGTTAATAGAACCTATGAAATGATGGAATGCTAGGCTCGAGCTCTATTTTCAAACAAATGTCCCTGGTTGTACTTCCTGCAGCCTTCAAATTCTTTTCTCCGCTTGCCTCAGTAAGATGTCTCCGGAGAGCTCTCCTCCACTTTTTTTGAAGAATATTTGTTTTTATCAGTTTCCTAAATACCGTTTACTTCTTTTTGGTTTTTGAAGCACTGTCCTCTGTTTACAGGTAGACTAGTTTAGGTTAGCATATTTTCTGTAAGTTTTTCGGTTCCTTGCTTTTTTTTCCCCCCAATCAGAAAGGAATCGGACTTTACTTATTTTGTGAAAAGGTAATCTGGTTTATATATTGTTTGATTCTAATTTCTCTGGTGACCGGGCTTCTTGGGCATTGTTTTTTCCAGGCTAACCCTCAGAGAAGAGATCTAGAGAAGACACCTTTTTTTTTCCTCAGAGTTAAATCTACTAAACCCGCTTTTAGAGTTATTTACTATGTCTCAGACTCCCAAGAAAAGAACCAGTCCTACAGGTTTCCAGCATTGTACCAAATGCGGAGAACCGTTTACTAAAACAGATCCTCATTTGGTTTGTGTTGTCTGCCTAGGGTTTGACCACCTGAAAGCAGAGTGTGAGATCTTTAAGAATTTTCCCCCATCCTTGCTTGACAGGCGACTTAACCGACTGAGGGAAAAAATGTCTGATAAGGCTGCTGACCCGGCCTCGGACAAAACGCTCCTCCTAACTCTAAGGAACTGGAGGAAGAGTCCTCTTACAAGGGCGACACTTCCTCAGGGAGGGAACGGGTTGCTGAACCAGCTGCTGAGCCGGCTACTGCAACCAAGCAGAAGAAGAAAGAAAAACACTCGGTGCAGGAACCACAACCGACAAAATCACCAGTTCCAACTACAAAAGAGATTGCTGCCGCTATAAAGTAATAAATACAGTTGCTGCAATCCGGCACACTGGTTCCAGTTCAGCAAACAGTTCCTCACCTCATACCGGTTCCCGGTTCTTTTGAACATGGTCCGGAATGTAATGATGAGTGTGAGGAGGATGAAGACTATGGTGAACCTCCTAAACTGGATGTCTCTCCTGATGCTCAGCTCCCTGATTCCCCTGACAAGAGATCTCAGGATTACACATCTCATTTTGCCTTTATGAAACAGGTGGCACAAGCTCTGGACCTCCCCACTCAGGAGTCATCTGAGAAGGAGGAGGAAGAGGAACCAGATTATATGGAGATGATGGGTGTGCTGGCAACTAAGAATTTGTTATTGGCCATTCACAAGTCCCAAAGCAAGTAAACATTTTGCAAACACCCACTTGCTGCCCCCCACCCCCGTGGACAAGAGGATGGAGAAAAAGTACTTGGTGGCCAAAGAAGGAGCAGAATTCATTTTTGGACACCCCAGTCATGAAGAGGTGGTGCAGGCTGCTGCTTGTGACAAAGCAGGCATTCCACTGGCATCACATCCTCCTGAAAAAGGACTCCAGAAGGATATATTCTACATAGATACATAGACAGTGTCGGCAGATAAGGGCCTATGGCCCACCTAGTCTGCCCATTTGAGCTTGTAAGTTCAGTTTGTTTTCCTAGAAGTCTATTTCCCCTTACCCCTGACCTCTAGAATTCCTTTATGTCTATCCCATGCATTCTTAAATCCCGTGATTGTTTCAGCCCCCACCACTTCCTCTGGCAGGGTGTTCCACTTGTCCACCACCCGTTCTGTGAAGAAATTCTTTCTCATGTTTCCTCTGAATCGTCCTCCTCCAACTTCATCCCATGCCCTCTAGTCCTGAAACATCTTTTTCGCTTAAAAATAGTGTTTTCCTGCACCCTGTTCCTCCCTGTAAGATACTTGTATGTCTCTATCATATCCCCTCTCTCCCTCCTCTCCTCCAGGGAGTACATGTTCAGTTCCTTCAACCTGTCTTCATAGGACTTGTGATGCAACCCATGCACCATCTTTGTTGCCCTCCTCTGAACCTTCTCTACCCTGTCTATGTCCTTACGTAGGTATGGTCTCCAGAACTGTACACTGTACTCCAGGTGGGGCCTCACTAGTGTCTTGTATAGCGGAATTATGACCTCCTTTTCCTGCTGGTGATGCCCCTGCCTATACATCCCAGCATCCTATTTGCTTTACCTGATGCCTTGTCACACTGTTTCCACCTTGAGGTCATCAGAGATGACAACCCCAAGATCCTTTCCTGCTTGGTGCATGCTATATCCTCACCCCCAACTGATATATTGTGCCAGGGTTTTTGTGCCCCATATGCATTATCTTGCACTTCTTTGCATTGAATTTCAACTGCCAAACCCTTGACCATTCTTCAAGTTTCTGCAGGTCCCTTCTCATTCTGTCTACACCCTCTGGTGTGTCTACTCTGTTACAGAGCTTTGTGTCATCAGCTGGCCGTCTAGGGCCAAGATTATTTATCTGGGGTCTTCTCTGGCCATTAGGCAGGCCTCTTATATGGCCTATGTTTCCAGGTACCAGAGAAATCTCTGGAACACTGTATTGGGAATTGCCAAGGCTGTTCCTGTCCCCATGGCATCGGACTCAATAGTGGCTGCCAAATGAGGAACAGAAGCTTCCAAATATCAGTTTTGTGTGGCAGTGGATGCCAAACACACTGCAGCTAGGCAGATGGCCCCTTCAGTGTGTCTCAGAAGGTTTTCCTGGCTCAGGACTACTAATTTGTCCCAGGATACCCAGACAAAAGCCTTAGACTTCCCTTGTGAGCTCACACCTCTCTTTGGGGAGCAAACAGGCTTACATGAAGAAAATCGGCATGTACAAGGCAGCTTACAAAAGTGCAGCTGCCAAGGAGAAGGGGTCTGCACCTCACAAACACTAGAGTAGAGGTGATAGGGGTAGATCCCAATACAGACCATTTTTCCAGCCTCAGGCCTTCCTAGTCTATCAGCAGCAGAGCGGGTATTTCAGAGGCAGGGGCAGGAAGGGCAGTGCTCGTACTGGCTTCAGCCCACAGCCTGCTGCACAGGCAAAACAGAACCCCTGAAGTGCTCGTCAGGGTCGCCTCCCCATCTCCAGTAGGGGGCAGGCTGGCCCACTATCTCAAGGCTTGGCAAATCATCACCACAGACAAGTGGGTCCTGGAAGTACTGGGCCAGGTTCTGGCTCTCGGCTTCAAGGTTATGCCCAGGCTGAGAGCAAGACTATTCATACCTGCTACCTTATCAGAAACAGCCTTGTTGGCGAAGGAATTAACAAATCTTCTACTGCAAAGGGCAACAGAACCTGTCCCTCTGGCACAAAGAGGGAAAGGTCTGTACACAAGGTACTTCCTCACAGCAAAGAAAACTGGAGAGTGGCAACTCATACTGGATCTCAGACACTTAAACAGGCATCTAACAAAACCAGAGTTCAAGATGGTGACCCTAGCAACTATTCTCCCAACATTAAGACAAGAAGATTGGTTGGCATGTCTAGACCTAAAGGATGCTTACTTTCACACCCCGTCAGGCAATCACACAGAAAACACCTCCGGTTCAGATTGCCATCAGGTCATTACCAGTTCAGGGCTCTGCCCTTTGGCTTGACTTCCGCCCCAAGGGTGTTCACAAAGTGCTTGGTAGTGGTTGTGGCACACCTAAGGAGAAAAGGGGTAACAGTGTTTCCCTACCTGAACAACTGTCTAATCGTAGGTCAGTCACCTTAGCAGGTCAGGGATGCCTTGCTAGTCACACAGGATACCCTGCAGTCACTAGAGCTCTGGGTGAATCTAAAAAAGTCAGTGCTGGAACCAGTCTAACTCCTGGAGTTCATAGGAGCGGACTGGATATTCTGCAGGGAAGAGTGGACAGACTGGTGCAGATAGCCAGTTCCTTCCAGCTACACACACCCAGGCCAGAAAGGGACTTCTTTCAACTGTTGGGCCACATGGCAGCATCAACAGCAATGGTGCCAGAGTCCAAGTTTTAGACGAAAGACATTCAGTTTAACCTCGGATCCCACTGGTCCCAGAAAAGGGACTCTCTGTCAAAGCTGGTGCCAGTCACAATAATTCACATTCAAGCACTCCAATGGTGGCAGGAAAGGGGCAACCTTGGGGAAGGTGTACCATTCCTGCAACAGCCCCCAACAGTAGTGCTAACAACAGATGCCTCCCTCCTAGGGTGGGGTGCCCACCTAGGGGAACACACTGCTCATGGGACGTGGCTTCAGCAGGAGTTACTGCTGCACATCAACCAGTTAGAGTTCAGGTCAGTTTTTCTGGGCATTCAGTCCTTTGCCACAATGCTCCAGGGCAAGGTGGTGCCGGTCAGGACATACAATACCACCATCATGTAAAGCAAAACAACTTTATTTATATAGCGCCTTTCATAATCAAGGCGCTGTACATCAAGTACATACAATAAAAATAATATACTAATTAAAACAATTAATTAGGGAAAGCTAAAGAAAATAAATACGTTTTCAGCACTGATTTAAAAGTGCTGACGGTCAGGCATTCTCTCAACCAACAAGGTAGAGAATTCCACAGGATCAGTGCTGCAAAAGAAAATGCTCGAGCTCCAGACATCTTCAAATGGACCCTGGGAATCTCTAGCAATCCCTTGCCAGCGAAGCGGAGAGGGCAGAGGTTGATCTAGTCTTTGCTTATGTACTCACATAAGCAGTCAAGGTCAACCCCACTGTGCACAGAGGCTATGAGAATCTGGAATTTGGCTTACTCGCACAGAATCTCTCCATTAGTTATCTATCTCCCAGGAAAGGACAATGTCCTAGCAGATGCACTTAGCAGGATCAATCAAAACCACCACGAGTGGCACTCGACAGGTAGGTCCTGAAAACTGCGTTTCAGGAGGTGGGGCACTCCAGAAGTGGATCTCTTTGCAGCCCTGGACATCCATCAGCTCTCACAGTTCTGCTGCAGACCTCCTGTGGTAGGCATAGTGCTACTGGATGCACTACTGCTGGACAGGGAAGTTTCTGTATGTCTTCCTTCCATTCCCTTTGTTACTGAGAGTACTGAACAAGCTCAGGACCCAGCAGGAAACAATGATCCTCATTGCCCTAGATTGGACCAGGCAATCCAGGTACTCGCTGCTTCTGCCCCTGTCAGTAGCCAGACCAATCAGCCTCCCTAGGAGGCACAACCTGCTGACCTCTTCTCAGGGCAGGATCTTTTACCCCAGTCTCCAGTCCCTTAAGGCTCAGGTCCTGGCTCTTGAGAATCTAGAGTATGCCAGCCTGCACCTCTCTGAAGAGGTTTTGGAGGTGCTCAGGGTCTCTAGAAAACCCTCTACCAGGAAGACCTACACATTCAAGTGGAAATGATTTTCCATCTGGTGTTAGAACAAGGATATAGACCATAACCAGGAGGGGTTGCCAGTCGTCTTAGACTATCTGACACATCTCCATTCCCTTTGCTTAAGACCATCCACCCTTAAGGTGCATTTGGCAGCTGTCTCTGCTTACCTATCAGCAGGTAAGCGCTCATCCCTGGCTTCAAATCCAGTATTCAGAAAATTTTTCAAAGGGCTGTTGCACTTGCATCCCCCATACAGGGAGCCAACCCCAGCTTTGGATCTCAACACATGCACTGCGCAGCTTATGCAGCCGCCCTTTGAGCCAATGTCTTCAGCGCAGCTCAAGTATGTGACTTGGAAAACAGTGTTGCTGGTAGCAGTCGGCTCAGCCAGGAGGATAAATGAGCTCCAGGCCCTGTCCACAGAGCCCAACTACATGGCACTCCATAGGGACAAGGTAGTCCTCAAGACCAATAGGAAGTTTCTTCCCAAGGTGATATCTGAGTTCCACCTTAACCAGTCCATTACACTGCCTGTCTTTTTCACTGACCATTCCACTTTCGGTGAGCGTAGACTGCACAGCCTTGATGTTAAGAAGTCTATCAGCTACTAGCTGGACCACACAAAGGACCATAGGCAGGACAATACCTAGCTCTTCCTGACCTGTGGAGAAGTGGGGAAAGGAAAACCAGCTACTAAGAGATCCATTGCACGCTGGATTGTGGCTTGTATTCAGTTCTGCTACAGCTTGGTGGGCAAAGAGGCCTCAGGGCCCACTCTACCAGGGGAACAACTGCTTCCCTGGCAGCTGCCAGGGATATTCCCCTGTTGGAAATCTGCAAAGCAGCTACCTGGAAGACTGTCCACATATTTACCAAGCATTACTGCTTGGACATCCAGGCCAGAAGTGATGCCAGGTTTGGCACAGCAGTACTGCAGAACTTGTTTCCCAAATAGGTTCTATGCCCACCTCCAATGGTACTGCTTGGGTAGTCTGCATTTTGTCAGAATACAGTAAGATTTCCTGGGGTCTGAAGAACAAAAAAAAATCACTTACCATATTAATCTGGTTTCTTCCAAGGGAATTTACTGTATTCTGAACACCCACATGCCTCCCCTACTGGAACCCAATGCACACTGTAATCCAGCTGTCCATACCCCACTGCAAACCTGTTATTGTTATAGTTTCTTTTCTTGGACATCTGTGACTTGAGTCTTATAGATGCCCACACCGTTCGAAAAATGGGTTGGTTATTTGGGGGAGAGGATTAGTTGTTTATTAGAATAGCTTAGTTAGATTATTTATGCATGAGAATCTGACGGTTGCAAGCAGTACAACCAGGGACAGTGGTTTGAAAAATGAACTCGAGCCTAGCATTCCACCATTTGCATAGGTTCCATTAGCCATTTCGGCTCCGGAGCAGTCCTGTGATGAGACCATACTGCATTTTGTCAGAATACAGTAAGATTCCCTTGGAAGAAACAAGATTACTATGGTAAGTGGTTACGCATTGGGGAACTCAAGCACTCAGTGCTGATAGCTATGCTTCCTATTAAGCACCAGTACCGTAACTCCTGAGCATTGATTAACAGACTTGATTCCTACTGCAAAAACAAAATAGCCATATTAACAGTCGTTCATCACACCTATAGCAGTGTGCTTTGCTAATTACAGCAACTTGTGAGACACTACCGACGGGCAGCAATTAAGCAATAGTTGACCGCGAGGAGACTGCGTTTCCTAGTTTCTACATGCCAATGAGAAACTGGTTCGTTAGATAGGGAGTTCGGATTAGGGGAGGCAGGCTAAGCGGGGTTGGACTGTAATTTTTTCTTCTCTCCCCAGATAAAGAGTCGAAGGAAACTGAACCTCATAGGAAAGAGAACCTTTGCCTCTGCCACACTGGGCCACAGAATAGCAAACTATCAGGCCCATATGGTTGAATACCAGACTGCCCCCTGGAAAAAGGCTGAAGCAGCAGCCTCAGGCCATTATAGAGGGTCCCCAGAAACAGAAAATGCTCAAAACCCTCAAGACTGGGGCTGATATGGGTAAGCACCTCTTGAGGTCTACCTGGGATATTTCAGATACCTCAGCCAGGGCAGCATCAGCTGGCATTTGCATCAGAAGGCACTCTTGGCTCAGGGTGTCAGGATTTGCTAGTCATGTCCAGCAGTTCATCCTTATTGTCTCTTTCAGAGGTTACAAGCTCTTTGGGGCAGATGTGCAGGACATCCTTTCTGACCTGCAAACCTCAGGGAGGACTTTAAGGTTAGTCCACTCCCTCTACCAACAAAGAAGTGGGCAGAGGGCACCCTTTTGTTGAGCCCCTCACACCCAGGTTGGGAGCCAGACAGCAGGGCTAACACAGAGGATAAGCTTTGCCTGCCCCTACCTCCATCACAGGAAAAGAATGTAGAGGTGGAGGTGTGGCCCCAGCTGCAGGTTCTGCTTCAGCATGACTTCGTCCTAGACCCCACCCATCAGTATTCCAGGAGGTGGTGTTGGGGGGGGGGGGGTTCGCTTCTCCCTCCACCTGAAAGAGTGGAGGGAGATTATGTCTGATGCTTGGGTTTTGCAACTCAACGAGCAAGGCCACACTCTAGAACTCCTTGAGTTGCCTCCCCACCTTCCTCTAAATACCTCAAACTACCCTTCAGACCATATACCAGTGCTACTGGAGGAAGTTCGCACACTGCTGCAGAAGAGGGCTGTAGAACCAGTTCCCTGGGAACAAAGGAACAGGGGGTTCTAGTCTCACTTCTTTCTCGTCCTCACGTCTACTGGGGACTTAAGGCCCATTCTGGATTTGAGGAATCTGAAATTTTGTATTCAGTACAAGAGACTCAGGATGGTAACTCTGCAAGGCCTGCTGCCCTTGCTGCAGTTCGGGACCTGGATATGCTCCCTAGACATGCAGGACACTTACCTGCACATCAAGGTTTGTCCCACACAAGAAGTATCTCAGGTTCCTGTTTCAGGGGGAGTACTACAGTTCAGGGTGTTGCCCTTTGGCTTGTCATCTGCACCATGAGTCTTTACCAAATGCTTATCGGTGGTGGCAGCAGCCCTCAGGAGGGAGGGACTATACGTCTTCCCCTATTTGCTCAAAGCTCAGTCCAAGTAGCAACTTTCCCCCACCCTAGGGTGTACCAGACATCTGCTGTATGCCCTAGGGATTACGGTCAACCTGCCCATGTCCATCTTGACCCCTTGTCAGCATCTCCAGTACATAGGAGCTATACTGGACACTGCTCAGGTATCAGCCTTCCTTCCCCAGGACAGGGCAGAGAGCCTGATGGCGCAGGCCCAGATGCTTTACAGCAACAGGTAAGTCACAGCCAGGACATTCCTGAGACTGCTGGGCCTGATGGCAGCAGCCGCTGTCATGGTTCCCCTGGAAGACTGCATGTGCAGACCCCCCCCCGTGGACATTAAGAGTCCAATGGGATCAACTCACTGACAATCTAGAACAGAAGGGTCTAGTAACATCGCCAGTAAAGATGGTGGTTCAGTGGTGGATGGAACCAGCAATTTGCTCAAAGGGGTTCCTTTCCTTCTCCCTTCCCCTCATCAGATCCTCACCACAGACGCTTCGGGGATGGGCTGGGGGGCACATCTGGAGCCTCACCAGACCCAGAGTATATGTACGCAGTGGAGAATTCCCTCAACATAAATGTCCTAGAGATGAGGGCCGTTCTGTATGGCCTGCAAGCCTTCCAGAATCACCTGTCCCCGGGGTCTCTACTGGTGCAGATGGACAGCACCAGTGTAGTACACTAAGGAGGGGACTTCCTCCTGTGCAGAGAAACGATGAGGGTTTGGTACTGGGCCTTACAACTAGGTCTAGAACTGTCAGCAGTGCATGTTCCAGGTGTCCAAAACATCCTGGCAGACGGGCTAAATAGGTCGCAGTCCAGAATGCGTAAGTGGGAGCTGCTGACCTCTGTAGTAGAAGACCTGTTTGACAGGTGGTGTCATTCAGAGTTGGATCTTTTCAAGTCCCCACTCAATGCAAAACTGCTGCTTTTTCCGCTTGCTCGCTACAGGGCCTGGATTTTTGTGGTGAGACGCATTGTCCCTTTCTTGGAAAGGGAGGCTCCTGTATGCCTTTTCTCCCTTCCTTCTAATTCAGAGTGCACTGATCAAGCTCCAGATGGAAGTAGTGGCTCTGATACTTATTGCTCCCTTCTGACCTCATCAGATCTGGTTCCTCCTATTATGGCAGTTGGTGGTGAAACTTCCAGTACTTCTACCCTTGTGCAAAGGCTTGCTCTCACAGGAACAGGGAACCCTGGTCCATCTGGACCTCAAGTCACTCGATCTGCATGCACAGCTCCAGAAGACATAGCCGTGGCTAGATTTGGGGTGTCTTAAATGGGTGGCTGATGTCCTGGTGGCTGCCAGAAAACCCTCCACCAGGGCCACTTATTTCATGAAGTGGAAGCGCTTTGTTCTGTTGGCTGCTTCCATTCACTTGAATTCCTTCACTTGTCCAGTGAATCAGATTCTGGAGTATTTGCTGTCCCTCTCAGACACTGGACTGTAATACTCTTGCATTAAGGTGCACTTGACTGCCATTTCAGCTTTCCATATGCCTACTGATGGCTGTACGGTAGCACAACTGGAGGTGCCCTGTACATTCTTGAGGAGCATTCTTTACTTCAGGCCTCCCATCTGCAATCCAGTCCTGGCTTGGGACTTGAATTTTATTCTAGAGACTTGCTTTGGCTCCGTTTGAGCCGGCTGTGACTTGCGAGCTACGCTTTCTCTCGTATAGTTGCCATTACCTCTGCTTGAAGGATCTCCAAGCCTCAGGCTCTTACATGTGAGCCTCTTTATTTGATTGTCCACAAAGACAAGGGTGTCTCTGCATACCAGCCCTAAGTTTTTGCCAAAGGTGGTGTCTGAGTTTACCTTGACTCAAACCATCCACCTGCCTATTTTCCGACATGCCAATCCAGATGAAACATTGTAGATGTTCCAGAATACTCGGATATTCTGCTCACCGCATTTAGAGGACTGCAGTGTCCTCAGTAGTTGTTTTTGCCTCTGGCAAAGAGGGCGTACCGGTTTCTAAACTGTGCTTGTCCAAATGGTTGGCCAACTGTATTACTTTTTGTTATAGTAAGTATGTTAAGAAACTTCCTGGGGTTCTGCATGGTCATTCAACCAGAGATATGGCCACTTTTGTTGCCCGTTTCAGGAATGTATCCACTGCAGAAATTTGTGCGGCTGCAACTTGGAGTACTGTCCATACTTACACTAAACACTACAGGCTGGACAATGCCTCTAGAAGGGCAGGCTTTGGCCTGGCTGTGCTTCAAGGCCTCCTTTCTTAGGTCTATAGCCTCCACCCACTCAGACTCTCTCTGTCAGTACTGCTTGGGACTCATTCTATAGGTGTGGCCTGATGAAACAGATGTCCTTAAAGAAGACAGTACAGTTACATAAGAACCTACCATAAAGCAGATCTTCGAGAGAATCTTTTTCATCAGACCATGCTGTCCCACCCTCCATCCCCCTTGGATGCAGAGCATCTTTACTCCTGTCTCTCGTTCCTAGACAGTCCACTTGCTGTTTTCTACCTTGCCTGGTAGTGGGAACCTTCAGCTCCCTCTTAGTTCCGGAGGAGTATGATTTCAGGTGGGGAACTGAGAGGAGGGCACAGAGCTGCCCACATTTATACAGTGGAAGTCGTCGATGTCTGACGTCATTGTGGGCGGGCCCTAGTAGACTGCTAGAAAAAAGGTTTCCGTGTGGTCCTACTGCCTGGTGGCTATAGTTCCATAGGTGTGGCCTGATTAAAGAGATTCTCTCGAAGATCTACTGTTACAGTAAATTCATATGTAACTGTACTTTCTGCCTTGTTTTAACCATTGTTCAAAAATATTTAAGATATTTTTAAAAAGTATTTTTGATAGCCATTTAAATAGTTTTAGTGGCCATAGCTCTCCCTAGCTGTAGACATAAATCTGTTGTTAGAAAGCAGGATGGAGTGTGCCCCCACAGCACAGTTTGAACTTTATTCTGAAGTTCCATAATTGGCATAAAGTTCCAAATCCCAGGTCTGCTCGTTCCAAGGGAATGATTGCACACTGAACATTACTGATAGATCCCTTAAGAAAAAACAACATTACTACGGTGAGTAATTTTTTCTTCAGCAATATAGTTTCCATAGAGCCATATTCACCTGCCCACCATCCCTCTTTTTTTTTTTCTTGGGGAACCAAAGCCAGTTCTGTTGGCTGTTTAGGCTCAACCTCTTAGACAGCATGCCTGTTTTTTCTGTGGGCAGTACGTTGCCTGTGGCCTCCGGCTGATGGCTTTATTCCACCTGTTCATCTGCTTGTTCTTATGAGCACAAATTAAAATGATGAAAATGTTTTAGTAGGAAGACCAGATCTTCATCAAGGATATCTCCTCCATTAGGCCACACCTTTGTAGCTGTAAGTCACCAGCATCAGAACCACATGGGAACTTTTTTGCTAACTGAGGGCTACCCACAGTTACATGCAGCGTTGACATGTATATAACGTGTGCAGCCCCGTGACTCCTCAGCTGTTTCTTCTGCTAGTGATCATCCTCGTCAGACCACCTGAAGGAAACATCGACAAAGCTTTTTTTTTTTTTTGCTGTTTTATGTAACATTATCATCATCTCCATATGTTGCAGAGATCTAAGGAACCTTTATTTTGATATTGTATTTGCAGTTATAAAAGCTACAAAGACAACAGACACTCTGTTTGTGTATGCCGTTTTGGCGCTTTTCACAACATGAGGGAGTGTGAGATTTGTCAGGGTTTCAACTAGTCTACAGGTCAACACCGCAAGAAGACTCTTGAAAACATCCTTGCCCAGAAAGTGCTAAAAGCCATGGAGAACAAAAATGGCTCAAAATCTGCTTCCCCCTCATCACTGTCCAAGAAACTGTCATTGAAACCAAAAGATAGGGACAAGGAAAGGGCATTGTCTCAGACCTCCCTGTCGTCCAGCCATAAGCATAAACACAAGGACAAAGACAAGAAAGCATTAAACCACGATGAAGGAGGCTTCTACTGGGAAATTAATGCATGGTCAGGGGGGTTGTGGCACAAGGCCAAGTGCCTACAACCACCCAACCATGCACTAATTCCCCTGTAGAAGCATCCTTCGAAGTGGCTTAATGTGCTTGTAACATGGCAAGTGCCATTTCTGAGGTACTATTAGAAATAGGTTTAAGTTATGAAAATCGCTAAGAAATGTACAGAACTAACCACTTCACCGTTTTCAGCACAGGATGTTAGAACTATATTTATTTATATTGTGGTGTAGCAAAACAAAGGCATTACTGTAACTCTGTCACCAGTATAACACATTGCTATAATTTTTAACAACTTTGAGGTGGTAAATATTTTAGTGTAACACTCGCAATTATACGGTGAAAGGTTTAGCTGCGCTACACTGATTCATGCTGCCTTGAATGCTGGGATCGATTTATACAGATTATGGCATATTGATTACTCCTCGGCTACAAGCGGTACACTGTAATTCTCAGCATTTATATATATGTGTGTGTATGTATGTATATATATATATATATATATATATATATATATATATAAAGCTTCTGGGGGACTCCTGCGTGCAACTACCGCTTACATAGGCATCTAGAGTCGGCAACGGTTGAACGAAATGCACATGATCTTACTCTTCACATGCGGCGGTGGGACTATATTGCATGACAAGAGTCACAGCACCATGAATCGGGAGAAAAGGTACAATTTAATACTGTGCACAATTTTGACAGATGGCGAATTTCACTGTCTCGTTACAAACTCAGATTTTCACTGGGTGGGTGGTACAAAATGTGGTCTTTCAGACATGGCAATTAATCTTCCACTGAAATATAACAATTGTTGAGAATGGCATTAATCTTTAGGTTACATGCTACTAATATACAGTGGTTCGTTTAGGTACTGCAACTCTGAGCAGGAATTACCAGGGATTAATGCCGTCCTCAGTTTGCATCACGTGTGGTGGTTTGTCCAGTCGCTTTCCTGTATTTAACTGTAAGATATATTGTCATGTTAAAGGTCCTGTTACTTAAAACATTATCTGCTGGTGCTGAGGGTTGGCAACATTTGCTGTGCTCAACTTATGATGTCTCTGATGCTTCTGCTGCAGCCTCTGACATTTGCACGAGGCCTTATTCTTGACTTAGGAATGGTTGGTTTTGCTACAGATATACAACAGACCGTTTTAAATGTTTCTTTTAAGGGCTTCAGACTTTGGTTATGATGTGGAAGAAGCCTTGCATGGCCTACAATCTTCAAAGATGACTAAGGTTTGCAGTGTCAGTGGCTCAGTAGGTAGCACACTCGCCTCTGAGGCCGGGAGATCAGAGGGCTGTGGGTTCAGTTCCCACATCTGGCACTTGGATTAATATCCCAGTACTGACACTGTAGTGCAGCATGAGAGGGGTGCTGCACTTCTGAGGTGCCGCCTTTCGGATGAGACGTTAAACCGAGGTCCCATCTGCCTGGACTGGTGGTAGTTCAGGTGGATGTTAAAAGATCCCATGGCATTTATCGAAAAGAGCAGGGGATTTCCCCGGTGTCCTGGCCAAATTTCCCTAATTCACTAAAAAAATACCACCAACAGCTTAATCTGGTTCAAGGTCAGTTGGCATTCATCTGTATCCCTCTCCCCCGGGTCGTGCCTGAAAATAGGCAGGATTTGTCTAGTGCACTTACCCGGTCAACAAAAATTAAATAAATAAAGTCCCTATACCTCACTCCCAGTAGAGGAATGGTATGGGCTCTTTTCAAAGACCTGTTGCAGAGGACCTGTGCATACAATCTGCAGGGCCATGGCAGAGGTGTTGGTCCCCTCCTTGTTCGCTAACCCCCTGGCGCCCATGCCAAAGCACTTAAAGAAATAGGTTCCAGTGGCCTTGCCACCCCCAGTTCTACTTGACTCTTTTTCACGCCCCCAGCTGTTGCCTCCAGGGGTGAGTGTGAGAGGCATGATTTCCTTGCATCTAAAACAGTGGCAGATCATCATCATGGATGAGTGGGTGCTGGAGATAATTGAAGGGGACATGTTCTGAATCTGCTACAAATCTCTCCGGGTCATCCTTCATCTGCTTCTTTTTACCCTTCAGGCCACTTGTCCTTCTTCAGGAAGAGATCGAGACCCTGTTTCAAAAGCGTGCCATAGAACTGGCTCCTCCCCAAGAATAGAACAAAGAAATTCCAGATACTGCTTAGTCCCAAAATGGATGGGAAATCTGTGGCCATTACTAGATCTCAGAGACTTCAACCTGTACATCAAATACAAAAAGTTTAAAATGGTGTCTCTACAAGACTTGATTCCCCTATTACAAATGGGAGACTGGCTTTGTTCACTGGACATGAAAGATGCATACCTTCATATAAAGATCAGGAAGTCCCACGTACAGTGCCTCTACATTATGCTGGAGGGTATCACAAAAGTATTGCCCTTTGGTTTGTCCTCTGTACCAGGGTCTTTATAAAATACTTAGCAGTGGTTACAGCAGCCCTGTGTAGGAAAGACCTATATGTTTTCCCCTGTCTAGATATCTGGCTTCTGAAGGCCAGCTCTGGAGAAGCTCTGCATCTTCCAAAAATCAGTCTTCACCATTCATCACCGGTGGGTCTATGCCAGAAGCACTAGAACCCTTCGGAAGCGTATGTCTTTAAACCTTTTGGAGGTAGGGACCAACATCGGAGACAGGCCGGTTGGGTGGTTATAGGCAAACCATACATTAATTCCCCATTAGATGACACCTTCGTCGTGGCTTAATGCTTACATGTTCTGCTACAGTAGCTATGTGATGTCACTGCTGTGGTACAACAACATAGAATCTCACACCTACCAAGATTCTTTATGCTTACCTACACTGCAGATTTCTCATAAGTAACATATCCACACGACTGAAGACTCTCCAGTGCAACTGCTTGTTAAAGATGAACTGTTAGAAATGTTGCCAGCTCATGTGGCTATAATTTAAATTACACTGTTTTTAATCTCATCCTGTTATTTGCTGTTTACTGGTTATTTGAGCAGAGTTCAACACAGAGAAAGAAGGCAAATTAATTAAAATACATACTGTATAGAATAATATATTTCTCACTCTAGGGGTCCTTTAGTACGCTTTACTTGTGTAGTATGTCAGCTGGGTTCAGCTGCTCTGGAGAGGAGGAGTCAATGTAAATGAAGTTTGCACATTGCCCAAACAGAAGAGAGAGAGAAGGGGTGGGTGTGTTGCCTGCAGTCAGCCTAGAAGGCTCTAGAATTTTTTCTCCACTGACTGAGCAACATTGCCCCGGAGTGCTCTCTCTTCTCAACACTTGAAGTTATTTTTTTTTCTTTAAAAGTGTTAATTTTGGGAACTTCCGGTGACGTCACCAACGAGATGGCCGATTGAGACCGAAGCGCTCCCAATGCAGAGACCCAAAATAGCTTCCACACAGTCGAGACAACTCCAAAACATAAATTATGTATTCCAAAGGCAGTGGAAACTCACAGAGAGGCAGATCCAGCTCGAAACAGCGAAGGTTGAAGGCGGATGGAAACGGATGTCAAGCGATTGATGTAACCCCAGGCCGAACAGCCTCTCCGACTAGTATGACTGGGACAGACACGGATACCGAAGCAGAACATGAGAGGTTGACAAGATCCGTTTTGAGATGATAATGGCAGAAATTAAAAGCTTTAGAAACGAAAATCAACAAGAGTTCTCGAAGTTACATACAAAACTTGAGACACGGGTTCAATCAACGGAGGAGAGGGTTGCGACCACGGAGGACGACCTAATCCAGCTCACAAAGGCTGTCCAATACCTAACAGATCAACAAGAACAAACAGCCGTTAAATGTCTAGATTTGGAAGCAAGGTCACGACGAGATAATATCCGAATTTACGGACTGCCAGAGGGCGCAAAGGAAGGGGCAATGGAAGATTTCTTAACGGACCTGCTGAAACACATGTTAAACTTACCGCAATCCTTCACCTTTAAAATAGAAAGAGCTCATCGTGCGCTAATGCCAAAGCCAACGGACCCTAAATCAAGCCCAAGGTCCATCATAGCCAAACTCTCGAGCTTCAGAGATGAGGAACAAATCCTCAGGCAGGCTTGGCAACAGAAGCAGGTACATTATAATGGACACTGCCTTTTTTTCGACCAAGATTACCCCACGGTGATAATGCAGCAAAGGCAAGCATACGCTCCTATTTTAAAAATACTACGATCGAAAGGGATCAGATTTCAAACTCCTTATCCCTCGAAATTAAAAATCTTTTGGAACACAGGAAATGAAAATTACGTACCTACCGTAATTCTTGATCTTCTTGGACGAGTCTCCACCAATGTTCCCTCTAATTTTTAGTCTCTGTGGGTGGGCGACTGATATGTGTGTGCGGCACTTTGTGCAAAAAATTGATACATGTGCGCAAATTGGGTGGCCCAAATAAGTGATATATTTTATTGCCAGTAAACAGTAGAAAATATAACCAAACACTCAAATACTCAATGCAAAGTATAAATATACATTCTGACACAGTCCGAAGCTTGGATGTGCATTGTGCACCATAACAATATGAACTGGAAACATGTGTAAACTATGTACATTTTAAAGAGTCTTGCATGCATCTAAAAGGGGTGCTGCTGATGATGCATTGCTAAGAAATCAACATTTACTGTTTTTCTCTCCTGTCTTTCCCATTCTTCCAGTGGACTTATATTTTATTAAGGTCCATTTTTCCACCAGATGTTAAAAACAATTTTGTTCGCATCAGCATATCTAAATGGCTTTCTTCTAAGCGGTTTCTTTGTTTGCTCTTAATGCACTTCAGGAGGCTGAAGCCTCTTTCACAATCAGCACTAGAAGCTTGGAATGTAGTAGTAGTTCACAATTTATTGTTCAGGATAAAGCAGTTACAATATACTAAAATGAGAACAAAATACATAGTAAATATAAATAGACAATAAATGAATCATCAAGGAACTTAAATATCTTTACAGTGCAATTCAATTTAACAGTATTCCTTGAGTACCTTTTCACATAAAAAACCTCCACAGGACTTCAAGTCCCCCTAATAAACTTTACAAATGAGTTGAGATTAAAAACCTTGCAAAGATCTCTTCCATGTTCTGCTCTTTCATAGTAAACAAATATTCCAAAAGATCCTCCAGGGGGAGGCCGAGATCCTCCCAGCAGTTTTTTTCCTAGTTGATTCGTACCTAGGACACAAGAGTACCACATGTCTGAGATCATCTATAGTCCTCACTCCACATTTACAATATGGAAAAGTACCCTCTCTCTTTTGTCTGAAATGAATGCATTGAGCATTATAGTTTTCAGTTCCGAATCTTGTATAGCTTCTTCTTTGTTTAGGACAGGTTAAAAAAGGTAGATATGGCTCATATCCCCATGAAATCTTTACTTTTTATAAAATCCATATAGCTTAAGCTTGGAGAGTTGGACATAGAAAGAACTTATGTCATAAGTCAATAAGCCTCAAATTGACATCTGCCTAATCTCCTCAAATGGTCTTGTGTAAAATTTTTATATAGGAGGTGGCCCAATATGGCTGGCATTATTGTTTCCTTAATAAGTTGAATAAGGGATGTACATATCCCATGCTGGCCAATTTGATGGCTTCCCTACACACATTCTGGGATATCTTTGTTGGGGCAAAAGAAAAGTTTCAACAGAAAGAGAATCTGTCTTCACAGATGAGAGAATTCAAGGAACGTTGTCCTACCTCCAAGGCAAGAATACAGCCTGGAGTTCCATTTAAAAATATTAAGATGAATCTATAGAGTTTATTCAGAATTATTTCTAATTCTCTAACCTTAGTATAACCCCATATTTCAGAGGCATATAACATGCTTGTTCTTATTTTGGCATTAACAACTTTTAATACCCCTCTCACCAATGACTTACCCATCTTGCTGTTAAATATTTTTAGGGCATTTACAGAAGATCCCATTTTAAATTGAATAGCCTCCAAATGTTTGGTCCAAGATAGACTAGAGGCAAAATGGGCACCTAAATAGTGATAACACCTAACAGTGTCTATATGGTTACCGTTTAGCCTAAAACCTACCGTATTCTTGGTTTGAGAGCCAAAAACTACAGTGTTGGTCTTGCGAGATTAACTTTTAGTTTCCTTTGAGAACAGAGAGATTCAAAGTGATCCAATTTTCTTTTAAGACCTAGGACTGATGTAGAGAGCAAGACTAAATCGTCTGCATATGCTAAACATTCAATCCTTTGATCATTAATTTTTGGAGTATGAAAATCTGGGTTACCTAGCTGATCCAAGACTGTATTAATGTAGATGTTCAATAGAGTGGGGGCCAAAATACATCCCTGTCTGCCCCCACATTTGTCTCAAATCTATCAGTTAGATGACCATATTGATTATACTGGACCCATGTCCACATATTTTCATAGAGTCTGTTAATAACATCAAGAAGTGAGGCCTCCAACTTCAGATCCCTTAATGTAGCCCACAGGATTTTTCTACTAATGCTGTTGAAAGCCAAGGAGAAGTCCACAAAACAGCAATATAATCTGTTTTTCTCACTTTAGTATGCTTCCAGATCAGGTGCTGAAGCACATAATAGTGCTGTACTGTAGAACAGTCCTTCCGGAAACTGTTCGGTGCCTCATTCAATACTGAGTTCTCCTTGACCCATGACAGCAATCTGCCCAAAATTATCCTACAGAAAATCTTTGGGAAACATCTATAAAACTAATAGGCCTATACATCCTTGGGTCATTCGGATCCTCTTTTTTAAAAATTGGGAAGATAACACTACCTGCCCAACTGGCAGGGTAAGAGTACCCCTGAACCAGGCCATTAAACAGCAATAGAAGAAAAGGAATCCATCAGTTGGTAAAAACCTTATAGAGATCACCTAGGACCCCATCCAGCCCTGGTGCTTTATTTGCCTTAAGGCCAATCAGTGCCATCCGGATTTCGTCCTCTGTGATCAAGATAGGTCTCGGAAAAATGTCATCCTCCTGTATTTTGAAAGCATCAGGTGTCTCCTGCTCTTCATGAGAATAATAGAGCTTGGAGAAATGAGATGCCCAAACTTCAGGTGTAATATAGGCTTCAATCCTATTGGCATATGTATTATATCCCTGGGCAACAGTATTCCAAAATCGCTTTCCATCCCTATCCAAAACAGCCTGCCTCAGTTTTTCCCAAAGTCCCTGAGTATGTTTATGTCTCTCCCGTTCGAGAATTTTCCTATATTTTTCTCTTTCAGTCTTTAGCAATTTAAAATCTGCTGCAGACTTATTTCTTTTCTTCTTATGCTGTCTTAGTTTTCCTCCAAACTCTTTCTTTGCCTGTAGACATACCGTATTAAACTAACACTTTTTATAAAGGGACCTAGGATGGTACGTTGTTTTACATCTAGGTCCAAGTAAAGAATGACTAGTTTCCTAATTCTCCAAAATATTAAAGGCCTTACTTTTGTCCAGGACCAACTTGTGAATATCACCCAAGACTCCTGTACTAAGAATTTCTTTGAAACTAGCTTGATGAATCGGCTCCCATCCAATCCTTCTCTTGTTTATGACTTCCAGACTCTCTTCCTGTTGTGCCTCACTCCCTATAGTTCCAAAAGGGCATTTGATGTTATTACAATAGCACAGTGTGCTGATTCCAATGTATCCATGACCTCTAACTTTTGGATCAGCTTACTGCTTCCAAATTGGTCCAAACCTGATAAGGGTTGAAGAGCCAGTAGGTCCTCTACACTTAAGGATCCGACTAGATCGACCTGAGTTCTACCATTTAAAATACAGAAATTTCTACTGGCCAAGCCCGCTAGCAATTCCCTACCTCTAAGGTTAGATTTTAGATCTTGAGCAGTCCTAGTATATGAGATATTTGGATTAATTATAGATATTGTATGGATCATATCTGAATATACTGTACATCCTCCAAGAAATGAGAAGGAATTCTGGCATTAAAGTCTCCCCAAATAATTATAGGACAAGATATAGTCTTATCTGACAATTCGTCAAGTGCCATTTTCAGATCCTGTATGAAAAGGTCAGCGGGATCAGTAGCTCTATTGTGAGGGGGAAAGTATATATTGCAGAGAATGATCTTCTCTTGTACCTTACTAATCATTAGAGCCAAAATACCCTCTGACTTAGTAGAAATGTTAGTGATCTGAAAATTTAGCAAAGTTTTGATAAAAAAGGAAATACCCCCTTTAAACCGTCTAAACTTTTTATCTTTAGTTGCTGGCAGAGTAAAGACAGAATATCCAGCCAATTTGAGAGTTACATTTTCTGTACACCATGTTTCTTGCAGTCCAACAATATCAAAATTATCCAGAAATCTCACTACTTCATGGTAAATTATTTTAAGATGGATGCCCTCAATATTCCATGAAAGTATAGAAAGGGCATCCACATCTCAATCCCCAGCTCCCTTATCCAAATCTAGCTGGCATTCAAACTTCATTTGTTTGATATTATCTACAGGCTGTATTTGTCAGGCTTAATCAATAACTGTCAGTGGCGAGTAGGTATTAGGGTCAATTAGGTTTCCAAAGTCAATCAGGGGGTTATCTGCCTCTAAGATTGATTCTGGACTATCCTTAGTCTCATTCACACTATTGGGATCTGCGCCGGAGGCACTAGGACCCATCAGGAGCAAACTTTTTGCTGGAGGAACGGCACCGTGAGCCCTGGCTCGTGCGG
Organism: Neoceratodus forsteri; assembly: GCA_016271365.2. Classification (NCBI taxonomy): domain Eukaryota; kingdom Metazoa; phylum Chordata; order Ceratodontiformes; family Ceratodontidae; genus Neoceratodus; species Neoceratodus forsteri. The sequence continues at coordinate 646,155,889 of CM057450.1, read as the reverse complement.
TAACAACTATCTCGGCGTCGACCTTCCAACCGCCTCAGTACCTTTTTTACCAAGGAGGTGCAGCGCAACTAACCTAGAAGGGTAGCCTAACCTAAAAACCGGACATAAGATAGTCCGGGCGACCCATGTAAGAAGGGTCAATAAAGAAGTCTTCACGGCCTAAAGATTTGAGGGAGTGAAGACCAACAAGAAAGGTGAGCTCGGGGGATGGAGGGTGGGCGTGTGAATGAGTGGTGGAGACTCGTCCAAGAAGATCAAGAATTACGGTAGCTATGTAATTTTCATATCTTCCTGGACATAAGTCTCCACCACTCATTCACACTATTGGGAGAGTACCGAGCTAATAATCCCCTGAGAGGCCGGCAGGAAAGACCAAGAGCTCACGTCTCTAGGACAGAAGTCCACTGAGGATGGCTCTGCCCAAGGAAGAATGTCGTCTGGCATGGACATCTAGTGCATAATGTTTAACGAAAGTATGCACTGAGCTCCAGGTGGCCGCATTGCAGATGTCTGCAACGGGCACGTTGCGGATTTCCGCTAGGGATGCCGCGACCGCTCTGGTAGAGTGAGCGTAAACTCTACCCTCCAACTTAACCTGCGCCATGGAATAGCAGTGACGAAGGCACGCCACTAGCCATGATGAGATACATCTGATAGCGACAGGTTGACCCAGCCGGGTCTCACTGAAGGAAACGAACAGTTGCTGAGCTTTGTGAAAATCCTTGGTTCTATCTAGATAGAAACGCAGGCCCTCTTAACATCCAAAGAATGAAGAGGATCATTCCTTCATTTTGGAAGTCCAGAAAATAAGAGGGAAGGACCAAAGGTTGGTTTAGATGAAATTCTGACACAACCTTAGGAAGAAATTTAGGATAAGTACGAAGAACTACTTTGTCCTTATGGAACACAGTATACGGAGGGTCTGTGACCAGGTCATGTATCTCAGACACCCTGCGGGCTGAGGTAATGGCCACTAGGAAGGCAGTCTTCCAAGTGAGAAATTTTAGCTCACAGGTAGTCAGAGGTTCGAAAGGTTTCCGAGTGAGCATGTCTAGCACAAGATTAATGTCCCAGGCTGTGACTGGATGTCTTGTAGGAGGTCTGGTATGCAGAATCCCCTTAAGAAATCTCTTAACCATAGGTAACTGAGCCAGAGTTAAGGAAATAACGTGCTCATGATACGCTGAAATGGCACTAAGATGAACTTTGACTGTAGAGTACTACAGACCCGAATTTGAGAGGTCCAAAAGGTACTCCAAAACCTTATCTGGTGGACAGGAAAAGGGATTCAAAGAGGACTTTGCACACCAGAACAAAAAACGCTTCCACTTGGCTGTGTAAGTTTTCTGAGTGGCTGGCTTCCGTGCAGCCAGAAGAATATCTGAAACTCTTCGAGAGACACTGAACCGGTTTACTTCGACCTCTTCAGGAGCCAAGCATGAAGGTGAAGTGATCTCAGGTTGGGATGGACCACCGGTCCCTGAGTCAAAAGGTTCATCTGCAGGGGAAGTGGTCTCGGAGGAACTGCCAACACATTGTTGAACAGTGGAAACCACAGCTGCCGAGGCCAAAAGGGAGCAATGAGAATCATTTTGTCCCCCTGGGATTCAAACTTGAGGAGTACCCTCTGACTTAGAGGAAGAGGCGGAAAGGCGGAAAGAAAGCATTTTGTCCACTGCAGCCTGAACGCATTGTGACAGAAAATGCCAGGCCCTGGATTTCGGGAGCAGAAGAGAGGCAGTTTTGCGTTGAGTGGGGATGCAAAAAGGTCCAGGTCTGGAGTTCCCCACTCTTCGAATAGTGACTGAACTATGGTTGAGTCGAGAGACCACCGTGAGGGTCTGTCTCTGTTCTGTTGAGACGGTCTGCCAGTTCGTTCTGAACACCTGGCAGGTAGATCGCTGAATAAGGAGCCTTGCCCAAGCACCATTCCTATACCCTCATTGCTTCTCTGCATAAGGGGTAAGAGTGAGCACCACCCTGCTTGTTGATGTAATACATCACTGCTTTGTTGTCCGTTTGAAGGAGAATGTTCCTGTGACACAGAATGTCCTTCAAAGCTCGAACCGCATAAAGGACGGCTCTCATTTCTAGATGTTTATGTGGAGCTGGACTCGACTTGAGTCCACGCACCTTGAGTGTGGAGAGCCTGACAGTGAGCTCCCACCCCAGTAGGGATGCGTCCTGGTAATGGAGATCTGATGGTCCAGAGGAGCAAAGGATACCTCCAGGAGATTGCTCTCTTGAGACCACCAGGTGAGTGACCTCCTTAGGTTCTGTCACCTTGATGAGATAGGGACTGCGGGTGAGTGGTTGGGGACCACTGAGTACTGAGCATCCACTGGGTGGTTCTCATGTGCAGACGTGCTAGGGGTACAGTGAACACTGAGGATGCCATGAGGCCCAGCATCCGTTGACGAGAGAGCTGTGACTGAGCTGTTTTCCCGATGTGATGGGCCATCTGAAGGATATCGTTCCTCCTGTCTTCTGGAAGAAAAGCCTTCGACAGGAGGTGTCCAGAAGAGTCCCTATAAAAGGAGCTTCTGGGAGGGCTGCAGTTAGATTTCTTGAGGTTCAGCAGAACTCCCATGGACGTAAGGAAGCGCGAGGCCGCTCTCCACAGCGCCCAGAGTCCTTTGCCTGGAAGGCTTGCTAGAAGCCAATTGTCCAGATAAGGAAACACCTGAATTCCGACCTTTCTGAGGTGTGCTGTGAGAACTGCACAACATTTTGTAAAAACTTGCGGCGCCGAGGATAGCCCAAAGGGCAGGACTCTGAACTGATAGTGCTGTCCCAGAGCCACAAACCTCAGGAATTTGTGATGCCTCGGGTGAACAGGAATGTGCTGGTAAGCGTCCTGCATATCTAGGAAGGCTAACCAGTCGTGTTGGTGGAGCAGAGGTGACAGGGTTCCCAGAGAAATCATTTTGAATTTCTCCTTGGGGAGAAATTTGTTAAGCTTTCTGAGATCTAGAATGGGGCGCATTCCACCGGAATTCTTTGGAACCAGAAAGTAATGGGAGTAGAACCCCGTGTTTCGTTGGTGCAGTGGCACCACTTCTACTGCCCTGTTGTTCAGAAGGCCCTGAATCGCGGCGGCGAGAAGGTCTGACTGAAGGGTTGACAGCCTGGGCTGTTGCTTGGGATGAATCCGGAGGGTCTCCACAAGATTGAGTGAATACTCGCGAATTATCCGAAGGACCCATTTGTCTGAGGTTATGGACTTCCACTGGTTGTAGAAGTGCAACAGACGACCTCTCACCGGAGAGGAAAAGTCCACCTCGGGCAGCTGAGATGGAACTTGGGCCAGCAATTCATAAGGTAGCGCTGGGCGCTTTGGGCCCTTGCGCTTTCTGTTGCGCTTTCTTTTGAGGTTGGGCAGGTTGGTTCTTATGGAAACTTCCTCTGCCTCGAAAGGACTGGTGATTATGAAACTGTCATTTACTGGCATGCCCTCGAGAGGGGGCAGGAGGGGGTCGAGCCAACTTAATGGCTGACCTAGTCTTTCATGAGCTTCAGAGCTTGCTCACCGGAGGACCAAAAAGATATGCACCGTCAAAGGGCAATGCCATCACCTGTTGCTGCGCTGGCCATTCGTAGTTGTCCGGGCGAGCCAGGAATGATGCCGGTGCAAATACCAGCAGTCGCTGAACGGGAAGCAGTGTCAAAAGCATCCATGACTGCTTTAACCTGCTGGTTATTAGATTCAATACCTCTGGTAATGGTTTGAAGAAGCTCTGGCTTTGAATCCGACTCCGGTAGGGCTGCAACCATCTGTTTAATAGAATGCCACAGGATATACTCATACTGAGAAAAATAGCCTTGGTAACTGGCAATATGCATACTTAGGGTAGAAGCAGCAAAGACTCTCTTACCTAAGGTGTCTATCTTACGAGATTCTTTGTTAATAGGTCGAGCTGTAGTAGCTTGAGGAAGAATGACTATCATTCTCTGCCAGGACTACAATAGGATCCGCAAAGGCTTGAGATGCCAAAATGGGACGATCCTTGGGGGCTGAATATTTCCTATCAATGGATTTAGCCACCGAAGGGGTAAGAGCAGGATTATTCCATACCATTTGAGACAGCGTCTCGAAGGAAGGCTGAATCGGAGGAGTCAAATCCGTAGGGATCTCCGAGGCATGAAGATACTGGAGTCTCAACAATTTCCAGGATCGATGTCTGTAGTCTGGAGAGAAAGTGTGGAACTCAGATATTTCAACAGAGACTTAAAGGATAGGTCCTCAACCACAGGCTCTGTAGCAGTAATAGATCCTGCTTCGTCCACTTCATCACCCAACCGAAGGTCAGGGTCAGGCTCAACGTCATCTCCTGACAGTCCAGGAGGGACTGTATGGACAGGAAAGGAATGAAATTCAGAAGAGGAGGAAGAAGGAAACAAGAGAAAAGAGGAGTCCTCGAGAGCCGGCGGCGCCAAGGAGGTGCACAGCACCGAGAACGACGCCGCGAGGCCACGCGATGCCGTAAACGGCACTAAGAAGCCGACGGCGCCAAGACGGAGCGAAGCCGCACGCACCAAGACAGCGCCGAGAAGCCGACGTGGTGTCAAGACGGCGCCGAGTGCAGCACTGACGCCGAGGACGGCGCCGATAGGCTGCCACAACGCCAAGGGCGCCGAAAACACTCCCAGACTCCGAAAAACAGGTTTTGAAGGAGGAAGAGCAAGAGATAAGGGCATCGGTGTGGCCCCCTGCGCCGCAGCCATGTGGGGGGGGGGAACACCTAAGCGCCGAGTCGACGGGCATCAAGAAGGTGCCATGCGACCAGGAAGGTCCAACTGCTCCCCACCGTCGCCCAGAGAGCCCGGAAGCCCACGAGCTGACCGAGCCAGGAAGCCGAACCAACCTCCAAGCCCATTGCTCCATAAGAGCGCCCAGTGATGAAACTGCTCATCTGAAGACCTACCAGCGGGCGGGTAGGGCTCGATGTCGGCAATCGCTACCAGAAGCAGAGGTTGGCAACTCCAAAGGAGGAGACCGGCAACTAGCCCCGATAACCGAGCGTCTACGCGCAGACATATCAGAGGGCGACCTTGAGTGATGCCTTCTCTTTTTAGACCTGTGGGCCGAAGAAGAGCTCAAAGGCCGAACGGTGCCGAGAGTGCGACCGTTTATTTTTATGCTTCCGGGGGGACCGCCCATCCCCCCGGGCATTGGACTGACCGTTGTCAGACCCTCCCTCCGGAGAAGGTGGTGGACCGGACCCAGCCCGACTGACTGAACAGCTTTTATACGAAGTCTCCCTACCGTTACCTGACCTGCTCATGGTCGACTCGGTCAAGGTAGGCTGAGGCTTCTTTATTGTATTTTATTTTAAAAAATAAGAATAAATTAAAGCAATACTATCGAGATAATATTACAAAATAATAAAAACTGAAAACTATGCTGCTAGTTTGAAGTTTGACTCCTGACAGGTGAGCGACGTCGTCACTGAAGTGCACTCGACGGCGGGAAAAAAGGAACTGAGGCGGTTGGAGGGTCGACGCCGAGATAGTCGTTACCGCACGAGCCAGGGCTTGTGGCGCCGTTCCTCGCGGCGCCATCTCTGGCGCCGACCCTCCAGCAAACAGTTTGCTCCCGATGGGTCCTAGTGCCTCTGGCGCAGATCCCAATAGTGTGAATGAGTGATGGAGACTTATGTCCAGGAAGATCGGAAACTTACCCGGACTCTGAAAAAGCGAGGCAAGCATTAATGGAAAGAGGATGGGAAACGGAAATTCAACAGGTGGATAGACCCAGAAGGCCCCAACTGTCGCACTGGCAATCAGCGAGCAGGCACAACGCACGTCCGGAGGGAAAGCGTTCAGCTCCAGCAACAATTCAAGATATCCAGAGGCTTCTACAGGACATCACAACCCTGAAGAAAACCCATACCATGGCAGAGAAAGCAGAAGGTCCTATCTGAAAGGAAAAGACTGTGTAGTGAGTGGATACCTTTATTAAGTAACTGGCAGCCTAGAGATGGGGGAAGAGAGTAACCTCATGTGAGAGTAAGATACCTATAATTAAGAACTATGAAGGGATAACCTTACATCCGTGCTGGGAGAGACTTACTGAATATAACACTTCTCTGACCGGGGACTTGAATAGTGAAGCAATCGATGGAGTCTTTGATCGCACAGCCTGCCCAGTGGATTACTTAGAAGCAGCTTCAAACTGTTTGTAATAGGGTTCCTCCGCCCGGAATGATCCGGCTGATGGCATCCAGGAATTTTTCTTTTTTCTGATAGCGGGGTTAGAAAGCATAAAGAATGCCAAAATGATTAGTTAAGGTAGAACAGAGCAAAGAAAATACTCTGACAGCTGGATCACAAATTAAAATAATGATGACTGCCAGTATGGGTCCCCATCCCTCTTCTATTTTGGATTGGGATATTCTGCATGGGGGGGGGGTTCCAATGATGATGGAGAGGAATGGTAATTTCAGCGATCTTTTAACAATGATGCTGATCTTCATTCTGCTTCACGGTGATTGGAGAGCCATCGAAGGGGAGCCAGCGAGTACTGACCCAAGAGGCTATGAGCGAAACGACAACACGCTGCCTCTTAGCCAGGTCCCCCAATTAATTTGGGGCAAACCCTGGCCCATTAAAGGGCATAGATTTTTGCCCTTCTACCTTGGGAGTACGATTGTGTATAATAGTTGTAATATGTTAATGTTATTGCTACAATTCATGTTTGCTCTGTTAATTTTGTTGGTATATACACTACCGGTCAAAAGTTTTAGAACACCCCCATTTTTCCAGTTTTTATTGAAATTTACGCGGGTTAACGTCTCAATGTACTCTGAAATTAAAGCATAGAACAAATAAACAATCGGAGATAAAAAAGAAATCATAGAATCATTTTGTTTAACAAAATTTTTATCTAAATTTTTGACTCATCAAAGTAGCCACTTTTGCAGATATACTGTAACCCCCGAATACACTCGTGGCATTCTTCCTACAATGGACATCAAATATTGTTCAGGAAGTTCTTCCCAACACTGTTGCAGAAGTTCCCACAAATGCGTTGCACTTATAGGTTGCTTTGCTTTCACCCTTCTGTCCAGTTCATCCCAAACCAGCTCGATGGGGTTTAAGTCTGGAGACTGTGCTGGCCATTCCATGATTTGAAGCCTACCGTCTTGTTCTTTTCCTCTAAGGTAGTTCTTACATAGCCTGGAGGTATGTTTTGGGTCATTATCTTGCTGTAGGATGAACCCTGACCAACTAGGCGTAGACCAGAGGGTATTGCATGGGCGCTGCAAAATGCTGTGGTAGCCCTTTTGGTTCAGGTGCCAGTCACTCTGTGCTGTTGTCCTGTGAGCCGCCTATCACGCAAGCTGTTGACTCTCAGAAACTTGTCTTCTGATTCTGTTGTGGCTTTGGGTCTGCAGACCTCTTCCTGTCAGAGTTTCCAAGTGTCTTTGATGGAGTAGGAAACTGTACTCACTGACACCTTGGCTTTCTTTGCAATTTCTCTAAAGCAGTTTTTGCTAACCTAATCTTTTTTTTTTTAACCTCTAGCAGTTTACCGCTTACCTTTGTACCATTTCAGGTTATTCACTGGACTTGAATTGCTTAAATTTCAATAAATACTGGAAAATGGGGGTGTTCTAAAACTTTTGACCGGTAGTGTAGGTCAATCAAAAATCAATCAATCAAAAAAAAATCTTTATTCAGGCGGACATCATTGAGCAAAGCTCATTTACAAGATGGACCTGATAGGTCAAGGATCAAATTGTAGATACAGTAGCAGACATATACAGAACACTTGTATTTAAACAGATACAGTAATATAAACATATATACAAGTGAAGGATAAAGGTTGATAAAACCTAACAGGATAAAGGTTGATAAAACCTAACAGGACAAGGTAGGGTACAGTAAAAGTACACTAGAAGAATCCAGAATGTCCAAGTCCCAATAGAGGAGCCAAAGCAAGCACGCAACACAGGGTAACCGGTAATACAGGCTCCAGGGCAAACGAACACAGACAAACAGATATAATGATTGATGACTGCAAAAACATGATGATAAACAGCCTCTGACGAATGACATGGAGGGGCTGATGGGATATTCAGATAGGGGCTAAGGCTACTAGTAGTAGGAGGTATGGAGGAGTGGTTGGGGTAGAAGTAAGTGCCAGGAGATGATGTGGAGGTCTTGGTCAGGGGAAGAAAAGCTGTAAAAAAAGTATGAAAGGGGGCTGAGATACAAAATAAGGGGCTGCGAGGGAGGGAAAAACTAAGGGGATGATTTATGGAAGAGCTGTCAATAATAATTGCTGACTGAAAGGGGAGGTTGTGAATGTGACTGGACTAGGCCTTGTGGTAGCAGTTGCATTTCTCTGGGAAGAGACTTACGAGCTTTTAAAGGATGCTAGAGGTATAAATTTGGTCAACTTTAGGGTCTTCTGAGAATTCCATGCCATTGCTAGAGAGTAGCTGATTGCAGATCTCCCATGCCGGGTGTAGGCTTTGGGTAACTTAAGTGTGATGAAGTTGTTGTTTAGGGCACAGGACCTAGCTTGTACAGTGTAAAGCAGTCTAAAATATAGGATGGAAGTTTATTAGACAAAGCTTTGTATATCCATAGTGCAGCATTTCTGTTCCTTCTGAGGTGTAGGGATGTCCAACCAACTGCAGCATAGAGAGAGCAACGATGAGTGTTGAATGGAAGATCTGTAATAAACCTTAGTGCCCTGTGGTACAAGGTATCCAATTTGTTTAAATAGGAAATAGGACAGTGACCATAAAGGAAGTCTGCATAGTCGATAAGTGAAAGAAATGAGGCCTGGATTAGTCTCAGCCTTGAGTCTCTGGTTAGAAAATGTTTAATTCTGAAGAATAGGCCGAGCCTCTGGCGAAGTTTTTTCAGAAGTTCTTCAATATGATGAGTGTAGTCAAGCCTGCTATCAAACCACACCCCTAAATATTTGAATTTGTCTACATAGTCCAGGCTTTCTCCAAGGATGGTGGATAATTGGGGAAGATTGCTTGGTGAGGTGTTAGTATAGTTATTAGTGGAGAAGAACATAGCTTTTGTCTTCTTTGCATTTAAGAGGAGTTTTTTTTCTCAAGTAGTTGGTGTTGCAAAAGAAAAAATTACTCACCTTAGTAATGTTGTTTCTTCTAATGGAGTCTTGCTATATTATGACAATTGCAGTATGACCGCAGGTTAGAACTGCTCCGGAGGTGAAATAGTTAACTTTCCATGCAGGCATGGAACTTAGAGCGCGAGCTCGGTTGAAAACTCTGTCTGTTGTGCTTCAAAGGTAAACTGTCAGATCTTTACGAGCTAAAACTCATTAAGGTTGTGTGTGGAAGCTGTAAACCTACACTAGCCAATTGGCTACTAATATAAACACTCATTTTTGGTCTCAAAACAAAGACTCAAGTCAGGAGACTCAAAAATGCAAAACACAACACCAATTCACCCCCAAAAAAATAGGTGAAAACAACAAGGTGGGCATCAAAAAGTGCTAACCTGTACTGCCCACCCACATCCCAAAACAGAGGTTCTGAGAGGGAGGCAGGAGGAGGTCATAATATAGCAAGACTCCATTAGAAGAAACAACATATAAGGTGAGTAATTTTTCTTCAAACAACATGAAGTCTTGCTATATTATGACAATTGCAGACTACACAGCAGTACCCCATGGAGGAGGGACAGAACCTACTTAGGAAATAGGCTCTGAAGCACGGTTGTGTTAACTGAGCATCACTCCTAGCCTGATGTCCAAGGAGTAATGCTTGGTAAAAGTGTGAACTGTTTTCCAGGTAGCTGCTTGACATATTTCTAGAATAGGAATGTCTCCAGCAGCCAGAGAAGCAGCTGTACCTCTGGTAGAGTGAGCCTCAGGCCTGAGGGAGGAACTCACCCAACTCTTTAGCAGAATTGGATACAAGAGACAATCCACCTGGCAATGGATCTTTAGTGGCTGGCTTCCTTTCCCAACTTCGCCATGGGTAAGGAACAGTTGGAGGGAGTCAAACCTATGACCCTTGGCACGCTCTATGTAGTAACTAAGGGCTCTCTCTTCACATCTAGGTTGTGCAGCCTCCTCTCCCCAGAGGAGGAGTGGTCAGTGAAGTACACTGGAAGAGAAATAGATTGATTAAGGTGGAAATCTGAAACCACCTTAGGCAGGAACTTTCTGTTAGTCCGAAGGACCACCTTATCTCTGTGGAAAGAGATAAACTCCTGCTCCACTGACAGCGCTTGTAATTCACTTATGCGTCTGGCAGAGGTAATGGCTACCAGAAACACAGTTTTCCAAGTCAAGTACTTGAGCTCAGCTGAAGACAAGGGCTCGAAAGGGGGTTGCATAAGCTGAGCAATGCAAACATTAAGATCCCAGGCAGGGGCAGGATCTCTGAATGGAGGGTTGGTGTGCAACAACCCCTTAAAAAACTTGGAAAATACGGGATGAGCTGAAAGAGAAGAGGATTTACCTGCTGAAATAAAAGCAGACACAGCTGCCAAGTGCACCTTGAGGGTAGCTGGTCTCAGCCCCAAAGAATTCAGGTGGACCATATAATCCAGGACTGTGGGTAGATCAGCAGAGACTGGGGAAATATGCTTTTCCGAGCACCACGTGGAAAACCTTTTCCATTTGGAATTGTAAGTAGCTCCTAGGGAGGCTTTCTTGAGGCCTTCAATATATCCATTACACCTTGGGAAAGGTAAATCAGCAAACTCTAACTCTTCAAGAACCAAGCCTTGAGATTGAGAGATTTGAGATTGGGTACCAGACCCTTCCTGGCACAGGTTAACAGATTGTGATTCTTGGGAAGGCACAGGGAGGATGGACTGCTAAGGACAGCAGGAGTGGATACCAGGGCTGTCTGGCCCAATCCGGAGCTATCAGAATGACCTTGCAGGATTGGGGATCTGATTTTGACTAGCGCTTTGAACAGGAGAGGAAAGGGGGAAAGGCATAGAGAAACTTCCCCTCCCAATTGAGGGCTAAGGCATCCAGCGGGAGAGAGCCCAACACTGGGGGCCTGCAGCAAAAAAGAGGAAGTTGGTGATTGTATGGGGCTGCAAAAGATCTATCTGGGGTGCCCCATCTGGCAACACTACTCCCAAGACCAGGGATCCAGTGACCATTCTGTGGTGGCCCTGGGAAATCCTGCTGAGAGCATCTGCCAGGACATTGTCCTTGCCTGGGAGGTGAACTGCCGAGAGAGGTGTTCAGGGGTAAGCCAGAGACCACAATCTCATCAGCCTGTGCACAAGGCTGTAGACAGAGTGCCCCTTGCTTGTTGATGTACCACATTGTAGTGGTGTTGTCTGTTCTGACCTGAATACTCTTGTTCTGAACAGATTTGGAAAAAATTGAAGTGCTAGAAAACTGCCTGAGCTCCAACAGGTTGATGTGGAGCAGGGATTCCTGGGGAGACCACAGACCCTGGGTGGTGAGGTCGCCCATGTGAGCTCCCCAGCCCAAGAGGGACGCATCTGTAGTAAGGATTAGAGAATGAGACTGAGTGACAAAAGGAACCCCTTGTCTCAGGTTGGTCTGATCCTGCCACCACTGTAGGGCTTGGATCAGGGTTCGAGTTACTGGGATCAACTTGGTAAGAGGATCCTTTCTTTGAGACCAAAAGGCTCTCAAATGGAACTGGATGTCCCTCATCTGAAATCTTGCTCCCTGCACAACCGCTGTGGAAGCAACCACGTGCCCTAGGAGCTGCAGAAAGTGCCTTGCTGGCCGGGAGACCTGCAGGGTAAATGAGGAGGCCAGGAGACCAGGGTCTTTGCCCTGTCTAGGGAAGGAAAGCCCTGGCTTCCTGTGTGTTCAGCTCTGCTTATGAAGGTAAGAAGCTGGACAGGCTCCAGAACTGACTTTGAGAGATTCAGAAGGAAACCTAGAGAGGTAAGCAGTTGCTGCGTTATCTGGAGATGTAATTTGACCTGGTCTGGGGACTGGCCTACTATGAGCCAATCGTCCAGGTAAGGAAAGATGGCAATCTTTTGCCTTCTTAGGTAGGCAACTGCTACTGCCAGACATTTGGTAAATACCCTTGGGCAGAAGTGAGGCTCAAGGGCATTGCTCTGAACTGGTAGTGGCCTGAGGGCAGCTCGAACCTGAGGTACTTTCTGGGAGCCTCTGATGGGAATATGGAAGTAGGCATCCTTGAGGTCTAGGGAAGCTAGCCAGTCCCCTGGCCTTAGAGAGGGTAGGATAATTCCCAGAGTCACCATTTTGAACTTTGGCTTTAAAGGTGCTTGTTTAAATATCTGAGATCCAGGATGGGCCGCCATTCTCCTGTCTTTTTGGGGTAAGGAAGTACCTGGAGTACAAACCTTGCCCTGGTGTAGGGAGGAACCCTTTCCACAGCTCTGAGAGCCAGGAGGATAGAGACCTCTGCCTCTAAGGCAAGAGCCTCTGATGGAGTTGCAGGTGGAAAAGATCTGGTTCTCAGCTTTGGAAATTTTTTGAAACTGAGAACCAGTCCCTGGCTTACTACTTCCAGGACCCACTTGTCTGATGTTAAAGACTTCCAGTCCTGGACAAAGTAAGCCAGCCTGCCCCCTACAGGTAGAGGAGAATCGGCCCTGGCAATCCCATCAGGGTGCCTGTTTGGCAGGGGCTTTGGGCTGAGGGGTGGAAGCAGACCTGCTTGTACCCCATCTGCCTCTTCCTCTAAAGAACCCCCTCTGAGCATAGGTAGAGGAAGAGGAAGCTTGGGCTTGGGTTGGTAAAAGGCCTATGAAAAGGCCTGCCCCTGCCTGTGAAGCTGCTTTTGAGGAGTGACCTGCCTTTCCTTGGCCTGTGCACTCCTATAGGTGGTCCTATATTCATCCATTTTCTTCATGTAATTCTCTGTTTGCTCCCCAAACAGAGAATTTCCCACAACAGGAAAATCCATGGCCCAGGACTGGGTGTCCTGAGACAGGGTAGTACATCTGAGCCAAGCCATCCTGCGAAGTACCACAGATGTAGCCATGACTCTTGATGAAACATCATTAGAGTCCACTGCAGCATGAAATTGCACCTTGGATGCCTCAATACCATCCATAGCCACCTGTTCCAGCTCCCTGGCAAGCTGGTCATGGACTTGTTTTGCTAGGGCCAGCACAGTATCCCATCTGGATTTCTGGTACCTAGCAGCATAAGCCATATAATTTGCTTGTCTGAGCCCCAAAGATGCTGCCATGTACTGTTTCTTTGCCATAGCATCAATCTTCCTGAGCCCTTCTCAGGGGTGTGAAGCTAGGGAATATTAGCTTTTGTCACAGGCTGCAGCCTGCACTACCCCCACATGGCTGCATTGCTGAGTAAGGAAATCAGTGTCGGAGCCTGATAAGGTATACCTCTTGTCCATCCTTTTATCCACAGGAGGTATAGTGTGAGGAGTTTTAAAAACTTTTACTGTCTGTTTCCGAAAAGACTTATGCAAAGGAATAGACAGTCTCCAGACTCTGAATATCCATCATTTCTACATAGTCTGGCTCCTCCTGGTCATCAACAGCTTCCTCAACAGGGAGCTGGAGAGTTTCAGCAACTTTTTATAAAACATGAAATGAGAAGGGACTCAGAAAGTCTTGGAGGAGAAACCCCTAGGGTCTATCTGAGAGATGTCCAGATCAATGGGCACATCCAGATCTTCAAAACCATATTCACTCTCCTCATATTCTCTTCCCTCCCCGTTCATAAAAATCCTCAAAATCATAATCTTGAACTGTTGGAATCGGCTAACCGAATGCTTACCAGAAGGTGTTGGTTCTGCTGAACCGGGAAGAGAGAGACTGGACAATTTTAATTGCTTTAGCTATTTCTCAGCAGTTGGGGAGAGAACTTTGGCTCTAAACTAGCTGACTTTCTAGCTCTTTTGATGGAACCGCCCTCAGAACCGGCTCTTCGCTTTGCCCGAGGAAGTATCGCCTGGTCAGAGGAGACTCCTCCGTTCGGTTGGTACCAAACCGGCTGGCCATCCGGGTCAGCGGACTTTTTGGCCTCCCTTTCCTGAGCCTACCAACTCTCTTATCTATGGTGGCAGCAGGGAAATTGTGACAAATCTGGCAGTCTGAATTGAGGTGGTCAAACCCCAGACAATAGACACATATGGTGTGTGGGTCAGCCTTAGCAAAAGCTTCCCCACAAACACTACAGTGTTGAAACCCAGTGGGTCTGGTTTTTCTTTTGGGTTTCTCAGACATAATGCCAGCCTAACCAACTTGCCCGTTTATGGCAATCCACCAAGCAAGACACCCTTATCGGTTCCCAACCGTGTCAAGGGTCGTGGAAAAAAACGTAATGAAATCCGTTTTAGAACCGATAAGAACCGGGAACCGCACTCTACAAAAGGGCTAGCAGATTTAAATACAACCTGATCGGTTCAAACCGAACCGATAACAAATTACAAGTTCCACACAGAAAAAGCTAATGTAAAACCTATCTATTCCTTACATTACCACAGACAGAGCTTGAACCGATCGGTTGCAGTTCAATTCCGGCTAAAAACAAAAATAACACTTTTAAACCGACAAAATGAATCGAGCAGAAGGAGAATTCTCCGGAGCGACTGTTCAGTGAGGCGGAGTAAAGAATCTGACAGTTCACCTTTGAAGCACAACAGACAGAGTTTTCAACCGAGCTCGCGCTCTAAGTTCCACGCCTGCATGGAAAGTTAACTATTTCACCTCCGGAGCAGTTCTAACCTGCGGTCATACTGCAATTGGCATAATATAGCAAGACTTCATGTTGTTTGAAGGGAGAATTCTGTTTGTAAAATTTCACAGGCCATTGCAGGCGATGGGTTACTGACATATACAACAGTGTCATCTGCAAAGAGGTGAACATTGGCTTTGGTGAGATTAGAGTCAATGTTGCTAATATAAATGGCAAAAAGGATAGGGCCCAGGATAGATCCTTGAGGAACTCCTCTTAGAAGTGGTTTTAATGAGGATAAGTCACCTTCAGCTTTCACCTGCTGCGTTCTATCAGTGAGGTAACATCTGAACCACTTAAGAGAGAGTGGGTCTAAGCCTATGGAGTGCAGTGAAGAGAGTAGCAGCTCATGATCCACAGCGTCAAACGCTTTGCTTAGATCAAGGACTACAGCACAGACTCTGCATTTTTTGTCTAGCTCAGTTTGCCAGTCATTTGTGACTTTGGCCAGTGCAGAGATGGTGCTGTGCTGGCCCTAAATCCAGATTGAGCAGGATTTAAGAGTTTATTAACTTCAATGTAGTCTCTTAATTGGATGCTCACTAATTTCTCTAGCATCTTGGAAAGCACTGGAAGAATGGATATAGGCCTGTAGTTGTTTAGGTCCATGGGGTCCCCTGATTTTAGGAGGGGAAACACTTGGGCTGTTTTCCACATCGAAGTTAATACAGCCAGAGGTTAATGACAGATTAAAAAGATGTGTTAAGGGAACTGCAAGCACATGAATTGCAATTTTTAGAAAATAGGGGTCAAGAGAGTCTGCACCTGCCCTTTTTTAGTGTCCAATTGCAGCATTAGGTCCTCTACTTGCTTCAGTAAAACCGGTCTGAAGGAGAAGGAAGAATCAGCCCTCTGAACCTCAGTAGACTGGGAGTTTAGTTGTGCCCGCAGTAGATTAGCTGGAGAGGTGTCAAAAGCAAGGCCAGCCGTTGTGAAATGATTATTGAACGCATCCAGTACTTCCCGTTTATCAGAGATAGCAACCTTATTAAGGTGCACTTGAGAAGGCAGAGAGGTGTTAGAGTCCTGCCCTAAGATCCCCTTGATGGTGCCCCAGAATCTAGCAGGATTGTGGTAAGAGGCATTAAGTTCAGCCATATAGAAAGCAGCCTTAGCATCCCTTACTTTTTTGGTGCAGCTATTTCTGGCTTTCCTGAACAGCATCCAGTCATTTGGTTCCTTAGTCTTCTTTGCCAGTTTCCATAGCTTCTCTCTCTCCAACAGTGCAGATTTAAGGTCGGCTGAAAACCAGCAGCAAGATTTGCTTTTTGTTCTAACACTAGTGATTGGTGCATGAATGTTAAGGGCACCTATGATTATGCTATTTAACACCTGTTGTGCTTTTTCCACAGAATGCGTAAGGCAGAACTCCTGCCAGCATGTAGAGTGGCTTAGGTCATGGAGATATCCCTCAATATTAAGGTTTTTCTTAGATCTTCTCAGAAGGATTTTTGCTGGGTTAGCTGGTTTGCCGGATGATCTTATTCCTGCAATGAGACAGTTGTCACTTATGTCACTGAATAGCACTCCAGTGTGTGAGAATAGGTGAGGTTTACCAGCATGATGTCAAGTAGGGTGCTACTACTTCTATTCTTTAAATTGATTCTTGTTGGTTCATTTATCAGTTGTGTAAGCCCATGTGTATCACAGAATGATACTAGAGGTGCAGTTGTCTTGGAGAGCCAGTTTAGGTTTAGATCACCTAGGATTATGATTTCTTCAGGGCCCGGTTTGATTAGGTTCCCCAGGTGGGTTAAGAGCTTGTGGTCAGCAGAGGGGGGGCCTATAGCAGCCAACTAGTTGAAAAGCTGCTGTGTTGGGGAGAGTTATTTAAGGGATATACATTCGAACTCTTTGGGCAATGATGTTGCACTAAGGCAAGATGCAGATATATTTGACTTTACATAAATAGTTACTCCACCACCCCTTGTCAGGCGATCTGCTCTGAATATTTGGTAGTTGGGTAGATTTACCTCCCTGTCTGTTGTTGCAGGTTTGAGCCATGTCCTGATATTACAAGAAAGTCTGGCAAAGCATGGGCGACCCAGGCTTGTATTAATGAAAGCTTTTTCAGGAGGCTGCATGCATTGATATGAAGGAGCTTAGTCCTTTGGTGGAGGCTAGATCTGCTGGGAGGTGATGCCTCTGGAGGGCCTGGATTGATTTCAACATTACCAATACAGATCAGCAGAAAGAATAAGAGTTTCTAGGCTCGAAAAGACAAGAAGAGGGACTGTCTTTGGGCCTCTCTTCTGCTCGGTGGCCACTGCTTTGAGGTGATCCACTTGGGGTTGCGACCTGGTGTCCTGTCACAGAGTGCTAATTTGGTGGACAGGTGTAAGGGGGAACTGTAGACCCAATAATGGAGCATCGAGCGTAATAAGTACATGACGGGTTGCGTCCCTTTTTGGGGGGTTACCCCACTGATTATGATGTAACATTGGTAGGGCATATGTGAGGATCCGATCAACATTCACTGGAGGTGTAACAGAGAGGCTAGGCTGGTGGGCCGCATTATTTAGTGTGGTATGGATCGGGATGACTTCATCCTCAATGAACACCACAATTGAGAGAGAGAGAGAAACAGTAAGAGGAGTCTCCCCATTTTGAATGCGGCAATTAGTGGTTATCTACAATGAGAACAGGGGAAGGACTGCTGGGCAGGTGGCACCGCAGGGCCACTGACAGATTATTGGTTAGAATATTGCTGTGGGCGGGAGGTAAGAAATTCAGGGAAGATGCCTATAAAAGTAACACACGGGGGGAGTGGGCAAAAATTTTACGGCTTTCCTGTACCTTCCTGGCTGTCTCTCCCGGCCTCCTGGTCCCCTTGGTCGGCCTTGCGGTCGCTGACCGCCCGCTGGCGGAGCGTAGCCCCGGCGCTCACTGGGTGCTTGAGAGCAGGGAAGGCTTGACTTCCTGACTGTCTCTCCCAGCCTCCTGGTCCCCTTGGTCGGCCTTGCGGTCGCCGACCACCCGCTGGCGGAGCGTAGCCCCAGCGCTCACTGGGTGCTTGAGGGCAGGGAAGGCTTGACAGCTACACAGGAAACCTTAGGGAACAGGTCAAGTACTATCAGGATAACTACAGTTATGGAGTGGGAATTAAGTCCACAGACAAGTAGTAGCCCACACCAGAGGCATCACCGCAGACAGCTTATAAGCAAGGCAGTCAGGGAAAACCCCACTCAGTCAGCAACCCTTGATACATGTCCTCATGTGTAAAATTGTGCTATGTTCTTGTAATGTGAACGGTTTAAACAGTCCTGTTAAGAGGTACAAAGTGCTCACATTACTGAGAAAAAAAACCAACTTTCATCCTGTTGCAGGAAACTCATCTTTCCCAACTGGAACATAAAATTAATGATAATGAGGGAATAAGACGCAAATAGCCTTGACATTGTCAAGGCTATTTGCGTGTTGTTTCCTCTTCGTATAAACAGGGGAAAAGAAGAGGCACTGCCATTCTTGTGTCAAAAACCACTCAATTTGAGGTAAAAGCTTCTTATGCAGACCCGGGAGGTCGGCTAGCAATGGTGAAAGGGGAACTAGAGGGAGCTTTGATAACAGTAGCCAGCTTATACTTTCCACCAGGTGCAGACAGGCAAACCATAATAAACCTCCTCCAGAGCATAACAACATTTCAGGAAGGAATATTAATAGTAGAGGGGGGACCATAATATGGTATATGAGAACAGAGATACAACTAACCCCAAGCCACAAAGGCAAACCACTGCTCAGAGAGCCACAGTAGATTATATGAAACAGGTTAAATGGACGGACGTGTGGAGGAAGCAGAACCCCACTCTAAGGAAATACTCCCATTATTCTGCCCCTCATAGGATTCACACCAGAATAGACTATATACATATCTCTAATGAACATGCTCACCTAATCCAGAACTGTGAAATGCATGCGTTCTCACCTTCGGACCACTACATGGTTGAATTAAATTTGAGCTGGCAAATGGAAAAAAAAAAAAAACAAGTTATGGAGGTTCAATAATTTTTTTATTGAACCTTCTGGATTTTAGGGAGAAAATGGAAATACTAATTCTACAAATCCTCAAAGAAAATGAGAATCAGGAAATCCAATCAAGTATACTATGGGATACATTAAAGGCAGTTTTACGGGGGGATGTGATAAAGTACGCCACACATTATAAAAAGAAACAGAAGGAAACATTACAACACTTACAGGCACAACTCAGAGACCTACAGGACCAACATCAAAGAGGGGACCAAGCAGTATACCCCTTACTAAAAGCTACGCAGCAACGCCTGCAGGAACATTTAAATTTAAGAACGGAACATGCACTACAGCGTATACAACAAAGATATTATGAAGGGGGCCCTAGGGCTGCCCGGCTATTGGCACATCGACTTAGAGTGAAAACTACCCAGACCTCGATCACCCAAATTTACTCAGCAGCACTGGCTGGTAGGACAAAAAAACCCATAGAGATCAGGGAGGCTTTCCGGCAATTTTATACAACTCTCTATACCCCAGAACAGGAGGCCACAGAGGACGGGATTCGATCCTTTTTAGAGCAGCTGCAGTTATCTAAAATAACTGATGCACAGAGGGCAAAACTCACAGCCCCTATAACAGAGGGGGAACTTGAAAATACAATTAGAAATTTAAAAAATGGGAAAAGTTCAGGCCCGGACGGTTACTCCGGGGAATTTTATAAGCAGTTTAGAAGGGCCTTACAGCCTATACTTCTGAAAACATATAGAAGTATTACACAGGGAGAGACTGTGCCCCCCTCTTGGCAATATGCGGTAGTGGCCAGCATCCCTAAGCCAGGAAAAGACCAAACGATCTGTGCCTCATACAGACCAATATCGATCTTAAATATAGATTATAAGATTTTCTCAAAAATATATGCACAGAGATTGGAGGGAATGTTGGGCTCAATAATTGATCATGATCAATGTGGGTTTATTCCAGTGAGGCAGACTCAAGACAACATCAAAAGAACCCTACACATACTATATCGTGGTGCCCGGTCGGGGGCCCCTTTTCTCCGGATGAGTCTGGACGCGGAGAAGGCCTTCGACCGGGTGTCCTGGCCCTTTTATACGCCGACCTTAAGGGCAATGGGTTTTGCAGAGACCTTCATCAAAATTATAGAGGCGATGTATAGTCAACCTAAGGCTTATATACGGATAAATGGTTCTATAGCCCCTCCAATCAACCTATTAAGAGGTACAAGACAAGGCTGCCCCCTTAGTCCTTTGTTGTTCGCAATCTACTTAGAACCATTGGAACAAGCAATAAGACAGGACAGAAACATAGGAGGGCTAGAAATAGAAGGGGATATGCACAAAATTGCACTATACGCAGATGATTTACTGGTATACCTGACAAATCCAGAATTATCATTACCCCCACTCTGGGAGATACTAGAATCCTTTAGTAAAGTGGCATGTTACAAACTAAATACACATAAAACGGAGGTCCTCCAAATAAATTATACCCCCTCACAGAGAACGACTAAGCGATTCCCATTTAAGTGGGACCTAAAGTCCTTAAAATATCTGGGGGTTATTCTAACACCGGATCCAACTAAATTATACGAATATAACTATCTCCCGTTATTGGATACAATATATAAGGATCTCGATAGATGGAAGCAGTTACCAATTCCACTAATACAGTGGGTAGAGGCAGTTAGAATGAATCTGTTACCCAGAATATTATATTTAGCACAGACGATGCCAGTAAACCCTCCAGAAAAATGCTATATAGAATTAAACAAAAAAATGTCCAGATATCTCTGGAACAACAAACGCCCACAGGATTAAATTAATCACTTTACAGCTCCCAAAACAAGATGGAGGCCTAGCTCTTCCGGACTTTAGGAACTATCAACTGGCAGCACAATTAAGAGTGTTGTTTTTATGGCTACACAAGACCTATTATGCAAAATGGAGAGAGAGAGAGAGATTGAGGTTAAAGCAGAAGATATTACAAATCCTTATCAAATTCTCCTCTCCTTTCCCAGACCCTCCCCATCGAGCCAGACGGACAACCCATATACAATCAACACTTTGGTAATATGGGACAGGTTCATTACATCGAAGCAATTTCATTCAGCCAGAGAATTAATTTTCTCTTTAGCTAGAAACTCTCAGTTTAAACCTGCCACTCTAGACAGCGGATTTAGAAAATGGGAAAAGAAAGGTATTATCACCTCTGGCACCTACTGGAGAATAGAGTACTAAATGATTTTGAGACACTGGCCAGGTATAATTTACCTCACGGGACAGATTCAGATATATACGCGTGGCTGCCTTTGTTAGAAACTCCACAGGATAATTCTAACCCAGAACTATAATGCTCCCATTGTTGACCTTATAAGGAAAGCACTAGAAGGTAAAGCCCCACTGACACACATGATATCCCAGATTTATAAGGCTATAATGAGCTTAAAGAAAAACACAACACTCTATATAAAACAGAAATGGGAAACAGACTTGAGTTTTGTGATCCCTCCATAAATATGGGAGCAGAACCTCAGACAAATACACACAGTTACGGCTTCCCCTAACTGGAAAGAGTTTAATTGGAAAGTAGCTGTTAGGTTTTTTATAACCCCAGCAGTTCAGTTGAAATATACCACAGAGTATGTCGGACTGTGCTGGAGGAAATGTGGTACTACTCCGGCCACTCATGGGCATATTTTTTGGACATGTCCGCTGCTTAAACCTTTTTTCGAAAAATTACAAGAAGCCCTGTCAGAACTATTTTCTTCCCCAATAGTAATCACAGGGGAGTTATTTCTTTTTAATGATTATGCTGACAGGCATCGGGAATTAAAGTCTAGGAAAATTATGTTAATAGCTATTTTAGCTGCAAAAAAAATTATTACAAAACACTGGCTGTCAGCAGACATTCCAACAATTAAGGAGTGGCAAAACATGATGAACGAGATATATAGGATGGAGAAAATCACAGCCTGGGTCCGACACCAGAGAGAGAAATTTGAAGTTAGCTGGAGACAGTGGGTATTGTACATAATGAAACATAACCCTACTTTTGTGCCCTGAGGGCAAAATGGACGAAAATACCTTAACACAATGTTTCTATCCATAGAGGAAACAGGCTTAGATGGAATAGAAGAGGGGATCGAAAAGAAAGGGAAAGGGAAAAGGAAATTAGAGAGAGAAGACGGGCAGGAAAAAGGGGGAAGAAGGCAGAATGGGGTAGGGGAAGGGATGAGAAAGGAAGGGGAGAAGAAGAAAGAAGATAAGGGGGAAAAGGGGAAACACTAGCAAAGAGAAAAAGTTACACCCAGGGTTTCAAGCAAGATGGGGATATATGAATTCGATTGCAGACTCCATACTGTAATTAATGAATTATTAAGAATCAAATGTATGCATACGTTGGAATTGTTAGTATAATTGAATTTCCAAAATTTCCCTTAAACAATGTGTAGTGGAGCCTTAGGTCCTGTGCAGAGGGAAGGGAAGAGTTGAGAGGGAATGGGGGAAGGGAGGAGGGGTAAAGACAGGGAATTATGTGGGTCTTGTATCTCCTGTTGTCTTTTCCTTGTGGTGCTGTCTGTGAAGTCAATGTAATTAATTCTGACATCTGAACCTGTAAATAAGTTGTTACTGTGTGTATGTTTAAAGGAGATGGAAAAATCGAATAAAATAAAAAGTTAAAAAAAAGTGTTAATTTTGCGCTGCCTTCAGTTCTCTCAGGTATTTTTTCCGCATTTCTGATTTTGTTCTGCATTTCCCTGACTGTTTTACTGCAACCGTAGACTTTGTCTCCCGCCTTTTCTGGGGTAAAAAATCTGTGGTTTTTTTTCTATATGCTGACATCCACAGTCCATTTTTTCTGGAGGTAACCGTGTTTTTACCACATTTAAAGCTATTTTTACTGCGTTTAAGACCTGTTTTTCCACAGTTCCCCTATATTAGGGGACTGATATTAGGAGACTTATCACTTTGTTAAACACCTTTTTTATGAGTTTTCTGACATTTTGGCATGTCAGAAAATCCAAACAATAGGACTGGACCAACAGAAATTAAAACTCGCATGAAGTGCTTCAAGATACTGGTTAAGGCAGACAGCCACAATCTTTTTTTTTTTTTTTTTTTTTGTTGTTTAGGTCCCGACTACTCCTGTGAAACTAGCTCAAAGTATTCAGGAAAAGCAGTCTTTAACAGGGCTAAAGATTTGAAAACCATGGCCTCTCAGTCTGCCTCCCCTTTCTCTAAAATCGCTGAGGAGGGGTCACCTTCCCAGAACGAAAATGAAGATAAGTGCTCTAAAGACAATAATGGAAACAAGTCTGATGAAAGTAAAAATTCTGACCAAGCCTCAAAAAGACAAAGTGAGCAGGGTTCTGATTCAGTCCCTGCTAAAAAGAAAAGAAAAGAAAAACATACCACTGCCCCTCCCACTGAAAAGCAAGGGGAGATGCCAGTGGCACATAAAGATATGCCCTCTGCTTCTGAAATAGCGGAGGCTTGGCATATTTATCAGATTTTGCAATCTATGGGCAATTTTTCAGTACCCCATCAGGTCCTGGTGTTCCTCGAACAGACCGTTGCTATGACCAGGGCTTTTGTTAGTAGAAGAGGAAGAAAACAAAGCAGATGGCGAGCCTTTAGTGCCTGATGGGACCCCGACCAAGAAATTGGTAACTCATCTAATGGTCAGGAGGATTTCTCATATCATTTCACTTTTGTAAAGCATATGGTGGACACCCTGAGCCTTACTATCCAGGGGGACACTTGTGAGGAAGACTATATAGAAATGATGGGTCTCTCCTCCCCCCCTTTCTAGAAAGTTAATCTTGCCCATACATAATGCCCTTAAAAGGGCAACTACGAAACTACTCCAAAACCCTACTTCTGCAACTGGAGTAGAAAGAAAGATTGAAAAGAAATATCAGCTGGGCAAAGCAAATGCTGATTTTCTTTCTGTACCCCCTGACCACTAGGGAGTGGTATAGACTGCAGCCTGTGACAAGCCTAATGTACCTCTTGTGATGCTTGGCCAGATGGTTGTGATTGCTGTATGATATTTGTAATATAAAAATATAGTATGTGAGACTGTGCTCCATGGGTGCCCTCTCCTTCCCCCCAGGTTTCAGTTACAGGAACTGACCCGAAGATCTCTGTAAAGTAATTAACTTCCTTGAGATATTGCATTTTATGGCCTGTTTCTGACGTGCTTTGAAGTTGGGAAGCTAAATCTACATTTTATGACTTCAAAAACAGGACATCATTTAGCCGATTCCTGTTGGCTATATTTGCACCCAAGTGACGTATGGCAGAGTTGTAAAAACCTTTAATGTTCCTTGGGAAAACAAGAAACCAGCCTCCAGTTCAAAGGAAAGGCTTGATTAAAGATGGTCATAATTTGGGAAATTAGTTTTTGCTGAAGTCACATTATTTAAAATATATCCTGACAGGAAATCATGTTTGTATTTTTTTGGCTCTAAAAGGAGGAGCTAGATGACTCACAGAAGGGGTGTGGAGAGAGTTTAAACTAATACTGGTGTCTGATTGTTTTGCAAATACCATCTTGGGACTCTAGACGGACACAGCTGTCTGATATAACTACAAGCACTATAGAGGTAATACATTACCTAGAAAAAGTCTAAATGTATTGTGGTAGGAGTTTTTGTTTTATACTTTTCCTTGTTTTCTTTTAAGTGATTATATGCTCTTTAATATATTGTTCTATGTTTGCACTTTTCATATTTTTTATCATCTTTAGTAAAATCTTTATTTTGAAAGACTGCCTGGGTCTGCCAGTTCTTTTTTTTGCATGTGACGTACAGAGGATTAAGACTGACAAAAACTGTTCAAAAGCTTGATGGTGTTACTAAACTGGGAAATGGTAAGAATATACCTAAGGTCTTTTATAGAGTTTTAAAGGGTTCATTTTGGATACCTGGTCAGGTGCCCTTAGGCAAAAGATATATTGCATCCCCCGAAGAGAATATTATCTGAGCCTGTACATTTGGGTACGCTAGCATAAGGATCACAGTTTGAATCCCCCCCAGAACTTGAGACCAAAGGTGATTCGTACCCACAAGCAGACAGGAGGGTTACCCAGTCTGTTAGCTGTTCACATTACTGCGCTCGTCGGTTGGCACTGTGGGAGCAGAGGGCCTGACCTGCTGAGTGCGTTTGTGACACTGACCTGGTTGGAAGACTGTCCTACAATGAGCCAGTCGTCCAGGTATGGGAACAGAAAGATCCCCTTCCTTTTGAGGAAGGCAACTACTACTGCAAGGCACTTTGTAAAAACACTCCTGGAGCCGATGTTAGGCCGAAAAGCTGGCTCTGAACTGATAATGGCCTGAAGGCAGCTCGAACCTGAGGTATTTTCTGTGCGAGCACCTGACAGAAATGTGGAAATAGGCATCCTTGAGGTCCAGGGATGCTAACCAATCTCCTGGCCTCAAAGAGGGAAGACTTTCTCCCAGAGTCACCATTTTGAACTTTGGTTTTAAGATATGTTTGTTCAAATACCTTACGTCTAGGATGGGTCGCCACTTCCCTGTCTTTTTTGGTGTAATGAAGTATCTGGAGTACAGACCCTTGCCCCTGTGTAGAGTAGTAACTCTCTCCACGGCTCTGAGAGCCAGCAAAGAGGAAACCTGCGCTTCTAGAGTAATGGTTTCAAAGATGTTTGCAGGTGGAAAAGACCTGACCCTCATTTTTGGAAACTTCTTAAAACTGAGGGCCAGTCCCCGGCTTACTACCTCCAGGACCCACTTGTCTGAGGTAACAGACTTCCAGGCCTGGAAGTAGTAAGCCAGCCTGCCTCCTACTGGAACTGGGGAGTCGACCCGGGCTGACACATCAGGGTGTCTGCTTGGCAGGAGCCTTAGTCTGGGAATAGGATGCAGCCCTGCTCATCCCCCTCCTGCCATTCCCTCGAAAGAACCCCCTCTGTAGGAGGGGAGAGGAGGTCTGGGCTTGGTAGAAAGGCCTGTGAAAGGGCCTGCCCCTAGACTGCTGCTTTTGAGGAGTGGCTTGCCGTTCTTTGGCCTGTGCACTCCTGTAGGTGGTCCTGTACTCATCCATTTTCTTCATGTAAGATTCTGTCTGCTGCTCAAACAGAGAGTTGCCTACCACAGGGAAATCCATGGCTTTAGCCTGGGTGTCCCGAGAAAGGCTAGTGCATCTGAGCCAGGCAAATCTCCTGAGACACACAGATGTAGCCATGACTCTCGATGCCACATCGTTAGAGTCTGCAGCAGCATGGAATTGCACTTTGGATGCCTCAATCCCATCAGCAGCCACCTCCTCCAGCTCTTTGGCTAGCTGGGGGGGGGCTGTTTAGCCAGTTACAGAACTGTATCCCACCTGGACTTCTGGCATCTGGCTGTGTAGGCCATATAATAAGCCTGCCTGAGTCCCAAGGAGGATGCCAAGTATTGTTTCTTGGTCATGGCATCCACCTTCCTGGAGTCTTTATCTGGGGGGTGTGAAGCCAAAGGTATATTAGCCCTGTCACAGGCTGCAGCCTGCACGATCCCAACATGGCTGCAACGACTGAACAAAAACTCCGTACCTGAGCCTGATAGCATATACCTCCTGTCCATTCTCTTATCCACAGGAGGTAAAGAATTTGGTGTCAGTAAAATCTTTTGTGTCTGTTTCCCCAGGGATTTATGGAGGGGAATAGACAACCTCTTGGGACTCTGGGATGTCCATCATCTCCACAAAATCAGGCTCTTCTTCCTCCTCAACAGCTTCAACCATAGGGCGCTGGAGAGTTTGAGCCACCTTTTTGTAAAACAAAAAGTGAGATGGGGACTCAGAAAGTCTTGGAGGGTCTGTCTGGGGAGACGTCTGGTTCAATGGGCACATCCAGACCTTCATAATCATTGTCATCGTCATCATCAGGTAACTCTTCGTCCCCCTCCCACTCCAATTCGTAATATGCATCCAGATCATAATCCGATGGAGTTGGATCACACCAAACCGAGCGCCTAACCGACGGCACCGGTTCAGACAGAACCGGATGAAGCGACTACATAATACTTATCGCTTTGGCTATTTTTTTTTTTAAACCGATAGGAACCGGCACACCACTACTAAAGTCCCAGAAAATAAATTTAAACACAGAAGGTCGGTTCCCAACCGTACCAACCGACAAGAAACCGAAATGTACAATTTCCACAGAAGAAAACACAAAATCACAGTTCACTACCTATCTACACTACTTACTGTACCGCAGACAAAGGCTTGAAACTGAAAATAAACAAATCGTTGAAAAAAACGACACATTTTGAGACTTTACCGAACCAAAGAAGTAATCTCCAGAGTGACTTCACAGTCAGGCGGAGTAAAGAATCCGACGGTTACACTCTGAGGCACCACAGACAGAGGTTTGAAAACAGAGTTCAAGCTCAACATTCTATGCCTGGCATAGAAATTAACTCTTTCCTCTCTGGGGCAGTTCAAGTGCTGGGGCTAACTGCATATGTCAGAAAACAGCAAGACTTCATGTTGTCTGAAATAAACAGGTATGCCCACAGGTTTCCACAAACATGTACAGCTGGTATGCAGTGCCCTGTAGGCCATGGCAGGGGAGGAAGGGAAGGAGCTCAGAAAACAGCAAGATTCCCTTGAAGAAACAAGTTTACTATGGTAAGTAATGTTTTCTTCAAACCCCAGGAAATCTTTTTGTATTCTGACAAATGCAGACTACACAAGCAGTGCCTTTGAAGGTGGGCAGAGTACCTATTTAGGAAACGGACTCTGCAGGACTGCTGTGTCAAACTTGGCATCACTCCTAACATGGGTATCCAGGCAGTAATGTTTTGTGAATGTGTGAACTGTTTTCCAGGTAGCTGCCTTGCAGATTTCCAGCAGAGGAATGTCTCTTGAAGCAGCTGTTCCTCTAGTTGTGTGGGTCCTGAGACCCTGTGGAGGCTGCTTGCCCACTTTGCCATAACAGAACTGGATACAGGCCACAATCTATCTTGCAATGAATCTTTTTGTGGCTGGTTTACCTTTTCCTACTTCCCCATAGGTCAAGAAGAGTTGGGTCCTGTCCCCTGTGTGGCTTTTCCTATGCTCCAGATAGTAGCTGATGGCACTTTTTATGTCTAGGCTATGCAGTCTACACTCCTCCCCTGAAGTGGAATGGTCAGTGAAACAGACTGGCAGTGTAGTGGACTGATTAATACGGAAGTTAGATACCACTTTAGGGAGAAACGTATTATTGATCCTAAGGACCACCTTGTCCCTGTGGAATACAATATAGTCAGTCTCCATGGATAAAGCCTGGAGCACACTAATCCTTCTGGTAGAAGTGATTGCAACTAAGAACACAGCTTTCCCAGTTACATACTTGAGATCTGCTGATGACATAGGCTCAAAGGTGGCTGCATGAGCTTTGCAAATGACATAGGCTCAAAAGGTGGCTGCATGAGCTGTGCAATACATATGTTCAGGTCCCACACTGGGGTAGGAGTCCTGTGTGGGGGATGGTAATGTAGCAGCGCCTTAAAGAACTTCCTGAACACTGGGTTAGAAGCCAGAGATGATGCCTTACCTGCTGACACGTAAGCCGAGACAGCTGCCAAGTGCACTTTTAGAGTGGATGGTCTCAGACCAAGAGAGTGAAGGGGGGTCAGGAAGTCCAGGACAACTGGCAACCCCACCCGAGTGTGGCCCAGATCCTTGCTCTGGCGCCAAATGGAAAATCTTTTCCACTTGGATGTGTAAGTCTTCCCAGCGAAGGGCTTTCTAGAGACCGTAAGGACCTCCATGACCCCTTTGGATAGATGCAGGTCAGCATACTCTAGGTCATTAAGACCCAGGCCTTGAGCCTGAGAGACCAATGGTTGGAGTATAGGATCCTACCTTGGGAAGAAGTCAGCAAGTTGCGATTCCTGGGGAGGCCGATTGGTTTGGCAACTGACAGTGCCAGAACCAGGGAGTACCATGGCTATCTGGCCCAGTCTGGAGCAATGAGGATCGTTGTAGTCGGCTGGGATATGAGCTTGTTCAGGACTCTCAGCAGCAGTGGGAATGGAGGGAAGGCATACAGAAACTTTCCTGTCCAATTCAAAAACAGTGCATCCAGTGGGACTGAGCCTCTCACTGGGGGCCTGCAACAAAATTGGGGAAGCTGGTAGTTGTCTGGGACTGCAGAGAGGTCTATCTCTGGAGTGTCCCACCTTTTGAACACAATTTGTAACACATGCTTGTTTAGAAACCACTCGTGGTGGTTCTGATTGATTCTGCTGAGGGCATCTGCTAGCACACTGTCCTTCCCTGGAAGGTGGACTGCTGACAGGGAAACTCTCATCAAGTAAGCCAGACTCCAAATGTTCATGGCCTCTGTGCACAGGGGGGTTGACCTAGTGTCTCCTTGTTTGTTGATGTAATACATGGTGGTTGTGTTGCCTGTCCTGACCTGCACCACCTTTCCCTAAAGCATGCTGGCAAATGCTTGGAGTCCCAGGAATACTGCTCTGAGCTCTAGCAGGTTGATATGCAGCAATGACTCCTGCTTGAGCCACGTGCCATGAGCAGTGTGCTCCCCATCCCAATAGGGAAGCATCTGTAGTCAGCACTAGGGAAGGATTTTCTTGCAGGAATGGCACCCCTTGTCTGAGGTTGTCCATGTTCAGCCACCACTGAAGTGCCCGCAGGAGTGGTCCTGTTACTGGCACCAGCTTTGACAATGAGTCTTTTCTGGTGCCAGTGTATTCTGAGATGTTACTGAATATCCCTCATTTGGAACCTTGCCCGACACTGTTGCTGTGGAGGCTGCCATATGGCCCAGCAACTGCAGGAAGTGCCTTGCAGGCCTTAGGCTTTCCAGCCTGAAGGTACTTGCCAACTGTATCATGCTGTCTTCCCTTTCTGTGGAAGAAAAGCCTTTCCTCTCACAGTGTCCAGCTCTGCTCCTATGAATTCCAGGAGCTATACTGGCTCCAGTACACATTTTTTCAGGTTGACCAGGAACCTTAGTGACTGACGTACCTCCTGTGTGCGCCAGGGATTCCCTTACTTGTTGAGGGGATTGCCCTACGACTAGTCAGTCGTCCAGATAAGGGAATACTGCAACCCCTTGCCTCTTCAGGTGTGCCACAACCACAGTCAAGCATTTTGTAAACACCCTTGGAGCAGAAGTAAGTCCGAAAGGCGTTGCCTTGAACCGGTAATGGCCTGATGGCAGTGTGTGAATCTGAGAAAACTTTCTGTGGGACTGCCTGATTGGGATGTGGAAGTATGCATCCTATAGATATAGAGATGCAAGCCAATCCCCTTGCCTTAGGGTTAGAAGGACTGTTGTCAAGGTCACCATCTTGAACTTTGGCTTTACCAAATGTCTGTTCAGGTGCCTGAGATCCAATATGGGTGGCCACTCCCCTGTTTTCTTTATTGTGAGGCAGTACACCTTGAATAGAGCCCCTTTCCTCTCTGTGCTAGAGGAACTGGTTCTATTGCTCTCTGAGACAGAAGATTCAATACTTCCTTTTCCATGAGCAATGTTACTGATGGGGAGGAAGGTCTGAAGACCCTGGCCCTCAGCTTTGGTATCAGCTTGAAGCAGAGAGTCAGACCTTGGCCCACTACCACCTGGTCCCACTTATCTGTGGTGATGGTTTGCCATTCCTGTAGGTAGTAGGCCAACCTGCTCCCCTACTGGGGATGGGGAGGCGACCTCAGCAGACACCTCAGGGTGTCTGCTTGGTTTGGGATGCTGTCTGAGTGCTGGGGATAGTTTGGTTGTCACCTCTCCTGCCCCTGCCTCTTAAATAACCTCTCTGAGGTTGGTACTGGGGAAAAGCTTGAGGCTGGAAGAAAGGCCTATGGTGTCCCCTGCTTCTACCTCCCCTGATTTGTTGCTTCTGGGGTGTAGATATTTTTTCTTTCGCAGCAGCACTTTGATAGGCTGTCTTGTAGTCATCCATTTTCTTCATGTAAGCCTCTGTCTGTTCACCAAACAGAGAAGTAGGCTCACATGGGAAATCCAAGGCCTTGGCTTGTGTATCTTGGGTCAAATTACTGGTTCTGAGCGACACTGAGGAAGCCATTTGTCTGGCAGCAATGTCATTATTATCCATTGCCACCCTAAATTGGGCTTTTGATGCTTCTATGCCCCTTTTCACAGCTTCTTCCAGGTCAGCTGCCATAGGGGCTGGGACAGACTTTGAAATTTCTATCACAGTGTCCCATAAAGTCCTCTGGTATCTGGCAGTATAGGCTACATAGGATACCTGCCTGATAAATATGAGACAATCCCAGATAAACCCTTCTTGGCAATAGAATCCATTTTCCTGGAATCTTTGTCTGGAGGGTGAGATGCCAAGGGTATGCCAGCCTTATCACAGGCCGCAGCCTGCACCACTCCCTCATGGTATGGGTGTTCAAAAAGGAATTCTGCTTTGCCCCTAGCCACCCAATACTTCTTGTCCACCTTTCTATCTACTGGTGGCACAGACATGGAGATCTGCAGGACCCTGTTGACCTGTTTTTTCAGGGATTTGTGGATGGGCAATAACAGTCTTTTGGAGACTGGAACATCCATCATCTCCATGTAATCCTGTTCCTCCTCATCAGTGGATTACTGAGTAGGGCGGTCCAGGGACTGGGCCACTTGCTTTACAAAAGCAAAGTGGGAAGTATCATCCTCAGTCCCTTTGTCAGGGGAATCAGGGCGATGGAGATCAGGAGAGATATCCGGTTAAATCAGTTCTCCAAAATCTTAATCCTCATCCTCCACAAAAAGCTCTACCCCGCATTCCAAAGAACCGGGAACAGAGGCACAACCAGAGGATTGTGTGTGGCCGTTTCTCGACCGGAACCGGGGTACTTGGTTGGGGCGTCTGGATGATCCCAATAGCATTCGTTATTTCTTCAGCGGTCAGAACCGGTGTCTTTTTTGGGTGAGGTTCAAGCACTGTATGTTTTTCTTTTTCCTGCAGTTGCCGGATCAGCGACAGTATTCACAGGCTGTTTTTCGGCTGAGGAACCGTTGCCCTTGTCAGAAGGCTGTTCCTCCGGTTCTTTTTGCCTGGTAGCCGATTTGTCTGTAGCTGGGTCAGTAGCCTTTTCAAACTTCTTCTCCTGCAGTTGCTTAAATCACCTCTCAAGCATCGACTGAGGGAAGTTTTTACAAATCTCACACTCCTCTTTGAGGTGGTCAAACCCCAAACAAAAAACACAAATTAAATGAGGATCTGCTTTAGCGAATGGTTTCCCACACTCTGTACAATGTTGGAAACCTGTGGGGCCTATTCTTTTCTTGGTCTGTGATATTTACCGGTCGTTTAAAACCAATCAACCAATAATTAACCCGGTGAAATTTTTGAAATAACAAAAAACGACTTACTTAAAAACAGTCAGGCAGACTGAGAATTAGCTCAGAAAATAAAAGAAACCATTGGTTCCTTCCCAGTTGAAACTAACCGAAAAAACTTACCAAATTCACTCTATCTAGACTAAGTCTACCAGTGAACCAAGGACAGTGCTTCAAAAATCAAAGAAATTAAACAGACTTCGAGAAACCGAGAAAAAACTATAAACTTCTTCAAGAAAGTGAAGGAGAGCTCTCTGGAGACGTCTTACTGAGGTAAGTGGAGTAAAGAATTGGACGGCTTCAGGAAGTACAAACAGGGACAGTGGTCTGAAAACCGAGTTCGAGCCTAACATTCCAGTATTAGTATTTTTTTTTTTTTTGCAATTGTTTAACCAGGAATAGCACACTACGCTGAAAGCTTGTTTACAGGTGCGACCTGGAAGCACAGGGAAGTTAAGTGACTTGCTCAGGGTCACACAGTATGTAAGTGGGAGCTGTGAGATTCAAACCCAGGTCTCCAGATTTGCAGCTCAGAGCCTTAAACCACTGCTCTATACTGCCTCCATCAAAGCAAAGAAAAAATTACTCACCTTAGTAATGTTGTTTCTTCTAATGGAGTCTTGCTGTATTCTGACTATTGCAGTGATCACCAACCTTTGAACTGCCCCGGAGAACAAAGAGTTAACTTTCCATGCAGGGCATGGAACGCTGAGCTCGAGCTCGGTTGAAGGCTCTGTCTGCTGTTGTTTAAACTCCAACCGCCAGATCTTTACGAGCTATACTCACTAGGCGTTCTGTGTGGAAACTGTAAAACTCACACTAGCCAACTGACAACTAAATTTGTTGAAAAAGGGTTTTTTGGTTTCAAAGCAAAGACTCAAGTCAGGAAACCCAAAAAACAAAACACAACACACACCCCAAAATAAAGAAGGGTGAGAAAGGGGCACCTCGAGGTGCCAACATTGCTCCTGCCCACCCACATCCCAAAAAACAGGTTCTGAGAGGGCAGGCGGGGAGGGAGGTCAGAATACAGCAAGACTCCATTAGAAGAAACAACATTACTAAGGTGAGTAATTTTTTCTTCAAACAACATGAAGTCTTGCTGTATTCTGACTATTGCAGACTACCAAGCAGTACCTCCATGGAGGAGGGACAGAACCTACTTTGGGAAAAGGCTCTGAAGTACTGTTGTGCCAAACTGAGCATCACTCCTAGCCTGGATATCCAGAGAGTAATGCTTGGTGAATGTATGGACTGTTTTCCAGGTGGCTGCTTGACAAATTTCTAAGATAGGAATATCCCTGGAAGCAGCTGTACCTCTAGCAGATGAGCCCTCAGGCCTGAGAGTGGGGTTCTACCCAATTTTTCATAGCAGAATTGTATACAAGAGACAATCCACCTGGCAATAGATCTTTTAGTGGCAGGTTTGCCCCTACCGACCTCTCCATAAGTGAGGAACAACTGGAGGGACTCAAACCCAGACCCTTGATGCGCCTATATAGTAGCTAAGGGCCCTTTTACATCCAGGCTGTGCAACCTCTCTCTCAGAGGAGGAATGGTCAGTGAAGAAAACAGGAGAGACATAGACTGATTAAGGTGGAAATCTGAAACCACCTTAGGCAAAAACTTCCTGTTAGTTCTTAGGACCACTTTATCTCTATGGAAAGAGATGAAATCAGGCTCCACTGACAGGGCTTGCAATTCACTGATGCGCCTGGCAGAGGAAATGGCTACCAAAAACACAGTTTTCCAAGTCAAGTACTTAAGCTCTGCAGAGGACAAAGGCTCAAAGGGGGTTGCATAAGCTGAGCAATGCAAACATTAAGGTCCCAAGCAGGAGCAGGGTCCCTGAAGGGAGGATTGCGGCAGCAATCCCTTGAAGAATTTACAAAATACAGGATGGGCTGATAGAGGAGAGGGCTTGCCTACTGACAAGAAGGCAGAAACAGCTGCCAGATGCACTTTAAGTGTAGCTGGTCTAAGTCCCAAGCCATTAAGATAAACCATATAGTCCAGGACTGTAGGCAACTCAGCAGATTCTGGAGAAATATGCTTATTAGAACACCAAATAGTGAACCTTTTCCATTTGGAGTTGTAAGTCTATCTGGTGGAAGGCTTTCAAGAAGCCTTAAGAATATCCAGAACACCTTGAGAGAGGTGCCGATCAGCAAACTTTAACTCTTCAAGAGCCAGGCCTTGAGATTGAGAGATTTGAGATTCGGATACCAAATCCTTCCCTGAGAGGATGTCAACAGGTTATAATTCCTGGGAAGGGACAGGGGAAGGTGGACTGCTAAGGACAGCAACAGTGGATAACAGGGCTGTCTGGTCCAGTCTGGAGCGATCAGAATCACTTTGCATGGTTGAGACCTGATCTTGACTAGCACCTTGAACAGGAGCGGGAAGGAGGGAAAGCATACAGGAACTTCCCTTCCCAATTCAGAACCAGAGCATCCAGGGGGACTGAGCCCAAGACTGGGGGTCTGCAACAGAAGAGAGGAAGTTGGTGATTGTCTGGGGCTGCAAAAAGATCTATATGTGGAGTGCCCCATCTGGAGAAAATCACTTTCAAAATTAGGGGATCTAGGGGCCATTCGTGGTGGCCCTGAGATATCCTGCTGAGAGCATCTACTAGGACATTGTCCTTCCCTGGGAGGTACACTGCTATCAGAGAGGTTTGCAGGGAATAGGCCAGAGACCACAACTTCATTGCTTCTGTGCACAAGGCCGTAGACCAAGTGCCCCCTTGCTTGTTGATGTACCACATTGTGGTGGTATTGTCTGTTCTGATCTGGACCACCTTGTTCTGTACAGATTTGGAAAAAGCTTGCAGTGCCAGAAACACTGCTCTGAGTTCCAAGAGACTGATGTGAAGAAGAGATTCTTGAGGTGACCACAGCCCTTGGGTGGTAAGATCCCCCAAGTGGGCTCCCCAGCCCAAGAGGGAAGCGTCTGTGGTGAGGATTAGTGAATGAGACCGAGTGACAAAAGGAACTCTCTGTCTTAAATTGTTCTGATCCTGCCACCATTGCAAAGCCTGGATCAGGGTTCAAGTTGCTGGGACTAGTTTGGTAAGGGACTCCTTTCTTTGGTACCAGAAGGCTCTTAAGTGGAACTGAATGTCCCTCATCTGGAATCTTGCCCCCTGGACCACTGCTGTAGAGGTTGCCATGTGGCCCAGGAGCTGCAAGAAGTGCCTTGCTGGTCGAGACACCTGAAGGGTGAAAGAAGAGGCCAGTTCTATAAGGGTCCTTGCCCTGTCCAGGGGAAGGAAGGCTTTTGCTCTTATTGTATCCAGCTCTGCCCCTATAAAGGAGAGGAGCTGTACTGGCTCGAGAACCGACTTTGGAAGGTTTAGGAGGAATCCTAAGGAAGTGAGCAGTTGCTGAGTTATCTGAAGATGTGACTTGACTTGGTCTGGAGACTGACCCAGTCGTCCAAGTATGGAAAGATGGAGATCTTTTTTCTCCTTAGGAAAGCAACCACTACTGCCAGGCACTTTGTGAACACCCTTGGGGCTGATGTTAGGCCAAAGGGCATTGCTCTGAATTGATAGTGGCCTGAAGGCAACTCGAGCCTGAGGTACTTTCTGTGGGAGCACCTGATGGGAATGTGAAAATAGGCATCTTTGAGGTCCAGGGAGGCTAGCCAGTCCCCTGGCCTTAGAGAGGGCAGAATTATTCCCAGAGTCACCATTTTGAATTTTGGCTTTAAAAGGTGCTTGTTTAGATATCTCAGATCCAGGATGGCGCCATTCTCCTGTCTTTTGGGGTTAGGAAGTACCTGGAGTACAATCCTTTGCCCCTGTGTAGAGTAGGAACCTTTCTATGGCTCTGAGAGCCAAGAGGAAGAAACTCTGCCTCTAGGGCAAGGGCCTCTGATGGATTTGCAGGTGGAAAGGATCTGGTTCTCATCTTGGGAAATTTTTTGAAGCTGAGAACCAGTCCCTGGCTTACTACTTCTAGAACCCACTTATCTGATGTTAAAGATTTCCAGTCCTGGACAAAGTAAGCCAGCCTGCCCCCTACAGGTAGTGGAGAATTGGCCCGGGCAGACCCATCAGGGTGTCTGCTTGGCAGGGGCTTTAGGCTGAGGGGTGGAAGCAGGCCTGCTCATACCCCATCTGCCTCTCCCTCTAAAGAACCCCCTCTGAGAATAAGCAGAAGAGGAGGCCTGGGCTTGGTAAAAAGGCCTTTGAAAGGGCCTGCCCTGAATGCTGCCTCTGAGGAGTGGCTTGCCTTCTTTGGCCTGAGCACTCCTGTAGGTGGTCCTGTACGTCCATCTTCTTCATGTAGTTCTCTGTCTGCTCCCCAAACAGAGAATTACCAATGACAGGAAAATCCATGGCCTTAGACTGGGTATCCTGTGATAGACTAGACATCTGAGCCAAGCCATCTCAAGGGCCACAGACGTAGCTATGACTCTAGATGGAACATCATTGGAGTCCACAGCATGAAATTGCACCTTGATGCCTCAATCCCATCTGCAGCCACCTGCTCCAGCCCTTGGCAAGCTGGTCAGAGGCCTGTTTAGCTAGAGCCAGCACAGTGTCCCACCTGGACTCTGGTATCTAGCTGTGTAGGCCATATAGTTAGCCTGCCTGAGTCCCAAAGATGCTGCCATGTACTGTTTCTTTGCCATGGCATCAATCCTCCTGGAGTCCTTATCTGGGGTGGAAGCCAAGGGAATATTTGCCTTATCACAGGCAGCAACCTGCACTACCCCAACATGGCTGCATTGTTGGGAAAGGAACCCATGTCCGAGCCTGAAAGGGTATACCTCCTGTCCATTCTTCTGTCCACAGGAGGTATGGAAGAAAAAATTACTCACCTTAGTAATTGCTTTTCTTCTCATGGAGTCTTGCTATATTATAACATTAGCAGTCAGCCACTGCAGCTGAACTGCCCCGGAGAGGAAGGAGTTAACTCCAGAGGGTCTGGAGTTCTACAGCGCGAGGGCGCTGTGCCCAAAGCTCTATCTGGCAGTTTCAAATGAAACTGTCAGATCTTTACGCTAACATCAAAGAACAGAAAGTCTGTGTGAAAACTACACTAGCCCATGGCTACCTATAGTAGTAGTAACAATATAAACAACAAAGAAACACCCAGAACCATAATAAAAAATTGATGGTATTATGGTTCGCTTTACCACCCTTGACAAGCACATTATGAATCCCCTTCCCCCCAAGACTCAAGTCCAGGAAGGGGGCAATATAAATAACCTAAATGAAAGCAACCAGATCCCTAACCCAAAGGAAAGAGGGTAAAGGGATAACTACAATGGCATGACACAGTGCTTGCACCAATTCGCCACCCTACCCAAGTAGAGGTTCTGAGAGGGGCAGGAGGAGGTGGTTAGAATATAGCAAGACTCATGAGAAGAAAAGCAATTACTAAGGTGAGTAATTTTTTCTTCAAACACCATGAAGTCTTGCTATATTATAACATTAGCAGATTACACAGCAGTACCTCCATGGAGGAGGGTCAGAACCTACTTAGGAAATAGGCTCTGAAGCACAGCTGTGCAAACTAGCATCTCTCCTGGACTGGACATCCAGGAATAATGCTTGGTAAAGGTGTGAACTGTCTTCCAGGTAGCAGCTTGACAAATCTCTAGAATGGGAATGTCCCTAGCAGCCGCTAGAGACGCAGCTGTACCCCTCAGGAGTGGGCCCTCAATCCTGAGGGGTACTCACCTAGTTTCTGATAACAGAATTGGATACAAGAAACAATCCACCTTGCAATTGTTCTCTTAGTGGCAGGTTTTCCTTTGCCAACCTCGCCATAGGTAAGAACAGTTGAGGGATTCAACCTATGACCTCTGGTGCGCCTAAATAGTAGCTTAAGGCTCTTTGACATCCAAGCTGTGCAGTCTCCTCTCACCTGAGGAAGAATGCCTGTGAAAAATACTGGGAGAGAGATAGATTGATTCAGGTGGAAATCAGAAACCACCTTAGGCAAAACTTCTATTAGTCCTAAGGACTACCTTATCTCTGTGGAAAGAGAAAATCTTCTTCCACTGACCGGGCCTGTAACTCACTTATGCGTCTGGCAGAGGTGGATAGCTACTAGGAAACGGTTTTCCGTTAAATACTTGAGCTCTGCTGAAGACAGAGGCTCAAAGGGGTTGCATTAACTGAGCAATGCAAATATTCAGGTCCCAGGCGGAGCTGGTTCTCAAAAGGAGGGTTAGTATGAAGTAACCCTTTAAAAACTTGGAGAACACAGGGTGAGAAGAAAGGGAGGCAGGCTTCCTGCTGACACAAAAGCAGAGACAGCTGCCAGATGAACCTTCAGGGTAGCTGGTCTAAGGCCTAGGGAATTCAGATGGACCAAATATTCCAGAAGAATGGGAAGATCAGCAGATTCTGGGGTAATCTGCCTCTCAGAGCACCAGATGGAAAACCTCTTCCACTTAGAATTATAAGTGGTTCTAGTGGAAGGCTTCCTAGAAGCCTTTAAAATATCCATGACACCTTGAGAAAGGTGTAAGTCAGTATCTAGCTCCTCAAGAGCCAAGCCTTGAGGTGGAGGGATTTGAGGTCCGGATACCACACTCTCCCTGTGCACAGGCCAGTAAGTCGGACTCTGGGTAGGCTCAGGGCAGGTGGACTGCCAAGGACAGAAGCAGAGGGTACCAGGGCTGTCTGGCCCAATCTGGGGCAATCAGAATCACTCTGCAAGGTTGAGATCTGATTTTTACTAGTACCCTGAAAAGAAGAGGAAAGGGAGGGAAGCAGACAGGAACTTCCTTTCCAGTCTCAACAGAAAGCCATCCAGAGGGACTGAGCCCAGTACTGGAGGCCTGCAACAGAAAAGAGGAAGTTGATGGTTGTCTGGGGCTGCGAAAGATCTATCTGAGGAGTGCCCATCTGGCAAAGACGGACCCCAGCACTTGTGGGATTCAGAGCCCATTCGTGATGGCCCTGAGAAATTCTGCTGAGGCGTCCCGCCAGGACATTGTCCTTCCCTGGGAGGTGAACCGCTATCAGGGAGGTGTTCAGGAGTAGGCCAGAGACCACAACTTCATTGCTCGTGCACAAGGCTGAAGACCGAGTGCCCCTTGCTTGTTGATGTACCACATTGTGGTGGTATTGTCTGTCCTGACTTGAACCACTTTGTTCTGGACAGAATCTGAAAACACCAAGAGCTAAAAAGACAGCTCTGAGTTCCAACAGATTGATGTGGAGCAGAGATTCCTGAGGAGACCACACGCCCTGGGTGGCAAGATCGCTTAGGTGAGCCCCCACCCTAACAGGGAGGCATCCGTGGTGAGGGTGAGGAGTGAGAAATGGAATGAAGGAACCCCTGTCTTAAATTGCTCTGGACCTGCCACCAGTGGAGGGCTAGGATCAGAGTTTGAGTAACTGGAACCAACTTGGTAAGGGGTCCTTCCTTTGAGACCAATAGGCCCTCAAATGGAACTGAATGTCCCTCATCTGGAATCTTGCTCCCTGCACGACAGCTGTGGAAGCAGCCATGTGCCCAAGGAGTTGCAGAAAATGCCTTGCTGGTCGAGAGACCCGTGGGGTAAAGGAGGATGCCAGGGCGATGAGTCTGTCCACCCTTTCCAGGGAAGAAAAGCCCTGGCTAACCTTGTGTTCAATTCTGCGCCTATGAAAGTTAGGACCTGAACCGGTTCCAGAACTGACTTTGGTAAGTTTAGCAGGAATCCCAGGGAAGTGAGAAGCTGCTGGTGACTTGCAAATGGTTTCACTCTGACCTGGAGACTGACCCACAATGAGCCAGTCGTCCAGGTAGGGAAACACAGCAACCCCTTGCCTTCTTAAGTGAGCCACTACTACAGCGAGACATTTTGTGAATACCTTTGAGAGAGGTCAGGCCAAGGGCACTGCCCTGAACTGGTAGTGGCCTGAGGGCAGTTCAACCTGAGGTACTTTCGTGAGAAGGCCTGATCAGAACATGAAAATAGGCATCCTTGAGGTCCAGGGAAGCTAGCCAGTCCCTGGCTTTAGGGGAAGGCAATATCATTGCCAGAGTCAACATTTTGAATTTTGGTTTCAAAAGATGCTTGTTCAGGTACTCTTAAATCTAGAATGGGCCTCCATTCTCCTGTCTTTTTGGGGTAAGAAAGTATCTTGAATAAAGCCCTTGCCCTGATGGCAAGGAGGAACCCTTTCCACTGCTTTGCAGTCCAGAAGAGAAGAAACCTCTGCTTCCAAAGCAAGGGCTTCTGAAGGATTTGTAGGTGGAAAATGTCTGGCTCTCATCTTTGGAAAGTGTTTGAAGCTGAGAACCAGACCTGCCTATTACCTCCAGAACCCATCTGTCCAGAGTTAGGGACAGCCAGTTCGCTGAAATAGGCCAACCTGCCCCCACTGGTACAGGAGAATCGGCCCTGGGCACTCCCATCAGGGTGCCTGCTTAGCAGCAGCCTTAGGCTGAGGGGAGGGGGACGGTCCACTTGTGCCTCGCTCACCCTGCCTCTGAAGAAACCTTCTGACAGCAGAGGAGGCTTGAAATTGTAAAAGGCCTGGAAAAGGCCTGCCTTACTCTCTGGGAGCATGCCTTGTGGCATGGCATGCTTCTCCTTAGCCTGGGCACTTTTGTAGGTAGTTCTGTATTCATCCATCTTTTTCATATAGTTTTCTGTTTGCTCCCAAACAGAGAATTTCCCACTACAGGAGAATCCATAGCCTTTGACTGGGTATCTTGGGACAGATTAGTGCATCTGAGCCATGCCAACCTACGGAAAGCTACAGAAGTGGCCATGACCCTAGAGGAAACATCATTAACATCAACAGCAGTATGAAATTGAACTTTAGAGGCTTCAATGCCATCAGCAGCCACCTGTTCCAACTCACTAGCCAGCTGGCCATGGGCCTGCTTGGCTAACTGCAATACTGTGTCCCACCTAGATTTGTGATATCTAGCCACATAAGCCATATAATTTGCCTGCCTGAGTCCCAAAGAAGCTGCCATATACTGTTTCTTCGCCATGGCATCAATCTTCCTGGAATCCTTATCAGGAGGATGTGAGGCCAGAGGAATATTAGCCTTGTCACAGGCTGCAGCTTGTACCACACCTACATGACTACACTGTTCAGTAAGGAAGTCTGTATCCGAGCCTGACAAAGTATACCTTCTGTCCATTTTTTATCTACAGGAGGGACAGAATGAGGATTTTAAAATCTTTGTTGTTTGCTTCCTAAATGACTTATGCAAAGGAATAGACAACCTCCTAGACTCTGGAATATCCATCATTTCCACATAATCAGGCTCCTCTTGTTCATCCACAGCCTCCTCTAAAGGAAGCTGGAGGGTTTCTCAACCTTTTGTAAAAATAAAGAAAGAAGGGACTCAGACAGAATAGGAGGAGATTCTAAAGGTCTGTCTGGAGAAATGTCGTTCAATGGGCACGCCCAGACCCCCAGCCACACATATATTGATCAAATTCCTCCTCCCTCCTGTGGTTCATAAAAATCCTCAACTTCAAAATCCTGAACCACTGGGACTGAAACGAACCAACCTTTACCAACTGTTGGTGGTTCTACAGATCCCTGAGACAGTGACTGGACAATCTGAATGGCTTTAGCTATCTCTGCAGCAGTTGGAGACACAATTTTGGACCCCAAACCTACTGATTTCTTGTCTTTTTACTCGGGACTGGTTCCTCTGAACCAGCCTTCCTTTTGCCCGAGGAAGTCTCGCCTCTGGTCAGAGGGCATTCTCTGGTCCAGTGGGTACTGGACCGGCTGGCCATCCGGT
Organism: Neoceratodus forsteri; assembly: GCA_016271365.2. Taxonomy (NCBI): domain Eukaryota; kingdom Metazoa; phylum Chordata; order Ceratodontiformes; family Ceratodontidae; genus Neoceratodus; species Neoceratodus forsteri. The sequence goes on along the minus strand of CM057450.1, from coordinate 646,114,174 downwards.
CAGCGGACTTTTGGCCTCTCGCTCCCTGGAGCCGCCCAATCTCTTTCCAGGGTGGCTGCAGGAAATTTTACACACCTGGCAGTCTGACAGGAGGTGGTCAGCCCCAGACAATAAACACAGTGGTGTGTGGGTCAGCCTTGGCAAAGGCCTCCCCACAGACATCACAGTGTTGAAACCCAGTGGGCCCGGTTTTTCTTTGGGTTTCTCAGACATAATGCCAGCCTAACCAAAATCTGCCCTTTGATGGCAGTGCCAGGCAAGACACCTTATCGGTTCCCAACCGTGTCACGGGTATTTGAAAAACGTTATAATTCTGTTTTTAGAACCGATAAGAACCGAACCGCACTCTAAAACCCACTGTACACTTTTAAAATGTAGAAATAATAAACCGATCGGTTCAAAACCGAACCGATAATTAATTTTCCACACAGACTTAAAATTTAGTACTTACGGTTACCAGATAGAGCTTTAAAACCGAAATGCGGTAAAATAATGACTTTTGCCAGTTCAAATGAACCGAAAAATACTCGCTTGAACCGAGAATGAACCGAGCTGAAGGAGCTGATCTCGGAGCGACTGTTCAGTGAAGCGGAGTAAAGAATCTGACAGTTTCATTTGAAACTGCCAGATGAGACTTTAGGCACAGCGCCCTGCTGTAGAACTCCAGATCCTCTGAGTTAACTCTTCCTTCTCCGGCAGTTCAGCTGCAGTGGCTGACTGCTAATGTTATAATATAGCAAGACTTCATGGTGTTTGAATTAGGAGTTTTTAGAATTTTAAATGTCTGTTTCCCAAAAGATTTATGGAGGGGAATAGACAATCTCCTGGACTCTGGGATGTCCATCATCTCAACAAAATCAGGCTCCTCCTGATCCTCTACTGCTTCTTCCATAGGAAGCTGGAGGGTTTCAGCCACTTTCTTGTCAAACATAAATTGGGAAGGGGACTCAGAAAGCCTAGGAGGAGAAACACCAGAAGGTCTGTCTGGGGAGATGTCCTGGTCAATAGGCACATCCAGACTTTCATAATCACCATCATCATTATTTTCATACTCTCCCTCCTCCTCCTCCGGTTCATAAAATTCTTCTAAAGTATAATCCGGAACCGGGGAAACCAACCGAACCGATCCCCTGACAGATGGTGCCGGTTCGGCCGGAACCGAAGTTGGCGATTGAACTATCCTTATCGCTTTGGCTATTTCATCAGCGGTCGGAGAAAGAACTTGTGGATCCGAACCGGATGATTTTTCCCTTTTTTTCTTTTAACCGGAACCGACTCCTCAAACCGGTTCTCCTTTTGCCCTGGTCAGAGGGCACTCCTTCTGGTTCGTCGGAACCAAACCGGGATGGCCATCCGGGTCAGCGGACTTCTCGGCCTCCCTTTCCAGCAGTCTACCTACTCTCTTATCCAGGGTAGCTTTGGGAAAAATGTTACAAATTTGGCAGTCTGAACTGAGGTGGTCAAACCCCAGACAATAAACACAGGTGGTGTGGGGATCAGCCTTAGCAAAGGCTTCCCCCACACACTACAGTGTTGAAACCCAGTGGGACTGTTTTTTCTCTTGGGTTTATCAGACATGGCCAATCCTTAACACAATTTACCCTTTTTTCGGCAATCCGCCAGGCAAGACACCCCTATCGGTTCCTGACAGTTACGGGTCTTGGAAAAAACTGTAATCAAATCCATTTTTTTTTTTAGAACCGATACGGACCGGTTACCACAATCTAATAAAGACAGAAGTTTTTTTTAACACAAACCTGATCGGTTCAAACCAAACCGATCCAATGTTTACAAGTTCCACACAGAAAACTAATACAAAACCTATCTAGTACTCATGGTACCACAGACAGATACTTAAACCGACAGGTTCAGTAGCAGAAATTCGGTAGAAACTGAGCGAAAAAACAACAATTTAACCAACTTTTCTGAACCGAGCAAAGGAGAAATCTCCGGAGCGACTGTTCAGTGAGGCGGAGTAAAGAATCTGACAGTTGAAGTTTAAACAACAGCAGACAGAGGCTTCAACCGAGCTCAAGCTCAGCGTTCCATGTCCTGCATAGAAAGTTAACTCTTTGTTCTCTGGGGCAGTTCCAAGGTTGGTGATCACTGCAATAGTCAGAATACAGCAAGACTTCATGTTGTTTGAAGCATAGGTTCTATTAACCATTTCGGCTCCAGGGCAGTGCTATGGTGAGACCATACTGGATTTGTCAGAATACAGTAAGATTTCCTGGAGTTTGAAAAATCTTTTTGCAACTGTATCTGCTTCAGGGATTTATTCCTAGTGTGCGCGCTGCTTATTTGGAACTTTGGTCACCCATGATGTTTGGTGGTGCCAGCAACCTCAGTCACAACCTCCTGTGGTCTCCAATGCTGTCCCAACTCCCACGACTGGCTCCCAGAAATGCTTCAGCCTGTGCGTCGCATGGAGGGGGAGGGATCTCAGTACACTAGGGCAGCCAGTAGCGGCAGTGACAGCGAGAACAATGGGGTGTTATAGACAAGCATATGCCACTCGCTGCAGTTAAGGGCCTCCCTGTTCTCTTTCTCTCCTTCTCTAGGCAGCACTTTAACACACTGACAGCATGTCTGAGCACTCTCCCACATTTCATATTCTCGCCTGCATATCTCCAATCCGCTGTCAGTACCTGCTCCTGTAATTCTTGCTTCCCTACTGTTTCATTCGCTGCCTCTCAGTTTGCCCACCCGCCAATAATGACTACCGTGACTCCTAATGGACAGGCACTAACAGCCACCAACACTGAATTTCTGCTGACTTTTTAATATATATATATATATATATATATATATAAACGGACCCAGCTCTCTCTCTCGCTTTATGAAGCTCTTTAATGGCTGTAGTTTGCCTTTTGATTTCTGAAGCACTAATGAGTGCTGATGCCTGCAGGGATATTTACTCGGGGCTAATCACTCTGTGGATCAAATAGGAAATGTAATCCACAGTCATGTGAGCCTCTGACCAATGACTTGGCCTCCATTTTTCAACCCATGTTATAATTCATTTTAAGAAAGCAATCAGGGTGGTTTGATGACCTCTCCTTTGCTTCCAGACATTTTTAAATAAAACTGTTACACACTCCAAAATGTACTGTGTCTGTGTTTTATTTTCTTGATTATGACTGACTCTTGTTACTCTAGTCTGAATCGAGTCTGCTCTGCTGCAGATTCAGGTTTTGCAAGTAGAAAAAGAGTCAGTCAATAATAATTCATTAATGTAGTGTATAAGTGGTCAGTTCTTCTAGAACAGAACTCGGAAGAGAGGGAGTAGGGGGCTGCTGGGGTATACTTTGCCTTTTAGGCAACCTTAGGAACAAACAGGAGGTGAGGTGGGATAACAATGGTCCAGTGGCAGTGGTGGGGATGTTTTAATGCTTTTAGTTTTCTCAGAGTCAAGACAATAAAGTATGTTTTTTTTGTTTCTTTACTTTATTTCCCCACAGTCTGTAACAGACTGATGGAGTCAGCAGCAGAGAGTACACAGACAGTACTTGCTTGTGGTGTACCTCTTTTTTTTTTTTGTTGTTAATGATTTCTTTCTTTTCCAACAACACAGTCTGTGACAGTGCACTATTGTGCAGCCCCTGCTTGACTGATCTGGGTCTGCCTGTAGTGCTATGACTGTCTACTGGAGTGCTTCCCCTACACAAACACACACACACACACACACACACACACACACACACACACACACACAAATGCTTGTCCTCTCCTTTATTCTATCTCCCTTTTCACATGCAGATGTGTGGTCTTATTTGTGATCTCTTCTCAACAACAGGTAGGTAGCAAGTAGTGCATACTCCTTAAGTGACCCGCATTTCGCGGGTCAAATGTGCTAAACCACTTTTAAACCCTCTCACCCACAGTCTTGCCAGAACCCGCAAAATGCGCTGCTGTCCTCTGCATCTGCGCACTACAGTCCTGAGCGTGTGCTTGCAGCGCTGGTTTCCAGCCAGGCTCGCTCAGTGCGCAGCTGCCATGAGACCCACGTCCTCTGCGCCTGCATAGTACAGGGTCCTTCTAGTTTGAACAGATGTTCAGCAGTGCAATAAGAGTCTGAATTTAGTTGGCAAGCCAGTTCTGGTTGCCATAAAGAAGAGGAAGCATTCGTCCATGAGCTGGTGGTCAACTTTGTGGCCCTGTGTTCTCCTGGGAAAGTCTGGTGTTCGGTACACCTTCAGTTTGGTTTTTTGAATCCTCGGATAGCTATCCGTTATTGGGCCATCTCTAAAAAAACACAAAAATGCTTAGAATCTGAAATTGATTCAGTGAACAAAAAATAAAACAAAAAAAAACAACAAAAAAAAACAGTGATGATGCTGATTCTTTGTTTTGAGCCATGATGCCCCCCCCCACCACCACCACCACCACCACAAGCCACAGCTGGACCAGCATTCCAGTTGCTTAAACTTGGAATCTATGTAGTGGACTAAATCACTCCAGTCTGTACCTAGTCCTTAGTAACCAAACCCTCCTCTGTCCCCTTATACTTTGGTCTCTTTTTTTCTGTCTGTTATACAGATTTTTTTTTAATATTAATAAACTAACAGTCTAGTCAAAGTGTCTGGAATTTGTTTATTTCTTGTCCCAGTTGTGCTATAATATAATTCCAGCTGGCTGCACTTAGATAACTTCCACTCTCTAGTCTCCTTTGTATGTTCTTCTCCTGCCACATGGCGCTGGCTCGGTTTTATTTTTCCCCACCCTGACCTAGTCCACTGCTAAGTGCAGCAAATGATGACTGATGTTTTTGTAATAATATTTTGCTTTTGCTCTTAGGCTGGCCATTGGAGCCACTCCAGTAAATGCTGGAGTTACTTGTTAACTCTCTCCTTTCCCCCTCTTGGCCTCTTCCACTTCTCTCCTCTCTATCTCTCTGACAAACTGTATTAAAAATCTTTTGGTATTCAAATATAAAACTTGCTTTATTTATTTATTTTTTTTTTAAATAGGTCACTGTGCAGCAGTGCAGCCACTAATGGTCAGTCTCTGTCTCTCCCCCTCCTCCTCTTAGTCTCCTCTCAGAGTCTCTCCTGTTGTTTCTGTAGCATTCTATTATTATGAGCAGCAGTGCTGCCTAATTAGCTGTTCTTTTTTCTTGGGAGTTTGGGGCAAACAGCTACCTTGCTGTAGAGTAAGTAGCTCTTATAATATAATTTTTATTTTATATATATTTTTCCCTTGCGCTTTGTAAGCAGGGCCTAATTACCACAACAATATCTGCTACCATTCCCTGGCTGGCCTGTGTACCAGCCGCCTCCGTGAATGCTGTTCTTAGTGCTCTGCCTCTTTCAGTCCACTCACTCACTCACTCACTCACACACACACACACACACACACACACACACACACACACACACACGAACTCCCCTAAAGCTGCAACAGGGTGGCTTAAGATAAGCTGAGCTTAATCTTTTTTCTCTTTTTTAGGTCTGTCCCCGGTCCACCGAGATTGAGCACTGCTGCCCCTCTTCTCATTTTTCACCTCTTGCCACCCCACCCACCCCCATCTGCCCCTTCCTGTCCCAACGTGACCACTTTTGGCCCCCTCACACAACTCTCGCTCTCCCTCCCATCCCCTCCTCGAAGCGTTGGCCAAGCAGGTAACCCTAAAGCTCTGAAAAGAGTTTTCTATGCTTCCTGTATTTCTTTTGAATATCCTCGCCGCTTCCTCCGATAAACATCGATCCGCCGCAAATGCACACTAGCACAAGACTTCCTTGTTTCGATCCCTCCGACACAACTGGTGTGCTACACAGAAGAACAAGTGTGTTCCAGTATTCGCAAGGCCATCCCTTACCCCTCAAGCATACGCACCATTGCTGCGCAACTGTCTACTCCGCCCCTTCCTTCTGCCCATTTGCTGCCAAGAACATCTCTCCCTTTCTTGACAGACAGATCACAGGATCACATGAAAACCCACTGAGGAGTCTGGGGACACAGTCAGCTGCTTCGCAGATCAGGACTGCGCAGTAAGCTCCTCTTCCTCCTCTGCGACACCTCACCCCCCCAACACACTCACACACACCTGGTAAACGGGGGGTCGCCACTCAGCAGTTGGGCATGCTTAATGCTGTAAAATCTATGCATGGCCAGAGTGCCAAAAATCACTCTGTACTTTTTTTGTTTGCCCAACGGGCATCTATATACTAATCTCAAGTTTGTTCGGCCATCATTTCCTATTGTCCTGGCTGCTTGGCAATAGGATTTTTCCTAGCCTTCAAGTCGCAAACCTCCTTTCCTCGAGAAGAACCATGTCCTATGGGATGCTCAATCCTTCTCCCCCTGCCAGCCCTTCGACGATCCAGGCTTGAGGAGTGAACCTGGGTCAAAAAACACATTTCTAACTTGTACTTGCAATCTTATCCCCTGACACGGGGTGGGGGGTTTACAAATGCAAGGGTCATGGGAAAAAGAAGAAGGAATTGCACTGGAACCAGAGTACTAGGGCAAAATATGGGCTAACATTCACAGGGAAACAGCATCTTGTAGTTGACGTGATTTTATTTTATTTATGGATTAATTTAGTTTTTGTTTACCAGCTAGGTGCACTAGACAATTTTAACAAAATACAAACTGCTTTATTGGATCTGAGATTATTATGTCAAAAAAAAAAAAACAATGGCTGATTTTTTTCAAGAAAGATAACAGATTTTTCTAAGTACAAAGTATTTGCGAACAATGGTACCGAAATTTTCTGGACACTAAGTTATTGATATTTGGGTATGGTGTTAGATGCTCAATTAAAGAGACCCACCAAGGTAATCCGAAGAGCCTCTGCATCCGGTATATGGGTGAATAGATAGAACTTCATGGAATGCTTTCTCATGTTACCTATAAAGAACGCCGTAGAATCAGAACACTGGTTCGCTGACTTCCTCGCTTCGGTGCCGACTACGCCCACCTGCGCTTATGCCAGTTATGACATGATGCCAGGGAGAGCATCGGGACGACTCCATTATACCTCTATGGCAGCACCAGATTATTTTGCCGAAATTATATCGGTTTCAGAGGAACGGCAGACTAACACTCAACAAGGGCATTGTTAGTCGCACTGTGCGCCCACGCTCTCACCAAACTGCCATCACAATGAAAAATGATCGGAAAGGTGCCACCATAGAGTATAATGGAGATCACGCCCCGCGCCTCCCTAGTATCATGTCACAAACTTGGCCGAACGCGGGGGCGGAGGATGGGCGGCACCAGAAAGCGGGAAGTCCTTGGGACCCGGTGTTCTGGATTTTACGAACGTTGCAACTTTTTTATTATAGGATTATTAGGGGCAGCATTCCATGAGGAGGTTTCATACCAGGTAATGCACCCATATACCGGGTGCAGGGGCCGAGGCTGGTAAGTCTCTAACATTCAAACTTCATATTGAGTATATTTCTGTAAAACTAAAGCATCTTTTAAGTTTTTTTTTTTTTTTTTATAAAAATAAATCACACTTTAGTTTTCCGTTAAGAAAACTGTCAGGTAATTCTTTATTTCTTTCAGTTACTGTTTATGGGGATTGCATCCATAGAAATTCCACTAAGTCTATCTTGGGAGTTCTTGATCCCCTTTATCATTCGGCGTTTAGATTTATATCTGGATTAACATGGAAAACCCACCATCGCAGGGTTTTAAATAATTGATTAGCAGTTTTTTCTTGGGACAATACTAACTGTTCTAGAAAACCTATATAAATACTTTCTGAAGTGCTATGTTTGTTAAACTCAGTGAGGCAAGTGTGCATTTTCACAATGTTTTAGCACTTTTATGAGCAAAACGATAGTCAATTTTTAGAGTTAAATAAAACCCTGCATCGTCAATTATATTCAGCTATGGGATGGGATTCATTACAGAACAGAAGGTTACAACATTGGTATCTGTTTGTATATTACTTTGTTATTGACAAACTTCTGTTTCTTACGAATTCAGTGAATATAAAACAGAGAGACAAGTATAGTTTAAGATCATGTAAGCTACCAAAGTTCATCACACCTAGAACACATTTAAAAATAGGTGACTATATATTATCTGTATCTATTTCCAAGACTTGGGAAGAGCTAAAGTGTAAACTAAAATCGGGTGCAATAATTTCAATTTCACATTTTTAAACAACTTGTTGTCGGCCTTTTTCATAAATCCTGTGTATGCCACGGCTGATAATTAACGACATGAATGAACCAAGTGTACTGGACCTTGACAAATGTGTATCTTTGAGGTTTCAAATGTTTTACGTAATGTCTATCTATTGTTATTTGTAACTTGGACGCAACTGTAAAAAGAGAGTTTCTCTCACTTGACTTCCAACAAATTAAATTGATAAAGCTACCAACTTTCTGAGGCCTAAAACTGGGACCGTCCATCCTGACTATGACCCCCCCCCCCACACCGTGTCACTCCCATGGGCACCGCCGCAGACAATGCTGCACACAATCAATTACATTTTGCTGTTTGCTCTGGCCATGTCGCCCCACAGTAACACCAGTACCAAACATTCAGATTAGAACAATACATCATTCTGCTGCAGCAAGTTCCAAACCATGATGTACAGAAAGTTCATTAGAAGCAAACCTGCGTTAAATTGTGATCAGACATTCGAGCGGCATGTGTTGCTCCTCCTGACAGTTCCATCCAACCCACTTACACTCACCTCATTTGCTGAGCAAACTTCACTTCAAAGACTCTCACCACCACACCAGATTGTTTTCACACACTTCTCTACAGCTGATCAGGTTGAGGTAGCTTAGTTCCCTGCTGCCGGTCTCTTCTCTGTCTGGAGTCCCTCTCAGCTGCTGGCAGGCAGACGTCCACATGTACTTGTTTGCACTACTACCCAGTCTAATCTAACAGGAAGGAACATGCTTTACTGTGCTCCCACTGACATGCTTGCAGTGCAATACAGGCCCATGAGTTGAAGTTGCAAACTGCTGTCCAGCCTGAACAGTGCCACAGTGGTGCTGAAGTAACTGTCACGCACGGATTAGCAGTCAGCAAATAAAAGGGGGGAGACTGGGACAAGTAAGCAAAAACTGGGACAAAAGTGATATTTTGCAAAACCTGGGACACTGGGACATGCTGCCTAAAATAGGGACTGTCCTGGGAAAACAGGGACTGTTGGTAGCTTTATAAATTGATGATGATGAGGAGGAGACAATACAATGCCTACTGTCAGGCACAACCTGGGAGAAGTACAACAATACACAAACAGTAGCAGAATGGTACAAAGACAATCTTACATACAACAGCAAAAGTCAGACATTACTGAAGTGCAGAAACTCATGTACAGAGTAACACCTCGAGTTTAACCCCAAAAAACAAAAAAGCATACAAAAAGTACACATAAGTAGCGATACAGGGTATAGGGTATAGAAACACGTGTCCAAAATCCATAGAAACTTATGAAGCTCGTTCTTGAAAACGAAGTGAGCCCGACTGTTCTAGAGACTGAGTCGAAAATAAGTTCCAGAGCTTAGGGGCAAAGATCGAGAAAGCCTGCTCACTCATATTTGTAGTGTATTTGCGTAATGACAGAAGAGACCGATCCTTGACTTTTAGGGGGTAGACCTGATCAAGTTTAGTAAACATACCAGCAAGGGAAGCAGGTGTATCTGACCAAGTAACTATCAATGATATAGCCAAGGGTAAAAAAGCAATGAGAAGTTACGGAAAGCCATCCTAGGCTTGAGTAAACAGAGCAGTGATGAGTCAGCCTGGGTACAGATAGGGAAAGGCAGCGGATGAGGTTGTAAAGTACAGTTACGTAAGAACTTACCATAATAGTAGATCTTCGAGAGGATGTCTTACATTAGGCCACACCTATGGAACTATAGCTGCCAGGCACTAGGACCACACGGAAACTGTTTAGCTAGCAGTCTAGTTGGGGCCGCCCATGACAACGTTAGATGCCAATGGTCTCCCAATATAAATGTGGGTGGGCCCACGCCCACCTCAGTTCCTCCACCAGAGACCATATGCAGAGGACCCCCTCCAGGGGAACAGAGGAAAAGCTATGGGTGCCCACCACTAAGGAAGGTAGAAAAGAACGTGAACCAACCTGTAGAGAGAGAGAGAGAGAGAGAGAAAGAGACACAGAATTGAGAAGCCCTTAGGCTAAGGCAGGGTATTAAATAGTTGGCAAAGCACAGTGTTGTCCCATCTGCAGGCACCTCTCTGAGCTGAGGGAGGAGGTTGCTCATCTCCAGGCTGAGTTGGCCAGGATTTGGGGGATCTCCTCTCCCACCCAGGGACCACCATGGCCACTGCCACTGCCTCAGAGGTTGCCAAGAAAGAGGAGCGGTTGGGCCGCATTGGGCTCAGGGAGGGTGAGGGTGGTGAAACAGAAGTGCATCCCTCCAGTTGTACCTCTCCACAACTCATATGCTGTTCTAGCAAAGTGTGGTTTCTCTATGGAGGCACCCGCAGTGGAGACCAAGGAGAATGCTGGGAACCTCCACAAAGGAGGCCCACAGGAGGGTGGAATGGGACCCCACAGGGGAAGGAAACAACTTCTGGTGGGGGACTCCATTGTTAGGAGGGTAGAAATGGGGGAGGAAGGGGAGAGGGAGGTAAGGTGCCTGCCTGGCACCATGGCTTGGAAGGACAGGGAGCGAATCCTCAGGATCACTGTAGCAGCTACACGGGAGAGGGAGCTGGATGTCACTGTCCACCTAGGGACAAATGATGTGGCTGAGAAAGGGATCAGAGCAGTGCAAGAAGAGTCTGTGGAGTTGGGGAGGGGCCTTAGACAAGTAGCATGCACAGTAACCTTCTTGGAGGTGCTGCCTGTCTATGGCATGGATGAGGCTAGGATGCTCCACACCATGGGATTCAATCAGTGGTTGAAAAACCGGTGCAGAGCTCAGGGATTTGGCTTCATTGAGGATTGGGGTCCATCTGGAGTGATGCATGCCAATACTGGCGTGATGGTCTGCATCAGTCCAGGAGGGCAACCAGGATCCTAGGTGTTGGGTTTAAATGCTTCATTGGCAAGCATTTAAACTAGCCGGCGGGGGTACCGGAAAGGAGCAGGGAAATCCTAGCCCCCCCAAAACAAATCAGGGTAGTAAGTGAGGTAAACAAAGTTAGAGATGTCGATAGGGAGAAGGGCAGGGGTAAATGGAGAAAATGACAAAGGCAATAAGGACAGGAATGGGGTAAAAAGGGGTAAGGCCATCAAGAAATGGAGGGTACTGAGTACATGTGCCCATAGTCTGGGCAACAAGCTCCCTGAACTTGTGGTCTTGATGGAAGAGAGATGCCTGGATATCGTAGCAGTCACAGAAACATGGTACACAGAGAACCATGACTGGGATGTTAACATACCAGGGTACACAACCTACAGGAGAGACAGGAAGGGTAAAAGAGGGAAAGGAGTAGCAGCTCTCTATATAAGGGAAGGGAAGGGATAAAAGCAGAGACAGCGCTAGATAGGGCAAAAAGGGAAAAAGTTGCAGCTTGCCTAGAAATGACCCACTTTCCACAGGACAGTGGGTCCAAAGTGGTGCACCTGTCTCTAACAATAGCTGAAAGATGGAAAACTAAACAACAGAAAAGTATTTTCACTCAACAAATTTAAGCTTCTGTACTAGTGAAATTTCTACTTACGATTAGGTTTAGACCCAGTTGTTTCTCATTTTGACCCACTTTTTTACACCTATGGGTCTAATTTGACCCATGTTTTAAAACCCCAAGCGCTGTCACTGGATAAAAGCAACGGAACAAAAGAGTAAACAGGGAGGAGGAGAGGATGCACTGTGGGTCACCTTAGAGACTGAAATGGCAGCACCATCCGCACAGGGTTGTATACAGACCCCATGTCAGGAGAGGGAATGAACAAGGATATGATAGAAGGCATCCTTAGGATGGCAGAGAAAGGGGAGATACTGTTGATGGGGGCTGAAAATGCTAGATGTTAACTGGAGCACCTTTGCTGCAGCCACATCCAAGAGCAGGGCCATTCTCAATGCCCTACAGGTGGCATGCCTGAGACAGCTAGTTTTGGAACCCACTCGTGAGGGAGCAATCTTAGACCTCATACTCTCAAATGGGGACAGTGAGAGGATCTCAGATCTAGAAGTGGGTAGCCATCCGGGAACAAGTGACCACAAAGCAGTGTGGTTCATGATAAACTCAGCTACAGAGTCAAGCCATACAAAAGTGAGGGTACTGGACTTCAGGAGGGCTGACTCTGGCAAGATGGGAGAGTTCCTTAGAAAAGCACTAGCAAACAAGCTAGAAGGAGGAGTGGGTCAACAATGGGGAAACATCAAAACTGCCATCACAGAGGCAACAAGCCTTTGTGTGAAGCAAATAAACAAATCAAAATGAAAGAAAAAGACACTATGGTTCTCAAAAGAGGTGACAGGAAGGTTAGGGAGAAAAAGCATTTAGGAAGAATAAGGAAACACAGAAGGTGCAGGACAGAGAACTGTACCGGTTAAGGCAGAAGGAAGCAGGGAGGGAAGTCAGAATAGCAAAGGCCCAAACTGAGGAAAAGATAGCCAACTCAGTTAAGAAGGGGGGGATAAAACCTTTTATAGGTACATCAGGGAGCGTAGAAAGACAAAGGGAGGGATAGTGAGGCTGAAGAGAAAGGATAGTGGGTGGGCAGAAAGGGACAGTGAAAAAACAGGGATACTTAAATATTTCTGCTCAATATTCACAAAAGAGGAGGCAGGAAGGTGCCTAATCCAATTAACGGAAACACTCTGGATGGGGGTCGATCCCAGTCCTTTCACAGAAGAAAGGGTTCTGAAAGAACTCCTAAAACTGAAGTCGGACAAAGCAATGGGACCTGATGGAATTCACCCCAGAATTCTAAAAGAATTAAGGAGAGAATTAGTGACACCACTGACTACCCTTTTTAAAAAATCATGGGAGAATGGCGTGGTACCCGAGGACTGGAGAAAGGCGGATGCGATTCCCCTTCACAAAAGTGGGAGCAAGACAGAGGCAGGAAACTACAGACCTGTTAGTTTGACCTCTGTGGTAGGGAAAGTGATGGAATCACTTCTGAAGGAAAGAATTGTTGAGTACCTAGAGGAAAGTGGGGCACAGGACCTAAGGCAGCATGGTTTCACAGCGGAAAGGTCATGTCAGACGAATCTAATTGATTTCTTTGACTGGGTGACCAAAGTAGTAGACCAGGGAGGGGCTGTGGACATGGCCTACCTAGACTTCAGCAAGGCATCTGACACAGTCCCACACAAAAGATTAATAATCAAATTAACCATCCTGGGAGTGGGTCCCAGGGTGGTAGCCTAAGTAAAACATTGGCTGGACAACAGGACACAGAAGGCAATTGTAAATGGAGTCCACTCTGAAGAAAGAGGGGTTACTAGTGGGGTACCGCAGGGTTCACTACTGGGTCCAGTCCTTTTTAATGTTTTTATAAGTGACATTGCAGAGGGACTGGAAGGAAAAGGATGCCTCCTTGCAGATGATACAAAGATCTGCAACAGGGCTGATACACAAGGAGGTGTGAAAAGGATGAAAAGGGACTTGGCAAGGTTGGAGGAATGGTCAGAAGTATGGCAGCTTGGATTCAATGCAAATAAGTGCAAAATAATGCACATGGGAAACAAAAACCCAGAGGAAGATTACACAGTGGGGAGGAGGGAGGTAGTAACAACAAAAATGGAAAGGGACCTGGGGGTAATCATATCAGATGACTTTGAGGTTAACAAGCAATGTGAGAAGGCAGTAGGGAGGGCTGGGGGATACTGGGATGTATAGGGAGAGGCATCACCAGCAGAAAACAGGAAGTTGTTATCCCTCTGTACAGACAGTTGATGAGACCCCATCTGGAGTACTGTGTCCAGTTCTGGAGACACCATCTCCGCAAGGACATAGATAGGATGGAGGCAGTCCAGAGGACGGCAACTAAAATGGTGTAGGGTTTGCAAGAGAAGCCACACGAGGAGAGACTAAAGGAGCTTAATACGTATACCCTTGAGGAAAGGAGGGGAGGGGGGACATGATAGACATTTTTAAGTACCTCAGTGGAATCAACAAAGTCCAAGAGGGTAGCATCTTTCAGAAAAAGAGATGTGCAAGAACAAGGAGACACAATTAGAATATAGAGGGGGGGACAGCTCAAGGACAATGTGAGGAAGTGTTTTTTCACAGAGTGTGTGGTGGACGCATGGAACAGCCTTCCTGAGGAGGTTGTGGGATCTAAAACTGTGGGAGAATTCAAGAATGCATGGGGCAGACATAAGTCAATTCTTGTGGGGGTTTGAAGAAATAGGATGTTGGTTAACTAGGATCTGCAGCTTATCCTGTAGGTAGGGAAATAGGCAGACTAGGTGGGCCAAGTGGTCCTTATCTGCCGTCAAAGTCTATGTTTCTATGTTTCTAAAACAGAGGGTAATGCTAACCACTTTCAGAAATGCTTAGCAGTAGACTGCTAACCATTTTTTGGGTGAGTCCATGACTCAGTCCACATTAATAAAACTACACAATTGAAAACATTTTTTGCTAATTAATCTGTGCCAAGTGCTATGCATTTTCACAACTGATCGGCACTTTCACACATCAAACTGCTAATCATTTTTTTTAGTTTATTTAAAATCTTGTAAGAGGGCTGGGGAAGGGGGGGAGACGGCATGGCCTGATGCAAGAGATCCTCTCAAAGATCTACTGTTACAGTAAGTTCCTATGTAACTGTACTATCTTCGTTGAGGGCATCACTCGCATCAGGACGCACCTACCATACTTTCTATAACAGAAAATAATACAGTCGGCCAACCATTTGGACAGGCAATGTTTAGAAACTGGTACAACCTTTTTACAAGGGTTAAAGAACAGCTGCGAGGACTTTCTGTAGACCCTCGTACGATTAACATACTATCTAAGTATTCTATGTACATCTAATGTACGAAGCGCAGCTTTCCCTGGACTGGCATGCTGTGGATAATACACAGGCTGGTGGATAACTTGTTTCAGGGTAAATTCAGACACCAAATTTGGTTAAAATGTAGGGTTGGTACACAAAGACACCCTGTCTTTGTGGAAAACCAAATAAGACGACTCGCACATCAAGAGCCTGAAGCTCAGAAATCCTTAGAGCAGAAGTAATGGCAAATAAAAATGTTTTCTATGACAAAAAAGCATAGCTCACATGTTGCAGTTAGCTCAAAAGGAGCAAAGGTAAGATTCCCTGACATGAAATTTAAGTCCCAAGGCAGGACTGGATTGCAGATGGGAGGCATCAGATGAAGAATGCCTCTCAAAAATGTATGGGACACCTCCAGTTGTGCCACCTTATGGCCATCAACAGGCACATGGAAGGCTGAAATAGCAGCCAGGTGCATTTTAATGGAGGAGTACTGCAGGCCAGAGGGTGAGAGTGACAGTAAGTACTCCAGAATCTGATTCACTGGACAAGTGAAAGGATCTAAATGATGGGAAGCTGCCCAGAGAGCAAAGCGCTTCCACTTCATGGAATAAGTGGCCCTAGTGGAAGGCTTCCTAGCAGTCACCAGGACAGCCGCCACTTTCTGAGATACCCCAATCTAACCATGGCTATGTCTTTAGAAGCCATGCATGAAGATGAAGTGACTTGAGGTCTTGATGGACCAGGGTGCCCTGCTCCTGTGAGAGCAAGCATTTGCACAGAGACAGGGGAAATGGAGATTCCTCCGCCAACTGCTGCAGTAAGGGGAACCAGATCTGATGAGGACAGAAGGGAGCAATGAAGATCGTAGTCACTCCTTCCATCTGAAGGTTGATCTGTACCCTCTGAATTAGAGAGAAGGTATAAAGGAATCTCCCATTTCCAAGAGAGGAACAACGTATCTCACCAGAAAACTCCAGGCCCTGGAGTGGGCGAGCAGAAAATCAGTTTTGTGTTTAGTGGGGATGCAAAACAGGTCCAACTCTGGACAGCCCCACCTGTCTAACAGGCCTTCTATGACCAAGATCAGCAGTTCCCACTCATGCATCTTGGACTGTGACTTGCTTAGCCTGTCTGCCAAGATGTTTTGGGTGCCTGGAACAATGGACAGCCGACAGTTCTAGACTGTTCTAGGGCCCAGTGCCAGACCCTCATTGCCTCTATGCACAGGGGGCATGAATGGGTCCCCCACTGCTTGCTGATGTAGTCCGTCTGCACTTGTAGAGGCCCCAGGGACAGGTAATCCTGGAAGGCTTGCAGGATGTATAGTATGGCCCTCACCTCTTAGACATTTATGTGGAGGGAAGCCTCCACTGCGGTCCAAGTAACCTGGGTCTGGTGAGGGTCCAGATGTGCTCCCCAGCTTATCCCCAAAGCGTCCTTGGTGAAGATCTGATGAGGGGAGGCAATCAAGAAAGAGACCACTTTGAGCAAATTGCTAGGCTCCATCCACCACAGGAGCACTTTCTTTACTGGAGAAGTTACTAGAACCTTCTGTTCTAGGTTGTTGGTGCGCTAAACCAATTGGACTCTCAGAGTTCATTGAGGGATTAGCTTGTGCAGCCTCACCAGTGGAACCATGACAATGGCTACAGCCATCAAGCCCAGCTGCTGCAGGAATGTCCTGGCTGTGACATATCAGGTGCTGTAAAGCAACCGGGCCTGTTCCATCAGGCGTTCAACCCTGTCCTGGGGTAAGAAGGTCGGACCCTGGGCAGTGTCCATTATAGCCCCTATGTACTGAAGATGTAGACAGGGGGCCAAGACTGACTTGGACAGGTTGACCATGAAACCCTGATGTGTGGAACAGCTGTCTGGTGCATGCTGCAGAGCAGTTACTCCTGGGACTGTTCTTTGAACAACCAGTCATCCAGGTAAGGGAAGATGTACAGTTCTTCCCTCCTGAGGGCTGCTGCTACCACCAAACGTTTGGTAAAGACCCATGGTGCAGAACAGAGGCCAAAGGGAAAGGTCCTGAACTGATGGTGCTCCACGTGGAACAGAACCTGAGGTACTGCCTGTGGGGGGGCACAAATCTTTATGTGCAGGTATGCATCCTTCATGTCTAGGGAGCATATCCACTCTCCCTTGTTTAATAGAGGCAGCAAGCCCTGTAGGGTCACCATCCTGAATTTCTTGTACTGGATGTAGAAATTCAGCTTTCTTAGATTCAGGATGGGCCACAAATCCCCTGTGGATTTGGGGACAAGAAAGAAGTGGGAATAGAACCCTCTGATCCTTGGGAACTGGTCTCTAGGGCCCTTTTCTGCAGCAAGGGCAGCAGCACTGGAATGTGATCTGGAGGGTAGCTTGAATGAACTGCAGGTAGATCTGAGGCCACTACAGAAGCTCTAGTGAGTGACCTTGCTCTATGAGCTGCAGGACCCAAGCATCTGTTGAGATCTCCCACCACCTGGACAGGTGGTAGGGATGCCACGATAACACGATATGATGATATATCACAATAATTGCCACTGACGATAACTTATCGTTGTGAAAAAACATTATCACGGTTATCGTGCAGCACGATATACCGTGATATACAGTGGTAAAGCACCTCAGCTTGCTTTACCAGCAGCACATCCCTTTCCAGTTGCAACCATGATTCCTGATTCCCCACCATCCTTCTATCAGATTTTTAGTATTTTTCCTTAAAATAAGAAATGCAGTGCTGGCCATGTGGTGTGGAGTTTTGGGGGCCTGAGCTTCTCACCTGTCACTATGCTGGTAAACCAGGTTCAGGGATAGACCTGGGTCGCTCGAGTGCGGACTGCATAAAGGAGGACTGAGCATCTAATGACTGCTCTCCTTTTTCATTCAGATTTTTTATCCTTCTGGGGGCTCCTGACTGGAGCTGCAGCCTCCCCTCATGAGGAGATTCACCCCTCTGGCTCCCGATGTCCCTGTATCACCGGCCCTGGCCAGTCCCCCACAGATTACCCCCACCACGGGGCCAGGAGAGAGGGGACTGGTACCAACTCCCCACTAGAGACCCAATCCAGATCACCGGGGCCGACCGCTACGGAGTCTGGGAGCCATCATTGAGCCTGCCAGGGCTCCATTTTTCCTGTTTTTCTTGTTTTCTCCGGTACCCCCTCCCCCCGATGTCATGACATAGGCGTATGCCTCCTGGCCCATACTGCCCTCCAGTCATCGCCAGAGAGCAGTCAATGAGCTTGATGACATGTCCTCTCTCTCCTGAGAGCGAAGAGCAGTCCTCTGGATGCTCGATCCTCTCTTGCCTCTGCCGACCCCCCAGTGACCCGAGCTCATTCCTGAATCTGGGTCACCAATGTGACGTTCAGCGCCTCAACCCTCAGGTCCACCAGGCCGGCAGTGGCTCTTTCTTTGAGGAGAGGGGACAGAGCAAGCCGCTGCTTGATCGCAGTCTAGGGGAGGCTGGATGATGCAGCAGTAACAGCCTTTTGACTGGGTTCAGGGGCTGAGTACATACGTCACATACTCGCACCATCACACATGTGCCAGCCCGAGGAATGGGAAGAAGAAATAATGAGGGGGGAGAGATATGTGCACCAGTCAACTTAGTACATAAGGACTGCTTGGCCCAACTAGTCTGCTCATTTTCCTTACTTAATATGATATTGCAGACCCTACTTGATCTCCGTCTTAACCCTCCCTTTCCTAACCAATAAGGTTCCCTTATGCCTGTCCCATGAGTTCTTTAATCCTGTTAGTTTTTGCCCCGGCCGCCTCCACTGGGAAGCCTTTCCAGGTATTTACCACTCTTTGTGTGAAGAAGTACTTCTTCACATTTCCCCTGAATCTACCCCCCCACAAAGCATCGGAGCAAGACCCCTTTTTCTTGAGCTCCTTTTTTTCTGAAAAAATGCTTCCCTCGTGTACCCTATTTATATCCGTGAGGCATTTGAAAGTATTTTTTTTGCTCCCCCACCCACACTGGTCGGTCTATCCTTCGGGCCCCATCATGGAACAGATTCCCGCCCCGGTAGTCCCCCGACCGCCCATATCACAGTCAGACCCAGAGTACCCCGATGTATCCCTTCATTGGCTGGGTCCCCTACCTTCACAGGAATGAGCCTTCTTTCTGGTCCTGGGTGCTGCTGAGATGGCTGAGGAGGGCTCGGGTACTCCGGCAGCGAGAATCTGGGGGTGCCACCCGATGGACCAGCACACATTTTTCTCTTTTTCTCCTGCAGGTGCGTGACGTCCATGATGCAAGGCCAATGCCAGCGTCAGTCACGCTCCTTGGCTGGTGGCACCAGGTGCGCTGCTGTACCTCGGGCCTCCACCTGGGGTCAGTAGGCACCGGTCCTCTGCCCCACCCTCCCCCCAAGAGAAGACAAGCTGTCAGTGGACGCTTCAGCCTTCTCTCCCTGGCCAGCTCTCTGATGCTCAAGTCCATTCCTGAACCCGAGTCGCTGGCGTAGCAGCAGTAAATTTTTCCACTGTACCGGCAGGCCGTGATAGGGCTTTTGATGCAGGCCCTGCATCATTTTAGTTCCCCTCCTCTTGACTGCCTCTACTGTATGTCCTTCTGCAGATGTGGTCTCCAGAACCAGACACAATATTCTAGGTGAGGTCTCACTAATGATTTATACTACGGTATCACCACCTCCCTCTTTCTGCTGTTGATACCCCTCCGTATGCACTCTAGCATCCCACTAGCTCTCCCCACTGCCTTGTCACACTGTTGGGCCACCTTTAGGTTGTCATATACTGTATGTGTACCCCAGGTCTCTCTCATTCTTGCTGGTCATCAGTACCACTACTTCGCTCCCCCTCCATCTTGTATTCTGCCCTGGGTTTCTGTGCCCCAAGTGCATGATTTTGCACTTCTTAGAGCAGAATCTAGTTGCCACACTTCTGACCACTCCTCAAGCTTTCTTCAGTCTCTATTTATTTATTTATTTTACACACACCTCTGCACCAGATTGTCTACCCTACTGCACATCTTTGTGCTATCTGCAAAAAAAGTCATACCTTCTCTTCTAGCCCCTCTGAAATGTTGCCAGTAAAAAAAACATTTAAAAACAGAGGAACAGTCCCAGTACTGATCCTTGTTGCACCCTGCTGGTCTTCCTCGGAGTGAGTTCCGTTTACCTGTCATCTATCCCCCAACCAATTTCTTACCCAGTTTACAGCCTTTGGACCTACTCCCAGGCGACCCAGCTTGTTTGAGTCTCCTATGTGGAATGGTGTTGGAGGCCTTACTGAAATCTAGACAGGCTACATCCAAGACTCCACCCTGATCTAACAAAAGTAACAAGGCTTGTGTTACTTGAACACAGACTCCAATTTGTACTACAAGTTAGGTTAAAATCGTAAAAGTAAGTTTTAAAATGCCACACCATAGACTTGCATTGAGCATGTGCATCCCCGGCACTAGGCAAAAAATGACCTCACAAAACAAGGAAGCACAGAGATGGTACTGGCGATCAGGAAGTGGAAGGGATCAAGCGGCTAACCCCCCTAGGGGCCAAATACAATCCCTTACCTACCTTAGGGGGCTAAGGAGAAACATTTTCAACTAATATGGAGGAACTCCCAGGCAGGTAAGGGAGTCTCCTGATGATTTTGCAGGCAAGGAGAAAAATCTGAGAAAGGCGCCCTTTTAAATAATCAAGTAAAAATATTTGCTCATTCACATTTTAAAATGCATTGTACTCTGTAAACACATGTATTAACTGTGTATTTGAATTTTAATGTAAAAAATGCAAGCAATTTTGTAGAAACAGACTCTGACGGCAGATAAGGACCGCTTGGCCCACCCAGTCAGCCCATTTCCCTACCTATTGGAGAAGCTGCAGATTCATCCTAGTTAACCAACAGCTTACTTCTTCCTACCCCCAACCATTATTGCCTTATGTCTGTCCTATGCATTCTTGAATTCCACCACTGTTTTTGACCCCACAGCCTCTTCAGGAAGACTGCTACATGCTTCCACCACCCTCTCCGTATAAAGTTCAGAGATTTTAGTGTGAAAAAATGACATTTTTTTAAAATATTTTACTCTACATTATTTTCAACAGACTTCAAAATTATGTGCATAAATGCATAGCATTGCTTGAAAAAGAGTCAGATACATGAATTATGCAAAAAACTAGAATTTAAATAGTTTCGCTAACATTGTTGCACAAGTGGCAAAATTATTACGATAACAAGGTTATCGCGATAATTTCATCACGGTTATCGTATCATCAAAATTTTATTATTGTGGCACCCATAACAGGTGGAGGAAGAAGTAACCCCCTACCAACGCCTCTCCTAATGTACTGGTGGGTGGGGGTCTGGCAAGGAGTCATGCTGAGGCAGGGCAAGAGGCCACAGCCACACCTCCACTTCTACTGGCCTTCCTGGTGGTGGAAATAGGGGTAGGCAGGGCTGTGGATGCTTGGTACTTGCCTGGCTGCTGGGCACCTGGCTTGTGTTTGTGGGAGGCCTGACAAAAAGGCACCTTCTGTCCACTTCTTGACTATGTATGGTAAAGCAAGTGGACCGATCACAGGGTCCTCACCGAGGCCTGCAGGTCTGAAAGGATATCCTGTACATCCAGTCCATTAGAGCCTGTAGCCTCTGAAGGGGGCAATCATGATGGACTGTTGTACATTAGTAGCAAAACCGGACACCCTGAGCCAAGAATGTCATCTTAGGCAAATGCCAACCACAGCCGCTCTAGCAGAGACATCATAGGCATCCCTCAAGAGGTACTTGCCCACATTTGTCCCAGACCAGACAGCTTTCAGCAGCTCCTGCCTCTGGGGACCCTGTGGAATGGCCCGAGTTGCAGTTTTGGCCTTTTTCCAGAGGGTATTGTGGTACTTGACTATATGAGCTATGTAATTAACAATTCTGAGGGCCATCGTGGCAGAGGCATAGGCCCCTCTTGCCCATAAGATCCCGCTTTCTGGACTTCTTATCCAGGGGTAGAGAGCTGAGGTGCTGAGGTCTCTTGAACATATCATGCACAGCATTTATTACCACTGACTCTGCCCTAGTTTTTTTTTTTTTTTATTTAGTCTTTTTATTTAATTTATAAATGCAACAATTTTACTGGCAGAAATACAACACTTATTAATACCAGTTGATAACATGACAGTACTTTACATGCATACTTGTAGCAGTCATATTATGAGAAAATTAACATCTTATTGCTCCAGTATCCAGAGAATCACAATTACTCATTTTAAGTTCAGTCTGTGATCCATTCAAATCAAATCAGGCATAGCACGGTGAGCCCTCCCCTATCCCTCCCAGATTTTATTCCCATTAAAATTCAAGGAGCATCACAGATCGTATCCCAAGTATTCTTTCGGTGCAAAAGAAGAGCAAAATTACATGTTCAGTACATAGCTTAAGGTACAAAATAATTGTAATAATTTAGTTGGTATGATATCCACTTTTGCCATTGTACATCAAATTTTTGAACTTTGTCCATCATCTTGGCCAAGAGTCGCTCAAGGGCATCTCTCTCCCTGGACCAAACAATCCAGGCTTTTTTCGTCGGTATTTTGTTTGTAAACCAGTGTCTAGTGATAATTTTGTACTTGAATAGCTTAGGACATGACCAAAGGACATGGCTCTGATTTGCTCCATCATCTCCACATTCTCTCCAACACTGTCCTTCCCCTAATTCTCCCATACTAGCCAGCAAGGCAGGTGTGCGGAAGAAACGAGAACAGTTTTTCCACATGTATTCACGCCAGTATGGTGAGAAAAAGATTTTTATAGTTGGTAAAGCAGAGTCATTCCAGTCCTGCTCACTGATTGATACCGCAATTCTTGTTCCCATCTAAACCTGATTGAGTTGGTCGAGTCTCCCTGTCTTTCATTTAAGGCCTTATATATCTTACTAATCAGGTGATCTGAGGTCGTTCCTCTGATGTGAGCTTGTAACAGTTATATTATTTGGGTAGGGTTTTCACTTACGGCCGCAAGGAACCGTTCATATGGCTGAAGGTATGATTTAAGATATAAGTAACAAATAAAATATTTATGGGGCAAGTAATATTCCTTCTGAAGGGAGACAAAGGGAAGGAGACCTGTTCTGCCCACTAATTGAAAAATTAATAAAAATGCCATCTCTCTGTCACTGAACTACATAGGGGCCTGAGGGACCTGCTGTCAAATCTGCATTATACTTCAGCGTTCCCAAGAACAATTTTTCAGGAAATGTAAAATAATCATTACTGACCTTAAGCCATATTTTTAAGGGTTCCCTGGTGAACTTCGGATAATTCATTATCTCTTGGTACTTGGGGGGCATCCCAAAAAGGAGCTCCTGAGTGCTGTATAGGTCTCCCCAGGTTACTTCTAAGTGTTTCCAGTGTGCATCATACTGTTTATTTAGCTAGTGTAGGGCTACCCTTAACTGTGCTGCCATCACATACTTTTTGAGGTCAGGAAGGTTAAGGCCACCTCTCTCTCTCTCTCTCGCCAGTTGAAAGAACAGAATAACTAATTCTGGGATGCTTTCTGCTCCAAATAAATCAGGATATCATTCTGTCCTACGCCTGGAAATATGTTTTAGCCAGGGTGAAGGGCAGTGTCTGAAGAAAGAATATGCGAGGAAATACATTCTGCTTAATTGTATCTATCCTACTCAAAAAGCTTAGGGGAAGACGTGACCAACGAGATAGATCTTCTGTCAAGTTTAGGGTTAAAGGTTCAAGATTTAAGAGCTCTGCATGAATGGGTTTTCTTGTGAGCTTTATTCTCAAGTATCTCATCTCTTGTCTGTGCCACTTAAAGGGGAAGTCTTTTTTGAAGTGGGAGGGAGGTAATTGTACGTCAATACCTTGGTTTTTGATTTGTTAATTTTATATCCTGCTAGCTTGCCAAATGTTTGTAGCGGTTTCCATACCTCTGGGATGGATTGTTCAGGCTCGGTAAGAGCCAGCAGAATATCGTCCGCAAACAGTGATATCTTGTGCGGGCGACTTCCCAAAGATAGGCCCTCTATGTCGTGAGAAGATCTGATGGCAATGGCCAGGGGTTTGAGATATAGAGCAAATAACATTGGGGACACTGGGCATCCCTGGTGGGTGCCCCTAGAGAGAGGGAATGCATCTGAAAGAGCTCCATCTACCTTAACATTTGCTTTAGGGGAGGCATAAATATTTTGTAATTGTTTTATAAGTTGTTCTGGGAATCCAAAGTGTTCCAGAGTCTGCCATAAAAAAGGCCAGCTGACCCGGTCAAATGCCTTTTCAGCATCTAACCCCAATAGCACTAAAGGGATTTGTCTTTCTATGGCATAATCTACTAAGAAATGTGCACACCTTATGGCATCGTGGGCCTGTCTGCCCTTGATAAAGCCCACTTGATCAGGGAAAATAACAGCTGGTAGTAAATGGTCTATTCTAGATGCCATGGCTGACATGAACCTTTTGTAATCATAATTTAGCATTGAAATGGGGTGAAATGAAGAGGGGTGTTTAACATCTTTATGGGGTTTAAGTATAGTTGACATGGTGGCATACTGCCACGTGGGTGGGGGGGTTTTCCCTCCTAGACCGCATGTAAGGCCGGGAGTAATATGGGTAGTAGCAGCTTTTTGAATTTGTTAAAGGGGAAGTCTTTCATAGTTTATAGATAAATTTTACTTACTGCAACCTGGCCATGGGTTCCTCACCCTCTGCTGTAGCCCCGACTGCGTTTTCAGTAAAAATCGCCATTTAAAAACTATTATTTTATGTTAAAATACTCTCCTGCTTGTTCACCCTCCATTTTGTGGTTAGGACGACTAGCGAGTGTCGTCATCACCGCAACACCTGAGACTGAGTGTTGCGGGAAATGCATTCCCATGCACAACACATGCCATGTACTTTGGTTCCCACCAGTGCAGGGGAAACATTTTAATGACGTGTACCTTCATTACAAAGTGGCTCCTGCTTGAAATTTTGTGCTGTGTGAGGCATTATATGTATTTCTCTATTTCAGCTGCCAGAAAGTATTGTTTTCAACAAAACGTTAGCAAAGCACCATAACTGTGTTTGTGGTTTATTTATGCTCCTAACATAGCATACAGTGTTTTGTTTCAGTAATAATGCTGTGATTTGTTTTATTATGCTAGTGGCCATATGTCTATAATCTGTCTCTTATTGGTTGCTCATGGTATTATGTTGTCAATTCCCTCCACCACAGAAATCTCCCTCCAAAATCTATACAGAGAGATCCTTTCATATTGTAGTGCGTCCTACCCAGATAATAGATTGTAATAGGAAACGCCTTTGTTTTTGCAGAGATATAATGCTGATGCCTACATCTATTTATACATCTAGGAACTACTCACAGTTTAAGAAAAATTAGGGAACCTTTTTTTTTTTTTTATAGGCTACTAGGTTCTCATGACAGTCCCTGTCACTTAGTTCGGAGACTGTTCAATTGCACAAATCACAGTCGTTAATAGTGCAATTCGAGATATCCATATAAAGTCTGTGACAATCGGGTGTGTAATATAACAGTAAATACCCAAATACAGACTTCTAAGTACTGTTATTTAATAAATATTTATTTTTCCTGTACAATTGCCAATAATTTGGGCGACGCGCTTATTTATGCAGGAACAGTATGTCAATGCTGCACAAATGGTACTTCCACCAAGCTATTGCGGCGATGACGTGGAACGAGTGTGGAAAGCACACTACTGCGCATGCGCGAGTCTAAAGATGGCGAGGGCATCACATCGGAGCATACGAAACAAATAATTTTACAAGTGAAAATACTTTTTCTGAAATGAAGCAGGAGTGGAGGGCACCAACTAATTACTGACTACACTTCACCAGGTAAGAGAATATGCAGGCACTGAAATGAAAGCTTGTTTTCTGCAATTATTACAAGACTTCTCCTTTAATTCACAGGGGATACCCATCTGGACCTGGCACCTTCAGGGTCTGAGCTTTTTTTAGAACTTGGAGTAGTTCTCCCTCTTTGATTGGCGCCAGCAAGGCTTCAGCCTGTAGTGGGCCGATTCATGGTATTGGTAAACTCTAATTATGATTTGATGTTGTCTAGGGGAATTTCCTCTTCTTTAGTGTACAACTCGTGGTAAAACCGCTGTAGAATAAGTCTGATTTATCTACCATGCTGATTATGTTCACTCTGGTTCACTGTTCTCTCAATTTTCTTGCTAAATTTCTGGAGGCCTTAGGTCCCCCCTCATGATGTCTTAACTTTAGATAAAATAGTTTTTGTTGTACCGATTGGTCTACTATTTTTTTGCAACTTTTGTTTTACAATTCTTAATCGCTGTCGTATTGTGGGGTCCTTTTGATCTGGCCAGTGCTGTAAATGTAATAGCTCCTCCTGCAGGTCTTTATGAGTTTTTTCCCTCTGCCAGGTTTTAATGACAGAAAATCATATGATCTCTCCTCTTAACACTACTTTTAAAGTATCCCACAGAATTGTGGGGGCAACTGCATGTTGCGTGTTTTCTCGTTTAATTCTAGGTACAGCCTCCTGGACCAATTCAAGGAACTCTGGGTCCCTAAGATGGGCAAGGTTCAGGCGCCAGCTGGTTTGCTTATATTGCGCCCCCAAGTCCACCCTGAGATATAAGGGAGCATGATCCGATAAGAAGGTGATCCCATGCCATATATCATAAATGGAGTCTAAATGCTCGATCGTGGTTATAAAGTAGTCCAGTCGAGCCCCACTTCCCACGTGCAGGGCCCAGTGGGAGTATTCTTTTGTCTTAGGAAAAAAATGTCTCCAGGTGTCCACCAAGACCAGAGAAGGGATGGTTTGTTTTGTGTATTTTTGGAGAGCGTTAGATCTATGGGCCAGAGGGGTATCAGCATCCAAAGAGAGGTTTAAAGTGATATTCAAGTCTCCCCTCAGCAGCAATTGTCCCTCCATGAGGGACAATAAATCCACAAAGAATTTTACTGCTAAGGGCTTCCCTGACCCAGGAGGGAAACTGACAGATGCCACGGTAATGGGTCTTGAGTACAGCTTGCCCGTCACTATGGCAAAGCGGCCCTCTGGGTCATTAATCTCACTTTGTTTTTCAAAGGGCACCTCCTGGGAGAGTAGAATGATCACCCCTCTCCTTTTCCCACCCCATAGGATGATTAATTTACAACAGAATACCAACACCTCTGAAATTTTTTATGTTCCTCCAAGGACATGTGGGTTTCCAGCAGCATAATAAGCCCCAGTCTCTCTTTTCTGAATAATTGAAATAATCGAGAGCGCTTTATCGGATTACCAATCCCATTCACATTTAAAGATAAAATCAAAGTTGACTTAGCCATATCTACTTCTGATCAGTCCTTGTATGTATATTTCCTGCGTGTTAAAAGTACAATATAGCCCCTTCCTACCATACTTTTGCCTTTTAACCCCTATGCTCAATAATATTGTATTATTAATTGCTTTATGTACTGTCACTGATATAAACGAATTAATAGTGTCTGCCTGTTCTATTCAAACACCATAACACTGTCCAAGTGTTTAAAACTACCCAAGGATCTAAAAAATTCGGCACTAGGCCTACAACAACTAAACATGTGCAGGCCTGTTGCATTTTAACATTATACATGACGCTCAGTACTTTTAGGCTTGCCAAAATAACCAAATGCTAACAGGGAATCAACTTTTTTTGTATCAGTAAATTGTACCTGCTGTAACAGGTCTCTCAACCTGGCAGAAATTTAAGCAGCTCCCAAGGTAGGGAGCGGACAGATACCTCTCCTTTGAAGGGACAGATGTATGCGCCCTGAGGGGGAGTGTCAAGGCAACGCCAAGGGCCCCCAGCACTATTTCCCTGGTACCCAGTGGTGCAGCATGCCACACTGGAAATAAAAATGAGGAACAGAGACCCCCAAGAAATGGTCCCCGTGTGCCTCATCTCCAGTAAGGCCTTATGGATACGTCGACCGTTTAGGGATGGATTTCTTACCCTACAATGATCAGGTGGGCATGTAGTGCTACAAAAAAATGCATTAAGTCATGCCGCCTTTTCTGGGCTATGGTAGAATTAAACAATAACTATGGAAGGACTATCAGCAAGCTTCGGGGGGGGGGAGAGATAATCCAAGGGAAATTCAGAAACACCCTTCTGATTCACTAACCTTTTTCCCCCATCTATAAGCTTGGGAATATAAACAGGATTTCCATTTCCCAATGTCCCCACCCCAAACAGACTTCCCCGAGTTGCACTGTGTAGTCCCTGTATGCAGTCACCTCCGCATCAAGTTACCAGTTTTTAAGTCTCTGCAGAACCCCTCTCACCACTCACTCCGGTGCAGGTTGCTGAAATCTTTGTAAAGGTTTTTTCACATACTCTAGGGTTGCTTGACTCTGTCTCTTTCTGGAACCCGGATCCTTAGCAGTGTCCCAAAGAGCCTCGCGAAGGCCTTGCCGAGTTTTCTTGAGTGAGTAATCTTCCTGGGTGGCTTGAACCAGGCCCCTGAGTTGAAGAGCTTTCGTTGCTTCATCTGGTGTCTCAAAGGTTTGAGGGCCATCTGGAAACATAATGACTAGTCGAGCAGGGTATGGAGTAGCAAATTTTAGTTGTTGTTGCTTTAAAAGATGGAGTATTGGAGCGTAGGCCCTGCGCTTGGCTAAAATAGATGGGGAGTAATCTTTGTCAAAATAAATGCGCTTTCCTTTATACTTAGTATCCCTCATTCTCCAGGCTCTGGTAAGAATAGTTTGTTTAGTAGTATAGTTTAAAAACTTCAGTATGATGGAGCGAGGTCATCTGTCTGGCTGAGTTGGTTTCGCCGACAGAGCCCGATGGACTCGATCTATGTCGAAATTAAAAGCTTGGTCTAATTGCAGAGTCTCGCAGAGGAGCTCCTCCACAAATCTGAAAATCTCTCTCCCTTCCTCGTTCTCCGGAATCCCATGTATTCTCAAATTATTCCTGCGCGATCTGTTTTCCAAATCCTCACATTTCTCTTTTAACTCACTGCCTCCACAGGAGCTTTCTGAAGTTGCACCACTTGTCTCCTGTATACTGTTAACAGTAAATCCTGGGCCTTTCTAAGCAAAATCAAGCTATAGCCAGCATGCAACAAACAAATCCTAATAGCTCAAGAACCGTAAGTGCTAGACATAAAGTATGAGCGGCAAAGTTATTCAGCATAAAATTACTTTTCCAATGATGGTATGCAAATAATATGTATTTGGGGTTTTTTTTCTATGCTGGTTGAAACAGCAAAAAAAAAAAAATATTTTTTTTTCACTAAAACAGGCAACATAAGCCATACACACCATACCATAAACAAATGTGAATAACTCCTAAAGTATATATGATATACACAAAATATCAGTGGCAGAGTTGTTCAGCACAAAATTACCTTTCCAACAGTGCTATGCAGTCAAATATATATTATATTCTGTTACACTACATATTAAAATATATAAGTGACTTCTCCAGACGTTGCAAGGGCACACTGGGAGTCAGTAGCCAACTTCTGCAGACGTCCTCAGGACACACCAGTGTATTTTACTGACGACTACAGGCGTCTGCTAGGAGACACTGAGTTAAAGCATGCTGCTCATCTAGCAAGTGCACTACCACACGTTCCAGCCTGTCAGTCCAAGCATCTAATTCAGTATGTTGTGCTTCAACCTCAGCAACACGAGATGAAAGTTTACTGATTTCTGTAGTTAATTCTGACCGGAAAGTATGAACCTCAGTCCCGAATTCCTGCAACCCTGCTAGAATGGTAGCATTGCTGGGTTGCTGAGAGGAGGCCCCATTTGGAGCCACCATGTCTGGTTGAATCTCTGCAGAGCTTAATGAAGGGTGAGAGAATCCTGCCGAATCCTTGCTTCTGGGGGTGTGTACAGTCCTTTTTTTGCCTCCCATTCAGTGCTATGGCTCTCCATGATATTCTTTTTCGATTATTTTTGCATGTGATTTGTGAGAGAGTCTGTTTTTAGCCCAGGATCAGCAGAGCTAGGTTTTACCCTTGCATCCTGGTCAGTGACGTCACAGGAAGTCCGAATCTGCCCTAGGTTGGTTGTCAAAGAAGGGCTTCCAGAGGGAGCCTGGTACAATTTGTCTGCTTTTCTGGGCACTGCCAGGATCATATTTGGCTTGTGCCAGGCGGCCATGATGGCATCCTCAAATGCAGCCAGCAGAGGAGGAATAATCAAGGTGGGGGAGAATCTGGCAATTCCAAATATTCCACCAGACTTCTCCTGGTAACATTCTGCTCCTCAGCATCAAACTCCATAGCTGCTTGCAGCTGCCTCTTTACCGAGATGAAGGAGAAGTCATGGGGAGGGGACCACTGGGTATACTTGGAGGAGTCCTCACCTTCCAAGCAAACAGTGGAGACCGAGCTAGAGGGGCTACAAAAGCCTCTTTTTCCTCCTCTTCCTTGTCTGGTGGGAGGAGGTCAGGATGGTACTCATCCTTTGCCCCATGCTCAGAAAGCGGCACAGACTACATCAGTGACTGCGCACGTGCAGGGCATGTCGGAGTGAGAGGTTGCAGTGCAGAGGCAGTCCCAACAGACCCCGGTGTCAATAGGCCTGGAGGAGGGGCAAGGTGGTACACAGACTCCCAAAACGAGGAGAGCATAATCTAGACGTCGATGGTCATCAGCATCGCTGGCTGGGTAAAGTAGATGACAGGGGGAGGCAGAAAGTCCAATGTCGATGGGCCAGGGCCTGCCAAAGTAGGCCTAGCGGAACTCCCTGACTGTTGCCACCGAGTAAGGAGGAGTCTGAATAACTGGGGCTCCGAGGGCGTCGACAGGGAGGGCTGGATCCCGGCGTCAATGGGATGGCCAAAGGCATCGACAGGAGAAACGGAAATCCCGACATCAACAGACCAGTGCTGGCTGAAGCAAGTCCAGCAGAACACCCTGTCTGTTGCCCCTGAATTGGAAGGGGTCCAAGTGACAGGGGTTGGTGCGTCAGTGAGGGCATCAAGAGGCCCAATCGATGAGCCATTGCCGACTAAGTAAGAACCAGCAGGAAGCACTGCCAAGATTGACCCTGTGGAAGAGGAGGCTGTATAGCGCAGTGGTTTAAGGTTCTGAGCTGCAAATCTGGTGACATCCAGCAGACAAGACTGGGGTTTGAATCCCACAACTTCCACTTGCATACTGTGTGACCCTGAGCAAGTCACTTAACGTCCCTGTGCTCCCAGGTTGCTCCTGTAAAAAAGCTTTCAGCTTAGTGTGCTACTCCTGGTTAAACAACTAAATTAAATTAAAAGAAAAATTTAAATTAATTAAAAGAAAGAGTGTGGCGGCAGTGGGGCTCGCCTCTAAGGTGATGGTTGACCCAGCTACGGTCCGTGCTGGATTCGGCAACAGAGATTGCACTGGAAAGGATTTCTCTTTACTCTACTCCATTTCCTGGTGCTTGTGTTTGTCAGACAACTTTTCTCAGGCCTTGGAGTAGTGGGATCCCATGGACGCAGCTGGCGAGGCAGAGCAGCTTCTTGCCTGGAGCTCCTTCTACATTTAGGCAACTTTCTATTTCAGAAGGAAGGATTCTAAGGCCTTCTGACAGTGCCACCAGGCAGCCTGGTTGAATCCGCAGCAAACCTTGCAGGCCTTAAAGTCGTAATTGGCATTGAGACAGTGGACGCAGATGTCATAGTCGTCCTTACTACAGATCTGCTTACTGCACCCACAGTATCTGAAGAGTTTCTCAGGGCAGGTCAACATAAACAGCAATGGAAAGCACTTTAAAAAATAAAGTGATTTACAAACTAGGGTGAGGAAAAAAGGTAGAAGAGATTTTAGTGGTCGAATGAAGTGGCATGGTCTCCATGGAGTCCAACGTGTGACAGTCAATAGCGGGAAAAGAAATGAGGAGGGCGCAGCACCATCCACGTTTATTATAGGTAGGATTATGGCATCTAATGTCATCGCGGGCTGCCCCAGCTAACGTTTCAGTGTGGTCCTAGTGCCTGGCGGCTATAGTTCCAGACGTGTAGCCTGATTCAAGGAGACCCTCAATGAAGATCTGGTATCCCCATTTATTTATATCGCATTTGTTCACCTCATAGTACAGTATCAGACCATAAGTGAGGCTAGGCAACAAAACACCCTGAGCTATGGCTAGCCTGGCAGCAGGATTCAGGGCTGACTCTATAAGCAACTTCTAGCTTTGAATTAACAGACTTACAGGCATTTGATATATGAAGGCTAAAATCAAGGACCAGGATCCAGGGTTAAGACACGGTATTTGAAAGAATCCATTGCAGTAAGAGGAGAACCATCCAAGTAATAAACAGAGGAGGAGAACAGGCTCTCAGCTTATGTACTGAACCAAAAGGCATAGAGTGGGTCTTGCTGGAGTTCAGGAGAATCCTGTTTTGAGTTAGCCAGGACTAAACACTCCCAAAGTCAGCATTAATCCACAAGTTAATTTCAGTTTTCTTGGAGTCTGTATATAGTAACATATCATCTACATGCAGCAGGGTGAAGAAGGAGGCAATGGAATTGGGCAGGTTATTGATAAACAGGGTAAAAAGTAGTGGACCATGTATGAAGCCTTGTGGAACACTAATGTTAATGGTGGAGTGGTCAGATCTAGCACGGCTGAATTTAACAAACTGTCGTCGATCACCAAGGTAGCTTTGATAACCGTGACATAGCTGAAGGTGAAAAACCAAGGACCCACAATTCAGATTTGATTACAGAACAGTCCATAAGGTCAAAGGTCTTGGTTAGGCAAATTGGATGAGAGCAGCTGACATGTTATGGACCTGCCTGAAACTATGCTGAGCTGGGCATAACAGGTGGTTCTGAAGGTGCTTAGTAACCTGAGAGGCCACAAGTTTCTCCAGCAACTTGTAGAGCACGAACAGGACTGTGACAGAACAATAATTGTCAATGCTCTTTGGCTGATCTTTCTTGTAGATCAGCACCACTTTGGCAACCTTCCAGAAGTTTGGGCACTGGAAGGACTGTGGGGGAAGGAGAACTTATTTTCAACTATTTTGTGACTGCCCTGTAATTAAGCCCTCCTGCGATCAGATTAAAAAAAAAAAAAAAAAAAAATCAGGGATATGTTAGGCCATGCAAGTCCCCATTTCAAAATTTTATTTTATGATTACCACTATGAAGGTCAACCCAGAGGAAATTTATGTATTTCAAACTGTATTTGTACAATATCTATATAGTACCAGCCACGAAAGCACTCATTCAGAGATGGCCAAAGTGCCCATGTGTGTCTAAGCAACATCTGAATCACAATCAAGATGATGGAAGGTATTGCATCTCTTGTGAGACTGACCAAAGATAAGCATAACTCAAGGCGACTCCCTTTTACGAAATTTATTGAATCTAGGGTGAGTAACCCAGTTCTGGATCAGTTCTCAAGTGCATAGGGCAAGTAAAATCAATAAAGGATGAGAGTATGTTCCTGCTTTTTTCTTTGCTAAGAGATCTGTGACAAAAGTGAATAGTGAGTGGATTACATATTAAGAATGACAGACACAGGTTTTGTGTTCTCAGATCCAGGTTAGAGGACTAGTTTACTGACCTACAGCATGCATAAAGGAACCAGAACTCTGTATTTGCTGTACACTTTAAAAGAGGTTTCAAGACGGGTTCCATAATAGCAGAAACATTTTAATCATTATCTGTAATGTCCAATGTCAACAGAAATCTCCTGCTTTTAAGGCCAGATTGGATAAAGGAAAATTACGTACCTACCGTAATTCTTGATCTTCTTGGACGAGTCTCCACCACTCATTCACACTAGTGGGATTAGCGCCGGAGGCACTAAGACCCATCGAACAAACTTTTGCTGGAGGGTGGGGTGCGAGAGGCAGGCGCAGCGAGAACCGGCGCGCGAGCAGCTCGGGCGTAATGACCATCTCGGCGACGACCCTCCAACCGCCTCAGTCACCTTTTACCAAGGAGGTGCAGCGTAACTAACGTAAAGAGTAAACCCAACATTAAAACGGACATAAGATAGTCCTTATGACCCGTGTAAGAAGGGTCAACAAAGGAGTCCTCACGGCCTAAAGATTTGAGGGAGTGAAGACCAATACAGCGGTGAGCTCGGGGATGGAGGTGGCGTGTGAATGAGTGGTGGAGACTCGCCAAGAAGATCAAGAATTACGGTAGGTCGTAATTTTCCTATCTTCCTGGACATAAGTCTCCACCACTCATTCACACTAGTGGGAGAGTACGCTGATAATCCCCAAAAAGGCGGCAGGAGAGCCGAGCTCACGCTCTAAGATAGAAGCCCATTAAGGATAGTTCTGTCAATGCGGAATGTCGCTAGCATGAACATCCAGCTATAGTGCTTAACGGTATGCACTGAGCTCCAGGTGGCGTGCTGCTATATATCTGCAATTGAACATTGCTAATTTCCTAGGGATGCCGATCACCTAGTAGAGTGAGCGACACTCTACCTTCTAATTTAACTTGAGCCATGGAATAGCAATGACGAAGGCATGCCACTAACCATGAAGAGATGCATCTAATAGCGACAGGTTGACCCAGCGGTGTCACTGAAAGAAGCGAACAGTTGCTGAGTCTTGCGAACATCCTTGGTTCTATCTAAATAGAACGCAAGGCTCTCTTAACATCCAAGGAATGAAGAGCTCGTTCCCTTCATTTTGGAAATTAGCGAGTAAGCGGAAGTACCAGAGGTTGGTTTAGATGGAATTCTGACACAACCTTGGGAAGAAAATTAGGATGAGTACGGAGAACTACCTTGTCTTTATGGAATACAGTATACGGAGGGTCCGTAACCAGGGCATGTATCTCAGAGACCCCAGGCTGAGGTAATGGCCACCAGGAAGGCAGTCTTCCAGGTAAGAAATTTTAGCTCACAGGTAGCTAAGGGTTCGAAGGCTTCGAGTGAGCATGTCCAGCACCAGGTTAATGTCCCAGGCTACAACTGGACGCTTAACAGGGGTCTGGTATGAAGAATCCTTAAGAAATCTCTTCACCATAGGTAACTGAGCCAGAGTTAAGGAAGAAACGCTCATGGAACGCTGAGATGGCACTAAGGTGAACTTTAACTGTGGAGTACTGAAGACCTAAGTTTGACAGGTCCAAAAGATACTCCAGAACCTTGCCAGGAGGACAGGAAAAGGGATTCCAAGAGGATTTTGCACACCAGAGAGAAAAACGTTTCCATTTGGAAGCGTACTTTTCGGGTGGCTGGCTTCCGAAGCAGCCAGAAGGATGTCTGAGACTCTACGGAGACGTTGAACCGATTCATCTTCTATCTCTTCAGGAGCCAAGCATGAAGGTGAAGTGATTTCAGGTTGGGATGGACCAACTAACCCTGAGTCAAAAGACTGATTTGCAAAGGAAGTGGTCTCGAGAGGCTGCCAACATACTGTTGAGTAGAGGAAACCATAGTTGCCGAGGCCAGGAAGGAGCAATGAGAATCATCTTGGTCCCCTGAGACTCGAACTTGAGGAGTACTCTGGATTAGAGGAAGCGGTGGAAAGGCGAAAGAAAGCGCTTTGTCCACTGCAGCCTGAACGCATCCTGACAGAAAATGCCAGGCCCTGGATTTCTGGAGCAGAAGAGAGCAGTTTTGTGTTGAATGGGGATGCAAAAGGTCCAGGTCTGGAGTCCCCACTCTTTGAACAGGGACCGAATACGGCTGGATCGAGAACCACTGTGAGGGTCTGCCTCGTTCTGCTAAGGTGATCTGCTAGGTCGCTTTGTATACCTGGCAGATAAACCGCTTGAATCAGAGACTTGTGCTCCAAGCACCACTCCCACACCCTCATTGCTTCCCTGCAAAGGGATAAGAATGAGCACCGCCTTGCTTGTTGATGTAATACATCACTGCTTTGTTGTCCGTTTGAAGGAGAATGTTCTTGTGACAAAGGACATCCTTCAGAGCTCGGATTGCATAGAGGACCGCCTGTCTCCAGGACATTTATGTGGAGATGAGTTTCAACTGAGTCCATACACCTTGAGTGTGGAGGGAGACAGTGAGCTCCCATCCCATTAGCGACGTCCTGTGGTGATGGAGATCTGATGATCCGGGGAGCAAAGGGGAATCCTTCCAGGAGATTGCTTCTTGAGACCACCAGGTGAGAGACCTCAAGGCTCCGCCACCTTGATGGGATAAGACTGGGGTGAGAGGTCGGGGACCACTGAGTGGAGAGCATCCATTGGGTGGTTCTCATGTGCAGTCGGGCCAGAGGGACAGAGAAGACCGAGGACGCCATGAGACCCAACATGCGTGCATCGAGAGAGCTGTAACCGATTGGTTCTCCTGATGTAACGGGCCATTCAAGGATGTCGAGTCTTCTGTCCTCTGGAAGGATAGCCTTCGCTTGAAGAGGTGTCTAGAAGCGTCCCTATGAAAAGGAGCCTCTGGGAGGGCTGCAGTTGAGATTTTTTCAAATTCAGCAGAACTCCCATGGACGTGAGAAGACGAGAAGTCGTTTGCACGGCTTCCAAAGTCCCTTGGCCGGAAGGGCTTGCTAGAAGCCAATCGTCCAGGTAGGGAAACACTCGGAGTCCGACTTTCCTGAGATGCACCGCGAGAACTGCACAACACTTTGTAAAAACTCGCGGCGCCGAGGATAGCCCAAAGGGCAGGACTCTGAACTGATAATGCTGACCCAAAGCTACAAACCTGAGGAACTTGCGGTGGGTCGGGTGGACGGGGATATGCTGGTAAGCATCCTGCATATCCAGAGAGGTCAGCCAGTCGTGCTGATGCAGCAAGGGTAACACGGTACCTAGGGAAATCATCTTGAATTTCTCCCTGGGGAGGAATTTGTTTAACTTTCTGAGGTCTAGAATGGGGCGAATCGCCCCAGATTTCTTTGGAACCAGAAAGTAATGGGAGTAGAACCCTGTGTTTCGCAGATGCGGGGGCACCAGTTCTATTGCCCTGTTGTTCAGAAGGCCCTGGATCTCCGCGGTGAGGAGGTCTGACTGAGAGGCCGACAACCTGGGTTGTCGTCTGGGAGGACAATTCGGGGGGGTTTCCAAGAAATTGAGAGAATAACCCTCGCGAATTATCCGAAGGACCCATTTGTCCGAAGTTATGGACTTCCACTGGTTGTAGAAGTACATCAGACGACCTCCCACCGGAGGAGAAAGTTCCACCTCGGGCAGAGTGGATGGAACTTGGGCCAACGACTCATAAGGTAGCTGGGAGCTTTAGGCCCCCGCGCTTTCTGCTGCTTCTTTGAGGTTGGGCAGGTTGGCTTTATGGAAGCTTCCCTGCCTCTGCCTCGAAAGGACTGACGACTATGAAACTGACGCTGTTCACATGCCCCGAGAGGGGCAGGCGGAGGTCTGGCCAACTTAATGGCCGATCTAGTCTTCTGAGTGGCCTCTAAGGCTTGCTCCACCTGAGGGCCAAAAAGAAAGGAGCCATCAAAGGCAGCGCCATCACCTGCTGCTGAGCATCATTCGTGAAGCTGTAGCACGCAGCCAGGAATGGCGCCGAGTACAAATCCTCGCTGCTGAGCGAGAAGCAGTGTCGAAAGCGCCCATGGCGGCTTGGAACTGTTGGTTGTTACATCAATACTCTAATAACGGTCAGAAGAAGCTCTGACTTGGAATCCAATCTGGAAAAGCTTCAACCATTCTTTTCATAGAGTGCCACAGGATATACTGCACTGGAGAAAAATAGCCTTGATAACTGGCATCACGCTATACTTTAGAGTGGAGGCAGCAAGACTCTCTTACCTAATGTATCAATCTTACGAGACTCTTTGTTAATAGGTCGAGCTGTAGTAGTTTGAGGAAGAAACGATCTTGTCATTTTCTGCCAGGACTACAATAGATCCGCAAGGCTTGGGATGCCAAAATGGGACGATCCTTGGGAGCTGAATACTCTTATCAATGGATTTAGCCACTGAGGGAATAAGAGCAGGATTATTCGCACCATTTGAGACAGCTGCCTCAAGGAAGGCTGGATCGGAGGAGTCAAACCGTAGGGATCTCCAAGCATGAAGATACTGGAGTCTTGATATCTTCCTAGGATCGCGTCTGTAGTCTGGAGAGAAAAGAGTGGATCCCAGGTTCTTCAACAGAGACTTAAAGGACAGGTCCTCACCACAGGCTCTGTAGCAAAGAAAGATCCTGTTTCCTCCACTTCATCACCCAACCAAGGTCTGGGTCAGGCTCAACGTCATCTCCTGATGGTCCAGAAAGGACTGTTTGGACAGGAAAGGAGTGAAAATTAGAGAGGAGGAAATAGCAGAAAACAAGGAGAGTCCCTAAGGCTGCCGCGCCGAGACGGCAAAACGGGCTGAAGACGGCACTCAGGAGGCGCATGGCGCTCAAGAGCACGCGCTGCCGCCTTCGGGCGGCGCCGCTGATGACAACGCTAAGTATGCGGCGGCTATCACGACGCCGCTAACGGCGCCGCTTTCATCCAACGGTACCATCGGCGGGCGCCATCGACTGTGCGCAAGACCCAGCGGCACCGAAAACGGCGCCGACAAGCCAACAGACCCTGCGGAAGGCGCCGGAAGAGCCCCAGGAACCTGGAAAGCTAGAGAAGGAAAAAAACCAGGAGATAAGGGCATCAGTGAGGCCCCCTGCGCCGCAGCCATGTGAGGGGGGGAAACACCTAAGCACGGAGTCGCTGGCACCGAAGAAGGCGCCACGCGACTAGGAAGGTCCAACCGCCCTACCTGATCGCCGGAGGGGCCCGAGGGCTCCGAGGCAACCGAGCCAGGCAGAAGAACCAACCTCCGAGCCCATTGCTCCATAAGAGCGCCCACTGATGAAACTGCTCATCTGGAGTCCTACCTATAGGCGGGAGGGGCTCGATGTCGAGGACGACGATTGCGGAAGTTGGCGACTCCGAAGAAGAAGACCGGCAACTACTAGCGATAACCGGCGTCGTGGCGCGGACATACCAGAGGCGACCTCGGTGATGCCTTCTCTTTTGACCTGGGTCGAAGAAGAGCTTCGAGGCCGAACGGTGCGAGAATGCATCGCTTATTTTATGCGCAGGGGACCGCCCATCCCCCGGCATCGGACTGACCGTTGTCGGAACCCGCTGAGGAGAAGGAGGCTGACCGGACCCAGCCCGGCTGACTGAACAGCTTTCATACGAAGTCTCCCTACCGTCACCTGACCTGCTCATGGTCGACTCCGTCCAGTAGGCCGAGATTTCTTCAAGTAAAATTTAAATATTAGAAAAATTTAACGAAAATAGAATAAAATTAAGCGATACTACTTATCGTGATAAAGTTACAAAAAAACAAACTGAAAACTATGCGCTAGTTTGAAGTTTGACTCCCGACAGGCGAGCGGCGTCATCACTGAAGCGCTTTCCGCGGGCGGGAAAAAAAGAACTGAGGCGGTTGGAGGGTCGTCGCCGAGATGGTCATTACCGCTCGAGCCGCTGCTCGTGGCGCCGTGTCTCGCGGCGCCGTCTCTCGTGCCGACCCTCCAGCAAAAAGTTTGCTCCCGATGGGTCTTAGTGCCTCCGGCGCTAATCCCACTAGTGTGAATGAGTGGTGGAGACTTATGTCCAGGAAGATCTGAGGTTTGTGGCCAACCACTGTCTTGTTAGGTATGTTTGACATGTATAATGTGCTTACTTTAAGCAAGACTGGGGCCAATTCAGTGTACAGAAAGTCAGTCTGAAAAAATATGTCTGCAACTGTACAGTGTGCCTGTCATAAATCAATAAAACTCCAAGTTAAAAAAAAAAAAAAAAAGACTGGGATGGCTACAAAGGGATTATTAACAAGGGAAGGGTGAGGAGGACCAGGGGAAGGTGGGGGCGAAGAGGGAGAAGCCATCTCAGAGTAGCTCCAGATATGGTTCCAGGGCAGACTTCATGGACTCAAGGTCATTTTCTGCCCTTACACGTCTGTTTCAAATGGAATACCCAATAACAAACAAATGCAGATTTTGGTCTGACATAAAGTGACTGAATCTTGACGAGGGGGACATGTAAAGTGACTGGATCCTGACGAGGGGGACATGTAAAGTACATGGGTACAGGGAAATGGGCAGACTAGGTGGGCCAAGTGGGCCTTATCTGCCGTCAAAGTCTGTTTCTATGTTACAGTTACGTAAGAACTTACCATAACAGTACATCTTTGAGAGAAGCTCTTGCAGCAGGCCACTCCGAAGGGGCTAAGTTGCCAGGCGTCAGGACCACATGGAAAATTTCTAACAGACTACCACAGGGGACCACCCACTGCCAGTCAGCTGACGTCAGCCTAGCCTATATAAGTGGGCAGTCTCCACACCTACTTCCCGAGAGCCAAAGCAAAAGCAGAAGTACTGTTACAGACAAAAAACAGCAGGGGTAAGGAGGAAGGGAAAGCAGGGCCTGCTGCAAGAGCTTCTCTCGAAGAACTACTGGTCCATGGTAAGTTCTTACGTAACTGTACTATCTTACTTCGAGGAAGGCTCTTGCAGCAGGCCACACCAAAAGGATGGAGCCCCAAACAGTACTAAGTATCACCAGGGTGACACCACCAGGAAGAGGACAAGTCAGCAGTCAAGAGCTCATGACAGAAGGCCCTGAAGAACTGCCAGGCCGAAACTGGCCTTGCGCCTAGAGTCGATGCCCAGACTGTAATGCTTGGTGAAGGTGTGGAATGAACTCCAGGTGGCACCTGCACAGAAATCCACAGCAGACACATTTCTGAAGCAGCCATACCCCTGGTGGAATGGCCCTCGACCACCCCCAGAATGGGTCTGTTGTGCTTTCGATAGCAATAAACAATGCAATTTGCTAATCACTTAGACAAACACTGTTTGGAAACAGAAGCGCCCTCTCTGTCGGGCATGAACGAAACAACTGGTCAGTTTTCCTCAAAGACTTGCTGCAGTTTGTGTAATACGCAACATTCTGTGAACATCCAAAATATGGAGCAACGCCTCCCCCTATTAGAATACTCAGGAAAATAAACTGGCAGGTGGAAGGATTGATTTAAAGTAAACTCCAACACCACCTGAGGTAAAAACTTAGGATTAGTATGCAGAGACACCCTGGGCCAGATATTCAGACTGCGCCAGGCAATGGCGCAAGAGCAGGCGCCAGCAAACTGAGAGTCGCGGGAGCCAGACAGAGGATAGTCAAGGTGATGTGCATCACCTTTATTCTCAACACACAATGTGCATAGGCGCATATACAATGCGCTAGCGCATTCCCCAGTCAGGGAGGACTGGGAATGCTCCAGCGCAACTATAGTTACGCTTGGGCGCAGTACCAAGATATTCCGACTTGGGCATGCAAATGGGGCCATAATGTAAGTAAGGCACAAATGGGGCCATTTGCATGTCATTATGGCCCAATTTGCATGAGCTGAACGGGGCAACCCGGCAAAATTCACCTGGCACACTGCACAGCATGTAGTACAAACAGAGGGTTCCTGTGGCAACCCACCACCACGTAGACGCGATTGCGGTAGAATGAGATGTAAAAACAATCCCTGGTAGTCCAGTGGTCCCCCTCCCCCGTCCGTAGCCGTGATTGCCGGTACAACGCAGTAAACATAATCCCTGGTGATCTAGTGGTATCCCCCTCCCTCCCCATAGCCCGATCGTGGGCAATGGTTAAAAATAGACAAGCCCTGGTGATCCAGTGGTACCCCCACCCCTTCTGATGCACCGATCAGATGCAGAATAAAATGAAGTCCCTTCCCTGGTAGTCAGGTGGGCCCCCACCCGCCAATGCACCGATTGCTGCTGCTCCATCTTGAAATGTATCCCTGCTGGTCCAGTGGCACCCCCACCCACAAGACCCCCTGCCCACCCAGCACCCCCCATCATTCATATATGTGTGACTGTCTTGTACAGTATGCCCTGCTATCCATGGTCCACAGTGTGGCCCAATGGACTTACAGCACTATTATGCGCTGTCATTGAACAGACAGCCGGGTGGGTTGAAACTGCCAGTCGATGAGCCTGGTGGAGGTTTCCTTGCCGCCGCCAGGGCGTCAGCAACTCTAGAGGATACCCCAAAGCAGGGTCATGGGAAGGCACGTGCATAAGATACGAGGACTTGAGGTCTGGATAAACCACTGGGAGAAGCCGGTGCACAGGGGCAAGGGCACCGGAGGCTCCACTGCTAGCTGCTGTAGCAGGGGGAAACCAAATCTGGCATGGCCAGAAAGGGAGATATGAGAATCATCTCTGCTTCTTCCAACTGGAGCTTGAGCAGAACCCTATGCAGGAGCGGGAAGGGAGGAAAGGCATCCAGAAACCTCCCCTTCCAAGAGAGGGACAATGCGTCTCACTGGAAAACTCCAGGCCCAGGATCGAGCGAGCAAAAAAGCAGCAGTTTTGCATTGAGTGGGGATGCAGAGAGGGCCAACTCTGGTCGGCCCCACCTGTTGAACAGATCTTCGACCACTGAGGTTATAAGTTCCCACTCATGAGCCCATGACCTGGAGCGACTGAGACTGTCGACAAAGACATTTTGAATGCCTGGAATGTGCATGGCCGAGACTGTGATCGATGGGCCAGAACCAAACTCTCATTGCCTCTCGACAAAGGAGGTAAGAATGGGTCCAACCCCACTGCTTGCTGATGTAATACACCACACACATACTGTCCGTCTGTACCAGCAGTGGACTGGGGAGATGAATGTGAAAGGCCTGTAGAACATAAAGAAACACCTGTATCTCCAGGATGCTGATGTGAAGACCGTACCCCACTTCCGTCCAGGTACCCTGGGACTGATGATCAGCCAGATGGGCACCCGAGCCCAGGCCGGATGCATCTGTCATGAGAACCTGTCGGGGGGTGAGAGCTGAAAGGAGACTCCCTTGAGGAGGTTGACTGGGTCCAGCCACCATGACAGAGCCCTCCAGACCTGGTCAGAGACCAGGGCCAATCAGTCCAGGTCATCAGTACGCTGGTCCCACTGGACCCTCAAGATCCACTGAGGAACCCACATATGCAGACGGGCCAAGAGAACCGTGGCAACTACTGCTGCCATGTGGCCCAGAAGGTGTAGGAAGACACTGACTGGTACCTGCTGACTGGAGGAAACGAGACGAGCCTGCACCATCAGTCACTCTGCCCTGTCCTCAGGCAAAAAGGCTGTGCCCTGACTGATGTCCAGGACTGCCCCCCATGTACTGGAGGCACTGGCAAGGAGAGAGGCAGGACTTCCGCAGATTTATGGTGATCCCCAAGGCCTGGAAAAGACTGAAGGTTGATTCCAGGGTTTAAACTAAGCATTCCCTTGAGAGAGCTGCAAGCAGCCAGTCGTCCAGGTAGGGAAACATAGAAACCCTGTCTCAACGTGGCAGCCACCACTGCCAGGCATTTTGTAAATACCAGGGGGCCGAGGAAAGGCCAAAAGGGAGGGCCCAAAACTGATAATGGGCTCCCTGAAAGTGGTCACGGAGGAAGCGATGAAGGGCAGGAAAGACCTGGATGTGCAGGTAAGCATCCTGCATATCCAGTGAACAGAGCCAGTCCCTTTGGTGCAAAAGGAGTAACAGTCCCCAAAGGGTGACCATCCTGAACCACATGTACAGATTCAGATGACTCAGGTCCAGGATGGGCCAAAGATCCCCAGTCTTTTTGGGGATGAGGAAGAAGTGGGAGTAAAACCACTTTCCCACTGAGCCTGATGGATGGGCTGTATGGCTCTTTGTTGAAGAAGTGCCTGAATTTCCTCCCAAATCAAAGACAGCTGCATGGGGCAGGGGGAGGTATGTGGAGGAAACTGGAGGGTTTTCTGGTGGACACTCTAGGAACTCCAGTGTGTGACTGTGTTCTATGATCTGGAGCACCCAATCGTCTGTGTTGACTCCCTGCCACCCTTCCAGGTGGAGGGAGAACTGACCCCCGACCGCCTCATTCTTATTCTCGGGCGCAGGGGAGGGGTTGGCTAAAGAATCAGGAGGTGAGGGCAAGCAGTGGGGTCCTGGAGGCTATGGCAGCAGCAGTAACAGGGGCCACTGGGCCTTACGCTAGTGCTGACCCTTGGCAGGCTGGGTCCAAGACTGCTTGCAGGAGGACCTGCAAAAGGGCTGACATTGTCTCGCTCTAGGTTGAGTGTGATGGAGCGAGTGGACCAACTTGAGGGCCCACCCGGACTCCTGCAGGGAAGAGATAATGTTCTAGATGTCTCCCCCAAATAGGATGGCATCGAAGATGCTGGTTTGCATGTCCAAGGCAAAACCAGAAACCCAAAGCCAAGAATGGCGCCAGAGACAAACCCCAGCAGCTGCCCAGTGCCTTGAGGCATCCACTGCATCGTAATTGGCTCGAAGGACATGGCTATCAACATCTGAGCCTGACTTCATGAGCTGGGCAAGCTGTGTCTTGGCGGGGTTCTCGGGTAGGGTTTGCACCAGATCTCTGGCTTGGTCCCAAAGAAAGTTTTGATATTGGACCATATGGGCCAGATAATTTATGGCCTGAACAGCCACAGCGGTAGAAAGAAAGACCCATTTACCAAGGTGGTCCAACTGTTTAGACTCATGGTCTGTGGGGAGAGTACTATGATGCTTAAGCTTCTTAGTATGGTCGTGCGCTATATGAATGACCACAGAATTCGCCTTAGGGTGAGTCACCAGAAAGGGCTCGCCGGCAGGGGCTTGGTATAGGTGGTCAGCCTTTTTGGGCAGAGGAAGAGTGGTGGAAGGGTGGTTCCAGGCCAACCTGGTGACATCTTCATATGATTCGATCAAGGGAGCAACACCACGGGAAGGGCATCATGCTGCCGGAGGTACTGTGCCAAATGGTGTCTCTCCAGGTCCGCTCATCCATCTCGCAGCCCATAATGGACAGGATGTGGCACATAACATCCATAAAGGATGGCTCATCGGGGGGGAGGGAGAGACTTGGGTACCTCTTTAGGTTGCTCCTCCCCTTCCGAAGAGTCAGCAGGAGAGGAGGAAGACCCTGAAGAATCAGAGTAATCCTCTGTAGCATCAGAGTCTGGGACTGATGCAAGCTGCCAGCGTTCGTCCTGCCTAGAACCCGAACCAGTGTCAGGTTGAGCCCTTGAAGACCCCAATATACGGGCATTACTAGGACCAGCCCTGTCTGGATCTTGGGG
This sequence comes from Neoceratodus forsteri, assembly GCA_016271365.2. Lineage (NCBI taxonomy): Eukaryota > Metazoa > Chordata > Ceratodontiformes > Ceratodontidae > Neoceratodus > Neoceratodus forsteri. Next base: position 646,069,362 of record CM057450.1, on the reverse strand, counting down.
CTGAGGGTCCTGGAGAAGGCAGTGGGGAGAAGCCGGCGGAGGCCCTTGAGGGGTGGGGGGTCTGGCGCTGCATAAGGGACAACCACGCTGAAAAAAGGGCATTGTAATCAACCTGAGTTGCAATAGTTATACACTAGCAGAAAAGGCAAAGAGGATAACGACAGCTGAGGAGCCGGCAAAGGGCCACCCAGCGCTAGATGAGGATTCGGCATTGGTCTGATAGACGTCAGCTGCGTCGAAGGTGGCAGCAGGGACAACAACAGTCAGATCCACAGGCTGGGGCTGTGGCAGCCTCACAGGCAATGGCCTACAGCATTCAGGAGACTGAGCCCCCAACGCTAGTCTAGCTGGAGAAGCTGGCACCTGAGGGGATGAAGACCCCAGTGGCAGAGGCGAATCTGGTGTGGAGGAGACTGGCCACTGTACTGGTGGTTACTACACACAAAACAAGCTTGTTTACATTCCCTCATCAAGTCCCACTGCATCTTCCTAGGCCTTGGGACCCCCCCAAAACACAATCTAGACACTCAAGATACAATGGGGACTATTCCATCATGAGTGGCTGCACTGTTTGGAGGTGTTCCTGATGTTCAAGAAGTATGCAATAAGAGAAGATCAATGATTTAAAACAATACAAGGCTGCATACAATTACACCATTAACATGCATTTCGGTTACAACTACTAGTAAGTAAAAAACAGCAACGCTAATTAATTTTACTTATAAATTATACGGGTTTTAACAAGAAATAAAATTATACAAACAGAGTTGACAGTGTCCCATTGGCAAAAAAATAGATACTTAAAGGGACACTGTCAACTCCCTTAGGTTTCAAAATGTCCCTAGTTTGAAAAACGCATTTTATGACTGCCAACATTCTATAAAGATTGTTGATGTAGCTGGCAGTTTGATTCTGACTCGTATTTTCTTTAAAAAAGTAAAAAACAGACTGCCCAACATATTGGTGTTATCACACCAAAACAGGTTTGTTTACATTCCTTGATCAACTCCAAATGCATCTTTCCTGGACGGGAACACCCGCAGAACAGTCTAGCCCCTCATTATGCATTGGGAGATTAGGAGACTACTGTCTTATGAGTGACTGCACTGTTTGAGTGTGTTTCTAATGCTCAGGACATGTGCAGTAAGAACAGATCCAGGATTGTAAACAAAAACAAGGTTCTTTATAAATATACACTGCCATGCAATTCAGTTCTACTAAACAAGGAGACACACAAAACAAACAGCAACATCAGTGAATTTTAGAGAGGGTAAGCAATCATAAACTGTGGGGTTTCAACCAGAAATATTATGATGAAAAACAGGTTGACAGTGTCCCTTTAAAAATATTTATAAATGTGTTTTCTTGCATATGGAATAGGATCATAGAAGCATCTCCCAGTATCATTCATTTCAAATACACTAGTCTCGACCTTAAAAACATTCAAAGCTGCAGTCTCATATACTGATTGGGCTTTTCAGTATGAAACCATGGATGTCAATTCGGCCACCTTCTTCAGCTCAGCCTTTTCTGAACTGCAGAATTAATTTTTCCCCATCATAACAAGGGTCTGAGGTCTAGTCACTAAATGGCTGGACCACAATTTACTTGCCAAGCTGATAGAAAGGGACAAGGAAAACAGATTCCTCATCTGTAACACTAGTTCTAGGAGTGGTATATGTTGTTCATCCACACTGTCTGGCATAACCCTTTCCCCTTTAAATCTTGCCAGATGGTCTGAAAGCTGGCTCCTCCCACCCACCCGGGCAGTATATCCTTCGGCTCTGCCCCTTGACACCAGATCTTGCCCGCTGGAATGAGAGGGTTGTGCGTCGAAGCCGGGTGGGTCTGTGTTGATGAACACATACCACTCCTATAATTACTGTTACAGGTAAGTTACTAGTTTTTCTAAAATCGTGGATATGTTGTTCTATCCACACTATTTGGCACACTCCTAGCAGTTTTCTGGGAGGAGGGAGGCAAGGCACACACCCCCTACTTAGGGAACAAAGGCTGGAGAAGCGAGGCCCCAAAACCAGCATCCTGGCGTGACTCTAGGTCGATGCGATAATGGGAAATGAAGGTGTTTGCTGACTTCCAGGTAGCAGCCCTGCAGATATCTTGGATAGGGACATCCCTAGAAGCAGCCACCAACGCAGAAGTATGGCGGGTGGAATAAGCTCTTATCCCTACGGGAGGCTCCTTGCCCGCCAACCAATAGCAGAGCTCAATACAAGGTGTAATCCATCTGCCAATCGTCCGCTTGGCTGCAGATCTGCCAGGTGTGGCTTCAGCATAGGTGACAAACAGCTGGCAAACCTCTCCCTGAACTTTAGCCATACGTTCCTTGTAATAAGAGGGCGCTGGTCTCAAGTCCAAAGTATGGAGCCTGCACTCGGCTTCCAAGGTGTACCAGGGGTAGTACACCTGCACAGTCATCACCTGCTTCAGGTGAAACTCTGATACAACCTTCGGAAGGAACTTTGGGTTGGGGCACATGACAACCTTGTCCCTGTGGAAGACCATATAGGGAGACTCAACAAAGAGCACCTGGAGCTCCCTAATCCTGCTGGCTGACATGACAGCCACCAGGAAGGCAGTCTTCCATGACAGGTGTGACATCTCACTCCTGTGCACTGGTTTGAATGGCCTGCCCATGAGCTTTGCCAATACCAGCAGTAGATCCCACAGTGGTGGTGGATCATGCACCGGAGGGGAAATGTGGTAGAGGCCTTTGAAAAAACGCCGAACCATCTTCTCTTGTGCCACTGTCTGCTGACCGGCCCGCGCCCAGTAGGCAGAGATGGCTGCCAGGTGCACCTTAAAGGTCATAGACTGAAGACCCCCTTTCGAGAAAGATCAAAGGTACTCGAGAATACTAGCCACCAGACAGGACACAGGGTCCAGGCCCTTGCCTTGACACAAGATGGAGAATCTCTTCCATTTGAAGGCATAGCGCCTCTTGGTTGATTCCTTCCTGGATGCCTCAAAAATGGTGAGAACATCTTCGGAGAGAACCAAGGCCTGGAACTCTAGCCACTCAGGAACCAGGCTGTCAGGTACAAGAATTGAAGATCTGGGTGGAGGACCTTCCCCTGACTGACTGAGATCAGGTCCAGGCATCCTGGAAGATGCCACGGAAGCCTGTTGCTGAGGCTGAGGAGATCACGGTACCAAAATTGGTGAGGCCAGTCTGGTGCCACCAGGATCACCTGTGCCTTGTCCCTCCTGACCTTGAGTAGCATCTTGTGGATCAAGGGATGTGGAAGGAAGGCATAGAAGAGTCCTGGGGTTCACTGCCTTGAGAAGGCATCCCCCTGCAGTGAGCCCTGCTGAGGGGAGCGGGCATGAAACAGCCTCAGTTTTGTGTTCTCCCTTGAGGCAAACAGGGCCACCTGAGGAGTGTACCACTGGGAGAACAGGCTGTGTACTACCTCCGGATGGAGAGACCACTCATGGGATGCCTCACTCACTCGGCTGAGGGCATCCGCCAGCTGATTTGAGGCTCTTGCCACATGGATGGCTAGGAGATCTGCCTCAAGTCAGCTCACGAAAGTCCAGATGCAGAGCGCTTCCCTGCACAGAGGTTGGAAGTGCATGCCACCCTGCTTGTTGAGATAGTACATGGTCGTGGTATGTCTGGACATGCACCCCCAAATGAACGGAGCAAATGCAGTCAGCGCCAGTCGAACTGCTCGGAGCTCCAGCAGGCTGATATGACACTGGGATTCCTCGGGGTCCAGAGCCTGTGGACTCTGATTCCCCATGTGGGTACCCCAGCCCGTGAGAGAGATGCTGGCCGTTGGCTCGGGGCAGACAAACAGTATAACCCCTCCTGCAGATGTTCTAGGGCAGTCCACCATTGGAGAGTATCCCACATCTTCTGGGTCACAGTGACTAGCTGGTCGAAATGACCATGTTGCTGAGTGCACCGACTGGCCAGCTCCCACTGAAGGGGGCACATATGCCACCGGGCCCATCAGACCACGGAGGTGCAGGCCGCTATGTAACCCAGAAGTCGCAGGAAGTCCCGGGCAGGGCGCAAGTGCCCAACCAGAAATGACAGGGCAAAGGAGGAGAGAACTTCCGCCCTGTCCACCGAGAGCCTGGCTCTAGCTCGGCAAGAGTCGAGCTCTACCCTGCTGAAGCAGGTCATCTGCGAAGGCACAAGTTCCAGCTTGGTCACGTTGATCAGGAGACCAAGTTCGATGCAGGTCTAAAGGACCAGATCACTGGACCTCTCCACCTCCTATTTGGAGGGACCCATTATGAGCCAATCGTCGAGATGGGGTAAACTCAATATCCACCCCTCCCCGATGGACCACCACCACTGCAATACATTTGGTCAAGACCGGGAGCCTGACAGGCCAATGGCATGGCTTGGAACTCAAAGAGGGCTCCCTCTGCTTGGAAGAGGAGGAATCTTCAGTGTGACTGACAGTCGGGACATGAAAGAATGCGTCCTGCAGATATAGTGAGCAAAACCACATGTTCCGCACGACAGACGGTATGATCTGAGACAGAGTTACACTCCGGAAGGTGTGAAACCAGAGAAATTGGTTCAGGTCATGCAGCTCAAGAATGGGGGCGCCAGCCCCTCGTCTGTTTCGGGACTGAGAAGTACCTGGAAACAAACCCTGGGTCAAGAGGGGGATCCGCGACTGACCACTAACTCCTTGCGGAGAAGTTGGGCGATGTCATCTTGGAGAGCCGATTGAGTGTGCATGGAAACCATTTCCTCCCGTGGGCACGGACTCAGCTTGGTGGGTACTGCTCGAATTCCAGAGGCGGCCCCTGGCCTACCACTTCCAAGACCCACCTGTCCGTTGTAACAGCGGACCAGGCAGACAGGAAGTGGCGGAGCCGGCCCCCCAATGGGAGGACCCAGAGTGGGCGTGATGGGTAGGGGGTAGGCAACCCCATCCTGTCACCGTGCAGGCTAGGAGGAGGAGGAGGAGGATGCAGCCTGGGGACCACCGGGACCTTTCCCTCTGGGCTTACGGGCCGCCGAGGCCCCTGGCTTGGGCCAAGGGTGCCAAGATTGAGCCTGCTGCTGTTGCTGCCCCGACTGAAAATGGAGCTGCTTGGCCACTGGGCAGAAGGCCGAAAAGGCTTTTTCTGTTGCTTTTTGGAACCCTGGGGTTCCTTCTGGGCAGAAGTAATTGAGTCCAAGGTGGGACTGGACTCCTCGATGCACTGGACTGAATAAATTGATACCCAGGAAGGGAACATCTATCAATTTGTGCTGAGTGTCTGCCGTGAAGGTAGAGACGCTCAGCCAGGCCCTGCGGCACATGGCAACTGTGGCCGCTGCCAAGTAGGCGCAAGAATCCCTATGTCCAGAGCCGTCTGGGAGTGCTGTTTGGCAACCACCCAACCCTGGTCATGGACCTGCTTGACCATGGTCTGGAGGTCTGCGGGGAGATGAGGAAGAACCTCATCCAGAGAGCCCAAGAGGGCATGAGAAAAATGCGCCATGAAGATGGCCGAGCTCGCTTGACAAAGGCCAAGTGAAGAGGCAGCACAGATTTTCCTGGCAGAATGGTTCAGTTTCCGCGACTCTTTGTCCGGGGGCCTATCGGTGTCTCCTGAATTACCCAAGCGCCAAGACACAGACTCAGTCACCAACCCCACAATCGATGGGTGCTCTGTGAATCTCAAAAAGGAGCCAATGGGAACCGCATACTTGTGGGCCATCCGGGCGGAGGGCACAAGGCTGGGTGCTGCCACAGCTCGGTCCAAGGCTGGGCCAACAATGGCTTCTGCCACAGGAAAGTCCTCTGTCGGAGAATCCCTTCTTTTGAGGATATCAGTAAGGGGATATTCTGCCATTTCTTGAATGGGCTCCAAGGGCATCCCTGTAGATTCGGAGACGAGATGAAGGATGCCCATGAAGGACGTGAGACCTTCCTCCATTGAGAGACTCCCAATGGATTCTTCGTCCAAGGGACAGGAATACAAGTCAGAGTCCTTGGACTCAGAGCAATCAGACTAGATCAGCCGACCACTAGTGTCACCTTCAACCCGCCAGGGGCTGTCAGGAGCGAGGGTGACAGACAGCCTATGCAGAAGGCCCTCGACAGGCCAAGACTCCTTGGTGGGAGGCTGCTTAGGTGGTGGCTCCAGCAGAATTGGTGGAGAGGCCAGTTTTAGCCGAGCCGGAAGGGTCTTCACCGGCTCCACAGGTGGAGGAATGGTGTAGACTGGATCCGGAGGAGTCAGCATCAGTCTGGAGGGTGACAGCCAAGTGATGGCTGGCGTGGAAGCCAGAGTCGACTTTAAACCTGCCATCATCAACTGTTGCCACATTAGATCCTCATAGTCGACACAGTTTGTGTCGAAGCCTCTCCTCTTCCAAGAAGGACGAGGATGAATGGCTGCTTTTTAGAATGCCCTGAATGTCATTTATGAGATTTCTTTGGCATCTTGGTCAAAGATGTCAGAGACCGTGACCTCGACTGATGGGGGTGCTCAGAAGGAGATGGGAAAAACCGCGGCTCCTCCGGGTCAGGGGCAGGGACTGTGAAGAGGTTCCCAGTGAGCTGGGTCTCCTCCTCGGTAGGTCCGGGGTCCTGAATAAGGAACTGTCGGCCTCATCGAGTGACAATGGGTCAACAATCTCGACCGGTTCGTCATCCCACGTCTTAGCCGACTGGCCTGACGGGGGTAGTGTGAGGCCAGAGGCTGAGGCTGCAATCTTTACCGAAGTTGAAACAGCAGATACCTGGGACCAAGACCTCACGTGATCACAAGACCGTAGTTGATGAGACGATTCTTCTCGACTCCTTGTCCTTTTTATGGAAACGGGAGACGTGCGCATCCGAAGGGCCCTCCCCCTTGGTCAGGAGAGACTGGCACAACTCCTTGAAGAAGCCAGAAAAGGTGGCGCCCAATTTGAGTGGGACGAAGACAGACACTAAAGAGGACCGATCAGCGGCCCGAGCCGCCTCCTCCTCCTCAAAAGCCTTCATCTGCTCGAGTTGGTCAGTGGACCCTGCAGCCGCAGAAGACGCCCAATGGGCCTCTCTGAATTTGACCGGTGGGTTCAGTTTCTTCGGTCGGCCAAAATGAAATCATGCAAGACTATCGTCCAGGACTATAGGCTGTAACGTGCGACAGAAGTCGCAAGTCTGAGTGTCATAGGCATGGCCCAGGCAGTAGACACACGAGGCATGTGGGTCAGTGCGAGACACCTTCTGCCTGGAAGGACACAGGCAGAACCTGGGCAAGGACTTGTCCTCCATCGTCGTCACAATCGCAAAAAGATGCGGAGAAACTCGAACGAGTTTCATTTTAGGTAAATCTGAGGATTAGTTCTCCAGGGCCTACTCAATGCGGGAGCGACAAGAAGGGAACCTGAATCTTCCAGCGGAAAGGAAGAGCCGACGTCAAGGGGCAGAGCTGAGGGATATGCCACCTGGGTGGGTGGGAGGAGCCAGCTTTCAGACCATCCGGCAAGATTTAAAGGGGAAAGGGATATGCCCAACAATGTGGCTGAACAGCATATTCCACGATCCTAGAAATGGGAATTATCCAAGGCCTCCCTCCACTGCAGCTGACTGAGTGTCTTATAGGAAACTTAGACATGCACAAAAATGGGAGATCAGGCATAATAAGAGCCTCCACTGTAAGCAGCTCTTTGAATCCACTGCTCATAATCCCAGGATCTTCTGGAAGTCTATCAAACAGATACTGGTCCTGAGGGATGATCACACATTATCTGACATGGTTCCGAACTACATAGACTATAACAATAAATCCACTATTACCAATGCTTTTAACAGCCACTAGGCTCAAAATGGGGGAATAGAGCACTGCGCTAACACTAAGGTCCTCACGCTAACGAGTTTACCCCAAGGGGACACCTTGAGCAAAATGCTATGTTGCTTTCTATGTACTTTTTTGCACTAGATATAAAAAAGTACATTTAGCTACTTTCCTTCCCTCTCGGGCAGTTGAGCACGCAAGTAAGGCATCAGTAGTGCAACTTATTCCACTCAAGACTGCTGGCATGTGCCTGGATGGCAGTTGGCAGTTTTAACAAGACTTGGCATCAATCGCGTAGTTAAATCACGAGTTGCAGAGCTACCATAGTGTTTGCGATTGCAATTTAGATGGGGAAAAAGTAGACTGCAGTACAAGTATGGGCCTGAATAAAATGGGGGAAATCAACGGATTTACAAAAATCATGGTGAATGGCTGAAAAAATAAACAGCATATGCCAGAATCTGGATAAAGCGGAGGGTGTGTGTGTGTGTGTGTGTGTGTGTGTGTGTGTGTGAGAGAGACAATGAAAGATGACAAAAGTAAAAAAATGGCATTAAGGGGTCTGAAGTCAGTTACTAAGTCATTATGTTAAAGCATACCAAGTTACATTTTTAGGAATCCCCACCCAAAGTTATTGATCCCGCCATCTCCAAGACCCTGCGGGGGGGGGGGGAATCCCCAGCCCCCACCAGCACAAAAAACAGGTTGCTCTCCTATAACAGTAGTTCCAGGACTGGCACATGATGTTCATCTACACTAACTGGCAGTGTCCTTTCCCTTTAAGATGATGCCGGAAAGACTTCAAGCTGGCTCCTCCCACCAACTGGGAGGTAACAGCCGCGGCTCCGCCCCATGATGCCAGATCTTGCAGATGGAAGCAGAGAATAATAATAAAATGCTATTTATATCGCACCTTTCTAAATTCAAGGCGCCTTACAATATCTGACATCATAATAAATAAAACCAATACATATAGTCTGAGCTCCTAAAAATCACAATATTAATCAAAATAAATCTTCGACCACAAATAGGTCTTAAGGGCCTTTTTAAATTCCTCCACGGACGCACACTGACGTAGCGGACGGGGTAGAGAATTCCAGAGGGTTGGAGCAGCATACATAAAGGCACAAGCACCCGAAGATTTAAAAAAACCCTCAGAATCTCTAGCAACCCCTTGTCTGCAGAGCGGAGAGATCGCTTAGGGCAGTAGGGAACCAAAAGCTCTTTCAAGTAGTCCGGACCCTGTCCTTGTAGGGCTTTGTAAGTCAAAAGACCAACTTTAAAGTTGAATTGGCAGCCAGTGCGAATCACGTGGCGCATTGAAATATATGGCAGACACAGGGCGTACCTGTCAATAACCGGACACGCAGCGTTCTGCACCAGCTGCAAGCGGTGGATATCAACCCCAGGAAGCCCTAGATACAGTGAGTTGTAATAATCAAGGCATGAGGACACAAAAGCGTGGACCAATGCCGGCAAATCCGCGGGCAGAACAAGGTGCTTAATCCTGGTGATGTTCCTAAGATGGTAAAAGGAGAGTTTGACACCTGCCAATACCTGTAAACAAAGTGTCAGCTCACTGTCAAAATCACCCCCAGGTTCCGCACCCGTTCAGAGGTGGGGAGCTGGACACCTCCCAGAAATAAACCTGAGGGAAGACCAGCTCCCACCCCCTCTGCCCTATGACCTGGGTCCACAACCATTACCTCCGTCTTCTCAGAGTTCAACTTCAGCCAGCTTGAATTCATCCAGCCTTGGATTTCAGTGAGGCAGCTATTAAAGACCAACAGAGCTCTATCCTGGTCGGGTGCAAAAGATAGGTAGAACTGGGTATCGTCTGCATAGCAGTGAAACCTCAGCCCATACCTTCTTACAATGTCTCAGAGGGGCAGCATATACACTGCGAACAACATGGGGGACAACACCGAGCCCTGGGGAACCCCACAGAACAGAGAGACTGGGCGGGAAGAATTTATCCCCAACACCACTCTCTGAGTTCTGTCAGTGAGGAAAGATCTAAACCATCTGAGGACTGTACCCGACAGGCCACAGATGAACTCCAGGCGTGCGAGAAGTACCCCATGGTCCACAGTGTCAAAGGCTGATGAGAGATCAAGAACAACAAGGATGGAATGATTCTTCTGATCTCTAGCCATCAGCAGATCCTTGAGCACCCGAACCAGTGCTGTCTCGGTACTATGCCTCTTTCGAAAACCATACTGGAGCGGTTCATAAATGTCATGGATGGTTAAATGGTTTTCCAATTGTGCAGCCACTACTTTCTCAATAATCTTCCCAACAAAGGGGAGATTAGAGATTGGTCTGTAGTTAGCAAAGCAGCCTGGGTCCAAGGATGCTTTCTTCAGGAGGGGTGTCACCACTGCCTCCTTCAGGGAGCTAGGAAACTCACCCATATCCAAGGAGCACCAGACTATCTGTGCTAGGACAGGGCCAATGACATCAAGACAACCCTTTATCAGGGAAGTCAGGCCTGGATCCAAACTACAGCAAGTAGGGTGCATACTATGGACAAGCCTCATGATATGAATGAACGCAGGCTGGTCAAAGGAACTCCAGGAGCGACTGGAGGATGTGACCAAACGCCGATCAGTAGCTTCTCCCATAGAGGAAGCAGGCTGGAGCTCTGCCTTGATGTCAGCCACCTTATCTGCAAAGAAGTGAGCAAGCTCATCACACTCTATTTGGGAAAAAGCTTTCCGAACCTGAAGACAGGCTGGGTTGCACAGTCTGTCCACAGTTCGAAAAAGCTGAGCTGATCGGTTCTGAGCAGCCGCAATCTCCCAAGACAGGAACTCTGCATTCTTACGAGAGATTGCGGAATGACAGAGTTGATAATGTTCCATCAGTCTAAGATGGTCGGCATCAAGGGCAGTTCTCCGCCAATGACGCTCTAACCTTCGTCCTTGTCGCCGCATCTCCCTCAAGGTCCCATCAAACCACAAAGACCAAGGTCAAAGGGGGAGAGGACGAACGCGGACAGGAGCAATTTGATCGAGAGCCAAGGAGATGGCCCTATTATAAGCCAACACCAAGGCATCTGAATCATCGCTCACTCCAGAAAACTCACACAGGTCAAGCACTGCTGCCAGGCCCGTACAGCTAACATCTCGCAAAGAGCGGTACCTAACCATCTCCACAGGGGTAGACCTACGGGGGGGGGGGTGCAAAAACTGAACCCCACAGTGTAATGATCAGACCAACAGACAGGTTCCACCCCCACGCCAGAGGCCTCAATCTCCAGGAGGAAAACCAAGTCCAAGGAATGACCACTCTTATGAGTGGCAGAAGTAACCACTTGTGTGAGGCCCAAAGATGTCATTAATTAGAGGAAGTGTTGTTCAAACTGCAAGAGTTCGTCATCGACCCAGGCACTGAAGTCACCCAGGACCATCAGCCTGGGTGACTCAAATGCCATGTCAATGACGAAATCAGCTACTTCCTGTAGAAAATGTTTCTCATCACCTGGTGGATGGTAAATGAGAACAATTCTACAACTCACAGCTGCCACTACAGTACACTCCAAGGACTCAGCCCCCTCAACTGGTACACTTGTGAGGCCCAGTTCGGTCTTGAAACAGACCGCACCCCCCCCCGTCCAGCCTCGGGCAGTGTAATACTGAGTACCCACACTGGAACTGCTGCCTCCAAAACTGGACCAGCATTTTCATCCAGCCAGGTCTCTGTAATACAAGCCAGATCCACAGACTCCACAAGATCTGCAATAACTGCAGTCTTATTTCTTATGGATCAGGCATTGCACAACACCGCCCGGGTTGGACGGGTCTCAGGAGCGGTACAAACCACTTGCCCAGTACCATGAATAGTAGTGGTGCCCTTGGGTATGGAATCCAGGCAAAAATGACCTCGCTCCGGAATCCATTTCGCCCCAGGGCCTCTTCTGGTTTCCACTACCCCAATATGATGTACCCACTCATTCGTCCTCCACTGTTCGCTACCCCCAAAACCCCTCCTCCCCCTCTGCACAATCCCCAACACTCTACAGCACTGGTAAACTGACAACTGTAATGGCAAGGGAGAAAGGGCAGAGGGCGCGAAGAGCAGAGGACGAACAGCGTACGACCGTGGTGGCAGGCCCTCTACACATATTAAAAAACCCACACAATTAAACCCAATAAAACAAAAATATGAACAACTCAAATTAAACCAAATAAAATATAAAAACAAATTAAATCAAACAAAATAAAAATATCCAAATAAATAATGTCCAAATAAATAAATGTCCAAGAATGTCCAGAAAATACTGCGTATTTGGGGCAAGAGAGGCTCTCACCCTCCCTCAATTCTAGAGCAAAATCAAGAAATGCAAGTCTCGCTACAGTCTCAGTAAATCAGCATCTAAAAACAAATGAGGATTTTCAAACAAAAGAACCTTCAGAGGTAGCAAGAGGGGCTCTCACCCCCTCCTAATCTAGTCTCCAAAAATTCCTCCCAGAGACCAGTTCTTCTTCAGTCCTTTCCAGGAAACACTCCAATACACAGGCCAAGACACCAAAGTCAGGATCAAGCTGAGGGGCTGTGCTCAGAAATAGGGCCCTGGGAGGGAAGCAATTGCTCCCGCCCCAGAGAAACCTTAGGAACCCCCGCCACCATATAGCCCCCAGGAGTTCTCTCTAAAGCACAGCCATGATCCCTACTCAGGAGCCATAGCCCAAAGGCAGAATACAATACCCCCCACCCACCCCCACAGGAGTGTAAAACTCACAAGGGTAGCAGGCTGCTCCAGGAGAGAATCCGTAACCCCAGCCGCTGAGGCCCCCCCCACCAACAACCACAGGGGAAAGAGCTCTCCAGTTCAAATCCCTGCAGCTCCTCCCCAAACAGCCCAAAACCCTGTAAATCGTCCACACCAAGAGGAAAGGAGCATCAAGCTAAAAGTTCAGGGGGAGAAGATGCTTCTTTCCGTCCTCTGTACGCCAAGCAAGTAATCTCAACACATCCAGGTGGAAATTAAAAAATCCTCCATTTACTGCCCCTGGACTCCAGGCGCTCTCACCGCCTCGGTAATTCCAGGCAAGCAGCAAAAACCCACTTCTAACATTGATATTCCACGCGCTCCCACCACAATAAGAAGCAGGCAAAGAAGGATTCCACTCACAGACCAAAATCCACAGTCTCAGGGATATGTTGCTAGAAACCACAAGGCTGTGAAGTCTCAAACTCCCCCTCTGAATTCCAAGATACTCCACAGCATCCACAGTTTCTTTGAAGAGTGCACTAAAAAGCACCAAAAGACAGAATCACAGGGCTCCAAGGCACAAACCCCCCTCCGAAGTCCACCGAGTTCAGGGTTGTCCCACAATATCCACAATTTCCTGAGGGAGTGTACCAAGCTCCCCCAAAAAAAAAAAAAAAAAAAAAAAAATCGCAAAACTCCTCTCCAAAGTCCACAGAAGATCCTGAAGCTGCCCCACAATACCCGCGGTTTTCTTGGGGGAATATGTTAAAAGTGCCAAAAAGCTAAAAGTTAATACCGGTCACTATCGAGACCGCAATGCCATAATGCAAGACTTGCTCCAGCACAAAACGCAGACAAATAAGCGGACAGAGTGGACAAAATAAATAAAAACAAACTAAAACAAAAACGATTTAAAACATCTTTAGAGCTCAGAGAAACGGACACAGCTCAGGCAGCTCACATACACCGCCGCCATCCAAAGGGACTACTGTGTGCGCCAAAGCCAGGTAAGGTCGGGTGGTCCATGTGGATGAACATTATTTACCAGTCCCAGAAATACTGTTACAGGAAAGTAACCTATTTTTCTAGAGACGTGGATATGATGTTCTAGCCACCAAAACTGGCAGATTTCTAGCAGTTCTCCGGGAGGAGGGAGGGAGGCAAGGCACACACACCCTATTTAGGAAACAGAGACTGAAGAACTGAGGCCCGAAAACCAGCATCCTGGCATGACTACGGGTCAATGTGGTAATGGGAAATTAAGTTGTGTGCTGATTTCCAGGTAGCAGCCCTGTCGATTTCTTGGACAGGGATGTCCCTGGAAGCAGCCACCGATGCAGGGGTATAGCGGATGGAATGAGCCCTTAGCTCTCCAGGAGGCTCCCTACCTGCCAACCTATAAGCAGAGATCAATGCAGGATGTGATCCACCAGCCAATCGTCCACTTGTCTGCAGGTCTGCCAGATGCGGCTTTAGTGTAAGTGACAAACAGATGGTGAACAACTCCCTGAACTCCAGCCATACACTCTTTGTAATAAGCGAGCGCTCACCTCAGGTCCAGAGTATGAAGCCTGTGCTCGGTCTCCAAGGTGTGACTGGTGAAGTACACCAGGAGATTAAACACCTGTTTAAGGTGAAACTCTGACATAACTTTAGGGAGGAACTTCGGGTTGGGACGCAAGACAACCTTGTCCTTGTGGAAGACCAGGTAAGGAGACTTAACCGAAAGCACCTGGAGCTCACTGATCCTTCTGGCTGATGTGATAGCCACCAAGAAGGCAGACTTTCTTGACAGGTGAGCAATATCAAACCTGTGCATCATTTCCAATGGCTTGCCCATGAGCTCTGCAAAAAAACAGCAACAAGTCCTATGGTGATGGTGGTTCATGCACCGGAAGGGAAATGTGGTCAAGGCCCTTGAAGCCACAGACCATCTTTTCCTGCACCGCCTGCTGACTGACCTGCACCCAGTAAGCAGAGATGGCTGCCAGGTGCACCTTAAGGGTCATCGACCGAAGACATGACTGAGAGGGACCAAAGATAATCAAGAATGCTGGCCACTGGACAGAACAAAGGGTCCAACCCCTTACCCTGACGCCAAATGGAGATTCTCTTCAATTTGAAGGTGTAGCACTTCCTAGTTGACTTCTTCCGAGATGCATCCACAATGGTGAAGACAGCTTCGAAAAGACCCAAAGCCTGGAAATCTAGCCACTCAGCAACCAGGCTGTTAAGTGCAGTGATTGAAGGTCCAGGAGGAGTACCTTCACCTGATTGATGGAAAGCAGGTCCAGGAGCAGGGGAAGATGCCTCAGGAGCCTGCTGCTGAGGCTGATGAGATCGGGGTACCAGAACTGGTGTGGCCAGTCCGGAACCACCAGGATCACCTGTGCCTTGTCCCTCCTGGCCTTGAGGAGCACCTTGTGGATCAAGGGAGGCAGAGGGGAGGCACAGAAGAGGTCTGGGGTCCAGGGCCTCGAGAAGGCATCCCCCCTGCAGTGTTCCCTGCTGAGGGGGATGGGCACAAAACAGCCTCAGCTTTGTGTTCTCCCTAGAGGCGAACAGGTCCACCTGAGGGGTGCCAGACTCTGAGAACAGCCTGTGAACTACCTCTGGGTGGAAAGACCACTCGTGAGACGCCTCGCCCACCCGGCTGAGGGCGTCCGCCAGCTGACTGGAGGCTCCTGCCACATGGATGGCTAGGAGATCCCCCTCTATGCTCCGCACGAGGGTCCAGACATGGAGAGCTTCCCTGTGTGGAGGGGTTGTGGGATAACAGATGGACCAGACACCGAACTTCAAGTTCAACACATAATCTCAGTGTGATGTTTATTCAAAATGCAGGCGATAACCTTCAGCAATGGCATATCCCTTCTTCAGTACATCAGTTTGTAGCAACAGACTACTTAAGTTTTTCCTCTACACTTAGCCAGTACCTACTGACTCACTGATCGTGATCTACCTTATCTGTTGAGATTTAGCCTCCCCTATGTGGGCCTTGTTTGCTTGGGTGGTAGGGGTTCAAATAAAAAAAAAGCTAAAGACAAAAAAAAAAAAAAAAAACTCGGTGCAGAAGCACTGAAACAAGGGTTACCCCCCCAAAGGGCACTGACGATAAGCCAAGTTTCAAAGAAACACATCATCACACATACTTCCATAATGCAAAGCATCATGGGATATATGCAAAGTACCATGAAATTGAAGACTTGTTCAGTTTACAGCAATTTACATCCATTTTAAATAGCACAACTAACTTAAATTTTTTATCATACAGTCCCTAGTAACCTTTTACCTTTATTAAAAACACCTAATGCCATGGGATTGTCAACATTTACAGGTTTTATACACATAAGGTTTATACAATAAAGTATTTCATGACATAGTGCCATTACATACTAAATCCAACAATGAAGAACACAGCCTATTGTTTTATATCAGCTTGGAGGTCACAACAATAACCTCCCTGTACGAGGACAGAGAACACAGAAACATAGAATTTGACGGCAGATAAGGACCGCTTGGCCCACCTAGTCTGCCCATTTTCCTACCTAACAGATAAGCTGCAGATCCTAGTTAACCAACAGCTTAATTCCTCCTACCCCTCACTAGGACTGCCTTATGTCTGTCCCATGCATTCCTGAATTCCCCACTGTTCTTGACTCCACAACCTCCTCAGAGGCTGTTCCATGCATCCACAACCCTCTCCTGAAAAAATACTTCCTCACATTACCTCTGAGCCGTCCCCTATATCTTCAAATTGTGCCCACTTGTTCTTGCACATCTCTTTTTCTGAAAGATGCTACCCTCTTGGACTTTGTTGATTCCCTTGAGGTACTTGAAAGTTTCTATCATGTCCCCTCTCTCCCTCCTTTCCTCAAGGGTATACACATTAAGCTCCTTTAGTTTTCTTCGTATGTCTTCTGGTGCAGACCCTGCACCATTTTGGTTGCCCTCCTCTGGACAGCCTACACTCTGTCTATCTCTTTGCGGAGATGGGGTCTCCAGAACTGCACACAGTACTCCAGATGGGGTCTCACCAACTGTCTGTACAGAGGGATAACAACTTCCTGTTTTTTTTTACTACTGATGCCTCTTCCTATGCATCCCAGTATCCCCCCAGCCTTACTTACTGCCTTCTCACATTGCTTGCCCACCTTTAGGTCATCTGATATAATTACCCCCAGGTCCCTTTCCATTTTTACCGTTGTCAGTATCTCACCCCCCATTGTGTACTCTTCCACTGGGTTTTTGTTTCCCATGTGCATTACCTTGCACTTTGCACTGAATCTGAGCTGCCATACATTTGACCATTCCTCCAACCTTGCCAAGTCCCTTCTCATCCTATCCACTCCATCCTGTGTATCAACCCTGTTGCAGATCTTTGTGTTGTCTGCAAAGAGACATACTTTTCCTTCCAGTTCCTCTGCAATGTCACTTATAAAGACATTAAAAAGGACTGGTCCCAGTAATGAACCCTGCGGTACCCCACTAGTAACCCTCCTTTCTTCACTGTGGACTCCATTTACTACTACCCTTTGCGTCCTGTTGTCTAGCCAATTTTTTATCCAGGCTACCACCTTGAGGCCCACTCCAAGGCTGGCTAACTTGTGTATTAATCTTTTGTGTGGGACTGTATCAAATGCCTTGCTAAAATCTAGGTAGGCCATGTCCACAGCCCCTCCCTGGTCTACTACTTTGGTCACCCAGTCAAAGAAATCTATTAGATTCGTCTGACACAACCTTCCCATCATGAATCCATGCTGCCTTGGGTCCTGTGCCCCACTGGCCTCTAGGTACTCAACAATTCTTTCCTTCAGAAGTGATTCCATCATTTTCCCTACCACTAAGGTCAAACTAACTGGTCTGTAGTTTCCTGCCTCTGTCTTGCTCCCACTTTTGTGAAGAGGAATCACATCTGCCCTCCTCCAGTCCTCGGGTACCACCCATCCTCCCATGAGTTGTTAAAGAGAGTAGTCAGCGGTGTCACTAGTTCTACCCTTAGTTCTTTTAGAATTCTTGGGTGAATCCATCAAGCCCATTGCTTTGTCCACCTTCAATTTTATTAGTTCTTTCAGAACCCTTTCTTCTGTAAATGGACTGGTATCGACCCCCATCTTCAGAGTGTTTCTCCTGTTTGGTTTAGGTACCTCCCCCTCCTCTTCCTTTGTGAATACTGAGCAGAAATATTCGTTCAGTATCCCTGCTTTTTCACTGTCCCCCTCTACCCACATTCCCTCCCCTTTATTAAGCCTCAGTATCCCTCTGTTACTCTCTCTTCGCTCCCTAATGTACCTATAAAAGGTCTTATCCCCCTTCTTAACAGAATTGGCTATCTTTCCTCCGTTTGGGCCTTTGCTATACTGACTGCCTTCCCAGCCTCTTTCTGCTTTAACTGATAAAGTTCTCTGTCCTGCTCCTTCTGTGTTTCCTTATATTTCCTGAATGCTACCCTTTTCTCCTTAACCTTCCCTGCCACCTCTTTTGAGAACCATAGTGGATTTTTCCTTCATTGTGTTTTATTGATTTGCTTTACACAAAGGCTTGTTGCCTCTGTGATGACTGTTTTGATTACTCCCCATTGTTCCTCCACCCCTCCTTCTTGCCTGTTTGCTAGTGCTTTTCTAAGGCACTCTCTCATTTTCCCAAAGTCAGCCCTCCTAAAGTCCAATACTCTTGCTTTTGTATGGCTTGATTGTATGGCTGTGTTTATCGTGAACCACATTGTTTGGTGGTCGTTTGTTCCCCACATGGCTACCACCTCTAAATCTGAGATTCTTTCTCCGTCCCCATTTGAGAGTACCAGGTCTAAGATTGCTCCCTCCAGTGGGTTCCAATACTAGCTGTCTGAGGCATGCCCCTGTAGGGCATCAAGAATGACCCTGCTCTTGGATGTGCCTGCAGCAAAGGTGCTCCAGTTAAGATCTAGCATATTCAGGTCCCCATCAACAATATCTCACTTTTTCTGCCATTCTAAGGAAGCCTTCTATCATTTCCTTGTCCATTCCCTCCCCTGAGATGGGGGTCTGTATACAACCCCCGTGCGGACTGTGGTGCCATTTCCTGTCTCCAGGGTGACCCAGAGTGCCTCATCTGCTCCCTGTTTACTCTTTAGTTCTGTTGCTTTGATCCCTTCCTTTACATAAAGAGCTACTCCTCCTCCTCTTTTTCCCTCCCTGTACCTCCTGTAGATTGTGTATCCTGGTATGTTGACATCCCAGTCATGGTTCTCTGTGTACCATGTTTCTATGACTGCCACAGTATCCAGGCAACCCTCTTCCATCAAGGCCACTAGTTCAAGGAGCATGTTACACAGACTACGGGCAATGGTACTCATCACCCTCCACTTTTTGATAGCTTTACCCCTTTTAGCCCCATTCCTGTCCTTACTGCCTTTACCTTGTTTTACATTTACCTCTGTCCTGCTCCCTAATAACTTCTCTACCTTGGTGTTTACCTCACTAATTGCCATGTTTTGTGGGGGGAGGCTGGGATTTCCCTGCTCCTTTTCAGTGCCTCCCCCCTTGGCTAGTTTAAATGCTTGCCAATGAAGCATCTAAACCTCTCACCTAGGATCCTGGTTCCCCCCTGGACAGATGCAGACCATCGCACCAGTATAGGTTTGCATCCCTCCAGGTAGCTCTCCAGTCCCCAATGAAGCCAAAACCCTGAGCACCACACCAGTTTTTCAACCATTCATTGAATTCCCTGGTGAGGAGTGCCCTAGCATCACCCTTGCCACAGACAGGCAGCACCTCCGAGAAGGTTACCGTATGCGCTACCTGTCTAAGGACCCTCTCCCCAACTGTACAAACTCCTCTTGCACTACTCTCATCCCCATTCCTAGCCAGGTCATTTGTCCCTAGGTGGACAATGACATCCAGCTCCTTCCCTTGTGCAGCTCCTCCCACGATCCTGAGGATTTGCTTCCTGTCCCTCCAAGCCGTGGCGCCAGGAAGGCACCTTACCTCCTCTCCCTTCCTCCCCTAATGATTGAGTCCCCACCAGGAGTTGTTTCCTTCCCTGTGGGGTCCCATATGACACCCTCCTGTGGGTCTCCTTTGTGAAGGTTCCCAGCATCCTCCTTGGTCTCCTGCAGGTGCCTCCATAGAGGAACCACTATTCACCAGAACAGAATGAATTGTGGACAGGTACAGCTGGAGGGATGCAACTCTGTTCCACCACCCTCTCCTCCCTGGGCCATCCTGGTCCAGCCTCTCCTCTTTCTTAGCAACCTCTGAGGTAGTGGCATTGGCCCTGGTGGTCCCTG
The DNA here is from genome assembly GCA_016271365.2 of Neoceratodus forsteri. Lineage (NCBI taxonomy): Eukaryota > Metazoa > Chordata > Ceratodontiformes > Ceratodontidae > Neoceratodus > Neoceratodus forsteri. Next base: position 646,049,611 of record CM057450.1, on the reverse strand, counting down.
GGAGGGAGGAGGTTCCTGATCCCAGCCAGGTCAGCCTGGAGGCAGGCAACCTCCTCTCTCAGACCAGAGGTGCCTGCAAATAGGGCAGCATCGCAGCCTCCAGAATGTCTTCCGGAACACTGCCGCCCCACAGCCATTGCACTGCACCACTTCTATCATGTCTTATTTTGTGTCCCCTCTCCTGTTTCTCTGTATGCTTACTCTCTCCTCTCCTCACAACTCTCACCCTTCCTGTTCTGGTACAGCAACTTCCTATGTTTTTTAGCAGCCTCCTTCTTCCTAGCTCAATGTCAGACCACCAGCAGCTGGGGGGGAGTGAGCTACTTTTTTCCTTTAGGGTTGACAAAACCAATGTTTCTCTATGAGCCTTCCCTTCCTACTGCCAAACAGGAAGTTTCTGTTGACAGACAGATCCAGTGGCTATAAAAGTAAAACTGGCTTAGGATGGGTGAGATGGAGAACAATTAGTAAGAAAAAAGGCTAGCAACAGGAAGTTGTAATTTGAGTCACCTGCTTTTATAGTGTCTAAGCCACACCCCCAATTAAGCTTTCTCTCCTCCTACTGGTTTAGCAAAGCCAGCTGATAAAACACCCTTCCCAGCACAAAACACACACTGACTTACTTTCTTTTTTTTAACCCTAAATAAGACCCTTCTACTTCTAATAAAGTATATGTCTACTTAATCTCAACAGACACTGACTCTTGCTGAGATATAAGTTTTAAATTAATAAGAAAATGTAGCTTTTTTAGTTAGCTGCTTTCTGCTCTACAAGCAAGGCTAGCAACAGCCTGATAGGGAAAGGGAAAATTAACAGGACACTATAGCATAGTCAAGAAAAGGGAAGGGGTTGCTCATAGGTGGACAACCTTATGGTCTAGAAATTGTACAAAACAGATTAGGCTAAGAAACAGAAGAACTGTTGCAACAGATTTAAGAAAAGGTCAGTTCTCAAGAGTGGCAGGAGCTCACTGTCACACCCTGCACAAGGGCAGGGAGTGCGTTCCACCCGGTTTGTTTAAACAGTACATGGCTGTGGTGTTGTCTGCCTGGACTTAGACCACTGGACCCTGAATGTGCAGAGCGAATGCAGTCAGCGCTAGGCAAACTGCCCAGAGCTCCAGCAGGTTGATGTGGCATCATGACTGTGGACACTCCAGCCCATGAGAGAGGTTATCGGTCATCAGGATGATCGGCAGTTCTGGATGGATAAATGGGATCCCTTCCTGCAGATGCGCTGGGACTAACCACCACTGGATGGCATACCACATCTGCTGGGTCACAGTGACCAGCTATTAGAAGTGACCCTTGCGCTGAGACCACTGGCAGGCCTGCTCCCACTGCAGTGAGCACATTCTCCAGCGGGCTCAACGGACCATGCTGCTGCAGGCTGCCTTGTAGCCCAGCAAGCAGGGAAGTCCTGGGCAGGCCAGTGGCCCAACCCAAAATGATCGGGCAAAGGAGGAGAAACCTCCTCCCTGTCTGCTGAGAGCTGGGCTCTGGCTCTACAAGAGTTGAGCTCCACCCCGATGAAGTTTATCACCTGCGACGGCATGAGTTCAGACTAGGTTTTGTTGTCCAGGAGGCCAAGGGAGACGCAGATCTGGAGGGCCAAGTCCCTAGACCACTCCACTTCCTGCAGGGATCTGTGATCAGTCAGTCATCCTGGTAGGAGTAAATCCAGACCCCCTCAGTACCTCAAGTGGCTGCCACCACTGCAATGCCCTTTGTGAAGACCCTGGGGGCTGAGGAGAGGCCGAATGGAAGGAAGGGATGCAAACTTTGTTTAGCCAGGAGTAGCACACTAAGCTCGAGCTTGTTTCCCCGATGCAACCTGGGAGCACAAGGGAGTTAAGTGACTTGCTCAGGATCACACAGTATGCAGCTAGGCAGCTATGGGATTCAAACCCAGGTCTCCAGATCTGCAGCCCAGAGCCATAACCCACTGTGCTATACTGCATCTAGGCCTGGAACTCATAGAGGGTTCCCTCTGCTCGGAAGCAGAGGAACCTTCAATGAGATGGATGGATCGGGACGTGGAAGAACGCATGCTGAAGATCCAGGGAGCAAAACCACATGTTTCGCTCTAGAGATGGTAAGATCTGAGTACAGTTACCATCCTGAAGGTGTGTGACCAGAGAAATGCGTTCAGGTCACACAGATCTAGAATGGGGCACCAACCCCCCATCCGCTCGGCACAAGGAAGTACCTGGAAACAAACCCTGGGTGTTCCAGAGGATCTGCAACAGGAAACACGACCTCCTTGCGGAGGAACTGAGCTATGTTGGATCCTAGAGCTGACAGCATGTCTGAGGAAACCAAATCCTCCCGAAGGGCGCGGGCTCGGCACGCAGGGTATAGCTCGAATTCCAGAGGCAGACCCTGACCTATCACTTTGAGAACCCACCTGTCCGCAGTGACAGTGAACCAGGCAGAAAGGAAGTGGTGGAGCCAGCCCCCCACAGGAGGGCCATGGGAAGGAGTTATGGACATGAGGGAGGCACCCCTTGTCCCATCACTGGGCAGGCTTAGAGGAGGAAGGCCTGGCTGAGGCACCACCTGAGCCTCTCCTTCCAGGCTCGCGATGACCAAGGCCACCGACTTGGCCCAAGGGTTGCTAGGCCCAAGCCTGCTGGCCAGCCAGGGTTTGGCCGCAGGAGTGGAGGTGGACGGAAAGGGCTTACTCTTCTGCTACTGCTGTTTGGAGTCTTTAGGGGCCTTCTGGGCAGATGTCAGAAGTCCAAAGTAGCACTGGACTTCTCAATACGGGTTAGGTGTCCCTCGACCCTGGGCACAAACAGGTTAGTGCCCAGGAAATGGACATCTGCCAGCTTGTGCCAAGTGTCCACCGTGAAGGTCGAGATCCTCAGAAAAGCACTGTAGCGCATGGCCACTGAGGCCACTATGGAGCAGGCACAGGAGTCCCCCTTGTTCATGGTTGTCTGGAGCAGTTTGGCTATAATCCGGCCCTGGTCCCAGACCTGTTTGACCATGGTCTGAAGGACCACTGGCAGATGAGGATGCACCTCATCCAGGGTGCCCAGCAGGGCATGATAGAAGTGGGCATTTATGAGTGTTGAGCTTGCCTGGCAGAGACCAAGCGAGGAGGCAGTGTACTGTTTCTTAGCCACATGGTCCAACTTCTTGGACTCCTTGTCAACATCCCCAGTGTTGCTGGAGTGCCTTAACACAGAGTCTGCCACCAGTCCCACGGCCGAGAGGTGCTCTGTGAATCCCAAGTGGGAGCCGGTGGGTACCATGTATTTGCAGGCCATCCAGGCAGAAGGCGCAGGGCATGAAGCAGGGCGCTGCCAAAGCTCCAGGGCAGGGCCAAGAATGGCTTCTACCACTCAGAAAGCCTCCGCAGGAGTGTCTCCTCAGTCGAGGATATCATTCAATGAGTAAAGGCCCATTTCTGGACAGACTCGACTCAGAAATTGGGCAGAAGAGGCCCATGAAGGAAGGTGGACCTCAATCCGTCGAGAGATTCCCCCATGGACTCCACGTCGACCAGACAGGAGTGTATGGAGGATCACTCAGACTCCAAGGAGTCGTCAGAGAAGGGTCGACCACCTGAGTCCCCACTGCGGAGGGTCAGAGTTGACAGTGACCAACAGCTGATGAGGAAGCCCCATAGCCGGCCAAGACTCCTTAGTCGGAGCACCAGTTGGTGGTTGTTTAGGTGCGGTTCCACCACTATCGGTGGATACACCAGGTCAGCTGAGCTGGGACCGTTTTGGTCAGCTCTGTCGATGGCGATCACGTCGGCCTTTCGGGTGACAGCCAGGTGATGGCCAGCATAGAAGCCGGAGTCGGCTGGACGTCAGTAAGCACCAACTGTTGCCACATCAAATCCTCATAGCATCGATGCAATTTGTGCCAAAGCCTTTCCTCACCCGAGGAGAAGGAGGATGAACAGTAGCAGTAGTACCGCTTCTCGGGGTACCAAGAGCGGGAGCGCCGGTGTCGGCGGGACCAGCTTGATCCACAGGAGGAAGACAGAGACTTCGCCTGCCAGGGGAACCAGCAGCGGGGCTCGGAGGAAGTCAGCAAGCGCAAAGGGTCTTCCAGGTCTTGGTCATCGACCAGAGGCGGCGGGTCAGCGGACTGATCCGTCCCTCCAATTGTCTGAATCAGGACCGGAGCCCTTGACAAGGAAGTGTCAGCCTCTTCAGTCAACAACTGGTCGGTTGGTTCGTGAAAAATCTTAGCCGGGACCTCAACCAGCATCTCGGCCAACTGGCCCGACAGGCTTATCATGGAGCCGGCAGCCTGTTCCGCAGATTCGACCAAAGTCAAATCCGGAGAAGCGTGGGAATAAGTGGCTCTTGGCTGAGAGAGCTCCTGATCCCACAAATGATGGAGAGTCCTTTCTTTTTCTTTTCTGGACTCTTTTCTTGGCTTTAAATTTGAGCCCAAAGGGTCCCTGACCGAGGGACGGCAGGGACTAGCACAATTCCTTGAAGGACCCCATAAAAGTCGAGCCCAGCTGGAGTAGCACAAAGGCAGAAGCCGAAGAAGAATGAGCTGTGCCTGGGCTGCCTCCTTCTCAAACACCGCAAGCTATTTGGCGGACCCCACAGTCAAGGAGATCTCCCAATGGGTGTCCTTGGATGTGACTGGTGGGTTCCAAAGTGCTGGACAGCCCAGTTTAAGTCAGGCGAGACAGTCCTCCAGGACGTTCGGTGAAAAGAACAACAAAGGTCGCAGGCCTGGGGATCGTGATCGTGCCCCGGGCAGTAGATGTACATGGCGTGCAAATCGGTCCTGGACATCTTTTACCTGCAAGGGCATCGGCAGAACCAGGAACAGACTTATCATCCATAATGACGCTGATCGAAGATACAGCTAAAGACGAACTTCGTGAGAGTTTAAGTTTAACGGTAAATCCGAAAATTTAAGCGTGGGGCCTACTCAATGCGGGAGCGGTATGTAGGGAACCTGCTTCTTCCAGCCGAAAGGAAGATCTGGCATCATGGGCAGAGCCGAGAGAGTTACCACCCAGGTGGATGAGTGGGAGCAGCCAGCTTGAAAACTTGCCGGCAAGCTCTTAAAGGGAAAGGGCGCTGCCATAAGTGTGGATAGATCATCATATCCACATCCCTAAAGGTTTTCTTTTTTTCTAATTTTATCTTAAGCATTAGATTTTCTGTTAACACATATGACTCTGCAATCTAAATTTTCAATTGTAAATTACCTTTGCACCCTCCACTGCCTAAACTGTTGTTGGCATCTGTATATAAAATGCATGTATTTCTTCTGTATGTAATTGTCACCCATGTCCCCGGTTCGCACCTGGAAATGAGCCTCAGCTCAGTGTGCCTTTTCCAGTTAATAAATTTTAAGTAAAACACCTATGAAATCAAGACAAGGCCTCACCCATGAAATTAAATCTAACACTGGAAATTCAGCATCTTTAACCATGCTGTGAACATTCTCTGCTCTGGGAACAAAATAAACTTTAACCTAAAGTGATTTTCTCCCCCAATCAGAGCACAAAAAAGCAGTACTTTCTTCTATACATAAAATCCTGCTCTCAAACATCAGTAGAACACCGTGAGCGGACTTGGTTAGTAATTACCCACGAATGTAGCTGGAGTGGTGGAGGTAGATGTAACAGAAACCAACAGAATGACACTCAAGTAACTTCACTATGTTTCACTCAAGGTACCACTACAAAAGACTACCACTCAGGGTGGTACAAATAGTGTGGAGTTGACGGTCAGTTTGGCAACTAGCGTTCATAATCTGGTAGCCAAATCAGTATTTTTTTTTCTGGCTATCCATTTTACGGGCTCAAAAATCCCTTCGCGGGCTGGTAGCCAGTTGGCCTGTAACTTATTAAATTTAAATAGCCAAACCAATTTGTTTAGTGGTCACTGTCCACCCGACTAACCAAGTCATCCTGCCTCATGGGACCAGAGACTTGTATGTCCTGAGCCACTACATATAAATTCCTACTAGTCAAATGCCCTAATTGAGACAAGGGAAATTACAAGGAATGAGATCTGAACTCCAGTCAAGGACATGAATTTCTGTCTACACCAAGTCAGATACTGACACAACTAGAGGTACTTGGTATGTGCACCTTGCAAGTTCTGTTCTTCTTAAACTTTAATTTGCAGGGTGGACAAGCAAGCATTTCTTCTGAACTAGTCAATCTTTCCAAATGTGTGTCCTAGAATAGTTGGCAATACAACATTTTGATCCTAGGCTAGTACCAAGTAAGGTAGCATCTAGATTTCTATGTCATAGTGAACAGAAAAAGAAATGGAAGAACACAACAGTGAACACGGTAACTAGTGAGACTTTCCACAAAAAAAATGGTCATGTTTTGCTTTTCCTTGGCAACAGTGCCACCTGCTGACAGATTATATAAACTTGCTTTTCAAAGCAGTTTGCATCTACTAAACAGGCCTTGTATTGACCTAGTATCTGCAAAATAGGAACATAGGAAAGTGACGGCAGAAAAGGACCGCCAGGCCCACCTAGTCTACCCATCTGCCTAGCATCCTCTAGTCTTGCTCCGATTTCTCTCCCCCTCCCTTCAACAGCCCTCTATGTCTGTCCCAAGCCCTCCTAAACCCCCCACTGTATTCTCTCCCACCACTTCTTTAGGCAGTCCATTCCAGGTGTCCACCACCCTCTCAGTAAAGAGTTCCTGATGTTACCCTAAACTTATCCTCCCCGAGTTGGAGATATGACCCCTTTTCCTCGGACACCCCTTCAATTGGAGTAGGTTCCCTGTAGGCACTTTGTTGATCCCTTTTAGGTACTTAAAAGTGTTGTAGAATGAAGGATCATTTCCCCATCCTGCTGGCTACTGTCTTTTCAATGCACTCAAGCATACTGCCGGACCTTTCGACTGTGGCTACACGCTGCTCGCCATGCCTCAGCCCTTAACCACCATGTTCCCCAAGGTCTTTTCTCCCTCCACTACAGTAACAGGAGCTTGCATACTGTGTAGGTCCTACCTCTTCATTCTTCACAAGTGCAGCACCTCACATTTGGATACACTGAATATGAGACTCAAAGTCCAACCTACCATCCAGATTGTCTGCCAACAATTTCATTGCACCACACTCACAGGAAAAACTCCTTTCCACTGCAGTTCAAATATGCCATTGAAAATAGTTTTGGGACTCTGTGCAAAGATGCCTTTTTTGCACTGTATTCCCTCCTCTGTTATTTTACCCAAGTCACTCAGGGAGGACTGTGATGGCTGTTGGGCTCAGTGGCAACTGAAAGGGGAAGAGAAAGGGGAATCTTTATTACTACCAATAGGTCAGGGCATGGGGTCAAACAGCAGGCATACAGTGGTGGCTGGTGCGGAGCAAGTTGCTGCAGAGGGGAGTCTGTTTATACCGTGAATCAGATGGAGGACTAATACTGCTTTTAGAAGCCAGACAGCACACTCAGTACCTCCACAGTCCACCAGTGCCACTAACTGAACTAGACTCCAGCTGATAAGCACAACCAGAAGCAGCTTCAGGTAAGAGAGCCTGGGAGGGAAGACGAGGGTGGGGGAAATGGAGGTCTTTTTTTTTATGTTTGTTACGTTTGCCCTTGCACAAAGTGAAAATATATTGGTAAGATAGTGGATTTTAAGAGGTATGTCACTGCCAGACCAATGCAGGGCAGTCTACAAGGGGCTCAACAGTGTCAGATCAATCATCAGCCAAACTGATCATGACACTCTTCTGGTCTTGCAGGGCAGAAACTTTGTGTAGTTCAAAGAAAAAGAGATGCCCGAATCACAGGATGGCTCTTTTGTTTGATCTGCATAATGCTGCCCAGCAAGCAGAGCTGATCAGTGTCATGATCAGCCTGCTGCGGTCCTCAACCCCACCCCAACCCCCAACATAAGCACAATCCCTCCCACCCCTTCTTTCTTAATGTTCTGACACCGAGGTGCCCAATTCACGGTGGAGGATCAGTACACCCCACCATGCCAGTTTTCACTCTGCGACACTGGGGAGCCACTCCTAGTGCTGCCAAACATAACACATACAATGAGATGCCCAATCCCCAGTAGCAGAACCTGAATTAAAGAAAACCATCCCATGCAGTCTTTTTTTTTTTTTATTGTTTTTAGTTTAAGTCCAGGGTATTAAATAAGCCGATTACCAGTTTTACACATGAAAGTGCTAATCAGCAGCAAAAATGCATAGCACCTGGCACAGAAGAAAAAATTACTTACCACAGTAATGTTTCTTCTAATGTAGTCTTACTGTATTCTGACAATACACAGCATGACCAACCGGTTCAGCTGCCCCAGAGAACTAAGAGTTAAACACTACGCAATGCATAGAATGTTGAACTCAAGCTCTGTTTTCAAACCACTGTCCTCGGTACATTCTATGTGACTGACCAGATTCTTACAAAGCTACTAATAAGAAAGCTAAATAAAATAACCTGTAACTAAACACCCCAAAGGAAAATACACACAAAGATAAAGCATGAAGAAGACTCAAGTCACTGACGCCCAAGAAAAACACCACCCACTGGTGGGTAAAGGGACTTGACAACTGGACTGCACAGATCCCGCTTCCCTAGGTTCCAGAGGAGAGGCAGGGTGGGAGGTCGGAATACAGCAAGACTCCATTAGAAGAAACAACATTACTATAAGTATTTTTTTTTCTTCAAACATGAAGTCTTGCTGTATTCTGACAATATACAGACTACCAAGCAGTACCCCATGGAAGTGGGCACAAAACCTACTTAGGGAATAGGCTCTGCAGTACTGCTGTGCTAAACCTGGCATCACTCCTGGCCTGGGTGTCCAGGCAGTAGTGCTTAGTGTGAACAGTTTTCCAGGTAGCTGCTTTACAGATGTCGAGTAGGGGGATATCTCTGGCAGCTGTCCCCCTGGTAGAGTAAGCCCTCAAGCCCACTGGTGGCTCCTTACCCAGTTTGCCATAGCAGAACTGAATGCAAGCCACAATCCATCTGGCAATGGTCCTCTCTGTGGCTGGCCTGCCTTTACCCACCTCACCACAGGTAAGGAACAACTGAGTACAGTCCTTCCTATGGTCCTTTGTTCTGTCCATGTAACAGCTGATGGATCTTTTTACATTCAGGCTATGCAGTCTGCGTGCACCTGAACTGGAATGATTAGTGAAGAGACAGACAAAGTTATGGACTGATTCAGGTTAAAGTCTGAGACTACTTTGGGGAGAAATTTTCTGTTAGTACGTAGAACAATCTTGTCCCTGTGAGGGGCAATGTAGTTGGGTTCTACTGACAGGGCCTGAAGCTCACTGATCCTTCTGACCAAGGTGACAGCCACCAAAAACACAGTCTTCCATGTCAGGAATCTGAGCTCTGCTGATGACAAAGGCTCAAAAGGGGGTTGCATAAGCTGTGCTATGCAGATGTTAAGGTCCCAATAAGGGGTAGGCTCCCTGTGAGAAGGGTGAAAATGGAGCAACTCTTTCAAGAACTTCTTAAAAATAGGATGGGCAGCTAGGGAAGGGCCCTTCCCAGCTGACAGGTAGGCAGAAGCAGCTGCCAAGTGCACCTTCAGGGTGGAGGGTTGCAAGCCCAAGATTGAAGGTGAACCAGGTAATCCAACAGGGCTGCCAGATCAGCCTCCTGTGGGTCCTTGTCCTTTTGGGAACACCAGATGGAGAATCTCTTCCATTTGGAGAAATAAGTTTACCTGGTGGAAGGTTTCCTGGAGACCCTAAGGATGTCCAGGACTTCTTCAGAGAGATGCAGGCCTGCATACTCTAAGTCTTCAAGAGCCAAGCCTTGAGCTGAAGGGATCTGAAATTGGGGTAGAGGATTTTCTCTTAGGATGATGTCAGCAGATTGTGCCTCCTGAGGAGGCAAACTGGACTGGCTACTGACAGAGACAGCAGCAGCATCGAGTACCATGGCTGCCTGACCCAATCCGGAGCTATCAGAATCATGGTGGCTGACTGAACCCTGAGCTTGACGAAGACTCTCTGTATCAGAAGGAATGGAGGGAAGGCACACAGGAATCTGCTCAACCACTCCAGCAACAGAGCATCCAGAGGCACTGAGCCCAGTGCCAGGGTTCTGCAGTAGAACTGAGGCAATCGGTGATTGTCTGGGGCTGCAAAGAGATATATCTTCGGAGTGCCCCATCTTCTGAAGACTGTCATCAAAATTTATCTGTTCAAGGACCATTCGTGATGTCTCTGGTTGATCCTGCTGAGTACATCTGCCAGGACACTGTCCTTCCCTGGCAGGTGAACTGCTGACAGGGCAATGTTTAGGGAGTAAGCCAGACTCCAGATCTTCATGGCCTCCATGCACAGCACGGAGGACCTTATCCCTCCTTGTTTGTTGATTTAGTACATGGTAGTGGTGTTGTCTGTTCTGACCTGCACCACCTTCCCCTGTAGCATCTTGGCAAATGACTGAAGTGCCAGGAACACTGCTCCCAGCTCGAACAGATTTATGTGCAACAGAGACTCCTGCTGGAGCCATGTTCCCTGAGCACTGTGCTCCCCATCCTAGTAGTGAGGCATCTGTGGTCAGCACTACTGAAGGAACCCGACGACGAAAGGGAACTCCTGCCTTGAGTTCTTCCCTGTCTTGCCACCACTGTAGGGCTTGCAGCAGGATGGCAGACACTGGAATAAGTTTGGACAGGGAATCCTTTTTCTGAGACCAAAAGGAACTCAGAAGGAACTAGATGTCTCTCATCTGAAATCTGGCATCTGGGACCACTGCTGTGGTAGCAGCTATGTGGCCGAGAAGCTGTAGGAAGTACCTTGCTGGGTGAGGGACCCGAAGATGGAAGGACTCTGCTAACTGAATGAAGGCGTCCACCCTTCCTGGAGGCAGAAAAGCCTTTGCTTGGATTGTGTTAAACTCTGCCCCTATGAAATCCAGGATTTGGATGGGTTTTAGGACCAATTTCTTGAGATTTACCAGGAACCCTAGAGATTAGAGGGTACCCAGTGTGAGGGCTATGGCTTCCTCTACCTGTTGGGGGGGAATGACCCACTACCAATCAGTCATCAAGGTAGGGATAAACCGGGACTCCCAGCCTTCTTAGGTGTGCCACAACCACTGCTAGGTACTTTGTGAAAGCCCTTGGGGCAGATGTTAGTCCGAAAGGAATGGCCCTGAACTGATAATGGCCTAACGGCAGTCTGAATCTGAGGTACTTTCTGTATGACTACCTGATGGGAATGTGAAAATAAGCATCCTTTAGATTCAGGGATGCTAGCCAATCCCCCCTGCCGGAGTGTAGGTAGGATGCTAGCCAGAGTGACCATACTGAATTTTGGCTTTGTAAGGTGTTTGACTAAGTATCTCAGATCTAGAATGGGACGCTACTTACCCATTTTTCTTCATGGTTAGGAAGTACCTTGAGCACAATCCTTTTCCTTTGTGCTGAAGAGGAACAGGCTCTACTGCCATGACCTGAAGCAGGGTGGAAACCTCTGCCTCCAACAGAGCTGTTTCTGAGGGGGTGGCAGGTTTGAATCACCTTGCTCCTGTTCTGGGGAACAGTTTGAAACTGAGAGCAAGTCCCTGGCCTACTGCCTCTAGGACCCACATGTCTGAGGTAATGGATTGCCAAGCCTGAAGGTAGTAGACCAGCCTGCCCCTACTGGTGGTGGGGAGGCAGCCTGGACAGATACCTCAGGGTGTCTGTTTAGAGGGTGTAGTGGACTGAGAGGTAGAACCAGCACGGCCAGTGCCTCTTCCGCCTCTACCTCTGAAGTAACCCCAAGGCTGTTGGTAGGAGGGGAAGGCTTGAACTGGATGGAAAGGTTTGGGGTAAGGCCTACCTCTGCCTCCTCTAGTCTGCTGCCTTTGAGGGGTGGCAGCTTTTTCTTTAGCAGCCGCATTCTTGTAGGCTACCCTGTACTGGTTCACCTTTTTCATATATGCCACTGTTCGGTTCCCCAAACAAAGAATCTTGCGTGAGGGGAAAATCAATGGCATTGTTCTGTGCGTCTTGGGAAAGGTTTGCACACCTCAGCCAAGAAAACCTCCTGAGAGAAATGGCAGAAGCCACAGAATGGGAGGCTGCATCGGTGGCATCCACTCCCATGTGGAACTGGCATTTGGATGACTGAACCCCCTCTTACTGACAAGCTCCTGCAAGTCTGCTGCAAGCTTGGGGGGAGCCTTCTTAGCTAACTGTCCCACTGACTCACTGACTCCCAGAGGGACTTCTGGTACCTAGATACATAGGCCATGTAGGATGCCTGACTGATACCCAGGGATGCAGCTATGTACCCTTTTTTGCTAAGGAGTCAATCTTTGAGTCCTTATCAGTTGGATGAGAGGCAAAAGGGGTGCCAGCTTTCTTACAAGCTGCAGCTTGTATTACCCCCATGACTGCAGTGGCTACTTAAAAACTCAGTGCCATTGCCAGCCAAAACATACTTTCTGTCCATTTTCCTATCTACTGGGGGAACAGAACTTGGTGTCTGAAGGATCCTAGACGTCTGCCTTTTGAGGGACTTGTGAATAGGAATCATGAGTCCTTGGGAGACAGGGAGATCCATCATCTCCTTATAGTCGTCCTCTTCCTCCTCCTACTGTCTAGTCTCTTGGACAGACAACTGTAGAGTTTCTGCTACCTGTCTCATAAAAGAAAAATGAGAGGTAGCTTCCCTTGCAGGATGAGGGAGAGACTCATACTGAGGATGTTCAGGAGAAACCTCAGGCTCAACAGGTTCTCCTATATGTTCCTCCTTCTCATCATAATCTTCATAAATCAGACTCATAATATTCCTCTGGATTCAGAGAGCCTGAAGGATCCAAACCAGCAGGTGCCTGAACCGAGGCATGTGCAACTGGTCATTAAGCCGGTTCACCCCAACCGGGCTGCAACAACTTGATGCTGCGCGTCGCTTTCGTGAACTCCTCAGCAGCTGGAGCCGTAACCGCCTGCTTCCACGGTTCCAAACCACTTTTTCTCGTCTTTTTAGCGGGGGCTGTCTCGGAGGCAGAGTCCGCTTGCCTTTTACCAGACGAGGATTCACTTTGATCTGAGCGTTCAGTTACTGGTTCAGCAGGTTCTTTTGAACCAGACCGGAACTCGTCAGAGGTTTTCTCCACTCTATCCCTCAGTTTACCCAAACACCTACCTAGGGTAGATTGAGGGAAGTTTTTAGAAACATTACAGATGGTCAAACCCAGGGAATACAGACATACCAAGTGCGGATCAGCCTTAGCAAACTGCTCCCCGCACTCAGTGCAACACTGAAACCCAGTGGGACCGGTTTTACTAAATTTAAAGCTTAACCCAGGGGCTTTAATTATGCCGGTTAAGTAAATCCAATTAAATTTTTATTTTTTTTTTTTTTTTTTATCTGAAGATGGCTTAGTCAGGCCCAGATAAAGAAATTAAATTAATGTATTTACCCTTGATGGCTTTAGTTAGGCCAGGTAAGAAAGAGAGCGAGACAAAGTTTAAGGTAGCAAGTGGTTCAGCACCTGCGTTAAAAACAGAGGAAAAAAAGTCTCTGTTTTTAGTCTAAAACTTTGAACCGGATCCCCAAACACAATAAAGATATGTTTTAAATAACTCTTTACCACAAAAAAGAAAAGAAATATCTTCAATTTCCTCCAGGTCACAGAGAACCGCTCTGAAACCGAAAACTTACCAAAATGAAGTTAAACTTAGACTAGTCTAACCTGTAACTGAAGGACACAGAGTTGAAAAACAAAAGAAATAAACGGTGGTTTAAAACACTGTCGAAATATGAAATTCAACCGAGGAAATTGAGGAGCTGTCTCCGAGGCGTCTTCATAGGCGAGCAGAGTAAAGAATCTGGTCAGTTACACAGAATGTACCGAGGACAGTGATTTGAAAACTGAGATCGAGCTCAACATTCTATGCATTTGCATAGTCTTTAACTCTTACTTCACCGGGGCAGCTGAACCGATCAGTCATACTGCATATTGTCAGAATACAGCAAGACTTAATGTCGTTTTAAAGGTTAGCACAATTTAAAAATATATATTATTTTATTAATTTGTCTACTGTATCACTGACCCACTGAAAAAAAATGGTTAGCACTCTACTGGTACGCATTTTTGGAAATGGCTAGCGTTACCCAATTTTGCTGTGCTATACCAGCTATTTAATACCCTGCGCTCAGAGACCTCATGGGAGATTATAGCAACTGAGTAGAATTAGTATACGGGGCAACAGATTATTTCAGCAGCATAGGTCTCACAGAAATCTGGGCGGGTGGCTTTCTTCACAAGGGAGGGAGTCCGGGGGGGGCACCAATTCCCATCTGGATTGAGTTAAAGGAAAGGAGGGGGTTATACTAGGTGTGTGACACATACCCCCAAACACTTCAGTGATGCAAGATGCCCAGTTGGCTGAAAAATTTATGAAAGCAGCAAAATCAGATACAGTGGTCATCTTGGGGAGCTTCAGTCTTTCAAGATTCAAATTTAAATTTATTGTTCAACTATTTTAGTCATTATATTACATCACCTTCCTATATACTGTACGTATGGGTATGGTCATGTCTTGTATTTCTGTTTTTCTCATTAGACGTGAAACCTTTGTAAATGAGCTTCTAGCTTAAAGGTATGTAAATCCAAGATCGAATAAATACATAAATAATAACGCAAGAGATGGTGCACATAATGAGAATTTTACACACATTCAAGGTGTAGGATACTACTCGAGGGGTCTATTTAAGCAACCCACACTGAGGGTGTGTGTAACAATCTCGAGCTTTACCCGCCAACCCATGCCTTCCTTTATAAAATTTCTGGGAGCTTTTTTTTTTTTTTTTTACATCAGTAAGTATGACTAGAAAAGGTAAACAATATCCCACAAGTCACTCAGTGTCTTGTGGCTTTACACTTGATAAAGTCGCACATGTTCGCCATAATAATCTGCTGGTTATGACGGCCAATTTAACTTCTTTTGTCAATGAGGAAAAAACGCTCCCCAATTATTACTTACATATAAATCAGAAAAGAGAGATACCACAATACATTTATAATACCATAAATACATATATACTACAATATCCAAATATGCTCATCTATCAGCTATTTGGTTTAAGACAAATAAGAAGTCAAAACTGATCATTTCTGTTTTCCGCATTCGTGTCACACATTGGTAAAAAAGGCTACAACTTCAGCTAACACCCGTATAACTCATTAGTGTTTAATCAGGACACTGTGCGGTTTGGGACTGGCTACCTACAAAATAGACAGTGTAAGGTAACCTGTATTCCCTAATCTCAAGGAGACAGATTCTGTTATTGACTCTAAAAAGTATACAGCCATTATGTCAGTTTATAAAATATGATAACACTGAATTTTAACTGAATAGCTTTGAATTAGGATTAGACGATCCCCTAATATTGAATACAATGAGAGTTGGTCTGTAATTCTTTTACTTTTTCTTTTCCTAACCACCTGCAGCAGGGAATTCAGCAAGTATTTCTAGTAATAGGCTCACATTTTCTGAGCTGAACCGGAAATCTAATACAGACTGTTTGGGAATAAACAGTAGGGCCAGCATTTCCCCCAGACATTGTATTCAAATTTGATTATACCAAAGACAACGCATAACAAGATGGAGGAGATCCTCTAGGCTTCCTATCCCACAAGAAAAAACTACTCACCTTAGTAATTATGTTTCTTCTATTGGAGTCTTGATGTATTCTGACAAGTGCAGTTAGCCCCAGCCTTTAAACTGCCCCGGAGAACAAAGTCTATGCAGAGCATAGAATGCTGAGCTCAAGCTCGGTTGATGTCTCTGTCTGTTTCTCTTTGAAAGCTAACCATCAGATTCTTACGAGCAACACTCCAATAGTATTCTATGTGGAAACTGTAAAAAAAATGTTTAATAGCCAACTGGTAACAAAACGTTTTGGATTACCAAACGAAGACTCAAGTTAGGAAACCCAAAAACTCAAAAACCCAAACCAAATAGGAATATAATAAAATAAACACCCACACAAAAGAAGAGGGTGTAAAGACAGCACCCCTGAGGTGCAACACTGCACCCGCCCACCCACTTCCCAAAACCAGGTTCTGAGAGGGGAGGCAGGAAGGGAGGTCAGAATACAGCAAGACTCCAGTAGAAGAAACATAATTACTAAGGTGAGTAATTTTTTCTTCAAACAACTTGAAGTCTTGCTGTATTCTGACAAGTGCAGACTACCAAACAGTACCTCCATGGAGGAGGGACAGAAGAAAAAATTACTCACCTTAGTAATGTTGTTTCTTCTAATGGAGTCTTGCTATACTATGACATATGCAGTGAGTCCCAACCTTCGAACTGCTCCGGAGGTGAAAGAGTTAACTTTCCATGCCAGGCATGGAACCTTGAGCGCGAGCTCGGTTGAAAAAACTGTCTGTTGTTCTTCAAACTGAAACTGTCAGATCTTTACGAGCAAAACTCACTAAGGCTCTGTGTGGAAGCTATAAACCTACACTAGCCAACTGGCTACTAAATATAAGAACACATTTTCCTTGGTCCCCAAAACAAAGACTCAAGTCAGGGGATCCAAAAGATTAAAACACAACACCCAAACACCCCAAAAAAGGAAGGGTGAAAAAATAAGGTGGGCATCTAAGTTCCAACACTGCCCTGCCCACCCACATCCCGAGAGTATAGGTTCTGAGAGGGGCAGGCGGGAGGTCATAATATAGCAAGACTCCATTAGAAGAAACATTACTAAGGTGAGTAATTTTTTCTTCAAACAACATGAAGTCTTGCTATATTATGACATATGCAGACTACACAGCAGTACCTCCATGGAGGAGGAGGGACAGAACCTACTTAGGAAATAGGCTCTGAAGCATAGTTGTGTCAAACCGAGCATCACTCCTAGCCTGGATGTCCAGGGAGTAATGCTTGGTAAAAGTGTGAACTGTTTTCCAGGTAGCTGCTTGACATATCTCTAGGATAGAGATGTCCCTGGCAGCAGCTAGAGACGCAGCTGTACCTCTGGTAGAGTGAGTCCTCATGCCTGAGGGAGGAACCTTACCCAGTTTTTCATAGCAAAATTGGATACAAGAGACAATCCACCTGGCAATGGATCTTTTAGTGGCAGGTTTCCCTTTACCAACCTCACCATAAGTGAGGAACAGTTGGAGGGAGTCAAACCTGTGACCCTTGGTACGTTCTATGTAGTAGCTAAGGGCTCTTTTGACATCTAAACTTTGCAGTCTCCTCTCGCCAGAGGAGGAGGAATGGTCAGTGAAGTACACAGGGAGAGACATAGATTGATTAAGGTGGAAGTCTGAAACCACCTTAGGCAAGAACTTTCTGTTAGTCCTGAGGACCACCTTATCTCTATGAAAGGAGATAAAATCGGGCTCCACTGACAATGCTTGTAATTCACTTATGCGCCTGGCAGAAGTGATGGCTACCAAAAGAAAAAATTACTCACCTTAGTAATGTTGTTTCTTCTAATGGAGTCTTGCTATATTATGACTAATGCAGTTTGTCCCACCATTAGAACTGCTCCGGAGGTGAAAGAGTTAACTTCCATGCAGCGCATGGAACTTAGAGCGCAAGCTCAGTTAAGAAAGCTCTGTCAGGGGTATTTCAAACCGAAACAGTCAGATCTTTACGAGCAAAACTCACTAAGGCTCTGTGCGGAAGCTGTAACCTACACTAGCCAACTGGCTACTAAAATATTAACACATTTTTCTGGTCCCAACACCAAGACTCAAGTCAGGGGACCAGAAAAAATAAGATAAAATAAATAAAACACAACACCCAAACACCCCAACAAGAAGGGGTGGAAAACATAAAAGGGGGCATCAATAAGTGCCAACAGTGGACTGCCTACCCCATACCCAAAGTAGAAGTTCTGAGAGGGGCAGGCTGGGGGGGGGAGTCATAATATAGCAAGACTCCATTAGAAGAAACAACATTACTAAGGTGAGTAATTTTTTCTTCAAACAACATGAAGTCTTGCTGTATTATGACTAATGCAGACTACACAGCAGTACCTCCATGGAGGAGGGACAGAACCTACTTAGGGAATAGGCTCTGAAGCACGGCTGTGCCAAACCGAGCATCCCTCCTGGCCTGGATATCCAGGGAGTAATGCTTGGTGAAAGTGTGTACTGTTTTCCAAATAGCTGCTTGACATATCTCTAAGATAGGGATGTCTCTGGCAGCAGCTAGAGACGCAGCTGTACCTCTGGTAGAGTGAGCCCCCAAGCCTGAAGGGGGAACCTTACCCAGTTTTTGATAGCAAAATTGGATACAAGAGACAATCCACCTGGCAATGGATCCCTTAGTGGCAGGTCTCCCTTTCCCAACCTCACCATGTGAGAAATAGTTGGAGGGAGTCAAACCTGTGACCCTTGGTACGCTCTATGTAGTAACTTAGGGCCCTCTTAACATCTAAGCTGTGCAGCCTCCTCTCACCAGAGGAGGAATGGTCAGTGAAGAACACTGGAAGTGAAATAGATTAGTTAAGTGGAAATCTGAAACCACCTTAGGCAAAAACTTCCTGTTAGTCCTGAGGACTACCTTATCCCTGTGAAAGGAAATAAAGTCAGTCTCCACTGATAAAGCCTGTAACTCACTTATGCGCCTGGCAGAAGTGATGGCTACTAGAAATACAGTTTTCCAAGTCAAATACTTCAGCTCTGCAGAAGACAGAGGTTCAAAGGGGGGTTGCATCAGCTGAGCAATGCAAACATTAAGATCCCAGGCAGGGGCAGGGTCCCTGAATGGAGGATTGGTATGAAGCAATCCTTAAAAAACTTGGAAAATACAGGGTGAGCAGAGAAGAGAAGAGGGCTCCCTGCTGAAATAAAAGCAGAGACAGCTGCCAAATGCACTTTCAGGGTAGCTGGTCTCAGTCCCAAAGAATTAAGATGGACCATATAGTCCAAAACAGTGGGTAAATCAGCAGATTCCGGGGAAATATGCTTCCCAGAACACCATATGGAAAACCTTTTCCACTTGGAGTTATAGGCAGCCCTGGTGGAAGGCTTCCTAGAAGCTTTCAAGATTTCGAGAACACCCTGAGAAAGTTGTAGATCAGCAAACTCTAACTCCTCAAGAGCCAGGCCTTGAGGTTGAGGGATTTGAGATTCGAATACCAGACTCTCCCCTGGGCACAGGTTAACAGATTGTGGTTCCTGGGGAGACACAGGGGAAGATGGACTGCTAAGGACAGAAGGAGTGGGTACCAGGGCTGCCTGGCCCAGTCTGGAGCAATCAGGATCATCTTGCAGGGCTGAGATCTGATTTTGACTAGCACCTTGAACAGGAGAGGGAAGGGGGAAGGCAAGAGAAACTTCCTTCCTAATCGAGGAGAAAGGCATCCAGGGGACTGAGCCCAACACTGGGGCCTGCAACAAAAAGTGGAAGTTGATGATTGTCTGGGGCTGCAAAAGATCTATATGAGGGTGCCCCATCTGGCAAAAATATCCCAGTATAGGGATCCAGTGACCATTCGTGATGGCCCTGGGAAATCCTGCTGAGAGCATCTGCCAGGACACTGTCCTTGCCTGGAAGGTGAACTGCTATGAGGGAAGTGTTCAGGAATAAGCCAGAGACCACAATCATCGCCTCGGTGCACAAGGCCGAAGACCAAAGTGCCCCCTTGTTTTGTTGATGTACCACATTGTAGTGGTGTTGTCTGTTCTGACCTGTACCACCTTGTTCTGAACAGATGCAGAAAAAACCTGAAGTGCTAGAAAAACAGCTCTGAGTTCCAACAGACTGATGTGGAGCAGAGATTCCTGAGGGGAGCACAACCCCTGGGTGGAGAGGTCGCCCATGTGAGCTCCCCATCCCAACAGGGACGCATCTGTAGTAAGGGTCAAGGAGTGAGATAGAGGGATGAAGGGCACCCCTTGTCTCAGATTGCTCTGATCCTGCCACCACTGAAGGGCCTGGATCAGGGTTCGAGTCACTGGGATTAACTGGGTGTCAGCGTGGCTCAGTTGGTAGCACATCCGCCTCTGGACCAGAAGGTCGTGGGTTCTCGTCCCACACCGGGATTGGACTTGCACCTAAAAATCGCTGGCATCTGAGTGCAGTATTGGGGGGTGCTGTACTGCTGGGGTGTGCCGTCCTTCGGATGAGACGTTAAACCGAGGTCCCTTCTGCCCGTCCTGGTGGGTGTCCAGGTGGAAGTAAAAGAACCCAGGGCACTCTTCGCAAAGAGTAGGGAACATTCCGTGTCCTGGCCAACATTCCCCGTCCCATAAACCGGTTCATGCAATTATCCAGGCTGTGTGTGGGTGATGATGTGCGATATGGCTGCCACCACACATTCAGTCACTTCACTACCAGTCTAGCATTGCTTGTAAAGTGCTTTGGATGTATGAAAAGTGCTATATAAATACTGATTATTATAATAATCTCCTCCTCCTCCTCCTCCTCCTCGATAGGAATCTCTTCTTTGAGACCAGAAGGCTCTCAAATGGAACTGAATGTCCCTCATCTGAAATCTTGCTCCTTGCACTACAGCTGTGGAAGCAGCCATGTGTCCCTAGGAGCTGCAGGAAATGCCTTGCTGGTGAGACCTGCAGAGTGAAGAGGACTAGGCCAGGGCCACCAGGGTCCTTACCCTTTCTAGGGGAAGGAAGGCTCTGGCCTGCTTTGTGTCCAGTTCTGCACCTATAAAGGTGAGTATCTGGACACGTTCCAGAACTGACTTTGGAAGATTGAGAAGAAAGCCCAGAGAGGTAGGCAGCTGCTGGATAACTTGCAGGTGTGATTTGACCTGGTCTGGAGACTGACCCACAATGAGCCAGTCGTCCAGATAGGGAAAGATGGCAATCTTTTGCCTTCTTAAATGAGCAACTGTTACTGCCCGACATTTTGTGAATACCCTTGGGGCAGAGGTAAGGCCGAAGGGCATTGCTCTGAACTGATAATGGCCTGAGGGCAGTTCGAATCTGAGGTACTTCCGGTGGGAGCTTCTGATAAGAACATGGAAGTAGGCATCCTTGAGGTCCAGGGAAGCTAGCCAGTCCCTGGCCTTAGGGAGGGTAAAATCATTCCCAGAGTCACCATTTTGAATTTTGGTTTTAAAAGGTGCTTGTTCAGATATCTTAAGTCCAGGATGGGCTGCCACTCACCTGTCTTTTTTGGGGTAAGGAAGTACCTGGAGTACAGACCCTTGCCCTGGTGTAGGGGAGAAACCCTTTCTACAGCTCTGAGAGCCAGGAGGGTTGAGACTTCTGTTTCCAAGGCAAGAGTGTCTAGACGGCTTGCAGGTGGAAAAGATCTGATTCTCATCTTTGGAAATTTTTTGAAGCTGAGAACCAGACCCTGGCTCACTACTTCCAGGACCCACTTGTCTGATGTTAAAGACTCCCAGTCCTGGACGAAGTAAGCCAGCCTGCCCCCTACAGGTAATGGAGAACCGGCCCTGGGCATCCCATCAGGGTGCCTGTTTGGCAGGGGCTTTAGGCTGAGGGGTGAGCAGGCCTGCTTGTACCCGTCCTGCCTGTCCCTCTGAAGAACCCCTCTGAACATAAGCTGAAGAGGAGGCCTGTCTGGTAAAAGGCCTGTGAAAAGGCCTGCCTCTACCCCTGGGGGCTGCCTCTGAGGAGTGGCTTGCTGCTCCTTGGCTTCTGTGCACTCCTATAAGTGGTTCTATATTCATCCATTTCTTCATATAATTCTCTGTCTGCTCCCCAGACAGGGAATTTCCCACCACAGGAAAATCCATAGCCTTAGACTGGGTATCCTGCGACAAAGTAGTACACCTGAGCCAAGCCAACCTACGAAAAGCCACAGATGTAGCCATGACTCTAAAGGATACATCATTAGAATCCACTGCAGCATGAAATTGCACCTTAGATGCCTCAATACCATCAGCAGCCACCTGCTCCAAGCTCCTTGGCAAGCTGGCCAGGGGCCTGTTTGGCTAAAGCACTGACAGTATCCCATCTAGATTTTGGTATCTCGCAACATAAGCCATATAGTTTGCTTGTCTGAGTCCCAAAGACGCTGCCATGTATTGTTTTTTGGCCATGGCATCAATCTTCCTGGAGTCCTTGTCAGGAGGATGTGAAGCCAGGGGAATATTAGCTTTATCACAGGCTGCAGCCTGAACTACCCCAACATGACTGCATTGCTGTGAAAGAAATTCTGTAACAGGACCTGACAAAGTGTACCTCCTGTCCATCTTTTTATCCACAGGAGGCACAGAATTAGGAGCTTTTAAAATTTTTATTGTTTGTTTCCTAAAAGATTTATGTAAAGGAATAGACAATCTCCTGGACTCTGGGATATCCATCATCTCTACAAAGTCAGGCTCCTCTTGCTCATCCAAAGCCTCCTCTAAAGGAAGCTGGAGGGTTTCAGCAACTTTTTTATAAAACAGAAAATGAGAAGGGGACTCAGCAAGCCTAGGGGGAAGATTCTCCTAAAGGTCTGTCTGGGGAGATGTCTGGTTCAATGGGCACATCCAGACTTTCAAAGTCACATTCACACTGACCATAATCATCCTCCCCCTCCTCTGGTTCATAAAACTCCTCTATATCATATTCTTGAACCGGTGGAACTGACCGAACCGACCTTTTGCCAGATAGTGGCGGTTCGGACGGAACCGGGGAAAGTGACTGGACAATCTGTATTGCCCTGGCTATCTCTGCAGCAGTTGGAGAAGGGATTTTGACTCCACACCTGCTGACTTTCTGAGTTCTCTTTGCTGGAACTGGCTCCTCGAGAGTCAACTACGTTACCGAGAAGTCTGGCCCTGGTCAGAGGGCACTCCCCCTCGGTCCGGTTGGCACCGAACCGGGCTGGCCATCGGGGTCAGCAGACTTTTTGGCCTCTCGTTCCCTGAGCCTACCAACTCTCTTATCTAGGGTAGCTGCAGGGAAATTCTTGCAAATCTGGCAGTCTGCATTGAGGTGGTCAAACCCCAGACAATAAACACATGTGGTGTGTGGGTCAGCCGTGGCAAAGGCTTCCCCACAGACACTACAGTGTTGAAACCCAGTGGGCCCGGTTTTTCTTTTGGGTTTCTCAGACATAATGCCAGCCTAACCAAAAACTTGCCCTTATTTTGGCAGTGCCAGGCAAGACACCCTTATCGGTTCCCAACCGTGTCACGGGTCGTGGAAAAAACCATAATGAAATCCATTTTTTTTGGAACCGATAAGAACCGGGAACCGCACTCTAACAAGCCTTAAAACGCTTCAGAATGAAGTTTAAATACAATCTGATCGGTTCAAATCGAACCGATAAACATTTACAAGTTCCACACAGAAAACCTATCTATTACTTACAATACCATAGACAGAGCTTAAACTGATCGGTTTGCGGTTAAAATAATGATAATCGCGGTTGAATTTAACCGAGAAAAAACTCTTTAAACCGAGAAAATGAACCGAGCAGCAGGAGGAATCTCCGGAGTGACTGTTCAGCGAGGCGGAGTAAAGAATCTGACGGTTTCGGTTTGAAATACCCCTGACAGAGCTTTCTTAACTGAGCTCACGCTCTAAGTTCCATGCACTGCATGTAAGTTAACTCTTTCACCTCCAGAGCAGTTCTAATGGTGGGACAAACTACATTAGTCATAATATAGCAAGACTTCATGTTGTTTGAAACAGTTTTCCAAGTCAAGTACTTAAGCTCTGCTGAGGACAAGGGCTCAAAAGGGGGTTGCATAAGCTGAGCAATGCAAATATTAAGGTCCCAGGCAGGGGCAGGGTCCCTGAATGGAGGGTTGGTGTGAAGCAACCCCTTGAAAAACTTGGAGAATACAGGATGAGCTGAAAGAGAAGAGGGTTTACCTACTGATAAAAAAGCAGACACAGCTGCCAGGTGCACTTTTAGGGTAGCTGGTCTCAGCCTAAAGCATTCAAATGACCATATAATCCAGGACTGTGGGTAAGTCAGCAGTTTCTGGGAAATATGCCTGCCAGAGCACCATATGGAAAATCTCTTCCATTTGGAATTATAAGTAGCCCTGGTAGAAGGCCTACTAGAGCCTTCAGGATATCAATACACCTTGGGAGAGATGTAGGTCAGCAAACTCTAACTCTTCAAGAGCCATGCCTTGAGATTGAGAGATTTGAGGTTCGGATACCAAACTCTCCCCTGGGCACAGGTTAACAGGTTGTGATTCCTGGGGAGACACAGGGGAAGATGGACTGCTAAGGACATAAGGAGTGGATACCAGGGCTGTCTGGCCCAGTCTGGAGCAATCAGGATCATCTTGCAGGGTTGAGATCTGATTTTGACTAGCACTTTGAACAGGAGAGGGAAGTGGGGAAAGCATAGAGAAACTTCCCTTCCCAATTGAGAACTAAGGCATCCAGAGGGACTGAGCCCAACACTGGGGGCCTGCAGCAAAAAAGGGGAAGTTGGTGATTGTCTGGGGCTGCAAAAAGATCTATCTGCGGGGTGCCCCATCTGGCAAATACTACCTCCAGTACTAGAGGATCCAGTGACCATTCGTGATGGCCCTGGGAAATCCTGCTGAGAGCATCTGCCAGGATACTGTCCTTGCCTGGGAGGTGAACTGCCGTAAGGGAGGTGTTCAGGGAATAAGCCAGAGACCACAACTTCATTGCTTCGGTGCATAAGGCCGTAGACCGAGTGCCCCCTTGCTTGTTGATGTACCACATTGTAGTGGTGTTGTCTGTTCTGACCTGTCGACTTTGTTCTGAACAGATGTGGAAAACTGAAGTGCTAGAAAAACTGCTCTGAGTTCCAACAGGTTGATGTGGAGCAGAGATTCCTGTGGGACCACAATCCCTAGGCAGTGAGTGCACATGTGAGCTCCCCCACCCCAAAGAGGATGCATCTGTAGTAAGGATTAAGGAGTGAGACTGAGGGTGAGCGGGACCCCTGTCTCAGATTGCTCTGGTCCTGCCACCACTGAAGGGCTTGGATCAGGGTTGAGTCACTGGGATCAATTTGGTTAGAGGTCTCTCCTTTGAGACCAAAGGCTCTCAAATGGAACTGGACGTCCCTCATCTGAAATCTTGCTCCCTGCACTACTGCTGTAGAAGCAGCCATGTGCCCCAGTAGCTGCAGAAAATGCCTTGCTGGTCGAGAGACCTGTAGGGTGAAAGAGGAGGCCAGAGAGACCAAGGTCCTTGCTCTTTCCAGAGGAAGGAAGGCTCTGGCCTCTTTTGTGTTCAGTTCTGCACCTATGAAGGTGAGAAGCTGGACAGGCTCTAGAACTGACTTTGGAAGACTGAGAAGGAAACCTAGAATGTGAGCAGTTGCTGGGTTACCTGAAGGTGTAGTTTGACTTGTTCTGGAGACTGGCCTACTATGAGCCAGTCGTCTAGGTAAGGAAAGATGGCAATCTTTTGCCTTCTTAAGTGAGCAACTGCTACTGCCAGGCATTTTGTGAACACCCTCGGGGCAGAGGTGAGGCGAGGAGCATTGCTCTGAACTGGTAATGGCCTGAGGGCAGTTCGAATCTGAGGTACTTTCGAGTGGGGAGCTTCTGGATAAGAACATGGAAGTAGGCATCCTTGAGGTCCAGGACGCTAGCCAGTCCCCTGGCCTTAGAGAGGGTAAAATAATTCCCAAAGTCACCATTTTGAATTTTGGTTTTAAAAGGTGCTTGTTTAGTGTATCTGAGATCCAGGATGGGCCACCATTCTCCTGTCTTTTGGGGAGTAGAAGTACACCTGGAGTACAACCTTTGCCCTGATGAAGGGTGGAACCCTTTCCACAGCTCTGAGAGCCAGGAGGTAGAAACTTCTGTTTCTGAGGCAAGTGCCTCTGATGGATTTGCAGGTGGAAATGACCTGGTTCTATCTTTGGAAATCTTTTAAAGCTGAGAACAGTCCTGGCTTACTACTTCCAGGACCCACTTGTCTGATGTTAAGACTTCCAGTACTGGACAAAGTAAGCCAGCCTGCCCCCTACAGGTAGTGGAGAATCAGCCCTGGCCACCCCATCAGGGTGCCTGCTTGGAAGGGGCTTTGGGCTGAGGGGTGGAAGCAGGCTTGCTTGTACCCCATCTGCCTCTCCCTCTAAAGAACCCCTCTGGGCAAAAGCAGAAGAGGAGGCCTGGACTTGGTAAAAAGGCCTATGAAAGGCCTGCCCCTGCCCCTGGGATGCTGCCTTTGAGGAGTGGCCTGCCTTTCCTTGGCCTGAGCACTCCTATAAGTGGTTCTATATTCATCCATTTTCTTCATGTAATTCTCTGTCTGTTCCCCAAACAGAGAATTGGCCACAACAGGAAAATCCATTGCCTTAGACTGGGTATCCTGTGACAGGGTAGTATATCTGAGCCAAGCCATTCTGCGAAGTGCCACAGATGTAGCCATGACCCTAGATGACACATCATTAGAGTCTACTGCAGCATGAAATTGCACCTTGGATGCCTCAATACCATCCGCAGCCAACTATTCAGCTCCCTGGCAAGCTGGTCCAGGGACCTGTTTTGCCAGACCCGCTTAGAATCCCATCTGGTTCTGGTACCTGCAGCATAAACCATATAATTTGCCTGTCTGAGTCCCAAAGATGCTGCCATGTACTGTTTCTTTGCCATGGCATCAATCCTCCTGGAGTCCTTTTCAGAGGGATGAGAAGCTAGAGGAATATTTGCCTTGTCACAGGCTGCAGCCTGCACTACCCCCACATGGCTGCATTGCTGTGTGAGACTCTGTATCGAACCTGATAATGTATACCTCTTGTCCATCCTTTTATCAACAGGAGGTATAGTGTGAGAGTTTTTAGAATTTTTACTGTCTGTTTCAAAAGATTTTATGCAGAGGAATAGACAGTCTCCTAGACTCTGGAATATCCATCATTTCTACGTAATCAGGCCCTCTTGGTCATCAACAGCTTCCTCAACAGGGAGCTGGAGAGTTTCAACAACTTTCTTATAGAACATAAAATGAGAAGGGGACTCAGATAGCCTAGGGGGAGAAACCCCTGACAGTCTGTCTGGAGAGATGTCCGGTTCAATGGGCACATCCAGACTTTCAAAACCACATTGACTCTCCTCATACTTCTCCTCCCCCTCCTCCGGTTCATAAAAATCCTCAAAATCATAATGTTGAACCAGTGGAACCAGCCGAACCGAGCTCTTCCCTGATGGTGTCGGTTCAGTCGGAACCGGAGAAAGTGACTGGACAATTTGAATTGCTTTAGCTATCTCCTCAGCGGTTGGAGAAAAAACTTTTGGCACACTAGCTGACTTCCTAGTCCTTTTTGTTGGAACCGGCTCCTCAGAGCTGGCTCTTCGTTTGCAAGAAAGTATCGCCCTGGTCAGAGGCACTCCCTCAGTTGGGTTGGAACCCGAACCGGGCTAACCATCAGGTCAGCGGACTTTTAGCCTCCCTCTCCTGAGCCTACCAACTCTCTTTTCTATGCTGGCAGCAGGAAAATTACTACATATCTGGCAGTCTGCACTGAGGTGGTCAAACCCCAGACAATACACACAGGTGGTGTGTGGGTCAGCCTTAGCAAAGGCTTCCCCACAAACACTACAGTGCTGAAACCAGTGGGCCCAGTTTTCTTTTAGGTTTTCTCAGACATAGTCCAGCCTAACCAAACTTGCCGTTTATGGCAATCCGTAAGCAGACTCTCTTATCGGTTCCCAACCGTGTCACGCAGTGCGTGGAAAAAAGCGTAATGAAATCCGTTTTTTTAAGAACCGATAAGAACTGGGAACCGCACTCTAAATAAGGACTAGTGAAGTTTTAAAACAATAACCTGATCGGTTCAAACCGAACCGAAAGACGTTTACAAGTTCCACACAGAATAAAATGAATGTAAGCCTATCTATTACTTACAATACCACAGACAGAGCTTGAACTGACCGGTTGCGGTTTAATTTCGGTCAAAAAACCGAAAAAATAATACTTTTAACCGACTAAATGAACCGAGCAGAAGGAGAAATCTCCGGAGCGACTGTTCAGTGAGGCGGAGTAAAGAATCTTGACAGTTTCAGTTTGAAGAACAACAGACAGAGTTTTCAACCGAGCTCGCGCTCAAGGTTCCATGCCTGACATGGAAAGTTAACTCTTTCACCTCCGGAGCAGTTTGAAGGTTGGGACTCACTGCATATGTCATAATATAGCAAGACTTCATGTTGTTTGAACCTACTTTGGGAATAGGCTCTGAAGTACTGCTGTGCCAAACTGAGCATCACTCCTAGCCTGGATATCCAGAGAGTAATGCTTGGTAAAGGTATGGACTGTTTTCCAAGTGGCTGCTTGACAAATTTCTAAGAGAGGGATATCCCCGGCAGCAGACAAGTAAGCAGCTGTACCTCTTGTGGAATGAGCCCTCATGCCTGAGGGTGGAGTTTTTCCCAGTTTTTCATAGCAGAACTGTATACAAGACACAATCCACCTGGCAATAGATCTCTTGGTGGCAGGTTTGCCCTTTCCCACTTCTCCATAGGCAAGGAACAACTGGAGGGAGTCAAACCTGTGACCCTTGCTACGCTCTATGTAGTAACTAGGGGCTCTTTTAACATCTAAACTGTGTAGCCTCCTATCTCCTGAGGAAGAATGATCAGTGAAGAAAACAGGAAGAGACACAGACCGATTTAAATGGAAGTCTGAAACCACTTTGGGCAAGAATCTTCTATTGGTTCTAAGGACCACTTTATCCCTGTGAAAGGAGATAAAATTAGGTTCCACTGATAGGGCTTGCAGTTCACTGATACGCCTGGAAGAGGTAATGGCTACCAAGAACACAGTTTTCCAAGTCAAGTACTTAAGCTCTGCTGAGGACAAAGGCTCAAAAGGAGGTTGCATAAGTTGAGCAATGCAAACATTCAAATCCCAGGCAGGGGCAGGGTCTCTAAAAGGAGGATTGGTGTGAAGCAATCCTTTAAAAAATTTACAGAACACAGGATGAGAAGATATTGAGGAAGACTTTCCCACAGACAGAAACACAGAAACAGCTGACAAGAGTACCCTGAAAGTAGCTTGTCTGAGGCCTTAGCCATTAAGATGGACCATATAATCCAGAACCACAGGCAATTCAACAGTATCTGGGGAAATATGCTCCTTAGAACACCAAATGCAGAATCTCTTCCATTTGGAGTTACAAGTCTTTCTGGTGGAGGGCTTTCGAGAAGCTTTGAGAATATCCAGAACCCCTTGAGAAAGATGCAGATCTACAAATTCTAACTCTTCAAGAGCCATGCCTTGAGATTGAGAGACCGAAGACTGGGGTACCAAATCCTCCCCTGAGAGGATGTTAACGGGTTGTAATTCCTGGGGAAGACGGACTGCTAGGGACAACAACAGGGGGTACCAGGGCTGTCTGGCCCAATCTGGAGCAATCAGAATCACTCTGCAAGGTTGAGACCTTATCTTGACTAAAACTTTGAACAGGAGTGGGAAGGGAGGGAAGGCATATAGAAATTTCCCTTCCCAATTCAGAATCAGGGCATCCAGGGGGACTGAGCCCAAGACTGCGGGTCTGCAACAAAAATATATACTGCAACCCAAAATATATACTGAGCCCAAGACCGGGGGTCTGCAACAAAAAAGAGGAAGTTGGTGATCATCTGGGGCTGCAAAAAGATCCATCTCTGGTGTGCCCCACCTTGAAAAAATTACTTTCAACACCTGAGGGTCCAGGGACCATTCGTGATGGCCCTGAGAAATCCTGCTCCGTGCATCTGCTAGCACATTGTCCTTCCCTGGAAGGTGGACTGCTACCAGAGAGGTTTGCAGGGAATGAGCCAGGGACCACAATTTTATGGCTTCCACGCACAAGGCCGTGGACAGTGTGTCTCCCTGCTTGTTGATGTACCACATGGTGGTGGTGGTGTCCATTCTGACCTGAACCACCTTGTTCTGCACTAACTGAGAGAAAGCTTTCAGGGCCAGAAAAATTGCCCTGAGTTCTAGGAGATTGATATGGAGAAGGGATTCTTGGGGGGACCACAGTCCCTGGGCAGTGAGGGCCCCCAGATGGGCTCCCCAGTCCAGAAGAGAAGCGTCCATGGTAAGGACCACTGAACAAGGCTGAGTGGCAAAAGGAACCCCTTGTCTTAAATTGTCCTGATCCTGCCACCACTGGAGGGCTTGGATCAAGGTCAGAGTCACTGGGATCAGCTTGGTAAGGGAATCCTTCCTCTGAGACCAAAAAGTTCTCAGCTGGAACTGAATATCCCTCATCTGGAATCTTGCCCCTTGGACCACTGCTGTTGAAGCTGCCACGTGGCCCAACAGCTGGAGGAAATGCCTTGCTGGTCGAGATACCCGAAGGCTGAAGGAAGAGGCTAGTTCTGTAAGAACCCTTGCCCTTTCAAGGGGAAGAAAGGCTCTTGCTCTGATTGTGTCCAGTTCTGCCCCTATAAAGGTAAGAAGCTGGACTGGTTCGAGAACTGACTTGGGAAGGCTGAGAAGAAATCCTACGAAATGAGCACTTGCTGGGTCACTTGCAGGTGAGACTTGACTTGGTCTGGAGAGTGGCCCACTATTAGGCAATCGTCCACATATGGAAAAATGGAAATCTTTTGCCTTCTTAGAAAGGTAACTACTACTGCCAGGCACTTTGTGAAAACCCTTGGGGCTGAGGTTAGGCCAAAGGGCACTGCTCTGAACTGATAGTGGCCTGAGGGCAACTCAAACACAAGGTCCTTTCTGTGAGAGCTCCTGATGCGAATGTTAAAGTAGACATCTTTGAGGTCCAGGGAGGCTATCCAGTCCCCTGGCCTTAGAGAGGGAAGGATTATTCCCAGAGTTACCATCTTGAACTTTGGTTTTAAAAGATATTTGTTTAGGTATCTTAGGTCTAGGATAGGTCGCCACTCCCCTGTCTCTTTTGGGGTCAGGAAGTACCAGGAGTACAGCCCTTTGCCCCAGTGTAGAGTAGGTACTCTCTCTATAGCTTTTAAGGCCAGAAGAGATGAAACCTCTGCCTCTAGGGCAAGGGTTTCTGAGAGATTTGCAGGTGGAAAAGATCTGTCTCTCATCTTTGGAAATTTTCTGAAGCCGAGAACCAGTCCCTGGCTTACTACTTCCAGAATCCACTTGTCTGATGTAATAGACATCCAGTCCTGGACAAAGTAAGCCAGCCTGTCCCCTATACTAGAATAGGAGAGTCGACCCAGGCAGGCCCATCAGGGTTTCTGCTTGGCAGGGGCCTTAGGCTGAGGAGTGGATGCAGGCCTGCTCATCCCCCTTCTGCCTCTCCCTCTGAAGAACCCCCTCTGTGAAAAGGAAGAGGAGACCTCTGCTTGGTAAAAAGGCCTATGAAAAGGCCTGCCCCTGCCCCTAGACTGCTGCCTTTGAGGAGTTGCCTGCCTCTCCTTGGCCTGAGCACTCCTGTAGGTGGTCCTGTACTCATCCATTGTCTCATGTAATTCTCTGTCTGCTCCCCAAACAGAGAATTACCCACTATAGAAAAATCCATGGCCTTAGCCTGAGTATCCTACGAGAGGCTAGTACATCTGAGCCAAGCCATTCTCTGAAGAGCCACAGATGTAGCCATGACTCTTGATGAGACATCATTAGAGTCCCACAGCAGCATGAAACTGAACTTTAGATGCCGCAATCCCATCTGCAGCCACCGCCTCCAGCTCCTTGGCTAGCTGGGGGAAGGCCTGTTTAGCCAGTGCTAGTACAGTGTCCCACCTGGACTTCTGGTACCTAGCTGTATAGGCCATATAATTCACCTGAGTCCCAAGGAAGATACCATGTATAGCTTTTTTGCCATGGCATCAATCTTTCTAGAGTCTGTCTGTGGGGTGTGAAGCCAAGGAAATATTTGCCTTATCACAGGCAGCAGCCTGCACAACTCCAACATGGCTGCATTGCTGAAATAAAAACTCCGTTTCTGAGCCTGAGAGTGTATACCTCTTGTCCATTCTTCTGTCCACAGGAGGTATAGAATTGGGAGACTTCAGAATTTTTTGTGTCTGTTTCCCAAAAGATCTGTGGAGGGGAACAGACAGTCTCCTGCTCTCTGGGATGTCCATCATTTCTACAAAATCAGGCTCCTCCTGATCCTCCATTGCCTCTTCCATAGGAAGCTGGAGGGTCTCAGCCACCTTTCTGTAGAACATAAAGTGGGAAGGGGACTCAGAAAGCCTAGGAGGGGATACACCTGAAGGTCTGTCTGGGGAGATGTCAGGTTCCTCAAGCGCATCTAGACTTTCACCATTATCATCATCATCATCATCATCTTCAAACGCCCCTACCTCCTCAAACTCCGGTTCATAAAAGTCTTCCAAAGTATAATCGTGAACCGGGGGAACCAACCAAACCGAGCCCCTGCCAAAAGGTACCGGATTGGTCGGAACCGGGCGACGATTCCACAATCTGAATTACTCTGGCTATTTCTTGACAGGTCGGAACATGGACTTCTGGATCCGAACGGATGTTTTTCTTGTGCTTTCTTTTAGTCAAAACTGACCCCTGGGATCGGCTCTCCTTTTGCCCGAAGAAGTATCGCCCTGGTCAGAGGGCAGTCCTTCTGGTTCGGTCGGAACCAAACCGGGCTGGCCATCCGGGTCAGCGGACTTCTCGGCCTCCTTTTCCCTCAGTCTACCTAATCTCTTTTCAAGGGTAGATTTTGGAAAATGTTTGCAAATTTGGCAGTCTGAGTTGAGGTGTTCAAACCCTAAGCAATAAACACAGGTGGTGTGGGGATCGACCTTAGCAAAGACCTCCCCACTCTCACTGCAGTGTTGAAACCCAGTGGGCCCAGTTTTTTCCTTGGGTTTCTCAGACATGACCAACCTAACCAAACTTGCCCTTTTTTTGGCAACCGCCAGGCAAGACTCCCTTATCGGTTCCTAACCGTGTCACGGGTCTTGGAAAAAAACATTAAGAAACACGTTTTCTTTTAGAAACGATGAGGACCAATAACCACATACTAAAGTTACACAAGAATTAAGCAAATGATCGGTTCAGCCGAACCGATCCACACTTTTTACAAGTTCCACACAGAAAATACAGTACAAAACCTATCTAGTACTCACGGTACCACAGACAGAGACTGAAAGGACTATGTGGGGAACTTTTTCTGTTAGAAACCGACGAAAAAAACGACACTTCAACCGACTTTCGAACCGAGCTGCAGGAGAAATCTCCGGAGCAACTGTTCAGTGAGGTGGAGTAAAGAATCTGAAGGTTAGCTTTCAAAGGGAAACAGACAGAGACGTCGACCGAGCTCGAGCTCAGCATTCTATGCTCTGCATAGAAAGGTTAACCCTTTGTTCTCCGGGGCAGTTTAAAGGCTGGGGCTAACTGCACTTGTCAGAATACAGCAAGACTTCAAGTTGTTTGAATCACAGTTCTCCAATGTTATCCACTCTTTTGCATACCTTATCTGTGTAATGTTGCTGAGACATGCTTCAAATCTGAATGTAGTTATTAACTTTCTATAGCTGCAATTTTCCATAATATTTAAGTATAAGGTCTTAATAAGTGCTCTCTTGTGTTCTTTACAAGCCATGTGGATACTTACTGCTCCTTATGTTTTCCAGGAAGTCTGTTGCCCCTTACCCCTGACCTCCAGAATTCCTTTATGTCTATCCCATGCATTCTTAAATCCCGTGATTGTTTCAGCCCCCACCACTTCCTCTGGCAGGGTGTTCCACTTGTCCACCACCCGTTCTGTGAAGAAATTCTTCCTCACGTTTCCTCTGAATCATCCTCCCTCCAACTTCATACCATGCCTCTAGTCCTGGAACATCTTTTTCACTTAAAATAGTGCATTCCTGCACCCTGTTCCTCCTGTAAGATACTTGTATGTCTCTATCATATCCCCTCTCTCCCTCCTCTCCTCCAGGGAGTACATGTTCAGTGCCTTCAACCTGTCCTCATAGGACTTGTGATGCAATCCATGCACCATCTTTGTTGCCCTCCTCTGAACCTTCTCTACCCTGTCTATGTCCTTACGTAGGTAAGGTCTCCAGAACTGCACAGTGTACTCCAGGTGCGGCCTCACTAGTGTCTTGTATAATGGAATTACGACCTCCCTTTTCCTGCTGGTGATGCCCCTGCCTATGCATCCTAGCATCCTATTTGCTTTACCTGCTGCCTTGTCACACTGTTTCCCTGCCTTCAGGTCATCAGAGATGATAACTCCAAGATACCTTTCCTGCTTGGTGCACGCTATATCCTCACCCCCCAACTGATATATTGTGCCAGGGTTTTTGTGCCCCATATGCATTATCTTGCACTTCCTTGCATTGAATTTCAACTGCCAAACCCCTGACCATTCTTCAAGTTTCTGCAGGTCCCTTCTCATTCTGTCTACACCCTCTGGTGTGTGTCTACTCTGTTACAGAGCTTTGTGTCATCAGCGAACAGTGAAATTCTGCCTTCTAGGTCCTGCTCAATGTCACTGATGAAGATATTAGGTCACTTTCTTCTGTTTTTTTCCTGCACTATTGTTATAGCAAGGTTTTAAATAATCGATTAGCAGTTTTTTCTTGGGATGATACTAACTGTACAGAAAGTATTTATATAGGTTTTCTGTAAGTGATATGTTTGTTAAACAGCGATGCAAGTGCTATGCATTTTCATAATGTTTTAGCACTTTTATGAGCAAAACGCTAATCATTTTTAGAGTTAAATAAAACCCTGTATATATTTTGAAAACGTTAGTAGTGTGCAGGCATCTGGAAACTTATTCAGTGACAAATTACCAATCTGGTTTTAGACGGGTAGGTCGTTGGTTAGCGCAGACACGAAGTTTACAGTCCTGGTAGCAGGAGTATTAGACAGAAGAGAGACTGTGGGTGCAGTGTTCGTCGACCTCTCAAAAGCTTTTTGCCTTAGTAAATACACTATTCTGAATAAAATGAATGTTGTAAAATGGTTTAAATCCTACTTATAGGAAAGATCCCAAAAAGTTGTTGTAAAAGGACAAGTTTCATCTGTGGGCAATCTGCAGAGAGAGTTCTCCCATGGGGCAATATTGGGGTCAGTTATATTTTTATAAATGATTTAATAAATTATACAAGCAATATGCATGTGAGACTGTAAAACACTGTTACAGAGCCTCAAACTTAGTATTAAGCCAAAAAAAAAAAAAAACACTCAAGAAATGGTATTCAGGACCCAATAGAATAAAGTAGCAACAAAAGGCAAAAATTAAATATGACAGAACAAGCATTTGACAATGTAAAATGCTTGCTTGATTGTACTTGCTGTGTAGTTGCTTGGTATAGATAGCACAGAGGAAAACATGTACATACAAACCCACAGTAGCTAATTACAGTACTAACAGATGCCTCACTCCGAATGCCTAGAACACCACCTTGATTAAAATGGAGGGGGAAGAAAGACATTCAGTTTTTACTCATTTGTTTCAATAGTTTTAGGAAATAACATTTTTTTTTTTTTTAATTTTCAGAAGCGGCTGTCTTGTCTTGCATTCAGGTTCCGCTTCGGAGTTCTCACTGAGATACAGTGTGCATACTGGATGGTAAATGGGTATATTGAGGGCCAATTTTTCCAATACATTAGAGCTAGTGGCTCTTGTATTCGGGTTCCAAATTCACTAGTATTGGTTAGGATGTCTGTGCTTCGTACACTGTCAAAGAAATGTCTAACAGAAATTTCTATGGCAATGTACAAAAAGCACAAACGTTCTAACCCATACCAGTAAAATCAGACATTTCCATAACAATGTACAAGGTACAGACATCCTAACCCATAATAGTGAAATCGGAACACAAGAGCATGATTCACAGACTATAATGCACTGGAACAACTGACCATCAGTATACCCAGTTACCATTCATTATACACAGTTTGTCTCAGTGAGGTAATAAAATGAATGAATGAATAAAAACAGAATGTCTTTCTTCCCCTGCACTTCAATCTAGGTGGTGTTTCAGGCATTTGGAGTGAGCATCTGCAATGCTAGCTTGAACAATGGCACTCAGGATTGTCATACTCTTGTACTCCGAATGCTTTTCACAAGTCAAGCTGCATGTTTTATTTTTAGTGACTGCATTTGCATATCACCACTTACAGTATCTCTCCAGCAGAATGGCCCTGCTTAAGCAGCATTGAGATCTACTCTTGTTTTAGTTAGCTTTTAGATTAAGTTCAGCCTTCTCCCGACATTGTTTTTCTCAGCTAATACATAAGAAAAAATTAGTCACCTTAGTAATGTTGTTTCTTCTAATGGAGTCTTGCTGTATTCTGACTATTTGCAGTGATCTCCAACCTTTGAACTGCCCCGAAGAGGAAAGAGTTAACTTTCCATGCAAGGCATGGAATGCTGAGCTCGGTTGAGCCTCTGTCTGCTGCTGTTTGAACCCCAACTGCCAGATCTTTATGAGCTATACTCACTGGGCGTCCTGTGTGGAAACTGTAAACTCACACTAGCCAACTGGCAACTAAATTTAATAAAAGGTTTTTTTTGGTTTCAAAGCAAAGACTCTAAGTCAGGAAACCCAAACAACAAAATACAACACACACCCAAAAATTAAAGAGGGTGAGAAAAGGAGGCACCTCTAGGGTGCCAACACTGCTCCTGCCCACCCACATCCCAAAACCAGGTTCTGAGAGGGGAGGCGGGGGGGATCAGAATACAGCAAGACTCCATTAGAAGAAACAACATTACTAAGGTGAGTAATTTTTTTCTTCAAACAACATGAAGTCTTGCTGTATTCTGACTATTTGAGACTACCAATCAGTACCTCCATGGAGGAGGGACAGAACCTACTTTGGACAGGCTCTGAAGTACTGCTGTGTAAACGAGCATCACTCCTAGCCTGGATATCCAGAGAGTAATGCTTGGTAAAAGTATGGACTGTTTTCAGGTGGCTGCTTGACATATCTCTAAGATAGGAATATCCTGGCAGCAGCCAGGGAAGCAGCTATGTACCTCTAGTAGAGTGAGCCCTCAGGCCTGAGGTGGAGTCCTACAATGTTTCATAGCAGAATTGTATACAAGAGACAATCCACCTGGCAATAGACCTTTTAGTGGCAGGTTTTCCCTTACCAACCTCACCATACGTGAGGAACAATTGAAGGGAGTCAAACCTGTGACCCTTGGTGTGCTCTATGTAGTAGCTAAGGGCCCTTTTCACATCCAGGCTGTGCAGCCTCCTCTCTCCAGAGGAGGAATGGTCAGTGAAGAAAACAGGAAGAGACAGACTGGTTAAGGTGGAAACCTGAGACCACCTTGGGCAAAAACTTCCTATTAGTTCTTAGGACCACCTTATCTCCATGAAAAGAGATAAAATCAGGCTCCACTGACAGGGCCTGTAATTCACCGTTGCGTCTGGCAGAAGTAATGGCTACCAAGAAAACAGTTTTCCAAGTCAAGTACTTAAGCTCTGCTGAGGACAAAGGCTCAAAAAGGGGGTTGCATAAGCTGAGCAATGCAAACATTTAGGTCCCAAAGGGAGCAGGGTCCCTGAAGGGAGGATTGGTGTGCAACAATCCCTTGAAGAATTTACAAAATACAGGATGAGCTGAAAGAGAAGAGGGCTTACCTACTGACAAAAAAGCAGAAACAGCTGCTAAATGTACTTTAAGTGTAGCTGGTCTGAGCCCCAAGCTATTGAGATGAACCATATAGTCCAGAACTGTAGGCAACCCAGCAGACTCTGGAGAAATATGCTTACCAGAGCACCAAATAGTGAACCTTTTGTACTTGGAATTTTAAGGCTTTCTGGTGGAAGGCTTTCGAGAAGCCGTTAGAATATCCAGAACACCTTGAGAGAGATGCAGATCAGCAAACTCTAACTCTTCAAGAGCCAGGCCTTGAGATTGAGAGATTTGAGATTCGGATACCAAACCCTCCCCTGAGAAGATGTCAACAGGTTGTAATTCCTGGGAAGAGACAGGGGAAGGTGGACTGCTAAGGACAGCAACAGTGGGTACCAGGGCTGTATGGTCCAGTCTGGAGCAATCAGAATCACTTTGCAGGGTTGAGACCCGATTTTGACTAGTACCTTGAACAGGAGAGGGAAGGGGGGAAAAGCATACAAAAACTTCCCTTCCCAATTGAGAACTAGAGCATCCAGGGGGACTGAGCCCAATACTGGGGCCTGCAGCAAAAAAGGGGGAGTTGGTGATTGTCTGGGGCTGCAAAAAGATCTATCTGTGGAGTGCCCCATCTGGAGAAAATCACCTTCAAAACTAGGGGATCTAGGGACCATTTGTGATGGCCCTGAGATATCCTGCTGACAGCATCTGCCAGGACATTGTCCTTCCCTGGGAGGTACACTGCTATCAGAGAGGTTTGCAGGAATAGGCCAGAGACCACAACTTCATTGCTTCTGTGCACAAGGCCGTAGACCGAGTGCCCCCTTGCTTGTTGATGTACCACATTGTGGTGGTATTGTCTGTTCTGATCTGGACTACTTTGTTCTGAACAGACTTGGAAAAAACTTGCAGTGTCAGAAACACTGCTCTGAGTTCCAAGAGATTGACGTGAAGCAGAGATTCTTGAGGTGACCACAGCCCTTGGGTAGTCAGATCCCCCAAGTGGGCTCCCCAACCCAAGAGGGAGGAATCTGTGGTAAGGATTGGAGAATGAGATTGAGTGACAAAAGGAACTCCTCGCCTTAGATTGTCCTGATCCTGCCACCATTGCAAAGCCTGGATCAGGGTTCGAGTCACAGGGACTAGTTTGGTCAGAGAATCCTTTCTCTGGGACCAGAAGGCTCTTAAGTGGAACTGAATGTCCCTCATCTGAAACCTTGCTCCCTGGACCACTGCCGTAGAGGCTGCCATGTGGCCCAGGAGCTGCAGAAAGTGCTTTCCTGGTCGAGACACCTGAAGGGTGAATGAAGAGGCCAGTTTCATAAGGGTCCTTGCCCTGTCCAGGGGAAGGAAGGCTCTTGCCCTTATTGTATCCAGTTCTGCCCCTATAAAGGTGAGGAGCTGTACTGGCTCCAGAACTGACTGAGAGATTTAGGAGGAACCCTAATGGAAGTGAGCAATTGCTGAGTTATCTGGAGATGTGACTTGACTTGGTCTGGAGACTGACCCACTATGAGCCAGTCGTCCAGGTATGGAAAGATGGAGATCTTTTTTCTCCTAAGGAAAGCAACCACTACTGCCAGGCATTTTGTGAACACCCTTGGGGCTGATGTTAGGCCAAAGGGCATTGCTCTGAATCGATAGTGGCCTGAGGGCAACTCGAACCTGAGGTACTTTCTGTGGGAGCACCTGATGGGAATATGAAAATAGGCATCCTTGAGGTCCAGGAAGACTAGCCAGTCCCCTGGCCTTAGAGAGGGCAGAATTATTCCCAGAGTCATAATTTTGAATTTTGGCTTTAAAAGGTGCTTGTTTAAATATCTTAGATCCAGGATGGGCAGCCATTCTCCTGTCTTTTGGGGGTTAGGAAGTACCTGAGTACAATCCTTTTCCCTGTGTAAGGTGGAACCCTTTCTATGGCTCTGAGCCAAGAGGGAAGAGACCTCTGCCTCTAGGGCAAGGGCCTCTGAAGGATTTGCAGATGGAAAGGATCTGGTTCTCATCTTGGGAATTTTTGAAGCTGAGAAGTCCCTGGCTTACTACTTCCAGGACCCACTTGTCTGATGTTAAAGACTTCCAGTCCTGGACAAAAGTAAGCCAGCCTGCCCCCACAGGTAGTGGAGAATCGGCCCGGCAGACCCATCAGGGTGCCTGCTTGGCAGGGGCTTTAGCTAGGTGGGAGCAGGCCTGCTCTGCACTCGTTGCCTCTCCTCTAAAGAACCCCTCTGAGCAAGGCAGAAGAGGAGGCCTGGGCTTGGTAAAGGCCTATGAAAAGGCCTGCCCCTGCCCCTGGAATGCTGCCTCTGGGGAGGTGGCTTGCTTTCTTTGGCACAAGGCACTCCTGTAGGTGAGTCCTGTGCTAGATCCATTTTCTTGTGAGTTCTCTGTCTGCTCCCAAAATACAGGTTACTCACCTGTAACAGGAGTTCTAGGAATGGTATATGTTGTTCATCACACTCATTGGCAGGTATCCTTGCGCTTTAAATCTTGGGAAGGTCTTCAAGCTTGCTCTCCACCCACCCGGGTGGTATAACTCTAGCTCCGCCCCATGGCCTCAGATCTGGCCGCTGAGAGCTCAGGTTATGTGATCCCGAGCTGAGGAGGTCGGGTGGGTCGTGTGGATGAACAACATATACCATTCCTAGAACTCCTGTTACAGGTGAGTAACCTGTATTCTAGGACATGGATATGTTGTTCATCCACACCATTGGCAGACTCCTAGCAGTTCTCCGGGAGGAGGGAGGCAAAACCACTCCCAATACTTACTTGGGAAAGAGAGACTGAGAGCCGAGGCCCCAAAACCAGCATCCCGGCGTGACTCAAGGTCGATGTGGTAGTGGGTAATGAAGGTGTTTGCTGACTTCCAGGTAGCAGCCCTGCAGATTTCCTGGATAGGGACGCCCCTGGAAGCAGCCACCGATGTAGCAGTATGGGGGTAGAATGAGCTCTTATCCTCTGGGAGGCTCCATGCCCGCCAACTTATACAGAGATCTATGCAGGAGGTTACCCACCTGCTTATAGTCCACTTGGCTGCAGGTCTGCCAGATGCTTGGCTAGCGTAGGTGACAAACAGCTGGCGAACCTCTCCCGAATTTCAGCCGTGCGCTCCTTATAATAAGCGAGCGCCCTTCTAGGGTCCAGAGTATGGAGCCTATATTCGGCCTCCGAGGTGTGATTGGGGTAGAACACCGGCAGAGTCAACACCTGGTTAAGGTGAAACTCCGACACCACCTTCGGAAGGAATTTCGGGTGGGGGCGCAGGACAACCTGGTCCCTGTGGAAGACCAGGTAAGGAGACTCGATGGAAAGCGCCTGGAGCTCTCCCATCCTTCTGGCTGACGTGATAGCCACCAAGAAGGCGGTCTTCCGACAGGTGAGAGAGATCACACCTGTGCATTGGTTCGAAATGGCTTGCCCATGAGCTTTGCCAGTACCAGCA
Source organism: Neoceratodus forsteri (assembly GCA_016271365.2). Lineage (NCBI taxonomy): Eukaryota > Metazoa > Chordata > Ceratodontiformes > Ceratodontidae > Neoceratodus > Neoceratodus forsteri. The sequence goes on along the minus strand of CM057450.1, from coordinate 646,008,850 downwards.
GTAGATCCACGGAGGTGGGGTTCCCGCACTGGAGGGAAATGTGATCAAGGCCTTTGAAAAGCGCAGACCACCTTCTCCTGCGCCACCGACTGCTTCCGGCCCGGCCTGGTAAGCAGAGATGGCTCAGGTGCACCCTTAGGGTCGTCGACCTAAGCCCTTGACTAGAAAGGGACCATAAATAGTCCAAGATGCTTGCCAAGGAACAGGAGGAAGGGTCCAAGCCCTTGCCCTGACACCAAATGGAAAACCTTTTCCATTTGAAGACATAGCATTTTCTGGTCGACTCCTTACGGGACGCCTCAACTACATTGAGGACCTCGTCGGAAAGACCCAAGGCCTGGAACTCTAGCCGCTCAGGAACCAGGCCGTCAGGTGCAGGGATTGAAGGTCCGGATGGAACACCTTCCCCTGATTGACTGAGAGCAGGTCCGAGGCGAGCTGGAAGCTGCCGCGAGTCCTGGAGCTGAGACTGAGGAGATCTGGTACCAGAACTGGCGAGGCCAGTCTGGGGCTATCAGAATCACCTGCGCCTTGTCCCTCCTCGCCTTGAGAAGCACCTTGTGGATCAAGGGAAATGGGGAAAGGCGTAAAGAGGCCGGGGTCCATTGCCTCAGAAGGCATCCCCTGCAGCGAGCCCTGCTGAGGCGGGCATGGAACAGACTCAGCTCAGCGTTCTCCATGGAGGCAAACAGGTCCACCTGAGGTGTGCCCCAAAGGGAGAACAGATGCTGTACTACCTCCGGCAGGAGAGACCACTCTGGGATGCAGCCCCTATCCGGCTCAGGGCATCGGCCAGGGTGTTGGAGGCTCCTGCCACGTGAATGGCTAGGAGATCCGCCTCCAGGCTGCGCCACGAGTGACCAAATGCGGAGAGCTTCCTTGCATAGAAGCATGGGCGCGTCCCCGCCTGGCGGTTTAGATAGTACATGGTCGTGGTATTGTCCGCCTGGACTCGGACCACTTGACCCCGGAGGAACGGAGCAAAGGCGGTGAGAGCTAGGCGGACCGCTCGAGCTCCAGCAGGTTGATGTGGCATCGGGACTCCCGGGACCAGAGGCCATGAGCCCGGTGTTCCCCAGATGGGCACCCCAACCTATCAGAGAGGCATCGGTCGATAGAGAGACCGTCGGCTCGGGCGGACTGAACGGGATGCCCTCCTGCAAATGATCTGGAACGTCCACCACTGGAGAGCGTTCCCACATCCCCTGTGTCACCGACACAAGCTGGTCCAAGGGATCGCAGCTGTGACCGCTGGCTGGCCAGTCCCCACTGAGGGACGCATGTTCCAGCGGGCCCAACGGACCACGCTGGTGCAGGCCGCCATGAGACCCAGGAGGCGAGGAAGTCCCGGGCAGGCGCGATGCCCAACCAGAAATGATCGGGCAAAGGAGGAAAGAACTCGGCCCTGTCCGCCGGGAGCACGCTCTGGCTCGAAGAGAGTCGAGCTCGCCCGATGAATAGAATCACCTGCTTGGCTCGAGTTCCGACTTGGCCTCGTTGATAAGGAGGCCCAGTTGAGGAGCAGACCTGGAGGCCAGATCTCTGGACCTCCGCCTCCTTCCTGGAGGGCTGCTATCAGCCAGTCGTCCAGGCAAGGTACGGACCCCTCGGCGCCCAGGGAATGCTGTCACCACTGCCATGCATTTGGTGAAGACCCTGGGAGCTGGAGACAAGCCGAAGGGCATGGCTTGAACTCGAGGGATCCTTCCGCCGAAGCGAAGGAATCTCTGGTGAGACGGACGGATAGGGACGGAAAACGCTGGCCCTGCAAGTCCAGAGAGCAGAACCACTGCGCTGCTCCAAGGATGGTATTATCTGAGCCAGAGTGACCATCCTGAAGGTTCGAGACCTTAGGAACTTGTTTAGGTCGGTAGGTCGAGAATGGGGCGCCAGCCCCGTCCGCTTCGAACCAGGAAGTACCTGGACACAAACCCTGGGTCTGAAGGGAGGGTCCACCACCTCTCTTACCACCTCCTTCTGGAGGAGGAGGCGATGTCGGCTCGACGAGCCGCCAGTGAGGCTGGGGATCCCGGCCCCGAGGGCGACGGCTCTGAAGGGTGGTGCCTGCTCACTCCAGAGGCAGGCCTCTTCCCACCACCTCCAAGACCCACCTGTCCGTGGTAACAGCGGACCAGGCGGAACGGAAGTGCCGGAGCCGTCCCCCCACGGGGGGACCCAGGGGTAAGGTGACGGGATGGGGCGACACCCCTCAGCCCGTCACTGGGCAGGCTTGGAGGAGGGACCGGCCGAGGGACCTCCTGGGCCCTTTCCTCCCTGCCTCCTGTTAGAGGAAGCCGGCGGCTTGGGTTTGGGATGCCAAGGCCGAGCCTGCTGGCCCTGACGTTGCTGGGCCGGGCGCGCCAGGGGCACAGAAGGACGAAAGGGCTTAGGCTGTGGTTCTGGCCTTTGTCCTTCTGAGCGGAAGAGACAGAGTCCAGGTGGCATTGGACTCTTGATCCTCTGCAGGTGACCTTCCACCCCAGGGCCGAAGAGGTCAGTCCCAAAAAGGGAACATCCGTCCAACTTGTGCTGGGTATCCGGTAAAGGTGGATATCCTCAGCCAAGCCCCGACCGACACCATACTGCGGCGCCACCGATCTGGCACATGAGTCCCTATATCCAAAGCAGTCTGGAGCTGCTGTTTGGCCACTGCCCTGCCCTGGTCCCGCACCTGCTTAACCGTAGTCTGCAGATCGGGCGGGAAGATGAGGATGACCTCATCCAGGAGCCCAACAGGGCATGAGAAAAATGTGCCATGAGGACGGCCGAACTGGCCTGACGAAGCCGAGAGAGGACGCAGCGTAGACTTTTCGCCCGACATAGTCCAATTTCTTGGACTCCTTGTCAGGAGGTTTGTCCACATCCTGGCGCTGCCGGGCGCTGAAAGCTGTCGGTAACCAACCCCTCAGCAGAGGGTGTTCAAAACCGGACAAGGAACCGGTAGGGACCGCATACTTCCTGGCCATCCTGGCGGCGCTGGGCAAGAAGCAGGGCGCTGCCAAAGCTCCAGTGCGGACCCACTATGCCTCGGCCACCGGAAAGGCCTCCGTCAGAGAATCCCTCGGTCCAGAATCTCCGTGAGGGATACCTGGCCCGCGTTTGGAAACAGGTTCGAGCTCCATCCGGTAGACTCGAGATGAGCCAAGCAGTCCTAAGAAGGACGACAGGCTATCGTCCATTGACTGACCTCCTGAAGACCCAAGTCCAGTCGCTGAGAAAAAGGAGGAATCATCTTCGGACTCGGAAGAGTCCTCGAAGAGCTGCCTCTGGCCTGAGCCACCCTTCACCTGCCGAGGTCGGTCGGGAGTGAGGGTAACTGACAGCTGATGGGTAGACCTTGGCGACCGAGAATCCTTGGTCGAGCCCCAATTGGTGGCTGTGGAGGCGGAGGTTCCACCGGAATCGGTGGAGCAGCTGGTTTTGGCCGAACAACCGGCCTGGGTATAGGCTCCTCGGATAAGTCGAGGGGTTGTGTCGGCCGTTCCGGTGACAGCCACTTAATGGCCGGGGAAGGCGACAGGGTCGGCTTATTCCCGGCCAGGAGGAGCTGTTGCAACATAAGGTCCTCGTACCGTCGACGTAATTTACGCCGAAGCCTCCCCTCATCCGAGGAGGAGGACGAGGACGAGCGGCGACGCCGCTTACCGCGGTGCCGAGACCGAGACCGCCTATGACGGTGGGATCGGCTGGACCGCGAAGAGGTCCGAGACCGAGACCGAGAGTCCCGGAATTTCCGAGGTCGGTGTGGGGAGGTGTCGGCCGGAACCGGCACTCCTTTCGGCTCGGATGGTCCATCCGAGGGCTCCGGAACCGGAGGCACAGGCGAGCCCACGGGATCCTCAACTCCTCCCGGGGGAACCGGGGAGAGGGGAATCTCGGCTGCTAAAGGCGACAGCCCGTCCAATGGGTCGAGAAAAATCTCGACTTCATCGGTGGGAGTCGAGGTCAACTGACCTGACGAGGACACCGTGAGGCCAGTGGCCGAAGCCGAGCGGTCGACCGAAGCCGACGGTCGACGGCCCGGGGAGAGGGACCTTTCCCGCTCCCAAGAGCGTCGACGGAGGGACTTACCCCTGTCCCTCTTTTTGGACCGAGAAAAAGGTCCAGCAGACGCAGGCCCTTCTCCTTTAGTGGAGAGGGACAGACAAAGCTCCTTAAAAGAAGCCGTGTAGGAAGAACCCAGAGAGAGCGGGATAAATGCCGCGTCGAGGAAGATACGCCCGCGCCGCCTCCTTCGAGGGCCACCATCCGCCGAGCTGATCCGCCGAGCCCGCCGCGGACACCGCCAACCGGCCTCCTTGACTCACCGAGGGAAACGCCGGACGCCCAGTTGCAATCGGGCAGCACGGCTTCGGTGACGAGGCCGAGAAAGATGAGCACAGGTCGCAAGCCTGCGGGTCGGTGCTCAAGGCCTAAGCAGTAGACACACGTGGAGTGTGGATCCGTCCGAGACATCTTCTGCCCGCATGGGCATCTCCAAACTCGAGTCGATTGTCCATCGCAGCCGCGAGGGATAGAAGACTGAAGTCTTTTTTTTTTTTTAATCCGCAAACGGAGAAATAGGAACCAGTCACAAACGCAGAGCGTTAAGGAGGGAACCTGAGCTTCCAAGCGGTAAGGAAGATGGAAGATGGCGTCATGGGGCGGAGCCAAGAGTTATACCACCCGGGTGGGTGGGAGGAGCAAGCTTGAAGACCTTCCGGCAAGATTTAAAGCGGCAAGGATACCTGCCAATGAGTGTGGATGAACAACATATCCATGTCCCTAGAACAGAGAATTACCAATGACAGGAAAATCCATGGCCTTAGTCTGGGTATCCTGTGACAGGCTAGTACATCTGAGCCAAGCCATCCTTCGAAGGGCCACAGATGTAGCCATGACTCTAGATGAAACATCACTGGAGTCCACAGCAGCATGAAATTGCACCTTAGATGCCTCAATCCCATCTGTAGCCACCCACTCCAGCTCTTTGGCAAGCTGGTCAGGGACGTGTTTACCTAGAGCCATCACAGTGTCCCACCTGGACTTCTGGTATCTAGCTGTGTAGGCCATATAATTAGCCTGCCTGAGTCCCAAAGATGCTGCCATGTACTGTTTCTTTGCCATGTCATCAATCATCCTGGAGTCCTTATCTGGGGAGTGTGAAGCCAAGGGTATATTTGCCTTATCACAGGCAGCAGCCTGCACTACCCCAACATGGCTGCATTGCAGGGAAAGGAACTCCGTATCTGAACCTGAAAGAGTATACCTCTTGTCCATTCTTCTGTCCACAGTAGGTATGGAATTAGGAGTTTTTAGAATTTTAAATGTCTGTTTCCCAAAAGACTTATGGAGGAGAACAGACAATCTCCTGGACTCTGGGATGTCCATCATCTCAACGTAATCAGGCTCCTCTTGATCCTCTACTGCTTCTTCCATAGGAAGCTGGAGGGTTTCAGCCACTTTCTTGTAAAACAAAGTGGGAAGGGAACTCAGAAAGCCTAGGAGGAGAAACACCTGAAGGTCTGTCTGGGGAGATGTCCGGGTCAATGGGCACATCCAGACTTTCATAATCACCATCACTATCTTCATACTCTCCCTCATCCTCCTCCGGTTCATAAAATTCTTCTAAATTATAATCCGAACCAGGTAACTGACCGAATCATTCCCCAACCGACAGAAAGTCGTCTGTCGAACTGCTAATACTGAACAATCCTTATCGCTTGGCTATTTCATCAGCGGTCGGAGAAAGAACTTGTGGATCCGAACCGCTGACTTATCCTTCTTCTTCTTTAACCGGAACTGACTCTCAGAGTCGGTTCTCCTTTTGCCCGAAGAAGTCTCGCCCTGGTCAGAGGGCACTCCTTCTGGTTCGGTCGGAACAGAACCGGGCTGGCCATCCAGGTCAGGGAACTTCTCAGCCTCCCTTTCCCTCAGTCTACCTACTCTCTTATCCAGGGTAGCTTTAGGAAAACTTTTGCAAATCTGGCAATCTGAATCGAGGTGGTCAAACCCCAGACAATAAACACAGGTGGTGTGGGGATCTGCCTTAGCAAAGGCTTCCCCACACACACTACAGTGTTGAAACCCAGTGGGCCCGGTTTTTTTCTTGGGTTTCTCAGACATGGCCAGTCCTAACCAAACTTACCTTTTTTTCGGCAATCCGCCAGGCAAGACACCCCTATCGGTTCCTGACCGTGTTACGGGTCTTGGAAAAAAACGTAATGAAATCCGTTTTTTTTAGAACCGATATGGACCAGTTACCACACTCTTAATAAATCAGAAAAAACTTTTTCACAAACCTGATCGGTTCAAACCGAACCGATCCGATGTTTACAAGTTCCACACAGAAAACTAATATAGAAACCTATCTAGTACTCACGGTACCACAGACAGAGACTTAACCGACAGGTTAGATTGTAGAAATTCGGCTGAAACCGAGAGAAAAAACGACACTTTAACCGACTTTTTTGAACCGAGTGAAGGAGAAATCTCCGGAGCGACTGTTCAGTGAGGCGGAGTAAAGAATCTGGCCGTTGGGGTTCAAACAACAGCAGACAGAGCCTCAATCAAGCTCGAGCTCAGCGTTCCATGCCTTGCATGGAAAGTTAACTCTTTCCTCTCCGGGGCAGTTCAAAGGTTGGAGATCACTGCAAATAGTCAGAATACAGCAAGACTTCATGTTGTTTGAATCCGCAGTCTCGGTCTGCTCTCAACTGAGAGATGGTAAAAATAAAATACAGTAAAACAGTACAGTAAAGTGGCAAAATTCTCAGATACTTCCATCGGGAGATGCTGGACGGACTATGGATGCTTACAGGTGGTCAGGCACACAGTCCTTTAGGAATGTGAGCCCTTGGCTCCATATTGGAAAGAGGTTATTCAGGAACCAACAGACATATATGAATGCCCTGAGCTGTTTAAACCCACATATATCGACAGCTACATCCACAGAGGGAATTCAGGAGGATAGGGCCACTTACAAACAGGTTACTTGTTCTAGTTCTTGCTGCTAAAAAGGGCATCACCTGGTTATGGTTTACAAAGACAATCCCGACTAGGGGGGCCTGGTGTGCACTGGCCAGGGAAATTGAACCGGGTGGAGGCATTTGATCTTAAATGGCGTAGTTGGGTTATATACCAGCTTGGCCACTATACTGATTTTGTTCCATAGAAATTCAGGAGACTTGCAGTCCAATGGGACCTGAAATAGATATAGGTTTGATGGGACTATTTAGGGGGGTGGCATGATGGGGGTCACACACACGTGTTCGGATGGCTCCCCTTGACCTAGTTACTGACCCTTATATTAGAAGTGCAGTAGTGATCTCTCGTCATATATTTTTAAATATTTTCATATATTTTATATATTCTGCGTTTTTAAATTGTTACTGTCTCAACCTAGACGTGCATTAATTAATGTTACGTCACATATTGTTTAGATATATTATTTTAAAAATGAGAAGGACATACTAAAGAAAGACTTGGGTGTGAACTCAAAGCCCCCCAAAGAATCTCTTGTTGACTCACCTCGTCTGGCACTGTAGGTATGGATGCTATATTTGGAAGAATCGCAGAAACAGGAAAATTCAGAATGCTGTGAACTAAGGAAGCTTGTCTTTACCAATATTCCCATAGTTGTCTTTCCTGGTGATCTCTTACAGGCAGACATTGACAACAGACTTGGAGTCACAGTGACAAAAAATGTAATGTCCATGTACAATATATTGCTGATGGATTATTTCTGTAGGATCTATGGATTTTTTTATTTTTTTTTTTTTTATTTATTTGTTTTTTGTTTCTTCTTTCAATCTCTTTTTCCCTCCGATCATGGTCTGGGGGGCCTCTCTCGGGCATCCTGCCTGTTCCTGCCCTGCCTGAAGTCCACCTACCTGTGCCTCTTCTCTCCCTCGTCCTCTGTCCATGATCAGCACCCCCGGCTTAACCCCTCAGGGGTGGGGCTGCCCCTCCTCTTTGGGCACACTTATAGACATACTCAGACGTGGGAGAGAACCTGGGTGGAGGAACCTGGAAGGCCAGGCAGGGTGGACTCGGCCTTGGGCATGGGGGCAGGTGCCGTCGCTTACCCCTCAGACTGGGCTTTTTCCTTGTTCTGGAGATCTTTCCCCACTCCCATGCGTGTGCATGACCCTAATGCAAGGCATACACGGCAACCCCAGCCTGCATCAGGACCGTGAATTACGTGCCGCCCGAAGCATGCTGCAGCACTGACGGTCTCCACCAGGGCAGCTGGTACACCAGGCAATCCCGACCTCCCGAGGGAGAAGGCAGCCCATCAGGCACTCAATCCTCTCCACCCCTGCTGACCCCGGCGCCCGAGCTGCGCTCCCGAGGCAGGTGGCAGGCGGAAGCCCAGCGGTGTGGCGTCCAGCGCCTCAACCGTCAGCACCACTGGGACGGCATTTATTTATTTGTAAGGCCTGTAATGTGCATGTTATGCACCTATATAATAATAAGAAGTGAAATATGAAAAAACAGTACAGTATAAACGCAGCGCATAAATACTGTTAGTCAGTTGGACTTGTTAATGAGGGACACGGAAAACAAGAGCAGAAGCTCTTTCCTTCATGAGAAAAAGATTTGTGCTCACCTATTAAAGTAAGGCAGTTCAAGAGAGTGACAGTACATCACAGCTTGCTTTGTTCGGGGTCTGTTGCTTCAGCACACAGCATAGCAAAAAAACACTGCTTCACACTCCAGAGTCTCTGCCTGGCTGACCATGAACCAACAAAACCAAAACTGCCGGCACCGGACTAAAAAACTCACATACTTTAGTCAGCAAAATCAAGTAAAAAAAAAAAAAACTAGAAACATATTACAAAAGAACCCTGACTAGTTTCACCTTCCGGCTTTGTCAAAAGGGTCCTGGGGTGAGGCAGAACTATTCATAAAAAAAAACAGGTTAATCTGCTTTTGTGAACAGTTCCCCACACTTTGTACAATGTTGGAAACCTGTGGAACCCGTCTGCTTCTTGGTCTGTGACATTGATCGGTTGTGAAAAACCGAACTCAACCGAGACTTACCCCAGTAAATTTAAATTATCAAAAAAAATGCCTTACCGGACGGTAAACAGTAATTTCAACTTAATAAATGACAAAATAATATCAGTTCCTTCCCGACTGGAAGAACCAAGGAGGAACCGAAAAGACTTAACAAAACTACACTGATCTAATTCTACCTGTAATAGTGCTTCAGAAATCGAAATAAAGTAAACGGACTTAAAAATAAACAGAGAAAATAATCTCTTCCGTTAGAGTGAAAGAGAGCTCTCCGGAGAGGTCTTACTGAGGCAAGCGGAGTAAAGAATCTAACGGTTGCAGGAAGTGCAACCAGGGACAGTGATTTGAAAACCAAGCTCAAACTGAACATTCCACTATTAGCATAGGTTCTGTTAACCATTTCAGCTCCAAGGCAGTCCTATGGTGAGACCATACTGCATTTGTCAGAATACAGTAAGATTTCCTGGGGTTTGAATGTGGAGTTTGTAGGATTTTAAATGCATCTTTTCTGAAAAACATATAGATGGGGAGCAACAGTTTCTTGGTAGATGTAAGCCCCATCATTTCAAGGTATTCAGCCTCTTCTTCATCAGCTACTGCTTCAGTGGTAGTAAGGTCCAAGGCATCCACCATTTTTCTAACAAAAGAAAAATGGTATGTAGTTCTTGGAGGGGAACCAAAGTCCTGTTCAGGGGAGACTTCTGGTTCGATTCCTTCTTTCTCCTCCTCAAACTCTTCACAGTCCTCAGCCTCCTGTCTCTCATGGGTTGAGGGCTGCGAGGAAAGAGTGCCTTGCTTAGAAGGGGGTTTGTCCCTGAACAGGAAGGACAGGCACCAAACCCTGCAAAGTTTGAATGATCTTCAAGACCTGAGCAATGTCCTCAGGAGAAGGCATAATCACACACCCACTTGAAGTCCCCTTAGGCTCACTAGCAGAGGGTTCAAGATGTTTAGTTTTCTTAGATTTTTTCTGAAGGAACTGGGGAGTCAGACGGTTCTGCTGGTCTCTTGTGCATCCTTCTCAGAGGTGGTATATACAATATCTTCAGTTTCACACGCTTTCTTTGAGGGAGTCGGCTAGTCAGAGCCGGGGGACCCCTTTTGTAATTTTTTCTGCAGTCTCTCCAGATGCTCTTCCACAGTTTTGGGGGGGGGGAAGAGTTTTACAAACCTCACATTCTGCAGAAAAATGATCCTGGCCAAGGCAGACAACACAACGAGTGTATGTCAGCCTTTACAAAGATTTCCCCACACTGGGTACAGTTCTTGAAACAGGGTTCACCGGTTCTATACTTCGGTGTATTGGGAGTAATATAAACCATTAATAAAAAAGTGACCCCAAATAATATATATTTTTTTAATTTAGAGTGTTTTTGTGGTTTGCGGTTGGTTCAGGAACTGATAAAAGTTCCGCAAAGAACTGAGAACTGGTTGACAAGGAAACATAGAAACACAGAATTTGATGGCAGATAAGGACTGCTTGGCCCACCTAGTCTGCCCATTTCCCTACCTAATTGATAAGCTGCAGATCCTAGTTAACCAACAGCCTACTTCCTCCTACCCCCCACTAGAATTGCCTTATGTCTGTCCCATGCATTCTTGAATTCTCCCACTTGTTTGGACTCCACGACCTCGTCAGGAAGGCTGTTCCATGCATTCACAGCCCTCTCCGTGAAAAGATACTTCCTCACATTACCTCTAAGCCTTCCCCCATCTTAAAATTGTGTCCCCTTGTTCTTCAACATCTCTTTTTCTGAAAGATGCTACCCTCTTGTACTTTGTTGATTCCCTTGAGGTATTTGAAAGTTTCTATCATGCCCCCCCTTCCTCTAGGGTATACATACTAAGCTCCCTTAGTCTCTCTTCGTATGTCTTCTGGTGCAGACCCTGCACCATTTTGGGTGCCTCCTCTGGATAGCCTCCACCCTCTCTATATCTTTGCAGAGATGGGGCCTCCAGAACTGCATGCAGTACTTCAGATGGGGTCTCACCAACTGTCTGTACAGAGGGATAACAACTTCCTGTTTTCTACTGGTGATGCCTCTCCCTATGTACCCAGTATTCCCCCCAGCCCTCCTTACTGCCTTCTCACATTGCTTGCCCACCTTTAGATCATCTGATATAACTACCCCCAGGTCCCTTTCCATTTTTGCTATTGTCAGTATCTCACCCACTGTTGTGTACTCTTCTCCTGGGTTTTTGTTTCCCAGGTGCATTACTTGGCACTTCTTTGCGTCTAAGTTGCCATACATTTGACCATTATCGGTTACTTCTCAGAATGTAGCAGTAAAATATAAAATTATAAATAAAAATTAAAAAAAAGCTAACTAACCGGAGTTTTAAACTCAAAAAAACTCTGAAAAATAAACTGAAGCTCGGTTCCCCACTGGTTAGCCCAAACTGGGAGAAAACGAGAAAATAACGACGCAAAACCATAAACTAACTATGTGGTTAACTATAAACAAAAGATAAAGGCAGCAAATGAAAAAACAGGTTACTCACCTGTAACAGTAGTTCTAGGAGTAGTATATGTTGTTCATCCACACTGTCTGGCATTGTCCCTTTCCCCTTTAAATCTTGCCGGAAGTCTTCAAGCTAGCTCCTCCCACCCACCTGGGTGGTAAATACCTCGGCTCCGCCCCACGACATCAGATCTAGCCCGCTGGAAGCAAGACTGTGTGACTTAAGCCGGGGAGGTCGGGTGGGTGCGTGTGGATGAACAACATATACCACTCCTAGAACTACTGTTACAGGTGAGTAACCTGTTTTTCTAGGAGCGTGGATATGTTGTTCATCCACACTGTCTGGCAGACTCCTAGCAGTTCTCCGGGAGGAGGGTGGCAAGGCGCATACCCCCTACTTAGGAAAAAGAGATTGGAGAACCGAGGCCCCAAAACCAGCATCACGTCGTGACTCAAGGTCGATGTGGTAATGGGTAATAAAGGTGTTCACTGACTTCCAGGTAGCAGCCCGACAGATTTCCTGGATAGAGATGTCCCTGGAAGCAGCCACCGAAGCAGCAGTATGGCGGGTAGAATGAGCTCTTATCCCTCTGGGAGGCTCCTTGCCCGCCAATTCATAACACAGACTTATGCATGATGTGATCCATCTTGCAACAGTCCGCTTGGCTGCAGGTCTGCCAGAAGCAGCTTCAGCGTAGGTGACAAACAGCTGGCGGACCTCTCCCCGAATTTCCGCCATCCTCTCCTTATAGTAGGAGAGAGCATGTCTGAGGTCCGGAGTATGAAGCCTGTATTCGGCATCCGAGGTGTAGTTAGGGTAATATACCAGCAGAGTCAAGACCTGGTTAAGGTGAAACTCTGACACCACCTTCGGAAGGAATTTCAGGTGGGGGCGCAGGACAACTTTGTCCCCGTGGAAGACCAGATAAGGGGAGTCTACTGAGAGCGCCTGGAGGTCCCCTGTCCTTCTGGCTGACATGACAGTCACCAGGAAGGCTGTCATCCACAAGTATGAGAGCTCACACTTGTGCATGGGTTCGAATGGCTTGCCCATGAGCTTTGCCAAAACCAGCAAGAGATGCCACGGAGGTGGAGGATCATGCACCGGAGGGGATATGTGATCCAGGCCTTTGAAAAAACGCCCGACCACTGTCTCCTTTGCCAATGTTGGCTGACCGGCCCGCACACGGTAAGCAGAAATGGCTGCCGGGTGCACCATAAGGGTTGATGACCGAAGACCCCCCTTTGGAGAGAGACCAAAGGCAGTCTAGAATGTTAGCCACAGAGCAGGATAAGGGGTCCAGGCTCTTTCCCTGACACCAAATGGAAAACCTTTTCCATTTGAAGGCATAACATTTCCTGGTCGATTCCTTTCGAGATGCTTCCACCACAGTGTAGACATCCTCGGAAAGACCCAGAGCCTGGAACTCTAGCCGCTCAGGAACCAGGCTGTGAGTTGCAGGGATTAAAGGTCCGAGTGGAAGACCTTCCCCTGGTTCAAAGATATCAGGTCCGGGCATGTACAAAGCCGCTCCGGGGCCCTGCAGCTGAGTCTGAGGAGATCTGGATACCAGAACTGGCGTGGCCAATCTGGGGCTACCAGGATCACCTTCGCCTTGTCCCTCCTCACCTTGAGTAACACCTTGTGGATCAAGGGAAATAGAGGGAAGGCATAGAGGAGGCCTGGGGTCCACGGCCTCGAGAAGGCATCCCCCTGCAGCGAGCCCTGCTGAGGGAAGCGGGCATGGAACAGCCTCAGCTTGGTGTTCTCCCTGGAGGCAAACAGGTCCACCAATGGTTTGCCCCAACGGGAGAACAGATCGTAAGCTACCTCTGGATGGAGACACCACTCGTGGGATGTCTGGCCTATGCAGTTGAGAGCATCCGCCAGTTGGTTCAAGACTCCTGCCCATGAATGGCTAGGAGATCCGCCTCCACCCGGCGCGAAGGTCCAGATCCGGAGCGCCTCCTTGCATAGCAGACGGGAGTGCGTGCTGCCCTGTTTGTTGAGGTAGTACATGGTCATGGTATTGTCCGTCTGGACTTGAACCACTTGACCCTGGAGCTGAGGAGCGAAAGCTGACAGTGCCAGTCTGACTGCTCTGAGCTCCAACAGGTTGATGTGGCATCGGGACTCCTCGGGGGTCCAGAACCCGTGAGCTCTGTTGTCCCCCATGTGGGCTCCTAAGCTCATGAGAGAGGCATCGGTCGTAAGGACGACCGTCGGCTCGGGGCGGACAAACAGGATTCCTTCCCGCAAATGACTCGGGACGGTCCACCACTGGAGAGCATCCCACATCCTCTGGGTGACCGTGACCAGCTGGTCGAAGAGACCCTGACACTGAGACCACTGGGCGGCCAGCTCCCATTGAAGGGGGCGCATGTGCAATCTGGCCCAATGGACCACTGAGGTGCATGCCGCCATGTAACCCAGGAGGCGCAGGAAATCCCGGGCAGAGCGCAAGTGCCCAACCAGAAATGATTGGGCAAAGGAGAAAAGAACCTCCGCCCTGTCCACCGGGAGCCGAGCTCTGGCTTGACAAGAATCTAGCTCTGCCCCGATGAAGCCCATCACCTGAGAAGGCACGAGTTCTGATTTTGCCTCGTTGATTAGGAGGCCCAGGTGGGAGCAGGTTCGGAGGGTCAGGTCCCTGGACCTCTCCACCTACTGTAGGGAGGAACCCGCCAGGAGACAATCGTCTAGATAGGGGTAAATGCAAACCCCTTGATGCCGTAGATGGGCTGCCACCACTGCAATGCATTTGGTGAAGACCCCTGGTGCCGATGACAGGCCGAACGGCATGGCTCTGAACTCATACAGGGTCCCTTCGACCCTGAAGCGGAGGAACCGCTGATGGGACGGATGGACTGGGACATGGTAGAATGCGTCCTGAAGATCCAGTATACAGAACCACATGTTTCGCTCCAGAGATGGTATGATCTGGTTCAGAGTTACCTTCCGGAAGGTGCGAGACCTGAGATACCGATTCAGGTCATGGAGATCTAGGATGGGGCGCCAAGCCCCCATCCGCTTGGGCACCAGAAAACATCTGGAGACGAAGCATGGGTCTGAAGGAGGATCCAGCACTGGAGCTACCGCCTCCTTGAGGAGGAGCTGAGCAATGTCGTCCCGAAGGGCCGACTGAGCGCCAACTGAGATCCTTTCCTCCCGTGGGGCACGGGCCCGGCTGGGGGTACTGCTCGAACTCTAGAGGCAGTCCCTGCCAGACCACTTCCAGAACCCACCTGTCCGAAGTGATACCAGACCAGGCGGAAAGAAAGTGGCGGAGCCGGCCCCCTACGGGAGGACCCAGAACTGACGTGATGGGTGCAGGGGAGGCCACCCTCGACCCATCACTGTGCAGGCTTGGAGGAGGAGGAGGAGGAGGCACCTGGACCAGCACCTCGGCCTGCTTTGCAGGGCTGTTGGGGACCTTGGTTGGGCCTAGGTCACCAAGCTGGAGCCTGCTGCTGTTGCTGACCTCCCTGGAAGGAGGGCTGTCTAACCGCAGGGGAAGAGTGCCAAAAGGACTTCTTCTAGCATGTCTGCTGGTTCTTGCCCGAAGAACATTTAGCAGAGGTGGCATCAGACTGCTCAATGCGCTGTAGATGACCTGCCACTCCCGGACCGAAGAGGTCGGTGCCAAGGAAGGGCACCTCAGCTAGCTTGTGCTGAGTATCTGCGGGAAAGGAGGATAACCTCAGCCAAGCCCTGCGGTGAGTGGCTACCGCAGCAGCTAGTGAACAGGCACAGGACTCACCAATGTCCTGAGCAGTCTGGAGCTGTTGTTCAGCAACAGCACGGCCCTGGTCCCGGACCTGCTTGACCATGGTCTGCATGTCTGCTAGGAGATGAGGGAGGACTTCATCAAGCGACCCCAAAAGGGTGTGAGAGAAGTGTGCCATGATCACTGCTGAGCTAGCCTGACGAAGGCCTAGGGATGATGCCGCGTAAACCTTCCGGGCCGAGTGGTCCATATTTTTGGACTCCTTGTCAGGAGGGCGGTCAGTATCCGCAGAGCTGCCTGTGCACCTAAACACTGAGGCAGTCACTAGGCTTTCTGCTGAGGGATGCTCAGTGAAGCCCGCCAAGGACCCCATGGGCAGAGCGTACTTGCGGGCCATGCAGGCAGATGGAGCCGGGCAAGAGGCAGGACGCTGCCAAAGTTCCAGTGCCGGGCCAACTATAGCTTCAGCCACTGGGAAGGCCTCCGTTGGGGTATCCCCCCTCTTGAGAATATCCATGAGAGGATATTCCGCCTTCTTTTAAATGGGCTGCAAAGGCATACCTGTGGAGTCCGAAATGAGTCGAAGGATGCCCTGGAAGGAAGAAGGCCCTTCCTCCAGGCCTGTCACTGACAGCTCATCATGTGAGTGAAGGCCGGTAGTATCCGAATCCAAGGAATTCGGGTACAAGGGTCTCCTACCTAAGTCCCCCTCAATGCGTCTAGGACGATCAGGAGTGACCGTAATGGACAACCTATGGGGCAGGCCCGTAGTTGGTCGGTCCTCCTCAGAGGGAGCCCCTCCCTGAGGCTGTTTTGGTGGTGGTTCCACCAAAAATGGTGGGGAGCCCGTGAACAGGCTAAGCCAAAATACGTACCGGTCCCACCGGAGTCCTCGGAACTGAGGGAGTCGGTGTCGGCCAAAGAGGCTGGGGCAAGTAATGGCGGTACAGCCGGAGCAGGCTTTTGACCCGACAAAAGAAGTTGCTGCCACATGAGGTCCTCATAACATCGACGGAGCTTCCGTCCAAGTCTCTCCTCGTCCGAGGAGGATGAGAAACGGTGGCGGCGCCTCTTCTGGGAGTGTTTGTGACCCTTCCTCGGTTTATCGGCCGACGGGGTCCTACTCCTCGATCGAGACCGACAGAGTCGGCTCTGTCAGTCGGAAGAAGCTGGATTCGGTGAGAACCGAGGTTCCGGCTCTTGTCCCTCGATCGGGATGCCCGAAGGACAGGTCTCCTCATCGGGTAAGGAGAGAATGGGAGTCCTCTCCAAGGAGTCGTCAACAGGCATCGGCGACAACGGCTCGATCGGGTCGAGAGAAATCTCGGCCGGTTCTGCCGTATCCTCGGCTCCGGTGCCCTGGCCTGACAGAAGGTCCGAAAAGCCGGCAGCCAAGGAAGCGATCTTGACTGTGGCCGAGACCGCCTGCTCCTGAGTGTCGGACCGCTCTCGGTCCCAGGAGCGTCTTCTTCGGGTAGAAGATGATGATTTTGGATCCTTATCCTTCTTTTTGGATCGGGAGGAGTGTGAGCCGGAAGGCGCCTCACCCTCAGTAGGGAGAGACTGGCACAACTCCCGGAAGGATCCTGTGAAGGTGGAGCCCAGGCTGAGCGGCACGAAGAAGCTTTGGTTGGCCGAAGCCTGGGCAGCTTCCTCTTCGAAGGCCGCCATCTGCTCGAGCTGCTCGGCAGATCCCGCAGCCGTGGAAACCGCCCACCTAGCCTCCTTCGATTTCACCGCTGGATTGCGAAGCTCCGGTCTTCCCAACTTAAGGCATGCCTTACGGTCCTCCAGAATGGTGGGATGGAAGGCCGAACAGATGGAGCAAGCCGAAGTATCATGCACAGCGCACAGGCAGTAGACGCACGAGAGGTGGGGATCGGTGCGAGACATTTTTTGTCCACAAGGACAACGGCGAAACCGGGGGCAACTTGTCCTCCATATCCGAAGCGTTCGGATCCAAATCGTAAACTCTGACGAGTTTTAAGGCAAGTAAGTGTGGCGAAAACCATCGATTTGACTCCAGGGCCTATGGTACTGCAAAGTAACACGAGAGACCTGCATCTTCCAGCGGAAAGGAAGATCTGGCGTCATGGTGCGGAGCCGAGGTATTTACCACCCGGGTGGGTGGGAAGAGCCAGCTTGAAGACTTCCAGCAAGATTTAAAGGGGAAAGAGACAATGCCAGACAGTGTGGATGAACATATCCACGCTCCTAGAAAAATAATTACAAGATAATTAAGTTCTTTTAATTTCAGCACTACAGGAACAACTGATGAGGAGAGCACTCTGAGGCATCCATACTTGTCAGGCGGATAATGAAATCTGAGGCAACAAAACACAACAGTTGGTAAAGCCAGCTTTTGAAAGTGTGCAGGAGCCAATGATTCCATAATTAGCATATGTGCCATCTTCTCCGGCCGGCTCTGTCTTAAAAGGACACTGCAAGAGTTATGAATATTGGAGAATTCCTGGGGTGATAAACATGCTTTTCCCAACTGTAAAAAGTTAAAAAGAAAAAACAAACAAAAACAATGAAGCCCATTTTATAAGCGCAATAAGACACTCCGGGTGTGTGCATGTGACAGATTTTACCACGCTTGCAGGGGCTGAAGGTACTCCACCTGTGGCCTTGTGGATCACTACACCCCTGGGCGCGAGGTAAAATCTGTTCCATGCACACACCATCATGTTTTATTGCTTACATCTTTCTCTTTCAGGTTCCAGAATTCAATTAGTAAAAAGAGTTACAGTTGCCATCCACTGGGTGGCGGCATGTAACTTGTTTTGCATAACAAAGTTTGTATCTAGTACCTTCTCTGTCAAACAGTCTTTGAAACTCCTTACATTAATTTTGAGTGTTTCAAAAGGATGTACTACTATAGACTTATGATGTGAATTGACGTCTGCTAATTTAAAGTTGGTGCCTACTCAGTTTTGAGTACGTTTTTCATGTATTTTTTAAAACACTTCCGTATACTACTGTGCCCTTTCAGGCTGTTTCCTCTCAAGCAAACTACATTCTGCAGTTTATTTATTTATTTAGTTTTTTGTTAACCGGGTAGGTGCACTAGCCATAAAATGACTATTTTCAGGCACGACCCGGGAGAGTACAACAAAAGGAGAACAGTTGAACAACAGCAACATGGGTACAATAATACAAATAGAGGAACAGTACAGCAGTGAATTGAGAACCTGCCTAAGGAGAAGCTGCCTGAAGCTCACCCTCCAAGCAAGGTACGGGTTGGAACTCTGAATTTTGGCATCTACCCCTGGAGGAATCTCACTTGCTCCCGTCTGCCAGTGTTACTCACACTATGTGCAGTAATCCAGAAGTCTTCTAGGAACTGCTGCAAAGAAATTAATGCTAGGACTAATCTCTGCTTGAAATGTTTTGTGTTCTCACTTTAAGTAATGTTTAGTCTTTTCACATTTGCAGTTTATATTGATCTGCCACTAGAGGCATCTTAGTTTTCCTATTAATCCTCCAACCTTGCCTCTGCCTTTTTCCTGTTCTAATCACCGCTATCCCCTGCCTTGTTCTCACTTTTAGCATATTGTACTCTGAAAAAATAAACAAACTACTCCACAGCGGCAGTCACCCTCACTAAAGGTCAGTTATTCCCCTTACCTCCCCCAATAAGAAATAGCAATGGGCACCATGGCTATCACACTCTGCCTACTCATGGTTACCTTTCTTGCTCTGCCCATATCCCATCCTGCCCCCTAACCTCCACCTTAAGCCCCACCCCCCCCCACAGCAGACAACGCCCCCACCCTGGACACCTCCTGTTTCTCCCACGGAACCACCTCCAACCAATACCCCCCCCGGGACACCCTGGGCCCACCCTTCCTTGCCATACCTACCCTCCGCTCCCTACACATCCCTTGTACCCTCACTAGTAGGACCTCGCAACGGTACCTGGCTAAGGGTCCTGGTCGTCACAGACCGCTCATCAGATTAACTGCTCTACTCCTTCTGCTCTCCAGGAACATATACCCCAACCCCAGGCCGTTGTCAACTAGCCACCCCATACCCCACTCTGGTACTGGCCTAAGCCTTGCATCCATGAATATTTGCAGCCTCCTAAAAAAATCTGCCGCTCTCCAGTGCTGGGCTGTACAACACCATCCTGATGTTATAGCAATAGTCGAGACCTGGCTCTCGAGAAAAACTCCCAACTCGGTTATCTCTGTCCCTGGCTACACTCTGTTCAGGGAAGACCTTATAGGTAGACATGGCGGCGGGTGTGCAGTCTTTATGCATGACACACTTTTAGGCCATGCTCTCCCTGCCCCCAAGCTTGGTTTTAGTGTCCAAGCCCTCACTCTTAAGGTTACCCCTGACCCAGCCAGGGGCCCTCTTTTTCTCATGGTCTCTTACATACCCCCACGGGACCAGGGACCAGCTGTCCATTCCCTCATTGATTACCTCACCCCAAACTCACACAAGACGCAGCAGCTCATCCTAGGTGACCTTAATGTCAATTGGCCGAGTACCACTGCCCCCCATATCAGGGACTCCTTTGCTGCCCTAGATATGACCCAACTAGTTACCTCACCCACTAGATTTAACTGGTCAGTCGGCTCCAGCACCCTCCTAGATGTAATTCAAACCGCCCCCATAAAATCAGGGATATTAATGTACTACCAGACTCTCTTAGTGACCACTCTCTTGTCCTCTGTCACTGGTCATCACCCACACCAAAACCAGTGTCCCGGGTCACCTCGCGCCGGTGCTTTCACCCCAGGGGTCTCGGAAAGCTAAAAACGCACCTAGTCCATCTTGACTAGTCCCCAGTCCTACTCGCAATGGATACTGACTCTGCCCTAGCCTATTTCTCCAGTGCCTTCAGCAAGGCCTGCAACCGTTTCGCCCCCCGACCAGAATCCGTACCAAGAAACACAAGGCCCCATGGATCTCCCCATCCCTCATCCAAACACTGAAACAAAGAGATAATCTCTGGCATATTGCTGTTGAGACAGGCAAACTGGCTGACAGACAAGCCTATAATGCAGCACGTAATAAGGCAGGCTAAGGCCGAATATTATCAAACCACCCTTGAATCCACTTGGGGCTCATCCCATGCCTTCTGGGACAATATGAAAGAGCTCAGTGGAAAGACCTGCTCCCCTCCCACTATCACTACTCTCCATAGACTATACCGTCACTACTGATCCTCCCCGCATAGCTGAGTGCCTCAATATGGCTTTCTCAGATGTAAGTTCTGTCCTCCCAACTACTTTTTCGACCCTATGCCTGCCTCCACCCCCCCCCCACCTCGGATCACCCTCCTTTCTACCTGCGTGCCATATAACCCCTTGAAGCCAGGCCTCATATGCAAAAAGCCTTAGCTAGCAACAACCCCAGCTGTGATCCCCTGGACTCCAGGATTCTGCGATTAGTCCTAGATACTGTAATAGCCCCCCTCACCAACTTTTTAAACCGGTCACTATGTCTTTGTCAATTTCCCAGTGCCTGGAAAATTACAGAAATCACCCCTATCCATAAGAGTGGAGACAGAACCCCCCAACAATTTCAGGCCCATCTCCATCTTCTCCCCTCTCTCCAAAGCACTAGAAAAAATAGTGGCCATTCAGCTCTCCGAATATCTGGCCAAATACGACCTGCTGTGTCCGGAACAACATGGATTGCGCACTGGACACAGCACCACTACAGCCCTCCTGGAGTTCTCCCTGCACCTCCACTCTGCTCTCGACTCTGGTCATGTTGCGGGTGCAGTGTTCATTGACCTCTCCAAGGCCTTTGACACCATCTGTCGCCCCCTCCTACTTGACTCCCTTCACCAACCTGGCTTCTCTCCAGGCCCACTGGCTTGGTTCACCAGTTACCTCTCTACCAGATCACAGCACGTGAAGGCAAACGGCACCTTGTCCAAAACCCTGCCTGTTCGCTCGGGGGTCCCCCAGAGTTCCATCCTGTGCCCCGGCCTATTTCTCAACACCCTCCCCAGCTCCTGCTCGGGCAATATGCTACTCTATGCCGATGATGCGGTTTTCCTTGCCTCCCACCCTGACCCCGCATTTCTATAGGAATCCCCGCAGCGCAATTCAACCAAGCCAAAAGTGGTTCCTTGACCACCGCCAATAATAACCTAAAAAAAATTATGCTTTTTTCGCATCACCAGAATAAGGCCAAAAATGCCCCTCTCTGCATTCTCCCCAGTAATGCTCACCCTCTCAAGCAAGTGTCATCCTACAAGTACCTGGACATCACCTTCGACTCGGCTCTTACATTCCACACCCACATCAATACCCTGTCCTCAGCCATAAACTCTCGGATTGGCCTTGTCTATCGCCACAGAGACCGCCTCCCCCAAATCGCCCTCTGACTGGCCATCAACTCCTCCGTCCTGTCCCTAGTGGACTTCAGCCTATCTACGCTGCGGCTGACAATAGCGCCCTCACCAGAATCCAGACCTCGATAAACAAGGCCTGCAGGCTCCTGACCGGCGCATCCCTCCGCACCCATACTTGCCTGCTCTATTCCACCACCAACCTGCTCACCTTGGAGGAGTGCCTGCGCTACCAAACCTGCTTACTTGCCAAAAACCCCTGCTAGAACTCCCCCCTCAGGGGTCATTGCGTCCCTGCGGCTTGCATCCCCATCTGTTGCCACCCGTAGCTCAGTTAAGGCCACCTTTCTGGTGCCCCGTACCAAGACCTTCCTAGCCCAAAGGTCCTTCCACTACAGCATCCCCACATGGTTCAACTCCCTCCTGCCCTCCTGCCCTCTATCACTAAGTCTACCAAAACTGGTCCTTTTAAAGTCGCTCTCCGTAACCACCTCTTTGGCGCCCGAAACTGTAGTTGCCCTTAATCAACCTAATGTTGGGGTCCCTCACCGTTTCTGGCCCATAGCCCTGACAATATTCATTAGACTGCTCCCCCTTTTTTTTTTCTTTTCTCTTTCCTCACCCGTCCCCCCATAGGTATTCCCCAGGGTTGCGACTTCTACTACTGTTATACTTTATACAATTGCTATTTACTGCATGTAACTTTATTCTGTAAACCACTGCTGTATTGTGTTCTTTTGTTACCTATATGTTACCACTGTTGTATCTCACACTGCAACCATGTCTACCCTCCCTGCAACGAGGTGCCTTTGTAAATGGGTCCCTGACTCAAAGGTTGTAAATCAGACTTTCAAAAAAAATAAAAAAAATACTGTTTCTTTACATTAGAGAGTGATGCAGGTAACAGTACTTTAAATGTGGGTCTCCTCTTGTATCCGGGACCCTTCTAACAAAGCCAGAACGTGAAACCAGTCAGGGTTCTTGGTGGGCTTTGTATACCACCAATGACAAGGTAAAATGGTTTTTAAACTTTTGTAATATGTTACTGATTTTTTATACTTAATTTTTGCTGAATAAAGTATGTGAGTTCCTCAAGCCCGATGGTAGCAGTTTTGGTTTTGTTGCTTCAGCACACTACAGTACAGTCCTGTTGGGAGAAGAGAGAAGGCCACTGCACCTATACCCCACTTAAAATGTATATAAAATGTATTCAAAATTAAAAGTGTGTGGGGATATTGTGATGCTGTTTCTCCAAACAGTCAGCCCGACTTCCGAGTTATGCCTGCACACGGGTGCTGTATTATATGTGTTAATACATCCCCCGGAGCCACCTGTTGCTGAAAACGAGTGGTTTCATGCGCCTTCAGCTAGCGAGAACAGCAAAGCAAAGCAGAGTTGTTCTGGCTCAAGCTGAAGAGCAAATAAAGCTCATTAGTTCAGCAATGAATGTGACAGGGCATGTAATATATTATTGATCGAGTGATCAATAATATATGTTTTTGTTTTTTCTTAAACTCCCCCGAACCTGCCCATTTCCAGGGCATCTGCGCGTCTCACGTGCGAAGGAAAGGAGCACTCTGATTGGATGGAGTGCTCCCTAGATCTATAACTTAGTAAATTACCTAACCTAGAGATACTGTACACAAAAAAAAATTAAGTACATAATAGAAATAAACAGCCGGAGTGTGCAGACAGGTGAGAAATATCTATGAGCTGCAGTCAGGGGAGCAGAACAAAACGCAGACAGAATATAACATCATATTACATATGTAGCCGCTACATTCTCTTTATTCTTTTTATTCTCTGAATAAGCAGTCCTTTACGTGAAATCAAGGGTTGGGGGGGTTAGTAGATGTTTGACCAGAGTGCTCTTGTACAATACTGTATTGAACTACATGCCTTGATTTCCTTTCTGCATCCCTCCATGTAATGAACAGGGAGCCAAAACAAACTCACATAATGGCTACCTTTTTGTTCATTATAGCAGGAGCACTGTAGTCGGCTGAAATATAATAAAAAAAAAAAAACTCACTTATTCTTTTCTTTGTTTAAATCTGGATGGCCACTTAGAGCATCAGTGCTAGTTAATAATTTAAACAACCTGGTGGGCAATTAGGACAAACCAAAACATCAATATACCTGATTTTTTTTCCTTTTTTTGCTTTATGATAAAGGATTTTGAAGTTCTTAAAAGTTATTTGTCTTCTGCCATGCCAACAATCATGGATGTAAGCAAACTGGGATATTGCTGTGCTGCTGGCCATCAGAAACATATACTGGCAACACCTCCTCAACATATCTGCTTCATAAATATAGTGGTGTAGTTAGTGTGTGCTCTCTGGAGAAGAAATTTTTTTTTGTGTGAATTATTTCTTAGGAGCTCCTGGCTACCCCCGCCTCCGCCATTCCTCCAGGCGCCATCCCGGACGAGGACCCCCTCCCTTTAGTACCCAGCGACTTACCCTTTGCGGCAGGGTGGTGAGGGGCAACTCGACCCACCGAAGGAGTCCATGCCAGGGGCGTCCTCCGGAGAATAGCGACGAGAGCTGACGTCGTGCTGCCAGGCTCCATTTTTCCCCAAAGTTTTCTCGGCGGAGCATGGCGTGCAATGGCGCCAAGCGACTGGTCGTGCACACTCCCGTGCGCACACTGAGTCAGCGTCTGCCCGTCCGCCTCCCCTGTCTCTGCGGCTGCGTGCTGTCAATCCCCAGCCTCCGCTGAAGTCAGGCAAACACGAAGCCACGAATCCCAGAGATGGAGAGCAGTCCTCCGGACGCTCAATCCATCTCCCGCCGACCCGACAACCCGTGCTCGTTCCCGAACACGGGTCGCTGGCATGTCACGAGGTGTAGCGACCAGCGCCTCAACCCTCAGCGCCACCGGGCCGGCTTGAGGAGAAGATTTTTGAAAGTTACTGGGGCTGCCATCTTTATTGTAGAGCCACACAAATTACAAACGTTGTAATTAAACAATCTTAAAAATAGCTGATTGAATTTAAAATACCTCAATGAAGAGCAAAAGATTATCAAGAATACATTTCCACTAAAAAAAAAAAAAAAAAAAAAAAGCATGACGACTACTACTGCTGCTGTAAGGGCTGCCACAGGACCAGTATGCTATACACAAACAACTGGGTGAGAATCATGATTTCAAATTCAATAGTCTGGAAAACGTTATACAGGATGGGGGGAAGGGGACTGTAATAAAGTTCTCAGATGTGAGGGTACTGATCTTCGGCACTGGGGCAACGGAATGGCCTGGTTTGAATAAATACTCCTTGAACTGGGTTCATTTTTATTTTATGCTGCTTCTGCCTTGAATATTAACTTTGTATTTGAAGGCTACTGTAGCTCTATTGTGGTTTTCAGTTAGTATTTGTAGATATATGTGCAAGCAATAAGATACGATGAGGTGTGGGTCATGGCCTGATAAGGGCACACCATAGGTGCATTATAAGGAATGAGGCACTTGCGCAGAGTGCCTTTAGCACCTGGGAAGTGCTCTTATCAGGCCATAACCAACACCTCATTGTGTCTTATTGTGCTTACAAAATGGGAACAACATTTTCAACTTGGTGTATTAAACTGTTTCTTAATAGTACCTTTAGTTATCAAGAAATAAAATACATGAAATGAAAAAGGTGTTAAATAGTTACTGTACTTTTCAACAGAGGTAATGAGAGGTCGTGGTGAAGACAGTAGAGGGCAGTGGTCTTACTGTTAATGTGATGATATGAGACTCCCCCCCCCCGAGATCATCTCCCTCCCCCCCGCAGTTTTCAGTTACATTTTCAGCTTTTGTTCTCTGTACTCTGCTGCCAGATAAGAATTCACGCACTATCAGAGCAATTTGAATTAAAATACTTTTTTCGCACTGGGACAGCTATACTCCCTTGCATATCGAGTTCTGGTTAAAATTGGGAGGATTCTGTTTCATCCTCCATTTGCTAGTTCATAAGAAAAAATTACTCACCTTAGTAATTATGTTTCTTCTAGTGGAGTCTTGCTGTATTCTGACAAGTGCAGTTAGCCACAGCCTTTAAACTGCCCCGGAGAACAATGGGTTAACTTTCCTATTCAGGGCATAGAATGTTGATCTCGAGCTCGGTTGATGTCTCTGCCTGTTGTATTTTGAACTGCAACCGTCAGATCTTTATGAGCAAAACTCACTAGGTGTTCTGTGAGGAAACTAACATTTTTACTAGCCAACTGGCAGAAAAATAATCTTTCGGGTTCTCAAAGGAAGACTCAAGTCAGGAAACCCAAAACACAAAAAATAAATAAAACTGAAATAACATCTCACCCCATGAGTAACAGAGGGTGTAAGGGGGCACCCCTGGGGTGCCAACACTGCGCCTGCCCACCCACATCCCAAAAATCCAGGTCCTGAGAGGGAGGCGGAGAGTCAGAATACAGCAAGACTCCACTAGAAGAAACATAATTACTAAGGTGAGTAATTTTTCTACAAACAACATGAAGTCTTGCTGTATTCTGACAAATGCAGACTACCAAGCAGTACCTCCATGGAGGAGGGACAGAACCTACTTTGGGAATAGGCTCTGAAGTACTGCTGTACAAAACCGAGCATCACTCCTAGCCTGGATATCCAGAGAGTAATGCTTGGTAAAGGTATGGACTGTTTTCCAGGTGGCTGCTTGACAAATTTCTAAGAGAGGGGATATCCCTGGCAGCAGCCAGGGAAGCAGCTGTACCTCTTGTGGAATGAGCCCTCAGGCCTGAGGGTGGAGTTTCTCCCAGTTTTTCATAGCAGAATTGTATACAAGACACAATCCACCTGGCAATAGATCTCTTGGTGGCAGGTTTGCCCTTTCCCACTTCTCCATAAGTGAGGAACAACTGGAGGGAGTCAAACCTGTGACCCTTGGTACACTCTATGTAGTAGCTAAGGGCTCTTTTAACAACCAAACTGTGTAGCCTCCTCTCTCCTGAGGAAGAATGATCAGTGAAGAAAACAGGGAGAGACAGACTGATTCAGGTGGAAATCTGAAACCATTTTAGGCAAGAACCTTCTGTTATTTCTAAGGACCACTTTATCTCTGTGAAAAGAGATGAAATCAGGTTCCACTGACAGGGCTCGCAATTCACTGATACGTCTAGCAGAAGTAATGGCTACCAAAAACACAGTTTTCCAAGTCAAGTACTTAAGCTCTGCTGAGGACAAAGGCTCAAAAGGGGGTTGCATAAGACGAGCAATGCAAACATTAAGATCCCAAGCAGGAGCAGGATCCCTAAAGGGGGGATTGATGTGAAGCAATCCCTTGAAAAACTTACAGAATACAGTGTGGGATGACAGTGAGGAAGACTTGCCTACTGACAGGAAAGGAGAAACAGCAGACAAGTGTACTCAGAGTAGCTGTTCTGAGGCCCAGGCTATTAAGATGGACCATATAATCCAGAACTGTAGGCAATTCAGCAGTATCTGGGGAGATATGCCTCTTGGAACACCAAATGCTGAATCTCTTCCATTTGGAGTTATAAGTCTTTCTGGTGGAAGGCTTTCGAGCAGCTTTGAGAATATCCAGAACTCCCTGAGACAGATGCAAATCTGCAAACTCTAACTCTTCAAGAGCCATGCCTTGAGATTGAGAGACTGAAGATTGGGGTACCAAATCCTCCCCTGAGAGGAGGTTAACAGGTTGTAATTCCTGGGAAGAGACAGGGGAAGATGGACTGCTAGGGACAGCAACAAGGGGTACCATGGCTGCCAGGCCCAGTCTGGAGCAATCAGAATCACTTTACAAGGTTGTGACCTTATCTTGACTAGAACTTTGAACAGGAGAGGGAAGGGGGAAAAGAAAAAAATACTCACCTTAGTAATGTTGCTTTTTCTAATGGAGTCTTGCTGTATTCTGACAAATTGCAGAGAGGTCCAACCTTGAACTGCCCGGAGATGAAAGAGTTAACTTTCCATGCCAGGCATGGAACACTGAGCTTCGAGCTCGGTTGAGACTCTGTCTGTTGCTGTTTGAACTCAAAGCGTCAGATCTTTACAAGCTAAACTCACTGAGTGTCCTGTGTGGAAGCTGTAAACCTATACTAGCCAACTGGCTACTAAATATAATAAACAGATTTTTTGGTCCCAAAACAAAGACTCAAGTCAGAAAACCCCAAAAATGAAATAAACACAACACCCACTCACCCAAAGAAAAAGGGGTGATAATAAAAAGGTGGGGCACCTCCTGAGTGCCAACACTGCTACTGCCCACCCACATCCCAAAAACAAAGATTCTGAGAGGGGAAGGCAGGGGGGAGGTCAGAATACAGCAAGACTCCATTAGAAGAAACAACATTACTAAGGTGAGTAATTTTTTCTTCAAACAACAAGAATCTTGCTGTATTCTGACAAATTGCAGACTACCAAGCAGTACCTCCATGGAGGAGGGACAGAACCTACCTAGGAAATAGGCTCTGAAGCACTGCTGTGCCAAACCAAGCATCACTCCTAGCCTGGATATCCAGAGAGTAATGCTTGATAAAAGTATGAACTGTTTCCCAGGTAGCTGCTTGACATATCTCTAAGACAGGAATATCCCTGGCAGCAGCCAGGGAAGCAGCTGTACCTCTGGTAGAGTGAGCCCTCAGGCCTGAGGGTGGAATCCTGCCTAGCTTTTCATAGCAAAATTGAATGTAAGAGACCATCCACCTGGCAATGGATCTTTTAGTGGCAGGTTTTCCCTTACCAACCTCACCATAAGTGAGGAACAGTTGGAGGAAGTCAAGCCTGTGACCCTTGGTATGCTCTATGTAGTAGCTAAGGGCTCTTTTCACATCCAAACTGTGCAGCCTCCTCTCACCAGAGGAGGAATGGTCAGTGAAGAACACAGGAAGAGACATAGACTGGTTAAGGTGGAAGTCTGAAACCACCTTAGGTAAAAACTTCCTGTTAGTCCTGAGGATCACCTTGTCTCTATGGAAAGAGATAAAATCAGGCTTCACTGACAGGGCTTGTAACTTGCTTATGCGCCTGGCAGAAGTGATGGCCACCAAGAAAACAGTTTTCCAAGTCAAGTACTTAAGCTCTGCTGAGGACAAGGGTTCAAAGGGGGGTTGCATAAGCTGAGCAATGCAAACATTAAGGTCCCAAGCAGAGGCAAGGTCCCTGAATGGCAGATTGGTATGAAGCAATCCCTTGAAAAACTTAGAGAATACAGGATGAGCTGAAAGGGAAGAAGGCTTAACTGCTGAAAAAAAAGCAGAGACAGCTGCCAGATGCACTCTTAGTGTAGCTGGTCTGAGTCCCAAGCTATTCAGATGAACCATATAGTCAAGGACTGTGGGCAGGTCAGCAGACTCTGGAGAAATATGCTTCCCAGAGCATCATATGGAGAATCTTTTCCATTTGGAATTATAAGTGGTTCTGGTGGAAGGCTTCCGAGAAGCCTTTAGGATATCCATAACACCTTGAGAGAGGTGTAAATCAGCAAACTAACTCTTCAAGAGCCAGGCCTTGAGATTGAGAAGATTTGAGATTCGGATACCAAACCCTCCCCCGAGCACAGGTTAACAGGTTGTAATTCCTGGGAAGAAACAGGGGAAGGTAGACTGCTAAGAACAACAGGAGAGGTACCAGGGCTGTCTGGCCCAGTCTGGAGCAATCAGAATCACCTTGCATGGTTGAGACCTGATTTGACTAGCACTGTGAACAGGAGAGAAAGGTGGAAAAGCATACAAGAACTTCCCTTCCCAATGAGAACTAAGGCATCCAGAGGACTGAGCCAACACTGGGTGCCTGCAGCAAAAGAGGGAAGTTGGTGATTGTCTGGGGCTGCAAAAGATTCTATCTGTGGGAGCCCCATCTGGAAAGATCACCTTCAAAACTAGAGATCCAGTGACCATTTGGATGGCCCTGAGATATCCTCCTGAGAGCATCTGCCAGGACATTGTCCTTGCCTGGGAGGTGTACTGCTGTAAGAGAGGTGTTCAGGGAATAGGCCAGAGACCATAATTTCATTGCTTCTGTGCACAAGGCCGTAGACAGAGTGCCCCTTTGCTTGTTGATATATCACATTGTGGTGGTATTGTCTGTCCTGATCTGAACTGCTTTGTTCTGAACAGACTTGGAAAAAGCCTGAAGTGCTAGAAACACTGCTCTGAGTTCTAATAGATTGATGTGAGGCAGAGATTCCTGAGGAGACCACAATCCTTGGGAGGTCAGGTCTCCCAAGTGGGCTCCCCACCCCAAGAGGGAGGCATCTGTAGTAAGGATTAGAGAGTGAGACTGAGTGACAAAAGGAACTCCTTGTCTTAGATTGTCCTGATCCTGCCACCACTGCAATGCCTGGATCAGGGTTCAAGTCACTGGGATCAGTTTGGTCAGATGATCCTTTTTCTGAGACCAAAAGGCTCTCAAATGGAACTGAATGTCCCTCATCTGAAATCTTGCTCCCTGCACCACTGCTGTAGAAGCAGCCATGTGCCCCTGGAGCTGCAGAAAATGCCTTGCTGGTCGAGACACCTGTAGGGTGAATGAAGAGGCCAGTGTAATAAGGGTCCTTGCCCTGTCCAGGGGAAGGAAGGCTCTTGCCTTTACTGTATCTAGCTCTGCGCCTATGAAGGTGAGGAGCTGTACAGGCTCTAGAACTGACTTTGAAAGATTCAAGAAGGAAACCTAGAAAGTGAGCAGTTGCTGAGTTATCTGAAGGTGTAACTTGACTTGGTCTGAGGACTGGCCTACTATGAGCCAGTCGTCCAGGTATGGGAAAGATAAATCCTTTTCCTTCTTAGAGTAACTACTACTGCCAGCCATTTTGTGAACACCCTTGGAGCAGAGTTAGGCGAAGAGGCATTGCTCTGAATTGGTAATGGCCCCAAGGCAGCTCGAACCTGAGGTATTTTAGGTATAGGAGCTACTGATGAGAATATGGAAATAGGCATCCTTGAGGTCCAGGGAGACTTGCCAGTCCCCTGGCCTTAGAGAAGAGTGAATTATTCCCAGAGTCACCATTTTGAATTTTAGCTTTAAAAGGTGCTTGTTTAAATATCTGAGATCCAGGACGGGCCGCCATTCTCCTGTCTTTTGGGGCGAGGAAGTACCTGGAGTACAATCCTTTCCCTTTGTGTAGGGGTGGAACCCTTTCTACAGCTCTGAGAGCCAAGAGGGAAGAGACCTCTGCCTCTAGGGCAAAGTGCCTCTGAAGGATTTACAGGTGGAAAGGATCTGGTTCTCATCTTTGGAAATTTTTTAAGCTGAGAACCAGTCCTGAGCTTACTACTTCCAGGACCCATTTGTCTGATGTTAAAGACATCCAGTCCTGGACAAAGTAAGCCAGCCTGCCCCTACAGGTGGTGGAGAAATCGCCCCTGGCAAACCCATCAGGGGTGCCTGTTTGGCAGGGTTTAGGCTGAGGGGTGGAAGCAGGCCCTGCTTGTCCCCGTCTGCCTCTCCTCTAAAGAACCCCCTCTGAGCATAAGCAGAAGAGGCCTGGAGAAGCTTAGTAGAAAGGCCTATGAAAAGGCCTGCCTCTGCCCCTGGGATGCTGCCTCTGAGAGTTGGCTTGCCTTTCCTTGGCCTAAGCACTCCTATAGGTGGTCCTGTATTCATCCATTTCTTCATGTAGTTCTCTGTTTGCTCCCTGAAACAGAGAATTACCACACAGGAAAATCCATGGCCTCAGTCTGGGTATCCTGAGACAGGCTAGTACATCTGAGCCAAGCCATCCTACAAGGGCCACAGATGTAGCCATGACTCTAGATGAAACATCATTGGAGTCCACTGCAGCATGGAATTGCACCTTGGATGCCTCAATACCATCCACAGCTACCTGCTCCAGCTCCTTGGCAAGCTGGCCAGGGACCTGTTTAGCTAAAGCCATTACAGTGTCCCATCTAGATCTCGGATATCTAGCTGTATTGGCCTGCCTGAGTCCCAAGGATGCTGCCATGTACTGTTTCTTTGCCATGGCATCAATCCTCGTAGAGTCCTTATCTGGGGTGTGTGAAGCCAAGGGCATATTTGCCTTATCACAGGCAGCAGCCTGCACTACTCCAACATGGCTGCATTGATGGGTATGGAACTCTGCATCCGAGCCTGAAAGAGTATACCTCTTGTCCATCCTCTTATCCACAGGAGGTATAGAATTAGGAGTCTTTAAAATTTATATTGTCTGTTTCCCAAAAGACTTATGAAAGGGAACAGACAGCCTCCTGGACTCTGGGATATCCATCATTTCAACATAGTCAGGCTCCCTCCGGTCATCCACAGCTTCTTCACATAGGAAGCTGAAGGGGTTTCAACCACTTTCTTGTAAAACATGAAATGGGAGGGGACTCAGAAAGCCTAGGAGGAGAAACACCTGAAGGTCTGTCTGGGGAGATGTCCAGAGTCAATGGGCACATCAGACTTTCATAATCACCATCACTATCTTCCATACTCTCCTTCCCTCCTCCTCCGGTTCATAAAATTCCTCTAAATCATAATCCGGAACCCGGTGGAACCCCGGGAACCGAGTGCCTTCCTGATGGTGCAGTTCGGTCCAGAACCGAGGATAGCGACTGAACAATTTTATTGCTTTGGCTATTTCTTCAGCGGTTGGAGAAGAAACTTTTGGATCCACACCGGCTGATTTATCCCTTCTTGTTCTCTTAACGGAACAGACTCCTCGGAATCGGTTCTCCTTTTGCCCGAAGAAGTTTCTCCCTGGTCAGAGGGCACTCCTTCTGGTTCGGTTGGAACCGAACCGAGTTAACCACCGGGTCAGCAGACTTTGGCCTCCCACCACCAGAGCCTACCAAACTCTTTTTTCTAGGGTAGCTGCAGGAAAATTTTAACAAATCTGGCAGTCTGAATGTGGTGGTCAAATCCCCAGATAATAACATAGGTGGTGTGGGGATCAGCCTTAGCAAAGACTTCCCCACACAATACTTACAGTGTTGAAACCCAGTGGGCCCGGTTTTTCTTTTGGGTTTCTCAGACATGGCAGTCCTAAACCAAACTTACCCTTTTTCCGGCAATCCGCCAGGCAAGACACTCTTATCGGTTCCTGACCGTGTTACGGGTCATGGAAAAAAAACGTAATAAAATCCGTTTTTTTTAGAACCGATAAGAATCGGTAACCACACTCTAAAAGTAGAAGTAAAGATTTCTAAACAACCTGATCAATTCAAACCAAACCGATGACACGTTTACAAGTTCCACACAGAATAGAAAACAACATAAACCTATCTAGTACTCACGAATACCACAGACAGAGACTGAACCGATAGGTTGCAGTTTAAATCTGGTCGAAAAACGGTACTTTAACCGACAAATTGAACAGAGCAAAGGAGAAATCTCCTGGAGCGACTGTTCAGTGAGGCGGAGTAAAGAATCTGACGGTTTGAGTTCAAACAGCAACAGACAGAGTCTCAACCGAGCGCAAGCTCAGCGTTCCATGCCTGGCATGGAAAGTTAACTCTTTAATTTCCAGGGCAGTTCAAAGGTTGGACCTCACTGCAATTTGTCAGAATAAAGCAAGACTTCATATTGTTTGAAAGCATACAGAAATTTCCCTTCCCAGTTCAGAATCAGAGGACCCAGGGGGACTGAGCCCAAGACTGGGAGTCTGCAACAAAAGAGAAGAAGTTGGTGATTGTCTGGTGCTGCAAAAAGATCGATCTCTGGAATGCCCCATCTTGAGAAAATCACTTTCAACACCAGAGGATCCAGGACCCATTCATGATGGCCCTGAGATATTCTGCTCAGTGCATCTGCTAGGATATTATCCTTCCCTGGAAGGTGAACTGCTATCAGAGAGGTTTGCAGGGAATAAGCCAGGGACCACAATTTCATTGCTTCTGTGCACAAGGCCGTAGACAGAGTGCCTCCTTGCTTGTTGATGTACTACATGATGGTGGTGTTGTCTGTTCGGACCTGAACCACTTTATTCTGTACTGATTGGGAAAAAGCTTGCAGTGCCAGAAACACTGCCCTGAGTTCCAAGAGACTGATGCGTAGAAGAGATTCCTAAGGCTACCACAGTCCCCAGTTGGTGACGTCCCCCAAATGGGCTCCCCAGCCCAGCAGGGAAGCATCTGGGGTAATGACCACTGAATGAGACTGAGTGGCAAATGGAACCCCTTGCCTCAAATTGTCCTGATCCTGCCACCATTGCAGGGCTTGGATCAGGGTTGAGTCACTGGAATTACTTTGATAAGGGAATCCTTTCTTTGGGACCAAAAAGGAAATCACGTACCTACCGTAATTCTTGATCTTCTTAGACGAGTCTCACCACTCATTCACACTAGTGGGATTGGTGCCGAGGCACTAAGACCCATCAGGAACAAACTATTGATGGAGGAGGCGAGAGGCGGGGCCAAGAGACGGGCACCACACGCAGCGTCGAGCGATAATGACCATCTCGGCGGCGGACCCTCCAACCACCCTCCCAGTACCTTTTTCACAAGGAGGCAAAGCCAACTAACGGAAAGAGTAAAACCAATAAAAACGGACATAAGATAGTCCGTGATGACCTGCAAAGAAGGGTCAGCAAAGAAGTCCTCACGGCCTAAAGATTTGAGGGAGTAAGACTAACACAGCAGTGAGCTCGGGGATGGAGGGAGGGAGTGATGAGTGGTGAGACTGCGCCAAGAAGATCAAGAATCACGGTAGGTAATGCATCTTCCTATCTTCCTGGACATAAGTCTCCACCACCATTCACACCAGTGGGAGAGTACCATGCTGATAATCCCCAGCAAGAGGCGGCAGGAGAGCCAGAGCTCACGGCCCAAGATAGAAGCCCATTAAGGATAGTTCTACCAATGCGAAATGTCGCCTACATGAACATCCAGTGCATAGTGTTTAACAAAAGTATGCACTGAGCTCCAGGTATGGCGGTACATATCTGTAATTAAACATTGCGAATTCCGCTAGGATGTCATGACGGCCTCTAGCAGAGTGAGCGACACTCTACCCTTCTAATCTAACTTGAGCCATGGAATAGCAATGACTTGAAGCATGCCACTAACCATGAAGAGATGCATCTAATAGCGACGAGGTTGACCAGCCGGTGTCGCTGAAAAGAAACGAACAGTTGCTGAGTCTCATAACATCCTTGGTTCTATCTAAATAGAACCGCAAGGCTCTCTTTAACATCCAAGGAATGAAGAGCTTCCCCTTCATTTTGGAAATTAGCTAAGTAAGCGGAAGTACCAGAGGTTGGTCAGATGGAATTCTGACACAACCTGGGAAGAAATTTAGGATGAGTAAGGAGAACTACCTTGTCCTTATGGAATACAGTATATGGAGGGTCCAGAATCAGGCATGTATCTCAGAGACCCTAAGGGCTGAGGTAATGGCCACCAGGAAGGCAGTCTTCCAGGTAAGAAATTTTAGCTCACAGGTAGCTAAGGGTTCAAAGGCTTCCGAGAGAAAGTGTCCAGCACCAGGTTAATGTCCCAGGCTACAACCCGGACGCTTTTAACAGGGGGTCTGGTATGGAGAATCTCAAGAAATCTCTTCACCATAGGTAACTGGAGCCAGAGTTAAGGAAGAAACCGGCTCATGGAATGCTCAGAGATGGCACTAAGGTGAATTTAACTGTGGAGTACTGAAGACCTAAGTTTGATAGGTCCAAAAGATACTCCAGAACCTGCTGAGGAGGACAGGAAAAGGATTCCAAGAGATTTTAACACCAGAGAAAAAGCGTTTCCATTTGAAGCGTACGTTCTGGGTGGCTGGCTTCCGGAAAGCAGCCAGAAGGATGTCTGAGACTCGCACGAGGACGTTGAACCAATTCACTTCTATCTCTTCAGGAGCCAAGCATGAAGGTGAAGTGATTTCAGGTTAGGATGGACCAACGAACCCTGAGTCAAAAAGACTGATTTGCAAAGAAAGTGGTCTCGAGAGGCTGCCAACATACTGTTGAGTAGAGGAAACCATAGTTGCCGAGGCCAGGAAGGAGCAATGAGAATCATCTTGGTCCCCTGAGACTCGAACTGAGGAGTACTCTCTGGATTAGAGGAAGCGGAAAGGGGCGAAAAAGCGTTTAGTCCACACGACCTGAACGCATCCTGACAGAAAATGCCAGGCCTGGATTTCTGGAGCAGAAGAGAGGCAGTTTTAAGGCTGAGTGGGATGCAAAGGTCCAGGTCTGGAGTCCCCACTCTCTTTGAACAGGGACCGAGCCACGGCTGGATCGAGAGACCACTCGTGAGGGTCTGCTTCCAGTTCTGCTGAGGTGATCTGCTAGGTCGCTTTGTATACCTGGCAGATAAACCACTTGAATCAGAGACTTGTGCTCCAAGCACCACTCCACACCCTCATTGCTTCCCTGCAAAGAGATAAGAATAAGCCGCATGCCTTGTTGATGTAATACATCACTGCTTTGTTGTCCGCTTGAAGGAGAATGTTCTTGTGACAAAGGACATCCTTCAGAGCTCGGATTACATAGAGGACCGCCTCTCATCTCCAGGAGATTTATGTGGAGATGAGTTTCAACTGAGTCCATACACCTTGAGTGTGGAGGGAGAACAGTGAGCTCCCATCCCATTAGCGATGCATCTGTGGTGATGGAGATCTGATGATCCAGGGAGCAAGGGGAATCCTTCCAGGAGATTGCTCTCTTGAGACCA
This sequence comes from Neoceratodus forsteri, assembly GCA_016271365.2. Taxonomy (NCBI): domain Eukaryota; kingdom Metazoa; phylum Chordata; order Ceratodontiformes; family Ceratodontidae; genus Neoceratodus; species Neoceratodus forsteri. Next base: position 645,972,777 of record CM057450.1, on the reverse strand, counting down.
CCAGGAGAGACATCAAGGGGCTCACACCTTGATGGGATAAGACTGGGGTGAGAGGTCAGGGACCACTGAGTGAGAGCATCCATTGGGTGGTTCTCATGCAGTCAGGCCAGAGGGACAGTGAAGACAGAGGACGCCATGAGACCCAACATGCGAATTGCATGAGAGAGCTGTAACCGATTGGTTCTCCTGATGAACCAGGCCACACAAAGGATGTCGAGTCTTCTGTCCTCTGGAAGGAAAGCCTCACGAAGAGGTGTCTAGAAGCGCCCCTATGAAAAAGGAGCCTCTGGGAGGGTTGCAGCCAGATTTTCAAATTCAGCAGAACTCCCATGGATGGAGAAGACGGTAGTCGCTTGCACGGGCTCAAAGTCCCTTGGCTGGAAGGGTTTGTAGTCAATCGTCCAGGTAGGGAAACACCTGAGTCCGGACTTACCTGAGATGTCACGAGAACTGCACAACACTTTGTAAAAACTCGCTAGCCGAGGATAGCCCAAAGGGCAGGACTCCTGAACTGATAATGCTGACCCAAAGCTACAAACCTGAGGAATTTGGGTGGTCGGCCTGGACGATATGCTGGTAAGCATCCTGCATATCCAGAGAGGCCAGCCAGTCGTGCTGATGCAGCAAGATGAGGGTACCTAGGAAATCATCTTGAATTCTCCCTGGGGAGGAATATTTAACTTTCTGAGGTCTAGAATGGGGCGCATCCCCAGATTTCTTTGGAACCAGAAAGTAATGGGAGTAGAACCCTGTGCTTGCAGATACGGGGCACCAGTTCTATTGCCCTGTTGTTCAGAAGCCCTGGAATGCTCCATGGTGAGGAGGTCTGACTGAGAGGCCGAAAACCCACAGGTTATCGATGGGAGGACAACCGGGGGTCCCAAGAAACGAGAGAACCTCGCGAAATATCCGAGCGACCCATTTGTCTGAGGTTATGGACTCACTGGTTGTAGAAGTACATCAGACGACCTCCCACCGAGGAGAAAGTTCCACCGGGCAGAGTGGATGGAACTTGGGCCAACGACTCAAGGTGGCTGGGAGCTTTAGGTCCTCATGCGCTTGCCAAGGCCTTCTTGAGGTTGGGCAGATTATGGCGCAAGCTTCCCGCCTCTGCCTCAAAGGACTGACACTATGAAACTGACGTTTGTTCACATGCCCCCAGAGGGGCATGAGTGTCCGCCAACTCAATGGCCGATCTAGTCTTCTGAGTGGCCTCTACATTTGCTCCACCTGAGGGCCAAAAAAGAAAAGGCCATCAAAGGCAGCGCCATCACCTGCTGCTGAGCATCATTAAGTGAAGCCAGAAGTCGCCAGCCAGGAATGGCGCCAGTATAAATCAGCGGCTGCTGAGGCGAGAAGCAGTGTCGAAGCGTCCATATGGCTTTGACCTGTTGGGTTATTGGACTCAATAACTCTAATAACGTCAGAAGAAGCTCTGACTTGGAATCCGAATCTGGAAGAGCTTCAACCATTCTTTTCATAGAGTGCCACAGGATATACTCATACTGAGAAAAATAGCCTTGATAACTGGTCACGATACTTAGAGTGGAGGCAGCAAGACTCTCTACCTAATGTATCAATCTTCTGACGACTCTTTGTTAATAGGTCGAGGCTGTAGTATTTGAGGAAGAACGATGTCATTCTCTGCCAGGACTACAATAGGATCTGCAAAGGCTTGGGATGCCAAAATGGGACGATCCTTGGGAGCTGAATACTTCTTATCAATGGATTTTAGCCACTGGAGGAATAAGGCAGGGTTATTCCACACCATTTTGAGACAGAGGCTCTCAAGGAAGGCTGAATCGAGGAGTCAAACCGTAGGGGATCTCCAGCTTAATGAAGATACTGGAGTCTTAATATCTTCCCAGGATCAATGTCTGTAGTCTGGAGAGAAAGAGTGGATCCCAGGTTCTTCAACAGAGACTTAAAGGACAGGTCCCCACCACAGGCTCTGTAGCAAGAAAGATCCTGTTTCCTCCACTTCATCACCCAACTTGAAGGTCTGGGTCAGGCTCAACATCATCTCCTGATGGTCCAGAAAGGACTGTTTGGACAGGAAAGGGAAGAAAATAGAGAGGAGGAAATGGCAGAAAAACAAGGAGAGTCCCCAAGGGCTGCAGTGCGAGGCAGCAAAAGCGGGCTGAAAACTGACACCGAGGCGCCTGGCGCGCAAGAGCCTGTGACCCATCGCGCCCAGCGGCGCGCCAGGGGCGACGCCGCCGACGCGCGCAGCCGGGACGACGCCGCGCCGCTGGACGCCGGGCGAACGCGCCGCGGACGACGCCTTGAACCACGCCGCCCGATCCAACGGCTACCATCGGGCGGCGCCAACGCGCTGGAGACTACGAGCGCCGCCAACGGCACCACAAGCTCCGGCGCAGCCCAAAACGGCACCGACAAGCCCAGAACCCTGCAGAAGGCGGAAAAGCCCCGGGAACCTGGAAAGCAAGAGAAGGAAAAAAGCCAGGAGATAAGGGCATCGGTGAGGCCCCCTGCGCCGCAGCCATGTGAGGGGGGGAAACACCTGAGCACGGAGTCGCTAGCACCGAAGAAGGCGCCGCGCGAATAGGAAGGTCCAACCGCCTACCTGATCGCCGGAGGGGCCAGAGGGCTCCGGTAACCGAGCCAGGCAGAAGAACCAACCTCCGAGCCCATCGGCCCATAAGAGCGGCCCACTGATGAAACTGCTCATCTGGAGCCCTACCTATGGCGGGGGGGCTCGATGTCGGGGCGATGATTGCTCGGAAGTTGGCGACTCGAAGAGGAGACGGCAACCAGCAGCGATAACCGACGTCGGCGACAACAACCAGAGGGCTGAACTCATGATGCCTTCTCTTTTTGACCTGTGGGGTCAAGAAGAGCTGAGGTCAACGGCGCGAGAATGCGACCGTTTATTTTTATGCCGGCGGGGGGACCGCCCATCCCCCCGGGCATCGGACTGACCGTAGTCGGAACCCCGCTGAGGAGAAGGAGGCTGACCGGACCCAGCCCGGCTGACTGAACAGCTTTCATACGAAGTCTCCCTACCGTCACCTGACCTGCTCATGGTCGACTCCGTCCAGTAGGCCGAGACTTCAAGTAAGTTAAATTTAAATATTAGAAAAATTTTACGAAAAATAGAATAAAACTAAGCGATACTACTATCGTGATAATGTTACAAAAAAACAAACTGAAAACTATGCGCTAGTTTGAAGTTTGACTCCCGACAGGCGAGCGACGTCGTCACTGAAGCGCACTCGACGGCGGGAAAAAAGGAACTGAGGCGGTTGGAGTGGTCGCCGAGATGGTCATTACCGCCGAAAGCTGCTAGCCTCATGGGCGCCGTATCTCATGGGGCCGACCCTCCAGCAAAAGTTTGCTCCGATGGGTCTTAGTGCCTCCGGCGCCAATCCCACTAGTGTGAATGAGTGGTGGAGACTTATGTCCAGGAAGATGCTCTTAAGTGGAACTGAATGTCCCTCATCTGGAATCTTGCGCCTTGGACCACTGCTGTAGAAGCTGCCATGTGGCCCAAGAGCTGAAGGATATGCCTTGCTGGTCGAGACACCTGAAGGCCGAATGAAGAAGCCAGCTCCATGAGAGCTCTTGCCATTTCAAGGGGAAGGAAGGCTCTTGCTTTTACCATATCCAGCTCTGCCCCTATGAAGGTGAGGAGCTGCACTGGTTCAAGAACTGACTTTGGTAGGTTGAGAAGAAATCCTAAAGAAGTGAGCACTTGCTGGGTCACTTGCAGGTCTGACTTTATTTGGTCTGGGGACTGGCTCACTATGAGCCAGTCGTCCAAATATGGAAAAATGGAAATCGTTTGTCTTCTTAGGAAGGCAACTACTACTGCCAGGCACTTTGTGAAAACCCTTGGGGCTGAGGTTAGGCCAAAGGGCATTGCTCTGAACTGATAGAGGCCTGAGGGCAACTCGAACCTGAGGTACTTTCTGTGGGAGCACCTGATGGGAATGTAAAAGTAGGCATCTTTGAGGTCATGGGAGGCTAGCCAGTCCCCTGGCCTTAGAGAGGGAAGGATAATTCCCAGAGTTATCATCTTGAACTTTGGCTTTAAAAGATGTTTGTTCAGATATCTTAAGTCCAGGATGGGTCGCCACTCTCCTGTCTTTTTGGGGGTCAGGAAGTACCTGGAGTACAGTCCTTTGCCCCAGTGTAGGACAAGTACTCTCTCTCTATAGCTCTTAAAGCTAGGAGAGAAGAAACCTCTGCCTCTAGGGCAAGGGTTTCCGAAAGATTTGCAGGTGGAAAAGATCTGGCTCTCATCTTTGGAAATTTTTTGAAGCTGAGAACCAGTCCCTGGCTTACTACTTCCAGGACCCACTTGTCTGATGTAAAAGACATCCAGTCCTGGACACAGTAAGTCAGCCTGCACTCTAATGGGATAGGAGAGTCGACCTGGGCAGACCCATCAGGGTGTCTGCTTGGTAGGGGCTTTAGGCTGAGGGGTGGATGCAGGCCTGCTCATCCCCCTTCTGCCTCTCCCTCTGAAGAACCCCCTCTGCGAAAAGGAAGAAGAGGCCTGTGCTTGGTAAAAAGGCCTTTGAAAAGGCCTGCCCCTGCCCCTAGACTGCTGCCTTTGAGGAGTTGCCTGCCTTTCCTTGGCCTGAACATTCCTGTAAGTGGTCCTATACTCGTCCATTTTCTTCATATAATTCTCCGTCTGCTCCCCAAACAGAGAATTACCCACTACAGGAAAATCCATGGCCTTAGCCTGGGTATCCTGTCAGAGTCTAGTACCTCTGAGCCAAGCCATTCTCCTAAGAGCCACAGATGTAGCCATGACTCTTGATGACACATCACTGGAGTCCACAGCAGCATGAAACTGAACTTTGGATGCCTCAATCCCATCTGCAGCCACCTCCTCCAGCTCCTTGGCAAGCTGGGGGGGGAAGCCTGTTAAACCAGTGCCAGTACAGTGTCCCACCTGGACTTCTGGTATCTGGCTGTATAGGCCATATAATTCGCCTGCCTGAGTCCCAAGGAAGATGCCATGTACTGCTTTTTTGCCATGGCATCAATCTTCCTGGAGTCCTTGTCTTGGGGGGTGATGCCAAGAAATGTTTGCCTTATCACAGGCAGCAGCCTGTACAACCCAACATGGCTGCATTGCTGATAAAGGAACTCTGTATCTGAGCCTGAAAGAGTATACCTCTTGTCCATTCTTCTATCCACAGGAGGTATGGAATTGGGAGACTTCAGAATTTTTTGTGTCCATTTCCCAAAAGATTTGTGATGAGGACTAGACAGTCTCCTGGACTCTGGGATGTCCATTATCTCTACATAGTCATGCTCCTCCAGATCCTCCACTGCCTCCTCCATAGGAAGCTGGAGGGTCTCAGCCACCTTTCTATAAAACAAAGTGGGAAGGAGACTCAGAAAGCCTAGGAGGAGAAACACCTGAAGGTCTGTCTGGGGAGATGTCCGGGTCAATAGGCACATCCAGACTTTCACCATCACCATACTCATCTTCCAACTTTCCTTCCTCCTCAAACTCCGGTTCATAAAATTCTTCCAGGGTATAATCGTGAACCGGGGGAACCGACCGAACCGAGCCCCTGCCAAAAGGTGCCGGATCAGTCGGTACCGGCCAAAGCGATTCCACAATACGAATCCCTTTGGTTATTTCTTCGGCGGTCGGATTATGACATTCTGGATCCAAACTGGACGTTTTTTCTTTGCGTTTCTTTTCTGCCGGAACCGATCCCTTGGGATCGGATCTCCTTTTGCCCGAAGAAGTATCGCCCTGGTCAGAGGGCACTCCTCCTGGTTCGGTCGGAACCGAACCGGGCTGGCCATCCGGGTCAGCGGACTTCTCAGCCTCCCTTTCCCTCAGTCTACCTAATCTCTTTTCAAGGGTAGATTTGGGAAAATGTTTACAAATGTGGCAGTCTGAATTGAGGTGGTCAAACCCCAGACAATAAACACAGGTGGTGTGGGGATCGGCCTTAGCAAAGACCTCCCCACACTCACTGCAGTGTTGAAACCCAGTGGGCCCGGTTTTTTTCTTGGGTTTCTCAGACATGGCCAACCTAACCAAACTTACCCTTTTTTCGGCAACCGCCAGGCAAGACTCCCCCATCGGTTCCTGACCGTGTCATGGGTCTTGGAATAAAACATACTAAAACCTGTATTTTTTTTAGAACCGATATGGACTGGTAACCACACACTAAAGTAAGATACAAAAATTACTTGAACGATCGGTTCAGCCGAACCGATCCACACTTTTTACAAGTTCCACACAGAAAACAGAAAAAAACCTATCTAGTACTCACGGTACCACAGACAGAGACTTGAACCGACTATGCGGAAACTAAATTTCGGTAGAAAGCGGACCGAAACCGCACTTCAACCGACTTCGAACCGAGCTGCAGGAGAAATCTCCAGAGCGACTGTTCAGTGAGGCGGAGTAAAGAATCTGACGGTTGCAGGACAAAATACAACAGGCAGAGACATCAACCGAGCTTGAGATCAACATTCTATGCCCTGCATAGAAAAGTTAACCCATTGTTCTCCGGGGCAGTTTAAAGGCTGGGGCTAACTGCACTTGTCAGAATACAGCAAGACTTCATGTTGTTTGATTGTAAAATGTTTTACTGTTAACTGACACTTTCTTGTAATGGGGTCTAGTTAATAACATTTATTTACACTAATAGTTCATTACTGGTCATTATTACTAGAGGCCAAGCAAAGTTCTGTAGAGCAGCATCACAAGTTAGTGCAGGATGCAGTGTGCTCAGTTCATAATAATGAGTTGTGGTTCCAAGTAGGATGTGGAGTTTACCATACGAACATACGAAATTTGCCAGCAGATAAAGGCCTAGAGGTCTATCAAGTCTGCTCGAATAGGCAGCTAGCATCCCTTATTCTGCAGCTGCCCCTCTCTTCCACCCTTCCCCTTCATAGACCTTCCCCCTCGTCCTGTCCCATCCCCTTTTGAAGCAGTCCACTGTTATACTGGATATCACTTCTGCAGGTAACGCATTCCACGCAGCCACTACCCTCTCTGTAAAAAAGTGTCTCCTCATCTCCCTCCTGAACCTTCCTCCCTCCAGTCTCATAACATGGTCCCTGGTATCCCTCCCCTCCTTTACTCTGAACAGCCCCTCTGTACCTGTCTCATTTACTCCTTTCATGTACTTAAAGGTTTCAATCATGTCCCCCCTGTCCATCCTCTCCTCCAGTGAGTACATGTTCAACTCCCTCAGCCTCCTCTCGTATGATAAGTCCCCCAGCCCCTTGATCATCTTTGTCGCCCCACGCTGCACCCCCTCCAGTAACAATGTCCCTCTTCGGATACGGGCGCCAGTACTGCACACAGTACTCCAGGTGCAGTCTAACTAATGACCTATACAGTGGCAGAATCACCTCCTCCTCCTCAAGGATGTACCCTTGCAATGCAACCCAGCATTTTGTTGGCCTTGCAGCTGCCTTCCTACATTGTGCCGAGTTGTTCATTGACCCTGTAATGAGCACCCCAGATCCTTCTCCTCCTCTGTCTGGGCTAGCTGCACTCCCCAGCTGGTAACTCCTTCTTGGGTTCTTCATCCCAAAATGCAGCACCTTGCACTTTTGGCATTAAACCCCAGTTGCCAGGTGTCTGACCAGGTTTCAAGCTTTGCCAGATCATCCTGCAACCCCTGCCATCCCCTTAGGTCATCCAGCACCACTCCTACCTTGGTGTCATCAGCAAACAGACTGATCTTGCTCTTGATGTCCAATGATATGTCTGCAATGAATATCCCAAACAACACTGGTCCCAACACAGAGCCCTGTGGAACACTGCTCATCACTACCCTTGGGTGTAAGAGCTCCCCACCCACCACCACCCTCTGTTGCCTTCCCTGAAGCCAGTTCCCTACCCATCTTACCAGCTTTGCACCCGCCCCTGTGCCTTCTGACTTACTTCCCAGTCTTCCATGCAGCACCGAGTTGAATGCCTTACTGAAGTCCAGATACAGGACACCTACTGCATGGCCCCTGTCCAGTTGCCTAGTTACCCAGTCACAGAACTCAACCAGGTTGGTTTGGCAGGATCTGCCCCGTATGAAGCCATGCTGTCTGCTGTCCTGTAGTCCTTTGGCAGCTAGGAGGACCACCAGCCTCTCCTTCAGGATAGTCTCCATTAGCTTACCCATGATGGATGTGAGGCTCACTGGTCTGTAGTTTCCCAGTTCATCCTTGGGGCCACTGTTGTGGAGAGGCACCACATGAGCTATCCTCCAGTCCTGAGGTACACACCCCGAATGTAGTGAAGCATTAAATAGATCTGCCAAAGGTCCTGCAAGGACCTTTGCCAGCTCCTTCAGTACCCTGGGGTGGATGCAATCTGGGCCTGGCGCCTTGTCCACCCTCAGTGCCTTCAAACCCTCCCAAACTCTACCCTCCATGATTTCTCCATCTTTCACCCCTCCCCCCATTTCTGCCATTCCTCTCCCCCTTGGGTGTCACCCCCCTCTTCTCCTTAGTAAATACCGAGCAGAAGTAATCATTTAATGCTTCTGCCTTATCGCACCCTGCTTCCACCCACCCCCCCTTCCTAATCCTTACAGCTCCTTTTCTCCCTAATGTACCTAAAGAAGTCCTTCTCCCCCTTCTTAATGCCTTGTGCCAGCCTGAGTTCCATAGATGCCTTGGCTCCCCTTACTGCCCTTGTCACCTCCTTCATTTCCTTCAAGTACTCCTCCCTGTCCTCCCCCCTCTCTGTTTGCTTGTACCTCCTAAAGGCAGCTCTTTTCCTCCTTACCTTTTCCATGACCGCCTTGCTCAACCAGCTCGGTTTCTTAGCCCTGGCCTTCTTGCTCTGGGCCTTGCAGCAGGTTTTGGTTGCCTCCACTATCTCCAGCTTTATGAGCTCCCACCTCTGGTTAATGTCCATACTAGATTGAATTCTGGCCAGGTACCCTTTTACCACTTCCCCCATCCTCCCAAAGTAGGCCTTCCTGAAGTCCAGCCCTCTTGTGCCAGATTCCACTTCTTCCTTGCCCATATCCAGTGTGAACCATACTGAGTGGTGATCACTCCCTGACAGCAGTTCCTCCACTGTAAGTTCTCTCACAAAGTCCCCATTTGCCAGCACAAGGTCAAGGGTATTCCCTAACCTGGTTGGTTCACTGACCATTTGCAGCAGGAAGCTGTCCTGGACCGGCATCCAGCAGTACCTGCTCCTTCAGTTCCAGGTTGTTGGGGTACTCCAGTCCACTCCTGGCATGTAAGTCCCCCACAATCACCACACTACCCTTCTCGCAGGTCCTCCTGATCTGTCCCGCTAGTTCCCTGTCTAACTCCTCCATCTGAGATGGCGGCCTATACACCACTCCCATTCTGATAATCGTATTCTTGGAATCCTGGATTGGCATCCAAAGTGACTCCGTACTACCTTTCCCCCTTACACACTTCAGTCCTTCCTTCACATATAGTGCCACACCCCCTCCTTTCCCAATCACCCTGTCCCTACGAAATAATTTGTACCCTGGTAAGACAGGTCCCAGTCATTGTATTGGGTGGCCCATGGTTCTGTGATGGCTGCAATGTCCACCTCTCACTCTGCCATGAGCACCTCTACTGGCAGTGCAATCACTATGGAGAAGCATGGTGGATTTCTCTGCCCCCCCCCCCCCCGGGGGGTGGGAGGTTGGAGATTTCATATGATAGTACACTGAGACTGTTTAATATACAATGAAGCTCATGGACTCATCACAATTCTTATGTATGATTTTATACAGTGGTAAGATTTATAACTATGTATTACCCCTAGATGATGCATCTTTTAGCATCTGATGGACAATCCCTCTATGCTTGTCATTGACAGTGTTTCCACCCAAGACCCTAGTAAGATAGGTAATGCCTTCAATGCATCCTTCTCTGACCTCAGCTCTATCCTCCCTCCATACTTCTTTTCTGCATCTACTGGACAGTTCCCGCAACCCCACAGTGCTCCTCCTTTTTACTTCAAAATGATCTCCCCTAGTGTCGCTCGCACATATCTCGCCAAGTTCCTTGGAAAGACAAGGCAGAGTGGTGACTCTCTCGATGCAAAACTGCACTCCTTAACCCTGGATGCAATCCTAGCACCCCTAACAAAAATATTCAACATGTCCCTGTGCCTAGGGCAGTTCCCTACACTATGGAAAAGGGCGGTTATCACTTCAGTTCATAAAAAGGTGACCATTCCTCTAGTAGTAATTACAAGCCCATTTCCATACTTCCTCCCCTCTCTAAAGCACTGGAAAAAGTAGCTGCGATCAATTTACTATTTAGACTTGCACCATCTACTGTGCCAGTAGCAGCATGGCTTTAGGAAAGGGTATAACACAACTACTGCCCTGCTTGCGTTTACCTCCTTTATCCATGATGCCCTTGACCAGGGAGCCCTGGCTGGATCGGTCTATATTGATCTGTCCAAGGCTTTTGATACTGTCAATCACAGTCTGCTGTTTAACTCACTCTCCTCTGTTGGTGTATCCCAAGAGACAGCTGACTGGTTCTCCAACTTTCTCCATGGCCGTACCAAGCAAGCAAAAATAAACAGCACCCTTTCTACTAGCCTCCCAGTCTGGTCGGGTGTCCCACAAGGGTCCATCCTTGGCCCGCTCTTTTTCTCCCTATACCTAAACTCCCTCCATTTGGCCTCCTCTAGGCGCCTGCTCCTTTACACAGACAATGCTGTGATATTTAGCCGGCACCCAGACCCTACCCAGCTCCAACAATCCCTGCAGGACTCCTTCACAGAAATAGAATCATGGTTCTCCTCCCACAAACTTGTCCTCAACTACAAAAAAATGAAGGTCATGCTATTCGCCCACCCTCAACATAAACACAACATGATCACACTATCCATACTGAATTCCCAGGGTATCACGCTAGAATCAGCTGCCAGCTTTAAATATCTAGGGGTCACCCCAGACTCGGCCCTTACCTTCTGTGAGCACATAGCATTGACTTGCTCTGCAATAAACATTAGAATCGGTCTCCTGTATAAATATAGGCTCTATCTCCCTCCTGTTGCCCTCTGTTTAGCCATCTCTAGCTCCATCCTTTCCCTGATATACTATGGCATAGTCATATATGGCGATGCCTCCGACACTGCCCTGACCAGCATTAAGTGCACCCTTAAAGCCTGCCGACTGGCCACAGGCTGCGATCGCCTCACACATACCTGTGACCTCTACCAATGGTCATCATGGCGAAACTTTCAGGGGCACCTACTCTATCAGACCTGCTTATTGGCCAAAAAACTTCAACTAGGCCAAGCTCCCTCTGGCAGTCTCTCGCTCCTCCAGATGTGCTTGCCAACGAGGGCCACAAGACACTGTCGCCACTGCCTTTCGCATCCCCTTTGCAAGGACCACTGCCAGCCAAAGGTCCTTTTGCTACAGGGCACCACTCTGGTTCAACTCTCTCCCTCCCTAATACTGCCCTATCTATTCCCAGGCTGGGACCTTTTAAATCTGAGCTATGTACCCACATTATGTCCAGCTCTAACTGTGATTGCAGATAAACTCCTTTAGCAATGGCTAAGTTCCATTGCTAAATTTACTCTGATTCTAATTTATGATTCACAGTTAACACACCTTCAGTGTCTGCTCTGCATATGCATTATCCATTTTGTCTCTTTACTTAGTCAATGTACTTATCATACTCTGTATTTGTCCACATTCAATGTATGACAAGGAGCCTTTGTAAATGAGTCCTTGACTCAATGGGCTGTAATTCCAAGATGTTACATAAATAACTAAAATAAAAAATAATAAATCTGAATGTATCAAGAGGCATGTAGCCCTCTCGGTTTTCTTATATACTGCCATTTATAATATCAACAGCTAGTGAATGTAACTGTATGTTTCTTATTTCAAACAATAAACAACGTTTAACAAAAAAATTAAGCAACTCCTGGTCTTCATCACTCCCTGGACTCAAATGTTTGTAACTAGCGACTTCCACAGTCAGCATCATGGTTATGTTCCAGTAAACCTGTACTTTGTATATACTGTACTTCATTATTTCTATTTTGAGTTACTGGATTTGAAACAATGCAAAATAAACAGATTAAAAAAAAAGCACTATCCAGTAACTGCCACACATGATGCACTTAGTTTGGCTTCAGGACTCAACTACCTGACACAATAAATTTATTAATTAAAATCACAGGTGTTATTGCAGAGTTGCTGATCCACTCATGAAAAAGGTTTTTGATAAAATCTGGAAAAAAAATTGTCTACTAAGTACTCACCCATATTCTCAATGTCCAGGGAGTCTACCACCGACTTCTTATGCTCATCACCAGCTATTGCACGTTCAAACGCTTTCTGTTTAACAATTTTGTTACATTCTTGGTATTTCATCCTTGCATCTTTGTCATTTGGCTTAACTTTTACAACCTATAATAGACAGGAACAAAACAATGCATCAAAGCACTACATGCAGGGCTTCCCCCAGCCTCATTTTCAAAGTCAGAAGTGCTTCAAGATGCGATACGTTGACCTCCTTACTTCTACAAAGAATGGCAGATCCTACCACAAGTATGATGGACTTCAAAGCTCAAACAAAACTACAAGATGACATAAGAGCCAACCCCACCAGCCAATTCTGACCCTTTCATACCAAAAAATAATGCTGATAATCTGTTTCTTAAACATAACATGTAATGTTTCGTTTCAAGAGACATTGTCAAAATAGGAAAAAAAAAATGGAATATTTGCCCTTTTAAATTGAAGTCTGATGGGGGGGGGGGTAGTGTCAAACACAAAACTAAATTCTGTGTGACACCCAAATGAATGAATGAATGATGCCTTTTTCTTTGGTAGTTATGGTTAAAAAAAAAAAAACACCTCTCAGTCACCTCCTCATCTCATTTAATACCAATGACCTCCCAGCAACCAGTGCAACAGGAAGATTTTCCAAAGTGAGAACTGTACTCCTCATTTTCAAAATGTCAGTAAAACGAAATCTGGAGGAGTACAAATGAAAAAATCCGTAGAGTGAAGAACTACTTGTTTCTTAACGATGTATTTTTTAAACAAAATAAAAACTGAATTCATTTGTGTCCATTATCTCCCTGTATGGAGCATGCCCCAAGTCAAATTCATTCAGAATACTGTGTCACGTGTAAAGGCAGACTGCTACAGTGGTGCTCAGCAGCAGGTTCCAGCGTGTCTAGTCATGTCAGTCAGCTTCTTAAGTGAAGACCGGTCAAGAAGAGTCAAGGCCAGTCAGTCAGTGGCTCAGCAGGTTGCACACTCGCCTCTGAGGCCGGAAAATCGAAAGGTTGTGGGTTCTAGCCCCACACCAGGCACTTGGGGGAATTCCCGGCCAATACTGACACTGCAGTGCATCATGAGGGGGATGCTGAACTCCTGAGGTGGTGTCTTTTGGATGAGACATTAAACAGAGGTCCCATCTGCCTGTTCCGGTGGTTGTTCAGGTGGACATTAAAGATCCCATGGCACTTCTCGAAAAGAGTCGGGCAATTTCCCCGGTGTCCTGGCCAAATTACCCCATTCACTAAAAATACCACCACCAGCTTAATCTGCTTCATTTGTAGTTGGTTACCATCTGTATCCACCCCCTGGTTCACACCTGAAAAAGTAACTTCTAGTCTCAGGGGGCCTACCCAATCAACAAAATTCAATCAATAAATAAAAGGTCATCACTTTGCACTTGACAGTCTTACTGCAATTTGCCAGCTGACCTCTAGAGCTAGCATGCTGAAGGGCATGTTTGGGCACACATGCTCTGCACTGTTTCTATACAATGTCACCTGGCTGACTAACAAACCTCCAGATGATGTTTATTTACAGCATTTTAACATCAGTGACACCAAGCACTACAACTAGCTCCAACAGAGGACACTGTGACAGTAGCACATCTTTAGTCATAATGATGGCACCCGATACTGGACACCACTCAGAATATACACACACATATTATATATTATACTGGCACAGTCGTGCCAATATAGTTAGGGTTGCCCGGCCATTTCTATGTTAAACCCAAATTTTGCACTTCAATAACTTTGCAACCGTACGAACGATGTGCCCAATTTTTTCATGTGCCATCTGGTACCATAGATCTCTGGATCTGGCAAGTTTCGTTCTGGTCGGTGGTGCGGCTGCGGAGCTGCAGAGTGCCCAACAATGTGTAATTTACCATTTAGGTGCAAACTCCATGCTCGGCCACATCTCCAAAACAGCTTTGGGGTCTTGTCTGAAATTGTTAGGGTATATGGGGTTTGGGCTGCAGATGTGCTTTTTGAAGGTTTGGTCAAAAAATATTAATCCGTTCAAAAGTTATAAAACCTTAACATTTCTCATTATAGCCTATGGGAAAAAATATATGCCTCAAAAGCACTTTTTGCTTTCGCGAAAGCACTTTTTACTGCTGCAAATGGGTTCAGTAGTGTTGTACTGCCACCATGTTGTTTTCAGTTAGCAACATAAAAAACGCTGTAATTCAAAAAATACTGCCCCTTTGTAAACACCAACAGTTGTTTTTACCTAATCGGGGCTCCGAGGACACGATCCTGGCATTATTTTTTGTAAATTGTGGCTAGGAATATGTTTTTTTTCCCCCACTCAGCCACTGATAGTGTCACAAATTTGTGGCACTATTTTTGTGAAACTGCTTTAAATCGCGGCAGATTTCATGCAACTAATGGTACTGTTACGTGAAAACTGCCGTAAATTTGCGGCACTACTTTAATTAAAAAAAACCTTGGCCCTTGAAAAAGATCAAAGTTCTGGCAATTTTTTTTTTTTTTTTTTTAATAAAAAAATGCCAGAATCCGTTTCCTCTGCCCCCGTTTAGGTAAACACATGTTAGTGTTAACCTAATTAAAGGATTTTTAATCGTCTTACTACCACAGGGGCCGAGGCATGTTTTAATAATAGGTTCATAGATCCACAGATCTATACGAGTTCAGCAGGTAATTTACTGTTAATGGACTCACCACCGTTCTCACTGGTGGAATTCGAACTTGGTATCTCCCATGAATAAATCCAAATTGGTTTTAAGTAGATCAAGAGTTGGACTTCCGGTTCCGCCACGGCACGTAGTAGCAGCTAGACGAATAGCTCTCTGCCTCGCCTGTTTTAAAACCTCCCAAAAAACCTGCTAGAAAAGTCAAAACTAAATAAAAATGTCAGGACGAGGTTCTCAAAGAGATCGAGGAGGGAGGTCTAAAGCGATGCAGTCTAGAATCGAAAGGGAAGGCGGAGATTCCCTGTCGAGTTCCCTGGTGCGCAGTTTGGGCCATCCAAGAGGCACTATGACTACCAAAAGCTATGAGACTGATGATGAAGTGGAGCATCTATCGAGAAACCCATATGAATTCCTGATGAAGGAGCTAAAAGAAATGCGAGCGGAAAATAAAGCGGAATTTAAACAATTGAATCAGAAGATTTCTATGGTGGAGGGTCGTGTTCAGCAAGCGGAGGACAGAATCTCAAATGCGGAGGATGGCTTGCAACACCTAGGCCGCGCGGTGTTTTTTCCTCTGCAATCATGCCATATATACTGAGCAGAAGTGCACAGACTTAGAAAGTCGATCCAGACGAGACAACCTACGCCTTTATGGTCTGAGGGAGGGGGCCGAGGAAGGGGACATGGTTGAATTTGTTACTGACCTACTGAAAGATGTCCTTGAGCTGCCACTAAGCTACAAACTGAAGATCGAACGTGCCCACAGGGCCTTACTCCCCAAACCCAAAGACCCGACCACCAGACCTAGATCAATAATTATTAAATTCCGAAGTTACCGCATTAAGGAAGACATACTCCGTTGTGCATGAGCTAAGAAAGAGGTCAAATACCTTGATTCCCGTCTGTTTTTCGAACAAGATTATCCCCCGGTTATACACAAGCAGCGTATGGAGTACATCCCACTTATTAAACTCTTGAGAAACAAACAACTCCGAATTCAAACTCTTTACCCAGCGAAACAGAGTATTTTGGAAGGAGGGCGCCAAATTGTACGATACTCCACAGAAAGCCAGTGAAGCTATGCAAAAGCGGGGGATCAAGGTATCAACTGTTGCTAAGGCCCCCCAGCCCAAGAGAAAGGAGCCTACTGAGGACTGGCATATCGTTTCTCCAAGGAAAAATTGGGCTGTGAGTAACAATGCAATCACATCAACTCTGCATGAATTTAAGGAACTAATAAAGAAACTGCCTGGAGTCTCGGAATTGGACCTTGAGAATGCAGATGGGTGAGAGTTGTGTTCATAAACTCTGCTTCTTTTGATGCTTGGACTGTGGGCCGGGAGCTGACCGCTTCGCCTCCCAAATACATATATCCTCGAAGTAAATATACCTCTTAATGCCCGGATTCTATGTTGACAATACCCGAGTTGCCTCTCTTAACCCTCTCCCGGCGTATGCAAAGGCTCTTCTCGAATGAGTAATTCAGGCCCCTTTGTTTTCTTTTGACTCTGGTCTGGGTCTGGATTGTGGATACTATATGGGCCTTTTTGATTTTACTACAGTGATGAACACACTCACCAGAAATTTACATGGATCTATGGTTCGCCGAACCCAACCTAGCGCCCCCCTGTAGCTCGAACTGAAGTCACTCCTGTGGGGATTTATTTTTAATTTTTTCCATTTCTGCAGAGTGCGATGGTGGCGAGAGTGAGAGAGATCCCACTGTGAAGCGGGGAGACGGCCACCCTACAGCATGTTCGGACTCGGAGAAGCACAGAGGCTCCCAGTGCTTATGGATTTTTTTCTTTCTTTCCTTCGACTATATGACGTAATATTCAATTACTCATACAGTATATTAACGAGAGAAATAGTGTGCTGCTCCCAGAGAGACGTATATTACTTTTAAAAAAGGGTAGGAGAAAGGGAAAGGTTCGCCAATATGGCGTACACTTGCTTTTCTGTGGTGTGCGCAATATTTAGAGCCTAACACACCTGGGCAGGGGATATGGTGCCTTACTAAATGTGGGGAGAATGACTTCCCTTTTTTTTTTCCCTCTTATTCGTTGGGTTTCTTGTTGGCCCCCCTTGATATAAGTGTTCCCCTAATAGTGGTGAGTGAATTCCACAGGTGGGGGGGAGGGAGAGATTGTCTCTGGAATAAGGGTGAATACGTACAAAGTTACATTGCTCCCTGCAAGCATATGGATGCATTTATACATCGGGAAATTGTCCTCCTTGGGCACATCCTACATAGGAAACAATCAGAGGGAATCTCCTACTTTTGGTGGGACATAATCAATTAGCAAGGGTGAGATGAACTTGGAGAAGGGAGCCTAGTAGGAATGCTTTCTTCCTTTCCTTCCTCCTTGCGTTCCTCTGGGTGGGGGTGCTGGGAGGATGATGACTTTGGGGGAGGGAGGAAGAAATTTAAGGTTAAGCGGGCATGGGGGAGGTTTTCCCTTTGCTCTTTATCAAATAACGGGCGGGGCAGTACAGCTCTGATGGCCGGTCTCGTGGCGATTACCATATTTCAGGAGCCCATTAATGTAAGGGCCCAGGAAGAGTTCCCTTATGGTCTGAGGAGATTTGTAGCACTCTCCCCCCCCCCCCCAATACCATCTGTAAGGTGGGATAAGAGGTCTCTGTCTAAGTTTGACCTCCTACCTTGGAAGTCAGTTAAAAATGTTTATGATAGTGCACTGTTAGCACAACTGGTTCTGGTTTACTGTTTCAATCAGCTATGTGGGATGAGAATTTTTTTTTTCTCTTCTTTCTTTTAATGTGGTCAGCAGAACTAGTATCTGTGATCTTCCTTGCACAGGGAAAAAGGGTTCATGCTGAAGAGAGAATGTTGTTATTATTTAACCATAATGGGTTACACTATATGCTCATATAATGTTCATGGCCTATCGGGCCCGATTAAGCGTTCCAAGGTACTTTCTTACTTAAAGCGTTCAGGAACAGATATATCTTTTCTCCAGGAGACCCACCTGTCACATGAGGAGCATGAGAAGTTTAAGTGATTGGGGTTCCGCCAAGTCTACTCTTCATCCTTTAAGGGCGGGCAAGAAGAGGCGCACAGCTATATTAATACCATCTAGGGTGCCATTTGAGTGCCAAGATCAGCTAGGTGACAAAGAAAGGCGGTATATATTGGTCAAAGGGAAATTAAATGGTAGACTTGTCACCTTTGCCTCAGTATACTTCTCTCCAGCCACGGAGTTTAAGGCTTACCAGGCTTTTTTCCTCCTCATGTCACAATGGGCGGAAGGTATAACGGTATGTGGGGGTGACTTTAACTTAGATCTTTCGAGGGCTGAGGTGGAGGGCAAGACGGTGGGGAAAAAAACAAGGGAACTGTCAAAACTGTTCAGGGAACTGGGATATATGGACACGTGGAAATACCTAAATGGAACAGCTAAGTATGCCACCTTTTTTTCACAAGCCCACTCTAGTTATACAACAATAGACTATATGTTGATATCCCAAGAGCACCTAGAGTTAGAGGGTAAGACTTGGATGGGGGACTTTATTCTGTCCGATCATGCTCCAGTTTTTTTTACAGATTAGATTCAGATACTTTTAGGAAAAATATTATGTGGAGGCTTAACCTCTCACTGCTTCATAGCAAAGACATCATCCACACTATGGAAAAGGTAATTAAACAGGCTGAAAGAGAAAATGACCGCTCTGAGACGGATATCTCGATCTTATGGGATACTATCAAGGCGATGTGCAGGGGCAAATCTATCGAACTATCAGCTAGAAATAAACAAGAAAAGGAACAAAAACGTAGTGCTCTGATTGCCCAAATACAAAAGTTAGAGCTTCAACAGATATCCCAGAACAACCCGAAGACTTCAAAAGAAATTCAAAAACTGAAACAAGAACTGAATGCCATATTAGATCTTAGAATTGAGCAGAAAATACAGGTTACTCACCTGTAACAGGAGTTCTAGGAATGGTATATGTTGTTCATCCACACTTTCTGGCAGGTTCCTTGCCACTTTAAATCTTGCCGGAAGGTCTTCAAGCTGGCTCCTCCCACCCACCCGAGTGGTAAAACTCTCAGCTCCGCCCCATGACGCCAGATCTGGCCCGCTGGAAGCTCAGGTAGTGTGTCGAGCCGGGAGGTAGGTGGGCGTGGATGAACATACCATTCCTAGAACTACTGTTACAGGTGAGTAACCTGTATTTCTAGGGACATGGATATGTTGTTCATCCACACTTTCTGGCAGACTCCTAGCATTTCTCCGGGAGGAGGGAGGCAAGGCGCACACCCCCGATACTTACTTTGGAAAAAGAGACTGGAGAACCAAGGCCCCAAAACCAGCATCCCGGCGTGACTCAAGGTCGATGTGGTAGTGGGTAATAAATGTATGAGCCGACTTCCAGGTAGCAGCCCTGCAGATATCCTGGATAGGGACATCCCTGGAAGCAGCTACCAATGCAGCGGTATGGCGGGTAGAATGAGCTCTTATCCCTCTGGGAGACTCTATGCCCGCTAACCTGTAGCAGAGCTCTATGCAGGAGGTGACCCACCTGCTTATCGTCCACTTGGCTGCAGGTCTGCCAGGTGCGGCTTCAGTGTAGGTGACAAACAGCTGGCGAACCTCTCCCCGAACTTCAGCCGTCCGCTCCTTATAATAAGCGAGCGCTCGTCTAGGGTCCAAAGTATGGAGCCTATATTCGGCCTCCGAGGTGTGATTGGGGTAGAACACCGGCAGAGTCAACACCTGGTTAAGGTGAAACTCCGACACCACCTTCGGAAGGAATTTCGGTGGGGCGCAGGACAACCTTGTCCCTGTGGAAGACCAGATAAGGAGACTCGATGGAAAGCACCTGGAGCTCTCCCATCCTTCTGGCTGACGTGATAGCCACCAAGAAGGCGGTCTTCCACGACAGGTGTGAAATATCACACCTGTGCATCGGTTCGAATGGCTTGCCCATGAGCTTGGCCAATACCAGCAGTAGATCCCACGGAGGTGGAGGTTCTCGCACCGGAGGGGAAATATGGTCAAGGCCTTTGAAAAAGCGCCCGACCACCTTCTCCTGCGCCACCGACTGCTTCCCGGCCCGCGCCCGGTAAGCAGAGATGGCTGCCAGGTGCACCTTAAGGGTCGCCGACCAAGCCCTTGCTGAGAAGGGACCACAGGTAGTCCAGAATGCTTGCCAAGGACAGGCGGAAGGGTCCAAGCCCTTCCCCTGACACCAAATGGAGAATCTCTTCCATTTGAAGGCATAGCATTTCCCGGTCGACTCCTTACGGGACGTCTCAATGACGTTGAGGACCTCATCGGAAAGACCCAAGGCCTGGAAATCTAGCCGCTCAGGAACCAGGCCGTCAGTTGCAGGGACTGAAGGTCCGGATGGAATACCTTCCCCTGGTTGACTGAGATCAGGTCCGGGCGGGTTGGAAGCCTCCCCGGGAGCCTGGAGCTGAGGTTGAGGAGATATGGATACCAGAACTGGCGGGGCCAGTCTGGGGCTACCAGAATCAACTGCACCTTGTCTCTCCTCGCCTTGAGAAGCACCTTGTGGATCAAGGGAAATGGGGGAAAGGCGTAGAAGAGGCCCGGGGTCCACGGCCTCGAGAAGGCATCCCCCTGCAGCGAGCCCTGCTGAGGGGGGCAGGCATGGAACAGACTCAGCTTCGCATTCTCCCTGGAGGCAAACAGGTCCACCTGAGGCGTGCCCCAGTGGGAGAACAGGTCTTGTACTACCTCCGGCAGGATAGACCACTCGTGAGATACAGCCCCTATCCGGCTTAGGGCATCGGCCAGGGTGTTGGAGGCTCCTGCCACGTGACTGGCTAGGAGATCCACCTCCAGGCTGCGCATGAGGAACCATATGCGGAGAGCTTCCTTGCATAACAGCATGGAGTGCATCCCGCCCTGGCGGTTCAGATAGTACATGGTCGTGGTATTGTCCATCTGGACCTGAACCACTTGACCCCGTAGAAACGGAGCGAAGGCGGTGAAAGCTAGACGGACCGCTCTGAGCTCCAGAAGGTTGATATGGCATCGGGACTCCCGAAGGGACCAGAGGCCGTGCGCTCGGTGTTCCCCCAGATGGGCACCCCAACCCATCAGAGATGCATCGGCTGATAGAGAGACCGTCGGCTCGGGGCGGACGAACAGGATGCCCTCCTGAAGATCTGCCGGAACGATCCACCACTGGAGAGTGTTCCACATCTCCTGGGTCACTGTCACGGGCTGGTCCAACGGATCGCAGCGTTGTGACCACTGGCTGGCCAGTCCCCATTGAAGGGGACGCATGTACCAATGGGCCCAACGGACCATGCTGGTGCAGGCCGCCATGAGGCCCAGGAGGCACAGGAAGTCCCGGGCAGGGCGCAATTGCCCAACCAGAAATGATTGGGCAAAGGAGGAAAGAACCTCGGCCCTGTCCGCCGGGAGCCGTGCTCTGGCTCGTAGAGAGTCGAGCTCTGCCGATGAATAGTATCACCTGCTTTGGCACGAGTTCCAACTTGGCCTCGTTGATGAAGAGGCCAACCTGAGAGCAAACCTGGAGGGCCAGATCTCTGGACCACTCTGCGTCCACTCTGGAGGGGGCTACAATCAGCCAGTCGTCCAGGTAGGGGTACACCCGGACCCTTCGGCGCTGCAGGAATGCTGTCACCATTGCCATGCATTTGGTGAAGACCCTGGGAGCTAGGGAGAGCCCGAAGGGCATGGCCCGGAACACGTAAAGGGATCCCTCTGCTCTGAAGTGGAGGAATCTCTGATGGGACGGACGGATTGGGACGTGAAAGAATGCACCCTGGAGGTCCAGGGAACAGAACCACATGCCTCGTTCCAAGGATGGGATTATCTGAGCCAGAGTGACCATCCTGAAGGTCCAAGACCTTAGGAACCTGTTCAGGTCGTGCAGGTCGAGAATGGGGCGCCAGCCCCCCGTCCGTTTTGGGACCAGAAAGTACCTGGACACAAACCTCGGGTCTGGAGGAGGATCCGCCATCTTCCTGATCACCTCTTTTTCGAGGAGCAGGGCAATATCGACTCGGCAGGCCGACAGCGAGGCTGCGGACCCCGTGGCCCCCGAGGCGATGGCTCGAAAGGGTGGAGCCTGCTCAAACTCCAGAGGCAGGCCTTTTCCTACCACCTCCAACACCCAGAGGTCCGTGGTGATAGTGGACCAGGCGGAAAGGAAGTGGCGGAGCCGTCCCCCCACGGGGGGAACCCAGGGGGGAGTGACGAGGCTGGGGGTGACACCCCTCAACCCATCACTGGGCAGGCTTGGAGGAGGAACCTGCCGAGGGACCTCCTGGGCCTTTATCTCCTTGCTTCCTGTTGGAGGAAGCCGCCGGCTTGGGTTTGGGACGCCAAGCGCGAGCCTGCTGGCCCTGTTGCTGGTGCTGCTGGGCCGGTTGAGATGCAGGGGCCGAAGGACGAAAGGACTTCTGCTGCTGACGGCGGCCTAGTCCAGGGTGGCACTGGACTTCTAGATCCGCTGGAGGTGTCCCTCCACTCCAGGGCCGAAGAGGTCAGTCCCCAAGAAGGGGACATCCGCCAACTTGTGCTGGGTATCCGCCGTGAAGGTGGATATCCTCAGCCATGCCCTGCGGCGCATGGCCACAGTGGCCGCTACTGATCTGGCACAGGAATCACCTATGTCCAGAGCAGCCTGAAGCTGCTGTTTCGCCACCGCCCTATCCTGGTCCCGCACCTGGCGGACCGTAGTCAGCAGATCAGTCGGGAGATGAGGAATAACCTCACCCAGGGAGCCCAAGAGGGCGTGGGAGAATTGTGCCATCAGTACGGCCGAGCTGGCCTGTCGGAGGCCGAGGGAGGACGCAGCGTTCACCTTGCGCCCGGCAAAGTCCAGCTTTTTGGACTCTTTGTCGGGGGGCTTATCCACATCCCGAGCGTTACCGGAACGCCAGAAAACGCTGTCAGTGACTAATACCTCGGCAGAGGGGTGCTCCGAGAAACCGGGCAAAGAGCCGGTAGGGACCGCATACTTCCTGGCCATCCTGGTCGAGGACGCAGGACAGGAAGCAGGCCGCTGCCAAAGCTCCAAGGCTGGGCCGACAATGGCCTCCAGCCACTGGAAAAGCCTCCGTGGGGAATCCCTCAGTCCAGTATCTCCGTCCAGGATGTAGCCCATTTGGACACGGGAACTGAAGCTGCATCCCGTGGACTCAGAGATGAGTCGAAGCAGACCCAAGAAGGACGGCATGGGCTATCGCCCAATGACTGGCCCCCGGAGGACTCCAGGTCGACCTGCCTGGAGAACAGGGAGGAGTCGTCTTCGGATTCGAAGAGTCTGCGAAGAGCTGCCTCGGCCCTGAGCCACCCTCTACCTGCCGAGGACGGTCGGGAGTGAGGGTGACCGACAACCTGTGGGGCAGGCTGTGACCCGACCAAGAATCCTTAGTCGGTGCCCCAGACTTCGGTTGTGGAGGCGGAGGTTCCACCACAATCGGTGGAGCAGCTGGTTTTGGCCGAGCAACCGGCCCTGGAACGGGCAGCTCGACTGGGGCAAGCGGTTGCTTCGGTCGTTCGGGCGACAGCCACTTGATGGCCGGGGTCTCGACCGGAGTCAGTTTAGCCCCGGACAACAGCAACTGCTGCCACATAAGCTCCTCGTAGCGCCGACGTAATTTACGCCGAAGCCTCCCCTCATCTGAGGAAGAGGACGAGGAGGAACGGTGTCGCCGCTTACCTCGGTATCCAGACTGCCGATGTCGGCGAACGGCTAGACCGAGAAGAGGTCCGAGACCGAGACCCGGGGGACCGAGGGTGGAATGGGAAGGGCCGGGGGACACCCGCTCTTCCCTCGGCTTGGGCACTTTAACCGGGGACTGCGGCCCAGAAGGCACAGGCAGATCCTCCGGTATCCACCGGGAGCCGGTGAAGGAGGGTTGTCGGCTTCTCCAGTCGACAGCCCATCTAACGGATCGAGAAAAATCTTGACTTCGTCGACGGGAGTCTCAGCAGGCTGGCCTGACGGGGGCACCATGAAGCCAGCGGCCTCAGCTGCAACCTCGACCGAAGTCGACGGTCGGCTGTCCGAGAAAGGGGACCTCTCCCACTCCCACGAATGCCGATGGTGGGACTTACCTTTCGACTCCTTCTTCTTGGGCCGAGAAGAATGTCCCGATGGCCCCTCTCCCTTCGTGGAAAGGGACTGACAAAGCTCCTTGAACGAAGCCGTATAAGAGGAACTCCGAGAGAGCGGGATAAATGCCGCGGCCGAGGAGGATGAAGATGCGGCCTGGGCCGCCTCCTCCTCGAGGGTGATCATCTGCTCGAACTGCTCAGCCGAGCCAGCCGCCGCGGACACTGTCCAACGAGCCTCTTTTGATTTTACTGGCGGGAAACGTTTCTCGGGGTGCCCGAGCTTCAATCGGGCAGCGTGATCGTCCAGGACGTTGGCCGAGAAAGAGCGGCACAACTCGCAGGCCTGCGGGTCGTGATCTAGGGCTAGGCAGTAAACGCACGTGGAGTGCGGATCCGTCCTGGACATTTTCTGCCCGCAAGGGCACCTCCGAAAGCCGGGAATAGATTTGTCCATCGCAGCTGCGAGGGAAGATATAGACCGAAGTTTAGAAAACTTCAAAACCAATTTCGGACAAACCGAAGAGTTAGGATCCAGTCTAAAACGCAGAGCGCTAAGGAGGGAACCTGAGTTTCCAAGCAGTAAGGAAGATCTGGCGTCATGGGGCGGAGCCGAGAGTTTTACCACCCGGGTGGGTGGGAGGAGCCAGCTTGAAGACCTTCCGGCAAGATTTAAAGCGGCAAGGAACCTGCCAAAAAGTGTGGATGAACAACATATCCATGTCCCTAGAACTATTGTTTCTTAAGCAGAAGTACTATGATGGAGGGCCACGCTCTCTAAAATTGTTGGCGGCCTGTCTCAGACAACAAAGGGATAAAGCATTAATATCTACCCTGAGGCAATCCCATCAACATCCCCCTAGTCACACGGTGGAGAAAATCTCTGACACCTTTGTACTGTACTACGCACAACTATATGCTGCCTCCCCCCCCCGCCGACTCAGGAGAAAGAAGAGCAAATGAAAACATTTCTGTCTACCCTCCGATTGCCAAAACTACCAAAACAACTGGAACTGGGCCTGGTTGCCCCTATAACAGTTAAGGAAATTGAAGCTGAGATAGGGAGATTGAAAACATTAAAGTGTCCGGGGACGGACGGCCTCCCAGGTGAATTTTATAAATCCCTTAAAGTGGTAGTAACCCCCCTGATTTCCAGATTATTTGGCAATATCCTACGCCCTGAGGGAAGAACTCCCCCATCCTGGGATCAAGCAATTATATCCGTCATCCCAAAGGCAGGTAAGGATCCAACTATACCTAGCTCCTACCGTCCTATTTCGGCACTAAATACCGATTATAAAATATTTACTTCAGTGTTGTCTCAGAGGCTAAAACACCTGGTCTCCGGTCTAATCCATCAAGACCAGTGCGGATCTATCTCAGGTCGCCTGGCATCAGATAATATCCGGCGTACCATTTACTTAATGGAACATGTACAAAATTCTAAGATACCAGCAATCCATATAAGTTTAGATGCTGAAAAAGCATTTGACAGTGTCTCTTGGCAATTTCTAAGGGGCGTCCTTGCTGCCTTTGATTTGCCCCAGAATTTTGTGGACCTCATCTTCAAATTTTATTCAAACCCCCAGGTGTACATCCGCTCTAACGGTCATATTTCCCACAGTTTCCCCTTATGTAGAGGGACCAGACAGGGATGCCCAATCTCCCCTCTTTTGTTTGCCCTTTATATTGAGCCCTTAGCCCAGTATATCAGACAGGCAGTAGATATACAGGGAATACATCTGGGGGGCAAAGAACATAAATTGGCCCTTTTTGCCGACGATGTATTGGTATACCTAACAAACCCCACTGAGACCCTATCAGCTCTTTTTCAAAAGCTCGAAAAGTTTTCAGCTCTGACTACTCCCTGAATACGACCAAAACTGAAGCACTACCGCTCAATTACCCAATACCTACGCCCATTCGTAAGCAGTTTCTATTCAAGTGGGACCTCCCATCTATAAAATATCTGGGAATTCAAATACCAGCTGATCTCAACCAATTATTCTCAAATAACTACTCCCCCCCGATTAATAACATAAAAAGAGACATTAAAAGGTGGAATATTATCCCACTGTCTTTTTATGCAAGGAATCAGGCAATAAAACTTAATGTTTTGCCACGCCTGTTATACCTGTTCCAATCGGTTCCATGTATTATACCCACACGTGACCTCAAGGCCTGGCAACAAATCTCCACTGCCTTCATATGGCAAGGTAGAAAACCTAGACTTAAACTTCAGGCACTACATCTACCTAAATCACAGGGTGGAACTGCATTCCCCAACTTATACTCATATTGGAATTCAGCACAGATGAGATGTGCGTTGTTGTGGGGCAATGAGCACTATGAAGCCCACTGGAAACAAATAGACCTAACTAGAGAGTTAAGGCACCCTCTACCGGCTATGTTATTTTCAGAAACCCTATTGAGGCAAGCCCTACTAGATACACGAGGGAGCATACGTTCAGTTCTGGAGGGGTGGAGGAGGGGACACCCTTGGAAACGTATTAAGGAGCATGCCTGGAAGTACAAATGGTTTATTATAAACCCTGATTTTCCTCCAGCTAGTGAATCAACCTGGTACAATACCCAAGCAAATAGAGGAATGTTTGCCCCTTGGCAGCTTATAAGGCAAAACACCATGATATCTTTCGAAGAAGCCAAGACCAAATTTAAATGGGGGGAGAGAGAGAGAATACGTTACTTTCAAATTAGAGATTATGTAAACTCCCAGTATAGGCTTAGTCAGTCCCATTCTCAGATAATAGAAGACACATCTCCATATTTACAAATTCTGAATACTAATGGGGGAGATCATGCAATATCTCATATATATAAATATCTGGTGTCCCTGCAGGAGCACGTCCTGGAACCCCTTAAACTTAAATGAGAACAAGATCTTCAAATTACAATACTACAATCCCAATGGGCAAAGATATGGCGGATGACTTGGTCCACTACCTCTTCCCCGAATTGGCGTGAATACGTCTGGAAAGTCCGAACAAGATTTTTTTTTTTAACACCCTAGTTACTAGCTAAAAGAAATCCTAACCTCCCATCCATGTGCTGGAGGGCTTGTGATATGGAAGGGGCAACCCATGCACATATACTTTTTTTAGCTGCCCTAAACTTCAAACCTTCTGGTCAACAGTTACCCAGCACATTTCCAACATATTAACTCTTGATGAACCTTTGCCGGCACGGAACTTAGTTTTGGGTGTTCCACCGGAATTCCTTAACCAAAAAGTTACGAAGTACCTCTGGTCTATAATGCTGGCTGCGGCCTACAAAGCAATAACCAGGAGATGGCTACAAGAAACTCCCCCAACCGTTTCTGAATGGAGGAATATAGTGGACCATATATTTTACATAACTTACAAGATAAGCCCACACTATATCTGAATTGTTGGTCTAGATGGGTTCTGAACGTCCCGGGAACATGACCTTGGACAGCTCCTGACTGGGCGATTCTGAGCAGAGACCCCGATAGCTACAACATTCTAACTAGGGTAAAGACCCCCTATTGTACTGACCAGATTGTAAGAGAAAGATCACTTTCATTTTGATACCAATAGTAAATGCTGACCCAAGAGAATTTATACCCTACATAGCTGACTTACCAAAAATGTTTCTTCTGTATGTCATGTATGTTTTTAATATTCCACTATGACTTCCTTCTTGTATCTAAATACTAGCACTATCTGTCTTATTCCAGATCTAGTCTAGGGTACCGTCAATATTTACTGGTAGTAGTTATAAATTCTACCTAAACAATGAACAACTATGTCACGCCTGGCTATCATTGTACAAGGTATAATGTGCTCTAATCTAATAGTACATAGTATTATCTAGTAAGATATATAACTTTTTCTTGTACCAAATGTAAAGGTTACACTGAAGATTGTACACTTGTGATATTGTACTGCTTTAAACTTGAACTGAATAAAAGATAAAGTATAAAAAATAAAAAAAATAAATAGATCAAGAGTTGAACTATACACTACATTGGGAGGAAGTTTATTCCAGGTATTTACTACTCTTTGAACCACCTGCTTCTTTTAACAGTATTATTTTGGGTTCCTTTTAATTTTAATAAGTGGGATCCAGTATTTACTTCTGATTTCAGCCTAACTAGGCCTATTGTTTCAAAAATATGCTGCATCTTGAAATGCTCTGTATGTCTGGCACAGGTCTCAGGTCACCACGTACCCTTCTCTATTCCATTGAATAAAGATTTTTTTTTTTGCTTTTTTTTTTTTTTTAATCTGGTTTCATAATCAGTTGCTTGCAGTGTAGAAATTTTTCTTGTCACTTTATGTGGATCCCTTCTATAAGTTTTTAATTTCTCATTAAATGTGGTGCAACTATAGGGGAACAGTATTCTAAATGTGGTCTTACAAGTCCAGCATACAGTGGAACAACAACATTTTTGTCCCTACTTTTAATATTTCTTAAAATGCAGTTTAATATTCTGTTAAGACTTTTTTGCCGCATTAGTTAAATAATCAAAGGAAAAATCTTTAAAGTAACATCAAGGTTTATTTCATGATCAGTCCTGATTGCCTGACTGGTTTCGCTCTCCCAGCACCTTATCCTTCATTTTCACATCAGTGTCTGGATGCTTTAAATTTTTACCTAATTTTATTGTCTTATGTAACCAAACTGTCGTATTTTTGGTGTATTTAGCCTTACTACCTCAATTCCTTGTCAAATTTACTACTGTTTATATGTAACTTGCATTATTATATCATGATGTTGCTGTTTGTAGTTTTGTCTCTGTACTCTCCCGGGTCGTGCCTGAAAATAGTCTTTCTGGCTAGTGTACCTACCCGGGAAACAAAATCTAAATTGTATTGTCTTATGTAACTTAAATGCTGTATTAGGTCTTACCACCTCAATTCCTTGTCATACTGCTACTGTTAAGTTCAAATATCTTCATGTAACTTGTATTATGTAGCATGATGTTCTCTTGAAGTTTTGTCTCTGTACTTTGCGGGTCGTGCCTGAAAATAGACTTTCTGGCTAGTGTACCTACCCGGTAAACAAAAACTAAATAAATAAAATAGTCATCTGTATAACAAGGATTTTTCCCCCAAGTGCATAACTTTACACTTTAATTCATTGAACAATAACATTTCTTTTTGACCATTCAACCAGATATGTTAAATTGTTTTGTAAATTAATTGCTGAATTTACGTCAGATATTATGCTTCCTATCTTACAATCATCAGCGAACTTAGCAAGCCAGCTTGTATTAGACTGAAGGCTCATAGAAGATATTAATATATTAAACAGAATAGGGCCCAAAACTGAGCCCTGGGGGACCCCACTACTAACTGGGCCCCAATCTGACAGACAGCCTTTGACCGAGACTCGCTGTGAATGACCCATCAACCAAACATTTATCCAGTTTATAATTACTGGATGAATTTTTAATAGTGCAAGTTGGTTAATAAGTGCATGATGTGACATAGAATCGAATGCTTTGGCGAAATCTAAAAATACTATATCCACTGATAAACCATTATCTAGTGCCTCGCTGACAGGTTCCAGAAAGTAAAGAAGGTTAGTTTGACATGATCTACCCTTAACAAAACCATGTTGATATATCTCTACATGTCCTATTTTTTCCAGAATGATGATAATTATATTTTTCATTATCCTTTCCAATAATTTGCAAAATACTGCAGTAAGACTTACAGGTCCATAATTTTCTACTTGACTTTTTTTTTTACCACCTTTGTGCAGGGGGATAACTATGGCTTTGTTCAATGATGGTACAATAGTACTTGCATCTAATGATCGACTGAACAATAATGTCAAGGGTCCTATTAGTGATTCGGTTAAAGTTTTAATAAATATTGGAGGGCCTGCTGACCCACTTGGTTTTAATAATTTAATACTATCTCTGATTTCCTGTTCAGATATTGGGATAAATGGGCTATCAGTTATTTTGTGAGGATAATTAGTATGTCAATGCTTAAACAAATAATAAAATATTTAACTGTGTAGCAATTTCAGTTTCATCAGTGATGATGCCTTCTGAAGTATGTAAAGGTCCAATAGGAGAACTATTTTGGTTTAGTGAACCAATATAGTTAAAAAAATATTTTTTTATTATCTTTAACAGTTGTAGCTAACTTTTCTTCTAGTGTTTTCTTTTGGTTTCTTATCTGGTTTTTGCATTTATTAACAGAGTTTTTATATTGGGTCCAACTGGATGCTGTTTGATTTTTTTTTTTTTTATATTGTTTCTGCTTTTTAGCTAAGCTTCTTTTAATGTTTATGTTCCACCATAGAGGAACTCTTCTATTTTTGTTGTATTTTTTCCTAGTAGGAACCCAGGTGTTGATGTAATGCTGTAGTTTGTTGCTTATTTTGCTCCAAGTTTCATCAAGGTTACAGCATGAGAGCTCAGTAGTCCAGTTCCAACTGATAAGATATTCAGTAATGCTAGTATAGTTAGCTATATTAAATTTTTTTTTTTTTTATAATGGAACAACCAGCTAATATTGGGGAATATGTAAGATTCATAGTTGTAAGGATCATACTGTGATCACTATTAGACAAGGGATGGATAACCTTAATGTGTGTATTTGCATTTTCAATATTCGAAAAAATTAGGTCCAATATATTATTACCTCTTGTAGGTGTTTTGACTAGTTGGTCCATGTTATTTATTGTCATAAGATCCAAAAATAATGCATCAAAAACAGAGCTACCTTTACTGGTTCTCCAGTCAATGTTTGGGAGATTGAAATCACCCATGAAAATACAGTCTTTATCCACAAGGTTATCCTCAACATTTGTTATAAATGAAATATTTTCTTCTTTATTAAAGTTTGGTGCTCTATAACCCAATCCTACTGTGATAGCATGATTTATTGTTAGTTTTATTTTAATTCATATTAATTCACTTGTATTGTCTTGTTGTTGAGTGTTTTCAATTAAATAACTTTCAAATGTGTTAACATATAGTACAATTCCACCTCCCCTACTATTTAAACGATTTTTTTCAAATTTTATATATCCTGGAATATGGATAGCCCAGTCTTGTTTTTTAAACCAAGTTTCAGTTACACCACATATGTCTATGTTATTGGTATTCAAAAAATGTGCTAGTTCATCAATTTTATTCAATAAACTTCTAACATTTAAGAGCAATATGTTTAGGTTATTTTCTGTATATTGTTTAATGTTTGCAGTATTTGTTTACCCCAACAGCTATATTTGAATCAAGGCAAATGTTAAGAGAATCCTCAAGGATACGGCTCTCTCCCCCTTTTGTTCTAGTTTAAACTGTTTTGGATACAAGACAATATTTGTTTTCCCAGTAAGTTGTTTCCTCTTCTGCGTAAATGGAGTCCATCCCATGAGAAAAGGTCCTCTTTAAAAATGAATTGCCCCCAATAAGTTATACACCCAATCTGCTGTTTCATGCACCAACTTCTCAACCAATTATTTAATGCTTTTATTTTATTTTTATTGAACTCTGAAGCTTTAGGAATAGGTAAAATCTCAGAAAAGGCAAATCTGCAATTTAGATCAGTAAGTTTATTAGCCATAGCTACTATGTCTTGTTTAATTTTCCCAAGTGGTTCTTTTAGCACATTATTTGCACTTGCGTGTATAATCACAGAAGGTTGGACAGTGTTAGCTAAGATGTTATCCAGCATTAGAGTGATATAATTTATTTTTGCTCCACTGAAGGAAGAAAAGAGTTCTGGATGCTTTGTCAGGATTGCAAACTAAACTGTCTAAATGTTTGACTAAAGGATCACCTAAAACAAACCATGTTTTTTTCACAGTGTCTGACCCTAGATCCATTAAATCTGCCTCACAAGGTGACTGAGGTAATGCATTGCCATTTAATGGTAATGTAGGAACAATAACAGGTTCATCAGTACTAGTATTAGATGGTATTTTAGGGATTACTTCTCCAGTATATAAATTATTAGCTTGATTGATTTCCTGTGTATTGAATATACTAAATTGGTTTGTTAGAGGCAATTCAAATGTATTGGCTCTCCGGCCCTTTTTGCATGCCTTAGAATTTTTAACTGTGAACCAATCATTCTCTGAGTTGGCAACAGGATCATTTTCTCGGGGTCTTTTTTTATTGTTGCTATGCATCACAACTAAAGGTGTCGAGTCTGGAGTTATTTCATTTATGTTATTTGTTTCTAATGTAGTGGTTCCTATTTGGAAGTCAATAAGATCAGTTTGGTTTAAATTGTGTATTTCAATGATGGTATTTCTGTTATGAGCTTCTATATTAGCATTTGGCTTTAGTCTATTAGCCATACTTTTTTGACTTGCCTCCAACATCATCAATCTGTCTCCACATAAATTTATTTCCAATTGTAATTCCTCATTCAGTGTACATTTTGTGCATTTATAATTTGGTTTATTATCTAAGGAGTTTATAATCATTGAGTGCATATTGCAAGAGTTGCATTTTATGCCTTTTTCACCACTAGAGAAGGTTATAGATTCAGCCATGTTTGATAAATGCAAAACAAAGCAAAGAACACTTATACTAACACAAATCTTTATTCTTATGTGTAATACAGGGAATTAGTGTTATGAGCACAATATCCTAAAATATGTCCCAAGAATACTGCAAATGTAATTACACACCTTATTGCTATTCGGTCTATGTATATCTCTGCTTTTGTTATTCAGATACACTTACTGTTAAGTTTTTCACCACGCTGCCATGCCAAACATGCATAATACGTACTGGATGCGCATGTCTTTGCATGCATCTTTGCATGCGCAAGCGTTAGCTCACTCTGCTTTTCGCCTGCTCGTAGCAGGGCTTGTGATTAACAGGCTGGGAGACCCGGAAGTAAAGTAGGGGTCAGCCTGTACACTCACAAAGCAGTACAAATTAAAATACATTTTAAAAGCCCCAAAATAGTGCTAGTGCCTATGTAAGCGCCTAGTGAGGTAGCACAAATGAATTCTGTGCCCAGAGATCCAAAACGTACACAGTACACTTTGGTTGTAGTCCTAGTACTGTTTAGGGACTACAAGCCCACTCTTCCTGCTTGTGCTGCAGGGCTCCAGAGCACTCTACTCGAGTGCAACACTCACAAATTAATTAGCTAATGCTAGGCAGAACAGAACATCAATGGTACATTTACACTAGTGAGGAGCTATGTTAAAATGCTGCGCTCCTTGCTAACTCATGGTACACAATGCAGTCAAAAAGGTTTCTGCCGACATTGGGGTGCCAAATCCATGTGACATGGCAGCCCAGTCTGTGTGGGACACTGGGTAGCCAACTCCCAGTGTCCTGAAATATTTAAAAAAAAAAAAAACTTGTTTTCTCTTGCCAACATCAGGGTGCCCAATCCCGTGTCTGCACTACAAACCCCCAACCCCACCATTGTGGGACACTGAGGAGCCCACTCCCACTGTCCCCCGTTAGGTCCTATACTCACCACCAGTATTTTATTATTATTGCCAACATCAGAGTACCCAATCCACGTGTTGGCGCTACAACCCCCCCCCCGTCACTGTGAGACACTGGGGAGCCCACTCCCAATGTCTTCAGTTAGGTCCTATACCCGCCACCAGTATTTTATTATTTTGCCCACATCAGGGTGCCCAATCCCAGTGTCCCCTTTTATGTCCTACCCCCCAATACAGTGGGGTACTGTCCTGAAATACTGATTTGTATGTCCCTGTAAAAAAAGAAAATGGTCCCTCGTTGTCTCCCCATCCCCCTGCTCCCCTCCCTATTTATTTTTTCCAGCATCGGGGGGGCCCAATCTCTATGTCGGCAATGTTAGCCCACCCCCACCAGCACTTGGGGACATTGGGAAGCCCACTCCCAGTGTCCCCAAATATGTATCCTGTAAAGAAGAAAAACAGCCCATCTTTTTTTCCCTGAAAGAAAACAGTCCTTCATTGTCTCCCCATCCACCGTCTCCCATCCCGATCCGGCCCCCTGAGAAACCCACCACTGCACACCCCTTGCCCTATACTTACCACCAGAGATGGTCTTTTGTGGACCAGGATATGTCTGCAATCTTCAAAGCCGAACCGCGAACTGAAGAATCAAGGTAAGTGCTGTATAATGGAGGCAATGGCATTTTTGAACTTATGTTGATATCTCAGCCTGTTTTAAGCATTTTATCACCAACATGGGCTTTTTTGGGACCTCAACTCACGAACACTGGCACTGCCATTTCGTTAATCGAACCCATAAGGTAATTTTGTGGTTGCTGCGTGGAAACACCTTTCGGGATCAAGTAACGAAAGGACAGTACCGGTGTTCATGAGGTGAGGTGCCAAAATGCCCATGTTGAAAATCTGGTGAAAAAATATACCAAAACACGTCTGAGTTACGCATGGTCGTTGAAATATTTCTACGCATGCGCGTAACTTTGGAGATTTTTAATATTTTCTCTCCAAATTTTCAACATAGCCATTTTTTTCACACCACCTCATGAACAGTACAGCTGTCATTTTCTACATCCTGCCCGAAACGTGTTTTAGCACCTGTGAAGCGGAATGGCACAGTCGCCGCATGAAATCAACTTTCGAGACAGAGTAATGGAATGACAGCGCCAGTGTTAATGAGGAGGGGTCCCAAAAAGGTCATGTTGAAGATTTGGTGCAAAAATACTTAAAAATGCCTGAGTTACACGTCGTCGAAATTCTTCTACACATGCAGCTGTGCCAATTTTCAATATCACTCCAGATTTTCAACATAGCCATTTTTCCACACCACCTCATGAACAGTACAGCTAGCTGTAATTTCTCACATGTTGCCCTAAACGTGTTTCTACACCTGTGCCACGGAATGGCGTTTTGCCGGGCATTAAGAAATTTTCACCAATGGGGTTTATGAGGTGGAATGATAAAACTATGTTGAAAATTTGGCATCAATATGTGAAAAAATGACAAAGTTATTACCATTTGTTACATTTTCAGTACACTTGCTCATAACTATAGTAATTTTCAACATTCTGACCCCAGATTTAATACATAGCCTTCTTATTACCCCACCTTATGTATTTCACAGCTGTCATTTTTCAAATCCTGCCCAAAATTTGTTTACGCACCTGTGGCGCGGAATGGCATCACAGTTGCGCAGAATTGTGTTTTGTGCATGTACTGGGGTAATCAGATGGCTATGGTGATAATCTGGTCACACATCGGATGGGTGCGCAGGGTCCAAAGAACCCTGCACTCCCACATTAAAATAAGGGAACTCACAGCACATCCCTGCACTCCAACAGGGACATGAAGGTTAATTACAATGTCTCTACACTCATGGATAGATGGGAGCACATGACCTGGATGGCCCTACACTCCCATACACAACTACAGCTATGGTGATGCTTTTACAAAAAGCAAAGAAATTCATTGCAAAAAAATTCCATTAATGCATCAGTTAGAGTTCTTATTACAGCAATAAGAGTATGGAAACTATGGAAATTTGGTGTTAGGGTTCCCAACCCTACCACACCACCACCACCCTCCACACACCAATAGGCACTGGGGTGTGCCTTAGGGTCATTGGCCCTCTCACTCCATTTTCCTATACTGTATCATTTCAGCTTCCTTACACATGGAATGGGGTGAGAGTTAGGACCGACGACCCCAAGTCACACCCCGATGCCAGCTGGGTGTGTGGAGGGTGGGGTCTGTTGTAGGGTTGGGAACCCTAACACCGAATTTCCATACTTTTGTCGCTGTAATAGGAACCCTAACTGATTCATTAACAGAGTTTTTTTGCAATGATACGTGTATGTACACACACACACACACACACACACACACACACACACACATATATAAATTATTTGCAAAAAACTTTGTTAATTAACTAGTTAGGATTCCAGCATCAAAAGTAGGAGAATGTCATGTTAGGGTTTCCAACCAGAACATCCCCTGCCAGACAAATAAAGTTTATTATTATTATTATTATTATCCCACCTCTAACCTGTAGGCAGCAACAGGCTTGAGGTGTACCTTGGGGTTGTAAACCCCAACGCTCACCCCATTCCATGAGTAAATATGCTGAGATGGGTTCAGCATAACAGAATGGGGTGAGCGTTAGGGCTGACCACCCCAAGGCACATCTCATGCCTGTTGCTGTCTGCACGTGCAGGGTGAGGTGTTAGGTGGGAAACTCTAACATGAGATTTCCCTACTTTTGATGCTGGAACCCTAATTCATTAACATAGTTTTTTTGTAAAGAATTTCCTTCCTTTTTCAGATAGTATAATCATATCTTTATTTGCCTGTGGGAGCACAGGGCCCACCCACACATAATTTTTGACATACTGAAATCGGATTCTTATTTCCCTGTGGGAGCACAGAGCCCTATGGGCCCTGCGCTCGCATCAGTCCATAACATATTTGAGTGTGGGAGCGCAGGGCCCATATTTTTTGAGATATTGTAATTTTATCCTTATTGCCACACGCTCCAAATCAGTCCACAATAGCATCCATTTTGCATGTGGAAGCACAAGGCCCCCATCCATCCATAATTTTAAAGATACTGTAGTCATCTCCCATCCCGTGCTGCACAGCACCAAAGAAAGACCTCACATTGCAAAGTTATCCTGTGGGAACTACAGGAAATTTGAAACCTGTGTAATGCCACACTAAATGAATATCTTTTCACTGAACCAGCAAAAGGCACATCTGTAGGGCAAGCCCTTTGTAACCTGAGAATTTCATGCTAAAACTGGAAGCCACTTCTTCTCAGCAGAGTGACAAAGAAACAACTATGTACACCTCACATTAGAATGTTATCTTATGGGAAACAAAGGAGAACTTAAACATGCAGAACTCCAGAGCAAAGTAATTTGCTTTTACCAAATTAGCAAAAGGCACATATGTGAAGCAAGCCCTTTGTACCCTGAAAACATACATGGCATATAGGCACATTTTGTAGAAATAGTGCTGGGCATGGACATACGGAATTTTTTTAAATCTCTGTACACATGGGCAATATACCAGAAGGAGCAAAACCGCATCAGCATATCACTTTTTTTTTTTGCAGTGCGATCTCAGAGGGTCTGTACCCTCTAACAAAATGCCGGCTGCACCTAGTGATAATCCAAGTTTACGAGCATTAAGGTACTTTTACTACAGAATATACAGTGGGACTACGGGGATGTTGGGGTGCTCGAACCACAATGTATACTGCACTGGCTCATTTAACTTTGCCGTTTAACTCCCCTTTAAGTATAAACTGATAATCTTCCAGTTAGGGTGACTGGTAGCGCTACATGTACCATTTTATACAAATTTGCTTTTTTTGCTATTTTTTGCAGGGATTTATTTAACTCCAAAAATTGAGTAGCGTTTTGCTCATAAAAGTGCTAAAACATTGTGAAAATGCATACAACTTGCCTCACTGTGTTTAACAAACATAACACTTCTAGAAAACCTATATAAATACTTTCTATACAGTTAGCATTGTCCCAGGAAAAAAAACTGCTAATCAATTATTTAAAACCCTGTTTTGTAGCTGTCATTTGGCATTATTGCCACTTTATTTGGCTGGATCCTCCATTTGCACATTATATGATCCTGTGACCCTTGCAGGGGCACTAGCAATGGCTGTTCAATAAATTTTGCGTTGTTTGCAACTTAACCCTGCCTCGGCTTTAATTACTATATAGTATTTGGAGTGTGAACCCTCTTTGCATTTTGTGGTTTGTTTAGGGCTGATTGCTTTGTTTCTTATTTTTAAAAAGCTGTACTTCCTTACTGGCAGTGGCACTCACCCAATCCTTCACTGAGTCTATAAATAAAGGAATTGCCAATTTAATCATTTCACAGGCATGACTGAATTAAGAGTCTACCTGTATAAATAAACAACCCCTACCTAATAGAGTTACTCAAATAGGGAGAAAATAAAAACAGCAAAATTACAAGTCAGGTGAGGAGCTCCTAAAAATGTGCTGCTGCCCCTAAGAAAAAATTACTCACCATAGTAATGTTGTTTCTTCTAATGGAGTCTTGCTATATTATAGACATTAGCAGTTTGATCCAGCTCTAGAACTGCTCCGGAGTGAAATGGTTAAAACCATTCCAAAATAGAATTTTGGCACGAGAGCAGCTCTATCTGTGTCATTTCAAACTTGAACTGTCAGATCTTTACAAGCCAAACTCACGAAGGTCTGTGTGGAAGCTGTAACCTACAGTAGCCAAATGGCTACCTAAATAATAACAACCATTGATGGTCCCAACACCCAAGACTCCAGTCAGGGGACCAGAAATACTAACACCATTCTAATAATATGAAAATGGAACATAAGTATAATAAAACACACACACGCGTGCACATACACACCCCCAAAGTCCCAAAGGGGACAAAATGCTAACAGAACATAAGTAGTGCCCACACTAAGTTGCCCGCACCCCACCAAGTAGAGGTTCTGAGAGGGGCAGGTTGGGGGGGAGGTCTATAATATAGCAAGACTCCATTAGAAGAAACAACATTACTAAGGTGAGTAATTTTTTCTTCAAACAACATGAAGTCTTGCTATATTATAGACATTAACAGAATACAAGCATTACCTCCATGGAGGAGGGCAGAACCTACTTAGGAATAGGCTCTGAAGAACAGCTGTGCCAAACCGAGCATCTCTCCTGGCCTGGACATCCAGGGAGTAATGCTTGGTAAAAGTGTGTACCGTTTCCAAGTAGCAGCCTGGCAAATCTCTAATAAGGGATATCTCTGGCAGCAGCTAGAGCGCAGCTGTACCCTGGTAGAATGAGCCTCAAACCGGGGGCTCTGCCCACTTTCTGATAACAAAATGGATACAAGAGACAATCCACCTGGCTATTGATCTCTTAGTGGCAGGTCTGCGCTTTCCCAACTTCACCATAGGTAAGGAAAAGTTGGAGGGATTCGAACCTTTGACCTTTGGTACACTCTATATAATAATTAAGAGCTCTCTTAACATCCAGGCTGTGCAACCTCCTCTCACCCGAAGAGGAGTGATCAGTGAAAAATACTGGAAGGGAGATAGATTGATTAAGATGGAAATCTGAAACCACCTTAGGCAAAAACTTCCTATTAGTCCTAAGGACTACCTTATCCCTGTGGAAAGAAATAAAGTCAGTCTCCACTGACAAGGCTTGCAATTCACTTATGCGTCTGGCAGAAGTGATAGCCACTAGAAAAACAGTTTTCCAAGTTAGGTACTTATGCTCTGCAGAAGACAGAGGTTCAAAAAGGGGTTGCATTAACTGGGCAATGCAAACATTAAGGTCCCAAGCAGGGGCCGGTTCCTGAAAGGGAGGATTAGTATGGAGTAATCCTTAAAATACTTGGAAAACACAGGATGAGAGAGAAGAGGGATGACTTTCCTGCTGAACAAAAGCAGACACAGCTGCCAAATGAACTCTCAGGTAGCTGGTCTGAGACCCAAGGAATTAAGATGTACCATGTAATCTAACAAAATGGGCATTCAGCAGATTCTGGGGAAATATTTTCCCAGCACACCAAATGGAAAACCTTTTCCATTTAGAACTATAAGTAGCCCTAGTGGAAGGCTTTCTGGAAGCCTTTAGGATCTCAAGAACACCCTAGAGAGGTGTAAATCAGCAAACTCTAACTCCTCAAGAGCCAGGCCTTGAGGTTGAGGGATTTGAGGTCCGGATACCAAACCCTTCCCTGGGCACAAGTCAACAGATTGTGATTCCTGGGGAGGCACAGGGAAGATGGACTGTCAGAGACAGAAGGAGTGGGTACCAGGGCTGCCTGGCCCAATCTGGGGCAATCAGAATCACCCTGCAAGGCTGAGATCTGATTTTGACTAGTACTTTGAATAGGAGAGGAAAGGGGAAAGCAGAGGAACTTCCTCCCAATCCAGAAGAAGGGCATCCAGGGAACTGAGCCCAGCACTGGAGGCCTGCAACAGAACAGAGGAAGTTTGTGATTGTCTGGGGCTGCAAAAGATCTATCTGAGGGATGCCCCACCTGGCAAAAACTATCCCCAGCACTTGAGGATCCAGGGACCATTCGTGATGGCCCTGGGAAATCCTACTAAGGGCATCCGCTAGGACATTGTCCTTCCCTGGAAGATGAACTGCTATGAGGGAAGTGTTCGGGAATAGGCCAGAGACCACAACTTCATTGCCTCGGTGCACAAGGTCAAGACCGAGTGCCCCCTGTTTGTTGATGTACCACATTGTTGTGGTGTTGTCTGTTCTGACTTGTATCACCTTGTCGTGGACAGATGCAGAAAAAGCTTGAAGAGCTAAAAGACAGCTCTGAGTTCCAGCAAATTGATGTGGAGCAGAGATTCCTGGGGGACCAAACTCCCTGAGTGGAAAGGTCGCCCATGGGCTCCCAACCCAGAAGGGAAGCATCTGTAGTGAGTCAAGTCGTGAGAAGGGAAATGAAGGGACCCCGCTCTTAAATTGCTCTGATCCTGCCACCACTGGAGAGCTAGGATCAAGGTTAGAGTCACTGGGACCAACTTGGAAGGGGTCTCTTCTCTGAGACCAAAAGGTTCTCAAGTGAAACTGAATGTGTCTCATCTGAAATCTGGCTCCCTGCACAACAGCTGTGGATGCAGCCATGTGCCCCAGGAGCTGCAGAAAGTGTCTTGCTGGTCGAGAGACCTGCAGAGTGAAGGAAGAGGCCAGAGCCACTAAATCCCTTACCCTTTCTGGGGGAAGAAAGGCTCTGGCTAGCTTTGTGTCCAATTCTGCCCCTTTAAAGGTGAGTACCTGGACTGGTTCCAGAACCGACTTTGGTAGGTTTAGCAGAAAACCCAGGGAGGTGAGAAGCTGCTGGGTGACCTGCAGGTGAGATTTTACCTGTTCTGGGCACTGGCCTACAATGAGCCAGTCGTCTAGATAGGGAAAAACAGCAATCCTCTGCCTCCTTAAGTGGGCCACTGCCACTGCCACTGCTAGACACTTTGTGAATACCCTTGGAGCAGAGGTAAGGCCGAAGGGCATTGCTCTGAACTGGTAATGACCTGAGGGCAGTTCGAATCTGAGGTACTTTCGATGGGATCTTCTGATTAGAACATGGAAATAGGCATCCTTGAGGTCCAGGAGGCTAGCCAGTCCCCTGGCCTTAGGAAAGTAAAATCATTGCCAGAGTTACCATTTTGAACTTTGGTTTCAAAAGATGCTTGTTCAGATATCTGAGATCTAAAATGGGCTGCCATTCTCCTGTCTTTTTGGGGTAAGGAAGTATCTGAGACAGACCCCTGCCCTGATGCAGGGGAGGAACCTTCTACTGCTCTGAGAGCTAACAGGATGAGACCTCTGTTTCCAGAGCGAGGGTCTCTGAAGCACTTGCAGGTAGAAAAGTCTGCTTCTCAACTTGGGAAACTTTTGAAGCTGAGAACCAGACCCTGGCTACTACTTCCAGAACCCACTTGTCTGAGGTTAAAGAAGCCCAATTCTGACTGAAGTAAGCCAGCCTGCCCCTACTGGTACAGGAGAATGACCCTGGGCACCCCATCAGGGTGCCTGTTTGCACACAAGACTTTAGGCTGGGGGTGGGAGCAGGTCTGCCACCCCTCGTCTGCCCCTGCCTCTAAAAAGCCCCTCTGAGCATAGGCAGAAGGCCTGAGTCTGGTAGAAAGGCCTATGAAAAGGCCTACCCCTACCCCTGGGGCATGCCTTTGAGGAGTGGCTTCCGCTCCTTAGCCTGGGCACTCTTGTAAGTAGTCCTATATTCATCCATCTTCTTCATGTAATTCTCTGTCTGCTCTCCAAACAGAGAATTTCCCACCACAGGAAAATCCATAGCCTTAGTCTGGGTATCCTGTGACAAACTAGTACACCTGAGCCAGGCCAACCTACGAAAAGCTACAGATGTGGCCATGACCCTAGAGGAAACATCATTAACATCCACAGCAGCATGAAACTCAACCTTAGAGGCTTCAATGCCATCAGCAGCCACCTGTTCTAGTTCACTAGCCAGCTGGCCATGGGCCTGCTTGGCCAATTGCATAACAGTATCCCATCTAGATTTCTGATACCTAGCTACAGAAGCCATATAATTTGCTTGCCTGAGTCCCAGAGAGGCTGCCATATACTGTTTTTTTGCCATGGCATCAATCTTCCTGGAATCCTTGTCAGGAGGATGTGAAGCCAAGGGAATATTAGCTTTATCACAGGCAGCAGCCTGAACTACTCCAACATGACTGCATTGCTGAGAAAGGAATTCTGTATCAGGGCCTGACGATGTATACCTTCTGTCCATCTTTTTATCTACAGGAGGCACAGAATTAGGAGCTTTTAAAATTTTAATTGTTTGTTTCCTAAAAGACTTATGTAAAGGAATAGACAATCTCCTAGACTCTGGAATATCCATCATTTCTACAAAATCAGGCTCCTCTTGCTCATCCACAGCCTCTTCTAAAGGAAGCTGGAGGTTTCAGCAACTTTTTTATAAAACATAAAATGAGATGGGGACTCAGACAGCATAGGGGGAGATTCTAAAGGTCTGTCTGGGGAGATGTCCGGTTCAATGGGCACACCCAGACCTTCCCAGCCACATTCATACTGTCATAATCCTCCTCCCCTCTGGTTCATAAAATTCCTCAATATCATAATCCTGAACCACTGGGACCGGACGAACCACCTTTTACCAGATAGTGGTGGTCTGGACGGACCTGAGACAGTGACTGGACAATTTGTATGGCTTTTGTTACCTCTGCAGCAGTTGGAGAATGAATTTGGACTCCAGACCTGCTGATTTTCTTGTTTTCTTTACTGGAATTGGTTCCTCAGAACCAGCTTTTCTTTTGCCCGAGGAAGTCTGGCCCTGGTCAGAGGGCACTCCCTCTGGTTCGGTTGGCACCGAACCAGGCTGGCCATCCGGGTCAGCGGACTTTTTGGCCTCTCGTTCCCTGAGCCTGCCCAATCTTTTTTCCAGGGTGGCTGCAGGGAAATTCTTACATACCTGGCAGTCTGACTGGGTGGTCAAACCCCAGACAATAAACACATATGGTGTGTGGGTCAGCCTTGGCAAGAACTTCCCACAAACATCACAGTGTTG
This sequence comes from Neoceratodus forsteri, assembly GCA_016271365.2. Lineage (NCBI taxonomy): Eukaryota > Metazoa > Chordata > Ceratodontiformes > Ceratodontidae > Neoceratodus > Neoceratodus forsteri. The sequence continues at coordinate 645,929,760 of CM057450.1, read as the reverse complement.
AAACCAGTGGGCCGGTTTTTCTTGGGTTTCTCAGAACCAAAATGCCAGCCTAACCAAAAACTTGCCCTTTTAACGGCAGTGCCAGGCAAGACACCCTTATCGGTTCCTAACCGTGTCACGGGTATTGGAAAAAATCGTAATAAATCCGTTTTTTTTAGAACCGATAAGAACCAGGAACCGCACTCTAAAATAGTAACTTTTAGTTTTAAATGAGTTTTAAACCCACTGATCGGTTCAAAACCGAACCGATAACTTACAAGTTCCACACAGACAAAACCTTCATTTACTTACGGTTACCACAGATAGAGCTTGAACCGAACGGTTTTGCGGTTAAAATAAAACTATTCTCGGTTAAATCCAACAGAGAAAACACTTTTTAAACCGAGAAATGAACCGAGCAGAAGGAGAAATGTCCGGAGCGACTGTTCACTGAGGCGGAGTAAAGAATCTGACAGTTCAAGTTTGAAATGATACAGATAGAGCTGCTCTCGTGCCAAAATTCTATTTTGGAATGGTTTTAACCATTTCACTCCGGAGCAGTTCTAGAGCTGGATCAAACTGCTAATGTCTATAATATAGCAAGACTGCATGTTGTTTGAACACACGGGTACAAATGACTGTCTGAAATGAAGTCTTGAACACACACAATACCAGCATCCTGTACTGGTAAGCTCTAAAAGCTACAATATAGCTGTATTAGTGAGCCCATGGACGAGGTGCACACATTACCCATTTTGTAAGTAATTCCCACTGAGAATGTAGAGCAATACAGAAAACAGTACTGCTGTTGGTTATAGGAATTCTGTAGCCATCTAAAATACCCAGAATCGAGGATCGACTCAGTTCCCTAGGCTGCAAGCTTACTAGAGGTTAAAGGTATCAGAACTCATATCCCACTCTGTCCCCAAGGAGCTAGACTGCAGGTCACTCAAGAATCAAGTATGCCCTAATGGCCAGCCAAAAGGCAACATTGTCATCAACTGAAACTGCAACTGCTTACCTAGCCCTTCAGCATCAGAAAAAGAGAAAGACACAATCTGATGAAGAGACAGGGAGAAGGGGGAAAACGTACAAATACAGCATGCATAAACAGTTCCCTGCAGCCTCTCCAACACTTAAGGGTGATGCCAGCTTTATATGACAGGAAATTACACCAGAGGTAAGAAGGCTGCCGTGCAGATTATAAAAAGCAAATAGAAACACAGCACTTTTTGTCACAACACCCCAAAAGATACTCTCTGCATTAAGAACTTTTCTTGGGCACAACCTGCTTCTAAGCGCCTGTAAATGTGATCCCTCAGCCTCTTTTCACTAGTAAGCTGAATTACGAAAGGAGAGTACTCACAGCTTCATAGTCTTTCAGAGCAGCTTTAAACCTCCCCAGGGCCATGTTCGATGTGGCTCTCCGGTAATACCCTTTAATGTATTTCTTGTCCAGTTCAATGGACTTGGTAGCGTCAGAAAGGGCATAGCCATTGCACTCTGTCCGTAGATACGCCAGACTTCGATTCCCATAATAAATAGCATTGTGTGGGTTCAGCTCAATGGCATCAGAGTAATATTTTATGGCTTTTTCGTAATCTTTCTCTGAAATATAAAAAAAAAAAATCATGACATTCAGACAGTTCCATAAGAAATTTCAGGTTTCAACTTTCAGTGTTACAAAGCCAATTATTTGGGACAGTAACAATTTGGCTTAGAGAGCTCAATGCCAAATATAGTGAATATAAAATGTTATTAATTTTGTTTTAACATAGCCTGCAGTAGCATTTTACAGACAACTTTATCTTTACATTTACCAGTGAGAATATTTTCTACCTTCAAATACTAGGTGTAATGCATAAAACAGCACTCTACTGAAAGGTGACATGTCTGGTTCTAGACCCTCTTTATACCTCATCAACATTGTGACCTTGCTCACTGTGTCATCAACCGTGACAAATCTGGCAGACAGGGAGTGTCTTCTTGAGTCAGTCATGATGTCATAATCAGTGAGCTTACAATGCTGATGAGGTATAAAGGAGACAGGCATGTCAGCCTCCATGTACAGTGTTCCCCAAATCACTGGCATTGTTAAGTACAAAATCTTCTAATTAACAAAATAAAACAAAACAAGGATTCCAATATATAATGTAACAGCTAAATGCGTTCATAAATTTAGAGTCAGCCATGCTTGCATATCCCTAAATCAAGAAAATTTGCACTCAGCACTCAAAAAAAATGAAATTACATACCTACCATAATTCTTGATCTTCCTGTGTATCTTCACAATTCATCACTGTTGGATGTCTGCCGAAGACAGGCACCCTGAGGGAGACTTTTTTTTTTGGAAGGAGGGGCCGGCGCTGTCGGCACCGCCCATGAAACTGATGCATTGCGTGGCACTCACGGGTTGGCCAGAAACAGTTGTTGGGCCCTCCTCCATCTCAGTTCTGCTTGCCGGAGAGACAGAAGGATAAAAGTACAGAAAAAGAAGAGTGGGGCAAGAGAGCCCAAGGAAAAGCAAACGGAAAAGGAGCAACTGAAAAAGAATAAGCCAATGAGAGGACAGATAAGGAAAAAGGGGGGCCTGAGGGTTATGGGTCAGGAGGCCCCAGTCCCTGTATGACAAAGAGGGAAAGAAAAAAGAGAGGAAGGATAGAGACAGAGAGGGTTTAGGGAGCACAGGGCGGGGGCAGGACCCATGGGGCAAGGTCGATCAGAAGATTGCCAGGAGATGTTCAAGGAGGTTCCAAATTGTCGGAATTATGGATGGGTAAGGCCACCCCCAGCTCCAATCCCAACTCCCTAAAAGGGGGAGAGAAAAAAAATCACACTCCTCACTCCCCCCCCCCCTTGCAGTTACCACAAGCAGAAAACAGGTTTTTGAGGGGGCCGGGAAGAGAAGGGAACCCCTAAAACATACCATCCCCACTGGGGAAGGTAAGAGTAGGTAACAAGGGCAAGGGAAGTATGGACAGCCCAAAACCACCCATCCTGGAACTGACATCGGACCTCATGGATAAAGACATCCCATGGAAGGATCAGGATAGAGGAGGGGCCCACCAGAAGACCATGAGGGGGAAAAACCTAAGGGCCCCCCCTTGCCCATTTCCAAAGCCCTCCTGAAGGCCTCCTGGTGGCCTGCAAGAAAGGAAGAAATAACCCAAGGGAGGGGGGGTGAGTAGAGAGGCAGTATGACACAGGGACTGAGGCCTCGTGAGGGGAAGGTGGGAGGGATTCAGTGATGAATGGTGAAGATACACAGCAAGATCAAGAATTACGGTAGGTACATAATTTTCATATCTTTCCTGTGTCAATCTTCACTATTCATCACTGTTGGGTGAGTACCAAGCACCCCTGAAGGGGGCCCAAGAAACCCTGAAGGAATAACATCCCTCAGTCCTCTCCATGGAAGAAAGGGGGGAGGGGGACACTCCACTAGCTGGTTAGGGCTTGGGCTGGTCAGGACGAAGTGGGGTCCCCTGAAACCTAGGGGAAGGAAGACACACCTGAAGCTCCAACCACGCCCAGCGGAAGAAGAGATGAGTCCCCTGGAAGGAGACCACCAGTAACCTGTGCTGGGCCAAAGGTGACAACCTTCAAAGGCAAAGCCATGCCGTCCGCCTAATGCAGACTGCTGTCCCTGCAAGCCGTGAAGTGGCCTCACTGGCATCATATGATGCCCTTGACTGGTGCCTCACCAACTCCAGGCCTATAGCGGAGAGGGCTATGGCTTGCAGGGTAGCCTCCGAATCGAGCAGTGATGCTAAAGCCTGACCAAGTATTGCCCACAGATGCCTGTTATAAGCAGCGTGGTGCACCTGATGTGAGATAACTGCCAGCAGGCTCTGCGCAGAGGAGAAGACTCTCCGCCCCAGCTGCTCAAACTCTTGAGAGTCAGTATCAGGGGCTGGTCGTGGACTCGGCATCTATACCTGAAAGATGTGTCCAGCCGCGTCAGTCCAGAAGGTGGATGAGGCAAAGCACCTGGAGACCCACAGGTCACACAATGCTGTCTCTGGCAGTCCGCAGGGACTGGTTCCAGGGAGTATGGACGCTGCCAGGTGCTGTATGATGCTTGCCGGAAGGGAACAGGCAAGGACTGAACCACCAAATGGTGTGTCCCGTATTCACCTAAAAAGGCTTGCGTCACACGTTCGGTATTGTCTCTTGTATAACGGGAGATGTGCAAGTCCCTGACCAGCCTTGACAGGAGGTGCTGATACTGGGCCTAATCAGCATCTGAGGACAGATGGACAGTAGGCTCCTCTTTCCCTGTGGAGGAAGACGAGGAGGTTGAGGAACCTGACGAGTCAGATTCTGGCTGCAGCGGGGGAATTGGTCAGAAGACCTGCTCGACCACAGCCTTAATGTACTGAGAAAAAGCCACAGCCCGAGATCTGAACTGGTCCCAGGTCAAAGATCCCAAAGAACCAACATGGTCTGGGAGAATGGGAGCTGGACATAAAGGCACAGGTGAACCGGTCACCTGACGTGACGTGTCTCTGCCAGGGCTAGTAGAATCCACAGCAGAACCTGGCACAAGCGGAAAACCGCAGGTCTGTAGATTCACCGTCCCGTCCTGAAAATGAAAACAGTGGGGACTTAACCCTGTATGGTGAGCTACCCTATGAGGGGACCGGGGCTGCATGGATCCAGAAGGGTGGACCCCAGCCCCACCCAAAGAGACCTCCTCAGGAGAAGATGAGGGGAGGAGAAAAGGCTCAGCACTACAGCTCCTTCCCCGACACCAGAGGGCCACGGAAGTGTGCAGAGGTCCTTCACCCCATTCCCTCAACCCTGTGGACTCCAAGGAAGCTCTCTTACTCACACCCTCTGCCAAGAAGCTACCCAACTCGCAGAGGGACCGCCGGTCCGCAGCTGACTCCCCAAGCTGCCATCGGCTCAAGAGTCCACACGGGTCACAGTCACCTGTGCTGCGGGAGGGGGCACATGGGTGAAAAGCTGTGGGGAACCCTCTGATTCTGAAGAATCAGGCCTCTCGTCCAGATCCGCTTCAGAATCATCTGCCTCCGAGGAGGAGACTATCTAGAAGGGCTCCGGCCTAGCGGCCCCCGAGGGATACCCCAGTCATGGTGCCCCCTTGCGGTGCCACCCCAATAATCAGAGCCGTGAAAGGCTCCAGGATCCGAAGCGGCGCCGTCTGGCAGTGCCGAGGAAAACCCCGAACCAGTACCCACAGCCGTGGGCCCCAACAGGGCAGCCTGCACCTCCGAGGAGATGACTACCAGAGCGGTGCTCCCGGCCCAGCCCCAAGCAGAGCCGGACTGGCCCTCTGGCACTGCAGCAGGAACCTCTTCTACGACAAGGCATGAAGAAGAAGATGAGGCCCCCTCTTCACCAGACCGTATAGGCCCGGGAAGAAACCTAGAGGGAGGAAGGGCAAAGTGTCCTGCTCTTGGACCGACGCTGCCCCTCCGAAAAGTTGGCGGAGCCCTGCAGACTTTCAATGCACGGTGCTCCAGAACTCAGCGGTCCATCGAGAAGCAGGTATCACAGGAATCCATGTCATGGTGCGGTCCAAGGCAGGAAAGGCAAATGTCATACCGGTTGGTAGCGGTTATCTGTCAGCCGCAGGGACACAGACACATAGGGGGCCAACCTGTTTTCTTAGATCGTTTTTTTTGTCCTGACAACCAGACATGACGTACAGTAACTTAAAACAAAACATGAAAAGACTCGACGCCACAAAAAAAAAAAAAAGGAAAGACCTTACCAGGATCTGGAACGGAGTCAAGTAGGAGCAGAACCAAGGTGGAATCGAAGGAGAAGGGAATGACGTCAAAGGCTTTAAGGTGTCAACTAAAACTAGGCTGCGCAGGGTAGTCTCGAGCAGGGGTGCCGTCTTGATGGCAGAAGAAGAAGAACTGAGGTGGAGTAGGACCCAACGGCCGCTTCTGGCCAACTCTCGAGCACCACGCAATGCGACAGCCTTAAAAAAAATAAATAAATAAATGTTAAAAAGTCTCCCGTGGGGTGCCTGTCTCCAGCAGACACCCAACAGTGATGAATGGTGAAGATTGACAAAGGTAAGATCTGCAAGGATTATTATGTACCCGATTTTGTGTTTCTACTGCTTGTTTTGCCTCACAGCAGCAGCAGCCAGTAAAATGCACAATTCTGAGTGTCTAACATTCAGACCTACTTGTCTCTCCATCCATGGCAGCTTGCAGCGCCTCAAGAGGACTAGCTCCTCAGAGGAAATTTCAACTCTGGTTCAACACAGGTTTAGGAGGCAGGAACTGCTAGAGTAGACAGTGGGAGGGATATCAGACAAGATCCTTAGTGGGTGTGGGGCAGGGAAGATGGACATCATTCTCCCAAACCTACAAGTTATAATTCTGCTGTATCCTCCTCACCAGGAGGCAACACCTGTAAGGTGTTCTATGGGCAGACCACATAGCAGTTGGACACACACATCCACCAGCCTTGATGCCATTATATCCTCATTCTGGTCTATGATATAGTCAACACTTCTGTGTCCAATGACTAGGGAGCACATCGGAGCTAGGAGATACCCAATGAAAGCTAGTGTGTTGGCCAGCACAACTGTGGGAGTTTGCATTGTAGTGAAAAACATAACAGGCTGGATTACGAGAAAAATGTCCAGCAGGATGAATGGTGTCCTTGTATTCTTGCTGGATCCAAACTTGCCAATTTTTAACTTTTATTGGTGACTTTCGTTGGAGGTCAGTGGCCTCCCCCCACCATCTCATGTCGATTTTGTCTTGAAAATAAGAAAACCGTCCCTAAAAGTCTATTTTTTTACCTATATAAAAAAAATAAACAAAATCAGCCATCATCAATCACACCCGTACCCCTCCACCCAACCTCCCACTGTGCGCCCACCTCCCTACACCCCCACTGACACCCCCCTCACGCACCAGCAGAGGTCTCAGGTTCGAGATTAATTCTCTAAATCGAAGACACGTCTTGCTGCTGGAACCGGCGAGTGCAATATGAGAAACTAAGGTAAATGCACTTTGAGGTATTTCGATGGGGGTTTGAACATTTTTGCATAACTCAGCCGTTTTTTGAGCTTTTGATCTCAAATTTTCAACATTGCCTTTTGAGGACTCCACCTCATGATCGATACGACTGGCATTATGCAACTCCTACCCAAAAGGTGATTTTGTGGTTGCTTGGCAAAGTCACTTTTTGGGTGGAATTAGCGTATTGACTGTCATATTGTTTATGAGGTGGGTTCCCCTTATGCACATGTTGAAAATTTGGGGTAAAAATGTCAAAGAATGGCCAAGTTATGACCATCTGTTGCATTTTTGCTACACATGCTCATAACTTTGTAAAATTTTAAATATTTTGACCCCAAATGTTCAACATAGACTTATTGCCCACCAAATGTATGTCACAGCGGACATTCTTCAAATCCTGTCCAAAATGCATTTTCATGCCTGTGGCTCAGAATCGTGTTGCAATTGCACAGAATTATAAGCAGTAAGGTGTACCATCCACTTGTCAGAGCCTGTGGCTCCTGTATGTTACCTTGACTCTAATTTGTGCGCTGTAACTCTCCCGGGTCGCACCTGAAAATAGGCACTTGGATGTCTAGTGTGCTTACCTGGTTAACAAAAGCAAATAAATAAATTATGTTTCGTGGGGATCTGAATATTTTCTGTACTGGGTACATCAGGTGGGGTAATAATATGGCTATTGCTGACAATTTCATCACTCTTGTCCTATAAATGGAAGCACTGGGGCAATAGAGCCCTGCACTTCCAAGGCTACGTCCATATATGTATCTATGGAGGAACTGGGAATGCAGGACCCAGGGGCCCTTGCGCTCCCATAAGCAAATTAGGATACGATTATGCTATCTCAAAAAGTAAGGAGATACTTTGCAAAACACTTTGTTGTTTTTTTTTTTGCTTTCTACTTTTCTCCTTCCCCTGGCCCTGGTCAGCCTTTCTCGTCTGGCCGCCGTCCCTAGCCTCTGTTCCCTTCAGGCCCTCATCCCTGCAGCCCCCACAGCTTACCCCCCATGGCAGGGGCAACGACAGGGAGCCCCCCCCCTACTAACCCATCCCAGGCAGGATGCAGCTCAGGGTGTTACCTCCGGGAACGGAGCGCCAGAGGACAGCCATCATGCCGCCACGAAGAGCCACCAGCGTCTTTTCCGTTTTCTCCCCTGCTGGAGCTCCGGTGTGCAATGATGCCGGCGATGGGCACATGTCCACGCACATGCCCGCCAGGCGTCCCCTTGTTATGTTGGCAGTGCTGCACCGACCCCCAGCCTCTGTCAGGGGTCAGACGCGCACTAACTGAAGGCACCCCCCCCCGGAGATGGACAGCAGTCCATCAGATGCTCGATCCACCTCCTTCCCTGCCAACCCCCAGCAACTCGCAACTCAGCCATCAGTACCACCGGGCCGGCCACAAAATACGTTAATATATCAGTTAGGGTTAAAGCGACAAAAGTAGGGAAATGTGGCGTTAGGGTTTCTAACCCTAACACCCCACTCCCACAGAGGCATCAGGAGGCGGCATTGGGATCATCAGCTCTAAGGCTCACCCCCACTCTACTCTACTGTACCCACCCAACTTATTTTCTTTTTATTTATTTATTTATGTATTTTTGCAAGCAAAAACACTTACAATACATAAACACAGAGGGATAACACTTGCTTAGACTACTCAATTACACTTACCAAGAAAATTATATGGAATACCCTCACATTAGTTACAGCATAGGGGGAATTACCCTTAAACTATACAATGTTGTAAACCCAAATGCATGCAGCCAAGGAAGGACAAAAGGAACCCAGCAAGAGAAAGGACAAAACTTTTACCCTTTTACCAAAGTGACAGAAGTGTCATAAGGGGTCCCCTAGCTACCCATATATTAAAAAAAAAAAAAAATAGAGTCCTTTGTACCAGGAGAAATCTATACAAAGTTTATTACCCAATATAGCATAGAAATAACATTGACATCAAAAACATTGCCCATTCAAAGTAGTATCAAATCCTCTGAAGTCCTCCAAAACTTGACCAACCTAAATAGAACTGTGCCACTAGGAAAAAGTTTGTAACTTAAATACAGCCTGGTTGATAAGCCCTCTTCAACTATATTAATTATTATATATTAAGGGGGCTGTTTGAGGGTCCAGGTCTAGGGCACGTGAGGAGTGGGAGAGACACTGTTAAGAATTCTAGGCCCTGTATGCATTAGAGCTGAAGATTTGCACCGGTTTAAAAAACATTTTTAAACTCAACACAGCAGCCCGTTCAGATCAGTCTTCAACCAAGTTTTAACTCAGTTATCCCACAGACGACTCCCATCTGCATCTGCCTCCAGTAACGTTTTTTAAAACGGGTTCTCCACGACCCTTAACACGCTTCCTGGAGGAGCAATATGCAGACGCCCGTCCACACTACAGGGTAACAAGCTTTCTCTCATAAAACCGTTTTTAAAAATGGACTTGAGACTAGCTCGCAGCAGGGTTTAAGCACGGTTTTCCTATGCGTTTGAAACCGTGCTTAAATCTGACCAGGCATGATGTTTGCACTAGTTAAATGTAAACGTTTCTACACCTTAAAACGCTTAACTAGCCTGATGTTTACAGGGCCCCAGGAATACTGGGGCAAAAGGGATTGCGCAGGGTTGAGGGGACTGGAGAGAGAGGAGAAGTTGGGGTGGAGGGCAATCCTGATCAACGCCAGGAGTATGAGCAATAAAATGCCCGAACTCCAAGCTATGTTGGCTGAGGGAACAGCGGATGTGGCAGCAATTACAGAGACAAGGGCCATTCAGAGAAATGAGTGGGACCTAAACTTAGAGGGCTACAAGATATTCAGGAAAGACAGGGGAGTGGGAAGAGGGGAAGGGGTTGCGCTGATAGTCAGAAATGACATAATGGTTAGTGGAGTGGAGGAGGCTGGAGGGGGTGTAGAGAAGATTTGGGTAACGCTGCAAACGGGGGGGGGGTGGAAGAAGAAATTTAAGATAGGGGTGGTATACAGGCCCCCTACAATAGAGGAGGCTCTGGAGGATAAGTTGTTGGAGAACATCAAAGCTCAATGTGACCTTGGAAAGGGAAGGGTGGTTGTCACTGGTGATCTTAATATGCCGGGGACGGACTGGGACACCATGACATCCTCTGTAGCCAGGGAACAGAGACTGATGGATGTCTTTCAGGATGCTTTCCTGGTCCAGCAGGTGGGGGAACCTACTAGAGGGGGCGGATATTGGACGTTGTGCTAGCAGACAGTGAACAAATTAGGGGACTGGAGGTGTACAGTCCACTGGCAGGTGGAGACCACGCCACGATTTGGTTCCTGCTGTATTTGGGGGGTAGGAAAACCGCACTCATACAGTAGTGGTTGATTTCAAGGGAGCAGACTTTGTGGGTATGGGTAGGATTCTAAGGCAGAGGTTGGACACGGTTGGACCGGATATGGATGCTGGAAGAGTGTGGGAGACCATTAAAGAAGGGGTACAGGAGGCTACTATGTCCGGTACTAAAATAAGGTGTAAGCATGGTAGAACCAGCAAGCCATGTTGGTGGACCAGGGAGGTGCAGGAGGTGGTGAGGGAAAAAAAGGCTGCCTACGTACGTTTCAAACGTTCTAAGGGGGATAAGGAACAAGGGGAGTATGAACTATTGGCCAGGAAGGTCACCAGAGTGGTGAGGGGCACTAAGGCAGGGATGGAAAAAACCTGGCTAAGGATCTCCGGGGAGATTCTATAGATACAAGAGAGAAGAGAAAAGAGAAGACACAGATCAACAGGATTAAGATGGTGGAGGGATGGGCTCAGGAAGCAGGGGAACAGGCAGAGGTGCTAAACTAGTACCTTGCCTCAATATTTGCAGTGGGTGACAAGGGATGCCTACAGCCTGATGGGAGAGATAAGGAGTCACTAAAAGCGAGAGGTCAGTCTCAGTCTGAGACCACAGAATGGCATGAGACTAGGGCACAGGCTAGACCAGACCAAGAAAGAGTAGGAAAGGTTACATGAGGGAATGGTTTGGGGGAGAATCACAGTGGATAGGGTGAGGGAGGCCCTTCGGAATCTGAAAACTGATAAGGCGCCAGGGCTGGATGGAAAACATCTGAGGGTTATGAAGGACTTAGCGGATGTTCTGGCAACCCCACTGGCTGCACTCTTTAACATCTCTCTGCAGATGGGATGGGTGCCACAGGACTGGAGGGTGGCTTATGTAGTGCCTATACATAAAGGGGGGGGGGTCTAGGGAGGAGATGGGGAATTATAGGCCGGTCAGTCTAACGTCTGTAGTGGGTAAAGTAACAGAGAGCTTTATCAAGGAGAGGCTTGAGAGGCAGTTGGAAAGGTTAGGACACCAGGATAATAAACAGTATGGCTCTGTCCCGGTGAGATCATGTCAGAACAACCTTGTTGAGTTTTATGATTGGGTGACGGGGGCCTTGGATAGACATAAGTCGGTGGATGTCCTATACCTAGATTTCAGCAAGGCATTTGATTCAGTACCTCATAATGGACTGATAACAAAAATGGAGGAGATGGGGGTGGGTGGACAGGAGCTAAACTGGGTTGAAAATTGGCTTTCGGGGCGTTTACAGAGAGTAACGGTGGGTGGGATAATATCCTCCCCCAGGAAGGTAATCAGTGGAGTCCCTTAAGGTTCAGTATTGGGGCCACTCTTGTTCAATGCCTATGTCTCGGATATAGGGAGGTGGGTTAGGAATAGGTTGAGTTTGCGGATGATTCAAAATTGGGAGCACTGGTGGATAGTGAGGAAGCAAGGGAGACAATCCAGGGGGATCTGGATACCCTGGAGGGGTAGTCAAGGAGCTGGGGACTGAAATTTAATGCCGGGAAACGTAAGGTACTTCATTTGGGAGTTAATAACCCAGGCCATGTATACACCGGGGGTCACAAAGTAAGCAACATTGGGAGAAAGGGATTTAGGGGTGGTGGTAGACGTTAAAATGAATAATTCTGAAAATTGTAGAAAAATTGCAGCCAAGGCAAACAGGACATTGGGTTGCATAGCCAGGGGAAATATGTCCAGAAGCAGGGAAGTGATCCTCCCTCTGTATAATGCCTTGGTCAGGCCGCAGCTCGAGTACTGTGTGCAGTTCTGGAGACCTCATCTGAAGAAGGACATAGCGCTGCTCGAGAGGGTCCACAGGAGAGTGACCAGGATGATTCAGGGCATAGAGGGGAGGCCTTATGAGGAGAGACTGGAAGAGCTTGGGTTTTACTCACAGGAGGAGAGGAGGGATAGGCGAGACATGATAGAGGTTTTCAAGTATGTAAAGGGAATAATTAGGAGTGGAACCAGGGAGTTGTTTAGGCTGAAGAAGAGGGAGTTACCAGGGCCATGGGTGGAAGTTGGAGAGGAAATTGGGGAGACACATAGGATGCATTTTTCACTGAGAGGGTGGTGAAGTCGTGGAATGCACTTCCCGGGAGGCTGGTGGAGGAAGACACAGTGGAGGGCTTCAAGAAGGGGTGGGATTGGTTCAAGGGGAAACAATCTAGAGAAGACACTCTTGGGGGCTGGGGGGGGGTGGTGAGGCGGGCAGCCATTAGGTTGCTGGCTTTCGAGCAGACAAGACAGACCATTTGGCCTATTCTGCTGGCTTTTAGTATGTTATGTTAGTATATATTACTGTCTTTACTAAAATAACCACCCAAGTCATCACACTGAGTACTACAATAAAGGCAGTAAAGCATTATAATACAACTATCCACACAAGGGCTACTCCCCAGCGTCCTGGTCATAAAAGAAAACAGTACTTGTAAATTCCTCATAGAAACATAGACTTTGATGGCAGATAAGGACCATTTGGCCCACCTAATCTGCCCATTTCCCTCCATACTGGATAAGCTGCAGATCCTAGTTAACCAACAGCCTATTTCTTCCTACCCCCACCCACAAGAACTGCCTTATGTCTGTCCCATACATTCTTGAATTCTCCCACAGTTTTAGACCCAACAACCTCCTCAGGAAGGCTGTTCCATGTGTCCACCACCCTCTCTGTGAAACAGTACTTCCTCACATTATCTCTGAACCACCACCAACCCCCCATCTTTGAATTGTGTCCCCTTGTTCTTGCACATCTCTTTTTCTGAAAGATGCCACCCTTTTGGACTTTGCTGATTCCACTGAGGTACTTGAAAGTTTCTACCATGTCCCCCCTCTCCTTCCTTTCCTCAAGGGTATACATATTAAGCTCCTTTAGTCTGTCCTCGTATGGCTTCTCTTGCAAACCCTGCACCATTTTAGTTGCCCTCCTCTGGACTGCCTCCATCCTCTCTATGTCCTTGCGGAGATGGGGTCTCCAGAACTGGACGCAGCACTCCAGATGGGGTCTCACCAACTGTCTGTACAGAGGGATAACTTCCTGTTTCCTGCTGATTATGCCTCTCCCTACACATCCCAGTATCCCCCCAGCCCTCCCTACTGCCTTCTCACATTGCTTGTCAATCTTAAGGTCATCTGATATGATTACCCCCAGGTCCCTTTCCATTTTTGTTGTTGTTACCTAATTGTACTCTTCACCTGGGTTTTGTTTCCAGGTGCATTATTTGCATTCTTGCATTGAATCCGAGCTGCCATACTTCTGACCATTCCTCCAACTTGCCAAGTCCCTTCTCTTCCTTTCCACGCCTCCTTGTGTATCAACCCTGTTGCAGATCTTTGTGTCATCTGCAAAGAGGCATACTTTTCCTTCCAGTCCCTCTGCAATGTCACTTATAAGGACATTAAAAAGGACTAGACCCAGTACTGAACCTTGCGCTACCCCACTAGTAACACCCCTTTCTTCAGAGTGGACTCAGTTTACTATTACCTTCTATGTCCTGTTGTCCAGCCAATGTTTTACCCAGGCTACCACCCTGGGACCCACTCCCAGGCTGGTTAATTTATTCATCTTTTATGTGGGACTGTGTCAAATGCCTTGCTAAAGTCTAAGTAGGCCATGTCCACAGCCCCTCCCTGGTCTACTACTTTGGTCACCCAGTCAAAGAAATCTATTAGATTTGTTTGACATGACGTTCCCGCTGTGAATCCATGCTGACTTGAGTCCTGTGCCCCACTGGCCTCTAGGTACTCAACCATTCTTTCCTTCAGAAGTGATTCCATCGACTTCCAGTGACAGCACCACCTAGATAGCAGCCTGATTTCGGAGCTCCATATCTCCACGAACATAATCCATCCCAATCTACAGCTTGCAGCGGGCATCCAACTCCCAAATCGGAAGAATTGATCAATTATGGTGACAAAACATAAGCCAAAGGACAAAATGGGCAACCAACAGCAGAAATATCACAAAACTCTGCTTGAATACACACAGCAGCACAGGCCGCAACAGCCTAGGCCCCACAGTGTTTGCCTGCCGACCCCGGACGCTACAGCAGACAAGACCTGCACAATCTCCTCCAAAGAGCTTTGCGCTACTCTACAAAAAATAAATACTACCTTAGAGAGGCTATAGACTAGAGTTTTGGATGACCAACAAAAATTAGAAACACTGGAGCATGAGACTGAGCCGCTGGAGAATACTTTAACCGAAAATACTGCAACGGTGGATATCCATAATACAGCCTTACTGGACTTGCATCGCAGAGAGCAACAACTAGAGAGACTGGAGAATTTGGAAAACCGAAATAGATGAAACAACATTGGTTGCCGAAAGGCACAGAATCTATTCCAATTCTATATTTATGCAGTCCTTCCTCACTGAAATATTGGGATGGCCTAAGGAGAAACCCCTAAATATTATCAGGGCACACCGCTCACTAGTCCCAAAGCCCAGAGATCCTCAGGCTAGACCCAGGTCCCAGATAACAGCTTTTTGGGACTTTCGGGTCAAGGAAGAAATTTTGACACTGGCCTGGGGTAAAAAAGAGATTCTGTTTGGGGATACCCAACTGTTTTTTGAACAAGATTATACCCCCCAACTACTGGCAGAAAGGAGAAAAGTGTTATCAGTGGTTCGTTCTCTTCAAGCAAAGGGGCAAAGGTGTTTCTGGAGTACCCTGCCAAGCTAAGAATACTCACTGAAAATGGCCCGAGGAGATTCCAGGGCTTATTTTCAGCTGAAAAATTCCTGCTCACACTCGATGTTGTAGTGCCACAAGATGTCACCATTCAGCAATGAGGTTGAGTACTGCAGCGTTCCTAGCAGCTGGCAGAAACAAAAGGAAAGGGGCAACAGGATCATTCAGGACAAGGTAGCATGTGGGACAAGGTCTCTCACTATCAGGATTCCCCCGCGATGTCTCGAGAGGGCGCTGCTTCAGATTACAGAGATGAATCTTCCAGGAGTACAGAAGAAGTAACAGTATTGGACAAACCGGCTTGAGGACTCACAAAAAAGCGACTTATTTACTAGGGGCCGTGAGCGTGCCTGTTGCTGGATTTTAGGCTGTTGCCATATGACTTAAAGTATGATTTGCGCTGTGAAGATAGGTCCTTGAATTTGTGCTGGAGAGAGACAAGCTAGTTTAGTTTGCTGTCTCCTTCCACACAGTAAACTAATTTTCATTATGATGGATATATTTGCTTAAAGGCACCAAAGGAATGCCAAAATTGGTGATTTTGGGGAGTCGGCTGGGCGTCCTAGTGGCCTCCTCTGGAGGGGCAGACCCCGTGGGCAAATCGGATGACAGTGTGGCCCTGAATAATGGAGGGAGAATAGGGGTTTTGCTGGGGCAAACAAATGCCACAACCTTCTGATTTTTCACTCTATCGGAGTCACCTTAGAATAACTGGGGATATTAGGCCCTGGTGACCAGGTTGCTAGTCGTACTGGCGGGCACTGGTGTTGAGCCTTATCCCCCAATTTGAAGGCTTAATTGTCTAGGCAGGAGGGGATCTAGAGGTCAGACTGACCTGTCCTCAGGACGAGAACACTGACGAAGATCCCGCTGCTCAGTAAAATGAATCTCATGACAAGTGAAGACCTAGACTTAAAACAGCTCTCTCTAAAATTCCTCTCTGTGTTGGTCTGGCTCCCTGTTTGCCCTGGTGGTCCCCAGACTCCTGCGGAAGGTACACGAGGGCAATAATCCTATCCTAATATGTTTTATGTACGAGAACGTCTCGGTACTGCCTGGATGTCCAGGTCTGCCTGCAGGGGCTCTGACTCAAGCTGGGGTGGCTGACTGGGTGGGGAGCAGGTCTGGTCGCCCTCTCCTCCTCCCCTGACTCTATTAACGAATCAGGACCATTCCTGAAGCTATTCACAAATTCCCTCTGGTCCACAGACGATACTACGCCAAAAGGCAGCGGGGTGGGATTTCTTGTGATTTAGGTCTATCTGGGCAGCAAGTTTGGGCACCCAATAGGCGTTGGTGCAGTCCCAAATACTAGCCCTACCAGCTATTGGGCTGATTTGAAGCCCGGGCTGGAGTGGAACCTCAAAAAATTGGTTGAGGTATCTGTCCACATCTCCTAAAGCCAACACTGTGCAGAGTGTGGTGTCAGGGCTGATACACCTTGAAGACACTAAGATGGTTAACGTGTTTTGGTTATGTTGTTTTTTTCCTAGTATTGTTAAAGGTATTATTTTTACATCTACTATGCATATGGACTTCTAAAAAGCTTGTTCTCTCCCTGTTTCAGACCATAGCCTATCATCTGGTCCCTTTCAATAATGGCTGACTTAAAGATCATCACCCTGAATGTGAGGGGTATTAATAACCCCGTCAAACGGGCAAAGATTTTGCAGGAGTTACAGAGGCAGAAGGCGACGATTGCCTTTTTACAAGAGACCTATCTCACAGATACGGTAGAGGAGTGGCCATTTTAGTTTGGAGGAATGCCCCCTTAGATATGACAAGTGTTAGAATGGACCCAGAAGGTAGATTTGTTCACCTGGAGGGAGTGTACAGAGGGCAAAAATGCACCCTTGTGAATTTACATGCCCCAAATGAAGAGGCCTCTCATACCGCCCTCCTGGAGAAAATAATTAAAGAAAGCATTGTAGACGCAGAGAACCTGATCATAATCGGGGGGGGGTTTCAATGAGGTAATGTGGGTGGAGGAAGATCGCTCAGGGAATGCTCATGGGGGTCTTAGCAGAACAGGTAGACTTATTTCAAAACTCAATCAGGAGATGGGTCTCACGGAAACGTGGAGTTTCTTACACACTAGAGGGAAAGACTTTACCTATTATTCCCCTCGACACAAAGGGTATTCCAGAATTAACTACTTTCTCACCTCCACTAACTGGATTCAGAGAATCTCTACTTGTGAGATAGGAAACAGTCATTTCTGACCATGCCTGGTAGCACTCAGTCTCTCAATGGTAGCAACCCAGCCAGAATCCTGTTGGAGAGTAAACACCAGCCATCTCACAAGAGGGAATTTTAAGGAAAGAATTTCAAATGCAATTCAAGACTTTTTACAGCTCAATCCCAGTGGAGACACAAGAGATGGGATGCAATGGGATGACCTGAAGTGTTGCTTATGTGGTGAAATTATCAGATATTCAGCCCAACTTAAGGAGGAGAGAATACATAAAAGGGTTGAGCTAGAAAAGAAAAAGCAGAACTAGAAGAGATACACCACTCAGGACAGGGGGACCGTATAAAAGAACTAGACAGCACTCGCAGGGAACTTAACCAATTACAGGACATACAAAGTGAAGGCCAATTGAGATACGCCAGACAAAAATTCTATGGGAATAGAGCAGGCAGATTATTAGCTTGGCAGTTAAGAAAAGAAATGGCAAACAGGGTGGTGGTACGCATTAGAGATGAAAGAACTCATGCTGCGGTAACCTCGACGACTGAAATAGTGCAGAACTTTGCTAAATTCTACTCAGAATTATATGACCAATCCACCCAACCAGATCATCGAACCAAAATACAACAGTTTTTAGACTCCCTACCCATTCCTAAATTAGAAGAAACATCTAGGCTAACTTTAAACTCCCCAATATCAAGGCAAGCAGTAATAACTAAAATTAAAAACCTGAAAAAAGGTAAGGCACCAGGGCTAGACGGGTTCTCAGGGGAATTTTTTAAGGAATTCTACCCCAAAATAACAGATCCACTGCTGGCGACTTATAACAAAATTCTTTTAGACCATTAATAGGTCCCGCCATCATGGAACCTAGCACAAATTTCAGTAATTCCTAAGCTGGGGAAGGATGGTGAACTTTGCAGCTCCTATCGACCTATTTCACTTCTCCCTGTCGACATGAACATTTTCATGGTGATTATGGCAGACAGACTGCAAATTTACCTACCTAGATTAATACACCATAACCAAACTGGCTTCATAACAGGACGGTTTCTCCAGGACAGCATATGTAGGTTCCGTAACATAATTTCCACCCAATGTCACTCGACTAAGTTTCAGCTAGCAATTCGTATGGACGCAGAAAAAGCTTTCAACAGGGTGGATTGGACCTTTATGTTGTCCGCCTTGTCAAAATTTGGTCTGGGAAAGAATTTCACGTCGGTGGTAACCTCTCTTTACTATAAACCGGAGGCCAGGGTCAGGGTAAATGGCTACTTCGCAGAGCGTATACCTTTGAGGAGGGGAACTAGGCGGGGCTGCCCCCTTTCCCATCTACTTTTTGCCTTGTCTTTGGAACCCCTGGCAATCTGGATCCGTAATAACCCTAATATTAAAAGGAGTAATGGTGGGAGGGAAAGAACAGAAGATAGTGCTCTATGCGGATCACTCATTGTTTTTTCCAGGGAACCCCCAACAATCATTACCTTGCCCCTTGGAATCCCTCCAGTTTTACGGAACTCTGGCAGGATATAACATAAACCTCACTAAATCTGAAGCCATGGTGTTGAGTGGGGTCCCCCCAGTTAGATTCAAGGACACATTTCCTTTTCTATGGGCCAAACGAAACACATTTCGTTACTTGGGAGTTCTGATATCAGCAGATATAATTGAACTTTTTAAGAATAACTAAAGTTATATAACACCCAACAAACGGATTTAGCATGTTGGAAACTGCTACCCCTCACACTATATGGAAGGACACACATTATTAAAATCAATGTACTTCCAAGGTTTTTATTTTTATTTCAGACTCTCCCTATCAGTATCCCCATTTATTTTTGGAATCAACTGACCAAGGTGTTAAATCAGTTTATATGGGATGGGAAATGCCTTAGAATACCTTACAGAACTCTATAGATGGGGGAGGTTTGGGCCTCCCTAATCTACGATTATACTATTTGGCAGCACAAGGATCCCAACTTAATGCATGGGCCAAACGAAGAAGAGACTCCGGCTGGTACCCCCTTGAAGAGGCAACGATGCAGGGGGGAAAAAACTCTGGACCTTACCCACAAGTGTCATCCACTCTAATTAATGGTCTTTGACTTCTAATCCCTGGGTGAGACACTCGGTCAAAATTATACTTAAACTATGGAAACTGACACACACCCCAAACTCATTAGGTCTGCTCTCTCTTATACGTCATGAGGATGAATTTCCTCCGGCACATACGGACTTGGGTTTCGTACACTGGGAAAACAAAGGCCTTACAAGATTTGCCCAATTCCTAGACAGGACAGGCTGTCTTCCTTTCAATGTACTACAGAAAAAAATCTCCCTCCGCTGGGAGGATTTCTTTAGGTTTTTACAGGTTAGACACCTAATAACATCAGAGGACACTCTCTCAAAAATTAGTAGGGATAAAACACCACTGGAGGAATACTGGTGGGATATAATCAGAATTAAAGATAGGTCGAATTATATCTCTTTACTATATAAAGTACTTCTCCCACCTGCTAACCCACCTATACTGGAGGTCATAAGAAAAAATGGGAGGAAGACTGTGGGGCCACTATATCACAAACTAGTTGAGCACACAGATTTAAGAGAGGATGGCAGGTTACCTCCTCTGCAAGTTGGAGGGAATTTAACTGGAAAGTTACCACCCATTTGTTCAGAACTCCAGTTGTCACTAAACACTTCTCGTAACAAGCATCTCAGGCTTTGTTGGCGACAATGTGGTACACTCAGGGCAACACTAACACACTTTCATATCTTTTGGGACTGCCCCAAACTACATCATTTCTGGACACAGATACAGCAGAGCATGGAACATATGCTGGGATTTCTCCTCCCCTTTACACTTCAGGATCTGGTGAGTGGTTTACTGACCTTATCGTCCAAAAAGAGGAAGGTGGTGGAACTGGACTAAATATTAAGAGTAGTAGCCTTAAAGTATATTACAACCCGATGGCTTAAGACAGACACCCCCAATAAGAATGTTGGGTGTCCAAAGTAGAAGAAGTGGAGCAGATGGAACACATTACTCATACCATGCATCTGGAAACTGAAAAGTTTTTAGATGTTTGGAGACTGTGGGATACATGGCAAGAGTCCCATAACTCATAGGGAAGGGAAAAAAATCAAAAGGGCTAATCGTAGATCAGAAGTGGGGAAAGGGAAGATGAAGTTACAGGGAGATTTACTATCTTATTTGGAAACTAGATAACTATTTTTAAGCTATCTATTAAAGATATGAGAGAGAGAGAGAGAGAGAGAACGTTTATAACTAGACGTACAACATATCCTTTAAATGTGTTATTTATTGCTAGTAGATGATTGTAAATATGTTTAAAATTATTTGAGAGCTGGGTACCCTTGTTGGGTACATACGTTTATACAATTATTGAAATAATTTGTCAACTAAATCTTTTAGATCTTTGGTAAGGGTATATTCAAGAATCACCCTCAGAGGTCGAAAATGAGCAAGGACAGAGACTCTAAACTTTTGCACAAGACTGTAATCACCCTGAGGAGTCTGACTCGGTGGAAAATAAGTTCTCTCCCTAGGACTTCTGGACACAAACAGATTAAATTTAAGTGAAAGAGACTACCTTTACTTTACCAGAATATGGATAAGAAATAGAAATTGCAGAATGTACTATATTGTGACTTCTTGGAACACTTGATTATTGGAATGATTATACATCAAATCTTACAATAACAGCTACTCGAGTTAAAAAAAAATACAGGTTACTCACCTGTAACAGGAGTTCTAGGAATGGTATATGTTGTTCATCCACACTTTCTGGCAGGTATCCTTGCCGCTTTAAATCTTGCCGGAAGGTCTTCAAGCTGGCTCCTCCCACCCACCCGAGTGGTAAAACTCTTGGCTCCGCCCCATGATGCCAGATCTGCCCGCTGGAAGCTCCTAGGGGCCAAAGCGTCAAGCCGGGAGTTAGGAATAGGGATGAACAACATATACCATTCCTAGAACTCCTGTTACAGGTGAGTAACCTGTATTTCTAGGGACATGGATATGTTGTTCATCCACACTGTCTGGCAGACTCTAGCAGTTCTCCGGGAGGAGGGAGGCAAGGCACACCCATACTTGGGAAATAGAGACTGGAGGACCGAGGCCCCAAAACCAGCATCCCGGCGTGACTCAAGGTCGATGTGGTAGTGGGTTATAAAGGTATGTGCAGACTTCCAGGTAGCAGCCCTGCAGATATCCTGGATAGGGATGTCCCTGGAAGCAGCTACCGATGCAGCGGTATGGCGGGTAGAATGAGCTCTTATCCCTCTGGGAGGATCCATGCCCGCCAACCTATAGCAGAGATCTATGCAGGAGGTGACCCACCTGCTTATCGTCCGCTTGGCTGCAGGTCTGCCAGGTGCAGCTTCAGTGTAGGTGACAAACAGCTGGCGAACCTCTCCCGAACTTCAGCCGTCGCTCCTTATAATGCGGCGCCTTCAAGGTCTAGAGCATGAAGCCCATATTCGCCTCCGAGGTGTGATTGGGTAGAACACCGGCAGAGTCAACACCTGGTTAGGTGAAACTCCGACACCACCTCTCGGAAGGAATTTCGGTGAAGGCAGGACAACCTTGTCCCTGTGGAAGACCAGGTAAGGAAACTCTATGGAAAGCGCCTGGATCTCTCCCATCCTTCTGGCTGACGTGATAGCCACCAAGAAGGCGGTCTTCCACGACAGGTGAGAGATGTCACACCTGTGCATTGGTTCGAATGGCTTGCCCATGAGCTTAGCCAATACCAGCAGTAGATCCCACGGAGGTGGAGGTTCACACACCGGAGGAGATATTGATCCAGGCCTTGAAAAGCGTCAGACCACTTTCTCTTTGCGCTACTGATCTGCTTCCCGGCCCGCGCCCGGTAAGCAGAGATGGCTGCCAGGTGCACCTTTAGGGTCGTCGACCTAAGCCCTTGCTGAGAAAGGGACCATAGGTAGTCCAAGATGCTTGCCAAGTAACAGGAGGAAGGGTCCAGGCCCTTGCCCTGACACCAAATGGAGAATCTCTTCCATCTGAAGGCATAGCATTTTCTGGTCGACTCCTTACGGGACGCCTCAACTACATTGAGGACCTCGTCGGAAAGACCCAAGGCCTGGAACTCTAGCCGCTCAGGAACCAGGCCGTCAGGTACAGGGATTGAACACCTTCCCCTGATTGACTGATAACAGGTCCGGGCGAGCTGGAAGCTGCCTCGGGAGCCTGCGGCTGAGGCTGAGGAAATCTGGATACCAGCATTGGCGGGGGCCAGTCTGGGGCTACCAGAATCACCTGCGCCTTGTCCCTCCTCGCCTTGAGAAGCACTTTGTGGATCAAGGGGAAATGGGGGAACGGCGTAGAAGAGGCCCGGGGTCCACGGCCTCGAGAAGGCATCCCCCTGCAGCAAACCCTGCTGAGGGGGGCGGGCATGAAATAGCCTCAGCTTCACATTCTCCCTGGAGGCAAACAGGTCCACCTGAGGTGTTCCCCAGTGGGAGAACAGATCTTGTACTACCTCCGGCAGGAGAGACCACTCATGGGACACAGCCCCTATCCGGCTTAGGGCATCGGCCAGAGTGTTGGAGGCTCCTGCCACATGGATGGCTAGGAGATCCACCTCCAGGCTGCGCACGAGTGACCAAACACGGAGAGCTTCCTTGCACAGAGGCATGGAGCGCGTCCCGCCCTGGCAGTTTAGGTAGTACATGGTCGTGGTATTGTCCGTCTGGACCTGAACCACTTGAACCCGTAGAAACAGAGCAAAGGCGGTGAGGGCTAGACAAACCGCCCAAAGCTCCAGCCGGTTGATATGGCATCGAGACTCCTGAGGGGACCAGAGGCCGTGTGCTCTGTGCTCCCCCAGATGGGCACCCCAACCCATCAGAGAGGCATTGGTCGATAGAGAGACCGGCCGCTCGGCAGACAAACGGGATGCCCTCCTGCAAATGGGCTGGAACGGTCCACCACTGAGAGGGTTCCACATCCCGGGTCACCGCACTAGCTGGTCCAATGGATCAGCGCTGTGACCACTGGCTGGCCAATCCCCACCGAAGGACGATGTGCCAGCGGCCCAACGGACCACGCTGGTGCAGGCCGCCATGAGATCCAGGAGGCCGAGGAAGTCCCGGCAGGCTCACTGCCCAACCAGAAATGATTGGGCAAAGGAGGAAAGAACCTCGGCCCTGTCCGCCGGAGCCGTGTCTGGCTCGAAGAGAGTCGAAGCTCTGCCCGATGAAATGAATCACCTGCTTCGGTCCGAGTTCGACCTGGCCTCGTTGATGAGAAGGCCGATCTGAGAGCAAACCTGAGGCCAGATCTCTGGACCGCCCACCTCTTGTCTGGAGGGCTGCTATCAGCCAATCGGCCCGGCAGCGGTACACCCGGACCTCAGCCAAGATTGAATGCTGTCACCACTGCCATGCATTTGGTGAAGACCTGGGAGCGAGAGAAGGCCAAAGGGTATGGCTCGGAACTTGTAAAGGGATCCCTCCACTCGAAAGCGAAGGAATCTCTGGTGAGACGGACAGATAGGGACATGAAAGAACGCGTCCTGTAGGTCCAGAGAATAGAACCACACGCCTCATTCCAGGGATGGTATTATCTGAGCCAGAGTGACCATCCTGAAGGTCCGAGACCGTAGGAACTTGTTTAGGTCATGCAGGTAGAGAATGGGGCACCAGTCCCCCGTCCGTTTTGGGACCAGGAAGTACCTGGACACAAACCCCGGGTCTGAGGAAGGGTCCGCCACCTCTCTAAACACCTCTTTCGTGAGGAGCAGAGCGATGTCGGCTCGGACCCCGAGGCACCCCAGGGGGAGACGGCTCAGAAGGGCGGGGCCTGCTCCAACTCCAGAGGCAGGCCCTTTCCTACCACTTCCAACACCCACCGGTCTGTGGTGATAGCGGACCAGGCGGAAAGGAAGTGGTGGAGCTGTCCCCCCACAGGGGGAACCCGGGATGGAGTGACGAGGTTGGGAGCGACACCCCTCAACCCGTCACTGGGCAGGCTTGGAGGAGGGACCGGCCGAGGGACCTCCTGGGCCTTTGCCTCCCTGCTTCCTGGAAGAGGAAGCCGCAGGCTTGGCTTTGGGATGCCAAGTGCAAACCTGCTGGCCCTGATGCTGCTGGGCCGGACGTGCCGTGGGCGCAGACGGACGAAAGGGCTTGGGTTGCGGTCTGCGGCCCTTGTCCCTCTGGGCGAAGGAGACCGAGTCCAGAGTGGCATTGGACTTTTCGATCCTCTGGAGGTGACCCTCCACTCCAGGGCCGAAGAGGTCAGTCCCCAAGAAGGGGACATCCGCCAACTTGTGCTGGGTATCCGCTGTGAAGGTGGACATCCTCAGCCATGCCCGACGGCGCATGGCCACTGCGGCCACAACTGACCTGGCACAAGAGTCGCCGATGTACAGAGCAGTCTGAAGTTGCTGCTTGGCCACTGCCCTGTCCTGGTCCCACACCTGCTTGACCGTGGTCTGCAGGTCAGCCGGGAGATGAGGGACTACCTCGTCCAGGGAGCCCAAAAGGGCGTGGGAGAAGTGTGCCATCAGGACGGCCGAGCTGGCCTGACGAAGGCCAAGGGAGGACGCAGCATAGACTTTGCGCCCGGCGTAGTCCAACTTCTTGGACTCCTTGTCGGGAGGCTTGTCCACGTCCCTGGCACTTCCGGCTTGCCGGAAGACGCTGTCGGTAACCAACCCCTCGGCTGAGGGGTGTTCCGAAAAACCGGACAGGGAACCGGTAGGGACCGCGTACTTCCTCGCCATCCTGGCCGAAGGCACAGGGCAGGAAGCAGGACGCTGCCAGAGCTCCAAGGCTGGGCCGACAATGGCCTCGGCCACCAGAAAGGCCTCCGTGGGAGAATCCCCTCGGTCCAATATCTCCGTTAGGGGATACTTGGCCTGCTTGGATACGGGCTCAAGCTGCATCCCGGTGGACTCCGAGATGAGCCTAAGCAAACCCATGAAGGACGATGGGCTATCGTCCAGCGACAGACCTCCGGAGGACTCCAGGTCAACCTGCCTGGAGAACAGGGAGGAATCGTCGTCTGACTCGGACGAGTCCGCAAAGAGCTGCCTTGGGCCTGAGCAACCCTCCACCTGCCAAGGGCGGTCGGGTGTGAGGGTGACAGACAGCCTATGGGGCAGGCCCTGGCCCGACCAAGAATTCTTGGTCGGGGCCCCAAATTTCGGCTGTGGAGGTGGAGGTTCCACCAGAATCCTGGGCAGCAGCGGTTTGGTCGAGCAACAGGCTCGGGGCAGGCGCCTCGCTAGGGCAGGGCTGCTCGCCGCCCGGTGACAGCCACTTGATGGCGGGGAAGGTGACGACGTCAGCTTGCTCCCGGACAGAAGGACTGTTGCCTACTTAGAATGCTAAGTGAGCGCAGACACAACTTGCGTCGAGCCTCTCCTCGTCCGAGGAGGACGACGAGGACGAGCGGCGCGACGCCATTACGGTATCGAGACCGCCTATGTCGGCGGGATCGGCTGGACCGTGAAGATGTCCGAGACCGAGAACCTCAAGCTCGAAGAGGGTTCTGGGGCAGGGCGGAGACCCACTCTCCCTCGGCTCGGCAGTTTCGACCGCTGACTCGGAACCGGAGGCACAGGCAGAATCCACGGTAACCTCGATCTCCGCCGGGGAACCGGGAGTGAGGGTTATCGGCTTCACTGTCAACAACCCGTCCAGACGGGTCGAGAAAATCTCGATCAAGGCCGATCGGGTGTCTCGTCAACTGACCCGGCCGGGACGCCGGTGAGGCCAGAGGTCAAGCCAAGGATCGACCGAAGTCGAGGGTCGACTACCCGGGGAGGGGGACCTCTCCTGCTCCCAAGAGCGTCGACGGAGGGACTTACCTTTAGAGTCCTTCTTCTTGGACCGAGAGTAAAGTCCTGATGGCCCCTCTCCCTTGGTGGAAAGGGACTGACAGAGCTCCTTAAAAGAAGCTGAATAGGAGGATCCCAAGGAGAGTGGGATAAAGGCTGCAGCCGAGGAAGACGAAGATGCGGCCTGCACCGCCTCCTCCTCGAGGGCGATCATCTGCTCGAACTGTTCCGCCGAGCCAGCCGCCGCGGACACCGCCAAACGGGCCTCCTTCGACTTCACCGGCGGGTAACGTTTCTCGGGGCGCTCAAGTTGTAACCGGGTGGCACGGTCCTCCAGGACGTAGACCGAGAAGGAAGAGCACAGGTCGCAGGCCTGCAGGTCGTGCTCAAGGCCTAAGCAGTAGACGCACGTGGAGTGCAGATCCGTCCAAGACATCTTCTGCCCGCATGGGCACCTCTGAAAACCGGGAGTCGATTTGTCCATCGCAGCCGCGGGAAATAATTGACCGAAGTCTTGAAAACCTTAAACTTTATTTGGAGTAAACCGAAGAATTGGAACCAGCCTTATACGCAGAGCGTTAAGGAGGGAACCTGAGCTTCCAAGCGGTAAGGAAGATCTGGCGTCATGGGGCGGAGCCGAGAGTTTTACCACCCGGGTGGGTGGGAGGAGCCAGCTTGAAGACCTTCCGGCAAGATTTAAAGCGGCAAGGATACCCGCCAGACAGTGTGGATGAACATATCCATGTCCCTAGAAAGAAGGGATTCCATCACTTTCCCTACCACAGAAGTCAAACTGACAGGTCTGTAGTTTACTGCCTCTGTCTTGCTCCCACTTCTGTGAAGGGGAATCACATCCACCTTCCTCCAGTCCACAGGTACCACACCATCCTCCCATGATTTGTTAAAAAGGGTAGTCAGTGGTGTCACTAGTTCTCCCCTTAATTCTTTTAGAATTCTGGGGTGAATCCCCATCAGACCCCATTGCTTTGTCCATCTTCAGTTTTAGGAGTTCTTTCAGAACCCTTTCTTTTGTGAAAGGACTGGGATCGACCCTCCCTATCCTGAGTGCTTCTGTTAATTGGATTATGTACCTCCCCCGCCTCCTCTTTTGTGAATACTAAGCAGAAGTATTCGTTCAGTATCCCTGCTTCTTCACTGTCCCTCTCTGCCCACCCACCATCCATTCTATTCAGCCTCACTATCCCTCCCTTTGTCTTTCTATGCTCCCTAATATACCCATAAAAGGTTTTATCCCCCTTCTTAACCAAGTTGGCTATCTTTTCCTCAGTTTAGACATTGCTATTCTGACTGCCTTCCCTGCTTCCTTCTGCCTTAACTGGTACAGTTCTCTGTCCTGCTCCAAACTGTCCTGCTCCTTCTGTGTTTCCTTATACTTCCTAAATGCTATATTTTTCTCCCTAACCTTCCCCACCACCTCTTGAGAACCACAGTGGCTTTTTCTTTTGTTCTGATTTGTTTATTTATTTCACACAAAGGCTTGTTTCCTCTGTGATGGCAGTTTTGATGTTTCCCCATTGTTGCTCCACCCCGCCTTCTTGCCTGTTTGATAGTGCTTTTTATAAGGCACTCTCCCATCTTGTCAAATGCAGCCCTCCTGAAGTCCAGTACCCTCATTTTAGTATGGCTTGATTCTGCAGCTGAGTTTATCGTGAACCACACTGTTTGGTGGTCACTTGTTCCCAGATGGCTACCCACTTCTAGATCAGAGATCCTCTCACTGTCCCCATTTGAGAGTACGAGGTCTAAGATTGCTCCTTCTTGAGTGAGTTCCAACACCAGCTGTCTGAGGCATGCCCCCTGAAGGACATCGAGAATGGCCGTGCTCTTGTATGTGGCTGCAGCAAAGGTGCTCCAGTTAACATCTGGCATATTCAAGTCCCTCATCAACAGTATCTCCCCTTTCTCTGCCATCCTAAGGATGCCTTCTATCATATCCTTATCCATTCCCTCCCCCGGAGATGGGGGGTCTGTATACAACCCCTGTGCGGACTGTGGTGCCATTTCCAGTCTCTAAGGTGACCCACAATACCTCCCCTCCTCTCCTCCCTGTTTACTCTTGTTCTGTTGCTTTTATCCCGTCCCTTACATAGAGAGTTACTCCTCCCCCTCTTCAGCCCTCCCTGTCTCTCCTGTAGGTTATGTACCCTGGTATGCTAACATCCCAGTCATGGTTCTCTGTATACCATGTTTCTGTGACTGCCATGATATCCAGGCATCCCTCTTCCACGAAGGCCACCAGTTCAGGAAGCCTGTTGCCCAGACTACGGGCATTGGTACTCATTACCCTCCATTTCTTGATGGCCTTACCTCTTTTTGCCCCATCCCTGTCCTTACTGCTTTTGTCGTTTTCTCCATTTACCCCTGCCCTACTCCCTATCAACGTCTCTATCTTGCTGCTTACCTCACTTACTACCCTGATTTTTTGGGGCTGGGGGAGGCTAGAATTTCCCTGCTCCTTTCCAGTGCTTCCCCTCCCCCCCTTGGCTAGTTTAAATGCTTGCCAACGAAGCATTTAAACCTATCACCTAGGATCTTGTTTCCCCTCCTGGACAGATGCAGACCATTGCACCAGTATAGGCCTGCATCACTCCAGGTGGACCTCCAGTCCCCCATGAAGCCAAACCCCAGAGCTCTACACCAGTTTTTCAACCAATGATTGAATCCCATGGTGTGGAGCACCCTAGCCTCACCCATGCCATAGACAGGCAGCACCTCCGAGAAGGTTACCATGCGTGCTACTTGTCCAAGGCCCCTCCCCAACTCCACAAACTCTTCCTGCACTGCTCTGATCCCTTTCCCAGTCAGGTCATTTGTCCCTAGGTGGACAATGACATTCAACTCCCTCCCCCGTGCAGCTGCTCCCACGATCCTGAGGATTTGCTCCCTGTCCCTCCAAGCCATGGTGCCAGGCAGGCATCTTACCTCCCTCTCCCCTTCCTCCCCCAGTTCTACCCTCCTAACAATGGAGTCCCCCACCACGAGTTATTTCCTTCCCCTGTGGGGTCCCATGCCACTCTTCTGTGGGTCTCCTTTGTGAAGGATCCCAGCATCCTCCTTGGTTTCAGTCCTCTTCCGATGAATGCCCTCCTTCCTTCCCCTCGGTCATCTGCTGTTCAATGTGAGACACTCATTTTCTAGCCTATGTAGGGTCATTAAATACTGGTGACCATTCACACCATCCGAAGCTTAGCAGGTAATGATAACTGATGCTGCACTCTGAACTGGCGAAACTGACCCCTTATCCCATCAAAGGCCTTCCTTCTCTGTCTAGTGCTAAAGGAGAGATCTGGAAAAAGCGATATACTGCTATCCCCATATTGCAGGGATCTGATTTTCCTAGCCAGCATCAGCACATGGTCACGATTCCCGACGCTGGTAAAAACAATCATAAGTGTCCAAGGAGTAGTAACATCCATTACAATCGCAGCGGGGAGTAATCCGATATGCCTTCTCAATCGCCAATGGAGGATCAGTATCCATGAATCTCAACAAAGGAGGTAAAAATGTCTGTACAAAAGCAAACAGTCATCTCCTTCCAGTTCCTCAGCCAGCCCCAACAGTCTAACATTCTTTTCTCTAGCTTGATTTTCAACTGTTTCTAGATGCTGTCATAGTAATGGCGTTCTCTTTAATAAGTTTAGCAGTAGAATCCACTGCCTTAAGCACATAGGCCTCTGAACGCTGGACCGTGGTCTCACAATGATCCATCCTAGTCTCCAACGCAGTCACGCGCAGGGTGATCGCATCATTTTTTTTTTGTCTAAGTCTTGAACAGCATTTACAAGTTGGTTTAAGGTGGCATGGATAGCATTCAGCACAACTTCCTCCGACAGCAATCCACTAGAGCCCAAGGCTCCACTGTCTTGTGGAGGCCACTCTTCCCACTATGCCTTCTTTGCGCAAAGAAATCCACCAATGGTTTGGAGGTTCCTTGGGTTTTGTTAATTTTGGAGATCTCCGAGGTACTAGACACCAACTTATTTGAAAACTTGGCAAGTTGGGGGAGAAAGGCAATGTTTTTAAAGTATTTAGAAGGACTTCTCCAGGAGCTCGGGAATTTTGCTGCCTCCTCTATAGCTGCTCAGCAATGCCCCCAACCACCCAACTTATTTTCTAATGGCATGGGGTAAGCGTTAGGTCTGATGACCCCAATGATGCCCACCAATGCCTCTTGGTCAGTGAAGGGTGGGAGTGAGGTGTTAGGGTTGGAAACGTCACATTTCCCTACTTTCGTTGCTTTACCCCCCAATTGATTCATTAACAGAGTTGTTTTGCATATACATATGTGTGTGTACACACACACACACACACACACACACACATATATACACAACACACACACACACATATATGCTTGTAACAGATTTTTTTTCTATTGCATTTGCTTTTAACATTTTCTTTTTTACTTTCAGCTTCAGTAAGAGTTTTCTCCCTCTGAAGTGTGAGTTGGGAAACTTCTTGGTTTTTATAATTTTGGGAACCTTTGAAATGAGAGAGACATCAGAAACACACTACTTCCAGGAGACACTTGCCTGTGGTAATATTCTGTCCACTCCTGGGGGGTAATGTGTCAGGCATCCCTGATGGGGTAAAAAAACTGGCTACATGATAGGATGCAAAGGGTGCAGGTAAACAGAGTGTTAGTTGCGGAACAGGAGGTAACCAGCGGAGTGCCCCAGGGCTCCAT
The DNA here is from genome assembly GCA_016271365.2 of Neoceratodus forsteri. Classification (NCBI taxonomy): domain Eukaryota; kingdom Metazoa; phylum Chordata; order Ceratodontiformes; family Ceratodontidae; genus Neoceratodus; species Neoceratodus forsteri. Next base: position 645,899,023 of record CM057450.1, on the reverse strand, counting down.
TGTGGGGCCTTTACTTTTCAACATATCCATAGCCGACATTGCAGAGGGGCTCAAGGGAGAGGTGTGTGTTTGCAGATGACACCAAAAATATGCAACAGAATGGACTCTACAGAGGGAGTGACGAAAATTAAGTCAGACCTAGAGAAACCGGAAAAATGGTCCGCAGCATGGCAGTTGAACTACAATGCTAAAATGTGCAAGGTTATGAACCTAGGAAGAAGCAACCCTAGAACTATCGAGTGGGGAGACTAGCAAAAACTAGTGAGGAACATGATCTGGGGATCATAACAGAAGATGGAAAGACAGTGCAAAAAGGAGGCACTAAGAGCTGGTGGCATGCTGTCGTGCATGAGGAGGGGATCACAAGTAGAAGGAGGGAGGTGGTTTTGCCGCTGTACAGGGCACTGGTCAAGCCCCACGTGGAGTGTGGTGTACTGTTTTGGAGACCACACCTCAGAAAGGACATAGGTTGGAAACAGTACAAAGGAGGGCAACAAAAAAGGTCCAGGGACTGCACCAGAAACCAAACGAGGAAAGGGTAAGGTATTTAAAAATGTATTTCCTGGAATAGAGGCGGGAGAGGGGCGACATGATAGAAACATTCAAATACATCAAGGGTGTAAACAAGGTTCAAGCACATTAACATTTTCACTTCAAAGAAGGTAGCAGAATGCAAGGGCAGGATCTGAGGCTACAAGGGGGCAAGTTTGGGACAAACATCAGAAAATGTTTCTTCAAAGAGAGAAGGGTGGTCAACGCTTGGAATAGCCTGCCCCAGAGGTCGTCAGGACCAAAACTGTTGGGGGCTTTAAGCGAGCATGGGACAGGCATAAGGGCATCATTATCCAGAACGAGTAATCGGGGAGGTGGGGTAGCAACCTACAAAACCTGAGCAGACTAGATGGACCTCGTGGTCGTCTTCTGCCATCGCCTTTTATGTATCCCTCCACTGGCAATGAATGACTGGCAACCTGGGCAACATGTCATCGGTTTTGTTTATAATGTGGCTTGGGTGCTGGTGCAGCAGCAGCAGATATGGCACCTCTTCTGCCTCACCTCTACTTGATAACCTCTGCACATAGTATTCATAGCTAGAGTAGGGCCTGCAGTAATAGTACATTCCCTGCCTTCTCTTCCAAACGATTCACATACAGTCGAGGCCCTTTATTTCTCATATACATAGATTTTTGTTTGCCCAACATATGTCTTGAACAAAGATGGTACAGTACACAAGCTTTTGAGGCCCAACAATTCCCTTCTTCAGGTGAATATCTAAGCTAAGCAAAATAAGCTGCATTTATATACATTGTAATGCACGGTTTCAAAATGACAGGATAGTGAAAAGGCTTACAAGGAAGGGTGAGAAAAACTTAACAGGAGGGTGGACGGATGTGCTGGCAGGAAGTGCTAAGATATTCTTGAGAGAGGCTGAATGGACATCTTGAAGTGTTAATCTTAAAGGTATCCTTACAGGAACACAGAATAATAAAGACCAGAAATATATAAAGTGCAGGGTGGGGATCACAGAAAGACGGAAAAAAAAAAATATATATATATATATACACACACACATACATATATATATATATATATATATATATATATATATATATATATATATATACACACACACACACACATATATATATATATATATATATATATATAAATATACATACACACACACACACTGTATATTTATTTATTTGTAAAAAGTAACATCCAGTATTACATTTTTCCATAGTGTGTCATAAATTCAAAGTCCAGAATGAGCTCATTGCAGTTTGAATTAAATTGTTTAGTATATCTTAGTTCCCATGTCATCCTCTCTTGCATGTTTTTGAAGTTGCCTCTTGGTATTAGGACAGACAAGTTCAAGAGGGAATGGTCATGTTGGGAAAAATGTTGTCCTACAGGTGTGATAATCTGGTTTACTGTTGTGCGTCAGTGGTAGCTCATCCTGGTTCACAGTGGCTGCTTTGTCTCCTCTATAAAGCATCCATTCATGCACTTTTTCACTGAATTAGCTACTCCACATTGCTTGATTGACATGTGTAGGATCCACTTATTGTTACTGTGCTATTCTGGCCCATTTCAATGGTGGTCTATGTGCATATGTGGGTGTAGGTCCAGAGTTTCCATTAAAGTATACATGTATGGGGGACTCCATCCTTTCATTTTGACCTCCGAGCTTTTTGTAATACCCCATGCATCCCTGCCATGAAGAACCTTGTTCCCCAATAGTGTTACAATTACAGCATTTTGGGGAACCCCACAGAGGAAAACAGTAAAGGAAAAGTAAGTTAGAGTCACAAAGAAAAAGAAAAGAAATGGACTCAGAAAAAAATTGGATAGAAAAAACAAAGATCCAAGAAGCAGACCGCATGAATGAATAACGCCTCTGTTGCTTGACAAATATGTCTAAGGGAAATACTGAGGTCTTACATCTTTCACAACTTACTGCATATGATGGTGTTCCTCTCGTTCCAAGATTATTTTGATCTTCTGGAAGTTTGCTATGAATTATGTTAGCAAGGTTAGGGGGCTGCTTGTAGGAATGACAGGTATTTCAGGGAAAATGTCTGTCTTTTCATCTTCACTTAGTACAGACTGTAGTTCTTTAATCATTTGCTGAAGGGGTTTTACCATGGGGCTGTACGGAACAACTAGGGGTATGCGGTCAAGTTTGATTTTTTTGCCTGTATTGCAGCAGATCTTGTGGAATTTATACAGCAGGTTCCATTTCTCTATCAACTTGCCTTGGGTAGGTACCCTGCTGGATGCCAGAATTACGAAGTGAAGCAAACTTTCTTGTGGACTTATCTGACCAGATCCAATGGTACAGAACTGCCCAACTGTAAATCACATATTTTCTTATGTGCCTTGGGTAGAAGCTGGACTTTATGGACTGTCAGTGGGTTTTCTGTAAGACGTGTGCATTAGAGGCAAAAAACTCAGTTTAATGCATCGGTTAGGGTTGTTCCTCAGCGACAAAAATCGAGGAAATTTGATGTTAGGGTTGAAACCCCCTTTGCACCCCTCCAGCCCACCCCCCAACTGGAACTGGGGTGCGCATTGGGGTCATCAGCCCTAACTGTCACCCCATCACATGTGGAAAGAAGCTGAGGAATAGGAGAATGGGGTGACAGGACCGATGACCACAATGTGCACCCCGATTCCAGTTGGGGGGTGGGATGGAGGGGTGCAAAGGGGATTTCAACCCTAACATCGAATTTCCTCGCTTTTGTCACTGTGGAACAACCCTAACTGATGCATTAAACTGAGTTTTTGCCTCTAATTTTCCTTCTTTTTGAGAATGATAATGAGAAATAGTGAATGTAATGCAGCGGCGGGAGATGTCTTGTCACATAGTAACATTGTGCCCACAAACGCAAATCGTAATGCGCATGGTGACGCAAAGTGAAACAGAAAGAGAAACAGTACTGTAGACAGAAATGTTAAAAACAACTGAAACGAAACTGCAAATGAAAACGCAAAGGGTAACGCACATGGTGGCGTAAACGTGAACGGTAAGTGAAACTGGTATGGAACCGCAAGCAGAAACGGTAATGGTAACAGTAATGTAAGCGCACAGGCTGGTTTTCCCCAAAAGCTGTATAGAGAAAGACAGTGAGTAGAAAGAATGTATGCAAAATAATGACCCTCGGAACACAAAAATCAGGAGTTGGAATAGTAAATTGCTTATATCTCAGTAGCCATACGACACAGAAAAAAAATTTAAAAGTCATATGTATTATCACTTTCCTGGCTAGTTTTGTACTTTTTTGACAAAAAGTCCATATCTTGCACCGTTTTCGAGGTACGGGCCCTGAAAGGCATGGCGAAAGCCGTAATGTTATCCTATGGGTAAAAAACAGAAGTTCGGAGTGCCATAACTTTGCCTCCCTGTAATATTTTTTCACCAAACCACTGAAAGGCACACCTGTGGGATGTTGGCTGTATCCCCTGCAAATTTCAGCCCAAAAGACCAAACAGTTATTTTGCAGCAGGGTACCAAACGATTGCTGCAATGCGTTGGCTGCCGTAATGTTATCCTATGGGAAAAAGCGTCAACTTTGGAGTGCCGTAACTTTGCTGCCGTGTAATATTTTTTTCAACAGTAACCCTGACACGCACACCTGTGAGATGTCATTTCGTTCCTCAAATTTCAGCCCAAACTCCAAACGTTCTTTTGCAGTGGGTGCCAAAAATTGCTGTCATTTCCCACAGCCTAGAAAAGTACTGTTGCAATTATGAAACTTCAGAAAAATTTGCAACACTTTCATGAGCACGAAAGCACTCTGTGAAAGCACTTTTTCCAGAAATTTGAAAAACATATTTCTGGGGTGTTTTACCCCTAAATAAAAAGACATGGCTAGCATCCTCAGGCTCCGACTAGGTGAATACAAAAAGAATTAGGTTGCTAGAGGGTCTCAATTTTAAATGCCAAGCATTTTTCTGATCACTAACTGAAAACAAAATGGCGGATTTGCGAAAGTAAAAATGCATTTGCGAAAGTGTTGAACTTTTTGTTAACTTTTCCCATTGACTTATAATGGGAAATTGTTTTTTGAATAACTTTTGAACCGTTTAATATTTTTTCACGAAATCTTGGAAAGGCACATCGGGACCCTGGCCGCACAGTCCCTGAAGATTTTGGGCAGTTAACATAGGCGATGGGCCTGTAGGCACGAGCGTAGAATTCCAGAAAAAGTGTAAACGCACCGCAGATCACGCTTCAATAACTCCACAGCCGTGTATTCGACCCGGTGCAAAACCTGGCAGATCCCAAGGCGTATGGGTCTTGATTGTGTATTCCAAATTTCAGGCAAATCCGCCAAAGAAGGTAAAGTTATTAAGGTGCAAAATTTGGGGTTTAATATGTAAATGGCTCTCTACCATAATATATACATATATATATATATATATATACATATATATACATACATATATATATATATATATATCATATATACATATATATATATATATATATATATATATATATATATATATATATATACATATACATATATATATATATATATATATATATATATATATATATATATATATATATATATATATATATATATATATATATATATATAGATATATAGATATATATATATATATATATATATATATATATAGATATATAGATATATAGATATATAGATATATAGATATATAGATATATATATAGATATATAGATATATAGATATATATAAATAACTGGTGACCCCTGTTATCAACCCATTTTCAAGTGCTGTAAAAGTTGCATCAACCCGCAGGTTGATACAGGGTTTTATTTAACTCTAAAAATTGATTAGCATTTTGCTCATAAAAGTGCTAAAACTTTGTGAAAATGCATAGCTCTTGCCTCACTGTATTTAAACAAACACAACACTTCTAGAAAACCTATATAAATACTTTCTGTACAGTTAGTGTTGTCCCAAGAAAAAAAAACTGCTAATCAATTATTTAAAACCCTGTGATATGAAAAAAGTCATATCAAACCGCGGGTTGATACGACTTTTACAGTCTCGCGCAGAGAAACCAGCAGCGGTCCACACAAAACAGACTAAGGCAACAACAGACGATTCTCCGACCACAAATTGTCACACAGCACAACCTCCATTTTAACAGCAACATACAGAGCCAAGTAACAAAGTGTAATCATTTATTCAGTTATTCAGAAATGTAGTATTTACCCTGCAGGAAGTCTCTCAACTAAAAGCGTACTTTCAGGACTACCTTTATTGTTTCCCCAGGCGGCATGAACTTTCACCTCTGTTCCACAGCAACTGTAATGATCCGACCCATCCAAATGAGAAAAAACTCACACTGAAGCTAAATGACTTGGGTAAACAATATAAAAAACTAGAAAACATGTTTGTTTTTCTGTTTTTTTTTTGTTTTATTTTTTTTTTACTTCATTCCTAAGATCGTGATTTACTTTACCCGACGGCCATCTATTTGCACCAGTTATTATAAAAAATAAAACATATATAGGTGGTTGCCATTCAGTTTTTTTACACTCCCTCGGTGTGTGATTATAGAGAAACTTCTCGAGCGTCTCTATAATCACACACCTTGGGTGTGTAAAAAAAAACTTCATATCTACCTCCTACATATGCATTATTCTATATAATTACGATTGTATCCAGAAAACGTATGCTGGTGGTGGAGTATTCAATGGTGAATTTTAAAGTACTGAAAGCTGTTGTAATTATTCGGCCCCTGTCCAAACGAGGAACATCTCATCTATATATCCCAGGTATACTAATCATTTATAAGGGTGGTGTTTAAAAACAAAAATCTTCTAGACTAGACATGGAAGGATTGGCATATTGTGTTACCATTTTTGTGCTCACTGCTGTCCCATGATCTGTGAAAACAGCCTGCCATTGAATACGATGCTGTTGTGTATCAGAATGAAGTTTATTAAAGCAGCAGTACTAGTTTACCAGGAAGTGTTCATCACTTCCCAGATTTTAGCACTGCCTGGTAGTTTAAACTTTCAGATTTAACTTTTGCCATTTACTGCTGTTTTCTGAGAATTGGTTCCCTTGATTTTTAATACTTTTATAATGTGTGGATCCACAGAAAATATGACAGCCCCATACTATTTCTTGTTTTTCACCTGTTTACATCGTTTGTCCTATAAACAGCAGGAAAAGGAAGGGGTAGCACATTCCAGTTACATTAGGCAACAAAACCAGTAAGAGAATGGCAACACCCATTTCCCTCAGAATCCACTATGGTGCTCCTGCCAAGGGCCTGTGCTAAACTGTCAGAAAAAATAAAGAATATAAAGAAAACATAAACCCATTAAAAGCAAACGATTCAAGAACTGTCACTTGTGGAGCTCATCTGACATAACCACTGTAAAAAGAACCATTTTTATTAACTAGTACTACTGCTTGAAGATGCTGATGCTGGTTTCTAGAATGTCTCTTGCGGATGTGTTCTGCCAAAAATCTCTGACATGCCGATATGCTGTCTTCATGTGGAATATTACTGTAGGGGGCACCAACATCCACTGTGACTAGGGCAGCGCTGGGTGGTAGTTGCCCAGTTTGCTTCAGTTTTCGGAGAAAAAGGAAAATTACGTACCTACCGTAATTCTTGATCTTCTTGGACGAGTCTCCACCACTCATTCACACTAGTGGGATTAGCGCCGGAGGCACTAAGACCCATCGGGAGCAAACTTTTTGCTGGAGGGTCGGAGAGAGACACGGCGCCCACGAGCAAGCGGCTCGACAGTAATGACCATCTCGGCGACGACCCTCCAACCGCCTCAGTACCTTTTTACCAAGGAGGTGCAGCGCAACTAACGTAAAGAGTAAACCAACATTAAAAACGGACATAAGATAGTCCGTATGACCCGTTAAGAAGGGTCAGCAAAGAAGTCCTCACGCCTAAAGATTTGAGGGAGTGAAGACCAATACAGCGTGAGCTCGGGATGGAGGGTGAGGGTGAATGAGTGGTGGAGACTGCATCAAGAAGATCAAGAATTACGTAGGTACGTAATTTTCCTATCTTCCTGGACATAAGTCTCCACCACTCATTCACTAGTGGAGAGTACAAGCTGATAATCCCCAAAAGGCGGCAGGAGAGCCAGAGCTCACGTGCCTAAGATAGAAGCCCATTAAGGATAGTTCTGCCGAATGCGGAATGTCGCCAGCATGAACATCCAGTGCATAGTGCTTAACGAAGGTATGCACTGAGCTCCAGGTGCGCGTTGCTATATATCTGCAATTGGAACATTGCATTTCCGCTTAGGATGCATGACCGCCCTAGTAGAGTGAGGCGACACTCTACCTTCTAATCTAACTTGAGCCATGGAATAGCAATGACCGAAGGCATGCCACTAATCATGAAGAGATGCATCTAATAGCGACAGGTTGACCCAGCCGGGTGTCGCTGAAAGAAACGAACAGTTGCTGAGTCTTGCGAACATCCTTGGTTCTATCTAAATAGAACCGCAAGGCTCTCAACATCCAAGGAATGAAGAGCTCGTTCCCCTTCATTTTGGAAATTAGCGAGTAAGCGGAAGTACCAGAGGTTGGTTTAGATGGAATTCTGACACAACCTTGGGAAGAAAATTAGGATGAGTACTGAGACTACCTTGTCTTTATGGAATACAGTATACTGGAGGGTCCGTGAACTAGGGCATGTATCTCAGAGACCCTGAGGGCTGAGGTAATGGCCACCAGGAAGGCAGTCTTCCAGGTAAGAAATTTTAGCTCACAGGTAGCTAAGGGTCTCGAAAGGCTCCGAGTGAGCATGTCCAGCACCAGGTTAATGTCCCAGGCTGCAACTGACGCTTAACAGGGTCTGGTATGAAGAATCCCTTAAGAAATCTCTTCACATAGGTAACTGAGCCAGAGTTAAGGAAGAAACCGCTCATGGAACGCTGAGATGGCACTAAGGTGAACTTTAACTGTGGAGTACTGAAGACCTAAGTTTGACAGGTCCAAAAGATACTCCAGAACCTTGCCAGGAGGACAGGAAAAGGGATTCCAAGAGGATTTTGCACACCAGAGAGAAAACGCTTTCCATTTGGAAGCGTGCATGTTGGTGGCTGGCTTCCAACAGCCAGAAGGATGTCTGAGACTCTACGAGAGACGTTGAACCGATTCACTTCTATCTCTTCAGGAGCCAAGCATGAAGGTGAAGTGATTTCAGGTTGGGATGGACCAACGAACCCTGAGTCAAAAGACTGATTTGCAAAGGAAGTGGTCTCGAGAGGCTGCCAACATACTGTTGAGTAGAGGAAACCATAGTTGCCGAGGCCAGGAAGGAGCAATGAGAATCACCATGGTCCCCTGAGACTCGAACTTGAGGAGTACTCTCTGGATTAGAGGAAGCGGTGGAAAGGCATAAAGAAAGCGTTTTGTCCATTGCAGCCTGAACGCATCCTGACAGAAAATGCCAGGCCCTGGATTTCTGGAGCAGAAGAGAGGCAGTTTTGCGTTGAGTGGGGATGCAAAAAGGTCCAGGTCTGGAGTCCCCCACTCTTTGAACAGGGACCGAGCTACGGCTGGATCGAGAGACCACTGTGAGGGTCTGCCTCTGTTCTGCTGAGGTGATCTGCTAGGTCGCTTTGTATACCTGGCAGATAAACCGCTTGAATCAGAGACTTGTGCTCAAGCACCACTCCCACACCCTCATTGCTTCCCTGCAAAGGGATAAGAATGAGCACCGCTTGCTTGTTGATGTAATACATCACTGCTTTGTTGTCCGCTTGAAGGAGAATGTTCTTGTGACAAAGGACATCCTTCAGAGCTCGGATTGCATAGAGGACCACCTCATCTCCAGGACATTTATGTGGAGATGAGTTTCACCTGAGTCCATACACCTTGAGGTGGAGGGAGAGACAGTGAGCTCCCATCCCATTAGCGTGCGCCTGTGGTGATGGAGATCTGATGATCCGGGGGAGCAAAGGGGAATCCTTCCAGGAGATTGCTCTCTTGAGACCACCAGGTGAGAGACCTTCGAAGGGGCTCCGTCACCTTGATGGGATAAGACTGGGGGTGAGAGGTCGGGGACCACTGAGTGGAGAGCATCCATTGGGTGGTTCTCATGTGCAGTCGGGCCAGAGGGACAGAGAAGACCGAGGACGCCATGAGACCCAACATGCGTTGCATCGAGAGAGCTGTAACCGATTGGTTCTCCCTGATGTAACGGGCCATTCGAAGGATGTCGAGTCTTCTGTCCTCTGGAAGGATAGCCTTCGCTGAAGAGGTGTCTAGAAGCGTCCCTATGAAAAGGAGCCTCTGGGAGGGCTGCAGTTGAGATTTTTTCAAATTCAGCAGAACTCCCATGGACGTGAGAAGACGAGAAGTCGTTTGCACGGCTTCCAAAGTCCCTTGGCCGGAAGGGCTTGCTAGAAGCCAATCGTCCAGGTAGGGAAACACTCGGAGTCCGACTTTCTTGAGATGCGCCAGAACTGTGCACAACACTTTGTAAAACTCATGGCGCCGAGGATAGCCCAAAGGGCAGGACCTGAACTGATAATGCTGACCCAAAGCTACAAACCTGAGGAACTTATGTGTGGGTCGGGTGGACGGGATATGCTGAGAAGCATCCTGCATATCCAGAGAGGCCAGCCAGTCGTGTTGATGCAGCAAGGGTAACAGCGCATCTAGGAAATCATCTTGAATTTCTCCCTGGGGAGGAATTTGTTTAACTTTCTGAGGTCTAGAATGGGGCGCATCCCCCCAGATTTCTTTGGAACCAGAAAGTAATGGGAGTAGAACCCTGTGTTTCGCAGATGCGGGGCACCAGTTCTATTGCCCTGTTGTTCAGAAGGCCCTGGATCTCCGGTGAGGAGGTCTGACTGAGAGGCCGACAACCTGGGTTGTCGCCTGGGAGGACAATTGGGGTTTCAAGAAATTGAGAGAATAACCCTCGCAATTATCCGAAGGACCCATTTGTCCGGTTATGGACTTCCACTGGTTGTAGAAGTACATCAGACACCTCCCACTGGAGGAGAAAGTTCCACCTCGGGCAGAGTGGATGGAACTTGGGCCACGACTCATAAGGTAGCGCTGGGAGCTTTAGGCCCCGCGCTTTCTGCTGCTCTTCTTTGAGGTTGGGCAGGTTGGCTTTTATGGAAGCTTCCCTGCCTCTGCCTCGAAAGGACTGACGACTATGAAGCTGACGCCTGTTCACATGCCCCAGAGGGGGCAGGCGGAGGTCTGGCCAACTTAATGGCCGATCTAGTCTTCTGAGTGGCCTCTAAGGCTTGCTCCACCTGAGGGCCAAAAGAAAGGAGCCATCAAAGGCAGCGCCATCACCTGCTGCTGAGCATCATTCGTGAAGCCAGAAGCACGCAGCCAGGAATGGCGCCGAGTACAAATCCCCGCGGCTGCTGAGCGAGAAGCAGTGTCGAAAGCGTCCATGGCGGCTTTGACCTGTTGGTTATTGGACTCAATACCTCTAATAATGGTCAGAAGAAGCTCTGACTTGGAATCCGAATCTGGAAGAGCTTCAACCATTCTTTTCATAGAGTGCCACAGGATATACTCATACTGAGAAAAATAGCCTTGATAACTGGCAATACGCATACTTAGAGTGGAGACAGCAAAGACTCTCTTACCTAATGTATCAATCTTACGAGACTCTTTGTTAATAGGTCGAGCTGTAGTAGTTTGAGGAAGAACGACCTTGTCATTCTCTGCCAGGACTACAATAGGATCCGCAAAGGCTTGGGAGGCCAAAATGGGACGATCCTTGGGAGCTGAATACTTCTTATCAATGGATTTAGCCACTGAGGGAATAAGAGCAGGATTATTCCATACCATTTGAGACAGCTGCTCAAGGAAGGCTGGATCGAGGAGTCAAATCCGAGGGATCTCCGAGCTATGAAGATACTGGAGTCTTAATATCTTCCCAGGATCGATGTCTGTAGTCTGGAGAGAAAGAGTGGATCCCAGGTTCTTCAACAGAGACTTAAAGGACAGGTCCTCAACCACAGGCTCTGTAGCAAAGAAAGATCCTGTTTCCTCCACTTCATCACCCAACCGAAGGTCTGGGTCAGGCTCAACATCATCTCCTGATGGTCCAGAAAGGACTGTTTGGACAGGAAAGGAGTGAAAATTAGGAGAGGAGGAAATAGCAGAAAAACAAGGAGAGTCCCCAAGGGCTGCCGGGGCCGAGACGGCAAAACGGGCTGAAGACGGCACCGAGGAGGCGCCGCAGCGCCGAAGAGCACGCTGGCCCCGCAGCGCCCCGGTGGCGCTGGCGCATGGACGACGCCGCACGGGCGGGCCGACGACGACGCGATCGGCGCGCTGCGGGCCGACGCCGCGAATGGCGCCGCCCTATCCAACGGCACCACCGGCAGCGCCGCAAGACCCAGCGGCACCGAAAACGGCGCCGACAAGCCAACAGACCCTGCGGAAGGCGCCGGAAGAGCCCCAGGAACCTGGAAAGCTAGAGAAGGAAAAAACCAGGAGATAAGGGCATCGGTGAGGCCCCCTGCGCCGCAGCCATGTGAGGGGGGGAAACACCTAAGCACGGAGTCGCTGGCACCGAAGAAGGCGCCACGCGACTAGGAAGGTCCAACCGCCCTACCTGATCGCCGGAGGGGCCCGAGGGCTCCGAGGCAACCGAGCCAGGCAGAAGAACCAACCTCCGAGCCCATTGCTCCATAAGAGCGGCCCACTGATGAAACTGCTCATCTGGAGTCCTACCTATAGGCGGGGAGGGGCTCCGATGTCGAGGACGACGATTACCGGAAGTTGGCGACTCTGAAGAAGGAGACCGGCAACTAGCAACGATAACGTCCGGCGTCGGCCAAGAGACATACCAGAGGGCGACCTGAGTGATGCCTTTCTTTTGACCTGTGGGTCAAGAAGAGCTCGAGGCCTAACGGTGCCGAGAATGCGACGCTATTTTATGCCGGCGGGGACCGCCATCCCCCGGCATCGGACTGACCGTTGTCGGAACCCGCTGAGGAGAAGGAGGCTGACCCGACCCAGCCCGGCTGACTGAACAGCTTTCATAATGTCTCCCCACTACCTGACCTGCTCATGGTCGACTCATTCCAGTAGGCCGAGACTTCTTCAAGTAAAATTTAAATATTAGAAAAATTTAACGAAAATAGAATAAAATTAAGCGATACTACTTATCGTGATAAAGTTACAAAACAAACTGAAAACTATCGCTGAGTTTGAAGTTTGACTCCGGACTGGTGACAGTTTCGTCGTCACTGAAGCGCACTGACGGCGCGGAAAAAAGGAACTGAGGCGGTTGGAGGGTCGCCACCGAGATGGTCATTACGATACGAGCCGCTGCTGCGGCGCCAGGTCTCGCTGCAGGAGTCTCTCGCGCCGACCCTCCAGCAAAAAGTTTGCTCCCGATGGGTCTTAGTGCCTCCGGCGCTAATCCCACTAGTGTGAATGAGTGGTGGAGACTTATGTCCAGGAAGATTCTGTGTTGTCCTGAATGAAACTGCTGGAAGCTTTCACTGGTGGTTTTAAACTGGATTCTATGAGTCCTGAAATGTCCTCAGTGAGTGTGCCAATTCCAAAGAAGATGGGTAGACCTAGATATCCCGGTTTGTGTATCTTTACGCTACATATAGAATAATCCTGGGGTAGGTTTGATTGGAATTAGTTTAACTGTTTTGGATGTTATGCATGACTGGGTGTATGAGCTGCTGGGATAACATTACGCCTTGTATGGTTGGGCAGGACGACGCAGGCCAAGCGTGTCCAACACCATGGCATGAGACATTATCCGAGCACAACACAAACCCTGGAGTGCATTACTGCAATTATAAAACAGCTTGTTTGTTGAACAAAAAAAAGGAATAAAAACTTTATTAAAAGAGACTTCCAGTTCCGCCCTTGGAGGAATGGCAGCCTAGACTACGCACTCTGATCGACTTCCGTGTTAAACCCTCTCTGAATGGTCTAAATTACATAAAAATCCTACAAAAAACTAGCTTTTTCACTGAGTCAGAGACAGATCAAGCTGTTTGGGTTGGACTCGCACAAAAAAAGAAAAGGATGGAGGAAATGGACAACCGCTCTGACTCGGAGGCCTCCGAGCCCTGCGCCCAACGGACAGTAGCGTCTGCAGATTCTAGATGGGGTTCTAAAAAAAGCACTCAGAAAACAGCCAAATTTAAAAACAATAAAGTAAAACTGGATACCATTTACCAGAAGCTGGTGTCTTCTCAAGCTAAAGTGAAGGAACTACATGGGGAGCTGCGACGAGATGATATGCAATTGGAGCAGAGAGGATCGACGAGGTGAAGAGGCAAGGCACTGCGACCGAAAACAGGATAGACAACTTAAAAAACGCAGTCCAACTTCTTAAAGAGAAAAAGGAGCAGATGGAAGCCCGACAAGAGGACTCAAAAAAAAAAAAGCCCATCATAAGAACATCTGGATTTATCATATCCCTGAGGGCTCGGAGGGATACAATGCCAAAGAATTTACCGAGGTACTTTAAAGAACAGCATTAGAATTACCAGATTCCTTGCAGCTGCAATTAGAACAGGTCCATAGAGCTCTTGCCCCAAAACCTACCTCTCCTAGCCTCCCACCTCACTCTACTACTGCCCGATTTAACAATTACACAACCAAAGGGCAGATACTTTTAATGGCATGGAGGAAAATTAGTGTTCTACTGGCAAACCAGATTTTACCTAGACCATGGTTATGCCCCTAAAACCATGCTTTTAAAGACAGGCCTACCTACCACTGCTTCCAGTCAATAAAGCAGCCGGATATAACATTTTCCACACCTTACCCAGCACGTTTGATGGTCAATATGCCTGGGGGAAAGAAGAAATTTCAAACTGCGCAGGACGCCAGAGCGGAATTGTCCGCAACAGGCCTTAATTCCCAGATCGATCACAGGCAACAGAAAACTCAACAGGGACACAGCCCTCCCCGAGACCTGAATCAGGTTCTTACGGCATACAGATGCTCAAATTCCCCACAGAAGACCTGAGAAATGCAGACGCCTGACATGGAAGAATCTTCATTCTCCTGCTGGATGTATTTACCTAGAAGATCTAAGGTACATCTTGTGGGGAGATGATTCTCCCTTTGGGAGTTCAAAGGTTTTCTTGCTCACCTACCTCTGACTCTTGGCAGTAAATTGTTATAAGTATTTGGCCGAAGTACAGCCGCTGTCAGAGCTAGACCTGAACTTTCCCCTCCCCCCAAAGGAGACACCATCTCACTGGAGGGGATACAGGGACACCCTGGCTGGGGAACTAATTACACGATGAACATTATTTATACTTGTTATTATGTTTAAAAACTGTAGATTTGGTTGAGGGCTCTATGGACTTTGGTGGCCCTGCTGAACTCTAGGTGGACAAAAGTCTTATTTCGGCTTTTTCCAGACAATTCGAATAATCACTCAGCTTTATTTCCTAGCCTCAGGTTGATTATATGGTCGTTCTACATATATTAGCAAATGTAAACTATCCTTTCTCTTTAAAGGCCCTATATCTTAAGGTCACAGGGTCGAATAGCGTTACACAGTTTTAGAGTCCAATTTGTCAATAATTTTGAGTTGGTTTTCAGATAATACAGGGGTCGGTACAGAGAAATGCTTGGTTTGGGAACCTGAGAATGAGTTTTTTTTTTTTTTAACCGTACCCTTACAAGTTATGCTATTTTCTCTGACTTTAATTTTCCTTTGGGGCCGCGAAGGCTCCCAGGAGGCCCCGAGTGAAGTTAACTTGGGAAATATCTCCTCTCCTAGGTGGACTTTATTTTGGGATAGGGTCTCCTTGGAAGATACAGGGAGGCTACCATTAACCTCCACTACCTTGGAAGTGACAGACTTTATATTAAGGAGGTATGCTCAATTTGAAAAGAAAGAATTGTACAGGACACAATATGCAGTAATATTGTTGTCAGTCTTTTGTTTTAAATGGGCACTGTTGCCATACAGTTTTATTGGAGTTAAATGTTTATCAATGTGGTTCTTTTTTAATAAAGGGAAATATCATATAGACTATCTGATAAATCTAACTGATGGGTACAGTATATTTTTTTCCTGGGCAGACTAAATTACCTATACAAGTGGGTCGTGTTCATTTGCTTCTTCTCTATACTAGCCTCGATTGGGGATGCACTACTGGAGATCCAGGGACATACGAACATACGAAATTTGCCAACAGATAAAGGCCTAGAGGTCTATCAAGTCTGCGCGAGTGTGCAGCTAGCACCCCTTATTCTGCAGCTGCCCCTCCCTTCCGCCCTTCCCCTTCATTAACCCTCCCCCTTGTCCTGTCCCATCCTTCTTTGAAGCAGTCCACTGTTCTACTGCATACCACTTCAGCAGGTAACGCATTCCACCCAGCCACCACCCTCTCTGTAAAAAAGTGTCTCCTCATCTCCCTCCTGAACCTTCCTCGCTCCAGTCTCATATCATGGCCCCTGGTGGCCCTCCCCTCCCTTACTTTGAACAGCCCCTCTGTACCAGACTTGTTTATTCCTTTAATGTATTTAAAGGTTTCAATCATGTCACCCCTGTCTCTCCTCTCCTCAAGTGAGTATATGTTCAATTCCTTCAACCTCCTCTCGTATGATAAGTCCCCCAGCCCCTTGATCATCTTTGTCGCTCTGCGCTGCACCCCCTCCAGTAACTTAATGTCCCTCTTCGAATACGGACGCCAGTACTGCCACGCAGTACTCCAGGTGTGGTCTAACTAATGACCTATACAGTGGCACAATCACCTCCTCCCTCGAGGATATACCTTGCAATACAACCCAGCATTTTGTTGGCCTTTGCAGCTGCCTTCCTACATTGTGCCGGTTGTTCATTGACCCTGTAATGAGCACACCCAGATCCTTCTCCTCCTCTGTCTGGGCTAGCTGCACTCCCCTAGCAGGTAACTCCTCCTGGGTTCTTCATCCCAAAATGCAGCACCTTGCACTTTTTGGCATTAAAGCCCAGTTGCCAGGTGTCTGACCAGGTTTCAAGCTTTGCCAGATCATCCTGCAACCCTGCCATCCCCTAGGTCATCCACCACCGCCTACCTTGGTATCATCAGCAAACAGACTGATCTTGCTCTTGATGTCCCATGATATGTCTGCAATGAATATCCCAAACAACACTGGTCCCAACACTGAGCCCTGTGGAACACCGCTCGTCACTGCCCTTGGGTGTGAGAGCTCCCCACCCACCACCACCCGCTGTTGCCTTCCCTGCAGCCAGTTTCCTACCCATCTCACCAGCTTTGCACCCGCCCCTGTGCCTACTAACTTCCTTCCCAGCCTTCCATGTGGCACTGAGTCGAATGCCTTACTGAAGTCCAGATACAGGACATCCACTGCATGGCCCCAGTCCAGCTGCCTAGTTATCCAGTCATAGAACTCAACCAGGTTGGTTTGGCAGGATCTGCCACATATGAAGCCATCAGGGACAAGGAAAGTAGTAGCATTATTCTCCAGCCGGATGAAAAACTAGAGAGAGTGGGGCTCGGTAGGCAGTGGAATTGCCAAAATGATAATGCAAATATAACACAAATATGGCTACAATACCAATGAAAGTTCTATCCTTAAACATTAATGGGATCAATAACCCTGTGAAACTTTCCACGCTCCTCCAATATATACGGAGATAAGGGGTAGATTTGATTTTTTTGCAGGAGACCCATCTTTCTGCAGGTGAACATTTAAAATGGGCAGGGGGGCCGGTATTCCATAATCTCTTCCTCGTGTAACATCGGAAAGAGGAGAGGGGTCTCAATTATGGTCCTGTCTGCAACAACTTATGTTGCAAAACAGGAGGAAACAGACCCAAATGGATGCTTTGTGATCTCACAGGGGAGGGTGTCTGGTACTGAGGTGACCTTGGCAAGTGTATATTTTCCCCCAGGCCTCTCCCCCTGCGAGGTTAAGACATTTAATAAGCTGGTGGAGCTACAAAAGGGGATTTTGATAGTAGGGGGTGACTTCAATGTGACAATATCTCCCTCACTAGATACACCTCTCCCTCAGAAACATAGAATTACACTTATCCAGAAGTTGCTCAAGGCTCAGCTCCCCGCATTGGGATTACTGGATGTCTGGAGACATTTCTACCCATTAATAGGGGGCTTTACATATGTCTCTCCTAGATTCCAGACATCCTCCCGAATAGATTACTTTTTTGTGTCTATACAGCATGCAGATCGGTAAGAGATTTGTAATTAAATGCCAAATTTTTGTCGGACCACACTCCCCTTTAGTTAAAAATTGATATGGGGAAGCCCCGGAAATCCACCCTTTGGCATTCAAATCCACTGCTACTTAGGGATCAGGAACTGTGCGATAAAATGACTCAACATATTCCCGGAAACAACCTCGGCATTAATTTGGAATACCATGAAGGCAGTAGCCCAGGTCGAAATTATAGCTTATTCCTCGTGGAAGTAAAAGCTGTGAGAGGCCCGATTCGCACAGTTACAGGCACGTTTAAGTGACATGTAACAGGGTGAGAGATGAGGGGGTAGAGGAGAAATCCAAAAGGAAATCCATTCCTTGAAGGTCAGAACTTCAAGAAATACTGGACCAAAAGGTCCCGTCTTCCTATATCTACCTGAAAACAATGTTATTTTGAAGAAGGTTCCAGGAGGTCTAGAAATCTAGCAAAATGGCTAAGGGGATTCAAACAGGCTGCCTGTATACCCAAAATAAAAAATCCTCAGACGAGAGGAACTGCTCGAACTACCCCTGAGATACTAGAGATATTCCGGCAGTTTTATAAAACATTATGTAACCCTACCCAGTATGCCATTTGTACCTGACAGCAATACCAGGTGGGCTGGGTTCGGGGAGGAATATGTCACTCGGCACGTAGGCTATGTTTGGCTACTCCGTACAGTGGCACCCAAGTAACTCCGAACACAGGAAGCAATAACTGTAATGTCCAAAACCAGAAGTGGGATTCTAAAGTGTGGCTTTTATTCGCATCCAAACAGAATAAACAAAGCACAGATGGACCTCCATGGGGCTACACTCCTGGTAATGCAGATTAAAGGAGACCAGAACACATCCTCGTCACTTTAGCCCTCAGGCTCTACAGCACACTGGGCACACAGCCCGCATTTCTACGCTGCTCTGGGTTTTCCCTGGCTCGGCTCCCTTGCCAGCCACTTGGACACCTTCCATATATCATGGAAACATTTTCTGGTGGCTCCCTAAACCACCTAAGAGCACCTCGGCTCCATCAGGGAATCTTCCTCTTAATCCCACGTCTGGGTACTTTCCTCAGGCACTGGCCAAGTACCTGAGAGAAAGTAACAGGAGTCTCAGAGCAAATCCATAGAGGTGAATTTGGTTACTAATGATGGGGGGTCTCCCACCTCTCACCCCCACAATTCATACCCGGCCATTTCTCTGGACTGTAAACACTTCATCCTTTAGAACTTGGCTGTGTAGATTCTTGCTAAATGTATTTCACACTCAATCTACTTGTCTTGCTTCCCATTTGTGCTAGACTTGAACATACTTAAAATAAGTGGCTTTGTCCATTACTCTAGACCCCCCACAGGTTAAGCAGTCCAATCCCCACATCTTCCAACTGTACTTGGCTGCTTTTTCCTGACCCCACAGTAACAGTCCCTTTAGTTTCCTTCTGTTTCAGGTGAAAACACTTGGCCCTTTTGCAGAGCGAACTCACCCTTTGGTTGCAGGTGCCCCACAGACGTTTCCTCCTCAGAAATCTTCCTTTCAGAGATTCTGGTGCCTCAGCACAACTCAAACAGGCAGCTTCTTTTCCTTAGCTGGACCCAGGGGGGTTGCCCCTAGAAAATAGGCAGATACCTTCCCCCCCTCATCCGAGCGCGGTCTCCACTACTTCAATTATAGTTCCTGTGTTCCTCTTCAGGTGGAAACACGCAACAAAAACAAAAGTAGCTCTGTAACAGAGCTTAAAGCTCTGAGGGCCTGCCCTCAGCAAAGCAGCTCTACTGCACTACATACTCTCTCTCAGACTCTGAAAGACTGGCTTCAAATTCCCCAACGTTCTACTCTAACCTCCAACTGCAACATTCCAGTGTGGCTTATGCAGCTGCGACAGTTCTAAAATGATGTCATCCCTCAGTCTCAGCTGAGACTGAGAACAGAGTGAGTGTGTGAAATCCATTTAACTGGATTTCACAAGTTGCCTTCCCTGCCTACCACTAGGTCTTACTGGGATTCTAGCAACCCTGGGTAATAGGGGGGTTACAATTATATGCATATCCATCCCCCCCAGAACAGATGCAGGCTTTTTGACCCCAATCCCGAAACTAAATCAACAACAGGACTCCCTATTAGGCACTATATCTGAAGAGCAGAGTAAAAGAGGGTTATCCAGAGCTAAAACCCTGAAATGCCCGGGCCCTGACAGGTTTCCCGTTGTATGCTATAAGACCTGCCTTCCCCACCAGCTACCTCTTATGCAAGGAACATTTTTGGAGGTGCAAGAGGGAGCTCCTCCAGCTTCATTGTCATATGCGGTACTGTCAGCAATCTTAAAACCAGGGAAGGACCCTCAATCAGTGGATGCTTACAGGTCAATTTAAAAAATGTTTTTGCATTATTTATCTCCCCTGCGCCCAACCGGCCACTCCTTCAGGCTCTGTCAAGGAGCCCCTACATCTGCTCTGAATCTCCTGGCGCCACTCCTGGCCTCATACTGCAGCCGGCCTAGGGTAACCAGACGTATCCCTTCATCTGACGTGTTCTCTCCTTCCAGGGAGAGAGTGCCTTCCCGGCTTATCTTTCTTGGCCCTGGGTGCTGCTGAGGTCAGCCCCGGCATTCCGAGGGCTCTGCGGATGTGAGGGTGCAGACAGCCATCATCCGGTCGATCAGACGCCATTTTTCTGCAGTTTTCCTGGCTTTCCCATTGCGCCTGCATCTGTAATGCTCCCAGTCTCCACCAGGGGCTGCTACAGAGTGAGGTAAGCTCCCTAGCCCACCCCATCAGAGGAGAGCAGTTCTCCGGACGCTCAATCCTCTCCTCCCACTGCCGACTCCCAGCGACCCAAGTCCATTCCCAAACCCGGGTCACCAACGCCTCATCCCTTTGCGGCACTGGGCCGGCTCAATTTCAATCTGTGATTACAAACTTTACATGGCTATTTGGGCTCAGTGCCTGGAAAGATTGCTCACAGAAGCGATACACATGGATCAAGCAGGCTTTCTGAAATTTAGACAGACCTCAGACAACACACATAGAATTATTCATCTTGTAGATTATGTAAATGGGAGGTCATTATCATCCACCTTTGTGGGCCTGGATGCCTTTAAGGCCTTTGATAGAGTGGTATGGGGGTTTCTGTGGAAGGTCTTAGCCTCCTTTGGCTTCCCAAATGAGAGGATAACTTAGTTAAAATATGTATGCAACTCACCGGCAGCTTATATAAGAATAAATGGAATTATTTCAACCCCATTGGTTTTAGAAAGGGGGCACCCATCATGGATGTTCCCTCTCCCCCTTCTTTTTGCTTTATATATTGAACCTCTCGCTATAGCACTTGGGAGAGTCAGGTGAGGTTAGGGGAGTTTGAGTAGATGAGAAGAAATACAAATTAGCGTTATATGCAGATGATATTTTACTCATTCTCACCGAACCAGATGCTCCCTGCAGCATGGAGAATATTGGGAGAGTTTGCCAAACTCTTGGGAGACGTCATTAATTCAGCAAAGATGGAGATTCTGACATTGAACTTTGTCCTATCCCCAACCTTGATGAACCTACTCCGGTTTAAATAGAAAGTTTGAAAATTAAATATTTAGGAATCAGTGTACCCGAACAGATGCAAAGTATATTCCTTTTTTTTTTTTTTTAAATCACAATTATTTTTTGCACCTAATTGCAACCAGCCCCCATCCGATCAACTCCCCCAGCCCCATCCCCCAGAATCACCGGGGCTTACCTTACGCCCGGTCCAGCAGCGGCGCCTGCGGGGAGTCAATCTTCATCATGCCACTGGTGTGTTTTTCCCCCTTCCATTTTCTACCAGGGGCCCCAGGAGTAGGTGTGCATGCGCGTGGAGGCACACATACGCCTTACAGCCCCGGTAACGACCCCTATCTCCCACCCCATTGGCCTAATGCCTGTCACCCTGTAAGTCTGAGCTGCCCCTGGCCTCCACCAGTGGCGGTCATTAGCTGAGGGTAGCCACCCACCTCCAGAGGAGAGCTGCCTGCCGACAGCTCCATCCAGCTACACCCTCCCCACCCACTGCCGACCTCCAACGGCCCGGGCTCGTTCCAACCGGGTCGCCAGTGTCGAGGTAAGGTATCCAGCACCTCAGCCCTCAGCGCCACCGCAAATTCTATTCTTAATAAATTATGAACCCCTTACTCTAAATATAGAGGCGGATCTCCAAAGATAGGCACAACTACGGCTCTCTTTTTAGCCAGGATAGATACAATTAGGACAAATGTTCTACCTAGAATGATATATCTGTTTCAGATAATTCCCATATTTCCCCCATCTCATATTTTACTACGTGGAATAGAATGTTTGCAAGATTTCTTTGAGCCGGCCGTAAGCCATGCATTAGATGGTCTATCCTACAGCCTTCCAAGGATAAAGGAGGGTTAAATCTCCCTAGTGTACTCCAATATGCTTATGCAGTGGTAGTGGGGGTGATTCTGAACTGGTTGAACGCAAACTGTAAGGTAATATGGAAACAAATTGAATGTGCAATCAATGGAATACAAGATATGATGCAATTAATATTTGCCTCTTTTACATCACTGCCTTTGTTAGGTGGATACTATATGGGGATGCGACACATGTTACAGACTTGGTACAGAATCAGGGCTCTCCCCTCACTATCCCCAGTTTTATATTTTTCACGATTATTAAGTTTTAAGACAGAATTTCTACTGGCTAGAATTGATTACAATTTCAATGGTGGCATCAGAGGGGCCTCTCCTTTATTTTTCAATTTTAGATGCCAATGGTACCATTCCATTTGCTCGGCTACAGGCTAAGTCTGGTTTGACCAACAGAGAGTACTTTAGGTACATGCAGGTCCAGATGTTTCTGGTCCATAAAGGCCCCGAAAGAAACCGCCTCCCAGGACCCCTGCCACTCCTATTATATACGTTCATGACTACACTCAGGGGATCGGTATGGCAACATATAACTGGGCTTCTATATAAGGGGCTTGGGGAATACTTGTCAGATTCGTCTAGACTCTAGAGGAATACTGGAGACCTGGAATACAGAATTACCAGACCCAGTATCCTGCAAGAGCGGACTGACGTATGCCCAAAAAGCTATGGGGATCTCACTAGCATCATATTGGAGGGGAATTCGCCTAGAAGGCTGGTTCCCGATACTTTAACACACCAGCAAAATTGGCAAAGTCACCCCCAATAGGAAATTGTTGGAGAAACTGTGGTGAGTAGATGGCCTCACACTTCCACGTTTTCTGGGCATGCCCAGTGCCGAGACCATTATGGCAAGATATGGTCGGCTCCCTGACTGAATTGCTGGGGCCGGAGGCAGTACTCACTCCAGAGTTGGTCTTACTAGCGGTTCCACCAGAGGGATTCCGACCCAAAAAGGGTTCTCTTCTGTTTACATATTTGCTGGCGGCTAAAAAGGCAATTGCCCACCTCTGGAGAAATAACATCCTTCCCCACTATTCAAGACTGGATAACAATGACAAAATTGTATTATATGGAACGGCTGATGGATGTAATAACAGCTCTACACAATTTGAATTGAGATGGTGCCCCTAGGTTTTTTTCATTTCGGGAAAAGACCCCTCTTTTGTTCCATGAGGAATGTTGGAGGACTCTGGTTTATGGAATGGTTATCTGGATGGGGGAATATACTGTATTTGGATTGCCAAACTGATAGAGGGTGTATCTCAGGCATTTGTTTTAGTGTAAATATAGATTTTTTTCTGCCTTGGATTGGCTGAATACCAGTAATGTATTCCATTAGTGATGAAACGATTTATAGCACTCTGTACCCCTTAATGTTTTCTGTTTGGAAGATGTATGATTTTATACCTGGAAAAAAAAAAAAAATATTTAATTTTTATTGATCCCTTTCATGTACTTAAAGACCTCTTCCATGTCCCCCGTCCCTTCTCTCCTCCAGGGTGTACATGTCGAGCTCCTTGAACCTCTCCTCATAGGTCCTCTCCCCCAGGCCCCAGATCATTTTGGTTGCCCTCCTTTGGACCCTCTCTAGGTGTATAATGTCCCTCTTTAAATGTGGTCTTCAAAATTGTACACAATACTCAAGGTGTGGCCTAACCAAGCAGTTGTACAGTAGAAGGATCACTTCCGCCTTTCTGGAGGCAATTCCCCTAGCGATGCATTCCCGCACCCTATTTGCCCTTGCCGCTGTCCTCCTACAGGTCTCAGAGTTGTTCATTTTGACATCTACCACAACCTCCAGGTCCCTCTCACCCTCCGTGACTTGAATCATGTCTCCTCCCAAGGTATACCCCTGTCCTGGATTTCTGACTCCCAGGTGCATAACCCTGCACTTCCCCACACTGAATTTTAGTTTCCATTTTCCCGACCACCTTTCCAGAGCCTCCAGGTCCTCCTGCAAGGCCACCCTCCCCTCCTCCCCATCCACCACTGCACCTAGCTTTGAGTCGTCTGCAAAGAGACTCATCTCACTCCTAATCCCCCTCCTGATGTCTGAGATATAGGCGTTGAACAGGAGTGGCCCCAGCACTGACCCCTGGGGAACCACACTAGTAACTCACCTTGGGGATGAGGCTAACCCTCCAACCACCACCACCTTTTCAGTACGCTCAGAGAGCCAATTTCCTATCCATCTTAGCAACTGTCTCCCTGCACCCATTTCCTTCAGCTTAGCCAGCAGGCCACTGTGGGGTACCGAATCAAAAGTCTTGCTAAAATTCAGAGAGAGAACGTCCACTGGCCTACCCTGGTCCAGGGCCCTCATAACCCAGTCACAGAACTCAACAAGATTTGTCTGGCACGATCTTCCCGTGACAAAGCCATGCTGCCTATCATCCAAGTACCCAGTTTGCTCCAGTAACCCCCCTAGCCTTTCCTTGACAATACCCTCCATCACCTTGCCGACCACCAATGTCAGGCTAACGGGCCTGTAATTTCCTGCCTCCTCTCTTGATCCCCCCTTGTGGATCGGCACGACATGGGCCACCCTCCAGTCTTGGGGCACCCACCCAGTCCTCACAGAGATGTTGAAAAGCTCCGCTAGAGGGACTGCCAGGACATCTGCCAGTTTCCTAAGCACCCTGGGACATAACTCATCTGGCCCAGGTGCTTTCTCCATCCAAAGGGACCCAAGGGCTTCCCTTACTCTCTCTACTGGGATTTTAGCCCAGTCCTCCCCTTTTCACCATGCACTGCTGGGCCCCCACCTGTCTGTGGTGGCCACTCCCTTTCCCCAGACCCATCAGGGCCCTTGGTCTCTACCGGCCTCACCCCTTGCTCCAGTTTGCCCCCACTCCTCTCGCAAGACATAGCCTCTCCATCCCCGGTATAAACTGAGGTAAAGTACTCATTCAGGACTTCTTCCTGTTCCCCCGCCTCCTGTTCCCAACCATCCCCTACTCTTATCTTGCTGACCTGCCCTTACTTTCTTTTTTTCCCCCCTATGTATCTAAAGAACCCCTTGTCCCCCTCTGGATCCCACTGGCCAAGTACTGCTCCTTTTTTGCCTTAGCTGCTCTCACCACCCTGGTGACTCTCTTGGCTATCAGCTCATATTCCTCCTGATCCCTTTCACTCCTTGACCACTTGAAGCGTCTACAGGCTGCCTTCTTTTCCCTCATCACCTCCTGTACCTCCCGGGTCCACCAGCAGGGTTTTCTGGCCTTACCGAACTTACGCCTTTCCCTTGTGCAGGATCTGGTAACCTCCTGTATTCCCCTCCTAATGATCCTCACCTGCTTTCAGCATGCATATCCGGCCTTATCCTGTCTAGATGATCTTTAAGGATCCTTCCCATCTCCCTGAAGTCTGCACCCCTAAAGTCGGTTACTACCGTCCTTGTTGGCTTTCCTGCTCCCCTAGATCCAGGAAGAACCAGACTGTGGCGTGATCACTCCCAGCCAACTGGTCCCTCACCTCTAGGCCCCTAATCTGATCACTGTCTGCCAGGACCACGTCCAGTGTTCGGACCTCCCTGGTTGGCTCACCCACCTGCTGTGTCAAACGCATCCTGGAAGACGTCCAGCAGCCTCTGCTCTCTGGCCACTGTTGATATCATAGTCCCCCAGTCTGTTCCTGGCATGTTGAGGTCCTCCATTACTATTACCCTTCCCTCTCCTAATCTACAGTGTCCCTCGAGATTTGCCACCAAACTTTCTTCTAGGACCTCCACCAGTGCTGGTGGTCTGTATACCACTCAGACCTTTACACTCTTACCCCCTGCATCAGCAAGGGGACCCAAATAGCCTCCACATTCCCCTCTGCCTCCTCTACCCCTCCAATACCCATGCCATTTTTGACTAACAGTGCTACACCACCACCCCTTCCCTCCCCCTTATCTTTTCTGAACATAGTGTAGCCCTCCAGATTTAGGTCCCACTCATGCTCTTGAGTGGCCCAGGTCTCAGTGACTGCTGCCACATCTACCTCCCCCTCAACTAACATTGCCTGGAGATCAGGCATTTTATTTCCTAAGCTCTTGGCATTTATCACGACCACTCTCCACCCCTTTCCCTACTCTCCTTTCATCCCCTTGAGCTTCCATTTCTCAGCTCCTGCACCCTACCTGGTGACCCAGTTCCATATCTCCCTAGCCCCCTAGAGGAGTGGAGACCATGTCCCTCATTTATTGTATCTGCTGGCACTGGCCCTTACTTTGATCCTTCCCCCTTCACAAGTTTAAAGCCCACCTTTCGCTGATGAACCCAGCTAGTTTGAGTTTTAGGATTTCCTTCCCCTCCAAATTAAGGTGGAGCCAGTCCCTAGCATACAGCTCCTTATCCTCCCAGGTCTCCCCCCCCAGGCCATAACCCAATTCCTACACCACTCCCTAAGCCACTGATTTATCTCCCTAATCTTCATCTTGTTTTCCCCACTAGCCCTCGGCCCCGGCAGGATTTCTGAAAAGGAGATCTTACAATCTATGGAAAGGCATACTCTGGCCAACTCCTGGAACCTTGCCTGAATTTCTAGTTCACTATTACCATTTACGTTGTTTGTCCCCAAGTGCACTAGAATGTCCGCCCCCGCATTCCCTTGCCAGTGAATACAACTCATTCTTGGCCTTGTGCACTGTCAGGCCTGGGTGCCATTTGGTTCTGATCAGACAGCTTTTACCCTCCTCCTGCCCCTTCCACTGTATGCCTCTGATCATGGAGTCCCCCAATAGCAGTACTCTAACTTCCCCCTTGCCTTCCTGTTCACCCCTCGGGTTCCCCCTCCTTCCATGCCCCTCCTCATCCCCTCATCCGGATTCTCCCCTCAACCAGCTCCTCGCACCTTCCACAATCTGGGTGTTGAAGGTAGCCCCTTCACTACTGTCCCTGGTCACCTCCTCTACCCGTGTCCTGGCCTTCTTTATTCCCCCCCACCCAAGTATCTTTCTCTGTATCTCTTTCCCCACTCCTTACTAATTCATCCGTCCTATCCATTTGCCTATTTGGCTTTCTGCTCACTATCATCCCATTTACATCCTGCGCCTTCCTGCATGTCGTGCTCCCCTGTTCCATACCATCATCCTCTTCCTTGTTTCCCTGATCCTCCTTTTTCTTCTCACCTCCTACCCCCCTTCCCCATCCTGTCTGGTACCCCCTCTATTGTGCCCTTGACACTTGCCCTCTACACCCATTCTATCCATTCCTGCCCCAGCTACACCAGCAGCAGCATCCTGCTCCTCTTCCTCCCCCACACAACCCCTCTTCTACCAATGGGCGTAGAGGGTTAAAACGATTAGCAAGCCTTAGCCCATCTCCCAGTGCCCCCCTTGTCCCTACTGCCTCTCTCCGTTTCCTTTGGACACCCCCAGACTCTTGCCTACTGCTGTGGAAATTTCCACCTTTTGGGTTCCATCTGCCAGGGTCCCCGAGAGCCCTCTGTGTAGCCCCCTTCCCTCCACTGCTAGTGTGAGCACCACTCTTCACTTCTCCTCCAGCTTGGGAGGCCCCAAGCACCTAGTGCTTCCATACAGGTGACAGCTTGCCTCCTACCTCTCCAATCCCCACCCCCAACCCCCCTCAGCAGCCTTCAGATCCCCTCTACCTCCTCTTAAAGCTGTGCCAGCTGGTAGCACACTGGCCATCCCCCAAGCTTCCAAGCCCAGGCCAGAATCATGGCCACTCCACACCCCATGCACCCAACCACCCGCCCAAAGATACCTGCTCTAGTGATATGTGGTCCCTTCCCCATCATCACAGCAGTCTTTTCTAGGCCAAATTACCAACTCAGTGGCTCTACAGTTTCTCGAGCTACCAGTACCTATACCTAAACAATTCCCCCCATACAACATGCAGACCTTTAAACTTGCAACGCTTGGGTGGCTGAACTTTTCCCCACCTGACTACCTGCCTTAAGAGTTAGTTTACAAGGGAAGATTACAACTCCCTAAGCTCCTCTCTCCCAGCCTTAAAACCCACACCCCAGCGGCTAGAACTACATGCGCTGCACCTGAAGCCTTGTCCTCCAACTGCAGGGCAGGTGTTCCCCTATAAATGAGCTGTGCTCGGGGGGGGCAGGATTTGGGCGCACACTCGACTCTCACGAGAGTATATCAGCCCTGTGTCTGCCCCTCACTGCACCTCCAAGCACCACAACGTCCCCTGGAGTAAGGTCCCACACAAAACAACACTTATTAAACAAGTCAGCAGTCCTGCTTAAAAGTCCACAGACTGATAAGAATTTAAAGCTTATCCAGCTACTAAAAATCCCCAGCTGCTCAGCAAAAGCAGGTTCCCACAACCTCTACCAGCCCCAACTGTTTCTGCATTGTGGACACTTGGTTTCTGTGCTAGTCTCTCTGACTCACCCCCCAAAAAAATATTTCTACTGTTTCAGTTAAGCTCTGTATTTCTCTCTCTCCGTTTTCATTTTGACTTTTGTGAAGCTGGACAGCGGGTCAATTTGGGTCTGCCTGTGGTTCCCCCTTCCACTTTTAGGATCGCGGCAAAACTTGTGTGCTACTACAGGGAGAAAACGGAAAACAAAGAAATGGGAGAATAATGAAAAGGGAAACTGCACTTTGGTACGTGAAACACCAAGCACTGTCTACTTTGGAAAAGCACGTGCTAACTCTGTTCGGGCCGGGAGAGAGAAGTGCAGTGCAATGAAGCTGATCACGATGACTGCTTCACTTTCACTTTTGAAATTAATATTTAACGAAAAGAAATGTGATGTGTGCAAAAGGTGACAGTGGGAGGGAGGGGAAAAGAAATGTTATGTGCACAAACATAAATAGCGGGAGACAGGCGTTTAACTCTGTTTAAGTGGGAGTGGGAACAGCACTGTAGTGAAGCCGGTCCCAAAGATGGCTTCATTTCCAGTTCTGAATTCAATGCTTAAAAAATGGAAGAAAAGAAAAATGTCATCTGCCATATAGTGTACATAGACGGTTTATTTAATTGATGGATTTGGGGTTGTTTTGTGACAGTGGGAGGGAAGGGTTTAGGTTTAAAAAAATGTTCTGAAGTACTGGCAAAAACCAGAGCGGCAATGCTGAGGGTGAGCAACTTGTACTTGGCCAGTGGAGTTTTTTTTTTTTTTTTTTTTTAACCATCTGATACAGCCGCGTGTTCTGGGACTAGATCCATGATGTTGTGCTGGGATAACATCACGGATCTAGCCCCAGATTGAGCAATCAGAGCCCACTGATTGTTCTTGCCATTATATAATACAGATTTAATGATTTAAGTTCTTCTATATACTGGGATTCTCTGTAATAAGTTGTATCTGACAGCTGCCTCTGTGTCTTTTTATGTAGTCCTCTGTATTCATCCAATTACAGCTCCACCTTTGTCTGCTTGTTTTATTAGGATGTTATAGTTTTCAGTGTTTGTGTATCCTGGGTCAGGAGGGTTATCCTAACCAGGGAACGCTCTAAAGCAACTGAATGTGCCAGGACCTTGGGAGCACTGTCATTGGTATCAATAGCCATAGAGAATGGATATTATGTTCCATAGAGCTGTGAAAGGGGCTAGAATCCACCTCAGCTCTGAAAGAAGAGCTTGAGTGTATAATTAACTCTGAAAGAGGAGCATAAATTGAAAACTCCAGAGGAGGGTCTGCCTAACAAAAAACAAAACAAAACAGAAAAGTAAAATTCAGAAAGAATTCCGTACAGGATGAATGTGCTCAAAGACATTTGGTGTTTGTGATCCCTTCCATACAGTTGGACCTGGTGTGCCCCACGGATACCAACCTGGGGAGAGCAAAATAATAGCTTGCTGAAGAACCCAACAGAAATCCCGGCACGCCAGAAACAACCACACACATGGAGATTCCCTGAGTCATGCCTGTCCACTTGCCAGGGATGCAGTGATAGAAGGGGCTTACACTTTGTTTCCCCGTTAATAAGCTGATGGACCTCTGACTACTACACAGCCCAGCAATAAATGGACTTCTCACAACTAGTGCAAACCTTTTACATTCCGGGAAAGTCATAAGACCCACTAATGAAAAACACAAAGAATTCACTACATACATTCAATAATACATAGTGCCACTAGGGGAAATAGTTACACAGGCCGGCCCAGCACTGTGGAGGGCTAAGGTGCTGGGCGCAATACCTGCTGCCGCACCAGCATCCCAGATTCTGATGAGAACTCTGGTTGCCTGGGGTCGCCTGAAGTGGGAGACAGAGCGTCTGACAGACCACCCTCCTCTTACAGGAAGGGAGGGCCTGCTTGTCCAGCCCTCTGACTGCTATCAAGTGGAAGCCTGGTGGTGGTGCAGGTATGGGCAGCACACAGGTAGAGACCGCAGTTTCTCATTCACATCATCAGGGCAGAAAAGTGGAAAAAGGGTACTGGGGCTAAATGGAGCCCTGCACGTCCAACTGCGGATCTGCTTTGTCACCCGTGACTGCCTCAGTCCAAAGTGAACGGAGTCCCAGTGAGGGGAAGTGTGGTTCTCCCTTGTCTGGTCCTGCCATGGGGAAGGGGGGATCCATGGGGTTCCTCCTGACTGAGGTAGATCCTGGAGGTGATATGTGCCGGTTCGTGGGGGCAGGGCAAAGTGCTGGTAAGCCATCCCAGTGGGACCTTTATGGAAAAGAATAGTTACACACAGGTGAAAGCATCTCATTTGATTTTTACAAGCTTAGAAAGGTCAGGATTTCAACAACTTCCCCAAGTTAGAGGATCTTCCCCTCTCTGCCCTACTTCAACAGGGGAAAGATCCGGTAAACACAGAGGCAGTAGGTCAGGCATGTGTGCCTACAGGATCCAGCATGATAAACTGGTTTTGAATCCCTACACAGGTCAATACAGAATCCAGGGAGCTTCAAAAACATGGGGTTAAGTTTAAGCAGGGGTGTAGCCAGGGATTTCAGATCTGCACACCAAGTGGACTCACTGCTACCCCCCAGGGGTGTAGCCAGACAGTATACAAATGTACACCAGGACCATGTTTGTTGCCTCATTTGGCACAATAATAAAAACTTTTGTATCTCATGACAATGGTTGTTGCCATGCATGGGTAAATATAAATGCTATGCCTGTAAAGTTGTATTGTCCTTGGGATGCAAAGACAATATTAGTGACCAGTCCTAGTTTTGACTTCCATGAATACAATTACAGAGAGGTTCAACATTTTCCTTGTTAGTTTTCATGAAAAAAGGAAGCAATTCAGAGCTTATTTGCTACCCCCCTTAAATAAAATTGCACACAATGGAGTACTTGGAGTATGCCTGGCTACACCCATGAGTTTAAGCCAAAGAAGAGGAAAAAAAAAAAAAAGACCTCATTTTGAATTTGACTACTCTACTATTTTTCCCCTATGGCTACAGTAATGTACCACTGGTTGCCTGCTGTCACACTATATTGTTTGTGGTTTTTGCCTGTTGTTCTTGTAGTTGTGTACCTTGCCTTGCTCAGTCCTGTCGACTGTTGATTACTTGTACCCTCCCAGGTCATATCTGAAATAGGCATTCAACTGTAATGTACTTACCCTATTACCAAAAAACCACGTAAATAAAGTCAACCTCACAAGTCAAAATCCCTTTTTAACTAGACAATACCTGCAGGGGGGAGTGAATAGTTAGAAAATAATCTTGCTACAACTAGTCAGCAAGAAAGGTAAAGAAGAGAAGGTGGCCAACCTAGAAAAAAATTACTCCTAGAAACTTGGATAAGAAGACTGCTGTGCAGTGGGATTGAGAAGGCAGATGCATCATCAGCTCTCCCTTTCTAAACTAAATTCACATTTCTCTATGGGTTTTACCCATTTAGTCTCATTGGTGCATTTTGGCAAGGGGGTACCCTGTTGTGGCAGTAGCACTTGTAAGGGGACACTGTCAGCCCTCTACTTACATTTTATGCTGGTACTGAGAAACGTGCCTTCACTGACTGCGCCAGTCTGTCTTGAGCCATCACGGATATAGCAGCAATGTACAATCCCCATAAAAATAATTACTTTTCTGAATTTTAATAAAAAAACAAAACCCTGCTGGTCCTCTCTTATTGTCCACAAAGCGTGGCTACATTTGTAAATGGCACTGACGTACCAGAAGAAAAAATTACTCACCTTAGTAATGTTGTTTCTTCTAATGGAGTCTTGCTGTATTCTGACTATTGCAGTGATATCCAACCTTTGAACTGCCCCGGAGAGGAAAGAGTTAACTTTCCATGCAAAGAATGGAACGCTGAGCTCGAGCTCGGTTGAGACTCTGTCTGTTGTTGTTTAAACCCAAACCGCCAGATCTTTACGAGCTATACTCACTGGGTGTCCTGTGTGGAAACTGTAAACTCACACTAGCCAATTGGCTACTAAATATAATAAAAAGATTTTTTGGTTCCAAGGCAAAGACTCAAGCCAGAAACCCAAAACAAAACAAAACAACACACACACCCAAATTAAGAGGTGAGAAAAGGAGGCACCTCTAGGGTGCCAACACTGTGCTGCCCACCCACATCCCAAAACCCAGGTTCTGAGAGGGAGGCGGGGAGGAATCAGAATACAGCAAGACTCCATTAGAAGAAACAACATTACTAAGGTGAGTAATTTTTTCTTCAAACAACATGAAGTCTTGCTGTATTCTGACTATTGCAGATCTACAAGCAGTATCTCCATGGAGGAGGGACAGAACCTATTCAGGAATAGGCTCTGAAGCACTGCTGTGTTGAAACCTAGCATCACTCCTAGCCTGGATATCCAGAGGTAATGCTTGGTGAAAGTATGTACTGTTTTCCAGGTGGCTGCTGACAAATCTCTAAGATAGGAATATCCTGGCAGCAGCCAGGGAAGCAGCTAGTACCTCTGGTAGAGTGAGCCCTCAGGCCTGAGGGTGGGATCCTACCTAATTTTTCAAAGCAAAATTGTATACAAGAGACAATCCACCTGGCAATAGATCTCTTAGTGGCAGGTTTTCCCTTACCAACCTCACCATAAGTGAGGAACAGTTGGAGGGAGTCAAACCTGTGACCCTTGGTGCGCTCTATGTAGTAGCTAAGGGCCCTTTTCACATCCAAGCTGTGCAGCCTCCTCTCCCCAAAGGAGGAATGGTCAGTGACGAAAACAGGAAGAGACATAGACTGGTTAAGGTGGAAATCTGAAACCACCTTAGGCAAAAACTTCCTATTAGTCCTGAGGACCACCTTATCTCTATGGAAAGAGATAAAATCAGGCTCCACTGACAGGGCCTGTAACTCACTTATGCGTCTGGCAAAGTAATGGCTACCAAGAACACAGTTTTCCAAGTCAAGTACTTAAGCTCTGCTGAGGACAAAGGCTCAAAAGGGGTTGCATAAGCTGAGCAATGCAAACATTAAGGTCCCAAGCAGGGCAGGGTCCCTGAGGGAGGATTGATGCAGCAATCCTTGAAAAATTTACAGAATACAGGATGAGCTGAAAGGGAAGAGTGCTTGCCTGCTGACAAGAAGGCCGAGACAGCTGCCACATGCACTCTAAGTGTAGCTGGTCTGAGTCCCAAGCTATTGAGATGAACCATATGGTCAAGAACTGTAGGCAACCCAGCAGACTCTGGAGAAATATGCTTCCTAGAGCACCAAATAGTAAACCTTTTCCATTTTGAGTTGTAAGTCTTTCTGGTGGAAGGCTTTCGAGAAGCCTTTAAAATATCCAGAACACCTTGAGAGAGATGCAAATCAGCAAACTCTAACTCTTCAAGAGCCAGCCTTGAGATTGAGAGATTTGAGATTGGATACCAGACCCTCCCTGAGAACATGTTAACAGGTTGTAATTCCTGGGAAGAGACAGGAAGGTGGACTGCTAAGGACAGGAAGAGAGGGTACCAGGGCTGTCTGGCCCAGTCTGGAGCAATCAGAATCACTTTGCAGGGCTGAGACCTGATTTTGACTAGTACCTTGAACAGGAGAGGGAAGGGGGGGAAGCATACAGGAACTTCCCTTCCCAATCGAGAACTAGGGCATCCAGAGGGACTGAGCCCAACACTGGGAGCCTGCAGCAAAAAAGAGGAAGTTGGTGATTGTCTGGGGCTGCAAAAAGATCCATCTGTGGGGTGCCCCATCTGGAGAAGATCACCTTCAAAATCAGGGGATCTAGGGACCATTCGTGATGGCCCTGAGATATCCTGCTGAGAGCATCTGCCAGGACATTGTCCTTCCCTGGGAGGTGCACTGCTATCAGAAGAGGTATTCAGGAATAGCCAGAGACCACAACTTCATTGCCT
Source organism: Neoceratodus forsteri (assembly GCA_016271365.2). NCBI lineage: Eukaryota > Metazoa > Chordata > Ceratodontiformes > Ceratodontidae > Neoceratodus > Neoceratodus forsteri. Next base: position 645,864,737 of record CM057450.1, on the reverse strand, counting down.
CTGTGCACAAGGCCGTAGACCGAGTGCCCCCTTGCTTGTTGATGTACCACATTGTGGTGGTATTGTCTGTCCTGATCAGAACTACTTTGTTCTGAACAGACTTGGAAAAAGCTTGAAGTGCCAGAAACACTGCTCTGAGTTCTAAGAGGTTGATGTGAAGCAGAGATTCTTGAGGTGACCACCACCCTTGGGTGGTCAGATCCCCCAAGTGGGCTCCCCAGCCCAAGAGGGGGGCATCTGTGGTAAGGATTAGAGAATGAGATTGAGTGACAAAGGGAACTCCTTGCCTTAGGTTGTCCTGATCCTGCCACCATTGCAAAGCCTGGATCAGGGTTCGAGTCACTGGAATTAGTTTGGTCAGAGAATCCTTTCTCTGGGACCAGAAGGCTCTTAAGTGGAACTGAATGTCCCTCATCTGAAATCTTGCTCCTTGGACCACTGCTGTAGAGGCAGCCATGGCCCAGGAGCTGCAGAAAATGCCTTGCTGGTCGAGACACCTGGAGGGTGAATGAAGAGGCCAGTGTAACAAGGGTCCTTGCCCTGTCCAGGAGAAGGAAGGCTCTTGCCTTTACTGTATCCAGCTCTGCCCCTATGAAGGTGAGGAGCTGCACTGGCTCTAGAACTGACTTTGAAAGATTCAGAAGGAATCCTAGAAAAAGTGAGCAGTTGCTGAGTTATCTGTAGGTGTGACTTGACTTGATTTGAAAGAACTGGAAGGGGACAGGATCAGTTGTGTTCCAGGACAGTAGCTGCTGCTTGTTGTTTTTCACAGGGTTCTTGTGGATTTTACTTGGCAGAAGGTTAGTTCTTTTCTTTCTTACTTCTAAGGGGCTAGCAGGGTATTGTTTTGGGAGCTGCTGGAAGTTTGAAAACTGGTTTGGTGGCTGTAAGTGGGCTCATTTTGTAGATGTTTTACTGTGTAACAGGCTGCGCTGGTGGAGGCCTATTTCTTCTGATTTAAAACCTATTTGGTGGGATTTGCTTGGGCCTGGTTCTTTGGCTGCTGGGCTTGGAGGGGAGACACAGGGCTGATACACTCTTTCTCGAGGTCAGGTGTCTGCCCAAGACCCGCCTCCCACCCCTCCCTCCCCAGAATTCTGCTAATTTATAGGGGAACACCTGCCCTGCAATTTGAGGAAAAGGCTGCAGGTGCAGCTCATGTAGTTCTAGCCACTGGGGGTTGGATTTAAAGGCTGGGAGAGAGGAGCTTATGGAGTTGTTCATTTCCCTTATAAGTTTAATGTGGTGTACTGCACCTAGTAACAGGGTTACTGGTGTACAGTGGGACTGTCTCTAAGATTAGTGGGTGACCTGATTACGCAGTAGGGTGTATCTTGGACTGGGGGGAACCCGGTGGCTCACCCAAGGAAACCTATTTGGAAGGGGATGGAACCACACGTCATTAGGGCTGGCATCTTTGGGAGGGTGGTGGGGTGCACAGGGTGTGGAGCAGCCATGATACTGGACTGGGCTTGGAAGTTCGGTGGTTGCCCAGTGTGTGCTACCAGCTGGCTGGCTCAGGGAGGAGGAGGTTGCGGGGATTAGAGACAGCTGGGGAGGGGAGGTATGGTTGGGGAAGGGGCTGGGGATCTCCACGGGTTGCACCAAGCACTGGGGGGGGGCATAGGAAAAGGAGTGCAGGAGAATACACAGGGGTCACATAGGGACCCTGGCAGAGGGGTCAAGGACACTAACAAGGAAGCAGGCAGGTAACTGGACCTCACAAAGGAGGGACAGATGGACAACATTCTCAGGAAGTAGGCAGATGGCCAGGGCTGGACAGAAGGAAGCAAGGCGGGAGGTGGATCAGACATTACACTCAGTAACTGCTTCAAATCTCTTCTTCTGCTCGAGGATGAGGGGGTGATGTAGCCATGACAGGGTGGTTAGAGGCGGAAAGGGTGGGGGGCAGGAGGCAGGGGCCAGATAGCAAGAAGAACAGGGGGGGAACCTGGAATGCAGGAAAATGGGGGGAGCAGTGAATCAGAGCAGGAGGGGCAGGGGGAAGAGGGAGGAAAGCGCAAGGATAAGGACCAGTTGGGAGGAAAGGTAAAGGAGAAGGAACAGAAGTACAAGGAGGATTCAGTAAAGGGAGCTGAGGGTTTAGGCCAGGGGAGCACGACAAGCAAGGAGGAACTAAATGGAGACAGGAAGGAAGGGAGGATGAGCCAGGCTAGTTTAGCAGATGGGGAAGAAGGACCAGTCACAAGCAGTGAGGGGGGAATTAGCAAGGTACAGAAGGATACTCAGGAGGAGGAGAGGCATAGGATTGGAGGGAGGGGTGGCCATGGTAAATAAGGAGGGGTGGCATGTGGCACCCAGATGAGAGGAGGAACAAGGAGCCGGCTGGGTGGAGGGGCGGTAGAAAGGATGAGGGACAGGAAGGGGAAATGGAGGAAAAGGAGGCGGTCAGAGTGCTCCTGTTTGGGGATTCTATGATCAGGGGTATCAAATGGGACAGGAGGAGAAGCCTGGCCAGTTAGAGCAAGATGCTTCCGTGGACTAACGGTGCACAGGGCTAAGCAGGTATATCAGCTGGCAAAGGATTGTGGGGGTTCCCGGACATACTGGTCACCTGGGTACAAATGACATTGAGGAAATAGCGAGCTAGAGATACAGGCAAGATTCAGGGAGCTTGCCAGGGTCTGTCATGACATAGGATGCACAGTTTCCTTCTCAGAAATCCTGCCGTGCCAAGGGCTGGTGGAGAGCACAAAAGGAAGATTAGGAGATAAACCAGTGGCTCAGGGTGGTGTGGAGGCCAGAGGTATGGGCTGATGGGGATTGGGGAGACCTGGGAGGATAAGGAGCTGTATGCTGAGATAGACTCCATCTCAATTTGGAGGAGGAATCCTACGTTGAAAATAGAGGTTCATTGGTGAAAAGTGGGGTTTAAACTTGGAAGGGGAGGGATGGGAGAAAAGGCTGTCAAGGGGTGCCGATAAAGGAGGACTGTCTCCACCCCCTGGGAGCTGGGATTGTGGGGAAAAGGCCGACTGGCAAGAGTGCAGACCAGGGAAAACTGAATCCCCATGGGAACACCGAGCAGAAATGGAACTATAGGGAAAGGTGGAAGGTAGTCCTGCTAAATGCCAGGAGCTTGGGCAATAAAATGCCTGAGCTCCAGGCACTGCTAACTGAGGGAGCAGTGGATGTGGCAGCGGTCACTGAGACTTGGGCCACTGCAGGACACGACTGGGACCTGAACCTGGAGGGTTACACTATGTTCAGAAAGGACAGGGGGGAGGGAAGGGGAGGAGGAGTAGTAATGATAGTCAAAAACTGCATTGGCATGGGGGAGTAGAGGAGGCGGAGGGAACCGTGGAGGCGATTTGGGTCACCTTGATAACAAGGGGGGGCAAGACAGTAAAAATAGGAGTGGTGTATAGACCCCCTGCCCTGGCGGAGGAGGTGGAGGAGAGTCTGGTGGCAGATGTTGGGAGACACTGCAGACTGGGCAGAGAGCGGTTGTGGTGTTGGGGACTTAAACATGCCAGGAACAGACTGAGAGACTATGACATCCTCTGTGACCAGGGAACAGAAGTTGTTGGATGTCTTTCAAGACACGTTCCTAACTCACAGGTGAGGGAACCCGACCAGGGAGGCCTGGTACTGGATGTGGTCCGGCAGACAGTGACAGATTGAGAACCTGGAGGTAAGGGACTCATTAGCGGGGAGTGACCATGCCACGGTCTGGTTCTGCCTGGACCTAGGAGGGGTAGAAGGCTGCACAAAGAGCCGAGTAGCCCGACTTCAAGGGCGGTTTTAAAAGTGGAAGGATCCTTAAGGAGCATTTGGATGGGATTGGGTCAGACATGGGCTGATAGTAGGTGGGAAATCATCAGGAGAGGGTGCAGGATGCTACCAGCACCTGTGCAAGTAAGGCAAAAGCGGTAGGGCCCAAAACCCTGCTGGTGGACCAGAGAGGTCCAGGAGGTGGTGCGGGGAAAGAAGGCAGCCTATAAGCAATTCAAGTGCTCAAGGGTGAAAGGGATCGGGGAGTGCAGGCTGATGGCTAGAAGGGCCACTACGGTGGTGAGGGCGGCTAAGGCAAGGAAGGAGCAGAACCTGGCCAGGGAAATTAGAAGAGGGAACAAGGGGTTCTTTAGATACACTGGTGAAAAACGAAGGGTGAAGGGGCAGATTAGCAGGATTAAATCAGGGGAGAGATGGGCAAAAGACCCGAGGGAGCAGGCTGAGGTACTAAATGAGTACTTCACCTCAGTTCTCTCAAGGAAAATGGGGTGCTGCATCATACATGGGAGAGACAGAGACTGCTGAGGAGGGGACCCTTACGATCGGTGGGTCTGGGGAGAGGAGGCATCACTGGCAGGAGGAGGGAGGGCTAAGCAGGGAGAAGAGGTACCAGAAGTGGAAATCACAGGCAGAGAGGTGAGGAAGCCCTCAGCTCCCTTAAGCGGAGAAAGCACGGGGCGGGATAAATTACATCCCAGAGTGCTGAAGGAACTTGCGGATGTCCTGGCGAAACCCCTGGCGGAGCTTTTCACCATCTCTCTGAGGACAGGGTGGGTGCCCCAGGACTGGAAGGTGGCGCATATAGTGCCTATCCACAAGGGGGACCAAGGGAGGTGGCAGGGAACTACAGGCCTGTCAGCCTGACATCGTGGTGGGCAAGGTAATGGAGGGCATTGTCAAGAGAGGCTAGGGGGACCTGGATAAGTCAGGGTGCCTGGACGATAGACAGCATGGATTCATCCGGAAATCGTGTCAGACAAACCTTGTGGAGTTCTATGACTGGGTGATGAGTGCCTTGGACCTGGGTAGACCAGTGGGCGTCCTCTTTCTAGACTTCAGCAAGGCATTTGACTCTGTTCCTCACGTGGGCCTGTTGGATAAGCTGGGAGAAATGGGGTGGGGAACAGATGATCAGATGGATAGGAAATTGGCTCAGGACCGGACCCAGAGTGTCGTGGTAGTGAGGATAGTCTCATCCCCAAGGAGGGTCATTAGTGGGGTCCCACAGGGATCAGTCCTTGGGCCCCTTCTGTTCAACGCCTACGTCTCTGACATAAGGACAGGAATCAGGAGTGAGATGAGTCTCTTTGCGGATGACTCGAAACTGGGAGCGGTGGTGGATGGGGAGGAGGGGAGGGTGGCCCTACAGGGGGACCTGGAGGCTCTGGAAAGATGGTCTAGAAAGTGGAAGCTGAGGTTCAATGCAGGGAAATGCAAGGTACTGCACCTGGGGGCCAGAAACCCGGGCCAAGTGTACACCCTGGGGAAATACACAAGTCTCGATGGCTGAGAGGAACTGGGGTGGTGGTGGATGTCAAGATGAACAACTCTGAGACTTGGAGAGGGCAGCAGCCAAGGCCAACAGGATGCTGGGATGCATCGCTAGGGGATCACCTCCAGAAGGAGGAAGTGATACTCCCTCTGTATAACTGCTTGGTGAGGCGCACCTTGAGTACTGCAGTGCAGTTTTGGAGGCCACACTTAAAGAGGGACATTAACCTCCTGGAGAGGGTCCAGAGGAGGGCAACCAAAATGATTTGGGGCTTGGGGACAGGACCTATAAGGAGGCTGAAGAGCTAAATATGTACACACTGGAGAGAGAGAAGGGACCGAGGGACATGATAGAGGTCTTCAGGTACATGAAGAGGGTAAATAGGGGAGGAACAGTCAGGGTGCTTGAGAGGAAGGAGGAGAGGCCACTAGAGGCATGGGTGGAAGCTGGAGGGGAAGATTCAGGGAAAGGAGGAGGTGCTACTTCACTGAGAGGGTGGTGGAGCCATGGAATGCGCTGCCTGAGGGGCTGGTGGGGGCAGAGACAGTGGAGGAGTTCAAGAGGGGGTGGGACAGGTACAGGGGAAGGGTTCTGGAAGCAAAATCCAATGCAGCAAGAATATCCGGAACTGGGAAGGGAGAAGCCAGAGAAGGCGAGGGGGGCAGCAAGGTCAGCGCCCAGGGTGGGGGCTGACCAAACGAGCAGACACGAAAGACCGTTAGGCCTATTCTGCTGGCATTTTAGTATGTTAGTATGACTTGGTCTGGAGGCTGACCTACTATGAGCCAGTCGTCCAGGTATGGAAAGATGGAGATCTTTTCTCCTTAGGAAAGCAACCACTACTGCCAGGCATTTAGTGAACACCCTTGGAGCTGAAGTTAGGCCAAAGGGCATTGCTCTGAATTGATAGTGGCCTGAGGGCAGCTCGAACCTGAGGTACTTTTGGTGGGAGCTTCTGATGAGAATGTGGAAATAGGCATCCTTGAGGTCCAGGGAAACTAGCCAGTCTCCTGGCCTTAGAGAGGGTAGAATTATTCCCAGAGTCACCATTTTGAACTTTGGCTCTAAAAGGTGCTTGTTTAAGTATCTGAGATCCAGGATGGGCCGCCATTCTCCTGTCTTTTTGGGAGTTAGGAAGTACCTGGAGTACAATCCTTTTCCCTTGTGTAGGGATGGAACTCTTTCTATGGCTCTCAGAGCCATGAGGGAAGAGACCTCTGCCTCTAGGGCAAGTGCCTCTGAAGGCTTTTCAGGTGGAAAGGATCTGGCTCTCATCTTGGGAAATTTTTTGAAGCCGAGAACCAGTCCCTGGCTTACTACTTCCAGGACCCATTTGTCTGATGTTAAAGACATCCAGTCCTGGACAAAGTAAGCCAGCCTGCCCCCTACAGGTGGTGGTGAATCGGCCCGGGCAAACCCATCAGGGTGCCTGTTTGGCAGGGGCTTTAGGCTGAGGGGTGGTAGTAGGCCTGCTTGTACCCCGTCTGCCTCTCCCTCTGAAGAACCCCCTCTGGGCAAAGGCGGAAGAGGAGGCCTGGGCTTGCTAGAAAGGCCCATGAAAAGGCCTGCCCCTGCCCCTGGAATGCTGCCTCTGGGGAGTGGCTTGCTTTTCCTTGGCCTGAGCACTCCTATAGGTGGTCCCATATTCATCCATTTTCTTCATGTAGTTCTCTATTTGCTCCCCAAACAGAGAATTACCAACAACAGGAAAATCCATGGCCTTAGTCTGGGTATCCTGAGACAGGCTAGTACATCTGAGCCAAGCCATCCTACGAAGGGCCACAGATGTAGCCATGACTCTAGATGAAACATCAATGGAGTATACTTCAGCATGAAAGTGCACCTTGGATGCCTCAATACCATCTGCAGCCACCTGCTCCAGCTCCTTGGCAAGCTGGCCAGGGACCTGTTTAGCTAGAGCCGTTACAGTGTCCCATCTAGACTTCTGGTATCTATCTGTATAGGCCATATAATTAGCCTGCCTGAGTCCCAAAGATGCTGCCATGTACTGTTTCTTTGCCATGGCATCAATCCTCCTGGAGTCCTTATCTGGGGGAGTGTGATGCCAAGGGTATATTTGCCTTATCACAGGCAGCAGCCTGCACTACCCCAACATGGCTGCATTGCTGGGAAAGGAACTCCGTATCTGAGCCAGAAAGAGTATACCTCTTGTCCATTCTCTTGTCCACAGGAGGTACAGAATTAGGAGTCTTTAGAATTTTTATTGTCTGTTTCCCAAAAGACTTATGGAGGGGAATAGACAGACTCCTGGACTCTGGGATGTCCATCATCTCAACATAATCAGGCTCCTCTTGATCCTCTACTGTTTCTTCCATAGGAAGCTGAAGAGTTTCAGCCACTTTTTTGTAAAACATAAAATGGGAAGGGGACTCAAAGCCTAGGAGGAGAAACCCCTGAAGGTCTGTCTAGGGAGATGTCCGGGTCAATGGGCACATCCAGACTTTCATAATCACCATTACCATCCTCATACTCTCCTTCCTCCTCCTCCGGTTCATAAAAATCCTCTAAATTATAATCCGGAACCGGAGGAACCGACCGAACCAAGCCCCTAACCAATGGTGCTGGTTCAGTCGGAACCGGGGTTAGCGATTGAACAATCCTTATCGCTTTGGCTATTTCATCAGCAGTCGGAGAAAGAACTTGTGGATCTGAGCCGGCTGACTTATCCCTTCTTTTTCTTTTAACCGGAACCGACTCCTCAGAGTTGGTTCTCCTTTAGCCCGAAGAAGTTTCGCCCTGGTCAGAGGCACTCCTTCTGGTTCAGTTGGAACCGAACCAGGCTGGCCATCTGGGTCCAGCGGACTTTTGGCCTCCTTTCCTCAGCCTACCAACTCTCTTTTTCAGGGTAGCTGAGGGAAAATTTTACAAATCTGGCAGTCTGAATCGGGGTGGTCAAACCCCAGACAAAAAACACAGGTGGTGGGGCCAGCCTTAGCAAAGGCTTCCCCACACTATCAGTTGAAACCAGTGGAGCCCGGTTTTCTCTTGGGTTTCTCAGACATGGCCAGTCTAACCAAACTTACCCTTTTTTCGGCAATCCGCCAGGCAAGACACCCTTATCGGTTCCTGACCGTGTTACGGGTCGTGGAAAAAACCCGTAATGAAATCCGTTTTTTTCAGAACCGATAAGGACCTTTTACCACACTCAAAGTAGAACTTTTTTTTTTTTTTTTTTTTTTTTTAAAACAAACCTGATTGGTTCAAACCGAACCGATCCAACGTTTACAAGTTCCACACAGAAGCAAACAATAATAAACCTATCTAGTACTCACGGTACCACAGACAGAGACTAAACCGACAGGTTAGATGGATAAATTCGGTTGAAACCAAGGAAAAGAACGACACTTTAACCCACTAAATTGAACCGAGCAAAGGAGGAATCTCCGGAGCGACTGTTCAGTGAGGCGGAGTAAAGAATCTGGCGGTTTGGGTTTAAACAACAACAGACAGAGTCTCAACCGAGCTCGAGCTCAGCGTTCCATGCCTTGCATGGAAAATTAACTCTTCCCTCTCCGGGGCAGTTCAAAGGTTGGATATCACTGCAATAGTCAGAATACAGCAAGACTTCACGTTGTTTGAAGGCTAGTTGGCGGACTACTGTACCGGAGTTCAACTAAATACACTTTCTAGTACTACAGAGAAAGCTGAACTCGGGAAAGTGTTTATTTCTTGGAGACAAGCACTAAAAATTTGTTAAATCATGGTCCGAAAGTCGAACTGCAGTACTGGGCATGCATGTAAAGATGAAGAGGCAACACCACCTTCCTCTTTCTGCAGTGATAACTTTCGCTAAGCACACAGCATCCCACCTGCCCTCCCAACTGCCTTGTTGCACTGCCTGGACATCTTCATGTCATCTAATATGATCATCCCCAGGTCCATACCTCTCAACTGTTCCCGATTTTCAGGGATGTCCCTGATTTTGCCTCAGAAATGTCTTCTGGCCCTCCTAACTTTGGCATTTCTGTCACTGAAGAGTAGGGATTTGAATCACAAAATAATGCCAGCCATTGGTGTAACAGTCTAGTCCTCATTAAGAAAATGCTATTCACACTAAGAAGCATGTTGTACATAGCTTCTGGAACTAATATTACTATTTTTTTTTAGATGTGTCCCTGATTTTGGTAATTTGCCCCTAATCATTTCAAGCCTTGTCCCTGATTTGCCATGAGGGAGGTTGAAAGGTATATTTCCTACTTGATGGTCATCAGTACAACCACCACCACCACTCCCTGACCCCAGCCCCATTCTGTATTCCACCCAGTGTTTCCATTCAAGTAGAGATGTATGTGAATCACACAGAATTAGAAGCTAAAGTACATCTCAAAGCCTCTTGGGTGTACATGCATGCAAGGAAATTATTTTTACCAAACCTTAAACAATAGACAGGGCTTCAATCACAGTCTGTACCCTCCAAAACAGCCATATAAGGTACACAGCACGCCCAAATACTAGGACATCATGGGAACTCTGACTCCACCCCTGGGTTTTTGTGCTACAAGTGCATTATTCTACACTTTGTCACCCAATGGTAGAACTTATTTATAAAATGGAAATCAAAGTGATAGTCATATTTAAAAGAACAAGTGCTGAACCTACTGGGTGCAGTGCTAGAAACACGACAAATACCTTAATAAACATACGTCATGTCACAAATACACAGACAATAGTAAACATACAGAAAATGAAGCAAAATTTGAGAGGAGAGATCATGTTCACATGTGACCAGTCTGATTTTTAGACACAAGGATCTGCAAGTAATTCGGTGCCTACAGTGTGTTGTGCTATAATTACTGAGTTTATCAGATCCTCAAATAACATGGCAGATGGCCTCGATAAGTTCAATTTATCAGGACCGATAAACTCTGTCCCCAGTCAGATAAGAATCTGAAAACAGTACAAGAGAACGTTCATTTTATTCTGGACACAATATACACTGGAGCATGGGAGCAGTTGCCAGTCACTTATGGCTACAGGAAGCACAACTGCCAGGACTGCCCAGATACAGACCACAACTGAACCCAAGCCCCAGAATACCATCCCAGTGCTCCAACTACTGAGCTACAGGCTCACATGGTTAGACCAGAGGTTCCTGGATACACTCCCTTTCTGTGGCACTGCATATCCTGCAACAGGGAACACTCACTGTGGCAGTTAGATGTTTCTGGTGCGGTATCAGCTACTGCTTAGCAAGCCTGGGTTCAATTCCCAGTAGGTCACACTACTTCTTTCTCACTACAATTTGTGATCCACCTCTCCCAAGTAACTTCATTCTGAGTCTTGTATTTGATTTTTGATGTCAGATTTTGCCTTTCCTTTCCACACTGCTGTCAGGGAACATGATCTGTTTGCAGTCCGATCACATTCTGTCAGGCTGTCCGGGCAGCCCATGCTCTGCTGTGCACTGCTCTGTGATTTCTTTTATTGTCTTTCCTGTTTGTTAATTCCACTCTGTGTTTCCAAAGGTAAGCAAAACCCAAAAAAAAAAAAAAAACATCAAGTTTCATTGATCACCTTCTGTCCGTTCCGTTCCCATACACCAGTTCAATGAGCTCAATGACACACAGAAACATAGGATGTCAACAGCAGATAAGGACTGCTTGTAACATGGCACATGACAACACAGCAAAATAAATAACATAGGAACAGCAAAAAAGTGACTATAGAACAACCATGGATTAATTTTCCAGTAACCCATGGTTGCTCCTCAATAAATCATGCTTGCTCTTGTAAATCTGTGTCACTCACTGCCAGAACTCAAATCTCCTGTGCACTTGTGTATATACATTTCTCATCATGCATTGCAACCAAATCCCAAACAGCAGAAAAACAGACAATCCACAGTTCACAAAAGTAATTCAGCCCAAATCAACACATATTCTGAACTGTTGATCGCATCTGCATGTAATCAGAAACTGAATCACTGTTCACCGTTGTACTCACAATATTAAAAGGAAAATCAGCCTCTTCAGCACAATACAGAATTCAATGTTTCAACTACCTGTGTATGTCTGTGTTTTATTGTACTTGCTAACATAGGATGTCATTTTACAATCTCTTATGAAGCATAATTCCCTGTTTCTGCACTTGCCATGTTGCAAGCGCATTAATCCACTCCACAGCATGGTTCTACTGTAGAATTAATCCTGCTGTGTCATGGATTCATGCTTACTTGGCCCACCCAGTTTGCCTATTTTCCCTACCTACATTATTACCACAGGCCATACCTGATCTACAGCTCTTTCTCTTTCAGTGCTTCTTGCTGTGCATATGTTAGTGCCTTATCTTTATTTTATGAGATGCTTTGAGTAGGTGTATAAAAAGTTGAGTTTCTGTAGATGTGTCTGTCTTTGTTTTTCAGTCCTTACAATTCAATCAGCCCTTACACTGCCCTGCATTTCTGTGCCAATTACAGTATCTCTGATTTGCTTGTTTATTAAACAGCTTTCACTATTTACTGTGAGCATATCATTAAATCAGTTTTTGAAAAAAGAACCGTTTCAGTCATCAATTGTAGTTTTTATATTATTTGTACCTGTATTTAGCTGTTTTTTTTTTATTATACTGCTCAGACTTCCTGCTATACGAGTACTGGACTGCCCTTTAACAGTGTTTATACATTTCCACTATTCTGGTCTATAATGGCAGAGAGGTTCGATATCTGCCATTATGTCTCACAGACTCTAAATTTATTGCGTTTCCCTGGCAGTTCTATTACACTGCTGTTCACATTAACTCACCTCATAATTTCTTCTGCCTTTATTGCAGTATGAAGTGTACTACTCCATTTAGCAATATAATACTTATTTCCTTTGCAATTATTCCGTTAATCTGCATTTTATATTCCATTATACTGCTGTCATAATGCTATCTACTTTTTAATTACCTTCTTTAAAACAATGTTTATTTTTTTATTTATTTACAAAATATTTCACCAGGAAAGACAACATGAGCTGACGAGCAGCTCGTTTTCCAGAAGCGTCGGGGGGCAGGTACAATAGATGGGTGAGGAATACAATGCAAAATCAACAATACAAGTGCAAAATCTTTGACATACATCGTTGCAGACTAATATCCAATAATACAATGGCCAGAGGCCTAGATATGAGTAACACAAAGTTGGAGAACTATGTGTTTTAGTTTGGGCCTAGAGACCAGGAGGCCAGGAAAGAACCACACAAAGATATTAAGAAGTGCCTAGAGTTGGGAGCCGGGCTTTATTAAGTGTAGTGAAGACCAGACAGAGAGGGGTAGGCAGGAGGGAGAGGTTACCTGGACCAGAAACCCCCTTCAGGGTGCGTGGGAAACTCTGCAAGAAGGGCAGGAACAGGGCAATGGAGATGACGGGAGGTAAGAGAGAGGAAGACAGTGGGTGCTAAGGGTTAGAGAGGGAAGACGGGGTAGAGGACCTACAGAATGGGGGCTACCTGGCAAGAATGAGGAGCAGGGGGGTGGATTTAAATTGGGACTGAGGCAGGAGCAGCTACAGGAATAGAAGTTGCGTAGAGCTAGGTGGAGGGATGATGGGGATGAAGAGAGTTGGATCGGAGGAGGAAGTGAGTTCCATAGTTTGGGGAAGCAAAAGGAGAATGCTTCCTGACCTGTGGAGGTGTGCCGACAGGGGATGGCAAAACAATAGGAGTCAGAGGACCTAAGAGAGCAGGAGGTGGAAGGGGGAGTAGAGAGAGAGATGAGGAGAGGTAAGAGGGGAGGGACCCAAACCAGAAATTGGAAGTAAACTTAGCGCAGTGAGAGAGGTGCCTGCTCTCCAGGGAGGGCAGCACAAGACAGTGATACAGAATGGAGTGATGAGTGCAGGTGGGGGAGTAGAGGGCAAAACAACAGAAGGCATTGTAGAGGGAACCCAGTCTGGCAAGGGAAGACTTGGGAGCAGCACAGTAGACAATGTCACCATAGTCGATTGTGGGGAAAATCAATTTCTGAACAAGTTCACACCTAACTGGTAGTGGTAATGAACTGCGGTTTCTGTAAAAGGCACCAAGTTTGGGGCACAATTTTTGTAGAATAGCATCAATATGATCAGAAAAGTTTAGGTGTTGGTCAAGCCATGCACCCAAATATTTAAAAGACATGAAGTACTCTAACGTGGTCCCATCAAGGGTGTGGAAGAAGGAGAGGGAGGACAGCAGAGAGAGAGTCTCTGCCTAGTGCCAAAGGTCATGGAGATGGTCTTCTTGGCATTGAGGAAGAGTTGATGAGAACTTAGCCTACATTGAATATTACTGAAGTCAAGCTGAAGTCTGGTAGTCACATTGGAGGGTGAGTGGCCAGAGGCAAACAAAACTGTATCATCAGCATACATATGGATAAGGGATGCGGGGCAGGCTGACAGAAGGTCATTTAGGAGAATGGAAGCGGGTCAAGAACAGAGCTTTGAGGCACACCAGTAGAGACTGGTAATGATGGGGACATAGCGTCAGCAGTTCTGACAGACTGAGTTCTACCTACCACGCAGGATCTGAACCAATCGCAGGTAGGTTCTGACAGGCCAGATGACGAGAGGGATTTGAGAAGGAAGGGGTGGGAGACAGTGTCGAAAGCCTTAGCAAGGTCGACAAAGATGGCAGATGTGATGTGGTCTTTACACATGGAAGAATAGACAGAGTCCATGAGCCTGAGAAGGGAGGTGGTAGTGGAGTGGTGCTTCCAGAACCCAAACTAGAAGGGAGTGAAGAAGAAGGAGTCAGCAAGAAAGGGAGAGATTTGGGATAGAACTAGGAGTTCCTGTAATTTTGCCAGGGTGGGTAGTAGCCAGATATGGTGATAGTTTCAAGGGGAGGAGAGATCACCACCCTTAGGAAGTGGAAGGACGACTGCATGTTTCCAAACAGTAGGGACAGCTGATGTGTGGAAAGACAGGTTGAGTAGGTCAGCCAGGGGTTGGGAAATGAAGTGAGCAGATAAGTAGAGCAGCATTGGATCAAGGCCATCAAGGGAAGTTTCTTTTGCAGGGTTAAGAGAGAGGAGAGCCTTCAAGGTGTTGCTTGAAGAGACTGGCGAAAAGGTAAAGCTCAAGGGTGATTGGTGGTGCCGTCATGGGACAGTGGGGGGTAGAAAGGAAGGCTGGGAGGGAGACTAGCAAGGAGGTGGCGCAAGAAGTGAAGTCAGAATTAAATTCAGCAGCTATCAAATGATGATCGGCAGTGAGATGGTTGTTAATTTTAAGCAAAAGGAGGAGGAGGAGGAGGCTTAGTTTGGGGCAAGAAAAGAGAGTAGACCACTTTCCAGAATTTTGATAGTTTACTAGTATTCGAGTTAAACGTGGACCGGAAGTTGCCTGCCTAATGGCTTTCGTGCAGGCATTTCTGAGGGTACGGTAATTAGTAAGTCACAAAGGAGTTTGGTGGATTTGAAGGCATTCCAGGCTAGATCAGGCGTTTGCTGCAAGGCCAAGAGCTCAGCAGTGACCCATGGGAGGTGATTTCCATGAACTCCGACTTGCTTAGGGGGAGCATGTTTGTTCCAGATGGACAGAAGGTTGTCTCTAAAATAAGCAAGAGCAAGGTCAACCAAATTAGCAGAGGCTATGGGGGTCCAGTCAATGAGGGTTAGGTCCTGATGTAGAGAGACAGGGTCAAAGGTTTTGTAGGAACAGATAGTTAGCAGTTTTGGGGTGCCTTGAGTCGGTGGATTTTCCTGAATACGTAGATGTTTTATTTTTCAACTGAATTTACTTTGTCTGTGTTTCCTTCCTGGTTTATTAAACATGCATTATTTCTGTACTTTTGCCCAATGTATTTTTATGCTAATATAAAGCTCTGCTGTGCCATCGGTTGTAATAATGTGAAAGGGCATGGACCATGGCCCCAGTATTGAAAGGGGCAAGTGCAGCACAGCCTTCTGCACTGTGCTTGCCCCTGTGCTCCTCCTGGCCATGGCAATATCCAGAAAGACAGCAAAGCTGGATGGCACTATCTGGCAGAATATCAGTCCACGTCAACTCAGCACGAAGTGAATCTGTGCTGCCTCGACACAGACCAGGGCTGCATATGGCCCACAAGGGACAGCACTGACAAACGGGAAACAGGTCATCGCCAAGTTCCCTGTGGGCCATATTCAGCCTGATCATGCAAATTAGCCCACTGGACATGCAAGGCATTAAGTGACCAATCGCATGCCCATTATAGGCTCATTTGCATGGGGTGCAGCAGCCCCGCAGCGCTCCCGTTTCAGTGAAAGGACAGTTCTGATGGTTCAGTGGTGTGTATACACACACACACACACACACACACACACCCTGATCTCCCAGTATATTCTCCATGACGGTTCACATTCCCCCAAAGCTCGGTATAGTCTTTGTAATGACATCTCTGTTGGCAGTGGTCCCCACCCCTTGAACCCCATATATACTTTATACTGAAACACATGGTGTCCAGTAGTTCCCCCAGGGCCGACTGCACATATTCTACCTCCCTGCACCACCCCCCTTTCATTCCAGTGACCAGCACTCCCAGCAGAGTACAGCGACTGGCACAGCCCTCCTCTCATCTCTAAGGTCGGCCGCCTTATGAGCGGTCAGTGAGTACATGCACTCTGCAGTACGCACACTCCTCTATAGTAAGCACACTCTGACAGCTTATATGGTGGCCGGACACAGAGATGAGGAGGGCTGTGCTGGTCATCATACTCTGCTGTAAGCACTGGTAACTGGGGTAAGAGGAAGATGCAGTGAGATGGAATGTGAGTAGGCAGGTCGGATGAAGGGAGGCATGAGACTGTTTGGGTGGGAACCACTGGACACCAGGGATTTCAATATATACAAAGAAAATAGTGGGGGAATCAAGGGATGGTGGGAACCAGAGGACAGCCTGGATTTCATTCCAATGAATGGGGGGGAACCACTGGACATCAGGGACTGACTGTACTACAGAGAACATATTGGGAGATCAGGTGTGGAGCGAGCAACCACTGGACACCAGAGATTTCTATGTTTTCATGTACTGGGAGATGGGTGGGGGCAGCTCGTCACAGGGGTACAGCCGCCCTGCTTTCAGAGGGGTGTGGCACAGTCTTAGCACCCAGTTAATAGGTGGTTTTCAGCAGCATTAAACAACGCCACTTGGGAGGGGCCACTTATGATACTGCGAACCTTTTGAAAATGCCACTGCATTAATATGCATGTGTGGACTCCCTCATTTGCATAGGCACAGCAGTATTTTAGCCCCCTGGCACTGCTAGGTTTGTGGGGTGCTCCGGTGGGTTCTAAATATGTTCCCACTGGGAGAGCCATCAAAAACCCAAGTTAGCACCAGCATGAACCACGCTGGTATCAACTTTTGAATATCAGGGCCACAGTTTCTACCACTTTCCAAAAAGATAACCATCGGCTCAAACAGTGAGCACTCACTGTTAAACGCAGCTGCTGGAAACAAATTCATCACAGGTTAATGTAGTCGTCAGGGATGGCTCTAAGGTTGGGAAATCACCAGTGGTAACTAAACAAGGAAAAGGCAGAATGGTGGAGAAAAAGAGAAAGGAGATTAAAGGCCGGGGTTGGGGGGGGAGTGAGGTAAGGCATGATGATAAAAAGGGGGGTGACAGGAGAGAAAGTCAGAAAATATGGAAGCCCATCTGTGTGAATGCTTGCAGCCTGGGAAATAAAATCCCAGATCTGGTGGCCTTGATAGCTTAGGCTGACCTGAGCACTGTCGCTATTGCCAAGGCATGGTATAATGGGAACAATGACTGGGATGTACAGTAGCTTTACAAGGTTATACTCTATTCAGGAAAGATGGGGAGGGTAAAAAGGGAGAAGAGGTAGCTCTTTACATCAGGGAGGGGATAAAAGCAACTTGAGGTACAGGGATTGCAAGTGGGGGCAGAGGCCTTGTGGGTCACCCTGGAGACCAGTGGCGGCACTGCTGTTCGCACAGACATGATCTAGAGACCTCCAACAAAAGGGGAAGAGTTGGACATGGTTCTAGTGGAATCCATCCATAAGAAGACAACTAAAGGGGAAGTGCTGCTGGTAGGTGACTTCAATCTGCCAGATGTTGATTGGAGCATACCAGCCACAGCTTCAGCTAGGAGCAGGAACATACTGGGCTCCCTAAAGGGGGCATGCCTCAGGCAGCCAATGCTAGATCCCACCCGTGAGGATATGAACAGGGACAGAATTGCATTTGTCATAGTCAGTGGACACTTGGGGTCCACTGATCACTGCACGGTGGGGTTCAATAGGAGTACAGTGGCAGAGTTAAGCCACACGAAAGAGAGGGTCCTGGACTTCAGGAGGGCAGAGTTGGGGGTGTGTCTCAGGAAAGCCCTAGCAGGGAAGGAAGACCGCGGGGTAGTTGAGGAACAATGGGCCCATCAGATCCATAGTGGAAGCAACACACCTTTGTGGTAGGCAAATACAAACAAAGGCAAGAGAAAAGAAAACCACTATGGTTCTCAAAGGAAGTGTCCAGGAAGGCAAGAGTGAAAAAGTTGGCTTTCAGGAAGTACAAGGAAAAGACAGAAGGAGGAGGACAGCGTAATGTATCTGGATATGCAGAGGGAGGCAGGGAAGGCAGTCAGGAGCACAAAGGCACAGAGGAAAAAAAAGCCCAGGCAGTAAAAGGAGACAAGACTTTTTATAGGTACATTAGTGAAAGGAGAAAGACAAGGGGTGGGATTCTAAGGCTTAAGGGAGAAGAAGGGGAATGTGCAGAAGGGACTTGAAAAAGCAACAATCCTGAACAAATATTTCTGTTCAGTATTCACAGAAGAGAGGGAAGGTGAGGGACCACAAGAAAAAATTACTTACCATAGTAATCTTGTTTCTTCCCAGTGCTGCTCAGATATTGATAGCTTTATGCAGTAAGCCTGGAGGGTTGGACTGCCCGGAGAGATGCAACACATGCAAATGAGTAGAATTCTTGGCAGGTGAGCATCTTTCAAACACTGCCTCTACTAACTGTAGTGTTCTAACCTCTTCAGATCTGTATGGAGCCTGGAAGTCACGCCTTTGGAAATTATCCTAATCATTAATACTTATAAAATTGGGGTTACCCCTAATTAAAGTATGATATTAGCATACACCTCCAAAGGGAGGAACAATAACAATGTTTACCATAAACAACATCAAACAAACTCTAAAGAGAAAACGCATGAAAACTCTGTTTAAAAATATGACTAAGTGCAGAGGATATGCACTAAAATCATATTAAGGCTTAGTGGCACCAGCACGTGGAGTGCAGAGGCTGAAGTTCTGGAAGGAAGGGAAGTTATGAATATCTGAGCATCACTGTGGAAAAAAACAAGATTACTATGGGAAGTCATTTTTTTCTTCTAACCCCAGTAATGCTCAGTATATTCCTAACTTTATGCAGTCTACCAAGCAGTACCACAGGAAGTGGGCACAGAACTTATTTTGGGAACAGACTTTGCAGGACTGCTGTGCCAAACTTAGCATCACTTCTGGATAAACTATCCAGGCTGTAGTGCTTTGTAAAGTGTGTACTGTTTTGCAGGTAGCTGTTTTGCAAATATCCACTAATGGAACCTCCCTGGCAGCTGTCAAAGTAGCAGCTGTTCCTCTTGTAGAGTGTACCCTCATCCCAGTTGGGTGTTCCCTACCTGCTTTAGTGTAGGAGAAATGAATACACTGGACTACCCAGTGAGAGACAGACCTTTCTGAGGCTGGACTGCCTTTTCCTACATCCCCATATGTAAGGAATAGTCATTTCCTATCCAGTCTATGGCCTTTAGTGGCTGTCGTAATAACTGAGAGCCCTTTTTACATCCAGGCTATGAAGTCTTCTTTCGCCAGAGCTGGCATGGTCTATGAAAAAGATAAGAAGAGTAATGGATTGGTTCAGATGAAAATCTGAAACCACTTTAGGGAGAAACGTTCTGTTTGTTCTGAGGACTACCTTGTCTCTATGAAATGAGATAGAGTACTGATTAATACAGACAGACTGGAGCTCACAGATTCTTCTTGCAGAAGTAAAATTTTCCATGCAACATATTTCAGATGAGCAGTAGCCATGGGCTCGAACGGAGGGGACATGAGTTTAGCTATACACACATTAAGGTCCTATGCTGGCACTGGTGCCCTGTGAGGGGATGCAAGTGTGTCAAGCATTTAAAGAACCTCTTAAAAATTGGTTCTGATGCCATTGACACCTTTGTACCAGCAGAGAGGTAAGCAGACACTGCTGCAAGATGAACCTTTAAAGAACTGGGTTGTAAACCCTGGGAATGTAAATGAGTTAGATAATCTAAGACCCTGTTCACACTAAGAAGCTTAAAACAGTTTAATTGCCACTCACAGTTTTAAGTTCCCGGAACACTGTTTACGTTCACACTGTAACACCAACCATGTTCTAAAACCATGCTAAAACCCTGCTAAGAGGCCTTAAGCAAGCAATAAGACACGACAGGGTGTGTGTCAACACACGGCTAGGAGGCGTAGTGAGGCACGAGGCTACTGGCCGAGTGCATCCAGCCTCCTAGCCGTGTGTTACAGTGTCTAACACACAGACCCTGGAGTTGCTTATTGCACTTATGAAATGGCTATCAAAAATAGAGATGTATGTGCTAGTTAAAATGTATAGTATTTAAAAGTGAAAAAGTTTAATGTGTGTCTTCATTTTTAATAAAACAGTTCCCTCCGCCTGTTTTTTTTTTTGTTTTGTTTTTTGACTTAAGGAATTTTGTCCTACAAAGGCTTCTGTAGTTTACATCTGGTTGTCATGGCAGTATTCCCTTCCCCCTCTTCCAACCCCCCCCGGCCCCTGCTGTATAACCTGTATTCCGGGATTGCCAAGCCCCAATCATGGTACTCTGTTGCCCAAGTCTCTGTCTCTGCAGCAATGTCCACCTTCCCCTCTGAAAGGAGTGCCTGAAGCTCTGCAATTTTGTTCCCCAGGCTTCTTGCACTGAGAGAGAGACCACCTTCCACCCATACCCTTCCTTCTCCTTACTCTTCTCCTCCTCCTTGGCCTGTGTCCCTCCTCCCAGTAGTCCGCACCCTTTCTCCTCCTTATTCTTACCAGGTGGTGGTGCCTTCTATATTACACTCAGACCACTCTGCCCGTCCCCTCCCAGGGTTACTACACCTCCACCTTTACCTATATCTAGGGGGGGTGAGCTCATTAGGTTCCCCTGTCCGGACCTTTCTACTAACCTCAGTCTTTTGGCCACCCCCACACTAGTTTAAATCCACCTTAGTAGAAATATACCCCTCTAATCCTGCCTTTAATACTTCACTCCCCTTCTTGCTCAAGTGTACCCTGTCCCCTGCGTACAAGTCACTATTTCCCCAGACCCTACCCCAGTTAGTCACTAACCCATAATTTTTTGGTGTGTGCAATCCCTCAGCCCCTCGAACTCCTCAATCTCCTTCCTCCCCATGCTTACATGGTGCAGAGTACCTCGAGGAAATGCCGACTCCCCACCCAACTACTCAGACGTCCCCTCCTACTTCCACAGTCTCCCTGCCAAGTCGCTTTGCACCCACATGCAACAGTAAATGAGGTTTCTTCCTCCCCTCGCTGCACACTTGAGCAGTGCCTCCCTGCCCCTCCTGCAGTCAACCTGGGATAGCTTCAACCCAAATACAGCTGTGCCTTTCACCGTCCGCCCCATCTCACCCCTTTCAATATAGAATCTCCTAGTACGAGTACCCCGGTCCCTTAGCCCCTTTCCCTTCTAATGCCCCTTCCACCACCCCAGTATTCGATCTTCCCTGCCCCTTACCCCCACCAGCTGCACCCTCTGTGACTTCTGTATCTGTACCCCCTACTTCCGCCTCACCCCTTTTCTCTGCCTTATTCCTCCCATCCCCCTTGAACCCCTTCCCAGCCTGACTACTTCCTACTGGGCTTCCCATGTCGACCTCCCCTCCTCCCCTGCTGATTTCCAACCCCTCTCCTATCCCTGCTGTTGTCAATTTAGAGCCCTCATTCCCTTCTACCCCAATAGTGATGTCCCTCCCATCCTTCCCCCTTCCCGTAGCCTTCTCTCCTCCAGTCACCACCCCTGCTTACTAGCCCCTTCTACCCTTTCGTCCTCGCTATCTCTTCCCCTAGCTGTTGCCATCCCTCTCATGCCCCACTTGTGCTCCCCTTCAGTATGTTCCTGCTCCCCAATATAGCAGAGGCTCGAATCTATTCCAGTCAATACCCTCCTACATCTCTTCCCTATCAGTTCCCCCTCCTACTTGTTCCCCTCCATTGCCTGTGTCCCCCCTACACTGCAGCCATCTGCTCTCTCCCCCCTGGTACTCCTCATGGTCTCTTCTTCCCCTAACAGGAGGCCCCCCCTTTGCCTTGGGCACCTCCTCCCTTCTCCTCTCTTTTCTACTAGTGCCTCTAATACTGGAGTCAGTTTCAGTCCCTACTTGCTCTTCCTCCGTCCCCCCTTGCTATCCCCATTCACCCCCAGCCAGGATGTCTACCATATTCATCTGCCCTGCCACTTAAGACTCCTCCCCAACCTCCACAGTTCCTCCCTCAAACTAGCCAGTCATCTACAGACCATACCCCCCCCCTCGATTCTCCAAGCCAAGTCCAGTATCATGGTGGATCCACATCCTGTACACCTCACCACCCTTCCAAAGATGCCCGCCCTATTGACATGTGGCACCTGCCCCATTTTGGCCCCCATCTTATGTTATGGGCTCTTAATTCCAGGTTCTGTACCCTACTACAACTGTTAGGCCCCTATTTACTCTCCCCCCCAAACACAATAGTCCCCCTACTGGCCCCTTGCCGACCAGGGTAATTCAGTCTCAAATCTCATCCGTTAGATACTGTATTACTGTAGCAATCCTAAAGCCTCCTTGTCAGTTTTTCACCTCTCAGCTACCACACTTTTTGTTCTCAGCTCTCATATAGTTTCACTTAGCCCAGTTAGAAATCCTATTGCACTCCAAGTATTATTCAGCTCTGTTAGTGAAATAAACCGAACAACTAAATCTGTATTATTACAGTGCTCCTTAAAGTATCCAATCATTGCTTTGTCTCAACGCCAGAGACCCTGCTGTAATATAGGACCACAATGGACCCTGGGCGGAAGGGTGGGCAACTGTAAAGTCCCAGCAGAGCTCCGTTGAGGTCGCTCACTCCCTCTCTCACTCATTCCGTTTCTCCCGGCGCTGCACGCTGCCCTTTTGTACTGGACTCCTGTCTGCATTGGTGCCTTTTTCTACCCACAAAGAAATCCGCAGCAGTCCCAACAGAGCTCCTTTGAGCTCACTCACTTGTCCTGTTTCTTCCGGCGTTGCAGGCTGCCCTTTTGTAATGGGCTCCTGCCTGCATTGGCACCTTTTTCTGCCCACAAAGAAATTCACAGCAGCCCTGACAGAGCTCAGTTGAGCTCGTTCACTCATCCTCTCTCATTCGCTTGATCTTAATCTGTCCCAAACACTGATTTCCCATAGCGACATCGCTATTCTGTGCCAGAAGTGCAAAAACACATTTCTGCCAGGATGCGAAAAATGACAGCTGTACTGCTCATAAGGAGGTGTGAAAAAAATGCCAGTGTTGAAAATCTGGCGTCAAAATATTATAAATTTTCAAAGTTACAAGGGTATGTGGAAACTGCTGGCAGCACACACTTTACTAACTCATTTATGGACTTTCGTTACAAAATTTTCCAACACAGGCATTTTAGGACCTCTGCTCATGAACAGTATCACTGTCATTTTTCTCAATTATCCCGAAAACTGATTTCCACAGCGACCGCTATTCTGCGCAGGAGTGCAAAAACACACATTTGGCCAGGATGTGTAAAATGACAGCTGCACTGTTCATAAGGAGGAGTGGAAAAATGCCAATGTTGAAAATCTGGACTGAAAATATTACAGATTCAAGAAATTACAGTGTGCAGTGAAACTGCTCAGCATGCGCTCATAAAACAGTAATTTCTTGGTTTTTTTCACCAAATTTGCAACATAGGCTTTTTGAGCGCCCACCTCATGAACACTGGCACTGTTGTTTCATTAATCAGTCCCAAAAAGTGATTCCACGCAGTGACTGCGAAATCACCTTTCAGGACCGAATACTAACATACTAACAAACTAAAATGCCAGCAGAATAGGCCTAACGGTCTTTCGCGTCTGCTCATTTGGTCAGCCCCCACCCTGGGAGCTGACCTTGCTACCCCCTCACCTTCTCTGGCTTCTCCTTCCCAGTTCGGATATTCGCTACATTAGATTTTGCTTCCAGAACCCTTCCCTATACCGTCCCACCCCTCTTGAACCTCTCCACCGTCTCTGCCTCCACCAGCCCCTGGGCAGCGCATTCCATGGCTCCACCACCCTGTCAGTGAAGTAGCAGCTCCTCCTTTCTCCCCTGAATCTTCCCCCCTCCAGCTTCCACCCATGCCCTCTAGTTGCCCTGACTGCTCCTCCCCTATTTACCCCCTTCATGTACCTGAAGGCCTCTATCATGTCCCCGGTCCCTTCTCTCTTCCAATGTGTACATATTTAGCTCTTCGAGCCTCTCCCCATAGGTCCTGTCCCCCAAGCCCCAAATCATTTTGGTTGCCCTCCTCTGGACCCTCTCCAGGAGTTTAATGTCCCTCTTTAAGTGTGGCCTCCAAAACTGCACACAGTACTCGAGGTGCAGCCTCACCAAGCAGTTATACAGGGGGAGTATCACTTCCCTCCTTCTGGAGGTGATCCCCTAGCGATGCATCCCAGCATCCTGTTGGCCTTGGCTGCTGCCCTCCTACAAGTCTCAGAGTTGTTCATCTTGACATCCACCACCACCCCCAGGTCCTCTCTCAGCCTATCGAGACTTGTAGCATTTCCCACAAGGGTACACTTAGCCCAGGTTTCTGGCCCCAGGTGCAGTACCTTGCATTTCCTGACATTGAACCTCAGCTTCCACTTTCTAGACCATCTTTCCAGAGCCTCCAGGTCCTCTGCAGGCCACCTCCCCTCCTCCCCATCCACCACGGCCCCCAGTTTTGAGTCATCCTCAAAGAGACTCATCTCACTCCTGATACCCTTCCTTATGTCAGAGACGTAGGTGTTGAACAGGAGGGGCCCAAGGACTGATCCCTGTGGGACCCCACTAATGACCCTCCTTGGGGATAAGACTATCCCCGCCAACTACAACTCTCTGGGTCCGGACTTGGAGCCAATTGCCCATTCATCTGATCTTCTGGTTCCCAACCCCCATTTCTCCCAGCTTATCCAACAGGCCCTCACGAGGAACAGAGTCAAATGCCTTGCCGAAGTCTAGAAAGGACGCCCACTGGTCTGCCCAGGTCCAAGGCACTCGTCACCCAGTCATAGAACTCCACAAGGTTTGTCTGACACGATTTCCCCGGGACGAATCCATGCTGTCCATCGTCCATGCACCCTAACTTTTCCAGGTCCTCCCCTAGCCTCTCCTTGACAATGCCCTCCTTCACCTTGCCCACCACTGATGTCAGGCTGACAGGCCTGTAGTTCCCTGCCACCTCCCTTGATCCTCCCTTGTGGATAGGCACTATATGCGCCACCTTCCAGTTCTGGGGCACCCACCCTGTCCTCAGAGAGATGGTGAAAAGCTCCGCCAGGGGTTTCGCCAGGATATCCGCAAGTTCCTTCAGCACTCTGGGATGTAATTTATCCGGCCCCGGTGTTTTCTCCATCTTAAGGGACCTGAGGGCTTCCCTCACTCTCTCTGCTGTGATTTCCACCTCCGCTACCTCTTCTCCCTGCTTAGCCTTCCCCCCCATCCTGCCAGTGATGCTTCCCCCTCTCCCCAGACCCGCCAATCGGTAAAGGTCCCCTCGCCTCAGTATCACTGTCTCCCCCATGTATGATGCAGCATCCCATTTTCCTTGGTGAAAACTGAGGTGAAGTACTCATTAGTACCTCAGCCTGCTCCCTGGTGTTGTGCCGATCCCTCCCCTGTTTTAATCCTGCTAATCTTCCCCTTCACCTTTTGTTTTTCCCCAATGTATCTAAAGAACCCCTTGTTCCCTCTCCTAATTTCCCTGGCCAGGTTCTGCTCCTTCCTTGCCTTAGCCGCCCTCACCACCCTAGTGGCCCTTCTAGCCATCAGCTCATACTCCCCTCGATCCCTTTCACTCCTTGAGCACTTGAATTGCCTATAGGTTGACTTCTTTCCCCGCACCACCTCCTGGACCTCCCTGGTCCACCAGCAGGGTTTTCAGGCCCTACCGCATTTTCGTCTTACTCTTGCACAGGTGCTGGTAGCATCCTGCACCCCTCTCCTGATGATTTCCCACCTACTGTCAGCGTCCATGTCTGACCCAATCACATCCAAATGCTCCTTAAGGATCCTTCCCATTTCCTTAAAATCCACCCCCCTGAAGTCAGTTACCTCCGTCTTTGTGCAGCCTTCTACCCCTCCTAGGTCCAGGCAGAACCAGACAGTGGCATGGTCACTCCCCCCACAGGTCCTGCCTCAGGCCCCCAATCCTGGGCACCGTCTGCCAGTACCACATCCAGTACCTGCGCCTCCTGGTCGGTTCCCCCCACCTGCTGAGATTAGGAATGAGTCTTGAAGACATCTAACAACCTCTGTTCCCTGGCCACCAAGGATGTCATAGTCTCCCAGTCTGTTCCTGGCATGTTTAAGTCCCCCAACACCACCACCCTTCCCCTGACCAATCTGCAGTGTCTCCCTACATCTGCCACCAGACTCTCCTCCAGCTCCTCCGCCAACGCAGGGGTCTATGCACCACTCCTATTTTTACTCTCTTGCCCCCCCTTGTTATCAAGGTGACCCAAATCGCCTTCACGGTTCCCTCAGCCTCCTCTACTCCCCTCGCATTGTAGTTTTTGACTATTATTGCCACCCCTCCTCACCTTACCCCCTGTCCTTCTTGACATAGTGTAACCTCCAGGTTCAGGTCCCAGTCATGTCTTGCAGTGGCCCAGGTCTCAGTGACTGCTGCCACATCCACGCTCCCTCAGTTAGCATCGCCTGGAGCTCAGGCATTTTATTGCCCAAGCTCCTGGCATTTTAACAGGACTACCTTCCACCTTTCCCTATACTTCTATTTCCCCTGCTCGTGTTCCCATGGAGATTCCGTTTTCCCCTGGTCTGCACTTTATCAGTTGGCCTTTTCCCGCAATCCTCCAGCTCCCCAAGGGGGTGGAGACAGAGTCCCTCCTTTATCTGACCCCTCTCGACAGCCTTTTCTCCCATCCTTCCCCCTTCACAAGTTTAAACCCCACTTTTCACCAATGAACCCCTCTATTTCATTAGTTCTCAAACTTTGTCATGGTGAGCCTCCCCAAAGCCATGGAAAAGATCTTGAGCCTCCCCCAAACATTGAAACAGTCTTGGGCCTCCCCATAAAAAATAACATCTTAGTACAGTACCGCGAATAAAGTGAAACTCTTGAGTACTTAGCTCTCATTTTATACGGCTTATTGTACCCCCCCACCTTCCTCCACTGTTTTGATTCTCAAACCACTGTTACTTCTTGCTGCAGTGCCTGCATTGGTTAGACGGCTTTCTCTGTTGGTTTCCCCTCTATCTGGAATAACATTCCTACCCACCTCTCTCCATCTTCACCTGCTCGTAAGCATCCTCTCAGAGATCCTTTTGCTTCCTCCTGCTCTTGCTCCTACGTCTCTGCTTAAGCCTTGTATTTGGGTTGTTCTGCTGCCAGTCTAATTGATCAATTGTTACCTCTCATTATTTGTTCATTGTTCCTATTTGTTTGCACTATTATCCATTTTGTATTGCTTTGTTTTGTAGTTGCCTTTTGAATTTTATTCACTCTCTACACTTCCCAAGGTACACTTGAAATGAGCCTTGGCTCAGAGTGTCTTTCCTGGTCACCAATTTGTAAATAAATACATAAATTCACCTACTATTATCCTTTTTCAGATTGCCTCATCCCTTCACACAAAATACCTAAAACTCAAAATTTAAATAAAGTTCTTTTTCAGACTTAGTTGAGCCTACCCTGAAACAGGTTGGGGCCTCCCAAGGGAGGCTGGCCTCACCATTTGAGAAACCCTGCTCTATTTTCAACTTAAGGATTCCCTTCCCCTCCAAATTGAGATGGAGTCTATCTCTAGCATACAGCTCCTTATCCTCCCAGGTCTCCCCCCAATCCCCCATCAGCCCATACCCTCTGGCCTCACACCACTCCCTGAGCCACTGGTTTACCTCCTAATCTTCCTTTGTGTTCCCCACTAGCCCTTGGCAATCGGCAGGATTTCCGAGAAGGAAATTGTGCATCCTATGTCATGACAGACCTGAAAGCTCCCTGAACCTTGCCTGTATCTCTAGCTCGCTTTTCTCTCAATGTCATTTGTACCCAGGTGGACCAGTATGTCGGGGAACCCCCACAATCCTTTGCCAGCTGATATACCTCGTGGCTTGGCCCCTGTAACCATTAGTCCAGGGAAGCATTTTGTTTAACTGGCCAGGCTTCTCCCTCCTATCCCATTTGATACCCTGATCATAGAACCCCAACAGGAGCACTCTGGCCGGCTCTTTCCTCCATTCCCCTACCATGTCCCTCATGCCTTTCTGGCCCCTCCACCCAGCGACTCATGTTAATCCCCCTATCTGGGTGCCACATGCTGCCTCCCATGTACCCTGGCCCTCCCTCCGATCCTATGCCTCCTCCCGAGTATCCTTCTGTACCTCGCTAACTCCCCCCTCACTGCTTACGACTGGTCCTTCTCCCCCATCTGCTATACTAGCCTGGCTCAGCCTCCCTTCCTTCCTGTCTCCATTTAGTCCCTCCGTGCTTGTCATGCTCACCTGGCCTAAACCCTCAGCTCCCTTTACTGTATCCTCCTTGTACTTCTGGCCCTTCTCCTTGCTCTTTCCTCCCAACTGGTCCTTCTCCTTTTGCTTTCCTCCCTCTTCCCCCTGCCCTGATCCACTGCTCCCATTTTCCTGCATTCCAGGTTCCCCCATTCCTCCTGCTATCCGGCCCCCGCCTCTTGCCCCCCCTTTCCATCTCTAACCACCCCTGGCATGGCTACATCACCCCACTCATCCTCAAGCAGAAGAAGAGGATGGAAGCGGTTACTGAGCGTAAGTTCCGATCCACCTCCCCACCATCTGCCTACTTCCCTAAGAATGTTGTCCCTCTGGCCCCCCTTTGTGAGGGTCCCCAGTTACCTGCCTGCTTCCCTGGTAGTGTCCTCCTTTTGAGCCCCCTATGCCAGGGTCCCTATGTGACCCGGAGTATTCTCACTGCACTCCTTTCCCTATGCCCCCGCCCCTGAGTGCTTGGTGCAGCCGTGGGAGATCCCTGCCCTCTCCCCATACCTCCCCCTTCCCTAGCTGTCTCCCTAATCCCCGCAACCTCCTTCCTAAGCAGTGCCAGCTGGTAGTACACGGCAACCACCCAGACTTCCAGCCTAGTCCAGTATCATGGCTGCCCCATACCCTGTGCACCCCACCACCCTCACAAAGATGCCGGCCCTAATGACGTGTGGTCCCATCCCCCTCCAAGTAGGTTTCCTTGGGTGAGCCACCAGGTTCCCCACTAGTCCAAGATACACCCCTACTGACTAATCGGGTTACCCACTAATCCTAGATAGTCTCACAGTAAACAGGTAACCCTGTTACTAGGTGCAGTACAACACAGTAAACTTATAAGGGAAGTGAACAACTCCCTAAGCTCCTCTCTCCCAGTCTTTAAATCCAACCCCCAGTGGCTAGAACTACATCAGCTGCACCTGCAGTCCTTTCCTCCAATTGCAGTGCAGGTGTTCCCCTATAAATAAGCAGAGCTCTGGGGAGGGAGGGGTGAGGGAGAGTGGAATTAGGGCCTACACCCAACTATCGAGAGAGTATATCAGCCCTGTGTCTGCCCCTCCAAGTCCTGCAACCAAAGAACCAGCCCCAAGCAAATCCCACCAAATAGGCTTTAAATCAGAAGAAATAGGCCTCCACCAGCACAGCCTGTTACACAGCGAAATATCCAACAAATGAGCCCACTTACAGCCACCAAACCAGTTTTCAAACTTCCAACAGCCCCAAAAACAATACCCTGCTAGCCCCTTAGAAGCAAGAAAAGAAAAGAAATAACCTTCTACCAAGTAAAGACCACAAGAAACCCTGTAAAAACAACAAGAAGCAGCTACTGTACTGGAACACAACTGATCCTGTCCCCTTCTAGTTCCTTCTGAGAAGCCAAAGCAACTGACTTAGCCATGGGACAGTGGAGGGGTCCCAATAACGCCATGTTGAAAATTTGGTGCCAAAATTCCCAAAATGCCCGACATATGCACCAAAGTGAGAAAAACCCTATTTATGCCATTATACAGCTTACGGCATTTCTTCAGTTCGCGGTGACTTTGAAAGAGTGCAGACATGTTCCCGGTCTACAAGATCGTCAAGGCTGGGCTCCGGAGAGTAAATACAGGGTTAGGGGAGTGTGGGGAGGCAGGTGCGAGAGGGTGGGCGCGGGTTGGGGAGGAGCCACTGGACTCAACGAGGTATCGTTTTCTGTTTTACAGATTTAAAGAGAAAAGAAAAAAAAAAAAACAGAAAACATCGCACAATCATTTTTTTTAATAAACAGGGACTTTTGGCACACTGGGGTGGGCTCCCAGGATGCCACCTGAGTGTTTTTTGGGGTCTGTAGCCGACGGGGGATTGGGCACCCCCTCGGCACACAACAAATGGGGGAGGGGTTACAGTATGCCGACGGGGAGTGGGCTCCCCCGTCAGCAAATGTACTGGGTCAGGGGCATGCAGATGGCAAGGTACCGCCCTGCAATGATGGGTCGCTCCCTCACTGCAGCAAAATGGCTGACGCTGCAATGATGAGGCGCCCCTGACTGCAGCAGCGAGAACGTTTCAACTTGGTGGCACTTCTGCAGAACCAGTGTCATCAGGACACTGGGCCTGCACTGGTCCACCAGTGCCAAGCCCCCAAATGCAGTGCCCCATTGGCTGCCACAGTGCCGCACCTCCACAACCCGCTTCTCTCCTAAACTGCCGCATAATGTTGCTTGCGCATGCGTGCAAGCAAACATAAAAAGGATACATTACAGGCACCACTGTGCATAGGAAGAAGAATCCCAGATTCTGCCTATATATTTTTTATCCCGATCGGTTTTGGTCTACTTTCACGGGTATCCCGTCATGCACTGCTGCACCAATCGGAACCCATAATGCTTGGGGTTGGTGCCGCAGTCATGCCTGGGAATCTCTTCCACCTGGCACGGTTGTCTGAATCGAATGTGAACGCTCCAATAACCGTGCTATGGACCGATTTATAAAACGTTTTTAGTAACATTTTATAAACGGTCCCTAGTATGAACAGGGCCCTAAGACAACTGGGACTCTAGCCTGAGTTGGCACTAAATCTCTACCCGAGCACCAGAGAGAAAATCCCTTCCATGTGGAAGAACAGGTTTTTTTTTTTTTTTTGTTTTTTTTTAGAGGAAGGTTTTCTGTAACCTTCTAATATATTTAACACAGCCTCAGAGAGATTTAAATCAGCATACTCTAGCTCCTCAAGAGCCAGGCCTCGAGACTGAGGGACCTGAGATTTGGATACAGCAGTGTTCCCTGACTGGAGGTCAGGAGATTGTGCCTTTGAGGCAAATGTACTGATTTGGAGACAGACATGGAGAGCAGAAGAGAGTACCATGGCTGCCTGGGCCAGCCTTGAGGTATCAAGATCAGATAAGCTGAGTGGGATCTGAGCTTCAGTAACACCTGAAAACCAGAGGGAAAGGAGGGAAGGCATACAGGTACCTCCCTGACCAGTCTAGAGTCAGAGCATCCAGAGGTAGTGTGCCCTGATCTGGTGGTCTGCAACAGTTTTGTGGCAGGTGGTGGTTCTGGTGGGATGCGAACAAGTCTATCTTTGGCGTGCCCCACCTCCTGAAAATAACTTGTACCACCTGTTGTTTAAGATCCATTCGTGATGGGCCTGGTTGATTCGACTCAATGCATCTGCCAGAGTGTTGTCCTTCCCTGCCAAGTGGCTTGCCTGCAGGGATACTCCCAAGGAGTAGGCCAGAGTCCAAAGTTTCATGGCTTCTGTACGGAGGAGGCCTGACCTGGTGCCTCCCTGCTTGTTTATGTAATACATTGCGGTGGTATTGTCTGTTCTGATCTGTACCACCATGCCCAATACCAGAGAAGAAAAAGCTTTTAGAGCTAGCAGCACTGCTCTGAGTTCCATTAAGTTTACGTGCTGAAGGGACTCTGCTGCTGACCAGGTGCCCTGGGTTGTGTGATCCCCTAAATGGGTGCCCCAGCCCAAAAGGGATGCATCTGTTGTGAGAACCATTGAGGGATTCTCTTTCTGGAAAGGAACTCCTTGTCTTAAGTTGGATTCCTTTTTCCACTACAGGAGGGCCTGCAACAGTGCCCTTGTTACTGGAATGAGCTTTGAAAAAGGATCTTTCTTTTGACTCCAGTGAGCCCTGAGATGAAACTGGATGTCTCATAGGAAACCTGGAGCCCTGCACTGTGCCCGTTGATGCAGCCATGTGGACCAACAGCTGTAGCAACTGCCTGGCAGTTCTTGGCTTGTGCAGTCTGAAAGAATTTGCAATTGACTGATGACTGAACCCTGTCCAGGGGCAAAAAGGCTCTGCCCTGTAGAGTGTTGATTTCTGCCCCTATGAACTGCAATATTTGTGCAGGGAGTAGGACAGATTTTTTTCTGGTTTATTATGAAACCCAGAGACTCCAACAGATCTTGGGTGACTTTTAGAAAAGTTTTGACTTGGTCTGGTGATTTGCCCACCACCAGCCAGTCGTCCAGATATGGGAAAACAGCTATTCCCTGCCTTCGAAGGTGTGCCACCACAGTTGCTAGGCACTTTGTAAATACCCTTGGGGCTGTAAAAAAGGCCAAAAGGCAGTGGTACTGGCCTGAAGAGAGACTGAATCTTAGATATTTTCTGTAAGATTCCTTTATGGGGATGTGGAAATAGGCATCTTGCAAGTCCAGTGATGCCAGCCAGTCCCCTTTTTGGATTGTTGGCAATATCCAGGCCAAAGTTACCATTTTGAACTTTTTTTTTTTTTTTTTTTTTTTTTAAGTGCTTGTTTAAAGCTCTGAGATCTAATATTGGCCTCCACTCCCCATTTTTCTTCGTCATTAAGAAGCATCTGGAGTAAAAAAAAAAAACCTTCCTCTCAGGGTGGTAGGAACTGGTTCCACTGCTCTGAGTTGTAGCAGTTTTTGAACCTCTGCCTCTAGCAGTACTCTCTCTGCTAGGAAGGGTGAACAGGAGACCCTGGTCTTTTGTGGAGGAAAAGATTTGAAATCCAGAGACAGACCCTGACCCACTACCACTAGGATCCACTTGTCTGTGGTGATGTTTATCCAAGCCTGGAGGAAGTGGGAAAGTCTGCCTCCAAGGAAGGATGAGGTGGCCTGAGCCTCAGGAGTTTTGCTTTGATTGGGGCAGAGGTTGGGCCTGAGACCCCGGCCTGGAGCCCCTTCTACCCCTACCCCTAGAGTATCCTTGCTCTGGATACTGCTGGTATTGGGGCATAGCTACTGGCTGGACAAAGGGTTCCAGTCATAAAAGACCTACCCCTGCCCTCCTTCCATAGGGCCTGCTGGATGAAGAAGCTCTCTCTCTGGCAGAGTTACTTCTATAAGTGGCCTTATACTCATCTACCTTTTTCATATAGGCAACAGTGAATTCCCCAAAAAGAGAATTTCCCTCCAGGGGAAAATCCATGGCCTTGGACCGAGTATCCTGAGTGAGGTTCGTGGCCCCGAGCCATGCAAACCTCCTCTGTGCCACAGCATTTGCCATCCATCTGGCTGCAGTGTTGTTGGCGTCAGCAGCCATCTGGAACAGGTATTTAGCAGCCTCCAGCTCAAACCTGGCAGTTTCGGCCAGGTCTTGTGACAAGGGTGAGGGGGCTTTTTGGGACATAGCCAGTACCGACTGCCACAGGGATTTTTGGTACTGGGCAACATAAGCCTGGAAATTTGACTGTCTCATGGCAAGGGAAGCTGACAAACAGCCTTTTTTGGCCATACTGTCAATTCTTCTAGAGTCCTTTTCTGGAGGATGGCAGGACAGACGGACTCTAGCTTTATCATAGGCTGCATGTTAAATCACACCTGGATGGTCTGGGTGGGAGGAGAGAAAGTCAGCTCCTTCCCTGTCCAGCTGGTATTTTTTATCCATCCTCCTATCAATTGAAGTAATGGAGTTAGGGGTCTGTAAAAGCTTTAAAGCATCTTTTTTGAAAAATGCATACAATGGCAGGAGCAGTTTTTTTTGTGGATGTTAACCCCATCATATCTAGATATTCTATTTCTTCTTCATCCTCCACTTACTCGGTTGTAGAAAATCCCGAGCATCTGCCATTCTTCTTATGAAGGTGAAATGTGAGGAGTAATCCTCAGAACCCCTAGGAGACAAACCAAAGTCTTGTTCATGGGACACCTCTGGAAATATAGGTTCGTCCTCCTCATACAATTCCTCATCCACTTCAAATAACTGCTCCTCTGGTAAAGATGGCAGTACATTTCTGCCAGACTGGGGACCCTGAGGAGGGGCAGGAGGCTGAGGGATGATATTCTGTAAGGTTTGTATAATTTTATATGCCTGGGCAATCTCCTGGGCCGAAGGCATGGTAGGAACCTGGGCAGAAGTCCCTGGTTTAGCAGAGGAGGGTTCTGCATGTTTAAGCTTTTTAGCTTTCTTTGAGGGAACCAGAAAGTCAGTCGGTTCATTTCCTCTTTTTGCCCCCTTTTCGCCCGTATCAGGGGCAGGGTAGAAACACCTGTGCGTTCAGCCACAACAGATGGGGTGTTGGCTGGTCAGAGCCTGAGAGACCCCTTGGAATATTTTTCTTTAGCCTCTCAAGGAGTTTTTCCAGAGTTTTATCTGGGAATGTCTTACAAATCTCACATTCCTGATCAAGGTGTTCAAATTCCAGACAAGCCAAACATAAAGTGTGTTTGACTGCTTTAGGAAAGACATCTCCACACTTAACACAGTTTTTAAAACCGGGTTCCCAGTTTTCTTCTTCGGTTTCTCAGACATGGTAATTTAAAAGGAGAAAACACCAACCGCGAATCAAAAACACTTTTTATATACATATATATATATATATATATTTTTTTTTAATTATTTTAAGCTTGCTGTCAGCTCCGGAACCGGAAAGGAACCAATGGAACCGAACTGGGGAGAAGAAAAAGGAACCGGTTCAGCGGTTCAGTAACCGATTGAACACAGTTACAAAATACAAATTTTAGAACTAAAATAACGCAAAATATAGGGGTCTTTAATCAGAGGACCCCTAAATTTAACTAAACTAGTCTGGTTCCCTCACAGTTATCCCGAACCACAAGGAACCGGAAAAATAATACATTTTAACTGCACTAAGTAAATAAACCAACAATTAGTAGAGGCAGTATACGAAAAAGAAATATATATTTAGATTTATAAGTTTGCAGTTTTCTTCACGCGAAAGAGTACTACTACTACGAGTGACCAGACAGACTTTCAGGCGGAGAGAAAAATCTGAAGAGGTTAGAAAACTACAGTTGGTAGAGGCAGTGTTTGACAGATGCTCACGTGCAAATAATTCTACTCATTTGCATGTGTTCCATCTCTCTGGACAGTCCAACCCTCCAGGCTTACTGCATAAAGTTATGAATATACTGAGCATTACTGGGATTAGAATTAAGTGATAGGAGCAATAAGAGGAGGGAGATGGACACCAGTCCATTTATGGAGGAGAGAGTTCTAAAGGAACTCGCAAAACTCAAAAGTGGACAAGGCAACGGAACCAGACGGGATGCATCCTAGAATATTAAAGGAGCTTAGGGAGGTGCTGGCAGCACCACTGGCAGCCCTGTTCAGTGAATCACTGGAAATGGGAGTGGTTCAAGAGGACTGGTGGAGAGCAGATGTAGTCCCGTTACACAAAAGTGGGAGCAGGGAGGAGGTTGGAAACTACAGACCAGTCAGCCTGACCTCGGTGGTGGGGAAAATAATGGAATCACTGCTAAAAGAAAGGACTGTGGAACATCTTGAATCCAATGGAGAACAAGATCTGAGGCAGCATGGATTCACAGTGGGAAGGTCATGTCAAACTCTGTGGAGAACTACAGGATAGGGGGGAAATTGCTGTCAGTCACCAGAGAAGAGAGGGATTTAGGGATGATCATCTCAGATGACCTAAAGGTGGCCAAACAGTGTAACAAGGCTGTTGGGTGGGCCAGTGGGATGTTGGGGTGCATGGAAAGGGGCATCACCAGCAGAAGAAGGGAGATGGTAATGCCATTGCACAAAACACTGGTCAGGCCTCACCTGGAATATGGTGTTCAGTTTTTAAGGCCGCATCTTCGCAAGGACATAGACAGGGTGGAGTCGGTCCCGAGAAGGGCAGCCAAGATGGCACAGGGCTTGCATCAGAAAACATATGAAGACAGATTAAAAGATCTCAATATGTATACACTTGGAGAGAAGAGAACAGGGGGATAGGACAGAGACCTTCAAATATCTTAAAGGCTTGAACGAAGCGCAGGGGATGACATCTTTCAGCACAAGAGCTGTACAAGGACGAGGGGGCACAATACGAGATTGGGGGGTTAGGATAAGGGGCAATGCAAGGAAGTTTTTCTTCACCGAAAGGGTGGTAGGTGCTTGGAATAGCCTACTCCAGGAAGTGGTGAGAGCCAACACAGTGAGGAAGGGGGATTCAAACATGCACGGGACAGGCATAAGAGAACCCTAGATGTGGGGAAGAGAGGCAAAAGCCAATGACCAAGTAGGGTCAGCGGCCTCTGATGCAGGCAGGAAATACAGGCAGACTAGGTGGGCCTAGCGGTTCTTATCTGCCATCAACTACTATGTTGCTATGTTAAATCTGATAGATTTCTTTATCTGGGTGGCCAAGGAAGTGGATCAGGGGGATCGGAGAAGCTTGAGGATGTGACCTACCTGGACTTCAGCAAGGCCTTCGACATCGTTCCACATAAGAGGCTTGTAAACAAGCTAGGCAGTCTGGGAATGAGTCCTAAGGTGGTAAACTGGGTTAGAAATTGGTTGGGGGGATAGAACACAAGAGGGTGGTGGTAAATGGAGCTCAATCCGAGGAGGGTGACCAGCAGGGTGCCACAGGGATCAATTCTGGGGCCAGTCCTATTTAATGTCCTCATAAGTGACATTGCAGAGGGGCTAGAAAGGAAGACATGCCTCTTTGATGTGACACCAAGATCTGCAACAGGCTAGACACTCCGGGAGGCATGAAAAAAATGAGGAGGGACCCAAGTAAACTAGGAGAATGGTCAAGAGTGTGGCAGCTAAGATTCAATGTGAAGAAGTGCAAAATCATGCATTTGGGGCACAGAAACCCAGGGGAGGCTTACACGATTGGGGGGGGGGACACTGACGGCCACCAAACAGGAAAGGGATTGGAGGATAATCATATCAGATGACCTAAAGGTGGCCAAACAATGTGCTAAAGGTGTGGGGAAAGCCATTTTTGGTACTGGGGTGCATAGGGCAAGTCATCACCAGCAGAAGAAAGGAGGTGGTGATGCAACTGTACAAATCCTTGGTGAGACCCTCTCTGGAATACTATGTCCAGTTATGGAGGCCACATCTCTGTAAGGACATAGACAGGGTAGAGGCAGTTCAGAAAAGGGCAACAAAAATGGTGCAGGATCTATACCAAAAGTTACGTGAGGAGAGACTTAAGGACATCAATATGTATACACTGGAGGGGGTATGATAGAGACCTTCAAATATCTCAAGGGTATACATACGGTACAGGAGAGTAGCATCTTTCAGAAAAAGATGTTCTAGAAGGGGACAGGACATAAGGCTGGAAGGGGGTAGACTAAGGGGTAATGTGAGGAAGTATTTCTTCACAGAAATGGTGGTGGATGCATGGAACAGCCTCCCAACAGAGGCGGTGGGGGCTAACTTAGTAGGGGAATTAAAAAATGCATGGGATAGGCATAGGGGAACCCTAGCGATAGGAAAGAGAATAAAGCCAGGGAATCAAGTTGGGTCTATGTTTTTTGCAGTAGGTACAGAAAATGGGCAGACTGGGTGGGCCTAGCAGTCCTGATCTGCCGTCAATTTCTAGGTCTCCACATTTCTATCATCATGTTATATGTGCTGACGACTTTACTGAAGACCAGCTTGCAGTTCAAACTTTTTTAGTTATGCAGGCACCCATATTCAGAGCTAATTCCAAACACAGTGAGCCTGATGCACTGTGCAAAAAACAGCACATGGCCAGCTCTGAGGAATATTCAGCCATTTAGTGCACATGACAGAGCACTCTAAGTGATTGAATACGGGGCAATGTCGGCGCAGCACTAAGTGGATGTGTGCAGGCTGGCAAGGAAAAATGTTGCATATGGCTCACAAGAGATGGTTCTGCCTAAAACGGGATAGCACCAGGGCTCCTGCTGGCAGTATTCAGCCTCAGCATGCAAGGCACTAAGAAGCCATCTGTATGCCCATTACGGGCTCATTTGTATGTGTGCAGTAGACCCCCCAAGCACCCATGCTGAGCAGCAGACGAGGAGTCCCTGGTAGTCTAGTGGACCCCCCTCACCCTGATCACCCAGAGTCCCCTGTATAATTAAAATCCATGGTGGGTTTCTGTCCCACACTGAAGGTCAAAGCCCCCTCCCCATGCATGTGCTACCCCCACCCACCAACTCACTGAGGATCCCACACCCTAGAACCCCCCTCACCCCAGTCACCACTACCAGGTAATAATGCAGCAAATCGGCAACTGGCAAAGCTCTCTGCTCACCACTTCGGCTAGCTGCCATCTGACAGTCACAGAGTGCAATCGCAAATACTGCATTTTCTCATGAACATGCTCTGTGACTATCAGATGCCGGATAGCTAAGGAGAGCAGCAAAGGGATTTGCCAACTGCCAATTTGCTACGCTGTTACAGGGTGGGTGCAGGTCAGGGGTCCTCTGGCGGTGGGAGGCTGAAAGGTGGCTACGCTTTGGGAGAGGGCTTTGGAACTCGGGGGGCCTGACAAAGGACATTTAATTACACAGGGGACCCAGGATGATCAAGGGAGTAGGGTCCATTAGAATACCAGGGATCATTCATGTTTAACAATACTGGGGTGATCGGGGAGGAGGGGTCCACTAGATACCAGGGGCGGGCTGCTTCAGTACAGCCTCCCTGCCTTTGGGGGTGTGTGCAGCCTTAGCGATGCAATAAGATGGGTTTTTCGATAGCAGTAAAAGGCAATCTTCTGGGGGCTGTTCAGCGCCGCCAAAACCATTTCAATATACCGCTGCACCATTATGCATGAAGAAGTCCATTTCCACAGGTGCAGCAGTAGTGTTGGCAATATCTCACTGCCAGGTTTGGGCAGTGCTCTGGGGCCTCCAAATATGGCCTGGCACATCGGCACAAACCCAGGTTAGAGCAGGCGCTAAACTCATTAGTGGCCACGTTAACCATTTGACTATGGGACCATATTAGTTTTACTCCTGGTCAGTGTCATTTGAAACGGGATGAATGTGCCACCATTTTTTCATTCAAACCATTGAAACACTATCTAGGGGTGTGCGAGTAACGAACAGTATTTTCTGAATACCACGAATAATGCACTATTCGTTATTCAGATCTGAATAACAAATAATGGCACTATTTGTTCCCTGCCCATTATGGAAATACTATTTAAAAAAGAAACAGTCCCCCACCCATCTCCCCAGCTCAAATCATTAAATCAAAGCCCCCGTCCCCCCACCAACACCCACAATTTGATATTTTAGTTTGAAAAACTCCCACGATGGGTGATCAGCACAACCCACCTGCCTCCAAGGCCAGTCGCCATCCAAGTGCTCGTTAGCACCAGGGGCGACAAATTCCAAAATTAAATACTTGTCCCAGGACAACTGGCTGATCCAAAAATGATAGCCCCAGTGTTCATAATGGTAGTCTTTGTTTAAATGGCCATATTTTGCTAGAGGTCTTCCGTTTACTTTTTATATTTTTCCTTAGGGAGAAAATGGAGACTGGCATTAAGGATTTAATACAACATGGGTAGAGTGGGACACTCCAGCTGTTATACCTCGATGTGTGACCATACATACTCAATCCGAGTACACAGTCTCACTACCACACGTGGGCAGGAGGAGTAGACAAGATGGACCCCAAGTTCATACCCGTCTGCACAATGTTAACTTTCTACATACACACTCACAACAAATGCCAAGACAGTTATGTTCTGCCTGCTAGTCCCCTCCCCTCAGTCAGTATGGACTATTATACCCACAATATCACCTCAGTTTTCAGATCCTATTACCTCTCTTGCCCCCAAAGTACCTGATAAGTCACAGCAGAACACCAACAGCTTTGACAGGTTCCCACTGAGAAACCACGCAAGACTGCTGCATGGGTAACGCCCACCACACTGAGCACAGACAATCAACCACTACCGTTGTTAATATGGGGCCCGTCTTCCTTGGCGCTCAGTCTATCAAACACACCCTCAATACCAACACAGGACCTGCTGCAATTTATGCTCCTCCCAGAATGCCATCATCTTACAAGCTGTGATGGTAACGCACGTCCAGCACTTGAAAGTTTGTCGGGATGTACAAGAACATACCGAGGGTTTCAGTGCACTGCTTGTAGCTCACTTCAAATGACTAAGGCATCCCTAGAGGGGGCTGAGTCTCTCTCTCTGACTAATACACCAGCTGAACTTTCCACACCATCCTAATTACACCAACTAAAAAACTAAATGAAAGCCTCTTCTAGTTCTGTGACACTGGTCAGGTGCTCAAGAGCCTTTTATTTGGAGTCGTTCCTGCCAATCTTTCCAAACCCCACCTTTCATTCCTGCCTATAGCAGTGTGCCTGCTTCTGGGATGTATGTTCTGATTGGGCAGTTATTAAAATCAGTAGTGTGTTTCTGTACCCCCACAATGATGTTACATCAAACACATTTGCTGACTGACTGCCAATTATGTCCGCACAGAACTAGGGAAAAAAAAATTACTGCAGAGTCAGCTTTCTATCATCCACTGTCTGTTCTGTCTGCTGCTCCACACTAAGGCAAGTAGAAAAAAAATGCAGAAAACATAAGAGCATTGGCCAGTTGTCTGTGGGAAAACTGGCAACATGGAATCTGCTTGTCCGTGACAGTTTCCTGATAACAGGTACGTCGGGCTGTGAGATTTGTCGACCCCGGTTAGCTTTTAAGAAAGACTAATCCCCTCCCCCTTGCTGGCAGCTTTCACCAACCACCATCCACCCCCCAACCCCCGCACCAAATTTTGGACATGCATGCATTAAGGCATCCAAACCCACTCTACTCAATGGCCAGCTGCCTGCAGAACGAAAGTGCTCCCACACTTGCTCACTGAGTCTGCAGCGAGAAGATCAGCTGATCATTTCACTACACAGAGCGAACAAGCACAGGAGCGCTTTCATTCTGTAGCAGGTAGCCAGCCGTGGAGGAGAGTGGGTTTGTGCCAGTCATCTTATTGCATGCCAATAATTGAGTGCTGGGCGAGGGTGGCTGGTGGGTGTTGGCAGCCGGGGGTTAGTTTTCTTTAAGTGCAAGCAAGCAACATGAGAGCTGTGGCAACAAGGAAAAGGCAAGCAACTATAGGCCGGTGGGACTCAACTCAGTGATGGAGAAATTATATGAAAACATGGAGACGGAGAATTTGTAGGCAGATTAAGTGATGCTTGGCCCACCCTAGTCTGCCCAGTTTTCCCTGCCTATACTGACATCTTAGACCCTGCATGATCTCCAGCTACCTCCGTCCCCCCGCTTCCCTACCAATGTCCTTTATGAGGTGCGGCCTCCAGAACTGGACACAGTACTACAGATGGGGTCTCACCAGAGAGGAATACAGCAGTAACATCACCTCCCTTGCTCAATTTCTTTATCAGTCTCCTGTGTGGCACAGTGTCGAAGGCCTTACTAAAGTCCATACAGACCACATCCACTGCCCTCTTCTGATCTATCTTCCTGGTCACCCAGCTGAAGAAATTAAATTTGTCTGGCATGACCTCCCCCCATGAATACATGCTGCCTTTGGTCTGTCTGGTAGCCCACTGGATTCATGATGCACAGAAGGTGACAGCAGATAAGGACCGTGTGGCCCATCTAGTCTGCCCCTTTTCCCAGCTAATGCATTACCAAAGACCCAAGTTGATCTGCGGCTTACCTTCTGTTCCCTATTGTTAGAATACTCCTATGTCTAGCCCATGCATTCTTGAACTCCCTATTGTTTTTGCCCCACCA
Source organism: Neoceratodus forsteri (assembly GCA_016271365.2). NCBI lineage: Eukaryota > Metazoa > Chordata > Ceratodontiformes > Ceratodontidae > Neoceratodus > Neoceratodus forsteri. Next base: position 645,823,316 of record CM057450.1, on the reverse strand, counting down.
CCTCTGCAGAGAGGCTGTTCCAAGCATCCACTACTCTTTCTGTGAAAAAGTACTTTCTCACCTTGCCCCCGAGCCTACCCCTCTAGCCTCATACCATGCCCCCTTGCTTTTGTACACCACCTTTTCTGAAAGGCGCTACCCTCCTTTACCTTGTTTATACCCATGATGTACCTGAATATCTCTACCATATCTCCCTTCTCTCTCTCCTCCAACAGGGATACTCTACTCTACTAACCTTTCCTCTGTCAATGTTTTGACGCTGTACTATACAGGAGGCTCATAAATAAACTGGGAAGTTTTTGTGTGGGTCCTAAATTAGTGAACTGGGTATGAAACTGGTTAATGGCTAGGCAACAGAGGGTAGTGGTAAATGGTACTCACTTGAGGGAGGGGACTGTGACTGGCAGGGTACTTCAGGGGTCAGTACTGGGACCAGTCCTCTTTAATGTCAGAAGCCAGAACCCAGAAGGTGAAGGAAACAGATTAATTTCAGTGCTTTACAGTAACTGTTCATTGCTATTTTTGCTTTAAACTTAGATTGTGGGCTTTTAGTGACACTGTAATTTCTTTGCTGTCTTTACTTACAATTGTTTGTGGGCTGTTGAAAATTTAAAACCTAGTTTGGTGTGCTTGTAGTGGTGGTGTATTCCTCTGCCGTCTTTAATTGCTGCAAATTTTCACCCCCTGTCCCCCACTCTTAATTGTATGCCCTGTTAAATCTGATTGACAGGAGCCAAGCACAGGGGATAGCAGGGATTGTGGAATAGGAGGGGCATAAGGGGGAAGAAGCCCGCCCTCGGCACAAGTGTTTTGACTCATTTTTTATTTATTTTTCCCTTGTTTAAAGAAAAGTATCTCAGGATCAGTGGCAGGATTTTTAGGACAGTAAATTAACAGAAAGGGAACTAGGACAGCTTCAGTAACAGACAAGTACTGGAATAGCCGTATAAGTGCAGTATAATGTGGGGAGTGGTGCAATGCAGTGGCTGCGGGGCAACCATCTTCAGGCATACCTTCTGGACGCTGAGGTGCTGCCCTATCTGTATGCATCGATCTGGACTGTGGGATGAGGCAGCCAGACTCAGAGCGGAAGCAAACTAGGTCAGGAGTACCATCACCCCTACCCAGAGACCACCTAGTCCAATGCTGCTGCCTCAAAAGGATGCCGAGAACAAGGAGCACTTGGATGACAGTGGGCTCGGGGAGGGTTAGGGCGGTCAGGCAGAGGCACATCCCAGATCCTATTCCACTCGAACTCATATGCCACACTGGCAAATGGGGACAACCAAATAGAAGTACCCAGAGAAGTGGAAGGAAAGGATGTGGAGGTTAGCCAAGTAGGTGACCTCAGTGGGGACAGCAGTGGACCCCAGAGGAGGAGGAAGCGAATCCTGGTGGGGGACTCCATCATAAGAGGGATCCAGCAAGGAACACAGGAGGGGGAGGACAGGGAGGCGAAGTGCCTACCAGGTGCCATGGCATGGAGGGATGGGAGGAAGATCCTGGGAATCGCTGGGAAGGCAAGACAGGAGGGTGAATTGGATGTCATTATCCACCTAGGTACTAATGACCTGGCGAATGGGGAGCCAAAGGAAGTTCAGGAAGAGTTTAGGAAATTGGGCCGGGGTCTCAAGCAAGTAGCTACTTCTGTCACCTTCTCAGAAGTACTACCTGCAAGAGGCATGGGACAGCATAGAGGTGCATGAACCTGGAACTTTAACTCATGGTTGAAGAACTGATGCTGTGAGGAAGGGTTTGGATTCACTGGTGATTGGGGACCCACCTGGGGGGATGGAGGCTTGTTGAAGCCTGACGGCCTGCATCCATCCTGGAGGGGAATCCAAGCACTCAATGATAAGTTTAAATGCTACACAGACAAGCATTTAAACTAGCCAACGGGGGTGGCAGGCCAGCAGGGGGGTACCTAATTGCCTACCTCCCACAGCTAGCAGTGGAACCAGTGAACCGGAGGAGTGGATCTCTCTACAAAGCAGTGTACAAAAGATGGAGGTAAGCGCCCAAGAGGGGGATAGACAGAAAAGGGGCAAAATTCAACAGAAGGGCAGACAGCAGGGAGAACCAGGGATAAAAGACAACCAGGGAAGGGGCAGGAGTAGAATAGCTAAACAGTCTAGGGAGGTCAAATCATGGAAAGCCATGTGTGCCAGTGCCAGGAACTTTAGCAACAAGATGGAGGATCTGGAGGCTGTTGTGGTGCAGTCGGACCTGGACATTGTGGCCATCACAGAAACCTGGTGTAATGATAACCAAGACTGGGAGATGGCCATACCTGGATACAACATATGCAGAAGAGACACGGCAGGTAGGAAGGGAGGAGGAGTGGCACTTTATGTGAAAAATGACATAAGGACCACAGAGATACAGGAGGAACAAAATGGGGAGAGATACTGTGGGTTAAGCTGGAAAGGAAAATGGGGTCAGCCATCCGCACAGGTGTGGTCTATAGACCACCAGACCAGGAGGAAGAAACAGATAGGGAGGTGATGCTAGCCATCCAAAGGATGGCAGACAAGAGTGAGGTAGTGCTGGTTGGAGACCTCAATATTCCAGACGTGGACTGGAGCATCCCAGCAGCAGCAGCATCAACTAGGAGCAGATTTATCCTGGACTTCCTTTAAGGTGCCTTCCTCAAGCAACTGGTCATGGAACCAACTCGGCAGAAGTCAATACTGGACCTTGTGCTCACAAACAGGGACAATGTGATGGGGGTAACAGTGGGGGAGCACCTGGGGAACAGTGACCATCAATCACTGTGGTTTGAAATCACAGAAGGAGCAGAACCAAACCACACAAAAACACGTACCCTGGATTTTAGGGGGGGGCAGACTTTGGGAAAATGGGGAGATGCCTGAAAGAGGCATTAAGGGGAACTGGGGGAAGGAATCAGGGGTTGAGGAACAGTGGGCAGTATTTAAAACGGGAATTACAAGAGCAACAGAATTATGCATTAAGCAGGTTAGCAAGGGGAAAAGGAAGAGGAGGCCATCATGGTTTTCCAAGGAGGTAGTGGTGAAAGTGAAAGCCAAAAAGACTGCATTCAGACAATACAAACAGACGCAGGCAGAAGGGGATAGGGAGAAGTACAAGGAGAAGCAAAGGGAGGTAGGGAGGTCAGTAAGGAAAGCCAAAGCTCAGACAGAAGAGCACATTGCAAAATCAGTGGGTAGAGGGGACAAAACCTTTTACAGGTACATAAGTGAAAAAGAAAGGCAAAGGAAGGGATAGTGAGACTGAAGGGGGAAGATGGGGGCTGCGTGGAGGATGACAACAGTAAAGCTGACATACTGAACAGGTATTTCTGCTCAGTCTTTACTGAGGAAGAGGAGGGCAATGGGTCTGAAGGGAGTAGAAGGGGTGGGAATGGTGCAGAAATGGACACAAGTCCCTTTACACGAGAAAGGGTCCTGAAGGAACTGGAAGTAATAAGAGTTGATAAAGCAATGGGGCCAGATGAGGTGCACCCCAGGGTCAAAGAACTAAAAGAGGTGGTGGCTGAACCTCTGGCAATCCTGTTTAGCTGATCACTGGAAACAGGGGAGGTACCCAAAGACTGGAAGACAGCAGATGTAGTCCCCTTATACAAAAAGTGGGAACAAAGAGGAAGTGGGGAACTACACACCAGTCAGCCTCACCTCAGTAGTGGGGAAGATCATAGAAGCACTACTGAAGGAGAGATTGGTGGAACATCTGGTTGTCAATGGACTACAGGACCAAAGGCAGCATGGTTTCACCAGGGGAACCAACCTCATTGAATTTTTCGACTGGTTGACTAGGGAGGTGGATCAGGGGAGGGCAGTGGACATGCCCTATCTGGACTTCACCAAGGCCTCTGACACTGTGCCACATAGAAGACTATTACACAAACTGGAGAATATGGGTGTGGGTAGGACAGTAGTGTGGTGGGTAGGTAACTGGCTGGGCGGCAGGACACAGAGGGTGATGGTAAATGGCTGTCACTCCACAGAGGGAAGAGTGACCAGTGGGGTACCACAGGGATCAGTACTGGACCGGTCCTATTCAACATCTTCATCAGTGACATTGCGCAGGACCTAGAAGGCAGAATTTCCCTGTTCACCGATGACACAAAGCTCTGTAACAGAGTAGACACACCAAAGGGTGTAAACAGAATAAGAAGGGACCTGCATAAACCTGAAGAATGGTCAGGGGTTTGGCAGCTGAAATTCAATGCAAAGAAGTGCAAGACAATGCATATGGGGCACAAAAACCCTGGCACAATATATCAGTTGGGGGGTGAGGATATAGCATGCATCAAGCAGGAAAGGGATCTTGGGGTTATCATCTCTGATGACCTCAAGGTAGGGAAAGAGTGTGACAAGGCAGCAGGTAAAGTAAATAGAATGCTGGGATGCATAGGCAGGGGCATCACCAGCAGGAAAAGGGAGGTCATAATTGCACTATACAAGACATTAGTGAGGCCTCACTTGGAGTACAGTGAACAGTTCTGGAGACCTTACCTACCTAAGGACATAGACAGGGTAGAGAAGGTTCAGACGAGGGCAACAAAGATGGTACATGGATTGCATCACAAGTCCTATGAGGACAGTGGAAGGACTTGAATATGTACTCCCTGGAGGAGAGGAGGGAGAGAGGGGATATGATAGAGACATACAAGTATCTTACAGGGAGAAACAGGGTGCAGGAATACACTATTTTAAGCGAAAAAGATGTTCCAGGACTAGAGGGCATGGGATGAAGTTGGAGGGAGGACAATTCAGAGGAAACATGAGGAAGAATTTCTTCACAGAACAGGTGGTGGACAAGCGGAACACCCTGCCAGAGGAAGTGGTGGGGGCTGAAACAATTGCAGGATTTAAGAATGCATGGGATAGACATAAAGGAATTCTGGAGGTCAGGGTAAGGGGCAACAGACTCCTAGGAAAACATAAAGTGAACTTACAAGCTCAAATGGGCAGACTGGGTGGGCCATAGGCCTTTATCTGCCGACACTGTCTATGTATCTATGTATCTAATGTCTTTATAAGTGACATTACAGTAGAGAAGGACGGGAAGGCATGCCTCTTCGCAGATGACATCAAGATCTGCAAGACAGACACTCCTGAGGTGGTGGACAGAATGGGCCAAGTCCTGATAAAAATAATGGAGTGGTCCAATGTATGGCAGTTGGATTTCAATGTGAAAATATGCACTACACCTAGGGCACAGAAATCCAGAGGTGGAGTATAAAAAGTGGGAAGAGGTATTGACGGTCACAAAACAGGAAAGGGACCTTGAAAAATCATACTGAATTACCTCAAGGCAGTGAGGCAGTATAACAAAGCAGTGGGTAGGGATAGCAGTATTCTACGGTGCTAAGGGAGGGATGCCATGAGCAGAAAGAGGGAGGCGGTGTTACCACTGTATAGATCGTTGGTGAGACCCCACCTGGAGTACTGTGCCCAGTTCTGGAGACCACATCTCAGGATGTACACAGACAGGGTAGAGGATGTGCAGAGGAGACCAACTAAAATGGTGCAAGGCTGCATCAGAAGCCCTAGGAGAACAGACTGATGGAATCTCAAGATGTACACCCTGTAAGACAAGAGGGAGAGGTGGGATATGATAGAGGCCTATACATACCTCAGGGGAGTGTCTGTCTAAGGAGAAGGTATACGAGAATAAAGGGCATGCAATGAAGCTGGAAGGGGGAACTTAGAAGGGACGTGAGAAAGTACTTCACTGAAAGATTGGTGGATGACTGAACATACTGCCGGCAGAAGTGGTGGAGACAAAAACAGTAAGGGGCTTCAAGCATGCATAGGAAAGACACAAGGAAATCTTGGTAGGGAAGCGGATTGGGGATAGCTGGAGATCAAGCAGAGTCTATGGTGTCAGTAGAGGCAGAGAAAAATGGGCAGACTAGGTGGGCCAGGTTGTCCTTTTCTGGTGACAAATTCTATGTCTTTATGTTTCTGTCAATTTCTCCCGCCACTGAGGTAAGGCTCAGTGGCCTATAGCTGCTAGCCTTTTCCCTGTTGCCGCTCTTATGTACAGGGACCACATCTGCACTCCTTCAGTCCTCTTGACCATGCCGGTTTCCACTGAGTGCTGGATAAGGCCAGCAATGGCACAGCAAGCATCTCCCAGAGTTCCTTTAGTACCTTTTGGCGTATCCCCGAGTGGTTCCATAGCCTTATCCACTTTCACAGCTGCAAGTCCTTTCAGGATTCTTTGCTCTGAAAATGAACTTGTGTTCACCTCACCCCCACCACTGTTCCTGGTGCTCCCTGGTGGTCTGCTCGTACCCCCAGGGGTCAAAATTAAGTTCTGTAGCCAGCAGCCCACAGGGCTAGTCACTGGGAAAATCCACTAGTCTCACAGACTTCTCCACTGGCCCAGCTAGTGTACTTATTAAAATATGACCGTCGCCAGTATAAGCCCACAGGGCTAATTAAAGGAAAATCTTACTAGCCTAATACAAAATCTATCAGCATTTGGCTAGTGGGCCGGTGCCAATTTAGACCCCTGCACTCCCCATTTCCCTCTACCGTGAAGACTGAGCAGACGTACTTGTGCAGGATGTCTGCTTTTTCCAATCCTCCTCTGTGCATTCTCTCTCTGTCATCCTCCTTTATCCTTACTATCCCTCCTTTAGCTTTCCTCTTTTTCCTTATGTATCTGAAGAAAGACTTATCCCCTTTAGCTACCCCTTTGGCTATCCTTTCCTCTGTCTGCACCTTTACTCCCCTCAATGCCTAACCTGCCCCCCTCCATTTTACTTGGTACACCTCACTGTCATCCACACTCAGCATTTCTTTGTACCTCCTGAATGCCATCCTTTTTTCCTTAAGCACCATGGCCACTTCCCTAGAGTACCACGACAGTCTTTTTTCCCCCCCTTTTGCTTTTGCTCACTCATTTATTTTATTGATCACACTGGTAAGCACAGTAGACAAAATACTGCCAGTTTTCACAAGCGACCAAAATAAGTTAAATGTTTAACAAATTTAATACTGACAATAAAAGCAACATAAATGTTGAAAAAAAAAATACAGCACACCGGCCCGGTGGCTCTGAGGGTTGAGGCGCTGGACACCACACCTCGCGCTACGCCGGCGACCCGGGTTCAGGAACGGACTCAGGTTGCTGTAGGTCGGCAGGGGGAGGGAGGATCGAGTGTCCCAAAGGATGCTCTCCTCCCTCAGGGGTGGGTTACCAGGGACACAGTAGCATCAGACACTCCCTGAGAGAGTGCCGGTGTGGAAGCATTGGCCCTTGAAGGAAGGGGCAATGTCGGGTCGGGAGGGGCGACGTCGTACGGCACATGAGAGGATGACGTGTATCCGCACGCCGCCTCTCTGGACGCAAGTCCTAAAGGCGCCGGCTTCCTAAGAGGGCTGGGAACCAAAGGAGGAAAAAATAAATAAATAAATAAAATCGGGGAAAAATGTAAACACCCCGGCCCTATGAGGCAAGATGAGGCTAGGGGATGGGACACCTTGGGGACTGCCCTCGCGGACGGAGTAGGAGGAGGTATGAGGCCTCCTCTGAAAGTCGTGGGAGCCAGTAAGTACAAAAAAATAAAAATACAGCACATATCATGGTTGGTCATTACGACGACATGAAGACACAGAACTGTACCAAGCACTAAGACTACATCTAAAGCAGAAACAGTATTATACTGAGTAATGGTTGATGGAAGACTGCTGTTGTACAGTTTAATCACATTATACGACAATACTTTCTGGCCCTATTGTGTGTTCCTAAAAGGAACAACTTGTTCCTTTTAGGAATACTCAACAGGGCTAGAGAGTATAGTCATATAATGTGATCAAACTAACAAATGAAAAAAATTACAGATTCCATTGTACAAGTGTCTAATTTTCTCTAGTGGAGTGAAAATAGCCAGAAACTATCGATCCATTTCACTTCTCCCCACTCTTGCCAAAGTGCAAGAATCCCCAATCCTCTCCAGATTCAGCAGCTTCCTTTCTACTTCAAATATCCTCTCCCCCTACAAATCCAGATTTAGAAAATCTCACTCCATGTCCCCCTCTCTCCTGAGTTTTACAGAGGCTGTTCACTCTGCCATGGACCTTATTCAGATCAACTCAGCCATCTTTACTGACCTGGCCAAAACCTTCGGTTTAGTTTCCCACCCACCTCTTTTCTACAAATTAAATGCTATTGGCCTTCCCCCCCCCCATTTCTGTGTCCTGGTTCTCCTCATACTTAACCCGCCATTCCTTGTCAGTATCAATAAATAATGTCCTTTCCTCTTATCTCCCCATCGCTGCTAGTGTGCCCCAAGGTTCCATCCCTCGGGCCAGTCCTCTTCTAACTCTTTATAAATTATCTCCCCTCAGTTTAGCGGCATCAGGAGCGGGATGAGCCTCTTTGCCGACAACTCGAAGCTGTGGGTAGTAGTGGATGGGGAGGAGGGGAAGTTGGCTGTCCAGGAGGACCTAGAGACTTTGGGGAGGTGATCACGTGCCTGGAAACTAAAGTTTAACACTGGGAAATGCAGGGTTCTTCACCTGGGGGCCAAAAACCCGTTTCATGCATACACCTTGGGAGGGGAGATACTGCAAGTTCCTAGGGGGTAGAAGGACCTCAGGGTGGCGGTGGATGACAAAATGAATAACTCGGAGCAGTGCAGAAGGGCTGCAGCCCAAGCAAATAAAATGCTGGGGTGCACAGCCAGGGGTATAATCTTAAGAAGTCGAGAGGTGCTCCTTCTGCTGTAAACTGTCTGGTTAGGCCACACCTTGAATACTGTGTGCAGTTTTGGCGTCCTTACTTAAAAAGGGATATTGTTCTTCTGGAGAGGGTCCAGAGGAGGATGAACAGGACGATACAGGGTCTAGGGGGAAAAGCCCTATGGAGAGCGGCTAGAGGAGCTCAACCTATACTCACTGGAGGAGAGGAGGAACAGAGGAGATATGATAGAGGTCTTCAAATATCTCAAGGGAATAAACAGGGTCAACCTTGATGGGGTGCTGCAGCTGAGGGAGGTAGGGGCCACCAAGGGGCACTCAATGAGGCTGGTCAGTGGGAGACTTGGGGGGAGACAAGGAAACGCTACTTCACTGAGAGAGTAGTGGAGCCCTAGAATGCGCTGCCTGTGGAGCTGGTGGCTGTTACAACTCTAGAGGGGTTCAAGAGAGGCTGGGATAGGAGGAGGGCCTTGCCGGGGGTTGGGGGGGAACCTTGTGGGGAGGGTGGAGGGCTATAACGGTGCCCTGTGTGGACACTGATCCCCGAGCAGACTCAATAGACCACTGGACTTATTCTGCTGGCTTTTTAGTATGTTAGTTTGCACCCCTGCTGACATACATATGTATGCAGAAGACACAGTCCTCTTCCTGTCGACTCCCCCCCCCCCAGGAAGTCCAATCCAAGCTACAAAGTGATCTCACTGCAGTCATTGAATGGTTCAAAACCAACCATCTAAGACTCAAACTTAGCGAGGCTTCCCTCCCTCCCAGCTTTCTCTGTCTCTGCCAACTTCCCGCTTGAAAACATCCTCACGTACAAATACCATGGAGTCTGGCTCAACCTATCCCTAGATTTCTCCCACTATTTCAATGCACTGCATACTAATGTATGCCCTGCGCTAGGGCTACCCTACTAGCATAAGGCCAGCCTCTTCCTCCCTGTCAGACGTGACCTCTTAATCAAATGGATCCTCCCATCCTTCGACTATGCAGATACTGTCTATAGCGCTGCCCCTGCTATCTCCCTTGACAAACTGGATGTACTTTACCACTCCTTCTGCAGGTTTGCCTCCAACTCTCCTTCTCTAACTCACCACTGTGACCTGTACTCCTCCCTCTCCCTTCAACCACTTGCACATTGTCACTTAGCTCACAGCTCTACCTTCACTGCCAAATTCTGGTTCGGGTCACTTCCTTCCTCTCTTACCTCCCTTCTTACTCCTGCTTCCCCCTCACCTTACAGCTCACGTTTCAGCTCTGCCCGCACCTTCTCACTCCCTCATGTATGTTCCAATGCTGGCAAACTCCCCTTCTCCCTTAGACTCCCTTCTGGAACAGCATTCCCCTCCAAACCAGTCTTCTTCCATGCCCTTAAGCGCCTTCTTAGGCCAACGTCCTCCCCCACAAGAGACACTTTTCTTAAACGAATATTGTCTCTGAGGCAGCACTGCCTCAGATGCAGATGATCTAATCCCACCCTCCACTGCATCTCATTGGTTAATACTTTCTGAAGGACAGTAACTGAGGTTGCGCACCTCTTTCTGCTGATTGGTTACACATGCCGATGCCTTGGAGGCAGGCCACTTAATCCCACCCTCCGCTGTGTCTCATTGGTTAATACCTTCTGAAGGCAGTAACTGAGGTTGCTGCCTGTTGCTGCTAATTGGTTATTCATGTGGTTTCTAAATGGCTATCCCCACATGTTTTTTCTTGCTCTAACTGGGTGGTTCTAGCCTGCCCCTGATTGGCTGACACACAGAAAACTCCTTAAGACACTTTTTTTAAATGCAAATGGTCACGGAGAGAAATGTGCCTCCAAGGCAGCCCTGCCTTTGATGTAGGAATGGATAAGGCTTCCTCCCAGGCAGGGCTTAACCCTCTATAGCTAAAGACCCGAGTTTCACTGCTGTGCCAGTTTGGTGGTATAGCGGAAAGTAGTACAGCCTGATAAACAATAGGTTGAGAGACTTCCAGTTCCACCATGGACGACTCTGCAGCATAAAGACTTTGCTCCTCGCCTCCCGGCATTAAAGCCCTTATATAGTTTAATACAGAGGAAAATTTACTAAAGTGTCCAAAGAAAGTCAGGACAAGGGAACAGTAACTAAAGGGAAACTGATCACTAAACAATGGGATTCGTGAGGATTCCTTCGTGATCACCGTGGCCACAGCAGAAGTCAGTTAGCAGCGCACAGGCCTCTGGCTATGACACCCATGGAGAAATGGACCTCCTAAATAGGAGCCGCTATGAGATCATCCTTGCTGAAATTAGGGGGGTCCAGAAACGAAACGAAAAAAGACCTGCAAAAACTATCACATCAAGTACAGAAACTGGATACTCACACTGAAGAGGGAGATACCAGAATTGCATACACTGAAGATGCTACGACTCACCCTTACTCACATGGTTAAGGTATTATTCCAGCACAATGTGGCCCTACAAGCTAAAAATACTAACCTTGAAAGTTGCTCACACCGCAACAATTTGAGGATGTATGGCTTAGCAGAGGGTGCAGAAAAGATGCCAATGACTGCATTCCTAGAGAATACGCTGAGAGATATCCTTGAATTACCCCCACAGTATGCTCTGTCTATTGAGCAAGCCCATCACTCGTTAGTACCCAAGCCCCAAGACCCGAATGCGAGACCTCGATCGGTGGTCTTTATGGTCAGCAGCTTTAAAATGAAGGAGGATCTTTTAAGAAGAGCATGGGCAAAGAAAGATTTAAAATACCTGTCCTCGCGGCTAACACTTGATCACGACTACCCCCCCCCAAGAAATCCAACAGGCCCATAGGCAAAAAGCTCCAATCTTGCGAAAACTGAAGGAACACAGCTTGAAATTTCAGACCCCCTTCCCTGCTAAACTGCAGATTCAATGAGACAGTGGCCTACAAACTTACTTTTCTCCCAAAAAAGCTCTGGAGGCGCTGCAACAGAGAGGAATCCAACTCCTGGAATTAGAGGCGGAATGCACTGCCAGGAAGCGTGTTCACTCCACGGACTGGTTACAGGCTACAACACGCCGAAGAGCTGACTCGTCACTACACGCAGCAAGAGACGCTTTGGACCAAGTGCGAGCTCTGAAATCAAAATGAGATAGCCAGAAGACTATAGAACCTGCTTTGGTGGAAGGCTGAGAGTCGAAAGTTACTGTGTCCAAGATGGAACTGCCCGTATTGGTTAACCTTCGGTGGTCTCTGTTTCAGGGATGGGTTTATCTAGACCATTCCTGAGTCCCCCGGATTATTTCTCATCCCACTGTGTGCCTTGGATTGAGATGCATCGGAGGTCAACATGGGGTGTCCCTAGACCTCCGATTTCTGACAGCCTGAGAAGTTCGGGGTCCGCTTTATAGGTGACCCTATAAGACAATTCACCACCCATTTTGGTAAAGAGGCTGATCACCCGAGATGTATCCATATAAGGGACAACTACTTTAGCGTTTAATGATTCCCTCTACTATATCAAAGGTGGAGACTTTCACTTGGTTTCTTCTTTCCCTGCTGATTATACTCCCGGTTCTCTTCTCTTGTGCTGTTAATGAAAAGGGCTTTGGAAATGAAAGTGTTGCAAACAAAGTACTAAAAAGGCCGGGGAGAGCTCTAAACACTGGAAATATTCATTTATTGTACAGAGAACCTGCAGAGTGGTCGGTGTGCAGCTGTTCTTTCTTTAGGAAAGTTCCCCAATTTTTGAGGTCTTTCAGGTGAGGAGTCCCTGTTAATAAGGTTTTTTTTTTTTTTTTTTTTTTTTAATCATCTTTTCACCACCACCCCATTCCTGTCATCTAACTAGTGGGGTGGATTAAGGGTCCACAGAGTTGGTCCCTCAACCTTGGAAGCAAAAGTTATTTCTTAGGTAGCTGCCTAGGCTCCTACCTGTTAAATGTTCGACTCTTATATTTGTTATCTGTTAGTTCTGAGAATGTATAGTTTGAATAAAGTTAAGTTTGTTTATTTAGACAGCCATCGAGTGAGTACAGAATATAAATAAAGGGGCATAAATATAGAGTTTTTGTCAAAGTCTTATGGATAAGACAACACTGATATGCTCATTCAATGTAAATGGGCTAACTAATCCAGTAAAAAGGAGTAAGGTAGTGACCTTTCTGGGGGAAAAAAAAAAATAAATAAATTCGGCTGCTGATTTTATTTTGCTTCAGGAAACATATCTCTCCCCATCAGAGCATCTGAAACTAGGGAAAATGGGTTTTAATAATATAGTCAGTGCCTCCTATGGGAAGGGGAGACAAAGAGGGGTGGCAATCTTAGTTCCGAATAAAACACCATTTGAATTAATTAATAAGGCTGCAGACAAAGATCGGAGATGTGTGTTTCTGAAAGGTAGATTTCAGGGAAGGGTGATTACCCTGGCCTCTATATACGTCCCTCCGGGATCAGATTTCTCCATTTACCATCTAATACTTACTAAACTGCAGGAGTGGGAGGAAGGAGAGGTTATAATTGGAGATGACTTTAACCTCTTGTTGAATTCACATATGGATACATCCTCAAAGGTAACTAAATCAGAGAAAGGGACTTTGAAGAAACTTTTAAAACTCCAAGGGGAATTGGGATATACTGACGTATGGAAATAGCTGCATCTAAAACAAAGAGATTACTCTTTTTCTCTCTGCCCCCCCACAAAGCCTATTCTAGGTTAGATTACTTCAGTATACCCATGCACCTGTCCCACCCCCTCTTGAAGCCCTCCACTGTGCCCTCCTCCAGTAGCCTCCCGGGCAGTGCATTCCATGGCCCCACCACCCTCTCAGTGAAGTAATGCCTTCTACATTCTCCCCTGTAATTCTCCCCCCAGCTTCCACTCATGCCCCCTAGTTTGTGCCTCCTTTCTTTAGCCTGAACATTTCTTTGGCTCCGCCCGTTAATCCCTTTCACATATTTGAAGACCCCTATCATGTCCCCCTGTCTCTCCTCTCCTCCAGTGAGTACAGCCCAAGGGCTTCCAACCTTTCCTCACAGGTCCTTTCTCTCATGCCCTGAATCATCCTGGTTGCCTTCCTCTAAACCCTCTCCAGCAGTGCTATGTCCTTCTTAAGGTGAGGTCTCCAGAACTGCACGCAGTACTCAAGATGCGGCCTGACCAAGGCATTATACAGAGGTAGGATCACCTCCCTCCCTCCACCCACCATGGGCCTACTTAAAAATAGTTGGACAGGTGACATAGTGTTGTCAGATCATGCCCCCATCTTTCTAGAACTGAATATTGGGGATTTTCAGAAGCGTAAGTCCTGGAGACCGAATGTCTCCCTTCTACAGAATAAAGAAACCATAGAAGAACTTATAAATACAATTAAACAAACTCTGGAGGACAGCGATACTCTCCTGATGTGTCCATATCGGTGGTCTGTGATACAATTAAGGCGATATTCCAGGGCAAGCTGATTGCCACAGCGGCCCACAAAAAAAAAACAAAGGGAGGTTTAAAAAAAAAAAAAAATTTTGCTTCAGAATAAAATCAGGGATTTGGAGATACTACTAAAAGAAAGGTATAATAAAGAGCAGTATAGGGAACTGAAAATCCTAAAAAAAAAATGAGCTACAGGGGCTCTTGGACTATCAGGCAGAACAAAAAGTCCTCTTTTTGAAACAAAAAATTTTATGAAGGGGGCCCTCGAGCGACACGTCTCTTGGCCTACAGACTGCGCACACAGACAGCCAGACCTCAAGTGACCTCATTGAGTCATCCACAAACTAAAAAGATACTTCAAACAACCCCAGAAATTGTTGACGCCTTTAAGGCCTACTACCAAGATTTATATACGGAAACGCAATTTCCGGACGGACCAAAACTAGATGAATACTTAAAGAAGTTAGACTTACCCACGATTCCCCAACATTCCCAGGCGACACTTATGGCCCCTGTTACCGCAGCAGAAATTCAAGCTGAAATCTCCACCCTTAAGACAAATAAATGCCCACGGACTGATGGTTACCCAGGTGAATTATTTAAACATCTTAAAAAAAACAATTATTCCTATTCTGGGTAGAGTATATAATGAGTACTTCCTTCAAAGGGCAAAGTGCCAGAGACTTGGTCCCAAGCTATTATTTCAGTAATTCCAAATCCAGGGAAGAACCCATCGGTATACCCTCGTATCGACCAATCTCCATGTTAAATACAGACTACACAATATTTATGTTTATTATTTCCCATCATTTGCAACTCATTTTACCACAGTTAGTAAATATGGATCAGGCTGGATATGGACATCAGGCCCAGGATAATCTTAGGCACACGACCCACACTATAGACTCCCTCTACCACACAAAAACACCAGCACTTCTTCTCAGCTTAGATGCTGAGAAAGCATTTGATAAGGTATCTTGGACCTTTTTAAAGGCAGTCCTAACCAGGTTTGGTTTCCCAATGCAGTTCACCCAACTTATTTCCAAATTATATTATGCCCCAAAGGATATGTCCGAGCAAACGGACACATATCTATGCATTTTTTTTCTTGGAAAGAGGGACTAGGCAGGGGTGCCCACTTTCACCTCTCCTTTTTGAATTTTATTTAGAACCCCTAGCCCAGGGAATCCGGGAGAATCCTGACATAACTGGGATATGAATGGGGTGTGTGCAACAAAAACTAGCTTTGTATGCCGACGACATATTGCTCTACCTGTCCAACCCAGAAAGCTCCATCCCATCTTTGTTTGACCATTTAAATACGTTTTCAAGTCTCTGGGTATACCTTAAATACTACTAACACAAAGGTATTCATGTTCAACTTTCAACCCTCCCCTACCCTTAGACAAGTATACCCTATGCGTTGGGATATGGACTTAATTAAATATTTGGGTATAAACCTTGCAGTAAATACATCTGAGCTTTTTAAGCTAAACTATGCCCCTTTGATAAGTTGAAGCAGGTATATAAAGGTGGTCCCCAATCCCTCTGTCGTTATACTCCCGGGTCCAAACTTTAAAAATGAATGCTTTACCCCGATTCTTGTTTTTATTTCAATGTGTTTCCTGCACCGTCCCAATCAAACAAACTGAATTATGGCAACGCACCATACTTAGATTTTTGTGGTCCCCAGGTAGACCGAGAATCAGAAAACTCACCTTGTATCTACCCAAGAACAAAGGGGGGTTAGGAGTGCACCACCTACTTGGCTACTGGAATGCTGCCCAGTTGCGGAGAGCACTGCTGCTACAACACCCAGAATATAAAGTGGGGTGGAAGGACATTGTTCTGTCAGATTCACTCTCCCCTCCACTTCAGGCAAAATGTTTTATCATAAACCCCCAGCAGGGTGGTCCTTCCCCGGAGTATTCAGGGACAGAGGCAATGTTAGCTGGATGTAGACGATATTTAAGGGTGGGCCTTACCAAGTCTTTCCTACGAAAATACCAATGGTGGTCGGTAAGTGCAGAACACACACAAGCACATGCAGTCCCTTGGTATAAACACCAAGAAAAGAAAAGCTGCCAGGCTCCATGGCAACTTTTGACAGAAGATAGTCATTTCATTTCAAGAAGCTCAACAAATATTTGGGTGGACACAGTAGGATTTAATTTTCCCCTATCAGATAAGGGAATACATCAATAAACAATTACGTTCACCCATGATTAAGGTCAGGGGCACCTCACCTGACAACACCTTTGAGCTAATATGGTGATCAAAATGGGGAGAACAATCCACATCAATTGTCTACAGCAGTTTTCTTAAAAATACGCAGCAACACACGAATTGCATTAAGGAAAAATGGGAACAGGAGCTTGGTATTGGTTTGAGGGAGGTCAGCTGGGATAACATCTGGCGAAATACTTGGTACACCACATCAGCCCCAGATTGGAGAGAATGTGTGTGGAAGCTCCAGATCCATTACTTTAGAGTTCCAGAAAAAAACGGCTAAATGGAGCCAGAACAGAGCTAGTACCTGTTGGAGACAATGTGGAGAGGAGGTAGCAAACCAGTCACATGTTTTCTGGCATTGCCCTATGCTTAGAGGGTTCTGGAACCAAATTCAGGTCCATATGATAGATGTATTCAACTTTCAATCCCCCTCGGTCCGCAGCATCTAATTCTAGGACTCTACCCAGTGGGGGTACAGGGACTCAAGGCCAAATACCTGCGGAATATCTTGGTAGCAGCGGCTATCAAAAGTATTAATAAAAAATGGCTCACTAGGATACCCCCAACACAGGAGGAGTGGGTACAATTGATTGATACCATTAAAACTTATGAGCGCATCACCTTTACGGTACAGCAAGCATTACCCTCCTTCTTAAACAGATGGACCAGATGGGACTTAAGTGCCCCAGCTATGTGTATGGGAATGTTATCCTAATTCCCGCCTTCCCCTCCCTCTTCCCCATCTCCACGGCTCTTCGTTTCTTTTTTTGGAGCCTAAGCCCCATCTAAAGCCACCTTAATACCCCTATGATGAGGGCTGGAAGTTAAGGAAAAACTCTTAACCCATTATACCCATTAGCACCATATGGCATCAGAACCATCCATTGCTTAACCTGACCCAAAATGGTGGCATCACATAGAATGAGTTGTGCAAAGGTCTCTGATGAATAACTTTGCCTTTATTGAAGCAATGATTCAAATTTATGACTTTATTTCCACATAAAGATGCCCCTGACTGAAAGTATATGATAAAAGACATCAGTTTATTATTGAAATAGATTTCCATGTTAAAATAAGCATATACTCGGCTTGGTTTCTTTTTTTTTTTTCTTAGCTTCTCTTTCTTGTTCATCAGGAGAATTATTGTTGTAGTTCTTACCTCTCATGTTGTTCTTAAATGGACATAAAATAAATTCCTCTGTGAGATGAAGAAATATAATGAGAATATATTTAAAAGTAAATGATTGTGGCAACTATACTGAAAATAAAACAGAGGGCTTATGTTTTTTATTATGCTACAAAAATGCATAATGGAACTTCTATGACAGACTTTATAAAGTTCTGATGTAGGGATCTTTAACTTATTTTTTCTCTTTGTACAAAATAAGAGAATTGTCTAACAGAAAGAAAACACAAAGTCTGTTATAGTCAAGATTGTATCGTTGAAATTGGATATGTGAATGTATGATCTCTGAAATTTAATAAAGCTTGAAGAATGAAAAAAAAAAAAAAAAACAAGAGGTTGAGAGCCTGAATCCACAAGGGGTCCCATCAGTACTCTTTTGGCAGAATTTCACTTCAGTGGTTATCCGTGGCAGCATGGTATTAGAATAGTAAGTATGTAAGAAAAGGGACTTAGCTGTGCCTCAGATGCATTATTCTTTTAAGAAACGTGTTGCAGATCTGCCTCCAATGCAAAAGTTATTGGTGCAATTATTCTCTCTCACAGCTACAGCAAGGCCCTTTTTTTATATACCTGCTATTCTAACACCATGCTGCCATGAATCACTACTCAAGTGAAATTCTGACAAAAGAGAATGGATGGGACCGTGTGTGGAATCAAACTCTCAACCTCTCGCTTATCATGCTGTAGACCTTTCCACTACACCACCAAGCTGGCACAGAAGTGAAGCTCAGGTCTTTAGCTACAGAGGTTAAAGCCCTGCTTAGTAGGCCCTATCCATTCCTGCCTCAAAGGCAGGGCTGTATCGGAGGCAGATCTGCCTTGGAGACAGCTTTCATTTAAAAAAAAAAAAAAAAGTGTCTTTAAAAAGGGCACTTTCTGTAGGTCAACTAATCATAGGCAAGCTAGAACCACCCAATCAGAGGAAGAAAATACATGTGGGAGGTTCATTTAGAGACCAGATGAATAACCAGTCAGCAGCAACAGGCAGCAACCTCAGTTACTGCCTTCAGAAGGTAGTAACCAATGCTGAGCGATGGGATTAAGTGGTCTACCTCTGAAGCAGAGGCATAAGTAACCAAATCAGCAGCAAGAGGCGGACAACCTCAGTTACTGTCCTTCAGAAGGTATTAACCAATTAGACACAGCGGAAGGTGGGATTAACTCATCTGCTTCCAAGGCAGCACCGCCTCAGAGGCAATATTGATTTAAGAAAAATGTCTCTTGCAGACAGAGGCAGTTTGAAGGAGCTGTCAAACAATGAACAGGCAGATGAACTAGTCCTGACTGCAATCATTTGCTTACCCTATAACCCCACTACTGTGCTATTATTGTAAATATCCAGCCTTCAGTGTTTGTTCATTTACTGCAATCGGCTCTAGTTCATCTGTCTATTCATTGTTTAGCAGCTCCCTTAAACTGCCTCCGTGTCTGTATATACTCTGCAATTATTGTATTATACTCTGCAAAGTATCTGTTCTCCTATAGGTTCTCGGTACTTATCTTTCTTTTTACTCAGTGCTGTATAAATTAATTGCATTGTGTGTTACTTTTTACCCTACTGTATTGACTGTACTCTCTCCCCTGGGTCACTTCTGGAAACGAGCTCCCGTTCATGATGTCTTTCCCGGTTATCAACTTTTAAATAAATAAATAAAAAGGCTAATTATAAATTTTGGGTAGTTACCCAGGGCAGCCTTATGCATAAATATAGCAAGTTTAACCTTTTTATGATCTTCCAAGAAAGCCAATCTATGATCTCATTAGGAGTGTAGTGGTGAGTTCAAAATAGAAGATCAGTTACAAACCAACAAACAAGATTATACAAGGAATAAGCTTTGGTTAACAATCCCACCCTGCCAAGGAGTAACAAACATGCCCGTAGTCAACTGTGGAAAATAGGAAACTGGTAGCCAACAGCATCCCAATTTCCCTAGCCAAGTATTTTCTAATCCTAAAAAGGCATTCCAGTCTTTTGATGGATTGTCTTAATGAACCTAGCAATACACGAACCATATTAATGAACTGTCCTCTGTCAAGCCCAGGTATTTAAAATTACTGTCACTAGGAAATCCCCATCTAAAGTCTTCATTTTAAGAGCTAGGTTTACTCTCTTGCATTGGCCAGCAAATGGCATGGCCTTCATTTTTATGTTTAAAATCATCTTATTCGACCTAAACCAGTGTTGCAGATCACCAAAATATTTCTGGATCAACATATTCAGGGTCCCCTGCTCCTCCCCTTCCCTAAACAATACCACATCATCAACATATAACACCATCTCAGAAGAAGAGCAAACACTAAGTAAGTTGTTGAGGAAAAGGGAGAAGAGCAGGGGTCCAAGAATAGAACCTTGCGGGACTCTGTCAATTTTTCTATGGCCCACAATTTCAAAAGAGATGAGCGGCGCATCTCTGGAACAAAACAGAGTTGATCCGCTCATCACACAAGTTGCTCCAAACGCTCATATTCAAAGGAGGGAGATGGGGCGCCCCAGTTGAGATGACCCATGGCCCAAAGTTAATATATGCAGCCCAAGTTGAGGGGGCATGCCCAGGAATTTCCCACACATTGGGATATTCAGGGGAGATGGGCCGCCCAAGTGCAGGAGATGAGCGGCGCAAAGTTAGGCATGGAAAAACCATGCCTAACTCCTGGCCACCCACAGGTAGGCTACGGTACTGTATATAGCAACACAGCAGCCGGCCAGCCCCTGTGGAACCCCCACCCCTCCCCAGCCCCAGGCCTCGCTGGCAATGTGCCACAAAGAATACCCGGAGTCTGTGAGTGTAGGTCCCCCACCCGGCAGTGCACTATGCCCAGTCACAATACATTCCCCATGTCCCATAATGTAGGGCCCCCACCCTATCCCTGCACTGTGCCCATGTACTGACAAAAGCTCCGTCCCCGATGCCCGCAGTGCCAGAAACAACCCCGCTTCCCCACAGTATAATGGGCCTCCCACCCCAAGCCCGTGTCCCAAACCATAAGTTATGCAGTACAGTCCGCTTTTTCCACAGTGTAGTGGACCCCCCCCAAGCCCTAATCCTCGAACCCTGATCGCTACCCATAGATGAGCCCCAGTCCATAATCGCGGTTTGTAAAATACATCCCTACTGCACATTTTCCATACTGTAGCGGCCCCCAACCCCGGCAGGCATGACACCCTCCCCGCAACCTCCACTGACCCGTGACGGTGACTGGCACAGCCCTCCTCAACCTGCAATGGCCAGCCGCCGACTGCATAGTTTGTGAGCACTGTACAGTACATAGTACAAGCCCATTGGCTGGGCCCGTATTTTGCACATTACAGGTGCTTGCGAGCAGTACACAGTCGGCATAATAAAGCAGGGGTGAGGGAAGGCTAAGTGCCAGTCACCAACAAGGGTGATGCGGGGGGTCCACCACACTATGGAAACGCTTGGGTACAGTGATCATATGTGATACAGGAATGCAGACCAGTGATGGGTGGGGGAGTACCTACTGTACTGGATTTGTACAGGGTGGTATTCCTGTGTGAATGGGAATCGGGGTACCAGGTTTGGGGAACAGTACAGTATGCTACAGGTGTCTGGCAGTGTTTGCTGTACTACCAGGAATTGGGCGGGAGGGGGCTACCTACACACTGCAACAGGGAGTCTGCAGTTGTACAAGGGGCATGGGATGGGGTGGGGGTTCACTCACTATGCCACAGGGTGTTTGGTGAGACACCTGGGCATCAGGATCGGGCTGGGTGGGGTCCACTCATCTGGCACAGGAGTGCCGTCACAGACACAGGCAGTGAACAACAGGGCTGGGGGGGAGGTGGCTGGCCCGGCACATCCTGCTGGGCGCAGGCATGCAAATGGTCAATATGCACCTTGCATGCCTAAAGCTAAGGGGCAAAACTGGTGGGATGGGTGGAGAACTGGCTGCAGGGACGGCAGCAGAGGGTGGTGGTAGGAGGTGAATTATCATCCCCAAGGGCAGTGATGAGCGGGGCCCACAGGGGTCAGTGCTGGGGCTGGTGTTATTTGGAATATTTATTGCATACATCTCGCTAGGCGTAAATAGCAAGATCAGTCTATTTGCGGATGACACCGAGATGGGAGCAGAGGTAGATGACCAAGGGGGGTGGCAGGGACTGCAGGAAGATCTAACAAGGCTGGAGACACAGTCCGACACCTGGCAACTTGGTTTCAATGCCAAAAAATGCAAGGTGCTGCATTTCGGAGCAAAGAATCCAAAGAGGAGCTACCACCTGGGGGGGGTGCAGTTAGCTGTGACGGAGGAGCAGAAAGATCTGGGGGTGCTCATTACGGAAGCAATGAACAACTCAGCACAGTGCAGGAAAGCAGCAGCAGTGGCCAACAAGATGCTGGGTTGTATTGCAAGGGGTATAACCTCTAGGAAGAGAGGCGATTCTGCCGTTATACAGATCACTGGTCAGACCCCACCAGGAGTACTGCATTCAGTTTTGGCGCCCTTACCTAAAGAGGGACATTAGATTGCTGGAAGGGGTGCAATGCAGTACAACAAAGATGATCATGGGTCTGGGGAAGTTACCATATGAGGTTAGACTGAGGGAGTTGAACATGTACTCTCTGAAGAAGAGGAGGGACAGGAGGATATAACTGAGACCCTTAAGTACATGAGAGTAATAAAGAGAATAGGCACGGAGAGACTGTTCAAGGGGAGGGTGGGGAGAGACACCCCGGGTCATGACATGAGACTGGAAGGTTTAGGAGGGAGATGAGGAAGCATTTCTTTATGGAAAGGGTGGTAGCAGAGTGGCACATTACCAGCAGAGGTGGTGGCTTGTAAAACAGTGGGATCATGCTTCAAAAGGGGTTGGGATAGGGCAAAAGGGAGGGTCAGCTGCAGAGTAGAGGTGCTAGCTGCAAAATCGAGCAGATTCGATAGACCAAACGGCCTTTTTCTGCTGGCAGTTTCACATGTTCGTATATAATGGGTCCATTTGCATATCCTGGCTGAATAACGCCATTCGCACCCATCTGCACCACCCACAACAGGTGCTATATTCAGACAGGATGCGCGAATGGCAACCATAACACGAGGGGGCACAGTCTCTCTCTCTCTCTCTCTCTCATGGGTAAGGAGGGAGGATGGGAGGTGTGGGGAGGGAAGGCAGGGACAGCTCAAGCTGTGTGCCCTGCAATACAAGCAGACTAGATAGACCAAATGACCTTCCTCTGCTGGCTTGTTTGTATGTTCGTATGTGTGTGGTCATAGTCCATAGCTGCAGTCATCCATATAGCTGTATGGAGGGTCAGTGATAAGTGAAACTCAGAAATTCTCTTTGTTAAACTTTCAATGCCAGAACAGAACAGCTCCATTGCCTGGAAACTAGGGTCCTACAGAAGCTAACGAATAAAGCTCCCACTCATAAGCAGGCTATACCTCTCAAACATCATTGTACTCTGGCCAGTCTCATACTGTACCTGCAATGAAGTTTATAAAAAAAAAAATCCAGCTGTTCCTCACACCTTAGCAGCCTACTGTACACACACTCCCACCACCGTCACCCATCTTTTAGTACACTGTGGGTCTTGCATAATCTATTATCGGGAGATAGCTTTCTCCTCACCCTCTTAACTGCTTGTAAGTCAGAGCTATTTTACGCTGTACTAGTTCTCGGATGTAAACTGACCAACAGGAACAGTAGGGCAAAAAGGATTTTATACCCAAGTACCGAAGAGGAAGAGGAAGAGGATGAGGAGAATGCCCAGTGCTGGATGAGTACTATAGCAAGGGCATACTTTAACAAATTCTGGCCAGAGCCAATAGGGGTGCAGCTGAGGTTGTGGAAGAGGGGTCAGAGGAGCAGAAATGTGGAAATGCTTATAGCCACACTGACAGTGTACGAGCTGGTGGTTCACGCATCCATTTTCTTGCCACAACAGCAGCACATCAGGAGCTCCCTCAGTGCTCCTGGACCCAGAGTCCACTTAGTTGGGGTCCAAAGACACGAGATGAACAGGGTTCATTAATATTCACAAGCAGCTCATTATTATGTGTTCAGTCCCAGAGCGGTCACTGGTGCTATTTAAACAAATAGCTTTGTGGCTTTTGCACAACGGCTCTCATGTCTCCAGAGTCCAACTAAGTGATCTTAGGGTCCAGGAGCACTGGGGGAGCTCCTGATGAATCGCTATCGCGAGAAAATGGATTCACTCCAACACTTGTGAGCGGACCACCAGTTTGCACATTCTCAGTGCAGCTAGAAGCGGTTCCACGTCTCTGCTCTTCCAGCCCATCTTTACAAGAAACGTTATGTGGGACCAGACGGAGAATGAAAGACCATAACAGACTCTGGCCAAAGCGGCGGTGAGGAAACTGTGAAAACAGGACCTCCGGATGGCAGCAAAATAGTGCCTATGAGAAGACTGCACTGACATGATGGAGTGCTTCACAGACCACGAAGGTGACTGTGATGCAACTCCTAAATTATTTTATAGTCGGAGTGGGAGTGCTTTTTTTGCTCACAAGAGGCCTTTAGGGCTCTGCCCATTGCAGCCCTAAAAAGGAGGCTATAGAATGCTAAGGGGTAAGATCGATATAGGGTTCTTAGTGGTGGGGAACCTTGATTCTGTTATAAACACACACTAGTAAGCAAGAAGCAGAAGCTGCCAGGGAACAATGTTAAGGGTTGAGAGTGCAATGTATGGCATTGATGGGTAGAGGGATATCAATTTTGTTTGTTAAGTACCACACCTGGTGGGAACCAAGACATGTTGACTACAGCTGTGAAAATAAATTATTCACTGAACAGTTCATGAAAATATTGTGGGATCACACTTCACTGCCCATTATCCACATCAGTCTCCCACCCCCTCTATTTCTCCCATAATAACCAGACATCTTCAGGGGCAGCATATCGATGTGTGTCCTTAGTTGTATGCGTCTCATTCCTGGAGTAACATCCCTCTCCAGACCCACAATGTGTTTTCTTTGATACAACACCCTGCCCATGACCACCGACACGCCCCATCTGCATTAATGGTATATAATGTTTTACGCAAGTTCAACTGCCTTTTCTTTGAGTGCCTATGCCAGCAGCAAGAATGAATTCAATCAAATGATATCCAAAACAGGAACCCAGTATATCAGCAGATGCAACTGACACTGAGGCTATGTAAAAGGGTTGGCCCTCCACAGCAGACATTTGGTATAGTGCATTAGAAGTAAATGAGGAGGGGCAGGGTTTACCACTTCTGAATTGCAAACACCTTTTTTCCTAGGACAGGTCTGTATAGGATAGGCACCCAGTAAACATATGCTGCATGCCTCCCTCCCACATCCTGACCTAACCCCTTCCCCAGCAACATCATTCCCCAGCATACTCAGTGGACAGTGCCTGTCACTTGAATGTGAGTGGTATTTTGGACAGGCAATAATATTTCTACATCCCCACTGGTGACATGAATAACATCATCTCATACTGTACACCCTACCAAACATACTGGATGCAACACATGAGAGAAGGTATATTGCCAAAGTGAAACACTATTCTAATGTATTTTATAGCTCTGATGACAGCCAAACACAGCCCTCTGGTAAACGGTTCAGTCCTTCTCACCTCCGACCAGACACCATCTGCATTTGCAAAGACAAGCCTATAACAGCAGGAAATATATTACAAACTCTCCATGTAGTGACCTTCTACCATGCTTACTGAATAATAAACACACCAAAGGCAGACTGTGTTTGGTATTGGAGGTGAGAGAGGCTGAGCTGGTTACACTGGGTCAGGGGTTGGCAGACATTATCAGAGCTGTGAAATACTATACGACAGGACAGTGTGACACTTTGGCAATACAACTGCTCTCATTTGTTGCATCCAGTTCTAATACTGTATGAGCAGTACAGGTCATCACAACATCAGGTCAGGTCAGGGTGTCAAGCGACAGGCATTGTTCATCAATTGTGGTTGGTTGCAATGTCTTCTGCGGGATGGTGTGCCTTATTTCATAAACTGTCATGGGGAATGAACTATAAAGGCAAATGACATGAGGTGATCTATGCTACATGTAGGCACGTTTCAGCAACAAAATTACAAATAAAAGGTTGAAAAGTGATACGGTGCGGGGAGGGGTGAGGTGGAGAAGATCACAAACCCAATACCTGCCACTCATCAAGACGATGTCTGTCCCATGCTACTGTCTTCACTGATGCCACCATCAAAAGTAGCAGCATTTTGCTTCTGAGCTACCAGACAGACTAAATTTAACTGTTAATGACTTGAAGCAGTAGGGCTCAGACATCAATGTGTTTGCAAGACAAAACTGCATGATCCCCATCCTCAGATAATTCCTTTATTTATTGTTCTAAAACAGTAACAAACCCAGAGCCACTCCACAAAAGCTGCATGTGCAAGGTAACTGGAGCACAAGAACCGAAAACCAACGGACACAAGACACGGGGTTTGACATAAAGGCACTCTACTACATTCAAAGTGCTGGCAGTGCTAAACTGTAGAAATACACAGCGTAGACAGTTAAGGTACACAGATAAGACTTACCTACCAGGAAGTGGCGATTAATGAAAAACAGATTGCCCGTACCAGAGAGACCTGGCCAGTTTTGCAGTGGGCTTTCTCAAGTATCCTCTGCCTAGTAAATATGCCATGTGTTTTTGTACTTTAGCACTGCCAGCACTTCGAACAGAGTGCCTTTATGTCAAACCCCGAGTATGGTGCCTTTATTTCTGTTCATGTTCAAAAAAGGGGCCACATAAACACAGAACCAACTGCTTCAAGGAAGATTAGTATGCCACTTTTTTTTTCCCCCCATTTTGTAGTTTTGTCCCGACCCCATTCTCAGAGGCATGACAGCACATTCCAAGACCTCCCTTGCCTTAGCGCTTACGCTGCCAATGAAGCCCACCCAGTGACAAAGGGACTCACAGAGAGGCAATGACCTCCGCCTGGAGGGAGAGCTGTTGTAAGGCTCCTCGTTCCCACTCCTCCTCCTCCCTCCCCCGCATGCCGGCACCCCAACGACCCAAGGTCATTCTTGAACCCAGGTCGCTGGCATAGTGCGAAGTATAAGGCGTCCTGTGCCTTAGCATCACCGGGCCGGCTTAGTATGCTACTTATTAATGGAAATCTGGCTTCAGACCCCCAATTATATCATCACACTGCACATCTATATCTCTGCAGCAGGAAATACCAATCAACAAACGTGAGCTACACCACGTAGCATTCAACACAACCATTTTTGGAAGTCAAACAAGAAACGGTGGATAAAAAAAAAAAAAAACTACACACAGGATGGTAATCACACTGAGTCAGCATGGGTTGCAATTTATCAAACAGAGAGATGTTCTACACACAATCTTTAACTTGCAATACGTTTTCTTTTCTTTTTTGGGAAAGTGTTTTTTTGCCAAGGAAGGGAATTGCTGTGGGAGAGAGAGTGAGTGGCACCGAATTTTGCAAACATATACCTGGGTACGTGGGAAGGACAAGATCATTCAGGACCCCACAGTCAACGCTTTCTTCTCAAAGATACTGAGGTACAGTAGTATAGATACATAGATCTACTTTTTGTGCGGAGTGGCATGACTGAAGAGCTGTCACAGTTCACTGTCATCTAGAGGACAGTAATCAGAACCTTACATTTACTGTGACTCATACTGCCACACAGATGGGAGTACCCAGACCTGCTGATTATTACCAGGGAGGATGAGTCACTGAAAACTGATTTATTTAGGAAAAGCACCGACCATAACTTCATTTTCACAAACAGCAGTTGTCACCCCAGGCATGTTATTAACAATATTCCACTAAGCCAACTGTACAGGGCGAAATGTAACTGCTTGGAGGAAGGAGATTACCAGCACAGAGCTGCAGAAATGAGGGAAAGATTTTCAGTCAATTTCAGAGGCTCAATAAGCATCAACAAAACAAGTTTAGTTTTGTGACGACTTACTCGGCACAATCTAACAAGGTAGCTGAAATTATTAAATGTAATTGGTTGGTTCTGCAAACAGATCTGACACTCTGCAGACTAGTGACCCACCCAGATTTGTATACTGATGGGGCAAAAGCTGGTGATATGTTGGTTAACAGTATGCAACCTGTTGTGAGAGAGGAAAACATGGCTACCAACCCCCCACCCCCCACTGGACACGTTCAAGTGGGGTAATTGTGTTCACCGCCCGTCTACACGTAATACCAGTACTTTTAGTGTCCTGGGGATACCCAAAGTTTTCTTAGATAAAACAGCCCGTAAATTTTAAATTACGTGCGATAAACAGGGGAGACGTGGAACATGTCCTGGCCAGACATATCAGACAGAGAGGAAGAGGGCATACTTTCTCATCTTCGGGCATGCAGAGAGTCAGACTAGGGCAAATAGAAGAGGACCTTGAAAACCTCTTCTTGAGATGTGATCAGTGTGGATTCACTGTCTGAGAGCCATTTTCGAACCGGCCTAAATGAAAAAGGTGGAGTAAATTCCTTTTTTTTTTTTTTTTTTTACAGTGACAGAGTATTAAATAAGCCAAAAGAATGGATTAGCAGTTTTACATGTGAAAATGCTAATCAGCTGTAAAAATGCATAGCACTTGGCACAGCATCCAATTTATCATTCAGTCTGGAACACTGTAACCATACCTCTTTCACACAGTCCTCACCGCAGGGTTTTAAAATCGCTGGTGTAGCATAGCAAAACGCTACGCAAAACAGGAGGTAATAATAACCATTTCCAAAAATGCGTAGCAGTACTGTTAACCATTTTTTTCAGTAAGTCTATGGCACAGTAAACAAAATTAATAAAATTATATATATTTTTAAATTTTGCTAACCATTTCTGGGTGTCTGTGTACTTATATGAGACATATGGGCGAGTCCCTGTTTAGTAGTCTTATTAATGAAAATGGTGAAGCCCATACGCATTTAACCTTACAAGCAATCTTGCACGGTTTTGGATCTTGCTTTTGCTCTGCACTCTGGACTATATCTGGGCAGTCCTGGCAGTTGTGCTTCCTGTAGCCATAAGCGACTGGCAACTGCTCCCATGCCCCAGTGTATATTGTATCCAAAATTAAATGAACGTTCTCTTGCACGGTTTTCAGATCCTTATCTGATCAGGGATAGAGTTTATCTGTCCTGATAAACTGAATTTATCGAGGCCATTTAACACAGAAACATAGAATTTGATGGCAGATAAGGACCGCTTGGCCCACCTAGTCTGCCCATTTCCCTACCTAGTGGATAAGCTGCATTTGCCATGTTATTTAAGGATCTGATAAGCTTAGTAATTACAGCACAACATTACTGTTAGCCCCAAATTACATGCAGGTCCTTGCATCTAAAAATCAGACTGGTCACATGTGAACACGAACTCTGCTCAAATTTTTCTTCATAATCTGTATGTTCACTATTGTCTGTATTTGTGATACGAAGCACTGTATGTTAATTAATGTATTTGTGATGTTTCTAGCACTGCACCCGGCTGGTTCAGCACTTGCTCTTTTAAGTGTGACTATCATGTTAATTTTCAATGTACAAATAAATTCTACCATTGGGTGTCAGCACTCCCATGATTAAGCACCCCATTCGTCACGACACATCTAGATGCTAGACCCCTGCCTTGCATACTGCATGACTGCTTGCAACATTAACGGTGATTCTGTGCAGCTCTTCCAGGTCCACCTGGTAAGGCTGTGTGTAGCCGGGTTATTGTTTTTTGGTCCAGACAGAGAAGCCCCAACTTTTCTTACAGAAACCGAAACAAACAACTGGCAGAAAGTCATTTAAGTGATAACATATATTTAGTAGGAGTATACAAAGCAATACCTGGCTTTCGTGGACGATTAAATGCCGAGGTGAAGCTGGTTATTGTGAGTATACCCCTACTAGATGTATGTTATTACTATTATACCAGCAGGAGTTGGATAGACTTTTTATGCAAGTTCTAGTAGAAAACGAGCCATGCTACAGGTTGAAATTCAGGTTTTCAAAGGAAAGCCCCGAGTCTGAGGATGCTCATTAGTGCCAGAAGTAGTATGCGTAGTAAAAGTCATAGTTTTAGTTTTGAAAGTCCGTTTTTGGCGCTGTTAAGTATGCCAGTGTTGCTGATCTATTTTGTGCAGAGTATAGAAAGTGATCTCTGTGTTTGTCTAAATTCTATGTATATTTCTACCTCTGTGTTTGTGCTATGACCTGTGAACTTCAGGAAGAAAATCATGTCTCTGTACTCCTTTCGATTCATTCTCCCCAGTCCGTGTGTTTTAGTAAGAGTGGCAAATTAGTAATGTTGAAAATTCAAATTGTGTGTGAAAGGTAATTAAAACAGATACAGTTCTGATTCATTACTGTTGCTGGCCGGTTGTGAGCCGAATTGAGAAACCTCTGTTCGTGTGTAATCTGTCATGCCGTTGTGTAGCATGCTTCGAGTCGGTGGACTTTAGCAGTAGAATCCTGTGTGGCTGCTCGCTCCATGTCCGTGTCTCCTGTTGGTGTGATTTTGTAAGGGTTTGTGATTAATATTGCTGGACAAGTGAATAATGGAGTTGGCTGTACTGTTCAAGCGGAAAGTGTGTGTGGTGGGTGGGGGAGGGGAAAGTGTGAGCAGATTTTAGACCGAACAGATAGTGTGGACAACAGAGAAGACTATGGATAATCTACTGTGGGCGTGGTTAAGGTAAATAAACTACTCTGGGAAAGTGAATAATCTACTGTAGGCATGGTCATAGCTGAATAAACTACTGTGAGCATCTTGGTGGTAGTTTTCGGGAGAATAACTGGCAGTTTTCCTGTGTTCTGATTGGCCGAGACTGGATACCTCTGGTATAATCTAAAATAACTGGCTTTTTTGTGTGTGCCTTTCCAGGGTAACCACTGCTTTGATCATGTAGCACTGAGGTTTCCTATTTTGTGGTCACTATGACCATCGGCACATTTTTCAACCACAAAAAGGATGAAACACCCATCTGTGTCTTCTGTTTTCAGCCTTTGCAGATTATGTGAGAGGCCATTTTGGCACCATAAACTCCTGCTTGAAGTAGAACCAGTTTAAATTCTTTCATGGTGATTTTTGTCTATTTCCTATGATGCATCGCATTATAGGAATATGTGCGATTTTGTATTTCTTATTTTAAAACAAATTATTAGGATGTATATGCAAAATACTTTAGACACAGCATCTACTGGCACACTTTTCTCAGTCTTAAAATGAAGCCTTTAATCGTATTTGTAGGTGAAGAGTTCAGCTACCATGTCCAACCCCCTCGGGACCCACTGTGTGTATTTGTCTTCCCCCTGATACCCACCCAGATCTCTCTCTATCTCTTTCTTAGGCACTGCTTCCCCTAGGGATGGCCACCTTCAGGAAGGTATTGGGCATGCCGAAGTGCAAGACCTGCCTATTCTGCTATTCCAGACTTTCAAAGCAAAGATTCTGTGCCCATCTGTAGTTTGCACAGATTTAGGTTTCCGCTTTAAGTTAGGGACTCGGGCTTCAAATGGGACCTTACGTCGACCCAAGCAGCAGCAAATAGCAGCTTGCACTGGAGCCCGATGTGCCAGGGACCCTGCACCTGATTTTGGTACAGGTGGTGTCCTGGCCCCCCCCCCAAAAAAAAAAAAAACACGTTTGCCACAACTGCTCCCCTGCAAGAAACACATGTCCCACAGGAGAGGTTTGAGGGAGGTGGCTACCCCCCCCCAGTGACCTGCTGTTCCAGGAAGTGCGGAAAGTGCCGTGCAGCAGGAAGGCAGAGCGTGACTCTGTCATAGGCATGGATGGGGCTAGAGTCCAGCAGTGAAGACGTCAGCCACTCTGTCCACACCTGTGAAGCAGCCTGCAGAGACAATACTCAGGCCATGGTAGTACAGCGGCTAGCAGAGAGAGCAGGCCCCACCACCAACGTACCAAGGACATCGAGCAGTCACCTGGGGACCACAGCAAGGTGGGTGTAAAGAGATGAATAAAGGTACAGTCACGGACCCACAGCTGGCAAGTAGGGTGGGCATGGTACACCAGGGGACATGTCACAGCAACAGCCGTCATTGCAAAGCAATAGGGTAGTAGTGTCCATTCTAGGGGCAGGTTCCTGATAGTAAGTACAGCAACTTGGCAACGGAATCACTGGACTGACATAGCAGCAGTACATGTGCTCACTGGTCAAGTTCTCTGGCCCACCAACTGCTACCAAGAATGCAGATGCTATCCTCCGCACTATAGCAGCACACAAGGCCACCAGACAGCAAGGTGCTGTGTGGTGGTGGCCCAGACGTAAGCATGACCAGTCCCACCCTATGGCTAGGTGCTGTATGCCCTGTGTACACTAAGGTCCACTGTGCTGCACCACCCAGCTGTGCATGGGACTGTGCCAGATGTCAATGTGTCAACAATGGACTGCAGTCAGGCACCCACACACCCCTACAGTGCCTTGTGACGTCTGGGCACTATAACCGGGCACACTGGGGCGCAGTATGCAGTGGCACCTCATCACACCATCCCTCGTTGTCCTCTGTTGTATCTGACTCTTAACACTTTGAATATAGGCCCTGCCCAAAGGATTTTATGCAGAGTAAACAAATAAAAAAATGTCTCCCACAGGTACAGTATCCGGCACTCAGCCACTGACACTCACTGCCATGTGGCACTTCCACCCTGCCCAGGGTATCCCTCTGCTGTCTCCGCCCCCACCACATGGCCATGGCACAACCAATTATGCACCATCCAAGCTACCCCAAGGACTGCATCAGGATACTCTGGTGTAGGCTTGCCCCTTGCCGACTTTTGTAGGGCATCTCAATAACTGTACCACCTTATGCATCAATCCCATGTGCCACCCCCACCTCTGGCACACGTCCACATCTTCAATATCCCGCCCTGTGCAGTAGCTTATCCCATCATTACCCCATCAGCGACCTGCGTGCTCCACTCTGCCCCCCTGTCTCAGTGATGGAATTATAGCCCAGCCACACTACAGCATCGACAGTACATCACTGTCTTTTGCTGCCAGTACTGAAGACAGTGCAGCTCTTGGGAGCAAGACATCATCGTGGAATGGTGGGTCACACCTCAGCCTGCCACACAATCTGTGGTCCTACAGTATAGACCTAGAGCAGACAGTCACTTACTCCCAACGCAGTGCCCTACTGTCACTGCTTCTGCCAGGGTGTTACATTGGTACTGTACCATCAGGGACAGGTATGAGACACTCTGCCAACCTAGTGACTGCTGTACATACTAGTTCTAATCTCGCCATGGGTTGTGGTGCAAAGGGGGTTAGACCAGCTCTGCCTGTGGTCTAACTCTTGTGGACTATGTGGACTCTTGGGGGGGAGGGGTTCAAAATCTGATTTACAGCCGGCCGGCCTGCTGGCTCAGTGGCAGAGCTACCACTTATGACGGCAGCAACCCAACTTCGGAAGTGGGTTTGGGTTGTTGGAGGGCCAGCTGGGGGGGGGGGGCAGGAGGATGGAGCATCCAGAGGACCGCTCTCCTCCTCTGAGTGGTGGGGGGGCTAGCAGTGCCAGTGTCTGCCTAGCCCCTAGTGGTGCACCAAGGGAAGGCACCCAGGCTTGCCTAGTTTCAGCTGAATGCAGATGCATGGTTTGCAGGGGCGTGCACCAACGACAAGGTGTCCTTGCATGCCCCAGCACCCGGGGGGGGGAGGGGAGTTACCACTCAAGGAAAAATCCTACATGCCTCAGGACTCCCTGGATACTCAGACCCCAGCCCAGAGCCACTGCTATGGGAACACCTTAGGAACCTCCATCCCACAGCTCTAGGGAGAGGTAGAGGGTTGGAGTCTGGCTCGGCCACCACCTGCCACGAGGGGGTAGGCTTGTGGGGTTAAAAGTTTTCACAGATTCACAGAAATCTGACGGCAGAAAAGGACCACAATGGCCCATCTAGTCTGCCCTTATATACACCCCTTTCCCCCCCTCCTCCTTTTACTGGCTCAGAACTTTCCCCACTCCTCCCATCCCCATATCTGTCCCACACCCTCTTGACTCCCCCCACCGTTTCAGATCCCACCATCCCCTCTGGTAGCCTGTTCATGGCCTCCACCACCCTCTCTGTGAAGAATGATCCCCTCACATTGCCTCTGTATTTCACTCCTTCCAATCTGAGGCTATACCCCCTTGTTCTAGCCTCCCCTTCCTTCTGAACAAGCTCTCCTCCTTCACCTTATTGATCCCCTTCAAATACTTCAAAGTTTCAGTCATGTCCCCCCTCTCTCTTCTAGTCAGTTTAGATTCAGCTCCCTCCACCTCTGTTCATATGTTTTCCCCCACATCCCATGCACCATCTTGGTTGCTCTTTTCTGAACCCTCTCCATCCCCTCAATGTCCCTACGTAGATGCGGTCTCCAGAAATCATATCCCGTACTCCAGGTGCGGCCTCACCATTGTTTTGTACAGTGGCATTAGCACCTCCCTCCTTCTGCTAGTTATGCCCCTTCCAATGCAGGCCAACATGCCATTTGCCTTTCCCACCACCTTGCTGCACTGGTTCCCCACGTTAAGATTGCTTGATACAATTCCCAGGCTCCCTCTCCTGCTCAGTGTCCTCGATTGCCTCCCCCTCCCCGGGTATATCTGCACAAATGTTTTTCCACCCCAGGTGCATCACCACACACTTTTTCGCACTGAATTTTAGTTGCCACGTTTCCAACCACCTCTCCTGCTTTTCCAGGTCTTGCCTCCACTCCACCTTGGGTGCCCACCCTATTGCAAACCTTCATATCGTACGTGAATAGGCAAAACCTACTCTCTAGTCCTTCTGCTAGACCACCAATATAAATGTTTAAAAGTAGGGGTCCCAGTACTGACTTCTGAGGCACCCCACTCATTACCTCCTTCACCCTGGAATGTACCCCATTTACTATCAGTTTGGCTCCTTCCCGTGAACCAGTTTTCCACCCACCTAGTTACCTTCTGGTCCACCAATAAGCTCTCCAGCTTGTTTATTAGC
Organism: Neoceratodus forsteri; assembly: GCA_016271365.2. Classification (NCBI taxonomy): domain Eukaryota; kingdom Metazoa; phylum Chordata; order Ceratodontiformes; family Ceratodontidae; genus Neoceratodus; species Neoceratodus forsteri. Next base: position 645,788,892 of record CM057450.1, on the reverse strand, counting down.
CTTCTGTGTGGGACAGTGACAAAGGACTTACTGAAGTCCTGATAGACCACGTCCACCTCCCCTCCCTGTTCCACTACCTGCGTCACCCGATCGAAAAACTCTATCAAGTTGGTCTGACATGACTTTACATTTGTGAAGCCATGCTACCTTTAATCCAGCATACCACTGGCCACCAGGTAGTCGACCACCCTTTCTTTTGTTAACGTCTCCATTACCTTTCCCACCACTGAGATGAGACTGACAGGGCGGTAGTTTTCGGCCGCCTACTTGCTTCCCCCCTTGTGTTGTGCAGCCACCTCCGCCCTCTTCCAGTCCCCAGGCACCCACCCTGTATCCAAGGCCAAGTTAAACAGTCTTGTCAAAGGTGCTGCCAGCTCCTCCCTCAGCTCGTGGAGCACCCTTGGGTGCAAGCCGCCCGGCCTCATTGCTTTATCCACCTTTAGCCTGCCCAATTCCTCCCCTACCTCTACCGATTGTGAACATTCTAGAATCCATTCCTCTCCCTTCCCCTCCAGCTCTGGTCCTCTTCCCTCACCTTCTTTCGTGAAGATCGAACCGAAGTAGCTATTTAATACCTCCACTTTTTCAAAGTCCCCCTCCAGTCTTATTCCTCTCTCCTCCCTCAATATCACTATTCCCTGCCATGCCTTCCTTCTTTCTCCCACATACCTAAAAAGGTTTTATCTCCCCTCTTGGCTTGCTTTGTTATTCTCTCCTCAGTGACCTCTTTAGCCCTCCTTATCTTCTGCCCTGCCTCCCTCCTCTTCTCTCTATATGCCTCCCTATCCTCCACCCTTTGTGTTGTCTTATACCTCCTGGATGCCCTTTTCTTCTCCTTGACCGCTCTTGCCACCTCCCTCTCATGGGTTAATGGCAACGGGGGGGCCCTGGGCCGGTCTGACCAGGGGCAAAGTCATGCCAGAGCAATAAACTATAATTTAAAAGAAAAAATGTATTACAGAGATGCTGCAGCCTCGGTGTGGCACAAGCCCCCTTCCACCTTGACACAACCATGAGACACAGTCACGAGTTCGGCGCAAGCGGTCCCCCAACTGGCACAGGCTGCGATAGAAAAATCAGGAATGACTCAAGGTGCAGCACAGTGAGCCTCTTGTGTCATTTCTCTTTCACACAAGCACCTTGTGTCATTCCCAACACTTTGAAAATTGGGCCCCAGATCTTTTGCAGTAAACTGAGCATTGCGAGAGTGCTTCAGTTTTCTTTTTCAGCAAACTAAAAGAGCCACTCCGTGGGTAAGCACCATCTGCTGCACTAAGCACTACCACTCTTGTGCAACTTCACCCACAAATTGGTAGCACTTTACAGTGTTGTTTTTGGATCGTCACTTATTATCTCAATCACCAAGTCTGTATTTGTTTTTACTAACCCATGCATGTATATGCAGGGTTCATTTTGGGGGGGGATTGGAACAACCGAACACAGTTTTAATTCTGACCCACCTTTTTTCCTACCTTGGGGCCAACCTGCTCACTGCACAGAAACACAGAGGTTGACGGCAGATAAGGATCGCAAGACCCATCCAGTCTGCCCATTTTTTCTACCTTATGAATGTGCCATAGGCCTTTACTCGGTCACTGGCCTATTTATTCATACTCATCTGTTACGGCTTGCCCCTTGCCAACTTCCGTAGGGCACCTCCATAACTGTACCATCTTATGCATCACTCCCACATGCCACCCCTGCTTGTGGCAAGGTTAACCACTCCACTGGTGGTCTTATCAAGCAACCGGCATGGCAGTGGAGGATGGGCTGTTTTCTGTGGTCATTATGAATCTAGGCTCGGTTGAACAATATGACCCCTTTTTTTTTTTCCTTCAATTGACACTCGCTTTTTATACTCAGTGGGTCAGGTGTCCCACACAGATAAATGTTGTATCTGAAATTAACCCTGTGTATGTAGTCTGTATATTAGTTCTTTTTTCTTTTTCACAATTTATTTATCCTAAATAGCCCAGCTGAGATGCACATTTCCAGTCAGGTCCAGCTTCTGCCCATTTCCACAGCTACGTGTGAGAGCACTAAAAGGTTAAGTGACTCACCCAAAGGTCACATAGTGAGTATTTACCTCTGTTAGGGTTTGATTCTGCAATCTCCTGGTTCCCAAGCTGGTGGTCTAACCACCTAACACTGCTTCTTAAGTTCTACACTAATACTAAAAGTATGAAATTCCATGTTCCGATTGTTTTCCTAGCAGTCCTTATCGCACTGCTGATAAACAGAACACCAAGACCTGTTCTGTGAGCTAGCACGGTAACATACTGTAGTAATTTCAATTCCGAATGGACTCTTTCTTCATCAAGTCCACCCCCACCCCCCGCTTTATCAGCAGGGACCAACAAGTACACCATGCAATCATGTATTTATTTATAGAAATTCTCCCCAACCTATTCCCTAGGGGACCCTGTGATTGCTTAGGCAGACAGCAATTTATCCAGGCTTACTGTGATAAGTACTGTCTTCATTTCCACCGTCTCCACTTGTATCCTGTCCCACAAGTTCACCACCCTCTAGGAGAAGTCCCTCCTAAGGTTTACCCTAAATTTTCCACCTTTGAGCTTCACTATATGTCCTGCATTCTGTTGGAGCTGACCAGATCAAACATTTTAATATTTTTTTTATATTATTCTTTCCGTTTATCCTCCTCCGCAAAGCTGATCCCTGCAATCCCCTGGCCACCTACACCCGCACCTCCTGGGCCCCGTCTGGCACCCCCACAAAGCCGGCCTTTAATCGCTCACGCTACTCTGTATGCAGGATCCTCTCGGGTACCTGGGGGCGCCGGGCGCAGCCATCAGCTACCGAGATCACCCTCCGCCATTTTCCACCTGTTTTTTCTTGCCCGAGAGCCAGATATGCAATGGCGCCCAGGCATATGATGTTACCGCCCGCTGCGCCTCCCCATTCTACTGCTCGCTGCTGTAGTGCTGCTGGCCTCCGCCATTCGGCCGCTACAGTGCTGCAGTGGCCCCAACCCTCCCAGGGAAGGAGAGCAGTTGGGACGACAATCCTTCTTCTCCTGCTAACCCTCGGCGGCCCGAGTCCGTTCCCGAACCCAGGCTGCCGGTGTGGTACCCAGCACCTCAACCCTCAGAGCCACCAGGCCGGCTTGTTCTTTTTTAACTTGTATTTTAATGAATTATGTAATGAGACATAGATACATAGATACATAGACAGTGTCGGCAGATAAGGGCCTATGGCCCACCTAGTCTGCCCATTTGAGCTTGTAAGTTCAGTTTGTTTTCCTAGAAGTCTATTTCCCCTTACCCCTGACCTCTAGAATTCCTTTATGTCTATCCCATGCATTCTTAAATCCCGTGATTGTTTCAGCCCCCACCACTTCCTCTGGCAGGGTGTTCCACTTGTCCACCACCCGTTCTGTGAAGAAATTCTTCTCATGTTTCCTCTGAATCGCCTTCCCTCCAACTTCATCCCATGCCCTCTAGTCCTGAAACATCTTTTTCGCTTAAAATAGTGTTTTCCTGCACCCTGTTCCTCCCTGTAAGATACTTGTATGTCTCTATCATATCCCTCTCCTCCTCTCCTCCAGGGGTACATGTTCAGTTCCTTCAACCTGTCTTCATAGGATTTATGATGCAACCCATGCACCATCTTTGTTGCCCTCCTCTGAACCTTCTCTACCCTGTCTATGTCTACGTAGGTATGGTCTCCAGAACTGTACACTGTATTCCAGGTGGGGCCTCACTAGTGTCTTGTATAGCGAATTATGACCTCCTTTTCCTGCTGGTGATGCCCCTGCCTATACATCCCAGCATCCTATTTGCTTTACCTGATGCCTTGTCACACTGTTTCCCTACCTTGAGGTCATCAGAGATGACAACCCCAAGATCCCTTTCCTGCTTGGTGCATGCTATATCCTCACCCCCCAACTGATATATTGTGCCAGGGTTTTTGTGCCCCATATGCATTATCTTGCACTTCTTTGCATTACACATTAGTCCCAACAGGTAGACAAATAAGATTGATACCTGTTATTAAACAGGTTACAGAAACATGTTTACAGTATCACTGGAGTAAGGCACCCCTGTTCTTTGGTACAACACCTGGGGGTTTGCGTATCTTAGTCGAATTTATAAAACTAAAATTATTCAAGGAATCTTTCCAGAATTGCACTTAATCCAATGTTAGCCATTGCTGCCATGAGCAGGGATATCAGAAATGGTCAAAACAGAATGTGCACCCTCTTATAGGGTTAAGCATCCCACCCTCAAAATATCGCTTAATGCTTTAATCATTTTACACCCTTCTGCGCAGCTTCAGAACAAACAGTAGTCTTTTGTTGATATTCCAAACTTATCCATGCACATTAAGTAGATATACAAATCCCCCCCCAAATATACTGCATGAAATATTGTAAAATATATGAACATAGTTTATTTACTGAAATGTTTCACCAGGAGGGCACACTGAACAACAAGTTGCTGGTCTCACGGTGCGACCTGGGGGGGGGAGGGGTTACATAGGGTTGTGAATGATGATCAGTTACAATAGTATGTGGGTAGTACAAACAATACAACATTGTAAGATTGTGCAACAGTTGGAACACAAGGTATTGTACAATGAACAGTAGTGGAACATTGGGTAAATTACAATACATGTCCAAAATCATACAGAAGAAGAACATATAAGCGTTACAAAACAGTAATGATGTGATAGAACCCTGCTTATAGTGCATGAGTGTACCAGGAGCAGGTTTTGTGTAGTACGCTAGTGCTGTTAGAGTAAAAGGATGGGCAGGTTAGCACACTGGCGACCCACAAGGGCAGGTGGGGGGGGGGACTGAATATGAGAAGAGGTAGCCATTTCCCAATAGTTCTCTCTTACTTAAGCAAAACAGCAATTCTGTCTTTAAACAAAGGAGCCCTGGTGGAGATATACAGCCCCACGGAGCTAGACAGTTAGCGGGAAAGGCAGTTACCATATGCACCACATAGCGCCATGTTATCTCATCACCCATTTTAATCTAAAGTTTTAACAAATACGTTGAAGCCAACATGCGCGTTCTTGGGGTATGATTAATATAACTCCAAACATTGAAAGCCTTCCCTCTTAAATTCCCCATCTAATCCACAAAACTTATGTTTAAGCAAAGGCTTTACTAAGTATTTCAGTCCCCTGCAGAGTCAGAGGTTGCTTCTCGAGCAACAGATTGCTTTTCAATTTTGTTCAAAAGTTTGGCAGCTTCAACACATCAGAAAATTGATAGATCTTACCACCGTACACAATTCTGAGGCTGGCCGTAAAAGTACATAGTGCACCCCAAATTCAGTGCTCTTATCCCCATTAAAGCTCTTGCACTCATCCTTTGGCATAGTTCAAATCCGAAAAAATGGACTCTATGGTCCTTGCAAGGTAATTGGGCTTAGCAATTTCGCCTGCTGCAGAATAATGTCCCACTCCATGGAAGTTCTCAACTCCTCCATTACCATGTGTGGTACCCGATTCCCAGTTGCTGTTGTTGGGCGGCGCCATGAGGCATAATCTTATATACCTTAAGTATCTGGAAATCTGCTTCCAACTGCAACAGTTCTTTAAACCGTTCTGGTAGAAAAGTTCGGAGATGTTCCCCTTCAGCATGCTCCAGGAGGCCAAGCACTCGGACATTATTAGCACAAATGGAATTTTCTACATTCTCCAGGCGCCTTCGTAGTAGGCCGTTCTCCTTAGTAAGTCCTGAAGTCGCTGCAAGAGCCTTGTCTGCTGGTTTCTTCGCCCCATGTTTCATTGGCTAGAGCCCTGACTGTTAGGTTGACTTGCCGCAGCTCCATATCATACTCCTATATATATTTTTTTTTTTTGTTATCTAAGCTCTGTATGGTCTACAGTAGAGCCACGTTTGTCAGCTACAGTTCAGCTTGCTCCTCAGGACCCTGGTGGGGATCTTTACTGCCACCCGATTTCATTTCCTTCAGTCAGACCCCTTCCACACTAGTACTGGCTTTATTTCCACAAACTGCTTTTGTCTGATATAAATTTGATATTGTTCGAGAGCTAGTAAGTTGTTCCACAATCTAAAATTAGTTATAAGATTCTTATTCTATTAAAATACAAGATTTAATCTGTTTTTCTCTGTCTGGAGAGCTGTTGAAAAAGGCTGTTCTCAGCTCAGCTGTTAGCCACACCCCCATTTTCATATGTTCAACCTTGCCTAAAACCTTCAGTATGTGAAGAGTGAGCTCATGTTACATCAGCTCCACAGCAAGCAGGCTCGACGGACCCCAAGGCCTTCTTCTGCTGGCATTTTCGTATCATGCCCCCCCCCCCCTTCACCACCCTTAGCTTCCTCTTCTCCAGAGTGAACATGTTAAGGTTCTCCAGCCTGTCCTCATATCTTTTATTCTCCATCCTCCCCGATAATGCTGGTGGCTCTACGCTGCACCCTTTCTATTACTGCAATGCCATTTTTGTACTGGGAGTGCAGAACTGCACACAATACACTAGGTAAGGCCTGAGAAGGGCCTTGCAAAGTAGTACTTCCTCTGCTGTCTGTCACCACTCAAAGCATCCCAGCATCTTTCTAGCCTTCCTGACAGTAGCTGTGCACTACATGTCATGTTTTAGCCTCCTGTCCGTAATAAATTGTAGGTCCTTTTCCTCCTACTCCTGTACTGTAGTAAATGCAGTCTCGCAGTGTGTATGTCCTACCTGTTTTCCTCACCTAACTGTAGCATCCTGCATTTGGTTACACTGAATCAGAGACTCCAGGAGTCTGACCAGCTACCCAGCTTCTTCAGCCCTCATGAAGTCTGTCCAAAACCTCAAGGTTGTCCACCACTCTGGCCAGCGCAGTGTCATCAGCAACCTTACAGAGGTCTAATGGAGACTTCAGCTTCCAGGCGGTTGATGAAAAGCAGTGACCCCAGCAACAATCCTTGAGGGACAATGTGGAGTACCAGTCTCCACCTAGTCGCAGTGCCTGTCAACCATAACCTTCTGTTTCCTGCACCCAAGCCGGAAAGCAACCCACCTTGTGCATTCCGTTCAGCTGTTCAACAGTTTTTAAAATCAAAATAATGCATTTTAGCACTATATTACTAACACTCATCAGTTGGGCATTTTTCTTCCAACCAGTCCTTATTGCTCTAATACAAATACAACATTTATTTTATTTAGCTTTTTTTAACTGGATGAGGTACACTAGGCATACAACTGCCTATTTTCAGGCACGACCCAGGACATGTTAATCTGTACTGCTTAATCATGTTGTGATGTCACCCAGGACACTCTTGGAAATTAGACACGTAAGGCTTTTCTTTGGTTCGTAAATGCCTAATAAAGATGTAACATAAAAACTCAGGCAAAAAAGTTGATGGTAATACATGTAACTTAAGCAACAAAAACTTATTCCACATGCTTTTGAAAGTACTGAAAGTCTCTTTCTCAGCTACCAAGGAGACACCTGTGTAGTTTAGAATGCTCGTGCAATCCTCTTTTAGTGTTAAATAAGAAGTATTACACCAGCTTTGTTGACTCAGTTGTATTTGTAAGTGAATCAGCTCCTACAGAACGCGGGGAGCGACTACAAACCCGGAAGAATGCACTAGATAGAATGTACATAAATTCACCGGCTAGAGAGACCCCATTCATATACATGCCGGACAAACGTGCTCTCAGATTATTACTATAAAAATATTACAACTGAAATAAACAGCAGCACCACCACGAGACCCCCTTCCCTCCTCCCCTCTCCTCCTCCCCCCATGGTACATAACTCACTAGCTGGTAGATGGAATAATATCTGTCTATTAAAAGTATGAGCACCATTATTTGGCAGTTCCCACAGCAGCTCCATATTTGGCAGTTAGGATTCCCTTCCCCGCTCATGCACTGAGATCACTATTTGGCAGGGGAACTGCCGGTCACCTACGGCAGCTCTCAACTTCGACTCCGCTCCGCCACCATATCCGACATAATGACCGGCGAACCCAGTGCCAACAGTCTCCTGCTCATTACCTTTAAAGTAGTCGTTGGCTGTGGCCTTCAGCTTCTCTGCTTTTTCCACAAGCTCAGGCTTCACGCAGTTTACTCCTTCCCCTTCCGCCATCTTGCCTACCGTATATTGGGTTACTTGGCAAAGTTGTCGTAAATTTAGGATTGCTGTCGTAAACAAAATATCAAGGGGCTCGTTTGGAAACACCAGCTGTCACTTCTCTGACAGAGAATCCTTTCACGTCAGAGAGCGGGATTTAAAGGGACATGACCTTTTTTTGTTTGTTTTCTTTCTTTTCAAGGTAATTGAACTAGTCTTCTGTGTAGCTGTTCAGTGAAGTCTCCCCATTCATTTTTTTATTTCAAAGTTGAAACCGACTGAATGATGGTCATTTGCAATGGGGACCTAGTTCAAAGACAGAATAAAATGTTAATATGAACTGGATGCTGAAAATAGAGTTAGACTAGACCTTTTGTTGTAGCAGCAGTTTCTGGGTTTCCCCCGTCCCACTCCCGCAAGTCCCAGTCGTGACATAGGTGTGTGGAGGCACACCCACGCACGTCTTGCGGGACACCGCATCCTACCAGTCGCCTGGTTCCGCCTGCGCTTGTCCCCGAACTTCCATTCGGTGATGGTGGGACTACAGGTGGGTGACCGGGGTGGGGTGTTTTATTTTTTTATTTTTTTCAGGAGCAGAGTACAAGTACAGTCTGTTAATAATGGAATAATGCCTGACAGGGCGGGAGTTATGTTGGGATAACATTCCCCCTCGGGTGGTTGGGCCCGAGGCCACCGGCCGAGAGCGTCCAACACCCAAGAAGGGATGTTATCCCAGTATAACTCCCACATTGGAGGGCATTATTCCTATTATACAATGGCTTGTTGTTTTATAATAAAAAATGATTTTAAAGAATGTTTTTGTTAGTGCGTAAAAATATTTTTGTTTCTTAAGAGAAAGAAGAGATCATCATGCTGGTGGTCATCCCTATCATCCAAACAATTAGCAGGGATGTTATTTAAGCAATAATGCACAACAGGGTGTGGTATGTCGTGGGATATCGTCACACCTCGGGTGGTTGGGCTGCGTCCAATGACCTGAGAAGTGACAATATCCCATGATATACCACACCCTGGAGTGCATTATTGCTATTATGAAGTGGTTTAAATATTTTTTAAACTAAAAAAAAAAAAAGAAACATTTTAAAAATGTGTTTTGGGGGTGTTGGAGGAATACCTTTAAATAAAATAGTTCCTGGAGGGCTCTGGGCAGCAGGTGGCGCTGTTGGCCATGGTAGAGGAAGTGGAGCTCTTGTGACTGGGTGACCCGCTCCTTACCATTGCAGTTTTCTTTTTTTAAAGTATTCTCTGTTCACAGTGCACTTTATTTTTATTATTTTTGTTCTGGGAATTGGGTGCTGAGGACTGGTAAACTGAGAGAGAAGTTGGAGAGGCGAGCCAATGATGAACAAACGAGAAAAAGGTAGAGTCTTGGTGCGATTCATTCGGGACTGTTATTGTAAGAGCTACTATTAAAATGGTTAGGAATGTCTGGGACAAGACTGGCAGTTTTTTCTATGTGGCTGAAACGTAGCTTTCTTTTTTTTTCTTTTTTTGCAATTGTTTAACCAGGACTAGCACACTAAGCTGAAAGCTTGTTTACAGGTGCGACCTGGGAGAACAGGGAAGTTAAGTGACTTGCTCAGGGTCACACAGTATGCAAGTGGGGGCTGTGGGATTCAAACCCAGGTTTCCAGATTTGCAGCTCAGAGCCTTAAACCACTGCACTATACTGCCTTTTTGTGGGGGAGTCGTGGTTTGTGTGAGAATGACTACAATGTGCGTGTCTGTCGTTTGTCCTTTTCAGAGAAAAAAAATTATTCGTCCTTGTTGCTGCCCCTTGCATGCTGCTGGATTTGTTGCTTTGGAAAGTATTGCTCCCAGCAGCTCCGCTGTGCTGAATTCTGCCAGGCGCGCAGCTGGTGGGAGTTCGTTTTTAAATTGGCGGCCGACTGGAAGTCTGACTTGCCGCGGACTGCTGGAGATGAAGAAGACTGTGCGGTCAGTGAGGAGGCTGGTGGCCTGAGGTTTTCTGAAGCCGTGATGATGTAGCCCGATATCATCACAGCTTCAAAAACCTCTCGGCCAATCAGCTTCCCGTATTTACGATGTCCAGTTCATAACTGTCAATATGTGGTCATGAAATCACAGTCTTCCTATACATTCTCTTATACAATTGATATACAAATACTATACTTCCATAATTTTTCCAGCCCTTAAATGTTGGTGGTTTCATCCCTATTCTTCCCATATACTGAGTGCCATCCCCTTTTTCGTATTCTTTTTCATGGAACAATTTCTGGTCTGTGGTTCAAAATCCAGAGTAACCACTTATTCCACAGTGCTGTGAAACATTTTTAACCTGAGATTAAGACCTGCTGCTAAGTTCTCTGGCTTGTAAATTTGCTGAACCGTATCTTCCCAATCCCTTTGTGTGGGAGCATCCCTCTGAGGCCACCTCCAGAAAATGACCTTTCTGGCTGCAGTTAGCAATACTGCCAACATCCTTTTAGTATGGCTGTTTGTAATTTGAGTTGGGAAGTGTGAAAGGAGAAAGTCCATAGGGGGTATTGCTAAGCTCAAAAGAGAAAAGGAGGCATGTGAGGAGGAGGAGGAGGACACTGTAAAAGCATCTATCCTAAATAGATACTTTTGCTCAGTATTTACTGAAGAGAAGGTAGGGCAGGGCCCACAGCTCAGCACCATGGACACAAGGGGGGGGAGGTGAGCACTACTCCCTTCACAAAAGAAAGGGTCCTACAAGAGTTCGCTAAGCTCAGGGTGGACAAGACAATGGGACCTGATGGCATACATCCCAGGGTACTTAAGGAGCTAAGGGTGGAACTAGCAGAGCCATTAGCAAAACTGTTTAGTGAGTCTCTGAGCACAGAAGAGGTCCCAGAAGACTGGAGAAGGGCTCATGTGATCCCACTCCACAAGAGTGGTAGCAGGGAGGAGGCAGAGAACTACAGGCCAGTCAGTCTTACCTCAGTAGTGGGCAAGATTATGGAGGCACTTCTTAAGGAAAGGATAGTGCAACACCTGGAATCCACAGGGGCACAGGATCCAAGACAGCATGGGTTTATAAAAGGAAGGTCCTGTCAAACTAATCTCATAGATTTCTTTGACTGGGTAACCAGAGTGGTGGACCAAGGGGGAGCAGTTGATGTTGCCTACCTTGACTTCAGCAAAGCTTTTGACACTGTTCCACATAGAAGATTGATAAATAAGATGGGTAGGCTTGGGGTGGGTCAGAAGTTGGTCAACTGGGTGGCAAACTGGTTGACGGACAGAAAATAGAGAGTGGTGGTAAATGGTATACAGTCAGAAGAGATGCAAGTCACAAGGGGGGCACTCAGGATCAGTCCTGGGGCCAGTCCTCTTCAATATCTTCATTAGTGACATTGCAGATGGACTAGAGGGTAAGGCTTGTCTGTTTGCAGATGACACCAAGATCTGCAACAGAGTAGATGATCCAGATGAGGTGGGCAAAATGAGAAGAGATCTGGATAAACTAGCAAAATGGTCAGAAGAGTGGCAACTGGGATTTAATGCAAAGAAGTGCAAGATCATGCACATAGGGAAGAGAAACCCTGAAGCCACCTATAGGCTGGGACAGGAGTTGCTGGCAGTCACAAAGGAAGAAAGAGACTTGGGCATCATCATCACAGATGACCTGAAATCATCCAAGCAGACCACTAAAGCAGTAAGTAAGGCTAGGGGGATGATAGGGTGTATTAGTAGGGGTATCACAAGTTGTAAGAGGGAGGTAATAATCCCTCTTTATAAGACACTGGTTAGGCCCCATCTGGAGTACTGCATGCAGTACTGGAGGCCACACCTTCACAAGGACATTAACCAAATTGAGGCAGTCCAGAGAAGGGCAACCAAAATGGTGCAGGGACTGCATCAGAAGACATATGAGGACAGATTAACGGAGCTCAATATGTATACCCTCGAGCAAAGGAGGGAGAGAGGTGATATGATTGAAACATTCAAACACCTTAAGGGCATTAACAAGGTGAAAAAGTCTAACATGTTTAAATATAAGAAAAATAGCAGGACAAGAGGACACAGCATGAGAATAGAGGGAGGCCGATTAAGGGGGAATGTGAGGAAATTCTTTTTCACAGAAAGAGTGGTGGATGCATGGAACGGCCTACCTCAGGAAGTGGTGGCTATGAATACAGTGCAGGGCTTCAAACAGGCATGGGATAGGAATAAGGGAGCAATACAGATAAATATGGATAGATAGGTCACTGACAGTGTAAAGGTGTGTGGCACATTCATAAGGTAGAAAAAATGGGCAGACTGGATGGGCCTTGTGGTCCTTATCTGCCGTTAACCTCTATGTTTCTATAATAAGGCAATTGCCAGTGTCAATTCTGGTAATTCTGGGAAGAGTTCCCTTAGGGGCCCCCTCAACTGCTTACCAGAAGGGCCGTAGCTCCCCACAGCTCCAAAAAATATGGGAGTGTGTTCCACTTGTCTCTCCACACTCTCTCCAACACCCTTCCTCAGCTTGTATTATATTTCCCCTTTATTTGTGAGGTTTTAAAATATCTGGTAACACATTTCCACCCATATTCCCTCCATATAAATGATTTTATGTTAGAAAATGGCAGGAATGAATTCACAATCTTGATTGGCTGATACAGCCTCCAAGCTGGGCATTTATTTCTCAATAGATGCCCAGCTATAAATAAGTACCAGCCCAAGTGCCACCTCACCACATACCCTTGTACAGGAGTGCCCAGCCTCGTTTGTCATTGGCTGAAAGCACTTGATTAAATTAGAAATCCCCGCCATGTTTTTCTCTCGCTTAGCGAGAGCTACTGCCCCCTCAAGACTTGTTACTTCACTATCAACTCGCTCCCTCTTCATGAAAAATAAAAACACACGCTCCACCTATTCTGCGGTCGGGAAGACTGACAAAATGTTTTTTTTCTCACAGCTGCACTCTCGCAGTACTGCACTTAACAGGAAGTAAAATGAAGCCGTTGCTCCAAATAGCTTCTTAGTGAGAAGCAGGATTTGGAAAACCCTACCATTCTGCCTCCATAGACGGCAGAACTCCCTCAAAGCACAATGCTCCCGCAGTTATTCGATGTACCAATTTAAAATAAATAAAAAATCATTTACCTCGGAGCTGTTCCTCATAGCAGATACTGTTGTTATCCACTTTCAGGTCACGCGCTTAACAGATACAACTTCCAACTGCAGCCCAATTAAAAAAAAAAAAAAGGTCTTACAAAAACACAACAGAACTTAAAAAACGATGCCCAGAGACTGCTTGGGGGGATATTTACTACACACTCATTTTGTTGTTCAGGTGGATGTGTGTGTGTTTGTTTGTGTGTGGGGGTGATGGCTTTGTAAGGGAGGAGCAACAGGAGTTGGAACAGCCTTAAAAAATATGGACTACTTTCTCAATATGTTTTTTTCTACTTCTATTCATTTTTTTATACTAATTTCCTCTCTTGTCATACCACTTGATTAAAACTTACTAACAAAGACATTTTCTAAGCGCAATAATACCCGACAGGGTGGGCATTATTGGGAAATACTGGACCTTCCAGGGGCTATAAGGCCCTCTGCCTGCGGCGTCGGGCCTTATTACGCCCCTGGGCAGTCTGGTATTTCCCAATAATGCCCACCCTGTTGGGTATTTTTGCTTACAGTGTGTGTTGTATAGAATATAGATTTGTCCAGTCTTCGTGTGTCAGTGTCATCTCTAACATCACTTCCTATCTGGTGTGTATCTTCTATAGCATTCACTGAGTGAGCTTGGATAGCTTTAGTAACTCATGAGATTATGTGATCTGGAGTACTCTCCTCCAATATTGTCAAAATCAGCTGTATGAGGGGGTGAGCCTCTGTCCTGTGCCAGGTCAGTCCTAATCTTGCCGCAAAATAATGACGAACCAGTAGATATCTGAAATAGTCCTGCTTCCTAAGATGGTACTTGTGTTGTAACTCCTGAAAAGTTTGAAAATTGCCCTGATCATAATATTGATAATTATGGATTAGGTCTAGTTTTTGCAGTCTCCCAAAGGTATGGTCTAATTTGGCAGAGCCGAAATTAGGATCCGTACTTACTATTTCTAAATATCTGGCTGATGGTTTAATTTCTGGAGTGGAGAATATCCTGCTTCAGTTTTCCAGAATGTGATTGGTGTATATTAGCTGTGTGGAGTCATCTTTTCCTGTATTATAGGGCAACCTATTAAATAATCATTTTAATATTTGTTCCATCTGTTCCTTATATTCCAGATCTTTCCAGTGTTGATCTGTTTCTTATCTATCCAGTGTAATGCATGAGAACGAGCCTGGGTCTTTGGAGGCCAGCTGGGAAGGGAGGAAGAGGATGCGAGTGGCTGCTGGCCCTCCACCTCGGGAGGGAGTACTTGGTCACCTTGGAGCTTGGCCGCCCCCGGTGGACGCCGGAGTGGCTGCACTGCTCCAAGGAGTGCCAGCGTTAGGCCGAAGGGGAGGAGGAAGAGGCTGGTACTGGAGCTGCAGTGCGCATGTGCGCCTCCACGCACATTCGCCACCGCTTCCGGGAACTCGGGCAGTAGGACCGTCTGGGAGAAATGAAGGAAATGTCGGGGGCCAACCAAGGACGAAGCCTCTGAACCGACTATGGGGTTCCGCTGGGGTGCCCATGGTGCTACAAGCCCCCGAACAACCCCGAGCACGATAGGGTGGCAGACGATTGGGAAACCCGTGGAAGGAGGATAAAGAGAATTGTAAAAAAAAAGAGAGAAATAAATCTGTAATTAACTAGAAGTGTGGGGCCTTGTCCCAGTTTGGGAAGCAGCGTTATTAAAACCTCCAAAATTTGTCCATCAGTATCATCGAGGCACAGGTCAGGAAGCATAGGAAAACCAGGAGCAGTTATTAAATTAGCAAGCAGCATTTTATTATAGAAATATAGAATTTGATGGCAGATAAGGACTGCTTGGCCCACCTAGTCAGCCCCTTTCCCTACCTAATGGATAAGCTGCAGATCCTAGTTAACCAACAGCCTACTTCCTCCTACCCCCCCACCAGAATTGCCTTATGTCTGCCCCATGCATTCTTGAATTCCCCCACTGTTTTTGACTCCACTGCCTCCTCAGGAAGGCAATTCCATTTATCCACAACCCTCTCCATGAAAAAATACTTCCTCACATTAGCTCTGAGCCGTCCCCCCTCTATCTTCAAATTGTGCCCCCTTGTTCTTGCACATCTCTTTTTCTGTCCTCTTGGACTTTGTTGATTCCCTTGAGGTACTTGAAAGTTTCTATCATGTCCTCCCTCTCCCTCCTGTCCTCGAGGGTATACATATTAAGCTCCTTTAATCTCTCTGTGTATGTCTTCTGGTGCAGACCCTGCACCATTTTAGTTGCCCTCCTCTGGACAGCTTCCATCCTGTCAATGTCCTTGTGGAGATGGGGTCTCCAGAACTGCACACAGTACTCCAGATGGGGTCTCACCAACTGTCTGTACAGAGGGATAACAACTTCCTGTTTTCTACTGGTGATGCCTCTCCCTATGCATCCCAGTATCCCCCCAGCCCTCCTTACTGCCTTCTCACATTGCTTGCCCACCTTTACATCATCTGATATGACTACCCCCAGGTCCCTTTCCATTTTTGTTGTTGTTAATATTATTATCAATAACAGTAAAATAAAAAATAAAATTGTTCAGTACAACTATTTACAATGGCAATACAAACAGAGAATACAAAGTCCTTCATTTGAGGGTATCTCTGATTCTAAGTTTCAGTCTCTCCCCTAACAAAAGATTGCTTCTCTTTTTATAATAAGTCTTTGCATGGCAATTAACTTATGCACCCTCATCTCGTTAAGAGGCATCCTGGATTGGACAGGTATATGTCAACAGAACACTCATTAGTCTATTACTGGTGAAGGATATAAGCATTACAAGGGCTACCACCCTTTGCTCCTTTAGACCTATCTTAGTGAATCTCTCACAAAATGTATCAGAACTTTGTCAATTTCCTTGCAGGTGCAATAAAATAGAACACGATATCCCAGAACTAACCTCCTTTTGACTGCTCTGCAAAAGAGCTTGTGCTGCATCTCAGTGTTAACCCTCTGAGTTCCAAATAGCTTTTTGGAATCATTTCAACAATATAAATATATACATTTTCAAATCAAGGGATTCCAGTTTCTCATAAAGATTCACATATATTTTGTAACTGCAGATACGCAAGGGGAAAGAAAAGACAGAAAAGCAAGAAACAACAAGGGAAGGCAAGGAGACAGCGGGAGAGGGAGAATCACAAGACCATCAGAGTAGTCATTTCCTAGGTCTCACAAGAAAATGTTATTGGGCAGAAAGACAAAGACAGAAAATTAGAGGATGGAACAGATCCTTTCATTTAACTCTTTCTGCATAACAGATTAGACAGGGTCTTATTCAACCTGTTACATACCCTCCTCCTCCTTAAGAAGGAACCTGTTTTTAAAACCACATGTTTCCGAAACATTCTTTTAATTCTCTTCTAACATTACCTTATATTCTTAACAGTTCTGCACTTGTGCAATATCCCTTTTCCATAACAACTAGTATATCAAACAGTTAAGTTAAACCCACAAATTTTTTCTTTCAACCTTCAGAATGCTGAATTTTCTGATCCATATCTTGACAGAAAATCAGCATTGACATTCTCTTTTCCAGGTTTGTGCATCACTTTGAATTTAAATGTCTGTAGTGCCGAGTACCGTCTTGTGATTCTGGAATTGGTATCCTTCGTTTAATTAAGCCAATAGAGAGGATTATGATCAGTTATAAGTACAAAGTCAGCTCCTAGAAAATATAACTTAAGGGACTCCATGGCCCACTTTGCCGCAAGACATTCCTATTCAATGGAGGAGTACCTTTTCTCTCTATCATGTAATTTCCTACTGATGTACAGAATAAGATATTCCTTCCCATCTATATTCTGACTCAAGACTGCACTTGGCCCACTTCTGATGCATCTGTTTGTAACAAAAATGGTTTCTCAAAGTCTGGGCTTCGTAAAACAGGGCTGAACATAATGCAGTATTGATGGCCCGAAAAGCTTCAACATGCTCTGGGGACCATTTCACATTATTTGGGAACTGATTCTTTAAGTGTTCAGTGAGGGAAATAGCTAAATGGGCAAAGCTGGGAATAAATCTCTGATAGTAACTAGCCAGAAATGATGGATAAAAATGACCTGACATGTTTCTTTGTTTTAGGGATAGGATTGTTAGCTATAGCTTCTATCTTAGAAATCTCTGACTTTACTTCTCCATTTCCCAAAACATATTCCAAATATCTGGTTTTCTGCATGCCCAATATACATTTAGTAGGATTAATGGTTAGACCTAACTTTTTGATAGATTGGATAACTGCTCGTAGGTGTTCCAGTTGGTTTTTCCAGTCTGGACTGTACACCACGACATCATCCAGGTAGGCAGCACAGTAACCAGTGTGAGTAGCCAAAATTACATCCATGTACCATTGGAATGTAACAGGTGCACCATGTAAACAAAAAGGCATGATGGTAAACTGATGGAATCTAACAGGAGTGGCAAATGCAGTTTTGTCTCTAGATTCTTTCGGTAGGGGAATTTGCCAGTAACCCTTGGTGAGATTGATGGTACTGATGTACTTGGTACTTCCCAATCTGTCCACCAAGTAATCTTTCCTGGGCACAGGATAACTGTCAAATTTGGGCACTTAACTGAGGAAACTCAATCAAGTGCATGGGATAGACATAAGGGTACCCTGGAGATGGGCAGAGAAGGCATGCTGCAGATCAAATAGGATTTGGGCTATCAACACTGAGTAGGGAAATGGGCAGACTAGGTGGGCCATATGGTCCTTATCTGCCGTCAGATTCTATGTTTCAGTGTTTCTAAAATCAAGGCAGATTTTTACACCCACATCTTGTTTATTTACAATCACCACTGGTAATGACCAAGCACTTCTCAGCTCTTCTATGATACTCAACTGTTTCATTTTCAGTATTTCCTTAACCACACCTGCTCTTAACTGCTGTGGTAGTCTGTATGTCTTTTGTCTGGTAGGGCAAGCATTCCCTATGACTATTACATGCTCAACCCCTTTTGCTCAGCCTGGCACTGTGGTAAAAATACTGTTAAATGTCTTTAGCAAGTTATAAATTTCTACAGTTTGTTCACAAGTTAAAGTGATTTTCTGAGGTTTTGCAGATGCCTTTTTCACGTAGTATGCCATGCTTCAGATGTTGAAGCTGCGATTTGTTTTGTAAAAAATCTGTCAGTCATTTTTTTTATGTTTTATCAGCACTTTGTTTCTGTCTGCCCTCCAGTTTTCTGTGTGCGCCACATCCCCAGAATGATTTCATGCAGGGGAACCATCAATGTTTTGCATACAGCAACAAGGAATTCTGGGTAAATTATAAAGTTGACGTAAATGTTCATTACTCAGAGGTGCAGTCCCTTATTTTGGTAGTGGTAACGGCAGTATAGAATCTAATATGTAGATATATTTATTAATTAATAAATGCATTTATTTAAAAGTTTCACCAGGAAAGTCATACTAAGCTGACAAGCTCATTTCCAGATGCATCCTGGGGGAGAGGGGAAAGCAGTACACAGTAGGTACGTGTGTAGCAAGGCATTGTGGGTACAATAAGAAGTCACTTTCCAATTTCCTTACTGTGGGGTGCAGTGTCATATTTCTGTAGTGGCGTCAACATTAAACACTTTCATATGTTTATTTTCAAAGCAAGGCATTGTGCATATAATATCTAGCTGACAAAATGTCTTTGCTGAGAGATGTAGTCTCCTGTTTCTGTAGTGACCACAGAAATAGCTGATTTTTCTGTCCCCCTAATCATAGTGCAGATGCAGTCTTCTATTTCGGTAGTGTTTACAGCAGTACAGTCTATAGAAAAGTTTCTGGAAAAATGTTTTTGTGATGCAGGTATGCCAAAAAGATAATTTGCCAATCTGTGTAGATGTTTCACTTTTACTTCCTGCTGGTGAAGTGACAGGTCTGAAGTGACAGCTCCTCTCAGAATGTGGGAGCGTGATGATACTTTTCTATGATTATGTTATAGGGCCTGAATGACTGCAAGTAGTTCAGGTGTGTAATTATGGGTCAGAATACTTTTATTTTTCTTTAGTGTCAGGCTTATGCTAGGAGTCCAAAATTGTGAAAGAAAAAGGATGTCTGCAATACCAAGACTGACCAACAGAGGTCTCTGTTTCAAAATGTTGTTTCCCTTGTATGATGTCATGGTTGGGAGTTGCAGCACTGAAAAAAAAAGGGACAGGATTATGTAAATGAAGCAGAGCTCAGAAATAAAAGCATTTTTTTCATGGAAAACATCACTTTTTGGTAGTTTGATTGGTAGAAGATTGATTCACAACTCCTACAGGTTACTACTTCCATTTGTTATGGTAAACCACAGAAAATCACTTTAAGGAAACAGTCACCTTTACAGTATCAGCAGTTACAGTTTGTTCCAGTCTGTCATAAGTTATATCAGTATCTCCTTTATTAGTTTCTGGTAGTATTAACAAAGCAGCCTTTGGTGTTTTTTTCAACCCATTTCTTCAGGAGGTTAGCATGGTGTATCTTGGTAGGATTTTTTCTATCAGAGGTCTCAGTCTCATAGTTAACTGGGCTAGCACACTTAAGCACTTTATAAGGCCCTTGTCACTTCATTAACAGTTTATTTTCTATAAGGGGTAACAGTAGCAAGACATTTTCGCCTGGCTCAAAACCTTTTTCCTTTACCCCATGGTTATAATACACCTTCTGCTGGTTTTGGGCCTCTCCCTGATTGCTATGGGCAATTTCAACATATTTTGTCAGTTTCTTTCTCAGGGCACACTTATGAGATGTGACAGATTTTTTTGAGCGGGGTTATCTTCTGATGTTTCTTGTATTACATCTAGTGGCCCTCTACGTTGTCTACCATACAGCATTTCAAATGGTGAAAAACGTGTTGAGCTGTGTGGCACTTCTCTGTAAGCAAAAAGCAGGTAAGGTAAGTATCAGTCCCAGTCTTTCCCTTCCCATTTGACATGCCTTTTTAACATGTGTTTTACGGTTTGATTAAAATGCTCAACAAGACCGTCTGTCTGAGGGTGATAGGGGAAAGTTCTTATAGCAGTGACACCTAGTAGTCAGTACAGCTCCTTCAGTAATGCAGCACCAAAATTACTACCCTGATCAGTAATAATCCTTTTAGGCATGCCTACCCTGCTGAAACTTTTGGCAAGCTCTGCTGCTACTTTTGGGGCTGTGACAGTATGCATTGGAACTGCCTCTGGGTATCGAGTAGCATAGTCCCATACTACCAGAATGAATCAATTACCCTTCTTTACTTTTGTCTAAAGGGTCTACCACATCCATTGCAATTCTCTCACAAGGCACATCTACCAAGGGTAGAGGCTCCAGGTTCACCTTGTCTTTTTTAGTCACCGGAGCTACTTTCTGACATTCAGCGTGAGAACTGCAATAGGTAGCAACATCTTCATGAATTCCAGGCCCGTAAACTCTGTACAGCAATGTGGCAAGGGTGCAATCCCTCCTTGAGTGACTAGCCTTAGGACTATCATGTGCTATCTGTAACAACTCAGTTCTACACGTTTGTGGTATAATCAATTATTCTATCTGTTCCTGAGTCTGAGTATTAACACAAACTCTATACAGTAGCCCATGACATTTTTCAAATATTGGTTCACCCTGTTTTTGTTTCACCCCAAGCTGCTTAAAATAACCTTGGAGAAAAGCATCGCTAGTTTGCTCTGAAACAAAATCACACTCAGTTATCAATTCAGTTTCAGCCAGTCTATATATTAACTCCTTATGTCCATCAGTCTTTTGTTGCCACTGTTTTTTTCAGGCATTTTCTTTCATTCCTGAATTACTGCATCTTGGAGCCGGGCCCAAAAAAGTCCACACCAAAGTCACTGAAAGGAAAAGTATCCCCACCATCTGAGATTTTCTTTGCCTGTGCTCTTGTTACCACTGATGCGGAAACTGCAGGTTTCAGTTCCTCTGAGATTAACTCAATAAATCTTGGAAAGTCATTTCCAATGATCACAGGTATAGATAACTTAGGTAGTACCCCCACTTTCATTTGGTGTGACACCCCATTCATATTCACGGTCACACATGGGTGGTGGGATAGTATCAAGTGTCCTCACTGATGCAGATGACACCAGTACCTGATCCTTTTACACAGTGTTTTCCCAGCACTTCATCATGCACTAGGGTATGTCTGCTTCCCAAATCAATAAGTCCTTTCACAGTCTTATCTTCTACCTTGACATCTGTTAAATACTTGCCCCAATTTGCTAAAGCCAAATCTGCTCCAGTGTTACCGTCCTAATTTTTATGGCAGTTTCTTGCAATATGGCCTGGCTTGTTACAGTTATAACAAATAAAGTCTTTGGGTGCAAATTTGTTATCCCCACCAGAGTTCTTATCTGACCTGGAGTTAAATCAGGAAAAAGAGCATCTTACTGGTCCATGGTTGTTACTTCACTGCTACAGTGTCTGTCTGGCCATCTGATAGTCCTCAGCCAGAGAAATGGCCTTTTCCGCACTTTCTGGTTGGTGTTCTTTTACCCAAAGCTCACGTCTGTAGTCAGGATGTTGATGAATTGCTCCAGTGCAAGTATGTTGATGATCTGTGGGACTGTTTTGCCCTCTGGTTAGAGCTGTTTAATAAGGAGATCTCTGACTCGGGTGAAGGCTTCTTGAGGATTGTCAACTGAGTGGTACTTCAAGGACTGGAATCTTTGCCTGTAGGTCTCTCCTGAGATGTCGTATCTCTTCAGGATTTCTCTTTTCACAAGGTCATAATTTTCTGACTGTGCTGTGTCCATATTGCTGTAGACAAGTTGGGCTTTATCTGGCAGGTAACGTACCAGCCTGATTACCCACTGCTGCTTTGGTCACTGGGAGACTGTGGCAACCCTTTCAGAAGTTGTCAGATATGCTTTGATATCATCCGAGGGACACAACTTTGTAAGTTTAATGTCTTTTAAATTGTTTATGTTTTGTTGATCTGTTGGACCTGTACCAGATCCTCCAGCTTTGATAGCTTGCAAGGTATCCAGCCATCACTGCATCTCTTCTCCTCTGCTCCTGTCACTGCATCTCTTCTCTGCTGCTCCTGTCACTGCATCTCATCTCTTCTCTTCTCTTCTCTTCTCTTCTCTTCTCTTCTCTTCTCTGCTGCTCCTCTTTCTTTCTCTGTCTCTCTTTGTTGTATAGCCCACCATTTGAAGAAGGCAGACAAGCTTTCAGTTTCTGTTCCTGCCTCTTCTTTTTCTTCCATCACTGGTTCCAGCCATAGTCTCAGTTTGGACTTTTGTTTCTGCTTCTAGTTTTGCTGCCATTCTTCTGGTAATCACTCTTGGGCTTGCTATTGCAGGACCCATGCCTTTCTTATGACCCTGGTACCAGGTCTAGCACCCATGCACAAAGCCGCTGGGTTAGAGTATGCACGGCATAAATCCTATTGCTAACACCACCTGTCATCGAGGCACAGGTCAGGAAGCATAAGGAAACCAAGAGCAGTTATAAAATTAGCAAGCAGCATTTTATTATTTTCAATAACAGTAAAATAAAAAATAAAATTGTTTAGTATAATTATTTACAATAGGAATACAAACAGAGAAAACAAAGTCCTTCATCTGAGGGTATCCCTAATTCTAAGTTTCAGTCTCGTCTCCTAGCAAAAGAGTGCAGCTCTTTTTTATAATTTGTCTTTGCCTGGCAATTAACTTCTGCAACCTCATCTCTTTAAGAGGCATCCTGTCTCTCACAAAATGTATCAGAACTTTATCAATTTCCTTGCAGGTGCAATAAAATAGAAATGTTGTCCCAGAACTAAACTCTTTTTGACAGCTCTGCAAAAGAGCTTGGCCTGCATCTCCATGTTAACCATCTGAGTTCCAAATACCTTTTTGCAATCATTTCAACAATATAACTATATACATTTTCAAACCAAGGGATTCCAGTTTCACATAAAGAGTCATGTATTTTATAACCACAGATACACAAAGGGAAAGAAAAGATAGAAAAGCAAGAAACAGCAAGTGAAGGCAGGGAGATAGCAGGAGGGGGAGAATCGCAAGACTGTTGGAGTAATCAGTTCCTAGGTTTCACAAGAAAATTTGACTGTGCAGTCAGTCATATAAGAGACAGAAAAGGAGAGGATAGAACAGATCCTTACATTTAACTCTTTCTGTGTAACAAATGGGACAGGGCCTTATTCAGCCCTTTCAGAATCAGACAGGCCTGTGTTATACAGATGAGTAAAAAGGTCCCGGAGATAGGGAACAGAGCTCCACCTTAAAGCATTTGTAAAATTTAGGAAAGAACCCATCAGGTCTCGGCACCTTATCCTGAACCAGGTCCCAGATGGCTTTATCAATCTCCTCTGTTGTCAGTCCTGCAGAAAGGAAGTTTCGCTGGTCTTCATTTAGTTTCAGGAGAGGTAGGACATCAAGATATGTCTCTGTGTCTGTTGCCAATGGTCCTGAATCAATTTTGTCGCATAGAGAAGCATAGTATGATCTAAATTCCTCTATATCATCTTTGGGGTTAGTAAACAGCCCTACCAAGAACTCTCAAGCTTTGGATAGTTCTAAATGTATCTTGTTGTCTTACCCTAGGCCATCAACCTCCCAGCCTTTTCCCCTTGATCAAAATACTGAACCTTGACTTTCTTTCTTTCTTTAGTTTTTGTTGACCAGGTAAGTGCACTAGACAAATCCTGTCTATTTTCAGGCACGACCGGGTGGGGGGGATACAGATGAATGCCAACTGACCTTGAACCAGATTAAGCTGTTGGTGGTATTTTTAGTGAATGAGGGAAATTTGGTCAGGACACTGGGGAAATTCTCCTACTCTTTTCGATAAGTGCCATGGGATCTTTAACATCCACCTGAACTACCACCAATCCAGGCAGATGGGACCTCAGTTTAACGTCTCATCCGAAAGAGATGAATAGATGGCTAATTCAGCAGCTTCCCAATTAAGTTCTGCATATGAAGCCCTAATGGTATTTAACTGTAGCCAGGTTACGTCTGTAATATTTCTAGACAATATTTTTTCAATAAGTCTGATTCAATCAAGTAAATCTTTAGCTTTTTGTTCTCTCTTTTTTGTTTAAATGTGAGCTGGATCAACTCTCCTCACATGCTACACTTAAAGGCCATCCAAAAGATGTCTTCATTTGCAACCAAGCCCTTATTGTGTTGAACAAAGTCTGACATACATTGCTTCATATGAGAAATAAATGTTTTATCTTTTAAAATGTGATTATTTACTCTCCACTTCTTGTCCTGTGTTATAATTGGGCCAAATTGCAGGGACAGTGCAATTGGAGAATAATAGGATGCCACCCTGGCTTGGATTTCACAACCACCAAGGCCTGTTAGGTGCTCCTTACTGAGGAGAAAATAATCCAGTCTGGACAGAGAGCCAGATGCTGCCGAATGGAAGGTAAATTCCCTAGCATTTGAGTATAGAGTGCGCCATGGGTCCATTCAACTCAACATGTTCATTAAATCTCGAATAGCACACTGAGCTGAGGCTTAACCTCGCTGTATAGCTGACTGGCTGTCCAGACTGGAGTCCATCGTAGTGTTCTAGTTGCCTGCCAGATGTAGAGGGAGATGGATCCACGGTGCTAACTTACAGAGTATGTCCATGAAAAAAGCTGGGTTATCCATATTTGGGCCATGAATGGAACCAAACATTACCTCCCTCTGTCCCAAATTTCCCCTGACCAGGATATATTGGGCCTCTTTGTCTACTACCTCTTCCAAGTTTGGATCGACCTGGCAAATAGTATCACAACCACTTTTTTTATAAGTAGTGTCTCCTGCCCCATAAACCTGTCTCATCCTCTCCTTACAGAATAGCATAAGCTGGCTTGTCTTAAGATGATTTTCTTACAAGAAAGAGATTTGTGCTTGAAGCTTCTTCAGATGCTGAAGCAGTTTATAATGTCTGGTCTGACATGTGCACCCTTTACGTTTCAACTGATGTATTTGATTAGACTACCCATACCTGATCCAATAGGCTTGCAAGTCCATGAACAGAAAGGACCCTGGCCCCATTTTCCTCTCACTGGTCAGTAGACGATTGTGCTCTACCCCCCCCCAATTTTAGCTCCCCAAATTGTTATTTTAGTATTGAGAGCAGTATAAGCACTCACAACAATTCATAACTCAAATCTCAACAAAGAACATGTAACACCAAACTTACCTCCCACCGTGTACCCCTATGGTGGGAACAGAACTACTAACTAATGGGCTCAACCTATGTAGGTCATATCCAACAAGAACCCCCTTCTCCTGACTCACTATGATCCACGAACCCATGTATATGGCTCCCAAGAAGGAGCGACCACCCTGTCAGGCATAGACATAAGAAAAAAACATGGTAATTCCTAATACCCATATAGAAGGGGTAATGACTGGAAATCGACTATGCAGTCCATCGATATTTGAAATAAACTGGCTGAATATAGGCACAAAACAACATATGATGCACTCATATAAAGAGCAATAAGACTAAAGGACAATGGGGACCATAACTGGATCCCAGCTACTGCCTCCCATCACCCACGAAAGCAAGTGTGAAGTACAAATTCCACCCCCCACAATCCTCATCTTCTGACTACCAAGCAATTCACTTTAATGTGGTGTTCCCAGGTAACTGCTTCCCATCTGATGCAGCTAAGTCTTATCTATATTAAAAAGACTAAGTATAGAAAGAAAAAGCCACCCGGTGTCAGACCAGGGTACGCATGTAGTTGAAGGAACTCCAGTGCTGTGCAAGCAAAAAGGAAATGATTAAAGCAAATACGCACAGCCTTATATGCTGTATGGCCAATAGCAACCCTCAGAGGTGGGGCAAGACAGCTCAAAGACATTGTTTTAAAGAAATTAAAAATGTACCTCATAGTACATTATACACTTAACAATTATACTGGTAAGCGAGAACAAAAATGGTGGGGAGGGGGATGAGAAATACAAGGTACCATCTCCCTGCCCTCTCCAATATTTAATATAAAAGGTCTCTGAGCTGTTCCAGCGTTCAGAAGAAGGTTCAGCAATGATATGCCTCAAAACTCCATACAGGTCCACGTTGTATAGTTTGGCACAGTCTTCAGAAGAGAATGTAGAAGTATCTAATAAGCCTGGCAGCCCTAAGGGAGGGCAACGTCTGAAGATCCATTATGATTCCTGCACCAGTTCCTCATAATGAAGATGTTCCTTCCACAATTAATGTGTATGCATCTTACAGTATGACAGGAGTCCCACTGTTAGGAAAGAAAGGGGGTCCACAAAGATCATCCCTGTGTGTCACTTTGCATTATCATGGGAAGGAAGGGAGCAAAAAAACAAAGAAGCGCTGCTGGTAAGTACGGTGGCTTATAATTAAGAAAGGGTAAATCTGAGCTAGTTCAGGAATAAAGGATGGTTCAGCAGTCTGTCCAGTTTACCTGTAGCTCATACTCGGATGCATAAGGGCCATAGACATAGAATAGTAGTAGCTATAAGTCAGGTAGCGTAGCTGCCTGCCGTCTGGGACAGGGATGGCGTTAAGGTTTTGCCACAGTGTGCTCCTTTGAAACTGAGCAGCACACATTGTCCAAATCAGGACCCAAAATATGTGCTCCTGTCAGTCGCTTCTGTGCTCCTACATACAGAATTAAAATCTTCCCGTGGCCCCAGATGCCTTAATTCACCTTCATTGTTCGCACACACGCCCTGAATTTCCATCGGAAACCGGAAACCCTTCAAGGCTTCAAACCACCTGCGGATTAACTGCCAAACCAGCAGTAACAAATTCAACACCCCCCCCCCACACACACACACACACATGTGCAGATTACCTGGAGTGGCTCCCGCCACCTGTCCAGATAGTCCTGGTCCTGCATGGTGCCCCTATAATGCTCCTGCTGTCTTGGTTGTGCCTGCATATGCTGTAGGGACCAGAACTGAGAGTGGCAAAATTTTAAATGGGACAGGAATTATTGAAATGCACTAATAGTTGTTTTGAAACGGTTTCCTGTTGCCAATAAACACATCTGCAACACCTTTGTTTCTTTTCTTTATTTTATATGACTGTTTGGCTTTAATCAGCTTTTCGTATGGTCTGCCAGAAGGTACTGAAAAGCTCCTGTCTGCTGGATGAGACAGTCATTTGATGTTTTCATCCTTTGTGCTGCACATGTCCATGTGGTGGATAAACATCACATCACAGAAATGTGAAAAGATTAATCTGACAAACTGCAGTGTATGTACTGTGATTTTGCTTTAGCTTACAGTGTAACTCAGACTTTTACTTTGCTTGACTACCCCCCAACCGCCGCCTGTCACAGAGCCTATAGGCAACTGAAGTGTAGCATGATTAGCTGTACTTTTGTTTAACAAGATCTCTCCTCTCTCTCAGTTCAATTTGTAGCACTGACTCACACAGTTTCAGAGTTCTCAGACATGCTGGTAAGGGATACAGGTTACTGTCACACATACTGCAGAACAGAACACAGAGTAAGCATAGAGCAGACAATCTCAGCAAAGTAACAAACAAGGTGCTTTTTTTTTTTTTTAGCAGAGCGAGCAGACTGTTGTGTAAGATAGGGTTAGAGCTCTGCAGGAGAGTGTGGTGGAGCAGGGAACTCCCACTCACCCACTTATCTTCCCTCACCAAAATGGACATTGTAAGCAATACAAACAGAATGCTGCCTACAGTGAACATTGTAGTCATCCTATACTGAATGCCTGAGCGGTGCTGCTATATGCTCTTATTGCCTGAACAGGAGTGAAATATCTGTGAATTGATGTAAGGGAGAGGGGGAGAGGGGGAGACGGAGCACGCGAGAGAGAGAGAGAGATATCGTAGTTCTGTGATTAACAATGATCATTCGAGTCTCTGGTGTGGCTTTATCCTGGCAGTGTTTTTCCAGGGAGAATCTGCTGACCTGTACTCTCAGAAAACCCACCGTACCCTCTAACAAACACGACTTTATTTTTGCTACATTTTTAGCTGCTGCCCAGATCCATGATTCAGCCGGTACAGCCCCTTGCAAACCCTGATTCAGTTATGTTAGTGTGTGAGTGCTCCACAGTCCATAAATTCAACATCAAACACCATCTCACCTCTGCTCATTCACTGCCACTTTACAGCCCACTGGTGCATTAAAAAAATATTTATTTTTTTGACATTTTTAACTTGCCCAGATACCCCATACCCTGAGTCAAGCGATTTGGCCCCTCACAACCAGTGCCCCAATTAAATGTCACCTCTGCTATTTCATCATCAACACATGTTGGCTCCACTAATTCACTACCACTTTGCTGTGAACATTTTTTTCCAGGTTACCATCATGGATCCCACATCTCCCAATTAAGTCTCTCTCAAACTCCTATCCAGATTGTGTGTCAGGGTCATCACTGTCACTTAACATGCAAGAGAGAAAGCTTTAACTTTGTGCAGCACATACTGTTGAAACAGAACTGACTGGATGAAGCCTCAGGCTATGTTATAAGCTTATGCAGCCTCTTGAAATTTATACTCTCTTCCGGTCCTTTTTAACTGCCAGCTCAGCAGTACTCCAAATGGGAGCGCCGAACAGCTTTCTGTGTGCTCCATCCTCAATCCCAGTGGTTCAGAGCACAGAAAGGGGACACTTGACAGAGCTGCCAGGTGGCTTTAACACTGAGCACCATAGCATTAGATGGCGTTCCCAAGCAGAGCCGCCAGCTCGCATGTTCGAGCGGGAGCAGCTCAAACGTGCACACTATGAGCTGCATGGCACTCACATTCAGACTACCGCTGAGCTGGCAGTTTAAACTTCTACCAGACACCGTCTGTCCAGTGTTTTAGCACACTCATCCAGTCCCCACACCAGGTTGGAAAGGAGCAGCCTAGGAGTCCAGTGCAGGACTAGGACTGGTGCAACAGGCGGCTGGGAGGCACTACAGGCATAATCCTTACCCGTGGGGTGGGAGAAGAGGGTTAAACAAAGGCCAGATGGCTTCCTGGAAATTTATTTGTCTTTTCTTTTAGTAGATGTTCTTCCACTGCAGTGCTGAAACACTACATCCCACATGGCTGCAGCAACACAGTCTCAGAGTCGGAACACCAGTCTCTGCACTAGCCCACCACCAAGAACAGCCCGGTATGACATTCAGGGAATTTGCACACCATCCAGAGTCTGCAAAATTAGACAAGCTAGGCTGCTACCTGCCGTAATACTGAAGCACACTGTAAGGTCACGCTGCTCACCAGAGGGGTCAACCTGGCTTCACTGCCCAGAATTAAAACAGAAGATTAATCATTTTACAGCTACCAACAGCCACACACGCATACAAAAAATAAACTAAAAACAGACGTGCACAAAACATGACGATTAGACCCCATCTCTACGCAATGGAATATGCAGTGGGGCTTGATCGGAAATGCTAGTAGAGATCCCTATGTATACAGTACTGTATTGCACCCACCTCTCACCCCACCCCACACTTTGGATGTAGCCATTTACAATTAGGGCACCAAAAGGGGAAGTAAATTGTGCCATACCAGGCTTCGAGGAACAAATAAGCTCACTTTTAAAATGGCCGTATAATAAACGTGGATTATTCCTCGGCTTTTCTCACTCGCTTGGTACAGTAAGCTGTTCTCCCCTCATGTCTGGAGTGGTTCCCGCCTCCCTGGAAAGTAAATCTAGACAACAGACAATCATTGCAGGCACCCCTAGAAACAAGCATTTGCCCGTCCCACAGCGCATTAACTGACTGGCAGCATAGCCGGTTACTTTCTCAAGAACACCTGCTTCCAAATAATGGCAAATTATGTATATGACGCTCATCCTCAGCATATTATGATAGCCCTTCCCCCTCTGTACTCTTACTATGCAGCAGGAGCACACACGCAGCATGAAAATCAGTATTTGAAACATGCTCCTCCTGAACCAAAGTGTGCTCAGAGAATGGAGCATGCCCTTAATGTGACCCCTGGTCTGGGACTTTACAGAACAGGGGCCAATAGGAAAAAGATCAGGCAGTATAGCTGGAAGTTCCTGCTGTGCTTGCTCAGCAGAGTGAAACTGTCGATTCTCTTCATTGATGGAGATAATCAGGCAGGCCAGGTACACCACACGAAACTTAATTCCGGCGGCATACAACTTGGTTTTATTGTTTTTGTATTCAGCCTTCTTAGCAAGCATCTGCAGGCTTAAGAACAGCCTTCTCCCCTCCCATTCAATGCATTCTGCTTCATGGGCTTTTGCTTGCAAGTGACGTTTATCCAAATAATTAAGGAGTTTAAATATAACAACCCTCGGTCTCTCGCTTTCACGGGGGGGGGGGCTAAAGCACCCATTGGACTCTTTTTTTTGAACTTTATGTTTATTGTTTCCATAAACAAACATACAGTTAAATCACAAGCACTGCATTACAATTAATACCCCATGAGGTCATCACACCTCTCAGTACATTCTCTATAAGCTGTCAGTACTTTAAAATACATCATATGGGGGAATCTTTACTACATTTTCAAAGTTAAAATAAACACAGTATGCTGCATAGAATGAGCCCATGAGCTGTGTGGTATCTGACCCTTTTTGTAGTAAAAATAACGATTTTACCAAGCTCTCTTTTACCCCAAAAGGGTAAGGTGTCTACCACGCTTAATCATAAAAATCAAGGCACAATGTGCTGTAAAATAAACATAAAAGTGCTTCCATCAGAACTCTATCCTTACATATGAAGAAAGAAAAATCCCATAAGACATTGTTTTCATTTAGAACACAAGTTGCATTAACTACCTTTCTATATTTAAGCTGCAAAAAGAAAACAGTATTTACTAACTACTTTAAAGCCCCCAACTTTGGAACATCAAACGTTGTTTAACCCCTTCTTATCATATCAGTTTAGTTCTTACAGGGCATCGTTTCCCCAGTCAGAGCATGAAGTCATGAAACTTGGCGTATCAGAAAGTCTGTAGTCTCAATGTGCCCTGAACCAAGTCATTGCACCCATGTAAGTTTAACCGAATAAAGAGTTCACCAGCCTGTAAAGAAATATATTCATGGATCCTCTTCCTCTTCCGATAATGAGGCTTTACGGTCTCTGACTCTGGATCTCAGGATCGAGTTCTCTGCCACTTCAGGGCATCCGTGGGCTCGTGAAGAGGTAGATCTTTCCGTGATGGGCAATACGCAGTTGGGCCAGGAAGATAAGGCCATGAGAGACCCCCGCTTCTCTTAGAACCGTCCGCACCCCATCGAACCTCTTCCTTCTCTGTCGGGTCGCATATCCGATGTCAGAATACATCCGAATTAGTTCCCTGTCCTGCAGCAGAACCCGCTTGCATTTGGCCAAAGCTAGAAAGAAGTCCCAGGATCCGAATCCTTCCGTGATTGCCACCACAGCTCGCGGCGCATCTGGGCTGTCTTGTCTGCCACGTGGGGTTATCCTGTATGCTTTCTGAATGCGATGTGCCTGCTCCAAGGCCTCCTCCCCTAGCTGTTGTATTATCCAGTCCCGGATAAAGAGTAGGAGGTGATCCCCTTCACAGCCCTACAGAAGACCCAAAAGTCGTAGATTTGCTGCTCTTGCCTGGTTCTCAGGAGTTTCCAGATGAAATTTCAGGTGGGTGTTCTCTTTAATAATTGAGGTCACTGTTCCCATCACCGCATCGGACCCTTTGGAAGCTTCAGTTGATGTTATTTGCACTGAGTCCATCACAGCTTCCACTCCAGCCACTCTATTATTTAGAGCATCAATTTTTGTAGATAAGCCAGAAACCGACTTTATAATTCTATTTAGTTTCAGCCCGATTGTCTGAAGTGTCTCTTCTGATGAGGCCTCTCCATGGTCCGGAAATAGGCCCTGTTGAGATTGCGTGGCTGGCGGGCCAGCTGGAGTCTTAGTTCTGGCTCCATCCCCAGGAGTCTTATCCTTACGAGGATTTCCCATGATGGTCAGTAGAGCTTCATCAAAAGTGATTAACTGTGATTTTGCAGCTTAGTACCCCCAAAACCAGCAATTCTAATGTTAGATACCGATCTAGAGGTAGAGCTCTAAAAGGAGGAGTCCATCTTGCTCGGGCTCCAGAGCGCCCCCCATTGGACTCTTTCAATAACATATGTGGGCTTGTTAGGTGACAGGCCTACAATCTTCCCACAAAGCTTCTGCACAAATTTGACCAAGTTGGGGCCTTCCACCTTTTCTGGTAACCCAACAATTATAAGATTATTCTAATAGCTTCAGCTATCCTAGTTGTCAACCCGCTGTTTCAATTTTTTAGGCTGGTGTCAGAGAAAGACCAGTTCAGCAGTGTCTCAACTGGTTTGGTCTGCCAGTGAACTGATAACGGGCCTCCGTGTCCCCCATCCATTGAGTGACGGAATCAGTGGCAGGTTTAATGGAGTGATATTCATCTACCAGCTTCAAGATCGCTCCCTTGATCATGGTTAAGCCTTGAGAGAACAAATTGATTTTGGATTCAAGGGTCTGCTGCACCGGTGAGTCTTCTGATGTTTTAGTAGGTTTGCCCCTTTTACAGGCTGGGGATCTTCCCGAGATCATTGGTCCTTCCATATTCTCCTTTAGTAGTGTTTGTGGCAAAGACATCTTGGCCACAAAAACACCATAATGCAAACCGGATAAGTTACTAGAGACCATGGAGCAACTTATACACCATTTAAGAGTAATTTACTGCTTTTATATAAGTTTTAAACAAAGACCAAGCAGAGCTCTTCCTCCCTGCTGCTACTTGCCACTAGACACCACGTGACTCTCATTGGCCCATTTTTAAACTGAACTACCAGAACCCATTAGTACAGCACTAGAAATGGTCACCACTGCCTCGTCCTGTGATCTGAATAGAAATCGGCACTGTCAGGACTCACTTGCTCCCTCCCTCCCACCAACCAGGACCCAAGCAATTGTCTCCCTACCTCCCACCCACCCAGATCCAAAAAATAAATAAATTTCATTTTTTTCATTTATTTATTTTTATACTGGTAAGTCTGTGGGACAAGCCCATTTTCACAAACGACCAGTTTAAACAAACATACAAAAAACTTAAAACAATACCACATTATGAATACACATTTCACATAACATTTACAATCTGACTTTTCTAACAAAGTTTTCCTAAGTTCATACTTAAAAGTAGACAATTTCGGTTGTCTTAATACATTTTTAGGAAGTTGATTTTACATCTTAACAATTATGAAATCCAAAGAATTTTGACCAAAAGCTGTTTGAAAAAAAGGAACCTGAAACCCTTCCTTACTCTGAGATCTTGTACTACCAGGAACATTCCTTGGAAACAAATTAAGAATACTAGGCGGAGAAATACCTAAAAAAACCTTATGCAAAAACACCAAAGCCCTAAAATTAAATCTCCCCTTTAACGATAAACAACCCAATTGTTTATATAGTAAGCAGTGATGAGTGAGCCTAGATTGTCCAGTAGCAAAGCGCAGAACAGAATGATATGTAACTTGAAGTCTAGCCAAAACTTTTTCAGAAGTAAATGAATATACTATAGACCCATAATCCATCATAGTTAATAATAGACTATGTGTAAGCAGTAATCTAACATCATAGGTCAGATTATTCTTAATTCGATACAGAAATCCTAACCTTTTATGTACCCTACTAATTAAATCTATTACATGACAATAAAATGCTAAATGACAATCAATAAGTACCCCAAATATTTAAACTGCCTAACTTGTTCAATTTCTGTACCTAAATTATCAACAATTTTTAATTCTTGACCTTGTACTCTTCTTGGATGAGAAAAAATCATTGTCTTAGTTTTCATTGAATTTAGCACCAATTTATGTTTATCAAACCAAAAATGAAGCAAACTAAAATCGTACTGTAACGTTTTCTGAAGTAACTGAAAATCTGAACCAGAGCAAAACAAAACTGCATCATCCGCATACAACAACAACTCAGTCTTTTTAAAATTAAGGGCTAACAAATTTAAAAATAAAGAAAAAAGCAAAGGACCTAAAATAGAGCCTTGAGGGACTCCACATTTCATCAAAGATGAATCAGATAAAATGCCATTAATTAAAGTCTTTTGATTCCTATTAACCAAATAGTCCCTGAACCATGCTATAACCCCTTCAGACAAGTTTAAATTAAACAACTGTTTCAGAAGCACCTCATGATTTACTAGATCGAAAGCCTTGGTGAGGTCCACAAAAGCCACCACGACAGTGTCCCCGCTATCAATAGCCCTATTAACTCGACTAGTGAACCTCACCAAGGCTGTCTCTGTGTTGTGATTAGACCTAAAACCATGTTGTGAATCTGACCAAAGTTTATATTTAGTTAGATATTCAATTAACTGAACTGAAACTATTTTCTCCAATATTTTAGAAAGAGGAGCAAGCATTGAAATTGGACGATAATTATTTGGGTCAAGTCTCAAACCAGATTTATAAATAGGCATTACCACTACACTCTTCCACACTTCAGGGAAAACTCCATTACATAAAGAATAATTAAACAATTTTGTCAACTGTCCTGCAACAGTACTAATAACAGACCTAATGGGTATTAATCACAAATAAAAATAAAATAATTACAAAATTTCAGGTATGCTTCATTTATATCAGTTATATTATCCAGAAATGACCAGTCTAATAATTGTGTTTCCTCAAAAAACCTCCACTCATCTAAATCCTTAAGCCTTCTATACTTTATAATCCTAGCTTTTTTTTTAAGTATTTTAGCCGACCAATAGAAAAATACAGGACTGTGATCACTTATCCCATCAGGGAGAACCCCACAATTAACTATGTGTAATGGACTATTCGTAATTACCCAATCAAGGGTTGAAGAATACCCTGTCTTATATTTTACTCTAGTGGGACCTTCTATCAATTGTTGAAACCCTAAATCAATAACTATTGTTCTAATTTCATGTTCTGCTGGGGACAACCAATTCAAATTAAAATCACCAACCAAAATAGTTTCTCTTAATGTTAATTTTTGAATACAATTAAAAAAAGCAGGAACCCCCTCCTTTGATTTATCAGGTGGTACATAAACATTTATAATAGTCAAAACTTTTTTATTACCAAACAAAATGGAAATAGCAATTGTTTCAAACATTTTACTTTCTGAAACAATATCTAATTCCTGTACTAACAAATGATCAGCTACATAAAATAAACATCCCCCCTTCTACCTACCCTATCCTTCCTAAAAATCGAATATCCTGGTAGCAAAATCTCAGAGTTAGTAATATTATCAGACAACCAAGTTTCAGTCAAAGCAACTACAGCAAACTTATTATTCAAAATCCAGTATTCCAAAATAGTTTTTTTTTTTGCTATTAAACTGGCTACATTTAGATGAACCATGTGAAGAGAAGGCCTTAATAGATTCTTGTCTACACCGGGTTCATCCACCTGAGGACCAGGATTAGGATGTACTGTACCTGATAACAGCAATAATAAACAATATTAATCTCCTTACTCTATTAGAAAACATCAATCCCTTCTTATAAGCCCTAAATGACCTACTACAAACCATAGTTGTATGAGCAGACAAAAAGGTCTCATAATTGCATTGAAAACAAAGCATCAGCGAAATCATTTTCTTTGAGATAGAAAACAATTCTCGAACATTATCCTCAAACCTGAAATTCCCCCCACTAAAATTATTCAAACAATGTGAGGTAAAAAAGCCCTTTGTCAAATTACTTTGTGAATACATAACATTATCCCTATAATCAAAACATTTATTACAGGAAAACTTTACATCACCCACTGCATAAACTAACAAAACGAGAATAACTAATTTCAAAGTAGTACCCATTTTAACACCCGTTAAATTGCCCTCTTGAAACAGAACAGAAAATCAATTTTTAATTTAACCTCCCAAATGCTGCAAATTGGCTACTGACTTCAAAATCCAATTAATCCACCCAGAATTAAAATATTTGCAATTATAAATCACTATACCACTAATATAAAACTATCTCTATTCTACTTGCATTAATATAACCCGGAAGTTCAGATCAAACTTTTTTATTCCCAGTGGCGCTCACGCCACTCACGCTCGTGCCACTGCACTCACACAGTGATAACACGAGTGTTTTATACGCTAACCTGCCCCTCCTCCTCCAGCATCAGCTACTCACTGAACAGCCCTCTCACAGCTGTTCCAGATAGGGAAACTGATTTTTAAAGTCCCGAGCAAGTAGATAGCTGTTAGAGAAGCACTGGCACATTGACACAGGAATCGTTCTTGCAGCACTCATTTTCCAAGCATACAACAGGGCTTCACAGATGCAAACAGTTTCAAGAATGTACCACAAATGTTTAAAGCAAGTGTTATATACGCTGACCTGCCCCTCCTCCTCCTCCAGCATCAGCCGCTCACTGAACAGCCTAAATAAATCACTGTACGACCTCTCCCACAGCTCAGTCCCTCCCATTCATCCACCGGGATTCAAAATAAACTAGCACTGCCAGAATGACTGTTCCTGCAGCTTGCTCCCTCCCACTCATCAACCAGGATTCAACATTAACTGGAATTGCCAGCACTGCCTCTCCCACGGCTCGCTACCTCCCACCCACCGGGATTCACAACAAACCAGCACTATCAGCATGGCCGCTCTCACGGCTCCCACTGGGATAAAATACAAGTTGGTACAATCACTGCCACAGGGCAGAAGGCAGCAGCATATAGAAAAAAAGAAACAGGCTGACAAGCGGGAAGCTGAGGCCTCTGTTTCCCCACACTACACTACCTTTTTGCATTGCTGCCTCCTTTACCTGTTGCATTCTCTGGGGCTCCAGGGAATTCTTTTAATTTAAGAATTTTTTTTAAAGACTGACTTAAATCTTCCCAGCTGCAGCTCCTGGAGCAATTAGTGTATAAATAAAGAAATAAATGATTTGGGAAGGGAGAGTTGAGGCACCCCCCCACACCACCATTCTGCTCTGCTACCACCTTTGCCTGCTACCCTTTCTCTGTGCTTTTTGGGTATCCCTTTAAGGATGTGTCCATGGCAGATTTCTCTCTAGCTCATCCACCTAACAACCCTACTAGCCTTCTACCAAGCCCTCCAGCAATGGCTGCAGGTTCCCGTGGTCCCAGCCCCAGCCCTGGAAGCATGCTGCACAGTGCCTTCTGACCTGATGACAGACTTCCAAGCCACTCCCCCCAACCATAGCCCAGTGTTTATGCTCACAAGCCCCCAGCCCTCGCCTAAGGCTACAGAACCCCCCAACCTGATCTCTAGCTTCAGAGTTGCCCCTCCCTCATGACTTCAATCTCCTGAGTTCCCCTCAGCTATGGTATGATGCTCTGTAGCCCAGTCCCTCCCCCACATGGGAGCATGGAGAACACCCTTGCTCCATCGACAGTCTCTCCAACACCTATTATTACCCTTTTCATCCCATGATCCTCAGAATGCACTGCTGAATATAAAATCAGTACCTCAGCAGAGTGTGAGGTAACTATTATTAGCCCCCTCACCTTTTCATCCCAGTTTAAGCTCACCACCAAGTCCAAGAAGGAAAAGTGTGACAACAGGGTGGCCCTCATCATGGCAGTGCCAATGCAGGGCACTGTCCTCATCACAGCTGCATTCGCTGCTGCTGGGCTGCATGGAGAGGGTGTTGCCCCTGCAGCAGGGATAATCCACAGCCCTGGAGGAAAGTCAAGTAAACCTGACTTTTACAGGAAACTCAGAGCTGTGCCGGTAAGAGCAGCTGCCCCTGGACCTCTGCTGACCATGCTGCCCCTGCCTTGTCGGCAGGTCTCTCATCCATGTTATGTGATCAGAAGCATTCTACCATGGGTGAGAAAGTCCGGTCCCAGGGAGGGATATGCCTAGAAGGGAGGAATGTCTGGGGACAGAAGGGCATACAGGGTGTTGGGGAGGTGTCCAGGGGACAGGAGGGAGGGTGTCTGGAGAGGGAAGAGTATCCAAAGGGCTTGGGAAGGCATAAAGTATTCCGTGGGCTGAGAGGGGTAGAAGTTTCTGATGGATCAGTAGGGAGTTGTCCGGTGGAATGGTAAGGGAGGTAGGTGAATGAGGTGTCATGGAGGGAATGAGAACTATGTTGGTGGTGGGAACTATGGAGGTAGCTAAGGTGTTGTAGGAGACTGTGGATGGAGCAAGGACCATGGAGGAAGTGAGGGGGGCATGGAGGAAGGGAATAGTGGGAGGTGGTTAGTGTCAGGGCCATGGATGGAGGGGATAGTGTTGGAGGTGTGGGGGAGAATACTGTTGAGGGCTGTGGAGGGTGGGGGTCACCACTAGGGGTAGGCTGTGGAGGGTAGGGGGTACTGTCCTGGGCCATGGAGGGATGGCTAGTGTCAGGAGACCGTGGAAGGAGGTAGGGCTAGTATGGAAGTGAGGCTAGTATCTGGGGCTATGGAAGGAGGAGTAGTTAGTGTCAGGGGCCATGAAAGGAGGTGACTAGTTTCTGGGGCTGTGGTGGAAGGGGGTAATGTTATGGCCCATAGAGGGACAGTGTCTGGACCCATGTAGGGTGGGGGTATCATGGGTCTAGTTGGTGGTGACAGGGGGGCATGCAGGGAGAATGTGTGTCAGGGGTCTGGGAGAGGTCTCAAATTACCATGAAAGGAGTGATGTCTACAAGGAAGGGGGATTAAAAAATGGCTGTGGAGGAAGGGTGTGTTAATTATCAGGGAGGATGGAGGTGGGGTTCATGGAGGGTGTGGATTTCAGGGTGTCCTCTACCCACACAGAGCCATTCACCCCCTACCTATCCTGTAGCTTGCACCCCTCTCCCCAAGCAGGGGCCTGCAACCCCCTCCTACTCATGGGCCTGCATCCCAGGGGGCTGCACACCCATGCAACATGCAGGGTACATGCTCCCATGGAGGGCCTTGCACCCCCTCCCTATTATCCAGTAAAAAAGAAATCCTACAGTGGGCTGATGGAGGAGAGAAGGTCAAAATGTGATACTAACATTGTGGCAAATTGCTCTCTCCCAGACTCAGCCTGCGACTGTTAACTGCTTTTTTAACCCATTCAATTCAGACACTTGCAAGGATACCTCAGTAGCTGCCACCATTCAGCACAGACACTCCCTTGAGGTTCTCTGGATCAGAATCCCACAAGAGCTACTGCCAACACAGTACAGCACTCTTTACCAAAGGGCAAACAACCCACACCTCTCTGTCACAGCTGAGAACACATTGCTTAGAAACAAAATATGATAATTGTAGCATTCTCTTCAGAGATGGAACACAGTTTCTGTCAGTATTACCCAGTTATCTGTACCACCAAGGACTCAGTCACAGATACATGAAGTACTGTATATAAAAATAATATTTAACACTTTGAAATATTTACACATATAACACGGAATATTACACTGTAATTCTACACAGATAAAATAAATGTTTTGCTCAATAGAAAACACAGAAAAAAACATCTCACTCTTCTGTCTGCATTAAGCAAAGTAGAATAGCTTACCACACAGAATCCCTTGGCGAATCAGGGCAGACTTAAACATTAGATGATAACTGCTTGGAGTCCCAACTTGACTACCTTGTCACTCACAAAACTCAGGTTTAACATGGTTCCCAAAGTCCAGTTTCCACTCACCCTTGGTACACATTTCCTATGACATCACTTCCAGGCCATTTTTTTGTGTCCCAGGGAGTGGTCCTCTTGGGAAACCTACCTAATTTGGACTTCAGGAGACTGTGTATTAAAAGGACACCTCCTTTGTCCTAACACCTGCTCATACAGCAGTAGTGAATGCTCCAGTCATTAGCCAGACCCTCTTCTTGTAACGTGAAAGGGCTGTTTTAGCTTTGAAGCTCTCCCATTCACTGATCTGGGGTCCTGTAGTTACAGGACAGAGAGACTGTAATCACTGTCCAGATGCAGCTGGCATGCATCTGGCAATTATCTTAATCTCATTTTCCCCTCACAGAGCCATTCAAAGTTATCAATACAGCTAGAATGAAATAAGTAAGCAATAATACCCAACAGGGTGG
Source organism: Neoceratodus forsteri (assembly GCA_016271365.2). Taxonomy (NCBI): domain Eukaryota; kingdom Metazoa; phylum Chordata; order Ceratodontiformes; family Ceratodontidae; genus Neoceratodus; species Neoceratodus forsteri. The sequence continues at coordinate 645,748,830 of CM057450.1, read as the reverse complement.
GCGGTATTGGGAAATACTAGACTGCTCCAGGATGTAATGATGCCTGATGCCACAGGCAGAGGGCCTTAGAGCCTCAGAAAGGTCCGGTATTTCCCAATACCACCCACCCTGGAGGGTATTATTGCACTTAGAAAATGCCCCAAATGTGGCTTTTTTTATATAGAAAAACCAGGAAACTATAAGAAAATTATATATATTATTGTATATATTTTTTGGGTGCAAAATAGTCCCTGCCATTTGAAAATGGCAATGCCACTAAAGGGCACTGCTCTCCTTTATGATTGGTTGGTTGAGTGTGGAAACGTTTTCTCCTACAGACACCAGGGACACTATTTTTTCTTTCTTTCCATACAGACACTTTTCAGACCACCCCCCCCCCAAGTCAGGCACACAGGCATTTTTTTTCATCCTGAGTGTGCAAATCACATCTATGAGAGTCCATGAGGGAGTGGGTGAAGAGACACTTCAGCAGTGTCCCACTCACTGCACAAACATTTTTTGTGCTTCTTTTCATGGAGACGCTTTTAAGTCATCCCCCCCCACACACACACAGTCAGGCACACAGACAGTCCCCCCCCTCAAGTGTGCAAATCCTTTCTCAGAGTCTGTGAAGGAGCAGGTGAAGAGACATTGCAACAGTATCTCGCTTGCTCCATGATGTAAGGAGGGATGTATTAATGTTTGTCTCACGGTGATGGAGACACACTGTGCGGGTGTGGCACTTATGGGAGCGGCTGACTTTCTTTCTCAATATAGACTTATTTTCAGTGACAGGAGCTCTGTGTCCAAGGACAAAACGGTAACGTTTCTTTTGTAATGTATTGGGGTTTTTTTGGTGGTGGGGGGGAGATGTCACTGAAGTTTATTTTTCTTCTCTATTTGGTGAATGCTGCAGGACAGGCCTTCAGTTACTGGGATGGGGAGGCTTGAGAGAAAAAAAATGGTAACTAAGAAATTTGAACTTTTGGGTTGCCCAATGATACTGTCAGTAATGAGGCACCCTGAATTGGCTCTTGTTTTCCACCGCGCGTCTATCAGAAAATAGATGCCCAGGTTGGAACTGCTTTTAACCAGTCAGTTTTCAGAATACATTCTAGACATTTTCTAAATAAATAAATAAACTACAGTACAAAATAATATGGAAAGTTGTTACACCTCCCTGGGGAAATGAAAAAAACAAAACAGCAACAATCTTTTAGCACTCCTAAATGACGTTTGTTTTTCTTATGTGAGCCCACTGGCTCCCACCGATGGTGCCCTAAGTTCACTCTTTGTGTGAACCCCACATTAGTTTCTCATAGCACCTCTCCTACTTAAAAAGGGGCACTCACTATTGTCTAGATAGCCTGTCTGTGCTGACATGCTGTGAGCCACTGTGGTGCAAAATGTCCATATTGTAGGACAGCAGCACCCAGGACTGCAACACCCAGGCTCCACCTCAGCAATTTGGGTTTTGTCCACTGGTCTTGTGAAGCCATGGAAGGGGGTTGAGATCAGTGCCCAGGCTGAGCTCCCTGCTGGGTACTCCATAGCACACTGCCTGAGGAAGAATCACAGGGGTCGGGGAGTGGCCATCGTTTCTAGAGCTAGCTTGGGCTTCACGGTGCATCCGGTTGGTAATACCAGATTTTTGAGTGTGTTGCCATGTAAGGGGAGTCCAGGTACAGGTATCAGGATGCTTCTTGTTTACCATCCACTGGGAATGGAGAGAGAATTCCTGCAGGAGGTAGCGGACTTTGTCATCAACCAGGTGTTGGAGGCTCCCAGGTGTTTAATCCTGGGGGACTTCAACACTTGGATCAATGACGAATCCTCACATTTCGGTTATGACCTCCTCCAGTTGGTATCCTCACTGGGCCTGACACAAGTAGTTGCTTCTGAGACCCCTGACATGGTCACACATTCAATCTGGGGTTCCAGCTGGATCTTGAGTTTGATAGCCTCAAGATTGATCGGGTTTCTTGGTCTGATCACTGCACCATGGAGTTCATGTTTGGGGCCCCCCTGAAGGTCCCTTCCCATGGAGATGGTCAGCTACTGCCCTTTAAGGGGTTTGCACCCAGGACTATTGGCATTGGGTGACCTAGCTAGAGTTGACACGGTATGTGCGATTGGCACTTGTGCAGCGGTGGCCACTTATAATAGGGTGGTATCTGAAACACTGAATGTCATCACTCTAGTTTGTATATGACCCAGATCCTCTCAATTGAGATCCCCTTGGTTTGATGAGGATCTCAAGGAGATGAAGATCAAGGGTTAGAAGTTGGAGCATTTATAAGACCAAGCCGACAGGGGCACATAACACTACATAAACCCTAACTTATTTTTTGGGTGGGGGTGGGGCATGGTGGTGAAGAGGGACAGGGGTTTGAACCGGGATGGTGGGGGTGCAGGAGAAAGGAGGTGGGGACAGGAGTTCAAGCTAGGATGGGGGGACTCAGGTTCCAGCCAGGATGGCGTGGCAAGAGTTTGAGGGGTACAGTGTTATGTCACTTCCAGGGGTTTCAGCGCAGGTCATTTCCTGCGCAAGTGGGCAGGACACAGGTTCAAGTGTGTGTCATTTCCTGTGCAAGTGGGTGGGACACGGGTTGACATACGTCACTTCCGTCCCCAAGTGCATGAGCTAACACCACATTTAGGGAGGACTTCCGTTTAACAAGGCAATTTCTGATTGGTCCATTTTAGGCCATGCCCACCTGTCAAATGACGTGACATGCGCTGATTGGCTGAAATTTAACATTTGACAAGATATATGAACTTATACTACTAGCCTGCCTGGATCCTGCGTGAATCACACTGGAAATCACCCGTCCCCTCTTCACTACCCTTCCCACATTGCTACATATTGCTTATAGCCTGGGGTTTAAGTTAAAGCACTGTGATTAAGACTCCCAGTATACCCCATACACTCACCTACCATTGTTGGATTTTGAACAGCTTGGTGACGGAACTAAAAATAAACCATACTGTGTTTTTGTTCGGACCCCCTAGCATAGCCACAATGCTAGACTCCAATTGGACCTTTCTATGTGGTCCCCTCATCCCATTGGTGATCACATTTAAAGGTAAAGCCAGGCTAATTTTGCAAAAAATATTGGGTGGGCTGGTACACAGCAGTGGGGAGATCGAGGACTGTGCAGCGAGAGTGGGCAGATCAGATCATAGCAGCAAGCAAGACCATTAGTTGGGACCATTTTCAGAAACCAGGACAAAATCCAGTTTTAAAGACAAGCTTTGGGACACTGGGACAGCTCTTTGCATACCGGGACTGTTCTGGGCAAACCGGTACATTTGTCTGCTTTACAATCCACAGAAGATGACAGCTGATGATCTCCAGTGGTAAGTATAGGGCAAAGGGGATGTGGGGTGGTGGGTGCTCAGTGGGAGGGTCGGGACTGGATAGGAGGATGGAGGAGATGACAAGGGACCATTTCCTTTTTTTCAGAATTACAAAAAAAAAGACATTGGGGACTATTTTCTTTTTTTACAGGTACCTGGAAATCAATATTTCAGGACACTGGGGATGGGATCCCCAGTGTCCCACAGTACTGGGGGTGTATGACATAACTGGGGACACTGGGAATGGGCTCCCCAGTGTCCCACACTGGTGGGGTGTTTCTAGTGCCAACATGGGGATTGGGCACCCCGATGTTAGCTAAAAATATTTTGTTTCAAATAAATGTTGTGGGACACTGGCAGTGGGCTACCCAGTGTCCCATGCTGGAGAGGGGGGACTTCTACCACTGACACGGGGATGTGGCACCCAGATGTTGGCAAAACCATTTTTTTATTACATTCCTCTGCCCCATTGGAGGTAGTAAAAGGATAAAAGATCCTTTCATCAAGTAAGCACCAACAGGTGTTTACCTAAACTGGGGCCAAGGAATCTGATTCTGTTGTTATTACAAAAGTTACTAGGGAGTGTAGGCATATTTCAATTGATGTGCATAATTTAACCATTTTTACATATTCTGAGCCCAAATTTTTAACATTGCCTTCTAATGACTCCTCCACATGAACAAGGGCAGTGAAAGTTTTGAAATCCTGCCTGAAAGGTGATTTCACCATGCAGCCAGAAAATAATCTTTCAGGCAAGATTTAAGAAATTCCACCAACATTATTCATGAGGTGGGTGTCTCAGAAAGGGTATGTTGAGCATTTGGTGTCAAAATATGAAAAAGTGGCAAAGTTATGCACCAAAGTTGAAAACCCCATTGAAATACATTGAACGGCACTTACCTTACTTTCTCATATTGCATTTGGTGGTTGCAGCAGCAAGACATATCTCCCATAGCACAGTGGATCTTCACTTTGGTACCTGTTCAGGTGAGTGAGTGTGTGTGGGGGGGTCTGGGGTGGTGCGGTTGGTGGTGGGTGCTAACTGGGAGATCAGGGTGGGGGTGTGTGATCAGCGAGGGATTGTTTTACAGGTAAAAAAGACACAGAAGGAATGTTTTCTTTATTTCAGTCAGTAAGGGATCTGGGAAGGTGGGGGGGGTGCCACTAGACACCAGGGAAACAAAAAATAAGAAGGGGATGGCAATCACTGGGTGGGGGTGCCATTAGACACCAGGGAAATAATTATAATGAGGGTGGCAATCAGAGGTGGGGTGCCACTACACACCAGGAAAATACTGAATTATTACAGGAATGTCAGTCAGAGGGTGGGGGGTGCCACTAGACACCAGGGAAATTCTAAATTATAATGGGGATGGTAATTGGAGGGTGGGGAGTGCCACTTCACACCAGGGAAATAAATATAAAGAGGATGGCAATCAGAGATTGGGGGGTGTCACTAGACATCAGGGAAATACTGAAGTATTATGGGAACAAAATCCTTTTTTTGTCATGAGTTCCTTTTTTTTCTTTGTATTTTGTTTGAATGAAAAGCCTAAATGAAAAAAATTGAAGCAAGTGACAAAAAAGGATTTAAAATTTTAAAATAATGACATTTCTGGATAATTCTCCAACAGTAAAGTGCAGAATCTAAGTAATGGAGTCCCAAAAAGCAAGACACATGTTTTGGTCTCTCTGCAGGATGCCATTTTGGGTTTTTGGGAAATTGTTTTTTTTTTTTTTTGTAAAAAGAATGGAAAAGAAGATGGTAGCAAATGAAAAAGGAATTTTCCCTCACAAAAAAGGATTGCCCCCAAACAAAAAAGGATCCTTTTCTGTTTGGACCAAATTCTTTTTTCGTTCCAGATCTCTACCCAAAAGACTGTACTGAGCATGCTCAGAACTCAAAACTTTAAAACTGAATAACTTTTGGAATGGACTAATATTTTTTCAGCAACCCAGTGAAATGCACATCTGTAGGGCAAGCCCTTTCCACCCTGAAAATTGCAGACCAAAATTCCAGTCCATCTGTGCACAAGGCGATGAGAAAAAAACAGTTAAAAAAACAGCAACATTTGTTTTTAACTATCCAGATCTTGGAATCTGCACATCTGACCTGAATGCAACTTGTCGGGTCAAGAGATCTACCCCACAAAACTGCACATGCAAAATTTTGTGCAAATTCATTGAACAGTTGTGAAGATATTGAAGTGCAAAATTTGAGGCTTAACATAGAAACCCCTGCTCAACCCTAAATACAGGGGTGCTACTGCACCCCTACAAGATATATATGCTGGCAGACTCTAGATTATTACAATCTGCAGTGACTGGAAATGAATGGGATCGAGGGACAAGACTCTTTCCCTTGCATGGGGCTCGTGTGTATTACTATAAAAGTGTACACCGTAAGACAAATGTGTTCACAGCTGAACAGCTGTAGCACAAGCAGCTGAATCAGCTTTGGTCTAGTCAATTGTCCTTGCCTTGTTTAGCACAACGGATTAGGTGGGGTTTCTTTCTAAAAAGATTTCTTGCACTGTAATTTACTAAGTGCTGTAAAACAACAAAAAATGCCAAAGTTATTAAGGTGCAAAAATTGAAGATTTAACATTGAAGTGCTGTACCAACACTAACTATAGTTATTGCTGCTACAGCACTTCAATGTTAAATCTCAATTTTTGCACCTTAATAACTTTGGCATTTTTTGACAGAATAGCCCAAAATGTGGCATGCGTGATCATTCTGCCAGTGTCGCAAGATTTAGAAAGTTTTATGACAGCATCTTGTATGGTTTTTGAGATATAAAGTGGTGAAAGATAGTAAAACTGACATTTCCCCCCTATAGGTTAACATGGGGTTTTTTCGCCATCATCTACAGCCCACATGGAATGAAAAATTCCTCTGTAATTGTTACGAATGATGGGGTGTGTGCCAAGGGTGTGCTTTTGGATGGTTTGGTGAAAAAATATATTACCATTTTTGAATTATAATGATTTTTGTGATAGCTGCAAGACAGGCAGGTAAATGAAAACAGTTTGAACAGTAAATAACACTTCGAATGGCTGTTCAATTCTCAGACAAACACTGTTCCAGATGTCAGCCATCTTGTTTTTCTAACAATTTTCAGAATAGTCTTGTATACAACTACTGCACCCTAAGGACAGTGCAACACCCATATTTAGGTCTCAGTGATATGCTTAGTTAGTTGTTTGTCTTAAAAGTAGTATATCACCAATGTTAATTTGTGTTTGGCCCTGAAAATCATGTCCCCCATCCCTCGCTAAATAATACTGTTTGGTTTGTTTACTGCTCAAACTTTACTGTTCCAACTGTAAATAACAAATTGAACCAGTAATTACTTAGTGAGTGATGAGGAACATGCTTTTCAATGAAAAAAACATATATTTTCCTACTAATTTTAAGACTTCAAGCATCGCATGCTATGTTTTCTATTTAAAATGTTCACTGATAAATTCAATACCAACTTGGCTCTGTGTGGGCAGATTAGAAAATGTGCAGGTGTCTTCCTCAGATACATACAAACTGTTCAGTCATGCTGTTTTTTATGTCAAATGACTATACTGTTTGAAATAAATGTGATTTGTGCAGGTGGCACTGTCAGCCTTGTATAATGCTAAGCATCCAAGTACATGTAAAAGCATGTGCTGTCCCTGCAATATTGTGATAGTATTACCAACTGACCATGCGAAATTGTAAAAAAGAAAGAAATAAAGTCCATGCTGGCAGACGTCGGAGTATTACAATATACAATGACTGGAAATGAATGGGCTTGAGAGACATGACCTCCTTTGTATGGGGCTCATGCTGTAAAATAACAGAGTTGCTTTTCCTCCTCCACTGTCATTGAGTGGGGATCGAGACTCAAAGCTGTGTGACACTTAAATTCTGACTCTGTAGGTTTTATCTGTTATTAATCAGTGAGTTGCAGCCCATCCCCAATTATGTTGCCTTGGGTCAGTGTTTTGATGGCTGAGCATGCAAGGCAAGGTACTAGAGGAGATATGGAACACCCACACACATACCTCCTTGACCCACTGCCACAGATCATGATCATGTTCCACGATTAATAAAAAAAAAAAACTCCTTAATTTTATATCCACCCCAACCCACTGCCACAAATCCCAATCCCTTATTCAGTAACCTCTTATCCACTAATGCAGTATCCACACACCACAGATCCAGATCACTTTCTTAGTGACCTTTAACAAGTGCTACAGGTCCATATGGCTTGCCCCCCCATCCAACCTGCTGCTGCAGATCTCCATCAGTTCTCTAGGGACAACAAACTCTATCAAGTACTACAAATCCATATCGCTTCCTCTTTACCCCCACCCCAACTGCTGCAGCAGATCACAATCAGTTCTCTAGGTGAAAAACAACTTGTGCTTTTTCAGAATGACCCTGTTTTTTTCATCGATGCAGTTGCTATCAAACCATTATGCCATGCTAGTGTGTGGTGCATGCGGTCTGCTCATTTTGTACGATGGGGTCCCATAGAAGCTATTGGCTATATGTCCAGTACAGGCATGCATTTATGTAGCCTGTTTTATAGACATACAAATCACTGTCAATTTTGACCATTTTGACCTGTATATGATTAACATAAAAATGGTAAAGCTTCTTTCTTTATCAGATTGTTCAACAACAATGCAGCACATTTTATACACGCCCCCATGATTCTGGTTATGCTGAACAGATCGATCATCTGAATGCCACTAAAGACAGTATAGTTCTCTTTGCTATTTTACTGCTGAACAGATAACTGTATAACTACGCTTGTGTTATTAGCAGTGATGAGGAGGGCTAGGTGAGGTCACCAAATGTCATTGATTCCTGGTTATCTTACTGGTCATTGACCATGCATTGTATATATTGTACATACTTGTTTGAGACAAAATTGTAGTATGTTATATCGATATGTGTTTTTACTAATGTTTGTTGTAATTTAGATACTTTGTCTGTACTTCAGTTGTATTACTCTCCCCCAGGTGTGGCTGAAAATGGGTCATTAATTCAGTCCACCTTCCTGGTAAATCAAATAAATGAAAATGAAATTAAATGGATCCCTAACATCACAGCAGCATACACTGTTTCTGCACGTGTGTGTTTGTGTGTGTGTGTGATATCATAATTTGTCAGCATGCTATTTATCTGCTCTCTCTTAGCTCCCCCCCCTCCAAGTTAATCAATCACCTTTAAAGATATGCAAGATTAACAAATTGGTCAACACTGGCCAGTCAGATGGTAATATATTCCTTTTGATACAGAAATTTGTATTAGAAATGTGTGATGGGAAAAACTTTACATGCTCAGTATTTCTATTTGTTTTAAATAAATGTGCAATGTGTAGATTTATTTTATTTATTTGTTAGCCAGGTAGGTACACAGGCCATGTATATCATTTTTAGGCATTGCCAGCCACCAAGGTGTTCCAAAATAGTGAAGAGTATGAGTAAAAAATAACAAACAGTGAAAACACATATATGACAAGCATTTTATCAAGGAAAGACATCATCAATGAGTTCACTGCTTCACAGCTCTGTTCTGTAACCACTAAGGTGCACTGACCGTTATGCAGTTTTTTTGGGGGGTGGGGTGGGGGGAGGATTCCACAGGTTTGAACATTTATTATAGAACTCAGTGCCTACATCAGATCCCAGATTGATGCTGAATGAAAGGAATTCCATTTCTTCTTATTGGTTGGCAGCATTATTTTTAACTAAGGTTATTCACATAATGTACTTTGGTATTGTTACATGGCATTGCTCCAGTTGGCATCCAGGTTATCAAGTAGCTCACCACAGATTTTCAAATGGGAGTACAGAGGATACCTCACTGAGATTGGGAGGGGCAGGCAATACAATGTACTGAGCAAATATACATAAGAAATAAAGTGAGAAAAATGTGTATATTTTCTTCATGTATTTGGGCCTCCCAATCTCAAGTGATGTACCCTATGTACTCCCATATGAAAAACTGCCATGAGCTACTTGATAACCTGGATGCAAACTGGAGAAATGCCATGTAATAATACTTAAGTACATTATGTGAGTGACCTTAGGTATAAATAATGCTGCCAACCAATGAGAAGAAAGGGGACTCCTTTCATTCAGCATAATCGGGGATCTGATGTTAGTACTGAGTTCTATAACAAAAGTTGAAATCTGTTGACTCCCCCCCAAAAAAAAACTGTTGCTTAAAGCTCACCAGAAGATTGTATTGCTATTTCTTGTGTTTAACACATGGAAATGTTTATATTACATTCCTTCAGAGATGTCACCCAGTTGCACAAGAAGGCAAGGTAGAGGGCATTATCTGACCTTAAAGATCAATGGCAAAGCCATGTTTTTTTTTTATGTAATGAACTGTTTGCTTCTGTGATGATTTAATAAAAAATAAAATTATAAAACCCATACAATGTTTGCCATGTGTCATTTTTTTCATTTTTCAACATTGTTTCTGGTTTTAGATGTGGTGTGTAAGCTGAATATCATTGCTATTTTTTCTGCAGTCAGCTCTGAGAAAACCATCATTGACGTCATTCAAGGAGTGACATCAATGGTAGTCGCTCATCTGTTGTTCTGGAACAGCTGATCCATGCTGATATAATGCATAAAATGAATCCAGCACCCACCACTTCTTGGATAAAGGACGCTGCTCAAAAATTGCTTCCAAAAAAGCGCTGTAACTTTATCACAGGTGCCAAAATGTTTAAAACAAGCTCATTGTGACATGTTTCAGAATGACTATTCCTTTCTCAAAAGATGAACCCACATTCACAATTCACCATTTTTATAGTCCAAATGACATCATCTCTTGTGCACGTGATCACAAACCACATATCAATTACAGTTACAATGTCTCATTAAATATATACAAAATTATTTAAAAACTAAGTTAAAACGATTACTTTTATTACACACACACACACACCAATCTTTTTATACCAAAATACATAGTTTCTTAATTTTCTAAAAGATGACAAAAGAATTTAAAAATTATTTTTGTCACACTTCTTTAATTATGGCTGAATTCAGAGTCTTCCCCAAAAGAATAAATAATGAATCCATGCTGCTTCTGACACTTTGGCATCTGAAAAACAAATATAGTCTGTAAGCTTCAATATATCGCTAAGTTCATTTAACATTTTCCTTATTTGTCCTTTATTTTTTCTTCACTTTTTATGTATGTATAGTAATCTATCTGTCTCAAAGGCAAAAATACATTGTTATTTATTTCATTCATTAAGAACTACTGTTAATTCTTATTATTGTTATACCCGCATACTTTGATATATCTATTTACATTCACAGCCAAACATATATCTCCTATTTTGATTTCTTTAAATAAGGCAGTATCTCAAAATTTCCATTTATACCTGGGTACTTACATGCTCCTAGGGTATAGATCCAGAAACCCTCCCTTTGCAACAACAGGTTATCAAAGTCCCCCCCCCTTTTAGGATTCTGACTGACTTTATTAATGGCATGAACATTTAACCAATGTACATTTTTTTCCCAATACTGTAAAAATATGTAATGCTGTGGCATCTCTCATGTCCTGGTTAAAGGAAAACTACACCCAAAACTTGAAAAAATATATGTTGTGCAGAGTGTTTTAATCTGTGTGTGAAGTTATAGTGTTGCCTTCCCTCTGACTGGTGTTAGGAGTTTTTTCTAAATTAGCCTGCTAGCTTTAGGGTAGTTTTATGACCCCTGGAGATCTCCATATCAAATAGCTTAATTGTATTTCTTTGTCCTACAATGCACCTTGTTTCATGTGATGGTGATGTAGCAGAGCCCATAAATCCAGCAGAAAGCATTGCATTACAATCAGTTCACAACAATAGAAATGGCTATATTTTAAAATCTGTAGAATTCAGCTTGGTGACCACCCTCATCCTAAAGGTTTTACTGTCCTGAAAAACTTTGCTGCTGGTAATTTTTGTGCAGCTTGTAAAGCTTTCAAGATATTTAGTTAGTTTGGCATGTATGTGCTGAATGTTGGGTCTCTCTTACATCACAGTCACATGAGACAAGATGCACTGTGGGAACAAGAAATACAACTAAGCTATCGGGGATGAAGATACCCAGGGTCGTAAAACTAGCATAAAGCTAGCAGGCTAATTTGGGAAAAACTGCTAATACCAGTCAGAGGGGAAAAAAACACTAGAACTTCACATACAAATTAAAACACTCTGTACAACATATATTTTTTCAAGTTTTGGGTGTAGTTTTCCTATAAGTATTGCTCTGCTGTGTTCTCCAACCCTCTCCTTGAATTTTCTATTGTTTTTTCCTGCATAGAAAATACCACATTTACAGACAGCAATGTATATCACCCCACTGCTTTCACAAGTGATAAATTGTCTCACATTATACTGCCTGTTGTTGTGAGGGTTGGAAAAAGTATCACCCACTAAGACTACTATACAGTAAACACATTTTTTACATTGTAAACATCCAGTCATTGTATTTATAAGCCATGTATGATTACACAGCATTACTTGCCTACTGTGGATAAGCTAGTCCTTAGTAGTACTGGCTTTCCTATATGCCATGTGGGAGGATTCTGGTTGATCTCACTTAGTCCTATTTCTCCTTGTAGAACACTCCAATTCATTTTCAGGATCTGTTCCACGTATCCACTGTGCACAGAAAAAGTTGTAACAAGGTTAACTCTACCAGAGTTCCCAAGGTTCTTTTCTTTCTGTACTAATAGATCCTCCCACTCTTTAGATCTAGCTTCTACATTTGCATGATAAACTAGTTCTTTTCCATAGCCCTTTTCACAGAAATGATCAGTTAAATCTGCAGCTGCCTCATCATATTGATTTTTATCACTACAATTGCATCTCAATCTTTAGAACTGCCCCTTAGGTATATTTTTTGTCACATGTTTTAGGTGGAGCACGAGGCAAGAAGTAGATTGCTGCAGTCAGTTTCCTTTCTAGAGATACTTGTGGCTATCTCCTTTCTTATTTTCAGGTCAAGAAAGTGTATTTCCTCTTGGCTAGCCTAAAAAGGGAAATGCAGATTGAGTTAGTTGTATGTAGGAAATTAACAAAATCAGAAAATTCCTCTAGTGTCCCTTTCCATATAATGACCACATCATCGATAAAACAACGCCAGAGGTCTATTTTCCAAAAACATGAATTCACATCAGGATTATTAACTATTTTGTTTTTCCATTGCCCTACATACAAATTTGCCAGGCTGGGGGCAAAAGTAGCCCCCATCGCTGTCCCCTTGCTCTGTAAATACATACCCTCTAGAAATGTAAAGGTGTTGAATTTCAATATGAATTCTGAAAGCTTTTCCAAAAAATTAGTGGGGGGCTCTGCATTCCCTCCCTCTCATGTTCAAAAATATGGAAATGGAATCCAAGGCATCCTCATGTGGAATGTTGGTATACAGGGACTCTATATCCATTGTGATTACATTACAGGCCCTGTCTACCACTACATCTTTCAACACATTCAATAAATCAGTGCTATCCCTTATATATGATCCCAACTCAGTTACTTAGGGATGAATGTAGTAATCTACATATTGTGACAATGGCTCAGTGAGTGAATCAATCCCACTCACTATTGATTGGTCGGGTGGTTGCTGTAGGGATATATGAATTTTAGGAAGCATATAGAAAGTGGCTTTTGTGGGGTTCTTCACTATTAAAAATTCCCTCACCTTCTTATCAGTTTTTCCAGTCTCATAGAATTCATTTACATACTCATCTATACGATTTTTAAAAACACACATGTGATCATTTTGCAGCTTTTGAAACAATTACGCATCATTTAATTGTCTTAAAGATTCTGTAATGTAGTCCATGGTGTTCTGGATAACAGTGCTTCCCCCTTATTGGCCAGCTTTATTCTTATCTTTTCATCTTTATTTAGAGCTTCTAAAGCAGCTCTTTCTTCCCTTGTTAAATTATCATATTTCAGTTTTAGCAAATTTTCAAATAACTCCTCCCCTTACTGATCACATAATTCTTTAAATGTAAGGATTGGTGCTGTGGGTGGAGGGTTGAGTCTGGAAGGTGTTCTTAATCTGCATTCTATCCCATGTCTCTATTTGTTGGGATAGCTGCAGATATTTCAAGTGTCTCTATGAGTTCTGCACCTGCAATGTGTCTAATTTCTTTTCTTCTAAAAAATGAAATAAGGCTGAGATTGTGACATGCAAGCTGTAAGTTCACAAAAGTCTGAGATTTGTTCACAGGTGTGGTAGGGACAAAGGACAGTCCTTTATTTATAACTTGTATTTCTATGTCTATTATTATTTTATCAGACAAATTCAGTACCTTTACTGGTGTCAGTTGTAGACCCTCCTTCTGTTATTCAGTCCTCAACCCGTTCCTCAAGTTTGCTGGCGGTAATGTTGATAATTCCATTGCTGCTGACCTCTTTGTACTTGTTGGGGTTGGTCCCAGTTGTTTCCATTGCCTCCCCCTCTTCTTCCCTCATTGTGTCTTCCTCATCCTTGTGGTCAGTATCTATCGGTGTGGAAGCCACTGTACTGATTCTCCCTGCTCCTCCTCCATAATATTGGCAGTGGATGTTACAGAGATGAGTTGCTCTACTTTAAAAAGTACTCATCAGTTCCTTCTGTTTCGGAGCCACTTTGGTCAGTACTAAGATTAAATGATACACGTCTGGTGCTCATTTGCATATTGCCCTGACCACATCCCTTTTTCCAACTATACACTCAATTTAATTCATAATTGTCCTGATCCCTTTTAAACTTTTTTTTTTGTTTTGGTGCCTTTCTTTCTGAATCAAGTTTAGCAATCTTATCTTTCAGTTTTTGGTTTAACGAATCAAATTCAGTATGATCTTTGAATTTCAACACCTCTGTTTCTGATTTTTTAATCTAATCTGTTAATTGGGATGTTGCTTCTTTTCTACACTCAGAGATGAGTCTCATTAACTTGTTTGATGCCTCATCAAGGACATCCCTCCACTTTTTCATGAACTGATTAACATCTAAATCAAATGCTGGATTTTTCAAAATTCTTAAGCCCCTGGGTGTTCTGGAAATTTGCAGGTAAGCCTCCAGGTTGACCTGGTTCCAACATATCTTGTGGGTACTATTATCTTGCCAGTACTTCAGTATTAAGGACCAGCTTTTCCACAGTAGGCAAGTAATTCCGAGTAATCATACATGGCTTAGAAATACAAAGACTGGATGTTTTCAATTAAAAAAAATGTGTTTACTGTAAAGTAGTATCAGTGGGTAATACTTTTTCCAACCCTCAAAACAACAGACATTATAATGTGAGACAGTGTATCACTTGTGAAAACAGTGGAGTGATTTATGCTGCTGCCTGTAAAAGTGGTGTTTCCATGTAGGAAAAAACAAAAGAAATTTCAAGGAGAGGGTTGGAGAAAACAGCAGAGCAATATTTAATTAGGATGAGAGATATGCCAAAGCATTACATACAGTATTTCTACAGTATTGGAAAAAAAATGCACATAGTTTAATTTCCGTGCCATTGATAAAGTCAGTCAGAATCCTGGGAGTGGAGGGAGGACTTTGATAACCTGTTGTTGGGAAGGGAGGGTTTTTGGAACTATAACATAGGGGTATGTAAGTACCCAGGTATAAGTGGAAATTTTGAGATACTGCCTTATTTAAAGAAATCAAATAGGATATATATGTTTGACTGTGAATGTAAATAGATGTATCAAAGTATGCATGTATAACAATAATAAGAACTAATAGTAGTTCTTGATGAATGAAATAAATAACAATGTATTGTCGCCTTTGAGAGAGATAGATTACTATGCATTCATAAAAAAGTGAAGAAAAAATAAAGGAAAAATAAGGAATATGTTAAATAAACTTAGCGATATATTGACGCTTACAGACTATATTTGTTTTTCAGATGCCCAATTGTCAGAAGCAGCATGGATTCATTTTCCTTTGGGGAAGACTCTGAATTCAGCCATAGTTAAAGAAGTGTGACAAAAATAATTTTTAAATTCTTTTGTCATTTTTTAGAAAGTTAAGAAACTATGTATTTTTGTATAAAAAGATTGGTGCTTGTGTAATAAAATTAATCTTTTTAACTTAGTTTTTAAATAATTTTATATATATTTAATGAGACATTGTAACTTTGCTATGAGGTTTGTGATCACATGCACAAGTGATGATGTCATTTGGACTATAAAAATGGTGATTTGTGAATGTGGGTTCATCTTTTGAGAAAGGAATAGTCATTCTGAAATGTGTCATGATGAGCTTAACTTTGTGGCACCTGTAATAAAATATGGCACTTTTTAAAAGCATTTTCTGAGCAGCGTTCTTTGTCCAAGCGGTGGTGAGTGCTGGATTCATTTTATGCATTGTATCAGCATGGATCAGCTGTTCCAGAACAACAGATGAGTGGCTGTCATTGATGTCACTCCTTGGATAATGTCAATGGCAGTTTTCTCAGAGCTGAGACCAGAGAAAAAAAGACGGCAATGATATTTAGCTTACACACCACACCTGAAACCAGAAACAATGTTGAAAAGTGAAAGAAATGACACAGAGCAAACATTGTATGGGTTTTATAACTGTATTTTTCATTAAATCATCACAGAAACAAAAAGTTCATTACATTAAAAAAAAACATAGCTTTGCCATTGATCTTTAAGGTCAGATAATGCCCTCTGACTTGACTTCTTGTGCAGCTGGGTGACATCTCTGAAGGAATGTAATATAAACATTTCCATGTGTTAAACACAAGAAATAGCAATACAATCCGTTGGTGAGCTTTAAGCAACAGTTTTTTTTTAGGGGGGCGGGGGAGTCCACAGATTTCAACTTTTATTATAGAACTCAGTGCCAATATCAGATCCCGGATTACACTGAATGAAAGGAGTCCCCTTTCTTCTCATTGGTTGGCAGCATTATTTATACCTAAGGTCAGTCACATAATGTACTTTTGTATTGGTACACGGCATTGCTCCAGTTTGCATCCAGGTTATCAAGTAGAACATGGCAGATTTTCATATGGGAGTACAGAGGCTACATCACTTGAGATTAAGAGGCCCAAATACATGGAGAAAATATACATATTTTTCTCTCTTTATTTCTTATGTATATTTGCTTGGTACATTTTATTGCCTGCCCCTCCAGTCTCAGTGACATATCCTCTGTACTCCCATAAGAAAATCCGCAGTGAGCTACTTGATCACCTGCTTGCCAACTGGAGCAATGCCATGTAATAATACCAAAGTACATTATGTGAATAACCTTAGTTATAAACAATGCTGCCAACCAATGAGAAGAAAGAGCATTTCTGTCATTCAGCATCAATCAGGGATCTGATATAGGCACCGAGTTCTATAATAAATGTTCAAATCTGTGGAGTCCTTCCCCAAACCCCTCCCCCCCAAAGCTGCATAATGGGCAGTGCACCTTAGTGGTTACAGAACAGAGCTGTGAAGCTGTGAACTCATTGATGATGTCTTTCCTGGGTAAAATGCTTGTCATATATGTGTTTTCACTGTTTGTTATTTTTTACTCATACTCTTCACTATTTTGGAACACCTTGGTGGCTAGCAATGCCTAAAAATGATCCCCATGGCCTACCTGGCTAACAAATAAATGAAATAAATCCACACATTCCATGTTTATTTAAAACAAATAGAAATATTGAGTATGTAAAGTTTTTCCCATCACACATTCCTAACACAAATTTCTGTATCACAAGGAATATATTACCATCTGACTGGCCAGTGTTGACCAGTTTGTTAATCTTGCATAACTGTAAAGGTGATTGATTAACTTGGGGGGGGGGTTAAGAAAGCACATTAATAGCATGCTGACAAATTATGATCTCACACACACACACACACACACACACGCAGAAAAAGTATATGCTGACATAATGTTAGGGCTCCATTTCATTTCATTTTCATTTATTTGATTTACCAGGAAGGTGGACTGAATTTATGACCCATTTTAACCATGCCTGGGGGAGGGTAATACAACTGGAGTACATCGTATCTAAATTACAATAAACAATTAGTAAAAACACATATTGATATAAAATATATTACAATTTTGACTCAAACAAGTATGTGCAATATATACAATGCATGGTCAATGACCATTAAGATAACCAGGAATCAATGAAATTTGGTGACCCCACCAGAACAAGATTAATTGACCTCATAACAACAGCAGATGGATTGTTCTTCCAAGTAATTCCTTATATTATTCTTGAAAACATTTTTCTTTACATTCAATTCAATTCCCATTTGCTGCAAATAATTTGACAGTTTTGGTCCATAAATGGTTAAAGAGCGTTCAGCAATTTTTGCATTAGTTTTAATTTCTACAGAATGTTTGGTTGATGTTGTACGGAATGATCTAGATTTAATTGACCTCATAAATCTATCATACAAAGTTACTGGAGTCCGTGTGTCTAATGTTTTATGTATAAACATGAGTACTGTATTCATAATTCTTTGTTTATGTGGTAAAATCCCAAAATGTTGATATAATTTTCAATGATGTTCATTTTTATTTGTACTGCCAATTGCAAATGTCATAATATTGTTAAATGTTACTGTGTATTTTTGTAACAATACATCTGGTGCATTGTTTAAAAGAATGGAATTGTACTCCAGAGCTTGCAACAGCATGTGCCCTGCTATTTCCTTTTTATCTTGTATAGTCAAATTATTTTTATGTATAAGTAACCCAATTTATTTTTTACTTTTTAGTTACTTTGGAAATATGCTCATTAAAGGACAATGCATTATCCAACAATACACCCAAATAGTTAAGCACGGCTACGTTTTCCAATCTTACACCATTTCTTCCTACTGTGTTCATGCTATTTCCTTGTAATCTGTGCCTTGATCGGAACACCATAGTCCTTGTCTTTTTTTTTTTTTCATTTAGCAAAAGTTTGTTTTTTGTAAACCAGTTTTGTAGATCCCAATATACAGGTTGCAGTTTTGTTTCTTGGTCCGCTTCTGTTTTACCTATGCAATAAAGCACCGTGTCATCTGCATACATTTTTATAGATGAATTCTGACGGGTGTTTGGTAAGTCATTTATAAATATAGAAAACAGGAGCAGACCCAGAACTGAACCTTGTGGTACCCCTGTATGAATAGTTCTCATCATGGACTTTGCAGAACCAGTTTTTACCTGCTGTTTCCTATTTATCAAATAGTGTTCAAACCAACCTAGTGCACAATTACCCATCCCCATCATTTTCAGTTTATGGATCAGAATGGGGTGGTCCAACAAGTCGAAGACCTTGGTCAGGTCAACTCAAATCCCTCCAGGGAGTAATCCTTTATCTATACCATCATAAATATCACTTGTTAACCTGACCAAGGCCATTAATGTGCTGTACCCCATAGCCGGCCCAGTGGTGCTGAGGGTTGAGGCGCTGGACGCCACACCTCGTGCTGTGCCGGCGACCTGGGTTCGGGAATGAGCCCGGACCACCGAGGGTCGGCAGGGGAGAAAGAAGATTGAGCATCTGACGGACTGCTCTCCACTCTCGGGGGTGGGATCCAGGGTAGTCCGGTGCAACAGTGACCCTCGGTGGAGGCCATTGGCACTGCATTGCACTCAGGTGTGTATAAGTGGGGACGACGTTGGGCAGCCATCTTCGGACATAGGTGGGAACACCTACATCACGGGCTGATGACATTGCATGCCTTACATCGGGGGGGTACCAGAACAAGGAAAATACCCGGTGCCAAGGATCAGGCGATGGCACCAGTCCCCCATGCCCACTGTCAGGCTCTCCTTGACTGGTCTTCGATCTCCGTGGCCACTCCCCATCCGATGCTGGAGCCTGACTTGATGAGAGGCACCCAAGTAGGAGGAGGGTGACCAACCCCAGATAGGGTTAGCCGGGGGTGCTAGTACTGGAGGGGGAAGAGAGGAGGCACAGTTCGGGGACCCCAGATGGGCAGGAAAAAGGACTGGATGCTTGAGAGAGGACCTTGGGGCCGTGACCGGAGGGAAAAAGAGTTGACAGAAAAAAAAATATGCCGTGCCCCCTCTGAATCCATATCTTAGTAGTTGAGTTTTCTCCAAGTGTCCTGATAATTGCCCAAATGTGATTTCTTTCAAGCATTTTTGCCAATACAAGTAACACAGATATTGGTCTGTAGTTGGTTACTAACTGCTTGTCCCCAGTTTTAAAAATAGGTGTTATAATCGCTGTTTCCACTGTTCCAGTACTGTATTTGTACATAAAGATAAATTAAACAAATAAGTAATTGGCCTAGATAATTTATCCGCAACTAATTTCAGCAATCTGGGAGACAGCTCATCCACACCAGAACTTTTATTACCATGTAGTTTTTTCAGAAGGTGAAAAACGTATTTTCCTTTCACCCTGAAAAAACCAAATGTTTGTGAATTAATATAATTTGTTTAAATTATTTTGTTTATTTAAATCCAAAGTTGTATTTCTTGCTGTATCAATAAAATTCTCGAGGTTATGATCTATCTGATTTTTATATTGAGTCATATCTATAAAAAAACTCATTAAAGGCATTTGCCACATCGTTGTCATTGCTTAATACAGTTTCTCCAGTTTTTAGTTTGTTCAATTTACCCTTACTTGTAAGTTAACATACTAACATACTATTTGCCAGCAGATTAGGCCTTACAGTCTATTGAGTCTGCTCGAACCTCAGATCCCTAGTTGGGTGCCGAGGCCCTCCCCTCCCTTGTGTTCCAGAAACCCCTATCATCCATCCCCACCCCCCTGGGACAGGTCATCATCTGATACATCCACTTTCTGTGTCTGTCCCACCCTCTCTTGAAGCCCTCCACTGTGGATCTCTGAACCAGCTCGCCAGGCAGTGCATTCCAAGGGTCCACCACCCTCTCAGTGAAAAACCTCCTCCTTTTCCCCCTCACCCTTCCTCCTTCCAACTTCAAACCATGCCCTCTGGTAATACCTCCCTGCTTTAGTCTAAAGATTCCCTCCATGTTTACCCTATTTATTCCCTTGAGGTACTTGAAGACCTCAATCATGTCCCCCCTGTTTCTCCTCTCCTCCAATGAAAACAGGCAGAGCTCCTCAAGTCTGTCCTCATACGTCAAATCCCCTAGCCCTCGTATCATCTTAGTTGCCCTCCTCTGTGCCCTCTCCAGGAGCTGTATGTCCCTCTTTAAGTGTAGTCTCCAGTACTGCACACAGTACTCAAGGTGTGGTCTAACCAGTCCATTGTACAGCAGCAAAATCACTTCCTTGCTCCTAGAGGTGATCCCCCCTACGTTGCATCCCAATATCCTGTTTGCTTTACTAGCCGCCTTCCTGCACTGCTTAGAGTTATTCATACATGCATCCACCATGACCCCTAGGTCTTTTTCCCTATTGAGGCCTCCAGTGCCTCCCCTCCCAGGGTGTTCCTGTGTTTAGGGTTTCCCCACCCAAGATGCAACACACCTTGCACTTGGTGATATTGAAATTTAATTTCCATGTGTAAGCCCAGGTTTCTAGGGTGTCCAGGTCCCCTTGCAGGGCCAACCTCCCCTCTTCTCCCTCAACTACTGCTCCCATCTTGGAGTCATCAGCGAAGAGACTCATTTCACACCCTATACCCTCCCTGATGTCAGACATGTATGCATTAAACAGGATCGGACCCAGGACCAAGCCCTGCGGTATCCCACTACCAACCTCTCTAGGGTTCGAGAGCTCCCCACAGACCACCACTCTCTGGGTGCGTCCAGCTAGCCAGTTTTCAATCCATCTGACCATCAAAATGCCTACTCCTAACCCCATCAGTTTCTCAACCAGACCATTGTGGGGGACAGAGTCAAACGCCTTGCTGAAGTCCAAGAATAATACATCCACAGGCCTTCCCCTGTCCAGTTCTGATGTTACCCATTCAGTAGAACTCCACAAGATTGGTTTGACATGATCTACCTGGCACAAACCCATGTTGCCGACTATCCAGACCTCCCACCTCCTCCAAGTACACCCCAATCATTCCTTTAGTATACTCTCCATTAATTTTCCCACCACCGAGGTCAAACTGATGGGTCTATAGTTACCTGGTACTTCCTCGGCCCCCTTTATGGATTGGCACCACATGTGCCTCTCGCCAATCCCTAGGTACCCTCCCTGTCTCAAGTGACCTGTTGAAGAGCTCTCGCCAGGGGTGCAGCCAGTATGTCTGCCAATTCCCATAGTACTCTCGGATGAATGCCATCCGGCCCAGGATTTGTCTTTCTTTAGGGCCTTGAGGGCTAACCACACCCTTTTGGCGGAGATAACATCATCCGTCCCCTCCACCTTACTGGCCTTTTTATCCTTGTCCAGATGTGACACCCCTGGGGTACCTCTCCCTCCCTCTTGCTCCATTTCTGTTGCTCCCCTGATCCCACTCACTGCTGCTTCTATCCCCATTGTGCCTTGCTTTGTAGATATCCCATCCCCCTCCCTAGTGAACACAGAGGCAAAGTGCTTGTTAAATACCTCTGTCTGGTCCCTCGCCTCTTCCACCCACCCTCCTTCTGATCTCAATCTGCTGAGATGGCCCTTAGATTTTCTCCTCTCCCCAATGTACTGGAAGAACCCCTTTTCCCCTCCATGTATCCCCTGTGCCAGCCACTGCTCTTTACTGGACTTTGCTCCCCTCACCATCCGGGTGACTTTTCTAGATGCAAGATGGTACATTTCCTTATCCCTATCCCTCTTGTTGTTTTATATTTTTGTAGGCCCTTCTTTTCTCTGACCGCTACCTGTACCTCACTGGACCACCAGCATGGTTTATGTGACCTTGCTCCTTACGTTTCAACTTAGCGCAGATCCTGACTGCCTCATGAAGTCCCCGTTTTATGACCTTCCATCTCCCTTCCACACTTATCATTGATGTAATCCCTTCAAGTGATCCTTGAGAATATTTCCCATGCTCACAAAGTCTGCCCCCCGGAAGTCCACTGCCAGTGTCCTAGATCTTACCCCCCTCCCCCCATGCTTATTTGAAACCAGACAGTATTGTGGTCGCTCCCAGTCAGGGGGTCCTCTACAACCAGGTCCCTTACCAGATCCCCATCTGCCAGAACCACGTCCAGGACATGCCCCTCCCTTGTGGGCTCCATCACATGCTGTGTTAAGAACACATCCTGGAAGCTGTCCAGCAGCCTCTGCTCCTTGGCCACCTCAGAGAACATGGTTCCCCAGTTAGTACCTGGCATATTAAGGTCCCCCATCAACACCACTCCTTCCCTTTTTGGTCCACACTGGGCAATGATGTTGTCCAGCAAACCATCTTCTAGAACATCACTCATCCCGGGGGGCCTATATACTACACCCAGCTTGACCTTATCTCCTGCTGGGGATCGTAAGGTGACCCATAAGGCCTCCATGTTTCCCTCTGCCTCTTCTACACTAGCAATTTCTATGTCATCTCTAATGAACATAGCCACTCCACCCCCTCTGCCCTCCTTTCTATCCTTCCTAAGCATAGTGTACCCCCACACGTTTAGGTCCCAGTCATGGGTTTTGTTGGCCCACAACTCCGTGACTAATGCCACATCCCCCCTTGAACAGCATGGCCTGGAACTCTGGCAACTTGTTTCCCAAGCTCCTGGCATTTACTAAAACCAATCCCCACCCCTTATCCCTGATCCCCTTTGTCAAACCCCACCCAGGTTCCTTATACTTCCATCCTCTCTCTGCTCCTCCTGAAACCTCCACCCCCAGTCTGTTTCCCCCCTCCCCCCTTGGGTTTGAAGGCTACTCCCCTCATCTGGAGGAGAGGGCTTCTGGTCAGCCCTTCTCTTATCCCTTCCCATCCTCACAAGTTTAAACCCCACCTTTCTTGAATGTAGTCAGCCATCCCCTGTTTAAGGACTTCCTTCCCTAGAGATGAAGATGAAGCCTGTCCTTGACATACAGTCCCTTATCCTCCCAAACTCCTTTCCAGTTCCCTAACACCCCCAACCCACTCTCTTCACCCCACTTCCTGAGCCAGTCATTAATCTCTGTGATCTTCATTTTTTTCTCCACTGAGGCCTTTGGTACTGGCAATATCTCCGAAAAGGAAATGTTGCATCCATAAAGTTCTTCGAATAAGTCCCAAAATTTCCTTGGATTTAATAAGTTTTTTAATATTTCCTTTTTATAGTAAGTCTGTTTAACTGTTTTGATTTCTGCCTTACAAGTGTTTAAGTAATTTATTTTACCAGTTTTTTTATACTGTTTCCAAAAGAAGCTATACGTTTTAGTAGGAAAAGAGACAACAGTGTACTATTAGTCTTTATTAGTGTGTGTGTGTGTGTTTTTATGTTTTTTTTTTATACAACCTCAGCTGCTTTACAACACGGCCAATGCCAAACAAGTCTCGCACTCCTTCCCTTCCAGCTGATGCTATAACACTGGAATAAGTAGACAGGACAACTATTAAGTGGACATTTACAAAAAACAGATTGTCAAACCATGCACATTTGTTTAATCAAACACTGCTACTCTGCTACATAGTGCAGCTACACCAACCCATAAGATAAAGTGTGATCCTGTCACTACTGCACTGATACCTCACCATGTTCTTTCTGCTGAACACTTTGAGTGTCAAGTAAAAATAGATTTAAAAAATCCTGTTTATGAGTAATACTGCTGTTTCAATACCTTTCTATTTTGAAACACACACAGACACACACACACACACACAGAGTCAGTGAATGATTGTGTTTCACTGAACACTGCAGCTGTTTTTTCCAACCTCACAAGCCACAAGAAAGATGACTTACAGTGAGGTATTACTAGATCAGATCACATTTACAGCAAGCAGTTCATTGTAATTAATAGAAATATGTGTGGTATTGTGGCCAAAGCAAATAGACTGTAAGCCAAGAAAATATTAAAATCCTGGTTTACCTAGACACCTGATTGTGTGATCTTGGACACATGGCTAAACTTTCTTGCAGTCCTCCCAGCATTGTAGATAGAATAATGTAAAGTTGGGTGGGGAGGGGTGTAAAACAAGGTATTGTTACTGCCAATGTTTTGTGGATGCTGGAGCTGTGCACAAGGTACTTACGAAACAAGGGACAGGTGTGTAAAAGAACTGAGTTGGCACTGCATCCCTTATGTTATAGAACGAAAATTGTGTTAAGTCAAATTTATGGACCTATCCTCCCCCCCAACCCTGCCCATCCGTTTTATTGTTTCCCTCTCCCAGTTATTTTCCTTCTGATTAAATATTGCTTTATACAACAACAAAGTGTTTAACTGCACCTGATATTGTCTGTCCTGTACTTTTACGCATAATTGTAACCTTGTATCCTTGAATCTTGCCACGAATTACCGTATTAGTGCACTGTATGCATTTCTGTATATTTGTTTATCAATATGAGGTTTTTGTATAATGTACCATTGTATGTGTATGACCTTCAGGACCTCCTGGTGAATGAGCTTGCTCAATGGAGTTTTCCTGCAATAAACTTGAAACTTGAAAACAATAAATCTGGAATCCATAACAGGTTCTGGGATTTGGTAAGGAGTGCATTCAATATGTTATACAAGGAAGCAGGGGAGGAAACAGTGAAAATGCCAGCA
The DNA here is from genome assembly GCA_016271365.2 of Neoceratodus forsteri. Taxonomy (NCBI): domain Eukaryota; kingdom Metazoa; phylum Chordata; order Ceratodontiformes; family Ceratodontidae; genus Neoceratodus; species Neoceratodus forsteri. The sequence continues at coordinate 645,723,927 of CM057450.1, read as the reverse complement.
ATCACATTACCCTGTTCCCGTTTTTTTTATCTCTAATAAAAACTGTCACCCACATTTTTACTGTCACCCACATTTTTTCCATCAGTTTTTTCACCTGAGTGTATGCCTCCATTTTTATTTTGCTGTCAGAAATCAACAGCCTTCACTCCTCTTTGAGCACTACATTGCAGCATCTACAGGGTGATGTCTTTGACAGCGAACCTTCAGTCAAAAGATCTATACACAGACAGTAAAATGAGGTGTTGCGATACTGGTGTGCCTGTTGTCATCTGGGCAGAAAAAAGTGCAGTTGTCTAGTCACTCATTCCTTGAAGCCAGCTGAAAAACAAGTTAGGGATTGGTGGAAAAATAAAGGCAACAATTGAAGTGCTAGTTCAGCAAGCAGGCAGCTCTCAGTCTAGCTGCAAGTGAAGACACCTGGATGGTGCTGGCAGAAAAAAACATTCATTCTTCACTTAAGAGAAGGGGCGGGATTGTTTAAACAAGAAAATGAACATTAAACTGGAGCTTGTTTCCAGGCACAATCGGTGAGCACATGGAAGTTACGTGACATGCTCATGGTAAAACAGTATGCAAGGGGGATTTTATGGGATTAAAATCCTGATTGCACTCCACTCACTGGCCATAATTTAAATAAGTGAGAGTCAAATGTGATCTGTTCAGCTAGTAATTTGCTAAGCAATTTAGTAGGAAGAGTACGCTAACTAGTTTTAAAAAATAAAATGAAAGCGGCAACTTTCCACAGATGCAGCTGACTGCAGTGACTTTTTTTGCAAAAAAATGAAAATAAGCTAATACTGTGCCATTTCACTGATGTTGCACATTTTAACAAAGCTCAAACAAAGTTTAAAAAAAACAAAGCAGCTACACAAGTCTGAAGTATGCCAGTGGCACGGCTCTGAGATGCTGCAGACCATTCTGTCTCGTGAAGCCCATTTTAAAGCTAACAGCTCAATTTTCATTTAGCACTGCAGTCAACTGCAGCTGTGGAACGTTGCCCTTTTCATTTAAATTTTAATACTAGTCAGTGTACCCTTCCTATTGAGTTGCCCAATAAATTACTAGCTGAACAGATCAATAGACTACTGCGTGGTTTTGGACTTGCCGCCCTTTTTTGCCCTAAAATGAGTGAATATCTTTGATTGTCTATGATGGGTACAGTTACAAGAGATGAGGGACATTTGATCTGCTACAACCATAGACTTACAGTATGATCCGTTACTATAACTGAAAAATATAGACAGCATGCAAGGGTTCTCATCACCCCCAAAAAAAATGTGTAATTTTCTTTTCCTAAATAAACTTAGCTTGCACACATTTTTGTGATGTTCATTTAGACTTGTTTAAAGCACCACTAACAAAATACAAAGTGGGATATACAAACTATTCATATTTTCACTCCCCCCCCACACTCACTCACAACTCATGACCGAAGTAACAGAACAATCTATAGTGAATGTCAAAGTAGTAACAGAGCAATCTACAGTGAATGTCAATACTACGTCAACAATTCATTTGTCTTCAGCCACCTGTAGCATGTCTATCCATGGCTACAGAAGTGCTGGACCATGATGATGGATGTGTCTTGTGCCATGTGGAAAGAGTTGTATGTTGTTTGTCCTACCTGACGATGGATGTCTGTGGTTGCTTGTGTTGCCTTGCCCCCTTTGGCTGCTTCAGGTGGAATGTGGAGTTAGGGTTGAAAACTCTAACATCATATTTTCATACTTTTGTGCTTTAATAGCAACCCTAATTGATGCAGTAATGTAGTTTTTTGCAATGAATACATATATATATATATATATATATATATATATATAATAGTGGAAAATCCAAGAGGGGGTGACCAGCGGGGTTCTGCAAGGATCAGTGCTTGGACCAGTCCTCTTTAATGTCTTCATAAGCGACATTGCAGAGGGGCTGGAAGGGAAGGTGTGTCTCTTTGCAGATGACACAATGATCTGCAACAGGGTTGACACTCCAGGAGGGGTAGAGAAAATAAGAATGGACCTAAGCAAGCTTGAGGAGTGCTCAAGGGTGTGGCAGCTAAGATTCAATGCAAAGAAGAGTAAGATCGTGCACTTAGGGCACAGAAATGCGGGGGAGGAGGTTATGATAGGGGTGAGGTACTGACAGACACCAAACAGGAAAGGTACCTGGGAATAATCAAATGTGATGATCTAAAGGTTACCAAACAACATGAGAAGGCTGTGAGGACAGTCAGTAGAATGCTGGTGTGCACAGGAAGAGGTATCTCCAGCAGAAGGAAGGAGGTGGTGATGCCACTATATAGAACATTGGTGAGACCTCATCTAGAGTACTGTGTCTAGTTCTGGAGGCCACATCTCCAGAAGAACATAGACAGAGTAGAAGCAGTTTGGAGAAGGGCAACAAAAATGGTGCAGGGCCTGCACCAAAAATCATATGAGGAGAGATTGGAGGATCTCAATATGTTTTCCCGGGAGGAGGGGGGGTATAATAGAGACTTTCAAATACCTCAAGGGTGTAAATAAGGTACAAGAGGCTAGCATCTTTTAAAAAAATATATTTTCAGGAACAAGGGGCCATGATATGAAAGTAGAAGGGGGTAGACTTAAGGGTAACGTGAGAAAGTATTTTTTCACGGAAAGGGTGGTGGATCCATGGAACAGCCTCCTGGCAGAGATTGTAGGGACAAAAATGGCAGGGGAATTCAAAAATGCATGGGACAAACATATAGAAACTCTAGCGATAGGAAAGAGAGGGTAATCTGCAGATCATTTAGGATCTGGAGTATATGAAACAGGTAGGGAAAATGGGTAGACTAGGTGGGCCATGCGGTCCTTATCTGCCGTCAAATTCTATGTTTTTATGTTTCTGTCAGGAAATCTATGCCTAGAGTAGGGCTGCTGTATTGCAGTAGTGACATCCATCCGTTGTTGTACTGCAGTAGTGATGTCACTACTGCAGCACAACTTTACAGTTCTGCTCCGCAGTTGCTTTCCTCTAGTCAATTGAGCTGGAAGCTGTTTTTTTTATTTACCTTGAACTTAAGAGAAACAGCTGCAGCTGCAGTCACTAGTTGCATGCTGAATCAGTAATTTGAGCTCACCACTAACCCTCATGTGTCGTCCCCCCCACAACCAACTATTCACTGAAGGGAAGCAGAGTGTCTGAAATGGGCATAGATGCCCATACACTATAAAGACAATGTATGAGCATTGATACACAGATGAGCCGGTGTATTTATTTCAAGTTTTCTATGGCAATCAGGGAACCTCTCAGGCTTTATTCTCAATGTTCCTAGTTGCCATAGAAACCTCTTGATGCAGACACAGGCTTGTGTATGGTTGCTCATACAGTATTTAAACAATAAGGTGCAATGGGGGGTGCATTATGGTGGGATAGTGGCCTGTATCAAGTGGGTTGAAGCACGAGGCAAAGTCGAGTGCTTTCAACACTTGAGAAGGGCCATTACATCATAACACATCCCCCTGCAGTGCCTTATTATGATTATGAAATGGGTCCCTATTAATAACTAAATAAATCAGCTACTAAAATTTGTATTATTTTATTTGCTGAAAATAAGAAGGGGAAATTGTTTAACCAGGAAAGGCACACTAAGCTGAAGCTTGTTTCCAGGTGTGACCTGTGAGCACAAGAAAGTTAAGTGACTTGCTCAGGGTCACACAGTATGCAAGTGGGGGCTGTGGGATTCAAACCCAAGTCTCCAAGTTTGCAGCTCAGAGCCCTAAACCACACTGCACTATACTGCCTCCCAAATAGATAAAATATATTCAATGAATGTTTAAAAAGAAAAGAAATAGTTCAGTTTGGACAATGTGTTGTGGTCAACTTGCCAGTAGGTGGTGACAATGCTGCATTTAACCACTGTTTTTTTCAGTGCAAGTAATGGCACTACTAAGGGCAGGAAGTGGCTTCGCATTATATTTTGTCATCAGGTCATAGACCACTGAAGAAGCCTTAGTGTGAATGTCTAAGAAAGCCATGACCACTGGTGCAGAGCAGATTATTTTCAGGTTGAGACTCATTGGGACACTAATGAGCAGGCAATAGCAGAGCGGCAGCTAGACTCACCACCAGTGACTTGTCAGGTGAATAACGGGTGCAAGCAACCGGCCGTGGAAGCTGAGTGCTATGACTTTAGTTTTAGCTGTGTTTGGTGGCTAAGGTAAAGGGAAGTTTTTTTGTTGTTATTTAAATTGCCTCCATGTGGAGGACAGCATTAGATCCTCCTGTGTCCTTTTTGAATCAGGATGGTTGCCATGCTGCCGTTATATTAGTTGCAGGCATTTTACCCGACAGACATATTATTATATGGTAAAGCGGCGGATTCCTGATTGTGTGGAGCTACTTTCAGCCGGGTGATTGTGCTGTGATAATGGCTCAACTGAAAGCACCTCTCAGCCAATCTGGATTCAGCATTTTATAGATCAGTTTTATAATATATATCAAAGGGGTGTGGTAGTGCCCCTATAGTTAGGGTTGAGTAGGCTGTTTAATGTTAAACCCCAATTTTTTGCATCTTAATAATTTTGGCATTGTTTTTTTTAATTTGTTATACTTTAATGATGCAAGAAGAATATTACAGTAAAAAGACATAAAAACTAGAAAATACCCTAACACAACCAATAAACAGACTCAAGCACAAGGCCAAACATGAACATCACCACACACACACACACACACACACACACACACACACACACACAGAGTGCTGCTTACTACCTAGAAGTCCAGGCTTCTGATAAAAGAAAAAAAGCATTAGGTATTCTATGTAGTGTCCTGGGGAGGTACATCTTGCATGGAGGAGGTTATACGCAACAACGTTCCAGAATACACCATGGATAACCAGTCATGCAAAAGCCCCCATCTTTTCATGTGAACATTATGTCTATGAATTATAGTACATTAGCAATATATTCTTCAGTGTTCAAGGCACTCAGGATCTCACTATACCATTCAGCACAGGAGAGTACCTTCTCATCCAGCCAATGCAGGAGTAGAACTAGTTTAGCAGCCGCAGCAAATAAGGCAATGTACTGTACGCCTTGCAAAACCCTAAGGGCCTGCCTCTATGATTTCCAAGAAGAGACATTTCATAGAAATATAGAAGTTGATGGCAGATTAGGACTGCAAGGACCATCCAGTCTGCCCATTTTTTTTCTACCTTATGAATGTGCCATTGGCCTTTACTCTGTCAATGGCTTATTTATTCATACTCATCTGTATTGCTCCCGTATGCCTATCCCATGTTGGTCTGAAGCCCTGCACTGTATTCTTATCCACCATTTCCTGAGGTAGGCTGTTCCATGCATCCACCACCCATTCTGTGAAAAATAACTTCCTCACATTACCCCTTAATCGGCCTCCCTCTAATTTCATGCTGTGTCTTCTTGTCCTGCTAGTTTTCTTATATTGAAACATGCTAGACTCTTTCACCTTGTTAATGCCCTTAAGGTATTTGAATGTTTCGATCTTATCACCTCTCTCCCTCCTTTGCTCTAGGGTATACATGTTGAACTCTGTTAATCTGTCCTCATATCTTTTCTGATGCAGTCCCTGAACCATTTTGGTTGCCCTTCTCTGGACTGCCTCCATTTTGTTAATGTCCTTGTGAAGATGCGGCCTTCAGTACTGCACACAGTACTCCAGATGGGGTTTAACCAGTGTCTTGTAAAGAGGGATTATTACCTCCCTCTTACAACTTGTGATACCCCTACTAATACACCCCAACATCCCCCTAGCCTTACTTACTGCTTTAGTGGTCTGCTTGGATGATTTCAGGTCATCTGTGATGATGATTCCCAAGTCTCTTTCTTCCCTTGTGATTGCCAACAACTCCCCTCCCAACCTGTAGGTGGCTTCAGGGTTTCTCTTCCCTATGTGCATGATCTTGCACTTCTTTGCATTAAACCCCAGTTGCCACTCTTCCAACCATTTTGCCAGTTTATCCAGATTTCTTCTCATTCTGCAAACCCCATCTGGATCATCTACTCTGTTGCAGATCTTGGTGTCATCTGCAAACAGACAAAACTTACCCTTCAGTCCATCTACAATGTCACTGATGAAGATATTGAAGGAGGACTGGCCCCAGGACTGATCCCTGAAGTACCCCTCTTGTGACTTGCATCTCGTATGACTGTATACCATTTATCACTACTCTGTTTTCTGCCCACCAACCAGTTTGCCACCCAGTTGACCAACTTCTGACCCACCCCGAGCCTACCCATCTTATTAATCAATCTTCTATGTAGAACAGTATCAAAAGCTTTGCTGAAGTCAAGGTAGGCGACATCAACTGCACCCCCCTTGGTCAACCACTCTGGTTATCTAGTCAAAGACATCTATGAGATTAGTTTGACAGGACCTTCTTGTTGTAAACCCATGCTGTCTTGGATCCTGTGCTCCTATGGATTCCAGGTGTTGCACTATCGTTTCCTTAAGGAGTGCCTCCATAATCTTGCACACTACTGAGGTAAGACTGACTGGTCTGTAGTTCCCTACCTCCTCCCTTCTACCACTCCTATGGAGTGGGATCACATGAGCCCTTCTCCAGTCTTCTGGGACCTCTCCTGTGCTCAGAGACTCACTAAACAGTTCTGATAATGGCTGTGCTAGTTCCACCCTTAGCTCCTTTAGTACATTGGGATGTATGCCATCCAGTTCCATTGCCTTGTCCACCCTGAGCTTAGCAAGCTCTTGTAGGACCCTTTCTTTTGCGAAGAGACTTGGGAACACCTCCCTCCCACCTATGTCCATGGTGCAGAGCTGTGGGCTCTGCCCTACCTTCTCAATAAATACTGAGCAGAAGTATCTATTTAGGATAGATGCTTTTCCTTAGTCCTCCTCCACACACTGCCCCTTATCCCCTTTGATCTTAGCAATACCTCCTCTGGACTTTCTCCTTTCACTAATGTATCTGTAGAAAGTCATATCCCCTTCTTTTACTGTTTGTGCTAGTGTTTCCTCGGTTTGAGCCTTTGCCTGCCTTACTGTCTTCCCTACTTCCCTTAGGGAAGTTTGGTATGCCTCCCTATCTTCGTCCCGCTGCATTCTCTTATATTTCCTGAAGGCCAGTCTTTTGGCTCTGACCTTTTCTGCAACTGTTTTTGAGAACCAAAGTGGTTTCCTCCTTCTTTTGCTCTTGCTTTTATTTTATTTATTTATTTTATTTATTTGTGTCTAGGATCACAAAGTACCCTTTGAGCCAAGGCTCTTTTACAAAGGTTCCACGTCATGCTGGTTACAGGGTAACGGACACTAAAACATAAAACAGTTACAGGTACATGGTTTTATACAGTAACTTTGCTTGACAAAATCAAACTGAGCGATGAGTAACACAAGAAACAATAGGAGGAAGAGGGCAAGAAGGGGAGAGGGCTGAGGGTAGGGGAAGGCTTAGGTGTACAGGGTAAGGGTGTGGCAGCCGAGGGGCCTTGTCAGGACAGACACAGGGCAAGTGCATTAGAAGTTGCATTGGACAGGTAAGTGCAAGAAGAGAGGGCAGAAACTGATACCTATAAGGTCAGAAGCAGCGTAGGGAATGAATATGTTATGGGGTGCAAGCACAGGTGGAGGTGCCAGTTATGGAGTGGCGGAGCTTTTTTTTTTTTAAACGCTCCAAGCATTGCTGTGGATGAGGTGTTACTAGACAGCTCATTCAGCCAACTCGGAGCCCTGTATGCAAATGACCTTTGGCCTTGGGATGTGCGGCAGCGGGGGGATTTGAAGGATTTGGGGCTTAGAGCTCCTGGTGTTGCGATTGGTGATTTGGGGTTTGAGGAGGGTGTTGACTCCTGGTGGTGCCTTTCCCATCATGATTTTCTTAGGAGTGATGCAGGTTTGGTATTTGATTCAGTTGTTCAGTTGCAGCCAGCCTGTTTTGGAGTAGAGGTCGCAGGTGTGGGTGAGACGGTGGGAACCAGTAACGAGTTGGCAGGCTTGACTGAGGGAAGTCGAAACACGCCTGAGAGATGAGGTTGTGGCAGATCCATAGATAATGAGACCATAATCAATGATGCTGATGACTGAGCTCTGGACAGCTATGGACAGAGCTTCTGGGGTTAGATGTTTCCTATGTCGGAATAGAAAGCCCATCCTGGTGGTGGCTACTTTTGCCATGTTATTGATGTGTGGGACACAGGAGAGATTACAGTTGAGGGTGAGGCCGAGGTATTTGAAGGTATGAACTTGTTCGAGGGTGATTCCTTGCTTGGTTTTAATGGAGAGCTGATATTGTTTGTGTTTGTTTTGGGAGCTGCAGAAGATCATGGTCTTTGTTTTTTTCTGGTTAAGGATAAGTCTGTGTTTTGTGAATCAGTTTTCAACTGCAGAGAAGGCCTGTTGGAGGTTACCTTGTAGGTGGACTGCATCATGGTGGGATGCCAGGATGACAGCATCATCCGCGTGGAGTAGGATCTGTTCAGGGCAGGATTCTGGCAGTGAGTTCAGAAAAAGGCTGAAAAGGAGGGGGGCCCAAGATTGAGCCCTGTGGGACACCGGACCGGACTGGTCTTTGGTCTGAGAGTGTGCCAGCAATTCTCACTCTTTGGGAGCAGTTGTCTAAGTAGCTTTTGAACCAGTTCACTGAGTTAGGTGAGAGCCCTGCTAGTCGAAGCTGGGCAAGTAGGAGATTGTGGTTGACGGTATCAAAGGCTTTAGTTAAGTTGATGAAGGTGGACCCAGTAAGATGACTGTTATCGAGTGAGTGATGGATTGCACCAGTGAATTCAAGTAGCGCCGTGGAGGTGCTATGACCTTTTTCTAAAGCCATGTTGCTCCTTGCACAGGATGTTGTGATTGTCTAGGAAGTGAGTGAGCTGGTCTGACACAATCCATTCTAGGGCCTTGGAGAGTGGAGGTAGGATGGAAATTGGACGGTAATTCTCAGTAGCTGTTTTGTCACCACTTTTATGAATTGGGGTTACCATGGCAGATTTCCATAAGTCAGGGAACTGGCTGAGGCTGAGGGAGAGGTTGAAAATCCTGGTCAGTGATCGGAGTACTTCTTCAAGTGTGAGTGATAGCAGTTTGAGGTTAAGGGAGTCACTGCTGTCTCTGGAGTTGCAAATGGCTTTGGTAACGTAGCTGTGGACTTGATGCATTTTTACTGCCTTAAAGTAGAAGAGAGGGTGGCTGGAGGTGGCTGGGGGGGCAAGGGGAACCACCTCATCGAAAAAACCCTGTGGGAGTACAGCACTGAGGTCCATGAAGGTGTCATTGAATGTATCAGCAATGAGTTTCTGGTCAAGTGTAGTTTCACCATTTATGCGGAGTACTGACGGGGGTGATTTAGATTGCTTCCCAGTGACTTCTTTAATGTTATTCCAGAAGTCCCTACCGTTGCCCCATGACTTAGTGAGAACATTATGGAAATAGGTGGTCTTCGTATCCTGGATATATTTGGTGCAGTAATTTCGTGCACGTTTATAGTTAGCAATATCAGCTTGTCTCCCAGTGTTTCTGGCAATCTCCCAAAGGTGGTCTCGAGCTTTTAGTCATCTAAGTAGGTCTCCGGTGAGCCAGGGGTTACATAGGGCTTTGGCCTTGTGCTTCTTGAAGGGTGCAAATATGCTGCATGCTTGGTTGAAGATCCTGATGAAGTGTTCCGGTGCGGTGTTCACATTGGTTGCAGTGAGAATTGGGGACCAATCCTGTTGATGAAGGAAGGTTTTGAGATGAGGTAGCTTGCCTCTAAATCAAATCAAATCAAATCAACTTTATTTTTATAGTGCCTTTCAAAACTAAGGCGCTGTACATAAAATCAGATACGTCAAATATAAATAAAATTAAACATTTAAAACAGATCATCCATAACTAGGGAAGGCTAGGTTAAATAAATATGTCTTTAACTCAGTTTTAAAACTACCAACGGTTGGGCATTCTCTCAACCGACGAGGTAGAGAATTCCATAGGATTGAAGCTGAAAAAGAGAAGGCACGACAACCAGATGTCTTCAAACGTACCTGGGAATCTCTAGCAATCCCTTGTCGGTGGATCGGAGAGGACGGAGGGGGCAGTAGGGTACCAAGAGATCTTGCAGGTAACCGGGTCCCTGATCATGTAGGGCTTTAAAGGTTAGCAAGCCAACCTTAAAGGTGATCCACCACTGAACAGGCAGCCAGTGCAGTTCACGGAACACAGGCGTAATATGACTGTTTCTAGAAGTCCCAGTCAATGGCCTGGCTGCTGCATTCTGCACCAGCTGCAAGTGGCGGAAATCAACCCCTGGTAGCCCTAGGTAGAGGGAATTGCAGTAATCAAGATGGGTAGTGACAAAGGCATGGACCAATGTTTTAAGATCATCCAGAGGAACCAGGTGTTTCACCCAGGTGATATTCCTCAGATGATAAAAAGAGGATTTGACGACAGCTGACACCTGAGGTTTTAGAGTCAGACCGTCATCAAAAATAAAGCCAAGGTTACGCACCCGATCTGAGGTAGTGAGTGACATACCACCAAGTAATAAACCTGATGGTTGTCCAACCCCTACACCCGCCCCCGGACGACCTGGATCCACTACCAACACTTCGGTCTTATCTGGATTCAGTCTCAGCCAGCTGGAACTCATCCAAGATTTGATCTCAGCAAGGCAATTATTTAGCATGGAGAGTGCATCATTCTGTTTGGGTAGAAAGGACATATACAGCTGAGTATCATCTGCATAGCAGTGAAAACTCAGACTGTATCGCCTGATGATATCTCCCAATGGTAGCATATACACTGTAAACAACATGGGGGCCAAAATGGAGCCCTGCGGCACCCCACAAGGCAGGAAGTGAGCACCAGAGGAATAAATTCCCGTGGCAACTCTCTGAAACCTGCCTGTGAGGTATGAATGGAACCATTTAAGGACTGTACCAGACAGCCCACAAAAAAACCACAGGCGCTTCAAAAGCACACCATGGTCCACAGTGTCAAATGCAGCAGAGAGATCAAGAAGGACCAGAATGGTACGTGCCTTTTGATCTCTAGCCATTAGGAAGGTCATTCAGTACCCAAACAAGAGCAGTCTCCGTGCTATACTTCTTCCTAAAACCAGACTGGAGAGTATCATAGACATTGTGAGTTGCAAGATGATCATCCAACTGCAGAGCAACCACCTTTTCAGTAACCTTACCAACAAATGGCAGGTTAGAGATAGGGCGGTAGTTAGCTAGACAGTCTGGATCCAAAGAGGGTTTTTTAAGGAGTGGTCGAACGACCTCCTCCTTAAGGGTGTCGGGAAATACACACCTCTCCAAGGACTTCCAGACAATGTCAGCAAGGATCAGGCAGATAACATCTACACATCCAACTAGGAGAGGTGTAGGGCCTGGATCCAAACTACAACTGGTGGGACTCAGTGTTTGGACGATCTTCACAATGTCAATGAACTCTGGCCGGCGGAAATCTGACCAGACAGACCAAGTGCATGCCACTTCCTGTCGACCATTGCAATCCCTCATAGGAGAGGTCGGACCGATGCCAGACCTGATGCTAGCAACCTTATCTGCAAAGAATCGGGCGAACTTCTCACATTTAAGCTGAGAAAAAATTCCTCTGGGCTGGAGACAGATTGGATTGCACAATCTGACAACTGTCCGGAAGAGCTGAGCCGGTCGATTCTGTGCAGCAGAAATCTCCCTGGACAGGAATTCTGCCTTCTTACGGGTGATTTCTGATTGATAGCCATCATAGTGTGCCATCAACCTAAGCCTGTCAGCATCAAGGTCGGACTTCCGCCAGGCTCTCTCCATCCTTCAGCCAACTCGCCTCAACTCCTTCAAGGAGCCATCAAACCAAGGACTCCTTGGGCGACGGGTGAGAGGCTGAATACGAACAGGAGCAATCTTGTCCAGAGCATCTTCCACAGCCCTATTATAGGCTGTTACAAGATCGTCTGGACTCATGCATTCATCCGACAAGCCCGATAGGTCCAGTACTGCCGACAGATCACTGGGACTAACATCCCTTAAAGGGCGGTACTGAACCATCTCCGTAGGGCAGACCTATTAGGGGGGACCCTGAAGCTGAACCTTATGGTGTGATGTCAGACCAGCTGACTGGTTCCACCCCCAAATCAGCAATCTCCATACCCATAAGAAATATCAGATCCAGCGAATAACCCCCTATGTGGGTTGAGGAGGTAACTACCTGTGTAAAGCCTAGCGTCGTCATCAGCTGGAGGAGATTTTGACCAAAATCCGAAAGTTCATTGTCGACCCAGGCATTGAAGTCCCCCAGAACTATCCATCTGGGGGACCTCAACACCATGTCGACGATGAAGTCTGCTATCTCCAGCAGGAATTCTCCACCGTCTCCTGGTGGACGGTAGACGAGAAGAATCCCACAGCCTACACCCTCTCCCAGGATATATTCAGAGGATCTGGTATCTCCCAATGGCACATCCACAAGGCCGAGCTCAGTCTTAAACATAATGGCCACACCCCCACCCCTACGATCCAACCTCGGACGGTGTATGACCGAGAACCCGGCTGGAGTTGCCAAGGCCAGTACAGGGCTTGCATTTTTATCCAACCAGGTCTCAGTGATGCAAGCCAGATCAGTTGTTCCAACAAGATCAGCTATAATAGCTGTCTTGTTATTACTAGAGCTGGCATTGCATAACACCGCCAAGGTGTGATGAGCTGTCGGAGAAGACCGCGGCACCTGCACATTAACGTCGGAGCCCTTGGGTATGGAGACAAGACAGGGATAACTTCTGTCCTGACTCCATTTTGCACCAGGGCGTTTCCTGGACTTCACAACTCCAATCCACCCTCCCCTTTCCTGTCCCCAACCAGGCCCAGTTCCCCTCCTTCTTTTTCGCTTTCTAAGTATGCCCAACGCTCGGCATCTAAAATAGATATCGGATGACAATGGAGGACATACAAAAGAACATAGTTCCCTGAGCCTGGTGGGGGAATAGTGCCCAGCCGTCGCTAAACCTTCCCAACACATTATAATAAAACCAATTAAACTAAGATCAAAACCCCCCGCAAATAAAATAAATAAATCTAATCTTAATAACAATACTAAATTAAATACTTTCAACTCTCTCTCTCTCATAGAGCATGGAAAGGGGGATAATAAAAAATAAAAATAAAACAAAATAATAACCAAAATAAAAAAACACAAAGACCTACCCACCCTCAAACAGCTTGAAAATTCACTCCACCACTCTCTCTCACAGAATGGGGGGGGGGGAGAAGGAGGGAAGGTTGACAAATAAATTCCCACACAATGTCTCTCACACAATGGAGGAAAACAAAATAAATAAACTTAGAAACAATATAAAATATGAAAAAATTAACACACCTTTAAAACTAAATCAAGATTAAAAATAAGGTACTAAAACCTCGCAAATCATTTGGTTTCTTAGTTATTTATAAGTCCAGATTAGTCCAGCACTTCTTAGTTACAGGCAGATGAATATGACCGGGAGCTCACACCTCCAGGCAACCATAAAATGCTATTTAGTTTTTCGTGGGCTCTCACCACCACTCAAGAACCAACAGAGCACAGTATGTTGCAAATAATTGAAATCCCAGGAAGCAGTCCAAAGTCAAAACCACAGTTAAACCAAAATGACTCACTTCATAAACCAGGACCATTCCACAATCTGCATGTCCCACCGGAAGCACTCCTCACTCCGGCCGAGGCTCACACAGGCTGAAGACAGTGAAAAACCAAGTGACGATAAGACCAAAATCCCACTTTACCACACCACCAAATCTTCACCCCAACAATTATCAGGGCAGAGCTGCAGTCCAAGGAACTCAAACACCAGATCCACGATTAGCCACAAGGAAAGTCCTACTCAGCCCCCACACCTCTCCCCAGAGCCGCTCGACGGCACGGCTGCTCACCAGCTACCGCAAAGCCAAATGGAAGTGCTACAGAGACGGCCATTCACCAGGAGCAGCCCTACAGCACACCACTAGATCGAGGCCGAGACCAAGAAAGAACTCCTCCAAAACCATTCACCAGTATCTGCTGCAAGACCGGGTCACTACCGACTTCACTCCTTCTTCCTCACTAGCACAGTCTTTTCACCCGCATAGCCCAACTAGCAGAATGGGACAGCCTTCACTCTTCGCTCCACTACTGGGACTCCACGCCCTGCTTACAATGCTCACCACCACAACTAGATTCCCAGATGCTCCAGGTAGTAATTACAGATTACAACTTATAAAATCGTAATTTCAAAAATAAAAGTATTTATTGTGTATAAACACAAATATCAGTAATAAAGTCCATAGCCCTCACTCCTGCTTATAGCCTGCCCAGCACGGCGGCCATTTTTGTGTCAGCAACTCTAGGTACAACCCGGCTAGTAATGGTTTTGGGTGGGGACTTGATGAATTTATTGGACCAGTAGCAGATGACGGGGGAGTGGTCACTAAGTGTGTCAGGAAGGACAGTGGTGTTTGTGATCCTGGCGGGATGGCTTGTTATGATCCAATCCAGAAGAGTGCTGTTACCCCTTTTATAGTTTTTCCTGGTTGGGGAGCTAACCATCTGAGAAAGGCTTGCTGCCGCTATCAAGTTCCTGTATGCCCCTGCCTCTGCGGCAGGCCAGTTAATACTAAAGTCACCGAGGAGGATGGTTTCTGAATCAGGTGAGAGAGATTTGGTAAACTCCAGGACTGCGTTAAGCCCATTACCTTGCTCTCTCAGTGGAATGTAGACTGTGACAACTGTGATGGCTTTATTGTGTGCACCGAGAAGGATCCTGACAGGAAGAATCTGTACAGTGGTGGTTTGGGGGGTTAAGTTGATGAGGTGCCCCCGGATTGTGTCCTTAAGGTACAGGGTGCAGCCACCACCTCTTTTTGATGTTTGATCAAGCCGGTAGACACAATGTTCTCCCTAACACAATGGGATCTTGCTTCAAGTATTGCATCCTTAATGCTTGCCCGCTTTGCCTGTACCCCTCACCTGTATTTCTTCTTGCCAGGGCTAGCTTAACTCTGTTGGTCATCTTATCAAAGTCAGCTTCTCCGAAGTCCCATATTTTTGCATTGAAATGGGATGATTTAGTTCTAGTGGCCAAATTGAACCATACCATGTAATGGTCACTGGCCCCCAGGTGACCTTCTACCTGGAGTTCTGTGATCCTTTCCCTGTTGGTCATTACTAGATCTAGGATAGCCATATCTTTTATGGGTTGTTGTACCAGTTGTTTGAGGCCCTCCCCCAGCAGAGAATCTACTATGTGACTAGTTCTGGTGGATTTTCCTGCTGGCATTGACCAATCTGTATCTGGCATGTTGAAGCCTCCCATTATCGGAACCTCTCCTTTAGCTGTCATGTTCTGTATATCTTCTAACAGTAATGTGTCTATGTCCTCTCTCTGGTCTGGAGGCCTGTAGACAACCCCAGTTCATATGGGTGTCCCATTTCCTGTTTCCAGGGTGACCCACAGTTCTTCTGGCTCCTTATGTGTATTCTGAATTTCTGTAGCTTTGATATTTTTATTGACATAAAGAGCTACTCCCCCCTCCTCTTTTGCACCTTGGTCTCTTCTGAACAGTACATAGCTAGTTACTGAAGTCTCCCAAGTGTGGTCACTGGTGAACCATGTCTCATTAATGGCTACTATGTCCAGTTTAGCCTCTGTCATTGTTGCCTGCAGGTCTGGGATCTTGTTTCCCAGACTGTGGGCATTTGTGTACATGATTTTCCATAGGCCAGATTTCGGTGTGTTAGTTGTTGGGCAAGGTCTGGCGTTTTCCCCTGCGCATCGTATAGGTAGCTGGACCTTTTTCCTTACCTGGTGATGGAAATGAACTGCAAACATGCTGAACTCCTGTTTGAGCGCTAGCTGAGGGAGAGGGATGTTCTTCCCGTTCAATGTATCAGGTGGTGCACACCTCTCCCCATTGGCTAGTTTAAATAGTCTACAAAGACATCAAACGTCTGCCCCATTGAACTGACTCCCTCCTTAGTCAGATGCAGTCCATCAAATTTAAAGAACTTTCGCTCCCAAAACTGTTGCCAGTTACCTACAAATCTGTGTCCTTTTTCCTGGCACGAGCCGTTGAGCCACATGTTTAGCTCCCCTATCTCCTCTTCCCTGATCTTCTGACCATCTGCCACCCTCTCCCACACTAGCAGGATCTCAGAGAAGGAGATGCCAGAAGAAATGGATGACAGTTTGTCTCCTAGCCTGGTCAGGTGTTCCTTGGTCTCCACAATTGACTGGCTGGAGAGATCATTAGTCCCTATGTGTACTAGGACATCGATATTTTCTCCTGCTCCCTGCATGATTTTAGCAATGCGGTCAGTGTCTCTCCACACTGATGTACCTGGGAGACATCTGACCATTACCACCAGCTGGAGGTAGGTATCAACTCCCCGCATCATGGAGTCTCCTATGATCAGAAGTGTTTTTTGTGTTGCTTTTATTTTTGTTTTGGTCCCTGTTTTGGGTGATGCAGTGTCCTGCTCTGCAGTGTCCTCTGCCCCTTTTTTTGGTTTTGGAGATAGAGGCAGATACCTGTTTGTAGTTTTTATATGGTTTGTGGAGGTGATGCGTTGGGGAGCACTGAGTGATGGGGCACCGATTTGCCCCTCCTAACCACCTGCCAACCTCCCGGACCAACTACCATCTGTGGTCCAGGTGCTTCAGTTGAATGTTGGGGAAATGGCAGGTGGTTCTTATAATATATTTCCTCCTGAATATGCGATTTGAGGTGTGCAATCTCTGCCCATGCTGCCTGAAGCTGAGCCCTTAGATCTCCAATGGTACAGTATGTAGGGCAGCGTCCTAAATCCTGTATAACTGCCCTTTGGAAAAGTGTCCCACAATGCCTGCAGTTAATAATATCCATTCCAGTTGAGCCGCTGAGTTTATAGCCTGGTTTGAATAATTAGAAGGAAAATGAAAGCAAAAGTTTGATATCTATTTTTTTGTATAACTTGTTACAAGTTAAATTACCTGTGCCCCTATAAGTGAGGTCACTGTGTGGATACCTCTCTGATCCTCCCCTTCCTGCTTTGCTACAGGAAATGTCATGACTGTGCTATGCTACAAAAGGAGTGTAGCATGGGGTGGTTGGGGATGGGGTGAGTGGTGGGCCCTTCCCCTACTGAAAAAGAAGAACCACGGATGAAAGAAACAAGGAGGTAAGAGCAGAAACAATCAACCAACAACAAATGCAATAGCCCTGAAAGCTTGGCCTAATGATAGATAAAACTGTAAAACCTGTAAAGCACCACCTGTAACAATTTCGCAGAAGATATACCCTGCAAAAAACATTTTGCTACAGAGAAAAACAAAGCAGTAACAGAAGATATACCTTGCAAAAAAACTTTGAATCAGAGAAGATTACAGCAGTAATCTGTAGGTACAAAACAGTAATAATCCTGTAGGCACACCCTGTAATAATGCAGCAGAAGGTATACCCTGCAACAGCAATTTGAATCAGAGAAGATTACAGCAGCAAAATGTAAGCAAAAAACAGTATCAAATCTTGTGAGCACAAAAGAAAATAACAACACACAGTAAATCTGTCTAGCAAAAAAAACAACATACACAAATGCCATTTGAAATAAGGGACTTTCACAAAGAAATGTGTTCCACCATTGCTGCTCTCTGCACCAATATCAGTAAATTAGAAAAGTGCCAGAAGAGCAATGAGACCCATCTATTAGAGAATGATCACCATGTGGGTCTGACTGAAAGGGCAATAATTCTACTACATCAAATGGTCTCATCCCTTCAGGAAAGAGCTGAAGTTGCACAAAGCCACAACCGCTGGAACAATATCCGGATTTCTGGTTTATCTGTGGAGATAGAGGGTACCAATATTAACTCTTTTCTGCAGACCCTATTCCGAACCTCTCTCACTCTACCCGAAGACATAACGATGGAACTAGATCGGGCCCATAGGACCCTGGGCCCTAGACCTGCACCTAGAGCATGACCATGTACCATCTTGGTACGCATGCTGCATTATCAGGAAAAAGAGACTATCCTTCATATAGCCTGGAAGAAAGGAGCCGTCTACCACCTGGAACATTGCCTGTACATGGAAAATGATTATGCCCCCGAGATCATGGCAAAGTGGCGGGCATATATCCCACTGATGAAAGCTTTGAAAGCTGCAAAATTGAAATTTAGGATCCCATGTTCAGCCAGAATAACAATCTTCTTTCCAGAGGGGTTGCTGGCTTTTAACTCTGCCTCCGAAGCTACAGAGGAGCTTACAAAGCACAACATTGGAGTTCCAGAGAAGCCTACAACAGTAAATCCCACCTTATCAGCCAACTTCTCCAAGAGTATGATTGGTGGGACAGAAGGAAGCCAAGTGACGACAAGGTTCCAAGGTGCTGCACTAGATTGTGGAGTCCTTGAGAAGCCAGCAAAAGGTCACTCCTGCCAGTTCATTGCCAAAGCCTACATCACCATGATGAATCCTCGACGATCAATTTGAGCTTTACGGTAGGCCTTGGTCCTCTTGTGATGATCCTCCACCTTCCCTCATGGTGCAGCGTCATTAGGATGTAGACATGTTGACGCTGGACAGCACCAAGTGAACACTGCATGGGTTTGGGGCGGGAGAGGTGACTATGGAGCATACCGGGAGAAGCAGGGCCAGAGTGGATTAACAGAAAAACCATGCAGACTGCCCTTACCAGCACCGAGACTGCACAAACAGTAAACTACAGTTGCATAAGCAGACTTTTTAACTACTACCACTTACTGTACCCCCCAACATATAACTCTAAGATGCATTAGTACCCTGCATGTCTGTGTATGTGCCGGGTCTGTGCAGGCCCAGGGACAAACAAGTAGTGCTGCCTCTTTGCTCTAGGATAACTTTAATTTCAAGCTGTATAATCAGCTTGGGAGGGGGGGGTTATACAGTATGTTGTTAACAACTCTGAACTAATGCATAAAAGATTGAACAGTGGGGGGGGGCTTCTTTACAACTGCAAGATTAAACTGCAAAACTAAGAACTTGTTTACAAGTACCAATCTGGAGCCAGCCCACAACTCGATAAATAACAGCAGATGTTTGTCTTTCAAGCTCAAACCTCAGGCTGGAGTTCCCAATAGTTTGTACTTATATTGGACATATATACTCTTACAACCTGCGGAAGGATGAGGAATACTTCTCCTGTCCCTAGAGGGCACAAGGTTTAGTTGCAGCATGAAAGGAAACTGTTAAACTATATACAAATGGTCTTCCTAGTCCCTCTGCTTGCTTTGTGTTCTCTGTTCTATTGTAGGCCGTTGGGAGAGTGAGGAAAATCACCTGACAGCAGCAATGCCAGAAAGTACTACCATCTGTAGGGGTCCATACAGATAAGTACTCAACCATCAAGCTCAGAGAACTAGGGGGGTGGGAGTGAGGGGAATGGGAAACACTTAACATGGTGGAGATGCATATGGTTTAGTAGTCATAGCTGGCTCCTACCCTCTGGAGAAAATGGGGTGGGAAGATTTAATGGGGTCCTGAAGTGGGAGGAGTGGGGAGGGGGGATGGAATCAGGTAAGGAAAGGACTCGGGGTGTGCTTGATGGTTGAGAATTGTCGATATGGTTTGTAGGAACAGTATGGCATCAGTGGGGGACATATATGGGTACGAAAGGAGATGTCTTGGGATGGTGAGGTGGATTATGTTGTCCTCCACCTCTGGAGGGAAGGGAAGGGAAGGAAGGGAAGGAAGGAAGGGAAGGGAAGGAAGGGAAGGAAGGAAGCGAGAAGGGAAGGGGGAGGGAGGGGAGGGAGGGAGGGTGATGTCACCAGACCACAGAGTGTGATCTCACTTCTGCAGGTAGCTAAAGTCGGATGACAGGGGCAAAGACCAAAGGAGGAGTCTGGTAAAACCCACAGAAGGGGGCTTGATACCCATGGATCCCAAATGCTAGAGGGGAGACCATGAGTGACTAGTTATGACAAAGTTAAAGGCAAGGCAAATTTTATTTTTCTGGCACCCAATCCCAGTGGCTGTGGGCGCCATACAAAAAACATGAAAATTTAATTTAAAGTACATATATAGAATAATCCACCATACAAAACAACCCAATAACTATACATAAATAATCTCTCTTGAGTTAAAAAGGACTGATAACCGTATTATCATACAGTGTCTGAGAAGGCCTGTCTAAACAGATAAGACTTTAGGCGGGTCTTAAATACCTCCACTGATGGGGCCTCCTTCACCAATGGCAGGAGCGAGTTCCACATGACAGGGCCAGCGATACTAGAAGCTCGATCGCCGGTTGTTTTCAATCTTGTCCTGGGGATTACCAGGAGGCCCCTTGAGGAGGACCGGAGGGGACGAACCGAGGCAGTGGGTGTAAGGTTAGCAAGGGCCCAGTCCATGTATGGCCTTATAGGTGAGCAAGCCCACCTTAAAAAGCACCCTCTATTGAATTGGCAGCCAGTGCAGTTCCCGCAGCACTGGGGCGACATGACAGTATTTCGACTGACCAGTCAACAGCCTGGTAGCTGCATTCTGCACTAGCTGCAGTCGACGGAGGGTGCCTCCAGAGACCCCGAGGTAGCGCGCATTACAGCAGTCAAGCCTAGATGTTACAAATGCATGTACCAAGGTGGGGAGGTCCAGGGGCAGAATCAGGTGCTTAATCCTGGCAATGTTTCTCAAATGAAAGAAACTCACCCTGACAACGGCAGACACCTGATATTCCATCGTCAATCCGCTGTCAAACATCACGCCAAGATTACGCACCTTAGAGGAGACCGTCAATGGGACAGATCATAGGACTAGTCCAGTATCTGCCCCAGAGGCCAACTCCTCATACCTCCTGTTCGACTCCACCACCAGTACCTCCATCTTATCGGGGTTCAGTCGCAACCAGCTAGAGGCCATCCAGTCATTGATCTCTGCAAGACAGTTGTTTAATACTTCCACCGCATTGGATGTTCCAGGGGCAAAGGATAAGTACAGCTGGGTATCATCAGCATAACAATTAAACCCCAAGCTGTACTTCCAGGGGCAGCATATACATGGCAAACAACATCGGTGACAACACCGAACCCTGAAGTACGCCACAAGACAGAAGGCTCACAGATGAGGAAACATTCCCCATCACCATCCTCTGTCTTCTGTTTGTCAAAAAGGACTCAAACCAGCAGATGACAGTGCCGGTGAGTCCACAGAAGTCCCTCAGGCAGTCAAGTAACACCCGATGGTCCACTGTGTCAAAAGCTGAAGAGAGATCGAGTAGAATGAGAATTGTCCCTTTACCACGATCCCTCGCCCTGAGGAGATCATTATGCACCCGAACTAATGCGGTTTCTGTTGAATGTCCTGCACGAAAACCCGACTGGAGTGGCTCATAAATGTCAAATGCCACAAAGTGATCTCCCAACTGTTGCACCACAATCTTCTCCACAACCTTTCCTAAAAAGGGAAGGTTGGAGATAATTTGCCTTGATGTCAGGGTTCAATGATGACTTCTTCAGAAGGGGTCTCACCAGCGCCTCCTTCAAGGCATCTGGGACTACCCCCTCTGACAAGGAGCACCGGACAATCAAGGTGAACACCGGACCAACAGCATCGACACATCCCACTAAGAAACGTGTCGGCACCGGGTCCAGCTCACAGTATGTGTGCTTCAGCTTGAGATCGCCTCAATGACATCAGCCACCTCTACTGGTTTAAACTCCCCCCAACCAGGCGGAGTGCTTTGTCAACAATCCAGGCGACCACTGTTGGCCATAACACGGCTCACTGGCAGAACTCCCTGCCTGATGGTGGACACCCTGTCTGAGAAAAAACGAGCAAACCCATTGCACAAGGCTTCAGAAACTGCTATTTTCAGCTGTAGACAGGCTGGATGTAATAGCCTGTCCACAGTCCAAAAAAGCATCACCAGTTGGTTTCTCCCAGCAGCAATCTCACTGGACAGGAACACTGCCTTCTTATTGTTTATTGCCCCATGGTACACACTACAATGTGCACGCAGGGCCAGTTTGTCCACCTCCAACCTGGACCTCTGCCAGCAGTGCTCTAACCTCCAACCCTTGATCTTCAATGCCTTGAGCTCCCCCATCAAACCATGGGGACCTCAAGTGAGAAGATCTGGGTCGTACACGGACTGGTGCAAGGGAGTAGAGTGCCTCAGTCATTGCCCTATTATAGGCAGCAACTGCCCCACCCACACCTCCCCTGCATGCACTGTCCACACTAGGTAAGTGCCACCGCCAGAAAACCCTCCGGGGTCAAACCCCTCAAAGGGCGGTAGCTCACCATCTGTGCAGGAGGAGGGATCTCAGAAGGGTCTCTGAGCAAGAACTCCATCGTGCAATGATCAGACCAAATGACCCGATGAGTCTTGAGATTCTCAATCTCAAGCCCCAGTGAGAAAACCAGGCCCAACATATGGCCACCCTGGTGGGTCATAGCAGTAACTGCTTGCGACAGGCCCAATGATGTCATCAATTGAAGGAAGTGATAACCCAACCAGGATGACTCATCATCCACCCATACATTGAAGTCCCCCAGAATCAAACATCTGGAGGACTCCAATGTTTCACCGACCACAAAGTCACCCACTTCCTGCAGGAACTCTCCAACCATCCCCAGAGGGCGGTATATCAAGAAAACCCTGCAGCCTGCGCCCGGACCCCACACATGGCCACACATTCAAACTAACCTGGTGTTCTCACTAGGTGCACAGTGAAGCCTAGCTCAGCTCTAAAACAGAAAGCCACTCCTCCGCCCCTGCGTTCCACTCTGGGGCAGTGCACAGTGGAACGGCGGCCTCTAACACCGGCCCAGCATCATCCCTCAACCAGGTTTCCATAATGCAAGCCAGGTCGACCAATGAAATCAGATCTGCAATAATTGTTGTCTTATTATTGATCGACTTGGTATGCATAGCACCGGACAGTGCAGCCCTTTTTGCTACCTGCCCACTTGGTCTCATGGGAACCCTGGGGACAGGTATTAACCACATATGGCATCTCTCCAAGCCCCGTCACATCCCAGGGCACCTTCTGCATCCAACCACCTCTATCCCGTTCCCCTCGCCCACATGCGGGGTTCCCTGCCAGCTTCTGCCTGTACGTCTCCTTCCAATTCCTACCTCCCAGCAGCAGGAGCTGTAGCACCCGATACCAGGAGGGTGATAAAGGGCCACAGGTCATAAAGCTGGGACACCCCGTACA
Organism: Neoceratodus forsteri; assembly: GCA_016271365.2. Lineage (NCBI taxonomy): Eukaryota > Metazoa > Chordata > Ceratodontiformes > Ceratodontidae > Neoceratodus > Neoceratodus forsteri. The sequence goes on along the minus strand of CM057450.1, from coordinate 645,700,793 downwards.
CTATTCTAGCATGCCCCAATTTACTGGACATTCCTTGACACATATTTATCTGTCCACAACACAAAAAAGAAAAGACAAATAACATATATATCCATGGGGTATTGGATTTGACCAATCCAATACCCCAGGGATGCCCAGGTGAGCCAATATCTGGCTTTGAGGTGTCGGGCTGGACTATAAAAGGTCCAGTACAAAATAAAAGAATGCAAAACAGATGGGGCATGCATGTAAATAAGCAAAGTGTTAAAGGAAATGTTGGAATGTAACCTAATATAGTGTGACTCCTTTATTCTTTGTAGAGCTTCTCCACCTATGGCAGTAAAGACCCCCTTCAGAGATCAAGTATGCATTGACAACCAGTCTCTGGAGGTTGAGACCCCTGTGGTACAAGCAAAGGTGGCTGCTCAGACCATTGGAAGGATTTTCTTCCAGGTAAGGGTATATTATTTGAATTCTGTAAAATATACCAGGATGTCACTGTTGGTGGGTTCAGAGGTAGGGGTGAGGGGAAGACATTGCATATGGCTCGGTGTACTCTGAGAATGGGAGAACAATGTGACTGATCACACATGGGAAGCTTAGAGATGGCCCTATCAGACCCATCGTAGGGCTCGGGGACCCGTAGGAATGCCCGAAGGACGGCTTGGCTTGTCCTGTCTCGGTTCTCTCCCAGCTGCTGAGCTTGCATGGGGGCTGGTTTGGTGTGGAGGGACCTCCGTCTGCCTTGTGTCACCTCCCCCACCCCTATGCATGTGGGAGAATGGGGGAGGGGGAGGAGCACAGGCCTGTGGAGGGGGTCTTGCACCCCAATACTCATAGCCCCTGCAGGGTGCCTGATGTTGCTAGTGCCTGCCTCATCTCCCCAAGCTAAGTCCAATAAAGAGACTTATCCCTCCATTCTCTTACACACAACCCCACAAGCCACCTATCTCTTAGGTAGATCCCGTAGAGATACATGAGGTCACAGATCCTATTCCCCCTATCCCATTGGCATAGTATATATCTAGAGGGCCCTTAGCTGAGGTCATTCCTTGAAGCAAGGTTTAGGCCTTGTTAGCTGGATCACAGAAGATCCAGCTCCATGGAAGTGGAAGTTTATTGTTTAAAGACCAAAAGGACCCAGTTGGTCACAATGTCTTTTAGTTTCATTTTGTTGGTAATATTTTGTAGTGATATGATCGAAAAGACTGTACTCCCAGTTGGAAATAACATGGTACATGCACAAGAATATATAAATGTTGAGTATTACATGTTCATGTTTGTGTTATTATGTTTTGTATGTTTAATTAACGGTCGACTGATTCCAAAAGCAATGCATGGGAAGGTTCAGGTGGGGAATGATCTGGTGAGCTCCTGGAAGGAACTACTCCAAAAATGGAGAAGTGATACCCTATAGTTACCAGTGATTGACCCTCCCTTGCAGTCGTTCTCATTGAATGTGAATGGGCTCTCATCCTCCACAAAAAGATCCCAGTTGATGACGTATCTCAAAAAAACAAAAGCAGATATTATTTACCTACAGGAGATCCATATGTCCTAGCTTGAGCATGGCAAATTATCCAAATTTGGTCTGGGTAAGGTATACTCCTCTTCAGAACAAAGTGGTAGGAAAAGAGGGTTTGCTGTCTTGATACCCAAACACACACACCCTTTTGTCCCATTGAGTCCTTGGAGGATCCTGATGGAAGGCTGGTGTTGGTCTGAGGCACCATTAACAGTAGGGAAGTTACCCTGCCTAATGCTTATTTTCCACTGGGACTTGCAATCCCACAAATGAAGGTAATGCTGGAAAAAATTACCTACTCAGCCAAAGGGACATTATTGCTGGCAGGGGACTTTAAAACTACCTCTGATCCAACCTTGGATTCCTCTAACCCAAGGCCCCCACGACAAACACCTGCACACAAATATTTCAGAAGGTTTGTAAAGGAAGTTGGATGGGTGGATACATGGAAACATCTCCATCCCCATTCCAGGAATTACACCCATTACTCAGCAGTGCACCAGACATGCTCCAGATCTGATCATTGTTACACCCAGATAGAAAATCTGCAATGGCTGGGGGACTCCCAGTTGGGGGATATAGTTCATTCAGACCACTCCCCTAATTGTCACCAGATGGGATATGGGGTTACAAAAGCACCACACCTTCTGGCGTCTCAACACATACTACTTGAAATCACAACAATTTAAGGACTTTCTCGACGAAAAAATAGAAGAGATACAAAATTGTAATCCTCCTGATGACACAAGCCCAGCAATCCACTGGGATACACTAAAGATGGTCTTAAGGGGGCATAATATTTAATACACTGTGACACAGTCCGCATGCAGCGGAAAAAGCAAAAAGTGCTGGAGGATACTCTGCTTTTTTTTGCAAATGGCCCATAAGCAAAGGGACAAATCTGCCCTTCTACAGCTCTAACAAACAAAAGCAGACCTGGACAATTTAAGTAAACAACAGGTGGAAATAGCTCTGACATACCTAAGGCATAGATTTTTTGAGGTAGGCCCCAGAGCAACTCGATTGCTTGCATATCAGAGGCAAAAGCAATAGAAAAATTCCGAAATAACCACCCTGCTACACCCTTTGGATGGAAACCCCCTAACAAAACTACATGATATAACCAAGGGCTTCACCACATACTACTCCAGGCTATATAATCCTGATAACTCACCCCCCCAAGCAGAAATTAATGCATACCTACAAACATTTATAATGCCCCAATTAACATAGATCCAGGGGGAGCTGCTCACCCAGCCCATAAGAGAGGTGAAAGTGGCAGCAACTATAGCCAGATCTAGAACTATGAAATCCCCAGGTCCGGATGGATATGGAACAGAATTTTACAAGACTAGCCAGGACCAACTTATCCCCAACCTGGTGACCACATTCAGTTCTGTCCTTGAGGGAGACGAAGTCCCCCCATGGCCCTATGCCTCTATCTCAGTATTGCTAAAGCCAGATAAAAACCCATAACAATGCAGCTCATATTAACCTATCTCTGTCGTCAATGTGGACTACAACCTTTTTGTGTGTGTACTCACACAGACTAGATACTCTCCTACCACAGTTAATTGGAATAGATCAGACGGGGTTTGTACGTTCTATAACTACAACGGATAATATCAAGGGAACATCGTATGTCATACATGAGATGGAATAGAGAAAATCCCCTTCCACCTTCATTAGCCTTGATGCCGAAAAGGCATCTGATAGAGTGTACTGGCCCTTCCTATACTCTGTCCTGAAAAAGATGGGGCTTCTAAATGCATTCATCCAGGTCTTGCTGAACATTTATAATTTGCCCAAAGCTTGTGTGGATATTAGCGGAGAATATTCTGCATACTTCTCTTTACAAAGGGGCACCCAGTAGGGATGTCTCCTCTCCCCTATTTTATTTGCTATATACATGGAACCACTAGCACAGAAGAAGCAGGAAATGTGTGGGGAATAGAGCTAGGAGGCACCGAACATTGAATTGCATTTTATTCGGACTACGTTCTGCTGTACCTAAGGGATCCAGAGAATATCCTCCCAGCAACTAGATGCACCCTTGAGGATTTGGGCCACATTTCTGGCTGCAACCTCAACACATCAAAAACAGAATTCCTCATTTTCAACTACTGACCCTCCCCACGGATTAGACGATTGTTCCCATTTAGCTGGGACCTATACAAAATAAAATATATTGGGATCCATCTTGCATGAAGACCTACACAGACATTCAAAAATAACTACTCCCCATTCACTACACAGTTTAAAAACTATTTGATCCAATGGAACACCCTACCCTTAAGTCTAACTAGACGAATAGACCTAATTCAGATGGTCACCCTGCCTAGGGTGCGCTACCTTTTCCAAAACATCCCTATTCCCATACCACAGACAACCTTTCAGAGCTGGAACCAGGCCATATCCGTATTTATATGGGCTGGGCAGAAACCACGGGTGTGCTTTAAAACCCTAACCTTGCCAAAGTCTGGTCCACGTTACTGACTCATATAATGGCTCGGCAAAACTCTACATCCCTTTCACACTGGATAGAAATTGGGAGATCTCTGGTAATGGACCACGAATACTATGTGGCCTTGTACCAACCTATAACTCAGCCCGGTAATGTCAATGTCACAAATCCATGGCTCAGACATGACATTATGGGATGGATGACCATCAGAAGATCACTACACCTCACCCCATTTCTGACCCTCATTTGCCCAATACATGCCCAGAAAATGGTGTCTGCATCCCCCCCACTCTGACATTTTCACACTTCCAGCACCGTTCCCCTTTGTCCCCTGGGATCCCCACCCTCGTCTACCTTGAGCATCTGCCCTGCAGCTTCTCCTATAACTCCCTGAGCTAACACTGCCCTTCCTCCTTCCAGGCTGCAGCGCCCCTGAATAGGGTGATCCAGGGCTGGAACAGCCATGGCTCGGTTTCTCCTCGCCGGCCGAACCCAGAAGACCTCCCTGCCTAGGCAGCTAAGGTACACTCATGGAGCCAAGTGCAGCATTTCTATTGGCCAGTCTATTTATGGCTCTGCCCACTATTGGTGGACTCCTAATCTCTGTTTTTCCTCGCTGCTGAGCCGCGATTTTCAAATCGGCCCAGCCTAGCACTGCTTCTGCTCTATCTCTGACTTGATTCTCAGAAAAGGCAGTATTCTGAAAAAAAAAAATAGAAAGAAAGTTTTTAAAATGTTTAAGCTGTACTGCTAGTAACTGTGGGGTTTTCACCGTTGGGGTTGAATGCACAGTAATCTATACTGCTGCATAGCTTCTACTGGTGTATTTAACTGCCCATACTGTCACCCGAATTAAACTCCTGTTTAATTTTATCTGAGGGGTTAAACAAACTGTTTATGAACTGCTGCTTTGTTTTTCCTTGGCCTGTTTTAATTTAACTGAGGGGTTAAACAAATTGTTTCTGAACTGCTGCATTGTTTTTCCTGGCTTCCCTAACTTGCCCTGACTCTCTCTCTCTTATCCTCTCTGACTCCCTAAGACCTCCACTCAGCTCTCCCAAAACTTTCCTCTCTCTGTCCTTTTAGTGCAAGCACCTTTCCTGCCTCCCTGCATCTCGCAGCCCCTGGATGCCTGTACCTTCACCCGACTTGAAAATCTCTCTCTCTCTCACTCTCTCACACTACCTCCCCCATCCTCCTCCTCCTCCTGCTGCTGTTTCACACTCTGCTCCTAATCCACTTAGAAACACTCCCCCTTGAGCTGACAATAGCCCCTGAACTCCCTACTTGGCACCTTCAGTGAACAGTGTCTGCATCCCCCCCACTCTGCCATTTTCACACTTCCAGCACCATTCCCCTTTGTCCCCTGGGATCCCCACCCTCCTCTACCTTGAGCACCCGCCCTGCGGCCTCTCCTATAACTCCCTGAGCTAACACTGCTCTTCCTCCTTCCAGGCTGCAGCACCCCTGAATAGGGCGATCCAGGGCCCAGAACGGCCACGGCTCAGCTTCTTCTCACCGGCCGAACCCAGAAGACCTCCCCGCCTAGGCAGCTAAGGTACACTAGCGGATTCAAGTGCAGCATTTAAATTGGCCAGTCTATTTACAGCTCTGCCCACTATTGGTGGACTCCTAATCTTTGTTTTTCCTCACTGTTGAGCTGCGATTTTCAAATTGGCCCAGCCTAGCACTGCTTCTGCTCTATCTCTGACTTGAGTTTTGGCCCCCCTCCACCCTCCACCGCCTCCTACCAGAGTTAAATACATCTCCTCCCCCACCTTTCCTACCTCCCTCCTCCTTCCTCATATCTGGTTGGGGAGCCTACCATTAACTGTCCATCCCCTTAAAGGCATACCACCTACACACCTCGTAGTGCTCCATAGTAGCCTGCATCTCCTCTCACTCATTAAACTCCCCACCCAGTAACTCATCTTGTCCTTAATTCCTCTCTCCCAGCCCCAATCACTCACTTCCCTCTGTCCCCTGCCCTGCTCTCTCATGCTCCCTGTACCATAACCGAACTAGGACAGGAGAACAGCACAATTATCATGCCTCACTTTTTTGTTGATCCCAAACATCCTATGATGTAGTATCTGTGTATGTATACTGCCTTGCTATCAAGACTTATTCTGTATATCATATTATCCTGTAATGCTAGTTATGCTTATACTATGTTTTCCTGTATGATATGCCTCGACATGTTGTTGTAAACTGTAAATGGAAATTGTTCTGGGTGTCCAAGACCATCTTGCAAATGAGCTCGCTCAATAATGTAACTGCCTGGTTAAATAAAGTTTGATTGATTTATTGATTGATTGATTATCTTTGTGTTGAAATTCACACCAGATGTGAAGGGTATGCTTCCCATAATCCAGCTGCTCGCATGTGGTCTAATACTTCTTATTCTACCAATCCCTCAGGACTGCTCGTCCTCCAACGTCCTTACACCAACCAACCTGTCCTGTGACACCAACCTTCTCTGTGCCTATGGGACAGGTACATCTACCCTCGGTCCATTCCATGAGGACACTTTTAGACGTAGGGTCCCCCCACAACCTGTCTGCATGGGGCATTTGAGGTCCTGCTCCCACTGGGGTCAATTCCTTGCTTCCCTTCCAGTTTCCCCTCTCCTCAGGTAAAACGCATGGAACTTAGCTCTCCCAGGAGATGCTGCAAAGTCAACAGCAAACTCCTTAAGGTATACCTCTGTAGAATAGCCCTACTGCTACTCTTAAACTCAGGGAATATACATCCCAATCCAGGCCTACCCCCAAGAATGTCTCGGACCAAAGGAAGGCTAGCTCCCTTACCTTCACATCTATCAACATTTGCAGCCTTCTTGTAAACTTGATACCTCGAGTTTGGATCACTAGCATAACCTGATGTATTTATCCATAGTAGAAACCTGGTTATCACCAGCATACCTGACGCCTCCATCACAATACCCGGGTACTTGGTTTTCCAAAAGAATAGGCTCTCCAAGCGTGGAGGTGGCTGTGCAATTTTCATCAGCGACAGCTTGCAGGGCTGTACCGTGCCCTTACCCAGTACTGGCGACAGTATGCAAGCCATCGCAGTCAGGATCCTTCTTAGTGCGCATAATAAGGTCATCACTATCCTATCAGCTTACATCCCACCCAGACACACTGATTCTGGCTTCAAGGCTCTCATCGGTTGCCTAGGCTGTCTAAGCACCAACTCTGAGGTCATTCTACTTGGTGACCTTAACATTAACTGGATCTCACCTGATTCATATCCTTTCAAAGATGCTGTCACTGCTGTCGACTTCACTCAGCTGGTCAAATTTCCCACAAGCATGAATTATAAGACTGGTACCAGCACCCTTCTGGACTGGGTTCTCTCAAATCATCCTGGACAAATTTCAGATACTACTGTCCTCTCGGACTGCCTAAGTGATCACTCTTCTGTCTTGTTCTCATGGTCCAACAAGTTCTCTAAACCCCCAGCCAAAACAATAACAAACAGGGTCCTACTCAGATGCTGCCTTGAAGTATTGAAACTGACCTTTACCACGCTGACTGGTCTGTTATCTACTCTACCAAGGATGTGGGTCAGGCACTTGACCAATTTATTTCCCTTTTCAACACTGCGTGCGATAAGCATGCCCCTCTTAGGAAATGGAAAGTCAAAGGCCTCCCCAACCCTTGGCTCACTTGGGACATTCTCGAACTCCTTAAAACCCATGACTTGTGGCATAGGGCACATGCCTCCAGTAATCAAGCAGACATATAGGCATACAAGAAGACTAGAAATGACTGCACTAGGAAAATAAGGGTAGCAAAAAGCTCATATTATAAGGATGCCCATGCTCGATCTTGGAACAACAGCAGACAGTCTGGAGCAATCTCAAAGATGTTACTGGTAAGGACCCCAAAACAGCTCCTGCCATGCTCAACATTGATGGGCTCCCCTGCCTCAGCCCCAAGCTCATCACAAACACATTTAATGATGCATTCACTAGCCTTAGTGGTGTTCGTTCCAGTGATTATTTCAACACCCCTGCACATAGTCCCTGTGCTGGTAAAACTGAGCAGCCCCAAACTCACCCGCCTTTTTACTTCAGAACAATCAAAGTAAATGAGGCCAGGAAATATCTCTGGAAGGTTCTGGGCAAAGGGCGGTACAGTAGCGACACCTTGGATCTCAAGCTTATCTCCCTCACCCCGGAAGAAGTACTGGCACCCTTAGTGCATATCATGAACCTTTCCTTAAGATACTCTCATTTTCCTCAAAAATGGAAGTCTGCAGTAGTTACCCCTGTCCACAAGGGTGGAGACAGTGGCTCTCACGGAAACTACAGACCCATTTCCATCCTACCCCCACTCTCTAAAGCCCTGGAGAAAATAATTGCTGACCAGCTTGTTGATTATGTGTGGAAATATCAACTACTCTGCCCTCAACAGCATGGTTTCAGGTCCAGGCACAGTACCATCACTGCCCTGCTCGAATTCACGGGCTTCATCCATAAATCCCTCAACCAAGATCAGCTGATCAGCGCAGTATACATTGATTTAACCAAGGCATTTGACATGGTTAAATCATGTCATCCTGGCTGAAGAACTTGGCAATCTTGGTATCTCACCTGAATCTATTGCCTGATTCAACAGCTACCTCCAAAACCGTTCACAGCAAGTAAATTAGGCACTGTCCTCTCAGACAGTCAGCCTGTCCTGTCTGGGGTCCCGCAAGGCTCTATCTTGGTCCCCCTTCTGTTCAGTGTATTTCTGAATACCCTGCCCCTCTCCATCCAGGGATGCATCCTTCTCTATGCAGACAATGCCGTCCTGTTCTTCAGTAGCCAACACCCCAAAGCTCTCAAATTGGACCTTCAACAAAACTTTACTGCTGCAGAAGGATGGTTCAGCAACCACAAATTAATCTTAAACTATAAAAGGAAAAAACATGTTATTTTCCAACCCGCAAAGCAAGCATATACACTACCCCCTCTCCACAGTAAATGATGTTGGAGCCCCCCTGGAGCTAGTCTCTAACTTTAAATACCTTGGGACCATGATGAACAGTACCCCCTCATATACTAAGCATATCGACAATATTACCAAGGCAATTAATAGGCGGATAGGGCTCCTGCATAGGCACAAACATTGCCTGACTCCCACAGCCCTCCTCACAGCCATTCACAGCTCAGTGGTATCGCTGGTAGACTATGGGCTCATCATCTATGAATTGGCCACTGACACATCTCTCAAGCGCTTAAAAACGGCACTCAGCAAGGCCTGCCGACTCCTCGCTGGTACAGACTGGCTGACCCATACCTGTGACTTGTACTCACAGGCTAACTGGCTACAATTCAGTAGCAGACTTTCCTACCAGACCTGCCTCATGGCTAAGAAAGTCAGCTGTAGTCTTATGCCCCCTGGGGTTCAGGAGCTCCTTACCGCCACCACTGAAACTCGGCACACAAGAAGATCTGGCTGCTCCTCTTTTAAGATCCCATGCTGTCACACCTCACATGGTCAGAGGTTCTTTGCCTACTGTGCTCCCCTCTGGTTCAACTCCATTATCTCCGACATATCATCTGCCAAGACCTTGGGTGCCTTCAAAAGAGATGCTAAAAGCAGATCTGGTATCTAAGTCCAGTTGTGACTGCTACTGCTAACCCCATACTGGTATTAACATTTTTCATTACTTCCTGGCACCCTGCCTCTCTCTCTCATCAGTAACCCCATACACCCCCTGTCCCCACCCCTCCACCCTCCCCACCTCACCACATTCCCTCTGAATCTTGCACTCTCAATTCAGTAATCACCCCTTCTCCTGGGACCGCCCCTGATATATATCTAGGCGGATGCGTTCCAATGGCCTGCTCTCTCCTCAACCATCTAGCTTTATAAATTGGCCTCTGGGGCTGATCCCTATTCCCTCCCCCCAGGACTGGAGCATCTACCATCAGTTTGCCCCATGAGGACACTCCTCCCCCCAGCACCTCCCATAATATTTATCCTGTCCACTCTGTACCATACCAGGCGCCTGCCACCATTGAACTGCCCCTCCTTTGCCTCTTTATTAACTGACGAAGCCTTTGGGCTGATTCCAGTTTCTTCTACCTTTTCCTCCCTCTCCTCCTACCCCCTTTTGTTATTTCTGTTCTTTGTTTTCCTTTCTAGCACTTAGTTATAAGGATTCATACCCCTAGTGCACTTAATAACGCAGCCAGAAATAACCTGTTCTGCATGTAATTGTCCTCTCCCATACTTTTGCCTAGGAATTACTCCACCTTGCAATGTACTGTATCTAGTGATGATGTTGCTGCTGTAGCTATCCTCCATAACCCCTCCTGTTGTTAATCCTTTAGATCTCCACTGTTAATTGTCCTTGTTCATTGTTATTTGATGTGGAACCTATGTAAAAGAACTCTGCTCAAAGGTGTAATCCAAATTATAATAACAAAAAAAAGGCCCAACTACCAGATTTTTAGTCTGCCCTTCTTGGTCATAAATTTCGAGAATGGGAGCATTATTCCCTTAAATACCTTCCCCAGATCTGTGTTATGGGAGTGCTTAAGTCCTGTGAGGTGCTGCAAGGGGAATTTGGACTTGAAAGGCGAGATTTATACAGATATTTACAACTTTGTCACTATTATAGCTCACTGTCAAGGGCAGTGCATGATCGGTGTAACCCCCCTGCAAATGGGGGTTCCCAAAGGTCTTCCAGGAGCTTGCTTGAATGCTCCAAGCCTGGATGGTGTTCAGCGTCTAAACCGTTTATCTGTGAGTGCTTTTAGAGCCTCTGGTACTGTCTCTTTAAGAGCTGTCTGCCTGCAGACATAATTAATTTGGATGGGGGTCTGTGTGCTTCCCTGCTTGAGTCCCACTCGAGCTGCTGCCAAATCGCTCCGTTTCTGCCATCACTAAGTGGGCAGAGTGAGCACTTTTCAAAGATATAACTGTTTGCCAGACATCATTTAGAGTAATAATGAAAATACAGTTTGTCTAACCTGCTTTTCTTTGCAATCAGAACTGTGTTTGCCTAGTCCCCATTCTAGTTTTGAACTGCTGAACTGGACCAATCAGTGTGGGGGACCTTTGAAATGGAGCCTGCTGCTGGCAAATCAGAACTTGGACTCTCACTGTGGAGCCAGCCACCTATGTACTGTATGGCCAATGCTTCTGGGAATTGTAGTTTGGACTTCGGCGCCTTTTTTCCACCAACAGGGGGAGTTTACTATGAGTGACAGCAAAACCAGCCAACTGAACTGGGAGGAACTCAAAGGAAATGCCCGGCTCTGTCTACTGGAAAGATCAGATGAGTTGTGACTGTGAAGAGGGAAGGAGCTCTAGGCTCCTGCGCTGTTGAGTTTTCACGCGGGAAGCTCATGTGGGGCCCTAAACTTCGGCCTACAACTGTTTGTGAGTGCCAGTGTGGACTGAATCAGAGTTGTAAGGAGAAAGAAGCACCAGAAGTGAGGAAACCAGGCTCACCCTGTAGAAGACTGGAGATATTGCTGAATCGCTCTCGGTCTGTCAGGAACTGAATCTGCTGTGTGTTCTCCCGGGTATTGTGCAGTAATTGAGATCGGGATAGAGAAGCAGCCTGCCTGGTATAGTACTTTCCTTTTACATATAAATGTGTGTAGTGCTTGTGGGGAATCGCGTTTCAAATCCCCTGTACAGTGAATAGAGTGCATGAAGCTGGAAGTAAACCCCAGCTTAATCCAGACTACATCCATTTGCTCTAAACTGCAGTGGGGTCCTGTCACAAGGACCTTGTCCACATGGTCTGCTCCTCCTGGCAATCCAGGACAGTCTGCCTTCCATTCAGTTTCAGCATTGAATTTGTGAGTACAAATCAGGGTAGCTCCCTGCCATCATCTAATTGCAAGTGTTCCATCTGATTACTTTTCCTTTCTCTCTTCACGAACTGAGCCTACCGGCTCCAGATTACAAAGTGGGTATTGTGCATGCATTTTCCATCCTCAGGGCCCCAACCAGCTGCACCAAATAGGCTAGCCTCTTATTGCCTGGGTACCCAGTAAGAGTGGCATTTGGGACATTTTGGACTCTGAAATATGCGCACAATACTGTGATTATTAATGGAACTGAATCAATGAACCTGATTTCCCCCTGTCCTTGTTACTATCCCCTAAATAAATCAGATTTGGTTGTTTAGCAAAGTTGCACTGCTTGAACTGTGTGTCTATGTTGAATTACTGTACAGTGGTTATTGTATAACTGAATCTTACTTTACAGGGGGTCCCCAGAGTCAAGCTGATTGAACCAATCCTGGGGCTAAGTGTATATTGCAAGGGTACTGTGATTGATTTGTGTGGGCCACTAGTGGGAAGAAAGGGGGGTTGCAGTGACCCAGAGGGCTGTGACCAAATCATATCAGACTGTCTTAACCCCGACCTCTGGGTGGAGGCACCCGCCATCGGATCCAGGCCCCTCAACCTGTTAGTTGCAAATCAGGCAGGGGTAGTAGCCCTTGGGATAGCGCCACCTAGGGGTTACATCAAGAACTCCAATCCCCCCTCCATAGTAACTAAACTGATCAAAATGATCATTAACCCAGGAGGAGTCACTTAATTGCCACCCTATATCAATCTACACTCTCTGCACTTGAAGATAATACTGCCAGTCTATATGGCATGGCAGGAGGAAATGGGGATTCTGATTGACAAAAGCAGCTGATATAGGTTGTGCCAAAACTCGTCCAAGGTTACTAGCTCACATCAATGGGGGGTGGAGTACGCGTGGAAACACCTTATACATTACTTTTGCACTCCAGTTATTACCAGGCATTACAACATTACAAGGGGATGCCAGCTGTTGGCATGGATGCGGTAAAATGCAGGTGCACCATATGCATGTGATATGGCCCTGCCCAAATTTGCAGCCCTTTTTCAACCAACTCCAGAATGAGCAGAAGGAGGTGTTTGGGAGACAGGTATACCTAACTGTGAGTCTATATATTCTATTACAATACCCCTGAGAATATAGAAACCCAAATTCCCAATACCTCTTGGACATATTTATTACAGCGGCCAAGAAGGCAATCACTGAATCTTCACTCACACCCAGAATACCAAGTATACAAGAATGGTGGACGACTGTTAACCAGCTCTATCATATGGAGACAATCATAAACAACATCAATGATCAGAAAGGGAAATGCACTTCTAGATGGACCAGGTGGATCCTATATGTTATGCTCAAGGACAAAACCTTTGTTCCCTGCGGGCCCCTATTCCTCCCCCCATGCCAGGGAAAGCCTATCAGATAAGGGATAGGAGCTCCTGGAACCATTCAGGAGAGGCAGAGGAGAGGATGAAGGTGAGCCATCCTGGCTCCTTGCTCTGCAGAACCCTCCTCTAAGGGAGCCCACCAAGGGACCATTTCCTCCATCACCTGGGAGGGGACAGACTGAGGCTCTATCATAAATACAAACCACTTAGGGACATGGCACTGGAAATTAAATCTTTGATTGATAACCTGATCCCCTCCACGCTGTCAAATAATAGGAGGGGAGAGGTATAAGATATTTGCTGTGCTTTGTTAGGATTACCAGTGTCATGATATAAGAAGACATTTGAGTCTGGGGCTCCTATCCAGGGTGCTCCACCCACGTATGTAACCTGTTTAACTAATGAGATGTCTTAACAACGTGGAATGTGTTGACTGTCTGTTTAAAAAAATTTCATTAAAATGATATTTACAAAAAAAAAAAGAATGCTGTTCCCATGTCAGCCCATGGGGGTGGGGTGGGGGGCAGGAAGATGAAATGGTATGAGAAAACTGTACGTATTTGAAAATTGTCTGGGTAGACTCTTATAACTATTTTAGAAGGTAGGGAAATCAATCATTCTCCCTGTCCAAGAAATCTGACTCACTGAAGTAAGGTCAACTGAGCGCAAAAAACTATTAGGGATGTGGCAATTTTAAAATTTGGGTTACAGAAAATCAACTGGAATAAGTCCTCCAAGTTCTGGAAGATCATCCACCCCCCCACCAGCAAATCCAGTCCTCCTCCTCCATCCTCAAGGTGGGTGTCAACCTTATCTCCAACTCCCTTTCTGTTGCCTCCGATTTCACTTCCTTCTTCACCTCCTGTACAGTACCTCCTCCCTTCTCGCCTCCCTCCACCTTGCCCCTCCCCCCACACCCCACCTCCACTCCATCTCTCTCCTTCTCTTTCTTTCCTGTTGCTCCTGCTGGGTCTTGGCCTTCACCCCTCTCAAGGGTAGCAGCCTTCATGGACCTGATCCGAAACTCCTTCATCTCTCAGCCCCTGACATTGCTTTCCCAATCATCTACCTCCTCAATCTCTCCTTCTTTTATGTATTTATTTATTTAGTTTTTGTTGACTGGGTAAGTGCACTAGACAAATCCTGCCTATTTTCAGGCACGACCCGGGGGAGGTTGGTACAGATGAATGGCAACTGACCTTGAACCAGATTAAGCTGTTGGTGGTATTTTTAGTGAATGAGGGAAATTTGGCCAGGACACCGGGGAAATTCCCCTACTCTTTTCTATAAGTGCCATGGGATCTTTAACATCCACCTGAACTACCACCAATCCAGGCAGATGGGACCTCGGTTTAACATCTCATCCGAAAGATGGCACCTCAGAAGTGTAGCACCCCTCTCATGCTGCACTACAGTGTCAGTACTGGGATATTAACCCAAGTGCCAGATGTGGGAACTGAACCCACAGCCCTCTGATCTCCCTTGCTTCTGCCCCTTTGTCCTGGAAACATGCTATGGTGATACCCCTTCCTAAAGGAGGTGACTCCTCCAGCCCTAGAAACTAGTGCCTCACCTCCCTGTTCCCCACCTTAGCTAAACTTCAAGAACACATTGCATTGTCTTAACTCTCCTCCTTCGTTCATTCCTCCTCTTTTTTCACCCCCTTCCAGTCTGGCTTCCATAAACACCATTCCACCACTTCCTTCCTCCTCCAACTTACTGACTCCATCCTCACAGGCATAGATCAGGGTCTCATCACTTCCACCATCTTTGTCAACTTGGCCAATGCCTTCGACACTGTTTCCCACCCCCTCCTTCTTGACAGGCTCAAGGCAGTGGGGCTCTCTGTCTCTGCAACCAATGGGTTTCAATCCTACCTTGAGGGTAGATCTCAGTTTGTTAGAATTAGTGATTCCATATCCCCCCTCCTATCAGCACCGGTGTCCCCAAAAGTTCTGTCCTTCACCCTATTCTCTTCTCTGTCTTCCTAAACAACCTCTCGTCTGCTTGCTCATATTTTTCCCTCCATATGTGTACAGATGACATGGTCCTCTTTGCCTCTGGTTCCTCCCCCTCTGAAATGAGGACACTGCTTGAACTAGACTTTAACAAAATTCAGCACTGGTACCAATCAAGCCAGCTATCCTTAAATGCCAAGAAAATGGTCTCTATGACCTTTGGCACTAACCAGAGGCTCTCCAAGCTCACCTCCCTCTCCTCATTTCACACCTTAGATGGGGCCACTATTGATGATGAGCCCTCATTTAAATACTTTGGTGTCTTTCTAGACCGGTTCCTTGACTTTTCCGTGCATGTGGATGTCATCCACAAAAAGTTCCACCCTAAACTCTGTGCTCTATACATGATTAAATGCTTCATCTCTCTTCTTGCCCACAGAGCCATCATCCCAAAAATGATTCTCCCCATTTTTTAATATGGTGCCATAGTCTACAGTGCTGCACCAAAGACAACCTTTGCCAAACTGGACCCCTCTTCCCCTCCTTCTGCCGCTTTGCTTTGGAATGTCCACCACACACTCACCTATGCTTCTTATACTCCTCTCTCTCCCTCCCTTCCCTTGAAACTAGACACCTCATTCATTGTGCCTCTTTTATCTCAAAATTCTGGCTTTCCTCCCTCCCCTCTTACTGTAGCTCTCTCCCCCCACCTTCCTAATACTCCCTTCACAACTCTAGCCATCTCTCCTTCGCTCTTAGGAAATCCCTTGACAACTGGGCTGCTTTCTCCTACTGCTTCCCCAAACTTTGGAATTTTCCACCACTATTCATCCGCTCTTTCTCATGCCAACACTTTCTTTCCTCCATAATTTCATCTCTTACTCCTGCAACTGCACATGGTACATGACCCTTCTCCTCTCCTCAATACCCTCTGCCCTTCTTTCTCTCCACCCTGATCTACACCTTTTAACCCCCCTTCTTTGTTTCTTCCTCACCTTACAGCATCTAGCCCAATGTTGGTTCCACCCTCGGAATGCACCCATCAGAGTGCACCTGTCATTAGGGCACCAGGATTTAATTTCTCCAGTCACTCTAACCCCCTGTGTGGGGGGCTGTGCCCCCACACCCCCCCAACTAAATATTCCAACTCCAAGGCAAGCAGACCTCGGGAAGGGGGTGGCAAATTTCAAAGTTTGATGCTCGTCTTGGCCTTCACCTGTTGTCTAGCCCACTCTGACAGGTGCACAGATGGCCGGAAGGGCCCAATGTTCCCTCTGCACCTTGGAGTGTATTTCCTTTAACCCAACTAGACAGGCCTTCCACACAGCCCCTAGTACAACTTGACTATTGTTAATGCTTAGCTTCAATGTATGTATAATTTATTATATAATTTCTTATTTCTATTGTTTTTGTCATTATTTATCATTGTTTAGCTTCATTGTACTGTATACTGTTATTGTTCTGCTTTTTTCTTGACCCCCTTCCCCCCAGATGCATCTGGAATGAGCTGATATTAGCTCAATATGTCTTTTCTGGTGAAACTTTTGAAATAGATAGATACGATAGATATGATAGATAGATAGATAGATATATAGATAGATAGATAAGATGATAGATAGATAGATAGATAGATAGATAGATAAATTCCAGGCCAGGGAGATACATAGGTGCTTAAACAACTGAGCATGGGCATGGAAAGACCAATAAATCAGAATCTGTTTCAGAGTATGTGGGAGATTTGCTGGGAAGATAAATAACACAGCATCTAGGTGAATGTCTGCCCATCTACATAAGTCCCATTCTGTTCTGAAACATTGCAGCTCATATGTCCCTGAGAATTCCGTGGTTGCTGCCTGTCCCCTTTTAAAGTGCTTACTGCCATGAAGAGCTAAAAAATGCAGATAAAAACTCGGGGAGCCATAGCCCTCACTGTGCTTTGGGTGAGTTCGTTTAAAATAAGATCTCCTTACCGATTTGCCATGCCATGAAAAATGATTCAGGGAAGTCTGCAGTTGGGTGAACCATGATTTAGATAAAACCACACTGAGCATTCTTGATGGATACAGAATCTGGGGTAGAACATTCATTTTAACAACATTGACCCTGTCCCACAACATTAAGGACATGGTGATCCAGCACTGTAAGTCCAATGTGATATTGCAGATAAGGGGATCTAAATGATTTTTTTCTAAGTTCTGAAAGGCATCGAGTGACAACAGTCCCCAAATACCTCAAAGAGCCCAGTTCCCCTTGAAGTCTCAAATCAACCATCTCTTGTTTACCCATGAGCGGATTCAATGTCATAACACAAATTTTTCCCAAGCTAAGCTTGTAAGCTGCCACCCTACTAAAATCAGCAATCTTAGCCAATGTTGCAGGGATGGATATTGCCGGGTATGCCACATGTGGGAGGATATCACAGGCATAAATTGACAGTTTAAACTCTTCCCAGCCAATCTTGATCCAGTACTTGTTGGTTATTCTTAAGGTGGAGTGCAAGTGGCTCCAAATAATGTTAAAACAATAGTGGTGACAGGTACATCCTTATCTTGTGCAACAGGCCAGACGAATGGGACTGGAGAGCTTCCTGCTGCACAAAATTCTGACTGATGGATTATAATACAGGCTTGTCACCCAGGCTCGAATTCCTTAGGGATATTAGAGACCTTAAGTGCTTCAAAAAGGAAGGGTCAGGAAACCTGATCAAATGCATTCTCGACGTCCAGGGAGACCAGGGCTGCTGGTATCCTGGTTTCGCCAGAGGCTAAGATCAAGTGATATAATTTGCGTAACTGATCACTGGAAAGCTGCCCTCCCAAAACCCGACTTGTTCTGGCTCAATTAGGGAAGACAGACTCTCTCTAACCTAGTGGCTAAAATTTTTGCAGTGCTTTGAAATCAGTATTGATCAGGGAAATGGGGTGGTAACTATTAGGAAGACAGTCATCCTTCGCCGGCGTAGGAAGTAAGGTAATACATGCTTCTATAAGTGTATTGTTGGTAAGGCTCTCGCCATAGATGTGGTTAAACACATCAGCTAAAACAGGAGCAATCTCATCAATGAAAGCTCTTTAAAAAGGTTGACAGGAAATCCTTGTGGGCCGGGGGCATGGTCTACATTAAGCTGACCGATGGCCGAACAAACCTAATCTATGGTGATAGAACCCTTAAGTAAGGCAGTTTACACCTCTGAAAGGTGGGTGAATTATATTCTTGCCAGAAAATCCCTAATATGGTCTTGGAGGAGGGGATCCTTACTAGTATATAAATGTTCATACTACTCTCTGAAAACATCAACGATATCCCTGTGTTGTGTCATACAATTCAGGGACCCTTCCACCTTCATGCTCTTAACCATTCAACTTTGGCATTGTTTGAAAAAATTGCACAAAATTTAGCATGCAGGGTCAGGCTGTCAGAGCCTCAAGTCATGTAAAGTTTCATGAAAGTATCTTGTTTGGTTTTTGAGATACAAAACACCTAAAAAACCCTATACTTAACTTTGGCTTTTTTTGCTCTCACCTACAGCCTAGACAGTGTGGAATTTTTTCATGAAATTTTCAGGCTTGAAGGGGCCTGTACCAAGTGTGTGCCTTTCAAAGGTTTCATGAAAAAATATTATACAATGCCAGAGTTTTAAGGAATTTTTTTGTAACTGACAAGTGCAAACAGGAGAAAAAAAGATTGTGAGTGCTTATTTTCATGATTTACTTGTCGTGGGGAAAAATACCCATTGTGTAAACGTTGTAAATACATAAAAATTGTATATTTTCAAAAAGAAAAACACCTAAACCTAGGTAAATGGGACCTGTTTAGCTAGATTCTGATGCTTGTTTTTTGAAAATTGCCCTGGAAATAATGTTTCTGGGCACACGGAAATCCTGGGTGCCCAGCTCAGCAAGAGGAGCCATTCACTTGCGTTCTCAACATGAGAACAGTGAGACGTTCTTGAATTCAGGAGCTGCAGCTGGAGTCATGCTGCCGGCTTCAGTTGAAGCAGTGAACAATTTCTGCTTTATATAATACATACATCTATTTTTTTATAATAATCATTGCACTTTGAAAAGGAGCATTTAATCGTATACGTAGTCCAAGAGTGTTGTTTTTATCATTATTGGCACACATTGTTTTGCACTGCTGAGCATTTTGCACTCTTTGCACATATTCACATAGTTACTGTCCCTTTAAGAAACATGACTATTTAAAGGCAATGTCTGGTTTCCATGGTATCTCCTTGAGGAAGTGTGCAAGCGTGAAACATTGGGGCTTTTTCTGCATCTTGTTTTGTTCCTGCACCTTCTGCTGGTTTCTGCAATGAAGTAAATGAATAAATCACTACATTCTGTACAGCAGTCCTCTGTGTTGCTAAATTTCTCATTGTGTGCGCGTATGTGTGTGAGTGCGTGTATGCATGCGTGTGTGTGTGTGTGAATGTGAGTGAGTGAGTAAGTGCATGAGTGTGTGTGTTTGTGTGAGTGTGTGTGTGTGTGTGTGTGTATATGTGTGTGTTTGTGTGTGTGTGGTTTTCTACACCTAGCCTGGTATCGTGCCACTGCCTGCACCACAACCCCAGCTGAGTGTCCCTGTGTGTACATGCCTCTGAATTTCCTTTTGGGCAACACTCCAGAATCACACCTTGTGACCCACACCTCTGGGTCCAGCCAACACAGCATGACATCTATACCACAGAACATAGGGTCATGTACAAGTGCAGGTATGAGCATCTATGACTTTGTACTACTGAAACCTGGGTTCAAGGACCTTCCTTTACTAGAAGAACAGCAAACTACAGCGGGAGGGTAGGAATTCTGCTGCCAAGCCATTAACTATCAAAAAACTTTTCCCAGTATGAAAAACTGGGTACAAACAGTTCCAAAACAGAGCTGCCACCTGGCGAAAATAACTGAGTGGTGCAATCGACAGGAAGGGTAGCAAGCCCACTTACAAGCACACCCAAACAAAAAAGTAAATGCACTCTTTACCTCTTAAGAACAAAATGCTTATCCAGGCAAATAAAGAGTACCAATGCATAGTTTATTAACAAAAGACTGGACTGAGGGCCACAGAAAGCACTCCAAGCTTTACATAGAAACATAGAAACATAGAATTTGTCGGCAGATAAGGACCGCTTGGCCCACCTAGTCTGCCCATTTTCCTACCTAACAGATAAGCTGCAGATCCTAGTTAACCAACAGCTTACCTCCTCTTACCCGCCACTAGGACTGCCTTTTGCCCGTCCCATGCATTCTTGAAGTCCCCACTGTTTTTGACTCCATGACCTCCTCAGGAGGCTGTTCCATGCATCCGAACCCTCTCAGTGAAAAAATACTTCTCACATTACCCTGGCCGCCCCTCTATCTTCAAATTGTGCCCCTTGTTCTTGCACATCTCTTTTCTGAAGATGCTACCCTCTTGACTTTGTTAATTCCCTTGAGGTACTTGAAAGTTTCTATCATGTCCCCTCTCTCCCTTCTTTCCTCAAGAGTATACATATTAAGCTCCTTTAGTCTTTCTTCGTATGTCTTCTGGTGCAGACCCTGCACCATTTTGGTTGCCTTCCTCTGGACAGCCTCCACTCTGTCTATGTCTTTGCGGAGATGGGGTCTCCAGAACTTCAGGGGGTGGAGCTTATTAGGTACAAGTAAGTACTTAATAGTGCAACAAATAAATAAACAGTTCCAGTGGCATTTCAATTAAATCCTAATACATACACCATCCATAAAAAAGTATTCAATCAATACATGTAATTTCACCCCTCATCCACTAGATGGTACTAGTAACAAACAGATAAATTCATGTTAAACAATAATAGTGCTTTGTTATAAATCACGAAGCAAGAACGTTTTACATTTTTTAAAATTAAGTTTCTGTTTGCATCTTACATCTAGCACACATACTATAGCATAACATAATTGCTGAGTTTAGTGTGATTGAAGGTGGGGTTGTAGTATGTCGCCTCATGAAGTAAACTGGTGCTGGTATAAACATAAAGTTGACACATAGTTCCTTATCAAAATCAGTGCAGATAAAAGTACATAAAATAAGTCATATCACAGTTTCCCATTAATACACAAGGAACACAAAGTAGGGAGCAAGCTAATGTAAGTGCTCAACTACAACATAAATGACTAAATCCTAATCAGAATAATAAGATCCTGTGTAAACAGGCGGAAGTTGTCCAAGCCTTCCGTATACTCATGGCAGCAATATAATGGAGTCATGGCATCAACTTACAGGACCTCCTTGCAACTAAGCAGCTAAATGGAGTTAAGTCCTAGGGAGGTTTGAACCCTGTGAAATGAGACCTGGGAAGAAAGGAGAGAAGTCAATTAAAATCAATGGTGTGTTTTCATATAACAATAATTAATTCTACTTTTCAATTTTTTCTTTTAAGAAATGTTTTTAAATCCCATCTGTCATTTAAACCAAGGGGCTTGACACTCTTGTGCATGTAGATCCATCTGCCTTCCTTCTCTAGAAGCAAATTTTTTGATCCTTGGAAAAAGAAAGGAGATACACAACTCACTCCACCTACCCCTTCCCTTCACCTACCCTGCCCCTCAACACCTCATACACTTAATATTCTCGTACCTCTTCCTCTCCCTCCCTAACATCTTCACTCTAACAAAGCTACTTCTTGGCAGCTTATCACCCTCAAATCACTGCCTTCCTGCTGCCTTCCCTTCTCCACTTTCCTGTGTGTATATTTTGCCCCATGTAATTGCTCTATTTACCTGTTTATGTGCCTCCTGTATTTGCACTGTTTTTAACTCATGTATATAGGTTACCTTCTGATTGTATTACCGTTCTGTACTTTTTCATCTGTTCTTATACTTGTACCATGTTACGAGTTGCTCTACCATTGATGTGGAACCTTTGTAAACAAGAAGTCTAGCTCATACGTTATTATCTGAGACAATTAATAAATAAATAAAAATCTTTAAAATGGATTAAACTTATTATGCCTTTTTATTTAAAAATTGGTAACCAGGAGAGGCACACTGAACCGAGGCTCATTTCCAGGTGCGACCTGGCATGGGGGGAAGAGGAGGTGCTTTACATAGATACGTTGTATTGAGCAGGTTACAGTAAGGCAAGCAAAACTCCACAGGTACAAGTCTGAACAGGTGACATAAATTGCCTGGGTAAGAGGCACATACATAGGAGCACACTGTCATAGAGTGAGCAGAAGTGTCATGGGCAAGATTAAAAATAAATGCCAGGGTTAGACGTAGGTGCGAGGTACAGGTTTACATACAGTGATACAGCACAGTATACACAAAACATAGTTGGCTTGAACAAAAGTGTGGTGCAAATGAGCAAAGTGCAATGAAATACAAAATCACACATGCCCCCACAATGCAAAGCATCATGGGCTGCATATGCAAATCACCACAGAATATTATGCTGGTTCAACTTTAAGCAGAAATGCATGGTGCCGAAAGGCCTCTCACACAGTTTGCAAAGGGTGCCAACAGAAGACATAGACACGTGTTTCGTCCTACTAGGACTCATCAGTATGCCTCGTGGTGGCTCGGACACATTACAGGAATCAGAGAGGTTAGTTGCTGGGACATTGGGGGCATAGGACTCCAGCTGAGGGTTAGCCAGATTGGGGGCACAAGCTGGGAGAAGGCAGCAAGTGGTAGAGGGTCCATTCAAAAAAGTTTAGTGATGGTAGCATTCAGAGAGAACAGAGGAGGGAGTTCCACAAGTTTAGGAAGTGGAAGAAAAAGGCGGCCTTTCTAGAGTTAGGTAGGGGGTAAGAGAGCCATACCACTGGCCCATCAATGCAGTGGTAGTGATACTGCTCACGATGCCAGCGACTCAGGATCAGGAGCGAGCTTGGGGAACTGGATGGCCGGCCAGGGGGAGGAGGCTTGAGCGTCCCAGGACTGCTCGCCCTCTCTGGGGGGAAGGGGAATTGGGGCTTGGTGCTCGACTGACTATAGGTGGAGGCCTGAGGTACAGCAAGCCCAGCCACATACACAGAGTCTGCGTGATGGACATCGGCACTTGTGCCTTGATGTCAGGGCACACATCACACAGCAGAGAACACAGGAAAATGGCTCACTGTGCTCCCGGTAGACGGAGCGCCAAGCACAGATCCCCAGTGCCCCTGGCTGTCCTGGACTTGCGTCCCAATGATACCAAGGAACTTGGGGTATATGGGCCCACCTCATTCCCACCTGGGGGGCAAACCACGGCTACATGGGGGACCAACCACTCTGGGCTCCAGGTAAGAGGGTGGGGACAGATGCCATAGGTGACTAATGAATGGAGTGGAGCACAGTGGGCAGGGGAAGTATAAACAGCAAGTAAAAAGAAAAAAGAGAGAAAGTCATACCAGTACTTGGCCAAGATGATGGAGGTGTGGTGGTTGCAGCAGGAGGCAAGGGAGTGGAGTGATAGGGATGCATAGAGATGCAGTGATGAGTTCTGGAAGGGGTGTTTAAGGTTTAAAACGACAAGAAGCGATGAAAAGGACATCCAATCTGGAGAGGGTGGATGTGGAGGCAGATCTGTATACAACATCGGTGTAGTCAAATAGTGGAAGGATTGTCCTGGTGAGGAGGACCAGTGAATGGGGATGGAGAAGACATCCTTATTTCTATTGAGAGCTCTAAGTTTGGGTGTGGAGCTTGGAGTGAATATGTTTGCTATGAGTAGTGAAATCTAAGTGGCTGTCGAGCCAGACTCCTAGGTACTTGTAAGCTGGGACTATGTCCAAGGTGGTGCCATCAAGAGTGGAGAAGGAGGGTGGTGGGAAGTTTGGCAACTTTTAAGGGGTGATGAAGTTCATGGAGACTGGTTTGGTTGTGTTTATTTTTAGTTGGTTGTCTTGTAACCAGTTCAGGATGCGAGTGAAGTCTGATTGTAGTAGGGAGAAGATCTCTGAGGCTGAAGGGCCAAGCGTGTAGAGGACGGTGTCATCTACATATAGGTGTATGTTGAAGTGAGAGCACATGAGGGGAGATTATTGAGAAAAATGGAAAAGAGGATGGGCCCCAGGATAGAACCTTGCAGTACATCTGCTAGGATTGGAAGGGGGCATCGGCAGCCTGGACACGTTGGGATCGACCTGAGAGGTAGGAGTAGAACCATTTGACTGCTAGGGGGGAAGAGTCAAGCCAGTTCAAGTGTGGATAGTAGGAGCAGATGGGAGATGAATCAAAGGCCTTGGCTAGGTCTATGAATATAACTGAGGTAAGGTGGCCTAGGTTCATGCCAGTGAGGATGGCGTCTGTCACCCGGAGTAGTGAGGAGCCCATTGAGTGGTTCTTGGTTCTTTCTAAAGCCCAAAAGGTATGGGGACAGGAAATTTGAGGAGGTGAGGAAATGGGTGAGTCTGGTTAGGACAAGGGATTCTTGGAGCTTGGCCAAGACAGGGAGGAGTGAGATGAGGCAGTAGTTTCCTGGTAAGGTACGGTCACCTCCTTTATGAAGGGGGATAACTTTTGTAGATTTCCAGGCCTGTGATACAGAGCCAAGGGTGAAAGAGAGATTGAGCAGCTGGGACAGACGGTGGGCAATGGCTGGGGCAGAGATTTGAAGAAGGAGAGGGTCAAGTCCTTTGGGACTGGATTTACATGGGTTCAAGGATTGGAGGGCATGGAGCGCCTCCTGGGCTGTGACTGGGGAGAGATGAAAGGTGTTTGGAGTAGGAAGAGATGAAGGTGCAGAGAGGGGTTTAGCAGGATAGTCAGGGGATGGGAGAGAGGGCTGAAGAGAAGGGGTGAGCAGGGGTGGGGGTAGGGCACAGATAGTAAAGAAGTTGCTTAGGGTAGAGGCAACAGTGAGAGGATTGGAGACTAGGGTGTTGTTGATGGGGAGGAAGGGGAGAGGAGTTAGATTGGGGTTTGAGAAGGGAGGAGAGTGTATGCCAAAATTTATTGGGGGAGTTGAGATTTTCTTGAAGTGTATTCTTGAAATAGTGGGATTTAGCTGCCCTAATATTTTTGGTACATGTATTTGTAACCCCCCTGCAAATGGGGGTTCCCAAAAGACTTCCAGGAGCTTGCTTGAATGCTCCAAGCCTGAATGGTGTTTGGCGTTTAAGCCATTTATCTGAGTGTTTTTAGAGCCTCTGGTACTGTCTCTTTAAGAGCTGTCTGCTTGCGGACATAATTAGTTTGTATGGGGGGACTGTGTGTTTCTCTACTTGAGTACCACTCGAGCTGCTGCCAATTCACTCCATTTTTGCAGTCACTAGGAGGGCAAAGGGAACCTATCTGAAAGATGTAACTGTTTGTCAGAAATCATTTAGAGTAATAATGAAAATACAGTTTGTCTAACCTGCTTTCTTTGCAGTCAGAACTGTGTTTGCCTAGTTCCCCATTCTAGTTTTGAACTGCTGAACTGGACCAATCAGTGTGGGTTAAGGTAGCTCTAAAATGGTGCCTTGGACGAATCAGAACTTGGACTCAGTAATCTGAGCCAGCCACAAGAGGATTGTATGGGCAGTGACTCTAGGAGATGTAGTTTGGACTTGCGCCTTTTGGACCAACAGGGGCAGTCTATTGTGAGTGACAGCCAATCCAGCCAAGAACTGGGAGGAACTCAAAGGAAGTGCCCGGTTTTGTCTGCTGGAGTTTCAGTTTTAGCTCTGGCAGTGAAGAGGGAAGGAGCCTTGTGCTTTTTCGGTGTGCAGTTTTAGTTGGGAAACGCGTGTAAGGCCCCGAGTTCCGGTCTGCAGCTTGTGTAACTGCTTGTTAGGACTGAATCCGTCCCGTGAAGAGAATCAAAGGATATCTGAAAAGTAGAAACCAGGCTCACCCTGTAGAAGACGAGAAATTGCTGAATTGCGCTCGGTCTGTCAGGAACTGAATCTGCTGTGTGTTCTCCGGGTATTGTGCAGTAATGCGATGGATAGAGTAGCAGCCTGCCTGGTATAGTACTTTCTTTTTACCATATAAATGTGTGAGGAGGCTTGTGTAGCTCAAGTGAATCCTGCTGCCTTTAAAGGACTTTTGCCTGTTACTGTTTACCATATAAATGTGTGAGGAGGCTTGTGTAGCTCAAGTGAATCCTGCTGCCATTAAAGGACTTTGCCTGTTACTGTTTACCATATAAATGTGTGAGGAGGCTTGTAGCTCAAGTGAATCCTGCTGCCATTAAAGGACTTTTTGCCTGTTGCAGTTTGTCATATAAATGTGTGAGGAGTCTCGTGGAGCTCAAGAGCAGCCCTGCTGACGTTGAAGGACCCTATCAAGTTTGGAGGTCGTGAGTACTAAATCAGGGTCGCTCCCTGTTGAATTGCCACATTGAATCCAAATGGAATTACTGTACTGCTGACTGTTTAACAAATTTTTCTTTTCTCTGTGTGAAAGGGTCCCTACCAGCTGCTACGGTTTGGACTAGCCACTAGGGCTTGGGTACCCAGGGACAGTAACTAGTAGGGATAGGCCTGTGCACAGAGCCATAGGTAGATGAGTAAAGTGATAAGCTAATTAACCTGATTTCCCCCTGTCCTTGTTATATCCCCCTAAATAAATCAGAGCTGCTTGTTTCAGCAAAGTTATACTGCCTGAGGTATTTGTCTATATTAAAGTATTGTACTGTGATTGTTGCACTGTATCTTCTTATTTTACAGGGGGTCCCAGTGCCTGAACCAGTCCTGGGGGTAAGTGTATACTGTGAAAGTAATTCTGATATACTGTGTGGGCCACTAGTGGGAAGAAAGGGGGGTTGCAGTGTCCCAGAGGGCTGTGACCAAGTTAGTTTAACTATTGCAAACCCTGACCTCTGGGTGGAGGCACCCGCCATCGGATCCAGGCCCCTCAACCTGTTAGTGGCAAATCAGGCAGGGGTAGTAGCCCCTGGGATAGTGCCATCTAGGGGTTACATATTTCTTAGAGCACGTTAGGTTGATAAGTCATATAGGGATAGGGTTGCTTTGTAGTGCACCCAAGCACGGTCATGTGAGTTGCAGAGTTTGATGATGTCAGCTATGATCCACGGGTGGTGGAAATGTCTAATTCTGCAGCGACATAGTGGAGAATGTGTGTTCCATACATTGTTTAGTATTTGGCAGAAGAGGGAAAGTGCCATGTTGACATCTGTTGAGGTGCAGAATAGGTACCAGTCCAAGGATGCAAGATCATGCAGGGGATTAGAGGTGCTCAGGGTTCATATGGAACGTGTCCAGTGATAGGTGGGGGGAATGAGGGAGCTGTAGTTGCGAGTGCAGTAAGTCATAAGGTAGTCGCTGAGTAAGTTAGGGAGAACACTAGTGGTGGAGATTCGATGTGGATGAGTGGACAAGATCCAGTCAAGGAGGGTGTGGTTGTGGAAGTGGGGGTTGGGTCTGGTGGGTTCATTGATGAGCTGGTGGAGGTTTAGATACTCTGTTTGTTGAGTGATATGTTTTAGGGCAGGGGAAGCCCAGTTCAAGTTAAAATCACCAAGAAGGATGAGTTTGCCAGAGCTGGTGGTGGAAGAAAGGGAGGAGATGGTGTTGACCACAGAGGAGGGGGGAGCTTTGGGGGAGAAGTAAAGCACTCCAGTGAAGACAGGGAGAGAGGATATGGGTAACTTCTTAATAAGGAGGAGTTTGTGGGTCTTAGGGACTACCTCACTAATAATGAGAGAGATTATTCAACGCTGGTCTACTCACATTGTCTGATTCTATTCAAAGTCCAGCAACGTTTGGGTGAGGAACTTAAAGAAAAAGAACTTGGCCTAAATTAGTTTGCTGACTTTCCTAAATTTGAAGGACTTAAAACCAAATGAAATAATTCTGTTGAGGCATTGGACAAATGCATACAGGCTTATAAAGAAAAAAGTGGTTATGTGATAAGAGAGACTATTTAAATTACAATGGTTTTGATTGGAGGAAACAAAAAATAACTCTGTCCACCCTTAAGAAAACTACCACCACTGGCCAGAACCCTACAGACAGCGAGACAGATGCAGCCTTCTCTATTTTTTTTCAGAGGATTCCCTGAGCTCAGATGAAAGCCCAGATCTCCCCCCAACCCCCATACATACATGCAATCCCAGAATAACTGTTCAAAAAAATGCCCAACTAGACGAGGCCACAGGGCAACCACAGGCATCCTGCACAAGGCTTGGGTCAAGAAGAAATATTAGCAGAGCTGTGCCAAGAACAGATGCCAGTAGAGGACAACATTAACTTGTCGGTCTACTCCCTCACTGACTCTGAATGCTCTGTCCTTAACAAGGGGTTGAAATTTGTTCCAACCGGTAACTGGAATTCTTTTGACACTTATATTGATTTGAACAAACTTGCTAGAAATTTAAATCATGTGTTTTTTTTTTCTGTACAACAATGTGTAGACCAGTGTTGAATAATCTTGCTGAGGGGGGAGGGGGCTCTCAAACCATGGGCAGCAATTATGATGTTGTTGATGTTTCAAGTATGAAAGCGGAAGCTTTACCAAACTTACAGCTAGCTTCCCATGCCTTTCAGCCCAAGTCCAGTTTTATGGTGCCCCCCCCCCCCCGATCCTACTATGGGTGTTTTCCTGCGTGCTTATGAGCAGGATTTACAGAAGCTCCATGAGGCCAGTGTTTGCCCAGCTTATGTTAATACAGAAAGAGCTGATTTTCAGGCACTCAAAATGCTTAAGAACAATACTGCTATTATAAGACAAGGCAAGGCAAGTATTATTTATAGGGTGCTCATTCCCTGGGGCTCTGGGCGCCTAACAAAATACACCAAAGAAAAGACAACAGATAAAACACGATAACATTTTCAGAATAAATAAAATTCAGGATCAATAAAATTCAGAATTATTCAAAATTACAGCTTTAAGATAGACTTTAAATAATTAGGCTAGACTGGGCTGGAAGATCAGTCTGTAAAGGCCAGGCTAAAGAGGTGGGCCTTCAGCCTTAGCTTGAAAACACCAATTGAGGGGGCCTCCTGAACTGCAGATGGAAGTGAGTTCCACAGGGTCAGCCCAGTGACACTAAAGGCACGGTCACCTGGTGTCTTGAGCCAAATACTGGGAACATCCAGGAGGCCCCTCAAAGAGGAGCGGAGGGAGTGAGCAGAGGTCACAGGTGTCAGGAGCTCTGACAGGTAGCCAGGACCCAGTCCATATAGGGCCTTACAGGTGAGTAAGCCCACCTTGAAAAGGACCCTCCACCTGACAGGCAGCCAGTGCAGAGCACGCAGGACCAAGGTTACATGACTGGACCTAGACAGGCATGTCAGCAACTGGGCCACCACGTTCTGCACCAGCTACAGTCTGCAGAGGGTCTCTCCCATGACCCTGAATTATAGAGAGTTGCAGCACTCTAGCCTAGAGGTGACAAAGGCATGCACTAGAGTTGGCAGATCCTCGGGAGGAACGAGGGGCTTGATCTTGGCGATGTTCTGCAAGTGATAAGAAACACTTTTAACTGCAGACGATACCTGATCTTCAAAGGTCAGCCTGCTGTCCTGGATCACACCCTTGGGGAAGCCACCAATGGAGCAGACCCCAGGAAAAGACCTGTGCTAGCTCCAGGTGGCAACCCATCATGCCCACAACCTGGCTCGACCGCTAGCACCTTCATCTTATCCAGATTTAGTCTCAGCAGCCAGCTGGAAGCCATCCAGTCATTGATTTTAGCTAGACAGCTGTTAAGCACATTGACAGTACTGGATGTTCTGGATGCAAATGATGAATACAGCTGAGTGTCATCTGCATTGCAGTGAAACTCCATGCTGTATTGCTGAATGATCTTGCCCAGGGGCACCATATACACTGCAAACAGTATCAGCGACAAGATCGAGCCCTGTGGTACTTCACATGATGGGCATTGCTGAGGAGGAGAAATTCCCCATCACCACCTGCTGCACCCTATCAGAGAGATAGGACTCAAACCATCAGATGACAGCACCAGCGAGTCCACAAAACTCACAGAGACAATCGAGAAGCACAATGTGGTCCAGAGTGTCAAACGCTGAAGAGAGATTGAGGAGCACAAGAACTGATTTGTCTCCTCTATCTCTAGCCCTGAGCAGATCATTATGCACCCTAACTAGAGCTCGTGCTATGTCTGAGCCGAAAACCTGACTGGAATGGCACATTGATGTCAAAGGACACGAGGCGATCTTCGAGCTGTTGTGCCACAAATTTCTCAACAGCCTTGCTCAAAAAAGGCAGATTGGAGATCAGATGGTAATTCGCCAGGATGTCTGGGTCGAGGGAAAGTTTCTTAAGGAGGGGTCTCAAGCAGGCTGACAAAGGTGGAAACGTGGCCATCATGGACACCACTGCTTATAAAGCCAAAGTCTGACACCAGCTGCAAAATCCTACTTTACAGATCTCTATCTGGAGATCGTACCCTGACCTTTTAAGAAAAGAATAGTCTCACACATCAGTTAGGCACATGAACAATGTATTATCAACACACCAAAAACTTCCTGATCACACAGCACACCTTGCCAACCCTACTACTTGCATCTTACCAAAGGTGCATAAGAGTTTGTCAACACCTCCAGGGTGGCCCATAGTAGCAGACATAAACTCTCTGACTAGGCTTTTGTCATAGTATGTTGATTTCCATATTGAACTGTTTGTGTATCAGCTGAGGTCCTACATCAAGGACACTACCCGAGCACTGGCAGTTTTACAGGACTACTATTTTGAGGAGAATAACTACCTTGTTATCCTCGATGTTGAATGTTTATACACAAATAATCTCCAGGAAGGGAGGTTAAAGGCCCTGGAACACTTTCTGAACCTTACACCCTCTGATGCTTCCCTATGACTGAGTTTTTATTACAGCTACTGAGATTTGTACTTGAATGTCATGCATTCTTCTTTTTAGAAGAAATTTAACATAGAAACATAGACTTTGATGGCAGATAAGGACCACTTGGTCCACCTGGTCTGCCCATTTCCCTACCTAATGGATAAGTTGCAGATCCTAGTTAACCAACAGCCTACTTATTCCTACCCCCACCAGAATTGCCTTATGTCTGTCCCATGCATTCTTGAATTCACCCACTGTTTTTGACCCTACAATCTACTCAGGAAGGCCATTCCATGCATACACCAACCTCTCTGTGAAAAAATACTTCTTCACATTGCCCCTGAGCCGTCCCCCCATCTTCAGATTGTGTCCCCTTGTTCTTGCGCATCTTTTTTTCTGAAAGATGCTACCCTATTAGACTTTGTTGATTCCCTTCAGGTACTTGAACGTTTCTATCATGTCCCCCCTCTCCCTCCTTTCCTCAAGGGTATACACATTAAGCTCCTTTAGTCTCTCTTTGTATGGCTTCTGTTGCAGACCCTGCACCACCTTAGTTGCCCTTCTCTGGACTGCCTCCATCCTGTCTATGTCCTGGTGGAGATGGGGTCTCCAGAACTGCATGCAGTACTCCAGATGGGGTCTCACCAACTGTCTGTACAGAGGGATAACAACTTTTTGTTTTCTACTGGTGATGCCTCTCCCTATACATCCCAGTATCCCCCCAGCCATCCTTACTGCCTTCTCACTTTACTTGCATACCTTTAGGTTATCTGATATGACTACCCCCAGGTCCCTTTCCATTTTTTTTTGTGGTATACCCCCCTCACATTGTGTACTCTTCCCCTGTTTTTTTGTTTCCCAGGTGCATTACTTTGCAATTCTTTGCATTGAATATAAGCTGCCATACTTTTGACCATTCCTCCAACCTTGCCAAGTCCCTTCTCATCCTTTCCACCCTCCCTTGTGTGTATCAACCCTGTTGCAGATCTTTGTGTTGTCTGCAAATAGGCATACTTTTCCTTCCAGTCCCTCTGCAAAGTCACTCATAAAGACATTAAAAAGGACCGCATTCAGTACTGAACCCTGCGGTATCCCACTAGTAACCCCCCCCTTTCTTCAGAGTGGACTTTGTTTACTATTAACCTCTGTGTCCTGTTGTCCAACCAATTTTTTACCCAGGCTACCACCCTGGGACCCACTCACAGGCTGGCTAATTTGTTCATTAATCTTTTTTGTGAGACTGTGTCAAATGCCTTGCTAAAGTCTAGGTAGGCCAAGTCCACAGCCCCTCCCTGGTCTACTACTTTGGTCAACCAGTCAAAGAAATCTATTAGATTCATCTGACATGACCTTCCCACTGTGAATCCATGCTGCCTTGGGTCTTGTGCCCTGCTGGCTTCTAGGTACTCAACAATTCTTTCTTTCAGAAGTGATTCCATCATTTTCCCTACCACTGAGGTCAAGCTAACGGTCCTGCTTCTGCTTTGCTCCAGCTTTTATAAAGGGGAATCACATCCACCCTCCTCCAGTCCTTAGGTACTACACCATCCTCCCATGATTTGTTAAAAAGGGTAGTCAGTGGTGTTACTAGTTCTCCCCTTAGTTCTTTCAGTATCCCTGCTTTTTCACTGTCCCTCTCTGCCTACCTACCCTCCCCTTTATTAAGCCTCACTATCCTTCCCTTGGCCTTTCTTCGTTCCATAATGTACCTACTGTATAAAAGGTTTTATCCCCCTTCTTAAGCGAGTTTGCTATATTTTCCTCGGTTTAGGCTTTTGCTATTCTGACCGCCTTCCCTGCTTTCTTCTGCTTTAACTGGTACAGTTCTCTGTCCTGCTCCTTCTGTGTTTCCTTATACTTCCTGAATGTTATCTTTTTCTCCCTAACCTTCTCCGCCACCTTTGAGAACCATAGTGTTTCTTCCTTTCATTTTGATTTGTTTCTTTGCTTCACACAAAGGCTTGTTGCCTCTGTGATGGCAGTTTTGATGTTTCCCCATTGTTTCTCCACCCCTCTTACTTGCCTGTTTGCCAGTTCTTTTCTGAGGCATTCTCCCATTTTGACAAAGTCAGCCCACCTAAAGACCAGTACCCTCACTTTTGTATGGCTTGACTCTACGGCTGTGTTTATCGTGAACCACACTGTTTGATGGTCACTTGTTCCCAGATGGCTACTCACTTCTAGATCTGAGATCCTCTCTCCATCCCCGTTTGAGAGTACCAGGTCTAAGATTGCTCTCTCTCAAGTGGGTTCCAACACTAGCTGTCTGAGATATGCCCCCTGTAGGACATCGAGAATCACCCTGCTCTTGGATGTGGCTGCAGCAAAAGTGCTCCACTTAGCATCTGGCATAGTCAGGTCCCCCATCAACAATATCTCCCATTTTTCTGCCATCCTAAGGATGCCTTCTATCATTCTATCGTCCATTTTCTCCCCCTGAGACTGGGGTCTGTATACAACCCCCATGCGGATTGTGGTGCCATTTCTGGTCTTCGGAGTGACCCACAGGGTCTCCTCTCCTCTCTGTTTACCCTTTAGTTCTGTTGCTTTGATCCCTTTGCTTACATAGGGAGCTACTCCTCCTCCTCCTCCTCTTCCTCTTTTACCCTCCCTGCCCCTCCTGTAGATTGTGTACCCTGGTATGCTGACATCCCAGTCATGGTTCTCTGTGTACCATGTTTCTGTGTCTGCCACGATATCCAGGTATCCCTCTTCCATCAAGGCAGCCAGTTCAGGGAGCTTGTTACCTAGACTACGGGCATTGGTACTCAATACCCTACATTTTTTTATGGTCTTACCCCTTTTTGCCCTATCCCTGTCCTTACTGCTTTTGCCTTTTTCTTCATTTACCCTGCCCTTCTCCCTATCGACTTTTCTGTCTTGGTGTTTCCCTCACTAACTACCCTGATAATTTTGGGGGGGGGCTAGGATTTCCCTGCTCCTTACCTACAAATCAGTGGCATGGCAATGGTGGCAACTTCGCCTCCAATTGTGCCAATCTTTTTGTAGGTCTGTGAGAGGAGCAGTACTCATACAATGAGGCAGACAACCCGTCCCTGAACAAAATCATCCTTTGGATGTGGTACATTGATGACTGCCTCATGCTATGGGGGGGGCTTGGAGGACGTAAATTCATTCCATCAGTACCTAGACTCCACTAATAAACACCTCAGTTTTTCTGTCAACAGTTGCCTCTCACATATTTCATTCCTTGACATCCGTATTATTAAAACAACACTAATGGCATTGACACAGATTTGTTCTAAAAACCCAAAGACCACAGCACAGTGTTTTTGGCCATCTCGTGCCACCTTCACCATCATATAAAGGCTATTCCTACTAGCCAATTTATTAGAGTAAGGCACAATTACAATACAGAAACTGCATTCAATCAAAATACTGCAGCACTAAGTGAAAGGTTCAAACAGAGGGAGTATAGTAGCTATGATATCGATCGTGCTTAGTTGAGGGCTGTGGACACCAGCAGGGACACCGTTTTGGAACATACTGTAGGCAAAGGGAGCCATGACCTAAGAAAAGGCTAACTTTTGTTACCACCTTTAGCACTGCAGCTCATGAGTCAGAGAAGATCATCTGGAAAAACTGGCCCATTTTGCAGACAAAGCCAGAACTACATGAGCATGTCACAGAGTGCCCAAGAATGGTGTTCTGTTCCCTCAGAATATTGGAGACCATATTACTCACAGTCTCCAGCCAACCACCAAGAAACAAGGTGCTTGGCTACCTTCACTACCTCCTGGTTGCCACAAGTGTTTAAGATGTA
This sequence comes from Neoceratodus forsteri, assembly GCA_016271365.2. Classification (NCBI taxonomy): domain Eukaryota; kingdom Metazoa; phylum Chordata; order Ceratodontiformes; family Ceratodontidae; genus Neoceratodus; species Neoceratodus forsteri. Next base: position 645,666,149 of record CM057450.1, on the reverse strand, counting down.
AATACTGCAAGGTTATTAACAGTACCACCACTTTTGTCAACCCTTCTAATGGGGAAAGTTATTCAATCTGGAAGTTTATCAATGTGATTCAACCTATGTAGTTTACAGTATATGGGAACTTGCACTTGTGGATGTTACTATGTAGATAGGACTAAACACAAGCCTAAGGAACATGTGGGTGATGACATGCAAGCCAACAATAACCAAAATCTGGATTATGTTACTGCTGAGTGTGTGCATAGCCCCAATCTCCCTGGCCGACATCGCTGGACATTCACTGACATAGAAAAAGTGTCAGTGGGTGTAACTTGGGGTGACATTGTCCTTAAGCTTGCACAAAGAGAGGCATTCTCAGTCTTTAAACTTTGAGCCACAATCCCTTCGGGGCTGAATGAGAGAGCTGAAATCACTCCGTTCTTGACAGATCAGCATTCAGCGCTCTCTGTGCCTGATTTGATATTCTGCCTATAACCTTTTAGGTTATAGCATGTCATGTCTTATTTGCCTTGACAGTTTTTATGTTTGCTTGCACGCATGTGTAAGAAACATAGTGCCATCATCCGAGTTTTCGGAGGTGTGTCACCCCCTCTTCCAATTCAGTCAGTGTGTTGGCAGGCACGGCCCCAGTCCTCCAATGCATGCTGGAGCTGTCTATGATAGCTCCAAAATGCAGTGGCATACAGTTGAAAGGGGGAGCTACGCTTCAGTGAGCAGCGATCAGATATACATGCCTGCTCATGCCAGCTCCCCACACACACACACACACACACACACACACACGCACAAACACCCGCTACGCATACTGCGTGCTGCCCCTCATGCCCAATCCCCGTGGGCTGTTCTGCGCCCCCAAAAGTCTTCCACACACCCTGGGTGCCCACCCAGCGCGGCAAGTCATCGATATAGCCAGGGGTGCCCAATCCCCGCCGGTTCCACTGTCCTCCCCCAGAGTACAGGGTGCCACGCTAGAGCCCACCCCAGTGTGGCAACTGATGCTATGGCCGACAGAAGTGCCCAATCCCCGTCGGCTCCATGCCCCCAACTAGCGTCCTTGTGCCATGCTGAGAGCCCATCCCAGCGTGGCCAACGTCGTCGTCATTTTGGAAAAAAACTGAAAATTAAAACTGTCCCTTGGCGTTTCTCCCTGCCCCCTCCCACAACCGCACCCACCTGTGTACCCTGCCTCCCCACCCCCCTCACCTACTTACCTCTGGACCTCGGCGCCTTGATCCCGGTGGACCCGGGAATTACGTCTGCACTCTTCAAAGCCGACCACGAACTGAGGAAATGCCGGTAAGCTGTATAATGGGATAGATAGGGTTTTTCAACTTTGTTGCATATCTTAGGCATTTTTGGAATTTTTGCAACAAATTTTCAACATGGGTTTTGGGACCCCTTCTCATGAATGATGTCACTGTCATGGCGTTATTCGGACCCGAAGGGTGATTTCGCAGTCACTGCGCGAAATCACCTTCCGGGCCTGATTAACAAAATGACACTGCCAGCGTTCATAAGGTGGGCTCTCAAGAAGCTTATTTAAAAAATTTGGTGGAAAAATTCCTAAAAATGACTGTTTTTCGAGCGTGTGTTGCGCAGTTCCTACACTGGCTTGTAAGTTCGCGAATTTTCAATATTTTCACTCCAGATTTTCAGCATTGCCATTTTACCACACCTTCTTATGAGCAGTATAGCTGTCATTTTTCACATCTCACCCAAAATGTGTTTCTGCCCATGTAGCGCACAATGGCGCAGTCGGTGCGCGAAATCAATGTGCAGAACAAATTAAGAAAATCACAGTGATACTGTTCATGAGCATAGGTCTTAAAATGGCTATGTTGAAAATTTGGTGAAAATCCTAAAATGACTGTTTCTGGCGTCGTTGCACAGTTCCTCATGCGTTCAGAAGTTAGCGAATTTTGAATATTTTCACTCCAGATTTTCAACACTGCCATTTTACCACACCTCCTTATGAGCAGTACAGCTGTCATTTTTCACATCTTGCCCAAAATGTGTTTCCACCCATGTAGCGCACAATGGCGCAGTCGGTGTGCGAAATCAATGTATGGAGCACATTAAGAAAATCACAGTGACACTGTTCATGAGCAGAGGTCTTAAAATGGCTATGTTGAAAATTTGGTGAAAAATCTGTAAAATGACAGTTTTATGCTGCGGCGCGTTCCCCTGACGCCGTAGAATTTGCGAATTTTCAATATTTTCACTTCAGATTTTCAACATTGCCATTTTATTACACCTCCTTATGAGCAGTACAGCTGTCAGTTTTCAAATCTTGCTCAAAATGTGTTTCCGCCCATGTAGCGCACAATGGCGCAGTTGGTGTGCGAAATCAATGTATGGGACACATTAAGAAAATTGCAGTGACACTGTTCATGAAAAGGCATCTTAAAATGGCTATGTTGAAAATTTGGTGAAAAATTCAAAATGACTGTTTCTGACGTGCGTCGTTAGCGGTTCCTCATGCGCTTCGTAAGTTTGCAAATTTTCAATATTTTCACTCCAGATTTTCAACATTGCCATTTTATTACACTTCCTTATGAACAGTACAGCTGCCATTTTTCACATGTCGCCCAAAATGTGTTTTCGCACATGTAGCGCACAATGGTGCAGTCAGTGTGCGAAAGTAATGTTTAGGACAGATTAAGAAAATCAAAGTTACACTGTTCATGAGCAGAGGTCTTAAAATGGCTATGTTGAAAATTTGGTGACAAAAGTCCATAAAATGACTGTGTTACGAGTGAGCATTGTGCAGTTTCCACGCACCTTGTAGGTTCATGACTTTGTAATATTTTCAGTCAGATTTTCACCAGTGGCATTTTCCACACTTCTTTATGAACAGTACAGCTGTCATTTTCACAACATGGCGAAATGTGTTTTCACACTTTCAGGCAGAGATGCGTGGTCACTGTGGAAATCATTGTTGGGACAGATAAAGAAAATCACAGTGACACTGTTCATGATCGGAGATCCCAAAATGCCTCTGTTGACAATCTGCTGTAAAAATTCCCCAAACTAATTACATTACGGGTGTGCGTTGCACAGTTTCTATGCACGCTCATGACTTCACCAGTTTTTTTAATATTTTCACTACAGATTTGCAACATTGCCATTTTTTACACCTCCCCATGAACAGTACAGCTGTCATTTTTTACATCCTGTTTGGAATGTGTTTGCACCTGTGGTGCTAAATGCCGTAGTCGCTGTGCATAAGCAGCTTTCCGGCTAACAAACTGATATTGCCATTGTTCGTGAGGTGGGGTCACAAAAACGTTGAAATTTGGAGTGAAAATATCAACGAATGCCTGAGGTATTACTGTTTCAACCATAATGCCCAACCCGTCAGAGAATGACAGGCATCAAGGATGTGACTTGGGATTCTTGCCTGCAATGCTCATACCATTCCACACCCTGCAGCCAGTGAGAGGCATCGAGGTGATGCCTTGGACTCTTTGGCCCCAAAGTTCACCCCATTCTCCTATACCACACCCATCTCACCGTATTTCCTGATGGAATGGGATGCGCATAAGGGCCAAAGACCCCAAGGCACACCCCAATGCCTGTCACTCTCTGCAGGGTGATGGTGGGGTTGGCTTCAGTTCAATACTTCACTGTCATTCCTATTACGCAGCTCTGTAACTTCTACACTACTACTGCCAATGCCAGCAAGCAAACATTCGGCATTGACAAATGCTTGTTTATGTTATACAGTGTTTTGGTACCTTGGACCCTTATGATCTTTTTTTACACTGAGTATCCTTAATACCATTGTAATTTGTAACATTCATAACATATATTACTTACTCACTACTTGCCAGCAGATACAGGCCACATGGTCTATCAAGTCTGCTCGAGTGTGCAGCTAGAACCCCACTTTGCAGCTGCCCTTCCCCCTCACAATTATCCCCCACTCAGATGAATGCCAAGTAAGATTGAACCAGATTAAGCTGTTTGTGGTATTTCCAGTGAATGAGGGAAATTTGGTCAGGACACCTGTGCGTATTGGTCATGTCATAGGTCAGCAGGGCAATACTCCATCTGAGAAGCCATCCATTAATTTTGCCCATCTGTTTTAACCACACCAGAGGGTTGTGGTCGGTCTATACCTTGAAGTGCCTCACATAGAGATACAGCTCTAATTTCTTCAGGGCTCATACCAGCTAAGGCATTCTTTTTCTACCATGGAGTATGCCTGCTTCCAGGGAAGTAGCTTCTTGCTCAGGTATGCTATCGGGTGGTCTCTTCCCTGATTGGATGTCTGGCTGAGGACTGCTCCAATCCCCACATCTGAGGCATCCATCTGTACCACAAACTGCCTAGTGTAATCTGGACTGGCCAGCACAGGGGCACTGTACAGTGCCACTTTTAGCCATGTGAAGGCCCTTTCACAGGCTGGCTCCCAGTATAGCTTTTTGTGCTGTCTTTTCATTAGCAAGCTAGATAGGGGAGCTGCCAGGGTACTGTGATTGGGTACAAACATTCAATAGTATCCCGTGGTCCCCAGGAAGCTCCTCACTTGCTTTTAGGTTCCAAGCATGGGCCACGCCTCTATTGCCTCAATCTTTGCTTGATTGGGACAGAGCTGCCCCCACCCCACTACATGGCCTAGGTATGTCACCTCTGCCATAGCCATATGGCACTTTTCAGCCTTTACAGTAAGCCTTGACACCTGCATCCTGCACAACGCTTCCTTCAGATGGGACAGGTGTTCTTTCCAGCTGGTACTGAAGATGGCAATATCATCCAGATAAGCCACTGTGTACTCTTCAGTAGCCTGTAACACCTGGTTGACCAGCCTTTGTAATGTGCAGGGGCATTCTTCATTCCAAAAGGCTTTACCCGGAATTTGAATAATCCTATTGGCATGATGAAGGCTGACCATTTTCTAGCTCTGGCAGTTCGCTCCAGCTGCCAGTACCCTTTTGTTAAGTCAGTTTTGTTAAGGTATGTTGCCCCTCCCAACTTGTCTAGTAGCTCGCCCATCCATGACATTGGGTGGGCATCAGACTTATTGACTGTACTGAGTCTACGATAGTCCATGCAGATGCAAGTTGACCCATCCGGCTTGGGGATGGGACTATAGGGCGAGATCCAGGGACTGTGGGTTTTCTGGATTACTCTTAAGTCCAGCATTTCCTCCACCTCCCTACTAATGTTCTTTAGGACGGCCTCAGACACCAGGTAGGCTGTCCGTTGGATGGGTGCTTACGTCTCAGTGTCTATGTGATGGGTCACTAGGGAGGTTCATCTGTGCTTGGCTGCAAATAAAGGGGCAGAGTCCTCTAAAATCTCCCTCGCTTCCTGGGTCTGTTCCAGGGTCAACTGTGGTGACAGCTTGATTGTCTCCACAGATGACTCCCACTTGCTTTCCTCTAGCAAGTCCAGTAGGGGTCTTCCTCATCTGTCCCCTCCCCAGGACTACATATTGCAAACACCATGGAGGCCCAATTTACATATGGCTTCATCATATTGACATGGTACATCCTATGGGTATGACTGTCAGGCAGTTCCACAATATAGTTCACATCATTGACCTGTCAGACTACCTTGTATGGTCCAGCCCACTCGGCCTGCAGCTTGTCCTTCCAGACTGGAATTAGAACCATTACTTCCTGGCCTGTGCTGTACGAGTGAGCTCTGGCTGTGTGATTGTACCAGACCTTTTGTTTCTGCTGGGCAGCTGACAGGTTGCTTTCAGCCACCCCAATAAGCTCCTTCAGCTTCTCCCTAAACTTAAGGACATACTCCACTATGGGAGCTCCCTGAGTGGCGTGTTTGCCTTCCTGGATCAAGTCTAGGGACCCACGCACCCTACACCCATATGAGAGTTCAAAGGGGGAGAACCCTGTTGACTCTTGGGGTACCTCCCTGTATGCAAACAACAGGTGGGGAAGGTATTTCTCCCAGTCCCTCTGATGCTGTTCAGCAAACACTCAGAGCATCATTTTTGGGGTACCATTAAATCTTTCCACGGGCCCTTTGGCTTGTGGGTGATAAAGTATTGTATGTCTCTGCACCACCCCACATTTCTCCTGCAAACACTTCATCAGGTCCGAAATGAAGTTACCCCCTTGATCAGAGATAACCTCCTGTGGAAACCTGACACAGGAAAAAATTCCTAGCAAGGCATGTGCCACTTTGCCTTAACTGAGGAGAGGGCGACTGCCTCTGGGTATCGGGTGGTGAAATTGACCACTGTCAGGATAAACGTTTTCCCAGAGGAACTTGGGGTATTCAAGGGTCCCACAATATCCATTCCTACCTTCTGGAATGGCTCCTGCACAATGGGCAAGGGAATTAGGGCAGCTTTTGTTTTACTACCTGACTTCCTTATCTGTTGGCACTGGTGACAAGACCTGCAATATTCTTTCACCTGATAGGTGAAGTTGGGTCAATAGAAATTTTGGGTTAATAGCTGCATGGTGGATGGTGCGAGCAATGCCCAGATGGCCGGACATGGGAATATCATGAGTGATCTTGAGCAACCACTCACGATATCCCTGGGGAACAACAAGCTGCCTGCCCATCATCCCTCCCTCTGTCCTCACATCCTGTGTATATATCAGTCCGTTGTCCCAAAATACCCTATGTCTCATTTCATCTCCCTGTGTCCCATCAGATTCTGCACAAGCCCTCAGCCTCTCCAAACTAGGGTCAGTCCTCTGAGTGGCTGCAAAATCTTCACATTTTCCCAAAGCATGGGACATGTCCCCCTCAGTTCCTAAACTGGGGTCCTTAGGTCTAGCATCATGGCATTCAGAGTCACTGCCATCCCTAACCTCCTGACCATTTGTTACCCCTCCCTCCTCAGAGTAACCTTCTGTAGCTGTTTGGTGAATGGCTACTTGGGGAAGTCCTACCTCCCTTTCATTTTCTCCCATTCAGGAGACACAGGCTGGGGAACCAGCCTCCTATTCTTTTCCATGGGGGCTTCTATGAGCTTCCGGGAATTACAAGCAACCTTCGCTGTCTGAGTGCAGGTAATTGCACACACCACCTCTGCTGGAGATTGTTCACTATAATCACATCCAGAGCGAGGTTGTCTGCCACTGCTACATTTTGCACCCTTTCTCCTGTCTCACCCCAATACAGGAGAACACTAGCTAGTGGCAGGGTTTTCTCCTCCCCAGTGAATCCCCTCACGGTTTAAAACTGATTTGGCATAAGTTGTTCAGACCCAACCAAATCCCATTTTACCCTTTTACCAGGGTAAGAGATGCCCCAGTGTCCCTTAACCCAGGGGGTCTGCACCCCATTTACAGTAACTGGGTGTATGTGCTCCCTTATGTTCACAGGCATACTCTCAGGGATACACAGTACACCCACCTCCTTTCAAGGGACACTTTGTCCACTTTGTGCCTTTTTAGGACTTTGTCTAGCAAGATGCCCTGGCTGCTTACAAGACCAACATTCATCACTTTTTTATTCAAGAAATCCCTTTTTGGTAACTTGGGCATTCCACTTTTCTGCAGAGGCAGTGGGGTTTGAGCTGCCCTGAAGGTGCACTTTCCCCTTTTGCCCCTGCAGCACCTGCTCCCCCACTTCCTTTCAGAGCAGGCCTGCTCCTGGGATAGTGATCCGAGAACTCAGCAGCTTGCTGTGCCGTTTTTGGATCCTGGTCCTCTAGCCATATTTTTAGCTCCACTGGGCAGGCCCAAAAGAACTGTTCCAACAGCAGTCTCCTCAGTTTTTCCCACAGAATTTGCTTCCACCCACTCCCACCAACATTTCAAAAATTGATGTTGTTTTGTGGCTAGTTCTTCAAAGCTAATTTCGGAGCTCTTTCAGAGCTTCCGGAATTTAACCCTGTAGGCTTCAGGAGTTCGTTCATACTTTTTCACTAAAGCAGTTTTAAGTTTTTCATAGTCTTTACTGTCCTCATTGTCCATTTGGCCTAGCGCCTCATGCCCCTTGCCAGTAAGCAACAGGGATAGCTGAATGCTCCAGGCCTCCTTGGGTATCTTGGCCTGGATACGGACCATTTTGAATGAATTCAGAAATGCGTCCTTATCCTTCCCCTCTTTAAATTCTGCTATTGATTTGGAGTTTAATTTATACCCCAGCCCTGGAGTTTCAGGTTCACCCCTGCCACTTACCTGCTCTGGTGCTGGCTGTTGAAGCTTCAGCCTCTCCAATTCAAGCTCTCTTTGACACTGCTTTTCCTGCATCTCCATTTCAAGCCTTCTTTGCTCCAGTTCCCTTTCATGCTGTTAGGCTTTGAGCTTTTTCTGCTCCAGTTCCCTCTGCATCTCCAGTTCAAGCCTCTTCTCCTCCCTTTCTTGCCGGGCTTCCATCTGCTGCTGGGCTTATAGAGCAAACTGTCTGTCCTGTATGGTAAGTTGAACTCTCTACAGCTCCAACTGAAGTTTCAGCTTCTCCAGCTCCCCATCTGTGTTGGAGTTCACCTGGTGCCATGGCTCTGGGTTCCTTCTGATCTCGCTGTCCTCTCTGGGACTGGACACTGTGATGTCCCTTGGCACCCCATGCTCAAGCTCTGGTCCCTTCCAGTCACTGGCCATGACTTGAGGTGCTGGGCAGCTGCTTGCTCGTTGGCTGCCATGGCAGTCTCCATGAGGTTTTTTTTGCTTCCCCCATCATAATGGACCTCTCTTTCCTGACACAACTGCCTTAGCTGGTCTGTAGTGCAGTCACTGTTCTTGGAAGCCATCTTCTTCTTCCCTAACTACTGCTTCACTCGCTTACACCATAAACAAAAAACAGGGTAGGGAATGTAATACTGTAACCAAATGTTCTTTTTTCCCCCCACTCTTTGCCCTGTTTGTGTGTGGTTTGCTTAAGCAATAATGCATGACAGGGTGTGGGTTGTGCTGGGATAACCTCACGCCTGGGTGGTTGGGTACAAGGTCGCAGGCTGAGTGCATCCAATGTCCCAGAAGTGAGGTTATCCTAGCACAAACCACACCCTGGAGTGCATTATTGTTATTATAATGGGCTCATTGTTATACAAAATTAAAAAAAAAATTAAAAATGTTTTTAGTAGATTTTTAGTGTGCCAATATATCTCTGTTTCTTAAGAGTAGCTCCAAACAATCATCCAACAAATCAATACAGTGAGGTTGTGCTGGGATAACCTCACTGTGTCAGGGATACACTGACCAGTCAGAGTCCAGGAAATTTTCTTGTCATTGTATAATTACAGTTTACCATTCTGATACACTGGCCTCGAATCCGACTGCTTTATGCCACCAATATTTGTCACGATCCCACTCCTGGGGGCCGGGTCCACTGAGCTCACAGTGCCCTCCTTTAAGTGCAACCCATGATGGGGGGGTCAGGAAATACCCTCCTTGTGTTGTTTTAGAGTGCTCTTTGATTTCACAACTGAACACTCACTACAAAGGCCCAGGGCATCCTCTCTGGGTATCAGTTAAGTACAATCTGGAGTCTGTTACCAGGTGAGAACCCTCCTTGGCTGCTGCACTGGGGGGGGGAACCAAGGTATTACGAGCTCTTTGGGGTTGCTGTCATAACCCTGATTGTGTCTTCTCCAACAGGGGTGCAGGAACCTGATTCAAACCCCTCAGACCCTCTCCAGAAATCTTGTGTACTTTTACCCTACTTTAGGGCCACAGATTCCCTTCCAGGATCCTAGTCTTTAGTAGCATGTGGCACCTTAACACTAAACAGGTGTTTTACAGATTGGATAAACCTTCCCACAACCCTCACACAAAACAAATCACTCTCAGGCAGTAGTATTTTAAAGAAAAAGCAAGAGTTTTTACTGATTACTTAAATAATTATCATACGCACATACAGACAAATAATTTAGAGATTTGGTTATAGGATAACTACAAAAAAAGTTGGAAAATACATTCAAAATGAACTGGAGAATTAATTGGATCATTTCTACCTTTTCTATAGAGAATCAGAGTCCAGAAGATAAGTGAGTTTTGCAAAGTCTCTGTTTCTTGCTGCTGTATCTCAGACTCCCAGCTTTTCTTACAGTGGTCTTCAGTGGGTCTGGCAGTCCTCATGTGTGTCAGGAAATTTGGCTTCTGCCCAGAGTCTGTGTTTGAGAGGGCTTATATAGCCATTTTCTGCAGTCTGAAAAACTGGCTGGTGATTGGCTAGTGGTCTAATAGTTCCAGGTCCAACTGTTCATCTCTAGTCCAGCAGGGGTCTCTCTCTTGCTCTTTCCAAAGTTGCAAGTGAACCAAAATTATTAGTATTTGATTTCCCATCGTCCCACCTCCCTGGCTGGCTTTGATCTACATTACCTTCCCGACTCTATTAAAATGGAAATAAACTGAGGCAGTAGGTAGAGAATTTAACAATAGTTTCCTAGACTAGGCATCTGCAGAACCCCTGCTATAAAACTATTTCTCTTTGGAATTCAAAGTGTTATGACCAGGGGAGATGGCCCTTCCATCTCTTGTCAATTTATGGAATCTTCCTCTTTGATCAGCTACCAGGAAATTCCAGTCCCCTATGGAAATTTAAACTCCTGTTTACTTCCAAACAAGCCTTTGTCCTAGGCAAAAGGCAAATGTCAGACACTGCAATACACATCAACTCTTTCCAAGTACCCTTACAGTAAAATGAGTATCCTTCTGACAAACCTTAGGTCCTGGCCTTTTGGACATCAAACATAAAAAAATTACAAATAAATATGACAGCAATATGACATTAATGGCCAAACTGCCACACTGTTCACCATATGCACCCCATACAGTGCAGCTGGGAATGGTGCAAGTCTATATTAACTCCCTAAGAACAAAACCAAACTGCAATTTAATTATTTTAAGAATAACTTCACATATGTGAACAGGAGGCTATGTGATGTTTTCAGTTTATGTTTCCCTGCTGAGCCTCGCTGGCGACTCATGACTAGCCTCAGAATATTTATTTTCACAACATGGCAGCTCTGAGAGGAACTTACCTGAACTATGAGATGTTGCCTCATTAACCCCCTCAAATGTATTTGATAAGCCACAGCTGACAATATATATAACACGCTCATAAAAGGAGAAAATCAGCCTGTTGAAATGTACCAATGTATGTGAATTGTGACAGACACTTTGGAGGTAACTGAAGCATCCATGTTTATTTATAGTCATGCTCTTTTCCTCAATGGATTGTGAAAGGGTTTGTAAAATATTTAAATACTGCCTATGGTACAGTAAAGTCAGTTCTGTTTTTGTGACACTGCTTGTATACATTAAATCAGGCCTGTTGTGGATGTCGGGTGGGAGGGGATTGTAAACTGTGAATAATCCTTGAGTGTGTGATAGTGCTAAAAAGTATAGAACAGCACTCACATAACTAATTCAGCTACTGGTCTACAAACTGATTCATTTAAATGAGAAATATGTAAATCATTCAGAATCGATGGGGGGTGATGACAAAACCATATTACTGAGCCCCCTCCCCACATCCTGCTGGAAAAACTTAGTAAAATGATACCAGTCAAATATGAATAGATTAATAGTCCCACCATGGATCAAATCTATAGCTCTGTAGTTTGCATTTATAGCTTCAGATGTATAACCTTGTGTGGTGGAGAATGCTCTGTATAAATAATGTGATTCCAACCCCCCACCCCCATCAGCCAGCTTGGCTAGGTTCATGCAATTAGTCTTGCAACTCTTGCACAACAAAGAAAAGGCTCCTGAAAAGTCTGCTGTGGTGTAGACAGGTGGCGAATATATAAAGTTTTGTGGGGGAGTGGTAAAGTACAGAGATTACGCAGCACCTTGGAGCAACTAAGGCTAATCTCAGTTTGTGTTACTTGGGGCTCCAGGCTTTGTCTTCCACTGGAGAGGAGGGCAGACGCTGCTGTGGATGATCCAGGCTGGTCTGTGAGGCTGCACCCTCATTCAAACCAGAAAATGGGAAGTAGGGGGGTCACTCTTGAAGAAGGAACCTAGGTAATTAGGGAGTTATACTAAACCAGGCAGTATCTTCTAAAAAATAGGTATTAAAAAAAAACAAAAAAACAGAAAGTCGACTGCCCCCAACTTTATAACTGTTCTACTTGTCTACACCCCTGTAACTCAGTATCAATCACCTCTGAGATGTCACAATGTGTAACTTTCTTGGGGTGGGGAGTCATAAATATATTTATTTTTATGACACTCATTGCTAGTCCCTGTAGCATACCAGCTGACTCTTGTCTAAACGTCCATTTTGGTATATCCCCCCCACCTACCTGGGTTTGCTTTTCAGCAATGGCTCCCCCCCTTTCCCATTTCCCGGTTCTCACCTTGAGCCCTGGTGCAACCTCAGAGACCAGCCTGGATCATCGACCACAACAGCTGCCCTCATCTGCAGTGGAAGCTGCAGTGTGGAGCCTCAATCAACACCAACAGAGATCAGCCTCAGCGGCATCAAGGTACCACATTCGTCTCCTTACTTGGTGTCCTCCAGCTTTATACATTCATGCACTGCCTATCTTTGTTGCCCACTAGTTGCAGTTATAATTTTATTAGCCTAGCTAAGCTGGTTAATGGGGGCGGGGATGGGAATCACATTATTTAAATGGCGATCCTGCACGTGCAAGGTTATAAATTTCAAGATACAAGTGCAAACTACAGAACTAAAGGTTGGATCCCTGGTACAGCTATAACTCTAGTAATATATTTGACTTGTAGAGTTTTACCAAGTTTGTCCAGCAGGGTGTGTGTGTGTGTGTGTGTGTGTGTGTGTGTGTGTGTGTGTGTGTGTGTGTGGTGGGGGGTGGGGCTCAGTAATATGCTTGAAGTTACACTGCTGTGCTGAGGTTTTCTGACTTCAGCTGAGGGTAGCGCTTGTAGCTGCTCTCATTTTGATTTTGCATCTATTTTGCTGCTCTTGTAATGTGTTGTTTGTGAATGGTGGGGTTGGGCTGTTGTGTTCCACATTCAGAGGACTGTGTAAGTCCTGCATACACCAAACATTGTAAGCCTTAGTAAAACTCAAACAAACAAGCAAACAAATAAACAAATAAAAACAGATAACATTGTTCTGTCCGTCATTTCATTCAGTATATTTTGCTTGAACGAGTTGGTTGTTCACTGCTGTGTCTTGTGGCAACATAAAAAAACAGTAAAACAACAAATGAGCAAACTGAAAGCATGTTACATTTTACCTATGTGAATAAAGAGAGTGTGACTTTCATTCACAACTTTTGTGCTCCGGTATACAGTTATATGGTGATTAAGTAAATATTTCCCTTTTTCTATTCTTTTTAAAAGCATATGAATAACAAAACTCAATAAAACTAGCATCCTCACTAAAGGGAATGGTGCTACTGTAGTTGTGGGGTAAAGAAGTTTATGACCTACAGTTAACATTGGATGCTTGTCCTACTATTCTGATTGGCTTTTATGGCAACGATGCTAAAGAATATGACTGGGCATACTATTTAGTCGTGTGACGGTAATGCTCATTCTATGGAGTTATGTCACATGGTTTAAATCTTATTTATTTATTTTTATTTAAAATTTGGAGATCAGGATTGGAATGCTGTGCTAGAACTCATTTCAAGGTACAACACAAAAAGGAGGGGTACAAAAAGGAGAGTCGGCTGGATTGCAGCTTTTGAGAATCCAGTGGCAGGCTACAACCAGTCTGATGCAAGCACCTATGTAAGAGGTGAAGCCAACGATACTACTAGCAATGAAAGAACTCTGTTAGTGTATGTTGCCTGAATAGAAAAGGCTGAGATACAGAACAAATACTTTTGTTCAGTGTTCTCCAGGGAAGGGAGGGTGAATGAAAAGAGTGTGATTTTCATTCAGTTTTTCACCACAACTTTTGTGCTCCGGTGTAAACTCAACTAATTCACTTGAGGAGCTTGAAGAGGACTCGAGCCTGCTCACCAATGCTATTTTATCAGAATGTGTTTATCTTTCTTTCTATGTGCCCCTGCAGACACAGAGAAACTGATTAGTACAGCATGGTAATAACTTTTCCTGCTAATGCACTTTACAGCTTAAAGGGAGGGTGAGGGACCAAAACTCATTAGGAGGAGTAGTCAGGGGAGGGAGGTTGACAGCAGCCCATTCACTGTGGAAAGAGTCCTGGAAGGAAAAGTATGTCTCTTTGCAGATGACACAAAGATCTGCAACAGAGTTGATGCACAAGATGGGGTGGAAAGGATGAGAAGGGACTTGGCAAGGTTAGAGGAATGGTCAAATGTATGGCAGCTTAGATTCAGTGCTAAGAAGTACAAGGTAATGCACCTGGGAAACAAAAACCCAGGGGAAGAGTACACAATGGGGGGTGAGATACTAACAACAACAAAAATGGAAAGGGACCTGGGGGTAGTCACATCAGATGACCTAAAGGTGGGCAAGCAATGTGAGAAGGCAGTAAGGAGGGCTGGGGGGATACTGGGATGCATAGGTAGAGGTATCACCAGTAGAAAACAGGAAGTTGTTATCCCTCTGTACAGACAGTTGGTGAGACCCCATCTGGAGTACTGTGTGCAGTTCTGGAGACCCAGACTCTGCAAACACATAGACAGGATGGAAGCTATCCAGAGGAGGGCAACTAAAATGGTGCAGGGTCTTCACCGGAAGACATATGAAGAGAGACTTATGGAGCTTAATATGTACAGCCTCGAGGAAAGGAGGGAGAGGGAGAGGGAGGACATGATAGAAACTTTAAAGTACCTCAAGGGACTCAACAAAGTCCAAGAGGTAGCATCTTTCAGAAAAAGAGGTGTGCAAGAACAAGGGGCACAATTTGAAGATAGAAGGGCGGCTCAGAGGTAATGTGAGAGTATTTTTCACAGAGGTTGTGGATGCATGGAGCGAGCGGGTCAGAGGAGGTTGTGGAGTCAAAACAGTGGTGGAATTCAAGCATGCATGGGACAGTCATAAGGGAATTCTAGGGGGTGGGGGTAGGAAAAAGTAGGCTGCTGGTTAACTAGGATCTACAGCTTATCCATTAGGTAGGGAAATGGGCAGACTAGGTGGGCCAAGTGGTCCTTATCTGCCGTCAAATTCTATGTTTCTATGTAGAGGAGCTCAGGAAAAATAAAAACAGACAAAACAATGGGGCCAGATGGGATTCACCCCAGAGTATTAAAGGAACTCAGAGACTTACTGGCAGATCCACTGACTAGCCTTTTCAGCTCATCTCTAGAGATGGGGAGGTACCTGAAGACTGGAAAAGGGCAGAGGTGGTCCCTCTCCACAAGAGTGGTAGTAGGGAGGAGACAGGCAATTATAGACCTGTAAGCCTGACCTCAATAGTGGGGAAGCTAATGGAGTTCCTACTTAAGGAGAGGATTGTGAAGTTTTTTTTTTAATTATTTTATTTAAAGTCTAGGAATTACAACCCTTTGAGTCTGAGACTCATTTGCAAAGGCTCCACGTCTTACATAAATGGATTAGAATACAGTATAACATAGAATATACAATATAGACAACATTACTGGTACAGAAAATGACAGTAACCTACCGAGGTGAAAGAAAAATAGAATAAACACAAACAATGGAACGACAGCAATTGTGAAGTAATGATGCATTAACATTTAAAGTTTCATCTGCAGTCACAGTGGGATTTTGACATTATGTGATTAAGTAACTCATGTTTGTAAGGCCCAAGCCTGGGAATTGATAAGATAGAGTCAGGGATTGAGTTCATCCAGAGTGGTGCCCTGTAGCAAAAGGACCTTTGGCCAGCAGTGGTCTTTACAAAGGGGACACGGAAAGTGGCGGTATCCAAGTGTCTAGTGGAGTGAGCCGGTAGGTTCTTTTGGGGGAGCATAAGACAGCCTGGGGGGCTAGGCCCAACTGAATTTTTTTGGCCAGTAGGCAGGTCTGATAAACTAGTCTCCCCTGAAAGTTTAGCCATGATGATCGCAGATAGAGGTCACAGGTGTGCGTAAGATGATCACATCCTATGGCCAATCTGCAGGTTTTGTTTAGGGCATGTTTAACGCTGGACAGAGCTGTGTCAGAGGCGGCCCCGTAGATAATTATGCCGTAGTCTACCAGTGAGAAGATGGAGCTGGAGATAGCTAAGCAAAGAGCCTCCGGAGGTAGACAGGACCTAAGCCTGTAGAGGAGACTGATTCTTTTGTTAATTTCAGTGCAGGTTGATGTGATATGCTTTGATAGGTGAGGGCAGAGTCTAGAATAACCCCTAGATATTTAAAATTGGAAACAGGTTCCAGCTTGGTGCCCATCAATTGTGTATAGCTAATTTTGTGGTGCTGATGCTTATGTTGTAGATGGGTGAATACTATGACTTTCGTCTTTTTTGTTGGTACAAGCTTGTGTGAGGAAAACCAAGCTTCAATTTGAGTGAAAGAGTCCTGCAAGGATTCTTGAAGTTGAGCGGGGTCAGGGTGCCAACTGAAGATCACTGCGTCATCAGCATAAAGGAGAAGGCACCCAGAGGTGGCCTGAGGTAATGAGTTCAGGTAAAGTGAGGAAAGGAGCAGACCGAGGATAGATCCTTGAAGGACACCCGATCGGACTGGAAGGTTTGCGGAGAGGGTGTTTCTTATCATCACCTGCTGAGTGCAGCCAGAGAGATAACTGGAGAACCAGCTAATAGTTTCTTTGGAGACGCCGACAGAGAGGAGGGAGTTTATGAGCATGGTGTGATTGATGGTGTCAAATGCCTTGGAGAGATCTACAAAGATTGCACCATCCAGATCTCCCTGGTCAAGAGCGTCATGAACAAAGGAGATGAGTTCTAGGAGGGCAGTGGTGGTACTGTGACCTTTCCTGAAACCGTGTTGTTGTTGGCAGATTAGGTGTTGTGTATCTAGATAGTTAGTAAGTTGATCAGCCACTATTTTTTCCAGGGCTTTTAAGAGTGGAGGGAGTATGGAGATGGGCCTGTAGTTACTAGTAGCAGTACGTGTACCATTTTTATGTATTGGAGTAATCCTTGCCTTTTTCCATAGAGACGGGAAATTTCCTAGGCACAGGGACATGTTGAAGATTTTAGTAAGAGGTACTAGAACAGCATCAAGGGTTAAAGATAGCAATTTAGCATCCAGTGAGTCACCACTATGTCTGGTCTTTCCTAGGAACCTGGAAATATATGAGCGGGCATCACTAGTGGAGATGGTTTTGAGACAAAAAGGAGGCGCACTGGGGGGTGGCGGGAAATATCCTGCATCAGAACTGAAAAAGTCAGAGGGTAGAATAGAGCTTAGGTCTGAGAATGCTATATTAAAAGCATCTGCAATTTTGCTGGGTTCTTGAGTAGGGATACCATCTAGGATAAGCATGGCAGGGGGAGGGGAGGGAGACTTTCCACTAAGTTCCTTTATATTATCCCAGAACCTTTTACCATCACCCCAAGTGGCAGTGAGTTTTGTTTTGTAATAAGCAGCCTTTGCCAGCCGTATTTCCCAGGTGCAAGTATTTCTGGCAGCACGATAACGTTGTCGGTCAGCGGGTAGACCTGACTGAAGGGCTCTGAACCACAGGTCATCACGTGCCTTCATATGATCAAGCAAAGATCTAGTAACCCAGGGGGATGAATTAGACTTTTCAATCCGTTTGACATGGGGGCAAAGATGTCACAGGCTGATTGGAAGGAACTTATGAAGAAGGACAGGGCGGCATCAACTGACGTCAGGTGATCAAGAGGGGGACCAGTCGAGATTTTGAAGCCAGTTTCTGAGATGTTTTAGAGCTCCCCTCTTGAGTTGGTGACACATGGAGATCCTAGGTGGGGGTGGTTTCCAGCTATTTGACCAGAGACACATTACCCAGGAGTGATCACTGAGGGAGTCCGACAGGACCTGGACATCCAGTATGTGCTCAGGATGGTTTGTGAGTATGAAGTCAAGGAGGGAGCTATGGCACATATTTTTGTTTACTCTAGTGGGGGTGAGGACCATTTGAGATAGATTTTGGGCAGCAGCTGCATCCCTGAGGGGGGATTTCTGGGGGGCAAGCCAGTTTGAGTTAAAATCACCTAGGGCTATGACTTCGGAATTTTTTGTGAGTTTCTGGAGACTAGCGGGGGCACAGGATCCAAGGCAGCATGGATTCTCAGTGGGAAGGACCTGTCAGACAAATCTAATTGATTTCTTTGATTGGGTGACCAGGGTGGTAGATCAGGGAGGGAAGGTGGACATGGCCCACCTGGATTTCAGCAAGGCCTTTGACACCGTCCCACATAGGAGATTGCTAAATAAATTAAGAAACTTGCAAGTGAGCCCTATGGTAGCAAAATGGGTTGAGAACTGGCTATGGGACAGGACTCAGAGGGTGGTAGTAAATGGCATGAAATCAGAAGAGAGGTAGGTGACCAGCGGGGTGCCATAGGGACCGGTGCGGGGACCAGTCCTGTTCAAAGTCTTCATTAGCGACATTGCGAGTGTCTAGAGGGAAAGGTATGCCTGTGTACAGATGACGCCAAGATCTGCTGGTGTATTGATATTGTATAAGAATGTTTTTTTTTTTCTTTTAATGCAATCAGATTCATTTCTCAATGAAATTCCTAGGGTAGATGTAGTACTTTTTTTATGGTAATATGTTTTATTAGACTAACTGAAAAATCTTTACACAAGCTTTTGAGCCTCCTCAGGTCCCTATATCAGGTGCAGAGAAAACTGCACCTTTGCATCAGAGAAAACTACATGTTTCCTCTGCAAATGATGAAGGTACCTGAGAGGTCTCGAAAGCTTGTGTAAAAATTCTTCAGTTAGTCTAATAAAATGTATTACCACAAAATAAGTGTGCTAGATTTTCTTGAGACTAATAAGGCACAACTGACCTGTAACATAGGGTATATGTAAGCAATAATACAGGATGGGCATTATTGGGAAATACTGGACACTTGAGGGCATAATGAGGCCAGCACTACAGGCGGGAGGGCCTATATAGCCCTGGAAGGTCAGTGTTTCCAATAATGCCCACCCTGAGGATATTATTGCTCTTAGAAATGGCCACTGTAAAAAAAAAAAAATGTAATAAAATAATGTACATAAAATTGTTTACAATCATTTTTGTAATAAAATAGTTCCTCCACCTGCATGACAATGCTTTTTTTGTGTGTGTATGAGGTACCTACCCCCCCTCCCCCATTTGTCTGTGGTAGGAGAGAAAAATGACAAGGGCAAAGGACATTACTCAGCTCTGGCGCTCGCTTCTCTGTGGTAAAGCAGAGACTGCGATATGTCCAGCACCGCTACTGTGCATGAGAACACCGGTACTGTGCATGAAAACACCGGTATTTTCTTAATGTTTTGTACCACAGATGGACGTCTGTGTGCGGTATGAAAACCAAGGAAATACCGCTGTTGTTGTGCTCCGTGGTTGTTTCGGCGATAACACTGTTTCTATGGCAGTACAGCGAGCAGCTTTTACGTTTGGACTGAATCATTTAGTATGTAGTGCCATTTAATGGCAAAAGAGGTTTTTTTTTTTTTTACCTGGCTCGTGGGAGGAGAGCTGCCGTCAACGCTGGAGGCAGTACTGTTCGGGGGCAGCTGTGCTTCTCGCTAAGCAAGAGAAAAAAACATGGCAGGTTTTTCAAATTTTCTAGGGTGCTTTCAGCCAATTAGAAAGCAGGCTGGGCACCTCTGGAAAATGCTACACTGTAAAGTGGCACTTGGACTGGCTCTTATTTTTAGCTGGGCATTTATTGAAAAATAAATGCCCAGCTTGGAGCCTGTCTGAGTCAATCAGCTTTTACAATTGATTCTTGCCATTTTCTAAATGTATTTATAACATGGACATCACTAATGTAGACAATTGATTGGCCAGTGTAAATCATGAGACCGTTCATTAATTCTTCATATTTTTAGAGAAAGTGGATGTGGTAAAAAGTCACGGAGCTTACCCTGAATGTAGTGGTCGGCCCTTATTCACGAGCAGTCTCAGCAGAAATTTTAAGTAGCTATATTGTTGCACAAGTTAGCGAGTACCTACCCCCACCCACCCACCAATGGATATTGTCACTCCTAGAAAAAATATCAGAACGTGACAATGGGCGCTACGAAGTAAGCATAAAAAAGTACACAAGCACACTGTAGCAACAGACAGAAACCATAACATGTCGCGTAGAGCAGTACGTCCGACTGACCTTATGGAACCAATCCTCCGTCTTGTATTAGCTGCAGACAGCATCACACAAGATCTGCAAAACTTCAGCAAATTACTGATCCCCATAGTGTGTATAGCAAGGTGGTCATGAGGGGGAAAAAAATGTTATCGCTGCAGTAACGAAGTGGGAAACATCTTGGAAGTAACAAGGCCGGTGTTTTGGAGGGGGTGGGGGTGGGGGCAGTACTGTGGACTCTCAGAAGATGACTGAAAGTAGACCGCATCAAGAGAGAGGAATCAGGAAGCTACACAGCATGCAAGGGACAGAGCTGTACAGCAAACACCACAATTATAAAGCTGTCCTTCAAGACGAAAGTGCCACAGACAGATGAGAAAGTGCCAGGCGATGAAAAGGAGCATAGCAGGAATCGTGATGGCACCGCATGTTACTGTTTCACTGCATCTGCCGATCAATTAGTGTGTGCAGCACAGGAACACACAGTATAACTGTGACAGCACCACAAGAAGTTCTGTTTCTCTCTGTCTCCCTCCCTGTGTACTGGATATATGCAATGTTTGTAAGAAAATCAAAGTAGGAAAAGAAGATCAGTATGCCCCTTGATACTTATATATTAGCCTGTTAACCAGACACCTGAAGAAAAAACACTATTTTCCTGTGACAGAACTCACATGGATGTGGTACTGCATCCAAAATTAGTGGAGGAACACAAAGTAGTCCGCAGTTTTTCTCCTGTCAATCCACCATTTTTCCTCCATTTCTCTCGATATTGGGCCATGTTATAAGTGTAATAACCCACTTCAGGGTGCGCATTTATTGGGGATTAATCAACACCCCGGGCACTGTGAGGACGCTTGGCCTGCGGCCTCGTGCCTTACAACACACCGGGGTGTTGATTAATCCTCAATAAATGCATGCCCTGTCGTGGGTTATTGCTTACGTATAGACATTTTTGTAGGACTTAGGAACATTATCATTGGTCTGAATTCCACCATATTATTGACTCTGTGCTTCTATACATAATTTATTTATTTGCTTTTGTTAACCAGGTAACCACACTAGACAGTAAGTGCCTATTTTCAGGAGCGACCCGGGAGGTTACAGTACATAAGATACAGAGTACAAAATACAGAATACATAACAGTACATAAAATACAGAGTACAAAATACAGAATACAAAGTACAGAGTCACGGTAACACGCTGGCCCACAGTCAGGTGGGAGGAACACCGAGCGGTGTAGAGGCTATGCAAAGGTACAGTAGGCAGTGTGCCAGCGGGTATACATAATGGCAGTGAGGGGTAAAATATAATCAGGTACATCATCTCAGAGAGTTGGCAGTGTGTCAACAAGATACATAACGGCAATGGCGAGAGGTAGAGTAGCAACAGGTAACATCAAGGCAGAGCATACAATAAAACAAAACATAAGTACAGTGCGTAAATTAGCATGCCATGAGGGCCTAACCTGAACAACAGTGTACATCGAGTTAGTATATCTAGATACAAGTGCCGATATGGCAGGAAATCCCTCTCCAAACCGAGGGGTGGAAAGTTTCTAATGCTGGTTTACAGCAGAGATTACCATCGGTCAGAGAGCCATCTCATGATCTCCCGATTAGTGAGTCGGGGTCAGGGGTGGGGGGGAGGCTACTCGGTGCCTATGTAGCATACAGACAGGCAGAGGCGGCTCTGAGGAAGGTCCACAGGGAGGCTTTGAAGCAGGGATGGGATGGAGCACGGACTAGGGCAGGTAGGGAGTTTCACAATCTTGGCGTGTGGGTGGAGAATGCCCTGTCACCTGTGATGGTGCGTGTCTTAGGGACCAGGCAGAGCTGAGCAGCACTTGATCTCAAGTGGTAGGTAGGGGTTCCATGATGAAGGGGAAGGGCAAGCACGGAAGGAGTATTCGTTCTGACTGTGTTGTCCACGAAGTTGCCAAGGACAAAGGCGCGGTGCTTTTCAGGGGGAAGCCACTCCAGCCGAGAGTATAGCTCTCAACGATGTGTAAGGCATGGGGCAGTGAGTGCGAAGTGACATACGTTGTTATAGGCAGTGTCCCATTTAGCTAGGCTAGAAACCGGGACTGGTGCAAAGGCTACAAGCCCGTAGCAAAGTGTGGGAAGGAGTATACCCCAAGCTATGGCAAGCCATGCAGCTGGAGTGAGGCAGTCTTTGGCTCTGTAGGCAAGTCCAAGCTTGCCGTTCATGGCTTTGCAGATATTACAGAGATGGGCAGTGAGATCCAGTTGCGGATCCAGGGTTACTCCTAGGTTCTTGATGGAGTCGACGACTGGCAGGAGGGCGCCATTTGCACCATGGATAGCTAGGGGAGCAGTGCAGGAAGCAATTTTGGCCACAGAACTGAAGAGCATGGCCTGGGTCTTGTCCAGGTTTATGGTGAGCTTGTGTCCCTCAAGCCAGTTCTGGATACGATCGAAGTCTGAGTTCAGTCTGGAGTTAATGGTAGACGGATCCTGGGAACTGAACAGTATGACGAGGTCGTCCGCATATAGAGTTGGGTGTCCGTGGGTAGGAACTGAGGGCAGTTCATTTATGTAGAGGGAGAACAGGATCAGTCCAAGAATGGATCCTTGGGGGACCCCGCAGTTAATAGGGGAGAGGGCAGAGAGGGCATGGTTAAAACAGGTGAATTGCTGCCGTCCCCCATGATAGTTGGAGAACCAGGCGAGGGCACAAGGGGAGAATCCGAGAGAGTGGAGGGTGGAGTGGAGGAAGGAATGGTCAACCCTGTTGAAGGCCTTCGAAAGATCAGCGAAGATGGTCCCGGTCAGGTTGCCAAGATCAGTCTCAGACCTGATTTCTGAGGTAACCACGGCAAGCGCGGTCAATGTACTATGCCTCCCTCCTGAAGCCATGTTGAGCAGTGGAGAGAACTTCATAACTCTGTAGGTAGTGGGAGAGTTGTTAGGCAACAGCCTTTTCGAGTCGCTTACTGGTGGCTGAAAGAATGGAGATGGGGCGATAGTTATTCATGTCTTTGGGGTCACCTTGTTTGAAAACAGGGACAACCTTAGCCACCTTCCAAATGTCTTGTATGATACCTGAAGTGAGAGAGGAGTTGAATATATGTGCGATTGGCCGGGCGAGGAGGGGAGCCCCCAAACTAAGTAGCTTTGGTTCAAGGCTGTCGTGCCCAGCCCCCATGTGGTAGGAAAGACCAGCAAGGAGTTCTCGGGTCTCTCCAACTGAGATGCACTTGAGATAGAAAGGTGGTCAGCGTTAGGGGTGCCCACCTGGGGTTTCGAGGTATGGAGTTTGGCGGAAGGAGGAGCAGGTAGGTCTGAAAATATGCAGTTAAATGCAGAGACAATAGTAAGGGGGTTATTGCAGTTGGTCCCACAGATGTTCATTTCGGCGATCGTTTCCTTGGCGGACACCCCGACCAGGTTTTTGATGTTTTGCCAAAAGCGCCATGGATTTTTTGACGAATCTAATAGGGCCGATTTGCAATACTCACTCTTGGCAGAGCGTATGGCTCTCTTGCAGGAGTTTCTGAGCCGCCGATACTCGAGAAGGTCGTTATAGTTGCTGGAGATCTTGTGTTTCGCCCAGCATTTGTCTCTCAGCTTCATGAGGGAGACTAGTCCTCCATGGTGCCACTTTGTGACTGTCCCCCTCACCCTCCTCTTAGAGAGGGGTGCATGTCTGTTTTGCAAGGGGACAAACCCGGCAAGGAAAAGATCAAGGGCTGCAACGGGGTCATTGGTGGTGGTGACCCTTGACCAGTCGGCACTTCATAGATCCTCAAGGAAGTCATTGAGGATGAGCTTGGAATAGTCCCTCATCATGATCACTTTGCTGGGGACTTTCATCGCAGAGCTGCCCCAAACACAGTAGGTTGGGGAGTGATCGGAGATGGCGTCCAGGAGAGTTCCCGAGTGGACAATTTTATCCAGCCTGTTGCTCAGTATCCAGTCAAGCATTGACCCTTTGTCCCCCCGGGGGAAGAGTCTTGTTGGTCCCGAGATGGTCTGACTGAGGGCAAGGCCTGAGAGAATAGGCTTGTATAGTTTGGTATTAGGCCCCAGCCAGTTGAGGTTGAGGTCCCCCAGGATTAGAAGCTCATTTGATCCAACCCTTTCTTTAAGGAGGTCTAGTAGGGAGGAGAGCCCTTGGACACCACCCTTCGGAGGGTTGTAGGCACAGACAAGATGCACCTTTTTTGTGTTCCCCAGCAGGAGCAGGGAGTGAAGGAATTCGCAGGCAGAGGTTTCAGGGGGTGACCGGGAAACAGATGACATGTTAAGGTGTGCCCTGTAGTAAAGGAGCACACACCCCCATGTTTACTGCCTGACCTGTCCTGCCGGATAAGGCTGTAGCCCGGGAGGGTGCATGCGGAGTCAGAAATGCGAGGCTTCAGCCATGTTTCCGTGATGCCCAGAATGTCAGGCTTGTAGTGGGCCACCCAGGCCATTAGTTCAGCCAGGTTTTGGAGGATGCTGCGGATATTTGCGGTGCACTATTTTTAAGCCTCTGGCTGATAGCCAGGCTGAGGGGGGTTTGAGGGAGTGCAGGGTTGTCAAGGGTCCTAGGCAGTTAGCTAAGCACCCAGCCTGCACAAGTAGGTCCATGGCCCAAGCAATTGACAGGTAGGAATGTAAGGCTAAGCACCTTGGGAGCACTCTTAGAGACAGGACAGGGTTTGAATAGTGTGGATCCCCCCCCAGGTAGGACCCAGGGGAAAGGTAGTCAGGATAGGAGGAAACCGGCGGACAAGGCTAGGATATGCTTGGCAGTGCTGTAGGAGGGAACAAGCAGCTCAAGTAATTTAAATGCAGGCTGTCAGTGTAGGAACATGCATTTAGAACAGGGGATGCCTCTAGTGGCAAAAGAATATAGCCTGCAAATGGCAAAGTTGGACCTCAGTGACGACCATGGGTGGTGGTGGGGGGTGGGGCAGCCGGCGGGGCCAGAACTGTCTTAGAAGCTCCTGGCCAGCGACGCACCCCGTGAGGCACTGTACAAGGCCAACACTAAAGGTGCTCATGCTGCGAGGCACTGTGCAAGGCCAACAGTAAAGGCGCTCACACCAACCACAGGGTAACATAAATTTTATAAATATCTTTAAAGTCCATCTTCATTATCTAAGCCGAAACAGCTTGTGTGCAAGGCCTTTGTCTGGTGCAGTCAAGAGTCTGCGATTTACCTTGCGATGCTCATTCTGGGGGTGGGGGAGGGCAGGCACGGCAGCTCTCACGACTTTATCATCAGGAGATACAAGTCCCATTTTCATTCCATCATGCATATGTAGCTTCTTAGCACCACTGTTGCTTAGGTCACCAGAATTTGAGGGAACTTAGAGCTGCAGTAAGAATATTATGATTTTGGAGGAGGACTAAATGTCCTAGGAACTGCTCTCCTCCTTCAGGGGGTGGTGGGGGGGGAGCAACTGGTGCATGACTGACCCCTGGCAGAGGCCAGGGGGAATACAGCTGCCAAAGCTGAGTTGTCAGGGAGGTGTGCTGGATGCTGGATGTCACGCACAATGTCATTGTACCCCACACCTCACTGGGAGCTTAACACCCACTAAATATCGCTCCCAGCTTTTTAAATGATGCCCTGCCTGTCTGGCTCTGTGCCACCCTCTGTGACACTTGGCAAGTGACTGAGCAATGAGTTTCTATTGGTACAGTATGGTCCCACAGCACCGCCCTGGTGGATGAGCCCAGGAGGCCCTCCCAGTGGTGTTCCCGCTGGGATCCTTGAACAGTCATCTGTGGGGGCCACACCATCTGATGACCCAACCCAGTGGGGATAAGCCTAGGTGGATCACCACTCCAGGTAAGTCCTGGGTGTGGGCAAGGTCGGGGGAGTTGAGAGCTGAGCCTTCATAGGTCTGGCACGGTGTCAAAAAAAAAAAGAATATTATGGTTTGAAGCTGGCCTTCCTGAGAGGCCCGACTGCTTCTTACAGCAGAAACTCAGCCAGCCTGGGGAATTAGAAAAATAAAGACTAGCAACTTTGGTAAAGTAAAATATTGTTAAATCATTCTTTTACGTGTTAATGAGCATAATTAAGGGTGATATGTGTGCCCCATTGCATTATTGCAGGAATAACATTATATTAAATCAATACTGACTCGGCTTAGAGCTCAGACAGCTTCTGATGATCACATGAAGGCTTGTTATACATGACAGCTACTGAGAATATTTCTGTTGTTTTCATTTGTAGCAGAATATTGTGGTACCTATAAGAAAGCAAAACGTGACACCCAGGAGGTCACAAACTGAATTATCACATAAGGTGATGGCACAATTTTTATAAAAAATAAGTTGAGAATACCCTTTTTTATCAATAAAAGTTTATTAAAGTTTTGAGCAAAAGAAAAACAAAAGATTATACAATAAGCAAGTCATGTATTACATATACTCTAAAACAAGAGACTTACCATAACAATAACAATAATTTTATTTATAATAACTACTAAACTACTATAATAACTACTAAAGCAACAAACTACTTCTTCTGAGATATCCATTCAAGAAATGTAAAGAAATAAAACCTCATTAGGGTCTACTTATAAAAGGGATGTCATTCCACAACAAATGTTACACTTTCCCCTGTGTCACTGGAACAGTATAAGAGGAAATAGAAAAGAAAGAAATAAGAACAGATGAGGAAAGACACTGGAAAGGACAGTACAGATAAAAAGTTTATTAAAGAAGTCAATGAAAGCTCAAAGGTACTAGGGCTGGGATATTCAAAGCTTAGCACTACACGCAAACAGTTTGCGCTTGGTTAGTGTCAGACCTCAATATTCAGACCATGAAATAGCACTGGCACAATGCCTTAGCGCTAGTGCAAAGAGATAATGTATGTGAGGGGTAAAGTGATGGGCAGGTACCTGCATAAAGGTGCAACGATATATTCAAAGGTATAGCACTGCGCTAGGCCATTTTGCACAACACATAGCGTGGCGCTACCTACTGCCTATAAAAGGCAGGCCTTAACTCAGGGCAATCCACAGAGGGTGTGTGTGGCCATTGCTGCAAAACAAGATGACATTCATCAGCAATGCTGTGTTGATGTACCTGAAGGAGGAGGTAGTCTAGGAAGAGAAGAGTGACCAGGCCCACCTTGGCCCACACTGCAGGCCAAGGAGGAGATACTCTGTGCACAGATTGTACCGGCCCAGAGTCTCCTTTGAGACCTGCCTGAAGAACACATCATTGGCTGATACAGAATGAACAGGGACATGTTGAGGCAGCTATGCAAATTCCTGCATGAGCAGCTGCAGCCCAACACCAGAAGCAGCCATGCCATAACAGTTGAGGAGAAGGTGATGGCAGCATTGTGTTTTCTAGCCACTGGGATATTCCAGACCCCTGTGGGAGACATCATCGATGTATCGCAGTCCACCAACTTGCACCTCCTGACCCAGTTCCTAGATGCTTTCCTGCTGCATGCTACTGAATTCATAGCATTCCCCAGCATGGCAGCAGAGCGCAAAGCAACCATGCAGCAATTCTATCGAGTTGCGCACCTACCAGCTGTACTCAGTACCATTGACTGCACCCAAGTTGCCATCCATGCACCGACTGGTGATAGCAATGATATATATATACGTCAACCAGAAGGGATTCCACTCCATCAATTGCCAGGTGGTGTGTGATGCAACACGGCGCATCAGCAGTGTCTTTGCACAGTACCACAGCGATGCCCACAATGTCTTCATATGGCACCAGTCAAGGCTGTGCCAGGCCTTTGAGGAAGGTGGGATACCCAGTGGGCACCTTGTTGGTGAGTATCAGCAGCCACAACAAACAAACACCAAAGTGGGGGATAGTGCCTAGCAACAGTAGACAAAGTGGAGGGGGGACAGGGGGCAAGAAGACAGCAACACATGTGACATATATAGGTAATGGCCAGAAAGGGGTCAATGACAATTCGCTCCCGACAATACGCGCCACGACAACTCGTATACAAGATAATTAGCTCCTGTACTTCCTGCTCCACATCTTTTCACTCCCCACCACTCAGTGAAAAATTTACATGCCTAATAGCAACTTTGCACTGAACGTTCTTTGCCTCTGTTCAGTCCTGTTCTACATACATCATCTGTCAGTATGCAGTATGCAAGTTTATTGAAAAACCTGTCCGCTGTTAAGAATACAGAAATGTAACCATTATGGATCTTATCACATGTAATGCAACCTTTGTAGCCTACCTGATAAGGTGTAACTGTGGACTATGATATGCAGGTCGAATTTACATGCCTAACAGCAGCTTTCTGAGCTTTCAATTCAATTTCAATTTGTGATTGCACTGAACATCTGGCTCCTGTGTTCTTTGCCTCTCTCTCGGTCCTGTAACCATGGGAAATTTGATTGCCGATGTCAATTACTGCTGTCTGTCACTATCAATTAGTAATCAGCTTCTTTTAAAAAAATGGTCTTTGAAGCAAACTTAATGCCAACACTTCGAATTGGAAGGGAGGTTCATTTTGTCCGAATGCAACAAGCAAAAGCTAGTAGATGCACAGAACTATATTTACACACACCACAAATGTGGTCATAATGGAAAATCGATTTGGCAGTGCGAACTTGCAGTGAAAAAGGCTAAGTGTTGCAATGCAAGGGTGCACACTGTAAGCTATGACAATTCTTCCATAATTGTCACTTTCGGCCAGCACTCTCATGCTCTGGACCCTGCAGCAGTTGAATAAGCCGAGGCAGTGAATGTTGCGAAAAAAAATTGCTGCAACAACTCAAGACACTACGGTGCAAGTATTACTGCACTCTGAACAAAATATGTCACTGGCAGCACAGGGGTGCCTCGTAGATAAAAACATGAAACGCTCTATTCAGCGTGTCAGAGTGCACGGTGCACCTCCAAATCCACGTAATTTATCGGAGCTAGCATTGCCTGAGTACTACACCAAATTTAAAACTAGTCAAGGCACCGAAGTAAATTTCTTATAATGCATGGTAAGTGCCTATTAACCACCATAATCAGCAGTCACACAGCTTTGTTATGCACTGTTTAGAATTTTAAAAGTTGTTAACCACACTTTGGAACTTCCAAACAGTGGCATAACAAAAAAGAATGCACCAGAGTTCCATAATTCTCACACATAGAATGCAAACAGCGTTTTTTTGGCCATACACTATAAAAGATGATGGCTGGGGATCGGATGACAACCATGAAAATCACCTCTCTTGGTTGCTAGGGCTACAGTAACCTCTCGAATAAACCTGAGGAGTTTACCATGTTACCTAGCAACCACTCGAGGTGATTACAGTGTGGTTATCACCCGCTCCCCGGCCATTATCCTCTATATTGCTCGATAGTGGACCTGGGCCAGACCGCATACTAGTTTTTGGCACTGAGGAAAATTTACAATACCTAGAGCACTGTAGTAATTGGTTTGCTGATGGCACATTTAGCATTGCTCCCCCTCTGTTTTACCAAATATTTATAATATTCGGGGAGCGATTTGGAAATGTTCAACCGGCAGTATATGCTCTACTGCCAGGCAAGAGAAGAGAGCATTATGAGCGAGTGCTTACAGCTATTAAGAAAATAAATTCCCATCTAGATCCTTTAGTATTAATGACAGACTTCGAGTAGGCCACCATTCAAGCTTTTAAAAATGTTTTTCCACAAGCACGGCAAGTGGGGTGCTTTTTTCACTTTGCACAGTGTAATTACCATAAAATACAATCAGAGGGACTGGGAATTAAGTACTCTCAGGACACTGAATTCAGCCTTAAATGCTGATATCTCCCAGCACTTGCTTTTTATCCGCCTTACCAGATAGTCACCCAATTCAAGGAGATTACTGATGAAGCACTAAATATTTTTCCTCCTGAACTAGAGTCAATAATTGACTATTTCGAGGACACTTGGATTGGGTGGAGAAACAGACGTGGCACTGGCAGAAGGCAACAACAGTATGCCATCTCCCTGTGGAACCATAGTGACACCGTGGCAGAAAAACATTCCAAAACGAATAATGCAGTTGAGGCTTTCCATAGAGGGATGCAGCCGATTCTGTATATGACTCATCCCTTGATATGGAAATTCATTGATAGACTAAGGGGCATTCAAAGAAAGAGAGAAGCTGAAATAGAGCAGCTGATTGCTGGAAATTCAAGAAATGCGCCTAAAAGACAGTACAAGGACAGTGCTGTCAGATTGGAAAAGGTCCTAGAGAAATGTGAAGAGCACTCAACAGAGGAGTTCCTCAGAGGAGTAGCACACTGCTTCCAGTTTTAATACTTAAAAAATTTGTTTTAAATTTTTTTAAACTTCTTTAAATTAAAGATGATATTTTTTTAACTACTTATGAACTGCTGGATCTACTGGATTCCTATCCCTGCAGCAATGAGAACAACTTATGAACTACTGCAGCAATGAGACAGAGGTGGAACAGTTAGGAAGCTGCTCTGTAAGTGTATTTGCAGTAAAATAGCTTATTTTAAAATTGTTCATGTTCCTGACATTTTTTGTTTCAAATGTTATATCTGTTGCAGATCTTGCTTGTAAGGTTCGAGCTGTTCAGTGTTGGTGCTTAGGGAAACAAGGGCTATTAATTGCTTGTGGGAGCGAAAAGACGAGGAGCGAAATGCACAAGGGAGTGAGTTGTCAGGAGTGTATTGTCGGGAGCCAATTTTCAGGGCACGAATTGTCAGAAGCGAATTGACGTGCTCCCACCAGAAAGTGAGAAAGTGCAGCTAACATGTCCACATATGTTCACAAGGGACAGCCCCTATCCCTTAAGACCCTGACTCCTAACACCAGTCCTCCGTCCAGCCACAGTGGCCGATGAGGGGTACAATAAAGCACACTCTGCTACTAGGAACATCATAGAGAGGGTCTTTGGCATGCTGAAGATGCAGATCTGCTGCCTTGACCATTCAGGTGGTGCCCTACATTATAGCCCTTGGAAGGTATGCTGTGCATTTCTAGCGTGTTGTGTGCTGCACAACATGGCGCTAAACCATGGTATAAGTGCACTTGAACCCAAGTAACAGTCAGACAGTGACCCAGAGCCAGAGGTCCAGGGGATAGTAGAGCAACTTAAGAGGAGAGATCCTCAAATGGCCCGGAGGTCCCTGGAGCACCAGAGCAGCACAATGGGAACACTAGCATGGATGGAAAGGTGAGTGAACACAACCCAGACAACCAACATGTCAGGAGGAGTGCCTTTAATATACTGGTATGCGACATACAATGAACAGTACAGAACAGTGACCATAGTGCAAACCCATGTTGTACCACACTACATAACTGTGCACAAGTCCTGGGTGTGGATGACAGCAGTGTGAAGTGCATGGCTCACATGGGTGAATGAATGAAGGGTGTGCAGTGTTCAGGGTGTAGGTGTGAGGGTGTGCATAGTCAGAATGTATATTGTGGGTGGTGTCTGTGTGTCTGTGTTTGAGTGTGTGTGTGTGTGTGTGTGTGTGTGACAATGGCCCAGGATGCATAGCAGCTGACTGCATCACCGGTGCCTACCACCACGCACACAACACGTCCCTTGTAGGCAGGAAATGGATGTTGAGGTGCTGTGTGCTGATGACACTGGAGGCAAGGACTGCAAGGTTGCTTGTCCTGATGCATGTCTGTGACCACATCATGTCGAAGCACCAACCAGGGAAGCTGGTCAGCCATGACTCTGTGCCTGGTACGCGGAAGACTGTAATGCGGTGGTTGAAGACCCTGAGCCCACACCCCATGTGCATGATGCACGCCAGAGTACACCCTTGGACCGCCTGCGCTGAGTGGTGTTGGTGCCCTGCTGACCCTCCATGTCTGCAGGCCACACTGCTGCCATGTGCTCTCTCACGGCCACAGTGAGGTCACCCAAACATTACTCCCCGGTGGTCAGTATGCGCATCATGCACTCCTCTGTCCACTGCTCCACACAGAGCAAGGCCGAACTGACCATCTCCCATCTCTGGGACAGTTCATGCCGAACCTCTCACTGGAAGTCATGCAGGTCCTGCTGGGTGGAGGTCTGGGACTCCAGGGTGGCCCAGAGCATAGGCTGGGAACCCTGGCCATCTGGGCCCGGGGGTGACAAACCCACATTGGCCTGCAGGTGGGGGTGGTGGATGGTGTTGTTGTGGTCATTGCTGCCTCTGCTGTGGTCTGGCAGGGGGCTGCATGTGTTGCTGGGTCTATGCTTCATCCTCTGGTGTACAACACATATCCAAAGGTTCTGAGATGTCCTCCGCCTGCTCTGCACCTGTGTGAGCAGACCCTGCAGTTCCCTGGCCACTGCAGCCATCCCCAATGCTGCCCGCCGGCTACTCATCATCTGATGGAGAGTCCCCCCAACCATGGTCACTGCACAGATGCAATGCGAGCACAGGGTCACATGTGATCTCCTCAACCTGTGCATCTTCAAGGTCATCATCGTCATCGTCCCCATAATCCACAATGGCACCCCTTGCCTGATGGGTAGTATGTCCTGGTGCCTCTTGAAGGTGTGCAGCCAATGCTGGTCCTCATCCACATGTCCCTGCTGCTGTTGTGCCACGGTTGGATGCCCATTCTGTGCTGTGAAGCAAATGGAACAGTGTCAGAGGCCTGTACTGCACACTGGTATCCAAAGCCACCACCAAAACATGCACCACCCAACAGTGAAAATCATGCAGATAGCCCATGCACACCCCCTGTGCTGATCGCGCATCTCATGCTGCAGCCAGTGCGGACACACACCCCAACCAGGTTGCAGCTGTACACCGGTGACCACTGTGCACTACCAACACATGCACACAGATGTGTCACACACCACCTGATAATGCACCACAACATTCCCATGGGTGTGTGTATGTGACAAATGCAATTGGGTCACAACAGTGGAAAGTTGACAAATACCTCTTGTAGGTGACATGCAAACAATGGTGCAGTAGTGTCAGGTACATACCTGCCATGGGGCGTGTCAGCTGTGTCTCACATCCCCTGCCATCAATGCCCTCCATTGCCACTGGCATCAGGGTTAATGCCACCAATGCCAGGATGGGGTCCCAATCCCACTGGTTGATGGTCTGTTGTCCTCTCCCTGTCCACAGGCATTCCCTGAAACGTTGTGCCTCCTCCACCTCCTTTGCTCTCCACAGTAGGTCATTCCACCTCTTTCTGACCACCTCAGTGCTGCATCCATGGCCACCCACAGTGTTGATCTCTGTTGTAATTTTGGCCTACATCTGGCAGATAATGGCATCAGATGGCTTGTTATGCCGCATCGCCTGCTCCCTCGCTTTATAGCCATGGACTAGGGCCCTCAGCTCATCGCCAGTGAACTTATGTGCACGGAGACGTGCCTGCCCATCTGCATCACCTGTATGGGACAGATGGAATGGTAGTGGTGAGTTACAGGCGGTGACATTGTTCGTGCGCGTGGTCATGTACCTGATGGACATGGCACCAGACTGATTGGACAGGCCATGCCAGGCTCTGTGTACCTGAGGAGCCTGACTGTTATGACACACAGCGTAACACATACTCCATACATGGCCACAGTGTACTGTACCAGTGCCTCCCAAGCCCTTGCCTGTGCTCAATACAGTGCCAATCACATGCTGTCACCACATGCACATTGGTGGAATCCCTATATGCCATACAGGTACCCGGCTTGGTGTGTGTGGTACTCAGCACATGGTAGCCATGTATGCGCACAGTACCGGTACATTAGCCGCATGGGGTCTGTGAGGCTGTCATGCTGCACTTGCATACATTGCTGGGGACATGGGGCATGTGGCAGTATGTTGCAGCCTCACACCATGGCACTGCACATGCCGTGGGGCACACTCATGCCCCTGCAGCTGACTGCCCTCCCCATCCACCACCGTCACTGTGTATGTGTACCCCACCCAGCTGCCCATGATGGACATACACCACTCACACTGGCACTGTGTCCTGCCAACCCATGCCGCTGTGGTGCTTGCCACCTGCGATCAGCTGCACTAGTCCCACCCTGCCAAGTAATAAGGCAAAATCCCGTGCAGTGCAGTGGGGATGCATGTAGTGCAGCACCGCTGAGGCGCCGAGGCCCCCTGCCCCCCCACACCCTGTTGCACCAGTGATGTTGGCAGTGTTCAGGCATCCATGTCCCACAGTGTTGTGTAACAGGGACACCCACACAGTCACATGGCATGCCCTGTGTGTACAATAAACACTGTGACAGTGTGACCCATGCTGCAGGCCTGCAGCATGTCGGCCTACAGTGCAGTGTACACATAGTCCCACAGACGTCACAGCAACATGCCACACAATTCCCATGTGTGTTGCCAACTAGCCATCTGCCCATCGTGCTGACACTCGAAACAGCAGAATGCTGGGTGGGTGTTACTGACCTGCATCAGCCTGTTGTAGCTCCTGGGACACCCTGCAGTCTGTGTTTTCCTCCACAGCAGTGCAGTTCCTGTCAGCTACAGAGGTGGAGCACTGTTTGCCCTTAAATAGCAGGGCTGGGCAATCCACCTGGTTAGCCATGCAAATCAGGCTGTGATGATATGTTAATGTGTCTGTTTGCCCGCTGATTACTCAAGTATCCTCATTAGCATACATCCTTTGAATATAGCAACCATTAGTGCCAGGCAAATGGTTAGCGCCAGGCAAATGTGTAGCACCAGGTAAACCGGACTGTCATTTGCGCAGCGCTATTGCATTAGCACCATGCAACAGGACTATTATGTGGTGTATTAGTGCATGCGTGCAATGGTCTCCTGTCACGGGGTCACGGTGGGGTTGTGCATGCACGGTGCATGCGTTTCTGGGTAGCGTGGCATTAAAGCGATAGCCCAACCTTTGACGCACTTAGCACCCTGCAACACAGCAGTAACAGCACTTGGCAAAGGAGCATTGCAGGGTGTGGTAATCATGCTAAGGAGGTGCCCTTTTTAAACAGTATGACTTCATGCAGGAGGCTGAGGAAAGTTGTCCACAGGGGCAGGAGTTGGGGGGATGTGGAGACTGCCAACCTCATAGAGTTGGTGAAGCAAAGGCACAGGCAACTGTTTGGGGAGGTGAGGGAGGGTGACATTCCCCATAGACAGATCTGGGCATCCATTGCCCATCACCTGTCCGCCAGACAAGGATAGTCAGGGATGGGGAGACATGCCACCACTGGTATGTGGATCAGAAGCGGAGGCAGCCATGAAAGCTGGAGCACTTCAAGTGCATGATCCGGGATGGGACTGTGCCTGTGCCAGGTAGGTGTTTTGCAACAATACCATAGGAAGGGCAGGGCAGGTGGTGCACCCGCACTGGGTGCAAGCCTCCAAGGTGCACAATTTTCAGGAAGCTCATTTTTATGTTGGCGCGCTTACGCAGCCAACATCCTGTGGCAGTGGGGATTTGGAGGCGCGGTTGCTGTTGGGCGAATGCAGGGCACACACTAGTAGATGCATCCCCCATTCCCCAATCAGCCTGCATGCCAGCACCACACCATGCATACTAATGTGGTGAGCACATCTAAGGAAAGGTCCACTACAATGCGAGCAAAGCTCGTCTCACGAAGTGGACCCTTCCTACGTGCTCGCCAGCTAGTAACATGGCGGCTAAACTGCCGACTTCAGAGGTGCCCAATCTCCTGGTCGGGATTACCCTGCAAGTATGTGCCAATGGGGAGCCCGACTCCCCATTGGCAGAATGTGTCTTCCTCCTGGCTTTCGCTGGTTTGCCGACGCGGGTGCCCAACTCTCTGTCGGCATCCGCCTCCCCTTTCCCTCTAATGTGCCGACGGGGAGTCACTCCCTGTCAGCATGATGCCCCTTCTTCTGTGCCGACAGGTATCCCAATCCCCATCGGCTACTATTCCCAAAAAACCACCTGTAAAAAGAAAGGTCTGACGAAGTTTTTTTTTTAGTACCTGCTAGCAGAAAACGGTCCTCGAGTCTCCCTACCCACCACCCACACTCACCCACTGTGCACCCTGCCTTCCCACCCCCAACCCCATACTTCCTCCGGAGCTCGCGCCATGATCTTCGTTGGACCAGGAACATGTCTTCACTCTTCAAAGCTGACCGTGAACTGAGGAAATGCCGGTAAGCTGTGTAATGGGATAAATATGTTTTTTTCAACTTTGATGCATATCTCAGGAATTTTTGGAATTTTTGCACCACATTTTCAACATGGGGTTTTTGGGGCACCTCCTCATGAATTCTGTCACAGTTATGAGATTAATCGGTCCCGAAAGGTGATTTTGCAGTCACTGCGTGGAATCACCTTTCAGGACTGATTAACACAAGGACAGTGGGGAACAGTGACCACCAGTCATTGTGGTTTTAAATCACAGAAAGAGCAGAACCAAACCACACAAAAACATGTATCCTGGATTTTAGGGGGGCAGACTTTGGGAAAATGGAGAGATACTTGAAAGAGGCATTAAGGGGAATGGGACAGGAATCAGGGGTTGAGGAACAGTGGGCAGTATTTAAAATGGGGTTACAAGAACAACAGAATTATGCATTAAGCAGGTTAGCAAGAGGAAAAGGAAGAGGAGACCATTATGGTTTTCCAAAGAGGTAGCAAAGAAAGTGAAAGCCAAAAAGATTGCATTCAGGCAATACAAAAAGACACAGGCAGAAGGGGATAGGGAGAAGTACCAGGAGAAGCAAAGGGAGGCAGGAGGTCAGTAAGGAAGCCAAAGCTCAGGCAGAAGAACACATTGCAAAATCAGTGGGTAGAGGGGACAAACCTTTACAGGTACATATGAAAAAAAAGAAAGACAAAGGAGGGATAGTGAGCCTGAAGGGGAGGATGGGGGCTGGTGGAGGATGACAACAGTAAAGCTGACATATTGAACAGGTATTTCTGCTCAGTCTTTACTGAGGAAGAGGAGGTAATGGGTCTGAAGGGAGGTACAAGGGTGAAAATGGTGCAGAATGGACACAAGTCCCTTTACACGAAAAGGGTCCTGAAGGAAGTGGAAGTAATAAGAGTTGATAAAGCAATGGGGCCAGATGGGGTGCACCCCAGGGTCCTTAAAGAACTAAGAGAGGTGGTGGCTGAACCTCTGGCTATCCTGTTTAGCCAATCACTGGAAACAGGGGAGGTACCCAAAGACTGGAGGACGGCAGATGTAGTCCCCTTATACAAAAGCGGGAACAAAGAGGAAGCAGGGAACTACAGACCAGTCAGCCTCACCTCAGTAGTGGGGAAGATCATGGAAGCACTACTGAAGGAGAGATTGGTGGAACATCTGGTTGTCAATGGACTACAGGACCCAAGGCAGCATGGTTTCACCAGGGGAAGGTCATGTCAGACCAACCTCGTTTAATTTTTTGACTGGGTGACTAGGGAGGTGGATCAGGGGAGGGCAGTGGACATGGCATATCTGGACTTCAGCAAGGCCTTTGACACTGTGCCACATAGAAGACTACTACACAAACTGGGGAATATGGGTGTGGGCAGGACAGTAGTGTGGTGGGCAGGTAACTGGCTGGGTGGCAGGACACAGAGAGTGGTGGTAAATGGCTGTCACTCCACAGAGGGAAGAGTGACCAGTGGGTACCACAGAGATCAGTGCTGGGACCGGTCCTATTCAACATCTTCATCAGTGACATTGCACAGGATCTAGAGCAGAATTTCACTGTTTGCTGATGACACAAAGCTCTGTAACAGGGTAGACACACCAGAGGGTGTAGACAGAATGAGAAGGACCCTTGAAACTTGAAGAATGGTCAAGGGTTTGGCAGTTGAAATTCAATGCAAAGAAGTGCAAGATAATGCATATGGGGCACAAAAACCCTGGCACAATATATCAGTTGGGGGTGAGGATATAGCATGCACCAAACAGGAAAGGGATCTTGGGGTTATCATCTCTGATGACCTCAAGGTAGGGAAACAGTGTGACAAGGCAGCAGGTAAAGCAAATAGGATGCTGGGATGTATAGGCAGGGCATCACCAGCAGGAAAAGGGAGGTCATAATTCCGCTATACAAGACACTAGTGAGGCCCCACCTGGAGTACAGTGTACAGTTCTGGAGACCATACCTACGTAAGGACATAGACAGGGTAGAGAAGGTTCAGAGGAGGGCAACAAAGATGGTGCATGGATTGCATCACAAGTCCTATGAAGACAGGTTGAAAGAACTGAACATGTACTCCCTGGAGGAGAGGAGGGAGAGAGGGGATATGATAGAGACATACAAGTATCTTACAGGGAGGAACAGGGTGCAGGAATACACTTATTTTAAGTGAAAAGATGTACCAGGACTAGAGGGCATGGGATGAAGTTGGAGGAGGACGATTCAGAGGAAACATGAGGAAGAATTTCTTCACAGAACGGGTGGTGGACAAGTGGAACACCCTGCCAGAGGAAGTGGTGGGGGCTGAAACAATCACGTGATTTAAGAATGCACGGGATAGACATAAAGGAATTCTGGAGGTCAGGGGTAAGGGGCAACAGACTTCTAGGAAAACATAAACTGAACTTACAAGCTCAAACGGGCAGACTGGGTGGGCCATAGGCCCTTATCTGCCGACACTGTCTATGTATCTATGTATCTATGTATCTATGACAGTGGCAGTGTTCATGAGGTGGGCTCTATAAAGCCTATGTTGCAAATTTGGTGGAAAAAATCCAAAAAATGGCTGTGTTACAAGCATGTGTTGTGCAGTTGCTATGCACGCTCGTAACTTCGCAAATTCACAATATTTTCATGCCAGATTTTCAACACTGGCATTTTTCTACACCTCCTTGTGAACAGTACAGCTGTCATTTTTCACATTCTGGCCAAAATGTGTTTCCGCACTTCCAGTGCACAATATCAGAATCGCTGTGGGAAATCAGTGTTCGGGGCAGATTATGAAAATGACAGTGACCCTGTTCATGAGCAGAGGTTCTAAAATGCCTATGTTGAAAATTTGGTGACGATACTCCATAAAATGACTGTGTTACGAACGTGCGTTGTGCAGTTTGCATGCACGCTTGTAACATTGTGCATTTGAAATATTGTCACTCTGGATTTTCACCATTGGCATTTTTCCACACCTCTTGATGAACAGTACAGCTGTCATTTCACATATCCTGCCCAAAATGTGTTTTCGCACGTCCGGCGCAGAATAGCGCAGTCGCTGTGCGAAATCACATTTTGGGACAGTTTGAGGAAATGACAGTGATACTGCACATGAGCAGAGGTGCTAAATTGCCTATGTTGAAAATTTGGTGCCGAAACTCCATAAAATGACTGCGTTACAAGTGTGCGTTGCGCATTTCCCACGCACCCTTGTAACTTCGCACATTTGCAATACTTAATTGCCCCATTTTCACCACTGCCATTTTTTTACACCTCCTTATGAACAGTACAGATGTCATTTTTCACATCCTGCCAAAAATGTGTTTCTGCACTGCACTACCAAAGCCAATGCCAGCGCGACAACATTCGGCATTGACAAATGCTTGTTTTTATTCACTGTTGCACTATTGCTTTAAATGTTATTTTTTTTAGTTCACTCAGACTGTAGTTATGACTGGCTGTCAGCAGGGGTGCATCTGTGGGGGAAGATCAGCAGGTTGGGGGGTCACATGAGCTGCAGTCAAATAGTCATGTGGTGAAGAAGAAATGTGATGGGTTAGTGCCACTACTGCCCATCAGTATAAAAGGTATGGGCATGCTTGAGTGGCACGTGAGTGTGACAGAGAGTACAGCCAGACAGTCCAGAGAGACTACAGTAATTTGAGACACTTGTGAGTGGAGAGACAGACTTAGAGACAGTCTAGAGAGAGAGAAGACTAAGTAAGATGAGACAAGAGGTCCATCAGGTCCTGGTCAGGCAGACCATCTTGTATTTTTGTATTGTAAGCATAAACATTAAAAGCTGAGCAATAAGTCTGTTGTCCCATCTCCCATGTGTGATGCCCTCACCCCCCAATGCTGATTCCAAATTCCATATTGTTTTTATTTAAAAATCAAATTTATGTCACTGTCAGCTATGTCATGTTTAGTTTGTGGTATGTGCGGACTGTGGACTGCATTAATCAAGTGAGTCTGAATGAACTGAACTGTCTGAAATCAAAATTAATGAGTGTAGCTGCCATGGTGGCACTGGGGAAGGGGGCGAGCCGCGATTTTCTCGATTTGAAAAAGAAGGAATTTTAATTTGTAAATCATGCACTGATCTCATCGGGAGGATTGGGAAAGAAATATAATTTGATTGTGAATTGAGTTTGTCAGCTGCAGCCAGTTGCCATGCCGGCCGAGCAGCCAGGCCCGGGCCACAGCTGGCTGTTGTAGTAGTTCACGGGACACAGGGATTTAGACTGGACGGTGGGATGGGAGTGAAGATGTTGATGCCACCCAGCCTACCCCCTCTTCGGCGCTTCTGCCAAGTTGGGCTGACTGCCTGATTGCCATGGCATGGGCCGGGCTGCATGGCACCATCCCTCCCACCCACCATGTCATCATTTTGTCTCCTGCTCCTCTTGACCCGCATCCCTTGCACACCCATGATTATCCATTCCACACTGCCAGGCAGGCTCCCCTGCTCTGCTTTCTCCCATCCAGGTGGGTGGCGCTGCTGACAGACCTTGGAGAGTCAGCATATTAAATTTCCTCTATGCACAACACAAACACGGCATTATTCAAAAAAATAACTCCTCAAGCTACCGAGGTAAAATAAATTGATTTTTTTTGTGTCAAGCCAAGAACATTAGAGTAGAGAGAGACAAAAAGAACGAGCTCTTGCTTACTTGGCACTTGCTTTTATTAGTCAGTCAGGACCCTTCAGCTCAGAAGACATAAATCTTTCTTTCTCTGCTTTGATTGAAATCATTTCAAAGCAGAGAAAGAAAAAGTAAAAGACAAGACACGGAAAGTCTGGGAATGGAAACTTCTGAATAATAAATTGTTCCACTGCTGAGTCCACTCCTGAATAAATGATTCCGCTATAGGCTTTTCCTGTACCATACAAGTATGAATTTTCTTCAGGGTAAAGAGATTTGTGGGTGGTTAGGTAGTTATCCACTAACTGAAATGAACTACCTAACTAGAGAAAGGCAAAACTAACTGCTAAGCTGGAGGTAATTCACTGACTAGTTTGTGCATGTGAAATTTGTAGTGCACTCCTTCACTGTGAAGGAGTACAAATTGCACAAGCAAGCAAATCAGCAACTTTGCTCCTCATCATTTGGTGCAGCACACTGTTTTTTTTTTAACCTCAGGGGTCCCAGTTTTCAGTAGCTATGGGTAGCAGCACTTCATGGGTGGAAACTGGCTGCACCATTGTGCTTCCATGATTGTGCCATACAGTACACAATGCTGGGTGAATTATTTATTTATTTATTTATTTATTTGTAAAATCAGTTTACAACCTTTGAGCCAGAGGCTCGTTTCCAAAGGTACTTTGTCACATAAAGACAAACATTGTGTTTTTGGTTACATAGCGTAGGTTTGCAAAACAATAGGCGTTCAACAGAGGCGCCACGTCACACTGTGGTCAGACAAATACATTTGGGTTACAGGGTACATGTAATTGAGAACAGGTGTTACACAAATTGGTATCAATAGTGAGCAATCAATAGGTAAACACTGAAACAGCTGGCACTGGCCAGGTTAGACATAGGCACGGTGTGCCGGGAAGTAGTGGTGGGGATGGCTAGGTGGAGAGCTGCCCGGAGGGCGTTGTCAAGAGAAGTAGAGGTAGAGGCTACTTTCAGAGACAGGAGCAGTTACGAGTGTTGATGAAGTGGTTTCGAAGGGTGGTTTTGAACTTGGAGATGGTGGTGGCATTGGTGATGGGGGCAGGGAGAGAGTTAAACCAGGTTGGGGCTCTATAGCAGAAGGACCTCTGGCCACGGGTGGTTCTTGATCTGGGGACCATTAGAGTGGTCTTATTGGAAGACCGTGTTGCAATAGTGGGAGGGCTCTGGTGGATGGATGCCGTTACCCCAGGGGGGGGAGAGCCCGAGTAGGGTTTTTTTTGTGAGGAGACAGGTTTGGTATTGGAGCCGTTCATCCAGGGTAAGCAGTTTAGCCTCGACATACAGCTGACAGGTGTGTGTGAGCCTGGGGGCACCAGTAATCAATCTGCAGGCTTTGTTCAGGGTTAAGTGAATTTTTTTGAGTGTAGTGGTGTCAGCAGCACCATAGACTGGTAGACCATAGTCTACAACGGACAGAACGGATGATGTAACAGCGAGCCGGAGAGCATTTGGGGAGCAGGTTCTATGGCATGGAAGAGAATGCCAAGCCGTGTGTTAGTGGCGGATGTTAGGGCATTGATGTGGTTGTGAAATGTGAGGGCTGAGTCAAGGTAACCCCAAGGTATTTGTAGGAGCAGACTTGTTCCAGTGGCTGATTGGTACTTGGAAGGATATAGAGTGGGTGGTTGCTAGCTTTGTTTTGGGGTGGGAAAGAGCATAGCTTTGGTCTTTTTAAGATTGATGACTAGTCTGGCTCCTTAAACCAAGCTCGCACTGTTGAAAGACTGCTGTAGGGTGTCCTGGAGGAGACGGGATTACGGTGGGTGGCAAAAAGGACAGCGTCATCTGCATACAGTAGAATTTTGCCAGGGCATGCACTGGGCAGGGTGTTCAGATAGAGCGAGAAGAGAAGGGGGCCCAGGATGGAGCCTTGGGGGACCCCAGAGTGAATGGGACGGGTATCGGAGACTGTGCTATTGATTTTTACACACTGTGATCGAGCGTCAAGATAGCTTGTGCACCATGCTAGGGGGCCAGCCGAGAGACCAGTGTGGCAGAGTGCATTCAGCAGAAGTGGATGGGAGACGGTGTCGAAGGCCTTTGAGAGGTCGATGAACACTGCACCAGCTAGGGAGCTGGTATCCA
Source organism: Neoceratodus forsteri (assembly GCA_016271365.2). Taxonomy (NCBI): domain Eukaryota; kingdom Metazoa; phylum Chordata; order Ceratodontiformes; family Ceratodontidae; genus Neoceratodus; species Neoceratodus forsteri. Next base: position 645,623,385 of record CM057450.1, on the reverse strand, counting down.
AGAAGGAGGTAGGAAGTTGGAGAATTCAATTAGGGCAGTGCTGGTACTGTGACCAGCACGGAAGCCATGTTGCTCTGGGCATAAGATGTTATGTTTAGCCAGATAATCAGTGATTTGAATGGCCACCACTTTCTCCAGGGCTTTGGGGGGATGGAGATTGGCGGTAGTTGTTGGCCGATGACCTGTCACCCTTTATGAATTGGTGTGATAATGGCTGTTTTCCAAGCTGTGGGAATTGTCCCAGGCAGAGTGACTGGTTAATTAGGCTGGTGAGTGGGGCAAGGACTTCATCTAGCACCAGCCTGAGGATACTGGGGTCCAGTGAGTCACTGCCGGGACTGTTGCCATTCAAAGCTTTGATTAGGATGGGTCTGGCTTCCGGTGGAAATCTTGTGCAGGTGGAAGCTGGGGCTGGAGGACAGGGGAGGTTGGTTGGGGAGGGTCAAAGAAATTACTAGGAGGACTGAGCTAAGGTCAGTGAAAGCGGTGTTGAACCAGTTAGCTATGGTGGCAGGCTCAGTGGTGGTAGTGCCATTTCTAGTGAGCTGGGATGGGGCAGAGGGCCAGCTTTTCCGTTAAGTTGCTTAATATTATCCCAGAAAGTCGAGCTAAGCCCAGAGGAGGAGGGATGAGGGAGGCCTGGTAATGGTCGTGCCTTGGCTTTCCTGATGGCCCATGAGCACTTATTCTGGGCTGCATTGTAAGCCTGCCTATCAGACAGACGACCTGCTTCAGTGGCAAGGTGCAGAGGTTATCCCATTTTAGTAATTGTAGAAGGGCCAGGCTAACCCAAGGTGCATTCTGTTTTTGGACCGGATTTTGGTGAGGGGTGCAAAGAGATCACAGGCCATGTTGAAGGTGTGAGTGAAGAAGGCGAGGGCAGTGTCAATGTCGGTTGCATGATGAATGGGGGACCAGTTTATCTGGGTGAGGAATAGTTTAAGTTTTTTCAGCCCACCAGGGCGGAGGCACCTGCGGAGGGTGGTCTGGGCTTTGGGTTTGGGATTGGGGACTGCCCAATGAAATAGGATAGGGGAGTGGTCACTTAGGGAGTCTGGGAAGACCTGGATGTTTTGGATTTTATGGGGTCGGTTAGTTATAATAACATCCAGAAGGGTGCTGGTACCTCTCTTAGGGTTTATTCTTGTGGGCTGGGTGACGAGTTGCGTCAGATCTTGGGCGGCAAATGAGTCTCTGATCGCAGATGAGGAGGTGCTGAGCCAATTTACATTAAGGTCCCCAACTAGGATTTGTTCCGCCTTATGGTGGAGGGTTGCCAGGTAGTCCGTTAAAGATACCAGGGCCGGGTGCTGGTTCTTTGGGGGAACGTAGGCTGTGGTGAGATAGAGAGGGCTCCTAGAGGGGTCCGGGTGAGTTTGAGGGTAAGAGCCTGGGCCCCATTTACAAGGGCAGGGTGGGAGTGGTGTCCAAGTATTGTGTCCCTAGTGTAGATTGCACAGCCTCCCCCTCGTTTGCCTATTCGGTCCTCCCGGTATAAGGTATAGCCTGGGAGGGAGACAAATGAGTCAGGGGTGGATTTGGACAGCCAGGTTTCAACCAGGGCTATGATGTCTGATTGATGAGTCAAGGCCCAGCACTGTAGGGTGTCAAATTTCTTCAGCAGGCTGCATATGTTCATGGAGGCTACCTGAAGACCAGTGGGCTGGGTGGTGGGTGGAGGGGCAGGGCCTGGGCTGGGATGTATGTTCCCTGTTAGGAGTAGAAGGAGGAAAAGTGCTCTGGTCAGAGGGAGCCAGATGGAGAGTTTACGCCGGGAGCAATAGGATGAGGAAGGGGTTTCTGTAGCACGGGGTGGGTAGGGCAGCACAGGCAGAGAAGGCTTGCGTGATCAGAAGCGCAAGGGAGCTGGGGGGGGAGGAAAGGTAATGTCTGGATGGGGGGTGAGGTGGAGAGGAGCATATGGGATGTGTGGAGGAGGAGGGAGGGGGAGGAGCAGTGGTAAAGGAGGAGGGGAAGACAGGAGGGTAGGTAGGAACACTGGAATAATGAGGCTGAGGGTTAATCGGGACAATAGGGTTGGTGGAAGGCAAAAAAAGGAGAAGGAGAAGAGAGAGGCTGGCGAGCAGGGGGTGCACATGCATAGTTGGTAAGGGTGGGGGAGCTGAAGTGAAGAAAGAATGGGGTACTAGGATGATAGAGGGGAGATAGTAGTGAAAGGTCACCTCTAAGCCTAGTTGCTGCTATGGTGTAGTGGCAGGGCTGGTACCTAAAGTGCACAGGGTACTAGGTTCAAGTCTTGACCAGGGTAGCAAGAAGGAGCTGTACAGCAGTGGCTGTAATAGCAGGGAGTTGGGCTCAAGGTCTGCAGAAGCACTCAGATAACACTTTAGCAGGGTTAGAGCGTTTTTAGAGTTTTGAAATCCGGCAGTAATAATAGACAGGTATGCTAGCTGAGTGGTGGGACTGCTGACTTTGAAAGTAAGGGTGCAGGGTTCAAAACCTGCAAAGGCAGCAAGAGAGAAGTGGTAAACTTATATTTTGGCAGGTGGGGGGGTAAGGGACTAAAAGGCTTAGAAAGTAGGAATAAATGGTCCAGAGGTAGAGCTGCTGACTCTGACTGCTCGGGTACTGGGTTTGAGCACAGCTCAGGGACAGAGTGTAGAAAGTTTTTTAATTCAGAAAAGGAGGGAGGAAGGGTTAAGAGTTTGAACGTCGAGGAAGATGTTGGCCTGGTTCATTGGCTTAGTGGTAAGTCAGTAGACTTTGGACAAAAGAGTACCAGGTTTGATGCTGGCAGGTGCTTAATGGTAGGCTGATGGGAGGAACGAGGAAAGTAGGTGGTAGAAGAATTCAAAGGGAACTGCAGTGACCTCTAGTGGGTCAACTCTCAAGCAGTAGTTAGGAGAAGTAGAGAGTTGAAAGAGGAGCTAGAGTGGAAAGTGCAGTGACCCCTAGTGGTTGGTGTCTATAAGCTGCAAATGGGAAAGTGGACACTTAGTAAAAAGGAGGTAAGTCATGTGATGTGACACATGACCTGGCAGCAGCAATAAATGAAGTGCTGACCCTGGGTGGGGGGGGTAGTTGGGGCAGCATGAAGTGCCTCACAACAGTCAGGCTGTAGTGCAGGACACTTTACCTCTTACAGGCTCTGGCAATCCCCGACTTCAGTCTCCGCTGCTGGGCAGAGTTCTTATTAATCTAGTTGTTAGAGGGTGTAAACACAGGCTGGATTGCACTCGGGACCAAGTCACAAATTGGAATTGCATTAATCTCAGTGATTGCCATGCTGCGAATCGGGTGCAATGGTCAGTGCAGGGGCATGCAGCCCGAAAGCATTCCCCCCCGAAACCTATAATCCTTGAATATAGGGCCCTTGTGGGTCACTGATTCCAGATCCTTCATGGCCAAGTGGCTTGACTCCCTGGTGGGCCAGTGTCAACCCCTAGGTACAAGAAGCTGTGACTGATCGTGGAAGGGCTGCCATGCATGTTTGCTGCTTGTGCTAAAGGGTCGTACCAGTCTCAGTCCTACTTGATTCAGCCAAGTAGTTAGTCTGATGGTCCCACTAACTACTTGGCTGAATCAAGTAGGACTGAGACTGGGGCCTTGGCTTCCCCCCCATATAGAAAGCAATTAGGGATCTTAATTCCTGTTCATGTGCTTGAGAGTAGGTGCAGGGATTTCTTGCTTTGGTGATATTGCCAGCCTGAACCCTGTCTCCTAGTATTAGTACTCAGTACCAGACTCACTTCTACTTCATGAAGAATCAGCTGCAGCACTCAAGACAGCTATGCATTGGGTAGCAGCAGCACTGGCATGGCACTGGTTGTATTTAAGCATATATATGTATATACCTTATAATATACCCAACAAATAATATATGTTTCCTAGAACTGCTCTAGTCTTCATAGCAAGTGTGCAGTGTGAATGTACTGTTTCCTCCTGATTTACCAGCTTATTATGTTATATTTTAATGCATCTATTTATACATTAGTAGTTGGAATAGTCTGTTGTGGAGTCTGTCTGGATTCTGGAAAGAGCAGAATCAAGGTGGTTCAAATACACAACACCATATACAGTAATCATAATTTAATTTGAACCATCTTGCTTCTGCCTTCTTCTGGTCTCTCCAGAGTCTGCCCACATCAGGCTATCATAGATGCATTATAACATAATAAACTGAAATCAGGAAAAAAATACATGCTGGATTCTTTTGAAAAGCACAGTTACAGATATGAGTAGATACATAGATACATAGACAGTGTCGGCAAATAAGGGCCTATGGCCCACCCAGTCTGCCCATTTGAGCTTGTAAGTTCAGTTTATGTTTTCCTAGAAGTCTGTTGCCCCTTACCCCTGACTTCCAGAATTCCTTTATGTCTATCCTATGCATTCTTAAATCCCGTGATTGTTTCAGCCCCCACCACTTCTCGGCAGGGTGTTCCACTTGTCCACCACCCTGCTCTGTGAAGAAATTCTTCCTCATGTTTCCTCTGAATCATCCTCCCTCCAACTTCATCCCATGCCCTCTAGTCCTGGAACTTCTTTTTCGCTTAAAAATAGTGTATTCCTGCACCCTGTTCCTCCCTGTGAGATACTTGTATATCTCTATCATATTCCCTCTCTCCCTCCTCTCCTCCAGGGAATACATGTTCAGTTCTTTCAACCTGTCTTCATAGGACTTGTGATGCAATCCATGCACCATCTTTGTTGCCCTCCTCTGAACCTTCTCTACCCTGTCTATGTCCTTACGTAAGTATGGTCACCAGAACTGTACACTGTACTCCAGGTGGGGCCTCACTAGTGTCTTGTATAGCGGAATTATGACCTCCCTTTTCCTGCTGGTGATGCCCTGCCTATACATCCCAGCATCCCTATTTGCTTTACCTGCTGCCTTGTCACACTGTTTCCCTACCTTGAGGTCATCAGAGATGATAACCCCAAGATCCCTTTCCTGCTTGGTGCATGCTATATCCTCACCCCCAACTGATATATTGTGCCAGGGTTTTGTGCCCTATATGCATTATCTTGCACTTCTTTGCATTGAATTTCAACTGCCAAACCCCTGACCATTCTTCAAGTTTCTGCAGGTCCTTCTCATTCTGTCTACACCCTCTGGTGTGTCTACTCTGTTACAGAGCTTTGTGTCATCAGCGAACAGTGAAATTCTGCCTTCTAGGTCCTGTGCAATGTCACTGATGAAGATGTTGAATAGGACCGGTCCCAGGACTGATCCCTGTGGTACCCACTGGTCACTCTTCCTCTGTAGAGTGACAGCCATTTACCACCACCCTCTGTGTCCTGCCACCCAGCCAGTTACCTGCCCACCACACTACTGTCCTGCCCACACCCATATTCCCAGTTTGTGTAATAGTTTTCTATGTGGCACAGTGTCAAAGGCCTTGCTGAAGTCCAGATAGGCCATGTCCACTGCCCTCCTGATCCACCTCTCTAGTCACCCAGTCAAAAAATTCAACGAGGTTGGTCTGACAAGACCTCCCCCTGGTGAAACCATGCTGCCTTGGGTCCTGTAGTCCATTGACAACCAGATGTTCCACCAATCTCGCCTTCAGTAGTGCTTCCATGATCTTCCCCACTACCGAGGTCTAAGAAATATATAGATTTTATAATTTATGGTGATAATATTTATGAGATGCCAATGGTACAAAAAGGAAGATTTGAGAGGTAGGTGAATGGTTCAGGAAAAAAAAGGATCGAACTGTGCAACTTCTTTGGGTATAGTAAACAGAAGTAGTAAAATAGAATAGTATTACCATGGATAATACCTTTCATTAAGAATGTAACAATCACTGCTCTTGTGTGGTTTAATTCATGTGCATAATGCATATAAATTAAATCATAAGACTAAGAACATGGGCACTGCAGTTCTGAGCATACATAATCAAATTAAACAATAAGGCGTGACCAGACCAGGGGTGAGATTTTCAATATGCTAATCACCCTATGGGTGTAATGTGGCATGAGGTGAAGGCCCAGCTGAGTGACGATTTTGCCCCAGGGGGTGATTAACTTACTTAATCTAATTCCTGAGAGTGCCTTACTATTCTTTATGAAAAATTGTTTCAAAAGAAGAAGGCATAACCAGGTGTGGGTTATTGGGATTTACCAAACCCTTGTGTGGTGTATCATGAGGCGCAGCCGAGTGACTTAACCACACAAGAACTGGGTAAGTCACACAATAACTCAAACCCTGGTGTGCCTTATTGTGACAATAAGGCACTCCAGGGTGTGAGTTACTAGGTGATTTACCCACTTCTTGTTTGGTTAGGTAATTGTGGCTGCACACTCTGATGCCAGCCAGCCAGAGTCTCCCACCTCTCATATTCCATGGGAGCAAAATATTCCCTAAAATCAGGGGTAGGAGACATGTAACAAAAGTGTGTTTTTTCTTCTTCAAGAAAAGCCCCAAAGCTTACCACAGAGCATGTAAACCCACCAGAGCTTCTGGGGGCTTGCGCCCCCCAGACCGCTGGCTCTTTTCCGGGGGTACAAAATTAATCTCATGCCCAGGGCACCAAAATGTCTTCCTACAGCTCTGTTTTGCAATGCCATGGGAATGCATGCTGTGGGTGTGTCTGCACATGTATCTGTATGTGTGTTTCGGTCTGTGTATCTGCATGTGTATATGTATGTGTCCCATTACATCTGCACATCACTGCTGTGTGTGTTCTGCCCATGGTTGCCTACATGTGGCTGCAATCCACACCCCACTAGCTGGCAGCCATGCCCCATGTGCACAGCTTCTACATGACAGGGCATTGTTGCATCCAACATCCCTATGTCCAGGCTTGTGCATGTAATGGATGCCACAGTGTGCCTGCACTGTCCATGTGTTCATGTAAGGGGAACCGTCCATGTGTTTATGTTGTAAATCGTTAAATCTCTTTTTTAGCCACAGTCCACATGTATCGCTATTTTTGTGTTTAACTGTGCTTTATTTGCTTATTTACAGCTGATCCGTGGACTCCCACAACTCTAGCGCATCACATTTGTGTTTCTTGTCTGCACACTGCTCCAGGAGGGCCACACACCTGCATGCTCTGTGACATACCACATGTGGCAGGGGGGTCGGCTATGGTTTAGAGGACCTTTGTGTACGATGGGCATTGCTGGGGCATACCATGGCATTTCCAGAAGCACTTACAGAGCTGTACCCTATTATTCCTACAGAGCGTAGAGGCAGGAACAGGGATAGCGACAAGGCCCAGGAAGATGGCTGGGGAGACAGGCTCCACGGCAATGGGTGGAGGGTGCCAGCCATGCCCCAGCGAGCAGAGGAGAGCAGTGGCAAGCAGCAGGGCATGTTGTGTAGGTACCATGGTTGGTTTCACACTGTCCTACATGTGCAGTGGGGGGTATGTGCACAAGTCACTGTTGTGTCCTTGACATACACACAGCTGTGTACCTGATACACTGTGTTGTGACATGTGGACGGGGATGAGCTATTGTATTGGCATGGGGTACTCTGGTCCTGGATGGGTGCATGGCATTGTGCCATCCCACTCTGGGGGGGGAGCTTGGGCAGTGGTACTGTACCAGCCTGTGTTGCTGTGTCCATCATGTGTGCAATAGGGGTATTGCTGTCCTGTGTGGGGGGGATGGGGCTGTGGTCCTGGATTGGCTTGTGTTCCATGGTCCTTGCAGTGACCTGTTGGTGTACCCCTGTCTTGAAGGGGTGGGATGGATGGGGATACACCACTGTATTGGCATGGGGTACTATGGGTCTGGATGGGCACATGATGTACTGCCATCCTGCTTGGGGAGGGCTTGGGCTGTGATACTGTATCGGCCTGTGCCACACTGTGTTTGGTGTGGGTGGTTGGCCTCCTGCTGTCCTGCCAGGAGGGGTGCCATGGGCTGTGTCCCTTCATTACATGGGGTTTACTGTGCATTACATGTCCATATTGTGTACCGCTGCCGTGGATGTGCTGTTGTTGTGGGTGTGCGCCCTGCCGCATACCCTGCACCTCTCCAGTACAGGCTGCATACCGTCATACAGTGGTGTGGCTGGGGCCATTCCAGTGGTGGGTGTGCTCTGCTGTGTGACCTATTGCTCTGTTCCTTTGGGTAGCATGTTCCAATGTGTGTATCGTTCAATTGGTTGGATGTGGCCTAGGCCACTGTCCTGGTCCCCTCGGGGGCTGCCTTTGTGGTTGCACTGTGTCACTGTGTGCTCCACTGGGCTGAGTTGGCATGCGCTGGTTCATGGTGTTACCACTGGCCTGCCATTCCTGTGCATGTACTTTGTCTGGGTGGGTGGTGCCTGTGTTGTCATGCTTCAGCATACAGGCACATGTCAGGGTGTGTGGGTTGTTTGCCGTTGTATCGCCACATGGGCATGGTTGTTGGGACATGCTGTCCACCCCTGGGCACTCTGTCTGGGGTGTGCATTGTGCTTCCTTGTCAGTGTACCATTCTGACATGGTTCCTCTTCCTCCTCTAGGTCTGCACTGGAGCTCACTGTAGGCCACATGGCCTGAGGAGACAGAGGGGAGGGAGAACCAGTTACCCCACCTGGTCCATCAGCATAGGACAACTATTGAACAGCAGGCAGTCCTCATCGCGGTGATATGTCAGGTGGCTGCAGTCCTGGAGGCACAGCTGCTGGACCCATGCAGCATGCAGCATTGAGGATGTTCCCTGTTTCTTTTGCTTTATTTACACACACACACACACTGGACTGTTGGTTTTGTTGCTGCCTTCTGTTTCTGTCTGATTTCTGTGTCCCTTTCCCCTTTTCTTCCATTTTCATTCCAGTTATTAACACTTGTAGTTGCTGTAGTTGTTTTAGTAGTGGTAGTTTAATTTTTAGTAGTTGTAGTGATAGTGGTGTTAGATGTATTGGTGTTGGTTTCTAGTAGTAGTTGTAGCAGTAGCAGTAGTAGTAGTTGTAGCAGTCGTAGTGGTAGTAGTAGCAATAGTAGTCGTAGTTGTAGTAGTAGTAGTAGTAGTATATTTAGTGTTAGCTTAATCAATGTTTGTTGTATATATTGTTGTTCTTGTTATTGCTGTTCTGTTGTTTTTGATGTTGCCTTTTATATGTTCTGTGTACCTTATTACATGCCACTTTCATGACTTTACTATGTCTGGTGTTGTTTTTGGATGCATGGGGCTTTTCATGGGTATCTATTGTGCTTTGGTTTCCATTCATGGGTCCTGGGTGTTACTGGACATTGCCATGGCTGGGTGTGTATCATATTCTGGGTTCTGCACTGCTGTCCACTCTTGAGGTCACATTCAGGGCTGTACTTCCTTACGTGTGCTCCAGGGTGCAGCATGCTCACCTCTGCACTGTGTTCCTGTGGGTGTTTGCACGGCCTGACTGACTGCTGTATTCAGAGATATCTTATTTGCTATATTCAGTGCTGTCTTACTTCCCGGGCGAATTTAGCACTGCACTGCCAGGCCAGTTTGTCCGGCTTCCTTTGCATGCTGTATTCGGCAGGTTTAGCACCAGGCTATTCCTTTTGAATATAGTGAGCTATTGGTTCCGGGCTAATTTAGCATGCTGGGTAGGGCTAATTTAGCACTGGGGCAAAGTTATGAATATCTGGCCCCAGATTTACTCAGCAAGTAGAATGACAAAAATAGCCAAATGGTTGAAAATTGGTTGAACAGGCAAGAGAATATCCCTACCAATCCGAACGGCTAGAGATAGACCTGGATCCTACCAAGGCAGCTAATATTCATCTGAAGTCTAATATTTGCAAATCCTTCCAAATATCTTAAAAGTAAAATACTGGCTGATAGTCTCTTTACCCTCTAAAGATGCTCTGCAAATTGAAGGCCTGAACTTCAACAAATCCATGCCTCTGCCTTTATTTGGTAACACTAATATCACCAGTGAGGGTCCAGTATTTAACAGTGTGAACTGGGTAAAGAAAAGTGTGTCAAGGGTAAAAGATAGGATGCATAAAGGTGCCTTAAACAGTCCAAAACAATCAGGCAAGAAAAAGGTATGCAATGCACAGGCTTGGACATGTTTGGGATAGTTTGGTTAGAAGCATGAGAATACCTTTTTTAAGCATTTTGGTTTAGAGAAAACAATTGGAAGCAAAGTTGTTGTTATTTTAATTACAAGGGAATATTTTAGTATCTTTCCTTTAGCGAACAAGCTGGGTTGATATCCAATGAGCTGTACTAAGAAAGCTACAAGATAAAAAATAAAGGCAATACTGATGTGAACTCGGGCTTTGTGAAAAAAGTTGGTTTAACTATAAATTGTAATTTTTTCACTTAGTAAAGCGTAATATGGTGCATCCAGTAATGCAGTTGCCTGGACGTATGAATACTGAGGTTGATATTTAGAACAGAAATTATGAAGACAAATTATGAGAAAGATATATAAAAAGAATACGGTGATGGGTGATCTTTATCTTAATGTGGCATTTGGTTTCCTATAAGGAGGTGTGAGTTCAACAGAAGCATACTGTCCCTAACTTTCACACAAGGCTTATAAGATAATGATGCTGGGAGATACAGTTCAATTCAAGTTTATTGCAGGAAAACTCCATTGAGCAAGCTCATTCACAAGGAGATCCTAGTACAAGACATGTGCACAACAACAGGTTTACAGAATAAAAGGAATCTGCTTTGAATAAGACATGGGTTTCATGCATCACAATGTATAATCACAGTAAGAACAGGGCCTGGCAACAAGATAGTGCAATAATGAGGCAAATTACATGATGCAACAATGTGGCAATCTGCAGTAGGTTGTAGAGAAGGCAAGGAATGCAGCAGAGGGCGAGGACAGGACAGGAGTGAGTAAAGACATGAAATAGTTAATAGGGAGGGGAGCGCTACAGGAGAGGGTAGGGGACTTAGGCTGCGACACACAAGACAGGGCCAGAGGGGAAGGTTAGAGGAAAAGGGGAGAGGGATTCAGAGAGTTAAGCTCTTGGGCATTTGCAAGGATCTGTGAAGACTCTTGAGGTGAGCGACTTGAAGAAACTAATAATGGCCAGGCCGGTGAGTTTGAGTACCATTTGAATGCTGTTCCAAGCCACAGGGAGAGAATGTGATATAGCTCCCTTGCCGAGGGAGGATCTAGTTCTGGGAATATCCAGGAGGAAGGAAGACTTCCTAAGGGAATAAGCACAGTCCGAGATGTGCACGAGAGATGAAATATAATCTGGTAGTTTATCATGCACTGCTTTGAGCATTCGTGTACCAAGGTGGAGCAGTCTTCTAGCGGCTAGGGACATCAACCCAGCAGTAGAATATGAGTCATAGTGATGGGTCCTGAGGGATGCGTTAGTAATAAAACAAAGGGCACGGAGGAAGAGGACACTGAGTCTGTGGAGGTTGATAGCCTAAGTGCAGTTGTATAATGTATCACCATAGTCTAAGAGCAGGAGGAATATTGCCTAGACAAGTCTGAGTCTGATCTCAGGTGGGAAGAGGGTTCTGTGTCTAAAAGAGAAGCCTAGTCTGTCTTTAAGCTTGGTGGCGAGATTATCAGTATAGGCACTGAAGGACATTTGGTTGTCGATCCAGACTCCTAGGTATTTGAACTTGTCAACAACTTCAAGTGGTTCCCCATGGAAGTTTTGACAGTTGCGAGGCTGGACTTGGTCCCGACAGGGGGGAGTTGTTGTTGCTGGGTGGAAGTACATTCCCTCAGTTTTCTTAGCATTGAGTGAAAGCTTGGCACAGGTAAGATTATGTTTGAGCTGAAGGAAGTCAGTTTGGAGCTTATCATAGACATCAAGAAGTGAGGTCTTGGAGGTGTAAAGGAGATAATGTGCAGAATATACAAAATTCAATTTGAATTAACTTTTGGTGTTTTTCAACACATTGCGGACATGACTTAAAGATTGTATTCATGGTGGTGGATTTACACTGGTTTAGTAACAAACAGGTGTAAATGTGATGCTCCAGCACAGCCATTTGTATGTTTTTTTTCTCTTTTAGCAGAAACCAGCAAGCCCAATGAAATGGTGTTGCCATGAAAATGTCAATAAACATGATGGAAGAAAAAGTAAATGTTTTAACGTAGGCCAGCCCGGTGGCACTGAGGGCTGAGGCACTGGAAACCTTACCTTGTGCTGCGCCAGTGACCTGTTGTCAGGAATGAGCACGGGCCGCCGGGGGTTGGCAGGATTGAAGAAGGATTGAGCATCCATGGGACTGCCCTCCTTCTCCGGGAAGGGGGGACATCAGTGGTCGACGTTCTACTGGACCCCAGTGGAGACTGGGGGACAGTGCACCAATGCTGCAGACAAGGGTGCGGAGATGGGGCAGATGCTTGGAAGAAGCACGTGTGGATACATGCATGCTTCCTCCATTGGCATCACTGCACGCCTCTCCTTGCAGGAGAAACCAAACAGGAAAAATCCCCATGGCAGTATGAAGGCTGCCCAATGGCACCGCCTCGGACGTGCCCAAGTTAGCTCCCTCGTTGGCCCCGCCCTCCAGATCTCCACAGTGGTGGGGTAAGTACCCGCTGCGATGCAGCCTGGGAGGCCTGAGGTGGAGAGGTCCGAGCTCTGGCCGTATCTGGGGTAGCAGTCATGAAGGCTGACTGGATGTGAGGAGGGTGGAACCAAAGGTACAACCCCCCCAGCTGAGGAAATAAATAATATCAGAAACATTTTTTTTTAACATATAGGATTTGAACCTTCTCTGTTTTCTCATTTTGACATTTTCACCCTGTAATTAAGAAAATGGTCTATCACCAGTCTGTCCCACCCCCCACATCCCACCCTGACCCCCCATTCAGCATCCACACCCTTACATTGCGCACACGCACACACACACACACACACACAAACACCAAATCATCTAAAACTGTCCCACATTTTTTTTTTTTATTTAAACATTTGTTCACCAGGTAAGCAATATGAGCCAAGGCCCTTTTTCAAAAGCGACCTGGGACCGTATAATATAGTCAAGATGTTACATACACATAGATGTCAAATACAAAACATACAAAGTATAAAAAAGTGACTCAATTAAAACAGTCACGTTTCAGTGACTCCACATAGAATTGTCTTAATGCCATTTTAAAAGTAGCATAACTTGGTTGTGAGTGGATACTGGATGGCAAACCATCCCAGTGTAATGGGGCAGAATATGAAAGGGCAGATCTTCCCATATTACTTAACCTCTTTGGGACTTCAAATAACAGGGAACCATTTGAGCACAGCACCCTATTAGTGTTCCTTACTACAGGCAGCGAGTGTAAGGGAGAGTGTGAATCCGGTGTTACAACATTGTAAGTTAAAGTATTCAGACTATATAAACAATGTGCACCTGAGGGTAACCAACCGGTTAAGTCATACAAAATGCAATGGTGTGTCTGAAAAGAAACCTTAAGAGCAAACCTGCAAATTGAATGAAATGTGGTTGTCAATAATTTCAAGTCTGTTTTAGCTAAACCCTGAAACTAGGAAAGAATTATAGTACAATATGGACAATAGAACATTATAGAGTGCAAGTAGGGTAGGTATGAAGGAGGTTCTGTAGTATGTAAGAGGAGATGACCAAGGAGTCACTAGTCCGGGCCATTAAGATATTTGTAGAACATGAAATTCAGACAAACTTGCCTGGGTGAAGTGAGTGAATCATTGGCAGTGCCATAGGTTATTAAAGGTGAAGATTTTTTTTTTACTACTTTATTTCCCTCCGGTCACAGCCCCTGGAACCTCTCTCAGGCATTCTGCCCATATCCTGCCCACCTGAGGTCCCCTCTGACTATGCCTGCTCTCCCCCCCCCCGCAGCCAGCACCCCCAGTTTAACCCATCCGGGGTGGGTCGCCCTCTCCTCTTGGGTGCTCTTCTAAGTCAGTCTTTGGCTGCAGGTTAGGGTCCCGAGGAGAAACTGGAAGGCCAGTCGAGGTGAACCCGGCAGAGGGCATGAGGAACAGGTGCCGTCACCTGCCCCGTGGAGCCGGTGTTTTCCTTGTTCTGGTGGTGACCTCCTCTCCTCTTGCATGGGCACGCCTGATGCAATGGCGCATGGCAACCCTGCCTGCATCAGCCACGCTGTGCGATGTGCAGCCCACGCACTGCAGCGCTCCTGATCTCCACCGGGAGCCGCTGGTGTGCTGGGCTATCCCCCCACCCTTACCCGGGGGAGGAGAGCAGCCCTGTGGGTGCTCAATCCTTGACCCGCCCCTGCTGACCCCTGGCACCCAAACTCACTCCCAAACTTGGGTCACCGGCGTGGCGTGAGGTGTGGCATCTAGTTTCTCAACCCTCAGCACCACCGGGCCAGCTTAAAGGTGAAGTTTAAAGTCCATTTGACACATTAATGACTTTTTGTAAGTCACATCCTTTCAGTTCTGAGCTGCAGTATATCCTGTGTGTCATAAATTTCAGGCCATCTCGAGGGACACTGTTAAAGGGAAGAATTATGCATGTATGCGGTAGAGCACAACAGGGTGTGTGATTGGAAGTCAGTAATCACATGCCTCTTGAGGGTGTAGTGAGGCATTAGATGCTTGTTCCGAGTGCCTTTAAACATTTGGGAGAGAAATGTGATTGACTATAATCGCACATCCCTGAAGTGCTGTATTACACTTTTAACATGTGTTCAAAAATCTATCAATCAATAAGCTTATGTAACCCCCCTGCAAATGGGGGTTCCCAAAAGACTTCCAGGAGCTTGCTTGAATGCTCCAAGCCTGAATGGTGTTTGGCGTTTAAGCCATTTATCAGTGAGTGTTTTTAGAGCCTCTGGCACTGTCTCTTTAAGAGCTGTCTGCTTGCAGACATAAATAGTTTGTATGGGGGGACTGTGTGCTTCTCTGCTTGAGTACCACTCGAGCTGCTGCCAATTCACTCCATTTTGCAGTCACTAGAGTGCAAGGAACCTATCTGAAAGATGTAACTGTTTGCCAGAAATCATTTAGAGTAATAATGAAATTACAGTTTGTCTAACCTGCTTTCTTTGCAGTCAGAACTGTGTTTGCCTAGTTCCCCATTCTAGTTTTGAACTGCTGAACTGGACCAATCAGTGTGGGTTAAGGTAGCTCTAAAATGGTGCCTTGATGAATCAGAACTTGACTCATAATCTGAGCCAGCCACAAGAGGATTGTATGGGCAGTGACTCTGGGAGATGTAGTTTAGACTTCGGCGCCTTTTTGGACCAACAGGGGCAGTCTATTGTGAGTGACAGCCAATCCAGCCAAGAACTGGGAGGAACTCAAAGGAAGTGCCCGGTTTTTGTCTGCTGGAGTTTCAGTTGAGCTTTGGCAGTGAAGAGGGAAGGAGCCCTGTGCTTTTTTCGTGTGCAGTTTTAGTCGGGAAACGTGTGTAAGGTCCAGAGTTCCGGTCTGCAGCTTGTGTAACTGCTTGTTAGGACTGAACTGGCCCTGTGAAGAGAATCAAAGGATATCTGAAGAGTAGAAACCAGGCTCACCCTGTAGAAGACTGGAGAAATTGCTGAACTGTACTGTCTGTCAGAACTGAATCTGCTGTGTGTTCTCCTGGTATTGTGCAGTAATTATGATCGATAGAGAAGCAGCCTGCCTGGTATAGTACTTTCTTTTACCATATAAATGTGTGAGGAGGCTTTGTAGCACAAGTGAATCCTGCTGCCATTAAAGGACTTTGCCTGTTGCAGTTTGCCATATAAATGTGTGAGGAGTCTCGTGGAGCTCAAGAGTAGCCCTGCTGACATTGAAGGACCCTATCTTGTTTGGAGGTCATGAGTACTAATTCAGGGTCGCTTCCTGTTGAATTGCCACATTGAATCCAAATGGAATTACTGTACTGCTGACTGTTTAACTAATTTTTCTTTTCTCTGTGAAAGGGCCCCTACCAGCTGCCACGGTTTGACTAGCCACTAGGGCTTGGGTACCCAGGGACAGTAACTGGTAGGGATAGGCCTGCACAGAGCCATAGGTAGATGAGTAAGATGATGCTAATTAACCTGATTCCCCTGTCCTTGTTATATCCCCTAAATAAATCAGAGCTGCTTGTTTCAGCAAAGTTATACTGCCTGAGGTATTTGTCTATGTTAAAGTATTGTACTGTGATTGTTGCACTGTATCTTATTTTACAGGAGGTCCCAGTGCCTGAACCAGTCCTGGGGTAAGTGTATACTGTGAAGGTAATTCTGATATATTGTGTGGGCCACTAGTGGAAGAAAGGGGGTTGCAGTGTCCCAGAGGGCTGTGACCAAGTTAGTTTAACTATTGCAACCCTGACCTCTGGGTGGAGGCACCCCCATCAGATCCAGGCCCTCAACCTGTTAGTGGCAAATCAGGCAGGGGTAGTAGCCCCTGGGATAGCGCCATCTAGGGGTTACATCTTGGAGGCTCACTGCTGGGATTGTGTGTCCTCTAGTGGCCATATTTACGAACCACTGTTAAGAAAAAAAATGGCACCCGACAGAAGTGGCTGTGCACGCTGGTGGAGGGTGTACTGGGGAGGAGATTGACCCCAAAATGCTATGCTTATCCTGGACATCCCCTGGGTATCAATACGACACTGTACAGGAGTACTTTCCAAGGTGGAAGGTTTACAAAACCCTGTGGTGGTGGGTGCATGCTAATCTGCTCACCCACACTTTCCTGGCCCTAGTAGAGTTTAAGGATCCCATAGATAGCTCCAAAGTGCCACAGACCATTACCCCAGAGGGAGCCCTCACTGCCTGGAGAGTGATAACTAAGTACAGAAGACCTGGGGAAATGAGCCCTCACCACTGTCTGAAACTTTGAGGAGAAATTTATAAATGGTTTTTGGGGAAGGGAAACTGTGGAGGACTTGAAGAAACTATTCTTGCCACCTGGGGTGTTCTCCCCAACACCCTCTCCCACTCCAGTACCCGTAATGGTGGCTGAACCAATGCAGACTCCTATTTCTGCACCTGCCATTAGTCACCACTTACCGAAGGTTGAGGATCTCTCTGCACCTCCCCACCCCCAAGGAGGATGACTGGGAGACCTGATAGACTATGTTGCCCCCAAGTGCTAGAATGGCAATGCTCGGAAGTCGAAAAGCGAAAGAGGGTTAGTGAGAGCCTCCGAGGTCCTGCCCTGGCTACCATCCGTAGCAAACGGGCCAGTAACCCTGAAGTGACTGCACAGGCCTATCTTGAGGCCTTGGAGAATGTGTATGGGAGCCCAGATTCTGATGAGGATCTATGGTGGAGAGTAAGAAATGCACAACAGTACCAAGGGGAGTTGTTGTCTGTGTATGTACCTCAGCTGGAAAAATTGTTGCAAGAATGGCTCAGAAAGGGTAGTTTGCCAGCGATTGAACTGGACTGAACCAGGCTGGACAGGATCCTTAAGTCTGCCCCCTTCTCAGAACTGCTGTTGCTTCAGTTACGCCTGGCAAATTGACTGGAATCCCCACCCTCCTATGATGAGTTAATGAGAGAAATCCGAGGAGTTGAGAAAAGGCGACCTCGGGAGGGACCTGCACCAATAGCTGCGGCTACAACCGAGGACTGAGGGTGGCCATCAAGTGAAGTTCAGGGGCAGAGGTTGGCAGTCAATGAGTGCTCTGACAAGGAAAAGATATGCCACAATGGTGCGAACTGTTGAAGAGATCCGAATTCAAAACAGTCCCTTTATGAAGGCCACGCCTGCAAGTACGGGCCCGACCTATATCCGACTGCATCTGCTGTGGGGTGAGGTCCACCATGTATCTCCTGCTGATAACAGCTCCAAACTCAATTCCTTGACCATGGAAGTGGAGAAACTGACGAGATGTCTCCAAATGCTTATCACGCCGCAGACAGAGATGGCACCAAGGTTTTCAGTTAGTAGTACCCCCGCCCTGGCTCCCAGTGTGGCGCCTCGGCCAGCTCAAACTCCAGAAAGTATGTTTTGCTATAATTGCGGGAAGGATGGGCACATGAAGAGGGAATGCCGGTCCCCAAAAGACACTGACAAAGTTGCAT
This sequence comes from Neoceratodus forsteri, assembly GCA_016271365.2. Classification (NCBI taxonomy): domain Eukaryota; kingdom Metazoa; phylum Chordata; order Ceratodontiformes; family Ceratodontidae; genus Neoceratodus; species Neoceratodus forsteri. Next base: position 645,605,543 of record CM057450.1, on the reverse strand, counting down.
ATAGGCTACAAGGAGAGCTGGAGAACAAATCAGTGGTTAAGAGGTGCACAAAATGATCCCAGTGAGGGCACCAAAATGCTAACTCACGCCTTTGTGGCAAGGTCAGTTGCCCAGGCCCACTCACCGCCTCCAGACTGGTCCAGAATAGTGGGTCCCTCCATGGAGACCACTGTAAAGGTGAATGGAGTGTCTACAAGAGCTATATTAGACAGTGGCTCCCAAGTGACAATTATGTTCCAGGATTGGTATCAGAAGCATTTGTCAGACGTACCTTACAACCATTAGAAGGACTGCATGTATGGGGGTTAAGTGAGAAGGCCTACCCCTATTCCGGGTATATCCGAATTTGGCTGTCTTTCCCCACCTCCGTGGGCTGGAGTGCTGAACAAGTAGAGACCCTAGCCTTAGTGTGTCCCCCACTGGACTGTATGATGGTGTCCCTTTGTTGATTGGAACAATGCTCATATGTTCGGAAGGCTGGCACAGTTGTGTTATGAAAAACAGGGGTCAAAGACTAGTAGAGCTTTAAGAGTTCCGGCTTTAATTAAGAAGGCCTATGAGGCACAGAGAGATGCTGATAAAATAGAACCAGAGGAACCGGTTGGAATTGTATGGAAGAAGGATCCTGAGTCTCTGATCCTGGCGCCAAATGCCCAGTGTACCTTACAGGGAGAGGTCCATATCAGAAAGGATGTTAAGAATAAAATATTAATGTTGTATGCACCAGGCGTTGGAAAATTGCCAGAGGGACTGCTGGTCAAGCCTAGTATTTTGCCCGCTAGAGCCCATGCTTATGCCAGAAGGGTAATGGTCCAAGTTCATAATGTGTCTGAAGAGACATTCGAGTAAATAGAGGTTGCATCCTGGCTAATGTGCATTGTGCAGACACTGCAGTGCTACCCAGCAGCAAGAGTTCGGAAGAATGACAGAGTAACGCCTGACTTGTTTGATTTCGCCACTCCTCATTGCCAGCTGAATGGAAAGTGAGGATCAGTGAGAAGCTTGCCCAGAGAGACCGGGTGTTTCTTTAAAGGAATGGGACGAGGATGCGTGAGGAGCTGAGCACAATATCCGGCTGCATGACAAAGACCATTTCGTGGAGAGGTCTCGACACCTGGCACCTGCTGATATAGATGATGTGAGACGGCATCTGCAAGAGATGTTAGCTGCTGGTGTAATACAAGAATCCAGAAGCTCTTATGCTTCCCCATTGTGGTAGTGAGGAAAAGAATGGGACAGTAAGGATGTGCGGATTATCGCACCTTAAACCGGCGGACTATCCCTGATCAGTACACAATGCCCCATTCAGGATGCTTTGGACTGCCTAAATGGGAGCAAGTGGTTCTCTGTGCTGGATCTCGCAGTGGGTACTACCAGATCCCGATGGCCCCAGAGGACCGTGAGAAGACAGCCTTTATCTGTCCGCTTGGCTTCTATGAATTCATGAGGATGCCTCAAGGGATTTCAGGTGCTCCAACCACTTTTCAACGATTGATGGAGCGTGCAGTGGGGGACATGAACTTACTAGAGTGCCTGGTATACCTAGATGATGTTATTGTGTTTGGTAGCTCACTGGAGGAACATGAGAGCAGATTATTTAAGGTATTGGACCGACTGGAGGACTTTGGCCTTAAACTGTCCATTGATAAGTGTCAATTCTTTCAAACATCAGTAAAGTATGTGGGACACATAGTATCCACCGAGGGATAGAGACCGACCCAAGTAAAGTTGAGGCCTTGACCACCTGGCCACAGCCCAAAAATCTAAAAGAACTGCAAAGATTCCTGGGATTCTGTGGTTATTATCGGCGTTTCATCAAGGACTATTCAAGAGTGATCCGCCGTTTACTTAACCTTACTCAAGGGTATCCCCAACCCACAAAAATACCAAAAGTCAGCGTCCCTCAAGACTGAAAGAGTGTATTCATCCAGTGAAGTATTTGGGGCCGCTGGACTCCTGATTGTGAGACTGCTTTTCATGAGATCATATATCAACTTACCCATGCTCCAGTGCTGGCCTATGCCGATCCAAGAAAACCTTCGTCCTGCACACTGATGCTAGCTTGCAAGGGTTGGGGCTGTGTTGGCCTTAAGAGCACGAGAATGTCCTGAGACCAGTGGCCTTTGCCAGTAGAAGCCTGACCCCATCCGAAAAGAACTATCCTGTACATAAGTTAGAGTTCCTAGCTTTGAAGTGGGCTATTGTTGACCAATTCCATGAGTACTTGTATGGGGCTAAAATACTAGTAAAACTGACAATAATCCTTTGACCTATGTGCAGACCTCAGCTAAGTTGGATGCCACTGGTCATAGGTGGCTTTCTCATTATCTACATATGACTATGCTCTCGAATACCGAGCAGGTCTGAACCACATAGATGCTGATGCTCTCTCCGAGGCCTGTTCCCAGAATGATTGGGTCCGATTGGCAGAACCTGACATTCGGGCACTCTGCCGGAAGTTTGACAGGAGGAACAATGTCCACGAACGCAGTGGACTGCATGGTGGATTGCTTGGGACCTCTGAGAATTGCACACCTGCTGCTTATTGCCACTTTTCTGCACAGACATTGGTGCACTGCCTCAGCTGGACAATGACAGTTTCGCTGGCTCAATCCCACATCCCATGATCAAAGCAGCTTTAGAAGCCCTCTATGCAGGAAAAGATGTGTCCAAATTACGCTCCACTGATTTGAGAACTGCACTGTTATACAAAGAAGGTCCTAAGTTGAAACTGATCAATAAACTGTTATACAGAGAAACAGTAGACAGAGGGGACAAGTAGACAAACAACAACTAGTGCTGCCCACTGCCTTCGAGACTCAGTACTGATGTCCTTGCACAACCACATGGGGCACCTTGGTATAGACAGAACACTTGACTTGGTGAGATCCAGATTCTATTGGCCTAAGATGGGGGCTGATGTGAGCAACACATTCGAACTTGTAGTCGCGTTACAGAGGAAAGCTTTGCCCCAGAGGGCTGCCCTTGTTAACATCACCACCAGTGCACCCATGGAGCTGGTCTGTATTGATTTTCTGAGTTTGGAGTCAGATCAAAGAAATATCAGTAATGTGCTGGTGGTCACTGACCATTTCACGAGATATGCCCAAGCTTTCCCACCAAAGACCAGAAAGCATCCACTGTGGCCAAAGTACTTGTAGAAAACTTTTTGTTCACTATGGGCTCCACAAAGAATCCATTCTGATCAAGGAGAGACTTTGAGAGTCATCTGATCAAAGAGATGCTTTCTCTGTGGGAGTGCGAAAGTCCAGAACCACTCCTTACCACCCCCAGGGGGACCCACAGCCTGAACGTTTCAACTGCACTTTGCTAGATATGCTAGGCACCCTGCACCCAAAGGACAAGCCTAGATGGAGCCAACAAATTAGCACCCTGGTACATGCTTATAACTGCACCAAAAGTGATGCCACTGGGTTCTCCCCCAACCGCCTGATGTTTGGAAGAGAAGCTCGACTACCGGTAGATGTGTGTTTGGGGTCTCTCCTGATGGGGTTCAAGCTGACAACTATTTACAGTATGTGCAAAAGTTAAAGACCCAGCTAACTCATGCGTACCAACTGGCTCAAACCATGGCTGCCAAAAGAAATCTGGCCAACAAAGAAAGGTATGATAAAAAGGTGAAAGCACAGGAACTCCAGGAGGGAGATCGGGTATTGCTAAGAAATCTGGGACTGCATGGCAAACACAAGATTGCTGACAGATGGCACCATCTCTCTCACATTGTAGTGGGCAAACTAGATGATCTGCCAGTGTACAAAGTAAGGCCTGAGAATAATTCAAAAGATGTAAAACAATGCATAGAAATCATTTACTGCCCATTGGACAAATCTTGATTGAGTCTGAGCCCCCAGAAGATGCCCTCTGGACCAGTGACTAGAGCTGCTGCTAAGAAAGATCAAGAAAGTCTGCACCTACAGAAGCAGAGTTAAAGTGTTCCCTCCACAAGTCCCAGTTGAGCATGACTGTCAGTCCATATCAGAAGAAAGTGAGAGTGACTTTGAATACTATCCTTCTTACGAACTGAGTCAATTGTTTCGGGCAATCCCTAGTCAATACTGGAGACGAAGCTGGGCCTTCTGGACTGTCTAAGCCCCAGCTTCGTCCCTGGAGCCAATGCTCCCAGAAAGTGAAGTGCAAAGCATCAGATCAGATGAAATGGAATCATTGTGCATGGTTGAATTGTTTGAGCTTTCAGGGAGGAAATGATGGATTGGGGCAGACTGGTGATACACCAGAACAAGAAGAGTATTTTGAGTGCCCTGACAGTCCACTGCCAGTGTCCGAAAGCTCTCCATGCGAGCCAAATGTTGTTGGACTCAGAAACTGTAACTCCTGGAGCTGAAAGTGCCCCAAGTTCTAGCCTCTACCCCATGGAGACTCCCTGACAAGTGAGGACAATGCTGAAAATGAGGCTCAGAGTGCAGAGACTGTAACAGTTCCCCTAGAAAGACTGGTCGAGCTGTAAAGCCTGTGCACCTCAGTTATGATTCCCTTGGGAGGCCTGTGGTCTTGCCTCTCAATGTTGTCCATAAAGAAGGTGTATGTGTCCCTGAGCTCATTGCCCAAACTGAGCGTCAGTGCTAACTCCAAGTTACTTGTGTTGCTCTCTCTATATGGTGCCCTGCCCCGTCCAGCCCCAAGGTAACTGATAGGAAGGCCCTCTTCAGGTTTCATGTACAAGAGGTAATAACTTGAGTTATGGTACAATGTGTGTTAATACTGTAAAGAGTGACGTACTGCAATGTTTCAGAAATGTGTTCTTGGTAAAATGATGTATTGACTGATGATTACATGTGTGAGCCTAATGCAAATGTATATGGTTGCAGTTGAAACTTATGGGTACTTGCTTGACGCGGACGCCAAGCTTTCCCAGGCCAGGAAGGGTGTAACCCCTGCAAATGGGGTTCCCAAAGACTTCAGGGTATGCTTTAAATGCTCCAAGCCTGAATGGTGTTTGGCATTTAAGCCATTTATCAGTGAGTGTTTTAGAGCCTCTGGTACTGTCTCTTTAAGAGCTGTCTGCTTGCAGACATAATTAGTTTGTATGGGGGACTGTGTGCTTCTCTGCTTGAGTACCACTCGAGCTGCTGCCAATCACTCCATTTTGCAGTCACTAGGAGTGCAAAGGAACCTATCTGAAAGATGTAACTGTTTGCCAGAAATCATTTAGAGTAATAATGAAATTACAGTTTGTCTAACCTGCTTTCTTTGCAGTCAGAACTGTGTTTGCCTAGTTCCCATTTTAGTTTTGAACTGCTGAACTGGACCAATCAGTGTGGGTTAAGGTAGCTCTAAAATGGTGCCTTGGATGAATCAGAACTTGACTCATAATCTGAGCCAGCCACAAGAGGATTGTATGGGCAGTGACTCTGGGAGATGTAGTTTAGACTTGCGCTTTTGGACCAACAGGGGCAGTCTATTGTGAGTGACAGCCAATCCAGCCAAGAACTGGGAGGAACTCAAAGGAAGTGCCCGGTTTTGTCTGCTGGAGTTTCAGTTGAGCTCTGGCAGTGAAGAGGGAAGGAGCCCTGTGCTTTTTCGTGTGCAGTTTTAGTCGGAACGTGTAAGGCCCAGAGTTCCGGTCTGCAGCTTGTGTAACTGCTTGTTAGACTGAATCCGTCCTGTGAAGAGAATCAAAGGATATCTGAAGAGTAGAAACCAGGCTCACCCTGTAGAAGACTGGAGAAATTGCTGAATTGCACTCGGTCTGTCAGGAACTGAATCTGCTGTGTGTTCTCCGGTATTGTGCAGTAATTGCGATCGATAAAGAAGCAGCCTGCCTGGTATAGTACTTTCTTTTACCATATAAATGTGTGAGGAGGCTTGTGTAGCACAAGTGAATCCTGCTGCCATTAAAGGACTTTGCCTGTTGCAGTTTGCCATATAAATGTTGTGAGGAGTCTCGTGGAGCTCAAGAGTAGCCCTGCTGACATTGAAGGACCCTATCTTGTTTGGAGGTCGTGAGTACTAATTCAGGTCGCTCCTGTTGAATTGCCACATTGAACAAATGGAATTACTGTACTGCTGACTGTTTAACTAATTTTTCTTTTCTCTGTGTGAAAGGGCCCCTACCAGCTGCCACGGTTTGGACTAGCCACTAGGCTTGGGTACCCAGGACAGTAACTGGTAGGGATAGGCCTGTGCACAGAGCCATAGGTAGATGAGTAAAGTGATAAGCTAATTAACCTGATTCCCCTGTCCTTGTTATATCCCTCTAAATAAATCAGAGCTGCTTGTTTCAGCAAAGTTATACTGCCTGAGGTATTTGTCTATGTTAAAGTATTGTACTGTGATTGTTGCACTGTATCTTATTTTACAGGAGGTCCCAGTGCCTGAACCAGTCCTGGGGTAAGTGTATACTGTGAAGGTAATTCTGATATATTGTGTGGGCCACTAGTGGGAAGAAAGGGGGGTTGCAGTGTCCCAGAGGGCTGTGACCAAGTTAGTTTAACTATTGCAAACCCTGACCTCTGGGTGGAGGCACCCGCCATCGGATCCAGGCCCCTCAACCTGTTAGTGGCAAATCAGGCAGGGGTAGTAGCCCCTGGGATAGCGCCATCTAGTGGTTACACTTTGGTAATAAATTACTCTTTGGTTAAAAGGGGAACACTTCATTATTTATGTGCCAAACATTACATAGCCCCTTCACTGTCAGGTCCATGCTATGTGCCACAATGATGAGGCGGGGTGGGGAACAACGTCAGTTCTAGGAAGCAGCGGCCACAAGTTGATGATAGGAAAGGAGCCCTCATTCTGTGATGGCTGCAGTGGTCTGGGAGGAGCCAAGTGGTGTTGGGAGAAGGTTCTGTGAGCACAGCGGTGGTGATCGGTCTTTCCATTTTCAGTTATTAACAGCAGTAATCAGAGGACCAATAGGGCATGTATCTACTGTGTTTCTATAGTGGGGTTCATAGGAGTGAAAGTAGTTTAGGCTTGTAACTATGGGTCAGTAATCACAAGGCTCTGAGCTGCTTTCAGTCAGTGACATCTCTGCAATATTTGTACACATAATCCCAAATATTTACTTACTACCATGGAATATTTAAATAAATGTTTGCGTAGCAATGGTAGGATTATTAAACTTAATTTGAATAGCAGCAGAAAACATTTGTAGCGTTTTGCAGCAAACTGCAGCAGTACATCCTCTCTTTGTAGTGTAATTCCTTTAATCCCTGATGGAATGATTTTATTTTTTTTGGGGGGGGCTTCCCGATGGCCAAGCTTCCATGTAAGTGAACTGGGTTGGGGAGTGGATTTAGGAAGTCGGGATTGGGTACACCAGGGTTATGAAATGCAGGTGACAGCAGCCCATGGAAGGGCTGGCAGTATAGCCTAGAGATTAGAGTAACAAACTGTGAATGAGCTTGGTATATCCAGCAGACCAGACCTGGGTTTGATTCTCACAGCCTCCACTTACATACTGTGTGACTCTAAGCAAGTCACTTAACTACCCAGTGCTCCCAGGTTGCCCCTGAAAACAGGCACGTGTGCCTAGTGGAGCCTTACCTGGTTACCAAAGACTATAATAAAAATAAATAAAATTAGAATTACCCACCGCTAATCTAGTTTGCTCAGTTAACAAATTATAAATCCTGTACAGCACACCCGATCTTTGTTAAACTGTCTACATATTGCTTTTATATGTAAAGAATATGATAATCCAGGATCTAACAAGGTTCCTAATATTAAAATTGATTGACCTGTTCTAATTTAGTACCAACTGAATTTTGTACTTCTAATGGCTTACATTTGGCTAACCTTTATCTAGAACCAAAGATCACGCTCTTTGTTTTTTTGATGTTCAACAACAAACAATTAGCATTCAGCCAATTATCCATAGTTTGGAAATCAGCATTTAAATTAAGCAAAATCTCACCATCAAAGGGAGAGCTCTAGTAAAGTATGATATCATCAGCATACATTAGGCAGTTAGTGCAGGGCAGCAGAGGTAGTAACTGATCAATAAAAACTGAAAACAAAAGGGGACCCAGAATAGAGCCTTGGGGTACCCCAGCCTCCAGTACTCTATCACTCGACAATGCTCTGTGATAATTCACTCTAAGAGGGCGATCTGTTAAATAACTCTCAAACCAATCTAAGGAAGACTCCCTGACTACAATGTTCCCCAGCCTTCTGAAAAGCAGGGAATGATTAACTAGGTCAAAGGCCTTGGACAAGTCCACGAACACAGCACCAGTAAGCCTACCACAATCCATTGCCTGACCGATGTTGTCCACGAACCTGGCCAAGGCCATTCCAGTTCCATGGAACTTATGGAACCCATGCTGCTTGGGAGACTGGAGTCCAGAGGAGTCAAGGTAGTGAACTAATAGCTCATTTGCCAGTTTTTCCAGTAGTTTACCCAGGACAGGAAGCAATGACATGGGTCTATAATTATCCATGTCAGAAGGAGTTCCTCCTTTGAGAATTGGTTTAATAAGCATGTTTTTCCACTGACTTGGGAATTGACTAGTGAGGAGAGAGAGTTTTTTTTTTTTTTTTAGTTTTTGTTGACCAGGTAAGTGCACTAGACAAAATCCTGCCTATTTTCAGGCACGACCTGGGGAAGGGGGATACAGATGAATGTAACTGACCTTAAACCAGATTAAGCTGTTGGTGGTATTTTTTAGCGAATGAAGGAAATTCGTCCAGGACACCAGGGAAATTCCCCTACTCTGTTTGACAGAGGGCGCTGTGCCTTTGCATTTCTCCTCAGTGGGTGGGAGACTTTGACCGAGTCAGACGTGTGGGAGGCTGAGGAGCCGATCACCTCCTCAGTTCCCGATGGACGCTGTGATCGGGACGGTTTCTGACGTCAGTATGGAGCAAGATAATGTTGTGGATGCTGTACAATTACCTGCTGCTGATGCTGATTCAGGTGGAGTGCATTTGGAAGAGGGAGAGTCATTGTTGGTTGTTCCAGTTGCGGCTATTCGTCTCAGGCTTGCGGAGTTAGAACGTCAAAGGAATCTCTTGCTCACGGAGTTGCAGCAAACTTGGGCGGATGATCCTGGTGTACCAGGACAGGAAGGGTTGTGTATCCCTGTTGCACCGGCATCTTCTTTGCAGGCACCAGTCATGGACTCCGCGGGGCAGCTGCCTACTGATCCTTTTTTCGCCACTACTGCGAAATGCTCAGAGCAGGGTGAGTCTGCAATTCCTATTACTACTACTACTACCATTTCACAGCAACCTGTTACAAACACTGTGGAGATTGCTACTACTAGTAGTTTAACTGTTTCTGTAGGTTCTAATGTGGGGACTTTTATGATGGGCCTATCCCCGAAGAACAACCGCTGAAGGTGGGGATCCATGAAACGGTTCCTAATGGAGGTGTGACTCCTTCCTCCCAGATGGATGTGACTGTTTTTTCACTGCCTAGCTCTTTTCCGAATAAGGATTTGGAAGCCCCTGCTACATGGGTAGCTGCAGCCCTGGAAGCTGTGGGGTGGGTTAAATCCCCAGATGGGAAGTCATGGGATGCGAATGTGACATCTGGAGAAGGTATTGCTCTCTCCTCTCCAGCTGCAGACTCAGGATTTCCTCCAGGACAGTTACCAAGTGATATATCTGCTCCTGTTTCCTTTATTTCCAGTCCTGGCCTAATGGAGAACATTAAGCAGTTGGAAGATGATGGCCTGCCACCTCCCACTGCCCCTCCCCCCCCCCATTCTGAGGCCTTACCTGAAGGCCTAGCATCTCAGCCATCTACTTCTGCAGCACCTTTGTTGCCTGAGCCTGGAAATAATAATACCTCATGTGTGTGGCATGACAAGGTAAATGAGAAACTATTTCCTGCTACTTTTGGTTTATTGAATAAGCCTGCTGCCAGACGTAATGCAGTCCGTTTGAAGTTTTGGGGATCGATGGAGGATATTCTCAATAGACTTTTTATTGGATGTGAATTGTTGAAAATGAGTATGAGGTTTTACACATATGAAATATATGCATTAATTCATATGCCTGGAGATACCATTTTTGACGTCAGTTTCAAGCGTCCAGCAGGATTGGACAGATTTTGGAAACAATATCAGGCTTTAAAATGTACTCCTTTATGGAAACCTTTTTTTAGCTTTTCCTTTGACGAAGCCAGTTACTAAAAAAATGACGATATTGTTTTGGAATGAAGGGGTTAATGTTGCCGATATAACCTACGGGTTACAGCAGCACTGTACTGTTAAAGGTCCCCTTGAACCCAGTCTTGATGATGAACATCTTTGGACAGGGGGTTGGTGTTATTCAGTTGATTTACATTTGGAAAATGGGTTAACCCAACATTTGCCTAATTGTTTTTTTTGGGATGGGACAGGGGAGTTCTCTTTTATCTGGGGCAGCCAAGGGCCTGTTATAAATGTGGGGCTTTGGGGCACTTAAGCAATGTGTGTGACCAACAAAAGTGTGGGCTTTGTGGGGATTTAGGTCACATAAGGGCTCACTGTAGACGTCCAATGAAGTGTAATCTATGTGATGAGCAGGGACACACTTTCCGCTGTTGGGCCTCTCATAATCAGGCTGATCCTGCTGTTCGAGCTGAACAAGATGTCTATGTTGCAAATGCACAAAAGGAGCATCAAAAGATGCAGGATTTACTTCTGCCTCCTGATTTACCTGCCCCTGTTTCCCACCTGTCCTCTGCCTCTTCTTTAGTTCCTGCTGCAGAAGAAATTATTCAGGTCCCAGTTTTAGATCACATGGACACTACTAACCCAGTCCCACTCTCCCCTTCTACTACTGGTGTAAGTGCTGACCCTGTTTTTGTTCCCCCTTCCTCTGCTATGACTACTGCACAAGGGGCTGTTCCCCTGGTTGCTAGGTCAGTCTCTTCATCTGATATTCTCCAGGCTAGTGTGCCTACGGGGAAGCAGGAGACTCCTTGTATGCCCTCCCGGGAGCCCAGAATGACACTCCCTTTCAAAGAGTCACTCGATCTAGGTCTACAAAAACTAGCCCTGCAGTCCTTTCCTCTTGTCCAGAGCCTTGAATTAGTTATTGCTACTAATCCTTTACTGGATCGTGAGGGAGATGATGACAGGGTGGAATCAGATTTCTCCTCGGTTGCCTCCTCACTTCCAGACTCTACCCCGATACAAAGGTTAAAGAAAAACCCAAACCAAAAAAGAGGAAAAAAAGGAAATTGCTTGTTCCTAATCCTTGATTTTCATCTTTTTTCCTCTGGCAAAGGTAATTTCCTTTATTACTGTTAACGTAAACAGTATTATATCCCAATTACGACGACGTATTACTTTTGCCAGTCTTAGTGAAAATTCTGGTTCTATTATCCTATTACAGGATACCAGATTGGGCTCCCTGACAAGCATAAAAGAAGCGGAAAAAGATTGGTGATGGGGTGCTTCCTTTTGGTCTCTGGGAGAAGATGTGTGTGATCGTTTGGGTGTGTTTATTCTTTTCTAGTATTGCTATACAAGTTTTACAAATCTTAGATATTCTACCAGGTAGGGCTATGCTTATGGATATTACTGTATATCATTGTGCATACCGCCTTATAAATATCTATGCTCCTCAATCTAAGGCTGACAGATCGGCCTTGTTTCATCGTTTCGCTCCATATTTACATAAATCAAAGTTGGTCTTGTGGGGTGGTGATTTTAATTGAGGATTAGCTGCTAGAGATTGGGGATGTAAAACTCAAAAGATGTTTTGTGTTACGAATGCCTTATTGCAAGTCTTGAAAACTAATAATTTAATGGATGCTTATGATTTATTGCAACAGATGCCAGAGCATACCTTTTGTAAGGGGACTATTTCTTCTAGGATAGATTTCTGGTTTTTGTCCAGGAGACTTTCCTGTTTTACCGTTATAGCCTTACCATTAGAGAATTCTGATAATTTAATTCTCAAATTGACCATTGGTTTCTTTCAAGAACTTTTGATGGGACGTGCCTATTGGAGATTAAATATGTCCTTATTACAAGATGAGGATTTTTCCTCACAGATACATTCTTTTTTTTTCAGTCAGGTCAGATATAGTTTTTTTGTATGATAGTCCTCTGGAGTGGTGGGAGGACACAAAACATGATCTAAAGATCCTTTTTCTTCAGGTCTCCCAGACTAAAGCCCGGAATTCTTATCTTTCCTATCTGGGTTATAGAGCTCAGTATTTAAAATTGCTGTCACAGGCAAGTTCTTCACAGGGTACTAAGCGTCAACAGTTTTTAGATATTAAAACAAAAATGCTTGATTTTCTTAAATCAGGAGAATGAAGGTATAGACATCAACAAAAATATGTTGTTACTGGCACCCGTGAGCAGGTCAACCCCTTAGATCTTTCTGACCAGGAATTGCCTAACTTATGTATGTCTGCTTTACAGACTCCAGATGGATCATTAGTCTGTGATACCAGGGGTTTACGGACTATGGTTCAGTCCTATGTTACTTAGACTTTTAAAAAACCCAAATCTGTTTTTTTTCTCCCTTTTATCACCATATTGAAATCCTGTCACTACCAACTTTAGAAATTGAAGCACTTGAATCCCCTATTGCTTTAGATGAAATTATCCAGGGCTATAGGCCATTTGTCTACACATACTAAACCAGGGATAGATGGCCTGCCAAATGAATTCTATAAAACATATGTGGATATTCTTGTACCTTGGCTGCTTGTTATTTTTCAAGCTATTTGGGCAGAAAAAAACTAACCTCTAGTATGACAAATGGTGTAATGATTTTTATAAATAAGAAAGAAAATCCTGCGCTTTTGCAAAACTGGAGACCACTGAGTTTGTTAACATCAGACTATAAAATATTGGTTAATATCTTAAATCACCATCTCTGTAAGATTACCAATAAATTGTTGATTCCCACACAATCCTATACTGTTTCTGGCAGAAACATCTCCCAGAATTTAATCTATGTTCTGGAATTGATAGATCAAGGTCTTCAAAACACTATCAGGCTATTTGTTAGCCTTGGATCAGGAATAGACCTTTGATGCCCAACGCCATGATTATCTTTGGGCTATTCTAGTATATTATGGTATCCCTATTCATTTTCTAGATTTAATCCAAACCCTTTATAACTCAGCAAGAGTAACGCCTATGGTTAATGGGCATTTGGATGTCCCAGTTCCTTATCAGGTTGGAGTTCGTCAGGGCTGTCCTCTGAGCCCGTTGTTGTTTGTCTTTGGTTTGGACCCCTTTGTTGCATTTCATTGAAATGGATAAAGACATTTTGGCTATTGTTTCCTCAGAAGGCTATTACTTTTCTAAAGTTTTGGCTTATGCGGACGACTGTATTTGCTGTATTGCTGATATTGATTCTGGGGGGACGAGTCCTTGGTTTCTTAAATTCAGTACAAGTCAGCACTGGAATTAAAATGAATACCTCTAAGTGTTCATTAATGCCTTTAGGTACAGCCCCTAGTATCCATATTTTTGATATTCCGGTGGTTGTCACAACCTTAAGACTCCTGGGTATATATTTCAGATCTTCAGAGTCAGTACAGAGTAATTGGGATATGGTTTATGACAAAGCTTTTCATAAGGTTAAAAAATGGCAGTCTTGGAAAATGACATGGAAAAAACGTGTGTTTTTGTTGAAGTCCTATATTGCTCCTCTTTTTTGTTTATTTCTCGTATTTTTCCATTATCGTTTAATATGCATTCCAAAATTGTGAGTCTTTTTTTCAGCTGCTGTGGGGCAGTCATTTGAACCCAGTGAAGAGGGGACACACCTACAGACCTTGGAAAGAAGGTGGACTGGGTATGGTACATCCTACTGTTCAATTTTTTGGTAACTTTTTTTGTAGTTCTGTCAGGACTATGTTGTTGGAACAAGATGAAATGGGTCGTATGTGCATGTCCCTGTGGGGGATGACATTTTTTAATGGCTTGGGGACAGGGAAAGTTGCATCCTACGGATAAGCAACTACCCTTATATGTTCAGCAAACTTTGAAATACATTAGGTTGTGGAAAGTGGAACTCAGTTGGTTTGTTTCACATGAGCGGAAGTCTTTTTACACTTATGTTGTTTCTACTTGTTATTTTGAGGACCCCCTTTTTTCTGTTACCACTTGTATGAACACGGTTTCTTTGTTACCAAGTGTGACAGAACCTAGAATCCCACAGAAGATGTAAGATGTAGTTTGGTTGTGTGCACATCAAAAGCTTAACGTGAGAGCTAATCATAAGCACAAGCAGCTCAGTGATAAAGTTTGTCAGGAACCCTCTTGCCAGGGGCAGCCTGAGTCAAGGTAACATTTATTCCTTGAATGTTCTCTTACTCAACCCTTTTGGTATGCTCTGGCACACTGGTGGGTAGAACCACTTTTTGAATTCATTACTTATGATATTTTGATGTTAAGGCAGATTTCTGCAGAATGGGAAAATGGCACAAAAGTACAGTGTTTGTTTTATTAGCCTGTCTTAAATGGCATAGTTGGCAGGCTCAGTGTTTGAGAGTGATTCAAAACAAAATTTTACAGTTGCAGGAGGTTTTTTTCATATACAAGAAGAATTGGATGCTCTCTATGCCTATGAATTCCGTACCTTGGGAGAAGCTGTAGGTGCTTTTCTTTGGCGTAATGTTGCCTGGGCAGGATGAATTTATTGTTCTTTATTTTTTATGATTATTGTTTCTATGTATTGCTTGTATTTAATTTCATTTCATTGTTTTTTTTCTCCTGTATTATGTTTTAGTTGGTTATTTAATTTTGATATATTAGCTTTTGTTTTTCAATAAAAATTCCCCCTACTCTTTTCAAGAAGTGCCATGGGATCTTTAACATCCACCTGAGCTACTACCAATCCAGGCAGATGGGACCTCGGTTTAACGTCTCATCTGAAAGATGGCACCTCAGAAGTGCAGCATGCCTCTCATACTGCACTACAGTGTCAGTACTAAGATATTAACCCAAGTGCCAGATGTGGGAACTGAACCCACAGCCCTCTGATCTCCCAGCATCAGAGGCGAGTGTGCTACCTGCTGTGCCACTGGCACTGCAGATTGTGCACTTTTGTAAGAGGTAAATAAATATATGGGGCAATTAACTTCAAAATCCTAGGCTCTAAGTTATCCGCTCTAGAACATGTATCAGGGAAAAATTGTTTCAATAATTTCAATCCTTGCTTGGGTTTAATCAAATGAAATGAAAAGAAACTGGAGTTTGATCTGCAAGTACTGTAAAATGCCAACAGAACTGACAACTTGAGAAAATGTGGCTGTAAGTGAAGTTAAATCAACAAATTTTGTCAAGAATGCCTGCATTATCTCAACATAATTGGATATCAGTTTAACACTGATCGTAAAGGAATCTGGGGAATTAGTAACTTGAGGAGATGTTATAGTTTTAATGGCAGACCAAAATGTTGTTTTTTTTTTTAATTATTCCTTTGCCTATTTAAATGGAAATTGGACTTACTTGATCTTAACCTGGCTTTATAGAGATTTCTTAATCTTCGGTAATTATTAAAGTCAGAAAGACTTTGCATTTTCTTGTAGGATTTCCATGCTGAGTCTTGTTTCTTCATAAGCCGGAACAGTTCTGAGGTTAGCCACCTATTAACTGTGCCCCTGACCATTCTAATTTTTTGGGGGGGAATAGCTTATCCTGTGGATTCAATAAGATGGAAGAAAAGCAATCTATAGCACACTCAATTACTGGGATAACATCCTGATATGTCCAATCAATTTGATTTAATTCCTGCAGGAGATTCTCAGGTGTACCCTAATTGTCTTGCCGAGGCTCACTATCCTGACAGTGACCTCCCCGGGCAGTATTGCCCAATAGGTTCAGTGTCCAGACAGTGAGCATCCCGGCATTATGAAAATCTGACGGACGTTATAGGGGTAAAGTAACGGATACAACGGCTTCCTACCTTACCCCCTGTAGATGGATTCCAAGTAGTGGAGGAATTGGGAGGCTGGCCTAGCTGCCCCAGTGGTGTTGAGGGTTAAACCACTTGCAGCTTGGCCAGTGTGCTCTGGGAAACACAGGTTCTATCCAGCACTGCGTCCTGGAATTTCTTTTACACGTTCGTACCCCAGTAACTTTTTTTTTAACTCTGAGGTCCGCTCACCCTTGGCGTTAGCCATACTAGTTGGGGGGTGAAGCCCCCCACATGGGGGTTCGGGGCTGAAGCCCTCCGAATTGTAATGTGTAGTTTTCAATCAGATGCCCAAAATCATATATTCGGGCAACTGACTGATTTTGGAGTGTTCATTTTGGGCCAGTGGTGTTGGTCTCCTGAGACTCAGGAAATTGAGTTTAGGTATACCATAGTATAGCCTTCTCAGGAATGGTATTAGTGAGTCTCATGAAGAAAATAAATCTCGGGGGTGGCCTTACCCTTTTTGCTTTCCCAGTGCAATAAACTGCCAAATGTTCACTTATGCTGTCAGGTAAGGTGCCGCTGTGCAATAACCTAGCTGATTTATTAGTTGCTATCCAGTCCAGAATAGTATGTCTTTGGCTGGAATGATTCAGCATAGTGTACAATTTAATTAATTGAGTCAGACCAGCCCTGAACCACAATGATCCAGTTCAGGATTGCTGTCAAGATCCCAGTTTAAATTCAGACCTCCTATAACCAACAAATCCCCTGTCTTATGCTCATGTCCCAAAAAATCTAATAAATCCCTGAGCCCCCAACACTTGACTTAGGTGGATTATAGACAATGCAGATTTTTAATTTGTAACAGCCCCCAAGCAGTAGTTGAACAAGTAACCATTCACAGTCAGATGTTCTTGAATAATTAGAACTTATAACAGTAACTTCCAAGCAAATTCTATAATAAATTAATACCCCTCCTCCTTTCTTTTTTCACTCCCGATCTTTCCTCATATTTTTATAACCCTTAATTGCATATGTCCCAGAATCAACCTTTGGCTTCAGCCACGTCTCTGTTAGGCATAATATGTCAGGATGATGTTGTTCCAGTAAGGCCTCAATTTCATGTGTTTTGTCAGAAAGACTACATATATTCAAATGCATAAAATATAGTCTATCAAACCTCCTATACATTGGGATCAAGGGATTAGAATGCAATTGAGGTATCGGGATTTGGTTCAACATCATCTGAGAGGCCCAAAAGGAGAAGACTGAGTGATGAGGGAACCAGTAGTATCACATTCATATTTAAATGGTTCCTATATGACCCAGCCTGATATATGTCACTCCTTTTAACTACACCCAACAACTTACTGTTAGGAATGATATTGTATGTAGAATCCTGCAAAGTGGGTTTCTTTCCACATGTTGCCAGCTATTTAGAGTCATTTGGAAAGTATTGTTCTTTATTTCTTTGCCCAGACGTGTTTTGTTAACTACAAAGAACATTAAAGACCAGTGGCAACAATATTTATTACTTAAGATGTTATTTTATTAACCAAGAAAAACTAAGGTGTAAAATTTAAACTTAAAGGGTGGGATATTCAAAAGGGTTGCGCCATGCGCAATAGGGTTGCGCCTGCGCAAGACCAAAAGTGCGCCATTCTGCGATATTCAGCAGGAGGCAGTTGCGCCCCCGAAAACATGCTGAGCAACAGCGCAATGCAAAGAAGGCATGCGCGAACGCGTAAGGGTGGAGCCATGGCAAAGAGCGACGCGAAATTGAAAGACTTGTGCATTGCGCAAGAGCCGAACTGCCGGAAATTGCGTGATTAGCGAAATGACAAAATAAAAGGTGTCAAGGAAGCGGCAAGAACGCTACAAGGATGCCAAGTGGGGTAGAGAGAGACAGACAGACAGACAGACAGTGATAGGCTAGGGCAGGCAAGGCAAGCATTGTGGGCCATAGGCTGCAGAGGCCAGCGGGGGGTGCCCGTGCAGTGGAAGTAGCAGTCAGGACAGCGGGGTAACACAGCAACACCAGCCGGGGCAGAAGCCAGGGAGATGGACGGTGCCAGCTTCCACATGGAGAGCTGTAATGAGGGTGAGAAGCAAAGCTGCAGGGGCGAGGCCGTGGAAGGGCCCGTTGGTATGCCCCAACAGGCAGTACCGTGCCCGCATCAGCTATGAGCTGTATACAGATGTAGAGATCGTGGGCCGGTACCGCCTGAACAGGGCAATACTGAGGCGGCTTTGTGAGCTGTGCAGTAATGTGATGCAGGCACCCTCACGACGGAGTCACGCTCTGTCAGTGGAGACCAAGGTGACAGACTGCATGTGCCTGCTCACCACGGGCACCTTCCAGAGGCCAACAGGGGACACCACAGGCATCACACAGTCGGCCACGTCACGCATCCTCACCCAATTCCTCAGCGACTGCTGCCACATGCTGCGGAGCATCCATTTCCCCAGCACCACAGCAGGCGTACAGCAAACATCTTGGGGAGTTCCACAGGGTAGCACGTATGCCTGGCATGCTAGGGGCCATAGACTGCGCCCATGTGGCCATTTGCATGCCACCTGGCCCCGATGGGGCAGCGTATAGGAACCGAAAGGGCTACTCCAGTGTCAACTGCCAGGTGGTGTGTGATGCCACTGGGCGAATAATCAATGTCTGTGCCACACACCCTGGCAGAGCACATGATGCCTTCATATGGCATCAGTCCACACTGTGCCATCGATTTGAGAGTGGGGACATCCCCACAGGCCATCTAGTGGGTGAGTATGCATGTATGGAATGCAAACTTGGGGCAAGGGTGGGAATGCCACAGATGCCATGGTAGTGGCACACAGGGATATGGGCAAATGGACCTGAACATGACACTGATCTCCTATCTCCACACAGGTGACAGCGGTACCCACTCCGTCCCTGGCTGCTCACACCATACCGGCGCCCCATGACCCCATCGCAGCAATGCTATAATGAGGCACATGCTGCCACACGCAACATCATAGAGCGGGTGTTTGGGATGCTCAAGGCATGCTTCCGATGCCTAGACACCTCCGGCGGTGCCCTACAGTACAGCCCCCCAAAGGCCTGTGGGATATTCCTGGCCTGTTGCATCCTGCACAACATGGCCAAGGACTGTGGGATAGCCGTACAGGTTGAAGAGGGGGACAGCGATGGGGACACCAGTGGCGCCAGTGTTGATGTCGATGAGCAGCCCCCCTAGGACGGCGGGACCCCCGACTGATCCGGCAGGCCCAGCTGCACCAGGACACCATCACAGAGGAGCACTATGCACAACACAGGTAAGTCAAGGGACATGTGCAACCAACACTGTCCATGCAGAAACCACAGGCACACAGGGTAACACACCAGGGTGCATGATGGCCAGGGGAGTGGAAGGGTCCAGGCATACAAACACACCATCAGGGAGGGGTGAGCACTCATATGGATACACACACACCAGGCACAGAGCGTACATGGGCAGATGCACAGCTCAGCAGAACCGACATTGCTAACACACAGCACCACCGACCACCCCCACCACCTGTACTGTCCAAGTACATGTGTCAGATGCTGGGCACCCTTGCACCTTGGTGTACAGTACAATGCAGGCATCATCATGCACCGCACCTGTGGGCAACAGTTGGGAGGTGTGCAGGTGGTCCGTGTGTCGGCGTGTTGAGCAGAGCACCCAGCAGTGCACTGCCCACCATGACACACATTGCACACAGGGCAGCACCAGACAGGGCCCGCACTGGGAGACAGGTCAGTCATGTAGCACTGTCCCATGGCCACCGCGGATGCGTGGGCGGCCCTGCCGTGACCCAACAGCACTGGCAGGCTGAGCAGAGGCCACATGGGGTGGCACTGTTGGACCACCAGGGGTCCCACTGCGTGAGCGCGACCTTGCCCCACAGGGGTCTGCAGCATGCGAACACACCTGCACCAGGGTGCTCGGATGCCCAGCAGAACCCGTGTCGACAGACCTGGTGTCGCATAACGCCGGAATGGGGAGTGGAGCTGAACTGTGTGGGTGTGCGGTACAGGTCACCTGACGTGCCCAATGCATCCATGACAGAGACCACTGCCTGGGTCAGCCTGTCAATGGCGGCAGTCACATCCATCCGCATGTGGACCATCTCTGCACGGTCCAGAGCACACTCCCTGCTGTGCTGCTCCACAGCCACACACAGTGCCTCCACGGACATTGCAACCCGCCTCTGCTGCTGTACTGATTCCCGCAGCAGGCAGGTGTGCTCGTCCAGTGGGTACTCTGCCACAACGGCAGCCTGTCCCCCAGGGTGTTGAAGGTCCTGATGCACAACACCCCTTGAGGGTGGGCGTTGTTCACCAGGACCAGGAATGGGCGTATCACAGGGCGGCGGGCAAGTGCCACCGCTGGACACTGTACCCCCATACCTGGTGGGTGACTGCTGCTGCTGCCCCTCCAACCGCTGTGCCACAGAGTCTACTTGTTCCACCGCTGTGGCCACAACAGTGCCAGACACCTGCACAGCCACCGGTGCTGCCCCACCGGTGCTGACAGGCACAGCCTGGGACTGTGCCGACATGCTGGCGCACAAGTTGGAACCAGCAAGGCCCAGGGCACATGATGGCCTGCTGTGTGTCCGTCATGGGACACACACATGTCACTGCCCATTGCAGTCCTTGCATCATCAATGGTGCAGGTACGTGTTACAGCCACAGTCACAGCGTGATGGCATGCTTGCATGCCAGACTGCTGAGACACAGGCTGTGCACCCCCCACACCCGAATCACTGACACCAGAGTTGACAGCCCTGCGTGCATGCTGGTGCAGTGCATGCTGGCTGGTGACAGAGGTGGATGGACCCTCCTCCATGTCCAGCAGGTCATCCTCACTGCCTGGTCCCACCACCACCGTCTCCTGGAGATGAACAGGATCTGCAACAGAAAGAGAGGACATGTGAGTGCATGTGACCAACCTTCCTCCCCCCCAACACCACCACCATGTCATACCATGCAGTGATGGGCTTCCACCTGTCTGGAATCCACCTCCTGGTACGCCCTCAGTAGCACTGCACTGCATAGTTGCAGCCAGTCGGTCCTCAGCCGGGGTCAGCTCCACCACCGCTGGCTGGCCCCCGCCAGTGCCAGCGCGTGCCGCCCTGAGGGCCGCCACCTTCTCCTTCACCCTCCTGCGGTCTGTCCCAATCTTTTCTTGCATTCCTGCACGGAGCGCTGGTGGCTTCGTGCAGGTTCACTGCCCGGGCTACCCCCTCCCATGCAGCCGCACGGGCCTGAAGGGTGCCCCGGCTTCCACACAGTAGGAAGGCCTGGAAGAGGGCCTCAGTCTCTGCCGTGGTGAAGTTGGGCCTCCTCCTTCGCCCACCATCCTCACCCTCACCTTGTCTCTACTCGGTCATGGCGATCTGTATGGGTGTAAGTGGACACCTGTCACTGTGCAGTCTACAGCATTATCCCATGCCCATTGTCCAGAACATCCCACAGCATGCAACTCACCTCTCACCTGCAGTAACCGACTCTGTCCAACACAGCCCACTGTCGCACTTCTATAGCGCAATGCACGCAAATTAGGAGAGGAGCAACTGTAATGAGATGCAAATCATGCCACTGCGCCTTTGAATGGCTGACCAGATGATTTGCATGTGTCGGCTGAATATCGCGCCATTGCGCTTTTCGCAAGATGGTTGATCCGGCTGAGCCAATAGCGCAGATCCGTGACTGTGCGGTTCACTGCATGGCGCATGCCCAGGTAGCTTACACAGGCATCTGCCGCACTGATGACGTGCTGTGCACGATCGGCAAGTCAGGCCATGGCCACCATTGTGCCAGTGGCACTACAGCACTGGGCACTATATGGCACTGTGGCACTACTGCGCAATAGTCCACTGTGGCACTGGCACGCAGGTGGTCGGTCGCGCAGGATTTGTATATGTCAGATGGCGCTGTGCGTGGTCTTGCGTCATAGACCCCTGACCTGGTGTCCGACCTTTGCCCCCTGGCACTGTTCGGCTGCCATGTGTATGGCCCTATTGTGCTGTCTGGTGACAGTGCTATGTGAACTGATGGCGCTGTTCGAACAGCGCGATTGGAACCTATGGTGGTCTATTGCGCAACATCTCCACGTGGGGTTGCGGCGCAGTGGGGCGCCATATTGCCTGCTGTAAACTTGGTAACATGGCACGCTGGAGGGCAGTGCAATGGAGCCCCATGGAGGTGGCCAACTTGGTGGTCCTGGTGGAGCCCCACTATGGGGCACTGTATGGTGAGGTGCCCCTCACCATGGCGAGGACCCAGGTCTGGCAGCAAGTGGCCAGTGACCTGGTGGGGGTCACTGGGCAGCGCCGGTCTGCTGAGCAGTGCCGGCACAGATACAGTGACCTCCGCAGGAGGGAGCCTGAGCTGCATGAGCTACATTCTGTGCCAGGAGGGGCGTGGTGCTAGGCCAGGTGGGTGTACCGCTCTATGCACCTGTATTCTCTGTAGGGGTGTGAGTGTGTTTTGGTGGATGTGCATAGGTGATGGCTCTGACATGGTTGGCTGTGTCAGTGTGTGCAGGTGTGAGATGCATGGGGCTGGCTGTGTGGGCAGGCGCTCTCACTGGGGCAGGGGGCAGTCAGCTTTGGAGTCACACTGATGTTTTTCTCAACATACGTCTCCCACAGGCCGGGATGTGAGGATGCAGGCACATGCTGAGGAGAGCCGTGACAGGGCCCCGGTGCCAGTCGGTGGTGCAGCAGGAGGTGGGCCACAACAACAACAGCAGCAGCAGCAGCAGACACACCTTCTTGCGGAATGTGAGTATCATTACATCATGGATGCTATTGCATGCTGGAGAGGTGGGCATGACCACCAGCCATGCACAACAGCCAAGCACGACACAGGCGACATTCATCACTGTCCAGTGTCACTGCACGCCTGTGTGTGCATCACTGGTGGTCCATGCATGCACTGGGCACATGGCTGTGTAACTGGCATCGCACTACATTGCTGTCACTTGACAGCCTTGTTTGTGCTGTGATGGACATGGGCTGTGTGTGTGTGCAGTGGTGCACATAGCTGGTGCCGCCTGTTTGTGATGGCCATGTGCATGTTCACTGTGGGTGGGTGCATGCCATCACAGGTGCGGGACATTGGGCTATATGGCTTGCAGGTTGGGTGGTGTTCAGTGTTGTGGTCAGTCACAGCCATTGACTGTGTTCCCATTTTCCTAGGCCTCAGTGTTCTCAGGAGGATACAGCGGGAACTGCATGGGCTGACTCAAGTGTCCTTGGACAACCAGGCCATCCTCAGGGACATCCATCGACATGGCCTGTGGAGGAGGCATTGCCAGGCACAGCGGCACCAGGTGGAGGAGGACCAGCCTGCTGGGCCTTAGGCCAGATTCCCCTTCCCACTTCACCTATCCCTCCCACCCTGCCTTCCCTCTCTAAGTTGTTCATCCCTACCCCTTGCCCACCCCTACCTTGTACCCCTACCCTTCCCTTGTAAATAGTTATGGTGTTGATTGTTTTGTGATTTACATTTTTATAATACATTTATATTTTGTTATCAATACTGTGTTGGTCTCTGATTTGCAGCTGGCTATGGTTGCTCAGTTACAGTGGTGTGCATGCCATCTGGGGTGGTATGGTCCTGGGTGTGTGTGTGTGTGTGTGTGTGTGTGTGTGCATGGGGAGGTATCTCCAGCATGGCAGTGACTTTCTGTTGGTCTTGCCATCTGCTGCCACCCACTGCTGGGTGCACAGGGTGGGTCTGGCTTGTATGCTTCTCTGCTGCACGGGTTGGCGTGTGCGGGGATGCATGGTGTTTCCTGCAATGCCAGTCACTGCACATGGGTGGTGTCTTGGGGTCACGGTGCAGGGTGTGTGTGTGAGGGGGCTGATGTGCACTGTGGTTGTCAACCCCTGTGTGTGGCACTCTCAGCCTGCCAGTGGTTGTGCTGGGCGTCATGGCTGTGCTGTGCTTTGTTGGCTTGTCCCATGGGCCAGTAGATCATCCGTCCCACCCCAGTGATGCTGTGCTTGGGGTGTGCAGGTGTCTTGTTGGTTCTGCAGTGTGTTCCTGTGCCCATGTGTGGCATGGCTGGCAGTGGGCCCCAGCCTGCCTCCCTGGTTGTGCACTTCCATTGCTCTGCTGGGGGACGCTGTGCTTGCGCTGTGGCACCTCTGGACTGCTCAGCTGGGCTGCCCTTGTTGCGTTATGGCGCAACCTTACTGCTCAGCTTCCCCTTCCTGGTTGCGCTATGGCGCAGTTAGTGCGATATTCAGACGTTGGCTACTTGCACAATTTGTTTTGCTCCATGTTTGAATATCACGTCTGTTGCGCATATGCTCAATTGATTTGAGCTTGCTCCTGCTGTTGCGCACATTTTGAGTGCAGTTTGAATATCTGGCCCAAAGTGCATTACAGACATTATTGCATCAAAATGTGTTCAAACAGAAAATGACTGCACCCCACCACCATTACCACCACACGTGCCCTCAAACTGTTTCATAAATAGTTAAAAAATGATTACATGAAAATGTGTTAACAGAAAATGACTGCAGTGAACACCATCACCAAAAGCACCACATCACACAAATGTTATTTATATTCAAGTCTATAGTGTCTCTGTGCACTGCCACTTCGGTGGCCATTAAGAGTCTGTTGCTGCTGCCTGTTTTGCAGGATGTTCTTTATTGCATGCTGCTGTGGCCTTTCTTGCTGCCTCAATTACTTCTTTTTGGCTGCCGCACAGCAAAACAGTCATTCTCTTCATTCATTTTTATAGCAAGAAGTGCATTTAATGTTTTCACATTCATCGATTGCCTCAACTCAGTTTTTACTTTCCGGACCATGCTGAAGGCTCGCTCTGGTTCACTGTTTGAATGTGGCATGCATAGAACAGTCAGCATTAGTTTGCGAAATGCTGGCAGGTCTTGCACTTCTACACTAGAAAGAATGGTAGACCAGTAGTTCAGGAAAGAGGGCACTGTATTGCCTGTGCTGCTAGAATTCTGCTGCCATTCAGCCAGCGGGTATACTGAACATCCATCCAGGAGCTGGCAGCGTTCTTGCCTGGAGTTGCAGAGTCCCGGGCGGGTACCAATGTCTGCTATAATTGTGGAAGATAGCTGCAGCTTGCATGCAGGATCTAACAAAGTGCCAACATTCTTAAGCAGAGGGTCATGTGATGGGAAGTTTTTCTTCATTTTAACTAGCACTGCTGCATAAAAAGCTTTTGACTTTTTTATGAAATTTCTTTCTGCTGTTGTCCCAATGATGTCATCTGCATTTTCATCGATGTAGATCTCTGCATCTGGGCTCACACGGATTTCGGTGTCTGGCAGTATATTTTCTTCATCTTCCAGCAAAGAATTACTGGCAAATACAGATTGCAGAAATTCCCTGGCAGCAGGTGGCTTCAGTAACCTGCTAGCATATGTCTGCATGGTTTTCATGATGTCATTGTTCCTGTTCATCAGCTGACTGTCCCTGCTCTGCATTTGTACATTGAATTTATGCAGAGATTCCACTGCATACTGTAAAAAAAGGAATCCCAGCTTCACCTCATGACTTTGCAGTCTGTCAGCAATGAGCTTAACTTTAGCTATGCGCTGTTCGAAGGTCATAAAATAAGACTTCAGAGCAGGCCACATGTCCAACATTCTTTTAATGACCTTGCTCAGGCTCAACCATCGAGTTGGTGCATGCTTTATGATTTTTAATGGCTCTATTTCGACAAAAAGAGCAAACTCCTTTAACTTCTGCTGGCGTTGTGCACTGCTGGAAAAATGACAGTAAATGTCTGATATTAAGTCCTCAATGGGCAGCACCATTCCTTTTACTCCTGATTTCATGCAGAGATCTGCCAAATGGCATAAGCAGCCCATGTGAATAAGACTGGGATTGAGTTCTTTCAGGTGAAATAAAACAGAATTTCTTTTGCCAATCATGGAAGCAGCATTGTTAGATGAATATGCAACCATATTGCTCTCAGGAATGTTGACTTTTTGCAGTGTTTCATGAACACAGTCAAGTATCAAAATTACTTGCCCAATTCCAGCTACACAAAGGGGCATATCCAAGAATTGCACAATATTTATGCCCAAGCTCTGGTCAAAGAAACTAATCAGAATGACGAGTAGTTTGTCATCCCCCATATCAGTGCTGTGATCTAGGTATAAACAGAATGGCAAAGTACGACACATCCCTGCCACATCCTCTTGGTATTTTGGCCCCAAAACATCACGGGCAATGCAGGCAGCCTTTGTAGCCCCACAGGTCATCTTTTTTACCACCTCTGAATCCGTGCAATATTTCTTCATATACTTCAGCAGATGATCCCCAGCAGTGAATGGCAAGTTGTGTTTGGCCAGTAGTGAAACAAAGGCTACTTCAGCCTCAACAACCTTTGTGTTCCCTAGATGTGAGGCAAACATTTCAGTGACTTTTCTTCCTGCAGCATGCTTGACACTCTGTTTGTGCTTTTCTGAATCCATGTGTCTTTGTAGATCATTGCGACCTCCATGGCCAACACTGAGGTTGGCAGCACAGACTTTGCAGAAGGCAAATCCTGGGCCATGCTTGCTCTCTATCACCCAGTCGAAAGACACTTTCCAGCTGCTTTGAAAGGATGCCATTCTTTTTTTCTTCTCTGGTGTTCCATCTGTGGAAAAAAAGACAAAGTACTTAGTTAGTGTTCAGACAGAGAAACACGCTTGACATATTCTTAGTTACACTCTAGAATGCTAATTGTTCCACAGACTACACCCCCCCAAAAAAAAAGTTTAACTTCATCTCCCTTGGCCTGTCACTGCAGCTCAATAAATCAGGACTCATACCAGCTGGAGCAAAAGGCAAAACTTTTTCTGGTAGGATTGCAACAACACTCGCTGTATACTCCACAAGTTTTGTAGTGCAGGAAATGTACACCAACCAGTGCCCATTTTAACGTGGTACTTGAAGTACCATGTTACAATAGGCACTGGTTGGTGTACATTTCTTAAGTGCACATCATGTACCTGAAGGAGAAGTGAGCAACATATAAAGGAAATTGGCCAACATCATGTACTGCTTACTATGTTTTGACCATTTCTTTTCCTTCACAGGTTGTGGACCCATAGCAGTGTTCAGGAGTGGAATATATGGTTAAACAGAGAAAACTCTCAACTTACCCTTCTCAGTCACCGCTGGATGTTTGCCTAAAAGAACTGGAACTGGTGCTGGTGCTGTTACAGTCTTCTCCTGGTTCTGGGACTGGGCCATTGCTATCTTCAGTGAGTCTTGGATTCTGCCTGCTCTGTGGAATAAAATGAGATGTATGGAAGAGAAAATCAATAAAGGTGGCAGAAACATTAATATAGTAAATTTCATCTCATTTGCAGTAGAAGCTGACCCTCACCTGTCCAATCCAACTCAAGTCAGGAGTCCCAGGATGGAGGAGCACTTCACCACTTAGATACTCTTTCCAGAATCACATAACGTCATCACATATGAGCCATCAGAAGGTTGGATGCTAGTCACCTGTCCAATCCACTCAGCTTCCCGAGGATGATGGACAAAGGGTACGCACAGTATCCACAAACTGGATAGATCTCAAAATGTATGCGTGTGTGTGTGTGTGTGTGTGTGTCACTTGTGTTTTTACAAGACACATCTGTAAATCCATGCATAAATAAAAACAATTTTCAACATTTGCATGGCTTGTATTCATTTTTTTCCCCATTAAAAATCACCATAGAAATAACTCACTGCATGAAGTGAAGCTCCAAGCCAGGCCTTAGAATTCAGTTCAGGTTTGATAATATTCCATGTAGTAGGCTGCAATTAGCACCTCACGTGGCACTGTGGCAGGCTGCTGAGTCAGTTGGACACTGTCATTTTCACCAACTGTGCTGTAACTACCTGATAACGTAATATACGTTATCAGGTAGTTATAGCACAGTTTGTGAAAATAGTAGTGTTCAACTGACCCTGACTGCCATCATGTGAAGTGTTAATTGCAGCCTGTTTAATTATCAGCATCTGCTAATGTACAGTAGCTTAGCTAGACTTGATCATCTGAGCCTCAGTGTCTGGAATTACTCATCTAAAAGTCACAGTGATGGAGGGAAAAAAATGTATTTCCAGTTTTATACAGGGAGTGCATATACTACAGTGTTTATAATAACCTGACACTTTCAAGTACCTCGAGGGAGTCAAAAAGTTTAATTAAGGGCTTAGGTAGAAATAATCACAGACTCACATGACATATTTAAACTGTTGTGAGTTTGAGACCCAGAAAGTAGCAGCAGTGACAAGAAAAGCACAATGGGACAACCTCATGAGAAGTCTGATGAACTTCCCATTTTACTTAAACATAGTCACCAGGACTTTCAAAATGGATGACATCATCACTGATGACCTAAAATCATCCAAGCAGACCTCTAAAGCAGTAGGTAAGGCTAGGGGGGGTGTTAGGGTGTATTAGTAGGGGTATCACAAGTCGTAAGAGGGAGGTAATAATCCCTCTGTACAAGACATTGGTTAGGCCCCATCTGGAGTACTGCGTGCAGTATTGGAGGCCACACCTTCACAAGGACATTAACCAAATTGAGGCAGTCCAGAGAAGGGCAACCAAAATGGTGCAGGGACTGCATCAGAAGACATATGAGGACAGATTAACGGAGCTAAATATGTATACCCTTGAGCAAAGGAGGGAGAGAGGTGATATGATCGAGACATTTAAACACCTTAAGGGCATAAACAAGGTGAAAGAGTCTAACATGTTTAAATATAAGAAAAATAGCAGGACAAGAGGACACAGCATGAGATTAGAGGGAGGCCGATTAAGGGGAATGTGAGGAAATTCTTTTCACAGAAAGGGTGGTAGATGCATGGAATGGCTTACCACAAGAAGTGGTGGCTATGAATACAGTGCAGGGCTTCAAACAGGCATGGCATAGGCATAAGGGAGCAATACAAATGACTATGAATAGATAGGTCACTGACAGAGCAAAGGCCGATGGTACATTTATAAGGTAGAAAAAGAAATGGGCAGACTGGATGGGCCTTGCGGTCCTTATCTGCCGTCAACTTCTATGTTTCTATGATGCAGGTGCAGGTCTCAATTCTGGGCTGTGCCTGCATCATCCCAAATGCAACAATGTGTGTCCAGGCTATTTTCAAAGGTTTTGCTGCATTTGCAATAGTTTCCTCACCTTACAACAGCTTACATCATACAAGTGGTGCATGCATCAGTTTTTTTGATGCCAGTGGCACTCATAATGTTGCAATTTAAGTCACCTGCGCAAATGCGTTAGCCCACCTTTTAGGTTTTATGTCTGTAGTAGTACACGCTAGCAGCAAATATAAAGCAACATGTATTTTAAATTGCCACCGAGTTTTATCCACTAGATGGTTGGGCCAGCAAAGCAGAACATTTTCATTGAGGCAGTATAGTCCAAGTGCCAGAGCAGAGGCTTGGGAACCAGGAGAACGTAGTTAAAGTCCAATCACAGCCCCTTACTCACTGTGCGATGGCATGCAAGTCATTGAACCTTTCCGTGCTTCAGTATAAACTATTATCATAAAGTATTTTATGACTATTAAAAAAATATAACTTTGTGCATCCTAAAAATGCTCATGGTAGGCGATAGTACAAATAAAATTAAACCATAGTTCTAATATTTTAGCATACAGCATTTAGTGCTTCAGTCTTCCGAACTGTAAAATTGAGTATAAGCAGGACCCCACTAAAAATGAGATGCTGCATCTTAGCAGGGCTTTCCTAGGTACACGTACTGTAAAATGGCCAAATTTATCTAATGCTGTGGAATACTAGATAAGCATTCAGGGATCTAAGTGTTGTTGCAGCCGATCTTATAAAAGTGTTTCTCAAAAGTTTTAAGTGTTATACTCCTAGGAGAAAAATAATATTCTTATGCCTGCAGAAATCTGAACTTTCTGTAGATAGGAAATCTTACAATATCTCTATCTAAGACCATATTTTAACTTTCATTTCTGCCTGTATCTAATGCACTATTTGCTTTTTTAATGCACAATTAATGTATGTAATAATCTCAACCACTATTTGTAACTAGTCATTGTTATGATCCCATAATGTTGCATTTGTATAAGATGTTGCTGCATCTATATGTATAATTATCCACCTACTGTATGTAACTAATTCTGGGTCACCCCTGAAAAGGGGACTTTTTGTCTCAGTGGCCTACTCGGTCATCAAAATTCAAATAAATAAATAAATAATCCGTGCAAGAATAAATATTTGGATTCCTGCTCTACTCAGTGCAAATATGATAAAAAAAATTTGGTTTGGCATGGTTTCTAATGGAATCATATGCCACTTCAAGGACACTCAAACATCTGGAACCTGATTCTTTGTCTGCGTTCCTTCTCCCCCAGTTCTCTTGATGTTTGAGATAAGAACCAAATCAACCTTATGTTAAACCCTGTGCAGAAAGATTCTCTTATAACTGGCACCAGGTTATTTTAATGTGATTATTTTTTCAGTAGTTTTTCAATTAAAGGACACACTACTTTTATCATATTTTATTGGGACTCTCTTAAAGAACTCTGTGGATTTTTTTCCAGGGTATAGTTTAGTTGCTAGACTAGGCTTACTCCTTAGTTTCTAAGATGCCACATAGAAATGTTATAACATTGAAGGAGTCCAGAAGACCTTATTTGAGCAGTTCAGCTTCATATTTAGAACAAAGTACAGCATCTGTGTTATTTTAACAGAAGTATTTTAGACAGGGACAGTTAGATATCAGCTGTTGGGCATGCCTTGACTTGTTGACGTTCGTAACCTTTTTTGATTCAATTTGAACCCATGGTGGGACCAAAGGCTCCTAAATATAACTTTGAGGTTTGCTCTAATATTGCTTCTCATTTTGAACCCCCTGCCCCCCCCCCACACACACACTATGAATCTTCAGGTGTGAGGCTCATACAGTACCCAACATGAAACAGGTTCCTCCAACATTTGCTTTCTAACACACACATCTTACATAAAAGCAGCTGTCAAGAGAATACATGACAGACACATCACTTTCAACTTCAGGTACTCTTGCATGCAGCTGTACCCAAACATGAATTAACCTCTTATTACTGAAAACATACAGCATGTAAAAGTAGCAATGAGTGAGATGGCTGTGACCCCAGTTAGGATATCATCCCACATTTGGGGGGAATTTGATCCAGGAGATCTGTGCCAACCTGAGTCAGTGCTCCTTCTTGAAGGGGTTCTGGCTCTGAACCCTAAAAAGGCTAAATGTTAGGGTGTAGGCAATCCCTCTTTGACCCAGCTCTAGTTCAGATCAGTTCTGATCTCCAGGAATGTGGCTATGAAAATGTGATGTTAGGGAGTGAGGTGTGTGGTGATATTACAAACTGCATCTGAAGTGGTTCACAGCTGCCCATCCCTCCTTAAACCTGTCTTCATGTTCTTGGGTCTCCCCAAACTTCTTGGGTCTCTCCTCCCAATCTTCTTGGGTCTCTCCCCAAAACTTCTTGGGTCTCCCCCAAACTTCTTGGCTCTCCCCCAAACTTGTCTAGTCTGTAGTCTCCTTACCTCTTCTTTGCTGCTGCTTCTAAAGTGTGCAGGCACTGCATGCAGGGTTCAAAATGTCTGGCTCTGGCTGATTCTTCTTTTACACTTCTGCCACCATGACCCGAGAAACCCGAACGGCCGAACCGAAAGGAATTACCTGAGGCAGCTACTTTAACTTAAAAGGGCTCGCCTCACTGCTCAGAGTCAGCAGGGTCGGTCAGAGAATGCAGCAATGATTTTCGCGATCACCGATCGTATTCGGCAGAACAAGACAAGAGTCCTGACTCCTGGAAGCGGCACCGAGTCACACTATCAGACAGACCAGACCGTCACTGAACTCACTCTCTTTCTCTCTCTCTCTCTCTCTCTCTCCCCCAGTCGGTAGGTAGGTATGGAGGTATGGCAAATCCGGCGATGATGAGGATGAGTGACCCACAAATCAGATTTTCTCCCTCTCTTCTCCGGTGCTCTGGACATATGGACATACGGACACACGGAATTTGCCAGCAGATAAAGGCCTAGAGGTCTATCAAGTCTGCTCGAATGTGCAGCTAGCACCCCTTATTCTGCAGCTGCCCCTCCCTTCCACCCTTCCCCTTCATTAACCCTCCCCTTGTCCTGTACCATCTCGCTTGAAGCAGTCCACTGTTCCACTGCATACCACTTCTGCAGGTAACGATTCCACCCAGCCACCACCTCTCTGTAAAAAGTGTCTCCTCATCTCCTCCTGAACCTTCCTTGCTCCAGTCTCATATCATGGCCCCTGGTGGCCCTCCCTCCTTACTTTGAACAGCACCTCTGTACCTGTCTTGTTTATTCCTTTCATGTATTTAAAGGTTTCAATCATGTCCCCCCTGTCTCTCCTCTCCTCCAGTGAGTACATGTTCAACTCCTTCAACCTCCTCTCATATGATAAGTCCCCCAGACCCTTGATCATCTTTGTGGCCCTGCGCTGCACTCCCTCCAGTAACTTGATGTCCCTCTTCAGATACGGACGCCAGAATTGCACGCAGTACTCCAGGTGTGGTCTAACTAATGACCTATACAGTGGCAGAATCACTTCCTCCCTCCTTGAGGATATACCCCTTGCAATACAACCCAGCATTTTGTTGGCCTTTGCAGCTGCCTTCCTACACTGTGCCGAGTTGTTCATTGACTCTGTGATGAGCACACCCAGATCCTTCTCCTCCTCTGTCTGGGCTAGCTCACCCCTAGCTGGTAAGTCCTCCTCGTTCTTCATCCCAAAATGCATCACCTTGCACTTTTGGCATTAAAGCCCAGTTGCCAGGTGTCTGACCAGGTTTTAAGCTTTGCCAGATCATCCTGCAACCCCTGCCATCCTCCTAGGTCATCCACCACCGCTGCCAACCTTGGTATCATCAGCAAACAGACTGATCTTGCTTTGATGTCCCATGATATGTCTGCAATGAATATCCCAAACAACACTGGTCCCAACACCAGCCCTGTGGGACACCGCTCGTCACTGCCCTGGGTGTGAGAGCTCCCACCCACCACCACCCTCTGTTGCCTCCCTGCAGCCAGTTTCCTACCCATCTCACCAGCATTGCACCTGCCCTGTGCCTACTAACTTCCTTCCCAGCCTTCCATGTGGCACTGAGTCGAATGCCTTACTGAAGTCCAGATACAGGACATCCACTGCATGTCCCTGTCCAGTTGCCTAGTTACCCAGTCATAGAACTCGACCAGGTTGGTTTGGCAGGATCGGCCACGTATGAAGCCATGCTGTCTGCTGTCCTATAGTCCTTTGGCCTCTAAGAGGGCCACCAGCCTCCTTCAGGATAGTCTCCATTAGCTTACCCACGATGGATGTGGAGGCTCACTGGTCTGTAGTTTCGGTTCATCCTTGGGGCCACTCTTGTGGAGGCACCACATGAGCCATCCTCCAGTCCTGAGGTACACAATTCCCGAATGTAGTGAGGCATTAAATAGGTCTGCCAAAGGTCCTGCAAGGACCTCTGCCAGCTCCTTCTTCAGTACCCTGGTGGATGCCATCTGGGCCTGGTGCCTTGTCCACCTAGTGCCTTCAAACCCTCTCGAACTCTGCCCTCTATGATTTCCCCATCTGTCACCACTTCCCCCTCGCTGCATTTCTCCCATCTTGGGTGTCACCCCCTCTTCTCTTTAGTAAATACTGAGCAGAGTACTCATTTAGTGCTTCCGCATCATGCATGCCCTGCTTCCACCCAACCCCTCCTTCCTAATCCTTACTATGTGGTCCTTACAGCTCCTTTCTCCCTGATGTACTTAAAGAAGTCTCTCCCTTCTTAATGCCTTGTGCCAGCCTGAGTTCCATAGATGCTTTGGCTCCTTACTGCCCTTGTCACCTCCTTCAATTCTGTCAAGTACCTCTCTGTCCTCCCCTCCCTGTTTTCTTGTATTTCTAAAGGCAGCTCTTTTCCTCCTTACCTTTTCCATGACCTCCTTGCTCAACCAGCTCGGTTTCTTAGCCCTAGCCTTCTTGCTCTGGGCTTTGCAGCAGGTTTTGGTTGCCTCCACTATCCCCAACTTTATGAGCTCCCATCTCTGGTTAGTATCCATACTAGATTGAATTCCTGGCCAGGTACCCTTTACCACTTCCCCATCCTCCCAAAGTCAGCCCTCCTGAAGTCCAGCACTCTTGTGCCAGATTCCACTCCTTCCTTCCTTGCCCATATCCAATGTGAGCCATACTGAGTGGTGGTCACTCCCTGACAGCGGTTCCTCCACTGTAAGTTCTCTCACAAAGTCCCCATTTGCCAGCACAAGGTCAAGGGTATTCCCTAACCTGGTTGGTTCACTGACCATTTGCAGCAGGAAGCTGTCCTGGAAGGCATCCAGCAGTACCTGCCCTTCTGTTCCTGGTTGTTGGGGTGCCCCAGTCACCCTGGCATGTTGAAGTCCCCCACAATCACCACACTACCCTTCTCTGCAGGTCCTCCTGATCTGTCCCGTTGGTTCTCTGTCTAACTCCTCCATCTGAGATGGTGGCCTGTACACCACTCCCATTCTAAGACTCCTATTTCTGAATCCTGGATTTGCACCCAAAGTGACTCTGTACTACCCTCCTCCCTTCCTCCTTTACACACTTCAGTCCTTCCTTCACATATAGTGCCACCCCTCCTTTCCCAGTCACCCTGTCCCTACGAAATAACCTGTACCCTGGTACAGACAGGTCCCAGTCATTATATTGGTGGCCCATGTTTTGATGGCTGCAATGTCCACCTCCCTCTGCCATGAGAACCTGCAACTCTGCAGTTTCTCTCCCAAGGCTCCTAGCATTAAGGGTAACCACCTTCCACCCTTTCCTCTTCCCATCCTGCCCTCCTTTTCTAGCATCACCAATAGTACTTGCCATTTGTCCTTTGTCACTGTTATGGGGGGTAAGCTCATATGATTTCCCAACCTGTGGTCTCTGCATATCTCTTCCCCAACTGCCACCCCCCCACTCCTAGTTTAAACTCCCAACTTCCTCTATATATTCTTCCATCCTCTGCTTCAACACTTTCTTTCCTTCCTCACTCAAGTGTAGTCTGTCCTTGGCATAGAGACTACTGTCCTCCCAGGTCCCTCCCACCCCCCAACAGCCCATACCCTTTAGCACAACACCAGGTTCTTAGCCATCTGTTAAATTCCTCTATTCTCAGCTTTCTTGTTGTGCTTGCCTTTGGCTGGAAGTATCTGGAAAAAGTTACTGATCTTCCTGCCCCTCACATAATTGTGCTAGTTCCAACCTCCTCTGACTATATCCACTGTCTTGTCAGCCAGGTCGTTTGTCCCAAGATGTATAATTAAATGAGGCTTGTCCCTACCCCTTCTAGCATATTTCAGAACAGACTGTCCCACCCTTCCGCTGTCATTCCTGGCATGGCCTCCACCCAAATGCGACTATGCCTCCTCCGCCTTGCTACCCCACCTAACTCCTCTTAGTATTGAGTTCCCCAGCACAAGATTCCACCCTCTTACTCCCTGCTTGCTTCCTTTCATCTCCTCCTCATTTCCAGCTCCTTCTTCCTCCTGCATTATTTCCTTTGACCCCTGTTGCAATTCTCCCAGCAGAACTCTCCTCCAGTTTGGTCCAGGCATTTATCAATTACCTCTAATTTCATCACTTCCTCCTCCACCTTCTTCCTCTCTAGCAGTGCACAACTGTTTTCTGAAGGCCCTTCACAAATGCCTGCTCTCTCTTCATAGTAACCTGTTCTCTCCTTTCCACTCCATGACTTTTGCCACTTCTTCGCCTCCCTCACAAGTCCCTATCTCCTCCTTCCATTTGTCTTTGTCTCCTGACCTGGTTTCCCGGCAATCATTCTTCCTGGCCTGGGCCC
The DNA here is from genome assembly GCA_016271365.2 of Neoceratodus forsteri. NCBI lineage: Eukaryota > Metazoa > Chordata > Ceratodontiformes > Ceratodontidae > Neoceratodus > Neoceratodus forsteri. The sequence goes on along the minus strand of CM057450.1, from coordinate 645,569,860 downwards.
TTTGTCTCTGCTTTCTTCTTCTGAGTCTCTCCTCACCACTGTTGGCTTAAATTGCCCCCTCATCTCCCCTTCTTCCTCCCTCCAGTATTGGGCTAAACCCACCCCCAATCTGCCTTGCCTGTCTTAGTTCCTCCTGCAGACCCTCAATCTCCTTTCTAAGTTTTTCTATGTGGTTGCACACTAAACATCCTCCCACACTCCAGGCAATTTTTAGAAAGATTGGTGCACTGCAGTTGTTGCAGCCTACCACCCTACCCATTGCTGTCGTTGCCCACCAGCGACCCCCCACCCTTCCAGATGCAGGATACCAAACACTCCCCCAAGTCCCCACTCTCCCCTCTCTCAGTGCAAAACATTCTTTATTTCCCTTACCTCCTTTGTTGCACACGTTTAGATATGTTGAGCAACTGCTTTTATATTCCTATCCACACTCAAAATACTTTTAAGTAGCCATTGCACAACCTTCTTTAACTCCTACCCTCCTTTACCCAATGCAATAACTATGTGAAGTAGTAATAATGAAAGCGCCTAGATTTGCATTTACTTCCTTCCACTGAGAGAGCAGTCACCTCTTCACTTGCTGCAGTTCCTTTCCTGGATGTCTGCTTCTGTTATGACAGGTGCAAATCCTTTGCCTGTTTGAGGAAGTGATGTCAGAACCCTAGTACAAAGGGAATAATTGACCAGGGGTGGGTGGGACCAGCCCAAGTCTTCCAGAAACAATCAGGTAGCTGAGGCCTCTAGTCAGACAATTAGCACCCTTCCCCCACTCAAAACTTTGCAGCTAGTGAAGCTAGCAACAATGAATCAATTCTATTCAAAGCCCCAACATAGGTTTGCTACCCAAAGAAACAGGACACCAATTCAAACAGCTTCACCAACAATACATCAAAATAGGTTTGGAATTATAAGATATAGGTCTCCAATTCAAAGAAACAGACCAGTTAAATTACACCAATTATGTTTAAAAGAGAAGAAATAGGCCTCTACAAATGCAGCCTGCCACACCGTAAACCAAACAAATGAGCCCACTTTTAGCTACCAAAACAGGTTTCAAAATTCCAACAGCCCCAAACAATACCCTGCTAGCCTCTTAGTAGTAAGAAAGAAAATAAACATTCTACCAAGTAGAATCCACGAAAAACAATGTAAAACAAGAAGCTACTGTACTGTAGATCTGATCCTGTCCCCCTTCTAGTTCCTTCTGAGAAGCCAAAGCACTGACTCCACACCTGATTCAGCTCTGCCTCCCTGCTGAGTGAGACCTGGCCAGACAAATTAGCACCCTTCCCCACTCAAAACTTTGCAGCTAGTGAAGCCAGCAACAATGAATCAATTCTACTCAAAGCCCCAACATAGGTTTGCTACCCAAAGAAACAGGACACCAATTCAAACAGCTTCACCAACAATACATCAAAATAGGTTTGGAATTATAAGATATAGGTCTCCAATTCAAAGAAACAAACCAGTTAAATTACACCAATTATGTTTAAAAGAGAAGAAATAGGCCTCTACAAATGCAGCCTGCCACACTGTAAACCAAACAAATGAGCCCACTTTTAGCTACCAAAACAGGTTTCAAAATTCCAACAGCCCCAAACAATACCCTGCTAGCCCCTTAGTAGTAAGAAAGAAAATAAACATTCTACCAAGTAGAATCCATGAAAAACAATGTAAAACAAGAAGCTACTGTACTGTAGATCTGATCCTGTCCCCCTTCTAGTTCCTTCTGAGAAGCCAAAGCACTGACTCCACACCTGATTCAGCTCTGCCTCCCTGCTGGAACTCTCCTCCTCGGCTGAACATATGGTTACAACACCGGAGCGAAGAGGCTGCTTTATTCAGAGGTTGCGGACCTGAGTGGGAATCAAAAGTGCAGGTCCGCAGGGGGTGGAGGTGCAAAAATAGAAACGGACCAAGCAGCATAGCCTGATTGGCTAAACAAGCAGTGACATCAGTGCACTCACTCGGTGAAACAGGGGACTACAATCACTACACAGCTTGCCTTGGAGCCTTTGAATTTGGAGCGAGAGTAGTCATCAGCGACTCTGTGTCATGGCAAGGACCACGTGGCATGCACTTTTTGGGGCAAGGCACAGCGAATCCGGGATGGCGGGGCAGAAGTGGAAAAACACTGCAAATACGGGACGTCCTGGGCAAATCGGGACAGTTGAGAGGTATGTACAGCTGACCATTCATGCTGAATGTAATCTTAAACTTGACTAAATACACAAAAGAATATGCATGACCATAATAGGTGCAAACAGCTATCCTGTTGGCACCTTAAAAATCAGGCGTTCTACACACCAGTATAAATACAGACTAGGAGACAGTTGTAAAGTGCTAGTAGTGATTCTTCTATTGGATCAAAATGCAGTAAAAAGCAGGCTGCAGCACAAATGCTCAGAGTTACACAACTCAACGTTGCTTTCTCAAGCGTTGCAGTGTCAACAAGTGGACTTCAATTTATAGTGCAATTTCAGTGGAAAATACAGGTGAAAACAATCACAGTGATTTAAACACTAGAGACAAGGGACCTGATTCTCGAAACCATTAGACTGATGCAAGGGACCTGCGTCACAGGAGTTTGATGCAAGTGGTGACTTGCGTCACAACTTGGTCAAACTTCATTCTGTAAAGCAGTCTGTGTCAAATCTAACACAGCTGTACCAAATCCCCCTTGCACCAAGGTTGTGGCAAGCATGAAGTACACTGCTAATACACCCCACCAGGTGCCATCACTACTGCTGCTGCCCAGCTGCAATCTCTCCATGATACCTCTCATGCCACCTCTGTAGCCAGCAGCAGATTTTGGGATCACCTCCCTCTGGCGCAAGCCACTTAGACCGGCTCCTGGCTGGTCTACGTGATATTCTTCACTGTGGCCATGGTGGGACCTCCAGAATCCCAAAAAGGGGATGTTGCAGCCATGCTGTGGTGCAAGCCCCCTTGTGACTTGGCGCACCTGGTTGCTTGCCACAACTTTGGCACGAGGCGGCTTTGGCACAGCTGTGTTACATTTGATGTAGGTTGCTTTACAGAATCGCATTTGACGCAAGTGGTGACGCAAGTCACCACTTGCTTCAAACTCTTATGATGCAAGTCCCTTGTGTCAGTCTAATGATTTTGAGAATTGTGCCCCAAGACTGTAATCTCACCATGTCCCACAACCACAAATTACCACAGTTTAAAAATGGCTACCAAACACAAATGACAAATTTAAATTGCCTAAGATTTAAATTAGCATATTAATTCTGTGTCTGATCATCAAAGAAATATCGAAGTGCAGGTTATTTATGCCTTTATGGATATCTCAGTATTTGTATTATTGTAATATATGGATACATCATTTTAAAATGCTTGTAAAACATACAAAAAAAGCCTGTATTAGTACTTCCCCAAAAGTGATAATACCATCTTTGAGGACCAATAATACTATCTTTCAGAGCCGGTAATGCAACTGTTCAGAGCTCTGAACAATAGTATTATCAGCAGAATACAACAGCACATGCGCAAGTCTGCCTACCACAAAAATCCAGCTGCCATGGCACCGAGTCCCCTTCCTGTACAGGCAAAGTAATGTCTTTTAAAGTGTGCCTTCTGATTGGCAGCTTTTCATCTGTGGGTGGGCATAAGAATTTTAAAAACATGGTGACTCTCTCGCTTAGCAAGAGAAATTTCCTCCTTGCAATTAGTGATTTTTTTTTTTTGCATTTCTTTCATTTCTTAATTTAAATAACTATCTGGTTGATCCTGCTTTCACTCACCTCGCAAGATATCTAACAGGTACAATCTTCAGTTTAAATTATCTATCTTCTAACCGTCTTCAGTTCAGTGAAGTGGTCCTGGTGAGTGAGTGAGGAGTGTTCAGCACAGTCGTCGGGTGGCCGTTGTTGAGTGACTGTTCAGTGAAGTGGTCCTGGTGAGTGAGAGAGGAGTGTTCAGCACAGTCGCCGGGTGGCCGTTGTTGAGTGACTGTTCAGTGAAGTGGTCCTGTGAGTGAGTGAGGAGTGTTCAGCACAGTCGTCGGGTGGCCGTTGTTGAGTGACTGTTCAGTGAAGTGGTCCTGGTGAGTGAGTGAGTGAGGAGTGTTCAGCACAGTCGTCGGGTGGCCGTTGTTGAGTGACTGTTCAGTGAAGTGGTCCTGGTGAGTGAGTGAGGAGTGTTCAGCACAGTCGTCGGGTGGCCGTTGTTGAGTGACTGTTCAGTGAAGTGGTCCTGGTGAGTGAGTGAGGAGTGTTCAGCACAGTCATCGGGTGGCCGTTGTTGAGTGACTGTTCAGTGAAGTGGTCCTGGTGAGTGAGTGAGGAGTGTTCAGCACAGTCGTTGGGTGGCCGTTGTTGAGTGACTGTTCATTGAAGTGGTCAGATGCCCGTTTTGGAGCCGAGAAATGTTTCTAATCGTAGCCATATATTACAAAAAGCAATGGATAGTAGACTGTGTTTTACAAGGGAGTAAAAATCATCTCACGGTTCTGGAGGCATGGGAACCTTGAGAGCAAACCCCTTGATGATATTACTCCCTTGTAAAACACAGTCCACTATCCATTATTCTATTTATGTTTTTGGAAAACATGGCAATAAAGTATAATCTGCGTAAAAACACATTTTAGCAGACTTAATTATCCACATTGCTGTAGAATAGTTCTAAACATCTGCACCTATATGTAAGTACTAGTCCTGAACCTGAAAATAACAGCAGAAAAATTGTGGTTCAAGCCGAACAGAATGAAAAACAGGAGCCATGCCCCAAGGCAGGGAAATCTGCAGCAGATGCCAGTCTGGAGCAATAAAAGCTGCAAATGGTTCCTTAGCCAGAGCTGAAAAAGCAAAAAGAGAAAGAATAACTGTCAGCATTATTTAAGAAATGGTTCCAGATTGAATTTGTAATTTAGGTTTTTTGCCATATAGGGCCCCTAACTGCTGCATCCAGAAAGCTTCTCTTCTCCAAATGAGACAACCCATGTCACCTTAAACACTCCTTGGGTTTTTCCAACATACTGTAGCTACAATTACACTTACATATAGATAAATATACAGTATTGCCAGTGTTGCAACTACAAAAGTCACATACTTTGAATGCTTAACCTGTATTGGGGTTGCTGAAAGTGTCAGTTTTGAGTATCACCTGGCAGAAATCGCAATGGCCACAAGACAAATTGCCTATTGGAGGACTGGGCCAACTAGGTCTAACAGTAGCTCTGTTAGATGGCTGAACCCCTTTGTCCCTACCCTAATAATGGGACCTCTATGATACACCATATGTGACTTTTCTTTTGTGGCTTTTTCCAATGATTTATCTGAAGTCAAATATACAAAATTGACTCGAGAATTCCCTGTAGCTTGTCCTGCCTGGACTGTTTAGGTAGTCACAAAATTAATATTACTGGTAGTTTGATCATCAGAACTCCTATTACCATTTCTTTCAGATACTATGGTCCCCTTATTCTTTTGAACTGCTGCTTGCCTGCCCCTCATAATGACAACATCATTGGACCACCTTTGTTTGAATCTCTGTTCCAGTTCTTTACCTCTAGCCACACAGTCACTTTCCCTACAGCTGTGTCTTAGGCACAAAATGTAATCACCCATTTTTACAAGTTTGTTGTTAATGTATTGTTAAATTTTTGTATGTTGCTATTTTGCTTAACAAATAAAAACAGTTATTTAAAAAGTGGTCTTGTTGGGATATTGTCTGGGGATTTCTTTCCAGTGGCTTCCTATAGAGATCTGTGAACGCATCATTCTGACCATCCTTAGAAATACATAAATTTAAAAATTCATTGGAGTGCAAAGCACAGTTCACAGCAAATTTCAGATTTATATTGCTATGCTCCATGCAGGCTACAAATTCAATTAGCTCTGCCTGGTTCCCTCGCCACACCATAATGATGTCATCAATGTAATGTTTTTACAATTCAATCTTGTCAAAGAAAGGATTGTTGATGGGGCTCCTCACTACTGCATCCTCCCATAAGCCAAAATAACTATTTGCATAATTTCTGGCAAAAGATGCCCCATGGCAGTACCATTGATCCACAAGTAGTGAAATCCCACGAACATAAATGTATTACATTATAATACTTTTTCAGTGAACAGACAAGGTTATTCAGTTTGTTCCACTAAATAGTTCTCAGAACAATTCAGTGCTTCATGTAAGCCATCAATACCTCCCTGGTGAGGGATATTAATGTACGGTGATGCCACATCTAAGGTCAACAAGTGGCAATCTTTTTCAACATGTGTTATTCTGAGTTCTCAGGATATCAGCTGTATCCTTAATGTAGGATCCAAACTGACAAGCAGTGGCCTGTATGGGTACATCTGTAAGGGAACCAATACTGGCCTGTATGGGTACATCTGTAAGGGAACCAATACTGGCCTGTATGGGTACATCTGTAAGGGAACCAATACTGGCCTGTATGGGTACATCTGTAAGGGAACCAGTACTGGCCTGTATGGGTACATCTGTAAGGGAACCAATACTGGCCTGTATGGGTACATCTGTAAGGAACCAGTACTGGCCTGTAAGGGCAATATCTGTAAGGAACCAATACTGGCCTGTATGGGTACATTTGTAAGGGAACCAATAAAGGCCTGTATGGGTACATCTGTAAGGGAACCAATACTGGCCTGTATGGGTACATCTGTAAGGGAACCAATACTGGCCTGTATGGGTACATCTGTAAGGGAACCAATACTGGCCTGTATGGGTACATCTGTAAGGGAACCAATACTGGCCTGTATGGGTACATCTGTAAGGGAACCAATACTGGCCTGTATGGGATGGCCAGGAGGATTCCCTGGATCCTTATGTATCTTGGGCAATGTGTATATGGTCACCTCTCTCGGATGTTGACGTTAGCCATTTGTGTATTAGTTGGTAGCCATTTTTTAAGTTGTGGTAATTGTGGGTGTGGGGGTATGTGGGATTACTATCTTTGCTCTAGTGTTTAAATTACTGGCATTGTTCTCACCTGCATTTGCACTGAAATTGTTCTATAACTTGAAGTCCACTAGATGTCATTGCAACTCTTGAGAAAGTAACAGTGCGTTGTGAAATGTCACTGTAGACTGCTTTTACTGCATTTTGATACATTAAAAGAAGCACTTCTAGCCCTTTACATGTATCCCCTGGTCTGGATTTATACTGGTATTTGAGAAGCCTGATTTGTTTTGCTCTGTTTTTAAGATAACCCCTCTCATACGACCCCCAAAATGATTCTTTTGCAAGCCATTTTTAGGTGATGACTAATTGTGTTTTTGTGTATTGAGAAAAAAGTTAGGGCATGATGGTTGCCACCATTTGTTTCATAAAAAAATGTTGGAAAAAATAGAACTCTAATGATTTTTCAAAAAAACAAAACCTGAACCTAGGTAAACGGGACCCGTTTGATTAGATTCTGGTGTTTGTTTTCTGAATGTTGGCCCAGAAATACCTTTTCTGGGCACCCCAAAAATCTAGGGTGCCCAGCTTAGCGAGGGGGTTGAGTTCTGGGTTGTGAGCTGAGATGAGCTAAGAATTCTTTGGTCACACATAAAGTGCTATGACCAAAGAATTTTCAGTTGCACACATCTGTAGCCACATGGAAACACAAGACTTAAAGGGCCCTGCATTTTCACAGACCCCAAGACAGCCCCATAAGTTCTTTGCTTCCACAGGCAGGTTCTTCCCTTGGCACAGGTCCCAGAGGGAACTGCAAATCAGCATCTGTTCATGCAGATCCCAGAGGGACCTGCTTGAATGAAGATATTGTTCCACTATCTCAAAAAGAAAGGAAAGAAATTAATTGCAAAAAAAAAACCCTGCATTAATACACCAGTTAGGGTTCAACTTAACCCCACAAAAGGTAGGGCAATGTTGCATTAGGGTTTCTAACTCTGACTCCCAACCCCACAAGTAGCAAAAAGATAAGACCACACACAAGCAACCACAGACAACAATTATCAGATAAGACAAACAACATACAACTGCTTCCAGATGACACAAATTCAGTAGCGCTGATGTGCTACCTTTGTGGATTTGTATCCGTGCTTGCAGAAGTGGGACTTGCTTTTCTTCAGCCAGAACCTGTCTTACAGTATGCATGTGGGACAAGGGAAAAAACAGAAAAGGAGACATGCAAGCTTCATAAATGCCTGCCCACTTTCCCTTAGCATGCTTTGCCACCCAGACACCAGAGATTCTGGATGTGTACTGCTGGTGGGGGAGGATGGCCCTCCCACTCATGGCCCCAAAATGGGGGCACTCTATGGGGGACTGCATCTGCTGAGTTCTGGGGAGGGGAGCATAAGTCGTGGGAAGTGGTAACAGGGATGATAACCCCCTCACACAGACACAAGGGAGAAAAATCTTTATAGCAAAACAAAAGACACACTCTAGCAGTATGAGCACTCATCATTCCTGCCTTGCCCTTTGGCATTTTCATTTTGGAAACAAAATGTCCTGTTATTTATAAAATTGTCCAACAATTCTTGAAGGAAATGAAGCAATTCAGAATAGTTTTGGGAAACAGAATTAACAATAATTAATTTTAATAGTTGTACACGCCAGTGAACACTGCACATTGAACACTGACTAGGGACTTTCATTGAGACACAGTGTGACCTCTCGCCACCCTGCCTTGTTGGCTCTTAAAATGTTTCCGGGCACTCTGTTTCTAATCTTAAATCTTTGTACCATCATGGATTGGTGTGATGTATACAAAAATCATTCAGAACAAGTTACAAGATGTATTTATTTGTTTGTTTTCTCGGAAAGTACCTTTGAGCACAGATGCTTGTTTACAAAGATTCCACATCAGGGTCAATAGCATACAATAAAGATATATAGGAGAACAGTGAAGCATACATTACCAGAACAGCAGAACATTTTACAGAACTTAATAGAAGCATCAAGCAAGCAAGATTACAATAGAGTTTTGTGCATTTACAGCAGCATTGTACTATACAGATAGAGATGACTGCAGTAATCTTTTGAACTGGCCACACTGGAAAGATTAAACAGTGAGGCTGGCAGTTCATTCATGTTTACATTTTGATGAGTCGACATTTGCCTCGTCACATCTGTATCACGACCAGCACATTCTATCAGCACTGATCCTGGTCATCCTACAAATAATAATAACTTATTCCAGTCAAATCAGAGCCTTGCTATTAGTATGTTAATGGGAGACATGAATTCCAAGAAAGTTGGAAAGAGACATTTAAGTGGATTGTTGACTCTGATGAAGGAATCGTCTTCTGTGCCATATGTAAAATAGCTAGTGATATGAGAATACCCTTCCCTTCTACATCTTGAAAGAAAGATACTTTTCAGGCTTTTATTAGTACAGGCTTTATAAACTAGAAGAATGCAATTAAAAGATTTAAAAGTCATAAACTTCCTCACAACACCATGCAGTTGCAGAATCTGTATCTTTATTTATTTATTTAGTTTTTGTTGACCGGGTAAGTGCACTAGACAAATCCTGCCTATTTTCAGGCATGATCCGGGGAAGGGGGATACAGATGAATGCCAACTGACCTTGAACCAGATGAAGCTGTTGGTGATATTTTTTGTGAATGGAGGAAATTTTTGCCATTGAACCGGGGAAATTCCCCTGCTCTGATAACCTAATATTCTTCAGGTGAAGCTACCTCTGGCTGGAAGCTGCAACACTGGACTTAGGATTTGCAAGAAAGTGAGTTGTGCTCACAACAGAGGGAGGTGAACCTTATAATTTACAATTGTCTTTGGTTTGAAGCAGATTCCTTAGTTAATGAACTTAAGGAAAGTTAATATTCTTCAGGTGGATGATACTTCTAACTGAAGGGTGAAATAAGGAACTTAGAATTATCAGAAAAGGCAGTCTTTCAATCAACAGAGGGAGATGGACCTTGCTTTACTTTTGTTACAATTGTTAAGATTTTCAGTGCAGGAAGAGTTTAAACCCACAGGGACTGAATACTGTTTACTGTGTCTGTCCTTGTGCACAGCTCACGTGTTTTGGGGCTGACTGCTTTCAGAGCACAAGTCACCAGGCTATTTTGGGGCTGGGGAGGTTTACCTGTGTCTGACTTGGATGTTTGGATTTTCTCTGTTTGATTAGCAGGGTATTTTCTGTCAAATTGTTGTGTAGGGCATCTTGCTGACAGGAAGGCACTCATCTCAGCGGTAGGTCAGAGCTTTTAGCTGATTGTTTTGTGAGGGCACAGTTTAGGCCCAAACCCTTCCCACCCTCACCCCACCCACCCCTGGAAATAGTTCCTTTATACCTGGGGTTCTGACATAATTTTCTCAGGAGGGCAAGGTGCATATCACTGTCATATCCTCTCTAGCACACTGCACTGACAGTATAAGCATACACATTATTTAATATATATATTTCTATATAACAAACCAATCACACACACACACACACACACACACAAAATAAACAAAAAAAACTAAACAAGGTAGAAAGACATGTGGGGAGTAGTGCAATGTAATGGCTGTGGGGCAGCAGTCTTCCAGGAGTCTTTCTGGAGGCTGAGATGCTGTTCTGTTTGCAGACAACTCCCTGCCCTGAGGGAGGAAGTTGCCCATCTTCAGGCCACACTGGACAGTAGTAAGGGAACCTCCCCCATCCAGGGAGCACCAGAGCCACCACCACTACCTCAGAGGTTATGAAGAAAGCACAGCAGTTGGACCACAGTGGGCTCAGGGAGGGTAAGGGTGGTGGAACAGAGGCACACCCAGTCAGTTGTTCCACTCCACAATCCATACACCATTCTGGGGGAGCATAGTTCCCATATAGATGCACCCGCAGAGGAGACTAAGGAGGTTGCAGACAACAGTCACAAGGAAGGCCCTCAGGAAGGAGGCAGAGGGCACCACAGGGAAAGGAAGCAGCTCCTGGTGGGGGACTCAATTATTAGGGGATAGAACTGGGGGGAGCAGGGAAAACTGAAGGAAGGTGCCTGCCTGGTGCCATGGCTTGGAGGGACAGGAAGCGCATCCTTAAGATCACCAGAACAGTTGCACGGGAGTCTGAGCTGGACGTCATTGTCCACCTAGGGACAAATGACTTGGCTCATCATGAGATTAGAGCAGTGCAGAAGGATTTTGTAGAGTTGGGGAGGGACCTAAGACAAGTAGCACACACAGTATTCTTCTCAGAGGTGCTGCCTGTCAGTGGCATGGGTGAGGTGAGGGTACTTTGCACCATGCAGTTTAATGAATGGTTGAAAAAATGGTGTGGAGCACAGGGGTTTGGCTTCATTGGGGACTGGGGTTCCACCTGGAGGGTCACCAGCCTATACTGGCAGGATGGTCTGCATCTGTCCAGGAAGGGGAACAAGTCTTTTGAGCAATCAGTTTAAATGCTTCATTGGCAAGCTTTTAAACTAGTCAAGGGGGGAGGCACTGATAAGCAGCATGAAAATCCCAGCCTCTTCCTACAAAACAGAGTACTAAATGAGAAAAAGACCAAGGTAGAAAGGTCAGTGGGGGATGCTGCTACAGAAGGTAAAGCCATCAAAAAATGGAGAGCAATGAGTACCAATGCCTGTAGTCTGGGTAACAAGCTTCCTGAATTAGTGGCCTTGATGGAGGAGGAACATCTGGATATTGTGGCAGTCACAGAAACATGGTACACACAGAACCATGACTGGGACATAAACATACCAGGATACACTATCTACAGGAGGGACAGGGAGGGTAAAAGAGGAGGAGTAGCTCTCTACATAAGGAAAGGAATCAGAGCAACAGAACAAAAGGGTAAACAGGGAGGAGAAGAAGCACTGTGGGTCAATTTGGAGGCAGGCAATGGCACCACAATCTGCACAGGGTTTATATACAGACCCCCCTCCCTCAGGGGGAGGAAATGGACAAGGAAATGACAGAAAGTATACTTAGAATGGCAGAAAAAGGGGAGATATTGCTGATGGGTGATCTGAATATGCCAGATGTTAAATGGAGTGCAGTTGCAGCAGCCACTTCTAAGAGTGAGGTTATTCTAGATGCCCTACAGGGGGCATGCCTTAGACAACTAGTATTGGAACCCACTCGAGAGGGAGCAATCTTAGACCTGGTTCTCTCAAATGGAGATGGAGAGAGGATCACAGATGTAGAAGTGGGTAGCCATCTGGGAACTAGCGACCATCGAACAGTATTGTTCACAATAAACACAGCAATAGAGTCAAGCCATACAAAGGCAAAAGTACTGGACTTCAGGAGGGCTGACTTTGCCAAAATAGGTGAATGCCTAAGGAATGCACTAGCAAATGGGCAGGAAGGAGGGGTGGAAGAACAATGGGAAATAATAAAAACTGCCATCACAGAGGTAATTAGATCCAAACAGCGGTAACAAGCCTTTGTGTGAAGCAAATAAACAAAACAAAACGATGTAAGAAACCATTATAGTTCTCAAAGGAGGTGGCAGTGAAGGTTCAAGAGAAAAAGAAAGCATTCAGAATGTACAAGGAATCACAGAAGGAGCAGGACAGAGAATTGTATCAGTTAAAGCAAAAGGAAGCTGGGAAGGCAGTCAGAACAGCAAAGGCCTGAACCGAGGAAAAGATAGCTAACTCAGTTAAGAAGGGGGATAAAACCTTTTTTAGGTACATCAGGGAGCGAAGGAAGACCAAGGGAGGGATAGTGAGGCTTAATAAAGGGAGGGGTGGGCAGAGGGTGACGGTGAAAAGGCAGAGATACTAAACAAATATTTTTGCTCAGTATTTACAAATGAAGAGGGGAGGCACCTAAAACAAACAATAGAAACACTCTGGATACAGAAGTTGATACCAGCCCATTTACAGAAGAAAGGGTTCTGAAAGAACTCTTAAACTGAAGGTGGACAAAGCAATGGAGCCTGATGGGATTCATCCCAGAATTCTAAAAGAACTAAGGTAGAACTAGTGACACCACTGACTACCCTTTAACAAATCATGGGAGGATGGGGTGGTATCTGAGGACTGGAGGAGGGCAGATGTGATTTCACTTCACAAAAGTGGGAGCAGGGCAGAAGCAGGAAACTACAGACCTGTTAGTTTAACCTCAGTGATAGGGAAAATGATGGAATCACTTCTGAAGGAAAGAACTGTTGAGTACCTAGAGGCCAGAGGGGCACAGGACCCAAGGCAGCATGGATTCACAGGGAAGGTCATGCCAGACGAATCTAATAGATTTATTTGACTGGGTGACCAAAGCAGTAGATCAGGAGGGCGGAACATGGCCTACCTAGACTTTAGAAGGCATTTGACTCAGTCCCACACAAAGATTAATATACAAGTTAGCCAGCCTGGGAGTGGGTCCCAAGATGATAGCCTGGTAAAGAATTGGCTGGAGAATGGGACACAGAGGGTAATAGTAAATGGAGTCCACTCTGAAGAAAGGGGGTTACTAGTGGGTACTGCAGAGTTCAGTATTAGACTGGTCCTCTTCAATGTCTTTATAAGTGACATTGCAGAGGGACTGGAAGGAACAGTATGTCTCTTTGCAGATGACACAAAGATCTGTAACAGAGATGATGCACAATGTGGGGTGGAAAGGATGAGAAGGGACTTGGCAAGATTAGAGGAATGGTCAAATGTGTGGCAGCTTAGATTTAATGCTAAGAAGTGCAAGGTAATGCACCTGGGAAACAAAAACTCAGGGGAAGAGTACACAATGGGGGGTGAGATACTAACAACAACAAAAATGGAAAGGGACCTGGGGGTACTCATATCAGATGACTTAAAGGTAGGCAAGCAATGTGAGAGGGCAGTAAGGAGGGCTGGGGGGATACTGGCATGCACAGGGAGAGGCACCACCAGTAGAAAACAGGAAGTCGTTATCCCTCTGTACCAACAGCTGGTGAAACCCCATCTGGAGTACTGTGTGCAGTTCTGGAGACCCAATCTCCGCAAGGACATAGACAAGATGGAAGCTGTCCAGAGGAGGGCAACTAAAATGGTGCAGGGTCTGCACCGGAAGACATATGAAGAGAGACTAAAGGAGCTTAATATGTATAGCCTCGAGGAAAGGAGGGAGGGGGGGGACATGATAGAAACGTTCAAGTACCTCAAGGGAATCAACAAAGTCCAAGAGGTAGCATCTTTCAAAAAGAGTGTGCAAGAACAAGGGGCACAATTTGAAGATAGAGGGGGCGGCTCAGAGGTAATGTAGAGTATTTTTCAGAGAGGGTTGTGGATGCATGGAACGGCCTTCCAGAGGAGGTTGTGGAGTCAAAAACAGTGGTTGAATTCAAGCATGCATGGGACAGTCATAAGACAATTGTAGGGGTTGGGGGTAGAAAGAAGTAGGCTGCTGGTTAACTAGGATCTGCAGCTTATCCACTAGGTAGGGAAATGGGCAGACTGGGTGGGCCAAGCAGTCCTTATCTGCCGTCAAATTCTATGTTTCCCTTTTCGAGAAGTGCCATGGGATGTTTAACATCCACCTGAACTACCACCAGAACAGGCAGATGGGACCTCGGTTTAACGTTTCATCCGAAAGATGGCACCTCAGGAGTGCAGCACCCCCCTCATGCTGCACTACAGTGTCGGCATTGGGATATTACCCCAAGTGCCTGGTGTGGGGATAGAACCCACAGCATACTGATCTCCTAGCCTCAGAGGTGAGTGTGCTGCCTGCTGAGCCACTGACACTGATGTTCTATCTGTAGAGGTGACAGTTTTAGTTTTGTGCCTTCAGCTGACAAATTACAACAAGTGAAAGATGCCAAAACACCATTTAAAATGTGCATTATCCTTTAGCCCTGCTTTACTTCTATTCTCCAAACTGTACTTGTTTCTAGCCCCCCTTCACAACCCTCCCCACCCTTGCACACTATCCCCTACTCCTCTATCCCTGACTTACCTCCCCTCTTCTAACTGGACCCTTCCTCTGATTACTTCCTCACATGTTACTACCTATTATACCCCCTCCTCCAACCCCTTACCACAAGCTACTGTGGCGTTTTGACTCTCTACTATCATCCACTATCTGCTGTGCTATTTCAACACTCTACTGCTGTCCTTTCCCCCACTACCCCTCTTCCCCACACTGATGCTCTCCTTTTCCATTCCTAGTTTACCCCTATTTTCTCCAGCCTCCCTATTTCTTATCCCTCTCCTCACCTCCAGTCACCCACCACATTCCACCCTCCTCCCCTGCTCTCTCCCCTCCTTTCTGACTGGTCCTGTCCCCCTTGCAGGGTTCTCTGTCATCCTAAAGGGTATAGATCCTGGCTGTGTCCCTTCTACCCCTCTTCCATTCCCCCCACTTTCTAATCCTGACCCCCTTACAGGGTTCTCTAAATCCTGAAGGGTATACATTCTCTCATTCTCTCTCTCTTTTCCCCTCTCCCTTCCCCCACTTTCAAATCCATTGCCCCCACCTCCCTACTTCCCTATCCCTCTCCTCCCCTCCTGTTCCTCCACCCCTCTCTTCTCTACCTCCCTGCTCCCTTTCTCTCCACTCCTCTCCCTTTCTGCCTGGTCCTGTCCCCCTTGTAGAGTTCTCAGCATCCTGAAGGGGTTAGAGTTTGGCTATCCCTCTCTCTCTCCCCCTCTTCCATCCCCCACCTTCTACCCCTCACCTCTCCAGTTCCCCACGTGTCTTATAAATGCCGTTCCTTGGGTATACAATAGCACTTTGAATCATGTGCTCAGTCTACTACTTTTAGCACTTCAAATGTGTTATCCATCCTCTAACCTTTACCCTACTGGATCACCTGCTCTTGGGTTGTTGAATTGTACGTTATATCCAAACATGGTTTTGTTTACATTGGCTGGTTGGTCTGGGTTATTTCTGCTCTGTAATTGTACTACACTATTTTGTTTTAGTAATTGTACTTGTATTGCTCTGTTATTGCTACAGTATGTGTTTGCCTGTTCTCCCAATTCTTGTAACCCCCACCCCACCCAGGATGCTTCTGAAAACGAGCTGTTTACAGCTCATGCTGTCTTTCCTGGTGAAACATTTTCCCAAAAAATGAATACTGTCATCTGTTCTATTTCTCACACTGCAGGGGCTTACTATAAATATATGGTCACACTGACGGTCATGCCAGTGTCCTTCATTTACTGAAACTGAGGGCAGAAGATGTGCCAGAACTTCAGTCTAGGTTGCAGCACACAGAGTATAAATGGATTTCACATGACATCATATTAGACTGCCGACAGAATGAGAAAGTATAGGTATTCTGGACAGATATATCAATCTGCGACACAGCAAGGATATGTTAACATTGCTACCTTACAATCTCTTACAAAACCTTATGCTTTTGGATTGTAACAGAAGACTTATCCATGGAGAAACTCATTTTTGACTTTTATGAGACACCTTTAATAAATGCCAGAACTTTGTTCCATGCCTTGAAACATGTTCTTGTTTGTTCAATTTCTCTACTGAAAACTGCAGAGGACAGTGTTATGACAGACAGAAGATGTGGTGGGAGTTTCTACAGGCTAGCAAGCTCATGTGAAAAAGGTTGAGCACAGAGCTCTGTATGGTCACTGTACAGCACATACTTCAAATCTTGTGGTGCACGATGCCATCCAAGGTAAAAATAAATGCAGAAATTTGCTGTCACCAGCTCCATAGTTCTGAATGGCAGGGGATCGCTGTGGCATGCTGGTGACCTGGATACATGCTCTGAGCCCAGGACATCAGGAGCAGAAGCCAGCAGGGGGGGCTCAGATTGTCCTTTGGATAATCTCTTCTTGGTGGGGAGGGTACTCACTGTGCCACTCTGTAGTGGCTCCTGGTGATGACTGGTGGAGGTGTCAGGACGGAGTGGGTGACAATGTGCTGTTGGGCATCCCCCCGGCCAGCCACTGTATGTGCACAAGTCTGGGAAAGTGGGAACAGAAAAGGCAGAAATGCCATACCAGTATGCCAGATGATGGCCTCTCTGCCCCTCCCCATGCCACTGACCCTCCAGTGCATCCTGTGTGTGGGCTCCCTTCAGCATTTAGATTTAAGGAAGCAAGCTCTTCCTCTAGGTTGTGGAGCAGCCCAAAACAGGGACAAGCTGGCATTTCAAGGGGAAAGCAGTTATAGTGGATCTCAGGCAATGTTCTGCAAACTCCTTCCATGGGGCACTGGGTTAGGAGGCAAATTTGATTAGCAACACTTTAAAATCAGGAAGACATTGAAATAAAGTCCAAACAGCAATTATAAACAACCTGGATCCTTTAATAAAACTTGATTTCTCCATGGATCGATGGTAACTTGACAAAGAGGATCCCACTGGGGAAATGTCCACTGGGTCTGGGGGCCCTTTAGATCAAAGTCCAAGCAAAGTCCATAATCTTGGAAGCAGTGTCCACATTGCAGGGCATGGTACTGACAATTCTGATTAACTATGCAGCATATATTTCACATTTCAGGCAGTCTTCTATCCTTAGGCTTCCATGGGCCCACTGACTTCTCAATTCTGGGCCACTGATCCTCCCAATGGCATCTTCCTCTCTTGCAATACTCTTGGGCAACTGCTCTACTGTACTACAGGTGGCATGTCCCCTTCAATACCTCAGATACTATTTTCCCATGATCAGTTTTCAAATCCCCAGCTTAACATATCCTCTTCAGGCCGGGGGTCCCTCTCCGATCCTTGCTCCATTCGAATTCATGGGGGCATCTGGCTGCACATTTCCCCCCTCTGCAGACGTGAAGTCCATATTCTCTTTCTCTCTCTACCCTCTGCACTACATTGGGCCTCAGACTCAGACTCAGGCTCAGTTCTCACAGCTGAGCTCCTCAATGATTTTTTTCTCTTGGCTATGCCTCTGGCCTTGCCTCCATGTATCTCCTCCCTTGGGGCTCATGCGATTACCCAGGCTAGGTGTTGGTTCAAATCCCAGAGCAACTACTTGCAAGGCACATCGGGCTTCTCCTCCAGATGGCTTCATGTTCCCCCAATCTGGGGGTCTTGTAACTCAGGCCTCTGCCACCTCAGCTGTGAGATATCTCAGGCCTTCCACAGAGAAAAATGGTTTATTGAGCAGGAGTCAGACAGTGATTGCCTGTTAATCCCCTGCTCAGCTCTGTAAAACTGAAAGCAACATCTTGCAACCTCTTAGCTGCAAGCAGCTCCCCCCCCCCCGTAAGCCAGAATAACTAGCTCCTAGCTTGCTTCCCGAGGTTCCAAAGAATTAACCCTTTAGAGGGTCACAGGCACTGAGCCCTTAAATTGAAACTAGTGTAAAGTCCAGTACACTAATCTAATGCTCTAACCAAAAGGGGGTTACAGAAAATAAGGAGTGAATGCCTCAGAGAAGCTCTGGTGTGTGTGGAGGACAGTGGGCCAGATTAAGGGATGGAATGGTGAAGGCAACAAATCACTACGCAACACAGGTGAGCAAAAGCAGGAGGAAAAACAGACCAATATGCTTCTCAATGGAGGTGGTAGCAAAGGTAAAGGGGAAAAACTGCGAACTTCTGGAGATACAAGGAGACACAGAGGGAAGAGAATAGAGAGATGTATGAACAAAAACAGAGGGAAGCAGGGAAGGCAGTGAGGGGTGCTAAGTCACAAACTGAGAGAAGAATAGCCAGCAGGTATCAAAGAAGGACAATACCTTTTTCAGGCAAATAAGTGAAAAAAGAAAGTCAAGGGGAGGAATTGTGAAGCTGGGGGGGTGCAGAGGGAGACTGTACAGAAGATGATAATTAAAAAGAAGATATCCTCAACAAATATTTCTCTTCTGTCTTTACAGTGGAAAGAGAAGGGGATGTGCCACATATAGGCTACAGATCCACTAGAGGGAGGGAAGCAGACACAAGTCCATTCAAAGAGGAAACAGTTCCAAAGGGGCTTATGAATCTGAGAGTGGACAAGGCTATGGGGTCGGAAAGGGGTACATCAAAATGTATTGCAGGAGCTCAGGGAGGTACTGGCTACACCTATGACAGCCCTATTCAATAACTCACTATATACAGGGGTGGTCCCAGAGGACTGGAGAAGGGCATAATAGTGGCAACAGGGAAGAGGCTGGCAACTGCAGGCCAGTCAGTCTGATATCAGAAGCGGGGAAACTTATGGTGCCACTTTTAAAGGAAAGACTGGTATTTTAGTTCTGCCTTCCTCACTAATATCAACTCACCCTCTGAGTTCTGGAAGGTGGTCAATGCTCTTTTCTCCCCTCTGTCTCATCCCCTCCCCAATGTTAAACTTTAACAACTCCTTGGTCTCTGACCCCTCCCTTGTGGCTAAGGAACTTAACTCCTATTACACCACATGCACCTCAGTCCTCCTAAAATCCCTCCCTTTCTTCCCCTCCAATTCTTTCATCCCCCAATTCTGGTACCCCAACCACCTTCTTCAACCACCCCCTTTCTCCTTCAAAGCTGTCTCCCCTGACGAAACTCTAACTGCCTTGCTCTCATTAAACTCGTCTAAAGGTGTATCTCCAGATGATATCGACCTCAAGCTCCTGTTTCTTTCTGCCTCAGTTAGAGCCATCCCACTATCTCTCATCCTCAACCTCCCCTTCTTGTCCTCTTCCATTCCTTCCTCCTTGGAAACACGCAGTGGTCCTTCTCCTACCCAAGAGCAATGACCTGTCTTCTTTTGCCAACTTTCGCCCTATTGCTGTCCTCCCAACTCTTGCTAAACTTCAAGAACACTTGGTTCTCTCCCAACTAACCACCTTCCTCACCGACTCCTCCTTTTTCACCCCATTCCAATCTGGCTTTCAGAAAAATCACTCCACCACCACTCCCTTCTCAGGCTCACTGATTCCATCCTCACTGGGATGGATAATGGCCTCATCACCTCTGCCATCTTTGTCAACCTCGCCAAGGCTTTTGACACAGTATCCCATGCACTCCTCACTGACTCCCTCATGACAGCTGGCCTGTCTACATCTGCTACCAACTGGTTCAGGGCCTACCTCACAGGTAGAACTCAGTCCACTAAGATCTGTGATTCTATCTCCCCTCCTCTCCTCATTACCACTGGAGTCCTCCAGGGCTCAGTGTTTGGCCCTATCCTGTTCTCCATCTTCCTAAATGACCTTCCACTAGTCTGTTCCCCTAACTCCTCCATTCACATGTATGCCGACAATATGGTTTTGTACTCCTCTGGCAAATGCCCAGCTGATGTTGCTACCACTCTGCAGCATGACTTCCACTAGGTTCAGCTCTGGTTTGCCTCCCATCAGCTCTTCCTGAAAGCCAAGAAGACAGTCTCCAAGACCTTCGGCACAAGGCAGAGACTCTCAAGGCTGCCCAATCTCCCCTCCTTCCACACCCTGGATGGGACTGCACTGGAGGACACTACTTCTTTCAGATATCTCAGTGTCTGGTTGGACCAGCACCTTAACTTCTCTGGTCATATTGATGCCATCCTGAAAAAACTACGCACCAAACTAGGTGCTTTATACAGAAACCATAGTTGTATCCCTCCTACAGCCAGGCGTGAACTTGTCCAGAAGATGATGCTCACGATTTTTGACTACTGTGACGTAGTCTATGGTGCAGCTCCCAAGTCCTCCCTGGCCAGACTGGACACTCTCTTTTACTCCTTCTGCTGTTTTGCTCTTGATGCTCCTCTTGGACCCATCACTGCGAGCTTTACCAGGCCCTGGCCTTTCCCACTCTTGATAATCACCGCCTCTCTCACTGTGTCAAATTCACCTCTAAATACTGGCTGGGAGAACTACCTCCTTACCTCTCTATCAACACCTCTGGTACTTCTCCATTCCCTTAGATCTTCAGACACTCAAACTCTGGTGGTCCCTCGCCACTCCACACTCATCGGTCTGTCTGCCTTCTCCTATCACTTCCCCAAAGCCTGGAACTCTCTCCCACCTCACATTCATCAGTCCTCCTACTTCTACTCACTCAGTACAGCCCTACACAACTACCTCTCCTCCAACTGCGTCTGCTATAACCCACCTTAAATATCCTCCCCCACCCTCCCTGCACTCTAATTATATCTCCTTTTACCCTTCTACCATTCCTCTTCTCCCTCTCCACTCCCTTGCAAATTCCCCACTCACATATAAATTCCTTTATATACCCTCGCTGTACTCTAATTTTACTTCCTCTTATTCTCTTCTTATAACTTATATATTCCATTCTATCCTCCTCTTATATCTCTACTCCTTTACAAATTACTTTACCTGCCCTTCCTGTACTCCAATTATACCTCTTCTAGTATCTCCAATACTATTCTACCTTCCCCCTTTTTCCCTTTCCACTCCCTTACAAATTTCTTTCTCTCCTTATCCTAACCTTCATCCTTCTTTCCTACCCCCCATCTGCCTATTACCTGCTTCCTGCATCCTTCCTGATATGCTCTACCACTGCCTTGTGCAGGCAGGGCACTCAGCACCTGGGATGGAGCAACCTCTCCACCTACTATCCTTCCCTCCCGTGTCAACTCCCCCTCGCTACATACTGTCTGTTTTCTTCCTGTCACTCTACCTCTGCCTAGTGCAGACAGGGCTACTCAGCATCTGGGAGGGGTCAGACCCTGGCTGTTCTCTCCCCTCCTCACCCTTTCTCAGGACTTCCATCTTCTTTCCCTTGTCCTCCATTTTGACTATCCTATCCCCCATCCAAGCTCCCTGCCCCCCAGCTATACCAGGGGTTTTCTGTGCATGTCATACCCTGTACTCACTCACCCATTTCCCCCACCCCTTCTCAATAATCCACTACTTACTTTTCCCAACTCCCTCCAACATCTCTCCTCTATTGGTACTAAGGTCACCTTTCCCATGTCTGTTCGTACTCTGGCAAGGTTCTCAACATCCTGAAGGTGTTTGAACTGGATAGTCTCTCACTCCCTAATTCCGCCCCTCATCCTTACCTCTCATGCCTCCCTCATCCCACTTCACCTTCTATGCTCACATCCCCTCCTCTTTCCAGCCCTACTGGCCCCATGGTTGCATACTTGTAACCTGATAGGTCAACATTGCCTTGTCTCCATCCCCCAGTCCCCACCTCTCCTAATTACTCCACCCCTTTTTCCTCTCCTCCCCCTTTTAATTTTCCAGTCCTATTTTACGGGTGCCCAAATCCATTTTTCACCTAGACTACCTGCACTTCGTGCTTACTTAGAACATTGTACTGTCTAAGTTACTCCTTTGTACTTGACCTAGCTTTATGACAAGTTAGCCCATTCAGTCACTCCTAATCAGCAAGGAGCTACTTAGTTTTTGCACTCTTTAGCAAAGGTTGAATTACTGTAATTATTTTCTGTTGCTTCTTCATCCAGCCTCTTAGACCAAAACTGTTAGCATTCCACCATGTGAAGGGGTTGTGGGATAACAGATGGACCTGACACTGAACTTCAAGTTCCACACACAATCTGTGTGTGATGTTTATTCAAAATGCAGCAGATGACCATAAGCAATAGCATATCTCTTCTTCAGTACGTCAGTTTGGAGCAACAAACTATGTATGTCCTTCCTCTGCACTTAACCAACACCTGCTCACTGATCTCTGATCTCACTTGGCAGTTGAGATTCAGCCTCCACCCCTATGCAGGCCCAGTTTGCTTGGGTAGTAGGGGCTCAAATAAAATAAAAAAACAAGCTAAAAGCAAAGACCCTCAGTGCAGAAGCACTGAAACAAGGCGTTACCACAAAGGGCATTGATAATAAGCCAAGTTTCAAAGAAACACAACATCACACATACTTCCATAATGCAAAGCATCATGGGATATATGCAAATCGACATTACATTTCAAATTGTCTCAGTTTACAGCAATTTGCATGCATTTTAAATAGCACAACTAACTTACTTTTTATAATACAGTCAACTAGTACTTTTTACCTTTATCAAAAACACTTAGTGCAATGGTATTTTCAACATTTACAGGTTTCATACACATAAGGTATATACATTAAAGTATTTTATGACATAGTAATGCTATTACATACTAAATCCAACAATGATAAACACAGCCTGTTGTTTTACATACGCTCAGAGGTCACTACAGTAACCTCCCTGTACAAGGACCTGAGAGGGAAAAGGAAAATTAAAGAGGACACTATAGCACAGTCAAGAAAGGGAAGGGGATGTCCATAGGTGGCCAACCTCATGGACTAGAAATTGTAAAGGCTAGATTAGGCTAAGAAATAGAAGAACTGCTGCAACAGATTTAAGAAAAGGTCGGTCCTCAAGAGTGGCAGGAGCTCCCGGTCACACACCATTATATTACTCTCTGTACAGTCTACTTGGTTGTATTGTATGTAATTATTTAATTTTACATTTTTTGATACATTATGTTTTGCACTATCTTTCTGTTTGCATTCCCTATGTTCTCCTGCCCCCCAGGTCGCACCAGGAGACGAGCAACTTGTTGCTCCGTGTGCCTTCCTGGTGAAACATTTCAGTAAATAAATAAAGAAAGAAAACTGCCTTGCATTCAGCAGGTTACAGGACCCAAGGCAGCACAGATTCATGGGAGGGAGATCATGTCAGCCAAACCTGATAGATTTCTTTGACTGGGTGACCCAGAAAAATAGATCAGGGAGACCGGTGGACATGGCCTAGTTAGACTTCAGCATGGTCTTCGGCACCATGCCATAGGAAGCTCATAAAAAACTGGGACACTTGGGGGGGACCAAGGTGTTACACTGTGTATGTAACTGGCTGACAGGTGACGAAGGGTGATGTTTACCGGCACTCACTCAGGGGAAGGGAGAGTGACCAGCAGGATTCTTCAGGACTCATTACTGAGTCCCGTCCTCTTTAATGTCTTTGTAAGTGACATTGCAGAAAAACTAGAAGGGAAGGTGGGCCTCTTTGCCAATGACTCCAAGATCTGCAATAGGGTGGACATTATGGAGGGGGCGGAGAGAATGAAGAGAGACCTGGAAAAGCTTGAGAAATGGTCAAGTGTATAGCAACTGGGTTTCAATGCAAAAAAGGTGCAAAATCATGCACCTTGGGAGCAGAAACCCACAGGCAGAGAATAGAAAGGGGGGAGGCATTGACAGTCACTAAACATGAAAGAGACTTGGGGTAATCATAATGGATGGTAAGACAATGTGAATAAGTAGGAGGAAAAGCCAGTGAGATGCTGGGGTGCATAGGGAGAGTTATCACCAGTAGAAGCAGGGAGGTGGTGTTGCCACTGTGTCGGTTACTGGTGAGACCACACCTGCAGTACTGTGTCAAGTTCTGGAGACGACCACACCTCAGAAAGAATATAGACAGGGTAGAGGCCATTCAAAGAATGGCAACACAAATGGTGCAGGGACTGCACCAAATGTCCTATGAGGAGAGAGACTGATGGATCTAAACATGTACACCCTGGAAGAGAAGGGGGGGGGCACATAAATACCTCATGGGTGACTAAGGTACAGGAAGGGAGCATTTTTCAGACATGATGCTGTACAAGAATGAGGGGGCATGCAGCAAAACTAGAGAGGGGGACTTTATGAGGGATCCGAGAAAATATTTCTTCACTGAGAAGGTGGTGGATGCCTGGAACAGTCTTCCAGTGGGGGGGGGGTCCTTAAACAGTGGTGGGCTTCAAGCATGCATTAGACAGGTATAAAGGAAAACTGATATCAAAGCAGGGGAGGGAGTAGGAGGCCAGAAACCAGGTAGGGTCAACAGTGGCAGAATAAGCAGGAAAAAGAGGGGCAGACTAGGTGGACCAGGCAGTTCTTATCTGCTGACAAATTCTATTATTTTGTGTCCAGATGGGTACATCACTTCCTTAGCCCCTCTACTAGGCAACACCAGTACTCCTGTGCCATGCAGGACCAGGCACACCCTGATCCCTTAGTTCTGCTCGTGAAGGGGAGTGGGGCACCATTATGTAACTGCTGGTAACCTTGTAGGGTCAATGTAAAATAAATGGGGAAAAGTATAAAGTAATGGGCAGGAAAGAATGGAGGTTGAACTGTAAATATGTCATGTAATTAAATCTGTTAATCAGAATCGAGCCACAGCCAGCTGGTATTCAGGACATGTTGATCTGAACTGGCCCATGACCAGTAGCTGCAGCAGCAGTTTTTCCTACCTTTATGCTGTGTGAACTTGCTTCTGTAAATAAAGTTTGTGTTTTTGCAAGCAACTTCTCAAGAGTCATGCCCAGTGTCTGAGTGTTTCCTGATAGGGGTGCAGTGTTTAAACTGCTGTGCAACTACTACTGCAAACCAAAAATGAAGATCTTACTTGGAGAGGGCTCTTGCAGTAGGTAATTACATATAGGACTGATGTCGGCAGGCGGCAGGACCTCACGGAAAAATTTCTAGCTAGCAGACCCTGGCGAGGGATCACCCCCATGTCAGGTGACCAGCGTCAGGAGACGTTGGAATAAAGGGGCGGTCTCAGATGCCCGCCTTCCAGTTCTTTCCTGCTGTTAGCTCGTGCAGCACCTCGCGGAAAAGTTCATTGCTTCGTCAATCTCCCTTCATCGGTTTTTACCAAATAATTTTGACTTTTTTCGACATTTGTCAGGTCATCGTCAGTGTATGTCGTCCCCTATACCCTCCGAGCACAAAAATAAGTGCGACTCGTGCAGCGCCCAACTCCTGCACAAGGACGGCCATTCCCTGTGCCTGTTCTGTCTAGGCCCTGATCACCCAGTCAAGAAGTGCCAGCACTGCCTCAGCTTCAATGCGGCTACCCGGAAAAGGCGGCAGCAATCTCTGGAAGCCCACATCTTGAAGAAAAAGATGAGTTCGATGGAGAAGGAGCTCAGAAAACTGAGGCAGGCGTCCACTTCCCCCGAAGGCCATCAGAAGAAGAAAGACAAGGAGAGGCACTGGGACAAGGGGTCTCCACCGTGTCTCCCTCAGAAGTTGCCGACTCAGGTAACGCCCTCCGGGAACCGTTTTGACGGCCACCGAGGCTTCCAAGGAGGTGTCAGCCCACCCGCCTCGGTCCGTGCTCTGGCCTTTCGGCGCTTCCGGCAATTGAGGCCTCCGCCCCGGTTCAGCCATAGCTCGTGGCCTACTGGCGTGGTGACTCCGGTAAGCCGGATGTCAGTTCCTCCGATGTCCGTGCGGAGAAAGCGGTAGGCGCGCGACCCTTCAGGGTGGTGCCTCGCGCCACTCCCGCCGACCAGGCTGATCGTCCTTTCCTGCTCGCCTCCGCGAAGGGTCCCATAAGTCAGATGCTGGCTCCTCCGGTGCCCGCCGGGATCTCGCTGTAAAGCTGCATGTCAGCTCGTCTGACATCCGGTCAGCGAAAGAACCGACAACGGACCCCCCTACGTCCGTCGTCTCTGGTTCTCCGCAGACTTCACTGCCTTCTGGGGACCCCGAGTCCCCCCCAGCCTGACCCCGGGGATTTTTCCCCTCCATCCCCGGGTGACGCTGGGGTTCCTCCTCCATCGGACCGTCCTCCTTTAGGTGCACCAGATCTGACGGCAGTTCCCCGGACCCTGGCTCCGATGCTGGGGCCTCCAACGCCAGCCCTGACACCGATTTTACTGACTCCGGTTGATATCCCGCTCCCAGATGTTGTCCCGCCACCAGACCCTCCAACCTGGAACCGCCCGTGAGGCCGCCGGCCGAGCCGTCTGCTCTGGCAGCTCCTCTGGCTCCCGGATACCCTCTGTCCTATCCGACACTGTCGTATCCGGGACCACAGTGTCTGGCGCCTCAGTACCCGATGCTGGTCTTTCCGACACTGCAGTACCCGATGCCACAATACCCAATGCCTGGTTTTCCACCGATGGGTTTTGGATACTCTCCGTATGGATACAATCCATACCCTTATCCCCCTCCTCCTCCTCCACTGCCCCCACAGACGCCGGTGGATTTGCAGCAGACTCTGGCCTCCTGGTGGGCTGAGGCCAAAGCTTAACTCACCAGGGAGGTGAAGAGCTGCCTACCAATGACGGTTCCATCTCAGGTTCCCATACGTCCACAGCGGCACACTCCCTCACCACCTCCGAACTCCAGGGTTCTCCCCTCTGGGTCCAGAGAGGGGCAGGATACATTTCCTCGGGTACTTCCCAAGGGGTCCGTTCCTCCCCCGGATCAGGAAAGGGAGTCTTTTTCCTCTTCCTCTTCACCCTTGGACTCCTCGGATTCCTCTGATGGTTGCTCTGAAAGGGACGATGAGCCACACTCTCCGTCGAAGCCCAGGCCGAGGACTCCTCTGAAGTCTCCTCCAGAAGATCCTTCCTTTATGGAGTTGCTACAAAAAATCCAGGAGGTTCATCAGTGGCACTCTTTGGAACCAGAATCTCAGCCGTTGAAACTCGCCGAGCATCTGGATCTGCCCATGACAGCTCCTACTTTGGTGCCACCCTGGACAGAGCCTCATGCTGACCTTGTTACCACCATCTGGAAGCAGCCGTCAGCTCTAGCCCCACTTCCGCGGAAGTTGAATAGGCTATACCAGGCTCCCGAGGGTGTTGATTTTTTAGATTCTCACCCTTGTGCCAACTCGGTAGTGATTAGCGCTGCTCACGGCCGGTCGGCTAACCCGAAACATCTCAGCACATCGTCACCTGACAAAGAATCCCGCCTACTGGACCAGTTTGGAAAGAAGATCTTCGCTTCCTCCATGCTGGGAATTAGGGCCCTGAACTATGTCGGTCATATGGGGGACTACCAGAAGGCCATTCTTTCTCTGGTGGAAACCAAATTAAACTCCCTGCCAGACTCTCAAGTCAAGCAGGAGTTGGCTGATCTTGTCCGCTCTGCACGTTCGGCCAGTCAACACATGCTTCGTGTGACCCACGATGCAGTGGACACTGCTGGATGGAGCTCAGCTTTCATTGTAGGCTTACGTCGTCATGCTTGGCTCCGTGTGTCAGGGTTGGTCCCGGAAGTGCAGTCCGCTATCCAGGAAGCGCCCTTCCAAGGGTCGGTGCTTTTCTGTGGTGATGTCAAGGACATCCTCACCGATTTGCAGGAGAAGGGGATGGCACTGAAGTCCATTGACTCTATGTACCATCCCCACCAGCCACAGCGCCGTCCCTTTCGCAGATGGAATCGGCCCAAGGCGAAACACCAGGGAAGGTGGGCCACAAAACATCGGGCCCCCACAGCTGCTAAGCTCCCCCACCCAAAAAAGCAGCGGGTGATTCAGCTGC
This sequence comes from Neoceratodus forsteri, assembly GCA_016271365.2. Classification (NCBI taxonomy): domain Eukaryota; kingdom Metazoa; phylum Chordata; order Ceratodontiformes; family Ceratodontidae; genus Neoceratodus; species Neoceratodus forsteri. The sequence goes on along the minus strand of CM057450.1, from coordinate 645,541,893 downwards.
GGCACTGCCCCACACCACCTGACTCCTCTCCACTCCCACAGCCTCCGGACTCCCCAGAGGAACTGGTAGGAGGGAGGTTTTCCCTCCACCTTCCGGGCTGGGAGAGGATAACATCAGATTCTTGGGTGCTCCAGCTGATCGCAGAAGGACACTCAATAGAGTTTCTACAGAAACCGCCCCCCAAAGTCGTCATATTCATGGGAACATCTTCTCTTGGTCCAGGAAGAGATTTCAGCTTTGCTACTGAAAGAAGCAATAGAATCTGTCCCTCTTCATCTTCAAGGGACAGGTTACTATTTCCACTTCTTCCTGGTCCCAAAGAAGACAGGAGATCTAAGACCCATTCTAGATCTCAGTTCCCTGAATCTTTTTGTGGAATACAAAAGGTTCAGAATGCTCTCATTGCAGAGCCTTCTGCCCCTCCTTCGGTCAGGACAATGGCTGTGTGCTCTGGATATGCAGGATGCTTACCTGCACATTTCCATTCGCCCGTCTCATCGCAAATATCTTCGTTTTGCATTCCAGGGGGACCACTACCAGTTCAAGGCACTTCCATTTGGCCTATCCTCGGCACCCAGAGTATTTACCAAATGCCTAGTGGTGGTGGCGGCCTCCCTGCGTAACCAGGGGGTACAGGTTTTCCCGTACCTGGACAATTGGCTCCTGGTAGCCTCATCCAGAGAGGAACTCCTGCGCTGCCTCACCCTTATCCAGCAGGTTTTTGCCTGCCTGACTATTACCATCAACAATTCCAAGTCTCACTTGATCCCATCTTGGAGACTACAGTTTATAGGAGCGATTCTAGACACGACTATTGGCAGGGCCTTCCTGCCACCGGACCGGGTGTCCACCCTCCAGACTCAAAGAAGTCTGTTATCCGGCTGCAGGAGGGTCAGTGTAAGGTCGGTCCTTCGCCTTCTAGGGCTCATGGTGGCTGCTATCCCGACAGTCCCTCACGCTCGGCTTCACATGAGAATTTCTCAGTGGACTCTCCGCTCCCAATGGGATCAGTTAGTGGACGACTTAGATCACCCAGTTCTAGTCTCCTCACCAATGTTCCAAGACTTGCAATGGTGGATGGTTCGAGAAAAACTGTTTCGGGGAGTTCCATTCTTTGGTCCTCCCCCCTCCCAGACTCTAACCACAGATGCCTCGGGCGAAGGTTGGAGAGCCCATCTAGGTCACCACCGGACCCAGGGCTCTTGGTCCAAGCTCGAACAGACACTCCACATCAATGTGCTCGATCGTCAGGCAGTGTTGTACGCTCTCCAAGTCCTTCATCCATACATCCTTCCTGGCCACCTAGCCATTCAAACGGACAACATGTGCATGGTTTGGTACATCAACAAACAGGGGGGACTCAGTCCTACCCTCTTTTCAGGGAAGCAATGAGGGTTTGGGATTGGGCAACACAACATGACCTTCACCTCATGGCAATTCATGTTCCGGGAGTCGACAACACCTTGGCAGACAAGCTAAGTCACTCATCTGCTCTGGCTCACAAGTGGGAACTGGACCAAGGGGTTCTAGACAGTATCTTCTGACTCTGGGGAACACCACAGGTCGACCTGTTAGCATCCTCTCTAAATGCAAAGCTTCCTGTCTACTGCTCACTCGTTCCAGAGCGAGGCGTTTTCTGGAGAGACTCTCTGTCTCTAGATTGGAGGGACAGATTCATCTATGCCTTTCCTCCAATTCCACTTATCCCACGAGTCTTACAGAAACTAGCTTCAGAAGGAGCACGAATGATTCTGATCACTCCTTTCTGGTCCAGGCAAGTTTGGTTCTCTCTTCTACAACAATACTCAGAGGATCATCCTCTTCCTCTTCCTCTATCACGAGGTTTACTGACCCAGGATCAGGGGACCCTGGTCCATCCAGGCCTCAAATCTCTTCAGCTGCATGCATGGCTCCTGCAGACTTAGCCCAATCACGCTGTGGGGTTTCACATAGCCCTCTGTTGGAATGTTTCACCCTTGTGTCATGTCAGTTGCATCGTCACATGGTTCTAGAATTTCTAGCATTTCTTTGAGCATAGCTGTTTCATATGATGACAGTTTAACATCTGAATCATTATCAAGTTGATCTTCACGCAAAGCTAAAATTGATTGAATCTTCTTGACCTGTGAATTTCAACGTGTGACGTTGGAGGTGACTACTGTTTTTTTATTTGACTAAGAGCATCAGACTTGCTGTTGAATTTCTGACACTACTAACAAAGGAAGACGCTTTGGCTGGAGTTTTGTTTAGCAAAACCAAAAAGCATATTATTTTCCCCACTCATCCTCCTCATCATGTACCGTTTCCCCTCTCTGTATCACCTCTCTTAATGGTGATTCCCTTGAGCCCATCACTACCTTCAGATATCTGGGCATCACTTTAAATACCTCTCTCCCTCAACGTCCATGTCTCAATCATAACTAAATCACTAAACCAAAAGCTAGGTCTCCTTTATAGCTTCCGCCCCTTCCTCACCTCTGCCTCTTGCCATAAGATTGCTTTCTCATCCCTTCTTCCGCTGCTAACCTATGGAACTCCCTTATTACTCTCTACTAATGCTGCTGCCCTGTCTCTCCGAACTCAGGCCTACCACAGGGTGGGAAGCTTTGCCTTGGGGACCAATGCCCGTCACCACCACTGTGACATCCTTGCATCATTGAACTGGTTGCCCTATGAATCTAAACTGAGGTATACCACCCTGTGTTCCTTTAATAAGCTGGTGCATACATTTATCCCTCCTTGCCTAACTGAGATCATCAGCCTAAGACAAGCTCCTCGTGCACTATGGTCTGTCTCCTTCCCCCTTCTCATTAGACCAAATGTGTGACTAGCCACTGCTCATAAGTCCTTCTCATTTGCAGCAGTGTCTGACTGGAACTCCCTTCCCTCACCATCTGATCATGATCCACTCTTCCAAAGTTACGAACCAATCTGCTTTCCTCTCTCTGCCTCTGCAGTATGTTCCTGCCTTCGTTGATGACTGATCATCTCTTATACTGCTCTATATCCTTCTCCTCATCCGACCTGACTCCTTGTCCAGGCCCCTCTCCTTACCTCCCATCCTTATCTCATGATATTCTTGTCATCTCTTTGCCCCCATCTCAATACTACTTATCTGCCTTCAGATTTCACTGCTTCTGGTCATCCTGAAACTGACTGACTTGCAATATTTAATTACCAAAGTATAAATATCTGTTTTGTTAGCTGTCATTCAGTTTTCACTGCTCGTGTTCATTCTGAAACTGACTTGCAATATGTTATTACCAAAGTGTATGTATCTATTTTATTTGCTGTTATAAACTGTTACTTTTATATTTCTGTATGTTTTATGATTCTTTATCCCCTACCTGTTGTATGTTAATTTTGTTATTACTGTAACATAAGTCCCTTGTTGTTTTTGCACTGTACTGTATTGTTGGAAGACTAGGTTTGCTGGCCAAGGCACCTAGCTTCACCTGAGCTCTTTTCTTCTAGGTTGCTTGAAAGGACAGAGCATTTACTGTGTGTTATTCTTATTTTGTATTCACAGGGATTGTTACTGTTTGTTGCCAACATTTTATTGTTTTATTTTCTCTGATTCAAATTTTTGCTGGGTATACTTTCTGCTGCATTACTACAGGGTGTGCCTACAGGTGTGTGCTTACAGATTACTGTTGTAATCTTCTGATTCAAATTGTCTTTTGCAAAGTATATCTTCTGTTACTGCTTTTTTTTTCTCTGTAGTAAAGTGTTTTACAGGGTATATCTTCTGTGAAATTATTACAGGTGGTGCTTACATTTTTGTGACTTTTTATCATTAGGCTAAGCAAAATTACTGTTTGCCACTATTTTATTTTGTTTTTTGCTAAAAGTTTTTTTTGTTTGTCTCACAGGTGTTGCAGTCTCCTTCTCACGTTGAAGTAGCTAATTGCTTTCCTCCCAGAGCTCTTCCAGGAGATTAGGAGTGTATCTGGGGGTGGAGCTGACAAACTGTCAGGAATTTCCAACAGAGGGAAGGGTTAAAAGGTCAGGTTAGTTGATATCTTGGAGGTGGAAGACTAGGTTTGCTGGCCAAGGCACCTAGCTTCACCTGAGCTCTTTTCTTCTAGGTTGCTTGAAAGGACAGATCAAAGAACCTTACCAGAGCAAGGCTAAAGATTAAGGCTTCTTTTGGCTAGGCAGATTTACTGTGTGTTATTTTTATTTTGTACTCACATGGATTGTTACTGTTTGTTGCTAACATTTTATTGCTTTATTTTCCCTGATTCAAATTGTTGTTGCTGGGTATACCTTCTGCTGCATTACTACAGGGTGTGCCTACAGGTGTGTGCTTACAGATTACTGCTGTAATCTTCTAATTCAAATTGTCTTTTGCAAGTTATATCTTCTGTTACTGCTTCATTTTTCTCTATAGCAAAGTGTTTCTTGCAGGGTATATCTTCTGTGAAATTATTACAGGTGGTGCTTTACAGGTTTTACAGTTTTATCTATCATTAGGATAAGCTTTCAGGGCTACTGCATTTGTTGCTGGCTGATTGTTTCTGCTCTTACCTCCATGTTTCTTTTGTCTGTGGTTCTTCTTTTTCGGCAGGGGAAGGGCCCAGCCAACCACCCCACACTACACTCCTTTTATAGGGTAGCACGGTTGTGACATTTCCTGTAGCAAAGCAGGAAGTGGAAGATCAGAGGGGTATCCACACAGTGACCTCATTTACAGGGGCACTAGTACTTTAACTTGTTATAACAAGTTATACAAAAACAAATAAACAAAACACAAAATCAAACTTTTGCTTTCAATTTCTTCCTTCTATTTACTCTGACTAGGTTATAGACCCAGCAACTTATCTGGAATGGATATCATTAACTGCAGGTACTGCGGAACAGTTTTCAGAAGGGTAGTTTTACAGGATTTAGGACAATGTCCTACATGCTGGGCCATTGGAGATCTAAGTGCTCAGCTCCAGGCAGCATAGGCAGAGATTGCGTGCCTCAAATTGCATATTCAAGAGGAAATATATTATAAGAACTGCCCGTTATTTTGCCAACATCCAACAGAAGCACCTCGAACGCAGAGGGTAGTTGGTCCAGGAGGTTGGCAGGTGGTTAGAAGGCGCAAATCGGGTGCCCCATCACTCGGTGCTCTCCAATGTATCATTTCCACAAACCATATAAAAAATATGAACAGGTATCTGCCTCTGTCTCCAAAATCAAACAAAGGGGCAGAGGACACTGCAGAGCAGGACACTGCAGCACAGGAGCTAGCACAACAAAACTCGCTCAAAACAGGAACCAAAACAAAAAAAAGCAAAAAGGAAATCCAAAAAACTTCTGATCATAGGAGACTCCATGATTCGGGGAGTTGATACATATCTCCAGCCAGGGGTAATGGTCAGATGTCTACCAGATAGATCAGCGTGGAGAGACACTGACCGCATTGCTAAAATTGTTCAGGAAGCAGGAGAAAACATTGTTGTCTTAGTACACATAGGGACTAACAATCTAGCCAGCCAGTCAGTTGTGGAGACAAAGGAACACCCGACCAGGCTGGGTGACAAACTATCATCCATTTAGTCCGGAATCTCCTTCTCTGAGATCCTGCCAGTCAGGGAGAGGGGGACAGATGGATGGAAGGTCAGAGAATGGGAGATAGGGGAGCTAAACATGTGACTCAAGGGCTGGTGTCAGGAAAAAGGACACAAATTTGTAGGGAACTGGCAACAGTTTTGAGAGTGAAAGTTCTTTAAATTTGATGGACTGCATCTGACTAAGGAGGGAGTCGGTGCATTGGGCAGAAGTTTGACGCCTTTGCAGAATATTTAAACTAGCAAATGGGGAGAGGGGTGCAGCACCCATACAGCCAAATGGGAAGAACACCTCCCCTCAGCTAGTGGTCAAACAGGAGTTCAGCATGTTTGTAGTTCATTTGCAACAACAGGTAAAGAAAAGGTCTCATTTCATATAGGCGACAGGGGAAATGCCGGACCTCGCCCAACAACTAACACACTGAAATTTGGCCAATGGAAAATCACTGATTAATGCTCGCAGTCTGGGAAACAAGATCCCAGACCTGCAGGCACAATGATATAGGCTAAACTGGGCATAGTAGCCATTAGCGAGACATGGTTTACCAGTAACCACACTTGGGAGACTTCAGTACCTGCCTATGTACTGTTCAGAAGAGACCGAGGTGCCAAAAGGGGGGGGGGTGGATTGGCCCTTTATGTCAATGAAAATATCAAAGCTACAGAAATTCAGAATACACATAAGGAGCCAGAAGAACTGTGGGTCACCCTGGAAACAGGAAATGGGACAGCCATATGAACTGGGATTGTATACAGGCCTCCAGACCAGGGAGAGGACATTGACACGTTACTGTTAGAAGATATACAAAACATGACGGCTAAAGGTGAGGTTCTGATAATGGGAGACTTCAACATGCCAGATACAGATTGGTAAATACTAGCAGGGACATCTGCCAGAACTAGACACATGGTGGATTCCCTGCAGGGGGAGGGCCTCAAACAACCGCTACAACAACCCACAAGAGACAGGGCTATCCTAGATGTAGTACTGACTAACAGGGAAAGGATCACAGATCTCCAGGTAGAAGGTCACCTGGGTGCCAGTGACCATCACATGGTATGGTTCAATTTGCCCACTAGAACAAAATCATCCCATTCCAAGGCAAAAATATGGTACTTGAGAGGAGCTGACTTTGATAAGATGGCCAACAGAGTTAAGCTAGCTCTGGCAAAAAGAAATACAGGTCAGGGGGTACAGGCAAAGTGGGCAAGCATTAAAGATGCAATACTTGAAGCAACATCCCATTGTGTTAGTGAGAAAAGGAAGTACAAAAGAAGATGGAAATCTCTTTAGTTCTCAAACACAGTAGCAGAAAAGGTCAGAGCCAAAAGGCCGGCCTTCAGGAAATATAAGGGAACGCAGCAGGATAAAGATAGGGAGGCATACCAAACTTCCCTAAGGGAAGCAGGGTAGGCATTAAGGCAGGCAAAGGCCCAAACTGAAGAAGCACTAGCACAAACAGTAAAAGAAGGTGACGAGACTTTCTACAGATACATTAGTGAAAGGAGAAAGTTCAGAGGGGGTATTGCTAAGATCAAAGGGTATAAGGGGGCGTGTGAGGAGGAGGACCATGTAAAAGCATCTATCCTAAATAGATACTCTGCTCAGTATTTACTGAAGAGAAGGTAGGGCAGGGCCCACAGCCCAGCACCATGGACACAGGAGGGGAGGTGTGCACTAGTCCCTTCACAAAAGAAAGGGTCCTACAAGCGCTCGATAAGCTCAGGGTGGACAAGGCAATGGGACCTGATTGCATACATCCCAGGGTACTAAAGGAGCTAAGGGTGGAACTAGCAGAGCCATTATCAGAACTGTTTAGTGAGTCTCTGAGCACAGGAGGGGACCCAGAAGACTGGAGAAGGGCTCATGCAATCCCACTGCACAACAGTGGTAGCAGGGAGGAAGCAGAGAACTACAGACCAGTCAGTCTTACCTCAGTAGTGAGCAATATTATGGAGACACTCCTTAAGGAAAGGATAGTGCAACAACTGGAATCCATAGGAGCACAGGATCCAAGACAGCATGGGGTTACAAAAGGAAGGTCCTGTCAAACTAATCTCATAGATTTCTTTGGCTGGGTAACCAGAGTGATGGACAAAGGGCGAGCAGTTGATGTTGCCTACCTTGACTTCAGCAAAGCTTTCGATACTGTTCCACATAGAAGATTGATTAATAAGCTGGGTAGGCTCAGTCTGGGTCAGACGTTGGTCAACTGGATGGTAAACTAGTTGATGGACAGAAAAAAGAGAGTGGTGGTAAATGGTCTACAGTCAGGAGAAATGCAAGTCACAAGTGGGGTACCTCAGGAATCAGTGCTGGGGCCAGTCCTCTTCAGTATCTTCATCAGTGACATTGCAGATGGACTATAGGGTAAGGTTTGTGTTTGCAGATGACACCAAGATCTGCAACAGAGTAGATGATCCAGATGGGGTAGGCAGAATGAGAAGAGATCTGGATAAACTAGCAAAATGGTCGGAAGAGTGGCAACTGGGGTTTAATGCAAAGAAGTGCAAGATCATGCACATAGGGGAGAGAAACCCTGAAGCCACCTATAGGCTGGGAGGGGAGTTGCTGGAAGTCACAAGAGAAGAAAGAGACTTGGGCATCATCATCAACGATGATCTGAAATCATCTAAGCAGACCACTAAAGCAGTAGGTAAGGCTAGAGGGATGTTGGGGTGTATTAGCAGGGGTATCACAAGTCGGAAGAGGGAGGTAATAATCCCTCTTTACAAGACACTGGTTAGGCCCCATCTGGAGTACTGGGTGCAGTACTGGAGGCCACACCTTCACAAGGACATTAACCAAATTGAGGCAGTCCAGAGAAGGGCAGCCAAAATGGTGCAGGGACTGCATCAGAAAACATATGAGCGGCCCGGTGGCATAGAGGGTTGAGGCGCTGGCGCCTTACCTCGACCCACACCAGCGACCCGGGTTCGGGAACGGACTCAGATCTCGGGGGGTCGGCAGGGGAAGGGCAGTATCGAGCGTCTGACGGACTGCTCTCCTGTCCTGGGTGGGTTAGGGAGCATCTTTGCTCATGCAGCGGCCCCCAGTGGAGACTGGAGGCACTGCAAGTAGCGACGCAACAAGGGGGAACAAGAAAAACGAGAAAACTGGCCCGGAAGTTAACCGGATGACGACGCCGGCCCGGACATCCCTGAAGACTCCTGAGAGCCACAATTGCCTCAGCAGCCCGAGGGTCGAGAAAGTAGTAGTGTGCTGGTTCACCCCAGCTGGTGCCTTTCCCCTCGGAGGAGGGGGACCCATCCGGTGCAGGGTTACACCGGACTAGCCCGAGGAAGGCTGCAGATATGAGGTAGGTGGCTGAGGGGAGCTAGTAGGGGAATGTCCGGGTCCATGGCGGCCTGAAGGAGAGGTAACTCTGGGGCACGAGGAGGGAAAAAAAAAGAAAACATATGAGGACAGATTAGCTGAGCTCAATATGTATACCCTAGAGCAAAGGAGGGAGAGAGGTGATATGATTGAAACATTCAAACACCTCAAGGGCATTAACAAGGTGAAAGAGTCTAACATGTTTCAATATAAGAAAAATAGCAAGACAAGAGGACACAACATGAGATTAGAGGGAGGCCGATTAAGGGATAACGTGAGGAAGTTATTTTTCACAGAAAGGGTGGTGGATGCATGAAAAGACCTACCTCAGGAAGTGGTGGATATGAATACAGTGCAGGGCTTCAAACAGGCATGGGATAGGCATAAGGGAGCAATGCAGATGAATATGACTAGATAGGCCATTGACAGAGCAAAGGCCAATGGCACATTTATAAGGTAGAAAAAGAAATGGGCAGACTGGATGGGCCTTGCGGTCCTTATGTAGCGTCAACTTCTATATTTCTATGTTTGTTGCTGCACACCTGGGACTGCAATTGTCTCAGTGGACTTACCCAATTACCAGAACTCAATAAATTAAACAAAGTAGTCTATGTAAGTCCGTCTTTGATTACAAACTGCAGAGTGTGAGCAAACAGTTCAGTCTTGTAGGCAGCAACACAGTCAGGTTGTCTAAGTTCTCACCTGAGATTGCATTAATCAAGCAATAAGACATGTCTGGGAATTGGTAGTACTGAGATACCCACACACCCAGAGGCATAGTTAGGCATGAGACTGCAGGTCGAGTGCCTTGAGCCTCTGGGTGTGCGGGTATCTCAGTACTACCAACACCCAGCCATGTCTTATTGCTTATATAAAATGGGCCCATAGGCAACTTTGAATAAAAGAACATTCTAAAAGTTTTCTAAGTCACAAAAAATATACAAAAATGTTGCTAAATAATGTAAAATAGTCCTTCCACAGATGTTTTTCACCTGTCAGTCATCTGTCTTTCTTCACACTCAAGACTTTGTGTGATTGTTTACCATGGAATAGAAGAATTCAAAGCTCTGCATTATTCCAGCAGTAGAATTTATTTATTTTATTTATTTAGTTTTTGTTGACCGGGTAAGTGCACTAGACAACCCCTGCCTATTTTCAGGCACGACCCGGGAGAGGGGGATACAGATGCATGCCAACTGACCTTGAACCAGATTAAGCTGTTGGTGGTATTTTTAGTGACTACCCCCCCCCCCACCAAACACACACACACACACACACACACACACACAATGGTAACATGGAATACATGAATTCAACATTCTTCAGAGCTCAACTGGCATACAAACAAAGACACACACAGGCCTGAAGTGGAGCCAGAACCTAAATTTTATCTGTTGTAAGGTAAGGAGTAGGGAGTTCTCTGACAAACTGGTAAGGATAGGAGGGGGATTTTTCATGGTCATCAAAGAAATACCAGCAATGGAAACTCTGAATAGTACTTGATTTTTTAAATTTGTATATGTGTGTAAGGGGGGCTCATGAGTGTAAATAACATTAAATTATTTACTTACTTTATTTAATTTAATGAACTTTTATTTTTAGGGCCTAGTCGAAGTTTTTTATATATGAGTAAAGGCTGCATCCATGTTTGTGATGGAGACTAGGAAATAAGTGGCTTATGAATTCTGAGTTGCCCTGGTTGGCAGGGACTTGTTTTAGTCAGTGGTGGCACTCTTTAAATGCAATGGCTGTAACCAAGTCTCAGCCAATCAGGACACAGGGATTCCTTTGCCCATTTTATATCATTTAATTCAGCACACACATCATCAGTTTCCTTCTCGTCGGTCATCTTGCCTGCTGAAGAATCATCTCCATTCATTCATAAAGCTGCTAGTGTGCTGGGGCTCATTCCCCCACCTTTATTTGCTTTTTGGTTTATCCTGCACTTTCTGTGTTGTACTTTCTTACTTCCCGCTCCCCATATGCAGGAGATATGGTCATAGGCATTAGCCTAAATCCCTCTGTAAGTAGAATGTACCATTATTACATGACTGTACTCTGGTATTGCTGTAAAATATGCAATCTGAACTGTACTGTACTGTACTGTTTTCACTGCGACTAAATGTGAACACTTCCCGTATCTCTGTTTGAAAACTTCAAAAAAACTTAATAAACTGAAAAAAAAAAGAAATACTGCTAGACACTGAATATTCCTAGGGCCATGCCTCCCCATTCCAAGGTTGCACCAGCAAAGGGTATATATACATCACATTTATACCCAGTTACCAAAAGCAATAAAAAAATAAATAAATAATCCTTATTATCCAGTTTTGTATTTGGCTGGCTGAAGGACTTCCATAGTACCCCATACTGAGCTGTTTGCTATTTTTTGCATTGGCCATATTCTGCTGCTCCGTAGCATCGCTGTACATACTACGCCAAATATTGTAACAGCTCCTTGACCAGATGTTACAGTTTTAAGATGGTGTCCCTTATTTTGATTATTTGTCCATGATTTTATGACCTCTTCCTGATTTGTTAGGCAAGGAGATATGTTGGCTACGGCCAGGCTAACTGCATGGAACTAAAGCTCATCTAGTCCATTGGAGAATGTTCTTCCTGTTAATGTTGTATTTGGAGTGCAGACATAAAAACATACATACATAAACCAAAGCAAAAAAAAAAAACTTTACCCCCATTACTCTGTAGTTCCACCAGGTGGGGCTACTGGACTCTTCTCAGGGTACGTAGAGACTGTCCAAGAATTTCCAGTTTCCAGCACTGGTGGGAGCAGTGCTTTAAAATGGGATTTTGTTTCTTAGAATAATAAGAAACAGCCCACCACTAGACAGCATAAACCTTTAAGGAAAATATAATTCAATCTTTAAGGAATTTCCTGTAATGGAAGAACTTTTCAAAGTGAAATTCATATGCATATTAAAAATCCAGCGAGAGATCATGTGGGTAAACCATTAAACATTCTGTAAGCTTTCCAGGCTGTTAAGTGGAAATACAGGACTACAATATGCGGTGAAAGGGTACCGCAAACACTTTGACCTAACCCCCACCCATTTTTTACATTGTTGTTGTATTTTTTCTTTTTCTTTTTTCTTCTTTTTTACATATGTATGTGACTACTATCTTATGAGCTGTTTATCAGTTTCTGGTTATTGTTAATATTCTATTTATTTAATAACATTTTCATTGATAAAAAAATACATTTTTTAAAGGGGCTAATAACTTTCTTTTGACCATAGAGAGGAGCAGCTCTATGATTTCTTTCTTAGGGGTGGGGCACATAATTTTTGGCCATTCAGAATTAAGCTTTACAGAAAAAGTTTAAAATGACACTTCACTGAGTTGGGAAGGGGCAGGGCCCCACCACTGCTGGAGGAACACAGCAGTCTCCTCACAAAAAATTAAGTGGAGGAGGCAGGGTGATGATTATGCAAAATATTAGATTGGCTGCTGCAATTTTATTTGTTTCACTTTTGTCAACCAGAAATGGAGGACTAGACAATTCTGCCTATTTTCAGCCTTGTCCCAGGGGAGGGAGGGGGGATACAGATGGAAACCAGCTGACACTGAACCAGATTAAGCTGTTGGTGGTATTTTTAGTGAAAGTCTATGGTTATGCTAACACTAGATCGAGCAGCTTTTCTATTAATAAAACCGCATGAACTTTAAAGAGCAGCTGATGCTTTTGAGAAAACTTTGGAAAACAACAATATTTAGACACAATTCAGCTTGTAATTCATATATCTTCTATAGAATTCTCCTCTCCTGTATGCATTACTAAAGAAATTCTCACAAAAATAAGATCTTTATCTCTCAGAGTTCATCCACCTCTATAGTTTATTCCCTACTTGAAATCATAATGTTCTATTGTGACATCATAGTCTGTTGCCATGGGAATAATTGTGATGTCACAAGCAGATTATTATGACATCAGATTAGGAAGAAGCAATAGGAACTGATCACCTGTCAAGGAACAACTATCCTGTTTTCAAGCATATGACATCAGTAATAAATAATGGTAGCATGAAATACAGAGCTACTGAGAAATATTAGTTACTGTGCATCCAAACATGATGCTGTTAAAGTTCTTCTTTGAGGTATCAGTGGCTCTTTAACTAGAATGCTCATAGACAGCAAGGGTTTGTTTGCTGTACTCAGGAAGAAGCTCAAGAGCCCCCATGGTTTCCTCCCACATCGCAGTGGGAGGGAGGGCAGCCAGCTACAGTACTCTACTACCACCTGGGTGACCATAGGCTGTAGTGTGCCTGTAGCAGCTCACGGAAGGGAGGACACAGAGGGCTCCATGCTCAGTACACTCAGCTTGCCCAAGCTTTCCTTGTGAGCATCCTGACACTGGCACCCACAGGGGAAGCAAATGAGAACAAGGTAGAAGGTTGAATGAGGGTCAGACCCCTTACAGGCCCTGCACCAGCAACATGGCCCATCCCTGAGAACTGGATCCTGTGCATGGCGGGTGAGAAGGGGATCTGCTGACCCAACCACAGGGAGAATATGCCACGGGGGCAGAAATGGGGATGCTAGATGAGCCCACTAGAAGCTGGGTAATGGGGCTGGGGGGTTGGACCAAAGAAAGGAGCCTCACCAGATGGGGAGAGAGAAAAAAGAGGAACACAGGATGTCCTCACAGCAGAAGCAGTGCAGGTGTACACACATCTCCATGAAAAACATAAGCATCCTCCATCCCAGCCCTGCATCTAATGCTGTACTGCCGCCTGTGGTGAGCCAGTTGGCAGTAATACAAAGAACCTGGCCATCCTACCTCTCCAGGAGAGGAAAACATCCTCTGGGATATGCTTGATCCCCCCCCCCCAAGACCCTCACCCTATCAACCCCGTAAACAGTCTTGAAGAATTGCATTAAGGAAAACTCCTTCCATGACTGTTTGCATCATGAAAATGAGCCACAGTGTGTGTGTGTGTGTGTGTGTGTGTGTGTGTGTGTGTGTGTGTGTGCGCCTAGTAAAGAGGGTTGGCTGTCAGCACAGCGGTCACGCTACCACTACCAATATTGGTGACCTGGGTTCGGGAGCAAGCCAAGGACATTGGGGGGCTGGCCAGAGAAAGACGGTTGAACATCTCAGTGGATGCTCGCCACCTCAGGGAGGGAGGGATTGTGGTCTCCGCTGCAGTACCACCACCTTGGTGGCCACAGGTGATGGTGCAAGCTGGAGCCTGCAGTTGAGGGAGGGGAACGTCATCACCCTGATGCTCATGGTACACTCAGTACATGCCCATGTGCATCAGACAGGAGCCTCCACGATGTTCCTGAGTTGGGGACAAAAAACTGGTTTAAAAAACACTGCACATCATGCCGTCCACTGCAGGTCCCACACTTCTGACTGAGCTCTTGTTCCTGGACCGACACTCAACTCTGCTGGGGGGGGGGTAGTGGGATGGCACCCTATCGCCCCTTCCCATAGGGGTTATCCGTGAGGGAACAAGAGAATGAATGGTAAGTCCTGGAGATGGCAGGTGGTAGGACTGGGTGGAGTGGCAGACCGATGTGGACCAGTTGAAGCACTAGGGGACAAAGTACAGTAAATGTAAACAAACAAAAAAAAAAAAGAGGACTGGCTCAGGGTGTGACCATCATTTCAACAAATTCAGAAAGGCCTCAATGGCCCCTGTAGGATTTATTGGGGATGGGGGGTGGAAATGACATGTGCCCAGAGACAGGTATAACATTTATACACCTCTAGCCCCTCAGGTCAGGTCTTCCAATTGGTAGTATGTTTCTTTGCTCTGTCCCCAGTTCTTGTTCACTCTCCATATCTGTTGGCATTCTGCATGATGTGGTAGAAATGGATAATAAGTCACACTGGAGAATTCCAGGGTGATTCCTTAACAGGAACCCCTTGGAAAAGGCCAGAATTGGAACAGCAGCACTTTTACTATTTATTTATTTATTTATACATAGTTGGTCTCTTCACGATGCTTTAGTATTTTTTGTCTTTTTTTAGCTTTTTTGCCTTGCCCTCAAGGTGGCTTCCTTCCCATCACCCACCTTATCAACCACCATCTCAGGGACTTACCTTGAGGGGGAGTCTCCCACAGATATTCCCACCATGGCAGGGTCAGAGGAGGAAGGGCCATCCTTCTCCCCCAAAGCACAGTCTAGTATCCCCTAGAGCCCAGTAGGTGGTGCATGAGCTGTAGTGACTGGGCAATCATCCTGCCACTGCGAGGCTTTTTTCATTTTGTTGATGCACAGTTTCCTCTGCAGTGGAGTCACATGCAATGATGTACACACATGTGCTGACACACATGCATGATACTGGCCTCTGTGCTGGGTCTCCTTCCCTTGGCACTTACCTAGTCACACCACCCAGCCTCTGCTAGGTGGTGATGGTGCAGCAAGACAGCACCCCCCCCCGCCGAAGGAGGAGAGCAAACCTAGGGACGCTCAGTTCTCCTTCCCCCAGCTGGCCCCGAGTGACCCTGATCCGTTCCTAAACCTGGGTCACCGGTGTGGCAGGAGGTAAGGTGTCCAACAACTGAGTCCTCCATGCCACCAGACTGGCTGTGCTTTAGCATTTTTGACTGATTTTTGGTAACTCTTACAGAACAGTGCAGCGTGAGTGTGGGAAGCCATAGTATGCTTTTTCACATGATCCCTACTATCTTGATCCACTGCTCAGTGAGGATGGATAGAACCTGGGGATCTGACAGTCTCTGTTTTTATTTTGCATATTTTTTTTCTCCCCATCCAGAGTGAAATCCTCTGTGGTTCGCTGGTGCCGTGCTTGCACTTCCAAAACTCGTGTATGAACAAGTTAGAATTACATCATACCATGCAATCTAAAGGTATTTGCTAATAGTGGACACTTTCCTGAAAATGGAAAACTCAATGGGCTGCAGAAACAAGTGCTCTAACATATTAAAATCTTTTTTGAACTGTATGCTGACAGTCACGGCTTTGTAGTTCAAATAAAGATTTTAGTATGTTAGCGGACTCGTTTCAGCAGCTCATTGACTTTTCCATTTTCAGGAAAGCATCCACTACTAGCAAATACCTTTAGATTACATAGCATGATGTAATTCCAACTTGTTCATACACAAGTTTTAGAAGAGCACGTGCGGCACCAGCGGATTGCACAGGACACTTGCGATGGGGAGAAAATGAAATTTTAGTGCAAGCCCTATGTAGCTGTCAACTTTCCATACAGAAAGCATTTCAATACTGTCTCTGTGCATGTGATATACGTCACATCACCATTCTGTATACTGTGCTTACATTCTCAGTGCAGGATATACTGGAATTAAGCCTGTCATACCTGTCGTTACTGTCAGTAAGATAATGTAAGCAGACAAAGGGAGGCAGGGAGGGAGTGACTGAGGTGCAGTCAGGGGAGTGGACAGAAGGGACCATGGACTGTCAGTGTTTGTTGTTTTAGAGAGATAAGAGTTGCTGTCAGAGTGACAGGCTTATTATGAGCAGCTTCTTTTTAACTTGTCAGTTCATTAAAGGAAGCAAAAGCAAAAAGAAGGAAGCATAAGCAAGATGCGTTTGGACATGGGGTGGGGACAGATGAGATCAGCAATAGGAGGTGGCGCGGACCGCATTTTCCTCGACCGTGGCATTTATCCCGCTCCCTGGGTTCCTCTACAGCTTCCTTTATGAGCTTTTGTCTGTCTCTCTCCACTAGAGGAGAGGGACCAACGTTTGCTGGACTTTCTCTCTCGGTCCAAGAAGAAAGACAAGGTAAGTCCTTCCATCGACGCCTTTGGGAGCGGAAGGTCCTCTCCTAAGTTGTCTGCCATCGACTTCGGGTCGATCATTCTGCTTCGGCCACTGGTCTCACGGTGTCCCCATCAGGTCAGTTGACCGAGACTCCCATCAACGCAGTCGAGATCTTTCTCGACCCGTTGGACGGGTTGTCAACCGGCGAAGCCAAAAATCCTCTCTCACCAGTTCCCCCGGTGGGAGTTGAGGATCCCGTGGGCTTGCCAGTGCATCCAGTTCCGGAGCCCTCGGGTGAACCCTCCGAGCCGAGGGAGGAGCCGGTTCCACCCGTCCCCTCCCCGCACCGTCCTCGGAAAGGCCGAGGTTCTCAGTCTCGGTCTTGGACTTCTTCGCGGTCCAGCCAACTCTACCGCCATAGGCGGTCTCGGCCCGGTGACCACGGTAAGCTGCCGCCGGGCCGTCTCGCCCTCCTCCTCAGATGAGGGGAGGTCACGCAGTTACGCCGACAATACGAGGACCTCATGGTGGCAACAGCTCCTTCTGACCGGGAACAAGCTGACACGCGCCTTCCCCGCCATTAGTGGTTGTCACCGGGCCGCCAAACAACCCTCGCTTACCCGAGGAGCCTGTTTCCAGGCCGCTGTTCGCCAAACCAGCTGCTCCACCGATTCCGTGGAACCTCCGCCCACAGCCGCTGTTTGGGGTTCACCAAGAACTCTCGGTCAGCTCAGGGTCTGCCCCATAGGCTGTCGGTCACCCTCACTCCCGATCGCCTCGGCAGGTAGAGGGGTGGCCAGGCCCGAGGGCAGCTCTTTGCAGACTTCTTGAGTCCGATGACTCATTCCTCCTTTTCTCCAGGCGAGTGGACTTGGAGTCCTGGAGGTCAGTCACTGGACGACAGCCCTTCGTCCCTTCCTGGGTTTGCCCAGGCTCATCCTCGGAGTCCACCGGGATGCAGCCTCGAGCTCAGATCCAAGCGGCCAAGTATCTTCACGGAGATATTGGACCGAGGGCCCCCACGAGCCTTTCCTGTGGCCGAGGCCATTGTGGGGCCCACCTTGGAGCCTGGTAGCGCCCTGCTTCCTGGCCTCTGCGCCTTGGCCAGGATGGCACAGGAAGTATGTCCCTACCGTTCCCTGTCTGGTTTCTCAGAACATCCCCTTAGCGGAGGGTTAGCTCGACAGCGCTTTTCCAGTGTGCCGGAAACGCTTAGGATGTGGATTCAACCTCCCGACAAGGAGTCAAGCAAATTGACATGCCGGGCGAAGCCCACGTTATGCCCCTCCCTTGGCCTTTTGTCAGGCCAGCTCAGCTGCGTGCTTATGGCACATTTCTCCCATGCCCTGTTGGGCTCCCTGGACGAGGTAGTCCCTCATCTCCCGGCTAACCTGCAGACCACGGTTAGGCAGGTGCGGGACCAGGGCAGGGCGGTGGCCAAGCAGCAACTTCAGACTGCTCTGGACATTGGAGACTCATGCGCCAGGTCAGTCGTGGCCGCAGTGGCTATGCGCCATCGGGCATGGCTGAGGATATCCACCTTCACAGCGGATACCAGCACAAATTGGCGGATGTCCCTTCCTGGGGACCGACCTTCGCCCTGGAGTGGAAGGCCACCCAGAGGATCGAAAGTCCAATGCCACTTTGGACTCGGTCTCATCCGCTCAGAGGGACAAGGGCCGAGGACCGCAACCTAGCCTTTTCATCCGCCCGCGCCTGCTGCACGCCCGCCCAGCAGCATCAGGGTTAGCAGGCTCACACATGCCCCAAACCCAAGCCGTGGCTTCCTCCTCCAGGAGGCAGGGAGGTAAGGCCCTGGAGGTCCCTCGGCCGGTCCTTCCTCCAAGCCTGCCCAGTGACGGGTTGAGGGGTGTCGCCCAACCCTGCCGCGCCATTCCCAGGTGCCCCCGGGGCGGCCCACTCACTTTCTTCCACCTGGTCCATTATCTCCACAGACCGTGGGTGTTGGAGGTGGTGGGAAAGGGCCTGCCTCTGGAGTTCGAGCAGGCCCCACCCTTCAGAGCCGCCACACCTGGGGCCTCGTCCGGCCGCTGTCAGCTCGCCGAAGCCGACATCGCCTCCTCCTCAAGAAGGAGGTGATAAGAGAGGGCGGACCCCTCAAACCCGGGTTCGTGTCCAGGTGCCTTCCTGGTTCCAAAACGGACGGGGGGCTGGCTCCCCATTCTCGACCTACACGACCTAAACAAGTTCCTAAGGTCTCGAACCTTCAGGATGGTCACTCTGGCTCAGATAATACCATCCTTGGAACACGGCGTGTGGTTCTGCTCTCTGGACCTGCAGGACGTGTTCTTTCACGTCCCTATCCGTCCGTCACATCAGAGGTTCCTTCGCTTTCGAGCGGAGGGATCCCTTTTCGAGTTCCAAGCCATGCCCTTCGGCTTATCTCCAGCTCCCAGGGTCTTCACCAAATGCATGGCAGTGGTGACAGCATTCCTGCAGCGCCGAGGGGTCCGGGTTTACCCTTACCTGGATGATTGGCTGATAGCAGCCCCCTCCAGACAGGAGGTGGAGCGGTCCAGAGATCTGGCCCTCCAGGTTTGCTCTCAGGTCAGCCTCCTCATCAACAAGGCCAAGTCAGAACTCGAGACGAAGCAGGTGATTCTTTTCATCGGGGCAGAGCTCGACTCTCTTCGAGCCAGGGCACGGCTCCCGGTGGACAGGGTCGAGGTTCTTTCCTCCTTTGCCCAATCATTTCTGGTTGGGAAATTGCGCCCTGCCCGGGACTTCCTGCGCCTCCTGGGTCTCATGACGGCCTGTACCAGTGTGGTCCGTTGGGCCCGCTGGAACATGCGCCCCCCCTTCAGTAGGGGCTGGCCAGCCTGTGGTCCCAATGCTGCGATCCATTGGACCAGCTAGTGACGGTGACCCAGGGGATGTGGAACGCTCTCCAGTGGTGGACCGTTCCAGTTCATCTGCAGGAGGGCATCCCATTTGTCCGCCCCGAGCAACGGTCTCTCTATCGACCGATGCCTCTCTGATGGGTTGGGGTGCCCATCTGGGGGAACACCGAACGCATGGCCTCTGGTCCCCGAGGGAGTCCCGATGCCACATCAACCTGCTGGAGCTCCGAGCGGTCCGCCTAGCTCTCACCGCCTTTGCTCCGTTTCTTCGGGGTCAAGTGATCCGGGTCCAGACAGACAACACCACGACCATGTTCTATCTAAACCACCAGGGTGGGACGCGCTCCATGCTTCTATGCAAGGAAGCTCTCCGCATCTGGTCACTCATGCGCAGCCTGGAGGCGGATCTCCTAGCCATTCATGTGGCAGGAGCCTCCAACGCCCTGGCCGATGCCCTAAGCCAGATACGGGCTGCGTCCCACGAGTGGTCTCTCCTGCCGGAGGTAGTACAAGATCTATTCTCCCATTGGGGCACACCTCAGGTGGACCTGTTTGTCTCCAGGGAGAATGCGAAGCTGAGGCTGTTCCATGCCCGCCCCCCTCAGCAGGGATCGCTGCAGGGGGATGCCTTCCGAGGCCGTGGACCCCGGGCCTCTTCTACGCCTTTCCCCCATTCCCCTTGATGCACAAGGTGCTTCTCAAAGCAAGGAGGGACAAGGCGCAGGTGATTCTGATAGCCCCAGACTGGCCCCGCCAGTACTGGTACCCAGATCTCCTCAGCCTCAGCTCCAGGCTCCCGAGGCAGCTTCCAGCTCACCCGGACCTGCTCTCAGTCAATCAGGAGAAGGTATTCCAGCCAGACCTTCAATCCCTGCACCTGACGGCCTGGTTCCTGAGTGGCTAGAGTTCCAGGCCTTGGGTCTTTCCGACGAGGTCCTCAATGTAGTTGAGGCGTCCCGTAAGGAGTCGACCAGAAAATGCTATGCCTTCAAATGGAAGAATTTTCCATTTGGTGCCAGGAGCAAGGGCCTGGACCCTTCCTCCTGTTCCTTGGCGAGCATATTGGACTCACCTGTGGTCCCTTTCTCAGCAAGGGCTTAGGTCACGACCCTTAAGGTGCACCTGGCAGCCATCTCTGCTTACAGGCATGGGCCGGGAAGTGGTCGGTGCAGGAGAAGGTGGTCTGCTTTTCAAAGGCCTTGATCACATTTCCTTCCGGTGCGAGAACCTCCACCTCCGTGGGATCTACTGCTGGTACTGGCAAAGCTCATGGGCAAGCCATTCGAACCAATGCACAGGTGTGAACTCTCTCACCTGTCGTGGAAGACCGCCTTCTTGGTGGCTATCACGTCAGCCAGAAGGATGGGAGAGCTCCAGGTGCTTTGCATCGAGTCTCCTTACCTGGTCTTCCACAGGGACAAGGTTGTCCTGCGCCCCACCCGAAATTCCTTCCGAAGGTGGTGTCGGAGTTTCACCTTAACCAGGTGTTGACTCTGCCGGTGTTCTACCCCAATCACACCTCGGAGGCCGAATATAGGCTCCATACTCTGGACCCTAGAAGGGCGCTTGCTTACTATAAGGAGCGCACGGCTGAAATTCGGGGAGAGGTTCGCCAGCTGTTTGTCACCTACGCTGAAGCCGCACCTGGCAGACCTGCAGCCAAGCGGACGATAGGCAGGTGGGTCACCTCCTGCATAGATCTCTGCTATAAGTTGGCGGGCATGGAGCCTCCCAGAGGGATAAGAGCTCATTCTACCCGCCATACTGCTGCATCGGTGGCTGCTTCCAGGGACGTCCCTATCCAGGAAATCTGCAGGGCTGCTACCTGGAAGTCAGCACACACCTTCATCACCCATTACCACATCGACCTTGAGTCACACCGGGATGCTGGTTTTGGGGCCTCGGTTCTCCAGTCTCTATTCCTAAGTAGGGGTGTGCACCTTGCCTCCCTCCTCCCGGAGAACTGCTAGGAGTCTGCCAGACAGTGTGGATGAACAACATATCCATGTCCCTAGAAATACAGGTTACTCACCTGTAACAGGAGTTCTAGGAATGGTATATGTTCATCCCTACCCGACCCCACCCGACCTCCCGGCTTCGGCACAACCTGAGCTTCCAGCGGGCAGATCTGGCATCATGGGGCGGAGCAGAGAGTTTTACCACCCGGGTGGGTGGGAGGAGCCAGCTTGAAGACCTTCCGGCAAGATTTAAAGCGGCAAGGATACCTGCCAGACAGTGTGGATGAACAACATATATCATTCCTAGAACTCCTGTTACAGGTGAGTAACCTGTATTTATTGAAGCTGCAGTAAGTTTTCCTCATTTGAGAAAATGAATTATATTGCAACTGTCAGAACACACTCAAAGCCTACAATAAATGAGGTTTTACTAGCAAACTCTATGCAGCTGTCAAATTTCCATACAGATTGCATGTCATCCCTCTTTGAAGGAAACAAACTAACTTGACACTATCAGAACTCACTCAAAGCCTTCAATAAATTCAGTTTTACTAGTAAGCCTTGTGCAACTGTCAAATTTCCTGCTGCTGATAGCAGTGTGCCTCACGAAGCTGTCAGTGGCTAATCTGAATCTAAGGCTTGAATCTTATAAGACTCGCTGGTTCCCATTCTTTGAGTTCCTCGGCACAAAAGAAGGTGTTCCAGCATTGGAAATTCTAGCTAGAGAGGACCTAAATCACTAGTGATGAGCTCCATGAGGTTATTTCCACTTACTACTTTTGGACTACGCTGCAGGGGAGGGGGTGGGGGGGTGGCAAGGTGTTTAATATAAGTTATTATTTAATGTGTTTAGTATAAGTTAATACTTTAAGTAAGTATCTTATTTTAGGGTGATTGTATGTACTGTGTAGTAGTAAGTAGGTACGAGGCTACAGACCTCAGATTAAGTTTAATTACTCCGGTGCATAACACAGAATTTATCCCTGGACCTGTTGGACAGTTGGAAGAACAAGCCCAATAAGTTGTAACCGTCTGTATATATAAATGCTGTATGTAGCTCATTCAGTTTATGAGGCACTTATATTTATGTATGTCTTTGTGACCTGTTTCTTTTGTTATCCTTTGTTATTGTTGGAAAAAGGAAATAACAATCAATTACAATTTCAAAAAAAAAAGAAATAAATAATGTGTGGTGCCTCCACCAAGATTAAATATA
The DNA here is from genome assembly GCA_016271365.2 of Neoceratodus forsteri. NCBI lineage: Eukaryota > Metazoa > Chordata > Ceratodontiformes > Ceratodontidae > Neoceratodus > Neoceratodus forsteri. The sequence continues at coordinate 645,519,241 of CM057450.1, read as the reverse complement.
GTGGGCCGGATGTTTGTAGGATACCTCCCCCTGGGATGCTGTACCTACCCACCTCCCCTCATAGTCACCCCACACATGAAATACCATAAACCACAGTATTACTCTATGTTGCATGCAGTTAATAGCTATCGCTAATAATATGCTCACAGACCATTTTAAACAACAATAAAAGATTTATTATTAGGAAGAGGGGTAGTGGGAATGCGAAAATATAGAAAAGCAATCCGAATATTTGGTAACCTGGCAACAGCTGACATAAACAACCATTGGTAGTGCTCACCTCCCCACTGGTACCAGTACTAAAACTATAAGTACAAGTGCAGTATTAAACACTAGACATTGGGTACCCAGGTGTTAAGACACAGTCCTGGTGCAGGCCTGAATGAAGAGTTGCCCGGGATCTTGTGGGGTGCACTTGGTGAAATTTAGTAAGCTTGCAATTTAATACCTCCAACAGGCCATCGTATGCTAGCACAATTTTAAAACTTGAACTTCAAAAGTGGTAATAGCAACCATTCAAAGGCAATAATTGTAATTCAACTTGGAGAAACAGAAAATTCAGCCAGGAATACCAGCACTCATGTGACCCTTGAATGCAGCAGACCAGCAGCAGGGTGGCAGTTCAGAAGGAGCAGGGAACCACACATAGGAGCAGGTAAATAGCCCAGAAGCCTTAGATTCTTTTAAGCAGGCAGCAATGGTTCAGCCCTTCTTGTCTCACACCTCTGTGAACACAGCCCTTTTCTATCAGCTCTCAAGCTGCAGCCCTTCCAACTCACACATTTCTGGATGCAGAACCCTTCTGGTACCTCTTCTCTGGTCTCAGCTCTTCTGAATCACACCCAGGATACAGGGTCTGCGTGGCAGCTTCCTGGTTCACAAAGAACTCAGACCTCAGGAGCAACCCCATGATCTGACTCCCCCAAATGGGTCCAGAGCACCTCAGCACTCAGGCATGCACCCGTGACTCCCTGTTCCCTGATCCACCCCACTTGATAAGGGCTAGATGACCCCTTACCTGGCTCCACTGCAGGCAGAACAGGATGCAATCTCTGTCTCGACTTGGATCAACTCAGAAGTTTTGAATGCTGCAGGACTCCTTTAATTCACACGTTCTGCAAAGCGCTCCAGGGCAGCCTCTGGTATGGGTGAACCCAGGCATTCCAAAACATTATCATCCAATTGCCAAAATTGTTTTACCACCTTGTATCCCACCCACTAAAAACCTGTTTATTATTTGTACTGTATAAAATTGATGTGGACCACCACTGTATATACCTTGTAACTTCCTATTGTTGTATCTCTGTACTGCTGTATCCTGTAACCTCCCGGGTCGTGCCTGAAAATAATCATCTCTATGGCTAGTGCACCTACCCAGTAAACAAAAACTAAATAAAATAAATAAAAATATCTTGAAGGAGTCCTGAGGAGAACTACCAGGATTCTTCTGGATGAGCCATGGGGAGGACCCAGAGGACATCTGGCCTGGCTAGGTCCCCTCTCTTCCACTCACTCACCAGCTCCCCTCTGCCATCAGAGAGCTTCAACCACCAACTGCTCCGAACTGGTAACAGTCCCAAGGTCTCAGTGGGCACAGTAGCTTCCACTTGATTAATATGGGGCTGGCAGTATAGCCTAGAGGTTAGAGTAATGAGCTGTGAATGAGCTTGGTACATCCAGCAGACAGACCTGGGTTTGATTCCCACAACCTCCACTTGCATACTGTGTGATTCTGAAAAAGTCACTTAACCTCCCCAGTGCTCCCAAGTCACCACTGAAAACAGGCACCTGTGCCTAGTGAGCCTTATCCGGTTACCAATGACTAAAATAAGTAAATACTGCTGTTCATCTTTAAAATCAGTATGTATTTGGGATCCTTGATGCCTGACAGACTGGTTGCTCATTTGGGCACCAAAGGCATTGTCCATCCTCCTACCCAGGAGCCATAGCTGCAGGTCCTTGGGCTCCTTGAGCACTGATTGGCTAATAACAGAGGTGCAAAGATCAAATATGGCTGCTTAAAACACAGCCTAGATACAGTTCCAACTTTATAGTTCTTTTATTAAGCTCTGCAGAGCTTTTATAAATAATGACTGTCACAATCCAATAGCAGCCTCTCTACCCTAATGTTTGGTGGCAGAGAGGGGAGTGCAAGGGGCTTCCTCTGCCTGTCGCTGCCTCCGATAGTGCATCCCCTTAGGCGGCAGGCCGTCTTTTTAGGTTTTGGCAGCAGCTGCTGTATTTAAAGAGAAAGACGCCTTTAAGTGCCAAATCAAAGTTTCTGTTTCACTTCCCCTTACTCCTCCCATGTGTCTCTGGTCCCTGATTAGCTATTCAGGGGTCAGAGCACACGGAGGGGAGCTGATATATAGACGTAATGAGTGGCTTAAAACTTTAAGTTGCCGTAGCGCTATTCTGTGCATGCACGCCTGCCAGCTCGCACTTCCGAGATGCAATCTGCATGGCAGCAATATTCCATATATTTGTTGAAATGGGTAGATTTAATTTCTTTTAAAACAGGTGCTCCTCTGGTCTTCCTTCTCAAGAGTTATAGCGGGAGCTGACAGGATGTGAGGGACAAAGGCAGGGACCTGGGACAAAGTGGCAGACAAACCAGAAGGAGTGCACGCAGTGCACCAGTAAGTCCCCAACCTTGGGGGGGGGGGATTACAAAGGAATAGACGCATGCCATCTACCTCTAAAAGTGATGCCAGCCCCCATAACAATACAGTGGAAAATCGTAAAGCAGTGCTCACTCTGAAGATGAGATTCCTTTATTTATTAGTGCATCAGGAATAAGGAGCTAATACCCTAGATACACACTTAGCAGCATCTGTTTAAACATATATACACACTGCAACTCAGTGACACAACTGAGGGATTACGGCATATCCCCTTGTAGATGTAAGGGGGATGTGGGTCATGGGATCTATGTTGCCCATTAAGGCACAGCTTTTTCTTGGTGATTTAAGCAGATGTTAACACAGGAGGGGTATACCTTTCTAAGATGGGTAGTAGTGCCCTGACTGGACACTTCAGTACTGAGGTAGATAACATCAGTCCCTGTGACTAGACCCCTGCCCCTGGGGGTATAGTGCCACAGCATTTTGTGGTTCCAACATGAGGCTTACCATGGTTTGCTGTTTTCTTTCCTGCTGCCCTTAGGCACATAGCTCTCAGCATCTACCTCATGCATTGGTCTTCCACAAACATTTTACTCTTGTCACCATTCTTCTAGGCCTGGGTTCATCCGCCAGGCATATTCATATTGTCTTCTCACCTTAGTGGGCTTGAGTGGTGCACTGGATGTGTCTTGACTTTATGCTTTATAAACAAGTGGTCAGAGGTTTGATTCCAGCCAAGAACAGATTCCCAAGTCAGGGAAGTTTAGTACAGTGGTAGAGCTACAGGTTACCAAACAGTTGTGGGTAGGGGGCCTGGGTTCAATCCCCAGTGTGGAACATTTAAGGGTGGACACTCAGGAGAGGGTAGAAAGAATGCACAGGGAGCTTGGGAAACTCAAGGAGTAATCAAGAGCATGGCAGTTGGGGTTCAGTGCTTAAAAATGCAGAATCATTCACCTGAGGCATAGGAACCCAGGAGCGAAGTACAGAATGGGAGGGTACTGACAGTCACTAAGTAAGAAAAGGACCTTGTGATTATCAAAACAGGTTACCTCAAAAGGAAGAGCAGTGTGATAAAGCAGTGGGTAGTGCTACTAGGATGCTGGGGTATAAGGCGGAGCATCTCCAGCAGGAGGAGGGACTAGGTGTTGCCATTGTATCTCTTGCTGGTGAGACCCCACCCGGAGTACTGCATCCAGTTTTGGAGGCTACACCTCAGAAAGGACATAGAGAAGATGGAGGCAGTCCAGAGGAGGGCAACTAAAATAAAATGGCACAGGGATTATACCAAAAGCCCTACGAGGAGAGACTGAGGGATCTCAACATGGAAGAAAGGAGAAGAAGAGAGGACATGATAGAGACCTACAAGAACCTCACATGGTGAACATGGTGCAGAAGAGGAGTCTCTTTCCAATAAGAAAGAGTGCCAGGACCAAGGGGCATGTGATGAAGCTGGAGGGGGGATGTTTAAGAGGGATATAAGGAAGTTCTACATCATTGAAAGGGTGCTAGATGCCTGGAACAGACTACCAGCAGAAATGATGGAAGGGATAACAGTGGGAGCTTCAAGCATGCATAGGAGAGACACTGGGGACTATTAGTAAATAAACGGGGAGGGCTAACCAGATTAGGCAGAAACAATCTGGGCAGACTAGGTGGACCTAGCGAGCCTTTTCTGCCAACAAATTCTATGTTTTTATGGTAGCTGGAATAAAGAGGCAGTAATCGCAGATACCATCAAGCAGCCCTCCTTGAGTCTGTTCCCAGTCCTGGATGCCAGTGGGATCTGAGCCTCCTGAGACTGTTCTGGAGGGTGCCTGTGCCCCAGGACCCTGCCACCATACTGAACCTGCAAGCCCCCTCCAACAAGTCACAGCCACAGAGAAATGCACTCGTAGGTGCTCAGAACCCAGTGGGCTCTGATCTGAAACTTCATAAGAACATAAGAAAGTGCCGGCAGAAGAAGACTGTATGATCCATCTAGTCTGCCCATGTGGGCCACCACTCCCTCCCGAGTCTTTTTTCCTTCTTAAGTTTCTGCAGTGCCTATCCCATGCTAGCTTGAACTCTCTCACTGTCCTTGCTGCCACAACTTTTGGGGGCATACTGTTCCCAGGCTCCACCATCCTTTCATGAAGAAAAACTTCCTGATGTTGGTTTTGAATCTACCTCCCTGTAGGCACATGCTGTACCCCCTTGTTCATGTAGACGAGCTTTCTACAAAAAGGTCCTGCATTTGTACTGAGTTAATTCCTCTGAGTTATTTGAATGTCCCAATCATATCCCCTTCCCTCCTCCTTTCCAGTGAGTACATCTTGAGATGGTTGAGTCTTGACTTGTAGGGTTCTTGATGAAGTCTGTGAATCATCTTCGTAGCTCTCCTCTGAACAGTATCCAGATTATCTCTGTCTTTCTTGAGGTGTGGTCTCCAGAACATGATGCAATACTCTAGGTGCGGCCTCACCAAGGTCCTATACAGTGGGATTATCACCTCACTTTTTCAACTCGTGATACCCCTACCTATACATCCAAGGATGCCATTAGCTTTCTGTGCTGCCTTTTTGCATTAAAAACAACCAAATAGCACGCTCAAAACCTTTGTATTGCTCAAAATGCAATTCACATTTCTGGAGAAGGGTGCTGCTGGTGTGTGGCATCCAGTGCACCCCCCCCCCCCAAAGAAACATGGCATATATTCAACATTCACACATTTTAACTGCCTAATGTTTTTCCTTACTTTAAACTCCATGTAAAAAGGGGTCCTCTTAGTTTTCAGATTGGAATTCCAAAGTGAGCAAGCTATACCATCCCTTCACAGTGGGACCCTTTCGGTATAGTCCCTACACTAGCTTCTCAGCTCTGAAATGCCAGCAGTGGCTACTCATAAATATAGAGTGCTGCCTAAATTGGCTTAAGTCACATGGCCTTATTGGCTTCTTAAATTGATTCCACCCAAGAATTTCCAAAAGTGGTGGCAGGGAGCATGCTAAGGGGAGTACCACAACTCCCAAAACTGTAAAAACAACCAAATAGCATGCTCAAAACCTTTGCATTGCTCAAAATGCAATTCACATTTCTGAAGAAGAGTGCTGCTGGTGTGTAGCATCCAGTGCACCCCCCCCCCAAAGAAACATGGCATATATTCAACATTCAAACATTTTAACTGCCTAATGGCTTACTGCTGTTGTTTACCACAACCCAGTAGCACCCCCTAGCAGAAATGTGAATTGTGATTGGTTGGCATCTCATGGCACTCCAGACATTACCTCATGGGTTACAGCCCACCTGATAGGCTAATGATTACATGACCCAGATCAGATTTCCAGTATATCCAGGTCCCAGGAACCCCTGCTCTCCAGTTGTAATTTGTGCCCAACCCAGTAGCACCCCCTAGCAGAAATGTGAATTACATGTGTGGGCAATGCAGCGTTGAGCATGTTGATTTGGGGAAGGTGTGGCACCCCTTACAACATGCTCCCTTCCACCATCTGTAAATGTTCCTGGGTGGAAGTACCTTATTTAAGGAGCCAATTAGGCAATGAATTGTAGGCCAATTCAGGCAGCACTCTATATTTGTGAGTAGCCACTGCAGGCATTTCAGAGCTATTAAGCTAGTATAGGGACTATACCAAAAGGGTCCCACCATGGAGTGGTGGTATAGCTTGCTCACTTTGGAATTCCAATCTGAAAACTAAGAGGACCCCCTTTTTTACATGAAGTTTAAAGTAAGCAGAGCCAGTGGCCATGTAATTGTTTAAATATTAAAATGTACCATGTTTGGGGAAGGGGGAGGTTGTGCACTGGTATTCTGTTTTTAACTGCCTTTTTGCATTACCTGGTTGTCTTTAAATCATCAGATATGAGTACTCCTAGATCCCTCTCAAGCTTAGTTTCTATCAGTTGTTCCCCTTCTAGGGTATATTTCCTGCCTGGGTTCTTTCTCCCTAGGTACATAACTTTACACTTCTTGGTGTTGAATTTCAGCTGCCATTGTTTTGATCATTCTTTCAGCTTTTTTAGATCAGAGCCCATTCTGTGTCCCCCTCTTGCATGTCTACTCAGTGGCAGAGCTTGGGAACAGGCATACCTTTCCCTCCAATCCATCAGCAATGTCGCTGATGAATATGTTAAATTAGCATTGGCCCCAGTACTGATCCCTGGGAGACTCTGCTGGTTACCCCACCTTGCTTTGACAGAGTGTCATTTACCAGGACCCTCTGGGTTCTCCTCTGGAGCTATTTCCTAACCCAGCTGACTATTTTATGCCCCACTCCAGTGTGTTCCAACTTGTTTATTAATCTTCTATGTGGGACAGAGTTGAATGCCATACTAAAATCCAGATACACTATTTCTACTGCTCCACTCTGGTCCACTGTTCTGGTCACCCAATCAAAGAAATCAATCATGTTTGTCTGGCATGACCTCCCTGCTGAGAAACCATGCTGCTTTGGGTCCAGTTTTCCATTTGTTTCCATATATTGCAGTATTCTTTCCTTCAGTAATGTTTCCATGATTTTCCCCACCACTGAGGTGAGGCTGACTGGATGGTAGTTACCAGCATCATACCTGCTCCCACTTTTGTGCAGGGGTACTGCTATGGCTTTTTTCCAGTTGTCTGGGACTCTGCCTCTTTCCAGGGACTTATTGAAGAGGACTGCTAATGGGAAGGCAAGTTCCTCTGCAAGTTCTTTCAGTATTCTTGAGTGGATACTGTCAGATCCCAATGCTTTGTTGGTTTTTAATGTTTTTAGTTCTTTTAGGACCCTTTCGTTTGTGAAGAGATTTGTGTCAGCTTCACTGGTGTGATGTCCTTCATTTTCTAGTATCGGCCCACTACCCTTTTCCTCTTGTATGAAGACTGAGCAGAAGTATTCATTCAGAACCTCTACCTTTTCTTTGTCAGTCTCCACATTCTGCCCCTCTCTGGTTCTCAACCGAATGATACTGCCTTTGCTTTTCCTTTTCTCCCATATGTAACCCCTAGGTGGCACTATCCCAAGGGCTACTACCCCTGCCTGCTTGGCTAGTAGCAGGTTAAGGGTCGTGAGTTCTGAAACGGGTGCCTCCACCCGGAGGTCAGGGTTGGTAGTGGTCAAACTAGCTGAGGCACAACCCTCCAGGACACTGTAACCCCCCTCTTTCCCTGCTAGTGGCCAGAACAATACACAATGATCACTTTCACAATACCCCTGATACACATTACCAGTACCCACACTGTTGGCACTTACCACCAGGGCTGGTTCCTTTGGCTCGACCCTGGGAACCCCTGTAAAACAAGGTTACACACAGCAATTGGCAACAGTACAGTACTCTTAGCATAAATTGGAACCACAGGCAGGTTAAATGCAGAAAAGTTAGATCTGATTTATTCAGGGGGGCTTGAACAAGGGAGGGGCGTAATCAGGGTAATTTGCTTAAATGCTCTATCAGTCAAACAGTTATGCATGCATTCAGAGTCCCTAAGCAGTCACACCTTCTGGGTACCCAGGTGGAGAAGAGATGGGCTAGCCAGTACCGTTGCCTGGGGTAGGCCGGCGTCGCAGCTGGTTGGGGCCCTGTGATGGAAACACAACATGCACAATACACACTATTTGTAATCTGGAGCCAGATAGCTCAGTTCGTGAAGAAAGAGGAACAACAAAGAAATCAGATGACACACTTAGATTAAACTGTTGTTGCAGGGGAGCTACCCTGATGATTACTTACAATACCCAAGACTGGACACGGGCTAGACGAAAATCAAGACAGCAGGTGGTTGATCTGGAGTGCCAGGAGAAGCCTGGCCCACACGATTTGCCGAGGCATAGTTCCTGTTCAAGTGTGGAGCAGGGGGCTGCTCCCCAGGCAGGTCTCTCTTCGTTGGCTTTCCTCTGTGCAGTGGAGTAGTCTAGCAGGGCCCTCGTGGCAAGGCCCGACCGCATGGAGATAACTGCAGATGTAGTCTGTTTGGGCTGGATACAGCTTCCAACAAGCAAAACACAGTTCACACAGCGGTGAACCAAATCACGACCCACTTTCAGTACACAGCACATTTATATGTAAGAAATTCTACAGTATCAGTCACTCCTTCTCCGATCACAATCACACAGCTATCTGCACAACTCAGCAGTTCTGATGCGACTGGAATTCCTGGCAGGTCGATCACATTCAGCAAAATCTTTGGTCTTCCTCAGGTTTTTAGCATGGTCAAACGTCAGTGGCTCACAAATCGGATTTAGTCAGAATAAAACTCTTGGTTCCCTCTCAGGGCAGCAGGCAGACATGCAGGCCGAAACTCTAGCCTTTCCACAGTTCTCCCGTGTGAACTACGTAAAATGGCTGCTCAACTGTCTCGAGCTGTTGCTTCTTCAGCTTCCCACTTAGATCTGGCTAGCCAGCAGACAGCTCGGGGGGTTTCCCAAGATCCAAAAGGTTGGATGGTTGGTTCAGCTGTCAGTCTCAATAAAGCTCCCCCTGTAGGTGCAAAGAGGCACCAACACCCCAGAACTACAATTTCCACAGTTTTACTCCACACAACCCCAGTAATCAGACTCCATTTTAGAGCCCCAAAGTACTGATTGGTCCAATTCGGCAGTTCAGAACCAAAATGGTGGAGATAGGCAGAACACCCCTTGCTGCAAAGAAGTCAGGTTAGAACAAACTACAATATTATTACTGCTCTAAAAGTTAATCAGTACATCAGCACATCTTCTAACTGAGCTCCCTCTGCGCAACTAGCGATGGCAGAAACGGAGTGATTATCAGGTAGACCAGGTGGGACTCGAGCATGGAAACACTCAGCACCCCGTCCTGTTTCAATTATAACTGCAATCAGGCAGCTCTTAAAGAAACAGTACATAGAGGCTTTACATGCACTATCCAGCAATACCATTTAAACAATTAGGGTGCCAGACACCAACCTGGCAGTGAGCATTTAGGCAAGCTCTAGGAAGACTTTTTGGGAACCCCCATTTGTAGGGGGTTACACATATATATCTGTAAAAGGTCTTGTCCCCCTTTTTAACCCCTTCAGCAATTCTTTCTTCTGTTCGCACTTTGGCTATCCTAATTGCCTTCCCTGCTTCCTTGAGCCTTGCCTTGTATTCCTCCATGTTGCTGTCCCTCTTTGTCTGTTTGTACTTTCTGAAAGCTTATTTTTCTCCTTCATACTGAAAGCAGCCTCCTTAGAAAAACAGAGTTTCTCTTCTTCTTAGTTTTATTGATCTGTTTGGTGCATTCTGCTGTGGCCAGAGTTATTGCATCCTTTATGGCCTTCCAGCTTTCCTCCACATCACCCCTGCAACATCTTTGAGACGGTTTTTAATGCACATTTTCATTTTGACATAGTCAGCCTTCCTGAAGTCCAGGATCTTCAGAACTAGAAGCATTCAACATCTGCTTTGTTGGGACCAGGGTTCCTTTTATAAGCAGTCGGGAAAAACAGCCAGGAGAAAGCTACACTAATGGGCATAGTCCATGCATCTCTCAGGGGAACAACACGTCACCAACCAGAAAGTACAACAGGAAACACATGCTTTACATTTTTAAAACACAGGCTAGAACATTAACCCTTTAGTGCAAAACCTTGAGCACACTACAGCTAAAGAAAGGTTAGACTAGGAACCATTATTTGTAATAGGCAGGTTACACTGGCATCAGTTTAACAACCACAGTGAAGAAAATAATTTAAGTGCAAGGGGCTCATAGTGAGTATATCATGTGCCTCTAGACATGGGATTTCCCTGGGCCATGTCCAGCCCCATCTTGTGCGTAGCAGCTGGTCACTCACCATACCGCCTGAGGGGGGAGTTGCACGGGTCAGTGGCTAGACCATGCCTGGAGTACTGTGTGTAATTCTGGAACCCGTATCTGAAGAAGGACAGGGAGAGATTAGACTATCCAGAGGAGGGTTGCGCAAATAATTCATGAAGCTGAAAGGGGGGGGCATTCAGGAGAGATGCGAGGGAGTACTTCACTGAAAGTGGTGGATAACTGAAACAGTCTTCTAGCATAGGTAGTGGGGGTGAAAACAGTGGGTGGCTTCAAGCATGCATTGAATAGGCACAAAGAAACCTTGGTAGAGAAGTGGGTTGGGGGAGTAGCCAGTGATCAGATAGGGTCCCCAGTGACAGTATAGTCAGAAAAAAATAGCAGACAAGGTGGTAGAAGCTGTCCTTATCTACCAACAAAATTCTGTGTTTCTATGTTAGGGGCAGCAGGGTAAGACTTTTTTTGAGGAAGGATTGTAGAGTCTAAACATGTCCTCCTGGAGGAAAGAAGGGAAAGGGCTTATGACAGAAATAAAAAAATACATGCAGGGATAAGTTCAAGGACAGCACAACTGGAAATGGGAAACTGAAGACTATCAAAAAGTATTGCTTCACGGAGCGGGTGATTTATAGGTTGAAGTGTCTACCAAGCAATGCAGTCAGTGCTGGGACTATCTTTGGGGATCAGAAGTAATGGGACAGTTTCAGTTTGGTAATGAGAAACAAAAGAGAGACAGTGGTGGTGGAAGCACAGAAAAGGCAGAGTAAGTCATTGTAGGTAGGGCTGTATGAATACATTTTACCGAACAACTGAGCCAAATATTATTTGCCGGGTCCAAAATGTTCAGGTATTCTGTCTTTGTTATTCAGTACTTACCATGGAGGTGGGGCAAGGAAAAAAAACATAAACAATAACCGTATCCCTTCAGCTGGTGATTAGGGCTACTCTTCTGGCCCTTCTCCCACCCCAATCCAATCATTTACCACCCACCTCCCCCTTTCATGATGTCCCAGAAATTAAAAAATAAAGCAGATAAAGTGTTTAAATTGTCGGCTCAGATTGTAGTTCCAGGAGCCGACAGTGTCTTTTCAAGTGCAGCCCCCCTCCCCCGCCCCCATAGCCTGACTCCTCCTACTCTCGGCAATATCAGATTAACATTTCATCCCTTCCCCAACTCATTAGCTTGATGAGGGGTGGGGGCTAGTGACAATCCATTTCCTAGCTAGTCCATCAGTTCCTGCTCCTGCCACGTCCCTCGCCCACACAACTTCTCTGTATGCGGCCTTAGTATTATAGCTCAATCGGTTTCTGAAAGAGTGACCAGCTGGGCATGCAGTAACGAGGGAGAGGCAGGGCAGTAGTGTCACGAGTGATGACATGCAGCCTCATATATGTTCTATTTTCATTGACAGTCAAACACCCTTTCTCCCCAGTTTCGTGCCGTGAGACCCTTTTGGGGCCTCCACAGTACTTTGGCCTCTTCTATGAGCAGCTGAATTAGATGGTTAGAAGCTAGATGGTGCAAGGTAAGTGGGAATGCCGAGAGGCCACCATTAAAGGTTTTATTTATCGTTCTTATGGAAGAGCCAGAAAACAACAGGTACAGGTACTGGAGACAAAGGAAAAGAGAACCCAATACAAAAATGACATAAGGAAATATAGCCCCGACACATCTGATACCACATTTTGTGGGAATCCTAAATATCAGTCATGAAGAAAATAAAAATCCAAAACTATGGTCCACTGCAGCCTAATGCAAACCCTAGCTTCCTTTATGAGGAAAACATAACGCCTGAAGGTTTGTTAACAAACAAAGAATACATACTACAAGTTTTGCTCAAAAGCTATTAAGTATTACAACTAATAACCCCCTCCCTACAAGCCCCCCATTAACCATTATGCACAGGGCACATATGCACATATATGGGAAGAGGGCAGGACCCCCTGGCATAAAGGGCTGAGGCGCTGCCTGCGCCTTACCTTTTCCAATGCTGATGATTCAAGTTTGAGAACAAACTTGGGCTGCAGGGGATCAGCTGGGGTGGAAGAGGCTTGAGCATCTGATGGGCTACTCTCCTATCCCAGCAAGGGGAGGCATGTCAGCCTGGCTTATGACTCCCACCAGGTGAAGGCCTGGTAGTAGTGCATCAAGGGCAGCACATAGAGAGGGAGCCAAGGAACATTCTACGTGAGCACCTCTACACACACACTGAAAGTCCTATGGCAGGGGTAGGGAGAAAAAAGTGGAGAAGTCAGGGGCTTAATGAAACCTTGCCCACTCTGCCTCGATCTGCACTGTCACATGGGACTGAGTCTTGGTCCACTCTGGATTTGTGTATCGGGTGGATGAGAGCACTCCTTCCTCCAGCTCCACCATGATGAGATATTCTTGGGTGGACTTCTGACTGAGGTCAGTCCTGGGGGAGACCGTGGCCGGCTCCAAGGAATGGGGACAGGGCTGAACAGCTATCCCTGGACTGGGAGGATAAAGAGCCATTTCAGCAAAAAAATTAAGAAAATACATTTTTTTTAAAAAATTATTAATTTTTTTTTTTTTTTAACAATTGATGCTGTTTTCTGGCACTTGAAAAAACACTTCCCTCTAGCATGCACACCCACGCCCCTTGTACCTTGGTCACATGTGCAAGCATCACTCACCAGAAATTCATGCCGTTTTCAGAAGCTGGAATACGCCAGTGCCCTGAGTCCCCCTACACAGACCAGGAAGTAGTAGAGGCAGTCAGTGGTCACACTGAGCATCAGGTTACCAATTCTGGAGACAGGAAGACCAGCGCATCGGCAAAGGACTTCCAGGCAGCTCTGTGTCCGATCACAGTGAGATGCTATTAGTGCACACATGTGATGGCCAAATTTTGCACTTGGTGATTGGCCAATCACTTAACACCCATCTGGGGAGGACCAACCAGATGGGTCATCATTCTGATTGGCATTGTTTACAACAAAAAAACAGTGAAGCTGGAGGGGTTCTGAACACTGCGCACATTGACAGACGCATCAGTGTGATCACAGTGCTCAGAACAACAGGGTTATCATTTCTAACTGATATCTCCCTTGAGGTGTGGGAGTGAGCAAAAATTATTACTTACTCAATTTGTTTTAGAAAAAAAACTGCTATTGGTAAAAGGTTGGGAGTGCAGGGCTGGGGCATGCATTTAGCTCCTCCTTACCCCCAAAACTAGGCGAGCAGTAACAGATATTTCAGCAAGGGGAGGAACAATGTGTGGGGGTAAACTGGAGTGTTAATTTGCAGACAGTAGATGCAACTGCCAAACAGCACAGCTGGAGTGACATCAGTGTAAACAATAATAAAGGAGGGTGTATACTAAAAGTCCCAAGTCAGTGGGTCTCTGTCCCATCTAGTCTGCCCCTTACCCCCACCCCTACTCATCACCTTTGTCAAGGGACCTCTCCTTCTCCCCGCTGGTCAACCCCTTATGTTTGTCCCCTGCCCTCTTGAATCTTTCCACCATTTTGGCCCCCACCACCTCCTCAGGTGTTTTTTTTCAGGCCTCCATCACCCTCTCTGTGAAGTAACGCCCCCTCACATTGCCTCTAAATCTTTCTCCTTCAAGTCTTAGACTATGACCTCCAGGTTTAGCACCCACTTTCCTTGTAAATAAGCTCCTCTCCCTAACCTTATTAATCCCCTTCACATACTTAAATGTTTCTATCATGTCCCCCCCTCTCCCTTCTAGTCTCCAATGGGTACAGAGCCGATTCTCTCTACCTCTCCTCATATGGTTCCCATGCATACTGTGCACCATCTTGGTTGCCCTTCTCTGAACCTTCTCAGTCCCATCTATGTCCTTGCATAGGTGTGGTCTCCATAACTGGATCCCATACTCCAGGTGAGGCTGCACCATGTTTTTAAAAAGAGGCATCAGTACCTCCCTCCTTCTGCTAGTTATGCCCCTCCCTATGCACGCCAGCATTCCATTTGCCTTGCCCACTGCTTTGCTGTATTGGTTACCCACCTTAAGGTTGTTTGATATTATAATGCCCAGATCCCTGTCCTGCTCAGTTGGCTTAGTTACCCTTCCCCCCCGTGTGTAAGTAGCTTGCAGGTTTTTACACCCCATGTGCATCACTGTACACTTTTTGGCATTGAATTTCAGCTGCCAAGTTTCCGACCACCCTTCCAGGCTCTTCAAGTCCTCCCTCATGGCCTCCACCCTATTGCAGATCTTTGTGTCATCTGCAAATAGGCAGCCCCTCCTCTCCAGCTCCTCTGCTCCATCACTGATATAGATATTAAAAAGGAGGGGTCCAGTACTGACCCCCCTGGGGCACCCTGCTCATCACCCCCATCTCCTTGGAATGTACCCCATTAACCACCACCCTCTGGATTCTGTCCTTCAACCAGTTTTCCGCCCACCTAGTTATCTTCTGTCCCCACCCCTAAGCTTTCCAACTTATTTACCAGCCTTCTGTGAGGGATGGTGTTGAAGGTCTTCCTGAAGTCCAGATAGGCCACATCCACTGCCACCTCCCTGATCTACCATCTTCATCACTTAGTCAAAAAACTCTATTAGGTTCATCTGGCATGACCTCCCATTTGTGAAGCCATGCTGCTTGTCATCCTGCAGTCTGCTGTCCACAAGGCAGTTTACCACCCTTTCCTTTATTAGTACATCCACTACCATACCCACCACCGAGGTGAGGCTGACCAGGTGATAATTCTCCACCTCCTCCTTACTGCCCCTCTTATGCAGTGGCACCACATCGGCTTTCTTCCAGTCGCTTGGCACCCACCCTGTATCCAGGGGCAAGTTAAACAGCCTTGTCAAAGGTGCTGCCAGCTCCTCCCTCAGTTCCCAGAGTGCCCTCAGGTGCAGGCCGTCTGGCCCCATTGTCTTGTCCACCTTTAACCTACCTAGTTCTTCTCTTACCCTGTCTTCACTGAACAGGCTAGAATCCACCCTTTTGTCTTCCCTACCCTTTCCTCTTAATTCAGGTCCCCTTTCCTGCCCCTCTACCATGAAGACCAATCAGAAGTAGCTATTAAGCACCTCTGCCTTTTCAAAGTCCCCTTCCACTTGTATCTCAAAGTCCCCCTCCACTTGTATCCCCCCTCCCCCCTCACCCGTACTATCCCCTGCCTCTCCTTCTTCTTTTCTCCCACATACCTAAAAAAAGGTTTATCCCCCCCCACTTTTGGCCTGCCTAGCAATTCTTTCCTCTGTGTCAGCTTTAGTCATCCTGATCTTCTGCCCTACCACTCTCAGCTTCTCTCTGTACATCTCCCTGTCATAGAAACATAGACTTTGATGGCAGATAAGGACCGCTTGGCCCATCTAGTCTGCCCATTTCCCTACCTAAAGGATAAGCTGCAGATCCTATTTAACCAACAGCCTATTTCTTCCTACCCCCCCCCACAAAAATTGCCTTATGTCTGTCCCATGCATTCTTGAATTCTCCCTCAGTTTTAGACCCCACAGCCTCCTCAGGAAGGCTGTTCCATGAATCCACCGTCCTCTCTGTGAAAAAATACTTCCTCACCTTGCCCCTGAGCCGTCCCCCCTCTATATTGAAATTGTGTCCCCTTGTTCTTGCACATCTCTTTTTCTGAAAGATGCTACCCTCTTGGACTTTGTTGATTCCACTGAAGTACTTAAACATTTCTATCATGTCCCCCCTCTCCCTCCTTTCCTCGAGGTTATACATTTTTAGATCCTTTAGTCTTTCTTCATATGTCTTCTGTTACAGTCCCTGCATCATTTTGGTTGCCCTCCTCTGAACTGCCTCCATCCTGTCTATGTCCTTGGGGTCTCCAGAACTGGATGCAGTACTCCAGATGGGGTCTCACCAACTGTCTGTACAGGGGGATAACAACTTCCTGTTTTCTGCTGGTGATGCCTCTCCCTATGCATCCCAGTATCCCCCCAGCCCTCCCTACCACCTTCTCACATTGCTTGCTAACCTTAAGGTCATCTGATATGATTACCCCAGGTCCCTTTCCATTTTTGTTGTTGTTACTACCTCCCCATTGTGTAATCTTCCCCAGGGCTTTTGTTTCCCAGGTGCATTATTTTGTACTTTTTGCATTGAATCCAGGCTGCCATACTTCTGACCATTCCTCCAACCTTGCCAAGTCCCTTCTCATCCTTTCCACGCCTTCTTGTGTATCAACCCTGTTGCAGATCTTTGTGTCATCTGCAAAGAGGCATACTTTTCCTTCCAGTCCCTCTGCAATGTCACTTTTAAAGACAATAAAAAGGACTGGACCCAGTACTGAATCCTGCGGTACCCCAATAATAACCCCTCTTTCTTCAGAGTGGACTCCATTTACAATTACTTTCTGTGTCCTGTTGTCCAGCCAATGTTTTACCCAGGCTACCACCCTAGGAACCACTCCCAGGCTGGTTAATTTGACTATTAATCTTTTGTGTGGGACTGTGTCAAATGCCTTGCTAAAGTCTAGGTAGGCCATGTCCACAGCCCCTCCTTGGTCTACTACTTTGGTCACCCAGTCACAGAAATCAATTAGATTCATCTGACATGACCTTCCCACTGTGAACCCATGCTGCATTGGGTCCTGTGCCCCACTGGCCTCTAGGTACTCAACAATTCTTTCCTTCAGAAGTGATTCCATCACTTTCCCTACCACAGAGGTCAAACTGACAGGTCTGTAGTTTTCTGCCTTTATCTTGCTCCCACTTTTGTGAAGGGGAATCACATCTGCCTTCCTCCAGTCCTCAGGTACCACACCATCCTCCCATGATTTGTTAAAAAGGGTAGTCAGTGGTGTCACTAGTTCTCTGCTTAATTCTTTTAGAATTCTTGGGTGAATTCCATCTGGCCCCATTGCTTTGTCCTCCTTCAGTTTTAGGAGTTCTTTCAGAACCCTTTCTTCTGTGAAAGGACTGGGATCGACCCCCCTATCCAGAGTGCTTCTGTTAATTGGATTAGGCACCTCCCCCACCTCCTCTTTTGTGAATACTGAACAGGAACAGAAGTATTCATTCCATATCCCTGCTTTTTCACTGTCCCTCTCTGCTCACCCACCGTCCATTCTATTCAGCCTCACTATCCCTCCCTTTGTCTTTCTACGCTCCCTGATATACCTATAAAAGGTTTTATCCCCCTTCTTAACCGAGTTGGCTATCTTTTCCTCAGTTTGGGTCTTTGCTATTCTGGCTACCCTCCCTGCTTCCTTCTGCCTTAACTGGTACAGTTCTCTGCCCTGCTCCTTCTGTGTTTCCTTATACTTCCTAAATGCTATCTTTTTCTCTCCAACCTTCACTGCCACCTCTTTTGAGAACCTTAGTGACTTTTTCTTTCATTTTGATTTGTTTATTTGCTTCACACAAGGGCTTGTTGCCTCTGTGATGGCAGTTTTGATATTTCCCCATTGTTGCTCCACCCCTCCTTCTATCCTGTTTGCTAGTGCTTTTCTAAGGCACTCTCCCATCTTACCAAAGTCAGCCCTCCTGAAGTCCAGAACCCTCACTTTTGTATGGCTTGACTCTGTAGCTGAGTTTATCGTGAACAACACTGTTTGGTGGTCACTTGTCCCCAAGTGGCTACCCACTTCTAGATCTGAGATCCTCTCACCGTCCCCATTTGTGAGTACAAGGTCTTGGATTGCTCCCTCATGAGTAGGTTCCAAAACTAGCTGTCTGAGGCATGCCACCTCGAGAATGGCCCTGCTTTTGGTTGTGGCTGCAGTAAAGGTGCTTCAGTTGACATCCGGCATATTAAGGTCCCCCATCAACAATATCTCCCCTTTCTCTGTCATCCTAAGTATGTCTTCTATCATATCCTTGTCCATTCCCTCCCTTCCCCCTGACATGGGGGTCTGTATACAACCCCTGTGTGGATTGTGGTGCCATTTCCAGTCTCTAAGGTGACCCACAGTGCCTCCTCTCCTCCCTGTTCACTGTTTTTTTCAGTTGCTTTTATTCCTTCCCTTACATAGAGAGCTACTCCACCCCCTCTTCTCCCCTCCCTGTCTCTCCTGTAGGTTGTGTATCCTGGTATGTTAACATCCCAGTCACGGTTCTCAGTGTACCATGTTTCTGTGACTGCTATGATATCCAGGCATCCCTCTTCCATCAAGACCACCAGTTCAGGGAGCTTGTTGCCCAGACTACGGGCATTGGTACTCATCACCCTCCATTTCTTGATGGCCTTACCACTTTTTGCCCCATCCCTGTCTTTATTGCATTTGTCATTTTCTCCATTTACCCCTGCACTTCTCCCTATCGACATCTCTATGTTGGTGTCTACCTCACTTAGTACCCTGATTTTTTTGGGGGGGGCTAGGATTTCCCTGCTCCTCTCTAGTGCCTCCCCCTTGGCTAGTTTAAATGTTTGCCACCTCCCTAGTAAACCAGAGTGGCCTCCTTCTTTTTTTGTTCTTTCTTACTTTCTTAATACAGAGTTCAATGGCTTTCAGTAACCCCCCTTTAATAGATTCCCATAATTCCTCCACATCTCCTATTCTCCCCTTGCCCACCATTTCTTCCCTAAATATCTTCCTCATTCTGGTAAAGTCCATCTGCCTAAAGTCCATAACCCTCGTGATGGTCCAATTTATTTCCCTCCTTGTTCTCACCCTGAATGTCACAGTACTGTGGTTGCTTGTACATAGCCTGTCTCCCACCACTGCGTCTTCTACACTTTCCCCGTTGGTGAGGACCACGTCCAGCATGTTATCCCCCCAGTGGGCTCCCTAACCAGCTGTTGCATGAAAGCACCTTGCAGTGACTCTAGGATCTCTCTCTGCTCCTGGCTAATGCTGCTGTTGGGATTTCCCAGTCCACATCGGGGAGGTTTAGAAGAGATAGAAAAAGCAGATGAAGCCTTTTACACAAGAGGCACACTCAGGAAAAATGTAAAGGGACTTCGAGAGAAGTACTTTTGGGCTTCTACAGCAGTCTGAGATCTGCCTGTTGTGCCCAAAAACACATAACCACGTAGCCCAGCTTGAAATAAATTTTGAAAAAAAAAAAAAAGTAACTAGTTGGCAGTGGGCTCAGCTCAGTAACTACAGCAGTCTGAGATCTGCCTGCTGTGCCCAGAGATACAGAAACTGTGAACTGCAGTCTGTAATAAATTTGAGACCAATTTTGTTGGACATAACTGACTTCCACAAGCTACTCTGATATTTTTATCATGTAAGCTTGATAATTGGCAATTCTAAGACACAGGTAGGCAGGGGCATACATCCTCTTTCCTATAGATCCAACCTTCTGGATTCCTTAGCAGGGGGCAATAACTCATGTGTCTCAGGACCCTGCACCTATCAATGAGCAGTTATAATGACTACTGAGTTTATTTCTGACGAAGAGGCATAATATGGCTGGAAAAAAGGGCAGGGTATTTCTTATCTGCCTGCTTTAGAACTGCAGGCAAGGTGTTAGATCTGTGTGAAGCAGCAATTCTAGCATCCTCTACTGCAGGAAACAGAGGCAGAATCACCATTGAAGGAGCAGTGGGAATCTCCAAAAATTCAAATAAGTTGCACTTGGTGGAGTCTTCCTTCTCAGCAACAAAGCCCATTACATCCTGCATCTCTCTTTGCAGGACCTGAAAAGAGGCATCTTCAGGAGTGGACCTTGGAGTGTAAACAACAATGTCCTCATTACAAGAAGACAATGTTGAGCTGGATCTAAAGTCTTCCTTGAAAGTCTCCTTATTCCCTTCCTCTTCTTCTAAATCCTCCTCCATATTCAATAAGTCAGGATTGTACTCATTCTCCTCCTCCTAATCAGGTATGATGATGGGAGTTTATGCAGGAGCCAGTGTCAATTATGGCTGAGATGGAGGAATTACAAGTGCACCTTGGGATCTGGATGTGAATGGCCTAGGAGTCTGGGACCTTTCAAGGATGAAACTGTGATTGGCAGCAGCGTCCCTGGCAGAAGGTGCAGAAATTACTCAGGCAATGTGGCAAGTACCACTTGTGAGTCGACACCCTGTAATGGGGTCAGAGTTAGTACCCGAAGATGGGCACTGTGAGATGCCATGTTTATTAGTGGATGAGTCTGAGCCAAGCCCCAACCTTGGGGTATCTTGGACGCTTGGGTGGGTAGCACTGGAGTTGAGGCTGCAGCCACAATAAACAACTGGTATTTACCCTCCATATGGCGCCAACTGGGACCTCACTGGCAATGCGTGCGCCTTCTCCTTGTGTTTGGAGTGGTGATGGTCAGATGAGGAAGATTTTGTCGACTTAACCTTGTCCATGGAAGATTTTGAGGACTGCAGCTGTGAGACAATCTCCAAATACCAAGGTGATTTCCTGGCATCGCTGGTCATTGAACCAGAGGGAGATGTTAGTGTGTAACCTGCTGCTTTTTTGGAGGCATCCAATGCCTTTATAGCAGTGAAGGTTTGTAGAGCTTCAGACAATGTCTCCTCATAGCCTGGTTGAATCCCTGGCAGCTCTCATAGGCCCTGACATTGTGGGATAGGTCCAAGCAACAAAAGCAGATGGAATAAGCATCATCTTTGTAGATCTTCTGGCCAGAGGTGTAAAACTTAAACAAAAATTCTTTACACAGCTGCATGCAACATCAAAGAAAATAATTTAAATATGAAAAAGAAATTTGACAAATGATGTTGTTTCTTAGTGTGAGCCGATGAGTGGTTGATGGCAGTAGAAAGAACTGAGGAGTGGTGGGGTCCCTGGCTATCACAAGTTTCAGAGTGGTCATAATGCCAACTGCTTACAGTTCCAAAGGGGTAGCCCAGTGGAGGAGGATATCCCCAGTTCCTTTTAGCCAGGGGCACCAGTTAAATTGTGAGTACAGACTACTGTCAAAAGGGCTGATAAGTGCTCTGGAGGGTAATGGGAAGGGCTGTGAGGATTCACTGGAAGGTGTGCCATAAATTCTGGCACATGACCCTCTCAAATAGTATCATAGACCCAAGAGGTCATGAAAGGAGACAACACATTTTTTAGGTACATAAGTGAAAAGAGGAAGACTAGGGGAGAGATTGTGAGGTTAAGGAGAGCAGGTGGGGACTATGCAGAGAAGGATTAGGGAAAAGCAGATACCCTGAATAAATACTTTTGTTCAGTCTTCACAGAGGAAGGGGAAGGGGACGGGCCACATAAAAGCATCAGGAGCATTGGAGGGGAGAGGTAGAAACAAGTCCCTTTACATAGGAGAGAATCCTGAAGGGATTCACAAATCTGAAAATGGACAAAGATATGGGGCCAGACGGGATACGCCAAAGGGTACTGAGGAAGCTCAGAAGGTACTGACTGCACCTCTGACATCCTTTTTTAACAACTCACTGGAAATAGGAGTGGTTCCACAGGGCTGGAGGAGGCTAGATGTAGTCCCACTTCACAAAAGTGGTAGCAGGTAAGAGGCTGGAAACTATGGGCCAGTCAGCTTGACAGTGCTGGGGAAGCTAATGGAGTCACTGCTAAAAGAAAGGATTGCAGAGTATCTTGAAGTCAGTGAGTCACAAGACACGAGGCAACATGGATTCATGAAGGTAAGGTCATATCAGACAAATCTGGTAGATTTCTTTGGCTCAGTGACCAGGGAACTAGATAAGGGTGGGGTGGTGGACATGGCCTATTTCAGTAAGGCTTTCAACACCATTCCCACATAGGAGATTCATAAAGAAACTGGGCACCTTAGGAGTGGATCCAAAGGTGGTAAACTGGGTAGAAAACTGGTTGATAGATAGATGACAGAGGGTAGTGGTAAATGTAGTTCACTCCAGGAAAGAGCTGGTGACCAGTGGGGTGCCACAGGGCTCAGTACTGGGACCAGTCCTCTTTAATTTCTTTATAAGTGACATCGCAGATGAGCTGGAAGGGAAGATCTGAATCTTTGCAGATGACACCAACATTTGCAATAGGGTGGGGACACCAGAAGGAGTGAAAAGAATGTGCAGAGATGTCAGAAAACTTGAGGAGTGGCCAAGGGCACAGCAGCTGGGTTTCAATGCAAAACAAAAGGTGCAAAATCATGCAGTTGGAGCACAGAAAACCAGAGGTTGAATAAAAACTGGGAGGCAAGGTATTGACGGTCACCAAATAGGAAGGGGACCTGGGAGTAATCATACCTGATGACCTTGAGGTGGTGAAGCAGTGCGACAAGGCAGTGGGTATGGCCAGTGGGATGTTGGGGTGCATAGGGAGGGGTATCACCAGCAGAAGGCAGATGGTGGTGTTGCCACTGTATACATTGCTGGTGAGACCCCACCTAGAATACTGTGTCCAGTTCTGGAGACCACATCTCAGGAAGGACATAGAGTCAAGGCAGTCCAGAGGAGAGCTACTAAAATAGTGCAGGGTTTACATCAAAAGCTCTATAAGGAGAGACTGAAGGACCTCAACATGTACACCCTGGAAGAGAGATGGGAGAGGGAGATATGACAGAGACCTATATGTAACCCCTAGGTAGTGCTACCCCAAGGGATACTACCCCTGCCTGCATGACAGAGAGCAGGGTAAGGGGCCTGAGTTCTAGAAACGGGTGCCTCCACCTGGAGGACAGGGTCAATGGTAGCATAGCTGCCGTGGGTGCAGGACACTGTTACCCCTCTTCTTTTCCTGCTAGTGGCCTAAATGGTTCACTGAATACACAATTGCAATTAGCACCTGACAACGGATTTATTTATTTATTTTATTTAAACAGCAGTTTGGAAAACCTTTGAGCCATAGGCTCATTTACAAAGGTACCTTGTCACAGTAAGACAAACCAAAATACGCAGTATAGCAGTACAACACCTAAGTATAACAGTAAAATTAAGACATAGATACAAACAAGCTGGTACAGGTAGGATGGATGCAAACAATACCAGAGTTATGTTGTCCTTAGCAGCTTAGTAATAAGCTTTGTCATAAGTATTGAGTACGGCTTTGACTAGTGGCAGTTACAGCATCGGGTGTTAATAAGGTGGTTATGTAAGGAAGTTTTGAAGCACGATATAGTTGGAGCTTTGGAGATGGAGGGGGGCAGTGTGTTGAACCAGGAGGGGCCCTAAAGCTGAAGGCTCTTGGCCGTGAGAGGTCCTAGCTCTAGGGATAATAAGAGAGGTTTTCCAGAGGTCCAAGTATGAACTAGTGGGACAGAGCGCATGTGGTGGTGGTCAATCCTGGTGGGGAAAGCCCAAGGAGGGTCTTTTGTAAGGGTACAGGTAAGATATTTGAGGCGTCAGTCAGAGATCAAGTACCAGCACTTTAGCATACAGTAGACAGGTGTGTGTCATCCTAGGTGCTCCAGTAATTAACCTGCAGGCCTTATTCAGAGTAGTGAATTTTATGGAGTGCGGTCTGATCAGCAGCACCATACACCGCAGTCCATAGTCGACTTAGGGACAGGATAGAGGAGGTGATCATAGTCGGAGAGCCTTCTGCATGGAGGGGGCAGTGTTTATACCGAAGATGCCTAACTGGATATTAGTGGCAGTGGCTAGGGCAGCGATGTGTCCATGGAAGGAGAGGGAGGGTCAAAATGGATCCTAGGTATTTATAGGAGCAAACTTGTTGAGTGGGAATGAGGACCCAGAGTGAATGAGGAGTTTGAAGTTGCAGGACTTGTTTTGGGGATGAGTGAAGAACATGGTTTTTGTTTTTTAAGATTTATCACCAATCTATGTTCCTTGAACCAGCCTCGGCTTCAGTGAAGGACTTTGCAGCGAGTCCTGGAGGGCAGTAGGGGTTACGACTTGAGGCAAAGATGACTGTACATCAGCGTACAATAGAATGTTCCCCGAGCAAGAGCGTGGAAGGGTGTTAAGGTAAAGGGAGAATAGTAAGGGGCCCAGAATGGAGCCCTGGGGAACCCCAGAAAAGATGGGACAGATGTCTGAGTAGGTCCCATTAATTTTTACACGTTGTGAGCGGTCAGACAGATAACTGGTGCACCAGGAGATAGGCCCAGCAGCAAAACCAGAGAGACTAAGGGCATCAAGAAGGAGGGGGTGGGAGACAGTGTCGAAAGCTTTTGAGAGGTCAATGAAGACAGCACCAGCCAGAGAACCAGTGTCTAAGGAGGAGTGGAAAGTTGGAGAACTCTAGGAGGGCTGTGTTGGTACTGTGCCCACTCGGAAGCCATGCTGCTCAGGACAAAGGACATTGTAGGTAGAGAGGTAGTCAGAGATTTGAGAGGCCACCACTTTTCCAAGGCCTTGGAGGAGGAGAGAGAATGGAGATCAGTCGATAGTTTCCAGCCACAGTCCTATCACCACCTTTAAGGATAGGGGTGACAGTGGATTCGGCAGTTGGAACCTTCCCAGGCAAAGAGAGTGGTTGATGAGGCATGTGATCGGGGTAAGGACTGTGTCTAAGACCAGCCGTAGGATACAGGATCCAGGGTGTCACTGTCTGTACTATTACTCTTGAGGGCAGTGACAAGGTGCGGCTAAGTTCTTGGGCAGAAACACGGGTGAGGAGAAAATAAGGCGAGCAAGATTTATGGCAGGTGCTGGGGAGGAGGGTCAAAAAATTTGTAGGAGGATAGGGCTAAGGTCAGTGAATGAGGTGTTGAGGTGGTTGGCTATGAGGGCTGGGTCTGAGGAGATCACACCATTAATGTTGATCTGGGTGGGTGGGGTGTGCACTCCCATTTAACTGTTTAATGTTATCCCAGAAGGTTCTGGGATTCCCCCATGAGGCAGTGAGTGAGGACCGATAGTGCTCAGACTTGGCCTTTCTGATGGCCCGAGTGCACTTGTTTCGGGCGGCAGCATATAACCGCCTGTCATTGGGCTGGCCAGTCTCAATGGCACGGTGCCATAGGTTGTCCCTATGTTTGAGCTGGTGGATCAAAGCTGGGGTAACCAAGGGGCATTCTTCCTTTAGAACGCGGGTCAACACTGGGGCAAAGATATCACAGGCATTATTAAAAGTTTGGGTAAAGAAGGAGAGAGCTGTGTCGATGTCAGGAGTTGCCTGTAGGAGACCAGTCAATTTGGGACAGAAGTTCCTTAGTTTTATCAGTCCACCAGGTATTAGACGCCGGCATGTGGACTGTGCTATGGGTTTGGGGACTGAGGTTGATCAGTGGAATAGAATGGGGAGTGATCGCTGAAAGAGTCTGGGAGGACTTGTACATTGGGATCCGATTAGGCGGTTGGTGAGTACCACATCAAGCAGGGTACTGGAGCCTCTCTGGGGTTAGTCCTGGTAGGGTGGGTAACTAGTTGCGTTAGGTCTATTGCAGAAAAGGAGTCTCGGGTAGAGGAGGAGGAGGAGGGGCTGAGCCAGTTGACATTTAAGTCACCCACCAGAATTTGATCAGCGGAAGGAGGTAGAGAGGTAAGGTATTCTGTAAGAGAGGCAATGTCCTGCGTTTGGTCCCAGGGGGGCACGTATGCAGTACTCAGATATAGGGGTCCCTTTAAAGGGTCAGGGGTTAGTTTCAGCGTAAGCGCCTGGGCCCTGGAGTCAAGGATGGGAGTGGGCAGGGCTAGTACGGGGAGAGATTCCTTGACATAAATAGCGCAGCCGCCGCCTGCCTCCCAACACGGTCGGACCAGAAAAGGGTGAAACCAGGAAGGGAGACTAGGGAGTCAGGGGAGGATTTCGACAGCCAAGTCTCAACCAGGGTGATGACATCAGGGTTAATTGATGTGACCAGGAATTGTAGTGAGTCAAACTATTTTAGGAGGCTACAGATATTCATGGAGACCATGCATAGGCCTGTGATGCGAGTTGGGGAGCTCCTGGGAACCGGGCCAGGGTTTGGATGAATGTTCCCTGACAGGAGTAGTAGCATGACTAACACCCTGGCTGGGAGATGATGAGAGGTTTTCCTACGATTGACATGAGAGGGAGGGGAGGAGGCTAAGGGAGCAGGGGGTGGGCAGGGAGGTACAGGAGGGGAAAGCAAGAATAAGAAGACACCCAGATGTGCCTGAGGTGAAGAGAAAGCTAGGGGAGGGCAGGGGGAACGGGGACACACAGAGGTCCCAAGGGGCAGGAGAGGAGGTTCAGGAGCAAGGGGAGGGAGGGGTGCCAGGGCACAGTGCGGACTAGCAGATGGGTAAGTGGGTAAGTGCACTGCTAGTGGGGATAGGCACAGGCAGAGTGTGATGCAGGGCCAATATATTGTGGTGAGCAAGATCCCAAGGAAGTAGTGCTGTACGGGTAGGAGTAGGAAGTAGTGAGGGAGCATAGGTCCCTCTAGTGGCCAGCAGGTATAACCTGCAAATGGGAAAGTGGGAGATAGGTTCTAGGCAACAGGACGTGATATCACGGATGTGATGTCACGGGTGGATCCTTAAATTGACAGCCGCCCCTGGGTGGGAGGGTGGTTGGGGTGGGCGGGCAGACGGCACTAAGCTCCGTCGGCTAGCACCCTCTGCAGGTGTCCAGACGAAGAGAAGAGGCTCTCTTTACCTTGAAAGTTATCAGGCTGGAGATTTGGCTTCCTCAGCTACTCAGGTGAGCTGCTTGTGCTTCAGTTGCTTGATTGTCCCAAGTGCCTAGCTTGGGAGGGGGAGCCTATGTTGTGGAGAAAACAAAGCCTCTCATTACTATGCAGCAGGAGAATATGTTGTGACTTACACAAAGGAGCTCCACTCTAAGCAAACAGGGCTATTCCAAAATGAGGTCACACTAGGACCCAGCTAACCTAATGCCTTCAGTAACAAGCACAATTAGCTCAATACCACCATATTAAACAAGTCTGATCTATATTAGCAGCTTGGCATATCTGGCTTTAAGATGAAATCAGCAATTAGCTCCAAATACCACCATATTAAACAAGTCTGGTCTATATTAGCTGCTTGGTATATCTGGCTTTAACATGAAATCAGCAAGGCAACTCTAGAAAAGCCAGTGAGTCCCTAGCTTTACACTTCAGCATTAGTAGCACAAAGAGAATCAAATAACAAGCCCACCCAGTGGTGAACAGGAACAAAGTTCATAAAATATATGTGTTCATCAGGTAGCACCCCTCTGCAGGCGTCCAGACGAAGAGAAGAGGCTCTCTTTACCTCGAAAGTTATCAGGCTGGAGATTTGGCTTCCTCAGCTACTCAGGTGAGCTGCTTGTGCTTCAGTTGCTTGATTGTCCCGAGTGCCTAGCTTGGGGGGGGAGCTGCCTATGTTGTGGAGAAAACAAAGCCTCTCATTACTATGCAGCGGGAGAATATGTTGTGACTTACACAAAGGAGCTCCACTCTAAGCAAACAGGGCTATTCCAAAATGAGGTCACACTAGGACCCAGCTAATCTAATGCCTTCAGTAACAAGCACAATTAGCTCAATACCACCATATTAAACAAGTCTGATCTATATTAGCTGCTTGGTATATCTGGCTTTAAGATGAAATCAGCAATTAGCTCCAAATACCACCATATTAAACAAGTCTGGTCTATATTAGCTGCTTGGTATATCTGGCTTTAAGATGAAATCAGCAAGGCAACTCTAGAAAAGCCAGTGAGTCCTAGCTTTACACTTCAGCAATTAGTAGCACAAAGAGAATCAAATAACAAGCCCGCAGTGGTGAACAGGAACAAAGTTCATAAAATATATGTGTTCTCAGGTAGCACCCCTCTGCAGGCGTCCAGACGAAGAGAAGAGGCTCTCTTTACCTCGAAAGTTATCAGGCTGGAGATTTGGCTTCCTCAGCTACTCAGGTGAGCTGCTTGTGCTTCAGTTGCTTGATTGTCCCGAGTGCCTAGTTTGGTGGGGAGCTGCCTATGTTGTGGAGAAAACAAAGCCTCTCATTACTATGCAGCGGGAGAATATGTTGTGACTTACACAAAGGAGCCCTCTAAGCAAACAGGGCTATTCCAAAATGAGGTCACACTAGGACCCAGCTAATCTAATGCCTTCAGTAACAAGCACAATTAGCTCAATACCACCATATTAAACAAGTCTGATCTATATTAGCTGCTTGGTATATCTGGCTTTAAGATGAAATCAGCAATTAGCTCCAAATACCACCATATTAAACAAGTCTGGTCTATATTAGCTGCTTGGTATATCTGGCTTTAAGATGAAATCAGCAAGGCAACTCTAGAAAAGCCAGTGAGTCCCTAGCTTTACACTTCAGCAATTAGTAGCACAAAGAGAATCAAATAACAAGCCCACCCAGTGGTGAACAGGAACAAAGTTCATAAAATATAAGTGTTCATCAGGTAGCACCCCTCTGCAGGCATCCAGATGAAGAGAAGAGGCTCTCTTTACCTCGAAAGTTATCAGGCTGGAGATTTGGCTTCCTCAGCTACTCAGGTGAGCTGCTTGTGCTTCAGTTGCTTGATTGTCCCGAGTGCCTAGCTTGGGGGAGCTGCCTCGAAAGTTATCAGGCTGGAGATTTGGCTTCCTCAGCTACTCAGGTGAGCTGCTTGTGCTTCAGTTGCTTGATTGTCCCGAGTGCCTAGCTTGGCGGGGAGCTGCCTCGAAAGTTATCAGGCTGGAGATTTGGCTTCCTCAGCTACTCAGGTGAGCTGCTTGTGCTTCAGTTGCTTGATTGTCCCGAGTGCCTAGCTTGGGGGAGCTGCCTTGAAAGTTATCAGGCTGGAGATTTGGCTTCCTCAGCTACTCAGGTGAGCTGCTTGTGCTTCAGTTGCTTGATTGTCCCAGTGCCTAGCTTGGGGGGAGCTGCCTCTAAAGTTATCAGGCTGGAGATTTGGCTTCCTCAGCTACTCAGGTGAGCTGCTTGTGCTTCAGTTGCTTGATTGTCCCGAGTGCCTAGCTTGGGGAGCTGCCCAGTGGTGAACAGGAACAAAGTTCATAAAATATAAGTGTTCATCAGGTAGCACCCCTCAGCAGGCGTCCAGATGAAGAGAAGAGGCTCTCTTTACCTCGAAAGTTATCAGGCTGGAGATTTGGCTTCCTCAGCTACTCAGGTGAGCTGCTTGTGCTTCAGTTGCTTGATTGTCCCGAGTGCCTAGCTTGGGGGGGGGAGCTGCCTCGAAAGTTATCAGGCTGGAGATTTGGCTTCCTCAGCTACTCAGGTGAGCTGCTTGTGCTTCAGTTGTGATTGTCCAGTGCCTGGCTTGGGGGGGGGAGCTGCCTCGAAAGTTATCAGGCTGGAGATTTGGCTTCCTCAGCTACTCAGGTGAGCTGCTTGTGCTTCAGTTGCTTGATTGTCCCGAGTGCCTAGCTTGGTGGGGAGAGCTGCCTCACACTTATAACCCCACACTTGTTGCACTTACCACCAGGGCTAGATCAGCTGGCTTGGCCCTGGAGCCCCCCCTTTAAAACAAGATTTACCACAACAACCAACAGTATTTCAATGTTGTCTGTACAGAGGTACACCACAAACAGTTTAGGTGCAAAAAGATTCAGATATGATTTATTTGGGGGCATGAAGAAGGAAGGGGCATAATCTGGTGCTCATTTCTATTACTAATTAAATCAGGTTTAAGCATGCATGCCTCTAAGAGTCCGTCTACCACAGTTACACACAATCTCGATACCCAGTTGGAGTTACAGGCTAGCCTGAAGCATTGCCCGGGGTAGGCCAGCATTGCAGCTGTTGTTGGGGCCCTTAGGAAAAAGAAAACATAACATGCACTTTAACCCAATATTTGTATTCCAGAGCTGGAGGGCTCAGTTCGTGACAATCAATCAAAACAATTAAATCAGATAACATACTTTGATTAGGAGGTAGTTGCAGGGAGCTACCCTGAAATTTACTCACGATACCCAGACCAGGTTGTAGGAGGGACGAGAGATGACGTGCTGGTTTGCCAGGAGAAGCAGGGCCCACATGATTCACCGTGGTGTCGTTCCTGTTCATTGATGTTGAGCAGGGAGCTGAATCCCAGGCAGGTCTCTCATCAGGTAGTTCTCTGCAGCATGAGTGGCAATTAGGGCTGTGGTGTTGTGGCCCAGACAGGTTGAAAGAAATGGATTCAGTTCGGTCAGAGTTATTGGATACTGCTTCCAGCAAGCGTGACACATTCAAGCAGTGGGGAACCAAATCGCGACCCACTATTTGCATTCAGCACACTTATAGTAAAGGCAAGGAAGTACCACAGTTTGGATGACAGTCCGGTTGCAATACACAGGGTTTTCTGCACAAACCATATGCTCTGTGGTCATGATGGAAGTCCTGACAGGCCGATCGCTTAAAAGCAAGTCTTTGGTCCCTCTTCAGGCAAAATTAGTCACAATTAGGTAGAAAGACACAAGTTCGGATAGAGTCCTTTTTTGGTTCTCAGTTCTCTTCACTTAGGAAGATGGAAGCAGGTAGGCCAGTCACAGCCTTCCCGACAATTTCCTCTGCACACTACACAGGAACAGCTGCTTGAATCTCTTGCGCTCCTCTTACGCTCAACTCCTACTTCACACTGACTCACTGCTGCAGGCAGCTCAGGACTTTCCCAATGATCCAAAAGGTTTGATTCCTTGATCCATCTGTCTGTCACAGCAAGGGCTCCCCCTCCAGGTCCATTTAGGCGCCAAAGTGAGAAAACTACAATTCCTACAGAAATTCACTCCCACAAGACCCTTGGGGGCAGGATTCATTTTAGGGCCCCCAAAGGTACTGATTGGTGCATACTGGCATTACAGAACCAAGATGGTGGTGATTAACAGAAAAGTCCATGCTGCAAAGAAGGCAGGTTAGACAAACTACTATATCATTATTAAGAAAGCAGATAATCAGCAAACAATCACAATTCTTAACAGAGCTCCCTCTGTGCAATTAGTAATGGCAGAATGGAGCAATTATCTAGCAGCCCAGGTGGGACTCAAGCTTAGGAACACTCAGCCCCTACCCAGATTAATTATATACTACAAGATAGTGAGCTAGCTGGGGTTTGAATTTGACCCACAGCTTGTTTTTTAGGTTTACTTTGTGCACATGGGATGACCTTTTGACCTCTCAAGACCTTTGGGAGTAACCACCCCATTTAGAAATTTTGAATGGGGAAGTCTAACTGGGTGTGCATGATAGCATGCACTTGGCTGCGTGTTTAGTTAAAACCACACTACCTCAATCATGGTCTAGTCTATTTGTCTGATTAAAATTACCTTATCCTAAACCTTTATAGTTGTTTTTTTTTATATTTTGGTACAACTTATATATACCAATAGTCACAAGTAAACTTTACCCCTGTATTGTAAGTCAGCAACTTTATAAGTAAAAATATTTAACCAAAAAGAAATACCAGGAAATGTTATATTGTCTTAATTCTTTACTTAAAAGTGGCATACAGAATTAACATTATATGGATTAGCAGTGCATGCAAACAATCTATCGTTAACTGGAGAGGAAGTCACTTCTACTTTTAGATACAATCATATAAAAAAGTAAAAGTAAAATAAACATAAAATGCAAGCATCATCCCTCTCTGCTTATAATTAAAGATAATAACAAATTATAAACACACAGTGCCATACCTTGATGTTTCAAATGAAGTCCTAGACAGACGGACATGCTGTCACAGCTCCTTCCTCTCTTCTGCCCTCCTTTAGCTTAAATGAGTCTAAATTTATATGTTTTTTGGACGTACCACGTGTTATACTTTTGGTAGAAGTGTGTCTTGTGATTTATTTTTGGTAGAAGTATTCTTTGTGACACACTTCTTGTAGAAGTATGCCTCATGACCATGGCACATTTCTTGTAGAAGTGTGTTAATTATGCAAGGTGGCAACACAAATATCTTATTTTAAAAAAGTGGAATATTATTTTACATTTTTGCTTTACTAGAACATTGTTTTGTAAGCTCTGTTTTTTGCTACTGAGGAAACTGTGGTCTAGCTAGCATTTTGTTTAGCACTTTTTTAAATAAAATCTCATTTTATAGTTAATTTTAAACAAGACATGCAGAGATTTTTTCCTTTTTAAACTGTAAACTGTTAATATCACAAAAAAGCTATAATCATTCTTGTTTTAAATGTATCTTCAAACTGTTTATAGGCACACTCAATAATAATAATAATGTTTGCAACTTACAAATGCTAATGACGGGATAACGGGAGGCAGTATAGCACAGTGGTTTAAGGCTCTGAGCTGAAAATCTGGTGACATCCAGCAGACCAGAGCTGAGTTTGAATCCCACAGCTTCCACTTGCAGACTGTGTGACCCTGAGCAAGTCACTTAACTTCCCTGTGCTCCCAGGTCGCACCTCTAAAAAAGCTTTCAGCTTAGTGTGCTAGTCCCAGTTAAACAACTAACAAAAAAAAAAAAGATATAACTTATGTGTTATAGAGGAAACTGGTTTAGCCTTCTGCTTTTTTTTCACTTTCTCAAATAAATTTTTTCCATTTTATAGTTAGTTTTAAAACAAGATATTTTCTTTAACCTGTAAAATGTTAATGTTACAACCAAATGTTGCAAAGAAGCTATAATCATTTTTGATTTAAATGTATCTTTTAACTTTTTTACAGTAGGACACACTCAATTTATTGGCTAAACAGAATTATGCTTGGCACTTATGATATATTTAATTCAATTCAGGAAAAGCAGAAGTAAAGCATTTTTAATTGTTATTATTTAATTTAGAGAAAAGTCAGTAAGTCAGATTTATTTGTTGATTTGTCTCTGGGAAATAGTAGGTTCCTGCTCCATCATGTCCTCTAGTTCTAGGAAAGCTGTTTTTTTTAATATTTGGATTAGGCAGTCCAAATAGGGACTCGTGGGGATTGCAGGTTTTGCAATTTTAATTTTTCTTTTAAAAATATATTGGAGAAATACATTTTTGGATTTGCTGGTTGATGCAGAGCATAAGTGTTGATACTATTAACCACAAGACAAGTTTGCCCATTACATTGGAGTGAGAAGCAGTAGTTATAGTTAAGATATTGTGGCAGCAGAGGAACTTTAATGCTGTCACTTAGTTGATGTCAGGACACAGGATACAGTACATTTGACATGAGAGCTGGTGAATGGTTGAAGGAACAGAGCAGTGGCAGAGATAATTTTTTTTTTATGTCAATGGGGTTTGCGTACTCTTTGTGATATTTTAACAGATAGCTATGGCTATATAGAAAATGGCACGTGGACCTTATTATGCTGACGGCCCTTTTTTGAAAGGCAACAGAAACAGGATGACAGCAGAGGTGCACTTTATTTTTGTCAACTACAGAACAGTAAGACAACAATAGTGAGACCAAATACCACCAGTAATGTATTTAATGGAGATAACAACCAGGAATACATTATTTTAATTTAATTTAGTGGATTTTAACTGTAATTAGGGAACTGAAGCATCACTATGTGTTGCTGAAAAAATGTTTAGATGTGTTAATATGAGACTTTGTGTATTGTGTATGCATTGTATTATGTATTGTGTGTAGTTGAGTGCTTGTTGAAATTGTATGTTTTTGTTTGTAAAGGTAAGCTTGAAAATTAGCACACTTTTTAGAACAGTGCTGAATTTGGGAATATAGTCTTGAATGAGACCTTGCTGTGTGGTAGTGACTAGTAGAGTTTGTAATATGAGGGGGACGTCTAACTATTTTGCAGTGCAATTGTAATAAATTTAGTCTAAAAAGTTATTAAGAAAGACTTTACAGACATCTAGCTAAAGTGATGTGTGGCAGAGGATTTTAAGCCTGGTTGGCGATCTTTGTGTTTGTTTACTTTACACTTGTTGTGTAGTAAAACTGATGGCCCAAGTGATATCTACTAATTTGATTCACTATCAGGAACCCAGTACAGCGTATTTGGCAATTTTTGTACCACCAATTAAGATTAGATGTTGACATTTGAAGTGCACTGGCCCCACCAAAAAAGAGAACATTTTGTAACTGACACATTGAAATTAATTTGATCCACAGAGACAACCACACAATTAAGACCATGTAAAAACTGTTACTATCCACTGGTATTAGTCTGGTAGATAAAATATTAGTGTTTTTATGGGAGCTAGGCATAAATGAAGAAGGTAAACATGATAATGAAGAATACTGCAATAATAAACTTTTTGCAACAGTTTACATGTGGAGCATTGCTGAGGTTTGTTTTTAACCTTATGTGATGCTGCGTGAGATATAACAGATTTATTGAACATGGAATAAGCAGTAGTTGTTTCTTTTAAGAAGGGTTTGGATTCACTGTGTTTTGTCATACTGAAATAAAAACACTAGATACATTAATAAAGGTAGGAATTGGTAAGCATGTGCTGGTTGTACCGGAAACCAAGCAAGGTAGCCAGAGGAAGGACTAAAAAGAATAAAAATAGTAGAACAAGCATTAGTCAGTACAATTTAAAAGGTTTTATTACATTTTTTTTGTCTACTACCCTTGATGGTAGTTTTTACCAAGGGATTTTCTACTTTATTGCAAACTTTAAACCGTTGAAACATGTAAATAAACAATTTGGCTAGAGTGAACACCAAACAAATGGCAAGACAAATGAAAATTAAAAAAGCAAAACAAACAGTAAGTTGTAAGAGTATGATTTTAAAAGGTGTTATTTGTTAGAAATAAATTTATATGGGCTTGGTATATTTAAGACTACGGGTGTTTAAGATTTTTTAAGTAACCTTATTTTTTAAATGGTATATGGGTTTACCTAGAGACTGTACTTAGTGCCCTATGTAAAGACAGTTGTGCTTGGTATTAGTATTTAGGATTGTTTATGGTTCCATTTTATAAAGTGAAAGACCATGGTTTGTAAGTGGTTTACTTTTGAGATACATAAATGCCACTGATATGCTTTTAGTTTAAAATTTATTGTACCCTATTTTTAAGGCCTGTTATAAGTGCTTGTTTACATTTTAACTAGACTATGGAATTGAGGGTGGTACCGAGTACCATAGTACCAATTAATACCATATTGGGTCTTGTAATTAAAAACGTGAACAATTTTAAAATACAAACCTTGAAGTGAATGGATGTGAAAGGGGATATTTTAATGTGGAAACATTTTTTTGGTTATTGTGTCCACAGGAAATTTGACTGTGGCCACTAATGCAGGGAATGGGTCCTTAAAGAACTAAGAGAGGTGGTGGCTGAACCTCTGGCTATCCTGTTCAGCCAATCACTGGAAACAGGGGAGGTACCCAAAGACTAGAGGACAGCAGATGTAGTCCCCTTATACAAAAGTGGGAACAAAGAGGAAGCAGGGAACTACAGACCAGTCAGCCTCACCTCGGTAGTGGGAAAGATCATGGAAGCACTACTGAAGGAGAGATTGGTGGAACATCTGGTTGTCAATGGACTACAGGACCCAAGGCAGCATGGTTTCACCAGGGAGGTCATGTCAGACCAACCTCATTGAATTTTTGACTGGGTGACTAGGGAGGTGGATCAGGGAGGGCAGTGGACATGGCCTATCTGGACTTCAGCAAGGCCTTTGACACTGTGCCATAGAAGACTATTACACAAACTGGGAATATGGGTGTGGGCAGGACAGTAGTGTGATGGGTAGGTAACTGGCTGGGTGGCAGGACAGAGGGTGGTGGTAAATGGCTGTCACTCCACGGAGGGAAGAGTAACCAGTGGGGTACCACAGGGATCAGTGCTGGGACGGTCCTATTCAACATCTTCATCAGTGACATTGCACAGGATCTAGAAGGCAGAATTTCACTGTTCGCTGATGACACAAAGCTCTGTAACAGAGTAGACACACCAGAGGGTGTAAACAGAATGAGAAGGACCTGCAGAAACTTGAAGAATGGTCAAGGGTTTGGCAGTTGAAATTCAATGCAAAAGTGCAAGATAATGCATATAGGGCACAAAACCCTGGCACAATATATCAGTTGGGGGTGAGGATATAGCATGCACCAAGCAGGAAAGGGATCTTGGGGTTGTCATCTCTGATGACCTCAAGGTAGGAAACAGTGTGACAAGGCATCAGGTAAAGCAAATAGGATGCTGGGATGTATAGGCAGAGCATCACCAGCAGGAAAAGGAGGTCATAATTCCGCTATACAAGACACTAGTGAGGCCCCACCTGGAGTACAGTGTACAGTTCTGGAGACCATACCTACGTAAGGACATAGACAGGGTAGAGAAGGTTCAGAGGAGGGCAACAAAGATGGTGCATGGGTTGCATCACAAGTCCTATGAAGACAGGTTGAAAGAACTGAACATGTACTCCCTGGAGGAGAGGAGGGAGAGAGGGGATATGATAGAGACATACAAGTATCTTACAGGGAGGAACAGGGTGCAGGAAAACACTATTTTTAAGCGAAAAAGATGTTTCAGGACTAGGGCATGGGATGAAGTTGGAGGAGGACGATTCAGAGGAAACATGAGAAAGAATTTCTTCAGAGCGGGTGGTGGACAAGTGGAACACCCTGCCAGAGGAAGTGGTTGGGGCTGAAATAATCACGGGATTTAAGAATGCATGGGATAGACATAAAGGAATTCTAGAGGGCAGGGGTAAGGGGAAACAGACTTCTAGGAAAACAAACTGAACTTACAAGCTCAAATGGGCAGACTAGGTGGACCATACGCCCTTATCTGCCGACACTGTCTATGTATCTATGTATCTATGAATGCCTTTACAAATTGTGTAAAATAATCTGTAATAACCAAAACAAAAGATATACATATATTTACTGAGGGATAACGGCCCCACTAAATACTTATGTGTCCCCCAGGGCTTATGAAAACTTGCTTGCAGGATGGGAGTGGGAACTGGTTGGGCCTGCTCAAATGTTGGCAGGTTACACAACTATTGACGTAATTAGTAATGTTTGACATCATAGAAGGCCAATTGAAGTTGCTTTGATACCTAGATCCAACGGATCAACTTGTGCATGCAGGAATCATTTTTTACCAAATAAATATATCTTGTTAGTTTTTGTATTAGGCCTTTTAACTTTTATTTCTACAAGTTTTGAGAATACCTTACTGTCCAGGAGGTGGCCAACTTTTTGTTTAGCTTGGCGGACATCCATTAAGGATTGACTAACTGTGTGCCTCAGCGACATGGTATACACAAGTTTTGCTGCTGAACTGCTAGGATGATTACTTGGAATAATATAGTTTGTTTTATGCCCTTCGGATGTGGGAAACCTTTGTAGCAGGAGTTTAGACTTTACTTGCTTGTTAAATTTCGTCCCAGTCTGATGGGAATGCCACAGGGTTTTTTGGACACGAATTGTAGGTTTGAACTACTATAACTGCTGTTAATAAATGCCAATTTAGGCTAGTGGGTTAATGTTTGTGTATGTGCCAAGACTCTAGCAGGGTGAGTAGACAGCTTTTACTGGTATGTCTTCTTGGGTAATAATGGAGTAAATGTTTGTTGCATTATCTTATAACCTGTAATGATACCTACTGCTAACTTTTTTTATCTTGTATATGTTGTACACTTGTCTTTACCTACACTACAATAGTAATGTTTGGTATATTTGCCCAATAAATGAATTTTAAATGTGGTGGTCTGCTCTAATTGTGAGTATGATGGGTATAATGCTGTTTCATTAGGATAAAACAATTAAGTAATCAATTAATTTATTTACTTTTTTTGCTTAGTGTACTGAGATGCAATGTACAACAAACCTTGGTTGGGGTTAATACTAGATTTATGACAAGGACTAGTGTGTTTGGATGTTAAATGTGTACTGAAATGTGAAATTTTGGGGAACTTACCACAATACTATAATTACCTTGATGTGTTTTAAAATCTGGAATAATGCCTATTTGGAATATAGTTTTATATGTGGTGTCTGTTGTACCTGTTTATTAGAATGTATGATCATGTTATTATATGGTATAGTTGCCAAGGAAATATACTTGAAATTTAACTAATTTTACTGTCAGAATGGCAAAGACAGTGATGTTTACAAGTGTTGGGGGTTATAAGGACCTGAATTAGACATGCAGATTGGTGAGAAGTAGTTCAGAAAACTACATTAATAACAGATAACATACAATTCAGTAATGAACACCTTTAGTACATTTGTGTATGCCAAAAGAATGCTGAAGTGCATTTGAGTTAAATGTGAGATGTCTACATGCAGTTTTAAATGTTAAGGTTTTTGCCTTAAAAATCATGAACAATAAGATATGGAAAAAAACAAAAACAAAACTATAAGCACATTTGTGCTAAAGGTGTTGAATGAGAAAGAAAAGCCAGGCAATAGTATGTACTTAAATGCACAAGGAGGTTAACTGAGTTGCTAAAGGTCACACAGGGTGAACGTGTTAACTGATTAGGTTTAAAAACAGGAAATACAATCGAAAGATGTGAGCTAACAGTTATATTATTGTAACATTAAACATGCAGCAGTCAAACACAGAAAAATAAGAACATATCGCCATAACCCGGTTATCAAAAACTAAAATAAAAATAAATAGAATTTATGACTAAAATAACAAGCATTTGTCAATGCTGAATGTTTGCTTGCTGGCATTGGCATTAGTGGGGTGTGCCTTTGGGTCATCAGGCATAATGGCCACGTCATTTCACCACACCCTACACTGCAGACACCGACAAGTGTTACAGTGTGCCCTGGAGTCTTTGGCCCTTATGATCACCCCATTCCATCAGGAAATACGGTGAGATGGGTGCAGTATAGAAGAATGGGGTGAACTTTGGGGCAGAAGAGTCCAAGGCACACCTCGATGCCTCTCACTGGCTGCAGGGTGTGGGTGGGGGTGGAATGGTATGAGCATTACAGGTGACAATCCCAAGTCACACCCATGATGCCTGTCAGTCTCTACAGGGTGGGCGTTGGTTATACTTTCACTCCAAATTTTCAACATGGGTTTTGTGACCCCACCTTATGAACAGTGGTAATATCAGTTTGTTAGCCAAAAGCTGATTTTGCACAGTGACTATGGCATTTGGCACCACAGGTGCAAAACACATTCAAACAGGGTGTGAAAAATGACAGCTGTACTGTCCATGGGGAGGTGCAAAAAATGGCAATGTTGAAAATCTGAAGTGAAAATAGTAAAAAAAACTGGTGAAGTCACGAGCGTGTGTAGAAACTGCCCAACGCACACCCTTAATGTAATTACTTTATGGATTTTTTTACAGCAGATTGTCAACACAAGCATTTTGGGACCTCCGCTCATGAACAGTGTCACTGTGATTTTCTTAATCTGTTCCGAACAGTGATTTCCCACAGCAACCACACATTTCTACACAGAAAGTGTGAAAACACATTTCGGCCATGTTGTGAAAAATTACAGCTGTACCGTTCATAAGGAAGTCTGGAAAAATGCCAGTGGTGAAAATCTGGACTGAAAATATTACAAATTCATGAACTTACGAGGGTGTGTGGAAACAGCGCAATGCTCGCTCATAACACAGTCATTTTATGGACTTTTGTCACCAAATTTTCAACATAGCCATTTTAAGACCTCTGCTCATGAATAGTGTCACTGTGATTTTCTTAGTCTGTCCCAAACATTGATTTCGCACACTGACTGCGCCATTGTGCGCGCTACATGTATGGAAACACATTTTGGGGGAGATGTGAAAAATGACAGCTGTACTGCTCATAAGGAGATGTGGTAAAATGTAAAATGGCAATGTTGAAAATCTGGAGTGCAAATATTAAAAATTAGCGAGCTTACAAGCATGCGTAGGAACTGCGCAACGCACGCTCGTAAAACAGTCATTTTGGGGAACTTTTTCACCAAATTTTCAACATAGCCATTTTAAGACCTCTGCTCATTAACAGTGTCACTGTGATTTTCTTACTTGTCCCAAACATTGATTTCACACACCGACTGTGCCATTAGTGCGCTACATGCTGGAAACACATTTGGAGGAGATGTAAAAATGACAGCTATACAACATATAAGGAGTGTGTTAAAAATGGCAATGTTAGAAATCTGGAGTGCAAATGTTAAATTCACAAACTTACAGGCGTGCGTGGGAACATGTGCTGTATATGGCTTATAAACCAGTCATTTTCAAATTTTTCCCCAAATTTTCAACATAGGGTTTGGGGGCTACCTCATGAACTGTGACATTGTTGTTTCATACATCAGTCCGGAAAGGTGGTTTCGCGCAGTGACTGCGAAATCACCTTTCGGGACCAAATAACATAATGACAGTGCAAGAATTCATGAGGTGGTGTCCCAAAAATCCCATGTTGAAAATTTGGTGAAAAAATTCCCCAAAATGCATGAGATATGCATCAAAGTTGAAAAACTATTTATTCCATTATACAGCTTACCAGCATTTCTCAGTTCACGGTCGACTTTGAAGAATGCAGACGTGTTCCGTCCACGAAGATCATCGCGCCAGACTCCAGAGGTAAGTATGGGGAGGGGGGTGGGAGGCAGGTGCACAGAGGTTGGGCGCGGTGGGGGGGGTCAAGACAGTCAGCGAGGAACCATTTTCTTTCTAGGTTTTTTTTATTTTAGGAAGACGACGCAGGACATTTGCCATGCTGGGGTGGGCTCTCAGCATGTCAGCTGGAAGTTTTTTTGGGGGTGGCAGCAGAGCTGACGATGGATTGGGCACCCCCGTTGGCCATAGAGAGGTTTGCCATGCTGGGGTGGGCTCCCAGCGTG
This sequence comes from Neoceratodus forsteri, assembly GCA_016271365.2. NCBI lineage: Eukaryota > Metazoa > Chordata > Ceratodontiformes > Ceratodontidae > Neoceratodus > Neoceratodus forsteri. The sequence goes on along the minus strand of CM057450.1, from coordinate 645,478,537 downwards.
GTACCTGGAAGGCTGTTGGGGGGCAGTGGAGCTGACAGGGAATTGGGCACCCCCATTGGCCTTACAGATTTTTGCCATGCTGGGGTGGGCTCCCAGCATGGCACCTAAAACTCTGTTGGGGGGAGCGCACCGCAGCTGGTGGGGGATTGGGCACGTCCATCAGCCATACTGTGTGTGTGGGGGGAAGCATGCTGGGGTGGGCTCCCAGTGTGTTACTTGTTTGGGGGGGGAGAGAGAGGAGCTGTCCATGACAGCTCTTTCTCTGCAGTGCCAATGTGTAGGTACTTTGCATGCTGCCGACGCAGTATGCAAATTGCCTACACGATGCAGTCCTTTTCCTTCAACTGTACACCACTGCATTTTCAAACGCTGTCATAGACAGCTCTTACATTCATTGGCGCAGTGGGGCCACACCTGCAACAGGGCATTGGAAGTAGGGAGGCACACCTATGAATTCTCGTATGGTGGCACTATGTTTCTTGCACATGCGTGCAAGCAAACATAGAGAATAATGTATGGTCATCGATGGCTAACCGGTTTGTTAACCATCGAGAGGTTACCAGGGCGACCATGTAAACCTCGAGAGCGAAGCTCAAGAGGTTTACGTCACCATGGCAACCTCGAGATTGGTTAACAAAACGGTTACCCATCGATGTACCATACATTAGCTTTTATAGTGTATGGTACCAGTTCATTTTTTAGAAAAGAAAGCAGTTCCTTACTGCTGTTTTTCATGTCCCCACTGCTCTGCCTTCACCGCCATGGCCGTTACAAGGCCGTCCGATCCAACTGCGCGTACCCTGGCTATTCCCCAGTTGTTAACCCATCGATGTGACGTACCATCGATGGGTTAACAACATCGTGACATCACATCGATGGTAAAACGTTGTTATAAAAAGGTAGATTTCTACCTATAACAACGTTCTACCATACATTATATAAAAATAAATAGATTTTATGACTAATGAATATATTTGTTTTAATACTTAGTAGATTAAGGTACAATACAGAAACATTGGGACCCCCTTGGAAATAAATGGTCAAAGGAAAGTAACTTTACATTAATAATATAATACCAGTTAACTGCATTATGAAATAATTAGTTATGGAATGACAGTAAATGGTTACATTTAAAGTGAGTTGCATAAACCATGGTATCACAGAAAAAGAAGGAAGTAGACAAGCTGCTGACAGTGTAGTAGAAGCCAACGCAGCATTAAAAATGTCAATACTGGATTGAGACAAGAATGTTATGTTACTAGTTAAGATTGCTTTGTAAGTAAGATGACATTTATATAATAAATAAACCAAACCAATAAAACAAACTTTATGAGAGTGTGTGTAATATTTAGTATGAAGGTATTACCGATTATTACTGTTTTGCACAGACAGAAAAGAAAGGGAAAAAAACTACACTTATGGCTGTGAAACTGGATACCATGATGCTAGCCCTTATTTAAAGGAACAGTTGAAAGGTGTCAATCTAATATGTGTACTGCTTAAGATACGTATTAGATAGATAAAGACATGGTATGAAGTTAGGCTTTGTAAATTTAAGAAATTTAAGGAAGCACTGCACAGTCAATGCATAGCAGAACAAACACTTGTGGTGGACTGTGTGTGTGTGTGTGTTTGGGGGGGGGAGGTTGCAGCCAAGGCTATAGTGCATGGATTTGTTACATAGACTAAATAGACAGTGTATGCAATAAAGAAGGTGCTTGTTGAAGAGGTTGAGGAAGAGGACACAAAGATTGAAGAGGTATAGAAAACATTACTTTTGCATGATATAATAAGACACTACTTTGTTTTGTTGTTATACGGTGGCAGAGTAACTATGATGGGGAATTTTAATTAGCTACAGTATACATATGGGGAAAGATAGATAGGTATTAACTTATGATGTTGTAATATAGCATGTGGTAATTGTTATGGAAATTTTTGTTAATTATTGAGCACTTTTTTTGTATATTTTTTTAAATTTTGGGATTTGGTTATTGTAACATAAGATAATAATATTAATTATCATGTTGGGGTCACCAACTGAGCTGGCTGGGGTTTGAATTTGACCCCCAACTTATTTTTTTAGGTTTACTTTGTGTACATAGGATGACCTTTTGACCTCTCAAGACCTTTGGGAGTAACCACCCCATTTAGAAATTTTGCTTGAATGGGAAAGTCTAACTGGGTGTGCATGATAGCATGCACTTGGCTGCGTGTTTAGTTAAAACCACACTACCTTGATCATGGTCTAGTCTGATTAAAATTACCCTATCCTAAATGTTTATAGCTGTTTTTTTTTTAATATTTTGGTACAACTTATATATACCAATAGTCACAAGTAAGCTTTACCCCTGTATTGTAAGTCAACAGCTTTATAAGTAAAAATATTTAAACAAAAAGAAATACCAGGAAATGTCATATTGTCTTAATTCTTTACTTAAAAAGTGGTATACAGAATTAACATTATTTAGATTAGCAGTGGAAGCAAACAATCTATCTTTAACTGGAGAGAAATTCTCTTCTATTTTTAGATACAATCATATAAAAAAGTAAAAGTAAAGTAAACGTAAAATGCAAGAAGTATGCCTTGTGACCATGACACATTTCTTGTAGAAGTGTATTAATTATGCAAGGTGGCAACAAAAATATCTTATTTTAAAAGTGGAATCTTATTTTAGATTTTTGCTTTACTAGAACATTGTTTTGTAAGCTCTGTTTTTTGCTACTGAGGAAACTGTGGTTTAGCTAGCATTTTGTCTAGCACTTTTTTAAATAAAATCTCCTCATTTTATAGTTAATTTTAAACAAGACATGCAGATATATTTTTCCTTTTTAAACTGTAAACTGTTAATATCACAACAAAGCTATAATCATTCTTGTTTTAAATGTATCTTCAAACTGTTTATAGGCACACTCAATAATAATAATAATAATGTTTGCAACTTACAAATGCTAATGATATAACTTATGTGCTATAGAGGAAACTGGTTTAGCCTGCTGCTTTTTTTTTTACTTTCTCAAATACATTTTCCCCATTCTACAGCTAGATTTAAAACAAGACATTTTCTTTAACCTGTCAAATGTTAATGTTACAACCAAATATTGCAAAGAAGCTATAATCATTTTTGATTTAAATATATCTTTAAACTATTTTACAGTAGGACACACTCAATTTATTGGCTAAACACAATTATGCTTGGCATTTATGATGTATTTAATTCAATTCAGGAAAAGCAAAAGTAAAGCATTTTTTAATTGTCATTATTTAATTTAGAGAAAAGTCAATAAGTCAGATTTATTTGTTGATTTGTCTCTGGAAAATAGTGGGTTCTTGCTCCTTCATGTCCTCTAGAGCTAGAAAAATCTGCTTTTTTAAAATATTTGAATTAGGCAGTCCAAACAGGGACTTAAAGAGATTACAGGTTTTGCTTTTTTTAAATATTTAGATTAGGCAGTCCAAATGGGGACTTAAGGGGATTGCAGGTTTTGCAATAGGCAGCTCGTAAAGAGACAGGCATGGAGGCTAATAGAGCACTTGCATGCAATTACTTTTAAATGGTTAGAACACAGAACGCCACCGAGCACTGGGCATTTTGGCACACCCAAGGAAGACTTTTGGGAACCCCCATTTATAGGGGGTTACATATAAATACATAACAGGGATTAATAAGGTACAGGAGGAGAGCAATCTTGTCAGAAGAAAAGATGCTCAACAATAAGGGGACATGCAATGAAGCTGGAAGGGCATAAATTCAAAGGAGATGTGAAGAAGTACTTCTTCAAAGAAAGAGTGGTGTATGCCTAGAACAGTTTTCCAGTGGAGGTGGTGGGAGTGAAAACAGTGGTGGGCTTCAAGCATACATGGGATAGGAACAAAGGCATCTTAGTGGGATGCAAGAAGAGAGAGGGAGGCAGAGACCAAGCAGAGTCTGTTGTGACAGTATAGGCAGAGAAAAAAATGAGCAGACTGGGTGAGTCAAGCAGTCCTTATCTGCCATCAAATTCTGTTTCTATAGGACTCACCTATTTGACATGATCTCCTGCCATTTTGCCTAAAACAGGGAGACCTCACTCCCTACTTGAATCCTGGAAGCGTCTGAGTGTGGAAGGAAGTCAGAAGGTGGAGGGGGCAGTGGGAGAACTACCAACAGCCAGAACTTTAGGAACCTTAAAATGAGCACCGAAGGGCTGAGCCTTGGTGCTTAAGGAACCAGTTGCAGACTGGTCTTGACCCTGCCAACAGGAGTAGTAGGACAGTCTACAAGAACTTACCATGCCCTTGTAAGGCATGAGAAGTGAGCCAAGGAGTGAAGCCTTATTAGAGGCCTGTAAGCTGAGTTCCATACCATGGCAAAATAGTTTCCGGATGCAAAAGGGTGAATTAAGAACAGACTGTTTACAATTGGTAACAAAACTAGCCACCCACAGCCATAAGTAGCGGTGGAGGCAGATGTCAGAAGCAGCTGAGTGAGCAAAAGCATAGGAACCATCCATAAGTAGAATGCAATAAATACATACCGGCCTCTAAACCATGTGTAACACACTACTGGATTTCTTTCCTTGTTTTTGTTTTTTAATAATTTCTGTTTATTAAATTCAAAGAGCAAGGCAATAACCATTTACAATCTCAATCATTTAGGCACTGACATTCGAAACATTGTGGTGAACTTCAATACTAAGTGTAGTACAGATGTTCCAGGTTGGGCCATAGTACAAATCAAACTGTGCAGTCTTCCCCCTGTGTGATTGATACTGTAGCATTGCTACGATGTCAATAATACATGTTTCACATAGTCTTATCAGGGTTTTTATGAACAAATTCTTTATCACGAACCAACATGTAATTGACTCAAGTTTGCCAAAATGGGTTAATTGGCCACAGAGATAAGTCATTATCCTCTCCATTTCATAGATGTCTAGTAAAATTGAGTGTCATGTTTCCACTGTGGGGGATTGTGACCACATCCACACTCTAGTAATGGCTTTCTTTGCTACAAGGATGTATAAGTATGCCACTGAATGAGATGGAAATCACACTCCCTGGTGGGTATTGATTAAAAAAACCTTAGTGTCACAGATCAGCTCCCTGGGCTGTGACAACTGAACAAGCTGGCCAGCTAGTTCCTCCCAGAAAGTTGATACTAGAAAGCATGACCAAAATATATACACCGGATCTGCTATGGGGTATCCACAACAGCACCAACAGTGGCCACAGCTTGAGAATAGAAATTTGGCAAGAACCACTTGGGTTCAGAATGTATTCAGCATGACATTTCCAGGTGCACTCCTGCCATCTGGATAACGAAATCTTAACAGTGGGTAAGGTATGTTTAGATCAGGTTTCTAGGGAAACTGTAGTCCCCATTGCCTGATTCCACCTTTCTATTCTCATAGCTGGAGTTGTTCCAAGTTGTTCTTGGAGGCCTCAATAAAAAATTGTTGCTGAGGCGACCCCAGTGCAAGCCCCTATATCATCCATTAACATTTTAAGCACAAATGGTGGGTATCCTGGGTGCAAGGCTCTCTCCCCACTCTGATGGAGTAGATATGTTCTAACCTGCAAGTAATGGAAGTGTTCCCTTCCCGTAAATCCTTCGTGGCATTGTAGATGTTCAAAGGACACCACCCCTTGTGTTTCTAGGAACCAAAATGTGTGAATAAGCCTCAGCTGTTGCCATCTGGCAAAAGAAGGATTCAGCTGTATTGGGAGAAATCCTGAATCAATGGAGAGGGTGCGTAAAAAGTATACAATCAAATCCAGTTTCGGATGTCTCTGTAATAAAATCCAAATTTTCAATGTAACAGGACTATACTGAGTGTAATCAGTTGAAGTAAAGCACCTGGAGGATAGAAGGGAGAGAGGGGTTATGATTAAGACCTTCAAGTACTTAAAGGGCATGAACAGAGTTAATACTGAGGGTATGTTTACATTAAAAGGTGGAAGGGTCACCAGGGGACACAGTCTAAAGCTGGAAGGTGAAAGTTTTAGGAGAGAAATGAGGAGGCACTATTTTTTGGAAAGGGAGGTGGCAGGGTGTAATGCGTTATCAGAGGAGGTGGTATCACTGAGGTTGGTGGGCAGCTTTAAGAGGGGGGTCTGACAGGGTCAAAGGGAGGGTCAAAACAGAGGAGACTGGGAATGAGGGAAACAGAAGTTGGAGGAAATACATCGGAAGGGAGGGCAAGGAGAGGGGAGGCAGCTGCAGTTTAATAGACTGGGTGCTGCACACTCGAGCAGACGTGATAGACCATGAGGCCTGTATCTAATGGTAATTTTGTACATTTGTACAGTTATGTAAAAACGTACCATAACAGTAGATCGAGAGGAGCTCTTTCAGCAGGCCACACCGATAGGACTGAAGCCGCACCAGGACCCCACAAAAAACTTATAGCTAGCAGTCTATCACAGCATGCTAACATCCACCTATCCTATAAAAGGGGACAGTCCCCCACCACTACCTCAGTTTTCCTGCTGGAGACCCTGAATGGGCAGTGAAAAGGAGATCTGAGGCAATTCCTAAGAGCCAAGAAAATAGAAGCAGAAGTAGTACAAAGGAAAAGAACCAAGCAGGTGAGGGAGGGAGGGAAAGCAGGGCAAGCTGCAAGAGTTCCTCTTGAAAATCTACTTTAACAGTAGGTTCTTACATAACTGTACTATCTTACTTTGAGGGGGGTTTTGCAGCAGACCACACCGGTAAGACTGAGTACCAAGCAGTAAAGGAACTGAGCAACAGGGCAGCCGGGAGGAGGAACTAGGTAGCAGCAGAGATCTCAAGGGAGAAGGCCTTGAAGAACTGCAAGGCTGAAACTGGCCCTGAGCCTTGAAGCAATGTCCAGACTGTAGTGTTTAATGAAAGTGTGGACAGAGCTCCAGGTGGCAGCTGCACAGGTGTCTGAAACAGACACGCTTTTGAAACACGCCTCGGAGGCTACCATGCCCTTGGTGGAGTGACCCTTAACCATAAGGGCTATTGTATTTGTGGTAGCACTAAACAATGCAATTAGCCAACCATTAGACAGACACTGTTTTGAAACAGATGCTCCCTCCCTCTTGGGAGCAAACGAAACAAACAACTGAACTGATTTCCGAACCGACTGGGTACGGTAAGTGTAGTACCTCAGCACCCTATAAACATCCAAAGTATGGAGTAAAGCCTCTCCCTGATTAGAATACTCAGGAAAACAAACTGGAAGGTGGATGGATTGATTAGAGTAAACTCAGACACCACCTTAGGTAAAAAACTTAGGATTCATATGGAAAGACACCCTGTCTTTGTGAAAAACCAAATAAGGCTCTTTACACGTCAGAGCCTGAAGCTTAGAAATCCTTTGAACAGAAGTGACAGCAACTAAAAAAAGCACTTTCCATGACAGAAAGCACAACTCACAATTTGTGGCTGATTCAAAAGGAGGCAAAGTGAGTTTTTCTAACATAAAAAGAAGGTCCCATGGAGGAACAGGATCCCGAATGGAGGGCTTCAAATGCAGGATGCCCGGCAAGAACATGTGGGACACCTCTAGCTGAGCAAGGGATTTGCCCTCAATAGGTGCATGGTATGCAAAGATGGTGGAGAGGTGCACCTTAAGGGAAGAGTACCTCAGGCCTGAATCCTAAAAGGGAAAAGAGGTACTTCAGCACTTGATTCACTGGGCAGGTGAAATGATCCAAATGGCAAGCAGTGGCCCAAATGGAGAAGCGCTTCCATTTCATAGCATAAGTGGCCCTGGTGGAGGGCTTTCTGGACACAACCAGGACTTCAGCAACCCTGGGAGAAACCAGAAGCAGGCAATAGCTAGATCCACAAGAGCCACACATGTAGATGTACCGACTTGAAGTCTGGATGGACCAGGGTGCCCTGCTCCTGGGACAGCAAGCTGCTACACAGGGACAAGGGAACTGGAGGTTCTACCACCAACTGTTGGAGCAAGGGAACCAGATCTGACATGGCCAGAAGGGGGCTATGAGGATCATCTGTGCCCCCCTCTGACTGGTGCATGAGTAAGACCCTCTGTAGAAGCAGAAAGGAAGGGAAGGCATATAGAAACCTCCCTTTCCAGGAGAGGGACAACACATCATGGCAGAAGACTCTAGGCCCTGGATCAAGCAAGTGGAAAAGTGGCAGTTTTGCATTGAGTGGGGATGCAAACAAGTCCAACTCTGGATGTCCCCACTTGTCGAAGAGATCTTCTGCCACTGATGACAGAAGTTCCCACTCGTGAGCCCTCAACCTGGACTGGACTCAGCCAGTACGTTTTGGATGCCTGGAACATGACGGGCCATGAGTTCTAGGCCATGTCCGATGGCCCAATACCACACTCATTGCCTCCTGGCAAAGGGGGTACAAGTGAGTGCCCCCTTGCTTGTTGATGTAGTAGACTATGGACATGTTGCCCATCTGCACCAGTAGAAGGCCAGGCAGAATGTGGGTCTAGAATGCCTGCAGGGCATAGAGAACTGCCCATATCTCCAGCACATTGATATGGAGATTCTGCTCCGCTGTGGGTCAGAACCCCTGAGTTTGGTGGTCAGTCAAATGGGCACCCCAGCCAAGACCCGAGGCATCCATGGTAAGAATCTGCTGAGGGGACGCAGTTCAAAAGGGGACCTCTCACAGGAGATTGGCAGAATTCTGCCACCATTCCAAGGTCCTCCTCACCATGTTGGAGACCATGGTCCATGTCTTTTATTCATTGGTCCCATTGAACTTGAAGGGTCCATTGGCGAACCCTCATATGGAGGTGGGCTAGGGGGATCATAGCTCTGGCTGCTGCCATGTGACCCAACAGACACAAGACCACTCTAGCCAGAATCTGCCTGCTGGTGGAGATGAGACGGGCCTGCTTTATCAGGTGCTCCGCTCTGTCTTTTAGCAGAAAGACCCTGCCCTGGAAGGTGTCCAGAACTGCCCCAATGTACAGCAAGCACTGGCATGGGGAGAGACAGGACTTTGGTAAATTGACTGTTATCCCCAAAGCCAGGAAAAGCTGGAAGGTGCAGTCCAGGGTCCAAAGCAGACAATCCCTGGAGGGGGCTGTCAGCAGCTAATCGTCCAGGTAGGGGAAGACATAGAAGCCCTGTCTCCTGAGGGTTGCAGCCACCACAGCTAAGCACTTGGTAAAGACCCAGAGTGCCGAAGAAAAGCACTTAGTAAAGACCCAGGGTGCTGAAGAGAGGCAAAAAGGGAGGGCCAGGATCTGGAAGTAGTCCTCCTGTAAGTGAAAGTGGGGGCAATGATGGTGAGCTGGCAAGACCTGTATATGCAGATAGGCATCCTGCGTGTCCAGGGAACAGAGCCAGTCCCCCTGGTGAAGGAGGGGTAGCAACCATGGAGGGTAACCATCCAGAAGCATTTGTATTCTATGTACAGGTTCAGGTTGCTGAGGTCTAGAATCAGCCTCAGGTCCCCAGTTTTCTTGGGGACGAGAAAAAAGTGGGAATGAAATCCTTTGTTTCTTTGAGCCAGAGGGACAGGGTCTATGGCTCTTTTGTGCAGAAGGGCCTGAATCTCTTCCTGAATGAGGGGGAGCTGGATGCTGGATAATGGGAGGGTTTTCTGGAGGAGATTCCAGGAATTCCAAGGTGTGCCTGTGCTCTATGAGCTGGAGCACCCACTGATCTGTGGTCACTGTTCACCACCCATCTAGGCAAAGGAAAAAAAATGATCCCAGACCACCTCCCCCAGGGCCTTGGTTGGAGGAGGGGGGTTGGGCAGGGGTCTTGCAGTGGACCCAGGGGTAGGTAGGGTAGCCATGGGCACTTGGGAGGCCCTAGGAGTGGCTGCTGCTTGTGGGGTGTGGGCTTTGCATTTGAGGGAGGCACTTGGCTGCTGGCCTTTGATGGACTGTCTAGAGGTTCAGCAAAAGGACTGACACTGGCTCGGTCAGGGCTGAGAGTGGTAGAGTGAGTGAACTTACCTAAGAGCCTTGCCAGATACTTGGAGCCTGGAGAGAATGTCCTAAGCGTCACCCTCAAACAGTACAGAGCTATGGAAAGGGGCATCTAAGATGCTGACTTGAACATTAGAGGCAAAGTCAGACATCCTAAGCCATGAATGGTGGCGGAAGCAGACCCCCATCGCTGCCCACATCCAGAGACATCTACGGCACTGTATGCCATCTATAGAACATCATTGCCCACATCTGACCCTGACTTCACCAGCTGGGCCAGCTGAGTTTTGGTAGGGTCCTCAGGGAGGGTCTGTACCAGGTCCCTTGCCTGGTCCCAGAGGACGTTCTGGTACTGTACCATTTGGACCAAATAATTTACAGCTGTAATAGCCGAAGTGACGGATGCATACATGTGTTTGCCCCACTGGCCAAGCTGCTAGATTCCCAGTCAGGAGGGTGGGTGCTGAGATGTTTGGGTTTCTTAGTGTGGTCATGAGCCACATTGATGACCACCGCATCTGCCTTATGGTGGTTACCCAAAAAGGGCCTTCCCACTGGAGTGTGGTAGAGGCAGTCTGCCTTCTTAGGCAAGGCTTGGCTATTAGAGGGGTGATTCCATGCCACCTTGGTGACATCCTTGTAGGAGTCAATCAAGGGAGGTACCACCAAGGGGAGGGTATCCTTCTTGTGTAAGTAAATTGCCAGCCGGCATTGCTCTGAGTCCAACTCCTCAGTCTCCCAACCCATGAGGGGCTGGCTATGATGCTGACATCTAAGAAGTTTGGGTCATCAGAAAGAGACTTAGGGGTCTCCTGAGGCTGCTCCTGTCCACTGGAGGAATCACCGGAGCCTTCAGATGACTCTGAAGAGGAAAATTTGTCCCTTGAGTATTCACTATTGGGGACTGGTGTAGGGGGACGGTGGTCCTCTGTACGCAGACTAGAGCTGACGTCAAGGTGCCCCCCCCAGAAGACCCTGAGGTGCAGAAGCCACTGGGCTCTTCCTAGTCCAGGTCTCAAGGGTGAGATTCCCGGGGGGGGCACCGGCCACCGGGGTGACCTGTCCTAGTCCTTGAAGGTGGACCACCAGGTCAAGAAAAGAGCATGGTAATCCACTGGTGGGGGTAGACTGCAGAACAGAAGATAAGGGTACTGTGGCTGTGGGTGAGGCTAGATCGGCAGGGGGACCGGCGTAGGGTACCCAGGTGCAGGTCCAGCAGGCACCGGCTGTGGTAAAGGTTGTGGCTGAGGTGACGACGGCTGAGGAGGCATTGACTGAGGCATTGGCAGAGCCAGCATCATCATCCTGACTGTCAAAGGCTGTCGATGGTCTGATGAGGGATCCAGCGTGTGCTCTACTTTTGGGGGCAGTGTCCGTGGCGAGGGAGACCCCTGAGGCAAGGCAAAGGCAATGCCTGAGAGGATGAAAAGGAGGGTGCCTGTCACAGGCAATGCCTGTCAGAATTGGCGTTGGTCCCAGAATTGGGCACTGATGAAGGCAACACCTTTGCTGGGGGGGGGGGGGCATGGTCTGAGAACTGCTGCCAGAAAACCCAGAACTATCTGAGCCACCTGGCTGAAAACCTGTGGGAAATAAGGGCCTGAGCATCAGGAGCTGACCACTGCCCTGAAGAGCCACCACCCGAGATGGAAATAAGGGCAGGCAGCTGAGCCACCAGTAGCCCAGAGGAAGAGAGGGCTGGAAGGCTGATCCACCCCCGTGGGAGGAAGACCCAGATGCAGATGCTGATGCCAGTCTGTGTAACGACTTCAAGTGAGAGGCTGACCGAAGTCGATCCCAGTTCTTGTGCTTCCGGCTCAATTTCTTCTCCTTCTGGGAAGAAAAAGAAGAGGCCCCAGAGGATTGAGCTGGGGAAGCTGAAGAACTCCTGGCCTGCAGGCCCTTCTCCATCATGCCCAACTTCTACTTCAGGAGGTAGCTCTCCAAGGTCTTCAAATGACATCTCCGAGTGGACTGGCTGAATTTCTGGCAAAACTAGCAGGCTGCTGTGTCGTGGCTGGGGCCTAAGCAGATCAGGTGCACAGAGCAGCTGTCCTTGGCTGGTATGTGTTTTCTGCAGGCACACTTGGTTGGATGATCGCAAGATGAAGCTGGAGGAGAAGACATAGAATTCTGTGATGAAACACAGAAAAATCAATGTTTAGAGTACTGTAAAGAAGAAAATTAAAAAAGCATGGTAAGTGTGAGAAAATGGTCGACTGTAGTTGGTGTCTGAGAAGGTCCGATGTGCAAGGATCGATTGCGGAAAAGAACTGTGGTAAGTTTGTGGGGACTGCTCCCTTTCATAGGATAGGCGGACATCAGCGTGCTGAAATCAGCAGGGGGTGGTCCCCTGTGATAGACTGCTAGCGAGAAGTTTTCCGTGGGGTCCTAGCACCTGGCATCTTCAATCCTACCAGAGTGGTCTTCTGCAAGAGCCCCCTTGAAGTAAGATCTGGGGTGAGGCGGTGCCCGAAAAGGAGCATCCCTATCTTGTGCATATCAGTCAAAGCAAACTCTACCTCTTTCCAAGGCAGGTAGCAAGATTGGCCAAGCCAAAAATAGGCCATTTGAAAATATGCTGCTTTAGCATAGTAAACCAGGTTCGCGAGGTTCAGGCCTCTCATGGCCAGAGACTTCTGTGGGAGTGAAAATCAAATTCATGGCTGTTTACCACCCCAAAGAAAGTTAGAGATTATCTTATTCCAGTAATTAAAATAATATGTAGCTGGGTAGAGAGGAAGAGTTTGTAACACATGTAAGAGTCACGATAAGATATTCATTCATATTGTTTCAATGCAAGAGAGAAACAGGAGAGGTATGATTGCCCATTTAACCAAGTCATCTGTGATGGTGTTAGTTAGTGGTTCATAATTCAGGACCTCCAGGTTCCGAAGGTCTTTCAGAATAATTATCCCTAAATATTTAAATTTGGTTTGTCTCCATTTGATAGGGAATTGTTCACGGGAAAGAAGGATGGGCCAAAATGTTACAGAAGAACATCAGTTTTCTGCAAGTTAAGAGAGAATCATGCCAATTGTCCAAACGTATTTAGGACATCCAAGCTGCTGGAATGGAATGCTGTGGGGAAAGAAGGATCAGTAATAAAGTGCAGCTTTGCACACTACTCCCCAAGCGGGACCCCTTCCACTTGTGTGGTCTGCCTGAATGCTGTTGCTAAGAGTACATTATAGAGAGCAAATAGTAGCAGTAAGAGGGGGCATCCCTATCTGGTACCATGTTCTAGTGGGATGGGGCAGTGTGACAGCCGTTAATTCATAGGTACACCTTGGATTCATTGTACAGGTTCTGGAGCCAAGAAATAAGCTGCTCAAGGAACCGAAGGCTGACAGGGTGCCTCAGAGGATGTCCAAGACATTTTGTCAAATGCATTCTCCACATCTAAGCTAAGAATTGCAGCTGGGCTGGAACATTGGTTACTATAACTGAGAATAAAAATAGTACAGCGCATATTGTCTGTAATTTGGCATTGCCATATAAAACAAGACTGGTCAGAATGAATCAAGGTGGGCAGAAAAGCGTCAAGCCAACATGCCCAAACTGCCATATAGCGCTTGTAATCCATATTGAGAATAGATACGTGGTGATAAGATGAAAGGAGTAAAGGTTTTTTTCCGGGTTTACATATAACAGATAATGCCGCACATTTCCAGGTTTCCAGGAAGGTGGGTTTTTTTTCCTCCCTGACCACTTTGAATGCTTGGTGGAGACTGGGAAACAATTCTTTTGGAACCAGTTATACCATTCTGTGGGGTAGCCATCTGGGCCAGGGAATTCCTGTGTCTGGGCAATAGACAAGACAGAAGACACTTACTCATTTGTAATGGGAGCAGTCAAAGCTTCTTGATATTCTGGAGTAGGCGTAGGCCAAGCTAGTTGTGAATGATAAGAGGTAACAGACATTGAGGGTGTCATGGAGGCATCTTTATACAACTGTTAATTGTGGCAACTTTACAAAATTGTTTATAGTAGTCTTGGAACACAGTTTCGATTTTATGAACATCATTAGTAACAGTATCAGTTAATTGGTCCCTAATTTGAATTATGTAGGCTGTTCGCTTTTGATGGCAAAGCTTACGTGCCAACAGGTGGGCTCCCCGTGCTCCTCCCTCATAGTTTGAGTGTCTAAGAAAGATGTGAGCTAACAGTACCGTTATCCATTATCTCTTGCTTCACTTTTTTAATGTTGTTCAGAACACTCTGATTACCCAAGGCGTATAGCAACTGTAAGGTTTGTAACCGGAAGTTAAGAGGGTTGTAGCTTGCTGTCTGTTGATTTCTCTTTTTGAAAAGCATATGAGATTATGTCTCCCAGGATGATGGTTTTAACAGTATCACAGAGAACTAGTGGGGAAATCCCCAGGGTGAGTTTTTAAAGATCACTTGCGGGATCCTTTCTGTTATAAATTGAGTAAATTCTTGGTCATGAAGCAACATAGTATTACATTGCCACAGGGAATTTGTGGTCACTCTTCCAAGGTTAAACACAACTGGATTTCTGTCTTACCAGAATCATTGGGCAATTTATCCAACACACTAGATAAAAATGTAGGCTCCCTCCCAAATTTGGGGCAAACCTTAAGTATTTCCCTGGGCTCCAGTAATGTCAACTGACTGGTAGACATCCAGCTAAGGAGGTTAAATCCAAGTCCAGTGCTGATGTGCTGTGATCTGCGTGGGTGTACCTTGGTATGCTGCATGCTATCCCTTTAAGAGCCATGTAGTGTGCCTTAATGTAAATAGTTTGGGCTGGGTCCGAGTATAACAAGGCTCATGACCAGCTCAGCTTTACCTTGATCTGCTCCACTCTGCTGTCAATTATTGAGCAGAAGGAGCTCTAGCATTTACTTAAATATTTACTTCAAAAGTTTTACTGTTAGTAAAATAAATAAGTTATTATGTATGCCAGTATTGTTTTCCCAATGGAAGTCGCCATCTTTGGTTCCAGACTTACACTGTGGACCAGTCGGAACCAAGGAGTCCTTAAAGGGGTCCTAATTACAGTGACTTGTGGGAAAAGCTGTACACTTTCAGGTTGGCGCCTAAACTAACCAATGAGGATCCTCAAACTATGATTGACAGCAAACGTAGCCAACCAGAATAAAGATATCCCAGTCCTTCTGTAAAAACTGTGTTCAAGGCAGGTCAGTTCTGCTCGAGTCACCGAGAAGGAAACAGCCTGCTTGTGAGTTGAGAGAAACTCCATAGGGACAGGCCTGTCTTGCCTCCTGTGGACCCTGCTCAATTCAAAAAAGGGGATCGATTGATTCCAGAACAGTATAACAGCAGGAAAGAGGTGGACCAAGAGGTTTCCGTAGCCAAGAGCTAGAACTGGGAAACCAGCTAGATACCAAAAGTAGAAAGTTTGCTGTACTCCAGCCACCGAAATTGTGGCCTACCGCGTGAGTGGAAATATTGATCCCGGGACTCCTGTGCCAAATCAGGAGCCATTCCCGTGTAAAAAGGACTTTTGCCAAAGTCCATCTGGAGGGTTCAACAGCATGCAGACCAGACTTGCAAAAGACATTTTCTTCATTTGGGCCTATGCCACCAGAGGCCCATTCAGAATCTTCCTGTACCATCACCAGCATCCTGGCAAGAGACCAGCATTGGGGAATCAGCCCCTGTGCGGCAACTGAATGCAGGTTGCGGCCACCTACAGGGAAAGGCCATGAAATAGAGGTCAGTCATGTTGGCCCCAGTCCCCACCAACAACTTGAGGAAGCAACAAGTCTTGATGTCGCCAGCACCTTACTCTGTTCCTCTGGGTACAGTGAGTAAAACCAGGGTAGCTCCCTGCAACCAAGCAATTAAATGTTTAAGGGTACCATCTGATTCAGTTTGCCAGTTTAATATGCTTAAATGTGACTGAGCCATCCAGCCAGGATTACAAAGGATTTATGCTTCTACAAGTGTGTTGCTCATATTAAACCACCTTTCTTCCACCAAGGGCCCCAACTACAGCTGCAGTGCCAGCCAAACTGTGGCACTGCCTCAGGCATGCCTGTTTTTCCACTCTGAGTACCCAGTAATTGTATAGACTGATAAAGTCAGGGACTAAAGTGATTCAAAGTAAATTAAACTTGTCTCGGCATAGCAAAGCAATCATTAATCTAGATTCTCACCCCTCCCTTGTTCACATCCCCTCAATAAACCTGATTTATTGTTCTACTGTTAACTTGGCTTGTGAGCATATCATTATCTGGTCTGAAGTTATTGTCACAGTGCAAAGTATATTGGAAGTGCATGTTTGTATTGAAAACTGTCTTTTACAGGGGTTTCAGGGTGAATGCCAAGAGACCGAATCCTGTTGGTAAGTGGATTGTTCATGAGAATATCATTAATGCTGGCATTAACCTGTGTTCTAGGCGTCAAGAGTTGCAGTTGTAAAAGTAAGTGTAAAAGGTCACTAAGAGGGATTGTGGGTGGTAGTAGCTTCCCAGAGGGCTGTACCTATTTTAATAATTACCCACTTAAGCACTACTCTGGGTGGAGGCACCATAATTGTAGCACTACTACTGGTAGGGGGACCCCCGTACCAGTTTGTCAAGAACCCAAGCCCCTCAACCTGAAGTTAGGAAGGCAGGCAGGAGTAGTTACAAAAATATTCACATGCTATTCATAGAAACAGAGACCATGGTGGCAGAAAAAGACCAGAGGTCCATCCAGTCTGCCCAAGTTCTCTTTAATCCCTGGAACCTACTGTTCCTCCAGGGTACTAACCTTCCCCGTCCTCTCTCCATTCTCCTCCTTGGTCCTGTCGCCCCCAGTAAACACTATTCTCTTCATTACGTCCCAGCCCTGCTTGAATCCCATGACTGTTTTCACACTCACCATTTCAGCCGACAGACTGTTCCAAAGTTCCACCACCCTTTTGGTAAAGAAGTACTTCCTTGCATCTCTCCTGAACATACCTCCTGTAAATTTCCATTTGTGTTCACATGACTGCAAATTGGTATTTAGGCTAAATAGTTCCTCATAATTCACTTTGTTAATTCCTTTAAGGAACGTGAAGGTCTCTATCATATCTCCCCTCTCCCTCCTGGCCTCCAGTGAGTACATATTTAGTGCCTTGAAGTGCTCCTCATAGGATCTGCCCTGCTGACTCTGAATCATTTTTGTTACTCTGCACTGCACTGTCTCCAACCTATCCTTATCCTTTCTGGGGTGAGGACTCCAGAACTGGGTGCAGTACTCTAGGTGAGGCCTCATTAGGGATCTGTGGAAGGGAAGTATTACTTCTTTTGTTCTGCTATCAATAACGATCCCGATACAGCCCAGCATCCTGTTAACCTTGCTAAAGGCCTTGTTGCACTGACTCAATTGCTTAAGTGAGTTGCTAATGATAACTCCCAGATCCTGTTCCTCAGCTTATGTTTATATTATCATCTATATTATACTAATATTATATTGTGTTAATATATTAATATTCTGATATTTATATATTTAATCATATAAGCTTGATAACTAGCAATACAGAGGCCAAGTGAAGCAAAGGCATAAGACAGTTTGCCCTAATGTCCAGCTTTTTGGATTCCTTATTGTGGGGCAGACAGCTCATATGACAAGGAGCCCCAAATCTATTGAGAGCAGCCATAATGACCACCAAGTCAGTTTCAGGCTGGGTAGCATAGAAGGACTTAGTAGAAGGGGCAGGGTATTTGTTTATCTGCCTTGCAAGGAACAGCAGGTAAGGCACTGGTTTGTGCCTGGCAGCATCCTCTAAAGCAGGGTTATACAGGAGGAAGGATCATGAAAGGGAAATTGGAGACTTGATATAGGTTTCTCCTAATGCAGTCCTTCTCTTCAGCAACAAAGCCTAGCTTGTCCTGCATGAAGTGTAGTCAAACCTAAAAAAAAGTATCCTTGGGGGAGAGCAGGGTATATTTTTAAGAATGTATAAAGATTCCTCTTAGTGCAGTTCTCCTCTTCAGCAATAAAGTCTAGCTTGTCCTCCATAAGGTGTAATCAAACCTAAAATGCATCCTCAGGGGCTTCTCTGCAGAAGGCAATGGGAACCAGAGCCAAATCCATATGCAACCACCCAGTCCCCTAGGGTTATTAGAATCCCATCAGTATTAGACAAGGTGGGTCTCTGGGCAGCTTGTAGGGAGTTTTTAGAAGCTCTCTGCACACAACTCATTGTTTACTTAATTAGGCTAGGTAGAAAATAAGTGATGTCATTTAGAACTGTTGTAGCAGCATAGGCCTTTTAGCTCAGCTGCAGGGGAAATAGTTTAGAATCCTGGGAGTTCAAAGTGTGTGTTTCAATTTGGAGAGTGTAGAGGAAGGAGCTGTCTGTCCAGCAGAGGGCAAGAGGTGCCTGCCAGCCTTCCTTGGGCTGGGTGAAGGACTTCTAGTCATCATTTTCTCACCTTGGTGTGTGAAACAACTGTGTGCCTAAAAGAAGTGGTGGAGACCTGTGTCAGTGGGACCCCAGCAGGTTCATTTCTTTTGAAATGTGAACAGGGACTGAGAAATCAGTGGTTCCAAGGGGCAACCCCTTGCTAGACTGAAGACTGTCACTGCTGCCCAGAGAAGGAGTTTCTGGTACGAGCTACAGATTTCAAGGAAGGAATGTTTCTTCAAATATTGTCAGATGCCTATAACAAAGGGAGTACGAAACCGTGAGTACAGTGAGCATTTGGTAAAGACCTTTGGGTTGTCTGGTAGTGTATGTGCCCTATGCTGGCTAGATTACATTTCACTAAGGACCCAGCTCACCATAGATACATGCTGAAGTAATGTACCAAAGTAAAGGATGTCCCTAGCAATCCAGGAGGGGTTGGGGAATCCAGAATAAAGGATGCCTTTAGCAATCCAGGAGGGGTTGAAGGATCCAGATGTGTGTCCTAGATGGAATGGCAGAGACTGACTGGGGCCAGGGTGGGCAGAATTTCACTTTTAGTCACACTTCAGAGCTAACTTGTTTCAAGATAGGCACCATTGCCTGCAGGTGTTAACATAGTCCATCTCGTCAGGAGTTTGAAGTAAAGTGTGTAGCAGTTGTTCACACTTGGTCAGAAATCCAAAGATCCCTAAGCAAAGAGGTGGATAGTTCATGTTTTGGAAAAGGTTCATGTTGGAATGTACAGTACTGCCTGTGTTTCTGTATGAAAAAGTACAATTACATAAGAAATTACTGTAGCAGTATATCTTCAAGAGGAGCTCTTGCAGCAGGTAACACAAGTAAGGACTGAAGCCGGCAGGCAGTAGGACCCCATGGAAAATTTTTAGCTAGCAGTATACAGCAGGGGACCACCCCCAACGTTATCCCACCCACAACGTCCCATGCCACAGACTCTGGCATGGATGAAAATTTGGATGGAGAAACCGAGGATCCTCCTGCAACCTAGGAGGCAGAAGTTCTTGCTGCGAATGCAAAAGGAATCCCTTGAGGGGAAGGCAGGTGGGAAACAGCACCTGCTGCAAGAGCTCCTCTTGAAGATCTACTGTTAAGTTCTTATGTAACTGTACTATCTTACTTCGAGATGGAGCTCTTGCAGCAGGTAACAGGAGCAGGACTGAGTCCCAAGCAGTACAAAGTCCCTTACAAACAGGGTGGAGGAACAGAGAGATAATGACTGAGCCCCTCACGAGAGAAGGCCCTGCAAGACCGCAAGGCCGAAGCCTGTCCTGCGCCTAGAAGCAGTGTCCAGACTGTAATGCTTAATGAATGTGTGGACTGAACTCCAGGCAGTTGCTGTGCATATGTCTACTGCAGACACATTCCTTCAGGAAGCAAAGGAGGTTGTGACTCCTCTAGTGGCATGACCCTTCACCGGTCCCAGTAAAGGTTTGTCGTACTTCTGATAACAGAACACAATATAATTAACCAACCATTTAGAAAGGGTTTGTTTTGTAACAGGTGCCCCTTTCATTCTGGGGGTAAAGGAGATGAACAATTGGTCAGATTGTCTGGATTCCTGGGTTTGGGTTAAATAATAACGGAGAATCCAGTGAACATCCAATGTATGTAACAGAGCTTCTCCTCTGTTCGAGTACTCTGGATAATAAATGGGTAGGTTGATGTATTGGCTAAGGGTAAATTCAGACACCACCTTTGGTAGGAACTTAGGATTTGTTCACGGAGACACTCTGTCCCTGTGGAAAATTAAATATGGCTCTTTACACAGCAGAGCCTGAAACTCAGAGATCCTCTGGGTGGAAGTGGCTGCAACTAAACATAATGCTTTGCAAGAGAGAAATCAGAGCTCACAATCTGCAACTGATTCAAATGGAGGTAACGTAAGTTTTTCCAGAACAAAAAGAAGGTCTCATGGAGGGATGGGGTCTCTGATAGGTGGCTTCATATGAAGGGTACCATGCAGGAATGTGCGTGTGAGGTCTGACTGTGCCAGGGTTTTTCCCTGCATAGGTATGTGATAAGCTGACACTGCAGAGAGGTGCACCTTTATGGAGGAGTAGCTAAAACCCAAGTCATAAAGGGAAAGGAGGTACTCGAGAACCAAGTTCACTGGGCAAGCAAGTGGATCTATGTGATGACTGAAGGTCCAAAGACAGAAGCGTTTCCACCTCATGGCATATGTGGCCCTGGTGGAAGGTTTCCTGGCAGCCACCAAAATGTCAGCTATTCTGGTTGAGACCCCAAATTAGGAAATGGGTAGGTCTGTAGGAGCCATGCATGCAGGTGTAAAGATCTCAGGTCTTGGTGGACTAAAGTCCCGTTGTTCTGAGAGGGCAAGTGTGAAGTCAGCAGTAGAGGTAGAGGTGTTTCCCTAGCCAATTGTTGGAGATGGGGGAACCAAATCTGTAGAGGCCAAAGGGGCGCCACCAGAATCATGTCTGGCTCTTCTGACTGCAATTTGAGAAGAACCCTCTATATCAGGGGAAAGGGAGGGAGGCACAGAGGAATTTCCCTGTCCAGCAGAAGGATGTGATGGGCGAGATCCCTTAGATGGTCAGTTCTGTCCTCCAGGAGGAAGGCTTCCCCTGAGAGGTGTCAAGAAGAGCTCCGATTAATGGGAGCCTCTGAGTTGGCCAGGGTGAAGATTTCAGCATGTTTACTGTGATTCCCAGAGCTGCAATGAGTGGAAAAGTGTCTTCCATGGTCTGCAGAAGGGCCTTCCTGGATGGGGCCATGAGGAGCCAATCATCCAGGTACAGGAAGACGTAATGGTCTCTCCTTTGGGGGGCTTCTGTCACTATTGCCAGGCACATGGTGAAAACCCTTGGTGCCAAGTCACGTGATGCTCTCACCCAAGTAGCTGCTCTTGTCTGGCACTCCTGCTTACTCCACATTTTATAACTTTAAAAACTACCTTTACAGTGTGTCTTTACCCTAATCTTGCTGAAGATCATTCTCTACAACGTGCCTGGAGTGACCTGGTGCAAGTTACAGCTTACTATCAGCAACAGTTTATGAAGTGGAGATGCAGCAAGCTCCCCCAAGGAATACTCCCCCACAGATGCCAGACAAACAAGCCAAAAGGCTAAAGGCCCAAGGCTCGGGCTCCAGCCACTTTACCATTGTGCCCGCTCCACTCTCAGAGGAGCGTTTTCTCAAGGAGTTTGAACCCTTTAAGGACTCCCTTTGAGCACTCACAGAAGAGCTGAAATCACTGAGCTCACACCTTGCACACATGGGTAGACGGGTGGGAGATGTGGAAGCCCAAACATTCTCACTGGAAAAATTGAAGAATCGTACTGACTCTGATTCAACTTTTCTGCGGCAACGACTCAGTAAGCTGGAAGCCAAGATGGAAAATTTAAAAGGGAGAAGCCGCCAAAACAATTTAATCATCTTTGGACTCCCTGAGGGAGTGGAGAGAGCTACACTAAATCAATTTGCACTAAAGTTTTTGGAAAGGGTGGCGGGCCCACCTTCAAATGGCTCCATTTGTAGTGTGGAGCGGGCGCACCACTCCCTCCTCCCAAACCCCCCAGCAGGCTCTGCACCCCGTTCTTTCATGTTAAAGCTGCTCAACTTCTTGGATAAGCAATATATCCTGCAGAAAACCCAAGATCTAAAAGAAATCTTGTGGGAGGGCTCCAAGCTGCAACTTACTCAGGATCTCCCGGCAGGCACCCGTCAGAAACATGCAGCTTTTCACCCCATAGTGGCTAAGCTTATAGCTGTGGTGATCAAATTTAGGATGCTTTACCCTGCTCACCTACAGGTTTTGCTCTAAAATACCTGGCACTCCTTTGAGATGGTGGACAATGCCACTCAGGATCTCAAGAAACTGCTGCCTGAGCTCTTCAAGGAAAGGTGAGCTTAGTGTTTAACGTGGAGCTATAGATCATTGGACTGTATGCTGCAACGGTACTAAGCAAAGAAGTTTTGTATCTCCAGTAATGGACCTATTTTTATTCCCCTCCCCTGCTTTTGGATGGACTTGTCATCGGGGTTACGCTTCCTTATGACCAAGAGAGGAAGGCCTATGGTATTTTTGCCTTGTCATCTTATTAGCAGCTTTCCTACAACAACGACTATCCCATGTGCACTGGAAGAATGTCAAACCCATGTTCCACTGCCTGGAATACATTTGTCTGCTTCTGCCTGTCCTAAGACCTGTACCTCAGCACACCTTGTATTATGGCTGCTGTTTACTCATTCACTACTCCGGTTGCTTTCCTACGGCTTACTTTGCTGTACGATCGCTCCTCTTTTCTCCAGCTGGAAAAGAACCATATTTTGACAGATCGACTGGTATGCGCTTTCTAACTAGATTACCTCCCAGCTGGGTTCTGTCCTCTTTTCTGATCTTTTTGGTTTCTGAGACCAGTGACTTATGGGGGGGCTCCTGCTCTGGACTACAACTTTGAGTCACTGAATGTTGTCTGTTCCCCGCATGAACATTGCTGGAAGACTACTGCTACTCTGCTAACATTCCAGGACTGAACTTTCTTTTGCAGAGCTAGTTGGAGTGTCCTGGGACTGTAGCATTATCCTCAAATGTACATGTGACCCATGGATTGTAGACAGCTCAAGCAATGAGATGGACAGATGGATACCTAAGCCGGACTTCAATGTGGTGCACTGGGTGAGTTTTTGCCACTGCACTTTTGTGCAGATGGGCTTCCTTCTCTGTTTTATTATTGGGGGGCACCACCTATGCTCCAGACCTGGGGCTTTTCTGCAGAATGATCAAGTTTATGGTTTCCTCTTATGGGGGGGGGGGGTTCTGCTACCACTTAGGAATAGCAGAGAGGTCATGGGGCAGAATAAATTTAATCACCAGTTCCTTGTTTCTGATTTATTTTTAAACATACCAGGGTTATAGTAATCTAGAAAACTGCTCCCAGCACTGGGTTCCTCTGTCTCTGGGGGTCTCAGTTATTGTGTTTGAATTTTCCCAGGCTGGTTTTTGGATTTCTGAAGGCTATGTGGGGACATGATAACTTCAGTGCTTGTTTCAATTTCTACATTATGCTGTTGCAAATTTCTTGAACATGCTTTAAAATTGCCACTTCTAATTTAGAGGGTATAGAAGATATTATGTAACACATGATAATGTTATTTCTTAACAAGGTAGTGTGTATATAGTTATCTACAGGTCAGCATGTGGGGGGGGCTGGATGGGTTTAGCACAGAGCTATGATAGATAGGAACTTCATGAACCAGTTCGATAGAGGAGGGGAGTGTTTTCATTGTTGGATGGAGAGTAGTAGTGGGTGGGGTGGGGTGGCCAATCATAGCTTTTACAATTTTGTTTTGGGGGCAGCGAGGGGGGATGGGGAGTGTTCTGATTTGAACTGGTTAACGTGGTCCTTTGTGTGTTACCTATCTCTATGGGGATTGTTGTGGGCTGTCTGAGCTAAGGGTGGGAGTTTGGGATCTTTCTCCAGTGACTGGTTGGTGTTATATGTAGGTTTTTGGGCTTTCCTAATGGAGTATGTGTTTTTTCCAGATGTTTCCTATATCTTTTAATAAGGTATGGCCCATAACTACAGGTATTACTCGTAGAACATAAAAGGGGCCCAGTTCTCGATAAAGTGTAACAAAGTGTTGTTGCACCTTCACAAGATGCAGGTTGATGTAGCCTTTCTTCAAGAAACTCACCTTCCCCCAGCCCAGGTTCTGTCATTACAATGTTCCTGGGTTGGACAGGTGCTCGGTGCAGGATTAGACTCTCATAGGCAAGGTGTGGCTATTCTGGTGTCCAGGTCTGTCCCATTCAGTCTCCTCCAAGTAGTGGGTGATCCTCAAGGCAGATATATTTTTGTGAGAGCACTACTGGGACATCTGGAGGTGATTTTGGGATCTATTTATGGTCCCAGTATGTAAGACCCTTCCTTTTTCTCCCAACTTATACCCATATTGTCCCAATGGGCCTCTCTTCCCATGATACTTGCTGAGGACTAGAACATGGTTGTGGACAATGAACTGGATAGGCCCTCGAGACGTGGTCTGCCCCTTACCCCAAGCCAACTTACCCTACAAGATCTCACAGATTCTTTAGGACTTGTAGACCCCTGCAGGATCTTACACCCAACCGTGAAAGAATATTCCTTTCACTCAATTCCACATAATTCCTTTTCTCATATTGATTTTTTTCTTCTGAGTACTGAAGCACTGCCAGGTGTCATTTTAAGCCACTACAGTGCCAAGTTAGTGTCCAACCATCACCCAGTTATATTGCAGGTTAACCTTGCTCCTTCCCTGGTACGGGATAAAACCTGGCACTTTAACAATTAGTTATTAAAGCTCCCGGAAGTGGTTGAAAAGCTGCAACATTTCATTTCTGAATTTTTTATTCTCAACTCGCCCACGATGCCAAAACTCTACATTCTTTGGTACTCTTTTAAATGCGCTCTTTGGGGCAAAATTATACAGCTGGCTACCAGATGGAAAAAAAGCTATCCCAGGCCACCACTTCTCTTTTGTCTCAGATTAGGGCAGCTGAACAGGAGCTTTCTGAGTCCTCTCCATAGTCAGAATAGAATGCCTTGAAGTTCTCTGGGCCAAGTATAACATCCTTCTTGGAGAAAGAGCTGAACATCTTCTTTTGCAGACCAGAGCCAAATATTTCAACCAGGGGAAGAAAGCTGGCAGGCTCCTCACCCTGCACCTGTGTACTCAACAAATGGACAGGATTGTTTCATCTCACTGGTCAGATTCTGGCCACCCTGTCACCTCCCCCAAAGACATTGTCTCACAGTTTCAGGCCTTTTACTGTTCTCTCTATGTGGCTCCTCTAGATCTTTCTGACCTTAATGCCTTCCTTCAGGACCTGGACCTGCCCACACTGAGAGGTGCACAGATCGAGATGTTAAAAGCCCCCTTGACCCTTACAGAGGTACACAGGGTGATTGATTCTTTAGCTCTCGACAAATCTCTGGCCCAGATGGCTTATTTTCAAACTTCTATCAGAAATTCAGAGTTGTTAACACCATACCTTCTCGAAATGTTCCAATCTATTTTTTTGCAAGGTCTTTCAGACCTCTCCCTTATGGCTGCTATCATAGTGGTTCTGCCTAAACCAGGCCAGGATCACTTGCTAGTCTCAAATTACAGGCCCATATCTTTAATTAATGTTGATTTAAAAATTTGCCTTAAATTCTGGCCAATAGGTTTTTAGGACTATCTTCTTAGTACGGAGCAGGTAGGATTTGTGTCAGATAGGCTGTCCGCTGGTCACTTCCAAAAACTCATGCATATTATCTTTGCGTCCAGGGATTTTCTTATCCCATCAGTCCTGGCTTCCCTGGACATGGAGAAAGCCTTTTATAGAGTCTCCTGGGACTACTTGTTTCACTTGCTCCCTAGATATGGGTTTTCCCCAAAAATTTATTACAAGGTGCAGGGTACTGTACGCTAGCCCCTCGGCACGCATCCTTTGTAATGGGGTCTTGTCTGACTCCTTCCCCTTGCAGCAAGGAACTCGTCAAGGATGTCCCCATCCCCATTTTTATTCAACTTATACCTCAAGCCACTGATTAGGAAAATCAATCTCTCCTCTCAGGTTCATCGTATCCCCTTAGGATCCTCGCATTATAAATTGTCTGTTTATGCAGATGACATCCTTCACTAAAAATACCTCCAACAGCTTAATCTGGTTCAAGATCAGTTGGCATTCATCTGTATTCCCCTCCCCAGGTCGTGCCTGAAAATAGGCAGGATTTGTCTAGTGCACTTACCTGGTCACCAAAATAAATAAATAAAAAATGTTACACCTCCTTCCACTTCCCTACAGCTGTTTTGGATATTATAACCCAATTTGGTGTTTTTTCCAACTACAAACTCAATCATTCCAAAACAGAGGTCATGCCTCTGAACGTTATGACCACTCGTACTGAGATACAGCACCTAGGCCTCCTTTGGGTTAAGGATAAATTGAAATATTTGGGAATGTACCTCAGTACCGACTCATCGAAACTGAAACAATATAACTTGGATTATGTTCTTACCCAAATTCAGGTTGACTTAAACCGATGGTCTTTACTACCTTTATCCTTGTGGGGCCGTTTGAATATCCTTAAAATGAACGTTCTCCTGCGGCTTCTGTATCCACTTACAATACTTGGCCCGGCTCTACCCAAGGCATGTTTTTTTTCAAGTTAACAGAATCTTCTCTAAATTTCTGTGATGGGGAAATGACCCTGGAGAGCCCTAGTTAAACTAATGAGATCAAAAGAGGCTGGTGGGTTAAAGGACCCTAACGTCTATCTCTATTATTTGGCCATACATAGTTCCTGTTTTCTTTCCTGGTTCCACCCAGTTTTGAGGGGGTCTGGATGCTGTCTATGTTCCCCAGTGGCTGGACACTGAATGCTCATTGTGCTCCCAACTAGGCCTGGACCGTTGTGCCCTGTTGTATGTTCCCTCCAAAAAGGTTTCCAGCTCCTTAAAAGGTATCCCTGTTTGTCTTTCTCTTAGCGACCTTCACTAAAAAGGGAAGGTTGGAAATAGGTCGGTAATTTGCCCTAATCTCTGGGTCTAAGGATGGCTTCTTTAAGAGTGGTCTCCCCAGTGCCTCCTTCAAGGCATCAAGAAAGACCCCTCTCAGCTAAGGAACACCTAACAATCAGGGCAAACACCGGGCCAGCGGTGTTGATGCATCTCATCAAGAAACATGCCGGCACCGGATCCAGTTCACAAAAAGTGTGCTTCAGATTGGTTGCCACCTCAGTAACCTCACTGGCATCCACTGGTTTAAACTCCCCCCAACCAGGTGGAGTGCACTCAGGATACCTCTGACGACCACTGCCAGCTATTACATGGCTGGCTAGAGGAATACCCTGCCGAAGGATGGACACTCTGTCCAAGAAAAAACGAGCAAACTCTTCACATTCGAAGTCTGAAAAAACCTTCTTTGGCTGCAGACAGGCAGGATGAAGTAATCTATCCACAGTCTGAAAAAGTATAGTTGGTTGGTTCTTCCCCAGCAGCAATCTCCCTGAATAGAAATACTGCCTTCTTATAGTTGACTGCCCCTTGGTATGCATTATAATGTACACGCAAGGCCTGTTTGTCCGCATCCAGGCCGGATCTCCTCTAGCAGCGCTCCAACCTCTGACCCTTCCTCTTCATCCCCCTGAGGTCCCCATCAAACCAAGGAGACTTCAGGTACGAAGATTTGGGGTGTACACAGACAGGTGCGAGGGAGTCAATGGCGCCAGACAGAATCCTATTATAGGAGTCTACCATAGCGCCAACATCTCCGATGCATACATTTCCCACATAAGATAGTCAGCTGCCGCCAGAAAACCCTGGGGTCAAACTCCCAGCGGCGGCAGCTCATCATCTCCATAGCGGGAGGGTATCCAGTGGGAGCCCTGAACGTAAACTGCACCATGTAATGATTGGACCAACCCACCCAATAAATCCTGAGATTACCTATCTCAAGCCCCAGTGAGAACACCAGATTCAATGTGTGGTCACCATAATGGGTCGCAGCAGAAACAACTTGTGATGGGCCCAAAAGAGACATAATTTTGAGGAGACTATTTCCCTGCCGAGACAATTTGTCGTCAGCCCAAACATTGAAGTCCCCCAGAATAATACATCTGGGGGCCTCCAGTGTTTCACTGGTGACGAATTTGGCAATCTCCTGCAGAAAATTCCTCATCATCCTAGAAGGGCGATAAACCAGGAAGATTCTTCATCCTGCACGTGGACCCCCACGAATGGCCACACACTCAAAAGAATCTGGAGCTCCCACTGTGTACACGGTGAAGCCCAAGTCAGATCTAAACAGATGGCTATACCACCACCCCTACGCTCCTCTCTGGGGCAGTGCACTACAGTATACCCAGGGGGAATGGCAGCCTCAAAAACTGGGCCTGCATCGTCCCCTGCCCAGGTCTCTGTAATGCAAGCCAGATCAACAGAGGAAACCAAATCTGCAATAATTGCGGTCTTATTCCTAATCCACCTAGCATTGCATAGCACTACCCTCAGGGGATTTGTGGGAAAGGTAGCCCCACTGGTTACCTGACCACATGGTCTAGTGGAAACCCTGGATACAGGCACCAAACACGTCTGGCCTCTCTCACGTTCCCATCGTCCAGGGTGCCTCCTGGACCCAATAACCTCGATCTTACCACCCTCTACCGTGTATGGGGCATCCTTCTGGCCTCTCCAAATCCCTACCTCCCAGCAACGTCTTACCGTGGTATCTGACACCGGGAGACAGGTGAATGGCCAAAGATCACGTAGGAGAGATGACCCATACACAGTGCTAGCCGCCCCCATGCCCCACCAAACAACCCGTACACATCAGAAATATCTAGACTCTCTATCAAAACACGTGTATACCATACGATATTGAAACTAAGAGTTAAACATTCAGCAATCTTAACAATAAATCAGTCAGTCAAATGAAAAAGATACATAGCTGAAAGAGACTATAAATATCTGAAAAATATTAAGCAACCATTAAATCAATTAACTATCCCATTCAGTATAATTCAATACTCTCAAAATACCATAAATATCATATGAAGGAGATCATTGGTACAACTTAAACTCCCAATCCCACATTGAACTCAGAAGTAGCCCCTCCCAACAGGTGAAATCACTTCAAGCGGGCTAAAATAATAATACCAATGTCCCGATCACTACTTGCTGGCTGTGTTTGAATGCAGGGTGTTAATGCAGGTGGCAGTCTCTCACCCTGCACACTCACATTCAACCGCTTCTCTGCGTGGTAATATCAGCACTCCACAAGCAGACAGTAAAGGGGAATCACTTCAGATGCCTTCTCCCACGTATGGCAACAGAAATCAAGCACTAGTGAGCAGCGCTTACATTTAATTCAGAAGTAGCCCGTCCCAACAGCTGAAATCACTTCAAGCAGGCTAAAATAATAATACCAATGTCCCAATCACTACTTGCTGGCTGTGTTTGAGTGCAGGGTGTTAATGCAGGCAGCAGTCTCTCACCCTGCACACTCACATTCAGCCCCTTCTCTGCGTGGTAATATCAGCACTCCACAAGCAGACAGTAAAGGGGAATCACTTCAGATGCCTTCACCCATGTATGGCAACAGAAATCAAGCACTAGCAAACAGCGCTTACATTTAACTCAAAAGTAGCCCCTCCCAACAGCTGAAATCACTTCAAGCAGGCTAAAATAATAATACCAATGTCCCGATCACTACTTGCTGGCTGTGTTTGAGTGCAGGGTGTTAATGCAGGCGGCAGTCTCTCACCCTGCATACTCACATTCAACCCCTTCTCTGCGTGGTAATATCAGCACTCCACAAGCAGACAGTAAAGGGGAATCACTTCAGATGCCTTCTCCCATGTATGGCAACAACCATACATGGGAGAACATCTTTATTGCTCTCTTGTCCAGCAGGACTTGAATTTCCTCCTGGATGAGAGCAGCATGGGATCAGGAATAATGGGAGAATAGGGGTGGTCTGCCCAGAGGTACCTTGATGAATTCTATCAAGTGTTTCCATTGAATCATCTGTAGAACTCATTGGTCAGAAGTGACTGTCCTCCAGCCCTCTAAATAGAGTTAAAAGCAGCTTCCAACTGCCTTTCCTGCTAGATCTTTCTGGAGAGGAGGGTTCAGCCAAAAGTCAGACGTCAGTGGTAGTGGGCAGAGTGGGCTGGGTGGGCTTGGCTGACCTTTGTCCTGAGCCTCCTGAGCCATGGGAGGGGCCCTTGTGACTGAAGCCTCCTCTCTGCTGCTGTTGGTGCTGATATCTGAGTTGTTGGCCAGATTTGCCAGTAGAACACTGTTTTCAAAATGTTTTTTTGTTTGGGTTTGTACATCATCTGGACTGAGTGCACTGCTTTTCCAGAGTCCTGTATCCTGGTGGTGATCTTTTCAGATTCCTCTCCAAAAAGGATGGAGCCCTTAAAGGGGGCATCAAAGATGCCTGCTTGGATGTCTTGGGCAAGCCAGAGACTCTAAGCCAGCAGTGTCTTCTGAGGCATACCCCTGTAGCGGCTGCTCTGGCAGCTTTCTCAGCAGAACCATAGGCTGATCTGAGAATGTGAGTGTCTATGTCTGAGCCCACTGGCATGAGTTTTTCAAGCTCAGCCTTCTGTGGACAATCTGGTTAGGCCCAGACTAAATTCATCCTTTGTTTCCACATGGCGTTTTGAAACTGCACCATGTGGGTAAGGAAATTGAGAGATCTAATAGTGCAGGTGGTCGATGGGTATGCCCTCCTGCCCATTGAATCCAGCTGCTTAGACTCTTGGTCCGGAGGCAGTGTACTTAAGTGTTTAGGTCTCTGGGACCTGTCATGAGCTGCTGTAATAACAATAGAGTCAGCTATCAGCTGTTTGCCTAGAAAGGGTTCCCCTCTGGGTGCCCTATAGAGGCGATCTGTCTTCTTTGGGATGGCCAAAGAAGTGGAGGTGTGTTTCCATGCTGCCTTAGTCACATACTGAAAAGTATCCACCAGAGGTGGCACTACCACTGGTTTGGGGTCTTTCTGGTGCAAATATCTGGCCAGTCAACACCTTTCTGGGTCAAGATCCTCAGTGTCTAAGCACATGTTCGATTGGATGTTGCACATGACCTTCATAAAGGAGGACTCATCAGGTGGGGACCTTGGTGTGTCTCTCGGGTCTGGTGATGGGAGGTCTCCCCCTGAAGAGGACCTGGATGAGCAAAAGGAGGAATGGTCCTAAACTACTGAGGAGGAGGACCTAGACCTAGTACTTCAGCATTTACGTCTGTCTGTGGAGTGTTAAGAGCTCCTGCTCCTTGTCCTGGAGCATCTTTTGTGGCCCAAGCAACCCCTGTTGACTGGTTGAGGGGTAGGCTCCTTGGGTGGGGTAGTAGGCTTCCTAGGTGAAGGAGATGGTTCCCGGGGGATAGGCTCCTCTATTACGTATGTCTGTCTGGGAATACGTCAGCTTTGATAGTGTCCCACCAACTAAACAGGTCCTTGACCTGCAACAGTTGGAGTCTTCTAGTCTGGTGTTGGCCAGTTCAACAGACCTAGCTCCTGATCCGTCGTCTGGTCTGGGGTCAGAGTTGGCAGTTTTGGTGTACCTGTCGTCAGCCCTGCAGGCTGCAATGGGGCTTTAGGTAGAAGACCAGGGTCATCAGCCATTTTGTGAGGTGAGGTGAGGCTGACGCTGGACTACCTGATGGCAGGTCACTGCATTCATTGGTCAGGGATGGCAGTGTGGCCGACGATGCTACAGTCTTGGTAGTTGGGGCCTTAGGCTGGATTGGAGGCCTGACATAGGGCTCCTTGGCCTGGCAACAGGTGTTGTCTGGTGACCTGCCTAAAGCCGCCGTCTGTTTGTTGGATGTCCAGGCCTGACGATTGTGTGTCATTGCCCAGTGGTTGTTTCTCCATCACCCTTTTCTCTCTCATCTGTTTGATTGATGTTAGGCCAATGGGGGCTTGAGAGATGGACCTCCCAGCAGAGTGGCCAGAACCCCCACATTTTTCCAGGGAGTCAGTGCCTGAGGTGGCTGACTTGGATGATGCTTTTGTTGGTCTGTTGCTGGAGAAGGACCTGAAGTTGGTGTCTGAATGGCAGCCAGAGGAGTGTGAGTGTGGCCAGATTTTCAGAGGTTGCAAGGAGGAAGACACTTGTGTTGAGCCCCCTGTCACCCTTACCTGGGTGGGTGGTCTTACTACCATCAGCCGGGTGGGAGAACATGCTAAGAGGCTGAATCCAAACTCCCCCAGGAGGTAGATCAGGAGTCAGATGACCTACTGTAGATCTCGATTGGGATCTATCTTTTTCCCTCTCTCTCTCTCTCCTCTTCTCTTTGTGGTGATGTTTTCCTGATTTTTTTTTGTGACAGGGGCCCTCCTTGGAAGAAGAATCCTTCTGCATGGCAGTTCATTTCTGCTCCATTAAGTAGGTCTGGAGAATCTTCTGGCGGCGTATCCATGTCCTGCTGTTGAACTTTTAGCAGTGTGTGCAGGCTTCAGTATCATGGTCTGGGTCTATAGACAGTAAGCAGGTCAAGTGTCCATCTCGCGACGGGATCTGTTTGCTGCAGGCACACTTGGACTGGTGCCAGTCAATGGATGACATCGGATAAGTCGACATGCAGAAAATAAAAAGTATAGAAACTAACTTTTCGGTAACTAAAGCATTGAAAACGTGTAAGATGGAGGTTGATCAAAGTTGAAGGCTTCCGTGGAGCTGATGTGTGTGAGGCGATGGCAAGAAAAGAACTGAAGAACCCTGGTGGACTACCTCTTTTATACTGCATGGGATATTGGGGTGTGACGCGTGGCCAGCTGGTTCTGATTGCTATATGATTTTGTAATATAAAAAATGTGTTATTGAGTGTCTCTCATGAGACAGCCTGTGGGATGACCCCGGCCCCCCCAGGTTTCAGTTCAAATGACAGGATATGTTAAACAGCAGATCTCTGTAATGTGATTAACTACCAAGTCGCATTTTATAGCCATGCTTATGATCTGTGTTGCTTTGAAGCCAGGAACTAAAATATCCATTTTATGACATCTTCAGAGGAAAGACAGTTAATTTCAACTGGTGCTTAAAGAAGCTATATGCCATTTAGGTGAGAAAACTGCAGAGCTGTAAAAGTCATGCGATGTCTTTGAAAAGCAGGAAACCACACTAGATCAAAGGAAATAATTAAGAAGTCATATGGGGAAATGAGTTTTTGCTGATATCACCTTATTTAATATACCTTCTGAAAGGACATCCTGTATGTATTAATATTTTATATTCTAAAAGGAGGCGCTAGATAGCATCATAGAGGGATGGAGACACAGGATTTAAACTGTATTCTGTATTTCCACTTAGTCACACTTCTCTTGTGGGCTCTTAGAAAACAACATCTACTTTAAGCACTGTTTAAAAGGCAATACATTAGACAGGAAAGCCTAATTGTATTGTGGTAGGAGTTTATGTTTGTATTTTAACCTTGTTCTTTTAAGTGATTTATGCTTTGTGATTTATGGTTCTGTGTTTACATTTTACATATTGTTTATCCATTTTTAAGTATATCTGTATTTAAAGAGACTGCCTGGTGTGTCTTTCAAAATTCTGTCTTTTACATGTGAAGTACAGATGGTTACAGTTGACACTGTTCATAAGCTTAATGGTAATACCAAACTGGGAAAAGGTAAGAATTTTCCTAAGGTCTTTCATAGAGTTTTTTGGGTTTGTTTGGGATACCTGGTTAGGTGCCCTTAGACGAAAGATAGCTGGCATTCCCCAAAGAGCAGAATTATCAGAGCCTGTACATTTGGATATGCTAGCATAAGGTTCACAGTTTGAATCCCTGCAGAACTTGAGACCAAAGGTGATTCAGACCCACAGACACATAGGGTTAACCTGTTCTGTTAGCTGTTCACAATACTGCACTTGGAGGTTGGCACTGTGGGAGCAGAGGGCCTGACCTTCTGAGTGGGTTTGTGATGGATTGGTTGGCAGTGGTGCTGATAAATTTGGTAATACAAGCTTTAATTGTTCAGTGTGTCAACTTGATACCTGTACAGCTCACTTGCAAAAAAAAAAAAGGGCAGTGATTTATTTTTAAAAAGGAAACAGAACTATATCACTTGGCTTACAAGTTTCTACTTGTTTTATTTTTTTCTAAAGTGCAAGTTAGAGTAGCTGTAGTTAGGGAAGAAGATGGTTCCAACTACAGCGGGCACACTGTAGACTACTTTAGGCAGTTGTGCAGGGACAGAGGAATCCTGTACAAGGTGAGAGCCAGCAAGCAGAACCTCGTGGATGCCCTGATGGTAGCAGATACCTAGAGCATCGAGTCACTGACTATGACTGTAAAAGACCAAACCTTGAGTGTGGAAGGGCTAGCGGCCAGTGCAGTGTCCAGATCCAATGAGGATGACAGCTGGGCCGGTGCCAGTGAAGGGCTACAGCAGCAGGGGAAGGACACCAGCTATCTGGAGCCAGAAGTACTCAGGCTGCAGACTGAGTTGTGCAGAATGGAGCTGGAGTTCCAGAGGGTAGTGGAGTGAGAATGCCAAGAGGCGGACCGTGAACAGCGAGAGGCAGACCATGAGGAGCGTGAGTGCCACAGGCAACAAGAACTGGAGAAGCTACGACTCCAACCACCAGCACCACAGCAGGTAAGTGGCTTGGGTTTAACTGGGACTACAGGACTGGGTTACAAATTGAATTCCAAATTGATAGCTGAATTTAAAGAGGGGGAGGATATGGATGCTTTTTAAATTCCTTTGAAAAAGTTTGTATTCAGGCAAAAATTCCTAGAGAGTCCTGGAGCTTCCAGCTACCCCTACTACTTACTGGGAAAGCTCGGGATGCATTGGGTCAAATGGACAATGAGGACAGTAATGATTACAGCAAACTTAAAGCTGCACTGTTAAAACATTTTTAATTAACTGCTGAAGCATACAGAGCTAAATTCCGTAAGCTCAGAAGAAGCCCTGATATGAGCTACAAGGAGCTAGCCACAAAACAACATCAGTGTTTAAAATGTTGGTGGGAAGGAATTGAAGCAAAGTCTGTAGATAAAATTGAAAATGCTGTATTGTTAGAACAGTATTTAGGGGCATGCCCAGAAGAGCTGAAAACCTGGCTGGAGGACCAAGATCCCAAAACAGTGCAAGAGGCTGCTGAACTCTCGGGCCGCCATGCCAAGAGTAGACCTGCTCTGAGAGTGAATGGTGCGGGCATGGCAGTGCAGAAAGGGAAACGCGTGCCTTCAGGGCAGCTAAAACCCTCACTGCCTCCACCAAAACCAGTTAGCCCCAGGTTTCAGAGAAAAAAATTATTTGAGAAAAGAAATGAATGTTGGTTATGTAAAGAAACTGGGCATGTTGCCAGACAATGTTCCAAAAGGACGAGCAATATGCAAGGTGGTGCTAGGAGGGAAGTGGGTTGTTTGTGTGTCCCTAGAAGCATGCCTGTGAACATGAGGGAATACATGCACCCAGTCATGGTAAATGGTGTACAGACACAACGGTTAAGGGACACAGGGGCATCGCTGATTGGTAAAACGGGATCTGATAGAGCTTGGTCAGCTTATACCCAATGAATATGTCACTGTACAAGACTTTACTGGTGAGGAGAACAAAACATTGCCCCTCCCTAGTGTTCTCCTAGACTGGGCTGAAACTGGGGGAACTGTGAAACAGGTGGCTGTAGCCAAAACATTAGCAGTGGACGTCATCCTTGGCAACAATCTCAAACAGGGGATGGTGTGTGCAGTTACCCATAGCCAAGCGGCCAGGGAAAATGGTGGTTCCCTGGACACTACAGAAGCCATTGTGGAAACCACTGGGAAGCTGGTTCCCCAGCCTGTGTCTCCTGATATGGAGACTGATGAAAAGGGGGTAGAAATTTCCCCAGTAGCAGTTAATCACACAGCTATGGAGGGTTACTCTGAAGAGGGAGGGGTGACCCATTGTCAGAGGGTTAGGAATGACAGTGATCCTGAGTGCCCTGATGCTAGTGCTAGGGACCCTAGTTTAGAGACTGAAGGGGACCTGTCCCATGCCTTGGGAATGTGTGAGGAGTTTGCAGCTACCCAGGAAAGTGACCCTAGTCTAGAGAAGCTGAGGGCTTGGGCAGACTCTGATGGAGCACAGGGAGGTGACGGCAGGCATAAGGTTTATTGGGAAAATGGACTGATGTATACTCAGACTATGCAGACAGAGGGAGGGGTGATAGGCAGGCAGCTTGTTATTCCCAAGGGGTATTGTGAGCAGTTGCTCAAGATTGCACATGATATTCCCTTGTCTGATCATCTGGGAATCACGTGCACTAGACAGCGGTTGGCCCAGAATTTCTACTGGCCCAACGTCACCCAGCAGGTGAAGGAGTATTGCAGGTCTTGTCACCGGTGCCAAGAAATAGGGAAGGCAGGCAAGAAAACCCAAGCCACCCTAATTCCATTGCACATAGTGGAAGAGCCATTCCAGAGGGTGGGAATGGATATTGTGGGGCCTTTAAATACCCCCAGCTCCTCAGGGAAGAGATTCATCCTGATTGTGGTGGATTATGCCACTCGGTACCCAGAGGCAGTCACCCTATCCTCACTGTGGACAGACAAAGTGGCAGATGCCTTACTTGGGATTTTCTCCCGTGCTGGGTTTCCAGAGGAGGTTGTCACCAATCAAGGGGGTTCCTTCATGTCAGACCTGATGAAATGTTTGTGGGAGAAGTATGGGGTGGTGCAGAGATGCAAAACACCATATCACCCACAAGCCAATGGGATTGTGGAAAGATTTAATGGTACCCTGAAGTCAATGCTCTGGGCGTTTGTTGTACAGCATGGGAGGGACTGGGAGAAATACCTTTCCCACCTGTTGTTTGCATACAGGGAGGTGCCCCAAGAGTGAACAGAATTTTCCCCCTTCTAACTCTTATATGGACGCCAGGTACATTAGCCCCTAGACTTGATCAGGGAGGACTGGGAAGGAAAGCACACCACCCAGGGAACTCCCATAGTGGATTACATCCTTAGGTTTAGGGAAAGGCTGAAGGAGCTTATGGGACAGCCCATTTCAACCTGGCAGCTGCCCAACAGAAACAATAAGTGTGGTATGACCACAGAGCCAGAGCTCGCTCGTACATGGTGGGTCAGAAAGTCATGGTCCTTATTCCATTCCGGAAAGACAAGCTGCAGGCTGAGTGGGTAGGACTGTACAAAGCAGTCAGGAAGGTAAATGAAGTGAACTATATTATAGAGCTGCCTGACAGAAGACAGACAGAGAGGATGTACCATGTCAACATGATGAAGCCATATGCTAACAGGGCTGACATGGTGTTTGCAGTGTGTAGTCCTGGGAAGGGGACAGACGAAGGAGATCCCCTTCTGGACTTGCTGGAAGAAAGCAAGCGGGAGTCCTCTGTGGAGGCAGTTAAATTGTCTCCCCAGCTGACCCCGGGCAAGATCCAGGAAGTAAGGGAGGTTTTAGCAGATGTTGCCCCATTGTTTAGTGCCAATCCAGGACTAACCCCCTTAGCGATGCATGATGTGGAGACAGGGACACAGACGCTCATACAACAGACAGCATATCAGGTGTCAGATGCTGTCCAAAAGGACATTAGGAGGGAACTGGTGGAGATGCTGGATTTAGGGATAATCCGGAGATCTCACAAGCCCTGGGCCTCACCCGTAGTCCATGTGCCCAAGCCAGATGGCTGTACTCATTTCTGTGTGGACTGTCATGGACTGAATACAGTCATGATGTCAGACGCCCACCCAATACCCTGGACGGATGAACTCCTGGACAAGTTGGGAGGGGTGACCAGCCTTATGACTATTGACCTGATCAAGGGGTATTGGCAGGTAGAGTTTACAGACAGGGCTAGGGAAAGGATGCCCTTCATCACTCTATAGGCTTATTTGAATTTAAAGTAATGCTTTTTGGAATGAAGAATGCCCTGGCAACTTTCCAAAGGTTGGTGAACCAAGTGTTAAATGGTGCTGAGGAGTACGCCATGACATACCTGGATGACATTGCCATCTATAGTGCCAGCTGGGAGGAACATCTGTCCCACCTTAGGGAAGTGCTGGGCAGGATACAGAGGGCCGGGCTCACTGTCAAAGCCAATAAGTGCCAGGTGGCCATGGGAGAAGTGGCATACCTCAGGCATGTGGTAGGCTGGGGGCAGCTCCGTCCTAACCAAATAAAAATAGAGGTGATCCAGGTGTGGCCCAGACCAGAAATGCAGAAGCAGGTCAGGAGTTTTCTAGGGACAGCAGGGTACTATAGGAAATTTGTACCCAATTACAGTGCCCTGGCTGCTCCCCTATCTGACCTGGTAAAGAAAAGGATGTCAAAGAAAATGATCTGGGGACCAGCCTGTGAGGAAGCCTTTACCTGACTGAAGGAGGCACTGTGCAGTGCTCCTGTATTGACAAGTCCTGACTATAGAAAACCCTTTATAGCTCAGACTGATGCCTAAGATATGGGTATTGGGGCATTACTGAGTCAGACATTCAACCAAGGGAAAGATCACCTGGTAGTGTACCTGAGTAAAAAGTTACTTCCCAGGGAGCAGGCATACTCTACTGTGGAAAAGGAGTGTCTTGCCATAGTGTGGGCCCTAAAGAAGCCAGAGCCATACTTATATGGGCAGCATTTTGTGGTACAAACTGACCACAACCCACTGATTTGGCTGACACAAATGGGAAAAACTAATGGTAGATTGTTAAGATGGAGTCTTGCTTTGCAAGGGTATGACATGACAATCCTACATAGGGCTGGAATGACAAATCAGAACAGCGATGGCTTATCGCGCATCTATGAGGAGTAAACTGATTTGGGAAGCTCATCCCATGCAGGGGATACAGCCCCCAGATTCAGTCTAGGTAGGGAAGATAGTGACGCTTGGCCAGCTGGTTCTGATTGCTCTGTGATTTTGTAATATAAAAAAATTGTTATTGAGTGTCTGTGGGATGACCCCCCCCCCAGGTTTCAGTTCAAATGACAGGATATGTTAAACAGCAGATCTCTGTAATGTGGTTAACTTCCAAGTCACATTTTATAGCCATACTTATGATCTGTGTTGCTTTGAAGCCAGGAACTAAAATATCCATTTTATGATGTCTTCAGAGGAAGGACAGTTCATTTCAACTGGTGCTAAAAGAAGCTATATGACGTCTAGATGAGAAAACTGCAGAGCTGTAAAACTCCTGTGATGTCTTTGAAAAGCAGGAAACCACACTAAATCAAAGGAAAGACTTCATTAAGAAGTCGTATGGGTATGAGTTTTTGCTGATGTCACCTTGTTTAATATACCTTCTGAAAGGACACCCTGTGTGTACTAATATTTTTATATTCTAAAAGAAGGAGCTAGATGGCATCATAGAGGGGTGGAGACACAGGGTTTAAACTGTATTCTGCATTTCCACTTAGTCACACTTCTCTTGTGGGCTCTTAGAAAACAACATCTACATTAAGCACTGTTTAAAAGGTAATACATTAGATAGGAAAGCCTAATTGTGTTGTGGTAGGAGTTGTGTTTGTACTTTAACCTTGTTCTTTTAAGTGATTGTATGCTTTGTGATACATGGTTCTGTGTTTACATTTTACATATTGTTTATCCATTTTTAAGTATATCTATATTTAAAGACACTGCCTGGTGTGCCTTTCGAAATTCTGTCTTTAACATATGAAGTACAGATGGTTAAAGTTGACACTGTTCATAAGCTTAATGGTAATACCAAACTGGGAAAAGGTAAGAATTTTCCTAAGGTCTTTCATGGAGTTTTTAGGGTTCATTTCGGCTACCTGGTTAGGTGCCCTTAGGCAAATGATATCTGGCATTCCCCGAAGAGCAGAATTATCTGAGCCTGTACATTTGGATATGCTAGCATAAGGTTCACAACTTGAATCCCTCCAGAACTTGAGACCAAAGATGATTTGGACCCACAAACAGACAGGAGGGTTACCCTGTTCTGTTAGCTGTTCACAATACTGTGCTCAGAGGTTGGCACTGTGGGAGCAGAGGGCCTGACCTTCTGAGTGGGTTTGTGACAGGGGGTAGGCAGACATTGGGGTTGGTCCTCTGCTGTATACTGCTAGCTAGAAATCTTCTGTGTCGTTCTGCCACCTGGCTTCAGTCCTACTTGTGTTACCTACTGCAAGAGCTCAATCTCGAAGCAAGATCAAATGTTTCTACTACTGCAAGTTGGGTCATCTGTTTAGGCAGTACAACCTTGGAGGACCACCCTAATTCTGCTTAACATATTGTCAGAAAATAAAGCCATACAATACAATCCCACTTTTTGGTTGTGGAGAATCCATTTGTGAGTCTGAGTGAATTGTATGGGTACCTCTCAGATAGGAGACACAGCATAGCCCTGGCACCTCTCTCCTGGACTCGGAGTAAATATAAATGTTACTTTGTGCCTTAACCCCCTACCTCTTAGATGCCTGAGTCAAGTATTTACCCTAATGCCAAGCGTGATACTTATTTTCTGCTAACTTGTGGTCTGTTGCCTTGTCTGTGTAACAAATATGGGGGTCCTGGTTGCGAGATGCCGCTCTTGACCAGGGTAAGGTTTGCACATATATGGGCTGCTCATCCTCAACATCCTTTTCCTCCATATTAAGGAGGCCAGGATAATACTCATCCCCTTCCTCAGGTTGAGAAGGAGGAAGTGCAACCACAGAAGCCACAGGCTGCAGAGGCAGCAATAAAGGTGGCATAGGATCAGGGTCAGCAACCCCAAAGGAAACAAGAGTCGACTTTATTTTATTTATATTTTTTTATTTATTGTAAAATTGGAATTACAACCTTTGAGCTAAAAGCTCATTTACAAAGGATCCTCGTCGAACAGAAGGTGGGGGAACATCAAGTACATGGACAGTGGAGAAAAACAGAAGCAGCTAGAAGGCATTGTCAGTTACACATCATTAGAAAGGCTAAACAGCATTACAAATAGAAGGATGGGAGAGACAGAATACATTGCAAAAGCACTTAATTATATAATACAGAGGAAAATAGTCCCATAACAGATTACCGCGAGTTAACATGAGAGATGGGGATGGCTGGGATTAGACAGCAATACTAGCCAATGGCAAGGACAGCAAGAGCTGAAAAATAATTCCATAATACTGACAGTGACAGTGCCAGCTGGAAGAGTTGATGGAAGCAATGACCAGATAGTGCCCACCACTGGTACACCATGAATGGGTTGCACACTTCCAATGGTGAGAGAGCAAGAGGCTGCACTCAGCATTGCTTTCTAAGCGACAGTGGAGCTGCTGATGGGAGCAGATGATGTGGCTGTAGATTTGGACTAGTGGGGATTTAATGGCAAACTGGACGCAAAGGG
This sequence comes from Neoceratodus forsteri, assembly GCA_016271365.2. Taxonomy (NCBI): domain Eukaryota; kingdom Metazoa; phylum Chordata; order Ceratodontiformes; family Ceratodontidae; genus Neoceratodus; species Neoceratodus forsteri. The sequence continues at coordinate 645,437,466 of CM057450.1, read as the reverse complement.
AGAAGGAGTGTTTGTGATGAGGTTCTGTTGAAGTCTTTTTCAACTTCTTAGATGAACGGTGGTTTTCCTGGTGAGGTTCCCCATAGACAGATCTGGTAGAGAGAGTGAGAGACCTTGATTTATAATGGTGTACTTCTTAGCATCATGCTGGGTGCCCAGACTGCAAATCCAAAGTGTGTTAGTGACTGTGTCTTCACAAAATAACTTCATGTCACACCAACTGACGTGAAAAAGCTGAGGCTTCTCCAATGGAAGATAAGACGGCATGTAATAAAGTTTAACAATTAAAACAAGGAAACAAATAGAATCAACTGAAATCAACATAAGCATTTACCAGTATTTATAACACAGTTGACGGTGACAGAGAAAACTGTGGAGGTATAGAGCCATGCATGCTATATGGGCAGTGCTGCAGTATGTCAAAAAGGGAAACCCCAGCTAGGAAAAAGTTTCCGAGTAGCCCTGATGCTGATGGCTTTCAATTCCAATGGTGTGGCCCTACAAAGGAAAATGCCCTCAAAAAAGATAGATCAGATACTTACCAGAACATTAGATCTTTGAGAGAATCTCCTCAGTCAGGTCACGCCTCTGGAATGCTAAGCTGTCAACAACAAGACACTTGAAAATTTTTGCTAGCAGGGGCTGCCCTCCATGATGTACATCAACAATTTTCATTTTTCATTTTTATTTTTTATACTTGTAGACCAGATGAGCAGGAAGTGCCCATTTTCACAGGTGACAAGTCATACATAAAAAACAATAAAAATTATTAACAAAATATTCAGAGCAAACCTCTCTATCCACATAAAGTGAAAGTGCTATACATACAGGAGCAGATGGACAAATACATTCATACATGAGAGAAGAGCCACTGTTTCAAACTTGTCTTGAAACACTGGATAGAGTTACTTTCAACAATTTTGGTGGGTATCTTATTAAAAAGGTTAGCGCTCTGAATAATAAAAATCTTTGTCCAATAGTCTTTTTAAATAGAGGTAATTTAAAGATGAATTTGTACTGGGACCTGGTAAGAAAGAGTGTTTAGGGCCCTAGGAAACATTAAAGAAATGGATGGAGAAAGGAGTCCTGTTTTTGCTTTATATAAAAAAAATACCCATTTTAAAACAGACTCCATTTATCAAAGGATAACAAGTTTGATTGTTTATATAAATCCGAATGATGGGATCGATAAGGCATATCTAACCAGAATCTCAGGACAGAATGATATGTAACCTGAAGACAATTTAAAGCACTACTACAGGAAGAAGAATAAATGAATATACTATAATCTAACACTGATAAAACACTATGAACTAAAGGTTTTCTAGATTCAAGAGTTAAAAATGGCTTGATCTGATATAAAGAATCCAGCTATTGATATAAAGTTTTCCTGAGGTACTGAATAAGTGTCTCAAAAGTGAACTATCTAATATTATTTCTAGGTGCTTAAAAACTGAAACAAGTTCAATTACATTACCCTTATTATCAATAATGGGGGAAAATCAGAAATTACTTTCTTATTGTGGGAGAATACCATCACCTTTGTTTTTTTTAGAATTGAGAACCAAATGGTTTATACTGTAAGTAACCAATCCAGAAAATGCCCCAAATCAGTCTGAAGACTGAGGAGAGCAGTTTCAGGGCTGGGACTAGAACAAAATAAAATGGCATCATCCGCATAAAGAATCATCTCAGTTTGAGTACAAATATAAGGGGCAGAGTTCATGTATAAGGAAAAGATGAGTGGCCCCAGGATTGAACCCTGGGGGACACCAAAGGCGGAAGGAATGGGCTGGAAAATGGATGAGTCAATTATTGTTCTATGGTGTCTGTTACATAAGTGAAGTTGATACCACCCGGTAACCTCCCCAGAGAATTGTAATCCCCGGAGTACACCAGGAAGAAGGCCATATTCAATCAAATCGAAGACCGTAGTGAGGTCCTCAAACAGAGCTGCACAGGAATGTCCTCTATCAAGAGTACCATGTGTGCTGCCTGTGAACCCCACCAAGGCCGTCTCAGTATTGTAGCCTGGCTTGAAGCCATGTTGGTTACATGAAAGGAGAGAATATTTTCCAAGAAAAGCCAGTGTTTGATTCATAACAATTTTTATAAGAATTTTTGAAAGGGTGAAAGAAGAGATATTGGTCAGTAATTTGAGACACAGGAAGGGCTTCCACTCTTCAAAACAGGTTTTATGGTTGCTAATTTCCAGCAGGAGGGGAAAACATTATAACACAAAGAAAAATTAAAAATATGAGATAAAGGATACACAAAACAATTTACACCTAGTTTGATAATAGATAATAGTTTGATGACCTGCTCCCAGGTCGCTCCTGTAAAAAAGCTATCAGCTTAGTGTGCTATACCTGGTTAAACAACTAAATAAATTATTAAATAAATAAATAATCCTATAATCTACTGTGTCATGACCCTGAGAGGGTTTAGAATTATTTTCCAAAGTATATTTCTTTACAAGAGAGGGAGTAACATACTTAAGTTAAAACTTTGGACTAATATCATTAGAAACATCCTCAAAGTTGAACCAGCATAATATTCTGTGGTGATTTGCATATACAGCCCATGATGCTTTGCATTGTGGGGGCACGTGTGATTTTGTATTTCTCAGACATAGTATCACTATTTGGGGCTATGGGGGTTCTATAAGGACCAAGATTCCCAAAATGTCCATTAAAGACATCCAAGACCAATAGAGAATCACTAATAGTATCACTATTTGGGGCTATGGGGGTTCTATAAGGACCAAGATTCCCAAAATGTCCATTAAAGACATCCAAGACCAATAGAGAATCACTAATGCTTTGTCCATCATGAAGGATAGTGGGGGTAAAATCTTTTTTCTGTCTTCCCATCATTTTATTCAGGACATCCCAGGTTTTTTTAGACTTACCCATAGAATTCCTTTGTTCATTTAGACAAAAGACAGCCTTAGCTTTCTTAATCTCAGATTTACATTTGTTCCTGAGTGTCTTATACTCTTGAAGAAGAACGGGAAGCTTGTGTTGCCCTATATTGCTTCCAGCATTTATCTCATTTTCTCATTAATTGAATCATATCAATTGTAACCCATTCTTGTTTATGGGATCTAATTCTTATTTTCTTTACTGGTGCTGCCTTGTCAGCTATAGCATTATGGGCAATACAAAAAAAAAGTCCCACATTGCATCAGTGTTAGTACAGGAAACAAGGGAAGACCAATCTATTTCCTTAAACAGACCTTCCATTTTTTGGGGGGTGGGTAACTTAAGAAAATTCCTACATTCAACATATCTGGGGGGCCCTCTTGGTACTTTAACTGACCATTCACATTTGATTGGGTGATGGTCATTCATGGTATCAGGCATAACCCCCCCAATTAGTAATCCTGTCTGCATGGGTGACCACAATCCAATCCAGGATAGTCCCTCCACCTGATTTATAATTAGGCCTGGTGACTTCCTCTATTCATTGCTTAACACCCAAGTCAACTAAAATTTCTCTAACTTCACTTTTTCCCCAATTACAATTGAAATCGCCCAGGGCAATCCACTCTCTATTAATAGGTAGAACCTTTCGCAGAGAGGTTAATAATTCTAGACCCTGAGATATTCTTCCTGGGGGGGGGGGGATAAACAGTACTGAGGGTAAACTGTTTACCTTGTCCTAAAATCAAATCTATGGAGATCATGTCAAATCCTAAGTTTCCCAGGTGGTGGTCTAAGACAGTATAATTAAATTTACTATGTATATATATATTATGATCCCACCTCCTCTCTTTTCTGATCTATCTTGTCTAATTAAATTATAACCAGGAAGATAAATCTCAGAATCTATTATTCCAACATGTAACCAGGGTTCAGAAAGAGTAACAGCATCAAAATGATGGCGCTGAGACCATACTACAGATTGAGTCCATTTGGAAGACAGACTCTGAACAATTAAATGTACAGTTGTAAATGAGGGGGAAACTATACCTGAGTGAGAATTTACTAAGTTAAAATCAAATTCATCCCCTTGAGGAAAACTGGGCCCTGGGTGTGGATGCACAGTTTCTGACATAAGCAATAACAACACTATTAACCTCTTACGGTTTGTCCTGCCCTCAAGTTGTCTTTCCCTTTTAGTAAGGGCCTTAACCAATTTACACACTGGATGATTACATTGAAAATTGAAGACAGAAAAGACCCTGAGGAGAGGACTGTTCATTAACCATAATTGGGGACCAAAGTCTGAGAAACCCTCCCATATGCAGCCAATTACTTGGTCAGTACAATGCGAACAGTAATAGTGAAGCTGAAAACTACTATTACCTTCAGAAAAGACACAGGTTGAAATAGAACATGACAATAGTGGGAGAATTACATAAGTCCACAACATTTTAAAACATGTTTGTTGAAATTTTTTTATCATGACTTGAACTCCAACAGGGCAAATAATTACTTCTATATTTACTAACCTCAACTATATAACTAACAACAACTATATAAAATGGAAGGCCCCATAGACACAAAGAGTTTATTGGCAGAAAATGACTAGTTGGCCCATCCAGTATGCCCAGGTGTTCCCTGCCTAATCCATCTCCACAGATCCTAACTGGTTTCCAGGGACCCTCCCTCCTCCCTGCCTTTTTACTAACATTCCCCTACGTCTATCCCACGCATGCTTGAAACTCCCACTGTTTTTGCCTCCTCTACTTCTGCAGGCAGTCTGTTCCAGGCATCTAAGCAAGAAAAAAAGTTGAATGGCTGCATAAAGAACCCTTAAGCAGAATTATATTGCAGGTAAATAGCTTTATTTTGTGCCAACTGTCTCTACTCACACCAGATATCAGGTCACAAACAAGGACAGAAAGAACTCCCCAGTGTTCGGCCAAACACGTGGCCTTCCTCTGGGGGTGGAGTTAATTGCTCAGGTACATTTGTTAAATAGCAATGACTACACCTGAAGAAATTCAGTTGTAATCAGTAGTCATAATTATTATTATTCACTAATGCCTGTCCCAGGAAATCTGGTACTGGAATAAACCACACATTTTCAAATAATTCCATATTTCTAAATGACAGGAAAGAAATGTTCCTGAGGTTTTAAAGCACTAAAGCGAACAGACTACAATTGCTCAGCTACTGTATATTACATTAACCAATTATAAAGTGCTAGCAGTCTGTTCCAGGCATCTACCGCCTTTTCAGTGACATAGTACTACCTCACATCCCTCTTAAACTACTCCCCCAGCTTCATTGCATGCCCTCTGGTCCTGGTGGTCTTTCTCATTTGAAAGAGACTCCCCTCCTACACCCTTTTCACCCCTGTGAGGTACTTGTAGGTCCCCATCACTCTACTCCCTTTCAGGGTGTACACGTTGAGATCCATCCGTCTCTCCTTGAAGGGGTTTTGGTGCAACCCCTGCACCATTTTAGTTGCCCTGCTCTGGACTGCCTTCACTTTGTCTATGTCATTTTTGAGGTGCAACCTTCAGAACTGGGCACAATACTCCAGGCAGGGTCTCACTAGCGAGTGATACAACAGCAACACTTACTCCCTCCTCCAGCCAGTGATACCCATCCCTATGCTTTGTCACACTGCTCTGTCACATTGAGGTCATCAGTTATGATAAGCCTGAGGCCCCTTTCCTGCTTAGTGACTGTCAGTAAAGCAAACAAAAAGCAATATGTCTCAGGAACTAGCAGGGCTGCAAATATGGGCAGTTCACCCAGAACATAAGTAGAAAAGGAAAAATCTGCACACCGACCACCTTAATTAAATGAAAGTACAGGAACTGTAACTAATGAAAGAAATACACTGGGTTTATTGCTCCAAACTGTTAAGGACACACTTGTCAGTACCTCCCCCCAAACTATACTGAGCTCCTGGCTTTCTATACTCTAGGTACATAATTTTACACTTGTTGGCATTGAACCCCTACTGTCATGCTCTTGACCACTCCTCAAGTTTCCCAAGATCCCTACACACTTTCCACCCTCTCCTGAGTGTTTGGCCTTTTGGTAACATCTGTAAAAAGGAATAATTTTCATTAGTTTTTCTGCAGTCACTCATGACGACATTAAAAAAGGACTGGCATCAGTACTGAACCCTGCGGCACCCCACTGCCAACTCTCCCATCATTAGAGTGAGTGCTGTTAACCATCGCCCTCTGTCATCTATCCATTAACCAGTTCCTTACCCAATTCATAAAAACATAGAAACATAGAATGTGACGGCAGATAAGAACCACTTGGCCCACCTAGTCTGCCCATTTTCCTACCTAACAGATAAGCTGCAGATCCTAGTTAACCAACAGCTTACTTCCTCCTACCCCCCACTAGGACTGCCTTATGTCTGTCCCATGCTTTCTTGAATTCCCCCATTGTTCTTGACTCCACGATCTCCTCATGGAGGCTGTTCCATGCATCCACAACCCTCTCTGTGAAAAAATACACCCTCACATTACCTCTGAGCCTTCCGCACTCTATTTTCAGATTGTGTCCCCTTGTTCTTGCACATCTCTTTTTCTGAAAGATGCTACCCTCTTGGACTTTGTTGATTCCCTTGAGGTACTTGAAAGTTTCTATCATGTCCCCTCTCTCCCTTCTTTCCTCAAGGGTATACATATTAAGCTCCTTTAGTCTTTCTTCATATGTCTTCTGGTGCAGACCCTGCACCATTTGAGTTGCCCTCCTTTGGACAGCCTCCACTCTGTCTATGTCTTTACGGAGATGGGGTCTCCAGAACTGCATACAGTACTCTAGATGGGGTCTCACCAGCTGTCTGTACAGAGGGATAACAACTTCCTGTTTTCTACTATTGATGCCTCTCCCTATGCATCCCAGTATCCCCCCAGCCTTCCTTACTGCCTTCTCACATTGCTTACCCACCTTTAGGTCATCTGATATAATTACCCCCAGGTCCCTTTCCATTTTTACTGTTGCCAGTATCTCACCCCCCATTGTGTACTCTTCCTCTGGGTTTTTGTTTCCCATGTGCATTACCTTGCACTTCTTTGCATTGAATCTGAGCTGCCGTACATCTGACCATTCCTCCAACCTTGCCAAGTCCCTTCTCATCCTTTCCACTCCATCTTGTGTATCAACCCTGTTGCAAATCTTTGTGTCGTCTGCAAAGAGACATACTTTTCCTTCCAGTTCCTCTGCAATGTCACTTACAAAGACATTAAAAAGAACCTGGTCCTAGTACTGCATCCTGTGGTACCCCGCTAGTAACCCTCCTTTCTTCACTGTGGACTCCATTTACTATTACCCTTTGTGTCCTGTTGTCTAGCCAATTTTTTATCCAGGCTACCACCTTGGGATCCACTCCAAGGCTGGCTAACTTGTGTATTAATCTTTTGTGTGGGACTGTATCAAATGCCTTGCTAAAATCTAGGTAGGCCATGTTCACAGCCCCTTCCTAGTCTACTACTTTGGTCACCCAGTCAAAGAAATCTATTAGATTCATCTGACACAACCTTCCCATTGTGAATCCATGCTGCCTTGGGTCCTGTGCCCCACTGGCCTCTAGGTACTTAACAATTCTTTCCTTCAGAAGTGATTCCATCATTTTCCCTATCACTGAGGTCAAACTACCTGGTATGTAGTTTCCTGCCTCTGTCCTGCTCCCATTTTGAAGAGGAATCACATCTGCCATCCTCCAGTCCTCAGGTACCACCCCATCCTCCCATGATTTGTTAAAGAGAGTAGTCAGCGGTATCACTTGTTCTACCCTTAGTTCCTTTAGAATTCTTGGGTGAATCCCATCAGGCCCATTGCTTTGTCCACCTTCAATTTTGTTAGTTCTTTCAGAACCCTTTTTTCTGTAAATGGACTGGTATAGACCCCCGTCTTCAGAGTGTTTCTCTTGTTTGGTTTAGGTACCTCTCCTTCCTCTTCCTTTGTGAATACTGAGCAGAAATATTCATTTAGTATCCCTGCTTTTTCACTGTAACCCTCTACCACATTCCCTCCCCTTTATTAAGCCTCAGTATCCCTCCTTTGGTCTTTCTTCACTTCCTAATGTACCTATAAAAGGTCTTATCCCCCTTCTTAACAGAGTTGGCTATCCTTTCCTCAGTTTGGGCCTTTGCTATTCTGACTGCCTTCCCAGCCTCTTTCTGCTTTAGCTGATAAAGTTCTCTGTCCTGCTCCTTCTGTGTTTCCTTATATTTCCTGAATGCTATCCTTTTCTCCTTAACCTTCCCTGCCACTTCTTTTGAGAACCATAGCATTTTTTTCCTTCGTTGTGTTTTGTTGATTTGCTTTCCACAAAGGCTTGTTGCCCATGTGATGGCTGTTTTGATTACTCCTCATAGTTTCTCCACCTCTCTTTCCTGCCTGTTTGCTAGTGCTTTTCTAAGGCACTCTCTCATTTTCCCAAAGTCAGCCCTCCTAAAGTCCAATACTCTTGCTTTTGTATGGCTTGATTGTATGACTGTGTTTATCGTGAACCACACTATTTGGTGGTCACTTGTTCCCAGATGGCTACCCACTTCTAAATCTGAGATTCTTTCTCCATCCCAATTTGAGAGTACCAGGTCTAAGATTGCTCCATCCCGAGTGGGTTCCAAGACTAGCTGTCTGAGGCTTGCCCCTTGTAGGGCATCAAGAACGACCATGCTCTTGGATGTGCCTGCAGCAAAGGTGCTCCAGTTAACATCTGGCATATTCAGGTCCCCCATCAACAATGTCTCCCCTTTTTCTGCCATTCTAAGGAAGCCTTCTATCATTTCCTTGTCCATTCCCTCCCCCTGAGATGGGAGTCTGTATGCAACCCCCATGCGGATTGTGGTGCCATTTCCTGTCTCCAGGGTGACCCAGAGTGCCTCATCTGCTCCCTGTTTACTCTTTAGTTCTGTTGCTTTGATCCCTTCCTTTACATAGAGAGCTACTCCTCCTCCTCCTCTTTTACCCTCCCTGTCCCTCCTGTAGATTGTGTATTCTGGTATGTTGACATCCCAGTCATGGTTCTCTGTGTACCATGTTTTTGTGACTGCCACAATATCCAGGTAACCCTCTTCCATCAAGGCCACTAGTTTAGGGAGCTTGTTACACAGACTACAGGCATTGGTACTCATCACCCTCCACTTTTTGATGGCTTTACCCCTTTTAGCCTCATTTCTGTCCTTACTGCCTTTGCCTTTTTTTTACATTTACCTCTGTCCTTCTCCCTAATGAATTCTCTGCCTTGGTGTTTACCTCACTAATTACCGTGTTTTGTAGGGGGAGGCTGGGATTTCCCTTCTCCTTTTCAGTGCTTCCCCCCTTGGCTAGTTTAAATACTTGCCAATGAAGCATTTAAACCTATAATCTAGGTTCCTGGTTCCCCCCCTGGACAGATGCAGACCATCACACCAGTATAGGTCTGCATCCCTCCAGGTGGCTCCCCAGTCCCCAGTGAAGTCAAAACCCTGAGCTCCACACCAGTTTTTCAACCATTTATTGAATTCTCTGGTGAGGAGTACCCTAGCATCACCCTTGCCATAGACAGGCAGCACCTCCAAGAAGGTTACCATATGCGCTACTTCTCTAAGGCCCCTCCCCAACTCTACAAACTCCTCTTGCACTGCTCTGATCCCATTCCTAGCCAGGTCATTTGTCCCTAGGTGGACAATGACATCCAGCTCCCTTCCTCATGCAGCTGCTTCCACGATCCTGAAGATTCGCTTCCTGTCCCTCCAAGCCATGGCGCCAGGCAGGCACCTTACCTCCCTCTCCCCTTCCTCCCCCATTTCTACCCCCCTAGTGATTGAGTCCCCCACCAGGAGTTGTTTCCTTCCCCTGTGGGGTCCCATGCCACCCTCCTGTGGGTCTCCTCTGTGAAGATTCCCAGAAACATCCTTGGTCTCCACTGCAGGTGCCTCCATAGAGGAACCACTATCCACCAGAAGAGTGAATGAATTGTGGAGAGGTACAGCTTGAGGGATGCAACTCTGTTCCACCACCCTCTCCCTCCCTGAGCCCACCATGGTCCAGTCTCTCCTCCTTTTTGGCAACCTCTGAGGTAGTGGCATTGGCATTGGCCCTGGTGGTCCCTGGGTGGGGGTGGAGGTTTCACGAATCCTAGCTAGGTCAGCCTGGAGACAGGCAACCTCCTCCCCAGACCAGAGAGGTGCCTGCAAATAGGGCAGCATTGCAGCCTCCAGAATGTCTCCCGGAACACTGCTGCCCCACAGCCATTGCACTGCACCACTCCTATCATGTCTTATTTTGTGTCCCCTCTCCTGTTTCTCTGTATGCTTACTGTCTCCTCTCCTTACAACTCTCAGCCTTTCTGTTCTGGGACAGCAACTTCCTATATTCTTCAGTAGCCTCCTTCTTCTTTGCTCAGTGTCAGACCACCACCAGCTGGGGGGGAGAGTGAGCAAGTTTTTCCTTTAGGGTTGACAAAACCAATGTTTCTCTATGATCCTTCCCCTCCTACTGCCAAACAGGAAGTTCCTGTTGACAGTCATATCCAGTGGCTATAAAAGTAGAACTGACTTAGGGTGGGATGGAGCGCAATTAGTAAGAAAAAAGGCTAGCAACAGGAAGTTGTAATTTGAGTCACCTGCTTTTATAGTGTCTAAGCCACACCCCCAATTAAGCTCTCTCCTCCTCCTACTGGTTTAGCAAAGTAAGTTCCCTGGTGATCCCTCCTCCCATCACTCCTCAGTTTCCTTGCCGGAGACAAGCGCAAAGGATATCCTTCTGGAAAGAACCAAGACACCAGTCCAAAACAAGGTACACTTAGAGAAGCATGGGACTGAAAATAGAAGTATAAGCAGAGGACACTTACAGACATCACAAGACAGCAGATATCTCTGTTAACAACTGCATCAGTAACAGGTAGAAGGGTGGGTGTGCAGTGGCCCAATGGAGGGGATTCTCTACTGTTAAGGTAAGGAACTGCTTTATCTTCATTGAGAAGATCTTCTGTATTGGGTCTCATTTTTGGAACAATTCCTAAGCAGGATACATGGTACTCAGGGAGGATGGCAGTGTTGGATATAATATCATGACAGGAAGCCTTGAAGTACAGCAAGGCAAAACCCAGCACATCTATGAGAGACGATGTCCAGACTGTAATGCTTAGTGAAAGTGTGGACAGTGCTCCATGTATCTACAGCACATATGTCAGCTGCAGAAACATTTTGGAAACAGGCAACAGAAGTGGCCATGCCATGGGTAGTGTGGCCACGAGCAGCACCAGGAAACTCTTTACCATGTTTCCTATAACAGAAACAATACCGTTAGCCAGCCATTTGAACAGGCACTGTTTAGTCATGGGTACTCTCTTTACTGGAGACAAATGACATAAAAAACTGAGAGGACATTCTGCAGCCTTTAGTGCAATCAAGACAGAAACACAGGTTACTCACCTGTAACAGTAGTTCTCGGAGTGGTGTATGATGTTCATCCACACATTCTTGCAGTTGTCTTTCCCCTCAAGACCTGCTGGAATGTCTTCAAGCTGGCTCTTCCCACCCAGGTGGTAACTCCCTCAGCCCTGCCCCTTGACATCAGATCTTGCCCACTGGAAGCAGATCAGTGTGACACTTGCCAGGGGAGGTCAGGTGGGTTTGTGAGGATGAACATCATATACCCCTCCTAGAACTACTGTTACATGGAAGTAACCTGTTTTTCTAGGGATGTGGATATGATGTTCTATCCACACATTCTGACAGACTCCAAGCAGTTCTCCAGGAGGAGGGAGGCAAGGCGCACATCCTCTATTTTAGAAACAGAGATTGGAGAACTGAGGCCCCAAAATCAGCATCCTGGTATGACTCAAGATTGATGTGGTAATGGGAATGAAGGTGTGTGCTGACCTTCAGGTAGCTGTCATGCAGATTTCCTGGATAGGGACATCCCTGGAAGCAACCACCAAGGCAGCGGTATGGCAGGTAGAATGAGCTCTTAGCCATACGTGAAGCTCCCTACCCACCAACCTATAGCAGAGGTTGATGCAGGACACAATCCATCTGCCAATCATCCATTTAGCTGCCAGTCTGCCAGGTGCAGCTTCAGCATAAGTGACAAACAGCTGGCGAATCTCTCCTTGAACTCCAGCTGTACGTGCTGTGTAATGAGCAAGTGCTCATCACAGGTCCAATGTGTGGAGCCTGTGTTCAGACTCAGAGTTATGGTTGGTGAAGTACACCGGGAGATTAATCACCTGGTTAAGGTGAAAATCTGACACAACCTTTGGGAGGAACTTCAGGTTGGGGCAAAGGACAACCCTTGTTCCTGTGGAAGACCAGGTAAGGAGACTCCTCCAAATGCACCTGGAGGTTGCTGATCCTTCTGGCAGATGTGATAGCCATCAGGAAGGTGGTCTTCTATGACAGGTGTGATATATCACACCTGTGCATCAGTTCGAATGGCTTGCCCCATGAGCTTTGCCAAAACCAGCAACAGATCCCAGGTTGGTGGTGGTTCATGCACCAGAGAGGAAATGTGGTCAAGGCCTTTGAAAAAGCACTAGACCACCTTCTCCTGCACCACCAACTGCTGACTGGCTCAGGCCCGATAAGCAGAGATGACTGCCAGGTACACCTTAAAGGTCATTGTCCGAAGGCCCAGCTGAGACAGGGACAACAGATAGTCAAGGATGCTAGCCACTGGACAGGAGGGTATAGACCTTTGCCCTGACACCAAATGGAGAACCTCTTCCATTTGAAGGCATGGCATTTCCTGGTCAGCTCCTTCCAAGATGCCTCGACAACGTGGAGGACATCTTCAGAGAGACCCAAAGCCTGGAACTCTAGCCATTCAGAAACCAGGCTGTCAGGTGCAGGGATTGAAGGTCCGGATGGCTTACCTACCCCTGATGGATGGAAAGTAGATCCAGGCATAGAGGAAGATGCCTCGGGATCCTGCTGCTGAGGCCGAGGAGATCGGGGTACCAGAACTGGTGTGACCAGTCTGGAGCTGCCAGGATCATCTGTGCTTTATTCCTCCTTGCCTTGAGCAAGAATTTCTGGATCAAGGGAAATGGAGGGAAGGCACAGAGGAGGCTTGGGATCCAAGGCCTTGAAAAGGCACCCCCTGAAGCATTCCCTGGTGAGGGGGGTGGGCACAGTACAGCCTCAGCTTTGCATTCTTCCTGGGGGCAAACAGATCCACCACGGGGTGCCCCACTGGGAGAACATATGGTGCACTACCTCTGGGTGGACAGAACATGGTTGTGGTGTTGTCCATCTTGACCTGGATGACCTGACCCTGAATGTGAAGAGCAAAGGCAGTCAGCAGCATCTGAACTGTTCGGAGCTCCAGCAGATTAATGTGGCACCAGGACTCCTAAGGGGTCCAGAGGCCATGGACTCTATGTTCTGCTAATTGGGCACCCCAGCCCACAAGAGAAGTGTCTGTCATCAGGATGACCATTTGCTCCAGGCAGACAAATGAGATACCTTCCTGCAGATGTGCCAAGACTAACTACCACTGGAGGACATCCCACATCATCTGGGTCACGGTGACCAGCTGGTTGAAAGTGACCATTGCACTGGGACCATTGGTGGGGAAGCTCCCACTGCAGAGAGCACATTCTCCAGTGGGCCCAATGGACCATGTTGGTGCAGGCCGCCATGTAACCCAGTAGGCACAGGAAGTCATGAGAAGGGCGCAATTGCCCAACCTGAAGTGATTGGGCAAAGGAGGAGAATGGCTCCACCCAGTCTGGTGGGAGCTGAGCCCTCACTCTGCAAGAGTTGAGTTCTGCCCCGGTGAAGCTGATCACCTGTGAGGGCACAAGTTCTGACTTGGCTTTATTGATGAGGAGGCCAATTTGGACACAGGTCTGGAGGCCAAATCCATGGAACGCTCCACCTCCTGCCTGGAGGGACCCACGATCAGTGAGTCATCCAGACAGAGGTAAATCCAGACCCCTCAGCACCTCAGGTAAGCTGCCACCACTGCAATGCACTTGGTGAAGACCCTGGGGGCTGAGGATAGGCTAAAAGGTATGGCCTGGAACTCATAGAGGGTTCCTTCCACTCAGAAGCAGAGGAACCACCAGTGTGATGGATGGATCAGGATGTGAAAGAACGTGTCCTGTAGAGCCAGTGAGCCGAACCACATATTTTGCTCAAAAGATGGCATGATCTGAGACAGAGTTACCATCCTGAAGGTGCATGACCTGATGAACTTGTTCAGGTCATGCAGATCTAAGATGGGGCACCAGCCACCATCCAGTTTGGCACTAGGAAGTACTTGGAGACATGCCTTGGGTGTTCCAGAGGGTCCACAACAGGAGCCACAACCTCCTTGTGGAGGAGCTGGGTGATGTCATCCTGAAGGGCTGGCAGAGTATCTGTGGATACCAAGTCCTCCCGGTGGGCTACAGGCTTGGCAAGGTGGGTACTGACTGAATTCCAGAGACAGACTCTGACCAATCACTTTGAGAACCCACCTGTCTGTGGCGACAGTGAACCAGCTAGAAAGGAAGTGGTAGAGCTGGCCCCCCATGGGAGGATGCAGTGGTGGTGGGAAGGGCATGAGGGAGGCACCCTTCATTCCTTCACTGGACAGGCTTGGAGGCAGAGGAGGGCCTGGCTGAGGAGCCACCGGGACCTCATCCTCCCGGCTTGTGGATGACCATGGCCACTGACTTCAGCTGAGGTTGCCAGGCCTGAGCCTGCTGCCCAGCTTGAGGTTGGGCTGGTTTGGCTACAGGAGTGAAGGTGGACAGAAAGGACTTCTTTTTCTGATGTTTGGAGCCCTTGGGGTCCTTCTGGGCAGATGTCAACAAGTCCAAGTTGGCACTGGACTTTTCAGTGCTGGTGAGGTGCCCCTTGACCCCCAGCCCAAACAGGTTGGTGCCCAGGAAGGGGACATCTGCCAGCTTGTGCTTGGGGTCTGCTGTGAAGGTTGAGGTCCACAACCAAGTCCTGAGGCACATTGCCACTGCCAGCTGCCACAGAATGGGCAAAGGAGTCCCCAATGTCCATGGCTGTCTGGAGCTGCTGTTTTTGCCACAGCCCAACCCTGGTCCTGGACCTGCTTGACCATAGGCTGTAGGTTCCCTGGGAGATGAGTGAGCACCTTATCAAGAGTGCCCAATAGGGCATGAGAAAACTGGGCCATCAGGAGGGTCGAGCTCACCTGGCAAAGGCCAAGCAAAGAGGCCGCATAAACCTTCTTAGCCATATGGTCCAATTTCTTAGACTCCTTGTCAGGCAGTTTATCAACATCTCATGCATTGCTGGAGTCCTGAAACACAGAATCTGCCACCAAGCACTCTGCTGAGGCATATTCTGTTAACCCTGAGAGAGAACCGGTGGGAGAGGCATACTTGCGGACCATCCGAGCTGACAGTGCTAGTCAGGAGGCGGGGGTGCTACCATAGCTCCAAGGCAGGGCCAAGGATGGCCTCTGCTACTGGAAAGGCTTCCACAGGGGAGTCACCCCAGTCCAAAATCCCAGTAAGTGGGTACTGAGCCCGCTACCGGATGGGCTCCATTTGAGACCAGTGGACTCCGAGATAAGATGGAGAAGGCCCATAAAGGAGGTAGGGTCCTTGTCTGTCAAGAGACCCCCTGCTGACTCCATGTCCACCAGTCAAAGTGCAAGGAGGAACCCTCTGGCTCCAAAGAGTCATTGAAGAGGGATCAACAGCCCGAGTTCCCGCTGGCACTCCGAGGATGGTCAGGGATGATGGTGATCGACAGCTGATGAGGAAGATCTGAAGCCGGCCAAGCATCCTTAGTCAGAGCGCTGGTCATCAGCTGTTTGGGGGCGGCTCCACTGGAATAAGTGGAGATGCTGGGGAAGGCCGAACCTGGACCATTTTACAGGTCTGCTCCAATGGAGGCAGAGAAGGCATCAGCCTCTACAGTGAAAGCCAAGTGATGGCCGGGTTGGAAGCCGGAACGGGCTTCATGCCAGCGAACACAAGCTGTTGTCACTTCATGTCCTTGTAGCACTGACACAACTTTCACCGAAGCCTCTCCTCACCTGAGGATGAAGAAGAAAAACAGCGGCAGTGCCGCTTTCCCTGAGTATCGAGAATGGGAGTCCCAACGTTAACACGAGCTGCTTGACTCACAGGAGTGAGACCAGGACCTTGAGCTTTACTACCAGGGGGACCAACTGCGGGCCTCAGCGGGGGTAAGTGAGAATCAAGGCACCTCCGGTTCTGGGTCTACAAGGAGAGGTGGCTGTTTCTAGCCTCGCTTGTAGAGCAGAAAGCAGTTAAGTAAAAAAGCTACATTTTCTTATTAATTTAAGACTTATATCTCAGCAGGAGTCAGTGTCTGTTGAGATTCAGTAGACAGATACTTTACTAGAAGTAGAAGGGGTCTTATTTAGGGTTAAAAAAGAAAAGAAAGAAAGTCAGTGTGTTGTATCAGCTGACCTTGCTAAACCAGTAGGAGGAGAGAGAGCTTAATTGGGGGTGTGGCTTAGACACTATAAAAGCAGGTGACTCAAATTACAACTTCTTGTTGCTAGCCTTTTTTCTTACTGATTGCCCTCCATCCCACCCACCCTAAGCCAGTTCTACTTTTATAGTCACTGGATCTGACTGTCAACAGAAACTTCCTGTTTGGCAGTAGGAAGGGAAGGATCATAGAGAAACACTGGTTTTGTCAACCCTAAAGGAAAAAAGTAGCTCACTCCCCAGCTGCTGGTGGTCTGACATTGAGCAAGGAGGAAGGAGGCTACTAAAGAAGATAGGAAGTTGCTGTCCCAGAACAGGAAGGATGAGAGTTGTAAGGAGAGGAGAGAGTAAGCATACTGAGAAACAGGAGAGGGGACACAAAATAAAACATGACAGGAGTGTTGCAGTGCAATGGCTGTGGGGCGGCAGTGTTCTGGGAGACATTCTGGAGGCTGCGATGCTGCCCTATTTGCAGGCACCTCTCTGGTCTGAGAGAGGAGGTTGCCCATCTCCAGGCTGACCTGGCTAGGATTCGTGAAACCTCTTCCCCCACCCAGGGACCACCAGGGCCAATGCCACTACCTTAGAGGTTGCCAAGAAAGAGGAGAGGCTGGACCAGGGTGGGCTCAGGAAGGGAGTGGGTGGTAGAACAGAGTTGTATCCCTCCAGCTGTACCTCTCCACAATTCATTCACTCTTCTGCTGGATAGTGGTTCCTCTATGGAGGCACCTGCAGTGGAGACCAAGGAGGATGCTGGGAACCTTCACAAAGGAGACCCACAGGAGGGTGGCATGGGACCCACAGGGGAAGGAAACAACTGCTGGTGGGGGACTTAATCATTAGGGGGTAGAAATGGGGGAGGGAGGTAAGGTGCCTGCCTGGCGCCATGGCTTGGAGGGACAGGAAGCGAATCCTCAGGATCATGGGAGGAGCTGGATGTCATTGTCCACCTAGGGACAAATGACCTGGCTAGGAATGGGATCAGAGCAGTGCAAGAGGAGTTTGTACAGTTGGGGAGGGGCCTTAGACAAGTAACGCATATGGTAACCTTCTCGGTGGTGCTGCCTATCTATGGCAAGGGTGATGCTAGGGCACTCCTCACCAGGGAATTCAATGAGTGGTTGAAAAACTGGTGTGGAGCTCAGGGTTTTGGCTTCATTGGGGACTGGGGAGCCACCTGGAGGGATGCAGACCTATACTGCTGCTATGGTCTGCATCTGTCTGGGGGGGGAATCCAGGATCCTAGGTGACAGGTTTAAATGCTTCATTGGCAAGCATTTAAACTAGCCAAGGGGGGAGGCACTGAAAAGGAGCAGGGAAATCCCAGCCTCCCCCCACAAAACATGGTAATTAGTGAGCTAAACACCAAGGTAGAGAAGTTATTAGGGAGCAGGACAGAGGTAAATGTAAAAAAATAGGCAAAGGCAGTAAGGTCAGGAATGGGGCTAAAAGGGGTAAGACTATCAGAAAGTGGAGGGTGATGAGTACCAATGCCCGTAGTCTGTGTAACAAGCTCCCTGAACTAGTGGCCTTGATGGAAGAGGGTTGTCTGGTATTGTGGCATCACAGAAACATGGTACACAGAGAACCATGACTGGGATGTCAACATACCAGGATACACAATCTACAGGAGGGACAGGGAGGGTAAAAGAGGAGGAGTAGCTTCTATGTAAAGGAAGGGATCAAAGCAACAGAACTAAAGAGTAAACAGGGAGCAGATGAGACACTCTGATCACCCTGGAGACAGGAAATGGTACCACAATCCGCTATAGGTGGTTATACAGACCCCCATCTCGGGGAGGAGGACAAGGAAATGATAGAAGGCTTCCTTAGAATGGCAGAAAAAGGGAGATATTGTTGATGGGGACCTGAATATGCCAGATGTTAACTGGAGCACCTTTGCTGCAGGCACATCCAAGAGCATGGTCATTCTTGATGCCCTACAGGGTGCAAGCCTCAGACAGCTAGTATTGGAACCCACTCAGGAGGGAGCAATCTTAGACCTGGTACTCTCAAATGGGGACAGAGAAAAAATCTCAGATTTAGAGGTGGGTAGCCATCTGGGAACAAGCGACCACCAAACAGTGTGGTTCACGAGAAACACAGCCATACAATCAAGCCACACAAAAGTAAGAGTATTGGACTTTAGGAGGGCTGACTTTGGGAAAATGAGAGAGTGCCTTAGAAAAGCACTAGCAAACAGGCAAGAAGGAGGGGTGGAGGAACAATGGGGAGTAATCAAAACAGCCATCACAGAGGTAACAAGCCTTTGTGTAAAGCAAATCAATAAAACACAACAAAGGAAAAAAAACGCTATGGTTCTCAAAAGAGGTGGCAAGGAAGGTTAAGGAGAAAAGGATAGCATTCAGGAAATATAAGGAAACACAGAAGGAGCAGTACAGAGAACTTTATCAGTTAAAGCAGAAAGAGGCTGGGAAGGCAGTCAGAATAGCAAAGGCCCAAACCGAGGAAAGGATAGCCAATTCTTTTAAGAAGGGGGATAAGACCTTTTATAAGTACATTAGGGAGCGAAGAAAGACCAAAGGAAGGATACTGAGGCTTAATAAAGGGAAGGGAATGTGGGTAGAGGGGGACAGTGAAAAAGCAGGGATACTGAACGAATATTTCTGCTCAGTATTCACAAAGGAAGAGGAGAGGGAGGTACCTAGACCAAACAAGAGAAACACTCTGAAGACGGGGATTGATACCAGTCCATTTACAGAAAAAAGGGTTCTGAAAGAACTAATAAAATTAAAGGTGGACAAAGCAATGGGGCCTGATGGGATTCACCCAAGAATTCTAAAAGAACTAAGGGTAGGACTAGTGACACCGCTGACTACTCTCTAACAAATCATGGGAGGATGGGGTGGTACCTGAGGACTGGAGGAGGGCAGATGTGATCCCTCTTCACAAAAGTGGGAGCAGGACAGAGGCAGGAAACTACAGACCAGTTAGCTTGACCTCAGTGATAGGGAAAATTATGGAATCACTTCTGAAGGAAAGAATTGTTGAGTACCTAGAGGCCAGTGGGGCACAGGACCCAAGGCAGCATGGATTCACGATGGGAAGGTTGTGTCAGACGAATCTAATAGATTTCTTTGACTGGGTGACCAAAGTAGTAGAATAAGGAGGGGCTGTGAACATGGTCTACCTAGATTTTAGCAAGGCATTTGATACAGTCCCACACAAAAGATTAATACACAAGTTAGCCAGCCTTGGAGTGGGTCCCAAGGTGGTAGCCTGGATAAAAAAATTGGCTAGACAACAGGACACAAAGGGTAGTAGTAAATGGAGTCCACAGTGAAGAAAGGAGGGTTACTAGCGGGTACCTAGGGTTCAGTACTGGGACCGGTCCTTTTAATGTCTTTATAAGTGACATTGCAGAGGAACTGAAGGAAAAGTATGTCTCTTGCAGACGACAACAAAGATCTGCAACAGGGTTGATACACAAGATGGAGTGGAAAAGATGAGAAGGACTTGGCAAGGTTGGAGGAATGGTCAAATGTATGGCAGCTCAGATTCAATGCAAAGAAGTGCAAGGTAATGCACATGGGAAACAAAACCCAGAGGAAGAGTACACAATGGGGGTGAGATACTGACAACAGTAAAATGGAAAGGGACCTGGGGTAATTATATCAGATGACCTAAAGGTGGGCAAGCAATGTGAGAAGGCAGTAAGGAAGGCTGGGGGGATACTGGGATGCATAGGAAGAGGCATCAATAGTAGAAAACAGGAAGTTGTTATCCCTCTGTACAGACAGTTGGTGAGACCCCATCTGGAGTACTGTGTGCAGTTCTGGAGACCCCATCTCTGCAAAGACATAGACAGAGTGGAGGCTGTCCAAAGGAGGGCAACCAAAATGATGCAGGGTCTGCACCAGAAGACATACGAAGAAAGACTAAAGGAGCTTAATATGTATACCCTTGAGGAAAGAAGGGAGAGAGGGGACATGATAGAAACTTTCAAGTACCTCAAGGGAATCAACAAAGTCCAAGAGGGCAGCATCTTTCAGAAAAAGATATGTGCAAGAACAAGGGGGCACAATTTGAAGGTAGTGGGGGGACGGCTCAGAGGTAATGTGAGGAAGTATTTTTTCATGGAGAGGGTTGTGGATGCATGGAACAGCCTCCCTGAGGAGGTCGTGGAGTCAAGAACAGTGGGGGAATTCAAGAATGTATGGGACGGACATAAGGCAGCCCTAGTGGGGGGTAGGAGGAAGTAAGTTGTTGGTTAACTAGGATCTGCAGCTTATCTGTTAGGTAGGAAAATGGACTAGGTGGGCCAAGCGGTCCTTATCTGCCATCAAATTCTATGTTTCTATGTTTCAGCAGACTGATCTGTCCCTCCTTGGGTCTGAGTCAGGACTGGAGTCCTGGACAGAGAGGTATCTGCCTCTTCAGGCAATAATTGGTCGACTGGCTCAAGAGAAATCTTGGCCAGAAGATCGACCTGCATTTTGGCCAACTGGCTCAATGGGGGTACCATGGAGCCAGCGGCCTGGGCCGAGGATTTGATTGAAGTCAGATTTGAAGAAGTATGGGAGTCAGACCCCGAAGAGTGTTCCCAATCACAAGATCTATGTTAAGACCGTTTTTTTTTTTTTTGCCTCTTTTCTGGATTTAGATTTGTTTGTCAATGAAGAGCCCTATCCATGAGTTGGGAGAGCCTGGTATAAATCCTTAAATGCCCCTGTAAAGGAGGTGCCCAATGAGAGTGACAAAAAGGCCGAAGCTGAGAAGGACTTAACCGCAGCCTGAGTCGCCAACTCCTTGAAAGCCACAAGTTGTTTAGTAGACTCTGCAGCCATGGAGACCACCTGATGGGCATGCTTCGATTTGACCGGTGGATACCATTCACTCGGATGCCCCAAAAGTAAGTGGGCATGGCGGTCTTCTAAAATGGACAGGTGGAATGTATGACAAATGTCACAAGCCTGGGGATCGTGCTTGTGGCCCAGGCAGTAAATGCACTTGGTGTGCAAATCCGTCTGTGACATCTGCCTGCAGCCACACCTCTGGAACCCCGGAGCAGACCTCTTGTTGTCTATGTCGGTCAGTAGAAAGATTAGCTGAAGATGTTTTTATTTATTTGGAAAGAAATACGAAGATATGAGCAAAAGGCCTTCTCAGTGCAAGAGCGTTAAGGAGGGAACCTGCTTCTTCCAGCGGAAAGGAAGATCTGGCATCACGGGGTGCAGTCAAGGGGGTTATTACCTGAGTGGGTGGGAGGAACCAGCTTGAAGACATTCAGGCCAGTCTTACGGGGAAAGGCAACTGCCAGAATGTGTGGATAGAACATCATATCCACATCCCTAGAAATAGTTATGTACATCAAGCATAAACAGCAGTGCTTCCTCTTTGTTAGCATGCTCAGCATAATACACAGGGAGGTGAATAGTCTGATTCAATGTGAAATCAGACACCATCTTCAGCAAGAACCTAGGACTGGGTCATAAGGAAACTCTATCTCTGAGGAAAAGCAAATAATGAGGCTCAGTCACAAGACCCTGAAGCTCAGAAATTCTATGAGCAGCAGTAATGGTGACAAAAGTGCTTTCTGTGACAAGAAATGCGTGTCATGAGTCACAGTCAACTCACACGGAGTCCCAGTCAATTTTTCAAGAAGAAAATTAAGGTCCCAAGATGGAACTGGTTTATGAATCTGGGGATGCATGCGTAAGAAATCTTGAAGAAACATACAGGACTCCTCAAGTTGTGCCACCATGTGTTTATCAATAGGGGCATGAAAATCCAAAATGGGAGCCAAATGCACCTTAATAGATGAGTGCTGGAGACCAGAGCCAGATGGGGACAGCAGGTAGTACAGTGCAGTATTAACAGGGTACGCAAGTGGGTTGAAAGAATGGGAAGCACACCACATGGTGAAGTGCTTCCACTGGAAAGAATAGGTATGTCTGGTAGAAGGCTTTCTAGCTGCAAGTAAGACATCAGCCACCTTGTGAGAAACCCCAAAGTGAACAATGGCTATATCTTCAGGAGCCACGCATGCAGACACAGGGACCATAGGTCCAGATGGACCGGGGACCCTTAATCTGCAACACCAGACTCTTGACACAGAGAGAGCTGAACAGGAGGTTCCACTACAAGATGTTGCACAAGTGGAACGAAGATATGACAAGGCCAGAAGGGCGACACCACCATAAGGGTAGCAAGCTCCACCCACAGTATGAACAGAATTCTTTGTATAACAAGGATCAGAGGAAAGGTA
Source organism: Neoceratodus forsteri (assembly GCA_016271365.2). Lineage (NCBI taxonomy): Eukaryota > Metazoa > Chordata > Ceratodontiformes > Ceratodontidae > Neoceratodus > Neoceratodus forsteri. The sequence continues at coordinate 645,414,890 of CM057450.1, read as the reverse complement.
TAAAGGAACTTCCATTTGCAGGAGTGGGACAGCGCATCTCACTAAAAACTTCATGCCCTAGAGTGAGTGAACAGAAACCTGTCAATTTTGTGTTTTATGAGGATGCAAAAAAGGTCCATCTCTGGACAACCCCAATGTGTGAAGAGGTCATTTACCATGGATGTCAGCAGCTCTTGTTCATGAGTCCGGGACTAAGACCTATTTTGCCCATCTGTTAAGATGTTTTGGACACCTGGGAAAAACAAAGTCAATCAACAGCAGAAGGCTGTGAGACAGTGCCCAGAATCACACTCTCACTGCCTCCCTTCACAGAAGGTTAGAGTATGTGTTCTCTTGCTTGTCTGTGTAGTGCATGACACTGGCATGTCTCTAAATCAGCAAGGGAACAGGGCATAGATGGGCCTGAAATGCCTGTAGACCAAGTAAATTAGACCCCATCTGCAGTATATTTACACAGAGATCTGACTCCAGACTGGACCATGTGCCCTGTGTCTCAAAGGATCCTAGATGGGCACCCCAACCTGACTCCAAAACATCTATTTTCAGTATCTGCAAGGGATCTAGTTGAAAGAATGGTACTTCCTGCAGCAAGTACATCCAGTCTATCCACCATAGTACAGCCCTGCAACAAGGGGATGTGACGAGAGCCACCTGTTCCATTCATCTGTCAACTGGTCCCACTGAGCCCCAAGTGTCCATTGTGGAATGCTCACATGGAGGTGGACAAAAGGGACAGCAATGATGACCACAGCAAGCAGACCCAGCAAATGCAACAATGTTCTGGCTGATACATAGTGGCTTTAGTGTATCAAGCAGACCCTGGCAACCAGGACGTTTGCCCTCTGTGCAGTCAGGAAGGCACTGCCCACCACCGTGTCCCGCACCATTCCAATGTACTGGAGGCACTAACAAGAAACAAGGACTGATTTTGGTTTGTTCACTGTAACACCCAGAGCTTCTTTGAGAACATCTCTTTCTTTGGGCCACATCTATGGAACTTACAGCAATCAAGCACTAGGACCACACAGAAACTTTTACAAGCAGTCAACCAGGGGTTGTCCATGATGACGTCAGACATCAGCATCCACATGAACATGGGCAGCCCCATCTCTCCTCAGTTCTTTTCCGACGAACAGACTTGTTGGCTCGCTGTTGAAAAACTGCTGCAATAGCCACCATTTATTTTCTGTTCACAAAAGTAACTAACTTTTTAAGAGTGATTTTCAACAACCTGCATGTCATTGAAAGAACCAACAAAACTCTTCTGATATTGTGAGTGTGAAGAGAAGATCTATGCTAGAGACTCCCATGATGTCTGTTGCTGCTGCCTAGGCCCAGACGACAACGTAAAAACCTGCAAAATTTTCTGGACACTTAATTCAGCAATCAGTCAATACCACAAAAGGCTTTGGAGAAGTTTATTCACCAGAAGACTACAGCTAGAATGGAGAAGATGCTCCAATAAAAGATAGCAGCGTTGCCAGCACCGTAGACCGAATCGTGGTCATCTAGGTCCTGAGAAAAGGTGCCGGGGAGTCACAAGCACTGGGACAAAGATAAGGAGAAGGCCTTCCCACTGCATTCTGGGTCACACCTCCATTCCTCTGCTACAACCTCCGGTGGCAGTGCCAACCACCCCCCAACTGTCAACACGACACCAAGGTTGGGGCTTGGCACCGGCACTACCAGTCCTATTTCAGCTGGTAATTTGCTGTTGACACTTAAGACTCAGCCTTCCCTGGTAACCACACTGGTGATACTGCTGAGGCAGTTCTCTTGTCCTTTTCTGACATGATGAGACAATTACTGCTTGGCCTGTACTTTCAACTACTATGCCACCACCAACACTGCTGGCACACTTCCTCCTCCCCCTCGATCCTGTCGATGAGCATAATCATGATTTTACAATGTAGCATGAGGAAGATGAGGCACAGGATTATGCTGAAAGCCTATATGCAGGGACCCATGTTTTCTGCAATTGTGTGGTTGCAGCAACTGCCACAGAAAGATGGTCCTGCTGCAGAAACAGCATTTTCGGTGCAGTAAAAATGGCCTTCACCCCGAAAACCCCAACTAAATGGCTAAAATGACTGTGAGCAAGCTTAAAATGGCATTAGTGGCTGTCCCGTTGGCGCTGAGGGTTGAGTCGCTGAACGCCACACCTCGCACTACGCCAGTGACCCAAGTTCGGGAGTGAGCTCAGGTGCCAGGGGTTGGTAGGGGTGGGTGAGGATTGAGCACCCACTGGGCTGCTCTCCTCCCTGGGAGTAGGACAGGACATCACTCAGCATGCCAGCGGCTCCTGGTGGAAACTGGGGGTGCTGCAGCACGCAGGGCAGCATGTACATAGCGTGGCTGATGCTCGGCAGGGTTGCCATGCACTGTAGCAACAGGGATGTGCACCACACATGGGAGGGGAAGTGCACACCAGAACAGGGAAAACACCAGTCTGTGAGGTAGGCGATGGCACCTGCCCCCATACCCACTGCCAGGTCCATCCTGCCTGGCCTTCCAGCGTCCTCCACCTGGGCTCTCATCCACAAACTAGAGACTGACTGTACAGAGTGCCCAAGAGGAGGTGTGACCCCACCCCGGAGGGGTTAAGCTGTGGGTGCCAGTTGTGTGGGTTGGGAGGGAGGAGAGAGGAGGCTCAGGTAGAAAGACTTCAAGCAGGGCAGGAACAGCGGGATGCCTGAGAGAGGCTCCGCAGACCTCGACCGGAGGGAAAAAATAGGCAACAAAAAAAAAATGGCATTAGTGTGAGTTGTTAGCAGCTCCAATATACATCCATCCCCTTGGGCTGCAGTAGGGCCACCCTCTTCCAGTCCACTGGCACTCACCCCTGAAGATTATGGCCATTACAACTTTCTACAAACACTGAGGGAACTTCAGTTTCATAAGAAAGAATGGTGGTTCTATTTGCCAGTTGCAGAATTGTGGAATGAAAATGTGTCAGTAATTATTGCAGACAAAATGTAGGAGACTTTCTAGATCTTTGTCTAATGTAAAATGGTCCAGCTACTCTCCAGCCTCACAGTAAATCCTTACAGAGTGGGAGAGAAGATATGGATGGCAAGTGGCATTGATACAAACGACATCAACAGTGTTGAATTGCACGAGCAGGAGGAAGCAACTAGATCAGCGCTACAGCACAAACCATCACATCCAGGCTTCAAGCAAGTAGGTGGGAGGGAGCCATTGGTGCAGCACTGTTTTGCAACCAAGCAATACTGGTCTTCAAGCAACTGGGCAGGCAGGGGAAGAAATTCTCAGGAGCAAAGCTGTGGTAAACCAGAACTGGGTAGGTGTGAGGGAGCCATGGGATGATGGGACAATAAAACAGACTGCAGTAAAAAGAATAAAAAAATAAACCTTCAATTCTCCCGTGCCTTTCATCCAATCCAAATCATGATGCCAGAATTGCTTTGCATTGCCTAGCTTGTGCATCTACCAAACTGCCCCAGGCTGCCTTTTTTCTGAGCATTCTTTCTGGGTAACTATATTTTATTTTGGGGCTTGTTTGAGTTGCCAGAGAATATAAAGCCCATCACAGAACTGCCACAGAATTGCTCATAGTCTGACCACAGCAAGCATGAGGTTCTGCCGCAGAAGTAGGTCCAGTTTGCCGCAGTGAACACAGGGCCCTGCCTATATGAGAGGGGCACCAACTGCACTGTTTCTACATGCATTAAGGACACGGGGGGGGGGGGAGATACAACATGGTCCCCTTCAGAGAATCCTACCTTTCTCACCATGATGCAGCAGTTGCAGGCTGCCATAGGATTTGCTCTGCGGGAGCAGGACACTCCCAGGAAGGCAGGCAAAATGTATATGACCCCTTCTGGGAAGCCTATCTAAGCCACACAACCTGAGACTGACTCTGTGGTCATTAATGCTGTCCATGACAGTTTTAAGACACCTACGCTTCTCAGTTCCCTCCCCCCTGATAAAGAATCCAGAAGGCAGGATGCCACAGGCAAAAGAAAGTACAGTTACGTAAGAACTTACTGTAACAGCAGCTCTTCAAGAGGAGCTCTTGCAGCAAGCAACACCATTAGGAATGAAGCTGACAGGAGCCAGGGCCCCATGGAAAACTTCGAGCTAGCAGTATATGGCAGGGGATGGCCCACTGACAACGGCCCACCCCGACATGGTATAAAATGGCGATCCCCCAGTCCAACCTCAGTTCTCCCGCCACAGACCCCAGCACATGCAGAAATTGGAGAACCAAGATGGTTCCTCTACACCGAGGTAACAAGGATGGAGAAGCAGAAACCAGGGGGGTGGAGGGAGGGAAAGCTGCACCTGCTGCGAGAGCTCCTCTCAAAGATCTACTGTTACGGTAAGTTCTTACATAACTGTACTATCTTACTTCGAGGGAGCGCTTGCAGCAGGCAACAGCATTAGGACTGAGTTCCAAGGAGTGTAAGGACTGACCCTGGTCAGCTGGGTGGAGGCAGAAGTCAGTGTAAGGCTTTCAAGAGAGCATACCTTGCAAGACTGCAAGTCTAAAGCCCACCCTGCACCTGGACACAATATTCAGACTGTAATGCTGAATCAAAGTGTAAACAGAACTCTAAGTGGCAGCTACGTGGATATCATCAACTGACACATTCTTGGAGGAAAAGGTTTGTCGTACTTTTGGCAACAGTAAACAAAGCAATTGACTAACCATTTGGATAAGCATTGCTTTGAAACAGGAGCCCCTTCTTTCCTAGGGGTGAATAAAACAATCAGATTTTCTAACAGCCAAATAAAAGTGAAGCACCCGGTGGACATCCAGAGTGTGAAGTAAGGCTTCACCTTGATTTGTATACTAGTAGTAAAGAGGCTAGTGTATGTCTTGATTCAGTGTAAACTCCTGACACCACCTTAAACAGAAACTTAGGATTAGTCTGCAAGGACACAGTCCTTGTGGAAAACCAAATAAGGCTCTTTACACATCAGAGCCTGAAGCTCAGAAATCCTTCGAGCAGAAGTAATAGCAACTAATAGCAACTAAAAATGCTTTCTATGACAGAATGCACAACTCATAACTAGCGGCAGGTTCAAAGGGAGGCAAAGTAAGTTTTTCTGAAATAAATAAAAGGTCCCATGGAGGGACAGGGTTCCTGATGGGAGGCAAGAAAGTGCAGGAAAGATCTAGCTGGACAAGAGTCTTGCCTTCAATAGGTGCATAGTATACAGAAATGGCTGATAAGTGCACCTTAAGCGACGAGTAACTCACACCCGAGTCCGACAGGGAAAGGAGGTACTCTAGAACTAGATTCACCAGACAGGTAAAGGGATCCAGTTGACAAGCGGTGGCCCATACACAGAACCACTTCGATTTCATGGCACAAGTGGCTCTAGTGGAGGATTTCCTGGCTGCCACTAGAACATCTGCCACCCAGGGAGAATACCCAAATCGGGCACTTGCTAAGTCTGCAGAAGCCTTGCATAAAGATGCAGAGACTTCAGGGCTGGATGAACCAAAGTGTCCTGCTCCTGGGAGAGCAAGTTGGAGCACAGAGGTAGGGGGATCGGAGGTTCCACTGCTAGCTACTGGAGCAGTAGAAATCATATCTGGCGCAGCCAGTAAGGGGCTATTCAGATCATCTCTGTCCCCTGTGACTGTAACTTGTGAAGAACTCTCTGCAGTAATGGAAAGGGAGAAAAGGCGTACAGAAACCTCCCTGTCCAGGAGAGGAACAACGTGTCTCACCAGAAAACAACAGGTCCTGTATCTAGCAAGCATGGGCAGTTTTGCATTGGATGGGGATGCAAAGAGGTCCAGTTCAGGATGGCCCACCTGTCGAAGAGAATCTTCAGCCACGGAGGGAAGAAGTTCCCATTCATGTGCCTTGGACCAGGACTGGCTTAGGCTGTCGGCCAAGGTATTTAGAAAGCCTGGAACATGTACAGCAGTCAGATTCAGGTGATGCTCTATGGCCCAATGCCAAACTCTCATGGCCTCCCTGCAGAAGGGGTAAGAGTGTATACCCCCTGCTTGTTTATGTAAAAGACCACTGAAATATTGTCCATCTGGATCAAAAAATGGCCCAGGAGCAGGTTCGACTGAAACATCTGCAAGGTGTAAAGGATCACCCACATCTCCAAAACATTGATATGGAGATGGTGCTCCTGCGTAGACCAGGTTCCCTGAGTCTGATGGTCTGCCAGATGGGCACCCCAGTCTGTCACACAGGGCTGGAGACCAGCATCAGTTGCTCCAAATTGTCTGTGCGCTGGTCCATTACACCTGAAGGTTCCATTGGACTACCCTAATGTGTAGATGAGCCAGGGACACTGTTGCAATGACCATCGCCATGTGTCACAGCAGCCTTAGAACTGACCTGGCCAGGACCTGGTGAGACGAGAAGATCAGTCAAACCTGTGCCTGAAGGCATTCTGCCCTGTCTGTGGGTAGAAAAGATCTGCCTTGGGTGGTGTCCAAGACTTCCCCGATGTACTGAAGCCTCTGGTATGGCCAAGGGGAGGATTTGGGGAGATTGACGGTGATCCTCAGATCCCGAAACAAGGTGAAGGTCGCCTCCATGGTTCTGAGCAACTGTTCCCTGGTGGGAGCTGTCAGAAGCCAGTCATCCAGATAAGGAAAGAGATAATAGCCTTTCCTCTTTAAGGCAGCAACAACTACTGCAAGGCACTTTGTAAAGACTTGGGAGGCCGAGGACAGGCCGAATAGCAAAGCCCAAAACTGGTAATGGTTTCCTTGGAAGTGGAAGTTAAGAAATCTCCTGTGGGGTGGAAAGACTAAGATGTGAAGATAAGCATCCTGCATGTCCAAAGAACAAATTCAATCCCCTTGATGAAGCAGGGGGAGAAGGCTGGGGAGAGTGACCATCTTGATGTACTGGTTCAGGTGGCTGAGGGCCAGGATGGGACACAGTTCTCCAGTTCTCTTTGGGACCAGGAAGAAATGAGAGTAGAATACCTTCCCTTGTTGTGCCTGCAGGACAGGTTCTATGGCCTGTTTTCACAGGACCACCATAATCTCCTCTTGGATGAGGGTGATATGGGCCTGAGGGTAATGGGAGGGCAATGGGGATTGTCTGGGGGCATCTACAAGAACTCTAGAGTGTGTCCCTTTTCCACTAGCTGAAGAACCTATTGATCTGAGGTTATTCTGTGCCATCCCTCTACGTAGAGAGAAAAATGATTACCCACCATCTCCCCCAGGGTTTTGGCCAGGTCTGGGGGTTGGTTAAAGAGTCAAGCTGAGGAGCCAGGGACAGACAATGTGGCCAGGGAGGTTCTGGGAGCCCTGGGGGCAGAACCTCCAGTGGCTTGGGTAATGGCTTTTCTCTTAAAGGCACTTCTGGGTTGTTGGCCCCGGGTTGCTGCTTGAAGTGGTGATGAAAGGACTGCCACTGGGAGGATTTAGGCCAAGATTGGTATAAAGTTTGTACAAACGCAAAGCCTTGCCTGACTCTTACAGGTGAGTGATTATGTTTTGGGAATCTGCAACAAACAGAACAGGACCCCTGAAAGGGGCATCTAAGATCTTGGACTGCACATCTATAGCAAAACTGGAGACTCTGAGCCAGGAATAGCGACGAAGACAGACTCCCATAGCCGCAGCTCTAACGGCATAGTCAGCTGAGTCATAGGAAGTTCGGAGAACATGACGACCAACATCCAAGCTTGATTTAAGAAGGTGCAGCAGCTTGGTCTTGCCAGGAACATCAGGCTGAGCTTGTGCCACCTCCAAAGCTTTCTCCCATAGGGCGTTCTGGTATTGGACCATGTGAGCCAGAAGGTTCAAGGAATGGACAGTGCAGGTGGCAGAAGCATAGACCTTTTTTTTTACTTTCTGTTTCTGTCCCCATCTTCCACCTTCCTAAACCCCTCACCCATATGATGATTCAGCCCAACACCAGCATTTGCTCGATGACCTCCCAGGTACCCCGACTGTAATCCATGGTTTATCCTCCATGGGTGGGACCAGTGGGCCCCTCAAACCTTGAGGAACGTACATACTTCACTTGACAGTCGGGGCAGAACCAGCCAGAACTAAATAATGATTAAGATGCCTACCCTCACTCCCATTAGCCACCATATGAAGTTTGCAGGTTAGTTCCACATGCATTTAAACATTTATGTCATTTTTGATTGATTATAATATCAATATGATGGACATTATTTCTGATGTACAATTTCATTTTACAGAATAGCTCTACAGTCTGATGAAGGAATTATATTTCCGAAACGTTACTGGAATTTGATTTGATGGAGCTTTTGAGAAATATTCGATTGAAATTTATTGAAAATGGACTTTTGAAAATGGAATTTTTATTAAAAGAATTTTCCTATGATAAGGACAACAAAATAGATGTCTGATAGTGAATTTTGTTTATTAATTGTGGTTGAGACAGGTTTGTTTAGATTAACAATTTATATTTTCCAATTACCAGTCTCCCCTTTATATTTCATAACTATTATACATTTTTAATACAAAAGGAACCTTGGGGAACTTATATTTTTTGATCATTCTGGTATTGGACCATGTGAGCCAGAAGGTTCAAGGAATGGACAGTGCAAGTGGCAGAGGCATAGACCTTTTTTTTTACTTTCTGTTTCTGTCCCCATCTTCCACCTTCCCAAACCCCTCACCCATATGATGATCCAGCCCAACACCAGCATTTGCTCGACGACCTCCCAGGTACCCAGACTGTAATCCATGGCTTATCCTCCATGGGTGGGACCCATGGCCCCCTCAAACCTTGAGGAACATACATACTTCACTTGACAGTCGGGGCAGAGCCAGCGAGGTATGGGGGGGTAGGGCGGCTTCATCTGCCCAGAGCTGCCAGGGATTTTATTTCCTTTTCCTACCCTCAACCCAGGGTGTGGTATTGGCAAGATGCCTATCGGGGCTGTCGGAAGGGTGGGTGAGCCCTGCCACACCTTCAGTGCTCACCTGTTGGCTCCACTCTGGGCATGTGACACCTCTGCATCACCCACCAGACAATTGGGTATGTGCTGATGTAAGGCCACCTCATAGGGACCACTTGTTCCTTCCTGCATGACAAACCCTTCCCTCTGGAACACCAGAGGGTGGTCATGCAACAGAAGGAGGTGCCCTCCTTCCCCAAGGCAGGAGGTTTCCAATGGATGCCTGAACCTCACCTCACTGGCTGGCACCAAACATTCTGGACTCAGGGTATGAACCTTGGTTGTCTGAATGGCAAGCAATAACTCTACAGCAGCGCCATGGCATAGACCTTCTTACCAAATTGGTTTGTCTGAAGTCTCTGTCGGGAGACTGAGTGCAAAGGTGCCTGGGCTGCTTAGAGCGGTCATGGGCAGTATTAATGATGACAGAGTCAGCCTCTGGGTGCTCCCCATAAAAGGGCTCTCCCTTGGAGCATTATATAGGCGATCTGCCTTCTTAGATGATGCTGGAGTAGAAGATGGATGCTTCCAAGCAGTCCTAATGATGTACTTGAAGGAATCAGTAAGGGGTAGAACAACCAAGGGTAGTGACTCCTTATTACGGAGAAAGATGGCCCACTGACATTGCTCAGGGTTCACCTCTTCCATGTCCCAACCCATAAGGGATTGGAAGTGCCATAACACCTTCATAAAAGTAGGGTCATCTGGAGGAGATCAAAGGGTATCTTTAGGCTCCTCTGGTTCTGATGGTATGTTACAGCTGTCAGATTCATCAGAGAAAGAGAAGGAGGAGTATCTTCCTGAATTGCCTGAGTCTGGAGATGGAGAGGGCAAGTGATAATGTTTTCATCAGTGAGTCCTGGGATGACTGGTGCCAGCTCCATCTGGCTGTGGAGTAGATTCTTTAGGAGGTGGCATTGGAGCTTTCCTGGGGGAAGACACTGACCCTTATCCGGATTTGGAGAAGGGGCCTTAAGAATCAGAGTAGGAGGCTCCTTCCGGGACTGCTTGTCCTTAAAGTATGCTCACCGAACTGCAAAGAGGGTCTTCAGATCTGTGGGTGGATTCTGAGGTGTGGCTGAGGGAGCCAACATTGGTGGGGTAGGATTAGAAGGCCCCATCATTGGTTCCTTAGGAGATGGTAACCTGGGTGTCGGGTCAACTGGCGTCAGTCTCTGGGGTATAGAATTATTTGGCGTTGGTCTAACAGGAGTAGAAAAAATAGGAGTCAGGTCCTTGGGTGTTGGCTGAGTGACAACAGAGGGTTAGGGGATGATGGCTGAGGCACTACTGGAGTCTACTTCGGGGTGGCCGGCATCAATCGGAACAGCATGGGCTGACACCAGTCTGGGGATGCAGGCAGCACCAGGCTTGAAGGAGAAGCCTGTCCCAGGGAGCTAGCTCCCTGTGACAGGGTTGAATAGAACCCTGTCCCACTTGTTATGGAGAGTTTGAATGCAGTGATCTGTTCTGTTCTTTCCTTTCCTATCTCTTGTCTGTCTAGTTGCGCAACCAAATTTTCCTGTGAGACCTAGGATTTGATCACCCCAACAGTCTCACAATTCTTTGCCTCTCACTGTCTCTCAGTCTATCATCACTTGCTCTTTCTGTCTTTTCCTCTGTTGCATATCTGCTGGTATAAAACTATATGCAAATCATTATGTGGAAATGTAACTGATATTGGGATCCCTTTGTTTAGAAATTATACAGAGAATAATATATGGGGTGATGTGTGTAACAAGATTTTTACACACACACACGAGTTGTGGGATGCTACATAAACCCTGTGGGCAAAGCCCGAGAGGTTTATGAAATGCATCCCACAACGAGGGTGTGTGTAAGAATTGAGTTTTACACACCACCCCATATTTTATTTTTTATAATTGCTGGGGTCGAATTTTTTCACCTGAGCAAATATAAAAAATATGGAGAGAGGCAGTGACAAGAAGGGGAGGAGCAGTGCCTGTAAGGCAGTTCCATGACAACGCGATCCGGCAGTGAGGGTGCTGAAAATCTAATTTTTTAACTTAAAGTTGGTCAGTTCTTGCCTGCCAAAGAGCCACAGTAGTATGGGAGATGGAGCCAAGCAAGAGGCACAGTAGCCGAGCTGTGGCAGTGAATAAAAATGGATGAGAGTGTCAGCCAGAACAGAAAGTCCCCTGAATGACTCCAGCTGCCTTTCACTAGGCCACCATAAAAATACATGCATCCTGCCTCACGCTGACCTCTTTAACAAAAAAAAAAGAAGTAAATTCATTTACAGCCCCAGACAGTGTGAAAAAGAAAAGCTCTGGAAGAAGTGGAGCTGCTGTTCCTCGTGCTTTTACTGTAGTAAAAGCGACGCGTGTTTGCTGTTATAACCAGCTGGTTGTAATGGCAAATTACAACCGGCTTTTACTATGGGAAAAAATGAGAACCAGTAATTATAGAGTGTTAATTTTTGAAATGTATATAATTATAGTTTGAGATGACTGCAAAAAGCTATTGGAAACTCAAGAGGTTACCTGAGAGAAATGTTTAAGCCTTTTGTAAAAGCTGTGGAGAAAGGACCTCAGTTCTGGGACATTGTGTTCCTGCATGAAATATACATAGACATTTTAGAAAAAAAACAGGATGCTTGTTAAGAAGGGGTGGGGTTGCAAAGACTTATGAGAGAGCCGAGCTGCAATTTCTTGCAAAGGGGGCATAGAGATTGAAGGAAAACTCAGATGCATCTTCTGTTTATTTTGCCTTTGTAAATAGTTATACTGAACAAGTTTATTTTTTCTATGTTACTGCTAGTACTAACAAACATTTTTTATGAATTCTACAACTGCTACTGGTTTTTCCTATGCTTCCTGACCTGTACCTTGACAACAGAGCTCCCGAACGAGGCAGTGGTGTCACTCTCATGGTGGAGGTGAGCGCATGCACCAGGCACCACTTGGTGGCATTGGTACCTGAAGTCGGGGCTTACTCAGCTGATGCCCAGACTGAGAGGGCAACGGGCAAAGACCTGCTGCCCAAGGAGGACCCAGTTGAGCCACCTGGTTGAGGACCTGCTTGATGTAAGGCCTGAGAGGCTGGGAATGAAGTCCCGAGCCCTGGAGAACCATCACCTGAGAAGGTGATGAGAGCGAGTGGTTTGATCACTGGTAGCCCAGAAGAAGTGAGGGCTGCTGGGATAGTAGGGGCTGACCTCCTACAGGAGGAAGACCCAGGCTTGGTCACCGACTTGTGCAGGGACGTTGAACGGGATGCTGACTGGGGTTTGTCCCTGAGTTTCTCCTGGTGTTTGTGCTTTCCGATGGACTTCTCTTAAAATGATAAAGAAGTCAAAGCACTGGAGACCAGGAAAGAAGAGGTACTTTTATGGAGCTTCTTCTCCATCACTGTTAGTTTCTGCTGTAGCAGAAAGGCTTCCAGGGTCTTCTGGTGGTGTAGCTGGGTGCGCTGGTTGAAATTCTGGCAGTGCTGGCAGGCCTCAATGTTGTGGTCCAGGCCTAGGCAAAGCAGACACAATGAATGGCCATCCTTATGGGGAAGCTGCTTGCCACAAGCACACTTCATTCGCACAAAAGAGGATAGAGAAGAACACGTAAGAATTACTGTAAAAATAATTTTTTGAAAAATAATAAAGTGCAGGTAACGCAAAGAAAATGGCGGTCAGCTATAGTAGAAGGCTTCTTTGAAGGTCGAACTTGTGCAGGTCTAGCCGGCCCAGTGGTGCTGAGGGTTGAGGCACTGGACACTACACCTCCGCTATGCCGGCGACCCGGGTTCGGGAACAGACTCGGGTTGCCGGGGGTCGGCAGGGGGAGAGAGGATCGAGCATCCCAGTGGATGCTCTCCTCCTTCAGGGGTGAGATACCAGGGATGCAGAAGCGTCCGACACTCCCGTAGAGAGTGCCGGTGGAAGCACCGACCCTTGAAGGGACTGGGGGCTCCAATATGCCAGAGTCAGGGAGGGGGGATGTCGTATGGCGCATGAGAGGATGACGTGTACTCGCACGTCGCCTCTCTAGACGAAGTCCTAAAGGTGCCGGCGTCCTAAAGGGTCTGGGAACTAAGGGAGAAAAATTTAGAAAAAATGTACAAACCCCAGCCCTACAGGCAAGAGGAAGGTAAGGGGATGGGATACCTTGGAGATTGCCCTGGCAGACGGAGTAGGAGGAGATACGAGGCCTCCTCTGAAAGCCATGGGTGCCAGAAAGTAAAAAAAATAAATAAAAAAAAGAACAAACTTGCACAGGTCTATGGCAGGAAAAGAACTGAGGATGGGCTGGGGGACCTCCCCTTTTATACCATAGGTGGATGTCAGGGGCGTGCTGACTTCAGGGGGGTGGTCCCTTGCTATATACTGCTAGCTAGAAGTTTTCAGTAGAGACCTGGCACCTGCCGGCTTCAGTCCTAATGGTGTTACCTGCTGCAAGAGCCCCATCAAAGTAAGATCATATGCCTGTTCACCATTGGGCCTTTGCATTGCCAGTTACCAGGCCCACATGAAGAAATATCAGAACATCCTCTGGAGAGCCGGCCCGGTGGCGCTGAGGGCTGAGGTGCTGGATGCCTTACCTCGCGCTACGCTGGCAACCCATGTTCGGGAACGAGCACAGGCCGCTGAGGGCTGGCACGGTTGGAGAAGGATTGAGCGCCCGAGGGATTGCTCTCCTTCTCCAGGAAGGGGGGATGCCAGTGGTCGGCACCGACTGGCCCCTAGCGATGTTTGGGGGGTGGAGATGGGGCTGACATCTGGAGGAGCATGTGCAGATGCGTGCGTGCTCCCTCCATTGATGTCCTTGCACGCCCCTCTCCGCTGAGGAGAAAAAGATGTAAAAATGGAGCTCTTGTCTCAGACGAAGATGTCCCCCTTACAGCGCTGCCAGGAGGGCACCTCCCCTGAACTGGATCCAGACTGGTGGGTTGAGGGTCTCTCCACCCCCCGCTACAAGGGGTAAGTCATGGGGGCTGAAGGAGAAGGAGTCTAATACCCATTTGGTGCAGGGGGGACGTCTGATGGCTAAAGGTGAGGCTCCCATAAATAGCATCAACAAAGAAAAAGAACATCCTCTGGAGACAGGTCAAGGCAGCTGCACAAACCTTGCCTGAGGGTGCCCCTAAACAGTAGCTACTGAAATCTCTGACTGCTGGGGCTGGTGGGCAATCATTGCTCCACTCAACCTATGATGTCTCAGATGATTCTAGCTGAGATGCAGCTTCTGGCATCTGTTTTAGGAGATAATTCATGGTTTAGGAAGGCAAGTTTTTGCTAATGATGTGCAGCAAACCATTCTTAATTTCCCATTCAGAGGACAGAAACTGGTCACAAGGTCCAAGAGACTTCAAAAGATCTCCAGGTCTCTGGCAGGACTTTGAAGTCCGTGCACTCCCTCTACCATACCCATCCCAGGGGTAGGAGCAGGGGTACTTTTCATCCAGCTGGTATTTAACAGCATCCAGCCCACAGACAGCAGAGCAGGGACACTGTAGCAGTGGCCTTGCCAGTCCCTGATAGCACCCCAAGTGCACACTCAAAAGCCCCTAGAGGCGGTGGAGCTAGTGGAGCTGTTCCCATTGGCTCAGCCTGACTCCTTATACACCCCCAAACCTCTTTACCTCCAGGGGTGGAGGTAGGGGGTCGATTATCCTTTCACTTAAGCCAATGAAGGGAGGTGACTTCAGATGCATGGGTTCTAGACATTATCGAAAAAGGGCATGCCCCAGAACTTCTAGACAATCCCCCAGATCATCCTTCACTTGTCACAACATACTGTATGTTCCAGGGCACCTGCCTCTGTTGCAGGAGGAAATACAGACTGCTCCAGAAACAGGCTATAAAGCCAGTTCCTCTAGAACAGAGACTTCCTTGCCACAAAGTGTACAAGAGACCTGAGGCCTGTTCTGGATCTAAACATCTAAACTTCTTTATAGAATACAGTACAAGAATACAAGAAGTTCTGAATGGTCAGCTCTTACTGCAAACAGGAGATTGGATATGCTTCCTGGATATGAAGGATGCACATCTTCATATTAAAATTAATATTATGACAATTATCGACTGATTGCCATTCTCCCAACCCTTAGCAAGCTCCTTGAAAAGGTAGTGGCTGAGCAGCTTCCGGAATATATCCACTCTCATGAACTTCTGTCCCCAGCCCAGCACGGCTTTTGTAAGGGACACAGCACCACCACAGCCTTAATCTCAGTTACATCAAGTATCCGGACAGCCATGGACCAGGGCAAACTCTCTGGTGCAATATTTATCGACCTGTCCAAAGCCTTTGACCTCGTTGACAAAAACTGCTTGGTGCACAGTTGTGGTCACTTGGCCTCTCCCCCCATGCCATGAAATGGCTAATGGGTTATCTACATGGCAGAAAGCAGCATACCTACTTCAATAAAGTCCTCCCTGAGCCCCTACCGGTGACCTCTGGAGTGCCTCAAGGCTCAGTACTGGGTCCCCTCCTCTTCTCCCTCTTCATCAATCAACTGCCCATGGTTACTACCAGCTGTAGTGCCACCATGTATGCAGATGATCTGGTAATACTGGCTCACTCCCAGAATGCCACTACCCTAAACCAGAACCTGACCGATGACTTTAACAGGGTATTGTCATGGGTTACAAGTCACAAGCTGGTCCTGAACCTGAAAAAGACAAAGGCTATGCTCTGTGGCTCAATAGCTAAAATCAAAGCCTCATCGGCCTGCTTACACGTAACCAGTGCAGATGGATCCTCACTACCCATAGTGAGCTCCATCAAATATCTGGGGGTAACACTTGACCCCCAACTTGACATGGGTAATCATATCCTTAACATCTGCAAGGAGGCAAACTGCAAACTGGGTCTGGCCTATAGGGCCAAGTATAACCTTACATCGGCAGCCAGGCTTGCCCTAGCGAAGGGTATGCTCCTTCCCTCCCTCAGCTATGGGCTGCACCTATTTGCTCGCTCTCCAAAGACACATCTCACCCAGTGGTACACTGCTTACAATAACATTTGTCATTTTGCCTTGGCTGCCCCGACTCATCCACCATTGTGAGCTATATGAGAAACTCTGCTGGCTCTCACCAGCTAGATACCTTGATTTTGGTTTGGGATGCCTCTGGGAAAGTGATCAGAACTAGCACCCCCAGGGCTGGCCCGGCTTCTCCTAAGCTGAATCCCACCCCTACCAACTTAGGTCTCTCACATCAGGGATGCTCAAAGTCCCTCCCACCCAGACCCTCATGGGGATCAGGACTTTGCCAAAGTGCGCGCCCAGACCTGGAATTCACTGCCTGTGGGTATCCGAGCTGCCCCCTCCTATCTGAGTTTTCGAAATTCCCTGTGGGGTTTCCTAAAACTAGCATCAGAGTGTGACTGCCCAAACCTCTCTAGAGTAAAGTGTCAAATTGTTTTGTCTGAACCTCTCCAGGGTATCTCCATTGAATTCCTGGAGATATTTCCCCACTGTATCACTGACTTGACTACTCCTGCCTAAAAGCCTTGGGCATTTTACATCCATTACTGCTCCACGGTCATAGGCTAACCATGATATTGACACTTGGTCACTTGGTAGAAACTTGTACTACCAAGTGTTTCTGTTTCTATCTAATGTGCATATTTAGAAAAATGTAATGAGCTGTATATACCTGTCCACGATCCAAGTAGCCTAGGGGGTGTATACGACAATGTTATAAGTTATATTTTGACCAATCCAGTCCTTGAGCTATGCTCCATTCCTATGTATGATGACCTGTATATATCTGTCAGTTGAACTAGCTAGTCTAGAGTGTATAATCTGAAATGTGCTTACTACTGTATGTTTCCCCTAGCGTCAAATGATGTATTTCCCACGTTTGTTTACTATGACAAAAAACTGTACTCTTTGCCATGTCTCCTTGACTGTTGTTCCTCATGTTGTACTCTCACAGGTCGTTCCTGAAAATAGGCATTATACTTGTATAGTGTACTTACCCGGTAAACAAAAGCTAAATAAATAAAACAAATAAATAAATAAATAAAATCCTAGGAGGCAGTATAGCACAGTGGTTTAAAGCTCTGAGCTGCAAACATAGAGACCTGGGTTTCAATCCCACAGCCCCCACATGCATATGGTGTGACCCTGAGCAAGTCACTTAACTCCCTTGTGCTCCCAGGTCACACCTGTAAACAAGTTTTCAGCTTAGTGTGTCTCTCCTGTTAAAAAAAAATCCATAAATCTCACAAAATATTTGATGTTCTGTTTCGAGAGGAAAATTACAAATTCAGAGTATCGTTCTTTGGCTTATGTTCTGTGCCATGGGTCTTTAGCAAATGCTTAGTGGTAGTGGCAGCAGCCCTTCACAGAGAAGGCCTGTATTGTATGTTTTCCCTTACCTGGACCATTAGCTACTGAAGGCCCACTCCAGGGACCAACTGTTGATAACCATAGCTCGAACCAGACACCTGTTTGATGCTCTATGGTTGACAGTCATCACACTCCTGCGCCACTGAGCTACTGAAATCCCTCCCCTCCTAGCCTTCCCCCTTCCCACCCTCAACTGGTGGGCCCCTCCACCACTCTCCCTTCTCTTTTGTTACTGTAACCCCAAATGATGCCCCAAGAGCCCTCCTCACCGTTAACCCCTCTAAAGGTGCCATCAGAGGGATGGCCTTCACCCAAAATTCCTCTCCCTTTCCACTTCAGCCATTGCCTACCCCCTCTCAACAATACTAAATCTCTCATTCTCTACTGCCTTGGTCCCCTCTTCATGGAAACATGCTGTGGTCCTCCCTCTATCCAAGGGGTGATCCCTCATCCGCTGGCAACTATTACCCCATTTCTCTCCTCCCCTTGCCAAGCTTCAAGAACATATTGTCCTCTCCCAACTCACCTCTTTTCTATCCGACACCTACTTTTTCACCTCTTTCCAGTCTGGTTTCAGGAAAAAACACTGAACCACCACCTCTCTCCTATGGCTCAGACTCCATCCTAACCTGAATGAACAATGGCCAAATTACCGCTGCCATTTTTGTTGCCCTGGCCAAGGTCTTTGACACCTCCTCTCACTCTTTTCTCCTCAACTCACTCCCAGGCCTATCTCCCTCCACCACAAACTGGTTCAGGACCTACCTTATTGGTAGAATCCAATCAGCTAAGATCTTGGACACCACTTCCCTTCCCCTCCCGATTAGCACTGGAGTCTCCCAGGCCTCAGTATTAGGGCCCCTCCTATTCTCCATCTTCCTAAATGACTTCTCTGTTTGCTCCCCATCCTCCGCTATACATATGTATGCCGATGATACAGTCCTGTATGTATCTGGCTCCTATCTTGATGAGGTTACAACCAGCTTACAGCATGACTTCAGCAAGGTTCAGCTCTGGTTTGCTAACCATAAACTTTTCCTCAACGCCAAGGACTGTCTCCATGACCTTTAGTACAAGGCAGAGACTCTCTAGGCTTCTCTCTCTACCCACTTTTCACACCCTTAAGGAGACTTTACTTGAGGACACATCCTCCTTCAGGTACTTAGGTGTTTGGTTGGATGAACACCTAAACTTCTGTGGACACATTGACGCCATCCAGAAAACAAACACCTTAAGCTTGGTGCCCTGTTCAGGAACCATAGTTGCATCCCTCCAGCTGGGCGTGAACTTATTCAGAAGATGTTCCTGCCCATTTTTGACTACTGTGACATAGTCTGTGGTGCTGCCACTAACTCTTTCCTGGCCAGACTGGCCACCCTCTTCAATTCCTTTTGCTGCTTTGCCCTGGATGCCCCCCCCCGCACCCATCACTGTGACCTTTATCATGCCCTATCCTTCCCATCTCTTACAAATAGGTGACTCTCCCACTCTGCTAAATTCACTTCCAAGCACTGGTTGGGTGAGCTCACTTCCTACCTCACCTTCTCCTTTATAACAACCCCCACACCCTCCCATTCCCTTAGATCAACCGACTCTCGTACCCTGGTTGTCCCCCACAGATCCACCCTAATCGGCCAATTCAGTTACTCTCACCACCTCCCAAAACTTTGGAATTCCCTCCTCCCCTCAAATCCAGCATTCATCTTCTGCCTACTCCATCAACTCTGCCCTCAATAATTACCTTGCACCTAGCTGCTTCTGCCATGCCCCTCCCTAATTCCCTCTCCTAAGTCCTGGACAAACCCTACTCCTCTATCCTCACTTTCATTTTACCCTGTGCATACCCACCCCCCAAATCTCTAGCCCTCTTCCCCATCCCCCAAATTGCTTCCCCTTACTGGCCTCCCTTGATCACTCACAGAATGTAAGGGACCCCAAATGCTCTCCATGGGTCCCTCTCCTACCCCTCAAGGGGCTTGTAGCTCTCATCTACTACCTTCCCCCACCATCTTAAAGGGGTCTCTCTGGGACACTGCCTTATTCCTGTCTCTCTTGTACCCCCAGCCCCCTTGCAGGGTTCCTCGCATTCTGAAAGGGTCTCCAGGGACACAACCCTTCCCCCTCCCCTTTCCCCCTTTTCTTTCATGTAAGCACTTGTTTACTTATTAACCCAGCACTTATTATTGTCCACTTTTTCTACGTTATGCACAACACTGTTGTAACACTGTAGCACCTGCCGTTCAACTGTATATTAATGTTGATCGATCTTGTAACTTGAATGTTTAATGTCTCATTCCAGTTGTACCCCTTCCCTCCAGGTCACACCAGGAGATGAGCGACTTGTTTCTCAGTGTGCCTTCCTGGTGAAACATTTCAATAAATAAATAAATATCAAAATCAATTTTGACAACCTGCCATGACTGCAGTACATTGGGGCAGTCCTAGAAAACTCGCTTTGGCTCCTTTTGAGCCAGACATGACTTGTAGCCTACATTTTTTCTCTTAAAGGCATTACTTTTAGTTGCAAACACTTCTGCTCAAAGGATTTCAGAGCTAAAGGGTCTGATGTGTGAGCCTCCTTATTTGATTTTCCACAAAGACAGGGTGTCTTTGTGTACTAATCCTAAGTTTCTACCACAGGTGGTGTTTAAATCTAATTAAAATCAAACCATTCACCCGCCTGTGTATTACCCAGAGCATGCCAGTCCAGGGGAAGCACTGCTCTACACTTCAGATGTGCACAGAATACTCTGATACTATACACACTTGTAGCAAGGACTGCAGGAAGTCCACACGCATTTTTGTTTTGTTCACCCCTGGGAAGGGAAAGAGGGCACCCCAGTTTCTAAACAGTGTTTGTCCAAATGGCTAGCAAACTGTATTATTTTTGTTACAGGAAGTACGGATAACTAACTTCCTGGTGTGGTTCAGGATCATTCCACTATAGGCATTGCCAACTCTGTTGCTTGTTTTAGAAATGTGTCAGCTGCAGAAATTGTGAAGCTGCTACCTTTGGAGTAGTGTTCACACCTTTACTAAACACTACAGTCTGGACATTGTTTCTTGCAGATGGGCTAGCTTTGGCCTAGCTGTACTACAAGGCCTACTTTCATAAACCTATAGGCTCCAGCCACCCAGACTGCTAGTTTTCTGTACTGCTTAGTACTCATTTCATAGGTGTGGCCTTATGAAAGAGATGTCCTTGAAGAAGACTGAAGAGTTACATACTTACCGTAACAGCAGATCTTCAAAAGAATCTCTTTCATCAGGTCATGCCATCCCACCCTCCTTCCCCCTTTTTTCGGGCCTGCAACAGTGGGTCTTTGAATTCTTGTCTCCATTATTACATCTTCCAGCCCTCTACCTTGCCTGGCTTGTGGAGTGCTGGTTTCTCTCCTGGTTCCCTACATGGAGGTTCTCCAAGCATGATCTCTGGTGTGGAACTGAGGAGAGATGGGGCCACCCACATTTATGTGGATGCGGATGTCTGATGTCCTCATGGGTGCCCCTGGCTGACTGCTTGCAAAAGTTTCCATGTTGTCCTAGTGCCTGTCAGCTATAGGTTCCACAGGTGTGGCCTGATGAAAGAGATTCTCTCTAAGATCTACTGTTACGGTAAGTACATAGCTGTTCTTTTCTCAAACAACTGTCTCATTCAGAACAGTATGTACAGAATCAATTCCCTGGGTGGAGCACTGAGAATCAAATTGTCCTGATAATGGAAAACATACAGCCGTTCCTTCTGGAGGGCTGTTGCCACAACCACCAAGCATTTGGCAAATGCTCACAGCACTGAGGATAAGCCAAAGGACAACATTCAGAATTGATAGTGACTGCCCTCCAGCATGAAGTGGAGGTACTGTGTGTGACACTTGTGTATTTTTATATGAAGCCATGCATCCTTCATGTCCAGGACACATATCCAATCCCCTGTTTACAACAGAGGAAGGAGAGCTTGAAGAGAAACCATCCAAATATTTTATTTAGTGTACTCGTTCAGACCTCCTAGGTCCATTATAGGCTGTAGATCTCTTGTCCACTTGAGGACCAGGAAGTATTAGGAATAGAATCTCTTGTTTTTCTTGTGAGAGGGAACAAATTGTATAGCACCCTTTTGTAGCTTCTGAACATCTGTCAGCACAGGGGGCAAGTGGCCCAGAGGACAATGACGAGGAGAAGGTAAATGCACTGGAGGGGAAGCTCCAGAGTATGCCCCATTTGTACTATTTCCAATATCCAGTCATCTTTGGTGATCTCCTTCCACTTTGATAGATGAAGGGAGATCCTTCCCTGCACACATGAAAGCATAGATGGAGGGGGAAGAGGTGGCACTTGGCCTGATACACTTAGGTACCGTGGCATGGGCACATGGGGTCCCAGGAGGGCACCCCTACCCTGAGCACTGGGCTGCTGGCAGGAGGCGTGGCCATCATGGGCAGTGGGCCTACAAAAAGCACTCCCTACCACACCCCTTTGAGGGCTGAGGTATCGGGGGTTTAAGTTACCCAAGAGTCATCCTGGAGGACTAAAGCTCATACAAGGTGGATTCAACATCTCCACACAATCTGGATTCTCTAAATGGGGCACTGAGAACAGACTGCTGTATGTCAGTGGTAAAACCAGACACTCATAGCCAAGAATATCTCCAAAGGCAGCAGCCCTGGGTGAAGCATCACAGGCATCATATGCAGTACGCAAAAGATTACCAGTGTCCATACCTCCCAAACAAGCTTTCAATAAATCAGCTTTGCAGGACTATCAGGCAACAAATTAAGAGTAGTCATGGTAGACTTCCAGAGGATGTTCCGATATTAAA
This sequence comes from Neoceratodus forsteri, assembly GCA_016271365.2. Classification (NCBI taxonomy): domain Eukaryota; kingdom Metazoa; phylum Chordata; order Ceratodontiformes; family Ceratodontidae; genus Neoceratodus; species Neoceratodus forsteri. The sequence continues at coordinate 645,392,869 of CM057450.1, read as the reverse complement.
TCACGTATGCCTCGTAATTGGCTCACCTAAGGCCCAAAGAAGTAGAAGCATGTGTTTATCAGCCTAGAAAATCCAGCATCCTGTATTCCTTTTTGAAGAGGCAAGAAACTAATATCTCTAGCTCTATCATGAGCAGTCATGATGACTATAGAGTCAGTCCAAGGCTGTGAGGCATAGTAAGGTTTGACAGAAGGGGGCAGGATACTGCTTGTCTGCCTTTCTGTGAACAGCAAACAGAGTGTCAGACCCTTGCCATGCAGCCAGTGCAGCATCCTCCAATGCGAGATAATCCAGAGGAATGATGATGGAGGGAGTAGTAGGCCTCTCCCAAGAACTCCAGCAGATTATGTTTCTTGGAGTCTTCCTCCTCAGCAGCAAAGCCCATGGCACTCTGAATTTGCCTCAGTAATGTCTGAAAAGAGGCATTCTCAGGAGGAGACCTGGGGTATACACTACAGTGTCCTCACTACCTGAGGATAAAGGAGCTTGAGCCCTAACCACCTACAATGGGATCCATGTCCCCCTCCTCTTTCTTAAAATCCTCCTCCATATTAAGGCGGTTAGGCTTATGCTCCTCATTATCTGGAACGATCGGAGGATCAGAAAGACCTGGTGTCGATGGTTGCAGCTGTGATGGGGGTAGAACAAGTGTTCTCTTGGAATCCATTGATTCAAGATGGTGCTGATGGGCTAAGGCCCTGTTGACAGCACAGCCTAGATGGTCAGTGGGAGATTAGGCAACAAACACCAAAACAGCATTGACACAGTGGCCAACACAACTTGTCAGTCCATGCCTTGCAAAGGAGTTGGAGCGACTGCCGTTGACAGGCTGATGTCCATCGAAGGAGGCTGTGAACCGTCCATACATTAGGTATGGAAGAACCAGAACCAGTCCCTAACCTTGGTGTCTCTTGGACAGTCAGGGGGCTTTAGGAGTTCTGACCACCAGCGTGGATGGCATGGACTTGTGCTCTAGTTGGAGTGGGGTCTCAGTCTCACCAGTGATGCAGAAGCTTTATCCTTGTTTGTTCTGATGGCTGGATGACAAGGACTTTGAAGATTTGTCCCTGTCCCTAGCCTTCAATCTCAGCATTTGCAACAGCATTTCCACATGGCAGGGAGACCCCCCCTGCAGTGAATGACAAACACGATGGAACAGCAGCTATGGCCTTCTTAGCAATAAATGTCTCTGTAGATCTCTTGAGTGTAGGAAAAAATAAATATAGGTTCTTTCAACAGTGGCATAAAACAGCAAAAGTTATAAACTAGTTAAAATAAAAGTTGAGTACAACAGTGTGGTTTCTCTGTAAATCAGATGAGTGGTTGACGATGGGAAAAAGAACTGAGGGGTGATAGGGCCACCCATGTTATATAGGCATCGATGTCATCATGTGCAGTCCTCTGCTAGCAAAAGTTTCCTAGTGGTTCTGATGCCAATGACTCATAGTTCCAAAGGTGTGGTCCAATGGAGGAGGTATCCTCAATGAGAATCTGCAAGTTATTTACTCTGTGGTGCTATCCCAACACCGGTATTGCCTCTTTAGTCACCTCGTCCTGTCTTGCTGCACCATTCTTTTTTCAAAGCATCAGAAGGCTGCTTTGGCTCTGAAGACATGCCCGTTCTGGTTGGTTTTCCCATTTTGCTTTTCTTCCACCTCATAAGCTCACAAAGGAAATAAAAGAGCTGAATTAATATGCAATCAAACGTCCTAAATTACTATAGACGGAGGTAAAAGGAACTTGGGAGTAATGCTCTGTGCCAGCTGGACTACTGGCAGGCTCCAGAGGAGACATTTTTAACAGGCTATCCCAGGAGATTCGAGCGCATTCACTCAATGGCGGCTCCAGCTTCTGTTGGTTACCAGGGCACTGGGTGGGCACCACAGTAGGGAGCCAGGGCACCAACAGAAACCAGAATGTAAAACATGCATGTAAATTCCTGCGTGCCCATCTGTTTTTTACAATTTGAAAAAAATAAATGTTATGTTTCAGAAATAAAAATGCCATTTCAGTTTTATGTTTTAGAGCTTTTATTTTAGATTTAAGTATGCAACATATACCAACTTTGTAATTAAAGACGTTTGTCTGCTCCACTGTCTCTCCCCATCAAAAATTTCCCACTGTATGTTACCATCTCCCACATGCTGAACTGGTTTATGGGTTTGTTTTGAGCACTGTATTTTTCAAACAGCACGCTGGTGCTCACTTCAGAAAGTTGGATGGTGCCTAAAAATTATGTTTTATTAAAGTTCTCCTGAACATCTCACCAGCTCTTTAAGTGCCTGAAAGCATTTGAACAGAATAAAAAAAAAAAGTTAGACTAAATAGTCAACTGAACTACAGCCGTCTGACCATTTCACGTATGCAATACCACTCCATAAATAGTCACTTTTCATAACAAAGCAATTCTTCTGTTGCTATGTAGTTTGACAGAAATGTCCACCACACTGTCCATGTCCAAGTCCTGTGTGCGGCCTTCATTAATAGAAAGGACTGCCAGGTTGCTAAGGCTCTCATTTGCCATTCTATTGCGAAGGTATGTTTAAATCATTCTGAGTTTACTGAATGAACGTTCACATCCGGCAGATGTGACTGGAAGAGTAAGTGCAATGATAAGCAGGTGATATAGTTCAAAAAAGGCATCTCTGTATGGCATCAAATAAGGAATCAGAGCATGCATAATATTTATGTCCTCATCAGGGTTCCTTTCAAGAAGCCTCTTTGTTGCATACAACTCAGCTGACAGATCTCGCACGCTCAATCCATAGTGGTGTGCCATGGGAAGTACATTCTCTTCCTGCAAAAAATCCTTCCACCCTGGAGTTAGTGCAGCAACTGCTTTTAGAATTTCACAGTTCTTGTCATCAAACCATCTGTCCAGTTCTCCAATGATCCTGTCAAGAGCTGGCAAAAAGAGGCATTTCCGAAAATCGTCCTTGGTTTGCAGAACATGATGTTGCCCTGTTTTGCTCATTGTGATATGATCCTGATGTGAAACAGGTCTTCTCTGAATATAAGCTCTCTCAATTGGCTGAGCCTGAGGAAAACCGGTGTACTGGATTAGCATTTGTGCTTCTGTCCAAACTGTAGACCATAAACCAGATTCAGATTCTCTATCATTTCTGGCTTCCAATAATTCTTGTAAGCTTGCTACCAGTTCTATGGTACAGTATAGCTGCAGATCAGAAGACTGCAAACACTTTGCAACAATGCAGGTCTTTTTGAGGATCAGATCAAACATAACAAGATTAATGGCAAATATGCTATTTATTATATGTATAAGTGCCTTTGCCTGAATTGTATGCTCAGCATTGCCTCTCTCCCTCTCATAGTGATGTAGTGTCTCCATGATGGCTGGCAAAGTCTTATGCACACTGTTGCATGCAGCATATTGGCAGCTCCAGCTTGTGTCAGATAAACGTTTGAGTTCCAATGGCACCTTTCCAGGCATAATTTATTTTTGCATTTCTATAAAATAGGCATGAAATGCTGACCCACTAATGAAATTGTACAAGGTTTGTAACAATGAGAAAAACTCAGCTGCCATCTGAATATTTTTGACACAGTCCACAACTACAAGGTTCAGCCTGTAGCTATAGCAGTGTATATAGATAGCCTTGGGAACTTCTTCACGAAACTTAGCCTGCACTCCAGTTGCTTCCCCACTCATAACACTGGCACCATCATAGCACTGTGCTATGCATGCGTTTATATCTATGCTGTTATCTGCAAGTGTCTGCAGTAGTATCCTGGTCAGGGATGTTGCATCCAGGCCTTTTGCTTGTTGAAAACCAAGGAATTCTTCATATATTTTGCCACCACGCACATAACGCACCACAAAAGAGATCTGCTCAATCTCTGAAATGCCCTTTGACTTGTCCACTTGTATTACTTGGTATGAAAGAACAGAAAAAGGCCAGAGCCCATCGAGACTGTTCCCCACACTATGTGGGATATTATTTATCTATTATCCCTCAACCAAACATCTAATTTGTTTTTAAAGACAGTGGCACTAGTTGCCTCTACCTATTCTTGTGGCAAGGTGTTCCATACAATGGATGCTCTTATTGGAAAAAAGTTTCCCCTTTTGTTGGTTTTACAAGTTTTTACTTCAAGTTGTTTATTATGCAGTCTCAGAACATGTCTCCTTTTGGAGAGTGTTAGACCACATTTTTCCATTAGATCTGGTGAATTTATTAAATTAAAAACCATAAGCATATCACCTCTTAAGCTTCTAGTTTGAAGAGAGACGAGAACAGTAGCTTTTAATCTGTTCTGATAATCCAAGTTTGTTAATCTTGGAATCCTTCTAGTTACTCTCCTTTGAACCTGTTCAAGAATTGCTATGTCTTTTTTTTTGTTTGGATTCCAGAAAGGGGAGCTATAGTCTAGATATGGTCTAATGTATGCCCTATACAATGGAATAAGGCATTGTTCAGTGCGATTAACAAAAGTGCATCTTATTTGACTCAAACGTCTATTGGTCATGCAAGCAGTTCTAACACAGTGATCATTTGATGTAAGTTTATTTATTAACATATATCCCTAAATCTTTTTCACAATTTGATGAGTGAAGTGGTAGTCTGTTTATATAATATATTGTTTTTGGATTATTTACACCGAAATGTACTACTAAACATTTGTCTTGATTAAACTGCATATGATTTTCATTTGCCCAAAGTGTTAATTTTTTCAAATCCTTCTTTAATGCAGAAATATTTTCTTGATTATTAAGCTTGCCCCCCAATTTAGTGTCGTCTGAAAATTTAACCATAAAGTTATTTGGCCCTGTTTGTAAATCACTGATAAAGAGATTAAAAAATGTTGGCCCCAAGACCGACCCCTGTGGTACACCACTTGTCACACTACCCGAATCAGAGAAGATATCATTAATTCTGACTCTCTGAGAACGATTTATCAACCAGTTTAAAGTCCAGTTGACAATATCAGGTGACAAACATAGATTGTGCATTTTAGTAATGAGTTTTTCATGTGAGACTTTCATCGAAAGCTCTACTAAAGTCCAAAAGAATTACATCAGTAGGGATACCCACATCTAGTAGAGTACTTATATTATTGTAAAAAGATATCAGATTGGTGGTGCAGGAATACTTGGGAGTAAACCCATGCTGATTTGAAACATAAATTCCAAATTTTTTACAATCTTGATCTATATTAGAGACATCATTACTCATTCCATTAATTTACCAGCCACTGAGGTCAGGCTAATTGGACGATAATTATGCACAGAACCTCTATTGCCTCTTTTAAATATGGGAGTAACTATTGCTGAATGCCAATCATTTGGTACAAAGCTTTCTTGTAAGGATTTGTTGAAGATAATTGACAAAGGTATAGAAATATTTATTGAGGTCGCGATCAGAAACCATGGATGAATACTGTCTGGGCCCGGACTAGTATTTTTTTTTAGTTTTTTGATAGCCTGTATAATGTCAGTTAGATAGAACCTATGATAATCTACATGGTGAACTTTAAATGTACTAGTAGGTGATTTTTGAGAGAAGACAGAACAAAAGTACTTATTAAAGAGATTCAAGGTTTCTATATCAGATAGAGAAGAGCCATTGGTTATAATGGGACCAATGGTCCTTGATACACCTTTTTACTATTTATATAGGAGAAAAGAGATTTGTGACAGTCTTTTGTGCGATCTAGTTTAAATTCTAGCTTATTTTTTGCCAATTTAATAGAATTTTTTAAGTTTTTCACAGATAGTATGTATTTACTCAATAAAGTAGTTTTAAATGGAACAGAACTATTCTTAAGTTTCCTAAAAAGTTGAATTTTTATTTTAATCTGATTTTTATTTGTCCTGTTGAACCAAGGGGGGATTTGTCCTTTATTATTAAATTTCCTCTTAGATGGAATAAATGTATTTTCCAAATAATGTACAATGTTTTTTTTAAAAAGTCCCAAGCTTGTTGCGTTGTACAATTAAGAAGATTAGATTCCCAGTTTATGTTTTGTAAGTATTCATTGATTTTAGAAAAAGTTGCTTTATTATAATTTTTTGTACAGTATAACTTCCTTTGTGTAGTTTTAAACTGTTGAATTTCAAAAAGAATAGATGAATGATCACTAGTCCCAAGTGGATCCCAAATTTGTAAATTGCTAATTTGTTGCTCTATTTCAGTAAATAATAGATCCAAAATATTAGGACCTCGAGTGGGTTCAGTAACAAGTTGTTGTAATCCAGTACTAACTACCACATCTATTAGTCCTTTCTCAGCATAAGGCTGTCCTGAGAATGAGTCCCAGTTAATCTGAGGGAGGTTAAAGTCACCAAATATTACAGTATCTTGAGATTCTGAAAAATGTGTAATTTCTTTAAACATATCAATTGTGTAATCTGAATTTGCAGATAGAGGTCGATAGATGTTACCAACAGTTATATAGGACTGCTCCTGCAATAAGATTTTAACCCATATACTTTTCAAAGGAAAGGGAGAACACACTTCAAAAGAAGGAATATCATTTCGTATGTACATACAAACTCCACCTCCTTGCTTATCTAATCTGTTTTTATGATATAACTTATAACCTGAAATTTCTCTGGACCAAATTGAGGATGCATCCCACCAAGTTTCAGTTACTCCCACCAAGTTTCAGTTACTCCCACCACACCTATATTTAAAGTTTTACATTTGGCTTTGAGTTCTGCTAATTTGAGTTGGGTTAAAGATCTTGCATTCAAAGCTAGGAATTTACATTTAGTTGTAATAATATTTTGGTAAGTATTCAGAGACTTGTGAATAGACCCATTCTCCCCCACTGTTTTTAATTTAAACAATGATTTATGATTTTAGTGATACTTTTCCCCATAAGTGTACTACCCCTACAACTGAGATGTAAACCGTCCCAGCAAAACAAGGAAGAACGATCTGAAAATGATTCCCAGTGGGTAATACAGGGTATATCCTGCTTAAAACACCACTTTCTCAGCCATTCATTTAGGGCTTTGATTTTCTATGTCATGGTAGATGTTGCTCTTGGGACAGGTAGAATTTCAGATATACATACATAGCATCCCCTATCAAGTAACAGGTTACATAACGCCACATAGTCCTGTTGTAACTGATTAAATGGGGTGTTGTTTATATCATTAACAGCGGCATGTATGATACTAGTGGATTTTCCCCCGCATTTTGTAAAATTTTAGGCATCATGGAGGTAATGTCAGATACCCTGGCCCCACGGAAGCTAGAACAAGTGCGGTTGCTCTTGTCACTATTGCATACCGCCACGCCCTGTCTACGTGCTTAATGATTGAATCTCCCAGGACTAACACTTGTTTTGAGACAGTAGGGGTACAAGAATCAGAAACAGGTGATTGTTTAACACACTCTGGAGCGATTAACTTAATAGGTATTGATTTGGTAGCTTGAGACTTACTAGGACAAATATTCATGGGCATTAACTCCTGATTGAAAAGTGTTTTTAAACCATTATTATCAACAGAGGGTGATGCACAGGATAAATCATGTAGCACTTCATTATTTGATATAGTCAATAGCTCAAACCTATTACAAGTTTCAATAGGGGCACTATTGTGTATTTGACCACCCCTCCTTTTTTTAAGAGGCTTTGTGACAATGGTCCCGTCATCATTATCATGAGAAAAGTGCGAATAATCATCCACCTTATAAGAGGGGGCAGAGGCAACAGGTATACTAGTACTAGTCATTACAATTGTCTCCTCATTAGGAGGCATAGAAATGCTACCTAAATGTGAAGGAAATTGTTCATTAGAATGAAGTTGTTCATTCATAAGATCAATGTAACTTTCCAATTCCCTAATACCAGTAGAAACTGGTTTAGTATTAAGCAGAAACGCTATCTGTGCTTCAAGAGTAGTAATCAGATGGCAATTAGCACATACATACTCACTCCCATACTTTCCCTCACTATACAGCAAACATTGCATGCACTTACTAAGTTCTTTTTCCATTATTAAAGGTGTATATTTACTAAGTAGAGAATATGCTAAAATTATTGTATTAATGCATTGAGAATGCCCCAGCAGCTGCCACCTCTTCTGTAATCTGCTGTCACACAAGCTGTGCCATAATATTAAGGAGCTGGTCTTGGATGCTGTGATGTATGTATTTTGCATTTCTTGCACCTCGACAATTTTTTTTTAACCATTTCATCAAGCATTGCTATCAGATTCAGAATTTCAAGAAAATTGCCCTGGTTGACACTTTGTTCACCTTCTCTGTGCCCTCTCTGTGCAATGCTCTATGTAGCAGTCAGCCTCAATATCTCAGATATTGTTTTTATGTAATAACGATTTTCTTTCACAAGTTTGCTGTGATCCTCATTGATCAGATTCTGTATGGTCCTTCCTTCCTTTGCATGCATCTTGAAGTCACACCATGCTGTATGTGATGCTTTATGGGACTCTAAGTTGTTGTGCAGGGTTAGTGATCCATTCTTCCCAGTCGATCTTTTCCAGTTCTGGAAACCATTTTTAAGGAACACGGTGACATTTTGACTGGTTTGAGGAAAATGACGACATGCAAAGCAATACACAGCATCTTCAGACTGAGAGTATTCAATCCAGGGGAAAATGCTGTACCAGTTGGAATTGAATGTCCTCAACTTTTGGCCAAACTTCTTTTGTGAAAATGCACTCAGCTTCAGTTGCACAGGCATGCAGTCTCTATTCTGGCTCAAATCAGAGGGGCCTGGAGGCTTTTTCAGTTGTGCTGTACAGATCTCAGTGATTCTCAAACTTCCATCATCCTCGGAGTCTGATGCTGAAGTATCACTATCAGACTGCATACTGTCATCACAATGTTCCCATTGAGGCAAGGTGTTTGAACATGGCACAACTCTGGATTGTTGTGAACTACTACAGTCATCTTCCAACTCATCAGCCTTTCGTTTTCTGGTGAGGAATCCCCGGATATCCATAATCTAGAATGACAACTTTGTTTCCTTTCAGTCAAACATTTATATTTTCAATTTGAACTTCCACAAATGAAAAGAAAAACTACTACTACCAGTGACACCACTGTTTAATGGAGTGGGTTCACTGACACTACTCAGCACAATACCAGCCGTTGATGGCACGAGACACGCCCTCACTTCCAGCAACTTGAGGCCGCTCACTCTGACACTACACAGCTAAGAGGAATACCAGCCATTGATGGCACGAGACATGCCAACACCTTCAGCACTTGAGGCCGCTCACTCTGACACTACACAGCCAAGAGGAATACCAGCCACTGATGGCACGAGACATGCCAACACCTTCAGCACTTGAGGCCGCTCACTCTGATACTACACAGCTAAGAGGAATACCAGCCATTGATGGCACGAGACACGCCAACACCTCCAGCCACTTGAGGTTGTTCACTCTGACACTATACAGCCAAGAGGAATATCAGGCGTTGATGGTACGAGGCATGCCAACACCTCCAGCAACTTGAGGCTGCTCACTCTGACACTACACAGCTAAGAGGAATACCAGCCATTGATGACACGAGACACACCAACACCTCCAGCAACTTGAGGCCACTCACTCTGACACTACACAGCTAAGAGGAATACCAGTCACTGATGGCATGAGACACGCCAACACCTCCAGCAACTTGAGGCCGCTCACTCTGACACTACACAGCTAAGAGGAATACCAGCCATTGATGGCACGAGACATGACAACACCTCCAGCAACCTGAGGCCACTCACTCTGACACTATACAGCCAAGAGGAATATCAGCCGTTGATGGCACAAGGCATGCCAACACCTCCAGCAACTTGAGGCCGCTCACTCTGACACTACACAGCTAAAAGGAATACCAGCCATTGATGGCACGAGACACGCCAACACCTCCAGCAACTTGAGGCGCTCACTCTGACACTACACATGGTCCTTATCCAGTAATGCAGTTTTCCTTAAGTGTAGTCTGGTTTTTGAGCCATTTTGAGTTTTCACATATTCTTAAAACTGACAGTATGAAACCATCCTCTGTTTTAGCTGTATGTCCAGGTTACAGAGAAGATGTGATGCCACACAGACCTTATTTTATAAAACCATTCTTTCTTGGAGGTGTTACGAGCACTAAGACCATTAGCAGTAAATCAACCAGTATTTTGAATTCTGAATGTTAACTATGGCCTTTAACTGCTGTGATATTTTTATACCTTTATAAGCTCTTCTGTATTCCCTTTTGTTTTGTTTGTACTATAATCTTTATCTGATAGGTTTCAGTGTCAGACATTTTTATTGCCTTTGTCACTTTATGGATCCCTGTCACCAGAGCCCTCAGCAGCTACTGCTCTCATTTATCATACTACCTGGACATTCCATAGTATTAGTTGCACCATGACAGGCTGTTCAGATGTACAAGCGTAGAATGGTGTGTCAGCCTTGTGGAATATCCAAGAAATATGAAAAGAAACAGTAACTGTGATAAAGTGAACACAATATGCAAAACTGAGGGTAACAGTAACACAAATATAGATGACCAACACATAAAAGGAAAACATGAGGATGTTTAGCATAGGTTACAGCTTTTGGTTCTTAAACAGTCTTAATGAGCTTCCCCCAAGATATGGAAGGAAAAAGTCAGACCTCCCCATAGAAACAATACCTTGCAATAATGTGCCCTGTACACCAGAAAAAACTTGCAATGACACTGAATAAATGAGCAAGTTATTCACCTGGGACTGTTTGCTCAAGGGTGTAGGCAGGCATACTCACTGTACACATTTGAGTACAGTTTTGTTGAGTGCCTGTCACAAACCATATGCCTTTCTGTTACCATTTTCATTCTAATCTGTAGTATTTGGGTTAGTGTAGGCCACTAAGTAGTGTCTCTGTTCAAACTTCTGTTGTTTAGGAGACAGATACATGTATAACCTCTTTAGAGATTAGAAGGATCATCTAACAATAATCTGACTTGTTTGGAGGGGGGACCATTTGGAAAGGATGTGTACATTTTTTAATGGGGGTGTGTATAACCATTAGAGACTGTGTGTACAAAATGGAACTTTCTGGCTACACCCCGATTCAATTTCTCCCATCTCTTCATACCAAACATAAAAACAGCAGTGCATGTTACTATACAAATATTGACTTGCTTTTTATTCCATTTTAGATCACCCATTTCTCCGGTGTTGCAAGAGCCACTCTATCTCTTAGCTTCAGAATTTCTGAGAGCAGAACTAACCAAATGAGAACTGCTTTTAAAGTTGCTAGCCTCAGGTTTTCTGGATTGCTCAGAATTTTTTTTTTTTAATACACATCATTTAAAATCACTGTTTTGGCACTATGGTAAACTAGTATGCAACAGACTCTGCTCCCTGACTTTAATGGACAGTGGGTGTTCAAAGATAGCTAGCTACGAATACTGCTAAAAACCTGCGGCTAGCCATATTGAAAGAACACCCCCCCTTTTTCCCCAAACAAAAATAATGTATTTCTCCTTTTCCCTCAATACACAGGACTCCCAGCCCCATCACCCCAACATCCACTGGGATTTACCACCAGCCAAGACCCTAATGGCTTGCCCCACCTGGGCCGTGGGGTTAGTAGGGTCCCCCAAACCACTTCCATAGATGGGATCCTCTAGCTGGACCAACTAGCCCAGTAGCTCCAGTGAGGGGTCTTATACCATCCTGCACTGAGGTGTCCCAAATCCCCTTTTTCTCCCCAAAGATGCAGTGTGCAATGGTGCCATAATGCACGACCTGTGTGCCGTGTGTCTATGTCTGCCTGTCCCTCCCCCACTCAGTCTGCGGCAGTCCAGAGGCTCTCTTCCTTGCCACTGCTAGGGGGAAAGTGTACACCAGGATCTGTGATCCCCCCCCCACCCGAGGAAGGTGGTTCTCCAGATGCTCATTCTTTCTCCACCCAGCTAGCCCTCTGGTGGCTGAGCTCACTACTGAACTCGGGTCACCAGCGTCACAAGCGGTAGCACTACTGCTGCACCAGACGGCCATATATGAAACCCTCCTTTTTAATTACTTCAAATGGTAAAACAAAAGCTAAGGTAGGCTCAACCTGTTGAGCAAAGTCTTTTACAAGACAGGAGAACAGGGGTGATCTAAAATAGAAAAAAAAGTCATAGGTTCAAAATATTCACAGCAACCTGTACTGATGCTTTTGGTACAGTACATTATCGGAATTGACAGGGTCTCCCATGGAACTGGCTGGGGCCTCCCAAGGGAGGCTGGCCTCACTATTTGTGAAACCCTGGGTTACAGCCATGAGATATGAATGTGCCTGACCATCCTGCAGGCCCAGTTTTTATTCCTGCAGCCTTCACCTGCATACTCTGTGACCCAGAGCAAATCACTTAACCTCACTCACTTAACCTCACTGTTCTGCCAGGTCACCCTTAAAATGGGCCTTATACCTAATGGACCTCACCAGTAATTAGCCAAGAATAAAAATACAATAAAAACTAATTCACAAAAATACCAGAATGGATATGATTTCCTGTCACTTACAAAGTCTATTCTGTAGGGTCCCCCACCCACGGGCCACCCCTGCAGCCAGGCCTGAAAAATTAGTACTACCCCCCCAAGCCAGGAGGAGAACCAGGGTCATTATCCACAACCCCATCCCAAGCCAGGTGAAGCAGCCCACCCCCCACCAGCAGGAGAAGCAGAGGCATCAATCCTGTCCCCAGCTGGTATCCCCCAAAAACTTTATCACCATGGATTGCACGTGCCCACAGTTGCATGACCAGGATTCTGTGTGTCTCTCCCATGATCGAGTCCCACCCCTTACTCTCACATCATACTGAGACATAATATCCACTTGACTTACCTCAAGGAACAAGTAGATTCAGTTGACTCAGTTTCTCTGGTTCAGCTTCTGCAAGCAGGCAGCTTCTTGCATTGTGTTGCTTGCTGGACAAGGACTCTGTGCTGCAGGTTGTAAGAGTGCAGATGAGTAGTGCATCCAGCTACAGGTCTGGCTGGGCAGATGCTGTTCTCTGGCTCCTAGCCTCCTACCAATACCAGGGAGGCTATACCAGGAGGAGGACTGATGCACTATTGCCCCCCCAATGTAACAATAAACCAAAATATGCAATGCCACAACACACACACACATAGTAGGCCTGCCCATTTCAAATATATATTTAGCCAATAATCCCAAAAGATAAATGTTTATATTTACAACATTTCATCCTAATAGACACAGAGGTTAAACTGGCCTTTAGCTACAAGTCTAGCAAGCATATAGCTGTGTCAGTGGCTCAGTAGGTAGCACACTCGCCTCTGAGGCCGGGAGATCAGAGGGCTGTGGGTTCAGTTCCCACATCTGGCACTTGGGTTAATGTCCCAGTACTGACACTGTAGTGCAGCATGTGAGGGGTGCTGCACTTCTGAGGTGCCATCTTTCGGATGAGACGTTAAACCGAGGTCCCATCTGCCTGGATTGGTGGTAGTTCAGGTGGATGTTAAAGATCCCATGGCACTTATCAAAAGAATAGAGGAATTTCCCCGGTGTCCTGGCCAAATTTCCCTCATTCACTAACAATACCACCAACAGCTTAATCTGGTTCAAGGTCAGCTGGCATTCATCTGTAACCCCCTCCCCCGGGTCGTGCCTGAAAATAGGCAGGATTTGTCTAGTGCACTTACCCGGTCAACAAAAACTAAATCAAAGATAAATAAAAAGGTAGCCAGCTTGACAGAGGTCCATTCACACCAGCACTCATGCATGCATAATCGATTCACTCTGGTATTTAAAGCACACACATGCACCTCCAGAGTAAGATTAGCAATATGATGCAGTTTACTGGTTTGGTGGTGGGGTTGAATGAGGTGTGAAGTATGTGACTGTTTGGGGAGGAGGTGTTCTATGAAAGCACTTGTTTGGGGGATGGTGACCCAGTCTACAGTAATTCCTGTTTTACAACAGAACCACTAGTCCTTCCCTTCGTATGGCTATCCCTTCCCCCGCTGCAGCCCTTTCCTTTCTGCTGCTCATCACCTCTTCTGTTTCTCCAGACTCATTTGTTTCTCCCCTTAAAAATAGTATGCCAGCAGGAGGGGCCAGTCCCTTATTTTCAGTTCAGCTAATACCAGCCCTCCCTAACCTAACCTCCTCCCTCCATCTGCAGACCCCATGGTGCCCCCCCACCCCCAACTGCCAATCCCTGACTTCTAGGCTAGGCTATCTGTTGGCAGTGTGCCAGCTAAACCCAGCCACTTCACTCACGCATTCTTGCCCCCACTTCCAACCCACACACAAACTCTGTCTTGCTGTTACAGTGGTATAGAATCAGTGGAAACTGAACAAAAAAGTGCACAGGAGCTGAATGAAGCAAGCTTACACTAAACAAGCTTTTCCAAGATACATAATTAAATTCGCTTTAACCAGAGTATTAACAGACCCCTATTTTGGTGAAAGGGCTGAATTTCTTTCTGGACATGGTTTCATGATCATCATCTTTTGCTAGGGAATCACTGATTGTTTGGATTAGAGGGAGATGATCTCTCACTGATCCAAGCAATCAATGATTCCCTAGCAAAAGATATCCAAATGCAGAGCACTGAACTCTCCGTCTCAGATTTTTGTCAAACAGCTGCTGCACTCAGTCCTAATTTAAACAAACACATATAAAAAACTGCTCCTCCTTGGTGCTTTAAATTAATTCACATTACTGAATTACAGTCTGACTGAACAATTTCAAGATGGCATGGGGGAAGGGGAAAAAGCACGTGTAAGCACCTAGCACTGCAGCCTGTATTTTTTTATCCCCTTTTTTAGTTGTTCTAGTGTGGGCTGAAAGTGAACTGAATCACTTGCTAAAGAAAGATCCTCCTACTACGGCCATGGCTCACTCAGGAAAAAAAGCAGGCAATAAATAGCAATACATAGAATTAACAAGGGAATTAGGAAATTAAATCTAACCTAAGTTCACTTCATTCACAATCACATCCCCAGGCAAAAATGATAGCTGTGCATGCCAGTCCCAGTCTGTCCCTCCCAGAGTCTACAAGCAGCCAGCGCACAGAATTTCTCCCTCCCAAAAGTTTGCTGGGAAAACAAAAACATTTAAACAATGAATCAACCTTTACGGGGGTGGGGTGACAAACAGGGGGCATGAGTGGAAGCTGGAGGGGGGGGGAGCTACAGGGGAGAGCATAGGAGACACTACTTCACAGAGAGGGTGGTGAAGCCATGGAATGCACTTCCCAGGAGTCTAGTGGAGGAGGGCACAGTGGAGGGATTCAAGAGGGGGTGGGACAGGTATTAGGGGAAACTGAAACTAGGGAACTGTTATGACAGAGAGAGAGCTGCCTTTATGTTCCCTGGCTCCTGTCTCCGCAATTTAGTTAGAGGTTTTGTGCCTTTGGTGTAAAAGTCTGCAGAACCTGCTAAAAGAAAGAAAAAGAAGCAGAAATCAAAACTATGCCTTCCTCTGTGTTGCAAGCTTGCAACCTGTAGCGCTGTTCTACGAGTGAAAGCTCTGTTTGAAAGTTTGTGTGTACAGACATTAACACTCGTTGCTGTATCCTTTTAAACCGCCCTGAAAAAGCTAGGAAAGGGGTTCAAAATAGCAGTATTCCTGTACTAAGCATTAAATCCTGATTATAAAAATTAACAGGAGCTTTCTTCTGATGTACTCTGTCTCTGTATCTCCTATTAGTATTTTTTTGGCACCAAAAACACTAACAGGACTGCAGAGCAGAATTAGGTAAACAACTTTCTATAAGAGCAGTGTCTTTAAAAGTTTCTCATGCTAAAAATATTGTTTTATATGAGAATTTCTACCTGAAACTCTGCTGCTCTTCTTAGTTCTTTTGTTTGGTTTTCCCTCTGTAAAATAACTGTCTGCATTAAAGAAAACAAAAGCCAAGCTTTAAGTTAAACCAAACCCTTACTGTTTGTTATGCAAATACGGATATTATTTTTGCTTATTTCATCCTGACAAAGAATTTAATTCTTTTACTTCATATGTGCTGTACCCTCCACCATTGTAGCTCACCTGGGTATTGTACAGCACAGCAGGCCTCACCTGGGTGTTGTTCTGCAGGTCTTCTCTTAGGGGCCAGTGCCCCTTTGTGCTGCTGTTTATGTAGAGGATGACCTGTCACTCACAACAGGTGGGTGGAGTTACAGTGGACAAATGCTCCTAAAAATGCTAAAACTGTATTTTTTTCTGTTGGGAGGCCTCCATTATGAATTATGATTTATGTTATTTGGGATAGTATGTTATAATTCTATTTTTTTAGCCTAGAAACACTTTTGTATTGGACTAGGAGGTGGAGCCTCATACATCATGTGATTAGCCTGTATATAAAGTCCTGTCTCCAAGTCTAAAGCAGATCAGTTCAACCTTGGGAGAGGTTGAGGAAACACAGAGGGTGGGACACAAGCTATGTCCTAGCTGTGTAATGCTTGCTTGATTATTTTTTCTCCTTGTAAATAATTACACACGCACTGGTGTGTTTTATTGCACCTACTTTTGTTGTCTGTGCTTTACTCCCACACACACCCACTGCGACAGTAGTGTTAGAAGTGGGATTGGTTGGTGGTGTAGGATCGAAGGGGGGCACCAACACAGGATATCTGTTCAGATATCAGAAAAAGCACAAAAAAGGTGCCATAGACGAGAAGACCGAGAAGTTGGAGTCTGAGATGAAGGTGACTGGATTGATGACCAGACAGAGGGTGGCGCAAACCGGGGAACAGCTCCTACCTGGGCTGAACCCAGGAGGCCGTCTGAAGACCAAGACTGAGGCTGCAGCTAAGGCAAGCCTCTCTGACCCTAGTGACGAAGATCCGGAAAACCCTCCAGTTGATGTCCCTCCAACTATTTCAGAATTGTTGAGGTGGTTGGCTGTCCACCAACTGGAAATGGAAAAATGATGAGAAAGAGACCTCCAGACACAGAGAGAACAGGAAAGAAGATGCCAGGACTAACGATGGGTGGAGACCCTGAGAGCACTCCAGGCGATTGGCACAGGTAACGGGGGGGGCAGGATACCAGCCCAAAAGACATTAAATTAACTAAAATGGTGCCCACAGATGAAATAGAAGCCTATTTATCTACTTTTGAAAGAGTAGCCAGAGCCCGTGGGTGGCTCTAGACCCAGTGGGTTGTCAGAGCCTGTGGGTGGCCCCAGACCCAGTGGGTTGTCAGAGCCCGTGGGTGGCTCTGGACCCAGTGGGTTGTCAGAGCCCGTGGGTGGCTCTAGACCCAGTGGGTTGTCAGAGCCTGTGGGTGGCCCCAGACCCAGTGGGTTGTCAGAGCCCGTGGGTGGCTCTGGACCCTGTGGGTTGTCAGAGCCCGTGGGTGGCCCCAGACCCAGTGGGTTGTCAGAGCCCGTGGGTGGCCCCGGACCCAGTGGGTTGTCAGAGCCTGTGGGTGGCTCTAGACCCAGTGGGTTGTCACACTTACCCCATACCTGACTGGAAAGACTCAGCTAGCCTACAGTAATAGGGACCCTAGGCATGCTGAAAATTATGAACTAGTTAAAAAAGAGATCTTGAGAAGGTATGACATCAATGCTGAGACTTACTGGCAGAGGTTTCATTCCCTAAGATATCAACCATCTTATACCCCAAGAGAGACTTTTATTAGGCTGAGAGAATTGTGCATAAAATGGTTGCAACCAGAAGTAACATCTGTTAATGACCTCATAGAGACCTTAGTTATGGATCAATTCCTTCAGATGTTCCCTAATGACATTCAGCTCTGGGTGAGGGAACATAATCCTGAATCTGCAAAGGTATCCGTTACCATGGCTGAGGACTTTCTGTCTGCAAGACCCTCACAGGAAAGAAATACCAGAGGAGAGTTTACTACCTCCACAGCCAAATCTGCCCCTCCTCTTCTCCATCTATGGGTCAGAGCTCTGGCAGACATGATATAAAATCTGGGAAAAGAGGTAAGACCTCCTACACTGATATCATTTTTCACAGTTGCAATGAAAAGGGTCACATTGCCAGGTATTGCCACAAGAAGAAATCTACACCAACACACCTGGCCTTACTAATTACTGGCTACACAGTTACAGAGGTGACCATCAATGGTAAAAATGTGTTGGGCCTTCTGGACACAGGCAGCTAGTATACCTTAATACATCCGGAATTACTAAGCCCTAAACCTAAAATTGAATCAGCAGTGGACGTTGTATGCATACATGGGGACACACACAGCTACCCAACATCCAACATTGGATTGACTGTAAAGGAACAAAAGAACACTGTGTGTGCAAGTTTAGTGCCCAACTTGCCTGTGTCTGTTATACTTGTATAACCCCTCACCCCTGCCTCTATTGCAAACAACAGGTGGTATGCTGTTGAAGCTGACAGCAGTACCAGGTGGGGACTGGGTTCGAGGAGGACTAGGTCACTCGGCACAAGGGCTAGGTTTGGCTACTCGGCACAGGGGCACCCAAGTAAATCCGAACACAGGAAGCAATAACTGTAATGTCCAATACCAGGAATGGGATTCTAAAGTGTGGCTTTATTTACATCCAAGCAGAACAAAACAAAGCATAGACGGACCCCCACAGGGCTACACTTCTAGTAATGTAGATTAAGAATCAGAACACTTCCTCAACACTTCAGCCCTCAGGCTCTGAACCCACCAGACACACAGCCCGGACTTGCACGTTGCTTTGGGTATACAGCCCGAACTTGTACACTATTCTGGGATTTCCCTGGCTCGGCTCCCCTGCCGGCCACTCGAACACCTTCCATTTGACATGAAACACATTTTCTGGTGGCTCCCTAAACCACCTAAGAGCCTTCAACTCCATAGAGGAAACTTCCTTTTAATCCCAGGTCTGGGTACTTTCCTCAGCACTGGCCAAGTGCCTGAGGGAAAGTAAAAGAGCGACAGAGCAAATCCGTAGAGCTGAATTTGGTTACTACTGATGGAGGGTCTCCCACCTCTCGCTTCCACAATTCATACCTGGCCATTTCTCTGGACATTAAACATCTCTTTCTGAAAAGCTTGGCAATGTAGATTAAAGGGTAAATGCATAGCACATTTCCTCTACATGTCTTGGCTTTCCCCTTGTACTGGACTTGAACATACTTTTACTTGGCTTAGCCTATTCATCTAGGCCTTCCACTGATTAAGCAGTCCAATCCCCACTTTACTTTTTGTGCTGGACTTGAACATACTTTTACTTGACTTAGCCCATTACTCGTCTAGGCCTCTCACTCAAGCAGTTCAATCCCCACTTTACAACAGTCCATGTGAAACAATGGCCCTATGTCAGACCAGACTCACCCCTTGGTTGCAGGTGCCCCACAGGCGATTCCTCACAGGAATTTCTCTCCCACAGCTTCTGGTGCCACAGCACAACTTGAAATAAGGCAGCTTCTTCCTTAGCCAGAACCAGGAGGGTTGCCCCTGGAAGACAGGCAAACCTTTCCACCCCCCATCCCCTCAGGGATGGGGCACATGGACCAGTAACAGCGGCCTCCACCACTTCACAAACAGCTTACTGTGTTCCTCTTTTGGCAGAAACACACACTTCTCTCTAACAGTAGTTCTATATCAGAGCTTTAGGCTCCAAGAGCCTGTGCACAGACTGCTGTATTCCTCTCTTCAAGACTGCTCACACACAACTCCCTTCAGAAACTCCCAACATTCCAACCAGGGGTGTAGCCAGGGATTTCAGATCTGCAGAACTCACTGCTCCCCCCCTCCCGTTAGGGTGAGCTACCCTTCCCCCCGGATGTAGCCAGACAATATACAAATGTACACCAGGACCGTGTTTGTTGCCTCATTTGGCACAATAAATACAACTTTTGTATCTCATGACAGTGGTTGTTGCTATACATGGGTAAATACAAATGCCATGCATTGTTCCCTAAGACACCCACATACCACCCCACAGCCTGTAAAGTTGTATTGTCCTTGGGATGCAAAGAGAGTATTAGTGACCAGTCCTTCTAGTTTCGACTACTATAAATAAAATTACAGAAAGGTTCAGTATTTTCTTTTAGTTTTCATGGAAAAAGGAAACAGTTCAGAGGCTATTTGCTACCCCCTTAAAGGGGCACTGTCAGCTTTACTCTTTCGCTTTTTGCCTGATACAAAAAAATGCACCACTTTGCACGCACAGATTAAATATTCACTGCAAAAACCCCCCATATGGTTGAAATAAACGAATATTAACCATGTTTTTCATTTTCTGCCTTAATTTCTTTTCATCCATCCTGACCGAAAGTGCCCCGCATCCCGGAAGCATATCCAAGTTGGGAACGCGGGGCTGGCTGGAGCGCGTTCATGGACTGCAAGTTTTTAACACTGTGTCACAAAAAGAATAATAATCTAGCACCTTATGTTGTAGATAAATGCTGCTGCCATCTCCCACAACAAACTGAGCAATGCGAATACTAAAAGTTCCTATTTTAAACCCGAGCTTAAATCCTGGGCATGCGCTCGAGAGTCATGGACAAAGATCCCGCGCATGCGCAAGAGTGTGCAATTGGCAGGCATGTCCAGAATTTCAGCTCGGATTTAAAATAGGAACTTTTAGTATTCACAGTGCTCGATTTGTCATGGGAGATAGAAGCAGCATTTATATACAACAGAAGGCACCAGATTATTACTCTTTTAGTGACACAATGTTAAAACCGTGCAGTGCATGAACGCGCTCCAGCCAGCCCTGCATTCCCAACTTGGATGTGCTTCCGGGATGCGGGGCACTTTCGGTAGGGACGGATGAAAAGAAATTAAGGCAGAAAATGAAAAACATGGTAAATATTAATTTATTTCAACCATATGGGGGGTTTCTGCAGTAAATATTTAATCAGTGTGTGCAAAGTGGTGCATTTTTATTATCAGGCAAAAAGCGAAGGAGTAAAGCTGACAGTGCCCCTTTAAATAAAACTGCACACCATGGAGTGCTTGGAGTATGCCTGCTTACACCCATGATTCTAACCTAACTCCCAACTGCAGATTCCATTGTGGCTCATGCAGCTGCGAAAGTTCTATGGTGATGTCATCCCTCAGTCTCAGCTGAGACTGAGAACAGAGTGAGACAGTGTGAAATCCATTTAACTGGAGTTTCACAAGCTGCCTTCCCTGCCTACCACTAGGTCTTACTGGGATTCTAGTAACCCTGGGTAACAGGGGGGTTACACTCGCCCTGGGCCAGGAAAACGACTGTCCGCAGTCATTATTTACCCGGTTGAGGCCAACTCACCCTATGTGCTACCTGCAGAGGGGGGGTGATCAGGCCCCCTCCTACCATGTGCTAGCACAGGCAGGCAACACTAAAGGCCTAGAGGCCTTTGGCTGACATAATCAGCCTCTACTCTACCCACTAACTATGGGTGCCTAGTGGCTCCAGTAGAACTGTCTAGAGCATAGCCCTAATAGATCAGCACTGCAGTCCCTATGGCCGTTTAGGACCACAGCCTGTCTATCCCCCCTAGCCCTCTAGGGACAATCTGTCTGCCTCTAATGCAAATCCCAAACCAAAACAAACAGGGGACCTCCCCGACCTTGGGCACCATGCAACCACTCACCAGGAGCTGATACCATACCATTACATTACTCCCTCACTCCCCCACAACCAAACCTGTGGAAGAAAAGGGTTACTACACAGTAACAACAACAACAACAGCAGCAGTACTTTAAATACTACACACTAAAGTACTAGTGAGGAACTCCGATGAGCACCTCCTCCTCTTCTTGTCTTCTCTTCTATCTTCTTCAGGAACACCTGCAAGAAAAAGAAATACAACACACACTCCTAATCTGCATACACAGTCTATCTAAACCCCTACCATCAAAACACTGGAGAATCCCAAAAATATTTTTTTTTTTAGAAAAGGTAGAAAAACAGTATATACACTAGAAAACAGTATAAAGAAAATGACATTATTTACAATACACATTTGGGGGATGGAGTGCCCTAAAAGTCCCCTCTAGTGACCACAACACCCGAAGGCTAGTCCATTAAAGAGTCTCTCCTGGGCTGGAGCCCGATGAAGCACAGTTCTAGCAGGCCAAAGTCCTGAAGGGGAGAGTCTGAGGACAGTTCACACATCTGGAGTCTGCTAGTGTAAGGTGTGTACTGCAATGTAATAAGGATAGAAAAGTTTGGACTTATCAGCCCCTTGTAGAATGAACAATGGCACCGACCTGCTCCTCGGCCGAAGACTCTCCCTGGCAGCACTCTTCCGGTACAGCTCGGCGGACATCTTCCGGGAACTACAGGAGGGCACATCTGGAAACTGCTGGGTTGATGTCATCTCTGGAGATGGAACTTTGGAACAGGAACAAAAAGGAAAACAGCTGGTCTGATGTCGTCTGATTACCAGGCGATGAATCAGGATACAGCTGGGCTGGCGTCCTCTCTGGATCCGAAGTCATCTGGTGGGCCAGTCAATGGATTCTGGAAAGTCAGTACACTGTAGAACTGATGAATGCGGGGCACCTGAGTCCTGGATGTCCATACTGGCAGAACAGCAAAGGCACTGCAATGACTGGAGTGGCAGCATTGACTACCACTGCTCTGCTTTCCATCTAGTAGGCATGGGCACATTGGCAGGGAAGTCTTTGCATTGAGGCCAATAGCACAATGGGTCAGGAGCATGAATTATTACCCCGTCTGGGTGCACATAATTCACACTGTGAAAGGTTTCACGTCCCTCTCCATCCACTATTCGAACAGTGTCCATAAACAATGTCCTGCCTCTTTTCCATTGGCTGTATTTTTTGTGAAACATTCTGTTCCTGACATGCTTGTTTGCACCGGGATGCACACATTTCATTGCTTCGGCCCAAATCCAGGATTTCCTGCCGTTCTCAATCTCCTCCCAGACTCTCCAAGGAAAGGACATCCCACAGATTTAATTCGCCTTCCTACGAACCAGTCTCTCTTCTTTGCTAGCTTTGGTCAACCTGAGACCACTGGCCTGGCTTGGGGGTGGCCAGTCCTGGTTCTTCCAGCTACGCATTCTCAACGAGACAAAAAATGGATCTCTGACTTCTTCTTCTTCTTGCACAGCCAGGGCAGTGGCATCACCACTCTTGTCCATGCATTCCTTTGAGGCAAGAGCTTGAGGCTGTGTACCCGTTCCTTTTTCACAAGGCCACATAGGTTCCCTCTCTTCTTCCTCACTGATAATCTGTGCCCAGGAGTGAGCAGTCGTCCTCACTCCTGAGACCATCCATTCTTCACTGGGTGTGGAGGTTGATACCTCCCATTCAAAGGCCTCCCTCATCTCATCTTCTCCTGTGAGACTTGGGCTAGGCCCCCCTCTCCAAGGGTCTACTGACGCTCTGTCTGAATTATCTTTCTGCGATCCAGCATCAGAAACATCACCATATGGTTCTGTCTGCAAATCTGCACCCACTAGCTTTGTGCCACACTCCCCTGAGGGGCCTTCTCCAACAGACTCCGCCTGGTGCTGTGTGCTGCCAACTACAAATTCCTGAATTTTTGTCCATGTGGGAGCCAAATGAATTTTGGGCAATTTAAACAAGCCGTATTTCTCTAAGCACCCCAAACAGTGAGGTACCATAAAGACGTCTCTTCCAGCATTTAAGCATATTAAACACACTTGCACTAGGTATCCAGGAATCACCACATGAGAAGGCAGTTGTCCTTTATAGTAACGCCTCTCAATGACCCTTAACTTATTTACTTCTGCTGCTACCATAGCCCAGGCATGATCCGGGTAGCGGGCTGGTCCTGAGGCCATGACTGCAGGGAAAGAGAAACAAACGTTCACTGTTATTGAAAGTCCCATATCACTGAACACTTTCTTTACTTTTAAAATGGCTCCTCTGCTGCTGTGTTTACTTTACTACCCCACCCTGTAATGCGGCGGCAGCACTCCTGTGCGTCAACATTCTGACATTGGGTCAAGCCACTGCGCATCCGATTTACACACTCTACTGATAACTTTTGCTCAAATTGCACAAACTTGCACTGTTCTTTTCCTAGCACATTTATATGATTTGCCACAGACTTTTCACTTGCTGAAAACATTGCTTTAGCTCACAGTCCCTTAAAGCCTCAGGATTACAAGCACAGGATTGCCTGTAATTAGTTCTGCATATCTTGCTACAACTCACAGTCTCTCTCATGGCTTTGAAACTTAATTCTGATGCTGAACCCATAACTATGCTCAATGGCTTAAAAGGCTTGCTTTTGCAGGTAAAAACTTGACATAGTCTTTATTTGCAAAGCGACTACACTGCTGCACACAGATTCAGCTGGCTTTTGGCAAAATCGTTGATTTGAGCAATTATTACTGTTGGTACTCACTGTTATCAGTAGCTGTTTACTTTGATGGAAAAAACGGCCTGCAACCAGTCTTGGAGGCCTCAGAAAGGAAGTGGGTTGGCAGTCCTGCCGATCGTCTCTCCAATCACCACGCTCACAATCCAGTCGATCGAGATGCAGGTTGAGCCCGATTTTAAACAGTAACATCTGCTTTTTGAAACTTTTACAGCACTTTTTAGTCACCGTGACACTCCTCCACTAAGCCAGTACACGCACTCCATTCACACTCTCTCTCAAATGCTGGGCAGTCACTGTAGAGCTGGCTTGGGGGCAGGACTGACTGCAGTCTCACCAATCACACAACGCCATGCAAATGAGCCTCTTTCCCTCGCGAGTGCTCTTCTCTTCACGGCGATCATCGAGCAGGCAAATTGAAACTGCAAAAAACACTTTTTTTTTCTTCAAACTGACTCCATGGTGGGAGCCCATTTCAACCATTTATCAAGGCCATTAACACAGCAAGTCTCTCAGTTCACTAAAAAGCATTTCCAACGTCCAGGGCACAATTTTCCTGTTGCTCCAACTAGTCTTCCACACTTTTCTTTGTCACAATAGTTTACTAGAAAGCATTTCCAATGTCCAGGGCACAATTTTCCTGTTGCTACCCCTAGTCTTCCACACTTTTCTTTGTCACACACAGTTTTTTAAAAGCTGGCAAAACGCTGTAAATATTTGGTGCAGGAAAAGGGCATACTCTTTCAGCTTTATTGCTCCTTGGTAAACAGTTGGCATTTTAACAGCAGCATATGGACAACAGCACACACAGAGATACACTAGTTAACCTTGCTTCAGCTTTTTGGGCTACCCACTGCCAGATAACCAAAACACTAGCCCCTTGCCTGAGCACCTTTCCTCCCTAATTAAAAATCCAAAGCGGTGCCTCCATTTTGTAACCCCTCACCCCTGCCTCTTTTGCAAATAACAGGTGGTATGCTGTTGAAGCTGACAGCAGTACCAGGTGGAGACTGGGTTCATGGGAGGACTAGGTTACTCGGCACAAGGGCTAGGTTTGGATACTCGACACAGGGGCACCCAAGTAAATCTGAACACAGGAAGCAATAACTGTAATGTCCAATACCAGGAATGGGATTCTAAAATGTGGCTTTATTTACATCCAAGCAGAACAAAACAAAGCATAGACGGACCCCCACAGGGCTACACTTCTGGTAACGTAGATTAAGAATCAGAACACATCCTCAACACTTCAGCCCTCAGGCTCTGAACCCACCAGGCACACAGTCCAGACTTGCATGCTGCTTTGGGTATACAGCCCGATCTTGTACACTATTCTGAGATTTCCCTGGCACGGCTCCCCTGCCAGCCACTCAAACACCTTCAATTTGACATGGTGGCTCCCTAAACCACCTAAGAGCCTTCAACTCCATAAGGTAAACTTCCTTTTAATCCCACATCTGGGTACTTTCCTCAGCACTGGCCAAGTGCCTGAGGGAAAGTGAAAGGGCCACAGAGCAAATCCGTAGAGGTGAATTTGGTTACTACTGATGGGGGGTCTCCCACCTCTCGCTTCCACAATTCATACCTGGACATTTCTCTGGACATTAAACATCTCTTTCTGAAAAGCTTGGCAATGTAGATTAAAAGGTAAATGCATAGCACATTTTCTCTACATGTCTTGGCTTTCCTCTTGTGCTGGACTTGAACATACTTTTACTTGGCTTGGCCTATTCCTCTAGGCCTCCCACTGATTAAGCAGTCCAATCCCCACTTTACTTTACTGTTTGTGCTGGACTTGAACATACTTTTACTTGACTTAGCCCATTACTCTAGGCCACTCACTCAAGCAGTTCAATCCTCACTTTACAACAGTCCATATGAAACAATGGCCCTATGTCAGAGCAGACTTACCCTTTGGTTGCAGGTTCCCCACAGGCGATTCCTCACAGGAATTTCTTTCCCACAGCTGCTGGTGCTGCAGCATAACTTGAAATAAGGCACCTTGTTCCCTGGCTGGAACTAGAAGGGTTGCCCCTGGAATAACAAGCAAACCTTTCAACCCCCCATCCCCTCAGGGATGGGGCACAGGGACCAGTAACAGCGGTCTCCACCGCTTCACAAACAGCTTACTGTGCTCCTCTTTTGGCAGAAACACACACCTCTCCCTAACAGTGCTCTATATCAGTGCTTTAGGCTCCAAGAGCCTGTGCACAGACTGCTGTGCTCCTCTCTTCAAGACTGCTCACACACAACTCCTTTCAAAAACTCCCAACATTCTAACCTAACTCCCAACTGCAGATTCCAATGTGGCTCATGCAGCTGCGAAAGTTCTATGGTGAGGTCATCCCTCAGTCTCAGCTGAGACTGAGAACAGAGTGAGACAGTGTGAAATCCATTTAACTGGAGTTTCACAAGCTGTCTTCCCTGCCTACCACTAGGTCTTACTGGGATTCTAGTAACCCCAGGTAACAGGGGGGTTACACTTGGACATGACTTCCCAGGATTTGCTCATCTGCCGGCTGCAAACCATCATGTTGCTGTCATTACCACCAGGGCCCAAAGCCGGCAAGAAAAACCGTTGGGAGAGACATTCCCTTTTGATGATGATATTATGGGCACCCCAGGGAAGGACAAGAGGACCAAGAGAGAGAAAGATGGACTTAAAAAAAAACTTTGGCAAAATAAAGGACTTGATGTAAACCTGTAAAACTGAATGTCTCTAAGAATGTAATAACAACTGATCAGAAGGGTGACCCATCTCTAACCCTTTTTTTTCCCCCAACAGGTCGGCAAGGTGTCAGTTAAAGGTGCCCCTGAAATTGTTATCAAGAATGATATATTATATAGGTGTTGTACCAACCCAAAGACAGGAGAGATGGTGGAACAGTTAATGGTACCAGAAAAATATAAGAGACCAATTGATCTATCTGGCCCATGATTTACCTTGTGCTGGACATGACAGAAGGGATAGAACCTTGGCCCATCTGTTACAATGTTTTTAACTGGCCTGCTATCCACGACCAGGTTGCTCAGTACTGTAAATCTTGTGCTGAATGTCAAAAGGTGGACAGATAGGAAAAAGAGACATGGTACCACTAGAACCCTTACTACTGGTAGCCACGCCATTTGAGCGCATGGCAATGGACATTGTGGGCCCAATAGAAAAAAGTTCAAAGGGGAACAAATATATTCTGGTGGTGTGCGATTATGCCACCAGATATCCTGAGGCTGTCCCCTTACATTCCACTAAAACTGAGAGAAAAGCAGAAGAACTGGTCAAGATACTTAGTAGGTTGGGAATACCAAAGGAGGTTCTGATGGACAGGGGTAGTAACTTTAATTCAGCCTTGCTGAAGGAGCTATACCACATGTTGGGAGTGATGGCAGTCAGAATATCACCCTACCACCCCCAAACAGATGGACTGTTGGAGCAGTTTAGCCAAACCCTCAAGCATATGCTCCGGAAGTTTGTCAACAAAGAAGGAAAAAAATGGGACCAGTATCTTCCCTCCTAATCTTTGCCTATAGAGAGGTTCTTCAGGCTTCAACTGGGTACTCCCCATTTGAACTATTATATGGAAGAAATCCTCTGGGACCTCTTGATGTGATGAAGGAGTATTGGGAGGAAGGGCAAGATGCGAGAACCACTAGTATCGCTGATTAAATGATACAACTTAAAAAGCGTCTGGTGAGGTATACAGAAATTGCACAAAAATGCCAGCTATGCTCAGAATATCCAGAAAGAATATTATGACCAAAAGGTATCTGAAAAGGAATTTCAGGAAGGAGACAAAGCGTTACTTTTACTGCCAACCACAGAAAACAAACTTCTTATGAAGTGGCAGGGGCCCTGCAAAGTTCTGAGACGAGTTGGTAGGGTAACATATGAGATGGAAACCCCAGACAAGAGACTGGGCAAGAAGATTTACCATGCTAATCTTAAAAAATGGCAGGAGAAATCTGAGCCCTCAGTCAGTCTGTTGATTATGCCTGAAACGGGGGAAACAGATATAGATGTGGCATATAGCCATGCAGAGGAAGAGGCTGGGATAAATGAGCTTACCATAAACCCAACCCTAGATGACCAGAAAAAAGAACTGATGCAGGTCCTTAGTCAATTCACAACTGCCATCACTAAGGTATATGGGAAGGCAATTGGGTCAAACACCACATCCATACCTCTTCCCCTCCAATTAGTCAGAAACCTTACAGGCTTCCTGAGAGGGTATGGTCAGAGGTACAACAAGAGGTTTATAAGTTAAGACAACTGGGCATTATTGAACCCTCCAAGAGTACTTGGGCATCCCCAATTGTGGTGGTCCCCAAGAAAGATACTAACATACTAAAATGCCAACAGAATAAGCCTAATGGTCTCTCAAGTCTGCTCGATTTTAGCACCTGCACTGAGGGCCGATTTTGGTGTCCCCCCTCCCCCTTGGGTTATACCATCCCCAGTCCCAGATGTTCCACCTGTATTGGGCCTGGTCAGATTTACCCTCCCCCTGTACCTGTCCCATTCCCTCTTAAACCCGTCCACAGTCTCCACCTCTACCATCTCCCTAGGCAGTGCATTCCATGGCTCCACCACCCTTTCAGTGACATAACATCTCCTCCTCTCCCCTCTGAGCCTGCCCCCTTCTAGCTTACACCCGTGACCTCTTGTTGCCCCATCCTCCTTCCTCGGGAGCACCATGACTGGGCCTCCTTTATTGATCCGTTTCATGTACTTAAAGACCTCTATCATGTCCCTCCTGTCCCTCTTCTCCTCCAGGGTGTACATGTCGAGCTCCTTGAGCCTCTCCTCATAGGTCCTCTCCCCCAGGCCCCAGATAATTTTGGTTGCCCTCCTTTGGACCCTCTCTAGGAGTGTTATGTCCTTCTTTAAATGTGGTCTCCAGAACCGTACACAGTAATCGAGGTGTGGCCTAACCAAGCAGTTGTACAGTGGAAGGATCACTTCCGCCTTTCTGGAGGTAATCCCCCTGGTGATGCATCCCAGCATCCTATTTGCCCTTGCCGCTGCCCTCTTACAGGTCTTTGAGTTGTTAATTTTGATATCTACCACTACCCCCAGGTCCCTCTCATCCTCTGACTTGAATCATGTCTTCTCCCAGGGTATACCCCTGCCCTGGATTTCTGACTCCTAGGTGCAGAACCTTGCACTTCCCGGCATTAAATTTTAGTTTCCATTTTTCTGACCACCTTTCCAGAGCCTCCAGGTCCTCCTGCAAGGCCACCCTCCCCTCCTCCCTATCCACCACTGTACCCAGCTTTGAGTCATCTGCAAAGAGACTCTTCTCACTCCTGATCCCCCTCCTGATGTCTGAGATATAGGCGTCGAACAGGAGTGGTCCCAGCACTGATCCCTGGGGAACCCCACTAGTAACCCACTTTGGGGATGAGGCTAACCCTCCAACCACCACCTTCTGAGTATGCTCAGAGAGCCTATTTCCTATCCATTTTAACAACTGTCTCCCTACCCCCATTTCCTTCAGCTTAGCCAGCAGGCCACTGTGGGGTACCAAATTAAACACCTTGCTAAAGTCCAGAAAGAGGATGTCCACTGGCCTACCCTGGTCCAGGGCCCTCGTCACCCAGTCATGAAACTCAAAAAGATTTGTCTGGCATGATCTTCCCATGACAAAGCCATGCTGCCTATCATCCAAGTACCCAGTTTGCACCTGTAACCCCCCCCCAGCCTTTCCTTGACAATACCCTCCATCACCTTGCCGACCACTGATGTCAAGCTAACGGGCCTATAATTTCCTGCCTCCTCTCTTGATACCACCCTTGTGGATCGGCAAGTCTTGGGGCACCCACCCAGTCCTCAGAGAGATGTTGAAAAGCTCTACTAGAGGGACTGCCAGGATATCTGCCAGTTCCCTCAGCACCCTGGGATGTATCTTATCTGGCCCAGATGCTTTCTCCGTCCAAAGGGACCTGAGGGCTTCCCTTACTCTCTCTACTGGGATTTCAGCCTCCACATCCTCCCCCTTGCCACCCTGCCCTGCTGGGCCCCCACCTGTCTGTGGTGGCCACTTCATTTACCCAGACCCATCAGGGCCCGGTCTCTACGGTCCCACCCTTGCTCAGTCTACCCCACACCCGCAAGACCCTAGCCCCTCCATCCCCCCTGGTAAAAACTGAGGCAAAGTACTCATTTGGGGCTTCTGCCTGTTCCCTTGCCTCCTGTGCCCAACCATCCTCTATGGTGGTATCCGGTTGTGCTTGGACTTCAGAAAGCTCAACTATGTATCCCAGTTTGATATGTAACCCCCAGAGGGCACTATCCCAAGGGCTACTACCCCTGCCTGCTTTGCCACTAACAGGTTGAGGGGCCAGGATCCAATGGTGGGTGCCTTCACCCAGGGGCACCCACCATTGGGTGCCTCCACCCAGAGGTCGGGGTTGGAACAGTTGAAAATGACTCGGTCACAGCCCTCTGGGTCACTGCAACCCCCCTTTCCTTCCACTAGTGGCCCAAGAATGCTTCCCACACCACCGTGATGACTTACACTTACCCCCAGAATGGATTGGCCAACTTGGCGCAAAGGATCCCCTGTAAAATAAAATGCAGCAATACCACAACCCATGCACAAGAGGGGGACACAAACACTCAGTTCAGACAGTATACCTTGAAAACAACAAATCTGATTTATTGAAGGGGAAATAACAAGGATGGGTGGCATCAAGTTGATTAGCTTAACACTCTAATACGGTATATGTATAGGGCACTGTGCACAGGCCAATCCTAACAATCACTGTTTCTGGGTACCCAGGCAATACAAGGCTAGCCTATTAGGTGCAGCTGGTTGGGGCCCTACTGAAGAAAATGAGCAACTGATACTTAAATTGATTAAACAGAGCCAGCAGGCTCAGTTCATGCAGTCAACAGAGCAATCAGACCAATCTTGCCCCCACACTGGGCATCCGACAGGGAGCTACCCTGATCTAGTACTCATGACTCCTGCAGAGAGATCCTTCTCACATCACTGGCAGGACTTGGCCTGTGATCCAGACACTTCTCCACACATTTACATGTAACACAGAGGGGTACCATACCAGGCAGCTGTTTTCTTTTCCCCGATTGCTTTCACTGCAACAAACCGGGTGACACCACGGAGCTTCACTTGTCCTGACAGACCGAGCGCGATTGAAGCAGACTCTCCAGTCCTCTACAGGGTGAGCCTGGTAGTTAGCTATAAACGTACAGCCTCCTCTGCCTGCACTCCTCCACGGATCTTGTCCGCTCTCTGCTGGCGATCTGGTCACCCGACTTCTTGGCCTAACACACGCGCTTCCCACGCAGAGACTCTCAGAGCGCAGGAGCCAGAGCTCCTTCTCTTTTCACGATCTTCAACGACTCTGCCCCTCCAGGACAGTTGCAGGGCAGTTTCCTCTCGCTCCACAGGGCTCCGGTTGGCTGTTTTGTTCTGTCTGTCACTTCACACGCCCTCTATTTGTGCAAAAACAGTGCCAGTGTCCAGACTACACTTCTCAGAAGCACCTACCATATATCCCCCCTTTTTACAGGCTCCCATGGGTGTCCAAATTCTGGTTGGCTTAAGCGGTCTCCATTTTAAGGCACCACTTCCCCAATTGGCCCATTCTCAGTAGTCCAGGTCCAAAATGGAGGGGCCGAACGCACAGAATCTCAGCTGCAATAAAAGGCAGGTTAAACAATGGCAAATTTTACTACTCGCTACATATGTTCAGCAAACAGTTACACCCCTTCTATAAGGCTCCCTCTGTCCCAAACAGCGGCGGCAGAAAGCAGGTGATTCAAACAGCATCTCGAGTGGGATTCGAGCAGTAAACCCACCGTCCCCCTTTTACAAACTAATCAGACCTGCAAGTAGGCAGCTCTTAAAGAGACAGTACCAGAGGCTCTAGAAGCACTCACAGCGCCCTATTTTAAACAGCATTATGCCAAACGCCCCTCAGGCAGGGAGCACTTGGACAAGCTCTGAGAAAAGCCTTTTAGGAACCCCCATTTGTAGGGGGGCTACAGATAGTTACCCTATACTCCGGATAGACAACCTGATTGACCACATAGGTAATGCCAGATACATCATTACCCTTGACCTAGCCAAAGGTTATTGGCAGATCCCTCTTGGTCAGTCATAACAGGAGAAAAGAAAAAAAAAGCTTTTATACCCCATGGTTTGTTCCAGTTCGTCACCATGGGGCACCGACAACCTTTTAGAGGTTCATGGACCAGCTTTTGACCTCTCATTCTGCTTATGCTGCTGCCTATTTGGCTGATGTTGTAATTTTTAGTCCAGACTGGCAGACACATATGCAACATCTTACCACTGTTTTAAAAACCATCAGTGAGGCTGGGCTGACCACCAACCCTAAAAAGTGTGCAGTAGCCATGAGTGAAACCAGATACCTAGGTTTTATTTTAGGTAATGGGCAGGTAAAACCAGAGATCCCAAAAGTGGAAGCCATGGCAAATTGTCCTGTACCGCAGACCAAAAAGCAGGTGAGATCATTCCTAGGACTTGCTGGTTATTACAGAAGGTTCACACCCAACTTTGCCTCCATAGCAGCCCCACTGTCTGATCTCATTAAGAAATGGTGTGGCAACACTGTTAAGTGGACACTGGAATATGAACAGGCATTCCAAGCCATCAAAGTAGCGTTATGTTCTTCCCCAGTTCTGCGGTGCCCTAACTTTGATAGAACGTTTGAAGTCCACACTGATGCTTCAAATGTTGGGATTGGCGCTGTTTTGAGTCAGACTGTAGATGGAGAAGAACATCCCATCCTGTACATTTCTACAAAGCTGCATGATAGGGAGCAGCGCTACTCCACCATTGAAAAAGAGTGTCTCGCTATAAAATGGGCAGTTGAGACACTTCATTTTCATCTTTGGGGTACTGGAATTTGTGTTAGTTACTGATCACAACCCCTTAGTCTGGATGAACCAGATGAAAGATAAAAATGCCAGGATTCTCCAGTGGTACCTAGCTCTGCAACCTTACAGGTTAATGTAAAGCATAGACCTGGCTCCCAGCATAAGAACTAGGATTTTATGTCCCACTATGCTGCAGGCCTAGAAACAGATTTATTTATTTACTGAATTTTATTGACCCAGTAAGCCCACTGGGCCTAGAAGTCCCTTTTTCAGGGGTGACTGGGGGGAGGGGAGATACAGATGGTAAGCAACTGAAATTGAACCAGATTAAGCTGTTGGTGGTATTTTTAGTGAATAAGAGAAATTTGGCCAGGACACCAGGGAAATTCCCCCTACTCTTTTTCTATAAGTGTCATGGGATCTTTAGCATCCACCTAAACTACCACCAATCCAGGCAGATGAGACCTTGGTTTAACGTCTCATCTGAAAGACGGCACCTCAGAAGTGCAGCACCTCTCTCATGCTGCACTACAGTGTCAGTATTGGGATATTAACCCAGGTGCCAGATGTGGGAACTGAACCCACAGCCCTCTGATCTCCCGGCCTCACAGGCGAATGTGCTACCTATGGAGCCACTGACACTGCCTATAAATCCTGATGATCTGAGCCATACTGAACCTGTAAATATGTAGATTTGTACATAGAAATGGAAAGATTATTGGATTTATATATAATTTTTTTTCTTCTCATTTTTGGGTGTACGTGTGAGGGTATAGGACTTAGGATAGTTCTATAGATAGCCAAAAAGGTAGTCTTTACCTTTATAAAGACTACACATCCCAGGGCAAGTGTTTTGCTGATCATAACTAGTATGTTATGGTTGTGTAACCATGAGAGATATTGGTGTAATAACACTATTTGTATAAGGGTGCCCTTAGCTGGGACTTCCAGAGAGGTCGGGTGGAAGTCCCAACAACCCCCCTTGGGTTGTTCTAGGGGGATTCCTATTCCTTCCTTAGGAAACCAGTAAGCTCTACCCCTGGTTTCCTTTTGGGTAGAGATAGTGTGTAGTAGTAGTGCTGTGCCCCCCCACCCACCTCAGCCTGGGAGACAAGTCTGAGACAGAGATCCTGCACTATCTTCTTTTCCTGCTTAAAGTCTGCTGCGCAACAGCACTTTTTTTTTTATCCTCTTCGATCTTGTAGGTTGCCCACATATTCATTCTCTCTCTTTCCCTCCCTCCGCCTGTTATGCCAGCATTTATTATAAAAGGACAGATAAAAGCATATTTCGCAGAGCTACAGACTCTACTCAGCTATTAATACTTTTGTTTAAAAAAAAAAACCGTTATGAGAGAGACAGAGCTGCCTTTATGTTCCCTGGCTTCTCTCTCCCCAATTTAGTTAGAGGTTTTGTGCCTTTGGTGTAAAAGTCTGCAGAACCTGCTAAAAGAAAGAGAAAGAAAAAGAAGCAGAAATCAAAACTATGCCTTCCTCTGTGTTGCAAGCTTGCAACCTGTGAGCTATTCCACAGTAAAGCTCTGTCTGAAAGTCTGTGTGTACAGATGCTAACACTCGTTGCTGTATCCTGTTAAACCCCCCTGAAAAAGCTAGGAAAGGGGTTCAAAATAGCAGTATTCCTGTACTAAGCATTACATCCTGATTATAAAAATTAATAGGAGCTTTCTTCTGATGTACTATGTCTCTGAATCTCCAATTAGTGTTTTTCTTTGGCACCAAAAACGCTAACAGGGCTGCAGAGCAGAATTAGGTAAACAACTTTTTGTAAGAGCAGTGTCATTAAAAGTTTCTCATTCTAAAAATATTGTTTTATATGAGAACTTCTCCCTGAAACTCTGCTCGCTCTTCTTAGTTCTTTTGTTTGGTTTTTCCTCTGTAAAATAAGAACACTCTGCATTAAAGAAAACAAAAGACAAGTTTTAAGCTAAACCAAATCCTTACTGCTTGTTATGCAAATACGGATATCATTTTTGCATATTTCATCCTGGCAAAGAACTGAATTATTTTACTTCATATGTGTTGTCCCCCGCCATTGTAGCTCAGTTGGGTATTGTTCTGCAGGTCTTCTCTTTGGGGCCAGTGACCCTTTGTGCTGTTGTTTACATAGAGGCTGACCTGTCACTCACAGCAAGTGGGTAGAGCTACAGTGGACAAATGCTCCTAAAAATGCTAAAACTGTTTTTCTGTTGGGAGGCCTCCATTATGAATTATGATTTATATTATTTGGGATATTATGTTTGAATCCTATTTTTTTAGCCTAGAAACACTTTTGTATTAGTCTAGGAGGCGGAGCCTCATACATCATGTGACTAGTCTGTATATAAGGTCCTGTATCCAAGTCTAAAGAAGATCAGCTCAACCTTGGGAGAGATTGTCGAAACACAGAGGGTGGGACACAAGCTATGTCCTAGCTGTGTAATGCTTATTATTTTTTTCTGAAAGTTTTTCTTTTATTTTCTTTGTAAATAAATACACATTAGTATGTTTTGCACCTACTTTTGTTGTCTGTGTTTTTCTCCCACACACCCACTGCGACAACCACCACAGCACATCCAATGTGGGGCTGCATCGGGTGTCTGATGGTATAAAGGGGAGTCCCCAGAGGCCCCGCCCTGTGGGATAAGCCAGGGAAGCACACTGGGTGAAGTAAGTCCCGGTGCAATGACAGTGGTTGGGTCCAAGGTACGGCTGATGGGGGAGGCATGCAGGCACCATAAAGCACACATGGTAAAAAAATAAAACATAATAAATGCAAGGTGAAGCAAAGAAATTTTTGCTTCACCATGTATTAAAAATGCAAACACAGAAAGATGACACTTGCCTGTAGACTTGAGTGATTTTCCCACCAGTCATGAAAGCACCACTGATAGTTCCCACAGAGGAGATGGCTCACATACTGTAGGAGGCAGGTGATACAGCCTTTTAAAGACACAGACAACCATGGTGTAGGCAGGAAACTACAGACCTGTCAGTCTGACCTCTGTGGTAGGGAAAGTGATGGAGTCACTTCTGAAGGAAAGAATAGTTGAGTACCTAGAGGCCAGTGGAGCACAGGACCCAAGGCAGCATGCGTTCACAGCGGGAAGGTCATGTCAGACGAATCTAATAGATTTCTTTGACTGGGTGACCAAAGTAGTAGACCAGGGAGGGGCTGTGGACATGGCCTACCTAGACTTTAGCAAGGCATTTGACACAGTCCCACACAAAAGATTAATAGTCAAATTAACCAGCCTGGGAGTGGGTCCCAGGGTGGTAGCCTGGGTAAAACATTGGCTGCACAACAGGACACAGAAGGTAATTGTAAATGGAGTCCACTCTGAAGAAAGAGGGGTTACTAGTGGGGTACCGCAGGGTTCAGTATTGGGTCCAGTCCTTTTTAATGTCTGCATCAGTGACATTGCAGAGGGACTAGAAGGAAAAGTATGCCTTTTTGCAGATGACACAAAGATCTGCAACAGGGTTGATACACAAGGAGGCGTGGAAAGGATGAAAAGGGACTTGGCAAGGTTGGAGGAATGGTCAGAAGTATGGCAGCTAGGATTCAATGCAAATAAGTGCAAAATAATGCACCTGGGAAACAAGAACCCAGGGAAGAATACACAATGGGTGGGGAGGTAGTAACAACAACAGAAAAGAAAGGGACCTGGGGGTAATCATATCAGATGACCTTAAGGTTAGCAAGCAATGTGAGAAGGCAGTAGAGAGGGCTGGGGGTATACTGGGATGTATAGGGAGAGGCATCAGCAGCAGAAAACAGGAAGTTGTTATCCCTCTGTAACAGACAGTTGGTGAGACCCCATCTGGAGTACTGTGTCCAGTTCTGGAGACCCCATCTCCGCAAGGACATAGACAGGATAGAGGCAGTCCAGAGGAGGGCAACTAAAATGGTGCAGGGTCTGCAAGAGAAGCCGTATGAGGAGAGACTAGAGGAGCTTAATATGTATACCTTTGAGGAAAGAAGGGAGAGAGGGGACATGATAGAAACGTTTAAGTACCTCAGTGGAATCAACAAAGTCCAAGAGGGCAGCATCTTTCAGAAAAGAGACTTGCAAGAACAAAGGGACACAATTTAAAAGATAAAGGAGGGCGGTTCAGGGGCAATGTGAGAAGTATTATTTCACAGAGGGCAGTGGATGCATGGAACAGCCTTCCTGAGGAGGTTGTGGGTTCTAAAACTGTGGGAGAATTCAAGAATGCATGGGACAGACATAAGGCAATTCTTGTGGGGGGTAGGAAGAAATAGGCTGTTGGTTAACTAGGATCTGCGGCCTATCCTGTAGGTAGGGAAATGGGCAGACTAGATGGGCCTAGTGGTCCTTATCTGCCGTCAAAATCTATGTTTCTATGTACCATGAGGGAAGTGGCTTGTAATCTGTCTGAGATAGGGACCAGGGGTAGTTGGAAATGTGTCGCATGGAGCAGGAGAGGGGCAACAATCCATTCTCCTTACTCCAGTATGAGAACCTCTTCCACTTAGTTATTTTTAATTTTTTTTATTTATTTAGTTTTTTGTTGACCGGGTAAGTGCACTAGACAAATCTTGCCTATTTTCAGGCATGACCCGGGGGAGGGGGATACAGATGAATGCCAACTGACTTCAACCAGATTAAGCTGTTGGTGGTATTTTTTTTAGTGAATGAGGGAAATTTGGCCAGGACACCGGGGAAATTCCCCTACTTTTTTCGATAAGTGCCAGGGGATCTTTAACATCCACCTGAACTACCACCAGAACAGGTAGATGGGACCTCGGTTTAATGTCTCATCCAAAAGATGGCACCTCAGAAGTGCAGCACCCCTCTCATGCTGCACTACAGTGTTAGTACTGGGATATTAACCCAAGTGCCAGATGTAGGAACTGAACCCACAGCCCTCTGATCTCCCAGCCTCAGAGGCGAGTGTGCTACCTACTGAGCCGCTGACACTGACAAGTGTTAGCCTTGGGAGTCGATGCCTTCTGAGATGCCTCCAGTACACAAACATCCTCAGAAAGCTGCTGGGACATGGAACTCTAGCTGTTCAGGGACCAGAAAGTCAGGTGCAGGGACCACAGATTTAGATACCTAATCATCCTCTGAACCTCATCAATAGGTCCAACAGGAGTGGAAGCAGCCACTGTGGTGTTCTGCTAAGACTGGTATTGTGATACTAGAATTAACATGGCTAGTTTTGCACGATCAGAGTCAGGCATGCCTTATCCTATGGCACCTTACAAACCACCTTGTGGACCAAGGGAAACAGAAGGCATACAGGAGTTCCAAAGCCCATGACAGAAGATGTCTCTGAGAATGCTCTCCTGAGGGGTAATGGGTACAGAACAATTTCAGCTTTTTGTTTTCTCAGGAAGTGAACATGTTCACTCAAGGAGTTCCCCATTCTGAGAACACCTAGGACACCACCCCACAGGTGTAATGAACACTCATGGAACGAGTCTCCCACTTGAAAAGGGGTGGCAGTCAGTTAGCTGTCTGTGCAGGTGATATGGACCACCACAAGATCCACATGCAGGTCAAGCCAAAGACCATGTCCATCATGCCTTCTGACACAGTGAAAAGGAGTGCTTGCCACCCCGTTTATTCAGCTAGAACATGATAGTGGTGTTGTCTATGTTGACCTAGGCCACTCAACCTTGAACAGCTGTATGAACTCCACCAGTGCTACAAAAATTGTGCAGAGTTCCAGCAGGTTTATGTGCAGCCAAGTCTTGTTCGGTAGCCAGAACCCATATGCTCTGTGATTCAACAGATGTGCCCTCAGCCAGCCCACCGGCACAGGGTGCCCAACTGCAATGCTGACAACCCAGGCTCAGGAACAGACTCAGGACATCAGAGGGCCAGCCGGAGGGAGAAGGATTGAGCGTCCTCTGGACTGTTCTCCTTCTCGGGGGTGGGGAGGGGGCAGTGTGTCCGGCACCATGCGACCCCTGGCAGAGGCTGGGGTACTTTCATGCCGGCACCACCTAGGTTGGGGGCGGGACAGATGCTGAACATCATTGCACATCCCTGCCCTCAACTAGTTTGCAAAAAATGCGGTACCAGGGCTGGCCCGGTGGTGCTGAGGGACTGAATGCCTTACCTTGCACCATGCCAATGACCTGTGTTTGGAAACGAGCATGGGCTGTTGGAGGCTGGTGGGGGGGGAGGTCACGGAGCTGGATGGAGTGGCCGAAAGGCAGCTCTCCTCTCTGGGTGGTATGGTTGCATCCCATGGCTCTGATCTGCCTCATGGTAGAGGCCAGGTTGCAGTACAAGCTGTAGAGTGCAATGGCACTAGGCCAATGGGTGGGTGGAAGGGGCTGTTACCAGGGCCATAGAGCGCATGTGCGCATGCTTCTCTACTCCTGGAACCTCG
Organism: Neoceratodus forsteri; assembly: GCA_016271365.2. NCBI lineage: Eukaryota > Metazoa > Chordata > Ceratodontiformes > Ceratodontidae > Neoceratodus > Neoceratodus forsteri. Next base: position 645,353,422 of record CM057450.1, on the reverse strand, counting down.
TGTGATTGGGACAGAAATGGAGGAGAAGTTAACCCAGCAGGCAGGATGATGCCTGACCCTCTGCAGGCACCACTTCCAGGCTGGGCATAAGGTAAGCCCCAGTAATTCCGGGTGTCGGGGCTGGGGGGGCCGGTCAGGCTGAATGGGGCATGCTGGAGGAGAGAAACTGTGATATACAAAAAAAAAAAAAAAAAAAAAAATTTAAATGTGGCACCAGACGAATGATGCTGGTGTCAGTTTCCTCTCAATGGTAGGGACCCTCTGCCCTAAACTGATGAAAACCACTGGGAAACCGGCAGCCCACACCTCGGGTGGGGGTGACCAGGGTGCAGGCTAAGGAGGGTTCACCGACAAAAGGTGGATATGGTGGGATGGCGCCAAGTGGATGCCAGTCAGGCCATCCACAAAACAAAACATATGCCCTCAGTCCACGGGTGGCATGTCTATAATCAGAATGACCGAGGGCGCCACCCAGAAGAAAGGGATGCCCTCAGAGATTTGCTGGGGACAACCACCAACATATGCTATTAAGCATCAGCTGGGTTACCTGGACAGGTTTATTCAGGGCTGTCTGTGACTGGGAGCACTGGTGCCCCAGTTCCCACTGGATGTGTTGCATATGTCAGGAGGTCCAATGGACCACAGTTAAGGTAGAGGCCACCAAGCCAGAGGAAATTCCAGGCCAGATGTAAATTCCCAATCCAAAATGATTGGGAAAAGGAGGACATACCCGGAAGGCAGACAAGCTCTGGCTCGGCGAGAGTCCGATTCTGCTCTAATGAATTACATTACCTGCTTCACTGAGAGTGTGGACTTGGCCAGGCTGACCATCAGGCTGTGATCTCGTAACACCTGCATGGCCAAGTCCCTGGACTATTCCACATCCTAAGATTAGCCAGGTCAGGTATGGGAAGACCTCAATACCTCTGCACCGGAACATGAACGCCATGACAGATGAGCACTTGGTGAGCACCCTGGGTACAGATAGGTGGAACAGCATGATTCATCTCTGGTACAGGATTCCGTCCACCGGAAAGTGAATGGACGGGGAAGTGGAAGTACACATCTTGGTGGTCCAAGGAGCAAAAAAAACAAAATGTGTAATAGACTGGTGGAAATTTACTAGGATCTGGCATCAGCCCCTGCCCATTTGGGTACCATTAAGTTATCATGATATAAAACCCAGCTGAGCTCAGTTTTCTGGGACAGCCTCCATCATATTCTGCCTGAGGAGTTTGATGAACTTTGCTCCATAGTATGGAAATACTCCAGCCAAAGAGTGTCCTCAAACGGCGTTCAAACCCAGAAAAGGGGTACAGTATTTCACAACCCCGATCACACCACTTTCAGAAAAAGCCTGTCTGAGATGATAGTGGATTACAATGGCAGGAAATGGGAGAGCCAGCTCCCAACCAGGGAGCTGCAGCACAGGTCAGGATTGAGAGGGGAAGGAGGCCCCCAACCATGGGACCCGCTCTGGAGGAGCCATCTCCTTTGCCTTAGCCAGGCAGTGATGGTGAACTTCAGTCTCTTGCTGCTGCTGACCTTACAAGCCTCAACGGGAAGCATTAAGGGACATGATCCTTGTGGCCTGGGCCTGGGCTGTTGCTTGGGATTGGTAACTGATACCACTGAATCCAGGGTCACATTCTACTTTTTGAAATGTATGAGATGGTCTTTGACCCCTGGACCAAAAGGATCTGTCGCTGTGAAGGGAAGATCCACCAGCTATTTCTAGATTTCATGTGTGAAAGTTGAAAGCTGCATATGAACACTGCTACGGCCACTGCTCAAGTTAACAAGCCAGCTGGATGTCAGGCAACTTATAACTGGTTTTCAGTCACAGTAACCCCAAGACCTCTGATCTCGCACAGAACTTGCCGACTCACTTCAGGGAGCAGGTCAGTCTGGTCAGAGTCTCTCAAAGAGCTCTTGGGTATAGCATGTCACTAAAGTTGTACAGCTGGCCCGGTGAACACCCAGGGATGCAGCTGTGTGTTTTTAGATTCCTTGTCCAGCGGCTTTTCTGACTCATCCTGTACCTTTGCCTTGTGGAATACCACTTCTGCCACTAGCCCCTCTGGAGATAAATGTTCCAAGAAGCTGGACAGTCCATCCAGAAAACCATATACACAAACCAGCCCGGTGGCACAGAGGGCCGAGGCACTGGCACCTTACCTCGTGCTATGTTGGTGACCCGGATTCGGGAATGGCCTTGGGTCACCAGGGTGCTGGCTTGGGAAGGGGGGTGGAGTGGGACTGAGCCATGGCTCTCCCCTCCATAGTCCTGCTCCCACTGGGTGGAGGTCCAGTGGGCACGTAGACAGTACAGGCAGCAACAAAAGTCAGGAGAGGGGTGGAAAGAGTGTCTCCATGCATGTGTACACCATGGCCTTGGGGGGGGGGGTAAGGAGAAAACTGAAAAAATAAATAAAATATATATGGGGGAAAAAAAAACATATACACATGGTCCGTATGCAGCAAGGGGATCTGGCCGGAGGCCAAGTGCGATACTGAGCAGAGGGCCCAGAATGGCAGGAGTGATGGGGAAAGGCAACCACCACTGAGTCCTATTCGAGGATGTCCAACCACTGGCAGGTCTCCTTCTTCTGGACCTCATCCAAGGAGTGTCCAAGGCCATGGACATTATTTCCAGGAGGGTGACCAATGAGGACTGATCCCTCAAAGGGGGCCTGTCGGTCTGCTGATGATGTGGAGTTGATAGGACAGACACATCTGAATCGGAATCTATACAGAGGAATGTTGAACACCTACATGGAGTAGCAGTAGTAGTAGTTCCAAGTTTACTGACTGACTTAAAAAATCATTTTAATTTTTAAAAAGAAAGCACAGCAATATAACATCTATAAAAAAAACACAATAAGACACCACTGTAACATACACATAAACATTTACCAATACACAGCTTGGTATTAAAAAGTTAATCAGCATTCATATGCAAATACACACACACATATATATAGATATATTATGGTATCACGGTAGTGCTACCATAGTTAGGATTGAGGAGCAATTTCTATGTTAAACCCCAAAACTTTGCACCATAATAACTTTGCAACTGTTTGAGGATTTGCCTGAAATTTGGAATACACGATCAAGAACCATAGGCCTTGGCATCTGCCAAGTTTTGTACGAGTCGGATGTCGGCTGTGGAGTTAAGCAGCATGATCTTTCTTGGCGTTTCACGCTTTTCTGGAATTCTGATCGGTCGCCCACAGGTCATACGGTTTGCGAGACCGGCCCGAAATCTTCAGGGATCATGCGGTCGGGGTCCCCGATGTGCCTTTCAAAGATTTTGAAAAAATATTAAACGGTTCAAAAGTTATTCAAAAAACAATTTCCCATTATAAGTCAATGGGAAAAGTTAACAAAAAGTGCGACAGTGTTGCAAATGCACTTTTTACTGTCGCAAATGGCCCTGTTACTGTCGCAAATCCACCATCTTGTTTTCAGTTAGTGATCAGAAAAATGCTTGGCATTTAAAATTGAGACCCTCTAGCAACCTAATTCTTTTTGTATTCACCTAGTCGGGCCTTGAGGATGCTAGTCATGTCTTTATTTTGGAGTAAAACACCCCAGAAATATGTTTTTCAAATTTCTGGAAAAAGTACTAGCAAAGTAGTGTCGCACTCATGAAAGTGTACATAAATTTTTGTGACACTTTGCAAATCTGCTTACTACTTTGTATTTCTACCAAATAACAGTAATTCTTTGGCACTCACTGCAAAAGCGGTTGGGAGTTTGGGGCTGAAATTTGGAGGGAACGCAGATGACATCTCACAGATGTTCCTTTCAGTGTTGTATTGAAAAAATATTACATGGCGGCAAAGTTACGGCACTCCAAAGTTGACGTTTTTTCCCATAGGATAACATTACAGCGACCGACGATTACAGGAATCCTTTGGCACCCTGCTGCAAAATAACGGTTTAGTCTTTTTTCCTGAAATTTGGAGGGAACACAGCCAACAGCCCACAGATGTGCCTTTCAGTGGTTTGGTGAAAAAATATTACAGGGAGGCAAAGTTATGGCACTCCGAACTTCTCTTTTTTTCCCATAGGATAACATTACGGTGTTCGCTGCACCTTTCAGGGCCCGTATCTCAGAAACGGTGCGAGATACAGACTTTTCGTCGGAAAAATACTTAGAACAAAATTAGCCAGGACAGTTGTAAATCACACAACTTTTAAATGTTTTTTCTACGTCGTACAGTTCCTGAGATATAACGTATTTAGTATTCCAAGTTCTCATTTTATGCTCCAATACTCATTATTATGCATACATTATTTGTACTCACTGTCTTTCTCTATGCAGGTTTTGGGAAAAACCAGCCTGTGCGCTTACATTACTGTTACCCTTTCTGCTTGTGGTTCCGTACCCGTTTCACTTACCGTTGACGTCTGCGCCACCATGTGCGTTATCCTTTGCGCTTGTGTTTCTGTTATTTTTTGCCATTTGTGTCTACAGTACTGTTTCTCTTTCTGTTTCACTTTGCGTCACCATGCCCATTGACATTTCTGTTTGCAGGCACCATGTTACTATGTGACAACACATCACGTGGCAGACTGTTCCCGTTTACGCCACCATGTGCGTTACCCTTTCTGTTCTCATTTAGCTTGTGTTACCATGTGCGCCACTGTAGTGCTTCTGTTTGTGTTGCTGTTCCTGTTACTATGCCACAAGACATCATGTGGCGGGGCCTTGGGACCTGGAGGGCCTGCACTCCCGCCACTGCATCAATTCACTATTTCTGTTATCATTCTCAAAGAAGGGAAATTAGAGGCAAAAACTCCATTTAATGCATTAGTTAGGGTTGTTCCACAGCGACAAAAGTGAGAAATTCGTGTTGGGTTGAAAACCCCTTGGACCCCCTGCCCACCCTCAACCGGCATTGGGGTGCGCATTGGGATCATCAGCTAACTCTCACCCCATGACATGTGTAAAGCAGCAGAGTATAGGAAATGGGGTGAGGAGTTGGGACCGACGACCCCAATGCCAATTGGGAGATTGACTAGGGGTCAAGGGGGTTTTCAACTAACACCGAATTTCCTCACTTTTGCCGCTGGTGAACAACCTAACTAATGCATTAAACAGAGTTTTTGCCTCCAATTTCCCTTCTTTGAGAATGATAACAAGAAATAGTGAATGTAATGCGCCCCACCACGCGTGATGTCTTGAGGCATAGTAACAGGATCAACCACGCCAAACAGAAGCGGTAACAGTAGGCATTGGTAACACAAGCCTTGAATAAGGAACAGAAAGGGTAACGCACACGTGGCGAGACGGAACGTCTGCCACGCGATGTGTTGTCACATAGTAACAGCGGTGCCTGCAAACAGAAATGTCAATGGGCATGGTAGACGCAAACTAAAACAGAAGAGAAACAGTACTGTGAACACAAATGGCAAAAATAACGAAGCACTTAACTTGAAAATGAAAGCACTTTAAGCATAACTCACATGGTGTGCCCAGGCGTCAACAGTAAGTGAAGCGGAGTCGGGACCGCAAGCATAAAGGGCAACAGTAACAGTAATGTAAGCGCACAGGCTGGTTTTCCCCAAAAGCTGCATAGAGAAAGACAGTGAGTACAAAGAATATATGCATAATAATGGCTATCAGAGCAGAAAATGAGGACTTGGAATACTAAATAGGTTATATCTCAGGAACCGTACGACATAGAAAAAAAATTTAAAACTCATGTTATTTACAACTGTCCTAGCTAATTTTGTACTTATCCCCCAACCACCTCCCATACTCCCCCTTACCCCTGCACCTCCTTCCCCCCCAATCTCCTACCCTTACTTCCCACCACCACCACCCCCAGTGAGGCTAAGCATTTTTCAATGAAAAGTCCGTATCTCGCACGTTTCGAGATATGGGCCCTGAAAAGCGTGTGACAGCGTAATGTTATCCTATAGGAAAAAAGAAGTTCGGAGCGCCATAACTTTGTCTCCTGTAATATTTTTTCACCAAACCACTGAAAGGCACATCTGTGGGCTGTTGACTGTCTTCCCTCCAAATTTCAGGAAAAAAGACTAAACCGTTATTTTGCAGCAGGGAGCCAAAGGATTCCTGTAATGCATCGGGTGCCGTAATGTTATCCTATAGGAAAAAATGTCAACTTTGGAGTGCCGTAACTTTGCCGCTGTGTAATATTTTTTTCAATACAACACTGAAAGGCACATCTGTGAGATGTCGGCTGCGTTCCCTCCAAATTTCAGCCCAAAACTCCCAACCGTTCTTTTGCAGCGCAGTGCCAAAGAATCGCTGTCAGTTTCCACAGATAGAAAACTACTGTTGCAATTTGAAAGCTTTCACAAAAGTTCAACACTTTAGTGAACCGCAGTAATTTGTCAAATGCTTTTCCAGAAATTTGAAAAACATATTTCTGGGGTGTTCTACAAAATAAAGACATGGCAAGCATCCTCAGGGTCCGACTAGGTGAATACAAAAGAATGAGGTTGCTAGAGGGTCCCAAATTGAAATGCCAACCATTTTTCTGATCACCAACTGAAAACAAAATGGCTGATTTGCGAAAGTAACAGGCCCATTGCGAAAGTAAAATGCATTGCGACACTGTCGAACTTTTAACTTTTCCCATTGACTTATAATGGGAAATTGTTTTGAATAACTTTTGAACCGTTTAATATTTTTCATCAAATCTTCAAAGGCACATGGGACCCGGCCACATGTTCCCTGAAGATTTAGATCTAGTCGCGCAAACGGCAGCGTGAAATCCAGAGAAAAAGCGTGGAAGCGTGCAAAATCACGCTTAACTCCGCAGCCGTGTATCCGACAGTACAAAACTTGGCAGATGCAAGGCCTATGGTTCTTGATAGTGTATTCCAAATTTCAGGCAAATCCGTCAAACAGTTGCAAAGTTATTAAGGTGCAAAGTTTTGGGGTTTAACATAGAAATTGCTCCTCACCTAACTACGGTAGCACTACTGTGCTACCATAATCTCACACATATATATATACATATATATATATATATATATATATATATATATATATATATATATATATATATATATATATATATATATATATATATATACACACATATATATATATATATATATATACACACACACACACACACATATATATATATGTTTTCATATGGCTCTGGATCTGATGATCAGTCTTTGCACCCTACACCTTACCTGTCATATTCCCCGACAAGGCCCCTTGCTGCACTGTCTCCACCTCGCCACCTCCCCTGTATCTCCACTCCTGCCCCAACCACCTCCCCGTACTCCCCCTTACCCCTGCACCTTCCTCCCAATCTCCTACCCTTACTTCCCCCACCACCCTTCCTTTGTCTTGCTCATAGCTCAAGTCTTTGTACTGGTTATTACATGTCTGTAAGTCAATGACTATATGTTTGTATCTAAAAATTATGACTGTTGCACACGCTGACGTGGAACCTTTGTAAAAGAGCCTCAGCTCAAAGGTATTGTAATCCTAGATTGAAATAAATAAAAAATAAATAGGATCTGAAAAAGTTAGGCTTTCCATAATACAATAATCTGTAGTGAGAAGTATCATATCCACAGGGTATGAACAACCCTCTCCATCAGGGTGTTTATCACAGGCAGGAAAACACAGGTTGCTCACCTGTAACAGTAGTTCTAGGAGTGGTATACGTTGTTCATCCACACTTGTTGGCAGTATACTTTAAGATGTGCTGGAAAGTCTTCAAGCTGGCTCCTCCCACCCACCTGGATGGTATATATCCCTCAGCTCCACCCCACAACACCAGATCTTAACTGTTGGAAGCAGAGGTTGTGCGCCTGGCGCCTGAGCCAGGGGAGGTCGGGTGGGTCCATGTGGGTGAACAACATATACCACTCCTAGAAAGTACAGTTGTGTAAAATCTTACTGTAACAGCAGATCTTTGAGGAGTATCTCTTGCAGTAGGTAATACACTTGGGTCATCGCCAGAGGTCGCTGTGGCACTCGGCAGCTCTTCTGGCAGTCTTTTCCAAGAGCCGCCCACACATGACATCAGCTTCCTGTTTCCTATATAAGTATAGGCGGTCCATGGTATCCTTAGTTTCCCCTGCCAGATTCAGCTTGCTAAGCAAGGACCAAGGGGAAGCCAATGTACCATAGGTATCCCAAACCAAATATCATTGGACTAGAATTTGTTCTCTTAGAGAAGGAGGGGGACGGAGGAGGGGATTGCACCTACTGCAAGAGATACTCCTCAAAGATCTACTGCTATGGTAAGATTTTACGTAACTGTACTATCTTCCACGGAGTGGTCTCTTGCAGTAGATAATACACTTGGGATGAACACCAAGCAGTAAACCCAAGAAGGTGGTCATTATGACAGGAGGCCTTGTAGGGCAGCTCGGCCAAAGGCTGTCCTACGGCGTGAAGCAATGTCTAGGTTGTAATGCTTCATGAAAGTATGGATTGTGGACCAGGTAGCTGCATTGCAGATACCCATGATAGAGGCCTCTTTAAAGCAGGCTGCAGTAGTGGTCAAACTGGCCATAGCTCTGGTGGAATGGGCTTGGATACGGCCTGGCAATGGTTTATTGTACTTTAAATAACAAAAGTTATGCAGTGTGCCAGCCAGTTGGAGAGGGTCTGTTTAGTAACTGGAAGGCCTTCCCTGCCTGAGGTGAAAGTGACAAAGAGTTGCAAAGTCTTTCTATTCGATTTAGTTCGATTAGTATAGTATTATATATACAATAGACGTCTAGAGTATGTAGGAGGTGTTCACCTAGATTGGAGTGTTCAGGATAATATAATGGTACTCCAGGGACTGGTTTAAGGTGTGTTCGGACACCACGTTAGGTAGGAAGGAGGGGTTGGTACAAAGTGCCACCCTGTCTTTGTGAAAAATTAAGTGAGGCTCCCTACATATGAGGGCATGGGGCTTGGAAATACATTGAGCCAAAGTGACAGCCACTAGAAAATTTGTTTTCCAAGGAAGAAAATGGAGGTCGCAAGTGGCAGCCAGTTCAAAGGGTTCAAGAGTTAATTTCTCTATTAGAAAATTGAGATCCCACGGCGGAGTGGGTCTTCTGATAGGTGGCTTAATATGTAACATTCCTCTCAGAATCATTTTGGCTTGATGATGTTGATACAGTAATCTGCCATCCAGAGGTTCATGGAAGGCCGAAATAGTGGCCAAATGGACTTTGATGGAGGAATAGCTTAATCCTGTCTCGGCAATCGAGGCCAGGTAATCAAACTTTTGTCAGTGGACAGGAATAAGGATCCAATGATCAGGAAGCAGCCCAGATGGAAAAGCGTTTCCATTTGGAATGATATGTTTCCTTGGTTGCTGGTTTACGTGAGGCCAGTAATATATTAGCAACAGGAGAGGACATTTGTAAACGTGCTACAAAAGCGTCCTCAGGAGCCAAACATGAAAGTGTAGAGCCTTCAGGTTGGGATATAGCAGGGTCCTTTGATTTCGAGTCAAGAGATCTGGTCAGACTGGCAACGGAACAGTTTCCTGTACTGAGAACTGTTGAGGTAGGGGGAACTACACCTGCCGAGGCCACAGAGGGGCTATGAGGATCATTGTAGCAGGTTCGAGTTATAGTTTCAGTAGAGTTTGTTGCAGGAGAGGGACGGGAGAAGCATATAAGAAGAGTCCTGTCCCCGGTTGGGACAGGGCATCTATAGACCATCGCTTTTTGCTTGGGATAATGCAAAAGTATCTGGGGAGACGGTGGTTGATGAGTGAAGCAAACAGATCAAGTTGCAGGGTCCCCCACAGACCAAAGATTTTCTGAAGCACTTTGTGAAAGTGTCCATTTGTGTGTGGATGTCTGGCGATTGAGGTGGTTGGCCAGAATGTTGTAACATCCTGGTAGATGGATGGCTGTTAGTACAAGGCATTGCTGAATGGCTTCTTGCCAATCTGCAAGTGCCTCTTTACACAGAGTATGGGTCTTCGTACTGCCTTGTCTGTTGAGGTAAAATACTACTGCGGTTTTGTCTGATTGAATCAGCAACAGCCCTGGAGACAGGTGAGCTTGAAAAGCCTGGAGGGCTAAGCAAACCACCCTCAGTTCCAGAAGACTGATGTGAGGATGAGTGATAGAAGTGGTCCACTTGCCTTGTGTCTTGTAAGAACTCGGGTGCGCACCCCACTCTTCGAGGGATGCATCTGTGGTTATTGTCTGTGTGGAAGGGGGGATTGAAAGGGCATGCTTTGACATAGGTTGGTTCTGAGTGTCCACCAGATTAGGGCAGATCGCAATGTGGGAGTGACTCTGATCTTGTCTTCAAAATTTCCTATTCTTTGAGACCACTGGTTCTGGAGAACCCACTGGATTGGTTTCATATGAAGATGGGTGAAAGCTACCCTAGGGATGGCAGCGGCCATGTGACCTAGGAAACGGCATTTGTCTGGCTGTGGTTACTATCTGGATTTCCATGTGTGATGCCAGGGATAAAAGTTTGTCTTGCCTGGTGGCCGGAAGGTAGGCTTTTGCTGAGATTGTATCTAGAACCGCTCCTATATATTTGAGAGACTGTATAGGAGTCGAGTTGGACTTTGGCCAATTGACCGTGATCCCTAGAGTGTGGAACAGATTTAAGGTTGCGTCTAGGGAGGAAAGCAGAATGGTTTTTGAGTCTGCTTGATTAGCCAGTCGTCCAGATATGGGAAAGCAAAATGCCTGTCTCTTCACAGGGCTGCTGCTACTACCGCTAAGCATTTGGTGAACACTCTTGGGGCCGATGAGAGGCCGAATGGGAGTGCTCGGAATTGGTAGTGTTGGTCCAGCAGGTGGAGACAAAGGAACCTGTGGTGGGCACAATAGATGGGGATATGTACGTAAGCATCTTTCATATCTAGGCCATAAAGCCAATCCCCTTTAATCATGTGGAATCACTTGTACTGGACGAATAGGTTCAATTGTCTGAGGTCCAGTACTGGTCTAAGATCTCCAGTTTGTTTGGGTACCAGAAAGAAGTGGGAGTAGAACCTCTGTTGATATTCTGTGGGGGTTACTGGGCAAATGGCCTTCTTGGCTAGAAGGGCCTTCAGCTCCTCTTGGAGAATAGGAATATGATTGAGCGAGTAATGGACAGGGTGACGAGGATGAGGAGGGGGCTTGGAAAGGAATTCCAGAGTGTGACCACTCTGAACGATCTGGAGTACCCATTCGTCTGATGTGATCATTTTTCCAGGCCTCCAAATGGAGGGCAAAACGACCGCCCACAGCTTCAGAGGCCTGGTCGAAGTGTGGGCAGAGCTGATAAGTCACTGGGGGGCAGGCTGACCTGCTCCACCGGAAGGGTGGGACCGGGAGCCCCTGGCGGTAGAGGTGTTGGCTCTTGTAAGTTGGAAACAACCTCAAAAATTGCCTCTATCTTTTCCACCTCTTTGGGTGTGGAAGGAGGATTGAGAATGGTAGGATGGCTGGGAAGTATGGTACATGCCATGAACCATATGTAGGGTTCTTCCTGATGCTTGGAGATCATCTATCAATGTTTGGGTACCTGGTCCGAATAGTTTGGACCCATTAAAAGGGGCGTTAACTACTCTCTGCTGTACATCAGGTGTGAAGCCTGAAATGCGAAGCCAAGCATGGCACCGCAAGGTAATGCCAGTTGCTGACATACGGGCTGTGGTATCAACTGCATCATAGCCCAACCGGAGTAGGTGTCAGGAAATGGAGTTGCTAGTAGATATTGTAGCCAGTAATTGTTCCCTTTCCTATGAAGGAGGGAGTTTATTGACTAGTTCAATGTTAGAGGACCCAAGGGTATACTGGTATTTGATCATATGACCCATATAATTTAGGATTCTGAGATTCATGGTACTTGAAGATACCTTTTTCCCCCAGATAGTCTATCCTGTGGGATTCTTTATCAGGAGATAAGGAGCTCATGTGTTTCGGTCATTTAGTACGATCATGAGCTGCAGCAATCACTACTGAATTTGCCTCAGGAGTGGCAGACAGAGAGGGGTGATCCAGAGGAGCCTGATAGATATGATCCACCTTGCGGGTTAACAGCTGTGACAGGAGAAGGTTGGTGCCAGGCTGCAAGCATAGCATTTTGGTAGGTCTGTATTGGGGGGGTACCACTAAGACCAGCTCCTCGGATAACTCTAGATAGTCTGCCACGTCCTTACATTGCTTGTCATGTTCAGTAGTAGAAAATCCCATGACCTTTTGAATTTGGACCATCATTTCATGGAAAGAAGGTTCATCTGGAGGAGAGGCAGCCGTATGTCTGGGCAAATCCTTTTCCAAAGAGGAGAGGTCCGAGAAAGGAGATTGGGGCTGGAAATCCAACTCCTGAAATTCCCTATCCTCTAGATCTCTGGTGAAGTCTACCAGGAATTCAGGTTCGTCTGATAAGTAATCCTCCATATATGGGGGAGGTGACCAGGGTGGTAAAGGATCCCTGTCAACATGGAATCTTTTTGGTGAAGGAGTAGGTGAACAGGATAGATGGTCTGGCTGTCCTGGATCGGAGGGCTGAGCATGCTGCATGGCATGCAAGATGTGCTGTACTACTTTAACATCCAGTTCTTTCTGAGTAGGAGGGGGGGTAGGGAGGTGGGTTTGCTGGGAAACCAAAGGGAGAACGGAGGGATTGGATGCATAGCTTGAGCAGGTCTTGCCCCTGGGTGGTAAAAACCAGGGTCCCGATCCCTGTCCACCTGGCCCCTATGGGTACCCACCTGCGAGAGTGGAGGGTCAGTAGGCATAGTAAATGAGGTAGGTTTTCCCTGTGGAATGCAGCTACTCATCAACGGAACCATAGGGGAAAAAAGCATTATGTTGAATAAATGATAGTCTCGTTGATGGGAGAGGAGCCCCCATTGACAGAACCCAAAAAGGGCTCATAATGAACTGCCGTTATGCACTAGAAAGTACCATCGATTGAGGGGTATAACCTCCCATTGATGAGGAGGCAGGATGAGAACACGCCATCGATAATGGTGGCCATTGAGCGCTTAGCCATGGTGTGAGGAGGGTTTCTCCTACTTTTTGTGCTGTCGATGAGAATCAGTGGGGGCCCTTGGGACGTGCCCCCTGATTCTCCATGAGAGAATTTCTGTTCCGTTAAATGGTTTTTGATTTCAAGCAACCATTGATGATGGGTTGCTTGACTGAAATCCTGACAATGTATGCAGGAACTGATGTCGTGTGTGGGTCTCACACACCTTACACAAGAGGTATGGCTGTCAAAGGCGGTACATTTTCCTGCCACAATGGCAGGAACAAAATATAGAGGATAATGTATGGTCCTCTATCGTTAACCGGTCAGTTAACAGTCGAGAGGTTGCCAGGGCAACCTTGTAAACCTCAGAGCTGACTCAGAGGTTTACATCACCATAACAACCTCGAGACGGTTAACATTGACCGGTTGCGGAAAGAGGGACCATACATTATTTTTTATAGTGTATGATCCCACGTAAAAAGGCTGCTTAATTTTTGATAACTAGTCACTGCCACGGCCGTTCAGTCCTTCCCTAACTGCTGCTGTTCATCCGTCGGTTCTCCGTTGAAAAAAAAAAAAGCGCGCACATGCGCAGACCAATCGCTGTTGTTAACCTATCGATGTGACGTAGCATCGACAGATTAACAACATATCTACGTCACATCGATAGGTTAACAACCTTAGGAAATGATGATTTCCTAAGATTAACAGAGTTCTACCATACATTATAATACTTTCTTGTTTGAAGATTCTTTGGTTGCTCAAATTCTCGTCTATGATTGCTGTCTGAAGCTGCTCTAGGTGCTGCGTGCAAGCTGAAAACAGTAGGAAAATGAACTGAGGACACCAGGGACCACCCACACTTATATAGGAAACAGAAAGCTGATGTCATGAGTGGGTAGCTTCTGGAAAATACTGTTAGAAGAGCTGCCATGCACCACGGCGACCTCTGGCGACAATCCAAGTGTATTACCTACTGCAAGAGACCACTCCATGGAAGATCAACTAATACAGGTGAGCAACCTGTGTTTCTAGGGACGTGGATATGTTCTATCCACACTTGTTGGCAGACTCCTAGCAGTTCTCCAGAGGAGGAAGACAAGGCGTACACCCCCTACTTAGGGAACAGAGACTGGAGAACTAAGACCCCAAAACTAGCATCCCAGCATGCCTCTAGGTTAATGTGGTAATGGGAAATGAAGGTGTGTGCTGACTTTCAGGTAGCAGCCCTGCAGATTTCCTGGATAGGGATGTCCCAAGAAGCAGCCACCGACGCAGTGGTATGATGGGTGGAATGAGCCCTTAGCCCTCTGGGAGGCTCCCTACCCACCAACCTATAGCAGAGATCAATGCAGAAGTGATCCACCTGCCAGTCGTCTGCTTGGCTACAGGTCTCCCAGGTGCAGCTTCAGTGTAGGTGACAAACAGCTGGCGAACCTCTCCCCGAACTCCAGCCGTGTGCTCTTTGTAGTAAGCAAGCTCCTGTGATGCTCGGCCAGCTGGTTACGATTGTTGTATATTTGTAATATAAAAATACAGTAGGTGATTGTCTCACATAAGACAGGCTGTACTTATGGGTGCTCCCCCCCCCCCCAAGGTTTCAGAGAAGCTACAGGATATATTAACCTGAAACCAGGAGGTAATTAATAGACCAGAGAGACTTAAGTAAGGGTCTCCTGTTTTTCTGTCTTAATTAGAACTGACCCAGCTGCCAGGACATAGGGCTCGTAATGTTTTATGATTCTTATAGGAAGAACATTTTATACTAACCTGGTGCTAAAGTTGTAAAACCCTTTGATATGCCTTGGGAATAGGAACTACACCAGATCAAAGAGAAAATGTTTAATTACGGAGTCATATTTAGGAAGTGGAGTTTTTGCTGATGTCACATTATTTATTATACATCCTGTTTGTATTTTTTTTATATTCTAAAAGAAGGAGCTAGATGACTCACAGAAGGGATGTGGAGAGACTCCGTTTAAACTATTCTGTGTCTGAACTGTTTAGATATTCCATCTTGGGACTCTAGAAAGACACACAACTGTCTGATATAAGGCACTTAAAGAGGTGATACATTAGATATAAAAAGTCTAAATGTATTGTGGTAGGAGTGTTTGTTTTGTTCTTTGCTTTTCTTTTAAGTGATTGTATGCTCTTTGATATATTGTTCTGTGTTTACATTTTACATATTTTTATCATCTTTTAATAAAATCTTTATTTGAAGGACTGCTGGGGTGTCTGCCAGTTCTTTTATGCATGTGACGTATAGAGGGTTAAGAGTGACAAAAACTGTTCAAGAACTTGATGGTGTTACTAAACTGGGAAAAGGTGAGAATGTGCCTAAGGTCTTCTATAGTTTTAAGGGTTCATTTTGGAAACCTGGCTTGGTGTCCCTGGCAAAAGAGTGTACCGCAATCCCCTGAAAAGGGTACGTATCTGAGCCTGTACATTGGGTACACTAACATAAGGTTCACAGTTTGAATCCCCCCAGAACTTGAGACTTAAAGTGATTCGGATCCAAAAGCAGACAGGAAGGTTACCCTGTCTGTTACCTGTCCACACTATTACGCTCGGAGGTTGGCACTGTGGGAGCAGAGGGCCTGATCTGTTGAGTGCATTTGTGACAGATTTGGTTAGCAGCGGTGGGATAAAATTGGTAACACAAGCTTTAACTGTTCAGTTGTCAGCTTAATACTGTACAGCTCACTTGCAAAATAAGGCAGTGATTTATTTTTAAAAAGGAAACTACTATATCATTTTGTTTACAGTCAAGTTGCTACTGGTTTTATTTTTTTTCTAAAGTGCAAGTTAGAGTAGCCGTAATTAGGGAAGAAGATGGCTTCCAACTACAGTGGGTACACTGCAGACTACTTGAGGCAGTTGTGCCAGGACAGAGGAGTCCTGCACGAGGGGAGAGCCACCAAGCAGAACCTCGTGGATGCCCTGATGGCAGCAGATGCCCAGGGCATCAACTCACAGACTGCAACTGTTAAGGACCAAACCTTGGGCAAAGGGGCTAGCAGCCAGTACAGTGTCCAGATCCAGTGAGGATGACAGCAGGGCCAATGCCAGCGAAGGGCCACAGCAGCAGCAGGGGAAGGTCACCAGTATTCTGCAGCCAGAAGCAATCAGGCTGCAGACTGAGTTGCACAGAATGGAGCTGGAGTTCCAGACAGACGAGAAAAGAAGCGAGAGCAGCAAGCTGCAGAGAAGAGGGAGTGAGAACAGTGAGAGGCGGACCGAGAAGAGCATGAGTGCTAGAGACAACATGAACTGGAGAAGCTACGACTCCAACCACCAGCACCAGAGCAGGTAAGTGGCTTGGGTTTAACTGGAACTACAGGACTGGGTTACAAATTAAATTCCAAATTGATAGCCGACTTTAAAGAGGGGGAGGATATGGATGCCTTTTTAAATTCCTTTGAAAAAGTCTGTATTGAGGCAAATATTCCTAGAGGGTCCTGGAGCTTCCAGCTATCCCCGCTACTTACGGGGAAAGCTCAGGATGCATTGGGTCAAATGGACAATGAAGACAGTAATGATTACAGTAGCTTAAAGCTGCACTTTTAAAAATATTTGATTTAACTGCAGAAGCATACAGAGCTAAATTCCATAAGCTCAGGAGAAGCCGTGACATGAGTTACGAGGAGCTAGCCATGAAACAACGTCAGTGTTTAAAACATTGGTGGGAAGGAATTGAAGCAAACTCTATAGATAAAATTGAAAATGCTACATTGTTAGAACAGTTTTTTTGGGCATGCCCAGCAGAGCTGAAAACCTGGCTGGAGACCCGAGATCCCCAAACAGTGCAAGAGGCTGCTGAACTCTGGGGCCTCAATGCCAAGAACAGACCTGCTCTGAGAGAGAATAGGAGTGGGCATGGCAGAGAAGAAAAGCGCCTTCAGGGCAGCTAAAACTCTCACTGCCTCCACCAAAACCAGTTAGCCCAGGTTTCAAAGAAAAGATTTTTTTCTGAGAAAAAAAATGAATGTTGGGTTTGTAAAGAAACTGGGCATATTGCCAGACAGTGTCCCAAACAGACAAGCAATACGCAGTGGGGCTAGGAAAGAAGTGGGTTGTTTATGTGTCCCTGGAAGCATGCCTGTGAACATGAGGGAAAACATGCACCCAGTCACGGTGAATGGTGTACAGACACATGGGTTAAGGGGCACAGGAGCATCCCTGACATTGGTAAAAGGGGATCTGGTACAGCCTGGTCAGCTTCAATAAATTTGTAACTGTCCAAGGGTTTACTGGTGAGGAGTGCACATTGCTACTCGCTAGTGTTCTCTTAGAATTGGGTGAAATGGGGAACTGTGCAACAGGTGGCTGTAACCAAAACGTTAGCAGTTGACATCATCCTGGGCAATAATCTCAGAGGATGATGTGTGCAGTTATCCATAGCCAAGTGGGACGGGGAAATCGTAGTTCCCTGGACCCCACAGAAGACATTGTGGAAACTACTCGGAGGCTGGTTCCCCAGTTGGTGTCTCCTGATAGGGAGACTAATGAAAAGGGGGTAGAAATTTCCCCAGTAGCAGTTAACCAAACAGCTACAGAGGGTTACTCCAAAGAACGAGGGGTGCCCCATTGTCAGAGAGTTAGGGATGACAGTGATCCTGAGTGCCCTGACGCTAGTGCTAGGGACCCTAGTTTAGAGACTGAAGGGGACCTGTCCCATGCCTTAGTAATGTGTAAGGAGTTTGCAGCTGCTCAGAAAAGTGATCCTAGTCTAGAGAAGCTGAGGGCTTGGGCAGACTCTGATGAAGCACAGGGAGGTGACGGTAAACATAAAGTTTATTGGGAAAATGGACTGATGTATACTCAGGCTGTATTTATTTATTTAGCTTTTGGTGACCGGGTAAGTACACTAGACAAGTAATATGCCTATTTTCAGGAACGACCCGGGAGAGTAAAGACAGAGGAAGGGGTGATAGGCAGGCAGCCTGTCATTCCCCAGGGTTATCAGGAGCAGTTGGTAGGTAGGTAAAATTTTATTTATACAGTAATACAGCCATTAGGGTTCCAAAAATCCCTATTTACAAGGCAGGGCTTACCTGTTTATATAAAAAAATCTAAGTTGTTACAACATTATCAAAGTCAAAAATACAAAATATCAGACATACAAATAGTAACAAATAAGTTACAAAGAGTTTACAAAGACCAATAAAACAAAGCAGATAAACATTTAACCACTTCATTCATCTCACCTATTACAATAACAATGAAAACCAAGTCCATGATTTATTGCTGTTTTAAAAACAGTATCAGTCATGGTTAAGTCTCGAAGAAAAGGAGGGAGACAATCCAACTGGAAGCAACCTGATACTGAAGTCATTTCATTAAACTGGTTTGTTATTTTTGGTATTATTAAATCCTTGGCACCCTTTTTCTTAAATTTAGTCCATGGTTTGGTTTCTGTAACTTGATTTTTAAGTTATTTAATGGTTTATTTTTAAGTATACCCCATACATGGTTTAGCCAGATACCCTTGGCCCGCAGGTTTAGTGGAATCCAGGCTAATCTTATATACATTGTACAATGGTGAGTTCTAAAATCACACCTTAACATGTATCTTGCAAGCTTATTATAGAGTACATCTAAATTATTTAACTGTTTTGTAGTATGTCTATAGATATGACTTCCATAGTCGATTACCGGTAATATTAATTGATTTACCAAGGTCAGTCGAATTTCTTTTGTCATACAATCTGATATAAGTCTTATTGCTCCAATCTTTGCATTTGTTTTCCTTATTAGTTTTGTTATATGCTGTTGAAATGTTAAATGCTGATCTATTTGTATCCCTAAGTATTTAAACGTTGCTGTTTTTGTTCCAGGATCTTACCTTCCTGAGACATTATCTTTAATTTTGGGACTCCCTTCTGGGGCAAAACACATAGTCTGTTTTTTTTTTGTTGTTGTTAGTTAATAAACCCAGAGATGAAAAATGCCCTTGCATTGCAAGGAAGTCACTTTGTAGTTTTCGCTCTACCTCTCCTGGATTTGTTCCTGCTGTTACTAGAATGGTATTGTCTGCATACAATCATATTTGTGAATATTTAATATAGTTTGGTAAGTCATTTAAATAGACTATGAACAGGAGGGGGGGCCCAGGATACACCCCTGGGGCACCCCTCTCGTCACATAGTCCATCCTTGACTGCTGGCCATTCAAGACAATGAACCGAGATCTTTTATCGAGGTAGGACATGAACCATCTACAAGTTTCATCCTCTACTCCTATTTTCTTCAAAGTACTTATCAAGATGCTATGATTCACCAAATTGAATGTTTTGGACAAGTCCATGAATACCGCACCCATGGACCTTGCCTTCTCAAGAGGAGCAGCTATAAGATCTAGAAAGTCCATGAGTGTGGTAGTCGTGGACCTGCCCTGTCTAAAACCAGATTGGCATTGTGTAAATTTATTATATTTCTCCAAGTACTCCATCAACTGATCATGGCCAATTTTTTCAAATATCTTAGAAACAGTGGGCAACAAGGCTATTGGACGATAATTTGAAGCTTCCATGGGATCACCTCCTTTGTCTATCAGGACCACTTTTTCAAGTTTCCAGCTTGATGGGAACTGCCCCTCCCTTAAACTCCAATTAAAAATGTCCCGTAATATTGGTGATAGTTCCCAAGCAGCTTCCTTCAACAATTTGTTGTCTATCTTATCTGGTCCACTAGCCTCGTTTATCTTTAACTTATTTATACTTTTTAAGACTTCTTTTTTTGTCACTCTCCTAAATCTAAATTTAGGTACACTTTCATCTTGGGGATCCCCTTGTTCCACATTACTCATCTGGTTTACACAGGGTGTAATTTTCGATTTCAAATCAGGAAGACCCTATTGGTTTCAAGTACTGTCCCATTTTGGCTTAATTTTATCTCAGCCCGGTTCCTTACAGGTTTTGTAAGATTTTTTTATTACAGACCAGTAGGCACTTGGATCAGTTAATTCACTGATTTTTTATCATAAAAAACCTTTGATTTCCTTATTTCCTGAATTACTCTATTCCTTAATCTTTTTGTACTGTTTCCAGACTTCACTTTTTAATGTTTTATTAGCCTTTTTCCACAGTTGATTTTTTGTCCTAATCATTTTCTTTATCTTTACCCTTAACCATGGCAGGTGGTTCAAACTTTGGTTAACCTTTTTCTGTGGAGCAAATTTATCACAAGCTTTTCTAAACATTGTTGTGAATTCCTGCACTGCTAGATTTATATCTGGGATAAGAAAAATTCTATGTCACAGTAATCCCTAATCAAAATAACAAGCTATTACATTTGGAATAACACCTTTTAAACATAGTTGATGCTGCATTTATAGGAATAATTTTTTCATCAGTGGAAAAAATGCATCTAACAACATTACGATCTCCTAAGCTGGTAGCACATACTTTTTTTTTTTTTTATAGTCAATTCAAATGAAACAAAGATCAGATCTGAAATGTTACCTTTACTGGTCAAATAACCTTTCCTCGTGGGAGCATCTATTATTTCTATTAGATTTAAACATCTCATTGATTCTTCCAATTTCTGACCCCTGGGACAATTCCATGCTGCGTTGGAATCACCAGTCAAGATAGTTTGTAATTGACCTATATGTTCCATTAATACATGTGTCAATTTATCAAAATGAATGATGTTGGTTTTTGGTGGAGAATAAACCACTCATATAGCCAATTTTAGTACCTGAATCTCAGTTAAGAGACATTCTATCTCTTCAATTTTCCCAGAGAATAGGATTTTAGAGTGACCAATTGAATGTCTAATATACATTAAAATACCCCCCCGTGTTCTTCGATCCTGCCTATAATGATAGAAATCTTTAAGTTCCACCGCTTCATATTTAATTTCCTTTTTTAACCATGTTTCTGTCAATATTACTATATCTGGCTCTTCGCAGTCAACCCAGGTCCTGAGGAGATTCATTTTATTTTAATCATACTTCTTGCATCACCTAAAACCAATTTACACCAAAACCAAGTTGCTCAAGAGTGCACATGATATTCCTTTGTCTGGTCATCTAGAAATTGCATGCACTATGCAGCGGTTGGCCTTGAATTTCTATTGGCCCAATTTCACCCAGCAGGTGAAGGAGTATTGCAGGTCTCGTCACCGGTGCCAAGAAATAGGAAAGGTGGCTAAGAAAACCCAAGCCGCTCTAATTCCATTGCCCATAGTGGAGGAGCCATTCCAGAGGGTGGGAATACATATTGTGGGGCCTTTAAATACCCCCAGCTCCTCCGGGAAGAGGTTCATCCTGACTGTGGTGGATTATGCCACCCAGTACCCTGAGGCAGTCACCCTATCCTCACTGAGAGCAGACAAAGTGGCAGATGCCTTACTAGGGATTTTCTCCCGTGTTGGGTTTCCGTAGGTGGTTATCACCGATCGAGGGGGTCCCTTCATGTCGGGCCTGATGACATGTTTGTGGGAGAAGTGAGGGGTGGTCCAGACATGCACAACACCTGATCACTCACAAGCCAATGGGCTTGTGGAAAGATTTAACAGTACCCTGAAGTCAATGCTCCAAGTGTTTGCGAAACAGCATGGGAGGGAATGGGAGAAATACCTTCCCCACCTGTTGTTTGCATACAGGGAGGTGCCCCAAGAGTCAACAGGATTTTACCCTTTTTAGCTCTTTTATGGATGCCGGGTACGTGGGCCCCTAGACTTGATCCAGGAGGACTGGGAAGGCAAGCACGCCACCCAGGGCACTCCCATAGTAGATTACATCTTTAGGTTTAGGGAAAGGCTGGTATCACCCAGCTCCTCCTCTGTTTATTAAAAATTATACAATCAGGATGTCATATACTTCAGAAGGTAAATTAAATAGGTGACATAAGCAAAACTCATTTCCCCACAACTTCCCAATCAAGTCTGTGATTTTCTAGTGTCTTCTTTCATCCAGGAGCAGTTTCCCGCTTTCACAAAGACATCAAAGAGCTTTTACAACTCGGCAGTTTTCCCAGCTCCACTTGAAATTAACTGCCCTTCCTGAGGATGTCATAAAATGGATATTTTAGTTCTTAGCTTCAAACAACAAAGATCCTAAACAAGGCTACAGAATGTGAGTTTTTGCAAGTTAATTACCTTACAGAGATCTGCTGTTTAACATATATCCTGCCCTTTGAAGTGAAACCTGGGGGTGGTGATCCAGGAGCACATAATTTCTCATCACAGACAATCACACTATATTTTTATTTTAAAAAAAAAAAAAATCAGTAATCAGAACCAGCTGTTCAAGCGTCACAAGGAGTACGCTGTGGCGTACCTGGATGACACTGCCATCTTTAGTGCCAGCTGGGAGGAATGCCTGTCCTACCTTAGGGAA
This sequence comes from Neoceratodus forsteri, assembly GCA_016271365.2. NCBI lineage: Eukaryota > Metazoa > Chordata > Ceratodontiformes > Ceratodontidae > Neoceratodus > Neoceratodus forsteri. The sequence continues at coordinate 645,331,119 of CM057450.1, read as the reverse complement.
GTGCTAGGCAGGATACAGAGGGCAGGGCTCACTGTCAAAGCTGAGAAGTGCCAGGTGGCCACGGCTGAAGTGGCATACCTTGGGCATGTTGTAGGCCGGGGACAGCTCCATCCTAACCAAGTTAAAATGAGGTGATCAAGGTGTGGCCCAGACCGGAAACACAGACGCAGGGTACTATAGGAAATTTGTACCCAGTTACAGTGCCCTGGCTGCTCCCCTATCTGACATGGTAAAGAAAAAAATGCCTAAGAAAATTCCCTGAGAACCAACCTGTGAAAAAGCCTTTACCAGACTGAAGGAGGCACTGTGCAGTGCTCCTGTATTGACAATTCCTGACTACAGCAGACCCTTTATAGTCCAGACTGATGCCTCAGACGTGGGTATGGGGGCAGTACTGAGTCAGACATTCAACCAAGGGAAAGATCACCCTATAGTGTACCTGAGTAAAATGTTACTTCTCAGGGAGCAGGCTTACTCTACTGTGGAAAAAGTGTGTGTTGCCACAGCATGGACCCTGAAGAAGTTAGAGCCATACTTACATGGGCAGCATTTTGAGGTACAAACTGACCACAGCCTCCTGGTTTGGCTGACACAAATGGGAAAACTAATGGTAGACTATTAAGATGGAGACTTGCCTTGCAAGGGTATGACGTCGATCTTACATAGGGCTGGAGCGATTAATCAGAACACAGATGGCTTGTCGTGTCTATATGAGGAGTGAACTAATTTGGGAAGCTCATCCCATGCAGGGGATAGAGCCCCCAAATTCAGTCTAGGTGGGGAGGATTGTGATGCTTGGCCAGCTGGTAATGATTGTTGCATGAGATCTGTAATATAAAAATATAGCAGGTGAGTGTCTCACATAAGACAACCTGTGATATGGGCGCCCCCCCACCCCGGTTTCAGAGAAGCTACAGGATACATTAACCTGAAACCAGGAGGTAATTAAAAGACCAGAGAGAATTAAGGATCTTCTGTTTTTCTGTCTTAATTAGAACTGACCCAGCTGCCAGGATATAGGGTTCGTAAAGTTTTATGATTGCTATAGGAAGAACATTTTATACTAACCTGGTGCTAAAGTTGTAAAACCCTTTGATATGCTTTGGGAATAGGAACTACACCACATCAAAGAGAAAATGTTTAATTAAGGAGTCATATTTAGGAAGTGGAGTTTTTGCTGATATCACATTATTTAATATACCTCCTGATAGGACATCCTGTTTGTATTTTTTTATATTCTAAAAGGAGGAGCTAGATGACTCACAGAAGGGGTGTGGGGAAACAGTTTATACCGTTTCTGAACTGTTTAGATATTCCATCTTGGGACTCTAGAAAGACACACAGCTCTCTGATATAAGACACTTAAAGAGGTGATACATTAGATATAAAAAGTCGAAATGTATTGTTGTAGGAGTTTTTGTTTTGTTCTTTGCTTTTCTTTTACGTGATTGTATGCTCTTTGAGATATTGTTCTGTGTTTACATTTTAACCAATTTTAACATCTTTCAGTAAAATCTTTATTTGAAAGACTGCCGGGGCGTCTGCCAGCTCTTTTTTTTGCATGTCACGTATAGCGAGTTAAGACTAACAACTATTCAAAAGCTTGATGGTGTTACTAAACTGGGAAAAGGTAAGAATATACCTAAGGTCTTTTATAGAGTTTTAATGGTTCATTTTGGAAGCCTGGCTTGGTGCCCCTGGCAAAAAATTGTATTGCAATCCCACGAAGAGGGTACATATCTGAGCCTGTACATTGGGTACGCTAGCATAAGGTTCACAGTTTGAATCCCCCCCAGAACCTGAGACTAAAGGTGATTAGGACCCAAACGCAGATAGGAGGGTTACCCTGTGTTACCTGTTCACACTACTGCGCTCGGAGGTTGGCACTGTGCGAGCAGAGGGCCTGACCTGCTGAGTACATTTGTGACAACACCTATCTCAGGTCCAGAGTATGAAGCCTGTGTTCAGCGTCTGAGGTGTGATTCGGGAAGAACACTGGAAGAGTCATCACCTGATTTAATTTGAAACTTTGACACAACCTTTGTGAGGAAGTTCAGGTTGGGGCGCAGGACAACCTTGTCCCTGTGGAAGACCAGACAAGGAGGACTCCACCGAAAGTGACGTTTTAGAAAGCAATCCAAATAGATCAAAAGCCCTAGCGCTAGGGCCTACAACACGAGACCACACAGGAGGGAAATTGCTTCTTCCAGCAGAAAGGAAGATCTAGCATCATGGGGTGGAGCAGAGGGATATACCATCTGGGTGGGTGGGAGGAGCCAGCTTGAAGACTTTCTGGCACATCTTAAACAGGAAAGGATACTGCCAACAAGTGTGGATAGAACAACATATCCATGTCCCTAGAATAAGGAATTCCACCCTCTGGCCTACAGTCCCTGGTCAAAGCACCCTCCTCCAGATGTGTGCATGTCATCTGTTATGGTCACCGTGGCGTGGACTTGAGGCCAAAGAGTGAATAAAAGGGAGCTGGAATGGCTGCCAAGGCCAAGTTAACTGGTATCGCTGGTTAACCTCTACTCCAAGAAGTTGCTCTTTAAACCCACTGCTGCCAAGCTGCCCTCTTCCTATCTGCGACAACCTCAAAGTTGATGGCAGGAGCCAAATGACAAGAAAGAAAGCAAGAACTTGATGTTAACTGTCAGTGTTGATGCCGACAGTGGGATCAGGAGCCTTGATGTGGTGGATGGGCCTCTGGTTCCGGTTGTCCCGGAAGATCCTTGGGCACTGGTTCAACAGGAGGCTGTGCTGGGATGATTAGCAGCACAATCAGCTCTGACTCACCCAACTCAGCATGGGCCACAGTCAGTACCAGAGTCTGAGAGCGTGAGGAATATTCTTCCTCACTGGACTCGGCCTCAACAGGGTCAGCCATCCAAACTACCAGTGTTGACACTTCTGGCTGCCTGGATGGGAGCTCTGTGGGCAGACCAATGGGCTTCACAGGTGGTTCAACCCCTTTAGAGGGTGACTAACCATGAGGACCCTCCTGCAGGGGAGGGACAAGTGGCTCTTCAACAAACAAAGCTCTCATGATCTGTGTTATTTTTCTTCCATATTTGGCATCAAGATGAGGACTTACCTTCAAAGGAGTGGAGAAAGAGAACTGTGAAATCCATCATCTTCATGAGCAATTGGGAGATCCAGCATGTACTCCTCCTCCACCATCAAAAGGTGAAGAACCAGAAGATCCTCGCTAGCCCTCTCACCTTTTAGGCCTGCAACTGTGTCACTAACCCCATAGCCACGAATGGTGCACCTGACTTGTTTGGCTTGTCCTGGAGCACCTGCAATTGACCCTTGTCAAGTGCCTGTGGGTGCATGGCCTTGCACCAGGAGCAACGCTTCCACATCACAGGCAATGTCCAGGCAGTAGATACAGTACAGGTATTGTGTCTGCTGGTCATGGGCAGCAAGTACCTGCACACCATGCACCTCTTAAAATCTAGCTTCTTCTTCTGTTCCATGGTTATCTGACAATGAAGCAGGAACCAGATGGTGGGGTAACAAAAATAAGTTAAAAACTGAAGTACAGCTTTGAAAAGTTGCTGAAAAAGCCTAAAAACATGCAGAATCCTAATTCAGAGGCCTGTTCCTTCCAGCAGGGGGAAAAAAATATCTGAGTGCTGAGGGGGTGGAACCAGAGGGCCACTGGGAGGTAGGAGCCAAGCCTGAAGACTATTCTGGTGACTGAACATGCTTAGTGGAAGGACTGGCAAAGTCTGGATATTGAACTGAATTTAGGTAATTAAAACATTTTTTTTCTAACATACATGGAAAAATATTCATGCACACCTTTTTGCATCAAATACAAAAATATGATGTACTTTTTGATTTGATGCAACACTTTCTCCATATTAGAAGACAAATAACTGAAGCACAAAAATACTGAGGCAAGGATTACCAGGGTAGGGCATCGGTACTAAAGTTGGGTTTCAAAGAAATACAAAATCACACATATTTAGAGAGTTCTACAAAAGATCTATAGTTATGAGATAAAAAAAATGAGACCATCTAGCACACTCCATGCTGCTGGTTCTAGGGAACTTCTATTTTTTGTTCATTTTTAGACATGTTTAAACAAAGTTAATAAAAGTAATAGAAACAAAGAATCTGGACGGCATGTTGGTGCAGCGCTAGAACTACCGCCCATGATGGCAGTGACCCAGGTTCGGGAACAAACCTGGCTCAATGGGGGCTGGCCGGGAGGGAGGAGGCCCAAGCATCCTATAGGATGCCCTCCTTCTCCGGGGGAGGTGAGACACATCCTGCTGCAGCACTGCCACCTACAGGTGTTTGGGTGGTAGGGTGTGCAGGACATGGGGAAGGGAGGGATGGACGTGTTGCACTGCATATTGCGTGAGCGTGCACCACACATTCATGTCAAGGTTGTAGTCCCAAACATTGGTGTCTCTGTGGGGAGGAGTAGTGCAGCAGCTCATGGGGGAACAGGAAACTGGAAAGCACCTTGGCTAGCAGGATGATCACCATCCTTCACAGGTTCCATACCCAGTGACTCAGGCTCCTCCTGAATCTGGATCTAGACCTCAGCAGCTCAATGGACTCCCCGCCATGAAGGGCAAGCTGTGGGGAACTCAGGGAAGAGTACTGGGAGAAGCTGGTGTGACGGGGCTGGGAGGTTCAGCGGGAAGGAGGGCCAGCCAGGAGGAGGAGAAGGAAAAAACTGAATAAAAAAGAAAAAAAACTCAAGAATTTGTTGACAGAAAAGGATCGTTCGGTCCAGTTTGCCCAGATGGTCCCAGTCTAGTATGTCTCCACAAACCCTATCTGGTCTCTGGCAACCCTCCTTCCTCCCTGCCGATTTCCTAATACTCCCTTATGTCTGTACCACATATGCTTTAAGTTCCCACTGTTTTTACCTCCACCACTTCCTTTGGCAGTCTATTCCGGCATGCACCACTTTTTAACTTAAGTCTGGTGCTATTCTTCATTTGAGACTCCCTTCCTGCACCTTGTTCACCCCCGTTAGGTACTTGTAGGTCTCTATCATGTTCCCACTCTCCTCCCTTCCAAGGTGTACATATTGAGATCCCTCAGTTTCACCTCACAAGGCTTTTATTGCAACCCCTGCACCATTTTAGTTGCCTTCCCCTGGGCTGACTCAACTATATTTCCTTACTGAGGTGCAGCCTCCAGAACTGGACACAATACTCTAAATGGGGTCTCACTGGGCAATATAGTGGCACCACAACCTCCCTCCTCCTGCTGGCAATAACTCTCCCTACGCATCTCATTGGCCCTACCCAAAGCTTTGTCACACTGCCCTGTTGCTTTGAGGTCATTAGCTACGATACCACAAGGTCCCTTTCCTGCTTAGTGATGGACAGAACCTCCCTCATCCTACACTCATTTCTTGGGTTATGTCCTAGGTGCACGATTTTCCAACTTTTGGCACTGAAACCCAACTGCCATACTCTTTACCACTTCTCTTGTTTCCGAAGATCCCTACGTACTCTTTTCACCCAGTCCTTATTGTCCACCCCATTATACACTTTATCATCTACAAAAAGATACACCTTCCCTTACAGTTTGTCTGCAATGTCACTTATGAAAACGTTGAAGAGGATCAGTCCCAGTACTGAGCTCTGCGGCACCCCCCCTGGACATGCTCCCATTATTAGAGTATGTGCCATTAACCACCACCCTCTGCTCCTTATCCGTTAACCAGTTTCAAACACAATTCACCACTCTGGCTCCCACCCCAAGGCTGCTCATTTTCTTAGCCTTCTGTGCAGCACAGTGTCGAAGGCCTTGTCAAAATCCAGACAGCCATCCACTGCCATCCCCTGATGTAGTTCTTTAACTGGGTGATCAGGGAACTGTATCAGATTAGTCTGGCACAGCACCCTTCCCCCCCATGCAGCCCACTGGATTCAAGATACTCAACCAAAGTGTTTCCATTAATTTCCCCACAACTGAGGTGAAGCTCACTGGTCTATAGTTACTAGCCTCTTCCCTGCTGCCACTCTTACGTAGAGGGACCATGCCTGCTCTCCTCCAGTCCTCTGGAACCATGCCTGATTCTAGTGAGATCACTGGTGGGGCAGCCAGCACCTCCCTGAGTTCTTTTAGTATCCTTGGATGTATCCCATCTAGTCCCATAGCCTTGTCCTCTTTCAGAGCTGCAAGACACTTTAGGACCTTTTCCTCAGAAAATGGACTACAGTCTGCTTCCCTTCCCCCTCTGTTCCTACTGATCACTGGTTGTTGCCCCTCCTCTCTGCTGTGAAGACTGAGCAGAAGTACCTGTTCAGGATATCTGATTTTTCTTGATAGTCTTCTGTGCAGACTCCCTCTGCCACCCTCTTTATCCTAACTATCCTTCCTCTTGTTCTCTCCTCGCATATGTACCTGAAGGAAGTTTTATCTCCATTTGCTACCCCTTTGGCTATCCTTTCCTCTGTCTCCACCTTTGTTCCCTTCATTGCCTTACCTGCTTCCTTCTGTTTTACCTTGTACAACTCCCCGTCTTCCTCCCTCTATTTCCTTATACCTCCTGAATGCCACCCTTCTGTTTCCCCTCACTACAATGGCTACTTCCCTAGATTTCCATAACAGTCTTTTTTTTTTCCTTCGCTTTTACTATGCCTTCTCTTATTTTTCCCCACTGTTTCTCTGCCCCTATCTGGCACTCTCCCCTACTAGACAGTTTCTGAGGCAGTCTCCCATTTCTTTAAAATCTACTCTCCTAAAGTCCAAGACCCTTGTCCTTCTAGGGTCTGCCTCTGCTCCCATCTAAATGTTAAACCACACTGTACGGTTACACTGGTACCTAGCAGACTGCCCACTGCAGTGCCGTCCCTGTTTGTAAATACCATGTCCAATACTGCCCCATCCCTAGTGGGTTTGTTGACCAGGTGTCTGAGAAAGGTCCCTTGTAGGGAGCCAAGGAAGGCCCTGCTCTTTGCTGAAGCTGAAAGGCTCCAATTCCCATATGGTGGACTGAGTCACCAACTCGCAATACAGCCTCCATTACTTGGCATACTGATGATACCCAACCCAAGTGTCTTATCCAACTACTCTCTCTGTGTTGGAGGTCTGTATACCACCTCTGTATGGATAGTCTCCCGGCTCCTGTCTTCAGACTGACTCACAGCACCTCCTGTTCGCCCTTTTCCTTAGATGCCCCTGTACTTCTGTAGCCATGATTTTTTCCCCTTACATATAGTACAACTCCTCCTCCTCCCTGCCCTGTCTCTCCTGAAAAAAAAAAGAACCCAGTATGGCCAGATTCCAGTCATGGCTGTCAGTGCACCAGGACTCCGTTATGGTCACTAAATCCATGCTAGCCTCTTCCACAATGGCCTCCAGGTCTGGAATTTTATTTACCAGACTCCTTGTATGTAATCAGCTTATGGGTGCTGGATGACGTGAAGGAAGAGGGAAACAGCCATCAGAAAACATCCTACCATATTTCCTCACTTTAAAAGATCAACTTGCCCAGTAGGAGGCGTAGCTTGCAGTCCACTAATAATGTAAAATGTTAGTGCTCTACTTATTTTACAAAACTCTGTGCCCATACCCCACTACTGCAAAGCATCATGGGAAGTATATGGAAATCACCACAAAGAATTCAGACTGATTCTGGTTAAGGCAGGAGTGGCTGGTGCCAACTGGCCTCTCACACAATTTGTAAAAGATGAAAACAAGCATACACACATTTCATCTTTCTCAGGACTCTGTTTGCCTTATCTGTATCTCAACCTAGACAAAGGAGGAACCAGCTTTAAAGTGGCCTTATGGCTTTGAGTCATGGTGAACCCCAAACAGCAAGGCAATGTACATTTTCTCCATGCTGTTTTTCTGACAGTTTAACATTTGTGACATTTTCACTTTTTCTGAATTTTGATTCTATAGTGGCCTAGTTTAAGCTAATTTTCACATCAGATTCCTTTTAATGGTGTCACCTGCATCTCTCCCTTTCACCTAGATTTGACATCCTCCTTTCTTCCTCATGTTCTGTACCCATGGACATCAGAGGATAATAAAATGCATTCATTCAGTAGTATCAGAAATTGCAAAACAATTTTTTTTTTTGGCTAATGGACTTTATTTTTGTTAATACATGGGAACTACAAACACCACACATAGTAGTTGTCACCAAGTATTTAAATCACCTACGTACTGACAAGAAATGCTTCAACGGTTTATTTAAAAAAAGAAGTATTTATAAAATAAGACTTCATGAAGCTCCCATGTTCCATTTCCAAAGACCCGCACACAAACTTCTTTGACAGGTGCTGAACAAACCCAGATTACCCAGCATGCTTCCCTGTACTTGATCAGTTAGCTACTATAGTAAGGAAGACATTTTATTTTTAGGACTGGTGTACTTGTGACAGGGGAGCATGGTGGCTCTGTGCAATGTTTGTCAGGATGGCATTAATGTTGAAAACAAATTTTTCATTTAGTACCACCCTTCACCCACCACAAAGTTTTACCAGTACTTCATTAAGGTTATTGCATGTTGTGACCATGTTGTCTGATTGAAATCTGTTTTTCTTTGATTCTCCATTATGCATCATAATCCCCAGTTATCATCAATAAAACTAAAAAAACACTAAGAGCTGGCCTAGGGTATGCTTGGCTTTTGGCAAAACTACGTATGGAAAAAAAAAACAAAGCAAAATCAGTCAATTATTTGTGTTCCTAGATCTTATTTTAGCTTTAATCTGACTTTTTTTGTAGACAACTGTCATTGTTTTTACAGACATAAAATACCCAATGGACTGTTTGTTAACCACTTTTGAGAAACTGGTATCATTCACGAAGTAGTTATATCAGTCCAAACCTGGACACATCCAGTTTTGAACAGTGGGAGTTCCTCTGTCCGTAACTACAAATTTTGTGGCACAAAGACTAGCAGTATGTTATCTGTAGCTTTTGAAAACCACCCACACCTCTGATTACCCGAGCTAATTTTTAAAATGTCAATAATCAATGTGGCACTAGCTTCAACAGAAACGAGCATTTAGAAAAGCTATGACTGGTTGGGGTGATGTCGGTGGAATCAGTGTGGGAACCATTGGAAAGGGTACCAAAGTGTTATAGCATAAAAAACAGTACATTCTATGAAAATACACCTTCCGAACACAATGGATTGAAAGGAAACATCAAAGTGCTGCTGCCAGCAGTAGCAGCATGCTGTTTTCTGACTGCGCTCAGTGTTCCGCATGGATGAGGCTTCAGGTCACTATACTGTGCGTGTTGAACAATGCGGCTGTCGAGCTGCCCGGATTTCTGAAAGTCAATAGCTTTGTGGCATCGCCACCCAGTGACTTGGAGCCTGTCTGCGCATCTGAAATACAGTACTGTTAATTCTACCAATTTTAATCCCTGCATGTGTATATATATAAAACACACACACTCTAGCAAATAAGCTCCAGTGACTTATACGGACCATCACGTGTTTATTGCAAAAGGCTAAGTTTTCTTCTGGTGAATTGGCTACAGTGACATTTTAACTTTAGGTAACCTGTTCCAATACTCTTCCCCACCCCCCACACACAATATATTCCATCGTCTTAGCATTATATTAAATTATTTTACAAAAAATGTAGGACTGGTAGACTTTAGCACCTTTTTGGAGTTTAACAGGCTTCAATTCACTTTGGCGAGGGACACCATAAAGTGACAATTAGGCACCAGCATAGCTACTATATTTAAAAATGAACAAACAAAAAATAATTCTAGAAAAAATGATGCTACATATGAGCTGACCCTCCCAAAGAAATAATCTCTGGCCCCATCGTTTACTATAACCTTCTGGATTTTCCGAGACATTTTCAGTCATCGAACTACCAATGTTGTCCATACTGCCGATATGTAGGAGACAGTGGAACAGCCCTCCCAGGACCCTAACATGTTACCCAATGGGGCTACTGGCAGCTCTCCCAACTGTGACAAGAACCTGGCATTTAAGCTATTACAGTTCAAATCAGTGGTGAAAACTTGCAAAAGGAATGATCTATGCATCATGTGGACCCACTGCTGGCTATTACTGGGATCCAAAGCTGACAACTGTGATCCCTGAACCCTCAAGCCCTCTCTGCCCCCCCTCCACCGTAAAAAATGAAATCCTGCATTTTAAAATCATACATACCATGCAATTACCAACCCTCTCTCTTTTTTGTTGACAGGTAGGAGGCCTCCATGCTGTTTCCCTCCTCCTGATGTACTCCACAATATAGAACCTGAGAAATAGAGGACAGCATTTTTGGTCTCTCTAGTGTTAATGGGAATCAGGGCACCAAAGTGACGCAAGTTGCTTACCAACATTTCATACTAAGGCAAACCCCCCACCCGCATTCCAAATCTTACCATGGTCGGCAGTAAGAACCAGTTTCACAGTGACGTCAAACACTGTTAGCCACAGCTCCCAGGGTGGGGTCTTTGTTTTTCTGGCAACTGTAATGGCTTCATCCCCTGCTCTACTGAGCTGCTTTACCAAACTGAAGTGCATGAATTCATGCTGGCTAAGCCTGGAGGTGACAGACCCATTCCGGGTGCACCCACCTGACCAGCCGTTAATGGCCCTTAACCTAGCCCCCTCCCAAAAACAGCTAACAGAGTCATTTTATATTAACAACTGATAGTATAGGACATTAACTAGTGGACAAATGGCAAAGTAACACTTTTATCAAACGTCAGTCAGGAAAATGGAGATATTAAGTTTTCGTACTCCCCCATTTATATAGTGATGTCTTTGAAAGATGTCCTACTGCTGCCAAGGACTAGCTAAACATAGAGAATGAATGACCCCTCTATCCCAAGAGGGCATAGTCTCTCCAAGAAGTGCCAGGACGAGTTTTTGAAGGTCTCCAGTGCTGCCAATCCCTCCCTGTCAAGAGCACTAAAACACCCAAACTGAAAAGAAAACAATTTAAAAATTCCCCTTCTTTAAATGTTATTGATTTGCACCAAAACTAAGACATCATAAACCCTTTAGATACAGTACTTGGAAAATAAAAAAAAGTTGAGATCATATAAAAACAATGAAACTAAGCATGCTGTAGTAGTAACTTGGAAGACCCTTGTCTTTCCAAAGGATTCTGAAGTTCAGCATTCAGTCAATGATTGGTATATGGCTCTTACGTGGTGCATTGGATTTCACCACTGTCACAAACACTGGAAGGATGATGCAAAATACACAACACAACTAGGCTACACATGAGGTGCACACATCCTTGAATGACTGGGAAAATTGAAAGATACTCCTGTATGAACGCATGTAAAGCTGATGAAGAGGGTGACGTGGACCATGAGGGTGAGTTAAGAGGTATAGTACTGCCTTAAGCACTGATGGTCTGTTCATTGTTCACAGTTCTATCTTGCTGATGCAGCAGCAGCAGCTCAAGTAGCCTGGTCCAGCACTGTAAGCAGCTCCTCCCCCTGCAGAAAGTGGTGGCTGTTCTGGAGAGGAGGGTCATCCTCACAATCGTAGCAGAGGGTGTCAGACAGGGTAGGGCCTTCAGTCGAATATGACAGCAGCTTGTTTAACACAGCTAGAGGGAGAAAGAGAGGGGGAGGAAACCATGAGAACAGGAACATGGGATACTCAGCAGATAAAGAGCTAGTACTATAAACAGTCCATACATTTAATGAAGTGCTAGTTTCTAGTGTGTTGGCGGGTGTAATTCTGAACACATGCCAGTATCTGCACTTAATTCAAAAGTGCAGTGCCATTTACAGCATTACTTAATTTACAGTGCTGCATGCATCTGATGGGATAAAAACTTTTATAGCAAGTGTTCTGCCAAGAACCCAAAGAAATGCCTCATGCTTGGATTTTCATAATATGATCTATTTTTGATTTTGAGATACTGATTTAGATTCTGAGACTCAGCATACAGCAGCTAATGTAATACAGCTTTTTTTTTTTCTGTAAAGAGAAGGGTGGCTTGCCCAGTGATGCAGTGTCTGTGGGGGACCAAGTTTACAGTGCAGTGTCTCTGGGAGACCAGGTTTATGTATGAACCTCAGAACAGCATGCTGGGGGTGGGTAGCTCATTAAGCGGTGCTGCACCCTTGAGAGACCAGGTTTATATGAGAGCCCCATAACAGCTGAGGCCAGGAGACTCAACTCAGTGGAGCAGTGCCTCCGGAAGACCCAAGTGTACGTGTGAATCCTGAAGTCTCATGCTGGGGGCCAGGCAGCTCGGACAGTGGTGCCATGCCTCTGGGAAATCAGATTTGTTATGAGAAAGTCAAACTCTGAAGTTCACCCAGTGGTGCCCTGCTTCCGGGATATCAAGTTTTATATGTGAAAGAATCTCGTGCTGGGGTTAGGAGGCTCAACAAGTGGTGCCCTGCCTCTGGGATACCCGTTTTATATGTGAATGCTAGAATCTCATGCTGGGGTGGGAGGCTCACCAAGTGGAGCAGTGCCTCTAGAAAACCAAGTTTATTAGTGAGGTCCAGAATCTCATGCTGAGGGGTGCTGTGCCTCTGGGAGACCAGGTTACGTGTGAACACCTGAATCTCATGCTGGGGTGGGAGGCTCACCCAGCTGTGCAGTGCCTCTGGAAGACCAGTGTGTGCGACCTAGAATCTCATGCTGGGGTCTGACACATTGTGTAGGTGAGGAGCCTGTTTCCTAGGGAGTAAGGGCGTAAAGCACCTGGCATCATGTGCGTACCCCCTACCATCCAATTAAGAAGCAGTACTGATGTTGACTGAAGAGGGAGCTCCTTCTACTCTGCCAGAGGCTTTCTGCAGCCATGGTGACCCTGATCACTGGGGGAGTTGTTGAGAGAAGTGGGAAACCAAAACAATGAGTCAATAACAAACAGGCGAGGAAGATATAAATGTGCTGCAAAGGTAATGCTCATGCAGAATCTGACATTCTAGTTCTACAACTGGTGAAAAAAAACTGAAGTTTGGAGAAAAGTCTTATTTCTCTAAAACTGTCTCGATGCTACCAAAAGGCTAAGGGCAGATATACTACCTTCCACATTAAATGACAGTGCTTTCAGGAGGTAGTATAGCATAGTGGCTAAGGGCACTGAACTGCAAACCTGGAGACCTGGGTTTGAATCCCACAACCCCACTTGTATACTGTGTGACCCTCAGCAAGTCACTTAATTTCCTTGTGCTCAGAGGTCACACCTGGAAACAAGCTCCAGCTTAGTGTGCCTTTCCTGGTAAATCAATTCCCACCCCTCTCAGAACAAAAAAAACGTTACTGCATGTCCTAGCAGTCTTGAGAAGGTCCAGGATCCAATGGGTGAAGCAGACTGAACTGTCCCCACAACAATCTCAGCAGGTCAATACTGTACATTCCTACCTCTAATCTGAGCAGACACTGACTATGCCTGTATTGTGTGAGTCCCTCTGGATATACAGTATAAACAGAGGCAGTCAGACAAGTCATGAGGCAACAACAAAGAACTGTGAACCCTGGGATTCTGACCTGCAAACTGCAGCACAGTTGCTACTCACTGTGCGACCTTGGGCAGGCACACTGCCCTCCTAGTGCTTTTGTCCTCCCCAATCTTTCAGGAGCAGCTGACACCTTCATGACAACTTTAACAAACCATAATATTTAGGCACTGTTCAACTTGTGTTTAACGTCAGTTCTGTATTCCTCCTTCCCATTATTTATTACTGAGGTAATTTGCTTTAAAGAAAACATTTTTGTTCCTGAAGAGTTATCCATTTCTGTTGCTTTCTCCCTACATAAGGTCATAATGCACTGCTTGTGACATCACAGTTACTCCCATGGCAACAGATTGTGATGTCACAACAGAGGACTATGACGAAGTAGGGAATAAACTACAGAGGCAGAGGAACTCTAAGGGAACTCAAAGGGATAAAGATACACCATCTTTTAACAAGGAGACATTAAGGAGTCAACAGTGCGAGTCAGCAAATGCTACCCACTGAAGTATTTGTCTATACTTTAGCTAAAACTGCAGTCCGTTTTTGCAACTAAATCTAGGGCCTTTGTTTCCGGCTAAAGAAGAGGAGGAAAAATCATAGCAGGCGGGTGGAATTTCTCTCATTCTAGCTGACGAATTGCTCTGCGCTCGACAATTTTAGCATTATGAAACCAGGATTGTAAGTTTGCTTTTCGATCTTCTGGTTTCTTTGTATTATTTGTATTTCTTTTGTATTTTACATATTTTCCAGCTTTATAGCTCATGCTAGCTCTTAAAAAACTTTGTAGAGACCAGTACTTGTCTTCTTTTCTGGTGGAGACACTTAGGCATTCACGCCAATAAGTTTTATACATCAATAGCACCTGATTTTTTTATATAAAAAAGCAAGAAGGCTTTCCAAATTTAGCTAAGCAACCTGATGCTAACTTGATGTTAACCAGATATTAATGAGCTATTACTGAAGTATAACAGAAGTATATTAATTACAATTAACTACTATTAACCACAATCAAAACCCGTACAGTTTTGTAAGGTCTACTTCGCTTTATTTGGGGGGGGGACGTAAACATAGATATATCTTACTATAATACCTATGAATACCTTTTTTTTCCCCCCTGCTACCATATTCGCCAATAGCTTCAATTTAAAAGATGGCGCCTGGACATTTTTGAGAAGATTTCGCTCTAGAAGCCCAGAAAAGGTCCAGTGCCTATCTAGAACCAAAGCAACTACCTGTTTGGGGTGTTCATCAGGAAAATGAAGTCTGGACAGTGTGTGAGCTTGAACGCTTGAAATTTGAAGTGGGGATGCTGAATGGATTGAACTTTTAATAATCACCTATTAATCCTGTAAAGAAGCAGTGAAGCCGCAAGGTGGTGCAGCCTATTTGCACTCTGGTTGTGAGCACTGGAAGCAGTCCCTTTAGGATATGAACTATACACGCAACAGCTTATTTAAAGACTGCTTAGAAGCTTGTCTCTCTCTCTCTCTCTCGGTTATTAACATCTGTAAAGTGGAATTAGGGTAACAAATTGACTTTTTTGGTCTTTTTGGACTTAGCGATCTAAGAATTTCTCCCTTTTTTCCTTGAGTTTGCACAGTATTTTTTAGTATAAATACAAGGAGTAGTAAGGTGATTTTAACAAAGGGGAAAAGATGAATGGGAGTGTGTATAGTGACCAACTACAAAGAACTTCAACACCAACAGGAAGTTAAAAAAATGCATTCTTATGCAGAGATGATTACGTTGTCAAAGGAAAATGAGGGCCATATCATGGAAACTGATTGTAATAAAAGACAGTTGCAGGAACAACTGGTTAATAAGGAGGATAAAGCTATCCCTAAGGGATAAATAATAGTAATTTAAATAGAAAGGGAAAGGCTAAGAAAAAGAAAGGAGGAAAATGGATTAGGCAAGAAACCCAAGAGCCTTCCCAAAAGGAGATTACAGAATGTTTCCCTCTTAAAAAAAAAAACACACACAGATGCAATAGTAAATTACGCTTCAAAATAAATAATACTTCTAGATACTTTAGACTCTGGTCAAACAGACAAAGGTAATAGTAAGTTGTAAACACCACAGAAAGCTCAGGAAACAAAATAGGAGCATTTTAGCCCAATTGAGATTTCTGATAATGTATTGAATTTAACTCCACAAGAGCAGAATTTGAACCATATCTCTAACTCTGGCAGGCTCACCCAATACTGCCTTTCGAAAACTAAAGAAGTCAAGCAAATTGAATTAGATATGGATTTTCTGGTTCAGTGCCCCTAGTTCCCTCTCAAAATACACAATAAAAGCTGTTGCACATCCAGTAATGGCTAATATAGTCTTACTAGAGGCCTTAAATGATATTAGAAATTGACTTGATGACTTTACTACAACCTTTTGTAGACACACAAAACAAAGTGGAAGACTTGAATCAACAAATGGTAGCACATAAACTTCCATTTACAACTATTCATATTCCAGATACATCAAAAGAGAAGGGCAAGAGAAAACAGAAGAATCATCAACAGCATATAACTAAGAAAAGGAAGTTTAAAAATAAGAAGCTTGACATTCAACTAAAAGTTTCTGAAAGACAATTGCAAATCAAAGTAGAGAAGGAGCCTGCTGCCCTACCTAGAGAACCAGAGATCATAGTGAAAAAAACCCCAACATAATACAGTAGAGAGAACACCAAAAGAAACTCTCACAGATTAAGAAAACACAGTAGATAAGGTTACAGACAAGGTGGAGGATAGTGGTAGTATCAAAGACAGAAAATTAGCCAGTATATCACTTGAAAGGAGGTGGTTCTGAGGATAGAGGGTCTCTTCTTGGAAACAAATGAGACTGCTGCATCTTTAAAAGAGCTTACTGAACACCTTCTCACAGCTGAACTATCTATTCCACTAGTAAAAGATGATATTGTAATGGTTTTCAGAGGATAAAGATGATGTTGACACCCTACTGGTCTCTGATTTGGAAATCGCAAAGAAAGTCTGGGCAGAATAATCGAGACTAAAATATGTCGGACCATGTTCCACCTCCAGTAATTTGGCTAACTGTAAATAAGCAAAACACCAATAATAGAAATATAAATGAAAAACTGGATGAGGAAATGTTTGCCCAGATACCATCCTCCCTCAAATGGAGTTTTAAAACTAACATAGAAAATATAGAGGAAAACAAAAATAAAGATCTGACTGTCTATTTTTGGTATTAAAAACATATCGGGAGAAAATGATTATGCCCTTGCTACATTTGTTTTTACACTCTCTTCATCAGTATTGGAATTAAACTGCAACTGTGAGGATACTGAAAAGATTCAACAGGTCTTCCTTATGGAAAGTGAATCCCAGATTGATATTACATGCTCTACATCAGAAATCTATCAGCAATTGCTACTTAAAGCTCCAAAGCTTGATCAGATAGGGATTTTAATTGTTGACATGTCTCAGTACTGTCAAGAAAAGTTTTGGAATTGTCCTACACAAAGAGCCCTCTCTGTATCTAGAAAGGAAAACAATATTAATACTGGGGTTTCTCCAGAGGCAAATCTTCTCCTGGAATATTTCTGGCTTGATGGAAAAAATGGCAGATCAGGATTGGTGTACCTTTATTGATAAGTTTGATACTGTGTTTTTCCAGGAAACTTGGACCTCAGAGGCTATGAATATTAATGGTTATCACCTGGTTTCTTCACCAGCAACCAGAAAGAAAAAATATGGGAGAATGACAGGTGGTCTGGCTATATACACCAACATTTGAAAAGGCATAATAATCTATGAAACAATTAAAATAGACCCTTATTATATTATTCTAGTAATAATATGGGAGCAACCATTTATATTATTCCCCCTAAAAGCAAATATTATAATACCTATATAATTTGGGAAAATGTAACAAAGGATACTGATTTAACTTTAAAAAAATTCCCATATAACACACACCACTCTGGTTGCAGGTGATTTTAATGCTTGTGTTGCTAATTTTGATAACTTAAAGCTTCTGGAAATACAAATGGTCTTTGTGGATTTTAGAGCAAGAAAGAGCCAGGACACTAGGAAAAATGAGCATGGTAAACAACTTCAGAAATTAATTGAAGAAAATGCTTTGACAATACTGAATGGAAGAACCCAAGGGGATTTAGAAGGAAAGGTCACTTGTTTTTCAAAAACCGGGCAGAGTGTAATAGATTATGTTCTCTGTAACCCAGTTATAACATGTTTACTAGTTTGAACACTGAAATGAGAATTGAAAGTGATCATGCACCACTAAAATTACACGCATTACTAGAAAATCCTAACACATCTAAGGGGGAAAATCAATACCCATTGGCAATATTGCTCTCCACAGGGGAAACAACAACTTAAGACAGGGAAAGTAAACAGCAGAGTGATAATAGATACCCTGCATAATTGGCTACTGGAATAAAATTTCACAAATATTCCTTTAATATTAGATACACCCCAAGTTTTGGAACAGAAATTGATTCAGTTAAATGAAAAGAAAAACAATTTGATTTATGTTGATACCCAGATAGACATTAAATTAACCAACACATGGTTTGATATGGAATGCAAGAATGCAAAAGGGGAGGTAAATAAATTAATCAAATGGACAAAAAAATCCTACACAAGAAAATTTTGCTGAATGAAATAGGATCAGGAAGCAATATACTTCATAGGTTAATCAAAGCTGAAAAGGCTAAAGTCCATATTGCTCGCCATACATTAGTTATACCCCTTGATGGAATTTAAATTCAAATAGCTATCCAGTCAATAAATAAATCCATACTCTCGCTTGCGACCACCTCCAAGGGCAGACCATTCCATATCTTAGAAACTCTTAACTGAGAACCAAGAGCTTCTCTGTTTAGTTCTACAACATTCCACCTTTATCTGTAGTGGATGAGCTCTGGTGTCAAACTACCTTTCTGAGTACTAGACCCAGTAGTTCCCATAATCGATCATCATGTAGGGCTCTGCAGACCATACACAGACCCCCCCCCCCCCAATTCTACGAAACTCCAGAGTGTAAAGCCCAAGTTTCTGTAATCTATCATCATACTCCATTCCCCTCACTTCGTCCATCCTTCCAGTTGCCCTCCTCTGGACTCTCTCAAGGGGATTTATAGAACCCTTATCTCCTGGTGCCCAAAACTGAGCACAATGCTCTAGGTGGGGCCTAACCAAGGCGGAATATAGTGGCAAGAGAACCTTACTACTTGTACTTTTTATTTGTTTGTTAATACAATGAAGTATACCCTCAGCCTTCTTGATTACCTGTTGACAGTGCAATCCAAAACTTAGGTAATTTTTCACCCTTACACCCACGTCTCATTCATCCTCAACAACTTCTAGTACTCTACCACCAAGCATGTACTTCGCTTGTGGATTGTTCCTCCCAAAGTGCATCACTGTACACTTATTTACATTAAACACGAGTTTCTTTACATTGGCCCAACTTTCTAAT
Organism: Neoceratodus forsteri; assembly: GCA_016271365.2. Taxonomy (NCBI): domain Eukaryota; kingdom Metazoa; phylum Chordata; order Ceratodontiformes; family Ceratodontidae; genus Neoceratodus; species Neoceratodus forsteri. Next base: position 645,312,240 of record CM057450.1, on the reverse strand, counting down.
TCATCCAAGGCATATTGTAGAGTATTATTGGCTTCGGGATTATTAACTATATATCCTATGAGAGTGTCATCGGCAAATTTGGTTAACCAAACTTCTGTGGTAGTATTTAGGGAGAAAATATAGATGTTGAAAAGAGAGGGGCCCAACACTGATCCCTGAGGGACCCCACTAGACACTTGCTCGTATCCAGAGTAGAAACCCTTTATGCAGACTTACTGAGTTCTCCCAGTCAACCAGGATTCTATCCATCTAGTAATATTTCCCTCTAAGCCCATATTTATGGTTGTATCAATTAATTCACTATGGGGGGACCTTGTCAAAGGCCGTAGAAAAATCGAGAAAGATGACATCCACAGCTTCTCCTTTATCCAGTGCCTCACTGACACCACCATAAAACTCCAACAAGTTAGTCATGCATGATCTTGATTTCACAAACCCATGCTGGGTGGTATCAGTCTGCATAACTTCCCCAATATAATCTTTTACTATGCCCTCAAGAATCTTACCCAGGACAGACATTAAACTAACAGGGCTGTAGTTTGTTACGTTCTGCTTAGATCCCTTTTTAAAAATAGGAACCACTGTTGCTTGTCTCCATACATCAATAACTTGTCCCTCTACAATAGACTGTGTAAAGAGGGCAGCAACTGGGCCTGACAGGGGGACGGCTAGTTCCTAAAGAATACGTGGATGAAGTCCATCAGGGCCAGCTGATTTATTTGGGTCCAATCCCTGTAGTAGTTTTTCAACTTCAGCTTTTCCCACAGTAAATTGCCCATTTGTTAGCTGATCACTATGACTTTTTTTGGGCATGGTTTTTACTATTAAAAACTGAAGAAAAATATGTATTGCATACTATAGCCATTTGGGATTTATCAGTAATCAAGTCACCTGTATAATTTTTTCAATGGACCTATGATAGGTGTTCCTCCCCTTTTTTATTTTTATATATTTATAAAAAGTTTTATAATTGTCCTTTACTCTACCTGCTAATCTAAAGTCATAATCTTGTTTGGCTTTTCCAATACTTTTTTTGGTTATCCTTAGCTGATCTTTATATTTTACCCAGTTTTCTTGGGTACCACTTAATTTGGCCCTCTTCAATGCTTTATTCCTATTTTTTATACGTTTCTTTACTATTACATTCATCCAAGGCAATTTGGGTTTCACATTTTCAATTTTCTTTGTTTAGGGGATGTATTTCTTGATAGCTATAGAAAGTTTGGCATTTAAAATCTGCCACATATCCAAAAGGGATTTGTTTTGGAAATCCGAGTTCCAATCCCAAACTGCCATTTCATTTACAAAGTCGAAAACATTAGCCTTATTAAAGTTATAAATAATCGAACTGCCAGTATCATATCCTAGATTTACTTTATAAGTAAAGCTAATCATAGAGTGACCGCTAGACCCAAGGGGGGGGGGGTAACCATACAGTTTACAATATTACTACCCAGACTGTTTAAAACCAAATACAGAATATTTTCACCCCTTGTATTAGATTTAACTATTTGCTCCATATCAGTCTGTAAGAAGGTCTCTAGATACACATTTTCTACAACGGTATTTGTTTGTAGTGTACTCCAGTTTATTCCTGGGAGATTAAAATCCCCCATGAGTATGGCACTATTTGTGGATAACAATTTATCTATAAACTCTAACAATAGGGAATCATCCCTCTGAGAGATAAAAGGGGGCCTATAAATAACTCCTAAATGTATACATTCTGAAGTCTTTGGAATTATTTTAACCCACAGGGCTTAAATACTGGGCCACTGAATTAATTCTATGTTTTCAATATTTATGTTGTTTACGATATAGAGGGCTACCCCACCTAATCTAGTACTAATCCTGTCTTTATGAAACAATGTATAACCTGGGATATTCTTATCCCAAGGGTCATTGTCTTGCCACCAGGTCTCTGTAACTGCACATACATGAATGTTCAGTTGAAGAAGGGTATACATACGTTTGTCAAATTTATTAAGACTCCTAGCATTTATAAGTAAAAAAATTCCAATCTGAGGGACATGTAGGGACAGTACTAGTTTTTTTGTTTGTGAAAAAAGATCGCTCCCCCCTATTTATTAGTTTAAATTGTAATCTATTTGTTGTCTTAATCTACTAGCAAAGATCCATTTTCCATGTTTATTTAAGTGCAGTCCATCCCTGGCAAACAGGTCCTGATTCAAAAACCCCTCCCAATTTTTGAGAAAAGTGAACCCTTCTCTCATACACCACTTCATAAACCAACCATTCAAAAACATGATGATATTTTTTTGGGAGGGGCAAACTCTAGCGACTGGCAATAGTCCTGAGATAATTAGGTCACCCCCTTGATTTTTAATCAAATTTCCTATTGATTCAAAATCCCTTTGAATATCTATGACGGGTCTTCTGCCCAAATCATTTATTCTTGCATGTATACGTGTAAGTGGAGTCTGTGTATGTTCTTGTAATCCTGGGAGTAAATGCTTGATGTTATCTATACCTGCTCCTGGTAAGGCACTTACAGTGGTATACAGATTTCTACTCAGACATATCATATGGTCTGTATAATGCAGCATGGAATCACCTATAACTAAAACATCTCTAGGCGTATCCATATGTCTTGTCTTACTTATATTATGTATAGCCTGAACTAAAGGTGGATTTGGTACTGAGTGCATTGGTGGAGCCAATTCAAGAGTTTTCATTACAGGGCTCGTTTGTCAGGGCACTGTACCTGTTGGCAGCTAAAATATTATTACTCCCCCTTATATTCCTCCTCCCTTTTATTACCAACAGTTTTTGTGACCTGACTTCAATCCTCTTCATCAGAATTTTTGCCATTTTTTTTTATTTCATGGGGAAGGGGTTGCTTGTGTGATTCTGTAACTATAGTATCTGCCATGGAATCAATATAATTTTCAAGACTACTTATTTCTGCTTGAACCTGCAACCGTTGTTCTAGTCGAGTAATTTCAGCTCTTAAACTCACCATCAATCTAGAACTGTCACATTCGTAATCAAAACAATGTCACCATCAGTGTACATACCATAATTTATACAGCATTTCAGTCTGATACCCATTTTCATGGCCATTTTAAAGCTGCCCTATAGTAGGAGGCCCAATGCCCAGTGACTGTAGAACCGCCGACCGCACGTGTGTCTCTGTGGGCGTCTCTGTGTGTGGGGCGTCGCGCTACTGCGCAGGGCCAAGTTTTAAGCCTATAAGGACCTGGAAGTACCTCCAGGGGTCACGGGACATTCACGGTGCAAAAGTATATTTTATACTGCCAGAATATAATATGGACAATGCTTCAGTCCTCCTGTGATCCCCTAAATACTGCCAATATGCAAGGAACACTATTTAAAATACTATTTTAGTGCCCTGTAGTTCATCAGTGAAGCCTCTCGAACTACAGGCACTCTTTCCTACTTTCTGCAGAGCAGGGTGTAGGGCTCAATGTATTGCTGTATCAGGATAGCAAAAGGTGCAGAAATAAAATGTTTCATCCACACATCCTTAAAATAAAATAAATATCACTGGTCCCAATATATTTAGAGCCCTTGTCTGCCACACGTCTATTTTCTTACTAAATTATTAAAAGTGAAAAAAGTGGATTATCAACAAAAACGTGGAGGAAAATGATTCAAGTGATCCATGATAATGACAATACTGTAATAGATTTTGGAAAATGGTTGCTAGGGCAGTTAATGAGTACCATTCATCATTGGTGGTGCATATCCCAAGGGAAGTTTGGATTGATTATTTGAAATCAATTTTCACTAATGTGGAGACTTCAAATTTGGATCTTAGCTGATTTAACTTGAACAGAAACGCCAACCAAAATCCAATAATATTCCCAGAAACGGAGGTGGAAGCGGACATTTTAAAATTACAAAATAATAAGGTATCCAGACCTGACCTTATTCCCCGAGATATATAAGGAACATAGGGAATTTTGGACTCCTATACTGACTTATTTTTATAATCTCTGTTCATCTAATAGTTATATGCCCACATCCTGGACTAAAAATATTGTTGTACTGATACATAAAAAAGGCTGAGTGTATGAACCAACTAATTTCAGCACCATAAGCCTTTTAGATATTAATTCAAAGATTTTTGATAGGATTCTCCTAGATAAACAGATTAAATGGACAGACATCAACTTGATTCTCTCACCATGGCAAATGGGGTTTAGAACAGTTTTTTTTTTGTTTTTTTTACGACTGACAATATCTTTGTACTTACACATCTGATAGAAAAATACGTTAATTTAAGAAAGATGAAATTATTCATTTTAAGTCTTTTCCTCTGCATTTGATTCAATAAATGCAGAAAAGCTATGGAAAATTCTGATAGACAAGGGGACTGATAATTCTGTATTAAATTTGATATTCTTATATTCAAATACTTCTATGGCTATCTGTTATAATAATAAAGGACACACAACTCGGTTGATACACACAAAGGAGTAAAACAAGGTTGCCTCCTAGCACCTACACTATGTAATATTTATATTAATATTCTGGAATATGACAAATTAACTGTTTTGGTTAATGATCAATTTCTTCACACACTGACTTATGCAGACAATGTGATTTTGCTAGCACTAACTGGATCTGGGCTTCAAAATAAAATCAAAATACTCCAACAAAAATGTGAACAACTTGAACTGATAATAAATCTAAAGAAAACTAAAGTCATGATATTTGGGAAAAAGCGGTTAGAGAAAAAATATTATGGGGACTGAAACAATTGGGATAGTCAAGGAATATGTATATCTAAGTATTAAGTTTACTTGTAATACTAATTGGGCACAACATATTAAAGATCAAAAAAATTAAAGCAAAAATGGTTGCAAAAGCACTGCTAAAATTTAATTTCAAATACGGGGGCAATACTATCCTTCCAGCTCTTGCAGCTTCTGAGGCTTAAACAAACTCCATACTCCATTATGGTGCAGAAGGGTGGGGGATCCTATAATTCAGACACTTTGGAAAAATCTCTATCATACTATTACTATAAGGCCTTATTAAAAGTTCCAAACTTGACCTTGAATGTCCTGGTCAGAGCAGAATTAGAAAAAGTGAATATAAAAACAGCAAAGGAACTCAATCTGACTACATACTGGCTAAAAGTAATTAATAAGGAGAATAATAAGCTAGCAATGCTTTGTCTAGAAGAAAAAAATAAAGTGGCTGAATGAGGGTTTAAAATCTAAATGGCTGGACTCCTTAATTAATATATTAGCCAAAATAAATATGAAACATTTATGGAATGACTATCAGAAACATTAAAGTTGTACCTCAATATAGAACTAGAATAAAAAGAAAACTTTCAAACAGGCACAAACATTAGATATGGAAATAAAAAGTCAGAAATAACAACATGGGACATTTCCTTGAAGATTATTTAACCCTACCGATCTCTCCAGAAAATAAAAAAATGAACCTGGACAAGGTTCGGACTTATTACATCTAGGTTCACGTACTATAACAAAATACCAGATAAAGAGGGTGAGTCAAAATATTTATGCCCCATAACAATGGCCATTTGGAGACAATTTCTCATCTGATTACAATCTGCCCACTGTACTCTAAGACAGAATTATTTACTGAAAACGCTAACTGTGTATGCTAATGTTAATTATGATCTACCTTTTATATTATTACATCCAAGATGCACAGAAGATGCTGAAGTAATATAGAAATTTATAGCCTCAGTAGTTAGGATAAAAAAAGAAGTGCTACAGAAATATGAAAACATAGTATTATGGTTTGATTTTCAGGTGACACTTTCCTTCCTAATGCTTTTAAAGTATGGATAAAGTGAGAAGTAATTGCAATTATTAATATTGCTTGTACTGATTTCAAAAATGATTTCACATCTGTTTTTAATTTAATGTATATGTCTGTCCTGCATTTTTTTGTGTTTTTAATGCTGTTTGTAAGAATGCTGTAATAACTATGGTGTTTGTCACACCAATGTTGAATAATAAAACTTGACACTTGAACTTGACAAAGATCATGTAGTCAAGCAAATTTACTCAGTAATAAATAATGAGGTAGAGAAATATATATAGGATACATATGGAATGCAAGATGAATTGTACCTAATTATTATGTTTTTCAAAGTTTCCTTTGAGGTGTCAGTAGCTCTTTAAGAGCAACTAGCATCATAAAGAGAACCTGTAAAAATTCTTATTTAGACAGATCTCTCCTCCTCATTCAGATCTTTCTTCTATTTGCCTCCAACCTATTATTCTTTATTACTAAGGACATTCGCATGTGAACAGGATTCACTGACATCTGACCTTCATCTGGTCTGGCTACTCATCTATAAGTGATATAACTGTAACATCATCATCATTTCTACAGCAATCAGTTGTGATGTCACAAGCATGGGACCGGAGTAGCTGAGGAAGCCGAATCTCCAGCCTGATAACTTTCAAGGTAGCCCCCAAGCTAGGCACTCGGGACAATCAAGCAACTGAAGCAACACAAACAGCTCACCTGAGTAGCTGAGGAAGCCGAATCTCCAGCCTGATAACTTTCGAGGTAAAGAGAGCCTCTTCTCTTCGCCTGGATGCCTGCAGAGGGGTGCTACCTGATGAACACTTATATTTTATGAACTTTGTTCCTGTTCACCACTGGGTGGGCTTGTTATTTGCTTCTCTTTGTGCTACTAATGCTGAAGTGTAAAGCTAGGGACTCACTGGCTTTTCTAGAGTTGCCTTGCTGATTACACCTTAAAGCCAGACATACCAAGCAGCTAATATAGATCAGACTTGTTTAATATGGTGGTATTTGGAGCTAATTGCTGATTACACCTCAAAGCCAGATATACCAAGCAGCTAATATAGAGCAGACTTGTTTAATATGGTGGTATTGGAGCTAATTGTGCTTGTAACTGAAGGCATTAGGTTAGCTGGGTCCTAGTGTGACCTCATTTTGGAATAGCCCTGTTTGCTTAGAGTGGAGCTCCTTTGTTTAAGTCACAACATATTCTCCCGCTGCATAGTAATGAGAGGCTGTGTTTTCTCCACTACACAGGCAGCTCCCCAAGCTAGGCACTCGGGACAATCAAGCAACTGAAGCAACGCAAGCAGCTCACCTGAGTAGCTGAGGAAGCCGAATCTCCAGCCTGATAACTTTCGAGGTAGAGAGCCTCTTCTCTTCGCCTGACGCCTGCAGAGGGTAAGAAGCCACCCGCGCTTGGCGCTGCCTGCCCCACCTCGGCCTCCCACCCAGGGGCGGCTGTCAATTTAAGGATCCACCCGTGACATCACATCCGTGACATCACGTCCTGTTGCCCAGAACCTATCTCCCACTTTCCCATTTGCAGGTTATACCTGTTGGCCACTAGAGGGACCTATGCTCCTCACTGCTTCCTACTCCTACCTGTACAGCACTACTTCCCTGGGATCTTGCTCACCACAATGTATTGGCCCTGCCTCATGCTCTGCCTGTGCCTATCCCCACTAGCAGTGCACTTACCCACTTACCCATCTGCTAGTCCGCTGTGCACTGGCACCTCCTCCCTTGCTCCTGAACCTGCTCTCCTGCCCCTTGGGACTCTGTGTGTCCCCGTCCTCCCTGCCCTCCCCTAGCTTTCTCTTCACCTCAGGCACATCTGGGTGTCTTTATTCTTGCTTTCCTTCCTGTACCTCCTGCCCACCCCTGCTCCCTTAGCCTCCTCCCCCATGTCAATCGCAGGAAAACCTCTCACCATCTCCCAGCCAGGGTGTTAGTCATGCTACTACTCCTGTCGGGAACATTCATCCAAACCCTGGCCCGGTTCCCAGGAGCTCCCCAACTCACACCACAGGCCTTGCATGGTCTCCATGAATATCTGTAGCCTCCTAAAAGTCTGACTCACTACAATGCCTGGTCACATCAATTAACCCTGATGTCATCACCCTGGTTGAGACTTGGCTGTCGAAATCCTCCTGACTCTCTAGTCTCCTTCCTGGTTTCACCCTTTTCCGGTCCGACCGTGTTGGGAGGCAGGCGACAGCTGCGCTATTTATGTCAAGGAATCTCTCCCCGTACTAGCCCTGCCCGCTCCCATCCTTGACTCCAGGGCCCAGGCGCTTACGCTGAAACTAACCCCTGACCCTTTAAAGGGACCCCTTTATCTAACTACTGCATACGTGCCCCCCAGAGACCAAACGCAGGCCATTGCCTCTCTTACAGAATACCTTACCTCTCTACCTCCTTCCGCTGATCAAATTCTGGTGGGTGACTTAAATGTCAACTGGCTCAGCCCTCCTCCTCCTCTACCCGAGAACCTTTCTGCAACAGACCTAACGCAACTAGTTACCCACCCTACCAGGACTAACCCCAAGAGAGGCTCCAGTACCCTGCTTGATGTGGTACTCACCAACCGCCCTAATCGGATCCCCAATGTACAAGTCCTCCCAGACTCTCTCAGTGATCACTCCCCATTCTATTCTACTGGTCATCCTCAGTCCCAAACCCACAGCACAGTCCACATGCCGCAGCGTCTAATACCTGGTGGACTGATAAAACTAGGAACTTCTTGTCCCAAATTGACTGGTCTCCTATACAGGCAACTCCTGACATCGACACAGCTCTCTCTTCTTTACCCAAACTTTAATAATGCCTGTGATATCTTTGCCCCAATGTTGACCCTTGCGTTCTAAAAGGCAGAATGCCCCTGGTAACCCCAGCTTTGATCCACCAGCTCAAACATAGGCGAAACCTATGGCACCATGCCATTGAGACTGGCCGTCCCAATGACAGGCGGTTATATGCTGCAGCCCGAAACAAGTGCACTCAGGCCATCAGAAAGGCCAAGTCTGAGCACTATCAGTCCTCACTCACTGCCTCATGGGGGAACCCCAGAACCTTCTGGGATAACATTAAACACTTAAATGGGACTGCACACACCCCCCCACCCACTCAGATCAACATTAATGGTGTGATCTCCTCAGACCCAGCCCTCATAGCCAACCACCCAACACCTCATTCACTGACCTTAGCCCTATCCTCCCTACAAATTTTTTGACCCTCCTCCCCAGCACCTGCATAAATCTTTCTCGCCTTATTTTCTCCTCTGCCGTGTTTCTGCCCAAGAACTTAGGTCAAGACCTTGTCACTGCCCTCAAGAGTAATAGTACAGGCAGTGACACCTGGATCCGTATCCTATGGTTGGTCTTAGACACAGTCCTTACCGATCACATGCCTCATCAACCACTCTCTTTGCCTGGGAAGGTTCCAACTGCCTGGAAAGTCGCCACTGTCACCCCTATCTTTAAAGGTGGTGATAGGACTGTGGCTGGAAACTATCGACCGATCTCCATTCTCTCTCCTCTCCAAGGCCTTGGAAAAGTGGTGCCTCTCAAATCTCTGACTACCTCTCCACCTACAATGTCCTTTGTCCTGAGCAGCATGGCTTCCGAGCGGGCCACAGTACCAACACAGCCCTCCTAGAGTTCTCCAACTTTCTCCACTCCTCCTTAGACACTGGTTCTCTGGCTGGTGCTGTCTTCATTGACCTCTCGAAAGCTTTTGACACCGTCTCCACCCCGCCTTCTTGATGCCTTAGTCTCTCTGGTTTTGCTGCTGGGCCTATCTCCTGGTGCACAGATATCTATCTGAGCTCACAGCGTGTAAAATTAATGGGACCTACTCAGACATCTGTCCCATCTTTCTGGGGTTCCCCAGGGCTCCATTCTGGGCCTTACTATTCTCCCTTTACCTTAACACCCTTCCACGCTTTTGCTCGGGAACATTCTATTGTACGCTGATGATGCATCATCTTGCCTCAAGTCGAACCCTATTGCCCTCCAGGACTCAGCAGAAGTCCTTCACTGAAGCCGAGGGCTGGTTCAAGGAACATAGATTGGTGATAAATCTTAAAAAACAAAACCATGTTCTTCACTCATCCCCAAAACAAGTCCTGCAACTTCAAACTCCTCATTCACTCTGGGTCCTCTTTCCCACTCGAACAAGTTTGCTCCTATAAATACCTAGGGATCCATTTTGACCCCTCCTCTCCTTCCATGGACACATCGCTGCCCTAGCCACTGCCACTAATATCCGATTGGGCATCCTACACGGTATAAACACTGCCTCCCCGGAGGCTCTTCGACTTCATGAGTCCTCCTCTATCCTGTCCCTAGTGGACTATAGACTGCCGGTGTATGGTGCTGCTGATCAGAACGCACTCCATAAATTCACACCTACTCTGAATAAGGTCTGCAGGTTAATTACTGGAGCACCTAGGCTGACACACACCTGTCTACTGTTCAGCTAAAGTGCTGGTACTTGATCTTGACAGGCGCCCTCAAATATCTGACCTGTACCCTTACAAAAAGACCCTCCTTGGGCTATCCCCACCAGGATTGACCACCACCATACGCGCTCTGTCCCACTAGTTCATACTCGGACCTCTGGGAAAACCTCTCTGTTATCCCTAGAGCTAGGACCTCTCACGGCCAAAGAGCCTTCAGCTTTAGGGCCCCCTCCTGGTTCAACACACCTGCCCCTCCATCTCAAGCTCCAACTATATCGTGCTTCAAAACTTCATTACGTAACCACCTTATTAACACCATGCTGTAATTCGCCACCAGTCAGCCGCACTCAATACTTATGACAAGTTTATTACTAAGCTGCTAAGGACAACATAACTCTGGTATTGTTTGCATCAATCCTACCTGTACCAGCTTGTTTGTATCTATGTCTTAAGTTACTGTTATACTTGTGTTGTACTGTTATACTGTGTATTTTCGTTTGTCTTACTGTGACAAGGTACCTTTGTAAATGAGCCTATGGCTCAAAGGTTTTCCAAACTGCTGTTTAAATAAAATTTAAAAAAAAAAAAAAAAAAATGTCAGATGTAGACAAGTAGCCAGAGCAGAAGACGACGAAGTAAAAGAGATGTTGTTTTCATGAAAATGTCTTCAGAGATATGACAGGAAGGTAACTATCTGAAATCCAAGCTAAACAGAGTACTTAGTGTAATTTTAAAAAAGCTGTCCCTGTGGCGCCTGGAGAATCTTCAAGAAGGCAGCTGCAGGATCTCATAGTACACAAAGCTCTGCATCACAGATGATCTGACCTTTACAAATAAATCAGAAATGAAAAATGAAAAGCTTTTGTCAGCTGGCCCATTGGTTCAGTTGCAGGCCTACAGCTTGCGGCGCTGGTAATCTGAGTTACATAGGAACTCGAGTCATTGGTGGCTGGATGGGGGGGAGATACGAAGCATTCTAGTGGACACTCTAGTCCTCAAGAGTGTGTGCTGCTTGTCCCCCTGTGATACTTCCACCTGGGTGACGACAAATGGCTGTGCAGTCATCATGCACAGAGGAGGGAAGACGCCTCTTGATGTCAGTGGGTCAGTACTCATAGCGTGCATGTGCCCACCATAATGTTGCTGATGAGGCATCCTGTGAGTTGGGAAGAGGCAAGGGGTAAATCCTTCCAAAGAAGCAGGATGACTGTCACTGTGGCACACTCGAGCCTCGCTCCTGAGTGCAAGCACTCTGGATCTGGAAAGCCTGAGGCTGTCCCAATTATCTGTCCCGACCAGAGGTTAAATGGATAAATGAAAGAGCTGCGGCAAGCAGGAATGTCACAGTATCACCATTTTATGGTATACCGCTGTATCAAAAGTCATGGTATTTTGGGAAGGCTGTGGCGTCTTAGAGCAATATGGACGCCTGCCGATAGAGCTCTGCAGCCAGATAAGAGATCTTTCTTGCAGAATGGTGAAAATAATACAATTTCTTGAGTTAAAGTCACTTTGGACTATGTCTGAATCTATTTGGTTCTGAATGGGGAATCCTCGTAAAGGTCAGGAACAGGGTGCATCAGCCAAGCCCAAAAAGGCCTCTGCAGCACCAACCACGTGGTCAGCCGCCTTGAGGAACCTGCGGAGGAGTCAGGAGAAGAAACTCTACAAACCATCGGAATGAAGATCAATCAGCTTATTAAGGCGGTAACTGGACTGTCAGATAAATTTGACTGCTTCACTAACTGTGCAGCAACTTTGGAAACAACTGGAGTCTGTGCGGATGGCATCAGCAGAAGCAACGAAGTGGGCTGATGCTACCATGGGGCAGTCTCCTTCATTATCAAAGAAAGCATGCAGTGGAAGTCCCACATAGACACTCTTTAAAATCAAAATCAAATCAGGGCAGCAAGTATTCATATTTTAGGGATACCAGAGGGTTGTGATGGGGACCACCTACTACTATTTCTGCAGCAGTGGCTCATACAACAATTGGGAGCAGAGGTGTCACATAAAGCTCAGCTGCTCCAAAAGGCCTACTGGGTAACCCCACACGACTGCCTGGACAACCCGGATGCCTTGCGAGCTATAGTGGTGGTCACAAACAGTGTGGGTACCTGAGATTACTTGATGGCTCTGGCCCTCCAGAAAAAAAAACTTCTCCAGGATGGACAGTAAATCAGACTGTACCCGGACATTAGTTTTGCCATGAGGCAAAGGCAAAGAAATTCGACAGTGAGAGGACCATACTGCGTGAGGCTCGTTATCCCTCATGGCAGTCTTTCTGGCCAGATTACGCATTGCCTAGCAAGGGGAAATGTACTTATTTGCAGACCTCTCTGATGCCTTAAAATCAAGCCAGAAACATGCTGCCTCAGCAACCCATGCCACTGCTCCAGATGATCAGTCTTCCAAGGACGAAGCCATCTGATTTAGGAACTGGAACGGTCTCCTTATTCTGGGTGGGTAATTTCACTGCACCCAAGTAAGACTGGATCTTACTTTTAAAAATGGACCTGTGCATTTAACATTCGACCTGGGACAGTATTCCACCCGACTCAGGGGCTTTCAGCCCTCTTGGCTCCTATGGACTTATGTGTTATTAGTTCGTGGTAGCTTAACTGCCTCACGTTTTAATATCGTAGCAGTCCAAAGTACTGTTTTTTTTTACTATTAACAACTCATTCTATCTTGTGCAGCCAGTTTGGGTCGGGTAAAGCAATGGATGGTTCCGACACCATATGGCACCACTGGTAACAATGGGTTAAGATTCTATGTTTTGGGTACTTTCCTGTTTTCGTATGGAAAGTTCTGTACCTAGTATACCTTGCCTTTACAGGGCAGTAATGGGCAGTAATTAATTTCATATTTTCAGTGCCAATCAGTTAATAGTTTAATTTATATATGCATGCTATTTGATGCACTGTCATATAAATACCTACACTTTGACTGCATAATGTGGAAATGCATGGTCAATATCTACCTTTTTTTTTGTTACAGATTGAGATTATTTGAACTCTTCAATTAAGACTTGGTTTGTTAATAACCACGCAGCTCATGGGCTCACCCATTAATTTCGTCCCCCTCCCCCCACTGATGTATCTCACAGCATAGGATGGTTAATGTTAGTATATTAAGAGGGGCGGTGCCCTGAGTTTAACTTTTCTATTGTAAAGTCCTTTGCTTGCAATTTGAAACTGTATGAAAAAAAGAAGTAACGGTATTGATACCATGGACAACTGCAGATACCGTGATAACCGTGGTTCATGGTATACTGCAGTATGCAGACCTTTCAACTGATTTTCAGGGACAACTGTGCATTTTTCGCCAGCTCTCCCCAATGCAAGACTTTTAGGAGGCTTCTTTTTTCCTCCAAAAATTATTTCTTTTTTAATACCATGGTTTAATGGTAACCACGGTATTTATATGTGATAGTTATCATACCTCCAGAATTTCACATCATGACATCCCTAACAGCTAGTAGGAGCAGTTGGGTCTGCGTAATAGCCAGAAAGGAAGCCTCAAAATAGGCCCTGCTCGAGTCTGGTGCAGAAAACAGAACTGGAAAGAAGAAAGGGGCTTCCATTTTCAGACCAGAATACCTCATAAACCTTTGTCAAGCATTTCAGTAAAGAAAAAAAGTTACTTGATAAAAAAACAATGAATAATATCCAGAGACAGTGTTTGGTACAATGAGATCCACCACAGAATTCTAACAGGAAAGCATGCTCTTACCCATCGGTGCTGCCAGCATTTCTAGCTTCTTCTCCATGTCGTCATCAGCACCTTTTACCCGTTTTGCACTGATGGATTCAGTCGTACCAGCATCTGTGTCCAGCAGCAAGCCCTGTAGAGACAGGACCCATAAAGCACAGGTTATACAGGTGGAACACATTTCAGAGCACAGGCAGGTTATCTGAAAAGCTGAACTTTAATGCTGGTGATGTACCCAGACATGTCTCTCCTTGCAACACATGTATACATAAAAACACAAGAGACCCCATTTTCAAAAGGTTTGTGCTGCGCTAACCTGACATAGTGCCAGCTGTCGGGGGTGTGCCCATATTCAAAAGACACATATGTGGGGCAACCCGACACTGCTGTCATCGAGAAATATTGTGCTCGCCTATGCAGCTGAGGATTCCCTCATGCATATGCAGCGCAACATCATAAAAGTTTTCAAGCGCTAAATGGCCGCTAACAGCAGTGCCATTTAACGCTTCTGAAACTCCAGCTAGTAGAGAACCGTCTGGGGAATTTATTTCTTTGGGTTGAGCCAGAGAATGGGGAGGGGCCACTGGACCAGCTAGGAATATATCAGAAATATAAGGAAGGTATCAGGGCTGGGGAGGGACCATCAGACCACCAATTTGTGTTTATATTTATATGGGGACAGGGATCGGGGGGGGGGGACTTGGCCCTGCACAGTCAGGCCAGGCGCTCACATGCAGATGAGCCCATAATGGCATGCAAATTGCCCCTTAGCACCGTGCATGCCCATTGGGCTCATTTGCATGTCTGAGCTGAATATCGGCCATGGGGGCCGTGGCGCTCATCAGTGTGCGCAGCGCTTTATACCTATGGACTGTCTTCAGTCCTGCCCTCTGGTAGCACTGCTCCACACATGGGGACCACTTGCTATGGGCCGTGCTTCCAAAGTCAGATATTTAAACAGACAGCATGATCAGAACTGACCACACTATCTGTTGAATATGGCGCCAGAGCCGTCCGGCCCTAGTTTTTCACATGATGCACCTCTTTGCGCATGCAGCTGGACGGCTCTGAAAATGGGGCCCTATATCACATCACCTACAAAATTGTGACCCAGATATAGTAACACTGCAGGTACCGGTATTTACATTTTTTATTCTTTCGACTCCTCAGGGATAAGATAGGTATTTCTATTATTGTCAACAATAATTTGATGTCTTTCTGTAATCTTTGGAGAAAAAGGGGTTACAATCAGGTTTTCACTCTCCCCTTCTAATGAAAGGGTAACATAGGCTGCTAGTCACAGTAACATAATGTTACCAGTCTGACTTATGGGTCTGTTGCAGCCTCTGCCCTGCCTACTCAGCTAAAGCAACAACACTTGCAGAGTTCAACATGTAAGCAATAAGATCCACCAGAGTCCTGTATGAAATTCTAGGCCAATAACTGCACATCCCTGAAGTGTTTTATGGCATTTCTAAAATGGCTTCAAAGAAAATAAATTTAGAAGTGCAACCGTTTAATTCTGAGTAATATATAGTTTATGTGACATGTTTCAGCCAATCAGATGGCCCATTTATCCAAAAGGTAATATGAATACTGGAACACAACACAATCAGCCTGGAACAGACTTCAGACTGAGAAGGAACCTGTGCTGGCAGCAACTGAATGGTACAGAGAGCATGAAAACTATCCCACATGTACTGGACTGACCTCTGTAAACAGTCAATAAAGAAATGTTGTATTATTTTCCTATAATATCCTGTGTGTATAGAAGGCTTCTCCAATAGACTGCAGTAGTAACCACCTTCTGAAGACAGGTCTACTCCAAGCAATCTGGTATGACCAGAGGTGAGAATCTGTGGGACAGCACTGGGTAACTTTAAAACAGCTGAGCCATACCCAGGCAGGTGCACAGGAAGGTGGCATACGGGTAACAGACCAGAAAGCCTGTTAAGCCAGCGCCTTGGCAAAGGTGAATTGATGGCAGCAGCAACATTTGCAGAAGACTAACGTGAGCACAAGTGTCACATCCTTCATACCTCATTAGCATTATGACCTGAATAAGACTCAAGACTACAAAAAGCCTTTTATGGTCCTGCCAGACTGCATCCTCTCTTTCATTATGGCTAGGGACAGTAACATGAAACAGGCCAGGATCACAGCAACATGAACCAGGACCCTGTATGGACACTAGGTCCTGGGTTTATTAGGGTTATGGGCAAACTGGATGGACCAATGGCCTTTTCTGATGTCACTGTCTGTGTTTCTGTTTTTTACTGTCCTCTGCAGACTTCACCTGCTCTAGCTGTTTGTCTACACCCGACATCATAATTGTCGGCTTGTGTCATCATCATAATCAGCTGCTGTGGAAATTATATTGATGTCATATAATACATTGTAGTATATAGTTCAGTGGTGTTGTGTATGGAAATTAATATGCCCCCAGGTGCTGCTGTGCCACAGTAGTGATGTCAGAAAATTGCTGTGCCACAGTAGTGATGTCAGAATATTACTGAGCCGCAGTAGTGATGTCAGAATATTGCTGTGCCACAGTAGTGATGTCAGAATATTGCTGAGCCGCAGTAGTGATGTCAGAATATTGCTGAGCCACAGTAGTGATGTCAGAATATTGCTGAGCCACAGTAGTGATGTCAGAATATTGCTGAGCCACAGCAGCAGTGTCACCACTGTAGCACAACACCACTGACTCCTGTGCCTCTTCAGATTCATCATGCTTACCTATACTGCAGAGTCCTCCTGATTTGGTCCTTTCCTATCCATCTTAGGAGTTCATCCTCAAACAAAGGATGCATTTAAAAAGAGGCTAAAATAAAATCTGTTTTATTAGACTTTGAAGACTGTTCCCTTCTATCCCTCAGTGCCCATGTTTTAAGTTGTATTTTTAGCACCCAGAGCCCTAGGGAAAGGGCTTTATATAAATAAGAATGCCTTGGCTTGGCTAGTGACATTGAGACGTCACAGTGCTGACGAGGTAAGAGGAAGGGGAACAGAGCTCGATGTGTCAGCCTCCAAGCAGAGGACTCGCTGTTCCACACATCACACTCAGTGCTGTCTGGTAGAAGATCTTCCAGTTAGCATGAATTTACAAATAAAAAGTAACAAGAAGCTACAAAACGGATAAATATGTGATACATATGTAGGAAATGCTTAAAAACTGTATCCCCCCCCCCCCAAGGTTCCTCGGGATTTCAGAGACTCTTCAAAGAAAAAAGCTTAAAACTCCATTTTATTTCAGAATTTTGTGCGACTGCAGTTTGCTGATGGCAGTCAGTGATATCACAATATCAAATTTTGAGTATAGTTATAACTGTAAAAATACCACGACACACACTGATTATCACAATCATTTGCAGCATTTCTAATTTTAAAAACAACAGTGAAACAGGGACTGGTGCACGATGAGGAATTGGTAATCTCAACAGCAGCCAGAGAAGAATACCCAGCCTGAACACCAGAGAGAAGAAAGTCAAGACAATTTATCAGGGTATACTGTGGCATATATTTTTGTAAAACACTAAATTACCGGGAGTGGAAATCATCATACTGTATCGTCATGTTCTGTTATCCAAAGTCAGCCTCAGGCTTTAAAATAATGTTAGTTAATATATTAAGCCTTGCAAAAAAAATTGATCAATTGCAAGTTTGGGTCCTTCACACAAAGCCCAATCTCATTGCCATTACGGAATCCTGGTTAAAAAATTCAAATCTGGATCAACAAATCTCTCTCCTGGGATACAATCTTTATAGAGCAGATAGGGTATCCAGAGGAGTGGAAGTAGCTATATACGCAAAAAACAAATTCTCAATTAGTGACATCTTTTTCAGCACTAAGCACAAGGAATATGAAATAGTTTCCCTAAAACTACACCTCCCATCTACGGAATGCATTACAATCATAGGTGGTTATAGGCCCCCTAATGGTGGCACAGACATCTTGAAGACTTTGAAATCTCTAACCACCTCTACGAATACTGAAGTTCTAATCCTACGAGATTTTAACCTTAACTGGCTCGCACATAAATCTCAAACCCTCAAATCTCTGTGATGAATTGGGACTCACCCAAATAGTGACCGAACCAACTAGGACTAACAAGGTAAACACTGCGAATAGCTCCATTCTTGACCTCATTCTTACTACCCATCCTAACAAATTCCTCCACACAGCAGTATTTCACAATGACATGAGCGACCATGGAATAGTGGTACGTACCAGGTCCCAAGCAAAAATACAAAACCAAACCAAGTTCATAACCAAATGGTCATTCAGAAAATTAATACCAGTAAATTTCCTAAGTGACCTTAGCAAGGTTAGGTGGCAGAATCTATACCTACAACTCCAGATGAGGCGGTCAAAGTCATAAATGAGAACCTTAACCATATAGTAAATAAACAAGCACCGGTCATTAAAGTCAGGACATGGAAGCTCTCTCACACCTGGTTCTCACCAGAGCTCAAGTCTGCTCTCTCTGAGCGCAACAAGCTATGGGCAAAGGCAAGGCATACTAAGAGTCCGGTAGACTAGCAGGCCTTTCGAACCTCGAGGAATGCCTGCTTGCCTCAAACTTATCCACTCTGTCAAAGCCAATTTCTATGTGACCACACTAGAATAGGGCAAAGGGGATGCCCAGAAAATCTGGAAGACCTTGAAGTCAATCGAAGGGAAACCAGTGGCATCACCCTTACCAACTAAAAGCATTAAAAGCAATGTGACCACTGAAGATAGTAGCCAAATCCTAGAAGAATTTAACTCTCACTTCGCCATTGCTGGGTTAGCATTTGATTCATCCCCCTATGCGGCACGAGTGAACATACAGGCTGACGCAGACCTCGCCATGCCAGCAACAAGTTGCCCTTTTCGGCTCCTCCCTATAAGTTTTAAAGAAGTGGAAGATGCCCTTATTAAGCTAGACACCAAAACAAAGTGCAGGAAATGATGGAATCGAACCACTCTTCTTAAAACTCTGATTCCCCCACCTTACTGCCATCATCCTCCACATTTTCAACCTTTCTATTTCATCCTCCACTGTCCTGTCATGCTGGAAGCTAGCCCACATCCTTCCACTTTTTAAAATCAGGTGACCCTTGTGATCTAAATAACTACATACCTATTTCGATCCTTCCAGTCCTCTCCAAAGTCTTCGAAAAACTGATTTATGCGCAACTAAAGCAACACATGGAAACCTTCTTGCTCCTGAACCCAGTTCAATCTGGTTTTTGTCCCAGCCATAGTACTGTTACTGCCCTTGCCAAAGTAACTGATGACTGGATCACTGCTATGGACTCTAAGAAGATTACAGGGGCTGTCTTCCTAGACCTAGGCAAGGCATTCGACACAGCAGACCACTCCATAACTGAATACAGCCCTGCCAGTATAGGTGCTACTCCAACGACCGTAAGGTGGTTTAGCAGTTACCTTTCAGGGAGGATGCAAAAAAATAAAGCCGGTGGCACATTCTCCTCACCCCTACCAATCACTAGAGGAGTCCCACAAGGCTCTATATTTGGTCCAATCCTTTTCTCTATATACATTAATGAACTTGACCGTCAGATAACTCAATCGAAACTCCACTTCTTTGCCGATGACACGGTTCTCTATACTTCTGAAGCATCTCTATCTAAGGTTAGGGAG
Organism: Neoceratodus forsteri; assembly: GCA_016271365.2. Taxonomy (NCBI): domain Eukaryota; kingdom Metazoa; phylum Chordata; order Ceratodontiformes; family Ceratodontidae; genus Neoceratodus; species Neoceratodus forsteri. The sequence goes on along the minus strand of CM057450.1, from coordinate 645,292,624 downwards.
ATCCTTCAAGCTGACTTTGCCCAACTTGAAACTAATCTCATTAATGCCAGACTTCTCTTAAATGCTTAAAAAAAAAAAAAAAGGCTATGATCTTCTCTCCCGAAATGGTGCCCTCATTAACATCCACCCTGCCGAAAGAATTCTTAGTTACATCCCTAGGTGAACCTCAGGTTCTGGATTAACAGTAAGCTCACCTTCTTGGAACATACAGATGACCTTGCAAGAAGGTTAAAAATACGCCTAGGCTTCCTGTTCCGAAACAGGACACTTTTTCCACTCGACATCAGAACCAGGCTTGTACAAGCCACGTTCCACTCGCTTCTTGACTACGGGGACATAATTTACACCACGTCTACAACTTCAAATCTAAGGAAATTGGACATCCTTTATCACCGGGCCTTGCGCTTCATTACGAATTCCCCAAAACAGATGCATCACTGCAACATATACAACCATAGGCTGGACGTCACTCACTACCAGACGTATGCTCCACGCCGGTACTTGGACCTTAAAACTCCTTCCCAACAAACTGCCTAGTTACCTAACTTCCCTTATTCAGACTGTTCACAGCATCTACTCGCCCGGGAACTTAAGACTTTATAACGTTAAAGGTCCCAAATACCTGCACTAATCTGGGAAAACGTGTCTTCTCAGTCACCCTCCCCACCATCTGGAACCAGTTACAAACATCCCTGAAACTTCCTAAGCTAGTCTCACCCAGCCTTTTCAAATTGCTATCTAATGCAAAAATAAAAGAAGCATGTAACTGCCGCTAAGATCTGTATTGTCTCAGCCTATCTAATTACACTGGTTTTAAATGTCGGTACTAGCATGCTTGACAGGCGATTAGATGCACTATCTGTCGAACACTTAATGTATTCACTAAGCACTTACTGTATGTATGTAGTATCAGCCTTGTCTGTATACATGTTTCAGGACCTCCTTGTGAATGAGCTTGCTCAATGGAGTTTTTCCTGCAATAAACTTGAACTTGAAACATCCCTAAAGGCAACTGGTAATTTTTTTTTTTTTTAACTGGTGATCAAAGCCCCTCTTTAAAACAACATTTTTGGAAAACCAAATATCTTGGAAATGTTGTGGGTTTGAAGCCCTCTGTGTCCCCTATGGAAAGCACCATGCTAAAAGCTGAATGCTATATGCACTGTACAAATGCTAGGGTGTGGTACGGTAGCATCGACTGTATGAGGTTACCTTGTCTGGGCCATGCAGAATCAATACTACCTTAAGAGGTGCTTTGTGTATCCTGTGTCTAGCACAAGCAAGGCAGAGATATTGAATCAACAAAATACGCAGTTGCTGGGTTTCCCCCAAATGTTTCTAATCCTCTACTTTTGTGCAGCAGATGAGGGAGATGTTAGGAAATGGGAGTTTAGCCAGCCCTTGTCGTAGCGGTAGCACTACAACTTGTGATGCCGGCGACCTGAGTTCGGGAATGAGCTTGGGTCATCAAGGGCTAGCTGGGGGGAGGAGGATCATGTGTCCCAGTGAGTGCTCTCCTCCTACAGGGAGGAAAGGCGCCAACCTCTGCCTCAATACTGCCACCTGGGTGACTACAGGTGGCAGTGCCGCTAGTAGGGCAGCAGGGAGGGTGGAAATGTAGCTGACGCCAGTGACCTTGGTGTCCATGTACGAAGGGTCTCCAGGGTATGGGAGAAACTCCATAAAAAAAAAAAAAAAAAAAATTGGGCCCCAGCCTCTCCATTTATGCAGCTCCCCAGGCCACTGCCACTCCCAGCACGGCACAGCCTGGATGACTCATGTGAAGTTCAGGAGTACTCCCCCTCCTCGATTCTGCCTTGGGAGCACAAAACAGAGCTCAATGGAGGTGAGTGACCATGGCTGGGGGAGGCTCAGGAGGTGGCTGGAGACAGGGGGCACAATTAGAAATTACAAAACCCCCCAAAAAAGGGCATCTGTCTAGAAGGTCAGCTCTGATCCACCGCATCACCACTGAGAATGTTGGAATCCACAACTTCCAAGAGTGAGCGCATCGGCTCCATGATGTGTCAGCTTTCCACTGTCCCGGACAGTCAGAGACATGAGGTCCTCCTCAAACTGGTCAGCCATGCCCTACAGCACAAAGCTCTGTCACAGATTCACAAGATGTGCACATGCCCAGATTTGTGAAGATTTTCCAGAACCTGGGCTTCTAGGATTTTGTCATTTTGATCTTCACCAGACCACCAATTTGTTCCCCCAACCACTTACAATGATGAAATGACCCTACTCAAGAGCATTCATGAAGTTTAGGAGTAAAGAAGTTACCTCCCTTGGGCAGTTAAAACAAATGACACATTTCCTCAGTGCTTTTTCTGATTTAACAAGTTCCCTTTCAGAATAAGATGTCCTTATTTCACTCACTGCCTGATCATTAATAAATGCTGCTCAATTACATACCAGGCTGACAGAGTGCAACAAGAACTCTTCACCCTCCGGCTGGTGTTTGCGTTTGAGGTTTTGAGAAGCCTGGATCTTAGGATGTGGTTCATCCTCCACCTCTATTGGCCTGAAGAGACAAATAAATCAAGCTCCTTAAAGCTACAGTACATTAAGTTCTAGCTGGCAGTAATAAAAGCTCATGTCATATACAGGGAAGGCAGAGGAGAAAGAATGTAGAATTCAAAATGAGACAGTGTAAAACTCACAATACGCACCTACAACATAAATGCCATAATGCGGCAGCCTGCCATGGCACTATGAAACTATTTAGGATACTGAAATCATCAGTATCTGCAGCAACTGTGCATTTTAAATTGCAATACCATACTTTAGTTTTTGATAGAAACATAGACAATGACAGCAGAAAAAGACCAGAGGGTCATCCAGTCTGCACAAGTAACCTATAATCCCTGGAACCCACTGTTCCCTCCAGGGTACTAATCCTCCCCATTCTCTCTCTATTCTCCTTGGTCCTGTCGCCCCCGCTAAACACTATTCCCTTCATTATGTCCCAGCCCTGCTTGAATCTGCAGTTTTTGCACCCACCACTTCAGCTGACAGACGGTGCCAAAGTTCCACCACCCTTTCCGTAAAGCAGTACTTCCTCACATCTCTCCTGAACCTACCTCCTGTTAATTTACATTTGTGTCCACAAATTGGTATCCAGGCTAAATAATTCCCTGCAGTTCACTCTGTTTAATTCCTTTAAGGAACTTAAAGGTCTCGATCGTATCTCTTCTCTGCCTTCTGGTCTCCAGTGAGTTCATATTTAGTGCCTTGAGGCTGTTCTCGTAGGATCTGCCCTGCTGGCCCCAAATCATTTTTGTTACTCTGCACTGCACTGTCCCCAATATATCCTAATCCTTTCTGTCATTTTTATTTTCAGGGTACTATACAAGGGGAAGCCCAACACATCAAGAATCATCGGGCTAGCCATCTTCCATCATCTGGCATAATGTTGGGAGTTTTGTCCAAAGCAGCTGGGCTCTCCTTCCACAGGTCCACTGACCTGGGACTAACAGTGTAAATCTGGGCATGATCTCTGGTCTTTTGCAGATTAGGCTGGTGAAGGGCATGCTGCAGTAGTAATACAATTGCTCCCTGTGGTAAGGGTGGGGCATTTTGGGGTCTCACTGCCCCTCCAGTTGAGGCTAGATGTCGATATGTGCTCCATAAGTGTTTGGGAAGGGAAAAGGGTGAAGCAATGAGTTTGGAGCCTGGAAATCCCCTCCAAAATAAACCATAATTAAAAGGAACAGTTCCCCACGGCACCACTCTGCATACTGACTAGTGCATCCCAAGTGGTGGGTGAGTGGGATTGGAATGGGGTGGGAGGTTGTCTCACTGTTTGGCTGCCTCCGTGTTGCACACAAGCAGTGCGCAGGACACTCTGGGCTGGGAGGGACACACTGGATGTCTAGCACTAGGAATGTTATGTGCCACAGACTTGTACTCTGGGGAGTGAAAGGACAAGGTGGAGTGGGAGGGGGTCAAGTAGATGACATGGCTGCCTACCCTAAGCCTACACAGGGCATTTTTGGCCTGCCACAACTACTCTCTTGTAATAGAGAAGTAAGCTCCTGTTGCAATAACTCGAAGAGAGGAAAAGCTCATCCAGACCCTTGGGGGTACTGAACAGGATGAGACAGGGATTACATGCAGAGGGTAGACTACAGCAAAGGTAGGGAAGTCAGTCTGTCCAAACTTTGATGAAGGTAAGTGGGCAGCTGAACTTTCATCAGGCGTGGGGTCCACTGAAGGAAGTCCAGGTACTGGCTGCAAAAGGTGAAAAACCAGGGGAGAAAACAGAATAAAAAAACAAAACTGAAGTGACAGGTTTTGAAAGAAAAAGGGATCATGTTAATTAAAAAAAAATACAAAAAACTGAGCAACTCATGTTTGCCTACATGTTTTCAGAAAAGTGTAACTGACTTTTAAAATGGGGTGTGCATGCTGCTGACTACAGCCTTCTACTAGCCATCAGTAGCAGTGTCGCAGGGAGGGCCCGCGCAACTGTGCCTAGGGCGTAAAAACTCTGCAGCCTCTAGATTACACATGACTTCAGGAGACTACATTTTGGAGGGAAGGAACCCATGCCTGAGGAGGAGGAATGGTAAAAGAAGAAAAACAGGACAAAAATAATTAAAAGTAGATAATCAATAAATCATACCCAGCAGGAAGCCAGCTCTAACCACCGGAGAAATCCTACAGGGAACCTTGGACACGATTACTGATATGTGAGGCCCACTGGGCCAAATGGTGGATCTTTTAAAGAGCCCTGATGGATTTTTTTTGGGGGGGGGGGACTCAAACATCATATTTAGACACACTTCAGCTTCTACTTCATTTTTCTTGTATTTAGTGTTCCCTTAATCTTTTGCGACTATAAAAGCAGGACCCTGTCCCCTAGATGTCATTTGCTCTGACTGCTTGTGTACACCTGACATACCAATCCTCTGCTTATGACATCACAATCATTTCAATGGCAAACGGATCTTGCTGTCATTACTAGTTCAGCAGTAGACAAGCAGCCAGTGTAGAAGCTGGTGGGACAGTGAGTCTCTTTTCATGCTAATTCTGGAGCTGAAGTTATTGTGCCTACTTATGACATCACAACCATTTCCACAGTTGCAGATTGTGATGTCACAAGCAGGGCATTATGACTTTAGCTCTAGACACAGCCTGAGCTATAAGTGAACGGCAAGCGGCAAACATCTTATTTCCATGGTGATGTCCTTAAGAAAAGCTTAGCCACTAATTCAAAAAATGGTTCTGCTGCAGTCAGCTGTAAATTCTTCTGAGGTGATCGGGCCTCTTTATTAAAGATAACCCATCTCTCGTGTGGTAGCAGTGGACTAAAAATGCAAAAATATAGGTTACTCACCTGTATCCGTAGTTCTGCTAGTGATATACAGTTCACATCCACACTCTGGCAAATTCTGCAGGAAGCAGCAGAGTGATTGGAAGTTTTCAAGCTAAGCTCGTCCCGCCACCTGAGAGGTATAGCCTCTGGCTCTGCCCTGTGACATCAGACCTTCTGTATGCTGGAAGCAGGGATCAGGGTGCCACTTGCTGGGGCAGTCAGGTGGGTTGTGTGGATACGAATTATATACCACTATTAGAATGATGGTTACAGGAAGATAACCTACATTTCTAACAACATGGATACAGTTCACTATCCACACACTGGCAGACTCCAAGCACTCCTTCGAAAGGAGGGGGGCAAGGCACACAACCCTATTTGGTGAACAAAGACTGGAGGACAGAGGAGCCAAATGCAGCATCCCAATGACTCATTATGTTAATGCTGTAATGGGAGATGAAGGTGTGTGCTTTACTGCAGGTTGCGGCCCTGAATATCTCTGCAATAGGGATATTCCTGGAAGGAGCAGAGGCAGTGGTATGTCTGGCAGAATTAACCCTAAGCCATTTGGGTGACTCCCTATCAGCCAACCTATAGCAGAGGTTGATGCAGGATGTAATCCACCCGGCAATCTTCTGTTTTGCTGCTGGTCTGCCAGATGTGGCTTCTACACATTTTAGAAACAGCTGGCAAGCCTTAACTCGAACTCCAGCCATACGCTCCTTACACTAACAGAGTGCCCTTCACAGGTCCACGGTAATAAGTCTGCAATCAGCCTCAGAAGTTGGGCTGCTAAAGTATACCCATTGGTTAATCACCTGGTTAAGGTGAAACTCCATTACGACCTTCGGGATGAACTTAAGTAGGGGGCGCAGTATGACCTTGTCATTGTGGAAGACCAGGTAAGCAGACTGCACCAAGAGTGCTTGCCTGGAGTTTCTAAATCCTTCCGGCTGACATGAGGGTCATCAGGAGGCCAGTCTTCCATGACAAATGTGACATCCCACACTTGTGCACTGGCTCAAACGGCTTGCCTATGAGCACCGCCAACAGGTCCTATGGAAGTGGAGGTTCACGCACCGGCGGGGATAAGCGATCCAGGCCTTTGAAAAAGCACCGGACAGTCTTCTCTTGGGCTACCACTGGCATACCAGTCCACACTGAGTATGCAGATATGGCTGCCAGGTAATTTTTTTTTTTTTTTTATTATTTTCTATAATCTGTTTTTCCTCCTGTGAGCACTGGCAGGTGGCTGTGGCCCCTCCTTGTGGAGAGACTCACTCTCCAGCTTCTTTCTGCGTCTCCGTATCGCTAACCCTGGTTAATCCTCCACTGATTGCCCCCTGCGGCGGGGAGCCGGAGAAGGGCGCCAGCCCCCGAGGGCAGACACTGGGGTCGACCCCCTGAGGACGCAGGGAGCCATCACGAACCTGCCAGGCTCAGCTTCCACTTTCTTCCCCATTCCCCCCAACCTGTACTGCCCTCCAGCCATCAGCAGAGAGGACAGCAGTCCTCTGGACGCTCGATCCTATCTCATCACTACTGACCTCCGGTAGCCCAAGCTTGTTCCGAACCTGGGTTGCTGGTGTGGCGTCCAGCGCCTTAACCCTCAGTGCCACCAAAGTAACAGGTATACCTTGAGGGTTGTCGCTTGCAGTCCAGACAGAGACAATGACCACAGATAGTCACTCCCATAGGGAATTAAGCAGACCAAGCTCCTTACTGTGACACCAAATCGAGAACCTCTTCTACTTAAATGCAAAGCATTTATGAGCCGAAGCCTTACTACCACAATGCAGAGGACATTTTACAAAAAGCCCAGAGCCCGGAACTCTAGCCGGTCAAGAACCAGGCTGAGAGATGCAGGACCTTCCCCTACTGGCTGGTCAGCAGGTTGGATAGAGAGGCAACCTCCATGGAGGCCTGCCGCTGAGGCTGAGGAGATCAGGATACCGGAACTGCCTGAGTCACTCAGGGTATATGAGGATCATCTGTGCCTTGTCCTTCCGAGCCTTGATCATGACCCTGTGAATCAAGGGGAAGTGAGGGAAGGCATACAGAAAGCCCGGTGTCCAGGGCCTTGTGAAGGCATACACATCAGTATCCCAGACTGAGTGGTGGGCACAGAACAGCCTCAGTCTTCTGTTCTCCTACAAGGCACAAAGCTCCACCACAGGTGCACCACTGGGAAAACAGGTGGCCTACCAACGCCTGATGCTGGGACCACTAGTGCAACATCTCCTTGACCTGGCTGAGAGCATCTGCAAGCTGGCTGTTCTCTGTGACACTGACACAAGAAAAAGAGAAAAAGGCGTGTGTCTTGCCTTGCCTGTTCAGGTAGAACACGGTGGTCGTGTTCCATATGGACCTGAATGACCACTGGATGACATCAAACAACGGTCGGGTAACCATAACGGACTGGCCCAGGTGACCTAGGCCTTTGGGACCACTGCTGGCTCAAATACCACTGCAGGTGGCTCATCCTCCCATGAGCCCAATGGATTACACTGGTGGAAGACGCTATGTACCCCAGCAGCCGCAGGAAGCTCCAGGCAGGGCGCGAGCACCCAACCTGATATGATCAGACAGAGGAGGTAAGATCCAATGCCCAGTCTGTTGGAGGTGAGGCATGGTCTACAGGGAGTATAGTTCTACCCCAATGAACTTAATTACCTGTGACAGGACCAGCTCTGACTTGGCTGGTTTGACCAGATGACTCAAGTCCTGACAGTTCCACAGTGTGCACTCCAACTGAGAAAATGGAGGCCAGACCGCTTTACAGAAAAAATAAAGATTTTATTGTAATTACAGTTCAGGCCCCTGCCAGTCAATGTGAACACCTTACCCCAGTGCTTCGCCTATAAGACAAGGCTGCGTCAAAGGGTGTGATCAGATGGAGTTCAGGAGCACAAATTCTATCTTCTCGCCACTCCAAAAGGAGCGAAGTAAAAGGAGATAATGGATGTGAAAAGCATGAAAAACACGAATTCCAACAGCAGAGTGTGGAACACAAGCACCCAGCCCAACAGGCTGAGAAGTACAGCTCAGAAAATCTTACTGCATCTGCCTCTCCCTGCCATACGGAAAAAAGGGGAAAAAGCTGCACCTTGTCCCAAGTGCCAGGTACTGCCGTGTGGCAAAAGCTTAAGAGGTATGGATAACGTGTAGCCAATACTGCAGCAGCAGCAACAGGGACATACCCTAGCAGAGATCCCTTAGTAGGGGCAGGAAGGCATGCTATGAAAAGGGAGAAAAATGCACCCCAAGCCCCCCAGGAAGATGGTATGGGGACCTACATCCCAATTTTGTCTTTATGAAAAAAAAATGTAATTTTACCCTCAAGAGGGGAATAAGTAACTCTCAAGAGTGAGTGGCAAGAAGAATGCCAGTGTGTTGAAGTACAACAGTGTGAGCTGCCCAGCAGCCCTGGCTCTTACCGGAGATGGGAATCGTGGGTGCATATGTGAATGAATGGTGACGATACTCTGGAGGATCAATAATCACAGCGAGTACATAATTTTCATATCGTCCAGGAATCAGTCTTCACCATTTATTCACACTGAAGGGTCAGAACTAAGCGTTCCACAAAACTGGGTAGGAGCTGGCTCACCCTGAGGGAAGATACCCCTCAGCTCTCTAATAAAGGGAAGAGAGCTGAGGGTAGGGACTCCTTGTGGGTCTGGCACAACCAGAGCCTGAGATGAGGCAGGTGGAGGCTCCTGTGGCCTGGGAGCATGAGGGCACTCCGACTCATGCCTGACCCTGCGGGAAAAGAAATTAGCCTTCTGGAAATTTGAGTGCAGCACCTCATGCCAGGCCAGAGATGCCAACTGGCAAAGGCAAAGCCATGCCGTCTGCCAAATGCAGACTGCTGTTCCTATCAACCTGGAAGCTACCTCACTGGCATTGTATGAAAGGATGCCCTTGACTGGTGCCTTGCCAGCTCCAAGCCTTGTGCAGAGAGGTGAATGGCTTGCCGGGTTGACTCGCAGTCAGGCATTGAAACTAGGACATGACATAGTTTTGATCATAGGTGCATGTAAGCTGTCTGATGTGCCTGGTGTGCAGCAATGCACATGATGGCCCGTGCTGCAGTAAAAACCATCCTTCCCCAGGCATCTGCCTCTACAGAATCAGCCTCAGGAGGATGGTCACGCATGGGGTGTTTAGGCTCAGTGGGGTCTATGGTACCAAATTCCCCAAGGTGGGGTGGGGTACAGCTCCTGCAGACCCCACAGAAGCACAATACCTGCACTGCACGTCCTTTGGGGCTGGGGGAGAAAGGATAAAGACATTCCTGATTGCCTACTCAAAGGCTCGAGGTCAGGGAGGGATGACAAAAGAGTCATTACTGAAATCCCCAAAGCATCTCAGTGACAGGAACTGCTGGTATGCAGTGTGCAGCATCTGTAGACTTGTGGATGGAATATCCTCTTCTTCGGATGAGGAAGCAGGAAAGAAGGAGCTAGGCTCAGAGAATGGGCCTGAGCTGGGCCAAGTTAGACTGCAGGTGGTACTCGTAGAAGACGCTAGCTGTTCTTCCATACTAATGCCGGATCATGGGTCCAAGAGGACCCATAATACCCAGCAGTTCAATGGGGAGGAGGAGCAGAGGACCAGGAGAGATAGAAGACCGAGGCTCCAGGTTCTCCGATAGGGCTGCACCAAGGCTGCTCTTCACCTCGTGGTTTCCATGATGACAGAGGAACCTCTCGAGCCCTCCTCATGGAAACCACTCGGTGTAAAAATAGCCTTGTTGTGTATGGGCTACCATACACTATTCTATATGTTTTTCCCTGCTGCCTAGCTTCCTTCAGCCCTCTGCTCACCACCATCTCTGGGACTTACTTGGATAAAAGATCCCCACAGAATTTCCCTTGTGGTGGGGCCAGGATGGAGAGTGCGTCACCACCCCCCCCACACTATCACCATGAAAAGTACAATTCAGACCGAGTCCAGGGCTCTGTTGGTGGTTTGGGGCCTGCAATGATCAGAGTGCCATCCTGCTGGCAGTCACATTTTTCTTTTCTCCCCGCCCACATCCCTTGACATTCAGCACAGCCCAGACAGGCCACGTCACACTGTTATGTCCTCTGCAGAGAAGCAAGCTCCCTGGTCCACTACATGAATCACCAGAGTGGCAAAACCGGACACCATCCCTCCGTGGGCTGTGTCACCTCAGCTCTTGAGCCACTCAGCTGGCTCCCATAGCTCATTCCTGAACTCAGGTTGCTTGTGTGGGAGCACACAATGTTTCTCACTGGGCCATTGGGCAGCTCTTTAAAGAAGTCATCTCTGCCTGCATGCTTGCCACTGTCCACACTTCTGGACTAAGCTTAATTTGCTGACACTGCTCCCCAAAACATGTCTATTCAGCATCAATTTACTCCCCTTTTCTCGTCTCTCAGTTGGAAGCCAGTTTTGGCTTCATGGCATTTAGAACACTTGGCAGAGGATCACTCCCTTTCCCAGCATCATGCTGGGCAAGCTCCCACCGAGCTAACATTCCTGTGCAAAAGCTCCTCAGAGTCAGGGGCTGGGGTGCTAAGAGGCAGTAGCAGCCCTAACTGGCATCAGCAGCTTTTTCATCCACAACCTGGCCTTTACTGTTGCACTAATGGGCTGATCGTGTGTGTGTGTGTGTTTTTATAGAGACATTTATTAAAGGACATTTTGATCCCACAGAGAAACAGTGATTTGTAAAAGAAAATCTCACCAGCAGGGCAACAAAGTGTAAATGAAACCCATCAACATCAGTTAACCTTCACTAATGCCGCTGTACCCCAACATAACAGAACATTATAGGCCTTGATTTAGTCCTTCACAACTGGAGGAGACATCCCTGTACAGTAGAATAAGATGGTCATCTGGCAAGCTCACTTATGATGTAAAATTAGTATAGTAAGGCTCTGTGGCACTGAGCGATGAGGGATCGTTCTGGCATGCTGGCGGGTTTGCGCTTTGAGCCTGGGATGTCAGGAGCAGGGGCTGGCAGAGAGGATCCAAAAGCGTACATTGGATGCCTTCCTCTGGGGGTGGGGGTTGGGGGTGTTGACACTGCACCACTCTGCAGCAGATCTGGTGGTGGAATACCGTGGTGCCACTGATGGCATGGGAGAACCCACGACATCAGGTACTCTCTCCACAGGTCAGCCACAGCATATGTGTACTCATGGGTGGTGAGTGGAAAGAAAACATGAGGAAAAACTGCCACATCAGTAAGCTGGATGACAGCCGTGTGATCCCCCCCCCCCCTCCAATTGACCCCCAGTGTGCCAACAATCTGGGTCCCCCCAGCATCCACCCAAGCAAGATAGTTCCTCCCTCTAGATGGTTGGGGAGGCCCTGGAGGGTCAGGCCAACAAGTCCAAGTCACCATAGTGTCTCTGGATGGCCTGGCTAACAGACATCCAGGTAGGTTTAAACCCTGATGTCCTTGCACTGCAGGAAGGCTGCCACCAGTGCCATACACTTGGTGAAGACCCCGAACGCCAACGAAAGGTCAAATGGCATGATCTGTAACTGTAAAGCCCCCCATTCTGTGCAATACCGGAGGTACTGCCAGTGGGACAGATGGACTGGAATGAGGAAGAAATGTGCCCTGGAGCTCCAGGAAGCAGAACCATGTGCTCTGCTCCAGAGATGGTATGATCTGGTTCAGCATGACCATCCAGAACTTGCACTTCCTGAGAAACAGGTTCAGATCATGAAGGTCCAGTATGGGGCGTTAGCACCCCCGCCCACCCCAAAATCTGTTCTGGGACCAGGAAGTACCAGAACACGTACTCCTGATTTGCCAGAACACGTGGGAGGTGATCTACTGCTTCTCTGGTGAGGAGTTGAGCAGTGTCCTTCCTGAGGGCAGAGTCCGTGTCCTGCAACACCGAGGAATCCCTCGTTGCATGGGATTGGTAAGATGGGAGAGCCTCAAAGTCGAGAGGCAACCCTCTGCTGACCACCTCAAGAACGCACCTGTCCATAGTAATGATGCATCAGTAAGGCCCAAAGTGTCGAAGTTGACCCCTCACAGGAAGCTGGATCAGGGACAGGACAGGGGTGAGGCGGACACCTCCTGACCCATCACTGGGCAGCACCCCATCTCCTTTGGGTCCCTGGCCAGAGAATCTGGACTTGGGGTGCCAGGTTTCAAACTGCCCCTGCTGGGGCTGCTGCGGCCAAGACTGCTGTGGCTGAAAGGGCTGAAACTGAAAAGGTATTTTTCTTTTCCTTCTGACCTTTCGGGTCCTTCTGGGATGAAGCTACAGAATCTAGGGTGCCATTAGACTTCTCGATCCTAGTGAGTTACCCAGCCACCTCAGATAAAAAAAAACAGGTTATTCACCTGTAACAGTAGTTCTAGGAGTGGTACATGTTGTGCATCCACACTTCTTGGCATGTCCCTTTCCCTTTAAAGATAGCCGGAAGGTCTTCAAGCTGGCTCCTCCCACCCACCCGGGGTGGGGGGGGGTATATCCTTCGGCTCCGCCCCATGACGCCAGATCTTAGCCTGCTGGAAGCCAGGTGTACATCCACAGCTAGGGAGGTCAGGTGTGTCCGTGTGGATGAACAACATATACCACTCCTAAAACTACTGTTACAGGTGAGTAACCTGTTTTTCTAGGATCGTGGATATGTTGTTCATCCACACTTACTTGCAGACTCCTAGCAATTCTCTGGGAGGAAGGAGGCAATGCTAACACCCCCACTGATACTCACTTGGGAAACAGAGATTGGAGAACTGAGGCCCCAAAACCAGCATCCTGGCGAGACTCAAGGTCGATGTGGTAATGTGTAATGAAGGTGTTTGCTGACTTCCAGGTAGTAGCCCGACAAATTTCCTGGATAGGGATGTCCCTGGAAGCAGCCACCGATGCAGCGGTATGGCAGATACAATGAGCTCTTATCCTCCTGGGAGGCTCCATGCCCACCAACTCGTAGCACAGACTTATGCAAGATGTAATCCACCTTGTAATAGTCTGTTTTGCTGCAGGTCTGCCAGAAGCAGCTTCAGCGTAGGTGACAAACAGCTGGCCAACCTCTCCCCGAATTTCCATAGTCCTCTCCTTATAATAGGAGAGAGCTCGTCTCGGGTCCAAAGTATGGAGCCTGTACTCGGCCTCTGAGGTGTAATTAGGGTAGTATACTGGCAGAGTTAACACCTGGTTAAGGTGAAACTCTGACACCACATTCGGAAGGAATTTCGGGTGGGGGCGTAGGACAATCTTGTCCCTCTGGAAGACCATATAAGGGGAGTCCACTGAAGACGCCTGGAGCTCCCCTGTCCTTCTGGCAGATGCGACAGCCACCAGGAAGGCCATCTTCCACAAGTGTGACAATGTAAACTTGTGCATTGTTTCAAATGGCTTGCCCATGAGCTTTGCCTGTACCAGCAGTAGATCCCACGGAGGTGGAGGTTCACGCACTGGAGGGGATATATGTTGTCCAGGTCTTTGAAAAAGCACCCGACCACTGTCTCCTGCACAGACGACGGCTGACCGGCTCGCGCCCAGTAAGCAGAAATGGCTGCCAGGTGCACCCTAAGGGTCGATGACCAAAGACCCCCTTTGGGGAGACCAAAGGCTGTCGAGAATGTTAGCCACCAGACAGAGGGTCCAGACCCTTGCCCTGACACCAAATGGAAAACTTTTTCTATTTGAAGGCATAACATTTCCTGGTTCATTCCTTTCTGGATGCCTCCACCACAGTGAGGACATCTCGGAAAGACCCAAAACCTGGAAATCTAGCCACTCAGGTACCAGGCTGTGAGGTGTAGGGATCGAAGGTCCGGATGGTATACCTTCCCTCGATTGCGAGAGATCAGGTCCGGGCATGCTGGAAGCTGCTCCGGGGGCCTGCAGCTGAGGCTGAGGAGATCTGGATATCAGAACTGGCGTGGCCAGTCTGGGGCTACTAGAATTACCTTCACCTTGTCCCTCCTCACCTTGAGGAGCACCCTGTGGATCAAGAGAAATGGAGGGAAGGTGTAGCGAGCCCTGCTGAGGGGGGCGGGCATGACACATCCTGGTGTTTTCCCTGGAGACAAATAGATCCACCATCAGTTTGCCCCAGTGGGAGAACAGGCTGTAAGCTACCTCTGGATGGAGAAGCTACTTGTGGGATGTCTCGCTTAAGTACTGAGAGCATCCGCCGAGTGGGTTGAGGCTCCTACCACATGAATGGCTAATAGATCCGCCTCCAAACGTCTGACAAGGGTCCAGATGTGGAGCGCCTCCCTGCAAAGCAGACGGGAGTGCGTGCCACCCTGTTTGTTGAGGTAGTACATGGTCGTGGTATTGTCCATCTGAACTTGAACCACTTGACCCCGGAGCTGAGGAGCGAAAGCTGACAATGCCAGTTTGACTGCTCTGAGCTCCAACAGGTTAATGTGGTATCGGGATGCCTCGGGGTTCCAGAACCCATAGGACCTTTTGTTCCCTATGTGGGCTCCCCAGTCCATGGGAGAGTCACTGGTCATGAGGACGGCCATTGGCTCTGGGCGGACAAACAGGATTCCTTCCTGCAACTGGTCTTGGGCTGCCACCACTGGAGAGCGTCCCACATCTTCTGGGTTACAGTGATCAGCTGGTCGAAATGACCATGGCGCTTTGGAGGGGGCACATGTGCCACCAGGCCCAATGGACCACAGAGGTGCATGCCACCATGTAACCCAGAAGGTGCAGAAAGTCGCGGGCAGGGCACAATTGCTCAACCAGAAATGACTGGGCCAAGGAGGAGAGAACCTCCGCCCTGTCCGCTGGGAGCCGAGCTCTGACTGGACGAGAGTCGAGCTCTGCCCCAATGAAGCACATCACCTGAGAATGCATGAGCTCTGACTTGGCCTCGCTGATCCAGAGGCCGAGTTGGGAGCAGGTCTGAAGTGCCAGGTCCCTGGACCTCTCCACGTCCTCCTGGGTGGGACCTGCTAAGAGCCAATCATCGAAGTAGGGATAAATTCTGACACCCCCCCCCCCCGAGATGGGCTGCCAACACTGCGATGCATTTGGTGAAGATTCGTGGGGCTGATGACAGGCCGAACAACATGGCTCTGAACTCGTATAGGATCCCTTTGGCTCTGAAGCAAAGGAACCGCCAATGAGACGGATGGACTAGGACAAGAAGAACACGTCCTGCAGTGAACAGAACCACATGTTTTGCTCCAAGGATGGTATGATCTGGGACAGAGTGACCACCCGAAAGGTGCGTGACCCGAGATACTGATTCAGGTCATGCAGATCTAGAATGGGGCACCAGCCCCCTGTCCGCTTGGGCACCAGGAAGTACCTGGAGACAAAGCCTTGGTCTGCTGGAGAATCTGCCACTGGAGCTACTGCCTCCTTGAGAAGGAGCTGAGCAATGTCATCTCGGACAGCCGACAAGAGTATGGACGGATACTCTTTCCTCCCGAGGGGCACGGCCTCAGCTTGGAGGATGCTGTTCGAATTTCAGAGGCAGTCCCCGACCGCCCACTTCCAAAACCCACCTGTCCGTGCTAATAACGGACAAGGCGGAAAGAAAGTGGCAGAGCCAGCCCCCCACAGGAGGACCCAGAGCTAGCGTGACGGGAGAGAGGGTGGCAGCCCCAGCCCCGTCACTGAGTAGACTTGGAGGAGGATCCAAAACCTGAACCTTGGCCTCCTTTATGGGCCAGGGGTGTCAAGGTTGAGCCTGCTGCTGCGGACCTCCTTGAAAGGAGGGTTGCTGTGCTGCAAGGGAAGAGTGCCAAAAAGGCTGCTTCTTCTTCTGCCGTTTCTTGCCCTAAGAACCTGTAGCAGAAGTAGCATCCAAGGTGGCACTGGACTGCTCAATACGCTGAAGGTGACCAGCCACACCTGGGCCGAAAAGGTCGGTGCTAAGGAAAGGCACATCAGCTAGTTTCAGCTGAGTATCTGCCAGAAAAGAGGAGAGTCTCAGCAAAGCCCTGCAATGAGAGGCAACTGCAGCTGTCATTGAGCGGGCACAAGAATCCCCGAATGTCCAGGGCCGTCTGAAGCTGCTGTTTGGCAACAGCCTGGCCCTGATCCCGGACCTGTTTGACCGTAGTCTGCATGTCCGCGGGGAGGTCTGGGAGGACTTCATCTAAAGACCCTAAGAGAGCATGGGAGAAGTGTGCCATGATGACGGCCGAACTTGCCTGATGAAGGCCTAAAGATGAGGCCGCACAGACCTTTCGAGCTGAATGACCCAAGAATTTGGATTCTTTTTCAGAAGGTCGGTCAGTGTCAGCAGAACTGCCAGCATGCCTGAACACAGAGGTGGTCACCAGGCTCTCGGCTGAAGGGTGCTCTGTGTACCCCGCAAGGGACCCCATGAGCACCGCATACTTGCGGGTCGTACGAGCAGACGGAGCTGCACTGGAGGCAGGGTGCTGCCAAAGTTTAAGACCGGGCCGACTATGGCCTTGGCCACAGGAAAGGCGTCTGTCGGGGTATCCCCCTCTCTTGAGGATGTCAGAGAGGGTAATCTGCCTTCTTCTGGATAGGTTCCAGGGGCATACCTGTAGACTCAGAGATGACATGAAGAATGCCCTGAAAGGACGAAGGACCTTCCTCTGTCTTTAACCGGCCGGCCAATTCGTCATCCCTGGGATGAGAATGTAGGCTGGTCTCATCCGAATCTGAGGAACCCGGATACAAGGCTGCTTGGGCGATGGTTCCACCACGATCAGTGGAGAGACTGGTTTAGGCTGAACAGGAGGTTTCACTGGCTCTGCGGCCGGGGAAGCGGACTTAATCTGCTCCGAAAGAGTCAGCTTTGGCCGAGGAGGCGAAAGCGAAGTAATGGCTGGTGTGGAAGCAGGGGTCTGCTTGTGCCCGGACAAAATCAGCTTCTTGCCACATGAGGACCTCGTAGCGCCGGAGTTTCCGCCAGAGCCTCTCCTCATCTGAGAAGGACGAGGACGACCAATGGCGTTGCCACTTTTCTGAGTGCTTGTGGCTCTTCCTAAGCCTGTTGGTCGAGAGGGTCCTAGACCTCGATCGAGATCGGATGGGCCGATTCGGTTGCGCGGGAGACACCAGCGGGACCGGTGATTTCCCAGGGTCAGGGACTACTTCCTTGATGGGATTCCCAGATGGCTGGATCTTCTCATCAGGGAAAGAAAGGACCGGAGTCCGACAGAGAATGATCAACCGGAATCGGTAACAATGGGTCAGTTGGGTCAATGATTATTTCAACATCGTCGATCGACTGGCCAGACGGCAAAGCTGAGAAGCCAGCAGCCGAAGAGGCAATTTCAACCGAAGTAGAGACTGCCGGTTCCTGGGACCGAGATCTCTCCTGATTCCAAGAATGTCTTCGTTGAGACGAAGACGATCCTGGGTCCTTTTCTCGCTTATGGGTCTGAGAGGAGTGCGTTCCCGCAGTACCCTCTCCCTAAGTTGGGAGAGACTGGCACATCTCTCAGTAGGAACCCGAGAAGGTGAAGCCCAAGTTGAGCGGAACGAAGAAGCTCAGAGAGGAAGATTCCGCAGCACGAGCCGCTTCCTCCTCGAAGGCTTGCATGTGTTTCAATTACTCTGCAGATCTCGCGGCTGCAGAAACCACCCACTGAGCCTCCTTCGATTTCACCGGAGGGTTCCGTTTTTCCAGCCTCCCCAACTTCAGGCATGTGAGATGGTTGTCGAGGACATCACAGTGAAATGCAAGACAAAAAAAAAAAATCACACTTCGAGGTGTCATGATCGACACCCAGGCAATAGACGCACGCAGTGTGGGGATCGGTGTGCAACATTTTCTTGCCGCATGAACACCGGCAAAATCTGGTTGAAGACTTGTCTTCCATAATCGAAGATAAGTAGTTGCGCTTGCTAATGCGAACTAGATGAATTTTCAGAATAACCGATGGTTTTGAAGCTAGGGCCAACAAAATGTAGGAGCACAAGAAGGCAACCTGAATCTTCCCACGGAAAGGAAGATCTGGCAGCATGGGGTGGAGCGAGGAGTTATATCACCAGTGGGTGGGGAGAGCCAACAGGGACTTCGGCGATTCTTAAAGGGAAGGAACATGCCAATAAGTGTGGATGACCGACATATCCACGATCCTAGAAAACAGATTACTCACCTATAACATTAGTTCTAGGAGTGGTATATGTTGTTCATCCACACTGTCTGGCAGTGTCCTTTCCCTTTATGATGTGCTGGAAAGTCTTCAAGCTGGCTCCTCCCACCCACCCGGGTGGTATATCCCTCAGCGCCACTCCATGACGCCAGATCTTGCCCGCTGGAAGCAGTGTGTGTGCCTGAGCCTGGGGAGGTTGGGTGGGTCCGTGTGGATGAACAACATATACCACTTCCAGAACTACTGTTACTGGTGAGTAACCTGTGTTTCTAGGGACGTGGATACATTTTTCTATCCACACTATCTGGCAGACTCCTAGCAGTTCGGGAGGAGGGAGGCAAGAAGCACACACCCTACTTAGGAAACAGAGACTGGAGAACTAAGACCTCAAAACCACCATCCCAGTGTGACTCTAGGTCAATGTAGTAATAGGAAATGAAGGTGTGTGCAGGCTTCCAGGTAGCAGCCCTGCAGATTTCTTGGATAGGAACATCCCTAGAAGCAGCCACCGATGTAGCAGTATGGCGGGTGGAATGAGTCCTTAGCCCCATGGAAGGCTCCCTACCCACCAACCCATAGCAGAGATCAATGCAGGATGTGATCCACCTGCCAATCGTCCGCTTGGCTGCAAGTCTGCCAGGTGGAGCTTCAGATAGTTGACAAAGAGCTGGCGAACCTCTCCCTGAACTCCAGACATGTGATCTTTGTAATAAGCAAGCGCTCGCCTCATGTCCAGAGTATGAAGCCTGTGTTCAGCCTCAGAGGTGTGATTTGTTAAAAACACTGGAAGAGTCATCACCTGGTTCAGGTGAAACTCTGACACAACCTTTGGGAAGAACTTCGGGTTGGGACACAGGACAACCTTGTCCCTGTGGAAGACTAGGCAAGGAGACCACGAGAGCACCTGGAGCTCAATGATCCTTCTGGCTGACAAGATAGCCACCAAGAAGGTGGTCTTCCATGACAGGTGAGACATGTCACACCTGTGCACTGGTTCGAATGGCTTGCCCATGAGTTTTGCCAACACCAGCAACAAGTCCCACAGTGGTGGTGATTCACGCACCGGAGGGGAAATGTGATCTAAGCCTTTGAAAAAGCACCAGACCAACTTCTCCTGTGTAACCGACTACTGACCAGCCTGCACCCCATAAGCAGAGATGTCTGCCATGTGCACTTTGAGGGTTGTTGACCGAAGTCCCCCACAGGTAGTCCAAAACGCTGGCCACCGAACAGGACAAAGGGTCCAGCCCCTTGCTCTGAAACCACATAGAGAATCTCTTCCATTTGAAGGCACAGCATTTTCTGGTTGATTCCTTTTTAGGTGCCTCCACTACAGTGAGGATATCTTTGGAGAGACCGAAAGCCTGGAACTCTAGCCACTTGAGAACCAGGCTGTCAGTTGCAGGGATTTAAGGTCTGGGTGGAGTCCTGCCCCAATTAATGGTGAGCAGGTCCGGGCATATGGGAAGACACCTCAGGAGCCTGCTGCTAAGGCTGATGAAATCAGGGTACCAAAACTGGCGTGGCCAGTCCGGAGGCACCAAGATAACCTGAGCCTTGTCCCTCCTGAACTTGAGCAGCACCTTGTGGATCAAGGGAAGAGGACGGAAGACATAGAAGAGGCCTGGGGTCCAAGTCCTCAAGAAGGCATCCCCTTGCAACAAGCCCTGATGAGGGGGGCGGGCACAGAACAGCTTCAGCTTTGCGTTCTCCCAGGAGGTGAACATGAGCATCTGAGGAGTGCCCCACTGGGAGAACAGACTGTGAACTACCTCCGGATGGAGAGATCACTCATGAGATGCCTCGCCTACCTGGCTGAGGGTGTTCACCAGCTGATTGGAGCTCCTGCCACATGGATGGCTAGGAGGTCCGCCTCCAGGCTGCGCACGAGAGTCCATACACAGAGAGCTTCCTTGCACAAAAGCAGGAAGTGCATCCCGCCCTGCTTGTACAAGTAGTACATGGTCATGGCATTGTCCATCTGGAATTGGACCACTTAACCCCAAACATATGGAGTGAATGCAGTCAGCCAGCTGAACTGCCCGAGCTCCAGCAGGTTCATGTGCCATCAGGACTCTCGGGGTCCAGAGCCTGTGAACTCTGTGTTCCAAGAGGGGCATCCCAGCCCATGAGAGAGGCATCGGTTGTCACGATGATCGTCGGCTAGGGGCAGACAAATGGGATCCCTTCCTGCAGATGTTCTGGGACTAGCCACCATTGGAGGGCATCCCACATCTTCCGAGTCACAATAACCAGCTGGTCGAAGTGACCTTTGCGATGAGACCGCTGGCTGGCCAGCTCCCACTGCAGGGACTGTATATGCCAGCGGGCTCACTGGACCACGCTAGTGCAGGCCGCCATGTAACCCAGAAGGCACAGGAAGTCCCGGGCAGGGTGCAGTTGCCCAACCTGAAATGATCAGGCAAAGGAGGAAAGAGCCTCCACCCTGTCTACCAGAAGCCAGGCTCTAACTCCGCAAGAGCGGAGTGCTGCCCTGATAAAGCTGATAAACTGCAAGGGCATGAGTTCCGACTTGGCCTTGTTGATCTGGAAGCAAAGTTTGACGCAGGTCTGGAGGGCCAGGTCCCTGGACTGCTCCACCTTCTGCCTGGAGGGACCTGAGATCAGCCAGTCATCCAGGTAGGGGTACACCCAGATCCCTCAGCGCCTCAGGTAAGCTGCCACTACTGCAATGCATTTGGTGAAGACCCCGAGAGCCGAGGAGAGGCTGAAAGGCACGGCCTGGAACTCATACACCGTTCCCTCAGCTTGAAAGAGGAGGAACCATTGGTGGGACGGACGTATTGGGACATGAAAGAATGCATCCTGAAGATCCAGAGAGCAAAACCACATGTCTTGCTCTAGAGATGGTGTGATCTGAGACAGAGTTACCATCCCGAAGGTGCGCGACCTGAGAACTTGTTCAGGTAGTGCAGATCTAGAATGGGGCACCAGCCCCCCATTTGTTTTGACACCAGGAAGTACCTAGAGACAAATCCTGCCTGTTCCAGAGGATCTGCTATTCTGACCAAGACCTCCTTGCAGAGGAGCTGGGTTATGTTGTCTCAAACAGCCGACTGAGTGTCTGCAAATACCAAGTTCTCCTGTGGGGCTCGGCTTGGAGGGTACTGCTCGAATTCCAGAGGCAGACCCTGACCAACCACTTCCAGAACCCACCTGTCTGTGGTGACAGTGGACCAGGTGGAAAGGAAGCGGTGGAGCCGGTCCCCACAGCAGGACCCAGGGGAGGAATGATTGGCATGAGGGAGGCACCCCTCATCCTATCACTGAGCAGGCTTGGAGGAGGAGGACCTGGGTGAGGAGCCACTGTGTCCCTTCCCTCTGGGCTTATGGACCAATGAGGCCACTGACTTTGGCCTGGGTCACCAGGACTGAGCCTGCTGGCCTGGCTAATGATGGGCTGGTTTTGCCGCAGGAGTGGAGGACTGAAAAGGGCTTTCACTTCTGCTGCCTGAAGCCCTTAGGATCCTTTTGTGTGGATGTCACAGAGTCCAAGGTGGCACTGGACTTCTCGATATGCTGAAGGTGACCCTCCACACTGGGTCCAAAGAGGTCGGTACACAGGAATGAAACATCCGTTAGCTTGTGCTGTGTGTCTGCCACAAAGGTTGAGATCCGCAGCCAAGCCCTACAGCGCATGGCAGCTGCGGCCGCTGAGCGGGCACAGGAATCCCCCAGATCCAGAGCCATTTTAAGTTGTTGCTTGGCCATAGCCTGACCCTGATCTCGGACCTGCTTGACCGTGGCCTGGAGATCTGCAGGCAGGTGAGGAATCACCTCATCCAAAGAGCCCAAGAGGGCATGAGAGAAGTATGCCATCATGACAGCTGAGCTTGCCTGGCAGAGACAACTGAGAAGGCAGCATAGACTTTTTTTTTTTTAGCCGCGTGGTCCAATTTCTTAGACTCCTTGTCCGGTGATTTGTCAACGTCCTTGGTATTGCCCGAGCTCTGAAACACAGAGTTGGCCACCAAACCCCTCGGCCGAGAGGTGCTCTATGAAACCCGAGAGGGTACCGGTGGGCACCGTGTATTTGCAGGCTACCCGGGCAGAGGGCGCAGGGCAGGATGCGGGTGCTGGCAAAGCTCCAGGCCAGGGCAGACGATGGCCTCGGCCACTGGAAAGCCTGCGGAGAGTCTTCTCTGTCCAGAATCTCTTCGAGGGGATAGTGAGCCCACTTCTGAACGGGTTCCAGTTTCATCCCTGTGGACTTGGCGATGAGGCGGAGGATGTCCATGAAGGAAGTGGATCCTGTCCTCCGTTGAGAGCTCCCCCATGGACTCCATGTCAACTGGATGGGAGTGCAGAAAGGAATCCTCAGACTCCGCGGAGTCCGCATAAATCGGCTGCTCGCCTGAGTTACCCTCCACCCTCCATGGATGGTCAGGTGTCAGAGTGACCTAAAGGCTGATGGGGAAGCCCCCTTGGCCGGCCGAGACTCCTTAGTGGAAGCACTAGTTGACGGCTGCTTGGGCAACGGCTCCACCATGATCGGTGGAGAGGCTGGCATCAGACAAACTGGGACAGTCTTGACCAGCTCCACTGGGGGAGGAATGGACTCTATCGACCCCACAGGGGAGTCAGTGTCAGACTGTTGAGTGACAGCCAAGTGATGGCCAGAGTGGGAGCCAGGGTCGGCTTCAGACCGGCCAACACCTACTGTTGCCACATGAGGTCTTCGTATCGTCAATGAAGCTTACGTTGAAGCCTCGCCTCACCAGAGGAGGATGAAGAATGGTGGCGGCGCGGCTTCCTGTGGCATCAAGAGTGGGAACGCCGATGACAGCAGAAGTTGCTCGACCCACTGGAGGAGGATGACTGAGACGGATCTCATAGTGAGGCGGGGAGTGCCGCGGCTCCTCCTGGACTGGGTCAGTGACCAGAGGGATCGGCTCAGTGGACTGAGCAGCCCTTCTGAGGTCACTGGAAGGACCGGAGTCCTGAGAAGAGAATTGTCAGCCTCTTCAGACGACAACTGGTCGATAGGGTCCAGAAAAATCTCGGCTGCGTCATCGGCCGGGGTCTCGACCAACTGGCCTGACGGGGTCTCTGTGAAGCCATTTAGACCTAGGTCAAAACCTGGGATTCCTGAAGCCGAGAACGTTCGCAGTCCGAGGAATGCTGAAGGTGAGTCTTCTCTTTTTCTTTCCTCAGCTCCTTCTTGCGAGAGCGGGAGCTGTGCAACCGACAAGGGCCCTGCCCCTTGGTCAGGAGGAACTGGCACAGCTCCTTGGAGGAGCCTGAAAAAGTGGAGCCCAACTGGAGCAGAACGAAGGCAGAAGCCTAGGAGGATAGCACGGTAGCCCGAGCTTCCTCCTCGAAGGCCGTAAGTTGTTCCAAATGCTCGGTGGACCCCGCAGCCGCAGAGATCACCCAACAGGCATCTTTAGATTAAACTGGCGGATGTTTTTTTCTGGGCGACTCAACTTAAGGCGGGCGAGGCAAGCCTCGAGGACCGTTATGTGAAATGACCGCTAAATGTTGCAGGCCTGGGACCCGTGGTCGTGGCCCAGGCAGCAGACGCACATGGCGTGAGGGTCAGTATGCAACATCTTCTGCCCACATGGACACTGGCAAAATCTGGGCACAGATTTATCGTCCATTGTGGTCATGATCAAAGATCGAGCTGAAGACAGAAACTCAAGAGAGTTCTTAAAGTTTGGAAGTAAATCCGAAGATTTTTAGCGCTAGGGCCCGCTCAACGAAGGAGCAGTAAGGAGGGAACCTGCGACTTCCAGCAGAAAGGAAGATCTGGGATCATGAGGCAGAGCTGAGGAATATACCATCCAGACTGGTGGAAGGTGCTAGCTTGAAGACTTTCCGACAGATCTTAAAAGGGAAAGGACACTGCCAGATAGTATGGATAGAACAACATATCCATGTCCCTAGAAATGGTGTAAGGCACCACAAGCTGTGCATTACCATGAGGTAATCCCACTTCCTATATGCCAGCAACCAGACATGCCAAAACAGTTTGGTTCACCGTGGGATTACTAATGGGTAACCCACCCCTTTGGAGCTGCATTACCACTATTATGGAACATAATAAAGAGTTCCTGCAACATTTTTTGAAATTTTAATCATTAAATAAAAACATACTGTCTGCTTCTATGCATGCACCTCTGCATCACAAAATGAAATAGTTCCTAGCCAATCAGAAGGCTGGGTTACTCCTCCTGCTTTATAATTGCCTGACCAACAGCTTAGAATGGCCCACCACTAGGAAAGAACAGGTTGGGAGTAAAAAATTAAGAAAGTCATGCAGGAATGAATCCCAACAAGATAATAAAGCACCCCCCCCCCCACAAAATAAATAAATAATAATTAAAAAAAAAAAAAAAACCCAGACAAAATGTTCACTACCTTTCTTCCATTAGTGATTTCAAGCTGATGTCTGTGGTTGGTCCTGTCTCCTGCCGAGTGCTCTCTACACTGGATTTGGCGTTCTCTTCCGTGGTGTTCATGGAGACATGTTCCTGCCTAGCTGGCAGTTCCTTAGCAGTCTGGTGAAGGACAGTCATGCTTCCCCAGCGAGGCAGGTTCTTGGGCCCCTCCAGCTCTGGAGTGTAACTGTAAACCCCACTGAAACTGCTGGAGCGGGGGCGCAGCTCACAGGAGCTATCCTTGGAGTCAACGGTGGAACTGAGTGTCAGAGTGGCATCAGGTTGGATGGCCATAGCTCCTTCTGCCAGCTGCCTGTTCTCCTGGTACGAGGACAGATGGTCAGCCACTCCCAGCTGGAAGTCATCATCCATGGAGATATAAGGTGCCAGCATCTCTAAATCAAGGTTTTCATCCTCCTAGTAGGAATCAAATGGAAAAAGGCTAACTTATTATCTCAGATTTCACCTTCTGGATCTTAAATAGCTATTAAAAGTATACATTAAAAATAATGCATTGAAACCATTTTAATTCTGGGTCAGTTAACCCTGTTCTGATATCTCACTTTTATTGAGATGACACAGCAGGCTATTTGGCAATCAATAGCCACAGTGGCCAATCATGGAAAAGCACAGTAACAGTTGCTAAACTCAGTGGCCCCGAAAATTATGGAGGTGAGAAAAGAGGATGGGGTGGGTGTTGCATTATAATCTAGAAACACAGAAGTTGACAGCAGATAAGGACCGCAAGGTCCATCCAGTCTGCCCATTTCTTTTTCTACCTTATGAATGTGCCATTGGCCTTTGCTCTGTCAATGGCCTATCTATTCATACTCATCTGTATTGCTCCCCTTATGCCTATCCCATGCCTGTTAGAAGCCCTGCACTGTATTCATATCCACCACTTCCTGAGGTAGGCCATTCCATGCATCCACCACCCTTTCTGTGAAAAAGAACTTCCTCACATTACCCCTTAATCGGCCTCCCTTTAATCTCATGATGTGTCCTCTTGTCCTGCTATTTGTCTCATATTGAAACATGTTAAGACTCTTTCACCTTGTTAATGCCCTTAAGGTGTTTGAATGCTTCAATCGTATCACCTCTCTCCCTCCTTTGCTCTAGGATATACATATTGAGCTCAGTTAATCTGTCCTCATACGTTTTCTGATGCAGTCCCTGCACCATTTTGGTTGCCCTTCTCTGGACTGCCTCAATTTGGTTAATGTCCTTGTGAAGGTGTGGCCTCCAGTACTGCACGCAGTACTCCAGATGGGGCCCAACTAATTACAAGTCAGCATTTTACAGTACTATAACATCCAGATTATGCTACCTTGTAGTTCAACCAATCAAATCAAAGCACCTGCAGGCACTACGTCTATATGGAGGACTGTGTTTACTGTATAATGTGTTGTAAAGACAGTGTTTGCTGTTGAAACCCACTGCTTCACTGATCCTTCCAAGACTGGTCCATTACCACAGTTATTAACCCATATGGAAATGCAAGAAAGACACAAACAACAAACATATCAGTTGTGAAAAAGAAGTTTCTTTGGGAAGCTGCTTGAATCATTCCATCTCATTTACTAGAAGACCACTGAGAATAGTTTAATAACCATAGTGTCCTCTAAAGCAAACGTAATTACACAAACTGGACTACCATCGCGGCATGAGATCACTGTGGCATTTCATAGTCTGTACAGATCTGCAGTGAGGTGTACGACAACATGCATCATTACAAGCTGTACAGTGGCCTCAGCCTCCTTGCACCAGAAGGAGACGTGACCTATGTTGGGCTATCATGATATATAAATACACACGGGGTCTCTTATCCTACATACTTAAGTGACTGACTAGTCGATCCTACCCAACCTTATTTGCTGAGACTGCAATGTCACAACCTGCTACATTTTACCCAGGGCACACAAATGCACAGGTACAAAGCCAGTAGCAGTGTTTTGTTTGCTGACTTTTTAAAGAATGTATGCTTCCTTTTCCAGTGTGGGGAGCTCCATTTTCTAACTGTTTCTGATGCTGTTCTCTGACCTTGTCTCCCAGAATGCAACACATCTCGTGAGCCTGTGACATAGTCGTGCCCTAGCTTAAACAGCTGGGCAGTGTAACATCACCATTAGCTGACTATGTAGCACATTCTAGCCATTTTATCACCTACTTCTGTGCAACAGCAGTATGCCCACTATTATTATATGGATTTGTGGCCAATCTCTAAAATGTTATTGTATTCTTGATGTTTGGGGTGGGTCTGTCTCTAATGGTTGGTTAGACAGCTAAGTCTATCTCACTGAACTGCTTTTCCAGCCACTGCTGTCACAATCTTGGGAAAATGCAGTAAAAACAAATTACGTGAACATCTCTTGCTCTACCACTGTCTAGGAAGTATTTTAAGACCTTTGCTGCTACCTTAGTTATTCTAAACTGACAGACATGCCATAAAGACCAATGGGCAAGTTCACATCTTCTCATATGCAGCTCTCAAGAACAAAGATTTTACTTATCAGAAAATGGAGACATCCAGGATAGTTACAGGGGGTTACTGTCGACAGTAAAAACTAACCATTCAAACTTTTTAAACCCTTCACAGCTACAGAAACTGAGCTGAGTGGGGACAAATAACCAAATAAAATTACAATAGCTGTGGGTTTAGGTCTCTTAACTGCTCTACGTTCAGTAACTTAGAACCCCCCTGCACATGCTTCTAATCCTCCCTAACTAGCCAGTTTAATGACCATCCTGCCAAGAACCCTGGTTGGTGTACCCTGGCCCCATGCCCCTACCTTCCCAGATCTAACCTGTTCTAGCTGTGTCTATTTGGTATTTGTTGCCCATTACCGTACGCCATCGCAGTGACTGTTCCCTACAGAAATGGTTCGTAGCTTTCCTGTATACCCATTCTTGTGTACACAACTATGATTAAAACTAACAGTAATCATCCTAATGTATTATACAAAATAAACAACAGGTAACTGTAGTGTACCGGTGACCCCTTGGCCTAACCCCTATAGGAATCTGATAGACTGCTAAGCACAGCGGTAGTCTTGAAATATGCACCACAGCGTTCATCAGACCAAAAGAGATGGCTGGAGGATGGGACTGATGCGCTGCCAAAAGTTGGGCCGTGTTAGGCCCCAGTTAAAGTTTTTCTTTTTTTTTCTAAACTTATCTTAAAGTTTGCTGTTCGGTATCATTAATAGTGTCAGTAAATTAATTAAGGACAATATTATACATAGTACGTTTTTATATGTGCAGCAGTGCTAAGATTTATGAATCTGGAAACAAAGTAAATGTTGCAACAGTTTTTCTTTTTTTAATGGTTTAGAGATGGGTTACAATGCACGTATACTGTAACGTAATTAACCATGTAGCTGTACTCAAAAGGTTGGAATGTGGTATTTCCTTATATACTGCTGTGTTTTGCTGCTGCACCATGAGGTGAAATAAAGCAGAGTTAAAAAAAAAAAATGAACATTTTCTTCACTGCCCTCACCGGAGCTGTCCTACTTGGCCTGCTGACCTCCCAAGCCCATCTCTACCGTCTCTGTCACTTAGCCACCTTCACAGGCCACACAGAGTCCCTATTCTTCCTCCTAGTCTATATGGTGGATTCCCCTGGGGGTTGGGGCTGCTCACCTCAGGTCCGTTATATTAGGAAGGCCGTGGGCAGTCGGGGTCAGTGACATTCTAAATCATTATTAGGGTTTTCTGATTTAGATTTAGCACACCCACTCGAGTGCCAGCGGTAAGGGAGCCATGTGCATATGGGTATACAAAAGCGTGCCCGCACACAACTCCAGCCAGTGTCCTCTCTCCTATAGGTAGCTCTGAGGTCTCAGAGGCAGCTGTACTGCAGTGGAGCCTGCTGCTCTCCATCTCACACAAGGACAGAGTCTTCTGGGGGAGAGAGAGAGAGAGACTGGGCATGCTCAAAATAATCAGGCTGGAGAAAAGAAGGTGAGTAGGGGACATGCTCAGGTTGTTCTGATTACTAATGGGGACCGCTGGGGAAAGTGCACAGAGATGTCTCAGCTGGTCAGTGCTGGATGTGGGGGCAAGCCAGATGAGGGGAAACATTAAAAAAAGCATTACTTCACACAGAGAGAGGTTAGCATGTGGAATAGCTTACCCAGTGAAGTTACTGGAGCTAGAACTGTTCAAGGGAGACTGTAATTTGGTTAAACAGCATGACTAGGAGTAGCATTCTGGCTGATAAACTCAGATGCGTGTCTATACTCCAGCTGAGTATTTTCAGTCTGGCAGCAGGAGGGTCTGACAAGTACCTTCTATCATCCCAATACTATTTTACTGTGTTTTTATCAGGCCATTGCACATGGACACTGCTGTGGATTGTGAACAATATTTTACCAATGATATACTAATATAGGAGTTGGGTGTGAGTCTGTTCAGGTTCAGGTTTCAATTTTATTAATGAGCAAATCAGTTTGGTTACAAGTGCACAGAAAATGGGATGGTTTCTTTTGCACACTGTATTGACTGCAGACACACCACAACCAAATGACTGTGAAGCGCTCCTTACAGCAAGGGCATCCAGCTTCCGGGATTCTTCATTGATTGCAAAAAATTTTCGCACATTTTCCAACTGCGAGAGAAACTCCTCCCCACCGTTCACCTGTTTGCAAGGAGAGAGAGACAGAGAGAGGAACAAAATGAATGCATGTGCTACGTACTGGAGCTGTGAGGCCGAGGACAGATCAAAGCTGCTAAGTGGGTAGATATGGTACTGTAGGTGTCATCGAACCAAAGCCTTGTACAGAGAATGGATCACCATGCTTGGACTATTACTTAACCCCTCCCCCCCAATGTATCCCAAGGGGCAACTAATCCTGCATGCACATTCGCCCATTGTGGTGCAACGATGGACAACAGAAGTGGGAAGTAACTGTGGACAGAAAGCTGAAGCCAGTCAGGCAATGTACTGCTGCAGTCAAGAGAGAAAATATAATGCTGGAGTGCATTAGCAATGGGGGGGGGTGGCGGGGAGAGCAGGTCAAGGGAGGTGATCTCCCCCTCCCCTCCCCTTCCGGTACAAGGCTTTGGTTAGACCACAAATGGAGTACTGTATCCAGTTCTGGTCACCACAGTACAGAAAGGACTTTGAGGAGACTGAAAGTCCATCACAGGGCCACCAATCTAATAATTAGTTCCGAGGGCAAAAAAGCTGCAAGGAAAGAGTGGACATACTCAAATTATTCAGTCTGGAAATGAGAAGGCTTAGAAAGGATATGATCACAGTGTTCAGAGTACTAAAGGGGATACACAGGGTAGCATACACAGATGTCTGAGCTGGTGACTGCAAGCAGAACTACAGTATGGGGGGTGGGCAGGATAAAGGGTAACACATCAGAAAGCATTAATTAACACGCAGGGCAATCAACACATGGAACAGCTAGCCCAGTGAGGTAATGGAAGCTAGCAATGTTCAAGCTTTCAAAATGGGACTAGATAGATCACTAAGGGAGAATGACATCTGTTTAAACAGCATGAGTAGGGGTAGCATTCTGACTGATGAACTAGGATACAAGTCCATACTCCAACTGGATTTATAAAATGGCTCGAATCAAACAAGCAATCTGATTTGTCAAAATTTGTCATATGACCTGCATTAAGTTCTATTACTGCACAGCCCAAATTTTTACTTTTTCTTTTTTTTGCCTTTTTAACTCTTAAAACCATTTTACAAATGCAATGACACGCTCCAGGGTGTGCAGTAATGCCATAAATTACCACACTTCCAAGGAGGTTGACGGCATGAGGCGCTCACAACCCACCAGGGGCGTGTGGTAATTTAGCATTACTGCACACCCTCTCATGTGTTATTGCTTACATATTCACTGCCAGGCAGCAGGAGGAGCTGACAAGTTAGACCCCCAATAATGCTTCTATATTTTCTTCATGCCCTTGCCCCTAGATGCTGCGAACTGTAAATATTTTAACAATGGTATGCTGCTATGGGAGTAAGGTGGGGTCTGGTAACCACAAACTGTGCAAATCACTTTTGTTACAGACTGCACAAAAAATGACAAGGAAAACAAATGACTGTGAAGCGTTCCTTAACGGCAGTGTATTCAGCTTCCTGTATTCTTTATTGGTTACAAAGAACTTTTGCACATTTTCCGTTTCCAAGACAAATGCCTTGTCACTGTTAATCTGTTTGCAAGGAGAGATCGGAACAAAATGAATGCATGTGCTACATATTGGGGAGCTGTGAGGCTGAGGACAGATTAAACTCACTACACGGGCTACAATTGTTTCAGTACTTATGTACAGAACCAGCTCTCTCCTTACTGAAGTTCTGCCACTGTGTGATCGCCTGGTTTGCTTTCCTTGGATGTTTCACTTACAGTACTGAGGCCTACATGAAGTGACAGTTTTATTTTTTTTGTTTCCTGGTTTACATGTTGTACCATAAGGTGCCAGCTTGAAGAGTGGCACTCATACAAAAACTGGTAGAGTTTGTGGTGTAATATCCGCTGGCTGCTTCTGCTCTCCCAAGATTTACGCCACCACACTCGTCAGTGTCTGATGTGGGGAACCTCAGGGCAGGACATACAGACACCTTCATTAATACACTCCCTGGGCATACTGTTCCCCATACAGTTCATTCCTAAAGGCTACCACCTCACGGATAAAATGATGGCATGAGCTTTCTGTTCTATTTTCAGTATATATTTTTTTTTTTTTTTACTATATTTTGTTTTGCCCCATTTATTTCCCTTGCCCCTCTACCTACACCTATAACTGGGGCTGAACGGCTGCACCTTTCCTCTTGATCAAAGGGTGGGAGAGTGGTGCCAATGCAGTTTTGAGGTCAGCCAGCGGGAAGGTGGGGTGGGAAAGATCCTACAAGGAAAGTGAGCACCCCATGTCCCCAACACATATAGCCACTGGCCAGCCACAAAGTGAGATTCTGGGGCTCACACAAGAACACCGGCTTCCCTGGTGGCAGACTGCCATGATGCTGCTGCACTGCACGGCCAGTACGTCCTGCAAATTTTAGCTAATCCTGCAGTCCTAGCTGCAGCCCAAACACAAGCTCAGTACCAACCTTTTTTGTTTTCAGATTGCGTGGCATTGTTTTAAAAGGACAGGTCTGAAAATCAATCTGACCAAACTCTCCTCAGAGAACTTCAGCTCTTTAAGCAGCTCCAGTAGAAAAGAGCTTCTCTGAAATCCTGAGTTGGCATAAATTGCCTTCCAGCTCCACAAGGCACAGGTGAATTTACTCTGATCAACAAGCTAGAAGCCATTCTCAGTGTTATTCAACATCAGACACACTGAAGGTTCATGGCACGTTATAGCTCACTACCTCACCTCAAGGCTGGTACAGAAGTTTAACCTGCTCCGAAGCAGTAGCCAGTGACACCACCAGCTGTCTGGGTCTTGGATGGGTGCTGTGCTTTTTATGGACACTGAGAATGTGGGGCTACTCTACGATTGTGCAGGCTCTGCCACGCTGTGATGGCCCCTGCCCCCTCAACAGCTCTGATGTGCAATGCAGAGTAACGCTTGAGGCATTCAGACTGCACTGCTCTGTCTAGGCATTTCTTAATTCCTAATTTTTGCCATGTTCCGACGGGTAACTTTATGTAATAATGCAGAGGCATTTGCCAACAAGAAGTTGCCCTTGACTTCTACATCGGAAGGGCTAACTTGGCTTACCACAGTTAGTGCTGGGTTCTTTGGTCCCTCGTCTGGCTTGTCTTTGGGCTTAGGTTCATCTGGTACCAGCTTCAATTTTGGACCATCAAAGATGGGCGAGAGCAGCTTCCGAAGATCGGCGCTGCAATACTTCTCTGGGATGCGCAGCAATTCTTCATCTTTTAAATCTGGAGGCTTCATAAAGGCAAAGAGTCGGCTCTCCTTGAGATCTGCAAGAAATGGACACATCAGTTGCTGAAGCCAAAACACAAATCAAGCAGTTATTCAGTTACACAGAGAAACAGAATTTGTCAGCAGAAAAGGACCGCTTGTCCCACTTGGCCCACCCAGTATGCCCAGATGTTCCCTAATTTGCTGCCGTAGACTATCTGGTCTATTGTGACCCTCCTGCTTCCCTGCCTCTTTTTTAATATATCCCTATATATACCCTAGGCATGGTTGAAGCCCCCCACTGCTATAGCCTCCATCACTTCTGCTGGCAGTCTGTTCCAGGCATGAATTCCTCACGTCTTTCTTGAGCTCCCCCATCCTTCCAGCTTCATCACATGCCCTCTGATCCTGGTGCTCTCTCTCATATGAAAGAGACCCCCCCCCCCCGTTCACCACCGTGAAGTACTTGTAGGTCTCCATCATGTCATGTCTCTCTCCCCCCCCCCTTCTCTTTCAGGGTGTGTAGAGATCTCTCAGTCTCTCCTCACAGGGTTTTTTTGCGCAAACCCTGAACCATTTTAGCTGCCATTCTCTAGACTGCGTCCATCCTATGTCCTTTCTGAGGTGTGGTCTCCAAAACTGGACACAGTGCTGCAGGTGAGCTCTCATCGGCTAGTGATACAGAGGAAACACCACCTCCCTCCCTCCTCCTGCTGGTGACACCCTTCCCTCTGCAACACAGAATCCCACTAGCCCTACACACTGCTTTATTAGACTGCCTGGCCACCTTGAGGTCCTCGGATATGATGGCCTCAAGGTCCTTTTCCTGTTTAGTAAATGTCAGTACCCCCCTTCGCCCCCATTCTATACTCAGCTCCTGGGTTCCTATGCCCTAGGTGCACGATTTTGCACTTTCTGGCACTGAACCTCAAATACCATGCTTGTGACCACTTCTGGAGTTTCCCCAAGATCCCTGCACATTCTCTCTATTCCCTCTGGAGTATCCACCCTACTGCAGATGTTGGTAACATCTGCAAAAAGGCATAGTTTCCCCTCCGGCTCTTCTGCAATATCCCCTATGGAGACACTAAAGAGGGCTGGCCCCAGTACTGAGCCCTGTGGTACCCTGCTGGTCACTCGACCATCATCAGAATGGGTGCAGTTTACCACCACCCTCTGTCTCCTATCCATTAGCAGTTTCTAATCCAAACCCCACCCTAGGCTGTTCAATTTCTTTATTAGCCTCCTGTGTGGCAGAGTGTCAAATGCCCTGCTAAAGTCCAGACAGGCGACGTCCACTGCCCTTTCCTGATCTATTTCCTTGGTCACCCAGTTAAAGAAATCCATCACATTCGTTTGGCATGACCTTGCCCCTCTGAATCCGTGCTGCCCGTGGTCTTGCAGCCCGAAAGATTCAAAATGCTCTACAAGTCTTCCCTTCAGTAGGGTTTCCATTAATTTCCCCACCACACAAGCAAGACTGACTGGCCTACAGTTGCTAGCCTCCCCACGTGCTGCCGTCGTTCTGCAGAGGGATCATGTCAACCCTTCTCCAGTCCTCTGGAACCATGCCCATTTCCAGTGAGCTCCTGAATAAGGTTGTCAGTGGGTCAACTATCTCTCCAAGTTCTTTTAGCACTCCTGAGTGTATCCCATCCAGTCCCACAGCCTTGTCTATCTTCAGAGCTGCAAGTCCCTTTTAGAC
Organism: Neoceratodus forsteri; assembly: GCA_016271365.2. NCBI lineage: Eukaryota > Metazoa > Chordata > Ceratodontiformes > Ceratodontidae > Neoceratodus > Neoceratodus forsteri. Next base: position 645,258,296 of record CM057450.1, on the reverse strand, counting down.
CCTTTCCTCTGAAAATAGACTTCTGTCCACAATTTTTGGCATCACAGCTCTTTCACCAAGAGATACTGACCTGAGGGTCTTTAAATGTTGACCTAGAATCCTAAAATTCCCCATAGAAGTACAAATTACACTCAGAAAGAATCTTACATTAATGGTATGATTTTGCTAAATCAGTTATAAGTGATTTAATCACCATTAGCAGAAAAACACAGTGACCAGTGAAATCTGGACAAATGAATCCAAAGGGGAACACAAGGCTATTTCTAGTTTATATGAAAGTCACAGAAGGTCAAACTGGTTACCAGCTCCCTCCACTATAAAACCACCAGATAACAACTGAGCTCAGGTTCCACCAGTAGCTTGGAGAACATCTATACTCTTGTGACATGTTCCCCAATTTAGAGAGTAATTCCACAGCAAATAACAGGCCCAGGAGCTCCCATTTCTCCCACTCCTCACCCCAGGGCTGTTCTACCTGGCATGCTCAAGTCAAGTGGTACGACAGACTCTCCGGGTGTCGGTGACAGCTGGGCAATTTCCTCTGGGCTCCCATTCAGATGGGAGACGAGATCACCATCCTTGTCTGATGTGGCAGTCTTGGAAAGGCCAGAGTTTGCATCCAAGGTCTTGATGTTTGGCTTATGCTCAGTCTGCTCCAGAGAAAACACAAAGTCGCTCTCCTCAATCTTGCTGCAGGGGATAGAGGTAGAGGGGAAATAGGTTAGACCTCAGCAAAAGGATCTGGATCAAATCCCTAGGATCCTAGAATGGAATATCGTACAGTTCCAATGGTATAGCCATCACTCCACATCATTATTGTGAAGTCTACCAATTTGGATCGTTACTGTTCAGTTTGATCACAACTGCATAAACAGGGAAAGAAGAAGACAAAGAAGAATAAGAATCAGCATCTACTTAGTGCTTTTCATACACACTGTATCCCAAAGCGCTTTACAAGCAATGCTAAACTGGTAGTGAAGTGGATGAACATGTAGTGAAAGTCATTTCGCACTTCAACACCCACACACTGCCTTCGACAACTGCATGAACCAGTTTTTAAGGGAAGTGGAATATTGGCCAGGACACTGGGGAACTTCCCTATTCTTTGAGACAAGTACCCTGGGTTCTTTTACTTCCACCTGGACACCCACTAGGACAGCACCAAGTTGGGCAGAAGGTACCTCAGTTTAACATCTGATCTGAAGGACAGCACACCCTGACAGTCCAGCACCCCTCTAATACTGCACTTAGGTGCCTTTGTTTAGATATGAGCCAATCCCAGTGTGGGACTAGAACCCACAACCTTCTGTCCCAGAGGCAGATGTGCTACCAACGGAGTCACACTGACACGAGTGTTTTGTAGGATGAAAGGGTATATTACAAAAAATATAAAAGATGGGTCAGTTTGTTATACTCAGAAATAAACCCATCTAGGGGGTTAACAACTTACTTAATATACATACTATACATACATATACCTACCTATACATACTGCCAGATGGCCACTCAGGTCTGAAGTGTCTCCGCTCTGGCAACCTCTCAGCCTTCACAAATGCTAACCAACATGTGTCTGTGGCATGGGATCCAAGAGCACTGGCACAGTCATGAGATTTGGGAGGCCATTTCATCCTCTTTAGTCCCTCATTACACCTTCCACCCTTGGCACCACAAACAAGTGCTTGTGAGCCAGGGCCTGCTCCTCACGAGGCCGCTAGCTCCCTGGCCCACCATGAGGGGTCACTGCAGTCATGGACAGTGGTGATACCTTCCCCGGGCCGGATATGTTGCCATATGCAGTGCTCTTTACAGCCCTGTCGGTCCAGCTAGTCACCCAAGTCCACTCCTGAATCCAGATTGCCAATACAGAAGTGCAAGGCGCTTCCTCAAGGAGACCGAGTACCCCAAGTGGTAAATATTTCAAGTGATTGGGAATGTCTGTAGGCAGAGTGGGTGGCATCTCTAACTATATGAGACAGCGATCTTGCACAGGTCAGGGAGTCAAAACTGCTCCACTTTCCAGTTCTCCCATCCCAACTGCATAACAGGACTCTCTTGCACAACACAAGACCTCTCTCATAACACTTACTCACATAAAGGATGGAAAGCAGTATTCAGGCATGGGAGACGGCGGAAGGCCTGCTGGATGAAGGTCAGGGTTCATATTCAACATTTGTCGAAATAGAGACCCTGGTCATGCAAAAGTAATTGGGGCTGGAGGAAGGGTGGGGTACGATAGTGCCACATCAAAGCTTCACAATCTGCATTTCTACATGAAACACTTTACAGCAGCAATGCTAATGAAGGCGTCAAGGGTGCAGTATCTTCGAGGTGTAAAGTCAGAACATGGAGACTCTTGGCATGGTCTTTGCCTGCAAACTGGCATTTGTGAAAGGTTTAAAGCAGCAGTGCAATGAAACTGGGTAAAAAACTGATTCCATCTATTTTTTTTTTTCACCATAAAAGCTTCCAGGCATCTTTCAGTTTTAGTGGGTGGTGAAATTTTATAGTTCTACCTAAATTTGAGTGTTTCATAAATGTTCTAATTTAGTTCTTCTCAAGATGAAGAAAAGATGCCTGCCATATTAAGCTTAGAAATAGCATTGTAGACCTGGCAAGGGTTAGACTTGAGAAAAAAAAATAAACTTATGGTGCCCATCATAGGAGTTACACGGCATACCTGTCAAATCCATGTTTCTAATATTTTTATTGACTGTAGCTGAATTCAGCTTTCTGGAAAAAGCACTTTTTTTTTTTTAACCAATTATTTTACCAGGTGAGACACACTAAGCTGAAAGCTTGTTTGCAGGTGCAACCTGGGAGTATGAGGAAGTTAAGTGACTTGCTCAGGGTCACACAGTATGCAAGTGGGGGCTGTGGGATTCAAACCCATTCATTTCATTGCAATGCTGCTTTAAAATAGAGCACCTTAGTGTTCTCGCAGTCAACACTGTGCTGTTTTTTAAACTAGCTTAGGGCTTCCCTCCACTTACAAAGGCTCTGAAATCTAGTGGTTTGAGCACTGCAGAGTGAACTAGGAGGTTCCAGATTCCAATCCCACCACTGACACTGAACCACTGTGGGACCCTTAGCATGTCACCTCCTTGTGCTCCAGTGTCACCTAGCAATACAACAGGGTGGCAACAGGACCCAAATTATCAGGAAATGTTGCATGGCAGCTAGGCTGACCGGAGGCAATTTTGAAACAAACAAAATATCTGCACAGCAAAATAACTAGAAATCAAACACCAAAATCTCTCGACAGCCTTACCTGAGGACAAAGTTCACGCAGACAATGCTTTCAGGCTGTGAGTTCTTGGAGTTGTAAATGACTGTAGCTTGAGTCTGTGTCCATATGTAGCCACCGTTCTTGGTAAGGAATCTGTACAGTCCTGTAGTAACTTGCCCTTTGCTCAGCACTGCAAGCGTTGACAGACCAAAAAAAAAAAAAAAGCCTTGGTTAGCTGAAACCTGAGACCCTTGTTCCCTTCTCAAATCGATGGGTAGAGAGTGCTTGTACGTGAGGCACCAAACGTCCAGAGCAGAGGTGCTAACTTACTAGAAAAACATCCCATCCTAAGGCACAAACATTTGACTCATTTCCAGAGTCGTGCAATGGCATGACTGGCTGAAGAGTAACAAATCTGCTACAGCGTATGTTAGTCATAACAATACCACAAGTTTGTCCATCGACTCCCATGTACAAAGAAAATATACAATATTGCTGTGGTCAGTCTCCACAGTACTGAGGCATCCCACTGCTGCCCAAGCAAAGAACCCACGGAGAAGAAATCTCCTAACTGCTGTGTTCAACGAGCCACAATGAAACAGCACAAGCAGCTGTGTTTACCCTCTCATTCCTTCTTGCTATGGCTCACTGGCTTGTGATAGTGATGCAGGAGTGACAGGCTTGGCTATCAGAAGTACTGAACATGCTGTACTAGCTAGAGTGCCAGCAACCCAAACGCAGGCTGCATACAATGGTATATCATATCACGCTCTCCCTCCAGGAACATGGCTTGTATTGAGTTACCATTCCTCTGGCCTTCTTCCACAGGGGAAATGAAAAAGTGGAAAGCAAAGCCAAAAGAAAAAAAAAATAAAGAACACGCTCCTACCATGGAAGCCTTGAGCACAATTTAAATATAACACCAGGGAGCAGAGACAAAGATGGTGAATTAGATCAAGAACTGGCTGCAGGGGAGGCAGCAGAGGGTAGTGGTGGGAGGGGAACTCTCGTCTCCGACAAGCGGAGTGTCGCAGGGCTTGGTACTAGGCCCGGCGTTTGGCATTTTCGTAGCCAACATCTCGGATGGCATTAACAAGAAGACTGGCCTTTTTGCAGATGACACGAAGATCGAGGCAGTAGTGGATGACACAGTAGGGTGGCAGGGGCTGCAGAATGATGCGGCTAAACTTGAGCACTGGTCGGACACATGTATGTCTGGGTTCAGTGCAAAGTCATGCACTTGGGAGCAAAGAACACAAGGAGGTGTTATCTGTTGGGAGGGTACAGGTAACCACTACAGAGGAGAAAGATCTGGGGGTGATAGTAACAGGGCAGATGAATTACTCGGCACAGTGCAGGAAAGCAGCAGCTAAGGCCAATAAAATGCTGGGGTGTACTGCTAGAGGCATCACCTGCAGGAGAGAGGAGGTGATCCTGCCACTGTACAGGTCACTGGTGAGGCTGCACCAGGAGTACTGCATGCTGTACTGGTGCCCATACTTGAAGAAGGATGTTAAGTTGCTGGAGGGGGTACAGTGCAGAGCAACAAGGATGGTCCAGGGAATGGAAGACAAACACCACAAAGAGAGGCTGAAGGAACTGAACATGTATTCCCTGGAAGAGAGGAGGAATGGTGAGGATATGACTGAGACCTTTAAATATATGAAGGGTATATAAGTTTATTTATTTATCTTGCTTTTCTTGACCTGGTCCCATCTACCTGTTTTGGTGGTTGTTCAGGTGGAAGTTAAAGATCCCATGGCACTTATCGAAAAGAGTAGGGGAATTTCCTTGGAGTCCTGGCCAAATTTCCCTCATTCACTAAAAATACCACCAACAGCTTAATCTGGTTCAAGGTCAGTTGGCATTCATCTGTATCCCCCTCCCCCGGGTCGTGCCTGAAAATAGGCAGGATTTGTCTAGTGCACTTACCCAGTCAACAAAAACTAAATAAATAAAATAAATACAATAATCCAATTCAAGTTCTCCTTTAGCAACAGACTGATACAATACCATCTTGTGATGCTCTAATTCACATTTTCTCTGTGCTGTGCGAGTAGCACTGTTTCAAATTTTCTCACTTTGTTTTGAGATGTTCTTCACACCCCAGCATTTGCTGCTAGTAGCCAATTACAGCATTCCTCAACCACATAATAGCAGTGGGTACTAGGGGGTCAATCATGTAACAGAAAGAACCGTTACACAAGAGCTTTTTTACCACAGACCTTTTTCTCGCACGGTTGTCTCTGGCAGGCTACTCAACCCTGTCCGTGCCTCCCCTGCCTGGAATCTACCTCCCTGACTCACCTTGCCCCATAGTTTCCTCCACAGATTACACCCCATGGAGAGCCAAGAAGGAGGGCCATCCTCCCCCAACCCAGTATCTCTCATCCAGAATCGGGGGTCGGTGATCCAGGTAGTGAAGGGGGAACGGTGGTAAGCAGGCAGTTCTTCATTAAACTGGTGCCAACCCTTTTCCATTTTCTCCCATGTTCCCACAGCCGTGGTGGCACCTAAGCGTGTGCACATGGAGGCAAACACTCACTATGGAACCGCAGCCTCTCCTTTTCCACGTCATTCATAAGTCCAGCACTACTACTTTCTCTCCATCAGGTAGCAGCCAAGGACCAAGGCACTGGACCTCCCCACCCTGGAAGAGGAGAGCTGTCTCTCAGACACTCAATCCTCCCCTCCCAGCCAACCCCCGGCAACCCAAATTTGGTCCCCAACCCAGGTCATCAGTGTGGGAAAAGGTAAGGCATGCAGGGTGCCTCAACCTTCTTGGACAAAGAGTCGACTCAGTTACGAATTTATCGTAACATCAGATCTTCGAGAGAATCTCCTCCATTAGGCCACACCTTTGGAACTGTAAGTCATCAGCATTAAGACTACTCAGAATGTTTTGTTAGCTGGGGGCCACCCTCAATGATGTACAGCATGTATGAATCTATAAATGTGAGTGGCCCCGTCACTCCTCAGTTTCCCGCCAGAGACTAGCCTTGGAGGGCCTCCAACCATAGGGATGAGATCTGCACTAGGCATGCAAGGGGGCTGGATGCAGGATACGATGAGTAGGATTTAGGTACAGCATCTGATATGACTCTCACTAAAAGCAAACAGGGGAAGGAGGAAGGGACGGCATGGCCTAATGGAGGAGATTCTCTCAAAGATCTACTGTTACGGTAAGTTCTTATGTAACTGTTCCATCTTCTTTGAGGCCATCTCCTGAGGCCACATCTTTGGAACGATTCCTAAGCAATGCAAAGTTAACAGGGAGGATGGCACAGCCTCATGTGTGATCAGGACAGAAAGTCTTGCAGTACAGCAAGCCCAAATCCAACATGTCATGTCCAGACAGTAATGTTTAGTGAAGTGTGAACCGTGCTCCATGTGGTTGCAGCATACATGTCAGCAGTAGGAACATTTTTGAAATAGGCAACAGAAGTGGTCATTGCCCTTGTGGGGTAACCAAGAACAGCATCAGGAAATTCCTCACTGTACTTCTTATAAAAGAACGTCATACAATGTACCAGCAATCTGGATAGAGAACAGCAATAGGAAGAAGCTGATGTTAGAACTTTACTACTCTACTGGACTAAAGAACTAGAACTCTACTACTGGGGACTTCAATTTATGGTAAACACAAAAAACAAACATAAAAAGTGTGTGTTTGTCCGAGTTGGGTGAAGGAGTTGTTATCTCTGCAGTTAGCTAGGTGAAGAAAGAAACTATGAATTAGGGGGAGTGGCTTAGAGAGAAGGAAGCCAGGTGTTTGCATTTAAAAACTGACCTAGATAGCTTGTGGTAGAGAACAGCAAGAGGAAGAAGCTGTTAGAACTTTACTGGGACTATACTGCCCTTCATCCCACCCTCCCCTCCACTCCTAGCCGGTTCTACTTTTATAGGCACAGGATGTGACTGACAACAGGAACTTCCTGTTTGGGAGCAGGAAGTGAGTGATCAGAGTCACAAAAGACTCACCATCCTAGAAGGGCAAGAGTAGCTCTCCATCCCCCCAGCTGCTGGAGGTCTGACTCTGAACAAGTAAGAAGGAAACTACCGAGGAATATAGGAACTTACTGTCCCATAACAGGAAGATCAGGAGCTTTAAGGGCACGGAGGCAGCAGGAAAGTAGGCAGAAAAAAAATAAAATAGATAGAAGATAGAATAAGTATATAAAACAACAGTTAAGTGGCCACAAATAAGACATGATGGGAGTGGTGCAGTGCAGTGGCTGTGGAGCAGCAGTCTTCCAGGAGACGTTCTGGAGGATGTGGTGGTGTCCCATCTGCAGGCACCTCTCTGGGCTGAGGGAGGAGGTTGCTCATCTCCAGGCTGAGTTGGTCAGGATTTGGGGGACCTCCTATCCCACCCAGGGACCACCAGGGCCACCGCCTCAGAGGTTGGACTACAGTGGGCTCAGGGAGGGTAGGGGTGGTGGAAGAGAGGTGCATCCTTCCAGTTGTACCACTCCACAATTTATATGCCATTCTGGCAGAGTGTGGTTCCTCTATGGAGGCACCCACAGTGGAGTAGAGGAAGATGCTGGGAACCTTCACAAAGGAGACCCACAGGAGGAAGGCATGGGATCTCTCAGGGGACGGAAATAACTCCTGGTGGGGACTCCATTATTAGGAGGGTAGAACGGTGGGGAGATAAACTGCCTGCCTGGTGCCATGGCTTGGAGGGACAGAGAGCAAATCCTCAGGATCACGGGAGCATCTGCATGTCATTGTCCACCTAGGAACAAATGATCTAGCTGAGAAAGGGATCAGTGCAGGAGGAGTTTGTGGGGTTGGGAGGGGTCTTAGACAAGTAGCATGCTTGGAGGTGCTGTCTGTCTATGGTATCGGTGAGGCTAGGATGCTCTGCACCATGGGATTCAATCAGTGGTTGAAAAGCTGATGCAGAGCTCAGGGTTTTGGCTTCATTGGGGACTGGGGGTCCACCTGTAAGGATGCAGGCCTATACTGGTGCAATGGTCTGCATCTGTCCAGGAGGGGAACCAGGATCCTAGGTGATAAGTTTAAATGCTTCATTGGCAAGCATTTAAACTAGCCAAGGGGGGGGTGGCACTGAAAAGGAGAAGGGAAATCCTAGGCCCCCAAAAAAAAATCAGGTTAGTTAGTGAGGTAAACACCAAGACAGAGAAGTCAATAGGGAGAAGGGCAGGGGTAAGTGGAGAAAAAGACAAAGGCAGTAAGGACAGGGATGGGGCAAAAAGGAGTAAGGCCAACAAAAAATGGAGGGTAATGAGCACCAATGCCCATAGTCTAGGTAGCAAGCTCCCTGAACTGGTGGTCTTGATGGAAGAGGGATGCCTGGAAATCATGGCAGTCACAGAAACATGGTACACAGAGAACCAGATACACAGAGAACCATGACTGGGATGTCAACATACCAGGTACACAATCTACAGGAGGGACAGGGAGGGTGGAAGAGGAGGAGTAGCTCTCTATGTAAGGGAAGGGATCAAAGCAACCGAAGTAAAGAGTAAACAAGGCGGAGATAAGGCACTGTGGGTCACCCTGGAGACAGGAAATGGCACCACAATCTGCACAGGGGCTGTATACAGACCCCCATCTCAGGGGTAGGAAATGGACAAGGATAAGACAGAAGGCTTTCTTAAGATGGCAGAGAAAGGGGAAATATTACTGATGAGGGGACCTGAATATGCCAGATGTTAACAGGAGCACCTTTGCTGCAGCCACATCCAAGAGCAGGGCCATTCTCGATGCCCTACAGGGGGCATGCCTCAGACAGCTAGTGTTGGAACCCACTTGGGAGGGAGCATTCTTAGACCTGGTACTCTCAAATGGGGATGGAGAGAGGATCTCAGATCTAGAAGTGGGTAGTCATCTGGGAACAAGTGACCACCAAACAATGTGGTTCACAATAAACTCAGCTGTAGAGTCAAGCCATACAAAAGTGAAGGTACTGGACTTCTGGAGGGCTGATTATGTCAAATTGGGAGACTGCCTCAGAAAAGCACTAGCAAACAGACAAGGAGGGGTGGAGCAACAATGGGGAAACATCAAAACTGCCATCGCAAAGGCAACAAGCCTTTGTGTGAAGCAAATAAACAAATCAAAAGAAAAAAAACCACTGTGGTTTTGAAAAGAAGTAGCGGGGAAGATTAGGGAGAAAAAGACAGCACTCAGGAACTACAAGGAAACACAGAACGAGTAGGACAAAGAACTGTACCAGTTAAAGCAGAAGAAACCGGGGAAAGCAGTCAGAATAGCACAGGTCCAAACCGAGGAAAAGATAGCCAACTCGGTTAAGAAGGGGGGATAAAACCTTTTATAGGTACATTAGGGAGCGAAGAAAGACAAAGGGAGGGATACTGAGGCAGAATAAAGAGGAGGTGGGTGGGTGGGCAGAGAGGGACAGTGAAAAAGCAGGGATACTGAATGAACACTTCTGCTCAGTATTCACAAAGGAAGAAGGGGAGGTATCTAATCCAGTCAATAGAAGCACTCTGGATAGGGGAGTCAATGTCAGTCCTTTTACAGAAGAAAGGGTTGTGAAAGAACTCTTAAAACTGAAGGTGGACAAAGCAATGGGGCCTGATGGGATTCACCCCAGAATTCTAAAAGAACTAAGGGGAGAACTAGTAATACCACTGACTACCCTTTTTAACAGATCATGGGAGGATGGTGTGGTACCTGAGGACTGGAGGAGGGCGGATGTGATTCTCCTTCACCAAAATGGGAGCAAGACAGAGGCAGGAAACTACAGGCCTGTCAGTTTGACCTTAGTGGTAGGGAAAATTATGGAATCACTTCTGAAGGAAAGAACTGTTGAGTACCTAGAGGCCACTGGGGCACAGGACCCAAGGCAGCATGGATTCACAGGTCATATCAGACAAATCTAATTGATTTATTTGACTGGGTGACCAAAGTAGTAGACCAGGGAGGGGCTGTGGACATGGCCTACCTGAACATTAGCAAGGCATTTGACACAGACCCGCACAAAAGATTAATAAACAAATTAGCCAGCCTGGGAGTGGGTCCCAGGGTGGTAGCCTGGGTAAAACACTGGATGGACAACAAGATGCAGAGGGTAATAGTAAGCAGAGTCCACAGTGAAGAAAGGGGGGTTACTAGTGGGGTACCGCAGGGTTCAGTACTGGGTCCGGTCCTTTTTAATGTCTTTATAAGTGACATTGCAGAGGCACTGGAGGGAAAAGTATGTCTCTTTGCAGACGACAAAGATCTGCAACAGGGTTGATATGCAAGGTAGGGTGAGAAGGGACTTGGAAAGGTTGGAGGAATGGTCAAATGCATGGCAGCTTAGATTCAACGCAAAGAAGTGCAAATTAATGCACATGGGAAACAAAAACCCGGGGGGGAAGAGTATACAATGGTGGGTGAGATACTAACAACAACAAAAACGGAAAGGGATCTGGAGGTAGTTATATCAGATGATCTAAAGGTGGGCAAGCAATGTGAGAAGGCAATAAGGAGGATGGGGGGATACTGGGATGCATAGGGAGAGGCATCACAAGTAGAAAACAGGAAGCTGTTATCCCTCTGTACAGACAGTCGGTGAGACCCGATCTGGAGTACTGCGTGCAGTTCTGGAGACCCCATCTCTGCAAAGGCACAGACAGGGTGGAGGCTGTCCAGAGGAAGGCAACCAAAATGGTGCAGGGTCTGCACCAGAAGACATATGAAGAGAGACTAAAGGAGCTTAATATGTATACCGTTGAGGAAAGGAGGGAGAGGGGGGACATGATAGAAACCTTCGAGGACCTCAAGGGAAGCAAAAAATCCAAGAGGGTAGCATCTTTCAGAAAAAATGATGAGCAGGAACAAGGGGGAACAATTTGAAGATAGAGGGGGATGGCTCAGAGGTAATGTGAGGAAGTATTTTTTCATGGAAAGGGCTGTGGATACATGGAACAGCCTTCCTGAGGAGGTCGTGGAGTCAAAAACAGTGGGGGAATTCAAGAATGCATGGGACAGACATAAGGCAATTCTAGTGGGGGGGGGAGAGAGAGGAAGTAGGCTGTTGGTTAACTAGGATCTGCAGCTTATCCATTATGTAGGGAAATGGGCAGACTAGGTGGGCCAAGAAGTACTTATCTGCTATGAAATTCTATGTTTCTTCAGTCAGCCCAGTGGTGCTGAGGGTTGAGGTGCTGGACGCCACACCCCTCCTCCACGCTGGCGACCTGGTTCGAGAACAAGCCCAGGCTGCTGGGGGTCAGTAGGGGAGGACTGGGATTGAGCGTCCGACTACTGCTCTCCCAGTCCTGGGGGGGAAAGGGTGGGATACACACCATGCTCTGGTGGTCCCCGAGGATGCCCGCTGGTACTGCGGACGCGTGGGTGTCTGGAAGGGGGGGGGAGCAGGGTAGACATCTGCATGCTGGTGCATGGACGTCACTGCACGTCCGTACTCCCGCTAGGGAGAAAATGGAAAAAAGGCTGGGCCCGACCGAGCAGCTTGATAGCCCTGTCCTGCAGGGAGGACTGTCGTGGAATTGCGCTGGGGGGGGTGGCGCCGGTCCTGCTGGCAGGGACGAGGGAGCCCTCCAGCGGACCAGCTATGGCTGTGCCAGACCACCCCATCATGCGAGTTAGCCTGCTGCTCTCCCCGTGGGCAGGGCCGGTGGCTGAATGCCCCCACCAGTAAGGCGCTGCAGCAGTGGAGAAATAGAGCTGCTGTAGAAAGGAAAAAAAAAATCTATGTTTCCATGTTTAGACACAGGAGCGCCCTCTTTCCCAGGGGTGAATGAAACAAAAAGCTGAGAGGACCTTCTGCAGCTCTTGGAGCGAACAACGTAGTATCTTAGTATTCTAAGTAGCTGCCAAGTATGGTTCAGTGCGTCACCCTGGTTACCATGCTCTGGACAAGATACAGGAAGGTATATCGTTTGATTCAGTGTGTAAAAATTCAGATTATCACCTTTGGTAGAAACTTAGAATTCAAACGCAAAAAGAACCTGTCTTTGTGAAAAATCAAATAAGAAGGCTCACATATTAGAGCCTGCAGCTCAAAAACTTTTCATGCTGAGGTAATCACAACTAAAAACTACGTTTTCCATGATACGAAACGTATGCCACAACTCACGGCAGGCTCACAAGGAGCCACTGTCAATTTCTCAAGCATAAAATTCCTGTCTCAAGTGGGACTGGATTACAGATAAGAGGTTTCATATGAAACATACCTCTTAGAAACATACAGGACACCTCTAAATGGGCAACTGTACGATCATCAACGGGGACACAGAAAGATGATATAGTGGCCAAATGCACCTTAACTGAGGGAATACTGCAAGCCAGAGTCAGACAGGGAAAGCAAGTATTCCAACACAGCATCACATGACATGTAGAAGTACCAAAATTCCAGGAAGTAACCCAAAGAGTGAAACACTTCCATTTTCAGGGAATAAAGATATCTTGCAGAAGGCTTCCTAGCCACAATCAGGACATCAGCAATCTTAGGGGATACCCCAAATGTACAATGACTGTCTTCAGGAATCATGCATGCAGATGTATGGGCTTCAGGTCTGGATGGACCAGAGATCCCTTGTCCTGGGACAACAGACCCTGATACAGAAGTGGACAGGAGGCTGCACCACCAGATGTTGAAGGAGTGGGAATCATATCTGGTGAGGACAGAACAGAGCAATGAGGTTGAGAGTGGCACTCTCCCGCTGTAGCTTGAGAAGAATCCTCTGTATTAGAGGACTGGGGAGAAATGGGTAAGGAATTTCCCTGTCCAGGAGAGGGACGTGACTCACAAAAAAACTCCAGGCCCTGGAGCAAGTGAGCAGAAACGTGGCAGTCCTGCACTGTGTGGGGATGCAAAAGGGTCCAGCTCTGAATGACCCCATCTTGCAAAGCAGTTGTTTACCACAGAGGTCAACAGTTCCCATTAACTATACCACTGACTGGGACCTGCTTACTCTGTCTGCCAAGATGGTTTGGAGATCTGGGAGAGACACAGTCAGCAGCTGAAAGGCATGAGACAGAGCCCAGTACCATACTCTCACTGCTTCCCTGCATAGGGGATAGGAGTGAATGCCCCCTTATTTGTTGTTGTAATGAATCACACCGACGTCCGTCTGAATAAGCAGAAGACCAGGGCAGAGATGATTCTGAAAGGCCTGGAGGCTGTACAGCCCACATTTCCAGGCCATTTATATGCAGCTTGGCCTCCACCTTGGTCCATAACCCCTGTGTCTGGTAAGGTCAGAGGTGTGCACCACAGATGGAGCCCAAGGCATCCATGGTGAGGATCTCCGACAGGACATAGAGTTGAGGCAGTCCAGAGGAGGGCAACTAAAATGGTGCATAGTCTGCATCAAAAGCCCTGTGAGAAGAGACTTAAGGACCACAATATGTACAGCCAGGGGGAATATGGTAGAGACTTTTAAAAATGTCAAGGGTATAAATAAGGTTCAAAAGGGAAGCCTTTTTCAGAGAAAAGGATGCAGAAGAACAAGGGGTCATGCGATGAAGCTGGAGGGGGGCAGAATTTGGGGAAATGTATGGAAACACTTCTTCACACAAAGGATGCTGGATGACTCGAACAGCCTCCCTGAGGAGGTAGTGGGAGCAAAAACTGAAATGGGATTTAAAAAGGCTTGAGATAGGTATAAGGGAACCTTATAAGCAAGGAAAGAGGCGGAAAATCCAGAGATCAAGTAGGGTCTACGTTGTGACTGTAGGTAGGGAACATGGGCAGACTAGGTGGGACAAGTGGTCCTTATCTGCCATCAAGTTCTGTGTTTCTGTTTAAAGAACAAAGTAAGTCACCTATCTGCATAAGGGGAATAGGCGCTTGCAGGGATACTATTCGAAACTTTTTGCATTCAATGTACAGGTTGAGATCCCCTGTCCATTTTGGGACTAGGAAGTACCTGGAATAGAATCCTCTCTCTCCTGAAGAGAAACCGGTTCTATGGCATGTTTTTGGAATAAAGACCGAACGACTTCCTTCAGAAGGGACAAATGGCCTGGAGGATAAAAGGTAGGGGCGGAGGATAATCTAGAGGGATCTGTAATAGCTCCAGAGCATGGCCCCTTGAAATAATCTCCAGAACCCACTCATCCGTAGTGATCTCTCACCAATGTTTCTGATACAGGGAGATCCTGCCACCCACACTCACCCCTAGAGGTGACAGCTGAGGTTGAGGGAGAGACGGAAGAGAGTCAGGCAGAAATGGAGGTGGCAGGGAGACTGTAAGTGATTCCTTCAGGAGCTTTCATGTGGGAACCAGGAGGGAGGGGACATGGAGGGGGGGCCACCTCCTCTTCCAGAGCCTTGTAGACACTAGGCATGACTGCAGTAGGCTGCAGGTAGATGAAAGATGCCCTGACCACGACTTATAGCAGGACTGGTATACTAAAGTCTGGGACCAGGGGACAGCTGTCCGGCTCACTGCCTACCAACAAGGGAGTGAGGCAGGGTGCGCCTTGGCCCCCACTCTGTTTTGTTTGTACATCAATCAGTTTTTGAGGGATTTCATATGCCTGGGCTTTGATTAAACAAAAATTAATAATTTCTTACACCATGCTATGGCTTATGCAGGTGACCTCATTCTTTTATCCCTTTCTATCTGGCCAGCATCATGAAGACCTGGGCGGGTGATGATGCCGAGTCACTTTTGGAGGAAGCCCCCCCCCCCCCATACTCCATAGTGCACTTGCTAGGGTGGAATGCAGGGACGGGGGAGTGGCCCTCTGTTTTAGATCTGACCTGGGCTTCACTGTGCACCCAGTGGGAACTAACAGGTCCTTTGAATGTGACAATATGTGGGAGTCTGGGTGCAGGCTGCAGGATCCTCCTTATTTACCGCCCTCCTGAAGCAGGGGAGAGTTACTGTAGGAGGTGGTGGATCTCATTGTCGGTGAGGTGCTGGAATCCCGATGTTTGGTACTGGGTACATCAATGCCTGGGCCGATAACGAGTCCTTTAGGCTTGGTTCCAACCTCTTCCACATGATGTCATCTCTGTGCATGACAAGAATTTACTTCTGTGACTCATCACGGTGGCCACATGCTGGACCTGGTGTTCTCACTGAGGCATGAGGTATGTCACCTCGAGACTGAACAGGTCATTTGGTTGATTACTGCACAGTGAAGTTCTTGTTTGGGGACCCCCCCCTCCCCATTGAGATGGTCAGCTACCGTCCATTGGGTGAAATGTCCCCGGAGGGATTTCTGGCAGTGGCTGATTCATCTAGTGTTGATGCTGCATGTGTGAATGGCATGAGTGCAGTGGTTGCCACCTATAATAAGGTGATGTCTGCCACGCTCTATGTACTCGCACTGGTCTGTGTACGACCTAAAATCGTCTCACTTGAGGTCTCCTTGGTGTGATGGAGAGCTCAAGGTGATGAAGAGGACACACTGGAATTTGGAGCATTGCTGGGGGAAGACTGGGCTGGAGGAGGATAAGCTGGACCTACATACCCACTATGGTGAGTACCAAGAGGCAATCGGCAGTAAGAAGGCAGAGTTCCTGTCCAGGGAGATTGCTGCAGGGAAGAACCATCCAGCGGTACGTTTTCGGACTGTAGACAGGCTGTTACACCAAGTCTGTTTGCAGTTGAAATAAATTTTTTTCGGTCACTGTGTGTGACGAGTTTGCTCGGTTCTTCACTGACAAGAGTGTCCTCTAGCTGGCAGAGAATCCTGCCAATGAGTCGTTCTACAACTTGTAGTGGTCGCCTTGGAGGTAGCACAGGCACACCACCTGTCTGGGAGAAGTTTAAAATCAGTGGAGGTGGCCAAGGTCACTGAGGTTGCTTCGAAACTGAAGCACACATACTGTGAGCTGGACCCGGTCCCAACGCTTTTCTTAATGGGATACACTGATTCTGATTTCCCAGTGTTCGTTATCAGATGGGGTCTTCCTGGATTCCTTGAAAGAAACTCTGGTGAGGCCTCTTCTGAAGAAACAATCTCTCAACCCTGACATCTTGGCAAATTACCCACCTATCTCTAACTTTCCCTGTCTAGGAAAGGTTGAGAAGATTGTGTCGCAACAGCTTGAGGAGCACCTCATGACCTTTGATATCTATAAGCCATTCCAGTCTGGTTTCCAAGCTATGCATAGCACAGAAACAGCATTAGTTTAGGTGAATAATGACCTCCTCAGTGCGAGAGATAGAGGAAATGGGTAAGTTCTCGATCTCTCCTCAGCTTTTGACACTGTCAACCACTTTGTGGTGCTTTTAATTGACTCAGAGAGTACTGTGGGATTGCCGGCACTGTCATCCGCTGGTTTGAGTCCTATCTCACTGACAGGAAGCAACAGGTAGTGATGGTGAATTTCTCCTTTTCCACGAAGTCCCTGTCATGCGGGGTACCTCCGAGATCGATCTTGCTGCCAATGCTATTTGTAGTGTATACGCTGCCACTGGGTGAGCTCATTAGGAAATATAATATGGGTTTTCACTGCTATGCAGATATACCCAACTGTATTTGTCCTTTGCCCCTGGAACATCCAACACTGTGGATGTGCTTAACATCTACCTGGCAGAGATCAATGACTGGCTGTCCTCCAGCTGGTTGCAACTGAACCTCAAAAAAACAGAGGTTCTAGTTGTGGGATCAGGCAGAAGGCATGATAGGAATGCCTCTGGTATGGCAACTGGACTTTTTCTGGGGTCAACACAGTTGATGGCTTCCTCTAGGGTGCGAGATCTTGGTGTGTTGCTGGACAATGGACTGACATTTGAATCTCAGGTGTCTGTGGGTCAACCAAAGTGTTTACCACTTGAGGAATATTGCCAGGATCAAACCCCTAGTTCTGCCAGAGGAACTGCCCACTCTAGTCCATGCCTTTGTAATACTCAGGCTTGATTACTGTAACGCCTCGTACTTCGGGGTCTTGGGAGGTACCCCCACCGGCTGCAGCTGGTGCAGAATGCAGCTGCCAGGTTGCTGACAGGCCTTTCAAGGCTCTGTCATGTAACTCTGGTGCTGTGTGAACTGCACTGGCAGCTGGTCAGGTGGAGGGTTATCTTCAAGGTTGGTCTACTCACCTTCAAGGCCGGTCTACTCACCTCCAAGGCCCTACACAAACTTTGGCCCTGGCTATCTGTCTGATCTCCTAACACCTGCTGCCCCAGTCCACTCCCTCCGTTTCTCCTCTAGGGCCGCCTAGTGATTCCTAGGATGAGACTAAACCCCCCCCCCCCGGTGATGGGGCTTTTAGCATCGCTTGCCCCATCCCATGGAATTCGCTTCCTCTAGCTATCAGGGGGGTCCCTTCAGTCAAGGTGTTTAAGGGCTGCCTCAAGACTCATCTCTTCTCACTCGCATTCCCATAGTTTTTTTTTTTTTTTTAAATATGATATACAGACTGCTGAACTGAATTATGTATTGCTTTTGTAGCTGTCTTAGTGTTTTACTGTGTTTTACATGCACTTGTGCATATTTTATTCCTTTCATCATTTTATGTAAGATGTCCAGAGCCTCCGAGAATGGGCAAAAAGAAAAGTACAGTTCAGTAAGAACTTACCGTAACAGTAGAGCTTCAAGAGAGGCTCTTGCAGTAGGTAATAACCTTGAGGACTGCGCCCCCTGGCATCAGGATCACACAGAAAAAATTAGCTAGCAGCGTCTAATGGGGGACTACCCACCCAATGTCACGTGACCGACATCAGCGTGACACTATGTAGTGGGCAGTCCACATGCCCATCTTCTTGTTCTCCTGCCGGAGATCTCAGAGGAGGCATGACAGGAGAACTGAAAGAGGCTCCTGGAACCAAAATAAGCTCACAGAAGAGCAGCAGAAGAAAGGGGAAGGAGGGAGGGAAAAGGTTACCCACTGCAAGAGCCTTTCTCCTAGATCTAGTGTTATGGTGAGTTCTTACGTAACTGTACTATTTTACTTTGAGAGGGTTCTTGCAGTAGGTAATAACCTTGAGCACCGAGTCTCAAGCAATGTGAATCAGGGGTAACTAAAACACGGGAGGCAGAAAAGGTTTGTAGAGAGGCAGAAAAATTAGGCCTGGGAGAATAGCTGGTGCAAAGCCAGCTCTGCACCTAGAAGCAATGGCCAGACTGTAAGGCGTGGTGAAAGTGTGGATGGAGCTCTAAGTGGCTGCAGTAGAAACAGTCATGCCTCTGGTAGAATGCCCCTTAACTTCCCCCGAAAGGGTTTAATCACACTTCTGGTAACAGAACACAATACAGTGTGCCCACCACTTGGATGAACACTGTTTAGAAACTGCTGCACCCTCTCTTTTATTGTGCAAAGGAAACAAAAGGCTGATCCAATTCTGGACACACATAGAACGGTTAGTGTAGTAACGCAAGAATCTGAGACCGAAGAGTCTGGAGGTCTGACATCAGGTCGAGGGAGTCTCCTGAAACGTAGGAGAAACACTACCTGATGTAGAGCCTGTCATCAGACCCAACATCGACTGGTGAAGTACCAGTGTGGAAACAGGCCTGTGAGCCTGATCCAGACCGGGGTGGGTGGGGTGGGAACGGGACACTCGCGCCTGGAGCCGGCTATCCAGCTTGGAGACCGGCAGGGAGATTTGGCCTCACACCACCAAGACTGGAGGATGGCCCCAAAATCCACCTGACATGGAGGAGGTGGAGGCAAAGGGGATGGAGGCAGCTGGTAGACTGAATGGAACCCCCGCAGGATACCCTGTTGTCGAGTATCCCAGTGTGTGAAATCCAAGCGCCGGATATGTAGAAGTGTACCCGGATGCCAGAAAGCCTGATGTCAGACAGCCTGGCGTAGGGCAACCGGAAACCTGATGATAGGAATGGTAACCAGGGGGAGGGTAGCCAGACGGAGGCCCCGACAGAGAGACCATGAGGGCCAACATGAGACCCGGAGGCCTGAAAATCGGACCACAAGAGTCTGAAGGAGCAGAGTCAAGCCCTGGGCCAGTAGCAGGCAATGCCGGCCATGGTGCAGATCCCCCAACGGAGCGGAAGAGCCCTTCGTAGACTCCAATGTCAGGTCCAGGGGTGAACTGGGAACAGCGGCACCTGGCAGACGATCCCCATCCTCCAGCTCCCGCAGATCTGTGGAAGGTGGAGGAAGCTCCACTGAGGGAGGAGAGGGAGTATTTCAATTGGCAGAACCCACCTGAGAAGGCAGTCCAGGAACCGGTTACTAACTGTCGACTAGTTGGACGCTCTCAGGACTCGTGCCAGAGTCCGACGAAAGAGTAGGCAATTCAGGGACCAGCCACTGGCTTTTGACCGTCTGGACATTGTCAGTACTCACGCTGGAGTCAGACGAAAGAGTAACAGTCGGGCAGTCGTCGGAGGAGCAGACGACTGGCTTATTAACTTTGGCCATGCAGGCCCCGGAGTCTCCACAGCCCGACTTACTGAACCGGGCCAGGTGCTCATCAAAGAGTAGGCAAGCAACTTATCGGCCCCTCCATTCTGGCTTAGACCCAGACCCAGAGGTGGGTCTAAGGGAGGCGCCTGCGGCCACCGTAACCAGTGGCAGCGGGGAACCAAGGGCTGCTCCTGGAAAGTTGGGCCAGACTTGGTTGCAGTGGCGGTGTTCCCAAAGGAAGAGTGGACCACTGCCCACCTGTGGGGCCTGAAGGTAGACGCGGGTGCGAGGGGCAGCCATACCAGGTCCCAGTGCTTCTCCCTGCCTGTTTTCTTCGATGATAGAGTCAGTCGACGAGGAAGAGGCGCTCCTCAATTTCTGCAGCGTATTCTCCATAGATATTTTCTTTTTTGAGGAGATAGGCTTCGAAGGCCTGTTGGCACCTGTTCCGTGTGGCCTGGTTGAAGCTGGAACAGGCCTCACAATCCTCAACAATGTGCTCCAAATACAAACAGAAGAGGCAGAGGGAACAAAAGTCTTAGTGCGGCAACTGCACACTGCCAGAATCGCCATTATTTTTATGCGACAATGGTGAAAACATACCCAAATAAAGTTTTTACTGAGAAACAAGAAAAAACAAAAACTCATCTGAAAATAAAGTCGAACTGCAGCGATGATCTCGGCGAGGTCAGACGTGCACAAGTCGACGTCGGGAAAGAACTGGAAGGCAGGCATGGGAACCACCCACTATATAGTGTCACGCTCATGTCGGTCACGTGATGTCGGGTGGGAAGTCCCCCATTAGACACTAATTTTTGCAGAGTGGTCCTGATGCCGGGTGGGGTGGGGCAGTCCTCAAGGTCATTACCTACTGCAAGAGCCCTCTCTAAGTAAGATTAAACTTTGCCATGCCTTACCTGCCTTCCAAAAAGGGTTTGCAGACCAAATTGAACCTTCTACATGAAAAAGTAAATGCGCTGAAACTTTACATTAATTTTGCCTAAAGTCAGAATATGTTTTTTGGATCTAAAATTTACTAAATGTTGGACCTTGGGAAGCCGAAGCTTGAGGTGGTTTCTAACTATCCATATTTGGGACTTACTTTCTCATCCAGTTGATCTTGGGCAAGACACAATGCAAATACAATTACAAGTACTAAAAAAATGCACATTTCCTTCGGAAATTCAACTACTTATGTGGTAGATATTCACCAAGGCCATTAATAGAGGCAACTAGAGCCAAATATTTGTCACAAATATTACATGGAATAGAGATCTGGGCTACAAAGGCCAGGGAGAACTAGCAGCTCCAGCAATACAATTTAGATTTGCCTTGGGTATTAGCAAAACCACACTGGCTACATACATCAGGTCTTAGCTGGGTGTGAAAATATTAAAGCCACCATTGACACCAAAAGAATCAGTTATTGGCTTTAATCAGTCAAAATCTTTATTTATCCAGGCGAACATCGTTGAACAAAGCTCATTTACAAGATGGACCTGGTTAATACTGGGTCAAAAATAGAATTACATACAACAGTGACAAATACATAATTATGACAACAAATAAATACAAATTAGGTGCTCAATGCAGCAACAGAGTAATACAGAGGCAGGCACATAAACGCTTCAGATGGTGACTTTATTACATATAGGCGAGTTTTAGATTGCCTAAATAAGTATGAGAACTTGACAAGGGTGCAGGGTAAACAGGCATGCACCACTAGGTTAGGGAGGGTGTGTAGAATTCCCAAGACATTTGAGAAGGACAGCAGGGGAACAGTGAAGGTGAGGAGGTGGGAGGGCATGGTAGTGCATAGTGGAAGGAGACTGGAGGCAGAAACCACGAATACAGGTAGATAGTGTGCAGATGCAACCTGCTTGAGCAGAAAGAAGTTATAGGATACCCTCACAAAGTGAGGTGAATCCACAGGAAGCCAGCAGTAACTCCAGAATTACCAGAATGCCCAAAAATAGATTATCCTGCTCATACTGGGAAGAAACAAAAAAGTGGCATAAAATGGGCATAGTGGGCCATCCTGGTTAAAGGATACAATGTCCTATAATTAGATAAGTATAAATTGGATGTCCTGGAGCATTACAAGGAAAGAAACATCACACCTGGCATAAAATATGACAAATATATCAAACAAAACATACCTAATCACTGGGCGTTATTACACTTGGAAAGTATTCAAAAATCCAGTTTTGCTCTTGGTTTGCTGCCAGCAACTGCTATTTTGGCTACACATATTATATCTCAACGTCCTCTTAAATGCCTGATTAAGGAAGGTTTTTACTATGTTTAGATTTATTTGACAGCAATGTCCTACTAGCCAGGTATAACAAAGGAGACGTATCTACAGACACTGACTGCTCCTGCTCCATTGGTGGTAGGGAGGACGTTGTGCATGTAATTCAGAGCCGTCTCTGGTATAACAAAGTCAGGAATTACTGGTGTGGTCCCTGTATGAAATCCCTCTAGGAGACTGAAAAGGAAAAAGCAACAAATATTCTCCTTACTACAGAGTATGATTGGTTCATAAACAGATTAGCAAACTTCTTGTTAGTTATTACGATCAGGAAAAGAGGAAAAATCAGTTTTCTAAAGCATGTCTGTTTTTATGTCTATCATGTAGTGTTCCGGAGGCATTTCATTTTAATTTTGTATTTTATTATTAATAATTTTATGCTATATTTGAGTTGCACTGTTCATGTGGAGCGGGCGCTAACTGTAACAATGAAGGATTTGTGTATATATTCTGATGAAGTTCTATAATTTTAAATAGTTTGCAATGTTCTTTATACTGACAGAACAAATAAACTAAACTTGAACTATACTGGAGAGTGGGATACAGGGACTTCCCAGACCTTACAGCCATTCTTGAAGACCACGTAGGGTCTCTTCAACATCACAGCCAAACAGTTCTGACCCTTTAACGTGGACATTCAAAACTGTCTGTTGTACATCACTGGCAAAGCCAGCAACTCTAAGCCAAGAGCATCTCCTCATGCAAATGACAGAAGCTGCAGATACATCATAAGCTGAAAGCAAATATTTGCCAACCTCCGCACCAGATGACACTGTTTTAGGCAGATCAGTCTTTTTTTTAAAAAACTTTATTATTTTTCTCTGAAAACAGATAATTAATATCCACTTTCTCATACAGGGAATAGCATAGGTACATATCAATGAAACATTGCTGCTTCTTTAATACATTGATATGCAGCTATTGTTTTCCCATGCATTCTTGTAAAATAGGAGTAGGGGGATCCTATAGCAAATTCAGGGTAAGTGCAGGTAGGGTCTTTAATAACTGGTTAGCCTCTTCAACAGCATTAGGTGTATCTAGTAGGGAAAACACAATCACAAAGATTGCTATTTAAACCGTTATTAACGCTGGAGAAAAGAAAAGGCAACTTTGACCCCACACAAAGATAGACCCCCAACAAGTATATAATGGCACAACAGCCAACATTTAAAAAAGAATTATAAAATGGGTAGGCTATTCCAGCCAATCAGAAACATTCCTCAGCATGCATGAAATCAGCGAAGGCCTTGTGCCTTATTACGCCCCTGGCCGTGTGGTAAGATATGTTCCATGCACACCCTGTCGTGTCCTATTGCTTACATATATCAACTGTTGTACAAAGTGCATTAAGTTTGTAACACAATACCCAACCCAGTAAATTTAGAAACATGAATTTAATTGAGTTTCAGCCTGAGACCATCTGAACCAGTCAGAGTTACAGCGCATGATGTCTGAGGTGAAACACATAGCAGAGCCTCAAAATGGCAGATTTCCCGCCAAGGTAAAAAAAAAACCATTATCAGAAGAGATTTCTGAAAAATAATAAAGTACCACAGATTCAACTTAGTCCACCTAAGTAGTTACTATAAACGTCTACATAACTCCAAGAAAAGAACAAATTATGGTATAAGGCACAGTTACTGAGTCATCCACATTAGAAAATGTACTTAAAGGGAAACTGTCAGCAATAAGAGCCTCATACCCAAGTGTGAGGCTGATCCTAATCAGCCCTTTGTGTGCAGCAACACCTTTATTTTCTTACGGATTACTGCAGTGTAGTAAACAAATCAGGCTAATTTCATTGACTTGTAAGATGCCATTTCATGTAACTAGACATCCCAGAATCCCCCGCTGTTGACATCAGAGGAGAACTGCAGAGCTGGGAGATTCAACTGCCTTCAATAGCCTGCAGTGAATGTCAGAGATTTTTGTCAGCTGTAATCTTCAGTTTGCTAGACTGCTGTTCTTCTGGGGCTAGGTATAGTCACAGAGGACTGTACTAAGCCAAGTGAGCACAGCAGAACCAGCAAACATCTGATTTTAGCTTACAAAATCTTTAACATGTATACTGCAGGCTATTGAATCTCCCAGCTCTGCAGTTCTCCTCTGACGTCAGCATCAGGGGATTCTGGGATGTCTGGTTACATGAAATGGCATCTCAGAAGTCAGCAAAATTAGCTTAGTGCATTCTACTATGCTGCAGTAAACAGTAAGTGAAAAGATGTTTTTGTACACAAAGTGCAAACTGGGATCAGCCATTACTTGGGTGTGAGGCTTTTATTGCAGACAGTTCCCCTTTAAAGAAAATAGTACATAGTGAAATGCTAACTGCTCAGTCCTCCTCTGAATCAGACCGATCTGTTGCAGAGGTATCCCTTTTGGTGACAAATTCCTTCTCAGTCCACAGACTCACATCCTTGGGATCGGTGAACTGCCAAGTCTTTCCCCCCATATATGATCCTGAGACGAGCTGGAAGCAAAAAAGAATGAATAATCCCCACAGCTCTCAGTCTCTGTCTCTGTCTCACAGCATCGAAGCTCTTTTGCTGTGCTCTTGTTTGAAAGAAAAGATTAGAATATATGTTTACATCTGCGCCGTTGATTGTTAATGGGTATTTTGCTCTGGCTGCTGATAGGAGGATATACTGAATCTCTGACCCCATTGTTCGCAGCAAAATCATACAGGGCTGGTAGGTGTTACAGGGCGAACCCTAGGATTCATTCGGTACGCTTTCTTTAATGATGTTCACTGAAATCCTTCAGGAACAGTAAGATGTTATTTAAGCCAATCTACCAGACAGGATAATAGGTTCAGCCCCTCGGGACCTCACACAAACCAAAGGTTCACGGCTATTTCATTTTCTAGAGCCCCCATCCTCCCACGTAGCTGTGAGCATAGTGTACCGTGCAGGGTCAGTCTTATGTTGCTGACTGGTAGCATCAGTGCTGCTGGTGGCTCCCGTGGCCTTGCTGGGTGCAGATGACAAATCTTTCAGCTGTCCCTGTTGCTGCATTCTGGGACCTCCACTGCGGAGTCTGGCATCAAAATGTTCAGAAAAGTACAAATAATCTATCTATATATATTGCTAAATCAATTTAGTTACAGAAGGTTTTCATAAATTATTGGCAGTAATGCTTCCTCGTGGGAGAGAGCTCAAATTGAATATGACCATCCTGGAAGACGGCTCTCTAGTGCCCCCCACCCCCAAGCAGATCAGTCTTGACAGGGCCATCAGACAAATCCTGAGCAGCAGTATAAGCAGCTTTACACAGGCCGTTCTGACACTTGATCGTCTGAGCCTGGTACTCTGCAATCCTAAGGCCCAATGATGTAGAGCCATAAGTACGTTTGCCCATCACATCCAACCTCCTTGATTCCTTGTCAGGAGGTAAAGTATCTATATGTCTAGGGCTCTAGATCTATCAAGAGCAGCCATGATGACCACAGGGTCAGTTTCTGGCTGGTTAGCATAAGGCTTAGCAGATGGTGCAGTACACTACTTATCAGCCTGTATAGGGACTGAGGCAGTGAGCTAGGTCTGTATTAAAATCTTCTAAAGCAGGATATATCGCTGGACTAATGGAGGGTGAGCGGGACATCTCCAAAAATTCCATAAGATTACTTTTAGTGGACTCTTCCTCTTCCTCTACAAAGCTCATGGCAGACTATTATTTGCTGCATCATGACTTGGAAAGACAGGTCTTTAGGAGAAGATCTTGGTGTATCAATCACTGTCCTCACAGCAGGATGAGAGAGTAGCACAAGATGAAGGTGGACCCACCAGCAATTGTTCATCATATTCCTCCTCTAAACCCTCCTTTAAGTCTATGAGGTCACTATTATATTCTAGTTCATCTTCGTCAGCATGATCAATGATGGGAGCCACAGAACAGACTGATGGCAACTGAGAGGCAGGAATCTGTGACGTGCTATTGGAACCTGTTAATGGGGGTAGAGCACTAGACGACCCCTTTGACAGAATAAACGCCTGCATTGGCAGTCCTGACAGAATGCAGCAAATCATTTTAGAAAATGACACTGGCACAGTCTGGAAGCTGAGGGCATCCTGTAATGGGGCCAGGACTACCTGTGTTGACATACCTTGGTCCAACGACGATGGCGTCATGCCATCCATAGTAGGTACGGCAGTGCCTAAGCCAAGCCCTGACCTTGGTGTCTCAACGATGGTCGGGAAGGGGCTATAGTCAACACCGCCACAGCAGGCACTGACAAAAGTTTATCTAGTCTCAATGGCGACCGGGACCACACCCGTGAAGCAGGCTTGTCTTTTTCTTTGTGTTTGTGCTTATGACCAGATGTCAAGGAGGGCCGTGACAATGACTGTTCCTTGTCCTTATTCTTAAACTTCGACGACCATCTTTCTGCGAACAGTGAGGGAGAAGCAAATTTTGAATCTTCTTCCTTCTCCATGGCTTTCAATAGCTTTAAGAGAAGGACATTTCCAACAGCTTTTTTCTGGCATTGCCTTGTAGCCTGGTTAAAGCTTTGGCAAATCTCACATGTCCTCATGGTGTGAGACAGGCCGAAACAGCACACATAAATCGCGTTGTTTGTCCTCTTCATAAATTTCATCTCCTCAGTTACAATACTGAAATAAAGGCTCTTTCAATTTTGGAGGCAGACAGAGAAGATGACAGAAAAACTAATAAAAAGGGAAAATAAATGGCAACAGCCAATTTGGTGATGTTTCCATTAGTAAGTCCAAAAAGGATGCACGACAGTGGGAGAAAGAACTGAGGAGTGATGGGACCATCCACATTTACATATGCATAGACGCTGCATGTCATTGTGGGCAGCCCCTGTTCTAACATTAATGGCTTATAGTTCCAAGGTTTGGCCTATCGAAGGAGACATCATCAAAGAAGATCTTAATTTTACACTGCATATATTCATTGCAAAAAAACTGTGTTAATGCACCAGATGGGGTTCAACTTAAAGTAACAAAAGCATGGAAATGTGGCATTGGGGTTTCCTACCCCTCAAGCAGCAAAAGGACAAGCCCACACAACCTACCACAGACAGCCATCATGAGGTAAGAAAAAACACACAGCTGTTTCCAGATGACAAATGCAGCAGCACTGATGTGCCACCTTTGTGGATTTCTGTCTGTGACTGCATAAGAACAGGCCCCACAGGGGCACGTGCTTATGCAGCCACGTGTGTGTGTGTGTGTGTGTGTGTATAACCACAAAATTATCTTTCAGGGCAGATTTGCATAATTTTGCCCTTATCTATCTCTACCCTGATTCCCTAATTACCTTTCGAACAGGTCATAGCAGGTTAAAAACAGTCCTTCGTTCTCAGTCCATCTCCCCATTACCATTGGTGTCCTTCAGGGCTCAATTCTTGAGGCACTGCTATCCTCCCTGCATATCAACTCCCTACATCACTGCCTCATGCATGGCACTCCTCTCCTCTATGCAGATGATCTTGTGCTCATCAGTAAAGCCAATGATGTAGAACACATCAACTATGCCATCTCCTCTGATTTTAAGGCAGTTCAGTCATGGCTTACAGCCAACAAGCTTCTCATGAACCAAGCCAAATCCCAGAACATACTCTTTGGCACCCTTGGCTAAAAAAAAAACCTAGGTACTCCTCTCTCTTTGTGACCTGTGACAATGGGTTCAATCTTGGCACAGTCACTTTTTTCAAGTACCTGGGAGTCACCCTGGATCACTCCCTGGATTTTGCTTCACATGTACCCACTGTCTGCAAGGTTACCAACACAAGTCTCAGTACTGCTTACCGAGCCAGTGCAAACCTCTCCCCTTCTGCATAGCTAAATACAGCATGAGCATTATTTCTGCCCAAACTTACTTATGGCCTACCAGTCTTTGCCAACACCACCGCCACTATAATGTGTAAATGGATAATGAGCCATAACACGTGCTGCTTCCCCCTCACGTGCAACCAACTCACCCACCACTGTCAACTTTACAGTAAGCTTGGATGGCCCTCTCCTCCTGCACTTCTGGATTTTACTCTTGGGAACACTGTCCACAACATAATTCAGAACCAAGCACTCCACCATCTTGTCTCCTTCCTGGTACCTAGTACCAACCACTACACTTTTAGATCCTGTGGAGCTGAACAGCTGGCCAGTCCCAGATTTAGATCTAAATGTGAAGAACTGGCTTTCTCCTCTATAGCTCCAAACTCTGGAACAGCATACCTCTACCAGTGCAGCATAACTCATCTGTCGACCCCTTTAGATCACAGTTCCAAACCCTCCTGCTTCAAAACTACCAATGCAACTGTCAACAACCTTAGCCTCCTCTGTAGCACCTCCCCCTGCTCAGTCACTGAACCTACAACCAAGCTCATCTCCACACAAGCACTTCACCAACCGAGTTTTCCTCCTCACCTATTAGCTTTCACCAGAAAATCTCCTGCTTTGAGGAACCTTAAGACTATTGCCATCTCTAGGAATTTTGTACTACTGCAAATTGTACTCTACCCTCAATGAAACTGAACTGCACATGACAGACTAATTTTGTGTACCATTTTACTGTTGAGCTACCTTAGACTGTTGCCTACTCTATGAATCTAGTATCACTGCTAATTGTACCCTACCATCAATGTAACTTAACTATGCATTTGGGACTACCTTAATACTGTGTACCATTTTACCTGTTGTACCTGATGCTCTCCTACTCTAGGTCTGTTCAAAACCTACCTTGCTTTGGCATTATCCTCTTTGAACCCTGCATCAA
Organism: Neoceratodus forsteri; assembly: GCA_016271365.2. NCBI lineage: Eukaryota > Metazoa > Chordata > Ceratodontiformes > Ceratodontidae > Neoceratodus > Neoceratodus forsteri. Next base: position 645,229,739 of record CM057450.1, on the reverse strand, counting down.
TCAATATCTTTATTTATCCAGGCGGGCACCATTGAGCAAGCTCATTTACAAGATGGACCTGCGGTCCTACAGTAATAATATAGAAAGACAAGTTATAATAGTACAAACAGTAAAAATAGCTGCTATTATAGTAAAAATGCACATTTACAGATAATATACATTGAACATAGAACTACAAGAAGTCGTGGATAATGAACTTGTGCTGGATCCAAGCCCAAAAAACTGCATTCTGTAGTGGGAAATGATAGGGAGAGGGTAGGCATACCAGATAGAAGATATCAAGCGCATAATGTAGGGAAAGGTGGAGAATAGGGGCGCAAGCGAAGAGGACCCAATTGTTAGAGCAGAGTGAGGATTGGGAGGGAGGACCGTACAAAAGATGAAGAAGAGATTTTTGCCCCAAAGCATGGCGACATATGGAGGAGAAAAGCTGCCGTTGTACTAAGTGCAAGAGGAGAATATAGTAGCAGGGGCATAACTGGGAGGGTCCTGGAGGTTGGGGCAGAGGGAGGTGTTGGATGGACGAGAGAACCTAATATTTTTGGGAAGACAAACAATTATCCCTGGCGCGGTACCATGCTGCTGAATCAGGCTGCAGCTGTTCAGGAGCGCCAAAGAATAAGATATGAGAGTTCGCCAATAAATCCTGTGGATCTGTTGATGGGCATGCTAGAGGCAGAGGCACACATTTCAGCTGGGGGGCATCCTGCATTGATTGTTGTTGCTATCCATTATTCATAATTCATTCCTTGTTAGCTCCCAGGTCATGCCTGAAAATAGGCAAATGTATGCCTAGTGCACCCTACCCAGTCAACAAAAACTAAAATTAATTTTAGTCTTCAGTTAGAGGGGAAGGGGGAAAGAAGCTTCTAGCTGGATGCTAGGAGAGTAAGAAGACTTGAAAGATTTTCTTAGTTGGTTTTCTGTGCGTTTCCAGCAGACAGTTTGGTGTCTGTGTGGGTTTAAAAGATGCTATCTGGCCTGTAAGTGCAGGCATCATATTACAGGGGATTAGTGCTGTTTGAAAGTAAGGTGGGACTCCCAACTCAGTCAGTCTTCAGTTAGAGGGGAAGGTGAAGAAGCTTCTAGCTGGATGCTGGGAGAGTAAGGAGAATTGAAAGATTTTCTTAGTTGGTAGTGCTTGGAGGTGCAATGAGGGGCAGACAAAGGGCTGATACACTCTCGTGAGAGTCAGGTTTAGACCCTGTTCCCACCCTCCCACACCCCTCCCTCCACAGAGCTCGGCTCCTTTATAGGGGAACACCTGCCCTGCAATTGGAGGTAAAGGCTTCAGGTGCAGCTCATGTAGTTCTAGCCACTGGGGGTTGGGTTTAAGGGCTGGAAGAGAGGAGCTTAGGGAGCTGTACACTTCCCCTATACGTTTACTGTATAGTAATGCACCTAGTAACAGGGGTACCTGTCTACTGTGGGACTGTATCTAGGATTAGTGAGTGACCTGATTAGTGGGTAGGGGTGTATTTTGGACTAGTGGGGAACCTGGTGGTTCACCCAAGGAATCTTACTTGGAGGGGGATGGGACCACACATCATTAGAGCTGGCATCTTTTGGAGGGTGTTGGGGTAAACAGGGTGTGGGACGGCATTGATACCGGACTGGGCATGGAAGTTTGGTGGTTGCCCAGTGTACTACCAGCTGGCACAGCTTAGGGAGGAGGTTGAGGAGATTAGGAGACAGCTGGGGGGAGGGCAAGTATGGTTGGGGAACAGGGCAGGGCATCTCCCACAGGGTTGCACCAAGCACTATGGGCGGGGGCATAGGGAAAGGAGTGCAGGAGAGTACTCTGGGGTCGCACAATCTGACGAAGGAGGACACTACCAAGAAAGCAGGCAGGTATCTGGGGACCCTCACAGAGGGAAGCCAACGGAAGGACATTCTCAGGTGAGTAGGCAGATGGCTGGGGCTGGACAGAAGGAAGCAGAGGGGAGAGGTGGATCGGACCTTAAGCTCAGTAACCGCTTCAATTCTCTTCTGCTTGAGGATGAGGGGGGTGATGTAGCCATGACAGGGACGGTTAGAGATAGAAAGGGAGTTGGAGGCAGGAGGCAGGGGTCGGACAGCAGGAAGAACGGGGAGACTGGGAACGCGGGAAAATGGGGGAGGGTGGATCAGAGCAGGAGGAGGGGGGTGAGGGAGGAAAGTGCAAGAAGAAGGACCAGTTGGGAGGAAAGGGCAAGGAGAGGGACCAGAAGTACAAGGAGGATACAGTAAAGGCAGCAGAAGGCTTATGCCAGGGGAGCACGACAGGCAAGGAGGGGCTGAATGGAGACTGGAAGGAAGGGAGGATGAGCCAGGCAAGTTTAGCAGATGGGGAGGGGGGGGAGGACCAGTTGCAAGCAGTGATGGGAGATAGTGGGGTACAAAAGGATAACTCGGGAGGAGGAGGAGAGGCATAGGATCGGAGGGGGAGGGGTGGCCAACGTAATAAGGAGGGGGCGGCAGGGGCACCCAGATAGGGGGAGGAGCAAGGAGCCGGCTGGGGGGAGAGGCCAGTAGAAAGGATGAGGGACATGGAAGGGGGGGGAGAAATGGAGGAAAAGGGGTGGTCAGAGTGCTCCTGTTGGGTGATTCCATGATCGGGGTAACAAATGGGATAGGGAGGGGGAAGCCTGCCGGTTTAGAACAAAATGCTTCCCTGGACTAATGGTGCACAGGGCCAAGCATGAGGTATGTCAGCTGGCAAAGGATTGTGGAGGTTCCCCGGATATACTGGTCCACCTGGGTACCAATGACATTGATGGAAATAGTGAGCTAAAGATACAGGCAAGGTTCAGGGAGCTTGCCAGGGTCTGTTATGACATAGACGCAATTTCCTTCTCTGAAATCTTGCCGGTGCCAAGGGTCAGTGGGAAACACAAGAGGAAGATTAGGGAGATAAACCAGTGGCTCAGGGAGTGGTGTGGGGCCAGAGGGTATGGGTTGATGGGGGATTGGGGGGAGACCTGGGAGGATAAGGGGCTGTATGCTAGAGATAGGCTCCATCTCAATTTGGAGGGAGGAACCTAAGTTGAAAATAGAGGGGTTGGTTGGTGAAACGTGGGGTTTATTGCAAAGGGGAGGGAGGATGGGAGAAAAGGCTATCAAGGGGTCCGATAAAGGAGGGACTCTGTCTCCACCCCTGGGGAGCTGGAGGAATGCGGGAAAAGGCCGACTGGTAAGGTGCTGACCGAGGGAAGATGGAAGCCCCATGGGAACGCGAGCAGGGGAAATGGAAGTATATGGAAAGGGTGGAAGGTAGTCCTGCTAAATGCCAGGAGCTTGGGCAATAAAATGCCTGAGCTCCAGGCGATGCTAACTGAGGGACAGGTGGATGTAGCAGCAGTCACTGAGACCTGGGCCACCGCAGAGCATGACTGGGACCTGAACCTGGAGGGTTACACCATGTTCAGGAAGGACAGGGGGAGGGGAGGAGAGGTAGCAATAATAGTCAAAAAACTGCATTGGCACAGGAGGAGTGAAGGAGGCGGAGAGAACTGTGGAGGCGATTTGGGTCACCTTGATAATAAGGGGGGGGCAAGAGAGTAAAAATAGAAGTGGTGTATAGACCCCCTGCACTGGCGGAGGGGCTAGAGGAGAGTCTGGTGGCAGATGTCGGGAGACAATGCAGATTGGGCAGGGGAAGGGTGGTGGTGTTGGGGGACTTAAACATGCCAGAAACAGACTGGGAGACTATGACATCCTCGGTGGCCAGGGAACAGAGGTTGTTGGATATCTTTCAGGACGCGTTCCTAACTCAGCAGGTGGGGGAACCGACCAGGGAGGCACAGATACTGGATGTAGTTCTGGCAGACAGTGACCAAATTGCGGGCCTGGAGGTAAGGGACCCGTTGTCGGGGAAGAGACCATGCCACGGTCTGGTTCTGCCTGGATCCAGGAGGGGTAGAAGGCTGCACAAAGATGGAGATAACTGATTTCAGGGGAGTGGACTTCAAGGAAATGGGAAGGATCCTTAAGGATCATTTGGATGGGATTGGGCCAGACATGGATGCTGACGTTAGGTGGGAAATTATCAGGAGGAGGGTGCAAGATGCTACCAGCACCTGTGCAAGAGTAAGATGAAAATGCAATAGGGCCCATAAACCCTGCTGGTGGACCAGGGAGGTCAGAAGGTGGTGAGGGGAAAGAAGGCGGCTTATAGGCATTTCAAGTGCTCAAGGAGTGAAAGGGATCGAGGGGAGTACAAGCTGATGGCCAGAAGGGCCACTAGGGTGGTGAGAGCAGCTAAGGCAAGGAAGGAGCAGAACCTGGCTAGGGAAATTAGGAGAGGGAACAAGGGGTTCTTTAGATACATTGAGGAAAAACGAAGGGTGAAGGGGCAGATCAGCAGGGAAGGGATGGGCATAAGACCCGTGGGAGAAAGCTGAGATACTAAATGAGTACTTTGCCTCAGTTTTCACCAAGGAAAATGGGGGGCTGCATCATACATGGAGAGATGGTGAAACTGAGGAAGGGGGGCCCTGCCGATCGGGCGGGTCTGGGGAGGCCATCACTGGTAGAAGGGGTGGGAGGCAAAGCAGAGGGATGAGGTAGCAGAGGTGGAAATCATGACAGAGTAAGGGAAGCCCTCAGGTCCCTTAAGATGGAGAAAGCACCGGGGCCGGATAAATTACATCCCAGAATGTTGAAGGAACTGGCGGATGTCCTGGCGAAACCCCTGCCAGAGCTTTTCAGTATCTCTCTGAGGACAGGTTGGGTGCCCTTGGACTGGAAGGTGGCGAATACAGTGCCTATCCACAAAGGGGTGGAATCAAGGGAGGTGGCAGGGAACTATAGGCCCGTCAACCTGACAATCGGTGGCGGGCAAGGTGATGGAGGGCATTGTCAAGGAGAGGCTAGAGGGGGACCTGGCAAAGTCAGGTTGCCTGGACAATAGACAGCATGGATTCGTCCTAGGGAAATCATGTCAGACAAACCTTGTGAAGTTCTATGACTGGATGACGAGTGCCTTGGACCTGGGTAGACCGGTGGACATCCTCTATCTTGACTTCGGCATGGCGTTTGACTCTGTTCCTCACGGGGGCCTGCTGAATAAGCTGGGAGAAATGGGGGTGGGGAGCCAGATGATCAGATGGGTAGGCAACTGGCTCCAGGACCGGACCCAAAGGGTCGTGGTTGGTGGGATAGTCTCATCCCCAAGGAGGGTAATTAGTGCGGTCCCTCAGAGATCAGTCCTTGGGCCCCTCCTGTTCAACATCTACGTCTCTGACATAAGGAAGGGTATCAGGAGTGAGATGAGTCTCTGCAGATCAGTCAAAATTGGGGGCGGTGGTGGATGGGGAGGAGGGAAGGGTGGCCCTACAGGGGGACCTGGGAGCTCTGGAAAGTGGAAGCTGAGGTTCAATGCAGGGAAATGCAAGGTACTGCATCTGGAAGCCAGAAACCCGGGCCACGTGTACACCCTGGGTGGGGGAATGCTACAAGTCTCAATGGCTGAGAGGGACCTGGGGGTGGAGGTGGATATCAAGACGAACAACTCTGAGACTTTTAGGAGAGCAGCGGCCAAAGCCAACAGGATGCTGGGATGCATCGCTAGTGGGATCACTTCCAGAAGGAGGGATGAGGAGGCAGTATAACGCAGTGGTTTAAGGCACTGAGCTGTAAACCTGGAGACCAGGGTTTGAATCCCACAGCCCCCACTTGCATATTGTGTGACCCTGAGCAAGTCACTTAACTTTCTTGTGCTCCCAGGTCGCACCTGGAAACAAGCTTCGGCTTAGTGTGCCTTTCCTGGTTAAACAATTTCCCCTTTCCCTACAACTGCTTGGTGAGGCCGCATCTCGAGTACTGCGTGCAGTTTGGGAGGCCACACTTAAAGAGGGACATTGAACTCCTGGAAAGGGTCCAGAGGAGGGCAAACAAAATGATCTGGGGCCTGGGGGCCAGGCCCTATGGGGAGAGGCATGAAGAGCTAAATATGTACACATTGGAAGAGAGAAGGACCGGGGACATGATAGAGGCTCTCAGGTACATGAAGGGTTAAATAGGGAGGAACAGTCAGGGTGCTCCGAAGGAAGGGGGGAGCAACTAGAGGGCATGGGTGGAAGCTGGAGGGGGGATCAGGGGAGAAAGGAGGAGGTGCTACTTCACTGAGAGGGTGGTGGAGCCATGGAATGTGCTGCTCAGGGGGCTGGTGGAGGCAGAGACGGTGGAGGGGTTCAAGAGGGGGTGGGACAGGTATAGAGGAAGGGTTCTGGAAGCAAAGTCCTGTGCAGCAGGAATATCCGGGACTGGGAAGGGAGAAGCCACAGAGGGAGAGGGGGGGCAGTAAGGTCAGCTCCCAGGGTGGGGGCTGACCAAAGAGCAGACATGAAAGATCGTTAGGCCTATTCTGCTGGCATTTTAGTATGTTAGTAATTTAGATAAACTTCCTAATAGCAGACAAAGGGAAGGACACACTAGGACTACACACACAAATCAAAACACTCTTCAATGTGGCCCAGTGGTGCTGTGGGCTTAGGCGCTGGGCGCCTTACCAAGTCACGGCCGCGACCCGTCGGGAACAAGCAACGGTCAGTCGGGGTTGGTGGGGAGGAGACAGATCTAGCATCCGTGGACTGCTCTCCTTCTCCGGGTGGGGGGACACTAGCTGTCAGCGCCACTGGTTCCTAGTGGCTGCTGGGGGGCAGTGTGCTGACGCTACAGCTGTAGGGGAGGAGACAGGCAAACGCTTGGTGAGAGCGTGTGCGATGGCATGCGTGCTCTCACTGCAGGCGTTACTGCACGCCCTGCCTCCTCACAAGGGGAGAAAAGTGGAAAAAAGCTCCAGCTGGATGACGTGGTCCCTGCAGCGCGCCACCTCTGAGAAGGCACCTCCCTGGCATGGATCCATTTGGGGTGGTTGAGTCGCTCCCCACCACCCTGCCACGAAGGGCAAGTCGTGGGGTGCACAAGGAGGGGTCTAACCTTTGGGGGAGGGCGCACTGGGGGACAACTGATGGCAGAAGCTGGGAGCTCAGAAAAAACAATACATCAAAACAAAAAAAAAACACTTTGCAAAACATATGCTTTTTGCAAATTCTGACTGTGCTACTTTTTTTTTTTTTTTAATCTTTATACCGCCCCTATGTGCGCCCGAGCTGCCTCTCCTTCAGGCTGCCTAGGTCCACAGGCATTCTCCCTACTATCACCCCTTCAACCACCTTACCTCATATTTGTAGCCATCCACGGAGTAGCCGGTGTAACCTTTCACAGGGTGGGTCCCCGCTCCTCCGAGGGGGAAGGCACCAGCGGGAAGGAGGCACCAGCACACTATTTCTTTTTTGCAGTCCCGGGAGCTGCTGAGGCATTCTATGTGTCTTCTTGGGGAGTCTCTGGGGATGCCTGGGGCCGGAAGCTGTCATCCGGCTAAAGTTCTGGCACGGATTTTCCAGTTTTCTGGTTCCCCCTAGTGCACTGCTTCTGTAGTGCCCCCGGTCTCCACTGGGGGCCGCTACCTGAGCGAGGCAATCCCTAACCCTCCCCAGGATAGGAAAGCAGTCCAGACGCTCAATCCCATCTCTCCCTGCCGACCCCGACGACCAAAGTCTGTTCCTCAACCCGGTCGCCGGGCATGGGAAGAGTGGCGCCAGCTCAACCCTCTCTACCACCAGGCCAGCTCGTTATCTTTAAAGGAAACGGGTTTTCATCTGAGCAGCTCGGTTGCTTTCTGATCAGCATAGGAGCCACAATCTGTGCTGGAGTTATTTTTAAAAAACTGGAACTCGATGGAGGACGCCCATTTGTTAGATCGGTGCAGTGACGTTGATCGCTCGCTTCAATACTTTTGAAGCGAAGCGGTGCGGCGCCGCACTGTTTCAGGAAATGAGCATCTCTGCCTCCTCCATACTCGGGATCCCGAGTTTTAAAATGTAAATACAGCAAGTTGGGCGCATCTAAAATCCTGCTTCTTGCTGGTCAGAGCTAAACCGGAGGGTAAGCTGTCCGGAGGAGGGAGCCCACATTTTGGGCTGCTTTCCTTTAAAGAAGCACAATTGTGGTGTAAGGCCAAAGGCATGTAATACAGTCACACGAACAGCAAGAATATACCATTCATTTATGTTCTGAGCACACCAACAATTGTAGGTGCAATACTAATTTCTGGGCTCTATACAACTTTAAATACCAGGTTTTAAAAAAAGTTAGTGCTGTACCTGGAAAAACAAGATACAATGTTATTTAGCTTCTGGCAGCAAGTCAGTATTGATTTCTAAGAGGTAATGTAAAGAAACTGACCTACTGCTGTCATGTGCCCTCTTTCCCAAGGAGTCTGGAGGTTTATGGATTAAAATTAAAGTATAAAAACTTTTAAACGGGGTGGGGGATGCGCCCTCAGTGTAAACCAAGAATAATCCTGCTGTGATGTTATCAGATCAGTGGGGCTCCCAAAAAAGGTATGAAGGGCAGGGTGGACCGGAATGCTTACATTCTGGGTGTGCTCAAACAAGGATTTCTCAATCATGCTAAAAGCAGGAGGACAAACGCTAGCAAAAGCAACCAGCAATCCTGTAGGCTGTGAAAACCCTGAGCTCCCAAGCACAGTGAGAAAAATTCATTTCCTAAGAGTCCGTTGTTTGGCATAACAATATCTCCGCTAACAGAAACATAGCAAATGCTGGCCAAGAAAGGCTCAGCGGCACATCCAGTCTGCTACAGACCTTTGCTTTTACACACAGTCTATCTACTCAGAGGAGATAGAACATCTCATATTCAGTGGGTCCTGCTCTAACTCACTCTTTCAGTTAGGAGGGACTAAATCACAAGGTCAGTGTACTTGCTCAAGGTCACATGCCAGTGAGCCCGTGGCAAGATTCAAATCTCTAATTTCTTGTCTCAAAGTCCTCTGCTCTAACCGCTGGATTAAACTGCCTCTGCATCCTCAATGTGACTTGATAACCCAGTTGCGTTTCTTTTTGGTGTTTGCACATCTGATTCTCCCCCCCTCCCCCATGTCACCCATCCTAAAGCAACATTAAAATAGACCACTCTGAATCTCTGAAGTGAAGTCGTCTAGGAGGCTATGCCTTCCAAACATCAGAACGGACTAAAAGAAATGCCACACACTGTCACCAAGATTTTTCATCTATGGACACCAGGGTATGATACACATCCCAACCAAGTGTTGAACCGCTACCTCTGCTGCCTGCCTATATCCTCTAATACAGCGACTCCCTTGCTGCTGACTACCCATCACCAAAGAATAAACAAGCAATCCCCCCTCCCATGAGGCAGCAACCATCCAATGAAATACTCTATCCTGTTCAGGCATCAGAGTGTGATTCTGGCTTACCAGCTTGGCAAGCGAAACCTAACAGCTTCTCAGTTAGGGGATCCGGCCAGATTTGAATCCTACCACTTACACTTACTACTGTGGCAACATTACAGAATACCGGGCACACTCATGTGTCATATTTACCAGCAAAAAACATGCATCATCCGCATCCCACTACACTGTATTCAGAAGGCTCTACACAGACTGGGCTCATCCCATCTTCCACAGTCTCCTGGTTCCCACTGCCTTGCCTCACCTGAGAACTACTACTGAAGCAAATTCCAGAGATTCCAAACGTAAAACTGAAAACTGTAGGCAAATGAGCTAAATGGTAGCGGCCCAGCACCGTGGAATGTGGTTTCCCAGCGCGAGCCTTGCTGTTCCTTCGGTTTCTCATTATAAATGTATGAAGCACTTCCTTTTTAGGCAAGCCTTTGGTTTTTAGAGTTAGCATCACTGGCTTGTTTTTTTTTTTTTTTTTTGTTTAATTTCTATTTTTATTGGTTTTGTATTGAAGCATACAATACAGTTCCAGAGAGCGATATCACGCAAAGACATCAATCACATTACACTAGAACATTTGATCAGCCCCCTTTTGCTACTTTAAGGAGGGAAACTGAACCCATATTGGGTTAATGTAGTTGCAAACAGTAAACAGTTGTTAACACCTTTGCAACCAATGTGTCAAAACCTTAAAGGAAAAAAAAAAAAAAGGGAAAGAATGTATAATCAGATCAGTTTGCAGAGCCAACTGATCTCTCATAAGAAATAGTTATACAAATATCAGTTCAGTTAAAATGTTATTAATCTCCATAAATTACAATATTTCTTAAAAATGTGAGGACAGTCTCATTGTTTTGATAAAAATGATCAATTTATACAAATATGTATTTTGTGTGAATTAAGAAGCACATTTAATTGCAAATCTGTTGATTGCAAATTTGTAGCAAGCCAGTCACCCAGAAATTTCTGCCTATTATCATTACATGTAGGGCACACCAGAATAATATGCTTCAAGTCAACACTAGTTCCATTGTTACAATCGCAACAGGGGTTATCCTCTAAGGTGTGGAAAGTCTATGCACTATGTATCTGGGGTGTGTAGAACCTCTGCGGGTGCCGCGCCCCCTGCACCAGATTCTCCAAGGGGGTCCGGGGCATATACGTGCCGGATCCGCCCGCTGGTGAGCTCCACGTGGTGATGGTACAGGGGCGTGCCTGCCGCTATTCTTAAAGCGTGGAGCACGGGGACAGGGGCACAGGCTACACTTCCCAAGGGCAGAAGTAACCAGTATGCACCCCCCCGGATGCCACCGGCTGTTTCAAGAATGTGGGGCACAGAGAGCGCCCCCAAACTTGCTGCCCCAGCCCACTCGCCTACCCCAATGTCACGGCTGCACTGCAGCTACCTGACCTTCGTGGTGCCCCATGGGCACAAGGGATCCAGTGGCAGACCGGGTCCAGACATCCCACTGGATGCCCACCCATGTCTGCGGAAGAGACCCCGTGCACCTGCGTGCCGAGGAGGCAGGGCTGCAGAAGGGAGCCACACGATGGCTAGTAGACGAGAATACGGCCACCACGCATCATTCCACGGGTGTGGGACTCCATGCCTCTGGCGCGTACTTCCCATGCCTTGGAGAATCCCTCCCAATTTGCATAACGAGGCTTATTCAAGAGATTCTTCATTCCAGTACTATTATATAATTCAAATCTAAACGTTAACATTTTACGGTCCTCTGCATTTCTAATGTTTTTTTAAATAGTACTCCATCCTGTGCATGTTATTATTTTCCAGTCATTACTGTACTTTCAGATTTCTTTTATTAAAGCCAAATCAGTCCGCATAGCTACATCTCTAGACATTTGCATGCAGGCAAAACAGTTTTCTTTAAAAATAGAAAAAAGGAAACTCCCAGCCTTGGTCTGAATAAAAACGTTGCTCTTCTAAACAATACTTAGATGTTTCACTGGTTTCAAGAAAATATCGAGATGATAAAATAGACATTTTTCAGCTGCATCCATCTTTATAGAGCACCTTTTTGGTATTTTTACATTCTAAAAACATTAAACAGGGAGCTCCCTTACCTCATGAGGAGCTACTACAGGCTATTTTCATGTTTAAATTTTTTTCTTGAAAAACGTCGGAGCATGGGGACGGATCAGAGAGTCAGGAAGTGGAAAGGGATCATGCAGCCAGCCCCTCGGAGGCAAATTATGATCCCATCCTTTTGGGGCTGAAAAAATAAAAAAAGTGGAAATAGCCTGGATGAACTCCTGCTGAGGTAAGGGAGCTAGCTCCCCGTTTATAGTGTTTTTAGGATTGAGAGAGGAGCTCTTTATTGGCAACTGTCCCAGTTCTGCTCTTATTAATTCAGCTGATTTGGGCAATCCTAAAATTTATCTATATGTAACCCCCCTGCAAATGGGGGTTCCCAAAAGACTTCCAGGAGCTTGCTTGAATGCTCCAAGCCTGAATGGCGTTTGGCGTTTAAGCCATTTATCAGTGAGTGTTTTTAGAGCCTCTGGTACTCTCTTTAAGAGCTGTCTGCTTGCAGACATAATTAGTTTGTATGGGGGACTGTGTGCTTCTCTGTTTGAGTACCACTCGAGCTGCTGCCAATTCACTCCATTTTGCAGTCACTAGGAGTGCAAAGGAACCTATCTGAAAGATGTAACTGTTTGCCAGAAATCATTTACAGTAATAATGAAATTACAGTTTGTCTAACCTGCTTTCTTTGCAGTCAGAACTGTGTCTGCCTAGTTCCCCATTTTGGTTTTGAACTTCTGAACTGGACCAATCAGTGTGGGGTAAGCTAGCTCTAAAATGGTGCCTTGGACGAATCAGAACTTGGACTCATAATCTGAGCCAGCCACAAGAGGATTGTATGGGCAGTGACTCTGGGAGATGTAGTTTAGACTTGCGCCTTTTTGGACCAACAGCAGCAGTCTATTGTGAGTGACAGCCAATCCAGTCAAGAACTGGGAGGAACTCCAAAGGAAGTGCCGGTTTTGTCTGTTGGAGTTTCAGTTTAGCTCTGGCAGTGAAGGGGAAAGGAACCCTGTGCTCCTTCAGTGCACAGTTTTAGTCAAAAAATATGTGTAAGGTCCAGAGTTCCGGTCTGCAGCTTGTGTAACTGCTTGTTAGGACTGAATCCGTCCTGTGAAGAGAATCAAAGGATATCTGAAGAGTAGAAACCAGGCTCACCCTGTAGAAGACTGGAGAAATTTCTGAATTGCACTCGGTCTGTCAGGAACTGAATCTGCTGTGTGTTCTCCCGGGTATTGTGCAGTAATTGCGATCGGGATAGAGAAGCAGCCTGCCTGGTATAGTACTTTCTTTGTTTCCATATAAATGTGTGAGGAGGGCTTGTGCAGCTCAAGTGAATCCTGCTGCCATTAAGGACTTCTGCCTGTGACTGTTTACCATATAAATGTGTGAGAGTCTCGTGGAGCTCAAGAAGCCCTGCTGACGTTGAAGGACCCTATCTTGTTTGGAGGTCGTGAGTACTAATTCAGGGTGCTCCCTGTTGAATTGCCACATTAAATCCAAATGGAATCACTGTACTGCTGACTGTTTAAACTAATTTTTCTTTTCTCGGTGTGAAAGGGCCCCTACCAGCTGCCACGGTTTGGACTAGCCACTAGGGCTTGGGTACCCAGGGACAGTAACTGGTAGGGATAGGCCTGTGCACAGAGCCATAGGTAGATGAGTAAAATGATAAGCTAATTAACCTGATTTCCCCATCCTTGTTATATTCCCCCTAAATAAATCAGAGCTGCTTGTTTTAGCAAAGTTATACTGCCTGAGGTATTTGTCTATGTTAAAGTACTGTACTCTGATTGTTGCACTGTATCTTATTTCACAGGAGGTCCCAGTGCCAGAACCAGTCCTGGGGGTAAGTGTATACTGTGAAGGTAATTCTGATATATTGTGTGGGCCACTAGTGGGAAGAAAGCGGGGTTGCAGTGTCCCAGAGGGCTGTGACCAAGTTAGTTTAACTATTGTAAACCCTGACCCCTGGGTGGAGGCACCCGCCATTGGATCCAGGCCCCTCAACCTGTTAGTGGCAAATCAGGCAGGGGTAGTAGCCCCTGGGATAGCGCCATCTAGGGGTTACATATATATCATATTTATTACTTTTTCTAATTTTGATACAGCTACACTACCCCATACTTCGGCCTCAAATAAATTAAGTTTGGCAGAGATCATCATATTTACAGCTTTGATGGCTCCAATTACTGAATGGCCACCATAACTATGAAAAAATGTTAAAAGACCTAGGCATGTCTGTTGGGCTTCTGACCAGGATTTACTATTAGAGCACATAACTCCCAAATAACAAAAATAATTCACCACCTCAATCTGACCATGAACAAACCATGCCCCACTTATGTTTCTCCCTGTTCTCTGCTTCCATCCTCAGAATAAAACCAGCATTGAGACACCAGCTCCCCGAGGGTCCGTGAGGGCTCAGGACCCCACCCGAAACCACAGAATAAAAATAGCATTGAGCAGCAGCTCCCGGGTCTGTGAGGGCTCAGGACGCCCTCCCCAACCCCGAAACCACAGGTAGGGCAGAAATCGCATTCGGAGATCTGTGGGACCCTGTGCTCCGAACGGACTTGGCACCTTTATTTCAATTTTTAAAGTACCTTTAAATGGTAAATTTAAATTCCCCACACGAATGAATATAGTTTTTTTACACCTTGTATTTTTTCTCTTGTGCCCTTGGCTGTTTGGATAAAATAAATTACAGGGAAAGGAAAAAAGTGACCGATAAGCTGAAACTCTAGTTTGTTAAACCCTGTGATTCCAGTTTGTCTTGTCCCCTCGGCTGTTTGTACAAAGAAAAAGTAATTACAGGGAAAGGAAACAGTGACGGTCTTGTTTCAGCAGTTTGTTAAAGAGTTACACAGAGCTGCAGTACACTTTTGTTCCCTCGGCTGTTTGTACAAAAGGAAAAGTAATTACAGGGAAAGGAAATAGTGACCGTCTTGTTTTAGCAGTTGTTAAAGAACCCGGTAAACGAATTACACAGAGCTGCAGTACATTTAATTCATTTTGCCAATTTTAGTGACCGTCTTGTTTTAGCAGTTGTTAAAGAACCCGGTAAACGAATTACACAGAGCTGCAGTACATTTAATTTCGTTTTGCCAATTTTAAACGCATAGTTGTGCTGCAAATCTAATTTTTGGAGACTCAGGAGACCGAAATATAGCAAACGCAAGGGTCGGAAACTAGGCTTCCCCCCCTCCCCTTCTAGCGTCTCAAACAGCCCCTCCTTTAAAAGTATACCAGTTAAACATATCTGTTACTTATATTTCTCCCTGTTCTCTGCTTCCATCCTCAGAATAAAACCAGCATTGAGACAGCAGCTCCCGAGGGTCTGTGAGGGCTCAGGACACCTCCCAAACCACAGGTGCGGCAGAAATCGCATTCAGAGATCTGTGGGACCCTGCTCAGTGCTCCAAAGCGGAGGCCGGCTGCGTCCACGCTCCGGCTCCCCACCGCCCCCACCACCCTTGGTCGTCACTGTATTATATAGCTAGTGACACATGACCACAGAAAACCAATCAGTCCATTTCTCCATCTGCAAGCTATCCAATTCCACCACTAGTGGCCACTGCAATTTCCAAAAATCCTCCCAAATTGAAAGCTATCAAGCTCCATCACTAGAGGCAACCGAATTTCCAAAAACCTTTTTGACCATGTCACTCACAGCATTACTGGTTCTTGCTCTACACTGTTGCACGCTATTTCAATCCCTCCCTTCGCTCTCCGACATCACCACCCCCATCTCGTTCTCCCTTCACCTACCCTCCCCTCTGCCCTGAACCACCCCCCTGTGAGACCCCCTCCCCTCTCTCCCTGGCACATCACCTCAAGTCCATCCTGATCCCCCCCATCAAATCCTCCCTTTCCTCTCCCCAACCCTCCTCTACCGTTCACCCTTCCCGTCTCCACTCACACATGCTAAACCTAGAGGCCTTTCTCCGGTGCCTAAACTTGCGAGATCCACCCACAATAGCAGACACAAGCAGCCCACCCACCTCTCCCTACCCCTGCTACTCCTACTCCTGGTAGGTGATACACATCCTAACCCAGGCCCCACAGCAACAAAAGTTTCCATAGCGTCACCTGTCCCCCAACTCAGTTTCTCACCAAACTCGCTCCCAAAGGGCCTCTGCGTATTCCACATAAACGCCAGGAGCCTTCACCCCAAATTAGACGCCCTCTCTGTCTGGTCAGTACAGTACAAACTGGACATACTTTGTATCACAGAGACTTGGCTCTCAGCCAAAATCTCCAATCCCTCGCTTGCCATTTCAAACTATATCTTGTTCCGGCAGGACCCTGGCAAGCGAGGCGGGGGAAGGGGGTAGCGCTGTATATCAGACACTCCATTAAGTGCACGGTTACGTTCACAGAATTGTGCCCATCCTCCCATGGATCCTTAGTTGCTCACCTATCCTTCCCCTCATCCACCCCTATTTACACAGGTGTTCTATATACCCCTCCTAAGCCTTCACCCGACTCCCTCATCTCAGCCATCTCCTCCATCTCTTCAACCACCTCAAATGGCGAGCTCATTCTATTAGGCGACTTCAACTGAAACTGGCTCTCCTCCTCCACAAAACCAGCAGCTCTGAGGAGCGAAGCCCTAAATCTCACCCAGCTAATCCAGGAACCCACCCATCTAAATCACCGATCACAAAAACACACCCTTCTTGACTGAATTCTAACCTCCCACCCCCACAGGATCACCGCCTCGGGTATCCTTTCTGATGCCCTTAGCGACCACTGCATAACCT
Organism: Neoceratodus forsteri; assembly: GCA_016271365.2. NCBI lineage: Eukaryota > Metazoa > Chordata > Ceratodontiformes > Ceratodontidae > Neoceratodus > Neoceratodus forsteri. The sequence continues at coordinate 645,213,658 of CM057450.1, read as the reverse complement.
ATTGTATCCGTAAAATCCATTCACTCCACTCCAGCCCCAAATTCATCGTAACCTGCCCCCTACACCTCCTTGACGAATCCGCCCTTCAACGTGACCTGTCAAACACAGACTGGCTCCCAGTTCTTGCCTCACATGACGTCGACTCCGCCCTCACCCACTTCTGCAGTATCTTCCTAAGCATATAGGACCGCCACACTCCGCTCAGGAAAGTCAGAGTTAGGAAATATCACCACCCTGGATCACAGCCGACATCATCTTGTGTCGCATCAGACACGAGGCCTGGAGGCATTACAAAACCTCTCTAGCATCCAGCGACCTCCTATCATACAAAATTCTTAGAAACAACTGCACCAAAGCTATTAGACAATCTAAGGCCCAGTATTTCAAGGCCCAACTTACCGCTCACCAAGCCTCCCCGGCGTCCTTCTGGAAGGTGATATACTCTCTCATCAACCCACGCACCAAGCAAGCCAGCCCTAGCCTAAACACTGACGGCAAAATAGCCTCTGATCCTGCCATAGTCTCCAAACTCTTCAACTCTTTCTTCATCTCCTGCGCCATGCCCGACTCACCCCCCCAACCTCCTCCACAAATCCCCCACCCTCATACCACGGCTTCCACATTCCCCCATTCACACCCCTGGAAGTCTACACTACTCTCACCTCTCTGAACCAGTCAAAAGCCAGGCCAGACAGCTTGCATCCCAGCCTGCTCCGCATCTCCGCAGCGGCCATAGTCGCACCTATAACCCACATACTAAACTCTTGATCGACACAGCCACAGTCCCCTCCACCTGGAAACTTGCCAAAATCCTACTTCTCCATAAAAGTGGCGGCCCCTCCCTCCCAGGAAATTATAGACCCATCTCTCTCCTCCATCCCTTGCCAAGATCCAAGAATCCCTCATGCTATCAAAATTGTCCCCCTCCCTCTCTACAAACAGCTCCCTCTCCCCTTTTCAATCAGGTTTCAGAAAATCTCATTCTACCACCACCGCCTTACTACGAGTAACCGACACCATTCTCTCAGCCATGGACACCGGGCAAACCGCTACCACCATTTTCAATGACCTGGCTAAAGCCTTTGATTTGGTCTCCCACCCTCTACTTCTGGGCAAATTGAGCTCTTTCGGCCTTGCCAAACCGGCCATAAACTGGTTCCATTTCTACCTCCAAAACAGGATACAGCAAGTACAAATAGGAGACACCCTCTCCAACCCTCGACCCATCCTCATGGGCGTCCCCCAAGCCTCCATCCTCGGCCCCATCCTTTTCTCCCTATTTATAAACGACCTCCCCTCAGCCTGTCTCACCTCTGACATGCACCTATATGCTGATGATACCATTATCTACGCCTCAGGCCCCTCCCATGTCAGTGTTCACCCAAACCTCCAAAGCGATTTCAACAGAGTACAAGCCTGGCTAGTGAAAAAATCAGTTAAAACTCAATGCAAAAAAAAAACTGTCTCCATGGTGTCGGCAGAGAAAACTTCGCCTCCTGCCTGCCCCCCATCTCCACCCTGGATGAAATACCCCTTGAGTCTGTACCCACTTTTAAGTACCTGGGAGTCTGGCTGGACACAAACCTCAACTTCTCCACCCACGTCGCGCCATCTGCACCAAACTCCGTCCCAAACTTGCCACCCTCTACCGCCACAAGACTGCCTCCCCCCAACCCCCCACTCGCAGTGAACTCATACGAAAACCATCCTATCAGCGCTGGACTACGTGGACGTCATTTACGGCACAGACTCTTCCTCCTCCCTTGCAAAACTCGACGTTCTGCTAAACTCCTTCATGCGCTTCGCCACTGCCTCCCCCCCACTCACTCATCACTGCCAACTATTCTCAACTCCATCTCTGATGCCTCTCACATAGGCGGACCACCCACAGCGCTTCACTTATAGCTAAATATTGGCTTGGCTCCTTTCCCCTCTACCTCTCCTCCTGCCTCTCTCAAGCCAACACGACTGGCTACTCACTTTGCCATAGACCCACATGTACCTTCCACCACTCATGCCCCCTCAGCCTCTGGGCAAGCTGCCTTTTCCTACCGGCTCCCACTCCTATGGAACAACCTCCCACCCAACCTCCACCTGGCCCCCTCCCTATAAGCCTTTAAAGAGCTCCTCAGGTTTCTCCCTTCCACTCCTTGCCGCAACTGTTCACCCAATCCCTCCTTACCCGGACCTAGTACTACCCTCAGTAGCCTCGCCACGTAAATAATAACTCCACATGCCAGCTCTTACTGCTAACCCCTTCCCCCCCACGGTACCCTCTCCCCGAAAACTCATTCTTCAGTTAATCCACCACTGTAAATATGTTAAGACACGCACTTGTAATTTACGATAATATGGTCTAGAAATGTAATGAAATGATTTTTTTTCCACTCTGCTGTTCAAACAAAAAGTGAAACCTCACTACCAAACTCTATGTAATGTACTACTGTGTTATTCATCTGTTACTTAAAATTTGCTGTATTTCTCCGTCTCCCACCTTGTACTACTTGTCCCGGGTCATACCTGGAAACGAGCCTCAGCTCAGTGTGCCTTTCCCGGTCATCAATTTTAAATAAATAAATAAATGCCCCACTATCCCCTCCCCAATGCTTGACCAGCGGCCTCACCCTTGCTACAGAAGCTGGCATATAACCCCATCCTTGCACTTATGTCCTAGGCCTATTTTGCCCTATATACTGTGTATAACTGTATAACTGTAATATACATCCTCTGTTGTTTACAGCTGTTACTACTGTGCTAATTTACCTTGTCTGCTGCTTCTTGACACAAAAATTGTTATTTGATACTATAGTATCCTAAGCATTCAATGTGCGCTGCTTGTATATTCATGCAATCGTGTATCCTTATGCTGCTTTTTATTTGCTTCTGTTAACTGTTCACTTGATAACCTGCGTGTTATCATATCCATGTGTAGGCCCCCCCGCCACCCCGGTCGCACCGAGAGACGAGCATCTTGTTGCTCAGTGTGCCTTTCCTGGTGAAACAACTGCATTAAATAAATAAAATTTATGGGACTTTAAAACCACAATTTTGCTTTATATGTATTAATTTTTAATTTGTATTCTATAGAAAGATTACAAAACTCATCCAAGCTGTTATAATCCGAGATCTTCTTCGGGGGTATCTCAGTCATCAGGTTAAACCATAGGAACATTCACTGTCAGAGAAGGGAAATCCACATGAAAGGATTTCAGCAGTACAACTGGGGCAGCCCACACCGACGATGTCAACAACCTTATATAGGTATAGAAGGCCCCGCTCCCTCCTCAGTTCTTTCCCGCCGTCGACTTGCAAGCACAGTCTCCACGAAAGCACCATTGCAGTGTTCGCACCTTTTTCAGCCTACGGCCACCTTTTTCTACTTTTTCCAGATATTTCTTTTTGTTTACGTCGAGAGTTAATCCCTCTCTTTTTTGTCACTGTGGAAGGAAAGTTGCCTCTATCAACAAGTATTCGGTTTGTAGCTGCTGTCTTGGGCCTGACCATGATGCCTCCGACTATGAGCTCTGCCAGAAGTTTAACCAAACTACCCTCAGGTGATGCAGGAAGGTTCTAAAATTCTTCATGGAACAGTAGGTAGCCAGCTCTGAGCAAGGGTCCTCTGGGGCCCCCAGCCACCTTCCAGTTCTACGAGCTCCCAGGCCTCTAAGGACTGAGACAAGTCCTCGGGGGGGCGGGCACAAAAAAGACTGGGATTACGACCACCCCACCCCCCCGACCATCCCATTTCCCGTTGCCCTCTCCTTCTTTAGGAGCCTCTTCGTTGGCGTCAGCTACCAAGACTAAGAGATCAGCTGTCCAGGTCTAAGTTCCCACCAGGCCCATACCGACAGCTTCTCTGCCCTCAGTGCACCCGACCGTCGACCTTCAGGTCATCAGCCCTCCCTCCGTCGATGACAGGCTTGCCATCGATGATAACCCAGTCAAGACCTGCCCCTTCCTCTCAGAGGGCTATGGGCTCATCAGATGTACAAGATGGGCTGTCAGCAACTGTGCTGTCGAATCCTCCTCCGCCGACGACCATGGAGCCGAACACAGTTCTTGTTCGCTTTATCAATGTGCTGGTTCAGCAGTTGGGGGCCTTCAATAGGCCTTTGTCACCAGCGCCATCGACAACGACTTCACTGTCGACACCTGTCTGTCAACCCAGGAAGCCTTCCCATGGGCCGTCGACGACTCATACAATGGCAGACCCAGAAGAAGAGGTCAATATTGAGGAGTACCACCCTGACCTAATCCTTCCTGATGATGTGGAGGAGGAAGAGGAACAATTCCTCACCTCTCATAAGTTCACTGCCTCTTCAGTCAGTGAGGGCTCAGTCAAGCACACCCCAAGGTCACCTGCTGAGGATGCCACCTTCTTTAACATTATTAAGCAGCTGTCTGCTGCCTTGGGTTTTGAGACAGAGCAAGTCACCAGGAAGGATCTGGTTGACTACATGGAGATTCCCAAATCTCCCCCCAAAATTATCCCCCCTATGCTTCCTGCCCTGAAAAACGCTACAATGGCGGCCTGGCACTGACCAAACATGGTGCCAGCCATGCCCCGAAGGGCGGACAAACTCTATAATGCCCCGCAGGGCCTTCCTTCTTTTACTGCCCAAGCCAAAATTGATTCTGCACTCATTAAGGTAGCACACGACAGGTCTAAGGTGCCTTAGCACCTTAGTTCCTTCCCCCTCGGTCACAGAGTCCCACAAGACTGACCTCTGCGGGAAGAGGGTGTTCCCTCTACCCTGGGCTTGAGGATTGCTAACTACCTGTCACACATGGACAAATACCAGAATGCCAACTGGAGGAAGGGCAAAGTTGCCACACAGGCCCTTCCAAATGGTACTGAGAAGCAGGAGTTGCTTCAGTGTTTCCAAACAGCTGTGGATATTGGCAGACACCTCCTCAGGGTCCTCTATGACATGGCAGACAGTTGCCAGAGCAGCTGCCACTGGCATATGCTTTCGTAGGCACTTATGGCTCAGGGTCTCTGGGTTTACAGCTGATGTGCAAAATAAGGTGCTTAACGCCTTTCAATGGCATCAAGCTCTTTGGCCCTGATGTCCAGGACATCATTGATAATCTGCAGGCCTCTGGCCCAGCCATCAAGTTTGTGCATTCTCTCTACCACACGCAGCCCCATGGCAGTGGGTCGTCTTCTTTTCGTAGACAAGCCAATAGGCCAGGCTCAGACCCCCACACCCAGAGAAAGCACAGAGCCCAGTCTTCCTTACCCACCCCCTCCAATACTGGAGCAGCAGCCAAGCATCCCAGGAATGATTGACCAGCCTCCACAGCTGGTCCTGCCCCAGCTTGACTCCTTGCCAGACCCCCCTCTCTGGTTCAGTCTCAGGAGGTGGTGGTCGGAGATCGGTTCTCCCTCCATCTGAATCAATGGAGAACCATAACTGCAGATGCTTGGATCCAGCAGATTAGAGAGAGCAGTCACACCCTGGAGCTCGTCCAACAGCCTCCAGATACCCCCTCCACTACAATCAAACTATCCCCCAGCCCACTTGTCTCTCCTCTGGGAGCAAGTACAGTATCTTCTGCGGAAGCAGGCAATCAAACTGGTGCCAAGGTGTCAGAGAAACCAGGGGTTCTATTCCAGGTTTTTCCTGGTCCCCAAAAGGACCGGAGATCCGAGACCCATCTTAGACCTCCATCTCTTTGTCCAGTACAAAAAGTTCCAGATGGTAACTTTGCCAGGCCTCATGCCCCTCCTCAAGGCCGCGGACTGGCTCTGTTCACTGGACATGCAGGATGCTTACCTACATATCTCAGTCTTTCCTCCTCACAGGAGGATTCTTTGCTTTGTCTTTCAGGGCGAACACTACCAGTTCAAAGTGCTGCCCTTTGGCTTATCCTCTGCGCCGTGTCTGTTTACCAAATGCTTGGCAGTGGTTGCAGCAGCTCTCAGAAGAGAAGGTCCGTGTGTCTTCCGTTACCAGGACGACTGGCTTCTCAAGGTCCCATCCAGGGAACAGCTCCTGTGGACTCTAGAGCACACTCTCCAGCTCTTCCATTCTCTGGGCATAACGGTCAACCTGCCCAAGTCTGTTCTAGTACTGTCCCAAAGATTGCAATACATAGGGGCAGTCCTGGACTCTGAACAGGGGAAGGCCTTCTTACCCTAGAAGAGGGCGGAATGCCTTATAGCTCAGGGAGTCACTCAGAGTTGGCACATTCCTGCCAGACTGTACCTCAGACTATTGGGTCTAATGGCAGCAGTCATTCCCACCGTTCCATCGGCCAGGCTTCACATGCGTACCCTTCAGAGGACCCTCAGAGTGCAATGGGACCAGCGCACAGATGACTTGGACCAATAAGTCCTGGTCTCTTCCCCAGTTCACAAGCTACTGCAGTGGTGGATGGACCCTGCAAATCATCTTCAGGGGCTTCCCTTCCAGATTTCTTCCTTGCATCAGATTCTAACCATGGATGCTTTGGGTCTTGGATACCTTTCAAACCCAGGGCTCCTGGTCCCAGTGGGAAGCCGCCCTGCATATCAATGTCCTGGAGATAAGGGTGGTGCTCTATGCCTTGCAGGCTTTTCAGGAACACCTTGCTCCAGGCCAACTGCTGGTGCAGTAGGACAATCTAAGTGTTGTCTACTACATCAACAAGTGAGGTGGGACTCCCTCATACCTCCTTTGCAGGGAGGCCATGAGAATGTGGTACTGAACACTGGACACAGTCTGACACTCTCTGTGGTCCACATGCCAGGCGTCCTAAACACCCTGGCCGACAGGCTCAGCAGGACTCAGTCCAAAATGCACAAATGGGAGCTTCTCTCATTCATAGCAGAAGATCTGTCTGACACATGGGGTTGTCCAGAGTTGGACCTTTTTGCATCCCCACTCAACGCAAAACTGCCCAATTTTTGCTCGACAGATCCAGGGCCTGGAGTTTTTTGGTGAGACACCTTGTCCCTCTCTTGGAGTAGGAAATTTATGTATGCATTCCCTCCATTTCCACCAATACAGAGGGTGCTGCTCAAGCTACAAATGGAAGGGGCCAGCATGATTCTGGTAGTCCCATGCTGGCCTCGCCAGATATGGTTCCCTCTGCTTCAGCAGCTGGTGGAGGAACCTCCGGTCCCTTGCCCCTTTGCAGGGATCTGCTGAGCCAGGATTGGGGCACTCTGGCTCATCCCAACCTTAGGTCCCTCCATCCAAATGCATGGCTCCTGAGGACGTAGCTATTGCCAGGTTCGGGATCTCTAACTGAGTAGCAGACGTCCTGGTGGCCGCACGCAAGCCTTCCACCCGTGCCACTTATGCCATGAAGTGGAAGCAGTTTACCATTTGGGCTGCCAATCATTCCCTAGACCCTTTCACCTGTCTTGTGAATCATGTTCTGGACTACCTGATTACTTTGACTCAGGCCACCAGTATTCCTCCCTCAAGGTCCACTTTTCAGTTATTTCTGCCTTTCATGAACCTGTGGGTGACCACACGTTTGCTCAGCTGGATGTCTCCCATACCTTTCTTAGGGGCATCCTGCACTTAAAACCCCTAATCCGTCACCTCACCCTGGTTTGGGGCTTAAATTTTATTTTGGAAAAGTTGACCCCCTTCTCCTTTTGAGCCAACTATGACTTGCGATTTTTGCTTTCTTGGAAAGCACTGTTTTTAGTTGCAATTACTTCTGCTCGAAGAATTTCAGAGATGCAGGCCCTCTGGTGTGAGGAGCCTTATTTGATTTTTCACAAAGACAGGGTATCTTTGCACACAAATCCTACGTTTTTCCCCAAGGTTGTCTCAGAGTTCACACTTACTCAGTCTGTCCACCTTCCTGTTTATTTTCCTGAGCGTGGCAATCCAGGGAAAGCACTGCTCCATACGCCAGATGTGCACAAAACTTTGAAGTATTATCTGCTTTGGACTAAGGAGTCCAGAAAGTCTAAGCAGTTGTTTGTTTCTTTCGCCCCAGGTAGAGAGGGCGCTTCCATTTCTAAGTAATGTTTGTCCAAATGGTTGGCAAATTGCACTGTGTTCTGCTGTAACAAGTACGGCAAAGAACTGCTTGGTGCTGTTGAAGTTCATTCCACCAGACGCATGGCTACCTCGGTGGCTTGTTTCAAAGGGGTCTCAGCTGCTGATACTTGCCCTGCTGCCACCTGGAGTACGGTCCACTTTCACCAAGCATTACAGTCTGGACACTGCTTCGAGAGCCCATGCAGGTTTTGGCAGGGCTGTGCTACAAGGACTCCTGTCTTAAGTTTATGGAGATCCAGCCTCCCAGACTGTCCGTTTCCTCTTGTCACTGCTTGGTACTCGTTCCTATGGTGTAACTTGATGACCGAGATACCCCCGAAGAAGACAGAACAAGTTACATAAAAACATACCGTAACAGCAGATCTTCGAGGGGATCTCAGTCATCAAGTATGATTTTCCTCCCACCATCCCCCTTCTTGGGGCTCCTGTTCAGGACCTGGCTATCTGCTGTTTCCATCTTTTTTTATCTAGAGCTGGATCCTCTCTCTCTCTCCTCGGTTCCCCAGGGCATGAGCCTTGCTCCCTTTGTCTCTGGAAGGAAAGAAGTGAGGAGGGAATGAGGCCACCCATGGCTATATATGGTTGGTGATGTCGGAGGATGTCGACGGCGTGGGAGGCCCCAGTTGTACTGCTGAAAATCTTCTGTGTGGATTCCCCTTCACTGACAGTGAAGGTTCCTACAGTATAACCTGATGACTGAGATCCCCTCGAGGATCTACCGCTATGCTAAGTTCTTACATAACTGTTCTTTGTGACAAAGACATCAATACTGTATTGTCTGTATAGGACATATGATCACACTCTACCCAATATTTTTAGTTCATAAAAGCTTGAGTTTGGCAATTTTCTTTAAGGTAGCATTTAAAAAGATGTTAAATAAATTGGATGCGAATAAGCATCCCTGCCTAACTCCTCTATTAGGTTCACATTTTGCTGAGATACAAATATATCACCCGCTACAGAAAATCAACTACATTCCTAATACAAAATCCCTTCAATAGCAGGCAATTATTAATACAACCCCCACTGGGAAAAAATATGTTCCCCTTTACATACATACGCCAGTTGAGATTAAGAATCCTAAAACTATTAAAATACCCGTTGCAGCTGGTGTTGAGAACAGCATGTTGCCCAGCAATCGATACATTTATAAGTGAAATGTCATCTGTGTCAAGCAAGTGAGAAAAAGGTAAAGGAAAACGAGACAACTATGGGTTTCACAAGTGCTGGTGAAAAAGGTAAAGGTTAAAAGGGTAGCATTCAAAATGTATAAGGAGAGGACGGATCCTGACGGTAAGAGGGGTGTGCAAAAAGCATACTAATTAAAAAAAAAAACAGAAAAAAGAATGTATAAGGAGATGCAGAGGGAGGATGACAGGGAGGTGTATCAGGGGAAAGAGAGAGAACAGTAAGGAGTGTGACGGTGCAAACTGAACTTTTTTTTTTTTAAGGTATGTAAGTGAAAACAGGAAGACCAAGGAGGATTGAAGGTTAAAAGGGGAAAAAAAAAGGGGTTGTGCAGGGGACAAGGAAAAGGCAGGCATCCTGAACAAATATTTTTGTTCCGTGTTCACAGAGGAAGGAGAAGGGAAGGGGCCACAAAAAAGTAACAGGAAAATTGGAGAGAGGGAGGTGGACACTAGTTGATTTTCGGAGGGCACAGTACTGAAGGTACTCACTAATAAGCTTACGGGTTAATCTTGACAAAACACACGCCATGGTACTTGGGTCAGCGGCAAAAATTGCTTCGTGCCCCTCCCCCCTCACCATATTTGGGGAGAACGGCTATCCCCTGCCTGTCTTGAACTCCACCAAGTATCTAGGAGTGACCCTTGACCCCCAGCTTGACTTCACCGAGCATATCCGAAACATTTGCAAGGCGTCAAACTGTAAGCTTGGCCTAGCCTATAGGGCCAAGGACTGCCTCACTCTGGCCGCTCGGCTTGCCATAGCCAGGGGATCCTCCTACCTACGCCTGTTATGGGCTTGTTGGGTTCAAGCGCTTGTCCCAAGGCCTCCTAGCAAAATGGGACACAGCGATAACAATGTCTGCCGCTTGTCTCTCGGCTCATCGCCCACGATCGGTGTGCCCTCTATGCCCGCCTGGAGTGGCTTCCCTGACAAACACCGAGCTTTTGTTTTGGTAGCATGGTAGACAGCATTGTCCGTACTGCTTGCCCCCCTGCACTTGCCCTCACCTTACTACCCTGCACTCCGGCCTATCAGCTTAGGCCCTAGCTCGCCTACCGCCTGCAAAGTCCCCAGGACCCACTCCCTCGCTGAGATCGGGCCTTCTCCATCTTCGCCCAGATTTTGGAACTCCATTCCTTCCCCTAGCGTATGCCCTTCACATTCTGGCTTCAAAACGTACCTCTGGAAATTCCTCAAAGGACCTCCACCTGCCCATGTGGAAACGTGTAGTTGTAACCCCTGGCTGCCTGACTCCTCTTCCACCTCGTTGGGCTCGGCCCCAACCTCTTCTACTCCCCTGCACCTATTCGCTCCCCCTGCCCCTCCGTTCCCCAGGTGCACCTCTTCCCCCACTATGCTGTCTCGGATCCCCACCCTTGGTTCTGAGGGGTCCCTCGCCATCTCTAGACCCCACTGGGGCCGGGTCCCTGGACCGCCCAGTCCCTCCCTGCTGTAGTGCTTTCCCCTGCTTAGTGGTTCCCCCTGGTTCTAGCCCTATATTGCCCACTGCTAATTCTTGCTTCCTACCCCTTCCCACTACTGCTTTATTATGCACTTTCGCTTTTGAGCCTGTAGTCGCTCTCTAGTTTGTTGATCAGAATATGTATTATTGTCCTTATGCTGTTCTACCTGTGTGTGGGTGAGATTGTTCCTTGTCTATACATTATGCTGTCTACTGTACCCCATCCTGGCCCACTTGTAGTTGCGGGCCTGTATGTCACCCTGCAATGTACTATTGTTCTTATGTACTGTAACCTTCCGGGTCGCACCTGAAAATAGGCACTCGTTGTCTAGTGTGCTTACCTGGTTAACAAAAACAAATAAATAAATAAAACTGGACAAAGCAATATGGCCAGACAGAGTGCATCCAAGGGGACTGATGGAGCTAAGGGACGAAAGTACAGTTACGTAAGAACTTACCGTAACAGTAGATCTTCGAGAGAGGCTCTTGCAGTAGGTAATTACATATAGGACTGGCGGCTGGCGTGGCAGGACCCCACAGAAAAAATTTCTAGCTAGCAGTCCCTGGCGGCCGTCCCGATCAGGTGACCGCGCTATACGACGTCGGGTATAAAAGGGGTGAGTCCCGGACGCCTGCTTCTTCCACCCTTTCCCCGCCACAGGCCCGGACGAGAGAAGTAGACATTTTCCTCAATGGAAAAGGAGCTGAAAAAGCCTAGGGGATGGAGGGCGGAGTAGATATTTCATTGCAAGAGCTCTCTCAAGATCTACTGTTACGTAAGTTCTACGTAACTGTACCATCTTACTTCGAGAGGGCTCTTGCAGGTACTGACATATAGGACAGAATCCCAAGCAGTCTGGAATAAAGAAAAGGCACCGGAGGAGGAAACTACTCCAAGAAATAGTTTAGCCGCAAGCCTCAAGACAGGAGGCCTTGCAAAACAGCTAACCCAAGCCTGCTCTACAGCAAGAGGCAATGTCCAAACTGTAATGTTTAGTAAAGGGTATGGACGAGAGTCCAAGTGGCGGCAGCACAGATGTCACCGCAGACACGTTCCTAGAAACAAGCAGCAGAGGCTGCTACTCCTCACAGGAGTGACCTCTGACTTGATCCGGTAGGGTCTTGTTGTACTTGTCATAACAGAAAGTGATGCAATGGGCCAACCATTTTGATAGGCATTGCTTAGAGACAGCATTGCCTTCTCTTTTGTGAGCAAAAGAGACGAACTGATCAGTCTTTCTGAGATCCTTCGTCCTATCGGTGTAGTATCTCAGGATCCCGTAAACATCCATAGTATGGAGCAGGTATTCTCCTTGATTGGAGTACTGCGTGAAGAAGGCAGGTAATTCAATAGACTGATTCAAGGTAGATTCCGCTACCACCTTCGGGAGAAACTTAGGATTCGTGCGAAGAGCTACTCGTTCTTTGTGAAAATCAGATAAGGAATTTTGCACATCAGGCCTGGAGCTCGAAATTTCTGCGAGCGGAAGTAATGGCCACCAAGAAGAGCGCCTTCCACGATAAAAAACTTAAAGTTCATGGAAGCCGAGGCTCAAAAGGAGGAAGGTAAGTTTCTCGAGAACAAAGTTCAAGTCCCATGGGGGAATCCGGACAGGGGGCCTGAGATGAAGGACCCCTCTGAGGAAAGTTTTGGATACCTCCAGCTGGGCAAATGCCTTGTCAGTGAAAGGGACATGGTAGGCTGAAATAGCCACCATATGGACTTTCAAAGAGGAGTGACTGAGACCCAGGTCAAAAAGATGACGCATGTACTCAAGCAGAGTGGACACAGGGCAGGAAAATGGTTCCACGTTCCTGGCCGCAGCCCAGATAGAAAATCTTTTCCATTTCATGGCGTAGGTGGACCTAGTGGAGGGTTTTCTAGCCTCCACCAGAATCTCGGCCACCTTAGGAGAAATGCCAAAATGAGATTGAGCTAGGTCTGCAGGAGCCATGCATGAAGTTGAAGGGACCCAAGTCCCGGATGGACCAGGGTCCCCTGATCCTGGGTCAGCAATCCTGGAGATAAAGGAAGAGGAAGAGGAGGAACCTCTGAGTATTGCTGTAGAAGAGAGAACCAGATTTGCCTGGGCCAGAAAGGAGTGATCAGAATTATTCTCGCTCCTTCTAAAGCCAGCTTCTGTAACACACGAGGGACCAGAGAAATTGTCGGAAAAGCATAGATGAATCTGTCCTTTCAGCTTAGAGATACAGCGTCGTTCCAGAAAGTGTCTCGCTCTGGAACGAGCGAGCAAAAGATTGGAAGCTTTGGGTTTTGGGAGGAAGCGAACAGGTCTATCCGAGGAGTCCCCCAAATCTGAAAGATGCTTTTTAGAACTTTTTCGTCCAATTCCCACTCGTGTGGTAGAGCCGACGAGCGACAGTCTGTCTGCCAGGACGTTGTCGACTCCCGGAACATGGATCGTCGTGAGGTGAAGGTTGTGAAGCGTTACTCATTCCTCAAACCTCATCGCTTCTGCACAGCGGTAGATCTGTCCTCCTGCTTGTTGATGTACCAAACCATGCACATGTTGTCCGCTTGGACAGCTAGGTGACCGGGAAGGATGAATTGGTGAAGGGCTTGGAGAGCATACAGCACTGCCCGAAGCTCGAGCACGTTGATATGGAGAACTATCTCCATCTTTGACCATAGGCCCTGGGTTCGGTGAGGACCCAGATGGGCTCCCCAACTTTCGCCTGAAGCGTCCGTGGTCAGAGCCTGATCAGGGGGAGGATGAAAAAAGGGGACCCCAGAATAGGTTATCTCGAACCATCCACCATTGCAAGTCTCTTACCATTGGCGAGGAGATCAGAACTAGATGATCTAGATCGTCTACCCGTTGATCCCACTGAGATCGGAGAGTCCACTGAGAGATTGTCATGTGGAGGTGCGCGCGCGGAACCGTCGGGATGGCCGCCGCCATGAGCCCCAGCAGACGGGCACTGACTCGGGCTGGACCCTCCTATGCCTCCGATAGGAGGAAATCTGTGACTGGAGGAGGCCCCCGTCCGGAGGCAGAAAGGCCTTGCACAGTGAAGTGTTGAAATTGCTCGATGAACTGGAGCCCTGTGAAGGCTCCAGGTGAGACTTGGAATGGTTGATGGTAATATCCAGGCCAGTGAAAACCTGCTGGGTGAGGGAGAGAAAATGCAGGAGTTCCTCCCTGGACGAGGCCGCCAGGAGCCAGTCGTCCAGGTAGGGAAAAACCTGAACTCCCAAAGTATGGAGGTGGGCCGCTACCACCGCCAGGCATTTGGTAAAGACTCGGGGAGCCAAGGAAAGGCCAAACGGGAGCACCCGGAATTGGTAGTGAACCCCCTGGAACGCAAACCTGAGGTACTTTCGGTGCGAGGGGCGAATGGCGATGTGCAGGTACGCATCCTGCATATCTAGTGCACAAAGCCATTGGCCCGGCCGAAGCAGGGGCAAAAGGGTTTGAAGGGAAAGCATCCTGAACCTCTTGTATTCCACATACAGGTTCAGAGAGCTGAGATCGAGAATAGGTCTAAGATCTCCTGCCTTCTTTGGTACAAGGAAGAAGTGGGAATAGTAACCCGTCCCGTAGAGGTGAGGGGGGACGGCTTCTATAGCCTGTTTCACAAGGAGCGCCGAGATTTCTTCCCTGACCAAAGGAAGATGGCCTCTTGAGTAATCTGAGTTCAGAGGGGGGTGACGCGGAGGTTTCTGTAGAAACTCTATGGAGTGCCCCTCTGCTATGATCTGAAGCACCCATAAATCCGATGTTATCCTCTCCCAACCCGGAAGGTGGAGGAAGAACCTCCTTCCTACTGGTTCCTCCGGGGCTACCAGAGGCGGTGTGAGAGGGAAGGAGTCAGGTGGTGTGAGGCAGCGCCGCAGCTGGGGCACCCGTTGCTTTTTTGGGTGGCGGGGGCCTGGCAGCTGTGGGGGCCCAACGTTTAGTGGCCCGCCTTCCCTGAGGTTTCGCTTGAGGCCGGCTACGTCTGCGAAAGGGACGGCGCTGTGGGGGATGGAGACGGTACATTGAATCAACCGATGTAAGGGCCGTCCCCTTCTCTTGCAAATCAGTGATGATGTCCTTGACATCACCACCGAAAAGCACAGAACCCCTGAAAGGTGCTTCATGGATCGCTTTCTGCACCTCCGGAACCAGACCTGACACACGAAGCCATGCATGACGCCGAAGACTGACGGCAAAAGCAGAACTCAGTCCTGCGGTGTCCACTGCGTCGTAAGTCGTCCTCAAAATATGATGACTGGCCGAACGAGCAGAACAGACCAGGTTGGCCAACTCCTGCTTGACTTGGGAGTCAGGCAAGGAGTCTATCTTAGATTCCGCCTGGGTAAGGACGGCCTTCTGGTAATCCCCCATATGTGCTACATAGTTCAGGGCCCTAATCCCCAGTGTGGAAGAAGCGTAGATCTTCCTTCCATACTGATCCAGAAGGCGAGATTCCTTATCCGGGGGGGACGAGCTCAAGTGTTTTGGGTGTGCTGACTGGCTGTGAGCGGCGCTAATCACAACAGAGTCTGCACGGGGGTGAGGTCTAAAAAGTCTACACCCTCCGGAGCCTGGTATAGCCTGTTAGACTTCCTGGGAAGTGGGGCTAAAGCCGATGGTTACTTCCAAATCGTGAAAACAAGGTGGGCGTGAGGCTCGATCCAGGGTGGCACAAGGGTAGGAGCCATAAGGGGTAAGTCCAGATGTTCGTCGAGTTTAACCGGTTGAGGATCTGGCTCTAAGGAGTGCCACTGATGGACCTCCTGGATCTTCCTGAGCAACTCCGTGAAAGAAGGATCCTCCGGAGGAGTCCTCGGCCGGGGCTTGGAAGGAGAGTGTGGCTCGTTGTCTTTCTCGGAACATCCATCGGAAGCCTCTGAGGAGTCCGAGAGAAGAGGAAGAATCTGAAGCAGAGTAAGACCTCTAACTCGACTAGGGGAGGAACGGTTCTTGGGGAATCCAGAACGCTGTGTCCTGCTCCTCTGATCCCGAGGGTAAAGCCCGGAACCGGAGGAAGAGAGGAGGTGCTGTCTGGGGGATATGGGAGCTGGGGTGTGTCACGCCAGAAGACGTGTTTCTCGACTTCTTGGTGAGCAGAGCCTTGGCCTCAGCCCACCAGGAGGCAAGAGTCTCTGAAGGTCCACCGCGCCTAGGGGCGTGGAGGAGGAGGGGATAGGTATACGGAGGAAGTCCGTAGGGGAGATCCGTAACCCGGCTGCGGGTATACCGGAGCCGGGTACTGTGGCGTCGGGTACTGCGGTGTCGAAGGGGTCGGCACCGGGTATTGCGGTGCAGGATACTGCGGACCTGGGAAAACAGGCATCGGATATGACGGTGGATGCCCAGGCACTGGAGGAGCTGCTGGAGCAGACGGCCCAGCCGGGTACTCCACGGGCGGATCAGTCGGGATAGGCCCGTGGGGTGGAGGGCCCGATGGAAGAGGAATATCCCCCACTGGCGTCGGAGGGGCCGCTATCGGAACCGGCGTCGGAGGAGCCGGCGTCGGATCCGGCTCTTCAGGAAGAGGATCGGACGGTAGCCCAGGGTCCCGAGCCTCGTCCGGGGACAGAGGGGAAAAATCCCCGGGGTCGGGCGGGGGGACTGGGGCTCCGCTGATGGCAGCGAAGGCTGCGGGGAGCCTGGTACGACAGACGCGGCAGGGTCTGCTGTAGGCTCAGAGGCCCGGCGCATGTCAGAGGAGCCGACGTGTGGCTTATGGGCGGAATCCCGGCGGACGCCAGAGGAGCCGGCGTCCAACTTCGGGGGTCCCTCGTCGGAGGCAGGCCGAGGATGTGAGGAGGCCCGGTCCGAGGGGGACACTGCCGTGTGCCACCCCGAAGGGTCGAGCGTCTTAGCGGCCTTCTCCTGGAGTACGCCAGAGGAGCTGATGTCCGGCTTAAGGGAGGTGCCCACACCAGTAGGCCGCAGGCCTCGCGGTGACTGGGGCTAAAGTCTCCTTGCCTGGAGACACCCGGGCGGGCTCAATGGCGGTCTCGACGGAGGGCCGACGCCCTCCAAAGCCTTGGAGGCTGCCAGGGGCGACATCCCCCGGAAGGAATGTTAGCTTGCCCGCGACTCCGCCGGAGTCGCAGAGGAGAGGCCTTCTCCCGTGCCTTTCCTTGTCCCGCTTCTTATGCCCTTCAGGGGAGGTCGATGCCTGCCGAAGTTTCTTCAACTCCTTCTCCATCGCGGACATCTTCTTTTTGAGGAGATGGGCTTCGAGGGACTGCTGGCGTCGTCTGCAGGTGGCCATGTTGAATTGAAGGCAGTGCAGACACTTGTCGACCGCGTGGTCGGGGCCTAAGCAGAAAAGGCAGAGGGAGTGACCGTCTTTGTGAGACAGTTGGGCGCCGCACGAGTTGCACTTATTCTTTGAAGGGGACGACATAAACCGACGTTCACCTGACGAAAGAAGAATAAAATTCTAAACTGAAAACTTGTTCGGAAAAACCGACGAAGTAACTGGACTGAGCGATAAGAACTTAACTGCGAGGCGTTGCACAAGCTGACGGAAGGAAAGAACTGGAAGGTGGGCGTCCGGGACCGCCCCTTTATACCGACGTCGTATGACACCGGTCACCTGACATGGGGGCGGTCCCCGCCAGGGACTGCTAGCTAGAAATTTTTCCGTGGGGTCCTGCCGCCGGCCGGCGTCAGTCCTATATGTAATTACCTACTGCAAGAGCCCTCTCGAAGTAAGATCTGGCTGCACATCTGACAGTCCTATTTAGCAGTTTACTGGAAACAGGAGTGGTTCCAGAGTACTGGAGGACGGCAGATGTAGCCCCATTTCACAAAAGTGGTAGCAGGGAGGCAGCTGGTAATTATAGGCCAGTCAGTCTGACACTGGCGGTGGCAAAGTTAACGGAATCACTGCTGAAGGAAAGGATTGTGAAATATCTTGAATCCAACAAGTTACAAGACCTGAGGCAGCATGGATTGATTTGGGGGATGAGAGAGTATGTCAAAGGAATCTGATACAATTCTTTGACTGGGTGACCAAAGAACTAGATCAGGGTAAAGCAGTGGACATGGCTTACCTAGATTTCAGTAAGGCTTTCAACACTGTTCTGCATAGGAGGATAGTAAGCAAGCTGGGTAGTCTAGGAGTGGGTCCAAGGGAGGTAAACTGGATAAGAAATTGGTTAGGGGCTAGGCAGCAGAAGGTGGTGGTAAACACAGTTCACTCTGAGGAAGAGAAGTTGCCCAAGGGGATACCTCAGGGATCAGTGCTGACACCGGTCCTCTTTAATGCATTTTTAAGTGACACTGCACAAAAAACACAGAAAATATGTTCAACTGTAATACTGTAATACCACATAGGCGCTATATGACTTATTTTGAACATTTGCTGTTCCAACCGAGTAACTCTTATGTAGGTATCTTGAGCTTCAGAACTGCAGAGGATATGGTTAAATTAGCACGGGCATGTACATCTTCTTTGTGTATACTCTGCACATCAAAACTGTGACAGATACTGCCTATTGTGTGCCGACACATTCACATATCTGCAATAAAATGTTTAAATACCAAAACATAAGTGACACTGCAGAGGAGCTGGAAGGGTAGGTCTGCCTCTTTGTGGATGACAGTAAAATCTGCAACAGGGTGGACACTCCAAGGGATGGGGTGGAAAGTATGACCTGAGAAAACTCGAGTGGTCAAGGGTATGGCAGCTGGGTTTCAATGAGAAAAAGTTCAAAATAATGTAGCTGGGGCACAGACACCCAGAGGCAGAGTACAAAATAGGTGGAGTGGTACTGGCGACCACCGAGCAGGAGAGTGACCTGGGGGTCATCATATCCGATGACCTGAAGGTGGCCAGGCAGCGTGACAAGGCTGTTGGAAGGCCTAGTGGGATGCGGGGGTGCATGGGGAACATCACTAGCAGAGAGAGAGAGAGAGGGGAGGGGGTGTTATTTATTAATTGTCTTGGATAACAACCTTCGAGCTTGGAGCTCTTTTACAAAAGTTCCATGTCAATAACAGAAAAACATACATCAGTAAAGACGAAGACAAGCGCTATATACAGAAAGGAATTCAAAATGGTTAGTTACTTAAATACACGACTATTAAATAATTTACAGGAGATCTTATTTAAACTAACTGAAATGTACAATCTAAAATCAGGGAGAAAAGATAGCAAGAAGCAAAGATGGGAAAAGTGGTACACAGCCAGGATTTTGCTTTGTCAAAGGGCAGTGGTGTGGAGCAGGGAGACAGTAAGGAGGCAGGATACATGGAAGGAGGCGGAGAGATGGGAGAGGATTTTGCTTTGTCACGGGCACTGGTGTTGAGGTAGGGTACATGGGAGGGAGAGATGGGAGAGGATTTAGATTTGTTAAACGGCGGTGGTGTGGAGCAGGAGACAGTAAGGAGATAAGGTACAACGGTGGAGGTAGAGAAGGAGAGCAGGGGTACAAAGGTACTTGCCAGGAAAGGAAGGTGGCAGAGGGAGAAGTAGATGGAAGGCAGGGGTAGAAGGGTTTTAGTCTGGAGGGTAAGGTGAAAGAGTTAGGTAGTGTGTGTGTGTGTGTGTGTGTGTGTGGGGGTGTTGCCTCTGTACAGATCCCCGGTAAGACCCCACCTAGAGTACTTTGCCTGGTTCTGGAGAATGCATCTCCGGAAGAACATAGAGTGGAGGCAAGCCAGAATGGTGCAGGGTCTGCATCAGAAGCCCTATGAGGAGAGACTAAAGGACCTCAATATGTGCACCCTGGAAAAGAGGAGGGGAGAAGGGGGATATGATAGACACTTAACTGCCTCAGTACAGGAGGGAAGTATTTTTCAGAAAAAAAGGTGCTCAAGTGGACATGCTTTAAAGCTGGAGGGGGCACACACAGGAGTGATGTGAGGAAGTACTTCTTCATGGAAAGAATGGTGGATTCCTGGAACAGCATTCCAGGGGAGGTGGTGGGTGCAAAAACAGTGGTGAGGTTCAAGAATAAATGGGACAGACATAAGGGAATCTTAGGGGAAAGAAGGGGGAAGAGAGAATGGGCCAGAGATTAAGTAGAGTCTGCGTTGACATTGTACAGTAGGGAAAAATGGGCAGAATGGGTGGGCCAAGTGATACTTAGTTTCCGTCAACTTTTATGTTTCTATGAAAGCACAAACTTCCGGCATCTCTCTCGCTTGCACCATTTACTTATAACACGGAATGGTGGCCATCTTAACCCCTAGACACTAGGTATTGTCTAAATTTAAAACTTAAACATTCCATTATCAGCAGTCATCTCTGCTTTGGACAGGCCACCAAGAAACCCTTAACCAATGTGAAAGCAGCTGATACAATGCCTGATGGAAATCTCTATGACCTCTACTGCACTCAAAACAGAAACAGTTAAGGCAGGATTCACAAAAGGGATGCACCGGGGCATCCCCGACATGCGCCCAAAGGCGATTCTGGCAGGGGGCCGATGAGCTGGCGCAACCCTAATGCACCAGTGCATCGCAGATGCACCACATACTGCCAGTAATGACATGCGGTGCATCTGGAGGTGCTGTGAAGGGGGCGTGCCCATGCATACCGGGCACAACGCCATTCACAGCTCTATTCCGTGGCGCATTCTCGGGGCAAGTCCGACATGCGTCACAGAAAGAAAAGTCTAGAAATTCCAGACTTAAGTGGGTGGCCACCCAAAAGCATGCTGCCGTACTGCAGGCAACAGTCCGCAGCCTGCTCACTCTGGCAGTCCAGTGTGCCCCGCCCAACCCTGTAATCAGCTGTTGCCAGCAGTGGTTATGAATGAATTAACCCCCAAGCCCCCGTACATACGCTCCTTGCGGCGGTAGCATGAACTCAGACAACCCCCGCCCCAAGCCCCGTAGCAGCCCTCCTTGCAGGAATGAAAGAAGCAACCCCACCCCAAGTCCCTTTGGCAGCTGCCTTGTGGTGGAATGACATAAGTCAGCATCCTCCCCAAGCCCCGTGAAAGCCACCCTCCGCGCGGCAGTAGTCATGCTGCACCCCAGCACCCATTAAAGCCGCTCTCCCAGCGATCGGACAGTACGGCACTCCTCACCCAGGCACCTCACTCGCTTTTCACTCAGCAGGGTCCTGACAGTCGGCTGGCAGCTCAACCCACTGCATGTTTATTGCGCTTCCGCCTGTTGACAGAGCTGTCTGAGAATGACAGCTACCACAGTACCCAGCCCATTGGTCCATGGGCGCCGGTAGTATGATAGCTGTCATTCCAGACACCCCTGTCGGTGGGCGGCTGTGACGGTATTGGGGGGTTTGAGCTGCCCGCTGACAGAGGGACCCTGCTGGGTGGGGAAGAGGGGAGTGCTTTACCATCCGACTGCCGTGGAGAGCAGCTTTAATGGGTGCTGGGGCTGCAGATCACTACTGCCGCCACGGAGGACGCTTACGGGGCTTGAGGGGTGTTGATTTTTCATTCCGCCACATGAGCGGTTGCTTACTGGGGCTTGGGCGGGGGCGGGGAGTTCTGCGACACTGCCGCAAGGAGGACATGTATGGGGGTCTTGGAGGGTTTGTCTGATTACAGTCCTACAGCTGCAAGAGCAGCATTCACGGGAGCTTGGGGTGGGGGGGCGTGCTTGTACGACGGCTGTTCACGGGGCTGAAGTCGGGCCAGGGATGAACAGGGGTATCTACATGTCGGCGCATTTTGCCAGGGCATCCCTGCAGGCGCAATGCAAATGGGGCCATAATGGCATGCTAATGGCCCCATTGCGCCATGCATGCCTAATGGCCTAATTTGCATGCCCCTGGCTGTGGATCGCGTTTTGGGGTGCAGGGCATCCTGAGATGCCCTGCCCCAAAGGGTTCCCAGCCTGACATGGGGGATGTGCCAGCGCAGCCTGGGCGGGGCACACATGTGCTATTCACAGAGGGGATGCGCCGGGGGCATCTCCCTGCGCCTCCTCTGTGAATCACCCATTTTGCACTCAGTGCATCTCCCCTTGTGCCAGGGTAGCTGAGATGCTCCGAGCACATCTTCCTTGTGAATCCTGTCCTTAATCTTTATTGAAAAAAAAAAATTAATTAAAAAAGTTACGTTTTACACAATTTAAAAGGCACTTGGCCAGATTTTCAAAGGTCCTTAGAAAGACTCAAAGTACGTCTAACATCCACCTTGCATCAAATCCAGGTGGCCCAAATAACGTGCCCTATATTTTGCAAGAAAAGCATTCTTTGTAGCAATGCCCCCCAAAATGATCAGAGGTCTGCTATGTCAAATATCACGATGCATGGAGAAGCGGAGAGTGGCATAAGTTGAGAATGAGGCAAGAGCCATGCAAAAATCTGGGGCCACAGAGCAATAATTACATAAGCTGATGCAAAGCTATTTCTTCCCGCCTTTGCCCCTTCTACCTGCCTACCCCTGCCCTCTCCCTTCCTCCCTCGGCATTTCCTGACTTGTATCCTCCCCTCCCTCTCCTTTAGAGCTCTTACCCTCACCCTCTACCTTCCTACAATGGCCTTCCTGCCTGCATACCCCGTTCCCTCTCACCTGCAGTGCTTATTTCTAAGATTGCCCTTGGCTGGTATGTCATGCTACCTAATATTTGGCACATTTTGAATTACTGGAATTTCCTAAGCCTCAGTCTTTTACTTCTTTTTATTGTGTAACTATGTATTATTATATTTACATTTGTATGTATGTATACCCCCCATTCCTCCAACGTGGAACCTTTGTAAACGAGCAGTTCCTGCTCAAAGGTATTTGTAATCCTAGATTTCAATAAAATAAATAAAAACAAAAAATATGATGCATGAAGCTAAGAGTCGAAAATGCAACACATGGAGTGAAAATGATGCAAGTCAAGTCAAAAATTGCAGCAGATGAAATGACTTCTGGAAGCAATACTTTACATGCTACAATACTTAGGAAAGCATTACGATGTCTACAATGAAGGACTCTTGCAGCAGACTGCCATTTCATAGTCCTACAGTCAGGTCTGCCAGCCTGCTGTGGGCCTCAGTATATGCTCTAGTGTCAGTCAGACCAGCTCTGACTATGGCATGCAACTTAGGCACAACAACAGGACCTAAATTCTTTGAAAATCCAAAGTAAGGGGATAGTGCATCATTTCTTTGATGTAGGCATCCCTTCTGACATGGGGCAGGCATTTTTTTTTTGATGCAAGCATGGTGCAAGCCAGTCTGGTGCATGCAGACCAGTTTTTGATGCAATCACCATTAGAAAATTGGAAATAATATAAGTTTTAGTGTATCCTGCGCTTTGTGTCTTTTTTATGCAAGCACCGTGCAACATTCTCTGGCCTTTAAAAACCTGGTGCATTGTATCAACTGGACACTCATCGACCTTACTCGGACTACTCCTTATCACTTGTGGGGGGACAGGATATACATAACTCACCGGTAGCTCTGCCACTTGTGAGTCATTGTCTTTCCCTTGTGTGTGGGTGGCCTGTGTCAGCAGGACCTAGTGGTAAACGCAGTTGGCATTTGGAGGCAGCAGCATGGTGAGCATGGCATCACAGGACATGGTGTATGGAGCTTCCAGGGACCGGCTGCTCTACTGTGGAGTTCCACTAACCAGCTGAAATCATATTAGTGATTTATGATGGTTATACGAATACCTGGAATGTTTAGAAATAAACAATCCAGATTGGATAAGCATGGTGTCATGATTTAAAAAGCGCAGCCTCCAGTGCATTCTTTGCTGCCATGGACCAGTATAATCCTTGGTTGCATATGTGGACTGAGTATGTTGGATAACAAGCTCCTACTATCACCACATGGACTGAAGTGACTATATGTCTGATATCATGCAGCAGTTAATGCATGGTCTGCACAACTCACAGGCTTTGTTTGTTTTTTTTACAACTTTATTTTCCTCTGGTCGCCTCTCGCAGGGGCCCCATCGGTCACCCCATCGTATCCCACCCTGCTGTGATCTCATCTACCAGAGATCCTGTTCCTCCAACCCACCCACAGCACACCTACCTGCACCCCTCGCCCCCCCCCCCCCGAGGCGGGGCCGCCTTCTGCGCCGATCGTCCATCTTTATATAGTGTTAAGGCAGGCGGAGGTGCAGGCCTAATATTTTAGTAGTAGTAATAAAATACAGGTTACTCACCTGTAACAGGAGTTCCAGGAATGGTACATGTTGTTCATCCACACTTATTGGCAGGTTCCTTGCCGCTTTAAATCTTGCGGGAAGGTCTTCAAGCTGGCTCCTCCCACCCACCGGGTGGTAAAACCTCAGCTCTGCCCCATGACGCCAGATCTAGCCCGCCGAAGCCAAGGCCTTGCCGGGCCGATGTCGGAGATGTAGGGATGAACAACATATACCATTCCTAGAACTCCTGTTACAGGTGAGTAACCTGTATTTCTAGGGACATGGATATGTTGTTCATCCACACTTATTGGCAGACTCCTAGCAGTTCTCCGGTAGGAGGGAGGCAAGGCGCACACCTCTTACTTAGGTAGAAAGACTGGAGAACCGAGGCCCCGACCAACATCCCGGCGTGACCCAAGGTCGATGTGGAAGGGGAAACGGTAAGCCTGCTTCTGGGCAGAAGCCCTGTGGATATCCTGGACCAGAGTATCCTCGGAAGCAGCCACCGATGTAGCGGAAGGGCAGGTAAAATGAGCACTTATCCCTCTGGGAGGGCTCCATGCCCACCCACCTATAGCGGAGACCTATGCAGGAGGTGACCCACCCGCTCGTCGTCCGCTTGGCTGCAGGTCTGCCAGGTGCGGCTCCAGCGTAGATGACAAACTGCTGGCGAACCTATCCCGAACTTCAGCCTTACACTCCCTGGGTAGATGAGCGTTAAATAGGGTCCCATGGAACCTACATGCGGCCTCCGAGGTGTGATTGGGGATGAACCCCGACAGAGACAATACCCAGATAGGGAAGAGTCCTCCGCCGCCTTCGAAAGGAACTTCGGGTGGGGCGCAGGACAACCTTGTCCCTGTGGAAGACCAGATAGGGAGATTCAAAGGAGCGCCTGGAACTCTCCCCTCCTTCTGGATGGCAGAGTAGCCCCAAGAAGGTGTTCTTCCACAACAGGTGGGGGGAAACTCGCACCTGTGCAACGGTTCGAACGGCTTGCCCGTCAGCTAAGCCCATACCAGCGCAGGTCCCACAGAAATGGGGATACTCTCCCCCAAAAGGGATGTGTGATCGAGGCCTACAGAAGGGCCACACCACCTCATCTGCGCTACCGACTGCCTTCCAGCCCGCGCCCGGAAGACAGGGGTGATCAACAGAAGCACCTAGAGGGTCGTTGGCCGAAGCCCTAGTTCAAAGAACGGACCGCAGACGGTCCGGAATGTTGCCCGGGGACGGGAGAGGGGCCAGGCCCTATCCCATCATCAAATAGAGAAGGCGAGCATGTTGGCCGACCTCTAGCAGGACGCCTCGAAACATCGAGGACCTTGCCGGAGGACCCAAGGTCTGGCCCCTAGCCGCACAGGGACCAGGCCTTCAGGTGCGGGGAATGAAGGTCCAGATGGAAAACCTTCCCCTGAAAACAGAAATCAGGACCGGGCGGACTGGAAGCCGCCTCGGGAGCCTGGGGCTGAGACTGAGGAGAGCTGGATACCAGAGCTGGAATCCAGTCTGGGGCTACCAGCATCGCCTGCACCTAGTCTCTCCTCGCCTTGCCCGTAGGTCAAGGGAAATGGGGGAAAGGCGTGGTAGGGCCCGGGGTCCGCGGCCTCGACGGCATCCCCTACAGCAACCTTGCTGAGGGGGCGGGCATGAAACAGTCTCGGCCTCGTATTCTCCCTGGAGGGAGGAGGGAGAAGATCCTGTGCTACCTCCGACAGGGGAGACCACTCGAGAGGCGCAGCCTGTGTCCGGCTTAGGGCATCAGCCGGGAGATGGAGGCTCCTGCCATCAAATGGCTGGGAAACCGCCTCCAACTGCGCGAAAAACCCAATGCGGAGAACCTCCTTACGCTGAGGCAAGGGGCTCGACCAAACCTGGCGGGGTAGGCATCACATGGTTGTGGTGTTGTCCGCATGGACTTAAACCACTAGACCCTGCACAAACGGAGCGAGCGGTGCAAGCTAAGCGGACCGCCTGGAGCTCCAGCGGGTAGGAAGGACATCCGGGCTCCTGAGAGGACCAGAGGCGAAGCACTCTGTATTCCCCTAGATGGGCACCCCCACCCATCCGAGAAGCATCGGTCGGAGAAGACCGTAGACTCAGGGCGGACAAACAGGATGTTCTCCTGCAGGAGCTGGAACGGTCCGAGGGGGAGCGTTCCCCTAACTCTTGGGCTGTAGTCACGAACTGGTCCGAGGAACGCAGCACTGTGACCGCTGGCTGGCCCGTCCCCACTAGGGGAACGCATGAACCAGCGGGTCAAACAGACCACGCTGGAGCCAGCCGCCATGAGGCCCAGGAGGTGCAGGAGATCCCAGCAGGGTGCAATTGCCTAGTAAGACCTGACTAGGTAAGGGAGGAAGAACCTCGGCCCTGTCCGCCAGGAGCCGAGCTCGGACTCAAGAGTCGAGCCTAGTCCCGAAGAAGCATCAGCCGCTAAGACACGAGTTCCAACGTGGCTCCGGTAAAGGGAGACCAGTCTGAGCCTGGAAGGGTCGTAATCAGGCCACTATCCGGGTGGGGTTACGCCCGGACCCCTCAATGCCGCAGAAACTGCTGAGCAGAGAACGAAGGGCCTGCCAGGAACTCGTAGGGAGATCTCCCGCTTAGGAAAGGGAGGAGTCTCCCAAGAAATGGACGGAACGAGGAGTAAGTACATCCTGGAGACCCAGGAAGAAGCAGCACGCCTCGTTCTGGGAATAGGATATCTGGCAGAGAGACCATCCAGGCATGCAGAAGGATGAGGCGCAAGCCCCCCCCCGTCCGTTTGAGACCAGGAATACCTGGACACGAACCCAGGGTCAGAAGGAGGGTCCACCACCTTCCTGATCATCTCTAATTAGAGGGCCAGGCAAGTCGGCTCAGCGGGCCAACGAAGAGGCTGTGGACCCAAGATCCCCATGGGGCAACGGCTCAAAAAGGGGAAAAACCTACTCGCAACCCGCGACAGGACCTACCCTAAGCACCACCCAAGAGGAAGAGGTGCGGAGCCGTCCCCCCCACGGGGAAACCCGGGCAGGGACGACGGGCCAGGGACAGTGCCCCTTAGCCCATCACTGAGCAGGCTTGGCGGAGGAAGAGGCCGAGGGGGCTCTCAGATCCCTACCTCCCTGCTTCCTTTTAGAGGAAGACGCTGGTCTGGCGACAGGCCGCCCAGCGCATGCCTGCTGGCCCTTGTGCTGGGCCAGTCGAGCCGCAGGGGCCGGGGGGCAAAGGGGCTTATGCAAAGGCTGTCGGCTGCCCTTGTCCCTCTGGGCGGGAGTGAACTAGTCCGGAGTGGCATCGGACTTCTCGGGCCCCTGGGGGTGTCCCTCCACTCCAGGGCCGAAAAGGTCAGTCCCCAAGAAGGGAATGTCGGCCAACTCGTGCTGGGTTTCCAAAGAGAAGGAGGATAACCTCAGCCACGCCCTGCGGGCGCATGGCCACCGTGCAGCCGCCACCGATCTGGCGCAGGAGTCGCCCAGATCCAGAGCCATCTGGAGCTGCTGTTTCACCACCGCCCTACCCTGGTCCCGCACCCGCCGGACCGTGGTCCGCAGGTCGGCTGGGAGATGAGGAAGGACCTCATCCAGGGAGCCCAAAAGGGCGTGGAAGAAGTGTGCCATCAGTGCCGCCGAGCTGGCCTGTCGGAGGCCTAGGGAGGACGCAGCGTACACCTTGCGCCCGACATAGTCCATCCTTTTGGACTCATTGTCAGGGGGCCTATTCACATCCCTAGCGTTTCCAAAACATTGGAAAACATTGTCGGTAACTACCCCTTCAGCCGAGGGGTGTTCCGAGAAACCGGGCAGAGAACCAACAGGGACAGGGTACTTCCTGGCCACCCTGGCCGAGGGCGCAGGGCAGGAAGTAAGCCGCCGCCAGAGCTCCAAGGCTGGGCCCACGATTGCCTCTGCCACTGGGAAGGCCTCCGAGGGTGAGTCCCCTCGGTCAAGAATCTCCGTAAGGGGCCCGTTTGAAAACGGGCTCGAGCTGCATCCCGGTGAATTCCGAGATGAGCTGGAGCAGACCCATAAAGGACGATGGGCTGTCGTCCACAGAATGTTCCGGAAGACCCCGGGGTCCTCCCTGCCAGTAAACATAGCGGAGTCGATTTGGCCCGAGGGGTCTGCAGAAAGCTGCCTTGTACCGAGTCACTCTTCGGCCCCGGGCCGAGGGCAGGCGGGAGTGAGGGGAACAAATAACCTTCGGGACAGGTCATGGCCCGGCCTGGGTTCCACCGAGGACAGTGGAGCAGCAGGGATCGGATGAGCAACCGGCCCCGGAGAAGGCACCTAGACTGCCTCGAGCGGCTGCGTCGGCCGACCTGGCGGCGGCTGCATCCTAGCCGGAGAATGAATCCGGGTCGACTGATTCCCGGACAACAACAGCTGCTGCCACATAAACTCCTTGTAACGTCGATGCCAACGGCATCGAAGCCACTCCCCATCCGAGGAGGGGGACGAGGAAGAACAGCAATGCCACTTGACTCGGTGCCCCAACCGAGAACACTGAGGTCGGCGTGAGTGGCGAAACCGAGAAGAGGACCGAGACAGAGACCCGAATCCTCGGGGGAACCGAGGGCAGGCCTGGGAAGGAGCGGAGCGCGCCCGCTCCTCCTTCGGCTCGGAAGAAAAGGCCGAGGACTGCCGACCCGAAGGTACCAGCAGAACCTCAGCCTCTGCCAGGGGAACTGGTGAAGGGATGGCGGCACTAGCAGAAGACAGCCCAGATGACGGGTCAAGAGGCTCGGCCACGTTGACGGGGGTCCTGGCCGGCTGACCTGACGGGGACACCGTGAGGCCAGTGGCCGAAGCCGCATCCTCGACCGAAGTCGAGCGTCGGCCAGCAGGGGAGGAGAAACTCCCGCTCCCTCCGGAGCCGATGAAGGGACTTAGCCTGCGGCTCCTTAGACTTGGGCCGAGAGGCAGGTCCCAAAGGTCCCTCTCCCTTCAAGGAAAGGGACTGGTGAAGCTCCTTGAACGAAGCTGCATGAGAACCCAAGGAGATGATAGCCACGACCGAGGAAGAGAGGAGGAGGCCACTTCGGAGGAAGAAGATCGAGCTGCTCAGAAACAGCTGATGCGGACGCTGCCCCACGATCCAAGGAGTTTTCCGGAGCGGGAAAAATTACCGGGCGCCCGAGCCCTGAACGGGCCGCACGGTCCTCCAGAGAGCTGGTCGAAAGAGCATGACGAAAACTTCGCAGAGCTGAGGATCATGATCCAGGTCAAGGCAGTAAACGCACGTGGAGTGCGGGTCTCTCCTGGAGGAATTGACCGGACGCCTTTTGGGGCCGGAAAAAGAATGAGCCATCGCCGCAGCGAAGAAGAAAGGATCGAAGTTTCAGAAAACTTCCAAATGATTTCGAAGACCGAAATTTCCAGGAACCAGTCGAAAACGCAGAGCGCTAACGAGGGAACCTGAGCTTCCACGCAGTAAGGAAGATCTGGCATCATGGGGCGGAGCTGAGAGTTTTACCACTCAGGTGGGTGGGAGGAGCCAGCTTGAAGACCTTCCGGCAAGATTTAAAGCGGCAAGGAACCTGCTAATAAGTGTGGATGAACAACATATCCATGTCCCTAGAAATGTATTTATTCAGTATATCACCATTAGGACAATTTACACCCTATTTGCAAGGTGTACCTGTGCAGTAAACATATTTATGCAAGTTTCAAATTTCCACACATAACAATAAACTTACATATCTTGTTTAAATTATTCAATCAATAATCAAATCACACAGACATGACAAATATGTAATAGGTTATTACAACAATAATCAATGAAGTTCCAATTGACTGACTGGCATTACTACACTTTAATGAACAACAAATTCAAAGTCCAAACTGTAATCCTGGCAGATGGCTTAGCCCCAAAAACTTATAATCACTTTGTAGCCTTGATTGATAATATAGAGGATAATGGATGGGCTCCGATGAACAACAACGCTGTGTTCACTTCGAGAGGTTGTTATGACAACTTTGTAAACTTCGAGAGCGAAGCTCGAGAGCTTTACAGTTGTCACAGCAACATCAAGAAGTGAACTCTGTGGTGTTGTTCACCAAAGCCATCCATTAGTTTTTATAGTGTATGGGCACCAGTGTCTCAGAGTTCACTTTCAAGCTAAAATATACATTGGCAGTTGCTGTAGGCTTACCTCATAGCAACAGATGACAGGCCCCGTAGCAGGAACAAATTTCTATTTAAACAACAGCAACACAAACACAAGGAAAACACACTTCGATGAATGTTCTGCAGTGGGGTTGCCGGCTTGGAAAATACTTAGGCTGTCATCGCGATTGCTTGTTTCTGTGCTACCTGTCAGCTTAGAACTACAGTTTAAAATGTACACAGAAATGAGTGATCTGCACTGATGACACAGAATGTTGTATGGAGTTGGCATTCCATTTTGTTGTACCACTGATGTGATGTGGTCAGGCAGGTTACAACATCCTGACGTCATATCAATGGTACAACAACACTGTGAGCCGTTAGAATTCCATACATAATAAGGGTCTCCCATACATTATATATAGAATCATGATGCAGAACTCATGGACCTTATCGAGTTACCCTCAGTGTTACAGAAACAGCTGCCTCCCCATATCCACAGTCCTGGCAGGCTGTACCAGCTCCAGTACTCTGCAGAGTGGATCACGACTGTGATGCCTCAGCTCTCCTCAGTCATCACCTCCAGAGTCTCTGCCGACCACCTGGGCTCTCCTTCAGTGATTTCTTTCTGTTCTCTGTCTCGGTGATCAGGTAGATACAAGGATGATGGTCATGTCTGCTGCAGTCTGCCACCAGACAAGCTCTAACTAGTGTTGTGGTGGTTCCCAAGCCTTGCTGGCAAGTTGTGCAGACCACTTAGGCCTGAGTGCAATAAAATCTTTCATTTCTTCTCACTACTCTCCTAGTTGTGATTGTGAGGTGGCTTCCTCACAGCCTGATAGATGGTAGCTGATGCCGTGTTTACACAGCTACTCAGCTTTCCGTGCTCTCATGCTCCACTGGTCTCCCGATGTGGTAGAGTGCTGCTGGTTTCAATTCACACGGCCCCTCTCAGCACTGACACAAGATGCTCTGGTGAGAGGGCTCCTGTGATGTCGGGGGTGACATGCACTGACCTCCAGTTAGTCACAGCACTGAGCACCTCCCCAACAGGCTGTGTTATGTTGGAGCAAGCAGCGCAGTCAGTCTACATGGCTGCTTCAGCCGCTAGTTCCATGCTCGCTCTGCTCAGTGTCCCTAACTTGGAAGAGGATCTGGGAGCGCCATAGTAATCGACTTACCACAACTGGATAAGTGCCTACACTGAAGCCTTTGCACCGGAGCAACACAAGTGCTCAGGTTGCTCCAGTGCAAATGCGACCATGTAAATGAACCTCGAGAGTTCAAGGTCAGATGTCTCCTGTTCACTAATGCATTTTGTAACTCACTGCTATTGTGCTCACCCCTGATTTATTACCTGTTAATCCCCCCTCCTCCCCCAATGTCCCAACTGGAAATGATACTCCTGCTTGTTTACCCGGTAAAATAGGATTTAAATAAATGATATACATGGAGCTGCACAGATACATGGGGCTTTCTTCTCCACCAATTGGAACATCTCTTGAATGAGCTTTATTACAGACTCTCTTGTGAAGCTGCATTGAATGCAATACATTAAAACAATAAAACAGAAGTTTTAAAAAGTGAGTGTCGCTGGAGTGCACTGGCACAGTATTAAGGGGAAGAATCACCTCTGACTATCAAGAGAAGCCAAAAGCTTAAACACATTGGGCTACCCATCCTCTTCATACAAGTGCACAACTCATCCTCCAAATTACAGAAAGTGAGAGACTTACAGACATGGATGCACCTGGGGAAAGAGTCTGAGTCGAGAGCGTGGAAATACTCATATGCCGAACAGCCAATCAGATCATCAGGGTGGTAACCTGCCAGTTCGGTGATTCTACATTAAACAAAAATGAAATACTCAGCAACGCCTCTCTGACACAAGATTCGACCGATTATTGACAGTCTTAACACCTTCCTAAGTAAGAGCCTGAAACAGGCCTTAGTACTGGCCAGGATATAATGTCAAACCTTGCCAGGAAGAGAGCACTACAACCACCAGAACTGCAGATCGAGCAATTTGTTCAGCTGGAAGAAATTTAAATATGTAAGCTTTTGGGTAGGCACGTGTTTCAGGAGTCACATTACACCAAATACTGTAACAAAGTGATTTTCTAGTATCCAGACATACATCTTAAAATTAGAGACATAATTCAGTTTTATTTCATTAATTTTCTGTTGCCCTCCCCTTATTGTTTGATTAATGAGAACATGTGCATAAAAGCAAACGCTCTAACCCGTGTTTTCCTATGCCAAAGTCATAATCCTCATTTGTGAGATCATAATCATTTTCACAGCAACAGGTTATGATGTCATAAAACAGAGCATTATCCTTTCAGTACAGTAAACCACAGCAGGATGAGATGAAGACTGAAACACAAAGATCCTGTGTTCATTCAGAAAAATTTTAAGTAATCAAAAATTTAAAATATAAGCTGAATTGTATCCAAAACATAAATGTGCTCCCATGTACTGTACCTTTCCTTCTCCCTCTGCACTGTCACCCAGGCCTGCAAACTTGCTAAGGTACTTTCCTCCCTTGGAAACTTCAGGCCCATCTCTCCCCTCCCTTGGCAAGCTCCAGGAGACCCTTGTCTACACCAGACTCGCTAACTTCCACTCCTCTGTCTTCCTCTCCCCCTTCCAGCCTGGTTTTAGGAAGCACCACTCCACCGTATCCTACTTATTGCAGGTTACTGACTCCATCCTCATTGGGACGGAGAGAGCCACATCACCTCAGCTACATTAATCAACCTGGCCAAAGCCTTTGACTCGGTGTCCCATCCTCTCCTCCTTCACAAACTGTGCTCCGCCGGCCTCTCAGCCGATACAGTTGACTGGTTCCGGTCATACCTGGAGGCAGTATAGCGTAGTGGTTAAGGGCACTGAGCTGCAAACCTGGTGCCCTGGTTTTGAAACCCATCAGCCCCACTTGCATACTGTGTGATCCTGAGCAAGTCACTTAACTTCCTTGTGCTCCCAGGGCGCACCTGGAAAAAAGCTCCAGCTTAGTGTGCCTTTCCTGGTTAAACAATTTCCCCTTTCTCTATACTTCTTGGGCCATCAGCAGGAGTCCCACAGGACTCCATCCTGGGCCCAGTCCTCTTCTCCATTTTCCTCAATGACCTCCCTTCTGCATGTGTCTCCTCGCACATCCACATGTAAGCGGATGACACGGTCATCTACACTTCCGGCCCCACTGCCTCAGCCATGGTTGGGCTGTCCCAACAGGACTTTCACAACGTATGTGATGGTTCCAAGTCAACAACAAGAAAACTGTCTATGACCTTCAGTACCTGTCAGAAACTGGCCAGGCTATCATTTCCCCCTGCCTTCACCACTCTAGACAGCATCCCTTTGGAAGTAGTCCCTGCTTTCAAGTACCTTGGTGTGTGTGTGGCTTGACAGCAAGCTTGATTTCTCTGTCCATACAGACACCATCTAAATCAAACTCCATCCCAAATTAGGTGTCATGTACCGCAGTGAAGACTGCCTCTCCCTCCAGGTCCACAGGGAATTACAGGGTATTAATTCATCTGAAAAACCAGATTAGCAATTTTATGTGTGAAAGTGCTAATCAGCTGTGAAAATGCATTGCATCTGGCACACACTGATCAGCAAAATTAAAAACAAAATTTAGTTTTATTCATGTAGTCTCCAGTGCCATGGACTTGCTCAGAAAAAATAGCAGTATACTGCTAGGCATTACTAGAAATGATCAGCGTTACCCTGTTGCAAGTAACATTTTGCTGTGCTGTACCAGCTATTTAATACCCTGTAACCAAAATGGTGCTTCCAGTCTCGTACCGCCTCCCTTCACTCTGAAATCTGCTCCCTTCCTCCTTCTGCCTCTCCCTGCCTTTAGACACCGCCTAAGGCTTCTTCTTGCATCCTCCTGTTCCAGTGTCAACCCCTCCCAAGCTCTTATCCTCTCCCGTGACCCTCTCCCACTCAGCCCCCTAGTTTGATGCCATTTCAGCAACTGACCCCAACCCAATACGCACTGAGCACTTTGCTCCACATAATGTCACCACCGTTCACTGCTATACAAAAGCTGTTATTCTACTACCCTAGTTCTTTTACTGAGGCATCTGTAATTTCCGACTGTATCCACTATTTTGTAATGTAATGTTGCACCTACATGTTTTGTAATTTGTTCCTCCCTTCATTCCCTTCCCTGGCTCAGTGCGCCTTTCCCGGTTACTAATTGTTAAATAAACAAACTGTTCATGAGAAGAAAACAAGTTAAATATGCAAACCTGCTGCTGCTACGCCTGCTCTGTGGGAATGTCTGAAGTGTGAAGTCCTGGATCCTCACTGGCACACAATTAAGCGAATGACAGGGCATGCTCCCAGAGTGAACACAAACATGCACACTACACACTACATCCTGAATTTCCCTTTCTGCACTAAGTCAGCTGGGCATTACCTGAAATAATTTAGCAACAGAGTGACTACTAACATGTGAAGAAAGAAATCCAGATGAAAACTGGCACACTTGTAGACTCGACATGATGTTGCTCGGAAGCAAATCCCCCAACTATGCAAAGTATGAACACCTGATGTATAATGCTCAGTCCCCCCCACCCCCATACTCAGTACTTGTACCTGGGGCCAAAACCGGAAAAAAAAATCCTCTAGACCTCCTCTGATGGCCACGGCTACAACACTGCCCCTTCCCCCTCCTCATACCACTAATTTCCTGCCCTCGACCCCTCATTCGTCATTTACATATGGTTTAAACTAAACCAGGAACCAACTGCATCTTTTAATTTACACGGCCCCCTCCCTAACCTGACCCCCATCTCCAAAATGTAACCATTTAACAATGGAGTCCCCTAACCTGTGTTTTGTGGAACAACGGCAGCAAAAGTAGTCAAAATGTTGAATAACTCAGTAGCCCCTCCCCCAGCAGGAAGCATGTGGCCAGCGGGGGCAGGGGACCAAATAAGGAGAGTAAAGGAGTATTTTACTATCATTTTTGACTGAAATACTCCCACTTTCTGATTTTAGGAAGTTTTTTCACACCCTGCAAATTTACAATATGTGGTACTAATGTACAAAGTTGGCGGTACCATGAGATGCTACCAGCCATGACACTATACAGGAACCTGTAGGGGTGGGGACAAGAGTTGCTCACTGGCTGGTAAGAAGGACTGCTGCAACATGACAATGTTAAAATAAGGTCACTCCACAGCAGTATTAGACAGTCAGTGACCGCAGGCATCCAGTAGGATTGAGACTTGGTTTAGATGTGGGGTGGTACGAGATAGGTCAGTGGATGACAGTACTACCATTTGGTTGAAAATACTACCAGGTGTAAGAAGGTAGTAGTAAATACTTCTGAGTCCTAAAAATTATCTGGACCACTGGGCGGGGGTGCAGGCTACATCACTGAAGGAGCCACACAGACTGCCTGACCAACAGAGAAATTAATCAAGTTGTTTGCTTTGAATATCGCTCAGATTTGTTGTTTTGAAATGAATTTGGAGAAATTCCTGAGTCCATAGTGATATATTCAGTAATTTCAGCCTTGTCAGATTCTTACCCATATGACCCAGGCGACTCAATGCCAGACGTCTGCAAGGATGGAGAGAGGCTGTGTTCTGAAGGGGCATTTAAGATTTATATGTAACAATTTAAGTAAGCATTAAGCCACGACAAAGGAGGGTTTTTACTGGGAATTAATGCCGGGTTGGGGCACGAGGCTGCAGGCCAAGTGCCTCCACCACCCAACCAGGCATTAATTCCCCAGTAGATCCCTCCTTTGGATTGGCTTAATGCACTTGTAACGTGGCAAACGTTGTTTAAAACATTGTGCAATACATGACACATATACTCACAAAACACAGAAACTGGCTGAGTATTAAAACTTTTTTTTTTTTTTAATATTTGCACTGACATTTTGGACGCCACAGATTACAAGGGAGCAAATTTAACAAGACTGTACAGGTATGTGAGATCACCTTGCAGGGAAGCCATGGAGAAAAGTCATTGTGTAATATTTTTTTATTTAGGTTCGCTACACTGCTTAGTATGAGTTGCTATGATGCCTTGTGTGTTGCTGCCGAGCACACTGTTTTTTTTTCCTCGGAGGTCCATGGGGCGGGTGGGTGAGAAGGGACTGGACACTGTGCTGCAAATAATACTGGAGGCACACATCCCGACGAGGACATACATTTGATGTGCCCTGCTCAGTCCTACTGTGAGCTACTGTCCTCATCCTGCCGTGGCCATTTTTCATTCTGTGTACTTAGCGCTTCTGTTGTTGTGTTATGAAACTGAGTTTTGCTTTTATAGAACTCAGTGGAGAGTTTGCAGTGGTTGTCAAAAGTGCTACTGGAGCAAGCGGGCATTACTAGGGAATTAATGGCTGGTTGCTCCTTAAGTCACCTGTTGCTCTTCGTCCAATGACAAGTATAATATTTATTGCCAAGTTACAAAATGCATTTGATCACTGTATTTTGTAAGTTACTGCTTTACACAAAGAGTTTTGCACACAGTAAGCAAAACGTCTACAGAATATACAGTACTCTTTGGCAAAAACTCAGTTAATATACCAGTTAGGGTTCAGATTAAAGCGACTAAAGTAGGGAAATATAGTGTTAGGGTTCCCAACTCTAATACCCCACCCTTAAGGCAGGAAAAGGAAAAACCATTACGGTTTCACCTCTCCTGAGTCTTCGCAAATCAGGCCTGAGGTGTTCCTTGGGGTTGCCAACCCTAGTGCTCACCTTGTTCCATCAGTAAAGAAGCTGTGATGTGCAGACTATATAAAAATGGGGTGAGCGTTAGGACTGACAACCCAAAGGAACACTCCAGGCCTGATCTGCGATAACTCACAAGAGGTGAAACCATAATGTTTTTCCTTTTGCTGCCTGCAGGGTGGGGGTGCGATGTAGGGTTGGGAACCCTAACATCACATTTCCCTACTTTTGTTGCTTTAATCTGAACCTCAACGGCTGCATTAACAAAGTTTTTGCAAAGACATTTCCTTACTTTTTGAGATAGTACAATCTTATCTTCATTCAGGCAGGTCCTAAATTTGCCGTCGGAAGCGCAAAGCTCTCTGGACCCTGGGTTTCCATCCCTCCATAGATGCATAAATCCACATTGGTGTGGAAGCACAGGGTCCATTTCTCCCAAAAAGCAATGTATTTGCTTGGTTACATGGTTTGTTAAACTTCCAATGTTACCCTGTGGAATTTTTTGATGGTTTAGTTTTTATATGGCCCCTAAATGTTTCTGGGTGGATTATGTGCTGTTCTTGTAGTACCCATTAATACATTTGTTATATATAGTTATATATATTATATATATATATATATATATATATATATATATATATATATATATATATATATATATATATTTAGTTTCTTGAGTGTAAATACTGAGGTAGTTAGGGCTTGATAAAGTGCAAATATTGAGGGAGTTACAGCTTGAAGCTGAAAAGTGAGAGAAAAAAAAAACTAAGTCCAAATTATTTTTTCATAGGAGGGTATCCTTTATCGTATGGCCATATGAAAAAAGGAAATTGAGTCCCGAAAACAGATTTTAAATTATATAAAAAATGCATTTCTGGGTCATTTTACCAAAAAAATGACTGCAGAATCCACCTAACAGGGTCCTGATTAGCAAGATACATGTGTTGGTGTCTTTTGTAGGATCTCATTTTTATGGGTTTTCAAAAAAAAATTTTTTTGGGGGGGAGAGACAACAAGATGGCGGCCACAGGAAAAAGGAATTCTTACCTCCATATGAAAAGGATTCTTTTTTGTATGGACCAAATTCTTTTTTCATTCCAGGCAGCTATCCAAAAGACCGTATTGAGCATGCTCAGAACCAAAATTTTAAAATCTAGTAACTTTGGAATGGATTATTTTGTCACCAAACTAGCGAAAGGCACATCACTGAGCCAAGCCGTTTGTACCTTGAAAATTTCAGAACAAAATCCCAAACCATCTAGATATTAGACAATGACAAAAAAAAAAAAAAAACAAAGCAGCATGATTGTTTCCACTTTTTTCCCTATCCGTATCTCTGAATCCACACATCTGACTAGAACAAAACTCAGCACGTCAAGAGAGCTTGCCCCCTGAAACCGAACAGGCAAAATTTAGTGTAAATCTGTAGAACGGTTAAGAAGCTATTAAAGTGCAAATTTGGGCTTTAACATAGAAACCCTTGCTCAACCCTAAATACTGCAGCACTACCGTGCCAGTATAATATTCACATATAAGTCTAATTTTTTATTAACAGGCTTCCAAAAAGGGGACTTAAAGGGATGCTGTCAGCTTTTTAAGCAATTTTAATGACCCCTCTACTGTTTGTGCCAGCAAATGGTACAGTACTTTCAATGCAATTTCTATCATGAAATAACAATTTTATTTTCTTGTAAACATTAATTTTTACTAAAAATGTATTTCAGTCATCCCACCACATCTCTAATGTGCATGCCTTCTCATGCGTCCCCAATACAGAAATGGATCTGAATCCTGCCGAACTCGCACATTAACTAGTTTGGCGATTTTTGTGGCCAATAAAGAAAACAGATGGCAGTATTAATGGAATTACACAGATTTCAACAATAACTAGTTTCTCCAACCAAGAGGTAGGTATATCAGAAAGAAACTGCTGTTTGAAAAGTAAAAACCAGGACACAGCGTATGCACATTAGTGCCGGAACTGGTGCGAATGTGCTGGGTCTCTGTTTCACTTTTCAATCAGCAATTTCTTTCTGAAATACCCTTTGGAGAAGCTAGTGGTATTGCCAAATCAGCACAGTTCAATTAATAATGTTAGCAGTTTTCTTTATTTGCTACAAAAATTGCCAAACTCATCCATGCATGGGTATGTCAGGATTCAAAGCCATTTCTCTATCAGGGACATGTGGGAAGGAGCACACACCAGATATAAGGTAAGACAGCTGAAATATATGTTTTGGTAACAATTAATGTTTACAAGAAAATAAAATACAATTGTAATCTCACGATAGAAATTGCATTAAGAGTACTGTTTACAAGCACAAACAGTACAGGGGTCATTAAAATTGCTTAAAAAGCTGACAGTGTCCCTTTAAACCTATCTGTGAAGTTGACCTTTCTGTGGGTTTACACGGTAAGCCATTTATTTGCACCTGTGTAACCTGATTTTTTTCCCCAGTTCTTGTCACAAAGACAATTCTGTGCCAAATGTTGGTCACAAAGCAGATTTTTCCATCTAGCTGAAGCAGCACAATAATGTATGTAAGTTTGCTACATCTGATAAAACTAACAAGGAACGGGGGCCAACTTATATGGGAGGTTGACTTATAGGCAACTATATATAGTAATTATTAGCTTATCTGGTTATATGATCTGTGGCCTTCTTCCACCACCAAACTGAAACACATACCACACAACAGACTACTGGCACAAAAAAAGTCTTCAGCTATAAACACACTCAGTCATATAAAGTGAGAATTAACTTTCCATTAAAGTCATCTAAAGTGCAACAAGACCAAATCAGTAGAAGGAATCACTGGAAGCGAAGTCTGCAATTCCACCCAGCTCTGTCTCAATACGGTCATTTGTAGTCCTGTTGCATAAAGGATATAGATTTTATCTTAGTTCAACTAGTTACCCCCCCCACCATCACGTGAGACCCAGGGTGACTGCTGTGACTTGCTTGCCTACCGACTCTTAAGAAATCATACTGGTTTAAAAAAAAGACTCCAAGTAGCCCCTAGGCACATTGGATCACAATATCTGGATCCTTCTGTCCGAGTACACACAGGCAGGTGTCTCAGCTTTGCAACACTGAGCATGCTTGATAATGTGTTCCTCTTTTTTTTTGTACCCTGTACAGATAAGAGCAGACCTGGGAAGTTGCAAATATGTACGAGATGAGATATTCTCCATACCCTAACCTTTCTCCCCAGACTCCAGAACAGCCAGAGCAAACGTTGTGCTTATGGGAGCCGACATGGTGACAAAAGAAGCTGTAAACTTACACCTGACCTCTCGAGATTCTGTTTAAGTGTAAAAATATTACAGAAACTGTACTCCTGTTACAGTGAAATAAAAAAATCTTGACAGGTCTGTCAGCATCTAGTTTTCTTCCAATAAGGTACTAAGATATCGAAGTCTTAGTTTATCACTAAGGAGCCATAGTAAGATAGTAAAAACGAAATAAATAAATAAAAAAGATCGCAATCTGGATAGCAATAGATATACTTTCCCCTACCCCCTCCCAAACCAAATTTTCTCCTTAAACCAATCTTGAAGCATTTGAGCAAATGCTCCTGAAGGCGTGATCTCAGATGTCACCCAACAACTTGATTTGCCAAAATTACTTTACTGCTTTCAACAGTCTGTCACACACCGACACACACACACGACAAATCAGTTTGTGAACTGGTGGTCTGGATATCAGCTTTAAAAATGTGGTAGCCAAATCAACATTTTTAGTGGCCATCATTTTTAAGGGCTCAATAAAAAATAAAAAAAAATTCAGTCAGGTACCCCCTTGGTTGGTAAATTTCAAAATCTGCTAGCCAAACCAATGTTTTTATCTGGCCACCTGGCTACCTTATTTGTCCTACAATGACTCACACACCCTTTGCACCCCCTGAACCTGACATGGATTTTCATGATTTATTTTTATCAGTTTTGGACTGCTTTAGAAGGTGAAAGTGCTATAGTGCAAATGTATGAGGTTCAATATAAAATGAAATCCAAACCGGAAGACAGCATGTGGTTTCACAGAACATTCCTTTCTGAGGTGGACGCTAATGATGAGTGAGTGGCCCTGGTTCTGCCTCAGTGCTCTGCTGGCCCTGGCCCTATCCATTACTTGCTGGTAGGTAGGTAGCACAGAGGGGACCGGCTGCAAACCATGTGTGCCACTAGCAGCACCACGTAACTACTTCGCCCATGCCCCAGGATCACTCCGGAACCCCGGCTGTGCGCTTCCGAGTGTGTCAAGCTACCCAAGGGTCAATGGGCAGCCTAAAGCAATGGTTTTTAAGTCCACTTTCTCCTGCCTCATATATCTCCTCTTCTTGATTTACTGCTTTCTGCTGCCTGGTGTCTTGGCCATTATATGATGTTACAATGGAAGGAAGGCAAAATTAAAGAACACAACATATCAAACATGGTTTTCAATCACCTTTTTTTTTTCCACCACAGGGCTTTTTCTCCCAGTCAAACTAGTCTTTCAGGGATATACACTGGTCTCACAGATAAACCCTGCTCAGCCCTGTTGGGGCCTACTGATCCCACCACCCCCAGGACCTAAGCCAACCTGACTACCCCCATGGGTTCCCCTCCATGGCAGGGGTTCTGGGGATAGGGCTGCCCACCCCTCTTTGGCAGTTCACTGTGTGGACTAGAATCCACTAATGACAGGCATTAGTACCCAGGAGAGTCCAGGAACCCAGGCCATCATACAGTCGGTACATGGGATTTTCTTCCCTTGTCCTGGCATGGGCAGAGCTTTCTGATGGCTTTGGCTGCACAAACTAAGTGATGTCCTACCGGGGGGGGAGGACAACCCAAGGCCCACTATAGGGGTCACTGAGACATCAAAGCCCAACATAAACTCTCCTCAATGGCCGGGCGCTGCAGAGTGACAGCTGCTGCTGCGATGTGGACTCCCTCCACCAAGTGGTGGCCTCTGAGCTCACTTCCGAACTCGGGTCAACTGGGCCATCAGGACGGCCATTCTATCACCTTTTAAAAGGGTCGGGTCCAAAATAAAGAGCAGACTACATTCATGAGTAGACACCCTGCAATGTCACAGAGAAAACTTGGGAAAATACAATATTTAGACTAAATGCAGCTTTGTTTTGATTTCCGGTATCCTAATATTGATGTGAGCAACATGACATGATCAGACAGCAAGCTGCACTGAAGTGTGTGCCTACAAGCTTGCTGCAGCCTGGTCTGTTTATCTGATTCAAAGAACAAGGAAGAGGAACCAAAAAACTATCAGAACAGAACAGAACAGAAGGTGCTGATGTGAGGAAGATAAAAAAAAATCCCCACTGAACCCAGACTAACTGCAAAAAATAACGAGTTTACAAAACAGCTCATAAAAGAATAAGACAGGTCTTACACACTTTGTACAGAACTGCAGATGAAAGCATGATGTTAACCCCTCATTAAAAGGCAGAGTTGGGGTGCCAGTACAGGCAGCATTCCTTATAACCAGGACTTTTAGGTTTACTTGTGATGGGGCAGGATGTTCAAAACTCGCTTGTGAGTTATCATCTTGCCCACGCACACGAGAAGATTAACTGCATGTTTCAACCAAAATAACAGTCATACAATATCTTATATAACCTACAGTGAGAATATAAGGAGTACATAATGGGCTGCAGTGGAATAACACATGTATCTCCACTAGTGAGTGGCAAGACCTATAACTCACGAGCAGCGAAGCCACATGTCAGTTATGGAGGGATGCAGGATGGGGGTTAAATGGGAATGGTTAGCACACAATGGAAACTAAGAAAAGTGAAAGTACTGCTGCCCTGGTTTGTAAAACCACATGACAATAATACATTAAATGCCAGTGTGACCCAGTCCCTAGAAATACAGGTTACTCACCTGTAACAGGGGTTCTAGGAGTGGTATACACTACCGGTCAAAAGTTTTAGAACACACCCATTTTTCCAGTTTTTATTGAAATTTACGCAGGTTAATGTCTCAATGTACTCTGAAATTAAAGCATAGAACAAAAACAATTGGAGATAAAAAAGAAATCACAGAATCATTTTGTTTAACAAGATCTAATCTAAATTTTTGACTCATCAAAGTAGCCACCTTTTGCAGATATACTGTAACAGCCGAACACACTAGTGGCATTCTTCCTACAATGGACATCAAATATTGTTAGGAAGTTCTTTAACACTGTTGCAGAAGTTCCACAAATGTGTTGCACTTGTAGGTTGCTTTGCTTTCACCCTTCTGTCCAGTTCATCCCAAACCAGCTCGATGGGGTTTAAGTCTGGAGACTGTGCTGGCCATTCCATGATTTGAAGCCTACCGTCTTGTTCTTTTCCTCGAAGGTAGTTCTGACATAGCCTGGAGGTATGTTTTGGGTCATTATCTTGCTGTAGGATGAACCCCTGACCAACTAGGTGTAGACCAGAGGGTATTGCATGGTGCTGCAAAATGCTGTGGTAGCCCTTTTGGTTCAGGGTGCCAGTCACTCTGTGCTGTTGTCCTGTGAGCCGCCTATCACGCAAGCTGTTGACTCTCAGAAACTTGTCTTCTGTTTCTGTTGTGGCTTTGGGTCTGCCAGACCTCTTCCTGTCAGAGTTTCCTCCAGTTTCCAAGTGCCTTTTAATGGTGTAGGAAACTGTACTCACTGACACCTTGGCTTTCTTTGCAATTTCTCTACAGCAGTTTTTGCTAACCTAAACTTTTTTTTTTTTAACCTCTAGCAGTTTACCACTTACCTTTGTACCATTTCAGGTTATTCACTGGACTTGAATTGCTTAAATTTCATTAAAAACTGGAAAAATGGGTGTGTTCTAAAACTTTTGACCGGTAGTATATATTGTTCATCCACACTGTCTGGCAGGTTCCTTGCCACTTTAAATCTTGCCGGAAAGTCTTCAAGCTGGCTCCTTCCACCCACCCGGTAGTAAAACCTCGGCTCCGCCCATGATGCCAGATCTGGCTGGCTGGAAGCTCAGGTTGTGCATCCTAGCTGGAGGTCAGGAAAATGTAGGGATGAACAATATATACCACTCCTAGAACTCCTGTTACAGGTGAGTAAACTATATTTCTAGGGACATGGATATGTTGTTCATCCACACTCTCTGGCAGACTCCTAGCAGTTCTCCGGGAGGGAGGCAAGGCGCGCACCTCCTACTTAGGAAATAAGGACTGGAGAACCGAGGTCCAAAAACCAGCATCCAGGTGCGACTCTAGGTCAAAGTGGTAATGGGAAATGAAGGTGTGTGCTGACTTCCAGGTAGCAGCCCTGCAGATTTCCTGGATAGGGATGTCCCTAGAAGCAGCCACAGAAGCAGGAGTATGGTGGGTAGAATGAGCTCTTATCCCTTTGGGAGGCTCCATGCCCGCCAACCTATAGCAGAG
This sequence comes from Neoceratodus forsteri, assembly GCA_016271365.2. Classification (NCBI taxonomy): domain Eukaryota; kingdom Metazoa; phylum Chordata; order Ceratodontiformes; family Ceratodontidae; genus Neoceratodus; species Neoceratodus forsteri. The sequence goes on along the minus strand of CM057450.1, from coordinate 645,169,768 downwards.
ATCTATGCAGGAGGTAACCCACCTGCTTATCGTCCACTTGGCTGCAGGTCTGCCAGGTGCGGCTTCAGCATAGGTGACAAACAGCTGGCGAACCTCTCCCGAACTTCAGACCGCCGCTCCTTATAAGTAAGCAAGCGCCTACTAGGATCCAAATATGGAGCCTATATTTGGTCTCGAGGTGTGACTGGGGTAGAACACCGGCAGAGTCAACACCTGATTCAGGTGAAACTCCACACCACCTCGAAGGAATTTCGGTGGGGGCAAGAACAACCTTGTCCCTGTGGAAGACCAGATAAGGAGACTTGATGGAAAGCGCCTGGAGCTCTCCCATCCTTCTGGCTGACATATGGCCACCAAGAAGGCGGTCTTCCACGACAGGTGAGATGTCACACCTGTGCATCAGTTCAATGGTAAGCAGAGATGGCTGCCAGGTGCACCTTAAGGGTCGTCCACCGAAGCCCTAGCTGAGAAAGGGACCACAGGTAGTCCAAAATACTAGCCAATGGACAGGAAGAGGGGTCCAACCCTTTGTCCTGACACCAAATGGAGAATCTCTTCCATTTGAAGGCGTAGCATTTTCTGGTCGACTCCTTACGGGACACCTCGATGACGTTGAGGACTTCATCGGAAAGAACCAAGGCCTGGAACTCTAGCCACTCAGGAACCAGGCCATCAGGTGCAGGGATTGAAGGTCTGGATGGAGAACCTTCCCCTTGTTGACTGAGATCAGGTCTGGGCGGGCTGGAAGCCTGGAGCCGGCGCTGAGGAGATCTGGGTACCAGAACTGGTGAGGCCAGTCTGGGGCTACCAGAATCACCTGCGCCTTGTCCCTCTTTGCCTTGAGAAGCACCTTGTGGATCAAGGGAAATGGAGGAAAGGCGTAGAAGAGGCCCGGGGTCCACAGCCTCGAGAAGGCATCCCCTTGCAGCGAGCTCTGCTGAGGGGGGTGGGCGTGAAACAGCCTCAGCTTTGCATTCTCCCTGGAGGTGAACAGGTCCACCTGAGGGGTGCCCCAATGGGAGAAAAGGTCTTGCAGTACCTCCAGCAGGAGAGACCACTTGTAAGATACAGCGCCTATTCGGCTGAGAACATCGGCCAGACTGTTAGAGGCTCCTGCCACATGGATGGCTAGGAGAGCCGCCTCCAGGCTGATCACGAGAGACCAAATGCGGAGAGCCTCCTTGCACAGAGGCAAGGAGTGCGTCCCACCTGACGGTTGAGATAGTACATGGTCGTGGTGTTGTCCATCTGGACCTGAACCACCTGACCCCGTACAAACGGAGCGAAGGTGGTGAGGACTAGTTGAACCACTCGAAGCTCCAGCAGGTTGATGTGGCATCGAGACTCCTGACGGTACCAGAGGTCGTGGGCCTGGATGTTCCTCCAGATGGGCACCCCAACCCATCAAAGAGGCGTCGATCGTAAGAGTGACCATCGGCTCGGAGTGGACAAACGGGATACCCTCCTGCAGATGAGCTGGGATGAGCCACCACTGCAGGCCGTCCCACATCTTCTAGGTCACGGTCACCGGCTGGTCCAAAGGACCAGAGCACTGTGACCACTGGCGAGCCAGCCCCCATTGCAGGGGGCGCATATGCCAGTGGGCCCAACGGACCACGCTGGCACAGGCCGCCATGAGGCCCAGAAGGTGCAGGAAGTCCCGGGCAGGGCGCAACTGCCCAACCAGAAATGACTGGGCAAAAGGAGGAAAGGACCTCAGCCCTGTCCGCCGGGAGCCAGGCTCTGGCTCAAAGAGAGTCGAGCTCTGCCCCGATGAACTGAATCACCTGTGAAGGCATGAGTTCTGATTTGGCCTTGTTGATCAGGAGGCCAATTTGAGAGCAGACCTGGAGGGCCAGATCCCTGGACTGCTCCACCTCCAACCTGGAGGGGGCTGCAATCAGCCAGTCATCCAGGTAAGGGTACACCCGGACCCCTCAGCGCCGCAGGAATGCTGTCACCACTGCCATGCATTTGGTGAAGACCCTGGGAGCTGGAAAAAGGCCAAAGGGCATGGCCCAGAACTCGTGAAGTGATCCCTCTGCTCGGAAGCGGAGGAATCGTTGATGAGACAGACGGATTGTAACGTGAAAGAACGCGTCCTAGAGGTCCAGAGAGCATAACCACATGCCTAGTTCCAAGGATGGAATGATCTGAGCCAGAGTGACCATCCTGAAGGTGCGCGGCCTTAGGAACTTGTTCAGGTCGTGCAGATCGAGAATGGGGCGCCAGCCCCCATCCGTTTTGGGACTAGGAAGTACCTGGACACAAACCCCGGGACTGGAGGAGGATCCACCACCTCGCTGATCACCTCCTTATGGAGAAGCAGAGCAATGTCGGCTCGATGAGCCGACAGAGAGGCTACGGAGCCTGTAGCCCCCGAGGGGCGATGACTCGATAGAGAGGGGACTGCTTGAATTCCAGAGGCAGACCCCTGCCGCCCACTTCCAGCACCTAACGGTCTGTGGTGATAGCAGATCAGGCAGAAAGGAAGTAGTGGAGCCATCCCCCCACGGGGGGAACCCGGGGAGGAGTGACGAGATTGGGGGCGACACCCCTCAACCCGTCACTGGGCAGGATTGGAAGAAGGGCTGGCCAAGGGGCCACCTGGACCCTTCCCTCCAGGCTTCCTACTGGAGGAAGTAGCAGACTTGGTCTTGGGGCACCAAGCGTGAGCCTGCTGGCCCTGTTGCTGGTGCTGCTGGGTCAGACGTGCCACAGAGGCAGAAGGGCTTATGCTGATGCTGGCGGGCTGTGTCCTTCTGGGCAGACGTGACAGAGTCCAAGGTGGCATTGGACTTCTTGATCCTCTGGAGATGGCCTTCCATCCCGGCCCGAACAGGTCGGTGCCCAGGAAGGGAACGTCTGCCAGCTTGTACTGGGTATCCGCCGTGAAGGTGGAGATCTGCAGCCAAGCTCTGCGGCCGCTACTGACTGGGCACAAGAGTCTCCAATGTCCAAAGCAGTTTGGAGCTGTTTGGCCACTGCCCTTCCCTGATTCTGCACCTGACTGACTGTCTGAAGGTCAGCTGGGAGATGAGGAAGCACCTCATTCAGGGAACCCATAAGAGCGTGGGAAAAATGTGCCATCAGCATGGCCGAGCTAGCCTGTCGAAGACCTAGGGAGGAGGCAGCGTAAACTTTTCGCCCAGAGTAGTCCAGCATCTTGGACTCCTTGTCGAGGGCTTTTCCACGTCCCTAGTGTTTCCGGAGTGCCGGAAGACACTATTGGTTACCAGCCCCTCAGCAGAGGGGCGCTCAAAAAAACTGGAGAAGGAACTGGTGGGGACTGCGTACTTGCGAGCCATCCTGGCCGCGGGCGCAGGACAGGATGCAGGCCGCTACCACAGCTCCAGGGCCAGACCAACGATGGTCTCGGCCACAAGGAAGGCCTCCATGGGGGAATCCCCTCGGTCCAGAATCTCTGTGAGGGGATATCTGGCCTGTTTTATTACGGGTTCGAGCTGCATCCCAGTGGACTCTGAGATGAGCCGAAGAATTTCCAGGAACAAGGATGGACTCTCGTCCACTGACTGACCCCCGGAAGATTCCAGGTCAAGGGGTCTGGAACACAAAGAGGAGTTGTCGGACTCCGTGAACAGCTGCCGAGTGCCTGAGCCACCCACCACATGCCGAGGCTGATCGGGAATGAGGGTGACCGACAACCTGTGGGGCAAGCCCTGACCCGACCGAGAATCCTTGGTTGGGGCCCCAGTCTTAGGTTGTGGAGGTGGTGATTTCACCACAATGGGTGAAGCAGCCGGTTTCGGCCGAGCAATCGGTGCCAGAGTCAGCTCCTCAAAGACAGCAAGGGGTTGCTTTGGTCATTCGGGCGACAGCCACTTAATGGCTGGTGAAGGCGACAGAGTCGGCTTATTACTGGCTAGCAAGAGCTGCTGCCACATCATGTCCTCATAGCACCAACGCAACTTGCGCTGGAGCCTATCCTCCGAAGAGGACGATGAGGACGAGTGGCGGTGCCGCTTTCCGTGATGCCGGGACCGACACTGCCGATGTCGGTGGGACCTACCCGATATGGAAGAGGACCGAGACCTTCGGGGTCGCCGATGGTGGGTCGAAGAGGGGGCATGGGAAACCCGCTCATCCCTCGGTTCAGGGTCCTTGACCAGGACTTTGGCACAGGCCCTGACACCAAATGAAGAATCTCTTCCATTTGAAGGCATAGCATTTTCTGGTTGACTCCTTCCAAGAGGCCTCCATGACAGTGAAGACATCTTCGGAGAGACCCAAAGCCTGGAACTCTAGCCGCTCAGGAACCAGGCTGTCAGGTGCAGGGATTTTTAGGTCTGGGTGGAGTACCTTCCCCTGGTTGATGGAAAGCAGGTCCGGGAGTGCTGGCAGATGCCTCAGGAGCCTGTTGCTGAGGTTGAGGAGATCTGGGTACCAAAACTGGTGTGTCCAGTCCGGAGCTATGAGGACCTCCTGTGCCTTGTCCCTCCTGACCTTGAGCAGCACTTTGTGGATCAAGGGACGTGAAGGGAAGGTGCAGAGGAGGCCTGAGGTCCATGGCCGCAAGAAGGCATCCCCCTGCAGACAGCCTTGCTGAGGGAGGTGGGCACAATAAGCCTCAGCTTTGCGCTCTCCCTGAAGGGGAACAAATCCATCTGAGGGTTGCCCCACAGAGAACAGACTGAAATCTACCTCCGGATAGAGAGACCACTCGTGAGACGCCTCGCCCACCCAGCTGAGAACGTCCGCCAACTGACTGGAGGCTCCTGCCACATGGATAGCTAGGAGATCCGCCTCCAGGCTGTGAACTAGGGTCCAAGTGCGGGGAGCTTCCTTGCACAAAGACAGGGAATGCTTCCCTCCGTGTTTGCTGAGGTAGTACATGGTTGTGGTGGTGTTGTCCATCTGGACTCGAACCACTTGACTCCGAACAAACTGAGTGAAACCAGTCAGCACCAGCCGTACTGCTTGGAGCTTCAGCAGGTTGATGTGGCATCAGGACTCCTCATGAGTCCAGAATCCATGCACTCTGTGTTCCTCTAGATGGGCACCCCAGCCCATGAGAGAGGCACTGGTCATCAGAATGACCGTCGGCTTGGGAAGGACAAACAGGATCCCTTCCTGCAGACGTTCTGGGATGGTCCACCACTGGAGAGTGTACCACATCCTCTTGGTCACAGTGACCAGCTGGTCAAAGTGACCTTTGCACTGGGACCACTGACAGCCAGCTCCCACTGCAGGAAGCGCATATGCCACCGGGCCCATCGGACCATGATAATGCAGGCCGCCATGTAACCCAGTAGGTGCAGGAAGTCACAGGCAGGGCGCAAGTGCCCAATCAGAAATGACTGGGCATAGGAGGGGAGAGAACCTCTGCCCTGTCCGCCTGGAGTCTGGCTCGGCAAGAGTCGAGCTCTGCCCCGATGAAACAGATCACCTGCATGGGCATGAGTTCTGACTTGGCCCTGTTGATAAGGAGGCACAGGTCGATGTAGGTCTGAAGGGCCAGATCCCTGAACCACTCCATCTCCTGCCTGGAGGGACCTGCAATCAACCAGTCATCCAGGTAGGGGTACATCCGGACCCCTCGACGCCTTAGATGGGCCAACACCACTGCTATGCATTTGGTGAAGTCCTTGGGGGCAGAGGAGAGGCCGAATGGCATGGCCTGGAACTCACACAGGGCTCCCTCTGCCTGGAAGCAGAGGAAACTTGGATGGGATGGACGGATCAGGACATGAAAAAACGAGTCCTGAAGATCCAGAGAGCAGAACCGCATGTTCTGCTCGAGAGATGGTATGATCTGGGACAGAGTTACCATCCTGAAAGTGAGGGACCCGAGGAACTTGTTCGGGTCGTGCAGATCTAGAATGGGCAAAAGCCCCCCATCCGTTTTGGCACCAGGAAGTACCTGGAGACAAACCCTGGGTGTGCGGAAGGATCTGCTACTCTGACCACCACCTCCTTGCGAATGAGCTGGGCTATGTCGTCTCGGAGAGCCGACTGAGTGTCTGCGGATACCAAGCCCTCCTGTGGGGCGTGGGCTCAGCTTGGAGGCTACTGCTCAAATTCCAGAGGCAGACCCTGACTGACCACTTCCAGAAACCACCTATCTGTGGTAACAGCGGACCAGGTGGGAAAAAAGTGGTGGAGCCAACCCCCCCACAAGAGGAACCAGGGGAGGTGTGATGGGCATGGAGGTGGCAGCCCTCATCCTGTCACTGTGCAAGCTTGGAGGAGGAGGAGGAGGACCTGGCTGAGGAACCACTGGGACCTTTACCTCCGGGCTTTCAGAGCACCGAAGCCACTGACTTGGGCCGAGGGCGCCAAGACTGAGCCTGCTGCCTAGGCTGAACATGGGCTGGTTTGGCTGCAGTGGTGGAATGCCAAAAGGGCTTGCACTTCTGCTGCTTGGAGCGCAGAGTCCTTCTAGATGGACTGGACAGAGTCCAAGGTGGCACTGGACTTCTATATGTACTGGAGGTGACAGTCGACTCCAGGCCCGAACAAGTCAGTGCCCAGAAAGGGTACATCTGCCAACTTATGCTGAGTGTCTGCCGTCAAGGTCAAGATCCTCAGCCAAGCCCTACGGCGCATGGTGACTGCAGCCGCCACCAAGCTGGCACAAGAATACCCAATGTCCAGAGCTGTCTGAAGCTGTTGCTTGGCAACAGTTCGACCCTGATCCTGGACATGCTTGACTGTGGTCTGGAGGTTTGCAGGGAGATGAGGAAGCACCTCATCCAGGGAGCCCAAGAGGGCATGGGAGAAATGTGTCATAATGACAGCCGAGCTCATCTGACAGAGACCGAGTGATGAGGAAACATAAACCTTCTTTGCAGAGTAGTCCAATTTCTTGGACTCCTTGTCCGGAGGTTTATCGACGTCCTTATGACCAGAGCGCTGAAAAAACAGAACTGTCACTACCTCCTCGGCCGAGGGGTTTTCCGTGAACCCCAAAAAGGAACCTATGGGCACTGCATATTTGCGGGTCATATGGGCAGAAGGCACGGGGCAGAAAGCAGGGTGCTGCCAGAGCTTCAGGGCCAGGCTGACAATGGCCTCGGCCACTGGGAAGACCTCGGTCGGTGAATCCCCCTCATCTAAAATGTCAGTAAGGGGGTAATAAGCCCGCTTTTGAACAGGCTCCATTGGCATCCCCATGGACTCGGAGATGAGATGGCGGATGACCAAAAAGGATAAAGGGCCCTCCTCCGTCGAGAGAACCCCCACTAACTCAACATCGACTGGACGGGAGTGGAGCGAGGAGTCATTGTCAGACTCCGAAGAGTCCCCGTACAGCTGCCGACCAACTTTCTGCCCCTCAACCCACCACAGATGGTTGGGCGTGAGAGTGACCGACAGCCAATGGGGAAGCCCTTTAGCCACCTGAGACTCCTTGGATGGGGCCCTGGACAGAGGCTGTCGAGGTGGCGGCTCCACTAAGATCGGTGGAGAGGCTGGTATATAGGCCGAACCAGAACGGTCTTCACCGGCTCCACAGAAGGAAGGGTGGTGTCGACTGGCTCCGGAGGTGTGGGCACTGGCCTAGAGGGCAACAGCTAGGTGATTGCCAGTGTGGGAGCCAAGGTTGGCTTCTGACCATCCAGAACCAACTGTTGCCACACAAAGTCCTCATAGCACCAATGCAAGTTGTGTCAAAGCCTCTCCTTGGCCGAGGAGGACGAGAACGAAGAATAGCGGTGGCGCTGCTTCTTGTGACACAGAGAATGGCATCGGTGGGATCCGTTTGACCTACTAGATGATGACGGGGTCACTCAGAGGGAGTCGGGGCATGCCGTGGTTCCTCCTAGTCATCAGGAGCCTTAGAATCTAGCCCTTCGGGCTGAGTTGGCTCATCAGTCAGTAGGACCGGAGTCCTAAATAGAGAATTGTTGGCCTCATCGAGAGATAACAGGTTGACTGGGTCAAGAAAAATCTCGGCTGGATCACTGACCCATGTCTCGGCAGGCTGGCCTGACGGGGTCACTGTGAAGCCAGCGGCTCAGGCCCAGCGGTTTCGAGCTGAAATAAGCAGAGAGTATCCTGAAACGAGACCGCTCTCCGGTCCCAAGAACGTTGATGGCGTGTCTTCTCTTTTTCTATCGATACCTTCTTCTTGTCGTGGGAGCGCTAGCTGTGCTAAGCCGAAGGGCCCGCTGCCTTGGTCAGGAGAGACTGGCACAACTCCTTGAAGGAGCCCAAAAAAGTAGAGCCCAGCTTCAGAGGAATGAAGGCGGAAGCCGAAGAGGACCATTCGGCGGCCCGAGACGCCTCCTCCTCGAAGGCCTTCATCTGTTCCAACTGCTTGATGGACACCCACAGCCGCAGAGGCCATCCAATGGGCATCCTTGGATTTGACCGGCGGGTTCCGTTTTTCCAGGCGGCCCAGCTGCAAACGGGCGAGGTGGTCATTGAGCACAGTAGGATGAAACAGCAGCAAAAAATCGCAGGCCTGGGTATCGTAAGGCTCGGTGACCCAGGCAAACGCATGTGGCGTGCCAGTTGGTAGGCGACATCTTCTGCCCCCAGGGGCAACTGCAGAACCCGGGTGAGGACTTTTCCTCCATCATGGCCACGATCAAAGATCGTTCTGAAGACAAAACTCTTACAAGTTTAAGTTCTGGGAAGTAAATCCAAAGATTTGTGCGCCAGAGCCTACTCAATACGGGGGCAGTAAGGAGGGTACCTGCTTCTTCCAACGGAAAGGAAGATCTGGCATTATGGGGCAGAGCCGAGGAATATACCACCCAGGTGGGAGAAGCCAGCTTGAAGACTTTCCGCCACATCTTAAAGGGAAAGGACACTGCCAGAACATGTGGCTAGAACAACATATCCACGTCCCTAGAAAAAAGGGTGCTGCAGGTTATCACAGGACAAAAGAGGCGAGGAAGAACTCCCAACACGTAGCAAAAAACACTTTCAGGGTACCTGGAAGGGGGGTCTGCCTCAATGCCAGGAGCCTGGGCAACAAAATTAGCGAGCTACAGGCAATGGTAACAGATACTAAGATGGACCTTGTTGCCATCACTGAAGCTTGGGGCACAGAAAACAATGACTGGGACCTCACAATGCCAGGGCATTCACTAGTCAGGAGGGACAGAAGGGAAGGTGGGGGGTGTAGCCCTTTATGTCAGGGAGGGTACTGAAGTAGTGGAAGATCGGAATATCAAGAGTGCAATGGAGGAAACAAGAGTCACTGGGGTACAGCCCGGGGCACTGGGCAAAAAAAAACACACCCAAGAGTGCTGTACAGACCTCCTGGACAACGAGAAGAGAGGAACAAAGAGCTAGAGGAGGAAATCAAAAGAGGCGCAAGTAAGGAGAAGTGGTGGTGCTCGGGGATTTAAATCTGCCAGATGTCAATTGGGATGTTCCAAAAGCAAAGAGTTCTTGAAGTCAAGCTATGTTGGATGCATTTCAGGACTGCCTGCTGGTCTAGCTGGTAAAGGAACCTACAAGACAGGGGTCCATTCTGGATGTGGTTCCCACAAATTCAGAGGCAATAAGAGTAGGGGAACCACTAGGAAACAGAGACCATAATTCTATATGAATTGAGTTGAATCTAGGGGTTGAAAAAAAAAAAACACATGAAAGTATGGAGGTCCTGGACTTTGAGAAGGCAGAGTTTGAAAAAATGAGAATGCTGGTGCAGGACAAACCAACCAAGGTGGGAGACACAGGAGGTGTGGAAGAAATGTGGGGGCTTATAAAAGGGGCCATCCTCGAAGCAACAAAATTAAGTAAGAAAACAGCAGTAAAAAGATATAAGCTCTAGACACCCTTATGGTTCTTAGTGAAGGTTAGGGAAGCAGTGAGTGCCAAAAGAAAAGCCTTCTTTAGATTCAAAAAGAGATATGGGAGGAATACATTCAGAAAAATAGAAAGGCAAAGGCAGACAGAGAGCTGTGGATTGCTGAGGGGATCAAATCTGGAGAAAAACATTTCTTCCGCTACATCAGAGAAAAAAGGAAGGGGAATCATTAGGTTGTCAGTCGGGTGAGGGTAATTGAGGATGATGGACAAAAGACTGCTATCCTTAGCAACTACTTCTGCTCTGTTTTCACCAGGTAGGATGCTGGCCCCCTACTTGAAAGTGGCATCCAAGCAGCCACTAGGGGATCCCAGCGACGGAAACACTGGTATTCACTAGGGACAGGGTCTGGAAAGAGCTGCAGCCCTCAGGGTAGACAAGGCCCCAGGTCTGGACAAGATGCATCAGAGAGTGCTAAGGGAACTGGTAGATCCTCTGGCAAATCTATCTAACAGTTCAATGCAGACTGGGGTTGTCAATGGTTCCTAGAGATTGGAGAGTGGCGAACGTGGTTCCACTACATAAAAAGAGGGTGGGCGGGGACAGGCAGGAATCTATAGGCCAATCAGTCTCACATCTACTACTTGGAAAGCTGACGGAGATTTTAATCAAGCAGGATCTCACTGACTACCTAGAAAAAAACAGTCCTCAGGACAGCAAACAGTATGGGTTCGTGGCTGGAAGGTCCTGTCAGACCAATCTTATTGTCTTCTTTGACTGGGTAACGAAGAAACTAGATATGGGCCATGCAGTGGATTTAATATACTTCTATTTCAGCGAGGAGTTTGAGTCGGTGCCACATAGTTGCCTGCTGAAGAACATGAAGGATCTGTGGGCAGCAAGGGATATAGTCAGATGGGTGGAAAACTGTCTCAAGAGCAGGCAGCAGAGGGTCGTTGTCAAAGGGGTTAAACTGGCAGGGGGGTGTCACAAGTGGGGTACCACAGGGATCGGTCCCGAGTCCGATCCTTTTTAATATGTTCTTTAGTGACACTGGTGAAGAATTCCAGGGGTAAAAGTGCCCTCTTCGCAGATTACACTAAACCTGTGGAAGGGTTGATAGCACCGAGGGAGATAGGGAATTACTACACGACGTTCAAAGGCTGGGGAGTTAGGTTCAATGCCAAGAAATGAAGGTTTCAAAGTTTTATTTTTTTTACTGCAAGAATATCTCCATTGAGCAAGCTCATTCACAAGGAGGTCCCAAGACATATATAAGGAGCACTAGCACAGTATACATAAATACACACATAATCATGGTGGCAACACAGTGTACATACACGAAACAATGTGCAAAATTAGCATAATAAGAGTATATACACGAGTATCAAGATAGAGTTTATATAGACATGGTCTACAGTAAATGATAATGGCAACGTGTGAAAAACAAAAAGTACAACAGGAGTACAGATGGAAACTGAGGCATGTAAATATAGGTGACTGGACTAAAACAATAAGTAAAGTGCAAGGCCTGGCTGGATGACAGCTGCATAGACAGACTGCCAAAAGCGTGTTCATGAAGTACAGGGGTACTGGTGGTGCAAAGCTGGAGAAAAAGACGAGGTAGGAGAGGAGGGGGAGACTAGAGGAGAGGGGTGAGAAGAGGAGAGGGGGGGGAGAAAGGAAAGAAGGCTGAGGGGTTAAGGTACTTGGGGAAAAAGGAACCCCTGGACAGAGTACTGGCTGAATTGAGTTAAACTTGGTACAACAACAGAGGAGTGGGACCTACGAGTCACCATCATCGACACCCTAAAGCAGTCAAGCCAGTGCAACAAAGCTTACAGCACGGCAAACAGGATGTTGGGGTGTATAGGGAGGATTACTGTTAGCTGAAGTAAAGAAGTAATATTCCCCTCCTTTATGGGTCCTTAGAAAAGGCCTACCTGGAATACTGTGTCCAGTTTTGGAGCCCTCACCTCAGAAAGGATAAGGACAGGATAGAGGCAGTACAACACAGAGCAACTAAGATGATACAGGGCCTGCAGGGGCACTCCTTCAAGACGCATCTGGGAGCACTGAACATGTACTTGCTGGAGGCCGGGTGGGGGATGGGGGGTGAGATATGATAGAGACCTTCAAGTTTCTAAAAGGCATTAATAAAGTGAACCTACAGAATGATTTAATAGGAACACCAGCTCAGTGACACGTGGGCATTAACTGAAACTGAAAGGGGGAGCTTCAGGAAGGACCTGAGGAAGTATTATTTTACCAAAAGAGTGGTGGAGCCATGGAACAGCCTGCCTGCCTTGGTGGTGGGTACCAACACCGTGGAGGGCTTTGGTGGGACAGAGTAAAGGCACAAATAGTGTGGAGAGGGGCAGGATGAGCTGATGTAGGGGACAGATCCCGGCTACACACTAAGTCTCGGGTAACTCTTGGCAGACAGGATGGACCTCTGGCCTTTTTCTGCCATCACTGTGTATGTTTCTCTGTTAAAGACAGCAGCATATTCATCAATTTTAACACACAAACCCATGCCACTGCATATATCAACTATGGCATGGGTCTAATACAAAAAATATGCTAGACATTTTATTTGTGATCCATGACCCCTGTGAGATCACTTGCGACATCATAGGATCACAGACCACTCATAAAAAAGGGACATTTTTTTATAACAATATAAACACACATTCTTAGATGTGTGTTTGTGTGCGACTGCGCCCAAGTAAGAATATGCCTGATAAATCATGAGTAGTGTCACAGGGGTCGCATATCACAAGTAAAACATCAGGCATATATATTTTTATTGGGACCATGCCATATTTGATTCATGCAACAACATTGTTTTTTTGTGGTAAAATGGCTGGATGTGCTCCATTGTCAAGAAGTTACAACAGAACTTGCTGAGCACAATCAAGTCCTGGAATGAAATGTTGTCAGGCATCTATTCTGACGAACCTACTGTGAGAATATTTGCTGTGTCATCCACCCAGAATGAGAATATCGTGATATTCTCACAGTAGGAACAGTACCCAACAAGCAAATATAACCCTGATATTTGCTAGTTTTTCTGACACACACACACACACACTCATATAGCTAGTCCTTTAAATAGGCATACTAAAAACAGAACAAATAGACACACTGTTACATACACTCTATTCTGAGGAATGTACTGTGAGAATATTTGTTGAGTCATCCACCTAGAATGAGATTATCATGATATTCTTGCAGTACGTACAGAACAGAAGAAAACACAACCTTGATATTTACTTTTTGTTTTACACACACACACACACACACACACACACACACACTTACAGCTAGTCCTTTAAACATGCATATTACAAACAACAAATAGAAACATGCTCTGTTACATATACTGCCAAGTCCCTTAGCTTTTTGTCATCTTAAAGGACGGGACAGTTCCGATTTAAATGTGTCCTTTTTTTCAGATGCCCACTGGCCTTACTTCATCTAACCCTGGAGCCAAAAAACAGCAGGCTGGCTTATGTGTGCACATTACAGCATGTCTTTTCACCCCATAAACCATCTGACATAATTTCTCCAATGCCAGAAACAGTTCCTTCTGGTGAGCAAAACCCAAAGGAGAACATAGTTCCCTCTCATACCACTCCAGTCTCCAGCTTCTACCACGTTCCTGTAAATGCACTGTTGAATTTCTCGTTTCTTAACAAAAAAAAAAAAAAGACTCCATTTCCTGGAGTTTCAAGGTGCCATTCTTAATGCTACATCAATCTGAATGTGAGGGTTGGGAATGGGGTAGAGAGAGTTTTAAACCATATCAAACAGTGTTTGTAACATGACAATAATAGAAGCCATGTGATAACGGTCAATGACTGGAGAAAACACAGCAGCTGACCAAAGCTGGAGACTGCATTAATCACTGGTAATGCCCACTCCAAACAGTAATACCATCTCTAACCACTGTAAAAGCGCGATATGACTGTAGCATAGAAAAAAAACACTTTTGCCCGCACCAAAATGAAATTCCATGTGTGTCCACTGTAAAAGCACTAGGTGCCTCCAATTAAAAATAAAAGCTTTTTGAGTATCCCACTCACCCAATAGTCAGTGACAACCCTTGGAAAAGTATGTGATAAGCACAGCTAGAGAAAGTACTAACCTGAGAAATTCACTAATAGAATTATGGAGAAAACTAAACTCACCTTTGAAATATGTGGGTTTTCTAGCACTGAAATGTTATATTGTTGAAATATCTTGTTTGCGTGATACATAAAGTACAGTTACGCAAGAACTAACCGTAACAGTAGATCTTCGAGAAGAGCTCCTGCAGCAGGCTACACCATAAGGACTAAGCAGTCAGGCACTAGGACTCCACGTCAAACTTCCAGCCAGCAGTACCTAGCTGGGGTCCGCCCCTTACGTCGGTCCACCCACTGATGTCACCCTCTATAAAGGGGGCGGTCGCCAGCCCCACCTCAGTTCACCCTCCGGAGACCCGAAGGATGATCAGCAGGAAACTGAGGCAGGTGCTGAAATTTCGACTAAGGAAAACACTAATAGGGGTGGAGGGAGGGAAAATAGTGCCTGCTGCAGGAGCTCTTCTTGAAGATCTACTGTTACGGTAAGGTCTTATGTAACTGTACTATTTTACTTCGAGTAAGAGCTCCTGCAGCAGGCTACACCTTAAGGACTGGGTCCCAAGTAGTGTCCTAACAGAGGTTACAGGGTGGAAGGGAAAATCCCCTTGGGTGTTTAGGAGATTAGGCCCTGGAGCACAGCTAGGCTGAATCCTGCCCTTCTTCCGGAAGCAATGTCCAGAGCGTAGTACTTGACAAAGGTGTGTACAGAGTTCCAAGTGGCTGCGGCACATATATCTGCCGCTGAAACATTTTTAAGAGCTGCAAAGGATGCAGCCATCCCCCTTGTTGAATGAGCTTTGTCCGGTCCCGGCAAGGATTTTTCATACTTGTCGTAGATGAAAATGATACAATTTTTCCAGCTATTTGGAAATGGTTTGTTTTGCCACAGGTTCCCCCAAAGTCCTGTGAGCAAAGGAGACAAAGAGTTGGTCCGATTTCCAGACCAATTTGGTGCAGTCCAGGTAACAACGAAAGATCCTGTGAATGTCCAGAGTATGAAGGAGGACCTCCCCCCAATTCGAATGCTCAGGATAATAAACTGGAAGGCAGACATATTGATTCAGTGTCAGCTCAGACACCACCTTTGTAAGGAACTTAGGATTAGTTCGAAGGGACACCCGGTCCCTATGGAAAATAAAATAAGGTTCTTTGCATATCAGTGCTTGCAGCTCCGAGATCCTTTGAGCTGAAGTATTGGACACTAAAAATAATGCTTTCCACGAGAGAAAGCAGAGGTCGCAATCCGCGGCTGGTTTGAAGGGAGGCAATGTAAGTTTCTCTAGGACGAACAAGAGGTTCCACGGGGGTGGCTGGATCCTTAACTGGGTGTTTCACATGGAGGATGCCCCGAAGAGATGTTCGGGAAAGTTCCAATTGAGCAAGATTCCTTCCTTCCGGTGGCGCTGAGGGTTGAGGCGCTGGATGCCATACCTCGCGCCACGCCAGCGACCCGGGTTCGGGAACGAGCCCGGGACACTGGGGAGTCGGCAGGGGAGGTAGGGTTGAGCGCCTGAAGACAGCTCTCCCTCCCTGGGGTGGGGGGGGGATCTCGCGCTCTCGCAGTCTAGTGTCCTCCGGTGGCTCACAGCCGTCGACAGCCAGAAAGAATGGGGATTGGCTGGGAAGCACTCCTGTGGGTGGGCTCAGGAGCGAGAACACATCGCGCTGGAGTGCACTGCACTCTCAGCCAATGGAGAAAAAAACAAGAGAAAACCCCCTACCACCGGGTGAGGCGACAATACGATCAGTTGCCCTGGCCACACGCCCTACGTCGGCCGCATGTCCCAACTCTCCCCTTGGGGACTCGCAGGACTTTCCCTGGGGCCAGGAGAGCCCAGGGTCCTGAACCCGATGTAGCAAAGGGAGTGCGGTTCAGACGGGTGGTGGAGCCGTGAAGCAGAGCATGGATCTCCAAGAGATGCCCCGGTTAGGTAGGTGCATAAAGAAACTATACAAAAAAAAAAAGATTCATTCCTTCCACTGGTGCATGATAAGCCGAAATAGCACAGAGATGCACCTTAATGGAAGAGTATTGCAGCTCCACGTCTGAAAGTGATGAGAGATAATCCAATACTGATTTCACCGAGCACGTGAAAGGGTACAGGGAACTTGCGGCTGCCCATATGCAGAAGCGTTTCCATTTCATGGCATATGTTGCCCTTATAGAAGGCTTTCTAGCCTCTAATAGGTCCTCGGCCACCCTCCGTGAGGTCCCATGCCTGGAGACAGCCAAGTCTGTAGTAGCCATGCGTGAAGGTGCAGGGACTGAAGCTCTGGATGAACCAGTGTGCCTTGTTCTTGGGATAGCAAGCTGGATGCGAGTGGCAGCCGAAAGGGTGGTTCCACAGCTACCTGCTGTAAGAGAGGGAATCATATTTGTCACGACCATAGTGGAGCTACTAGGATCATACTAACATACTAAAATGCCAGCAGAATAGGCCTAATGGTCTTTCGTGTCTGCTCATTTGGTCAGCCCCCACCCTGGGTGCTGACCTTGCTGTCCCCCTCGCCTTCTCTGGCTTCTCCCTTCCCAGTTCCGGATATTCTTGCTGCATTGGATTTTGCTTCCTGAACCCTTCCCCTGTACCTGTCCCACCCCCTCTTGAACCCCTCCACTGTCTCTGCCTCCACCAGCCCCCTAGGTAGTGCATTCCATGGCTCTACCACCCTCTCAGTAAAGTAGCACCTCCTCCTTTCTCCCCTGAATCTTCCCCCCTCCAGCTTCCACCCATGCCCTCTAGTGGCCCCCTCCTCCTTCCTTGAAGCACCCTCACTGTTCCTCCTATTTACCCTCTTCATGTACTTGAAGACCTCTATCATGTCCCCGGTCCCTTCTCTCTTCCAAAGTGTACATATTTAGCTCTTCGAGCCTCTCCTCATAGGTCCTGTCCCCAAGCCCCAAATCATTTTGGTTGCCTCCTCTGGACCCTCTCCAGGAGGTTAATGTCCCTCTTAAGTGCGGCCTCCAAAACTGCACGCAGTACTCCAGGTGCGGCCTCACCAAGCAGTTATACAGAGGGAGTATCACTTCCCTCCTTCTGGAGGTGATCCCCCTAGCGATGCAGCCCAGCATCCTGTTGGTCTTGGATGCTGCCCTCCTACAAGTCTCCGAGTTGTTCATCTTGACATCCACCACCACCCCCAGGTCCCTCTCAGCCATTAAGACTTGTAGTATTCCCCCCCCCAGGGTGTACACTTGGCCTGGGTTTCTGGCCCCCATCATCATCGCTCCCTCTGCCTGTATCTTGAGCAACACTCTCTGTATTAGGGGAAAGGGAGGGAATGCATAGAGGAACCTCCCTGCAACAGAGGGACAACGCAACTCGCTAGAAAACACCAGGCCATGGATCTAGCAAGCAAAAACTGGGCAGTTCTGCATTACATGGGGATACGAAGAGGTCCAACTCTGGACATCACCATCTTTCGAAGAGATCATCCACCACTTCTTGAAGCAGCTCCCATTCGTGAGTCCTGGACCAAGAATGGCTGAGCTCGTCTGCTAGGACGTTTTGGACACCTGGTACATGGACTGCTGTCAGCTTGATTCCGTGTTCCAGGGCCCAATACTACACTCTCATGACTTCGCTGCACAGAGGATAGGAGTGCGTCCCACCCCCACCCCCGCCTGTTGATGTAAAAGACCACCAACATGTTGTCGGTCTGCAGAAGCAGGGGCCCCTAGGAAAGGTGAGCCTGAAAGGCCTGCATGGCATATAGAATCGCCCTCATCTCCAAAATGTTGATGTGCAGGGACCATGTGCCCAGAGTACGGTGATTCTGAAAATGAGCTCCCCATCCTAGACCCGATGCGTCCGTAGTTAGGATTTGGCTTCACGAGACTGACTGGAACGGGACTCCCGCTTTTAGATTGGGAGAAGTCAGCCACATGACAGCGTCTGCTGAACAGCCCTTGAAATGCTTATGGGATGTTCGAGGTCTCCGGATCTTTGGTCCCACTGGATCCATAGGTTCCACTGTAGGACTCTCATATGCAAGTGTGCTAAAGGTACCGTGGGTATGGCTGCTGCCATATGCCCCAGTAGCTGCAACATGGTCCTTGCCATGCCACGGTCGAACACAGCTACCTGGGAAGCCCGATCCCACAGCCGACTGGCTCTGTCAGGTGGGAAGAAGGCTATTCCCTGCTGTGTGTCCAGAATGGCCCCCACGTACTGCAGCCTTTGGCAGGGCCATGGACAAGATTTTGAGAGGCTGATGGTTATCCCCAGCTGCTGGAACATTAGGAATGTGTTCGAGAGGGTGCGAATTAGCTGCTGCTTTGAGGAAGCAGTTAGGAGCCAATCGTCCAGGTAAGGTTAGACAAAATGACCCTGTCTCCTTAAGGTGGCTGCCACTAACACGAGACACTCAGTGAACACCGTCAGCGATGAGGACAGACCAAAAGGCAGGGCCTGGAACTGGTAGTGGTTCCCTCAAAATGTGAACCGAAGGCATCTCCGGTAGGCTGGAAACACTGGTATGTGAAGGTATGCATCTTGCATATCCAAGGAACATAACCAATCCCCCCAACATAGCATGGGAATCAGACCGGGTACGGTCACCATCCTGAACCTCTTGTATTTGATATACTGGTTCAGCTGGCTTAGATCCAGAATGGGCCTCAAGTTTCCTGTCTTCTTGGGAACTAAGAAGAAGTGGGAGTAATACCCGGTTCCCTGCTGAGAGGTAGGAACAGGCCTGATGGCTCATTTTAAGAGTAAGGCTTGGATCTCTTCCTGGATGAGGGCAGCGTGGGTTGGGGAGTAACGGAAGGGAGCTGGAGGGCTGTCCGGGGGAAGTTGGAAAAACTCCAGTGTATAACCCTTTTCTTTAATGTCCCGAACCCAAGCGTTTGCTGTTATGTTGGTCCACCAGTCTAGACAGAGGGAGAAGTGACACCCTACTGCCTCCACCATCGCCTCCGCTGGAGGAGAGGGGGGCTGGCAAGGAGTCATGCATGGGTGGCTGAAGCGGGAAGCGAGGGCTGGGAGGATTTTGCGCTCCTAGGCCCACTGTTTCCGGAAGGTTGTGAGGGACTCTTACACTTGAAGGGACCTCAGGGCTGTTGGCCTCTCTGTCTATTGGTACCTGGGGGCCGAAATGGCTTGCATTTGGGTTGCTGGGGTTCGGCTCTGTACATATGGTGGATGGACTGCACTGCCTTGCAGGTTTGTAACAATTTTTTGTACTTCCTCTCCGAAGAGGACTGAGCCGTGGAAAGAGGCATCCAGGATAGAATCCTGGAGGTCCTGTCTGAACCCAGATACCTGTAGCCAGGAGTGGCGATGAAGGCAGATTCCCGTAGCTGCAGCTAGAGCAGCTGTGTCTGCTTAGTCGTAGGATGCCCATAGAACATGCTTCCCTATGTCCAGCCCAGACTGAAGGACATCCAGGAATTCCGTACTAGATGGGCCTTCCAGTTGTTTTTGGGCTAGCTCTAGGGATTTCTTCCAAAGCGATTTCTGGTAGAGGACCATGTGGGCCAAGAAATTGAGGGACCGCATGGAACATGTGGAAGAAGCATAAACTCTCTTCCTTAGATGGTCCAACTTCCTAGACTCCTTGTTGGGTGGACTGCAAGCTCATATGTTTAGGCTGTTTGGTCCTACCATGAGCTGCGGGTAGGACCATCGAACCTGCCTTCAGGTTCTCTGCCAGGAAAGGCTCAGCCTTGGGGGCGTTATAAAATCTGTCCACCTTCTTGGGGACCGCTGAGAAGGAGGAAGGGCACTCCCACGCCAATCTGGTCAAATCCTGGAAGGAAGGGACCAAAGGGGGAATGGCCAGAGGTTTCGCATCACTCATACCCAAGAAGGTGTGGAGCCTCTTCTTCTCAGGATCCAATTCCTCTGTGTCCCATTGGTTGAGGAACTGGATGTGGTGCATGACATCCATGAAGGTTGGGTCACCTGGGGAAGACCTGGAAGAGTTACGGGAACCCTCTGGCTCGGGGGAATATGGCTCAGAGGAGACTCCAAGGAGTAAGGACGGTCCCTGGATGAGGAAGAGGAGGCTGATCTAGAATGCTTACATCTGTGCTGTCTACTCCTGTTGTCAGAGGACGATGATTTGGAGGAGAAACAACGCCTGCCCTAATTCCTACAATGCTCCTGGTCTGAGCGCCGCGGAGCAGGGCTCCTGAGCAAGGGCGAAGACAAAGGCTGGGGGTCCGGAACTGGTACAGGAGGCTGAGGCTGTGGAGGAGGAGGAGGAAGAGGGGGTTGTCGTGCTGCAGCAAGTCCCCTTTTACTGTGTTCCACCAGGAGGTGAACAGCTGTCGGCGTCCGCTAGTTGAACCACGGGTATGTGTGGGGGTAGTACACCCTTACGATCCGTGGAATCCTTAGGTGGTGCGCTGGGCCCTGGTGTCTCCTTAGGGCATATGTCAGAGCTCTGCGGTTTGTCAGGAGCTGTCATCTGGTTGCCTTTCGACTGATCTCCTGACGCTTAGTCACCCGGTATTGAAGGCAAGGACGTATGGCCTGAAGCTATGTCGACAGATACCCTGTTGTCAGGCTGGTGGTTGGTAGGCAACCTCAACCCTGACGTCAGGTTCTGAGGCGGGCGACTCGGGGCATTGGGCTAGCTGAGTAGCCGCCGGTGATGTCTGGCGCACTCAATGCTTGTTCTGCGGCGCGCCTGCCTCTGGTCCTTCCGCCTTTCAGAAAGTCACCACCGAGATCTTCTGCCGGGTTTCAGCTTAGCAGCCTACGTGTCTCGGGGTGAGGGGGAACGTTCCTAAAGCGGGAGTGCTCCGGCGCTCACGTCTGTCATCTGTGGCTGACGATGAGCTGGCAGAGGAAGAAGACGCCACCACCTTAGCGGCAGAAGACCCTGTCTTAGGCCAGAATTCCTGCTGAAAGGGCCTAAGGCTTAGGGAAGGACACGAAATTCCATGCCCCGAAGAGCTGCTGCCCCCCGAGAGGGTAATGGCGGGAGCCTTTATCGACGGCAGGCCGGAGGAAGAGAGGCCTGACGGAAGGGCAGAGTCAGCTCTCTTGCTAGAGTGCAAAGTGGATGGCTTATCCTCAGAACAGGACTCCGACCTACTGTGCTCCCTGTGGTGGTGCTTCCCTCCAGAGTGTTTTTCCTTGTGGAAATACGGCGACCTGGAGGCTGAAGGGTGGCTAGCTGTTGCTCCATGATGTAGGCCTGGAGTGTTCCGCGGTGATGGATGCAGGTCCGCTGGTTGAAACTGGCGCAATCCGGGAAGGCGCCCACGTTGTGGTCAGGCCCCAGGCAGAAGAGGCACTGGGAATGATGGTCTTCTGCTGGGATTTGCTGCCCGCATGGGCACTCAGATTTCTATCACTTTGATGAAGAAGATGGAGAAGACATAAAAGGAAATAAGGGAATGATTATTTGAAAATAAATAAACAATATTGTACGCTAAAAGACTAAAGATGGCGGTTGACAGATGCAACGAGGCATCAAAGGAGCCGAAGTGCATGGGTCAACGGCGGGAAAAGAACTGTGGTGGGGCTGGGGACCGCCCCCTTTATACAGAGGGTGACATCGGTGGGCAGATCGACGAAGGGGCATACCACAGCTAGGTACTGCTGGCTAGAAGTTTGCTATGGAGTCCTAGTGCCTGACAACATAGTACTTATGGTATAGCCTGCTGCAGGAGCTCTTACTTGAAATAAGATCTTCCATTTCAGGTATGCAAAATTAGATAGGTAAATTCCCAGAATGCAACCGAAGAGACATATGGCGTGGAAGACAGTGAGCACAGACGGGTTTGCAGTATGTACTTTCACAAAATTCAGTGCTTGTGTTAGTAAAAATACAGAAATATCTATATGTGCGGTATAACTAAACAAATAATCACTATCTACATATATATACACATACATACACACACACACACACACACACATATATATATATATATACACACATATATATATACACATACATATACATATACATATATACACACACATATATAATACACATATATATATATATACACATATAATATACACACACATATATATATATATATATATATATATATATATATATATATATATATATATATATATATATATATATATATATATATATATATATATATATATATATATATATATACATACACACACATACACACACTACAGCATAAGTACCTAAACAAATGTTAAAATCTCAGCTGAAATCACTACTGTGTTGTAGATGTCTGGTTTTCCAACCAGTAAAGCACTGCATATATGAAACAATTATTCTTTGTGTCTTTTCCACCACATAATCTAATATGTACTATAACATTGTCAAGTTACAAGTGCATGGTCTGTAGTAATGTTCCCTGGCTTACCCCCCAAGGGTGGGGCCACGGGAATAGGACCCTACCTGGTGGACACCATTAGCAGAGGGGGCAGCGTTGGAGCGGGGCTTCATGCTTTTTTGTGTGTGCGGCTGTAGCTGTGTGCGTGGACGTGCAATGACAGCCTGCATTCGCACCCCCACCCTCCAGATAACCTGATCCCCCCCAGCCTCCGCGACGTGCCAGATACACTACCCCCTCCCCCGGAGAAGGACAGCAGTCCCAAGGATGCTCAATCCTTCTCCCCCAGGCTGGCCCTCAGACGTCCCGAGTCAGTTTCTGAACCTGGGTCGTTGGCATCACAGATGGCCACACTACCTCTGCGCAGACAGGTCAGCTGAAGTTATTCGCTTTTCAATTAATGAATCCTTTCAAGTAACACCCATCATAGATTTATGAGTATTTTGTTCCCCAGGGATTGGCCCTCTGAGTTATATATAATCACAGCATAAACCTTAAGTGCAAGTTTCTGCATAAAGAGACATCAGTGTTCTCGGACTTTTTTTGTTTGTTTTAACAGGTATTATTTATAATTGACTGTAGATTTTATCTGCCTAAAAATTCTATGTGAATGTCATTGATGGTTGTTGTCCTGGCTGCATGTATTCATTACTACTAAATGTTTTGATCTATACTATTGTAATTTCATTGTACTCATGCTATGTATCTGCCTTTGATTGTTGTACTCTCCCCGGGTCATGCCTGAAAATAGTAATTTCATGGCTAGTGCACCTACCTGGTTAACAAAAACTAAATAAATAATTTGCTCTTATTTCAACAGTACACTGGAACACGGTTTTGAAGCAAAGCTCCTACCTCTCGTCACAGTAGGTGAACTTCATGTCCATGCTGCAGTGGCTCAGGAACGTCTTGCTGTCCAGTGGGAACTCAATGTTGGAGGGGTGGGGGATGGGCTCGCAGACCATGATCAGACAGCTCATGGTTTGTTCAGGATACCCAGCTTCGGTTTCCTCCTTACAGGGAAAGGACTGGATGTGTCCTGAGCAGCGAAGGACCTACAAATCAAGAGATGAAAAGGATGGTTAAGCAACCACGTGTATCCCTAGTTTAGTTCCTGCGGAGCCATTTCATGGGAACACTCGGATGGGTGATGAAAACTTCACAGAGGCTTAAAGGGGGCAGGAAATCTGAGCAAATGAGCAGCTGTTTATAATGTTCCTATTTTTAGAAATGATTTTCATGCCTCAACAATACTCCATGTTGTACAATAACTGAATAAACATTAACATAATAAGCAGTGGAGTATGGAGGACATTCTGTACAGTTCTCTTCAAGGACCCAGGAAATTGGAGTTCTGAATACGTCACTACATGGATTCAAAACACCAGAATGCTGTCCACAAAAAAAAACAAACAATACAAAACACTGCTGATCACATCAGTGTTTATTCCGGTACAGAGAAATCGGTCTCATTTGAGGGAATTGGTAGAATTTCTGAAAACAGGAACAGTCTCGCATCTGTATTTCCTGTCCTCCTTAACACTGCTATGTCTACCATTTTCCTCTAAATCCGCTGCTTTACACTTCACAGCTCCACCCCCCCACCCCAAACTAGGCAACAACGAACATGCCTAACCCAGCTGTTATTAACCATTACTGTGCAGCAGCCTTACAAATCCCCCAGTCTTGCCTCACACCACTCAATGTGCAGGTTGCTTGTGAAGTCGTCAGCCGGCCCTACTTAAAGATTTGCATAAAGCTACCTATTTTAATTTGTTTCATTGATAATGTGTTAAGGCCACTGGGCACATGACCCACATACAGGGGTGCACAGGAAGATTAAATGACTTGGTTAGAGTCACATAGCATGCAAGAGGAGGTTGTGGGGGAAAACAACCCCAGGCCTGCTGGATGTACCAAGCTCATTCACAGCTTGTTACGCTACACTCTAGGCTATGCTGTCAGCCATGCTCTGCATGGAGTTTGCACCCTCAGACTATACAGTTTGTGTGCTTGGGGGAAGAAACAAAAAAAAAAAAATCTGGTGCATTTGTTCTCTCCCTGTATGCTTTTTGCAGGGTTTAAACTGGGAAGAAACAGGAAATCAGTTCCTCCTTCTCTTACAAAATGGTCAGAGTTCCTGTTCCCCAGCCACTATTCTCCATGTACTACTGTGGTGGGGTGTATTCCCCTAGAAATGATGTCCACCCACAAATCTAGATAGGAGAGATCCTCATGTGAACATTTCCAATATAATCACAGCCTTTCTCTCTTTCCACACAGCTTCTCCTGTGTGCTACCTCTGAGCACACTAAATCCCTGTACGCGGTAGTTAATCTACAGCGACACTTACTTTCCAAGTGGCAGACTTGAGATTGACAGTACGGCCCCGGCTTGTCAGAGTACTTTTCATTCGGATAAAGAAACTGCGCTCGGTACTGACCTCCTTCGTCTTCTTCTTGGAGAAAGCTAGACACATATATAAACAATTAAATAAATAAGTACACAAACAAATCACAAGCACCTTACACTGAACCCGAGACGGACACTGCAGAAACTGGAAAATGAAGGAGCGGACCAACACCGCTTCTTCGCTGGTACTGGGCATCGGGATGAGGTATAGCAATGTATGACAGGGTCGACACAGCTGTTTTAAGGGTGGTCTCTCCTCCCTTTCCAGGATGGCCACTTTGCAGCAGCAGCTTTCCACTGGCCAGGCAAGGAACACCTCTCCTTCACAGGGAATGATTACATGATGACAAACTGCTCTACCCCACAATGGCCCAAGCTTATATGCAACATGTCATTTACTGCAGGGTCTGCTTTCTCACAAAGTTTACAGCTGAGAGGACTTATGGCCACAGAACGCAAACAACTTGTGTATGTCATGGCATACTATCTGCTTGGTTGGGGGGGTGACAAGGCATAGCTATCCTAGGCACTGCTAAACACTAATTTGGTTGCTTCAATGTCACTTTTTCCTACCGCATATCGATCTAATGCCATGATTTTTGTGGTCCTTCTGAACTCCAAACAAAGCTAAGCAATAATGCGGAGTGCTGCTAAGTTTTTTTTCCCCAATCAGAAACACACATTCTAGAACACCACCAGGAAATATTGGGGGCTACAAATAGGGTTAAATGAAAGAGAATGTTTATTTTTGCAGCTACACCCCTAGGAGAACCTGCGTGTCAGGGGGGCGATGTGACACCCTCAGAAATGCATATGGACTCTTGCAGACTGCTGCTCCATCCCAGTTCCAGCATAAATTTTAACCCTCTGAACACCAGCATGATGTGCTGCTCTGCCTGCCACAAGGCCAGCCTGAACAGCTTAGAATCACTTTGGGCAGTTCAGTTATATACTGAATTTTTATATGTTCTACATATCTAGTAACATAATAGTGCGATGGAAGGAAGGAATTTAGGTTCCTTCTTGTCTGTCCCTCCGGCCCTATTCATCAATGGATTACCCAGTCCACTTTACTTCAATCTAAAATCCATTTGTTTCACAGACCCACCTCTAGGAACTCCACAGAATGTTAGCAGGGAGCTCCATCAGCACAAAACCCTGCCAACAAGCCGTCAGCGGACAGCCGTTTTATCACTTTTATACCTGCCTCCCTCACAAGCAAATACTGATTCTGCTTCCACAGCTGTCTTTTACTGGCTCAACACAGATTCAGATTTCTCTGGCAGAGACTTGAAAAATGTCTTGTTAGGAAGACATTTTAAACTGGGAAATCTAAACTCTATATACGGGGCACAGAGGGTCTCCATCACTTGAAAATTCAGGCACAGTTCAGCTGAGATTTCATCTATTTGCTGTCCTGCCCACACTCCAAATTTGGTCTTTGTTATTACAGATATCATGTACCCTGGGATCTTGTGCCAATCAGAACTGATCTGCACCTACTGTTCATTCTCTGACTGTCCTTATCCCGCCAGTCACACCCACTATGCTTTTTACAGGAACAGACTGTGATGCAACAATCAGCAGTAGTGGCGAGGAACAAAGGGAGAGAAATACAAAATGTACAACTAAAAACTAAGCTGAAGTGGCAAGATGGTGACAGGGTTACACCACAGCTTGGACCCCCGAGAGATCCCATTTCAAATCTCACTAGAACCCCTTTCACAATGCGTGACTTTGAGCAAGTCACTTAACCTTCTGGTGCCTGTGTTGCACACAGCTGTTAACCTAGGTACAAAGAGGGCCCCACTGTAAACAAGATGTTGCATCTCAGTGGGGCTATCCTGCAGAAAGAAGTTCTTACAAAATAAAAACACAAAACAGAAGAGCCGTGTCTTGAATACTGTGTTTTTTTCAAGGCGTTCCCAAGTTGACAGCTGACTTTTTAATGTACCACAAACAAGTGACACTGCTGCTTCCTTCCTCCCAAAAGGCATGCAGCACTAACCCTGCCAGCAGAAAATAAAAGGCAAGACAATCTCATTCCACTTCCTTGCCAGAGACAGTTTATGCAGTCCACACCAGTAAGAGGAAGCAACAGACACCTGCTCACGGAGTCGAATGGGTGCCAAGCCTAACAATAAATGTAAAGCAGGGACCACAAAGGCAACATTCTCAAAAATACAGTGAAGTACAATAAATTACTTACTTACAGAAGGTGTAGCATAACAAGACAGTTTAAATCCACACCAGAAAAAACACATGCACAAAGACGTGACGCGAAGTACCAGGGCTATGTGCATATGTCTTTCCTGGTGTGGAACTGAACTTTTTGGCTGGCTATGCTGTACTTTCCATAAGTAATTTTCTGTACATCACAATCTTTTGGGAGTGCTGTCTTTGTAGTCCCCACACCAGTAGGACACTGCAGAGAAGCGAAGCACTATGTTCCTTTTACACATCAATGCATTGACGGAGTCATGAACTCCCTTCCAGCAACCCCCAAGTGAAACCGCTCTTTACCAGATAGTCAAGGGAGCATGCAACTACCAGTAGAAACACAGAAATATACATTTGTTGGCAGAAAAGAACCACTTTGTCCATCCAGTCTGCCCAGATTGTACTTGCCTAATCTCATCTGTCTCCAGTGATCCTAACCTGTCTCCAGCAACCATCCTTCCTCCCTGTCTTTTTACCAATTTACCCATTTATCTCATGCATGCAGAGCCCCCTTACCCCAACAATCAACTTTCGTCGGTCCGGGGGCCATCGGTCGGGCGAAGGCACATCGAGCGCACGTCTCCGGGGGCCCCATCTTCCCAGCGATGGCAGGTTTCCACTTTTCCCCACCCCTACAGCGTAGGACTCCTGACGCCAAGGCTTAGAGCGTCGATTCATCACGCCAGTCAGCAGCCCTTCCTTAACATTGGGGCTTGCAGTACTTGAGCCTCCGCCGAGTCAGACAAGTGTTCGGGCTATAGCCTTAACCCTCCCGGAGTAAGCGAGCTGCTTGGTGGGGCTCAGCCTAACTCCCGGCGACCACCAGCGATCCGACTCCGCTCCCGAACCGGGTGGCCGGCGTGAGCGAGGGTGGCGTCCACGCCTCAAACCTCAGCGCCACCGACCGGCTGATTAGACGGATTTTTAACCTCTCTTACACCCCGAAGCATTCGCTTAAAACCACACCAAGTTAATATATCAGGGATAGTACGATGTAATTCTTTGCACAGGGCAGGATGGCTTCATCTGGACCAAAGGTTGCCTGAAAACTGGGGTCTGGTCTTTACAGTATTTGTGTGTGGCTGGAAGACACAGACAGACAAGCGAAGACAAACTATTTGCAGTTCTCTTCTCTCCTCCCTACAACGTTCTGAGTGATCCTACACTCTGCTTTAACTGTAAACTGCTTCTCCTGTAGGGTAGCTAGCCCAGAGTGTACTAAATGGCCAGTCATCGGATGGAATGATTTTGCCCAGTCACGCATCTGTCCAAAAACAACCCCCTCTTTATTTATTGCATACAGAAAAAGAAAAGTCCAAGAGGAAGAGGGTTCCACCTCAAAAGAAAACAAAATGGAAAATAACTGAAGTCTGTTTGGAGGATAACCATAATGGCTCTTCTATTTTCCACATGAACGCTACAAGTCAAGGTCAGTTGACCAAAGACACTGCCTTCCAAGGCAATACAAATCACAAAAGGTTGCTGCAGATTTTACCAACTTCATTCACATAATTAGAAAAAATATCGACAAACTGGAGGCTGCTTTAAGCAATCATTTTTTTAATTCCTTTTCTGCTGACAAAGTCTATGTTTCTAAGGCGGAGGGTCCCCAGGGACCAGCTAGGGTCTGCAGAGGTACAACAGGCAGGGAACCCTTGGGCAGACTGGGAGAGTCTAGCAGTCCTTTTCTGCCAATAAATTCTTTGTTTATATGTTTCTACCCCCAAACTGGATCCCACTGTCCCCTACCCTGGCCAAGAATTGGATTTTACATGCATCTGCTATTCTGAGCACACCATACTGGCAGGTGGAATACCAGCTAATGGCTGCTGAAAATGATCACGTTTTAACATTATTTTCCTTCCCCTGTATGCCAAAGCACTGTAAAACTATGCAGCATGAAGCAGTGCATCAGATTTTGGACAGAAAACGAACATTTAAACTTTGGAATTCATTTTGAAATACTGAATGTAAAACTGCGATTTCAACCCTGCTGCTGGTCTAGCCACACTATGGCCCCTCTGAGACACTGCCAACTTTTGTTGATTACTCGGTCACAGGGAGCACTGAAGAGTGAGAGCACCACCTCCACAATGCAGGCCCCCTGATGAAGTGACACCTTCCTCAACTCCGATCTCTCAGATGAAGTGCCAAGTAACCACTTTTTATTGTCATGGTTATGTCAGCGTTGACCTGGAATCATCTTATGGTGGTACTGCTGCTCTCACCTTGTCTGACAGCCAGCATGTCTTTCAGCTCATCCTGGTCACACGGGTGGGTGAAATCAAAAATGCTATGTCCAATCAACTCCAGCTGGGGAAGAAACAAACAGTCAATACTCAACGTGCTCAAAGAAAGACCAGACCAGAAATGACATGGCTAAGAAACTGCCTCAAAAGTTAGTCAACTTTCTTCTACCATACAAAAGCAAAGACAGACTCATTCAGCATTTTATAGATCTCAGGTCTAAGGTCAGTGCTGCTAGCCTGGATCTCCACCTCATTCTGCCCTCCTCTTCCCCCAGTCCATGTCCCTATTGCAGCTACCTGTACAGCTGGCACCAATGCCACCCCTTAGCAAAAGAGTGATGGGCTGTTCACGCTGGCCAATCACTGCCCTCCCTCACCAGTGACTGAGCAAAGCAACAGTGCCAGTCTGTTTCCACCCCCAGTACCCTAGACAGCAGTAACATCAAACCATCTCTCCACATTTTATATGTAACATGCTGTGCCTAACCCCACCCCTTTCCGCAATATGATTCTGACCTTCATTGAAGGGAATGGGCCCCGATTCTCAAACGTTCTGGGACTGCTGCAAGCCCCAAGTGTGCCGAGTACACGGCGCATGGAGCTGGCAACATTTCCCGGCCAGTGACTGGGATTCTCAATCCAATGTGCCAACTGCCGCAAGTTAGACCAGCTTTTTCTGGTCTAACATATGCCAATCTCAGGTACCCTCTCTACAGGGCTTGTGCCAAATATTTGGGGCAAGTTGCTATAAATCGGGAGACGTGTCACAACTGTGGTGAATTGTTTGGCACAGCTGTGACAAAAAAATGGGTCTGACCTAGGACTTGATGTAATCCCTGCATCGCCACGTGTGAACTGGGTCCCATGTGTTCACTTCAAAAAGACGGACAACTATTTTATTGCATTTTCATGTGTTAGTAACTGTGTTTTGCTTTTTTAATAAAATAGTTGTTTGTGCAGTGAAACAAGCGGGGCATCACCTTTATTTTTTCACACTGCTAGTAAAAAGAACTGTACAGAGGTCTGGGATTGTGATGTCAGAAGATTTTTACTTTGGAGCCCAGTGTATTTCAGTGAGAAGCTATAGACGTTTTCCATCATTTGCAAAAGAAACAGAGAATTTCTCCATAAGATTCTGGAAACAGATGTGCAGTTTCATGTTTACATTCAATACCAGCCTTACCAGTAAAGATTTTCTGACATCATAATACAAGGATTCTATTTTACTAGTAGTTGGCAAAAATAAATATAAACTGATGAAAATGTAAGTACAGAAACAAAAGCAAACAAAAATAATTACGGAGGCATCTCTAGGCCCCAAACCTCGATTCTTTAAGATGCACCTCTTTACTAAGTGCGTGCTCTTTAAGTAAAGGTCAGAGTCATCCTCCTAGTAGTGCCTTGTCTGTGTTGGCTGGGATGTCTCTTGTATTATGGTCTAGCTAAATGCCAGTGAGACACTTTCTCACCACCAACAAGCAAATCAGATGAAAGCCTATTCTGCAAGTATCAGCTACTCCCGCCTCCCACCTTGAGATCCCAAATTTGCTGTAGTGCCATCATTGAGTCCAACTCTGATTAGCAATGCCAGGACCGGTGCACAAAATCTCTAGTCAGTTTTGTTGTAAGTGGATTCACATACCAGTGCACTGAGGATTTAAATCACAGAGTCAGGACATTCACTCACAAATGTTTAACTAAAGAGGGAACAAAATTAAAAACAACAGTCTTGGACTGCTTGGGAGACCAGAATGTCGCAGAGAAGATGGCTAGGGGTTGGATGTATTGTAAAGCTGAGCAATTCTGCTCCCAGGGAGGAGGCAGGTCAACCAGCCCTTGCAACCCCTCCCCTGCTGGTTGTTCAAGCAACAGCACTGACCCCAGCTGGAAAGACAGACCATCTCCTACTATTTATGCCGGAAGAGGGGTGCAAATACTGGGTGGGGGTATTGTCGGCAAAGGGGGGGGATAAATTAACAAAGGATGCTTACTGGGTGCACCAACTTTAATCACTTGTGCTCCTCCACAATGCTAAATGTGGCTTCCTACTCAATGATCAATAGGACAGCTAATATTCCCAAGCCAGTGTCATTCCTGGGGCACAGTTGTACAATGGAAACAATGCAACAAACCAATGTGGAAGCTCCGCACTTGGACCACCCTGTGTTGCCAAATACACTGGAGATAACTTTATGTCTGGATCTTTGAAGGGCATCTGTGCCACTTTCAGTGTGCAATCTGTGAAAACACAGCTGGGGTGGAAGCAGCAGATTGCACTGTGATGGTGGAAAGTCCTGAAGTGTGTCCAGCCACAGCAGAATACATCCCTTTAGTTGGATTCAATTCCCAGACAAAAAGCTGTTAAGTTGCTGAAGGATCTCAATATGGTACAGAGATACACACCTGTGGAAATCTGACAGCACATTCGCCCGGCCCCCCATACACACATACTCGTAGGACAATGAGCACAGCCTGCGCCAAAGCTATGTCTATGTTCTTCGGTGGAAGTGTTCAAAGGGATGCTCAAATTGTATTTGTTTAGAACCGCATTTGCCAACTGAGCAGTTTGTTACTTTTGCTCAGCAAATTATGTGATTTATGGGGTTATGTTACATATTTTTGCTGCTGTTCCTGTTGTGTTTACACTGCAATCGTTAAAGTGTCCTGAGCCCTAGGGAAAGAGTGCTCTAGAAGTACACTTCGCCTTGTCCTGCCTACTGGAGTGGAGCTCCTGATGCACATTATGTACTACGGCTGAATTGGTTCACTTCCTCTTTACATTCCATTGTTTAAAGCACTGCATAACATGGTGGCACCAGCCAAACTGGTATATGTAACTACACATCCATCATCTATGTCTGTGTAGCTATATGAACGTGTGTGTGTGTGTGTGTGTGTGCGCGCTACATTAATGCACCAGTCAGGGTTCAACTTACCACTAAAGTAGGGAAATATGGCATTACGGTTTCCAACCTTAATTTCTCCAACCCCACCCCCAAGAAGCAAAAGGAAAAAAACATTAGGGTTTTGAATCTCTGCAGTCTTGGTGAAACAATGGTAGGGTCTTCCTTGGGGTTGTCATCCCTAATGCCCACCCCGTTCCATGAGCAAACAATATCAGACGTGATCTCCTTCAGTGCCACTGCATTTGTGTACTCTGGAAACAGCGTATGTTGCTTGTCTCACCCGATGATGGGTGTCTGTGGTTGCTTGTGTGGTCTTGTCCTTTTGCTGTCGGGGGACGAATTTAGGGATGGAAACCCCCAACACTATTTCCCTGCTTTAGTGGCATTAAGTTGAACCCTAACTGGTGCATTAATGCAGTTTTTTTGCGATGAATTTCCTTTCTTTTTGAGATAGTAGAATCGTATCCTCATTCATGCAAGACCCACCAAAATTTATGGTTTGCAGCAACATTTCTGGTTTACCATTCAAAACCTTTGGTTTGAGAACCAATAATCAGACGAGGACAATCCCAAACTCTGAAAATACTATTCCTGGCATGTCTTGAAACCAGCAAACATCAGAATCTTAGTTAGGAGGTCCCATCTCGCAAGATTCATATTTTTATTTTTCTCAAAGTGTCCATTTATATGTGTTTTCATATTTTTTGTGGTAACCAAAAGGAAGAAACAAGATGGCAGCTGTGACAACCCCCCCCCCCAAAATGTTTGGTTTGTGAGGCCAGATTTTAGTTCATGATACCTAAGTGATGTGAACCAAAAACAGTGTCACAAGCCAAACATTTTTGGTATGTACCAGACATCTATACAAAACCAAATTTTAATGCCTTATAACTCTGGAGTGGCTTCATATTTTTTCACAAAACCTTTGAAAGGCACTACCTTGGCCTGTACCCTGGATGTTTCATAAAGAAATTCACTACTGTGTAGCCTGTCCAAGACAGCACACAAAAAAACCTGACAAGTAACAGGAACAACGTGACCCTTCTACAAAATAAGTGGTATCCAGATCTCGGAAACTGCAAAAGACGCCATCGTGAAACTTTTCCATGTGTTGAAAGCATGACACGTCAATGGAAAATACAAATTTGTGGGCTATTCCGACAAACACTGCCAAACTTATTCAGGTGCAAATTTAGGGGTTTAACACTGAACACCCTACTCCCTAACTATAAGGGCACTGCTGCACCCCAATAATATAAATCAGTGCTGTTGATCTGTTTGTATATTAAGTCAGTATTCCAAATCTCTCATGTCAAAGCAGTCAGTGCCAGTTTCAATTCCATTTTAATCAGGATAAAAAACATTTAGTTTATAATGGTGTCCTGCTAAGACAAAACTTCCAATTACAAACAAACATGCTGCAGACAGTTTCACAGCAGGCCATACCTGGGCCAGGCCCAAGTGCTTGTTCACGTTTTCCGACAGATACATCATGTCTCCTTCTTCTGTGAGAACCATCAGAAACCCATCCAGGGCCTTCAGGAAGTAGCTGTCTGTCTGTCCATCTTGCTCCTGCTTCAATTTATCTGAAAACAACAAAATTCTGATCATGGGCTGAAGGCAGAATTATAAAACCTTCTAGAGGATGAAAACAGACAGGTTTGTATCAGCGGGGAGTTGCTAAATCCGACCTGACCTAAGACAGGGCAGGGTTAAAACTATCCAGCAGCTGTCCAAGGAAGGGCTGTAGCACTGGGCTAGTGTTCTCTTACTGGAATGTTGACTCAGTGCTACTAAGAATATATGCATCCCTCCCAACTACAGTAGTCATGTCTGGATATTTATTTATTTATTAAAATGTTTCATCAGGAAAGCACACTGAACAAGTTGCTCATCTCCTGATACAAACTGGGGGGAGGGAGTACAATGAGGATGGAAATACAGAGATTCATACAGTTTAATAGAAAACAATAGTTACATTTGGAATTCAAATAGTAAGCAGTGGTAAAATGAGATACATACAATCATAAAAGAATCTATGGATTGTATTTTTGAAACAGATAGTTAGCAGGCGAGACAGCATAATTTTGCAGTTGAAAATTGGGGGCAAAGGTGACAGGTAATCTAGTTGGGTGAAACAGGAACTAGTACATCAATTAGGAGTAACCAGGCTACAGACTTGTGATACAGACATGTCAGTGAACATAGTACAACAGAGCGCAATAAAGAAAAGTGAAGAGGCAAGTGCTATAGGTCATGCGAATAAATTAAGTGCGGGGGAGGGGGAAGGTGGACAAGTGCTGTATTTTGGTGTAATTTACTCGTGGGGGAGGGAGGGGAAGAGAAGAGGGCAGGACTGGGAAGTCACACCTATATCCCTTCAGGACACATTGAACCCTGCAAGGGGACTGTAAGCAGGCAAACAAGTGGAGAGAAGTGGTGGAGGGGGAGATGAGGGAGGGAGGGAGTGGGGGGTAATAGGAAGCCACACCCTGTTCCACTTCAGGATGCAGAGACCCTGCAAGAGGACTGGGAGCAGGCTAGCAGGTGGAGAGAGAGGAAGTGGGGGGGGAGAATAAGGGGAAATGGGGGAAAAGAAGGACAGCATAGGGATGGTGAAGGCTGTGGAGGGGGGAAGAAACAGGAGCAGGATTTAGGAAGGAAGTTAGGGAGGATAATAACAGGAACAGGTAGAGGAGAGATTGTTAGCAGGGCAGAGCTGAGAGTGTGTGAGGAGGAGGAGGAGGAGTGTCATATTTGAGATGATAGGGAGTTCCAGATTTTAGGGGAGCAGTGGGCAAATCGAGCCTGGCAGATTAGGGTAGAGCAGCGGTGGACCATCAAAGTGCATGTATCATAGGATCTGAGGGAAAGGGTTGCTGGGGAGGAGCGGATGGGGTGAGGTAGGGAGGGAGTTCAAGTCAGAATTTAGAAGTCAGTTTGGCACAATGAGAAAGGTGTTCATTTACCAGTGGGGGGCAGGGCATGTTAGAGATTGCAGTGATGAGTATGTGATGGAGCATCAAGGGCAAAATGACAGAAGGAGTTAAAAAGCGTATCCAATCTGGTCAAGGAGAACTTGGGAGCAGCATCATAGATCACATCATAGTAGTCAAAAATGGAGAGTATTATTTTTTGGATGAGTTCTCCCCAAGCCATAACAGGGATGCAGTTACAGTTCCTGAACAAGGCGCCAAGCTTGGGGCACAGTTTTTTCAGGATGGCGTTTATGTGTCCAGAGAAGCTGAGGTGTTGGTCGAGCCAAACCCCAAGGCAGTAGAAAGAGGCAGTGTCCGCAAGGAAAGTCTCGTCCAGGGTGTGGAAAGAGGGCAGTCCAGGGAGCCTAAAGAGTCTTTACCTCATGTCAAAAGGTCATGGAGACTGTCTTCTGGGTGTTTAGGAAGAGCTGATGGGAGGCAAACCAGAGCTGAACTTGGTCAAAGCCATGCTGGAGACTGGATGCTAATTCGGAGGGGTATGTGCAGGATGCATACAGGACCGTATCATCAGCATATATGTGAATGGAGGTGGAAGGAAAGCAAACTGATGGGAGATCGTTAAGGAAGATGGAAAGAGTAGGGGACCAAACACTGAGCACTGAGGGACTCTTGTGCTGATAGGGAGGGGAGAAAGAATCCACAATCCTGACAGATTGGGTTCTGCCAGTGAGATAGGCTCTGAACCTATTAGTGGCAGCTGTATTCAGGCCAGCAGCGGTAAGGGAGTCAAGAAGAAGGGTGTGGGAGACGGTGCAGAAAGCCTCTTTGAGGTTGACAAAGACGGCTGTAATGATAAGGCCCTTATCCATCCGTGTTAGGGTGGAGTCAGTGAGCCCGAGTAGGGAGGTGGTAGTGGAGTGATTTTTCTGAAAACCAGATTGCAACTGTGTGAAGGAGGACTCACAGAGAGGAAGTAAGTTGGGAGAGAACTAAGTGTTCTTGGAGTTCGGCAAGGGTACGAAGGAGAGAAATAGGTTGATAGTTACCAGAGGATGTAGGGTCGCCACCTGTAGGAAGTGGGACGACAACAGCATACTTCCAAGACGAGGGGACGGAGGCAGATGTAAAGGAGAGATTTAGAATGAAGAGGGTGGGATAGGCAATAGCAGGGGCTGAAAGGAAGAGGAGCTTGAGATCATCAGGTGAGCTAAGAGGGCACAGAGAAGATACTGTGAGTTTCTGGGTCTTGATCCAATGGCAGCGGTGGTCACTGGAAAATGAGAACTGAAACTTAATAGGGGAACTGTCATCTTCAGGATTTCCTATGTCAGAAAACCCATAAAAAGCTAATATGATGAGTCATTGTGTTTATCTGTGAGTCTTTGCAGTCCAGAGTTATTCATATGTAAATCAGCCTGTAATTAAGAGCTGGGGCAGCCATGTGCTTTAGGCTCCTGACAGGCAATGATATCACCACCAAGGGTCTTGGCTCTGCTTGGACTTAAGATAATCCAACAGGTTCAAGTCAAGTTTATTAGCAGAAAGTACTCCATTGAGCAGTCTCATTAACAAAGAGGTCCTGAATGAACAACATATTAGCAAGCAAGTAACAGGTTAACAATAGTTACAATATACATAAACATGTTTCCACAGAATATATACAAGAAATTATGTAGAAGGAATATATACAATAATGCAAGTTTAACACATTAGATACATTTGGGTCAGTATATACTAAAGGGAGTCAGCTAGTAGCAGCATAGGATTTAATGGAGGAATCTGAAGCATAGAGGGGAAGGGAGGGAGGCAGTGGTTGGGGGAAAAAAGGGGGAACTGGAAGAACAGCAGAGTGGCTAGGTGAGGAATGGGTGGAATGAGGTTGATCGGGGTGGATAGAGGAAGGCAGAAGCAAGGGGAGGGCAAGTGGTGGGACTTGCCTGAAGAAAATCAGGGAAGAGGCAGGGTAATGGGATGGAGAGGCGTGTGAAGGGCGGGATTAGTCGAGATAACAGTGGGCGAGTTTAGCTAGATAGTTAAATAGGAACTCATCTGTTTTATTGTGTTCTAAGGTGTTATTACAACACTTTCGACATTTATAATAATTGCTTTGTATGTGCATTGAAACTAGCAAGTTATCACCTTTACATTTCAAACTGTTAGTAGTAATAATCTATCTTTAGGATTGCTTTAACCTCTAGGCTATGCTGCCAGCTGATCATCAAATACTACACATATCTCAAGGCTGGCTCTGTGGTGCCAACCAGTATTGGCGCCTCATGTCAGGATTTCTAAACCCTAGCTGTGTTCATGTCAGTACAGATTTCTGGGACTGCCGCAGCACCAACTTCTGTCTTTTTCCGTTCCCTCTCTTACAGCCTTTTCTCAGGTCTACAAGATGCGAATGTGGCTACGTACCTACTGACCTGGCATCTTGGGCCAGCCTTGAAATGTGTAGTTTTTGATTATCAGCTGGCAGTACAGCCTAGAGGTTATAGCAAAGGGAAAGGGTAATGAGGAAACTATTTAACCAGAAAAGGCACACTAAACCAAAGCTTGTTTCTAGGTGTGACCTGGGAGCACAAGGAAGTTAAGTGATTTGCTTAGGGTCACACAGTAATGCAAGTGGGGGTGTGGGATTCAAACCCTGGTCTACAGATTTGCAGCTCAGAGCCCTAAGCCACTGCGCTATACTACCTCTTAAAGAGCTGTGGGCAAGTGTTATTCATCCAGCAGAATGGGTTTTGATTCCAGCATGCTCTGCTTGTATACTGTGTGACCAGAGCAAGTCACTTAATCTCCCTGTACTCCCAAAACACACCCGGGAACAAGCTGTATATAGCTCAGTGGGCCTTTCCCAGAGAAAGACAGTAAAAACAATATGCGCATGTGTTACGATTCTGAAAATATGCTCTATCTATCCAGATTTGACTTGAAAATAAAAAAAATAAAAAATAGGACACAATTACTTGTTTATGAATTGCAAAAACACACAGATGGACAGCCCTGTTAAAACATGTATAACCTGAAATGCATTATTAAAAGAGTATTTTACTTCTTTTGATGAAGTTAGAAGTATAACAGTTTCTTACTGCAATACTTTGGATGGAATGGGTTTTTCTACCGTAACAACGCCTGAATTCTACTGGATTATTTTTACTAACAGTTTGAAATGTAAAGGTGTCAACTCACTAGTTTAAATGCACATACAAAACAATTATTATAAATGTAGAAAGTGTTGTAATAACACCTTAGAACACACTTAAAACAGATGATTCCCTATTTAACCTGTTGGATTATCTACAGCCATAGCAAAGTCAGGTCCCTCGATGACTTCATTGACTGTCAGAAGCCTAAAATACATGGCTGCCCCCAGCCCTTAAAGGAAATGTCCGATATGAGGGAGCTACTCACATATTGTGGTAGCTGCCCTCAGCAAGTTATTGTAGCCAGGTTTTAATTCATAATTGTACCTCATATTTTTACAGTGTCGCTTGTAATTTTTTCTTTAGCTGGGCTGTCCGATTATTTCTGAGACCAGAGTCCCTCGCACTCAAGCACGTAATGATGTACAGGGTTTTAAACAACCGGTATCACATCGCAATTTGTGATGCAAACTGACTGGTCGCGCTAGTCAAATTGAGCCTGGCTTGCAAAAAGTGCAATCCATTCTCTCTTCCCCCACTGTTTAAATGTGCGCTCGCGCGTAGTGCTTGCCGGAACATGAGGAAGCCGCTGGAAAGTGGATGTGGTAGTCAGATGAAGTGGGGAGACAGTGAGTAAGCGAGCGGGAATAAGTGGGCGGGCGTGCGTGAAAAAGGACCATTGGTGCCATCAGCATCAGTCACTAGACCACCAGGTATCAAAATTTAGAAACAGTTCCAGTGAGAAACGGTCTATTCAAGAAGTTGACAATGGGCGGGCGGGATAGAGTGGGCGTAGGGACCACCGGTGCCATAAGCGTCAGTCACTAGACCACCAGGTATGTAAAAAATGTAACAGTTCCACTGACAAGAGGTTTATTCAAGAAGCTGATGGCACAAAAGCACACTAAAAACAAAATGCAATTTTAAATTAATGTGTGCTTCGAATAAGGACAGTGAGCTCTGTAGTAGGAAAGGCTCTTGAGCAATGGCTTGCAACACTGCACCAGTGAAGGAGAGTGGGGTGGAGTACAGTAGAGACCACTGAGCCATCTGAACTTTCAAAAACTTACAGCAGAATGCTCTTTGCCACTACTGTTTGCTATTTGCCATTGTTCAAGAGCCTTTCAGCTTTCTGCTGTAACTAGAGCTCATTGTCCTTATTTTGAAGCATGCTGGTGTGTCCCTCTGTGATGGTCACTGACTGTCCTTCATTTCGGTGCCTAAAGGTTGAGACTGAGGTATGGTGGGGGGACTGAGAAGGTTGTAGCAGGTGACTCATACCTTAGGTTTTAAACAAGGGGGACATGACTGGGGAGGCTGAGATGGGTGTGGGTTTGGCAGGTACCCTATTCTGGTAAAGGGGACAGATAGGTGGAGAGGGTGGTTAGGCACGCACATAGGTGGGAGGAGGGTTTTAGTAGTTCTGGCAAAGGGGGACATGGGTGAGGAGGGCTTGGTAATGAGGTGTGTGTGTGTGTGTCAGTGTTGGGGTACTGAAACAGATGAAGCAGAGACAATTGATTTTAATGAAAGATTTTATTTAGGAAACAGTATTAAAAAATATATATATATATAATTTATTTGTATGTTTATATACACACACACACATTTCTGCATTTTTAGTTTTGCTAATCAAAGTGAGGCATGTGCTACTCATTTTCACAAGTGATTAGCAGTTTGTGCTAATCAATTTTCTGAGCTTATTTAAAACCCTGACGTACGGCCAGAGAGGCGGGCGTTACATTAATGAAGTGAATGGATTCTTTTCCTATGATTTTATGCTTCAGGACGGCCAGTTGGACGGAAAGGAGGACACCACTTGACTGACCTTGTTAGTCAGCGATGTCCTCCTTTACTGTCCCAACTGGCCATCCTGAAGCATAAAAACCTTAGGAAAAAGACCCATTCACTTCAATGGGGCGCACCCCGTGCTCTCCCTGGTCACATGTCATTATGTGCTTGAGCCCGGGGGTGTGGTGGCGGGACTGCAACTCAGAAATAAATCGGACAGCCCAGCTAAAGAAAAAATTACAAACGATACTGTAAAGATATAAAGCACAATTATGAATTAAAATCTGGCTACAATAACTGTCGCTGAGGGCAGCTACCACAATATGGGAGTGGTAGCTGCTTTCAGCTAGATCGGAAAAATCACTTTAATTACAGGCTGATTTACATATGAATAACTCTGGACAGCAAAGACTCACAGATAAACACAATAGCTCACTCAAATTAGCAGTTTATTAGCTTTCAGATATTAAGAAATGCTGAAGATGACAGTTCCCCTTTAAAATTTTAGATCACCTCCTTTTTTTTTTTTTCCTAACCAATTATTTTACCAGGTGAGACACACGAAGCTGAAAGCTTGTTTGCAGGTGCAACCTGGGAACACGAGGAAGTTAAGTGACTTGCCCAGGGTCACACAGTATGCAAGTGGGGGCTGCGGGATTCAAACCCAGGTCTCCAAATTTGTAGCTCAGAGCCTTAAACCACTGCGCCATACTGCCTCCCTGCTAAACGAGCTTGTGGACTACAGCTGCTGAGCCACCTCAAGCTGATCAATCTAAAAATAAGAAAAGGGCCTGTAAAAGGAATGAGTGTGGATAAAAATAGAAGGAGGGTGGATGAAATAATCAAGCACATGACTTTGGTTATACTGCATTTGTGTGCATCAACAGGTAACATTTCAGTGATCTATGAGCCTTTGTGCACGTTTACTGACCTGCAAGGGCACCCTTTCCAAGGACACTTTCAACTGGGGAAGGGTTGTTAAAAACACTGTCTAATCTATCAATATCCAAATGATGTTTAATACTTGGAATATGTCATTTTATGGTCTTGTCCTCACAGTGGCAGAAAAGCTACACAGGGGACACAAATTTTAAAACACACCTTGTTTTACCTCAGCGAACTGAAACCACTAAACTCCATTTTGTACAGCCATAAAGATAGGAGTGAGATTTGTATAGACGGTCTCATAAGCAGTTCCCTGTTTACAACAGACATGCAAAGATATACATTACAAAAGTGTTCCCAGCACACTGCCCTGCACAGCCTTGTACACTGGGACCATGCAGCCAAGAATGAAGATGTGCCACAGAAACCACTGATACATTTCGGGGGGTGGGTGGCACCACACTGGGTCCAATGGTCAACACAACTGCAATTCTCACAGACAATACAGACTATGGAAAAATGGAAATATTTTTGATGTGCCAGTGGGACGGTGAGAGTGCGCTCTGCTGGACAGGGCAAAGGTGTCTCAAGCTGTACACTAGGACCAGGACTGGAGCTGCACATGGCATCTGACCTCGACAGAGTCACTTGCATGCCAGCCCCATGGCACATCAATGACGTGCTGTCTTACATGGGTAATCCTGACGTGTATGTCCGTGGGTGCGCGCACACACACACACACACACACACACACACACACACACACACCAGCATTACCCATTTAAGACCACAGGAATGGTGCAGATGAAGGGCAGAGAGAGAGACAACTGGATGGGCTGAAAGCTCACCCCACCAGAGCTGCCGGTGACCATGCAGCACTAAAGTCTCCCAGATCCAAGAAAAAAGGAGGATAATGCATGCTGCTAGTGCTTAGTACCGGGACCCTCACCACAACTAGATCCACTCTCTTCCTAGTTGTTTTCCAGGGGGTACCATTATGGCTGGTGGATGGGTTGGGGGGCACGTAGAATAAGTGGTATTGGGCAACTGAAGTTTGTGGACATGAGAGGGGTTACCTCCCCACTGCAGAAAGTGAGAATAAAAAAATGAATAACTATCTGACTGTCAGAAGCTGCATTACCTGATGCAATGAGGTTGTTCATTCTCAGGTAACTGATAGTTAGCCTCATGATGGATGCCTTGTCCAGATGGGAGCCGACTCCTCGAGGGAGGGGAAGTGTGTGTGCCAGCTGATAAAACACCTCTGTCTCCTTACTGCGCCGGGATCTTGCTGCATCACGTGACTTTTCTTTCCGTAGCTCTGTGGTGAGCCTGAAGAGGGGAAAGTAACAGATTACTATGAGGCATCATATTAATGGAAGGCAGTAACACAGCTCCCACCCCAATCAAACTACTCAAATCACTTTTGACAACTGTCCTGAAATTCAGGACTAGAACACAACATACTCCCTGTTCCTTCCACTTAGAATGCTGAACAAGCATCGCCCATGTAGGAGATTACCAAGCGTTACTCTGGCATCATCTATATGTAGGACAGTGAGGGGATATCATGCATAGGTCTGTACAGACTGAGACAGTGTGCTGCCCTGGCAGAATACTGAGAGGAGATAAGGTAGCACTGCCCACTGAGGAGACAGCAGAGCAGTGGAAACATATAGCACTTGGAAAGGCAACTTG
This sequence comes from Neoceratodus forsteri, assembly GCA_016271365.2. Lineage (NCBI taxonomy): Eukaryota > Metazoa > Chordata > Ceratodontiformes > Ceratodontidae > Neoceratodus > Neoceratodus forsteri. The sequence continues at coordinate 645,127,384 of CM057450.1, read as the reverse complement.
AGCAGTGGCCACATACAGGACTAGAAGCAGATAGCGAAGTGGTGGCCACATACAGGACTGGGTGGGGACTGCAATACACTGCCTAGGTGGAGGGCTGGAAAGGAGTGGTCAAACACTACCAGTGTAGAGGACTAGGAGACATCAGCTGTGAAAAGGATTGCGAAACAACAGCTGAGCACTGCCAGTGTACAGGACTATTACTGGAGGAAGGGGTAGGAAACGAATACCGGTATAAGGGATTATGGGGCAATAACTTGGCTCTGCCATATTTAGTACTACATAGGGACCAGAAGACAACTGTGTAGAGAGATCGTGGGAGACATCATCATCCAAACTGTTACGCCGCGCAGGGCAATGCACGTGTAACTGTCAGATAATATACAACATGGAAGATCTGTGGAGAGTACGCCTGTAACATTTCAAATCATATTGCATCAATCCTCTTTAAAATTACTTCACGTGCATCCTGAAAATTCCATGCCCACAGATGGTAGGGACCCTACCAGAAGGCCAAAAGTGTACCAATATAAATGTGCCTATATATATTTATTTATTTCGTTTTTGTTTATTGGGTAAGTGCACTAGATAGAAACTGCCTATTTTCAGGCATGACCCGGGAGAAGTACAGATAACATAGGACAGTAGAACATAACTTCAAAAGAAGATACAACAGTATCAGGTTACAAGGAATAGTGCAGCGTATACAGTCAGTAGAACACTACGTAATTACCATAAGATTACAACCCTGTCTCATTTTTCCAGATGCAAACACAGCCAGTGGATGAAGAATATGTAAAGAAACAATATTTGTAAAATGTAAAGAGAACATTCATCATTGTAGATTGAGACTGCCACAATTATCTGAGTAACAAGAAAGCATAAGCAGTAGGTAAGAAAGGGTTACACCTGCCTTTCAGTAGATGACAGTTTCCGTATTTATTTATTATTCAGAATGCTATTCTTGGGGGAATGCAAATGGGGAGGTACTGAGAAACGGAAGATCGCAGATGTTGTACCACTGTAAACAGGACAGGATACACAGACCCGCTGGGGAACTAGAGAATCTAACCCACAGTGCGGAAGGTATTAGAAACTATTGTTAAGGAACATATACAGTAGTGGACATTCTGAAAGCACATGTGCTACAGGACAAAAGGCAACGTGGGTTTGCAGGACTTGTCAAACAAATCTGATGTTTTTTTTCAGTTTGGTTACACATGAGGTGTACAGGGACCAGGTAGTTGATAACATTTTACCTAATTTCAGTAAAGCCTAAGATAATGTTCCACACAGGAGCTTGACAAATAAGGTGAAAGATCTGGGGGCAGGGGAAAAAAACTAACCAGATAAATAGGGACATGTTTGGAGGGCAGAACCCAGTGAGTGGTCCTAAAAGGCAAATTCTAGGGTTAAAGGAGGTCACTAGTAGGTACCCCATGAGGTCTTTTTTGAGCCCACACTAGTCAACATATACATCAGCAACATGGGTACAGGTTTACAAGACAAAATGCACCTAATTGTGGACAACACCATGCTCTGTGGGAGGGTGGAGTGTAAAAACCTAAGAAAAGGGATGCAAAGAGGCTGGAAAAACGGTTTGGCACAAGGCAATTAAAATTCAATGTCAAGAAGTGCAAAGTCATACACACTGGTACCAGGAATCCAAAAACTGAGTACTGGAGTAATGGCATGTGGGTAGAGCAACCAGGGAAGAAAGAACTTGAGGTCAGTCCGAGACAATTTACAGGCCACTTCCCAGTGTAACAAGGCATATGGGAAAACCAAAAGAATGCTGGTATGTACTGCCCGGGGATTTTGGCAGTTGTAAATGAAGGTTAAGCCACTTTACAGGTCTCTGGTGAGGCAACACCCCAAGTACTGTGTTTGGTTCTAAGCCCTCAGTTAAAGAGCAGAGATAGACTGGACAGTCCAACTAAGGGGCCCCTTAAATGGTTCAGGTACAACAGGGAAAAAGATGTCAGGAAAGACTGGTTTTATCCTAATTAGGTATTTACTGGAGGAAAGAAGGGAATGGGATGTTTCAAGTGCTTTCACGGTTATCACAGGGTAGACTATTCCTAAGTTTTTCAAGTGAACAGGAATTTGATCACAAGGGGCCATGATTTTAAACTGGTTGGGTGACACATTCAGAAATGACACAAGGAGGCACTGCTACCCAGAAAGAATAGTGGAAAAGAGCCAGCACGGAAGCGCTGAGGGTTCAGGCACTGGATGCCACACCTCACACCACACTGGCGACCCGGGTTCGGGAACAAGCCCGGGTCGTCGGGAGTCAGCAGGGACGGGAAAGATAGAGTGTCGTACGGACTGCTCTCCTTCCCTGAGGAGGGGAGATTTCACTTGCCGATGCAGTGATGACCTCTAGTGGAGGCTGCAGGCTCCACAGTGCACGGCTGCAGAATGCAGGAGACTGAAGCTTCGGCAGACGTCTTTTGGGGGTGCGCGGGAGCGTGCACCTGCTGAGCTGGACATCATTGCACGTCCGAGCTTCAGGGAGAAAAAGGAAAAAAACCCTGCCCTCGGGGATAGGCGACAGCACCGCCTCCCACCAGCCACACTGCATCAGGCCAGACTCCCTCCTGTCCTGGGCTCGGCCCGAACTGTAGACAGAACACCCTGGGTGGATAGGGAAGCCCTACCTTGGGGGGCTCAGAGCTGGGGGGATAGCCGGGCTGGTGCCAGGACACAGGAGGAGTTTCAGACTAGGAGGTAGAGCTGGGGGTAAGGTGGTTGCCCGAGAGAGTTCCCCGAAGTGGCAGTGAATAAATAGAATGTACAAAAAAAAAAAAAAAAGAATAGTGGAAAAGTGAATAGGTAATTAGTGGTTTGAAAGAGCCAGTCAAAGAGAGGAAATCGGGAGGAGGCAGTAGTTTCAAGGTAGGGTCCCCATGCATATCGAATGAACTCTGTTTTTATCTGTCCTTACAGGCTACAATGGAGGAAGTGGTATATTCAGGGCTTCAATTTTCCCCACATAATGCCCCCTGGCTCCCATAAAGCTTACCAGTTAAACAAAATTCAAACAAACAGGATTCTGAAGAATTTTTTTTTTTTTATTTTTGTTTCTGCTCCTTTCTCTGGAACAGCCTTTCTTGGCCTGGAAACCTCGCAGCCACATCCTGCCTTCTCCACTGCTTACCCCCACCACCTCTAACCACAGTCTTACCTTTGTGGTGGGGACATCGGGGGCCCTGACCTACCCCTGCAGGACAGCCAAGTTTCGGATGGTAGGGTGGGCACTCAGCTTCATGAAGCCTGCTGCTTTGCATGACAGGGTTTTGCATTTTTCTTCCCTACTCTCAGGATGTCGACTAGGTGACTCAGTGGTGCACCAACACACAAAGCTTGCCAGAGCCTCTCTGCACCCCCCCCTCCCTCGCATAGTCCCAGCCGCGCTGCCACCAACGGTCACTCAGGTAGTAGTAGAACAGCAGATACTGGTCCCCCTTCACCTTGGAAGCCAGCAGTCTCTGGAATGCTCTATTCTCCTCTCCCTTGCGGGCCCAATGACCCGGGCTCCTTCCCGAACCTGCCTCTCCAGTGTTGTGAGCAGGAGTCCTGTCTCTGCATGAATGGAAAAGTCAGAAATGCTCAGACAGCACATCATCCATTCTGTAGACCTAGCTAAGGCCAGCTTCAATATCTGAATAACAGATAACTTGACCAGATACCTCTTGCAATACAATACAGACAAAACAAATTCAGTTAGAATGGCCATGATGCAAAGTACCCAATGGTCCACTGGGAGTATCCAAACATCACAAATTCTGAAACTCTGGGCTGCACAACATGCACCACAGACATAAGCCTGAAATGTCTGGTAGTGCAATGCAGTGATTTTCAGCAGAGTTCTAATACCCAGCATTAGGTCAACAGGGTCAAAATCGCCCCCTTGCTGCACCACTGTGACCCAAGCCCTGCCTCATAATGGAATGCAGTCAAACTGTGTTTTCTGTTAAGTAAGTTGCCATTGCTCTAGATAAGGAGTAATAGCCCATTTTACTCGGTTTTTAAAGGATAATCCTTATGAGAAAAAAAAAAAGATTTCAGGCGTACTGATACTCACACAGCACGTAACGAATGCTCCAAAGCTGGAAGAACATGCTTTTGAAACACTGTTAATGCACTAGGGAAAGCAGCATTCTTCTGCAATTGAAACCGCCCATACTCACCCAAAAAAAGATTTTACTCATCAGATTAAAAAATGGCTACTTACTCTTGCCTACTCAAGACATCTTGAGCATTCACAGAAATGGCTGTCCTCTAGGCCTCAGGTAATCTCAAAGGTAAAAGCTAGTAAAGAACTCCAGCTATTTGAGGCTTCCCAGTCACCAGGAGCCACACTTGGAAACATTTTCAATTTAAAGTATGAGCCGAACACATTATCCCAAGTTATCTGTATGGTCCCATGTTTCAATTTAAAGCCAATCTTCCCTTCAACTGTTAATTCTGCTACATGGTTAATGCGGTAATTGGTGGCGGGAATGGCAGAAACAGCCTATGGCTTTTTGAGGTTTCTACTCGTATCAAAATTGTTTTTACAACACAAACTTTGATCGCAGATGGAGGATATTTGTCCCCATCAGATAAAGACACCTGCAAAACAAAATACCTGTGCTCTCTATCCTGAACCAGAGTGCCCTACTCCCTGAGTTTGCAAAGAGCAGATTCACTGGCCAAGAGAACCTATGCCCACTCCTCCAGCATCTAAAATGTGGATATTTTTGGCACAGTTAGTACAGGGACAAGGAGGGAGAAAGATACTACAAAAGAGGAAACTGGGGCCCAGTGGCACTGGACGCCTTACCTTGTGTCACGCTGGCGACCCGGGTTCGAGAACGGACTCTGGTTACTTGGGGGACAACCAGAGGACGCGGGATAGTGTGTCTGGAGGACTGCTTTCCTTCCTCGGGGTGGGGGGGGATTTGCTGTCAGCTGACACCTAGCGGTGGCTGGGGGTCGACACAAGCGTGCAGCCATGAAAGGGGTTGGCCCATGTCCAGGGCAACTGGCTGCCTCTACGGAGGTGAAGACTGCCTCACCACCCATCGCACGCACATAGGTGCAAGCAAAAAAAAAAAATAGTGAAAATTCCAGGACCCGGCAGGACCTGTGATGGCCCGTCGCTCAGTGAGTCCCGTCCACCCCAAGATACAGATTTGGCGTACTGGGGGTACCTCTGATACTCCTCACTCTGGCCCTGCCGCGAGGAAATCCATGGGGAACTCGGGGGAGAGATGGACGAGCTGGGGACCATGGCGGAGGATGTACCCCTCTGAGGGAGGGGTCACAGCCCTCACCGCGCCTGCAGCGGCATAAAGTGTATATGGGGGAGGAACTGGGCAAATCTCCAGCCTATCAAGACCACATCACCCCTCTTCCCCCCATGGGGCCTGTCACTTTTAAAAAAGGATAGTTATTTTGATGAGACTGTGCTTCTAACCCACTCCAACAGTTTAAAGGGGACTCTCAGCATCCTGGGCCCCCATCCCACAGAACAAAGAACAAAACCCTGTCTCACACTGCTGAGATCTGCTCCACTCAATCCTTTGGCATTGAAGAACTTGAAGAAATGCACTGATCTTCTATTTGTTCCAATTCTGGCATGTTGTCTGTGATCACACACTGGTGGGAACTGCTGGTTGAGAACTCCCTGTACAACAGTAGTTTATGACCTTGTCAACAGCAGTTCTAAAATAAAACACGGAAGCACTGTGACCACAATGTACAAGCTAAACAAGAACATAAAGTACACACACAGTTCTAAACTGCTCCTTCCTGCTAAGCATAAATCAGAAGAAAAAAAAAAACACTGAATTTATTCAAAGGCCGGTAAAGACGGATAAAGAAAAAAAGAGTCTGAATCAGTACTGGAAAAACTTCTATAGAAAAACACTGGCATTCATGTTATAGGTGGATCGGGGGTCCGCAATCATGCAGACTTGATGGACCTTTAAGGCCTTCTCCTGCTGGCTGTTTTGCATGTTCTACTTTAAAAGACAATTCCGCTCCATTCACTTAAGGTACAAACTCACATCATCAAACACTTCTATCAACTTTGCAAGTAAAAGAAAAATCACCCAAACGCACATGTTTAGCCCTTCTGTTTGCTCCTTTTTAAAAATCAGTCAGTGTCTCCATCATCAGTCTGTTTTCTTTCTTTCTTTTTTTTTTTCCCCAATGGTTTCTTTCTTACTGTGTGCTCCTGCCCCCAACCAGGTAAAGGGGTCCGACCCCCCCCTTAATCTTACAGTTACAGATGTTCTCTGTGTGTGCTGTTGTGGCAGAGGTGCAATCTCTTGCAGTACACTAACCTCAGTTCTGCCAAAAGCTGCAGCGATCCTGTATTTCAGAGGCTCTCAAAGCAAGTCCACCTGCTTCCCCACAAGTCACCAGACTGATGTGAAGACACTGTGGCTCTGATACCCAACAACCACAGGCAGTGAAAGAATCCCAGCCTCCTCACGGCTGGAGAGCTGGCTGTAGCTCTTGGACCCCGTGGCTCATTCTACTCCCGCAGCAAAAGCAACTAACAACAAATACTGTGCACCAACTGGTCCCTGTGCTGTGTTTCCTTTTGTTCCTACAGGAAGTCTGATGACAAACAGCCCCTTTAAAGTAAGTCACAACTGACTTTGAGCCCTGGTTGAAACAAAATACGGTAGTTCTTTTTCTCAGCTCCTTAACGCTGAGCTTTTGAAAGCAGTTTGCTGCAGCTCCCAATATTCATGCTGTTTTAATTTTAATATTTTTTTTTTTAATCCAGCTGTTATGGAAGGAGGGAGTTTCCGAACCTGGCACCAAAACAATGGCAGATAAAGAAATTTAAGTACAAAAAAAATGCAACTGTCGATAGACGAGACGACCAAGAGGATCTGGTCTATCAGTCCACTTTCCTAGTTTTTGTTTGCTCTTTCAACCACTCTTGACTATTCAGATGAACCCTTTCACAACTCCTCGGCTAAAGACTCCTGCTTTTGCTCAGTCTCACTGCTGTACCTAAAGCTCTGCAGCAAGGGGTCAGCAGGTACTTTGGTTGAGCACACTCTTGTCTCCCTGGCACACAGACAAGCTTCTTACTCAGACTAGGCATCATTCCAGGCACATGTGGCTTTCATCATGCACATAAGCAAACGACATACTGCCATATATGGGACTGGCACCAACTCAACTGCAGTCATCTGAAATGTGGTTCAATCATCACAGACTGTCACCTCTTCTGCTGGTGAAATTAACCCTCGTTTGCCTTAGACTCCAGCACTTTTGAATAGCTCTATTATGTTCCACATCAACTGCACTGGCGTGAGTCTCGCTGCATGAATCCTGCTAGTTGCTCCCAAGAATTTTTCACACTAGGAATAGATCCAGAAACTAATGATTTGATTCCTTTTATTGGACCAACATGGATGTTACAGAAAAGAACAAAGTGCTCTAGCTTTCGAATCAACCAGGTCCTTCTTCAGAAGCTTTATGGCAGTTATTTTGAAAATCCCATACTATTAACACCAGATTATGTTGAAAAACCAGAAATAATTCTCATTGGTTTAACAAATACATTTAAAACATAACAGAAGATTACATCAGAGAAGCTAATTAACACCAGTATGCTTTTAACTAAGAAGCCTCAGAAGGGTAAAAGTTATCAAGAATTCTCAACAACCAGAGAGTTGTTCTCACATAAATTTTAAAATGTCTCAGCATGCTAAGAAAGCATTCTAGTGATAAAAAAATACCCTTGGGCTAGCAGTCTCTCTAATACGTGCAAGATCAGCTTACAACTTACATTCCAAGTGTCCTGGTGTATTAAAGAACAGATTATGACCTACAACATTTTTTTCACACTAGGAATATATAGTTTTTACTCCAAGGTTTTGTGTACAAGGTTCAACCAATATACAATACCAATTCATTTCTGCATCATGTGTCTGCGTGCGTTTGTTTTTGGTGGTGTGGTGTGTGGGCCTGTAGTGGTAGGGGTAAGTTCACCATATGCGCATACAACCATAAGCATTTTTTGTTTTAATGTTTGCAAAAGCAGGCACAGTTTGGAATTTGTTTAACCAAAAGAGTTGAGGGGTAAGCTACTACTGTCTGCTCGGGAATGTGCTGCCCCTACCAAACTTTATACACAACAAACCCCTGTAGAACCAAATGCAGGTCTCCAACAGTCGGGGTCAGCGCGTTCATTAACCTCCACCTCCTTCACCCTGACACCTATTCATGAAGGAGGCCAGCCTTGCTCTACCGGGACACACATCCATAGGTGCTCAGCAGTAAAAAGAAACCACTCCAGACACGAAAGTATTCTATTTAAAGGGAAAGTCCCTTCAATCTATTTTCTGTGTACCTGTGTAGTTTGTGGGCATGAACAATGATTCAGTTTCATGCAGCCCCTTAATTTAATATAAATGTGGTTGCTTCACTCTGTTCTGCCCTGGTGTGAAAAACTGCTTGACCCCATTGCAAAGGTGAAGTCCTGTTATTCTCTAAAAGTATTTTTTTTTTTTTTTTTTCAGCTCATGCAAGGCATCCTGGAATAGTATGATGCTTTAGCGCTAAAGCCTGCAGTAATTACACTGTATTAGTCAGTGTGTTGCTGTCCTCTGCTGTCCCTATGTTCTTATCTTACGCGTGCCATTAAACCTTTCAAGGCATAGTAAGTGCCCTGCTGTCTTCTGTAGTTTACAACATATCCTGAGTTAGAAAAAAAAAAAAAATGCTTTTAGAGAATACAGAGACTTCACAAGACAGGTAACAGAACTGAATTAAAGTATAACTTCCACTGGCTTGTGCAGGTACACACATCAACTCTCATGATGCTGCTGCCGCCGGCCTGGTGGCGCCAGTGACCAGAGTTCAAGAACGAGCCTGGGCGCCGGCAGGGGAGGGAGAGGACTGAGCATCCAAGGGACTGCTCTACTCTCCCTGAGAAGGAATCCAGGGCACGCTTGGCGAAGTAGCAGCCCCTGATGGCAGCCAGGGGCACTACACACGCCCAGGGCCGATGAATGGGGAGGAGTGCAGCGAACGGCTGCAGCGTCATGCCACGCGGATATCACTGCACTGCTGCACTCCTGGGGAAAACGCAAGGGAAAAATCCTCCATAGCACTGCGGAGATGACGAGGACTCCAGAGGCAGGCCCACATACCACCACTGGTCCATTGCTCCAGGGGTCTCTATGGCAACCCGACGCTCAGGTAATGCCTCTAATTCCAGAAAGGCGACCATGGGAGGGCGGGCCTGCCCCAAGGGCTGATCCGGGGGGGAGGGGGCTAGACCTGCCTGAGTGCCTCAGGGGAGGAAGCTGGAAGAAATGGGTTCAGGTAGGGAGTAGAGGCCAGCCGAGAGTACCTCAGAAGGATGCATGGGCTGTGTGGGAGCAAAAAGAGAATACAAAAAAAAAACCCTCCTATGATGCCTTGCATGAGTGGGATGACAACCGTTGCAATGGAGACAAACGTGCTTTCATACAAGTGCAGAACAGTGAAACAGCCTTATCTATATTTAAATTAGGAAGAAACTGGGGGGATGCAAGAGAGGGAATCATTGCTCATGCCTTTAAACGACATAAGCATATAGAACACAGGTTGAGGGGACGGTAGCTTTAAAAAGTCTGCTTAAACTAATCAGAAATAAACGGTTATTTTTCAAGCATTTCAAAATCGCAGAGACGCACAAATCAGCCAGAGTCAAATATCATCGTTGCTCATTCTGTGACACAGTGTGCCTCTTTAATAGAGCACAGAAGAGCTGGGACAGCACCATGACTCAGGAAACCAGGTTTCTGGCGGGCTTTCTCCAACACTTCCCCACGCTGTGAACTCATGCAGAACAGCTACAGATCTGAGCCTTAGCCAGGAGAAGCCTGGAAACTGCAGGGAGCAGCTGTGAGGAAAAACCCATCTGAAACTCAGTTGTATGTGTACAGATGTAGATGTTTATATGCATGCACGTATTCCTGAAGCGGACTCCTGGAACGAGCTTTAGTGCTGGTGAAAAGCAAGGAATAAACAGCACATACTCTGTTCATGGCCAGACACAACCTGATCAGGCAGGCAGTATCACTGCTTACACAGAGTTATTAAAGAACACCCTGTTCTAGGTAGGGAAGATTATTCATTTCCCCTGTATGCTGAATTACATACACTTGGTGGTCACTGACAGAGGCATGCAGTATTGTCATTATAGTATAAGGAATTAGGGCACGGATTTCACAGCATCAGTCCAGAATTCCTACACATTCTAATTCCGTTGGCCGCCTTAGGGTTAAAAGCAGAATATTCATTTTTACTGAGTTCTGTGCTTGAATATCTATATCTGATAGTTTATCCCACATTTCACTACCAAGTGTCCTTTGTTTGAGAGGAACAAAAGGGGTTGAGAGGAATTCTCAAACGTAGGAGGAAACTGCTTACACTGGAACAAACATTCTGTAATCTGTTAATGCACAGGGCTAAGGCTGGCTTTTTTTCTGATAGTCAAACGATGTCTTGATAGGTCAGTAACAAAAATGACCGACCTACAGAACCTGATCAGGTGAGAAACTGGAACAGCAAAATGTACAGAGAGGTTACTTACCTGTAACAACAGTTCTACTACTAGTATTCAGTTCACATCCACACTTAGGCCGTCCTCCACTGAGCATGCACAGTCACCAGAACAGTCTTCAAGAATGACTACTCCTACCACACAACTACGTGATCCTCCGGCTCTGCCACCTGATTGTTGTCAGGAGAGGTCGAGTTAGCCGTGTGGATGTAAACCGAATTCTAGTACTAAAATTATGGTTATAGGCCACTTCTATTATTAAATACCTAAATTCAGTACACTATCCACAATTAGCCAGACTCCTACAAGTCCTCAGGAAGGGACAAGGTGCACAACTCAAATCAGGTAAAAAGAGACTAGAGTTCAGAAACACGGCATGCTAAAACAGTGGCCAGCTGCACCTTAAGAGATGTGGCTTGCAACCCTGCCTGAGACAGGGATCAGAGATAGTGGACTATCTATGATATGAGGCAGGAGAGAGGCCTCGATCCATGCTCCTCACACCAATACGAAAACCTCATCGACTTACAACTGTACATCTTGTGAGTTATCTCCTTCTGAGATGCTTCTAATACATGAAGGACATCTTTAACGTCATCAAGACTTCCGCCAGTTAATGACTTCACACAGGTTATTTCCTCCCCGACCCATACTGGTGGTCATTCGTTGGATTTGGTGTTCCTACTGGGGATGGAGATATCCGATCTGGTGGTGGAACCAGTCTGATGGTCTGACCATCATTCCACTGGGTTCAGTTTTGGGGTCACCCCTAGTAGGCCAGCCCCTATGGAGATGGTAAGGTACCGCCCTTTGAGGGGTATTTCCCCAGATGGCCTGATGGCGATGCTGGACCTATTGGGTTTACCCAGTGATTGCATGGACCTAGGGGACTTGGTACTTGCCTATAATAAGGCAGGAGCAGGGGCCCTGGATTCCATTGCTCCTGTTCGTGTTCGTCCCCTCACTCTTCACCCTAGGTCTCCTTGGTTTGATGAGACTAAGGGAGTTGAGGAGAGTTGGACGAAGATCAGAGAGACGCTGGCGGAGGTCGGGCCTGGATTGTGAAAAAACTTAGTTTGATGGACCATTATGTGGTCTATCAATCAGCAATCTCTCATAAGAAGGAAGAATTCCTGCCCAGAGAGATCACAGCTGCACAGAATAGACCAGCTCAGCTTTTCTGGACTGTGGACAGATTGTGCAATCAATCAATCAATCAATCCAATCTGTCTTCAGCCCAGAAGAGCCTTTTCTCAAGAATGGTACGAGGAGCTTGCTCAATTCTTTTTAGATAAGGTTGCCACAATCAGGTCCGACGTCCGCCTGACCCTCTCTAGTGGTAGCTGTGATGGTCAACAGGAGATGTTGGGCACCCGTTTTGTGTGGTCAGACTTCAGCCTTCCAATAATCAACGACATTGTGATGATCATCCGATTATTGCGTCCGACCAACTGTGGTTTGGACCTGGGCCCTACACGTCTCCTAGTGGGCTGTATAGATAAAATCGGCCCGGTCCTGGCTGAGATAGTCTGGAGGTCTTTGGAAAGGGGTATTTTTCCAAATCCTCTGAAGGAGGCTATGGTTCAGCCCCTTCTTAAGAAGCCCTCCTTGGACCCGGACTGTCTGACCAACTACAGACTCGTCTCTAACCTGCCCTTTGTGGGAAAGGTTATTGAGAAAGTGGTAGCGTCGCAGTTGGATGATCATTTAACCAGCCACGATGTCTATGATTCTCTCCAGTCCAGATTTAGGAAGAGACATAGTACCGAGACGGCTCTGGTCCGGATACTAAATGATCTCCTAATAGTGAGAGATCGAAGGACCTATTCTATCTTGGTCCTTCTTGATCTCTCTGCAGCATTTGACACCGTGGGCCATGGTGTGCTATTGGAGTGCCTGCAGTTTATCTGTGGGCTGTCTGGTACAGTCCTCAGTTGGTTTTGATCGTTCCTCCAGGGTAGGATTTAGAGGGAGGTGTCTGGGATTTTTTCCTCAACATCATTCCCCCTATTCTGTGGGGGTGCCGCAGGGCTCCATTTTGTCACCCATGTTGTTTGCGGTGTACATGCTGCCATTGGGAATGACAATTAGACGGCACAGTATGAGTTTTCACTGCTATGCAGATGATACTCAACTGTACATGTCCTTTGTACCTGGCCAAGATGCTGCCTTTTCGGTTTTTAACAACTGTCTTGCCGAAATCCAGGACAGGATGAATGTGAGTTGGCTGCGGTTGAATCTGGAAAAAACTGAGGTGTTGGTCGTGGACCCAGGTCGCCGGGAGGCGGGTTGGCTGGCGGGATTTCCCTCAGGCTTATGGCTTGGGGGTGTTCAACTAACCACCTCAGACCGGGTGCGGAATCTGGGCGTTGTATTTGATAACTGTTTAACACTTAAATCACAGGTGTTAGCAGTTGTCAAAGCCTCTTTTTACCACCAGAGGAACATCGCCCGGGTGAAGCACCTGGTTCCTCCTGACAATCTTCCTACTCTGGTCCATGCCTTCGTTACCTCCAGTCTTGACTACTGCAATTCCCTTTATCTTGGGCTACCAGGGGTTGATATTTGCCGCTTGCAGCTAGCGCAGAATGCGGCAGTCAGGCTACTGACTAGTTCCTCTAGGTCCAGTCATGTAACACCTGTGCTCTGCAGATTGCACTGGCTGCCAATATGCTGGCGTATCACCTTCAAGGTCAGTTTGCTGACCTATAAGGCCCTACATGATCAGGGACCTGGCTACCTGAAAGATCTCCTTCGTCCCTACTGTTCCTCCCGCTCTCTCAGATCTACTGACGAGGGATTGCTAGAGATTCCCAGGGTCTATTTGAAGACCTCTGGGGCCAGATCCTTTAGTTTTATGGCCCCGACCCTGTGGAATTCTCTACCTCATCAGGTCCGAGATTGCCCAACTGTCCAAACTTTTAAGGGAGCACTTAAAACATAACTTTTTAAACATGCATACAATGATTTTTAAATGTTATTAGGTTTGGATACATTTTATTGTTTTAGTAATACTGTTTTTACTATGTGATGTACAGGCGCCTTGGTTCTAGAAAGGCGCCTTTTATAAATAAAGTTTTGATTGATTGATTGATTTAGTAAGCCCAAGTACCTGGAACTCTGGCCACTCAGGGATCAGGTAGTAAGGTGCAGGGACTGCAGAGCTGGATACCAGAGGTGCCCCGGACCTTGCCAGCAGGTTCATTCTGAGTGGATGTAGCTATGGAGGTCTGCTGCTGAGACTGATAAGATTTTGGTGCCCGGAGCCGGCCCGGTGGCAGTGACGGCTAAGGCATCTGCCTTACCTCGTGACACGCAGGCAACCCGGGTTTGGGAATGAGCCCAGGAAGCCAGGGATTGGCAGGGGAGGAGAAGACTGAGTGTCCGACGGACTGCTCTCCTCTCCTGGAAGGGATGGAGGTCATCGTCCCGTAATGCTAGTGGCGCCCAGTGGAGACTGGGTGTACTGCAGTCAGGGACCAGGAAAGGGACGTCAGGCGGCCGTCCTGTGGGCATGGACAGCACTGCACGTCCTGCATTGAGGGGGGAGCACTAGAAAGCAGGAAAAAACCCAGCTTCCAAGGAGGTGACTGTTGACTCCAGTGGCCAAAGCCCACATGCCCAGTGCCGGTTTCAGGCCCAGACTTGACTCTCCATGATCCCTACTCTCCCCCAAGTGGGAAGCAGGGACCCAGCAACAGATTCCCGAGTGAGAGCAAGGAGTTCAGGCGGGCGGTGGAGGCAGGAGTCAAGTGGGCCACCTGAGAGATGCCTCGGAATGTCAGTGACCGGAAGGGCAAAAACAGAGTTTGGGGAGAGAATAGATTTTGGTACCCAAAATGGCACTGCCAGAAAGCCTCATCCTCCACATCTTAAGAATCTTGTGGACCAGAGGAATGGAGGGAAGGCGTAAAAGAGACCTGGAGCCCAGAACCAAGAGAATGCATCCCCCAACAGAGTGCCCTGCTGAAGGGGGGCATGCACAGAACAGTCTCTGCTTTCTTGTTCTCCCAAGAAGATAACAGATCCATAAACAGTATTCCCCATAATGTAAGCACCTGGGACACCACCTCCAGGAGCAGAAAACCACTTGTGTGACATCTACCCCACGACTTACAGCATCTGCTGACTGACTGCTGGCTCACACAACATGGACCGGCCCCAGGTCTGCCTGCAGGGAATGATCTAAGGGCCACGTCTGGCGCACTTCTTGACACAAGGAAAGGGAGTGTCTGCTGCCCTTTGTTCAGGTATAAACTAGTATTCATTTTATCCAAGTTGAGCTAGACTACTTGACCTCGAATCAGCAGTATGAACTCCACCAGCAACAGATGGACTGTGTAGAGTTTTAACAGGCTGATGTGAAGCAGAGTCTCACTTGGTGACCAGAATCCATGAACTCTGATCTTGCAGATGTGCGTTTCAGCTCACCAGTGGATCATCTGCGGTCAATAACAGCAAGGGCTCCACCCACCAGACAAATGGGATGCCCTTCCGAGAGGTTGGGGGGGGGGGGGCAGCCATCAAATGATGGTGGCGGGGGGGGGCAGGCATCAAATGCTGGTGACCAGAACCATGTGATTCAGAGTTGAATGTGACCAACATCACTGATGTCCCAGTTCCTACTCAAGCCAATCAAATCAAAAGTGCAGAAACCACTGGCGAGGTGAACAGTAATGTGGAAGTACTGTATGCATATTTATTTGCTAGGGGGTTCAGGTTGCCCTTCTTCTGAAGGTGCTAATATCAAATCTTGGGTCATCCAAACAGCAATTCCAAAACAGCAATCAAAAAAGAAGGATGAATACCACATATAATCCAAGTTTATTCACAACTCCACACAAAATATTGGGCAAATTTTTTTATTTTATTTTTTTTTAAACTCAGCTTTATTGCTATGTCACAGCATAACTAACATACCAACACACTAACTGCCAGCAGATTAGGCCTTACGTTCTATCGAGTCTGGTTGAACCTCAGATCCCTAGTTGGGTACTGAGGCCCTCCTCCCCCCCTTTGTGTTCCAGAAACCCCCATCATCCATCCCCACCCCCCTGGGCCAGGCCATCAACTGATACATCCGCTTTCTGTGTCTGTCCCACCCTCTCTTGAAGCCCTCCACTGTGGATCTCTGAACCAGCTCGCCAGGCAGCATGTTCCAAGGATCCACCACCCTCTCCGTGAAAAACCTCCTCCTCCTCATTTCACAGCATAACTAACATACCAACACACTAACTGCCAGCAGATTAGGCCTTACGGTCTATCGAGTCTGCTTGAACCTCAGATCCCTAGTTGGGTACTGAGGCCCTCCTCCCCCCTTGTGTTCCTGATACCCCTATCATCCAACCCCACCCACCTGGGTCAGGCCATCATCTGATACATCAGCTTTCTGTGTCTGTCCCACCCTCTCTTGAAGCCCTCCACTGTGGACCTCTGAACCAGCTCGCCAGGCAGCACATTCCAAGGATCCACCACCCTCTCAGTGAAAAACCTCCTCTTCCCCTTCCCCCAACCTTCCAACTTCAAACCATGCCCTCTGGTGATACCTCCCTGCTTTAGTCTAACGATCCCCTCCGTGTTTACCCTATTTATTCCCTTGAGGTACTTGAAGACCTCAATCATGTCCCCCCTGTCTCTCCTCCAATTAAAACAAGCAGAGCACCTCAAGTCTGTCCTCATACGTCAAATCCCCTACTCCTCGTAACATCTTAGTTGCCCTCCTCTGTACCCTCTCCAGGAGCAGTATGTCCATCTTCAAGTGTGGTCTCCAGTACTGTACACAGTACTCAAGGTGTGGTCTAACCAATCCATTGTACAGGGGCAGAATCACTTCCCTGCTCCTAGAGGTGATCCCCCTTACGATGCATCCCAACATCCTGTTTGCTTTGCTAGCCGCTCTCCTGCACTGCTCGGAGTTATTCATACATGCATCCACCATGACCCCAGGTCTTTTTCCCCTGTTGAGGCCTCCAGCACCTCCTCTCCCAGGTTGTACCTGTGTTTAGAGTTTCCCTGCCCAAGATGCAACACCGTGCACTTGGTGATATTGAAATTTCATTTCCATGTGTGAGCCCACCTTTCCATGGTGTCCAGGTCCCATTCCAGGGCCAACCTCCCCTCTTCCCCCTCAACTACTGCTCCCATCTTGGGAATCGTCAGCAAATACTCATTTCACACCCTATACCCTCCCTGATGTCTGAAATGTATGCATTAAACAAGACTGGACCCAGAACCGAGCCCTGCAGTACCCCACTAGCAACCTCTCTAGGGTTCGAGAGCTCCCCACCGATCACTACTCTCTGAGTGTGTCCAGCTAGCAAGTTTTCAATACATCTGACCATCAAAGGGCCTACTCCCAACCCCGTCAGTTTCTCCACCAGACCACTGCGGGGGACACAGTCGAACGCTTTGCTTAAGTCCAAGGATAATACATC
The DNA here is from genome assembly GCA_016271365.2 of Neoceratodus forsteri. Lineage (NCBI taxonomy): Eukaryota > Metazoa > Chordata > Ceratodontiformes > Ceratodontidae > Neoceratodus > Neoceratodus forsteri. The sequence goes on along the minus strand of CM057450.1, from coordinate 645,110,380 downwards.
CACAGGCTTTCCCCTGTCCAGTTCTGATGTTACCCATTCGTAGAACTCCACAAGATTGGTTTGACACAATCTACCTGGCACAAACCCATGTTGCCGACTATCCAGATCTCCCACTTCCTCCAAGTACACTCCTAATCATTCCTTTAGTATACTCTCCATTAATTTTCCCACCACCGAGGTCAAACTGATGGGTCTCTAGTTACTGATACAGTAACCGATACATGTAAATGAACAGGCATTTTACAAAGATACACGAGTACCTGAGTAATAGGTGTACATATTCAGGCTAACAGGAGTTCATGGGTCTAGTTAACATTCAGGGCCATAGGAACCTCCTATAACAAATGTCCAAGTCATTTTTATAGTACAGCTATGACGTCCATAACTCTAGATATTAGTGTCTTGTCTGGAACCTTCCATTCATATGTATTCTGAATTAAGCAACATGATTAGGTGCCAACTTGCACCTTTACCAGATGGTCAACTGCTCAACAGGAACTGGACCATGATGGACTAAAAACTAGCTTGGAAGACCATCCTACGAAACTATGAGGCATTACCATAGAGATCCCCTACTTGTGTGTTTTAGGGGAAAAAGCCTGACAAGAGGCAGTTAAGGGGAGAAGGGATAACCTCGCTCACATTCAGAGACTCGCCCTGGTGGCCCAGCCACCCAGAATTGCCGAGTCAGTTCCACAGGGTGTCCCAGGTTTTCCAGATCTCAGTGTGTGCCTCTAGAGAAAGCCTTAATTTGGCTGTGAGCTCTTCCATTCTCCTGATGTTATCTACCCGGGATTTTCAGGATTCTACTATCGAGGGAGGCCTCAGCCAGTTTGACATGATTTCCTTTTGAGCCGTTAGAGAACAAAATCTTTCCAGAACCTTGTGCCTATCAGATCCCAACACAGGGTGTCCACAACCCAGCACCAGCAACTGAAAGGTCTTTGGAAGCTGAGGCCCTCCCTCCCTCAGTCTACTATAGACCCCGTTCCAAAATTCTTGCGCTTGTGGGCAGGTCCAGAATATGTGGAAGTGGGTACCCACTTGCCCGCACCCACGCCAGCAGAGGTCTGAAGTTAATCCTTTGAAGTACTGTGTGATTGTTGGGGTATGAAAAAAGCGAGATGGGCATTTCCAGCGGAATTCCCTCCAACCTGGAGAGGACGTGGTCCTCCAGCCCATTTCCCAGGCCTTAATCCATTGGGCTGCTGACAGGGGTGCACCACTCTCAGCCTCCCACTTTTGTCTGAGGTCTTCGAATTGAGTATTGCCCTCTCCCTGTAACATCCTGTAGGGTCCAGAAATGAATTTCTTCCTCCCTGCTAAGCGTACTGACCAATACAGAAAATTCTCTAGAGCAGTCCAATCCATGGTCACTCTTACCATCATATTGTTAGAAATCAGGTAGTGTCTTACCTGTAAATATCTATCGAATTGGGCAATGTTTTCATATCCAGGTCCTTCTGGATATTTTAAAAAGTAACGCACTTTACCATGCAAGTAGGCTCCGCCACTCAATGCTTGGTTCTGATGTGGTTGTAAAAACCCTCCGATACTTTACAGATATGGGAACTTGTGCAGCCTGCCGACTGACTCCCAGAGCGCAAACCTTTTAAGATATCCAGAAGGACCTGGATATGAAGACAGGAATGTTTATGGTCAATTTAGGAAATGAAACTGAATAAGAACTGAAGCACAGTGGGCCTGAGGAAGTGGCCTGGCCATGAAACACTGCCCTATATATTGTGTGGAGTTAAAGAATAACGAGTGAATAATCTTGGATTATATGTGTTCATCCTCCTTTTTTAATTGCCGTGTTCAAGTACTGTACACAACCTGGAACTTCACAGAGAAGAATCAGGCCCCCAGCTTCGGGGATGGAATAATCTGTTGCAATGTCACCATGCAAAACTTCTGACAACAAACTAATTTGTTTAGTACATATAGATCAAGAATGGCGCACCATACTCCTCCATTGTCCATTTCTGTACCTCAGTACTAGGCAGAACTGAGATATGAATCCTCATTCAAGAAGCTGGAAGACCTTGATCCACAGGGTGGGAAGAGGATCTGGTGACACCAAGTCCTCCAGCAAAATTAAAGATCCACAAGAGAGTGAAGTCTCAAACTCCAGAGACCTCCCATATCCCATTACTTCCATAATGTAACTGTCCAAGGTAACAGCAAACTACTATGGGAGAGTCAGCCTCCAACTAGGAAATTCAGCAGGGTTTGGTAAGACAAGGGGATTGAGCCCCTCCATATGACCTGTCATTTCTTACCTTTTGGAAGAGGCAGAGAGGACTGGCCTCGAGTGGAGCCGCTGCCATCGCCCTTATGCAACTGAAGGGACTTGAGGCCTGGATGGACCAGGGCCCCCTGATCCTGGGTCAGCAAAAATAGTGACAGAGGAAGAGGAAGTCCCTCTGAGTACTGTTGCAGAAGGGAGTAGCAAACTTGCCTGGGCCAGAAAGGAGCGATCAAAATCATTCGAGCTCCTTCCGAACTGAGTTTCTGCAAGACTCTCATAATCAGTGGAATCGGTGTTGGGGGGGTGGGGGTGGAAGGCATAGACGAATCTGCCCTTCCAGTCTAGAGACAGAGTGTCTCTCCAAAAAATGCCGCGCCCTGGAGCGAGTGAGCAGAAGTCTGGAAGTTTTAGGTTTTGGGGGGAAGTGAACAGGTCTACCTGTAGAGTTCCCAAGCGTAGGAAGATGTCGTCTACAACCCCCCATCCAGTTCCCATTCATGAGCTAGAGCAATGACCGGCTTAGCCTGTCTGCCAGTGTGTTCTCGATCCCTGGGACATGAGATGCCGCGAGGTGAAGGCTGTGCTGTACTGCCCAATCCCAGACTCATCGCCTCTCGGCAAAGGGGGTAGGAACAAGTTCCTCCCAGTTTGTTGATGTACCAGACCACACACGTTTTCTGTCTGTACTGCTAGGTGACCTGGAGACAGATACAGATGCAGAGCCTGAAAAGCATACAGTACTGCCCTTGGTTCCAGCACATTGATGTGGAGGGACTTCGAGCTTGGACCAGGAGCCCTGGGTCCTGTGAGAACCGAGACGGGCTCCCCAACCCTCGCTGGAGGCGTCCGTAGTCAACGTCTGTGAGAGGGGAGGGAGACTGAAGGGAACTCCCTGGCAGAGGTTCTCCTGAACCATCCACCACTGCAAGTCCCGAGTCATGGGAGTGGAGACCAGGACAAGTTGATCTAGATCGTCCACCAGCTGATCCCATTGAGACCGAAGTTTCCACTGAGAGATTCTCATGTGGAGCCGAGTGCGAGGGACTTTCAGAATTGCAGCCGCCATTAGCCCAAGGAGGTGAAGGACTGACCTGGCGCTGACCCACCTGAGGATGGACAACAGGCTGACCTGGGTCTGAAGAGTGGCCGCCCTGTCTGGTGGCAGGAAGGCCCTGCCAAACGTCGTGTCCAGGATCGCCCCAATAAACTGGAGCCTCTGGGATGGGATCAGATGGGACTTGGCTTGGTTGATGGTAATACCCAGGCAGGCAAAGACCTGCTGGGTAAGGGAAAGGAAGCGCAAGAGTTCCTCCCTCCACCAGGAGCCAATCGTCCAGGTATGGGAAAACCTGCACCCAGCGTGTACGCAGGTAGGCCGCTACCACCGAAAGGCATTTGGTGAACACTAGGGGTGCCGAGGAAAGACCAAATGGGAGGGCCTTGAACTGGTAGTGGTCCCCCTGGAATGCAAAACGCAGGTATTTGCGATGGGAAGGGCGGATAGATATGCAGGTAGGCATCCTGCATATCCAAAGTGCACAGCCACAGTACCGGCCAAAGAAGGGGCAGGAGGCTCTGCAGCAAGAGCCTCCTGAACCTCTTGTACTCCACGAACAAGTTCAGGGAGCTAAGGTCGAAAATCTGCCTCACGTCCCCCGTTTTCTTCGGGACCAGTAAGAAACGGGAATAGTATCCCATTCCCTGAAGAGGAATGGGGACGGGTTCCATCGCCTCCTTCAGCAAAAGTGCTGAAATCTCTTCCTGGACCAGAAGATGATGTTCCCAAGTCTACGACGACCTTGGGGGAGGGTGTCGAGGGGGTTTCTGAAGAAACTCTATTGAGTGTCTTCTGCGATCAGCTGGAGCACCCAGGAATCTGAAGTTATCCTCTCCCAACCCGGGAGGTGGAGGGAAAACCTCCCTCCTACCAGTTCCTCCGGAAGGCCCAGATGCTGTGGGAGAGGAAAGGAGTCAGGTGGCATGGGGCAGCACTGCGGCTGAAGCACCGGCTGCTTTTTTGGGTGGAGGGGGCTTGGCAGCCGGAGGGGCCCAGCGTTTAGCGGCCCGCTTTCCCTGGGGTCTTGCCTTTTGCCGAATCCGTCTGCAAAAGGGACGGTGCTGCGTTTGATGGGGATGATACATGGAGTCCACAGACTTCGGTGCAGTCCCCTTCTCCTGCAGATCGGTGATAATGTCCTTGACATCACCACCGAACCCTGGAAGGGTGCTTCCTGAATAGTGGACTGCACTTCCGGGACCAACCCTGACACACGGAGCCAGGCACGACGCGGTAAGCCTACGGCGAAAGTAAAGCTCCTACCAGCAGTGTCCACTGCATCGTAAGTAGCACGAAGCATGTGCTGACTGGCTGAACGTGCAGAGTGGACGAGGTCAGCCACTTCCTGTTTGACTTGAGAGTCCGGAAGGGAGTTCAATTTGGATTCCACCTCACTAAGAATCGCCTTCTGATAATCCCCCATGTGACCGACATAATTTAGGGCCCTAATACCCAGAGTGGAAGAAGCATAGATCTTCTTCCCGTACTGGTCCAGAAGATGGGATTCTTTGTCAGGTGGAGACGAGCTCAGATGTTTCGGGTTAGCTGTCCGGCCACGAGCGGCGCTAATCACGACCGAATCAGCTTGAGGGTGAGAATCTAAAAAGTCAATACCCTCGGGAACCTGATATAGCCTATTCGACTTCAGAGGACGCGGGGCTAAAGCTGATAGTTGCTTCCAAATAGTGGAAACAAGGTCGGCATGAGGCTCAATCCAGGGTGGCACCAATGTAGGAACTGTCTCGGGCAGGTCCAGATGTTCAGTGAGTTTCTTACGCTGTGGATCCGGCTCCAAGGAATGCCACTTGTGAACCTCCTGGATTTTGCATAGCAACTCCGTAAAGGAAGGATTCTCCGGAGGAGACTTCAGAGGAGTCCTAGGCCTGGGCTTAGATTGAGAGCGTGGCTCGTCATTCAGCTCGAAGCAACCGTCGGAGTCGTCCAAGGAGGACGAGGATAAAGAGGAAGACTCCCTCTCCCAGTGAGGGGGAGGAACAGACCCCTTGGAAGGTCCTCGGGGAAGCGTATCTTGCCCTGCCCTGGAACCAGAGGGCTTGCCCCTGGTGCCGGAGGTGGGGAGGGAGTCTGTTGTCGTGGATGTACAGGGGCCGGAATCAGCACCGTCGTCATGAGATGACTCCATCACTCTGGTGAGTTGAGCCTTGGCCTCAGCCCACCAGGAGGCCAGAGTCTCCTTCAAGTCCACCGGCGGCTGAGGGGGCTGTGGAGAAGGAGGAGGAGAAGGAGGGGATACTGGTATTGATTGTACCCATAAGGCGCGTATCCATAACTTGACGGCGGGAAACCCGGCATCGGGTATTGAGGCACCGGGTACTGCAGTGTAGGATAGGCCGGCGTCAGGTACTGGGGCATCGGATACTGTACAGCCAGGTAGACTGCATTGGATACGATGGTGTCCGATACCCGGGAGCTGGGGGTTCTGCTGGAGATGGTGCAGCCAGAGGGCCCACGGGCGGGCCTGGAGCAGGAGGCCCGGTGGGCGGAAAGCACGGCATTGGAGCAGCATCCGAGAGCGGGATGTCACCTGGCATCGGAAAGACCAGTGTCGGAGCCGGCATCCGGGAGAACAGACATCAGGTCAGTCGGACCAGCGGGCGGACGGCCTGACAGGGGTGCAGCAGGAACCTTGGCATTGCCCGAGGATGGAGGAGAAAAGTTCCCGGGGTCAGGCTGAGAAGACCCAGGATCCCCAGAGGACAGAGAAGACTGCGGGGAGCCAGAAACGGCAGACGTGGGAGAGTCCAGTGTCGGCTCAGCCGCCATGCGGGCGTCTGGCAGGCCGGCGTCTGACTTATCGGGGAATCCGGGCGGACGCCAGGAGCCCGGCGTCAGACTCGCTCGGACCCATAAGCCCAGGGCATGTGCGCAAGGAGGAGCGGCCTTGTCGGGCGGAAGAGGGGCCATGCGCCACCCTGAAGGGTCAGGCGACTTATCAACAGTCTCCATGCGGGTGTCAGAGGAGCTGGCGTCCGGCTTACGGAGCCTTTCGAACCAGTGGGCATGAGTGGCGGCCTTGCACAGGAGTAGAGCCTCTAATAACCTGGGCGCCCGAAGGGCCAGTGGGACCAGCAGGCGGGCAGGCGTCACCTTAGAACCCTCAGAGTATCCGTGAAGTGGTCCCCGGAGGGTATTATCTCTGTCATAGCGACTCCCAAAGAAGACATGGTGGATGAGGAGCCGGTGCTTCTCTTGTCTTTCTTCTTACGATGGCCTTCGGGGGAAGTGGACGCCAGCCAGAGCCCTTTTAACTCCTTCTCCATGGAGGACATTTTCTTCTTTTAGTATGTGGCCTCCAGGGACAGCTGCCTCGATCTGTGGGTGGCGGCTGAGTTTTAGGCAGTGCTGGCACTTCTCCACCTGACGATCCGGGCTTAGAGAGAAGAGGCACTGGGAATGGCCGTCCTTGTGCGGGGGTTGAGCGCCTGCAGAGTCGCACTATTTTTGTGCTCAGAAGGGTGGGGATGACATACACCGATGAATGCCTGATGATTGAATCGAAAAAAGGCGCAAAACTACGGCAGCGAGGTGCTGACAAGCGTTGAACTTTACTGCGAGGCGCTGACACAAGCTAACGGCAGGAAAGAACTGGAAGGTGGGCATGGGGGACCGCCCCTTTATACTGACGCCGCATGACGGTCACCTAACATGGGGGCGGTCCCCCGCCAGACCGCTAGCTAGAAATTTTTTCGGTCCTGACGCCAGCATTAGTCCTATATGTAAATACCTACTGCAAGAGCCCTCTCGAAGTAAGATCAAGGAGTTCTTTAGATACACTGGGGAAAAACAAAGGGTGAAGGGGCAGATTAGCAGGATTAAAAGAGGGGAGGGATGGGCACAAGGTCCGGGGGAGCAGGCTGATTTACTAAATGAGTACTCTGCCTCAGTTTTCACCAAGGAAAATAGAGGGGGCTGCATCATACATGGGAGGAGATGGTGAAACTGAGGGAGGGAGGACCCTTGCCAATCATCGGGTCTGGGGAGAGGGTGGGCCATCACCAGCAGGAGGGGGGAAGGCAAAGCAGGGGGACGAGGTAGCGGAGGTGGAAATCATGGCAGAGGGAAGGGAAGCCCTCAGGTCCCTCAAGACGGAGAAAGCACCGGGGCCGGATAAATTACATCCCAGAGTGCTGAAGGAACTGGCTGATGTCCTGGCAGAGCTTTTCAGCATCTCTGAGGACATGGTGGGTGCCCCAGGACTGGAAGGTGGCACATATAGTACCTACGTACAAGGGGGGGGGAATCAAGGAGGTGGCAGGGAACTACAGGCCCGTCCAGCCTGACACCGTGAGTGGGCAAGGTGATAGAGGGCATTGTCAAGGAGAGGCTGGGGAGAGACTTGGAAAAGCTGGGGTGCCTGGATGATAGACAGCATAGATTCGTCTCAGAGAAATCATGTCAGACAAACCTCTGGAGGTTCTATGACTGGGTGATGAGCCTTGGACCTGGGTAGACTGGTGGACGTCCTCTATCTTGACTTCAGTAAGGCGTCTGACTCTGTTCCTCACGGAGGCCTGTTGAATAAGCTGGGAGAAATGGGGGTTGGGAAACCAGATGATCAGATGGGTAGGCAACTGGCTCCAATACCGGACCCAGAAGGTTGTGGTTGGCGAGACAGTCTCGTCCCCAAGGGGGGTCATTAGTGGAGTCCCTCAGAGATCAGTCCTTGGCCCCTCCTGTTCAATGCCTAGGTCTCTGACATAAGGAAGGGTATCAGGAGTGAGATGAGTCTCTTTGCGGATGACTGAAAACTTGGGGCGGTGGTGGATGGGGAGGAGGGAAGGGTGGCCCTACAGAGAGACCTGGTGGCTCTGGAAAGGTGGTCTAGAAAGTGGAAGCTGAGGTTTAATGCAGGGAAGTGCAAGGTACTGCATCTGGGAGCCAGAAACCCGGGCCAGACTACACCCAGGGGAAGGGGGAATGCTACAAGTCTTGATGGCTGAGAGGGACCTGGGGTGGTGGTGGTGGATGTCAAGATGAACAACTCTGAGACTTGTAGGAGGGCAGCTGCCAAGCCCAACAGGATGCTGGGATGCATCGCTAGGGGGAATCACCTCCAGAAGGAGGGAAGTAATACTCCCCCTGTATAACTGCTTGGTGAGGCCGCACCTCGAGTACTGCGTGCAGTTTTGGAGGCCACATTTAAACAGGGACACTGAACTCCTGGAGAGGGTCCAGAGGAGGCAACCAAAATGATCGGGGCTTGAGAACAGGACCTATGGGAGGGCTTGAGAGCTAAACATGTCGCATTGGAGGACAGAAGGGACCGAGGGACATGATGAGGTCTTCAAGTACATAAAGGGTTAAACAGGGGAAGAGCAGTCGGGGTGCTCCGAAGGAAGGCGGGGGCAACTAGAGGGCATGGGTGGAAGCTGGAGGGGGGAGATTCAGGGGAGAAAGGAGGAGGTGCTACTTCACTGAGAGGGTGGTGGAGCCATGGAATGCGCTGCCCAGGGGGTTGGTGGAGGCAGAGATGGTGGAGGGTTCAAGAGGGGGTGGGACAGGTACAGGGGAAGGGTTCTGGAAGCAAAATCCTGTTCAGCAGAAATCTCCTGGACTGGGAAGGAGAAGCCAGAGAGAGGGTGAGGGAGCAGCAAGGTCAGCTCAGGGTGGGAAGCTGACCAAATAAGCTGACACGAAAGACCGTTAGGCCTATTTTACCGAAATTTTTGTATGCTAGTATAATCTGTACTGGGCTACTGAGTCCAAATTGTTGTTTTGGAAAGTGTTCAACAATTCTGTTTCTTGTAATGGTTTCCGGTAGCTTCACTGTTTTCCAGTAGCTAACAGGGAAATACATGTTTGCTTACTGTTCGTACTAGTCCCCGTGACTATCCTGGGGGTTTTCATTTTATGGTTGTTGAAATCTCATTATCTCCAAGAACTGCATTAGCATATGAGAACATGATGTGTAAACACCCTGTAGACTCCACAGTATGCCTACCGTCTTAGTTAGATGGAAATGCAACAACTGTAAGACACTTGAATTCAAGAATTCATGGGACAGACATACGGCAATTCTAGTGGGGGGGGCAGAAGGAAGTAAGCTGTTGGTTAACTAGGATCTGCAGCTTATCTATCAGGTAGGGAAATGGGCAGACTAGGTGAGCCAAGCGGTTCTTATCTGCCGTCAAATCCTATTTTTCTATGTTCGATGTCAACAAAAGAAGTAGCAGCAATGTGTGAAATATTACATTTACCTTTGGTTAGCTTTGCAAACTGTCTAAGTTGTAATACAGGGGTTTTCCCTTTAAATTACTTTCAATGTGCACGTTTCCAGAGGTTTTTTTTTCAGGATATTTGTACTATCAGTATAGAGATACATGGCATAAATGGATGCTGTGACATGTTCTCATATGCTAATGTTATATATGTAATAGATAACCCACTCTGAGGTGTGCAGTAGCGCTCTGATTTATGCACTCCTTGGTGTCCATTGCTATGCACGAGGCCGCAGGCACCCATTTTATAAATATATTTAAAAAATGATAGGGAAATTGCTTGGAATTTATTGGAGAATGAGCATCACATGACCATGCGTACATCAGAGCGCGATCGCACACCTGCACTCACTTTTACCCATCTAAAAAACTATTTTGCCATGTTATAAGACAGACAACCCATTCTAATGCGCGCCGCTTGATATACGATGCCGGTGGTTGACGACTCAGCCTGCAGCCTTCGGCGTGATATCAGACCGCGACTACACACCTAAGAGTGGGTTATCTATTTTATATATATGTATATATTTATAAAATGGGTAGGGAAATTTTGCTCTTTTATTGGATGAGCATCACCACATGACCGTTGTATATCAGAGCACAACCACACACCTGCACTTTTACCCCAAAAACAATTTTGAAATTTTATAAAGATAGATAAACCACTCTGAGGTGTCGGTAGCGCTGATATACTCACGCTTAGGAAACTGATGCACTCGGCCTGGGGCCTCATGCATAACTACGCACACCAAGGCATGCGATTTCAGAGCGTGACCGCACACCTCAGTTAGTGGTTTATCTATTACACACACATTTATCTATTACACACACATACACGTATTTTTATATATATATATATATATATATATATATATATATATATATATATATACACATATATATATATATATATATATATATATACACATATATATATATACATATATATATATATATATATATATATATATATACACATACACACATATATACATATATATATATATATATACACATATATATATATATATATATACATATATACATACACATACATACACACACACACACACACACACACACACACACACACACACACACACACACACACACACACAACACACACACACACACACACACATATACACACACATGCTAATATTCACTAAAAATACCAACAGCTTAACTGGTTCAAGGTCAATTGGTTACCATCTGCATCACCTCACCCAGAAGTGCCCTGAAGGGGACTTCTAGTCTCAGTGGGCCTACCAGGTCAACAAAATTCAATAAATAAAATAAATAATGCAGCTGTTGTGGAATGAGATTTCAACAACAATTAAGCAGAATCCCCATGCTAGTTACAAGGAACTAGCCCAAACAGTGAAAGCAAACTAAAGCAAACTTGTACATCCCCTTAGCTATTGCAAAGACTTGTCTGTTGACAAGGAAACAGATACAATGTACAAGGTATGAGGTTGTAGTAGTTCTCCTTTAAAATTTCCATCCAGTACTTGTCAGAGATTTGTTTTCTGAGTAGAGTTACTACTTGCGTTTTAAGGAATGCAATTCTTTTCCACCTGCATTTAACAGAACAGCGTATACTGTTGAGACTGCCTTCTGTTTTGGGTTTAGATTGCCCAGTGCTTTCAATGGCATTTCATTTTTTATTTTGTCTTGCATGCAGCACAGCAACTTTTTGTGACAGCTTGCTGGAGTAGTAGGTTGAGTGCGGCGTGTTAGAGGCCAATGGCACCACTGTTTTCTTGGGCTGGTCTGTGTGTGGCACCAATGAATGATACGGCTGTCTATGACAGCATTTGAGAAGTGTGCCACCAACTAAAGATGTTTGCTGCTGCAATGAGGGAGCATCCAGTCATTGCAGTTCGTGCCTTACCTGTTGAAACATTTCAATAAACATGGCGCCGGCTGTCGCCGTCCACCTCTCACAATCCCCAGCAGGCCTACTTTGGGGGTGACCAATCCCAGTCGGCATGTTTATAACCCCCCAAGATTGTGTGGCACACTGGAAGCCCACCCCAGTGTGCCTGCATGTGTTCTGAAGCTGACCGTGTCAGCATTTTCCTGCCCCAACCCACCCCCATTGTGAGCCGCACTGCAAGCCCTCCCCAGTGTAGCAAACATCACACCCCCAAAGTCATGGGGCACACTGCGAGCCCACTCCAGTGTTCCCAACATTTGTCATACGCCTGTAAAGAAAGAAAACGGTCCGCCCTGCCTTATTTTTTTTTTTTTTTAAGAATCTGAAACAAAAGAAACGGTCCCTCGTTGTCGACAGGGCCCCCTCCCACAACCTGCCCCACCTCCCCATGCACTACCTCTGGAGGTCCAGCGACGATCTTCAGTGGAGCAATATGTCTGCACTCTTCAAAGTCGACCGCAAACTGAAGAAATGCCGGTAAGCTGTATGATGGCATCAATGGGAGAGGTTTCAACTTAGGTGGATATCACGCCTTTTGACTTCTGACTCAAATTTTCCACATGAAGTTCTTGGGACCCCACCTCTGAAATCAGTCACTGTCATTTTCGTTATCGTCCCAAAAGGTGATTTCGAGGTCACTGCAATCACCTTTCAGGTCGATGAACGAAATGACAGTCCCACTGTTCATAAGGTGGGCTCCCAAAAAATGTTGCAAATTTGGTGAAAAAATTCCAAAAAATGACTGTCATGAGCATGCATTGCGCAGTTTCCATGCATGCTCGTAACCTAAGAGAATTTTTAATATTTTCACTCCAGATTTTCAACACTGCCATTTTATCACACCTCCTTATGAACAGTACAGCAGTCATTTTTCACATCCTGCCCGAAATGTGTTCTCGCTCATCTAGCGCACATTGGAATGGTTGCTGTGGGAAATCAATGTTTGGGACAGTCAGTAACATTATCACAGTACCACTGTTCGTGAGCGGAGGTCCCAAAATACCTATGTTTAAAATCTGGTTACAAAACTCCCCACAATAACCGTTACACAGGCGTCTGTTTGGTTTCTATGCCTTCTCGTGAAGTCACCAGTTTTCCATATTTCACTCCAGATTTTCAACATTATCATTTTTACACCTCCTCATGAATAGTACAGCTGTAATTTTACATTCTGCCGAAATGTGTTTTTGCACCTGTGGCGCTAAATGGCCGAGTTGCTGTGCAAAAATCACCTTCCGGCTAACAAAATGATATTGCCACTGTTCATGAGGTGGGGTCACAAAAAGTCCATGTTGAAAGTCTGAAGTGAAAATAACCAACGCACGCCTGGGGCGCTAAGAGTTTCCAACTGTAACGCCACACCCTGTAGAGACGGGCAGGCAATAATGCTCATGCCATTCCACCCCCCAGCCTGCAGCCACTGACAGGCATCTAGGTGTGCCCTGGACTCTTCTTCCCCAAAGTTCACCCCATTCTCCTATACTGCATCCATCTCAGGGTATTTCCTTATGGAATGGGGTGAGCGTAAGGCCCGAAGACCCCCGAGGCACACCACAACACTTGGTGTCTGCAGGGTAGGGTGAGGTGAAATGACGTGAGCGTTAAGGCCGACGACCCAAAGGCTCACCTCAATGCCTGTCAATCTCTGCAGGGTGGGGTGGGGTTGCTCTCAGTTCCATACTTCACTGCCATTCCTACTATGCATCTCTCTAACTCCTGCACTAACAATATCAATGCTAGTAAGCAAACATTCGGCATTGACAAATGCTTGTTTATACTGAAGGCATGTGAGCACGTCTGCCAGTTTTCACAAGCGCCAGTCAAAAGACAACAAGGTATGAAATTGTTTATACAAAGTAGAATACATCACAGAACATGAGATCATACATGCAAGGTAGAGAGTAATCGTTCCCTATATATACACACACACACACGTGCAAATGCAGCAACAACTGTGAGACACCTGAAAGTTTTGGTGCAGTGGACAGTACTGCATTGAGAGGAGGACATAGTTATAAGCAGAAACAGACAGCATTAACCAAGAGGTGATGTTTCAGGTTACTTTGAATATTCCTATGGATGAACACTGAACAAGAGAGTAAGGAGGCTGTTAAAGGTCTAGTGCCCCTGGAAGCAAGGGAATGAAATCCTTGGGTAGTGCTAGGAAAGGGACTGAGAAGGAGAGGTGTGAAGTGGGCCTGGTGGTTTGAGCTCAGGTGGGCTTATGGAAGCCTGAAGTGATGCAATTAGGAGCAATTTGTGGTGAACTTTAAAGAAAAAGGTTGGGATATTGTAGTTAAATCTATCATTAAGGGACAGCCAATTTGCCGCCTTGTACAGGTCACAGTGATACATGCATCTGGGGAGGCCTGTGACAAACCTGATAATGTTGTGGCAGGGTATCAAATAGCTGGTACAGCATAGCAAAACACTACTCAAAATAGGGGGGAATGCTAACCATTTCCAAAAATGCATAGTCTACTGCTAACTGTTTTTTTCCAAGTGAGTCCATGGCATAAGACTACATGAAAAGTACTGAATGTTATTCTTAACTTTGCTATTCAGTCTGTGTGAAGTGCTGTGCATTTTCACAGCTGATTAGCATTTTTACATGTAAAACTGCTAATCAACATTTTCATCTTGTTTAATACTGTATATGGTAGATGGCTCAACCTACTGAGAGCCTGTTGGAATGAAGTACAGGAGTAACCAATAGATCCGTAATTGAGGAGCGGAAGGCGAAAGCTATCTGCGACCACTGTTCTAGTATCAGGAACGAGGAATTTATTGGCTCAATATAACATCCCGAGATTTTGGTGTATTTTTTTGATAAGTTGGATGATGTGGTATTCATACGAAAGGTGGCAGTCTAGGTGAATATTATGGTATCTAGATGTTCTGACTCTTTCGATGATACTGCTGTTTATCAATGAGGGTGAAATCAAATTGGTGTTTTTTCTAGCACCTGAGAAAACCTCAGATTTAATTTTTGTCTTTGAGGCAAGTCCACAGGAGGAAAACCAGAAGTGCAGCTTACTGAAGTCATGCTGGAGTTTTCAGAGGAGGGCTGACGGACACATGTCTTTGCAGAAAACAGTATCATTATCAGCATAAAGGATTAATTCTGTGTGCTTGCAGATATTGGGGAGTGAATTTATGAAGGGGGAAAAGAGTAAGGGGGCCAAAATGGAACCTTGAGGAACTCTGTATTTAATGGGACAGATATCGGAGTACTGTCCTTTGATCAATGTAGTGTGTGATCTATTAGGTAGTGCTGAACCAATTCAGAACTTCATCTGAGAAATGAAGGTGGGATAGAGTCTTGAGGAGTATGTGGTGGTTTACTAGATCAAAGGCCTTAGTGAGGTCCACGTATACCGAGCTGGTACAGAGGCCCTCGTCGCTGGCCTTGTCAAAGTTGGTGAGCTTAAACAGTGCAATCTCTGTATTGTGACAAAACCTGAAGCCATGCTGTGACTCTGTAAGAAAGTTGTAGGTTTCTAGGAATTCCCTGGTTTGATCAAGGGCAATCTTTTCTAGAGTTCTGGAGAGGAGAGCAAGCTGGGGATACCACTGGGGTATAATTTATTGAAGTTATATAAATTTCTCAACTGAAGGTACCTGCAAGTGTTGTCTATGGGAAACCATATTTAGTTTAAAATTGCTCAAATGAAGGTAGGGTGTCCCCTATAAAACACATTCCGCAATTTCTGTAAGCATAATTGCTCCCAAGTAGTGATGCTTTCATCCAAGTTTCTGACGAAGGCTTCACCAGAGTCTTCTAATACCAAAGGGAAAAAAGCTTTCAAATGGCAAAATAAATACTGTACACATACAGATGGCCTGACTTCCAAGAGTTTACATTGTTTTTAAGACAAGCTCTCAGATAAACTCTAGAAAAGTTTTCCTTGCCTAGGTTTTGGGTGAAGTGAGTCACGTCATTTAGTTCCATGAGCAAAGTTTATTCATTAAAAACAATTTTTGTTCTACGGACTGTGTGATTTTGGGGGAAGTGAAGGGACTGTTGCAGATTGTGGGTTTTACTAACCAACCAATCATCCACATTATGCCTTGTTTGCATATCTGAACAAAGCAATGTCAGGAGATAACTGTCCTTACTGACAAAAATAGGTTTCATTGTTCTGAAAGAGCTCCCCCACAGCACAGAGGTGCAGTCTCAGTGAAACTACTTAACTGCCACCTGAGGCTGGGATTAGCACAGTGGAACTGCTAAACGTCCAAAGAAACATGACTGCTGCCTCCCTTATTTGTGGGGTTATGTTAGGGCTGTTCACATACCTGACGTTACTGCTATCAGACATACTTGGGGGTGGTTATGTGACCTGGAGTTTTGATTGTGTAAATAATGTACTCTTAGAGCATGGTGTCGTCTTTAACTATTTTTATAACATAGGTTGGCAAAAACGTGCAACTCAATTGGTTGAGTTGTTCTGCATGCCCGTGCATTAAATTCCCTCTTTAATCCATAGTTTCACGGAGCAACTCCAACAAAATGCCATCGGGATCCATTGTGTGCTGCAGAAAGGGAACCTGAAAGGCAGCCATTTAAAATTGGTGAAGTTGGAGACAACGAGCTGAGTGTACTCCACAGGTGGCTGTCCTGTTCCCAATCTTGTGTTGCTTGTTTTGAAAATGTCAGTGTTATTGCCTGGTGCTGAGAGACATGCAAGATGTACAGTGAGAGAGAGAGAGACAGCACCGTGGTGTGGGTGTGTGTGTGTGGGGGGGTGGCTGAGAGAGAGAGAAGAGAGAGAGTGCGGGAGTGAGCAGTGCACCAAGCGACAGTGTGTGTATATTGCCCAATCTGCTATTTACTGGAAGATTATGTTTAATCAAATGTAGTTTTTTTTTTTTCCCCCCAAACAGTCAGTATCCTTCGGCCTAAAGACTTAACAAATGAAGTTCTGCTGGCCCCAAGTGACAGCTGCTGAAGTTTTCAGTAACAGTGAATGACTTGACAGGCAACAGACTTCACGTGAGAGAGAGAGAGAGAGAGAGAGAGAGATACACACACATATGGGACCCTCAATAAACAATTCCTCCAGTGTCTCTCTGTCTCTCCCTCTCTGGATTTTTCCATGACTAGCTGTAATGGGGGCACATGCAAAGCTGGTATGTGGGGGGGGGTGTGTGCGGGAGGACAAGAGAGAGATTGGGCGAGCAGCACAGTGCATGGCACAGAAAAACAGAGCAAGGTGCTGCACAACTGAGCAGGACAGCAGCACATTGAGGGATCAAGGCATATGTTATGTACAGCAAATGTCAGAAATCATTTTAGGACTGTTTCTGGCATTTTTCTGTGCATATTAAGTGTGAGATGCATTAGTTCGCCGGACTATTTTTCCAAGGCAGCAGCTTCTTGCTGTTAAAATATAAAAAAAATAAACAAACACACATTTCTGAATTGTTTTTCATTGTCTCAATGGAAGCCATGTTATAAGCGCAATAACCCACTCCGTAGGCATTTAATCCATGCCTCGGGTGTTGTGAGGACACTCGGCCTGCGGCCTCATGCCTCATACTGCACCCAAGACATGGATTAAATGCCTATAACCCCAGACCCTGTCTGGGTTATTACTAACTTAGAGCATGGATTTGTGTGGTTGCCTGTGTGTATAATGTGTTATTTAGCTGAATTTAGCTAGTTAACAGTTATGGAAAATAGGGTCATGAAGGAACAACTGAGACTTAGAGAGGACAAGGCAATGAGTCGCTGACAAGAGCTAATGGCGGGGAAAAGAACTGGGGCGGGCATGGGGACTGTCCTTTACATTGACGCTGCATGACGCCGTGGCTCGCCTGACGTGGGGCGGCCCCGCCAGAGACTGCTAGCTAGAAATGTTTCCGTGGGGTCCTGACGCCTGCCGGAGTTAGTCCTGTATGTAATTACCTACTGCAAAAGCCCTCTCGAAGTAAGATCTACTAAGACTTGGAGAGGACAAGGCAATGGGACCAGATGCAGTGCACTCAAGGGTTCTGAAGTAAATCGGGGAGGAACTGGCGGCACCTCTCGGAGAGCAGTTTGCCCCATCACTGTTAATGGGAGAGGTCCCAGAGGATTGAAAAAAGCAAACATGGTTCCACTGCACAAGGATGGGCACAGGGAAGTGGTGAGCGAGTAACTATAGGCCTGTCAACCTGACTTCGGTGGTTCGGAAGATAATGGAGTCACTCTTAAAGGTGCGTATAATGAGCTACCCCGAGGGGCAGAGGTCTGGTTGATACCAGGCAGCATGGATTTACAGTGGAGATCCTGACAAACAAACTTAATAGAGTTTTCTGACTGGGTGGACACGCCAGAGGTAGTGGGCGTGGCCTGTCTGGACTTCAGGAAATCTTTAGAACACTGTTCCTCATAAAAAGCTATTGAACAAACTGGACAGTCTTGGGGTGGGACCAGCCACAGTTAAGTGGCTCGAATACTGGCTCTCAGGCAGGACCCAGTAGGTGATGGTAAGGAGAGGGTGACAAGTGGGGTACAACAGCAGGGTTTTAAATAATTGATTAGCACTTTTTTCCTTGGGACTATACTAACTGTACAGAAAGCATTTATATAGATTTTCTAGAAGTGTTATGTTTGTTAAACACAGTGAGGAAAGTGCTTTGCATTTTCACAATGTTTTAGAACTTTTATGAGTAAAACGCTAATCAATTTTTAGAGTTAAATAAAACCCTGCAACAGGGATCAGTCTTGGGCCCAGTCCTATTCAATGTCTTCACTGGGGACACTGCAGTAGGGCTGGAGGGGAAGGTGGACTTGTTTGTAGACAACACGAAGATTTTTTAAGGGTGGCTACGCCGGAGGGTATTGGCAGGATGCGGGAGGACCTTAAAAAGCTGGAGCAGTGGTCAAAGGTGTGGAGATTGGGGTTCAATGCAGAGAAGTGTAAAATTATGCACTTTGGGCATAGGAACCCTAGGGCAAAATATGTACTCGGAGGGGAAGAAATGCCAGTCACAGAGCAGGTTAGGGGCCTCAGTGTCATCACAGCTGACTTGAGGTGGCAAGTCAATGTCAAACGGGCGGTAAGGAAGGGCCAACAGAAGGCTGGGATGTATAGAGTAGGGTACCGCTAGCAGAAGAAGGAGGTCACTGTGCCCTGTATAAGGCGTTGGTCAGACCTCACCTCAGTACTGCATCCAGTACTGGAGACCACATCTGAAAAAGGACGTTGAGAGGGTAGTGGCTATCCGAAGGTGGGCCTCCAGAATGATTCATAGGCTACATGGGAGGGCATATGAGAACAGACTGAGGGATCTAAACATGTACTCTCTGGAGAAAAGGAGGGAGAGGGAGGACATGACTATGACTTTCAAATATCTCACGGGGTTAAATGGGGTGCAGGAGGGAAGCTTATTTCAAAGGAAAAAGGGCTCGACAACTAGAGGTCATGGCATGAAGCTGGAGGGAGGAAAGTTTAGGGTAAATACATGAAAGTACTTTTCACAGAGAGGGTGGTGAATCCTTGGAATGGGCTGCTGGTTGAGGTGCTGGGGGTTGAAACTACCTCTGGTTTTAAGCATGCATGGGATACGCACAAGGGGATCCTTAGAGTGCGGGGGCGGAGGGATGGACTTATCTGGAGTGGGTCAAGTGGAATCAGGATATACTTACGGGGGTAAGGGGACACTCAATGCACAAGAGTATCATGGGGCAGACTAGGTGGGCCATGTTGTTCCATATCTGCCGGCAAATGAATGTATGCATGCATGTAATTGTTTCAAACCGATTTTTTTTTTTTTTTTTTTTACTGTTTTGTAGTATACTTTTCTTAAGACTGTATTTTTATATGCTAATGCTCTACACTCCTGCATTATTTTGTATCAATGTATCCTGATTTTTGTATACTCTCCTACCAAGGACCAACTTGTAAATTGAGCTTTTCATGGTGAAATAAATAAAAATAAAAACACAAAAATGTTGCCATGGACCATGACATTAAAAAAGAATGTTTCACTCACCAACAAACAAAACAAAAATCTAAACAAGTCATGCATAGAAAGAAAAAGTTGTCTCTTTTTAAATGAAGTATACACGCCAGAAGAACTGCATTTCAGCATCCAAAGTTAAAAGGAAAATAGCCAAAATGGGGACCCCCATAAGGCTCACCTCTGGTTAAGCCTTAAATATGTTGTAGTATTTTCATGCACTGCAGCATACTTTATTTTAATAAAAAAGTCACACCCTGGAAGTATGGCAGATGCGGGGGTGGGGTGAGTGAGTGGGGGCTCCATTATCTGTAAGAGATTATGGCACCCGTCACTCACTTCAATACATAATGTACTGAAGCAAGAAGTGCGGCGCGCACCTTTACAGATAATGGAACCCCTCTAGCGTCTGCCATACTTCCGGGTCACGGACATCTCTATTAAAATAAAGTATGTTGCAGCACGAGAAATAAGCCGTAACATACTTAAAAGGCTTAACTGGAGGGTTAGCCTTGCAGCGGTGGGAGCCTATATTGGTGCCAGTTTTCCTTTAAGACTATGGAATTTTCTTATTAGTTTTATTTGGGGACTACTTTTACACAGCATCCAACATAGGGGCATCAGTGCAATGAAGCTGTAAAGAAGCTAACCAAATGTTATGTTGTATTAGGCAACAGAGGGACATTATCACCCTACTTTACAGAAAATATGCCAGACCTCAGAATACTCTCACAGAAAGATCAAAAGAGAGGAACACACTCTCAAGCACCCCAAAGCTGCCGCCGTACACTGAAGGGCAACACAGAAATAATAAACGACACATAAAACACCAAACGATTGTTCTGAAAGTTGTTTATTAAACACAATTTAAAGCAAGGACGCTTCCCAGGTGCTGAAAGACACCCTTGTGTAGCACCATCAGGGGACCTCAGAGTATTGCTGTCAATTACAAGTGCCGTATTAGAGAAATGATAGAGTGGCGAGGGTCCAAGGTGAGGCAACAAGGGTAATAGCAGATCTGGACGAGAAATGT
The DNA here is from genome assembly GCA_016271365.2 of Neoceratodus forsteri. Taxonomy (NCBI): domain Eukaryota; kingdom Metazoa; phylum Chordata; order Ceratodontiformes; family Ceratodontidae; genus Neoceratodus; species Neoceratodus forsteri. The sequence goes on along the minus strand of CM057450.1, from coordinate 645,089,911 downwards.
TGAGAGACTAGACTAGAGAGTTTGACATGTTTAGTCTGGAGAAGAGGGTGAGAAGCCACTTTTTCCTCCAAGTATTCTTTTATCATTCTAAGCCACGTGGTTATCGGCAAGGCTACTGCCCAATCCCACCACTGAATCTGGACCCAAGCGCACCCCCACTTACCTACAATAATCCTATGTGGAGAGACCATCCCATCCTAGGGTTGGATGGGTGGAACAACCCTCCCCCCCCACCATTCTGATCTGAATCCAGTGGAAGTGGGGATTCCTTGTGCTGGGCAGGTGGCATGGAGTTGCAGCATGATGGCACTAGCCTGCAACGCACCAGAGTTCTCCATTCTGTTCCCTCCTGAGACGCTTGGCTGTGAACATGCACCACCACACGTGACAGGCATGTGTGCCACAAGTCCCCTGTGTCTCCGCTCCCTCTGCTGTCCCCATCTGACCTATGCTATCTAGATTCCCCTAGGGGGCGCTCAAGCGAGGAACGGGCAACCTACCAGCTTGATCAGTTCAGTTTTATTGTGCAACAAGCAACACTGTCGTTACAACAATTACATTTAACATCAATTTTCCACCAATAAATCTAAGATTGCAATAAATACCATCTCTGTTATACAATTTGTTAAAAAGATATATAGTGTTTCATAGGTTTTTACAGAGCTTTTAAAGACCATAGTCCATATGCTCGCTTGACTTTTGTGTGTATCCAGATAGGTTCTTGCTGATCAAAAATTTGTCAATCAGCATCTTGAATAATTCCATTGTTTTACTAGATATTATCTCAACTGGAAGCATATTCCAAATATTTGCCACTCTCACCAGTAACCAATATTTCCTCCTTAATGTATTATATATATATATCCATCTGGCTTAATCAGTAAGCAGTGGGCTCTGGTACTATAAGGTTGATCCCTCAATACCAGATTGAGTTGTTCCTAGAGTGTGGTATCATTCAATGCCCTATATATCAAACACAAGCCCCGGTAATCGATATTCCAAGTATAGAGGCCTGAGGATAACAACCTCTGCTCATACTCTAGGCCCTGGACCCCAGCTATCCTCAATGTTGCTCTCCTAAACACCCTCTCCAGGGATCTTGTATCACCTCTATCCCCAGGGGCCCACAACTGGGCACACAATTTCATGTGGGGTCGCACCAGAGATGTGTACAGCGGTAGAAGAACTTCCTTCTTATTGCATTTAATGTGTTTATTTATGCAGTTTTGTATAGTACTAGCTTTTTTTTATTATCTCATTGTAATGTGGTCTAAAGCGAAGATTATTACATAGCTTAACCCCCAGGTCTCTTTCTTCGGTAACAACCTTTAATGGAACATTACCCAATGTATACTGATACAATTTATTTTTCCTACCCATATGCATCACAGTGCATTTTGCTACATTAAATGTTGACCCTTGTCTCTGTGTCCAATCTTCCAAGTTATTTAAAGTGGCCTGCAAACCACTTGCATCCTCTGTATCTTATTACCTTGCCTAAACTAGTGTCGTCAGCAAATTTTGACAACCAAATATCAGGTGCAGGGCTCATTAACCTGATACATATACTAAACAAGTAGGGACCCAGTATGGAACCCTGTGATACCCCGCTTGTCACATCTGTCCATCTGGAATATTCCCCCTTTAGTTGTCTACCCATAAACCATGACCTAATCCATTTGATAATATCCTGATGTATTGTATCCCCAGCATGTTGAGTGCTACAATCAGTTTGTCGTGTGGCACCCTACCAAAGGCCTTTGTGAAGTCCAGGAAGATCACGTCCACTGAGCTCCTTCAGTCCAATGCCTTGTTTACCTCGCCATAGAACTCATGGAGGTTTGTCTGGCACGATCTGCCCTTCACAAAACCATGCTGTGTACTATCAATATTTCCTGTTTGATACTGGAATTCTGTAATAAAATCTTTAATAATCCTCCAATATCTTACTCAGAATCAAGGTCAGGCTAATAGGTCTGTAATTCTCTACATTCTGCATGTATCCTTTCTTGTGAATGGGGACAACCACTGCTTGCTTCCATGCTGCAGGTATGTCCCCATCCTCTATCATTCTGAAAAGGTGTGTAATAAACGGGCCAAATGTTCTGCTAGTTCTTTAATAACCCTTGGATGCAGTTCATCAGGACCCTGGCTTTATTTAGTTTCACAACTTTAATTTGTTTTCCACATCACATACAGTTACAATAATAGTGGGTTCACTGGATTCAGAACTGATTTGGGGTTTGGTAATCATGTGATGATTAAATACAGAAGAAAAATATTTGTTACAGTGTTGAGCCATTTTTTGGCTGTCAGATATAGTGTTTCCATCTTTATCTTTTAGAGGCCCAATATTTTTTACATTATCCTTTTTGTTATTAATGTATGAATAGAATGATTTATAATTATCCTTCACTCTAGTGGCTAGTTTGAACTCATAGCCCGCTTTTGGCTTGCTCTATGTGCTTTTGTAATCCTCAAGCATCTTCTGTATTTAGCCCAACTATCCTCATCACCACTTAATTTTGCTGTTCTATACATTCTATTCTTTTCTTTATCTCCTCTTCACTGAAGAGTCATCCATAAGGTTTTTATTTTATTTACTGTCTCATATTTTTGAGATTGGGACATACATCTTCACAAGGTTAAGCAGGTTAGTTTGCAACTTTTCCCACATGTCAGAAGTAAAGCATCCTTAAATTCTTTCTCCCAGCTCCAGTTTGCCAACTCACTTCTCTATACCATTGAAATTAGCCTTATGTATCTATAAAAAGTGGTTTTGCCTAGGAAGACACTTATTTGTCACAGATAGTCAAAACTAACCATTAAATGGTCGCTAGAACCCAATGGTGGCAAGACTATACAATTTTGTATTTATCACCCAAATTACTCAAAACCAGATCAATGATGTGGTTTCCCTGGTGTTGTTTGTACAAACTGTTCTAATGCAGCTAGGTCAAATATTTCTAAATAAATAATGTTCTCTATAGCTGTGTTAACATGCAATGTATTCCAGCTTATGCAGGTAAATTAAAATCATCTAGCATTATAACTTTTTTTGGTTGGACATCTGCTTGGTAAAAATTAGACGGCATACTATCCTCCAAGGGGTAACTGAGGGAGATCTATAAATTACCACGATATTTAACCTACTGTCTTGAACAAGTGAGATTTTCACCCATAGGACCTCACAATTTTCCCATTTTGTAGTATCCACCCTCAGATATAATACCCTCTGCTATATATAGGGCCACTCCCCAACCACCTCTTGACGATCTCCTATCCCTGTTATATAGGGTATAACCTTGAATGTTTTTGTCCCAGGTATCCTCGGTTTTCACCATGTTTCAGTGACTGCACAAATATGGATGCCCAGGGTATGCAAAATAACTTGTAGTTCCTCCATTTTATTATTCAAACTTCTGGCATTGAGTGAGAACGTTTATTTTGGGTTTCGTCTGACAGTTTTGCAGGCTTTGTTATGTATATTTACCTGTCCCCCACCCATTATTCGGTTTAAATGTATGTCAAGTACATTTTTCAGTTTGTTTGAGAAACAACGCTTACCCTGCTTGCTTAAGTGCAACCCATCCTGGGAAAACAAGTGGTGTCCCTGGAAATCATGCCAATATGATCCGTATTTAAAATCCTCTCTAGCACCAGTGCTTTAACCGGCCATTTAGCCTATATATTTCCCTTTTTGCAACTAGGTTTGCCCGAGGTACTGGCAAGATTCCAGAGATTATTACGTCACACCCTTTGGATTTCCGGGACAAACCCACTTCTTCAAAATCTCTATGACTATCAATAATATTTATTTTGCCTATATCGTTAACACCTACATGAAGGAGTGTAACAGGTTTGCTAGTATTTTCGGTGAGACCAGGAAGTAATCTTTTTATATCCCCTATTCCTGCTCCAGGAAGGGTACTAAATATAGGTTACTCACTTGTAACAGGAGTTCTAGGAATGGTATATGTTGTTCATCCACACTGTCTGGCACGTTCCTTGTTGCTTTAAATCTTGCTGGAAGGTCTTCAAGTTGGCTCCTCCCACCCACCCAGGTGGTAAAACTCTCGGCTCCACCCCATGATGACAGATCTAGCCCACTGGAAGCCAGGTTGTGCGTCGAGGCCGGGGAGGTCGGGTGGGTCGTGTGGATGAACAACATATACCATTCCTAGAGCTCCTGTTACAGGTGAGTAACCTGTATTTCTAGGGACATGGATATGTTGTTCATCTACACTGTCTGGCAGACTCCTAGCAGTTCTCCGGGAGGAGGGAGGCAAGGCGCACACCCCCTACTTAGGGAATAAAGACTGGAGAACCGAGGCCCCAAAACCAGCATCCCGGTGTGACTCAAGGTCGATGTGGTAGTGGGTGATGAAGGTGTGTGCTGACTTCCAGGTAGCAGCCCTGCAGATTTCCTGGATAGGGACGTCCCCGGAAGCAGCCACTGATGCAGCGGTATGGCGGGTAGAATGAGCTCGTATCCCTCTGGGAGGCTCCATGCCCGCCAACCTATAGCAGAGATCTATGCAGGAGGTGACCCACCTGCCTATCGTCCGCTTGGCTGCAGGTCTGCCAGGTGCGGCTTCAGCATAGATGACAAACAGCTGGCGAACCTCTCCCCGAACTTCAGCTATCCGCTCCTTGTAATAAGCGAGCGCTCTTCTAGGGTCCAAAGTATGGAGCCTATATTCGGCCTCCAAGATGTGACTGGGGTAGAACACTGGCAGAGTCAACATCTGGTTAAGGTGAAACTTCGACACCACCTTTGGAAGGAATTTCGGTTGGGGGTGCAGGACAACCTTGTCCCTGTGGAAGACCAGATAAGGAGACTCTATGGAAAGCACCTGGAGCTCTCCCATCCTTCTGGCTGACGTGATAGCCACCAAGAAGGCGGTCTTCCATGACAGGTGAGAGATGTCACACCTGTGCATCAGTTCGAATGGCTTGCCCATGAGCTTAGCCAATACCAGCAGTAGATCCCGAGGTAGAGGTTCTCGCCCGGAGGGATATGTGATCAAGACCTTTGAAAAGCACCCGACCACCTTCTCCTGCGCCACCGACTGCTTCCCGGCCTGCGCCCGGTAAGCAGAGATGGCTGCCAGGTGCACCTTAAGGGTCGTCGACCGAAGCCCTTGCTGAGAAATGGACCACAGGTAGTCCAGAATGCTTGCCAAGGAACAGGAGGAAGGGTCCAGGCCCTTGCCCGAACACCAAATGGAGAATCTCTTCCATTTGAAGGCGTAGCATTTTCTGGTCGACTCCTTACGACATTGAGGACCTCGTCGGAAAGACCCAAGGCTTGGAACTCTAGCCACTCAGGAACCAGGCTGTCAGGTGCAGGGACTGAAGATCCGGATGGAATACCATCCCCTGATTGACTGAGATCAGGTCCGAGCAGGCTGAAAGCCACCTCGGTTGCTTGGAGCTGAGACTGAGGAGATCTGGATACCAGAACTAGCGGGGCCAGTCTGGGGTTACCAGAATCACCTGCGCCTTGTCCTTGCTCGCCTTGAGAAGCACCATGTGTTTCAAGGGAAATGGGGGAAAGGCGTAGAAGTGGCCCAGAGTCCACAGCCTCGAAAAGGCATCCTCCTGCAGGAACCCTGCTGTGTGTGGGGGGGGGGGGCATGAAACAGTCTCAGCTACGCATTCTCCCTGGAGGCAAACAGGTCCACCTGAGGCGTGCCCCAATGGGAGAAGAGATCTTGTACTACCTCCGGCAGGAGAGACCACTCATGAGACGCAGCCCTTATCCGGCTCAGGGCATCAGCCAGGGTGTTGGAGGCTCCTGCCACATGAATGGCAAGAGATCCTCCCCAGGCTGCGCACCAGTGACCAAATGCGGGCTTCTGCACAGAGGCATGGGAGCGGTCCTGCCCAGGCGGTTTAGGTAGTACATGGTCGTGGTATTGTCCGCCTGGACGGAACCACTTGACCCCATAGAAGCAGGCGAAGGCGGCGAGGGGCTAGATGAACTGCTCAAGCTCCAGCAGGTTGATGTGGCATTGGGACTCGAGGGGACCAGAGGCCATCGTTCTGTGCTCTGTGCTCCCCCAGATGGGCACCCCAACCCATCAGAGAGGCATCGGTCGATAGAGAAACCGTCGGCTCGGGGCGGACAAACAGGATGCCCTCCTGCAGATGTGCTGGAACGGTCCACCACTGGAAAGTGTTCCACATTCCCTGGGTCACTGTCACTAGCCGATCCAGTGGATCGAAGTGCTGTGACCATTGGCTGGCCAGCCCCCATTGAAGGGGACGCATGTAACAGTGGGTCCAATGGACCACGCTGGTACAGGCCGCCATGAGGCCCAGGATGTGCAGGAAGTCCCAGGCAGGGTGCGATTGCCCAACCAGAAATGATTGGGCAAAGGAGGAAAGAACCTCTGCCCTGTCTGCTGGGAGCCGTGCTCTGGCTCTTAGAGAGTCGAGCTCTGCCCCGATGAATTGTATCACCTGCTTTGGCACGGGTTCTGACTTGGCCTCGTTGATGAGGAGGCCAACCTGAGAGCAAACCCGGAGGGCCAGATCTCTGGACCGCTCCACCTCTGCCCTGGAGGGGGCTGCAATCAGCCAGTCGTCCAGGTAGGGGTACACCCAGACCCTTCGGCGCCTCAGGAATGCTGTCACCACTGCCATGCATTTGGTGAAGACCCTGGGAGCTAGGGAAAGGCCGAGAGCATGGCCCGGAACTCATAAAGGGATCCTTCCGCTCTGAAGCGGAGGAATCTCTAGTGAGACGGACGGATTGGGATGTGAAAGAATGCATCCTGAAGGTCCAGAGAACAGAACCACCGCCTCATTCCAAGGATGGGACTATCTGAGCCAGAGTGACCATCCTAAAGGTCCGAGACCTTAGGAACCTGTTCAGGTCGTGCAGGTAGAGAATAGGGTGCCAGCCCCCCCGTCCGTTTTGGGACCAGGAAGTACCTGGACACAAACCCCGGGTCTGGAGGAGGATCCGCTACCTTCCTGATCACCTCTTTTTTGAGGAGCAGGGCGATATCGGCTCAGCGAGCCAACAGAGAGGCTGCAGACCTCGTAGCCCCCCCCCCCGAGGGGTGACGGCTCGGAAGAGTGGGGCCTGCCCAAACTCCAGAGGCAGGCCCCTTCCTACCACCTCCAACACCCAACAGTCCATGGTGATTGCGGACCAAGTGGAAAGGAAGTGGCAGAGCCATCCCCCACGGGGAACCCAGGGGAGAGTGACGAGGCTGGGGGTGACACCGTTCCACCCGTCACTGGGCAGGCTTAGAGGAGGGACCGGCCGAGGGACCTCCTGGCCTTTTACCTCCCTGCTTCCTGTTGGAGGAAGCCGCGGGCTTGGGTTTGGAATGCCAAGCGCGAGCCTGCTGGCCCTGGTGCTGTTGGGCCGGACGTGCTGCAGGCGCAGAAGGACAAAAGGCCTTGTGCTGCTGCTGTCGGCGGCCTTTGCCCTTCTGGGCGGAGGTGACAGAGTCCTGAGTGGCATTGGACTTTTCAATCAGGTGGAGGTGACCTTCCACTCCAGGACCGAAGAGGTTGGTCCCCAAGAAGGGGACATCTGCCAATTTGTGCTGGGTATCCGCCGTGAAGGTGGATATCCTCAGCCATGCTCTGCGGCGCATGGCCACCGCAGCCGCAACCTATCTGGCACAGAAGTCTCCAATGTCCAGAGCCGTTTGGAGCTGCTGTTTCGCCACCGCCCTTCCCGGATCCTGCACCTGCTTGACCGTGGTCTGCAGGTCGGCCAGGAGGTGAGGATCTCCCCATCAGGAGCCCATGAGGCGTGGGAAGGTGCCATCAGCACAGCGAGCTGGCCTAGGGAGGACGGCGTACACCCCGCCTGGCATAGTCCAGCTTTTGGACTCCTTGTCGGAGGCTTATTCACATCTCTAGCGTTTCTGGGCAGCGGGCAAGCTAATCGGTGACTAACCCCTCCGCGGAAGGGTGCTCGAAATACTGGACAAAGAGCCGGTAGGGACCACATACTTCCTGACCATCCTGGCCGAAGGCGCAGGACAGGAAGCAGGCTGCTGCCAGAGCTCCAAGGCTGGGCCAACAATGGCTTTAGCCACCGGAAAGGCCTCCGTGAGTGAATCCCCTAGGTCCAGTATCTCCATCAAGGGGTACTTGGCCCACTTGGATACGGGCTTGAGCTGCATCGCGGTGGACTCCGAGATGAGCCGAAGCAAACCCATGAAGGACGATGGGCTTTCATCCATCGACTGGCCCCCGGAGGACTCCAGGTCAATGGGCCTGGAGAACAGGGAGGAGTCGGACTCCGAGGAGTCCGAGAAGAGCTGCCTGGGGCCTGAGCCACCCTCCACCTGCTGAGGATGGTTGGGAGTGAGGGTGACCGACAACCTGTGGGCAGACCCTGACCCAACCAAGAGTCCTTGGTCGGTGCCCCCCGATTTCGGTCGTGGAGGCGGAGGTTCCACCATAAATCAGTGGGGCAGCTGGTTTCGGTCGAACAACCGGCCCAGGCTTGGGCACCTCGGCTACAGCGAGGGGTTGTTTCGGCTGCTCGGGTGACAGCCACTTGATGGCTGGGGAAGGAGATGGCGTTGGCTTGTTCCCAGACAGAAGCAACTGTTGCCACATCAGGTCCTCGTAGCGGTGACGCAACACTTGAAACCTCCTCTTCCAGGGGAGGAAGAGAGACGAGCAGCGGTGCCGTTTACTTTGGTGCTGAGACTGAGACCGCTGATGTCGGCAGGATCGGCTGGACCGAGACGATGTCCGAGACCGAGATCCTCAGCGTTTCCGAGGACAGGTCTGGGAAGAGGAGGACACCTCTTCCCTGGCTCGGAAGCCTTAACTGGGGACTGTGGCACCAGAGGCGTGGGCAAGTCCTCTGTCTCCACCGGGGGAACCGGTGAAGAAGGGTTGTCGGCTTCACTAGTCGACAGCCCATCCAACGGGTCGAGAAAAATCTCGACCGCGTCGATGGGTGTCTCGGCCGGCTGACCTGACAGGGACACCGTGAAACCAGCGGCCTTAGCCACAACCTCGACCAAAGCTGAGTGTCGACTGTCCGGGGAAGGGGACCTCTCCTGCTCCCACGAACACCGACGATGGGACTTACCCTTTGAGTCCTTCTTTTTGGACTGAGAGGAATGTCCCGATGGCCCCTCTCCCTTCGTGGAAAGGGACTGGCACAGCTCCTTGAAGGAAGCTGAATACGAGGTACCCAGTAAGAGCGGGATAAATACCGCGACCGAGAAAGAGGATGATGTGGCCTGTGCCGCCTCCTCCTCGAGGGCGATCATCTGCTCGAGTTGCTCAGCCGGGCCAGCTGCAGGTAACGCCCAGGCACCTCGCCGACTTAACCGGCAGGTGGCGCTTCTCGGGGCGCCCAAGCTATAACCGGGCAGCGCGGTCTTCCAGGACGTTGGCCGAAACCGAACGGCATAACTCGCAGGCCTGCAGGTCATGTTCTAGGCCGAGGCAGTAGCGTGGAGTGCGGGTCCATCCCGGACATCTTCTGCCCACAAGGGCACCGCCGAAATCCGGGAGTCGATTTGTCCATCGCAGCCATGAGGGAGAAACTTGACCGAAGTCTTGAAAATTTTAAAATAAGTTTCGGGCGCACCGAAGAATTAGGATCCAGTCTACATGCAGAGCGGTAAGGAGGAACCTGAGCTTCCAAGCGGTAAGGAAGATCTGGCGTCATGGGGCGGAGCCAAGAGTTTTACCACCCGGGTGGGTGGGAGGAGCCAGCTTGAAGACCTTCCGGTAAGATTTAAAGCGGCAAGGAACCTGCCAGACAGTGTGGATGAACAACATATCCATGTCCCTAGAACCGCTGTATACTACTTCCTGTGCCTGCAAAGTACAGAATTTGTATATTTAAATCATTGAATCTCCTATAATAAGCACATCTTTGGGTCCTACACTGTTTGATCTAGTACTATTATTATTATTATTATTATATAAATCTACTGGATTTTGCTCTTCCACACTATTATGCTTTTCCATTACGGCTGAAGCATGACTTATTGGGGTAACAGGTACCTCTTCACGAACAGGGGAATTCTCCAGTTTGAGGACTCTGTACCTATTAGGTGTTAATATATTTGGTGCTCCCCCTAAATTTCTCCTACCCTTTTTTGTTTTATTTGCTGTTCCCTGAACGAGGCACCACTCTTCAGTATTTTGTTACACAGTGTAAACAATTTACTAGGTTAGACCCATACATTCCCTATATAAATACTTTACACTCCCTACTGCACATTCGCAGGAACCTCCTTCCTTATTAGGTAGGTCTTTAGCAGTCTACTTTGCAGATGGAGATATATGTACCTTTTTTCGTTCAACAGTTTCACAACATTTTTGCCAGTGATTCAGAATATCTTCCTTAGTTGATTTCAGTAGATAATTTGCTTGAAATTTAGGTTCTGTATCTAAGGTGGTCAATATCAATATACTTCCAAGGTATAGTGTATGTTCAAAAATTATACAAAGGGCACATTATCAGCAGATGAACACTGTTGTCTATTCCCAGTCCACAACCACATTTTGGTTCCTTCTGCTTCGTATATATTTATTTTTAATTTTATTTAACATTCTTTAGGATTATAACCTTTGAGTCAGGGACTCATTTACAAAAGCTCCGCGTCCGAGTACAAGAAACAGAACATTCCATAGTATAAAGTAACAGCAAGACGGTTATACACAAAGGTTACACACACAGTGCTGTGGCAAACAATAGTACATGGATAAAAGTTATATACATCCAAGTTTCAAAACAATAGTATGAGTTCGGTAATTGTCATTACAGATCCAAACTGTTCTCAACATATGTTAGGCACTGGCTTGCTCTGACTGTACTTTAGAGGAGTGGAAAACTAGCGCAAAAAAATGAAATGCAAGCAGCCAACAATAAGCATTGTCCAGTGGCTTGACAGAGAGGTAGCTGTAAGGTAGCACCTAACTAGAGGGTACATGTGCACCGCCGAGAGGCCAATATATGTTCTTTGAGTGCTACTTTGAAGGGACCTAGGTTGGAGATGGAGGATATGTCAGAGGGTAGCTCACTGTACCAAGTTGGTGCTCTGAAGGAGAAGGACCTTTGTGCTAGAGAGGTCCTGACCCTCAGGGTCGACCATACCCGTTTGCTGGTGGAGCGAGTATTTACCGTGGTGTGGGAGTATTAGAGCGCAGACACCCCCAGTGGGAAGACCCAGGTGTATTTTTTTGTAAGGAGACAGGTTTGGTAACGTAGTCTCTCATCCAGGTCTAGGAGGTTTGTAAGGGAATACAGGGTGCAGGAGGGGGTACACTTATTGGCCCGACAGGAGTCTGCACGCATTTATGGCCAGATGGATTTTGTTCAGCGCCATAAGATCAGCGGCTGAGTAGATGGTAAGCCCGTAGTCCACAAGAGAGAGGACCGATGCGGTGACCGCCAGGTTAGGGGCTGCAGAGGGTAAGCAGGTTTTGTGCCTGAACAGAAGCCCTATGCCCATATTCCATTCAGCCTCTGCGAAACACTATACTCAAAACGGAATCTTGCTATACTTTTCTTTTATCTGGATCTTTCACTATAAATGAATAATGTTCCATTCAAGCTTTCTCTTTTGTTTGAACCAGCCAATTACTTATTTCGAGTTACTACTCAAATTAGCTTTCCTTTGAATACAGCCATCCCTAGTTGGGTTTTTTCACCTCTGTATTTATATATCCTAGTGGTTTCTTGTAATTATCAACCAAGCAGTACAATAAAACAAAAGGTTTATTATTTTCTCTAATGTATACATACTGGGGCATGCAAAATCATTATCCAAGTATGATACTGACTCCTCCATACAAATTCTAGGCAGTCTTCCTTCATCCTAAACACCTTTAACCAGTATGTAACTAACCTTTGATCTATAAAATATTTCACAGTGAGCTGTCCCAATTCCAACCTTGTTAGTATTGAGGAAGCCCCGCTGGGAAGGCCCAAAAGACTTTTGTAAAATGTATTCATCGGTATCGCTAGAGAATCTGAATTACCTATACCCCATATCTCAGCTCCATACAATATTTGCCTCTTTACCTTGGCATTTACTGCCCTACACAGCCTTTGATAGAGTACCCCCCCCCAATCTGCATGCAAATCTCTCTATTGCTGGAGTAAGCCTAATTTTATTTACAATATTACTTTTATATTTGGTCCACTTCAAATTAAATGTGAAATTGATTCCTAAATAGCAAAATTTTTGAACTGTTTCAATGACATGATTATTACATCTTAGCTTTATATCACTTCCTTTTCTTACTATCTGTCTACTATAAATCATATATATTTTTTTCAAACTTTATTTCCAATGCGGCTCTCAGACACCATAGATGAAATCTTTCTGTAATTCTTCTAATTCCTATATAACTAGTTGGCATTATAACTATATCGTCTGCATATGGCAAAAGGGACAATATCGCTCACATATTTTGGCATATACGGCCTAACGATATATAGTCCTCCTAGTATCTTATTCAAGTAAAGGTTAAATAATATACGAGACAAAACACATCTCTATCTAGGGCCTAAATTAGAGTGAAATTTCTCAGTCTTATCCCCTTCCTTATATCTTACACGTTCTGTTCTTCATATACATAATGATTATTATGTTGATTATTGACTGATCCAGACCATAGCCTTCTAGTACCTTCCACAATTCAGTTCTTTTAAACCGATCGAATGTAGCTCTCAAATCAACGAAGACGCAGTAAAGTTTCTGCTTCTTTCTATGTATTATACGAGACAAAAGAAGACGCGGATCAGCTGTGGAATGGCCTGGCATGGACTAGCTCGATCAGTAACAATCAAGCTGTTGCTAGCCACATCGCTGTGAAGCACAGCTTGATCGTCAGTGGCATCGCAAGGTTCTAAAAATGGTGGCAACGTAGTATCAGCATGGGGTAAACAATCATCAACATCTCTGGACTTCTGTCAGCAACAAAGGAGCCTGCTACCTCACCTAAAAGATCTTTTCATGGATTTTCAAACTATGATGAGGCATGGGAACCCACAAGAGCTCAGTTAAGCTCACCTCATGCAAAACTGTATAGAGTTCTTGTACCTCTTATCTTTTCCATTAAGTACTACAGAGGAGTTGTAACACCTAGAGATAAAAGTTCCCCTACCTACAAATCTCAATTCTACCACCTAGAGATGACAGTTCCCCTACCTACAAATCTTAAGGAGAGTTCCCCATCTAAGCGTTCCCAATTTAACCACCAACTGGGAACTGAAAAGGCAGAAATAAGGGGAAGTGAACTCAAATCAGCTGAGAAGGACAGTGATCAGGAAACTAAAGATGTACAAATAAAGCAAGAGAAATTGCAGTATAGAAGAGTCCAAGTTTCCATGACCGAGCGTGTACAGTCCATTTCGATGAATGTGTCCATCTGCTGAACACATTAGTGAGTGTGGGATTAAGTTTGTTAACACAAGATGAAATTGCAAATAAGAGCTGATCAATAAGCAAACAGTATCCACGGCTAATGCTGCCGCACCAGAGTGTAATGCAACAAGCGATGCACTCCAGGATCACTACGCGCACTGCCGAGGCTTCTGTTCCAGTGATTACACTAACAGGATGGGATCACTCTCCCTAGTATTACTCTGGGATGGGAGCCATCTTCAGGCCTAAGCTCCATTCTAGGGTTGGAGTCAACTCTCCTGAGATCCATTAGAAAGGGGATCCAATACCAGCAATGTTAGCAATCTGCACCAGCTGCTCCTCCTCCCCCAAACATCTTCCAAACCTTAAGCATTTAAACACTGACAAATACAAGTTGGATGAAGTGCTGCTAAAACAATCTCATTATTGGCACAAGACTGAACCTAGGTTGCACAAAAAAGGCAGTGTCTGGTGTGCGGCTGCTCAGCAGGGTAACAAAAGTAAAAAGGACCCACTGAAGACCCAGATTTTACAATGTGTATACCACTGCTGAGGGGCATGACTGCCAAGAAAGCTGGACTAAGGCTACCCCTGAATTGTGTTTTTTTTTGTTTGTTTTTTTAATTAACTACTTAACTGATGCATTACTAAAAGCTCATCAGCTACACAACAATATTTCTCAGTGTGCACACATGCTTCCATCAATGCTGGGTTGTCTGTTCAAAACACACTCTCCTATCGATCAAGAGACTGGACTGCAGTTGATTCTTTGCCTCCCAAGCAAGTCAAAAACAGCCTCCTGTTCCCATGAGAAATAAATAATATGCTTACCCCAACCCCCACCATCAACAGGCCAAGCTTTCCCTTGCAGCCCTTTCTCAGAGAGTTGCTACTAATCTGTAGCTCATTCTCGGCAATCTATTAAAAGCCCAATGCTACAGAGGAAACTAGTACACTTTGTCTTACATTTTCTTAATTTTGTCCCCTTTCATAACTCTGCACGTAGACTATTCTGACTGCCTGTCTACACACAACAAAATAATTCTTGGTTTTATAACATCATATATGCATTTCCACAACAGATTTAATGACGTGAGTAGAATATTTTGATGTCAGGTGCAGGCAAGTATCAAAGGTAGATGTATACAGCACTTCAGATCCTAATTTCTGCATTCTTGATCTGCCTCTCAAAATTGGGGTGCCAGTCAGCACAGCACATGCTCGAGCAGACACGCTGCTTGTCCAGTGAATAGGGGGATTCTGTCATTCTTAAAAAGTGAGCAGCTCTGCCCTCTGCTGGTGACAGGCAGGCAATCAGCATCATGACATTCCAAGTGATGTCCCTCTGGAGCAACAATACTTCTCCAGTTACTTTCCTGCGTTTGCAGGATTGATAGGCGAGTGTCAGTTTTGCCTTTGTATGCATGTTTATATGATTTTCATTTATTTTAAAATTGACATTTTATTCCTTAAAAATGCACTGAATCAAACTGCTCTCAGATTAGGCATGCACAGATAAAGTATACACATATGTAATTGAGACAGAGACTTTGTTTCTGAAGAACTGGTTTCTCAATGCAAAGACGACCAAGAGTACGCTGTTTGGTAGCAAGAAACTTGGCCAGAAAGACACTACCTATTCCAACTGGCCATCATCAGTGGTGAAAACATTCAAATTCTAGGGTGGTATTGGATCAAAATATGTCCTTTGAGAATCGGGCAGATGTCTTGACCAAATACCTACCTACACCAAAACTCGGCCTCCTTTACAGGTTCCCCTTACCTCTCCATCCCTGCTCATCTGTGGCAACAGCAACTGCACCTTGTTGCCTAACCTGTTCTATGGTGCCCTAGTTATCGTGCTCAATGTATGTAAAACTTATTTTTACGTTTGCATGCGCCAAAAGACGTTGGGAAACTTTTTTGCCAGGTGTTTCTCCCATCAATGCACTGCTCCTTGAGCAGGCGTGGCCGATCCTGCAGCAATGGGTTACTGAGCTCAGTATGACAGCGGTGTTCCTCTGCTTCAAGGAAAACACGCTGCCATACCAAGCGCCCGCCGTCCCTCCGTCACGCGCTCCCCAGCCGCATCCGCGCCCCCAAAGCTTTCCTGCCGCGCTGGAAGCCCACGGCGTGGCAAGCGTTATTTGTTTGCCGGCAAGGGTGCCCAATCCCCGTCGGCTCCATAACCCCAAGCCATCCTGCTGCCACGTTGGGAGCCCACCCCAGTGTAACCAAACCGTTCGTTTGTTTTGCCGGCGAGGTGCCCAATCCCCGTTGGCTCCACCGGCCCCCTCACATCTTCTGCCACGCTGGAGCCCAACCCAGCGTGGCAAATATCCGTGGTCTTTGCCCATAAACAAAAGCGATCCGCAGGCGCTCTCCCAACCCCTCCCACAACCGCACCCACCCACTGCACACAGCCTCCCACCCCATACTTACCTCCGGACTCGGTGCGGCGATCTTGATTGGACGGGAACACGTCTGCACTCTTCAAAGCCGACCGTGAACTGATGAAATGTCGATAAGCTTATAATGGGCTACATAGGGGCTTTTAACTTTATTGCATATTTCAGTCATTTTTGAAATTTTTGCGCAAATTCTCAACATGGGGTTTTGGGACGCTTCTCATGAATGATGTCACTGTCATGGCATTATTCGGGCCCAAAGGGTGATTTTGCAGGCACTGCGCAGTTACTGCAGCGAGAATCACCCTTCAGCCTCGAATAACACCATGACGGTGACATCATTCCTCAGTCCCAAAACCATGAAGGCCAGTGCTAAAAAAATGACTTTTCTGCTTAGCTATGCTATGCAGTTCTACGCACGTCAGTAAGTTTACGAATTTCCAATATTTTCACTCCAGATTTTCAACATTGCCATTTTACCACACCTCCTTATGGCAGTACAGCTGTCATTTTCACATCCTGCCCAAAGCGTCTTTCCCCCATGTAGTGCACAATGGCACGGTCAGTGGGCGAAATCAATGTATGGGACACAGTATGAAAATCACAGTGACACTGTTCATTAGCAGAGGTTTTAAAATGGCAATGTTGAAGATTAGTGAAAAAATTCCTAAACATGATTGTTTCAGTGGTATGCATTGCATAGTTCCTATGCGCTCGTGAGGTCTGCGAATTTTCAATATTTCACTCCAGATTTTCCAACATTGGCATTTTACCACACTTCCTACGAGCAGTACAGTTGTCATTTTCACATCCGCCCAAACGTGTTCTCGCCTATGTAGTGCACAATGGGGTAACAAAAGGTCATGCTGACAATTTATTGTGCAAATAACAGCAATTGCACAGGGCATTAGGGTAAAGCACCATACATGCCAAAACACCACTGCAAATATCTGCAAGCGAACGTTTGGCATTGACAAATGCTTGTTTTTCTTTGTGATGTTATGGGCTCTTATGTGCAACAAATGCAGCCAGATCAAGACCTAATGGGAGCGCATTGAGATACAAGCCTGCTTGTGCTGATGTCTGCACTTTACAAAAGTTTGGACAGGTTACAAGTAGGGATGTCATAATAACTGCGTTTCATGATAACCTCAATCATTTTCACGGAGGACATTGATACTGCAACTGTTTCCCCATATTGTGACAAGCACTTTTCACAATACACCATGGTATATCGTAATAAAGTTGGAAACATTCAGTTTCTCATTCTGCCACTTCATTTCTCCTGAAATTTAGGGTTGGGAGTGTAACCCGGAATAGACATCATAATAGCATTATAATAAGGTAAACGTGAACAGCACTGTAAACAGCATGGGTTTGTGGCTTGGAGGTCCTTTCAGATCAACCAGATATTTTTTTTCAAGTGGGTAACAAGGTAGTTGTAGAGAAGGGCTTTCGACTTGGTGCCAGCACAGAATATTGCTGGAGGATCTGGGCGTGGTTAGGGACATAGTTTGAGTAGGAAACTGGCTGAAGGAGAAACTGCAGGTGGTGTGGGAAATGGGGTCAAGCTGAAAGAGAGGGAGGTCAGGAGTGGGGTGCCGCAGGGATCTGTCCAGGGTCTTGTCCTCTTCAATATATTCATTAGTGACACTGGATAGGTTATCCACAGCAAGCTGCGTCTCTTTGCAGATAACACGGAACTCTGTGGCACGTTAGATACGAACATATGAAATTGCCGGCAGAAAAAGTCCCACAGGTCTGTCAAGTCTGCCTGATTGTGCAGCTCTTAGTTTCATATTACTACAGCTGCCCCAGCCCAACCCACACCTCTCCTTGTTCTCCTTTCCTGGTCTTTACATACTAACATACTAAAATGCCAGCAGAATAGGCCTAACGGTCTTTCGTGTCTGCTCGTTTGGTCAGCCCCCACCCTGGGTGCTGACCTTGCTGCCCCCCTTGCCTTCTCTGGCTTCTCCCTTCCCAGTTCCGGATATTCTCACTACACTGGATTTTGCTTCCAGAACCCTTCCCCTGTACCTGTCCCACCCCCTCTTGAACCCCTCCACAGTCTCTGCCTCCACCAGCCCCCTAGGCAGCGCATTCCATGGCTCCACCACCCTCTCAGTGAAGTAGCATCTCCTTTCTCCCCTGAATCTTCCCCCCTCCAGCTTCCACCCATGCCCTCTAGTGGTCCCCTCCTCCTTCCTTCGAAGCACCCTGATTTGTTCCTCCCCTATTTACCCTCTTCATGTACCTGAAGACCTCTATCATGTCCCCCCCGGTCCCTTCTCTCTTCCAATGTTTACATATTTAGCTCTTCGAGCCTCTCCTCATAGGTCCTGTCCCCCAAGCCCCAAATCATTTTGGTTGCCCTCCTCTGGACCCTCTCCAGGGGTTTAATGTCCCTATTTAAGAGTGGCCTCCAAAACTGCATGCAGTACTCGAGGTGCGGCCTCACCAAGCAGTTATACAGAGGGAATATGACTTCCCTCCTTCTGGAGGTGATCCCCCTAGCGATGCATCCCAGCATCCTGTTGGCCTTGGCTGCTGCCCTCCTACAAGTCTCAGAGTTGTTCATCTTGACATCCAGCACCAGCCCCAGGTCCCTCTCAGCCATCAAGACTTGTAGCATTCCCCCCAGGGTGTACACTTGGCCCAGGTTTCTGGCCCCCAAGTGGAGTACCTTGCATTTCCCTGCATTGAACCTCAGCTTCCACTTTCTAGACCATCTTTCCAGAGCCTCCAGGTCCCCCTGTATGCCACCCTCCCCTCCTCCCCATCCACCACCGCCCCCAGTTTTGAGTCATCCGCAAAGAGACTCATCTCACTCCTAATTCCTGTCCTTATGTCAGACACGCAGACATTGAACAGGAGGGGCCCAAGGACTGATCCCTGTGGGACCCCACTAATGACCCTCCTTGGGGACGAGACTATCCCGCCAAATAAGACCCTCTGGGTCCGGTCCTGGAGCCAATTGCCTATCCATCTGATCATCTGGTTTCCCACCCCCATTTCTCCCAGCTTATCCAACAGGCCCACTTTGTGTTCTTGTCTGTACTAATCCTGCCATTGACTCTTTCCCACCCCGCTTAAAGCTATCCACTGTCCACTGTTTGATTAAATCCTCCGGCAGTGCGTTCCACAGTGATAGATAGTGATCAAGGGGTCAGGGTGAGGCAGAGGGATCTACAAAGACTAGAAAGATGGTCTAAGGTTTGGCAGTTGAAATTCAATGCCAAGAAACATCAAGTTACTCACCTGTAACTGTAGTCCTAGGAGTTGTTTTGGGTGTACATCCACACTTAGCAGTATTCCTTTTCCTTTAGGAATGGCGGAAGGTCTTCAAGCTAGCTTCTCCCACCCTCTCGGGTGGTATCCTCCTCAGCACCACCCTGTGACGTCAGATCTTGCATACTGGAAGCAAGACAAGTGTGCCACTTGCCAGGGGAGGTCGGGTGGGTTGTGTGGATGTACACCATGCACCACTCCTAGAACTATAGTTACAGGTGAGTAAGTTGTTTTTCTAGGGGGTAGATATGGTGTACTTATCCACACTGTAGCAGACTCTCCTAGGAGGAAGGGGAAAGGAACATCCCCCTTACTTTGGAAAAAAGATTGGAGAACTAAGGTCCCAAAACCAGCATCCCGGCATGACTCAAGGTTGATGTGGTACTGGGAGATAAAGGTGGGTGGTGATTTCCAACTAGCAGCCCTGCAGATTTCCTGGATAGGAACATCGCTGGAAGCAGCCACTGAGGCAGCAGTATGTCAGGTGGAATGAGCCCCAAGCTCTATGGGAGGCTCCCTACCAGCCACCCTATAGCAGAGGTCGATGCAGGAGACTATCCACCTGCCAACTGTCTGCTTTCCTGCCAGTCTGCCAGATGCAGCTTCAGCATAGGTAAACAGCTGGCGAACCTCCCCCTGAACTCCAGCCGTGTGCTCCTTGTAGTAGGTGATCACGCGCTGCAGGTCCAGATTATGGAGCCTGTACGCGGCCTCCAAAGTGTGACTGGTGAAGTACACTGGGAGACAGATCACCTGGTTAAGGTGAAACACCTAAACAACTTTCAGGAGGAACTTCGAGTTGGGGAGCAGGACAACCTTGTTCTGGTGGAAGACCAAATAATGAGATCCCACAGAAAGCGCCTGGAACTCACTGATCCTTCTGGCGGAGGTGATAGCTACCAGGAAGGTGGTCTTTCACAACAGGTATTACATCTCACACCTGTGCACTGGTTCCAATGGCTTGCCCATGAGCATAGCCAAGACCAGCAACATGTCCCAAGGTTGGGGGGCACACATCAGCGGGGACAAGTAGTCCAGGCCTTTAAAAAAGTGCCCAACCACCTCTTCATGTCCCATCATTGGCATACCAGCCTGCTCTTGGTAAGTAGAGATGGTGGCCAGGTGCACCTTAAGGGTCATCAACTGGAGACCCAGCTAAGAGAGGGACCATCGGTTCTGCAGGATGCTCACCACCAGGCAAGACAAGGGGTCTAGCTCCTTGCCCTGGCACAAACTGAAAACCTTTTCCACTTGAAGGTGTAGCACTTGCAAGTAGACTCCTTCCGAGAGGCCTCAATAAATGTGGAGCACCTTATCGGAGAGACCCAGAGCCCGGAACTCCAGCCGCTCAGGAACCAGGCTGTCAGGTGCAGGAACTGAAGGTCTGGTTGGAGAACCTGCCCCTGGGAGCACGAAAGCAGATCCGGCCGAAGAGGAAAATGCCATGGAGGCCTGTTGCTGAGGAAATCTGGTTACCAGGACTGGCATGACCAGTCCAGAGCCACCAGCATCATCTGCGACTTGTCCCTCCTTGAGCAGTACCCTGTAAATCAGGGAAAGGGAGGGATGGCATACAGGAGGCCCAGTGTCCAGGGCCTCGCAAAGGCATCCCCCTGTAGGGCGGGCACAAAACAGCCTCAGCTTTGTGTTCTCCCTGGAAGAAAATAGACTGACCTTGGGAGTGTTACACTGGGCAAGAGATGGTTGACTACCTCCTGATGAAGAGAACACTTGTGAGATCCTCGCCCACCCAGCTAAGGGCATTTGCAAGCTGGTTGGCCACTACAGCCACATGAATCACCAGAGGATGGCGCCCAAGCTGTACGAGGGTCCAGATGCGGAGAGCATCCCGACAGAGGAAGGAGGTGCATCCCGCCTGGTTTATTGAGACAGTACATGGTGCGTGTTGTCCATCTGGACCTGAATGACCTGATCCTGAACATGCGGGCAGATACCGTCAGTGTCAGATGCACAACCCGGAGCTCCAGCAGGTAGATGTGGCAGCAGGACTCCTCGGGGTTCCAGAGCCTGTGGACTCTGTGAACCCACAGGTGGGCAACCCACCCCACAAGGGAGGCATCGGTTATCAGTGTGACCATCAGCCCTATGCAGATGAATGGGACTCCTTCCTGGAGATGGTCCAGGACTAGCCACCACTGGATGGCATCCCACATCCTCCAGGTCACCAAGATGAACTGGTGGGGTGACCATGACACTGAGACCACTGACTGGCTAGTCCCCACTGCAGAAGGCCACCATTCACCAGCACCCAAAGGACCATGCTGGTACACACTGCCATGAAGCCCTGGAGATGCAAGAGAACTCCTGGCAGGGGCGCAACTGCCCAACCCGAAATGAGCAGACAAAGGAGGTAAGATCCTCTGCCCGATCCGGCCAGTAACTGGGCCATAGCCCAGCAGGAGTCCAGACTCCGCTCCAATGAACTGAATCACTTGAGATGGAACAAGTTCTGATTTGGCTTCGTTAATCAAGAGGCGGTCGCCAAGCAGATCTGAAGGGTCAGATCTCTGGATCTCCCACCTCCAACCTGGAGGATCCCATGATAAGCTAGTCATCCAGGTAGGGGTGCTCTGAGCCCCCTGGCAACACATGAAGGCTGCCACCACTGCAATGTACTTAGTAAGGACCCTGGGCACCGAGGAGAGGCTGAATGGCATGGACTGGAACTCGTACAGAATCCCTTCTGAGTGGAACTGGAGGAACCACTGGTGGGACAGGCGATGGGGGACGTACAAGAAGGCATCCTGGAGGTTCAGGGAGCAGAACCACATGTTCTGATCGAGGGATGGAATGAACTAGCTTAGAGTGACCATCTAGAATCTGCATGTACGCAGGAACCGATTGAAGTCGTGCAGATCCAGAATGGGGTGCCAACCCCCTGTCCACTTCGGGACCAGAAAATATCTGGACACAAACCCAGGGCTGGGCACAGCATTCTGGACATGTATCACTGCCTCCTTGAGGAGGAGGTGGAGGCGGCGGCAGCAAATGTCCTCCTGAAGGGCAGATACCATGTCGGAGGGTACTGCGTCTTCCAATGGGGCATGGACTCGGCTGGGTGGAGGAGCCTCGAACTAGAGAGGCAGACAGCTGCCGACCACCTCGAGGACCTACCTGTCGGTCGAAATGGCAGACCAGGTGGAAACAAAGTGACAGAGCCAACCCACCACAGGATGACTCAGGGCAGGCAGGATGGGCGGGTGAAAGGCCGCCCACAACCTGTCACTCCGAAGGCCAGGAAGCAGATGAGGGACCAGCTGAGGAAGCTGCTGACTCTCTCCCTCTGGATGGTCTGGTGGCCAAGGAAGAAGATTTCAGCCGGGGTTGCCAGGCTGGCTGCTGCTGAGATGCCAGGGGCAGCATGGGATGGCTTGCAGGGACAGAGGAGGACTGAAACTGAAAGGGCTGCTTCTTCTGTTTTGGTCCATTGTCCTTCTGGGCAGAGGTGATGGAGTCCACAGTAGCATTAGATTTCTCTATCTGAGTGAAATATGCCATCTACTCTGGGTCCAAACCAGTCGGTACCCAAGAAAATGCGTTCGACAACTTGTGCTGCGTGTTGCCAAAAGGTCGAGATCCGCAGCCAAGCCCTGTGGTGCATAGCCACAGCAGCAGCACTGACCGGCACAAGAATCGCCAATGTCAAGAGCCGTCTAGAGCTGTTGCTTGGCAACTGCATGGCCTGATCCCACACCAGCTTGACCAGAGTCGGAAGGTTGGTCAGCAACCGTAGGATAACCTGATCCAGGGTGCCAAACAAGTTATGGGTGAAACTGGTCATATGTAGCGCAGCACTCACCTGCTGAAGGCCCAAGGACGAGGCTGCACAGACCTTTCTGGCCACATGGTCCTGCTTCTTAGACTTCCTGTCAGGAGGCTTGTCCACATCACCCACACTTCCCAAATGGTAAAAGGCCGAGTCAGCAAGCAAACCTTCCACAGATGGATGCTCAGTGAAACCAGACAATGACCTAGCAGAGACATTTACTTGTGGACCATAAGGGCTGCCGGAATGAAACAGGAGGCAGGACGCTGCCAAAGTTCCAAAGGGGGGCCAGAATAACCTCCACGACAGGAAAGGTGACCCCAGGGAGTCCATTTTGTCAAGGATCTCCGTGAGAGGGTAATGGGCCTGTTACTGGACTGGCTCAGAGAGGTCCTAGTAGACTGGGAGATCATGCAGAGAAGGACCCCAAAAGTAGGCCTTGATCCACCAGGGTTTCTCCCCAGAGTCCTAGTCAAAGCCAGGAGTCTGATGAGAGTGCATTTAAGAAGCATCAGATTCAGTGGACTCTTTGAACACTAGGTGAGCCCTGAGTCCCCAAAGACTCAATGAGATTTGTTAGCTTGATATACAGTGACTGACAGCCAATGGGGCAAACCAGAGACTTCGCCACTCATGAATATCTAGAGGTTGAGTGAAAATATTTTCCATATCACACTCATTGCCAATCATGTATCCCTTATCCCATGCTCCGGCAGGAATGTTCCAGATGGCGGAAGCAGCTATGGCTAGAGCAGTTTAAGCCGCCTTAGCCAGCTGGCTAAGCGAGGGGCAGCAAGGTCAGTTCCCAGGGTGGATGCTGACCAAATGAGCAGACACGCTAGGGCCTATTCTGGTGGCATTTAGTATGTTAGTATATTAGTTTCTCATTAGGAGCGCTGTGTCAATGGTTGGTGCAAGAGATTTCCAACCAGAGTGTGCAAATGATATTCATGGGCCCATCTGATGAGGGGACTACATAGATATGTAGGAGGGAGACTTTGTAGGCACTTTAATATGAGGAACACTTATCTACTTTTGCACAGGAGGAGGGGGTATGCTTTAAATGGTACAGTGCTGAGTTCTCTCATTACACCAAAGTGTCAAAAGTGCAGTGGTTGCCAGCTGGGTGCGCTAGGGGGGAATAAAGGTTTAGCCACATGCAGCAAGTTGTAGTATTTGTAATAAATACAATGTATTGCAGGATTTTTATTAGTCACACTGATTTTCAATTGCCACTGGTTACTGTAGCTATCCTTAGTGATTATCCAGAATCTGTGAACATCACTCCCATACACTGATGTAGGTAGGTATTGACATGGAATTTCCTAGTATATGCATGTGACAGGGTTGAATAAGCCCTGTCCCAGTTATTATGAGGAAAGAGTTTAAATGCAAGGATCTGTTCTATCTCTCCTTTTATGTCTCTTCTTGGTTTGTGCGTAACTAACTTTTCTTGAAAGACCTAGGACTTGATCACCCTGACAGTCTTGCAATTCTCTGCCTCTCACCATCTCTCTACCTCGCTGTGTTCTTTTCCCCTTGCATATTTGCTGGTATAAAAATATACGTGAATCATTATGTGGTAATGTAACTGATACTAGGATCCCTTTGTTTAGAAATGTATATAGTTACACTGTTGAAATGACTGCAAAAAGCTGTTTGGAACTCAAGGGGTTAACCTGTTTGCAAACTCTCTGAGAAGCTGTAAGCAAGAAGTCAGTTCTAGGTCACAATGTTCTTTTGCTGCATTTGTTGAAATTTACAAGAACACTGTGTGAGAAGCATGCTGTTTTCTTAACAAGCTTCTGCACAGACTTATACAATGGAGCTGCAGTGTTTTGCAAAGACAGAGACCGAGAGCAACTGAGATTGGAAATTGAGAAGAAACCCAGATGGACTTTCTCCGTTTATATTGCCTTTGTAAATAGTTGTACTGAATTTTTATTTTACTGTTAATGATAAATCACTTGTTGCGAATTTTACAACTGCTCCTGGTTTTCCTATGCTTCCTGACCTGTACCTCGATGATAATGAAATAAGGCAGCTTTTGCTTCAACAGCAAGCTGATTTTCTTTACCAACACTCCTGAGAGACCTAGCAACGTGTTAGGTGGAAGTTAGTTTGCCAACGCAAAGCAAATTTTGTTTGGTACCCTATACAGATAGCTCAAGGTGCCTTGCAGCAATTCAAACAGCATAAAATGTAGACCAAACAAAATATTAAATGTACGAAGATAAAATATCAATGAATAAAATACTTAGCAGTTACACTAAACTGATCTGAGTAGGCCTGTGCAAATGGTCTTCTGTTGGTTCTTGAAGGTCCCCACAGGTTGGGCAGGCTGTACAGCCTCTGTAAGGGAGTTTAACGTAAAAGGGCAGCAACCCAAAAAGCCCTGTCCCTGGTCATGTTTAGAGTCAAGCCATTAGCCGAGCACAATTCCCAACACAGGACAACTTTAAGAGTTCATTGCAAGGAACCTCTTATCAGAACCGATAACAACTGAAATCGGTTATTTTCAAGAGATAACCTGAAAAGGAGTTAAAACTATAAAAGTCAATCACAAGTCAGAAAGCACAATTAGGTCACCATGGCTATGCTGTAGGCAGCATCAAACCTTAGTAGTGAGGAACATCCATAACAAGCCCAATTATAATTTGATAGTATATTCTAACTATACAAGCCAAAAGAGAGTAGAACAATAAGAAATCTGGGTGACACCCATAGCGCTTTTGGGCATCTGTCAACTCGGTCACGAAAGATGCCCTTAAGCGAAACAATATTAACCTGTTCATTGATTCTGGTCTGCAAACTGACCTGTCAATTCAACAAATTCACTAATCTGGAATCATACATGCACAGCTGCCCCAATCTCCCAGTGAATTCAGTTCGAAGTGGGCCAGAAGAACGTTTGCCGCGATTCAGCTGAACAGCCTAGTTGCATAACAGAAGAGACGGTGAACCTCTACAACAACCAAAATATGCAAAAGTGTGGTGCACTCAAGAAGGAACGGAGACACTTTGGTTAAACAAAAAGTGCTTTACTTAATGCTCCAATACATCACAGCATAGTGCAGAAGTAACAGGATTTCCTGGTATCAGCGTTTCCCTAGAGACTCGACTCAACGAGTCTTCAAGGAGGTCGAGGCGATAGGGGAACACTGATACCAGGAAATCAAGTTACTTTTTCACTATGCAGTGATTTATGAAGCATTATAAAAAACTTTTGTTTAACCAAGGTGTCTCTCATTCTTTCTTGCTGCACACGCTTGTGCATACTGTGTCAGGGTGGACAGAGAACTGACAGTCCCCTTCTACTTCAGAAACACGTCTCCCCTGGAGATACGCAATATCCTGTGAGCACTACCTATATCAGGCAGCACAGGGAGTGATGGGTAGTGCCTCAGGTTCCTGAAATTAGTGTTAGATTACTTTGCAAAACCACTCATATCATCAACCTATCTCTATCTACTTCCACAGTTCCTATGCTCCGGAAAGAGGCCAGAGTTGTCCCCATCTTTAAATCAGGGGACCTAAACTAGCCTGAGAACTCCATCCTGCCACATAACAGCAAAATCCTCAAGAAAAATTACCATACTCACCACAGTAATATTATTTCTTCCAAGTTGTCCTTTAGTATGCTTGACAACAGTAGAATACCAGTTGGGTTCAGCTGCCCCAGAGGTGGAGTTAATGCTAATGAGTAATGGAATTAGCCAATCAGGAGACTGCATGAGGTTGTGCTGCCTGTAGCCAGGCTAGAGGGCATGAGAATTATCATGAAGCTGTAAGGGGCAGAAATGGCCCCCAAGTAAGAACTGTCACAACAGGAATAAAAACTATTTAAAGCTATGTTACAAACAGAAAAAAACAAAACAAAACACACAACTGTGAAGAAACTTTGCCTTCAAATATAGAAAACAGTTGAAAATTTGGCAAGAGGAGGGAAGCAGAGCCATCCTCAGGTTATGTCGGGAGGGTGGGTGAGAGGTCATACATGCTAAAGGACACCATGGAAGAAACAATATTACTACGGTGAGTAATTTTTCTTCTCACCCCAGGAGTCCTTTAGTATGTTGACAACAACAGACTACAAAGTAGTGCAGCTGGGAGGTGGGTTACAGAACCTACTTAGGAAAGAAGCTCTGCAGAACTGCTGTGCCAAATTTGGCATCTGATCTGGACTGTACATCCAGGCAGTAGTGTTTGTGAAGGTATGTACAGTCTTCCACGTAGCTGCTTTGCAGACATCTAACAAGGGAATATCCCTTGCAGCTGCCTGTGGCATCAGGGCCCCTAGTGAAGTGGGCCCTGAGGCGTTGTTGCAGTCTTGCTGTAACAAAACTGAATGCAACAGACTATTCAGCGAGAAATAGTCCTCTTGGTGGCTGGTTGTCCCTGCCTACTTCACCATAGGTGAGGAAGAGCTGGGTATGAGAGTCTCTGAACTGCTTGGTATGTTCCAGGTAGTAGGTCAGGGCTCTTTTGACACCTAAGCTGCAGCTTGCGTTCACCTGGGTGGATTTTTCTGTGAAAAAATAGGGAGTGTGATGGACTGGTTCAGGTGAAATTCAGGAGACCACCTTAGGCAGGAATTTCCTATTTGTCCTAAGGACTATCTTGTCCCTGTGGGCAATGATGTAGTTAGGTGCAGTACAGAGGACCTGCAGCTCTGAAATCCTTCTGGCAGAGGTGATGGCAACTAGAAAGATATTTTCCTGGTGACATACTTAAAGTGAGCTATAGCTATGGGCTCAAAAGGGGGGGGGGCTCCATGAGCTTGGCTATACAAAGGTTCAAATCTCAGGGAGGGACAGGCTCCCTTAGTGAGGGCTGAAGGTGCAGCAGGCCTCAGAAAAACTTCTTGAAAATAGAATGAGAAATCAGATTTCTCTTTCCCAGCAGAGGTAGGCCGATATGGCTGCTAAATGCACCTTGAGGGAGGAGGCCCCAATGACTGATGACTGTAGGTGTACCAGGTAGTTCAGTATAGTGGGAAGAGTGGCACTGAAAGGGCCTGTTTACTTACCTCTACACTACACAGAGAACCTTTTCCACTTGGAAGCATAAGTTTTCTTAGTGCTGGGCTTTTTAGCCACACAAAGGATTTAGAGGACTTGCTCAGAATACTGAGAATCAGGGCACTCCAACTCCTCAAGAATAAAGACCTTGAGGTGAAGAGAATCTATGCCAGGAAACACTACCCCTGTCTGAGGCAGAGTCAGGAGACTGTGGCTCTGCTGCAGGCGAATGAGCTTCCTGGCTGAGAGGGCAAGGAGTATCAGGGCTGCCTTGCCCAATCCAGGGCCACCAGCATCACAGTGGCTGGCTGATTAGAGCTCCAAGAGAGTCCTGTGTATCAGAGGAAAAGGAGGAAAGGCATAAAGGAACTTCCCTGCCCAATACAAGGTTGGGGCATCTACTGGCAGTGTACCCAGAACTGAGGGTCTGCAGCAGTAGAGTGGAAGCAGATGGTTGAGGTTGGCAGCTAAGAGGTCTACCTCTGGGGTGCCCCACCTCCTGAATACTGTGGCCTGTACTTGTCATGTAGGGCCCACTTGTAGTGTGCGGACTGATGCAACTCAAAGTCTGCCACTACACTGTCCTTGCCGGGAGGTGAATAGCAAACAGTTGCATGTCCAGGGACTAGGCTATGGACCAGATCCTCATGGCCTCTGTGCAGAGTTTGGCGGACCTTGTGCCACCCTGTTTGTTGATGTAGAACACGGTAGTGGTACTGTCTGTTCTGATCTGGACAGAGTGTCCCCTTAGTTGTGGGGCAAAGGCTTTGATAGCTAGGTACACAGCTCTGGGTTTGAAAAGACTGATGTGGTAAGTGCACTTTCTTAGAGTCCAAGTCCCGCTTATGGACCGTTTCTGCAGGTGAGCTCCCCATCCTAGGAGGGAGGCATCCATGGCAAGAACCTTGGAGGGCTGGTTTGCTAGTAGGATATCTGTCATCGAGGCACAAGACAGGAAGCATAGGGAAAAACCAGGGCCAGCTGTAAAATCTGCAACAGGAGTATTTATTTCTATTAACAGTAACAAAAAATAAAATTGTTCAGTATAACTACTTACAAAGGCAAAATAATCAGATAAGATCCAACAGAGCTTTCCTTCAATCTCTGTGTCCCTCTTTTGCAAGTAATTGCAGCTCTTGTACAAGTCCCTACAACCCCCCTTAACAAGCATCCTGTTTTTTTCTAAAGTGTTTTAGTGTATTTCAGGCAGGTGCTGGCAGGAACACACTGTCCCAGAACTGATGCCCATCTCCACAGCTTTTGCAAAAGGTTTAAAAATTGCACTAAGGTAACCTCTTGAGTTTCCAACAGCGTTCTGCAATCTTCTCAAACTATAATTATATACATTTTAAAAATTAACACTATATAATTTCTAAACAAAGGGATCCCAATATCAGTTACACTTCCACATAATGATTTGCATATATTTTTATATCAGCAGATATGCAAGGGAGGAAAAATACATAACAGCAAGGGACTACTAAGACAGTGAGAGGCAAAGAACTGAGAGACTGTCGGGGTGATCAAATCCTAGGTCTCACGAAAAAAATCTGGTTGCGCATCCAGACAAGAGACAGTAAAGGAATAGAACAGAACAGCTCTCTGCATTCAAACTTTCCATAACAACTGGCACAGGGTCCTATTCAACCCTGTTACAATATCCCTTCCCTAAAGTTTTATCTTTCTTTCCACTAGTCTAGGGCCTGAAGTAAGGTTCTTGTGACTGGGATTAGATTTGAGAGTTTCTTTTCTGAGACCAGTACGCTCTCATGTGATACAGGATGTCCCTCATCTGGAATCTGGCACCTGGGACAATGACTGTCATGGAAGCCACATGGCCCAGGAGACTGAGGAAATGTCTGGCAGGCCTTGGCTGGCCCAGGGCGAAGGAATTTGCCACGTTCAGAAAGTTTTGAACCTTGTCCACAGGAAGCATAGCCTTCCCTTGGATGGTATTCAGTTTTGCTCCAATAAAGTCCAGTACTTTAAATGGTTCGAAGTGGGATTTTTCTGTATTGACAATGAAAGCCAGGGACTCTAGAGTACTTCTTGTTAGTCTGAGAGGTTCCCTGACCTTGTCTAGTGACTTGTCCACTGTCAGCCAGCCGTTTAAATATGGAAACACAGACAATTGCAGCCTCCTTAAAGAGCAGGTGTTTACTTATTTCCCCCTCTCCCTCCCCTTACCAGAATCGTTGCATTAGCCTCCATTCTAATGATCCTTCCATGCGCTGCATTTTTTGGTAAAGTAAATTTTTTGTACTAACACTCATAAAATTAGCTCCTGGGATCCGCAAAGTGTTCGAACTTCCTCAGTTATAGCCACGCTCCCATGCTGGCACGTTTTCTGACATTGGTACTAGAACTGCAAGAGGGCGCACCCCACGGGCTGTAATGGACCCGGTTTGGCATCGTTTTTTTATACTTTTAAGTGCCAGTTTTGAAAAAAAAAAAAAAAAGGCCACTGCTCAACTAACTGGATCCTTGTTTGTTGAGCGGTGGCCTTCTTTTTTTCAAACTGGCACATAAAAGTATATAAAAATGCACGCCAAAACTGGGTCCATTATAGCCTATGGGGTGCTCCTGCACAAATCTAGCGGACGCTGAGAAAATGTGCCAGCATGGGGGTGTGCCACGACTGAGGAGGTTGGAGCATTTTGCCATGGGGTCGCAGAGCTAATTTTACAAGTGTTAGTACAAAAATATACTCACTAAAAAATGCAGCATACAGAAGGATTGTTAGGAACAGAGGCTAATGCAACCATTCGGTAGGAGGGAGAGAGAGAAATAAGTAAACACTTGCCTTTAAGTGAGCAGCTAACTGCCATCACTTTGTAAAGACTCTGGGAGCTGAAGTAACACCCGAACAGAAGGCTGCAAACTGGTAATGGCCTGATGGCAGCCTGAATCTGAGAAACTTTCTGTGGGATGGCCTTATTGGGATGTGGAAATAGGCATCCTTGAGGTCCAGGAGGCTAGCCATTCCCCTTGCTGTAAGGAATGGGTCACTAGAGTAAGGTGCCCATTTTGAACTTGGATTTCAGCAAGTGCCTGTTCTGGTACCCTAGGTCCAGAATGGGTCACCATTCCCATTTTCTTTGTGTGAGAAAATACCGGAATAGAGACCTTTTCCCAATGGGGAAGGAACTCTTTCCATTACTTTTGCATCCAAAAGTGCCTTTACCCAGCTCCAACAACAATTTTCTGTTTGAGTTAGGGGTTTGAACATTTTGGGGCCCTGCAGGAGGACATTTTTGAACTGCAGGGTAACCCCTGACCTACCACCTCAAGCACCCATTTGTCTATAGTTATGAGGTGCCATTGATGGTGGCGGTGGATAACCTGTCTCTTACTGGGGGAAGTGATCTGGACATTGCAGTCAGTAGGTTTGCTTGGACTGGGTGCTGTGAGAAAGAGGTTGGTCCTTCTCTGGCCTCTCCTTCCTCTCCTCTGAAAAAGCCTCTCATCTAAGAGTAATCCAAGGGCACAGGCATAGGGTAGTAAGCCTTAGGAAACAGCCCCTACCTCTGTTCCCCTTATTTTGAGACCTCTGGAAGTAGAGGCCTCTTCTTTAGCAACATTGCTTGGATAGGTGGTTTTATATTCCTCCACGTTTTTCACATAAGCTTCCAGTTTATCCCTGAAGAGAGAACTGTTCTCACAAGGGAAATCCACAGCGTTGGTCTGAGTGTCCTCAGAAAGATTGGTAGTCCTCAGCCAAGCAGAACACCTTAAGTAAATGGCCTGGGTCATAGCCCTGAAGGCAGCGTCATTAGTGCCCACAGCCATATGGAACTGGTATTTGGTAGCCTCTAGGGCTGTCTTTACAGTTTCTACCAGGCCTTGGGCCATTCCGCCTGGGGCCTGTTGACTTATGGCTAGCACAGAGATGGCCTTTTGATATTGAGCTGTGTTGGCCATGCAGGTAGAAAGATGAAGCAGCAAGGAGGCTGTGCTATAAGATTTCTTGCCAATTGAGTCTAATTTTCTAGACTCTTTCTCAGGAGGTTGAGAAGAAAGAGGCACTTTGGCTTTATCACAAGCTGCAGCCTGTACCACTCCCTCATGGTCTGGGTGTATACAGAGGAATTCAGTGTTCGATTTCTCTAACTGGTACTTTTTCTCAATTTTCTTATCTATGCCAGGTACAGATGTGGGGTTCTGGAGAAGCTTAAAGGTTGCCCTGTGAAGGGATTTATGAATGAGCAAGAGCAGGTTTTCAGTAGGAGGGAGACCCATCATTTCCAAAAAGTCTTCCTCCTCTTCTTGGTCGGTGGTCTCCTGGATGGTAAGGTCCAGGGTGTCCATCATATGCTGCACAAAAGTAAAATGAGAGGTAAAATCCTCCTGGCCATTAGAGGGGGTACCAAACTCTTGGTCGAGGGATACATCTGGTTCTATGGGTTCACCGTGACCATAATAAAAGTCCTGGGAGAGCCCAGGGTCAGAATAACATTAAGGTCAGACGGAGAATTAAAAAGGCCACCCACGGTCTGCAAAGTCTGATAGATTTGCCAAGCCTTAGCCATTTCTTCAGCAGAAGGCATAAAATTTGACAGCAGATAAGGACTGCTTGGCCCACCTAGTCTGCCCATTTCCCTACCCAACGGAAAAGCTGCAGATCCGAGTTAACCGACAGCCTACTTCCTCCTACCCCCCCACTAGAACTGCCTTATGTCTGTCCCATGCATTCTTGAATTCCCCCACTGTTTTTGACTCTACGACCTCCTCAGGAAGGCTGTTCCATGCATCCCAACCCTCTCTGTGAAGAAATACTTCCTCACATTACCTCTGAACTGTCCCACCTCTATCTTCAAATTGTGCCCTCTTGTTCTTGCACATCTCTTTTTCTGAAAGATGCTACCCTCTTGGACTTTGTTGACTCCCTTGAGGTATTTGAAAGTTTCTATCATGTCCCCCCCCACCTTTCCTCGAGGCTATATATCTTAAGCTCCAAAAGTCTTTCTTCATACATCTTCCGATACAGACCCTGCACCATTTTGGTTGCCCTCTTCTGGACAGCCTCCACCCTGTCTATGTCTCTGCAGAGATGGGGTCTCCAGAACTATACACAGTACTCCAGATGTGGTTTTACCAACTGTCTGTACAAAGGGCCAACAACTTTCTGTTTTCTACTGGTGATGCCTCTCCCTATGCATCCCAGTATCCCCAACCCTTCTTACTGCCTTCTCATATTGCTGGCCCACCTTTGGGTCATCCGATTTACTACCCCAGGTCCTTTCCATTTCTGTTGTTGTCAGTATCTCACCCCCTGTACTCTTCCCCTGGGTTTTGTTTCCCAGGTGCATTACTTTGCACTTCTGCGTTGAATCTAAGCTGCCATGCATTTGACCATCCTCCAACCTTGCCAAGTCCCTTTCATCCTTTCCACCCACCTTGCATATCAACCCTGTTGCAGATCTTTGTCATCTGCAAGAGGCATATTTCCCTCCAGTCCCTCTGCAATGTCACTTATAAAGACATTAAAAGGACCAGCCTCAATACTGAACACTGCAGTACCCAACTAGTAACCTCCTTTCTTTACTATGGACTCCATTTACTATTACCTGCTGTGTCCTGTAGTCCAGCCAGTGTTTTCCAGGCTACCACCCTGGGACCCATTCCCAGGGTGGTTAATTTGTTATTAATCTTTGGGCGTGACTGTGTCAAATGCCTTGCTAAAGTCTAGGTAGGCAATGTCCACAGCCCCTCCCTTGTCTACTACTTTGGTCACCTAGTTAAAGAAATCAGTTGGATTTGTCCGACATGGCCTTCCGCTAGAATCCATGCTGCCTTGGGTCCTGTACCCCACTGGCCTCTAGGTACTCAATTCTTTCCGTCAAAAGTGATTCCATCATTTTCCCTACCACTGAGGTCAAACTGACAGGTCTGTAGTTTCCTGCCTCTGTCTTGCTCCCACTTTTGTGAAGGAGAATCACATCCGCCCTACTCCATTCCTCAGGTACCACAACATCCTCCCATGATTTATTAAAAAGAGCAGTCAGTGGTGTTACTAGTTCTTCCCTTAGTTCTTTTAGAATTCTGGGGTGAATCCCATCAGGCCCCATTGCTTTATCCACCTTCAGTTTTAAGAGTTCTTTCAGAACCCTTTTTTCTGTGAAAGGACTAATATCAACCCCCATCCAGAGTGCTTCTATTGACTAAATTAGGTATCTCCCCTGCTTTCCACTGTGAGTACTGAGCAGAAATATTCGCTCAGTATCCTGCTTTCACGTCGCTCTCTGCCCAACCACCCTCTTCTCCATTCAGCCTCAGTATCCTGCCTTAGTCTTTCTTTGCTCCCTAATGTACCTATAAAAGGTTTATCCCCTTCTTAACGAGTTGGCTATCATTTCCTCCATTTGGGCCTTTGCTATTCTGCTGCCTTCCCCACTTCCTTCTGCTTTAACTGGTACAGTTCTCGGTCCTGCTCCTTCGTGTTCCTTGTACTTCCTGAATACTATCTTTTTCTCCCTTACCTTCCCTGCCGCTTCATTTGAGAGCCACGGTGTTTTTTTTTTCTTTTTGATTTATCTGCTTCATACAAAGGCCTCTGTGATGGCGATTTTGATGTTTCCCCAGTGTTGCTCCACCCCACCTTCTTGTCTGTTTGCTAGTGCATTTCTGAGACCCTCTCCTATTTTGACAAAATCAGCTCTCCTGAAGTCCAGTATCTTTACTTTTGTGTGGCTTGACTCTACAGTTAAGTTTGTCGTGAACCACACTTTGGTGGTCGCTTGTTCCCAGATGGCTACCCACTTCAAGATCAGAGATCCTCTCTGTCCCCCATTTGAGAGTACCAGGTCTAAGACTGCTCCCTCATGAGCGGGTTCCAAAACTAGCTGTCTGAGGCATGCCCCATGTAGGGCATCGAGAATGGCCCTGCTCTTGGATGTGGCTGCAGCAAAGGTGCTCCAGTTAACATCTGGCATAGTCAGGTCCCCATCAGCAATATCTCCCCTTTCTCTGCCATCCTAAGGATGCCTTCCATCATTTCCTTGTCCATTTCATCCCCCTGAGACGGGGTCTGTATACAACCCCTGTGCGGATTGTGGAGCCATTTCCAGTCTCCAGGGTGACCCACAGTGCCTCCTCTCCTCCCTGTTTACCCTTTAGCTCTGTTGCTTTGATCCCTTTCCTTACACAGAGAGCTACTCCTCCTCCTCTTCTTCTTCCCCTCCTGTCCCTCCTGTAGATTGTGTACCCTGGTATGTTGACATCCCAGTCATGGTTTTCTGTGACTGCCACAATATCCAAGCATCCCTCTTCCATCAAGGCCACCATTTCAGGGAGCTTTTTACCTAGATTACGGGCATTGGTACTCATTACCCTCTATTTTTTTTTATGGATTTATTTATTTTTGCCCCATCCCTGTCCTCACTGCTTTTGTCTTTTTCTCCATTTACCCCTGCCCTTCTCCCTATCGACTGCTCTATTTTGGTGTTTACCTCACCAATTACCCCGATATTTTGGGGGTGGGGCTAAGATTTCCCTTCTTTTCAGTGCCTTCCCCCCTTGGCTAGTTTAAATGCTTGCCAATAAAGCATTTAAACCTATCGCCTAGGATCCTGGTTCACCTCCTGGATAGATGCAGACCATCGCGCCTGTATAGGCCTGCATCCCTCCAGGTGGAGCCTCAGTCCCAATGAAACCAAATTCCTGAGCTCTGCACCAGTTTTCAACCAGTCATTGAATCCCATGGTGCAAAGTACCCTAGCCTCATCCATGCCATAGACAGGTAGCACTCGAGAAAGTTACCTGCATGTATCTTGTATAAGGCCCTCCACAAACTCCTGTTGCACTGCTCTGATCTCATTCTCAGCCAGGTCATTCGTCCCTAGGTGGATAATGACATCCAGCTTCTTCCTTGCAGGTGCTCCCATGATCCTTAGGATTTGTTTCCTGTACCTCCAAGCCATGGCATCGGGCAGGCACCTGACCTTCCTTTTCTGTCCCTCCCAGTTCTACCCCCCAACAACTGGAGTCCCCACCAAGAGTTGTTTCCTTCCCTGTAGGGTCTTGTGCCACCCTCCTGTGGGTCTCCATTGTGGAGGTTCCCAGCATCCTCCTTGGTCTCCACTGCGGGTGCCTCCACAGAGGAACCATGCTCCGCCGCAGCATGAATGAATTGTGGAGGGCACAACTGAGGGGAGGATGAGTCTCTGTTCCACCACCCTCACCCTCCCTGGCCCACCATGGTCAAACCACTCAGTCTTGGCAATTTCTGAGGTAGTGGCAGTGGCCTGGGTGGGGGAGCAGGTTTCCCCAAATCCCTGCCAGATCAGCATGGAGACAAACAACCTCCCCCTCAGACCAGAAAGGTGCCTGCAAATAGGGCAGCAACGCAGTCTCCAGAATGTCTCCCGGAAGACTGCTGCTCCACAGCCAGTGCATTGCACCACTCCCCACGTCTGTGTCCCCTCCTGTTAAAGGAAAACTGTGGATTTCATTTTAAATGCATCCCTGACTTAGTTAACTAGCGATGGCAAACGGTGTGGTCATTTTATCTGTTTGTTGACTCACTGCAACAAGTACAGCCCATGTTTGTTCCCCCGATGTAGTGAACTGCAAATCTTGCCTGGCGCCATGTCTCTACTGCATTTTCTTCCCAGGAGTCCATTTGACATCAAGATGTTCAGCTCACTGGCTGCTGGGAGATGCGCATTCACAGTGCGCTGCTGAGTGATACTCGTTCTCACGCACTGCAGCACTCATGCTCCAAAGAGGAAGTGTTCACAGTCAAACAAGTATTTCAGCACACAAAAAGGGTATTATAACCCTTTAGGTGTTAAGAACAATATTCAAAAGTACATATGTCAATATTTAAAAAAGCACAAGTCCTCTCAGCTGTAAGCCCCGATCCTGAATACACATTGCCATGGGGATGTACACGCAAGGGGAATGATTTGTTAATGAGCATTCAGCGTGTGTGAAAGGTCAGAGTGGAAAAAAAAACAGTGAAAGCGTAATGGTGGCCCACATCCAGACCACTTGAAGATAAACACTGTGACTTTCAAGGGCAGCGACGAGGAAAGTAGGTAAAATGAGCCTTTAAAAACTTATCGACTATGTATGGGGACAGATACTGTGGTAGACAAGGAGGAAATTAGCAAAGTACAACACCGAAGAATGCTGTGAGAGACTTCTTTCTTTGTTTCCAAATCATTCAACAGGCACCATCGTGAATGTCTCTGAATGTCTCACAACGTTCAAATCATTTGCATATTTGAAGCGTTGAAGGTACGGCTGTGGAGCTACACATGGCGCAGCACACTGCAGAACAGAAAGTTAAAATAAAGATGCAGCAAAAGGCAAGGTGCAGATACTGATAGGGGACAGTTAAAATGGGACCTTTGCAAAACTGACAGGCTGCACAGTTATCTTTTCCATAGTTTTCCTTTAAAGATGCTTTTCTTTAAAACTAAGAAAAGCCAACTCCAAAAACAGAATCAATACTAGTTACTTGCACAGGTCCAAAAAGTAATAATTCAGTTCAGTGTTGTCTAGAAAATCACCTCCTTGATTCAAAGAAGCTGTGGCTGCTTTCTCACTCTCTCTCTGTCTTACTCTCTTTTTGTGTCACTGGCGTCTCCCTTTGCCTTTCAGTGGGAAAGGCAGTGATAGAAAGAAGCAAAAAGAAAAACCTAACAGGCACTGAATCAGGAACCTGCTCATTCTGTCTTTTCTTGGCTTGGTCATTATTATTATTATCAGACATTCTCAAGGGGGTCCTTAGAGGACCTATAGTACAGTTATGCAAGAACATACCCCTGGCATCAGGACTTTAGCTAGCAGTATCTGATGGGGGACTGCTCACCCAACATCATGTGACCGACGTCAGCGTGACACTATATAGTGGGTGGTCCCCATGCCCACCTTCTAGTTCTCCCGCTGGAGACCTCCGAGAAGAAGCGACAGGAGTATGGGAAGAGAGGCTCCTAGAGCCCAAAAGAGCTCATAGTGAAAGAGGAGCAAAGAAATATAGGGGAAGGAGAGGGGGAGGGAAAAAGGTTACCTACTGCAAGAGCCTCTCTCTCTCTCTCTCTTTCTCTCTCTCAGATCTACTATTACGGTAAGTTCTTACATAGCTGTACTATCTTACTTCAAGAGGGCTCTTGCAGTAGGTAATCACCTTGAGGACCGAGCCCCAAGCAGTGTGAATTAGAGGGAACTGAAGCATGGGAGGCAGGAAAAAATTATAAATGGCAGAGAAATTAGGACAGGAGACCCTGGAAGACAGCTAGTCCAAAGCCAGCTCTGCACCTACAGGCAATGTCCAGACTGTAATGTTTGGTGAAAGTGTGGACAGAGCTCCAAGTGGCATGTGTCGACACATTCCTAAAAACAAGCAGTAGAAGCAGCCATGTTTCTGGTAGAATGCCCATTAACCCCTACCAGGAGGATTTAACCATATTTATGGAACAGAAAACAATA
This sequence comes from Neoceratodus forsteri, assembly GCA_016271365.2. Lineage (NCBI taxonomy): Eukaryota > Metazoa > Chordata > Ceratodontiformes > Ceratodontidae > Neoceratodus > Neoceratodus forsteri. The sequence goes on along the minus strand of CM057450.1, from coordinate 645,051,585 downwards.
CAGTTTGCCAAGCATTTGGATAAACACTGTTTGAAACTGCACACTCTCTCGAGTGCAAAAGAAACAAAAAGTTAGTTCATTTTCCAGATAGACTGGATTCTATTGGTGTAATAATGCAAGATTCTGTGAATATCTAGGGTATGCAGAATAGCCTCCCCCCGATTGGAATGCTCAGCGTAATGCACTGAAAGTTGAATACCCTGCTTCAACGTAAACTCAGAAACCGCCTTCTGTAAAAACTGAGGACTGGTACACAGAGCTACTTGGTCTTAGTGAAAAATTAAATAAGGCTCCTCACACATCAGGGCCTGGAGCTCAAAAATCCTTTGAGCAGAAGAGACTGCAAGTAAAAAAAAAAAAAAAAAACAGCACTTTCCATGATAAATAGTGCATATCACAACTACCAGCCAGTTCAAAAGGAGGCAAGGTCAGTTTTTCCAAAATAAAACTTGAGATCCCAAGGTGTCACGGGACTGCGCATTGGGTGGTTTCAGCTGGAGGATCCCTTTCAGGAAGGTTTTGGAAACCTCCAGCTGAGCCACAGCTTTGTCCTCCACTAAGGTGTGGTAGGCAGAAATAGACTGGGGAACCTTCAGCTAACAGTAACTCGGGCCCAGGTCAGAGAGGTAAAGAAAATACTCCATGACCTGAGGAATGGGCCATTAAAAAGGGTCCCAAACCTTCAAGGTGGCCCAAATGGAGAAACGCTTCCATTTCATGGCAAAGGTCATCCTCGTAGAAGGCTTTCTGGCTTCTACAAGGACCTGAGCCACTCTGGAGGAAACTCCGTAGCATAAAGCAGCTATGTCTTGAGGTGCATGCATGAAAGTAAAGGCCTTCAGGCCTGGACGGACCAGCGTGCCCCTCTGCCGAGTCAGGAGATCGTGGCAGAGAGACAGGGGGACCAGAGGCTCCACTGCAAGCTGCTGAAGCAGCAGGAACCATATTTGGCGAGGCCAATACTAGGCGATCAAAATCATACAAGCCCCCTCCGCCTGAAGCTTGAGCAGCACCCTCTGCAGAACTGGAAAGGGAGGAATGGTGTACAGAAACCTCCCTGTCCAGCAGAGAGATAGCGAGTCTCACCAGAAAGCACCATGCCCGGGAGCAAGTGAGCAAAACATGGGTAGCTTTCCATTGTATGTGGAGGTAACAGATCCAGGTCTGGATGACCCCATAGGTCTAAAATGCGTTCGACCACCTCTTGCTTGATCTCCCATTCGTGGGCTCTTACACTGGTGCAACTGAGACTGTCTGCTAGGACAATTTGCACACCTGGAACGTGAACAGCTCGGAGGTGAATCTGATGCAGAACTGCCCAATTCCACACCTGCATCGCCTCCCTGCAGAGGGGACATGAGCAACTGCCCCCTTGCTTGTTGAGGTATCAGACTACACACATATTGTCCAACTGTACTAACAGTGGGCCATGGTAAAGCAAGTGCAGGAAAGCATGAAGAGCATACTGCACTGCCCTCACCTCAAGGATATTTATGTACAGAGAGAGCTCCAACTGAGACCACAGCCCTTGAGTCCTGTGGTTCTCCAAGTGAGCACCCCAGCCCATCCCCAACATGTCTGTAGTTAGGGTCTGGGTGGGAGGAGGGGACTGGAAGGGGATCCCTATGGTGAGGTTGTTGAGATCCTGCTACCATAAAAGGTCCTGCTGCATCAAACTGGAGACCATGACCATGTGGTCTAGGTCATCCAACCTCTGATCCCACTGCATTCTGAGTGTAATCTGAGAAATTCATGTGCAGCCTGGCCTGAGGGAGAGGAAATGGCTCCTGCCATAAGGCCAAGAAGTCGGAGAACCAAACTGGCCATAATCCGCCTGCTGGAGGCTACAAGACGAGTCTGCTTCTGCAAGGTTTCCGCCCTGTCCAAAGGGAGGAAAGCCATACCCTGTATCGTATCCAGCACTGCTTCAATAAACTGGGGTGTTGGGAAGGGACAAGCTGGGGCTTGGGATGGCTGACAGTACTCCCCACTTGCACAAAAAGGGCCAGGGTAGCCAAAAAGGAAAAGCTCCTACTGCTCCCTCAATGGGGCTGACAGAAGCCAGTTGTCTAGGTAGGGGAACACACAGTGGCCCTGGCATCTCAGGGCTGCTGATGCTACTGCAAAGCTCTGGTAAAAACCTGAGGTGCCAAGGACAGGCTGAAGGGAAGAGCTTTGAACTGGTAATCCTCTCCCTGAAAGACGAACCTGAGGTAGTGGCGATGGGCCTGAAGAAAAAATTCCTCACCGTATAATCTTTTTTCTTCCAAGGTGTCCTTTAGCATCAGTAACTTTAGCAGCTAGCTGACCAGGTAGTACTGCCCAGGAAGTGTGGTTTATGCAATTAATTAGCATCAGCCAATCAGGAGAGACTTTGGGGGGTGTGGTGAGAAGAGACTGCCTGAGAAGGCACCAACATTTTTTTGAAGATAAATGGGCACGGCACATGCCCAAAGTTATAAACCAACAGGAATCAAAAACCATACAAAAAGCATGTTTAACAATACACCAGAGAAACTTTGCTTAAAATGAAGTTCTAAGTAGAAACATAAGTAGAAATATGGGAGAAGACAAAGGCAGAGACCTCTGTGGTTAGGGAAGGAAGGGTGGGAGCTTACTGATGCTAAAGGACACCTTGGAAGAAATAAGATTCCTACAGTAAGTAATCTTTTCTTCTTACCCCAGGAGTCCTTTAGCATCAGCAACTTTAAGCAGACTACAAGCAGTGTAGTTGGGAGGAGGGCAGAGAACCTACTTAGGAAAGAAGCTCTACAGCACTGCCCTTCCAAATCTGGCATCAACTCTAGACTGTACATCTAGACAGTAGTGCTAAGTGAATGTGTACAGTCTTCCAAGTGACTGCTTTGCAGACATCCAGCAAAGGGATGTCCCAGCAGCTGCCACCAAGGCAGCCGTGCCCCTGGTAGAGTGGGATCTGAGGCCCACAGGAGACTGTTTGCCAGCTCTGTCATAGCAGAAACAAATGCAAGAGACTGTCCAATGAGAAAGTTCTCTTGGTGGCTGGTCTACCTCTACCCACTTCCCCATGAGTAAGGAATAGTTGGGTGGAGGAACCCCTAACCTGCTTAGTTTGTTCCAAATAGTGAACAAGGTTGTCTTGACGTCCAGGCTATGGAGTTTCTGTTCCTTAGTAGTGGAATTTTCAGTGAAGAACACTGGCAGGGTAATGGACTGGTTAAGGGGAAACTCAGAAACCACCTTAGGCAAAAACTTCCTATTTGTCCTGGGCTCAACCTTATCCTTGTGGGGGATAATATAGCTGGGCTCAGTACAGCGAGCCTGCAACTGAAATCCTCCGAGCAGAAGTAATGGCTACCAAGAAGACAGTCTTCCAGATAACATACTTGAGGTGGGCTGAAGCCATGGGCTCAAAGGAGGCTCCATGAGCTTGGCTATACACAGATTAAGGTCTAATGGGGAACAAGGTTCCCAACAGGAGGCTGAAGATGGAAAGGCCTGAAAAAACTGTTTGAACACCTCTGGGAGTAAACAGATTTAGGCTTTCCTACTGAGAGATAAACTGAAATAGCAGCCAAATGCAGTTTGAGTGAATAGGGCCTCAAGTCTGAGGCCTGGAGATGAACCAGATAGTCCAACACAGTGGTGTCAGAGGCTGAGAAGGACTAATCTTTTGCCCTTACACCAGATGGAGAATCTCTTCCATGTGGCTGCACAGGTTTTCTTTGTGTTAGGCTTTTTGCCATTCTCAGGATCTTAAGGACCTGTTCTAAGTACTGAGAAGCAGGAACTCGAACCCTCAAGAGCCAAACTTTGAGGTGAAGAGACTGCAGGTCTGGGTAAGTCACCCCTGAGTGGGGGAAGTCAGGAGTGAGTGGCTGAGGGAAAGGCGAATGGGCCTGCTGTGCCAAACTGTTAGCAGCAGGGGATACCAAACTTGCTCTGCCAATCTGGAGCCAACAGAAACATTAGTGCTGGTTGGAACCAGAGTTTCAGCAGGACCTTGAAAATGAGAGGAAATGGAGGGAAGGCATAAAGGAACATCCCTGACCAATCCACAGCAAGGGCATTTGCTGGAAGAGTTCCCAGGACTGGTGGCCTGCAGCAGGAGAGAGGAAGCTGGTGATAGAGGGGGGAGGCAAACAAATCTATTTCTGGGGTTCCCATCTCCTGAACACTGTGGCTAGCTTTTCCTTGTTGAAGCACCACTTGCTGAGTCCCTGACTTACGCGGCTGAGGGCATCTGCCAGGGTGTTGTCTTTGCCTGAAAGGTGAATGGCTGACAGAGTCACCTCGTGAGAATATGCCAAGGTCCAAATCTTCATGGCCTCTGTACAAAGTACTCCCGATGTCGTGCCACCCTGTTTATGCAGAACATGGCAGTGGTGTTGTCTGTCCGGACCTGCACTGAATGGTCTTCAATGTGAGGAGCAAAGGATTTTAGTGGCAGATAAATGGCGCGGAGTTCCAGAAGACTGATGTGTGATCTGGACACCTCTGAGGTCCAAGTGCAACTGACAGAGGAATCGCCACTGACAGAGGAATCATCCAGATGCTCTCCTCATCCTAGCAGGGAAGCAACTGTAGTGATGATTTTTGTAGGAGGGGAGATCTCGAAGGGAACACCTACCGACAGGTTGGCACTGTCCTTCCACCAGCCCAGAGCCTGAAGAAGATCTCTGTGTTTCTGGTGTAAGTTTGGACAGAGAATTGCTCTTTGGGACCAATGGGAGTGTAAGAGATACTGTATGTCCCGATCCTGTACATGACTCCTGGGACTACAGCAGTCATGGATGCCATGTGTCTCAGGAGTTTTAGGAAGTGTCTGGCGCCTGGTTAGCCCAGGGCAAATGAGTTTGCCACTACTAAGAAATTCTAAATTATTTCTGGTGGCAAAAAGGCCTGCTCTGCTTTGTGTCCAGCTATGCCTCTATAAATGTTAGGAGCTGGGTTGGCTCTAAGTGAGATTTCTTTAGGTTTATGAGGAAACTCAAGGAAAGCAGTGTTTTCTGTGATTGACGAACTCCTGGAACTGACCTAGGGTTTTCCCCACTATCAGCCAGTTGTCCGGGTAGGGATACACTGAAACCTTAAAGAGCACAGAGGCAGTAAGTAAGTAGGGAGAAAAAAAACAGAGGAAAGAGTAAATACTCCAAACAGTAGTTAAGGGGCCAGAAATAAGACATAATGGGAGTGGCGCCGTGCAGTGGCTATTGAGCAGCAGTCTTCTGTGAGACGTTCTGGAGGATGCGGTGTTGTCCCATCTGCAGGCACCCCTCTGGGCTGAGGGAGAAGGTGGCTCATTTCCAGGCTGAGTTGGCCAGGATTTGAGACCTCCTCCCACCCAGTTACCACCAGGCCACTGCTGCCGCATCAGAGGTTGCCAAGAAACAGGAGGTTGACCACAGTGGGCTCAGGGAGGTGAGGGTGGTGGAACAGAGGCGCATCCTCCAACTGTACCTCGACACAACATATGTCGTTTGGCAAAGTGTGGTTCCTCTACGGAGGAACCCCAGTGGAGACCAAGGAGGATGTTGGGAACCTCCACAAAGGAGACCCACAGAAGGGTGGCATGGGACACCACAGGGAAGGAAACAATTCCTGTTGGGGACTCCACTGTTAGGAGGGTAGAACTGGGGAGGAAGGGAGAGGGAGGCAGGCTCACCCGGCGCCATGGCTTGAGGACAGGGAGACGATCCTCAGGATCGCTGAAGCAGCTGCACGGAGGAGGAAGCTGGATGTCCTATCGACCTAGGGACAAATGACCTGGCTGAGAAAGGGATCAGGGCATTGCAGAAAGAGTTTGCGGAGTTGGGGAGGGGCCTTAGACAAGCAGCACGCACGGTAACCTTCTCGGAGGTGCTGCCTGTCTATGGCATGGAAGAGGCTAGGGTGCTCCACACCATGGGATTCAATCAGTAGTTGAACAACTGGTGTAGAGTGCAGGGATTTGGCTTCACTGGGGACTGGGGGTGCCACCTGAAGTGATACTGGCCTATCCTGGTGTGATGGACTGCATCTGTCTAGGAGGGGAACCAGGATCCTAGGTGATAAGTTTAAATGCTTCATTGGCAAGCATTTAAAACTAGCCAAGGGGGAGGCACTGGAAAGCAGCAGGGAAATCCTAGCCCCCCAAAAAAAAAAAAAAATCAGGTTAGTAAGTGAGATAAACACCAAGACAGATGTCGATAGGGAGAAGGGCAGGGCTAAATGAAGAAAAAGACAAAGGCAATAAGGACAGGGATAGGGCAAAAAGGGGTAAGGCCATCAAAAAATGGAGGGTAATGAGTACCAATGCCCATAGTCTGGGCAACAAGCTCCCTGAACTTGTGGCCTTGATGGAAGAGGGATGCCTGGATATCGCAGCAGTCACAGAAACATGGTACACAGGGAACCATGACTGGGATGTTAACATACCAGGGTACACAATCAACAGGAGATACAGGGAGGGTAGAACAGGGAGAGGAGTAGCTCTCTATGTAAGGGAAGGGATAAAAGCAACGGAACAAAAAAGTAAACAGGGAGGAGAGGAGGCACTGTGGGTCACCTTAGAGACTGGAAATAGCACCACAGTCTGCACAGGGGTTGTATACCGACCCCTATGTCAGGGAGTGGGAATGGACAAGGATATGATAGAAGGAATCCTTAGGATGGCAGAGAAAGGGGAGATACTGTTAATGGGGACCTGAATATGCCAGATGTTAAATGGAGCACCTTGCTGCAGTCACATCCCAAGAGCAGGGTCATTCTTCCCTACAGGTGGCATGCCTCAGACAGCTAGTTTTGGAACCCACTGTGAGGGAGCAATCTTAGACCTCGTACTCTCAAAATGGGGACAGTGAGGGGATCTCAACTGTAGAAGCGGGTAGCCATCTGGGAACAAGTGACCACCAAACAGTGTGGTTCATGATAAACTCAGCTACAGAGTCAAGCCATACAAAAGTGAGGGTACTGGACTTCAGGAGGGCTGACTCTGGCAAGATAGGAGAGTGCCTTAGAAAAGCAATAGCAAACAGGCCAGAAGGAGGGATGAAGTAACAATGGGGAAACATCAAAACTGCCATCACAGAGGCAACAAGCCTTTGTGTGAAGCAAGTAAACAAATCCAAATGAAAGAAAAAGCCACTATGATTCTCAAAAGAGGTGGTGGGGAAGATTAGGGAGATAGCATTTGGGAAGTATAATGAAACACAGAAGGTGCAGGGCAGAGAACTGTACCAGTTAAGGCTGAAGGAAGCAGGGGGGGAAGTCAGAATAGCAAAGGCCCCAACTGAGGAAAAGATAGCCAACTTGGTTAAGAAGGGGGATAAAACTTTTTATAGGTACATCAGGGAGCATAGAAAGACAAAGGGAGGGATAGTGAGGCTGAATAGAAAGGACGGTGGGTGGGCAGAGAGGGACAGTGAAAAGCAGGATACTGAATGAATACTTTGCTCAGTATTCACAAAAGAGGAGGGGAGGGTGACTAATCCAATTAACAGAAGCACCGTGGATGGTGGGGTGGGGGGTTGATCCCAGTCCTTTCACAGAAGAAAGGGTTCTGAAAGAACCTCAAAACTGAAGGTAGACAAAGCAATGGTGCCTGATGGAATTCACCCCAGAATTCTAAAAGAAAACTAGTGACTACCCTTTTTAACAAGTCATGGGAGGATGGTGTGGTACCTGAGGACTGGAGGAAGGTGAATGCGATTCCCTTTCTCAAAAGTGGGAGCAAGACAGAGGCAGGAAACTACAGACTTGTCAGTTTGACCTCTGTGGTAGGGAAAGTGATGGAATCACTTCTGAAGGAAAGAATTGTTGAGTATCTAGAGGAAAGTGGGGCACAGGACCCAATGCAGCATGGATTCACAACGGGAAGGTCATGTCAGATGAATCCAATTGATTTCTTTGACTGGGTGATCAAAGTAGTAGACCAGGGAGGGGCTGTGGACAAGACCTACCTAGACTTCAGCAAGGCATTTGACACAGACCCACACAAAAGATTAATAATCAAATTAACCAGCCTGGGAGTGGGTCCCTGGGTGGCAGCCTGGGTAAAACATTGGCCGGACAACAGGACACAGAAGGCAAATGTAAATGGAGTCCACTCTGAAGAAGAGGGGTTACTAGTGGGTACCGCAGGGTTCAGTACTGGGTCCAGTCCTTTATAATGTCTTTATAAGTGACACTGCAGAGGGACTGGAAGGAAAAGTATGCTTCTTTGCGATAATACAAAAATCTGCAACAGGGACTTGACAAGGTTGGAGGAATAGTCAGAAGTATGGCAGCTTGGATTCAAATGCAAAGAAGTGCAAAATAATGCACCTGGGAAACAAAAACCCAGGGGAAGATCACAATGGGGGGAATAGTAACAACAAAAATGGAAAGGGACCTGGAGGTAATCTCAGATGACCTTAAGGTTAGCAAGCAATGTGAGAAGGCAGTAGGGAGGGCTGGGGAGATACTGGAATGTATAGGGAAAGGCATCACCAGTAGAAAACAGGAAGTTGTTATCCTCTGTACAGACAGCTGGTGAGATCCCATCTGGAGTACTGCATGCAGTTCTGGAGACCCAGTCTCCACAAAGACATAAACAGGGTGGAGGCAGTCCAGAAGAGGGCAACTAAAATGGTGCAGGGTCTGCAATGGAAGACATATGAAGAGAGACTTAAGGAGTTTAATATGTATAGCCTCGAGGAAAGGAGGGAGAGGGGGGACATGACAGAAACTTTCAAGCACCTTAAGGGAATCAAAAAAGTCCAAGAGGGTAGCATCTTTCAGAAAAAGAGGTGTGCAAGAACAAGGGGGCACAATTTGAAGATGGGGGGGTGGCTCAGAGATAATACTAACATACTAAAATGCCAGCAGAATAGGCCCAACGGTCTTTCGCGTCTGCTCATTTGGTCAGCCTCCACCCTGGGAGCTGACCTTGCTGCCCCCCCTCGCCTTCTCTGGCTTCTCCCTTCCCAGTCCCGGATATTCTCACTGCATTGGATTTTGCTTCCAGAACCTTCCCTGTACCTATCCTACCCCTCTTGAACCCTCCAACGCTCCTCTGCCTCCACCAGCCCCAGGCAGCGCATTCCACGGCTCCACCACCCTCTCAGTGAAGTAGCACCTCCTCCTTTCTCCCTGAATCTCCCTCCAGCTTCCACCCATGCCCTCTAGTGGCCCTCCTCCTTCCTTCAAGCACCTTGACTGTTCCTCCCTATTTACCCCCTTCATATACCTGAAGACCTCTATCATGTTCCTCTGGTCCCTTCTCTCTTCCAATGTGTTCATATTTAGCTCTTCAAGCCTCTCCTCATAGGTCCTGTCCCCCAAGCCCCAAATCATTTTGGTTGTCCTCCTCTGGACCCTCTCCAGGAGTTTAATGTCCCTCTTTAAGTGTGGCCTCCAAAACTGCACGCAGTACTCGAGGTGCGGCCTCACCAAGCAGTTATACAGAGGAATATCACTTCCTCCTTCTGGAGGTGATCCCCAGCGATGCATCCCAGCATCCCGTTGGCCTTGGCTGCTGCCCTCCTACAACTCTCTGAGTTGTTCATCTTGACATCCACCACCACTCCCAGGTCCCTCTCAGCCATTGAGACTTGTAGCAATCCCCTCCGGGTGTACACTTGGCCCGGGTTTCTGGCCCCCAGGTGCAGTACCTTGCATTGAACCTCCGCTTCCACTTTCTAATGTAATGTATAATGTAAGGAAGCATTTTTTCCACAGAGAGGGTTGTGGATGCATGGAACGGCCTTCCGGAGGAGGTTGTGAGGTCAAAAACCGTGGTGGAATTCAAGCAAGCATGGGACAGCCATAAGGCAATTCTAGGGGTTGGGGGTAGGAAGAAGTAGGCTGTTGGTTAACTAGGATCTGCAGCTTATCCAGTAGGTAGGGAAATGGGCAGACCGGGTGGGCCAAGCGGTCCTTATCTGCTGTCAAATTCTATGTTTCTAAACAGCATTCAAACTTCAGCAACCATCTCTGACATGTTCAGGTTGACGACAGGAAAGATCTGGAATGCGGGCATGGGGACCGCCCACTATAAAGTGTCACGTTGATGTCGGTCACGTAACGTTAGGTGGGTGCTCCACTCTCAGATACCGCTAGCTAAAGTTTCTGTGTGGTCCTGATGCTAGTGGCACAGTCCTCAAGGTGATTACCTCCTGCAAGGGCCCTCTCAAAGCAAGATCTTCAGCACTTTTCTTACAAGGGGAGGCAGACAGAGGCCATTATTTCAAATCTTTTTGTCCTCTTTTAACGGTTTTTGAACAAAATTTAGAACAAAGCTCACAAGTATGATCTGGATCTAAACAACTCAAACAAAGATCGTGGCCGTCTGCCTTGGCCACTATCTTGAAACACTTTAAACAATTTTTAAAACCTGCTGGAACCGCTAAATGTTAAGATAGTTTTAAATCAAAAGTGCAATTTTTGTACCACAAGCGCCATAAAAGTTACCTCAGAAAAAGAGCGGGAACCTCTATATGAAATGGAATTCACGGTTCCCAGGAACCAAAGAAAAGAGCAAAAAAGTAGTAAGAATGTAAGAAATACCTGAAAAAACATTAAAGGCAGCATAAACATAAAAAATAAATACTTCAAAATAAATTAACTTTCTTCAAGCGAAGTGAGAAGAGAGTATTGTTCAGTCAGCAGATAAATCATTTTGATGTCCTCTAGCCTGGCTACAGGCAGCAGCATAACCTCATGCTCTCTCCTGATTTACTAATTCCCTTACTCATTAGCATTAACTCAACTTCCAGGGCAGTTGAACTGAGCTGGCATTCTACTATTGTCAAGCATACTAAAGGACCCCTGGGGTGAGAAAGTAGTGTTTCATCAAATATCGGAACGTTTTGAGACATGTGATCTTGGATCTAAGCACCAGCAGGCTTCATGAATGGCTTTAGCACTACCATGGCTCTGGCACAATTCACAGATTATGCCCCCAGAGAGGCGGATAAGGGGAGACTCATTGGTGCCATGTTTGTAGATCTCTCCAAGGCGTTTGACATGGTTGATCATAATATCCTGCTCACAGAACAGGACACCTCAGGTTTCTCACAAAACTCCTCAAATTATGTCCAAAGTTACCTTACAAACAGGACGCAAATAGTCCATACTGGGGGAGTCTTATCCAGCCCACTTCAAGTACAGACCGGAGTACCCCAGGGGTCCACCCTTGGACCTCTACTCTATTCCCTCTGTCAATCCTCTGCTCCTAGGACCAATCAGGATCTCGAATGATCATGTATGCCGATGATCTTATCCTATTCAGCAGTGACAGCACCCCTGCAAGGTTATCTCTAACCCTCACCAAAGACTTCTCCTCAGAAATACAATTGTTTACCCAACGCAGGCTTATTGTCAGTGCGAAAAAAAAAAAACACAAAAGTTATGCTATTCAGCTGTAAACATAGGCTCATGAGATATTCATAAAATCTTAACATCGAAGACCCAGATGGATCCATGATTGAGTAGGTCAGCAGGTCAAGGGTTTTAAGTACCTGGGTGTAACTCTGGACCCCTCTCTAACATTCGCTACCCACATAGGCCAAGCAGTCAAAAAGGTCAACCAACAGCTAGGTGTGTGCTATCGACTGAAACACCTACTAACCCTGGATGTTAGACTGGCAATTGAGCGAGGAACCCCTCTCCCCATATTAGACTACCACTCTCCTATCATCTCCCCGTCTCGGCTGAACTTCTCAATCGCTTGAACACGATGTATAATAATATCTGCAGGATTGTAACAAGCCCCTTTCTGCACCAACCACTGTACCTTATATCAAATGATTGGGTGGCTCTCCCCTCAAGCACATAGAGACCAGCTATTTGGATCCACAATTTTTAAAATCCTCCACAAAGATGCTAGATCCCCGCTACCTGAACTTCTAACCTTCAGGCACAGCTTTTGCCAACTGAGGTCCTCCTCTAGCCGCCTCCTTGAATGACCAAGACTAACAATAGTTAAGGGGCAGAGAGCTTCCTCGGGTACAGCCCTTAAGTTTTGGACCTTTCTCCCAGAGGAACTTCACACCCATGAATCCCCTCCATCCATTAAAAGGCACTTCTTGAATGCTGTTATGGCCAATGCCACATGTGAATGTTAGCCATGTTTCAAACATGACTTATCCCGCTTATTAAAATCAAGACCCCGGTTTTCTGGGCTTTTGTTAATCTGTATCAGTGTACCATGCTTCTAAAAACCAATTGTTATCCCCACAATGTCATTTACCTTCCTATAATTTCTGGACTTGTAATTTGCATTGAATCTAAATGCTAATATCTTTTGAACCTGTAATAACTTTAATTGCCAACAATCTTACTGTCAACCGTTTTTGTAGCCTCTACTACTGTTTTATGTTCTAACACTATATGCCATCTAGGGTCGTGCCTGAAAATGGTCCCTTGGACCAGTGTACTTACTCAGTTATCAAATGCACAAATAAAACAAACAAACAATTAACAACCAATCAAAACCCAGAATTCATGCATAATTACAGTAGGTTGCTGTGGCACACAGATTATACTAAAAACTGTGTGCATCAAGTCTGGTCAAAATGGGATAAGTGTTTTTCAAGACTTAACCAACATAGTAACAGCCAAGCACATGGCAGAAATACAGCCAATGATCTTCAGTTTTCAAAAACGGACAGTTCTGTTTGGCAAAAATCAAAATATATGTTTCCCCCAAAATTGAGGGCAAATAGGCATTTTTAGCAAATATTTTTCTCAAAGTGGAGGGGTTTGGCCAAACAGCAGGTGCAAAGTGTTTTTTTTTTTGTATGATGAACTGATGCAAACTGATTTTATTCATGAAATACTGACTCCTAAGTGCTGGTTTAAAAATGGCAAATTTCATTTTTTACTGGTGTTTTCAACTGAAAAATGAAAATCATTGGCCCCACAAAACTTTATGCATAATTAGCATATTAATATCATAATTAAATGCTGTGATTTTAAAAGTATTGTGAAGTAGAATTATCAACAGGGTATACTAAATAACATCAACTGGTACATAAAGTTTGTTTACAACCAAAGTTCAAGCTAATCAGAATTCAGGCACACACTATTCCCCAAGCCTTCACTGATCCAACACATCAGTTGGAATGTATGGTTAGAAGCCCAGGTCCCATAAATCACAGGTCCCACACTCCGTGGAATGTTATGTATTTTATTTTTTTACAATTTAGTTACCCTAGATAGCCTGGCTGAGATGTGACATCTCCATTTTCAGTAGGGGTCCTACTTCTACCCAACTGCACAATTAGGTGGACTGGAGCACTGGGAAAAGTGACACGCTCAGTGTCACATGGAGTATAAACTGGCTCCAATGTGGTTTGAGACAGTGATCTCCTGGGGGTCCAAGTCTGTATCCTGAACAACGGCCCATACAAAATCCATGTTTATGAATATGTGACCTGCAAGAGTCTAATAAACAGGTATCCCTTCTGGACTGAATCACACGTACACAGCAGGGAATGTGAGTGTACTGTAACAAAGTTGGGTTTTTTTTGTTAATATTTTCAAGACTGTTCTGTTAAAAATTAAGCCACTGCTCAATAAGTGCCTTGTTAGTTGAGCGGTGGCTTTGATTTTTAACAAAGTGGCCACTAAAATATAAAAAAATTGATTGAAAGATATCCCCACTCACCCCACATAGAGTGCTACAGTACTCTCCCAATATAATGTCACAAAGCGTCTGAATGTGGGATGGGGATGACAGACCACAAAGAGGACAGGATCAAGCTGATGGCTCCACGGATCCAAGACAGAAAAAAGGCTGCACTCAAGAGCACACTTTATAAAATTTATTACACAAACTTACAAGCAGTTAAAGTGCAGACCAATGAAAATAACTCCTACACTGCTCACCATGCACATTTGTAACAAACTACTCCTTCCTCAGGAGGTGGAGAAGGTCACAGGCCCACTCTGGCGAGGCAGGATTCCCTGGACTACAGCAAATCCCCCTGTGACAGGGTCAGCAACTCCTTCCCCTGTCCTTGTAGGGCACTCACTGAATTTACAAACTGAACAGCTACCAGAGGATCTCGGGGTTCCCCTCTCTGCGTTCTGGGAGAGAACCCTCTTGGCCACTACTCAACAAACCAGAAAAGCCACAGGTGCATATAGGCCTTCGGGGATGCCCTACATCCTATATGTCTTTTTTCCAGAAAGATGCAGATTACAGTTCAAACCCGACAGACCCCTTTGAGAGACATTTTGTATTCCCCCCGCCTTTCACTCAGAGTCCCTTCTTGGATTCTAGCTCGGTAGTGACTGGCCCTTTAAGCGTTAGGCAAGTGTAGCATTATTTGAACAAACTTTCTCAAACCAACACATATAACAGACTCTGGCAGAGTTATTTTAAATTAAGCCAAAGGCTTTACTTAATTATTAAGTACTGTAAATAATGCAAGGAAAATATTTTAGGAACTGGTTACACGATATGAAAAGAAAGTTGGAGATTATACAAAAAAAAATATACTAAAACTAGTGATACAGTTCCACCTATAAAAGTCCTTAGTGGCTGGAATGAAACGTGTTCTTAGAAAGCAGCTGATTCTCACATCTGTTTGGTGGAAATTCAAACAGCAATCTAAGTCTTAGTCTTTGCTGTTGCCAGGAGAGTTTGAGAGTAATGCTCTTTCGGCCTTTTAAAGAAAATTTGAATGTCCTGCCTCCGCATTCCTTACTGTGATGGCTGACCTCATCACGTGCTGAGAAAAGACCAACCAGCTCTCCAAGTTCAAATTTAAAAGTTTAACTTCAGTGTTTCTCTGCTGGGGGATGTTTGGAAAAGACAGGTGCCCCTCCAAATGCCTGTGACTGAGTCAGTAATGCTCACCCCTGCTGGTTTTGCTAGTCCAAGGTACTTTGTTCACCCTCTATCCCCCAGAAAACCATTTAGACCTTAAGTGGCTGCCATTCTGTTATAGTGCTCCAGTCTAGGTGCAGAAGTCCGAGGACAATGGAACTCTAGACTCCACGGCACTTTCATGTTGCTTCTGGGCCCAGGGCCTTTTGTAAGGCAAACAGTTTTCAGTAACTCAGGCTAGATTTAAAGGGCTTGCCATTAAACTTTAATGACCCTCCCATTTAACACAGTATTCTGAAGGCTTAAATTCCGGTTCAATTTAAGCAATATTGTTAGAATAAAAAAAAAAGCAGCTCACCTAGAAAACTACAGGACTGCCTACCCCAAAACACAGGGAACTGTATCATTCCAGTATACCATACTATATCTTTACCCAGACTTCCTTGCAATCAGGCTTATACCATGGGGCATTTTGGTGAACTGCATAAATACGGAAACAATAACACACATGGTGTGGGTTATCTCCTGATAAGAGCACACCCACGTGTGTTATAAGGCACGAGGTGCTTCCGTGGAGTGCCTTACACACCTGGGCATGCTCTTATCATGAGACAACCCACACTTCGGAGTGTGCTATTGCACTTATAAAAATAGGTTTCTCAAGTAAGTATTTATGGAAAAAAAAATAGAAATAAAAAGAGGGAAAACATTTTAACAATCTGAGGTTTTAAAACGTGAAATAGTAAAATAGTCCCTCTATTTAACTGCTTTCTGTAATGTGTGATGTCTAGTGTACGTCCCTCGCTGCACCGTCACCCAGACACACAGAGATCGTGGTCAGGTCATGCTTTCTGTATATACTTTTAATTCCCCATTGTCTTCCATTCTCCTGATAACGTTAATTCCCTACCGTACCCCCTTCCACGTAGTGTTAATGTCTGAGTGCCACAGTGAGCGGGTTTGAAACCGAGCAGAGGGCTTTTTGGTTGCCCTCCTCTGGACCCTCTCCAGGAGTTCATTGTCCCTCTTTAAATGCGGCCTCCAAAAATGAACACAGTACTCAAGGTGCAGCCTCACCCAGCAGTTATACAGTTCTATTCTAGAGTGGGCAATGAGCTCACTAAGCAGCCAGTTATTTAGTTGCTTAATACTGCAGCTCAGATAGATAAATCCCCACAAATACTTTCCCCCTTAGGGCAATCCAGTGTACTTAGTAAGAAAGCAGGAAATAGAAATGTTCATTTTATTTACATTAAGATACTTTCCCAAGTCTGTCTCCCCCCCCACCCCCCACCGAAGGCAATATGGTTAAAAATCGTATGCAGGAATTTTATTTTGTAAGCAACCACAGAGTTAGATTTCCCCACAGTCTAAGGACTTCATAAATTAATAGGCAGTCTGTGGTTTTATTCTATCAGACTACAGCAGCTGCTAGCTCTTTCTGACTGCAGACTGTCAGAGCCTACAGCAGCTGCTAGCTCTTTCTGACTGCTGACTGTCACAGCCTACTGGAATATTTTTTCCACACTCTGTTTATTTTAAATCAGAAAGCCTGCCTGCAGAAGGCATACATCTTAGACTCACTATGTCTACTGTCCACCCGACCAACCACAGTAGCAGACCACGCTAAGTTCCCAGTCCCCTGGAACAAATAACTGAAAATTAGTGTCCTCCACAAATTCCTCAGTAGTGTGCTCCGAATTTTTTCCCACTAAACTGTCAGATTTGTTTAATTCTGCCATGACCCCTACTACTGCTCCCCCGGACTTGTGGAAAATGCAATTATTTGGCTGTATTCTCAGAGTGCTGCAGCTACTACTGACTGCTATGCACTTGAGATCGATCGTAATCATTTCAGTAATGAATGAAAATACAGACTACAGTTATGCCATAACTCTGAGAATGTCACTCACTCATCAGAAGTAAGCACTCCTTCCTTGCTCGCTGCCAACAGACTTCTGATACCTCTCATGGTCAGATCAACAGGAAGAGCTCCTGGACAGTGAGTCACTTAACGGAAGCTGGAGTTAATCACACAACGTCGTATTGTGATTAGGGACCCATAGCTGTCCAAGGAGCACCTGTTTGTGAGGATCGGAGTCAGTCCTGAGCCTGCACCGTAGAGGGCATAATGGCGCTGCTTCACCCACTCACTCCCTCGCATGTGACTGAGCTACGTCCGCGAGTCACGAAAGACAGGAGACTTGCTCACGGGCGCGAACCCAACTGGCAGAAAACTGCAGGAACAGCAGTAGTAGCACTTCCATGGAAATGCAAAACTATAATCTAACATTTACTGTAGCCTCAACTGCATTTCCATGAAATACTGAAAGGCTATATTTGTTCCTGTGAAGAGTAGGGGCCCAGGATGGATCTCTGGGGACCCAAGAGGACAGGGTGGGAGGTGGATAGTGTGTTATTTATCCTAATCTGTTGAGATCTGCCAGATAGGTAATTGAGTACCAGCCAACGCATCTCCAAAGAGACCCAAGTGGAGACTGCAGATAGTAAGATGGAGGATGTACGTGTCAAACGCTTTTGACAGATCTGCAAATATCGACTCTAGAAAGGTGACCATTGTCAAGGACACGTGAATGGCAGTGGTAAATTCAAGCAGAGCTGTGGTCTTGCTTATCTTTACGAAAAGCCATGTTGGTCATGGCAGAGGAGGTTGTATTTGGTGAGGTAGTCAGTGAGCTGGACAGTTATGATTTTTCTAGGGCCTGGAGAGTGGGAGTATGGAGATGGGGCGGTAGTTCCCCGGTGAGGTGAGGTTGCTACATTTGAGAATGGGGTGATAAGAACGGTTTTCCATTTGGACGGATTTTACCTAGGCAGAGGGAGCGTTTAAGATGCTGGTTAGGGGTGGGAACTTCATCAAGAAGTAACTGCAGTAATTTCAGATCCAGGGAATCACTGCTGAAGCGAGATTTGCTTAGAGCTTTTAGCAGGTAAGGCCTTACTTCCCACTGAATGATAGTTCTGAAACAAAAGAGGTAGAGTGGAGAGTTGGGGGGTTGGGGGAAAAGTTGGAGGAGCACCCGCTAAGGTCAGAGGATGAGGAGGGAGAATTAAGGGTGTCGGCAATGAGGTTTGGGTCAGCAGTGATGCAGTCATGGACACCGAGTTGTGAGGGGCAGTTACAGACTTTCCATTAAGTTCCTTCAGGTTGTCCCAGAACTTGCGCCCTGAGCCCCAGGAGGAGGTGAGGGATGCCCGTAGCATCAGCCTTAGCTTTTCGGATGTCCCATGTACATTTGTTCCTGGCCACCTGGTAGCTCTGCCATCGGACAAGCTTGCCAGATTCATGGGCAGTGTGCCAGAGGATATCTCTGACGATTTGGTCAATGAGGGCCCGGAGATCCAGGGGTAGTAGGGCATTTGATAGCACTGCTATAATCTAGCTTTGTGGTGCCCTCAGATCTACATAGAGTTCCACTCTACTCACCAACTTCATATTTCCAAGACATTCTATGACATTAGAAACTCCCATTCCATGCTATTCATCTGAATGGCCTGGAATGGGTATTTCTGATATGAAAACAGAGAGCAGCAACTGCTGAGTAGAGGGGGAGGGTTGTTACAACAACAACATTAGGTCATTAATTTAACAAAAAGGTAAAAAACACAAATAGTGGTAGCAAATAAAAGAACTAGAGGGCATCTAGAGGTCTAACAACTGTTTTCTATCACCTTTAACTGACTGCACTAAACCTTCCTCAGTCTGCACCTGTGCTCTCCTTACTGCCTTTCCCACTTCCTTAGACACTCTAGGTATTCCTCCCTGTCCTCCTCTCTTTGGGTCTCCTTATATTTCCTGAACCCTTTCCTTTTTGCCCTGACTTTTACTGCCACCTCTCGACAACCACAGTGGCTTTCTCCTTCTCTTGCCTTTGCATACCAATCTGATGCATTGGTTTGTTACTTCCAGTAAGGCCTCCTTTAGATGCTTACACTGTTCTTCCACTCCCCCTCCTGCCCATGTTTTCTCCAGGGCTCTTTTGATACCCTTACCCATTTCAGCGAAGTCAGCATTTTTGAAATCCAAAACCTTTGTCCTAGCATGACTTGAGTGAGTCTCTGTCCCTATTGGAGGAGATTCCCTTAAAGATCTACCGTTATGGAAGGTAACATTCTTTCCTGGTCCCAAGGTTACGGGCAGACTCGCATTATCCCCAAGTGTGCCTTCCAGCCTGTAATTATAGTGTCACCAAGTTAAGGGTTAAATTGAGTAGAGAATAAAGTTTAACAAGGAATAGCTGGGGAGAATCTTACCATACTCCCAAATATACATAAAGTTAATTTTTGGCAGAACATAAACTGGTGAATGGGAAATGATCTGCTTACCAATAAAGTTCACCGATCTCCCTACAAAACAGGGTACTAACTGAGAATAAGACCAAGGTAGAAAGGTCAGTGGGGGATGCTGCTACAGAAGGTAAAGTCATCAAAAAATGGAGAGCAATGAGTACCAATGCCCATAGTCTGGGTAACAAGCTTCCTAAATTAGTGGCCTTGATGGAGGAGGAACATCTGGATATCGTGGCAGTCACAGAAACATGTTACACACAGAACCATGACTGGGATGTAAACATACCAGGATACACCATCTACAAGAGGGACAGGGGGGTTAAAAGAGGAGGAGGAGTGGCTCTCTACATAAGGGAAGGAATCAAAGCAACAGAACAAAAAGGTAAACAGGAGCAGAAGAAGCACTGTGGGTCAATTTGGAGGCAGGCAATGGCACCACAATCCGCACAGGGTTAGAACAGACCTCTCTCAGGGGAGGAATGGACAAGAAATGATAGAAGTACTTAGAATGGCAGATAAAGGGAGATATTGCTGATGGGTGATCTGAATATGCCAGATGTTAACTGGAGTGCAGCTGCAGCAGCCACTTCTAAGAGTGGGGTTATTCTAGATGCCCTACAGGGGGCATGCCTTAGACAACTAGTATTGGAACCCACTTAAGAGGAAGCAATCTTAGACCTGGTTCTCTCAAATGGGGATGGAGAGAGGATCACAGATGTAGAAGTGGGTAGCCATCTGGGGACTAGTGACCATGGAACAGTATGGTTCCCAATAAACACAGCAATAGAGTCAAACTATACAAAGGCAAAAGTACTGGACTTCAGGAGGGCTGACTTTGCCAAAATGGGTGAGTACCTAAGGAATGCACTAGGAAATGGGCAGGAAGGAGGGGTGGAAGAACAATGGGGAATAACAAAAACTGACATCACAAAGGTAACAAGCCTTTGTGTGAAGCAAATAAAACAAAATGATGTAAGAAACCACTATGGTTCTCAAAGGAGGTGGCAGTGAAGGTTCAAGAGAAAAAGAAAGCATTCAGAAAGTACAAGGAATCACAGAAGGAGCAGGACAGAGAACTGTATCAGTTAAAGCAAAAGGAAGCTGGGAAGGCAGTCAGAACAGTAAAGGCCTGAACCGAGGAAAAGATAGCCAACTCAGTTAAGAAGGGGATAAAACCTTTTTTAGGTACATCGGGGAGCAAAGGAAGACTAACGGAGGAATACAAAGGCTTAATAAAGGGAGGGGTGGGCAGAGGTGACGGTGAAAAGGCAGAGATACTAAAATATTTTTGCTTAGTATTTACAAATGAAGAGGGGGAGGTACCTAAAACAAACAATAGAAACACTATGGATACGGAAGTTGATACCAGCCCATGTACAGAAGAAAGGGTTCTGCAAGAACTCTTAAAACTGAAGGTGGACAAAGCAATAGGCCTGATGGGATTCATCCCAGAATTCTATAAGAACTAAGGGTAGAACTAGTGACACCACGGACTACCCTCTTTAACAAATCATGGGAGGATGGGGTGGTACCGGAGGACTGGAGGAGAGCAGATGTGATTCCCCTTCACAAAAGTGGGAGCAGGGCAGAAGCAGGAAACTACAGACCTGTTAGTTTAACCCCAGTGATAGGGAAAATGATGGAATCACTTACTGAAGGAAAGAACTGTCGAGTACCTAGAGGCAAGAGGGGCACAGAACCCAAGGCAGCATGGATTCACAGCGGGAAGGGCATGCCAGATGAATATAATAGATTTCTTTGACTGGGTGACCAAAGTAGTAGATCAGGGAGGGGCTGTGGACATGGCCTACCTAGACTTTAGCAAGGCATTTGACTCAGTCCCACACAGAAGATTAATGCACAAGTTGGCCAGCCTGGGAGTGCTCCCAGGATGATAGCCTGGGTAAAGAATTGGCTGGAGAATAGGACAGAGGGTAATAGTAAATGGAGTCCACTTGAAGAAAGAGGGGTTAATAGGGGTACCGCAAGGTTTATTAGACCGTCCTTTCAATGTCTTTATAAGTGACATTGCAGAGGGACTGGTCAAATGTATGGCAGCTAGATTCAATGCTAAGAAGTGCAAGGTAATGCACCTGGGAAACAAAACCCAGGGGAAGAGTACACATTGGGGGTGAGATACTAACAACAAAATGGAAAGGGACCTGGGGTAGTTCTATCAGATGACTTAAAGATGGGCAACCAATGTGAGAGGGCAGTAAGGAGGGCTGGGGAGATACTGGGATGCACAGGGAGAGGCAACACCAGTAGAAAATAGGAAGTTGTTATCCCTCTGTACAGACAGCTGGTGAGACCCCATCTGGAGTACTGTGTGCAGTTCTGGAGACCCAATCTCCGCAAGGACATAGACACGATGGAAGCTGTCCAGAGGAGGGCAACTAAAATGGTGTAGGGTCTGCACCAGAAGACATATGAAGAGAAACTAAAGGAGCTTAATATGTATAGCCTCGAGGAAAGGGGGGAGAGAGAAACTTCAAGTACCTCAAGGGAATCAAAAGTCCAAGAGGGTAGCATCTTTCAAAAAAAAAAAAAAAAAAGGTGTGCAACAACATGGGAGGACAATTTGAAGATGGGGGCTCAGAGGTAATGTAAGGAAGTATTTTTTCACAGAGAGGGTTGGATGCATGGAACGGCCATCCGGAGGAGGCTGTGGAGTCAAAAACAGTGGCTGAATTCAAGCATGCATGGGACAGTCATAAGGCAATTCTAGGGGGTGGAGGTAGAAAGAAGTAGGCTGTTGGTTAACTAGGATCTGCAGCTTATCCATCAGGTAGGAAAATGGGCAGACAGGATGGGCCAGGCGGTCCTTATCTGCCATCAAATTCTATGTTTCTATGCTGAACCACACAATGTTTTGATTGTTGGATCCCAGTTGCCCTTCTACCTGGACATCTGCGATTTGATCCCCGTTGGTCATTACTAGATCCAGAATTGCCCAGTCTCTGGTGGGATCAAGCACAAGCTGCCAGAGTCCAGCCTCCTGGAGTGAATCAAGGATGCCTCTGCTTGGGGCTGAAGCAGCTACACTGGTGTTCCAATACACATCTGGCATGTTGAAATCCCCATCAGTAGAATTTCACCATTCACTGCCATTGTGTATTTCCTCCACTAGCTCCCTGTCCAGTTCCTCTTCCTGTCCAATAAACCTGTATATCACCCTTGTGCGTATTGCTGTGCCATTTCCAGGTTCAAGGGCGACTCACAGCGCCTCGGCCTCCCCCTGCCTACCTTGTACCTATGTTGCCATTATACCCTCACTGACATACAGGGCTACCCCCCCCCCTCCCTTTTTGCCCTCCCTATCCCTCCTGAATAGAACATATCCCAGTACATTTGTTTCCCACTCAAGATTAGCTGTGTACCAGGTTTCACTTATTGCTACTATGTCCAAGTTTTCTTCAGTTATTAAGGCCTCCATGTCAGGGACTTTATTTCCCAGGCTGCATGTATTTGTCACCACCATGACCTTCCAAGTTTTACTGCCTGACCTCTCTCTCTCTCTTCCTGTTTTGGTCCCTTGCATTTCCCTCCTATCCTGATATTTTTCTCTTGTGTTCCAGATTCCTTTCCTACCTGACCCCGATGATCTTGATATTTAACACCTCTTCCTGCTCCATTGTTCTGCTTTCTCTACCATGTGGGGGCGGGCTGCCCGAGTATCCCTCGGCTGCTCCTGTTGCCCTCCTCCCGGCTAGTTTAAACGTTTGTCAGCAAAGCATTTAAACCATCCAGTGAGAGCACCCTTCTCCTTGCTGGACAGATGCAGTCTGTCCCGACTGTACAGGGATGCATCACTCCAGGTGGGTCCCCAGTCAAGCCATAATGCTTCTCGCTGCACCAGCATTTCAACCATGTGTTGAAGTTACTAATGCAGAGATCCCCCATGGTCTGGCAGCACCTCAAAATGTCACAGAGCTTGCTACCTTCCTCAGGCACCCTCCCAACACTGTAAAGTCCTCCTTCACCTGCTCCAAGCTCGCCTTATCCTTGGATAGGTCATCTGATCCCAAGTGGATAATGACCTCCAGCCCTTTCCTCCTTGCCACAGCTTCAGCGATCCTCTGGATGTGCTCCCCCTCCTTCCAAGCTGTGTCTCCTGGAAGGCACTTTACCTTCCTTTCCTCTCTACTATCTGTGTTCAAATCATCCCCCAGACAATTGAGTCCCCCAACAGGAGTAATTTCTTCTTCCTATGGGATTCTCTTCCTCCTGCCACTGGGTCTCTCTGATGGAGGTCCCTCACCTCCTCTTGGTCTCAGCCTTGGGTTACTCTGCAGGGTTGTCCCATTCCTCCAATACTGCGTAAGGGTTCAAGAACTGGACTGGATGAAGGATGTGTCTCTGCCCCCTCCCTTGAAGCTTCCTGAGCCCACCGTAATCCATCCTGCCATCTGTCTGGGTGGATGTTGTGGCACTGGCTGGGGACCTGGTGGCCTCTGGGTGGGGGTAAAGGTCCCCAGCATTTCTACCGGCTCGGCCCGGAGACTGGCGACCTCCACCCTCAGCACAGAGAGGGGCCTGCAAATGAGGCAGCACCGCAGTAACCAGAATGTTTTTCTGAAGACTGCTGCACCACAACCAGAGCACTGTACCACTCCCTGCATCATCTTTCGCTTGCTGATAGTCCTCGTCTCCTGACCCTTTTCCCCCCTTCTCCTTCTCTCCCTGTCTTCCTCTCCTTCTGTAGTGATGTACAGCTTATTTTATTTATTTATTGAAATGTTTCACCAGGAGAGCACACTGAACAACAAGTTGCTCGTCTCACAGTGTGACCTGGGGGGGAGGGGGTTACATAGGGTTGTGAAGGATGATCAGTTACAATGATATGTAGGTAGTACAAACAATACAACATTGTAAGATTATGCAACAGTTGGAACACAAGGTATTGTACGATAAACAGTAGTGGAACATTGGGTAAATTACAATACATGTTCAAAATCGTACAAAAGAACATATAAACGTACAAAACAGTAATAATGTGACAGAACCATTAATAGTGCATGAGTGTACCAGGAGTAGGTTCGAGCTAGTACGCAACTGCTGTTGGAGTAAAATGGATGGGGTATGTTGTGCACAACAGGTGACCCAGAATGGCAGGTGGAGAAGAGGGGGGGAGAGGCAAGGACTGAATATGAGGAGAAGGAGTAGCCATTTCCTGATTGTCACTTCAGGATGTTGAGAACCCTGCTTGGGTGGGGGGGGGCGCAGGGTGGGAAGGCAATAACTGGGGATAGATATTAAGGAGAGTTAAAGCAAGAAAAGCTGAGGGAGAGGTAATTGTATAGGGCAGAGGTTCTCTCTCCTCCTCTTGTATGTGCCGTTGTGGACCTAGTTGCTAGCTACACCCCCTTTGTAATTCTGCCTATATACCAGCTAGGCTATTGCTTGTGCCGTGCTGCCTAACTGTTCTCACGTCTTTAAGTAGGTAGCCTTCCACTAGAAAGGCAGAGCACCCAGGGGTGGTTGGGGAATCAGGGTGGGGATTGTTCCTTTGGTACTCTGTACAAAAAAAAAAAAAAATCAGGTAAAAAAAGAAAGACTTTCTTCTGTGAACTATAGGGCAAAAATACAGCTCTAGTTTAAGGTCTTTAAAATATGGGCTACTGTGCTTTCAAATTACCTTACAGACAAAGAAAAACACAAGCTCAGCAAGTTTCTCCTCAACGTACCCCACTTGTCTTGCTGCAAAAAAAAAAACAACAAAAAAACTCAAGTCCTGTCTGTGAGCAACAGACAGACTCTGGCGAATGTAGCAAGAGTATATCAAATGTATTATGGCCCCATACGTGTCGAACTGCCAGCAAAGAATCCTAGTACATTTAGACAACCCCCCAAACCTATCAGTAACTATACAGGAACTACATGAGTGCCTGTGGCCCCGTTCCGACCTCACGTCATCAAAGTCCTATTTTTCTGGGTGGGGCTGCAGCGCTCGGCGATCACTCCGCTCATTCGTGGGAAATTACGAGCCGAGCATAATAAGTTAAAATGAATACATTTGCACTACTTAAAAACATTCCAACTGAAGCTCACTTAAAGAGCTGGTGAACTTTAACAAAACATAATATTTAGACACAGTCCAGCTTGTATTTACCATTTGTTCTGTATTTCTCCTCCCAATTATTTATCACTGAAGTCATTTGTATGAAAACAGGATTTCTGCTCCAAAAGAGTTCACCTATTCCTGCTGCTTTCTCCCTACCTGAAGTCACAGAGCACTACTTGTGACCTCACAGTTACTCCCATGGCAACAGACTGATGTCACAACAGAGGATTATGACTTGGAGTAGGGAGTAAGCTCTAGAGGCAGATGAACTCAAAATAAACTCTAAGAGACAATGATCATATATTCATACACATTTCCTTAGTAATAAATTATGGGGAACAGAAATATATAAAATGTAAATGGAATGCTAGCAGAGCTGTACCCAATTATTTATTTATTTATTTATTTTAAGCCATCAGTAGCACTTTGAGCTCACCAGGCAGGCAACTCCCTGGAATGAGTTACCTGCCTAAATCCCAAAATAGGGTCAGCTGCTCTTTAAAGGAACAAGGCTTACTTGGTGCCAATGCTAGATAACGTACATAATATTGTACTACTACAAAAACACCAGTGACGACAAATCCTATTTCATTAAAACAAAATTACTACAATATAAATATGAATAAATCAACCAGAGATCACCAATAAAATATTTTTAAACATTATCTAATACTTATTAATCGCTATACCTTTGTTCTCTTTTTAAAGGAACAGAACTAATCTGATGTTCCATCTGGTTGACATACATAACTTACTATGCAGAATGATATTAGAATATACCTGTAAAAACATTTATACTAAAAATAAGATTCAGAGAAGTTATACTAAGGTGACACTGTGATATAAATACATATAAAAATTCCCAGAGAAATAAACTTTGTATGTTCATGAGTAGTGTCAGAGAAAAGCTCCTTTCTGTTTCAGGACAACTTAGTGTTAAGTAAATGTCTATCATAATATTGACTGTCTACGTGTACAAATTATGTAATGCAAAGTTGTAAACAACTCCCCATTCGACAAGCATCAAATACAACATTTCTTGAATTAATCCATGATCAAGGAATTCGATCCAGATATTCCTCAGTACATACAAATAAAAAAAAATACACACATACATATACAAATTCAAGTAAACAATCTAGTCCCGTAAAAATGTATTTTTAAAAGTCCATTCGCAAATAAGGTTTCAAATCCATAATCTCATTAAGGCCTTCAGAGGATAAACTTTTCACGCGGAATATCCACCAGGACTCCCTTCTCAATAACTTCTGCACTCTATCCCCACCCCGACAGGTTCTGGGCACATATTCAAGGCCTACAAATTTAAAATCATCAGGGTTTTGTTGATGACACGCCTTAGAATATGGCCCAGCTGCATATCTGTCTAGGCCATTTTTAATAGCCTCAATCTGCACAAGCATTCTAACCTGAAATTGCCTGGTGGTCCTGCCAACATAAACTTAACAGCAGGAGTACCAGGCAGCGTAAATCACACTCATAATTACAGCTCAGGCAAACCTTAACTGGTTTGTGTGTTCCCAGCGTACACTTGTTTTCCATTTACTGCAAATGTGTATGCAGAACATCTCCTGCATGGGGAAAAAAAAAGCCAGTGGGTCTATTGCCAGTTTTCCACTTTGGTTCAACACACCAACTTCTAGTTAAGAGTGTCACCCAAATTTGAACCCCTTGAAAAAGTCACTCTAGGAGTAGATCCAACAACAGTAACCAAATGTGTATCAAAGAGCAGAACTGGCAAGGGTTTCAAAAATAATTCCTTTAATTTTACTTGCCAAAGGCATATATCTGGTGACAAAAGCGACCCTTGATTTTTCCGATTCTCCAACACTCTTAGGTGTCAATGAAAACTCCCCTGGAGCATTTTATTTTTCCTCTATTAAATGTCCCAATTAATAATATTGTTAGAATAGTCCCCAACCCTGAAACAGTTTTTAAGGTCCAGGCTTTACCTTTCAAAGCTCTCTGCTGTGAAGCAGTTTCTTCTAATTCTGAGAAACTGCCCCGCAGGAATGCTGTTAATCAGTCTTTGTGGATGGCCACTCTCTGCTCACAGCCGGGCACTTCCTGCTGTTACCTTCCAAAAGGTAGCACTTTGAGTCACTCCAGATTTATCTACATAAAACCGAACGGCCATGAATTCAATACTTGTAGGACTAACCACATGTGTGAACTGCAGGCTAAAAGTTATTTCTGTTTAACTAAGGTCCTGATCCCACAAGTATGTCATCTATAAAGCGGGGCCATCTCACTATCCCCCCAGGTGCTGGTTACATTCTGCTTTAAATACCACCTGTTTCTCCCACCAGGCCAAGTACAAATTTGCACATCAGGGGCCAACAATGATCCCCATTACTGTACCCTGAACCTATAGGAAGAAGTGACCATCAATTTTATTTTTTTTATTTTAACTTTTGTTTACCAGGTAACTGCAATGAGCCAAGGCCTGTTTTCATGCACGACCCAGGAGAAAAAAAAATAACTGATGCACAATGTAGTCCACAGCCTGGAGGAGAAAGTCAGAGGGCACCACTAGAAAATCACCCTGTCGTCTCCTCAAAAAGTGCATGATAGCATCTAAACCAAGATTATGAGACATATTTGTGTATAGTGAGTTGACATTGTCACAAACTCATGTCTCCCGCCAAGGCAAATTCTGAAATTTATTCAAAACGTCCATTGTATCTCTGAGACAGGCCAATGTCCCAAATACTATCCCCTCAAGATGGAAATCAACACAGTCAATTCCACTTGTGTGCCTTTCGGATGTGTGCACATTTCGGTTATGTGCGCACACATCGCTGAAGTCCCGATTCCATTTGTATTCCCTCAATGTTAAAACTTTTGTTTGTGTGCACACTGAATTACGGTTGTATGCCCTTTTTCTGTCTCATTCCAATGCTTTTCTGTGAGTAGTGTGAGCTTAAGTGATTAAGCAATCGTCAGTAACCACAGCATGTTTAATCGCATGATCACTTAACTGCGTCCAGCATGTTAGACATGGCAGTGCTCCTGGTGCTTGTAAAAGGTGATCTTTTTTAACAAGTGATGCTTGTTACACTAACGAGCCAACATCAGGACAGCTGACTGATGCTGAAATCTGCAATTCAGTGTTGGGGCAGATATCGTAGCAGAGGATGTAGAGGACATTTCATTGAAAAAAACAAAACACAGAAGATACAGACTTTTTGCACGACAAAGCAAAACTGTATGACAGGCTGCAATGCCTATAACGTACGGGACTTTACTTCGTTAAAAATGACTTGTGAGTACAGTATTGTATTTTTTATTAAAACATTGCTATACTTTTCAGAAGCGTACAGATGTTTTTTTCTGGCTTAGAGTGTGCCGGTTGAGCAGTAAACAATTCAAAAATGGTCATTCCGGATATCTGCCATTTCGGTTGTGTGCACAAAATTTTCATTCCCCGAGCATGTGCACACAACCAAAATTGACTGTATCTAGACAGAATTTTATCCCAAATATTATCCCTTCAAGATAGAAATTAACATATCTAGACAGAATTTTACGACACCAAGCCTATCCCAGACAAAAGGTCTTTCACGGGTTGGCGGGAGACTTATGAATCTTAGGTAAAAGGTAAAAAGTGGGAAGGGCAGGATGTTTAACTCTGATATAATCAGCTTCATCATAGCTTCACTGTCCACTCCACAAGGCCTCATTTATAAGGTTGTCCAAGTTCTCTTTATATATCAATGTTGGGTCACTTTCCAGTAGTTTATAACTATTCTCATCTCCCAACTACCTTAAAGCTTCACTCCTGTATTGTTCCCTTGACATAACCACAACATTACCCCTCCCCCCAGTACTTATTTAATTATTTGATTTTAGTTCTTCAATTGCTAGGCATTCAAGGGCGGTAAGGTTGTGGTATATGGTTCCCCCTCAAAACAAAGCAACAACATCCCTGACGACTACATTCTAAAACTGCACTTTATCCTACTTTAAGAAATGCAGTTTCAGCATCAATGTAAACAACAGTTTCTCCTTTACAAGTCTATGAAGTCTTTTTTTTTTTTTAAAGCAACTTGTAAAAAGTAAGGGTTCAGGTATCCTTTAAACATTTGTTGCTAAGGAGACCCTCTTACAGTTACAAGAGGGTCAGGAATGTTTAGAAACGTACTGTTACGCAAGAACTTACCATAACAGTAGATCCTCGAGAGACGCTCTTGCAGTAGGTAATTACATATAGGACTGATGTCAGCAGGACCCCACGGAAAAATTCCTAGCTAGCAGTCTCTGGCGAGGGACTGCCCCCACGTCAGGTGACCAGCGTCGGGAGACGTTGGTATAAAGGGGCGGTCCCTGACGCCCGCCTTCCAGTTCTTTCCCGCCACAGGCCAGAAGAGGCCGGACGAGAAAGGAGCGGATATTTCCCTTAATAAAAAAGGAGCTGAATAGGCTTAGGGGGATGGAGGGCGGGAAGGTATTACCAACTGCAAGAGCCTCTCTCGAAGATCTACTGTTATGGTAAGTTCTTACATAACTGTACTATCTTACTTCGAGAGGGCTCTTGCAGTAGGTAATTACATATAGGACTGAATCCCAAGCAGTCTGGAACAAGGAGAAGCACCACGAGAAGGAAATCTACTCCAAGTCAAAGCTCTAGCTGTGCAAGCTTTAAGATAAGAGACCTTGCAGGACAGCCACCCCGAAGCCTGCTCTATGGCGAGAGGCAATATCCAAACTGTAGTGTTTTGTAAAGGTATGGACGGAGGTCCAGGTGGCGGCAGCACAGATATCTGCCACCGACACATTCTCAAAACAAGCCGCTGAGGCAGCTACTCCTCTGGTGGAGTGGCCTCTTACTTGACCCGGCAGGGTCTTGTACTTGTCATAACAGAAAGTGATGCAATGAGCCAACCATTTAGATAGACATTTCTTAGAAACAGCATTGCCTTCTCTTTTATGAGCAAAAGAGACGAACAGTTGATCAGTCTTTCTGGGATCCTTCGTCCTGTTGGTGTAGTATCTCAGAATCCGGTGAACGTCCATAGTATGGAGTAAATACTCCCCCTGATTAGAGTACTGCGTAAAAAAGGTGAGTAACTCTATGGACTGGTTTAGAGAAACTTAAGAGCTAGTGTGCAGAGCAACACATTCCTTGTGAAAAATCAAGTATGGAATTTTACACATCAGGGCCTGGAGCTCGAAAATTCTCAGAGTGGAAGTAGTGGCCACCAGGAAGAGAGTCTTCCATGAAAGGAACTTCAAGTCTGCTGAAGCTGCTGGTTCAAAAGGAGGCAGAGTAAGTTTTTCGAGAACAAAGTTGAAGTCCCAAGGGGGAGCAGGAGTACGTATAGGAGGTCTCAGATGGAGGAGGACCCCTCTGAGAAAGGTCTTAGAGACCTCCAGTTGAGCAAATGTCTTGTCTGCAAAGGGGACATGATAGGCCGAGATGGCCATCATGTGGACTTTCAGAGAAGAGTGACTGAGACCCAGGTCAAAAAGATGGCGTAGGTACTCCAGCAGAAGCCCCGTTGAGCAGGAAAAGGGTTCCACGTGCTTAGAAGCAGCCCAGATAGTGAACCTTTTCCACTTCATGGCGTAGGTAGATCTAGTGGAGGGTTTTCTAGCCTCCACCAAAATCTCTGCCACATGGGGAGAAACCCCAAAACGGGATCGAGCTAAATCTGCAGGAGCCATGCATGCAGCTGAAAAGATTTGAGGCCTGGATGGACCAGGGTCCCCTGATCCTAGGTCAGCAAACCTTGTGATAGAGGAAGAGGAAGAGGAGGATCCTCTGAGAATTGTTGTAGAAGAGAGAACCAAACTTGCCTGGGCCAGAAAGGAGCAATCAGAATAATTCGTGCTCCTTCTGAGGCTAGTCTCTGTAAGACTCGTGGGATAAAGGGAATTGGGGGAAAGGCATAGACAAATCTGTCCTTCCAGTCTAGAGACAGGAGCGTTTCTCCAGAAAGCGCCTCGCTCTGGAACGAGCAAGCAGAAGACGGGAAGCTATGCGTTTAGAGAGGATGCGAACAGGTTGACTTGTGGTGTTCCCCAAAGTTAGAAGATACTGTCTAGGACCCCTTGGTCCAGTTCCCACACGTGAGTCAGAGCAGATGAGCGACTTAGCTTGACTGCTAAGGTGTTGTTGACTCCCAGAACATGAATTGCCGTGAGGTGAAGGTCGTGTTGTGTTGCCTAATCCCAAACCCTCATAGCTTCCCTGCAAAGAGGGTAGGACCGAGTCCCCCCTTGTTTGTTGATGTGCCAAACCACGCACATGTTGTCCGTCTGAACGGCTAGGTGGCCGGGAAGGATGCATGGGTGAAGGGCCTGGAAAGCATACAACACTGCCTGAAGCTCGAGCACACTGATGTGGAGTGTCTGTTCGAGCTTGGACCAAGAGTCCTGGGTCCGATGGGGACCTAGATGGGCTCCCCAACCTTCGCCCGAGGCATCTGTGGATACAGTCTTGGGGGGGGGGGGGGAGATGAAAGAAAGGAACTCCCCGAAACAGGTTCTCTCAAACCATCCACCACTGCAAGTCTCGGAGTATCGGCAAGGAGACTTGAACTGGGTGATCTAAGTCGTCCACTAACTGATCCCACTGGGAGGGAGCGGAGAGTCCACTGACAGACTCTCATGTGAAGCAGAGCACGAGGGACTGTCGGGATAGCAGCCGCCATGAGCCCGAGAAGGCGAAGGACCGACCTTGCACTGACCCGCCTGCGGCCAGACAACAGACTTATTTGAGTCTGGAGGGTGGACGCCCGGTCCGGTGGCAGGAAGGCCCGGTAGTGTCTAGAATCGCCCTGATAAACTGTAGTCTCTGAGATGGGATCAAGTGAGACTTGGAATGGTTGATGGTAATACCCAGGCAGGCTAAAACCTGCTGGGTAAGGATGAGGCAGCGCAGGAGTTCCTCCCTGGACGAGGCCACCAGGAGCCAATCGTCCAGGTAAGGGAAACCTGCCCCCCCCCGGGTACGCAGGTAGGCAGCCACCACCGTTAGGCTTTTGGTAAATACTCAGGGCGCCAAGGATAGGCCAAACGGAAGTGCCTTGAACTGGTAGCGGTCCCCCTGGAATGCAAAACGAAGATATCTGTGATGAGATGGGCAAATGGAAATGTGCAGGTAAGCATCCTGCATATCCAGGGCACATAGCCATTGATCCAACCGGAGGCAGGGCAGAAGGCTCTGCAACGAGAGCATTCTGAACCTTTTGTATTCCACAAAAAAATTCAGGGAACTGAGATCTAGAATAGGTCTGAGATCTCCTGTCTTCTTTGGGACCAGGAAGAAATGGGAATAGTAACCCGTCCCTTGAAAATGAAGGGGGACGGGTTCTGTTGCTTCTTTCAGTAGCAGAGCTGAAATCTCCTCCTGGACCAAGAGAAGACGTTCCCGTGAATATGACGACTTTGGGGGTTCTGTAGAAACTATCGACTATCCTTCTGCGATCAGCTGGAGCACCCAAGAATCTGATGTTATCCTCTCCCATCCCGGAAGGTGGAGGGAAAACCTCACTCCTACCGGTTCCTCCGAGGAGTCTGGAGGCTGTGAGAGAGAAGAGGAGTCAGGTGGTGTGGGGCAGTGCTGCAGCTGAAGCACCTGCTGCTTTTTTGGGCGGGGGGGTTCTTAGCAGCTGTGGGGGCCAGGCGTTTTGTGGCCCGCCTTCCCTGGGGTTTCGCCTTGGACCGATTCCATCTGTGAAAGGGACGGCGCTGCCACTGGTGGGGGCTGTACATGGAATCAATGGACTTCAGTGCCATCCCCTTCGCCTGCAAATCGGTGATGATGTCCTTGACATCACCACGGAAAATCACCGACCCCCGGAAGGGCACTTCCTGGATAGCGGACTGCACTTCTGGGACCAACCCTGACACGCGGAGCCAAGCATTACGACGTAGGCCTACGGCGAAAGCTGAGCTCCATCCAGTAGTGTCCACTGTGTCGTAGGTCGCACGAAGCATGTGTCGACTGGCCAAACGTGCAGAGAGGACAACATCAGCCAACTCCTGCTTGACCCGAGAGTCCGGCAGGGAGTCCAGTTTGGTTTCCACCCGAGTAAGAATGGCCTTCTGGTAGTCCCCCATATGACCGACATAGTTCAATCAATCAATCAATCACTTTATTTAACCAGGCATAAGGGACACTGGGGATTAGTTCAGGGCCCTAATCCCCAGTGTGGAGAAAGCAAAGATCTTCTTTCCATACTGGTCCAGTAGGTGGGATTCTTTGTCAGGTGGCGATGAGCTGAGATGTTTTGGGTTAGCCGACTGGCCGTGAGTGGCGCTAATCATGACTGAGTCAGCACGAGGGTGAGAATCTAACAAAATCAACACCCTCGCGAGCCTAGTATAGCCTATTCGACTTCCGCGGAAGTGGGGCTAGAGCAGACGGCTGCTTCCAGATGGTGGTAACAAGGTCGGCGTGAGGCTCTATCCAGGGTAGCACCAAAGTAGGAGCTGTTACGGGCAGATCCAGATGCTCGGCGAGTTTCAACCGCTGAGAGTCTGGTTCCAAAGAATGCCACTGATGAACCTCCTGGATTTTTCATAGCAACTCCGTAAAAGAAGGATCTTCTGGAGGAGACTTCGGAGGAGTCCTTGGCCTGGGCTTCGATGGACAGCGTGGCTCGTCGTCCCTTTCGGAGCAACCATCGGAGGAATCCAAGGAGTCCGAGGGTGAAGAGAATGAGGAAGAGGAAAAAGACTCCCTTTCCTGACCCGGGGGAGGAACGGACCCCTTGGGAAGCACCTAAGGAAGCGTATCATGCCTCTCTCTGGACCCAGATGGGAGAGCCCTGGAGTCCAAAGGTGGTGAGGGAGTGTGTGCCGTGGACGTACGGGAATCTGAGATGGCACCATCGTCGGTAGGCGGCTCTCCACCTCCCTGGTGAGCTGAGCCTTGGCCTCAGCCCACCAGGAGGCCAGAGTCTCCTGCAAATCCACCGGCGGCTGAGGGGGCGGTGGAGGAGGAGAAAGAGGGGGATAACGATATGGGTTGTACCCATATGGAGAGTATCCAAAATTCGGTGGCGGGAAACTCAGCGTCAGGTACTGCGGCATCGGAAAGACTGGCATTGGGTACTGCGGTGCCGGATACTGTGGTCCCGGATATGCCGGCGTCGGATACAACGGAGGGTATCCGGGAGCCAGAGGAGCTGCCGGAGCAGACTGCCGGCCGGCGGCCTCACGAGCTGATCCAGGTTGGAGGGCCAGGTGGCGGGGCGACATCCGAAAGTGGGATGTCTGCCAGAGTCTGTAAAACCAATGTCAGGGCCGGCGTCCAGGGAGCCGACGTCAGATCCGGCGCCCCTAAAGGAGGACGGTCCGACGGAGGAGGAATCCCAGCGTCGCCCGGGGATGGAGGGGAAAAATCCCCAGGGTCGGGCTGGGGGGGGGGACTCTGGGTCCCCAGATGGCAGCGAAGGCTGCGGAGAACCGGGGACGACAGACGTGGGTAGGTCCGTCGCCAGTTCTTTCACCGACCGGACGTCGGATGAACCGACGTGCAGTTTTACAGCGAGCTCCTGGTGGGCGCCGGAGGAGCCGGCGTCCGACTTATGGGAGCCTTCACGGAAGCCGGACCGGTGGAAGGATCGGCCTGGTCTGGCGGGAGAGGGCGCGTGCAGCCCGAGGTGGTCGTCTTACCAGCTTTCTCCACAGGCGAAGAGCCGGCGTCCGGCTTACGGATCGCCCGCCAGTGGGATGCAAAGCTGCGGCCAAACCGGGGCGGGAGGCCTCAAGTGCGGCGCCCAAAAGGCCAGCACAAGCCAGACAGGCGGGCAGCGTCTCGGAAACCTCCGGCGGCCGTCGAGGCGTACTCGGAGGGGATGTTACCGAGTCCCGGCGACTTCCGAGGGAGATGTGGTGGAGGAGCCCTTGTCCCGGTGCCTCTCCTCGTCTTTCTTCTTCTTCCGATGGCCTTTGGGGGAAGTGGATGCCTGCCTCAGTTTTTTGAGCTCCTTCTCCATCTAACTCATCTTTTTCTTCAAGATGTGGGCTTCCAGGGATTGCTGCCACCTTTTCCGGGTAGCCGCGTTGAAGCTGAGGCTGTGCTGGCACTTCTCGATCAGGTGATCGGAGCCTAGACAGAACAGGCACAGGGAATGGCCGTCCTTGTGCGGAAGTTGGGCGCTGCACGAGTCGCACTTATTTTTGTGCTCTGAGGGGATAAGGGACGACATACACTGACGATGACCTTACAAATGTCGAAAAAAATCAGAATTATTTGGTAAAAACCAACAAAGGGAGGCTGACGAAGCAACAAACTTTTCTGCGAGCTGCAGTAACGGGAAAAGAAAGAACTGGAAGGTGGGCATCAGGGACCACCCCTTTATACCGCCTCCTGACGCCGGTCACCTGACGTGAAGGGTCCTCGCCAGGGACTGCTAGCTAGAAATTTTTCCGTGGGGTCCTGCCGCCTGCCGACGTCAGTCCTATATGTAATTACCTACTGCAAGAGCCCTCTCGAAGTAAGATCAAGCCTGATTGGTTTTATAATGTAGTATACAGTGATACAGCACTCTCCCAATATAGATATCACAAGCCATCTGAGTGACTGTGTAGGTAAACTGGGCTGCAGTTCCATGGATGCAAAATATGATTCCTTCTCTTTCTTGAATGAGGATGAGAAAAATTCTAAAAATCCTAGGATGTCTTACCTCAAGTAAATAGGACAGCAGGTTAGAGAGCACTTTAAAGAACTGAACTGGTTCTCTATAAAACTTTTTTTTTTTTTTTTAAATTACTTTTTATCCCACCTACTCTCCCCGAACTCCACTTCTTTGGGAGCTCCAATGAAGGACTGCCCCCGCTCCTGCCACCTACCTGGTCCCACGGTCGATCCCCCATGGAGCCGCGGATCTTCCCCCTCGGGTGGGGACGAGGTGGAGTAGAACACTCCAAACTATTCAACTTTCATCGGGAGACCCTGGGACCAGGCAGGCAGGAGCTATTAGGGGTCTGCCTCGGTGCTCCATCTATTCAGAGCTTGGAGAGTGCTTTTCCCTGTTTGTTGTGGAAGTGGCATGTGTCTGACGCCAAGGCATCGCAGACGTCACCACTCCCCCCTTCCCCAGCGTTGACTCCACACTTGCCATGCCTCAGGCCTCTGCCAGAGGCCGGTCAGGCACCAAGCAGGGACCCCCGTCCCTCCCGGGCGAGGAGAGCTGCCCTCTGGATGCTCAATCCTCTCCCTCCCCTGCTGAACCCAGGTCGCCTGCGTGGAGCAAGGTGTGGCATCCAGCGCCCCGGGCCAGCCTACAAAACAATTTTTTAGCAAACCAAATGAGAACAATATATTTAAGCAATAATGCCCAACAGGGTGTGTGCTGCGCTGGGATAACGTCACGTCTCAAGTGGTTGAGCACGAGGTAGCAGGCCGAGTGCATCCAATACCTGAGGTGTGATGTCATTACAGCACGACACACACCCTGGAGGGCATGCTGCTATTGTACAATTTGTTCTTATACAGAATTTTAAAAAATCATTTTAAAAATGTTTGTTAGTTCGGAAAAATATTTTTGTTTCTTAAGAGAAGAAGCAACAAATCTGATGCAATCAGTAAGGAGGCTCCCATGATGTTGTATTGGGATGACATCACGGGCCCAGACCCAGACTGACCAATCAGGGACAGCATTCTTTCTTGCCATTGTATAATTTTTTTTTTTTTTTTTTTTTTTTTTTTATTTGCCCAGTTGAGATCTTTGGTATTAGTTTTGAATCGAACTTTAAACAGGAAAAACATTTAAAATGTATGCAAGAGCACAGCAGGTCATCCTGCAATGCCTTATGTTAATTACAGTGCTGCAAAGAATACCAGTTAGATTTCTGGTATCCCCTTTGAAATGTCAAATGAAAACTGTATTTCCAACCTGGCAAGACTGACTGAACTGTTACACTCCAACTATGGATGCACAGCTAGTCTATTTCTTTAACATGACCACAGCAGATGCTAAATGAAAGCAGGCGGGGGGTGAGGGGGTCTATCCTGTTCATCCCCTGTCATTTAAGCAGCCACAGCATTCCATATATGCAGCGCAGCTGTAACAATGGCTTAATGCGAAGAAGCACCTGTGATTCTGTTATTAGGGATTTGTTGATGAGGCTTTCATCACTGGACTATAAAGCACGACAAGCAGCAGATTACCATAAGGTAATACACCCCACCTCAACAAAGCCGCACAAGCTGAAGGAGAGAGTGGTTCAATTACCAACTGATGATCTACCCACTTGGAGTCACTTCACCACTACTGTGAACTGTAGCAAGGCTTTCCACAGCATTTTTCATTCTACAGCAGCAATGCATGACAGCACTGGAAATTCTGACCCATACTTTTATTTAATTTCAGACTGCCCCTTATTTCCCCGACTCTCAAGATGCCCCTTTTTCGTCATTTTGAATCTGCTTCACCCTTTTTTTTTTCTTTTTTTGTGGTTACAATTGCAATAATAAAAGGAGCTCTCCTTTTAACATGACTTGGACCAGGTTCTCATCAGTATTCTCTGTTGTTTTTGAACACCCATTGTTTGAGATCACTTCTTTTGTGACTATATTGACCCAGCATGAGCAGACACTGCTCCCTGACCTTAGGGACAACAGGTGTACAGAAACAGCGGAGAACACGGATGAAATTCTGGCTGGAGCCACATTAACAAGAGCACTCCTATTATTTAAAATGCGAAGACTGTGCTAAAGTAGACTCAAAATGGGAAAGAAGGAGGCCGTACAAGTCAGGAGATAAGTGGCAATCTAAAACAGAATGAAAAGTATGGAGTCAACATTTTTCCACTGCTGTGGTGCTGCTTCAAAAAAAAAAAAAAAAAAAAAAAAAAAAACACACACACACACAAACCACCACATTTCACCAACTGCTTGTATAGTGCGAAGGTCTCCAATCCTGCAATAGCAACATGCACTGGACCATGGAATACCATATGACTACAGACAATCAGAAGGCTGAATTTCACTCTCTTTATAACCACATTATAAAACATGCAAAAGTATGTGCACACGGCCAGCTTGGTGGCGCAGAGGGCTGAGATGCAGGCACCTTACCGCATGCCATGCTGGCGACCCGGGTTTGGCAATGACCTCAGGCCGCCGGAGTACCGGCTCGGGGGTCAGAGCCCAGGATTGAGCCTTGGCTTTCCCTTCTGTGGGGTGGGCGCCCGCTCTGCCCATAGTCCCGCTCCCACGGTGGAGGCAGCGGGTAGCACTCAGTGGCTAGGAGGCGGCTGACGAAAGTCAAGGGAGGGAGCAGAGGGTCCTGCAGATCCTGGCATGCGCCCATGCACTTGTACGCATGTATACGTTACTGGGGAGTAATGAAAATACAAACATATGGGGGGAAGCACGTGCACAGAAAATGATTCACAACCAGTTTATTCTTTCATCAGCTATTTGTTTACCAGGGCTCCACTATACTACAGAGAGAGACAGACACACACACTAGGGTTTGAAGTTTTTTTTCTTTTCTTTGTTAGCATGAGTACTGTTTCAGTGATATCATCTTAACAGCCAGATCTGGAATTTTATTCTATTATTACTGAACACATCCCAAAGCTGAACTGCACAATGAGAGCGGGGGAGGAGAGCCTTGTGGCTGTTATGTTCAGGGCTGCTGCTCATTAACTAACATCTAGGGACATTCTGTTCTGAACTTTTACTGCACCTCAGGAACAGGATCTAGGCTTACACTAGCTTGTGTTCTGCATGACTGCCTTTATGCAGGCTTGGTATGAAAAGTCTATAATTAAGACTATAAGAAACCCTTCCTTTGTTTTCTCGTGTGATACTTTTCTTTTTGCCATAACAACTAACTTAACCAGAGCTGTAAGGAGTTCAAAACCACTGCTATGGTGGAGACGGCAAGATTTCTCTCTGCCACCTCTTCACAGTACTTCTGTCCTCCTTTGAGGCCAGACAATGTAGCACCCCGTTATCATTTTGTAAAATAAAACACTGGATAATATAGCCAGAACACTAAAGTCCACCCTATCCTTGATTAAATTTTTCAGGGTTTACAAAAATGACTTTTTAAAAGATGACATTTTTACAACTAGAAGTATAAGCTGCTTGTATATTTTGGGTCCCGGGTCAGTCGGAACCAAGCTTAAGGGGGGTTCATCAGCTTTCAGTATGCTAATTAGGTTCATCCTGCGCTTCAACACAGGACACACAATCAGCAAACAGAGTGACAGAGCCCACTCCATGTCACTCCCACTGGCCTGGAAGCCAGGAGACTAAAATACATATCTGCGTGTACGTTTGGTATCAAGGGTAAGATCTGCATCTTTACAGATGACTCAAAAAGGTCTATGCAAGGGTAAACACAGAGAAAGGGAAAAGGGAACCGGGGGGATCTGGACAGGTTAGAGAGCTGGTCCAAGATCTGGCAGCTGAACACACATTGGGAAAAGGAACCCATACGTGCGACATGAAATGGGAGGGATGGTGCAGGATAGCACTCCAGAAGAAAAGGATTTAGAAGTGATGATATGAGAGACCATAAAACATTTGGACACTGCATTTGGGCAGTGAGCAAAGCAAACAGAAGGCTGCGATGTATAGGAAGGGGGATAAAGCAGAATGTGGGAGGTGATCCTACCTCTGTAGAGGTCACCAGTGCAACAGAACCTGGAATGCTGCACTGAGACATACAAGTACCTGTATGTGATAAGAGCAGATGCCAAGGAAAGAACAGATTTGTAAGAACCGTAACAGTAGATTTTCGAGGGGCTCTCTCTCAGGTATCAGGCCACACTGTAGAAACCTTCGCCATTACTGAAGAGGAATCCACATGGAAGATTTTCAGCAACACAACTGGGGCCGCCCACACAGACATCACCAACCCTATACTGGCATGGGAGGCCCCTCTCCCTCCTCAGTTCTTTCCCTCCAGAGACAAAGGGAGCAAGGCACACACCCTGGAGAACTGAGGGGGGAGAGAGAGGGACCCTGCTCTAGATAGAAAAGATGGAAAACAGCAGATAGCTGGATCCTGAACAGAGCCCCAAAAAGGGGGATGGTGGGCGGGAACTCAGATCCGATGACTGAGATACCCTTGAAGATCTACTGTTACGGAAAGTTCTTACACAACTATTCTATCTTCTTTGGGGGTATCTCAGTTACCAGGTTACACCGCAGGAACGAGTACCAAGCAATGACAAGAGTAGCAGACAGTCTGGGAGGCTGGATCTCCATAAACTTAAGACAGGAGCCCTTGCAACACAGCCCTGCCAAATCATGCGCAGGCTCTTGAAGCAATGCCCAGACTGTAATGTTTGGTGAAAGTGTGGACTATACTACAGGTGACTGCTGTACAAATGTCAACGACGGAGACCCCTTTAAAACAAGCCACAGAGGTAGCCATGCCTCTGGTGGAATGAGCTTTGACAGCACCAGGCAATTCTTTGCCATACTTGTAAAAGAACACAATGCAATTAGCAAACCTTTTGGATACACACTGCTCAGAAACTAAAGTGCCCTCTCTACCTGGGGTGAAAACTGCTTTGACTTTCTGGATTCTTTAGTCCGAAACAGATAATACTTCAAAGTTCTGCACACATCCAACATATGGAGCACTGCTTTCCCTGGATCGGCACGCTCAGGAAAATAAACAGGAAGGTGGATAGACCGATTAAGTCTAAACTCAGAGACCACCTTAGGCAGGAACTTAGCATTTGTGTGGAAAGATACCCTGTCTTTTTAATCAAATAAGGCTCCTCGCATCAGAGGGCCCGAAGCTCTGAAATTCTTAGAGTAGAAGTAATTGTAACTAAAAAGAGCGCTTTCCAAGAGGGAAAGCACAAATTGCAAGTTGCAATCAGCTCAAGAGGGGACAGGGTCAACTTTTCCAAAATAAAATTTAAGTCCCAAGTCGGGATAGTGGAATGGATTGGGGGTTTCAGGTGCTAGATGCCCCTGATGAAGGTACAGGAGCCCTTCAGCTGAGCAACAGCATCGTCACCCACGAGCTCATGAAAGGCAGAAATAGCCAAAAGGTGGACCTTCAGGGAGGAATACTGGAGAACCGAGTCAGGTAAAGAAATCAGGTAGTCCAGAATATGATTCACAGGGTAGGTGAATGGGTCTAAGGAATGCTTGGCAGCCCAGATGGCAAACTGCTTCCACTTCAGGGCATAAGTGGCACGGGGGGAGAATAGCTGGCGGCCACCAGGACGTCTGCCACCCTGTTAGAGACCCCAGATCTGGCGATGGCTACGTTCTCAGGAGCCATGTATACAGATATAAGGACCCGAGACTGGGATGGACCAGGGTCCCCCAATCCTGGGTCAGCAGATTCCTGCAAAGGGGCAGAGGGACCAGAGGTTCAACTGCCAGCTGCTGAAACAGAAGGAACCATATCTGGCGAGGCCAGAATGGGACTACCAGAATCATGCTGGCCCCTTCCATCTGTAGCTTGATCAGCAGCACCCTCTGAATTAGAGGTAACATAGGGAATGCAAACAGGGTCACACAGTATGCAAGTGGGGGCTGTGAGATTCAAACCCAGGTCTCCAGGTTTGCAGCTCACAGCCTTAAACCACTGTGCAATACTGCCTCCAGGGTAAGAAGGGCTTCCCCTGCTCAGAGTCCAGAACCGCCCCAATATCCTGCAGTCTTTGGGATAGTACTAGAACAGACTTCGGCAGGTTGACCGTTATGCCGAGAGTGGAATAACTTGAGAGTGCACTCCAGAGCCAGCAGGAGCGGTTCCCTGGATGGGGCCTTGAGAAGCCAATTGTCCAGATAAGAGAAGACATACAGTCCCTTCCCTTCTGAGAGCTGCTGCGACCGCTGCCAAGTACTTGGTAAAAACATGCAGTACAAAGGACAAGCCAAAGGGCAGCACTTTAAACAAGCAATTCTCACCCTGAAAGGCAAAGCCAAGACACCTCCTGTAAGGAGGAAAGACTGAAATGTGCAGGTAAGGGTCCTGTATGTCCAGAGAGCAGAGCCATTCCCCGGTATTGAGGAGGGGAATGAGGCCTGGCAAAGTTACAACCCAGAGCATTTTGTACTGGACAAAGAAATTGAGGTCCTTGAGGTCTAAGATGAGCCTCAGATCTCACGTCTTTTTCGGGACCAGGAAGAACCTGGAATAGAACCCCTGGTTTCTCCGACACCTTGGCACGAGTTTGATCGCCTGTCTGCGTAGAAGAAACTGTACCTCCTCCTGGAGGATAGACAGGTGGGCCGGGGGACAGTTTGAGGGTGGTTGTGGGGGTATCTGGAGGCTGCTGGATGAGCTCCAGGGTATGACCACTCTCTACGATCTGCGGAATCCATGCATCTTAAGTTACGGTTCTCCACTAATTCAGATGGCGGGAGAACCAACCTCTGACCACCACCTTCTGGGTGTGGACCAGAGGAGGGGGGGGGTCTGGCGAAAAGTCGAGCTGAGGTGGGACCAGCTGTGGAGGCTGGTCCATCATTTCTGAGATGCTTGGTTACCGCTCCAGTATTGGAGGGGGCAGGTAAGGAAGACTGGGCTCTGCACTTTCCCTGGGTGTGGGGGCCAGAGCCTGGCCTATTGGCCTGTCTATGAAAGGTAGACCCCCCTCTGCCATGGGACTGAGTATGATAGAGAGAATGCACAGACTCATGGCTGTGCCAGAGGCCTGCAGATCATTAATGAGGTCATAGAAACATAGAATTTGATGGCAGACATAAGGACTGCTTGGGCCC
Organism: Neoceratodus forsteri; assembly: GCA_016271365.2. Classification (NCBI taxonomy): domain Eukaryota; kingdom Metazoa; phylum Chordata; order Ceratodontiformes; family Ceratodontidae; genus Neoceratodus; species Neoceratodus forsteri. Next base: position 645,008,745 of record CM057450.1, on the reverse strand, counting down.
ACCTAGTCTGCCCATTTCCCTACCTACTGGATAAGCTGCAGATCCTAGTTAACCAACAGCTTACTTCCTCCTACCCCCCACTAGCATTGCCTTATGTCTGTACCACGCATTCTTGAATTCCCCCACTGTTTTTGACTCCATGACCTCTTCAGGAAGGCTGTTCCATGCATCCACAACCCTCTCTGTGAAAAAATACTTCCTCACACTACCTCTGGGCCATCCCCCCCACCAGGGCCGAACAGCTTGGTGCCACTGAAAAGGGCATTAAGCACCTTGTTCTCTACATCGGCTGCAAATCCACAGACACTAAGCCACGAGTGCCTATGAAGGGGTATGCCTCCTGAAGTTTGCACCAAATCCTCAAGGGTTACCCTGGCCAGTTAAGTGTCATCAGCAAACTTAGGTAGCCTGCTGGAAACCCTAGCTTCCAGATCACCGGTGAAAACACTGAACAGTTGTGGCCCCAGCACTGATCTTGAAGAGCATTCCAGAGTACCCCCTCCGTTTGTAGTGTTCACCCACCACAACAGTCTGCTTCCTGCCCCCAAGCTGGTCAGCAATCCAAAGTGAGTATGCCTGGTATATACTGCATTGGTGTACTCGACCAATAAACTTGTCATATGCAACAATGATCATGGCCTTGTTGATGTCCAGAGAGACTATGGCCTTACCCCTGTCCACTTCCCTGGCTGCCCCCCCCTCAAAGGTGATCACATAAGTTTGACACGATCTGCCCTTCATAAAGCTGTGCTGAGAAGGAGCAAGCACACTGACATCAACCCAGTGCTCTATTATTTTGTCCTTGATAATGGCTTCCAGGACTCTGTTCTGTGCTGATGTAGGCTAACCCAACTGTAGTTGCCAGGGTCAGCCGTGCCCCCTTTTTGAAGATGCATGCCAAATTAGCCACTCTCACACTCTCGAGAACCACATCTGTCAGAACAGACTTATGAAAGATCACTACAACCATGTCTAAGGAAAGGAAGATTACTGTAAGTACCCCTACCAATTGTTTCATTAGCTCTACTATGATCCTGGGAGGTATCTAGTTTGTCCCTTGGGACTTAACTGGCTTGTTCTTCACCAGATGGTCAGCTACTGCCTAGGACACATCCGATGTCAGACTGCATCATGGTTACTCCTTATTCCACTGGCCTTTCCAGTGGGCACCCTCACCCAGGGGCCCCCTGGTGAACATCAAAGCGAAGTATTCATTTAGCATCTCATACATTAACCCTGACCCTCTCACCCACCCAGCCCACTTGTTACCATGATTTTAGGGGCCCAATCCCCTCCTTCACCATCCTTTTATTCACTGGGAGAAAGTTCTGATGCTATCTGCTGCTCCAGCCAATATCCTGGCTTCAAGACTCTCCTTGGTTTTCTGAAGTCTAGTCTTGCAGTCCCTCAGTGTTGGATTGTACTCCTCTCTTGCCAAGAGGCATCCCATCTCTTTTTCCAGTCATCATTTTTTTGTTTGTCCAGTATCAGCTGCCTTAGGTACCGGTTGAGTGGTATACTTCTTGACCCTTTTCTCTTTACAAGGATGCAGACCTCTGCAACAGCTCTGAACACACTCTTCAACAAGTCCTCCAAGTGCTCTGCATTAACAGCCTCATGCAGCTGTACGCTCCAGACCCTCAGACACCAAGCTGTCATCTTAGCAAAGTTTGCCCTTATGAGGTTTCAGGTTCTCCTGCCTGAGGTATGGCTAATTTTATGCCTCAGGCATGGCTAATTGCTGCTTCCAACTGGTTCTGGGACACTGTTCACACTGGAGATTACTCCATTTTATTCATATACATTTAATGTACACGTAAAACCACTTCAACGTGTCTGTAGTTCTCACTGGCAACATCTATACCACCAGTTAGCAGCTAATAAACTAGTCAAGAAATTCACACTCGTCCACTTCTCTCAGTTATTCTCTTTAGTAGCACAGAAAACCGGAATCATATGCCGGAGTGCTGACTGAAAGTTCAGGGTTTCCAACTGCGCGAATATTGAGCGGTTTTGTTGGTGACGATGACAGGAATCCAGAGCCATGCATAGCTGGGTTTACAAAATTCTTGTACCAGTATACAGCATATACAACACATACCTGTGCATAAGGGGAAAAGGAACTGTTCATGTTAGCTGTGGTGGTGGGAATTAAAAAGTCAGCCTAACACGCTGCACTTTACCTAAAGAAGGTAAGCTGCTTACTAGACAGTGCTCTGCAAAATTTACACACCATCAGCAAAATTTAAGTATTTGTCATCTTATTTTAAACACAAGCTGCCAGTAGATTTACAATGTATTAGAATGATGGATGGCTCGGGGATGGTGTGAGGCCAGAGGGTATGGGTTGATGGGGGATTGGGGGGAGACCTGGGAGGATAAGGAGCTGTATGCTAGAGATAGACTCCATCTCAATTTGGAGGGGAAGGGAATCCTTAAGTTGAAAATAGAGGGGTTCATTGGTGAAAAGTGGGGTTTAAACTTGTGAAGGGGGGAGGGATGGGAGAAAAGGCTGTCAAGGGGGTGCCGATAAAGGAGGGACTCTGTCTCCACCCCCCTGGGGAGCTGGAGGATTGCGGGAAAAGGCCAACTGGCAAAGTGCAGACCAGGGGAAAACAGAATCCCCATGGGAACACGAGCAGGGGAAATGGAACTATAGGGAAAGGGTGGAAGGTAGTCCTGCTAAATGCCAGGAGCTTGGGCAATAAAATGCCTGAGCTCCAGGCAATGCTAACTGAGGGAGCAGTGGATGTGGCAGCAGTCACCGAGACTTGGGCCACTGCAGGACACGACTGGGACCTGAACCTGGAGGGTTACACTATGTTCGGGGAGGAAGGGAGGAGGTAGCAATGATAGTCAAAAACTGCATTGGCATAGGGGAGTAGAGGAGGCGGAGGGACCGTGGAGGCGATTTGGGTCACCTTGACTAACAAGGGGGGGGGCAAGAGGGTAAAAATAGGAGTGGTGGTAGAGACCCCCTGCCCTGGAGGAGAGTCTGGTGGCAGATGTTGGGAGACACTGCAGACTGGGCAGAGGAACGGTGGTGGTGTTGGGTACTTAAATATGCCAGGAACAGACTGGGAGACTATGACATCCTCTGTGACCAGGGAACAGAGGTTGTTGGATGTCTTTCAAGACGTGTTCCTAACTCAGCAGGTGAGGAAACCGACCAGGGAGGCACGGGTACTGGATGTGGTCCTGGCAGACAGTGACCAGATTGGGGGCCTGGAGGTAAGGGACCCATTGGCGGGGAGTGACCATGCCACGGTCTGGTTCTGCCTGGACCTAGGAGGGGTAGAAGGCTGCACAAAGACAGAAGTCACCTACTTCAGGGGGCCGGATTTTAAGGAAATGGGAAGGATCCTTAAGGAGCATTTGGATGGGACTGGGTCAGACATGGACGCTGATAGTAGGTGGGAAATCATCAGGAGAGGGGTGCAGGATGCTACCAGCACCTGTGCAAGACTAAGACAAAAATGCGGTAGGGCCCAAAAACCCTGCTGGTGGACCAGGGAGGTCCAGAGGTGGTGCGGGGAAAGAAGGCAGCCTATAAGCAATTCAAGTGCTCAAGGGGTGAAAGGGATCGAGGGGAGTACGAGCTGATGGTTAGAAGGGCTACTAGCGCAGTGAGGGCGGCTAAGGCAAGGAAGGAGCAGAACCTGGCCAGGGAAATTAGGGAGAGGGAACAGGGGTTCTTAGATACATTGGGGAAAACGAAAGGGTGAAGGGGCAGATTAGCAGGATTAAATCAGGGGAGAGATGGGCACAAGACCCGGGGGAGCAGGCTGAGGCACTAAATGAGTACTTCACCTCAGTTTTCACCAAGGAAAATGGGGGTGCTGCATCATACATGGGAGGAGACAGAGATACTGAGGAGGGGACCCTTACCGATCGGCAGGTCTGGGGAGAGGGGGAGGCATCACTGGCAGGAGGGGGGAGGGCTAAGCAGGGAGAAGAGGTACAGGAAGTGGAAATCACAGCAGAGAGAGTGAGGGAAGCCCTCAGCTCCCTTAAGACGGAGAAAGCACCGGGGCCGGATAAATTATATCAGAGTGCTGAAGGAACTTGTGTATGTCCTGGTGAAACCCCTGGCAGAGCTTTTCACCATCTCTCTAGGACAGGGTGGGTGCCCCAGGACTGGAAGGTGGCGCATATAGTGCCTATCCACAAAGGGGGGTCAAGGGAGGTGGCAGAGAACTACAGGCCTGTCAGCCTGACATCAGTGGTGGGCAAGGTGATGGAGGGCATTGTCAAGGAGAGGCTAGGGGGAACCTGGATAAGTCAGGGTGCCTGGACGATAGACAGCATGGATTCATCCCAGGAAATCGTGTCAGACAAACCTTGTGAGTTCTATGACTGGGTGACGGTGCCTTGGACCTAGGTAGACCAGTGGACGTCCTCTTTCTAGACTTCAGCAAGGCATTTGACTCTGTTCTTCACGTGGGCCTGTTGGATAAGCTGGGAGAAATGGGGGTGGGGAACCAGATGATCAGAAGGATAGGCAATTGGCTCCAGGACCGGACCCAGAGGGTCGTAGTTGGCAGGATAGACTCATCCTCAAGGAGGGTCATTAGTGGGATCCCACAGGGATCAGTCCTTGGGCCCCTTCTGTTCAACACCTACGTCTCTGACATAAGGACAGGAATCAGGAGTGAGATAAGTCTCTTTGCGGATGACTCAAACTGGGGCGTGTGGTGGATGGGGAGGAGGGAGGTGGCCTCTCAGGGGACCTGGAGGCTCTGGAAAGATGGTCTAGAAAGTGGAAGCTGAGGTTCAATGCAGGAAGTGCAGGTACTCCACCTGGGGCAGAAACCCGGGCCAAGTGTACACCCTTGAAATGCTACAAGTCTCGATGGCTGAGAGGACCTGGGGGTGGTGGTGGTGGATGTCAAGATGAACAACTCTGAGACTTGTAGAAGGGCAGCTGCCAAGGCCAACAGGATGCTAGGATGTATCGCTAGGGGGATCACCTCCAGAAGGAGGGACGTGATACTCCCTCTGTATAACTGCTTGGTGAGGCCGCACCTTGAGTACTGCGTGCAGTTTGGGAGGCCACACTTAAAGAGGGACATTAACCTCCTGGAGAGGGTCCAGAGGAGGGCAACCAAAATGATTTGGGGCTTGGGGGACAGGACCTATGAGGAGAGGCTCGAAGAGCTAAATATGTACACATTGGAAGAGAGAAAGGACCGGGGGGACATGATAAGAGGCCTTCAGGTACATGAAGAGGGTAAATAGGGGAGGAACAGTCAGGGTGCTTCGAAGGAAGGAGGAGGGGGGCCACTAGAGGGCATGGGTGGAAGCTTCAGGGGAGAAAGGAGGAGGTGCTACTTCACTGAGAGGGTGGTGGAGCCATGGAATGCACTGCCTAGGGGGCTGGTGGAGGCAGAGACAGTGGAGAGGTTCAAGAGGGAGTGGGACAGGTACAGGGGAAGGGTTCTGGAAGCAAAATCCAATGCAGCAAAATATCCAGAACTGGGAAGGGAGAAGCCAGAGAAGGCGAGGGGGGCAGCAAGGTCAGCACCCAGGGTGGGGGCTGACCAAACGAACAGACACGAAAGACCGTTAGGCCTATTCTGCTGGCATTTTAGTATGTTAGTATACAGAAATCTGTAGGCCGATAAGCATTAAAACCACTTATCTCACCGTCGCAAAATTCAGCAAGTTTGAAGTCCTATACCAAATGACATGTGCCCCGTTTCAGACATCTAGCTCTAACCAGTGCTAAGTTTTAAGCAGCGCAATACTCAAATTTACAAAATTTTGTGAGTAAACTGCAAGGTTTTAACCCCTTCACACCTAGGAGCCACATCTGTGGCTCTCTTTGCAATGACTTCTATTTAATGAGCTAGTGTACTGCCTAAAACTAATATTACATTTTAAAAGCTGCCAACCATTACCTTTTATATCTGAGGTACTTTTTCTTTCCCTTTGTTTAATTAGAAGATTGTTTACCCGATGTTAGTAGGTGTGATGTGTGGAACAGCACTTAGCCTGGCAGCTGACATATCTTGCTCTACTGCCCCCACACTACACCAAGAGCACTGTGACATCACTGCTGCTTAGGAACAGCAAGTGAGTGACTGCCGGATCTGTGATGTCACTGTCGACGAGATCATATTGTTGATGATGTAGGGTGGGGCAGTAGAGTTCGACATGTCAGCTGCCAGGCTAAGAGCTGTTCCATACATCCAGCACAATATTATCACATAGAATACTTTCTGATGAGCAAAGGGAAAAAAAACAAAAAAGTACTTCAGAAATAAAAAGTTACTACTGTACTACTTAAAATTTGTATTATTTTCCTGTTTGCCTGTTTTGGCTCCATTAGCTCTTTAATTCAGTTCAAACCAGATTATGAAGTATCACTACTTTTGAAAAGTGAATAAACCCCAAAAAGGATGGCTAAGTTATAAGCAGTCAAAAAGTGTACAACAGCATACATACTTTTTTCTCCATACAGATTTTTTTCCCCTATTCAACCATCCTCAAACATCAGGGATGTACCGTTTGTGCCTCGGCTATCACCACAGCCCCAAGACCACCTCTATATGATGCTCTCCAACACCCTCTCTGGCAGGGGTCCAGTGGGAGAGTCATCCAAGCAGACCAACTCCAGAGAGGAGGCCAGCTGTGTGGTGATGGCCTAACTGTGCCACTTTCATGTGGACAGCAGCTTAGATTTTGTTACTTCCTCATTTTCACCTGCTCCACCTTCCTCCCCGCGATGTGGGCAGCAAAACATTCCGACACCATGTGTGCAAAGTACACTGTAATGGAAGCAAAGTCATTGGCCCTCCCGCAGGTGCCGCTAAAACCCACCGTCAACACTCCCCAGGTGGAGCACACTACTTTCTGACTGCTGCTGCTTATTCCATGGTCTCGCCCAGACGTGGCTCCCAGAGTCTGCTTCTAATCCCACATCATCAGTACGCCAGCGAGGGTGGATCCCAACAGCACAGGTACTTGAAGCAGAATTTCCGGAAGTTCGTTTTTGTTTACAATTTATTCTTTATGCCCCTTCTCTCTGGTGCTACTCCCCTCCCTTGGGCAGGCCTTGCCCTGTCCCCTTGCATCTCCAGCATTTACTATCCTTCACAGCCAGCTAGCTTAACCCCCACCGGCACCTGGCCACCGACAGGCAGCACTGCCTGCTCGCTCCAGAGTAGGGACTGGAGAAGCTATGGTGGTGCAGTGGCTGGTTGGCAAGAGGCAGATACAAGGCTTTTTCACTTTGCCAATACCCCTAAGGATGCCTGGCACGCATGGGGCTAAAAAGCATGAGGGGGGAAGGGGGAGGGGGAGGAGGAGGAGGACTGCTCAATCCCCACCCCCACAGCCAGTCTCAGATGACCAGCTCATTCCCAAACTCAGGTGACCAGGCACTGCAAGCGCCAGCTCTACTGCTCAGTCAACGTGCCAGCAAATGTCCTACTGTTCGGTACAACTCTTGGAACTTTGTGGAAGTCATAGCCATAAATTTTGCCCAGCCATATACCTGACTGCCAGAGAGGATAAAAGAAAAGGCTGGCTAGAGTGGCATTAGCATTCATATGAGATGCTTTAGTATAGGTAGCAGGAGAGTAGCTGGTGGGGCACTGAAGGACCGAAGAGGCTGTTGAAAGAAGAAGGGTTTTGTTTTTTTCCGGGTCAAATAATTCCTGCATGCCCAAGATGTGCAGAGTCCCTACCTGTGTGTGTGTGTGTGTGTGGGGGGGGTGCAGGATTACTGATCTGGAGAATGGACAGGGGGATTTAAACTAAAGGATAGGGGATGCAGCGCAGGGGCTCACCACTGGCAGAAATTACATGCATGGGATCACCAAGGAAAGAACAGCAGAGCTGGTGCTGGAGCATGGAAATAGAGAGGCAACAGTTCTCACTTGAATGCAAGTCATACAAGACTCATACACAGCAACACTGACTAGCCAGAGTTCTTGATGCACCAGGACTGAGGCACCTAGACAAGTTGGAGGGGGCACTGACGAACACCAAGAAAAGGAAATTCCTGCTATTCCAAAGGGACAGGTCTCTTTTTTTATTTTGCTCTAACAGCTTTTTATGCTCCCAGTCCAGGGGCAGCTGATCAGTCTGGTGACTGCTCCCCTAAGCCAGTCACCGCCTCCCTCGGGACCTACCTCACTCAGTTTCTCCCATGAATATCCCCTCGTGGCAGGGCTGGAGGGCTGTCCTCCACCCTCGATACAGATATCCAGAGCAGACCAAGGCTCAGTCCCAGGTGACAGCATGGACCCAGGGAGATTGGGTGAGGCTTCATTATGCCCCTGCCTTCTTTTCCACTTTTTGCCCCACCCCTGCCGTAGGACATCCAGCACACGTGTGGAGGCATTTCACATAACGTTCTTCGGTTCCCTCCCTTTGTAATGCTTGCACTGCACTACCACCAGACCACCACCTAGTGGCAGTCATAGGCCCGACTGACATGCCTCTCTTGGGAAGGGAGAGCAGCCTGTTGGACACTCAATCCTTTCCTACTCTAGCCAACTCCTGGTAACTCGAGCTCGTTCCCAAACTTGGGTCATCAGCATGTGAAAAGGTAAAGCACATATGCAGCGTTTCAGCCCTCTTTGCCACCAGGCTGGCTTCCAAAGTGACAGCCCCCCCCCCCCAAATTATACGTTTTTCCACCTTGAGCCCTGGCAGGTGGCTGTGGTCCTCCCCACGGAGGAACTCACTCTCCAGTCCCACGTGTCCCCACTCTGCCAGTCCCCAGAAATTCCCCCGCAGATTGTCCCCCTACCCAATGGGGCCAGGGAAGAGGGTGCTGTCTCTCCCCCGAGACCCAATCCAGACACCAGGGGTGGCCCTCGGGGATGCAGGACCATCATGGAACCTGCCAGGCTCCTTTACCTCTTTCTCCTGTGGCCCTCCCTTACCGACGCAAGACGTCAGTACGTAACTCCTGACCCATACTGCCCTCCAGCCACTACCAGAGGGCAGGCAACGAGTAGGACAACAAGTCTCACTCCCACCGAGACAGGAGAACAGTCCTCCGGACGCTCAATCCCCCCCCACCGAACACGGGTCGCCAGCATGGCATGAGGTGTAGCGACCAGCACCTCAACCTCCAGCACCACCAGGCTTGTCAAAGTGACAGGTCTTAAAAGAAAAGGAGTGGGTGACTCTTTTGGAAGGAGGATGTCACTGTGAAGTTGTTTAACAAGGATGAGGAACCAGTGGTTCCAATGAATCTATCTGGTCAAGCTAAGAGAAAAGAGGTGGGGGAGGGGCAGTCATCCAGGGGTGTATTACAGGACTGCAAACAGCTCAATTCAGGCAGAGATGTTAGCAGATTCTACTGCCACAAATGTCTGAAAGCATTTTGCCAGTTAGTAATCTGCTGTTTATCCATGTACATTTTAAACTACTACACCAATTTCTACAGCACTGTTACATTACAGGACCCACTAACATCTGGTATGCCTGCCAAATAGCAGGTTACATCAGCAACTGCAGTAGAGAGCGAAGCATCCAACGTTTTAGAAAATGTTCACTAAACTTCATAAAGTGTTAAATGTGTCCCCGTGACTAAAATTATTCATCCAAATCTTGCCAAAATAAGTTGCTCCTTACACCGTTACAGAAAGGGCATGCGTGCTAATTTGCAGGTATCTAGCTCCAAGAGTGGCCGAGTTATGAGCAGCAGAACATTTTCACAAAATGTCACAGAAAAATAAAATGCCTAACTCTGAGTCACTGTACGCCTGAAACTGCTCAAATGACTGTCACAATATCTGGAAGATTTCTATATCCCTTAATGGTAAGTAAACAGGGTACATTTCAAGCCTCTACCTGAAGGGACAGCTATGCTGAAATAAATTCACAAATGTTTACAAAATTCTATGACTTGCAACATTTGCCCCAGCCTCAATGCTTATGATGAGCGATAAATACCAGCATTCATTTACAAAAAAAACTGCAACACCACTCCATGGCCCAGCGCAAGCGCTATACGCTTCTACACTAATGACCTGGGTTTGGGATCGAACTTGGGAGTCAGATCGGGCAGCAGAGTGGAGAGGGTGTCTGGCAGCACCCCCAGCTAGGGAGGGCAGCATCCAGGTTCCACAGCCGTAGCGTTCCCTACGATGGGCGAGGGTGTTTGACTCCCCAGCATAGCATTGGTGCATGCACCAGAGGGCCTGTGCATGGGGATACATGGTCTATGCCAGGACACCTGGGAAGTGGAGTGAGAAAAACTGGATGGTGGTAGCAGTAGCAGGGGTGGCTGGGTCAGCTGGTCAAAGAGGCCTGAAGTTAGCCGGCAGTGCATATATGGCACTGCATTCAGTGAAGAGGGACTTTGGCTAGTGATGCACTGCCCACACATGCATGCCGGCTGCCCGGTAGGGGGGAAACTGCAGTAAATTCCCCAGCCAACTGCAGGATGACAAGCCGCCTCCTGCAGGCTTGTCACTGAAGTGGCTCCAGGCTCAGATCCACATCCTGGCAGGAGCTGGAGGAGCCCTGCCACCCCCACTGCCGAGTGTTCCTGATAACCTGCACATGTGTAAAACAGGTCGGGCCTTTTGTTGACCTGGCTGGCATCTTCTTGTTGGCATAATATGGTGAGTTACTCTAAACCTTATTTTTCACAATAAACATTTGTTGCATTGTAATTTGGTGGACGGTGCTGTCTTTTTTCAGTTCTAAGTAAAGGTAAAAACTATGATAAGTTATGTGACAGGGCTGGAAGACCAGAACAGAAGAGAGTATGGCAATAACAGGTGGCAATAAATCATTTTGGTGATTTTTTTCTTAAACACAGTAAGGAGGTAGTGATCAAGATTCTCGAGTGGTGGACCACTGTGCTACAATAAGAAATGGGGAACACTGATATTGTAGTTATGACACAGCATTCCGTTCAGACCTGTCCCAAAAAAATAAAAAATAAAAAAAAATGAACGAATGATCCTCATCCAAGATGCACTGCGGCAGAAGCAGTGTCTTGATGTCTCAGTACAGCGTGTTCCTGGATTGCTGACAGGCATGTTGAGTTTACTTTGGCAGAAACTACTTAGACACCATGTGGAATCACTTCCATGTTCTCACAAATTATATAAACAAGATTTAGAGAAGGGTTCCAGGTTTCCACGAGGGACTGATGCAGATGGAGCAAACTCTCCATCCCAGTGAGGTATTAGATGATCCATCAATACAGCCCCAGTTTTTTGTTGGGGAATGGGACTACACACAGATACTGGACCATATTATCATATATTCAAATCACAGTGAAACGATCTGGTGGTGTCAGTTTGGTTCCCCAAGGAAAGAAAGCATTCTACCCTGCGTTCACATTTTTGCCATGCCAACTCCCCAGCTATTGCCCCGACACTTTCAAAAGGATCATCCACATTCCAACAGAGGACCTATGCAACATATTAAGATCAGAGGAGGCAGGTAGGATGACAGGGCTTCATCAGTACTAACAACTGCCAGAAAGTTTTTTTTTTTTTTATATACATATTCCTCTATGCTAAAAGCATCACATGCACAATGAACCCTCTTTCTGGTCAGTTGAAGTCATGGTCTCGGATGATGATTCTACTGGCTATCCAACAACCACTCACCAGATCATTTTCCCTATGCCCGCCCACCTCTCCCCAACAGTGGGGTTTCAGTAGTGTCCTCCTTTCAGAGCAGGATCTAGTGTGATCATGGGTGAAACGAGATTCTGGAGAGCCACAGCTGGCACATTTTCTGCCGTGTTTTCCTTCTACTCCCCCCACTCACGCATGGGTAAGGGCTCTGAAGGCATGCTGACGCAGACCCCCCCCCCCCAAAGTAAGTACCACATTTGCTCTGTTACACTGTCTGGCCTATAGCAGCTACAGGCCCAGTTACCAACAGGGGAAAGCCAGTGTGCCATCAAGCTGACCCTTTTCATACTCTTAAAAGGAAACTCCTACAAGCCCACAAAGTGCAGCAGTTGCTGAACAAAGGCCCGCTTAGGGCTTTTAGCATTAAAAAAATGCTGTTATTTACCTGCTAGGCTGTAATATGTAGTTTTAAAGATCTACGTTGTCCATGATCTCGCCAGAGCTGCCCCCTGCCATCTTGCGCAGCTGAGCGACTTCCGCCACCCTGGTTATGCTAATGAGGACTACCAATTCTGCCACTGGTTGATAGTACTCATTAGCACCAGCTTACATAGCAGAAAGCCGCCCGGCTGTGCAAGGAAAATGATGAAAACCTAGTGAGATTATGAATGGCACAGATCTTTAAAACTAAACACATACACCAGCAGGTAAACAAAGCACTGTTTTATGCTAAAAGCCCAAGTCGGGCGCTTGTGCAATGACTTTTGCACTTTGTGGGCTTGTATGAGTTTCCCTTTAAAGACATCATAGGGTTTCATCTCAGCAGTGCTACACTGAGCATACCTCTAAAGTGCTATGCATTACACATACATGGTGTTAGGTATTATACACCTAAATGTATCTTCGCTCCACGAAGACACACTGTTGTTCCACACAATCATGGAGCCAATTTTAGATTTAAAAAAAATATTTAAAAATGTAACTGACTTTACAGAAACATCCTTCAACCTTAAACAAGAACGTGACACACAGTCCAGCCTGCCGGCGCACAGCACGACAGTTTGTGGCACCAATGCTCTAGGTTGTGGGGCAAGCCCAGAGGGTCAGCTGGGGGTGGACTGTACATCCGGACAGCTCTCCTCTCCTCTCTCAGGTGGGAGGTACTGTGCTCCGGCAATAGCAATAAACCTAGCAATAGCTGGAGGTCAGTGCACTGAGAGATTACAGCAGCTGCGGGATTGGTGGCATGGCGGACATCAGCATGTAGGGCACGAGAGCATGCCTGATGCTGCTTATGATGTCACTGCATATCCATGCCACCAGGGGAAACAAAGGGAGGGGAGAGAGAGAGAGAGACACTCGACCAAGCAGCATGACGATGGTCTCTCCTCAGCCTGCTCTCAAAAATCATAGGCAAGACTGGCACCCAGATTAGCACAGTCTCTCCTTGCGCTCCCTCTGGGGGTACTTCTGGTCTCCCAGAGAGGAGTTAAGTCTATGGGTCAGCTGGGGGGGGGGGGGAACAAGAGAGGGCAGAATACGGCGTACATCCCTGCCAGGCTCAGGGAGGAGCAATAAACAGAACAGAAAAAAAAAAGAATGTGATACACAATTTGGCACGCTGCTCCATGTCTTAAAAGCAAGTATGACACACAAGATGGTGAAACTTATGACACTGATAAAATAAAAATAAACTTCTGCTTTTAAAAACTAACTTCCCCAATACTGCCGAACCGTAAAGGTTCCATTTTCCTTTGCTTGCCAGCTGGATTACAAATCAGGCAGCCTGTCACAAAGAGTGGCAGAAACTAAGGGGATTTCAATCAGCTCTAAATACAGAAGCCCAAATGGTTTCAAAAATTAGTTTAACCAGTGGGACATGCGGAATGCAGAGCAGCAATGAATTCAAGTGATGGCTGACTGCCTGCTCTTTTTTATTGGAAGCTCAATGCAGCATCTTCTAGAAGTGCTAAAAGGACCCTGGGAGCCCATGTGGTTCCTGAGACAGTTGGGATTTATCTTGAATTGTTACACTCAGAGATGCAAGTAACTTTTATCCTTAACTGCAGAGCAATCACTGCTATGCCAGATAACATTACAGCAAAATAAAAACAATTATAGCAGCCATAAATTCACAACAAAAGACAAGCCAGACTGACACCAACCATCCACTCACTCTCGCTTATTAGCAAGCACATGGGTGCTTACCAGTTAAACTGCTGTGTGCCAATTGCAGTTTGTTTTTTTTTGCCCTTTTCAAGACATTTAAGTACACTGATGTATACCATGGTTCAAGAAATAGACATAACACTATAAATAGAACTGTGACACCTCTCATCCAGCGTTACAACAGTGGGTGGGAATAGCTAAAATATAACAGGTCAAAAGACCAGAAAGTGTAACAGATGAGCTATGGCGGCAAGACCATGGATAGCACCAAGATGTCTAAAAGAGATGGTGATCTAGAGTGAAAACTCAGTAAGGTCACAATACATGACCCTGTGAAATCTATGTCAATAAAGACGGGGATGAAATGAGAAATGGGACTATCCAGATTGCAGCCACCCCAGTTACACCAAACTACAAGAACACAGTTATACTGGAATGCAATTCCCCCATTCACAAGCTAAACAAGGCAAATACAATCAAGGGAACTTACTGCTAGGAACACAAACAACGACGGCGCCTAGCAGGGAACAGAATTGGTGAACAGTACAATTACATCTGGAGCAATAGTTCAGACCTCCTCCTCCTCCTCCTCATGATCGGACTGTGCAGAACCCTCCCCGACAACAAAATCCCCCTTTATTTTATACAAATATTTTTGTGCCTTGGCTGGATCTGTAAACAAAAACGTTTTCCCAGAGTATAATATGTTAAGTCTAGCAGGGAGCTGCAAAGAGTGCGTCACTCCCAATTCTCAAAGGCCCAGCAAGACCGAGTCAAAGATCTTATGGTGTTGCTGAGTGGCAAAACTGAGATCAGGAAAGAGGTAAAAAGCTGTCCTGTCAGGGAGCATAAGGGTTCCCTTCCTTCTGGCCCTATTCAGCACATCATCCCAAACATGCTCCCCTGTAGTAACAATCAAAATGGTGCAAGACAATTCCGGACTGGCAGGGTGACAATGAGGAGTGATACGGTAGAGCTTTGTAATCTTATCCAAAAGGTCTATAGTTTAGGTGTTAAGCAATAAGCCAGCCACACATTTAATAAGTTCCATGCCCTCCACGTCTTCAACACCCCCAGCAGCCGCACGTTTCAGGATCTCTCACCATTTTCAAGGTGTTCCAAGCGGAAACAAAGCAACTTTTTTCTTTTACTAACCCCTAAGTCACGACAAGGATTTCTCCACCACGGTCTTGGATGTGGTAAAGTCAGACTGCAAAGTATCCGGATGAGTTTCGATGGTTAAGACCCGGTGGCTAACAGTATCTAGCTTTCTATTCAGATTGCCATTAGCTTGGTTAAAAAAATCATTTTTTAAATCTTGGACAGCTGTGAGTAAGGCCGCACTGATGGTCTCAGCGCACTGGGGAGAAGTGATGCTGCTCCCCTTCCTGTGTGCCGGCCTGCTGCTTACCAGATTTTGATGTAGTAGAATCCTGCTGCTGCCGTTTGTGTGGGTTGCCCATCGTTGACTGCAATAAAAAAGGTATCCACAGATGGGGCTTTTGATGTACTTTTAGAAGGAAACAGTATGATCACTATAGATGAGGGTTAAGTCAGGGCCCCTAGTGCTCTGCGACAGAATTTTCTGATTTCTGCGGCAGGGCTCTTTGGCTTCTGCGGCAGAATTTTCTAATTTCTGTGGCAGAATTTATGCAGTACAGTAACGCAGTCCTGCCACTGGCTAAATATGTGATGTCATCGATGACATCACACGCTGAACGTAGAGGAGGGCTTCAGGATAAACGAGATGAGAAAAAGTCTGACACTGCAGAAAAACAGTATATTTGAATGAAAATTCACCATAAACAATGAATTATGCGTCACTATATATATTCTGTGGCATGATGCAAATTCTGCAGAAAATTCATCAACCTCAGAATTGCAGAATTCCAGGGGCCTTGGGTAAAGTCCATTAATTTTTAATGTAGTTTGGTCGTCAAAATGGGACAGCAGAGAGAACATCTGCTTCAGTCGGCCTCTAGCTCCACCCCCCGGTTTATTTTTTTTTTCGAGTGATTTAAGTCACACCCATTGACAAACAATTTGGCAGCCCCACACAATCAACAGGGAGAAACAGCACTCAAGTTTTTCTACTATAAAAACTGCCTAGGGGCATGGATCCAGTGAATAAATAAATTATGTTAACTGTACTGTACACAGTGAAACAGAAGTAGAGATACACAAAACTGTTTGTTGTAGGTTTCGACATCGGAATTATTATTATAATAAATAGCACTGGTATGAGTATAGCCTAGAGGTTAGAGTAACAAGCTGTGAATGAGCTTGGTACATCCAGCAGACAGACCTGGGTTTAATTCCCACAACATCCACTTGCATATTGTGACAGAGCAAGTCACTTAACCTCACCAGTGCGCCTGTGCCTAGTGGGCCTCACCCAGTTACCAAAGAATAAACTAGACGAGATCTGAAAAGCAGCTGGACTCTGAATACATTCAGGTATCTTGTGAACCAGAATGCCGTGTGCTTTTACTGCACTTTTCAAAAATGCGACTAGAAACAAGGATTTTCCATTTTCAGAAAAGGCCAGTTTCATTTGGCTAAATCTTAAAATCTGTTTTCTCCCCTTTTTTACCCCCAAACTGAGGGCAAATCAGCATGTTTCTAACAAATATTTGCCTCAAAATGGTGAGATTTGCCAAAAATATGTCTCGAAATGCAAGGGGTTTGACCAAAAAGTTTGTTTTTTTTTTGCCTCGTGATAAAGTGGCACCCAAAAAAAAAAAAAAAAAGGCAAATCATTGTCCCTATGTGACTGAGGTTTTTAATCCAAACAACTGGCCCCGCTGAACACTCCTTTAGCCTTTTCACTCATGTGGGATGGCCAACAAGATGGCTCACAAAGAGGCAGATGCGCTCCTACACATAATTATCCCTGATCCCTGGCCCCCACCACTAAACGAACACAAAATCGCACACTGAAAACTCAACCCCAACCCTCAACCACTCTGTAATTATTCTCTCATGGGTCCCTTGGAAACAAACCTTGGCTCAGTGTGCCTTCTTGGACCAGAAATTCTAAATGAATAAGTAAATTCCACTAACCAAACTGGTGCAGTCATCTACTTCAACACAGAACTGGTAAAAGGAAAAATGTTACTGGCCCAGTATAAAAATCTAGCAGCATTTGGCCCACTGATTAGTACAAAAATGGGGTCATCTGTTTTTAGCACCTTACAACGCTGTCCTAAGAAGCATGTGGGTCAGGTAACAGGCAGCCTGTGGCTGAATCCCTCTAGCTCCTAGGGTAGTAGCAAGCATGTAACCTGGGAACTTTATGACTGAAGCTTGTTACATTACTATTGGCAATGTCCCCTCCACGGGCTGACATCCATGTCAACCAGCTGTGTTGCACCACCAATTTATCCTCGCCAAACAAACTGGCACTGAAAGTTGTCCCTGAAGAAACATTCACCCATGCAGCAACACCTGATTGTGGGTTCTGATCAGCACATTTAGGGATATGGAGGGAGAGGATCCAGCACTCTGTCCAACAGACGACACACTTGGATGTAATGCAGAAGTCACATTTATTTGCAAAAACAAAACTGCAATACTGACACACAGCTCATCTCATATCAGGGCACAAGAGGACTCACTGGAGATCAGTGGGTCCTCCTCTGCCTTGATATGAGCTGTGCTATGTGTCAGAACTGCAGTTTGTTTCGTCTTTGTAAATAAACGTAACTTCAACATTACATTCTGAGTGTGTAGTCTATTGGACAGAGTGCTGGATCCTCTCCCTACTGTGATACTGGACTGGACCTGTACCATGTTGAGCAAACGGACCCACCTCTCTGAGCAAACAGTCCCACCTCCCTACAACATTTAAGGCCAGCAGTCAGAAAGAATACGTGGCCATAAAAAGGCACCTCCAATTTTTATAACGAAGTTTCGTCCGTGGGATGCATATATCCTCATGAGATTGTCACCAAACTGCCCATTACCAGTAACAAAGAACTGCATTACATTTCTGCAACCCAAGCAGAAATGCTGACACCTAATTCTTCAGCAAAACCAGACTTTTCAGAGCTGCCCTACAATGGGCCTCCCTCTTTCCAGGATGGACATCAAGCAATTACTGGACCCGTTCCAGGAAAGGAACTGGATGACTGGCAGCAATCAGTAAAGTCTGACGTCTGGGGAGGCTGAGAATTCTGTTATCCAACGAAGTCTCCTCACTGCTTCAGACTTTAAACGTTCAGTGTGTGTTTTTTTGGGAGTAGGTGCATTATGATGAGATCCCCTCTGTGCTCATTATGGGGAAGTAACTTGCTCTATCAGAAGCAAAATAACCCTTGGGCTCAGCCACAAGCGAGCTGTCATCAAACCATTCTATGCCGGACACACTGATCACAAATCACAGTTGACTCAGCATCATTTTCCTACTTAAAAAAAAATCTCACTTTCTTTTGTGTTGGCATCAATGAAGAAGTCTGGGTCTGTGCTCTTTATCCCAGTGAGCAAACTGGGGTCCCAGCAGCAGCAGCAGGGGTAGAGCTACAGAGCCGCACTAAAGAGGATCGGGGGTGCTCAGTGACCACACTCGAATACAAACAGGCTCAGTCACGGCACTTCACCTTAGGTATACAAATTAAAATGGAGAACCAGTTTGCTGTAACAAAAAATATCCATTTATTTTCACTTGCTGTGCAGATGGACATACAAACGGATTACAATGGCCCACAGAGGACCAAAAAAGCTCTGACATTTCGGCTACGATGAGGCTTTTTCATAGACCATGCTCCCTATTGTTTTTTTTTTTTGTTTGTTTTCAATTGTTTAACCAGGAGAGACACAACGCTAAAAGCTTGTTTACAGGTGCAACCTGGGAGCACAGGGAAGTTAAGTGACTTGCTCAGGGTCACACAGTATGCAAGTGGGGAGCTGTGGGATTCAAACCCTGGTCTCCAGATTTTCAGCTCAGAGCCTTAAACCACTGCACTATACTTGCTCCTTTTATACTAATTCACACCAATCATGACAGTTAGACTGAATCACATGATTAAAGTGCCAGTGCATATTTAAACAATACATTTCACAGTGTATAAACGTACAAAAAACAAGTGAGTGAGCAAATCAAGCATAAGACACACTATTTAAAATATTCCTCCCATATATCACTTTCTGTAGCAGGCATAAATTAACTAGAACACTCGCCCTTCAGTCTTTATTTTACTTTAAGTACTTATCACCCTGCAGTTAAGGCAAAAAAAAGAAAGAATAAAGTAGCTGGGGAGTTTTATAAAAGGATTCTTTATCTTTTAGATTCAAAAGTTTGGAGAAGGACTGGAAGTTTCAGTAGGAGACCTTTAATAGACAAATTTAAGCTCAGAGTTATAAGGCTAAATATAAGGGTGTGGGGGGACTATTACAACCTCTGTCTTATTGTGGCTCCTATTATGTTGGGATATAACAGAGGTCTTTAAATATTTGAAGGGGAAAAACCAGGTCAGCAGTGATGGTCTATTCCACTTAAGGGAGGACGGGATCATGGGGGTCATAACCTGAGACTGGAAAGGGGGGGGTTTAGGGGAGAAGCGAGGCAACATTACTTCAAGTAGAAAGTGGTGACACCATGGAATGAGTTACCAATGGAGCTGGTGGCAGTGGAAACAGCGGGGGGATTCAAAAGGATTTGGGACAAATACAGGGGTATAGTACAAGTGGTGAGATCAGGGAATGTAATGGGAGTACAGGGGGTGGGAACAGCGAATGAAAGGGGGCAGCTAGACTGATGTAACTGTGAGCTGCATCTCCAGCAGACTAAATAGACAGTTTGGCCTAATCTGCTGGCAACTTAGTATGTTAGTATGCAAAAAGAAAACTTAAGGAAAGAGTGGCAGAACACATGAGGGCAATAAAGAATAAAAATCCAGAGTATGTGTGGGCAGTACACAAGTTAATAAATGTTGAAAATGATATGATCACATTTTGAAATTCACAGGAATTTAACATGTCCTAGGCCCTAGGGGCGGGGAAAGAGGAGGACTAGTTTTGGATATACACTTTGGAGTCTTATAAAAGTAAAGATTTAAACAAACATATTGAGAAAAAAATAATTCCTTAAAAATAGACGTTAATTACAATGTGCATTTCTGTTCCATCTTTTTACAGATCTTCTGTCAGTCCCGGGAGACTTGTCAACAAAGTGGTCCCTTTCTTTCCTCTTTTTTTAGCCAGCTTGTAGTAAGTACTGCTAATGATATAAACTGGACCTTGAACCTGTTTATTTTATTTTGGGACCAAAGTATTGAATAGACCCCGAGTAGGTTTTGCCTTCTCACTTACGATGTTCTTATGAAATAAGATGGAGGCTGTAATAGCCAACCCCTCCACCCCCATTTCTAGTCTTATAGCTCAGAGCTTAAATTTGTCTATTAAAGGTCTCCTACTGAAACTTTCAGTCCTTCTCCAAACTTTTAAATCTAAAAGATAAAGATTCCTTTTATAAAACTCCCCAGCTACTTTATTCTTTCCTTTTTTGCCTTAAATACAGGGTGATACGTACTTAAAGTAAAATAAAGACTGAAGGACGACGAGTGTCCTAGTTAATTTGTGCCTGCTACAGAAAGTGATATATAGAAGGAATATTTTAAATAGTGTGTCTTGTGCTTGATTTGCTCACTCACTTGTTTTTTGCACTAAGACTGCACGTTTATACACGGTGAAATGTATTGTTTACATGTGCACTGGCACTTTAATCATGTGATTCAATCTAACTGTCATGTGATTGGTATGAATTAGTATAAAAGGAGTAACAGCAATAGGGGGCACTGTCTTTGAAAAAGCCTCATCATAGGTGAAACACCAGAGCTTTTCTGTTCCTCTGTGGGCCATTTTGGTCCATTTGTATGCCCCTCTGCAGAGCAAGTGAAAATAAATGGATAATTTTTGATACAGCAAACTGGTTGTCCATCTGAAAACTTTGGTGGCCTAAGGGGTAAGTGCCGTGACTGGAACCTGTTTGCTCCTGGCAGCAGTACTATGGGACCCAGGTGACTTTCCTACTTTCCCATCACTGTCAGGTTGGAGCCAGATAGATTCACTCACCCACTTATCCTTTGTGGTCATTCTCACAGGCTGCGAGGTGTCTCAGATTTAACCCCATTTCTGAACTATCCATTTTCCAAACCAACCCCTATACTTGCAGTGTTAATAACAGAAGGGGGGGTCCTCTAAAGCTGCAAAAGTCAGTCACACACACCCTACAGCTAAGTGAATGTACTAGTTTTAGTAAAACTACAACAAAATGAAGGACCTACTCGTGTCTCCAGGAAAACTTTGGAAATGATTATTTTGACAGTTCAGGTTAGATTCAATGGGCCAGATTCACAAAAGGTTTGGACCGGCGGAAGCCCTGGGTGCGATGAACACAAGGCGCATGGGGCTTGAGACGCTCCCCGGCCGAAGGACGCGATTCACAGCTGGTGTGTCCATGGCCCATTGTTAGACCAGCTTTTCACTGGTCTACTGCTGCCACCCATAATACAGGGCTTGCACGACACGTCTGATGTAAGCCGCTGTAAGTGGGGTAAAGTGTCATAAAGGCGCGTGGCGTTTGTGAACTGGGTACATGGTGCACCGAAGAGGTTGGTGCATCACTGGGTGGATGCAGGCATGACGTATGCCTTGCATCCACCTTTGTAACTCCGGCCCAATGCACTGACGTGCGTCTCTTCCCCATAGCATTTATTAATAAAAACAAATGCATGGAAACAGGGTTTCTGCCATTCGGCCTCTTTCTGCTACACGTCTGCATGTGATGCCATAAACAAATAAGGAATTTATTTGCAGATCCGCTGCAGAAGCAGACATCCACGGGGCAAAGAGCCCGACATACTGTAAAGAATGGGTTTGATAGGGTGCGTAAACAGTGTCCAATAAAGCAAGTTGTTGCTGAGGTTCTGAAGTGCAGCAAGAGCTCATGTTACTACGACTCTCTCTCTCCTCTCCCTCCCTCCCTCCCTCCCCTCCTTTCAAATATTGTATGGTGTGGACCCATCCTGCCTGTTACCCCATTTAAACCACCTTAAAATGTTCAAATCCGTACCCAGCATCCACCTAGGGTATACTGGTGACAGAGGCTACAGCAGCCCTGCTACATGCCCTTGAAACACCCTACCCACTGTTGAAATTTGACCCATCAGTGCACACAGCTACTGGAAATACAAGCTGAAGAGTAACCTTTCCTGACTAGCAATAACTGATCCCCTCCCATCCTTAATTCCCCTTCCAAAAGCCCCTAGACAGTTCCTTCTAGCTCCTATGGACTATTATTCTGAGCCACCTCCTTCATCTCACCTTATCTAACAATGAATATAAAGTGTTTTTATGCCAGTTGTGCATGGCATTAAATGAAGGCCAAAGAAGTATGTCTGAACTGTATAACGCAAGTGAACGCGCAGGGCTAAAAGGCACAGGGTGCAGCTCTATAGTCAGCCCTTGTATGTGGTCCAGGGTTGGTTTTTGTTTTTACTGCTTGAAATTGAAAACAGAACACCCTTCCCTTCTTGCAGCAATCTATAATTACTCTGCTGAGCAGACACATTCCTTCTCGCAACATACTGCTATTAGTCCTCAGGGCTTTCATTTGGCTGCTCCTAGATCACAGGACATGATCTGTAAACTTTATTGGTAAGCAGATCATTTCCCATTCACCAGTTTATGTTCTGCCAAAAATTAGCTTTATGTATATTTGGGAGTATGGTAAGATTCTCCCCAGCTATTCCCTGTTAAACTTTATTCTCTACTCAATTTAACCCTTAACTTAGTGACACTGTAATTAAAAGCTAGAAGGCACACTTGTGGATAATGCGAGCCTGCCCGTAACCTTGGGACCAGGAAAGAATAGTTACCTTCCATAACGGTAGATCTTCAAGGGAATCTCCTCCATTGAGCCACATCATGGAAATGTAAACCACTGGCATCTGATCCACCTGGAAATGTTTGCTGTCTGGGGCTGCCTATGCCGACACACCTCGTCAGCACCTTTATAACATGGTTGTCCTCGACATGCATCAGTTCCTTGCCAGTGACTAGCTCGGAGGATCATCAGACTGGCATGGTCCAAAGAGACCAGGACCAAACCAGGCACACAAGAGAGGATATGGAAACCAGAGTATAAATGTATTAGGCAGCAGAGGAGTAGCAGCTTGTAAGAGCAGGCAGTACTGTCACCCGACACCCAACAAAGTGGGGGTAGGCGAGGGGAAGAGCTGTGGCTCAAGAGAGATTTTCTCGAAGATCGACTGCCATGGTAGCTAACTATTCTATCTTCTTCGTGGATATCTCCCTTCATTGAGCCACATCATAGACCAATTCCCAAGCAGTATCAAGGACAGAGGGAGGGTAGCAAGACAGTACAGTTACACAAGAACTTAACGTAACAGTAAATCTTCGAGACAGCCTCTTGCAGTGGGTAATCACCTCGAGCACTGCGCCCCCTGGCATCAGGACCAAATGGAAACATTAGCCAGCAGTGTCTGACTGGGCACTGCCCACCCAATGTCACGTGACCGACGTCAGCGTGACACTATAAAGTGGACAGTCCCCACGCCCGCCTTCCAGTTCTCCCGCTGGAGACCTCCAAGAAGGAGAGACAGGAGAATGAAAAAAAAAAAAAAAGAAAGTCTTCTGGAGCCCAAAATGAGCTCACAGAGAAAGAGAAACAAAGAAACTTTGGGGAGGAAAGGTACTACTGCAAGAGCCTCTCTCAAAGATCTACTGTTATGGTAAGTTCTTCCATAACTGTACTATCTAACTTCGAGAAGGCTCTTGCAGTAGGTAAATCACCTTAAGGACTGAGTCCCAAGCAGTGTGACTCAGAAGGAACTGAAACACGGGAGGCAGGAAAAAAATTACAGACAGCAGAGAAATTAGGACAGGGAGCCCTGGAGGACAGCTAGTCCAAAACCAGCTCTGTGCCTAGAGGCAATGTCCAGACTATAATGTTTGGTGAAAGTGTGGACAGAGCTCCAAGTAGCCACTGCACAAATGTCAGTGGCCGACGCATTCCTGAAGCAAGCAGCAGAAGCAGCCATGCTTCTGGTGGATTGCCCCTTAACCTCCCCCAGGAGGGTTTTAACATACTTCTGGTAACAGAAAACAATACAGTTTACCAACCATTTGGATAAACACTGTTTGGAAACTGCCTCTCTCTCTCTTGGGTGCAAAAATCAAAAAATGTTTGTCTGTTATCCGGACAGACTTGGTTCTGTTGGTGTAATAATGCAACAGTCTGTGAACATCTAAGGTATGCAGAATTGCCTCCCCCTGACTGGAATGCTCAGGGTAATATATTAGAAGTTGAACAGACTGGTTCAACATGAACTCAGAAACCATCTTCGCCAAAAACTGAGGATTGGTACGCAGAGCCACCCGGTCTCTGAAAAATCAAATAAGGATCCTTACACATTAGGGCCTGAAGCTCGGAAATCCTATGAGCAGAAGTGACTGCAACTAAAAAGAGTGCTTTCCATGATAAACAGCACATATCACAACTAACAGCTGGTTCAAAAGGAGTCAAGGTCAGTTTTTCCAAAATAAAATTGAGATCCCAAGGTGGCGGATCCCTTTCAGGAAGGTTTTGGAAACTTCCAGCTGAGACACAGCTTTGCCCTCCGCTAGGATGTGGTAGGCAGAAATAGCAGACAGCTGAACACTCAGGCCCCATCCACACTACACTGCTTGCGCCCGGTAACTGATGCAATCCGTTACGGCCACGGAGCGGTGCAATGCATTCACACCTCGCAATGCCCGTTACGGGACCGGCCCCGCCGGTCCACCCATCGGGATCCGGGCGACCGTTACAGCGGTGCCCGATCCCACAATGCAGCTCGCGCTGCGTTTTGTGCCCCAGGGGACCGTTACGGCAGTCCACACTACCGTAACGGTACCAGAGCGGGACCGCTTCATAACCGTTGGAAACTACCTCATATGTGGTTTCCACCATGGTTCTAACGCCTCTGTAACATTACAGGTGTAAACACACGCCGTTACCGATACGGTTTACACCCTCTGTAACGTTACAGAAGGGTTTTCGGGCTGCAGTGTGGACAGGGCCTTAGTGAAAAGTAACTCAGTCCCAGGTCAGAGAGGTGAAGAGGATACTCCATGACCTGAGGAACGAGGCACGAAAAAGGGTCCCAACCCTTCGAGGTGACCCAAATGGAGAAGAACTCCCATTTCCTGGCATATGTCGCCCTCGTAGAAGGCTTTCTGCCTCTACAAGGACCTAAGCCACTCTGGAGGAAACTCCATAGCGTGAAGCAACTTTGTCATGAGGTGCCACATGTGAAGGTGAAGGGACTTCAACCCTAGACGGACCAACATGCCCCCTTCCTGAGTCAGGAGATCGTGGCAGAGAGGCAGGAAGATCGGAGGCCCCAAAGAAAACTGCTGAAGCGGGAATCATAGTTGGCAAGGCCAGTACTGGGTGATCAGAATCATGTGAGCCCCCCTCCATTTGAAGCTTGAGCAGCACCCTCTGCAGAACTGGAAAAGGAGGGAAGGCGTACAAAAACCTCCCTGTCCAGCAGACAGATAGAGAGTCTCGCCAGAAAGCACCATGCCCGGGAGCAAGTGAGCAAAACCTGGGTAGTTCTGCATTGTATGGAGAGGTAAACAGATCCAGGTCTGGATGACCTCACAGGCCAAAAATGTGTTCAGCCACCTCCTGCTTGATCTCCCATTCATGGGCTCCTACTCTGGTGCAGCTGACACTGTCTACAAGGACGTTTTGTACACCCGGAACATGAATAGCTGTGAGGTGAATTTGATGCAGAACTGCTCAGTTCCACACTTGCATCGCCTCCCTGCAGTTGGGATACGAGCAACTGCCCCCTTGCTTGTCGAAGTACCAGACTACACACATTTTGTCTAACTGGATTAACAGTGGGCCCTGGCAAAGCAAATGCTGGAAGGCTTGAAGAGCATACAGCACTTCCCTCATCTCCAGCATGTTTATATGCAGGGAGAGCTCCGACTGAGACCACAGGCCTTGAGTTCTGTCAACGTGAGCACCCCAATCCATCCTGGACGCATCTGTGGTTAGGGTCTGGGTGGGAGGAGGAGACTGGATGGGGACCCCCTTGGTGAGGTTGTTGAGATCCTGCCACCATAGAAGATCCCGCTGCATCAAACTGGAGACCATGACAATGTGGTCTAGGTCGTCCAACCCCTGATCCCACTGCCCTCGTGTCAACTGAGAAATTCGCATGTGGAGCCTGGCCAGAGGGGATGGCCGCTGCCACAGGAGTTGAAGAACCGACCTGCTGGAGGCTACTAGATGAGCCTGTATCTGCAAGGTTTCCACCCTGTCCAAAGGGAGGAAAGCCATACCGTGTGCTGTATCCAGCATCGCTCCAATAAACTGGAGGTGTTGGGAAGGGGCATGTTGGGACTTGGGAAGGTGGACAGTAATCCCAGCTTGCGCAAAAAGGGTCAGGGTAGCAGAGAGGGAAAGTTCCACCTGCTCCCTCGACAGGGCCGACAGAAGCCAGTCATCGAGGTAGGGGAACACATAGTGGCCCTGGTGCCTCAGGGCCACAGCCACTACTGCAAGGCACTTGATAAAAACCCAGGGTGCCAAGGACAGGCCAAAGGGGAGGGCTTTGAACTGGTAATGCTCCCCTTGAAAGGTGAACCCGAGGTAACTGCGATGGGCCTGAAAAACTGGGATAAGCAGGTAGGCATCCTGCATATCCAGGGCACAGAGCCACTGTCCCTTGTGCAGGAGGGGCAGCAGACCTGGGAGGGTCAGCATCTGAAATTGCTTGTACTCTGCATACAGGTTTAGAGCGCTGAGATCCAAGATGGGATGCAAATCTCCCGTCTTTTTGGGGACCAGAAAGAAGTGGGAATAATACCCCTTTCTTACCAGGTTTGACGGAACAAGCTCTATTGCCTCCTTTTGTAGAACAGCCTCGATTTCTTCCCTTAAGAGGGGATTGTGCACCTTTGTATAATGAGACACCCCTGGAGACTTGTCTGGGGGTTTCTCGAGAAACTCCAGAGTGTTGCTCTGTCTGACCAACCGAAGGACCCACGGGTCTGTGGTGATTGCCTCCCACCCCGGCAGGTGACTGGCAAACCTTCCACCCAATGGCTCCCCCAACGGAAGAGGAGGAGGTGGGGACAGTCCGCGAGTCAAGAGCCAGAGGGAGGGATAGGGGAAGCTGCCCCTGAGGCTCTCTGAGCTTTCACCGGTGGGATGGCTAGAGCTGAAGGTGCCAGACGCTTGGTCTGGCATCTGGCAGTATGCTGCTGTTTCATCTGCCACTTGGTCTGGTAATGAAATAGCTGTTTGGCCTTGGATATAGGGTGGTACATGGTGTGAACCGACCTCAGGGTCTTGCCCTTATCCTGTAGGCTGGTAATATCCCTGGGCATCCCCCCAGAACAGGACAGAACCCCTAAAGGTGGCATAGCCGCCTGGACATCGGGTGCCAAGCCTGACACCCTGAGCCAGGAAAATGTCCTGAGACAGACCACTGTAGTGGTGCCCCTGTCTGAGGAGTCCACCGCATCATAGGTGGCCCTCAGAGAGTGACAACAGGTGACCTTGGCTGATTGAATAGTGTCAGCCAATACAGTCTTGGATTCAGAGTTTGGCATGACCTCAATGATGGGATCCAACTGGTGGAACAGCGACTTCAAATATACCAGCAAGTGTGCCACATAGTTCAGAGCACGCATGGCGAGGATAAAGGAAGAATAAAACTTTCACCCAAACTGATCGAGCTGCCTCAACTCCCTTTCAGGTGGGGAGGTGCTCATGTGCCTGGGCTTGGTGGACCTGCCGTTGGCCATCGTAATAACTGAGTCAGCCTTAGAGTGGACACTGAGGTGATCCTTTCCCTCAGGAGTCCTGTAGGTCCTGTCAGCCTTCTTTGCCACAACTGGAATAGAGGAAGGCATCATCCATTTAGTGGAGGCCAAATCCTCGTGAGGCTTCAGCCACGGATGAGTGAGGACAGGTGCAGTCTCCTGCATGTCTAAGTGCTCAGCCAGTCACTGACGTTTGGGGTCCTGAGCATCAGATTTCCATCCGTAGGTCTCTGTGATCTGTTTCAAGAGGTCTGCGAAAGAAGGGTCCTCCGGAGGCAATTTGGGGCACTCCTTCGGCTTAGGTTCCTCCGTAGGGGGAGTTTCAAACCCTAAAGCCAAGGAGGGAAAAAAAAAAAAAAATTCGACAGACCGATGTCCAGGCAAGAGTCCTCCTGAGTCCTAGGATGAACACTGCCCGACATCAGGGCCAATGGAGGAGCTTTCTTCAGGCCCAACATAGACTGGCGCAGTTCCAGTGTAAGCAGGTCTAGGAGGCTGATCCAGGCGAGCTGGGGGTGGGGCTCTCGCCTGGTGCTGGCTGTCCAGCTCCAAGACCAGCTGAAATTTGGAGAATGGTCCTAAAATCCACCTGGGGTGGGGAGGAGGCAGAAATGGCTGGTAAACCTACTGGAACCCTGAAGGGTACCCAGTCATTGGGTATCCTGGTATATGAAACCCAGCGAAGGGTACGAAGGCATGTACCCAGACATCGAGAAGCTTGATGTCTGGTAGCCTGGTGGAGGATACCCAGGAACCTGATGAAAGGGTGGGTAACTGGCCGGAGGGTAGCACAACGGAGGAGCTGTGGGGGCCGACATGAGACCCTGAGGCCTGAAATTCAGATGGAAGGGTCTGAAGGAGCAGAGTAAGGTACGGGACCAGCAGAAGGGAAGGCTGATGACGGTGCCGACGGCCCCGCAGGACGAACCGGAGAAGGGGCCTGCGGAAGCTCCAGTTAGGTCTTGGGGTGAACCAGGAACTATGGCACCTGACAGACGACCCCCATCGTCGGCTCCCACTGGCTGGAGAGGGCGGAGGTTGCACCGCGATGTGAGATGATGGGGTATCTCCGTGGGCAGAACTCACTGGAGAATGCTTTCTAGAGACCAGCAGCTGACTCTAGTCCGGCTGGACATAGTCGGTGGGCTCGTGCAGAATCCTGACGTGAGTGTAATGGTCAGATGGTCATCGGAGGTCCAGCACCAGCTTATA
Source organism: Neoceratodus forsteri (assembly GCA_016271365.2). Taxonomy (NCBI): domain Eukaryota; kingdom Metazoa; phylum Chordata; order Ceratodontiformes; family Ceratodontidae; genus Neoceratodus; species Neoceratodus forsteri. The sequence goes on along the minus strand of CM057450.1, from coordinate 644,979,955 downwards.
AACCTTGGCTGAGCAGGGACCAGTGGCGCTGAGGGTTGAGGCGCTGGATGCCACACCTCGCGCCACACCAGCAATCTGTGATTCGGGAGCGAGCTTGGGCATCGGGGTCGGCAGAGGTAGAGAGATTGAGCGTCCGATGGGCTGCTCTCCTCTCCTGGGGGAGGGTAGTGGGGTTGCCTAGCATCCAAGCGACCGTCGGTGTAGATCAGGGGCGCTGCAGAATGCGGATGAGCATGTGGGCGAGCGTGGCAGATGCTGGCAGGGTTGCAGTGCGCCATGGCATCATTGCACGCCATGCTCGGGGAAGGGAGGATGCTCACGGGAATAAAAACAATGGAAAAAAACTCCAGGCCGGACAGGCCACGGCCCTCCTAGTGCTGAACCGCCACACGCCCAACACTGGATCCCTGCCTTGCCCCTTCGGTCTCCTCGGACCCTTCCCCCTCCAGGGTCTGACAGGAAAGTAATGTCCTTGAAGAAGGCAGAGCTCTCAGTGGGCGGCAGAGAGAGTTCAGATCTTGGTGGGGCTGACAAAATAAGTTTGAGAAAAAAAAAAAAAACACCTTGGCTGAGCAGATCGCTGGAGTCCTCAAGTAGCCAGACTTAGTCGGCCTGGGTCAAGTGTTTGTCGGAGGGTCCAGAACGAGCAGCTTATCGGCCCCACCAGCTTGCTTAGACCTGGTGGTGGAGAGGGGTCTAAAGGAGGCAGAAGCCTCAGACCTGGCCGAGGTGCCCGCGGCCACTGTAACCAGTGGCAGTGGGGGAACCAAAGGCTGCTCCTGGGAAGGAGGGGTAGATTTGCACAATCTGTATTGCATTTTAAACATTTATTTTTAAATATTCTGTATTCTGATAATGTTTGTACATGTGACTAATTGTTGTAAATGTGATGAATTATTTGTTTATATGAATTGCACTGTAATGTTATGTCTCAGACGTGGCTGACAAATGGCTGTGCCCAGTCCATTTCCTGGTAAAAAATAAAACAAACAAACAAACTCGGAGGTAGCAGTGGTCTTCCCAGAGGAAGAGGGCTGCTGTTCATCCAAGGGGCATGAGGGAGGCCGCGGGTGGCAGGGGACCACTGCTGGTCCCAATGCTTCTCTCTGTCACCTTCTTATGTTTATGGGAGTCAGTAGGCAAGGAAGAAGCACTCCTTAGTTTTTGCAGCTGTTTCTCCAGGGTTGCCATCTTCTTCTTTAGAAGATGGGCTTTGAGGGCCTGCAGGCGACATTTCTGTGTGACCTGGCTTGAAGCTGGAACATGCCTCACAATCTTCGACCTTGTGCTCCTCGACCTTGTGCTCTGGGCCTAAACAGAAGAGGCAGAGGGAATAAGAGTCTTTCTGCAGTAACTGCATGCCGTTAGAACTGCACTTATTTTGATGCGACTCGGCAGAAGATGGTGAAGATGTGCACAAAATAGAATTTTTTTTTTTTTTTAAAAACAGAAAAAAAAATGGATACACATCCGAAAAAGGTGTTCGAACTGCAGTGACGATCTCCATGAGGTCTGACGTGCTCAGGTCAATGGCGGACGTGGGGACCACCCACTATATTAGTGTCATGCTGATGTCAGTCATGTGACATTGTGTGGTCCTGACGCCAGGGGGCGCCGTCCTCAAGGCGATTACCTACTGCAAGAGCCCTCTTGAAGTAAGATCTAATGTTCCAGAGTAAGGAGGCCTTGCAGAACATTAAGGCCAAAGCCAGCAAGTCTACCAGAGACAATGTCCAGATTGTAGCGATTTGTGAATGTATGAACTGGCAGCAGCACAAATGTCAGCAGCGAACATATTCTGAAAACAAGCCACTGAGTTAGCCACCCCATGGGTGGAATGAGCATGCATGGGACCAGGAAGCTGCTTACCGTGCTTCTGGTAACAAAAGGTAATACAACTGGTCAGTCATTTGGACACGCCCTCTTTAGAAATCAGTAAGCCCACCATCCTGGGGCGCAAAAAAAGTGAAGAGGATTTTCTCCAATCCTTTGTATGATCCAAGAACCAATGCAGCATCCTAAGGACATCTAACATATGTCAAAAAAAACATTCCCCACTATCTGCGGACCAGAAATAAACAGAAAGGTCAATAGTCTGATTTAGTGATCCTTCTGACACAAGCTTGGGAAGGAAACAAGGACTGGTAGGTAAGGTAATCCTATACCTGTGAAAAGCAATAAAAGGAGGCTCTGCAACCACAGTCTAACACAGAAATGCACCTAGCAGACATCACAGCCACAAGGAGCAGTGTCTTCCAAGAGTGGAGTCACAGCTCACAAGTAGCAGCATTCTAGAAGGGAGGTGCAGTCAGGGTCTCTGGGACCAAATTAAAGTCCCACACCAGAGCCACATCTCAGACCGGGGGTACAGTAGGAGAATAACTTTTAGGAATCTTTGGGGAACCCTCCATTTGGGCCACGGTCTTGCCCTCTGTGAGGAAATGAAAAGCGGACACTGGGACCAGATGGACCTTAACACACGAATACCCTAGTCCCGAGTCCTTAAGGGACAAGAAGTAGTCCAGCACTTTAGTAACTGGACACGTAAGGGATCCAGGGCATGTCATGTACACCACAACTGTAAACCAATTCCATTTTTGTGAGTAGGTGGATCAGGCAGATGGCTTTCTAGCGGCCAAGAGAGCATCTGCAACTGCTTGGGAAATCCCAAAGTGGGAGAGCTCTATGTCCTCAACGGCCAGGCACGGAGGTGTGCCTCTTCGCCATCCATGGCCCCCTCTTCCTCTATATACTCTGGATTTTACTCCAGTTTACTGTCGACGTCGAGCACCATCAGCTGATGGTCATAAAAAGAAAAAGAGAAGGGACCATTCCCGGCACTATGCAGGGACTGAGAACTAGAGCATCGATGGTACAGTTGATGTCAGACCCGCAGAGGGTGCTGGAGTGAGCAATGATGGTGGAAGCAGCAACAGACACTGGAACAGCTCAGATACTGTCTGATAGAACGGCTGTGTGTCAAAAGGCCCTGAAGGGGTTGATGACGGCTGTGCCGTTGATGAGACAGTGTCAGAAGGCAAAACTGGCTGTGAATCCCCCAGCAGGAGGAGGCGAGCCAGCAATGGACCCCGGCCTTGTTGTCTGAGAGACAGTCCAGAGGAGAGAGGGCAGGACCCATGGCCAGAGCCAGGGACCTGTCTTTCAGTGCACTTACCTCGTCTGATAGGTAAGTGTGAACAGTCCAGAGAAGCAGCCTTGTCCTTTCACTGCTTCTCCTTCTCAGAGAGGTGGTGTTTTTCCACTGACTTAGTGGACTTATCTTTTTTCTTTGACGACTCAACAACAGCCGCTGTTGACCGTGGGGATCGCCAGGCCAATGGTGAACTGGGAAGTGGTTCACCACTGTGAAACCGCCTTCACCACAATCTGTTCCTTGATTTCTTGAAGCTTGAGAAATACTTCTAACGCCTTCTTGTGACATCTCTGGTTGCCTGGTTAAAACTCTGGCAGCCTGAGCAGATTTTAACAGAGTGGTTTGCACAAAGGCAATGTATACAGAGTGGCCGTCTTGTTTATAAAACTTAATGTCTCCACAATAGCAATAACGGAACAGCAGTTCCTTGTCTTTCTGCATCAGCGCAAGAAAGTTTCAAAACAAACAGAACTAGCAGTGTTAGCAAATACTTGCAAAAGTTGGGACGGTGTTCAGCAGCAATGAACCAATGAGCGGTTGAAGGCAGGAGAAGAAAAAAAAAAAAAAAAAATTAGGCATGCTGGGGACGTCCATGTTACAGAGCTGCTGACAAGGGTGGACCGAGCCAACAAATATTTCCAGGTAGTCCTGATGCCGGCAGCTTACAGTTCCATGATATGACTCAATGAAGGGAGATATTCTCAAAGAAGATCAAGGGGGAAAAACTGTACCATGATCTCATACGAACAAACATACAAAAAGAGCCAGAAGTATGCTGGTATTCCGAGTCAAGTGGAAATTAAGGACTCTGCCCCCCCCCGCCAAAACTCCTACCTCCCCCTTCTACCCACTATCTTTTTGACCCTGACCTTACCCTTTTATCCTGTCCCACCCCCTTTTGAAGCCCTCCACTGTCTCCGGTAGAACCACCTACCCAGGAGCTCATTATACCTTTCAACCACTCTCTCTGTGAAGAAATGCCTCCTGAACTGAAGCGAGATAAGTCTCTTTGGGGGAGATTATAGCAGACGACCTGACAAAGCTGGGTGCAGTGATGGATGGGGAAGAGGAGGAGGAGGTGGCCTTGCAGGAGGACCTGGAGGCTCTGGAAAGGTGGTCAGAAAAATGGAAACTAAAATGCAATGCGGGGAATTGCAAGGTTCTGCACCTGGGAGTTAGAAATCCAGGCCAGGGGTATACCCTGGGAGGAGACATGATTCAAGTCACGGAGGGTGAAAGGGACTTGGGGTACTGGTAGATATCAAAATGAACAACTCAGAGACCTGTAAGAGGGCAGCAGCAAGGGCAAATAGGATGCTGGGATGCATCGCCAGGGGGATTACCTCCAGAAAGGCGGAAGTGATCCTTCCACTGTACAACTGCTTAGTTAGGCCACACCTCGAGTATTGTGTACAATTTTGGAGACCACATTTAAAGAGGGACATAACACTCCTAGAGAGGGTCCAAAGGTGGGCAACCAACATTATCTGGGGCCTGGGGGAGAGGACCTATGAGGAGAGGCTCAAGGAGCTCGACATATACACCCTGGAGGAGAGGAGGGACGGGGGGGACATGATAGGTGTCTTTAAGTACATAAAAGGTATCAATAAAGGAGGCCCAGTCAAGGTGCTCCAAAGGAAGGCGGGTGAGGCAACAAGAGGTCATGGGTGTAAGATGGAAGGGGGCAGGCTCACAGGGGAGAGGAGATGTTATTTCACTGAAAGAGTGGTGGAGCCATGAAATGCACTGCCCAGGGAGCTGGTAGAGGTGGGAACTGTGGACGGGTTTAAGAGGGGGATGGGACAGGTACAGGGGGAGGGTAAATCTGGCCAGGCCCAATACAGGTGGAACATCTGGGACTGCGTACAGTATAACTCAAGGGAGGGGGGACCAAAATCGGCCCTCAGTGCGGGTGCTGAAAATCGAGCAGACTCGAGAGACCGTTAGGCCTATTCTGCTGGCATTTTAGTATGTTAGTATGTAACTCTCTCCTGAATCTTCCCTCCTCCAGCTTAAGGCAATGTCCCCTCGTATTTCTATTGCAATAGAGACTGAAGAGGTTCTCCTTGTTCACCTTGTTAATGCCCTTCATGCACTTAAAAGGCCACAATTATGTCCTCCCTCTCCTTCCTCTCCTCCAGTGAGTACATGTTCAGGCCTTCCAGACTCACTTCGTATGTCCTGCTGACCGTCAGCCATCTTAGTTGTCGCCTTTGGACCACCTCTAGCAGGTTAATGTCCTTCTGCAGGTAGGGACGCTAGTACTGTACACATTACTTATTGTCATCTCAGAGTTACACCTTTGAAACTAAAAGCTCTTTTACAAAGGTTCCACGTCATGTAAGGTTCAAGCAATTGGTACATACAGAATAAAAAACATTAAGGCATAGACCTAGTAAAGTACAACACATAATTTATGATCGTTGGTGAAATCCTCGGGTTACAAAGAGGAAAAAAACTATACAAAACGAAACTGCGCTATATACAAGAAGCAAGTGCATAATACAAATTTATTCATCGTCACACGATGAAGTACAGACAGTATTTATGACAGCTTTTATATTAAACTAGGAGTGCAGGGGTCACAGGACTAGTGCACAGGACTCTCACAAGCTGGTAAAGTTTGATCAGGTCCCTGGTGTACCCGGCATTTTGTGAAACTGGGTGCATACCAAAGAAGATCACGCTGCAAAAACCTCCATATCTTCCATGCCTAGCGCTATTTTTACAGAATTTGCCTAAATGGCATGTATATGCCAGGCACACTTTAGGCTAATTCTGTAAAAATAGCACTGGGCATGGGAGATACGGAGGGTTTTTAATCTCGGTACATAAAGGCAAAATACAGGAACGGGTAAAGCCACGTCAGCATATCGTGGTTTTTGCAGCACGATCTTCATGGGTATGTACCCAGTTTCACAAAATGCCGGCTGCAACAGGGACCTGATCAAACTTTACGAGCAGTGAAGTATTTCAACTTATTAAGGTAGTGGAGTACTTAAGCGAGCCATGATGTATGTAGCAGTGGCTCTTTTTATTTTGTCCGCTGTTCTCCTTTACTGCTGCAGTGCATGTTAGCTGTGAAAATTGTTTTAAATTGTCCCTTATCTCCAGAAATACAATTTTTTCACTTATTTACTCTAGCACTTTTTAAATTTGTAATGAATCTGAAATAACAACAGGGAGTGCTACTATTAATGTGGTTCCCCCAGGTTCTCATCACTATTCTCTGTTGTTTTTGACCACTTGTTTAATGCTGCTATTCTGTGACTAAAATGAACACGCATGCAATAGAAATGGCTCCTTAGCAGTACAGGACAATAAGTGTTCAAAAAACAGCTACCCATGATATAATGGGTATAGTCATGTCAAAAGAACTTTCTTTTTATATCCCAAACAAGTGCTAAAGCAGACTCAAAATGGTGGAAAACGTTATCTTACACGACTGCAGATAAAGGGCAATCCAAAAACAAAACAAAACAGTATAGGTCAAAATTGTCACTGTAACATGCACATGAAACAGAGTATGAAAAGGTTGTGAATAATTCTCAAGTTTTACTAAAACAAACAAGCATTTGTCAATGCCGAATGTTTGCTTGCTGGCATTGGCATTGGTAGTGTAGAAGTTACAGAGCTGCATAATAGGAATGGCAGTGAAGTATTGAACTGAAGCCAACCCCATAACCACCCTGCAGAGTGACAGGCATTGGGGTGTGCCTTTGGGTCGTCAGGCATAACGGGCAAGCCATTTCCCCACACCCTACCCTGCAGACACCGACAAGTGTCACGGTGTGCCTTGAGGTCTTTGGCCCTTATGCGCACCCCATTCCATCAGGAAATACGGTGAGATGGGTGCGGTATAGGAGAATGGGGTGAACTTTGGGGCCGAAGAGTCCAAGGCATACCTCAATGCCTTTCACTGGCTGCAGGGTGTGGAATGGTATGAGCATTACAGGCAAGAATACCAAGTCACACCCCTGATGCCTGTCATTCTCTACAGGGTGGGGCGTTATGGTTGGAAACCTTAACACCTCAGGCATTCGTTGGTATTTTCACTCCAAATTTTCAACATGTTTTTTCTGAGACCCCCCACCTCATGAACAGTGGCAATATCAGTTTGTTAGCCGAAAGCTGCTTATGCACAGCGACTACAGCAATTAGCACCACGGGTGCAAAAACACATTCGAACAGGATGTGAAAATGACAGCTGTACTGTTCATGGGAGGGAAAAAATGGTACGTTGTAAATCTGCAGCAAAATATTAAAAACTGGTGAAGTCACGAGTGTGCATAGAAACTGTGCAACGCACACCCGTAATGTAATTAGTTTGGGAATTTTTTTTTTTTTTTTTTTTTTTTTACAGCAGATTGGTGCCTCCGATCATGAACAGTGTCACTGTGATTTTCTTTCTGTCCCGAACAATGATTTCTCACGAGACCACGATCTCTGCGCCTGAAAGTGCGAAACACATTTCAGCCATGTTGTGAAAATGATAGTGTACTGTCTATAAGGAAGTGTGGAAAATAGCCACTGGTGAAAATCTGGACTGAAAATATTACCAAGTCATGAACTTACGAGGGTGCGTGGAAACCGCGCAATGCTCACTCGTAACAGTCATTTTAAGGGATTTTTTCACCAAATTTTCAACATAGCCATTTTAAGACCTCTGCTCATGAACAGTGTCACTGTGATTTTCTTAATGTGTCCCATACATTGATTTCGCACACCGACTGCGCCATTGTGCGCTACATGGGCGGAAACACGTTTTGGGTGAGATGTGAAAATGACAGCTGTACTACTCATAAGGTGTGGTAAAATGGCAATGTTGAAAGTCTGGAGTGAAAATATTGAAAATTTGCGAACTTCTGGCTTGTGGAACTGCACAATGCAGCTCGATAGAACAGTCATTTTTGGAATTTTTCACAAATTTTCAAAATAGGCTCTTGAGAGCCCACCTTATGAACACTGGCAGTGTCATTTTCATTCTCGGTCCTGAAAGGTGATTTTGCACAGTGACTGCAAAATCGCCCTTCGGGCCCGAATAACGCCGTGACAGCATTCATGAGAAGGGGTCCCAAAAACCCCATGTTGAAAATTTGGTGCAAAAATTCCAAAAAATGCCTGAGATATGCAGCAAAGTTGAAAAAACCCTATCTATCCCATTATACAACTTACCGGCATTTCCTCAGTTTGCGGTCGGCTTTGAAGAGTGCAGACGTGTTCCCAGTCCCCCAATGATTGTCGCGCCAAGCTCCGGAGGTAAGTATGGGGTGGGCTCCAGCATGGCACCTGGATGCTTGGGGAGACAATGGAGCCGACGAGTTGGGCACCCCGTTGGCGGCAACTGAGGCGGAGAGACAGTGGAGCCGACATGGGATTGGGCACCCCATCAGGCTATACACACGTAGCCACGTAGGTGGGCACCCAGCGTGGCATTGGAAGGCTTTGAGGGCGCAGCACAGCCGACGAAGTTGGGCACCCCGTCGGCTATACAGTGTGCGTGGGGGCGCGGAGTGCGTGCCTGCGCGTGTTTACGCGTGTGTGTGTAGGGGGAGCGCGCATGAGCAGGCGATATCTGATCGCTGCTCACTGAAGCGTAGCTCCCCCTTTCAACTGTATGCCACTGCATTTTGGAGCTGTCAGACAGCTCAGCAGGCATTGGAGAACTGCGGCCGCGCCTGCAAACACACTGACTGAATTGGAAGAGGGCTGCCACACCTCCGAAAACTCGGATAATGGCACTATGTTTCTTGCATATGCGTGGAAGCAAACATAAAAATGCTTACATGTGAAACCCTTTTCACTATGAACATTCAATCCCCAACTGTACTCTAAAGGAAAACTGAAATACTGGAAAAGGGCCAAACAGCTGACCTGTCAGTGCAGCAGTACTAGAGCGATTTCGGGATCTAGCATCTCAGAGGACAGGTGGTAGCACAGTAGGTGGCGTGGCACATGTAGTAGAGGGGACATCAGGTCCTCGTGAGACATGCCTGTGTGGCTCCAACTGGACCTCTGTAAAAGTACCGGCCTCCCAAGGAGGGTGTGACCAGAATACGTGAAAAAGGCCTGCTCTGTGCAATATGATCTTGGTGTACTTAAGCCCCCAACTTCAGCCACTTGCTGCCTACAGAACTCTGAGAACTCCCACCTCCATAACCTGCAGGGTGCTGGACCCAGCCTAGCTGGCCCCGTCAAGAATGGGATGAACCCGTGGGGTTAGAAACTTGAGGTAAGTACTGAAGAATCTGAGTGCTGGGATTTGGGTCAGGGCATAAAAAATGATACAATTATTTAACAAAAAAAATAAAAATGGAAAATTACGTTAATTATCAAAGATTTCAAATGCTTGGATTACCCAATAAGTTGCACGGTTAATGGCTCTCTGTGAGTTGCTAAAATATGTATTCAAATCCTCTTTGGGAATGCCAGAAAAATAATCTGCCAGCTATAACCAAAGCCCTCAGATTGCTTATGAGGATTGGCAAGAATACCTCCAGTCCTAATCAAATGGATCCATGAACAGTAGGTCAAAATATGGAAGGGGAAGACAATACAGCTCCACACCGCCAGATAAAATACTACTCTACTTAATGAACCCAAGTGATAAACATATCTGTTTCCTATGAACACTACATTTATGAAGAAGTACTTGACATTGAGTTAGCTAGTATTAAGATTAATGTATTTTATATAGTGTCATGTGATATTGTTTATATGTGCACTATATCGAATGTATGTTCTGTTTTTATTCTATTTTAAATCGTAATGGCCTAGAGCTGATCAATACATTCTTTGACTTGACTACAGCTCCACAGCCCTAACCTGGACGAGAAATATGCGCCCAGAACAGAGAAACATAGCTGGGCTGGTATAGGCTAACTGGGGCGGATGTGGGAGCCTTAGGAGCTGGCACAGGCAGTAGGACAGCTGTTTTGGGGGGGGAGATGGAGGGAAGCGAGAAGATACAGTGAACAGGAAATGAGGGTTGTTAGCTGTAATGGATGTGGAGCCACAGTATTTCGGGAGGAGTGTGGAGAGCAGGGGGCTGACCAGTGTGCAGAACCCTACAGCACCTCAGGGCAGAGAAGGTGGCCAGGATGGGAGTTGGAAAGGGCGTGAGGGAGGCTGGGGGAAAGCAGGGCATATGGATGGCAGGCACAGGATGGAAGTGGCGGGGGGGGGCGGAGATTGCCACAGTGTCCAGGGACATCTCCTCCTCAAGGACACTGCAGAACCAGAGTGGGGGACTGGCAGGTGGGTAAGGGGAAAAAGGTAGTTGGTAGTAGGATCACAGCAAGGAGGAAGGGGGAGAAACCTGGTGGGAGAACACAGGAAGGTTCTGATACTGGGAATAACCTTATCAAAACAGGCATGCAATACTGGTCAGTTTAGGGGTTGGGGTAGGTGGGTGAGTAGAGGATTGAGAAAACACAGAGTGAAAGGATGGTGGCAAGGGCGTGAGAGGGGTGAATAGTTTGGGTGGGGCAAGGACGGAAAAGTAGTCAGGGTGGAGCAAAGCATGGGGGGGAAGGTAGAGTTAGGGAGGGGATAGGGAAGGTAGGGTGATAGCAAGCAAAAATAGACACGGAGGAATGGGAACAAGGGGGATTGGAGAAGCAGTAGGAAGGCACAGTGATAGTACAGACAGAAATATATCCAAAACAGATGGACCGCAGACAAAGGGGGAAAGAGACTAGTTCACTAGGAGGGACAGGAGGTCGAACAACAAACCTGCGGGGGTGGGGGTGGAAGGGTGATTATCACTGGGGTTGCCATCATTAAAAGGTATCAACTGTAAATTAAATTATTTTCCCGGACACAGAAAAAGGCGCTTTTTGGGCAAAAGCTTAACCGGAGGGTAAGGTCTGCATGGGAGGGAGCCCCTGCAAATGACTGTTTTCCTTTTACCAGATTGGACATCCTTTTCAATGCTTTCTGTCACTTCACTCTGGAGGCCTCTTCCTTTACCCACCACTGTGATCTATATCACGCTCTAGCTTTTCCTTCCCTGGAAAACCGACGTGTAGCGCACTCCATAAAATCTGTCTCTAAATTCTGGTTCGATACGCTTCCCCCTTACCTTGCCTCCTCACTGTCCTCCCGCCCCCACTGCCCCACTCTCCCTCAGATCCACAGACTCACGCACTCTAGCTATACCATGGCACACCACCTCTACAGGCCAATCCTCATTCTCCTATAGGTTACCTAAGCTCTGGAACTCAATGCCTTATCAAATCAGACACTCCTCCTCCCTGTGGTCCATCTCAAATGCTCTCCTCAACTTCCTCTCTCCATCCTGCAACTGCTCCTAATTTCCCCTCTGGCTCCTCACTCCTCCTAATTTCCCCATCCCCTTTCCCAGCCTAGGACGTGAGGAGAAACCAATGTACTTTATTGCATTTCCTTGTCCTCACTGTATGTATTAGTCTGCAGTGCTGTTAATGTGCTCCTCTCGCATCAAATCCCAATGTTTAATGCTTCTAACTGATTTTTTTTTTTTTTAATACTCTCTTGCTTCTGTTTTATAGTATTTTTGGAAATGTGTTGTTGGGTATTGTATATTTATTTTTCTATAATACTGCATGGAAATGTGCTTTTGATTACTGTACTCCCATGTTCCTCTTCCCCAGGACGCTCCGTGCGATGAGCAATTTTATATTGCTCAGTGTGCCTTTCCAGGTGAAACTTTTCAATCAATAAATAAATAAATTTACTGGAGATTGGTGCGAGTATCCAGGTTCCTCTCAGAATGACAGATTTTAAGTTACCTTGATTTAACTTCAGTTTAGTTAACAAGCATGAAATGTCTTTGACGGGGATGCTGATAAGCCAGACTCCGTAAATTAACTGAAATTAACTGACAAACCGTCCTGAAGAACATACAAACATATGAAGAAGCCAGCAAAAGACGACCATTTGGTCTATCTAGTCTGCTCGTATTGCAGGGATCTCAACTTACGCTACTAACCCTGGCCCTGCCCCCACATAGGCACATGGTGTGCATAGCTTGCGGGCAGTAACTAGACTGCATGATACTGCAACACAGAATTTGTCAGCAGAAAAGGACCACTTTGCCCACCCAGTCTGCCCATTTTTTCCCTGCCTAATCTGTTTTCACAGACCCTAAATGGTCTCTGGCAACCCTCTCTCCTCCCTATTTTCTAATATACCCCAGTGTCTACCCCACACATGCTTGAAGTACCCCCACTGTTTTGGCACCCATCACTTCTGCTAGCAGTCTGTTCCCTGTGTCTACCAACTTTTCAGTGAATAAATATTTCCTCAAATATCTTAACCCACCACCCCGCCCCGTTTTACTGCAAGTCTCCTGGTTCTGGTGCTTTTATCATTTGAAGAGACTCCCTCTTGCACCCTGTTTACCCCTGCGAGGTACTTGTAGGTCTTGTTCATATCACTTCACCCTCTCCTCTCTTCCAGAGTATACATGTTAAGGGACTCTCAGTCTCTCCTTGCAGGGTTTCTAGTGAAACCCCTGTATCATTTTAGTTGCCCTTCTCTGGACTGACTCCACCCTATGTCCTTTCCGAGATGCGCTTCCAAAACTGGATACAATATTCCAGGTGGGATCTCATCAGCAAGCGATAAAAGTGTCAACATTGACTTTCCTCCTCCTGCTGGAGATACCCCTCCATATGCACCCCACTAGCTCTACCCACTGACATGTCACTTTGAGGTTGCCAGACAGATACAATAACCCTTAAGGTTCCTTTCCTTCTTAGTGACTGTCAGTACTTCTCTGCCACCCTAAACTCAGTTCCTGGATTCCTGTTCCCTAGGTGCACAATTCTGATCTTTTTGAAAGAAATCTTTTTGAAACTGAACCCCAACTGTCATGCTTTTGACCATTCCCAGAGTTTCCCCATGATCTCTGCACGTTCTCTCCACCCAATCCTGTGTGCCCACCTTACTGCAGATTTTGGTATCATCTGCAAAAAGGCAGACCTTCCCTTCCAGCCCTACTGCAATGTCAATTATGAAGACACCGAAGAGAACTAGTCTCAGCAGTGAGCCTTGTGGCACATCGCTGGTCACACTTCTATTGTTAAAGTGAGTTCCACTTACCACCACCCTCTGTCTCCTACCCGTTAACTACGTTCTAACCCAATTCACCACTCTGGATCAGACCCGCAGGCTGCTCAGCTTCTGCATCAGCCTCCTGGGCAGCACAAAGTCAACAGCAATGCTAAAGTCCAGATAGGCCACATCCACTGCAATTCCCTAACAGTTACAGAAATCAGATTTGTTTTTGTAGGGTTTCCATTAAGTTCTCCACCACTGAAGTAAGACCGACTAGCCCCTAGCTGCTAGCCTCCTCCCTCCCTCTTGCTGCTCTTAGTTAGAGGTACCGTATCAGTTCTTCTCCAGTCTGCCAGAACCACGCCTATTTCAAGTGAGCCGTTGAATAAAGACTGCCAGTGGGGCAAGTAGCACCTCCCGGAGGTTTTTTAAGCTCTTGGGTGTATTATATCTTGTCCCATAGGTTTCTCACCTTCAGAGATGCAAGTCCCTTCCAGGCTCTTTCTTCTGAAAACTAACTTGTGTCCACCCCCCCCCCACACCCACATTCCTGCTACTTCCTAGTAGTCCATCCCCACACTCTACCTGCACTGTGAAAACTGAGCAGAATGTCAGCTTTTTCTTGGTCCTCTTCTGTGAAGTCTCCTCCTTCTGACTTTCTAATTCTCATTATCCCTCGCCTTGCTTTTCTCTTTTCATTTATCTGAAGAAAATCGTATCCCCCTTGTAACATGGGGAAGAGAAAGGGTTGCGCCTGATTAGAGAACCTGCATCAGGTGGCCACTGATTAATTCTCGATTAATCCATGGTGCAGCATGCACCACATCTCTTCCCCCATTTCAGTTTCCTGTACATGATTCCTCCTGAATTAATCCATTGTAGAGTGCTCACCACATGCATTCCCCATTTTACAACAGAGTGCTCACCGTATCTATTCCCCCCCCATCATAAGTAGCTTGAAAACTTCTATATGACTGTTTTTTTTTTTTAACTTGGTGTATTGGCTGAGAAACACATGTCCTTTCAGTAACTACACAGTAATGTATGCCACATATGATTTTCCAGATTACCTCCATGTCTTTTATTAAATATTTAAAAAAAAAAAAAAAAGACTAACATTGGGACATAAAAACCACAAAAGCACATACTTTGGCCCAATCTCTATCAAACCTGAAACTTTCAGGTTTCAAAGTCTCCTTTTATTTTTAGTTATTGGGTGGCAAATGTAACATTTTCAAAAACGGAGACTTTTGCATTTTTTTTTTGCACCTCTGTAACTTTGCCTCCCCTGAACCAATCTACATAGAATTTACAGGATCAAGAGTTCCTGACACAGAGCCTGTGCTTTCTAAATTTCATGTAAATCAGTTGAAAGGGGGGCAAAGTTATTAATGTGCAAGGCTGGCTACACAATTCACAGCTAAAAAGGATGCAAGCCTCAGTGTACCACCTGTTGGCTGGCCAAGGGGAACTGCAGCAACAACTACCAAATCTCAGCTGTCCTCTGCACTTAAATATATGCATTTCTCATTATGCACAGCCAAATCCCAACCAGCAAACACAGCAGAAAAACAGAGATGATTCCACAGTTCACAAAAGCAAGTCAACCAAATTTAGCACATATTCTGAAATGTTGATCACATCTGCATGTAATCAGTAATTGTTCACCGTTGCACTCACAATATTAAAACCAAAAATTCAGCATGCAGTTTCTCCAAACAGGTGCAACCCTTTTTTCTTCCCCATGTTACAGATAGAAACTTAAATGTCCTCCTGGAACCCTTTAAATGTTGCAGTTTTCACAGTTTCAAAATTACTTTTCGAACATTTTCACATGGGGAAGAGACAAACAAAAAGGGAGCTAAGCCCCTTCTCTTCCCCATGTTACAAGTGAATTAACCCACTCCACAGTGTGGGTCTATTTGGGAATTAATCCATGGCTGGCTGGTTGGAACCACATGCAACCCCCCCCACCACGGATTAATTCCCACTAGACCCACGCTCTGTCATGGGATAATCCTTACTTAGTGACCTCTCTGGTGATCCTTTCCTCTATCTGCACCTTTGTTTCCCTTACCACCTTAACTGCTTCTCAGGTATACCTCCCCATTCCCCCCACAGTGTTTCTTTATACTGCCTGAAAGCCACCCTTTTTTCCTTCATCACCTTTTCCATTTCCTCAGAGAACCATAAGGGTATGTTTTTCCTTCTGCTTTTACTCGCTTCCTTCATGCAGAGGTTGGTTCCTTTAACTTTGCCCTCTCTTATTTTCCCCACTGTGTCTCTCCCATTTCTTTAAAAAAAAAAAAAACACCCTCCTAAAGTCTAGGCCACTCATCGTCATGGGGTTAGCCTCTGCTCTTGTCTTTAAATTAAACCACATTGTATGGTGATCACTGGTACTCAGGGGACTGCCACTCTGACAGCTGCAATGCTGTACCTGTCTTGTAAGTACCAGGTCCTGCACGGCCCGGTCTCTAGTGAGTTCTCTGACTAGCTCAGAAAACAGCTGGGTTTGTACACGCTCGCTGGTGCAGGATCCAGGTGCTGCAACAGGGAAAAGCCACCCCACGCAGCGCAGAAACCACAAACTGGAAAGTTGCAGCACTCCACTCAGGTAGGGAGTGACTGTAAAGGCACAAACTCGATGAAGCCTTGGCCCCCAATCCGGGTCAAGGTGCCTCTAGACTGGGCCCTGTCTGTGGGATGCTTTTGCATCATGAGTAAGACCCATTCGCACAGTTCGCGCTACAATCAAGTGAACATCATCGCTGATTTTGTGCCTTTCCAGTCGCTCCCTATCCAAGTCTAGAGTGCCGCAATTTTCCAGTTTGTGATTTCTTTGACTAGCTGCCAAAGAGAGGCCCCTTGTGGAGAGTCAAAGATGGCCATACTGCTTACCAATGCTGCAGCTGGAAAGCTTCACTTCACGTCGGGCAGACTGAAGTCACCAACCAGCAGCACCTCCTACTTACTTGCCACTCTGATGCTGGCTTCTTCAAGTACCTTATCCAGTTCCTCTCCCTGTGCTGGAGGCCTGTACAGTAAGTACCCCATTATGGATAGCAGCAGCCCTGGAGTCCGTCTCCAGAGTGAACCACACCACATCCAGACCCCATTTTCCTCATGGTGCCTGCTACTCTCAGTGGCCTGGACCCTCCATATATTAAATAATATATATATATATACATATATATATATATATATATATATATACACACATATATATATATATATATATATATATATATATATATATATATATATATATATATATACATACATACATACATACATACATACATACATACATACATACATACATACATACATACATACATATACATATATATATATATATATATATATATATATATATACTCTCTCTCTGTCCTCCCCAATATATAAAACCCCTGCTCCCCTGCCCTGGATCCCTTTTCAACATCCTTACTCTGTTATGGGCCACTCAAATCCAGGTCAGCCTCTGCAATGATGGCTTCCTGGTCCAGAATTTTGTTTACAAGACCCCTTGTATTGGTGCACATGCCTTTTTACACCATCCTTGCATCCTACCTGCTACCCTGCATCCCCCTTCCCATTCTTGCCTGTTTTTTTTTTTCCTCAGCTGTCTCTCCTCTTTTTTTTTCACCTTCCCCATTCCTTGTCTCCTCTAATCCTCTACTCTGCTTACCTGAGTTTTTCCCCTTTTTTTCTGACTTAACTCCATCCTTACTTTTCTGCACCCCTGCCCTAGGGGAGTTTTCTCCCCTTGGGCCCCCCCCCCAAATTGCTGCTCCACCATGGGGGGTGGGGGGCCCAATTGATGCCTTCCTTGGTTTTACTATCTCCCCTGTTGGCTAATTTAAATGCTCATCCATGTATCAGGTAAACCTCCCACCAAGAACTGCAGTCCCCTTCCTGGAGGATGTAGGCAGTCTCCCTTATAGCCCATATTCTTCCAGACTGGTCCCTAGTTCTCAATGTAGCCAAAGCCCTCATGCATGTACCATGCCTTCAATCAGTCGTTATATGCTCTGGTGCCAAGTACCCTTGCACCTCCCCCAAGATCAAATCTACTGGGGAAGGCTCAAGATCGCGCCAGTGGTCGATCAAGATGTTAAGGGCTCTGGGGAATCATGTAAAAGTAGGCAAAGGCCAGACATAGTATACAGGTGTGTGAATGCGGACATTTCTCTCCCGGGTAAGGAGTCAGTTACGTAAAGAGGTGTGTGCCCCCTAAAATATCACTCTAGGTGGGGGCTGACTTTAGTTATGTATGAGAAGAAGGGTAATGTAATGCAGTCCACAAATACTTAAGAAGGCAATGTATATGTGGAACAAGCTGCCAAAAAGTACTGTGGAATCAAGTAGTATACACAATATCATATGTTGTCCCCCTAATGGCCCCCATACATGTGAGAGAGCAGTTCTGACACCCTAAGGAGGATGCATGCAAGACACCCTTATACACTTAAGAGTTGATGAGGAAAAGGGGAGTTTTACAACCATATTATCGCTCGATCAATAATGATTATAACAGCACTGCATGACAGTTGTGAAACATTTGATCTGTACTTTATTCTATTTTAGACTGTCCTTTATTTCCAGACTTCTATGATACCCTTTTACCTCATTTTAGGTCCGCCTTACCACTTTTTTTTTTTGAACAAGTAAAAATAATTGAGTAATCTTTTTAATAGCACTCAGACCAGGTTATCATCAGTATGCTCTGTTGTTTTTGAATGCCCATTGTTTACAGTTACTTTTACTGTGACTATAATGAGCTAGCATGCAACAGGCACTGCTTTTTCTAACCTTATGGGACAACAGGTGCAAAAAAAACAGCTGAGGATACAGATACCTGGTCCAAACCATATTAAAAAGGAGTGCTCTTTTTATTATTTCAAATGTAAAAGAAAGCTGTAAAAGCAGACGTGACTCAAACTTGGAAAGGTAGGGTATTATACATGTCAGAACATAAGGGGAAACCTAAAATAGGATAAAAAAAAAAGTACAGGTCAAAATGTTCACTGCTATCATGCACTGATGCTTTAAAACAATTTGACAAATGTCCCCCAAACGTGCCTGTCACAGGAGACAGTCTACAGAAGGGTAGTGTCTTAACGCGCAGATCAAACAAAGCACTTGGATTGGTTAAAAGCATTTCATCAATTTATACTGTGTACACAGGCACATCACCGCCATAAGTCACATGATGGGTACATCTGCAAAGATGGTGGGGGTGGACTAAATGGATCATTTTTACCCTTATGTACCTAAATCTTTTTCTTTCAATGGGAGGGTGCGTTTGAGCAGAATCCTGAAATTGCTGCTGTTATTGTTATGAGCAGTTAGTGAAGTGCACAGGACACAACAGGAAATCGTCACGTTCTAGCCAATTTGGAAACCAAGAGATCCGGTTTTAGGACTCTGAATAAAAATGATAAATCTTAGATATATTGTGAGTTGCTCTATGTAGTCACAAAAATGGTAGCCAAACTCCAGCTCAATTTCCATTCAGCCAACATAAATTTCAGTTACTGGCCAGTTTGGCTATGAGAATCAAGCAGCACTGCACTTGAGTTTTCCATACAGTAAACATGTTTCAGCTATTTAGGGCTTGCAGCAGTGTGAGGGCCAATTTATCACACACTTTTATAAAAAGGCTGTTGCCCAGCAACAAAGTGGGAACACAGGAATGAACAGTACGCACCTAACAATCAGATCCCTATTATGTATTTTCAAATGACTCAAGGTGATTGGGGTAGTCCTAGGCAGGCCTGAAGGAGTGGCTGACAGAGGAGCTGGAGAGCATAAATAGCTAATACAGGAAAAAAAAAAAAAAAAACACAATGCAGATGGGGGCCTCAGGAAATTAAAGTAGTAAACCACTGCCTTAAGGCTCATAATTATACTTAAAATCAACCAACGGGGGGCAGTCATGCTGAACACTTTATTCTGCTAAATCATCACTTATGGCTTGCTACTACTAAGTCATGTTTCTGATTCTTTTTCTGGTAACACTCCTCTAACCAGCACTGACAAAACCCAAATGACTGAACCATGATAGTGGCACTAAATGTTCTCCGACATCATCACCCTGATTTCAGTCACAACGTGCTATAATCCCAGTGCAGCACTTGAATCTCTGTGTGGGACACACTGTACCAAATTTATTCTGAGAACACTGAATGGGGCTTGTTCTGTTTTTGTAGATTAAAAGATAGCAATGTCTTTGCTGAGAGGAAGAAACTGCACAGACCAGTCAAGTCACAGGTAGTGAATATACTAGGCAGCTCAAACCAGCCCTATCTAGCCACAAAGGGCTTAATTTGTACGACAACCCTAGACTCCTCCTAAGGAATTCACAAACTGATTTCCAAATCTGTGGAAGGGGCCTGCGTCCCCAAGAAAGCAGCAGTATTAATTATCCGGAAACAATTCATATTTTTTTTTCTTTTTTGCTTTATTTATAATAATTCCTCATTTTGTAAACATTTTATACCTGTTTCCCATGCAGGCCCTGCATCAGCTCACCGCTGTTGCCCAGCCCCATCAGCCAGCATCACCCTGGGACTTCAGTATCCCCCATGGAATACCCCCTCCCCCAAGGCAGCTTGACTGTTCTCTTTGGAGCAGAATGTGTGAAACCACTCTTATCCCGCAATGAGTGACTCTGGGGGATATATACACATACATATACACATATATACACACACACACACACACACACACACACACACACATATATATATATATATATATATATATATATATACATACATACATACACACGACATGATTATGTTCAGGTTTCTAAATCCTTCAAAGCCTACATACTATCCTCAGTTTCACTCCTCTTGTTTCTCCTCAGTAAGTATCTCAGATCAGTCCTCAATGTGCAATAACGTTGCATGATTACTTAACTCCACCCTATCTCGTATGGTATCTAAAGCATTACTAGTCTCGCCAGTTCCTACTGCTTAACCTACTTTCCCCTCTCCTCTTCCCTTGGACTTTAGAGCATGTCTTCTGTCACTGCTAGCTATCTGACCATAATTTTTATTTGATGCTCTACGTAAACTAGATATCGTGCACACCTTGCACTGCTCTTTGTCCTTCATTGTTGTTAATGCTAGTCAAGGCGATTAGCACTACTTCTCTCTGCCCTACATCACCGTAATGCTGTTCTAGGCTACTACCAGTTGCTCTAAGCCACTATATCTTGATCACTGT
Source organism: Neoceratodus forsteri (assembly GCA_016271365.2). Lineage (NCBI taxonomy): Eukaryota > Metazoa > Chordata > Ceratodontiformes > Ceratodontidae > Neoceratodus > Neoceratodus forsteri. The sequence continues at coordinate 644,959,524 of CM057450.1, read as the reverse complement.
ATTATTGCATACTCAAATTGTACTGCATTTGATCTTTTATATACTGTTGCTCAAAATATCTGAACTCAACTCTCTGTACTGCTGTAGATTACCTGTGATGTACTCTCCCGGGTCGTGCCTGAAAATAGGCACGTTTCTGCCTAGTGCACTTACCCGGTAAACAAAACCTAAATTTAAATAAATGTTTTGCAGACAAACAAAATACTGCTGTTTTAAGTGGGTTTGGGAGAAAACACACACACACACACACACACACACACACACACACACACACACAACCTACCCCTATGACTGCTGAGAGGGGAAGGTCAGTGCAGCCAAGTGGTACAAGCACTGACTTGTGAAACAGGAGGTCCCAGGTTCAAATCCTACTTCTGGCACTGCCTCACTTGCGGGCATTGATCAGTCTGTGCTTTAAAGGGCAATGTCAATCCCCCCCTTACGTCTCACACTGACCCTAGTTTAAAACACACATTTATTCACATTCTGTAGAATGAATTGATGTAGCTGGCAGTTCAATTCTGATCCATTTTTTTTTTCTTTTTAATGTGAAAAACAGGACGCCCACCATACTGGTGTTACCACACCAAAATGCGTGTTTGCATTCCTTAATCAACTCCCACTGCATGTTTCTTGGACTTGGGAACACACCCAAAACAATCTATCCACTCAGGATGCAGTGGGAGAAGACAAGGCATCATGAGTGGTGCTCTGTTTGGGGGTGTTGCTAATGTTCACAAAGTATGCAAAACTGGCAAAAATAAAGGCAACTCCGCACCCAGCGTAAAAAATACATAAAAATGTAAAAAAAAATATATATATATATATCAAAATGTCTTCTCTTCCACTGTGGGATCCCCTCAATGCTACTGGAAACAAATAAAGCAATTCCTTTGCAAAAACAGCTCCCCTGTACCCCTTGATCTGAACCTAAATGGCGTAAACTGTAACAATCCCTCCACCATAGTACATGCACTTAATGCACAATTCTGTGATCTGTCTACATACACAGAATCTATTTCTGATAGCCGCCGCCCCCGTCCCCCCCCTCGGGTCAACCAGCTGAGAAATCAGGCTACACACCCTCCCTTCAAAGTAATTAAAGTATCCGAAGAATAAAAACTGCTTAAATGCATACCTGTGTCCAAAATCGCCAGCACTGATAGGCTTGAGCCAAAACTGCTCCGGCTCGCTGCACTGGAAATCACTCCTGCAGTCACCAGACTGTTCAACCTTTCCCTCATGAATGGAGTAGTTCCCTCTGCTTGTAAATTATCCCACGTTGTCCCAGTCTTTAAGAAGGGAGATCCTAAAACCCTTAGTAACTATAGGCCTATCTCTAACTTACCTGTGCTTAATAAAATAATGGAAAAATTGGTAGCTAGCCAATTAACTGATTACTTTACCAAATACAACCTATCACCCCACCAGCATGGATTTAGGAGAAGTCACAGTACCGCGACTGCCTTGCTAACACTTAACAACGGCACTGCCTCTACCACAGACAGATGGGAATATACAGGCACTGTGTTCATAGATCTAACCTTGCAAGGCCTTCAACCTTGTGGACCACACTATGCCTGCCACAGGCTAAACAGATCTCGGACTGGCACTCCCATCCCATAGCTGCTTTGCCAATTATCTCCACCACAGACAGCAGCTAGTGAAACTAGGAGCTACATTCTCTGGGCCTAAACCCTCTGGAATCTGGGTCCCTCAAGGCTCTGTATTGGGACCCGTCCTACTCACTCCATATCAACAGGCTGCATGAAAGTCTGAACTACTGTATGCCTATATTGTACGCGGATGACCTAGCACTGTCAGCTCCAAAAATATATACGACAAACATGATGCTGTCTCATGATCTACAGGAGATACAAGCCTGGCTGCAATAGAATAGGCTGACCATAAATGTGGCTAAGATGAAAGCCATGCTGTTCGCATCACCCCCTAAACTAAGAAATTGCCAAGCCCCACTCCACATTGCCTGTCTAGATGGCACTTTGCTGGAGGCGGTGCAGTCTGTCAACTATCTTGGGGTTACCGTGGACCCCACACTTCATTCTAACCTGCACATATCAGAAACCTGTAAAGCTGTTAACTTCAGATTAGGCCTGCCCTACAGAATTAGGCACAACCTAACCCACCATGCCTGCCTGTCGGTTGCATGTGGTATACTGCTTATAAAGCTCATGTATAACGAAGCAGTGTATGTATCCTCAGCATCTAAGCTTGCGCCGAGGAGGTGGGATGTCACGTACAATAGAATATGTCACTTTGTGCTTCCAACAGCAGATTTGTACACCACTGTACATCATATGAGAAATTAAAATGGTTGGGGCCCCCCCCCCGAAGCCTTGAGAGATCGTGCACTAGGAAGCACTGTCTACAATGTGTTAACAGCAACTGCAACAGCTTGCAGAGTGGCTTCTGCCATATCACAGTCTGTATTTACTTAGATCCTCAGACTGCGGCCTGCTTGTGGAATCTAAGTTAAGAACTAACCTTGGGTCAGCAGTATTCCAGTACTTTGCTGTCAATTTATGGAACAACAACAACTCAGCTGAGATTCGAGCTTGTGCCACTGCAGGGAGTTTTAAACAATCCTTATGTAAGCACCTCCTAGGTACTTCCATATGCAAATGTTCCCCCAAGAGGTTAACTGGTTACTGGGCCCTCACCCATTCTTGATACTGCTTGCCACCAAGGTCTTGGTATTTTGCTGTTCTGCCCATGGATGATAACACTTGTTTTATGCTGTGTGTACAGAGAATGATGTTTTGTTGCCATGTGACCCTCTCCCTACTGAACTTAGTGCTCTATCTAGTGGTTGTGATACACGCTGCACAACTCTTGCTCACCTTGTCTTTATTTGTATCCTGTCTGTTTACCTTTTCCTGTGAATATGCTGCTGATCGCTGTACGCTGTAAACTGTCTCTGACGTTGCATCATCCTTGTTGTCAATGTCTGGTGTTTCATCACCTTTGTCGTAACACCCCCTGGGTCGTACCTGAAAAGCAGGCAGTTTCTGCCTAGTGTACCTACCTGGGTGTACAAAAACTAAATAAATAAGAGCTAAATCAAGGACTGGAAGCAAAACAAGGCTGCGTATAATTACACCATTAGCATTCATTTCAGTTCTACTATGAAAGGAGGCAGATTAAACAACCAGCAACACCAACCTGCTTTAGAGAAAAGTAAGCAGTCATAAAATGTGGGTTTTCAACTAGAAACAGTATGAGACAAAAAGGGTTACTAACATACTAGAATGCCAGCAGAATAGGCCTAACGGTCTTTCGCATCTGCTCGTTTGGTCAGCCCCCACCCTGGGAGCTGAACTTGCTGCCCCCCTCGCCTTCTCTGGCTTCTCCCTTCCCAGTTCCGGATATTCTCGCTGTATTGGATTTTGCTTCCAGAACCCTTCCCCTGTACCTGTGCCACCCCCTCTTGAACCCCTCCGCCATCTCTGCCTCCACCAGCCCCCTAGGCAGCGCGATTCCATGGCTCCACCACCTCTCTCAGTGAAGTAGCAACTCCTCCTTTCTCCCCTGAATCTTCCCCCTCCAGCTTCCACCCATGCCCTCTAGTGGTCCCCTCTTCCTTCGAAGCACCTTGACTGCTCCTCCCCTATTTACCCCCTTCATGTACCTGAAGAACTCTATTATGTCCCACCGGTCCCTTCTCTCTTCCAATGTGTACATATTTAGCTCTTCGAGCCTCTCCTCATAGGTCCTGTCCCCCAAGCCCCAAATCATTTTGGTTGCCCTCCTCTGGACCCTCTCCAGGAGTTTAATGTCCCTCTTTAAGTGTGGCCTCCAAAACTGCACGCAGTACTCGAGGTGTGGCCTCACCAAGCAGTTATACAGAGGGAGTATCACTTCCCTCCTTCTGGAGGTGATCCCCCTAGCGATGCATCCCAGCATCCTGTTGGCCTTGGCTGCTGCCCTCCTACAAGTCTTCGAGTTGTTCATCTTGACATCCACCACCACCCCCCCAGGTCCCTCAGCCATCGAGACTTGTAGGGTTGACAATGTCTCTTTAACTGTCCCTTAGTTTTAAAAGATGGTATTGGCAGGACCCCACTGAAAACAAGATGCTGCATCCCTGGCCGGGGAACATTTTTGTAAAAATAAACTTTACTACAAGACTAGTTTTAAAATACAGGTTGTGTAACTTCTTAATTACAAAGTTTCTTTGTTATTATTCAGATCTGCATGTCTGCTTTCGATCACTGCATTGTTCCTGCTTCTGTGGTGCTGGTATTTACTGCAAGCTAGTTATCCATCCCAGGACCTAGCTGGGAACTGGACACTCCACCCAGCCTCTCATTCCTGGTGAACCATATCCATCAACCAATGAATACATTTTAAAGGAACTGGAGTGGAGGAGACCATCTAGATGGTTAGTAAATGGGAACAAATTGGGGGTAAACGTTGACAATGATGTGTGTTATGTTTCGTACCACACCATGCCAACTACCAGCTAAAGAGATTATCTGTAAGGCTTACACCTGCACTAGAAAGATTTACTGTCAACCAAATGCACTTCGGTGTTTCTTCCCCAGCCCAAATGATAACACCCGAAGGCCATGTGAAAAATGTTTCTGTGTACAATTCTGCTGCCATGCCACAATCATTCTGACAGAATAATTACCGTACTACAAAGAATCTATATTTAGTGCAAATAGACTTTCTAGCAATGGGGGAAGGAAAAAAGGGGGCTGAAATGTTCCAGGAAATTGGATTTGTAAATGGTGTTATTTGCTCAGTTACTCTCTTCCCCAGTTACATGCAGTTTGCCCCCCCCCCACCCCCAATTTTGGTTACAGGACCTTTCAAACAGACTGTTGAGTGTTTGCATTCACCAGTCTGTAGTGCTACAAATGGTGCAGAGGTGGTGATCCGCAGTGAGCAGATTAAATGCGCTGTGAAGTGGATGGAGATAGAAAAGTCAGTCCCATGGTGGGGAGCCAAAACCTTGTATGAACACTCCCCACCATCTACAGCGCTGCACATGCCCCCATGGCCCCACCCCTACCCCACATCCCATGCTGCAAACCAGAGGAAACTGGAAATTAAAAGGTGCTGCTGCTGGTACAGAGTGGTGGTGAAAACACTTAAACACTACAGAAAAAGGGATTCATTAATCTGAGGCAGTGTGGCCTAGTAGTTACAGAGCTGGCTTGGGAACCAGGTGATCACAGGTTCAAACCCCACTAGAGTTAGAGTAAGTGTGTGACCTCAGGCAAGCCACTTAACCTCCCAGTGCTCCACTCCACTCAGCTACAGAAATAGGTAGATGAAGCAGGATCCGCGCCCCCAACAGGTGCAGGCTGATCTGAAGTGCTGCTGAGAGTATGCACTGAAATAACCACTAAGAAAGTTAACTAATAGCTACTGGCAGGTATGTTATGTTCCTGTGTTGGCTTACTAACAGTCAGATGCCCAAAAGACTAAGGACTTATTTGCTCCTCACATCCCCACCTTGTTTCCCAACATCACTTGAAATGCCACAGGAGCATTTCTGTGTGTACCTGCTTTCCGCTGCCTATGCTGCTGCACGCCATGTGCTCAATCGGACAGCTGGGCAGTACAGACGGTTATGTAACTAGGGCTCAGGGAAAGGAATGGATGAAACATTACTGCCTTTTAGGTGCACAGGGAGATTAAAATAGCAGCGAGATTACGGAGAGGCTACCCTCACAAACGTTCATGACTTGCTCAGGGACAGCATCATTGCAAGATTCAAACCTAGGTCTCTAGACTCACAGCTATGCACAGTACCCCTATGGCCAAATTGCCACCCAATATACAACATAATGTACAGTTTTTACAGTTCAATTTGTTGTACTGATCCCCACGTTGGCATGTATATAGTGTCAGGGAGCTCACCGTTAACTATTTTACATCATATTATTTCTACCGGCAGTTAAAAACCGACATTTTATGATTGCTTATCTTCTCTAAAATTCATTGATGTTGCTGTTTGTTTTGTCCATCACCTTGTTTAGTAGAACTGAAATCGATGCCAATGTATATTATAAAATGGAATAGCAAAATCCAGCTAGGTGATTGGTTCAGAGATCTCAGGCGACAGTGGATTAATCCACGATACCCACACAAGTGGTGAAATGGCCGCGGTGGAGTGGTCCCCGAGCGGTCCCGATCTACTTACTGTAGCAGAGATGCAGTCTGAGCAGCAGCCATTAAATCGCCCGCTAAGCGAGTCAGGCAGCAGTATGGCTGCAAACCCCAGGTGGACAAAGCAATGAGGCCTGATGGGATTCATCCCAGAATTCTAAAAGAACTAAGGGAAGAACTAGTGACACCACTGACTACCCTCTTTAACAAATCGTGGGAGGATGGGGTGGTACCCGAGGACTGGAGGAGGGTAGATGTGATTCCACTTCCCAAAAGTGGGAGCAGGGCAGAAGCAGGAAACTACAGACCAGTTAGTTTAACCTCAGTGATAGGGAAAATGATGGAATCACTTCTGAAGGAAAGAATTGTTGAGTACCTAGAGGCCAGAGGGGCACAGGACCCAAGGCAGCATGGATTCATAGCAGGAAGGTCATGTCAGATGAATCTAACAGATTTCTTTGACTGGGTGACCCAAACAGTAGAACAGGGAGGGGCTGTGGACATAGCCTACCTAGACTTTAGCAAGGCATTTGACACAGTCCCACACAAAAGATTAATATACAAGTTAGCCAGCCTTGGAGTGGGTCCCAAGGTGGTAGCCAGAGTAGAAAACTGGCTGGAGAACAGGACACAGAGGGTAATAGTAAACGGAGTCCACTCTGAAGGAAGGGGGGTTACTAGTGGGGTACTGCAGGGTTCAGTACTGGGACTGGTCCTCTTCAATGTCTTTATAAGCGACACTGCAGAGGGACTAGAAGGAAAAGTATGTCTCTTTGCAGACGACACAAAAGATCTGAAACAAGGTTGATACACAAGGTGGGGTGGAAAGGATGAGAAGGGACTTGGCAGGGTTGGAGGAATGGTCAAATGTATGGCAGCTTAGATTCAATGCTAAGAAGTGCAAAGTAATGCACTTGGAAAACAAACCCAGTGGAAGAGTACACAATGGGGGTGAGATACTGACAACAACAAAAATGGAAAGGGACCTGGGGTAGTCATACCAGGTGACCTAAAATTGGGCAAGCAATGTGAGAGGGCAGTAAGGAGAACTGCAGGGTTTTAAATAATTGATCAGCAGTTTTTTTCTTGTGACGATACTAACTGTACTGAAAGTATTTATATAAATTTTCTAGAAGTGCTGTGTTTGTTAAACACAGTGAGGCAAGAACTATTAATTTTCAAAGTTTCAGCACTTATATGACCAAAACGCAAATCAATTTTTAGAGTTAAATCAAACCCTGGAACTGAGGGGGATACTGGGATGCATAGAGAGAGGCATCACAAATAGAAAACAGGAAGTTGTTATCCCTCTGTACAGACAGTTGGCGAGACCCCATCTGGAGTACTGCGTGCAGTTCTGGAGACCCCATCTCTGCAAGAACATAGACAGGATAGAGGCAGTCCAGAGTAGGCCAACTAAAATGGTGCAGGGTCTACACCAGAAAACATATGAAGAGAGACAAAGAGCTTCATATGTATACCCTCGAGGAAAGGAGGGAGAGGGGAGCATGATAGAAACTTTCAAGTACCTCAAGGGAATGAACCAAGTCCAAGAGGGTAGCATCTTTCAGAAAGAGAGGTGTGCAAGAACAAGGGGGCACAATCTGAAGATGGGGGTGGCTCAGAGGTAATGTAAGGAAGTATTTTTTCACAGAGAGCGTTATGGATGCATGGAACTGCCTTCCTGAGGAGGCTGTGGAGTCAAAAAACAGTGGTGGAATTCAAGAATGCATGAGACAGACATAAGGCAATTCTAGGTGGTGGGGGTAAGAGAAAGTAGGCCGTTGGTTAACTAGGATCTGCAGCTTATCCATTTGGTAGGGAAATGGGCAGACTGGGTGGGCCAAGTGGTCCTTACCTGCCGTTCAATTCTATATTTCTAATCCAGTTGCAGAGTGACTGACTTGCACAATGAGGGAGAGAGCACTCACGCCTTTCATATCAACTTCTAGGTTACATCCATCATATATCTGTCTCTCTGTCTCTCTGTCTCTCTGTCTCTCTGTCTCTCTGTCTCTCTGTCTCTGTCTCTGTCTCTGTCTCTCTGTCTCTCTGTCTCTGTCTCTGTCTCTGTCTCTCTGTCTCTCTGTCTCTGTCTCTGTCTCTCTGTCTCTGTCTCTGTCTCTGTCTCTCTGTCTCTCTGTCTCTCTCGCTTTTCTGCTAGGTCCTCTCCCCTTGTAGGGTTTTCAGCATCCTGAAGGGGCAAAGTTCTTGGCTGCCTCTCTTCACTCCCGCCCCTTCCTTCCCCCCACTTGTGTTATAATATGCCTGTCTTATAGGTCCAAATTTAGCACTTAGTAACCCTGTGTTCAAGCCTGCTTCTTGTAGCACTTCATCTCCATCCTGTGGCCTAAACCTTACCGGGTTACCCATGTACGTTATATCTGGTATATTGTATTGCTTACCTCGGTACATCATATCCTATGTTCTTTTTTGGCATTAGCTTAGATACCTACCACACACTTCTGTCCTCTGTCTTGGATAGAAATGTACTGTACTTGTATTTGCACCTCACTTTACGTAGTTTATATTGCACTGCATGTATTTTATACTGTTACGTATTTGTTTACATTGCTATGTTCTTGCTTGCTCTCCCCATACTTATAACACCCCACCAATGTTGTCTTTCCTTGTGAAACGTTTTCAAATAAATATCATGAACACACTGTGTTAGGGTTACTAATTACTTGCCACGGCTCTCTGTCACATATCTTCCTTGCTTCCAGCAGTGTGCGATAGTGAGCATGATTTGGGGAGAGTCAGCTGGAAGTACTGACAGCGGGTTGGAGATATGCAGGTGTCTGTAGTGTATATGGGAGAGAGCTCCTACCCACTATCAGTGTTGTACACAGGGACCAGAGACACAAGCCAGAACATACCCATCCACCCGCCCAGCGGATCTCCTCCTTTTCCCTGCACCTATGTCATGGTACGTTGTCCGGAGAGACAGCGGTAGACCAGAAGCCATGATGGTGAGTGCTTGTCTTCCGAGAGAGCATGAGGGACACGTCATTCTGAATTCTCTCTCTCTGACTCTCTCTCCGACTCTCTCTCGGACATAAGCCAGAACATACTCCCCACCCAGTGGATCTCCTTTTCCATGCACCTATGGCACAGCATCCTTCTTGTCGCCCCATTTCCCCACAGTACTGCATTTGTTACCGCACTGGTTACTGTAGTGTCCAGGTATGAGTGGGACAATAAAAGTGTCCACATTGCCCCCTGTGTCTCCTCAGCTCCCCTGTGAGCGGGACACAGCGCGCTTTTGTAGGACCTGGAGGGGCTGGCTCGGAACAGTGATCAGTCCCCTTGTTAAAGAGTGGATGAGAGACATGCAGGCTTACAATAGTGGAGACAGAGCTCCGACCCACTGTCACTGTCCTCCAGTGCTACACAGGAGCAAGAGAAAAAGAGAACAATGGGGGCTGCTCTCGCAGCCCCTAGCATACCAGAGGAGCACATGTGTCCGATCGCGTGGCCGAGGGAGAGAGAGACACACACAGAACAGAACTGCATGTGTGTGTCTTTGGGCAGGGAGGGGCTCAGTACAGGGCATAGGAAGGGTAAGAAAGCATGTTATGCAGCAGAAATATCAGAAATCATATCAGTGCTGTATTTCTGATACTTCCACGTGCGTAACAGCAGTGCAGTATACACTCTTTGTGATGGACTATTTTACAAGGTAGCAGGATACAGTAACTTTTGTGCTATTTAAACAGCAAAAAAAAAAAAAAACCACCACACCTTTCTGGGCAATTTTTTTTTGTTTAAACATTCCCCATGTTATAGGCACAATAACCCACTCCAGGGTGTACAGCTATTGGGGATTAATCAACACCACGGTTGCTATAAGGACACTCTGCCTGCGGCCTTGTGCCTCACAACACACCCAGGGTGTTGATTAATCCCCAATAACCGCACATCCTGTCGTGGGTTACTGCTTGCTTACTTAATACAAAAAACGTTGCGTCTCCCCCCCCCTCCCCAAAATCCTGAATCTACTGCTACTGAATACTTCCTGAACATTAGAAACACCCCCAAACAGTGCAGTCACTCATCATGCAATAGCCTCCTAAACACCCACTGCAGCACGAGTGGCTAGTCTGTGTTGGGGGTGTTCCCAAACCCAGGAAAGAAGCAGCTAAAGTTGATGAAGCAATGTAAACAAACCTGTTTCTGTGTGGTAACACCAGTATGTTGGGCAGTCTGTTTTTCACTTTTAATGGAAAAACGGAATTAGAATCAAACTACCAGCTACATCAGCAGCCTTTACATAATATTGGCAATCATAAAATGCATTTTTTAACTAGGGACACTTTGAGGCCTAAGGGTTGACAGTGTTCCCTTTAGCCATAGGATACAGATATCTAAAATATGAAAAAAAGTGTTTAAATACACACGTCACCCCAGTTGAAATGAAGGACGCATGGCCCAAGCTTTCTAGACTAATATATCACAAAACATCTGAGCAGGGGGGTGATGTGCGGTTGGAGCTTTTGTTATTGGCACCAGAAAGAGGAAGTGATCAGCTGGCCAAGCTCAGAGATAAAATTACAATCCCTTCCCCTTTACAAACACAAATATGTATTTTTTTTTTTTTTAAACTAGAAATAGGCCCGCTTAAACACTACAGCTACAAAGGGAGTTTGGGGGACTTCATTCAGAAAGAATGACTGGTGCTCTTTAATGTCAGAAAGGACACCAGATGCCATGCCCGGCGGTCCAGAGGGCTGAGGCGCCGGACGCCTTACCTCGCGCTACACAGGCAACCAGCGTTTGGGAGCGAGCACGGGCCAGAGGTTGGCGGGCACAGAGCAAGATCGAGCTGCCAACTCTCTGGGGAGGGATGTGGGTTTCCCCCTCGGCTCTTGCCTGCCTCGCAGTGGAGGCTTGGGGGCAGCGCAGGCTGAGAAGGAACCAGGCGTTAGGCCGGGAGGGAGGAAGGGGCTGTTATTGGTGTGACAGGATGCATGCGCGCCTCCACGCACATGTGCTGCTGCGCTCGGGGCCCCAGGAATAAGGGGAAAGAAAACAGAAACAAATGCCTCTTCTAACAGGATGACAGCCTGCCCCTTGAAGGCTCCTACCAGTGACCGGGCACCCGCTGCACACATGAGACAGTGAAAGGTAAGTCCCCAGGTCATGGGAGGCCGGGAAGGGGGTGACTAGAATGGGGTCAGGGGAAGAGACACATTAACAGATAATAAAAAAATTAAATAAATAAAAAGAAAGGACTCCAGTTAGTCATGCCCCCCGCGCCCCACACCCAACACTTTATAAGCTGGATTGAATAAATATGCTGTACAAACCTGTCCATGAAATTGTTGTGTTTTATTAATTGAGTTTTGTTAAGCAGGTGGCTCACTGAGACCGATGTCCCTTTTTCGGGAGCGACCCAGATTTAGTTACATTCCACAGGAAATTCAGTTCACTTATACAGAGGATACTGTACTACATACAGTTCAGCAGAAATGAACAAGACAGCCATACACTGCATTACATAAAAATACTCGTGGTTACTGAGATACATATTACCGCCATACCATCTAGCTCCACCCATTCTTCCAATGCCCAGCTCAAATATGTCGATTTCCATATTTCGCACTCATGGAGAATCCCCCGGGATTATCCAACACTAATTGGACCCTCAGTACTTCTGCTGGTGTTTATTTTTTGTACATCACAGGACTGCCTCCGTTTGAAACCAGTACAGATTTAAACTCTAGAAAAACAATCCCTTCCCCCAACTCAGCTTTACATCCACTTGATGTGAAGGAAGTCCTATAATTATACACAGGAGGACAAATCAGTTCTCTCCCACGCTGCCCCGGAGCCTAACTGCTGGGTGATGTATCACCAATAACAGCAAAGCAGGTCACGTTCCCAGCTGTCTGCTCATCTCTTCAATGTTGCACTAAGGGAGGTCTCCTGGTACGCACTCAGCAGAAACTGTGACTGAAGAATCACTGCCGTTTTCAATGAGGAGAGTTGGATAATTAAGCAATATACCATGACAGGGAGTGGGTATATTGATGGATTTACCACACCTGGTGTGGTTCAGTCACGAGTGTGGAATGGGCTGGGATTTACCTACACTGGGCGTGCCAACTACACCAGGTGTGGGTAAATCCCAGCCCAACCCACACCTTATCGTAGATTATTCTGATTATACAATTAGGAAAGAGGACAATTACACCAAGCAGTGAAGAATAAGTTTGTTTTGTTTCGTATGCTGATATTATTAAAACATCCTTCCTCCACACAAAATTTACTGCTGGGCAGAAGGCCTCCCATGCCTGTGAAGACAACTGGCCACAACCTGAAAGAGCTGAGCACCACCACAGCGATAATAACTGAAAATGGCAGCACTTTGATTTTAGCATTGCTGGCTAGCCCTGGGTTGCCTCCGACTCCAAAACACTGCAGCCTCAATCTGACTTTTTTTTTTTTTTTTTAAAGCTGTCACTTTTCTTCAATGGCTTTTCATTTTTCAAGAACTGTGCCGTCAGTGGGACAAAAAATGGCAGCTTTGCCAGAGTGTATTGGAACGCTAAGCATTCAGCATGCAATGATTTGATTTTTTTGTTTGTTTTTCTATGTGCGGTCAGCTTTTTTTTTTTTGGCCAGCCCCTCCCACTCGCCAACCCCCCATGCCCAGGCTTATCCTGGTGGGACCACTGGCACCCCCACGGTCTGTAGTAACTTGCCCTGGCTTACCCCCAAAGGAGGGGCCACAGGAGTGGGACCCCACCCAGTGGACACTGTTGGCAGCAAGGGTGGCGGGCTTCATGCTCGGGGCCGAGATTTTTGTGTGCGGCTGTACCTGGGGGCAGGGACATGCAATGACAGCCCACATCCACAGGTATTAGCGCCAACACAATGGACCCGCCCCCAAAGCCTCCACCAGGGGTCCATGACATGCCGGACACACTACCCCCCCTTCCCCTAGAGAAGAAGAGCAGTCCCTAGGACGCTTAGTCCTTCTTCCCCAGGCCAGCCTCTTCTGAAGTCCCGAGTCCTTTCCTCGAACCCGGTTGCACTGTTTTCCGCACAGGTCTGCTGGTACTTGGTGCGGAGGTTATGTAAAAATTACCCCACGGTGTAAAGTAGCAGCTGACCAATCAAGAAAGTGAATTTTTAGATCCTACTGTGTAAACTGGTGTAAGCTGGGCATGATTATGGGTGGGGATCGAGTAGGCATACAAGGGCAGCACTGGTACTTCTCGATGTCAGGGTCAACACATAGAGGGGGTCCACACAGAATGCATATGTAATTTTAGGTTTGGAAGTTGTGTGCAAAAAAAAAAAAAAGATTCAGCAAAAGACAGTCAGATTTCTTTGAGGTCATTTTCTTTACTCTTCATGGGTATGTCCTGCTGAGAGGAGCACATGGACTGTCTCAGTTCTTATTTGGACCCCTTCAGGTAAAAATATCCCTTCTTGCCCTTCCGCAGCTCCTATCACCATGCAGACTACAGAGCAACACTGGTAAGCTTTTGTATGGCAAGATGCCGGACAGTGCTGTCCATTTATCAGTGGGGATGGGGTGGGGGCAGGAATATCCCTCTATTCATCACTGGAAAGGATCCAAGAATTCTCCCCCTCCCTAAGCCACAGAGAACAGGCAAACAGTGGGGGCTCGCTGACTGCCACCGTCTATCACACCCCCTGTAGAAAAGTTCAGCAAAACACAAGAAAAGGTTGGCAAGTCTTCCCACGACCGCCAACATTTTGCACAACACTTGCAACTCGCTAAACATAAGAAAGAATAAGTGCAACGCCTCACAAACACACAGTTACATGTACTGCAACCCCAACATGAACAACTATCAATGGAAGAAGTGCTGCCAAGGGTTCAAAGTCCTGTGGACATAAACCAGGTTGTACCGATATCTTTCATTTTATAAACTCACTATACATCAATCTGATACAGGACAACATGTTCCTGCGACAAGGCAGGGTTTGTTTATTTCATTAAGTTACTTGGCAAGGTAAACTGAAATATATGTTCCTACTGCAGGCCCATCCCCAATCATGTGATGGGCACAGCAGCAGATGTAAACGTGATCAGTGCAAGTGCATATGATTATGGCATCCACAGGAACGATGGCCGTAAATTTACAAGTACAGGAAATTTCTACGCAGCCAGACTTCAACACGGGCTACTAAAGCAATCACAACCTGGGCGGGGAAATTGATCACAACACTGACCCGATGAATAAGCAATCTGCCGTTTCGAAGACACCAAGAGAAACACAGTCTGTAATGAGTTAGCCACCACAGACACAGTGCTGACATTATGAAACTTCTATACATTGTATCCACTATGTATATTCCTTTTGACTCTGTATTCTCCTCATTTGTGCAAATGTATATATATATATATATATATGTTGTATTATGTTCTCGCAGCTACTCCCTCTCCCTCCAGGACACATCGGAAACAAGCTAGTTGAGCTTAGCATATCTTTCCTGGCAAACGCTCAAATAAATAAGTCTACAGAATTCTGCTCACATTCTTGTTCCTTTTGGTCTACTTTGGTCAACATTCTTGAAATGCATCTCTTGGATTCCAAGAAAGCACAGGGACCACTGCATTCTCCCCAGCTAATGCAACACACTATCCTAAGAAAAATGCCTTTAATTCAATTAAACTCCTGCCCAATCCCCACTTTACTCTTGCCTTTTGCCTAACGATCCTCCCCTGCCCATAACAAGGACTATGCCTTGTGCGTGACAGACAGAGACACACATACACATAGACACACACACACACATTGTATAGATATAGATATAGATATGTGTGTATAGATTTATTCACACAATCTACAGAGACAGCAGGGTTGTCAAGGTTCCTTCTGTTTGTCGCCTTTCTGCTGAGCTATTTCAGAAAAAGAACTGCCTGCTGTGATTGGCTGGCTGGATTATACTGCGTTTCTTTTGGCAGGTTCCAGCACGAGTAATTTGACCCCTTCACTGTTTACTTTGCATGTCAGCTGGAACCTGCTCTGTGAATAGAGATTTTGTTTCATGTGTACTAGTCCTTCATCCAGCTGGCCACAGCATTCCAAAACTGGAATGCAGAACCTTGACACTGTACTCTACTGCGCTCTCTCTTTCTCTGCCAACTAACAGCCAGCTTATGTTCCATGCTATTAAAACCAGCAATATGGTGGAGTCGCACCAAAAAATACGAACAAATCCTCAAATATACAAGCATTTTTTAATCCATTCAAGCAAGTACTGTTTGGATGCTCTACAATAATTACCTCCACCCACAGGTCAATTCTGGCAATTTTAAACTAACGTGGTTGGGATACACATATCACAACATTTTTTTCGGCATTGGTTGCAAATGGATGCAGTGCCTGTGTTTTAGTGTTACAAAACTGAACCTCATTAACTGGATATAACTGTACAAGCACCAGCCCCTGAACAAGAGTCAAGGTTTTATTATACAATGGGGTCCAAAACCCCAGTAACCTGATTGGACTGCTGGGGTCTTTACCTGTGGGTAAAGTGCCAGCCATCACAGTCCACCCGATGCGCGAATCAAAATATCATATTTTGGCACAAAACTAAGATTTATTCAAACACTAGCTACTCATGTGTTTCCCCTGACCACTCACCTCACCTGTCTCACTCCCGACTCCATCCCTGCTCGCTCTCCACACACGCGCATGCGTGGCAGCTGGCTTCCAGCTCTTTGTAAAAAAGTCACTCGATCACAAAGACAGCACATTCTGATCATGCCTTCCCTAAAAATCAGCTCCAGATCAAGCTGCAATAACTGCCCGTCGCCCCTTTCAACAGCACTCGCAAGGATGCTCACGCTGCCCCTGTCAAGGCTTGCTCTTCCAGCAGTGACCGCTCATTCACACCGACTTTCCCTTAGGCCTCACTCTCCCAGCAGCCCCCTGAAGAAGAGCCAGTGTGGCTCGAAGCTACTGGGGTGCTGGTGGGTGTCTTCGTTAGCAAAAGCTAGTAAGTCTGATGTTTTTCTGTATTTTGGAACTGTAAGGTTGCCGTGATAAGCTGGAGGTGACATGCCTTAAAGAATCTGCGAATATTAACCGTCTCAGTGCAAGCATGGGAGGCAGTATAGTGCAGTGGTCTAAGGCTCTGAGCTGCAAATCTGGAGAACTGGGTTTCAATCCCACAGCCCCTACTTGCATACTGTGTGACCCTGAGCAAATCACTTAACTTCCCTGTGCTCCCAGGTTGCACCTGTAAACAAGCTTTCAGCTTAGTGTGCTACTCCTGGTTAAACAATTGGAGAAAAAAAAAAAAAATGCTGACTGTTCTTGCTCTCCCACACCATTAGCTGCTCGTCTCTGTAATGACACCAGTGTGCTCTCTTCCAGCGGTACAAACAATAAAAAAGAAAAACAGTGCGGGGGGGACACAAAATAATTTTAAAGAGCCTTTTTCAACCATATTCTACATAGCAACAAGACACTACAATATGGTGCAGAAGAATATTTCTATAAAGTTATTAAAAATAAAATGGATTAACATTTTCACATTATATAATTCAATAATGCACTCTCGGATGGCTACAGCGCTGGGATTTACCCACTTCTTATGTGGTTAAAATCACTGCCTGCAGCCTTGTGACACAATGGTAATGCCAAACTATCTATCTACAATCCACAGAGCACCCAAATTGAACAGGTCACTAACTTTAAGTATCTGGGCATTACACTGGACACGTCCCTCACCTACCACTCGCATATTAAACACCTCTCCACCTCTGCCAACATACGGCTGGGGATTCTTTATAGGCACAAGCACTGCCTCCCCGACCCCCCAGGCGCTTAGACTGGCTGTTACCTGCTCAGTCCTATCTGTTGTCGATTATGGGATTACAATTTATGGCACAACTGATACCACAGCCCTAAACAGCATCAAATTAGCTCTCAACAAAGCCTGCCGATTGGTCACTAATGCAGAAAGATTAACCCACACATGTGAGCTCTATAATCGAGAAGACTGGCTGACCTTTGAAGGGAGACTAATGTACCACCTGCCTCCAAGCAAAAAAGATCCTGATAAAAACTTCCACCTTCGGGACTTCACCCCCTCATCCAACCAACCCCACATAGGAGCACCCCTAGACTTCTGGCTAGCACCACACTCCTAATCCCCCACTGTAGGACTTCACTAGGGCAAAGGTCTTTCGGGTATCGAGTGCCACTTTGGCTTAATCAACTCCCTTCCTCCATCTCCCAAGCCCCCAGCCTGAGCCTACATAAAAAAGGCCTCAAGCAATTTCTCCTGGACTCAGACTTGTGGATGCTTCAACCTGTCCTCCCACACTAGGCTGAAGTCAGGTACCTTAAGCACAACCCCTCGGCCAAATGCTAGCATCGGAAACTAGCAACCAATCCCCCCTCAACGCAACGACCCTGGGTTCCTATACAAACCCTAGTGAAGCAACATCCCATTGTGTTAGACAGAAAAGAAAGTGCAAAAGAAGAAGGAAACCACTTTGGTTCTCAAATACAGTAGCAGAAAAGGTCAGAGCCAAAAGGCTGGCCTTCAGGAAATATAAGGGAACACAGCGGGATGAAGATAGGGAGGCATACCAAACTGCCCTAAGGGAAGGCAGTAAGGCAGGCAAAGTCCCAAACTGAGGAAACACTAGCACGAACAGTAAAAGAAGGTGACAAGACTTTCTATAGATACATTAGTGAAAGGAGAAAGTCCAGAGGGGGTATTGCTAAGTTTAATGGAGAAAAGGGAGCATGTGAGGAGGAGGACCATGTAAAAGCATCTATCCTAAATAGATACTTTTGCTCAGTATTTACTGAAGAGAAGGTAGGGCAGGGCCCACAGCTCAGCACCATGGACACGGGGGGAAGAGGTGAGCACTACTCCCTTCACAAAAGAAAGGGTCCTACAAGAGCTTGCTAAGCTCAGGGTGGATAAGCAACGGACCTGATGGCATACATCCCAGGGTACTTAAGGGGCTAAAGGTGGAACTAGCAGAGCCATTAGCAGAACTGTTTAGTGAGTCTCTGAGCACAGGAGAGGTCCCAGAAGACTGGAGAAGGGTTTATGTGATCCGCTCCACAAGAGTGGTAGCAGGGAGGAGGCAGGGAACTACAGACCAGTCAGTCTTACCTCAGTAGTGGGCAAGATTATGGAGGCACTCTCAAGGAAAGGATGAGTGCAACACCTGGAATCATAGGGGCACAAGATCCAAGACAGCATGGGTTTACAAAAGGAAGGTCCTGTCAAACTAATTTCATAGATTTCTTTGACTGGGTAACCAGAGTGGTGGACCAAGGGGAGCAGTTGATGTTGCCTACCTTGACTTCAGCAAAGCTTTTGACACTGTTCCACATAGAAGATTGATAAATAAGCTGGGTAGGCTCTGGGTGGGTCAGAAGTTGGTCAACTGGGTGGCAAACTGGTTGACGGACAGAAAACAGAGAGTGGTGGTAAATGGTATACAGTCAGAAGAGATGCAAGTCACAAGTGGGGTACCTCAGGGATCAGTCCTGGGGCCAGTCCTCAACAATATCTTCATTAGTGACCTTGCAGATGGACTAGAGGGTAAGGCTTGTCTGTTTGCAGATGACACCAAGATCTGCAACAGAGTAGATGATCCAGATGGGGTGGGCAGAATGAGAAGAGATCTGAAAAACTAGCAAAATGGTCAGAAGAGTGGCAACTGGGATTTAATGCAAAGAAGTGCAAGATCATGCACATAGGGAAGAGAAACCCTGAAGCCACCTATAGGCTGGGAGGGGAGTTACTGGCAGTCACAAGGGAAGAAAGAGACTTGGGCATCATCATCACTGATGACCTGAAATCATCCAAGCAGACCTCAAAGCAGTAGGTAAGGCTAGGGGGTGTTAGGGTGTATTAGTAGGGGTATCACAAGTCGTAAGAGGGAGGTAATAATCCTCTTACAAGACACTGGTTAGGCCCCATCTGGAGTACTGCGTGCAGTATTGGGAGGCCACACCTTCACAAGGACATTAACCAAACTGAGGCAGTCCAGAGAAAGGCAACCAAAATGGTGCAGGGACTGCATCAGAAGACATATCGAGGACAGATTAACAAAGCTCAATATGTATACCTCTTGCAAAGGAGGAAGAGAGGTGATATGATCGAGGCATTCAAACACCTTAAGGGCATTAAAAGGTGAAAGAGTCTCAACATGTTTAAATATAAGAAAATAGCAGGACAAGAGGACACAGCATGAGATTAGAGGGGCCGATTAAGGGGAATGTGAGGAAATTCTTTTCACAGAAAGGGTGGTGGATGCATGGAATGGCCTACCTCAAGAAGTGGTGGCTATGAATACAGTACAGGGCTTCAAACAGGCATGGGATAGGCATAAGGGAGCAATACAGATGAGTGTGAATAGATAGGCCACTGACAGAGCAAAGGCCAATGGCACATTTATAAGGTAGAAAAAGAAATGGGCAGACTGGATGAACCTTTCGGTCCTTATCTGACGTCAACTTCTATGTTTCTATGTTTCTATAAACCGTGAGAAACTAACCTAGCAAGCTAATTACTCTGTACTGATTCAACCATATTATATTTGCCTTAATGTACTGTTTGCCTGGTTAGCAATGTACAAATTGTCCCTATGTGTTGTTTCTGTTTGTATTGACGTGGAGCCTTTGCAAAGGAGTCTTCGACTCAAAGGATTGTAATTCCAAAATTTCAATAAATAAATAAATTAATAAAAATAAACACGCGAGGCGTCGCTAAACCCCATCCTACTGCTTATTATATAATAGGGGTGAAGTGATATGGCATCAAATAAAAAGCCTTATCACAAGCACAGTGTGATATCTTCACAGTGTACACATCACAATCTAGTTAGCAAGCACTGTGTACACGTCATCACCAGTTATCAACACAGTGTACTTCCCGGCCAATACCCTTTGGATTAACCCTTGCCTCAGTGCTTGCGCACTAAGGTTCTTTGTCTTTTAGCTTGTTTTTGGTTTTTACTGGGCTCACCACAATCCAACCCAGATAGACCAACTTAGGGTAGCTGGTTAATTCCACTGGGATGCGTGTCATACAGTCGAGGCACATCGATGAGTCCCAGTAGAACGAAACACTTTTGTGTCTCCTGTTGGCACCCTTTGCAGACTGTTTAAGAGGCCTTTCGGCACCATGCATTTCTGCTTAAAGTGTAATACTGTGTGGTGATTTGCATATACAGCCTATGATGCTTTCCATTATGGGGGGGTATATGTGATTTTGTATTTCTTTGAAACTTGGCTTCCCGGCCAATGCCCTTTGGGGTAACCCTTGCCTCAGTGCTTGCACACTAAGGTTCTTTGTCTTTTAAACAAACAGTGTACATGTCACTCCCCCCCCCCAAACCCATCTCACGCCGCTAAAATAAAACACACGAATCAGAAATACAATTATGTCAGCGGATAAAAAACTGAGGGAGGAATGTCCCCAACCTTGAAGACTACTATCTGGCGGCCCAACTTAGATGGGCTTTACTATGGTCAGCTGGTAAATATAAGGCCCACTGGAAAACGACAGAGGTGGTGTGCTCAGAGGGTGCACCTCTAGGAGCCAGGGCAGCCAATCCAGAAACACAACAGGATGGCACCAACACTTTTTCATTTTTATTAAGTAACACACTTCAGGCCCTAAGAAGATTGTGGCTTAAATATCACCTTGCAAAGGAATTGTGGCCACTCAGGTGGTTTGCATGGGACACATCATTTATGCACTCAGGTCAAGACCTCACATTCCATAAGTGGGGAAGACTGGGTCTAATTACACTGCAACAGTTTATGGTAGGACCCAACATACAGGAGTTTGGGCAAATTAGGGAAAAGTTTCACTTGAGACAGGCGGATCACTACAGATTTCACAAATACAGACTTTGCAGCAAAGTCTTGGTAGGGGCATCATCCCAGGGAAGTTGGGACAAGTGATGGAAGAAATACTGAGCCTACAGAGGAAAAAAGGCCATATCTCTGCCACATACGAAGCTCTCAGGGACAGAAATAGCGAACATATTAAACCTCTCGGAGAAAGGTGGGAAGCAGAACTTGGAGGACGGAAGCAGAACTTGGAGGACAGATACAGGACAAGGACTGGGGCATAATTTGGGCTCAGACAAACAGGACCACTTATTCCCTAGTCTGGAGAGAAATCAAGTGGAAGGTTAGAACAAGATTTTTTATAACCCCAACAATTAAGAACAAATGGGATAAAAATGGTTTAGCCGCTTGCTGGAGGGGGTGTCAGGATACACAGGCGATTCATATACATATATTTTGGCAATGCCCCGAGCCGACTCAGTTTTGGAGAGACATACAGAGCGTGAAAGCCATATTTGCCATAACAGATCCACTAGTCCTAAACACATGGTACTGGCGTTGATACCACGGGAGGTTAAGGGGAGAGATAGAATATACTTGTGGAACATTTTGGTGACATCTGCGCACAAAGCCATCACTAGAAAATGGTTGTCCCCTGAGCCCCCTATGCAACAGCAATGGGTCTCCGCAGTCCATGAGATACAGGAGATGGAGGAGCTGACCTATAGAATTAACTTTAAAGAACAGAATTTTGTGCTCAGATGGACACTCTGAATGCTATGGAATGAGGCCAGGCAGACAGACTAAACACTGCAGAAAGGGGGTGACCCAAGTGTCTGAAAAAAGGTGCACATGAAATCTTGGTTACAAAGGAAAGCCCTGGAAAATAAAAAGAGGGATATTGGTTGGGGGAGATTAAGACAACCCTTACTAGCACTATAACACTGCATGGCAATGGCTTACTTGATTAACTCTATATTGAATGACTCCCTTAACCTGTACAAATATATTTTGATTGTGTAATGGTGCCTAATTGTGCAATAAACTCGAATTAAAAAAATAAATAAAACAAAAAAAAAATAAATGAAGCACTACTGTATAAAATGGATACGTGATGTCCTGTTGTGTGACACCCATGTTTCACAACTCATGGACAGTAACTTCAGAAACTTCACTTGTGGCTCCGCCACTCGTGAGACGAGGTCACTGTTCACTCGTTGTGATACATACAGTATCACACACCGGGCCATCACATATCCCCTTAATTAACTATCTGTTTGGAAATGTGTTAACGTAGGAGTCTCCTACAGCAGGCCAGAGAAAATATATAACAATATAAGGGCAACCGTGCACATGTTGACCCTCTCGGGTGCTGGGGGGGGGGGCGGAGGAGCTAGCACCCAATAGGGGCTGGCTACCGAGCAGACACAAAAGACTGTAAGTCCTATTCTGCTGGCTTTTAGTATGTTAGTATGAAGGCTGTGTTTCCTTCGAGGGGGGGAAGACGACATCACAGACCTCAAGGGTGATGCTCGCATGGTCTATGATGTTATCCCAGCCGAAAATGGAAACATTTGCCTTGTTTTTGTATGGCTGCCCAATACATTTTTTTGTAAAACAAGTTGTTTCAATTCATTTACCTTCTTAAAAATCGAAATAAAAACACGGTTATTACTGCTTACATTCTGTTCCCCAAACCCTCCCATGTATCTGTAGGCAAAGTGGAGTATTTCTGAATCTTGTGATCTTACCTTAAAATATGGTGCTTTATTTGGTTTTCAACAACTTTTTTTCATTTTAGCCGCAATCAGGAAATGCTTAAGGAGCTATGTGCCAACTGGACCATGTGACTGTGCTGTACATGCAACAGAGTGATATAATTCAAACAAGACAGCTCACCTGCGATAAAAAAAAACAAACCCTATGGAAGCCTTACAGTAAATGCCTAAGACGAGTTCTATAAGTCAACATGATCTTCTGTACTGATATTTAACTTGTGCGTAACAAAGGTTAGCACGAGGAGTCTTGAAAGGCATAAGACTCTATGCTGTTTTATCACTTACTTACATCTGGAAGCAAATCCATACACACCAACACTGAATAATATACTATAGCCATGTTAATCCACAGATTTTTCTGAGAATTCCCCTACAGTGATGAAACCAATTTAAAGTTCTGACTAGATCACTCGTCTGGGTACAGAACCCTGTGTTGTGTATGACCTCCTAAGTGACCAATCAGCATTATGCTCAAGAGCTCCCTTTTTATTTATTTATTCATTATATTTATTACAAGTCGGATTTACAACCTTCGAGTCAGAGACTCATTTACAAAGGCACCTCGTCGCAGGGAGGGCAGACAAGACATGGTGCAGGAAACAACAGTGGTCAACATTACAGGTGCAGTAAAAGAAAACAATAGAGCATTTAACATAGATACATTTAGGTTGACTGTTCCCCTTTAATTTCAAGTGGTCTAGTAGCTCTTTAAATGGCTCCTTGAGGCAGGGGGTCATCCCAGCAGCTTTACAAAGACCACTGTAAGGCCCCAGTTCATGAAAGTTTCTAAGCCCCGTTTACACAGCCTCTAGGCTCAGAACTGTGATCCATGTTAGAGCTTTCCCAATCTCCTGAGCCAACTCCCGATTTGGTTTGCGCGACCCCTCCCAGTACTGATCCAAGACACACTGGAGAAGGAAGCAAGTCAGGGGCGATGCAGGGAAATGCTTGGTGGTTCTGTGTTGGGGGTCCCTTGTGCATCACAGGGAGTGGTGCAGCCAGCCCAATAGCCACTTACACCGCTCACCAAAGAACGCAATCACAACTCTGCCACTGGCTCCCTGAGAGATGCAGTGACTGACTCACCACATCTGGGTAAGTGTCCACATGGTTGACTCTGCACCACAGCGACCCAAGCGAGCAGGTCGCTGCGGTGCAGATGTAGCTGTGTAATGGCCATTATAGATCCTGACAAAGGAAAAACACACACCTTGTACGCCCACGATGGAAAAGGTACATGCTGCTACAAAAACAGCAAAAATGCAAACAAATACACGGAAAGCAGCGCACACAATCAATGATAAATATCAAGTGCCATTTATTTAAAAGCAGAGATAACCTGCTGCCACTGTCCCACACTTGGAGGTGCACTGCCTCTTCATCAGGGGAAGATCTGCTTCCCCTCAGTTTGTTTTTAGATCCAGAATCTTTGTTAAGTATCGGCCCTTCTCCAACCTGCCAAACAGAGACCTCCAAACAGCTGTCACTTATGACCTGCACTCCACTGGAGGGCTAATACATTACCCACTGTCACACACAAGGCTGCTCTGCTCCACAGGCAGCAGACTCTTGGAGAAACACTCAATGCTGTGCTGTAGGATAAGTATTTAAAGTTCAATAGTGATCCGACAGTCTTCCCCCAACAAAAAACAAAGTAGGCGAACATACAAAAAGCCAGTAGAAACAGGCCTTGCGGTCTAGCGAGTCTGCTCGATTGTACAGCTAGCCTCTCATCTTGCAGCTGCCCCCCCCTTCCCCATAACAACCCCCCAACTCTGTCCTACTCCCTCCTGAATCCTCCTACCATTCTACACAATACCACTTCCTTGGGCAGAGTATTTCACTTGTTCACCACCCTTTCCATGAAGAAGTGTCTCCTGATCTCCCCCCAATCTCAGCCGATGCCCTCATGTCCCTCCCTCTTCTGTTCTGCAGAACCCCTTCTGTGTATTATCCCTGTTTAATCCCTTTAAATATTTAAAGGTTTGATCATAGCCCCGTTATCCCTCCTCTCCTCCAAGGAATACATGTTCAGCTCTCCCAGCCTCTCCTTCTAGGATTTACACTACAGTCCTTGGATCAATATCTTCCTTATTTATTTACTTGAGTTTTGGTGACCGGGTGAGTCCACCGAGACAATACAGTCCCTTTTTCAGGGGCAACCCGGGTATGGAATACATACAGTAAGAGCGCAAAATTAACAGAGCGGTAATATATTGGACATACAGTAATGATGCAACTTAAAGTGGTAAAACACTTGACATACTGAATAACAATGAGACAAAACTATAATAAAATACTTAAGCAGGGTTCATCAGGGTAAGAGATGAGTAAAAACAGGGTTAGGCATTAGCACAGGATAATAGCTTCATCGAAGCATAAAGTAGTGAAGTGCACAACAGGGGTAGATAGGAAGGGAGAGGGGATGGGGGGGGACATATTCAGGTGAAGCAGGAACAGGGTGAAGAGGGGGATAATGAGGCAGACAGCTTAGATCGGAACAAATTAAGATAGGAGCAAGACAAGATTGTCAGAGAAAGAGTTCCAAACAGAGAGAGCAGCGAACGAGAAGGATCTCCTGTCGGTGGTCAAGTGTAATTTCAGTAAGACAAGGAGGGGAAGTGAGGCAGAGCGAAGGGTGCGCGAAGCATGCCGGAGGCACATGAGTTTGTCAAGGCAAGGGGGTGTAAAGTCATGGACGAACTTCAATATGAGGCTCAAGGAGGAGTATCTTAATTTATCAGCGTAAGTAAACCAACCTAGTGAGGAGAGGACATCACAGTGGTGCGAGCGGGTGTTTACCCCCCAGGGCAAACCTTCCAATCCTGTGGTATGCCTGAGAGAGGAAGAACATGGAGGCACAGTTGGTAGAGAGTAGCAGGGGAGCACAGTAGGTTAAGAGAGGTATAATGGAGGAGGAGGAGGCAATTTTCTGGCAGGAGGTAGAAGTGAGAAGCAGACAAATACGGTAGAGGAGACGTAGTTTCTGAGTAAGAGATTTGGCAACGATTGAGGCATGGGAGCTGAAGGAGAGCATGGGGTCCAGAGTGAATCCGAGATATTTAAATGAGTGAACTACCTCCAAGGTCTCACCCTTAAAGGTTGAGATGTGAAGGGGTAGGGGATTAAGATTAGGAATAGGACGATGTGAGAAGAGCATACACTTAGTTTTATTAGCATTAGGGACAAGATGATTGTGCAGGAACCAGCTTTCTGGGGCAGCAAAGTCAGAGGCAAGGTCACGGTTAACGTCAGTGTGACGGGAGGAGAGGTATAGTATTGCGTCACCTGCATAAAGATGTACAGAGTCACCACCACAAAACTGGGGAAGTTTGTTAATGAAGAGTGAGAATAGTATGGGGCCCAGGATGGAACCTTGTGGTACCCCATGGGTAACTGGGCGGTGGTCGGAAAGGAAGCCATCCCACTTCACTGTCTGGGATCATCCAGTTAGATAAAATTTGACCCAGTGGAGGGCACTGTTGTCCACTCCAATAAGAAGAAGCTGGTGGAGAAGGATATCATGATTCACTAGATCAAATGCCTTAGTGAGGTCTACAAAAATGGCGCCTGTAGCGAGGCCTACACTGCACCCCCTTCAGCAATCTGATATACTTCTTCAGAAATGGATGCCAGTACTGCACGCGGTATTCCAGGTGTGGCCGACCAGTGACCTGTACAGAAGAAGGATGACCTCTGTGCCTGGAAGAGATTCCCCTCGCTATGCACCCCAGCATCTTGTTTGCCTTTGCTGCTGCCTTCCTGCATTGAGCAGAGTGGTCCATACTCCCCATTATTAGTACCCCTAAATCCTTTTCCTTCATGGTGCTTTCCAACTGTGCCCCTCCGAACTGATACTTTCTCCTCCGGTTCCTTGCTCCGAAGTGCAGGACCTTGCACTTATTGGCATTGAACCCCAGCTGCCATGTCTCTGACCACTCCTGTAGTTTGGTCAGGTTTTCCTGCAGCCCCATCCACCCCTTTATGTCATCTCTATGTCATCTACCACTGCACCGATCTTAGTATCACCTGCAAACAGACCGATCCTACTCCGGATCCCATTTGAGATATCGGCTATAAATATCCCAAACAGCACCAGTCCTAGTACCGACCCATGTGCCACCCTGCTCATAATATCCCTAAGTAACGAGAGTTCACCACCACCACCACCCCCACCCTTTGCTGCCCACCCCTCAGCCAGTTGGTGATCCAATTGACCATTTTTTGTTCCCACCCCTATGTATTCCAGTTTACTCCCCAGCCTCCCATGCAGCACAGAGTCGAAGGCCTTGCCGAAGTCCAAATACAGGACATCCACTGCACGGCCCCTGTCCAGCTCCCTTGTAACCCAGCTGTAGTACTCGATTAGGTTTGTCTGGTAGGATCTGCCCAAGACAAAACCATGTTGATGTCCATCCTGGAGACCACTGCCCTCCAAAAAGGTCACCAGCCTCTCTCTTAGGATCAACTCCATGAGCTTCCCCACAACTGAAGTGAGGTTCACCAGTCTGTAGTTGCTTGGGTGATCCTTCGGACTGCTTTTATGAATGGGCACCACATGGGCCATCCTCCAGTCCTGTGGAATGCATCATGTGTCCAGTGCTGTACTGAACAGGTCTGCCAGTGGTCCCACCAGGATCTCCGCTAGCTCAAGTACCCTTGGGTGAATGCCGACTGGTCCCAGTGCCCTGTCCACCCTCAGTGCCCTTAGTCCTTCCAGCACCCTGTCCTTCATAATCCTGATATCAGTCACCCACACATCCCTGCCCACTCCACCCTTCCCTTGGGGTATCTGCCCTCCCTTTTCCTTTGTGAACACAGAGCAGGAAGTAGTTATTCAGTGCCTCTGCCCGGTCCTCCCCCTTCTCCACTCACCCACCCCCAATCCTTCTTAATCTTCATAATTTGGCATTTTTTCTTCTCTCTCCAATATATCTGAAGAAGTCCTTTTCCCTGTCCTGGATTCTCTGTGCCAGTCTCAGCTCTCTGGCAGCCTTGGCCGTTCTGACCAGCCTGGTAACCTCCCTGGACTTCGTGTACTTGTCTTTGTCCCCTTGCCCTCCCAATAGCCCAAGCCTCCGGAATGCCTTTCTCTTGGCCCTAACCCCTTCCAAGACCTCCCGAGTCAGCCAGCTTGGCTTCTTTGCCCTACCCATCTTGCTCTGTGTCCTAGTACAAGTCTCAGTTACCTCTGCTAGCCCTTTCTTAATGATATCCCATTTTTGGCAGGCACTCATGCTTGCTTGAATTCCCATCTGACGCTCAAGTAAAATTTCCCCCATCCTTTTAAAGTTCGATCACCCTAGTACCCATTCCTCCCACTTCCTTGCCCATACTGACTGTGAACCATACTGTGTGATGGTCATTCCTAACCAGGGGGTCCTCCACCCCAAGATCCCTTACAGCCTCTCCATTTGTTAATACTAGGTCCAGAGCCCTATCCACCCTAGTCGGCTCGTGGACCAACTGTACTAGGAAGCAGTACTGAAATGCATCTAGTAACACCTGCTCCTTTGCACATGTTGTGGTTGGGGTGTTCCAGTCCACCCCTGGGAGGTTGAAGTCCCCCACCACTACCTTATTCCCCCTCCTACAGACCCTTCTAATCTGCTCAGTCAACTCCCTATCCAGGTCATCCCCCTGAGCCGGTGGCCTGTACACTACTCCCATCCTCAGTGTCTTTCTCCTGGAGTCCTGAAACTGTGTACATAGGGTCTCTGTCCTGCCCTTCTTCCCTTATACACCGTAATCCCTCCCTCATGTAGACTGCCACGCCCCCCCCTTCCCCCTAGGCCTGTCCTTCATGAATATCCTGTGCCCTGGGATCATCATATCCCAGTCCTGGTTCTGAGTGGCCTATGTTTCTGTGATGGCCGCAATGTCCACCCTCCCTACCACCATGAGGGCCTGTAGTTCGGCTGATTTGTTACCTAAGCTTCTTGCATTCAGCGAGACCACCCTCCAACCTTTGTCCTCCTCCCTCACTCTGGTCCCCCCACCTCCTTTTGTTCCAATTCTAAATACCTCTCCAACAGCTTGGGGGTGGGCATGTTGGCCCCCTCTGGGTTCCCTGCTTCTAGCTGTCCTCACACCACCCCCACCTAGTTTAAATCCATCTTTGATGTTATATACCCTCAAACCTCTCCTTTAATACCCCTTCCTCCCCACTCAGATGCAGCCTATCCCTGCATATAGATCCTTATTGTCCTAGGTTCTGCCCCAGCACCCCCCACTACCCCATACCCCTTAGACCGACACCATTCCCCTAGCCAAGTGCTGAACTCCCAAATCCTCCCTTTCCATCCCGTACTTGCGCAGGGTACTGGAAGCACCTCTGAGAAGGCCACTGATTCCCCCACTTCCTCACATAGCTCTCCCAGTTCCTCAAACCTTCTCCTCGCTACCTCCATCTCCCCAACCAGGTCATTAGTGCCCAATGCACCACTACGTGTGGTTTCTTCCTGCCCCTCCTTGTGCACTTAAGAATCGCCTGCCCCGCCCTGTCCGCCGCTAGCCTGGGTATAACCTACACCCATATTCTACTATGCCTTAACCCTGCCGCCCCATCTGATCCCTTTAAGTATGGAATCCCCCAGCACTAGCACTTCCCCTTCCACGTTCCTTGTCCCCACCTTTTTCCTAAAGTCTCCACTACCAGAGTATGCCCCTCACTATCTTCCCCTTCTGCTCCCTCCTTCCCACCTGTCCTGTCACCTGCCCCTCCCTGTTCCCTCCCATCCTCCACATCCCTCCCTTTGCCCTGGCCCCCCCCGCTGCCCGGCCAACCACACCACCAGCACTGTTCTCTCTCCCTCACTGCCTCCCTCCTGTGACAGACTCCTGTCCCTTGCAGATTTCCTCCTCTGCCCCTCCTGCTCTCCCCGGAGATTGTGCACCCTCCTCATCCACCAGTGTTGCCAGCACAGCAAACCTATTACCTGCCGCTCCTGCCTGGCTGTGCTTTGGCCCCCAACTCTAGCCCTCCCACTAATGCTAGACCCCTGTTTGATCAGCTCCTGCCCTCCGTGCTTATCCATTCCCTTGAGTCACCGTTCCTCCCATGTGGTGTCCTCATGATATTCCCCTGATGAGACCCTCCTGCCTCAAGCCACCCCCCTCCCTCATCCTCTCCAGCACTCTACTAAGACATAGCACTTTCTCCTCCATCCTCCTCAACCTGTTACAGATTGGGCACCCTCCTAGTTTCCACAATATGTTCATTCAAACTGCCGCCCCACATCTACTGCATCCCACAAGTCTACCCATGTTATCCCCCCTGCATCCTGCCTACCACTGTACCCCCTACGCTGACCCCAACCGCCTCCACCAGAACCCCCCACCCTGTGATGTGTCCATCCCTAACCCACTCCATCTGCTTTCTCCAACGATGTTCCACTCTAGATACCCCAATGGTGTTCTCCTACCCAAGCTGCATCCCTCAGAACAGTCTATGCCCTATTAGCTGTATTTATACAAGCCTTACCACTCCTTTACTATCATGCGTGGTTTCCTACAGCGCAGTCTATGTACTATTAGCAGTATCTATACAAAATACAGCCCCTTGACTAGAAATGTCCCTCCTTCATGAAAGGGTTAATGAGTTTGAAAACACCTGTCCAAACGAGTTAGTGCAGTGTAGGTCTGGCTGCTACAAATAATGAGACAACAAGCTTACCTCCAGTTCTGTCCCACGTCACTCCAGTGCACCCCCTCCAATCAGGAGACCACAGTCCCCCTATAAATGTAGAGTAGCTTGGGGTGGGAAGGTTTGGGCCTACTGCAAAAATGAAGTGCTGTGCTCAGGACCAGGGTAGGGTGCGAGTACTGAGTGGCAGCCCAAAGTTAACACAAGAAGACTCAGAGGTACTCACACTCCAGAGACAGGAGCTGAACAGCTCCAGTGAAGTAAATTACCAAGGAATTGATATCCACTACTGAATAAATGTCAAAAATATTTATTGCTTGCTAAAATTAGCAGTCTGCAATTGACACAGGAGAAGAACTTGTGAGGTCTGGTGCCCTGGCGCTCTGCCACATAAGGCTTCGTCAGGGGGCCCCCAGTCCCTTGCGAGACAATCAACTCCCTCCCCGAGATAGTAGCCATCCCATTTTATGGCCTATTATGCCCTTTGCCGGCTAAGTAAATCCACACAAAATATTCAGTCCCCTGCTCCCAGCTTTCCAAACACAGGCACAATGGAGAAAACAAATTCAGGCACTTCCCTGCAGTGATGTTTCTGGTGTCCTCTGCCGTGCTCCTATTTGTTCCTCCACATCCCTGATCAGCTCTCAGAGTACTGCTGCTCCCCAATAGATCAAATGAGGAAAAACGGTACTCTGGTAATTTTAGCTCCAAATGTGCTCTCCCTCCCCTGCTTGCAGCGCTATTCTGCTGCTATCCCCAGCCGGCTCGCCGTGCTCCCACTCCCTTCTGACCCAGCCGCAGGTGATGCAGTTCTCATACGCTGCACCCCACCTCTCTCCCCAGCGCCCGGCATTTTCATGCCACAGAGCGCAGGTTTGCGCACACACTGATGCTTCGCGCCAGTGTGCTGCGAAATGTTCAGCCACTTTGTTTTTGGAAGGAAGAGTGTCAGAGTCACTGCTGCACTCTGAGTATCCTACAACACAGCACCGAGTGCTTCAAGAGTCTGCTGCCTGTGGATCCAGGCGTCCTTGTAAGTAATTGGACTATACTGTCCTTTGGGCATCTGGGCTGTTCCAGCTGCCTTAGCCGCTTATGTCTGGTTTTACATTACCCACTGTGCTGGTCAGCAGTTACCCTCACGGATTAAACTTTCTACCAAAAAGGCATGTGTGCCATCTGCACCGTTGTGTTATCTCAAGGAAACAAGGATATGAAAAGCTCAAAGTGCACTGTGTACAAGGACAGCACTATTAGAAGATTGGGATGTTTGCTGCCATCCAAATTTCCATTATTAGACGCTGCAATTGTCCCCACACGAGCAGACTGCTGGATTCTGGCACTCACCAACAAGTTATTCAAAGTTACACAACGAGCATAAACCTCACAAAAAAAAAAAAACTGGCCGCTTTCCAGAGCCCTGCTCTGTGTTTTTTTCTGCCAAGAGTTGGATTCTATTAGATAAAGATCTCTTTGAAATTTTCAGGTGTCTCATTCCAACATATGAACATATTTTTTTTTTTTACTTTAGAAGCTCATTCAAGGGTCACAACAAATGAGCAGAATAAATACATGACCAGACTCATTTCGCTTTTTATACAGCATTAATAAACCCCCAGTTTTTATGCTGCTTACATGGGAAATAATAAACAGCGTAATCTTTAACTAGCAAGCTATAACATACAAGAGGCATGAGCGTATCAGACATTAACACACGCTCCAGCTGGTTGTAAGATGCAAGACTGAAGACTGAGTGTCCTCCTAATACCGTGGGAAGTACATTAATGCCAGACATGCCCATGCCCTGGAGTGGGTCATGGCACTTATTTAAAATGAGGAAAACTGCTTTGGTCCGATTGTACCGTCCGTCGTTTCTCCCTGCTGTCCAGCAGCCGCCTCGCTGTGCTGCAGCTATTG
Organism: Neoceratodus forsteri; assembly: GCA_016271365.2. Classification (NCBI taxonomy): domain Eukaryota; kingdom Metazoa; phylum Chordata; order Ceratodontiformes; family Ceratodontidae; genus Neoceratodus; species Neoceratodus forsteri. The sequence continues at coordinate 644,927,221 of CM057450.1, read as the reverse complement.
CTGCCGCCCCAACTGTGTGCGTACAGTGTAATGGCGGTGGAATCATCAATGGCCAGGTAATGAATTTATAAAAATGGAATTGGAAAATTGAGGAGGCTTAGTAGTAGAAGTGCCAATAATCCATTTAAGTGTATTTAAGAAACGTATCCACTTGGCCTGCCGGATAGTGCACAGGCACATTATCCTGGGCGTGAACGGTTGGTAAACACTGGCTCAAACGGATGCTCCATCATCAAATCAAACTTTGAGAAATCCTGCAACAACTTGACTCGGAACACCCTAATACAAGCTGACTCATGAATTTATCAAATGCATACAGATGCACAGAATGAAAAACTGCCTTATCTGGGAGCCTGAACTTATATTTGTAAGACATCTGTGAAAAACAATGTCCCCCCCCCCCGTGAGGGTAAAAATGGTGCCTTGATGGACACTGGCTGCTGTGATCAAAACTATAAGAGGGCAAAAAAAAAAAGGCAGGGGTCCTGGGATCACGTACAGTGGAGTCAACAGAGCAGGACACAGATGGTTGCTGTTGAAAGATTTGTGGCAAACCTCAACTGCAAAATGCTTATTCCAGGGGACAGCATCAGACACCATAACTGGGAAAACAGACACACCGCTCTTCCTAGGTTTCAATTATCCTGAGATAGTTTATGTTAGAAGCAGGTAGAAATTTCATAACATTAAAGAGAAAACCTCATAATTTCAGTTGGAGGGAGAATATACACAGCCACGACATTCACTTTAATGAGTTCCATCCAGAAAATACTCTTCTGCAAAACACCCAGATGTTTCTCTGCATCGGTGAGATTTTAATATTTGCATTTCAGGCACAACCAACAAATTCTGTCCTGTTTATGTGGTTTCTCTGTGGAGGTTCACTCTCTCTTTTAAACTGTTATTTACAAACATTTTGCCCACCATTTTTATAAGGAAAAAAAAAAAAACAATTTTACAAATCAGCTGCATCTTCAGCATGAAGGGAAGATGTAAATTTTGTAACTGGTGCTAAAGTGAACCATCAGTGGAGAATGTAACAGTAAGAACCACAGCCCAATTCAAAGCCCAAAGTCAGTGTGGCCTAGTGCTAAGAACACAGAACCAGGAATCGGCAGGCCAGTCTCAATCCAAAACCACACTACTGTGGGACTTTCAGGAAGCCACTTCACCTCATGCTCAAGTCCTACACAGCTAAATAATTTGGTAGATGCCAGATCCCAAAGTTAAAAATGAGATGCTACACCATGCTGAGTAAATAAGCCACAAACATACACAGCGCAAAACCCCGTCTTGTGTCACCTCTGGTTTGTCTGCTCAAAAGTGTATTAGTGACCACATTACAAGAGGCATCCCATGTCATGGCTCAGAGCAGCAAGTTTGCCCCACCCTCTTTTTAAAGTCATGAAGCACAAAGTCCCCCCCCGACTTGAATTCACATTTGTTTAAAAGACATCAGAAAAAGAAAACACTATTTCCAATTTTGTAAATATTCTCGAACTCAGCAGTTTGGATATCAGGAGACTAGGACATGCCCACTCCAATGAACGCAGTCACAGGTCTAGTCATTTTTTTTTTTTTTTTTACCAATTTCTTTAAACTGTTCATGTCAGGTACAAGATATTTCACAATTATGTAATTTTTCTTACATATTATCGAAATAATTCACATATTGGTCTCAATTAAGTATATTTTTTAGGTTGGGGGGGTCTGAACAAGTATGGTACAAGGCCGGAAAAAACCATACAGTGACCCCCAGATTTTTCTGACTAATTAAAAAGCTGCTGTGAGTATGGCAGTGCTCGTGGCAGACTGAGTTAGCAAGAGGAGAGAAAGCCAGGCACAATGTATCACACAGAAACACTGACAATCAAAAGTCATGTTAACTAATGTTTTTATTTAAAGAACACCTTTCATGATGGTCCAAAAAGTTACAGCTTGTAGTCATGATATGCAGTACTAGACCTGAAAGGGTGTGTGCATTTGTTATTTTTGGCCAAGGTTTAGTCTGCCTTTCCTAATCTGGATTTGTTTTGAAGCCCTGCTGCACTTGCCTTTGCTGTTTAGCTGCTGGCTCCTGATGACATCACTACATGGCACGTGAGTGACTCGCACTGTGCAGTTGCAACATTGCTGCAAGGGAAAACTACCAGTATGTAGTGTACATACCATGTTCCCCCTTGCCAAGACATCCTGCTAGCAATGCATTATGCCAAAATCCAAATGCCTCGTCAGTTTTTTTTTTTTTTTTTTTTTATAAACTGACTCCGCCCTATAGTGATGCCAGCAGTACAACCCTGGGCCCACAGCAACACCAAGCTTGCTATAGAAGCTCTGGTACACCCTGCAGTTTTTAGCAGCTCAGAATGCAAAAACTAACTGCAGCAGACAGTATGAAAAACAGTTCCAGAATCAATGCAAGAAGGGGAAATTTATGCATGAAAGTCAAAAAGGACCATGAAACGTGCTCTTTAATGTAAGAATAACAGTTTAAAGCACCTGTGTACCACATACAGCTGCAAGTCCCAACATTTTGCACTCTACTACCACCGTCTCAAGGTCATAAAAACAGTTTCTCAATTGACTCTGTTTGTCAGTGTCATTCTAGAGTGATGATATCAGAGACCCTAAAAACATCTGGACACTACAACAGGGCAGTGAGCAAAGCAAACAGAATGCTACGATGTAAAGGGAGAGGATAAAGCAGAATGCGGGAGGAGATCCTGCCTCTGTAGAGGTCACCGGTGCAGCCGCACCTGGAATGCTGCACAAGGTACTGGAGCCCACACCTGAGGAAAGACTGCAACAAGGTGGAGGCAGTACAGCGCAGGGCAACTAAGATGGTACACAGCCTTGGGGATTTTACATACCAGGAGAGGCTGCAGGACTTAAACATGTACATCGTGGAGAAAAGGAAGGGAAGGTAATGGGGTGACAAGATTGAGACATACAAGTAGCTGCAAGGGATAAAGAGAGAGTAGGTGCCAAGGAACTATTCTCCTAGAGTTCAAACACAAGGAACAGAGGGAATTTACTAAAGCTGGCAGGGGGGGGAAGATTTCAAAAGGAAGTCCAGGAAGCACTTCTTTACAGAAAGGGTAGTGGATAAGTGTAACTATACAATTGGGTATGAAAATCCTGTAAGCTCATTGGTCAAAACAGATCACATGACTGTGGTAAATCCTCCAGTATACCCACTGTTAAAGTTTTATATCACTATAAAAACCCCCAAAAAAAGTTGAACATTGTATAATAGCAATATACCATGACAGGGAGTGAGTATATGGGTGGATTTACCACTTCTGGTGTGATTAAGTCACTCGGCTATGCCTCGTGACCGAACCACACCAGACGTGGTAAATCCACCAATATACCCACTCCCTGTCATAGTATATTGCTTAAATGAGCTACCGTAAGTGGTACAGGCCAAATCACTTGGCAGTTTCAAGCAGGGATGGACAGGCTGGTGGGTTTAGCTAGCGAAAGGGGGGCAGTGAAAGAGGGGAGGATTGCCACTAGGGCAAGGCAGAATAATTAGGCAGGGTGGGCAGAGTAGATGAGCCAACACTCCAAGGTTTATTTATTCATTTATTTACATATTTGAGTTTTAGTGACTTGGTAAGTCCGCTGAGACAATTACAGTCCCTTTTTCAGGGTTGACCCGGGGTCACAATAAGCAGTACAGAAACAGGGTAAACATACATAACAGCACAAGATGGCACAAATTGACATACAGCATAAAAATATACACAAAAACGTGACAAAGCTTGGAATATACACTTCAATTAAATCATAATTACAAGGCTACATACTAAAAGCTGAAAGATAAATTATGGGTGGGGGCGCAGGTAATGAACAGGTAGTAGAGGAGAAGGACAGAGGGAAGGGATGGGGCAAGGGTCAATGGTCAGGCAGGAGTAGCAGAAAGAAATAGGGTGTAGAGATATGTGTCAGCGGAAGCAGGAGATGTTAAGTTAGGTTAAAATAATCATTCCCACAGGGTTATTCACATTTTATTTATTAAGCAGGTAAACAGCACTGGGTTATTACACCCTGGATGTGCTGTTTTCTCAATCCAACTCACACCCTGTTCTTACTGTTTACAAATCACCTCACTTTCACCTGCAAATTAGTTGACTTCTCCAAGTCTTATGGGTCAGCATATTAGCTACTGATACAAACTGCAAAGATTACAATGTTGCATTCAGTTTAATTTTTTTGACGAGCCGTTACCGAAGGACATATGTGATTTCACCAACTCGTCACAACTGTTTGAAATGCTGTCACTGGCCCTTCAAAAGTGGGTCTGGTATTGTTTCCAGGTTAAAGAACCCCTTTATATCCCTTCCCAGGTAATTTTCACAAAGGAAAAAAAAAGTTTCCCTCCATAAAAAAGACTGCAAGCCAATCCCATGTCCTCCTCCCCATCCCCCACCACGACACCAAGCCCCTTTCTCCTTTTGTGGGTCAGACAGACACACAGCAGCACACAGAACTCCGCTGCAGCTGGCAACATTACACCAGTAACCTACGCCTCTTGAGCTTTTTTCCTGAATCACCAGTCCGGCCTGCTTCATATGCATTGTCCCTTAACACCGAGCCAACCCTGCCGACAGTCTACTCCGTAAAACTTGCTCTTACCTCTTCGGCTGTTCTTCAGTTTCCATTTTCCTACTTCCAATTCTATGCTGCCCGATAAACTGTGGTGAACTCTGGAACACGAGACCACGTCCCCTAGGCATCGGTGCGCTTACCCTTCAACCATTGGCTTGTTTTCCAGAAATCCCGTCCAACTACACTTCGATTGGCCAGCTCCAAAGATAGTTCCACCCGATCCGATGTCATCGGGTTTTGTTGTATTCCTTGTGGGTCCGCCTTGTTCCTAGAGTTCCCGACACATGATTGGTTAATGATGCCGAATCCGCGTGTTTATCTAGTTTCTCCGAAATCTGATTGGATAGGAATACCGTCAATCAGTAGTAAACGCTGTAAACTAGAGAGGCATAAACTGCCTTTGTGTGGGTGACGGCAAGGTTTTCCAGGATTACAAACCGTGCTGTTAGATCAACCTGGTTGTGTAGTGGGCTGATCACCTGATGTGGCGTGTTATTGTGTTCCTCACATTTTAGCAATTTAACAATGATGCTGCACAGAGTAACTTTATTTCTGCCTAGCTGCGTCCTTCAGAAAAACTGTTTGTGGTGCAGCTGCAAGTTGAGGGGGCTAGATGCACAATCGGGCAGACTCGGTAGACCGTGAAGCTTGTTTCTGCCGGCATTTCGTATGTTCTACTTAAGCAATAAATAAGGCATGACAAGGTGTGTGTTATCGCGTTCGCCTCGTGCTTCCACCACCCCAGGAGTGAACTTGTTACAGGATAACACGCACCTTGGAGTGCCTTATTGCAATTATACAATGGCTCGATGTTATACAAAACAAAAATAAAAACGTTTTTAGTAAATTTGTAGCGAGGTAGAAAATCTTTTTTTCTGAAAAAAAAATCCATATAACACTCCCAAAAATCAACACAGTGATGTTATTGTGTAATATTATCACTATCTCATGCATACACTTACCAATCAGAGCCCAGGAAATTTTATTGCCAGTATATAATACAGGATATCTCAGACGAGAACTGGGGTATAGTGCACCTTTATTGAACAGACTAAATCGAGGACGTTGTATTGCTATAAAAGCTCACAGATCTGTCCACTGTATTCGGCCCTCAGTAAATCCAACCAAAGAAAAATTATGACTCGAGTACCAATTCTCACTGTGTAGGAATTTACTAAAATAAGGTGTTTGCAATTTTATATCTTGGCGGCACTCACTGTGGAAAAGTCGGAAAGCTGGGCATACCTCTCAGCTGCCATGGATTAGGCATAGTGTTATGATTTTACATTGAAACTTATCCTTGCTCCACGAAGATTTACCAATGTTGTTAACCATGATAGAGCTGTTTCAGTCTGGACAAACAAATCCTTGAACTAACCTATTTATTTATTTGGTTTTTGTTTACTGGGTAGGTACACTAGACAAGAGTATTGCCTATATTCAGGCACGACCCGGGACAGTACAATCAGGAGACAGCAAGGTATAAACATTAGTGACAATTGTTCTTGGCACAGCATGAAGTGGGAGCAAAACTAATTTGCAGATTGCTGACAAAAGCAAGACATGTTTCTGTGGAAACTGAGTAGTCAGATGGTGCATTTAATACTGTGGGGGGCGCAAAAAAAAAATCAAGCAAGCAACAGGTCCGAGTGAGCTGCAACTTGATAGAAACATTCCTTAACACTAAATATATAGGGCCCACTATTTGTAGACACATTACTTTTTAAAATAAGAGAGTGCTACACATTCTGGCCATTTGCTCTGATTTTTGAAGGCCAATGCTATGAATTTTAAAGAGCAGGTTCCTAGTTCCTGCTCCCCAAACTATATTGTATAGCTCGCCTGGCTCAGTTGATGGCTATACATATTTTCTCTTATTTCTGCCTTTTTTTTTTTTTTAAAGTTATATCCCTTGTAAAATCGTCCTGGCCAACACAGCAAACGAACCACTTCCTGAAACCGCTTTAATACGCCCCCACATAGGCACACAGCCCCATTTTGTGATGTCTTTAACACCATGTGTGCGTGCCTCATTCAGTTCAATGGGGGTGAGTTTTCTACTACAGGGCAAGTTTCCTACAATGGTCTGGTGCATCATTAAGACTTAGTGTGATGGAACTTCGGTGACGTAATGCGCTGAGACACTGCGCTGTATAATGGCTCCGGTACCCCGCTTGTAATAAAGTAAATTAAAATATATCCAAACCGTCTCCTGACAAGTAAAAAGCAAGGCGGAGGGCATCGGAATGGCTGGGAAAGCGAACGGAACCAGCCCAATGTCTCCAGCAGCAAAAATAAAGTAAATGACACAGGAAGAAAAAATCTCCATGAGGCTGACGGGCTGCGATCCTCCAGGCTGCAATCCCTGACCTCGGTTGCCTCGCTTGATGCTGACAGGAACTTCGAGATGTAGGAAGACGATTCGGACACTACAATTGGCAAGGTACTCACTACTGTACAAACACTAGCATCCGCATTAGTGGATTTAAAGATGCACCTAAAGATGATAGATAAGAAAATTAATCTTACCCAGAAGCAGGTTAGGGAAATAGTGGATGACCAGAGGTTGCACTCGTGATTGTTGCTCTACCTGATGCAGAGGGACAGGGACACACAGGCCCGCATGGAGGACGCAGAGAACCAGGCAAGACGGAACAATCTTCAGTTACATGCAGTCAGGGAAGGAGCGGACTCCTTTCAAAACATGATCACGTTTGTCAAACAATCACTTCGGTACTGAAACTACCAGAGAACTTAGACTTAACTATAGGGAGAGCACATCGAGCACCACCCTGATCTATAATTATCAGATTCTTACAGTTTCAAACAAAACAGACAATCCTGATGACAGCCTGGAAGCAGGGCAGTTAAGCAGTGATGCACAGTAAGGTATGGGTTGTGCTGGGATAACCTCACACCTTAAGAGGTTGGGTACAAGGTCAAAAACTAAGTACATATAACACCCCCAAAAGTGAGGCTATTCCAGCACCATCTACACTCAGAAATACATTATTGCTATTATATAATGGTTCTTATTTATTAATATTTTGGGGACACAAATGAGCACATGTAGATGACTATTAGGCAGAGAGCAAGTGTTGGAACATCCCTTTTATGTGTAGGAATGCATATTTTATAGTATCAGTTGTACAGTTTTAGTTTTTAAAATTGTTTTTGAGGAAACACTCCCCATGTGAAAGCACTGCATCATGGGTATGTAAATAATCAATTGTCTTTTATCACCGCAGTGTGTTATGCAATACCAGGCAATTGGGTATTTGCATACCCATGATACAATGCATTCATTTGTGGTGTGTTTTCTCATAAAATATAAAACTGTAGAACTGATACTGTAAAAGAGATGTTCCCACACTATAAAGATGTTCTGACACTTGTTCTCTGCCTAACTATGAAATGTGTTAGCCATGAGAAAAATGTTTTCCCCCCACGATATAAGTAAAGTTTTTATATAAAGTAAGCTTTTGTTTGTGTATATATTTGCAAGACTTTGAGCTCTCTTGGTAAAAAAATTTGTGGCTTGTCATTAAGTTTGACATGTACTCATCTGTATGTTTGGACTTGATATTTTGAGGTTGTGCTCAAATAATTTCACTGTAACAAGCACACACTGACCACCCAGAATCCAGGAAATGTTATTGCCATTGTATTTGATGGCTAGCTTCTATATTTTGAGCAGGACTTTCCTCCTTTACTGCAGGCTAAAAGACAGCAAGCTCTGAGTATTGTGAAGCAGGTTAGGAAAAATAAAATCTAGAAGTACAGGTCATTTTCCCAGTAAAGCTGCAGATTTTCATGGAGAAAGGGGTCCAGGTCTATGACAGTGTGGTAGTAGCAGCACCGCAACTCAAAGTGGGGAATCTCGTGTCCATATTTCATGACGGAGAAGCTAGAGGTGGAATTGCAACAGACAGCATGGAACCAGACAGGACATGGGGGAAAGAGAAAGCGTCTGGACTCGGAGTTTCCTGCGCATTTGCAGATGGACATTACACAGCTTTTGAAATCATCCTCGGCTGGCAGAGATGAAGAAAAAAACAGTCGTTGCAGACAAAAGGAGGCGTCCAACCAGAAGGAACTGTGAACATTACCTTTTTGCTAAATATAAAGCGGGTGTAGATGTGAGGGTGGGTTGAGTAACATAGCTCAATCAGACACCAACACCTCAATGAGGGATACTGAAGATGGGGGGGGGGTGAGTCCCCATACTTAGGGGGATGAGGTTGGGGTAGAGGAGAGGGGACGCAAGGGGGACAAGATGGGGGAGCTTCAGACAGGATGTACAGTTCATGTAACTGGCAATATTAGATCCCTGAAGGGGAAAGGAGGAATATAATAGTATGAGAACATGTGGGGGAGAGGGGGTAGGGATAGGACCACAGGACGAAAGGGACTTATAAGTAAACTGAAGGTTGAATTTTGAGAACATGGCAGAAAGGAGATGGGGAAAAACCTCTACATGAGTCAGGGCTCAAAAATGCAAGACTAGAGCTCACTTTTTATATGTTTTTTCTCTGGCACAGGTGGCAGTGGATAGAAGAAGATGGGACCTGGTCAGGGAACATTGGGAGGGCTCTGGGAGGGGTTCTAGGGGAACACTCCTCCCACTTCTGTTTCTGAAGCTAATGAAGAACCGGGAATGCAAAGTAAGTACTGCATGGGAAGGTGTTGGGGGCTTAGTAATTATAAAATCTCACGGAAGGGGAGGTGCAAACCAGTAGGGGGCAGGGAGCATGACCCGAGAATGAAGGATATGAATGGCGGATCAAAGAGAAAAGAGGTGCAGGAAAGAGGGGAAGGGGGATATAATTTAAAAAAAGGACAATTGAATAGTTAGTGGTAACTATAACGGAGGGCATCATGGATCCAAGAGTGTGTGTGTGTGTGTGTGTGTGTGTGTGTTGCCCGAACCAAACATTAGGTAATTGGTCTCCCAACTGAAGGATTATTTGACCATTTTGTTAAAGGATAGGCCAAGTTCTCCAAAACAGCATGAGCAAAGCTTGGGGGGGAAATATATCCGAGCACAAGGACATCGTACGGAGTCCCAGATAATTCTCCGGTCACCTTGAAAGGGGAAAAAGAAAAATGTGGAAAGTGATTAGCAGAGAAGGGAATAATCTCTTTCCCAGCAGACATAAATGTGTACATAGTTCTACAAGTTATGTTGATTTCAATAAGGTTATATTTGTTGATGTTCAAAATGGCACATCTTGTATCTTAAAAAATGAATCACTCACCCAGAACATATTGGAGAAGCAGGAAAGATGCCTAGACCATTTGAAAAAAAGATAATGGATAAGCTAACAGTAATTTCTCTGAATGTTAAAGGGATAAACTCAATAGTGAAGCAAACAACAATACTTACAGAGCTGAAGAAGCTGCAGGGCAACATAGTCCTTATACAGGAGACACATCTCTCAGAGGGGGAACATGGTAATCTCAAAAGAAAATGGGTGGGTGAAGTGTGTTCCTCATCACACACATCAGCAAAGAAGAATGGGGTGGCAATTTTAGTCAGAAAGGGTCTGGGCTTTGTGGAACAGCATATGGAAACTGATCAGGAGGGAAGATTGATTATATTATCAGGACAAATACAAGACCAGCAGGTCCACCTAGTGAACATCTATGCACCTAATAGTAATGCATCACAATTTATCCAGCAGCTCTTCCAGAAAATTGCACAACTGCAAGGAGGACAGGTGATTGTAGGGGGGGATTTAACTGTTTGTATGACAGGACATCTAAAAATGCCCAAACTAACAAAGCTACGAGCAAAATGCTCAGAAACTGTATGCTGGAGCAGAGTGTGACAGATGTGTGGAGGGAGCAACATAAAAGCGAGAGGGATTACACCTTCTTCTCACACCCACATCAGGAATGCTTGAGAATAGATATGTTTCTCACCCACAAATCAGACCTGCATAGGGTGAGCTCAAGTGAGATCCACCAGATGATAGTTTCAGGTCATGCGCCAATATCAATCACCCTATCCTCAAATCAGATAAGGAAACAGACACTCTGGCGGTTCAACAACTCTTTATTAAATGACAAAGCATTCAAAGAAAAAATTATGAGGGAAATCAAAACATACAGGGAGAAGGGGGTGCTGCTGAGCAGCTGAGGAGGAAGCAACGAAACGCTCCAGCTCCCGAGAGAAACGTTGATAAATAACTTTTATTTTGACAAAACCAATATCTTAAGTGCTTGAACTTGTTATATAAGAGAATGGTACATTAAATATTTGAAAGATGGGCAAAACCAGAGGAGTCAATGCCCCACCGGCAGACATTTTTGCTCCAAAGAAATCGAACCAAGAAGAGCGGCCTGGGCAACGAGGTGTGAGCTCAGACTCTGCAGATCCACAGCCTGAAGAGGTGTCGCTAGCATCTATTCATGCCACCCTCCATCAACTGCTTAGAACAGTGCAGGATCTTGATAAAAAAATTTGACATGCTTATCTGAGGGTGACCGCTCTCAAAACTCACATGGACCATTGTGAAAATATAGTCCAGCTTGGAAGCCTCTGTTCTCAAATCCACTGATGCCACTACTAAGTTAAAGAAAACACTCTTTTGCATCAATGATTGGAAACTGTGGAGAACCAGGCAAGAGAGCGGAATCTCCAGGTGATGGGTCTGACTGAAACTGCTGAAGGGGACGATTGCCTCACCTTTGCTGAAACGTTTGTGCCAGCTAAGACAATAAATACAGGGACTCATGAACAGGAAGATAGAAGGTCAATTAAGGTACACAGAACATAGGTACTATGAGATGGGCGGGGGGAGGGTGGCAGCGTTATTAGCATATAGATTCCATAAAAGAGAGGCTGATAGGATAGTCATGAGAATCAAGGATCACCCCAGAACACGAGAATATAAAACAGAGGCCAATCAGATAGCAAACAAATTTGCTGAATATTATACAACATTGTATAAAGAAGACCAGGAAGAGGGGAGTGGTTAGAGAAAAAGCAACACATTTCTTAGAAGCATTAAAGATACCAGAATTAATGGAGGAAGCAGCACCCACCCTAGTGGAGCCAATCAGTAACCTAGAAGTATATAACACAATACGAGATCTAAATACTAACAAGGCACCGGAACCAGATGGGTTTAGCTCAAACTTTTATAAGTCCTTCAATAATCAGGTAGCCCCCATACTAGGAAGTCTACTAAGACACTGCCAAAAGGAAGGGGCTATCCCACAAACATGGAAAGAGGCAACGATATCAGTACTAGCGAAGGAGGGGAAGGATAGAGAACTGTGTGAATTACCCCCCAGTCTCCCTACTAAATCAAGATTTGAAAATATTTTCCAAAATAATGGCCAGTAGATTGCAACAGGTGATACAGTCCATCACATACCCGGACTTGACAGGGTTTATTCCGGGGAGGCACCTCACGGATAACATTAGACGAACGTTAAACACAGTAGAAGAAAGTAAGAGAAATCAGGTTCCACAAATTGCTATATTAATTGACGCAGAAAAAGTCTTTGATAGGTTAAATTGGATTTTTCTAAAAAGTACTTTAAGGGCGATGTGTTTTGGGTAGGAATTATTAAAAATAATTGATCTAGTGTATCAGCGTCCAACGGCCAAGGTCAGAGCAAATTGCACATTGTCATGTCAGTTCAAGATTGAGAGAGGGGCAAGGCAGAGATGTCCACTATCGTCCCTCCCGTTCGCTGTTAGCATAAAACCATTTGCAGAAGCGATCAAACGGAGTAGGGTAGGCCAGCTCCGTGGCGCCGAGCAAAGGGGTTCACACCGCGAGCCCGGGTACCAGGAGTGGAGACTGGCAGGAAGGGGATGCACAAGCATCCATTGGATGCTTCCCTACCGGGAAGGGGGCTCACCTGGGCACCTATGGATTGGGAACATGAACCTCGACATGCCCCTTGCACGTCCCCACCCCAGGATTGCCTTAGCTCACGCAAGGCCGAGAACAGTGTTGGGCGGGGCAGGAAATGAGAAAATGGCTTCCTGTCCTGCTGGATGACGAGCTCCAGCTACCTGCCACCATGAAGCCCCAGAGTAAGCCCGGACCAACCTCACAGATCTGAGATGCACCGTTCACTGAAAGGCACATCCCCCTCGAAGGAGAGGGACCCACCTGGTATAGGGATATGCCAGGCTACCCAGGTAAGGCTGCTATAGGGGTTGGTGGATGGCAGCAGGGGTCAAAAGGGTGGTGGGTGCCTTGGAGTTCTGAAGGAGTGGGAGGATGGGGCAGCATAAAGAAATAACACAAAAAAAAAGACAGAGTAGAATACAGGAAGTATAGATAGATAAATAGATAGGCCATTGACAGTAAAGGCCTATGGCACATTCATAAGGTAGAAAAAATGGGCAGACTGGATGGGCCTTGCGGTCCTTATCTGCTGTCTGATTCCCACACAACTCTAGGGGAAAAGGAAGAGAAGGGCACAAACCAGAAGAATTCACACATAGACAGATCCTCTTGAGTATAAATATCTGTTTCCTTTATTATAAATATAGGCCCATTTCCTCTATGTTTCACCAATTAATCATTGGCTTCCTCAGGAGGTGCCTTTTAATCATACTTCTATCCATACATATGACTCAGTTTTGTTCACTTAAACATGTTCCAATCAATGTTGTTTCTTGTTCAGCCTCTTACTTTTCTGCACATCACAATTTTATAAAACAGGTAAATAACCCTCTTTAAAAGGCACATTTTTGGCTTTTTACGTGTGCGTCCATGCTGTGGCTCGACTTTTGCTAAAGTAGAGGAAATGGGCCTATATTTATAATAAAGGAAACAGATATTTATACTCAAGAGGATCTGTCTATGTGTGAATTCTTCTGGTTTGCACCTTTCTCCTCCTTTTCCCCTAGAGTTGTGTGGGAATCAGACAGTAGATTAAAGAACACATCGGAAGAGGCAGCAGCACTAAGAACTTTAGGTTTTGAACAAATTGTAATAACATTTCCCATGGTTTCTTTCCAGGATGTTTTTCTAGAATAGGTCCTTATCTGCAGTCAACTTCTATGTTTCTTGAGTAGTGGTGGGAGGGGTGGAGAGCAAGGTCTCCATGTATGCTGATGACACAGTAATTTATATGCGACACCCCAAAGAAAACCTAAAGATTTTCCTGGAACTGGCATGGGGGTATGGGGAAATTTCAGGATTTAAAATAAACATCACAAAGATGGAAATAATAATAAGTGAAGAACTGGGTGGGGAGCTGAAACAAACACTACTAGGAAAATGGAATTCGGGTCAAGTACGCTACCTGGGAATCCAAATACCGAAACATCTCAGAAAACTATATACAACAAACTATGGTAAGCTGAAAACGGAGGTATTTGCAGATACTAAACAGTGGGCATTGCTTCCGTTGTCTTTCAGTGACCGGGTGAACACTATTAAAATGAATGTTTTGCCACGGTTTCTGTTTCTGTATCAGTGCCTGCCCCTGGCAGTACCAGGCAGGAAATGGAGGGAGCTGACGGGAGTATTATGAAAATTTATATGGGATAACAAAAGGCCAAGGATATCGTGGGGCTTAATACAGATACAGAAATAATGTGGAGGGTATGGGTTACCGAACATGCAGGCATATTACAGAGCCGCCCAGCTGATCCCACTGATAGACATCTCAAACACCTTGCAAGAACCGGTCTGGAAGGACATAGAAGTGAGTACAAATAAAGTAAAACACAGACAGCTTGGTATGGAGTATTGCAGGTAGTGTAGACCTGGGACAGCTGTCTAATAGGTGGACTAAACATACTGTACATATGCAAACTGGCTCAGGGTCAAAAACAACAGCACATTTAGCAGACCCAAATGGAGTGGGTGCCAATTGGAAAGACTTTTAGTTCCAGCCAGGACACATGGACCACACATTCAGAGATTGGGCTAGGCAGGAACAGCAATTTGTCACACAGTTTAACACAGGGGAGGGGACAAAGACGTTTGGGCAGCTGCAAATGGAATATGGCTTACCACAGAAATACTTCTTTAGATACTTACAAGTGAGATCATACCTACAATCTAAAGAAAGAGACAGGGAGGAGATGGGGACACATCATCAGATAGCTAACATGATTAGGATGTTAACCCAAATGCAGTTAGCCAAATGAAGGGTGTCAACTGTATATAGAACTGAACAAAGACACCGGAAGTGAGGGTGTGGAAGAGATCCAACAAAAATGGGAGTGGGAGACAGTAAGAGAGATATGGCAGTGGATCTGGCAGGGGTTCACCATACGACCTCCTTGGGGAACTGGAGAGAATTCTGCTGGAAACTCCTGACACGATTCTTCACCAGACAAGTCTAAACATATGGGCACCAGCCCCATAGATCAGTGTTAGAGGCAGTGTGGTGAAAAGGGAACAGCATTGCACATATTTTGGGAATGTACAGTACTGCAAGGGTTCTGGAGGGAAGTAAGGGAAAAAATCAAAGAGATGTTGGAAATACTCCAGGAGCTGAAAGTGATGAACATCGTGGGGGGCCTATATCCAATCAGAGGGAAGGGTGGAGCAAGGAGGTACATGTACAATATCCTAATAGCTGAAGCATGCAAAGCAATAATACAAAGATGGATGTCAGTGCAACCTCCAGGTCTGAACCATTGGTTAGCAAATTGTTAAAAGATTAAAACAATGGAGGAAATGATGGCCAGGCTGAACCTTTGAATAGACACATTCATTACTAGATGGTTGCCGTTTGCACACCTGATAGAGTACTTCGAAGGGACCACAGTATTAGATCAACTACTATATGAGTAAGGCTAGTGAAGGAGAGTGAAGAATCAGGAAAAAAATTTCTTCAGAATATGAACAGATCTGCTATTATAGTTAACAGATGATTGTTGTTAATGTTATACTTATCAATATATACAGTAAGAGATGAAGCCGGATGGTAGAAGGTTGTAAATAAAAGACCGGGACTAAAAGGACAAAAACAGAAGGACAGTACCTACCACCAGGGATAAGATGAGTCAAGAAAAGGGTAAAGGAGTTATGCAGGTGCAGGCTCCTTTGGGTGTGCAGGATGGAACAGAACCATCTTACTACGATCCGGCGTAGAATGCTGCTTCAATGAAGGCTTGTTTGTCTTAATTTATTTTTAGGTTAGGCCCTAGGCGATGGAGTGTCCACCCAACTCCAGAAGATGCATGGGATATCTGGAAGCGAGGTTAAGGCTCTTCAAAGCACCTCCCAATCAGCTTGAAGAAATGCTAAGGTAATGCCAGAGGAACAGGGGAATGGGATACCCCTACAGGAAAAGCTTTTTTTCTTCTTTTATATCCATATCCAGGTAAACCCGGTAAGATAATCTTCCACTGACTGATAAGGCTAGGATAGAAAGCCCAGAAAGTAAGGAGGACAGGGGCTTGCATACAGTGGAAAAACTAAGCCTTCCAGATACATGGCTCAGAGATGAAAACAAGCTCCGAGAGGCAGAAAATAACCCAGTATATGAGGTTGAAAGGGGACCCTTTTAAATGGGACAAGGAAGCTCAGGAAAGTGCTAACAGTAAAGTTTTAATACATATATTGGAATAAGAACATGTATAAATCGCTGAAGGTACTTGGGCCAAATGTTGCGGTCAAATAGCTGTATAAGGAAACAATGTCTGGTCTTCTCAAATAAAAAATAAGTTTAAAAAAAAAGACTGGGTGTGATTTACAGACCTCCTATGTAGGGGAGGAAGTGGATAGGTAGCTGTTGCAGGCAGTTCAACGGATGGCACTCAAGGGGGAACTTCTGCTGGTAGGGGACCTTAACCTCCCCGATGTTGACTGGGAAATCCCATCAGCAGCATCAGCCAGGTGCAGAGAGATCCTTGAGTCCTTCAAGAGAGCTTTGCTGCAACAGCTGGTTAGGGAGCCCACTAGAGGTGGTAACATACTGGACGTGGTCCTCACAAATGGGGAAAGTGTGGAAGAAGTTGTAGTGGGAGACAGCCGAAGTGCAAGCGACAGTGAGTTTCAGGGTAAGAACGGGCAAGGAAACAAGCCAGACCATCACGAAGGTTCTGGACTTCAGGCAGTTGGACTTTGCCAGAATGAGGGACATATTCAGGGAAGAAATGGAGAGAAATGAGAAAATAAGAGACGTGGAGGAATTATGGGAATCAGTTGGGGGGGGTTGCTGAAAGCCACGGAACTCTGCATAAGGAAAGTAAGGAAGAACAGAAAAAAAAGAGGCCACTCTGGTTCACCAGGGAAGTGAGGGGGCAGTTGGGGAAAGAAAAAGGGCATTCAGATCATATAAGAGGACCCAGAGGACAGGGAGATTTACAGAGAGAAGCTGAGGGTGGCTGGGAAGAAGATAAGGAAGGCAAAAGCAGATACATAGGAGAGAATTGCTAGGCAGGTCAAACGAGGAGATAAAGCTTTTTTTTAGGTATGTAGGAGAGAAAAGGAAGACAAGGCAGGGGAAAATAAGTGGGGGGGTGGAGTACAAGTGGAGAGGAACTTCAAGAAGACAGAGGTTCTGAATAGGTACTTCTGCTTGGTCTTCACAGTGGAGGAGTAAGGGGATGGGATGACAAAAGGGTAGATCCAAGCCTGTTCAGTGAGGACACGGTAAGAGAGGAACTAGGAAGGTTGAGGGTGGACAAGGCAATGGGTCCAGATGCCCTACATCCTAGGGTACTCTGGGAACTAAGGGAGGAGCTGGCAGTACTTCTAGTGAGGCTGTTTAACTTGTCCCTGGATACAGGTCGGATGCCTAAAGACTGGAAGAAGAGGAGGTCAGACGTGCCACTTCACAAGGGTGGCAGCAAGGAGGATGAGGCAGAAAATTATCGTCCGGTCAGCCTCATCTCAGTGGTGGGTAAGATGATGGAGGGACTGTTAAAAGAAAGGCTGGTCAGACACCTTGTAGACAGTGGACTACAGGCCGAAAGACAACATGGCTTCACACAAGAGAGAGATCATGCCAGATTAACCTAATCAAGTTTTTTGATTGGGTGACAAGGGTGGTCGATCAAGGAGGGGCAGTGGACATGGTCTGTCTGGACTTCAGGAAGGCCTTCAACACTGTCCCTCACAGAAGACTGGTAAATAATCTGGAAAGCGTGGGGGTCGGATCAAAAATAACAAGGTGGGTGGAGGATTGGCTGAAGGACAGAAGCCAGAGGGTGGTGGTAAATGGGGTGCATTCCAGGGAGGAAGAGGTGACGAGCAGAGTGCCCCAGAGGTTGGTGCTGGGACCCATCCTTTTCAATATCTATGTCAGCGATATAGCGGAGGGATTGCAGGGGAAGGTGTGCCTATTTGCAGATGATACAAAGATCTGCAGTAGGGTGAACTCCCAAGGGAGGGTGGACGCAATGAGGGAGGACCTAAAGATTCTGGAGAGGTGGTCGGAAACCTGGCAGCTGAAATTCAGTGCCAAAAAGTGTACAGTAATGCACATGGGGCATAATAACCTGCAAGCCATTTACACACTGGGGTTGGGGGAGGAAATTAAGGTGACTGAGCAGTAGAGAGATCTGAGGATTATAATTTCAGATAACCTTAAGGTGGGGAAATCAATATAGCAAGGTGGTGGACAAAGCGAATAGAATGCTGGCATGCATAGGGAGGGGTATAACAGAGGGAGGTGCTGATGCCTCTTTATAAATCCATGGTGAGGCCTCACTTGGAGTACAGGGTCCAGTTCTGGAGACTCAAGAAAATGAATGAATGGATGATGGCCACTTTAAATATAATTAATAAATGCGTTCTTTATTCTCTTCACACAAACAAAAAGGCAACAGTTTCGTGGTAAACCACTTCATCAGGCCACTGTGTTGCTACAAAAAATAAAAAGAAAATATATTTCAATACATCATAATGGTATTATACACCAGATAGTATTGATTCATTTGTGTATACTGGGGTATCAAAATACTGCATCATTTCTTAATCAGCACTTAATTAACTTCATTGATTCATAATAAATATAATGAAAAAAGTTTTAAACTAGAATCCCCTTAATCAAAATATTCAATCATCGAACAATGATATAGTAGAGTCCATAAATTACAAATTCAAGGAATTACCTCAATTTAATGTGATTAGTTATCCAATGAAAAGTGGATCCTAATTAGATCAATTACTGTCATAATTATCCTAATAAAACAAAATCTGTGTTAAATTATATCATATTTTAGATATTGAAAAGTTTTTTGTAGTAACTGAATTATCAAACTTACTTGTGAGTAATCAGAAAAATCAATATATGATTCCTAATCAAATGGTAATGCTGTAAGAGTTCAAACATAAACGCATATATGAGAGTCTATCAAAATACATCGTCATTATTGAAACTAAGTTTGTTGAAAATCACTTAAAGTAAGTGAATATTATGAAGCCTACCAAAAACTCAATTAGCATCTTTAAAATGTTCAAAACAGCTCAAAAGATGCTCTCTCTCGAGTGTAAATGCCGTGTTTCAAATCTATATACCAAATGCAAAAGAATAAAATGTATTTAAACAACGCGGTTTTCTGAAAATCGTAATAAATAAAAACTTCGTACATCTTACTTAAGAGTACTTACTAGGTGGATAATTGCCTTGCTTAACTTTAAATCACTTCTGAGCATTCATATAGAAAACGAATCATAAACGTTTACTTGTAAATGAAATATAACCGGCGTACATATGTCCCGCTCATAGGTACTATTGAAACGAGCTGTTCTGAACCCTGCGTTTAAATACCGCGACCCGTGGGAGGAGAAAAAACGTCATTAATGACGAAAATTACCTTTCACCAGGTATTATCATTACTACTAATTCACAAGTGTAAAAAAAGAAGCAAAGTCTCTAGACTAATGGAATCAGCCACTGCCTGAAGCAAAAAAACACTCATTTAATCTCTTTGGAACATGGGTTCTAATCCCAAATCAGGTTAAATTCTAGAACCTTTTAAAATATAAATAATTCAAGTACATATTACATAACTAAATATGTGGTGCTTAAATGAGCTGTTCTAAACCCTGTGTTTAAATACCGCGACCTGCAGGAAAAGAAAAAACGTCATTAATGACGAAAATTACCTTTCACCAGGTATTATCATTACTACTAATTCACAAGTATAAAAAAAAGAAGCAAAGTCTCTAGACTAATGGAATCAGCCACTGCCTGAAGCAAAAAAACACTCATTTAATCTCTTTGGAACATGGGTTCTAATCCCAAATCAGGTTAAATTCTAAAACCTTTTAAAATATAAATAATTCAACTACATATAACATAACTAAATATATGGTGCTCAAAACTATATCACTTGAGACGATGATGGACAAATTGATTTAAAGAAACTCTGTATTGTGTATCATTTGTCAATTTCCTATCAAATCATAAACATCAAAAATCAGAAATATAATCCTCAATGTTTTTCAGATGATTATATCATAACAATAAAATTTTTTTTACTGAGAAAGACATTTTTTTAACTAAGAAAAAGGGGGAGAAAACCGTCTGTGTGATGTTAAACTGACTAAAATCAGGCTTGTAGTCGGTCTCTGTACCTTAGGATGTAAAAGGGAGAGAATAGTTAGAGCCAGGAAGATCTACACAGCTTGAAGTACCTGCACTCCAACCATCTCTCGCTGGCCAGGCATTCATCCCCCACCTCCGGAATATAATCCCAAATCTTTTTTTATATGTTAGCTAAACTAATACCAATATAAATCTTAATACAGGATTTATAACCCAAGGGCCAGGTCAGAGTATGCGTGACTAAGGGAATAAACTGTACAAAGTTGACACATGAAAAAGCGACACATTAAAAATAGAGACTCCAATCACATTCTTCATTAAGGCTCACGTGTGGATCTGTAGTATTCAATGTATAAATCCAGTAGACTTCTCATTTCCTTAAGATAATGTCCCAAAAATTAATTCCAATCTTAGGTTCTTGAACCAATTCAAGACCCCAAAAACATAAAGATGCTGCTGTATGTCTGGCTTCTGTATAATGTCTAGCAACAGATGATGTTTCCACTTGATGTCTGATGTCACTCTTATGTTGACTTATCCTGTTCCGTAATTCTTGCGTAGTCTTTTGCAATATACAATTTATCACACGGACATTGTAGTAAATATACAACGTGATGACTCTTGCAAGTAATATGTTGTTTAATCCAAAATTTCTTGTTAGTATAAGGATCTTCGAAATATATATTTTTACTGGTATTGCCACATTGAAAACAATGGCCACACGGAACATTGCCAGGTGTTAATGGTCCCAATAATAATTGATTTGTTTTCTCTTGAATTTTATAATGTTGTGTATGTACTAACCTGTCTTTTAACGTACGATTCTTTCTAGTAGAAAAAAGTGGTTTCTGAGAAAATCTTCTATTCTCATTATGACCCAACTGTAATAAATACCAATTACTATTAATAATCGACTTGATCTTATTATTCAAATGAGTGAATGTAGTTGAAAATACAATCCTTTCATTCTGACTAAAATTTGGTGTCTTCTTCTTTAAATATTCTTGTCTTGGGACTGTTGATATCTCATTTTCTATCCTACTAATTAATTGCCTATTATATCCCCTGTCAATGAATCTGTGTGCCATGTCTCGAACCATCTCCTGATAAATAACATCTTCACTGCAATTCCTTTTAGCGCTAATGAATTGTGATTTCGGAATAGAATCTTTAAGTTTGGGGTCATGAAAACCTGAATAATGCAATAATGTATTTCTAGCAATTTCTTTTCTATATAATTTCGTTTCTAATTTTGTCACACCTTTGTAAATTTCAAGATCTAAAAATGCCACCTACTGGGTGTCAAAGTGCATAGTAAAAGAAAGATCCTTGTTACATTGATTTAAATATGAAAAAAAGTTTTGAAGATCTTGTGAATTACCGCTCCACAGTATCAGGACATCATCTATATAATGCCTCCAAGTGGCAATTTTGTTTAAATATGGGTTAGATTCTCTATCAAAAATAAATGTTTTTTCAAATTCCCACATAAATAAATTAGCATATGAAGGTGCCATGGTGCTCCCCATTGCAGTCCTTTTAATTTGAATATAAAATTCATCCTCAAACTGAAAATAATTTCGTTTTAGTACTATCTCTGCCAACTGAACCAAAAACTCACTTGGAGGATGTAAATCAGACCTTAACCTTAACGTGTTCCGTAAGGAATTCAGCCCTAGATCATATTCTATACTAGTGTATAGATCCTTGATATCAAAAGTTACCAAAATAATATCATTCAAATTCTCCAATTCCTGATTAAGCTCCATAATTATTTCTATAACATGATTAGAGTCTTTAATATATGTTGGAATTTTAGGCACTTCATTACATATATAGAAATCAATATATTGCGATAAAGGTTCTAATACAGAATCTATTCCCGATACTATGGGGCGACCTGGTGGTTTTAATGGATTGTTATGAATTTTTGGAAGTATGTAAAATATTGGAATTCTTGGAGTCTTCTTAATTAACATATCGCTTTCTTCTTCTGCACACCATCCAAAGTCTGTCGCTAGTGTCAAAATATTAATAATATCTTGTAAAACATCGCTAGTAGGATCACTATCTATTCTCATATAACACTCAGTGTCACCTAATTGATGTCTACATTCTAGTCTATAATCTTCTCTATCCCACACCACAATACCACCTCCTTTATCTGCTGGTTTAATGACTATGGTTTCATCTTGTTCCAGATCACGCAACATTTCTTGTTCTTGTTTGCTTAAATCGTCCCAGCGTGGTTTCAGTACTTTTTTTTGGCACAATGCTTTTATCTGACTATCAATAACTTTACATAGATACATAGACAGTGTCGGCAGATAAGGGCCAATGGCCCACCCAGTCTGCCCATTTAAGTTTGTAAGTTCAGTTTATGTTTTCCAGGAAGTCTGTTGCCCCTTACCCCTGATCTCCACAATTCCTTTTTGTCTATCCCATGCATTCTTAAATCCCGTGATTGTTTCAGCCCCCACCACTTCCTCTGGCAGGGTGTTCCACTTGTCCACCACCCGTTCTGTGAAGAAATTCTTCCTCACGTTTCCTCTGAATCGTCCTCCTCCAACTTCATCCCATGCCCTCTAGTCCTGGAACATCTTTTGCTTAAAATAGTGCATTCCTGCACCCTGTTCCTCCTGTAAGATACTTGTATGTCTCTATCATATCCCTCTCTCCCTCCTCTCCTCCAGGGAGTACATGTTCAGTGCCTTCAACCTGTCCTCATAGGACTTGTGATGCAATCCATGCACCATCTTTGTTGCCCTCCTCTGAACCTTCTCTACCCTGTCTATGTCCTTACGTAGGTAAGGTCTCCAGAACTGTACAGTGTACTCCAGGTGCAGCCTCACTAGTGTCTTGTATAGTGGAATTATGACCTCCCTTTTCCTGCTGGTGATGCCCCCTGCTTATGCATCCCAGCATCCTATTTCTTTACCTGCTGCCTTGTCACACTGTTTCCCTGCCTTGAGGTCATCAGAGATGATAACTCAAGATCCCTTTCCTGCTTGGTGCATGCTATATCCTTACCCCCAACTGATATATTGTGCAGGTTTTTTCCCCACTTTATGCATTATCTTGCACTTCCTTGCATTGAATTTCAACTGCCAAACCCCTGACCATTCTTCAAGTTTCTGCAGGTCCTTCTCATTCTGTCTACACCCTCTGGTGTGTCTACTCTGTTACAGAGCTTTGTGTCATCAGCGAACAGTGAAATTCTGCCTTCTAGGTCCTGTGCAATGTCACTGATGAAGATATTGAATAGTACGGTCCCAGCACTGATCCCTGTGGTACCCACTGGTCACTCTTCCCTCTGTGGAGTGACAGCCATTTACCACCACCCTCTGTGTCCTGCCACCCAGCCAGTTACCTACCCACCGCACTCTGTCCTGCCACACCCATATTCCCCAGTTTGTGCAATAGTCTTCTATGTGGCACAGTGTCAAAGGCCTTGCTGAAGTCCAGATAGGCCATGTCCACTGCCCTCCTGATCCACCTCCTAGTCACCCAGTCAAAAATTCAATGAGGTTGGTCTGACATGACCTTCCCTGGTGAAACCATGCTGCCTTGGGTCTTGTAGTCCATTGACAACCAGATGTTCCACCAATCTCTCCTTCAGTAGTGCTTCCATGATCTTCCCCACTACCGAGTGAGGCTGACTGGTCTGTAGTTCCCGCTTCCTCTTTGTTCCCACTTTTGTATAAGGGGACTACATCTGCTATCCTCCAGTCTTTGGGTACCTCCCTGTTTCTAGTGATCGGCTAAACAGGATAGCAAGAGGTTCAGCCACCACCTCTCTTAGTTCTTTAAGGACCTGGGGTGCACCCCATCTGGCCCCATTGCTTTATCAACTCTTATTACTTCCAGTTCCTTCAGGACCCTTTTCGTGTAAAGGGACTTGTGTCCATTTCTGCACCATTCTCACCCTTTGTACTCCATTCAGACCCATTACCTCCTCTTCCTTAGTAAAGACTGAGCAGAAATACCTGTTCAATATGTCAGCTTTACTGTTGTCATCCTCCCCAGCCCCATCCTCCCCCTTCAGTCTCACTATCCCTCCCTTTGCCTTTCTTTTTTCACTTATGTACCTGTAAAAGGTTTTGTCCCCTCTACCCACTGATTTTGCAATGTGTTCTTCTGTCTGAGCTTTGGCTTCCCTTACTGACCTCCCTGCCTCCCTTTGCTTCTCCTGGTACTTCTCCCTATCCCCTTCTGCCTTTAATATATGTTTCTACTGTATCACTACCTTTAGGTGGGTTAAACGAAGACTTAACTCCAAGTTTTAATTTTAAAGCTTGCTTCCTGGTCATTGGTTCTATTGACTTATTTGAAAACCAATCCGCTAGTCGTAATTTCCTGTAAAACTTCTGTAAATCAATATTTAATCTGAAAGGATCTAATCTGGTGGTAGGTGAGAATGATAGACCTTTTTGTAACAATTTCTCTTCTTGTAAAGTAAGTGTACGTTTACTTAAATTAAAAACTACTGTCTTCTCCCCCTGTTCCTCCCTCCCCTCGCCACATATCCCCCCCTGGTATCCTCTATTCCTCTGTCTCCGCCTCCACCTCCTCCAGCCCTCCCTCCTCGCATACCCGATGGAATATTGCCTCGTATGTCTTGCCAACTCCCACTTCTCAAATCGTATCTTTTGCTGTGTTCTTGATACATGTTGTCCTGAATTGATTCCTGTTGGAAATCCGACGTTCTGTCCTCCCTTAAAAAAGGTTGTTGTCGATCTCTAAAATTCTTTCTAGATCCATATTGATTAACCACAAAGCTATCTCCGCTATCAGAATCCTGTGTGTATTCATCTTGAAGAGTAGGATAATTATATTGTCTACCCTGTCTTTGAGGTTTCATTAACCATGAATAAACTTTATTATCCCTATAATCAATTATGTCCCTATTAAATTTTTTCAATTTCTGTTGTTTAATGAATTCTTCATAATCCGACAAATCTTTTCTGATTTTTTCCAACATAGTATTGTAATCTTGTTGCTGAACTCTAGTTTTATATTCCTCTTTAATAGAGTTAATTTCTTCAGCTAATCTTGTTCTTTCTTTAAAAATAGCCTCTATTAATGACAACATGAAATCCAATGAACATTTATTGCGTATACCAGTCCACTTATCACTTAATTCAGCAGTCATGAATCCTAGATTTGGTTCAATTAACACTCATAATCCTCTAGGGATACGTTTATTTTTAATATATTCCCCTAATGATACGGCATGCCATTCTAACCTGATGTCTTTCTGTTGTAAATGATATATTTTATTCGCTATGCTTTTATCATTAGTGGTATGTGTTCAAGACTTACTTTGCTGTAATAGATTCATTACCCGTTGTTGTTCCTCATTAGAAAATTGATATGACAAATAACTTGCCTCACCTAATTCAGTTGATGGGATGGCTTGATTACTATCCATAATACCTATCCCTTACAAAAATAGCTATTAAAAATGATAAATGATAAATGAGGAAATGGATGGCTGGAAAAGAAGGAGAGGAGCAGTGAAGGTAACGTATGACACAAAGAATCAGCTAAATAGGTAAATTAAGTAACTAACAACTAAACAGTTGTATTAATGGCAACTGGAACAAATGCTTGGTTAGAGTATCAATAACTTATTTGGAAAAAGAGAAATCCCAGGTTGCCATGTGTTTAAAGAATTATTATTGGGTCATCCATTAACACCTGAATAATCAAGAAAATGAATGAATAGATGATGGCCACTTTAAATATAATTAATAAATGCGTTCTTTATTCTCTTCACACAAACAAAAATGCAACAGTTTCATGGTAAACCACTTCATCAGGCCACTGTGTTGCTACAAAAATTAAAAAGAAAATATATTTCAATACATCATAATGGTATTATACACCAGATGGTATTGATTCATTTGTGTATACTGGGGTATCAAAATACTGAATCATTTCTTAATCAACACTTAATTAAATTCATTGATTCATAATAAATATAATGAAAAAAGTTTTAAATTAGAATCCCCTTAATCAAAATATTCAATCATTGAACAATGGTATAGTAGAGTCCATAAATTACAAATTTAAGGAATTACCTCAATTTAATGTGATTAGTTATCCAATGAAAAGTGGATCCTAATTAGATCAATTACTGTCATAATTATCCTAAAAAAACAAAATCTGTGTTAAATTATATCATATTTTAGATATTGAAAAGTTTTTTGTAGTAACTGAATTATCAAACTTACTTGTGAGTAATCAGAAAAAACTCAATATATGATTCCTAATCAAATGGTAATGCTGTAAGAGTTCAAACATAAACGCATATATGAGAGTCTATCAAAATACATCGTCATTATTGAAACTAAGTTTGTTGAAAATCACTTAAAGTAAGTAAATATTATAAAGCGTACCAAAAACTCAATTAGCATCTTTAAAATGTTCAAAACAGCTCTGGAGACCTCACCTACGTAAGGATGTAGACAGGATTGAGAGGGTTCAGATAAGGGCAACCAAGATGGTGTATGGTGTGCATAAGAAGCCCTATGAGGAGAAGTGGAGGGAATTGGACCTGTAGCCACTGGAGACTAGAAGGGAGTGGGAGGACATGATTGAAATGTTTAAGTACGCGAAGGGGATTATAAGGTGAGGAAGGGGAGCTTATTTACAAGGAAAGTAAGTGCTACAACAAGAGGACATAGTCTAAGATTAGAAGGAGGAAGGTTTAGCAGCAATGTGAGGGGGTGTTGCTTCACTGAGAGGGTGGTGGAGTCCTGGAACAGACTGCCAGAGGAGGTGGTGGGGGTGGGTAAGGGGCCGATTCGATGGGCCAAAATGGTCCTTTTCTGCCACCAGATTTCTATGATTCTAAACATTTTATTAGCATATAGAGTTGAGATTTTAATAAAGCGACCGCTCGACTAACAGGGCCCCTGTTAGTCAAGCAGTCACTGATTTATTAAAATCTCAACTCTATATCTATAAAATTTTAAACTACCCCATTGAACTGAATGGGGCGCACACATGAGGTGTTCATTTTATAACAGCAAATAATTGGGCATCGCGTGCCTACATGGGGCGTTTCAGCGGCTTCAGGATGTGGCTCCATTTTTAGCTGTGGTGGCCAGTGACGATTTTACAAGGGATATAACTTTCAAAAAAAGCAGAAATAAGAGGAAATATGTATAGCTATCAACTCTGGGCCAGGTGAGCTATACAATATGTTTGTGGGAGCGGGAACTTTAAAATTAGGAACCTGCTCTTTAATGCTGAGAGGCTGAGAGGTATGAAGCTGTGCTCCAGGCAAAACTGCTCAATACCAAGTGCTATGCAATGCAGCTCCAATACTGTACTCCCCTTTACTACAGAAACCCCATTCTTATTGTCAGTAAACCATTGTACATGCTTACCAGACAACTCATGAGGGATTCCCATCAGCACATTCTCGAGAAGTTCCCTCCAGGCCGAACTTTTACCAACTTCTTTATTTTATTTGTTAAAATGTTTCACCAGGAAGGCACACTGAATAACACGTTGCTCATCTCCCAGTGCGACGTGGGGGCTTCTGTCTGGGACCACAGCCCATGAGACAGTGAACCTGCTACAGACTATGAAACCTGCATAGCCTGTTGCTGAGGCATTGGAGTAAACAATGCTCTTGAATTGTGACTGTTGATTCCAAACCCTATTATTCAAGCTTACTGCATTTTCTAACCAAAAGTTTATCTTCTCACTTGCCTCTTTAGACATGCCAATGTAAGAAAACCATTTTTTTTCCTAGATTCTATGCAGCAATGCATAAACCTAGTCTTAAGCTGTACCAGTGCCATGAATATAATATGCATGGAAACAATCTTGCCAGCAAGTCTGGCCAAGGTCCTCACAGGCATCAGATGCACTCCTGAAATGGCCTGGCTTAAGCAGTGACTTAAGCGGTCTGCAACGAAGTCCTGCAGACTCCCCATCCTGGCCTCTGCTATAGAACTCAAACCAGTGGGTATAAAAAGTGACTTTCAGCCAAGTCTGAACTTGTTCAGGACCCCAGCAACATTTCTCCCAGCTAGGGAGAAAGCTAAACACCAGTAAGTCTAAAAGAATCTCCTGACTGTGTCTAACAGCCTCTACAGGGGATGCCTATGCCATCGTCCAGATATAGCGTGAATTTTTTACATTCTGCACTCCATTTACTTACCATCACTCTCACTACTTTCAGTAAGATGAAGGGACCTGTGGAAAGCCTGAATGGTAACACCTGAAAAACAAAGTAAGACAAATTGTCCCCAAAAGCCCATGCAAACCCCAGATACTGCCTGTGCTCTGAGAAAATGTCAACATGATGATAAGCAGAATGAATTTCAAGAGGGAATAACCAGTCCCCTAGTTGAAAAATCTCTGTGGCGCCAGTTGCATCCTCCAGTCTCAATCTTTCCTTAAAAAGAAACAAATTAATGTATCTCAAGTCCAGAATAAGTCTCAATTTACCATTCCTTTCTGAGACAGTCAAGGGATGAATAACATGTGGTGGGTTGGCCATCCGAACCACACAGCCTCTGTCCAAGAGCCTGCGAATCTCTTCCGAAACAAACTTAGCATTTACCAAGGCAGAACGATTATTTGCCATTGCTGCTGGCTCTGGAAGTGTCAGGAGAGGTAACCAATACTAGAACTGTAAAATATCAATAACCTATTAGCAGTGAGCACCTGTCTGCACCCAGAATGCGAAACTCCTGCATTAGCTTCCTACTATAGAGAATTCCCTGGTAGTAGATCCTGTGAAAGGGGGCTCGAATTTATAAATCGTATTCCCCCATCCCCCTCAAGATGGTTTGGGGAATTTCCTTGCATTGCTGCTGTCCAAGCTCCTCTAGGAGGCAGTATAGCGTAGTGGAGAAGGGCACTGACCTGCAAACTTGGAGACCTGGGTTTGAATCTTATCAGGCCCCCACTTGCATATTTTGTGACCCTGAACAAGTCACTTAACTTCCTTCTGCTCCCAGATCACACCTGGAAACAAGCTCTGGCTTAGTTTACCTTACCTTGTTAAACAATCCCCCCCTTCCCTATCTTTGCTGATGACTCAGCTGGCTTTATCGATATTCCAGGAGGCACACCACTTCTGCGTGCTGCTTCCTTGTACGCTGGGCACTCTGATCTCCAATGACCCTTCTTGCTGCAAGCAAAGCAAGACCCCGTTCTCTGCTGGCTGAGACTTGGACCCTTGGCACTATGAAGCACTTCCTGGCTCCCTGGATTTGCTGTAAATCACCTGAATCTGTCCCTCTTCTGATGAGCCTCCTTGGTCTTTCTCACTGCCCTGGCTTCCACCATGTTATGCGAGGTCCTCATACTCTAATTGGTATTCCACTGTACACCTTAGACAAACTGTATTACATATATGCTATAGCAATAATTACCAACATATAGGGCATGGGCACTTACCATACAAGAGTAAGTGTCAGGGAAACAATGATTTGTATTTTATTCTGCTTCTCTATGCATGGTAACAGCATGTATCAGGCCAAGACACCTGTGTCTCTGTATCTTCTGAGATGTTTATTAGTCAAACAATGCTGCCACCTTTTGGATTTATGTATAACTACAGTACATCCTGCATTTTCCTGTATTTTCCAAGCATTCTTTGTTTTATGATTTAGCTGACTTTACATTTTTGTATAGGGATAGAGAACACTGTGGAGCCACCTAACATTTAGCCAATAGGGCTTATTTTATGTATCTAGTCCTGCTTCTTACTAATGGTTACTATGACTACTGTCAGTAGTATATAATTTACTGTATTATGTATTCTCCTCAGAAGCCATCTTCACTCCTTGGGGTATTGGGGAACAATCGGCATGCCTCCCAGTGTCTTATGGTAAGAACTGCTTAGGGCAACTGTGATTCTTTTTGTGTAATAAACAAGATCTATTGCTAATATGCAAATTGTTCATGTCTCTTTTGCATGTCAATGATTGCCAAGAACCTGATCAGAGCTAACGACCCTAATACATTAGTGACCATGTGCAGGCGGTCTGGATTTTGCAAAGTTTCTCAACGTACTAACTTACCCTTCCCTGCGGGTAGTTAGTAGGTGTACACACCTGTATCACATCGCCCATACTTTTAACTCTGCAATATCTTGTAAAGTCTAGCTGCTCACTGGGCTCAGTTGATTCTGACTCACCTTGCCCAGCAGCAGTTTTGAATTGCAGGATTGCGAGAGTACAGTAGCCCGACTGCTGGTTTGCCCACTGTAGATCGATACACAGCATGGCACCCACTATTGGGTTAACATTTTGTGTTTCCCCAAAACTTTTACTGGTATCACTATGTCTACTACATCAAGTATCTGTGCAGACTTGCTACTCGATGTCTCTAACTTCCTTACCTCCCATGGAGGCTGGAACGGCTTTGCGCTGGATGCAAGTGGCTCTGAAAACCCCGTGCTGGGGATCTCAACCCAGTACTCTGAGATGAGGCAAACAGCCAAAAAGTGTGAGGCTAAAGGGCTTTTGGTCGTGGCTCCATATGCTGCTTTAGAAGCCTCCGAATCGAGGTTTCATTCCCTCGAACTGCAACTCCTGTCCCTTAAGAAAGAGATGGGATTGCAAGCGTCTGAAGGTTTGAAAATGGAGCAGCGACTTGAAGCAGAACTTCAGTCATGCATGAAGAACGAGACTCTTTTGCACTGTTCTGTATGAGGTAGTGAGCAAGATTTAAGTATGTTGCAAGATGAATGTGAAAGTTTGAGACAGGGTAAGAGAAAGGTTTTGAAAATGAATGATCTGTTGAGTAACACGAATGAACAATTGCGTGATGAGATGGATGAGTTATGAGATTACCTGAAATAGGTAAGTGATGAGTTGGAGAGGGAGCTTAGGGACAACTGCGAATTGAGCACCGCATATAGAGTGTTAAACAAAGAAGTTGCGAAAGGTGTGGAGCAGAACATTGCAAAAATTAGTCACAAAGGTTGTACATTAAAAATGGCGAAACTGCACCATCAGCGAGAGGTGTTGACTGGTCATGTCAAGGCGATGGGCAGGTTTCACTACACACACATTGACCTTACATCATCAGGTGATGACGACTCTAGTGACATCTGCCAAGATGGTGCCCAGCAATGCCCTTACTGTGGTCCAATGCCCTCCCGCCACCCACAAGATGGTGGATCCCCTTGCTATGACAGCGCTATCCTACATCATCAGCAGAATGACGACTATTATGTGCAATGCCAAGATGGTGACCCCCATGATGGGGGGGGAGGTTGAGGCCTAGGTAGAGCCCCTCCTATTGCCGTTCTATCCAAAGGCGACAAAACAAAATCAATCAAATGATTGAGACCGCCCTCGCTTGGCTGGAGATGTCTGAGGAAAACAAGCAGGCCTTCAAACAACAGTTGGATACAATAATGAAGGAAGTTGCTGCTCAGTCATCTGTTGTCCACACTGTGGCCGATGCTGCAGCGGAGGCCACCCTTCACGGAGCCCACAATCAGAATCCCTTCCCTGATCGCCCAACAGTGCACAGTAATCCCTTTCAGTTTGCCCACTCTGTATAGCAGATCACTGACAGCATAGGCCACATGAACCCCAGTGACAATCTCAGTTGCCATTTGGAGAAAGTACGTTACAAATATAAGCTGCTCAACCGGCCAGCAGACTACCAGGTACAGATCCTCCGGCAAATCATAGACCCCGGCCTCTGGGCAAAACTCCCAGAGTTGGCCCGCCAAGTCACAACTGCAACTTTTAATGAGATCACAGAGGAACCTATTTCTGCACACAACCCAGGTGTGGTTGGTGTGATGCTGGCTTACCCCATAAAACAAACTGCCAAGGAAAGCCTAGCGACATAACACCAAAGGTTATGGATGGCTTACTGTACTAGCAAGTGAAACTGCAACTGTTGATCTCATTGAGTACAAAAACTTATTCCTCCAGAACATGATTCCGGCTGTCTGTGAAAAAGTGGAGCCCAAAATTTTCCCCAGAACAGACAAATTTGACTAGATTCTTTGGAAGACTGAGCGATTTTACATAGATATCTAGATACATAGACACTGTTGTCAGATAAGTGCCTGTGGCCCACCCAGTCTGCCCATATGAGCTTGTAAGTTCACTTTTTGTTTTCCTAGAAGTCTGTTGCCCCTTATCCCTGATCTCCACAATTCCTTTATGTCTGTCCCATGCATTCTTAAATACTGTGATTGTTTCAGCCCCCACCACTTCCTTTGGCAGGGTGTTCCACTTGTTCACCACCCATTCTGTGAAGAAATTCTTTCTCATGTTTCCTCTGAATCAACCTCCCTCCAACTTCATCCCATGCCCTCTAGTCCTGGAACATCTTTTTCGCTGGAAAATAGTGGGTTCCTGCACCCTGTTCCTCTCTGTAAGGTACTTTTATTTCTCTATCATATCCCCTCTTCCTTCTCTCCTCCAGGGAGTACATATTCAAGTCCTTCAGCCTGTCCTCGTAGGACTTGTGATGCAATCCCTGTACTATCTTTGTTGCCCTCCTCTGAACCTTCTCTACCTTGTCTATGTCCTTACGTAGGTAAGGTCTCCAGAACTGTACACTGTACTCCAGGTGAGGCCTCACTAGTGTCTTGTATAGTGGAATTATGACCTCCATTTTCCTGCTGGTGATGCCTCTGTCTATGCATCACAGCATCCTATTTGTTTTTCCTGCTGCCTTGTTGCACTATATCCCTACCTTGAGGTAATCAGAGATGATAACCCCAAGGTCCCTTTCATGCTTGGTGCATGCTATATCCTCACCTCCCAACTGATATGTTGTTCCAGGGTTTTTGTGCACCATATGCATTATCTTACACTTCTTTGCATTGTATTTTAACTGCCAAACCCTTGACCATTCTTCAAGCTTCTGCAGGTCCCTCCTCATTTTGTCTACATTCTCTGGCATGTCTACTCTGTTACAGAGCTTCGTGTCATCAGTGCACAGGGAAATTCTGCCTTCTAGGTCCTGTGCAATGTCACTGATGAAGACGCTGAATAGGACCGGTCCCAGCACTGATCCCTGTGGTACCCCACTGGTCACTCTTCCTTCTGTAGAGTGACAGCCATTTACCACCACCCTCTATGTCCTGCCGCCAGGCCAATTACCTACCCACCGCACTACTGTCCTGCTGACTCCCATATTCCCCAGTTTGTTTAATAGCCTTCTATGTGGCACAGTGTCAAAGGCCTTGCTAAAGTCCAGATAAGCCATGTCCACTGCCCTCCCCTAATCCACCTTCCTTGTCATCCAGTCAAAAAATTCAATGAGGTTGGTCTGACATGACCTCCCCCTGATGAAACCATGTTGCCTTGGGTCCTGTAGTCCGTTGGCAACCACATGTTCCACCAGTCTCTCCTTCAATAGTGCTTCCATGATCTTCCCCACTACCGAGGTCAGGCTGACTGGTTTGTAGTTCCCGCTTCTTCTTTGTTCCCGCTTTTGTATAAGGGGACTACATCTGCTGTCCTCTAGTCTTTGAGTACCTCCCCTGTTTCCAGTGATTGGCTAAAAAGGATTGCCAGAGATTCAGCCACCACCTCTCTTAGTTCCTTTAGGACCCTAGGGTGCACCCTATCTGGTCCCATTGCTTTATCAACTCTTATTCCATCCAGTTCCTTCAGCACCCTTTCCCATGATAAGGGACTTGTGTCCATTTCTGCGCCATTCCCACCCCCTTGTACTCCCTTCAGGCCCATTATCCTCCTCTTCCTCAGTAAAGACTGATTTTTACCAGCTCTATCTCCAAGACCTGAACTTTGGTTCAAAAAAGGTAGCCGCAGTACAATCTACCAGCGAGTCCACAACCCACTATACAGTGGAGGGCAAGGCCCAAGACAAAAAGACCGCATCTTCGGACAACAGACAACAGACAGCACTCCCAGTCTGGCGGTGGAAACTGGAACCATAACAAGAACAACAAGTGGAATAGGGACGCTAATTCTAACCGGGGCAATTGAAACCATTGACCAGGCCCCTCTTACTGGGAAATCGCGGAGGAAACTAACAACCTCCATAACCTTCTCAGACAAGTTCGACCAGTAGCAGATGTGATCCCGACATGTACCGTTACAGCCCTAGCTATGAGACAGTTACTAGAATTACTTTTTTTTTTAAATCATGCCACAGTTTCTCCCGCTTCGACGACTTACCAGCAGGGGCATCCAGCCACCAGCCCTGCCTGCCGGGAGAGCAGCAGGCTCACTCGCAAGATGGGGGGTTCGGCATGGCTGTCGCTGACCCTGCTGGAAGGCTCCCCATATCCTGCCAAGCTGGACCGGCACCAGACCCCCCCCCAGTGCGATTCCATGACAGTCCTCCCAGCAAGGCAGGGCACGGCCATCAAGCTGCATGGTTGCACCCAGACTTTTTCTTGGTTTTCACCCCAATGGGAGCACGGACGTGCAATGATGTTCATGCATGGCGTGCAGATGTCTGCCGCTCTCCCCCCCAGTGCACACCATTGCGCCTGCAGTGCCTCTGGGCATCCTCAGGGACCACGAGAGTGCGGTGTGACTTCCCAGCCCTCCCCAGGCCTAGGAGAGCTGTCAACGGATGCTTGATCCTAGTCCTTCCCTGCTGACTCCCGGTGGCCCGGGCTTGTTCCCGAACCTGGGTCGCCAGCATGGAGCGAGGTGTGGCATCCAGCGCCTTAACCCTCAGCACCACTGGGCCGGCAGTGTTACTTCAATTACTAAATTAATACCTAGAGTTAAACATCTGACATATGAAGAGAGATTGAGAGCACTAGACTTGTATCATCTAAAACTGAGAAGAGAGAGAGAGAGAGGTGATCTGTTACTGTTGTACAATATTTTAAGGGATAAAACTCTCATGAATTATTCCAATATTGAAATGGCTACAAAACCTAATAACTTAAGATGTCACAATAGGCAGATTCAGATCCCAAATTCTCTCACTAACAAGAGACAAAACTATTTTACAATAAGGGCAACCGCACTCTGGAATTCCTTACCCCATCATTTAGTAAATATGACCACTTTTGAGTCATTCAAAGTGGATCTTGATAAATTCCTTTTGGGCTAGTAAAATAATTCACCCTGCATGTACAGGGAGGGTGGCCTTGATAGGCCTAGAGCCGCCTTCCACCCTATAAATACTGAGTAATACTGAGTAACAGGCCTCATTAGGCCAAGGGGATGCCAGAGCCACAGGGGAGCAGGCCGCAACAGGCCTAAACCCCAATGCTACACCCTTTGTTGCGGCTATCCAGGACCCAGGAGAGGCCCAGCAAGAGCAGGCCCAATTATTCTTTCAGGAGCTTCCTAGTAGTGGCAGTTTGGATTGACAACTACGAGCCCCAGTCCATATTGTGAATAAGCTCACTCTTGACACAAACAGAAGACTTTGCACAAAGGCCATGGTCAGGGGCCACCAACTGACTATGTTGCTTGATACAGGCATGGCTGTGTCTGTATTACATGATGAGGACCCAGCAAACTCCTCTTGGTCCACTGGATGGAGGATGGGTACGTCAGGCATGGATGGCACCAAGCTATCCACGTACCACTCTATTGTACTTTTGGTGGTGATAGGCGACCTCAGCTCACACCATACCTTTGACCTCATGGTGTTACATGATCATCCCAGCATTTTGGGAATTGATTTTCTCGCACCACACAGCTGTGTGGTGTATCTGGTCAACAAGCTCCTAATCCAAATCAGAGGACAGTACCATACTGTCATGATTTCTGATTCATATGTGGTTGCAGCTATTACCACCAATGACAAGGAATATGACGTCATAGTTCTATTCCAGAACCATGAGTTCTTCAAGAACCTTTTGCCCATCCTGCAGAAGCATCTGGATGCTTTTGCCACACACAAGCATGATTGTGGGAGAATGCAGATGAGTTCTTAAATCCCAGGCCCAGCACACAACAGGCAAAGGCAATATTCCTTTCCTGCCAAGTCCCAACCATCACTCAGGGAAACCATTCAGTCACTCCTCAAACAAGGTGTGATCAGGCCTTGTGTCTCAACTGCCAATTCACCTATTTGGCCAGTGAAAAAGCCCACAGGATCTTGGAGAATCACTATTGAGTACAAGAGATTAATCAAGTCACTCCTAGCTGCTCACCTACAGTAGCATCAGCACCTGATGTGCTCAAACTGCTAACACCATATCACAAGTGGTTCAACACCGTTGACATCTCTGATGGCTTTTGGACACTGACCCTAGCTCCAGAAAGACAATATAAATTTGCCTTTACTTTTGAAGGTTGATAGTACACATGGACCTGCTTACCTCAGGGGTTCCATAACAGCACTTCCCTTTTCCAGCTGCACATTATGGATGCTCTGGAAGGTTTCTGTGCTCCACAATGCCTTCTGCAGTATGTGGACAACCTATTGTTGGCAACTGCCACCAAGGAATAACATTTTGACCTCCTGGATGAACTACTGACCCTCTTACAGATGGCAAACCTCAAGTGTAAGCCTGCAAAAACACAACTTTGCCAGAAAGAAGTTATCTTTCTTGGCCTACGCATAACAGAGCAGGGCAGAAGCCAAGCTTGGAA
Source organism: Neoceratodus forsteri (assembly GCA_016271365.2). Taxonomy (NCBI): domain Eukaryota; kingdom Metazoa; phylum Chordata; order Ceratodontiformes; family Ceratodontidae; genus Neoceratodus; species Neoceratodus forsteri. The sequence continues at coordinate 644,890,571 of CM057450.1, read as the reverse complement.
GAAAATCCAGGGTCTACAAGATCTGCCACTACCCACCAGTGTGGCAACACTCAGACATTTCCTGGGAATGGCTAACTATTCCAGGGACTTTATTTGTGATTTTGCACAGAAGGCCACCCCTCTGTATGAGCTCCTCAAAAAGGATGTTTCCTGGACTTGGGGTCCCATTCACACTCAAACTGTGACACTTCTGAAACAGGCATTGGCCTTTGCTCCAGCTTTAGTGAACCCCAATCTAGCCTTACCTTTCCATCTGGAATCGGCCACTTCAGACATTGCCATGTCTGTAGTCCTTGCTCAGAAAGTAAATGGTACTCTGAGACCTATTGCGTATTATCCCAAATGCTGTCTCCAGTGGAACAGAAGTACAGTCTTTGTGAAAGAAACTTTCTGTCTACCTACTGAGCTGTCAAACATTTTCTGTATATCATTGTGTACTCACCTATCATTCTGAACACCAATCACACCCCAACAACTTAGTTGCTATCAGATAAAGTGAAGGATGGATCAGTATCCAACACCAGATTGACTTACTGGTCCCTTCTTCTCTAGGACCATGACATACAGGTTCACTCTGCCAAGATGCCCTCAATCTTAGCCCATGGTCTTCTATACCAAGGAGCACCATATAATTGTGCACTCCAGCCCTTTGATTTGCCAGAACTAGGCCCTTGCCTTCCTGCTACTCCAAAACTCCTTGCAGACACCTCCTTGTGTCACGTCTTTACCAGTGACAGCCTCATACTATCAAGGAGAACAGGTAGCTGGATGTGGAGTGCTCATTGACCTGTGCATCCTAATGGTAACACTGTCCACATCTCAAAGCACTGCAGTGTTGCATCCTCTCAGTATGCAGAACTGACAGCTGTGGCCTGTGCCCTCAAACTCATACAACATTGTACCAAGGACACCATCATCTTTACAGACTCCAAATGGGTCAGTTGTTCTCTGACTGGATTTTTACTCTTCTGGCAGAAGAACTTCTTTGCATCTTTTGATGGCACACCTGTGAAGTAAAAAGCATTCTTTGTATACATTCACGAACTAGCACAGCATTTCAAACATAAACTGTTCATCCACAAGGTCAAGGCCCACTCAAAATTCAATCCCTATCATTCATTCAATGACCGAGCAGATACTCTCTCAAAAGAAGGTGCTCGACCAGGGGGGACATGGACAATGGCTCACACCGATGCCCTTGCAGCCATACAAATAACTGCTATCAAGAAGAAACCAAAACCTTTTGTGCCACTGGATCTGTCCACTGCACAACATTCTGACCCCCAAATAAAAGATGTGTTCAGATGCCTTGACAAAGGAACTGAACAAGACTTGCCTACTCACAGCCCCTACAAGAGACATGCAAGTAGGCTGCATTTGTCACAAGATGGAAAATTGATTTGGTATCAGCCTGAGGACTTAGCCTACAAGCTATGGGTAGTCCCCGAATCTTTGAGCTCTGAATTCATTCACCAAGTTCATGACACCCCAACTGGTGGACACAGGGAGTGGAGAATATACTCCAAAGACTCAAATCTGTTGATTGGTGGCCAGGCATCACTAAGGATGTGAAACACTACATAGAGAACTGCCTGATCTGTGCTCAGAACAACTCAGCCCCAACCAAATGAAATGCCAAACTACTTTCTCAGAGACATTCTGGCCCTTGGCATGCCATTCAGATTGACTTTATTGGTCCCTTGACCAATACCAGCAGGAACAACAAGTATGCACTTGTGGTTACTGACCTATTCTCCAAGTGGGTTGAAGCTTTCCCCACTTAGAAATGTATAGCCAAAGCAACTGCAAAAGTCCTGGTAGAACAGATATTGTCAGAGTCTACCCCTCTGACAAAGGAACCAGTTTTACAGGTGAGTTGATGCAAGAAACACTTGAACTTCTAGGGGTACACCGGAAGTTCCACATACCCTACCACCCTCAATCATCAGGTCAGGTAGAAAGAGCCAACTGACAGATTAAGCAAATGCTTTCCAAATTTATCAAGGACAGTCCCAAAGATTGGGATTCCCTTTTGCCTTTACTCTTTATGGCAATTGGGGGTACTCTTTCAGCCACAACCCAGTTGACTCCCTTTGAGGTGATGACTGGTAGAACTATGAGACTACCTGAACACCTGTTGTTTGATCTGAACACATCCACTGCAGACAGAGTGTCTGTAGACAAATATGTTGCAAAACTCAGAGATGACATTGTTAAAACCCATCTGTATGCTGCACATCACATGGGCAAGGCCCAGCAACAGTCCAAAATCTAATTTGACAAGCATGCACAAGAAGTGGACTGGCAAGTCGGAGATCAGGTAATGGTACTCAGATTTGCCCATCCTACACACCCCTTCTCCAATAAGTGGGAAGGGCCCTACCCCCTTGTCAATGAGCTCAGTCCCACAGTCTATCAAGTCAGACTTCTCCAGAATAAGAACCTTACTGAGAAATGGTTGCATGCAAACCAGTTGAAAGTTTATAAAGGAGTATGATTACTTTTCCCAACCTAATTGGGAGGAATTGTACTGACTGACCTTTTCTTTTTCCTTACAGGTACTCCTGCAAGATGGCTATCTTGCATCTGGCTATCCTGCTCTCAGGAGCATTCCCTTTTATCCAAGGACAGGATCATGCCAAATGTATGGGCCATATCCTTCCACATTTTGAGCATCCTACTACTACGATCCATGAAGGAGTTAGTATAAGTGTCCCAAACAAATTTATTATCGTCCAGGAAGGCAAGGACACCTAGCTCACTGCCTCAGTTGTTGCCCCTGACAAATCTTCACTACACATTGAATGGCAAACAGACTTCAATGGACAAACTCTCCCTGTGGTCCGCCTATCCAAAGGTACTTTCTATGGTTGGCCCAACACCAAAATTGCCTCAAATGGCACTCTGTCCATTCACCAAGCTAATCATAGACATTCTAGTTTATATAATCTTACTGCTTTGATTGACCCTGCCTTTTGTGAGAGGTTCCCACAAGACTCCGCAAAAGATTTCCGTACCCACAATTATATGGCTACAGACGCCATGTTTTTGTTTGTATTGTAACAGGAATCACCGTCTGCCAGCTATGTGTATATCATTTTGATATAAATATATGTTTGTGAATTCTGCTTGTGAAACATGGTAGTCAACACAAGGCATCATGGGACATTGGATTTTTAAAAGAAAAAATGTTCTGGCCTTGCTTGCTGTCACAGCTAGCTTGTAAAAGCTGACTTCCTGGGATTATAATAAAACCAAGGTCATAAACCAACCACTGCTTTGAACCCAGGCACCTTGTCATAAAATATTGCCTTTTACGGCGTCTCAAGAGGGCAGCAGGTTCTGATAGACACCTGTGAAAATTCACCCAGCTATGAGAGGTGTTTTTATGATGTTTTGCTGAAAGATCAAAGGGGCAATGCTGTTATAAACTATGCTCTGATGAGGAAACAGACTTTTGTTTATAATTAAAATATTGCTATCTTTGCAGTTTTCAAATAGGCAGTAAGCTAAGGTATTTGGCTTTATACACTGATAATGTTGCTAATTAAGTATGCAGGACTAAGAGTGATCTCATGCCAGCAGCCTAGAGCTGTGACATTACAAAGAGGATGGGACATTCTGGCCTCTCTGATTGTTAAGTCTAGCTGAAAAGACTGACTGATGCTTCTTTTTGTTCTGGACTTCTAAGGGACACTCTGTTCCTGGACTCAAAAGAGACCACTGCTACCAAGACTGGTAATTCAAGTGTGAACTTTTGCCAACTGAAACTGAGTTAGAACTAGTTAATGCAGTTACAATGTGCTTTGTTTTGTAATTGTCCATTTATTTCTGACTATAATCATTATGTATATATCTTCTGTTTTATGTATTGTATTTATTTACTATTTTTAGTTTGAGTACATTTGGTTTTCCTTAAACCAGCCTGAGACATTTTCTCATGTTAAATGTGAATGGTGGAACAGTATTAATAATTCTGACATAACTGTTAAATTGCTTAATGTGTCACCATATAAAGGCAAGCTAACAAGGATCTGTGTAAAGATCCAGCAAGGTAAGGAAATACCAGTGTCTCAATTGAGTCAGTAGGTGGGTTGTGAACCAGGTTGGTTGTATGCTTGCTGGGTCAAGTACTGCACTGCTGTCCATGAGGATAGTATGCTATTTGGACCTGTTACCTGGGTGTGCTAGCTAAAAAGGGTTTATAATTGACCCCAGGACTTGAGACTGGTAGTTTTCTTGGACCCAAAACAAACAGGAGGGTGTCCCTGTTCATCCCCTGTTCACGACTCGCACTTCAAGGTTGAGTACGGTGGGAGCAGAGGGCCTCACCCCTGGAGTGGATTTGTGACATGTATTACCCCCATATTGAAGCAGAACTTACTGAATGTCCACTACAGGAACCTGATCCACTTAGTGGTCTCACTGCAGTTTCTATTCCAGGTACTCTAATTAACAATGTGCAATTCATGCACATCCCTGTTATTTTTAATTTCACACTTTGGAATATGGCAGAATTTGGAATGTGCTCTAATACAAACACTTCTAAGTTTTTCAGTACTATGTTACTAGATAGTCTTGCAGCCTACCAGACATGTACCCAAGACCCAGTAGCTGGTGCACATACTATTGAACTCTAAGGTTTATTTAGATCTAGACCTAACCCTTCAAGTAATAACAGTCCCTCATCATGAAAGAAACGTGAAACTGCAGATGTTACTGGTGCGACTGGCACCATATCTGGACTCTTCAGATCCAGCATGTCCACCTGGAATACGGCAGACATTGCTGTCATAAAAAGTCACACAGTTAAATTCCAGGAGGGCATAAAAATGATATTTTACCCCCTTTGATACATGGTGAAGATGGTCTTAGTCAGGAAGAGCGTTATACTGTTTACAACATGTGATATTGCTAAAAGTTTTAATGATACTAAAACACGCCGGCCCCGTGGCACTGAACGTTGAGGCGCTGGACGCCACACCTCGCTCCGCGGCCCAGGTTCAAGAATGAGCCTGGGTCATCTGGGGTGGTGGCAGGGAGGAGAAAGGATTGGCGTCCATAGGACTGCTCTCCTTCTCCAGGGAGGGGGCATGATTCCTCGGTGGCCTAGTGGCCTCTAGCGGCAGTTGGGGGGCGGCGGCAGGCCATTGACAGACTTAGGGACGTGCTGTGACTGACGCTGGGAAGGTGCATGTGTGGTAGCATGCATGCTCCTGTCCCTTGGCATCATTGCACGTCACAGCCGTCCATGGGGGGAAGAAAAAAGGGAAAAATGGCTCCAGTCAAGGTGGCATGATGGCCGTCTCAGGGGAGATCGTTCGGCTCCAAGGTGCACGGCAATGCTGGATCTTGGTTCCGGTGGAAGGGCATGGGGTAGGGCTCTCCACCACCCCACCGCGGGGGGGGGGGCAAGCCACGAGGGTAGCAGCCGTGAGACCTACATAGGAGCTGGAGGGATCTTCAGGACGGCGGCCTGAAGACCAAAGGGATGCCAGGATGTCAAGGTAGGCAAACTGTGGTCAGGGGAGAAAAAGGATTAACAAAAAAAAAAAATGATACTAAAACAAAATCAATGAACTTGTTTTTCAGAATAATAAAGAGGCAGACAAGTAATATATTGCCAGGGAACTCCTATGTTCTGTTTATGGCTCTTATGTCATAACCACTGTCAATAATCTCTTTCATGATCTGGAATCTGGATGTATTCCAGATATTATTCATGATAGAAGAATTGCTAAATGGTACTGCCCACATTGTCAGTCCACTACTTGTATTATAATGTGTACGGCAAGATCTGTTTCTATTCCACTATCTACTGCTAGAAATCTAGGGTATGTCACGTGTCATCCTAACAGAGGTCCATGTTATACAACTAAGTGTTGCACTACCTGGGACACCATGTTCGTTACTTTCACTGTGTCCCTACCCTGCTTTGAGCCACAAACTGCATTGTTTGATAAACTTGCCTCCATTCACTCCATTGGGCACCTTGACGAGGATATCTACAGAGAACGCATCAGTCTGCCACCTCTTCTGGTCTATCATCCTACCCTTGAAGCATGGGTTTTGCCTCATAAGGACTGTTGTGGAAGGAAGGGCTATCATTATTTGTGTTGTTATGATATATTCTACATCTTAAAACCGGTATGTGGATATTCAGCAGATAGCATAGACTGGTCTTTCAGTTTGGACTTGGACAGTAACTCAAATGACACAGATTCCCCTGAAGCATCATTGACAGCACCCCCAGTTAACAAAACAAGACTTACACAGAAGAGGTTCATCGGCTGACTACAAGACTTGCAAATCAATCATTCACCTGCCCAGTTCAACTGCAAAAATGGAGGTTACCAACTGTTAAAATGTCATATAATTCTGATGGTCAGTACTGCATTTTGACTAACCATAAATCTTTCTCCTATGGTGATAATGTTTGTGACATCCAATATCCTAATTTTGTTTTATTCCTCTTCAAACTACAATAATAGGCCATGCAGTGATTACTCCTGCTCCCTTCACAGAATCAGATGTTATTGACAGTGACCCTGAATATTTGCTTGCTCTATCTCAATATTTGCCAATCTTTAATGTCCACATTGACCCTTTGACATTAACATTGAAGTCCCTTTTAGATAGAGAGGATACCCATCTCATCCACATCAGTAGCAATATCTCCAAAGCTGGAGATGCACTTAATACCCTTATCCATCGTGATGATTTAAGTAATGCACTTTCTAATACTTGGTTAGAAATTACTTTTAAAGGTTTTGTTATTATTCAAACATTTTTAATTGTCTTTTTGATACTAACAATTTGCTGTTTAAGGCGTATGCTCAAACAACACCATTCCTTGCCACCTCTTCTCAAAAGAGGTGGCAGGGAAGGTTAAGGAGAAAAAGGCTGCATTCAAAAAGTATAAGGAATCACAGAAGGAGCATGACAGGGAACTGTATCAATTAAAGCAGGAAAAAAGTGGGGAAGGCAGTCAGAATAGCAAAGGCCCAAACTGAGGAAAAAATAGCCAACTCAGTTATGAAGGGGGATAAAACCTTTTATAGGTACATTAGGGAGCACAGAAAGGTTAAGGGAGGAATAGTAAAGATTAATAAAGGAGAGGGGAGGTGGGCAGAGGGAGACAGTGAAAAGGCAGAGATACTGAATGAATACTTTTGCTCAGTATTCACAAAAGAAGATGAGGAGGAGTTACCTAAACCAGACAATAGAAACACTCTGGGTAGTGGGTTGGCGCAGTCCATTTACAAAGAAAGAGTCCTGAAAGAACTCCTAAAACTCAGGTAGACAAAGAAATGGGGCCTGATGGGATTCACCCCAGAATCCTAAAAGAACTAAGGGAGGACCTAGTGACACCACTGACCACACTTTTTAACAAATCATGGGAGGACGGGGTGGTACCTGAGGACTGGGGGAGGGCAGATGTGATTTCCCTTCACAAAAGTGGGAGCAAGGCAGAAGTAGGAAATTACAGACCTGTAAGTTTGACCTCAGTGGTAGGGAAAATGATGGAATCACTTCTGAAAGAAAGAATTGTTGAGTACCTAGAGGCCAGCGGGGCACAGGACCCAAAGCAGCATGGATTTACAGCGGGAAGGTCATGTCAGACGAATCTAATTGATTTTTTTAACTGGGTGACCAAAGTAATAGACCAGGGAGGGGCTGTGGATATGGCCTACCTAGACTTTAGCAAGGCATTTGACACAGTCCCACACAAAAGACTAATAATCAAGTTAGCCAGCCTGGGAGTGGGTTCCAGAGTGGTAGCCTGGGTAGCAAACTGGCTGCACAACAGGACACAGAAGGTAATAGTGAATGGAACACATTCCGAAGAAAGGGGGGTTACTAGTGGAGTACCTCAAGGCTCAGTACTGGGTCCAGTCCTCTTTAACATCTTTATAGGTGACATTGCAGAGGGTCTGGAGGGAAAGGTATGCCTCTTTGCAGATGACACAAATATCTGTAACAGAGTTGATACACAAGGTGGGGTAGAAAGGATGATAAGGGACTTGGCAAGGTAGGAGGAATGGTCAGACATATGGCAAATTAGATTCAATGCAAAGAAGTGCAAAGTAATGCACCTGGGAAACAAAAACCCAGGAGAAGAGTACACAATAGCAGCGGAGGTACTAACAACAACAAAAATGGAAAGGGACTTGGGGGTAGTCATATCAGATGACCTAAAGGTGGGTAAGCAATGTGAGAAGTCAGTCAGGAGAGCCAGGGGGATACTGGGATGCATAGGAAGGTGCATCACAAGTAGAAAAAGGGAAGTGGTTATCCCTCTGTACAGACAGTTGGTGAGACCCCATCTGAAGTACTGTGTGCAGTTTGGAGACCCCATCTACGCAGGACATGAACAGGATGGAAGCAGTCCAGAGGAGGGCAACTAAAATGGTGCAGGGTCTGCATCAGAAACCATATGAAGAGAGACTGAGAGAGCTTAATATGTATACCCTTGATGAAAGGAGGGACAGGGGACATGATAGAAACTTTAAGTACCTCAAGGGAATCAACAAAGTCCAGGAAGGTAGCATCTTTCAGAAAAGAGATATTAAAGAACAAGGGGCACAATTTAAAGATAGAGGAAGGGACGGCTCAGGGTAATGTGAGGAAATGTTTTTCACGAGAGAGTGGTGGATGCATGGAACTGCCTTCCTGGGGAGGTTGTTGGGTCTAAAACAGTGGAGGAATTCAAACATGCATGGGACAGACATAAGGCAATTGTAGTGGGGGGTTGCAGGAAGTAGGCTGTTGGTTAACTAGAATCTGCAGCTTATCCAATAGGAAGAAAAATGGGCAGACTGGGTGGGCCAAGTGGTCCTTATCTGCCTTCAAAGTCTATGTTTCTATGAACAGCTTGAGTTCCTTTACAAGGCTTGTGCATCAGGTCTGTAAATGATAGAGTTGTTGCCTTTTTGGTAAGGCAACGGGGGGGGGTATGTTATGCGAGGTCCTCATACTCTAATTGGCATCTCACTGTACACCTTAGACAAACTGTATTACATATATGCTATAGCAATAATTACTAACATATAGGGCATGGGCACGTACCATACAAGAGTAAGTGTCAGGGAAACAATGATTTGTATTTTATTCTGCTTCTCTATGCATGGTAACAGCATGTATCAGGCCAAGACACCTGTGTCTCTGTATCTTCTGAGATGTTTATTAGTCAAACAATGCTGCCACCTAACTTATAGCCAGTAGAGCTTATTTTACATACCTAGTCCTGCTTCTTACTAATGATTACTATGACTACTATCAGTAGTTTATGATTTACAGTATTATGTATTCCCCTTGGAGACCATCTTCACTCCTTGGGGTCTTGGGGAACAATCAGCTTGGCTCCCAGTGTCTTATGGTAAGAACTGCTTAGGGCAACTGTGATTCCTTTTGTGTAATAAACAAGATTTATTATCAATACGCAACTTGTTCATTTCTCTTTTGCATGTCCATGACTGCCAAGAACCTGATCAGGGCTAACAACCCTAACAACCTTCAAAATCCTCTTCTTGTGCTCTCTATTATTGGCTAGCTCATGCATTTGATATTCTTGCACTGTAGCCCATCCATGCTCAGATTTATCTGGCAGCAAGATCAGTTTCTGTCTAGTGTTTATTAAGTCCACACCTGAACGTGACTAAATCCACAGCCTTCTCCAGAGATCCTGCTTCCAAGGCTGAAGTGGCAGATTTTAAACAACCTAATACTTTTTATGTTTGCTTGCGCGTGCCGCACGGAGGAAACATATTGAGGTAGTACAGCATTGCAGAGGTGTGGCAGTGTTGTGGCCAATGCAGGGGATGCTTTAATGGGCACATCCCTCAGCCACCAATCAACAGGGAAGCTGCTGATGAAGGCAGTTTCAGAGCGAGCGCCGCACATGAAAGAAATCTGCCGCCCAATCAGGGACAATTTTGTCCCTTGCAGTGACAGATCTCCCTCCGGCAACCAGGCACATTCCAGCCATGCACATTACAGTGCACAGTATTGCACATGGCTGGAGTTACAAGCAACTCATTTGCTCAGTGTGACTTTCCTGGTGAAACATATTAATAAATAAATAAATGAGCTGTGCCATGGCTTTGCATAATTGGCGGCTCCTACCACCCACCACACACTTCCCTGAAAACCGACATCGGGATGCCCAGTCCCTTTGTCAGCATGCTCCTAGTGTGCCAAACTAATTATATTTCTGACACCGGGATGCCTACTTCCGGTGTAGGATGATCCCCCCCCAAGCTCGAACATATCTTTTGTTGACAACGGTTGTTGGCCATAATGCTCATGCCATTCCACCCCCACCCTGCAGCCACTGACCGGCATTAAGGTGTGCCTTGGGGTCTTTGGCCCTAACATTCACCCCATTCTCCTATACTGCACCCATCTCAGTTTATTTTGTTTATTTATTGAAATGTTTCACCGGAAAGGCACACTGAGCAACAAGACGCTCATCCCCCGGTGTGACCTGGGGGAAGGGGTACAATAGGAGTGAAACATTACACATTCAAGTTACAAGATCAACATTAACATACAGTTCTAAGGCAGGTGTTATAAGCAGTGGTACTACAGTGCTGTGCATAATAGGTAGAAAGAGTGGACAATAAAAAGTGCTGGGTTAATAAGTAAACAAGTGCTTACATGAAAGAAAAGGGGGGAAGGAGAGGGAGGGAGGGGTGAGATGGGGAAGGGGAAAGAGTCATGTTCAAGTTACATTCAAGTTACAAGATCAACATTAACATACAGTTGTAAGGCAGGTGTTACAAACAGTGTAAAAACAGAGTTGTGCGTAATATGTAGAAAAAGTGAACAATAGTAAGTGCTGGGTTAGTAACTAAACAAGTGCTTACATGAAAGAAAAGGGGGAAAGGAGAGGGAGGGGTGAAGTGGAGGGATGTATGAGGAAGGGAGTAGATGAGGAATACAGGCCCTTGGGGGGGTAGGAGAGGGACCCATAGAGAGCATTTGGCATCCCTTACATTCTGTGAGAGATCAAGGGAGGCCAGTAAGGGGGAGCAATATGGGGGAAGTGGAGGAGAGCTAGAAGTTTGGGGAGGTGGGGGTGCACAAGGTAAAATGAAGGTGACAGTAAAGGGGCAGGGTTTATCCAGGGCTTAGAGGAGGGAATTATGGAGGGACATGGCAGGAGCAGTAAGGCGAAAGGTAATTTTTGAGGGCAGAGCTGATGGAGTAGGCAGAGAGGATGAGTGTCGGATTTGAGGGGGGAGTGAATTCCAAATTTTTGGGAGGCAGTGAGAGTAAGCAGATTGGCTAATTAGGGTGGATCTGTGGGGGACTACCAGGGTGCAGGAGTTGGTTGATCTGAGGGAATGGGAGGATGGGGGGTTGTTATAAAGGAGGAGGTTAGGTGGGAAGGGAGCTCACCCAACCAGCGCTTGGAGGTGAATTTAGCACTGTGGGAGAATTGCCTATTTGTAAGAGGGGGAAGGATAGGGCACGATAGAGATCACAGTGGTGGGTGTGAGGGGGGCATCCAGGGCAAAGCGGCAGAAGGAATTGAAGAGGGTGTCCAGTCTGGCCAGGGAGGACTTAGGGGCAGCACCATAGACTATGTCACAGTAGTCAAAAATGGGCAGGTTCATCTTCTGAACAAGTTCACGCCTAGCTGCAGGAGGGATGCAGCTATGGTTCCTGAACAGGGCACCAAGCTTGGGGCACAGTTTTTTCTGGATGGCGTCAATATGTCCAGAGAAGTTTAGGTGTTGGTTCAACCAAACACCTAAGTACCTGAAGGAGGATGTGTCCTCAAGTAAAGTCCCATCAAGGGTGTGGAAAGTGGGTAGGGACGGAAGCCTAGAGAGTCTCTGCCTTGTGCCAAAGGTCATGGAGACAGTCTTCTTGGCATTGAGGAAAAGTTGATGGTTAGCAAACCAGAGCTGAACCTTGTTGAAGTCTTGCTGTAAGCTGGTTGTAACCTCAGCAGGACAAGAGCCAGATGCATACAGGACTGTATCATTGGCATATATATGTATAGCGGTGGAGGGGGAGCAGACAGAGGGAAGGTCATTTAAGAAGATGGAGAATAGGAGGGGCCCTAATACAGAACCCTGGGGGATGCCAGTGCTAATCGGGAGGGGAGTTGAAGTGGCATCCAAAATCTTAACTGATTGGGTTCTGCCAATAAGGTAGGCCTTGAACCAGTCTGTGGTGGAGGAAGATAGGCCAACTGCTGGGAGTGAGTCTAGGAGAAGGGAGTGAGAGATGATGTCAAAGGTCTTGGCCAGGTCGACAAAAATGGCTGAGGTAATTTGGCCATTGTCCATCCTGGTTAGGATGGAATCTGTGAGCCATAGGAGAGAGGTGGTAGTTGAGTGTTTTTTCCTGAAACCAGACTGGAAAGGGGTGAAAAAGGAGGTGTCTGATAGAAGAGAAGTGAGTTGGGAGAGGACAATGTGTTCTTGAAGTTTGGCAAGGGTGGAGAGGAGAGAAATGAAATGATAGTTGCTAGGGGATAAGGGATCACCCCCTTTTGGGCAGAGGGAGGACCACTGCATGTTTCCATAAAGAGGGGGACAGAGGCAGTAGAGAATGAGAGATTTAGGGTTAATGAGAGGGGGTAGGCAATGGCTGGAGCGGAGAGGGAGAGGCGTTTTGTGTCAAGGCCATCAGGGGAGGCACCTTTAGAGGGGCTGATGGTGAGGAGGGCACTTAGGGCATCATTTGGGATTACAGCAGTGAAAGAGAAGGGGAGGTGGAAGGGTGGTGGATGGGGCACACCAGTAGAGGGTGGGAAGGGCGATGGGTAGGAGGGGAGGGATTTCAGTAGCTCAGTGGCACAGGAGGTGTAGTAGGAGTTAAATTCCACTGCTACGACTGGTAGGTCAGACACTAGTGAGCTATTTACTTTAAGTACTGTAGGGGATGAGCGAGGTGACGGGGTAGAGAGAGCGTTGACCACCTTCCAGAACTTAGAAAGGTAATTTATATTGGTGATGTAGGCAGATTTGAAATATTCGGACTTAGCTAACCTTGTAGCCCTGGTGCAAGCGTCTCAGAGCATGCGGTAGTTCACGAGGTCACTAGGATGCTGGGTAGCTTTATGATGCTTCCAGGCCTGATCTCTAGCCCTGAGACTGGCCAGAAATTTAGAGGTTATCCAAGGTAAGTGGTTACCTCTAACTCTGTTTTAGTGGGGCAAAGGCATTACAGTTTACAAGAAAGATTTCTTTGAAGTAGGCAAGGGCCTTATCAACCGAGGGGAAGGAGGTTGGGGGGACCAGTCAGAAGTGGCAAGGTTACTTAGGAGAGATTCAAGGTCAAGAGACTTGAAAGAGCGCAGTTGTATGGTTTTGTGTGGTGATTTAGTTCTGTGGACTTTCCTCACTGTCAATATTGGGCTATGGTCACTGAGAGCATCAGGAAGGACGCCAGAGGTGATGACGCGGTGGGGGTGGGAAGTAAGGGCCCAGTCGAGTAGGGATTGTTGCTGTGTCTTGTGGTTTGGGCGGGTGGGTTCAGAGATCAGTTGGGAGAGGTTTAGGGCTCCAATTTCATTTTTAGTTTTGGTAGTTGTAGGTGACAACCAATTTATATTGAAGTTGCCTAGGATGTATAATTCCCCCGAGCGAGCAAGGGAAGTGATGGTGGTTAGGAGGTCAAGCGTGACTAAAGGACAGACATTTGGGCAGCAGTAAATGCTGGCTATGAAGATTGGGAGAGTGAAGGGGAGGGTCACATGGATAGCTAGGGCATCATGGGTCTCAGGATTGGAGGATGAATAGATGATGGAATATTGGATGGAGGCTAGGACATAAATGGCCACACCACCACCCCTGCTAGCATGGTCTTGCCTTAGCAATGAGTAGCCAGGAATAGAGACCAAGTAGTCAGGGATAGTGTTCTTTAGCCAAGTTTCTGAGATGATAAGAATGTCTAGTTTTAGAATGCACACCATGGTCTGAGTCTGGTCTATTTTTTGCAACAAGCTGTGGGTATTTAGATGTAGGATCTTTAAACCCTTTGGGAAGGCTGAGTGAAGAGAGCAGGGGGAGGAGGTAATAGAGGAGAAAGCACCAGAGGAGCTAGGGGCAATAGGGCCTGGGTTAGGGTGCATATCCGTAACGGAGAGCAAGAGGAGAGTGAGTATGAGAAAGTGGAGCTTAGGGTAGTTAGTAGAGTTTGAAGGGGCTGGCGAGGAGGTTTGGAGTTTTGCGGAGAAGGGAGTAGATGAGTGAGGAAGAAAAAGGTGGAGAACTGCAGTGAAAGTGGACACTGTTATCAAAGCTGCATGAGGACTAGTGGTAGAGTGAGACCATATTTCAAATGGGATGGAGGGAGTGATAGCATGGATGTGGTAGGGGATTGGAGATAGTAACTGATGGGGGTGGGAGAGTTATTAGGAATAGAGGAGTAGTGAGCAAGTGGAGGTGGTAAGGAGAAGTATATGAGCAGAACAAGGGGGAGAGAGGAGAGTAGGGGGTTGCATTGTTTATAAAGGCAGAGAAATTGGTGAAAAAACTGATTTATGAGCAGGAGGAATTTGTAAGCAGGGACCGCGGGGCTGGTCAGATGGAGGGGTAGCTGTAGTTTAGGATGGTATCTATATGAACAGGAAGAGATCCCTTTAGATAAAGATTGTGTCCCTCTAGTGGCAGTGCAATATAACTTGTTAATGGGAAAAAAAAAATCTTGCAAGTGCCCAACTCAGATATCAGACGCTTGTAGGAAGACCGTAGCTTGATATGCTGGCAGTGGTGATAGTTGGACAGGGTGAGGCTGGTAGCAGCAAGCTGGTGAAATAGCTGCAGTACTGGAAAGAGAGCACCCGTGTCAGGAAGTCTCTGATCTGTATGGGAAAAGAGGGGTTTAGCAATAGATGTATCAAAGATGGGGAAGGGGGCTGTTAGCCAGTGAAGAAGACAGAGGCACCGCAGAGTGCCAGAGGAGGCAGTGAAAAAAACACTTTGGTCAAAGGGCAGGAATTAACACTAGAGGAAGAGTAGACTCACAAGAAGACAGGGGGTGTGGTGGGGCAGGGTAATGCCAGATATGAGGGGGAGTTTAGAGAGAGTGAGAGAACAGAGGAGAGCTAAATTAAAAAGGTAAATTACTAATTTCTGCAAATTTTCGAAGAAGGGCAATGCACAGACAAATCAGGGTATATTGCTGGACAGTGCCAGGTTTGGGGAGAGGAGGTTATTAGAAAAAGTGAGAGAATACAACGAGATGGATTTAAATTGTTAATTATTAACTTGGCACATTAATAAATTAATTAGGCACAGTAACCAACTAAGCACGACATTAAAATATTTCCTTATGGAATGGGGTGAGCGTAAGGGCTTGAAGACCCTAATTGCCTTGTGCATGTTAACTACTTATTGCTCGCACTATCATTTATACCAAGACACTATTTCACTCACCGGCTCCTGATTTATATCTGCTACCTTTACGCAGCAATCCCACTCCTGCTTTCCTCCCCCTTCCCCTTCCTACTCCTGGCTCTGTCTACGTATATACTACTCTGTTCACCCTACCAAGCCATGTTTACCTCCCTTACCCTATACTTTCTGTTGCTGATCAATTTGTCAAAATGTATGTATTGCAAACACCAGTTACCATGTTTTAATTGTCAGTATGCTATCTAGAAATGGTCATCCCATGTTCCACTAGTTTGCTTACCACCTATAGTCATCCTATGTGGTGTCCTTGTATATAATATCTTGCTTGTATTATATGACCACTTGCATTTATGTATATATTGTTTATCAATTATTTATGTATGTATGTTCGTTGTAAGTTTACATGTCACAGGACCTCCTTGTGAATGAGCTTGCTCAATGGAGTTTTCCTGCAATAAACTTGAACTTGAACTTGAAGACCCCAAGGCACACCGTGACACCTGTCAGTGTCTGCAGGGTGGGGTGAGGTAGAATGGTGTGAGCTCTATGATTGATGACCCAAAGGCACACCCTCAACGTCTGTCAGTCTCTGTATGGTGGGGGTGGGGGCTGGCGTTAATTCAATACTTCATTGCCATTCCTATTATGCATCTCTCTAACTCCTGCAGTACCAATGCCAATACCAGCAAGCAAACATTCAGCATTGACAAATGCTGTTTATTGTGTTTAAATTGCTCTTCATTTCCCTTCTTTTTACACTGAGGCATCTCTTTAGGGCTTATGTTCTTAGTCCCCTGAAATTGCTGCTTACTTGTCTCTGTGAGTTCCCTCTTAAGAGCATCCAGTCTCTCAGTAAGGACCGCTTCAATTTATCCTACCACTGACACTGTACTGATTCACAACATTCTGCACCTGCTCCTCAATTACAGCAGATACGTTTACTGCAGTGGGCTGCTGCACGCTTGCACTAGGAAAATCCAAACCATCCATTTTCACAAAATACCCTGCAGTGCTGCAGATTTGACCTAGCTGCCAAGAGTGCTGAGCTAGACTGGAGAAAAGCCCGCTCAGACTCTCCTACGGAGGGCTCTAATCCCACCCACTGAGCCTGCTGGGTCTCTGTGTTGCAAAACATTTCAGTTACGAACAATCCACCACCAGACAGGGTCAGTCCCTAACTCACACTCTAGTTGCCAACCTGTCTATTTCATGTTTTGTTAGCCTGAATTTCATACCTCTCAATTGTCCCTGATTTTCAGGGATGCCCCTGATAATGCTTCAAAATGTTCCTCTGTCCTTTCTAAAATCTGTGTTTCCATATCTAAACAGAGGGGACTGTAAGCGCAAAATAATGTCAGAACTACAGGCTTGTTCTTTTTCAAAACATGCATTTTACACTAAGCCCCTTTATTCTACCAGCTTCCTAAATGGATATTACCAAATTTTAGGACGTGTCCCTGATTTTAGTTCTTTGTCCCTGATTACATATCAGTCCAGAACTCCAGTATGTTCTAATTCTGTTAGCAATCTACGGATTAAGCATTGTACCTGATTTACAAGGCAAGGGGATGAGAGATACGGACCTGATGTAAATGACTGCAGTGTTACAGAAGATGGGAGCTGCAGAGAGAGTTTACTGGATCAGACTAAATGCCAGCTCCTAGATCAAGTATAATCCTGGGCTGGTGCAACTTAAAATAACTGTTATGTTGGGTATGGTTGCCACCTGTCCCGTTTCCCGCGGGACAGTCCCACTTTTCAAGGTGCTGTCCCGTCTCCTGCCCCTCCCAGCTGTGGGACGCTAAATGTCCCACTTTTTGCCCATGTACCAAACAGCAATAACGAAAGTCTATGTACTACCTTCTTCCATCAGTCTTCCCTTCCTTCGCTCCTCCCAGGCTTCTGTAAATCACTGCAGCAGCTCCAGCCTCCTATAGCTAGCCGTACGGCCATCAGTCACGAGTTAGATGGGTGGCCGCGGCGCAAATTAATTAACCATGTTACGGTGGTAGCTGTGCATCTTGTTTATTCCTGTCCAACTCCTTGTGTGGCTGGCCATCTTTATTCATTTCTCGTGGGCTTTTCTCAGGGCTTTCTTGGGGGGTGGGGGTGGCAGGGGGTGGAGCTGTCCGCTCTCAATCAGATCTGCACCACGACCTCCTGGTGACATCCGTGATGACTGCATTGGCTGCAGAGTCATCAGGAGGTGTGGCTACCAGGTGGCAGCATGTTTAAATGCTGCGAGTTAAAGAGCCAGGCCAGCAGCATTGGAGAGCAGCACGGCTGAGAAGCTAGCTGAGAAGAAGGAAGACTGCCTAGGTTGGAGATTGTATTCGGAGGAAGAGAACAGGGCAGGCACTCTGTACAGGCTGTAGCGGGAACCAATTGGGCATTGGCAGTCATCGAAGTTGGGTCGCCACCGTCTGTGTCTTTTTTCTGCATGCCACACACAGAAGAGCCGGCGTCTGTCTCTTTGGGAGCTGCCTGTACGCTGCCTGTACTCCCACCAATGCCTGGCTTGCTCCTGACTGCTCAGAACCTCTGAACAGAGAGATGTCAGAACAACACATCGAGGTGAAGAGCTGTAATCACTTGTGAGTGTGGGGGTAAGTCATCATTGCAGCTAAGCTAAGCAAGGCAAAACGAGTTGAGAAGCAGAATCAATCTGGACTACACTGAAATCCCATCACTTCGCTGGACTGAGGAGGACTGTGTCTGCTGGTTGTGTTTGTGGCTGTTACTACTGGGGAGTCTCTGGAGTGTGAATTCTGCAGTCTGGTAGGGGCTTCTAGCCAGTGTTTACATTTTTTTGCTATACTATACAGTCTATCAAGTCAGATAAAAGTACCTCCAAGAAGGCAGCACAACAATACACTTTACACACTCCATTAAGAAGACTCAGGAGTGTTACCAGTGCCACGGTAAATGTAATGAATGTGTGTGGTGGGATGGAGTCTACCTTTCTTGTTGTGAATTGATGTGATTGTATTAGACCATTTCTTCAAAAAAGCTGGGCTCAATGTCTCATAGATACAGCAGAGATCTAGAACAGTGGAATAAGTTTGGTGTTTTGGCTTGTTCCAAAGATTTGAGTCTCTGAGTGTCTTCAAGCCCAGCTTTTTGAAGATATATATATATATATATATATATTATGGTAGCATGGTAGTGCTACCATAGTTAGGGTTGAGGAGCCATTTCTACATTAAACCCCAACATTTTGCACCTTAATAACTTTGCAACTGTTTGACAGATTTGCCTGAAATTTGGAATACACGATCAAGAACCATAGGCCTTGGGATCTGCCAAGTTTCGTACCGGTCAGATATACGGCTGCGGAGTTATTAAGCGTGATCTGCGCGCGCGTTTACGCTTTTATTGGAATTATACGGTCGCGCGTACAGGTCACACGGTTTGCGGGACCAGCCCAAAATCTTCAGGTAACGTGCGACCAGGGTCCCTGAAGTGCCTTTCAAAGATTTGGTGAAAAAATATTAAACGGTTCAAAAGTTATTCAAAAAACAATTTCCCATTATAAGTCAATGGGAAAAGTTAACAAAAAGTTCGACAGTGTCGCAAATGCATTTTTACTTTCACAAATGGCCCTGTTACTTTCAAAATCCGCCATTTTGTTTTCAGTTAGTGATCAGAAAATGGCTGGCATTTAAATTTGGGACCCTCTAGCAACCTAATTCTTTTGTATTCACCTAGTCGGACCCTGAGGATGCTAGCCATGTCTTTATTTGGGTAAAACACCCCAGAATATATTTTTCAAATTTCTGGAAAAAGTACTTTACCATAAGTACTTTTGTACTCATAAGTGTATGGGGCTGCGAAAGCTTTCGCAAATTGCGACAGTAGTTTTCTAGTCTATGGGAAAATGACAGCAATTCTTTGGCACTGCGCTGCAAAAGAACGGTTGGGCATTTTGGGCTGAAATTTGGAGGGAACACAGCCGACATCTCACAGATGTGCCTTTCAGTGTTGTGTTGAAAAAATATTACATGGCGGCAAAGTTACAGCACTCCAAATTTGACGGTTTTTCCCATAGGATAACATTACGGCACCCGAGGCATTACAGGAATCCTTTGGCACCCTGCTGCAAAATAACAGTTTGGTCTTTTTTCCTGAAATTTGGAGGGAAGACCGCCAACAGCCCACAGATGTGCCTTTCAGTGGTTTGGTGAAAAAATATTAAAGTTATGGTGCTCCGAACTTCTCTTTTTTTTCCATAGGATAACATTACGGCGTTCGCCGCGCCTTTCAGGGCCCGTATCTCGGAAACGGTGCGAGATACGGACTTTTCGTCAGAAAATGCTTAACCCCCTAGGAGCTAAGTACAAAACTAGCCAGAACAGTCATAAATCATATGACTTTTAAATTTTTTTTCTACGTCGTACGGTTCCTGAGATATAACCTATTTAGTATTCCAAGTCCTCATTTTCTGCTCCGATACCCATTATTATGCATACATTCTTTGTACTTCTGTCTTTCTCTATGCAGGTTTTGGGGAAAACCAGCCTGTGCACTTACATTACTGTTACCGTTGCCCTTTCCGCTTGTGGTTCCGTACCCGTTTCACTTACCATTGACGTCTACGCCACCATGTGCATTATCCTTTGCGTTTTTATTTGCGCTTGTGTTTCTGTTATTTTTTGCCATTTGTGTCTACAGTATTGTTTCTCTTTCTGTTTCACTTTGTGTCACCATGCCCATTGACATTTCCGTTTGCAGGCACCGTTACTATGTGACAACACATTCGTGGCAGACCGTTCTGTCTCGCCACTGTTGGTCACCTTTCTGTTCTTATTAGCACTTGCGTTACCATATGCGCCACTGTTGGCGCTCTGTTTGCGTTGCTGTTCCTGTTGCTATGCCTCAAGACATCACGTGGCGGAGCATGGGCCCTCGCCGCGATACGATGGCGAGAACGCATCGCCGCTGCATTACACTACTATTTCTCGTTATCATTCTCAAAAGAAGAAATTAGAGGCAAAAAACTCTGTTTAATGCATTAGTTAGGTTGTTCCACAGCGACAAAAGTGAGGAAATTGGTGTTGGGTTGAAACCCCTTGGACCCCCTGCCCACCTCCCCAACCGGCATTGGGGTGTGCTTTGGGGTCATTGGTCCTAACTCTCACCCCATTCTCCTATACTTCTGCTGCTTTACACATGTGATGGGGTGACAGTTAGCTGACGACCCCAATGCACACCCCAATGCTGGTTGGGGTGGGCAGGGGTCCAAGGGGGTTTCAACCCCAACACCGAATTTCCTCACTTTTGTTGCTGTGGAACAACCCTAACTAATGCATTAAACTGAGTTTTTGCCTCTAATATATATATATATATATATATATATATATATACCCTTTTGATTTTTTTGCTATCAGCCCTAGATCCCTAGATGAAAGACTGATCCCGGTGGCAGGTTATTTCATGGGGCAAATACATCAGGAGCAGCAAACACAGACAAGCAACAGCAGCAGTTTGTACAAATGCAGTTGTCTGGTCTGGGCAGCGGAGAAGCAATGTTAGTTTATCTTGAATACATGAAAGACAATAAAGTCATTATAATGCCCAACTTTGTTGTAATGGCCTCTATTACCATAACTCCCAAGGGCTGCATTATTTTGGAACAGTAGGTGAAGCAGCCTGCTGTTTTTTCCTGGCATGTCAGCTAGTGTTGGGATAATTTATCATGATGACAGCCTGTCAGAGGAAAATCAGTCTATCACTTACATACAGCAGATGTTTTGACAAGGACACTCAAAAATAAAATGGTACACAATGTTATGTATTGCAGTGTGCTCAGCACTGCTGTCCGCTGCTGCTAATCAATCTCAAGGATCTGTGGTGAAATACTCAACGCGTTCCTGTAGTCACACAGGAGCTAGCAGAGTGGTTCACCACAGATTCCTGAGATTGGCATAGAGGTGTAAACTTAATGTGCAGCGCTCATGCAGTCTGTTACATAAGAATGAACTCTGCACTTCCTTTCTTAGTTTACATCTCTGTGCCTTCTTGTTTGGTAGTGTCAGTTATTGATGAATATCTGTGTGTGCATCAAGACACTTTGTTAGAGGTACAATGTCCTTTTTTGCATTGTGTTTTTAACCTTTTGCCTAACCTTTTACCAAAGAAATACAAGTCCTTTTTTATTGACCCACACACTACATGTGATAGCAAATGACAACATTTTGAACAGAAGACAACAAGCCTGATTGATTTTTGTGAACATAATTTTATTTTGCATAACACAAATTGATCAACACGGGCATGCTCTATTTAAGATTGTAGTCATTCTTTTATGCCCCTAGAAGCTGTTGAACAGATTCGCATGATGACATGTAACGCGAATAGTCTTGTGTGGCAGATCTTTTTTTCTCTGGGTGGCACTGCAATGTCTTCTTGTGGATGTGCATGTCTGTTTAAAGCAGCAGTACTATGTAGTAAAAAAAAACAATCTGCGCTTTTTTGTCAGTTTATTCCTTGTGCTCTGCTGATCATGTGCCTGGTACTCTTTCCCACTAGCATTGTACTATCCCCCCCCGCCGAATAATTTGCTCAGTTATCCTTTGCTTTTGTTTACATTCTGCACTGGAACCCCCTCTGCTGCCAACTGCGCATGTGTTTGACTGGCAGTACTACACAGGGGTCTCGGGAGTGCTCAGCACAGGGTCCCACTGCAGTAACCAAGACAGGATGCGATTTGTGGGGGATTCGCAGCTGAAAATTAGTCAGCCACCAGATTTATTTATTTATTTGCTTTTGGTAACCGGGTAAGCACACTAGACAGCTGGTGCCTATTTTCAGGTGCGACCCGGGAGAGTTATAAGATATACATGATAGAAATACATAGTTACAAGGTATACATGAGAGAAATACATAGTTACAAGATATACATGAGAGAAATACATAGTCACAGTACAAACCTGGAGTGGCATGCTCCAACACAGGAGTGAAACAACAATGGTTATTAAAGCAGTAGTACATAGTATAGAGATAAGCATATATTAGGCACTAGTGGGTCATATATCATAGGGTACATACAGGCCTAGGGGCAGCAAAGGTATAGGACCCCCCCAGGTTGATAATAGACAATACATAGCATAACCTCAGGTAAGGTGCCTCACCAAGGTGGTGGGGCAGAAAGAGCCTAGCTGGGGTACCATTGTGGGAGGGAGGGCTGTCAGACTGGGCGTTAAGTAGCACACAGGCAGGGCGCAGCAGGTTTCAGGAAGTTCCAGAGGGAGGTTTTGAAGGTGGAATGGGAAGGGGATGCACAAACTTGTAGGGGAAGGGAGTTCCACAGCTTGGGGGCATGGGTGGTGAACGCCCGATCACCTGAGAGGGTACGGGTCTTGGGGACCAGGCGGGTCTGGGACACGCAAGACCTGAGGTGGTAGACAGGGAGGCATGTTTAAGGGGAGGCAAGAGAGGCAGGAGTGGCTGCACAATTATGTTGTCAATGAAGTTTCCCATAATATAGGTCCGATGTTTTTCAGGGGGGAGCCATTTCAGTCGCGAGTAGAGTGTACAACGGTGTGTGAGATGGGGGGCCGAGAGGGCAAAGCGGCAGATATTGTTGTACGTGGTGTCCCGCTTAGTGAGGCTTGAGGATGGGATGGCGGCAAAGGCAACAAGACCATATGAGAGGGTGGGAAGTAATATCCCCTTGGCTATAGCCAACCGGGCGGCGGGGGTAAGGCAGTCTTTTGCCCTATAAGCTAGGCCGAGTTTGCCATTAGTAGCATTACAAGTGTTTCTGACATGTCCGGAGAGGTCAAGGAGAGGGTCGAGGGTGACCCCCAGGTACTTAGCTGAGTTGACTGTCGGCAAGAGGGAGTTGCTGGACCCATGGATTTCGAGGGGCGTGGTGCAGGCAGAGATTTTGGCCGCTGTGCCAAATAGCATGGCCTGGGTTTTCTTCAAGTTGACTGTGAGTTTATGACCATCCAGCCATGCTCTGATATGCGAGAAGTCCGAGTTGAGCTGGTTATTGATGCTGGTGGCATCAGGGACATGGGCTAGGATGACCAGGTCATCAGCATACAGGGTTAGGTGCCCTTTTGTGGCAACCGAGGGTAACTCATTGATGAACATGGAGAACAGGATAGGTCCAAGGACAGATCCTTGTGGTACCCCACTGTTCACGGGTAAGAGGGTGAGAGGGTCCGATTGAAACAGGTTAGTTGCTTCCTGCCCCGAGTAGTTCGGGAGAACCAGTCAAGGGCACGAGGGAGAAGCCAAGGGTCTGAAGTGTGGAGAGGAGGAGGGATGGTCCACCCGTCAAAGGCTTTGGATAGGTCAACAAATATAGCCCCCATCAGCTTGCCCTGATCTATTGCAGTCCTGATCCTAGTGGTGACCTCAGCAAGTGCCGTTGAGGTGCTGTGGCCTCTACGGAAGCCATGTTGAGATGAGGAGAGGACACCATATCTCTGTAGGTAGTGGGATATTTGTGATGCAACGGCTTTTTCCAACAGCTTGCAGGCAGTCGATAGTATTGCGATAGGGCGATAGTTGTTTATATCCTTAGGGTCACCACTTTTTAAAACGGGACAACCCTGGCAACTTATATATGTCGGGATGACCCTGAGATAAGCGATCGTTGAATATGGGGCAAGGGGACGGGCGATGAAGGGAGCACCCAGGCTGAGTAGTCTTGGTTCCAGCCATCCTGACCCGCTCCTGTGTGGTGAGAAAGACCAGCAAGGAGAGCCTGGGTCTCACTCACAGTGATCTTTGAGGTAGAAAGGTGGCGGAGGGTGGGGACCCGTAAGAGTGAGCTGGGGCAGAGGACTGTGAGGGGTGGCAGCCGCAGGTCAGTGAAGAGGCAGTTAAACGCGGAGGCAATGGTATGGGGTTATTGCAGTTGGCCTTACCAACGCTCATGTTGGTGACTTGTACTTTGCAGAACCACCGACCAGATTTTTACTTTCTTCCAGAAACGCTAGGGTCATTTGCAGCAGCAACCAGTGCTGCACCACAGTACTCACTTTCGCGCCTGTATGGGCTCCGTTTGCAGGAGTTCCTTAGCTGTCGGACTCCTTGAGGTCTTTCTGGTTATGGATGCCCTGTATTTAGCCCAGGACTTGTCTCGCTGCTTCATAAGTGAGAGGAGCTCACTGTGAAGCCATTTTGTGACCGAGCCCTGACCCTCCTCTTAGAAAGTGGAGCATGCCTATTTTGAAGCAGGGCAAATGCCGAATGAACAGGTCGAGGGCTTGACGGGTCCCTGCATGACGGTGGGACCAGTCTAGCTCGCCTAAGGTCTTCCAGGTAGTTTGGGACTATTAGTTTCGAGTAGTCCCTCATTTGTATCACTCTGCAGGAGCTTTGGCTGGGTTTGAGCCCCAAATGCAGTAGATCGTGAGTGGTCAGAGATAGAGTCAGGAAGGAGCCCGAGTTGATGATTTTGTCAGGTCGATTTCAGGACCCAGTCAATGAGCGCCCTTGTCACCACGATAGGAGAGTCTGGTGGGTTCCATGATAACCTGACTGAGGGAGAGGCCTGAGGCATGGGCTCAAACAATTTGGCACTGGGTCCTAGCCAATTAAGGTTTAGGTCACCAAGGACGAGGAGCTCGCTTGAGCCCACTTTATCGGGTTGCTCTATGGCGTCGTGAGTCAGGTGAGCCCCCCTTGGGAGGGTTGTATGCACACACTAGGGTGCAACTTCATGGTATTTACTGGTAGAAGCAGTGTGGAGAAACTTGGAGTGAGGGTCCCAGGGTTTGTCGCGGTACAGTGGTGATGTTTAAGTGGACCTTATGGTAATGAGTACACCCCACCCTTTATTGCCGGCCCTGTCAAGTCGGACCATGCCACAGCCTCGGGAGGGAGCAGGCAGAGTCAGGGTGTGAGGTTTGAGCCACGTTTCTGTGATGCACAGGATGTCAGGCTCGTAGAAGGCAGTCCAGGCAGTTAGTTCCACATGATTTTGTAGGAGGCTATGAATGTTTAAGTGGGCTATCTTTAGCCCTTTGGCCATCCCCCAGGCAGGTGGAGGACTGAAGGAGACTGAGTGCACCAGAGGACCCAGTCTGCTGGCCGTGGAACCAGCCTGAGCGAGGGGAGCCATGTCTCCAGAAGTGTGCAGCCCTACTCAGGGACGGGGACCCTATTAGAGCGTCAGGTCGGGGGTTGTGAGGGGGCGAGATCGAGAGGTAGACTCAGCTAGGAGCTAGTGGACCATGGGTAAACACGTGGTATATAGGGGAGGCTGCAGGTGGCACTGAGCTGGCAGTGCAGTGATTTAGGAAGGCAGAAAAGCCCCTTTGTGGAAGAAGCCCCTAGTGGTATAAAAGGAGCATGCAGCTTAGTGATCTGTTGGGATATGGGAGAGAAGTTAAGCAAGAAGGGATGAAACGCCCCTAGTGGATGTGTAATATAGCCTGCTTATGGAGAAGTGGGCTGATAGGTTATTCAGCAGCACGTGACCTCCACTATATCAACGATTGATGACCAAGGGTGGTGGCGGGGGTGGTGGGGCAGCCGGCGGGGCCGGTGCTCTGCACAGAAGCAGGCAAGGAGTGCAGGCGGAGAGGAGCTCGGACTCAGCAGTCAAGGTAGGAAGGTAACCACCTGGGTTCTTATCTTAATATCGTACAGTTAAATACCTGTTAAGGTACCCACAGGATTAGAGCTAGAACAGGTGAAAACAGGCAGACAAAACAGTTTCCTCTTAAGGTAACCTCTAGATTTGCTACAAGCAGTGCAAGGGCAGGTGAAAACATGCAGTAAAATAAACAGTCTCCACATGTACGCCGACCCTGGTGCTCCGCACAGCAGCAGGCAAAGAGTGCAGGCGGAGAGGAGCTCGGACTCAGCAGTCAAGGTAGGAGGCACCACTGTCCAGGTACAAATGGGCTGAAAGTCCCGTAAAACAACGCTGCAAGGAGAGTCACTATGATCATCGCTCCCTCTCTGGTTCAGGGGCAGAGTTACCTTCTTAGTAGTCGGTGCGGATCGCTCTTCGGGGTGGGGTGGTGGAGGGCCAGATCGGCAGCCCGTCAGACACCGCAGGGATCCTCCGTGATCTTTGTGCACCCTCAAAACACTGCAGTAGTGTCCAGCCTTACAGGTACAGCATACCCCAACGAAGACAGGGTGGTCCGCTTCATAAGTTTCCAATTTTGCCGGTTAGCCGTCTCTTCGTCTTTGGGTTTGACTGGAGCCAACTGTTGTCTTCCCCCATGGAGTTGGGGCCGTGCCACCACCGGTGCTGGTGTCCGTTGCCGCCCGGCGGTGGTGAGGTGAGGGACGTAGCGGATGGCGCTGGTCAGTCGTGATGGCAGACGAGGCCCGAATGGAATGGACGAAAGGGGGGTCGTGTCGCTCTGTCGCCGTCTCGCGCGCACCGTATCACCCGTCTCCCCTCTTCAGCTTGCTTGCCGTCTCACGTTGCAGCTCGCGCTGTCTCCCTCACTCTGCCCTGCGCGCACGGCGACTTGCACTGTCCGTTCCGCTCTCAAATGGCCAACTATCTAAAATAAAATACTAAAGATGACTGGGAAAAATATTTACAGATATGGGAACTGGAACTATAGTCGCATGCTTACAGCCAAAAAGCAGAATTTTGAAAAATCACTTCCTGATTTGGTAGTACTGCTGCTTTAATATAATTGGAGACAGTTGACCAAATGACAACAGTGTACTTTGAGCCATCACAGGTGCTACTGCTGGAATTAGAAAAGAACTGTGGAGGCTCAGCCGTGGCTCCTATTAGAATTTGGTGTTTTGCTTATACTAGTATTAGTTGGCTGTTGTCGTGGCCACCTGTTGTCTTTTGTGGAGCCTTGCTATGTTCTTTCTGTTTCTGTATTTTGGTAGATGGAAGAATCAAACCAATTAAGCAAATTCTGCTGGTTGTACAGTACCAGGCTCATTACTCCATGCAGATATTCTTCCCATGGACCTTGGGCCTGCAGATGGTCATTTGCAACCGAACGTACAAAGTGGGGCAAGCACCTAGCAGTACAGACTAGGTTTTGGATTGTCTGAGACTGTCCAGATCTCTAGTCTGTACTGCCAGGCCAGCTGCCTTCCCCAGTTTGTACGTTTTGGTTGCAAACAACCATCTGCAAGGCCCAAGGTACATGGGACGAATATATTGCCAAGGCTATAAATGTTGTTCACTGCCTGCCATGGTTAATGAGCAGTGTAATTTTTAAGTTATGAATTGTTCAGCCCTGTTTAGTTCAGGCATTATTTTTCGTGTTTTCAGGCCTTGTTTGGCTGCAGTGTATGTGTGTTGCATTACGCTTTCAAAACAAGGGCCTAGGTGCATCATGGAACAACCTATATGCCATGCTGTTCACTGCCCCATGGCTGTTCCAGTGATGTTACATAACCTCTGTAGCCATAATGGCTCTGGCTTGTGGTGCTTGATTTGGCTGCCATGCACATAAGTTGCACTGTACTTTCAGACCGTGATTGGTACACATGTGATAGTGCCTCCAAGTAAGATGACTTAGTGCACCAGTTTAATTGTGACTGAACATATACTAAAAGCACATTGCAACATTTGTTAACTGCACAGATAAGAAACGGGGCTTAATGAATGAAATGATCTCAGTCAACCTGGTAGCACTGGGGGTTGAGGCGTTGGACACCACACTTCGAGCCACACCGGCGACCTGGGTTTGGGAGCAAGCCTGGGCCATCGGGGGTTGGCAGGGGAGAGAGAGGATTGAGTGTCCGGAGGACGGCTCTCCTCTCTTAGGGGAGGGATCCAGGGCTGCTCGGCGTCCTTGCGACCCCTGGTGGAGACCGAGGGTAATACAGGTACGCCGGCAAGGAGAGGGGTCGGGAGTGTGGCAGACATCAGCAGGGAAGCCATGCACAGACGTCATTGCATGCCGCACTCCTGAGGGGACCAGAATATACAGAAATGCCCCTTCTCGCCTGTGGAGATGAAGGGGGTGCCAGGGACACGGCCCACATCCTGCCTGCCGGCCCATTGGTTGGAGAGCTCCAGGGTCTGACCCAATTCACACCAAGTACGATCTCCCTAATTACATATAGGCCATCATGGGAGGATGGGCCCACCCCTGGAGGGTGATCCAGGGGGTTAGATTGACCTGGGTGGTCGGGGGGAGTTCCTCCAACAAGCGAGGGTTCAGGCATGGGAGCAGAGGCTGGGGTCGAGTGCACACCTCGGAAGGATGCCCAGGCTGGAAGGCGAATAAATAAAGTGTAAAAAGGAAAAATGAAGTGATCTGCATGGACTGCATCTTCTTCCAACAATAAGAGACTCTACAAGTGGCAAGATGTGTGGAACACTGAGTTCAACTGGGTCGAGAAGTGCAGCGACACACTGAAAGCCTTCTGCAGATATTGTAGACATGAAATCCTGGTGTCACATGGTGGACGGAATGAGCTAACAAGGCATGAGAGCACAGAGCAACACAAGACAGCCATCCAGCAAGCCAAACACAGCCATCCGATGACTAAGTGGACCAGAACAACTAATCTGGAAGGAACAGAACTGAAGGTGACTGCAGCTGAAGTGGCTGAAGTGTTTCATGCAGTGCAGCACAACGTCTCATATAATTCCTTGGACTGTGGACTCAAGCTGGCCAGCCAACTGTATGGGGACTCTGCGACTGCCAAAAAACTTGCCTGTGGACGAACAAAGGCAGAGGCAATTGTAGAGAATGTTCTAGAACCACATTCTCTGGAATGTCTTCTAAAAGATCTCCAAAGTCCAGAGGTATCATTTTCAATTGCATCAGATACTTCCAACAAGGGCAGCTTAAAATTATTCCCACTGGTAGTGAGGTACTTCAAAAAGGAAGAAGGTGTTGGTAATGCTCTCTTGGACTTTTATGAAGACCCAGCTGAATCTGCTCGGCCATAATTGACCAGATTTCATCAATTTTGCAAAGGCATTCCTTGCCATGGGCCTCTGTGTCTGCATATGGTGCAGACAGTGCCAGTGTGAACTATGGCAAGTGATCAGGAGTGTATACCAGACTAAAAGAGAACTGTCCATGACTCCAGAAGGCAAATTGCCCAGCTCACATCCTCCACAATGCTACAAAGAAGGCAGCAGCAAAACTTACTTATGATGTGGAAGTGTTCGTCCTGAAAATGTTCAGCCATTTTTCTGGCTTTGCCACTAGAACAAAAGATTTAAAAGAGTTCTTTGATTTTTGTGGCATGGACTACGAGTCCCTTCTGAGGCATGTGCCAACCAGGTGGCTGTCATTGCTGCCAGCAATTGACAGAATAGTAAAAAATCTTGCTGCACTGCAGTCCTATTTCCTGTCACAAGGAGAGGTCACATCTCGCCAAATTTGGCAATACTTTGCAGATAATGAACATAGTGAGTGCACACTTCCAACGCTGCCACAGTGCTACCTGTATTTTCTCAGTGCAGTTCTAGTTGATTTCAATGAACATATAGCCACCCTAGAAAGGACCCAACTGACAGCTATGGAACCCTTTGCTGTGATGTCCTTACTTAGACAAAAACTTGAAGTTTGAGCAGCAGACAAGTTTCTTTGGGGGAAGCTCTGTACAGTCATGCAGGATATGGACTCTCTCCTGTAAAAAGTTGGAGAAAGATTTTATCCTTTTCCTTGAAACTGCTGTCAAATACTTAAAGCAGTGGTTTGACTTTAGTGACAATAATTACCTAAAGAAAATGCCTCGCTTGTCTTTAAAGGAACCCTTTGCCTTTGATGATTTGTTGAATGTTGTTACTGCCCTTTCTCTGCAGGCACATATCCATAGACACAGATTGTTTCAAGACTATTCAGTCATCAGGCCCCTCATGCCAGACTTGTGTAGACTGGAACTATCCACAGGGGGAAAGTGGCAATATACTTTTATGGATGCACAAGACCTGCCTGCTCTGTAACCAGTAATTGCACATATCATGAGCATCCCACTTTCAGATGCTTTTGTTAAGAGAGTGTTTTCTCTCTTAAAAAACAAGTGGACTAATGTAAGAAATCGTTGCAGGGTGGAATTAATAAAAGCCGAACTGATGCTCACAATAAACTATTAAATGAAATGTGGTGAATTCCATTTAAACATTATGTGGAACAGGTCCCTTTTGCAGGCTGTTAAATCAAATGCAAAGTATAGTTTCAAGGCTAAGAAATGAGGTATAGAGCTGTTTTGAGAGGGAGAGGTATGGAGCTGGAGGGGGGGAGAGAGGGAGAAGTATAGAGCTGTTATGAGGTATCAGTGACAATGTTTTAAGAGGTGAATATCATTTTTTTTGTTTATTTTTATTGCTTGAAAATGTACTTATTGCTTAAAAATGTACTTGGTTAAACTTTTTTTTTGTTTTAGTAAAATCCCTCCCTTCCAAGATATTGCATTGTCTGGTTCCTGATTTCAGCTTGGTTACCACAGGTTATGAACACAGACTGCAATTCTAAGGCTATTCCATGGGTGAATCAGCAAGGAATGCGGAGTTAAGGCATACATTGGGTGGGCAGTGGTATATGACACAGCATCCTAAATATCCTGATTGGTATCCTATGTCTCACATCTGTCGCGGGCCCGTGGCACGCACGCTGGGCTGCCAAAAGCCATGTCACATGCTTTTGTCCTGATTTGGGCTGCCAAAAAAGTGGCAACCCTAATGTTGGGTGAACTTTCTACTCATCTGAATGCTTGTGGTGGTAAATGATTTACTCTGCTTTTATCACAACATGTATTTTGCTTTGTACTAGTGTTTTCTTCTGGAGTCAAAATACGTACCCGATAAATTTACAATTTGTGCAGTTTGCCATATGGGCAATAAACAATGTCAAAAAAGAGATATGGTTATGAGGTTAGTGATGATGCAGTGTGTACAGAGCTATTTTTATTTGAGTTAAAGGGAAGCAGTCAGCACTATCAGCCCCACACTCAAGTGTCCCAATTTAAAGTTGCAGTGATGAGGGAGCATTTTGTATTAATCGAGCCAGTGCATGTGCCCCTTCCACCGGGTCTCATCAGTCCATGCTGACTTTTTGCATTTTTCAGCCTCCCTTGGGCGCATTAATGAACACAAATGTCAGAGGACAGAATGCCTTACTTGCTTATAGAACTGAGGTCTGAGAGGAGCTTCTTTTGCTAAGATATTGCTCAAATGATATGACTGCACTGTAAGCATTAGCCTACAATAAGACTGTATCAGACACATGGGATGCCCTATGAAAAGGGAGTATGTTGGGGGCTGTAATCCAGATGGGAATGAGGTGGGCAGTTGTGAGGGCTGGCGGCACTTGTAGGCTGCAGATGAAAGACAAAGCTTGAGTGGGAGGAGGGCACCATCTGAGTTGGGAGCACTCCATCAAACTAGTGTGACAGTCATACCCAAGCTAGTGGGGATCTGCCTCTAACCACAACAGGATGGAGAGTATGCCTTCTTGGCCTGCTGTAGGGCATGGAGCCTCTTAGAAGAGTACTCAGTGGCCTCAGAACAGGTGCCCTTTTGTTCACAGACAGATACACTCTTGTGCCCATAGCTAGGACACTGATGGGCCCTCAACTGCAGGTTGCCTGGAAGCCTGGAGAAATCTCTCAAATGTAGCAGATGGGTCTGTAGACCACCAGCAACCTCCCCAGTCACTGTTTGCCCTCCCAAACCTAGGCAGCCCCTTCGCTTCCCCCATCTTTGCCTCACTAGTTCGTGCACATACCTCCATAGATATGTAGTTTTCTTAGATCTATATGAATCCAGCTAAATAAGTAATGTCATCATACAGCACTATAATAGGGTGAGGTCTGAATGTTGGTCTTTTCCTGTTGAATCGGGCTATGCTACTTCATAAAAGGGTGAACTGCCAGCTCAGAATGCTTCAACAGGACCAATGTATGAAGACCGGGGTGAGGCATGATATGTAACTCCTAGACTGGAACAGCTCTTTATGAATCCCCACCACCAGCTCAGCAGATGCCACTAATCGACAGATGCTTACAGCTCTCCATGAGAAAATGTCCCCCCCTCACCCTGGACGGAGTGACCCCTACATTCAGGCACCACCTGGGGTCCCAGAGCACCTGCTCTTTCTGCAGAATTGGGTAGAATTGGAATGTTCACCTCTTGTTCATTGTGTTAGTTTTTTACATATTTGTTGTCTGGTTACCGCATTTTTATTTGTTCACAATTGGCCCTATTCACAAATGCCTATGCACCGTGCATGTGCGGCACATAGACATGTCCACGACTGAACTCCACGCAGCGGGGTCTGGCAGACTCCCCCTATCATTCATGACAAGTGCACTAGTGCCTTGTGCACCAAATTCCCCAGCTGCCCATGCAGCTATGCACCACGGGCGGTCGGGGGGCATGCAGGGGAGTGTGCCTACACTCTGTGCCATTGACTAAAGCACAGAGTTGGCAAGGAGTGCTGGGCCAGGGGCACAAGTTATGTGACAGGGACCCAGCTGTAGCTTTTATGTGCTCCCACAATGGAGACTTGCTGGCAGTGTTTTCCATCTTTATATCAAATCTGACAAACAATATTAATAGTTTCGCCATCAAAATTTGCGGACGATACTAAAATAGCGGCCCAGGCTAAAAATTAAGAAGACAGGTTAAATCTTGCCAACAATCTAAAAAACTTGAGAACTGGGCAGAAAATAATTATATGTCATTTAATAATAGAAGTGTGTTATAGCCTCCTGCAGCTTTCCATTGGCTCCCCTCCACTCCTCAATCCCCTTTCTCTCTGTACCACCTCCTAAACATTTGGCCACTCGGCCTCCTCGGGGTCAAACTACCACAGTCACCCCAACCAATTCCTTAGGCTCCTTTCTCCTCATAACCAATCCTTGGCTCCTTTCTCCTCGTACTACCTCCTCGTCTATTTATGCTGCTACAAAATCCCAGAACCATGGCACACCCTGTCTAGCGTATTGCCTCTCTTCTTTTGTCTATTTCTCCTGCCTCCCATCCCTTCTCTCCTCCATGCCAGCTACCTTTCCCTTGCCCCCCTCCCTCTACATGGCACACATTGTAACTCCTTTTTACTCCTCCAACCCTGCACTCTCTCTCCCCTACCCATTCCTACCTGGTCCCACTCCACTACACATTCCCTCCTTGCCTAATCAAGCCCGCCCTCTCCTGGACTCTCCTGCACCTTCTTGCCCCACCCCCACTTCACACACTAACGTCCACCCACCCCCCCCTTCAATCTTGGCGGGGCACATCCGTGACAAATTACCTCCGTATGCTAGCTCATCACCTAACCCTCACCCTCCTTCTTCTTGCAGCAGGAGATCTACACCCAAACCGGGACCCTCGGCTACTACTTCCTCCCAACCCCAGCCAACTGGCCCCCCACCTCGCATCCCATCTGCTCCCAACTGCCAGGTTACCCCCTTCTCAAAGGCCTCCATCTCTTTCATCTAAATATTCGCAGCCTACCCCTCAAAATCGATCAGCTACAAGTACTCAGTGCCCTACATATCCCTGACGTCCTCATCCTCTCTGAAACTTGGCTTAACAAAAACATTCCTGACTCCTCAGTCGTAATCCTTGGATACACTCTGACCCGTCAGGACAGGGCCACGAGAAGTAGTGGTGTAGCCATCTACATAAGTATGGACATACGCCACGAAATAATTCTATCCAAAACCAAACCTAAAGCATATGAACTCTTGCTGCTCCAGCTCACACTACTCTTCTCACTGCCTATATTCGTTGCCAGAATTTACTGCCGACCAGCACATCCCTGCCACAACTGTTACCAACATTCTTACACAAATCAGTTCACGTGCACCCACTGGGGAATTATACACTATGGGTGACATAAACCAAAACTGGCTAGCCCCGGCCCTCAACAAAACCCAGACAGAAGTCGCTGCCCTCAATTTAACCCAACTCATCACTGAGCCCACCCACCTAAACCATAAATCGGGTAACCACTCCTTTATCGAGTGGGTTCTTACCTCCCATCCTCACAGAGTCATCCAATCAGGTCTACTCCCTGACTCACCGAGTGATCACCATGTCATCTACCTTGTTCGCAAAATCCACCATCTCAAATCACCTCCAAAGTTTAGTCCAATGGTCGTTCAAATCCCTCAATCTCGCTCCCCTCCTAAATGACCTAGGCCTAGCAAACTGACTCCCTTCCCCTCCAGCCCAATCGACGACACCCTACTCCACTTCAAAAACACATTCCTTAAGGTTTGGGATACTCACGCCCTGCTACGTTGTACTAGGGTACGCGGAACCCACCTGCCTTGGATCTCCCAAGAGCTCACAGCATGCATGAACGCCCATGATCTAGCTTGGCGTGCTTTCAAAGCCTCAGCCCTACCTCAGGACCTCTCCCACTACCAGTATCTGTGGAACATGTGCACCAGAGCAACTTGACTAGCCAAAGCTGAGTATTTTAGATCCTCCCTCCAATTTAACCTTAATAGCCCCTCCAAATTCTGGAATGCCATACACTCCCTCTTCTCACCCCCAGCTGCTAAACCTTCTCCTCTCCTTAACATAAACAATTCCATGCTATCAGATCCATTCTCAGTCGCTACTGAATTTAACTTATATTTCTCCACCTGCGCTTCCTCACTCTTATCCTCCTTACCCCCCATGTTGTCACCCTCTCTTCCTACAGGGCAAAAAGTTCCTCCGAATACAGGTACGTTCTCCTTCAGGGAAATCTCCCGAGCTGAAGCACTAGGGGCCTTGCAATCATTAAGCCCCTCTAAAGGAAATTCCCCAGATGGACTAGACCCCAAATTTCTGTTCCTCTCAGCCCCTGTCATAACCATCCCTATTGCCTACCTCCTAAATCAATCTTTCGCCACTGCTTCGGTCCCTCTGTCCTGGAAGCACGTCATTGTCATCCCTCTCCCCAAAGGGGGAGCCTCCACCTCCACCTCATACTATCGGCCAATCTCCCTCCTCCCTGCTCTGGCAATGCTGCAAGAACACCTAGTGCTTCTGCAGCTCACCTCCTATCTCGCGGACACAAATGTCTTCACACACTACCAGTCCGGATTCAGGAACGATCACTCCACTGCCTCCTCCTTACTAAGGCTCACTGACACCATCCAATCTGGAATGGACAGTGGTCTTATCACCTCTGCCATCTTCATCGATCTGGCTAAGGCCTTCAATACCATCTCCCACCCTCTGTTACTATCTAGCCTCTCTGACTCTGGCCTTGCCTCATCTGCTACTGCCTGGTTCAGCACCTATCTTACTGACCGCACTCAATCCATAAAGATAGCAGATGTCATATCCCTTCCCCTCCCCTCCCCATGTCCACTGGTGTCCCCAAGGTTCAGTGCTGGGGCCCATCCCATTCTCTATTTTTCTAAACAACCTGCCACAAATTTGTTCCACATCTTCGATCCACATGTATGCCGATGACACTGTCCTATTTTCTTCTGGCCCCTCCCCAGTCTCAGTTGCCTCTTACCTCCAGGCGAATTTTAACACAGTCCAGCACTGGTTCAACTCCAACCAGCTCTCTCTAAATGCTAAAAAAACTGTAACTGTGACTTTCAGCACTTCTCAACGACTAGCCAGGCTCCCTTCCCTCCCGCTTACCCACACCCTAGATGGGACACAGCTGGAGGACGTCACCTCCTTCCGGTATCTTGGTGTTTGGCTTCACTGCCACCTCACCTTCACAGTCCATGCTGACTCCATACTAAAAAAGACTCTGCCCCAAGCTAGGGGCTTTATATCGGAGCTGTTCTAGCCTCCCCTACCCGGTCCGTCGTGAGCTCCTCCAGAAGATGATACTCCCCTCCTTCAATTATTGTGATATTGTATACAGTGCCGCCCATAAGTCAGTCTTATCCAAACTGGATACCCTTTATAGCGCTTTCTGATGGTTCGCTTTAGACATCCCTCCCCGCACATACCGCTGCGAGTTATACCGCTCCCTCGCACTCCCCTTCCTTGAGAACCACCACCAAATACACTGTGCCAAGTTTATCGCGAAGAACTGGCTTGGTACCCTCCCAGCTTATCTGGCCTCCACACTATCGTCCCCCCCCCCCGGGCAGCCACCCATGCACTAAGTTTCCTAGACTCCCAGCTCCTGTTAATCCCCAGACATAGGACCCAATTCGGCCAGGCTGCATTCTCTCATCGCTTCCCTCAATTCTAGAACTCCCGCCCCACTGAAATTCGCCACTCATCTTCTGCACACTCGCTGTCTTGTGCCCTTGCCAACCACTTCTCAGTAAACTGCTCCAGCAGCTAACTTTCCAGTATTCTTCCAATACTCTATATTTCTTCTCCCAACAGACCCAACGGAGCAACCTTGCTAAACTACCCACATCTTCTGCACTTTGAGCTAGCCAGCTCGCACTTTTTCAACCTCACTCAAATTCCACAATCCAAACCTAACTACTTTCCTCATTGTGACTATTACTCCCGACTGTTAGAATATATGTATTATCCACACTCATCTATTTCTGTCAAATATATGCAACAGTATTATGTAACCATATGTATTTATGCATTTTCGCTTAAGCTGGACTTCTCCATTGTTACTGCTCAGATACCTATTAGGGTAAATTGTTATCTAAGCTCAGCCATTCTGTCAAATGTACTCAACTGTATTTGAAAATTTGTATGTATATATGCTTGAAACTGTCTACCCTTGTCCTCCTCACCAATGTACCCCTCTCCCCAGGTCACACCGGGAGACGAGCAGTTCCTGCTTAGTGTGCTTTTCCCGGTGAAACAACTTCAATAAATAAAAATAAATAAATATAATGCACCTGGGAATTTGAAACAAACATAACCAGCACACATTAAATGGCAAAGTCTTAACCCCAGTAGTGCAGCAAAATGACTTGGGTACAATAATTACCTCGGACTTATCTTTCCACAGTCATTGTAATTACATCATTAACCGGGCTAATAGACTTATAGGCTGTATCAAAAGGAGCTTTACTTCACGAGATAGGGGATGTATCCTACCATTGTATAGGGCCTGTGTGAGACCACACCTAGATTATTGTTCCCCTTTGTGGAGCCCTTATCTGGGGAGGGATATAAATGGACTGGAGGGGGTGCAGAGGAGAGTCACCAAGCTTGTCACAAATATACATGACAAAAAATACGAGGAGAGGCTGAGGGATTTAAACCTCTACTCTCTGGAACAAAGGAGAATAAGAGGGGATCTCCTCTTAAGGCATAAAATTTCCAACAATAGTGATGTATTGACCCAGCTAGGAATGTCCTACAGTCATAGGGAATGTAACCTCAGAAGCCATAAATATCAATTGACATTAACATATCCCAGAACCAATAAAAGGCATTTTATTATACCCAAAGAATTATCCCCTTATGGAACACACTTCCTAGTTCAATAATAGAAACTTCTAACCCTACAAAATTTAAACTGAATCTTGATTGTCATCTATTGTACATTTGGGATGATGTACCAGCTTGGCTGGAGATATACTTGCATGGACCACGGCCTTCTGTATATCTAACCTTCACGGTATGATTCACGGTATGATTCACAGTGTCAGCACAGGGACCAATGCCACTCTGCTGCCCCAGCCCAGCGGGCTGCTGGGGAGGGCTGGGGGACAGCCATTCAGGCAGTTGCCCATCAGACCCGGATTCCCAGGATCCACACCTTTGCAGGATCCCCTGCATGTGCACAGCAGGGGATTCACTATGGGACCCAGGCTGGGCATCCCATTGGATGCCTTCCTGTGCCCCATGATCCACCCCTGTGCAGCTGTGATCCACTCCCACACAGTTGCGCATGGGGGGGCAGGCCACAGACAGGTGCCCTGCAGGTTCCCGCAGTTATGAATACCATGCACCCTGAGTCTGTCCAGGGCTGCATGGCTGCATGGGCATTATACTTGCATTTCACATGTATAACCCACACTTTTGTGAATAGGGCACATTTTTATGTTTTGATATTGCAATCCTAAAGGAGCAATAGTGTTGCGTGCTCATGGACTTGGGCAGGCTGAAAGGGCAGAATGAAGGGGGAGACAGGATGGATGCATCCTGTGACATTGTGTGGGTCTTGTCACACTGCACAGGTATGATACCGTATTACATTTAGTAACTGGAATGTATCCTAGATAACAAAAGGATATATGATGGTACTCACCAAAGACATTTTCCACTAATTTTGCCACAGAATATTTGAACTTTCCACTTAGAGGTACCCAAATCACAGATCAAATACTTGTCAAGGAGGAAGGTATAGTGCCACCACTCCCACCTAGTGGAAAACAGGGCCTCTACAATAAAAAACTTGAGCCTACAATGTCCTCGTGATGATGATGAAACTCACTACCGTTAATGTGTGGATCCTAACAGTTCTATTAAGAGGACTCCAGTGGTCTCTCACTTTAAATGATTGGATTTGATGATCGCACAAATTCAAGAGTCCAACCTGCCACAGGCAGAGCATAACAAGCTTCTCAGGCAATGGGTAGGAGAAGTTTATGCTTCATACCATCCTGGGGGTAAAATAAATGGGATAGCCATTTTGGTTTTTGCCATAGAGCTTTTTCTCTCATTGGTCGATGCAGACAGGCTGTTCAGCCCTGTCCCTGCCTCCTCTGCCCAGCACTCACCTCCTCAGGACTCACCTTCCCATAGATCCCCTACAGATGTCCCCTCATGGTGGGGCCAAGAAGGGGAGGGCCATCCTCCCCCCACCTGGAGACTCACATGTAGAAATGGGCCAGTAGTCTGTCTTGACGGTGCAAGACAAGGGCAGGCAGGGCTTCATGGAGCCAGTGCAACCTTTTTCCCATTTTCTTCCATCTTCCCCAGCCAAGGCTTCCCCAGTAAGCATGTGCACATGGAGGCACACGCATGCTATGAAACGACGGCCCTTGCCTTACTGTGTTGCTTGTAATTCCACTGCTACCACCCGGCCTCCACTGGGTAGCAGTCAAGGACCTGATGGCATACCTCCCACCCCTGGGAGAGCAGTCCATAGGATGCTCAATCCTCTCCGTCAGCCAACTCCCGGCAACCCAAGTTAGTTCCCAAACCTGGGTTGCTGGCATAGGAAAAGGCAAGGTGCTCATGGCGTCTCAGCCCTCTTTACCATCAGGTCAGTGGAGTAGCAATTTTAATGAAGAGAAACTCATTATTTTTCTGGAGAGGCACTGGGAGTATTTACAGGGGAGGTGGGTGCTAGTGAATGGTTCATACAAAGATATATAGGTGTCCATACTAAATGTATGTAGGGTGTACCCTTCCAGCTATCTAGGGGTATCATAGGATGTTACAGTCGCCTGGGAGGGGCCCCACACAAAGAAACACCAAGTCCACTAATTTGACCTCCTGAGCACTGAAGTCACCTCCAGGCATCCACTGGCACATGGCAGGGCTAACAAGGCTGTGGATAAAGGGGTTCACAGAACTTGGCGGCATAACACACAAATGTCCAAATGGGTTTATTTTTAACAAAACAAGATCCTTTATTTATCATTCGAGCTCACTTGATGTTGGTAATTCCTCCAGCTGGCACAGTTTATTTTACACCACTGCAAAATGGTCATTCTCCTCATTACTTCTGGGTTGGAGTCAAACCTGGTGGGCCCGAGAGAACCAAAAACTCACAGAGTCCCTCACCCCTGCAGCTTGGGTGGGAACTCCACGGCCTTCCTCTAGCACATTTTTGACATTTGCTAGCTGCTTGGCTAATTCACAGATTCACTGGCTGGCACAGAACTGGCACCAATTCAATTCTGTGACATCATTCAGGGATCTACTCTGTCCTCCCACAGAGCATATCCTTTTTCCACATTTCACACTTTTTGTTTATTTTCTGAGATCACAACTCCTCTGCCCACCTGGGCATAGCTGAGGTGTCAACGGGTTCCACACATCTTCTAAATTTTGGCAATCTGGCCCACACTGACTTTTCTGAGGTAAATTCCTATTGACTGACAGGAATTCTGCATCGTGTCAGATGCTATCCCTCTGTTGAGCAGAGAGGGCACTGCGCAGTGCCAAACACAGTCACTTCACACTCAATAAAGCTTAAACATCACCTCAGATTCTTTACCCACAGAACACTCTGGCTTCATCTTCCTCATAGACAGGCCTCTAAACTTCCTACAAATGGGTTTTTCTCCTGCTGGAGAGTGGCACTCCCTTTCAGAGGCTGTAGTAGATGGCCACCGCCATGATCAGGCACTTTTACTTGACTCTAGCTTCCACAGAGAAACTTACAGGGTAGTGGGAGGTGGTACAGTGTGCCAGTTGCTCTTTCCCGCCAGCTCTGACTCAGCAGAATCTCTGTCCTCCAGCAGAGAACACTGACTCCTACCGTTTGGAATACTGGGACAGATCAGCTGACCCAGTCCTCCAAGGGCATAGAAACTGGCATCACTCTAGAGGTTGAGAGACACTCTTGAAGGGATAGTGACGTAGCTCTTAAGGGGTGGCTACATGTACGCCCCAAACATAGCTTTACATACTTTTTTCCAGGAGTTTTTGTAGACCATAGCAGAAAAAGCACATGAGCTTTGCATATTAGGGGAGATTTTAACTGCATAATAGATCTGGGGTGAACTTCTGCAGAACATGTGCAGGTCCTCCAAGGGAGGTACACAGTAGCTAAAACATTGGGGGCCCTGGTGGCAGAAGCAAACATGCGGGATGTGTGGAAGTGACAACATCCCACAGAACGAGATTACACCTTCTGGTCCAACCCACACAAAACCTACAGCCCTATAGATAGATGGTACCTACCTGTATCACATCTATGTCGAATTATAGCAACCAAGATTCACATGGTTGATCTCTCAAACCATGCACCAATGATCCTAGAATTAGAATTTTTTATTTTTATTTAGCTTTTGTTGACCGGGTAAGTGCACTAGACAAATCCTGCCTATTTTCAGGCACGACCCGGGGGAGGGGGATACAGATGAATGCCAACTGACCTTGAACCAGATTAAGCTGTTA
Source organism: Neoceratodus forsteri (assembly GCA_016271365.2). Lineage (NCBI taxonomy): Eukaryota > Metazoa > Chordata > Ceratodontiformes > Ceratodontidae > Neoceratodus > Neoceratodus forsteri. The sequence goes on along the minus strand of CM057450.1, from coordinate 644,849,303 downwards.
GTGGTATTTTTAGTGAATGAGGGAAATTTGTCCAGGACACCGGGGAATTCCCCTACTCTTTTCAATAAGTGCCATGGGATCTTTAACATCCACCTGAACTACCACCAATCCAGGCAGATGGGACCTCGGTTTAACGTCTCATCGGAAAGATGGCACCTCAGAAATGCAGCACCCCTCTCATGCTGCATTACAGTGTCAGTTCTGGGATATTAACCCAAGTGCCAGATGTGGGAACTGAACCCACAGCCCTCTAATCTCCCGGCCTCAGAGGCGAGTGTGCTACCTACTGAGCCACTGACACTGTCGACTAGGTCGAATTAGGTACTTAAAGGATACCTAAACCACTGGTTTTGTAGTTAAAACTAATTCATAATGTCTAATTGCATTTCAGTACACCGATTACACAGATTATTATTATTTTTATTTATTTGTATTTCAGAATTATCTTTGAACCAGAGGCTTGGTTACAAAGGTTCCACGTCATTACAAAACAAACAGGAGCACAGATAGAACAAAAGAAAACTAGATATCATACAATCAAAATGAGTTACAATGGGTATATACATGTGCAGGTAGTTAACAAATTGCTACACAAAATTAAACAGTGAATAAAACAGATACAACAGATGAACATAGCAAGACATGTTTTATTAACAGATCTTTTGTCAAGGTACAATATATAGGAGAGAATAGCTAAAAGGGTGAGAGAAGGAGAGAAGAGTGGAATGGATGGGGAAAATGATGTATGCATGTGCATTCCAATTTTCATGTTTTCCTGTGGGTTTTTTTTTTGCTTTATTTGTTCTTCTCCTCCTCCTCTGTGTTTGTAATTGGCACCATCAGTTAATGAGGCTGAGCCTGAAGGAAGCACTGTGATGTCAATGAAGAGACTCTGCTGCTGCTTCTCTGTGGGAACAGAGCTTTCTTTACTTGCAATGGCTGAGTTTTGCAAACTTAGTGTGGGACTCACACTAAATATTGAGCCGTATCAGTTTGAGCCGCTTCACCATGCTGCTCCTGAATATCACAGCAGCACATCCAGTGATTCTGAGGATGAGTCCAATTTATCCTCAGAGGAGAACGACACACGTCTTCCAGACATATCAACATACTGAGTGGATAGGTAGTGATTGTAGTTGCCTGGGTTATTGAGTTTGCTGTGTGACTTTTGTTTTTAATTTTTGAAACTTCACAGTATTCTGTCATCACAGTATTCTTTCATCCCAATTTCTCAGCTTTGGCTCTGACTTCAGTGTTCCGTATTTGTCGTCGGCGATCCCTCGATTTGAGGATGATCTCTACCATGGTTCACTGATGGGTCCTGAGGTGGCTCAGTAATCCAATCCTAGAGCCACAGATTTGTCCACAGAAATTGCAGATGTTTCCATGTGGGAGAGCTGCCTGCTGGCTGGGGTTTCTTTCCCTTTCCCTTTCCTTCCTACGCTCTCTCTTTTCGGCTTTGAGGGCAAGGCGTTTCTCTTCGAAGCAGGCACCCACTTAATGGAGGTTCTGGCACCATTGAGATTGGTTGGTGGCCAGCTCCTCCCAGCTCATGATGTCCATATCTGTTTTCTTGAGATATACCTTCAGTGTGTCTTTGTAGCGTTTCCTTTGACCACCACGGGATCTCTGGCCATGACTGAGCAGGGAGTATAAAATTTGTTTGGGGAGTCGAGTTGGGCATCCATACACAGTGTCCAGTCCAGTGGAATAGATGTCTGAGGATCATTGCCTAAATGCTGGTGACATTGGCCTCAGCGAGAACACTGACGTTAGTGCGGTGGTCTTCCCACTTGATGCGGAGGATTTTCCAGAGACATCGTTGGTGGTACCTCTCCAGGGTCTTTAGATGATGTCAGTAAGTCATCCAAGTTTCACATCCATAAAGAAGGGTAGGGATGATAACCGAACTGTATACCTGGATCTTGGTGTCCTTTCATATGTCATGGTCAGTGAAGACGCACTGAAGCAGTTTCCCAAATGAGGTACTAGTGCAATGGATCCTGTGCTGAATCTCATCGTCGATGTTCACTGTTAGGGAGAAGTGGCTACCGAGGTAAGGGAAGTGCTCGACTGTCTTCAGGGTCTGTCCCTCGATGTTGAATTTTGGAGGATCATTTACAAGGCCTTGAGCAGGCTGATAGAGCACCTTGGTCTTCTTGATGTTAAGTGAGAGTCCCAGACTTCGGTAAGTTTCTGCAAAGAGATCTAGCACAGACTGGAGGTCGCTCCTGGTGTGTGCAAGGATGGCACAGTCATCAGCGTACTGGAGGTCAATGACGGATGCCTTGCTAACTTTGGTCTTTGAATGGAGATGTCCAAGATTAAAGAGCCCTCCATCCATACTGTATTCAATGTCAATTCCAGAGGGTAGGAGGCCTTTGGTGAGGACTAGGATGACTGCTAGGAAGATAGAGAACAAGGTTGGAGCAATGACACATCCTTGCTTGACCCCAGTTTGGATGATGAACAGGTCTGTCTTTGAACCATTATGGAGAACTCTGGCAGTCATCTAGTCATGCAGAAGCCTCAGGACCTTGATGAATTTTGTAGGGCAGCCAAATCTGGCCAGCACCTTCCACAAGGCTTCATGATTGATGGAGTCAAAGGCCTTTGTCAGGTCGATGAAAGCCATGAACAGATCCTGATGTTGTTCCTGGCACTTTTATTGGATCTGCCTGGCAGTAAAGATCATGTCGGTTGTCCAGCAAGATGGTCTGAATCCACACTGAGATTCCGGCAGGACTTCTTCGGCGATGGGAAGGAGACGGTTCAGAAGAATATGGGCGAGGATTTTCCCTGTGGTAGAGAGTAAAGCAATGCCTCGATAATTTCCACACACCGACTTGTCTCCCTTCTTAAAGATGGTAACAATGTCGGCATTTCTCAAGTCCTCTGGAATCTCCTCATTGTTCCAAATTCGGGGAATGAGTTTGTGGAGCTTTAGTACCAGTTTCTTGCCTCCAGCCTTGTAGACTTCAGCCGGTATGCCATCTGGTCCCGCAGCTTTGTTGTTTTTGGCCAGCTTGATGGCATGTCTTACTTCTTTGATGGTAGAAGGGTTGGCGAGAGATTCTCTTTCAGGGTGTTGAGGGACAGAATTGATAGTGGCATCTGTCACAGATGACTCGCGGTTCAGACGTGTCTCAAAATGCTCCTTCCATCTAGTGTGAATGCCTTCATTTCCTTTTAGGAGAGTCAAGCCATCTTGAGATTGGAGGGCAGTGGAACCATGGGAGCTTGGACCATAAATGGCCCTTGTAGCCTGGAAGAAGCTCCGCATGTCATGCTTGTCAATATAGAGCTGGATCTCCTTGGCCTTGTCTTGCCACCATTTGTTTTTGATGACTTGGATCTTCCTTTGAGCTTCTGCCTTGAGCTGCTGGTATGACTCTTTCTTTTGCTGGCATGAGATGTCATCTTGCCAAGTGCAGTGAGCTCTTCTTTTCCAGTTGAGCAGGTCTTGAATCTCGGTATCATTTTCATCAAACCAGTCCTGATGATGCCGGGTGACACAGCCAATTGTTTCAACACATGCCAAATGGATGGCGATCTTGAACTCCTTCCAGTATCTCTCAATGTTATCATCAGCTGTGGGCATGGCAGAGAGCCTTGCTTGGAGACGTTGCTGGAAGTCCTCTTGAACCACTTGGTCTTGAAGGGACTTGATGTTGAATTTCCTTTGCATTGATTCATTGATTTTGGCTGCCTTTGATGTTTCTGAGTGACACAGATGTTCATGACAGATCTGACAAGACGATGGTCTGTTCAGCAGTCATCAACTCCTCGCATGGTCCTCATGATGTAGACATCCTTTTGATCACGGGTTCTGACAATGATGTAGTCAAGGAGGTGCCAGTGTTTGGATCAAGGGTGTCTCCAAGTAGTCTTATACTTGTCGCTGTGTCTGAAGATGGTGTTCGTGATGACCAGGCCATGATCCGCACATTTGTTCAGGAGTAGGATGCCATTGGAGTTTGTCTTTCCTACCCCCTCCTTCCCAATGATACCATTCCAGAGATCTGAATCACACCCAACTCTGACGTTGAAGTCACCAAGGAGAATGATCTTGTCTTCCTTAGGGGTGTTGGTCAGGACTCTGTCAAGGCTGGAGTAGAACTGTTCCTTGACATCCTCGTCAGCATTAAGTGTTGAGGCGTATGCACTGATGACAGTGGCATGCTGATTGTTACTGAGCTTAAGACGAAGGGTCATGAGGCATTCGTTGATGCCAATTGAAAGCTCTGTAAGCGGGTTGATGATCTTGTTCTTGATGGCAAGGCCAATGCTGTGAATGTGTCTGTCTTCAGCAGGCTTCCCTTTTCAGAAGAAGGTGAAACCTCCACCCTCTTCTCTCAACTGGCTTTCATCTGGTCATCTTGTCTCGCTTAGGGCAGCAATATCAATGTTATGTCTTGCAAGTTCCCTGGTGATAATTGCAGTTCTTCTTTCCGGTCATTTGCTATACTGGTTGTCCATCAGAGTATGAACATTCCATGTCGCAAAAATAATTGTCTGTTTCTTGTTTTGACCACAGAGAGAGTGATCCCGCTGGATGCAGCTATCCAGCCGGGAGAAGGTGAGACAGCCTAGGTTTAGGGCACCTTTTCTAGCCCCTTTCCCATGCGCAGTGACAGAGGGGATCCTAAAGAGGACTGCTCAGTCACAGTAGCACCTGCAGAATTGCACCCCTGTCCCAGTCCAGGTGTCAGACGACCATCAAACAGTCACCACCTATGTGCAAATTCATGGCTAGAGACTGCCAGATTCACTGGTCCTGTCCCCGTCACCACTAGTCTGTCGCTGCAGGGCTTGGAAGGTTGATTGCGGGGTGTTGTTTCCCATGGTAGAAGCCTGCACGTGACTTCTTTTAATGTGGGGAAGCTGGTGCACCTATAGCAACCACACAAACTTGACAAGCAGAAGATCTAGTGCCCAGTGGCAAGGAGAGTCCAAGATGACTGGAGATCCCCAATTTGTTGCAGCCTTCATCCGCCTTCACAGCCGTTGAGAACCTAACATCTTCTTCCGCCTGATCCACAGTTGAGGACTTGGAGGTTGGACCGCACAAAGTCTGGGACCTCGCCTTAGGCCTGTTCACCATGGGTGACTCTGCCAGGAGTACGAGACTCCGGACGACATAGCCCTGAGGGTCATTGGAACACACAAGCCTCTCCACCATAACATGGTCTTGGTCCAAGGAGAGGTTTGTATTACAGACTACATGATGAATGAACAATGATCATTCTGTTCAGAAACACTATGTCTATCCATAACATGCTGTTCAGTTTATATGCATGCAGAATAATAAAGTGCAGCAGTGAAACATGTCATTTTATACACGTGTAAATGAACATTGATGGTTTGCAAACACCACCTTCTTTTCAACTTTTCTCAGCTTTTGTCACCCATGGAGGGGGGCACCCACTGTATATGTAGTCCCTTTATTTGAGCTTATATTCCACCCCATGCCATTACTTCTTCTTGTTCACCATTGTACGTCAGGTGCACAGGAATCATGGAAACACAGACATTGCATAATGGTCATTATAGCGAACAGTTCTGCAGCCATCAGTTTTGTTCTTCATAACGAGAGTACATTGTAGGCAGAAAAGAAGATCACTGCATGTGTTCATGCTTTATGAATACTGTCCATTGTAAGTTGTGTGTGCCTGATCTGCTCTGATTTGGATAATTTGCTTCAGTTGAGGCATTTGTGCAGCAACTGCTCCAAAAACTGAAATCCAGCTTCTATACCTGGATTGTGTCTTTTTTCTTTTTTTTTTTTCCAAACTCAGTTTGAAAGATACTGTACTGTTTGTCTTAGAAGCTCATGAATTAAAAGTGCAGTTACAGTGTGGCAGGTAAGTGCAGGATTACAGCAAGTGCTGACAACGGTTTCAGTGTGGTTTGAGTGAGACACGATTAACAGCTATGCTAGGTACTAACAGGGAGTGATCAAAAAAACAATGGGGTCCACGGCAAGTATTCTCTATAACCAAGATTCATTATAGTGAGGGACTTTATAACGAGGGAGCACTCAGTTGGAATCTTGGTTATAGAGAACACCAGCGTCTAAGACAAACAGTACAGTACCTTTCAAATGGAGTTTGGAAAAAAAAGAAAAAAGCCGCAATCCAGGTATGAAAGCTGGCTTTCAGTTTTTGGAGCAGTAGCTATATGTTTCCAGCCTGCAAATGCTTCAACTGAAGCAAATCATCCAAACTGAAGCAGATCAGGTGCAAACAACTTACAATGGACAGTATTCATAAAGCATGAACACATGCAGTGATCTTCTTTTCTGTCTACAATGTACCCTCGTTATGACGAACAAAAGGGATGGTTCTAGAGCTGGACCATCAACCCCCTCTCAATGTAATGTACAATTTGATCTGTGTTTCTATGTCTGCTTTACTGTCAGTGCAAGCCCTAATGGGGTGATTGTGTGAGCCTGATTATGAATTTTTGTTGCTGGCTGCATTGGGTAGTGGCGTTACTTGTCCTCATGTCTTGTGTTTGTGACTGTATATGTAAATAGCGGTTTATTTGTGCTGTCACCATGATGTTTCTGTTTACATGTGTAGATCTGCATTACTTGCAGACCATAAGTACTCTGTTTTGGTTGATCAGTTATTAATGTATCAATGTCCACCATGCACTGTGTGACCTAATGTACGTCCATGTGTGCTTTACGACCATTGTTGTAGGGTTATCTCTGTGATGGTGGTGGGCATATGTACAATATTCAGGCAGGTCTTTAAGAACATTGTATGTTTATTTATTTAGTTTTTGTTGACTGGGTAAGTGCACTAGACAAATTCTGCCTATTTTCAGGCACGACCCAGGGGAAGGGGATGCAGATGAATGCCAACTGACTTTGAACCAGATTAAGCTGTTGGTGGTATTTTAGTGAATGGGGGAAAATTTGGCCAGTGCACTGGGGAAATTCCCCTACTCTGCAGTAGGGGAAACCTCTGGCCGTTTCATGATGGATGAGTCAGTCTCTGGGCTGACAAGCGAGGAGAAGGGTGTGAAGCAGATCGGGGAGTTCGTCTCCTGCTCGGCTAAGAAGCTTACAGAGACTGAAGAGTTTTTTGATGCAACAGCAAGTATGTCTTTAACTGGAGCAGCAGAATTGGCACAAATGGAGACAAGAAAATCTGGGGAGCTGCCTAGTAAAAGTACTGAGGAGGTAAACAACAGTGAGAAAGATGGAGCGACGGAATCTACGTTGCAGCATCTTTTACTGCAGGAAGAAAAATTGTTTCAGCAAAGGAAGCAAGAGTTGTTGAAATGCTTCTGTCCACTGGACAAGGATCAGAGAGGAGACCCAAGTTTGCATACGGGACAGCAGCTATTGAAGGTTGTCATGGAACCCGACCATACCGAGGCACAGAGTGATTTGGACACTGTATTCTGGGGAAAAGATTGTGACCAAACTACAGCTACCACATTTACTTTTTCAGTGACTGAGGGGATACAACCTAAAGAATGGGTGAAACTAAAAGGTATGCCTAGTAAATTACGATGGGCGGATGTGCCGCCTGCAGATGAAAGTTCATGGTCAGCAGAATAATCTTTGAAAGCGGCAGGATGGGTTCGCTCACCAGACATGAACAAATGGATCTCGGGCTTTGCCCCGATAAAGATAGCAGGGGTTTCAACGCCACTAACAGTTTCTTCTACTCCAGTGAGTAAAAGGTTTGCTCCCAAAGTATTACTGTTGACACTGTTCAAACATCAGCAAAATTGCTAATAACTGAAGGGGAGAACTTGGTTTCACCTTTAGCTTTATCTGCAGAACTAGAACTGACGCAGCACCCGGTTTTAGTAACAGTGAAAAACATAGGAGAAGAAAAAGCTGCACAGGAAAATTTAGAAGACCCTATGAGTGACGTTTCCGATGTTTCAGATATTCCTAAGTGCATACCAGCTGAAATTAAGAATAGGCCTGTACCTTGAGGAGGAGGAGGAGGAGGAGGGTTTTTCACGTCCTTCTTCAGAACAAAATAAAAAATCTTATGCTTCCTTTTTTTCCAAAACTGTTTACCCAGCCAAAAGACACAGTACAGTTACACTAATATATAAAGGAGGTTTAGAAACTTTTCCGGATAGGGTTTATCTAGGCAAAACGTTGTTAAAAGAAAGTTTGCATTTCATTGTTACAGAATTGTATGCTCTTATACATGTGTCTGGAGAAAATGTGTTTGATGTTAGTTTTAAGTTGGGGAGTGGATTAGACGCATTTTAGGCCCGGTATCATCAGGTCAAAAATTCACCACTATGGGCCCCTTTTGAAGTCATCCCTTTATCTAGGCCAATGCATACAAGCATCACTGTCTTATTCAGGAACGAGGGGGTTAGTGTTGCTGATTTACTTTTTTGGTTAAAGCAGAGATGTACTGTGACAGATAACCCTGAAGCTATATTTGATATGGAAGGAATCTGGACAGGAGGGTGGAGAATCCATGTAATTTTAAGAACAGAAGAAGAAGGGGTTCAACACTTGCCTAATTGTTTTTTCTTAGGAAGGGACAGAGGGGTCTTTTTTTATTCCGGACAACCAAAGACATGTTATAAATGTGGTCAAGAGGGTCACATAAGTAGTACATGTGATAGGACTAAATGTACAGTTTGTCATGAAGTAGGGCATACTAGTGGTCAGTGCAAGAATAAAGTAAAATGTAATTTGTGTGGGAATGAGGGTCACTCGTATGTAGCTTGTCCTGAAGCTGCGCACAGTAAACACTCTTCATCTGATAGTGTGGAACAAAGACTTCTGATCACTACAGCTCAATGGGAATACAACAAGCAAAGGATAGTTGAAAAACCCTTAGAGTCTTTAGTCCAAAAAGATAAAATAACAAGGCCTAGCGGAGGGCTTTTTAGAGACAAGATCTTAGACTCTGACTTAGAAGTAAGGGGTGATGTTTCAACTCCTAGTGCAGAAATGGAAGACAGAGAATCTAGAGTAATAGAGGTAGAAGCATGTCCTGGGGAAGACTTGAGTTCCACGGCTTCCATGCCCCCCTTCCCCCCAAGGAAGATGCTAGTAGAGAAAAAAGGATGTCTACTAGAAGACGTCCAGCTTGGTCTCAGCCAATGCCCAAAGTTCCTAAAACAGCACCACTTGAAATTTCTACTAGATACCAGGCTTTATTTGATGGTGAGGCCTCAGATAGTGAATCAGTGAGATCCTTCTTAGAATCTAATACACAAGAGACTTTGTTAGAAGGACAACAATCTGAGAAGAAAAAAATGGAACCTGGGGAAAAAAATCAATGAGGGAAAGTTAAGAAAAAACGAAGAAGGTAGCTTACACTTACATGCTTACTATGTGTCTAGCACCATCACTTAAAGTTCTAACGTCAAATGTTAATAGCATAAAAAATAATTGCAAAAGAGGGGCAGTTTTTCATCTTTTACAATCGTACCCCCTCCCCGGGGTCTTTCTTATCCAAGATACAAAATTACATACTATTACAGAAATTACAAAAGTAACTAAAGAATGGTACAAGGGAATTTCTTTTTGGTCTATAGGTCTGGAAAGATGTTCAGAGGTAGGTATTCTTTTTCACCGGTTACAACCTACCATTGTTAAACTTTTAGACTTATTACCTGGCAGGGTATTCTTACTTGATTTTAGGGTTGAGAATGTGTCCTTTCGCGTTATAAATATCTATGCCCCACAATTAAAGGCTGACCATACAACTATATTTAAACAAATTAGCCCTTACCTATATACAGCTCAGAATGTGATTTTTGGGGGAGATTTCAATTGTGGGCTAAGTAAATTAGATAGGGGATTGAATACAAAAACAGAGAAAATATTTGGAGACATGACAGCTTTAAAGCTGTTCATATGGCCAATTTAAAAGATGCTTTGCTAGAACACAGGGGAAAAAGGGATAAAACATTTTTTAAAGGGATACAAGAATTGATTTTTTTCTTTATAAGTCAACACATATTCAAAAATCATCAGTAGATTTGGTGGAATACTCAGACCATAAACTTTTATATATTGATTGTGGTTCCCCAGAGGCAGTAATTGGTCCAGGGTATTGGAAGCTTAACTCTAAAATTTTATTGGAAGCTATATGTTTACAAAATATCACATATTTTTTTACATGTAAAAAATCATTGTTTGCATTGTACGAGGACCCAGTTAATTGGTGGTTGGAAAAAAAAATGAGATTAGGGCCCTTCTCATGTCTGGTAGCAAACAAATAAAATGTGGAGATTATATGACATATTTAAAAGATAGGAAACAGCTGCAACACCTGTATACGCTTTCACAAATAACAAAACATAATTTCACCGATCAGATAGCACATGTAGAACAGAAAATGTTAATGTATCTTGAAAAATTAACATAAGGCCTTAAACAACAACAACAACAATATGGTATACAGGGCACTTTTGAGAACATATGCCCTCTCATTAGAAACCAGGAGTGGATTAAAAAAAAAAGTAATGGAGGCACTTTATGACACACAGGGGAAGGTTCCAACTTCTAGTTCTAATATTTTGAATATTGTGTCCCATTATTCAAAAGCTTTGTTTAAAAAGTCTGAAAACAAATGTTTTGACTTCGAACCCCTATTTCAGAAATTAGAAATCCCTACAATTTCTCAAGATCTGGTAGATGATTTAATTAAACCCTTTTCTACACAGGAAGTATTGGAAACCACTAAATCACTAGCAAAAGGAAAATCTGGACAGGAAGGGTTAACCACAGAACTTTATAACATTTAGGTCAGGAAATTCTGAATGAACTCACTGTGGTTTATAATGCCATCTTACAAAGAGGCATGGTACCTTTAGACATAGCCTCTGGGGTTCTCATTTTTCTGCATAAAAAAGGGGATAAAAAGGAGTTGTCTAATTGGCGGCCAATCAGTCTCCCAAATAATGACTTTAAAATTTTAACAAAAATGTTAAACAAAAGGTTGCTGGCAGTTGCTAACTATGTACTAACACCCGCTCAATCATGTACAGTGCCAGGCACTAATATTACAGACCAGTTGATTTTATTGTGAGAAGTATTTGATAGACACAATTTATCAACATTAAAAGGTTATGTATTATCAATAGATCAAAAACAGGCTTTCGACAATGTAAATCATAGTTTATTATGGCAAACCTTATTATGTTATGGTATACCAATCATGTTTGTAAACTGGTTGCAAGCATTATATAGAACTGCCACGGTTAGGCCTTGTGTAAATGGTTTTATTGGTCCATATAAACATATACAAAAAGGGGTCAGACAGGGATGTCCAATAAGCCCCCTGTTGCATGTTTTTAGTATTGACCCCCTCTTACGGTTACTTAATACGGAAGTAGAGATTAGGTCTCTACATTAGTCAAGTGCAGTTGTCCCATACAAAGACATGGCCTATGCAGATAATGCGGTAATACTGGTAGGAGATGTTAGCTCTGCTGAAAAGGTGGTAGATGTCACAAACTCGCTCAGCCGGTCAGCCCTCTACTCCTAAAGTGCCAACCTCTGAGCGTATGATTTGTGGGCAGTGAACAGAACAAGGTAACCCTCTTGTCTGTTTTGTGGGTTCAAGTCTCCTTAGTCTCAAGTTCTGGAGGGATTCAAACTGATAACCTCTTGTTAGTGTACCCAATTATCAGGCTCAGATAATTCTGTCTTCGGGGGGCCAGATATCTTTGCCTACGGGCACCCAACCAGGTCTTTCAAATGAACCCTTAGAACTCTATGCAAGACTTTAGAGAACTCTATCAGTTTCCCAGTTTGGTATATCAGTAAGCCCATACACAGTGTTAACTGTAACCTTTAAAAGCTCCACTTAAATAAAAAGAAATGTCAAGGCACTCCAGGCAGTTTCCGTTGTAAAATATATCTTTACTTTAGAATATTAAAACAGAACAATAAATACAGAACAAATATCCCCAACACATACAATTTTAAAAGCAAAACAGGTTTTTAAAGTACAAACTAAGCTCTCTTATCCACATACTACTTATCTCTTACGGTACTGATGTTGTCCTTCTTCTCTCAGTCAGAGATAAAATAAAATGTGTCTCTCTAAGACTTGCTCAGTTGGATAAAAGCAGTACTGAGATGGCCTACTCTCTGAGATCATTAAACTCCGCCTTGGAGTATTAAAAGTTATATTTTACAGCACAGGATGTCCCAACAAGATTAAAAAAAAATGATAAGTGACATACTCAATTTCCTTTCCTCAGGTTAACTGGTCAGAACTGGTTTTTGTTCTGCCACACACACACACACACACACACACACACATAAACAGTTTCTGTGATGTCCTTCCAAAGCATCCTGGGAATGTGTATTGGACCTTCCAGATTCATCTGGATCCTTGTTATCTACACATTAAAGGTCTTTCTGATGTAATTCAAGGGCTCCCTGTGACACCCCTCCCAACACAGGTTCTTTCTGGCAACTACTGCAAGTCAAAGGATCTCTCTGAGGGCATTGTAAAGTGGATACTTTGGTTCCTGTCTTCAAAGAAAATTTAACAAAGGAATTGCATTTTAAATAGCTGCAGATTTAGCTATGTTCTGTTTTTTGAACTTATCCCTGTTTTTTTTTTTGGATGTGTCAGTTCAGCAAGACTGTGGGTCTTCCGACTGCCCTTCGCTTACATAAATTATATGTAATACAAAAAAAAATTGATACATGGATCAGAATCAGTGGTCCAAGTGTGACAGTAGATATATGTATTAAATATGGCACTTACTCAGATACCTGTTTAAATCTTTATAATAGTACAGGGAGGCCTTTGGGTAACTGGGAAGGTTTTCAGGATAGTATAGCCGGAATTTCTGTTACGTCAGGCAGTGTGAAAATCTTAAAGATAGATTTTGGAGGAACACAAACAGATATTGATAATTGGGATGCTAAAATACAAATTAGGGCATGGCTGGTGCAAACCTGGAACCAAAGGAAGATGAGTTTTCAGAAAAGAGTGTATCTCATTAAAACTTATCTTATACCTATATTCATATTTATAGCGCAGTATTTCCTGTAACTAAATCAAGAGAAGCACGACTTTATAGCCTTTTTTTTCAATCCTTTTGGGGAAGTAGACTAAATCCAATTAAATGTAATATTCTTTATCTACCAATAAACCAAGGGGGACAAAATGTGATTAATCCTATAATTTTCTTTTTTTGTCAATTTTTGCATGCAAATTTGAAACCCTTACTGATGCAGACAGATAAGTGTTGGGGCGATATCCTTCTACAAACAATCACACCATGGTTTTTAGATTGGGAGAAGGACCAGTTAAAACAGATTAAAAATCAGACTTGGATACCACCATATTTAAGAGAGGTTTTTATAAAACTTAGAATATGGGGACTTAAGAGGGAGAGGATCTTACTACAAACAAAGAAGCAGCTATACATGTATACCTGTGAAACACATTTTAGAGAGAGAGAGACACCTTTCCTAAATGTCCTTTATAAAATAAAAAAATCATTCTGGAGTTTGTTACAGAAAAAAGGATCCCTGTAAAATTTAAGGATATACATTGGTTGTCTTATCATGAAAGATTAAACGTGAAAGATAACCAAAAACATAAAAAATTAGAAGAAAGAAGTTGTTCTAGACCTAAGTGTATTAATTTGTTAGAAACAATAACACATTTGTTTTTTACTTGCTCATATATTTTCAAGTTTTGGAATTTTTTATATCAAAAAACAAATTAGGTATTTTTTCAGCAGGTTTCTTACAACTCTTTAATATATGGAGAGTATCCACATTCTTGGGTGAAATGGGATAAGGGTACATTAAGAATTATTTTTGTAGTGATTAAATGGTATATTTGGAATTCTAGATGTTTATTTACTTTACAACAGATATATTCTACCTATGATGAACTGTATAAAAGAATTCTTAAAGATTTTGCAGACATTTATTTTATGGAGGCTAAATGTATAGAAAGTAGGAGCATACAATACTGTTGGAGAAACTTCTTGTGAATTACTGATAATGATGTGCTAATGACATCAAATAGATGTGAGAGGAAAATTCTTGAGAGATAGGGTAAGACTATTTTTTTGTTGTTTTATTATGGATGTGACAGTTATTGTAAATATTTTGCATATGAACTGGATGTTTGTTGTTCTTACAAATTGTACGGTCATTTTGTATGATTTCTAAATAAAAAAATTCCCCTACTCTGTAGATGGGTGGCGCTGTGTCTACAGAGATCGTCAGACTCAGATGGAGGAAGACAGTGGTGGTGGAGGTACTGTCCAGTGAGAGACGACGTGACTCGGCGGGGAGAATGGTGCGGCTGGGAGGCACCCTTTGGGTGGCCAACTTTTCATACCGACTCCCCCGCCTTTGGAGGCAGTGAATGATGGAGAGGCCATCGGTATCAGGGGAACTTCTGTTTCCCCCACTATGCCTGTAGTTGAAATTTACAGTTCTGTTTCAGGTATGATGCCTGCCATGGACATTGAAGATGTGTATATCTTAGTCCAACAGACACGGGATCTGTTGGTTAAAGCTGAAGCTGATTTCCACGTGGCGCAATTGCATGCTGCAGAGGAAAGAAAAAGGAAGCTGCCCATACAGGGGTCTCCGTTGCTGACTTCAGAATTGTCAGCAAATGTTTTTGTTGCGGCCTCCTTGCCACAGGATCTTCCGGTTCTAAATTCTCTGGCAGAGGAGCCAGACCTGGCAGTACAGTTACAGCAGAACCAACAATGGTCTCCAGAGAGAGCCCTAGAACGGGCTGGCTGGATTCAGAATGGGGCAGGTCAGGGGGTTGCAGATCCCCAAATTCCGCTTCCAGGTTATGATATTTCTGACAATTTGACTGCGGTTGTGGGGGCTATACCGCTCCATGTTGCTGACACACCAGTTACTAGGGATCTACATGCTGTACTCCTTGATTAAATGACAGTAGAGGAACCCCCCCCTCTATGCACCCTGTTACTGTTCATGAACTGCCCATCACCTCTCCTAGTTCTATATCCTTTTCTCCTATTGAGGCCCTTACAGCACAGGAGGCCCTTGTGGCTTCACAAGTCCAAGTCCTTGCTCTGAATAGAGATACAGACCTTGGGGTTAATCCTGAGGCAAATATGGACATGGAGTCCTTGCCCCCTACTTTAACTGTTCCTATCTATGCTAGTCTTTTTCACAAGCCTGTCTCTTTGGCTAAATGTCATAGTGCTGTGAGATTGCGGTTTTTGGGGCCTGTTGACACTATGCTTGATCGGCTTTATGTGGGAAAAGTTTTATTGAAACAAATGCTTAGTTTTTCTACACTGAGGTGTATGCCTTGATACATACCCCAGGGGAGTCTACATATGACATTAGTTTTCATTCTTCTGATACTCTTAATCATTTCTGGATGAAATATGCTCTCTTGAAAACTAATCCGGCCTGGACTCATGTCCAAGCCATACCCCTTACTAAACAATCTTTCAAAGTCATTACACTACTCTTTCAAAATGAGGGGGTAAATGTAGTTGATATCACATATTGGCTTGAGAAATGGTGTACTATCCAGGGTAACCCTGAACCGATTCTGGACTTGGAGGGTTTCTGGAATGGGGGTTGGAGATATAAAGTGACTTTGTCACAATCAGATGATGGACTTCAGCACCTTCCCAGCTGTTTCTATTTGGGTGGAGACAAAGGTTTCATTTTTTTATCCTGGACAACCAGGTCATTGTTATAAGTGTGGTTCTGGCAGACATTTGAGCAGGACTTGCGATATTGTAAAGTGTGCGCAGTGTGGGGAGTCAGGTCATGTTATGTCAGATTGTCACCATCCTGCAAAATGTAGCTTATGTGAAGAGAATCGTTCTTTCACAGACTGCCCTTGGGCAGCTTATAATACTACAAATGGGGATTTTGCAATTCTGGATTTCTAATTGAACACTGCTACTAAGGCAGCTTTGAAAAACATTACGCCCCCTTTACTAGACTGCCTTCTGAGGACCTTTCTGTTCCTCCTTTGGTAGTCCAAACAGCTACACCACATACTTCTGGAACTGAGAAAGTCCCATCTCCCATGGTGGTTTCCACTAAAGATGCGCCTGTAGTCTCTGGTTTATCCACTGACACTGACACTATGCCCCTTCCCCTTCCACTTGATGGGGCCTTCATGATAGTGAATAACCGTCGTCGGAGTTTAAGTAACAACCCAGTAGCCTCTACTACAGAGCCTTTCCAGCTTCCCTTACACAACCCCTATTCAACATTACAAGGTGAGGATTTAGATGCAGGAACTGAGTCTGACTCGGCTTCCATACATTCCTCCCAAGCAGATGGAGGCTCTGATACTGAATGCTCCATGGAGGATTTAGTTACCATTCCAAAAATAGATCTAGAATGGGCTCCCAGAAATGGGTTAAGAAAAAATCCTGAAATTATTGGTGCTGTTGTTTGGTGTTGCTGTGTTTTTCCTATATTAGAGTCTAGCTTTTCAATCTGATGTGAGCGACTTGTATGAAATTAAAATGGCCTCTTGGAACACTAATAGCATACAATCAGAAAGGAAACAGCTGCTGATTTTTGTTCTGTTTGAATTTGCTTTATATGATGTGGTGTTTTTGCAAGACACTAGGCAGGAATTGGATAGGGCGACCTTGGGGTGGATGTGGGGACTACCTTACTGGTCTGTAGGGGATGACCTCTGCAGTGGTATTGGAATTTGACTGAACAACCCCTCTGCTAAAATTGTTCAAACAGTGGATATTGTTATAGGTCGGGCTCTTTTGATGGATGTTCTTTTATATGATTTACCTTGCCGTCTCCTAAATGTCTGTGCCCCACAAACAAAGTCAGCTAGAACTGAGCTTTTTCATGCTATACAACCATATCTTTTTACTGCTTCATATGTCCTTTTGGGGGGTGATTTTAATTGTGACCTGTATCTTAAGGATCGGGGACCAATGACAAAAAAGCTTTATTGTGATACAAACTGTTTGAATGCTTTGGTATCCCAAACCGGGTTAGTAGATGCTTGTGCTCACTTTGCTAATCCTGATAGAACCTATTTTTGTGACTCTTTAGCCTCCAGAATTGATTTTTGGTTTATATCCCCCTCTTTGGGCATCAAATCCACTAAAACTACTCCTATAGCTCCCTTGGACCATGCCATTGTAGAGATTTCGGTCTCTAACTTTGATGGAATGCAGTATGGCCCAGGTTATTGGCGTATGAATCTGGAACTTCTTTCTCTACTTTCTGTAAGAGATGGTTTTGTTTCATTATTAGAAGCCCGTAAATCAGTTACATTTTTATATGATACCTCTCAGGAGTGGTGGGAAGATACAAAATGTGACATTAAGCATTATTTTCAGCACATTGGCAGATTAAATGGGAAATTTAAAAGGGATTTGTACCAGGAATATAGGACACAGTTCCAAGACCTGGTGTGAAACTGGCGGAAATTAGGAAAACCATGAATAATTTACAATATGATCGGCTCAAATCTTTAAATCAAGAACGTCAGTTTGGGACACAGGGAAAGCAAGATTTTATTAATTCCTTTCTGTAACCCATAGGTGGCACTATCCCAAGGGCTACTACCCCTACCTGCTTGGCTAGTAGCAGGTTAAGGGGCTTGAGTTCTCAAATGGGTGTCTCCACCCAGAGGTCAGGGGTGGTAGTGGTCAAGCTAACCTGGGCACAGCCCTCTGGGGCACTGTAACCCCCCTCTTTCCCCTCTAGTGGCCTGAACACTGTACAATAATCACTTTCACAATACACCTGGTGCACCACACAAGTACCCACACTGTTTGCACTTACCATCAGGGCTGGTTCCTCTGGCTCGACCCTGGGGATGCCCTGTAAAATAAGGTTAAGCACAGCAAATAGCAACAGTACAGTACAGTACAGTACTTTTAGCACAAACTGGAACCACAGTCATATTACATGCAGAAAAAGGTAGATCTGATTTATTCAGGGGACTTGAACAAGGGAGGGGCAAAATCAGGTTAATTAACTTAAAGGTTATATCAATCAAGCAGTTATGCATGCACTTTGAGTCCCCCTACACAGTCCACCTCTGGGTACCCAGGTAGAGAAGAGATGGGCTAGCCAAGACAGTTGCCCGGGGTTGTAGCTGGTTGGGGCCCTGTGATGGAAAACACAACATGCACAGTACACAATATTTGTAATCTGGGGCCAGAGGGCTCAGTTTGTAAAGGAAACGAAACAACAAGACAATCAGATGACACACTCAGATTAAGCTGTTGTAGGGAGCTACCCTGGTATTTACTCATGATACCCAAGACTGGACACAGGCTGGATGAAAATCGGGACTGCAGGTGGTTGATCTGGAATGCCAGGAGAAGCAGGGCCCATACAAGTCACATTCCTGTCTAAGCATGGAGCAGGGGGCTGATCCCCAGGCAGGTCTCTCATCAATGGCTTCTGCGTGCAGTGGGTAGTCCGGCTGGGCCAGTCTGGCAAAGCCCAGACCCATGGAGACAAGTTCGGAAGCAGTCCGTTTTGGGCTGGATACAGCTTTCAGCAAGCAGAACACAGTTCACACATTGGAGAACTAACTCACAACCCACTAGCAGCTCATAGTACATTTATATGTACGGGAATTCTACTGTTCAAGCCAAAGCGCTCCCCGGGCACAATCTCAAAGTCTCTGCACACACCAGGAGCTTAAGGGTAGCTGGAACTCCTGACAGGCCAATTGCATTCAGCAAAAATATTCGGTCTTCTTCAGGTTGAGCCTGGCCCACTTCAGTAGCTTACTTTAGTCACACAAACTTGGATTTAGTCCAAAATAATTCTCTTCTCTCCCTCTCAGGAGCAGCACACCAGCATGCAGGCCAAACACTCAGCCTTTTCCCAGTTCTCCCATGCGAATCCACTCAGGTTTTCTGCTCAGAATTACTTCAGCTCCTTCTTGCTCAGCTTCCAGCTTAGTTCTAACTGAAAACTGCAAGCAGCCTGGGACTTCTCCAAGATCCAAAAGCCTTGGTTGGCTGATTTGGCTGTCAGTCAAAGCAAGAGCTCCCCCTTCAGTTGCAAAAAAGGCGCAAAAACTCAAATCACAGTTCCTATACATTTTGAATTCAGACAGCTCCTGTAGTCCGGCTACATTTTAGGTCCCACCAGAACTGATTGGTCCAATTTGCAGTCCAGGCAAGATAGTGGAGGCAAACAAAACAGTCCTTGCTACAAAGAAAGCAGGTTAGACAAACTACATTATCGTTATCATTCTAAATGGTTTTCAGCAAATAGTTACATCTTGCAACAGAGCTCCATCTCAGATTACTTAAGCTGCAATTAGGCAGCTCTTAAAGAGACAGTACACAGAGGCTATACAAGCTCTGGTAATCACATTTAAACTGGTAAAACGCTGGACACCAGCCTGGCAGTGAGCATGAGGCAAGCTCAAGGAAGACTTTTTGGGAACCCCCATTTGTAGGGGGGTTACATTTTATTTTTGTGCTCAACATCAGCAGCAGAAATGAATGACCTCAGTGAGAGCTCCACAGGGTACCATTTTTTCTACAAAAAAGTATATTTTGAACGTTGTAGATGACCATGTATGTTCACTTTTTCATGTTCAGGAGTTGCCTACTGATAGCTGTCTGTCTTGGCTGGATGGCTGTCATTTGCCTCAGCTTCACCTTCAGACAAGAAAGTATTGCTGTCACCTCTTACTCAGTTTGAATTACTGGCTACATTGGCACAAGTGAGGGGTGGTTGCGCTCCAGGGAAGGATGGGATCCCATATGAACTTTATAACATTGTATTACAGTATTTACTACCTGAATTTTTGGAATTGTTTCAAGACATCTTATCGTCAGGGGTATTGCCTACGACGATGGCGGATGGTTTGGTGATTTTCATGTATAAGGCTGGGGACAGGGCAGATTTGCATAAATGGAGGCCTATTACACTTCTCAGTACTGACTTTAAACTTCTTACAAAGTTGTTGAATAATAGACTTCTACTCTGTGCGTCTTCTCTTATTCATCCCTCTCAAACTTGCACTATTCCTGAAAGAAAAATAACAGACAGCTTGCTTTTATTATGGGAAATTCTACATCGCAGTAATTTAGAGGAACTGGAAGGATTTATTCTTAGTTTAGATCTGGCAAAAGTCTTTGACAGAATTTATCATGCATATCTTTGGGAGTGTTTAAGATGGTATGGGATCCCTATAATGTTTATCTCATGGATACAAACCTGTTATGCCATAGCTATGGTACAAGCTAATTGCAATGGATGGTTGGGGAAGCAATATGGGGTTAAACGGGGTGTTAGACAAGGCTGTCCTCTCAGTCCCTTATTGTATCTGTTTATTTTGGATCCGTTACTATAATGAATTAATGATAATCAGGATATTCAAGGGGTTTCCTTTTCCAGTACCACTGAGGAAATCAAGAGTATAGCCTATGCGGATGATATCTGTTTTATTGTGGGGGATTTAGCCTCGGCTACTTTGGTGGGTGATACACTTTCTGATTTCACCGCAGCAACTGGGGCTTTAGTGAATTTCTCAAGAAGTAAATGCCTCCCATTTGGCTCTGTACACTTTTTGGAACCCACACTTCTTGGGATTCCAATAGTTGCAGACACTTGCACTATTTTGGGGTTAATTTTTGGCCGGTGAGATTTGGCTTGGCTAAACTGGACTTCTAAACTTGATATAGCACAAGGGAAGGTGGCATTTTGGAATAAGTGGAGGCTTTCACAATTAAAACGTGTGTTTTTGGTTGAAACCTTTTTGCTTCCTATCTTTCTTTACCTTAGTGTGATTTTTTTGTTTGCCCTCTCAGTTAGAAAGCAAATTATATGGTTGTTTTTCTCTTGTATTTGGGGCAGTAGATTGAATCCCATTAAGCAGTGTTTATTGTTCAGGGATAAACAGCATGGGGGGCTAAAAATGATTAACCCTATCGTATTTTTTTTACGATGTTTGTGGCTGCCAATTTTAAATCTGTGTTGGCAGGCTTGAGTAATATTAGGAGTTCAGTTTAGCACACCTTTTTTTCCAATTGTTTAACCAGGTGAGACACACTAAGCTGAAAGCTTGTTTACAAGTGCAACCTGGGAGCAAAGGGAAGTTAAGTGACTTGCTCAGGGTCACACAGTATATGCAAGTCTCCAGATTTGTAGCTCAGAGCCTTAAACCACTGTCCTATACTGCTTCCCTAAATACTCCCTAATACTTGGATTTCGTGGGTACAGGACTCTCTCACTGAGATACTTCCTTTCTGGCCAATACATTCTCATATACCTAAGCAACGATCCTTACAGAATCTCCCTGACAATTTTAAGGTGTGTTTTGGGAAGATAAAACTCTGGGGCCTTACTGAAGAACACATAGTGAATTACACTAGGAAAGAACTTTATGTTCATCTTATAAATACTTTTTTTTGTGAAACGGTATATTTTGATTCTAAACCACCCTTGGAAAAACAATTGATTGGCAAAATACTGACATACCCTCGTATTCCAACCTATATGTGGGATGTTATGTGGCTTTCCTTACATGGGAAATTGAGTGTAAAAGGAAACCTAAAACAGAAAAGCATTGAGCATCGTTATTGCCCTGGAGGGATATGTGTTCAGGAATTATCGAAACGATGGATCACTTATTCTTGTTTTGTCCATTTGTTTGGAGATTTTGGAACTTGTTACGGAATAAATGGCCTAAGTCATCCTTTTACAATTTAATGCTGGACATTCTGAACTTGGGAATTTTGCCCTTTTATGGACCAAGCATGACAGAGCTACACTCTGGCTGTTTTTAGTTTGTTTCAAATGTTACATTTGGCATATGAGATGCTGGTTAACGATACAACAACTAAGTTACACTGAAGAACAACTATTCTATATGATTGATACTGCGGTCCAGAAACACCGAGCTTTAGAGCAAAGATCAGTGCAGCCTAGGCTTTTTCAGTCATGGTGGCACAGTATTGACAGGCTCTAGTTGTTTTTGGAGAACCTTTTATGTGGATTTGTCTTTTTGGCTTAATTGAGTATGCCAAATGAATACGAGATGGGTCCCTGGACCATTACTATTGAGGGGCGTGTGTTTTTTTCCTTGATTTTGTGGGACTAGGATTTTTTTGAATAACTATCTGTGTGCATTATTGTTATTTGTATTTATTTGGTTTTGATGTTATATTACTAAAATCCACATTTTCTTCATGAGGAAGGGGGTTGTTGGATATTTTTATACTTTTTCCTCTTATGTTAAATATTTATCTGGCTGTTTTTTCTAACAGGAGTATGTTTGAAATCTTTATTTGTTTTTCCCATTTATGAATTATGAAAGGGGATAAGTATGAATGAACACTGTTTTTGTTATTTTTGACATTTAGTTCTTTTTCTCCATATTTTGCTAATTTTGTTTCAGTTTGACTAGTATGGTTGTAATACTTTTTCTGTTTATTCCTTTATTGATGACTTTTTGATGTGAATTAACATTGTTTTGTCGGTTTTGTTTGGAAGTTGTCAATAACAATTCCCCTACTCTTTTAGTGGGGGGGGGGACCTTTTCATGTATTTGGATATGTTTTGCTCCTTACTAATTTATTTTAGACATTGTATGACTAAAATACGTATCTGATTTTTCTTATGATTTGTATCTTCTTTTTGTGTCAGCTAACACTGTTTGTATTTATTTGATTTTTGAAGTTTATAATAAAAATTCCCCTACTATTTTCGAGAAATGCCATGGGATCTTTAACATCCACCTGAACTACCACCAGAACAGGCAGATGGGACCTTGGTTTAACGTCTCATCCGAAAGACGGCACCTCAGGAGTGCAGCATCCCCCTCATGCTGTACTGCAGTATCAGTATTGGGATATTAACCCAAGTGCCTGGTGTGGGGCAAGAACCCACAGCCTTCTGATCTCCCGGCTTCAGAGGCAAGTGTGCTACCTGCTGAGTCACTGACACTGCCATGTAACCTGTTTTTCTGTATGTCCACCTTTGTGCAGTTGGGAGGAGGAATCAGGGACACCCTACTGTGGTACAGTATCATCTACTGTGTGCTGCTTTGTGAATTTTGGCCCTACTGAGCACTCCACTACTAAACCATAGGGCGTTGTCCTGAGAGGTCACCAGGCAGATCAAGTATCCGGGCAGTGGGACATGCATGTGAGCGTAGACCTACCACTGCAATTCTCCCATTGGCCACACATCATGCGTGTTACACCACAGCGTCACTGGCCAAGTGAGAGGATGTGTGCAGATGTGACTTAACTCATATGGGGACCAGCTGTTCCTTCACACATGACATTCCCTTCACCTATGTCACCAGATGGCAGTCTTGTAATAGAAGCAGGTGCCCTCACTCTCCTAGGCAGGAGGTGTCCAAAGTATGCTGGAACCCCACCTTATTGGTTGGAGGCAGACATCCCGTACTCTGTTCATGAACCTGTGTCATGTGGCTGGCAAATGGTAGGTCTGTTACTGCACTGTCCATCTGGACACACATGATGTTGTAACCTGAGCCTCAGTCCATCTTTGCAACATTGCTGGATGTGTATGCGCTTTGCCAAAACATTCTCCTTGGGACACACAAGATCCTAAGCTGCATGCTTCTTATCCCTTATAGTACAAGCCTGTGCTGTATCAACTGTCTTCTGCAATCCTGCCACCATGCACAACCCCCGAATGAAGCACAACTTAATATATTTATGAAAGCAGTGTTGCTTTCATTGTGCGAGGTATGGCAAAATGGTCATCACCCTTCATGAGAACTGGGGTGTGACATGTATGTAACCCACCTACCAATGGGGTTCCTGAAAAGTCTTCCTTGAGCTTGCCTAAATGCTCACTGCCCGGCTGCTGTCCTGCATTTTAGCAGTTTAAATGTTTTGCCAGAGAGTGCCTGTATAGCCTCTGTGTACTGTCTGTTTAAGACCTGCCTGGATTGCAGTCATAAATAATCTGAGAGGAAGCTCTGTTGAAAGATGTAACTATTTGCTGAAAATCATTTAGAGTGATAATGATAATGTAGTTTGTCTAACCTGCCTTCTTTGCAGCAAGGACTGTCTTGTTTATCCCCACCATTTGGCCCGGGACTGTGAATTGGACCAATCAGTTCTGGTGAGACCTAAAATGGAGCCGGACTACAGGAGCTGTCTGAAGTCAAAATCAGTAGGAACTGTAGTTTTGGGCTTTTGACGCCTTTTTGCAACTGAAGGGGGAGCCTTTGTTGTGACTGACAGACAGATCAGTCAACCAAACCTTTTGGATCTGAGGGAAATCCCCAAGCTGCCTGCTGTTTAAGGCAGATTTAAGTTGGGAGCTGAAGAAGCAAGATGCTTGAGACAGTCTCTGTGGAAAGGTCGGAGCTTTGGCCTGCATGTCTGCCTGCTGCCCTGAGAGGGGAAAGAGAATTGTTTTCGGACTGAATCCGAGTTGTGTGACTAAAGTAAGCTACTGAAGTGGGCCAGGCTCAAACTGAAGAAGACCAAACATTTTGCTGAATGTGATCAGCCTGCGAGGAGTTCCAGCTACCCTTAAGCTCCCAGTGCGTGCAGAGACTTTGCGATTGTGACCGCGGAGCGCATTGCCTGGTACAGTAGAATTCCCTTACATGTAAATGTGCTGTGAGCTGCTAGTGAGTCGTGAGTTATTTCCCCACTGTGTGAACTGTATTCTGCTTGCTGGAAGCTGTATTCAGCCCAAAACGGACTGCATCCGAATTTGTCTTCACGCGGTCTGGACCTTGCCAGACTGGCCCAGCCAGTCTAAATGCTGCACAGAGAAGCCATCGACGAGAGACCTGCCTGGGGACCAGACCCCTGCTCCACGCTTGAACAGGAATGATGCCTTGGTGACTCGTGTGGGCCCTGCTTCTCCTGGCATTTCAGATGAACCATCTGCAGTCTTGATTTTCGTCCAGCCTGTGTCCAGTCTTGGGTATCATGAGTAAATACAAGGGAAGCTCCCTGCAACAATAGCTTAATCTGAGTGTGTCATCTAATTGTCTTGTTGTGTCTTTTCCTTTACAAACTGAGCCCTCTAGCTCCGGATTACAAATAGTGTGTACTGTGCATGTTGTGTTTTCCATCACAGGGACCCAACCAGCTGCAATGCCGGCCAACCCCTGGGCAATGGTCCTGGCTAGCCCATCTCTTCTCCACCTGGGTACCCAGAGTTGTGACTGTGTGGGAGGACTCAAAGCATATGCATAACTGCTTGATTGATATAACCTTTAAGCTAATTAACCTGATTTCACCCCTCCCTTGTTCAAGTCCCC
This sequence comes from Neoceratodus forsteri, assembly GCA_016271365.2. Classification (NCBI taxonomy): domain Eukaryota; kingdom Metazoa; phylum Chordata; order Ceratodontiformes; family Ceratodontidae; genus Neoceratodus; species Neoceratodus forsteri. The sequence continues at coordinate 644,824,077 of CM057450.1, read as the reverse complement.
CTGAATTTTATTTATTTTATTTATTTAACAGACTTTAGGATTACAACCTTTGAATCAGGGATTCATTTACGAAGGCTCCGCATCAGAAAAACAAACATAAACACTTAATACATATAGACATAGAATGGCAGCTAAAGGTTACAGTTTTTTTAGTTATACAATACTGCAGAATCAAGATTAACTGAATAAATCAGATCTAACTTTTCTGCATGTACTCTGACTGCGGTTCCAGTTTTTGCTCAAAGTACTGTACTTTTGCTATTTGCTGTGCATAACCTTGTTTTACAGGGGGTCGCCAGGGTCGAATCAGAAGAATCAGCCCTGGTGGTAAGTGTAAACAGTGTGGGTACTTGTGTGGTGTACCAGGGGTATTGTGAAAGTGATTATTGTACAGTGTTTAGGCCACTAGAGGAGAAAGAGGGGGGTTACAGTGTCCCAGAGGGCTGTGCCCAGGTTAGCTTGACTACTACAACCCCTGACCTCTGGGTGGAGGCACCCATTTCAGAACTCATGCCCCTTAACCTGCTAGTAGCCAAGCAGGCAGGGGTAGTAGCCCTTGGGATAGCACCACCTAGGGGTTACACCTTGGAGGCTCACCGCTGGGATTTTGTGTCTTCTAGTGGCCGAAATTACTAATTATTGTCAAACATAAATGGCTACCCCAACAGAAGTGGCTATGCACCAGTTGGTGGGGTGGTGTCAGGGCAGGAGATTGACCCTCACAATGCCCTGCTTGTATTGGATATTTCCCTGAACATTGGTAAAAATGCTGTAGAAGGAGTACTTCCCAAAGCTGAATGTTTAACAAACGCTGTGGTGGTGGGGCGACAGGCTGATTTGGCCGCCCAAACTTTCATGGCCTTAGTAGAGTGTAGTAACCCAGTGGACAGTTCCTAAATGCCATGGGCTATTGCCCCAGAAGGGGCCCCAGCTGCCTGGAGAGTGATAACTAAAGACAATAAAGACCCCGGGGAGGATGGGCTCCCCCTATTATCTGAGACTTTTGAGGAGAAATTTGCTGAGTCGTTGCTGGAGGAAGGGAAAACTGTAGAGGACTTTAAGAAACTATTCCTGCCACCTGGGGGTGTTCCCTCCCCAACACCTCCTCCCACTCCAGCACCTATTACTGCCCCACCTTCTGTGCCCATGCCAATGCTGGCCCCTATATCTGTACCTGCCATTAGTCATGACTCCTACCGAAGGCTGAGAATCTTCTCGGGCATCCTCCCTTCCCCCCAGGGGGAGAATGACTGGGAGACCTGGATAGACTATGTTGCCCCTCTAGTACTTGAAAGGCAATGCTTAGAAGCAGAGAAATGAAAGAGGTTGAGTGAGAGCCTCCGAGGTCCTGTCCTGGCTACCATCTGTGCCAAGTGGGCCAATAACCCTGAAGCAACTGCACAGGACTATCTTGATGCACTGGAGAATGTGTATGGGAGCCCGGATTCAGATGAGGACCTGTGGTGGAGAGTAAGAAACGCCCAGCAGTACTCAGGGGAGCCGTTGTCTGTGTATGTACCTCAGCTTGAAAAGCTGCTACAAGAGTGCATCAGAAAGGGTAGTTTCCTGTCAAATGGATTAGATCGAACTAGGCTGGACCAGATCCTTAAGTTTGCTCCGCTTTCAGAATTGTTACTGCTTCAGTTGCGCCTCGTCAACCGACTGGAATCGACCCCTCTTATGATGAGCTAATGAAAGAAATTTAGGGGGGTTGAGTGAAGGTGACCCAGGGGGGAATTTCACTAATATCTGCTGCTACTGCACAAGTGACAGAGAGTGATCAGCCAAGTGGAGTTCAGGGGCAAAAGTTGGCACTTAACAAGCACTCTGAAAATGGAAAGGACTTCCCGCCCTGGGCCCAGTTTTTGAAAGTCGAGCTATTAAAGGAAGGCCGAGAGTTGAAGGCGGGCACCTCTGCAAGGGTTCCCCCATGGAACAAGATTCTGGTTCCTCTCAGGACGTGACTGCCATGGGGGTGGGGGGTGCACCCTCAGGCATCCTCTACCGAGGGTAGCTCCCAGACTGAAATCAAAGAATTGACGGCCACCCTAAAGGAACTATTGAGACACGTTGCACCCCTCTCACCGCTGCAAGCAGATATTGGACCCTGATCCCTTGCTACTAGTTCAGTTCCTCATGCAGTGTTCTCTCTAAGGATGACCCAGGAGTCTATCATTTGTCACAACTGGGGAAAAGATGGCCATATGAAGAGGGAATGCCGGTCTCAGAAAGACTTAGAGAAAGTGGTGAACCGGCTTCAAGGAGAGCTTCAGAAAATGAATCCGTGATCAAGGGGTGCACGAAATGAAGGCTTTGGACATTGTGACAAGGCGCAACCTCGCCACGGGATTCAGGATCAGCTTTGTGGTAGTTAAGGAGTCTCAGGAAGACCAGTTTGTTAACATCAAACCAACCAGGTATATTTTTATTTTCTTAATATGGTTGGTGACACAGAACTTTGGGCTTCTGCCTTTTTCCTTTTTAAGCCCCACTGGGAAAAATGAAACAAAAACATAAATAAAGAGGCCTAGCTCTGGGTGGGAGCACTGACTAAACAATCCCCGACCCTAACTAGAAACCCCCCTTTTCCAGAAGGCTAGACCTTCTGGAAGAACAAAAACAGTAAAACGGAAAACTCAAAATGGAAATAACTTTTTCCTTTTTGGCCTAATTCAGGAGACCAGTCTCCTGAGGGTTGCTTAAGGGATTCCAGTTCTGGAACACATCCAAGCAGCTTGTCAGCCATCTACCCCTGCAGCAACTGCCTGCTGGCTTTTCCTTCCTGTTTAAAAGCTCTCCTGTCTGTGCAGCTGCAGCTAATCAGCCAAATCAGCTGCAGCTGTACCCTGACTATCTTACTCAGGGAAACCCCTTCCCCTCTAGTACCTGAGTTTACCACGCATCCCCCTCCCCAGCTCAACACTTTAGGGTCGGGTGGCCTGTGCCGAGAGTTAGGGTCTTTAGGAAAGTTCGTCAGCATTTCCGTTCAGTGTCCCCATTCTATGGTGGACCACGAAGTGGTGTGGTTGTAGTGCAAGGAACCATCTCATCACTCTGGCATTTTTTTCCCTGTTTGTTTGCATCCACTTGAGTGGAGCATGGTCCGTCACCAGAGTGAACTTGCGACCTAGTAAGTAATATCTGAGGGTTTCCGTCACCCTCTTCACTGAAAGGTGCTCCTTTTCCACTACGGCATACTGCTGTTCCTGGGGTAACAACTTCCTACTTTGGTACAGGATGGGGTGCTCGTCACCTGCTGCCACCTGGGAGAGTACTGCCCCCAATCCAACATCCAAGGCATCTGATTGCAGAATGAATTCTTTATCGAAATCTGGGGAGACCAGTACCGGATCAGAACAGAGGGCCATCTTGAGGTCAGTGAATGCCTCATCCACTGCTTCCGACCACCTCACGATGTCCGGTGCTCTCGCCATGGTTTACTCTGTTAATGGAGGAGCCCGAGTGGCAAAGTGAGGGATGAACCTCCGGTAGTAACCAACTAACCCTAGGAAAGCCCTCACTTGCTTCTTCTTGTTTGGTTGGAGCTAGTTTTGAATTGCTTCTACCTTCTTCACCTGGGGTTTCACCAATCCCCGTCCAACCACATAGCCCAAGTATTTTGCCTCTGACAAGCCGATCTTACATTTGCGGGGTTCACTGTCAGCAACTACCGTAGCATTATCTGTATGGCCTCGACCTTCGAAGGTGAGTTTCCCAGTCCGTACTATGGATGACCACATCATTGATATAGGCGGCAGCATAGTGAGAGTGTGGGCGCAGCAGTCGGTCCATCATGCGCTGAAAGGTCACAGGTGCTCCATACAGACCGAATGGGAGGACTCTGTAGTGGTATAAACCCCCCGGGGTGACGAAGGCGGTCTTCTCCTGGGCTGCCCTTGTGAGTGGGATCTGTCAGTATCCCATCGTAAGGTCCAAGGTGGAGAGGTATCTGGCCTTCCCCAACTGGTCGATCTGTTCATCGACCCTAGGTAGGGGGTATGCATCAAACTACGATACCTCGTTTAGTTTTCTGAAATCATTACAGAACCTCCAAGTATTATCTGGTTTTGTCACGAGGACGATGGGGCTTGACCATTCACTATGGGACTCTTCTATGACGTCGAGCTTCAACCTCCTCTCGACTTCGGTTCGGATTTCTTTCCTCTTGGACTCTGGGATATAGTAGGGTTTTTCCCTTATCCTTACACCCGGAGCTGTCACAATGTCATGGTAGGCTGTGACCATCCGACCAGGTCATTTGGAGAGCACATCCCTGTTTCGCTGAACCATTTCCACTGCTTCTTTGTACTGTGTAGGAGACAGCTCAGGTGAGATATGGACTTGCCCTTCTGTTTTACCTTCTGCCGGGGTTACGGCCAATGAGACACAGCAGGCCTCCCGGTCTTGCCACGCCTTCAGGAGGTTAATATGGTATATTTGGAACATTTTCCCATGATTGGGTTGGCTTACTTTATAGTTCACATCACCAACAGCTTCCACGACCTCGTATGGACCCTGCCACCTGGCGAGCAGTTTGCTTTCTACTGTGGGAACCAGGACCATCACCTGATCCCCCGGCTGGAACTTCTGGATCCTCACCTGACAGTCATAATAAGTCCGTTGGGTCTCTTGGGTCTTTTCTAAGTGTTCCCGGACAATAGAAGTGACCCGGGCCAACCTTTATTGCATTTGGGAGATATACTCAATCACACTGGCTCCTTGTGGTGGTTGCTTTTCCCAGTTCTCCTTTAGTATATCAAGGATACCCCTGGGATGGCTGGCATATAACAGCTCAAAGGGGGAGAATCCGATGGATGCCTGTGGGACATCTCGGACAGCGAGCATTAAGTAGGGAAGGAGTAAGTCCCAGTCCTTTCTTTCTCGACTCACGACTTTCCGCAACATCCCCTTCAAAGTCTGATTAAATCGTTCGACCAGACCATCTGTCTGGGGGTGGTACACTGAGGTCCTCAGGGCTCGGATCTGGAGGAGTCTGCAGCTACTTCATTAAATATGAGACAAAGAGTACCTGGTCCATCAATATCTCCTTTGGGAATCCGACCCTCACGAAGACTTGAATGAGCTCTCGGGCAATCGACTTTGAGGCCGTGTTACGGAGCGGGATCGCTTCTGGATATCTTGAAGTGTAGTCTACGATGACGAGGATGTGTTGGTGGCCCCAGGCTGACCTGTCTAGGGTGCCTACCAGGTCCATCGCAATCCTCATGAAGGGTTCATTGATGATTGGCAAGGGCACCAACGGGGCTCTTAACTTCGGCTGCAGGGACACCAACTGGCATTCTGGGCATGAAGCACCATACCTCCTTACCTCGGCATAAATTCCAGGCCAGTAGAATCTTCAGAGTATGCGACGCAGTGTTTTTTTGACCCCAAGGTGTCCTCCAAGAAGGTGAGCATGTGCCAAATCCAGTACCACCTTCCTGTGCTGGCGGGGGACCAGCAACTGTTCCACATCATGTTCTTCATCCGGTATCACTCGGTATAGGAGGTCATTATTTACCATGAAATACGGTCTGGGTCCCTTGGCTTTGCCTTCTACTGGCACTCTGTTAATCTCCACAACCTCTGATCAGATATTCTGAAAGAGAGGCTAGTCTATTTGGTCCTGACCAAAGTTCCTGGAGGCTATCCCGAGGGTACACAATTCAGGGGGATTCGACTCTGTCTCCGCTTCTGGGTCCTCCTCTTCCTCCCTGCAACTCTCCCCTCGGGCACCAGACCACTCACCCTGTTGTCTCTCAGGGAGCGGGGTTCTACCTCCCACCAGCACGGACCTGCCACTGGCAGCCAGTATCTTGGTCCCTAACTTTTTACAATCCCTGCATTGCTTTCATGATTTATGGGACTTTCCTGCCTCCCCATACAACTTGGGGTCCCAATGCCTGTAAGAGAAATAATCGGGTGACTCCTTCGACCCCTTGGGGATTCCTAGCACCATAGCCTCGGTTACTGGGGCCCTGGCCTCCCGGTTCCCCCCTCAGCGGGTAATGTCTCAAACCCGGAAATCGCAGAACCCACCAGGGCAGGATCGCCAATGGGGAGGACCCCCATGACCTGACCTCTCCTCCCATTGCTTCCACAGTAAATAAGCGCAGTGGGGTAATAAAACACTGTGCCATGGACACAGGTGATCCCGGTACGTTTCTGGAAATTAATTTGGGAGGGTTGCACCAAACTGTGAACTATAAGGGTGAACTCACTCCCAGAGTCGACAAGGGCCATAACGGTCTGTCTGTTTACCTTAACCACCTGGGTAAATTGGTGTGAAGTGGTGACCACCCCTACTACATTAATCAAATATCAGTTGCTCTGTGGGGACCCACCCCAGTTGCACTGCATTGGTTCGACCACATTCGGACAGCTGGCAATTACTTGTCCCCGCTCCCCGCACCCATAACAGCGGTAGCATTCTCGGGGTGACCCTGGACCCTTTGGGCTGCTAGGGGAGGTCAGGTCCCTCTCTATTTTTGAACCTGAAAGTCCCTTTGCTGCCTCAGACCGCTCTTCGTTAGTCCTTCTCCCGGGCCCTGTCCGGTTTGACCTCTTGGGGGGTCGGTATCTCTGGTTTGTAGACCGCACACTTGTCCCGCGGGTAGCTGACCCCAATGTCCGGGGAAAGTTACTTCATGGCATAATGCCGCTCCACCGAGGTGACCAGTTCATCACAGAAAATGGGGTCGGCCTGTCCAACCCACTGCCGTAGGCTGGGCGGTAGTCCTCTTAAGAACCGGTCCATTACCAGGAGCTCCACGATTTTGGCAGCACTATGGAGCTTGGGTCGCAACCACTTCTTGGCCAAGTGGAGGAGGTCATACATCTACGACCGTGGCTTCGCCGACTACAGGAATCTCCAGCTGTGGCACCTCTGGGCTCGAAGGGCTGGAGTCACGCCAGCACGGGCCAAGATCTCTTTCTTCAGCCTTGGATAGTCAGTGGTGACTCCCTCATCCAGATCATAATATGCCTTCTGGGCCTTGCCACACAAAAATGGAGCTAAAATACCGGCCAACTGTTCCTGTGGCCATGATTCATGAGTAGCCGTCCTTTCAAAAGCGAGCAAATATGCATCAGTGTCGTCAGCCATCATCATTTTCTGTAGACAGTGGGAAGCCCATATAGTCCAGTAACCCTCTGGGGCAGGCCCTCCTGGGCGACCTTCTCCCGGTGTGATCTCCATGAGACGCTTTTACCATTTCCTGGAGGACAGCACGCTCCTGGGCCGTCTGTTTGAGCAGCAACTGGTTTGTCTCTTGTTGAGCCCGGGTAGCTTCCTGCTGGGCTGCCGTAGCCTGGATCAAGGCTTTCACCACGTCCTCCATGCCTGGTCTCATTTACTCCGGGGTGGTTTGGATTCCAGCCAAATTTTACGCCGACCTGATCCCACTTCTTACACCACATGTGACAAGGCGCAACCTCGCCATGGGATTCAGGATCAGCTTTGCAGTGGTTAAGGAGTCTCAGGAAGGCCAGTTTGTTGACATCAAACCAACCAGGTATATTTTTATTTTCTTAATATGGTTGGTGAGACAGAACTTTGGGCTTCTGCCCTTTTCCTTTTTAAGCCCCACCAGGGAAAATTAAACAAAAACAGAAATAAAGAGGCCTAGCTCCAGGTGGGAGGGCTGACTAAACAATCCCCGACCCTAACTAGAAACCCCACCTTTTCCAGAAGGCTAGAACTTCTGGAAGAACACACTCGGGACAATCAAGCAACTGAAGCAACAAGCAGCTCACCTGAGTAGCTGAGGAAGCCAAATCTCCAGCCTGATAACTTTCGAGGCAGCTCCCCCCCCCCAAGCTAGGCACTCGGGACAATCAAGCAACTGAAGCAACAAGCAGCTCACCTGAGTAGCTGAGGAAGCCAAATCTCCAGCCTGATAACTTTCGAGGTAAAGGCCTCTTCTCTTCGTCCTGACCTGCAGAGGGTGCTACCTGATGAACACTTATATTTTATGAACTTTGTTCCTGTTCACCACTACGTGGGCTTATTATTTGCTTCTCATTATGTGCTAGTAATGCTGAAGTGTAAAGCTAGGGACTCACTGGTTTTTCTAGAGTTGCCTTGCTGATTTCATCTTAAAGCCAGATATACCAAGCAGATAATATAGACAAGACTTGTTTAATATGGTGGTATTTGGAGCTAATTGCTGATTACTTCTTAAAGCCAGATATACCAAGCAGCTAATATAGATCAGACTTGTTTAATATGGCGGTACTGAGCTAATTGTGCTTGTAATCTGAAGGCATTAGGTTAGCTGGGTCCTAGTGTGACCTCATTTTGGAATAGCCCTGTTTGATTAGAGTGGAGCTCCTTTGTGTAAGTCACAACATATTCTCCCACTGCATAGTAATGAGAGGCTTTGTTTTCTCCACTACATAGGCAGCTCCCCCAAGCTAGGCACTCGGGACAATCAAGCAACTGAAGCAACAAGCAGCTCACCTGAGTAGCTGAGGAAGCCAAATCTCCAGCCTGATAACTTTCGAGGTAAAGAGAGCCTCTTCTCTTCGTCTGGATGCCTGCAGAGGGGTGCTACCTGATGAACACTTATATTTTATGAACTTTGTTCCTGTTCACCACTGGGTGGGCTTGTTATTGCTTCTCTTTGTGCTACTAATTGCTGAAGTGTAAAGCTAGGGACTCACTGGTTTTTCTAGAGTTGCCTTGCTGATTTCATCTAAAGCCAGATATACCAAGCAGCTAATATAGATCAGACTTGTTTAATACAATGGTATTTGGAGCTAATTGCTGATTTCATCTTAAAAGCCAGATATACCAAGCAGCTAATATAGATCAGACTTGTTTAATATGGTGGTATTGAGCTAATTGTACTAGTAATCTGAAGGCATTAGGTTAGCTGGGTCCTAGTGTGACCTCATTTTGGAATAGCCCTGTTTGCTTAGAGTGGAGCTCCTTTGTGTAAGTCACTAACATATTCTCCGCTGCATAGTAATGAAGGTTTTGTTTTCTCCACTACATGGGCTCCCCCCCCAAGCTAGGCACTCCGGGACAATCAAGCAACTGAAGCAACAAGCAGCTCACCTGAGTAGCTGAGGAAGCCAAATCTCAGCCTGATAACTTTCGAGTAGAGAGAGAGCCTCTTCTCTTAGTCTGGATGCCTGCAGAAGGTGCTATCTGATGAACACTTATATTTTATGAACTTTGTTCCTGCTTCACCACTGAGTGGGCTTGTTATTGCTTCTCTTTGTGCTAGTAATGCTGAAGTGTAAAGCTAAGGACTCACTGGTTTTTCTAGAGTTGCCTTGCTGATTTCATCTTAAAGCCAGATATACCAAGCAGCTAATATAGATCAGACTTGTTTAATATGGTGGTATTTGGAGCTAATTGCTGATTACTTCTTAAAGCCAGATATACCAAGCAGCTAATATAGATCAGACTTGTTTAATATGGTGGTACTGAGCTAATTGTGTTTGTAATCTGAAGGCATTCGGTTAGCTGGGGAAGCCAAATCTCCAGCCTGATAACTTTCGAGGTAAAGAGAGCCTCTTCTCTTCATCTGGACGCCTGCAGAGGGTGCTAGCCCGGCCGGCGCTGCGCCGTCTGCCCCACACCCAAACCACCCCTCCCACCCAGGGCGGCTGTCAATTTAAGGATCCACCCGTGACATCACATCCGGTGACATCACGTCCTGTTGCCCAGAACCTATCTCCACTTTCCCATTTGCAGGTTATACCTGCTCAGCCACTAGAGGGACCTATAGCTCCTCACTACTTCCTCCTACCTGTACAGCACTACTTCCCTGGGATCTTGCTCACCACAATGTATTGGCCCTGCCTCACCTCTTCCTGTGCCTATCCCCACTAGCAGTGCCTTACCCTTACCCATCTGCTGAGTCCACACTGTGCCCTAGCACCCCCCTCCCCTGCTCCTAGACCTCCTCTCACCCCTTGGGACCTCTGTGTCCCGTCCTCCCTGCCCTCCCCATAGCTTTCTCTTCACCTCAGGCACATCTGGGTGTCTTCTTATTCTTTCTCTCCTCCTGTACCTCCCTGCCCACCCCTGCTCCCTTAGCCTCCCCTCCCCCCATGTCAATTGTGAGAAAACCTCACCATCTCCCAGCCAGGGTGTTAGTCATGCTACTAGTCCTGTCAGGGAACATTCATCAAACCCTGGCCCCAGTTCCCAGGAGCTCCCCAACTGCACCACAGGCCTAGCATGGTCTCCATGAATATCTGTAGCCTCCTAAAAAAGTTTGACTCACTACAATGCCTGGTCATCAATTAACCCTGATGTCATCACCCTGGTTGAGACTTGGCTGTGAAATCCTCCCTGACTCCTAGTCTCCCTTCCTGGTTTCACCCTTTTCCGGTCTGACCGTGTTGGGAGGCAGGCGGCTGCGCTATTTATGTCAGGAATCTCTCCCGTACCAGCCCTGCCCGCTCCCATCCTTGACTCCAGGGCCAGAGGCAGCTGCACGCTGAAACTAACCCCTGACCTTTAAAGGGACCCCTTTATCTGACTACTGCATATGTACCCCAGGGACCAAGCATGAGCCATTGCCTCTCTTACAGAATACCTTACCTCTCTACCTCCTTCCGCTGATCAAATTCTGGTGGGTGACTTAAATGTCAACTAGCTCAGCCCCTCCTCCTCCTCTACCGAGACTCCTTTTCTGCAATAGACCTTAGCCAACTAGTTACCCCCCTACCAGGACTAACCCAAGAGAGGCTCCAGTACCCTGCTTGATGTGGTACTCACCACCGCCCCTAATCAGATCCTCAATGTACAAGTCCCCAGACTCTCTCAGCGATCACTCCCATTCTATTCCACTTGTCAGCCTCAGTCCCCAAACCCATAGCACAGTCCACATGCGGTAGCGTCTAATACCTGGTGGACTGTTAAAACTTAAGAGAACTTCTTTCCCAAATTGACTGGTCTCCTATACTGGCAACTCCTGACATCGACACAGCTCTCTCCTTCTTTACCCAAACTTTTAATAATGCCTGTGATATCTTTGCCCCAGTGTTGACCGCCCGTTCTAAAAGGAAGAATGCCCCTAGGTTACCCCAGCACTGATCCACCATCTCAAACATAGGGACAACCTGGCACCATGCCATTGAGACTGGCCGGCCCAATGACATGCGGTTATACTGCCGCCCGAAACAAGTGCACTCGGGCCATCAGAAAAGCCAAGTCTGAGCACTATCGGTCCTCACTCACTGCCTCATGGGGAATCCCAGAACCTTCTGGGATAACATTAAACAGTTAAATGGGAGTACACTCCCCCACCCACCAGATCAACATTAATGGTGTGATCTCCTCAGACCCAGCCCTCATAGCCAACCACCTCAACACCTCATTCACTGACCTTAGCCCTATCCTCCCTACAAATTTTTGACCCTCCTCCCCAGCACCTGCAGTAAATCTTTCTTGCCCTTATTTTCTCCTCCGCGTGTTTCTGCCCAAGAGCTTAGGCCGCCTTGTATCACTGCCCTCAAGAGTAATAGTACAGGCAGTGACACCCTGGATCCGTGTATCCTCACGGCTGGTCTTAGACACAGTCCTTACCCCGATCATGCCTCATCAACCACTCTCTTTGCCTGGGGAAGGTTCCAACTGCCTGGAAAGTCGCCACTGCCACCCCTATCTTTAAAGGTGGTGATAGGACTGTGGCTGGAAACTATCTACCGATCTCCATTCTCTCTCCTCTCTCCAAGGGCTTGGAAAAAGTGGTGGCCTCTCAAATCTCTGACTACCTCTCCACCTACAATGTCCTTTGTCCAGAGCAGCATGGCTTCCGAGCGGGCCACAGTACCAACACAGCCCTCCTAGAGTTCTCCAACTTTCTCCACTCCTCCTTAGACACTGGTTCTCTGGCTGGCGCTGTCTTCATTGACCTCTCGAAAGCTTTCGACACTGTCTCCCACCCCCTCCTTCTTGATGCCCTTAGTCTCTCTGGTTTTGCTGCTGGGCCTATCTCCCGGTGCACCAGTTATCTGTCTGACCGCTCTGGCGTGTAAAATTAATGGGATCTACTCAGACATCTGTCCTATCTTTTCTAGGGTTCCCCAGGGCTCCATTCTAGGCCCCTTACTATTCTCCTTTACCTTAACACCCTTCCACGCTCTTGCTCGGGAACATTCTATTGTCACGCTGATGATGCAGTCATCTTTGCCTCAAGTCGTAACCCTATTGCCCTCCTGGACTGCTGCAGAAGTCCTTCACTGAAGCCGAGGGCTGGTTCAAGGAACATAGATTGGGGATAAATCTTAAAAAACAAAACCATGTTCTTCTCTCATCCCAAAACAAGTCCTGCAACTTCAAACTCCTCATTCACTCTGGGTCCTCATTCCCCACTCGAACAAGTTTGCTCCTATAAATACCTAGGGATCCATTTTGACCCCTCCTCTCCTTTCATGGACACATCGCTGCCTAGCCACTGCCACTAATATCCGATTGGGCATCTTACATCGGTATAAACACTGCTCCCCGAGGCTCTTGACTTCATGATCACCTCCTCTATCCTGTCCCTAGTGGACTATGGACTGCCGGTGTATGGTGCTGCTGATCAGACCGCCTCCATAAAATTACTTTTCTACTGAATAAGGCCTGCAGGTTAATTACTGGAGCACCTAGGATGACACACACCTGTCTACTGTATGCTAAAGCGCTGGTATTTGATCTCGTGGCGCCTCAAATATCTTACCTGTACCCTTACAAAAGACCCTCCTTGGGCTTTCCCCACCAGGATTGACCACCACCATCGCCGCTCTGTCCCTCTAGTTCATACTCGGACCTCTGGGAAAACCTCTCTTGTTATCCCTAGAGCTAGGACCTCTCACGGCCAAAAGAGCCTTCAGCTTTAGGCCCCCTCCTGGTTCAACACACTGCCCCCTCCATCTCCAAGCTCCAACTATATCGTGCTTAAAGCTTCCATACGTAACCACCTTATTAACACCCAATGCTGTAACTGCCGCTAGTCAAAGCCGTACTCAATACTTATGACAAAGCTTATTACTAAGCTGCTAAGGACAACATAACTCTGGTATTGTTTGCATCCATCCTACCTGTACCAGCTTGTTTGTATCTATGTCTTAATTTACTGTTATACTTATGTGTTGTACTGCTATACTGTGTATTTTGGTTTGTCTTACTGTGACAAGGTACCTTTGTAAATGAGCCTATGGCTCAAAGGTTTTCCAAACTGCTGTTTAAATAAAAAAAAACAAAAAAACAGTAAAACGGAAAACTCACAATGGAAATAACTTTTTTTCTTTTTGGCCAAATTCAGGAGACCAATCTCCTGAGGGTTGCTTAAGGGACTCCTGTTCTGGAACACATCCAAGCAGCTTGTCAGCCCTCTACCCCTGCCGCAACTGCCTACTGGCTTTTCCTTCCTGTTTTTAAAGCCTTCTGTCTGTGCAGCTGCAACTAGTCAGCCAAATCAGCTGCAGCTGTACCCTGACTATCTTACTCAGGGAAACCCCCCCTCTCCTCCAGTACCTGAGTTTACCACAGCATCCTAACTCAAACCCCTTTGTGGCTAAATCATCCATCCAGGACCCTGCTGCTGTCCCTCCAGACTGGTCCAAAATAGTGGGCCCTTCAATGGAGACTACCATGGCTGTGAACGGTATTCCTACACGGGCTGTGCTGGACAGTGGGTTGCAAGTGACCATTGTATTTTAGGACTGGTATGACAAACACTTATCTGATGTGCTGTTACAATCTCTGGAAGGCCTACATGTGTGGGGGCTGAACGACAAGTCTTATCCCTACCTAGGATATGTCCACCTCTGGTTGTCATTTCCTGCAGCTGTAACTGGTGTAGAGGGGCAAGTCGAGACACTGGCCTTAGTGTGTCCCCCTACTGGACTGTATGATGGGGTTCCCTGTTAAATGGGACCAGCCCATATGTTTGGGAGACTGGCACAACTCTGTCATGAGACACAAGGGCGACGGACTGGGAGGGCCCTAAGAATTCCCTCTCTGATCAAGAGAGCCTATGATTTGCAACAGAACCCCAAGGGAGTGGACCAAGATGAACCGGTAGGGTCGTGTGGAAGAAGGATCCCGATTCAATGGTACTGGCCCCTAACGCTCAGTGTACCATTCAAGGGGAGGTCCACCTCAGCAAAGATGTCAAGTGATGTTGGACATGCCAGGTGATGGAAAATTGCTGGAAGGATTATTGGTTAAGCCCAGCATCTTGCCAGCTCATGCTCATGCCTATGCACGACGAATGATGGTCCAGATTCATAATGTGTCAGATTGGGAGATTTGGGTGAACAGAGGATCCACCCTAACTATGATACACTGCATAGACACTGCAGTGTTGCCCAGCAACAAACACCCTGGCAAGACAGATAGAGTGACTCCCAACTTGTTTGATTTTGGTGGCTCCCCATTGCCACCTGAATGGAAGACTAGAATTAGCCAAAAACTTGCCCAGAGAGATCAAGTGTTTTTATTGAAGGAATGGGATGTGGGATGTGTCCAGGGTACGGAGCATCACATATACCTGCACGGCCATTTCGGGAGAGGTCTCGACGCCTAGCTCCTGCAGACACAGACGATGTGAGAAGACACTTGCAGAAAATGCTCGCGACAGGTGTTATACAAGAATCCAGGAGCCCATATGCTTCTCCCATTGTGGTTGTGCATAAGAAGAATGGATCTGTAAGAATGTGTGTTGATTATCGAACTCTGCATCGGCAGACCATACCCGATCAATACACCATTCCCCGTACACAAGATGCTCTGGATTGTTTGAATGGGAGCAAATGGTTCTCGGTGTAGGATCCTCACCGTGGATATTACCAGATTCTGATGGCTCCAGAGGACCAGCAGAAGACAGCCTTCATCTGTCCTTTGGGGTTCTACAAATTTCTGAGAATGCCACAGGGGATATCGGGTGCCCCAGCCACCTTCCAGCGACTGATGGAATGAACGGTGGGAGACATGAATTTGCTCAAATGCCTGGTGTACTTGGACGATGTTATTGTGTTCGAGAGCTCCCTATAGGAGTATGAGAGTCGACTGTTCAAAGTACTAGACCGACTGGAAGATTTCGACCTCGAGCTGTCCATCGACAAGTGCCAGTTTTTCAAAACCTCTGTGAAGTATGTGGGGCACATAGTGTCTACAGAGGGATAGAGACTGATCCTAGTAAAGCTGAAGCCTTGAATACTCAGCCCTAGCCCCACAATTTGAAAGAACTACAATGTTTCCTGGGATTCTGTGGCTACTACCGCCAGTTCATAAAGGACTATTCCAAAGTGATTTGACCACTCTTGAATCTTACCCAGGGTTACCTCCTACCAATCAGAAATACAAAAAGGGGGACGTCAAAGAACCAGACAAAGCATATTTCCACCCAGGTGAACTTTTCGTGTCCCCTTGGATGCCTGACTATGAAGCAGCTTTCCACGAAGTCATATACCAGCTCACCCACGCCCCCACCCTCGCTTATGCTGATCCCACCAAACCCTATGTGCTGCATACTGATGCAGTCTGCAGAGTCTAGGAGCTGTATTGTATCAAGACCATGAGGATGGTTTGAGGCCAGTGGCATTCTCCAGTAGGAGCTTGACCCTGTCAGAGCGAAACTACCCTGTGCACAAGTTGGAGTTCCTTGTGTTAAAATGGGCCATTGCCGACCAGTTTTATGATTACCTCTATGGAGTGAAAATATTGGTGAGGACTGACAATAACCCATTGACCTATGTATAGACTTCAGCTAAGTTAGACATCATGGGGCACCGATGGCTTTCTGCATTGTCAACCTATGATTATGCTGTCGAATACAGACCGAGCCTGAATCATATTGATGCTGATGCCCTATCCTGGAGGCCCATTTCCAAGAGTGACTGGGTCAGGCTGTCTGAACCTGACATCTGAGCATTGTGCCAAAAGTTTGATAGAAATGAACAGATGTCTACGTACACAGCGGACTGCTTAGTAGATTTCTTGGGCCCCTCTCACACCTGCATACTGGCTGCGTATTGCCACGTCTGTGCTCTAGATATTAGTGCACTACCTCAGTTTGACAATGAAAGCATTCAATGGGCTCGATCCCGAAATGCTATGATTCAGCCAGCACTTGATGCCCTTCGTGCAGGAAAAGATGAGTCCAAGCTGCGTTCCTCTGATCTGCGAACCGCTTTATTGTTTAAAGAAGGCCCCAGGTTGAAGCTGCTAAATCGGTTGTTGTATAGAGAGACAGTAGATCGGGGTGGCCAAATAGACAAGCAACAATTGGTCCTGCCTACAGTCTTCAAAGATTTGGTACTGAGGTCCCTCCACAATCACATGGGCCACCTCGGTATCGACCGGACCCTTGACCTAGTACGATCTCGATTCTACTGGCCCAAGATGGGGGCGGAAGTTGAGCACCACGTAAAGACTTGTAGTCGCTGCCTGCAGAAAAAAGCCCTGCCTCAGAGGGCTGCCTCCCCTTGTCAACATTACTACCAGCACCCCAATGGAACTAGTCTGCATATACTTCTTGAGTTTAGAGCCTGATCACCGAAACATTGGCAATGTGTTAGTGTTTATGAACCATTTTACACGGTATGCACAAGCTTTTCCCACCAAAGATCAAAAAGCATCTACTGTGGCTAAGGTGCTAGTGGAAAATTTCTTCGTCCACTATGGTGCCCCCTCCAGCGAATTCACTCTGATCAGGGCCAGGACTTTGAGAGTCAACTAATCAAAGAAATGCTCTCTCTATGGGGGTGCAAAAGTCAAGAACCACCCCTTATCACCCGCAGTGGAATCTTCAATGAGAATGCTTGAACCGCACCTTGCTAGACATGCTAGGCACCCTCCACCCAAAATATAAACGTAAATGGAGCCAGCAGATTAGCACCTTGGTACACGCATACAATTGCATGAAGAATGCAGCTACTGGGTTCTCTCCCTACCGCTTCATGTTTGGGAGAGAGGCCCGGCTGCCTGTTGATGTCTGTTTTGGGGTTTCTCCCGATGGGGTCCGAGCCGAAGATTGCTTGCAATATGTACAAAAACTGAAAGCTCAATTGAACCATGCCTATCAACTAGCCCAGACAATGGCCGACAAAAGAAATCTAGCCAACAAAGAGAGACATGACAGAAAAGTAAAGGCTCAAGAGCTTAGGCCTGGAGATCGTGTGTTGTTGCAAAATTTAGGATTCCATGGTAAACACAAAATTGCTGATTGATGGCACCATCTTCCCCATGTCATAGTTGGAAAGTTGGATGATTTGCCAGTGTACAAAGTGTGCCCAGAGAATAACTCCAAAGCTGTCAAAACCATGCACCGTAACCACTAGCTACCTATTGGTCAAGTTATAATTGAGGCTGAACCCCCAGAAATTGAGCCCCCTGGGCCAGTGACTCGTGCTGCTGCAAGAAAGAGACAGAGTCAACCTACCCCAGTAGTCATAGATTTAAGGTTTCCTCCGCAGCAGGCCCAGAATTGTAGTGACTGTCAGTCCACTTCTGACAAAAGTGAATACGACCATGCCTATTACCCCTTATGAACTGAGTCAGCTGTTCCGAGGTAACCCCCCTGATAAATTGTGGGGATGAAGCTGGGCCTTCTAGACTGCCTTACCTCCCAGCATCATCCTTGGAGCCAATGCTCCCTGAAAGTGAAGTGCAAAGTATCATGTCTGAGGATGCTGAGTCTTTGTGTATTGTGGAACTGTATGATTTGCCTGAAGGAGAGGCTGATGGTATGAGTCTTTCTGGTGACATGCCAGAACTTGAGGAACACTATGAGAGTGCTGACAACCCCACTTCAGTGCCAGAGTGTCTTCAAAATGAGCAAAGTGTTGTAGAAACAGAGTCTACAGAGCAAGGGGCTGACAGTGCTCCAAGTTTGGACATTCCTACCCAGGCAGAGGCACCTCTCACAAGTGATGAAAGTTCCAGGACCAGTGTTGAGAGTCCAGAGACTGTGATTGTTTCCCTCAGAAGGACTGGCCGAGCTGTCAAAGCAAGTAGTCCGCTTCAGTTATGATTCTCCCAGGAGGCCAGTGGATTTGCCTCTCAATGTGGTCCACAAAGGGGTTTATGCTTCGCAGAGCTTACTGCCCAAATTGAGCCTCAGTACCAATTACAGGTTAATTGGTCTGCCTTCTAGGTTTGGTGCCGCTGCTCCGTCTAGCCCCAAGTTAGCTGACAGGTAAGGACCCCCTCTAACATTGTTTAATGTACAAGAAGTTATTACCTGATTCCACACAGTGATGTGTAAATTGCCTGTGTGAAATATTATTTATTTATTTATTTATTAAAGAGATTTACCAGATAAGCATGCTGAGCGGGAATCCACTTGTTTCCAGATGCGACCTGGAGTTACATTACATTAAATTGCTAAGTTACATAGGTACATAGGCAATGGTGGCGTGAAACAGGTACATAATGGTACAGACTTCAGGTACAACAGACACAGAAAGGGGTGAGACATCAGGTCCAGAGATGTTACAGGCAGGACTTATGCATTTGTTGTTTAGTTACAAAGTTATCGCCGAGTGCAAGATACAACATTGGGGTCTGTGACCATAGACATTTCATACAGTGCCTGATGTATTGTCAAAATGGGTATAGTATTACGAAGTGTAGTGAAAATGTATAGTAAAGTAGTAAGTTTATGTTAACTGATGCATGATGGTACAGACTTCTGCTTGAGGGCGCCAAATTTTTTCTCGGCAGGGGAAGAGATGTAACCCCCACCAAAGGGGTTCGAAAAGTCTTCTTTGAGCTTGTCTAAATGCTCACTGCCCGGCTGCTGTCCTGCGTTTTACCACTTTAAATGTATTGCCAGAGAGTGCCTGTATAGCTTCTGTGTACTGTCTCTTTAAGAGCTGCCTGAATTGTAGTCATAAGTAATCTGAAAGGGAGCTCTGTTGAAATATGTAACTATTTGCTGAAAATCATTTAGAGTGATAATGATAATGTAGTTTGTCTATCCTGCCTTCTTTGCAGCAAGGACTGTCTTGTTTATCCCCACCATTTGGCCCGGGACTGTGAATTGGACCAATCAGTTCTGGTGGGACCTAAAATGGAGCCGGACTACAGGAGCTGTCTGAAGTCAAAATCTGTAGGAATTGTAGTTTTGGGCTTTTGGCGCCTTTTTGCAACTGAAGGGGGAGCCTTTGTTGTGACTGACAGACAGATCAGCCAACCGAACCTTTGGATCTGAGGGAAATCCCCAAGCTGCCTGCTGTTTAAGGCAGATCTAAGTTGGGAGCTGAAGAGGCAAGATGCTTGAGACAGTCTCTGTGGAAAGGCCTGAGCTTTGGCCTGCATGTCTGCCTGCTTCCTTGAGAGGGGAAAGAGAATTGTTTTCGGACTGAATCCGAGTTGTGTGACTAAGGTAAGCTACTGAAGTGGGCCAGGCTCAACCTGAAGAAGACCATAGATTTTGCTGAATGCAAACAGCCTGTCAGGAGTTCCAGCTATGCCTAAGCTTCTGGCATGAGCAGAGACTTTGCGATTGTGACCGGGGAGCGCTTTGCCTGGTACAGTAGAATTCCCTTACATGTAAATGTGTTGTGAGCTGCTAGTGGGTCGCGAGTTAGTTCCCCACTGTGTGAACTGTGTTCTGCTTGCTGGAAGCTGTATCCAGCCCAAAACGGACTGCATCCGAATTTGTCTTCACGTGGTCTGGGCCTTGCCAGACTGGCCCAGCCAGACTACCCGCTGCACAGAGAAGCCATCAACGAGAGACCTGCCTGGGGATCAGTCCCCTGCTCCATGCTTGAACAAGAATGATGCCTCGGTGACTCGTGTGGGCCATGCTTCTCCTGGCATTCCAGATCAACCACCTGCAGTCTTGATTTTCATCTAGCCTGTGTCCAGTCTTGGGTATCGTGAGTAAATACCAGGGTAGCCCCCTGCAACAACAGCTTAATCTGAGCGTGTCATCTGACTGTCTTGTTGTTTCTTTTCCTTTATGAACTGAGTCCTTTGGCTTCGGATTACAAATAGTGTGTACTGTGCATGTTGTGTTTTCCATCACAGGGCCCCAACCAGCTGTGATGCCGGCCAACGCCGGGCAATGGTCCTGGCTAGCCCATCTCTTCTCCACCTGGGTACCCAGAGGTGTGACTGTGTGGGAGGACTCAAAGTGCATTCATAACTGCTTGATTGATATAACCTTTAAGCTAATTAACCTGATTTCACCCCTCCCTTGTTCAAGTCCCCTGAATAAATCAGATCTAACTTTTTCTGCATGTAATCTGACTGTGGTTCCAGTTTGTGCTCAAGGTACTGCACTGTTGCTATTTGCTGTGCATAACCTTGTTTTACAGGGGGTCCCCAGGGTCAAGCCAGAAGAACCAGCCCTGGTGGTAAGTGCAAACAGTGTGGGTACTTGTGAGGTGTACCAGGGGTATTGTGAAAGTGATTATTATACAGTGTTCAGGCCACTAGAGGAGAAAGAGGGGGCTTACAGTGTCCCAGAGGGCTGTGCCCAGGTTAGCTTGACCACTACCAATCCTGACCTCCGGGTGAAGGCACCCGTTTCAGAACTCAGGACCCTTAATCAAGCAGGCAGGGGTAGTAGCCCTTGGGATAGTGCCACCTAGGGGTTACATGTATATTATTATTGTTTTTTTCATTATTTCCAAATGTTGTGTTGAATGATGTTTACTTCTCCTCCTCTTTGACAGGTGTCAGTGTAACAACTGTACCATCATGCCAACTAGTCATGAATGTTTGTGCTGCAAAGAGATCGCGCTGGTTGCTGAGAAGTGCGAAGAAGCTCAGGTGAACTGCGTGACTGAACATGACTGTCTTCAAGACAATTGCTTGAACAGAAATGTTATTGCAGTGTCATTCTACGAATGCCTTACCATAGATGGACCATTTAATGATGACATTCCCATGAATCAGTAAGTAATCACTTCACACATTAGTCAAGACAATCTATTTCAGTGTGGCTTCACTTGAAAAGCATCACTTATTGCTGGGTGATACATTTGGGAGTGGGAAGGAAGGGGGAGAGGGGGGGCTAGGTGCCTACATGGAGCCATGGCTCTGAGGGATGGGAGGCGGATCCTGAGGATCACTAGGGCACCAGGTTGGGATGGTGAGCTGGGTGTCATTGTCCACATATGGACTAATTACCTGGCTAGGGAAGAAGTCAGGATAGTGCAGGAGGAGTTCAGGGATCTGGGGAGAGTTCTTAGGCAGGTAGCACACTCAGGGACCTCACACTCAGTGTCCTTTTCTGAGGTACCGACTGTCTACAACAGGTGGAGAATAAGGTACTCCATACCAGGAGCTCCAACCAATGGTTGAAGGAGTGATGCAGCAAGAAGGGATTTGGCTTCATTGTGGACTGGGGTCCCACCTGGAGGGATAAGGGCCTATACAGGGGAGATGGCCTGCATCCATGTGGGAGGGGGACCACAGTCCTCAGTGAGTGGTTTAAATGTTACATTGGTTAGCATTTAAACTAGCCAAGTAGAGTTGTGGAAGGAAGCAGGAAGACTTAAACTTCCTCCACCCCACCCCAGAAAGCAAAAATAGTCAGTAGGGAGAACCCTGAGGGAGAAAATTTCCCAAGGGTACTTGATAACAAAAAATAAACACAAAAAAAACCCCAGTAGAAATGAAGTGGGATGGCACTGAGGAAAGACGGGGTAAGGATAAAAAGCAAAAGGGAAAACTGGGAATTGAAAATCAGCCTAGCAGCGGGACTTAGAAGGCCATGTGTGCAAATGCTCAAAGTCTGAGAAATAAACTCCCAGACCTAGTGGCCCATATGGCAGAGGCTGACCTGGACATTGTAGCCATTACTGAGTCATGGTGCAATGAGAACCATGACTGGGACATAGCCATAGCAGGATATACTTTGCTCAGGAAGGACAGGGTAGTTAAGAAAGGGGGAGAAGTAACTCTTTACATGAGGGATAGCATGAAAGCAACAGAGTTACAGGGAACACAGTGACAGGCAGAGGTACTGTGTATCAACCTAAAGAGTGTGAAGGGAGCCGCAGTTCACATTGGCATGATCTACAGACCTCCCATGGGGGGATGTATAGGGTTAATAAGGGGGAGGTGCTACTGGTGAGGGACTTAAATCAGCTGGAAGTAGATTGGAGCATTCAGCTGTAGCTTCTGCTAGGAGAAGGGACATACTAGACTCCTTGCAGGGGGCATTTCTCAGGCAACTAGTAAAGAAACCCACTTCTGAGGGAGCAATAATGGATCTTGTACTCACCACTGGGGACAGTGTTGCGACATCACAGGGGGTGGCCACCAGTGGACCAGTGATCACTGAACAGTGTGGTTCAATATAAAAATCATGGCCCAAGCGAACCACACAAGAGGGAGGATCAAGGACTTCACGAAGGCCAATTTATTATGGGCAAAACGTTGGGCATATTAGGGAATTAGGGTTCTGTAGAGTACTGATAAAAGAAAAAAAAACATTTTCCACAATGGACATAGTGGTGTTGGCATTTTTTTTTTTTATATATACAATTTATGCTCCTTACGTCTCGGGTTGCCCCTTTCAGGCCGACCCTCCCAGCCCCAATCACCCCGGAATCACAGGGTCTTACTTCCCTGCCTGGTCTGGATATGGGACCTGGGAAGGGTCGGTCATAATCCTGCAGCCAGAGGTTTTTTTCCACCAGTTTTTCTCCCATTCCCTGCTGGGGCGTACATAGCCTGACGACATGCGTGGCAGCGTACTCTCATCTGCAGAAGTCCCGCAACACCCTCGCTTCTGCTGGTGTCCCAGATCTGCACTGCCCTCTGGCCGCCATCTGGGGACAGTCATTCTGCAAGAGCACCAGTCCTCCCTCCCCGGGAGAGGAGAGCTGTCCTTCAGATGCTTGATACTCTCCCTCCCCTGCCGACCCCCAGCGGCCCGTGCTCGTTCCCGAACATGGGACGCCAGCATGGTACAAGGTGTGGCGTCCAGTGCTTCAACCCTCAGTGCCACTGGGCTAGCTGTGGTGCTGGCATTTTTTGTTCTTTTGATACTTGGATGTTTCATTTTGCTAGACCTACATTTTAGTGTGTATAACACAATAGAAGGGAACCCACCTGCTCCTTAGGAGAATACTTTAGGGATGCCCTGGTTGGGGTTGGGGAGACTTAGGTGAGGTGGAGGAACAGTGTGCAAAAGTAAAAACAGGGATAGTGCATATGCATGTGCAGGGGGACCTGACCCTGGCTCTTGCCCCCCGTTAAAAGTAATTCAACCAAATTTTAAGAATTATTTGTTTTTTAATTTGGGAGTCTGCTGGACTCAGCCAGGACTGTCACTTCTGAACGAGTAAGTCTCCCCTATCAGCCACCCAACAGATAGCAATACACAACTTGACTTCAGTACCTCAGACAGTCAATCAGTGTGTGCCGTCATGGGTGGTACAATCACGAGCAGTTTTTGGTAGCGACATGCAGTCACACACCATTTTGGCGGGATATATAAAAAACAATCTTCAGACATTCGCCCACTCACTGTCCCAATCGGGGTTTACTACTGCTTCCAAGTCAAGGCCAGTAATGAGTGGGGTACCACAGGGCTCAGTGCTGGGCCCTGTTTCGTTCAATGTCATTACTGGAGACATTGCAGGGAAGGTCAAGAATAAGATCAACCTGTTTGCAGACGACACTAAGATCTGTGCAAAAGTGGACAATAAGTGTAACCCCTAGATGGCGCTATCCCAGGGGCTACTACCCCTGCCTGATTTGCCACTAACAGGTTGAGGGGCCTGGATCCAATGGCGGGTGCCTCCACCCAGAGGTCAGGGTTTGCAATAGTTAAACTAACTTGGTCACAGCCCTCTGGGACACTGCAACCCCTTTCTTCCCACTAGTGGCCCACAATATATCAGAATTACCTTCACAGTATACACTTACCCCCAGGTCTGGTTCGGCACTGGGACCTCCTGTGAAATGAGATACAGTGCAACAATCACAGTACAGTACTTTAACATAGACAAATACCTCAGGCAGTATAACTTTGCTGAAACAAGCAGCTCTGATTTATTTAGGGGATATAACAAGGACAGGAAATCAGGTTAATTAGCTTATCACTCTAATAATCTACCTATGGCTCTGTGCACAGGCCTATCCCTATCAGTTACTGTCCCTGGGTACCCATGCCTAGTGGCTAGTCAAACCGTGGCAGCTGGTGAGGGCCCTTTCACACAGAGAAAAGGAGAATTAAACAGTCAGCAGTACAGTAATTCCATTTGGATTTAATGTGGCAATTCAACAGGGAGCGACCCTGAATTAGTACTCACGACCTCCAAATAAGATAGGGTCCTTCAATGTCAGCAGGGCTCACTTGAGGTACACAAACCTCTTCACACATCCATATAAAAGAAGCACTATACCAGGCAGGCTGCATCTGTATCCGATCGCAATTACTGCACAATACCCGGGAGAACACACAGCAGATTCAGTTCCTGACAGACCGAGTGCAATTTTCAGCAATTCCTCCAGTCTTCTACAGGGTGAGCCTGGTTTCTACTCTTCAGAGATCCTTTGATTCTTTTCACAGGAATGATTCAGTCCTAACAAGCTGTTACACAAGCTGCAGACGGAACTCTGGGCCTTACACCGTTTTGACTAAAACTGCACACTGAAAAAGCACAGGGCTCCTTCCTTCTTCACTGCCAAAGCTCAACTGAAACTCCAACCGACAAAACCGGCACTTCCTTTGAGTTCCTCCCAGTTCTTGACTGGATTGGCTGTCACTCACAATAGACTGCTACTGTTGGTCCAAAAAGGCACTGAAGTCTAAACTACATCTCCCATCCTCTTGTGGCTGGCTCAGATTATGAGTCCAAGTTCTGATTCAGTCCAAGGCACCATTTTAGAGCTAGCTTACCCACACTGATTGGTCCAGTTCAGCAGTTCAAAACTAGAATGGGGAACTAGCAGACACAGTTCTGACTGCAAAGAAAGCAGGTTAGACAAACTGTAATTTCATTATTACTCTAAATAATTTCTGGCAAACAGTTACATCTTTCAGATAGGTTCCTTTGCACTCCTAGTGACTGCAAAAATGAAGTGAATTGGCAGCAGTTCGAGTGGTACTCAGAGAAGCACACAGTCCCCCATACAAACTAATTATGTCTGCAAGCAGACAGCTCTTAAAGGACAGTACCAGAGGTTCTAAAACACTCACTGATAAATGGCTTAAATGCCAAACACCATTCAGGCTTGGAGCATTCAAGCAAGCTCCTGAAGTCTTTTGGGAACCCCCATTTGCAGGGGGGTTACATAAGGAAGGGAGGGAGGCAGTCAGAGAGGATCTAGCTAAACTCAAACACTGGTCTAGGGAGTGGCAGTTGGAGTTTAATGCTGAGAAGTGCAAGGTCATGCACCTCGGAGCCAGACATCCCAGGAACAGCTACTGGCTGGGGGAGTGCAGGTAATGGCTTCAGAGGAGGAAAGGGACCTGGAGTAATAGTTACAGGGGACATGAAGGTATCAGTACAGTGTAGGAGGGTGGCAGCAAGGGCAAATACAACGCTGGGTGCATTGCCAGAGGGATCACCTCTAGA
Organism: Neoceratodus forsteri; assembly: GCA_016271365.2. NCBI lineage: Eukaryota > Metazoa > Chordata > Ceratodontiformes > Ceratodontidae > Neoceratodus > Neoceratodus forsteri. The sequence goes on along the minus strand of CM057450.1, from coordinate 644,798,577 downwards.
AAGGGGGAGGTCATCCTGCCGTTGTATAGATCACTGGTGAGGCCACACTTTGAGTACTGTGTGCAGTACTGGTGCCCATACTTCAAAAAAGATAAGAGACTACCATAGGGGGTGCAGTGTAGGGCTACAAAATGATCATGGGACTAGGGAGTTGCCAGTATAAGGAAGGTTGAAGAGCTCAACATGTACCGCTGGAAGACAGAAGGGAAAGAGGGGACATGATAGAGACCTTTATGTACTTGAAAGGCATAAACAAAGTCGGGGGGGGAGTGTTCTTCTTAAAGGGGGGGGAAGGGTCAATAGAGGGCACAGTGTGAAGTTGGAAGGGGGAAGGTTTAGGAGGGAGATGAGGAGGCACTACTTCACAGAGAGAGTGTTGGTTGGTTGGAACGCACTGCCAGAGGAGTTAATTGCTCAAAGGACAGTGGATAGCTTTAAGCGGGGTTGGGATTGGATCAAGGGCAGGGTTAATACAGACAAAGAACACAAAGGGGGGAAGGACCAGGAAAGAGGAGGAAGGGAGGGGTTTGGATGGGGGTGGGGCAACTGTAGTGATATGAAACTAAGAGCTGCACAATTGGGCAGACTTGATAGACCTGTGGATATTTTTCTGCTGGCAATTTCGTATGTTTGTATGTTCTGCTGCTGTGGGAGGGGATCGGAAAGATGTCATGTCGGGAAGACACTGCTCCCACTCACTGTGGCCGCTACCTGCCCGCTGCACTCCAACATGGTGCAGCCAACCGCCAACTATGTATAAGAACCAGGGAGGAAAAGGGACACAACAGTGATGGTGCTGATCAAAATCTTCGGGCTGGACCTGGGTCCCACAGCCTGGATGGATGACACACACTGTGGCCAAGAGACCTTTAAGCTCTCTACAAGCAAGAGAGGGATGCCAGCAGACTGAGAAAGCCACAGGTATTCTTTTCTGTTCTCTGACCTATCAGTCTCCGTGCTACTATAAGGCAATTTAACTTTATCCACGATAGATGGCACTAAATACGGGGCATGATCTCTTATTTTGGAGCTAAGTAGGAGTCTCTTACTTAGCTCTAAAATACAGGAAAATGCATTGTTTACACTGATGTTTTGAACATTTACTGGGTGGGGGGTAGCAGGCCCCCAGACCCCCCCCCCAGCTTTGAGAGGATTTTGGCCCCCCTTGTTCACTTTCTCTGTGCATGCCTTTGTGATAGTGGAGGCAAAAAACCTCTGCATTAGGCAGGTAAGCAAAAGCAAGAGGAAAAGGAGGCCGCTATGGTTCTCCAAAGAGGTGGCAGAGAAGATGAGGCAAAGATAGTTAGCATTAAGGAGGTATAAGGAGACATAGATGGAGGAGGAGGATAGGGTGGTGTATCCTGAGAAAGTGAGGGAGGCCAGGAATGCAGTCAGGAGTGCAAAAGTGCCAACGGAGGAGAAACTAGCCCATGCAGTAAAAAAAGGGGACAGGGCAGTTTTCAGGTATGTGAGCAAAAGGAGGAAGACCAAGGGAGGGATTATAAGGCTAGGGAGCAAAGGTGTGTGTGTGTGTGGAAGGGAACAAGGAAAAAGCAGACATCCTGAACAAATACTTTTGTTCAGTGTTCAGGGCAAAAAGAGAAGGAGAGGGACCACAGATAAGTTTCAGGGGCATCGAAGGAAGGGAGGGGGACACTAGTCCATTTACAGAGGAGAGAGTGTTGAAGGCACTCTCAAATCTGAGAGTGGACAAGGCAATGGGGCCAGACGGGATGCATCCAAGGATATTAAGGGAGCTCAGAGAGGTCATGGCTGCACCTGACAGTCCTGTGCAACCACTCACTGGAGACAGTAGTGGTCCTGGAGGTCTGGAGGAGGGCGAATATAGTCCCACTTCACAAAAGCAGTAGCAGGGAGGAGGCTAGCAATTACAGGCCAGTCAGCCCAACTTCAGTGATGGGGAAATTAATAGAATTACTACTGAAGGAAAGGATTGTGGAATATCTTGAATCCAACGGCTTTCAAGATATTAGGCAGCATGGCATCACTAGTGGGAGGTCATGTCAAACAAACCTAATTGCTTTCTTTGACTGGGTGACCACAGAAGTAGATCATGATGGAGAGGTGGATGAGGACTTCCTGGATTTCAGTAAGACCTTCGACTCTGCTCCACAAAGGAGACTCGTAAACCATCTGGTCAGCCCAGGAGTGGGGCCAAAGGTGGTAAACTGGGTAAGAAATTGCTCATGGGATTCGCGGCAGAGGGTGGTGGTAAACAGAGTTCACTGCAAGGAATGAAAGGTGACCAGTGGGGTGCCACAGTAAACAGTACTGGGACTGGCCTTCTTTAATGTCTTTATTAGCAACATTGCAGAGTGGCTACAAGGGAAGGTCTGCCTTTCTGCAGATGACACTAAGATCTCCAGTTGGGGTGGAAAAGTTGAACAAGGATCCAAGGAAGCTTGAGTGGTGGTCAGGGGTTTGGCAACTAAGTTTCAATGCTAAGAAGTTCAAATTCATGAACTTGGGGCGCAGCAACCTAGGGGCAGAGAACAAAATGGGGGTGGTGATACTGGTGACCACCAAACAGGAAAGAGACCTGGGGGTAATCATATCGGATGACCTAAAGGCCGCACCTGCCGACAGCTTTCTTTTATGCACGGCAGGCAGGGGGTGGGCAGGGACACACGCCCACATAGGTGTGCAGGCACATGGCCCCTTCCCACAATGTAAGGAGCACAGTGCCACAGGAATGGCCTTCCAGAAAGGTGAGTGTTAGCATGGCAGAAATGTGGCTGATCATAAGCCAGAAGAGGAAGCCCCTTCTGTCCCACGTCGGATACCTCTACCACCTGGACAAGGAGGGAAAAATGAAGACGTATTGGTGCTGTATGCAGGAACACCGCTCAAGCTGTCCTGCATGCGTGCACACCATAGTGGGTGAGGTGGTATACACTGGTAGAGCCCACATCCACATCCCAGATGGGGGGGGCATGCAAGGTGCTCAACCCGGGTGAGGGAGCAGGTGAGAACCATGGCTGAGGGCACTGGCACCATCATCACTCAGTACACCACTGACGTCCCACCAGAAGTGGCTGGCAGGCTGACAGCACTGCAACACATGTGGTGCACAGTGCAGCATGTGTGCCAGATGGCACAGGGTGGCCATGCCACACCTGCGTCACTGAGGACCTGGTCGTGCCAGCTGAGTTTGTCATCACTGGAGCGGGGCATATCTTTTTGCAGCACGACAGCGGCCCTGCAGAGGACCACATCTTGTTGTTTGCAACACAGCGGGGGGCTGCAGTACCTTGCCGCATGTGAACAGTGGTTCATGGACAGCACATTCTGTTGTGCACCACTGCTGTTCGGGCAGCTCTACACTGTGCATGGCTTGTGCGAGGGCATCGTGCTGCCTGTGGTGTATGCTCTCATGCCTGGCCGGTCAGAGAGGGCATACTCACAGGTCTTCAGGGTCACCCATCGGCTCGTGGGGGTGTGTGTCCAGGGTCCGCCCTTATAGACTTCGAGCGGGCGGTATGGCGTGCTTTTGCTGCAACATTCATGGACACGACCATTTGGGGCTGTTCCTTTCACTTCAGCCAGGCCACTTGGAGGAAGCTCCAACAGATACCCGGCCTGCAGACCTGCTATGCATTGGACGTGGAGTTCGCACTTCAGATCTGACTGCTGCTGGCCCTGGCATATGTGCCGGAGGATGCTGTGGAGGCGGCGAATGGAGAGCTGTTGGATACTACATTCTATGCCTTACAGGATGACCTCCTGTGCCCACTCCTGGACTACATGGAGGTCACATGGATTGGCTGTCTGGTGGGCAGGACGGCATGTCGTAGGCCCCTGTTCCCTGTGTCCACCTGGAATATGTACCAGGCGACACTGGACGGCCATGCCAGGATGAATAATGCTGTGGAGGGCTGGAATAGGGGCTTCTCCATGTGGGTGGGGGCCAGCCACCCAACATTGAGGTGCTTTCTGGACTGTCTGTACCAGGAGAAGTGCCTCACAGGCGTCTGGCTGGAGATGCAGGTGTTCAGCGCAGGGCACCCATGCACCAGGCAGCATTACCGGGACCATACTCAGCAGCTCGAGGATCTTGTCAGGGGTATGGTGGCAGGAACACCCCTGACTACCTGTGTGGCCTTGCCTATAATCTGCACCTGCAGGTGTAGTTGTGTGTGGCGCATGCTGCGCCGCTGCCCGCTCCCCAGGCTGCCTTTGCCATAGTCCCCCTGCTGTCCCTGTCTACACCTGTAGCCCTCCATTGGCCCTCTGCATGGCCTGCCATGGCGCCCCCTGCAGGCCCATCCCTACTGTCCACTGTCACACCTCTCGCCCATTGCTCATGTCCCCTCACTGCCACGCCGATGCTGGTCCCCTCATGGTGCCCCCTGTTCACGTTGTGCTCCGTGTCCCATTGCACCCATGTCCGCCCCTGGTGTCATCACTGTCTGGTGCATGTCACAGCTCGTGCACACCCCCTCCCCCTTGTTCTTTTCATGGTCTGCGTATGTGGTGGTGGCAGTGTTTTTTTTTTTTATTGTCCCTGTTTCACCGTTTTGTCGTGTGCCGTGGCAGCTGTATGCCATGCCGGTCAGTCCCCTTGTGCCATTGCCCTACTCGCAACCCCCTGTGTTGCCCCACTGGCTCTCACCCTCCAGCACGTCTGCCCTTCCTGCAGTCCCACTCCAGCTTGAGCCCTGCCACCAATCGCTGTTCGACATTCGCCCTAATGACATAGATCTTCACTATTGTAGTGCATCTCATCATAATGTGCTGTGTGTCCGTTGTTATGGTGTCCATGTCCACATATGATCTGCCCTGTATTGCCTGTTGTGTGCTGTTCCACTTTTTCTGTAGGGTACACAACACATTCTGTCACTGTATCTTTTCTCAGTCTGCCACTGAACCAGTCCAAAGTGTGAGCCGTCACAGTTTTTTGTCCTTTTCCTGTGTGGTAAACATGTTGTGAGTTGTATGAGGAATGTCTAGCACTGATTTCATCATGTTTGTCACCAACCCTACCCCTCGCATTCATACAGCTATGTTTTTTTTCTTCCTTTCCGAATGTTGTCTTCATGATCATCATGCAGTGTTGTCTGATGAACATCTATGTTCCTGTTACTGTCTGTTACATGGTGGCAGCTGTGTATTGTCCTTTGTGCTTCTTGGTTGATATGCCTTACATGGAAATCAAGGTTTTCACCGTTGTGAAATCCATTGTTTTCATTTACGACTTGTGCAGATTGAGATAATGTCCTCATCTGACTCTCTTCTCCATTCGGAAGCAATGTGATATTCTGACATTGTTGCCATTCTTTCTTTCTAACCTGCCTTTCATATTCCAAGCTGAAGGAAATGCAGCTTTCTTTTCCGTCTTCTGTATCACTTTCAGATTCATAACTGATGCGTTCCATGGAACTGTCAAGGAGTTGTCTAGCACTGTTTAAATATTTTCTTGCTGTGTACTGTCTTGTAGTATGCAAATCTTTCCATTATTATCTCTGCCTCTTCCGGTTCCCTTAAAACAGTGGAAACCTTTTGTTATCGTCAGCGTGCACTTTTACAAGCAAGACACCAGCACAGTAACATCAAGGGAATGAGCGCTTGCTGACATAATCAGTTGAAAACTGTACACCAAATCACTGTTTACAAGGACTCTGTCAAATCATTCTTTTGGCAAACATAGCATTTTGATACGGATATAGTATCTAGCATCACTGTGGTTATAAAGGTTGTTGCTTTTTAAAAGTTTTGTAAGTACAGTACTTTAAAGCAGCGGTATTAAACACTCATGAAATGATTATTCGAATTTGCTTTTGGGCTTCAAACATGCAGGTATAGTTTATTTTCCACATCTGTAAATATTATTTCTAGCGATATAGAGTTTTTGGGGTATTGAAAATGTACGTCCATTGTTGTGTATCCGCACAGTAACTGTGGCACCATGTTGCCTAATTTGCATCCAAATGCCCCCTCATGTGACCTCCCTTGGTTTGTTTAGTTCCATGGGACACTGTGCTGCACGTTCCCATTGCCCCTGTGTAGTGCTGGGAGTCTTGTATGTGAGGTTTGCAGCACAGGGTTCATATCCAATTATGTGTGGGAGAAAGGTAAACATAAACATCTCAAACGACGTGGGGATAGTAAAGTGAAAACAGGAAAGGTTCCCCTGGTAAAATGCTCAACATAGCATGGTGAATACAGTTTACCAAGAGATACCAATTTGTTTTATTTTGTACTGCTGCTGTAAATACCATATTTCTTTACCGAGCTGTCATGGGTTACTGCCATGTCTTCGACAGCCTGCTCGATAAACATCTCTCTCTCTCTATGTGTGTGTGTGTGTATATATGTATATATATATATATCCATAGATATAGATATATTCATTGCAAAAAACTCCGTTAATGCATCAGTTATGGTTGATGGTACACTGACAAAAGTTTGGAAATTCGATGTTAGGGTTGCCAGCTCCTACCACCCAACCCCACCCCTCCACATACCAACAGGCATTGGCGTGTGCGTTGGGGTCTTCGGGCCTAACTCTCACCCTATTCTGTTTGTAAACAAGCTGAGGTGGTACAGTATAGGAGAATGGGATGAGAGTTAGGACCGATTACTTTAACGACATGCCACGCTTTGTCGGTGTTTCTGAGGTGGGTGGGGCAGGGTGGGCGGTAGGGGCTGGCAACCTTACCACCGAATTTCCAAACTTTTGTTGGTGTACTATCAACCCTAACTGATGCATTAACAGAGTTTTTTTGCAATGAATTTCTCTTCTTTTTGAGAAAGTTTAATGTAAATAGTAAGTGGTATATCATTATGGGATCACAGTGCCCTTTGGACCCTGCACTCTTGTAATGCTGAAATTCAGGCATGCTGTTTTGGTGTTCTCATTTTTCTATTTATAAATAAATCTGTATTTTTTATCACTACCAAGGAGTAGTGCTGATAATTGCTGTGCCTGCAGTTTGTTTCATTTTTTCGTGCACACTCCTTGCGGTTTGAGCTGTTCTTGTGGTGCAGATGCTGTAAAAAATAACAGCTGTACTGGTCATGAGGAGGTGTGACAAAATGTCAATGTTGAAAATCTGGAATAAAATATTAAAAATGTGCAAATTTACGAGCGTGCATTGAAACTGCACAACACACGCTTATAATGCGGTCATTTTTTTGGATTTTTTATCACAAAATTTTCAACATTTTGTTTGGGACCTCCCCTCATGAACACTGGCACTGTGATTTTGTTAATCCATCTCGAAAGTTGATTTTGCACATTGACTATGCTATTCTGTACCACAGGGTGAAAACACATTCCGGGCAGGATGTGCAAAATGACAGCTATACTATTCATTAGGAGTTGTGAAAAAAATGGCAATGTTGAAAATGTGAAGTGAAAATATTAAAAATTGGCATAGTTATGAGCGTGTATAGAAATTGCGCAATGCATGCTCATTTTTTAGTATTTTTTCATTAAATTTGCAACACGGGCTTTTTGGGACCACCTCATGAACAGTGGCACTGTTGTTTCGTGACTCAGTCCCAAAAGGTGATTCCGCACAGCAATAGCAAAATCACCTTGTGGGACTAAGAAACGAAATGACAGTGTCAGTGTTCATGAAGTAGGGTCCCAAGAACCCCATATTGAAAATTTGGGGCAAAAATTCAAAAAAATGGCTGAGATATCAACATAAGTTGACCCCCACATTGACTCCCATTATATGGCTTACCTTTAAGTCTTCATTTTTCAGTTCGGCTTTGCAGAGTGCAGACATGTCTCCAGTCCTGAGAAGATCACTGTTCCCAACCTTCAGAGGGTAAGTATGGGTGAGGGGGTGCGGGGAGGTGGGTGCTCAGTGGGGGGGGTGGGGTACTGGGGAGATGACGATGGACTGTTTTCTTTTTAATAGGGAAGAAAAACAGCGGTGGATGGTTTTCTTAATTTACAGGTACTGTAAAGAAAAAAGAGTTTTAGGCACACTGGGGTGGGCTCCCAATCTGCCATATGATTTTGGAGGGGGCATGCTGCTGATAGGTGGATTGGGCACCACCGTCGGCAACTGTAAAAGAAAACAGTTATGTTTTGACACACTAGGGTGGGCTCCCAGTGTGCCACATGAGTTTGGGGGGGGGACATGCTGCCAGCAGGGGGATTGGGCACCCTCATTGGCAAGTGTTTTTACCAAAACTAAAGTTTTGGGCACAGTGGGGTGGGCTCCCAGTGTGCCATGAGTTATGGGGGAGAGGGGAGACATGATTATGACACAGGGATTAGGCACCCCAATGTCGGAGCAGTTAGTGTGCACAGAACAGGAATTCAATGCAGGATCCTGCATCGAAAGATTCTGCATCAAATATGAATGACATTGGGACCCTGGACGGTTTTCCTTATTTTGTGGGACAGAGGAACATGGTGGGACCATTACTTTGGGCCAAAAGAAGCCACAAAAGGATTTAGGTTTTTATTTTCAATGGGGTAGAATACTGCCGGCAGCTTTTGCAATTTGCAAAAGATCAGGTGCAACACTTTAGCAAATGCGAAAGTGCCGCATCCATTTCTTTCACAAATTGCGACACTGTGAACGAGTCACCACCTAATATTGGCACAATGTTGCATCACATAAGTTAGGCATCTGTAGGTCTTCGGTGCCATTCGCCCAATCACACAACAAACTGAATAATTTTGTAGCTGTTACACTATCTACTTAGCTGTACATTATTTCTTTAGTTATGTATATGAATAAATACATGAAGTACAGGTCAGCAGGTGGTCGAACATCCAGAAAATAACTTGGTTTCTTGTATGATGTGAAGAATAGTACCTAAGATGTACAGATGCCCAGCTTCTGTGATGCAAGGCAGTGTAGTGACCCATGTCCGTGGTGTGGTGATCGAACCAGTAAATGTTAGATGTCTTACGCTCTGAGGTTCTGAGTCAGAAATAATGACTGTCCCCAGTTCTCACATTGCTGATACACAACATGTATTCTGTAATGGTAATTTGTTTACCTCTCTCTCTGTGATTCTGCTGGCGTTCACAGTTCTATTGACATTCTGCAGACTGAAACAGAACTATAACGAGTTAACAGCTTCATAAAAAAATAAAACGTACATACATATATACATAGACATGATATAGCTATAAAAATATTATCTGCACAAAAACTGCAGTAACACATCAGTTATTGTATTTAGTAAACTGTTCAAAGTAGGTAAACGTGTCATGGTTTCAAGCTCTAACACCACAAACCGCAACCCATCAACTGCTGTTGCGGGGGTGCAATTGCAACGTCAGACCTGTCACCTGATTCTACATCTGAGACAGCATATATGGTACATTACAGCGTAGTGCTGCGACACCTAGGATTGATGATGCCAATGCACACCACCCACACCTGTTGAGGTATGGATGTTGGGGGGAAGACGTGTGAAACCCCGAAACCACATTTACATACTTTTGATGCTTTAGTAAGTACCCTAACTGATGCACTAATGTGGTTTCTGTGAAATGAATATCATTTTATTTTTCATATAGTCCCACCCTACTTAACTCTCCTGTGCTCACACTGCAACATTATTACAGTTATGGAGTTTTGTAGCACATGGTCCTACAGCCATAACTGTCCTTTGGCCACACGGGCTCACATGCTCTGCTGTTTTCCTTTACATGTTGTTGGAGAGCAGGGTCTTATTCACCCTGTGCACCATTCCTTCCAGAGATGCATTACCCAGTTATTAGTATATCCATGTTAGTACTCAATCACATGTACCCATCCAGCTTTATATCTACACACATATATATATATATATATATATTATTGTAGCACGGTAGTGCTACCATACTTAGGGTTGAGGAGCCATTTCTATGTTAAACCCCAAATTTTGCACCTTAATAACTTTGCAACCATTTAACGGATTTGCCTGAAATTTGGAATACACGATCAAGAACCATAGGCCTTGGGGCGTGCCACGTTTCGTACTGCTCGGATATCACGGCTGCGGAGTTATTAAGGCGTGATCTGTCGCGTCGTTTCGCTTTTCTGGAATTCTAATGTCGCGCCTACAGGTCGCACGGTTTGTTGGACCGGTCCAAAATCTTCAGGAGCCGCAGCCGGGGTCCTGATGCCTTTCAAGATTTCGAAAAAAAATATTAAACAGTTCAAAAGTTATTCAAAACAGTTTCCCATTATAAGTCAATGGGAAAGTTAAAAGTTCGACAGTGTCGCAAATGCACTTTTAGTGTCGCAATGGCCCTGTTAGTGTCGCAAATCCGCCATCTTGTTTTCAGTTGGTGATCAGAAAATGGTTGGCATTTAAAATTGAGACCTCTAGCAACCTAATTCTTTTTGTATTTACCTAGTTGGGCCCTGAGGATGCTAGCCATGTCTTTATTTTGGGGTAAAACACCCCAGAAATATGTTTTTCAAATTTCTGGAAAAAGTAGTGTCACAAAGTAGTGTCGCACTTGCGAAAGTGTCGCAAATTTTGTAGAAAGCTTTCGAAATCACTTAATTACTTTTTTATGCTAATTATGCCCAAAATAACAGTAATTCTTTAGTACCTTGCAAAAGAACGGCTGGGAGTTTTAGGCTGAAATTTGAAGGGAACGCAGAAGACATCTCACAGATGTGCCTTTCAGTGTTGTATTGAAAAAATATTACACGGCGGCAAAGTTATGGCACTCCAAAGTTGACGGTTTTTCCCATAGGATAACATTACGGCGCCTGACGCATTATAGAAATCCTTTGGATCCCTGCTGCAAAATAACGGTTTGGTCTTTTTTCCTGAAATTTGAAGGGAAGACAGCCAACAGCTCACAGATGTGCCTTTCAGTGGTTTGGTGAAAAAATATTACAGGGAGGCAAAGTTATGGTGCTCCGAACGCTCTTTTTTTCCCATAGATAACATTACGGCATTCGCCACGCTTTTTGCATCTGATCTCGAAAACGTGCGAGATAATGGACTTTCTGCCGGAAAACTTCTTAGCCCCTACAAAACTAGCCAGGACAGTCATAAATCATATGACTTTTAAATTTTTTTTCTACATCATACGGTTCCTGAGATATAACTTATTTAGTATTCCAAGTCCTCATTTTCTGCTCCGAAACCCATTGTTATGCATACATTCTTTGTACTCACTGTCTTTCTCTATTCAGCTTTTGGGGAAAACCAGCCTGTGCGCTTACATTACTGTTACCATTGCCCTTTCCACTTGCGGTTCCATGCCCGTTTCACTTACCGTTGACGTCTGTGCCTACGTGCGTCATCCTTGCGTTTTCATTTGCGCTTGCTTTCTGTTACTTTTTGCCATTTGTGTACTGCATGTTTCTCTTTCTGTTTCACTTTGCGTCACCATGCCAATTGCCATTTCCATTTACAGGCAGCATGTTACTATGTGACAAGACATCACGTGGCACACCGTTCCCGTCTACGCCACCGTGTTCGTTACCCTTTCTGTTCTCATTCGCACCTGCGTTACCTTGTGCGCCACTGTTACTGCTTCTGTTTGCATTGCTGTTCCTGTTACTATGCCACAAGACATCATGTGGTGGGAGTGTGGGGCCCTTTGGGCCCCGCGCTCCCGCTGCCGCATTACGTGCCGGGAGCGTGGGGCCCTATGTGCGTTATCCTTTGCGTTTACATTTGTGCTTCCATTCTGTTATTTTTTGCCATTTGTGTCTACAGTACTGTTTCTCTTTCTGTTTCACTTTGCATCACCATGCCCATTGACATTTCTGTTTGCAGGCACCATGTTACTATGTGATAACACATCACGTGGCAGACCGTTCCCGTCTACGCCACCGTGTGTGTTACCCTTTCTGTTCTCATTCGCGCTTGTGTTACCATGTGTGCCACTGTTAGCATTTCTGTTTGCGTTGCTGCTCCTGTTACTATGCCACAAGACATCATGTGGTGGGAGCGCGGGGACCAAAGGGCCCCATGCTCCCACCGCTGCATTACATTCACTATTTCTCATTATCATTCTCAAAAAGAAGGGAAATTAGAGGCAAAAAACTCCGTTTAATGCATTAGTTAGGGTTGTTCCACAGCGACAAAAGTGAGGAAATTCGCTGTTAGGGTTGAAAACCCTAACTCCGAATTCACCCCCCCCAGCACCACACACACACACACAACACACACACACACACATTCAAGTATGGGGGAGGACCAAGTCAACACAACCAATGACAGACATCCAGCAGCAGGTGACAGAAATAACAAACAATTGTCTAAATGTACTACGAGACATCCCCACCCACCTTACCAGGTACTGCATGCTCAGTGGAGATCAACAGCAAAACTGAGGCCATGTACACCAAATGTACATATCCCTGATTGCAGCTGCACACAACTTACCACACTTAGTAGTTGCATGGCCTTACCTACCGATGCCCCGCACCAGACCACACCACATGTGGTAGGCCACCTGAGCAATACAGTTCAGCAAAACCAAGGAGTTGTACAGGAATAATATCTCTGATTATAACAAGGGTTTGAGAAATGCAGCTTTCTAATTGACTGTAAACATTGTAACAGCCTTATGTTTAGTTTTTTATTAACATACATGTAGAGCCTAACCATATGATGAACATGGTTTAATGTTGTTTAAAAAACAGTTTTATTATGATAGCAATAAGCCACTCCCAGGTATTATGTTAATGGTCAGTTTATCACTGTCTAGCGACATGTGGCACTCAGCTATGCCTCATTCAACATTAAACCACTACAGGGTGATTAACAGACCATTTAGCATAACTGTTGGTCATGCCTTATTGCTTAATTGTCTTTATGAGTAGATACTCTCCCTCTGCTAGGCACTGCAGCAGCTTTGCAACACAGTGTCCCACCCTGTTACACCATACACTGTCTAATTACTGGAGAATGGCTGTGAATATGAACTCATGAAGATGAACAGTGTAACTTGATCATTACAGTCATCGAAACCCTAGTGTGCTTATAACTGACAGAGTCAGTGATAGAGGATAACCTCTGCTGTCCTAGTACACTTACCCCATTGTGAGTGAAATCAATACTAAAAGACATTCTGTTTATATCTACACCATACCTACTTGATTCCTGTTGTACCACAATTAACATAGTTATCACTTTGATAGCATCAGTGACAGAAGTGTGGTAAACCCAAACAGTAGTCATACATCCTGAGTATGAAACAACTGTTAAAAAAAATTACACTGTGTCCATAAGTGGCATAGATCACTCATTGCAACAATAGTAAATGTATTACTATTTGAATAAGTTAGTCATCACAGATGCAATGAGATTGTCTTAATCAGGTACAACATACTCAGAAAGTCCTACAGGAAAATCTATCCTATATACATTTCCGATACAGGTACATCATTGTTGGCTCAGTACTGCTATGATATTTAGAAGTTGCTTGGCCTGATCAATGCAATTACAATGTTTCTTACAAAGAATACTTACTGCATCTTTAGTATTGAAACACACTGAAGGTCTATGTATGTACATCAGCAGTACACCTTCATCAGTAAGAATGCATGTGATACTGGCAGTACGAATTTCACAGTGTTGAACAGGCAATGCTTTTCCATACGTTTACATCAGCCTCCTTATGTTGAGTAAACCATTGCAGTAAATGTACTACTATGTAAATCACCTACTAAATGTATCACTACTTTTATCTTGAGCATGCTAGTGTCTTGTAGTTAATTTATGTGCTTCTCTTAATTAATGTATACTCACTAGTGTTAAACCTTTCTACAACTGTCATCATGCACCTTCAGCATTTATGTTGAATAACGGCACATACCAGTTGTGGTGTGGTGTAGGGCATCGGTAGGTAAGGCCATGCAATTACTAAGTGTAGTCGTTGTGTGCAGCTGCAATCAGGGATGTGTGCGTTTGGTGTACATGGCCTCAGTTTGCTGTTGATCTCCACTGAGCATGCAGTACCTGGTCAGGTGGGTGGGATGTCTCGTAGTACATTTAGACAATTGTTTGTTATTTCTGTCACCTGCTGCTGGATGTCTGTCATTGGTTGTGTTGACTTGGTCCTCCCATACTTGAATGTGTGTGTGTGTGTGTGTGTGTGTGTGTGGTGGTGCTGGGGGTGGATCGGAGTTAGGGTTTCAACCCAACAGCGAATTTTCACTTTGTCGCTGATGGAACAACCTAACTAATGCATTAAACGGAGTTTTTTGCCTCTAATATATATATACATACACATATATATCTATATATATATATATATATGTACATATATATATATATATATATATATATATCTCTATATATGTATACATACAGATATATGCACACACATATGTATATTTATGTATATATACATATAATACATCTCTCTATCTATACATATACGCATACACAAATAATATAGAGGCAAAAAACTCCGTTTAATGCATTGTTAGGGTTGTTCCACAAAGCGAGAAATTCGGTGTTAGGGTTGAGCCCTTGGAACCCCCGCCACACCCCCAACTGTCATCAGGGTGCACATTGGGTTCCGGCCTAACTCTCACCCATCAGATGTGTGAAGAAGCAGAGGTATAGGAAAATGGGGTGAGAGTTAGGACCGACAACCCAATGTGTACCGGTACCAGTTGGGGTGTGTGGGTGGGGGTCAGGGGCTTTCAACCCTAACACCGAACTTCGCTTTTGCATGGTGGAACAACCCTAACTAATGCATCAAACAGAGTTTTTGCCTCTAATTTCCCTTCTTTTGAGAATGATGACGAGAAATAGTGAATATAATGTGGTAGCGGTAGCGAGGGCCCTAGGAACAGCAACACAAACAGAAGTGCTAACAGTGGCGCACATGGTAATGCAAGCATGAATGAGAACACAAAGGGTAATGCACATGGTGTCGTAGACGAGAACGGTAACACCAAGAGGGGGATATAAACGCAAGTGTAAACATTAACTGTAACAGTAATGGAAGCGCATACCATGTGTTTTCCAAACAGGTGCATACAGAAAAACAGTGTGTACAAAGAGTGTATGCATTGTAATGGGGATCGAAGCTTAAAACGAGCATTGGGAAGTACTTAATTGGTAATATCTCAGCAACCGCACGACGTAGAAAAAAAATTAAAATTTCACAGAAATCATTATTTTCCTGGCTACTGTTTTGTACTACATAGCCCAAAGGCTATGCAATTCACGATGAAAAATGTGTATCTCACACTGTTTTCGAGATACGAGCCCCGAAAGGCGCGACGTACGCCACCATGTTAGTCTATGGGAAAAAATACCAACTTTAGAGTACCGTAACTTGGCAGCCATGCAATATTTTTTCACAAAACTAACACAAGGCACATCTGTGAGATGTTGGCTGCCTTCCCTCCAAATTTCAGCTCAAAAGACCATACCATTCCTTTGCAGCAGGGTGGCAAAGAATTACTGTCATTTTGGCCAAGTCTGAAAAAGTAATGTTGCAATTTGTGGCAATTTTAGCAAAATTTTGCAAAAGTGTCGTGCCTGCAACACTTCTTTGTGATACTACTGGTTCCAGAAATTTGAAAAACATATTTCTGGGGTGTTTTACTCCAAAATAAAGACATGGCTAGCATCCTCAGGGTCCGACTAGGTAAACACAAAAAGAATTGTGTCCCTAAAGGGTCCCAAATTTAAATGCCAAGTATTTTTCTGATAACCAACTGAAAACAAAATGGTGGATTTGCGACACTACTAGGGCCATTTGCGACACTAAAAAGTGCATTTGCGACACTGTCGAACTTTTTTACTTTTCCCGTTGACTTATAATGGGAACTTGTTTTTTGAATAATTTTTGAACTGTTTAATATTTTTTCATGAAATCTTCAAAAGGCACATCGGGGACCCCGGCTGCATGTTCTCTGAAGTGTTTGGACTGGTCGCACAAACCGTGCGACCTGTAGGCGAGAGCGAAGAATTCACAAAAAAGCGTAAACGCACATTTAGTTGGCGCTTAATAACTCCGCAGCTGTATGTCTGATCAGTACAAAACTTGGCAGGTCCTGAGATCTAACATGCCCAATTATGCTTACCAAACTTCAGGCATATCCATTGAACGGTGGCAAAGTTATTAAGGTGCAAAGTTTAACCCTTTAACCTTAAAATGGCTCCTCACCCCTAACTATGGTAGCACTACTGTGCTACCATAATATATGCAAGCAATAACACGATGAAATTTTGGGTTTCACGATGCTGATAAGAGCACACCAGGGGTGTACTTAAGACACGAGGAGTTAACGCCGAGTGCCTTATGCCCCTGGGCGTGCTCTTATCAGCACGTAACCCACACTTCAGAGTGTGTTATTGCGCTTATAAAATGGGTATAAATAATAGATGAATAGAGACAAAGTTTGTTTTTATTGAAGAAATTCATTAAAGTAATTTTTTTGTTTTTTTGGTATGTGGGACATAAAATAGTCCCTCACAACTGTAACAGTAACATTTAAACTGTAATAAATTAACTTTTGGCTTAGGTTAGTATATTTGTAAACTGCAGTAAATAAATAAATGTTGGTTTAGGTTAGTACATTCAGTAAATTGGTTTTAAAATGTTCATTTGTTAAATGAAGTTCATTTTTTATTGTATTTTTTTCTTTATGTTTAGTCCAGGATGGTGTTACTTTGAAAAGTTAATGAATTCTATGTGATACATCACGCAGTTTTGAATGAGTAATGGAGTATTTGTGGTGGTGTCTTTAAATTGTTGTATGACTGTTGTTGTCAAGGGAATGCTGTCTTCTGATTGGTTTCTGTTGTCGGATGTTGCGAGTGTTTCTGTTTGGGGTGGTTGACCCAGATTGCTGCAGCATGGCTGATCAGGGATAACATTTGCAGAGGTAAATATTTTGGTTATTTCTGACTGTTTGGTTCAAGTTGACTGATTGGGGTTAAGGTTTGTAAAACTGATTAGGTCTTGTGTCTTGTCTGTTGATTTGATTGAGGATATATCCGTACAGGACAGCTGATCAGGAGGCAGCATTTTGTATGTTGTAGGAGAAGTGGTGCAAGATGGCCGCTTGTGGAGAATCGCTGTAGAGTCTGAGAAGTTTTTTGATATGTCTTTACTTTTGTGGGATAAGATGTTGCTCCATTTTCTTCTGTCTTCTGGCTTGGCTGCCCAGTAGGATCGGAGACTAGATTCAGCCTTCATGGCCTGTGACAGCCATGATTTCTCGAGAGTCTAGGCCAGCTCGGGACAGGAACTGGACTGCAGTTGCACAAACTGAGTGGTTCGTGTACCTTCTGGTCAAGTTAGCTTCTTCACTAATTTTGGGCTTCATATTGGCTAAGTAGTTAATGTCTAATGGCTGTCTTGTGTACCAGGTTTCTGCAGTGTTTAATAGAGAGTCTGGTATTCGTCTTGGGTGAAGGTAGAAAGCAGGAGGGTCGGGGGAGAGCATTTTTATATATTTTTTGAAAGATGCTACGGGGCACAATGTATTTTTGGAAATTGGTAGATGTAGCCACAGTGTTGTTGTTTTGTACAGTCATTTTTTTATGATTTTTCGTATACTCGTTAAATGTGAGTGTCACAAATTGCCGTCCTCATCGGTTTGGATTTCAAAATGTTCCGGTTTAAGTTGTCGTATCCCTCTCTGGCTCTACGTGCCATGCATAGTTGAATATCGAGCCAGACCTTAAGAAGTAAGCCTCGGGGTGTGTTTGGAGCTAGAGCTGCAGAGGTTCGAAGCTTAGCGAGGTCTTGTTCGTTGATTGCTGGGTGATGCTCAGCTCAATCTTTGCCTTCCCTTCTGTATTTCTTTAAAACTGCTGCAAATATATTGTTAGCAGGGTTCAGATCTGAGTGGCTGTGCAGATTGACATTTCTATTTAGAGGTGGTGCATTTATATGGCAATTTAGTACTGCTCGTAGTGATATTAAACTAGCTACACCATATTGTGTGCCATCTGCTTTTAGCTTAGTTTAGTTTCTTAGTCTAGGAATTAATACCTTTGAGCCAGGGCTCTTTTACAAAAGTTCCACGTCACAAAGAACATTTAACAAAGCACGATACACATTACAGGTAAAACCAGACAGGAAAGTTACATCATAAATTTGCTATTAACAGTTTAAGGCAGTAACGTTTTTAAGTTTCTTAGAAAAACAAGCTATAACAGGTTCAAGCGAGTAGACAATTTCGAGGTTAAGGAAACTTCCAGGGAGAGGGTGATCATTAGGCGCCAAAAGGAGGCTAGAGAGGAGGGAAAGGTGGTGCGCGGGAGAGTAAGTGAGAGGGGACAGGAAAAAAGGGGGGGAGTGAGTTTGGGTGGGAGACAGGAAGTAGTAGAGGTACCAGAGGGTTCATTAGTCAGGAGGAAGAGGCCTCAGATGTGAGGATGGACATGAGGAGTAGTAGTCTTTATCTAGCTAATCACAGTTGCTAGTGGTGGTGAGGTGGGCATAGAGCATGGATTTGAAAGCTTCAAGCGAGGTTGAGGATAGAGTAGGTGGACTAAGCGCATTGAACCATGTCGGGGCCCTGTATCCGAAAGATCTTTGTCCCTGTGCAGTCCGGCATCTCGGAACCAGGAAAGGTTGGCGTTCAGATCTGGTGGAGGGTCGGAGCCAGGATTCAGTCGGAGTAGGTTTGAATACATAATGGAGTCAGTCCCAAGATAAATTTTTTGCCATTGTGCAGGTGAGATAAATAAGACGATTTGATAGGTTCAACTAGCCTGATTCATAGTACAGATCACTGCGTGTGAGTCAGTCTTTGAGCCCCCGTGAGGAGCCGGCAGGCCTTATTTAGAGTGATTGAGATACGCCTTAGAGCAGTGGAGATAGCTGAGCCATAAATAATAAGGCCATAGTCAATGATTGAGATTATGGAACTCTGTATAGCTATTCTCAATGCCGCTTGATTTAGAAATTGACGGTTACGGAATAGTATTCCAAGCCGTTTGCTTGGCGAACTTCTGCATAGTATTTTCGTAGCAGTGAACACAGCTCCGTCGTTGCAATACTTTTTAGGTCAACTTGTATGCCTTTTGTAGTGCACCAGCTTTTGAATACTGACACTGCCCAAATAGTGGTTTTCTGTGTATTTAATTCATCTTTCTGTTTCTCTAGTTCTTGCAGTTGTTTGTTTGACAGTTCCAGGAATGTATCGAGATGTTTCATTTTTCTTTTTGTTTTCTAGGTTCCAGTGCTGAAGCAGAGGTTCCTGGCAATTTGGTGTTCGAGGAGATGGTGTTCGTTTCTACAGAAGGAAATGTCGGCTGTGGTGACAGATGTGATGGGCTCATCGAACTTGTCGTGGCTGTCAAAAGAGGCTGTTCGTGAGAGGAATTGGCAAGGTGGGTGTCAGCAGTGTGGGATGTCTATTGGGAGGTTGTTGGATGTTGTATTTATGCTGCTACTTTCATTTGTGGAGTATAGAGCAGTGTCAGTTATGCCTGTCTGTGTTGCTGTTCTTATGTCTGCGCGATGGTATGAGTCTGGTGCACAGTGCTGCTACTGGCTGTGGTTTCGGCCCCGTTGTCAGAGGATGTCACAAGTGTACTGACGGGATCATTATTAAACAGAATGGCAAGATTTGTTATCGTTTCGGTAAAGTCTAACTTTAAGTTCACTTCTGACATGTTTACTGTGCTTTTCAGTTACCTTTTTTGTCAAACCTTTTGAGGTGCACTTCCGTGTTGGTGCTGAATGGCTGGATCACCGTAAATTAAGCTGGCATAGATGATTTTGTTGAATGGGTCACTCGGTAAAGATTTCGCCATGGAAATTACTGCTTTTGTTTCGTTTTCAGGTCGTACAATGCTGATCTGACAGGTATGAAGTTTTGTATGTGTGTCTCTTTCCCGCTACCGATCGCTCAGCTATGATATCTTTTGTTTTGCTTTGATAGTGCTCACTGATTTGCTGGTGCTATGTGGTCACTGGGCAGATGTTAGTGCCGGTTGGCTACAATACTTGCTGATAAGGACGTGGTCAACAAGGTGCTACAGCCAATCAGTTCTTTTCTTTTTTTTCTACCCATTTTATAAATATATATATATATATATATATATATATATATATATATTATGGTAGGACAGTAGTGCTACCATAGTTAGGGTTGAGTAGCACTTTTAAGGTTAAAGGGTCAAACTTTGCACCTTAATAACTTTGCCACCGTTCAATGGATTTGCCTGAAATTTGGAATGCATGATCAAGAACCTTACCTCTTGGGATCTGCCAACTTTTGTACTTGTAGGATATACAGCTGCAGAGTTATTAATTGTGATCTGCACTCGCATTTATGGTTTCTGGTGAATTCTTTGCTCGCTCCTACAGGTTCCATGGTTTGCGTGACTTGTCCGAAAACTTAAGGGAACATGTGGCTGGGGTCCCCGATGTGCCTTTTGAAGATTTCATGAAAAAATATTAAACAGTTCAAAAGTTATTCAAAAAACAAGTTTCCATTATGAGTCAAATGGAAAAGTTAACAAAAAGTTCGACAGTGTCACAAATACACTTTTTAGTGTCGCAAATGGCTCTAGTAGTGTCGTAAATCTATAATTTTGTTTTAGTTGGTGATCAGAAAAATGCTTGGCATTTAAAATTGGGACAATCTAGGGACACAATTATTTTTTGTTTACCTAGTCAAGCCCTGAGGATGCTAGGCATGTCTTTATTTTAGGGTTAAACACCCTAGAAATATGTTTTTCAAATTTCTTGAAAAAGTAGCGTCACACTCATGACACTTTCGCAAATGCTTGTGAAAGCTTTCGCAAATCACGACACCACTTTTTCAGACTATGGCCAAAATGACAGCAGTTCTTTGCCACCTTCCTGCAAAAGAATGGTTTGGTCTTTTGAGCTGAAATTTGGAGGGAATGCAGCCAACATCTTACAGATGTGCCTGTTGGTGGTTTGGTGAAAAAATATTGCATGGCTGCAAAGTTATGGTTCTCCGAACTTGGCATTTTCCCCCACAGACTAACATGGTGGCTTACGCCGTGCCTTTTGGGGCTTGTATCTTGAAAACGCTGCGAGATACAGATTTTTTGTTGCGAGCTGCGTAGCCCTGTGGGCTATGCAACAGTAAACACCTAGCCAGGAAAATCATGATTTTTGCGAAATTTAAATATTTTTTTCCTACGTCATGCAGCTGCTGAGATATAAGCAATTAAGTACTTCCAATGCTTGTTTTAAGCTTTGATGTCCATTACAATGCATACATTCTTTATACACACTGGGTGGGATAGTCAGACTACGGCAGGCTGTGGCGCAAGCCTGTGTGCAGTGCAACTGTGATGTGCCAGGGCACTGACAGGGTGATATTCAACGGTGCTGCGCCATGGCTCAGCATCGTTGAATAGCATGCTGTGGCCACCCGCAGTGTCCATGGTGCAGTGGCACTGCACCAGCGCAAGTGGCCAGAGAGGGGCAGGAGGATGCGCTAGTGCAACTGAAATTGCGCTAGGCGCATCAACTGCGATATTCAAAAGTGCACATGCAAATGGGGCCATAATGCATGCAAGGCACAAATGGGGCCATTTTCATGTCATTATGGCCCCATTTGCATGCAGATGCGCTGATCCCTGGAGACTTGCACCCGGCGCCCTGCCAGGCTGCAGCCGTCGGGGACCGACACCCCCTGCACAAGTGGCAAAGTGCCCCACTACCCAATTGCAGGCATGGGGATTGCAAATGAGAGTCCAATATCCCTGTTGGTCTAGTGGACCGCTCCCGGCCCGATCGCAGGCATATGTACTAATGTTGAAACATCCAGTATCCCTGGTGGTCCAGTGGACCACTCCCAGCCCGATCTCGGGCATAGGTACTAATGTTGAAATGTCCAATATCCTTGGTGGTCCAGTGGACTGCTCGCAGCCCGATTGCAGGTATCAGTAATAAAATATGACAAACCAAACCATCCCTAGTGGTCCAGTGGTACTTCCCTCCCTACCCACCCACTGAGCCCCACCACCATGCCTCCCCAGTCAGCAGCGGGTGGCAGCTCCCCACCCACTTGCCATCCGCCACCCGCCGACTGACTCTGTATGGTAGGGCTGTATGCCCATTGGTCCTAGCGTGAGCAATGGGCATGCAGCCTGTACCGCATTACACAGTTCAGAAAGCTGCCGTATGCGCATTGGTATGGATCTGTGAGTGCTCTTGCAATGTGAAGCGGAATACTTCTCGTTATAATGAGGAACACGAAGTGCATTGAAAACAGTGACTTCGCGTTACTCCGCCTCCACTGGTCACTACTCTTTCAATTTTAAAGCAAAGTACATTGGTGGCAGTTCACTTCACCTCACTTCGCCTTGTTTTTGAGCTCTGAAGGTGGATTTTGCAGTGATTCATGGGACTTCAGGTCACACAGGCTTTATATTGATCTGCACAGCCTCAGTTTGGGGTAGTATGAGTAGGAAGGAGTAGGAGACAGTGCGCTCTGATAGCTGTCTGTAGGAATCTTTTAAAAACTGTTCAAAAAGCATTTTTGTTTTTTTTTGGGAGGGATCTAACTGTAGTTCATCGATTGTAGGAAACCCTCCTGCGCTCACATCATCGAGCGTTTTTGTTTGTGTGTGGATTTTGAATATAAATTTACAACATTGAGTGTGTGTGGTGAAAGACAGTGAAGTGTGCTGTGTGGGGGAGGGGCGTATCTGTGTGTAGGTAGATTTAAGTTGGAGAACTAGTGATTTCTTTGTGTTTTGGTAATATTTTTGTTATATAACTGACTGTGTTACTGTACACATAGTAAAATTGTCGGTAATAGTACAGATTTTCTTGCTGCTTGTTGTGTGACTGTGGTGCAGCATTTCACAAGGTCAGGTTTTTAAATTACAAATTTACATTACGTGGCACTGAGTACACTGCACTTTTGCATTTGCATCGCATTCCTCATTCAGAATTGTACACAGAGTGTTCTGTGTTGTGTGTGCAGTGTTGCGTGCATTAAACATAATACACCTTTTAAAATTTGTGACACAGATTAATGTAAGTGCAACTAAGCGCAGCAGTGTGAACCTGCTATCCACTGCAGCTGCCTGATTTTGTACTGTGATCGTGTTCTCTGTTCTTAGTTTTGCTGCTTGTAGTGCCATAAAAATCAGCACTGTCTGTATTCAGTGCCCCCCCCCCCATGTTGAAAAGGTATTTTTTACCAGACTGGATTGTTTTTGTGACCCCATCAGCACCACTGGTTACTGAAGTTGTTTTAATTCCGTGACAGCCTCAGAGTAGTCTCTTATCTGTTGCTGAAGCCACAGTTGTTTATTTTGCTTCACATCCAGCCAGCGACCCACCAGTCAGAAAGTGAATGTATCAAAATCTGAATTTGGTAATAATATTTGTGGTTGATCCTCCAAAATGCCTGCAAAGAGACGTGCAAGTAAAGCTGTTTCTGGCCATGGCAATGTTGGCAGTAAGAGGGTCTGTGGGCGTGGTAGTAGTATGTAGACAGAGAAGTGCATTGCTGATGTGAGGAAAGGTATTTCTCCTGCAATGTTTTTCACAGCCCAATCAGCAGCTTCACCAAAAGTTGGAGGAGATGATGTTTTCCCAGCCGGTGGTGTTAGTGTTACTGGTGTTAGTGGTGGTGGAGGTAGTATTAGCATTGTTGCATCAAGTTCTAATTCCGACCAGTGTACTGTATCCAAACATATTGAGTGTGAAGCAGTGCAAGTGAGTGGCAGCGTAGATGATGTCATACTTCCCAGTAACATCCCATTAACTGAACCTGATTCTGAAGATCATGTCAACGATAGCAAACAATGTGATATTCCATCCACCGTGGCACGTAACGTCACTCATTTTCCATGCAACAGTGATTCACAGTGTGGTGAAAAGATATCAAGTGATGGTGGTATAGATGCTGATGATGAATGTGATGCTGATGATGATGATGATGTTGCTGTTGTTGCAACATGCAGTCCACATGTTAGCATCCAAGCAGAAGATGTGGATGTGTGTGAGAGTGATGTTGGTGAATATGATGATGATGTAATTGACCCCAGCTGGGAACCGGAGAAAAAGAAATTAAAAGTGGCTGTGTCTGAATCTGTTTGCAGGAATCCCCCTCCCCCCGTAAAAACTTGTGATTTATCGGTTTTAGTGGAGGATGATGATGATGATGATGACGACCCAGTAATCAATATGATAGGTAGTCATGGTGGTCAGTTGCAGTCCAGGTGTGCAGTGCCAGAAAAATCATGTGCCCCCCCACTTCAGTGCTTAAAATAGCAGACTTAAATAAGCCACATCATCATGAACATGATAAAAGCAGAGCATCACACTCTTTTGTTTGGGATTTTTTTGTTCAAGATGCAAATGATGATTCAGTTGCAATCTGCCAGGTTTGCCATGTGTGTGTGTGAGTCAAGGTAAAAAGGGGAGCCATCTCGGACAGGAGGACAGCATATGCATCTTAAGAATAGGCACTTGGCTCTGTGGACCCAGCACAAGCTGGCAGCTAATACCAGACTGGGGCATTCACCCGTATCACCAGCAACCATAGCCAGCATGTTATCCCCTTCCATGACTGTTAATCCCAGTAGGAAATTCAACGTGTGCAGTAGTGCGGTAATAAGAGCAGAGGATTACTACAGGCATGATTAGGTGGAGGACCATAATGACTTTGAAATGTTGTCCAGTGCCGGTGAGAGTAGCAGTTTTTGTGGTGGTGGTGGTGGTGGTGAATGCAGTATGTCTAGTGCAAGTGGTACATCAACGCCGGTTGGCAAGTCTGGCAAAATAACAGCATTTCTGGGTTTGTCATCACCACCTGTGCAACTGTCTTCATCAAATGTCCACATTCCACCCCCTGCCAATGCCATTCATCACAGAGCACAACCATTTGTGACCAACAACACACCCCGTGTAAAACGTTTAAGTCAGCCCACATTACAGAGTGTTTTTGCGCATAAGCTGAAGTACCCCCCCAATCATACGGTGTCACGTGAACTTAATGCTGCTGTAGCAGAAATGCTGGCAATCAATCTTTTGCCCTTCTCCTTTGTGGAGAATTCTGGGTTCCGGCGGTTTGCTGCCTGTGCCTGTCCAAAATGGAAAGTCCCATCCAGGACATACTTTTCTACCCGTGCTGTTCCCGAGTTGTTTCGCACTGTCTCAGACTCAGTAAGACATGCCCTTCAACATTCATCCTCTCCCTTCATCCATTTAAGTATGGATATGTGGACAAGTGGCAAAACAGCGGGGAGTTCATCATATCTGTGTATAACTGCACACTGGGTGCAGGTGCCGGGGGTTGTTTGTGATACTGCTAGTGTGAATAATCAGTGCAGGAAGGTGGATTGTCGCGGTAGCAATCTTCCTGGAATTTGCCAGCATGCAACAATTGCTATGCGAGTGTGACCTGTTCACACACTGGTGAGAATGTCTGCTGGATATGGTACTGACTGAAATTGACAGATGGCTAAACCTCTGTCCTGAGAGCTAGGTTCATAGCAAGTGACAATGGGTCAAATGTGGTAAAATGCATCACGAATGGTGTTTTTTTTTCATGTTCCATGCACGGCCCACTGTTTAAATCTTGTGGTTCAGGAGATTCTGCAGCACCCTGACATAAAGGAAATGCTGACCATTGCACGCCGTATCTGCTCTCACTTTCAAGATCTGGAAAGGCCCGTGACCAACTGCGGCAGTTGCAGACACAAAACAGCCTGCCTCAGCACCGCTTGAAGCTGGAAGTTGTCACCCGATGGAACTCCACGTTATACATGGCAGAGAGGTTGTATGAACAATACAAAGCCATCTCAGAATATCTTGTTATGCACACTAGCCGTGACAGTTCTGGGGCCTCCATGTCTATGACGTCTGAACAGTGGTGCCTCATGGACTCTGTAATAACAATTTTGCGGCCTTTTGAACATGCCACACAGGCAATGAGTGGCGAGTCTGCCTCCATTAGCCAATCAGTTCCACTGCTGTGGGTGCTAAGGCAGACATTGGTGAATGTACAGCATAGCCTTGATATTGTCAGACACAGTGGTAGCAGTATGTTGCTGCAACACATGCTGACAGTATTCGACCAGAATCGTCACATTGTGAGCATTCAGCGTAGTGACAACTTTGGCATGGCAACAATGCTGGACCCACGATACAAACGTGGAATTGCATCAGTACTGGAGGGAGGGCCTGAACAGGTAAAAAATATCAGTGGTCAACTGGTTCCCTTGGTTCATGGGGCACAGAAGTCACGTGCCGAGGTTTGCAAACCTCAGCAGCATAATCCAGTTGAAGGTGTAGCTGGAGGACCAGCAAGCATATCATGAAAGGGTAAGGGGACTGTAGATCCTGGTGGTCTGTCATCCAAAGTGGTTGGCATCAACCCGCTTTGGGAGGCTTTGTCCCAAGTGTGTACTTGTGAAATAAATAATTCTGGAGAACAGGCTGATGCATCAACAATTGGACTTAGTGCGGCACAGAGAATGGTTGAGTCATATTTGTCTGAAAACAGGCATCTGACAATAAGTGAAGATCCTCTTTTGTACTGGAGTGGAAAGGTCAGTGAATGGCCAGAGCTGATTGCAGTGGCACTGAAGTACCTCATGCCCACCCTCCAGTGTAAGTGTTGAGAGGGTATTCAGCTCAGCAGGTGCAATAGTCAGGATCGTCCAGACAAACCCGTCTCCTGCAAATGTTAGTTTGCTAACATTCATTAAAATGAATGAGAGGCACATACCAGCACAGACTGCAACCTCGGTATTCATACCCCGGCCTAGTCAGGGTGGTCTTGCTGATGTGGAAATGGAGCATCCTGGTGGCACTGGCAGTGGCTGCCTGAAACGGCCCACCACTGACGTAGATGACGACACAGTGGAGAAAGAATTTCCCAGAGGTCAGACTTCAGACATCGATGACTATGAGGGCAGCTTTCTTTATGAGGATGATGATGTGGTTAATGTTGGCAGGTTTTAACTGCAGTATTTAAAAGGCGGTGTGCCCCCCCACCCCAGACCTTCACCACCGGGACTGATGTTATCCCAGTCTGCTGCCACCATGAGTCTATCTGCTCCCCACAGACCACCACCACCACCACCACCACCACCGGGACTGATGTTATCCAAGTCTGCTGCCACCATGAGTCTGTCTGTCCGCCACGGACCACCACCACCACCACTGGGACTGATGTTATCCAAGTCTGCTGCCACCATGAGTCTGTCTGCCCCCCACGGACCACCAGTCCACCACTGGGACTGATGTTATCCAAGTCTGCTGCCACCATGAGTCTGTCTGCCCCCCACGGACCACCACCACCACCACCGGACTGATGTTATCCAAGTCTGCTGCCACCTTGAGTCTGTCTGCCCACCCCAGACCACCACCACTGGGACTGATATTATCCAAGTCTGCTGCCACCATGAGTCTGTCTACCCCCCATGGACCACCAGTCCACCAGTGCACCACCACCACCAGCTTCTTAATATTTAAACCATAAAGTGAGTATGTGCGCTCATGTTTGTTATGCTGCCTCACTTCCTTAAGTTGTTTGTTTTGTTTTCTGTAGCTTTTGAGAGCCGCAGTGGCAAAAGACATACAGTACACTTCTTTTGTTTCTTTTACAGGAGAACAAAAACAGGCTCCATCGCTAATACTCATTGGGAATGATGCTGTAGCTGTACCGTACAGACAGGAAGCGATGTAATGTCCATGTGAAATCCATTCTGGTAAGTATGAAGATTTTATTTCGCCCATTTCATTGCTTTGTAAAGACTGCTGCAAACATTGCACACAACAGGTTGTCTTAGTAGTTGAAAAGATGTGTCTTTGAAATGTAACTTGACAATAGGGATTGAGATTTGAGAACCAGGGATCGAAACATAACAATGAAGTTGTAATGTTTAAGAAGTCATTCATTTCTTTTTTTAGGAAAATTCACGATACTTTGTTGTTCTGTCAAAGTGGCCTTATCCAAAAAAGTTCTTCAACATCAGGCACACCCCTCCCCGACCCGAGCTTCGGCACACATGCAACACGCAGAAGTCATTTCATTCGAAGACCATCACCATAATTAACAACCGGACTCCAGAAGGATGCTGATGAAATCTGTGAAGAAGTAAAAAATTAAGAAACTATTACAGACAAAACTGAAAATATGATTCCCCTCACCCCCCCAAAAAAAGAAATACTTACCTTCATGTGCTTGAGAGTTATCTGTTTCCTTTTAAGTGCAAAAAATTCTCATTGAGCACTGGAATGTGCACAGCAACATTTGGAGTCACCTGTGTGATGCAGAACAACAGCATGAGTACATGTCCATGTCAAGTTCAACCCCCTCATCATCACCTACAAAATACACAACCATATATCTATATATATATCTACTCACCAAGGCTACTATTAGTGTACATTCAAAGGGCACCTCAATCCAGTTGAGATGATCACATTTTTATTTGGTGGAATCGTCTTGCACAACAAATTGGACCAGCAACACGAACCTCAGTCATCATTTTATACTGGGGAAGGGGTATGTGCTGAAACAGTCTCTTTTCACTTCATTAACACTTGTCAATTTTCTGCACACAAGGAGGATGCATTGTGGGCCTGAAGAAAAAATCTGGGGACTCTGTGCCACCACTGCATGCATGACTGAGTGCACCATTAATTCTGGGGGACTTTGTATGTGCTGAAACAGTCTCTTTTCACTTCATTAGCACTTGTCAATTTTCTGCACACAAGGAGGACGCATTGTGGACCTGCAGAAAACATCTGGGGACTCTGTGCCACTTTTGTGTGTTCTGTGATTGTTGCTGTGAGTTCATAGTCATGATGTCATAGTGACATTTTTACAATTAAAGCAGCATTGCAAGAATGTCCTCACAGTTCTGAACTGTACTTTTTTATGCTACTTTAAATTGCCACAGCAACCACTACTTACGTCAAGAATCGTCAGTGACTTGAATGATACGATTCTTCTCACAATTTATGTCTGCTTCTCTTACTCCTACTTTTTTCATGTATGAAAACAAAATGAGCACGTCTTCCAATATTGTTCCGACCAGCTTTGTATTTATTTGCAGCTGCTTTTCAATAACTATTGTTCCGTGGTGTCATATAAAACACTGACTGATGCATAACTGTTAGTTAACAACAGAAGTTATATATGACAATTACTTGATGTGACGGAGAAAAGCAGAGGAAAACAATGACAAAGACCTGGTCACACTCACTGTCAGAAGCACCAATTTAAAAGGAATGCTCCTTTCATTGTTTGACACATGAAAAAAGGTAGTACAGCATACTCAACTACTGCAAATTATCGTATCATTCCAGTCAGTCAGGATGTAAGTAAAGGAAGTTGTAACATAGCATTAAAAAATATAGGTCAGAGTTATCAACAGATTGTTGCACTGCTGCTTTACAGACAGTCACCACATTACATAGTTATGGTGATGCACATAAACTAATATGTGGGGGCATTACTACCACTGGAATATTTCTTGCTCCACAGAGTGCAATACATGTCTGTGAAAACCACCCATAATTTCATTACAGTGAGTCACATGATGGAGGAATTAACAATCTGAAAAGCAACCCACATTTGTGCCACACTTCCTCAGCAATGTTAAGACGTGATGGTGGGGGAGCGCAGGTGCATGCTCCGCTATACTGAATGTCCAGCAGCTATCCCAAGCAATGTTTCCTAAAGTTATAAGGTTCACTTTGTGGTGAAATGTGGGATGTTTCCACTACCAAGGCTCTTCTTACTGGAAAGTGGCCACACATTTCACAACAAACTGACCACTAACACAAAGAAACATTCGCAAACCTGCACATTCCGATATTCACCGTAAGGAGCACGCACACGCACATTCCCTACCATCGTGTCCTAATGTTGCTGAGAAGGGAGGCAGAATGTGGGCAGATTTTCAGAATGGGAATGCCTCTGTCACATGACTCACTGTAATGCATTTACGCATTGTTTCCAAAAAAATGTATTGCACTATGTGGTGCAAGAAAGATTCCCCAGGAAAAGAAAATGTGTATGATTTAATAATAACAAACAAAAAAACACACAACAAAAGTACAACACAGTAGTGGGGTGGGGTCAGGGGTGGGTGTGGGTGTGGGGGGCAGAAAACAATACCTGGACTTACTATGGTCATGGGATGCCATGGTGGTCCAGCAGCAGATGCAGCACTGAAAGTATTTGCTACTGCTGTGCTTCCACTCTGGTAACCTGCTGCTCCAAATTAATTAAACACTTGTTGTTTTCCTCCAGTGCTGCCCACACCAGGAGGAGGAGGTCAGACTGACTTACAGAGACTGTGGCGG
Organism: Neoceratodus forsteri; assembly: GCA_016271365.2. Classification (NCBI taxonomy): domain Eukaryota; kingdom Metazoa; phylum Chordata; order Ceratodontiformes; family Ceratodontidae; genus Neoceratodus; species Neoceratodus forsteri. The sequence continues at coordinate 644,768,369 of CM057450.1, read as the reverse complement.
GGTCCACTGCAGTGGGTAATCCAGGTAGTGGGGCTGGTGGTGGACAGGGTGGTGCTGGTGGCTGTGGTGGTGGCGGTGGTGATGGTGGTGGTGGAGCACCTGATGTAGCCCTCCTCCTCCTGCTGCGGCGGTGACTGCTGCGAGGCACATCTCCTACCCCAGCTGCACCCTCGGCCACTGCCACGGAAGGGCCAGCAGGTGGACGCATGGCCACTTCCATGGCAGCCTGCCACTCTGCCCTGTGGTGATTCATCATGTGGGTGTGCTGGCCACCAGTCCCCAAATGTGTCCCAGGGGGCCCACGGCACACTAGCACACCACACACACGGCACTGTACCACTGTGCTGTCTCCCGCCACACAATTAAAAAACTCCCACACTGGGGAGCTACAGGGGGGACCAGACACAGTACACACTTGGTGGGCATGAGTCCCACCACCCACTATTGCTGGGGCCACCTCCTGTGGCTGTGGAGGTGGTGGAGGGGGTGCTGCTGGAGCCCCAACAGCTTCTGCTAGTGGTGGTGGTGGAGAAGGTGGATGAGCAACAGCCAACGGTGGCACTGGTGCTGCTGCTGCTTCTGTTGCTTCCGCGGGAGAAGTAACACTGGCCAGGAGTCTGGAGCGGTCCAACATAACACGACCGCCCCACTCGGGTCCGCACTCCTCGATCCTAATGCTCCCACGTGCCAGCGACTCACCTTCCCAGACTCCAACCTGACCCTCCATCCTCCTGGGTCCACGGGATGACACACACACACACACACACACACACACACACACACACACACACACAACACAAAAACAAAACTCATACAAAAAAATTCACTAACCAAAAAAACACTAACACAATACAAACACTAAATGAAATAGCTTTTAAAAAAACTGTTTGAAATAGAAGTAACGAGAAACGACTCCGAGAGCCAGGCAAACTCCTCTCCTCTCACAATTTTGCTTTCTCCCTGTACAAATGCAAAGGAGAAAGCGAAACTGCTTCTCTGACTCACTTCCTTCCTGCCTGGCTAAAGCATGTGACTAACAGTACTGTAGGCCATGTGATGTGCCTATTTTCTTCTCACTTCACCTTACTTCACGTTAAGGCATAATGAGAACGTGAAGTGGTAATGATAACGTGAAATGAGCACTTTGCAGGGTCCACTTCATGCTGTGCTCCACGGACGTGAAGTGGTCACTTTGTGGGCGGATTTATAATTCGCTGCATCCCTAGCTGGGACATGAACCCAGGCTGCCCGGAATACCATTCCGACTGCGCTAACCAGCTGCACCACTGAGACAATTGGAACCTGGGCATCCCAAAGCACATTACTCTTTCTCAAATGCACTACCCATTGGCAACACAAATATTTACTTGTAACAATCACGTATTTTATGGAACACATATAAACAGAGGTGAGAAAGAATAAGTACCTCAACTGGGACTTGAACCCAGGTTGCCCGGAATACCATTTCGATTGTGCTAACCAGCTACACCACTGAGACAACTGGAACCTGGGCATCCCCAAGCACATTACTCTTTCTCAAATGCATAACCCAATGGCAACACAAATATTTACTTGTAACAATCACACAGGAGTGTGGTGTGCATATTTTATGGAACACATACAAACAAAGGTAAGAAAGAATAAGTGCCTGAGCTGGGACTTACACCTAGGCTGCCCAGCAGTATTGTGGCCATGAGCATGGTGTGTAGAGCGCGCGTGTGTGTGTGTGTGTATGTACAAACATAGGACAGGAAATATTTAAAGGAAATCTACTCTAAACTGAACTTCACTGTGTTCACTGACAGTTTCTTTATAACATATTATAATGCAATATTTCTTTTGAATGTTGTGGTCATGAAGATAGTGTGTACAGAGTGTGTATGTGTGTATGTGTGTGTGCGTTTGCTGTAGCTCAATATATTTCTTTCCAAAAAGCACAGTAGAAGATGGCTTCTGATTGCTACATATTTAGTCTAAGCAGTTCACTGAAGACCTGGCATATGTCTGAGACAGTGCTCATCAGGTAATGTCTGTAGAGGTTAAAAAAACAATGTAAATCATAGATTTGCTGGGAAAGGGTGACAGTTATGAGTTATGAAGCTTTCTTGAAAGACAATACATTCCCAAGTGAAACTAGCGTCAATAAGCTGTTTAAATGCTAAATATTTAAATGTGCAAGTTGTTGCATTCTGAAGGGGTAAACAAATCTCCAGTTTAATAGGCAACAAATATTTAACAAGTTATTTCAGTTTCCTAATAGCATCTGATAAGCAGCTTGGAATTATGTCTCCAACATTCTTAAAAGAAAGAAGGGAATATTTTATTTCAGTTGGCATGGAAGGATACATTGAAAAGTCCAAAACGTGTTCCACGATGCTTCATTTTCCAGTTACAGATAGCAAGATGGCTGTAGGCTTCACCCACAGCCATAAAAAATGAGTGGCTGTGCACTTATAGCCCAATAGTTGTTCTGCACTGTGTTGGGGTGGGGGCATATGACTAGGTGATGGCTCGATCAGGCATGGTTTGTACACTATATGTCCTCCTGTAAACGATGGTGAATACAGGCTGAATTCAGTTTCACACACAGTTCTTTCTATGTCTGCTCCCCTGAGCTCTATCACTTAACCACACCCAAAAAAAGACTGCTTATGCTACATTCATCATTTTGAAAGTCTTGTTATCTGTTTCTATTTGCCCCTCGATGCTGGCTGCAAACCGAATGAGGAATGCATATGCTGCCCTTTCTGCCTCGAACAGCATTTGCCTCACACTTGTGCCCTCCATACTGGTCTGACATAATCTGCAGGCCATGAGATACACATCGCACTCTGCAGTCTCATTGGCCATTCACAGCCCACGTGACCACAGCAGCCAACAGCGTTGCCTCTGCACTTTCCTGCTAGTCACACGGCACTCTGGATGATCTACCATCATGTTGGATTTTTTACTGCACCACAGGGAGTCTGCGTGCATGCATCCAGCATAACCTGGAGCCATCAGATCTAAAGGGTTACAGCATGAGTGCTTAGGTTGATCTGTAATGGGCTGGTGAGTGTTGAAATGGACCACATTTCATTCAGTGGCTGGTTCAGTTAATGAAGCGTAGGAGGCATGGATCTGGACATGGCTTATGCCTGTTGCCCTAATTGCAGTTACCGCTATGAAGGTGATACCCTTGGGCAGTAGTCGATGCAGTCAGTAGGCAGCAGTACAGTTTGGATCAAGACTGCAGGGCATGAGTAATTGTTTTAAATTTGGGCTGCACTGTACTGGATTGGGGGAAGAGGAGGCCTTGTTCCGTCTGCCTGCTCTACAGCCACTCATGCAGGAGCACAGTGTGGCAGTTGGTATGCTGCGCACAGTTTGGGGAAACTTCAAGGTGGGAGTAATACTTTTAAATTTGGGCTGCACTGTGGGGAAGAGGGGGCCTTGTGCCAGCTGCTTGCTAAGATCTGGTACGGTGATCGGTAGGCTGCAGAACAGTCTGGGGAAACTTTAATAATTGTTTTAAACTCAGGCTGCACCGTACCAGATTGATGGCGAGGAAGCCTTGTTCCGGCTGCATGCTGTACAGCCACTTGCTCAGGAGCCAGTGTGGCAGCCAGTAGGCTGCAGTAGAGTTTGGGACAAGAAAATGTGAGGGAATAATTGTTTTAAACTCAGGCTGCACTCTGGAACAACTTAGACAGGAGCCGTTGTCTGTCGGCAGGTACGCAGTACAGCTTGGGGAAATTGCAGGCCGGGAGCCATTGTTTTACACTCGCGCTGCACTGTACCTGTTTGGGGGAAGAGGAGGCCTTGTGGCATGCAGGGCATACGGCAGTAGATATGCTGTAACCGTGGCCACAGTACATGCAAGAGTATGGCTTATGCAACAACTGGGTGTGCACATAAATGAAGTCAGTCTACCATCAGCCATAATAGGTGTATGCTGTGCATGCTTCTGTGGTCGATTGGTATTGATTGGTGGCAAATCCATGCCATCACCGATCACTGTTTTATACCCCCACCCACCAAAACATAAAGGAAGAACAAATGCCAGCTATCACCATTTCCAGCTAAGTATCCTTGTGTTTGTGTGTGTGGACACCTCCAGGACTGTTAAAAACTTGATGCCTGATACACTTTCAGACAGGGATATTTGTTTATGTAAGCCTGCAGTTCATAGCTGCTGTACAAAGCTAATGCGTGATATGACTGTGCGACCCTGGGGCCTATACTCACCACTTTTGCGCTTGGTGGCCCCTGCATCCACTTCACAGGTGACCTCCGTGTGCCTCAGTTTTAGCCTCTCCTGTATCTGTCATGCATTGATCTCCAAATAGTCCCACCCCCACAATCCTTGCCTGTACTTGTGGAAACACTTTCTATCCTACACATGCAATCCTTAAGGATGTGCCCTATTGACCTCCACAATAACACAGCTGGAAATCTGTTCAACCCATACACCACCCTCTTGGTGGAAAACAACTGTGTCACATACTCCCCAATGTAATGTCCCTTGTGCATGTGGGTAACAAGTTTGTTGTAACTTGAATCTGACTGATAACCCTGCACAGCCATTCTGTACCGCTTTCTACACCTTTGTTTAAGATAATCGTCTCTGTAACTCCTGGTTAAAAAGTTAATTATTTTGTTTACATTTTTTGTCAGAAGTTATCCTGAGTTACAGGGACACCACAATACAACAGTGATACTCTGACAATACAAACTACAACGAAGTAGTACTTGTTCATAAAACAATGTCATATTGACAGACACACAGGTTACATACAAGAACTATATGCCCTAAACTACATTATTTACAAGTCATGTAATATCACCTGGTATGTGTCCGCTGTTATCAGCTGATCCCAAACACAGAACAAGAGTGAGGAAATCCAGTGTAGCAAATGAGTAACCCATGGCCTTCAGCAATATTGTTATCGTAGAATGACTGTTAGGTTTGAGGCACAAGGCTAGGTTTGAAGCTGGTTCAGGGTTTTCTGTCTTTTTGGCTAATGGTAGACATGGCAGAGAACACACTGGAAATCCGAATACTGTCTGCCGCAGTTGTCATGGTATCTTTCAAACTCACCTGAGTAAAATAACAGGGAAATGGTGCCTTGCTTACATGTCTGGACCACAAGCTGTCACCTCAGAAATGCAGCACCCACAGCATGCTGCACTCTGTTATCAGTTTATTAATGTACCCCAAATGGTGGCTACATTACTAGAACCCCTTACCTTACAATGTTTTCGCTTGGGAGGGCAGTCTTACAAGTGTTACACAACTGACACCGCCAACAAATGAAGGAAACATTTCAATTTCATTCGGTTTATAACACTTTATGGCAAGCACACTAGTGCACGTGTTCCGACATAATTTTAAGACCATCAATGAAAATAAAATAGTGCCTTGCAGTCTGCATTGTTTATTTTTATTTTTTATTTATTTCTTTTGTTAACTGGGTAAACATATGAGCCAAGGCCCTTTTTCATATGCGACCCGAGACTATAAAATAGTCACAAGATGTTATGCAAAAAGATAACTTTTACATTCACTTAATACAGGAATACAAATACATGACATATAAGACAAACAATATAATACAAATTATTTAAAATAGCAGTGACATTGCAAGCTACTCAATAAATGATGCTTCAATTTCTTTTTGAATAAATTATGACTACTCATAGTTCTCAATTCAATTGGAAGATCATTCCAGTATTTTGGCGCTTGGATAGAAAAAGCTTGAGCACCCATTTTTATGTTTGCTTGCACGCATGTGCAAGAAACATAGTGCCATCATCGGAGATTTCGGAGTTGTGGCACCTCCTCCTCCAATTCAGTCAGTGTGTTGGCAGGTGCGGCCCCTGTAAGCCAATGCATGCTGGAGCTGTCTATGACAAGCTCCAAAATGCAGTGGCATACAGTTCAAAGGGGGAGCTACGCTTGAGTGAGCAGCAATAAGATATCGCCTGCTCATGCGCAGCTCCCCCACCACCACACACACACACACACACACACACACACAATACACACGCCTGTGCTGTGTTCCCCCCGCCTCCCCCTCCCCCAAAGCCTTAGAAAATGCCACACTGGGTGCCCACCTCAGCGTGACAAGTAATGAAATAGCTGACGGGGGTGCCCAATCCCGTCGGCTCCACTGTCCTAACCCCCCAGTACTAAGTGCCACGCTGGGAGCCCACCCCAGCGTGGCAATCCATACTTTGCCAACGGGGTGCCCAATCTCCGCCGGCTGAACAGCCCCCCAACCATCCTTGTGCCACGCTGGAAGCCCACCCCAGCGTGGCAAGCGTCCGTCGCTCTTTTTTTTACCTGTAAAGAAAAAAAAAAGCAGTCCCCATAAGCGCGTCCTCCCAGCCCCCTCCACAACCCGCACCCACCACTGCGCACTAACCTCCCCACACCCCTCTCACTCCATACTTACCTCCGACTCCGCGCTGACGCATCTTGGTGGACCGGAACACGTCTGCACTCTTCAAAGCCGACTGCGAACTGAGAAAATGCCGGTAAGCTGTATAATGGCATGAATAGGTTTCAACTTTATTGCATATCTCAGGCATTTTGGAATTTTGCACCAATCTTCAACATGGAGTTTTGGACCTTCTCGAATGATTCACTGTCATGGCGTTACTCGGGTCCGAGGGGTGATTGCAGTCACTGCACAGTCACTGTGCAAAATCACCTTCGGGCCTGAATAACGCCATGACAGTGACATTATTCATGAGAAGGGGTCCCAAAAACCCCATGTTTAAAATTTGGTGCCAAAATTCCAAAAAATTACTGTTTTACGAGCGTGCATTGCGCAGTTCCTACGCATGCTCGTAAGTTCGCGAATTTTCAATATTTTCACTCCAGATTTTTAACATTGCCATTTTACGACACCTTCTTATGAGTAGTACAGCTGTCATTTTTCACATCTGACCCAAAATGTGTTTCTGCCCATGTAGCGCACAATGGCTCAGTCAGTGTGCAAGATCAATGTACGGGACAAATTAAGAAAATCACAGTGACACTGTTCATGAGCTGAGGTGTTAAAATGGCTATGTTGAAAATTTGGTGAAAAAATTCAAAAAATGACTGTTTTACGAGCGTGCGTTGTGCAGTTCCTATGCACGCTCGTAAGTTCGCGAATTTTCAATATTTTCACTCCAGATTTCCAACATTGCCATTTTGCCACACCTTCTTATGAGTAGTACAGCTGTCATTTTTCACATCTCACCCAAAATGTGTTTCCGCCCATGTAGCGCACAATGGCATGATCGGTGTGCAAAATCAATGTATCGGGACAAATTAAAAAAACAGTGAACTGTTCATGAGCAGAGGTCTAAAAATGGCTATGTTGAAAATTTGGTGAAAAATTCCAAAATATCTGTGTTACGAGCGCATGCTGCACAGTTCCTATGCATGCTCAGAAAGTTTGCTTAATTTACTATTTCACTTCAGATTTTCAACATTGCCATTTTATTACACTTCCTTATGAACAGTACAGCTGCCATTTTTCATATGTCGCCTAAATGTGTTTTCGCACATGTAGCACACAATGGTGCTGTTGGTGCTAAGCAATGTTTAGGACAGATTAAGAAAATCACAGTTACACTGTTCATGAGCAGAGGTCTTAAAATGGCTATGTTGAAAATTTGGTGACAAAAGTCCATAAAATGACTGTGTTACAAGTGAGCATTGCCCAGTTTCCACGCACCTCGCTAGTTCATGACTTTGTAATATTTTCAGTCCAGATTTTCACCAGTGCCATTTTTCCACACTTCCTTATGAACAGTACAGCTGTCATTTTTCACAACATGGCTGAAGTGTGTTTCCACACTTTCAGTGCAGAGATGCATGGTCGCTGTGGGAAATCATTGTTCGGCACAGATAAAGAAAATCACAGTGACACTGTTCATGATCGGAGACACCAAAATGCCTGAGTTGACAATCTGCTGTAAAAAATCTCCAACCTAATTGTATTACGGGTGTGTGTTGCACAGTTTCTATGTACGCTCGTGACTTCACCATTTTTTTTAATATTTTTACTACAGATTTGCAACATTGCCATTTTTTACACCTCCCCATGAACAGTACAGCTGTCATTTTTTACATCCTGTTCGGAATGTTTTTGCACCTGTGGTGCTAAATGTCAGAGTCACTGTGCATACAGCTCAGCTAACAAACTGATATTCCCCCTGTTCATGAGGTGGGGTCACAAAAAATACATGTTGAAAATTTGGAGTGAAAATACCAACGAATGCCTGAGGTATTAGGGTTTCCAACCATAACGCCCAACCCTGTAGAGAATGACAGGCATCAGGGGTGTGACCTGGGATTCTTGCCTGTGATGCTCATACCATTCCACACCCTGCAGTCAGTGAGAGGCCACCCCATTCTCCTATATCGCACCCATCTCACTATATTTCCTAATGAAATGGGGTGCACATAAGGGCCAAAGATCCCAAGGAACACGGTGACACTTGTCAGTGTCTGCAGGGTGGGGTGTGGTGAAATGGCGCGGCCGTTATGCCTGACAACCAAAACGCACACCCCAATGCCTGTCACTCTCTGCAGGGTGGTGGTGCGGTTGGCTTCAGTTCAGTACTTCACTGCCATTCCTATTACGCAGCTCTGTAACTTCTACACTACCACTGCCAATGCCAGCAAGCAAACATTCAGCATTGACAAATGCTTGTTGTTTTAGTGACTTTCAAATTTAAACAAGAAAGAAAATTTGATCTCAAGTTTCTCAGAGCTTCCCTTACAGATATCAGAGAATACAAGGGAGAGATAATTTTTTGTCTCAATACATTATCCGTTTTACAACAAAGAGAGTAAATGGAATTCAAGTTAGGTGGTAGAAACCCTGAAACTTGATGTAAAGTACAATGATGTGTACTATAAGGCAATCTATAAACAAATCTACAAATACTATGAAAAGTCATTGTTAAGTTATTTACCACATGTTTAGACAAACTAGTAAACAAAAACAAATTATAATTCAGTTGAGAAAGTAATATACTTTGGGCTATATGTTTCTTGGCTTGTAAAGTTAACACATTCTGTAGTCTGAATAAAACCCCTAATTTTGATTTACTGATTTTGTTAAAGTCAATATATGATTTGAAAATGTTAAATTTGAGTCCAAATTCATTCCCAAATATCTAAAACATTGCACCTGCTCCAAATACCATTGTACCATTGTAATAATAGTGACTTATCTACAGTGGATGATACAGTATCTTTTGGTGGACTAGTAGTTAACAACTTACGACTGTTCCGCTATGTTCTTGACAACAGTAATTGGTATATTGATTTTAGTTTGACTTTTCTGAAACATACATAGTAAGCTGGCAGGTTTCATAAGTAACACGTTTTACTATCTTTCTTCAAGGTGCCTGTAGACAGTCATGTTTCTGTTTGTGTGGTGGATCAGTGGGGCAGATGCCAGAAAATTGAGTACAATCCCCTACAAATGGGCCAGAAACTTCAAAGCAGAAGAATTCAATCCAAGCAGGGATGAAGACTCAAGAACGCATGTGGCAGAGTGACATGCGGAGAAAAAAGCACATGACTGCATGGTGTTAAAAATGGCAGGTATGTTACTGGCATGTAACACTTGACACATGTTACAAGTACTTCTTAAATGTCTCACACTGCTACTTTTTGTTTAAGGGTGGTGGAAATGGAGACACGTAGAAGGTGGGGTCTCCAGGAGTGTGTGGCAAATGAGGTAAGGTTAGGGCAGCGGAGGGTCTGTGGGTGTGAGACTGCATAACCTAGACTATTTATTTTTTGTATACATGTATATTATCTATTACTGATTACAGTAGACTATCTATGTTAGCCTGTTCTCTCGATTCAATGTACTTAGCGCTACACATTGTCATGTACTCTGCTTGTACCTGTATCTTCATTGTACTCTCCCGGATTGTTCCTGAAAATAGACATGTAACTTGTTTAGTGTACTTACCTGGTCAACAAAAGCTAAATAAATAAATAAATAAATAAATAAATAAGGCATCAGTACCGGACAGCATACATCCCAGGGTGATGAGGGAAATTGTGGATGTACTGGCTAGATAACTGGTAGAACTATTCAAACCCTCCCTTGACATGGTGCGTGCCACAAGAATGGAGTAGGGCCCATGTGGTGTCCCTCTATACAAGTGGCCATAAGGATGCCTTTGGCAATTACAGACCTGAAAGCCTATGTCCATTGTGTGGACACTGTAGTAGGCAATCCTGAAGGAGAGGTTGTTGACATATATAAAGGACAATGGACTGTACGTCGATCTTCAATATAGGTATGTCACAGGAAGGTTCTTTTAGAGTAACCTATGGTAGTAATATGACTGGTTGACGAGGGAATTGGACAAGGCTCATGCTATGGATGTCATATAGTCGGAATACAGCCAAGCCTTTCATTCAGTGCCAGCTGGGAGGTTGGGGATAAAAATGAGTTTGTGGAGGGGTGGGGAATGCACTGGTTAACTGGCTTGAGAACTGGCTAGAGGGAAGGCAGCAGATGGCAGTGGTTGTGGGTGAACACACACCAGTGAGGTTGGTAACGAGCATGATGTCAGTGATATCAGTACTGTGGTAGGTTTTTGGGATATTCATATTGGACATCTCACAAGCCATCAAGACTAATAGCACCCTCTTCACTGAAGATACAAAGTTGGGGGCTGTGGTGTTCGACAGAGAAGGACGGCATGGACCACATAATGACCTAGCCACAGAGCAGGAACTGTGGTAAGCATGGGAGCTGGATCTCAATGCTGAAAAGTGCTTGGTGCTGCAGTTTGGAGCAAACAACACACATAGTAGTTACCAGCTAGGTGGAGCACAGCTATGTACCACTGATGAGAAAAAAGACCTTGGTGTCATTATAACAGTGAAAATTAACAACACAGAGCAGGGCATGAAGGCAGCATCAAAGGTGACTCAGATGCTTTGGTATATTGCAAGAGTAATGTCATCAAGGAGCATGGAGGTGATCCTGCCTCTGTTCAAGTCAATGTTCTGTCCACATGTGGAGTACTGCGTGTAGTAGTGGTGCCCATATGTATTGATGTTCATGACATTACTGAAAAGGGTAGCATGCAGATCAACTCAGATGATCCAGGGACAGGACGTAGGAGGAGACCCTAATTCGAATATGTACTCACTGAAAGAGAGGAGGGATTAGTGGGATATGATTGAGACCTTTAAGTAGTTAAATGGGATTAAAAACAAAGGAACACAAAGGATATTTACATTAAGGAGGTGTATGTACATGACAGGTCAGGGTCTTACACTGGAGAAGGGGAAGATGTAGGAGGTAAATCAGGACACTATTTCATGGAGATGATTGTGATGGAATGGAACAGTCTGCACAGAAGGTGCTGTCCTGTCTACAGGAGGGACAGGGAGGGTAGAAGAGGAAGCGGAGCAGCTCTCTATGCAAGGGAAGGGATCAAAGCAATGGAACAAAAGGGCAAACAGGGAGGAGAGGAGGTACTGTGGGTCATCCTGGAGACTGGAAATGGCACCACAATCCGCACAGGGGTTGTATACAGACCCCCGTCTCAGGGTGAGGAAATGCACAAGGAAATGATAGAAGGCATCCTTAGGATGGCAGAGAAAGGGGAGATATTGTTGATGGGGGACCTGAATATGCCAGATGTTAACTGGAACACCTTTCTTGCAGCCACATACAAGAGCAGGGCTATTCTCAATGCCATACATGGGGCATGCCTCAGACAGCTAGTGTTGGAACCCACTCGGGAGGGAGCAATCTTAGACCTGGTACTCTCAAATGGGAACGGAGAGAGGATCTCAGATCTGGAAGTGGGAAGCCATCTGGGGACAAGTGACCACCAAACAGTGTGGTTCATGATAAACTCAGCTGCAGAGTCAAGCCATACAAAAGTGAGAGCACTGGACTTTAGGAGGGCTGACTTTGTCAAAATGGGAGAGTGCCTCAGAAAAGCACTAGCAAACAGGAAAGAAGGAGGGGTGGAGCAACAATGGGGAAACATCAAAACTGCCATCACAGAGGCAACAAACTTTTGTGTGAAGCAAATAAACAAATCAAAACAAAAGAAAAAAAACACTATGGTTCTCTAAAGAGGTGACGGGGAAGGTTAGGGAGAAAAAGATAGCATTTAGGAAGTATAAGGAAATACAAAAGGAGCAGGACAGAGAACTGTACCAGTTAAGGCAGAAGGAAGCAGGGAAGGCAGTCAGAATAGCAAAGGCCCAAACCTGAGGAAAAGATAGCCAACTTGGTTAAGAAGGTGGATAAAACCTTTTATAGGTACATTAGGGAGCGAAGAAAGACAAAGGGAGGGATAGTGAGGCTGAATAAAGGGGACGGTGGGTGGGCAGTGAGGGACAGTGAAAAAGCAGGGATACTGAATGAATACTTCTGCATAGTATTCACAAAAGAAGAGGAGGGGGAGGTACCTAATCCCATCAATAGAAGCACTCTGGATAGGGGGGTTGATCCCAGTCCTTTCACAGAAGAAAGGGCTCTGAAAGAACTGAAACTGAAGGTGGACAAAGCAATGGGGCCTGACGGGATTCACCTCAGAATTCTAAAAGAACTAAGGGGAGAACTAGTGACACCACTGACTACCCTTTTTAACAAATCATGGGAGAATGGTGTAGTACCTGAGGACTGGAGGAGGGCTGATGTGATTCCCCTTCACAAAAGTGGAAGCAAGACAGAGGCAGGAAACTACAGACCTGTCAGTTTGACCTCAGTGGTAGGGAAAATGATGGAATCACTTCTGAAGGAAAGAACTGTTGAGTACCTAGAGGCAAGTGGGGCACAGGACCCAAGGTAGCATTGATTTACAGTGGGAAGGTCATGTCAGATGAATCTAATTGATTTCTTTGACTGGGTGACCAAAGTAGTTACAGGGGTGTAGCCAGGTATTTCAGATCTGCACACCAAGTGGACTCACTGCTACCCCCCGCCCGGCTGTAGCCAGACAATATACAAATGTACACCAGGACCGTGTTTGTTGCCTCATTTGGCACAATAAATACAACTTTTGTATCTCATGACAATGGTTTTTGCCATGCATGGGTAAATACAAATGCCATGCATTGCTCCCCAAGACACCCACATACCAGCCCAGAGCCTGTAAAGTTGTATTGTCCTTGGGATGCAAAGAGTATTAGTGACCAGTCCTTCTAGTTTCGACTCCTATGAACAAAATTACAGAAAGGTTCAGTATTTTCTTTGTTAGTTTTCATGGAAAAAGGAAGCAGTTCAGAGCTTGTTTGCTACCCCCCTTAAATAAAATTGCACACCATGGAGTGCTTGGAGTATGCCTGCCTACATCCTTGAAGTAGTAGACCAGGGAGGGGCTGTGGACATGGTCTACCTAGACTAGAGCAAGGCATTTGACACAGTCCCACATAAAAGATTAATAAACAAATTAGCCAGCCTGGGAGTGGGTCCCAGGGTGGTAGCCTGGGTAAAACATTGGCTGGACAACAGGATACAGAAGGTGAAAGTAAACAGAGTCCACTCTGAAGAAAAGGGGTTACTAGTGGGGCACCATAGGGTTCAGTACTGGGTCCAGTCCTTTTAATGTCTTTATAAGTTACATTGCAGAAGGACTGGAAGGAAAAATATGCCCCTTTGCCGACGACACAAATATCTGCAACAGGGTTGATAAATAAGGGGGAGTGGCAAGGTTGGAGTTATGGTCAGAAGTATGGCAGCTTGGATTCAATGCAAAGAAATGCAAAGTAATGCACCTGGGAAACAATAACCCAGGGGAAGAGTACACAATGTGAGCAGAGGTAGTAACAACAAAAATAGAAAGGGACCTGTGGTAATCATATCAGATGGCCTAAAGGTTGGCAAGCAATGTGAGAAGACAGTAGGGATGGCTAGGGAGATGCTGGGATGCACAGGGAGAGGCATCACCAGTAGAAAATAGGAAGTTGTCATCCCTCTGTTCAGACAGTTAGTGAGACCCCATCTGGAGTACTGTGTCCAGTTCTGGAGACCCCATCTCTGCAAGGACATAGACAGGATGGAGGCAGTCCAGAGGAGGGCAACTAAAATCAGGGTCTGCAACTGAAGCCATACAAGGAGAGACTAAAGGAGCTTAATATGTATACCCTTGAGGAAAGGAGGAAGGGGGGGACTTGAGTACCTCAAGGGAATCAACAAAGTCTAAGAGGGAAGCATCTTTCAGAAAAAGAGATGTGCAAGAACAAGGGGACACAGCCAGCACTGTGGCGCTGAGGGTTAAGGTGTTGGATGCCACACCTCATGCCACGCCGGCGATCTGGTTTCAGAAGCGAGCCCGGATTTTCAGGGGTCGGCAGGGGAGGGAAGAGACTGAGCACCTCGAGGACTGCTGTCTCTTCCTGGGGAGGGCTTGGGGGGAACGCTCGCTCAGGAAGTGACCTCTGGCAGCGGCTGGAGGTAGCCGCATGTAGCAACGTGGCATATGCCTGGGGGTGGAGCCACGGCAGTAAGTTGCCTTGCCGGCCGGGCCCCTCCGGGGTTTAAAATATAAATACCCCTCCTCCACCAATAGGTGAAGGTGCCTCCCACCCACTATCCACACTCCCATAGTAGGGCTTGGCCCTCTGCTATCCTCTCCCCGACCCAGAGCTCAATACTATAGAGAAAGAGCACCCTGGGCGAGGGCAGCCCTTCCCTGGAGGGATCAGACCCGGGTAATGTGCCGGGGTGCAGCAGGTTGAGTCACGAAGGGAGGTAGAGACTGAGGACGTGGAAGGATGCCAGAGAGAGAGTTTGGTGGGGATCAAGGAGGAGCAAAAAAATACAGTTCAGAAAAAAAAAAAGAACAAGGGGACACAATTTGAAGATAGAGGGGGGACGGCTCAGGGGCAATGTGCGGAATTACTTTTTCACAGAAAGTGTGGTGGATGCATGGAACAGCCTTCCTGAGGAGGTTGTGGGGTCAAAAACAATGGAGGGGGAAGTCAAGAATGCATGGGACAGACATAAGGCAATTCTTGTGGGGTGTAGGAAGAATTAGGCTGTTGGTTAACTAGGATCTGCAGCTTATCCAGTAGGTAGGGAAATGGGAAGACTAGGTGGGCCAATGGTCCTTATCTGCCATCAAAGTCTATGTTTCTATGTTCTATGTTTCTGTGAGACACCTCATTCCTGTATTACACTGCTATCACTTGCCTTCGGCTATGGCCACAACAGCAAATCTTTCCCTCGCTGTTCTCGCTCCAGCCATAGGCCTGTGAAAGCACTCTTATACAGCTATGACTGCCTCTGGGACATATTAACATGCAGTAAGAGGAGTAATGATTAATTTAGTATATGTTTCAGAGAATGCCCATTGCAGATGTATACAAGCCACATAACTCTGATTTGTGACCAGCGTGAGTGACAACTTGTGGCCGACAAACCAGGGGGCGAACAGAAAAAACTCACAGCAAGGATTTAACAAAACAGCTTGTAGTTATAAGTTGATTCTCAGTAACAATAACATTTATTTATTTATTTAGCTTTTGTTGACTGGGTAAGGTCCACTAGTCATGAAGATGACTATTTTCAGGCACGACCCGGGAGGTTACAAGGAAGACATTACAGGTAAAACAGACAGCAGGTTACATCATGATTCAAAACAAGGTGATAATACACTGAATGAGCAGCAAAGGCAAACAAATGGTTAACATCAAGGTATTTATTACAAACAGTAAATCAGTGCAGCACTGCAACAAACAAAGCAAATCAATGCAACAGTGCAACAAACAAAACAAATCAGTGCAGCACTGCAACAAACAAAGCAAATCAATGCAGCACTGCAACAAACAAAGCAAATCAATGCAACAGTGCAATTAGTAGACTAAAACAAGGCAGTAGGAGAGGAGAAATTTTCAAGAAACATTTGAACAATTAGGGGAAAAAGTAACTATAGTGAGCATAATCTTGTAAGAGCACAATAGACAAGTCGAGAGAATAGAACAATTAGCTAAAAAGTGCGGAGGGATAAGGAGCAGGGGGTTGGGGAGCTGTGACTATGAGTGTTGAAAGAGTGCAAGGTTCAGGGATAGGGTTCAGGATACAGGGAGGTGAGTTGGCAGCGGGGGGGGGACAAAAGGAAAACATGGTAGTGGGGGGTGAGACTGGGACAGACCAGGGAAGCATTGGAGTATTAGGAGGCTGTGCCATGCCTCCCTAAAGTTGGAGGGAAAATCCTAGGGCTCCTAGTGGTAGAAGGAAAATGTTTGGGTAGGGTAGAGAGAGAAAAGACAGAGGGGAGCAATAGGATGAAATAAGTAGCGAGGTAAAAGTGCAGGAACACAAGTAGGCTTGCATGGTTTGGGGCAGAGAGTTTTTCAATGGTTCTTCAGGGCAGACGGTCTAAGGTGGGTAAAAACAGGTGCAAATGGCACGGTCAACAAGCAGATTTCAATGTCTTTTTATGAAGATGTGATGGCTTGGCGCCTCACATATCTCAAGCGGCAAGGAATTCCAGTATTTGGGAACAGTGTGGGAAAAAGCATCAGTGCCTTTAGCAGATCTGTTTCTTGGAACTTGTAGCAGGGATAGGTTTGAGGATCGTAGGCCATACAGGGAGGATTGGGGGTGAGCAGGGAGGCAAGTGACAGGGGAGTATTAGGTCTAATGATAGCATCCAGTAGGGATGATAGGGCCAGTAGTCGGTAGGAGTGGGGAGAGGCCCAGTTTAGGTCAGCATAAAGCTATCAGTGGTGTTTGAGTCAAGGGGACGTGGAGGCATAGCGACATATGTTGTTATAAGTAACATCCCACTTATGGAGAGTGGCATTGGAAGCATTCCTGTAGATTGTAGATCCATAGGTTAGAGATGGAAGAAGAATTCCATGGGCAATCGCGAGTCTGGCTGAGGGTGACAGAGCATAGCAGGTTTTGTAGGCCACACCTAGCTTACTATTCACCGATCTGCAAATGGTCTGAATGTGCATGTCAAAGCTGAGTGTGGCATCAAGGAGAACTCCCAGATATTTAAAGGAGGTAATGGCTGTGAGAGGGGAACCATTGGCACAGGTTATGGTAAAGAGCTCATGGCATTCTTTCAGTTTGGCAGCTGTGCCAAATAGCATAGCCCAAGCCTTAACCACATTTAGAACTAACATTTCTGGTTAGCCAGAATTGGATTTCCTGAAAGGCATTAGAGAGGTTGCAGTTGATATCAGAGACACTGCTGCCACTGGAGTACAGGACCAGGTTATTCATGTAGGGGATAGAGGTGCAGGGATAGGTGCTGAGGGATATGCAATTAACAAAGATAGTAAAGAGGAGGGGCCCCAAAATAGATCCCCGAGGGATGCCAGTGTTGATAAATGTTTGCTCGGGTAGGTCATTATTGAACTTAACCATTTGTGTCCTATTTGATAGGTAATTTTGGAACCATGCCACAGATTGTGTTAAGAACCCAAGGGATATGAGATTTTCTAAAAGGAGAGGGTGATCAACTAGGTCGAAAGCTTTCATCAGATCTATAAAGATGGTTCCCGTAAGTGAGCCGCCATCCATAGCACATAGTGTGTCATTAACAAGTTGGACAAGGGCAGTAGAGGTGCTATGACCCTTCTGGAAGCTGTGCTGGTTAGGTGATAGTAGATTGTATTTGGTGAGGAAATCAGTCACTTGCAAGGATACCAGTTTCTCGAGTATCTTACTCAGGACAGATAGTATCGCAATGGGCCAATAGTTAGCAATGTCTTTTTTATTACCCTTTTTAAAGACAGGTGTAACCCTAGCAATCTTCCATATGTTAGGAACGTGACTTTGGCATTGAGATAGCGGGAATATTTTGGCCAAAGGGGAGGCAATGGTAGGGGCAGCCAGTTTTAGGAGCCCTGGTTCTTGGCCAATCAGAGCCAATGCTAGTACTTTCTGATATTCATAAGCAGTTTAAGGACTTCTGTTCTATTGACGGCCTTTAAATAGAAAGGGGGATACCCAGACCTAGAGACAGGAGGCTTCTGTAGAGGCTGGTCAGCCGTGCCATCCGAGAATGGTGTAGTATACTTAGAGAGGTCAGAGAAGAGTCTGTTGAAGGAGTTGGCGATGGTATTTGGGTCATTGCAGTGGGCATCATCAATTACCATATCATTCGTAGTGTGGGACTGAGTGGCACACAGGAATGTTTTTATATGGGACCAAAACTTTTTGGAGATTCCTGCCACATCCAAGAGCAAGCCTTTGTAATAAGAACTCTTTGTCAGCCTAATTTTACATTTGCAAAGGTTTCTCTCGGCTCTGTACATTTCATAATCTGATGAGAGGCCAGCTTTTCTGTATATACTCCAGCACTTATCCTGGTTTCAAAGTAGCCTGAGCAAGTTCTTATGTAGCCATTTAACCTGCTTGTTGTGTACCCTTCTTGTGCAGTAAGGTGCACGTGCATCCTGCATAGGCATGAAGCTGGACAAGAAAAGGTGGAATGCAGTTTGGGCATCTTTAGCCTGATAAAGTGGGGACAAGTCTATCATGGAGACATCTTGTAGGAATTTAGTAGTGTCCAGCTTGGCATAGCTCCAAAAAGTAATGTACCGTGGAGGAGGAGAGGGGATTGTGGAGGGACTCCAGATACAATAGACAGGGTTGTGGTCACTAATACCATCTGGTAGTGTACCTGCAGCCATAATCCTATGAACTTGGTTAGTAAGGATTCAGTCGAGTACGGTACTAGAAGACGAGGATGATGAAACCCTTGTGGGGTCAGTTATGACTTGGTGCAGGTTATGACTCTGAATTAGGGATAAAAGCATATTTTGGGTGTGCCCCAGCCAGTTCTGGTTATATCACCCAGGATCAGTAGTTTATTGTGACCGGCTACTGTGGTGGACATGCTTAGGAGCTTGTCTATACATGCATAACCAGATTTCGGCAGGTTGTAGCCACATATGATATGTAGTTTTTTGGAGCCCAGTAACAGTAGGGCATGTAAGGATTCACAGGAAGAAACAGTGGTGCTAGGTATAATAGTTAGGTTCATGTGAACTTTGTAGTAGATTGCAACCCCTCCACCTGTCTTTGTTGATAATCTATCCTGTCTGATTAGGTTATAGCTAGGTAAGGAGCAGGTGGAATCTGGGGTAAAGGGTTTTAACCAAGTCTCTGTTAGGCAAAGAACATCTGGCTGGTACACTTCGACCCATGCCTCTAGCTCAGAAAAGTTGTGCTGCAGGCTCCTAGGCCCAGATATTCAAACTGCGCCATGCTGTGGTGCAAGCCTGGACACAGCTCAACTTGGCTGCGCAGGAGTGTGGACTGGGCAATATTCAACAGAGCCGCGCCATGGCTCAGCATCGTTGAATATCGCACCCTGGCCACCCGCAGTGCGCATGGTGCAGTGGCACTGCGCCAGCGCCAGTGGCCAGAGTGGAGCATGGGGATGTACTAGCGCAAGTTCCATTGTGCTAGGCACAACTACCGCGATATTCAAAAGTTGACATGGGTCCATAATGTATGCAAGGCGCAAATGGGGCCATTTGCATGTCATTATGGCCCCATTTGCATGCAGGTGTGCCTATCCTCGACGACTTGCGCCTGGTGCCCTGCCAGGCAGCAGTCGTCGGGGACCGATGCCCCCTGCAGCATGGCATTGTGCCCCACAGCCTGATCACGGGCATTGGTAAAAGAAATAAACTCTCTGATATACCTGGTGGTCCAGTGGACCGCTGTCTGCCCGATTACGAGCTGAAGTAAGAAATATACATCTCCTATATCCCTGCTGGTCCAGTGGACTGCTGTCTGCCTGATCGCGAGCTGAAGTATAAAATATACGTCTCCTATATCCCTGGTGGTCCAGTGGACTGATGTCTGCCCGATCACGGGCATAAGTAAAATAGTAATGACTCCTATATCCCTGGTGGTCCAGCTGGACCCCGCCTCCCCACCCGCCCACTGATTCCCACTGCCCCTCTCCCCCCCGGTCAGTGGCGGGCGGCAGCACCCCACCCGTCTGCCACCCCGCCGCACGCCGACTGACACTGTCGGTAGGGCTGTACGCCCATTGGTCCACAGCGTGAGCTAACGGGCGTGCAGTCCATACTGTACTACTCATTCCAGATATGTTCCCATCTCTGGACCCTTTCCAGCCTATTCTTCTTGAGCCCATCTTGAGTTGCAGGACAGTAACATGAGGGAGACCAGGAAAAGGCAGAAGTATTCAAAGAAGGAGGGAAGAGTCAAAGACTACACCTGAGTAGCAGACACAAAGGACAGGGAGAGGTAAACAGTACTATAGTCACAGAACTTGGAGGAGATCGCTAAACTGAAAGTGGGAAAAACCAGTGCTGCCAGATGGCAGACATCCAAGAATATTAAGGGAGTTGCAAGGGGAGATAACAAACCTGGCAGTCTTTGTCACTGAATTACTCATCACAGAAGTGGTTACAGAGGTCTTGAAGCAGGCACATGTACTCCCTCTACACAAAAGTGGTAGTAGTGAGGATTCAGGGAACTATAGAATGATCACCATCACCTCGGCAGTGGGGAAAGTCGTGAAAGCATTGTTGAATGAATCAGTGGTGGCACAATTGGAATCCATCGGTGTTAAGGACACAAGGCAACATGGAATCACAGCAGGAGTGTCATGTCAGACAAATGTGATTCTTTTGATTGGGTTATGAAGAACACAAATTGGGGGGGACGGGGGACACCAATGTACATCGCATTCAGCAAGGTCTTTGACAATATCACACATAACAGGGAGGTAAAGAAAATGCGTTGTCTAGCCATGGGCCACAAGGTAGTAAACTAGGATAGAACTGTATGATGGGCAAAAGGCACAGGGTGGTGGTAAACCGGATCAAATCCAGGGACAGGCAGGTGACCACTGTGGTGCCACAAGGATAAGTCCAATGGCCAGTATGGTTTTAATGTCTTCAGCACTGACATTGCGGTAGGACTGCAGGGAAAGGTGTGCCTATTAACTGATAACACCGAGATCTGCAATTACTTAATGGTACACAAACACAGAGGATTCTGTGTAAAGCAGCAGCAATAGTTACTCATTGAGTACTGTTTCCCAACCACATACTGTTTTCAGCCAAAACTAATTGACACATAACAATTAGAATTCTTTTTCTTTAAAGATGTGTCTATCTAAGAGGATTTTCACATTTTCAATACTTACAATTTATATTACATAACTCAATGCAAACTTAAACATTGGTTCACAACTGTGCTATTCACAATCACATTTATAAAATGGTGTCTGGTGGACATGTGTAATGACAGGAATCAAGAAGTACAAAACAGGATAGAAATTATTATTACAAAAGCTGATTCTAAGACACAGATCCATAATGAGGAACCAGGTAACTCACCAAAAGGTTTTTACACCAAAAAGAGATCAGATACTAACAATACATTATTCAGTAAATGACAATTACTGCTGCTTCAAAAGGATATGTTATATTTTGTGGTAGTAACTGGAAAAGTAATGTATGTGCATGATTGCACCACAACAACAGGGGTTGAAATAAGGTTTTGCAGCCACTAGCCAGGAGGGCCAGTGACTGGGAAAATCTACTAGCCCCACAGACTTTTCAACTGGCCCAGCTGTTTCACTTATTGAAATGTTACCTTCTCCAGTACAAGCCCGCAGGGTTAGTTAGAAGAAATTCTTACTAGCCTGATACAAAATGTACCAGCATTTGGCTAGTGGGCCGGTGCCAGTTTTGACCGCTGCAACAAAAGAAGTGATGATACTACTTTCAGCACCAAGCACCTGTATTGCCGTAACATGGGAGCACCTGAGAGCTATTGCAGAAAACCTTACTTGACAAGACAGAGGAACTATTCTCTGTGACGAAGGTAAAGTGGAGCCTCAGGGCACATTCTCACTAACACCAACCATAGCATCCCCCTTTATACCATTCTGCACACAATCCTCAGTGACGATAGGGTATCACACATCATCCTAGCTGTTAGAATGGACAAAAGAGCAGTCATAGGCACTGCATTACTGAGCAAAAGCCCTCAAGAAACTATGCTTGTGTCCAGTGGACACTGTTGAAACACGCCCCAGTCAGTTCAGGGAGAATAAAGGTGATGGGGGATGGAAAACATCAAAGAGAGACTGAGGGTCTGCACACACACTATTCAAAGATAACCACCCCAGATAATACAGGGGTTAGCAAACTTAAGTAATCCAAAGATGCAGGAACAATACAACATTTGACAGTTTCCAAGAAAGGGAATATTGAGAAAAAAATTTAATAGATATCAGCACAAAAAGACTGCACTGTAACAGTCGGTAATCAACTTGAATACCATAGCAAGGTGTTTACTGAATATGTATGTATGGATATAAAACTTAGACACATACACCCTCGTGACGCATATCTCCATCCACAAGCACACACTGGTTTGACTCTGTTATGTGCCTGTTGAATACCCAAACTATTTAACCCTTCCTCACTTTGATCATCACCTGACAGCCTGTATGAAATTGATTCCTTAATGTCCGTAACTGTTGAAAACCATTCCACAATGCTGCACTGAAATAATGTCATACCATTTGCAGTTACTACCTTCAAGAAGACAGAAATTTTATACGGATAACATTTTTTCATTTCTTTCAGCTGCAACACTAAAGAAATATCCAACGGCTACAAAAGCACAGATTGGCCAAATCATCAATGGCAAAATATCACAGCTATGATACAGTAAAAGAAAAAAATGTTGATCGAGAATGAAACTCTGAGTACTCCGTTTTATCTCTTCATCTTGAGTAATAGTTTTTATTGTTTTATTTTTATTAAAATTTTGTAGTCGACTAAAAAAATTTAAAATTATAAATGACATTGAAAGTATAACAGCTGAAGCTACTACATCTTTTTAGACTCATACATATACTTTGGTTTTCTACACTAAAAGTAATAGGGTGCTGTTTGTATCCAGATCGTGACAGAATATGACTAATGAGGAACTTATGAGGTGGACACTTGGACCTCATAAAGAGTATCATTGTTACAAAATAAAAACTCTGAAGACAGTACCATTAATGTTTCTTAATAAATGACTGTCACACACCTTGTGGAGACATATGCTACTTGTACAAATAAAAATAAGTTTACTGGAAAAAATAAAACTGTTGATTGCTTACAACTTGCAGTGTTTCATTGAACTCTACTTTTGTTGGGTGGAGAAAATAGGGGAGAGAAATAATATTTTCCTGATGGTATCTCTAAGACATATATGATAAATACAGTAATAATATTAAAATGAGTAACCAACAAGTACATGAAAAATATATAGAATTAAATATATATATATATGCTTTTTTTTTAGTTGTTTAACCAGGATTAGCGCACTAAGCTGAAAGCTTTTTTACAGGAGTGACCTTGGAGCACAGGGAAGTTAAGTGCCTTGCTCAGGGTCACACAGTACGTAAGTGGAAGCTGTGGGATTCAAATCCAGGTCTGGTCTGCTGAATGTCACCAGATTTGCAGCTCAGAGCCTTAAACCACTGCACTATACTCCCTCCCAATGGTCAATGGTCAATGCTATGTTATATGTGGAGAACATATTACATATGCATGACAATTATATGAAATCTAAACTCAATGTGATAACATAGTACATTATAAACATTATAAATGTGTGATTTCATGATAAAGTAAACATCTTAATAATAACAGGAACCATATCTAAATTATATGAATCAAACATTTTGAATGCACTGAATGTCAAAAAAAATATTAAACATACAGGCCTGGATATTCAAACTGCGCCCAAAAAGTGCGCAATAGCAGGAGCAAGCACAAGTCTATTACGCCCATGCGCAACAGACGCGATATTCAAAAAAGGAGCAAGCCAAATTGCACCTACAGCCAACGTCTGAATATCGCACAACCTGCACCATAGCGCAACTAGGGAGGGAAGCTGAGCAGATATGATGCGCTATGGTGCAACAAGGGATGTCCAGCTGAGCAGTCCAGAGGCGTCATAGCACAAGCAGGGAGCCCCCCAGCTGCAGAGCAATGTAACTGTACAACCAGGGAGGTAGGGGCCCACCACCCATGCCACAGATGGGCACAGGAACACACAGCAGAACTGACATCGTCCCCCCACACCCCAAGCACAGCACAACCAGGGTAGGGCTGGAAAAACCACTGGCCCATGAATACAAGCAAACAACCCACAGCCGGGCCATGGTGCCCCATCACACCCATCGGCAAGCTGAGACTGCCACACAAGGAGGGCGGACCACCCCATGCCACACCATCCCCCTCCAGTGCACAGCATTCCCTGCACTGTGACCCCCAGACACCCCCCCATGAGCAGTGACCACCACTGCAGGAAACCCCATGCATGCCACCACCCCCACTGTGACACTGCAACCTCGTGCACCACAGAACCATACAAGCCAGCCCCACCATGAGCACCCAGCAGTGGGTGGCAACACAAGGCAATGCAACAATGGCAGACACGGTGCCAGCATGCACAATCCCCCCGAGGCACAGCTGAGAGACCGACCATGAGTCGGCACAAGAGGTACCCCACACGGGACAGGGTGTGCCCCTGACACCACCACCAGTGATACAGCACCCTGCACAGTAGTCCAATGACACACCCCGACCCGCCACTGGCCACAACAGCCAGCACAGACACCCACAGTGGTGCGTGGAAGCATGCACCACACCAGATACAACACAGTGCAGGGACAAACACCCACCCATACCCAAGGGGACAATAACACAGAGACGCAGTAGCATGGCAACCAAGCCCCCAGTGTGGGCCCATGGAAACCGTGTACACACAGCCTGCAGTCCTCCATGGCACAGGAGTGCCAGCCACCCTGTGCAGGCACTGTGGACCCGTATGCCACCATCAGATGCCTGGAGTACAAGTCACAGACAGTGGTGCACAGCCCCTGCAACACACACAAGCCACAGCATGGAGGTGGGACAACAACCGCACAGGCCACAGTGTCACCTGAGGCAAACATGCACCACATCAGTGACAGGAGGCAACTCAGCATTGTGATGGGCACAGTGGCTGCCCTGCATGGACAGCCACCAGTAACATGGCGGCAGACCTTGCAGGTCACAGACATGCAAGAGTGTCAGCTGCACAGGCCATGGACGGGTTGAGAGGGGCACTATGGACACAGAGCATGCACCATGGACCACTGCACACAGTAATCCAATGCACAGGGGAACAACACACACACCACAGACACCGACTGATAGCTACTCCCACACCATAGTCACTTCCCCACGGACATACACACATACCCATGACTGCACCACCCCAGACGCCATGCACACCACTGCAGCTGAGCACCTATAACCTGCTGCAAATCAGACACCACCACAGTATTCATATCAAAATAGTTGTATTGAAACATATCAAAAATAACTATATACAGAACTATGTACAAACGTGGGGGGGGAGGGACATAAACAAGGTGGGGGTGGTAAGGGGCAGGGGTGAACATATGGGAGAGGGAAGAAGGGGTGTGAGGATGGGTCAAAGGGGGGAAGGTGGTAGTTGGGGCATAGGGACATTAACGTCCGCCCCGGTCCTCCTCCTCCTCCTGGCGCTGATGTCTGCTCCTCCTTCTCCTCCTGACCCCATGGCGGTTCATCTTCTGGAGGAGCTGCAGAGTCTCCCTGGCCACCTGGAGCAGCTCATTAATGGACTGCTGAATTTGCAGGAGCCTCCGGTCACCTAGGATGAGGGAGCAGAGTCAATAGGTGTGACTGTCCATCCCCCTGCAGCCCACCCACTGTGCATGACATACAGCCATGTGCCACGCCCCTGTGATGGTGTACGACCACCCACAGTGACCGTGTCCTCAAGACCTGCCCACCCAGGCAGCCACAGCCATGTGGACCACTGCACACACCCACCACCCATGTCCTGCACAGCACCACCGTGGCCGTACAGTGACTTGGTTATGCGGTGTGAAGGCAGTGCCACAGCCATATGCCCAGTGCATGCATGGACCACCATTGACGCACTCCCAGACATGCAGTGCCACTGGACAGTGCTGATTGTCACAAGTTGCGTGCATGGCAGTGGTGTCCATGGATGGTGGCCATGCCCCACTGCCCACCCTGTTACACAGCATGCAATAGTAATCATGGAGTTATGGCACTCACCCTCATTGGGCCGGTCAGGTCGGCGGTGATGGTCCCCGTACCGCCTGGACTCTCTGTCCTTCTCCCTCCGCCGCTCCTCCCTCATCCGGCGACGCTCATCCACGCCTGTGGGGGAAACAAGGAGAGAAGAACATCAGTACAATCCCGAAGCAAAGTCCTCCTGCCCCAATGTGTGTGCCCACCCACCACCCAGCCAGACCCACCCACCCCACACCCTGTAAACACTGCCACAGCCAACCCTAGACTAGCCCTCCCCTATGTGCTGGACACATACAACACTGTTACCCATATGGACAATACAAGTGTGTAGACGGATCATCCACCTGGACGTGGCACCATGCCCCTCCTGGCACGCGACCGTAGACGGGCTAGTAGGTCCGGCTCCCTCCTTCTGAGGTCCCCATAGTGGTGCCTGCACTGCTCCATGGTCCTCCTCTGTCCGGTGGCCTCCTCCAGGTCAGTGGTCACCTCCTGCCAGACCTGGGTCCTGGCACTGTCCAGTGGCTCCCCCCCAAACAGAGGCCCATGGTGTGGCTCCACAATAGTCACAAGGTTTGCCAAATCTATGGCAGTCCATGGTGGGGCTCTTCTGCATGCCACCTCAATGGCTATAGTAGGCAATATGGCGCTGTGCAGCGTGGTACCCCACGTGCAAATGCCGCGCGGTACAGCGCTACCATTCCCTATCGCGCTGTTACCGAACAGCGCCGATAGAGGCACCCATGCCTGACATGGCACCAAGGGGCAAAGGTCGGGCACAGGGTCAAGGGTCTCTGGCGAAGGGCCACGCACAGCACCATCGGACGACTATGCGTATAGCGTGATTGGTTGCCTGTTTGCCAGTGCCACAGCGGACTATCGGGCAGTTGTGCCATTGCGCCTATGGAGGCCCATTGTCACAGCACCATGTAGTGACCTTCACTACAGCGCCACTGGCACAATGGTGGACGTGCCCTGCATTGACCATCGCGCACAGCACATCATCAGCGTGGCAGACGCCAGCGTCAGCAGCCTGGGCATGCACAGTGAGGTGTACTACGCATGCCACGGAACTGCACCATTGGCTCAGCACGTTCAACACAATTGCGCAAAGCGCAAAAGTGCGATATTCAGCCGTCATATGCAAATCATCCGATCAGCCATTCAATGGTGCAGCACCGTGATTTGCATCTAATTAAAGTTGCTTCTCACCTAATTTGTATGCATTGCGCTATAAAAGTGCAACAAAGTGCTGCAGTGGCCAAAGTCGGTTACTGCAGTTTATTGGTGAGTTACATGCTGTGTGGGAGTGTGGACTGTGGATTCAGGGACATGCTTTGGACTGCACAGTCACAGGTAACCACTGCCATACTTACAGGCTGAATAATGACCAAGCAAGTTCTGGGTGAGGAGGATAACAGTGGGGGGTGGAGGAGGAGGTCCAATTTCATGACGGCCAAGACCGAGGCACTTTTCGAGGCCTACCTGGATCAGGAGCCACTGCTCAGTGGACGGCGGGGCACCCCTCCGGCCCATGCTGCTGCATGGGAGAAGGTGGCACGTACCGTGAACCTGCATGGCAGCCACCAGCGCTCTGTGCAGGAGTGTAAGAAGAAGATGGGTACTGACAGGAGGAGGGTGAAGGAGAAGGTGGCTGCCATCAGGGCGGCACATGCTGCAACAGGCAGGGGACAGCCGGAGGTGGTGCAGCTCACACCAATAGAGGACAGGCTTGCTGCAAGCATGCGCCGCAGTGCCATAGTGGGAGTTCTGGGAGGTGGCTTCCAGACGGGTGGTGGTCCATCTCTGCATGGTAAGCCATAGTCTGCCTTGGGGGGGGCGGGTAGGTAACATGCAGTAACGTGACTTTGCTTTCCCTTACAGATCCTGAGCGTCTGCATGGGTCAACGTTGGTGGGCCTGTCCACTGAGGACAGTCGGCCAGAGTCAGAGTTTGGACCATCCACCTCCACAGGTTTCTGTGGATCGGCACAACAGTGGGGCCGCCTGGCTGTCCACACTGATGTCGTTGAGACAGATGTGGGGGAAGCCCTTCCTGTGTCTCAGCATTCTGGCATCTAAGGATGCCAGCATGCTGTGGCTGTGGCTGGGGCAGAGACCTGCACCAGTGATGAAGACACGACCGTCATGGCCAGTGACACGTGTATGCCATGGAATGGACACACAGCAGGTCAGCTCACGCCCATGGCTCTGGCTGGTGCCGCTGTGTGGACAGGCGTGTCAGCACAGTCCCAGACTGTGCCTGTCAGCACCAGTGGGGCAGCACCGGTGTCTGGTCAGGACAGTGGGACTGTTGCAGCCACTGCAGCGGCACTACTGAGCCCTTGGGCGCAGCAGTCAGAGGGTGGCAGCAGTAGCCCACCGGGACTGGGGTTCAGGGTTCAGCGGCGTCTGTGCACCGCCTGTGGACTTGCCCATACCTGGTCCTGTGCAGCACCCACCCTCAAGGGTGCTGAACATCAGGCCAGTGCACACCCTGAGGGACAGGATGCCGAGGAGGCAGACGACCTCTTGGACGAGCACACCCGCCTACTGCGGGCATTGCTCCCACAGCAGATGCGGCTTGCAACGTCCATGGAGGCACTGTGTATGGCTCTGGAGCAGGCTGAGGAGCATTGCAGCAAGGACACCAATAGGATCTTGTCATGGATGGACTATTTGCGGGAGGATGTGACCACTGCCATTGACAGACATGCACAGGCGTTCACTGCTGTCAGGGCCACAATGGGCACACAGTCAGGTGCCCATGCGTCGCTCACACCACGCAGTGCGCTATCCACTCCCCATTCCCGGTGTCATGCGACACCCACCCTGTTGATGCCGGGTTCAGCTGTGGGCATCCCGAGCACTCCTGGTGCAGGCATGTTCAGTGTGCTGCAGACCCCTGCACGGGCATGGTTGCGTTCACACAGTGGAACCCCTGAGGGACCATCGGTGCCACCCCATGAGGCCTGTGGTCAGCCTGCCAGTGCTGGCGGGTCTCGTTGGGGTCGCCCACGCATCTGAGGTGGCCATGGCACTGTGCCGCGAGACTGACCTATCTCCCAGCATGGGCACTGTCTGGTGCTGCCCTGTGTGCATTGTGTGTTTCGGTGGGCAGTGCACAGGTGGGTGCCCGGCCCTGCACGTGGACACATGGTCCACCTGCACACCCTCCCGGCTGCTGTCCGCAGGTACGTGTGCACGATGATGCCTGCATTGCGCTGTACACCAAAGTGCGATAGCGCCCAGCATCTGACACACGCACATGGACAGACAGTGGATATGGTGGCCTGTGGACATGTGTGTTGCTAGGCTTGGCATTCTGGCTCGGTGTTCCTCCTGCCCTCTGTGCATGTTTTGTGCATTGTGTGTGCATGTGTGTGTCTGTCCATGTGGCATGTTGATGTTCACCCATCCCTGGTTGTGTGTGTGTGTGCTTCTGTGCCCTGCCACATCCCTTGCCAGCATGCACCCCGGTGTGTTTCCATGCGTGTTTGTGGGTTGTGCCTTAGCCACTGGTGGTTGCGCATGGCACCATGACTTACCTGGGTTGGCTGAAATGCTCCTCTGTGATGGTGTCCTGGTGCAGCTGTGCCGGCCGGATCAGTCGGGGGTCTTGTCGGCCAAGGGGGGGCTGCCCATCACCATCATCACCGGCGTCCCCATCGCTGTCCCCCTCTTCAACCTGTATGGCTATCCCACATTCTTTGGCCATGTTGTGCAGGATGCAACAGGCCAGGAATATCCCACAGGCCTTTGAGGGGCTGTACTGTAGGGCACCACCAGAGGTGTCCAGGCAATGGAAACATGCCTTCAGCATCCCGAACACCCGCTCAATGACATTGCATGTGGTGGCATGTGCCTCATTGTAGCGTTGCTGCGATGGGGTCGTGGGCCACCGGTAGGGTGTGAGCAGCCAGGGACGGAGTGGGTATCCCCTGTCACATGTGTGCAGAGGGTGGAGGTTGTCTCGTGTTCAGCTTTTGGCCTGCCCTAAGCCCTGTAGGCTACACCCATGGCACCTCTGGCCATGCCCCCCAGGCCCGCGATATGTCCATTTGGTTTGCATACTCACCCACTAGGTGTCCTGTGGGGATGTCCCCACTCTCAAATCAGTGGCACAGTGCCGACTGGTGCCAGATGTATGAATCGTGTGCTCCCCAAGGGTGCGTGGTACAGACATTGATGATGCGCCCACTGGCATCACACACCACCTGGCAGTTGATGCTGGAATAGCCCTTGCGGCTCATGTATGCAGTCCCCTCCTCACCAGGTGGTGTGCGTATGGCCACATGGGTGCAGTCTATTGCCCCTAGCATGCCAGGCATACGTGCTACCCTGTAGAACTCCTGAATGTTTGCTGTGCACTCCGCCGCAGTGCTGGGGAAATGGATGTACTCCTCAGCATGTGGCAGCAGTGTACTGAGGAATTGGGTGAGGTTGCGTGACGTGGATGACTGGGTTATGCCTGTGGTGTACCCAGTTGGTCTCTGGAAGGTACCTGTGGCGAGCAAGCACATGCAGGCTGTTACCTTTGTCTCCCCTGACAGGGCATGACTCCGTCATGTGGGTGCCTGCATCACATCACTGCACAGCTCACAGAGCCTTCTCAGTATTGCCCTGTTCAGGCGGTACTGGCCCACAATTTTGGTATCTGTATACAGCTCAAAGCTGGTGCGGGCTCGGTACTGCCAGTTGGGGGCATACCGCCGACGGGCCCTTCCACGGCCATGTCCCCCTGCTGCCCGCCTTCTCACCCCCCTCATTATGGCCTCCATGTGGAAGGTGGCACTGGCCATGTCCCTGGCTTGCGTTCCCCCCTAGCAGCTGTTGCTTTGTTCCCCCCGCTGTCCTGACTGCTACCTCCCCTGCACCGGGTACACCTGTCTGTGCTGGCCTCTGGAATGTGTGGATCCACACACCTTCCTTGTGCCTCTCTTCTGCTGTTAGTTTTCCCTGGCCTGCCCTCTTTCTGACACTTTCCCTGTCCCTGCCTCTCTCTCTGCCTCATGTGGCTTCCCTGTAGCGTTCTTGCACCTCTTTCTTGCTCCTTTTTATTTTGGCTCATTTCCGCTATGGCGCAACTTCCACTTGCTCCACTGTTGCGCATTGCGCAAGTCTTTGAACATCACACTGCGCCCTTTATGCATGGTTCCTCCCCCTTGGTTGCGCATGCCTTCATTATCATTGCGCTGTTGCTCAGCATGTTTTCGGTGCTATCAACTGCTCCTTGAATACACAGAATGGCACAATTTTGGCTTGTAGCGACTAAACCCTATTACGCTTGGCTCAACTCTTTTGAATATCCAGGCCACAGTATATAACAAAACATGAGATTCATGTAAAATAAATTAGCATTGCATAACACAATGCATGAACAACAGATTGATATCATCATTATATGATAATTTTAACATCTTAACAATATATTATAAAAATAAGGTCACCACATTAAACATATCAAGTAAAATCATTACATATATTACCCTGTTAAACGCAGATGTAAAATTGTTACCTTATGAGTTCCATAAATCAAACATTACATAGACTAATACAATATATTGTATTAGTAATATAAGGATCATGTTACATGCATATTTAATACACATTGTAACCTACCATTTAAAATATTTAAAACATAATTTCAACAGTAAAAAATATATGGAATTTATGTCACCTAATTTTTAACATGACAAAATCTAATACGATTAACATATGGGAATCGTGTGACATGAATACTCAATGTGCTTAACAAAACACATTCACCATGCAAAATCATCAGATATATAATGTAAAATAAATATATTGCGAAATCTACATTCTTATAGGTTTTCCATATATAAGACATCTAATCATACATTTTCCAAATGCCAAAAGGGGACAGTTTTGTACTATTATTCATATGTGGAAATCAAAAACATATTATGAATTTATATGGATGACAAGTTAAAAACAAAGACATCATCTTTGGACAGTAATAATAAAATATATGGAAAAAATGAAAGTTCCTAATATTTACAATACATTTCTAACATATTGTTAATAAACAAATTAAATTATATTAAAAAGATATACTTTCTCCGTGTGGGATTCTGGGACCCTGTTGTGATTGATAAAGTATATAATCTTGCCTTGCTCCCTGGGGGGCATAAGGGAAAATCAGTTGTGTTATCAAAATTAGTTTTCATAATTTCCTGATAAAATTGTTTTCTGGTACACGTTTGCATAAAACTATACCTAATTTTCCACTGTTTTATTTTAGTGAATTTATGTATGACATATGCAAAAAGAAAGGCTGCTTTATTTTCCTGAGCTTTTGTAATTCCCAATCTGACTTAAAATAAATAATCCGTTCTGATATTGCAGTGACCCACCCAAGTCTCAAGTTTTTACAAATAGGCCCAATATTTGTAATAAAACAAAAAGACAATAAAAGAAAACCACTGGGTTAGGCATTCCAAGGCCTCCCTGTTTCTTTTGTTTATATATAGTCTGCCTCGCTACTAGGTTCAGTCGTCTCCTCCATAAAGCTTGAAAAAATATACTGTACAGTTTGCTTTCTAGGCTAGGTGGGGGGGGAGTATAACTCACATAAACAAATAGTGGTAGTAAAAGAGTCTTTATTAACAGTATTCTTTTTAACTTAGAAATCCCTTTTCCTTTCCAGAAGTTTATATTCAAGTTCAAGTTTATTGGCAGATATAGGTTGCAGTGATGTGTTCACTGGTGGACATTTGAGATGAATCGAATCACCCTATGGTAGAGTGTCCTACTGGTGTAGCAGGGAGTCTGAGCCATATAATATAGCAGCATAGTCGAGGAGTGGGATGAAAGTAGTCTGGACCAATCATAGTCTGGCTTCAGTGGTAAAGAGGGATTTATTTCTGTAAAAGAAGCCAGTTCTTTGCCACAGTTTTTTTGCAAGGGAAACGATATGCAGAGAATGTTAACTGTTGCTCTAGATCACAACCTAGGAATTTTAAATTGTTGACTACCTCAAGTTTGTTGTCAAGGAGAGTCTTGATGGGGGGGAGGCATACGAGCGCATTCGTGTTAGCAGTTAGATGGTTCGAATAGAAGTACATGACTTTTGTTTTTTTTTTAGCATTCAAGAGAAGTTTGGACTGTGCAAGGCTGAGTTATAGAAGATCAGATTTGGACTGGAGCTCCACTCGGGCTATGGTTATTGAGGGTTTGGAGATTTTATATATATATATATATATATAGGCAAAAAACTCTGTTTAATGCATCAGTTAGGGTTGTTCCACAGTGACAAAAGAGAGGAAATTCAATGTTAGGGTTGAAACTCCCTTTGCACCTCCAGCCACCCCAACTGGAATTGGGGTGCGCATTAGGAGTCATCGGCCCTAAGCGCCACCCCATCACATGTGGAAAGAAGCTGAGGAATAGGAGAATGGGGTGACAGGACCCGATGATTCCCAATGCACACCCGATTCCAGTTGGGGGTGGACTGGAGGGGCAAAGGAGGTTTCAACCCCAACATTGAATTTCCTCACTTTTCTCACTGTGGAACAACCCTAACTGATGCATTAAATGGAGTTTTTTGCCTCTAATTTTCCTTCTTTTTGAGAATGATAATGAGAAATAGTGAATGTAATGCAGCGGGCGGGAGCGCAGGGGTGATGTCTTGTCGCATTGTAACATTGTGCCCGCAAACGCAAATCGTAATGCACATGGTGACGCAAAGTGAAACAGAAAGAGGAACAGTACTGTAGATAGAAATGTTAAAAACAACGGAAACGCAACCGCAAATGAAAACGCAAAGGGTAACGCATATGGTGTAGAACGTGAACGGTAAGTGAACGGGTACGGAACCGCAAGCAGAAACGGTAATGGTAAGAGTAATGTAAGCGCACAGGCTGGTTTTCCCCAAAAGCTGTATAGAGAAAGACAGTGAGTAGAAAGAATGTATGCAAAATAATGACTCTCGCAACACAAAAATCAGTAGTTGTAACAGTAAATTGCTTATACCTCAGTAACCGTACGACATAGA
This sequence comes from Neoceratodus forsteri, assembly GCA_016271365.2. NCBI lineage: Eukaryota > Metazoa > Chordata > Ceratodontiformes > Ceratodontidae > Neoceratodus > Neoceratodus forsteri. The sequence continues at coordinate 644,734,264 of CM057450.1, read as the reverse complement.
AAAAAAATTTAAAAGTCATATGTATTATCATTTTCTGGCTAGTTTTATGTGTAGCCTTATAATTTTTCAACAAAAACTCCGTATCTTGCATCGTTTTCGAGATACGGACCCTCAAAGGCGCGGCGAACGCCGTAATGTTATCCTATGGGAAAAAAACAGAAGTTCGGACTGCCATAACTTTTGAACAGTTTAATATTTTTTCATGAAATCTTTGAAAGGCACATCGGGGACCCCAGCCACATGTTTCCTGAAGATTTTGGGATGGTGGCGCAAACCGTGCGACCTGTAGGCGCGACTGTAGAATTTCAGAAAAAGCGTAAATGCACGCGCAGATCATGCTTAATAACTCCACAGTGGTGTATCTGACCAGTACAAAACTTGGCAGATCCCAAGGCGTATGGATCTTGATCATGTATTCCAAATTTCAGGCAAATCCGTCAAACAGTTGCAAAGTTATTAAGGTGCAAAATTTTGGGTTTAGGGGGCTAAGCTTTTTTCTGACGAAAAGTCTGTATCTCGCACCGTTTCCGAGATACGGGCCCTGAAAGGTGCGGCGAATGCTGTAATGTTATCCTATGGGGAAAATAAAGAAGTTCGGAGTGCCATAACTTTGCCTCCCTGTAATAAATTTTCACCAAACCACTGAAAGGCACATCTGTGGTCTGTTGGCTGTCTTCCTTCCAAATTCCGGGAAAAAAGACCAAACCGTTATTTTGCAGCAGGGTGCCAAAGGATTCCTGTAATGCGTCGGGCACCGTAATGTTATCCTATGGGAAAAACCATCAACTTTGGAGTGCCATAACTTTGCCGCCATGTAATGTTTTTTCAATACAACACTGAAAGGCATATCTGTGAGATGTCGGCTGCATTCTCTCTCCAAATTTCAGCCCAAAACTCCCAACCGCTCTTTTGCAGCAGAGTGCCAAAGAATTACTGCTATTTTGGGCATAGTGTCGCAAAGCATTTGCGAAAGCTTTCGCAAAAATTGGCGACACTTTCATGAATGCGACACTACTTCGCAAAAGTACTTTTTCCAGAAATCTGAAAAACATATTTCTGGGGTGTTTTACCCCAAAATAAAGACATGGCTAGCATCCTCAGGGCCCGACTAGGTGAATACAAAAAGAATTAGGTTGCTAGAGGGTCTCAATTTTAAATGCCAAGCATTTTCTGATCACTAACTGAAAACAAGATGGCGGATTTGCGACAGTAACAGGGTGTGGTGTCCTGTGGGGCATCGGTAGGTAAGGCCATGCAACTACTAAGTGTGGTACGCTGTGTGCAGCTGCAATCAGGGATGTGTACGTTTGGTGTACATGGCCTCAGTTTTGCTGTTGATCTCCACTGAGCATGCAGTACCTGGTCAGGTGGGTGGGGATGTCTCGTAGTACATTTAGACAATTGTTTGTTATTTCTGTCACCTGCTGCTGGATGTCTGTCATTGGTTGTGTTGACTTGGTCCTCCCCATACTTGCATGTGTGTGTGTGTGTGTGTGTGTGTGTGTCTGCGTGTGTGTGGTGCTGGGGGTGTGAATTCGGAGTTAGGGTTTTCAACCCTAACAGCGAATTTCCTCACTTTTGTCGCTGTGGAACAACCCTAACTTATGCATTAAACAGAATTTTTTGCCTCTAATTTCCCTTCTTTTTAGAAATGATAATGAGAAATAGGGAATGTAATGCAGTGGCGAGAGCACGGAGGTGATGTCTTGTCGCATTGTAACATTGTGCCTGCAAACACAAATCGTAACGCGCATGATGATGCAAAGCGAAACAGAAAGAGGAACTGTACTGTAGACAGAAATGTTAAAAACAACGGAAACGCAACCGCAAATGAAAACGCAAAGGGTAACGCACATGGTGGCGTAAACGTGAACGTTAAGTAAACCGTGTACAGAACCACAAGCAGAAACGGTAATGGTAAGAGTAATGTAAGCACACAGGCTGGTTTTCCCCAAAAGCTGTATAGAGAAAGACAGTGAGTAGAAATAATGCATGCAAAATAATGACTCTCGGAACACAAAAATCAGTAGCTGTAATAGTAAATTGCTTTTATCTCAGTAACCGTACGACATAGAAAAAAAATTAAAAAGTCATATGTATTATCACTTTCCTGGCTAGTTATATACGTAACTCACACCGTTTTCGAGATACAGGCCCTCAAAGGCGCGGCGAATGCCGTAATGTTATCCTATGGGAAAAAAAACAGAAGTTCGGACTGCCATAACTTTTGAACAGTTTAATATTTTTTCATGAAATCTTTGAAACACACATCGGGGGCCATAGCTGCATGTTCCCTGAAGATTTTGGGCCAGTCGTGCAAACCGTGCGACCTGTAGGCGCGACCGTAGAATTCCAGAAAAAGCGTAAATGCGCACGCAGAGCATGCTTAATAACTCCGCAGCTGTGTATCTGACTGGTATAAAACTTGGCACATCCCAAGGCCTATGGTTCTTGATCACGTATTCCAAATTTCAGCCAAATCCGTCAAACGGTTGCAAAGTTATTAAGGTGCAAAATTTGGGGTTTAATATGTAAATGGCTTACCATGCTATATATATATATATATATATATATATATATATATATATATATATATCATAGTGTCGATCCGCAAATAGGTGTAATTTTGCTTTACTGATGTTATTGCCAATAGTATTGATATATATCATGAACAGGAGAGGTCCAAGGATCAAGTTTTTTGATACTCCTCTCCTGTGAGGAAGAAAAGGGGAGAGGGAACCATCTGCTTTCACCTGTCATAATCTATCTGTCAGGTAGCTGTTGTACCATGACAGCGCAGGGCCAGATATGCCACGCGAGTTTAGTGTGTCAAGGAGCAGAGCATGATCAGCTGTGTTGAAAGCTTTACTCAGATCCAGAAAGCCAGCTCCTGTGACCTGTTTTTTATCCATGGCAAGGAGCCAGCCATTTGTAACTGAAGCTAGGGCTGACATAGTGCTGTGGGCTGGTCTGAATCCAGGCTGGGCTGGGTTTACTAGATTGGCTTTATCAAAGTAATCTCTTATTTGGGCATTTACCAGCTACTTTAAGAGTTTAGATAGCAGGGGTAGGATGGATATCAGGCAGTAGTTGTTCAGGTCCATAGAGTCAACTGATTTAAATAATGGGAGTACCGGAGCTGTTTTCCATGTCTCAGGTATGGTACTGGAGCTAATACACAGGTTAAACAGGTGCAAGATGGGGGCTGTCAGATACCAGAATACAACTTTAAGGAAGTATGGTCCTCTTCTGTCAGCACCAGCACCTTTGTTAATATCTAGGTGGAGTAGATGGTCTTTTACCTTTTTGAATTGGAATGCGGCAAAGGAGGAGGAGTTATAGAATGGTGCTGGGGAATGCCCAGGTAAGCTATATTTGTTTCTGTCCTGTTTATGCAGAGGTTTGAATTTGTTTCTGCCATATTATGTAAGCCAAATGTAATCCTAATATTATGATATCCAAAGTGTCCACTGCAGTTGAGGCTATAGAGTGTGGAGGGCTTGGTGACTGTGTTCCTATCTGAAATACAACACTTTTTTTAGAAATAATTCTTGAATCAAAAAAACAAGGCAAATTCATCTATGGTTCTTTTCACTTCTCTCCCTGATTCCTCATTTGCCAGCAGTACCACAATATCATCAGCATAAGCCATAACTTTTATTGGTGGAAAGGGACCGGGGGGTTACTATTTCAGATGACCTCAAAATGTCAAAGCAGAGTGCTAAGGCAGCTGGGAGGGCCATTTGCATGCTGGGGTGCACAGGTAGGGGTATCACAAGAAGAAGGAGGGAGGTAGTGAGGTAGTGATGCCATTATATAAAACCATGGTCAGGCCTCACATGTAGTACCATGTGCAGTTCTGGAGGCTGCACCTTCATAAGGATATTAACAGGCTGGAGACGGTCCAAAGAAGGGTGACTAAAATGGTACAGGGCTTGCAACACAAGACTTATGAGGAGAGATTAAGGGACCTCAATATGCACTTGCTGGAAAAGAGGAAGGAAGAGGAGACATGATAGAAACATTTAAGTACCTCAAGGGTATAAACAAGGTACGGGGGAGACATTTTCCAATACAGGAGGAGCATAAAAATGGAGGGGCATGACATGAAATAGGAAGGTTGGAGGTTAAGAGAGAATGTGAGAAAGTTCTTCACAGACAGGGTGGTGGACACATGGAATGGTCTGCCTCAAGAGGTGGTGGGAGCAAGCACTGTGGATGGAGTCAAGCATGCTTGAGACAGGCATAGGGGAACCATAGAGGTTCAACAGTGGGTGGGTCGGAAGCAGTAATCCAGTACAAGGGTTTATGGGCAGACTAGATAGGCCAGGTGGTCCTTATCTACTGACAATTTCTATGTTTCTACATTTCTATGAGTGCTTGGTGCTATTGGGATCCCTATTATTATAGGGTTGTCTTGAATGCTTCTTGGCAAAGGGTTCAACCCAAAAATATATAGCAAGGGGCTAAAAGGATGCCCCTGTCTAACCCCTCTTCTGATTATATTAGTACGTCCTAACCATCCATTAACCAGCGGAGCGATGTATGCAGGGGTGCCAGAAGATAGTAACAGGTGCAGGGGCTGAGGATCCGAAGGGCACTTTTTAGGGTACAAAGGGCACTTTTTCTAAACCAGTTTTTGCTATACGGAAATACAACAAATGCACATTTATATGGAAGATTGTAATGTTAAGAATGCCATTATACCATATAGGAATATTTTATATAGACTATTAAGAGCTCAGCTGTCAACCCATTACCTCCAACAGCTCTGTATAACATCTGAACCATCCCTTGCTTAACCTGATGCAGTGGTCACCCAGGTGAAAATGAAAGATGGCAAGGTAATAATACGTGTACTATCAGTCTCAAACATACAGTCTTCATACAAATGTGTCGAGTTTTTGATTCCACTGACTTCAGGATTGAACATAGCAGTTAAGCCCAACCACCAGCTACAACCCCTGGTGGGGTGGGGGGGTCACACATGTTTTGACTAATGATCAGCTTTTCACATATTCTGGCACCATGACTGTACTGGATACATTTTGCTTCCCCTGTTTGATTACAGACAATTTTTGTTCTGTAAATTTTTGTACCATGACTGTACTGGATACATTTTGCTTCCCCTGTTTGATTACAGACAATTTTTGTTCTGTATATTTTTACATTGGATTTTTACACTTGTTTACTCCACCAGGTCACTTCTGAGAATGCGCGTTGTCTCAGCATGCTTATCCCAGGTTTAAATCAATACCCACAGCACAGGGTGAAGGTATAGTAGGGAGGTGAAGGGGTCTAGGAGATCATGGGGGGGGGAGGGGGGAGTTGGCCAGAGGATAAAATCTTTATGGGGAGAAAAAAGGAAAAACAAACACCAAAGAACAAAAGAAAACCTGACCAGGCCATATTCAGGGTCCCGGGTTCAAGACAGCCTTGTGTCCCCATGTAAACAAAGTTGGGTAGCATCATACATGCATTAGCACACGGGCTCCAACCTCCCATTCATGCACATATCCTGACACTTGGCAGTTTGTTCAACAGAGGCCGAGGACTGAGCTGCCACTGGGATCAATCAAAGTGCTTTAAACTGTTCCTCATTAGGCAAACTATCCCCTTTTGTTCCCCTTTTAATCACAGGAATGTAACTCTTTCATGTCCATGCAAGCAGGAGATGAGATTCCTTAGCACTGGCAGTGCATGTTGCATGTTCCTCATTTCTGCAGGTTTTTGAGTGGCTGTCTTGTGCACTGATGGTAATGACCTTGTGCTCCAGTTTTTACATAAACTGGTGTAGTAGGGAGCTGGGGAGCATTCTCCACCTGAGACAAAACAAAACTTGACAAACCCTCTCACTATAGGGCTCCCCCCCACCCACAGGCGGCTCACCAGAGGAGTAGTAAAGGAGCATTGCTACTGTCCACACTGTACCTGCCCAGCTACCCTGTAATGTAACCTCTTGTCTAAAGCCACCCCCCGATACTTCGACCGTCTAGTTACCTGTCACTAAACCTGCTCTCCAGTATGAGGTGGGCTATGCTACCGCTGCTGGCAGCCTCACTGCTAGGCACTCTACTCGTTGTAGATCTTGTTGCTTCCATACTTGTCATAGAAGAGAAGCTCCTATCCTGCCTTACCCCCTCCTTCACCCCTGACATACCTCCATCCCACTGTCAGGTGGGAAGGTACCCCCATGGGCCTCACTTTTTTTGCATTTCTTTCCAAACAGGATGCCTGCCATCTTGGATTCCTCCTTTTCTCTACTGCTATCCCCTTCCATATTTGCCCATGGCATATCACCCACACTTCTCTTTGCTTCTACTAGTAGGAGATATTGAGACCAATCCTGGCCCCCCTTGTACCACCATTGATCACTCAAATCCTATATGGAACTCCTCCTTTGGATTGAAGTTTGCATACATCAACTTCTGCAGTCTTTCCTCCAAATTCATTGACCTTGAACCCTGGGTCGCCCTTTACAAGCCACATGTGCTAGGCATCTCTGAAACGTGGCTAAAACCCCATCTCTGTGATGCTGCCTACTATGTCTCAGGATACTCCCTGCTCAGACATGACAGGCGTGGTAAGAAAAGGGGTGATGGAGTGGATCTCGACAGCCTCTCTCTGTTACTCCCGTCTTTCACTCTGACCCTGGCTCACCCAGTGAGTTGACTCCTAGTGGAACTGACCATAGGTGTGGCAAAAAGATGTATGTGGGTTGCTGCTATAACCCCCCTCAAGGACACTCAGTAGGTCTCACCGCTCCCACCTTGAAGGGATGGGTAGCCTCTCCCCCGCCAGCGACACCATCCTCCTTGGGGATTTCAACCTGGACTGGCTTAGTGCCCAGGAACCCGATTACTCTAACCAACTCAACCTCCATAACCTAATCCAAATTATCACCATCCCCACCAGGCACAGCCCTAGTACCCAAAACCATATACTTCTTAACTAGGTAACCACTAACAGAGAGGACAGGGTGCTCCTATCAGACACTCTGTCCGATGCCATTAGCGATCACTCAACCCACCTACCTGGTCTGGGCCTCTAAGAACAAGCACCCACCCCCCGAACTACTCTCCTTCCATAATTTCAATCACCCAGATATACCCACTCTCCTTCATGATGTTGGAGCGATAAACTGGTCAGCCTTCTACACCCTCTCTGATGTATCCGAGGCTGACAGTTTCTTCACAACCGCACTCCTCCATCTCCAAAATCAACATTTCATCCTGACTACTTGAAGAGTTAGGGGTGGTGTATGCAATGAGTTACCAATCATTTCCTGACCTTGATGAGGGAAAGGGATAAGCTATGGTCAGCCTACAAAAAAGCCTCCTCCACTGCCTGATGGAATGAATACTGGCGGCTATGAAACCTTTGTAAACAGTCAGAATTTGCCAAAAAGTGTGCATTCTTTCAGGGAAAACAAGGGGACAGTCTTGGTGATCCTCATCGCTTCTGGGCCGAGGTCGGCTCATTACTCAATCCATGCACTCATAACCCCGTTATTCACCTTGACACTCCCTCTGGACATCTGGACAACCCTGTTGCTGTGGCCAAGGCCTTCAATAAAAAATGTACAGACCTGTCTGCCTTCCTTAATAAGCTGCCACCCCTGGTGACCACTGGTCTCTTTGATCATCCCCCCACCCATACCCCTCAGACTCCTCCCCTCTCCTCTTTCTACTTCCAGACCATTACCCCCAGGGACACTGCCAAACTGCTGAAGAGTCTGCTATGCTTAAACTTACATCACCTGCCGTCTTAAAACCACTCACCTACCTCTTTAACCTGGCATTGACCACCTACTCAGTGCCCAGCACTTGGAAGCATGCCAGGGTGGTCCTGATTTTTAAGACTGGTGACCCGCTATCCCCAGATAACTATCAGCCTAAAGCCTTGCTCCCCACCTTAGTAAACTCCTGGAAAGGATTGTCCACCAACAACTATCTGACTATATTGACACACACAACCTACTGTCCAGACAACAACACAGCTTCCATAAACATCACTCTACCACATCTGCCCTTGCCCTGTTTACCAATCATATTCTTAGGAACATGGACCTTGTAAGGGCAACAGGTGCCATCTTTGTTGACCTGTCTAAAGCTTTCGACCTGGTCTACCACACCGTTACCCTCCTCCCTCTGCACCCTTGGCTGCTCTACTGAAACCACATGGTGGTTCCAAAGTTACCTTTCAGATAGATCTGTCGGTATGTGAAGGACCTTCCACATCCCCTGCCCTCCCAGTCACTACTGGTGTACCCCAGGGCTCCATCCTGGGCCTACTCTTATTCTTCCTGTTTATGAATTCTCTACCCTCTGACTATCTCACTTGTGATGCCCTATTTTATGCAGATGACCTTGTCCTCTTTACTAGTGACAAGGCTCTTGAGAATATATCCAGGGCTTTATCCAATAGCTACTCTGCGGCACACACCTGGTTCCACTCACATCGCCTAATTGTTAATGCCAAAAAAACTAAATCTATGCTATTTGGATCTAAACCCTTCCTATCTAAGGTCACCAAGGCTGGGTCCACTTTCTCAGTAGTCTCACCAGATGACACTGAACTTGAAAATGTACTAACTTTTTAATATCTGGGAGTTATCCTGGACCTGTCCCTCTCCTTTTCCGATCATATCTGCTCTGTTATCTACCATATTAACCAGAAACTTGGTGCAGCTTATTGAATAGTCACTCCTGACCAGGGAAGCCCATTTTGCTATTGCCCAAGGCAACCTGCTACCCTAGATTGACTACTGCTCCCGTTTACTCAAACACATCCTAAGCCTTGTGTGCACGCCTCTGCTCCACATACAACAGCATACGTCGTTTCACTCTCCTGGCTCATATTCCACTCACCACTACCACCTCTACCAGACTCTTGGCTGGCTTCCACTAGTCTCCAGATTTGATTATGGGCTTGGCTGCCTCCTGGACAGCACCATCAGGCATGGTGAAACCTCCCCTTATACATCTCTCCTCAAGACTAGAACTCCCTCGAGGTGTCTGCGTGCATCCTCGGTTCCCCCTCTGGATATCCCAAAAGTCTCCTTGGCTATGGGTAGCAGAGCGTTATCTGTAGCTGCTCCCACTCTGTGGAACAGAATCCCCATACCCATCCACTCTCTGGACTCCCATTCCACTTTCAAGACATCTCAAATCCTGGCTGCTTGATGAGGCCACATGCCGTTGGTAGCTTGGATAACCCGCCCTCCAACCACCTTTCTGACTTTTCCCTCTTGGGCTGCTTTGGCCTCCCCTGCCCTCTTTCATTTCTTTGGACTCCTGTCTTACATCCCTCGCTGCCTGCTTCTTGGACTCTCCCACTTGGCTATTGTCCTGTATTTTTTTTTTCTCTTTGTTTGTTTTCCATCGTGCATTAATTTGCACTGGCTACTTATTCTTAGTAATTAATTTGTATAATAATTGCTGTTTATCATGATGCACATATTGTTTTTTTCAGCCTCTCATTAATTTTACTTTCCTATGTCACTTTCTTTGTTCACCAATGATGTCTGTATATCCACTTTGTTCACCAATGATGTCTGTATATCCACTTTGTTCACCAATGATGTCTGTATATCCACTTCGTTCACCAATGATGTCTGTATATCCACATGGCTTGTACTCATTGTATAACTTGTCACTACCTCTGTAACTACCACCTGTGTTGCCCGGGTAGCACCTGAAAACGGTCCCCTGGATCAGTGCACTTACCAGTTACCAAAGACTTAAATAAATAAATAAATAAATAACTGTACCTGCCCTGTACTCTGCCTGCCCTGCACTCTACCTGCCCTCCTACACTGTACATGCCTCACATTGTACCTGCCCCCACCCTCCGTCTGCCTCACACTGTATCTGCCCTTGCACTATACCTGCCCATGATGTACTTGTCCCACACTGTATCTGACCCCACACTGTATCTGTCCTGCTCTTTACCTCCTTCATGCTGTACCTGCCTCAGCACTCTACCTGCCTATGGACTGTTCTTCCCCCACACTGTGCCTGCCCATGCAATGTTCCTGCCCCCTGCACTATAGCTAGCCCCACACTGGTCTTGTCTACACTGTACCTGCCTCCATACTGTACCTGCACCCACACTGTAAGTAACAGGATTTTCAGTCTCCAGTGCTATCAGCCCCTCTAGTCACCTTGCACCAAGGGCACTAAACACACCACAGTGTGGTGAAGCCTGCACTGTGCCTGCCCTGTTCATAGCCCTACAAACAAACAGGGGACTTCAGCCTCAATGCTGTCCAAACCGGGAACTTCAGTCTCCAGTGCTGTCAGTGATCAGTCCCTCACGTTTCACAAGCATTAAATACATCATACAGGGGGTACACTTATTTTTATGTTGGCGCGCTTGCGCAGCCAACATCTTGTAACACTAGGGATTTGGAGGCGCGCGGTCACTGTTGGCGAATGCAGGAGGCATGCATCGAGCTCAAGTCGTCCCTCATTCCCCAATCAGCCTGCATGCTGGCGCCACACTGTGCATACTAATGTGGTGAGCACATCTAAGGAAAGGTCCGCTGCAATCCGAGCAAAGCTCGCCAGGTGCAGCAGACCCTTCCTACGTGCTCAGCCACATAGTATTCATGGTGGGCTGGCTGCCGGCTTGCTGTGGCTGCAATGTATGTGCCGACAGGGGAGCCCACTCCCCATTGGCATAAAGCATTCACCCCTCATTTCTTATATGCCTAGGGGGGTGCCTAATCCCCTCAGCTTGTGCCCCCCCGCTTTCCTTGTGTGCCGACAGGGGTACCCAATCCCTGTCGCCATAAATTATCCCTTTTGTTCTGTGCCGACGAGGGTGCACAATCCTCAGTTGGCTGCAGCAACCTTCCCCCAAACAGTTAGGTGACACACTGGGAGCCCACCACAGCATGCCAAATCTCCTGAGAAGAAAAAAACTGTCCCGCAATGTTTCTTTTTTCGCCCTGTAACACAAAAACGGTCCCTCATAGTCTCCCTACCCACCACCCACACCCACCCACTGTGCACTCTGCCTCCCCACACACCCCCCCTCACCCAATACTTACCTCCGGAGCTTGGCGCGATGATCTTCGTTGGACTGGGAACACGCTGCATTCTTCAAAGCCGACATCGCGAATTCGAAGAAATGCCGGTAAGCTGTATAATGGAATAAATAGGATTTTTTTCAACTTTGATGCATATCGCGGGCATTTTTTGGAATTTTTTGCACCAAATTTTCAACATGGAGTTTTTGGGACCCTTCTTCATGAATTCTGTCACAATTATGACATTACTCGGTCCAGAAAGGTGATTTCGCAGTCACTGCGTGGAATCACCTTTCGGGGCCAATTAACGCAAGAACAGTGGCAGTGTTCATGAGGTGGGCTCCCAAAAAGCCTATGTTGCAAATTTGGTGGAAAAATAAAAAATGAGCTGTTTCACGAAGCGCATCGCTATGCGCAGTTGTTACGCACGCCGAGCTCGTGAATTGGTATTATTTTCATGCCAGATTTTCAACATTGTCATTTTTCACACCTCCTTGTGAACAGTTCAGCTGTCATTTTTCACATCCTGGCCGAAATGTGTTTCCGCACTTCCGGTGCACAATACTGCGGTCACTGTGGGAAATCAGTGTTCAGGGCAGATTATGAAAATCACAGTTATACTGTTCATGAGCAGTGGTCCTAAAATGCCTATTCTGAAAATTTGGTGACGATACTCCATGACATGACTGTGTTACGAGTGTGCATTGCGCAGTTTGCACGCACGCTCATAGGTTTGTGAATTTATAATATTTTCACTCCAGATTTTCAACATTGCCATTGTTCTACACTTCCTTATGAACAGTACAGCTGTCACTTTTCACATCCTGTCCAAAATGTGTTTTCGCAGTTCCAGCGCAGAATATCACGGTCGCTGTGGAAATTCCATGCTCGAGACACATTATGAGAATGACAGTGACACTGTTCATTAGCAGAGGTCCTAAAATACCTATGTTGAAAATTTGGGTCCGAAAGTCCATAAAATTAGTGCTTTACGAGCGTGCGTTGCCACGTTTGCACGCATGCTTGTGACTTCACACATTTGTAATATTTTCACTCTACATGTTCAAAATTGGCATTTTTTCCACAACTCCTTATGAATAGTACAGCTGTCATTTTACATATCCTGCCTGAAATGTGTTTTCGCATGTCCAGCGCAGAATTGCACGGTCGCTGTGCGAAATCAGTTTTCAGGGCAGTTTGAGGAAATGACGACACTGTTCATGAGCAGAGGTCCTAAATGCCTATGTTGAAAATTTGGTGCAGAAAGTCCATAAAATGACTATGCTGCAAGCGTGTGTTGCACAGTTTCCACGCAGCCTTGTAACCTCGTACATTTTCAATATTTTCACGCCACATTTTCACCACTGGCATTTGGGCACACCTCCTTATCAACAGTACAGCTGCCATTTTTCACAGCCTGCCCAAAACGCGTTCCCACAATTTTGGCGCACAATGGCGTGCTCGCTGTGGGAAATCACATTTTGGGACACAATCACAGTGCCACTGTTCGTGAGGGGAGGTCCCAAAATACCTACAGTATGTTGAAAATGTGCCTAAAAAACTCCCACAAATAATTGGGTTGTGGACATCTGCTGCGCAGTTTGTATGCCTGTTCATTGCTTCACCAATATTTCATATTGCCACTCCAGATTTTCAACGTTGCAATTTTTTACACCTCCTCATGAATAATACAGTTGTCATTCTCCACATCCTGCCCAAAACTGTGTTTTCGTCCCTCTGTCACCAAATGCCACAGCCGCTGTGCAAAATCACCTTTCAGCTAACAAAGTGATTGTGCCACTTTTCATGAGGTGGCCTGACAAGCAGCCCATGTTGAACATGTAGAGTGAAACTACCAGTACACGCCTACAGTGTTAGGGTTTCCAACTGTAGTACCCACCCGGTACAGACTGACAGGCATCAGGGCTGTGACTTGGGATCATCAGATGTAATGCTCACGCCATTCCACCCCCCCATGCCCACCCTGCAGCCAGTGACAGGCATTGTGGCGTGTCTTGCACTGTTTGTCCACAAATTTCACCCCAGACTCCTATACTATACCCACTTCAGTGTATTTCCTTATGGAATGGGGTAAGTATAATGCCCAAAGACCCCAAAGCACACCATGACACTTGTCATTGTCTACAGGGTAGGGTGAGGTACACTGGCATGAGCATTATAACTGATGACCCAAAGGCATACCCCACTGCCTGTCACTCTCTACAGGGTGGGTGTGGGGTTGGCGCCACTTCAATACTTCACTGCCATTCTTATTATGCACCTCTGCCTCCACCACTGCCAATGCAAATGCCAGCACGACAACATTCGGCATTGACAAATGCTTGTTTTAGTTAGGTATGCATGTTTGTATTTATTGATTGATTTTATTTAAATTCTGATGACCGGGTAGGCCCACTGAGATGTGCAAGTCCCTTTTTCAGATGTGACCCAGAATTAGTTAACATGCAGAATTGAAGAAAGCTTTTTTCAGCAATTGCAGTACAAGAATAGCTTACTGGTATAATACAATACATGGGAGAAAATGCCAAGTAAATAAAAGATATTCTACATACAGTGAACATCAGTTTCACAAATTTGAGTATACCTGCATGATACCTGTCTTTCTGGGTAAACAGAGGGCTTCAGTCTCCAGAGCTGTTAGTCCCTCACCTTTCACCAGCATTAAATACATCACACTGTGGGGGACCCTCAGCCTACCCCATACTTGCCTAAACTTTCTCTATAGATAAATAGAAGGCTTCAGTCTCCAGTACTGTTAGCCCCCACCGTTCACCAGCAACACATACACCGCAGAGTGATTAAGTCTTATGTTGGAGTCAGTATAGAGTAGTGGTTAAGGGCACTGATCTACAAACCTGGAGACCTGGGTTTTAATCCACAGCCCCAGCTTGCATACTGTATGACCCTGAGCTAATTACATAACTTCCTTGTGCTCCTTATACTGGTATCTTATACTGGGAGATAGAACGGGTGAAGGCATTACTGCCCATTTTATCGTTCCCTGCATAGCAGGCTCAATATTATCAATTTAAGCATATCAGTTGATATATTTCCCTTTTGAATATATCCAAACTATCGCTCAAGACAACATACTTTGGTAGAGCATTCCATATTCTTGCTATTCTATGTAAAAAATTATTATATCTTATGTTGGTTTTTACAGTGTCTAATTTTATTTGAAATTTATGTGCTCTTAGACCTTCCGGTATTTCCCTCAACTGTATACCCATTTCGTTTTTTAATTCTGGATCTTTCATAATTTCAAACAACTGAAGAAGATCCCCTCTCTTCCTTCTATTCTCCAAGCTAAATAAACCCAGCTTCTTCAACCTATCTTCATAACTATCCTTTTTTATGGACCATTATCATTTTCGTAAAGGTCCTTTGTATTTTTTATATCCTATTTATTTCTCCTTTTGTGGAGGGACTCCATAAAGATGAACCATAGTCGATACGTGGTCTTACAAATGTTCCATACAAAGGAAGTAGACATTCTTTTGATCTGTTTATGAAATTCTGCTTGATGTTTCTAATCATATGATTAGTTTCCCAACTACTTCTGATCTCTGTGGCCTAAAAGTCATACCATCGTCTATTATTATCCCACAATCCTTTTCCCTTTCTGATTATTCTATATTTTGACTGTTCAAATAATATGTGTGCCTGGGATTATTTTTCCCCATATGCAGTACTCTGCATTTCTCTGAGCCAAATGGCATTCCATTCTCTGAGGCTCATTTTTCCAATTTTTTTTAATCATCTTCGAGATCCTGAATACTCTCCATGGTGCTTACTTGCCCCCCCCCCCAGTTTTACATCATCCACAAACTTACCCAGAGTATTCTTTATATTATGTTGTATATCCCCTAGATAAAATGAAAACAATGTGGGGCCCAGCACTGACCCCTATGGCACCCCACTTGTCACTTCAGATGATCTGGAGTATATACCCCTAATCCTAACTGCCTGCTCTCTCTCCCCTAGCCAATTTTGCACCCATTCAATCAGTCTACTATCTATACCCAGTATTTCCATTTTGCTAATAAGCTGACCGTGAGGTACCCTATCGAATGCTTTCTGGAAATCCAGAAGAAAAACGTCTACTGGATTGTTTTCGTATAACTTTCTATTTATTTGCTCATAAAAAATAAGTTGGTTTGTCTGGCATGATCTATTTTTCTTGAATCCATGCTGACTTGCATCATTCACATCTATCTCCTTAAGATTGTGTTCCAACCTATCTTTTAGAAATGTTTCTGCAATTTTACACAATATTGCAGTTAGACTAACTGGTCTATAGCTAGTCGTTAATGTTTGGCCCCTTTTCATTTATACAGTGGAGTCACAGTAGCGTTCTTCCAATCCTTGGGTACGTCTCCTGAGGAAAAGGACTAATTGAACAGGCATGCCAGGGGGGCTGCCATATACTCCCTTACTTCTCTCAACAACCTAGGGTGCAACAAATCAGGCCCTGCCGATTTGTGAGGTTTCAACTGACTCAGCAATTTTTTCTAAGTGATCTACACCAATATCCAGGTCCAATTTCCTGCTGCAATTTAATTTTTATCTTGTTTTGCTCTTTCTTATCATATACTGAACAGACATACTGATTTAATTTTTCTGCAATTTCTGCTGTTTCAACCACCTCCTCCCCTCCTACATTAAGGGTCCCTATCTGTGTTGTAGATATACTATTTTTGTTATTATTTATATAGGAATAAATTCCCTTTCCATTATCTTTTCCTTAGACTAAATTTGTTTCTAATTTCTTTCTTTCTGCCCTTATTGTTCTTTTAACTTCCTCAGTAATTTCTATATTCTGTATTGACCTCAGGATCCTTTTGTTTTTTAATTTTATTATAAGGTCTTTTTTTTCTTTACACAACTTTATAATTTTATTTGGACACCACATTTTTTTTTCCTCTTTTCATGTACAGCCTGTTTGGGGGAATATATTTATCTTCCAAATCAAGCAATTTATATTTAAACATGTCCCACATGTCTCCTACATTCTTTCCTCTAAACATTTCTTTCCAGTTGCAGCCTGCAAGTTCCCTTTTAATTTTGTCAAACTGCGCCTTGTTATAGTCTCTTATGATGGTAATTCCTTTTTCACACACCAACTTTCTTTTTAAATAGAATTGTGCAATATTGTGATCACTGTTACTTAAGTTATCAGTAATACTCAATTTGGTTAATGTGTTTTCTTTATTTGTTATTACCCAATCCAGTATGTTTTCCCCTCTTGTGGGCTTATGTACCAGCTGAGTTAACCCCGTCTCTTCCATCATCTCTACATACTGTACCGATTATGTGTTGCATCCTTTGCAATTTTTGTTACCCAATTTATATCTGGTAAATTAAAATCCCCTATAATTACTACTTCTTACAACATTGTTATTTGCCTAATTTGAACATTTATCAGTTCATCTTGGATTTTACTTGTGTTAGGTGGTCGATAAAACAATCCAAACAATAATTTGTTTTGTGTTTGTGTAATTTGTAATGCTAACCATAAAGATTAAATCTCATCACTTTGATCATATTTTTATAAAGTGTACTTTTTATTCCTTGCTTTATATATACTGCAATACCTCCTCCCTTTTTGTTTTCTCTTTCTTTTGAAAACAGTTCGTACCCCTCTGTCTCCCTATTCCATAATATTTCTTTCTCCCACCAGGTCTCGGTAATGCAGCATATATCAATACCCTCTGACTTTAACATGATCTCTAATTCTGATTTTTGTCATATTCAGACTCCTTGCATTCAAAGCCCATATTTTTAATCCATTATACATTTTTGTATTGCTTAATTTTTGCTTTGTTGCTACTTTTCTTGTAGGGCTCACATTCAAATTACTTTTCTCGTCTTCTTTTTTCCCCTCTCCCCTGATTTCTCAGTTTAAATGTGTATCTATTACTCTTTGTATTGTCATCCCCAACTTTCTACAACCTTTTTTGCTCAAATGCAAGCCATCACTGAAAAAGAATCCTGATCATTTATAAATTGCTCCCAGTGACAAATACATCCTATGCCTTCCTGTGGCACCCAACGCCTCAACCAGTTGTTTAGATCCTTTATTTTCTTTTGATTTTTACCATTCTGTTTTGGTACTGGAAGTATTTCGGAAAAATAAATATTGCACCCTAATTTCCTAGCTTCCTCTTTTATATTTCTGTATTCCTGTTCAATATCATCTATATTTTGATTTTTTATATTATTTACACCAAGATGCAAAATTAGTACATTATTCCTATTTTTATCTTCTATAATATTTGGCAGCAATCCCTGTATATCCCTGACCTTTGCCCCTGCAAAATAACTTGTTGTTATTCATTCTTTGTTCCCTCTTGATGTATATCTATCTGTATATTTTAATATTGAGTCGCCCAAAACATAAGCATAGATTTCATCATTTGTCTGATGTATTGTATTACTTACATTTCCTGTTTCCATATATTCCTCCCTAGTGATCTGCGTTCTCTTATTTTGTGACTCTAGTGGCATATACTCCACTTGATTTATCATATTACTCTGTTGTTGAATGCTCATCTCAGTATTCTCCCCACTACACAATATATTGCTCTTGGAGACTTCTTCTGGTTCCCTACCCGAGCCTTCAAACCCTCTCTCATGTGGGGCTTGTATATCTGATCCCATAGTATCCTCATGATTTTTCATATTACCCTGTAGAATTCCACCTAATTTAATGTTGTCCCCAGTACAGACATCCTCTACTACAACCATTTCATCTGTATCTAGATTTACATCAACATCCAGATCTATTAACTGCTCATATCTATTTGTAGAATCTAAAGTAAATCTCATAGCCCTTCTACCTTTCTTAAATTTTCTTGTTTCTATTTGCCAATCTTCTCCTTCTGAATTTCTATCCCTTTTTTTACTCCTTTGAGCTTCAGAACTAGTGTTTATTTCTCCACTATTTTTCTATGAGGTCTTCGTTATCTGCCTGAATAATATCTTTCTGCTGTACAGAAATCAGTTTCATTTCTAGGGCTAAATTGATTTGTCTTAATTCCTTTATAAGTAAACATTCATTGCAAGTGTATATTGAAACTCCATTCGCTACTTCAGTAGAGATTTTTTTTTTTTTTTTTACAGATGATACATCTTAAGTCCAACTCGCCTCCCTCTAACCTTATCATGTTTGTGTCCATGTTCTACTATTGGGTTTATTCTTTATTTTTTTCTTGATTGTTTGTTTTCTCCTTTTTATGTTTTTTCTTTTGTTTTTCTTTTTTTTATTTTAACTCTTCGCTATGAAAATTTATGTGTTTCTCTTGTAAGCAACTGTACCGGACTTATAGAACGTTTCTTGTATTATATGTAAACTTCCCCTTTTTAGTTTCATTACAGTCCTCTGTATTTCACACACTACTTCCTTATAACTGTTTGTTCCCTTTGTCCTGGGCCCCGCTGTCATACACTGTATTTTTCCCTGTTATAGGCCTATTTACCAAACCTCTACTGCTTCCCCTGCTTCCCCATCTGACACTGTCAGATGCTGCTGGCCTCTGCCCCCATCACTGCCGCTCTGCGCTCGACTCCGCTTGATGAAGCTGAGCATTACATAGTGTAAGCGAGTCACATCACCTGTTGCTATGACCACGCTCACTTTTTTAAAACCAAATATACCTCTCAATGGGGCTCAACAATGCATATGAGCTGCCTTTAAAAAGGCAGCCCAGCCAACACTCGAGAGGGCTTAAGCAGCCTCCCCGTAGCACTAAACACCAGTGCCTGTTTATTTTCCTGTCCACTCGTAGAGAGGGGGTCAGGAATGCCTCCACACAGGTACAATACCTTTCAAAGATTTAAAAAGTGGCTCCCAAAGCACCTGGTGACTGTTGGTAGTCTGGGCAAGCAATTTCCTCCCAATATCTCACTCAGTAGCGCTCGCCGGAGTCGAGCATTAAATAGTGTAAGTGAGTCATGTCACCCATTGCTATGGCAATGCTCACTTTTTTAAAACCAAATCTACTTCCCTGCAGGGCTCAACAAAGTATATGAGCTGCCTTTAGAAAGGCAGCCCAGCCAACACTCGAGAGGGCTTAAGCAGCCTCCCTGAAGCACTAAACACCAGTGCCTGTTTATGTTCTTGTCCCCTCGTAGAGCGGGGGGTCAGGAATTCGATTTAAAAAGTGGCTCCCGAAGCACCTGGTGCCTGTTGGTAGTCTGGGCAAGAAGTTTCCTCCCAATATCTCACACTACTAGGTCACATCAGGAAACAACTTTGTCTTAGTGTGTCTTTGCTGGTTAAATAAGGTTCCCTTTCCCTAAGTCTGCACTGTGCCTGCCGTCTCTATACCTCTGCCTACAGACAAACATGCAGCTTCCGTCTCCAGTACTGTCAGTCCCTCACCTTTCACCAGCACTAAATACATCACATTCTGGAAAAGCCTGCACTTTCTCTGTCCCTGTAGCTAAAAAGAGGGCTCTCTTTTCCAGTACTGTTAGTCCCTTGCCTTTCACCAGAAATAAGTACATCACAGAGTAAGTCTACACTGCCTGTCCTCACTACTCCTCTGCCTACAGACAAACATAGGCTGCAATTAAAAAAAAATTTAAACAAGCATTTTCTATACAGAACAGCTCTAGCAGCCAGAAGTAAGCTGGTTAAAGGGGCTGGCGGGGGGATTTAAAATAGAATAGTCACGAGATGCAAATGCATAAAACAAAAAATAATACTCACTTTCATTAGTGCCCAGCACCCCTATGGGGACAATGCAACATTATCCTAATTACAACTCTCGCACAAACTTGTGGTAATTATAATAACCTGCTGACTTAGTCTGTTTGTTTATGTTTGTATTAATACTTAGACTCATACTTGTTATTAGCCTGCACTTACAGCTCTGTTGTGTGTGTATATATATATATATATATATATATATATATATATATATATATTTCTTTAAAATCACTGTTAATGTAATTCTAACGTGGAACCTATGTAATGAGCTTGTTCTCAAAGGTGTTAATCCGAGATCACAATAAATAAAAAAAAATTCCAGTTGTGAATAAATAAGCCTTTGCCTCCCAAAATTCGGAGCCTTACCTTAGCATGCATCACTGGTTCACCACGGAGTCTGGACTGAAAACTAAAGGCAAGCCAAGTGTAAGATGTCATGATGTCCTCCTGTCCAGGCTCCGGGACTTGGGTGTAATAGGTTTAGAACAAAAATGGTTTAGTTCTTATCTTATAATAGGGAACAAATGGTAGAAATTGAGTTTAAATCTATGGTACTCCCAATTAAGGTAGGTGTACCCCAAGGCTCTGTCTTGGGTTCCCTACTTTTTAATAGTTACATAAATGGTCTAAAATTTCATGATTCTGATGTTAGATATCATGTATATGCTGATGTTACGTTAATATATGTGGAGGGGAGTTCCCTCAAAGGCATTACTATAAAGTTGCAATCGGCTTTTTTTGAATTGCAAACATTTTTTGATACTCTGAATCTAATTATAAATGTAAAGAAAACACAGGTGGTCCATTTTGGGGGTTCTCCTACTTTATGCCCACCCCTAGATATTAAAACTAAGATGGGGGAGAAAGTACAACAAGTTACAAGCTACAAATACTGGGTATGTGGCTGGACTGTAGGTTAAAATGGGACAAGCATATAGAGTTTGATGAGTAGCCTCAGTAGGAAACTGGGAATGCTCTACAAACTAAAGTACTATACAACTTAAAAAACCCGATGCAGGATTGTGGAAACCATTATTCTGCTGGTGCTTGATTATGGGGACCTGATGTATGGGGGGGCCTCGAGGGTGGAGCTGGCTAAGCTGGACGTGATGTACAATAGGCTTGCCCGCTTCATCCTCGATGCCCCCAGAAACACACATCATTGTGATTTGTATAGGGCATTAGATTGGTGGTGTTTGGATGACAGAAGAAATTTCCATTTGATAAATTCTATGGGAAAAATAGGGAGAAAGAAGCTACCTAGGTATATTCTGGATATGTTTGCTGTAAGAGAATTAAGAGAGGGCCTGCGATCTTCAAAGGAGATACAATATGTCATTCCAAAATGTAATTTAGGGGTGGGTAGAGCCTCTGTTTTAAGTAGGGGGATCTAAGATTTGGAATGATATACCATCGAAAATGAGAGATGTTGTAGTGGCCCTTAACCCTGGGGTGTTAAAAAATTGGTATGACAAACTTAAATATAGTTAGAAACATTGTTGTCACTGAATTAGTTAGAGTGCTGCTATTGAATAATTATCCCTATTATTGAGCTATGGATAAGGTGTGTGCTATAAAATAAAACAATAAGGTAACTCTTGTCATAGCTTATATTCTATGAAATAGGCATCATGTTGTTAGAATTGGGGATATTCTTTGTATTTCCATAATTCTAAATTGTTAAAATTTCCCTGTATATGGTTTTGATAATTGATCGGTGCTTGTCCTTCTGGACTTTATACTTTATTGTGATGTAACTATATGTATGTTTTTTTTGTTGTGATGTAACTATATGTAAGTTTGTCAGGTGTGTTTTATATCTTAATATTTAAAATTGTAAACTGTCTGGAACTAGTAATGTATGTTTATTAATGGACATCCTTGGAAATGAGTTTTCAACTCATTGGAGTTTATCCTATATTATACAATGGCATAAAATAATCTTGGACTCTGATTGGTCCATTTGGGACTGAAGCCATGATGTTATCCTAGCACAACATCACGGCTCTAGTCCCAGCCCTCTGATGACCACATCAAATGTTAATAAAATCACTGCACACATGCCTTGGCACGCTTCAGCTATTCCCTATCGACAGCCCACTTCTGTTTTTCCCCCACTCGTATCCGAGTAGCCACCAGCTGTTATAACCACAATAGCACAATGCTACACCCCAACCCCCGTAATCCCCCACCGAAACATGTTTTAATGGGAAAAAAAAAATTTACCTCAAACGGCATTTTCCTCGCATTGGGTGATTGTGCGAGCACTTTCAAACAGCCGCTCCTCGCTCAGTGCACAGACCGCCCAGTTTCTCGAAGAAACAGTCACTGCTTTCACCCACTGTAACCAAACGGCGAGCAATTAAAAAAAGCCACGCACCTGTAATCTGATTTGAAATAGCACGCAATACAGGCAGTAGGATAGTGGTCACTAAACTCATCAGAAGTTCCTGATCCTCTTTGCGGCTTTCTCATAAATAATGAAAAAATATTAATCATTCCATGAAGTACAGCAGGACCAGCTCAAAGAAAGGCAACTAATTACTTCTCTTGTTTTTTTTTTTTTCCCGGGGGGAGAGGGGGTTCTTAACAATTGCAGAGAATCACAGCACAAGCACACACTGAAAAGGAAATACACACAAGTATGTAAGTGCAGTGCCACCTGCTGGACAACACGGATACGAAGGATTTTTTTCCCAATAGGTATACCTCCACTAGCAAAGAAACTAAGAAAAAAAGTATTTTAAACATATTTTTTGCATTTTCATTTTCTTAAAACACAATGAGTCATTGTATAATAGCAATAATGCACTTCAGGGTGTGTGTTGTGCTGGGATAACGTCACTTCTGGGGTGATTAGTCGCACTCGGCCTACGGCCTCATGCCTAATCACCCCAGGTGTGATGCTATCCCAGCACAAGACACACCCTGTCATGCATTATTGCTTAATTCTTGTTCATTTTGCATGAATGTGAATAAAACTTTACAAACAAGAGAGACCCTGGCTTACACAAACACGTAGCAAGCAATGGCAGGCACAGCACGGCAGATTCAAAGAAACACATTCTCAGCCTAGCTGGACACTTGCCCTGCCAGTCCTTATCTTAACGATCAGATGTTATTTATGTTAAAAGCACTTCTTGAGACAGCAAAGCACCTCTTTTGTTTTGTGTGTGCATTGGAACTTTATTAACTTAGTCATGCTAGATTGCCCTAATGTTTCTCTGGTCGCTAGACACATGTGGGGTGGGGCTGGGGGAATCTGAGTCTTATCTTAGATGCTATATTGTTATTTATGTTAAAAGCATTTGACAGATTTTGAGTTCCAGAAACCTAGAGAGAGAAAAGCACCTCTTCCTTGTTTTATGAGTGCCTTGTGTCAGGTTAACTTAGGCTTGTGGATTTTTGTTATTGCTTAAAGGCAAAGAGCAATCTCCTGTAAGCCATAAAAAGTGACAGGGCTTTTGCCTCCCCCCAACCTATTGTTCCGATGTCTATGGATGTATGCTGTTCTGTACAGGGTCTCTACCCATTTTCTAAAGGTTGAGGTAAAGGTGACAGCTAAAGGGGAGGTTCTGATAATGGGAGACTTCAACATGCCAGATACAGATTGATCAATACCAGCAGGAACATCTGCCAGAACTAGACACATAGTGGATTCCCTGCAGGGGGAGGGCCTCAAACAACTGGTACAGCAACCCACGAGAGACAGGGCTATCCTAGATCTAGTACTGACTAACAAGGAAAGGATCACAGATCTCCAGGTAGAAGGTCACCTGGGGGCCAGTGATCATCACATGGTATGGTTCAGTATGGCCACTAGAACTAAATCATCCCATTCCAAGGCTAAAATATGGGACTTCAGAGGAGCTGACTTTGGTAAGATGGCCAACAGAGTTAAGCTAGCCCTGGCAAAAAGAAATACAGGTGAGGGGTTACAGGCAAAGTGGGCACGCTTTAAGGGTGTAATACGTGAAGCAACGTCCCATCATGCTAGAGAGAAAAGGAAGTGCAAAAGAAGGAAGAAACAACTTTGGTTCTCAAAAACAGTAGCAGAAAAGGTCAGATCCAAAAAGCTAGCCTTCAGGAAATATAAGGGAACGCAGTGGGATGAAGATAGAGAGGCATACCAAACTTCTCTAAGGGAAGCAGGAAGGCAGTAAGGCAGGCAAAGGCCCAAACCAAGGAAACACTAGCATGAACAGTAAAAGGAGGTGACAAGACTTTCTATAGATATGTTAGTGAAAGGAGAAGTCCAGAGGGGGTATTGCTAAGATCAAAGGGCATGAGGGGCTGTGTGAGGAGGAGGACCATGTAAAAGCATCTATCCTAAATAGATACTTCTGCTCAGTATTTAGAGAAGGTAAGGCAGGGCACACAGCTCAGCACCATGGACACGGGGGGAGGGAGGTGTGCACTAGTCCCTTTACAAAAGAAAGGGTCCTACAAGAGCTTGATAAGCTCAGGGCGGACAAGGCAATGGGATCTGATGGCATACCTCCCAAGGTACTAAAAGAGCTAAGGGTAGAACTAGCAGAGCCATTATCAGAACTGTTTAGTGAGTCTCTGAGCACAGGAGAGGTCCCAGAAGACTGAAGAAGGGCTCATGTGATCCCGCTCCACAACAGTGGTAGCAGGGAGGAGGCAGGGAACTACAGACCAGTCAGTCTTACCTCAGTAGTGGGCAAGATTATGGAGGCACTTCTTAAGGAAAGGATAGTACAACACCTGGAATCCATAGAAGCACAGAATCCAAGACAGCGTGGGTTTACAACAGGAAGGTCCTGTCAAACTAATCTCATAGATTTCTTTGACTGGGTAACCAGAGTGGTGGACCAAGGGGGAGCAGTTGATGTCACCTACCTTGACTTCAGCAAAGCTTTCAATACTGTTCCACATAGAAGATTGATTAATAAGCTGGGTAGGCTCAAGGTGGGTCAGAAGTTGGTCAACTGGGTGGCAAACTGGTTGATGGTCAGAAAACAGAGAGTGGTGGTAAACGGTATACAGTCAGAAGAGATGCAAGTCACAAGCGGGGTACTTCAGGGATCAGTCCTGGGGCCAGTCCTCTTCAATATCTTCAGTGACATTGCAGATGAACTGCAGGGTAAGGTTTGTCTGTTTGCAGATGACACCAAGATCTGCAACAGAGTAGATGATCTAGATGGGGTGGGCAGAATGAGAAGAGATCTGGATAAACTAGCAAAATGGTCGGAAGAGTGGCAACTGGGGTTTAATGCAAAGAAGTGCATGATCATGCACATACGGAAGAGAAACCCTGAAGCCACCTATAGGCTGGGAGGGGAGTTGCTGGCAGTCACAAGGGAAGAAAGAGACTTGGGCATCATCATCACAGATGACGTGAAATCATCCAAGCAGACCACTAAAGCAGTAGGTAAGGCTAGGGGGATGTTGGGGTGTATTAGTAGGGGTATCACAAGTCGTAAGAGGGAGGTAATAATCCCTCTTTACAAGACACTGGTTAGGCCCAATCTGGAGTACTGCGTGCAGTACTAAAGGCCACACCTTCACAAGGACATTAATCAAATAGAGGCTGTCCAGAGAAGGGCAACCAAAATGGTGCAGGGACTGCATCAGAAAACATATGAGGACAGATTAAAAGAGCTCAATATGTATACCCTAGAGCAAAGGAGGGAGAGAGGTGATATGATCAAAATATTCAAACACCCTAAGGGCATTAACAAGGTGAAAGAATCTAACATGTTTCAATAAAAGAAAAACAGCAGGACGAGAGGACACAGCATGAGATTAGAGGGAGGCCAATTAAGGGGTAATGTGAGGAAGTTCTTTTTTCACAGAAAGGGTGGTGGATGCATGGAACGGCCTACCTCAGGAAGTGGTGGATATGAATACAGTGCAGGGCTTCAAATAGGCGTGGGATAGGCATAAGGGAGCAATACAGATGAGTATGAATAGATAGGCCATTGACAGAGCAAAGGCTGATGGCACATTCATAAGATAGAAAAAGAAATGGTCAGAGTGGATGGGCCTTGCGGTCCTTATCTGCCATCAACTTCTATGTTTCTATGTTTCTGGAATACTATAGGCCTGTAATACAGAGAATAGATTGATGTGGGAGATTCCATTGAAAGCTTTCTCCTGATCATTGCTAAGAAGAAAATCCTGTGCCTTATTTTGAGTTTCACTATAAAAAGTTCTCTTAATAAAATCAAGTTTTTCTGTACTATTCTGTATCGTAATGCACATGTCTGCATAGGGTTAATTAGTATTTCAGCTGCCTCTACCAAGCTATTAGTCAAGTTTTTTGTTAATATCTTGTAATCTGTATTAAGTAAAGCAGTGGCCTCCAGTTTCATAAATCTATTTTGCCTCCTTTTTTATGGATAAAAATCAACAGTCCTTGTGACATTGAACAAGTCAGAGTTCCATTTGTGAAGCAATAATTATACGCCTCAGCCAGTGGAGCTGCCAAGTTCCCTCTAAACGTTTGGTAAAATTCCGAACTCAAACCATCTTGGCCTGGTACAATATTCTTTTTTAAATAGTCTATACTATTGTCCACCTCCTGGGTAGTAATGGGACTCATCAAAGTGGTTTGAACTATCACTGGTAACTCTGGGATACCTAACATTAAAAGAAGGATGGATCAGGTTCCAGCCCTCCTTCAGCATCAAATGTTCTTTGCACATAATTAAAAACTTCCTGTAGAATAGCCAACTTGGTATAAATATGTTGGCCATGCTCAGTTTTGAAACTATCTATCCTTCTGTGATCTGCTTTCTTTTGGCAATCCTTACATGGATCAAAAGTTTGCTTAGTGGTATGAGTGCCACATTGCATCTCTGTTGTAGCGATTAGCCATGGGCATATTGTAAGTTGCGAATTTCCTGTATTAAATTGGCAATTAGGGTCTTATTATCGTGATCATATAATTCTGTTTGTGATATGGCTTTTTGTAGAGTGTTTCTTAAGTGTAAATACTGCATATTTATTTATTTATTTAGCTTTTGCTGACCGGGTAAGTGCACTAGACAAATCCTGCCTATTTTCAGGCACGACCCGGGGGAGGGGGATACAGATGAATGCCAACTGACCTTGAACCAGATTAAGCTGTTGGTGGTATTTTTAGTGAATGAGGGAAATTTGGCCAGGACACCGGGGAAATTCCCCTACTCTTTTCAATAAGTGCCATGGGATCTTTAACATCCACCTGAACTACCACCAATCCAGGCAGATGAGACCTCGGTTTAACGTCTCATCTGAAAGACGGCACCTCAGAAGTGCAGCACCCCTCTCATGCTGCATTACAGTGTCAGTACTGGGATATTAACCCAAGTACCAGATGTGGGAACTGAACCCACAGCCCTCTGATCTCCCGGCCTCAGAGGCGAGTGTGCTGCCTACTGAGCCACTGACACTGTGTATTAGCCTTTTTATCACTGTATTTCTGAAACAATTCTTGTATATTTTATTTAATGGCTTCCCACCAATGTACTACGTCATCGTAGAAACAACGTACTGATAATCTAGCTTCCCAAATTTGATTCCATTTCTGAATTAATTCTGGTTCAGAAAGTATTTGAGTATTCATTCTCCAAGGCCCTTTACTGTGAGGTGGAAGCTGTCCCCATTGTACTGAAATCTCCAACAGGTTTTAATTCAACATTTCAATTGCTCTAAGGTCAGCACTGAGCACCTTAAGTAGGGGAGAGGCAAAGAAGCTATCTATCCTAGTCCTTAAGGAACCCTTACAAAATGTATACCCTCCTGTTTTGTGTTGATCCCTGTATGCAGCTTGTAATGATGCCTGCTGGACTACACTTATCAAACTGTTAGAATCACAAAACATTTTGTCTATTCTCAATCCCCTATCAGCTTTCTCAGTTCCACAGTTAAAATCTCCTCCCCATGGAATTACCCTCGATGTATGGAGATAGGGCTGAATATCTTGTAATAAATCAACTCATGCAGCCTTTGGTTGAGGGGCATAAATCACAATTATATGGAATCTGGTTGCCCTGTAAGTTATATCTAAAATCCTAGCTCTTCCAGGTACTACATCAATCAGTTGTGAGACATTAAATTAAGTTCCTGCCAGGACAACTCTTACCCTGTCACATTTCTCTGGTCTAGTGGACCAGAAGGCTGGGCCTTTAGTCCATAGCTTTGTAGCTTGAGAGGTTTTAAATTGAATTTTTAATCTAGTAGCCTGTAAAAATATTATATGGGCTGTGCTAGCATGTAAAGATGTAAGAGTGGCTAATCTTTTTCTATGACTTTTGATGGTATTGACATTTAATGTGATTGCTCTTAAGGTATCCATGGGTAGGAAAGAAAAAGGATGTCATCAAGTAAAACGCCCCTGTTTCGCAACAGATCTGGTCACTCTAGTAGGTTTTTGAACTGAGGGTTCAGGCTTTTGATCCCCCAGGTCTGAGAAAAGATCTGGCAGAGAGGAGGATATTGAGGACATCTCAGAAGTGTCCTTCTCCTCTTCATTATCTCCCCACTTCTTCCCTTGTCCCAAAATGCCAAATGTATTATGCAGTGATAATCTCTCCCGGAAGTAGGTGTGGTACCTGATCTGGGCCTCTTTTCTTTCCTTTAGGGACTACAACTTCAAAGTCATCCGAGGGAGGGGCAAAGATGTACAGTAGCAATATGAGTCAGGGTTAGGAGCAGGGTAAGGGTTCAGGGTTGAAAGAGGGTTTCTCAGTTGGTTCAACTAACATAGGTTCTGGGTTTTCCTTAGGTTCTGCATCTATGTCTCCGGGGGTCCTGATTATCTGACTAACCTTGAGGTCTTGCATTCAAGTCTTCCATAGGTTGGTCAGATGCCCTGGCAGCACCTTGCTGCTGTGCTTTCATCACAATATCTTCCTGGGACATACCTATCCCTCTATTATGGGATGCCCATGGGCATTTGGAAAAAGGATGACCCCCTCCTTTCACACACGTTACGTCTAAATGCATTAGTACAGGTAGAAGTTACATGCCCATATTCCATGCAATGTGCACAGCTCGTGCTGTCACACGCATTACTTAAATGTGTATGTGACCCACATTTAAAACACAATTTTGGGTGCCCAGCAAAGAAAAGCATGCCCTTATCCCTCCCCAACAAGAAACTGCTTTGAAGATGCATAATCCCTTGATCAGTTTGCAGCAGCTTAACTATGATTTTCCAGCCCCTGTCCATAGTTGCTCAGAATCTATGACTGGTTCCAGCCTAACCAACACCTCACACGTTGCCTGAGCCAATATAAAATATCAGAAGTGTTGGGGTGCTGTTGCGCCCGAGCGTGATGGTTGACTGGAACTACAGCTCTCTATAGAGATATCAAACCAAGAATTATAATAATACTTTTTTGGTGCTTTGGTAGACAAAATTATTATATTTGGTTACCAGAACATCAACAGAATGGAGATAGGCAATCCAAAAAAAGAAAAAGGGGCAACATGACGGAGCAAAAAGCAAAAGTGCTCCGGGACCCCCCGCCACAAGGTCTGCTCAGGGACGCTCTGCTACTGAAGACACCCCTAGTGGAGAAAAAAACATTACAAACATTGGGACTTAAAATATACCGCCTCATCTTTACAGTGTCAGGACTTTCTGAAAAAATTGACTCTCCGACAAATAGAGTCAATACTATGATGTCCAAAGTCACAGTTATTAAAATGGAAGTATCAGAGTCCCACAAGTCTTCGGAGGTGGCCCTGAAAACTACAGCCTCCCTGGTTAAGGAAAATGTTCACCTGAGGTCCTGGTATGAGACACTTGAAAACCAGGCAGCAAACTTCCACATTGTGGGTATGCCCAAAAAGAGCAAGGGGGATCATCTTGGCCTATTTGTTTCACAGTGATTGGAGCAGCAGTTAGGCCAAGTTTATGTGGATAAAGGCATCCATATCCAAAAGGCTTTCTGAGTAGCATCAAGGGGACACCAAGTTAATCCGGAAGCCTCAGAGCCATAGTCGCAATCCTGGATGGCATCGGCTCTAGATATTTCACCCTTGCACTGGCAAGATAGAAAAACGGACTGCTCCAAGATGACACTCAGGTTTGTCTCTGCCCAGACTTGAGCTACACCACCAGGCAAAAAAAAAGAAGTGATTCGATGGGGTTCAGGCCATCCTTTGTGAGGCAGAGGTATCACACAACTTGCTTTTTCCAGCGCGACTTCGGACACTGCATATGGGGAAGGTCTATATCTTTTCAGACCCAGCCAAAGCCCTGAAATTGGCCCAATGACACAATCCACCGCAGAGACGCAGGGTCAGATCTGATCAGTCGGATCAGGATGAGGATGAAGAGACCTGATTCATTAATTGCAGGGCCAGGTATCAGGTTTGAATCTGTGAAACTGAAACTGCAGTGAACGTTTTGGTGCTATTAGGACAGTGAAATATTAGCACAGTACTGGTTTGGACATGATGAGAGGATCTGTCTCAAAAACATAATTGTTTGTCCTAAGGGGGGTTTTATTTTGCTGTGAGTTTTTGACACGGAAAACACACCTGTCTTGTTTGATGTTCAAACTTGCTTAAAATCTTTATAATTAAACTGTTGGGAACAGGGGCGTGGGTTTCTATACCTCGAGAGTAATCCTCCTACAGTTGTTTTCTTTTGCAGTTCAATATATGTTGCCACAGTGCCAGATACAAGGTTATAAGAAGGTAATTCTTTAGAGTCCTTATTCTGAGGTTACCAGTAAGGTACTTTAACTTGAATTAGGCATGATTTATTCATTTCCTTTACGAAGGAGATTGAGACCGTATTCCATTTGGATTTACATCTTGTCTCAATATATCATGCAGCTCCTGGGCTCATGTAACAGCAATAGTTATCCGCATATATTACTGGATTAAGTTTTTTTTACCAATTCCCTCCCAAGGTTGTATCTAACTGAAACAGTAAAAATAATTCATTTTAATCTGCGTGTATTAAGAGGGGTGGCGCCCTCATGTGGAATTTCTTATGTTATGTATCCTCATGTACTGTTTCCGGACACTTTTTTGCTGTACGTCTACTGTAAGACCAATAA
Organism: Neoceratodus forsteri; assembly: GCA_016271365.2. Classification (NCBI taxonomy): domain Eukaryota; kingdom Metazoa; phylum Chordata; order Ceratodontiformes; family Ceratodontidae; genus Neoceratodus; species Neoceratodus forsteri. The sequence continues at coordinate 644,703,468 of CM057450.1, read as the reverse complement.
ACATGAAGTTTAAAAAAAATATCAGAAATGTTTATGTTTTCGTTTCTAAACATAATAGTGAAAGTGCTGAGAGAGGGTTTAGTCAGAGGAATTACCACAAAAGGAAGGTATAAGGCTGGTATTATTCAGCCTATTATACTGTTTCCAAACTTTGTCCAAGTTATGGATTTGTTTGAAGCTAACGTCGTAACTGGAATCTCCAGTGTGGATCAGGGCATATATTTTGAATGCAAAGTGTTTCATAGAGTCTTTCAAAAGAGTTTGAGCAACATAAACCCTGTCAGAAGTAGACTCAAAGCCTCCTTCGTAAATTATCCATACTGCATTTCTTTGGGGCACTGGCTTCCCAGCAGCCCTGAAAAAGTCAGAGTATGCTCTGGACTTAGGATTGCCCTTAGAAGTGTGGCCAGTGTTATCTGCGGCTGGAATTTGTTAGTTGGAGTGTGTCTATCAGAAGTAGGAGAGTTACTGCCATTAGTTGTAGTATATGGAGCAGCGGTGGCTGTTGATGTACCCTGCCCGAACGTTTACGTGTGTACAGTTTTAACAGGTACCTTTGCAGCAGTGACATGTTGCTGCTCCGTGCACCTTTGCTTAATTGTTTTAGTACCTGTTTCATCAGGTAGTGAGGCACAGCTGATAACATTAAGAGAATGTATAGTAGTCTCATCTACAGTAGAGGCTCAGTGCGCAGTATGATTTTCTCCAGGTACATCCTCACTGTCTTCATCTGTATGGGGCATAACTCCATTAATTTCCTACACACTGATATCTTCAGTTGGTGCCATTTCCTCTGGCTGTTTATATCGCTTTACTACTGGATCTGTGTCATCCGGGACCCAGTCACCTTGTGTTGTTCTAATCCAGCTTTGGTAAGTGCTTTTTCAGGTGACCAGCCTAGATTTTTTGTCTCCAGAGTTCTTTGTTTGTGTGATGTAACAGGTTTTCCTCGGCCCAGTGTTTTAGTTACAGATCATCCATCCACAGCTAGTAAAGTGGTTGCTATAGCAGGGTTCGACAGCTGGCCAGGTGTTGTCGCAGTATTCATTTGACATTCTCTCTCCATCTCCCAATGAGCTTTAGCCAGAGCAATGTTTTCATCTTTGGCTTGCAGAAGAGCTAGCAGTAATGCTGTCTGTCTCTCATGCTTGTCAACATCATGTGAGGTACAAGGTAAATGTTCCAAATCCCATAATTCCATGGAGAGTTTACTCTCAGCACTATGCTTTGAGTAGACTGTTTCTCCATAGTGGAAGATGTGATCTCCATATCCAGTTCAAGTTCTATATCCCAAATAGCAGCATGTCCAGCAGAGGATCGAACCTCCGCCCTGGCAGTTGCTTCTCCATCTGCATCCATCTCCTCAGAGTCCACCATCTTGACTAATGACTCCCACCCCCCAGGAAGAGTAGAGGTATTTTATTAACAGAACATCAGGCAGTACAGTCTTACAAAATCAAAAACCAAGAGGAACACTAAGTGCAATTCCAGTGAGAAAAAAAAAGAAACCCCGTCCATCCAGGAGGGAAACATTTGGAACTATATATAATACACTCTCAAGCAAAAAATAAATGAAACCCCTTCCACATCCCAGAAAAATCAAAGGAGGAAACAACAAACATTCCTTAACATAACATTTAAGCAAGGTAGCATGAACTATATTAACAACAGTAGCCGGTGGAATTTCTTGTTGTTTCAGCGTGAAAGCACAACAAGCTTGCCACAACTGATATTTGCACACGGCAAAACAGACCTGCAGAGATCTGGAAGAAAAACACCTCCAGCTACCTGCATAGATACCCAATACTACCACATCTTAAGACACAGAGCTAAAAGGGGGGGAAGCGCCACCTGGTGCCCTAAGAGGCCCAAAAGGGTATGCTACCAGGACAGCAAATGAAAAATGGAGTTGGATTTCAGGAATGCCCAAACAGATATGTCTGGGGCAAAAATGTCCATCTGAGATTTATGTTTCAAGGAGTCTTTTAACAGCCAATCTACCACGCAGGCTCAGCCACGAGATATCCTACGTATAACGGGGGATAGCCTTATTAGTACGTTGAGAAAGAGCTGTACCAGCATTCCCAGGGGGCAACATTTTAGGGCAGGGCAGGTGTGTGACAATTAAATAACATGAGCGTAAAGGGCTGACCTACCAAACTGTGCAGTCAGCAAGAGTCAGCTTCCAAGACAGAAGCTTTTGCATAACAAACTTAACATAAGAGGGAATAACATGGTCAAATTCCTGCCCAGGAGGTCTAGCCTCTTGTGTATTCCAATAAGTCAAAAAGGGGATCTTTCACCAAAGGGACCCAAGGAGAGGGAGCACCATGCAAAACTGGGGAAACATTAGAAGCCAGGAAAATAGTAAAACAAAAAAAAACTATAGGGTGCACCATGTTGAGCCCACCTTTGGTCAGTGGTTTGAGAGTGGCATCCTTTTTGTCGGGTTAAGTCTGGAATCCCATAGGCCCTGAAAAAACACACTCAAGAGGTGGGGATAAACAGCACTGAGATAAGTAAAACATGGCAATAGCAAGTTTTAAAAGGAAAAAAATGTTTCAATTTAGACAAATGTTTAGTTTTCCAAAGAGATAAGGAGAACTCAGTCTTATGCAAACAAAGCTCCCAGTTATAAGACACTGCAGCCTGGTGATTAAAATAAATCCCCAATAGTTTAATAGGCTCTGTGCATAATAGTATCCCAGCCTCCACACGTGTACGTCACAACAAGGACGTGCGGGATCGGGACTGGGGAGAAAACTGACAAAAAAAAACAACAAAGTACTTACGGAAAAATAAGAGAAATTTGTCTATTTGGGACAGCACAACATTGGGAATGGGAAACAACCGATTCAGCAGCCAGGGCAAGCCAATGGGACAGAACCCCTTGCCAGGATCTTGTAGTCAACATTTGAAAGAAATAAAGGTCACCGACTGAGCAATCTTGTCCGATCCTCTTTCTCATCAAGAAAAATAAGAACAGCTTCAGTAAATGAAGGGGGCACAGTGCTACCCAACAAAATCTGGTTAAAAAGGATCTGCAGTGTAGGCCCCAAATAGTCAATGAAAGTTTTATAAAATTCTGGGGGAAGGCCATCCATACCGGTGCAGTATTAGAGGATAATCCAGTAATAGCCTGCAGTACCTCAGGGAGCGAAATGAGGCTCAGTTTAGCATGACGCTTGGAGGGAGAGAGGGTCAGGACAGGGAATCAAAATGCGGGGAGAAGGACTTTGTCATCAGGGGACAGAGATCCAAATTTACTATCAATACGGGCATGTACAATGTCCATCATGGATTCCAAAGCATCCACCAAAGGGCTAGAATCTGACTGTCACAGGGACCACATGTACCTGTTCTGCAGCTGAGATGCACAAGCCTTAAAAATATCCAAAGCGTTACCCCCCCCCCCGCCGGTGCCAAAGGTAGATTCCTTGTCCAGGGAGAGAGCCCTATCATATTGACAGGACAACACTTGGACCTGCAAGGAAGAAATATCTGAGGACAAGTCGAGGCCGGTACCATGCATTCGAAAAATTAATGACTGCATTTTGTACCTTAACTCTAGGTAGCGTAAATACTGAGAGTTGTGGCGGAGATGAGCTACCGTCTGGAAGAAAGACTTGAATGCCACCTTAGAGTCTGCCCAACACTGACCAAAGATCATCAAAAGCACATAAAATAGACCATCTGACGTGCAATTCAGGCAGTCAATGTGATCGAAGCTCGGGACTGTCCAAGGAGGAAGAATTCAGCCTCCAAGGGTGAGAGGCATGCCCCACAGGTGGTCCCACCCTGCAAACACAACCAAGGGCCAAGTGATCAGAGGTTTCAACAGGCATAACAGTGGAATTAGTCATTCAAAATCCTGTGGACAAAAGCAAAAAATCAATACGGATTAATAAGTGTCCTTTCCAGAAAGTAGCCAAAGGGACCCCACGGAGAATTGCTTGGCTGTCTTGCAAGTGAGCTATCGAGACCATATCCTTTAGGTAAGCACAATCACAAAAACTTTAGAAGTACTCCCCTCCATCTGCCAAGCTCACCCCACATTAAAAGCTCCCTCTAAAATAACATGGCAAGACGTAAACAACAAAGGTTGAATGGTGTGAAAAAGCTGCACCCACTCCACCTTAGCCTGGGGAGCATAAACATTAATAACCTGCAACAAAAGGGGCCCCACAGACAAATCCAAAAGGAGGGCACAGTTAGGAACATGATCGAGGAGCCTGTGTACCTAAAAGTCAAGCCCCCTGATTAGAATACCCACCCCATCACACACAGCAAGTCTAACAGACCCAAAAAATTATCCCTGCATCCAAGAATTCCGGACAGCAGAAAGTACAGAAGGTGATATGATTCTCGTATCCTGTAGGAAGAACATGGTACTAGTAAAAGTCTGTAAGACAGCAAAAGTAAGCAGTTGTTTCCAGTACAGCTTCATGCTATTAACATTCAAAGACAAGACAGAAAAACACTGATCCATGAAAGATCAGAGTTAGGTGGGAAACTCCCCTTCCAGGTGAACCTGAGAATGGGTTCTACCCCTGACTCTTTTAACAAACTGATGTTCCACTAATTCCTCCACATCTGAGGGATCATCTTTAAGGGAAGAGGACACAGAAGCATCAGAAACCCCTCCCTTGTCCTCAGTGTCCCCCCAGGATTCACGGAGGACAAAGCAGAGAATTAATTGTGCAGGGAGGCCCACAGGCCCATGCACCTTAGATCTTCCCTTAGGCTGTCTGCCCCTCTTTTTGGTCATGACTGGAGAGAAGTTCGCAGTCTCTGTGGGGGGAAGGGGCATGGCTGCTACAGCAGAAGCACATGCTGCCACAGAAGGGGCAGGCAATTCACTTGAAACCAAGGGAGACGTAGCAGGAAGAGCAACAGCAGAGCCATCACCCACACAAGGTGGTGGCACAGTAACGGGAAGGGAACTGGCACCACATCAGAAAATTCCCCGACAGACACCTCCGATGGCAGACCTGGATGGTCAACCACACTGGAGGCCTCCAAGTCTTAATAATGATAGCATCCTGATTCAGACCACCAGACTGGTTATGGGAGGCCTGCCCCTGCCCCTGGCTTCTCATTCCAGCCTGCATCCCTGAAAGAAGTAGAAAATCTTTTGATTCAGTTGGACTCTAAGAAAAGTGCTGGTGCTGATTCACTAGATCCCTATTTCTTTAAGATTGCCTAACATGTTCTAGCGACGCCAATCACTCATCTCTTCAACCTATCACTGTCCCAAGGGAGTATTCCACTGATATGGAAAACTGCACATGTCATTCCTCTGTTTAAATCAGGGACCCTTGTGACCTGAACAATTACAGACCGATATCTCTCCTACCTATCTTGTCAAAACTCCTGGAAAAAATTGTGAGTAATCAGCTCAGGAACTACATGGAGTCAAATAACCTATTAAACCCCATGCAATCTGGCTTTAGATCTAGAAAAAGTAACCAATGACTGGCGCCATGACCTGGATAGTAAAAATTTTGTCTGCGCTGTATTCTTAGACCTAAGTAAGGCTTTTGACACCGTGGATCACAGTCTGCATCTCTCTTCCTTGAGGAATATAGGTCTTGACACAGTTCCAATGAGTTGGTTTACTGATTATCTCTCAGGACGGCTTCAGCAGATCAAAGCTGAGGGTGAGCTGTCCTCTCTCAAACCACTTCAAAGGGGAGTGCCTGAAGGGTCAATACTTGGACCATTACTGTTTGCTATCTATATTAATAATATTGATAGCATAAATAAGGCCAGTATACATCTGTTTGCAGATGACATTGTTCTTTATCTTAGTTGTCTGACTCCTGAAGCCACCTGTGCAGATCTCCAGGAGGAATTTAACTAGCTGCAGAAACAGCTTCTTTTTAAAAAGCTCCTCCTAAATGCAAAAAAAAATAAAGCAATGCTTTTCTTGCCCCACAGCCATGTGGGGAACCCGGCCACCAATGAAACGTTACCTCTGATCACCACAATACTTGGAAAGAACTTGGAGTTCATTCCAAAGTTTAAATATTTGGGAGTGTGGCTGGATCAGAATCTTTTATTCACAGAGCATATTGAGGACTTGCTAAATAAAGTAAGACAAAGACTGGGTCTTTTCTTTAGGATTAACCAGTTTCTTACTAGTGAGGCAAAAAAGTGACTGGTCCAAACAACCATTCTCTCCCTAGTTGATTATGCAGACTTCTTATATAGTCAGGGCCCTAAACCCTCTCTTGACAAATTGGACACGCTTTATCACAGAGCAATTAGGTTTATAACTGGCCTTCCCCTCTCCACCCACCCACTGTGCATTGTATGCAGCTGTAGGGTGGAATTCTCTTATTTTTAGGCGGAATAGAAACACGGCAATTAGGACATTCAGAGTGGTCACAGATAAGCTTCCCCAATATTTTTATTTATTTATTTATTAAATTTTGGTGACCGGGTAGGCCCACTGAGCCCCAAAGCTCCCTTTTTCAGGGGTGACCTGGGATAACAATACAAGTTATAATATTGAACAAGGACATAAGGAACATTTGAGGCATGGTGAGTTACATCATGAGGTGGTTACAGTAAAGAAAAATAGTGGATACAGGCATGGTTACAGGCATAGTAAAAGAAAAGCAGTGGATACAGGCATGGCTTACAGGCATGGTAAAAGAAAAGCAGTGGATGCAGGCATGGGTACAGGCATGGTTATCATCATGACATGTAAGCAATTGGTAGTACTTTGCATATAGTTTTTTCAGGGGTTACACGTGGCCTCTGGCAAGCAGTCTGTATAAGGCAGGTAGTAGGAAGGTTAAGCTAGGAGACGGGAGTTGGAGAGGAGGGGAGTACCTTAGGAGCTTTAATGCCATGACAGTGGCATGCACTTGAGGTCAGCAGATGGGACTTAAGCCTGGTGCGGAACTTCATGAGTGAGGAGGAGGCCTGGAACTGGGGAGGGAGCTTGTTCCATTGGCAGGCTGCTTGGGAGGAAAAGGATCTTCCGCCAGCATTTGTCCTTACCCTAGGGACTTCTAATAGTGTTCTATCTGAGGTCCTTAGGTTCCTTGAACTATGTTTGAAGGTTATGGTCCTAGCAATGCTTGGCGGAGCATGGGGTTTGAGAAGCTTGTAGGCCTGAACAAGCAAGGGGTGTTGGAGATGGGCGACCAATGTGGGCCAACGAAGATTGGCCAAAATGTCACAGTGGTGACATCTCAGGTGGTCTAAAGTTGCGAAATGAGCTATGTTATTATATAGGGTTTGCATCCTGGTAATCTCTTGTTTAGCCATGCCCTGTATAATAGGGGCCGCAAAGGTCAGGTTGGGTAGAAGGATGCTGGTAGCTATGGAGAGCCTGGCTTCAGGATGAGTTGGTCCCTGAGTGGGGTACAGGGTTACAGGTTTCCGATGTAGGGTCCTGGTGACCTGGTCCACGTGTTCCTTGTATGTGATATTCTGATCCAGTGTGAGGCCTAAGTATTTAAGGGAGGGGACTACGTTAGTGGCTTTACCAGAGAGTGAGGTTAAGTAGAGGGATGAGGACCTGTCAAATCCCAGGGATCTTGGCCCAAATAGCATTGCCTTGGTCTTGTCAGCATTTAGTACCATTCTGTTCTTACATAGCCAAGTCTCTAGTGAAGTGAGATCCTTTTGGAGTAGAGGGCCTAGGGCAACCACGTCACACAGGGGTCAGAAGATGACAGTATCATCAGCGTACTGCACAACTGAGCTCTCCCCACAGTGGGTACGCAGGTCACTGGTAAACAAGGAAAACAGGATGGGGCCTAGAATTGAGCCCTGAGGTACACCCTGGTTTAGGGGTAGTGGGTCAGACACGGTCCCTTTCCATGAGACCCTCTGTGCCCTGCCTGATAAGTAGCTCCCAAACCACTTCAGGGCATGATTGTCTAGGCCTATATTTTGCAGCTTCTGTAGCAGCAAGTTGTGGTCGACGAGGTGGAACACCTTGGATAAGTCTATAAAGACTGCACCAGTGGGTATCCCTTTGTCCATTGCCCTGAGAACTTCATCCATGAAGTTAATGAGGGCAGTGTCAGTACCATGGTTTGTTCTAAATCCATGTTGGGAGGGGGCAAGGAGCTGATGAGCTTCCAGGTAGTCCCTGAGTTGATTGTAGATGACTCTTTCTTGCACCTTAGCAAGTGAGCAGAGGAGGAGATGGGCCTGTAGTTGTTGAGTTTTTCCCGAGCCCCCTTTGTGAATAGGGACAACATTGGCATGTTTCCACTGGTCAGGGACTGCTCCTTCCCTCAGTGATCGATTGAGGAGCATGGTTATAGGCCAGGCTAAGGAGGTAGCTCCTGCCTTGAGTAGCCGAGGGTTGATACCGTCGGGTCCCCCTGACCCTTTCGGTTTCAGGTTCCTTAGGAGGTTTAGTACTTCAGTGCGTTTAGCCAGTCTCGGGTGAAATGGGGGTCTTTCCATGTGAGGTGGTTCATCTGAGGTAGGGGGGAGAGTCTGGGGAGACAGGCACTGAAGCTACAGGATATATTAAATTGACCAGGAGATCTCTGTAATGTAATTAACTTCCTTGAGAAATTGCATTTTATGGCCGTTTTATGACCTATTACTGCTCTGAAGCTGGGAAACTAAAATATACATTTTATGACTTCAGAAACAGGACATCATTAAGCTGATTCCTGCCAGATGTCTTGCACCTAGGTGAGAGAATTGCAAGGTTGTAAATGTAAAAGGAACTGATAGATCAAAAGACTCATAATTTGGGAAATGGGTTTTTGCTGATGTCGCCTTGTTTAATATACGTCCTGATAGGACATCCTGTTTGTATTTTTTATATATTCTAAAAGGAGGACCTAGATGGCTCACAGAAAGGGCGTGGAAAGACACAGTTTAGACTAATACTGGTGTCTGATCTGTTTGATATATTCCATCTTGGGACTGTAGAGAGACAGCTCTCTGATAAGCACTTAGAGGTAATACATTAGATAGAAAAGAATCTAACTGTATGTCGGTAGGAGTTTGTTTGGTAGATTTCTTTGCTTTTCTTTTAAGTGATTGTATGCTTTTTTGATATATTGTTCTGTGTTTACATTTTACGTATTTTTATCATCTTTTAGTAAAATCTTTTATTTGAAAGACTACCTGGGTGTCTGCCAAGTTCTTTTTGCATGTGACGTATAGATGGCTAAGTTTGACAGCTGTTCTGGAGAGCTTGATGGTGTTACTAAACTGGGAAAAGGTAAGCATATACCTAAGGTCTTTTATAGAGTTTTAAGGGTTCATTTTGGAAGCCTAGCTTGGTGCCTCTGGCGACAGATTGTACTGCAATCCCCGAAGAGGGTACGTATCTGAGCCTGTACATTGGATATGCTAGCAAAAGGTTCACAGTTTGAGTCCCTCCAGAAATTGAGACTAAAGGTGATTTGGATCCAAAAGCAGACAGGAGGGTTACCCTGTCTGTTACCTGTTGACACTATTGCGCTTGAAGGTTGGCACTGTGGGAGCAGAGGGCCTGACCTGCGGAGTGCTTTTGTGACAGAACTTACTGCAGGAATAACCCTATATTCTATCTACCCAGACCACTCCCCATCCTGGCATAAGACCCTCTTGCCTACATACTTACTATCTGCAAAAACCTAGTTCAGGAATGGTACGCAGTCTGGTGTCTTGCAAAATTCCAACTGCACTGAACTGGACAAAAAATAAGAAAAAGCCAGGCTCTTTTTCTTTGTACTCTTTATGCCATTGACATCCAAGGTGCCTAAGATTAGTGATGACATTTAGAAAAGCAAAGAAAAGCTAACAAGAAACAGCTAAAGGGTTTTTTTCCTCATCCTGGTAGATCTGCATTTTGTTCTGTAGCTTTCAGGGGTTGTTCCTCAGGTTCTGATGGAGAGTCAGCTTGTAAGGACCACAAAGAAGAACCTTCTGAATCAGGATCAGATTGTTCAGAAGGCTGAAATGCCTCATAACGGTTGCTTAAAGGCAAGTCAGATGTTTTAGATACCTTAGGGGCAGGCTGAGCGGTCACCTGGGTCCGCTTGGAAGACCTTTTCCCAGTGGGGGGGGGGGAGAGCAGCATGATCGGGAAAGGACTACTAGCCAGTTCCATTTCTTGCACTGGAGGAACTACTGAACTAACCACTGGGACACCAGAAGGGGGGGCACTGCTCCCAACTGCCTGGCAGGAGAATCAGAAACAGAAGCAGGAGCAGGGTTGGGTGCCTCAGAAGAGGGAGGTGACCGAAGGGAAACTGGAAAGGATTCCCATTGTGCAATAGCTATCAATAGCCATTTTTCGACATCATCCGTGGAATCCACCTGATTATGTGCTGCTCATGTACAGCTTTGGTATGTAGGCCCTACAGAGTCACACAAGTTACAGTGAGGCTCAGTCAGGCAATTCCCACTAGTATGACCCAGATCTTGACAGAGGTTACATTTCACCTGATCACAGAGACTGCTTAGGTGTGTACAGGAGCCACACTTATAGCAGGCCTTTGGTTGTCCCACATAAAATAAAACACCCCTATCTTGCCCCAAAAAGACGCAATTAGGCAGATGACTTAAGCCAGCATCAGTTACATGCAACATAACCATCGCTTTCCACCCTCCCGTCCAGATATGTTCAGTATCAATAATCGCTTCAGAAAATCCCAGAACTGAACAATGTCGCTTCAACCAATAGGTCAAATCAGCAACGCTAACCCCTTCATTACGAAATAGAACAGTGACATTTTTGTATGCAGGTTTGGTAAGGGGAATGGCCTCAAAAGGTGCCCATAAGGGAGTATGCTTGAGAGTATTATACTGTGCCCAGAATCTTTGCAACCCAGAATTCAATTTAAAACTGACATCAAATGTTGTCTCACCAGAGACATATACAGTATCATTGCATAAATCTCATTGGCAAAAAATTTCATCAACCCTTTCAACATATTCTTAATAACAAAGAGTCTAATCAGGAAAGTCAGCCATACCTCCCTTATATAAAAGGCAGACGGCATTATGTCTTTTGGCAGGATAAATAGGCTGATGAAAGAGAGAAGCATACGGTTGTTTGCCAGTCTGTCCCAAAGTATTCAGTGGTGCTTAAGGGGGCCACTCCGGTGCAGCTGTACCAGATGATGCAGAAAAAGAGTCCCGATGTCCAGCATTGCAATCCAGAGCAAGAACAGGATTGTCAGTAAGATTTAAATCAGAGGGTAAATGTAGAGGAGAAGGGGCAGATGTACCCGTAGGATCAAGGTCATGAGTAGCAGAGGTAGAGGGAACAGCCATATCAACCAAAGAGACGTCTGTCCCAACAGTCCCTGGGGAAGTAACAAAATGGGTAGGTCCTGACACCCAGTGTCCGTCTGAAGTTTGAATCCAGCCAGCATTCAATAGAGCTGTGTCAATACGAGCATTTGGAGACCGTGATCCAGCTGAGAGGGAGTGTCTTAGGCCAGAATCTGTATCTGTTGTAGCCATTCCCGGCGCTCCTTCCACAGCGCACACCGCTGAAACCACCGCACCTGAAGGAATCCCAGATGAAGCAGAAGTTCCAGATCGTGGAGAACAAACGTCAGCTGATTCAGGGTTCTCTACTACTACTGTGCAAGGTAAAGCAGGTACTTCCTTTATTGATTGCAAAAGCATAAGTTCCCTGCTCGCAGAGACATGTAGTCTAGCAGCAGTCAAAGCCTGTAATAGTTCTTGTCGGCGGTTAGCATAGCGCTCGTCCTCTACAGAAAGCAAACATTCCATAGTCAGAAGCTGAGAGGTGCTGGTACAAGAAGCTATAGGAAGCATAGGGTCAGTCACCAGAGTTTGTTGTTGTCCGATCTGGCAAGAAGGAAAAAGTGGTATATCTGAATTCAACAAATAGGCAGAAACATTAACAGCAGCAATATCTCCTTCAATCGTGGTCTCACGTCTGGAAGAAGCAGGGGGAGAGACCAGGTCCCCAGCTTCAGTAGCGTCCATCAACTGCTCCACAACCACCTTGGCCACCATTTTGGTCAAGAACCAGGATGACAAAGATTCCCCTACTGGAGACTAGGGGGGATTTCCCCAGTGTCCTGGCCAAATTTCTCCCATTCTCTAAAAATACCACCAACAGCTTAATCTGGTTCAATTTCAGTTGCTTACCATCTGTATCCCCCCTCCCCCCTGGTTGCCCCTGAAAAAGGGACTTCTAGGCCCAGTGGGCTTACCGGGTCAACAAAATTCAATAACTAAATAAATACATAATTCAATATACTACAAATGTTTAATGAAATCAAGCAGGATGGATGCATGCATTTAGTCTGAAAGGTGTTTAGGAATTCTTTGTCTTCCTTTTCTTTTTTTCCCCTTTGTAGTCGATGGTTTCAGATTGTGAGTTAAGGATCCACGATACTTTTGAGGCAGGGTCAGAGTCTCCTATCTCCAGGTTCAAGTCCCTCCAGTTAGTATTGGCTAATATTGAAAAAGAATTGTCTGTTTCTACCTGAGGTGGGTCAGTATCAGTTGTAAGATTTTGAGAAGAGTGTCTCCTCCCAGTGGGAGCAGACCACTGTTTGTAGGGGGGAGAGGCATGGAATTTGTCATCTCCTGCTTTTTTCCTTCTGTGGGGGTGGGGGTGGATCCTCACAGCAGAGGGGTTGCAGATCCAGGGCAGGTGAAATGTCAGCGATGTCATTACCTTTGTTCAGGATACCCTCCCCCTGTTTCAGAGGTGTTTTCTAGAATTGTAATGTTCTGTATGTCTTGGTGAGAAGACTGTCCTGTGATTTTGGGACCAGGGTCGACTTCCTCAAGGATAGCTGCGGCATCCTGAGCTTTCTGTATAAGAGAGTCTGGGTCAATCAGGTTGGATTTATTTTTAGCTGCCCCTGGGCATTCAGAAAAAGTGTGACCATACTTCTCGCGCACATCACACCTTGTGTGATTGGTACACTGCAAACTGATGTGGCCAATCTCCCCACAGTTATCGCACCTGGATTTGTCGCACGCACTGGACAGGTGTGTGCAAGCCCCACATTTATAGCAGGCGTGGGGTTGCCCTGCATAGAAACAGACTCCCTGATCTCTTCCCAGCAAAAAGGAGTTGGATACGTGACGGATACCCTCTTCAGTTTCTTTGTATCTGTTGTTAGTGTTAAATGCCTTCTATTTTGCTTTAACTTTAAAAAAGGTTTGAATGCAGATTTTGCTATCCTTCCACCATTGTATTATATTGTCATATAAACATGCAACTGGTAGTCTGTCTCGTACTATTGTAGATTATTTCTTTGTCCTCTAAATGGTTAACATTCATCCTCCAGATCCCCGGGCCTATTGAGTTATTGCTATGAACTGTTAGCTGTATCTCCCCTAAGCAATGGTCAGAGGATTCAACTGGAAGAACACATGGATTTGAAAGTTGAAGTCTAGAAGAAATAAATAAAAAATCTATCTTTGAGGATAGCGTCCCTTTATAAAAGGTGTGTACCGTTGTTTTCAATATAGTAGCACGGGCATCCGCCAGTCCTGCTTGCTTAACCATATTCCCTAAAAAGGCTGCATCACAGTAAGTTTTAGTGGTAAATATACTTTTGTCTAAAGCTAGCAATCTTATATTAAAATCTCCTCCCATCACTACTGCTTTAGCAGTATGGAGGTAAGGTTGTATCAGTTGCAAAAGAGTGATTCTGGCAGCTTTAGTTTGGGGGCATACATATTGATTAAGTCATACATTTGAGAGTGGTGGGAAATATCTAGCAGAAGAGCTCTGCCAGGACATATATCCACCATTTTTATGATTTTAATTTCAGAAGTTTTAAACTCAGTTCCCAGATCACCGCAAGTGTCTTCCCCATGGTCCAGATCAATTCAACCCATATCCAACAGCTTTGTACCTTATGTATTTCGGAAAGAGTAGTTAATCTTGTATCCTGAAAGAAAAATACATTTTGTTTAAAGTGCTGTAGCACCGCAAACGTTGTGGTGCATTTTATGTCTGATTTGATGCTATTAACATTTAAGGTCACAAAGGATAAGTTTGATTCATGAGTTAATGTTGTTAATTATTATTCCTTTTGACCACAGCTCTGGTTTGCCATTTTTTTCTTTGCTGCTAAGGTCCTGGCAGGACTCCTGGCCTCTCTATCTGAACTTTGATCTTTCTGAGAAGAGGAGGCAGAGATATTAGAGTCCTCCTCCTCCATAAGTTCACCCCAAGTTTGTAACACCTCATATCTGTTTTCAGTTGGAAAATCCAAGTTTTGTGATGCCTTCTTTCTATTAGGCCTAGTCCATTTCCCTTTCCCCTTTCCTTGTACAAGCACCATCTCCTGCTGGTTGGGGGGGTGGAGGCATTTCCCCCTCTTCCTGATTTTGCCTGTCCATTGAGGCTACGTTCTCTGGAGGGTTTTTCTGTGGCCATTTGTGTTCTAAGTTCTCTCTGTGGTTCTTCCCTTATGGGTTGTTCATCAGCGATACTTGGGGTTGGTCTTGCCTGTCTATGGGCCTGTTCTGCTTGTTGGGCTCTGAAAGGTTTAGTTGCAGTGTGAATATAATAGTCCTGCTCACCATAATCCAAGGAATTGTGTGCTGCCCACGGACATGAGCCACATGCATGTTCTACTGAGTCACATAAGTTGCATTTTGGTGGACTTTTGCAAAAATTACTGGTGTGACCCAAAGCTCCACACTGCAGACATTTCCTTTTATCACATTCGTGATTCAAGTGTCCCTCTGCTCCACAATGGTAGCACACATGAGGCTGTCCTGGGTAAAACAGGATACCCCGATCCCGCCCCAGGAAGAAACAATTAGGGAGATGTTTGCTCCCAAAATCGTTTTGTCAAAGTTGCACATGAAATTTCCACCCCCCCATCCAGAAACCTTCATCATCTATTACGGGTTCTGGAACCCCTTGCAGTTCACATCGTTATTTTAACCAATAGATGATATCTGTGACATTTACACTCTCATTACGGAAAAGTACCATAACTGTTTTACATGCTGGCTTTGTGAAGGGAATGGCAAAAAAGGGGTCCATAATGGAGTGTCACAACATTTGGATACAAGGTCCAAAGTCTGTCCAGTTTCTGTTGAGACAAAAAGCTAACATCGAAATTGAAATCATCAGGGGTGTGAATGAATGCATACACATCAGCCGGGCTAAACTGCAATGAATTTTTAATTAATTCTTTCCCCACATATTGCCTGTCAGGGAAAAGTTGGAGCCCCCTTGTACCTTATCCTGACTGCAAAATGTCTCTTGGCTGTCTCAGCTGATTTTCGGAAAAGATTGGCATAACTCACATGTGCTATAGGATAGGTGCAGCTTCTGAGATTGTTGCTTCTTCTGCTGTTGAATTTAGTAGGTGTGTGGTCCTGGCTGCGGGGTGATCCGACTTGCTTGTGCCAGCTCTTTGTGTGAGTTCATGAAGGGAGGACCCCCAATTGGAAGAGCCCCTTGGTAATTCTATTGCCACTGTATCTGCTGCTGGATTGAGAACTTGAGGAGCTGGTGAGTCTGTTGCTTGTTTGCAAAAAGGTGCCTCGCTTTGTAGATCCATACAATTTGTCTCTGTTTCCACTGGCCTTGAGGTTTCCATCTGTGTAGTCCCAGGATGTTGCACAGCTGTACCATCTGCCTTGCTGCTGTCTGAATGTCTGTGTTCAGCTACTGGGGGCACTTCAGATGATCCCGCTTCTGACCTCTTGGGGCTTGCAGTACCAGGATGTCCTGAAGCAGTTTCACCCGAGAATTCCGGCCAAGTTCCATATTCTGCCATTTCTTTCACCCGTTCAGTGGAGATATGTTTGAAAACTTGCTGCCACAGTGATGTAGTTGTTCTCGGAAGAGGGATTGCTGGGTCCGGTATCCAAGTTCCTTTGGGTGACTCTATCCAACCCACTCCATGGAGCACTTACTCTGGTGACCAGCCCATTTGCTGATTTTGTGATCTTGTCACCTCTAAGCTTGAGTGATCTGTTTCAGCGTCCATAAATTCAGCATCAATGTCGAGGTCAGTTTGTTGAAATTTCTTCCCTGTTAGCAACTCAGGGCTTGTAGATAGATGTTTTCTTTTTTGTTTCTCCTCAATTCTTTGTTTCCTTAAGGCATATTATTGTTCTGCTTCATTCATCATTTTAAACAATTGTTCTTTTTTCTTCTTCAAATCCCTCTGTAATTTTTGTTCTTCGTCTAGCAGGTCCACATCTATAAAGTCACTAAAACCAGATATACTGCCTTGTGTAAGGGGAGCCTCCTGCTCCCTCTGCTGCTGCACAGCTCCTTTCCCTTCAGTGGATTCCTTCAGACTGGGACCCTCCATCCTGCTCACAGGTGGGACAGTGTCCCATGCAGCAGAGCGGAGGAATTTCCCCGGTATCTGGGCCAAATTTTCCCCCTTCACTAAAAATACCACCAACAGCTTAATCGGGTTCAATTTCAGTTGGTTACCATCTATTCCTCTCCCGGGACAAGCCTGAAAATAGGCAGAATTGTCTTCCCTCCTTTCCCAGTCAACAAAAACTAAATAAATAAACGTCCTTTGGGTAACCATCTCTTACTGTAACAAAAATGCATCGCTGGTCATGTAGTGTTGTACTGACACACACATAACTATCAAGTGAAAGAATTTACCTGAAATCTGTGTTACTATAATTGGAGGATGATATTATAGTTACCTCACCTATGCAAATCTGTAAAGTCTGTCTTTTATGGCTGACGAAATACTTTGTATCATTTCTTTGTGTTTATGTTAATCTAACATGATATACATGGCTTAGTTGTGTCTTTGCTTTACTGTTGTTTTGTATGTTAGAAAACTCTAATAAATTTTCATTAAAAAAAAGAGAAGGGGAAAGAGGGAGGGCAAAAAGTAAAAAGGGGTAACAAGCAGAGTGGTAACAAAATCTAGAAGCCCATGTGTGCCAGTGCTAGTAGTCTAGGAAATAAGATTCCAGACCTAGAGACCATAATAGCAGATGCTGACCTGGATATAGCAGCCATTACCAAGTCACAGTGCACTGAAAGCCGTGACTGGGACATAGCCATACCAGGCTGTACTCTGTCCAGGAAGGACAGGGTGGGAAGGAAAGGAGGGGATGTGGTGCTTTATGTGATAAAAAGCATAAAAGCAATAGAGATGCAGGAAATACAGAGGGGGCAGAGGCATTGTCAGTCAACCTGGAGGCGGGGAATGGAGCCACAATTTGAAGTGGCATGATCTACAGACTTCCAGCAAAGTGGGAGGAGTTAGATAAGGTACTGGTGGAAGCCATTGCCAAGAATGCAGACCCGGGGGAGGTGCTGCTGGTGAGGGACTTCAGTCTGATGGATGTAGATTGGAGCCTCCCAGCTGTGGCTTAAGCTAGATGCAGACATTCTGAACTCCCTGCAGGGAGTGTCCCTCAGGCAACTAGTCAGTGAACCCACTTGTGATGGGGCAATACTGGACCTGGTACTCACTAACAAGGACAGAGTTGCAGATGTTAAGGTGGGAAGCCACCTGGGGACCAGCAATCATTGTACAGTGTGGTTCAATACAAGAACAGCTGCAGAACTGAACCACACAAGGGCAAGGGTCCTGGACTTCCGGAGGACAGATTTTAAAAAAGAGGGGTGAATGCCTTAGGAATGATCTTGTAGGGAATGACTGTGGAGGAGCAGTGGGTGAAGCTAAAAGGGGGCATAGTGAAGACAACAAACCTCTGTGTCAAGCAAGTGAGCAAAAGCAAGAGAAATAAGAGACCATTATGGTTCTCGGAAGAGGCGGCTGAAAAGGTGAAGACTAAAAGGATAGCATTCATGAGATATAAGGAGACACAGAGAGAGGAGGTTAGGGAGGTGTATCGGGGAAACAAATGGAAGCAGCGAGAGCAGTAAGGAGTACGAAGGCTCAAACTGCAGAAAAAAATAGCCTATGCAGTAACAAAAGAGGACAATATGTTTTTTAGGTATGTGAGTGAAAAAGAGGAAGACCAGAGGAGATACTGTATGTTTAAAAAGGGAAGTGTGTGTGTGTGTGTGGGGGGCTGTGTAGAGGAGACCAGGAAAAGGCAGATATCCTGAACAAATACTTTTGTTCTGTTTTCACAGAGGAAGGAGAAGGGAGGGGCCACAAAAAATTAACAGAAGCTTTGAAGAGAGGGAGGTGGACACTAGCCCATTTTCAGAGGAGAACGTCCTGAAAGAACTTGCTTAATCTGAAAGAGTACAAAGCAATGGGGCCAGATGTGGTACTTCCAAGGGTATTGAGGGAGCTAAGGGAGGTACTGGCTGCACCTCTGACAGTCCTATTTAACAGCTCACTTGAAACAGGAGTGGTTCCAGAATACTGGAGAAGGGCAGATGTAGTCCCACTTCACAAAAGTGATAGTATGGAGGAGACTTGCAATTATAGACCAGTCAGCCTGATATTGTTAGTGAGAAAGTTAATGGAATCACTGCTGAAGGAAAAGATTGTGGAATATTTTGAATCCAATGGGTTACAAGACCCAAGACAGCATGGATTCATGGGGGGTATATCACGTCAAACGAATCGGACAGATTTCTTCAACCTGTGGCCAAGGAGCTAGATCAGGGTAGAGTGGTAGATGTGGCCTACCTTAATTTCAGTAAGGCTTTTGACACCATTCCACATAGACTAGTAAGCAAGCTGGGTAGCTTAGGAGTTACTCCAAAGATGATAAACTGGATAAGAAATTGGTTAGGGGATAGGTGGTAGAGGCTGGTGGTAAACGAAGTTCACTCTGAGGTAGGGAGGGTAACTAGTGGGTGCCTCAGGGATCAGTGCTAGGACCAGTCTGCTTTAATGTCTTTATAAGTGACATTGCAGAGGAGCTGGAAGGGAAGGTCTGCCTCTGGATGACACCAAAATCGACCATAGGGAGGACAGTCTGGGTGTGTGTGAAAAGGATGAGCAGAGAGCTGAGAAAACTCGAGGAGTGGTCAAGGGTATTGCAGCTGGGTTTCAATGCAAAAAAAGTGCAAAATAATGCACTTAGGGCACAGAAGCACAGGAGCGGAGTACACAATGTATGGAATGGTATTGATGACCACCATGCAGGAAACAGACCCGGGGCTAATCATATATGATGACCTAAATGTGGCCAGGCAGTGCAACAAGACAGCTGGGAGGGCTAGTGGGATGCTGGGGTGCATAGGTAGGGGTATCACCAGCAGAAAGGGAGGTGGTGTTGCCTCTGTATAGATTGCTGGTAAGATCCCACCCACAGTACTGTGTCCAGTTCTGGAGACCACATCTCTGGAAGGACATAGACAGATTGGAGATGGTCCAGAGGAGGGCAACTAAAATGGTTCAGGGTCTGCAGTAGAAGCCCTATGAGGATAGATTAAAGGACCTTAACATGTACACCCTGGAAGAGAGGCGGGAGAGGAGGGATATGACAGAGACCTTTAAATATCTTATGGGGGTCAATAAGGTACAGGAGGGAAGTATTTTTCAGAAAAAAAGCTGTTCATGAACAAGGGGACATGCTATGTAGCTGGAGGGGGGTTAGATTCAGGAGAGATGTGAGGAAGTACTTCTTCACAGAAAGAGTGGTGGATTCCTGAAACAGCCTTTTAGTGGAGGTCACGGGGATGAAAACAATGGTGTTCAAGAATGCATGGGACAGGCATAAGGGAATCTTGGGGAAAGGAAGGAGGGAGAATGGACCAGAGATCAAGCAGGGTCTGTGTTGATACTGTAGGTAGGGGAAAAAGGGTATAGTGGGTGGCCCAAGCGGGTCCTTATGTGCCACCAGATTCTATGTTTCTAAGGGAGAGTAGCTCACCTGAGAAGGCGTGAGAAGAAATGGTAGAAAGGAGTTCAGTACAGATGCAGGAGACAATGCAGGGCATCAGTGGACTCCAGCAACAAAAATAGGTGCAGAGAAGGGGAGAGAAGGTCGAGGGGGAGCAGCTTATAGGCAGGTGGGGAGGAGGAAGAATGCACACTGCAGGTTCAAACTGGAGGCGAGTGGAGAGGTAGTCAGCAACTCCACTACCCCTCTTAGCTCAATCCTGCCTGGTGATTGTACAGCCAGGGAAAACAACAGAAGTATCGCCGGCAAGGGGTAGAAGGATTGAGCATCCCAGGAACTGCTCTCCTTCTCTGGGGGGAGGAGGAGAAAGAGTGTCCAGTGCAATGTGGACCTCTGGCAGAGGCTGGCGGTACCATCATGGCCGGCACCACATGTTGAGGGGGGCCGGGGCAGATGCTGGCGTCATTACACATCCCTGCCCCCAGAGAAAACCTTGCATAAAAATGCCGTCCCGTGAATGATGATCCCAATCTCTGCCGCCGTTCCCACTGCAGATTAAGGTCCGCTGGGGCAGAGGACCTGTTCCCATGGCCCTACCCTGGGGCAAGCTAGGGATTAGCAACCGAGTGCCTCAAGGAGGGGGAGCCCACCTGGCGGCCTTTCCCGGGGGGGGAGGTAAGCATAGGGATGGAGGGAGTGGCGATCAGAGCAGGAAACCAGAGGAGAAGAGCTGACACACAAAAAACACCTCAAAACAATGAAAGTATCAGCGATCTTGGAACAGAGCCAAGATTATGAGATAACTTGGACAGCCGTTTGGAAATTGAGCATAAGGGGCTGCAACTGATCCTGTTTGGGGAGGAGACTGCAGATGTTGGGATGAGCCATTCAGCCCTTTAGGAAGCTGGGAGGGAATGGAGTAGATGGGGTCAGGATTAAGGTCAACATTACCTGCAACCATAAACAGCAAGGAGGCAAGGAGTTTGAGTGAGCCTAGGAGCTGCTTGGAGAAAGAGAAGGTGGATGGAGGGGGAGAAGAGATTGGGGGAGGATAAGAGGGCAGAAGGCACCAGAGGACTTTGAGATGGAGTCAAGGAAATAGAAGGAGACTGCACCTAGGATATCAGGGGAAGGGGATAAGGCAGGGAGGATGGGAGAGAGGGCAAGAGGGAGTATACAGTATAGCAACAACAAATCTGATTTATTTAGGGGGCAGTAACACGGGAGGGGGAAATCAGGTTAATTGGTGGCATTAAATCACAGTACTGTGCACACATACAGGGTCTGAAAAGTCACACTCGAGGTACCCAGGTTGGGGGGGGGCTAGCCAGGTCCGTTGCCCGGGGTTGGCCGGCAGGTGCAGATGGATGGGGCCCTGTAGAAGAAAATATGTGCACAACACCCAATTGTAATCCGGAGCCAGATGGCTCAGTCCATGAAGCAGGGAAACAACAAGAATTAGATGACACACTTGTGATTGAAAACAGACTGCAGGGGAATACCCTGATTTGTACTCACAATACCCAAGCTGAGGACCGGATGGTAGATGTTCTTCTGGACTGCCAGAACAACAGGGCATGGAGACAAGGTCATTGTGACTGGACCCCACTGCAGTTGATAGCAAACGTATTTAGTCCAAGCTAAGCTGGGGTTTGCTTCCAGCTTCAGCACACAGCACAGGGGATTGGAAATAACGATTCCCCACAAGCACTACGCACATTCGTATGTAAAAGGAAAGTACTATACCAGGCAGGCTGCTCCCCGATCCCGATCGCAATTACTGCAAAATACCCAGGAGCACACACAGCAGCTTCAGTTCCAGGCAGACCGAACGCGATTCAGTAATTTCTCCAGTCTTCTACAGGGTGAGCCTGGTTTCCACACTTCCAGTGCTTCTTTCTCCTCACAACTTGGATTCAGTCCAAACTAGCACTCACAAAGGCTGCAGACCGAAACTCAGGGCCTCACACGCTCTTCCCGCATGAAACTATACGCCGCCGAAGCACACAGCTCCTTCTCTCTTCACTGCCACAACTGATCTGATCTTTCAGTCACAGAGCAGGGCATTTCCTTTTTGCTCCACACTATTCTGTTGGCTGATTCAGCTGTCACTCACAATAAGACTCCCTCTGTTGGTAGAAAAAGGCCAAGGTCAAAACTACATTTCCCAGAGTCACTGCCCATACAATCCCCTTGTGGCTGGCTCAAAATTAAGAGTCCAAGTTCTGATTCATTCACAGGCTCCATTTTAGGGAACCCTTAACCCAATTGGCCCAGCACAGCAGTTTAGGTCCAAAATGGACGGGTAACACACACAGAGTCCCAGCTGCAAGAAAGGCAGGTTACACAAACTGCATTTTACTTAACACTCTAACTGGTTTCAGTCAAACAGTTAAATCTTTCATTTAGGCTCCCTCTGCGCTCTTAGCGACTGCAGAAACGGAGCGATTTCTCCGCAGCTTGGCGGGATTCGAGCATTAAATACACAGTCCCCCCATACAAACTAATTAAGTCTGCAAGCAGACAGCTCTTAAAGAAACAATACGCGGAGGCTCAAATAGCACTCACTTGGAACCACATTTAAACAGCTCAGATGCCGAACACCGCCCAGACTTGGAGCATTCAGGCAAGCTCCTGGAAGACTTTTGGGAACCCCCATTTGCAGGGGGGTAACACCCTTCCTGGACTGGAAAACTTGGCGTCTGTGTCAAGTAAGTACCTCCATAAGTTTCAATACAACCATCTACATTTACATCAGTATTACATTAGGTTTATACATGTAATCATCAGTCAACATATCTCCTTACCAGAAACACATTTCTGAAACTTTTCAGTACATCACTTTGTACACAGTATTATACAAACATTGTACCATAACTCAGGTTATTACCTCCTGTACATGAAACCTGAAGAAAGGGTGGCCTTCCCTATCAGCTACCTTGGGGCTGGATGGGGCAGGGGCACCATACCTACAGGGCAACACAAGTAACTTGGAGTTAGCACTGATGTTCAGTTTGGGCAATGAGCTGCGGGACACATACACTCCTTTATGGACAATATTGAGAGGCAAGTCCACAGGCCTCCCAAGGGAATCATAACTGAGGTGCACCACAGGCTTTGCAGCTCGACCAGTCTTTCTAGGGGGAACTGTTACAGTCTCTGCACTCTGAGCCTCATTTTCAGCATTGTCCTCACTTGTCAGGGGAGTCTCCATTGGGGTAGAGAGGGAAGAACTTGGGGCACTTTCAGCTTCAGGAGTTACAATCTCTGAGTCCACAACACTTGGCTCACATGGAGAGCTTTCGGGCACTGGCAGTGGACCGTCAGGGCACTCAAAATACTCTTCTTGTTCTGGTATATCACCAGTCTGTTCCAGTCCATCATTTTCCTCCTCTGAAAGCTCAAACAGTTCAACCATACACAATGATTCCATATCATCTGACTTGATGCTTTGCACTTCACTTTCTGGGAGCATTGGCTCCAGGGACAAAGCTGGGGGCTTAGACAGTCCAGAAGTCCTAGCTTCATCTCCAGGATTGACTAGGGGATTGCCCCGAAACAATTGACTCAGTTCGTAAGAAGGGTAGTATTCAAAGCCAAACTCACTTTCCTCTGACGTGGACTGACAGTCATGTTCAACTGGGGCTTGTGGAGGGGAACATTTTAACTCAGCTTCTGTAGGTGCAGACTTTCTTGATTTTTGCTTAGCAGCAGCTCTAGTCACTGGTCCAGAGGGGGCATTTTCTGGGGGCTCAGACTCAATCAAAATTTGTCCAATGGGCAGTAAATGATTTCTATGCATTGTGTTCACATATTTTGAATTATTCTCAGGCCTTAATTTGTACACAGGCAGATCATCTAGTTTGCCCACTACAATGTGAGGGAGATGGTGCCATCTGTCAGCAATCTTATGTTTGCCATGCAGTCCCAGATTTCTTAGCAATACCCGATCTCCCTCCTGGAGTTCCTGTGCTTTCACCTTTTTATCATACCTTTCTTTGTTGGCCAGATTTCTTTTGGCAGCCATGGTTTGAGCCAGTTAGTACGCATGATTTAGCTGGGCCTTTAACTTTGCACATACTGTAAATAGTTGTCAGCTCGAACCCCATCAGGAGAAACTCCAAAACATACATCTACCAGCAGTCGAGCTTCTCTTCCAAACATCAGGTGGTAGGGGGAGAACCCAGTGGCATCACTTTTGGTGCAGCTGTAGGCATGTACCAAGGTGCTAATTTGTTGGCTCCATCTAGGCTTGTCCTTTGGGTGGAGGGTGCCTAGCATATCTAGCAAAGTGCGGTTGAAACGTTCAGGCTGCGGGTCCCCCTGGGGTGGTAAGGGGTAGTTCTGGACTTTCGCACTCCCCACAGAGAAAGCATCTCTTTGATCAGACGACTCTCAAAGTCTCTCCCTTGATCAGAATGGATTCTTTGCGGAGCCCGATAGTGGACAAAAAAGTTTTCTACAAGTACTTTTGCCACAGTGGATGCCTTCTGATCCTTGGTGGGAAAAGCTTGGGAATATCTTGTAAAATGGTTAGTGACCACCAGCACATTACTAATATTTCTTTGATCTGACTCCAAACTCAGGAAATCAATACAGATCAGCTCCATGGGGCATGGGGGCACTGGTGGTGATGTGAACAAGAAGGGCAGCCCTCTGGAGCAGGGCTTTCCTCTGTAAACAGCGACTACAAGTTTGAATGTGTTGCTCAACATCAGCCCCCATCTTAGGCCAATAGAATCTGGATCTCACCAAGTCAAGTGTTGTGTCTATACCAAGGTACCCCATGTGGTTGTGTGAGGACCTCAGTACTGAGTCTCGAAAGGCAGTGGGCAGCACTAGTTGTTGTTTGTCTATTTGTCCCCCTCTGTCTACTGTTTCTCTGTATAACAGTCTATTGATCAGTTTCAACTTAGGACATTCCTTGTATAACAATGCAGTTCTCAAATCGGTGGAGCATAATTTGGACACATCTTTCCCTGCGTAGAGGGCTTCTAAAGCTGATTTTATCATGGGATCTCGGGATTGAGCCCACTGAATACTGTCATTGTCCAGCTGAGGCAGTGCACCAATGTCTATTGCAGAAAAGTGGCAATAAGCAACAGGTATGCAATTCTCAGAGGGTCCCAAACAATCCACCATACAGTCCACTGCATCCGTGGACATTTGTTCCTCCTGTCACACTTCTGGCAGAGTGCTCAATAACAGGTTCTGACAGTCTGACCCAGTCATTCCGGGAACAGGCCTCCGGAGAGAGCATCAGCATCTATGTGGTTCAGGCCTGCTCTGTATTCAACAGCATAGTCATATGTAGATAATGCAGAAAGCCACCTATGGCCAGTGGCATCCAACTTAGCTGAAGTCTGCACATAGGTCAAAGGATTATTGTCAGTTTTTACTAGTATCTTAGCCCCATACAAGTACTCGTGGAACTGGTCAACAATGGCCCACTTTAAAGCTAGGAACTCTAACTTATGTACAGGATAGTTCTTTTCGGATGGGGTCAGGCTTCTACTGGCAAAGGCCACTGGTCTCAGGCCATTCTCATGATCTTGGTACAATACAGCCCCCAAGCCTTGCAGGCTAGCATCAGTGTGCAAGACATAGGCCTTCATTGGATCTGCATAGGCAAGGACAGGAGCATGGGTAAGTTGATATATAATCTCATGAAAAGCAGCTTCACACTCAGGTGTCCATCTGGCTCCAAATACTTCATTAGGATGGAAATACACTCTCTCAGGCTCAGAAGAAACTGACCTCTTATATTTTTTGTTAGTAGAGGGGTAACCATGAGTAAGATTAAGTAAAGGACGAATCACTTTTGAATAGTCCTTGATGAACCGGCAATAGTAACCACAGAATCCCAGGAATCTTTGCAGTTCTTTTAGATTGTGGGGCTGTGGCCAGGTGGTCAAGGCCTCAACTGTACTCGGGTCTGTTTCTATTCCCTCGGTGGATACTATGTGTCCCACATACTTTACAGAGATTTAGAAGAACTGATATTTATCGATGGATAGTTTAAGGCCAAAGTCTTCCAGTCGGTCCAACACCTTCAATAACCTGCTCCCATGTTCCTCCAGTGAGCTGCCAAACACAATAACATCATCTAGGTATACCAGGTACTCTAACAAGTTCATGTCCCCCAACGCGCACTCCATCAGTCGTTGAAAAATGGCTGGAGCACCTGAAATCCCTTGAGGTATCCTCATGAATTCATAGAAACCAAGCGGACAGATAAAGTCTGTCTTTTCACGGTCCTCTGGGGCCATCGAGATCTGGTAGTACCTACTGCAAAGATCCAGCACAGAGAACCACTTGCTACCTTTCAGGCAGTCTAAGGCATCCTGAATGCGGGGCATTGTGTACTGATCAGGAATAGTCCGCCGGTTCAAGGTGCGATAATCCACGCACCTCCTTACTGTTCCATTCTTTTTCCTCACTACCATGATAGGTGAAGCATATGGGCTTCTGGATTCTTGTATTACACCAACAGCAAGCATCTCTTGCAGATGCCGTCTCACATCATCTATGTCAGCAGGTGCCAGGCGTCGAGACCTCTCACGAAATGGCCTTTCGTCGTGCAGCCAGATATGGTGCTCAGCTCCTTGCATGCATCCTATGTCCCATTCCTTTAAAGAAAACACCTGGTCTCTCTGGGCAAGCTTCTCACTGATCCTCACTTTCCATTCAGCTGGCAACGGGGAGTCACTGAAATCAAACAAGGCAGGCGTTACTCTGTCATTCTTCCCCGAATTCCTGCTGCTGGGTAGCACTGCAGTGTCTGCACAATGCACATTAGCCAGGGTGCAACCTCTATTTACTCAAATCTCTCGGTCAGACACATTATCAACTTGAACCATTACCCTTCTGGCATAAGCATGGGCTCTAGCAGGCAAAATACTAGGCTTGACCAGCAGTCCCTTTGGCAATTTTCCATCAACATTAATATTTTATTCTTGACATCCTTTCTGATATGGACCTCTCCCTGTAAGGTACACTGGGCATTTGGCGCCAGGATCAGAGACTTAGGATCCTTCTTCCAGACAACTCCAACCGGGTCCTCTGGTTTCACTTTGTCAGCATCTCTCTGGGCATCGTAGGCCTTCCTGATCAAGGCCAGAATCCTTAGGGCTCTACCAGTCTGGAACCCTGTTTTTCATAACACAACTGTGTGAGCCATCCAAACATATGTGCATTAGTCCCAATTAGTAGAGGAACCTCATCATACAGCCCGGTAGGGGGACACACTAAGGCCAGGGTCTCTACTTGCTCGGCCACTCCAGCCATGGAGGTGGGAAAAGACAGCCAAATTCAAATTCAGATATATCCAGAGTAGGGTAGGCCTTCTCACTTAACCCCCAGACATGCAGCCCCTCCAACAGTTGTAAGGGTACATCAGACAAATGCTTCTGATACCAGTCTTGGAACATAATTGTCACTTGGGAGCCACTGTCTAATACAGCTCCTGTAGACACTCCATTCACCTTTACAGTGGTCTCCATGGAGGGACCCACTAATCTGGACCAGTCAGGAGAGGCGGTAACGGGGGCCTGGGCAACTGACCTTGCCACAAAGGGACGTGAGTTAGCATTTTTGGGGCCCTCACTGGGATCATTTTGTGCACCTCTTAACCACTGATTTGTTCTCTGAAGCTCTCCTTGTAGCCTATATGCAACTTTGTCTGTGTCTTTTGGGGACCGGCATTCTCTCTTCATGTGCCCATCCTTCCCACAGTTATAGCAAAACATACTTTCTGGAGTTTGAGCTGGCCAAGGCGTCACAGTGGGAGCCAGGGCGGGGGTACTACTAACAGGAAACCTTGGTGCTATCTCTGTCTGCGGCGTGATAAGCATTTGGAAACATCTCATCAATTTCTCCACTTCCATGGTCAAGACATCGAGTTTTGAGCTGTTGTCAGCAGGAGATGCAATGGGTGGGTACCCCAACCCCCATAGCAGATGCAGTCAGATGAGGGTCGGGGCCTGTACTTGCAGGAGTGGCCTTCATAAAAAAATGTTTTTTATTTCCCTGAACTCTCTCAGCAGTTCATCCCATGGTGGCACACCCTCATTGGTGCCCACTTCACAAGGACCTTCTGATGCTGTGATCACTTGGGCTGCACTCACCCCAGGATTAAAATCCCCCTCCTCATCTTCAACCTCTCGAAGTTCCTTTATTAAGTCACAGTAGTCCGGCGGGTTACCCCTTCTGTCTCGGAGCCTTAATTGAAGGAGCTGCAATTTAGAATGCTTTGCATGTTGTAGTAGGTGCTCCAACCTTACACGGTTTAAGTCACTGGTGGCCACACCGCCTTTTCGGTAAGCCTTTTGCAGAGCTCTTTCCAGATGAGTAGCATATGCAGAAAAACTTTCCCCTGGCCACTTTTGTACCTTGACATTTACACATCAAGCTCTCCCCTGACTCAATGCTCCCAAAATTGCCTTCAAGTGCAGATAGGTACTTCTGGGAAGATGCATCAGGATTTGTGGACCTCAAAAATGTAATGGCCTCTAGGGAAGGACCCCTCAGACTTTCTGTGATTCATTTTCATTTCTCAGCCTTCACACACTGCCATTCAGGTATCAGAGGGGCAACACAATCTATCCAGGTGTCCCAATCATCCTCCCCCTGGGGGTTGGGGAGGGTGCCAGAGAAGATCCTCAACCTTCGGTAAGAGTTGTGACTAATGGCAGGTGCAGAAATAGGAGCCTGCATTGGTTCAGCCACAGAAAGAGGGGCAATAATGGGTGCTGGAGCGGGAGGGGGTGTTGGGGGAGGAACACCCCCAGGTGGCAGAAATAACTTCTTTAAGTCCTCCACAGTTTTCTTCCTCCAGCAACAACTTAGCAAATTTCTCAGATAGTGGAAGGGGCTCATTTCCCCCCAGGTCTTTACTGTCCTTAGTTATCACTCTCCAGGCAGTGAGGGCTCCCTCTGGGGTAACAGTCTGTGGCACTTTTGAGCTATCTATGGGGTCCTTATACTCTACTAGGGCCATGAAAGTGTGGGTGAGCAGATCAGCATATTGACCCACCACCAGGGTTTTGTAAACCTTCCACTTTGGAAAGTACTCCCTGTACAGTGTCCGTATTGTTACCCAGGGGATGTCCAGGATAAGCATAACATTTTGGGGGTCGATCTCTTCCCCAGTACACCACTCCACCAATCGGTGCACAGCCACTTCTGTCGGGGTACCCATTTATTTTTTTTAAGAGTGGTTCGTAAATGTGGCCACTAGAGGACACAAAATCCCAGTGGTGAGCCTCCAAGATGTAACCCCTAGGTGGCGCTATCTCAAGGGCTACTACCCCTGCTTGTTTGACTACGGATAGGTTGAGGGGCCTAGGTCCTATGGCGGGTGCCTCCACCCAGAAGTCAGGGTTTGTAGTGGTTAGACTAGCTTGGTCACAGCCCTCTGGGACACTGAGACCCCCTTTTATTCCCTCTAGTGGCTCACACAGTACCCCGGAGTTACAGCCCCAATACCCCACATATACACACTGTTCACTCATATAGATACCACTTACCCTCGAGACTGATTTTGCAGCACGTCTCTGAGGACCCCCTGTAAAATAAGGTTAAACAACATACACAGCAAAACACAATACTGTTTCCATGAGTACCAACACCACAGACAGTATATAGTATAACAACAACAAATCTGATTTATTTAGGGGACAGTAACACGGGAGGGGAAATCAGGTTAATTGGTGGCATTAAATCACAGTACTGTGCACACATACAGGGTCTGAAAAGTCACACTCTAGGTACCCAGGTTGGGGGCTAGCCAGGTCCGTTGCCCGGGGTTGGCTGGCAGATGCAGATGGATGGGGCCCTGTAGAAGAAAATATATGCACAACACCCAATTGTAATCCGGAGCCAGATGGCTCAGTCCATGAAGCAGGGAAACAACAAGAATTAGATGACACACTTGTGATTGAAAACAGACTGCAGGGGAATACCCTGATTTGTACTCACAATATCCAAGCTGAGGACCGGATGGTAGATGTTCTTCTGGATTGCCAGAACAACAGGGCATGGAGACAAGGTCCTTGTGACTGGACCCCACTGCAGTTGATAGCAAACGTATTTAGTCCAAGCTAAGCTGGGGTTTGCTTCCAGCTTCAGCACACAGCACACAGCACAGGGGATTGGAAATAGCAATTCCCCACAAGCACTACGCACATTCATATGTAAAAGGAAAGTACTATACCAGGCAGGCTGTTCCTCGATCCTGATCGCAATTACTGTAATATACCTGGAAGCACACACAGCAGCTACAGTTCCAGACAGACCGAGCGCGATTCAGCAATTTCTCCAGTCTTCTACAGGGTGAGCCTGGTTTCCACACTTCTAGTGCTTCTTTCTCCTCACAACTCGGATTCAGTCCAAACTGGCACTCACAAAGGCTGCAGACCGAAACTCAGGGCCTCACACGCGGCCTCGCTGTAAGACTATACACCGAGAAGCACACAGCTCCTTCTCTTCACTGCCACAACTGATCTGATCTTTCCAGTCACAGAGCAGGGCATTTCCTTTAGCTCCACACTATTCTGTTAGCTGATTCAGCTGTCACTCACAATAAGACTCCCTCTGTTGGTAGAAAAAGGCAAACAGTTACATCTTTCATTTAGGCTCCCTCTGCGCTCTTAACGACTGCAGAAACGGAGCGATTTCTCCGCAGCTCGGGTGGGATTTGAGCATTAAATACACAGTCCCCCCATACAAACTAATTAAGTCTGCAAGAAGACAGATCTTAAAAAGACAGTACTCGGAGGCTCAACTAGCACTCACTTGGAACCACATTTAAACAGCTCAGATGCTGAACACTGCCCAGACTTGGAGCATTCTGGCAAGCTCCTGGAAGACTTTTGGGAACCCCCATTTGCAGGGAGGTTACAAACATAATAGGATAGAAGGAAGGTAGGACCAGTTCTTGATTGCAACAGAACGCAGTAAGTAGGATCGAAGCAGTATTTGAAATGCTGTCTCTGTGAACACGAAGCAGCACTATAAATTATTCACACATAAATAAGAACGTTTCAGCATAATAAGCAGTACAATAATCTTTGGGCACACTTACAGAAGTTGGTAAGTTGTCTCAAAGTTCGAATGAACACAAAGCAGCAATATAAAATATTCTAAACTTGGAAACTGTCTCAGGGCTGGCAAAACAATGTAAATAGGTAAACAGCATAATGTAGCAGAAAGCAAATATACTGCCAAAATAGTAGCACGAATGGTGAACTGTATCAGCATTGCAAGGTGGGGGTGGGGAACTCTTACAATAAATCGATTCCTTACCTGACTGTCGGAAGTTGTCATTTGATGCATAATCCTGAGGCAGAAGCCAGAAATATTTCCAGATCAGCAAGTAGACTATTACGCACAGATTGTTATTTCTACAATTAAAATCCTTCACTTTATCAATAAAAACGTCAGTACTCAAAAGTATGTGCAACACCCCGTAGAAATTCCTTTGTTGTCCGTTCAGCACACTTGTCCACAATATACTCTAGCCAAGCCACGTTATCTCTGTACAGACACCTTGAAAAGGTAGGTGCATGTCCTGCTATTAGTTGCTCGATCTCTGCATCCCTTTTTAGTTGCATGCCCCTGATACCGTCCACAAATTTCCAGAGTGTCGGGTGTGCCGTGCTTATTATATGTCACACTAATTGTTCCCAGGTGTCAAAGATGTGCAATTAAGTGATTACAGTCCTAAGCTGATGACAATTAGACTGCACGGCTTGCATTGATAGTACTGCTCCACAATGTTGATGCTGATACTTTGGTAGTAGATTTAAAGTAGATTGCTGTGACAAGATGCTCATTCTGGTGAGAACTGTAAGGGTGGGATATTCAGAAATGAACCAGGCAGGGGTGCAAGCCGGGTGCAGCGCAACTGGGATGCGCCATTGCGTGGACTGGGCGATATCATATTCAGTGGTGCTGAGGCATTGCTCAGCACCATTGAATATGGCACCATGGCTGCCCGCATTGCACAAGGCACAGTGGCACTGAGCCAGAGCAAGTGGCGGTTGAGGAGCAAGGGGCTGCGCCAACGCAAGTGCAGCTGCGTTGGCACAGCAGGAACAATATTCAGAGGTGAACATGCAAATGGGGCCATAATGCATGCAAGGTGCAACTGGGGTCATTAGCATGTCATTATGGCCCCATTTGCATGCAGGTGCGCTGATTCCCGGTGACTTGCGCCTGGCGCCCTGCCAGGCTGCAGCCGTCGGGGGACCGACTCCCCCTGCACATCGCAGCAAAGTGCCCCAATGCCCGTTCGCGGGCATAGGAAATGTATTTGAAACTATCCCTGGTGGTCCAGTGGACAGCTTCCAGCCCAGTCGTGGGCATAGGTATCATAAAGGTATTTTAAATTATCCCTGGTGGTTCAGTGGACCGTATCCAACCCGATCGCAGGCATGGGTGCAATAAAAGCATTTTAAATTATCCCTGGTGGTCCAGTGTACCGTATCCAGCCTGATTGCTGGCATTGTATGTGGAAACTCCCTGGTGGTCAGCGGTACCCCCTCCCCACCCACCCACTCAGACCCACCATCCTGCTCCCCTGGTCAGCGGTGGCAGTTCCCACCTGCAAGCCGCCCAGCCGTCCGCCAACTGACTGTGTACAGTACGGCTGTATGCCCATTGGTCCACAGCATGGGCCAATGGGCGATGCTCATACTGTACTACACAGTCCAGATATGTGAATGGATCCATTCACATATCTGGGCTGTGTAGTACAAGTATAGTGTGATGCCTAATGGCCCCACACTGCTGAACCAATGGGCGTCATCTGTACTGTAGCAGTCAGTTAGCGGCAGGAATGGCTTCTGGTTGGGGCTGCCACCACCGCTGACCGGGGAGGGCGGTGGGTCTGAGTGGAGGGTGGGGGCACCGCCACCACCAGGAGTTTCCATACAAAGCCCGTGATCAGGCTGGAAACGTCCACTGGACCAACAGGGATAATTTAGAATACTTGCATTACACCTATGCCCACGATCGGGCTGGATACGGTCCACTGGACCACCAAGGATAATTTAGAATACTTATATTACACCTATGCCTGCGATTGGGCTGGATACGGTCCACTGGATCACCAGGGATTATTTGAAATACATTTCTTACACCTATGCCCATGATTGGTCTGACAGTGGTCCACTGGACCACCAGGGATTATTTGAAACACTATTATAATACCTATGCCCGCGATTGGGCTGGGAGCAATCCACTGGACCACCAGGGATATATTATCTCTTACAATGCCTGCAATCTGGCGGGGGGGGGGGCACGACGCCAACAGACCCTGGCTCCAGAGCTCGGGTGACGACCCACAGCTGGCAGCTACCGTGTTGCACACTGCACTACGACAGCTCACCTGTGGGTAGCCAGCCCTTGCTCCTTTATTTTTAGGCTCAACTTTGAGCACCAGTGAGTGGCGCAAGTAGGGGTTGCACCAGCATATGCTCAGCACATCCTGGGCTGAATATCGGGATGTGCTGACTATGCATGGGCACGCCCCCTGCACTTGCGCCGCATACATTACTGATGCGCCCCGGCATATCGGGATTTGAGCGGAGCAACATCCCCTTCTGAATATCGCACCAGGGCACATCAGTGGGTTTCGCCTGGTGCAACACTGTTGCGCCAGGCGCAACCCCTTTGAATATCCCACCCCCAGTGTGCCCACTAATAAAGTTTTTAGAGATCATAGTACTGCTTTGTGTCTGTGTAGTAGATTTAAAGTAGATTACTATGAAAAGACGCTTGTTCGTGTTTAATGAAATATTTACACTACTTTACACAAAATTTACTCTATAAGGGTGTTGAAACTGATGGTAGCTGATAGCAGCTATGGTAGTGAGCGAGGGAGCAGATGGTAGCGAGTTGACAGCGGTATTGCAAGGAGCGAAATGTGCAGGGAGCGAGTTGTAGTGAGCGGGTTGTTGGGGAATGAATTAGCGGGAGCGAATTGCTATGTACCCATGGACACTAGTCCATTTACAGAGGAGAGAGTCCTGAAGGAACTCTCAAATCTGAAATTGGACAAGGCAATAGGGCCAGACGGGTTGCATCCAAGGATATTGTGGGAGCTCAAAGAGGTGCTGGCTGCCCCTTTGACAGCCCTGTTCAACCACTCACTGGAGATGGGAGTGGTTCTGGAGGACTTGAGGAGGGCCGATGTAGTCCCATTTCACAAATGCTGTAGCAGGGAAGAGGCTGGCAATTACAGGCCAGTCAGCCTGACCTTGGTGGTGGGTAAATTAATGTAATCATGACTGAAGGAAAGGATTGTGGAATATCTTGAATCCAGTGGCTTACAAGATCTGAAGCAGCATGGATTCACTGGGAGGAGGTCATGTCAAACAAATCTGATAGATTTCTTTGACTGGATGACCAGGGAATTAGATCAGGGTGGAGCGGTGGATGAGGCTACCTAGATTTCAGTAAGGCCTTCACACTGTTCCACATAGGGGACTCATAAACAAACTGCAACCTAGGAGTGGGTCCAAATGTGGTAAATTGGGCAAGGAATTGATTAGGGAACAGGAGACAGAGTGAAGGTAAAAGGAGTTCACTCCGAGGAAGGGAGGGTGACCAGTGGGGTGTCACCAGGATCATTACTGGGACCAGTTCTCTTTAATGTCTTTATTAGTGGCATTGCAGAGAGGCTAGAAGGGAAGGTATGCCTTTTTGCAGATGACACTAAAATCTGAAATAGTGTAGACACTTGGGGGGGGGTGGAGAGGAAAAATGAATAGAAATCTAAGGAAGCTAGAGGAGTGATCAAGGGTGTGGCAGCTAAGTTTCAATGTGAAGATGTAAAAAATAATGCACTTGGGGCACAGAAACCCAGGGGCAGAGTACACAATGGGGGGAGTAGTATTAATGACCACCAATCAGGAAAAAGACCTGGGGATAATCATGTCTGATGACCTAGAGATGGCCAGACACTATGACAAGGCAGTGAGGAGAGTTAGTGGGATGCTAGGTTGCATAGGGAGGGGTATCACCAGCAGAAAGAGAGAGGTGGTGTTACCATTGTATAAATCACTGGTGAGACCTCACCTAGTGTACTGTGTCCAGTTCTGGAGACCACATCTCTGGAATGACACAGATAGAGTAGAGGTGGTCCAGAGGAGGGCAACTACAATGGTGCAGGGTCTGCATAAAAAGCCCTATGAGGAGAGACTTAAGGACCTCAATATGTACACCCTGTAGGGAAGGAGGGAGGGGGAGCATTATAGAGACTTTCCAGTATCTCAGTGGTATAAATAAGGTTCATGAGGAAAGCACTTTTCAGAAAAAAAGATGCTCAAGAACAAGGAGACAGGAGGGTAGACTTGGGGGACATGAGAGGAAGTATTTCTTTACAGAAAGAGTGGTGGATGCCTAGAACTGCCTTCCAGCAGAGGTGGTGGGAGAAAAAAGGTACTGGGATTCAAGAATGCATGGAATAGGCATAAGAGAACCTTAGTGGTAAGGAAAGGGGGAGGAGTAAAGCCAGAGATCAAGAAGGGTCTGCAGTGTTACAGTAGGTAGGGAAAATGGGCAGATTAGGTGGGCCAAGCAGTCCTTATCTGCCATCAAATTCTGTTTCTGTGTTTCACCTAAGGAAATATAAAGACAGTCTGGAGACAGTGCAGTGTAGGCTGACCAAATTGATTCATGGCCAGCAGGGCAGTTTTTACAAGGATCGGCTCAAAGCGCTGGACATGTACTCACTGGAGGCCAGACAAGAGATTGGGGATATGATAGAGACCTTCAAGTCCCTGAAAGGAATGAACAGGGGTAACTGTGAGGATCTATTTAGCGTAAGTATTAGAACAAGAACACGGGGCATGAGTAGAAACTTCTGGGGGGATTCAAGAAGGAAGTGAGTATGTTTTATTTTATAGAAAGGGTGGTAGAGCCATGGAACAATCTGCCAGCTGATGTGGTGGGTGTCAGAACTATCAGCGGTTTCAAACACGGCTGGAAAAGGGTAATGTGCTTAGTGGTTGCTCAGGGTGATAATGGCGGGACAGGAAGTAAGGGGTTGGAGAGTGTGGATTAGAACTCTGTATAGATAATAGGCGCCAGATTTGTTAGGCTTTACAGGCAGACTGGATGGACCAGTGGTCTTTGTTTGCCATCATTCAGTATGTTGACATGTAGTCATATATCCAATTTGAATGGGAGTTTTGAATTTTCTGATAAACGGATTGGAAATATGAATATCATGTTAACGGGCACATTTCCTAATTTCTGTATTTCCCAAGATTGCCAGCTTTCAGATTTTGCCTGGTGGAGATCATCATTTCAAATCCAATAACTCTGCAATGTAAACGGGCATTATTGAAATGTCTTACTGTAACAGAGATACACATGCGCAGTGCAAGCGTTGAATGGAATGCCAGCCTCGTATACACTGGCTTGCGATGAATGTTAACTACTTTGGCATTCTCTGTGGTCACTTGCCGGTTGCCAAGCTCTCCCCTGAAGTGATTCTGGCAACTAGCCCTTCTGTCAGAATATTTTTTACAATCTGACTTTTTTGACGAGTTCTTCCACATTCAGATATTTTGTTTTTTCCGGTGTTGAACGGGTCAGGTACATTTTACAAGCTGAAACAAAAAGAACTAAGGAGTTTGCAAAGTTGCATGGAAAAACTTGAGGTGATTGATGTTTGTACCCCTAGTGTGATCTCACATGGCTGTATAGTTTGCAGTTTTGCTCAATTCCTCACAAGCAGGTAGGAAATGTAGTTCTCCTTACACGTTTTTGCTACTGAAGTCTGAGTTTTATTAATGCTTTCCATATTAAAACAGTTGTTTAAATGTGCAGCACGGGGCTTTACAACACCGATCAAATGACCAGAATATTGAAACGCATATCCTTGTTTAAGAATAAAATCTATGTTAATGGAAGAAAAGTTATAAAAAGTCTAACATAAAGTATAGCAAGTTGCATATCAGCGCATTTGCAACCTGCTGCATTGGCTGGTAAATTCTTGGCACGTCTTTAGAATATGACCACCTTTTAAAGCCATTCCCTGCTTCTTTGGTACACATGCACAGGTTTTATATTTGAATACTCCGGCTCAGTTATGATTGTACTCATGCAACAAATAAGACTACAGTCTTAAACAAAATCTAGACGTATCTCAGTTGCTATTTTCTCTTAAATGCAGATAGGAGTTTGAAGGAAATTTCTGTTTCAATTGCTTGAGGGGCCAGTGTTGAGAGACGTTCAGGGTGTTTGTGACGTGAGTCAGCTACTCATTCTTTAAAGTCTGTGGTCATAGAAGTCCCCAGATCCATTACTTGCTTACCCAAGTGTGAGGTTTAATGTTAATGAAATACATTACTTGAGCTCCGAGATGGCTTTCAAAATGTAATACAATGCTGCCATCACACTGAAGTAATGGGAACTACATTTTCCTTGATTATCCTGTGACTTTAAATCCATGACCAAAACCTAATTAGGATTCGCAACTTTCAAAATTCACCTTTTGTTTGGAGTTTGAGGTATATAGCCATGGGAGTTTATGGCATGGATTTCTCCTTTTTCTTCCTTCCTTCCTTCCTCCCCCACCCCCCACCACCACCACCCCTCCATCCCAACCACTAAAGATGTCCCATTACTGCTGGGTAGGACAAGTCTGAGATTGAGGAGGAAAAACTCAGAACATTTTGATTTGATCAAGGTCTTTGATTCTGTCCCTCAAAGGTGACTTGGGGTAAAGCTGGAACATGTAGAGTGGTGGCGAAGATGGCTAGCTGGATCAGGAAGTGGCTTGGAGATAGACTGCAGCGGTTGTTGTGGGGGGGGATTCTAATCTACCAATCCAGTTACCAGCTGTGAGCCACGTGGCTCTGTGTTTGGGCCTGTGTAGTTCGGTGTGTTCATTTTGGGTATTGTACACAGGGTTGTGAGCAGGATAAGTCTGTTTGCGGATGTCACCAAGATGGGAGCTGTTGTGGATGACATAGAGGGGTGGCAGAAGCTACAGGATGACATAACCAGACTTGAGGAGTGGTCAGCGTGGTGACAATTTTGTTTTTACACTAAGAAATGCAACTGAATGCACTTCTGGGTGTGAACCCGAGCAGGGAATATTGGTTCGGTGGGGAGCGGTTGGGGTCACTGAGGAGGTGAAGGATATGGGTGTCATAGTAACGGGGATCATGAACAACTCTGCACAGTACAGGAGGACTGCAGCTAGAGCTAATAGGATGATGGGGCGCATTGCGCGTGGATTCTCATCCAGGCACAAGGAGGTGATCCTGCCACTGTACGGGCCCTTGTTCATGCCACAGCTGGTGTAATGCAGAAGGCTATCAAGCTGCTTGAGGTGGTGCAGCGTATGGTGACGAAAATGATACAGGGGCGGAAGGCATAAACAACAAAGACAGGCTGATTCACTTAGGTTTGTTCACACTGGAGGAGAGAATGGGTGGGGGGCATGATTGAAATATTCAAATTTTTGAGGGAGATCAACAAATCTGGCACAGAGGGGCTGTTGGGGCTGATAAAGGGAATGAACATGAGGGGGCATGGTCCAAGATTGGAGTGAGGTGGGTTCAAGAAGGAGATAAGAAGGCATTATTGCACTGAGATGATGGTGTCGAAATTGAACGCTTATCCAGAGGAGGTGGTGGCATGCTGGACGGTGGGAAGTTTCAAAGGGGTATGTGACAGTGCAAGCAAGGGAGGCTGTGTAATGACACTGAGCATTTTCTGAGTGTGAATAGAGGGTTGGAGGTGGGACAGCTGCAATATAAGGGTGTTAGCTGCACATATGAGTAGACTTGATAGACCGTGAGACCTGTTTCTGCTGGCAATTTTCATATGTTCGTATGTTTGTAATAATAAAAATAACCATATTGGTGTTCACCTCTCCAAGCAGTGGAGGTAGGGACTGTATCTAGACTCAAGTCTAAACTGCCAGTTGTCAGTAGCCAGAAAAATTACAAGGTAGAGACACAGGTCACAACAACCCTTAGTTTAACAAAAAAAAAAAATCATAGAAAGAAAAGTAGGAAAATACTGGTGTGAGAAAAGAGAGTAGATATCCTTATTCCTGTTTTTATAACAAAAACACATTTGTTTTGTTTTTATTGTAAAATGCAGAATCAGTTAGGGTCTGTGTACTGTGAATATGACACTAACGTTTGCATATTTCCAATTCAACAGATTTAGATGTCAGAAAGTAATAGTAAAAAAGCATTTGTCAATGCTGAATGTTGCTTGCTTATATGTGCTGTTTCGGTTATTTGGAAGTGATAGTACAATGCCTAAGAACTGTCATGGTCCTCCCCCCCCCCCAAGACATTCACTGTGTCTCTCTGTTCAGTATTCACAGAAGGGGGAGGGTAAAGGGCCACAGCAGTACAGCAGTTGCAAAGGCGCGAAGAGGTGGACAATAGTCCATTCATAGGCAGAAAAATCCTGCAGAAGGTAAGTAAATTGAAGGTGTACAAAGCGATGGGACCAGATGGCATACACCCAAGGATATTAACAGAACTGTGAAGGGAAATAGCAGTACCTCTGGCAGCTATGTTCACTGAGTCATTCAACACAGGGGTGGTACCAGAGAATTGGAGGAGGGCACATGTGGTCCCTCTATACAAATCCAGCAGTAGGGAGGAGGCGGGGAACTATTGGCAGGGCCC
This sequence comes from Neoceratodus forsteri, assembly GCA_016271365.2. NCBI lineage: Eukaryota > Metazoa > Chordata > Ceratodontiformes > Ceratodontidae > Neoceratodus > Neoceratodus forsteri. Next base: position 644,664,094 of record CM057450.1, on the reverse strand, counting down.
CGTGTTTTCTGCGATTCTGTGGTTGCAGCAGTGGCCGCAGAAATTAGGGCTGCCCACAGAAATCAGTGCTTGCCGCAGAAATCAGGAAAACCAGCCACATAGCTGCAAAAATGCTAGCTATGTTATGCGATCACACAAGATAGGGCATAGCTATTGATATGTTAAGTATGCCATGACATATATGCTCTTTAGAAAGTGCAGCAAACTGATGCCACCCACTACAAGGTCGAAAAACTAGTGACCGCATGGCATCTTGACTCGTGCTGGCTCTTGTTACATAACTCCTTCCAGCCAGTATTATGGGGGGTGGGGGGAGTGATGCAAGAGTAGCAGAGCTTGACTAGGTCCACGGCAGTTATGATTTGCTGCTGTGTAGGTGTGGGTAGCTCGGCCATGTTAATTTTTCATTGCGAGGTTGCCCATGGTCCATACTGAATCCTTGGAAGATGAATTTGGAAGGAAGAACTGGAAGGTGAGCTGTATTCAAGAAGTGAGAAGATTCGGTGGTGACCATGGACTTGGAATCAATCTCGGTGTGGTGACAGGTATCGGAGGAGGAGGAGCTGATTGCAGAAACATAGGGCTGGCAGCAGACCGCATAGAGGACTCGATCCCCACTGGTGGATATCGATCATAGTTTTGATTTGTGGGTTGCAGTTCTGTACCTGCAAGTGTGAGAGTAATTTCTTGGCAGATTTGAACCTGCAACCTAAGTGGTGGCATCAAGCTCAATTCTTAAGGAAGGTCATGTTGCCCAGCTGCAGCAGAGTTGGGGACCAGGGTATACTAGAACTGGAGCAAAGGTATGGAAAAAATTAGGAATGGAGAGTTTGCTGCTATACACAAGTGAAATGAGGGTCACCGCCTGAAGAACACCACAACTCACTGAGTTGTGAGGAGAAGAGGACATGCTAACTAAGGTTACTTCAACTTAATAAGAATGAGTTGCTTGCATTTTTTAGTGTGTCCTCCAAAAGAAAAATCCAGATTATACAATGGTGTTTGAAAATCCTGTAACCTCATTGGTCAAACCATGTCACATGGCCATGGGTAAAGCCTGCATAACCCACGGCTGAAGAATGGCACGCATAAAAAACATAATTAAACACATTTAAAATTTATTTTACACATGGATCCATTGTATAATCGCAATAAGGCACTCCAGGGTGTGAGTTATTGGGTGATTTACGCACTTCTTGTGTGGTTAAGTCACTTGGCTGCGCCTCGTGACACACCACACAAGGCGTGGGTAAATCCCCCAAATAACCCACACCCTGTTGTGCCTTATTGCTTAAGTCAACAAATCCTACAGACACTGTAAGTTACACCCTCCTTCACTTTTATGGGAAGACAATCCCCCCAACACACAGATTTGCATACTGCACTCAATATGTTTGTTGCAAGGCAGTTAGGGTATTCCTAGTTTAAAAAAATTATAATCTAAAAGAACATTGATCAAAATCAGAAAAAATGGCTTTCAAATTGGAGTCTCTCTTTTTGTATCTGCCAACTGTAAATATAAACCAGAAGAAATCCAAGCAGGTTTTGCCTTCTCTGTAGTTTTAGCTGTGTGTGTATATGTCCTCTGATTCTAACCTAGGAGAACAGCAAAGGCCAACAATTTCCAGAAGAACAGATAAGCCTTCAAATTTGGGGTAGGAGGAAAAATTAATTAAAAGAGAACACTGATGCCCATGGGCTGTGCCAGATTTGTGCTATTGCAGTTTAATATTTGTGATAAGAAGTCTACTTACTGTTAAATGGCCTGCTGTTCCACTTTCAGTGGAGTGGAGTGGTTGCACAAAGGCAGTCAAAGGGTTAACTAAGACTTAATCTCTTTGAAGGTGTGCTGTTTAGCCAAAATGTATCTGCCACCGAATGGACGCAGAATCAGCAGTTGTTCTGCCACAGAAAGTATGAGGTCCTGCCGCAGAATGTAGGTCCACTTTGCCGCAGTAAACACGGGGCCCTGAGTATAGGCCAGTCAGCCTCACTCCAGTAGTGGGGAGGATCATGGAGACATTGGTTAAAGAAAGAATAGTGGGGCATCTAGAAGCCGTCTGAGCCCAGGACCATAGGCAACATGGATTCACAGTGGGGAGGTCTTGTCAGACAAATCTGGTTGATCTCTTTGACTGGGTGACAAAGGAAGTAAATCAGGGTGGGGCAGTGGACAATGCTTACCTTGATTTCAGCAAAGCCTTTGACACCGTCCAGCATAGGAGGCTGATAAACTAGCTAGGTAGGCTGGGCATGGGGCAAAGGGTGGTAAACTGGGTTAGAAACTGGTTAACAGACAGGAGGCAGAGAGTGGTGGTAAATGGGGTGCAGTCTGGGGAGAGGGGGTGACCAGTGGGGTGCCGCAATCATCAGTCCTGGGGCCAGTCCTGTTCAATGTCTTCATTAGTGACATTGCAGAAGGGCTGAAGGGAAAGGTCTGCCTGTTTGCAGATGACTCCTAGATCTGTAACACAGTGGATACTCCAGAGGGGGTGGAGAAAATGAGGAGGGACCTGGGGAAGCTTGAAAAATGGTCTGAGGACTGACAACTGAAATTTAATTCAAAAAAGTGCAAAATTATGCACCTGGGACACAGAAACCCTGGGGAAAGGTACAGGATGGGGGGGGAGGGAGTTGCTAACAGTCAGAAAGAAGGAAAGGGACCTGGGGGTTCTTATTTCAGATAACCTGAAAATGTCAAAGAGGTAAGGCAGCAGGAAGGCCCAGTGACATGCTGGAGTGCATAGGCAGGGGTATCACCAGCGTAAGGAGGGAGGTAGTGATGCCATTATATAAAACCTTGGTCAGGCCTCACATGGAGTACTGTGTGCAGTTCTGGAGGTCGCACCTTCGTAAGGATATTAACAGGCTGGAGATGGTCCAGAGAAGGGCGAATAAGATGGTACAGAGCTTGCAACACTAGACTTATGAGAAGAAATTAAGGGACCTCAATATGTACTCACTGGAAGAGAGGAGGGAAAGAGGGGATATGATAGGAACATTCAAGTACCTCAAGGGTATAAATATAACTACTGAGAAGCAGGAGACAGCTGCTATAGGCACATGTGCCAACTTCTGTGTGATATTCTTTTGTTCTTCTAAATCTGTAATCTCCAGTATTTCAGTAACCACATGACCACACTGCCTTCTTTAGGCAATTTTACGCTGGTTGATGCCTGGTGTCAGATGGCAGACAGAGGGCTCACCAGATTGTGTTGCAATTTGAAAAAACTTCATAGAGTGTTCTTTTACTGGTAAACGTTTCGGAAAGCTGGTGAAGGTCTCACAGTTTTTATTATGATTTTATCTCCTTATGTCTGTCCCCTTTGGTACCCCCATCCCCACACCCCAACAGTCATCGGTGGCCACAGCTGCAGCCTTCTTCTTGCCAAGATGGTGGGTAAGCAGATGCTTTCACAGTCTGAGAAGTCTGATGTCTTTCAGTGCTGCTTATTAGTCATCTTCCAACACAGGCGAGGTGCTGCCAGCCCAAAACTAACTCAGGACAAGCAGCTTTCAAAGTGGGGAAGAAATGGAGTGAGCAAGAATCAAATACTCATTCAGATGGGCCTTTGATTTTAAGATCAGCATACCGGTGTGGACACTGCAAATAGAACCCCAGCTCTTTAAGCAGCTTTATGAAGAGTAAAGGCTTCTTGAAGCACTGGGGTTCTGTTTATTGTACTGTAAGTGGGCTGCTTCTAATTTGATAGTTTACTGTACCTTACATCTGGAAGTATGGTAGGCCGAACTTTAAATAAACACTGCATCTGAATGAACACATGATGCCATAGAAAGATAGAATTTGTCAGCAGAAAAGGACTGCTCAGCCCACCCAGTTTACCCAAGTGTTCTCTACCTACTTGTAACTCCTGCCTGTATATGTTACTGTATGTCTTATTCTGCCTGCATCCATCAGGACCTCCTTGTGAATGAGCTTGCTCAATGGATTTTTCCTGCAATGAATTTGAACCTACTCCACCTCCATAGCCCTATTGATCTCCGTTGACCCCCTTCTTCCAATTTTTCTAATATACCCCTATGTTTATCCCATACATACTTCATACCTCCTACCATTTTAGCCTCCACCACTTTTCTTGGCAATCTGTTCAAGGCGTCTACCACCCTTTCAGTAAATAAATATTTCTTCGTATCTATCCTGAACTCCCTCACCCAGCTTCATTGTATGCCCCTTGGTTTAGGTGCTCATCCTCATTTGAAGGTAACTCCCCAACTGTACCCTGTTTACCCGTGAGGTACTTTATAGGTCTTGATCATGTCACCTCTCGCCCTCCTCTCTTCCAGAGTGTACATGTTGAGATTCTTCAGCCTTTCCTTGTAGGGATTCCTGTGAAAATCCTGAACCATTTTAGTTGCCCTCCTCTGGAAAACCTCCACCCTATGTCCTTTCTGAAGTGTGGACTCTGAAACTGGACGCAGTACTCCAGCTGGGGGTATACCAGGGAGTGATACAATGGCAGCAAAACATCCCCCCCCTCCTCCTCCTCCTACTGGAAATGCCACTCCTTATGCACCCCAGAATCCAATTTGCCCTGCCCATAGCCTTTTCACACTGTACTGCCATCTTGAGGTCCTCTTATATGATAACCTCAAGGACCCTTTCATGTCTAGTGAGTATCAGTACCTCCCCCCCATCCTATACCCAGCATCGGGGTTCCTATGCCCTAGGTACATGATTTTACACTTGTTGGCATTGAACCCCAACTAAGTAAGAAAATGGAATTGATTTGAATGAATTGCAGGCTTTTAAGCAGCTTTTCAGGGAGTGTGTGTGTGGGGGCTCTGCTACTGTAACTATTTGCTTTTGATTTTGGCCTCAAATCAGGTGCACTCCTGTAAACAGGTAAAACATGTTTAAGAAAGACTCATAAGAAATGTGATAAGGGCTGAGCTTGCTGAACCCTTAACACTGCATTGCAGACAGGAGAGATGCAGACCGTTCTTAATTAATGAGCTTCCTACTGGTCACATGTGAGTCTCTTATGGGCCAGAGCTCACTACACAAGCATTTGTCAATGTTGAATGGTTGCTTGCTGGCATTAGCAGTGGAAGTGCAGGAGTTAGACAGATGCAGTATAGGAATGGCAGTGAAGTAGTGAACTGATGCCAACTCCACCCCCACCCTGCAGAGATGGACAGGCATTGGGGTGTGCCTTTGGGTCATCGCCCATAACGGTTACGACATTTCACCTCACTCTACCCTGCAGACACAGACAAGTGCTGGGGTGTGTCTTGGGTGTTCAGGCTTTACACTCACCTCATTCCATAAGGAAATATGCTGAAATGGGTGCAGTATAGGAGAATAGGGTGAACTCTGGAGCCAAATAATCCAAGGAGCACCTTGATGCCTGTCACTGGCTGCAGGGTGGGGGTGGAATGGCATGAACATAACTGTCTGCAATTCCAAGTCACACCCCTGACGCCTGTCAGTCCCTACAGGGTAGGGAATTATGGTTGGAAACCCTAATACCCTGGACGTTTCTTGGTATTTTTATTCCAAGTTTTCAACATGGGCTTTTTGTGACCCCACCGCATGAACAGTGACTCTATCAGTTTGTTAGTCGAAAGGTGATTTTGCACAGCAATTGCACCATTTGGTGCCACAGGTGCAAAAATGCATTTGGAAAAGGATGTGAAAAATGACAGCTGTATTCTTCGTGAGGAAGTGTAAAAAAATGGTAATGTTGAAAATCTGGAGTAAAAATATAAAAAACCTGGTGAAGTCACGAGCGTGCGTACAGTGCACACCCGTAATTATTTTGGGGATTTTTTACACCAGATTTTCAACATAGACATTTTGAGACCTTTGCACATGAATAGTGTCACTGTGATTTTCTTAATCTGTCCTGAACACTGATTTCGCACAGCAACCGCGCTATTCTGCGCCGGAAGTGCGAAAACACATTTCGGACAGGATGTGAAAAATGACAGCTGTACTGCTCATAAGGAGGTGTGGTAAAATGACAATGTTGAAAATCTGGAGTGAAAATATTAAAATTCTCAAAGTTACGAACGTACATAGTAACTGCACAATGCATGTTCAGAAACAGTTATTTTGAATTTTTCACTAAATTTCAACATACGGTTTTTGGGGGCCTACCTCATGAACTGTGACACTGTTGTTTCATTAATTGGTCCCAAAAGGTGGTTCTGCACAGGACCACGAAATCACCTTTCGGGACTGAATACCAAAATGACAGTGACTGCGTTCATGAGGTGGGGTCCCAAGAACCCCATGTTGAAAATTTAGTGAAAAAAATCCTAAAACTGGCTGAGATATCCACTTAAGTTGAAAAAAAACCTATGTATGCCATTATACAGATTACTGGCATTTCTTCAGTTCACGGTCAGCTTTGAAGAGTGCAGACGTATTCCCGGTCCACCGAAGATCATTGTGCCGGGCTCTGGAGGTAAGTATGGGGTGTGGGGGGGGTGTTGGGAGGTGGGGTCCTCGGAGGGTGGGTATGGGTTGGGCGGGGGGTGCCACAGACACAGCGGGACTGTTTATTTTTACAGGGTATTAAAAAAACAGAAGAAAAAGGACACCGCAGGATGATTGGCACACTGGGGATGGGCTCCCAGCGTGCCACCTGGATGTTTGTTGGGCAAGGGGAGTGGAGCCGATGGGGATTGGGCACCCTGTCAGCCATACACTGTGCTGCGGGGGCGCATGAGCTGAGGAGGGATTGGGCACCCCCTCAGCACACAACAAATGGGGGGTGCATCATGCTGATGGGGATTGGGCTACCCTGTTGGGGGGTTACGAGATCTCGGTCCTTGCTGCCTTCCATGAGGATCATGAGTGTGACATCTGAGACGGTGTAAGGCTAGTTTTTATGGGACTATTTATTTGGTGGGCAACTGTTGAAAGTTAATGTCCCCCTGTGGTATGGGTACCATCCAATCAGATGCCTCCAACTGAAAAGCCCAATTTCTAATAAACAAAATTCCTTATTTTTTTTTTATGGGAAATGCCAGTGTCTACTGTCCTCCTCCCTGAAGACATGGCCATACGCCAGTCATGGCATGATCTTTCTGACTGCAGTGAAGACCTGTGAGTACAGCGGTTAGCATGTCAGTATTTCCACCATTATGATTATGTTAATGGTATTGGTTCTTAATGAAATTTTTTGAAAAGTCACTGTACATGAATAGCTGGTTTACAGTTCAAAAGGCCAATTTTCTTTTTATACTGCATAGTACTGATAAGTCATAGCTCTGAAACTAATAATTGACAGGTTCTTAATACCTTCATTTTACTCTTCACCTCATTAGGTAATGCAATGTCTAAACAGAAAAAAAAAGGGAAAATGGTTGAAATTCTTGACCACTGGTCATGGGAGCAACGGTATTTTATTAAATCATTAGACAGACAATGACAGTTACGTCAGGAGTGGGAGGAAAAAATTAACAAAAAAATGATGAAAGAGTTCAGAGAGGCTTCTACTAATGCAGCAAAGGAAATGATGACCTCATTTTTCAAGGGGATGCAGAACCTAATGTTTCCAAATCAACCTAACATTGCAAATAAAAAAGGGTTACGACATTTAAATATGAAAACACTAATAGTACTTTTTAAAATTTGATATATAACTAAGTAGGATAGGTTATTGTGTTATGCTGTATGGTACAATGCTATTATGTATGAAAAACCATACCGGCAACAGAGTTGTTATGCAGCAGTAGATACATCATTATCGTGTTGTGCTGCATCACCTATGTACTGTATCTACTGCAGCATAACAGCAAGGAATGTTTGGAATGCTGTCTCGAGACTGCATCTGAGAACAGTGGATGCACTTAGTAGCACTGTGTGATTCAAACATCAGTTTGACAATTCGCACAGTGCTACACACCCTTCTTAAATGTGCATGACAATTGATTTTTTTTAGGGGGTGTTGGGGTGGGGGCTGTTGCACTTGAGGTAAAAAAACAGAGAAGAAATTTCTGTATTCCTGTAATTTAGCTAGTCCAGATCTAGAACCATTCACTATATAAGACAATGTATGGTCTGGTAACTGCAGCAAGTTTGTGCGTCATCTCGATGCTGTCATGGCAACCGCAATCTCTCGAGATTTGCTCTTGAAGTTTGAATGGTCACCATGGCACCGCTTCAGCAGCTACACATGCTTGTTGCAGATAACGAACCATGAATTATCCTCTATATAGCATATGGTGTTTCTTCTTCAAAATGAATGAGCACTAGGACATGGGGCATGGAAACACAAATTGAAGTCTGCAAAAAGTTTCCAGCACACACATCTCAGTAAGACAGAACATAAAAAACAGGAAAAAAGGAACTCCATCGCTTCATAATTTATTTAAGGCAGCTCAGTATGGCCTGACATACTTTGGATCTCCCTAAATCCTTTTTCAAAGCCTAAAGACCACAATAATAAGCTGACCTTTTATAGGTCCACAACCAAATCACATGTGACACATATTCACAAACTCCACTCACTAGTGAGGTGATTAATTTTGCATCCCTCTTACCTATGTTAAGGTTAAAACTTTAAAAACAACTTTATTGCATCACATACATATAATTGATCAACATTTATATTATTCTTAAAAAGCACCTGTGCATATTTCTAAGAAAACTTGGTGAAAAATAAGACAAAAAAGCAAAAGGAACAACAAATATTATAGCCAAAAATGCAATACACAGGCAAGGTAAGAAAAATAGGGAAAAGAGAAAAACAAAAACAAAAAAAAAATGGTTGGGGGGAACGACACAGGGTGAATCAAAATTGGAACAAGGGACAAATAATGAAGAAAGAAATAAAGAAACAAAAAATAATTGCATCTGTAGTCTGGATTATATCCAAGCTAAATCTATAATATTACTTTCATTTCTAAAAACCAATGTATGGTGTTACCCTGTTATTCATGGAATTCCATGCCTGGAATATGCTCGTTGTGCTGCAGTAGTGACATCACTGTGTTGTTGTGCTTCAGTATTGATGTCACTACCGCAGTACAACAATTTAGAATGGTACCACACATCTGTTTCCGGAATAGGCATGGTTGCCCATACACTATAAAGGATAATGTATGAACATCCATAGATAGACAAGGCTTTGCCTTCATCTTGAGTTTACTGTGGCAAGCAGGATACCTCTCGAGCATTGTACTCGAGGATCCTAGTTGCCATAAACACCACTATATGGAGGCACAACCCTTTCTGTGTATGGCTGCCCATACATTATCCTCTATATGTATGCAGGAAACGAGAACTAGGAAAAATACTATGGCCTAGCTAAAAATTTGCATTTTAGCTACACAACTATGAGAGATTGACCATAACTCCTAGATAAATGTTTATCTGTATGTACAGTAAGACACTTACATATACACATTTGTCAATGAAATTTCATAACTAGAGGTGTTGCATGAATGTTTGATATCAATTTACCCTATTTTTTAAATTTAATATAGTACAGCTCCTGTGAAATATGTAATAATGATTTTAAAATCCCCCAAAAATAAAAAAATCGGATAATTTCTAAACAGGTCTTGTTTACCTGAAACCTGACATTTAGTAAAAAAAAAAAAAAATAGATCAAAAGTATTAGCACCAGCAATGTGCACAGTACACCAAGTAGGCCATGATACAGTTTATCTAATGTTGCTTTGCAAACATAAAAGAAATGTTATATTATGGATCATGTGTTCACAAGTAAGTTCTCTTATAGATCAGACATGAACCTGTTGTGCCAATGTATCAACACAACTCGAAAAGCAGCCTGTATCAAGGTCGGCAAGCTTATAGTGGAGAATATCAATGAGTCAACTCGCCATATGTTCAAGCTTATCCCCAAAGTTATACTCCACAGTACAACACGAGAGGAGATGATGCATCAGAGTCAACTGATGAGGCTGACTATTCTCAGAAATCTGTAAACTGGAGTATTGGTTAACAAATTAATGCAATATAAAACTGAAATATTTGTAGTTAATCCCCATTTATTAATCATAATTAATGTAACATTTAATACTGTTTGACATTTCAGTGGTTTAAGGGATATTATCACCAATAAGTACATTTCTGAATTCAGTTAAGTCTTATCTGAGCAGTTAACAATTTTTTTTGCACTTTCATTGCATGTTGCTATAAAGAATTATAAGAGCAATATTTCAAAATTAATGCTGAAGTGCAATAAATGGGTGAAAATTTAGACCTATACTTTTGTTATTCTATCTTAGATTATTCCTTATCTATTGGCTAGTATGATACCCCTATTTCCACACTTTCAGTCCGCTTTATATATTTTTTTCACAATTGAAATACTAAAAGGATGGCTATTTTTAATATTGTTCGGAGCAGTTTTCACCACTGTTACTGTTAGTTTTTTTGAATAACTGCAGTTCCATAAGTTAAGAGAGGACTGCCTGCTGCTTGCCAATTCATTCAAGTCACAACAGATGTGATTTTAGACAACTTATATACAAAACCAGTCGAGCACACTGATGAAAACCTACTCTAAGCCATATTTAATTGAGCACACCTTTAATTATTTCAGATGTGAAAAAAATATATAATAAATTACTCAAATTGTGGAATGAAGATCATCATATAAGTCAGTAGTTAGGGGGCAATCTATAGTAGACTAAAGAAGTATGGGTAAAGATTTTCATCATTTTCTTGCATTACTGCTTCAAATCGATATTTAAAAAACAAACAAACATTTAACTATTATATGAGAATGCCATGAAAATTTATTTAAAAAGGGATACTATATTGAATAAATAAATGCAAACTTTACAAAAGGATTATATTGCTCAAATACTAGTTGTAATAAAACTTTACTTTAGATATGTTGGATTAATGAATTTGTTTTGTACAGATCATTAACTATCACATATTTTTCTGTTAATAAATTTTTTTTTTTTACTTCTTCTGTCATATGAGTTTTAATGGCAAGTTCAAGTATGATAAATCTATGTATAGCGCTGCTTTCTAAGTGGATAATTTTCAGCCATATATTCAGTCAGTAATTCTCAAATCTGACTTGCAGTGGAAAGCTCAACATTACATGAACTGCTAACAGGTTGTGGTTGACCAATTTCCATTCCACGTACATCCTCTATCCATCCAGCATTAACCTGTTCTTTTTGCTTTTCACAGTAATTGTGAAGTCCGCAGCATGTTGCAATCACATAAAGGGTGAAAGTATAATAAAGTCACTTTTGTTCTGCAGAACTCTTCAACGGGCCTTTAAACGCCCAAAAGCAATTTCCACTACTATGCGAGTGGAACTCATATATACATTGAATGACTGTTACACTGGAGTCAGACTAGGTGAATTAATGTAGTCCTTAATTAACCAGTCCATCATAGGATATGCTGGATCACCGATAATGTACATATCAACTAGCCTGTTATTTATTAACCTTGGTTCCTGCAAAAAAACAAATAAAAAAAGAAAGATAAAGTGACACTACTTTGATTTTAGTTCCTAATGTTACATACTGAATGAACAACTGTAACATTTGTATGATACATTTTTTTATGAACAATTAGCACAAATGTGCAGGTTACAATCTGCTATGCATTGTGACGCAATAAAACTATATATGGCTGTGGTTTATTACAATTATACAATTGCCCCTTCTATTTTTGGGGTATCCATACAACCCTCATCCCTGTCTCTGATACTCATAAAACTGATGGACACTCGTTGTTCCATATTTTAGAGAACACTCCCTCATCCCTATGCACTATGCTCATACAGGTACTAAAAATCTCAACTGTTTCATAGTGGTGGTGGTGGGAGATCAATACACCATGTCAATATGGAGATTTACTTACTGTTATGTAAGCAATAAGACACTCCAGGGTGTGTGTTAGACACTTTAACACATGGCTAGGAGGCGTAGTGAGGCACGAGGCCACCGGCCGAAAGGCCTTAGCCTCCTAGCCGTGTGTTAAAGTGTCTAACACACAGACCCTGGAGTGGCTTATTGCGCTTATGAAATGGCTATCTGTAGTGCAACTGCAATTGGTAAGTAAAATTCATAATTTTAAGTAGGACAAAATATGTATTTTGTGTAAGTTTTTAATAAAATAGTTCAGCCGCCGAAGAGTTCTGTGTGTTTTTTTTATTTTATTTTTTTAACCTTGTCCTCCAAAGGCTTCTGTAGTTTAGATCCTGATGTCATGGAACTGCAAACCGTCCCCCCCCTCCCCAGTTTACAACGTGAAAATGTATTGTATATTGAGTGACACACTGAGAGGAATATAGTAAATAAATTAGTTGTACAGAAATCAGAAAATAGACACTATGCGAGGGAAGCTGAGATCGGCTAGCAAGTTACCAGTTGATCAGAAGAGGCATGGAGTGGGTGGGCAGGGAGAGAGTGCGATCGTGGTAGTAGTTTTTTTTTTTTATGTGATGCCTCTAGGAAGTGAAAAAGGTATTTTCTGGTACAACGTGTTTTACTATTCAAGTGAGGGGCTAAGGGAAGGCAGTTTGAGTGGCTGGGCAGTCGGCTGTTGATTACGATGGAGAGTGGGCGGGCTGGGAGAGAGATCGCGGCAGTTCCTTTTTTTTTCATTTACTACATGCTGCATCCACGAGGAGAGGGGCAGATGGGTTTAAAAGACAAACATCCAACTGAGGGCAAGGCATCAGACATAGTAGACAGGTATTTCTCACTTCTGACTGTTTAGTATTACTTCTGAGTGGTGGCATAAAACAAGATGGCCGAGTTTATTTTCTGAACATTCTATGTGGGCACGTCACTGCAATCAGTGCCCAGTTGGCATAGCCTGATCTTGCTTGTGTGTGTTAGAAACTTTAACACACTGTTGGCATCCAATGAGCTGGCTTGAAATTGACATACCATTTCATAAAATCATTATGGTACAGTGCTTTGAAGGGGAACCCCTCATTATGTTGAAGCTGGTAGTTTTTTATTTTATTTTCACGAGCATCAGGGACGGGGATGGGGGAGGAGTACAAAACTGGTCTACAAGGGTTGGCAGGAAGCCTCATTCTATTTTGTTATACCATCGATATCACATACTCAAGCATGGTTAAAAACATAGTGATGGTATACGAATGGCATAACATATACAATAATGTATGGGGAAGTGTACCTAATGATAAATTAATGTTTGCCAGAGGGGTGGGATGCTACATAAACCCTGAGGACGAAGCTCGAGGGGTTTATTAAAGCATCTCACCCCAAGGGCAAACATTAATTTTGATTTAAAGCACACTTCCCCATACATTGTTATTAATAATTGCTAGGCAGCAATTTTTTCCAGCCCTGTGTATGACTCTGACACACAGACACGCTGATACACACACACACACACACACACACACATACACTGTGTGTCTCCTCATTCGATTTTTATTTTCTTGTACTTTTAATTTCTACAGTTGCTTTTTATTTTATTTTTTACTTTGGGCAGATTTCTGTGTTGCGATTGGGATTGCGATGTTCTTACCTCAAGGAGGGAGGTCAGAGCTGTTCTTCGTGGCAGTAGCGACTGAGACTTTTTCACCATTGTTCTTGGGAGTTGTGCGGTGTGATTTTGGAATGGTAGGATCAACCAGAAATTTCTTAAATAACCGAAATGCGTTTTTCTTTTTTTAAAAAAACCCAACAAAACGATTGGGCGTCCCAGTTTGGCGGCTCCTCGCTCCGTGGGAAGAGAACCCGCCATGTTTTTTGAGCTGTTTTGCCCACCTCCAAGGAATGCAGAACCAATCAGGATGTGGCTCTTACGTGATTGAGGTGGAGCGTATTTGTCGTTATAACCCGCGGATTATAACGGCAAATTATAACTGGATCAAGCAATGGGAAAAATTGCTGGCCAGTTATTATAATGTTGTAATCTTCTTGATATCAGTAAATAATAAGGGCTCCCCATACATTATATTGTTTTATGACATGTATCCAACCTCGATTTTTTGGCAGACAATATGATCTTTCATAATACGGCATTACATTGCATTTTTTTGTGATATGGACTGCACATCTTATTTTTTCTTTTAAAAATCTTTTAATATGAGATGCACCACCAATATCCTTTTTTTTTTTGCTGAATCTTTTTCTCCTGGGGTCCTCTGCTGGTTCCCCTCTGTTAGTTCTCCTCTGATTCCCCCCCCCGCACCGAGCACTGGGTATCAGACCCCTCCCCTTTAACACCCACGACTTACCCTTTGTGGCAGGGGGTGGGGAGACCTCTCGACCCACCAGACAGGATCCAGTTTTGGGGATGCATCTTCCTGGGTGGTGCTGTGGGGGGGGGGACGGACAATCATCATCCTTTGGCAGAGGACTCCCTTGTTTTTATGTTTCCCCCCCTTCCCTTGGGGGATATAGCATGCAATGATGCCAGTGGTGGCAACACACATACTCCCATGCATGCTCCTCCAGGCATCTGCTCTATCCCCTGCCCACATCTTCAACATTGGTGAGATGCCTCCCAGCCTCTGCTAGGGGACATGCGATCGCTGACTGCTGGCATCCCCCCCCTCTCCAGAGAAGGATAGCAGTCCTTGGGATGTTCAATCCTTCTCTGCCCCTTCCATCCCCTGGCGGCATGCGCTCATTCCCAAACATGGGTCGCTGGCGTGGAGCAATGTGTGATGTTCAGTGCCTCAACCCTCATTGCCAACAGGCCGGCCAATCTCCTTTTGAAAGTGTGATCCAAGTTATGTAATGTAAACCAACTAAAACACATAAGATGAAAGAGTTACATTTGAAAGAAAATGTTACTTTTGGTAGTTCATCAGAACATGAGAAAATTGTCGAGTTTCTCAGAACTTTTGCATCATGGGAGCTTCCAGGTGAACCACAGTTAATGTTCCAAAAGCTGAAAATACAAGTATCACATATTATCTTTATATATAATTTTATTTGATTTAAACATCTATTTCAATTGACATTGCTAGACATTATTCAGGATGGAAGTTGGATTTCTTCTGTGAAAGTGGCATACCTACATATATGCAATGCATATGTCACCTTAACTCATTTGAGTTTGGAATATATTATTTGTAGCTAGAAAGTGGACACTAAGGTGATGTACTAGTTCATATGGTTGTCTATCAATGATACAGATATGATTTCAGTTCATGCTGTTTCATACAAGGACAAGAAGCGATATCAGCTGTGTATCACAGTGATACTGGATACGTAGATATTAAAATTCCACTTATGAATAATAAATGCAAAAATCATTCTTGCTTGGTCGAGTTAAAAAAAACATAATAATACTTCAGGATGTGCGTGTTTAGGGCTAGAGCTAGACTGTGTTTGTGTGATTAGTGTGGGGGTTTGGATTGGAAAGAAGGGGACTTGTTTTGGTGCTGGTGGTTACATTAGGCCACACTGTCACATACTAGTCAAGCAATATACCATGAGAGGATGTGTGAGATGGCAGGATTTATCCACGCATGGAGCACTGTTCGGTCACGAGGCCATGACCCACACCCTCTTGTGGTATATTGCTGAAATGTACATGTCATTAATCATGCCATATGTGTGCACATGTGTACTTACTGTTGTGTTATAATCTGTTGGGGCAGTGGATAAGTTGGGTATGATTAAGTTACAGAGATTTATAGAATTACTTTTGGTAAATGGGTGTGCTGCACACGATTAACGTAAGCACATCATTTATCAGAAGTTATTTGACCCAGTGTATATAAACAATAAGACATGGCCGGGTATTCGTTAGGTAAGCAATAAGACATGGCTGGGTGTTGGTACTACTGAGATACCCACACACCCAGAGGCATAGCTAGGCACGAGACCGCTGGTTGAGTGCCTTCAGCCTCTGGGTGTGCGGATATCACAGTACTACCAATACTCGGCCATGTCTTATTGTTTATATACACCGGGTCAAATAACTTCTGATAAATGATGTGCTTATGTTAATCGTGTGGCACACTTATTGACCAACAGTAACTGAGAACAGTAATCACATATAACAAAATCCATCCCCCTCCCCCAAATATCAAGTGTATACAGAATAAATTAATAATACAAAGCATGATGTAGGTACCAATACTTATGATCAATGACTGCCTGCAGCACGTATGATGGCCACATTTTAAGATTAATAAAGTCTCTATAATCATCATTTGGAGCTTGGATAGGTATGTGTGTTCCATCAATATATCCAAACACATGTGGTAAACCATTTTGTTTCTCAAATGCTGCGGTGATTTGTAAAGCTTCAGATGTTGATGGTGACTTTATGTAACACTTCTCTGAAGAATGACACACAGAACATATGCACAAACTTATGAACTGTTGCTTTGTGAATGCCAAACTGGTTGGACACTACTCTGTGCTCACAGCAGCTACCCAACTTTTAAAGAACTATAGCAACATGCATATGCACTGGTATTGGCCTGCGTGCATGTGTGATGGCTGGTTGCATATAAGGTGCCATTATTTGAACCAGTGTCATAAAAAATGCATGCGACATGCGGAAATTCTCTCGCCAGTCTCCATCGCTAAATTCCATTAGCACTATCCTCTGCCACCAATCCTGACTCTGTACTTTCATCCATACTGAACATCCACGCAGGTTACAAGCTGATGCAGCACATATCATGCTGCTATTCAGTATATGGCAATTGTATTTTGCCTCTTGAATATCAACGTCACCCCTGTGACACAATCCCATCAGTAACGTAAACTGGCACTCCATATTACTTCTTAACAACATCATTAGGAATAGCACATTTGTCATTACCCTTGTTAAGAAAGGCAAATTAAATGGCTTGGTTATGGTATATGCTTTTACAATGACAGCATTGCTTGGTGGATACAGAAGAATTAATTACTGTGTTTGATCCTGTGATTGGGAAGAACAAAAATGAATGGTCAATACATGAAAATAAACCAAAAGGGAATATTATAATTTAGTTACATTAAATGTACTCATAACAAATGTGAATGCTTACTACCAAACTCATTTAATAAGTACATATTTTGCATAGCATAACCTTGTCCTACATATAAATGCACTCAGTATTCTCTACCACTAAGGGAAAGGGGGGATCATAATGGCTAGGACCTGTGGTAGAATTTATAGCTGATACACCAGAGGAAGGATGGAAGCAGAGTACGCTGAGGATGAAGGTGTAATACATAGATACATAGATACATAGACAGTGTCAGCAGATAAGGGCCTGTGGCCCACCCAGTCTGCCCATTTGAGCTTTTAAGTTCAGTTTATGCTTTCCTAAAAATCTGTTGCCCCTAACCCCTGACCTCTAGAATTCCTTTATCTCTATCCCATGCATTCTTAAATCCCGTGATTGTTTCAACCCCCACCACTTCCTCTGGCAGGGTGTTCCACTTGTCCACCACCCGTTCTGTGAAGAAATTCTTCCTCACATTTCCTCTGAATCGCCCTCCTCCAACTTCATCCCATGCCCTCTAGTCCTGGAACATCTTTTTCACTTAAAAATAGTGTATTCCTGCACCCTGTTCCTCCCTGTAAGATACTTGTATGTCTCTATCATATCCCCTCTCTCCCTCCTCTCCTCCAGGGAGTACATATTCAGTTCCTTCAACCTGTCCTCATAGGACTTGCGATGCAATCCATGTACCATCTTTGTTGCCCTCCTCTGAACCTTCTCTACCCTGTCTATGTCCTTACGTAGTTAAGGTCTCCAGAACTGTACACTGTACTCCAGGTGGGGCCTCACTAGTGTCTTGTATAGTGGAATTATGACCTCCCTTTTCCTGCTGGTGATGCCCCTGCCTATGCATCCCAGCATCCTAGATAGATGTGACAACATTGAAGGGTTAGCACATTAGACAGACGAGACAACAATGTACATGAGATAAGCTGCTGCAGGCAGGAGTGCAAGAAAGTAAGGGTGGGTGTTAAGACGAGAAATTCATATAGATAAAATGGATAGAGTAACGGGTGAGGGAGACACAATGGATGGACGGCAGATAAAACATTCTGGTACTATGGATTCTAGATCTTCAAAATGTGAACTAGGACATCCAAACAGCAACATCATATAGAATGATGGATCTGTGTGAGTTAATACATACAGTATATCATTTACTCATGACCTGCACATGGATCTGATGAGGATGGGGGGGGGCAAACTGGACCTGGTTGAGTAAGATAGGACAGTGTGTAGGAAGTGGTGGTGGATATGGCCTATCTGGACTTCATGAAGGCCTTCAACATTGTTCACCACAATAGACAAATAAGCAAGTTAAGTAGAATATGTGTTGGAGGCCGGAATAAATAACATTCTGGATGGAGACTTGGATGGGGGGTGGAGTTCTCAAAGTGTGTCTTGACGCAAAGGAAGAAGGGATGATGACTGGGATTCAACAGGGATCTGTGTTAAGTGCAGACATCATGAACATTTTAAACAGGATAGAAACTCTTGGGATAGGGGAGGTTCTAAAAACGTATGTGAGAACAGGACCAGAACCAGGAACAGGATGTGGAAATTGCAGTTGAAACTGGGAAAACAAATCACACACTTGAAAAATGATCTACATTGTTTTAGTTCGTTGGTAACTGTCAATGAACTCTACGAAAATGATTTATATGACCCCTTCCCCCACCTCAGGACAGAGAACTGTATCAGTTAAAACAGCAAGAAAGAAGAGGGAAAGGCAGTCAGAATAGCATCGGCCCTAACAGGAGAAAAGATAGACAGGGTAGGGCATATGAGGAGAGGCTGGGGGAACTAGGTCTGTACACACTGGAGGAGAAGAGGGAGAGGAGGGGATATGGTGAAGACATTCATGTACTTGAAAGGCATAAACAGGGTGAGGGACAACAGCATCTTCAAAATGAGTAAGAACAATTCAACTAGGGGGCATACCTATGAATTGAAGGGAGGCAGATTCAGAGGGGACATCAGGAGGAGGTTCTTTACTGAGAGGGTGGTATAGCCATGGAACAGGCTACCAGAATGGGTGGTGGGGTGGATACAGTAGACAACTTTAAAAGAGCCTGGGACATGCACATGGGTCTAGCAGGCAGAGGGCAGGCTGGCAAGGGAGGAAGGGAGTCTTCCCAGAGAGGGGGGTTATGGGCAGACTAGATGGGCTGAGGGGTCCTTTTTCTGCCGGCAGGTTTCTATGATTCTATAATTCTATTAACTCAGTTAGAAAGGGGGCTAAAACCTTTTAAAGGTACCTCTAGGAGCAAAAAGAGACCAAAATAGGGCTTATGAGGATTAATAAAGCAGAGAGTGTGTGTGTGTTTGGGGGGGGGGGGGGCAGAGGGTGACAGTGAAAATGCTGAGTTACTGAACGAATAATCTTGTTCGGAGTTAACAAAAGAAGAGGAGGGGGAGGTACCTAAATCAAACAATAGAATCACTCTGGAAATGTGACTCGATACCCGTCCATTCACAGACAAAAAGGTAATGAAAGAACTCCTTATAGTCAAGACATTCAAGGAAATGGGGCCTGACATTATTCACTCCATAATTCCAAAAGAAATAAAAAAGAATTAGTGGAACCACTGACAACTCTTTTTACCACACCATGTGAGGATGTTGTGTTACCTGATGTCTGTAAGAGGGCGGATTTGATTCCCCTTCACAAAAGAAGAGGCAAGGCAGAGAGAAAACTGAATGACTGTTATTTTGACCTCAGTGGTAGGGAAAATGATACAATCATGTCTGAAATAAATAACTGCTGAGTATCTAGAGACCAGCTAGGGACAGGGCCCAAGGCAACACAGCGGGATGGTCATATCAGAGGAATCTAATATATTTCTTTGACTAGGTGACAAATTTAGTACAACAGAGAGGGGCCATGGATTTGGCCTACCTGGACTTTAGAAAGGCATTTTACACAATCCAACACAAAAGATTAATAAACTAGAAGTCAACGGAGTCCACTGCAAATTAAAGGGGTTTACTAGCGAGGTCTCACATAGTTCAGTATTGAGACAGGATATTTTTAATGTCTTTATAAGTGACATTGCGGAGTTACTGGGAGTAACAGTATGCCTCTTTACAGACAACACACGTATCTGCAACAGGGTTGATAGATAAATGGAGGGGAATAACAGGATGAGAAGGGACTTTACAAGGTTGGAGGGATGGTCAACAGTTCGAACATATGAAAACGCCTGCAGAAACAGGCCTCATACGAACATACGAAATTTGCCAGCAGATAAAGGCCTAGAGGTCTATCAAGTCTGCTCGAATGTGCAGCTAGCACCCCTTATTCTGCAGCTGCCCCTCCCTTCCACCCTTCCCCTTCATTAACCCTCCCCCTTGTCCTGTTCAATCCCCTTTTGAAGCAGTCCACTGTTCTACTGCATACCACTTCTGCAGACAACGATTCCACCCAGCCACTACCCTCTCTGTAAAAAGTGTCTCCTCATCTCCCTCCTGAACCTTCCTCCTCCAGACTCATATCATGGCCCCTGGTGGCCCTCCCTCCCTACTTTGAACAGCCCCTCTGTACCCGTCTTGTTTATTCCTTTCATGTATTTAAAGGTTTCAATCATGTCACCCCTGTCCCTCCTCTCCTCCAGTGAGTACATGTTCAACTCTTCAACCTCCTCTCATATGATAAGTCCCCCAGCCCCTTGATCATCTTTGTCACCCTGCGCTGTACCCTCCAGTAACTTAATGTCCCCTTCAGATACGGGCGCCAGTACTGCACGCAGTACTCCAGGTGTGGTCCAACTAATGACCTATACAGTGGCAGAATCACCTCCTCCCTCCTCGAGGATTTACCCCTTGCAATACAACCCAGCATTTTGTTGGCCTTTGCAGCTGCCTTCCTACATTGTGCTGAGTTGTTCATTGACCCTGTAATGAGCACACTCAGATCCTTCTCCTCCTCTGTCTGGGCTAGCTGCACTCCCCCCAGCTGGTAACTCCTGCTTGGGTCCTTCATCCCAAAATGCAGCACCTTGCACTTTTTGGTATTAAACCCCAGTTGCCAGGTGTCTGACCAGGTTTCAAGCTTTGCCAGATCATTCTGCAACCCCTGCCATCCCCCTAGGTCATCCACCACCGCGCCTACCTTGGTATCATCAGCAAACAGACTGATCTTGCTCTTGATGTCCCATGATATGTCTGCAATGAATATCCCAAACAACACTGGTCCCAACACCGAGCCCTGTGGAACACCGCTCGTCACTGCCCTTGGGTGTGAGAGCTCCCCACCCACCACCACCCTCTGTTGCCTTCCCTGAAGCCAGTTCCCTACCCAGCTCACCAGCTTTGCACCCGCCCCTGTGCCTACTAACTTCCTTCCCAGCCTTCCATGCGGCACCGAGTCGAATGCCTTACTGAAGTCCAGATACAGGACATCCACTGCATGGCCCCTGTCCAGTTGCCTAGTTACCCAGTCACAGAACTCAACCAGGTTGGTTTGGCAGGATCTGCCACGTATGAAGCCATGCTGTCTGCTGTCCTGTAGTCTTTTGGCCTCTAGGAGGGCCACCAGCCTTTCCTTCAGGATAGTCTCCATTAGCTTACCCACGATGGATGAGAGCTCACTTGGTCTGTAGTTTCCGGTTCATCCTTGGGGCCACTCTTGTGGAGGGCACCCATGAGCCATCCTCCAGTTCTGAGGTACACACCTGAATGTAGTGAGGCATTAAATAGGTCTGCCAAAGGTTCTGCAAGGACCTCTGCCAGCTCCTTCAGTACCCTGGGTGGATGCCATCTGGGCCTGGCGCCTTGTCCACCCTCAGTGCCTTCAAACCTCTCAAACTCTGCCCTCCATGATTTCCCATCTGTCACCACTCCCCCGCTTGCCATTTATCCCACCTTGGTGTCACCCCCTTCTCTTTAGTAAATACTGAGCAGAAGTACTCATTTAGTGCTTCTTCCTTATCGCACTCCCTGCTTCCACCCAACCCCTCCTTCCTTATCCTTACTATGTGGTCCTTACAGCTCCTTTTCTCCTGATGTACTTGAAGAAGTCCTTCTCCCCTTCTTAATGCCTTGTGCCAGCCTGAGTTCCGTAGATGCTTTGGCTCCCTACTGCCCTTGTCACCTCCTTCGATTCTGTCAAGTACTCTCCCTGTCCTCCCCCTCTCTGTTTTCTTTGTACTTCCTAAAGGCAGCTCTTTTCCTCCTTACCTTTCCATGACCTCCTTGCTCAACCAGCTCGGTTCTTAGCCCCAGCTGCTCTTGCTCTGGGCTTTGCAACAGGTTTTGTTGCCTCCTATCCCCAGCTTTATGAGCTCCCACCTCTGGTTAGTGTCCATACTAGACTGAATTCTGGCCAGGTACCTTTTACCACTTCCCCCATCCTCCCAAAGTCGGCTCTCCTGAAGTCCAGCACTCTTGTGCCAGATTCCACTCCTTCCTTGCCCATATCCAATGTGAGCCATACTGACTGGTGGTCACTCCCTGATAGCGGTTCCTCCACTGTAAGTTCTCTCACAAAGTCCCCATTTGCCAGCACAAGGTCAAGGGTATTCCCTAACCTGGTTGGTTCACTGACCATTTGCAGCAGGAAGCTGTCCTGGAAGGCATCCAGCAGTACCTGCTCCCTTCTGTTCCTGGTTGTTGTTGTGCTCCAGTCCACTCCTGGCATGTTGAAGTCCCCCACAATCACCACATTACCCTTCTCGCAGGTCCTCCTGATCTGTCCGCTAGTTCCCTGTCTAACTCCTCCGTCTGAGATGGTGGCCTGTACACCACTCCCATTCTAAGAATCCTATTCTTGGAATCCTGGATTTGCACCCAAAGTGACTCTGTACTACCCTCCTCCCCTTCCTCCCTTACACACTTCAGTCCTTCCTTCACATATAGTGCCACCCCTCCTTTCCCAATCACCCTGTCCCTATGAAATAACCTGTACCCTGGTACAGACAGGTCCCAGTCATTGTATTGGGTGGCCCATGTTTCTGTGATGGCTGCAATGTCCACCTCTCCCTCTGCCATGAGAACCTGTAACTCTGCAGTTTTCCTCCCAAGGCTCCTAGCATTAAGGGTAACCACCTTCCACCCTTTTCCCCTCCTCCCATCCTGCCCTCCTTTCCTAGCATCACCAACAGTACTTGCCATTTGTCCTTTGTCACTGTTATGGGGGGTAAGCTCATATGGTTTCCCAACCTGTGGTCTCTGCATATCTCTTCCCCAACTGCTACCCCCCACTCCTAGTTTAAATTCCCAACTTCCTCTATGTACTCCTCCATCCTCTGTTTCAACACTTTCTTTCCCTCCTCACTCAAGTGTAGTCTGTCCTTGGCATAGAGACTACTGTCCTCCCAGGTCCCCCCCAACAGCCCATACCCTTTAGCACAACACCAGGTTCTTAGCCATCCGTTAAATTCTCTATTCTCAGCTTCTTGTTGTGTTTGCCTTGGCACCGAAGTATCTCTGAAAAGTTACTGATCTTCCTGCCCCTCACATAATTGTGCTAGTTCCTCAAACCTCCTCTGGACTATATCTACTGTCTTGTCAGCCAGGTCGTTTGTCCCAAGATGTATAATTAAATGAGGCTTGTCCCTACCCCTTCTAGCATATTTCAGAACAGATTGTCCCACCCTTTCCGCTGTCATTCCTGGCATGGCCTCCACCCAAATGCGACTATGCCTCTCCCCCTTGCTACCCCACCTGACTCCTCTTAGTATTGAGTCCCCCAGAACTAAGATTCCACCCTCTTACTCCCTGCTTGCTTCCATTCATCTCCCTCTCTCATTTCCAGCTCCTCTTCTTCCTCCTGCACATTATTTCCCCCTTTTACCCCTGTTGCAATTCTCCCAGCTGAACTTCCCCCCACTTCAGTTTGTTCCAGGCATTTATCAATTACTCCTCTAATTTCATCATTTCCCTCCTCCACCTTCTTCCTCTCTAGCAGTGCACAACTATTTTCTGAAGGCCCTTCACAAATGCCTGCTCCCTCTCTCTTCATAGTAACCTGTTCTCTCCTTTCCACTCCATGACTTTTGCCACTTCTTCACCTCCCTCACAAGTCCCTATCTCCTCCTTCCATTTGTCTTTTGTCTCCTGACCTGGTTTCCCAGCAATCATTCTTCCTGGCCTGGGCCCTTTGTCTCTGCTTCCTTCTTCTGACCCTCTCCTCACCACTGTTGGCTTAAATCGCCTCCTCATCTCCCCTTCTTCCTCCCTCCAGTATTGGGCTAAACCCACCCTCAATCTGCCTTGCCTGTCTTAGTTCCTCCGCAGACCCTCAATCTCCTTTCTAAGTTTTTCTATGGTTGCACACTAAACATCCTCCCACACTCCAGGCAATGTTTAGAAAGATTGGTGCACTGCAGTTGTTGCAGCATACCACCTCACCCATTGCTCTTGTTGCCCATCAGCCACCCCACCCTCTTCCAGATGCAGGATACCAAACACTCCCCCAAGTCTCCCCTCTCCCCCTCTATCAGTGCAAATCATTTTCTTTATTCCCCACCCCTTTGTTGCACACGCTTAGATATATTGAGCAACTGCTTTTATATTCCTATCCTTCCTATCCACACTCAAAAAGAGACTTTAAGTAGCCATTGCACAACCTTCTTCAAACTCCTACTCCTCCTTTCTCCACTGCAATATCAATGCGAATAAGTAATAATGAAAGCTTCTAGATTTGCATTTACTTCCCTTCCACTGAGATAGCAGTCACCTCTTCACTCACTGCTGTTCCTTTCCTGAATGTCTGCTTCAGCTATGACAGGTGCATATCCTTTGCCTGTTTGAGGAAGTGATGTCAGAACCCCTGGTATAAAGGAAATAATGGACCATGGGTGGGACCAGCCCAAGTCTTCCAGAAACAATCAGGTAGCTGAGGCCCCTGGTCAGACCATTAGCACCCTTCCCCCACTCTGCATTCAAACTTTGCAGCTAGTGAAGCCAGCAACAATGAATCACAATTCTACTCAAAGCCCCCAAAATGAGTTTGCTACCCAAAGAAACAGGACTCCAATTCAAACAGCTTCACCAACAACACATCAAAATAGATTTGGAATTAGAAGATATAGGTCTCCAATTCAAAGAAACAGACCCAGTTAAATCACACCAATTATGTTTTAAAACAGAAGAAATAGGTCTCTACAAATGCAGCCTGCCACACAGTGAATCAAACAAATGAGCCCACTTATAGCCACCAAAACAGGTTTCAAAATTTCAACAGCCCCAAACAATACCCTGCTAGCCCCTTAGTAGTAAGAAATAAAAGAAATAACCTTCTACCAAGTAGAATCCACAAAAAACAATGTAAAAAACAAGAAGAAGCTACTGTACTGTACGTCTGATCCTGTCCCCCTTCTAGTTCCTTCTGAGAAGCCAAAGCACTGACTCCACACCTGATTCAGCTCTGCCTCCCTAACTGAGTGAGATCTGGCCAGACCATTAACACCCTTCCCCCACTCTGCACTAAAAACTTTGCAGCTAGTGAAGCCAGCAACAACAATAAATAATTGCTGATAACACCTGATCAAGCCAGTTCTGTACTTGTCCTGCAATTGTCTGTATTTTTGAATATATTCTAACTGTATTTTGTTTATATTTTGACTTTATATAACTCTGTACTTTCATTGTTTGCTAATTTGTCTGTATTTTCTGCCCACCTGCGCATTGTCTAACCTATTCTATGTGCTACGTCACAGTGTTGTTTTGCTCATGTGTTTGACTTGTATCCTCCCAGGTCATGCCTAAAAATAGGCATCTCTATGCCTAGTGCACCCACCAGGTTACCAAAAGCAAATAAATAAATAATTAGTCTATCTAGTCTGTTCGATTGAGCCGGTAGCCCCTCAGTTTGCAGCTGACCCACCCACCACTCCCCTTTTCATAATTACTTACTGCTCCCTCTGTTCCCATCCCTTCTTAAAACTGCCTACCATGCTACAGGTTACCACATCATCAGACAGAGCATTCCACTTATCCACCACCCTATCTGTGTAATAATGCCTCCTGACTTCCCTCCTGAATCTTCAACCCTCCAGTCTCAGCTTTTGCCCCCTCGTGACACTCATCATTCTAATCATAGGATCATATCCATGAGTTTTCCAATGACTGATGTGCGGATCACTGGTCTGTAGTTGCCTGGTTCATCCTTAGTTCCTCCTATGTGAACAGTTACCACATGGGTATTCATTTAATCCTGTAGAATGCATTCAGTGTCCAAGACTGTATTGAATAGGTCAGCCTGTGCTCCTGCCATGGTCTCTGCTAGTTACTTGTGTTACACAGGGTGAATACCGTCTGGACCCAGTGTCTTAACACCCCTCAGAGCCCTTAATTCTTTCAGCAACCGATCCTCCGTAATACCTATATCCGGCAACTCCCCCCCCACCGCCCACTCCTGCTCTCCCAGGTGGTGTCTTCCCCCCTTTCTCCTTCGTGAACACAAAGCAGAAGTAATCATTAAGTGACTCTGCCTGGTCTTCCCCCTTCTCCACCTAGTCCCCATCCTTCCTAATTATCATAAGCTGATCCTTGTTTTTCCTTATGTCAACGATGTACGTGAAGAAGAACTTCTCTCCAGTGTTAATGCCCTGCGCATATATCAGTTCTGTGGAAGCCTTGTCTGCTCTGACAAGCCTGGCAACCTCCCTGGACTTCTTCATATACACCTCCATGCTATACCCCCACTCCCGATTTCTTGAGTCTCTGAAATGCCCTTTTTTTGGACCTCACCCCTTCCATGATCTCTTGCATCAGTCAGCTGGGTTTATTTGCCCTTCCCTTCTTACTCCTTGTTCTTGTACATGTCCCAGTAGC
Organism: Neoceratodus forsteri; assembly: GCA_016271365.2. NCBI lineage: Eukaryota > Metazoa > Chordata > Ceratodontiformes > Ceratodontidae > Neoceratodus > Neoceratodus forsteri. The sequence goes on along the minus strand of CM057450.1, from coordinate 644,637,398 downwards.
CTCCACCATCCCTTTCCTCATAATATCCCATTACTGACTGGCATCCATGTGCAGCTGAATTCCCTTCAGATGCCTTCCCAAAATTTCCTCCATCCTTTTAAAGTCCACCCCCTTAAAGTCAATCAACCTGGTATCCGTACCTCCTGTTTCCCTGCCCATGTTGAGCGTGAACCATACTGTGTGGTAGTCACTTCCAGCCAGAGGGTCCTTCCTCTCCAGATACCTTATTGCCTCCCCATTTGATATAACCAGGTCCAGAATCCTGTCCAGTCTAATTGGCTCACGGACCAACTGCACCAGGAATCTGCCCTGAAATGCCTCTATTATGACATACTCATTAGCACTCAAAGTGGTTGGGGTGCTCTACTCCACTCCAGTAGGTTGAAGTCCTCCCCAACACCGTGTTCCCTTTCATACAGACCCTCCTGAATTCTTCAGCTAGTTCCCTATCCAGATCATCCCCTTGGGAAGGCAGGCAGTACAACACTCCCATGCTCACCGTCTTAACTCTTGAGTCTTGAGACAGCATCCATAGGGCCTCTGTTCTGCCTTCCTCCAACTCCTCTCTTATGTACCTTATCCCCTCCCATGCATATATTTCCACACACCCCCTTTCCCTTTAGCCCTATCCATCGTGAATATCATATACCCTGGGATCATCAAATCTCATTCATGGTACTAGGTGGCCCACATTTCCATGATGGCAGCTATGCCCACCCTCCCTATTTCCAAAAGAGCATGTAATTCTGCTGATTTGTTACCGAGGCTTCTCACATTCAGTGAGACCACCCTCCAACCTGTCCCTGCCCCCTCCCACCCTTGAATTACCCCACTAAAAGTATGGCAGCTTAGATCCAATGCAAAGAAGTGCAAAGTAAGGGACCAAGGAAACAAAACAACAGGGAAATAGTACACAATGGAGAGACAGGTACTAACAGCAATGAAAATGGAAAGGAACCTTGGTGTACTCATGTCAGATGACATACAGACGGGCAAACAATGTGAAAAAGCAGTAAGGATACTGAGGATGCATAGCAGAGGCATCACCAGTAGAAAACAAGAAATTGTAATCCCTCTGTACATACAACTGATGAGACCACATCTGGAGTACTGCACGCAGTTCTGGTGACCTCATTTCGAAGGCAGTCCAGATGAGGGCAACAAACATGGCGCAGGGTCTACCCGACAAATCACATTTAGAAACAAAGACAGACTAAATGAATGTAATATGTATATCCTTGAGGAAACAAGAGAGAGGGGCAACAAAATAGAAACTATCACATACTTCAAGGGAATCAACAAAATCCAAGAGAGTAGCATCTTTCAGAAAAAGAGATGTGCAAGAACAAGGGGGCACAATTTGAAGATGGAGGGGGGTCGTCTCAAGGGGCAACGTGAGGATGTATTTTTACCACAAAGAAGGTGGTGGACACATGGAATGACCTTCCTGAGGGGTTTGTTGGATCAGAATCACTGAGGAAATTCAACAATACATTGGACAGACATAAGACATTTCTAGAGTGCGTTTTGCAGGTGGTAGGATGAAGCAGGCCGTTGGTTGACTATGATATGCAGCTTAACCAATATGTAGGAGAATGGGCAGACTGGGTGGGGCAAACTATTATTATCAGCCATCAAAGTCTACTGTATGTTTATATTTGTCATATGGTATGTGAGTTCATAATTGAGGGATAATGGAGGGTAGGACCTATGAGGAGAGACTGGACGAACTCAATCTGTACGCATTGGAGGAGAGAAGGGACAGAGGGGACATGATAGAGACTTTCAAATATGTAAAGGGGATAAATAAGGGTGGAGTCAGGGAAGTGTTCAGGCTTAAGGGGGGAGGAACTACCAGGGGTACGAGTGGAAGCTGGAAGGGGAAGTACAGGGGGGAGCGCAGGAGACACTTCTTCACAGAGAGTGTGATGGAACCATGGAACGCACTGCCCAGGAGTCTGGTGGAAGAGACCACAGTGGAAGGATTCAAGAAGGGTTGGGACAGGTATAGGAGGAAGCTGAGGCCAGGGAGGGCCACCTCTGGGGCTGGGGGGGGGGTGGAGGAGCAAGCTCCCAGTAGGGGGCTAGCTTCCGAACAGACACAATAGACCATGGGGCCTATTCTGCTGGTTTTTACTATGATACCATGAATTAATAGTATGATATAAAATAAAACTAAAATAAAACAGGATCAGTCAACCCACAGGCTACCCGTCTATATGGGTCTGTAAAGATGTAACCTTTATGTGGGGTTTAGTTGGTTACCCCATAGTGCACTAAAGAACCCATGATATAAACAGGGTTTAAGAGAAATGAGTTGATGGGGGGGGGGGACTGATAAATAAGAAAAGAGGCAACAGAAAAGTATTACTGATAACTATAAACTTTTTCTTGACAATATTCCAAGAGTTCTATTTTGGGTACTATAACATTGCTTGGTCTGACTTTGTAGGCCAACTAATGGTAACCAAATTGCATCTGCCAAATAATATATCAAGTATGGCCACTGGACCAACCCCACTGGGATGTCAGCAATCTCTGGATCATGAGACATATCAGAGGCCTGATATATAAGCCATTGCCTATGTTCGAATTGGAGCCAGAAAGTTTTGAAGAAATGCAAACAGTTTAAATTGTTTTTTCTCCAGGTTGACTATTTACCACTAAAAGGCATACATCATTTACATATGCTGTGGACTTAGCTTGTAAGGTCCCATCTGTAGTAGCTCTTCTTTTTATTACTTTTCATTTATTTATTTATTTAGTTTTTGTTGACTGGGTAAGTGCACTAGACATATCCTGCCTATTTTCAGGCACGACCCGAGGGAGGCGGATACAGATGAATGCCAACTGACCTTGAACCAGATTAAGCTATTGGTGGTATTTTTAGTGAATTTACAATTGCTCAACAGTATCTGTCTGTCTATAGTGTCTATCTGACTGTCCATCTGTCTACCTATGATCTACGCAGCAGGGTGTGCAAGTGCATTGAGTTACCTCTAATAAAATGTGATTTTATATAGTACATTTTATGCACATTGTGACCTAAAGTGCTTTACAAAGCGGTGTTACATGCTGTTAATACATGGTATGTTAAACAAAACTAAAATATGACAACATCTGTTGCAGCAATCTCACAGTGTAATTCTGTCTTAAAATATGTGGGGATAACAGTATATCATAATAACTAGTGACAAAATGTGAATGTGCTTAATCCTTCAAACCTACAGACCTAGGTTTGAGCACCACAGCCTCTGCTTGCATACAGTTTGTGACTCTAAGCTGCATTTCAGGAATGATATGCTGCTGCAGAAAAGTAATTAGGATGGTGACATTATAGAAACATAACTAGTAAAAGGCCAAAAACAGTCCAAGAAGATAAAATATATTTCAGACACACGTGTTTGATTTGAAATAAAACATTTGTAAAAAAAACTCTCATTGCTAAAATAGATTTTTTTTTAAATGGAGTATTCCAAATCAGATGTATGTCCGAAATATTACATTATCTCTCTATACAACAGTCTTCAGTATACACCAAAATAGCAACAACTCTTCTGACAACAAAAAGCGTCTGTCAATGAAGGCTCACTGCAGCGCGAGCTCTCCATGACAACGGTAGCACATGCACATAACTTCTTTAGACCGCGCATGTAGGTAGTGCACATGAAAAGTAAACTCCATCTGGTTTTCTGATATTGCTTAACATATCATGAAATGGCCACTGTTTTCGTTACTAAATATAATAAAGCATCATGTAAACAGGGCGTTAAGGAATCGGAAAATTAAGTAAGGTAACCGGATTTGTTTTATTACCAGATATCTAGCCATCATATAAACATAGTGATTGTCTATGTTTCTATCTGAAAATGAGCATCCTGGTGAAGAAATGTCTTCATAAACATGCCCTTTGGAGGTCTACACAAACCTGAAAGGTTATCCCCTAACTTGTGCTAGGTACTAAAGAGGATAAAACTTACTACACCCACAGGATGCCATGTGGCAAATAACCATGATGCTGTGGCAACCAAAGTAAAGCTGAGAATTTTCCTTTAAGGAAACATGTAATAATGAGACATGTGTTACAGCCCAAGGTACACCTTTATTCCACCATGTACTTTTTTTTAGTCTGGACAACTCCCCAGTCCTAGGCATGCTGTCATTCACAGGTGTCTCAGGGAGCAACCTCCTTTAGCCTCGTGGATAACCTGGCACAAGGTCAGTAGTGCTAAGGACCAGATCGAGCTTGTATATGGTGTCAGATATCGCCTTCCCTAATTTTTGTCTTCCCCCTTTATTTCAGTGGGGGATCTGCTATCTGGAACACATCCAGAGGCAACAGGGCAACATGGGAGTTCACAACCATCCTTTCCCAAAAGATTCTGGCCACTCCCATGCCCTACTAAAGTCAATGACTGCAGTGCATTCTGAGTGAAAAGTAAGTGAAAAGGGCTCACTGAAAGTAACCACAGACCACTAGGTCTCCCCAGTTAAAAAGGGTATGTCAGGTAGCCAGCAGAGGGCATATGATGTAGCTATCCTAAACTGTGGCAAACAAGAATTCCTGGGAATAAGGTTAGCACCTTCCTCCATTCTAAGACAGTTTATGTGCAACAACCCTATTTATTTTCCTCACTACTCACAAGTGGTACAAGAAAGCCTGTGCTTTTCTGGGGAGGTCAATTAAACCCACAGATAAATGGAAGTTGACCATAGAATATAAACAGGTTTCACCATCCCAGTGACTCATGGCCTGCATTGATCAGAGACTGGCCAAGATAGCAGAAGCTAAGGTACTTAATCACCATGGATGTCAAACATGACATCTGGACTGTGAAAGTAGCCCACAAGCAGGCATCGAAAGAGGCACCAACTTGCTAGCCAAATGCTGGTAGATTTTATCGGGCTAGTAAGATTTTCATCTAAGTAGCCCCACGGGCTGTACTGGAGAAGGCAACACTTCAGTATGTACACTCTCTGGGCCAGTGGAAATGTCTGCAGGGCCAGTGGATTTTCCCAGTCACTAGCCCTGCTGGCTAGTGGCTGCAAAACTTAATTTCGACCCCTGCACAAGGAGCAGGTGCAGTTGCCCTCTGACTGGAAGTCCATGCTGCCGGGACAGAGGAACTACTTAAACCTTTACATAGGTCCAGATGGCCTCTCATCTCAAGGAAGTATTGGTTCATGCATTCCTGAACCCCTACCAACTGGTTGCATAACCACAGGTTTCTGCAACAACCTCTGTAGTTTACTGTTTACTGACAAATGCATGTATGTTACAGCAGTTGACTATGTGCTAAACAAAGGTCAGCCCTGGAACTAGAGGCCAGAGCTGGTCACTGCTGTTCAGGCAGGCTGCAGTCAAGGTTGTGCAGACACCTTGACTACTTGGTCACACTGACCACCATGTTAGTATAGCTGACCACCATGTTAGTATAGCTGACCATGATATTAGTATAGCTGACCACCATGTTAGTATAGCTGACCACCATGTTAATATAGCTGACCATGATATTAGTATAGCTGACCACCATGTTAGTATAGCTGACCATGATATTAGTATAGCTGACCACCGTGTTAGTATAGCTGACCATGATATTAGTATAGCTGACCACCATGTTAGTATAGCTGACCATGATATTAGTATAGCTGACCACCATGTTAGTATAGCTGACCATATTAGTATAGCTGACCACCATGTTAGTATAGCTTACCATGATATTAGTATAGCTGACCACCATGTTAGTATAGCTGACCATGATATTAGTATAGCTGACCACCATGTTAGTATAGCTGACCACCATGTTAGTATAGCTGACCATGATATTAGTATAGCTGACCACCATGTTAGTATAGCTGACCATGATATTAGTATAGCTGACCACCATGTTAGCATAGTTTCTTGTTAATGGTGTAACCAAGGAACTAGTTACCGTGTAACTTGGCAAAGCTAAGGGCAAGAGGCACAGGGTAAAGTAGAAAACATGTACAAAGAGCACCCAGAAAAAAAGACACCTTTATTTTTTTTTAAGGTATGGTTTTCTGCCATGGGGCCTAGCCACACTATGCTGATGTTAAAGACTGAAAATATTCTTTTGTGCTTTATCCTAGATGAAATGGCTAGTGATAGGCCTTCTAAGGTATCACCTGCACTAATACAACCAGACTAAACTTGCATCACACCTATCTTCATGGGTCAATCAGGGAAAGCTAGAGAGAAAATTCGAGCTCCTTTAAGTGCCCTAGATGGTACATGTTGCGTCTTACTTGTTGGAATTTTGAAATTGTCTGAAAACCGTCATCAGTAATACATGTGGTTACTATCAAGTTTCTATTGATTGTGGTTGGTTGTAATCATGCAGATGATTTTAACGTCTTAACAATACCAGGAGAGGGCACTACAGGGTCACATATTTTCAGATCAGGTCTGAACTTGAATTACAGGCCTGTTCACTTAATGGAAGTACTGCTATTTCAACTGTTCTATATATTATTTTTTGCACTTTCTGTTTATGCTCTTCCCCTGCCCCCTGTGCTCTGCCTCATCGGAAGCGCCTGGCTTCTGCCTTGGTTCCTTCCTTCCTGCCTAGGGCCCCATGGTAGTCCCCCCATGTAGCCTTGGTTCCCCCCAGGTGGGGACAAGGTGGGGGCCTGTACATTCTGAACAATTGCTATTCATTGGGACTGCAGCACAGGGTAGGTAGGGGACCATTGAGGTCTGTGCTGGTGCTCCATCTTCCCGGAGTGCAAGGAGCCATTCTCCAGGTGCGCTGTGCACCCTGATGTCGACGCGGAGCTCCGCCCATGTCCAGCATGCCCAGCCTCTCTTTGTATGGCCAGTCGCTTGCTGTACGCCAGGCCTTTGCCTAGGGTCAGTCAAGCACTGGGTCTCATCCCCCCTCCATCCCTGGAGAAGGCGAGCGGTCCATGGATGCTCAGCCTTCTCCTCCCTGGCTGGCCCTCTAACTCCTCAGGCTCATTCCCAAACCCGGGTTGCCGGCGTCGCAAGCGGTAGCGCTACCACTGCACTGGCAGGCCAGCCTTCAACTCTGCTCTATATTCTGCTAAAGCCAGCCTCTTATTTTATGGTTGAAATGACTGTATAGTTGTTTTTCTTTTTTTTGCTAAGCTTCTGACTCTTCCAGGACACATGTAAACATGCTTATCAAATGTTTCTAGCCAAAGTGTAAGCAAAATTCAGCTTTGCCGTCTTAATGTCTGATGGCATGAGATGAAAAATGTTTGCTCTATAAAATGCACTGTATAAAAATATGACAATTTCTCAAAAGAGAGATTATGGTATTGTTTAACATCCAACAAATACCGTACCACCAAGATGGTATTTCAACATCAAATACCATCAAGAGATGTGGTACTTTTCAACATCGAATACCATCATCATGTCATCTGTAAGCGTCACATTTTTCTATGGCTACTCAAAGTTACAGGACACTAAGGGAAAGACAACAAGCTAGCCCTCTCTGTCATGGCTCGGGCTGGCATGGCATGACCTGAGATAATCATGTCCATTTTGTCTTAGTGTTGGAGGAAGTTCTGATGGGATCAGCATCAATGACATGGGGGGGGGGTTGCCATCCTTTTGGCTGGACAAGGCATTTTATGGAAATGTCACCAATTTGCCCAGGACATCATGTCAACCGTCATACTCGTGCTGGCCTGTGGTAGAGGAGCTAACATTGTGTGGTCACCCACAATGTCAAGGCTTGCCATGACCCACAGGAAACACTGCAGAGCAGGCAGTCAGAACCCCTCCTCCCTGGTGCTGGTGCACACCCCCTCCATAGCTTACCCAGAGCCTCAGTGGCCCATGGTGCAGGAGTCAGGACTGAGGTTTGATCTAAGGTCTTGCCACACAATAGTGCACTGTGCAGCACCACTTGGCCACAAGTTAATAGGACCTGCAAAGGATGTCTCTTATGGTATAAGAGATGCCAAGCCCAAGGTTTGGGCTAGAGGACTGTGAAGAGAAGCTTTGCAGTTCTGTCTGCCCAAACCTCAGGAGAATAGCAGCACCGTAGCATGTCACAACAGCAAGAAGTGCCGAAACACGAGCACTGAAAAACTCTCGTGTGCTGTGTGCTGGGATAGGTTATAATTCCCGTCTTCAGATTAGTAAACAATGAAAAGTAGACAGACACTTTATTTACTTTTTAATTGTTTTTTTTTGTTGTTGTCTGGTCTTGGGATTTGGGGCACAGGGATATAATATAGGTGATAGATTTGAACCCCGATCCACAGCTTGTACAGTGCACCAACTGCAATGACAGCCCACTGGGTAAAGACTGTGATAGACTGAATCCCAGCTTGTGTGGACTACACACTGGATCTTCCCAAAGGACCTTGGGAAGGAATCCTGACCCAGAGCTGAACACAAATCTCACCCAAGTCACTGAGTTCCTGCCAGCGATCAGACAAGTCTCCTGGACCCATACGCTGCTGCTGTAGCAGCCCCACCCTGTGTTCTTTCTGTACTAAATATTCTTTTACACCTGCTATAAGAAATGGTGGGGGTTGAAATCAGACCACTCAAAAAGCTAGAATTTTTTTTAAAAGGATTTATTTTTTTCTTTGTTGCTCACACACATTACTCAGTTCATTTGTAATGAGAACAAAGTGGCTGAGCCACAAGACCTGCTGAACCTGAAGAAATGCTTCTTGAAATCCCAGCCCATGTCTTGTTTTTTTTTTCAGAGAAATAATAGCAAAAATTTTGGTAGGTTACCAACAGTTAGCCATATTTCTGTTAGAGAGAAGAGAGAGAGAGAGAGAGAGAGAGAGAGAGAGAGAGAGAGAGAGAGAGAGAGAGAGAGAGAGAGAGAGAGACTGTGCCACATGCTTCGGTTGTGAAACCTGCACTTCCACAAATTGGGCACTAGAGAGAGCTCTTCTCCTATGTTTTCTGGTATACCTCCACAGCCTATGCAAAGAAGCACATGTATTATTTTTATCATTACTGTCCCCCACGACTGACAGCTGCAGCTGAGCTCATGCAGTCCAAAGGTTCCCAAAGGGACAATAGTTGCAACCTGTACAGACATTAGTACAGCAATTGTTGTTATTTTTCATTCCAGGACAAAAAAAACCAAAACATTTTTTAGTCTATGCTTCTTTTTCCAGTTGATGAAATAGACTTTATTGTACATTATCACCAGCACACTGGCTTACATTTTATTAATGTTACACCAAGAGTGAAGAGCTATGGTGCGAGGCTCTAGCATTGTGCAGTCTAGCACCAGTTTGCTAACTTGTCACCCACTACCAACACACACACACACAACCACAGCCGTGAAAAACAACAGGGTCTACTCAAGATTAGAATTTGTGTTACTTGTAATTTGTATTTTCTCTTTTTTTTTTAACAAGAAAGGCACACAGAGCTGTGACAGCTAATTTCCAAGTGTGTCGTGGGGGGTGTAGAGGGACCTGTTTTATGGATGGGGAATGTTAACCAGGACACTGGGAGTAATCCCCTACACTTATGGTAAGTGCCCTGGGATCTTTAACTTCCCCTTGCACAGCCACCAGAGATGGGCAGAAGGTATAGAGGATTGTCTATAGGGAGTCATTCACAACAAGGATATTCTCAATCGAGTGGTCTCTTTGGCACTGCTAGACCTTAAGAGCGAAGCTCAAGAGGTCGTCCGTTGCCAAGGAGATCTCGAGATCTGAGAATATCCTTGTTTGTGAATGACTCACCATAGAGAATCTTTTATAGTGCATGGTGAATCTATGCCAATTTTTAGCAGTATGGGAAGTACCTTCTTGGTGAGGTTCATTCAAGCGCTGCTTGTTTCCTCATCTGTTGTCACTGCCACGTCCCAACATCGCGCATGCGCGAATCTGTTTGATCTTGTTGTGCTGCACCAGTGACATATTCAGTGCAGCACAACAAGATCGTGATGCACTGAGTCAAGCACACCGCTGTTGCTTAATATGTATACCCTTGAGGAAAGGAGGGAGGGGGGGGAGACATGATAGAAACTTTCAAGTACCTCAACGGAATCAACAAAGTCCAAGACATGAGCATCTTTAAGAGAAAGAGATGTACAAGAACAAGGGGTAATAATTAGAAGATGGGGGAGGGCGGCTCAGGTGCAATGTGAGGAAGTACTTTTTCACAGAGAGGGTGGTGGATGCATAGAACTGCCTTCCTGAGGAGGTTGTGGGGTCAAAAACAGTGGGGGAATTCAAGATTGTATGGGACAGACATAAGGCAATTATAGTGAGGGGTAGGAGGAAGTAGGGTGTTGGGTAACTGGAATCTGCAGCATATCCAATAGGTAGGAAATGGGCAGACTAGGTGGGCCAAGCAGTCCTTATCTGCCATAAAAGTCTATATTTCTGTTTCTATGTTTCTGTTCTGAGCATGGATTTCCATGCTCAACAGCATTCCACCATACACATGTAACCCTTTGTTACCTGGGGTTACTAGAATCCCAGTAAGACCTAGTGGTAGGCAGGGAAGGCAGCTTGTGAAACTCCAGTTAAATGGGTTTCACACGGTCTCACTCTGTTCTCAGTCACAGCTGAGACCGAGAGATGACATCACCATAGAACTGTCACAGCTGCATAAGCCACATTGGAATCTGCAGCAGAGGGAGTGAGATAGAACTTTGGGAGTTTTCAAAGTCAGTTTTCTGTTTACCTCCTTGGGAGAAGGAAGTTTCCTGCCTGCCTACCAGCAGGAAGGAAGTGTCTTTTGTTTACCTTCTGTGTGAGAAGGTCAGTGTCCAGTTTCAAGTGGTGGAGACTGCTGTCCAGGTCTCAGTGCCCCCTCCTTCCGGGGGGGGGGAGAGAAAGTAAAGTATCCCTCTGTGGATTCCAGGGGCAATCCCCTAATTTCTACTACAGGAAGAAAGCTGCCTTTTTAACAGTTTCTGTTTTTGGTCTGACAAGAGGAAAGAAGTTGTACTTCGCCTGTGGGGCACCTGCAACGAAAGGGTGAGTGTTTTGCTCTAATTTGAGAGGGCAAACAATGTGTTTCTTCAGTTTGGAAAATGTGAAGAAGTATGGGATTTGGACTACTATTTGGGAGGCCTATTGTACTAGGACAAAAAAATGGAGTAGTATCAAAATCTACAGTTTGTATGGATTCAAGTAATGTTGTAGAGGGGATGCTACAGTCCATCCACCGTTTAATCTACATTTTGAAGTTTTAGTTTCTGTTTGTCCAGAGAAATGGCCGGGTATGGGCTGTGGGAGCTGGAGGTGGGAACACCCCCCATCTTTAGTAACCAGGTCCACCTCTACGGATTTCTTCTGTGATTGCTACTTGCCTCATGCGCCTGGCCAGTGATGAGGTAGGTACCCAGACGTGGGTTGCAAATGGGAAAATCTCTCTAGGAGTCGCAGACTCTAAGTGGTGTGGGGAGCCACAACTTGGGAAAAAATTATCCTTGTTTGATGGGAGTCAGAAGGAAGTAAGTAGAAAATCTCTCTAGGAGTCGCAGACTCTAAGTGGTGTGGGGAGCCACAACAAGTAAAATTTGGGTTCATTCTTTAAATGGGCCATCAGTCAAGTAGCCAGCAGGGGAGCTGAGCCAGTTTGGCTGTGTATCCAAAGTGCATGCAAGTCCGGGCTGTGTGCCTGGTGGGTCCAGAGCCAGAAAACAGTAGATATGGGTTCATTCTTTAAGTGGACCGCCTTGTAGTCTCCAATCTGCATTATCAGTATATGTAGCCCCTTGGGGGTCCATCTATACTTTGTTATGTTCAGCTAGTTATGAATAAAAGCCACACTGAAAAATCCCAATCCTGGTTCTGGACATTACAGTTATTGCTTCCTGTAGTCGGATTTACTTGGGTGCCCCTGTGCAGAGTAGCCAAACCTAGGTCCCCTTGTGCCAGGTAACCTCATCCTCCCCAAACCCAGGTCCCCACCAGGTATTGCTGCCAACACCAACAGCATGTCACCTGTCATTTTGGTAAAAAGGCAGGGGTGAGGGGTTACACACACTATACCTCGGTTTAACAAGGCTAGCTAATCTAGATGATATCGGATTTTTTTCTGCAATGTTTATTCTTGCATTTGTAGATATTTTATATATATATATATAAAATTAATTCTTGTGATGATTTTATTGATTTGTACCTTTTTTGTCTGTACTGTGACACTCCCATGCTGAACCCTTTCCCCCAGGTGTGTCTGAAAATGGATCCCTTTGATCCAATCCACCTTCCTGGTAAAATGAAAATAAAGAAAGAAGAAAGAAACATCCTATCCGAAGGATGTCAGCTCAACAGTGCAGCTTTCCCTTGAGCTGCATTGCAGTGGCGGTATTGGGTATTAGCCTAAGTTTCTAGTCTGGGACTAGAATCATTATCTTCTAGTCCCAGTGGCAGACTTATAGCTAACCCAGAAAATGTGGGAAAGTAGCGGGGTCTGTTGAGGGGCATTTGAGTTGACATATTAGCAGTAATGTACACACAGCCCCTATCTATTTAGAGGTGGCTTTATGCATGTGAAATTTTGGCTTATTAAACAATATTCCCTCTGTAAGGGACTGTACCATGTCCCTGTCCTAACTAGGAGCTGTCTATGGCACCATCCTGTAAGCATGGAGTGGTCAACAGTGTGTGATCACCTACAACATCTGTGACATCTCTGATCCCACTGTGGTAGGATAAACCTGCTCTCTTTTAGGAGCTACTGAGCGACACCTATACTTAGTGCCCTAGATCCATGTAGCCCAGGGTGGAGAGTCAAGTGCTGGATCTGTCTCCAAAAAGGAAATGTGACACACTTCCCACCTATACCTCTGGTCCTCTTTAGAGTTTGCATGAGAAGGCCTATAAGGACAGACTAAGGGATCTAAACATGCACACACTGGAAGAGAGAGAGAGAGAGAGAGAGAGAGAGGGAGGTGACGTGAGAGAGATCTACAGTGCAAGTATCTTACAGGGGTGAACAGGGTGGGGGGAGTCCTCTTCAAATGAGAAAGAGTGCCAGGACCAGGGGACATGTGATGAAGCTGAGGGGAGAGGGAGTTCAGGAGAGAGGAAGTATTTCTTCACTGAAAGGGTGGCAGATGCTTAAAACAGACTGCCAGTGGAAATGGTGGCAGCTAAAACAGAGGCAGGCTTCAAGCATGCATGGGGTAGACATAAGGGTATATTAAAAGAGAGGCAGGGAGGCAGGAGCATCACTGGGGATCAGTTAGGGTCTGTGGAGGCAGATTAGACAGGGCAGATCTGGACAGACTGGGTGGGCCAAGCAGTCCTTTTCTGCTGACAAATTCTGTTTCTGTGTTGCTCTGCTGTTTCCCACCAGCCCCAAACCCAGTTTTGTCAACTGGCTTTTTCCTATTAATTTTTATCCACTGCTGGCCTTCCCCATTTGGACCACCCTGCCCAAGCTCCGGCATCCACCATCTCCAGGACGTTCCTCATCTCAGACATTGTGGCTTGCCCCCCTCCCACTTTGTCAGGGGCCTTTTTATTTATTTGTTTATTGAAATGTTTCACCAGGAAGGCACACTGAACAACAAGTTGCTTGTCTCCGTGCGACCTGGGGTACAATTGGATGAAGAATTAGACATACAGTTTAACATTTAACATATCTGAGAAATTAAACATTCAATTACAATTGTAACAAGACATGCAGTTAAAAAATATCATAATCATACAGTCGCATTTGTGACATAACATACAGTTAAAAATAGCATAGCTATGGAATATGCATTTAATTACAAGTGGCATATCTGAGGAACATAGTACAGAAATTTAATGTAGCCTTGGAGTCAGCTCCTTGCAGGAATGGATCAAGGTTAAGAGGCAGATTATTTAGCAATTATTGAATGAATGAGGTCCAGTGGGGGGACATCAAGGAGGGTAGAGGGGTAGAAAGGGGGAAACCAGCTGGGAGAAGGAGAGGATAAAGATGGGGGGAACATTACCGGAGAAAAGTGATAAACAAAAATCATTTGTAAAGGGCAAGTTAACACTGGGCTAGTGCAATCTGGGAGCACCTCAGACGGAACAAAAAGTGCAAATTATTAGCTCAAGTGAACTAATTCCTTTGATTAAGTGTATGGAGGTAGACAGGGGGTGCAGGAGAGAGGTGGGGGTAAGGGATAGGGAAGGGAAGGACATGTCATACCTGTAACTGGCCTCTTCAGAGTGCGGAGATCGCTGCCAGTGGCGGAATGAGGCAAGGACTTAGAATAAGGGGTAGGAGTAGGCAAGGACAAGTTGGGTAGAGATAGTAGAGGGGATGGTAAAAGGAAGAAGGAGGAGGGGTAGGAGAAACTTGCCTAAGACTAGGCCTCTTCAGGATGCCGACAACCCTGCCAGAGAGCAGAGTCAGGTGAGGACGAGTTAGGCAGAGAGGACGGAGGGGAAGGGGGAGGGAAGGAAAGTCATTTCCCAGTGCTGGACCCCTCCAGGATGCTGAAAAACCTGCCAGGGGGGCAGAACTAGGTGAGGACAAGTTGGGAAAAGAGAAAAGAAAGGATGAAGGGAAGGAGGGAAAAGGAGGGAAAGAAGAAGCTTGCCTAAGACTAGGCCACTCCAGGATGCTGAGAACCCTACCAGAGTACAGAATCAGGTGAGGACTAGTTGGGCTGAAAGGATATAGGGGTTGGGGGAGTGAAGGAAAAAAGTAATTGCCCAGTGCTGGGCCCCTCCAGGATGCAGAGAACCCTGCTAGGGGATAGAATTAGGCGAGGACAAGTTGGGCAGAGGGAATAGGGGGGATAGAAGAGGAAAGGAAAAAAGAAGGATCTCCTTCAGGGTCTGGGTTGCAGGGAAGACAAGAGACATGGTCAGTACTGTGGGGCCTGTGGGGGAGAGGGCAGGTCATTCATCCTGCTCTGGTTTGTATTTTTTTCTCCTCCATTGTTTCCTTCCTGATCCCCTGCGACACTGCTGCAGGTCCATTAGGGACATGCACATGCACAGAATGATGTGTATACCTGCAGCAAGCAGCATTCCCTTCCCTATTCAAGTGTCTCTTTGTACACCACCATCTGGGTGTCCTTGTGATGTGGAGATTGCTGTTCTCCCTTCCAAAAGGAGAAGGACATCCATTCGAATACAAAACCCCTCCTTCCCTGGGCAGCCCTCAACAACACGGCCTCAGTCTTGAGTCTGGGTCACCAGCATCACTAGCAGTAGTGCTGCCACTGTGTCGATGGGTGGACTGTTGTTTACTTTTCTTAACAAAAATCCCACCCACTCACTCTTTCTCTCCACTAGCCCTCCTACTCCATTTTCTATCCTAGTACAATTCGTCTTAATAGAGGGCTGACCGGGACTGAGGGGAGAAACAAGATAACGTAAAAAAAAACAAAAAAACTTGCTTCTTCCCTCTGCTGGCTCTTTACTGCCACCACTGTCCCCCTCCTGGTCCAATTTGTTTAAAAAAAAAATACTGCCAACTTGCTCCCTCTGCTGGATGCCTCCTGCCCTCTTGCTTTCTGTACAATTTGTGTTACAAAAAAAATAGACCACTTGCTCCCTCCTGCCACTACTGAGTCATGTCTGATTTGTTTTACAAAGAAAACATCCAGTCCTGCCCTCTGCTGGCTCCTGAACCCCGCCCCAGCAATGCGGCTGGCAGTGGGAAGTGACTCCACGCAGGAACAGAAAATGCCTGCAGCATTTCAATTCCTCACCACAGCAACATCTCGTAAGAACCAAATCAGGCATGTCTGCACTCCAGGATAGGCAACAGTGCAGCCTTGGCACGCCATTCATACTGCTGCCATAAGGTAAATGCCTCAGTTCCACTTCAGAAAAATATTTTTCTACAACAAGCCACCTGTTCTAACACCTGCTTCCCAAGCAAGTATTTCCATATCTTAAGATAGTGTCATTGACTTTATCCGTGATGATTTCATGAGTCTTCCTGATCGCATGTAGGAATGTTTGGGGAACATGGAAGGACTGGTATGGTTTAGTAAAACTGACACAATAATAATAATAATAATAATTTTATTTATAAAGCGCTTTTCAGTTTTCAAAGCGCTGTACAAGTTAAAACAATACAAATCAAACATTAAAATCCAATATTAGACACAGATAAAAGCCATAATATGATCAACAACTTCAAAACAGTCAGTTTTCCAGGAAGACCATTTGCCAGAAGTGGGTTTTCAAACCCCTCTTAAATTCCTCCACGGTGATGCACTCCGGTAACCGGCGGGGTAGAGAATTCCAAAGAGTGCACGCAGCATAAGAAAATGCTCTACACCCAGATGATTTAAGATTCACTCTTGGAATCTCTAGCAACCCCTCGTCAGCCGAGCAGAGCAATTGGCCAGGGCAGTAAGGAACCAGAAGTTCTTTCAGATAGACCGGACCCTGACCATGAAGGGCTTTGAAAGTCAGTAAAACTGACTTTAAAGGTGATCCGCCACCGCATAAGCAGTCAGTGCAGTTCACACAGATCTATGGTAATATGACAGGACCTACTTGACCCAGTCAAAACCCGGGCCGCTGCGTTCTGCACTAGCTACAGGCGGCAGATTTCAACCCCTGAAAGCCCAAAGTACAGGGAGTTGCAGTAGTCCAGACGCGAGGACACAAAGGCGTGGACCAACGTTGGCAATGCGTCAGACGGAACAAAGTGCCAAACTCTGACAATATTCCTAAGATGGTAAAAGGAAGTCTTGATGACTGCTGACACTTGCGACAGCAGTGTCAGCCTGTCATCCAAGATAACCCTCAGGTTATGCACCCATTCAGAGGTTGGGAGTGAAACCCCGCCAAGAAAAATTCCTGAGGGTGTACAAACAGATGAGCCCTCTATCTGATGACCCAGGTCCACAACCAATACCTCTGTCTTTTCTGAGTTCAACTTCAACCAACTAGAATCCATCCATTTCTGGATTTCTTTCAGACAGTTGTTAAATACCGACAGTGCTCCATCCTGGTCGGGTATGAAAGACAGGTATAGCTGGGTATCATCTGCATAGCAGTGAAACCTCAGCTCATACCATCTTATAATGTCTCCGAGGGGCAGCATATACACTGCGAACAACATGGGAGACAGCATTGAACCCTGAGGCGCCCCACACAACAAAGACGTTGGGCTCGAGGAAAAAACCCCGGACACAACTCTTTGTGATTTCCCAGTGAGGAATGCGGTGAACCATCGAAGGACGGTTCCTGATATTCCACAAATATGCCTCGAGCGTGCTATCAACACCATGTGATCCATGGTGTCAAAAGCCAATGAGAGATCAAGGAGAACCAAGATGGAACGTCTCTTCTGATCTCTCGCCCTCAGAAAATCATTAAGCACCCGAACCAGCGCAGTCTTGGTGCTATGCCTTTTATGAAAACCAGATTGAAAGGATTCATAGATGTCATGGATGGTTAAATGGTCCTCCAATTGGGACGCCACTACCTTCTCAATCACCTTTCCAATAAAGGCTAGGTTGGAGATGGGTCTGTAGTTTGTGAAACAGTCTGGGTCCAATGATAGGAAGCAAATGATTTGCAGGAAGGTACTGAGGCAGTTGGGTTAAAAGTATGTAGTATGCTTGTACAACCTGACTGTAACTTTGGCTTGCTCTTACTCTGCCTCTGGTACAAGAACCAGCACCATTTTGGGGCAACATAAAGACAGATTAAACTTCTTGAGGGTTCCACCCTTAGAGGTATCCCAGAGATGAGATCCCCTTAGACCAAAGGTACATTAGGGAAAAAGGCCCAACCCTAAGAAAAGAGAGGTGCCACTAGAGGAGATGGAGTGGATGATAATAACAACACACTAAATGTCTAAAGGATGCTTAGGCATGCATGGTATAAGTACTGCTCAGTGGCGGAGCGGGGCCTGGTGAGAATTGTCCACTGCTCCACCAAACCACAAGTAAAGCTATTGGATCATCAGGCTCCTTATGTAAGAATGCTTGGGGAACACTGGGCAGGATAGGTAGCAATTAGAAGAACTGAAATGATGATGCGGAACAAGTGATGTGAAGGAGGGTACTGAGGCTGTCTGGTAAGTAGTATGTGGGATGCTTGTGCAACATGATTGTAACCTCATCTAATGCTCTCTCAGCTGCTGGTACATGGACTAGCACCCATATAGGGGTGTTGTAAAGACACAGGAACCCCCTTGAGGAGGGCTCCACTCCAAAAGGTACCAAAGGGACAAGGTCCCCTTAGACCAAAGGCACAGTACCTTTGGGAAGAACATCCAAAAGGGCAGACAAATGAGCAGAGAATCACGTGCTTCCCAAAGGAGAGAGGAGATGCATCATGACGAAGAAGATAGAAGTATTGAGAACGATTAAAATTAAGGACCAGCATTCAGCTCCCACTCATAGTAGATAATTAATTAATTAATTAATATTACAATTGGAACCTTCAGTATGAAGGAAAGGAAACTTCCCCTCCCAGTGAAGGAAACTTCTGGGGGAACCAAGGCCTTGGTCGCAATCTCTCTTGGCTTGGGATATTATTTATGATGCAGCTGATCACAGCTGAATTTGAGATTCAGTTCAGGAGAGAAATCTGAATGGAAAGGCTCCCACTTTATCCTTCAAATGATATAATGCCTTAAAGGCTGGAGAGTCAATCTGCACAGCCAGAGGGGCACCCTCAGTCTGCAAAGAGAACCCCATGCTCAAGGCATTGGGGTGAGGAAAGCAATGACTACTGGATGGCTTTTACCTGACCTCAGGTTTAAGAAGAGGCCTCATCTATGACTGATGATGCTGATGATAGGGGGACTGAAGAAAGGGGAATATGAACAATGCCAGGCATGTCATAGGTAGATGCTGGAAGGTTTGCACCAAAAGGTGCCACACAGTCAATCTTTATGGCTGAAGAGACCCAGGAGATAAGAGCCCTACCCTCAAGGAACAGGAGATGACATAAAACAAACACTGAGAGAAGCTGCAGAGTTGTCTTATGTGGCTAAAAGGCCCCACGCAGACAGAGCTCCACCCTCAAAAATCAGGAAGCCATAAATATTACATTGTGAAGAGCCACTGGGTCAATCTGCATAGCTAAAGGGCCCCAATGTGGCAAAAGTCATATGCTCAAGGCAGGGAAGAGGCGATGGGACTGCTGAGAGGTGCCGCCAAGTTGATCTGCATTTCTAGGGATTCCCTGCTTGGGAGGACCCTGCTTGGGGAGGGTCCCACCCCACACCCCCACCCCCACCCCACACCCCCCACCCCATCACCACCCCTCCTTGAGATGCAGACTTAATAGAAGCAGAGCAAGCATATTGACCTGGGCCGATAGCCCAGCAAGACTACAAAGATAGCCCTTGAGGGGACAGAGAGATATATAGGATATACTGCTGTTGAAGAGAAGCTGGGGGCAGAGCCCAGGGTGGTTGAATGGTAAGGAGACTGAAGCTCAGGAAGGTTGAGAAGATGAATGACTAGATATGTAGAATGAGGTTGAAAAGGATGGTGAATGACCAGACAAACAATATGGTAAAGAGGGCATATCCTGGTAAGTATTGAAGAGAAGGTGCTGAGCCCACAAAAGCAATGGGGGCACAGACACAGCATAACAGCCAGGTGTGCAGGGTGAGGGAACCAGCAGGGGAGCGAGCAGGGGGGCCACCAAGGGTGAGGAGAGGAGAGGAAAGCTAGCTAGCAGTGGGGGCAGGCCTCCCAGAAATCCATGAGGTGGAGAACAGACATATTAATGTGGCCTGTTAAATCAGGTGAGCCAGAGCAGGCGTACATAACCAGGATAAGTGTACAAGGGGAATAACTGAGCGGGTGTAAAGCAGCAACAAGGTCAGTGCAACAAGCTTAGGACTCTATGGCTTTAGGAATTGAAGAAGGTAGTGAGAATGTTTGGATGTGCTCCCCCCCAACTCTTAGTGACAGTATCTTCTCAGATTTCCATCTCCAATGCAAGCATCAATATTTGCTTTAAATGTGTTGAAATTGGCAGGAGAGAGGTTGAATGGCCCTCAGGCAAGAAGGTGCAGCAGAACAAGGATGGTGCTGTACATATTTAATCCCCCTTTAATTGGGGCTTACCTGGGAGGGGTCTCAAAACTGTTTCACCCCACTGCCAGTGGGTTTGGACTCCTTCAACCTCCCAGGATCTGATTCCGGTGCATGGGGAACTGGAAGGAAATGGCAGTACCTGGCAGGAGCCACAGTTCATTTGCACCTCCTGTGCTGCATAGTTTGAGTTCAATTCAAAGGCGGGTGGCACCATAGACATAGGACTGCACATACTGCCACCCCACTACAACCACAGACTTTCTCCCACCCTATACTACTTGAACTTGCAATGAAATGAGGGCAGAAGCCCTGAAAAGGGGAACAGTGGGGTCAGTGCCCCTTGATGGTATGGACAGTGACATCTTGGTGACCTCTGAGATAGCCAATCAGGGGACTAGTGGCTTACAACAATCTCCTGGAGCCCTCTGGGAGAAGGAAGGATTGTTATCCTAGTGCCCTTTCCTGGACAATTTGGGCATCATAGTTTTGGAGTGACAGCTGTTGGGACAATGGGAGCTGGCTTCAGACGGGTTAAAGGATGGGAACTGTGCTGGATGATGGCATATACAGTGTGGTTCATACTGTGGTCATGTAGGAAACTGAAGGCAAGGACTGCTCATTTTAGTTTCCATCCATTGCCCCTTATTTATGTGTGAAACTCCTGTTGAGCAACCATTTGTTCAGTCGGTTTTTAATAGCCAACTTGTTTCTGCTGATAATTATATCTAGTAGCAGGGCATTTCATGCTCCTATCACTCTTTGAGAAAAGAAAAGTTTCTGTTGTGGGTATTATGTTTAAACCTATAAAGTTGGAGAAGGTACCCCCTGGTCTCTACCACACCCTGTATGTAGGCAAATCTCATCTCTATAAACAGATATGGATAATTTACAACATCCCATAGTAGCAACAGGGTACCTTTTGTCCTCCAAAGACATTAACTGTAATGTTTCAAGGTGGTCGTGATATTCTTTATCCCCGAGTCCCTTGATTTGGTTTGTGAACTTTCTCTGCATTGTTTCTAGTTGCTGAATATCTGCTTTTATATGAGGTGCCCAGAACTGCGAGCAATGGTCAATGTGTGGCCTAACATACGAACGGTACAAGGAGAAAAGGACCCTTGCGTCTCTTGATGTGAGATTCCGTTTTATGGTCCACAGAATCCTATTTGCTCTTCCTATGACCTCATTTGTCTGCTTAGAAAATGTTAGAACAGATCCAGAAGCAAATGGTTTGATACCTTTTATTGGATCAACTGATGTTACAAAAAGAAAACAATGTCTAAGCTTTCGGACCAATTAAGTATGATTCAGCATTTTCAGGCATTCTGCATGCTCCCCCTAGTTTTAGGCAGATGGCAAACTTGACATTATCATTATTAAGAATGTCAGTTCGATCTGCTATAAAATACTGAAATATGTAGGGCCCCAGAACTCACCCCTGAGGGACACCACTTGTCACTCCAGATGTTTCAGAGTGGTGTCCATTTATGGTTACATGCTGGTTCTACCCTCCAGTCACTTATGTATCCAGTTTATATAGATTGGGTTAACGTTCCTATTTTTGAGTTTTACAGCTATATAGTGGTGTGGAACTTTAACAAAAAGCTTTCCTGAAGTCGATGAAAATGATGTCATGTGTTTTTTAGCTATCTAGGTGTTTACTGACCTTTTCATAGAAACAAAGAAGATTGGTCACACATGATCTATTTTTAACAAAACCATGTTGAGAGCTGTCTTTGCTCCTTATCAGTTGGTCAATCCTATCTATTATGATATCTTCAGGTATCTTCCCAATCAGAGATGTCAGGCTAATAGGCCTATAATTATTAGTTTAAAATTTATCTCCTTTTTAAAGATGGGCATGATGTTGGCCATCATCCAGTCTTGGAGTACATAACCTGTGTTGATACTTTCTTCAAAAAG